>CM044307.1:22780000-32780000 GCA_024291935.2 Okapia johnstoni
TCATTGAGAACGAAATAATAATACCTCTACCTTTAACTTGTTAGAAATGTTATGAGCAGAGACACAGATGCATAGAACAGTCCTGTGGACTCTGAGGGAGAAGGTGAGGGTGGGACGTTCTGGGACAATAACATTGAAACATGTATATTGTCATATGTGAAGCGGAACACCATTCCATGTTCTATGCATGGGACGGATGCTCAGGGATGGAGCGTTGGGATGACCCAGAGGGATGGGATGGGGAGGGAGGTGGGAGGAGGGTTCGGGAGGGGGAACACATGTGAACCCATGGCTGATTCATGTCAATGTATGACAAAAACTACTACAATATTGTAAAGTAATTAGCCCCCAACTAAAATAAAAAAAAAAAAGAAAGAAATGTTATGAGCATAACAATGCTTTGAAAATAGGTATAAAGTTCTCTTGTGATATTATGATGGTTTTTCAACCTATATTTGAAATTGCCCTTGAAATGTGTTTATGTCTCTCCATTAAAATAGAACAGGAAAAACAGATAATTATGAACTCTGAGCTAGAAGGGATTTACTCCTCCATTATAGCCTGCAGCTACCTACGGAGCTATTGTGAACACCCACACAAATTATAATTTAAAGTTTCAGAAAGGGCAGTAAGGAGGCAGCTCTGAATACTAGGACCAGTTTAGAGCAGAGATGGCAGATTCACAAGCTGAAAGAGGCCAGGCAGGTAAATATAAACAAAGAATGCAAGGTAGGAGTAAGAAAAATAGTAACAGACATGTAACGGAAAATGGTAATGAAAATAATGGTTGGGGACAATGATAGGGAGCAGTGGGGACTACAGTGAATTGGAAACCAGGGAGCAATATTTGGTGCAGTCTAAGGGAAACTGTTGATTTTCAGTTGCCAGTGTGAGATGTAAGCCCAGCAGGCTAGATCTTCCAAGGAAGAAAGCTGGATTTTTACACGAAATATTTTGTATTAAAAGTTGATTAGGCTAGCCCATGCTGTGATAATAAACAGCTCCCAAGTCCTAGCAGCTTAACATTTTTCTTCCCTTATGTGAAGTTCTCTGGAAATCTAGGTAAGTGTCCAGAGTACCTTCTTTTCCATCAGCTGATTCCACCAGCTCAACATTAGATTTCTATGGAACCAGTGGCCAAGTGTTATGGGTTGAATTGCATCTCCCAGAAAGATATGTTGGAAGCTTAATCCCTAGAACCTTGAGAAGGTGACCTTACCTGGAGATAAGGTCTTTACAGAGTTCATCACTTTATTTTTATTATTTATTGATTGATTGATTGTGCTGGGTCTTTGTCATGGCATGCAGACTTCTCAGCCTGAGTGGGCTAGGTAGTTGTGGCCCCCGGGATTAAGTGCTGTGTGGCATGTAGGACCTTAGTTCTCTGACCAGGGATCAAACCCACACCCCTGCATTGGAAGGTTGATTCTTAACCACTGGACTACCAGACGTGTCCTTGGAGGTAATCACTAAAATGAGGTCGGTAGATGGGTCCTATATTAATATCACTATTACTGTCACTATTTAGAAATGTTCCCTGTTTCTAAAACAGGAAAATTTTGGATATCAAGACATGCATACAGGAAGGACACCATGTGAATATTTGCAGTTATGCTGCCACAAGCCAAGGAACTACCAGAAAGGAGGGGAGTGGTCTAGAACAAATCCTTCTGCACCTTCAGAGAGAGCATGGTCCTGCCAACATCTTGATATTATGTTAGTAATAGATACTATGTTAGTAATATCTACTTTCTACTCCTGATTTTAGTGTTATTTTCTTGGGCTCCAAAATCATTGCAGATGGTGACTGCAGCCATGAAATTAAAAGATGCTTGCTCCTTGGAAGAAAAGCTATGACAAACCAGACAGCATATTAAAAAGCAGAGACATAACTTTGCCAAGAAAGGTCTGTCTAGTCAAAGCTATGGTTTTTCCAGTAGTCATGTATGGATATGAGAGTTGGACCATAAAGAAAGCTGAGCACTGAAGAATTGATGCTTTTGAACTGTGGTATTGGAGAAGACTCTTGAGAGTCCCTTGGACTGCCAGGAGATCAAACCAGTCAATCCTAAAGGAAATCAGTGCTGAATATTCATTGGAAGGACTGATGCTGAAGCTGAAGCTCCAACCCTTTGGCCACCTGATGTGAAGAACTGACTCATTTGAAAAGACCCTGATGCTGGGAAAGATTGAAAGCAGGAGGATAAGGGGATGACAGAGGATGAGATGGTTGGATGGCATCACTGACTTGATGGACATGAGTTTGAGCAAGCTCCGGGGGTTGGTGATGGACAGGGAGGCCTGACATGCTGCAGTCCACGGGTATGCAAAGAGTTGGACATGACTGAGTGACTAAACTGAACTGAATAGATATTATTTTAGTAATATCTATTCTCTACTCCTGATTTTAGTGTTAGCAACTATAGTTTGAAAAAAGAAAAAAGAAATGAGACTGAAAGAGGCTTAATTTTTTTTCTTTTTTCTTTTTTTGGCCACACTGCGTGACTTGCAGGATCTTCGTTCCCTGACCAGGATTGACTACAGGCCCTGGCTGTGGAAGTGCAGAGTCCTAACCACTGGACTGCAGGGAATTTCCTGAACAAGCCTTCACTGAATGAGCCAAACAAACCCTGATCTGAGTCTCACCATGGAGCTCCAGACTGGGGCCTGTCCTGAGGACTGGTCTGTGGGCAGTTCTGCTCTTTTCATAGGGTAAGGTTTGTGCTTCTGAAGGATTTGAGCTCCCCAAGCAAAAGATTCTTATGCCTGATGGCATAAGTGGTATTTTGTCATAAGCATTGATAAGTACGGTTGGTACATGAAGACTGGTATCCAGTGGAGGTTTTGGCTTGGAGAAAGGCTTCCAGAACCTGAGAATTTGGGCAACAGAGGGGTCTTAGGAAGGGGAGGGTGCACAGACCACCACTCTCTAACAATTTTTAGTTGGAGTTGACTGTTATGTTTTTATTTTTAAATTATATGCTCTCTTAATTCTCTTTTTCTTCCCTTCTGAACACATAGTCTGTCCAGGCTTCTCAGGAACCTGATCAGTCCTACCTAGTTCATCTGAATTCTAGGTGAAAGGTTTTTTGAGATAACTCTGGGAAGTTGCCCACCATTCCTGACATTATTTCTGTAAACATACAGTCTAAATTTCCAACAACCAGCTTAGGAAATAGTTTTTACAAAATAGCTCATTGGTGAATTTGGGACCATGTGTGTGCATGTACATATTTACAAGCCTGATTTGTACTCAACCTAGCAACAGCATTTTAAAGTTATTTGTGTACAGTGTACTTTACTCATGTGCATATAATTTAAAAATAATATATCTAGGTGCTTTCAACTGAATTTTTCCCAGAGTATATATCATATTAACTTGGCTTATGGATTGTGTGCAAAATTATTCCTAAAGAACATGCTTGGTTGGTTTCACTGAGCCAAAATTTTTTTGAATATTCTAAAAGGGAAGAGAAAGAAGTGAGACAAATTGTACTGTTCATGTGCTGTGGCACAAGCTAGAGAAATATAATTGGGCTTCAGGCCAAATTCTGAAGGCAATTGGAGCTGCTTGTGTCAATTGGGTATAATTATTCCACAGCTCCTGTTGACAGAAAGAAAAATTGGTAGTGATTCGCTCCCCAAGCTGGTGATTCAGAGGGAATATTTGGGCTCCAGATCACGGCAGATGGGTGTGTATCGAAGCCACCAATTTGTCATTTGCAGGGAGCAGGGAATCCTCCAGTTTGGAAGAGTCCTCATGAATCTGTTGCCTCGGGCCATCTGTTCTGTGGCTGAAGGCAGTGCCACGCACTAAGTAGAGATTTGTGGAATGGATAATAAATCTTTCCTAGAGACCTTCCCTGCCAGTGTACCCAGTGTTTCTTTTCACCTGACCACTGTATGCTCCAGTTTTTGGTGACCACGGGAAGGTGCAAAGTCTGCACCAAACAGGCTAAGATTCTGCTCCTAGAGTCATTGATTCAGCCAATATTTATGGAATATTTATGTTCAATAGTGCTGGGGACTGTGTTAGGTCCCAGATATCTAGCTGACAATAGCCCAACCTGGAAAAACGGGTTTGTCTTGAGAAAGAAGGAGAGGTCTGAGTAGACAGGGGAGAGAGAGATTGGAGCCTGGGCATTGCTGATTTTCTTTTTTGATTTCAAAGGATGCAATCAGTCCAGGCAAAAGATTCTTTTTTAAAAAAAATATTTATTTTTAACTGGAGGATAATTGCTTTACAATATTGTGTTGGTTTCTGCCATACATCAACATGAGTCAGTCATAGGTATACATATGTCCCCTCCCTCTAGACCTTCCCTCCTACCTCCTACCCCATCTCACCCCTGTAGGTTGTCACAGAGCACAGGATATGAGCTCCCCATGGAAAAGAGTCTTATGCCTGATGCTGTTTCTTTCACCTGAACCATGGATTGCATCCTGTTGCTTCCTTGGGTTCTTATGCTATCAGTTTTTTCCACTTGGTTATATTTTCAATCTACTTGTTTACAGGCTCGTCCCCTTAGCATATAAATGTGCTTAAGTCTTGTACCTGAGCAAAACCAAGTCCTTAATTTGCTCTTATGTTCCCCTTTAGTTTCCATTCTTAGCTTGCAGTTTCCTTCACACAAACAAATTAAAAGGATTGGTTTACTCAGCTCCCCGCTTCCCCATCTCTCTTGGTCAGACCCTCTCAGGGTAGCTTCTGTGCTAGAACTGTTCCAGGGGGGGTCACTTGTGATATCTGTGTGCTTGCTACTACTGCTGCTAAGTCGCTTCAGTCGTGTCCGACTCTGTGCGACCCCACAGACGGCAGCCCACCAGCCTCCCCCGTCCCTGGGATTCTCCAGGCAAGAACACCGGAGTGGGTTGCCATTTCCTTCTCCAATGCCTGAAAGTGAAAAGTGAAAGTGAAGTCGCTCAGTCATGTCCGACTCTTAGCGACCCCATGGACTGCAGCCCACCAGGCTCCTCCGTCCATGGGATTTTCCAGGCAAGAGGACTGGAGTGGGGTGCCATTGGAGTTAAAAGGGACTAAGCCTCTGTGTGCTTAGTCCCTTTTAAATCCACGTTGTTAATGTTTTAGTGGCATTTTGACTCTGCTGACCAGTCCTTTCCTGAAACCCTCTCCTCACCTGACTTTCATGACTTCAAAAGCTCTTGATTTTTCAATTACCTTCCTAGTTCTTCCTAGTTGCTCCTCAGAAGCAATTCTTATTCTACCTACTCTTTACATTTTTTTCCCTGAGGTTTGGCTTTTGGCCATTGGCCACCCCTTCTTGTCACTCTATTTACTTTCCTTGGGTGATTTCATCCACTCTTAGGTCCTTAAACAGCCCCGATCTATGCTGACAATTCCCAAACCTGTATTTCCAGTCTAGATTTCTTTCTGGAGCCAGCCCACATACCACATATTTATTTTCTCCACTGGTGTGTCCCTAAAACACCTCAAAATCAGCAGTTAAAACATGAACTCTTCGTCTCTCCCCTACATACTGGTTCCCTTGCCAAACTTAAACAGGGTGAAGAGCAATTTATTTAAACAAACAAACCAAAAAAAAGAGTTTACTTGGGAATAGCAGAAGAATTACAATTTGGTACAAACAAGCTATGTGAACCATAAAGAAAGCTGAGAGCCGAAGAATTGATGGTTTTGAACTGTGTTGTTGGAGAAGACTCTTGAGAGTCCCTTGGGCCGTAAGGAGATCCAACCAGTCAATCCTAAAGGAAATCAGTCTTGAATAGTCATTGGAAGGACTGATACCGAAGCTGAAACTCCAATACTTTGGCCACCTGATGCAAAGAACTGACTCATTTGAAAAGACCCTGATGCTGGGAAAGATTGAAGGCAGGAGGAGAAGGGGACGACAGAGGATGAGACGGTTGGATGGCATCACTGACTCAATGGACGTTGAGTTTGAGTAAGCTCCAGGAGTTGGTGATGGACAGGGAGGCCTGGCATGCTGCAGTCCATAGGGTCACAAGGAGTCGGACATGACTGAGTGATTGAACTGAACTGAACAAACAGACTATGTGAACCATAGGCAAGCCTGGACAACAAATGAAGAGAGCATTCTTTCATGGAGGAAAGGAGGAAGTTGGAGGGGTTGTTTTGAACAAAAGTTCATTGGAGGAAAAATTGGGCAAAGTGGTGGCAGCTTTGAGAGTTCAGAGTGGTAGCAGCTTCTCATTGGCTGCAGACGAGGACAGTTTACTGTTGCAGCTGAGAGAGGAAATCTTCCTTCTGTACTAAGCAAGTTGCTCAGGGGCATATGCGTCAGAGCCTGTACTTCATGACTTCTCCAATCCAGTTTTGAGTTAGGTTTCCTTAATGTATTTTCACACCCTCCATCTCAGTACCTGGTATGATTATTCTCTTCTCAGTTTCCTAAGTCATACCACAACGTATGAGCATCATGTTGCATCAATCCTACCAACTTTTTATTTTTCAGATACTTCCCTTTTTCTTCATCCCTACTCCCATTCACTCAATGCAGTTTTTTGTTTGAACTGTTGCTGCTTCTATCACCAATCACATCCACAGCTGGGTATTGTTTTTGCTTTGGCTCCATCCCATCATTCTTTCTGGAGTTATTTCCCCACTGATCTCCAGTAGCACATTGGGCACCTACCGACCTGGGGAGTTCATCTTTCAGTGTCCTATCTTTTTGCCTTTTCATACTGTTCATGGGGTTCTCAAGAATACTGAAGTGGTTTGCCACTCCCTTCTCCAGTGGACCACATTCTGTCAGACCTCTCCACCATGACCCATCCGTCTTGGGTGGCACCACACGGCATGGCTTAGTTTCATTGAGATAGACAAGGCTGTGGTCCGTGTGATCAGATTAGCTAGTTTTCTGTGATTATAGTTTCAGTGTGTCTGCCCTCTGATGCCCTCTCGCAACACCTACCGTCTTACTTGGGTTTCTTTTACCTTGGACGTGTGGTATCTCTTCACAGCTGCTCCAGCAAAGCGCAGCCATTGCTCCTTACCTTGGACAAGGGGTATCTGCTCATAATGGTCTCTCCTGACCTTGAATGTGGAGTAACTCCTCTCGGCCCTCCTGTGCCCACGCAGCCGCAGCTCCTTGGACCTGGGGTAACTCCTCTAGCTGGAATCAAGATTGCCGGGAGAAATATCAATAACCTCAGATATGCAGATGACACCACCCTTATGGCAGAAAGTGAAGAAGAACTAAAGAGCCTCTTGATGAAGGTGAAAGAGGAGAGTGAAAAAATTGGCTTAAAGCTCAACGTTCAGAAAACTAAGATCATGGCATCTGGTCCCATCACTTCACGGGAAATAAATGGGGAAACAGTGGAAACAGTGTCAGACTTTATTTTTTGGGCTCCAAAATCACTGCTGATGGCGACTGCAGCCATGAAATTAAAAGACGCTTACTCCTTGGAAGGAAGGTTATGACCAACCTAGATAGCATATTTAAAAGCAAAGACATTACTTTGCCAACAAAGGTCCATCTAGTCAAGGCTATGGTTTTTCCAGTAGTCATGTATGGATGTGAGAGTTGGATGGTGAAGAAAGCTGAGCACCAAAGAATTGATGCTTTTGAACTGTGGTGTTGGAGAAGACTCTTGAGAGTCCCTTGGACTGCAAGGAGATCCAACCAGTCCATCCTAAAGGAGATCAGTCCTGGGTGTTCATTGGAAGGACTGATGCTGAAGCTGAAACTCCAATACTTTGGCCACCTCATGTGAAGAGTTGACTCATTGGAAAAGACCCTAATGCTGGGAAGGATTGGGGGCAGGAGGAGAAGGGGACGACAGAGGATGAGATGGTTGGATGGCATCACCGACTCGATGGACATGGGTTTGGGTAAACTCCGGGAGTTGGTGATGGACAGGGAGGCCTGGAGTGCTGCGGTTCATGGGGTTGCAAAGAGTCGGATACGACTGAGCGACTGAACTGAATTGAACTGTTGCTGCAGCTTCACCTCTCTAGCTTGCCTGCAACAAAGCTTGCCCACTCTTATGGACTGAATTATATCCCTCTCCCAAACAAATACCTATGCTGAAGCCCTAACACCCCTGCCATGTGAATATATTTGGAGACTGTGACTTTAAGGATTTATGATTTAATTTGTGATTAAACGAAGTCATAATGGGAGGGGTCCTCATCTAATATACCTGGTGTCCTCATAAGAAGAGGAAAAGACACTAGGGGTGTACTGCTGTGAGGACACAGCAAGTAGGTGGCCATCTGCATAACAAAGAGAGAAGCCTCAGGAGAAACCAAACCTGCCAGGACCTTGCTCTCAGGTTCCAGCCTACAGGACTGCGAGAAAATAATTTCTGTTGTTTAAGCCACCCAGACTGTGACAGGCTACCACTCTGTCATGGTAGCCTGAGCAGACTAATATAACCGCTTGAATAGATTCTTTCAAAACCAAATTTGATCACATCACTGTCCTGTTTGCACTCTTCTTGGTGTAGAAGACCCCCGTGTACCTGCACCTCCCCCTCCTCAGTTCTCTGGACTTGCTGAATGATGGACGTACTGAGTTCTGTCCATAACTTTGCCATGTTCTTTCCTCAGCTCAGTTGTTCTCCCTTGTCCAGACCACCCCCTTCCCTGATAACTTCCATTTGCTTTTTGTAATATGACTCTTGTCTTCCCAGTCTGTGGGGTGCTATCACAGACGTTCCCAAAGCCTCGGCTGCCCCCTCTCTCCAGATGTGAACTCTTGAAGACAGGACTGAGGTCTTATTTATCTTTCTATTTGCAGCATCTGCATAATGTTTGGAATATTTTTAGGTATTCAAAAATGAACATGGATGAATGAACAAGGAATAAGACTATTTATTCTCAGCAATACAAAAGAAAATTTGACAAATCACCATGTTATCCCATTCAAAAAAGCCAATCAGGTAGCAGGCTCCTCTTAAGTCTGCTTTACATTATGATCTGCTGGATCTATACAAGCTCGTGGCCCAAAGAACAAAAACAACTTTATCATTGTTGTCATTGCCATAATAATAATAGTAGTTTTCATTTATTGAGCCAATATTATATGCCTGAAATATGCCATGGGTTATGTATAAAGCATCTCATCTTACTCTCACAACCACACTATGAAGTAAGTATTTATTATTATTGCCACTTTACAAGTGAAGCAACTGAGGCTTATAGAAGTTAAATAATTTACCCAAGCTTATAAGTGTTGGAGCTGGAATTCAAACTCAGATAATATTCTGTTTTTTCCCCCATATTTCCCCCATATTTCTAGTTCTCTTGCTGTTATTTCTAGTCTGAGCAGAAATATTTCTGAGTCATGAGCAGAAGTGACTTGTATCAATTCTGGGCTCAAGTGTGATTCTTTAGCATCTCTTTCCTTCTGAAATGAACACTGAAGTCCCATCTTAAGATGGCAGAGTGTCCATAAGGCTGGGTCCCTGAACAGCACAGGTGAGCAGAACCCCTGGCTGTCCTGTGATGGATATGTAGGGTGAGAGAGGAATAAACTCTTGAAGTATTAAAGCCACTGAGATGTTGAGATGGTTGTCACTACAGCATGCTCAATTTCATCTTGAATATTACACATGTTTGTCTCCCTCTGCACAGGGCAGTTCTGGCATCCACTGCAGCAGTCCCATCCTCTGTATTAAGAGAATGTGCAAAGCAGAAAGGAGACCAATTACTTCTCAGAAATCTAATATCTCTCAACACTGGGTAAGACTGCTGGATGCCAACTGCTCAACCAGGTCTTATTGGGTTACTAAACGTAGATGAAGCATCATCTCCTTGAAGACTTTAAATGTCCAGGTTGAAGACACAAGAAGGGGAAAACTGTAGTCAATAAAAATACATACAAATATAGGCATTGATTAGGTGAATGCATTGGGACAGTAGTTAGCCAACAAATGATATGAATTATGATAATTATATTAACCAGGGATGGAGGATGTAAACCTTGAATTGTCACTTCAAAGTGGAGGAGTTTACTGTAGGGTTTTTCAACCTTGGGATTATTAATATTTCTGGCCAAATAATTCTTTGTTGTAGGGACCATCCTGGGTATTGTGTTTAAACCTTCCTGCTGTTCTGCAAGCTGATCCACCTGCCTGGAGCCACTTTCCCTGCTCCACCTTTTCTTATCTACTCCACTCCTCTGAGTTAACTATTCCTCATGCTTCACACTTTAGTTCAATCTAGTCCATCCTCTGGGATGATTCAGAGCATCCTGTTCTTCATAGCACATTTCTTAGTGTACAATTGGCTATTGATTTGAGGGACTACTTTATTATTGGCGATCTCCCTCCCAAACTTTGAGCTCTGATGATGGTAGAAAGTGTATCAGTTTGGCTCATCAAGGTCTCCACAGAACCTTAGTTCAGGCTTGGAATGTAGTATGTGGTCAATAAATAATTTTTGAATGAGTTTCTAAGGGTCAGGATTTTCCTACTTCATAAGTGTGTTTGATTGATTAGGAGTAGGGCCCAGACTGGTAGAATAAATGGTAGGAGGGATAAAGGAAAAAACAAATCACAACAAAAGACATAAACTTATCACATCAATAGTCTTAACTTTGTCATTCAAAAATCTTTGGTTCTCCTTTCTCAAAGTCTAGGCCACTAAAAAATGGGATTCCTGACCTAATAATCAAAGCTACCCTGTAAAGATGATAATAATTAAGTCATGGGATTATCTTGGCCAGGCTCTGGTTCTTGTTTCATTTAAACTCTATTGACCAAGGGACCCCTGGGTATGTGGGCCCAGTGAATCTGAATCTCACTTGGGCAATAAGCAGTTTTTCCTTCCAGGTTTATCTTCCAGATCTAAAACAATGGTATAGAAGCAATTCCAGGACCTTTTAGATTGCTCAGAGGGTGTGGGATATCCCTGAACATTTCACATTATAATGACCTCAAAGACTGGCTAAACAGGGGTTTGAATCTCTCTATTTTGGAAAGACTGTGTTTGGAATTAGTTGGTAACACCGAAGTTCTCATGCGGGCTTGTGGCAATCCGTTTCTCTACTTTACATGATCTGGGCCGTGACAGTCAGCTCCAAACTTAGTTCCTTCTAGATGTGTTCTTGTTTAGGGGGTTAGCAAATAATAGAAGATAAATACAAAGAGAATCTTCTGTGAGTTGTTTGGAGTCAAGTCAGCTTTCATAAGGATCAACCTGAGATTTAACAATTTTTTTTAAAGTACTGACTGTATGCCCAGTGTAGTGCTAGAAACTGAGGTGACAGTGTTGCTGTAGACTGACATGCAGTTTGCAGACTCAATTTCTAAAATAGTGAGAGAGACCTGTCTGTCTGCCTATCTATCTTATCGATCTACCTACCAGCTTACCTGTCAGTGTACTCAGAAATAAAACAATCAAGGGAAACTGATTTAGTGACAGTTTAAGCAAAAATACTGAATATTTAACAATAAAATGTCATCAAAAGGGAAGAAAACTTTGCCTGAGTGTAGGCATGAGAAAAAAGCTTTAAAGCATTTAAATCATTTTATCTGTTCAAGAATGGAGATTGTCTTTCTTGACAAGGATTAACAATACAAAATGTCCTCCTTTTAATAGTTGCTTCCATATAGACATGCTTCCCTGGTGGCTCAGATGGTAAAGCGTCTGCCTGAAATGCAGGAGAGCCAAGTTTGATCCTTGGGTTGGGAAGATCCTCTGGAGAAGGAAATGGCAACCCACTCCAGTACTCTTGCCTAGAAAATTCCATGGACAGTGGCACCTGTAAGCTATAGTCCAGGGGGTTGCAAAGAGTGGGACACGACTGAGTGACTTCACTTCACTCACTCCATATATATATACACACATAGATGTGTATATATCATGTATACATGATATTCAGGGACTGGGATAAATTTTGTTCTTCTGTAGCTGATATGAGCATGTTTTATAAGCTCAAAAATTGCATGAGGTCTAGTGATGGGCCAGAAATATTTGAACTGGAACAATCTTGGAAACTCACAGTCATAGAGTATCCATGTATATATCTTTTAGTTTTTCCTGTTTCTTCTCTGATTTCCACCTGTGTCATGACTGAAAGCTGTTCTACCATTAGATATAAGTACATATAAACCATGGTTCCACTGCTTATTTAAGAGACTTACTCTGCCGACTTCCCTGGTGGTCCAGGGGTTAAGACTGCTTTTCAAACACAGGGGTGTGGTTTGAACCCTGGTCAGGCAACTAAGATCCTGCTTGCCACATAGTGTGGTCAAAAAAAAAAAAAAGAGTACCCTGGATGGTCTCATAATGATCTCTTATCCCCACCCCCTTCATATCTCTTCCCCCATCCTGTGGACATACTTGGGCTTGGAATACCAAAGATCAGCTGTAAGGCTTCTCCAGCATGACCCATGTGATAGTGTTGGTCTTCCAGAAAGCAGATGCCAAGGGGAAATGCCTGGGAAAATGGGAGGAAGCTGAAAGAGGCTGGTAGAGCCATCAAAGCAAATCTGACCTTGAGTGAAGGAGAGAGGAAAGAAAGGTTGCCTGGGAGCATTCTAGATCCTGAGCAGTCTGAGGGAAGTTCTAAGGAAAGTTTGGTAAGGCTCTGGGGGAGTCCTTGAGCCAAAGTCACCCATTAAAGGAGCCCCATCTCTCCCAGGAAAGAGCCTGTCTTAGACTCCTTGCTGTGCTTAGTCATTGCCTGGGAGCAGCTTGTGGGAAGAGTAGCCTTGGTGCGACAGTGGTGATGAATTTCAGTGGGTGTCAGAGCCAGCAGCAGCTTGGGGCCCTTGAGCAGTTATACTCCCTGCAGTTGGAAGTTTGTGAGGGCCATTCTCATGGCCGTCACAGCTCGTGACTCATTCAGGAGCTGATTTAGAAAACCTGCCTCCTCTAGGCAACAGATGGAAAGGTTTTCAAGATTCCAACGAGTCATTTGGCAGGACAGACCTTGGTCTTAATTACTGTAATTTCTTTCCATAATACTGTCTGTCTTCTCTATGGATGAAGTCATAAAAGAAATGATGTTTAGGAAATGAAGTGAATCTTGTTCTCCTGTATCTGATGTGAGCAAATTTTAGAAACTCCAAAATATACACAAGGTCTCATGAAAGACTCAAACATATGAATTGGAACATACTAGAAAATCAAGGCCATAGAGGAGTTATGTGTATTTCTTAGCCTTTCCTTTTTCTTCTCTTGCTTTGTCCTCTCTCATGAAAAAACTTGTTTTCTCATTAGATTGAAAGAACTTCTCAACATGGATTGGTTCTTTCGGCCTTCACTCTACTCTGTTCTTGGTTTGATATGTTCATTTCAGTTCAGTTTAGTCTTTCAGTCATGTCTGACTCTTTGCCACCCCATGAACTGCAGCATGCCAGGCTTCCCTGTCCATCACCAACTCCTGGAGCTTACTCAAACTCATGTCTATTGAGTCAGTAATGCCATCCAACCATCTCATTCTCTGTCATCCCCTTCTCCTCCTGCCTTCAATCGTTCCCAGCATCAGGGTCTTTTCAAATGAGTCAGTTCTTCGCATCAGGTGGCCAAAGCATTGGAGTTTCAGCTTCAACATCAGTCCTTCCAATGAATATTCAGGGCTGATTTCCTTCAGGATGGACTGGTTGGATCTCCTTGCAAGTCCAAGGGACTCTTCTCCAACACCACAGTTCAAAAGCATCAATTCTTTGGCGTTTGATACGTTAGGAAGTTATAAAAAAACTTCATGTCCCATGGAGAACAGACTTACAGTTGCCAAGGGGGAGGAGGGGAGGGTTGGACTGGGCATTTGGGACTAGAAGATGCAAACTATTGTATATAGAATGGATGGACAACAAAGTCCTACTGTATAGCACAGGGAATGGTATTCAATATCTTGTGATAAGCCATGAAGGAAAAATATATGAAAAACTATATGTGTATATATACACATATATTTAATATATATTTATATTATATATATTATTTATATATATATAACTGAATCATTTTGCTGTATACCAGAAACTAACAAAACATTGTACATCAGCTATACTTCAATTGAAAAACAAAACTACATGTCTGAGACCCATGCATACCAGTTTTGTTCTGCCAGTTAGGTGTACCTAGGCTGAGATTTGGAAGAAAGGAGGCAGCAGTTGTCGCTGGCAAGCTGGGTCATGACACACAAGTGTCGGGAGAGTTGTAGTGATGGACCTAGGATGCCTGTGTAGTCACCAGATTGGTGGGTATGAAGGGTAGTTGTGACTAGGTTTGAAGCAGCAGCTTCCTGATCTGTGGCTTGTCATGGTGGGATGACCGTGAAATCGATAGTCTAGTGGCAGCTTTTTGACTGATTGTTGCTCCTCCAGTTCTGCCAACATCTTTATAAGTCCCTGTTACCCAATATTAAGCTCTTTGCTTGAACAATCTGCACTAGTTTTCTGTTTTCTGCACTCAGCCCTGATTATATAGTAACTAAGCTCCCTCCAAAGGAAGATTGCTGTTCATTACCTCACTTGTTCATTTGTTTGTACATTCATTCATTCAATAATACTTGTCCATTCAGTTACCAACTATCGTGCTTGTGTCAGACAAGGCAAGTCACTGAGGATTCTCGGGGGAAGACACAGGTTCTTGCCGTAAAGAACTTACTGTTGAAAGCCAGGGTCTACAGTGGGGTGGAGAGACAGTACATAGAATTATTGATGATTAAAAAGGCCAGTGTAGGGCTTATCAGGTGGCACTAATGATAAAGAATCTGCCTGCCAATGCAGTAGACGCAAGAGACGCAGGTTCGATCCCTGGGTCAGGAAGGTCCCCTGGGGTAAGAAATGGCAACCAAGTCCAGTAATCTTGCCTGGAAAATTCCATGGATAGAGGAACCTGGTGGGCTATAGCTCTTGGGGCTGCAAAGAGTCAGACATGACTGAGCACAAAGGTTTATTAGGATGAGAAAGTAATAATAATAAAAAAGGCCAGTGTAGAATGACGGATAAGGAAAAAGAGGGGAAACTAACACTCATTGAGCATCCATTAGGTATCAGATATCATGATGGTATTTTACATACTTGGTCATATTTAATCTTCACCACAATCCTGTAAAGCAAGTTATTAGCCCCCATTTTGCAGTTGCTTAAACTAAAACTCAAAAGGTTAAGTGTCATGTCCAAAGATCTGAATCTGGATCTGCCAGACCCCAAAGTCCGTGCTCTTGGAGAGCCCATGTTTGTCACTTTTCTTAGAGTGTGCTTTGCAATTGCCAGGCTCCCTGAAGAAATGCATGGAAGACATCAGGTGACTCATCATGTTCTCAGTGGCTCTCAGCCCACCCAGCAATCCTTAACCTACTCACCTTCACTTTCATTTGGCTCCTATTATTTTTCCTTTCCTTTTGGTTTACTTTGGCTTCTCCATCAAATGCCTTTTCTCTAACTTTCATTCTGATGCTGATTTCCTTTTTGCGGCCTCTTTTCCCGCTTGCTTTGGGTCGTGTGTTTCTGTCTCCCCACCTCTTTCTCACCTACTTCCTTGGTAGCTCAGTTGGTAAAGAATCTGCTGGCAGTGCAAGAGACCCCGGTACAATCCCTGGGTCGGGAAGATCCCCTGGAGAAGGAAATGGCAACCCACTCCAGTATCCTTGCCTGGGAAATCCCATGGACAAAAGAGCCTGGTGGGCTAGAGTCCATGGGGTTGTAAGAGTCAGACATAGCTTAGAGACTAAACCACCACCACCTCTTTCTCCTCTTCATCTCTTTAAAGCATACTTTCTCTGTCTCATTTATCTGTCTGGGCTCCCTCAGGTTCTCTGTCATTCATTCTCTGTTTGCCCGTTACATCTTGCAAAGAGAGTCCCTGGCTGAGAGCACTTGGGCCTCTGTGTTTCTGGTTCCATGTTCAGGTTGAGGAGACAGATGATTTTACCTTCTCTCTTGGCTCTGCCTGTGGATGGGAGACATCAGGAACTCTTACTTACCTCTTTGCTATTAGTGAAAGTGCTCCTTTGTTACCCTGTAAGAGTTTTTACTTCCCACCCTTGTCACTGTCAGCTTCTATTTCTGCCAGAGGTTGTGGCTGTCACAAAACTCAGCCTAGCGAAGCTGCTTTCTTCTTTCTCTTCCTGGCTCTGTAGAGATGTAATGCTCTGTGGATGTGCCAGATGCAAAAAGTTTCACATGCATCAGAATGGTGTGGCACGTGGAAATCTGTGCCAGATTAAAAGAAATATTATTATTGACCTGTGTACAAACTGAGTGAAGAATAAAGAATTCTAAATGGATTTTGTTCCCAGTAAATCTTCTCTTGGACTATGGTCACACGGTCCTTACAGTTCTCTTGGTTGCAACTGCCCTTTCTTTAAGGACAGGCAACAGGATCTGGTTGAGCCTCTTCGGGGAGGTGCAGTGATGGTTGCAAGGGAAAAGGGCAGTGTTTAAAAAGTTCATCTTTAGAAAAAGAAAGAAACCCCTTTTACTTTCTTATGTTTTTCAATGATAATTTTAGCTCTTGAAAATACCTGTTTTCTTCTTTTCTTTTGAACTGGAAGGCAGGAGCCAGTGAATTATGGATCTGTTTTATTCTTTATCTTCATTTTCCTTGATTGTCAGAGTCCATTCCAATAGTTTGTCTCCTGAGACTCTAGTGGATAGTTGCCTTCCAAAGTTTCTAAATCTCCTTCCTGAAATTTTAATGGCAAAGATGAAGATCACTATTTTACATCTTGTAGTAAACACCATAACCTTTTCAAAGAATCTGATAATCACAAATGCATTGTATCACTTAAGATCTCATTTTCTCTCTGTTTAATAAAAACTTAAATGGGTGGAGTTTGGTGGTTTCTTCCAAATAAATTACCTTTTCTTAGCCCTTGGGCTAGAAAGCCTCTTTCTCATCCTGAGCGGAATGGCTGCTGAAAAGTTAATGGGGTCTGAGACTGAATCAGTCATCAAGTTGTCTAGTTCAAGGGAAATAAAAGTCCCATTGTACTTTGTGAAAGTGAGCTTGGGGTTAAACTTGGGAGTCACACTTTTTGAAAATTACCTACAAACTGGAATTTATACAGAAAGACAGTTGGGGTTGTAAGATGGCTGAAATCGATTTTCTGTAAGGAGTGGTGAAGTAACTAGGTTGGGAAAAAAAGGGTCTGAAGTGGAAAATAGAAGAGAGATAAATAAAGTCAATGCTATACTCACCATAGTGTGCAATTAATCTCTTATTTCAGAACTCAGGGCATTGAGATGTAACAGTAATATAAAAAGCTCTTTTTTGAATATTTAGTACTTACGCTTAGTGCTCTATATTCATTTGACTGTTTGAATCATAACAACCTCAGAGGTAAGCATTATTATTTAAAAGGTGAGCATACGGAGGTTCAGAGAAATTAAGAATCTAGCCCAAAGTCAGGCAGAATTAAAACTCAAGTCCCCCTGACTCTAAGGACAGTGTTCTAAAAGATGGAGCACGTATGTCTCAAAAAGGAGAGGTGGTGAGCAAACAACTGCTTAGATGGGGAGAAAAACAAGTGTCCTTTGTTTTATGCATGGCTGTTTGTCTGTACCTTTCCAGCTAATAGGGTGAGAAGCTGTATTCCCTCTTATTTCACTGCATTAGCAAGGTGAGTGCATCTCCCTCATCTCAATTTAAAGAGCAAATGCCATGGCATGGCTTCAATGGAAATTTTTTCCCTTGTGTTCCAATCTATGGCTGATGCTACAAGGACAGAATTGTCAGAGCAGCTACTAATTAAATGGTCCAGAGCTTCATTAGGAAGATGTGCTGAATGCAGGACTCACCAGGCAAATGTTGACATCGTTGTTGATACTAATTGGTCCATTGGCTGGCAGCCTTGGCACAACAGAGGGGCTGGACTCTGGGGGGGAGGGCAGGGCTCCCAGGTTTGCTGAGACCACTTCTGAAGCAGACTCAAAGACAGTCACTATTGGTCAGGAATGGAATTCCCACGGGCACCAGGATTGAGCTTATTAGTTTGGCTTTCTCTTTTTCAGGGAGTCAGTGGCCTTCTACACCTGGGACACTTTTGTTGTGGTTGACATGCGTGCACGCGCGCGCGCACACACACACACACACACACACACTCTCTCTCTTGTGTGTGTGCCCTTAGAGTGTGAAGTAACATAATATTGTGGAGTCGTGGGTGGCTCTCTTACAAAAGCAGAACTAACCTAATAATCTTCCTCCTTTGGGGATGTGATCAGTATTCAGGAGACAAGTCCACCCTAGAAGGCTTTCTGTATGAAAATAAAAATGAATTCTTATCTTTATATCTTAATAGCCAGAACAGATGAAAAGATGTGAGTAACCCCTTGTTCAGGCTCAGCTTCCATAGCACGTGCTCTCACTGGATTGTGGAGTCTTCTTGACTCAGGGACTTGGGCTTCTCTTTATTTCATGGCTGGGACCATGCAGGCCTTGCCGAGACTAGAAACTATTTCCAGCAACAACAGAGCTTCCAAACAGATCAAGAAATCTGATAAATATCAGAAATCTGAGTCGATCACTGATTTGTCTTTATACTTTGCTCTCTGAGATCCCACATGAGAAAAGTAATATTTTGATCTCACAAAGGACAGTTACTATTTTCTCCGTTTTATAATGATGATGCTGAGGTTTAGAGAATGTGAAGGACTTATTCAAGGTCCTAAAATTGCTCAGAGGCAGAGCAATGACATGTTTCCATTGTGAAGAAGGAAATGGCAACCCACTCCAGTATTCTTGCCTGGAAAATCCCATGGAAGGAAGAGCCTGGCAGGCTACAGCCCATGGGGTTGCAAGGAGTCAGACACAACTGAGCAGCTTCACTTTTTCTTTCACTTTAACACTTGCTCAGTGACATCCCCATAAAATTTCTTCTCTTCCCCACTAGTTCTCCAGGGACTTCAGTTTGGTGCACTATACACACACTCACCATTTCCTTCCTTATCACCAAGTAATTTTGGGCAAGTTCCCATATGTGCTTTATATGTTTGATATCATACACGCACCCTATGTAAACACATGGTAATTAAAAATAATTGAACAGTGGTTAACCTTATCCCCGATATCACATCATCCAACTTCTGGTTGAGAGATTTCAAAGGACCTGTGTTTTTTCTGCCTCCCAGTGACCTTGAGACCGTGAAGGAAGGCATTGTGGCTGTCATTTCAACCATCAACCTACAAAGGGTCCAGAATGGATTATACTTCAGGATTGATGTGTGTCCGATGGAAGGAGGGATGCATAGGGAACATTTGTAAGATTAGAGAGATACTGTAGCAGTTCCTTTCCAAATTGGTTTTGACAAGTTGTTCATCTGTAACCTAGTTACTGAGTAATACATTTTTGAAAGTATTTCTTTTCATCATGCCGGTGGCCCTAGTGGTGAAGAACCTGACTGCCAGTGCAGGAGACAAGACAGATGCAGGTTTCCCTAGGTCGGGAAGATCCCCTGGAGGAGAGCATGGCAACACACTGCAGTGTTCTTGCCTGGAGAATCCCATGGACAGAGGAGCCTGGTGGGCTACAGTCCATAGGGTCGGTCACACAGAGTCAGACATGACTGAAGCAACTTAGCGTAGCATGTGTATTTTACACTCATACCTGCCTCCCAACCCCAGTGGAATTCCATCAAAGGACAGGAAACATTTTGGTTTTGATTTATTTATCTATTTTGTTAGCACTTGAAGCAATACTTTAAAAGTTGGGAATCATAAGCAGTGGTGAAGAAATTTTTTTTTTATTGTATGATGCTTTTTGTCCTGTGGACTTACTAAGCTGTTATATTTCTGAGGAAGACATTGCCACTTTCCCTAAGTCGAGTCTGGATTATTTGAATTCTGGAGTGCCATGGATTCTGGTTTCCTAATCTACTCCAGGAAGCCTAACTCCATTTCTGTGAATTCTGTTTTCTGGCATGACCGTTGTGTCTTTTAGTCTCAGGGGCAGCCGGCCTTGTCATGGTTCCTCCTGGAACTCTCTAATCTGTTGAGTTGAGACTCTTCCTTCTGGCTGGTTGGCTCAGGGTGTGATCTCTTCCCTGAGATCATGCCTCAGGACACACTTCCTCTGCTTTGCACATGGTTGTTTTGGGTAAATGAACACCAAGTGGGTGAGTTTTCTCTATCTTCTGAGAGAAGCCTCATCAAGTGGCTCTGCTTTGAGAAGGAAAAGGACTCACTCGGTGAGTTCACTGACATTTAACAACTTGCCAGCCAGGGACGAGGGGCCTCTGAACTGCAGCCTTCTCCTCCTATTCTCAGGAAATACTATCTTTGTGTCTCAGGTTAAAGTGACTGTGGCTTCTCTAAATGGAATGTTTGGTCTTCCTATTTGGCATGTGCAGCGGCTTTAACCTTCAGGAGTGCTGTCTGGAATGAGCACACCTTTCTCGAGCCTTCTTGGGGCCCACTGTCCAGCACAGAGGCCTGCAGAAATAGCTCTGAGCTTCTGCTTTCAACGTGAACACAGAACAGCAGTTATAAGTGGGAATTTCTAGCTCAGAGAAAGGAAAGGAAAATACATTTTGTTTTTAAAGGAAAGGTAGCATACCTTACTGCTTAAATGGCAATTAAATTACTTGAGATTTTTTTGAGGTGTTCAAGCATAGTTGCTTTTATTTATTTATTCAAGAGATGTTTAATGTACTTCTCTATTTCTTTCATAACCGTAACAAACATTTATAAAGTCCTTACGTTGCCAGATCTGTGCTGAGTATCTTACAAGCAATATCTTATTTGAACCTCTCAAAAATTCTATGGAAAAGGTATTATTATCAATCCTATTTAATAAATAAGGAAGGAGACTCTTAGGAAGTTAAAAAAAAGTAAGGGCAAAAAGTTAGTAAGTGTTATGGGGGATATGAAGAAAAGACAACTTTTGCCTTAGAATTCTAGAATGTTTGAATGAGAAGGAAGCTTAGAGATCTCTCATAGGACCATACCATTTTAAGAAGAGCCTTGAGAGGTTCAATCACTTGCTCAAGAACCCACAGTAATTAAAGGCAAAGGAGGACCAGATTGAGAACTCCCAAGTCTCTTTGCAGTGTACTTTGCACCCTACTCTGCCTTCCTCCAGGAGTTTAGACCACTATAGAAATACCACCTCTCACACCCAACCCCCAGCATTGTAATAGTGAATGTGAACATGAGCTTAATGTAGACATGAGGGATGCAGGTGAAGGAGAGAGGAGGAGGGGATGTTTGGGGGATGCTGATGTTCCAGAAAGGCCTAGTAAAGAAGAGGATGCTTTGGCTCAACCCAAAGTAGGTGGAAGAACTGAATATTCAGAGAGAATATTCTTGTTTATTGGCTTGTGTTTTCTTGTTTTCAGAGAGACAAGATAGGCATTCTCAGGACCAGTCCTAACAAAAGCTTTTTTAAATTGTATTTATTTATTTATTTTTGGCTGTGCTGGGTCTTGTTGCCCAGGCTTTCTCTAGTTGTGGCGAGCAGGGACTACCCTTCGTTGTGGTACATGGGCTTCTCTTTGCAGTGACTTCACTTGCTGTGGAGGACAGGCTCTAGGCGCTTGGGCTCAGTAGTTGTGGTACACAGGCTTTGTTGCCTCATGGCACATGGGATTTTCCTGGACCAGAGAGTAAACCCATGTCCCCTGCATTGGCAGGTGGATTCTTAACCACTGGACTACCAGGGAAGGTCCTGAACAAAAACTTTGAGCTTCAGGCAAGGACAAAGAAAAGATTTTCCCTGTTGGCCGAGGGTTCATATAAAGGAGTCATGCAGACAAAGGAGGCAGATTATTCTGACTTTGCCAGGTATGCTAGGGACAGGATGGAGGCAGAAGGAACTGGTTCTGGAAATAATCTGTGTATTAAATGATGAGGTTCTGGGCAAAACAGGTGGCCCAGAGAATGGGAGAATGCAGAAAGCATGTTTTCATGTGTCGATAAAGTTTAGAGTATTTCAGGGAGAATGTTTGGTAGATAGGAAGATTCTGGGGGCACAGATTGAGGTGGGAGTGAGGAGCTGTCTTTGAAAAGTGGAAATGATGCGTTTCAACTTTGGGGTTGGAACCAGGTGCAAGGCCACAGGGCTGAGTGCAGCTGATTTGCACCCTATTGATTTTCCTCAGCAGCCCATTTTCACCTTATCGATTTTCTCGGTTGATTGGCTTGTGTTTTCTTGTTGGTTAGAGGTCACTTTGCTTCCTTTAGATTCATTTTCGGCCTCTTGCTACTTCCTCTTGTTAGCGCATGCTGCTCCAATCATAACTGCCAGCTACTGACCAAATGTGACATTTCCAGTGCTGATAGTTTTTCTTTTTGGAGAAGAGTTGCAATCAAAGAACTGAACTTACAAAGTGGTGTGGGCTTAGCCATCTTGAGAGAGTTGTCACCATGGGTAGCACAGAGAGACTGAGATCACAGGAAGGTGACACTGTCCATTTGTTAAATGCTGGAGTGAACCATTAGGGGTGGATGTGAAAGTGACTAGAGTTGTTTGCTCACACCACTTTCTCACTCCTACAGCTGAGCCAAGTGTGTTGACAACAGCTTTGAAATGACCCTGGACAATGACCCTTACTTCACTTCTGGGCTCTGTTTTGATCTCTATGAAGAGAAAAGTTAGTATTAATATGGGATTCCACATCTGGTTCCCCCAACTTGTTAAAATCTTATCACCCCACCCCAACCGGTTCAGATTCAATAAACCTAGGGTGGCTCCCTGGTGGCTCAGACAGTAAAGAATCTGCCTGCAATGCAGGAAACCCAGGTTCAGTCCCTAGGTCTGGAAGATACCTGGAGAAGGGAATGGCTACCCACTCCAGTATTCTTCCCTGGAGAATCCCATGGACAGAGGAGCCTTGCTGGCTACAGTCCATAAGGTCACAAAGAGTTGGATGCAACTAAGCACCAGAGTGGAGCCTAGGAATCTGTATATAAATTGGTCTGAGGGCTGGTGTTTGGAGACCTCTGATCTACCTGCCCTCAAGGATCCTTCTAGTTTTACTCATTTGCCTTTTTCTTTGGGTTCAAGTGGTCTTTGGGATGTACTATGTCCCCTTTCAGTGTGTGTGCTAAGTTGCTTCAGTCATGTCCAACTCTGTGTGACCCTATGGACTGTAGCCCCCAGGCTCCTCTGTCCATGGGATTCTCCAGGCGAGAATACTGGAGTGCGTTGCCATGCCCTCCTCCAGGGGATCCTCTTCACGTAAACAAAGTCTCTTCCCCTGATATGAAATCTGTTTTTTAAAAAATAGTAATAGGATTATAACACATTGTGTCATCCATCCCAGCACTATATGGGTTTGAAGTCATATTTATGTTGTAGAATGACAGTGTTTGGCTACAGTTAAAGGAATTGAAGCACAGACAACTATATAGGGAAAACAGCTTTGTGGGGGATGTAGGATGGGACAGGGTCTTCCTGTGAGAGTCTGTATAGGGTAGGCTGATGTTTTTGCCTCCATTTTATTCCCCTAACCCTCCCAGAGAGGAGATGGGAAACCACGGCAGATTTAATTTCTTCCTACCTTTAGACTATATGCTTCTTTTCAGGTTCCAAATTAAAAAAAAAAAGTCTCTAAACAGCACAAGTGTTTTAGCCTTATGGTGAGCTTCCCAGGAGAATTTCTTCCCTAGGAATAATAATAATGGATGATAATGGTGATAACTATCTCTATTGAGCGCTTACTCTGGTTTATATACCCTGTACTAAGTACTTTCATATATCATCTCCATTTAATTCTCACAAAACTCATCTGAGATAGATCCAGTTGCTATCTCCACTTGACAGATGAGCAAATGAAGTTTAGGGAGGTTAAGTAATATACCCATAACCACATAGCTGGAGAGAGGGGAGCCAGGATTGAGTCCTTGAGGCCTGAGGGCTGGATCATCATACTGTATTGCTTACAGTGTGTGATCTGATAGAGGAAAGGAAAAAGCAGGGTGTGATCAGCAGGAGGCCCTGGATTTAGATCCCTACTGCTAAGTCACCTCAGTCTTGTCCGACTCTGTGCGACCCCATAGACGGCAGCCCACCAGGCTCCACCGTCCCTGGGATTCTCCAGGCAAGAATAGACCTCAATCTATTTTTCACTGCCTTTCTCTGTACACTTATCCCTTGGTATCTGTAGAGGATTAGTACCAGGACCCCTGTGGATACCAAAATCCTTAGATGCTCAAACATAAAATGGCATAGATTTACATATAACCTACATACATCCCCCTGTATACTTTAAATCATTTCTTGATTACTTATAATACCTAATACCATGTAAATGCTATGTAAATAGTTTTAAATACAATGTAAATGCTATGTAAATATTTTCCAGCATGCAACAAATTTAAATTTTGCTTTTTGGGACTCTCTGGAATTTTTTTAAAAAATATGTTTGATCCACAGTTGGTTGAATTTACGATTACAAAGGGCTGACTCTGTAGATATCTCAGGTCGAAGCAAAGCATAGATATATTTGCTGCTAGATGGGGAGGAATGTGATAACCAAAAATAGTTTTCCTACTTGTGTGTTAATTTCGCAGTAAATTATAAAGCTTTTGCCTGTCTTTATCTGCATGTGTAACACATGCTTTGAGACTAGCATAGTCCTAGAAGTCCACTGGGCTCCCTTCCCAATCTAGTGCAACTAAAGTTTCTAATTAAACTCTATCCTTCTTTTATAAAATTTAATTTTGCTCTGGTTACAGAACTTTGTATAACTTCTATTTATTGAAATTTGTTAAGATTTATTTCCTGGTCCAGAACACAGCCTAGTCATACTAACTAGTCTATGTTCATTTGAAAAAAATGTGTTCTCTGCTTTTGTTGGGTGAAATATCCTGTAAATGCCAATTAGCCCAAATTGGTGGATAGTGCTATTCCTTACTGATTTTCTGTCTGTCATTGCTAATGGAGGAGTGTTGATGCCTCTAATTATAATTGTGAATTGGTCTATTTCTCCTTTCAGTTCAACTATTTGTGTTATAGCTGGTCTTGCACTTTTTATACAATTGAACAATCTCTACAGTTTAATTGATGAGTTTAAATGATTTATGATTAGTATAGCTATTGATATGGTTGCTTAAAATCAACCATCTAGATAGTTGTTTTCTGTTTTTCTGCCTGTTTTAAAATTTTCTCCTCTTTCTTTCCCTTGTTGAATTAATTAAGTATATATTATGATTTCTTTTTATTGCCACCATTAGCTTATTATTTATGCCCTTTCTTTTTGTCCTTTTAGTGACCGCAGATTGGTTTGCAATGTACCACTTTGTACGTCTGTAATTAATTAGAGTCTGTCTTTAAATATTATTGTGCTTCCTTGTGTATAATGTCAGGACCTTAGAACACATATTGCTAATTTTTTCCTTTTATGCTTTGTGCTGTTGTTATATAGTTCACTTTTACATATGATATAAATATACAATACATTGCTACATTTTAATTTAAGCAATCATCTTTTTTTGGAATCATTAAAAATAAGGGAAAAAAAGAATTTTATTTTTACTTTCATTTTTTCCACTTTTAGAGCTTGTCATTTCTTTGTGTGAATCCAGTTTTCTGCTTGGAATCATGTTGCTTTTGCCTCAGATTTTTCCTTTAATATTTCTTATAGTGCAGGTCTGCTGGCAATGAATTCTCTCCATTTTTTGTTTGTTTGTTTTTGAGAAAATATTTCTTCCATATTTTTGCTGGTTATAGAACTCTGGTTAATAGTCTTTATTTTAGTACTTTAAGTATGTCACTCCATGGGCTTCTAGCTTGCTTGGCTTCTGACAAGAAGTCTTCTGTAATTCTCATCTTTGTTTCTGTGTACATAATGTATCTTTTCCCCCAGCTCTAGTAAATATTTTTTAAAACTTTGTCTTCTGTTTTCAACAGTTTTGATATGATATGCCTAGTTTTTTGGCTTTATCTCTTGGCAGTATTGTATTCTTCTTCTTTCTTAATATTCCTTATAATTAAAAAAAAAACTGAACATTTTATATAGAATAGTAGAGACTGTAAATAGTTTTTGTACCTGGAAATGAGTACACCTTTCCTTCTACTAGGCTTTTGGTGAACTCAGTTTGGGGTTTGTTGTCGCCGTAGTTAGCAACAGCACCCTGCAGACTTAAAATTCCTCTGGCATTGCCTTGTGTTGAGGGTAGGGGTCGGCTTGTCAGAGGGTTTTTCTTAATATCTTTTCCACCCTCAGGTTTCCATCTCCTCTTTGGGTTTTCCTTTGGGAGAGTCTCTTTCCATACTTTTTTAAGTCTCTCAGCAATATTCGATTGCTGTTACTTGCTGCTTGTTATACTGATCATAGGAAGGGTTGGGCAGTGGCAAGGCATTCTCTGTCATTGTCATTAGAAAGTTTCTGAAAGGGGCTATGTCCCTGAGTCTCAGTGCTTCTGTCCCCTCCAAGAGGTGGTTCTGGGCCAGCAGGTATTCCTGCCCCACCCCCAGGAGAAGATGGCTCTTTTCTGTTTCCTTCGCGCCGCTGCAGTAGATTTTCTTCTGTGCCTTAAGAGTGATAGTGTGTGTTGTTCTCTCCCCAACAGTGTAAAGCTTTTGTTGTGTTGCAGAGATGGAACAGCAGGATCTGGGTGGGGTTTCTTGTTTTCCTGGAGGACCATCTGTTTCCTTCCCACAAACCTGTGGGACAAGGGACATGTTCTCAGAACTTTTGCCAGACTTTTCTGTGAGTTCCCAGTGAGATCTATGAAGAAGAAACTACAAGTGGGTATAGATTACCCCTCACGGAAATCCACTTCCCCCAGGGATTCTAAACATTCTCTTTGTCCTTTACCAATTCGCTGACAATTTGAGCTAAACTCATCAATGCTCAGCAGCATCCATCCCAAGTAAGCAAGAGCTCACAATTCATTTCCCCTTGCAGGTGACTTTCCTCAAATTTTGGTTTAGTTGGTAGTCCTGTCAGCTCAACTCTTGTGGTTTCAAGAATAGTTTTGGATGTGCTGTTTGTCTTTGTAAACATTTTTTTTGTAAGTGTAGGACTGATGCCCTTTCTGACTTTCTCCATCTCACATGAGCTTGTAAGCCTCCTGCTTTTGCACATGTTGTTTGTTCTGCCTGAGATTCCCTCCTTTTTCCTGCACTTGGCAACTTCCTACTTATCTCAGTGATCTCGTGTTCTCATCTGCTCAGAAGACAAGGGTGTATATACAGAGAGGAGACCATTAAATGACTTCATGGATTCACAGGCAAAAATTAGATTTTACCATCTCATGATGTAGCATTTGAGTCTCACCTTGATCCAAAGGAAATTCTTTGTTGAATTTGAGCCTTGGTTTTCTTCTTTGTAAAGTAGGAATGCTAGCAACTGTCCAGCCTCCTTTGCCAGATGAGATAATATGTGTGATAATGTCTGACACACCTTTAAAGCTCAGTTCCAGCCCATAAACCCAGCAACAGGCCTGTCCTGAAGAAGACACTCATTCTTCCCCAAAACTCAAGAGGTTCACTGTCCACAGGGTGCCAGCTTGGTCTTCTATCAGAGTGGGATTTCTAGTAGGGGGACAGACCCTCCCCTCAGTCCACAGCCATGAAATAGGAAAAGCTGCAGCAAAAGGCTGACTTGGTCCTGGGAACCCTATATTTTCCTTTTTATTTACAAAGCTTACTTTGTAAATAAAGGAAAAGAATATTGATTTCCATCTTTAATGATGTATTAAAATTGCTGCAACACCTCATATTACCAAATAGATTTACTGTATAAATTGGAACATAATTGGTACTTCAGGCAGGTCACCAATCTACTTTGGCAGGAGCATATAACTCACAGTACATTGATTATAAAAATTAGTTAATTCAAGACACACATTGCCATGTAAGATGGCAGGTGACTAATGAGTGGCCAGCCCTGGTGTATACGGTCTTCTCACACTCCTTTGCCACTGTTTCTGAGTCCTGTCTGACTTGCAGAGTTACCTTCCACCCCTCTCTAAAAAATTGTGATGGTCTTTTGTTGCTACTTATCTGAGGATCCTGTTCAAGTTACAAGTAAGTTCCTCCAGGATGTGACTGCTGCTGCCTTATATGCTAACAGAGGCTCCCTTTTTTTCACACAGTTACTTTTCTCAAGCTTTTGCTGTCAGTTGGGACATACTAATATCTCCCAATTAAAAAAAAAAGAAAATTGAAAGACAGCTGAGAACTACAAGTCCAAGCTTTTCTTCTGGGTTCCATGTTCAGGGAAAAAAATCATAAAGTATCTCTCTAGCAAGCTGAGAGAATGACTTCCTGAATAGAAAAAGAGATATTCCTAGGTATAAAAAAGAAGGGAAAAATGAATTTGATAATGGCAGGAAGGACTTCCCTGGTGGCTCAGATGGTAAAGCATCTGCCTACAATGTGGGAGACCCAGGTTCAATCCCTGGGTAGGGAAGATCCTCTGGAGAAGGAAATGGCAACCCACTCCAGTACTCTTGCCTGGAAAATCCCATGGACAGAGGAGCCTGGTAGTCTACCGTCCATGGGGTCGCAAAGAGCCGGACACAACTGAGCGACTTCATTTCACTTCACTTCAATGGCAGGAAAAGAGGACAACTGGGCATGTGTGCATGCACACACACACACAAAGCAGAAATGAAAGCCAGATAACTTCCCAGGAGAGTTTATAGCTGGAGCTGATCATGTGACTAGTTCTGACTTACAGTGTGATTTAAGGAGAGATGGCAAGATCTGATCCCAACTCAAAACTTCCCTTATCTCTTGGTTGATCCTTGAAATTCCACCTTTATTGCTCATTTCCTTGGTGTGACTTTGTCATGAAGGCAATGTCAGCCAGAAAGAAGAGAATGAAGAATTGAGGGATTAAAAAACAAGCCTAAGAGCACTGAGAAGAGCCTATGCCAAGATGAATTTTGCCTAGAGTTGGCTCTCCTTCTGGTCTGGCTGATGGTCCATTTAGTAATACTGCTTATCTGAGAGATCACCCCTCCCCCCTCCCTCCTTTCCTTCCTTCCTTTTTTAAATTTCTTTTTACAGTTCTGTCTTTAAAGACAAGTATAAATTTGTGTAACCACCACTACAGTTAAGATATGGACTGGCACCATCATCCTCAAAAGCCTTTTGTGTTGCCCTCTTGCAGTCACGTTCTCCTCCCACCCCTGCCTCAGGATCCACTGATCTGTTGTCTATCACTATTATGTGTTTTTTCAAGATTGACATATAAATGGAGTCATACAGTGTGTAACATTTTAAGCCTGGTTTCTTTCACTCAACATAATGGCTTTGAGATTGGTCCATGATGTTGTCATACCATCTGATGTTGATCCTTTGTGCACTGGATCTGCCCTCACTCAACAACATGATACCTGCCATATAGAGACTAGGACATGTGTACTGTATGGTTTTGTTTCTTATTAAAGCCTGTGTTTTGGTCAGGCTCTTTATTTGCAAAGATTATAAAGACCCACTCAACCTTATCTGAGAAAATGAGAGTTTATTACAAAAACACAGAGATCCCCCAGGGATCATCATAGCCAAGTCTGGAAATGGGAGGTGATTTGGAACCGTGGCAGCTTTTGGGGAGAGTGTGTGCTCACAATCTCTCTCAAGAGCTGCATGGTCTCTGATTTGCATTGTTTCTATCTCTTGTGTAGACGTCCTCTGTTCTTACTCTTTACCATTTTTTCCCCCTAATATCATATGGCATCTTCTTCCATCTTCCTTACCATTGGTATTTGGCCATTACAGCTTTCCCTACCTCTGATCTTAGAATCACGCCTGATGCCAAGTGGGGCTTTGGATTCAAATGGCTAGAGAATCATCTGATTAGCTCTGCTCATCTTTCAAATCAGGCCTCACAGGCCATCTGATGAAATGCCTACCCTGCTCTAAACACCTGTGTCAGTGCAGGTGGGGTCATGGTGACTTGACCATGGAGTTGATTCTTTAGGGGAGGTAGTCTTGGAAGGCAGGGCAGACCATGACTGACCACTCTATTTTCCAAGAAGAAAGTACTGTTTGTGGAGGATTGTTGAAAGACCTGTTCATTTCTTCAGATCTTCTGTTCTTCATTCTTTGATCAAGCCAGACCATAGCAAACATTTGGTCAGGCCATCTTGCTTGGCCTCCAGTAGACTCTGTTCACTAAGCAGTGTTTTGTTATTCTGCTAGTTTTCACCTATTGAAATAGTGACTTCATTTCCTGTTGTTGAGGACATTGTTCATGCACGGGTTTCTAATATGAAGCTTCATGGGAGAAATTTATCTTAGGGAAAAATTTAGGAACATGCTTTACTACCTCTCAGGAGTTGACACACTTCCTTTCTCTTGAACAAAGAAAGTGGGGAAACTCTTCAAGACCCCTCTGTGTTGATACCCAGGAAACTCAATTCTCAGGAAACCAAGGTTCAACTACTGCGACTACCCAGCTGCCTTGGTGGACGCCACTTTCGTGTCTGATACAGGAAGTTGATTGTCATCACTGATTTTCTGTAATCTGAGTACCTCTTTGGTGCTTTCGTTCTCTCATCTGCAAGTGCTTATCTTATTTGACTCTGGCCAGGGTAGGAATGATGCTAAACATCCCTGATAGAAAGACAATTCCTGGTAACTCACCTCTGATGGTCAAGATAAGATTTTTACCTGTGGAAATTTGGTGTAGCCACCTTTGGATCTGGGAATAAATGAAGGAAAGATTTGTGTTCTGAAGAAATGTGGGGCTGACCCTGATGGATCATTGACTTTCCTTGGAGGAATAGGAGATGGGAGGGGGTTTTTACTGAGTGGTTAAGGAGTCACTGCTACTGACCTCACCTCCATGGAGGGGCTCACCTGTGCTCCTCTAATAGAAACTGCTCCTTGTACTGTGAGGCCATTGGGAGACATTAGGTTTAGCTGTGCCTTTGTAAGCTTCATTTTAATCTATCATGGGGCCCATAAGAATTTAACCAGAGAGACTTCTCCTGAGCTGCAGTGACACAGAACAGGTCAATAGCAGGTCAGCTGTTTTATAAAGCCACAGGGGCCGCTTAACACGGCAGCACTTGACAGGGCATCATTGCCAGGCAGATCTGAAGTGGACACCATGATTCTATGCACAGCTCAGGGAGCCAGTTAGAGCCAGGGGCTGCCCCGTCTCACCTCCACCTGCAGCCCCTAAAAGGAAACACTGGTATTTTTGCCACTGAGAGGCCAAAAGGGAGTATTTATGCAGAACTCATGAGATCACACATTTCACATCCCTATTAATAGACTGGGCCGGCTGGGAACAGAAGATTCTAATTACTAATAATTTCCTGGACATTATTCCAAACCAAGCTGTCCTGAGACCAGGTTGATAGGAAGAATGAGAATGCCATGTCTCAAGTTTCCAGCTAGATGATTTAGAATGAAAGGTCTCTGTCAAATGTTTTCACTGACCTTCATCTCAGACATTGAATGACTGAGAATCTGATAGCACAGCGGATTCCATTTTCTAGCCACTGACCTTGACTTCAAACTTTGAATCACACAGGAAGTCAGAGATTTTGTACCCAAGAGGATCCGGGAAAGGGTAACAATTGGAAATCTCTTGTGGGAGGCTCCAGGTCATGGAACTCCTATCCAGTCCCATGGAACTACTTGTCTCACTTGCTTAAACTTGAACTGGAAGGGGCAATCGTTTTTAAAAAGAGAATGATTTTGAGCAGCAAATTGGAAGCTCTAGTCCTCAATTTCCTCCCCAAACCTCCATTCCTTGCATGAATTTAAGCAACTTCTCTTAGGCTGCCAGCCTTGGGAAAGCAGACACAACCTCCACTTCCCTCAACATAGACCCCTTCTGAGAGGCCTTTGTTTGAAGAGTTGGGACACAGTTATGTTAATCGCCCTCCTACAAGGAGAGGTTGGAAAAGACAGAGATGTAGTTGATTGTAGCCCCTCCCTGCCACGCCACAATACTAGTGCTCAGAATCTCCAGGTCCTTTAGTATCCTTACAACTAGACTTTGTATATCATGTGTGTTTCCCCTTTCAGGAAACCAGGTGTCATGAGCGTAGCAGAACCTACAATGCCATTTAACACCGTGATACCTTCCCTTCTGTCTGACAGCAGCCAGAAGCCTCCCCAAAGAAGGGGGATGATGAGCAGGTGAGAAAGGGAAGGAGGGGATGAGAACTCCTGGTTGGAGGAAAAGATGACCAGAAAGAGAAAGTAAAGCCAGAGCCACGTGAATCACAAAAATGAAAACAAACAAAATATGATGACAAAAACACCTCCCAGCAAGTGTATGTATATTTTTGGAATATAGTAAAACTCTGCTATAATGTGTCACATGACTCTATAATTTAAACCTGAGTTTCAATCATTTCTGACCATATCCCATAGTAAGAAATAAATTTTATATTATGACTCAGTGCACATACGCCGTTTTACAAAACATTGTTCATCCTTATGTCATGGGATGCATGCTAATCCTATCTTACCCTTCCTTATTCTACTAAACCTTTTCTGCTTTATGTCACTTAAAAAAAAAAACGAGGCAATGGTGGGTACCCACTAAGTTAATTTCATGATCCACTAATAAATTATAACTGACAATTTAAAAAATACTGGTTGTTAAACTTCATGGAGGACAGACTTCTGGAGTCATAGACTTTCAGAACTGTAGATCATCCATTGCTAGTGTAACCTCATTTTCCAAGTGAAGACACCGAGGCCCTAAAGAAGTTGTAATTCATCCTTGATCACACAGATGGTTGATGGCTGGAACTCTGCTTTTTCCTACAAATTTACTTGGTAATGCAAGAGGGAGTGTGGTGTAAGACAAAGAGCCCGGGGTTGGAATTCATAGATGTGTTCTGTTTAGAACTCTGATTTAGAGCAAATCACTCAAATAATTTGACCCTAGTTTCCTATAAAATGGGCTGCTGTGTGTGCTGTGCTCAGTTGCTTCAGTCATGTCTGACTCTTTGTGACCCCGTGGACTTAGTCCGCCAGGCTCCTCTGTCCATGGGATTCTTCAAGCAAGAATACTGGAGTTGGTTGCCATTCCCTTCTCCAGGGAATCTTCCCGACCCAGGGATTGAACCTAAGTCTCCTGCTCTCCTACATTGCAGGAGGATTCTTTACCTACTGAGCCACCCGAGAAGCCCAAAATGGGCTGCTGGGCAAACCAGTTAGGTAAGATACTGGAGAAGCTTTGTAAGTGGTGTGGTCCAAAGGTAAAAAACAGTTGTTTTCCCTGCTTTTCTGCAATAGCCTGTGAGGCAGGGGCAAATGTTATCTGTATCTCTAAACCCCTGGCATTGGGACAAAAAGGAACAAAATCTATACAGTAATTGGTCTCTTTCTCTTCATCACAGATTCACAATATCCCTACTTAACTCTCTTCTATATTTTGAATGATTTTTTTCTTCTTGATTTTATCTTATCATTTCTTCACATTTTGTAACAAAGATCTTTGTCAATGTGTTTTGATTTTTGAGTTTTCTTGAGTTAATCAAGGCCAACAAATGGTCAGAGATAAGGCAGTCCATATGGGGTGACTTCCCTAGTGGCTCAGACGGTAAAGCATCTGCCTGCAATGTGGGAGACCCGCGTTTGATCGCTGGGTCGGCAAGATCCCCTGGAGAAGGAAATGGCAACCCACTCCAGTACTCTTGCCTGGAAAATCCCATAGACATTGGAGCCTGATAGGTTACGGTCCATGGGATCGCAAAGAGTCGGACACGACTGAGTGACTTCACTTTCCTTTTCCTTTATGGGGTGACAAACATACTCAAAAGCATTTGTGCAGGTCTGTAGCCATCACTGGAGCTGTGTCTCTCTCAGGGTGGGAAATAGAAAGGTGCAAACTAGCCATCTGGAAATTCATCTAAGATGTTCTACCTATGTCATGAGAGAATGATGATGTTCCACAAACAGGGACAGTAGAAATGAGTAAGGTGTGTGGATCCTGTCATCAGTTGGTTCCAGGGGAGAACCATGTTGGCCCTGGGGCTTACACGAGATTTTCTCTGACCTGAATGTAAGCAAGTGGGAAGAGTCTCACATGAGGAGAGGCCTCTCTTTCACGCAGTGGCTTCAGATGGCGCCTGGAGGGCAGAAACTTGTTCACAGGGGGCTTTGTCCAGATACAGTTTCAGTTGGCATCACTCACCTGTCAGGGGTTCTGCTTGGACATTCAGGTTTCTTAGGGTTGAGTATCTCAGGAGTTTAAGGAGGGGAAGGCAGCTCCTCACACTTGGTTTACCCTGGCTAAATGCTTTCAGGAGAGTTGAGCTTGATCTGGCCTCATGGTCACCCTGGGGATGTTTTTCTGCTTCAGACTGGACAGGGTTCAAGAGACTGGAGTTCACTTCCTTCAGGACCTTGGTATGTCTTAGAATATGTCTTAGAACCACAGGAAGAGTTTGCCTGGAAAACACTTAAATAAGTCCATCTGCTTTAGCACTCCTGTTTTATATTTGAAAGATATGGCAAGGGTATGGCTCATTTTGTGTTTTCTCCTATCAACGTAAATTCTGCTCAAATATCTGGTTCGGTTTCTTTAGTAATTTATGCATTCTTAGCTCAGTGATATTCTGCAGAACCAGCCTTTTATGAGAAACTAGAATTTTCCTGGGGAGAAAATTGCCTTCTCTGTCACTGTAGTCTATATTTAGTGCATAACCACCTGTGTGACATGACCTGCGTTTCCACATCCAAAATGAAGACGCTGTACTCAGAGAGGATATCTTTTTGTGGTGGTAAAGAGCGCAGGTTTGGGAAGCAAGCTGCCTGGATTTGAGCCCTACTTTTCCACTTACTAGCGGTGTGACCTTGAGAAAATTACTTAAACCATCTGTGTTTCAATTTTTTCACCTGTAAATTAGTGATGATAATAATAATATCTGTCATGAAAATGATATGAGTTAACACAGTACCCACTTACAATAACTGCTATGTGAGGTTTAGCAGTTTTCTTGCTCAGATGATCTGTAAGTACTCCTGCCATTTTAAAAGGGGATGATAAGATTAAAATAATACAATTTTTACATTGGAATAGCTATTTATTGTTTAAAAGACTTGTCTTCACTTAGAGAAGGAACTTATGGTTACCAGAGGGGAAGAATGAGGGGAAGGGATAGTTAGAGACACTCTTACATTCAGTTCAGTTCAGTCGCTCGGTCGTGTCTGACTCTTTGTGACCTCATGAATCGCAGCACGCCAGGCCTCCCTGTCCATCACCAACTCCCGGAGTCTACCCAAACCCATGTCCATCAAGTCGGTGATGCCATCCAACCATCTCATCCTCTGTCGTCCCCTTCTCCTCCTGCCCCCAATCCTTCCCAGCATTAGGGTCTTTTCCAATGAGGTGGACAAAGTATTGGAGTTTCAGCTTCAACATCAGTCCTTCCAATGAACACCCAGGACGGATCTCCTTTAGGATGGACTGGTTGGATCTCCTTGCAGTCCAAGGGACTCTCAAGAGTCTTCTCCAACACCACAGTTCAAAAGCATCAATTCTTCGGTGCTCAGCTTTCTTCACAGTCCAACTCTCACATCCATACATGACTACTGGAAAAACCATAGCCTTAACTAGATGGACCTTTGTTGGCAAAGTAATGTCTCTGCTTTTAACTATGCTATCTAGGTTGGCCATAACCTTCCTTCCAAGGAGTAATCATCTTTTAATTTCATGGCTGCAATCACCATCAGCAATGATTTTGGAGCCCCAAAAAATAAAGTCAGCCACTGTTTCCACTGTTTCCCCATCTATTTCCCATGAAGCGATGGGATCAGATGCCATGATCTTAGTTTTGTGAACGTTGAGCTTTAAGCCAACTTTTTCACTCTCTTTCACTTTCATCAAGAGGCTCTTTAGTTCTTCTTCAGTTTCTGCCATAAGGGTGGTGTCATCTGCATATCTGAGGTTATTGGTATTTCTCCCGGCAATCTTGATTCCAGCTTGTATTTCTTCCAGCCCAGCGTTTCTCATGATGTACTCTGCATAGAAGTTAAATAAGCAGGGTGACAATATACAGCCTTGATGTCCTCCTTTTCCTATTTGCAACCAGTCAGTTGTTTCATGTCCAGTTCTAACTGTTACTTCCTGACCTGCATACAGGTTTCTCAAGAGACAGGTCAGATGGTCTGGTATTAGAGACACACTACTATATTTTAAATGGACAACCAATGAGGACCTACTGTATAGCGCTGGCAACTCTGTTCAATGTTATGTGGCAAACTGGATGGGAGGAAAGTTTGAGAGAGAATGGATACATGTATATTTATGGCTGAGACCCTTTGCTGTCCATGTGAAACTATCACAACATTGTTAATTGGTGATACCCCAATAAAAAAAAATTTTTAAAGACTTATCTTCATGTATTACACTCTGGCTGAAGAAATTGAGGCTGAAAAGTTAAGAGATTTGTTTAAGGACATACTTTTTAAGCAGGGCAACTGAGTCTAGGGCTGAGTCTTCAGACTTCCAGTTTCTGGCATCTTCCTAACGTCATGATACCATTCCGCTGTGTATTGACATTCCCCTCTTTAATGGTCCTCCTCTTGATACACCTCACTATATTAAGACAGTGCCGCCATTCTCCAAAGGACTGGATGCCACTAGGGACCCAAGAATATCCATGGCTTTTCCTGCCCCTTTCTGTTTTGATTAAGATAACACTTGCTGCTGTAATAGATAAACTAAACAAATAGCCATTCATGCCTCACTCGTGTAAAGTACAGCATAGGTATTCTCAGTTCATAGGCAGCCTTCCCTGTGGTCACTCAAGGACACAGGCATTTTTCCCAGTGTCTCCAACCTCCTCTAGGACCTTAGAATTTTCTCCTTCTGAGTGATAAATGAGACGAAAAATTATGTGGCTATTTGATCTACTTTTTAACCACTTGGACCTGGAAGTGACACACATTACTTCTTATTACTTCCTTTTACATTTCAGTGGCAAAGGCTAGTTCTATGGCTCAACCTAGGTACAAGGTGGGTGGTGGGGAAATGTAGTCCCTGGCAGGGCAGTCCCTTCTTGGTGATACTTTAGAGAAGCATTTTTAGTCATCAGCTAGTTATCTTGGGCAAGCTCATTCACCGCACGGATTCAAGCGCTTGTCAGCCATGCCTATGCTCTCCCCATTTTCTCTCATACTGGTGCTTCATTTCCATTCCTGTTGCCATCTCCCTAGTTCAGGCCCTTTTAATCTCCCACTAAGATATCATGACTGCTCTTTAAGTAATTCCCTTGCTTCTGTTCTGCACATTTTCCCAAGTCTCCTGTGTACCGCAGCCATATTAATCATCCCGAGCTACTCCTTCAAAATGTCATTTTCATTAGCTCCATCCAGAAACTCAACAAACAGCACTGGGCCTCCTATCCACGCAGTGGTAGGTACTGAAAGGACACAAAAAATGATCCCTGCATTTAAGCTGCTTAAATGAACGATGGCCCAGGACAGGAGTAAGTGCTGGGATAGAGGTGCCAAGAAATTGCTATATGTGTGCAGAGGAGGGAGAGATCAATTTCTCAGAAAGGAAAAGCAATTCTAGTTAAGAATTATTAAGGAAAGTGAAGCACACAACTCTGGAGGATGTAATAAGAGTGTAATTTCTGAAACTGAGCTCAACTGTCTGGGCCTGGATGAATTTAATTTCAAGGGGCTGAGAGAGATGTGTTCCAGGAACCTGTTATTGCTCTCACCTCCTTTTAATAAAAATGAATGATTTTGGTGGAAGACTTGCTTCTCAAGCTTATCGTTGATGTGAATTTGGGAACTGAACTAGTATTTTTGAAGTAATGAATTGTTGAAATTCTCTGGATAATATTTTAAACTTGAGGTTGGAAAGAAAAAAGACAAATGAGATATTATCTCATATATGATAATTTTCTTCTGTGTATGTTTATCCTTTTGGAAAAGATAGAAGTCAAGGAATTTCTAATTATATTTTGGCTCAAATGTGATCACAAAGTTAGCTTTGTATCAGTGAGCACAACTCAGCCAGAAGGATGTTCTTGCTTATCAAATTTAAAAAAAGAGAAGTGGTCAAATAAAAGTTAGATCCTGAATCATCTGGCTGAGTTTCAGGAGGAAATAAGTCAATGAGTTACCTTCTTCCATGCCTCCTTACCTGGTGTTCCCTACTTCTGAAGTAATAGCTTTGGGGAAAAGAATCAGTGAGAAGCTGGCTGTGCCCTGATGAATAGAAGTTTGGAAATTCAGTCTAAACATCTGAACCCTGGGAATTAACTGGAATTGCTGTGATTGGAAGCATGAAGTGGTATCTGAAGACCCAACTCTATTTCCCTGGATACCCCAGGATGAAATTCAAGGGGCCTGTTAAACTGAACCGTGGTTTGGATGGAGTGATTAGAATCATGACACCATAAGCCAACTCCATTCCAAGGAGGAAGACACTGAAGCATCTTCTACTCTTGGGCCAGGGTGAAGGAATATGGGTTGGATCCATGCTTCTAATAAGTGGTCTTCTTCTATTTTTGTAAATACCCAGTGCTAAAGAATGCTTAGTTCAGTGGAATCATATGAGGGGCTGTCTTCGGAGTCAGCATGGATCCATATCTTGAAATGTTGAAACAGAAGCTCCAGTGGCCCCTTGCTAGTGTTGTTGTAGAGGAATTCCTCCTGTGGTAGAAAGCAGGAATCAAGAAGGCTTTAGGAGGAGGGGCCTTTGAACATCCCTCTGAGTACCAAAAATATTCAGACTCCCATCTTGCTGTTTATAGCCTCCACTGTCTGGTCAAGAGCTTGGACTTAAGGATCAGAAAATCTGGGTTTCAGTCCCAGCTCTGCCACTGACTGTTAAAACATTGAACAAGTTAGCTCACCTTTCTGTGCCTCGGTTTCCTTATCTGTAAAATGGAGATATAATATTAATATGTCTTCAATATTTGTAGTAATGTTAGTAGTTGTCCTCAGAAAACAACTAAAAAATCTGTTGATCAAACATAAGCTGATAGACTTATTGCAGTTAGAGAAAGATTACCACTGGCAAAAAGTATAGTATCTCAAAAGGGGGAAGTCAAGGGAGGATTTTTTATAGGACTTTAGGGCCAGGGCTGCGTGACTTTAAAGTGGGTCTGAAAAGGCAGGAGAGGTTGGAATTGGGTGGTTTATGACAGTGGCTTTGGATTGGTGGACACCAGAGGGCAAGGACCTTGATGTAAGCTATCTTATATACTTCACAGTCTTATCTTCCAGGAGTATTTCAGGAACAAATAGCTAAACTATTTTTTGCCTGTTCGTAGTATTGTTTCCAGAGATGGGAAAGTGTTTTGGTTTCGGTTAATATTCATTTTATAAGGTTGTTATGAAGATCAAATAAAATAATGGACAAAAGTACATAAAGCACAAGGCAGGCATTCAGCGTATGTGAGTCAATATTAACTATTGTCCATTCCTTTACATTTCCTATGTTACTTGTAGTCAAAAGAAATCCCACATTTTTATGTCAATATCTTTGTAAATATTGCCTCATCCTGCAATTTCCTCTTTCAATCCATGCTGTTTTAGAGAAATACTAAACTTTAAATCTGTTCAATATCCTGCCTTCCTAGATCTCTCTTATTAGAGAAAGATTTTGCTTTCTGAATGTCATATCTTAGTTTGGAGCAATATTTTGTGATACTCATTACATTCTACTCTTTACCTGTGGTACTTACATGTGTCTAGATACTGTTTCTGTTAGACTTTAAGATTATGTTTTTTCCCAAATGTAGTCCTCCTTAATGCTCAGTCCAGAGCCTTGTCCATGGAGCAGTTTTCCAAATGCTTGACAATTTAATCAACATAGTTAATTCTTTACCAAATGTAAAATTGAAGACTTTAGACAAAAATTGCAACTCAAGGCAAAGCCCGAGTTTTTATGCATATTTTCCTCATAGTAGGTGAATCCAAAGCTTGAAAGTGTCTGTAAATGTGACTGGATGATGGCAGGCATTTCTGTCCAGGTGATATTATGGAAAAGGCTGTGTTTGAAAATGGCAAATAGGCAGCTGAACATCATACATAAAGTGGAGGTGAGAGATTTCAAAGTAGTTGAGGTCAGAGATATTGGCCAGAAAGACCATTTCTTTTTCTTTTTTTCTTTAATTGGCTGCATCAGGTCTTTGTTGCATCATGCAGGATCTTATATTGTTGCTCATGGACTCTGGCTGTGGTGTGCAGGCTTTGTGGCTTCCTGGCATGTGGGATCTTAGCTCCCCAACCAGGGATCAAACCTGGACCCCTACATTGCAAGGCAGATTCTTCACCACTGGGCCACCAGGCAAGTACCTAAAAAGACCATTTCATGAATCACTGGCTCCAAGTCATGGCTAAAGATCCAACAGGAGAGACCAACTAGCAAATTCATAAAATGACCCTGTTTCCCTCAGTCATGATCATTGCTTGTTAGGTTAACACGTTTACAACATTTCCCCTCCTGGGAGCTATCTGACAGGTCCCACATTATTTTTGAAGTTAACCTTGGAAATAGAGACCTAATTTTTAAGTTAGAAGCTGATTATGTTAATTTAATATTTATTAAGCTCCATACATAATTTATTAAGCATTTTAATGAAAAAAGTCACATTGTTTTATAATAAAGCTACCATTTTATAAATGTAGTGCTTTATTGCATATTACCTCATATAATTCTCACCATGACCCTATGAGGTAAGTACTCTTTACCCCCATTTTCCCTGAAGGAAACTGAGGTTCAGAGGGGTTGAGTAACTTGCCCAACATCTCTTAGCAAACAAATGGTGCAGCCAAAATATGAACTTATGAAAGTCATTTTTTTAAACTTATAAGTAATTGAATATACATATATATTAGATAAGATAATTGAATATGCATATATATTTATATTCTCATTTAAAAGCAAGTTTTTACTACATGAATCTGATCATGAAGGATCAGGGAAGACGTTGCAGAAGAGATCTCATATGAGTTTATATGAGAAGTTACGTAAGTTTTTTAAAGAAATATATAGTTTTAATTATATAATGCCTATATTTATGCATATATAAAAGCTCAACTAATTATGAATAAGAATACATATTTCTGTAAAATTTGCTCAACAGTCCTTAACTATGTCAATTTTACATACTTTTGCATATACATTATGTTTATAAGTCTGCAGTGCGGGAGACCCAGGTTCGATCCCTGGGTTGGGAAGATCCCCTGGAGAAGGAAATGGCAGCCCACTCCAGTACTCTTGCCTGGAAAATCCCATGGACAGAGGAGCCATGGGGTTGCAAAGAGTCAGACGCGACTGAGTGACTTCACTTTCACTTCCACTTTCATGATTATAAGAAATACATATTTGTTAAAAAATTAATATATATATAAGTAAATATGAGGGGAAAGACTGAAGAGGCAAGGAATATCAAAGACTCAAATCTTATTACCTTATTCACTTACATAAACTAACAAGTATAAAGTGAGCAATCAGCTCTCAAACCTGTGAGTGGGCTCTGGAGGTTTTTTTTTTTTCTTTTCAGTAATTGTTTTATTTTTCTTACCCAAAAGCCAAGCATAGCCAACACATTCACACAGAGGCATATGAAAGTGACAAAAATGAACATCTGACTGTGCATTTACAGTTAAAACAGGATAACATGTATCTCTTAGAATGATTCTCTTGTCCCTGGAATCATCAGATCTGAGAGAATCCTTCCTCGGTTGCCTATGGCTGCCCCTTCCTCACAAATGACTGGGACTCCAATCAAATTAACATCATTTTTGACTGATGACAGTTCTGATGTCTCTTGTATGTTTTCCTTTTCTCACAGGTGGGAGGAAGCACCGGATTCTGGCTGGCACTGCCAGCCACCAAGGATGGCTCTTCAGGGTTCTGGGCTGCTGTCTGGGTCTTTGGTAGATGACCAAACCAGAGTACATTCCTCTGGATGGCTCCTTGAAGATTCAGGCAGCATGCAGAACTGTTCCTATTATTTCAGAGAAAATCTTTTGCTACTCTTGTTTTCCCAGGTTTTTCATCTCAAAGAATTTTAGAACAAGAGGGGTCCTTAGAGATCACCTGCTTTCCACTGTCATTTTATTAACATGGAAACTGAGGCCCAGGAAGGCCTACTGGATCCCAAGGTGAGGTCCTAGGACCAGCAGCATCAGCCTCCCCCTGGGAACCTGTTAGAAATGCAAATTTTCACGCTCCATATCATACCAGGGGAACCTGAAACTCTGGCATGGGGCCAAGCGATCTGTATTTTAACTCTGGGGTGATGCCCAGCATTTTAACCAGACCTCCAGAGAATTTGATTAATGCTCTGATTTAAGAAACACTGGTGGCTCAGACAGTAAAGAATATACCTGCAATGTGGGAGACCCAGGTTCGATCCCTGGGTTGGGAAGATCCCCTGGAGAAGGGAATGGCTACCCACTCCAATATTCTTGCCTGGAGAATTCCATGGACAGAGGAGCCTGGCGGGCTACAGTCCATGGGATCCCAAAGAGTTGGACACAACTAAGTGACTAATGCTTTCACATTAAGAAACACTGGCTTGAGCCATTTGTCCAAGGTGCTGGACATGGTGTTCATACAGCTGCCAGCAGGACCCAAACTTGGGTTTCCTGGCGCCCAATTCCTTTTGCACCACTGCTTTGCCTCTGCCCCTTTCTGAGTTTTAACGACATTATTTTTTTTTTTCTTGTTGACATTCTTCTGGAAGCTGGCATTTACTAATTCAGTTTTAATGAGGTCCACTCTAGCTACCTTTTGCCTACTCTCAGTTTGATGAGAGATTTAAGTTCAGGAGCTATTACCTAATTATATTAATTTCATATCTGGGGACTTTAACAACAATATCCTCAAACTAAAGTTGTAATCTGACCACGAGTCCTCACCCTCACAGAGGTACCGTGAGTTCCCCCGGTGTATAGATCTTTCTTTGCTCTTCAAGCAAAGTTCAGCAGCTGAGCAAATGCACTTTCTTTCACTCTTCTGAGTAGACGGGAAAGGCTCATGCCCTTTCATTAGCAATTTTCTTTTTCTAGTGACAGTTTTTATTCTCTTCTGACAAAACCACACATCAGGATTACCCCTTTCAATTTCACCCTCAAAGCGTCAGCTCCAGTGTCGCTCATCGCCTGCCTCATATTGAAAGAACGAGCTGTCTGAAGCTTTTGAGGCCCTCCAAGTGATCCCAGGTAGGACAGACACCCTGTTTGACCCTCCTCAGTGTTCTTCAGGGATATCCTTCATGTGGCTGGGCTTGCAAAGTGGCGTCCGCTTCGATTAATCTCCCTTCCCTCTGCCTGCATTTCCTCTGTGTTTTCATCCTCTAGACAAAAGCCTGTTGTGGTCGCAGGCCCTGGCTGGAAGCTGTGTATTTTATGGCTTTTTCCTTCCATGAAAGAAGTTTGCATGAAGGATGAAAGGCACTTTGGAGCCTGCCTGGGTTGGGAAGATCCCCTGGAGAAAGGCATGGCAACCCACTCCAGTATTCTTGCCTAGAGAATCCCATGGACAGAAAAGCCTGGCGGGCTACAGTCCATGGGATCCCAAAGAGTTGGACACGACTGAGCAACTAAGCACAGCACAGCCTGCCTGGTGCAAGGCTTCACCTGGGCCCACGTGATGATGCTCTGTTTCTTACCCTTCTCTTCCTCCTCTTCCTCAGTGGAGTTCTTTCAAACCTTAATCTTCTCTAGGTGGTTAACCCAGGCCACACCCAATCTGAAGAGCTCTTGGGAGGTTAGGGGAGGATTCTAGGCTGAACTCTGTGGTATGTGTGGAATGAGGCATACTCTGGGAGACCTTGAGCCAGCACTCAAGCCTGTCTTGAATGGGCCCAGAGGGCCTGGACTTGACCAAGGGTCCCCCCGGGTGAGGCTGGCGCTGGGAACTGGCCAGTACCTAGTGAGCTACAGGAAGAGACATCTGAAGACTTTAGGAAATTTCTCCCAGGTGATTGCATCCATGACATTTGTCTAGTTGAGATTAGGTTTTCAATACTGAAACTATAAATATTCATATTTATTCAGTGCCTGTGGGCTTGGATTTAAACAATTACATCTTGCGTGGTGATTCTGTTTACAGAAGAAGTTGTTGTGGAATCTCTCTTGATATATAAAGAAAGACAAAGATTAATAACTACTATTATGGAGTCAATGTGTGGGCTCCAGTAATAGGTACTTTATAGACTTTGGCACTAATTCTTCTATCCAAACTGCAAGGTGGAAACTATTAGCCTGATCCAGGCAAGGAGACAGAAACTGAGATTAAACAATTTGCTCAAAGTAAAACATGTACTAAGTAAGGAAATTTAGTCACAGTTATCTTTTTTTTTTTCCCTAAGAGAGTTTAGTGTAGTGGTTAAGCACATTGACTGAATTCAAACTGCCAAGTCAAAGTCTATCTCTGCCTCTTAACATTACAAGAGCTGACTATACTCAGTCTCCTAGTACCTCCGTTTTCCCATCTATAAAATGGGCATAATAATGGCATCTACTTCATAAATTTGATACAAAGATTTAAGTAGTTAGTTATACATTAAGAGCTTAAAAACTGCCTGGCATAAAATGATCACCATATGTATGTTGGTTATTAAGAAAAAGCAAGTTTGAAAAAAAGCACTGTTTCAAATTGTTTGCCAGATGAACTATTCCTTTAAAGTAGGTTTTCCACATGTCTAATACTCATTTTCTGGCTCTTTTTTAAGACTTGGTAATAAAACAATTCAGTGCTCATTGGGAAAGTCCAGGGGGGGATATGTAATTTTTTCTTAGCACAAATGAACAATTTATCACTCCTCTTACCCCCTCCTCCTCTCCCACCCTTTCCAGAGTGCTCTCTAGGCACTCTGCTCTTTCTATCTCCTGTAGCTGCAAATCACCCAGCAGCCAGTGCTGAATCCCATTTGCAGTACAAAGAGACTGCCAGGAAGGAACGGGCTTAATTAGTAAGAGATGTTCAAGGTAAAGTCTTTACAAAAGAGCTAACTGTGCTGTGTTAAAGGGAAGAAATATGATGAAAGCCACCATTACCGGAGCCAGGATGATGTATATATATTTCTTTAGCCTTTGCCTGCCATGTCACATCTGCTTAGATGTCCCAGCTCCAATTTCAGGGTGAATTCAAAGCTGAGGTTTCTGACTAGGAAACCACAGAACAATGCAAAACCCTTCAGGCTTAGGCCACCAAATCTGTAACAACTCTTGTCAATTAGCATGAATACTGTGGGTAAATGTAAGTGAAGAAAACAGGGACCCATTTCCCAGAGATTCATGTGAGAAACAGACATGGAAGTAGCTGATCTCAAACACAATGAGAGATTTCTAAGCCTACACCTGAAAATAGAGCTCTAGCATATTAATGAATTTGGACGTGAGATAGGAACAGTTAAATAGAGGCAGCGACCAGCTCAATAGAACTGGAACTTGACCAGGCTACCAGGTAAAAGGAGAGAATATCATGAACAATGGAAGCAGAAGTCTCAATTCCAACACTGGCATCATCTTTGGTCAGTTTCATGATATTGTGAGCCTCTGTAGCTGTGGACTGTAGGTTTTTAAGGTCTTAGTACTCTCCATATAATCGTTAAAGTCCAACCAAGGACTTTAAGGAAGAAATAGAGAATCTTCTCTAACAAATTGTTAAAGGCTCTAGAGAGACTGGCTGATGATATTTATATGACTTAAATGGAATCTTTGCTTCCTCTGCATCTCCTGCATTAAAAGTCTATTCTTCACCAGAGAAGTCCCGTTAAGGTTCTTGAGGTTGCCTCATACTTGAAATAATATGTAAACTGAGCAAACTTGTTCATTCATTCATTCAACAAGTATTTAATGAGCCCTGTATATGTTCCAGGGGTTACACTAGGTTCTAAGGGGCTGGCAGTGACTAAGAAATCCCTGCTATGACACAATCAAAAATCTGTATGTGTGACAACTAGTTCCATGAGCATTTACAATAAAAAATGATATTTCATGATACAGGAAATGTAGGATGGATAGCAGAGATTGTTAGACTCACTCATCTGTCTGCTTTTCTATATTTCTCTGCTCCTTGCATTTGGTAGGGTTGTGTGATTAATTTTCACCAAAGGCATGTGAGTGGAAGCAATGTGTCACATTCATTTGGGGCATACTTTCTCCATGCTCACTCTTACCCAGCCTTGATGACTTTGGAGGCCACATATGCCAGTGAGCATAACTACAAATGGAGGAGGGTAGCCCAGGCTGCTTCAGACTGTGATGTGAATGAGAAATAAACTTTTATTGTCACAGTCATAAAAGATAAAGAAATACTGTGACAATATGCCAGATTAAAGGAGCCAACTAGATGCTATATCTGCCCTAAGAATAGATTATGTAATGAAAGGGGGAAAGTGCTGCAAAGGACATAATTAGATCAGCAGACAAAATTGGAATGTGAATATTAGATTAGATTTTTTTAAAGTATTGTATTAGATTGTATTGTATTGTATTGTCAACCTGTGAAGATGACAGTTGTGCTATGGTTATATAAGAGACCTTACTAGTCTTAGGAAATACACACTGAAGTATTCAGCGGCAAAGGGCCATGATCTATGTAGCTCACCCTCAAATACAAAAAGCAATTGGGGGTAAAATATCAACAATAGACAAATCTGGGTAAAGCGTGTATGGATGTTCCTTGTACTAATTTTAGGTTTGTAACTTTTTGTAAGTTTGAAATTATTTCCAAATTAAATTTAAAAAATTAAAATGTTACTAAGTCACTAAGGAATTGGGGTTTATTGTTGCCACAGCACAGCTCATACTTTCTTGACTAGTATGGATGCATTTGGGAATACATTACATGGCTAATAAATTAGTTTAGTGGTTGAGGGAACAGTTCCTCGAGGAAGATTATGTGAAAAATCAGTAGGTATTAATCAAATGAAAAGGGAGGAGTATTTCCAGTAGAGGAACTATGGCGATGAAAGCCTAGTAGTGAGAGTACAGCGCATTCATGGATTAGAAAGAATTCAGCATGGCTAGGACATAGAGTTTGAGGAGGGAAGAGGTGAGAGATGAATCTGGGCATGTAGAGAGGCCAGGTCCCAAAGGTCCATATAAACAGTGTTAAGGCATTTGGACTTTGTACTAAGGGTGATAGAAATCCTTGAAGGGCTTTAGACAAGAGAATGCCATGATACAATTTACATTTTAAAATGGATTGGAAAAATAAAGTAAAATAAATTAAATTGGGATGAAAGAAGGCTATTTCGGCAAAACCAGTGGAATATTAGTAGTGGCCACATGAATGGAGATGTGTGGGAGAGTTGAGAGCTAGTTAGAATGAAGCACATTGTCCTGGGTGATTGATGGGTGAGAAATGCGAGAAGTGAAGGATAACTCCTCAGTTCTGGATGGAGGAATCTACCATTCTCCCAACTAAGAAGTCAGGAAGATGGTTAGGTTTGTTGAGGGAAAATAATGATATCAGTTTGGACATTTCAACTGGGACATCCAATAGAGCAGTGGTCAGAAGGCAGTTGGATGAAGGGGCATGGAGATCATAAAAAAGGTCAAGGCTACAGGTAAAGATGTGGGAGCTCTCAGCACATTTATGGGAGTGGTGAGGGGACTAGTGAGAGGGTAGGCAAGAGAAGAGCGTCCAAGGGAGAAACCATAGGGACCGTAGCCTATGGATGGTAGAAAACTTGACAATAAGCCTGGGCTTCAGCAGTGCCAGTGTACACAGGTTATTGCCATTCTTGTGACTCAGTTTTCCCCTTTGAAAATTAGTCCAGTCTCATTGGGATGATGAAACTTCATTGATTGATACTTAGACAAGGTCTTAGATTAGATTTAGAAGCTTCAAAATACATTTACAGGAGATTTCTGTAAGTTCAGTGATTAAAGTATTTTCTACAGTTAATGAGTGATGTGTTGACATCTCATTTTATAGATAGGGTCATGGAGTTCAAGAGGTTTAAAAATGAGTTTATTTCCTGTTTTTCAGGGATTAGGCTAAGAAGCTAGGAATGGGATGCCAAGATTTTGGCTTTTAAACTTTGTGTAATTCCAAATTAATTATTCAAAGGTCAAAACATGTTATATATGCCTTCTTATATTCTTTCCTGGGTTTTAATTCTCAATTTATTCTCTGGTTCAATTAGCCAGTGCTCTCCTTTTCACTGTTGTGTTTTTTGGAAGGCTACATGAAAACACAAATTTTCACTCAATCAAGTGATCACCGTACTTCAATTCCTGACTCCCACTCATGCTCCACCACCAGGTTCAGCTGTGCTCCTGGAAGTATTACTCATTCTTCCCCCCCAGGTTGGGCTAGGTGGGGGTGTATGTGTGTGTTCAGTTGCTCAGTCATGTCCGACTCTTGCGACCCTATGGACTGAAGCCCACCAGGCTCCTCTGTCCCTGGGATATTCCAGGTAAGAATACTGGAGTGGGTTGTCCTTTCCTCTTCCAAGAGATTTTTCTAGCCCAGGGATCGAACCTGTGTCTCCTGAGTCCCCTGTTTTGGCAGCTGGGTTCTTTACCACTGAGCCACCTGGGAAGCCAGGTTTGGCTAGGTGCCCACAAGCAAACGTCCAACATTCTGCTGACAAAGGCTGTTTCCTGCGGCTCGCTCCCATTATGACCTGTGAGCACCTTGAGGGCTAGGACTGAGTTTGATATTTGTTCGTCTTTGACTCTTCAGCGCTATTAGTGAATCTCATAGATGCTTGTATTTAGGATTTGCTCAGCATAGCAGAACAGATTGAAAACAGACTTTCTTTGCTGAAGGGGCTGAAGGCTCAGATGGCTAGAATAACCACCTGCAAAGTAGAGTGCATACATCTCAGAAGTTGCTCAAGGTGATTCCATGGAGAAACAAAGAAATATTAGAATTGCTATGAAAGGATATAACTGTTCTTTATCCCTTCACTTAAATGACTGTTTTGAATATATTTTATCATAGATACAGTTATTGGTACAGTTACATGTCTATCCGTGTATTTATGTGTGTGTAATTGTATTTGCATTTATATATGTTGAAACTACATGTATAAAATTTTTGTTTTGAATGTAGGTTTAGGTTATGGGTGTAATTCCTTTGTGTGTCTGTCACGGACTATTTCGAGGCTGCAGAATGATCCAGTAATCACACTTATGGTCATATATCCTAAGGAAATGAAATCACCATCTTGGAGACATACCTTCACTTTCATGTTTATTTCAGCATTATTTGGGGTAGTCAAGACATGGAAACAACTTAAGTGTCTGTCGATTGAAGAATGAATAAAGAAAATATGGTATATATATTTTTAATGAGATATTATTCAGCCATAAAAGAGAAAATTATGCCATTTTTGACAACAGACAAAACTGAAGAGCATTAAGCAAAGTAAAATAAGTCACACAAAGAAATACAATTATTGTATGATCCCACTTATACATGGAATCTTAAAAACCTTCAACTCATAGATTCAGAGAGTAGATTTGTGGTTTAGGAAGTAGGGGAATGAGTGAAGATGGTCAGACGGTACAGACTTCCAGCTATAAGGTAAGTAAGTCCAAGGGATATAAGGCAAAACAAGGTGATAATGGTTAACAATACTGTATTGCATGCTTAGCACTTTCTAAGAGAGTAGATGTTAGTTCTCAATATATCTACAAAAAAACAAAAGAAAAATGTGAGGTGATGAAGTTGACTAACCTTATTGTGGTAATCATTTCACAATGTACACATGTATCAAATCATCATTTTGTACCCCTTAAATTTATACAATGTTATATGTCACTTATATTTTAATGAAGCTGGGGAAACAATTTGCAGTTATCCCCTTGTTACTGGTTAACCTCCTTTCATGCAATTGTCAGCTTTCAGAGTTGGTCATTGAGCCCAAATCCCTCTTCTCTCTTGGTTTCTTTGTTCTGCACCCTCACCACCCTGTACAGTATTTGGCTTTTGGCACAGAGTAATTTGGCCTTGCTAGAAATTTATTGGTCTTTTAGGACACAGGTGGTTAGTCATCTTTTATAAAACTAGCACACGGCAGACACCTAATTAATGATGATAATGGTAATAATATAGTGATGATTGAACTAGACATTTTCTGTTAGTAATGCATCCTGTAGGGACTGCTGTCTTCCTTTGTTTGGATCAGTGTCTTTGGATTAGCACTTGAAAGATTACTGTGTATGTTATGGAGACGAATATCCAGGTAAGCCAGCAGACCTGGTGGGCTGGTGTTGGTAGGATGGCTGGAAATTAATGCTGCAGGAGAAAGTAGGAGGGAGGGAGAGACAGAAAGAGGAAGGGAAGGGGATATAAATGAGAAACTTGCAAAGAATGAGTCTCTTGGAGTAATAACTACTTTTTCATTTTCTAAGTCATTTAAACCTCAAAATAACCCATGTATTGTCTTCATTTTACAGATCTGGTGCCCAAAGAGGTTAAGTGACTTGTGCGCGATCACATACTTAGTAAGTGACAGAAGTAAGGTTCAGACCTAGGTTTGAGAGACTGAAATCCATGCTCTGAGCCCACACTTCCACTCCCAAACCCCCAGAACACAGCAATTCTGAGTAGCTGCCTTGAACCCATAGCCCGGAAGACCTGGAAAGATACCTGGAGGCCTCTCTCCTCATCTGAAATGAGAAAAACTAGAACACAGTGCCCCCGTGACCACCTTGCGACCACTGAAGGCAGAGTTGGGCCTTTAAGGGTTTGCCTGGCGCAGGCAGAGCCTTCTGTAAGCGCGTCACAGCTGTTCATGGAGTAGCAGCCACCTGGGCATCCCTTTTCTTCTGTCTCCTTCCAGAATGTTCTCTCTTGCTTAGAAATATTTAGTGTGCCTCTATTTGAATTGTTGAAGTTACGGCATCTGGTATTTTGTATGCATTTCCTCTGAAATTTAAAGTGTTATTGTTCTCCCTGTAGCAAAATCTCTGTCTCTCTCTCCGCCCACCTCCCCTCACCCCTTTTTAATTTTAAAGCATTTCTTTGGCATATTCTGCTCTCTTCAGAATGTGTCCATCTGGATGAAATTCAGGCTTTAAGATCCTATGCTCTGGTTCCAGCAGGATTTTGAGAACTTCTAAATTTGTCAGCCAGTCCCTTTAAGCAAAGGGCTACCCTTTGAATAATTAAAGGAAGAAACCCCAAAGCTACTAACAACCTGCTCTTCCTCTCCTTTTTGTTTTTTTCCACACTGGTTCCAGCATTTTGGTTAACACCACTGCTGGATAAATTAGAAAACAAAATCTCTGTGGGTGACCAGGCAAAACTTATTAATCATATAACCCTAGCAGAAGGCATAGCCCTAATACAAATATTTGTGTTCTGTCACTGGTACTCGTCTTGATCACTGCCAAATAGTGACAGATTTTAAAGACAATCACATTAAGTATTAATCAGGCTTGAAAGATGCAGCCACTCAGAGGCATACTAAACGAGTAGGCATTTCCTGCCCACTTTCTGCATGAACAGCATCCTGTGTCAGCGTATTATTGAAAATGTTCTTTTCCTTCATAAAGCATTGCTTTCAGGATGTCTAAAAATGTCAAATGAGTCGTTGGCTGGCTAGGTGACCTTAATTCAGTGACACAGCTCCTACTAAATTATGCCCTGGGCTCCAGGCTTCCCTGACCAAGTTCATCTTCCTTATTCTAGCTTCTTTCTTGTTGCTGGGGTGCGGGCAAGTGCTAGAAGTTTGGTTCAGCAATTAGTGAGAACTCTGGGAGGTTAGAAAGGCAACCAGTTCATGTAGAAAGCTGCATGGAGTCAGGGGTGCTCTTGCTGTGCCTGGGAAGAAGGGAGAGAATACTCCAGGGGAAGGACTTAAGTAATGGTGGGAACATGGCATCGACCATGTTTGCCTGACTTACAGGATAGCATAAAATAACATCTGCTAAATCAGGTGGTTGGCAAAGAAAAGAAATTCACGCTGTTTCAGGGAAGACTTCTATCTGCCCGAGGAAGCTCCTCAAAATCAGAAAACATCAGGGATGGTAAGAGCTGCCAATCTGTACTCTCTGGGAAGTTGGTCCCAGAGAGAAAGAAAGTAAGTGGAGACTGAAGATTATTCAGTTGGGCACTTGGGAAAGATGGGTCCAGTGATGCTTGGAAGAAGCAGAGAGGAGGAATCAGAGCTCCAGTCCCACCATAGATCCTCCTTGTGCTGCTCATTCTTTACCGACAGCAAAGGGATCCCAGAGGCTGCAGAGCTTCTTAGAGTTCCTGGGTTTGAATGTTGAAGAAAGAATACATTGAGTTACCAGAAAGAGAAGTGGGCTGGCAGCTCAGTCAGGGCCTCATGGGACCTTGCCCAGCTCATGATCAGATTTGTGGTTTTAGAAATATGAGTTTGTCTTTTCTGATAAGACTGAACTCAAGGAATTGACTCACTTTCACCAAACTCATGTGAGCTTGATGTGTAAGTAGAAAATCTCAGATATGTATTTATAATGAGAACATAAAATTTTGTGGAGTGAAGCAGGGATGAGTATGTGTTTATGTATGTGTGTAAACATTGAATTAGCTGGTTTGTGCCTTCTCTCCTTGTAGGCAAATCCATAAGTTATAATTTAAAGAGTTAAGTACAACCCCATCAAAAGGCCACATCATCCTCTGGGCAGTGCTGAAAATGTATCAGCACATTCTTATTGTTTGGCCTCTATTTGTCTAGACTCTTTGAAAACCATATCCTCTCATTCTATTTTTACCTAACTTTCTGTATAATTAATTAGGTTCTAAGTTGTTTCTTAGAGATTAAAACTCCTCCAGTTAGGGTTTTCTTAGGGTAGGGGTAGGGAGTTAGAGGCCCTGCAGGTGGGACACGAGGTAGACAGAATCAGAAGAATATGATCCCTTGGTAACTCTGTGCTTGGCTGCCAACACATTGAAGCTCCCAACATTACTTTCCTCCCTTATTATTAGGAAAAACCATAAGAACATAGAATCTCAGGGGCTGGAAGAGGCCTTAGAAATAACCTAACCAAGCATTTTGGCTTGGTATGATCATCTACTCTTTAAGCCACTTGAACTGACTTCTAAATCTTCATCTTTTCCTTATTCTTTCATCTGAGTATATGTTCTTCTACCACAACTAACTACTCTTCCCTCCTTATGCTTGATAACATTACCTTTATTATGACCATATAACTTATTATCCAAACTGGGACACTATTGCAAGTAAAAGGCTGCATTATTAATAATGAAGCCAAGACAGCTAATGGCCATCACCATTTCTATTGCTTGTTCCTCACCTTCAAATCTTGATTCTTCAGTAGCCCTTGTTCAGTTGCTTTTTCAATCTCTTCTTTCCATCTGCTTAGAAATCAAATCCCTTGTCCGCTTTCATTGTGAATCATTGTTGCGATAATCTTTAAGGGCTTGGGTTGAGGTTTTGCTCCTTAGGAAGATTTACCTCCTGCCTTGGGAAAGAGGGGATGAGGGCAGGGAATGAAGGGCGTGAACTCTTTCCCCTGATGCTTCCCAAAGGCAGATATTTCTCTAGTAGGAAAGCTGTGAAAGAAGTTCAAGGTCAGAATGTAGAGAGAGAAATCATTTTGCTATAAGCAATGTTTGCTGCTCTTTCACCAGCCACTAACTCTTGCTTCTTGGCTTCTACCTCTGCTCAATATCCCTTTGACTTTCTTCATCCCCTCTCTTCTCCTTTCCTTGGGAACTTGTCCCTCACAGCCACTCCTCTTTTTTTTTTTTTTAATTAATTGTGTGTGTGCTGTGTTCAGTTGTGTCTGACTCTTTGCAAGCCTACCAAGCTTCTCTGTCAATGAAATATTCCAGGCAAGAATACTGGAGCAGGTTGCCACTTCCTACACCAGGGGATCTTCCTGACCCAGGGATTGAACCCACATCTCTGTGTCTGCTGCATTGGCAGGTGGATTCTTTACCACTGTGCCATCTGGGAAGCCCTTAAAGGTAATTAATGAATTAATTAATTTGGTTGCATCAGGTCTCGTGTCACGTGGCATCTTTTGTTGCTGCCCATGGACTCTCTAGTTGTGGCATACAGGCTCAGTAGTTGCTGTGCATGAGCTTTGTTTTTCCACTGCATGTAGGGGTCTTTGTTCCCCAACCAGGAATATTACCCATGTCCCCTGTGTTGGAAGGTGTATTCTTAACCACTGAACAATCAGGACAATCACTGCCCCCTCCTTCTTGAGATTCTAGTCTTTGCCTCCAGAGTCAGTCCACTTTCTTGAGAAGTACCTATGTCATGTACCACTTGCCAGTGCTCCCTTAGTGTAGCAGAGAGTCCAGCCTACAGTGGCTGCATGATAAGTATCTGTTAATTGGGATGAAAACGTGGGGGCTGTAGTGGAGCTTCAGGGTTCTGTTTCTTCAGCTCTCTTTCTTTATACTTCTCTGGAAAGACTGAGTATTTTTGGCATTGTCATCTCTCCACCTGGAAGAAGAAAACAACTAATGTGCTTAGAGAGTCATCTGTTCACACAGTAGGAGTCAAATGTTCACTGGCCCACTGAATCCCCCAATTTAACATCTCATGAGAGAGAAAGGGCAAAGATTCTGGGTTATTTGGGCATCCTGATTTCAGAGACTGATGAAATCAATAGTTATATCTAAAACTTCTCTCAGTTTGGAGTTTTGGTTCCTCTTGTCCCTTAAAGGTTAAATGCCCTACACAAAGCTGCTGACAGCATAATGAGATGTTCGCTGAGGACTGCCTGATGACCCCTTTGCACTATTGGTTAAAGCTGGCTGAGTTTCAGAGGTGTGGTTAGAGACATATTTACTGAGGATTTGTGAAATCTGTTTCCAGGGTAAACTCTGGGGATTTGTCTATTAACAAGGCTGGACCCATTTCCTGACCCCTTTTCATCTTCTTGCCAAAAAATCTCCAAAGGTTCAAGAAGAATTGAGTTCATTTCCCTTGAATTCCTTCCTGTTCATTATTTTAATGTCAACCTCATCTTGATTTCTCACTCACAGTCTGACTAGCAATGAGGAAGAAAATATTGATCATTTCCCAAGAAGCTGCTTTAAGAATCTCTCCAGGGCATTGAACATGCAGCTTTTGGCCAGGGTTAATAGTTCAGAAAATCCTTCAGGCATCTAGATATTTAGTTGCATAGAATCTTCCATTTTGTGACCTAAAGTGGATGACTCAACTTTTTTGCCCACTGGCAGATTCAGATTCAGCCCCTACTGATGCCAGGCTCAGTCTACTGTTGACATCTTTTTATCATAAGTATCTGCTTCTTTCCTGGGTTCAGTGCACTTTTGCTTCCATCAGTCCAGTCTGGCTTTTCTTCTCTGAAGACCCTCCCAGCCACTAATGTCCTCTGTCCCCACAAAGAGGTATCAGGGCCTGGAGTTCAGGTCCCTGGGGCAGCCCTCAGACAGTGATTGACAGGTGTGGAGTATGAAAGACCAGTTCTTTTGCTTGGACTGAAACAAACTCAGGCATAATTTATGCTCCTGAGTTTCTCTGTGGGAACAGACTGAAGTACCTCTCCATAGACCTTTGCCTGAAATTGCGCCCTGTCTTAGTTTCTTTCTCTTCCCACCCTGCTTTCCCATTGCCTTACCTGCTTCTCCTGGGAGCATTTCACACTGAATCACTTGCCCACAAACACTCATCTCAGTCTCTGCTTCTGGGAAACCTGACCCAGGACAATATAATTGCATTGAATTCTCACAGCCATTCTGTGAGAATTAAATTTTTAAACATTTACTTTCATGATTCTCACTTATAGATGAAGAAACCAAGATCCCTAGAGTTTAAGTCCAGGTCCACACAACTAATAAATGAGGTGCAGAGTTGGGATTAAATCCAGAGCTTCTGACTTCAAATCTTGGATGTGGTTTTTATTGAGAAGAATTTTGGTTTGGGGGAAGACAGGTTCTCAGGAAAAAAACTTTTTTCTGCCTAAAATGCAGTAGCATTCAGCTGAATGAAATTAAGTTTGAATTTTATATTTTCTATCCAGATAAGTTTAATTTTGCAAGCTTCGTGTGGCCAGGAGCTGTGTTGGTATAGCTTGTTCTCACTGTATGTCAACAATATGTAAAAAGTCTATCTGTATACAGCGTACTGCTCCTTCCACATACAACAAGACCTTGGCATGCCTGCTTAGAGCCAGCCAGTAGTCCCTACTAGTGTTAAAAGTGATGGCAGCTTATTGATTCCCATTGCAGAGTCCCTCACTAGAATCTGTGCTTGGCGGAGCAGCTGGTCCCGGATCACAGACTCCAGCTCATAGTGGGGAGCATATAGTATAGAGATAAGAAATGCACACAACTTGTTAATTACACTGTCAGAAGGTGGGGGGTCTCTTCCAGGTATTTCTAGAGAAATCTAGGCCATTTATTACACAGACATTCATTCACTCACACCTAAGCTCTCATATTCTTTCTCTGTGGAGGGGTTATTAATAAGAAAGGTTTACAGTTTTTTTCCTACTTGGTCACTGTAAAGAGGGAGAAGCTTGAGTCTGAGTTATTTTTGAATAAACCCACTTTGGGTGGGAGGAATCATTCCAAGAAGTAAAGCCCATCTCCTGTCCTTAAGAGAATCTCTATGATTTAATTTGGTGGTGAAGATTGAAATACTCATTCGGACTGCTGTTTTATACTTGGCAAAGTATTTTCATCAGTATTAACTCATTCATCCCTCAATCCTTTCTTTGGAGTGGAAATTCAGCTGTTTTGCTCCATATTGCTAATGCTAAGTCGCTTCAGTCGTATCCGACTCTGTGTGACTCCATAGACGGCAGCCCACCATGCTCCTCCGTCCACAAGATTCTCCAGGCAAGAATGTTGGAGTAGGGTGCCATTTCCTTCTCCAATATTGCTGCTGCTACTGCTAAGTCGCATCAGTCGTGTCCGACTCTGTGTGACCCCATAGATGGCAGCCCACCAGGCTCCCCCGTCCCTGGGATTCTCCAGGCAAGAACACCGGAGTGGGTTGCCATTTCCTTCTCCAATGCATGAAAGTGAAAAGTGAGAGTGAAGTCGCTCAGTCGTGTCCGACTCTTCGCGACCCCATGGACTGCAGCCCACCAGGCTCCTCCGTCCACGGGATTCTCCAGGCAAGAATGTTGGAGTAGGGTGCCATTTCCTTCTCCAATATTGACTTACTATCAATAAACAGAGAAACTGGCTCTGCTACTAATCTAATCAAAGGTTCCAGGGCTGTCACCTGTGAATGACCCAAACCTCAAATTACATGAAAAAAAGTCTATCTGTATCTATCTTTAGACATGTGAGGAGTCAGTAAAGCCTAAAACAGCTTCTATGGATATCAGTTCTCTTAAGATCTATTTGAATAATCTTGCAGTAGAATATTTCTAGTTTCAGAAACATACAGTTATACCCAGAACCTCAAAAAATCAGGATAAAAGACTTTTGCTTCATAGATACTTGATACTGTAAGATAATGATTAAAAAAGAAACTGCTGTGGCCTAACTAAATTGTGGGCTTCCCAGGTAGCTCAGTGGTAAAGAATCTGCCTGACAATGCAGGAGACACAGGAGACATGGGTTTGATCCCTGGGTTGGGAAGGTCCTCTGGAGGAGGAAATGGCAACCTACGCCACTATTCTTGCCTGGAGAATCCCATGGGCAGAGGAATCTGGTGGGCTACAGTCCTTGGGGTTGCAAAGAGTTGGACACAACTGAGTGAGTGAGTGCAATTAAATTGTAAGAATAATGATGATCATGGTCAAGATTTATTGAGTTCCTACTATGTGCTGGGAAGTTTTCCAGGTACTATGGAGTCCAAGAGAGCCCTCAAGCATTTTATACTACATTTGGAAGACCCTCTTAGGCTGAGTGGAAGATGCCTGGTATGGAGAAAAAGCTTAGTAAATGGTCTGGTACAGTCAGAGAGGACTTAGAGAGGAGATAGGACGATTAAAAAATCTTAAGTGAAGGATAATATTTAGATAAGTAGAGGGGCTTGGGAAGAATGTTGCAGGCAGGGGTAGTAGAATAAACTGGCATTTAGACTTGGGGATATAGGAATTATATTTAGAAGACAATGAAGAGAAGAGTATGACTGGAGTGAAATGTTATTGAAAGAGAGAGCAGCAGAAACATAAGCCTAAGAATCCAGGTAAAGCTTAAAGGCCAAACCAAGAAGTTAGATCACTGTTGACAACCACCATATACTTTATGGTGATTAAATATGGTATTGGGTTGGCCAAAAAGTTCATTCAAGGTTTTCCATATGCTGTTATGGAAAATCCCAAATGAATTTTTTGACCAACCCCATAAATACAATGATAATGATGATTGGTGCCAATATTAAATGTCTAATATTTACCTGGTCCTGTAGAGTATATTTGATGTGATTTCTCATTTAATCACTCTTTAAATCACAAATTATAATGGTCCACTATAATTCTTGCAATAATTCAATAAGGTACTTATTATAATGTCTATTTTAAAGGTGAGAATATTGAGGTGTAATAGGACCCAGGAACTTATGCAAAATCACACAGCTAATGACAAACAGGACCAAGATTTGGCCCTATGTCTCCTGACAAAGCCTTTATTGTTTTGTACTATGCTACACTGCAGTTTTCTGAGTCTTTTTAGAGATGAGAACAACGGAAGTTGTTTGGGGAGGTGAAGAGGTCAGAGCAGGAAGTGTCTGAGATAGGGTAACCATTATATGCCAAAGCCTTTGACTGTATGGATCACAACAAACTGTGAAAAATTCTTGAAGAGATGGGAATACCAGACCACTTGACCTGCCTCCTGAGAAATCTGTATGCAGGTCAAGAAGCAACAGTTAGAACTGAACATGGAACAACAAATTGGTTCCAAATCGGGAAAGGAGTATGTCAAGGCTGTATATTGTCACCCTGCTTATTGAACCTATATGCAGAGTACATCATGAGAAATGCTGGACTGGATGAAGCACAAGCTGGAATCAAGATTGCTAGAAAAAATATCAGTAACCTTAGATATGCAGATGACACCACACTTATGGCAGAAAGCAAAGAAAAACTGAAGAGCCTCTTAATGAAAGTGAAAAAGTTGGCTTAAAATTCAACATTAAGAAAACTAAGATCATGGCATCTGGTGCCATCACTTCATGGCAAATAGATGGGGAAACAATGGAAACAGTGACAGACTTTATTTTGGGGGGCTCCAAAATCACTGCGGATGGTGACTGCAGCCATGAAATTAAAAGACGCTTGCTCCTTGGAAGCAAAGCTTTGACCAATGTAGATAGCATAAAGACATTACTTTGTCAACAAAGGTCCATCTAGTCAAAGCTATGGTTTTTCCAGTAGTCATGTGTGGATGTGAGAGTTGGACTATAAAGAAAGCTGAGCACTGAAGAATTGATGCTTTTGAACTGTGGTGCTGGAGAAGACTCTTGAGAGTCCCTCGGACAGCAGGGAGATCCAATCAGTCCATCCTAAAGGAAATCAGTCCTGAATATTCATTGGAAGGACTGATGTTGAAGCTGAAACTCCAATACTTTGGCCACCTGATGCAAAGAACTGACTCATTTGAAAAGACCCTGATGCTGGGAAAGACTGAAGGCAGGAGGAGAAGGGGACGACAGAGGATGAGATGGTTGTATGGCATCACCAACTCAATGAACATGAGTTTGAGTAAGCTCCAGTAGTTGGTGATGGGAAGGGAAGCCTGGCGTACTGTAGTCCACAGGGTCACAAAGAGTCGGACACAACTGAGCAACTGAACTGAACCATTATAACTGGTCAAACAATGAAGTGGTGACTCAGTGTGAGGAGAAAAATGAGAATGGGATTTATCATGAAAGTGGAGGTGAATGTGGAAGAGGAAGGATGAATTCCAGAGACACAACGAAGGAACGAGAATGTTTAGGACTTAGTGTTTGAGTAAGAGAGAGAACTCAGAGATGTGTCCAGAGATTCAAGCCTGGAATTAAAATGCGTATGAGATAGAACGATGATAATCAAGACCGCATGGTTTCTTAAATATACTAGAAGATGTACATCTGAAAAACCAGGTCCTTTAAAACAGTTACACTGGCTGGCTGTGGTCTTGTTCTGACAATTCTGTCACTGCTAAAAACTGTTAGGAACTCTTTCTTCAGGACTGCCTTCAGCCACAAAGGAAGAGCTCCTAACTTTAGCCAACGTGTCATTACTCTGCCTGAGCACCCACCTGATTTTCCAAACTTAGTTCCAAATCACTTAGTTGATTAAAAAAAATTGATTGTAATGGATTATATTAGTCAGGGTTTTCCAGAGAAACAGAATCAATGGAAATCTTATATCCTGGGGATATATCCCAAGAAAGCCAATTGTGTAATTCAGCCTGAGTCTGAAGGCCTGAGAACCAGAAGAGTTGATGGTGAAAATTACAGCTCAGTGACAGGAGCAGATATCAGGCAGAACCGTATAGATTCTCTATTCCTCTGCCCTTTGTTGTGTTTAGTCCCCAGGTTGGATTGGATGATACCTATCTATACTGGGAGGACAATCTGCTTCACTGAATCTATCAGTTCAAATGCTGGAAACACCTTCATAAACACACCAAAAAATTCAGCCATATATCTGAATACTTCATGAACCAGTCAAGTTGACATAAAATCAGCCATCACAGGGATGAAGTTCTGCCACTCTCAGGGAAATTCTCAGGCTCTTCATACTCCTAGGGAGACAGCTCACAACCCAGACACCAGGCAATCCTGGGTTTCAACCAGGCCTCAGCCAGTTCCCTGGCCAAGTAATTTAGCCCCACTGTACATCTGGTCCTTAAGCTAGAAACAGGATATTACAATTCCTTCCCCAGAGTGCTGTAGTTTTAATTAGGATGCATTCAGGAGCAAATAACAGAAAGGTCAACCCACGTGGACTTAAACAATGTGGAAGGTATTTGCTCATATAGGGAGAAGTCCAGAGGTAAAGAGAGCTCCAGGCAGAATGCAACTGGGGCCCAAGTTGTGTTTCCTCCTGTTCTGTTGTCACTGTCGTCTTCTGATTTTCAGTTTTGTGGTCAGGCAGGCTCCCTTTGCGTTTGCAAGAGGGTCAGCAGCAGCGACCGGGGTGACATGCTTTCTCCCTCATGTCTGATGAAGGAGAGAGCAAAACCTCTGCCCCAAGAGTTGAATGCACGCACTTCCCTTCCATCTGTTTGCACCCTCTTAGAATACATGCCCACCCATGAACCAAAAGCCAGGGTGAAATGCCATGGATGGATTGGCCTAGCATGTGGGGGACTGGGTATCAGGAAGGATTTAATCATATAACCTCTGGGCATTTTCCAGCCCATAGCTAGTCCTCAGTAAAAGTTATTTTTCCTAATAACTAAGAGAGTATTATTGGGGTCAACTGCACACAACATCAGACTATACGTCGAATGTCCTCTCTCTTTAACATTATCTTCAGTCCTTCCTTTGGTCCAGGTGCACAGTCTCTCTTCCCATCAGAATGGATGACAGGGTAGTGCACAAGCTGGAATGGTAGTCCTGGGCTTGTTTGGTACATGAGAATCAGCTCCACTGTTATGTGGAGGCAGAAATTAGGACATTTGACCAGGAAGGGAATGTTGAGTGTGGGCTGGGAAAGAGTAGGAATTGGGAATCGAGAGCAGAAACTTCAAAGTGCTATCGATTTTACTTTTGCTCTTTTCTGTCCCTGGTACTCTTTCTACCTTCACAAAGACTCATTGCGACAAGAATTGTGGGGAGAGGCTGTTACAGCAATTAGAGGGACATTTGAAACAACTCATCCATCCAGGCATCCTTAGAACCCCATTCCATCTTTATGTATTTGGCAACTATCGAGGAAACCAGAAGTGAGGCTTTCACACCTATTTAGCACCTGGTTAAGCATCACTTGGCACCTGCCAAATGGGTCTCTAGTATTTAGGGGGAATTTGCACCGATTACTGTACTAATTAAGCAGAAGTCATTGCTACTCACAATCATTAGGCTAAATCGGTTTCTGGAGGAAAGTCTTGATAAGCAGCTGCCCAACTGAAATGGATTCGAAGGCTCCCGTGTACACAGGCTTGTGCACTGGCAGTTGTTCACACATTGTCAGCCAGCACCAGCTGGATTCTTTTGAGAAGGTTCTTGATGATGGCTGAACGCAGGGATGGTTGGTGGTCTCAAAACTAGGTGACATAGGTTGTAGTCTTAAAAGATGAGAGGCTCATATTTAATTGAGGCTAATAATACAGAGTACCAAGCTTGAGAGGCAAGTCCTGCATTGAGCAGATATTTCACACCTACTTTGCCTGTAACACTCTTTCCTTTTATTTCCTTTGCAAAAATGCTTTTGGGGTAGGCAATTCCCTGCCTCAGTGACTTCCTACATTGCCCTGCAAGTCACTTAGAGCATTTTAGAGACTCATTTGGTGACTAGGATATGTGTAGTAGGTTGTCTGAACTATGATTCTTAGGATTTATGTGAACTCAGTGTTTGCTGGGCAATCGTTTTTCAAGAGGAGTTGTGTGTGTGTGTGTGTGTCTGTGTGTGTGTTGGGACAGTATATAGCAATAGCCTTGATAGCTAACATGTTGGGAATGTTTGTAAGTGTCTGAAGACCTTTTCTGTGAGCAAGAGAGTCTAATAAGAGATCAAGAACTCCTCAAATAACATTAGAAACTAGCACTTTTGAATCAAGACACATACTGCATCTGAAGACTTCTCTTTCTTTCTTTCTTTTTTTAAATAACAAAGCTACAAAGCTTTTAATAGAATATTGTTTTGGAAGTCAAGGAATGTTGAACTGAGTGGGCATTGTGAAAAATATAATATGGAGAAGAATCTGATCTGTATATATGTGGGGACAAATTTTACTACTTTGATAGGCTTGGAGACATTGTATTTGCTACTTCTGAGATGCTGAAGTGCATATGAGGTCAGTGAATTTTCCTAACATTGTGCATAACTATATATCTGTCTTCATCAGATTTTCCTGGAACTCTAAGGGAAGTTGCTTCCCAGGTGGTGCTAGTGGTAAAGAACCCTCCTGCCAATGCAAGAGACAAAAGAGATGTGGGTTCGATCCTTGGGTTGGGAAGAGCCCCTGGAGAAGGACATGGCAACCCACTCCAGTATTCTTGCCTGGAAAATCCCATGGATACAGTCTGTAGGGTTTCAAAGAGTCAGACATGACTGAAGCGACTTAGCACGCAGGCACTGAGGGAAGTTGATTCTTTGTGTGGAGGAGAGAGATGGCTCCATATCATTAAACGTCGTAGTGACGTTTTGGTGCAATTGGATCTCACTTTCTGGAAGGTAAGAGAAGGGAATTCAATTCGACACCAATGGAAAATTTCAAACATGGGTGCAATCCCATAAAGCAAATACCCCTGCAATGAAAATCTCTACTTCTCAGTGATTCACAATGGCCTGTTTATATCAGCAGCATTCAATGAGGGGAAACTTTGTCGTAAATAAAAATGTGGACAGTCTTTGGGAGTTTATTCTAATGGGAAACTATGGCCAAAAATCTTGAGAGAGTGGAGCAGTGAGGGAACACTAACTGAGGGAGGAGCTTCTGTAGGAAATGCTGAAAGATTATTTGAGTGTTTAGTGGGGAGGTGAAACCAGGTGGAGAGATAAACATGAGGACATGGGCCCTTTCGAAAACATGTACAAATGTTGGAGTTCAATGGAATGAAGGAGTGATGCTCAATCCATTTTGTTTTTGAAGGGAAGGGTGAGCCAGAAAAGCTGGATAATTTGGAATTCACAGGTAGCAGACATCAGGGTGACTTTTTAAATACTGTCGTGCTAGGAGCTTTGATCCATTTAGCGCAGTGCTTGGTACCTGCTAGATTATATTAAATAACATTGTGTATATAAAATAAGAATGGACACAAAGGTCCCTGGATGGGCTCATTTGATAGGAACCTCACCGTGGAGCATGTGGACTGTCTATACTTGGCCTGAGTTGGGGGATGGTGAAAGAATCAGGGGTTACATGTGCTCAGCCACTTCTCTATTTATGCTTTCCCCGTATAAACCCTATTTTCTATCTGACCCTCATGATCTTTTTGCTCCTTAGGAATTAGGGTCTTTTTCAAAATGAGGTTCAGACTTTCTAGGCTCCTGCAATGGCAGAAGAACAATCTTCCTTCATGAGGAATAACAAATAGAAATCTTTTCCCCGAAGCAGACAGACTGTGGCCTGTCAGCAGGAGAAAGGTTTGGAAAGGAGAGAAATAAGAAAAGTGGACAAATCTTTCTTGAAGCTGACTTCCAGCATTTTCCTTTGAAAGGGATACTGCTGATTAATGCTTTTCTCCCCATTTCCAGAAGCTTCCTAGAGCTGCTGGGCTACTTGAGACTGGTTGGTTTTCTGCCTGTTGTCAGGGAAAACAGACATGGTGTTATTGAGGAAAGGAAGGTTCTCTCTGGCTCTTGAGGATGGAATGAGAGACATCCATGATGGGGAAGTGTGAACCAGTGGAGGAGTGCTTCATTGGTCAGCACGAGAAGACTTGCCCAAGCTGTGGGCATAGAGGCTGGAGTGGGCACAGCTGGTAACTGGAGGTGTTGTCTATCCTTCAGCACCTTCCAGTTTCATTGTCTGTTTCTTCCAGAAAGTGCCCCCGAGAGCCGGCATAAGGGCCCTGGTCAGAGGCCCTCGCTGTGCCCTGCTGGGTTTGGTCAGGGAACACTGCCTTAGCTACTGTCCCTGAAGGCTGGCTAAAGTAACTCCAGGAAGGATTGATTTCTTTCACTGCTGGAAGGCAGCCTTCCTGCAGATGGAAGGTGGCAGCTCTTGATCCAAGATATCGATTTGCTGCAGTCGATCTGCTCAAGTTGTAGAAAAACTCTGCACTATTGGCTAGCTAAGGAAGCAGAGAGGAGGCTCAGCCAGGCAAACTCAAGTTGGGATGGGGTCAGACATGGGTGGAGCCTGCAGTTCCTCAGTAGCTCAAGTAAAAGGGTCTTTCTTTCTGAGTCCACATAACTCGGTGGTTCCCACCTCAGTGAGGGAGTCCAATAGCCCTGGCTTCCAATCCCCCTTCCCACAGGCACTAGCTGTATGGACTTGGGTGGGTCCTTAACGTCTCCTCATCCATTTTTATATTCACCAAAATTTTGCTGGAGTTCTTACTACATGTGCCAGACACTGCACCGGGCCCCAGGGGTGAGTGGTGAGCATGAGAGCTCACCCCCAGCTATAAAATCCAGCCAACACTAGTCCCACTGTCTGGGGTTGCTGCCTGGGGAACACCAGGCTCAGTTCCTGGGAAATCTTTGCATCTTCCCATACCTGTGAGGCCGGTTTGGCTCCGTTTCGGTTTTGGATGTGTGAGACCTGCCAAAGGTACAGATGGGAGGCAGGCAGCCTGGCTTTCCTCACTAGCGGTTTAATTGGGAGAGAAACTTGGACCCAAGGTGGCCTCTTATGTTCTGTGAAAAGCACTATTTTGTCTTTCCTCAAAAGGAGTCTGGGAGCAGCCAGAAACTCTGCTAGGAGAACAGAGGGGCAGCTGTTGCCTGAGAGAAGCCCTGGCGTAAATCACACGGATGCCAGGAAAGGAGGGCAGGTTTAACCAGAACATTAGGAAACTCCTGGCTTTTAGCCATTGACGACCTGCCAGGGAACTGGGTTGTGTTTCCTTTCCCTTTGCCTCCAAACTAGACACTTTTGAGCTGAAAACCCCAGGCCCTGCTCCTACCTGTTTCAAACAGAAATAAAGGACAGTTACGAACCTCCAAAGGTGGCTCTTTAAATCTGTCTTTGCCTGCCTTCCCAGGGCAGCCACTGGCTGAGCTTGTCAACACTCCAGTCACAGCCTCTCCTGGACTGTCCAATGCCATGACCATTCTCTGCTAGTTGCTAGGAATAATCCCAAATCATAATTACTTCCAGTTAGACATGGTAGTTTATTTAACCCAAGCAATCAGCTCTTCTTCCTCCTGAAACCTCACTAAAGTGACTGCCAAAGGTGGGGGGAGGTAAATGTGATGAAGCCCCTGGATAGAGGAAATGAGGGAAATGAGGGGTTAGAGGAAAGATGTCCATGCATTCTTGGAGGATGGAAAGCAGTTGAAAGAGTTGCAATGGGCTCACCAGAAAGGGGGAAGCTACGGCCTCAGTGCCACAGAGAAGGACAAGAGGAGAAGCACGCTGATGGCCCCAGGAGTGCAGCAGGGAGCCTGGGGGCAAGGGCTGAGCCAAGCTGTGGGTCGAAAATCTCTCTGGGTTCAGTTAGAGCCTCAGATCCCTCCAAACACCTGCAGAGAGTGGGTACAACACTTCTTCCCTCTAACACTCCCAATTTCTCTGTGGATCTGGAGAGGCTCAGGCCATGGGTAGATCATGTACTACAGATGGTGGAGATAACACTTAGGCAAACTATGGGGATCAATTACACGTCTTCTCTCTACCTTCCCCTGCCCTGCCCTCTGGGTACTGGCATCCAGGGCTGAAACCCCTGCAGGAGAGGTGGCTTCTTTCCTGGGGAAACTGAAAGGAAATGCTTACAGATCCTAATGTTTGAGGACCCCCTTAAACCTTAGAGGTCAGTAAGCCCATCCTAGGCATTCAGAACTTTTCATTATTTTTATTTATTTAAAATTATTTATTTAAACAAATACCCAGGAAGTTAACTTGTATTAACTTGAACTGTAGACTCCATCTTCCCTGTGGTGGGCAGCAGCTGACCCCTTGGTTCCAGACTTTAGCCTTAGCTGTGCTTGAAGTCTACCCAGTACACTGTGGTTCAGGGGGCAGCCAGAGACAGGTAGGAGTTTCTACACAGAATTTAGGGTTTTCCCTTTCTGACTCTCTCCTCTTTGGATCATCCTTCACTTTGTTGTTGCCTAGGACTTTGATTATTTAAGCCAGCAAGTCTAGGGGTTTCTCTAAGTATTTTGACCCTCCATGAGGTACAGACTGGAACTTGCTTTCAGGTTAGAAGTTGTAACAGAGTGAGAAATGGCCCAGTGCTTCCCAATGTCAACTCTTCTCTACTATCTGGCTACTTCTGGTCACTGTGTAGTGTCTATAGGTAACTGTTGCATTTTGTTCAAGATTTACGAGTGGTTTTCTGGAGGAGGGTTGTTCTGATAAGAGCTGACAGAAAGTCCTTCTTGGTAGTTATTAATATTTGCTCATTTTTATTCTGCTATCACTTTTCTCTGCCTTACTTGTAAATATGAGTTAACAGCTAAGAATCAAGAGAGGTTGAGGAAAGCATCTGGCATAAAAGATGGAGAAACAAAATGAAACCATGGAAATGGAGGAAAGGTTGGAAAGGTGTTGCTCAAAGGAAACAGAGATACCATCCAGAGCAGAACAGAACATAAAAATAAATCCTTCCCAATAATATTCTTAGACAAAAATATTTTACCTGCAAAACAAAACCAGGCTACTGTTTTAAAAAAGAATCCAAGAACAAGAAAGATGTAAGAAATTTAAAAATAGAGTTGTAGAAATATTCAATAGTGGGAGAAATCTCCCCTAAAACAGAAAGACTCACAATCAGAAAGAAAAGATAAGAATATTAGAGAATCCAAGAAGGCCATCATCTGACTAATAAAAGATTTAGAAAGGGAGAATAGAAAAGAGGAGGATATTATCAAATAACACAGGAAAATGTCCCTGAACTGAGGGTTATGAGTATCTAGAGTCCAGATCAGGTTTGGCAAAAAACAGTACATGAGTCACGTTCACATTGTTACCTGTTTTGTAAATAGAATTTTACTGAAACTCAGCCACATTCATATATTTACATATTTGTCCATGGCTGCTTTGCTAAAATGATGGAGTTGAGAAACTGTGACAGAACCTGAATGGCCAACAAAGCTTAGAATATTTGCTATCTCATTTGCTATCTTATCTTACAGAAAAAGTTGGCCAATTCCTGCTTTGGATGAAAAGATTATTGCATTGGCCAACACAACGAACATAAAAAGACCCAGATCAAGGACAGTACTGTGAATTTTCTGAACATCAGAGATAAAGAGAAAATCCTAAAAGACTCCAGAGAGAGAAGGTCACAGACAAAGGATCAGAACGCAGAATGGGATTGAACTTCTCAAAAGTTACAGTGAAGGTTACAAGAAGACAAGAGTGATAACTTCAAGATATTGCAGGAGAAACAACTTTCAATCTGGAATTCAATCCAGTATAAGGATAGAATAAGATGTTTTCAGACAGCCGTGACTCAAAAATTGTATTTTTCATCTTCTGTGGAGCTTATACTTCAGCATAGTAAGGGAGTAAACCAAGGAAGAGGAAACTATGGAAGCCTTCCTTATGGGACATACTAGCATGACAGCTATGTACCAGGCTTCTAACAGCAGCCGGTCTAGGCAGGAGTGAGAAGGGGTGAGATGGGGAGGGGGTCTCCAAAGTACAGGGAACCAATGGCTTGTCTATGCCAGAGAAGAAAACTTCCTTGTGCCCTCTAGGTTCCGTGGCTGGCCTAAGAATGAAACTGACATAAGGCAGTTTAACAGGAGACAAACATGGAAATTTATTTAATATTTTTCTGTGTACATGGTAGTCTTCAAAAGAAAAATGAAGACCCAAAGAGGCCAATGTGCCCTAAAGCTTTTATACTTATACAAAGCAAGATAAATTGTGGGGATGTGACAAGACAAAGGGACAGTCAACTATGGGACAGTGACTGGGGTATATGGCTGAGGGGGAGGAACTGATGAAAGCTAAGGATTATTTTAGTAATTTTGTTGGCATGGGTCCATCCTGGTGGTAAGATTGTTCTCTTCGTGCTGTAGGCAGAGCACCTTTCTCATGGGAACTTCTAGGACCTGCTTTTAGGGAGAAAGAAAGAACACTCTCCTACATCTGTTATTTCTCGAGTACTTTCAGCTCAAAATAATCAATATGCCAAAGCAGCAGTTCCTGGGGCGGCATGTTCTGAACCTCTTCATCTGTGTGTTGTACCAGGCAGAGGAGAGGATTGAAAGTTTTCACAGACTGTTTGGCACTGGTTATACAATAAACTAAGTATATCACACACTCAAAAAATTATTTCAGGAAGAAACAACAAAAAAAATTGTATGAGGAAGAAAATGTAACTACATTACTGACTCAGCAGTTAATAAAATTTACATAATCTGCCAAGTGCCCCAATGGTCCCCCCTCCTGTCATGTGGCCCAGAACACCCCCTTCTCCTGGTCCCTCCAGCCCTGGGGGAGGCAGGAGCTGGAGTTACTGATCTTGGTTTGCTCTTTCAGCAATTCTAACACTCTCCAACTAATATCCAGTATTAAATTTCCCTTTATTAAGTTATCTGGCATAGGTTCATGGAGTCTGACTGGTACAGAAGTCGATTAATAATGTCTAAAATTGATAAATCAAGAAATAGCAATGTAAGCATCATGTTAAAAATATGGAAGTCAAAACAAAAAAATCAGCAAAAGAGTTGAAATGTTTACCAGTGCACTTGGGCGTGGGTGGGTAAGGGTAAGTGAAGCATTTTAGGGGAGATAAAGAAGTGGAGGAGGGGGGTGTGCTTCTCCGATGGCTCTGTGGGATAAAAAATCTGCCTGTAATGCAGGAGACACAGGGAATGTGACTTTGATCCCTGGGCTGGACAGATCCCTTGGAGGAAGAGAATGACAACCCACTCCAGTATTCTTGCCTAAAAAAAATCCCATGGACAGAGGAGCCCGGCGAGATACAGTCCAAAGTGTCCCAAAGCGTCCCACGTGACTGGGCAACTGAGCAGGCAGGCAAAGAAGTGGGGAAGACTATTTTTAGAAACGGGTTGATGACCTCTCTGGTTCTGAAACACAAGATTTTTTGTACTTTGAAAGACAGAGATTGTACAAAAGGGGTTACCTGCTCTGTGCAAGCAGAATTATTGAGCCCCTCCATCTACTTTTCTGGCCCTTCCCAGGTATTGATAGTGGTGAAGAACCTGTCTACCAATGCAGGAGATGTAAGAGATGTGAGTTCAATCCCTAGGTTAGGAAGATCTCCTGGAGAAGATGCTGGCAACCTGCTCTAGTATTCTTGCCTGGAGAATCCCACGGATCGAGAGCCGGGAGGAAGAGTCGGACTCCAGTAAGTGACTTAGCACACATCTACTCTTCCACTGTCAGTCTGTCAGCGTGAGAGCCAAGAACAGCAGTCTCTCCAGGAAAGAGGAGAGGGGGAACCAGCTCCAAGTACCTGATGGTCCACCAGGGTGTAACTGTAGAAAAAGTTCAAACTGGCCCTATCCTATTTCAAACAAGATGCCAAGTTGTTTTTCAGAGACAGAACAAAACAGTCAGCTGGCGAAGCGCTGCCCAGAGGAGAAAATTTGAACCTCAAATGACAACCGGAACCAAACTTTCCCACCCGCCTCTGTGTGTGCGTGCTCAGTCACTAAGTCGTGTGGGACTCTGTGACCCCATGGACGGTAGCCCGCCAGGTTCCTTTGCCCATGGGATTCCCCAGGCAAGAATACTGGAGTGGGTTGCCATTTCTTCCTCCAGAGGATCTTCCTGATCTAGGGATGGAATCTGCGTCTCCTACCATGTCTCCTGCATTGCAGGTGGATTCTTTACCACTGAGCCACCTGGGAGGTCCCCCACCCTCCACTCAGAACCAAAGTCCAGGGGCAAGACTGGAAACTGAAAGCCTAACGCTTTCAGAAGTACAGGGCCTGTAGTCTAGGAACATCTTTTGCTAAAGGCCGCATTACCGCATTTTACCGTAAGTGGCCAAGTTCCAAAACCCTCCGATAGAAACCCGCCCCACCAGTTCTTTTGCACGCCTACCCTCCTCCCAAAGCCATAAATGTTTGACAGAACCCCAAATTGGAGAGACCTATTTGAGTCCTGTCTCCTTGCCAGTAGACTTCAAGGTAAAGGTCTTTCTTTTCTCAAAAGCTGGTACCATAGTATGGCTTCTGTGCCTCTGGGGCAGTGAGCCCTTGTAAGGAGAGGAGGGAGAGAGCTGGTCTAAAATGGATCTCCTATGGCAGGAATGGTCCAGAGGCTGGAGAAGCAGTAATGTCCATCCATCTGACTTCCAGGGGGCATGTTTTCCAGACTCATGCATGCTGTGATCCTCATGAGCTGTTGAGAAAAGGCAAGCTTCACACACCAGCCTGTGTTAGAGATGTTAGGCGGATGGAAAGAGAAAGGGACTGGTGTTTATATGTCCATGCCTGGTGACCAAGGCCCAGGAGAGAGTAGCATATGTGCCCAGAGTGGAACTAAGAGGGAGCTCACGACAACCCTCTTGTAAACAGAAGTGCCCATCTCCCTGTGATGCTCAGAAGCACTAAAGGGGGAGCTAGACCTCCTGTTGTTTGGGCTTTGATGGACTCAACAAGTATCTGTTGAGTGCCTTCTATGTGCCAGGCCCTGTCCAGAGACACAGGGCTCATAGGACAAAGTCCTTGGTCTTATTTTATTTCTCTCAAATTGATTTCAGTGACTTTTGTTTTACTATACTCTCTTTAAAAGATTGCCTTTCATCTAGTTAACCTCATTGGCTGACTCTAGGTCACAAGCCCTCAAAGGTAAAATTATATAAGTCAGATAAACTTCTGACCTCATCAATAATGACCATTTACTGGTAGTACATGCCAAACATCCTGTCAAACTCCCTATGTATCTAATTTAATGTAATAACTTGGGTCTATCTGAGTCCACAGCCCTGTCCTGGATCATTTACCATCACTCAGATACTAGTATCTTAAAAGCTTAATTTACTTTCCAAAAAAAAAAAGTACCTCAGATTCAGCCAGCAGAGGGTTATCTTATAATCCACATCTCTAGGGGAAGGACAATTTTTAAGCATTCTTTCTCTCAAGGGAATTTTTTGGCTGTCCTTTAGATCAAGTGTGGCTTAAATAGCATTATTGTTAAAATATTCTCTTTCAAATGTTAAGATATTCCCTTTCAAACTTTGATCTCTCATTTACCCAAGTCTCCAGAAAGTGCCTTCTGGGCTGGCATCAACCTTTAACATGTTAATACACAAGGAAATACATCTTCAGACACAGACAATGGAATTCAGTTTTTCACAGATGAGAGTGGGGAGGGGGGCAGATGGGACAGGACAAGGTCTAAGAGTCTCATGCAAAATGTCCCCATGTTTACTAGGATAGAACTTAGTCCATCTCTAGGAACAGTTGCAGAGATATCCCTGGGAGGAAAAACATGCTAATTTCTCATTTCAATTACCAGTCTGCTCTTTAGTTCAAGTAAAATGTCACCAGTATGCTGGATGCTTTATAAGATCCATCACAGAGAATTGCTCCAGCCCTCAAGGGATGCCCATCAAGGAAAGAAAAGACGTTCTGGGCCACAGAGGGTCAGAGAAATGAAACAGAGAAGGAGAAGGGCACTTGAACTTTTCCCCCTATGTCAGAGATGAAAGAGACTGAACCCTGATTGACCCTTCTTCTCCTTCATAGAGTCTCCTTCCATGGGTAGAGAGAGAGGATGGAGCAGGAGTGATGCTTCCTTTCTCTTAGTGTGCACACGCTCACCTCAAAATCAGACCTTCAACTGTCAGCACTTACAAGGTGGGTAAAACCCACTTAGGCTCTTCTAGACTCTCTTATAGCCAATTTCCTCTGCTGCCAAATTATCTCAGGAATTTGCAAGGGAAGTCAGCTTTTTGAGTGATTGTCCCTGCTCATTCTCTGACGAAGAGGAAGATGGCCATGTGTGGTAAGTCTCGATGGCACTGATTTGATCTGAGTCTGCTAGAATAAGTTGTTTTGCTGCTATGCTTTTCTGTGCTATTGGTGGTGGCTTCAGCTCTCACCTGGGTACCAGTTTACTTGAATATGTAGTTATGCCAGGTAGATGTGTCTGTTAAGAGTACTTCAATGCAAGGAATAGAGGACACTTGTTAAAGAATATATCTTCTTTAAAAAGGTAAAATTATGATCGTACAAATATAGAATGAACACATGCCAATGATTTTATTTAACTCATTAATTAAAGAGGGCGCAAGTAAAATATTCCAACCAACTCAATGGGTAATTCAGAGAACAGAAACAGGTAGAAGCAATCAGGGATACTAAAATGAATTTGCTTAGTAGAGCAAAAATGTTGGAGATCACTTGCACCTCTGCCAGACAAAATTAATTTGCATATTTATGGACAAGAATCATGTGCCTTGCTGACAGTTCCATGGAATTTACAGAGTTGTAAAATAGTTCAACCACACTGAAAAATGCAGAGACCCAACAGAATCAGACGACCTGGAGAGTATATTGTTGTTGTTCAGTTGTTCGGTTGTGTCTGATTCTTTGAGACCCCATGGACGGTAGCACACTAGGCTTCCCTGTCCTTCACCACTTCCTGGAGTTTGCTCAAACTCATGTCCACTAAATCAGTGATGCCATCCAACCATCTCATCCTCTGTCATCCCCTTATCCTCCTGCCTTCAATCTTTCCCAGCATCAGGGTCTTTTCAAATGAGTCAGTTCTTTGCATCAGATGGCCAAAGTACTGGAGCTTCAGCTTCAGCATCAGTCCTTCCAATGAATATTCAGGACTGATTTCCTTTAGGATGGACTAGTGGGATCTCTTGGCAGTCCAAGGGACTCTCAAGAGTCTTCTCCAACACCACAGTTCAAAAGCATCAATTCGTCAGCACTCAGCTTTCTTTATAGTCCAACTCTCACATCCATACATGACTACTAGAAAAACTATAGCTTTGACTATACAGATCTTTGTAGGCAAAGTAATATCTCTACTTTTTAATAGGTTTATCATAGCTTTTCTTCCAAGGAGAAAGCATCTTTTAATTTCATGGCTGTAGTCACCATCTGGAGTGATTTTGGAGCCCAAGAAAATAAAGTCTGTCACTGTTTCTATTGTTTCCCCATCTATTTGCCATGAAGTGATGGGACCAGAAGCCATGATCGTTGTTTTGTGAATGTTGAGTTTTAAGATACCTTTTTCATGCTCCTGTTTCACCTTCATCAAGAGGCTCTTTAGTTCCTCTTCACTTTCTACCATAAGGGTGCTTTCATCTGCATATCTGAAGTTATTGATTATTTCTCCTGGCAATCTTGATTCCAGCTTGTGCTTCATCTAGCCTGGCATTTTACATGATATACTCTGCATATAAGTTAAATAAGCAGGGTGACAATACACAGCCTTGATGTACTCCTTTCCTGATTTGGAGCCAGTCCATTGTTCCAGGTCCAATTCTAACTGTTGCTTCTTGACCTGAATACAGATTTCTCAGGAGGCAGGTCAGGTGGTCTGGTATTCATATCTCTTGAAGAATTTTCCACAGTTTGTTGTGATCCACATAGTCAAAGGCTTTATCATAGTCAACGAAGCAGAAATAGATATATTTCTGGAATTCTCTTGCTTTTTCTATGATCCAAGGGATTTTGACAGTTTGATCTCTATAGTTTCTCTGCCTTTCCTAAATCCAGATTGAACATCTGGAAGTTCTCGGTTCACATACTATTGAAGCCTAGTTTGGAGCATTTTGAGCATTGCTTTGCTAGCATGTGAGATGAGTGCAATTGTGCGGTAATTTGAACATTCTTTGGCACTGCCTTTCTTTGGGACGGGAATGAAAACTGACTGTTTCCAGTCCTGTGGCCACTGCTGAGTTTTCCAAATTTGCTGGCATATTGAGTGCAGCACTTTAACAGTATCATCTTTTAGAATCTGAAATAGCTCAGCTGAAATTGCATCAGCTCCACTAGCTTTGTATGTAGTGGTGCTTCCTAAGGCCCACTGACTTCACACTCCAAGATGTCTGGCTCTAGGTGAGTGATCACACCATCGTGGTTATCTGTGTCATTAAGATCTTTTTTGTATAGTTCTTCTGTGTATTCTTGCCACTTCTTCTTAATAAATTCATTAGACAATGCCTAACTTTGCTTTGAAGACAATGGTCCATTTTAAAGTGTTTCAGATTTTTGCCTTTACCTGACCATGGCTTAAATCAGTGAGGCATTTATATGTCTCACGTGTGAACAATCCTGGAGATAAGCAGTCCTCGGTTAGTACAGTGGTTTTTAAGGGCATTAGAACTAGTCTCCTCCTATCTCTTGCTTTTCATTCTTAGTTCTACCCCCGTGGTTTCAAGATGGCAGATATTCCTCCAGGCAGCACTTTCTGAATTCTGGCAGAAAGAAGACTTCTAATCCTTCTCCTTTTGAGACTTTCTCTGCATATTTGGAAAGGGGAGCCCTCCTCAGGGATCATATGGCTACCCCTCGCTGTAAGGGAGACTCTGGAGGTAAGTGTTCTGACTTCTGCAGCCTATAGCCTGAGAAAACAAGGGGAAAGGGGCACCCGGTGGGTTTGGGGGCAGCCAGTCTCTATCTGCTGTATTGTACCAAATCCCTTATTCATAGTTTAAAATGGGGATCCTAAAAAGGGTTTATTTACTTATTACTATACATAAACTTTTACTTATGACTTTAAAGACATTTACTTAGTTACATGCAGCTAATTAGAAACCTAATGGTAAGACTACAAAACACTGAGCTTAAATGTAAAAACTCAACCTGCTACTGGGAGGCTTATGAACCAGAGCTCCAAGTTCAAACAATTCCTCAGGCAGGCAGCGGTGTTCGGAAAGAAAGGCCTAAGATATTCTGCCTGATTTTTTCCCTTCATTCTTATTTTTGTTAGGAGTGAAAATTGAATCTGAAAATCTGACAGCTAGTGGCTTTTGTGATGTAGGTGGCATTTGTAGCCATGGAATATTTGAAGTGTTGTGTTTGATCCAAGAAGGTTATTCTTTCATGCTTTTTCTCTTAGATTTTCTATTCTTTTTGAGAGGAGGCAGACTTGGATGTGTGAGGTGCATAGGTAGTGCTCTGGACGTCCTGACCTATCACTGGAGTACGTTGTCCTCCACTTTGGGGATGTAAGAACTCAATCCCATTGACTTGTGTCACCACCACTTCTACATCCACATTTCTATTCTGTAATCCTGCCTCTTCCTGCTATGAGTGGATCAGGGGTACAGATAGATCCTCTTTGGGACCTGGTTTTGGTTGCATTCCAAAATGTCCCCAAAATGTCTCAAATGACATTTGATATTTGGATGGGATTTTAACTAGAATTTGTGGCTTCCCAGGTGGCACAGTGGTAAAGAACCACCTGCCAGTGTAGAAGCCACAGGAGTTGTGGGTTTGATCCTTGGGTCTGGAAGATCCCCTGGAGGAGGAAATGGCAACCCACTGCAGTATTCTTGCTGGGACAATCCCATGGACAGAGGAGCTTGGCAGGCTACAGTCCATGGAGTCTCAAAGAGTTGGACATGACAGAGTGACTGAACATGCATTAACTATGATTTACTGAGTGTTATTATTTAGCTATCTGGATATCTAACCCCACATCTTACACTGTCCATCCCACTTCACTTGCGGAAGTAGTAAGAATTGTCAAACCATGGACATCTAGATGTGCAATTCCCTTCTATCTTGAAGGCTGGACCATCATCCCTGGCTGGTGTGACCTACAATAATTCTTTTTCTCTTTACCCATCTGTCTCATTTCATTCAGGCTGTTATAATAAAATACCATAGGCCGGGTGGATTATAAACAACAGAAATACATTCCTCACAGTTCTGGAAGCTGGGAAGTCCAAGATTATGGCACTAACTGATTCAGGGTCTGGCGATGGTCATCTTTTTGCCCTGTCCTCATTTAGCAGAAGAGGTGGGGGATCTTTCTAGGGTCTCTTTATCAGGGCATTAATCCTATTCATGAGGACTCTGTTCTCATATTCTAATCACCTCCCCATGGCCCCATCTCCTAATACCGTCACACTGGGGGCTAGGTTTCAACATATGAATTTTGTGGGGCCACAAATGTTCAGTCTAGGTGAGGTTCATTGGCTGAGGCTTTGTAAATTAGGCTGACAAAAGGCTGATCAACAAGAGAAAACAAACATTATTTACTAGCATCTGAATTGATTGAATATAAGGGAACACTTAGCAGTGGGTAACTCAAAGATATGGTTAGAACATGGGCTTATATAGCATTTAACAAAAGAGCAGTAAGTTTTTGACAAAGTGATAAGACAAAGGAAAAGGACTGAGTTTGTAGGGTATGAATTGTGGGAAGGCATACATGGAAACAATATTTGCCTTTCACAGTGGAAACAGTGACAGACTTTATTTTCTTGGGCTTCAAAATCACTGCGGACAGTGACTGCAGCCATGAAATTAAAATATGATTGCTCCTTGGAAGAAAAGCTATGACAAACCTACAATATATTAAAAAGCAGAGACATCACTTTGCCAACAGAGGTCCGTCTAATCAAAGCTATGATTTTTCCAGTAGTCATCTATGGATGTGAGAGTTGGACCATAAGGAAGGCTGAGTGCCGAAGAATTGATGCTTTTGAACTGTGGTGTTGGAGAAGACTCTTGAGAGTCCCTTGGACTGCAAGGAGATCCAACCAGTCAATCCTAAAAGAAATCAACCCTGAATATTCATCTGAAGGATTGATGTTGAAGCGAAGTTTCAATACTTTGGTCACCTGATGTGAGGAGCTGACTCATTGGGAAAGATCCTGATGCTGGGAAAGATTGAAGTCAGGAGAAGGGGATGACAGAGGACAATTTGGTTGGATGGCATCACTGACTCAGTGGACATGAGTTTGAGCAAACTCCAGGAGATAGTAAAGGACAGGGAAGCCCGGCATGCTGCAGTCCATGGGGTCACAAAGAGTCGGACATGACTAAGTGACTGAACAACAACAAAATGCATGGAGAAACTGATGATAAGGGCTAACATTGGCATCGTTTGTATGTAGATTCCTTTGATGCCATCTCTGTGTTGATGAGGGTCTAGCGTTTTCTCTGGTAATTAACTTTTGTCCTTTGCTGGGCCAGAGGACACCTTTACAGATTCAAGTCCTGCTTTTAGACAGATAGTGGAAGGACCAAGAGTTTTTCTTGTCTTTGCTTCTTTTTAATTGCTTTCACTCAACATGATCCTTATGCCGAAGTGACATATTTATGGGTTGTGTATTCTGCTTCGGGGGCTTCCCTGGTAGCTCTGCTGGTAAAGAATCCACCTGCAGTGCAGGAGACCCTGGTTTGATTTCTGGGTTGGGAAGTTCCCCTAGAGAAGGGATAGACTTCCTGCTCCAGTATTCTTCGGCTTCCCTGGTGGCTCAGATGGTAAAGAATCCACCTGCAATGTGGGAGACCTGGGTTCGATCCCTGGGTTGGGAAGATTCCCGGGAGGAGGGTCTGGAAACCCACTCTAGTATTCTTACCTGGAGAATCCCCAAGGCCAGAGGAGCCTGGCGGGTCACTGTCCATGGGGTTGCAAAGAGTCTGACACAAGTGAGCAACTAAACACAGCACAGCACAGCATTCTGCTTCAGACTCATGATATTACAAATGGTCTCCTCTATGGAAAAACAACCATCTTTGTTCTTAATGCTTCTTTGCCTCACCAGCTCCCAGTTTTACTTTTCAGCTGTCTCATTTTCTCCTGTTTTTATATGGCTGTTTTTCTCTTTTCCTTTCTCCTGTGCCTTTCTTGTCTTAGTATCAATTTCTCAGTTTTGTTTTTTACCTCCTCTCCCTTTTCTGATCCTTTCTCCTGCTCTCAATGAGAAAGTCTCTTCATTTCCTCACAGACTGCAACTACGAGGACAGTGTCCTCAGAAAACAAACTCCTTATTTCTGGAAATTCCAGAAAGGGAATTTTTTTTTTTTCACTTCAAAACATCTATGGCCACAGCTGGTGACAGAGGCCTGCAGGGATCCAAACATTGCAGTTCAAAGGCTGTCTGCTGATTAGCACCCAAAAGAGAGACCAGGGAAAATAAACCACAGGGCTTTTAACCTTTTTTGTAGGGGTCAAAAATACAAATTTCCATTTCCATTTTGACAAATAATGTGGAGTTGGAAAACCATGGCTCTCTGAAAACTGTCAGCACCAGTGTAGCTATGAGAAAAGAGGAGTTGCTGAGTGGAGAAGTCCCTTGGCAACTATTGTCACCACATTGCTGGGGCAGATAGTGTTGGCTGAGGGTTGCCTCTGAGGCACTCAGGAGCAAACTGGGAGTAAATGTGTGTTTGGGGATAATAGGAAATTCCTGATCGTTCTCTCTCTGAATGTGGGCGATATAAAGAGTCCTGAACCCAAACTAAGGAGATGTGGTTTTAGTCTTGGCTTTGTCTTTGACAAGACATATGATCTTACTTTCCATGATCTCTCTGGCCTTACTTTTAAAAAATTATTCAATCTACAGTCTTCCAGATCATTTCCAGCTCCCAAAACATGATTCTGTAATATCCTAGGGGTTTCTGTTTTCCGTGAATTATACCAACAGAACCCCACTGAGGAGCAAGGATATGCTTTTTAAGACTCGTGCTCAAAAGGTATGTTTAACAGGACAGGCATTGAACATGCAGCATAAGCGTCACATTCAGGAGTAGCAGTGCTTGATATCTGGCCTCACAAAAGGTCTTTATTATTAAGCCAGACTAGAATATCCCATAGTGTTTCTCATGTGTCCTTGGAGAGATAGAGGCAAAGACCTAAAGCAACTTCAGAAAGCAAACTTCAAAAGACATAAGACAGTATAAAGGGCTTCATTTCTTACCTTTTATTCCCCACCCCTTCAAATTTAAAAGCAGAGGCTTGTCTCTCGGATAGCAGACTCATAGCTGACACAGTAATCGTGAACCTTAAAGAGTAGACATTTCCACATTGTTGGCCGGTTTAGGGAAATGTCAGTGGACAAAAACAGAGACCTTGACGTTATGATTGTGGATTGTTGAAGCAGAGAATAGATGAAAATATGGCTTTAAACTGCAAGATAATAAAACGTTACTCTGTTTGTCGCAAATAGTGCTACAGTTCCTGACAACTGTAGCAATAATAATTATAATTACGAGCCAAGATTTATTGAGAGCTGATGGCTAGACAGAACATTTAAGTGCTTTCCGCATTTGATGTTCACTATTGCCCTCTCAGGTAGGTAATATCTTTATAAATGAAGAAACCAAGGCCCAGAGAAGTTATTTGGTCAACTGAGTAAGTCAAGTTGTCCGGATTTGCATTCAGATCTGTAGGTGGGATTTGTAGCAATGAAATATTGGAAGTGTTGCATCTGATCCAGGAGGGTTATTCTCCATTGCTCTCACCTGCTTTGCTTAGGTGTCTCTAATTCTTATCAGATGCTTTGGCCTCACTCAGCACAACTTCTGCCATTGCTGTTTTAACTGCGGGTGCAGCATTTCACAAACATTTCTTCTAGAACCCTGGAGTTCCATGAAAATACACTGGGGTTCGGGGGGGGGGGGCACTTTGCCAGTTGAAGTAGCTTCTAGGTGCCTCTGTGAAGTCACTGGCTTCTCCCAATTCTCACTGTAAGTTTGCGAATAGTTCATTTTTTTCCCTTTGAAATCTTTTTTTTTTCCTTCCCTCTCTAAATTACATTCTCATCTTTCTTTCTAATGCAATTAGTGTCTGTTCTAGAAAGCTAAATCTGCAAGTGTTTCTGGCTAAAGCAGAAAGTTCATTATATTTGTTTAATTGTAACCCAGATAGGAAACAACATGAGGATGAGATTTTTATTACAATTCCCATCCAGCCTACATCTCTAATCCCATTGTCCTAGTTTTCTGCTTAACACTATGTGGTTGTGCAGAGCTCCCTCAGGAGGGGCAGGGTAGGACGAAGGGTTTAGGATGATTGTCTGGGCAGGATGTGGGTATTCCTGGGTTGCTGGTTATGGCGCCATCAAAATATTCTCCCCAGTTCCTAGAAATTGAGAGTTTCAACAGACGTGCCTCTGTGGTTTTCTCCACTTTTGAATAGAAATTTGTTTTAGCAACAAAGGAAGAAGAAACGTGCTCCTGTCACATGTATTCACTGAGTTATGTTTTGGATTTGAGTGTGCAAGTAGATGTGATGTGTACCAGCCAGACTCTCAAGGGCAAATGGTTTAAACTCAAGTGTTCGTTAGAAACAATTAGGTGACACAGCCAAGCAGAAGTGCCCTGAGTCAGGGAAACTTTGGAGATGGATGAAGACCATGGAGGCACACAGCCCTTCTTGGGGGCAGTCCCTACTCAGCCCAGGTGATAATTGTGTCTTGAAATTACAGGGTCAACATAAGCAGATCTTTCAGTTTATAGAGAGGAATCAGAAATACAAAAATCTACATGAAACTTCTCAGTTTTTTATGTTGGTAATTAATTTTACAAATTGAAAACTACTATGTAGAGGAAAATCACTAGATAGAATAAACAAAACCCAGACTTGTCCCTGTAAGCTGCCATTTTGCAATCTCTATTCTAGAACTTTATTGGGTGGAGGTAGAACCAGGATGTGAGTAAGGAGACGAGAAAAGCATTAGACCTTTTAAGGTTTCAGAGCCATTGGGTGATGTTCTGGAGTGTCAGCCTTCCTCCACCATCAGAGCTCCAAGACTGAATTGAATGTCTGATGTTCTTGAGGAGAGGCTGACAGGCCATACGCTGGGGGTGTTGTAAATAGAGCATCCACTGGAATGTGCTCATCTTTGACTTTCTTCAGCTTCCAAGTTCCATGATTTTATGCAACCAAGAACTAGATGCTATGAGAGTTAAATAGAGGGACAGGTGACTTCAGCTGTAGAAATCCAAGTTGGGGTATGTATGTTGTAGCCCAGGAATGTTAAAAGCCCCATAAAGGAAACAGTTGGAGTGTGGGGTTAGCAAACTCTCTTCGAAAGAGAATTGAGAGCTTTTTAGCCATGATCTCAAAACTGGGTCAAGCCAGCACTTGTAAAATATTGTATTATCCTGAGGCACAGAGAAACCCTGGTAACTTTCCAAGGTCACTGCCTTGGAAGGCAGGGTTTACCACCAGGCAGTGTGGTTCTGAAGTCATGTGAGAAAAGGCTAGAAAAGTCAGTGCAGGATCTGCTCAAGGAAGGAGGCACTTGAAAATCAAACAAAGGGGCTTGGGCTTTCTTTGTTAGGTGACCACAACCTCAATGATAGAGGGACACAGTAGGACAAGAACAAGTTTATAGAAGTGTCAGGCGAGTGTATACTCCTCAGTTCTCATCACAACAAAGATTTGGAGTGTCGGACATTAAAGCCCACACAGCTCTCGGGTCTTGGACAGACCGTGTTATAGCTCTCAGGTCTCGGACAGACCGTGTTATAGCCCTTAGACAAATCAGTGTTACAGCTCCGTGTTATAGCTCTATTTTATTTAGAAAATAGCAGGAAAATCCATCCTCGAGGCGTGAGGGCATGTCGACCCAAAGACGCGAAGAGAAGAGCGCCCCAGCGCGTGGGAGAGAAAGAGACCCCCGGCCCTTTGGCTCCTCTTTTTATATGTTTTTTTCCTCTCTCTGGGCCTGCTCTATATAAACTGAGCTAGCCAGGAGTGTTGTTTGTTCTATCTGAGGTCCTCACTCCAGTCCTCGGACGTTCCTTTGTTCTATTGTTGTGGGCTTTTCCCTTCCTTATCTTTTAGCCACCGCCATTCTGGACTCCTGCTTCCTATTCAAACTACTTAACATTCCCAGTGGGAGGAAAGGGTCTTGGTTGTTGAGAAGCTGTCATCCTTGCTAAACTGTTTGTAGTCTTTTATCTCCACGTAAATCTTTTTCACCGCTTTCTTTGGGTGATCCCTTCTTCCACTAAGATATGCATGGTCTGTATGGGTCCTTTGGGGAGAGGCTGTGGCAATGTGGATGCAACTTTTGTAGACAAAGGGTAAAGGATCTTTACTGATTTGTCAGTATCCCATATTTTAAATTTCTCTTTAGAACATCTTGAGCACAGACCTATTATTGGAGTCTTGGAGCTCTCCTGTTTTCTTTTGTGATCCCCACTGTTTTTGAATATAAATTGGATTTATCCAATAGAAGACTGGGCTTCCCTGGTGGCTCAGTGGTAAAGAATCCACCTACCAATGAAGGAGACGTGGGTTCCGTCCCTGGGTCAGGAAGATACCCTGGAAAACAAAATACAACCCACTTCAGTATTCTTGCCTGGAAAATCCCATAGACAGAGGAGCCTGGCAGGCTACAGTCTACTGGGTCACAGAGTTGGACACGACTGAGCAACTAAACAACAACAATGGAAGACTACAAATTCAAGCCTCTTTAGTTCCCACTATCTATGCTAAATTCCCATATTCATACAGAACAAATAAAGCATTATATGTTAAGGAATCATGTTTGTTTTTAGTCTTTGTCTTTAAAAAGAGCTGTGAAGGACGGAGCCATGGAGCTAGGAGAATTCCCAGAGCAGTTCTGCTTGGGCAAGCGGTTTTCTGCCTTCTGTTTCCTCATCACCCTGGTGTGCTGGTTAAGCGTTTGAAAGCAGAGCACTCCTTGGACCCTGAAGGGCTGATTTCTGGCTCATTGCTCTTTAAGGTGTCTTTAAAAAGAAAGGGAAAGTGGGGGAGGGGAGCTGCGAGAGATTCACCAGCTTAGTGCTCAATTTTCTGAGAGGAAGTTAACCAGGACTAAGGGAGCCCCAGTTGACTCACAATTCCCAAGAGCACTTGTAGGATTTGTTGTAATCGCTCCACATGATGTGAATTATACAACAAACCTGTTTCTGTCAGGAGGGTGGCAGCTTAGCACAAAGTCTGAAGCATCTCTGAGATACCCTTTCCCTCCACCCATAGCTGATCAGGGCCAGCCCCGCCTGAATCCTGGGTAGGGTGACAGTTTATCCAGAAGTTCACAAACATTTTCTATCTATAATAATAATAAAGCCCAAGATTTGTGAGCTCAAGTGACTTTCTGGGTAGACTCCCCCACTCCCGCACCACATTAAACCTGTTCCCTCCTGCCTGTAACTTCACTTGGATCTGCCTGTCGGCTTTAGCTGGCCTATCCCTACCTTCTCTGTGACCAGCAAACACAATCTCAAGCATTTGTGTGGACTATTGTGAACTGAATCCAGCCTGATAGTTCTCTTCCAGTTGTCTGCCTAGTTTAATTCTTTAGAGATAAGGCAGCCATGAATGAAACCCAGCTGATTTGTTGCTTCTGTCAGGGCTACTGGTCTTCTTGCATTTTATTTTTAATAAAGATCTCAAACAACAGGCCATTAAAAAAGCATGTTTCTATGATTCTAGAGTTTCTGCCATAAGGGTAGTGTCATCTGCATACCTGAGGTTATTGATATTTCTCCTGGCAATCTTGATTCCAGCTTGTGCTTCATCCAGCCCAGCGTTTCTCATGACGTACTCTGCATATAAGTTAAATAAGCATGATGACAATATACAGCCTTGATGTACTCCTTTTCCTATTTGGAACCAGTCTGTTGTTCCATGTCTAGTTCTAACTGTTGCTTCCTGACTTGCATATAGATTTCTCAAGAGGCAGGTCAGGTAGTCTGGTATTCCCATCTCTTTAAGAATTTTCCACAGTTTGTCATGATCCACATGGTCAAGGCTTTGGCAAAGTCAATAAAGCAGAAAAAGATGTTTTTCTGAAACTTTCTTGCTTTTTTGATGATCCAGCGGATGTTGGCAATTTGATCTCTGGTTCCTCTGCCTTTTCTAAAACCAACTTGAACATCTGGAAATTCATGGTTCACGTACTGTTGAAGCCAGGCATGGAGAATTTTGAGCATTACTTTACTAGCATGTGAGAAGAGTGCAATTGCACAGTAGTTTGAGGATTCTTTGGCATTGCCTTTCTTTGGGATTGGAATGAAAACTGACCTTTTCCAGTCCTGTGGCCACTGCTGAGTTTTCCAAATTTGCTGGCATATTGAGTGCAGCACTTTAACAGCATCATCATATAGGATCTGAAATAGCTCAACTGGAATTCCATCACCTGTACTAGCTTGGTTTGTAGTGATGGTTCCTAGGGCCCACTTGAATTTGCATTCCAGGATGTCTGGCTCTAGGTGAGTGATCATACCATCGTGATTATCTGGGTCATGAAGATCTCTTTTGTACAGTTCTTCTGTGTATTCTTGCCACCTCTTCTTAATATTTTCTGCTTCTGTTAGGTCCATACCATTTCTGTCCTTTATTGTGCTCATCTTTGCATGAAATGTTTCCTTGGTATCTCTAATTTTCTTGAAGAGAGCTCTAGTATTTCCCATTTTATGGTTTTCCTCTATTTCTTTGCACTGATCACTGAGGAAGGCTTTCTTATCTCTCCTTCGTATTCTTTGGATCTCTGCATTCAAATGGGTATATCTTTCTTTTTCTCCCTTGCCTTTTGCTTCTCTTCTTTTCACAGCTATTTGTAAGGCCTCCTTAGACAGCCATTTTGCTTTTTTGCATTTCTTTTCCTTGGGGATGGTCTTGATCACTGCCTCCTGTACAATGTCATGAACCTCTGTCCATAGTTCTTCAGGTACTCTGTCTATCAGATCTAATCCCTTGAATCTATTTGTCACTTTCACTGTACAGTCATAAGAGATTTCATTTAGGTCGTAACGTCAAGGCTGTATATTGTCACCCTGCTTATTTAACTTATATGCAGAGTACATCATGAGAAAAGCTGGGCTGGAAGAAACACAAGCTGGAATCAAGATTGCCGGGAGAAATATCAATAACCTCAGATATGCAGATGACACCACCCTTATGGCAGAAAGTGAAGAAGAACTAAAGAGCCTCTTGATGAAAGTGAAAGAGAGTGAAAAAGTTGGCTTAAAGCTCAACGTTCAGAAAACTAAGATCATGGCATCTAGTCCCATCACTTCATGGGAAATAGATGGGGAAACAGTGGAAACAGTGTCAGACTTTATTTTTTGGGGCTCCAAAATCACTGCTGATGGTGATTGCAGCCATGAAATTAAAAGACGCTTACTCCTTGGAAGGAAGGTTATGACCAACCTAGATAGCATATTTAAAAGCAGAGACATTACTTTGCCACCAAAAGTCCGTCTAGTCAAGGCTATGGTTTTTCCAGTGATCATGTATGGATGTGAGAGTTGGACGGTGAAGAAAGCTGAGCGCCGAAGAATTGATGCTTTTGAACTGTGGTGTTGGAGAAGACTCTTGAGAGTCCCTTGGACTGCAAGAAGATCCAACCAGTCCATCCTAAAGGAGATCAATCCTGGGTGTTCATTGGAAGGACTGATATTGAAGCTGAAACTCCAATACTTTGTCCACCTCATGCGAAGAGTTGACTCATTGGAAAAGACCCTAATGCTGGGTAGGATTGGGGGCAGGAGGAGAAGGGGACGACAGAGGATGAGATGGTTGGTTAGCATCACCGACTCGATGGGCATGGGTTTGGGTAGACTCTGGGAGTTGGTGATGGACAGGGAGGCCTGGTGTGCTGCGATTCATGGGGTCGCAAAGAGTCAGACATGACTGAGCGACTGAACTGAACTGAACTGAACTGAATGGTCTAGTGGTTTTCCCTACTTTCTTCAATTTAAGTCTGAATTTGGCAATAAGGAGTTCATGATCTGAGCCACAGTCAGCTCCCAGCCTTGCTTTTCCTGACTGTATAGAGCTTCTCCATCTTTGGCTACAGAGAATATAATCAATCTGATTTCAGTATTGACCATCAGGTGATGTCCATATGTAGAGTCTTCTCTTGTGTTGTTGGAAGAGGGTGTTTGTTACGACCAGTGCGTTCTTTTGGCAGAACTCTTAGCCTTTGCCCTGCTTCGTTCTGTACTCCAAGGCCAAATTTGCCAGTTACTCCATGTGTTTCTTGCCTTTCTACTTTTGCAGTCCAATCCCCTATAATGAAAAGAACATCTTTTTGGGGTGTTAGTTCTAAAAGGTCTTGTAGGTTTTCATAGAACCATTCAACTTCAGCTTCTTCAGCATTACTGGTCAGAGCATAGACTTGGATTGCCGTGATATTGAATGATTTGCCTTGGAAATTAACAGAGATCATTCTGTCATTTTTGAGATTGCATCCAAGTACTGCATTTTGGACTCTTTTGTTGACTATGATGGCTACTCCATTTCTTCTAAGGGATTCTTGTCCACAGTAGTCAATATGATGGTCATCTGAGTTAAATTCACCCATTCCAGTCCATTTTAGCTCTCTGATTCCTAAAATATCCATGTTCACTCTTGCCATCTCCTGTTTGACCACTTCCAATTTGTCTTGATTCATGGACCTAACCTTCCAGGTTCCTATGCAATATTGCTCATCGGACTTTGCTTCTATCACCAGTCACATCCACAATTGAGTGTTGTTTTTGCTTTTGCTCTGTCTCTTCTTTCTGGAGTTATTTCTCCACTGATCTCCAGTAGCATATTGGGCACGTACTGACCTGGGGAGTTCATCTTTTAGTGTGCTATCTTTTTGCCTTTTCATACTGTTCATGGGGTTCTCAAGGCAAGAATACTGAAGTGGTTTGCCAGTCCCTTCTACAGTGAACTACATTTTGTCAGAAGTCTCCACCATTACCCATCCGTCTTGGGTGGCCCGACATGGCATGGCCCATAGTTTCATTGAGTTAGACAAGGGTGTGGTCCATGTGATCAGATTGGTTAGTTTTCTGTGATTGTGGTTTTCAGTCAGTCTGCCCTCTGATGGAGAAGGATAAGAGGCTTATAGAAGCTTCCTGAGAGACTGACTGAGGGGGAAACTGGGTCTTGTTCTGATAGGAAGGGCCATGCTCAATAAGTCTTTAATCCAATTTTCTGTTGGTGGGTGGAGATGTGTTTCCTCCCCATTATTTACCTGGGGCCAAACTATGGTGGAGGTAATGAAGATAATGGTGATCTCCTTCAAAAGGTTCCATGCATGTACTGCTACATTCAGTGACCCCAACCCTGCAGCAGGCCACCACTGACCCACGCCTCCACTGGAGACTTCTGGACACTCCTGGGCAAGTCTGAGTCAGTCTCTTGTTGGGTCACTGCTCCTTTCTCCTGGGTCCCGGTGCACAAGTTTCTGTTTGTGCCCTCCAAGAGTCTGTTTCCCCAGTCCTGTGTAAGTTCTGGCAGCTCTGTGATGGGGTTAATGGCAACCTCCTCCAAGAGGGCTTATGCCATACCCAAGTCTGCTGCACCCAGAGCCCCTGCGGCAGTCCACTACTGACCTGTACCTCCACAGGAGACACTTAAACACAGTTCTGTCTCAGTCTCTGTGGGGTCTCTGGGTCCTGGTGTGCACAAGGTTTGTTTGAGCCCTCTGAGCATCTCTGGAGGGAATGGGGTTTGACTCTAAATGTGAATTTGCCCCTCCCACCGTCTTGCTGGGGCTCCTGTGACCTTGGATGTGGGGTATCTCCTCAGAGTCACTCCAGTGCTGCACAGCCACTGCTCCAGTGCCTGCTGTCTTGCTTGGGCTTCGCCTTTGCCCTTGGATGTAGGGTATCTCCTCGCAGCTGCTCCAGTGCCACACATCCAGTGCTGCACAGCTGCGTCAAATGTATACGTGTGCATTTATTTCAGGGCTCTTGATTCTGGCCCATTTTCTATGTATCTTTTTAAAAATGCCATTTATACTATTTTGATTACTATAGCTTTGTAGTATAATTTGAAATCAAGAAGTGTGATACCTCCAGCTTTGTTCTTCTTTCTCAAGACTGCTTTGGTTATTTTCAGTCTTCTGTAATTCTATACCAATTTTATTACTGTTTTTTCTATTTATGTATTAAAAAAAGCCATTGAAATTCTGATGGGGATTGCATCAAATCTTTAGATGGCTTTGGATAATATAGACATGTTAACTATTAATTTTTGTGATACATGATCATGGGATAGCTTTTCATTCATTTGTACTGAATTCATTTTTTTTTTAATCAGTGTCTAATAGTTTTTAGTGGATATCTTTTTCCCTTTGGTTAAATTTATTTCTAAGAATTTTATTGTTTTTAGTGCTATTGTGAATGGGATCATTTTCTTTATTTGGGGATATTGATTTTGTATCCTTCAACTTTACTGAATTTGTTTGTTGGTTTGAACAATTTCTTGGTGGAGTCCTTAGAGCTTTCTGTAGATAATATGTCATTTGCAAATAGACAGTTTGGGTGCTTTTATTTATTTTTCTTGCCTGATTGCTCTGCTAGAACTCTATGTTGAACAGGAATAGTGAGAGTAGGCACCTTTGTCTTATTCCTAATTCTAGAGGAAAATCTACTCTTTCACCCTTGAGTATGATGTTAGCTGTGGACTTGTCATATATGATGTTATGCTGTGGTGTTGAGAGGTTTCTCTTTTTTATCATGGATAGATGTTGATTTTGTCAAATGATTTTCCTGCATCTACTGAGATGATCATGTAATTTTTATTTTTCTGTTAATGTGATGTATCACATACATTCATTTGCATATGTTGAACTGTTGCAGGAATGGGGACCTCTTCCAGGGCCCAAAAGTGAGCTCTTTTCTAACCCTCAGGAATGAATTGTCCAAGGAGACATAGGAGTTGACAAAGCAAGACATTTTATTGAGAAGGAGTGCCTGAACGGAGGGCAGTAAGGTAAGGGAGGCCAGGAGAACTGCTGTGCCACGTGGCTCTCAGTCTCATGTTTTATGGTGATAGGATTAGTTTCTGGGTTGTCTTTGGCCAATCATTCTGACTCAGAATCCTTCCTGGTGGTGCATGCATTGCTTAGCCAAGATGGATGCTAGCAATAAGGATTCTGGGAGGTGATCAGACACGTGGTGTCTCCTTTTGATCTTACTGGGGGCTTATTAGTTTCGTGTTCCTTACCAGGACCTCCTGTTGTAAAACAACTCCTGCAAATGGTTACTGTGGTGCCTTGCCAGCGTGGACAGTTTCAGTCAGTGTGCTTCCTCTAACAGAACCATCCTTGTATCCCAAAGAAACTTCCACTTGATGGTGCATGATCCTTTTAGTGAATTGTTGAATTAGGTTTCCTAGTATTTTGTTGAGAATTTTTGCATCTGTATTCACCGGGGATATTGGCATGTAATTTTCTTTATAGTGTCCTTATCTGGCTTTCATAATGCTGGCTTCATAAAATGAGATTGAGTGTACTCCCTCCTCTTTAATTTTTTGGAAGAGTTTGAAAATGACTGGTTTTAATTAAAAAAAATTTTTTTTTGAATGTTCGGTAGAATTCGCCAGTAAAACCATCTGGTCTTGGGCTTTTCTTTGTTGGGAGGTTTCTAATTACTGACTCAGTTTCCTTACTTGTTGTCTGTTCTGATTTTCTATTTCTTCAGAATTTAGTTTTGATAGGTTGTATGTATCTGGGAATTCATTTTTTTCTAGGTTGCCCAATTTGTAAGCTTATGATTGTTCACAATAGTCACTTATGATTCATTGTCTTATCTGTTGTAATATCTCCTCTTTCATTTATAATTTTATTTACTTGAGTCCTTTGCCTTTTCTTGGTTAGTCTAGTTAAAGGATTTTCAATTTTATCTTTTCAAAGAACCAACTTTTAATTTTGTTAATCTATTCTATTGCTTTCATATTCTCTGTTTTATTTCCGCTCTAATCTTTGTTATTTCCTTTCTTCTGTTAACTTTGGGCTTAGGTTGTTCTTCTTTTTCTAGTTACTTAAGGTGTAATTTGAGATATTTCTTTGCTAAATGTAGGCTTCCCTATAGGGAAATGTAGCCTTCACTATAGGCTTCCCTCTTAGAACTGCTTTTGCTGTATCCCCTTAAGTTTTGGTGTACTCTGTTTCCTTTTTTTTTCTGAAGATATATATTTTTTAAATTTGCCTTCTGATTTAATTGTTCAGGAGTGTGTTGTTTACTTTACATATACCCTCCCTTTGTATAAACTGAAGGCTGAAACTTGCATTCCAGGAGAATACAAAAGATAGGGCTCAGTGTGATCAATGTCAGTTCAAAATCTTACTAGTTTGACTGGTATGATTTCCCAGAGCTGTGAAATCAAAAGGAAATGAGACTGTGCTTATCTTATGACAATAAACACAGTATTTCTATAGAGAATTAAAGTTTTGGGCTATTTATCTGCATTGACGTCTACCTCATGCAGTAGATGTTGCTTGGTTTCAGTGTATGTCATTGTAAATGCATTAGGAAAGAACTGTTGTGATTTCAAGATGATCTGGACCTAGTGAGAAGATATGCTGAGACCATAATCAAGGGCAGGTTGAAGCAGCTTTTTGAGTTAATATTGTTATAAATGGATTTTTCTAACTAAAATATAGCCTAATAATTTTGTAGAAGGGCACATGAGTGCTTTTGTGATACGATGCTATTTTCTGTCTCTTACCCTCATTCTATTTCTTTAAAAAATTGTCTTTTTCCTATTCCAATATAGTTGTTTCATATCAAATTTTTGGAAAATACAAAGAAATAGAAGGAAAATTCTGTAATTCTCATACCTGCAGTATATTTTGGCATATTTACTTTTAATCTTTTTGGATGTATTTTCTTCAGTGTTGCTATGATCGTATATCATATCCAAAATGGTATATATCTCTTTGGGGAAAATATCTGCTTTAAAATTTTACACTATGTTTTTTTATGGAAATTTTGAAAATACAAAAAAATATAAAAAGTTTCAGCTTCTGGCAATATAGCAGGGTAGATGTTTAGAGAAACCCCTCCTGGTGCAGAGATAACACAGGGCTTTAAACAGATGGAATATCAAAGAACACTCCCCCTCAGTAGAGCTGAGACTCCCTGGAAGGCAACATACTTAGGGTAGAGGCAAAGCTAGGAAAAAGCCTGCCCTGTTGGTGGGCCAGGTTGAAGGCTAGGGAGGAAAAAAAAAAAAAGCACCACCACCACCACCGCCATCAAATGAAAAAACTTGCCTTAAGCCCTAAGCTTATACTTGAAAAGATTTAGGGCTGGAATTCACACTATTGCTTGGCCTACAAAATCCCAGCTTGAAAATTTAACTTAAAGTGGTTCTGGGTTAGTTGTCTCCTGAAGTACTTGGCAGGAGCAAATGCAGATTATCTTAGACACGACTCAGTTTAAACTCAAGCTTCAATGAATTCTACAAAGTTGCAAGGAATATGAGCTTACAGGTATAAATCACTGAACACATGATGAAATAGGATGTGTAGGAGGTCCAGCAGAAACCAACAACCATTGAATTAGACCTTCAAAGGTTTCATATGCTAAAATTATCAGTGATAGAATATTTTTAAAAACTATTTTCACTGTTAAAGGAATTAAAGAGAGGTCACTGAAAGTATATGAAGGAGCAGGATATTTCCTATCTGAAAAGGAAACAAACAAAATTTCTAGAAATAAAAAAATTAATGCTGAACATTAGAAAGCTAGTGGATTGATGAAACAGCAGATTTGATACAGTTGAGGAGAGATTAAGCAAGTTGGAGGATAGATTTAAATAATTTTCCTAGAATGTCTTGTAAGGAGACATGAAGATGCCAAATATAGAGAATTAGAGGACATGGATAATAAAAAGAGAAGCTCCAGTATGTGTTTAATCAGAGTCCCGGGAGAGTGATAGAAGTTCAGTTTTGATTCCCCTCTGTAGATAGATACAAAAGAATGATAGGCGGAGGGACGATGTTAGAAAGTATATCAACACACTAAACTGCCATAAACTGAACTCTATTTAAAAGACCAAGCTTGTCACACTGAAATAAAAAATCCACCCAATGATGCTTTACATGAAACACACCTAAAACATAAGAACACAGAATGGTTGATAGTAAAGGCATGAGAAAAAAAAATTTAGGCAGACAGGTAGTCATCAAAAGAAAATTGATGCATATTATTGTCAGATAAAATAAGCTTTAAGGCAAAAGGACTTTGCTTATGATGAAGGGTCTAAGTATTAGTTAAATTTTAAGAGGAAGATACAATTTTAATCTGACATGCACCAAATTACATAGATTTTAATTGACAAAACATCAAGGAGAAACAGATAAAGCTTTAATCAAAGTGGGATATTTTAATATACTCAATATTTGATAGATCAAGCAGATGAAAAAAAGAAATCAACATAAACATAGAGGATTTGAGCAACACAAACAGTAAACCTGTGAGCAAACAAACAGTAAAACAGTGAGCATATATAGCACTTCACCTAATAGACAGAAAATATACATTTGTATTAAATTCTCATGGAACATTTACAAAAACTGATTCTAAATAATTAAGCAAGTCTATAAATTTTAACAGTTGAATATTATTCAGATCATATTTAATGAATGCAATACTAACAAGTCAGAAATTAAACACCAAAAAGGTAATTAAAAAAACTCATTTGTATACTGTAACACTTATTTCTAAATAATCCAAATGTCAGAAATAATAAGTATTGCAAAATGTGTGCTAAAGTCAAAAGCAGTAACTGCATTGTGTGTGTGCTAAGTCGCTTCAGTGGTGTCTGACTGTGCGACCCTGTGGACTGTAGCCTGCCAGACTCCTCTGTCCATGGGATTCTCCAGGCAAGAATACTGAAGTGGGTTGCCATGCCCTCCTCCAGGGGGTCTTCCTGACCCAGGGATCGTACTGGAGTCTCACATCACCTGCATTGGCAAGCAGGTTCTTTACTACTAGCACCACCAATTGAGCAGTAGCCAAATTGTTATTAAAGATTTGTGTCCTTGAACATATGTACAGATGTTGTATCTGAGATCTAGTCAGGAAAAGGACTTCCCAAGAATACATGAAAGAATTTTTATTCAGGATGAGAGAAAATAAATTGTTTACAAAATTAGTGGACTGGCAACTTCACAGGAAATGTAGGTTGTGTGGCCTTAGCCTATTTGGCCAGTTTTTGTATTCAAATCTTAAAGACAGAGTTTATGCTCAGATTAATACTTATTCAAAATACTGTTAGTGCTATTTAGTACTTCATGGCTTCTTATTTGGGAATTACTGGAATATGTAGATCAGGTATAGACTGTGACAAATTGTGGCTGTTGTAAACTGCTAGCAATATACAGATTGTAGTATTGCCTACAGGATTGTTTTGCATTTAGAACTGAACAACAAAGAAATACTGCATTTTAAAACATGTGGTGGTTAGTGGTACTCAGAGGGAAATTTATAGTCTAGAATGTATGTGGTGCTTAAAGGGAAATTTATAGCTTATTATGCTCATATTAGAAAAGAACACTGAAAATAACTAAGCTTAGCATCCAAATTATGAACTTAAAAAGAGTAGAATAAAGTTCCAAAAACATAGAAGAAAGCAAATGGTGAGCAAGAGACAAAAATTAATGATCTAGGGGGGGAAAGTTACAGTAAAGGTATTAACAAAACTGAAAGTTTTTTTTTTTTTAAGCATTAAGAAACTGACAAATCTCTGGCAGAATTACTTAAGGGGGGAAAAGGCAGAATCCATGAAGAAATAATATCAAGAATGAAACAGCGGACAAAACTACTGATGCAGACACATTTAAGAATATTACTAAGTGTTAGTCACTCAGTTGTGTCCAACTCTTTGTGATCCCATGGACTGTAGCCTGCCAGACTCCTCCATCCATGGGATTTTCCAGGCAAGAATACTGGAGTGGGTTGCCATTTTCTTCTCCAATTGATGCAGACACATTTGAGAATATTACAGAGGAACATTACAAATAGCTTGATGGCAATGAATCCAAAGTATGAGAAAGTTTCAAATTTGTAGAAAATGTAAAATATTTTAAAGTATAAAATAGACATAAAACAGCCAAAATTCTACCACCCTTTCTTGCATGTCTTACTCATTGCTCCATTTTCATCATTTAATAGTGTTTGTTTAAATGAATAATTAAATTCACACACAGTAATTGTTAATGTTTTGGGGTATTTATTTACATACATATTTAAAAAACATAATCCATTTGTATATTGATTTTAAGCATCAGTTACATGGATACTTTCATACATGCTAGATGAAAAATGATAAAAGAAAAAGTGTTATGAGAGACAGTACCTGGCTTATTATTCTTTACCACTTAAAAATGCTGTAGGAGTTTTAAGGCAGCATTTCAATTTCCTTGGCAATGAACAATATGTTCTTCCTACAGCTATGCTTTTGTGGAGAGAAAAAAAAAGAGATTTTTCTAGTAATTCTCCTGGGACAGCATCCTACCCACATGGAGTTTGATCATTATTAGCAAGGACTGAAACAGCATTATTATTATTTTATGATGTTATTAGACAAAATTAGCAATCACTGGGGAATTGGGGAATGAAGAATACGGCTCAAGACCCAGTTTCCTGGCACTAGAAGGTATGGAAACAAAAAGGGAAAAATAAAGAGAAACACAGTAAATAAAGCTTTCCTCTGACCACAGATCTCATCTGAAAACATCCTGTAGAACTCTCTGGAGTCTAAACTGTGCGACAATGACCAACGAGTCCTTTGTTATCACACTTTCTATCTTCCCTTGGATGAAATAGTTTTTCAAAGGTGTTTTTTCCCAAGAATACATGGGTAGTATATTGTTTTTAGTGCTTGCGTATCTGGAAATGCCTTTTTATTGTCTTCCCAAGTAAAAGACATCCTATTCAGGTTGAAAATTCTTGAGGACCTTACCCTCATTCTCATAAACTACTATTATTTTTCTGGGTACATGTATATATGTAAAAGTACAGAAAAAATTCCAAAAGAGTGTATACCAAGTTTTCAATGGTAGTTATCACTGTTAAGTAAGGAATAGGTATTTTGAGAATGTGGGCTTGCTTGTGTGTGTATATGTGTGTGTGTGTGTGGTGTTGTGGATAGGTAGTGGTCAAAGACTTTGTTAATGTCAATTTGTAGAATTTTAATTTTTCTAAGCAAGTTGGGGATGAAACATTCCAAGTAAAATTAAAACTTAAAGCAATCTCTTGGATCATATTTTTTCCTTCAAGATTCTGAAGACATTGATTTTTTTGCCTCTAGCACTTAATTCCTAGGTGGTGCAGTGGTAAAGAATACGGCTGCCAATGCAGGAGACGCAAGAGATGAGGGTTTGATCCCTAGGTCAGGAAGAGCCCCTGGAGGAGGAAATGGCAACCTGCTTCAGTATTCTTGCCTGGAAAATTCCATGGACAGAGGGGCCTGATGGGCTATAGTCCATGGGGTCACAAAGAATCAGATGCTATTTAACTCGCGCGCGCGCACACACACACACACACACACAGAGCATTTAATTCAATACATTTCTTCAACAATTTTTGAATGCCAACTGTGCATCAGAAGGGACTTCATGGAGCTTACAGCAGGCTGAAAGAGAGAAACAGTAATCAAGTAATCATACAAACAAACAAAAACTAACATGGACTGTGTTTTAGTCCTTAGTCCTTTGGTCCTTTCACAAGGACTGTGAAAGGCAGACACATGATCATTATGAGAACATGTGACAGGGGAACTGACCTGGTCAGAGAGGAGCCCCTGAAGCAGCGACTGTGAAGCAGAGAGAGAGGAGCACTTCTGGGAGAGGGGGCTGGGAGTGGCCTGTGAGGAGTGGAGGGCAGCTGAATTTGGAGAGGAGCAGGTGGAGCTGGAGAGGCAGCTGGGGGCAAGTCTGTGGAATACCTTATAAACCCAGCCAAGGATTTGGCTTTTGTCCTGAGAGCCATGGGAAGCGATTGAAGGGCATAAATATGGTAGTGATATATCAGGTCTGTACTACAAACAGATCACTCTGACTACTGTGTGGAGAATTGAATGCAGAGAAGCAAGGGTGAAAGTAGGAAGGCCAAAAAGGAGTCAATGGCAGTGGCTTGGAATGGAGATGACGGTTACATGGGTTAGAGTGAGGGTCTGTAGAGATGGAGAGGAAGGTATATTTGAAAGACATTTGGAGATAACATCTGCAGGATCCCATGATCCATTGGATATCAGCGGTGAAAGAGAGGAAAATGCAAAAGACAACTCCTAGGTTCTGACTAAAGTGATTGGCACATGCATGGAGATTTCATAGGAAGAGAACCAGGTTTGGAAAGAATATCATAAAGTTTGCTTTGAATGGGTTGAATTCAATAATCATGTGAAATGCTTAAGTGGAGATATTGAGTAGACAATGGTTCTGCAGTTTCAGGCCCAAGGAGAGGTCCAAACTGGAGATTTGATTTTGTGAATCAGGCTACAGAATCCCGAGTTCAGTGGAAAGTGAGACCCCAGGACTTCCTAGAGCATAAGCCTCTGAACTTGGACTAGACAGAAGACAAGTAGGAGCCAGAAATCAGAAAAGTCTCCTACATGTAGTGTGTCTATCCTGCTATTTCTACCAAAGATGTCCCCTTGTCTGCTCTTAATATATGCTCAGCTAGGAAACCCCTCCTCATGTTCTATTAGAGAAGCAACCCAGACCCATCTAGAGGGAACCAATCCCTTGGACTGGTAACTTCACTGTTCCTTCACCACCACTCATCACATCGTTCTGGAGATGCTTCACTTTCATTACAGACAGTGCTGACCAAGAGAATAGGGAGGATCACCTGAATTAGTCGACTGGGAGCCCAGGGAGGTGATCTGAGTGAGGCCTGTGTTAGGGTGGCTGAGTTACAAGATCAAGTTGATCAGTCTTCCAGCTAGATCGCTTCCCCAGAGCCTTCATTTCATGTGATGCCTGGTAGCTTTGGAGTCCTCAGGAAGGAAACCATATCTCTGGGATGGGAGTAAACTATGAATTCATGACTTTTCATCTGGGTTGACGTCTCTCATGAACAGGAGACAGCCTGTTTCGAGCGTGACATTGGGCAGTCCCCCTCTGACCCTGTGTGCTTCTCTGAGTGGCTGTGACCTTAGTGGTGAAGGGGAAGCTGCAAGGAAGTGCTTGTTTCTGCCTCTGTCTCCAGTGCCATCTTGATGAGCACCAAGAATGCTCTCTTTTAAGGGGGATTAGAAAATCCATGCTGAACCAGCTGTTAGAAACATAAGACGTGGAATCTGGACGTTAATAAATGCCGACATGAATCAACACTTATATTTCTTATCTCAATTAGATCCTCATTCTTTGGAATCCAGCTACCTCAGCTGCTAGCAGCGTTGTCATTAGCTGCAGGCTGATGGCACCCCTCGAACTTAGTTATTAAGAATAAATGAACCTTGGGTTCAGACCCCTTAGGGTTTGACTTTCTGAAGCTAGGCACAAGTGAAAACTCAGCTGCCTAGGCTTTGCATTATTGCATGTTCTGGGTTATATTGGTCTCTAGGGAATCTGCTTGATGCATTTCTAAGTTGTTTGTTTTGTTTTTAGTGGAGAAGATCAGATTTTAAACAACTTTCTGTTATCAGAGATGCCCCCTTTCAAAATAGGAGTTCTGGGAAGCAGGATAACTATTTTAAAATGACCCTTTCTCAATCAAGGCTCCCTATGCCTGGGCTTTCCTAACTTTATTTAAGTGTGTAGCCATAACTTTTTGCTCCGGTTAGCATTTGTTGGGTCCAACACAGCTATAGTCTAGGAAATGGTTTCTAATTTTCCTGCTGCCTCATCAGCAGAATTGACAGCTAAATTCCAATTGCTGAGGCTTTATTACTTTTGAAGATGTGAGAGGCAGAAAAGAGCACAGCTGGGTCCCGCATCCCAGGTGGAGATTTTAGGACTGGCAGATAGAGGCAACTTTTGACTGTTAACTGAGGACAATTTAATCTGGAGGCAATTGCTGGGAGATGAAATTTGAAACCCCCTGATGTTGGTTTCTGTGAATAACTGCCCTTTCAGGAGTATACGTCAGGGTTCAGCACTTCCTCAGGTAAGTGTGATGTAGAAGGCCCAGGGAAAAAGAGTTTTAAGATGCTCAGCTGTTGAGGTGAGGCAGATAACTGGGTTGTTGAGGGCGGACAGTTCATCCACCTGTGTATTTGCATATCTCCATTTTCTTGGAAATGCCACATCCAAGAAGCAATAGAGCTCAGCTGCGAAAAGGTTGGCTTGGACACAGTGGAATCCATCGAGGGAAGTTGTCTTTATGTGTAATGTTGAGGGCAGAGGAGGACAGCTAAGGCTTTCTAGGCTGAGGTCTTTGTTGAATTCTCAGGTAATTAATTGGTGGCCACATATTCACATGTTTCTATTTCCTAAAATAAATGTTTACTTCCAAAAAGATCCCTATTACAGTACAACAGCACTTTCTCAGGAAGCACTTGCCCAACAGTCCTTTCCCTTCCACGTGGAGCTTTGCTCAAGATGGTAATTTACCAAAAGAGTGTAATTATGCAATTGAAAATTCTTTAAATGCGATTGTCAGGGAAATGCCATGAGTGCCTCAAAATAGGCCAGGTGTGAGTGTAAGGTAATGAGACTGATGTTTATATTTCCATAAAGTTGTACAAAACACAAATAATGACTCTGAACTCTGACTTCCCTCTTCCCCAGTTTGCTGTAGTTTAGTCACTAAGTCATGTCTGACTGTTTGCGACCCCACAGACTGTAGTCCACCAGGCTTCTCTGTCCATGGGATTCTCCCAGCAAGAATACTGGAGTGGGTTGCCATTTCCTTCTCCATGGGATCTTCCTGACCCAGAGGTAATTAAGACAGAATCCATACACCTTTTGCTAGAGCATTGTTCTTTCTGTTTGTGTTGCAAACTCTCCTCGAGTTTCCCTATTGCTTCCTGTTTATTTGTTTATCATCTGAGGAGGGAAAAACTCTCCTGATCTGGGGCTTGTTGATGGAGAGTGGCAGTTTTCTTCTTGAATCCTGTCTCTGCGTGTGTGACTGCTTTTAGAATACACTTAGTTCCTCAACTAGAGGGTTTGTTGGGGTGCACAATTTCCTAGCATTTTGCAGTTTTGGTTCTCATATTTTCCTAAGTATCTCCTAAGAAAAGGGTAGATAAGGTTATCAACTTTCTGCTGTGTTACCCAGAAATCTATCCCCCATTCTTCTAGTAGCAATTCTTTCTCCCATCTTGTTGCTGTTTTGAAAAGGGAGCTAGTATGGGTCTAAAAATCATCCAGGTTTCTTACTAGAATCTTAAGGCATTAGAAATTGACATGGGCATTTGGTAACACAGGCATTTCTGACATGTGGGTTATACAAACTAGAACATACACATTTCAGATGACTCTCTTCAAGCCAGTGACCTTAGGACTCCATGATGTGATGGATGTCCTTCCAACAGTGATGCCATTGCTCAAAACGCCCTCATATCCCTTTTTCGGGAATCTTCCCCCAGCTGACTGGCAAATCATATAATACACAGTATTCACCTTTAAAAAAAAAACAAACAGTATTGCGTAGCTGGGTCACCTTCACTCACCTTTATCTACCAAATTGGATTCCAAACAACTTCTGTTTCTCAAAATCAAATCCACAAAGGGAATGAATATTTATCAGCCATTATTAATGGAATTCTAAAGAAAATGCCATAGGCTATGAAAGCAATTCCTAAAATGAAGCTATGTGAATTTTTAAAATGGCAGTAGTATCTGACTAGTATAGAAACTCCAAGGAGACTTCTTTGGAAGAAATAATTCTTGTTTAGATGTGCAAGTTCTGATAAGTTAGTTTAAAAGAGTCTCATTTGGTCTGGAAAGCATGATAAGTTGGTTTAAAAAGATTGTCTCATTTGATTTGGGGTATGAGATAAATGGGCCCCAGCTTTGCCAGTAAACATGGACAAAGTGCTTAGCATCTCTAGATTTCCAATTCTTCACATTTAAAATGAAGGATTTAGATTAGAAAATCTCCAAGGACTCTTTTAGCTTCAATATAGTACAACTCATCCTTCAGACATTTATTGGGCAACTAGTGAGAGTGTTAGATACTATTCTAGAAAAAGTAATACAAATCCTTGTCCTAAATGATGTCAAAATCTAGCTGAGAATATAGATGATATACGGTTTTTATGTCATCAATATCATTATATGATATACTCTTTTATGTATTATATTATACAACATAATACAATATTTGTTACTGTGTAAACTGGCTACTTGTTCACCAGATATTTTTATTTTCTTCTTGGAAGCTCTTTTCTCAGACTCTTTAATTAGATGTAGCCAAGTGATTGGAGATTGGCTAGTCAAATGTGGGCAGATGTGACTTATGCTAATTCTAGGTCTGGTAAATGAAACCGTCCCATAAAACCTTCTCTCTCTTTATCTGGTTGTTGTCTCAATAGAGAGAATGCCATAGAGCCAGAGGAGCATGGAGCCTCAAGATGGAAAGGGCCTGGGTCCCTGAATGGCTGTATGAAACATAGGACTCCCTCATACTTCCTACCAACCTGCATTGGACTGTAACAAGAGGGAGAAATAGCATTTACTGTGTTAATCCACTCTGCTTTTGGAATGCATGGTTATAATGGTTAGGTTTCTAAGCCCAATCTATTTTTCACCTTACAAAGAAAGAGGCCTCAAGTTCTTCGATGATAGTGGTAAAGTATATATATATACACACACACATATATATATATACACACATATATAATACTTGTACATACATACATATATAATACATATACCTTAGGGTTATTTATCTTTAGGCTTTTACAAATAATAACTTACTTAGTTCTTTTGTGATTACTTGAGGGTATAGGTACTATCATCTCCCTTATACAGGTGAGAAAACTTAAGAGATTTACTTAAAGTGTTTTGCCTGGGAGGCAGCGGAGTAGAATTTGAGGTCAGATCTGGCTACTTGAAAGTGAACACTGTTATCCACTAGTATATGGGGAATTCATTGACTTGAAACAAACCTTTAGAACTCTGATTTTTGTACCTTATTTTCGCTTTCAGTTTGCTTCAATTCCTTACATAAACATTTTATCCAAATTGCCTTCTTGTTTCTATATGCTTAAGTGGATCGTGTAAATTAATTTTAAAAATTTGGGTGATAATGTTCAACTTCCAGTAATGGCACACTAGCTTGTGGCAGAGAAATCATGGATTAAAAGCAGAACAAAACTTGGTGTTTGAAGCGTTGAAGAGTGACAAAGCAGCCAGGACGAGAGGGCCGCAACCCTGGAGAGAAGGGAAACTCCTTGAGGTAAGCCTGACAATCTGTGTTGTTTTCCAAATGAGACCTTTGCCAATTTATAGACATTTACCAGTTTATAAGTGGTCTAAGAAGAGAGATTGAAAGTAAGAGAAAAGACCTCTGCTAAGAAGCAGAGAAGCTGAGCAGAGTTTTCAGCAGTGCTGTGGTGCTTGTGAGATGCCGATTGGTATTCAAGACTACCATGTAAGATGCTTACCATGTAAGCATCTTGAAGATGCTGCTGCAAAAGGAAGTACAGAACAATGAGCCTAACAGTCTGAGTTGATGCATTTGCAAAGTAGTAAGTGGCAGTGGCCCAGAAAGAAACAAATCAGGAAATAGCAGCCAAGGGTAAGACTGAATGGGCTCCAACTGGACCTCACCATCCCAAAGGTAACAACTACAGTCTTCTAAAGGGGCAAGTCTGGATGGGAGATTAAACCTGCAAAAAGGGACCAATAAGGGGGAGATTCCCATTTTTATGACTTATTCTGAGGGCAGACCAAAGTTTGATACTATATGAAGTGACAAAAACTCTGATGAAAGATCTGTCCATCTGTCTTTCTGTCCTAAACATTTAGAGGATAGGTTACCACAGTGACTGGAAAGTGAGATTACAGTCCTGGAAAAGAGAGTGTCAAAGCCCCAAATTCTCTATATAAGCTCTGCCCAAGTTTCTGGTTGACCTCTCAACAATACATGCCTGGGATATGCTCTGTGTACCTTAAACGAAGGCCAAAAGATCAGAAATGAGATTTGAGTTGTTGTGCAAGAGACAGAGTTTACAATTTGAGCAAATCAAATTAACTGACCGCTAAAATGAAAACAACATTCTTTGGAGGGATGTAAATAAATCTAGTCTCTACAACACAGCATTGATAAGATCCATGATTCAACTCAGCTTGACATATGAAAACCAGTCTTAAGAGAAAAGACAATAAACTTAGGCTAACACTGAGAAATTTAGGAACAACCCATGGAATTTGCTTATAAGATTTAAAAAGTAGACATTATAAGTAAGGCATTATGTTCAATGAAGGAAATTTTAATAAATTAAAATATTACATCAGAAGAAAAATGATTTGAATTATTGTTCAGGTCTCATCAGAAATGTTAGAGGTCAAAAGATAGTAGAATAACATCTTTAAAGAAGCTTTTTATTTTAAAGTAATTTTAGAAAATACAGAAAAGTCACAAAAACAGTACTGAAAATTTCTGTCTACTTTTACCCAGCTTTCCCTAATGTTACCAGCATACATAAGCATTGATAATTATTAAAGCCAAGAAATTAATATTGGTCCAATTCCATTAATTAAATTATAGACCTTATTAGAATTTCACCAGTTTTCCTTTTAATATCCTTTTTTTTTTCTGTTTCAGGATCCAGTCGAGGATCCCACATTGTATTTGTTATGTTTCATCTTCAACATCTGTGACAATTCCTCAGTCTATCTTTGTCTTTGGAAGGGTATTTGTCAGATATTTTGTGGACTGTCTCAATTTGGGGTTGTCTGAGGTTTTCTGTTGATGATAATTAGTATTTTTCACAAGAATATCACAGGAGTGATATTGTATTTTTCTCAGAGTGTCACATCAGGGAGTTCAGGGTGTCAAATGTCTCATTCCTGGTGATGTTAACTTGATCAATTAGGTAAGGTCATGTGTCTTTACTAGGAAGTCATTGTTTTGCCTTTTGTAATAAAAAACGTCTTGTAGGAAATATTTTGAGGCCAAGCAGGTATCCTGCTTCACCTTAGACTTTCACTAGTATCTGTCTATAGATCTTGTCTATGAAAATTTTTGCTGTTGTATTTGCCTAAGGATGATTTCTGTAATAACATCTTTAAGTGCTTAAGCAAACAAACAAACAAAAAACCATCCTTTTGACCCAGAATTTTATATCCAGTGAAAATACAAGAACAAATGTGTACAACACAATAATAAAAAGACCCCAATTAAAAATGGGCAAAGGATATTTTTCCAAAGAAGATATGCAAGTCAAAAGATGCTCAACATCATTAGCCATTAAGGATATTCAAATCAAAGTCACAATGAGATAACACTATACATCCAATAGGACAGCTATTAAAAAAAAAAAAAAAAACAAATAACAAATGTTGATAAGAATGCAGAGAAACTGTGAGACTCATACATTGTTGGTGGGAATGTAAAATGGTGTAGATAGTTGCTTTAAAGACAGTCTGGCAGTTTCTTAAAAAGTTAATAAGACCCAGCAATTCCTGTTCATTTCCTCAAGAGAAATGAAAATATTTATGTCCATACAAAAACATGTGCACTATTGTTCATAAGAGCATTACTCACAATAGCCAAAAAGTGAAAACAGTTGGATAGCCATCAGCTGGTGAATGGGTAAATAAGATATGACACAGTCATACAATGGAATATTATCTGGCCATGTTGTTGTTACTCAGTTGCTAAGTCATTTCCAATTTGTGACCCCATGGCCTGCAGAACACCAGACTTCCCTGTCCTCCATTATGTTCCAGAGTTCACTCAAATTCATGTCCATTGAGTTGGTGATGCCATCCAACCATCTCATCCTCTGTCATCCCCTTCTCCTTCTGCCCTCAATCTTTCCCAGCATCAGGGTTTTTCGGTGAGTCAGTTCTTTGCATTAGGTGGCCAAAGGATTGGAGTTTCAGCTTCAGCATCAGTCCTTCCAATGAATATTCAGGGTTGATTTCCTTTAAGATTGACTGGTTTGATCTCCTTGCAGTCCAAGGGACTCTCAAGAGTCTTCTCCAGCACCACAATTTGAAAGCATCAATTTCATTATCAGTTTGGCCATAAAAAGAAAGAGAATACTGCAGCATGCTACAACATGGATAAACCTCAAAAACATTATGTTTAGAGAAAGAAGCCAGTTGCTAGAGACAATATATAATTCCATTTTTTATGAAATAAGCAAATGCATAGGGAAAGGAAGTAGATTAGTTGTTGCCTCAGGCTGGAAGGAGATAGTGGAGGAGAAAAGAAGAGTGACAAGGGTATGAGGTTTGTTTTGAGGCAGGAGTTGGGGCGGGAGGGTAATGAAAAAGTTCTAAAATTAATTGCAACAGTGGTTGCACAACTGTGAATATATTAAAAACCATTAAATTATACCCTTTAAATGAATTGTATAGTATATGAATTGTATATCAGTAAGCCACTTTTAGAAAAGAACAAAAATTACATAAAAACATTTTCTGATTAAAGAAAGCTAAGAGATTTACTGTTAGAAAATTTGCATACAAAATGCTATAGGAATTTCTTCAGATTGAAAGTAAATTATGTCATATGGAAACTTGAATCTTTAGAAAGAAATGAAGAGCATTTGAAATAGTATTTAGGTAAATATAGAAGATGATTTTTATTTTAAAATACAAAGAGCTATTTTAAGAAAAAATGATAAACTGTCTTATGATATTTATAACATTCTAAAATAGGTCATGGTGCAATAAAGTGGGAGAATGAAAGCTATAAGGATTTTATAGCTTTTACTGGAAAATGCAGAAGAATCAGGATTAATATTAAATTTAGCGATGTTGCTAATACAAAGTCACATGTACAAATCAATTGTGTTTTCCATGTCCCAGCAATAAACAAGCAAAAACTGAAGTTTAATAAGCAATGCCCTTAATAATAGCATTATTAGTTGGATCCTCTGGGAAGCAGACACTGAGACAGATTGAGGAATGGAGGATGTTTATTGTGAGGTAGCATCCAAGAAAGGTAAAAAAGGAAGGAAGCACAACTGGGAAAGGGTAGCCTCAGACTATGATATCAATCTCACAAAGTCTTGACCAGTGCAGTGGGGAGCACTGAAGCAAAAATTATCTGTTAAGGTGTTCCCATACTGGGCAGATGTGGTCAGAGCCAAGTATCCTTGCTTTATTCAAGCACTGTCTGGGGATTTCTCAGGAATAGCCTGTTCTTAACCTTAAGACATGAAGCATATCCTAAAGGTGCTAATAGCTGGAGGCTGTCAGCCAACAGGACTTCTTTTTTAAAGGGAGACCAAGTGATATAGCTCAATGACTGCCACAGGCATTAAAACACATCATATAAATTAGTAATATAAATATATATAAATATAAATATATATAAATCATATAAATTAGTAATAAATATAATGAAAGATGTGTAAGACCTGTACAAAGAAAACTATACAATGAGATCGAAAGAGATTAGAGAAGGGTTAAATAAACAAATACAAGGACATACTATATTCATAAATTGGAATATTCAATATTGTAATGATATCAGCTTGACATCACTGATCAAGAGATCCCAATGGGTACAATTTTTTTGTGGAGATTGACAAATTGATTCTAGTGTTCATATAAAAATTCAAAGAACCCAGAATTGTCAAGACATTCCTGAAGAAGTCCCAAAATCCTTGGACTGCAATGAGATCAAACCAGTCAAACCTAAAGGAAATCAACCCTGAATATTCATTGGAAGGACTGACGCTGAAGCTGAGGCTCCAATCCTTTGGCCACCTGATGCAAAGAGCCGACTCATTGGGAAAGACCCTGATGCTGGGAAAAATTGAGGGCCGGAGGAGAAGGGGGTGACAAAGGATGAGGTGGTTGGATGGCATTGTTGATTCAAGGTCATGAGTTGGAGCAAATTTTGTGAGATAGTGAAGGACAGGGAAGCCTGGTGTGCTGCAGTTCATGGGATCACAAAGAGTCAGACATGACTGAGCGACTGAACAACAAGATATTCATAGTATGGTGTTGGCAAAATCTTCTAAACAAATGACCAATGTACCATAATAGTAAATCTAAGAAAACCACACACACATAAATGTTCATCTAATTTATAACAAATTGCTATAGAAAATAGTGGAAAAAGGATTGCTTTTCAATAAGTGATGCTGGTCAAGTTGGAAAAAAGTTTTTTACCCCATGTTACACCGTACACATAAATTCCAGATGGATTATAGCTTCAGTATGAAAAGCAAACAAGGCACCAAAGGCTTCTGGAAGATAACAGAGAGAAATGTCTTCGTGACCTTGGAGTAGGCAAATATTTCTTAAGGAAAAGCATTAATGATGAAGAAAAAGGTTGATAAATTGAACTACATAAAAATTAAGAACTATTCATCACAATATACCACTAAAAGAGTGAAAGTGAAATAGAATGGGAAAAGATATTTGTAATACACGTAGTCAATCAGGTTCTCACATCTAGAGTATAGGAAGAATTCCTATAAATCAATAAGAGAAAGACAGAGAATCAAATAGAAAAATGGGTGAAAGACTTGAATGGCTGCAAAACAATATCCCCAAATACCCAATGAGCATACGAAAAAGTATTAACGATGTCTTTTTATTTTTTGTATTCTGGTGTTTTGACATCTTGGGGCCTTGCTGACTCTGGAGCAACTCCTTTTCCAAAGGTTAGCTAATTCCTAGAAGTAGAGCGGCCTGGCGTGCTGCAATTCATGAGGTCGCAAAGAGTCGGACACGACTGAGCGACTGAACTGAACTGAAGTAAGCAACTTGTCTTTAGGCACTTTCCATATGCAAACCAACCAATCCAGAGCCCACACCCCCAGCCACCGTTATCAGTGTCTCACACTCAAGGCCACCATACCTGTGCCCTAATCACCCCAGGAACTGGGGACAACTGTCAAAACCACTACAGAGGCTCTTGGTCATGTTCTTCCAGGTCCTTCTGCCTCCTAAGCCACCCTGGTGCCCCGCTGTGCGGCGTGCCTGCCTGCTCTTTGTAGGGAACTGTGAGGATAGAAACTTCTTTTTTTCATGACTGTCATTTCTTTGTCTATACATTTTACTTGATTAAACTAAATCCCAGGTACTTTGGAAACAATGCTTTATCTCATTAGAATACAAATAAAAGTCGATATAAGATTCTACCTACAACTTATCTTCCAAAATGGCTAGAATAAAAAAGATTGAAAAGACCAAGGATTTATAAGAATATGGGACAATGAAACCATTCACACTCTGGAAATACTGCTGGTGGGTGTATAAATTGATATAACTATTTTGGAAAACAGTTTGGCACCATCTAGTAAAAGTGAAGCCATACGTACTCTATGATCTACTGTTTCTGTTCTTAGATTTATACTCAACAGAAATGCACCAAAATACATGTATAAAGATTGTTGTAGCAACATTATTTGTTTAACCAAAAATTAGAGACAATTTTGACATCTATCAAAAATAGAATAGTTAAGCTTGTCATGGTATGTTCATACAATGAAATGCCACGAGGCATTGAAAATGAATGACAACCATTCACAATGAATCTTACAAACAGTGTTGAGCAAAAGATATTGGACACAAAAGAGTGTCTAATGTATGACTCCATTTATATGAAGTTCAAAAACAAGCAAAACTATCTATGGTGACAGAAGTTAGGAGAATAGTTTACCTTTTGATATATAAGAGGGAAAAGGCTTCAAATTGTGTGTTAATACTATTCAGTTTCCTGATCAGTGATGGTTGTAGATATGTGTTTACTTTGTGCAGATACATAGAGCTATACAGTTAGGTTTTGTGTATTTTCTGTGTGAACGCACAAAAATGTTGAAAATAATTCAATGATAATTCTTTTTTTTTTTTTATATTTTGAGTGATGAAAATATTTTAAAATTGACTATGGTGATTTTTTTTTAATTTATTTTAGTTGGGGGCTAATTACTTTACAATATTGTAGTAGTTTTTGCCATACATTGACATGAATCAGCCATAGGTTCACATGTGCTCCCCCTCCCGAACCCTCCTCCCACCTCCCTCCCCTTCCCATCCCTCTGTGTCATCCCAAAGCTCCATCCCTGAGCATCCGTCCCATGCATAGAACATGGAATGGTGTTCCGCTTCACATATGACAATATACATGTTTCAATGTTATTGTCCCAGAACGTCCCACCCTCACCTTCTCCCTCAGAGTCCACAGGACTGTTCTATGCATCTGTGTCTCTTATTCTGTCTCACATATAGGGTTACCATTACCATCTTTCAAATTCCATATATATGCATTAGTATACTGTATTGGTGCTTTTCTTTCTGGCTCACTTCACTCTGTATAATGGGCTCCAGTTTCATCCATCTCAATAGAACCGATTCAAATGTATTCTTTTTAATGGCTGAGTAATATTCCATTGTGTATATGATAATTCTTGCACAAAGAATAATCATTACAAGAATGTAAATTGTTTTGTTATAAATGCTTGCAATCATTTATGAAACAATGCTTGCTCTGGCATAGGATCACATTACTGACACACTTGTGAAGTGAGGTTACAAACTAAATTTCATTTTATGAGGTTATATCCAATATTATCCTGGCTGATTTTTGGTCATGGAACTGTTTTTGTCACTATTGGAACTAGATGAAATTGTGTTTCTGGGGTACCCATCTGGAGATTTAGTGGTTTACTCAGGGTTTTGTTTCACTCTGTCCCCTTGGCTAGGCACTACTGACTGATGTTACTTAGTCTGCCAAGTCTTATTTCCTTATCAGTGAGATAGGGACAATGGTAGTAATTGCCTTATAGAGTTGTTGGGAAGAATCAATAAAATAGTGTCTATGAAGGGCTCAACATGGTGCCTGGTGCTCAATAAGTTCTCAGTAAATATTAGCCATTATTAATTTCATTGTGCTTATCTTCTGACATGTTTTCAGATTATAATTTAGTTGTGTTTCTATGACATGGACAGGAAGTAGAATGAAAGTTATAAAGAATAACCAGCTCCACTACTTCTCCAGGTCAACCCACTGGACCTTAGAGATTCGATGAGGGTTCTATTAACAGTGCTTGGTGAATGCATCTTTAAGTAGGGGAGTTTTGGTGTTGCGATGAGAATAAGAGATGCTATTTCTCCTCTGGGTTTTGGTCTAAGTCTGCTCATAGGAAGGTCAGCATCACAGCCAAAGGGCTCACAGTCATAGTTGAATGTAAACTTAGGTTGTCATAGTTTGGGCACAGAGCTGGAAGCTCCTGTATTTATTTGCTTGTCTGAAAAAATACACAGCTTCTTCAAAAGATAACTGTGAGTTTAGGGAAAATGTCCTAGAGCCAGGGTCAGAACTACACTGGGACATGGATGTGGGGATACTTGATGTTGGCAAAGCACAGTAGGCCATCAAATAAATGTGTGAATGTATTTATATAGGTTGAAAGTGAAGGTGTTTGTTGCTCAGTCATGTCTGACTCTTTGCCTCCCCATGGACCACAGCTCACCAAGCTCCTCTATCCATGGAATTCTCCAGGCAAGAATACTGGAGTGGGGAGCCGGTCCCTACTCCAGGGGATCTTCCTGACCCAGGGATCAAACCCAAGTCTCTTGCATGGTAGGTGGATTCTTTACCGTCTGAGCCACCAGGGAAGCCCATAAAGGTTACAAACTGTGTAAAAAACCAGGTGGGCTTCTGAGTTATCCCAGAGCCTCATATCTTTGAACCTCTCATCTCTAGTTTGTCATTCGAAGCCCTTCTGTTAGCTGGGCTCTGTGTCTGGCCTCTCATATTCCACCATAGCACCCTAGGGATTTGCCAGCAGCCAACCTCATAAGCCAGGAGTTATTACAAGCTTCTTTAGGAGATGTGAAAGGATAGCTATGAGTTTGTTTCACTTAACTCAGAAAAGATTAGTGGAATCACAGACATGAAATTTCCTGATAACAGGTGAAAATTCTAAATAACACATGAAATTCATCACTCACTTATACAGCCATGCTCTGAGATGGGGAGGTGGAGGCGGGGGCAGGATCACTGCAGTTTTATGCTGGAGTCTCTGCAAAAATGACCACTGAAGGCTCCAGTTCTCTCCTTTCTCAACATGTTAACAGGAGATGAGTGTTAAGTTCAGGGAAGAACCAACTCAGCAAAGTTTGACCATGGAAATTCATACTCAGAGCAGGGATAGATTTTTCTGACTCTCCACAACATTACCAAAGGATGTGTTTATATTCAAAAGAAAAGTGGCTTTCTGATGTGCTTCTGGAGATAAACTATAAGCAAACTTTGAAACCTTTGAAAGAAAATGGCTTTTTGGTTTTCCTAATTGATAAAAATCTCATTAACTGGGTATCTAAAGAAAGAAAGACCTAAAAACCCCTTCTACCACGTCACTTCTTTCTTAGTACATTTTGATTCCTCCAGGCTTATTTTGCATGAAACTGGAAAAGGACCCAAAGTATCTTGTACTTGAGAGCTTACTGGGAAAGGCAGAGATTTGAAGTCAGACAGACCTCCATTTCAATTTCTGCCGTCACTTACTGCCTTCTGTTTTCATTTATGCAATGAGGGTAAGAACACGGATGCACAGACAGACCCACAGAGGTCTTCCCTCCTAGGCACTGCTCTCTGGGTGAGCTCAGCTACATTCCCACCACCAATCATTCCCACCTCCCGCCTTTCATTCCCACCGCCAATCAGCTTCCTACTTGACAGCTCTCCCTCGATGTCTCAAGTGGAACTTACACATTACACCTCCAATCAAACTTTTGACTTTCCCCCCAAATTGGTCTTCTCCCTGTTTTCCCTATCTGTGTACAGGTCTCCACCATCTACCCCGTCGTGCAAACCAGAAACCTGGGAGTCCAGTGTGATTCCTCCCTTTCTAGTTCCTCACTGTCCTCTCCCATTTCCGGTCTATTCCAAACACCATACATGTTAATGCCCAAGTAGCCCTTAAATCCACCCACTGCTGTCAAGGTCCAATGTCACCACTCGGCTGCCCTTTACATGACACTTTCTTATGAGGTTGTTCTAGACCCTCTGCAGTCTCTCTTCTGCCCTGCAACCAGAGTGAGCTTTTCAAAATCTAATGCTAATCTGATCATGTTATTTGCCTCTCCATACCTTTCAGTGGCTTTCCATTGCTTTCAGGATAAAGACCAACATCTTAATGTGATTTTCAAGGACAATATGGTTTTGCATTTCTCTATAAGTTCAGTTTCATCCCTGTCTCCCACTCTCCTTTGTTTAATGATTTCCGCTCATGCATGCATGCTCCACAGCTAAGTCATGTCTGACTCTCTTGGTGCTAGTGGTAAAGAATCCGCCTACCAGTACAGGAGATGCAAGAGACATGGGTTCAGTCCCTGGGTCAGGAAGATCCCCTGGAGTAGGAAATGGAAACCCACTCCAGTATTCTTGCCTAGGAAATCCCATGGACAGGGAAACCTGGCAGGCTACAGTCCACGGGATTGTGAAGAGTTGGACATGACTGAGTACACACACACACACAGAGTACTGTTTTCTAACTTATGAACCTTTTTCAGATTTCACTAACAGGTCAATAAAATCTTTTATAGCAAAAGTAAAAAAAAAAAATGTTTTCTGCTCCAGGATCCAGGCTCACATATTCCACTTACTTTCCCTGTCTCTTTCAACTCCTTAATCTGAAACTGTCCCTCAGTCTTTCTTTGTCTTTTATGACACTGATATTTTTGAAGAATCCTGCCAGTTATTTTATAGAATGTTTCTTGTTTTAGGTTGTCTGATGGTTCCTAATGATTAGATACATATTATCCATTTAGGGCAGGAATATCACATAGGTAATTTTGTGTTCTTTTTAGTACATCATACCAGGAGAAACATGTTATCAATTATCCCATGACTATGAATATGATGTTAATTTTGATCACTTACTTAAAAGTGATGTCTGTCAGGTTTTGCCATGGTGATGTTACAATTTTTCCCCTTTATAATTAAAAAAGTATTTTGTGGGAAATACTCTGAGTCTATATAGAACCCTGTTTCTTATCAAACTTTCTTCTTCAACCATTAGAATCCATTGTTGACTCTTGTCTTAAATCATTATACTATAGTGGATGCCAGATGATGATTCTTTCGTGTATTTAAAACTGTCATGCTTTCTCTACCCAAGGCTTTTGTGCAGGTAAATCTTTCACTTGGAATACCCCTCCCCTTTCTTATCAACTGATTAACTCTCATTATTTCTTTAGCTCTCAGATCAAATGTCATTTTCTCAGAAACGCCTTGCCTCGACTTCCTTTCATACTAGCTCGGATTTCCTAATTTTTGCATTTTTATGGTATCACATAGCACTTTGTAGAACTTGTAATTTTAACTTTATATTCATTTCTGTGGTTATTTGGTTGTTTTCCTGCATTAGTTTGTAGACCATTGTTCTCCCCATGCCTAGCACAGTTCAGGTATACTAGGATAGTCATTAAATTTAGCTGGTTAATGGAATGAATAAATCTCATGAAGTTCTTGCGGGGATGAATCAAAATAAGGTGCTTCCATTCCTAACACGTAGTAGAATCCAAATAAGTATCAGTTCCCTCCACACCCTCTTTCCTTCACCTTGAGTTAGATGTTGTATAACACGCAAGATGTCTTGAACCAAACAGCATTTTGTCCCTAGATGTGGCCTTCTATGTTCTAAAGATTAATCTTTGCTTGAGCTGTACTAACACTTCTGTGGAAGAAAAATTTTTAAAGGACAATAAAACTACCATATAAGATTGTACTTCCTTTCTTGTCCCAGTGTATGTGGAGATGAGCTTCTGCTTGCCCATTTTTACAAGTTAACCCCCTCTATAAAGTGGCCCCCAGTTACTTTTGAGAGCTCTGCAGACCAATGACTGACTCAGACAGCTGACTCACAATCATTTCTCAAGGTCTTCTACTCAGGCCTCTTTGCTACCTAACAGCCTTTGTGGCTCGTGACTCTATGAGGTAGCCATCCTGCTGGGAACAACTGTCCTCCACAGGCCGTTACCATTGATGTCCTCTCTCTGGCCCTAGGGGAGGGAAAACACTGCTTTTCTCTTGTCTAAATACCCCACAAGAAGTGTTGGGGAGCTTCTGATTCAAGATTCAAAACCTTTTCACTCATGGACTCCCCTTATCTTCTGAAATCCAGTTGAGGTTTCAGGACTTAGAGAAACACAGGAAGGAATAAGCATATAATGGCCAAAAGTTTTCAGAGAGATCATGGATGAATAAATCATTTCTGAAAATTTTCATAAGAGGGAAAATGAAAGGATGTTGATTAGTGAGCAAGCAGAGGGAGCCACAAAGCAGATGGGGCTTGCAGGAGACATGGAAGCTGATCTTACCTGTGAAACCCCTAAGGGGTTTTGGACTCTGGATCAATAGGTGTGAAGAGTAGTAGTGAGAGGGAACCAAAAAGAAAAGGTTTGATGGAAGATAAGAGCTGCAGAAGTCAGCCCCATAGGCCTTTTCTCCTTGGCCTCCCTTTATAAAGCAGTTAGTAACTTGAATTTACTTCAAGAGTAAAAAGCAAATAAGCCAAAACCAAAAAGCAAAACAAACCCAAACTGAAAAATATTCTCTAGAAAGAGAACAAGCAATCTATAGAGAACTAAGACTCCTAGTGAGTATTGCTCTCCCAGAATAAAGCTTTTTTTTTTCTTCTGGAATTTGGGTGGTTTGTTTCTCACTTATCACCCTAAAACAAAGCCTACCATTAAACATATCCCATCCAGATATGCAAAGGTTGCAATCAGCCTTGTAATTTAGGGCAGAGGTCTGTTAAGGGAAATAATCATACAGTCCTATAAAGTAGCAGAAGAAAATCATACTAGCTACCTGAAATAGTCAGCCTTGTCCATTTCTCTTGAATATGAATGAACAGTATATGAAGAAGAAGGGCAGTATGTAAAAGGAGCAAAATATATATAACTGGTTCTGGAGGAGCTATTTCAGGAAACAAAAATGAAAGTGTTAGTCGCTCAGTGGTGTCTGACTATTTGCGACCTGTGGACTGTAACCCACCAGGCTCCTCTCTCCATAGAATTCTCCAGGCAAGAATACTAGAGTATTCTATTATACTCTACCATTTCCTACTCCAGGGATCTTCCCTCAAGGATTGAACCTGCGTCTTCTGCATTGCAGGCAGATTCTTTATCATCTGAGCTACCAGGGAAACCCCAGGAAACAAAAGATAACTAAAAAAAGAAAATCTGAATATGTCCTCACAGAAAATTGAGAAGACATTGTATTCAAGACAAGAACAGAATGATGTAATGAATGAATTTTCAAAGAAGTAACTTGTGTAATAAAAAATTATGTCAAAAATTTTAAATCAATAGCAGATTTTGATAGTAAAGTCAAAGCCAATTTCCATACTATAAAGCAAAAGGACAGTTGGAAAACATGAGAAAAAAAAGAACATGAAAGAATAATCAATATAGGTTCAACATATGACTAATGGTAGTTACAGAATTTAGACTATACAATATAGGTTTGATTTTGTTTTAATTGTGAGGAAATTAACAACAGTTGATGAAAGGTACAAGTCTTCAATTTGACAAGGCTCTTTAAATGTTGAACAGTATGGGGGAAAAAAAAATCAGCACCTAAGAGCCATCTAATCATACTCGGAAAGGTCAGGATAAAGTGAAGACCCTAAAAGTTTTCAGAGTGAAACAAACCGGCAAATCAAGAAGCCTGCATTGTAACAAAAATCAGTTGGCATCAGCAACACTGGCTGACAGAAGTTCATAGAGCAATGCCACAAAATTCTTAGGGAAAATTATTTTGAACTGGAAATTCTGATCTAGAATTCTGTATCTGCCAAACTGTCAATCAAGTGGGAAGGTAAAGTACATTTTTAGGCATACAGGACATTTACTTGGCAGAATAAAAGAGTTATTCTGGCAAAAATGGGGAAAGAAAGCCATGATTAAGGAAAAAGTGGCTCTAACCCAATAGTGTGGTGAAGGAAAGTCCTAGCATTGGAAGTGTACACCAAGCATGTAGAATAATGAATCCACAAGGAGGGAAAGTCCTTGAGTAAGGCCCCTGGGTAAAATGGGAATCTCGTGCAGCCCTATCACTGAGTGGAAGAAACCCAATTAGAAATCTTGGGAAATACCAGATCATTTTATACCAGAGTCATGGGTCTCACAGAAAGTTTCTTATACTGTGAGATGACTGGAGCATTGGTTGAGTATCTGGATAGATAATCTATTTGACCTTGACACTGACAACATTCTTCTCCAGATATCCCAGGGATTATGGCACCTTACCTGTAGAGAAGGAAAATTAATTATATAATACCATTTGCTTCTGTGGTGAATAATATTTACATAGTAATTACGACAAAAAAAGATATTTATTGGCTTATTAAGTTTTTAGACTCAACCAATAAACAAAGTGTGAAAGACATAATTAAAGTTATGGGATAGTATTTATATTTATCATTAATCATGTAAAAGAAAATATACAATAGAAGTATGGATAAGAATAGAAGAGAGATAGGGACAGTAAATTAGGAGTATTCCAACTTATAGTGATAGGTGGTGATCAGGAAATACTACCAAAAGATGATGGAACAACAGCAACAAAAAATAGATGTTTAGGGCTCCTTGGTGGCTCAGTGGTAAAGAATCCACCTGCCAGCAGGAGACACAGGTTTGACCTCTGGTCTGTGAAGATCCCATATGCCGCAGAGCAACTAAGCCTGTGTACAACTATTGAGCCTGTGTTCTAGAGCCCAGGAGCTGCAACTACTGAAGCCCACATACCCTAGAGCCCATACTCTGCAGCAAGAGAAGCCATCACAATGGCCTGTGCTCCACAACTAGAGAGTAGCCCCCACTAGCCGCAACTAGAGAAAAGCCTGCCTAGCACCGAAGACCCAGCACAGCCAAACCTAAAAAAAAGTAGATGTTTATCTCCATTTAAAATCACACTGACTGTGATAGATGCTGTGAATAATTGAATGTTATTTTTTATTCCTGATAGAAAACAGAAGGTGGTAGAAACTGTTGTCATATCTTCAACCTATCACTAAGCAGGAAATTATCATGTTCATTGGTAAGAATATTGACTGGGAAATATTTTAAAAATTAATGAGTATAGAAATATAGTGCCTTTGGATGACTAAAGCTTTTCTCTAAAGGGGAGGGACCCTCTAGGGCACTGACTTACTGTTTTTGGTGCTTGAGGCCCAAAGAGAGGAAAGGGTACAAATAGTCCAGCTTTCCAACTGCCCTGATTGTCTTCGGTAATCGTAAAACTGCTGGAGAAATGTCCTGTGAAGAGTTAAAGAAGGCCAATTTCCAGATGCACCCCAAGCACAAGTGTGCTCATTCTGCCAGCCTATTTGATTGCAGCAGCCTCCCCCTGCTCAACTCGAGTAGCACTTGGAGAGAACAGGGAGCTGGAGGCAGCAGCTACCTCCATGGGACCCAGGAAACCACAGAGGCACTGTCTAGGCCTCCAGTGACCAAATCGACTTTCTCTCCTGGGCCATCACTTTGATTCGATGCCAGAGGATGTATGCTTGGAGCTTGGGTCCTGTACAAGACACGTGGCACCTTCAGACCCAGCTCAGTGCTCTGCTTGCTGACCAAGAAGATACTGGAATTAAATGAAGAGCAGGTCAGTCCTTCTTAGGCAGGATTTTTTTTCTGAACTGTCTTAGAAACATGAGGCTTTGGTTATAGGAGAAAAGATATTTCCCCATTCAGGGAGAATTGCTGTGCCCTCCTGCAGACACTGCAAAACCCGCTGTAGGAGGCCCCTTAAACTGGGACTCTTGTCAGGCATCTAAGCCCATGTTCAGTGATATTTTCCACTTTAAAGTGGTAATTGGGTCAAATATCTCTGCATGCAGTGTGTGCTAAGTCACTTCAGTTGTGTCAACTCTAAGTGACCCTATGGACTGTAGCCTGCCAGGCTTTTCTGTCCATGGGATTTTCCAGGCAAGAATACTGGAGTGGGTTGCTATGCCCTCCTCCAGGGGATCTTCCCGACCCAGGGATCAAAGCCCCGTCTCTTATGTCTCCTGCATTGGCAGGCAGGTTCTTTACCACTAGCGCCACCTGGGAAGCCCTAGTGATCTTTTTTCTTAAAATGGAGAGGATGAACTCCTGTAAAATAGGGGTTTAAAAGTTATTTATTTAACACAATGCAAGAGAGATGCAATAGTATACTCAGCTAATTGACAAATGATCTCTGACTTCCTAATTGTTCCAATAGGCTAAAAGTCAACTGAGCATGCATGCACGCACCCACTGCCATGACCATAGCCTGATATGAAGAGATTTTCATGCACTGCTTTCTAATCAAGGAAGTTGTCGCTGGGTTTCCCATACAGTGGAACCTCACTACCACAGCTTAAACTGATTAGACTAAGTAGCAGGTGTCTGAGGTATAGATGAGGAAATCCATAGGCTGGGTACCTGAAGCCTATGGTGTCACATGACATGAAAGCTCTGCCAAGCAAGGGCATCATGTCTTCCTTAGAAATTTGGACTAGAATTAGAGAGGGTTGATTAGTTGGTAGGAGGAACAGACATGGGGCCATGCACTGAGAGAAGGAAGAATATAGATATCATGCTATAGAAGAGTCCGGGAGTATGTAATAACCATGAGCACGCAAGTTAGGAGATAGCTAAGAGTCACTAGGGTATAGGCTGACTTGGTTCATGGGGAAGCAGAGGCAGAGATGGAGAGGACCTGCATCAGTGTTAAGGGTGGAGTTCTGAGTGAAGATAATGAAATTCTTCAGCAAAAAGAATGTCTGAACTAGGTTTCTGTATTCCCTCCCAGCCTGGTATGCAGCTGTTTCTGGGCTTCATGGCACCTCTTGTTTTCATGCATATCCTTATGACAGACTCCCAGGATGTAAACTTACCTGACGAGGTCTCTGTTCTTACAGTCCAAAGATCCTGGCTAAACATGCCAACTCATTTCTCCCATCTTTCTAGTTGGACACGCTCTTTTGAGATTGCTTTCCCAGGGGAGTGATGAAGATAAAGATGGTCTGAGGCAAAGCAAGTTAGCATAGCCCCCTAAAGCCTAGAAGCAGGGTGCCATGGCTAGTTCTTTCCTGGGAGTGCAGGAACCTTCAGGGAAGGGCAGTAAGGAGAAAGTGCCATGTGCTCAGAGATTATGGCTGAGACTTGATTTTCAATGTCTTTACCACCAAGAAACCCCTGCACCCCAACCACTTTGATTTTTTTCCCCATAGACACTGAATTTTGAAAAGATTTATCTAGCAAACTGTGTTCATTTGGTAATACATCATTTCTCCATTGGAACAGATATGAATCTTATCCATAAACTCAGAGTGTATAAATCCTACTTTTATAATCTCAAACTTAACTTCTTTGACCATGAGTTTCTATTTCACTGAGCTGGGAGAAGTATAACCTCAGTCGTTCTTGAAGCTTTTTGCCCCAAGTGGAGTAGAGTGCTGGGGATGGTGTTGGTCATCTCTGCACACCATCAGTCAGTTCTGAGATCTCCACTGTCCCTTCAGTCCCATCTCTCACACCTCCCACACCATGCTGGGCCATCAGAATCTTCATGTGACTGGAAGTCCAGAACCAGGGTCCCTTTTCCTGAGTGTGGAATGCAGATAGATGTCCCCTCTGAGATCTGGCCCTTTTCTGGGGACATGGTCTTGGAAAAGAGCAGCGGTCCAAGGTCTTTCTTTTCCTCTCCTGGGCCAATGGGGAAATTTTTTTGGTTTATAATTAGGGATAGCCTTCTTATGTGAAATTCATCTGAATGATAGCCTGAACAGGAAGCCCAATAGATGTGGGAAATTTATAATTCTAACTTGAGCATTCAGACACACACACAAATGTGTATGACATGCATGCATGTGAATGCTCATGTGGATTAGTCATCTCTAAAACAGTGTTTACTTTTTCAGAATGGAATAATAATTACGTTGATTGGGCACACACTGTGTCTGAGGTGACGTGGTAAGTATAAATAAGCCGATGGGGTTTCTGGAGTTGCCCTTGGTTGAGTCCCAAAGCAAAGAGGAACCATGTGGATTAGAGACACTCATAAAATAAATTCTGCGAAGCAAGTCAATGAACTGTCACCTTAGTCGCATTAGCTTTAGGGAGACCCCAGATGAGGCTTTGCTTCTAACATATTTGGTTGCAGGAAAAGTAAAAACTGCCTGTATCTCCTTAAATAAAGCCTCTTGTTCCCCTAACTTGCTGCACACTTGATTCTGACTCAGGGAATCTGCAGAAGCAGCTGAGTGGCCTGGACCTGAGGATATGTTTTCTGTCTGGGATCCTGAGTTTTTCTTGCTTTTTTTTAGTGCCCTCCTGTCTATCTCCCAGATTACATGGACGTAGTCTCCTCTTTCTGTGTTTCCCTTTGTTGTTGTACTAACAGCCTTGAAATTGTAGGCCTATCCCTGCTGGTTGGAAGGTGCTGGCTCATCAATTCCAAGGTTTCCTAAAATGTGCCTTTTGTGCATTGTGGTGAGAGAGAGGGGAATATTGTGCTGAGTCACTCAGTCGTGTCCTATTCCTTCTGACCTCATGGACTGTAGCCCACCAGGCTCCTCTGTCCATGGGGATTCTCCAGGCAAGAATATTGGAGTGGGTTGCCATGCCCTCATCCAGGGGATCTTCCCAATCCAGAGATTAAACTCAGGTCTCCCATATTGCAGGTGGATTCTTTACCGTCTGAGCCATCAGGGAAGCCCAAGAGAGAGGGAAAAGGAGAATAGATATACCTTTCCTTTGTCCAGTGCGTCAAGTTTACAGTGCCCAGAAATTTCATGCCCATTGTTTCGTCTGACCTCACACAGCCCTGGGCAGTGGTGGTGTCCTTATCTACAAATGTGAACGTGGGGCTTAGACAGGTGGGGGGATTTTCTCAGGATGACAGAGCAGAGCTGGGACTGGAAGCTCTTCTGTTTCCCACTCCTATGCTCTTAGCCTGATATTCCAACTGCTTCCCAATGATGACTAGTCCGTAGGCATGTGATAAGCCTTTAGTGTAAGTGAGCACTCTGCAGACCCTGTGGAAATAACAAGCAAAGTATCAGACACATTCCTTGCCCTTGAGTTGCACACAGTTTACATTTGTCTGTTTATGGCACTCCACTAGGTCATAGCCCACAGGAGCTTACAGCCTAAAAGGAAGTCAGCTTTAGCATCTTCTCCCTTGTAAGATGCAGAGAACCCAGCCAGAACTCGTTTTCCTTTGCTCACCAGTTCTAAGCAAACAGGCCTAGGGAACCCCCAACCACTCACAGAGCTTAAGGAGGTTTGTGAGATGTTCTTCACCAACCATCATCTTTTCCCATTTTCTTCATTTTCTCACTCTGATAAGGTACCTGCAGCCAGTCCACCCTTGGATAGCCAGGGGAGAAAGAACGTGGCAGTTTGCAGCTGCTCTGGGGCACAGACATTGTTGGCATGCAGAGCACCTCAGCTTCTTCCCCAGCTATTGGCCACCTTGATTTAAAGGGAGAGAAAGGAGAGGTTTGGATTGGGAGCAGGTATGCGAAGGAATGGAGAAGGCAATGGCACCCACTCCAGTACTCTTGCCTGGAAACTCCCATGGATGGAGGAGCCGGGTGGGCTGCAGTCCATGGAGTCGCTAAGAGTCAGACACGACTGAGCGACTTCATTTTCACTTTTCCCTTTCATGCACTGGAGAAGGAAACGGCAACCCACTCCAGTATTCTTGCCTGGAGAATCCCAGGGACGGCGGAGCCTGGTGGGCTGCCGTCTATGGGGTCGCACAGAGTCGGACACGACTGAGGCGACTTAGCAGCAGCAGCAGCAGCAGCGTGCGAAGGAAAGAGGGAGAAGTGGTAGAAATGGTGTCATGTCCACTCCTTGTCCATCCCTTTGAACTGGACTTGACTCCCTTAAGGTTGAAAATGGTCAACACTGTGGCAGACTGGGGCAGGGGTGAGGCCAGGGCCTCACAGAAGGGTTCATGGCCCACCAAGGTTCTGGGTCTCACATCTGGAAATAAAATGTGTCCCAGGTTGGAAAGTAGGATATTCTCCCTGACTCTGCACAGAACTCTACATGAGCTGGTCACTCAGGCCAGGCAGAGAAGTCAGTCCTTGGCCCAGACAGGGCAACCTGTGATGAACATGGGCAGCAAGGGCTTTGGGGAGAGACACAGCAGAGTTTTGGCTATGAACAGGCAGCCTATTTTCAGGCACAGGAGCCTGAAAAGAACAAGGCAAAAGCCAGGGATTCTGAAGCTGACAGACTGCTCTCTGGGCAGTCACGTCCAACTCTTTGAGAGCCCGTGGACTGAGGCATGCCCGGCATCTGTGTCCTTCACTGTCTCCCAGAGTTTGCTCAGATTCATGTCCACTGGGTCGATGATGCTAACAGTCTCATCCTCCACTGTTTTCTTCTCCTCCTGCCTTCAATCTTTCCCAGCATCAGGGTCTTTTCAAATGAGTCAGCTCTTTGTGTCAGGTGGCCAAAGTATTGGAGCTTCAGCTTCAGCGTCAGTCCTTCCAGTGAATATTCAGGGTTGGTTTCTCTTAGGATTGACTGGTTTGATCTCCTTGCTGTCCAAGTGACTCTCAAGAGCCTTCTCCAGCACCACAGTTCAAATGCATCAGCCTTCTTTATGGTACAACTCTCACATCCGTACATGACTATGGAAAAACCATAGCTTTGACTATATGGACCTTTGCCAGCAAAGTGATGTATATCTCATGGTAAAAATAGTGATAGTAGCCAAGTTTCAGTATGAGTGATGCCTTGAAACCACTGTCATGTGATCCAGGTAACATTTGGGGTACAAACAAGCCACTTTGTTATAGAGGGTGAGATTTCTGAGCTCAAACCTTATAAATTATGTTCAGGTATAAAATATTGTCTCTATTAGAATTTTTTAGCTTTTTGTTCCTAGTTTCATCTATTTTTTTTAAACACACCTTACTTAACCTAGTTAATATATGTTGACTCTTACTTCCTCTGTTCACAAAGCTACAAGATCTTTTTCTTCCTGATTTTTCTCAGCTCTCTCCACCATGCAGGCCTGACTTGCTCCAGGTCGTCTCCAATTATTCTAAGCAGAAATCATCCCCAGGGCTGAGAAAACCAATTCATCAAAACCTCCAAATGGTTCTCTCTCTGAGTTTGTTTCAAAGACCTACCCTCTGACTCTGACCCTACTGATGGATGACCAGAGGCAAGTTACTTAACCTCTGTCCTTGCATGTGAGATAAGACTGAGCCTCCCGGGCAACATCAAAGGGGTGTCTCTGTCAAGAGTCCTGTGCTGTGTACCTGTTCTGGTAGTTACAATTACTTCCACGGGCACATCCACACACACCTGATGTGTGTTCCCAGCTGTTGATCTATGCACTTGTTCATTCTGCCTCCTCTCCAGGGCCCTGGATCCCTGTTCTGGCATTTCCCCTCCTGCACGAATCCCTGCTGTCTGCTAGGTCATCCCCATTAACATCAAACACATGCTGTAATAGCTCCCAGCTTAGGAAAAATTACCTTCTCTCTTGACCCTGCATTTCTCTTTGGCTATAGCCTCATTTCTCTGCTTCCCTTTGCAGTAAAATTATTCAACAAGAGGAGTCTGTACTCACTGTCTCTGCTTCTTCCAGTCCTCTCGACGTCACCCAACCACTCCACAAAAGCAGTCTCATTAAGGCCACCAGTGCTCTCCTCGCTGCACACCCAGTTGTTCACTCTCAGTTCTGGTCTCCTGGTCCACTCCCTGCTCCTCGCGACCTTTGGCTTTTGGGACACCACCCTTCTGTTTCTCCTAACATCTCATTTACTCACTCTGCCTCTTCCAGATCTCTCAATATTGCCTCTTAACAGAGTGAAGTCCTTTTTTCTAATTACATTCACTCTGGGAAATCTCCTCCACTATTGGGGCTTTAATAGCATCTGTCTGCTATCAGTTCCTTGTACAGTTTCCAAACATGTGCATCCAATAACTTACTCACCATCTCCACATCTCACCTTCTCTTATCCCCATCCACTCCATCAGCAAATCCTGTAGGCTGTATCTTCAAAATATATTCAGTATTCAACTTTTCCTCATCTGCCTTTACCAACTGGTCCCAGCCATAATGATCTCTCTGCTTGTCTACTGCAGCAGATTCCTAACTGTTCCTACATCTATCCTTGTGGTGAATTACTGTGTGACAGCAGAGGTATCTTTTTACAATCCTTTAAAATCTTATTACGTCATTCTCCTGATCAAAACTTTTCAATAACTTCCTGTAAAATTTTAAGGCCCTACACAATAGACCCCTAACTGCATTTTTCACCTCATTTCCGACCACTCTCCATCACTCTACTCCTACCCCATTGGCTTAGAGTATGCCAAGTATGCTCCCAACTCAGGACTGCTACCCTCCTGTTCCCTGTGCTGGACTCCCTCCTCCCGGAGAGTAGATGGCCTACTATAACAGTTCTCTATTCATGCAGCAGTAACACATCACCACAGATTCAGCAGCCTAGAATAGCCTTTGCTCATTATCTTAGTTCTATAAGTCAGAAGTCTGGCATAGTGTGGCTAGGGTCTCTGTTCAGGGTCTCCCAAAGTTGAAGTAAAGGTGTCAGTTGCCAGGATCTTTTCAGGAGGCTCTGGGAAAGAATCTGCTTCCATGCTCATTCAGGTTGGTGGCAGAATCCATTGCTTGCAGTTGTGGGACTGAGGTTCACTTTTCTTTGCCTCTTAGTTCCTAGAGGCAGCACACAGTCCTCACATGGCCCCACCATCTTCAAGCTGGTGACAGTGTATGTTGAGTCTTTATGCTTCCTCTTCTGGTTCAGCTTTCTGATTTGAAGGACTTGTGCAATGACTCCATATTCCTGGATGATATCCCTATTTTAAGGTCAGTTGATTAGAAACCTTCATAGTAACATATTAATGAGAGTGACACCAGGGAATGGAGATTATTGTTGTTGCTCAGTAACTAAGTCATGTCTGACTCTTTGCAACCCCGTGAACTGTAGCTTGTAAGGCTTCCCTGTCCTTCACTGTCTCCTGGAGTTTGCTCAAACTCATATCCATTGAGTCAGTGAGTCAGGCCAGCCATCCAACCATTTCATCCTGTCCCCAAATGAATTCTAGGCTGTAGATTGTAGATCTAAATGTCAAGAGCAAAAAACAAAACTTCTACAGGATAATATAGAACCTCTAGTAGGGAAAGGTGTTTAAAACAGGACAGGAAAAATGTAATCATACAGGAAAAGTGGGACTTCCCAGGTGTCTCAGCGATAAAGAGTCTGACTGCAATGCAGGAGCTGCAGGAGATGCAGGTTCAGTCCCTGGGTCAGGAAGATCCCCTGAATGAAGGCATGACAAAGCACTCCAGTATTCTTGCCTGTAGAATTCCATGGAGAGAGGAGCCTGGCGAGCTACAGTGCATAGTGTTGCAAAGAGTCGGACGTGACTGAAGTGACTTGGCATGAATGCAAAGGAAAAGTGATGTTGGACTTCATTAGAATTAAAAACTTCTGTTCGTCAAAAGAGGCCATTAAGAGAATCAAAAGGCAAGCAGTATAGTGGGAGAAGATATTTGAAACATATAACAAAAAATTTGGTGAAAAGAAGCCAAAATTTGTATTTGTATACTTAAATTGGAGGCTAGTTGCTGTATAATGTTGTGTTGGTTTCTGTTACACAACACAAAAATTTTAAATGCAGTTGACCCTTGAACAATATGGGTTTGAATTAGGTCCATTTATATGCAGATTTTTTTTGGATAAATATATGTACCCCACCATTTTATATAAGGGACTTAGACATCTATGGATTTTGTTATATGCAGGGGCTCCTGGAACCAATTCCTCAGGTTATACCTGGGGACAGTATTATGTTTCCATCCACGTTAGCTCAAACCAAACTGTGACAGTGATATTCAGAGATAAGGTTTTTGTGACAAAACTAAAAAGAAACAAAGGGAATGATTACAACAAAAGTCAAGATGGTGACTTCCTTTGTGGGGAGAAAGGATAGGGCCTGGGAAGGGGTTCTGCAGGTTCTGCTGAGTTTGGTGGTGGTCACATTGACTTCACTTTGAGGGAAATCATTGAGCCTCACAGTTTTGATTTCTGTGCTTATATACATGATCATCCACAGCCGTAAAGGAAAAAGACATCAGCCTAGAAATGTAAGTTCAGAAGTGATGTTCAGTGTCTGGAATGCTAGGTTGGATCTGGATTTTATTCCACAGATAGGGAGCCTTTGAAGTGCTCATTTGTTAGGTAGAAAGGTGATCTTTTCACTTGTACTATAAAACTAACAGAAATCCAAAAAAAGGAAATTTTCTAAAATACTACCATTTTTACTTTTAAGTATTTTTTAACCATCCTGCTAGCAAAGTGGATAAAACAAGATAAAGTTTCAATTTTCAACACTTTTAAAAAGAAATAGGTCACAAGAATGTTCCTGTGACAAGTTTTTATAATAATAATTATTGACTTCATAATAGTCATTTCAGTGGACTTACCTTAATTTACTTAACCATTCTCTTATTATTGCTTTAAATTTCATTCTGACATTTCATTATTATAGGCAATACTATATAAACATCATTTCCCCATTGAATGATTGCTTTAGAATATATTCTCAGAAATATTATTTTAAGGTCAAAGATTATGAATAATTTAATGAATATTGATATTTGAAAATTGCTTTCCAGAAGAATTTTTAATAGTTCATATTGCCAGCCACTGTGTATGAGCAGATTCATGCGTCTAGTCATTCAGCAAATATTTATTGAGAACCTATTATATGCTGGCACCATCTCTGCTATTGAAGAGTTTAATGTCAAATATGGAAGACACAAAAATTGATTACAATTGAGGGGCTGGGGAAGGTTGCCCAGAAGGCCAGGGCTACATAGAAGATTAGCCAGGAAAAGTGTTGTGGCTGCTTTAAGAGAACTGGAAGTCCATTGGTGGTTTTTGAGCCGTGGTTAATATGCATAGAGAACTACTTGAGAAAGATTAATTTGGCTTTTCATTGTAAGAGAGATTGATTGGAGGACTGACTAGTGCCAGGGAGAACTGTTTGATGCATTGGGGTAAAAAGCAGTGAGGGTTCCTGAACCAGGGAGGAACTAGGGAAAGCAGAGCCAAGGAGAGATGTGACCATAAGGTTATTTCACAAGTTGGGAGCTAATTCATAAGCCATGTAAAATATCCCACACAAACACGAAGTGTAGTCAGACCATTAGGGCTGACAATTGCACACTACAGATGGCTGATTGACTTTAGGGTCTACTTGTGACAGTCATCCACCCTGCTCCATGCCATGCACAACCTGACGGTTAGATAATCATGTGGCCCAATTAGTGTGGCTATGGGAACCTTAATATCCATATTCCTAATTTCCTGTGTACTTAAAAATATGCCCTAAATGATACTTGAAGGTAGCTTTTAGCATCCCATATATATTGTGATTTTCCCAGGCTGCTGCTGGCCTTACACCATAATAGACTCTGACTGTCTGATACATTTGCTTTTGTAATGCCATTACAATTTATTGCTGAAAATGAGCACAAGTATCATCAAAATGCTCCCAAACAGCTTTTACCAGCTCTCCTATTAACGCAAGGAGGTCATAAATCAGGCAGATGCTAAACATCCTACTTGAAACGGCATCTCTAGGCCTGAGCCCAGAGTCTCTGGGCTGGTACTGATGTGTGGCTGGGAAACTGTTTATGCATGTCTTCCCTGCCAGAGCATATGGGACAGCACTAACCAAGAATTACAGACTCGGGATCCTGAAATCCTACAAAATTAATGAACTGTAAAGTTTTTACAGAGATGGGGTAGATGGAAGAAGTACAACTTAGGAAAATGGCTTGGTTTAGCAACGCTTAAGCTACTGTCTGTTCTGCTTCTTTTTATGTACAGCGGATGTTGAGGCCAGCATTCAGGAAGACGCTGTTCCAACACTTGTACGTCTCTGTGGGGACTGCACATGTCACTGCTAAAAGCTTCCAGACCCATGCAGTGAGATCCCGAATGTTCAAAAGACTTTGGCTCAACTTTAATAATTCATTGTCTTGTAAAACCAGGAGTAAGTCCTGAAAAACTGAAATCTACATAAGAGAAACTTAGCTGTCCGTATTTTCCTCTGTTCCTGTTGGTGCCTACCACTTTCTCTGATCACTTCTTCAGCTATCTTCACGTAACTGATGATTTCCCTGCCCTCTCTGGTGTTTTCTAAAAAGAAAAACCTAAAAGACCAATAAATTTTCTGTCTGGTATGCCTCTTGGAACACTGCAAACGTTCAAAATCTCCTAGAACAGTACATCTATCATCTGTTGAGAACTTATTGTTTTCCAGGCATTGTGCTGGTTCTTTATGTACATTTTTTCTAAAAGGTTATCACTGTCTTTGACCTGAGACAGTGGAGACTCAGGATGCTTAAACAGTGTCCAAAGTCACAAATTGGTAGTGGCTTTTCTAGTATCAGACTATATCTGACTGACTCTAAAACTTATTTTTCGTTCCATGTTGGTTTTCTCCCTCTTCTCTATATCTCCACAAAATAATCTGAACCCAATTTTGTCCCCTCCAGAATTTGAAAAGTTTGATGATTTACCAAATGTCTGTGTACAGCTGTTTCTCTCATCACTGCTCCTGCCCCCATGAGTGATTAATGCCTTGCTGCGTTTCAAGCTGCAATTCTCTGGGACTCAGAGGTCTGGCTGAGGGTTTTCAGAGACTAAGGGAAATTTTCTTTGCTTTAGGCTACAGACTTTGAGCAGCTTTGCTGCTCAGTCTGGGGCCTGTCCTGGAGCTGAAAAGAGCACTAACCATGTCCCCATCTGGCAGATAAATCTTGCTGTCATCATGCCTGTCATCAACCACATCTCATATGCGCAGGACTGTCTCTGGAAGAAGGATTGCCTCTCCAGGTGACTGCTTAGGCCTGAGTCACCGATGCATACATCACCCAGGCAAATCGGATCAAGCCAAGAGTGAATTCATTGCACATGTTGAAGAGTGATTTCACCAGATAAAATACATAAAGTGTCACAATTGATCTAGCACCAGAGCAATGTCGCTGAAAGTGGTCTGGTTGCTCATTAAAAAAAGGAAGGGCTTGGGAGAGGCATCAGGAAACTACTAGGCAGTTATAGTCATGTCTTCGGCGAGCAAAGATCCTTAAACAATGATACATTAAAAAGTTCTCATCTTTTTATACCAATAACTTTCAAATACACTTGAAAGTAGAGAGAAGAGTAAAATAAAGCTTCAGATACTCATAAATCAGATTCAATAAATAGTAAAGTATTGCACCATGAAAAACTTACAATAATGCTCCAAACCTCAGAGGTCAAATCACATACAAAAAATGAAGACGTAATTCCTAGGTTGGTATGTCTTAACTATGGATTATACTTGATTGGGAGCTTCCTGGTTGGCATTAGTGGCAATGAAACCTGCTTGCCAACGCAGGAGACATAAGAGACGCGTTTCGATCCCTGGGTTGGGAAGATCCCTGGGAGGAGGACATGACAACCCACTCTAGTATTCTTGCCTGGAGAAACCTCATGGACAGAGGAGCCTGGAGGACTAACAGTCTATAGAGTCGCAAAGAGTCGGACATGACTGAAGTGACTTAGCATGCATGCATAATTGATGAAAGTTCATATTCACATTTGTATATCCTTCCTCTCATTGAAAAACAGTTAATCTGTTTTTGTTATCATCTGTTATTGTTTCAGAAATTTTCACATAAAAATGAGCGTATATATATGTTTTAAAAAGATGTTACACTGACTTTAGTTAATCCTAAACACCCACTTTGGGGGTCAGAAGTAGGATATAAGTTTACAGGCATCATGTCTACCAGGGAAAAGAAGTAACACAAGTCAAATTCAAACTCCCTATTACTGTTTCTCAACAAATGGATGCCTGCTCCTTTGTTTAAAAATGCTCGTATGTCAGACTCTGCTTGGCATAGGTAATAAAAAAGGCAGCATGGTTTTGGAAAGAGCATACAAACTAGGAGTCCAACAAATGGCCATGAACAGTATTCATAACAATAAAACGATAATCATTATAAACTGTCTTGATAAGGTCCTGCCCTTAAGAAGATTTTAACTTCATGGGGTGAGACATTCAAAAGTGCCAAAGGGTGCAAATGAGTGCAGAAGGTTACAAAAGCAGGGGTAGAGTTATCTATGGGGGTGCAGTGGGAAAAATGAGGAGGGAAGTAATTGTGTCCAGGCTGGGTGATAAGTGTTCTGGTGCAGTACACACACAGTAGGGACCCCTCTAGGTAGGGGCTTGGGGTGCTGGCGCTGGAATGACAGTGCAGTGAGGGGAAGAGCCCGAGAAAAGGCACAGAGATGCAAATGTGCAAAGAGTTCATGGCAGTCCAAATAGGCACCATGAGTGAACTGGTGGTTAGACAGGAAGCCACATCATAAAACATTTTATGCCTTTGAACTCTTTTCTAGAAACAGTGGAGAGCCAGTGAAGAATTTCAAACAAAGGAATCACAGGATCCAATCTGGGAGCTGTGGGTGATGTGGGTATTCACAGTGCCTAGAATGGCAGAACCTGGTCATAGTCAGAAAAAAAATTGCTAAACAAATATTTTATCTTTATATAAAGTTCAGGGAAATCTGTTGTGAAAGCTGAAACACAAAGGTAATGAAAATCATAAGGACCATGCATCACCACTGTGTGTGATCAAGTGCTTTCTAATCTGTCTTGCCTGTAACCAGAGTTCAGTACTTGCTCCCCTTCTGAATTCCTTATACCCATGAAGTCTGTCATGACCTCCTATCCCAGATACCAAAGCTGGACCCCTGGAGTCAGTCTCTACTCCTCCCTCTTCTTCAGACTACCTCCAGTCCCCTGCCCCATCACCTAAATGTTCCTCACACCTAGTTCCTTTCTTTGTCCACCTGCTACTGCCTTATCACAGTCCTTACCATCACCTCTTACCAGGACTAACACCTGCTAACTGGTTTCCCTGCCTCCAGGTCTATGAACTTCCTGTCACCCGCAGCTTTCAGATCAAAGCCTGTGACTCTTGTTTGAAATTCTTCACTGGCTCCCCACTGTTGACAGGATACAGTTCAGAGGCATAAATGTTTACGACGTGGCTTCCTGTCTAACCACCAATTCACTCATGGTGTCTATTGAAGTGCCGTGAACTCTCCATAGGTTTATGCCTCTATGTGGATACCAATGGGGATAAAAATGTAACCTCACTTAAGTAGAGGGCCCCCATGATCCAGTCTCATTACATGATCATGATCAAAAAACAGTACATCAACTGAAAGGAAATTTCTAAATATCTAAGTTTTAAAAAAGAAATTGCTATTGAACATTTTAAAGGATCTCATGATCCTAAGAAACTTTCTCTTTTTACAACCCTTTTGTCTTCCATCCATTTTTCTCACATATTGTAAATATTCCTCACCTCTCTTCAGAGTCACTCCCGCTTAGCCCTCACTTAGCCCTCACTAAGCCCTCACTCTGATCCTTCTATCCCCCTGCTTCTACAAAAGGCCAAAGGACCAGAGGGCCAAGCAGGCAGCAGTTGGTCAGGCGGACAAAGCCAGACACCTCTTTAGTGAGCAGAGAGAGAACAGACTGGAACTACATACAATTACAATTTTGGTTCCATTCATTATACAAAGATGAATAAGCCATCTGTGATGATGGAAACCTCACTCCCGAGTGATGTGTATATCATCATCATTTCATGTTTATTTTTATGGTAGGCAACTTTCATCTTGTGGATGGCAGTGCCAACATTATAATGAGCCAGGAAAGCTCGCTTACTGGAAGAGGGCTTGAGGGCAGCTTGTGTTAGGGGAACTGTCTCTGCCAGGAAGCTGGGGCTGTCTGCTCTCCTTCTCTGAATTCACACTTCAGGCTGTTTTTGGCTGGCATCACGTGCAGCACTTTAGGGATGTGTTTTAGAACGGATCTCATGAGGGTCAAGAGCAGTAGGCAGCTGGGGCTGCGCCAATAGACTGCCTCTGCACTGGGGGACTCCTTGCTGGTGGTCATGCTTCACTGTTTTCGAGCCTGATGCCTGCACATGAGCAGCCCTTCCAGCATCCCTGATGTCTGAGTTTGCCTGGCCCTTGCCTAACTACACGCCCCAGGAGCTCCAGGGCCTTCCAGTGTTTATATCATCTTGAATTCTGGTGCTGGATGCATATCTGGTCTTCAACCCCACTGCCACTGCTACCCCTGCATTCTGAAGGGCCTTACTTCCTTAGGACCTGCTGCCTGTGGTTTTGGACTGACTGATTATGAGCCAAGAGATGATGAGCCAGTTAAGGGAAGGGATTAAACTGACAACACTGGGCTGAAGAGAAGGCAACTTAGGAGAAACAATAGTGTGTTTTTTTTATATTGGTGGCCCATTTGAGTTGCCCAGAGAGCTAAGAAAAAAAATACTGCACCCCAATTCAGTTAAATTGAAACCTCTGGGATGGGGGTTATGGAGGTGACCCTCCAGGGTGGCCCCCAGTGACCCCATCCCTTGGGTATTCATACCCTTTTGTAATTCTCTCCCATTGAGTATGGGCAGGACTTAGTGTCTTTCTTCTAATGAATAGAATAGATAGAAGTGAAAGTATGTAACTTGGAGATTAGGTCATAAAAGCATGTGGCATTTCTTTCTGACTCCCTCAGGTCACTTGCTTTGGAAAAGGCCAAACATCATGTTGTGAGCAGCCTCATGGAAGACAGATGGTAAGGAACTCTGGCCAAAGCCGTGTGAGTGAGGTTGGTGGTATATACTCTTACTCAAGGCAAGCTTCAGCTGACCGCAGCCTCAGCTTCACCATGACTGCAGCATCATTGAGAATCTCTAAATCAGAACTACCTGGCTAAGCTGTTTCCAGATTCTTGGCCCACAGAAACTGTGAGATAATAAATGTATGTTTTTTTTTAAGCCATTAGCTGTGGCATAATTTGTTACACAGCAATAGATAACTAATACAGGGCTAAAGCAGCTGATCTTTTTTTTTTTTTACAAGTTTCCCGGGTGATTCTCAAGGGTCACCACTGGTGTCAAGGATTGAATGAGTGGAGGAGCCTGGGAACTGGGGGCCAGGGGAGCTGTGGAAGGGAATAGATATGGTGAATCAGTAACTGTACTACACACTTACATCTGGTATCCTGTTGATTTGACAAAACTCTCCAGGAGTTACATGGTATCATCCTAGTATACCTAGGAGAAAACTGAGAGGTACCGAAACAACTGCCCACGATCGGAAGACTTAAAACCTAGGTCCCATTTTATTTAGAAGCCTGTGTTCCCTCCGCTGTGTGATGCAACAACCCTGATACCCCAAGAGAGCTTAGAACAAGGAGAGAGGGCTGATTCCTGTAATTTTGCTGCCTGTCAGTTGTTTGTACCTGGATTTCTGCTCCAGTGGCTGCTAAGTGCTCACCAGAAGGAACGCTGATAACATGCTCACCAGGGATGTTATATGCATCAGCATCCAGCCCTCAATGAATATTTGCTGGGAAGCCTGAGGCAAGAGCAGTTTGGGAGAGAAGAGGCCAATCCAGGTTGTGTAGCCCTACCTTCCAGGTGGCCAAGTGGGCCCTTCATCCCTTAGAGATCTGTGGGCCTGGGATCTTGGGTTTTTCTCTCTGACTGTTTAATGCCACTATTTAACATGATTATTAAGCCTGAAGCCCTTTGCCATTTCCACCCATGATGTACTAAAGTGATCCCTAGGGGACGGAGGTGTAACTGGGCTCTGAGACAAATACATGCTGCCTGTCTATCTTTAATGGGGAGAAAAGATGCCCTAAACTGAAGATGGTTTTGGAGTGACGTTTAGAGAACAATTTGCCATAGGAAAATGAGAGAGCAAGTTTCCTCCAGTTGGAACTTTACAGCAGACTTTCTAAAATCCTTATTATTGCCCTAGCTACCTCATGTTCATCAGGCTTCAGCTACAGAGACCATTCCTAACAAAACATATTATCATAATTGAATAATCTTTAATTACTGATTCCAAAATGAAAAAAAAAAAACCAGCAAAACAAAACCCAAACCCAGCTCTCAATTTATGTTTAGTGAGGATTATGTAAAGTTAATATCTTGTGGAAATAGCTCAGTAAATTTAATTACTCAGCAGTGGTATCCTATAAATCTGGAAGTAAGTAGCTAAGTCAATTAGCTGCTCCAGCCTGGCCCACATTATCTTCACCTTCTACGGTGGCTCCTGGGTGTGTGTCTTTAGTGACCTGAAGCTATTTTGTCATATTGCTCAAGCACACAGAGACCTCTTTGGGCTTTGAAAGGTACAGTGACAATCATGGGGAGAAGTCTTGTTCTTTTAATGACCATCCATCACTTAGGTCAGAGAGAGCAGTGTAGCAAAGTGCAGCTGGGTAACCAGGGGCTTGGGCTTGATGAGAAGTAAAAATCAATGAGGTGCAAACAATATGCTTGTGAAGTCAAGGCAACGTTTACTCTCTGCTCCCACTTTGTCTCTGCCGTGCAGTCTTGATATCCTTTTAAAATGTGTATTTGCAATGAGGATAGTATGACATTTACAAAGTTAAAAAAAAATTAATATGGAAAAGTGTGGAGAAAAAATAAAATCACCTTTAATCTCTCTACCCATTCATAACTGCTTTTAATATTCTGGAAATGTTCTAATCTTTTAACATACACACACATTTTAAAATTCTGCAAAGTTTCCTTTCTTGCTTTTTAATTTAGAATCATGTCATGAACATTTCCTCCTGTCATTAAAAGGTCTTTTAATGCACAGTGGATGGTCACTATGCTATTGTAAGACTGAGTCATAAGTTAACCAGTTTTCTGTTATTGGACATACAGCTTGTTTTCAATTTTTCACTACATAAATACTACATAGTTGTGCTTTACTTTACATCTTTGTCCTTTTACTGATAGTTCGCAAAGAGTCGGACACGACTGAGCAACTTAACTGAACTGAACTGATAGTTCTCTTAAGAAAAATAACAAGAAGTGGACTTTCTGGGCCAGAGAATTGTACATTTTAAAATCCTTTTAGCTGTACCACCAAAATCACAGTGCCTTTAGATAACAAGACCACCATGTTTGGTTATGTTGTCTGAATGCTGCACAAAGATGCCAAGATGAGAGGATGAATTGGGGCTTAAATCCAGTCTACATTTCCCTTGCCCCAGCCTTGCACCTTGCAGGTGGGGAACCACATAGAAAGAAATGCTTTTTACCTTGCCCCAAAGCTTCACCTGATTGCTATATTATTTACCTACAGAGGTTCTACCTGCTCAGAGGAGATTTGTCTTTTCACCTTGTCTGCCTACGTAAGTGTCTTTTGTAAATCCTTCATAGGTGCTATGTGTGCTGGTGGGGGATTGCTGACTCAGTATGATTTTTTCCTTTGAACTGACAAATTGATATTTTATTCAAATTTACATTAAATGTCTCTTTCAGTGGCTTGAATTGCCAAAAGGCTCTTTTCAAACCACCCCCACTATTTTTCACATCTTATCAAAGTGCCTTCTAATAATTGTTCTAGGGATCACAAAGTTTTCCAAATTGGGCTTTCAGTCTTATCTCAGCCTCTGTGATCCTAATGCTAAGTAGGTATGTGTTTCTTAGCAACCCTTCTCTGGGTCTGATGTCTACTTGGGCAGTGATGGATTTGCCACGAGACTTATGTAGCTGAAGTTTCAGGGCCCCTTCCAAAATCCTGGACATAATTTGGTATGAGCAAAATTTTTTAGGGAGGGACACTCAAATTGTATGACCTTCAGAGCCTGCAAAATATTAATTCAGCCCCATCTTAGGACTGGTCCATCCTTTTACTACCTACTCTGTGCTTTCTCCGATTATTGCCTTAGGATTGTAATCATCTCTTTTATCCATTGTGGTTTTTAAAAATCTATAATTTAAAAACATATTTTTAAATAGCTTTTGACTTGTCTGTCCTTTGGCTGCCAGCTCAACTCTAACGAGCTTTAGCTCTACATACCCAGCCATCACATCTTGCTATTTTTCTAGGATCACCAAACTATCTCTGTTTAACAAAGTTGTCAGTGTCTCCTGATTTTATTCATGCTGACTGTGAGCCTCTTGGGAATCACAAATAACCCCAGACCTACCTAAGTATGTGCACTTTGCCAGACTAATTTTTTGTGGAACATCTGTTCACATTTCAGTGGTGCTACATTTTCTAACTTTGCTTTGTATCTACAACCTGGAGTTGTAGCTATTGAATCTGAAGTTTTTTAGTCAAACTGCCTGATGTTATATCTTGTCTTTGCCCCTGCTTAGCTCAGGTATATTATTTAAGTAGATTTTTTGGTTCGGTTTTCACATTTGTAAAATGGGAATGATAATAAATATCTATCTTACCAAGTCTCCTGATAAATAATGAGAAACTGCATATAAAATTTCCAGAACAGAGCCTATAACTTATGTAGTTACAATAATAATCACTATCATTTGAAAAAGCAGCAGTAGTTAGAATTGCTATTTTGGGAGAGAATAAATTAAGATGAGATCTGTTTTGTTCATTATTATATCCCTGCTGCTGAGAATAGTGCCTGGCACTTAATAGATGCTCAATAAATATTAGAGTTCAAATGAGTGAAAGAATGATGTGTATAGATCCAGAACTTGCTGCACTGGAGTTGAAGTGCCCCAAAGATATTGAAGTTTGATTCAAGAGACTGAAGCACCAGAAAGATGGCTGATGCAATAATTTATGATTTAATTGGGGGTTCTCAAGACTCCAAGTGGAAAAAATCAATAACTAAGACATGTTTTGCTTAAAAGAATTTGGTTATTTTCCCTACACTCAGGGAGCAACTACTGAGTAGTCCATGATGCCAGTTCAATTTTCAAGGAATCTTGTGCTGGGAGTTGGCCAGCCAGAGAAGGTGGGAAGGAGTAGGGGAAAGGGAGAGTACCAGGATGGTACTTTCAGAGGGCATTAGCACCAAAGCATCTGCCTTCTGAATCTCGATTTCCCAGAATCTGAGTCCACAGACTCTGGGTAGAAGTGAGAGTTGTCTGTGAAACTTCCTTAAAATTATATGCAAGATTTGGGAAATATCTGAGTATAGGCACATATACATTATTCTAGGGATTTTAATACTTTCTTAATTAATTCTCAAATAATTCCAAGACCCAGAAAAGATTAAGAATCATTTGAATTTCTGCTTAAAATAAGAAAGCTAGAAGGAGAAGATGGAAGGTTCAGGGTGGCACTTGCTAAAAGTAGAAGAAGTGGCAGCAGTATTTCGCATCCATCACTTCTGCCCCTCAGGTAGGAAGAAAAAAGCTGTTTTCTACAGACCAAACTCCGACATTCTCTCCAGTTTAGCACCATTGAATGGCTACCAAGCATTAGTGAGTCTTACTATTTCTCTTGAGTCCTCAGCTTGATTCTTGACTTCTGCAGGAATCTAGACAAGGCAGCATCCATGCTCTAAAAGTACCTAGCCAGCAGACAAAGAAGAATGCCCAGAATAAGCTACTGGGACTAGACGAGAAAAGGATGGCTATGTATTCATGTTTATTTCATGTCACAGTGGGAAATGCCTATATTCTTCTTTCCCTTAGTTGTTTCACCACAGGAGATCTGGGAGGAAAAACTTCCTGTAAAAGACACTGAATTTTAGGAAGAGGTTTACCAGCTGGACAGCTGTTGACTTTGATGTGAAAGTTATGAAACTCCCCTGGTCATCATGCTGGATTTTGATGGCAATGAAGCAGTCACTTTGCAACCAACTGATATCATTCAGCTTTAAATTTAAGCCATAAATAGAAAACTAGTCCTTACATGGGGTCGCACAGAGTCAGACACGACTGAAGCGACTTAGCAGCAGCAGCAGCAGCAGTCCTTACAGAGCAAGCTCCTGTAGCTCTAGTCTAACTATAGGGCCATTTGTACCCTCTAGGCTCATCCTTTTGTGTTGTCTTAGAGTCTTTGGTGTGTTGATGTAGCAGCCAGACTGGAACTCAGCAGTTGGCCAGGGGGTTCAGCTCCCATGACCAGTCTACTATGACCACCCACCACTGCCTGTATGAGGTTACCACCTTTACCTTGCCCCTTGAAGGGTAAGGAGGTGAGTGCTTACTTTGAGGCTGAAAGTGAACTCCTTTGATTTTGAGAGCTGTTGACTACATGAAATTGCTATTTTCTTTTCTGTTAATACTTTTTATGGCTTCCCCAGTGGCTCAGATGTTAAAGAATCCTGCAATGTAGGAGACTCAGTTTCAATCCCTGGATCAGGAAGATCCACTGGAGTAGGAAATGGCAACCCACTCCAGTACTTTTGCCTGGAGAGTTCTATAGACAGAGGAGTTGGGCAGGTCCATGTGTCACAAAGAGTCGGACATGAATGAGCAGTTAACACAGTGATACTTTTAAAAAGTTATTTTAAAAAGAAAAATAAAACTATTAGACATGAGTAGCTGAAGATTCCATAGGCTTAAGTGTCCTACATATCAGGGGGTCATGCACATTCTCGGAGGTTTTATTTAAATTTCACCCTACCATCCAAATGTAGACATTATTAAGATCAGAGACTTCAGAGTATGTGGCCTCTCTGCTGCTATCCTGATCCAAATAGGAGATCTCGTCTCAATAAAAAACATGATTCAGATTATCCTTGGTGGTGCTGATTTCTTATGCTGTGAAGATGAAGCTATGGGAAGAAGGGACACTCAAACCTGGTTCTATTTTTTAATGCTATACATGTACATCTCATGATGTAATAGAAGCTCAGCCTTATCATTATTATGTTTTTGCTCCCATTGTCCCTCTAAATTTATCCTCTGCTCCCAGGAAAAAAAATTGGCAGATAGTGATGGACAGGGAGGCCTGACGTGCTGCAGTTCATGGGGTCGCAAAGAGTCGGACATGACTGAGCGACTGAACTGAACTGAACTGATGGTCATTTTAAGTCTCAACACAGTCTCAATTCAGTAACTAGAATGAATCAGGCCCATGATATTAATCAGGGACTTCATTCTCTTCTTGCAGAGAAAAGATGTGCTTTCATCTTTCCTTGGCAGCTGCCTGACTTTAAGGAAGGGACTGTGATAGGCTTCTGCTCTTTCTCCCACTCACCTTCTCACAGATTCCCAAACTGCTATTTTTTTATTCGACAAGAACTGATAAGGGGATAGAAAAACTCTGACTCAGCGTGGTGACTTATGTTCTCTGTCTGGAAGATAATCAAGCTCATTCTTTCTCCTGGGTTCTGCAGACACACTCATCACTTGAATCTCTCACGTTTGCACTGCAGTGATGCCCTCCATTCCCCAGGCAAGATGCTTCCCAGAAGGCCCAGGCTCAGGGTGGTGCACCCAGAGGTGTGCTGGAGTGGCCTTACACAGCCACATGAAAGCTGATTATACACCTCCATTCCAGACTGTACATTCAGGGACTTCAGGTTCGTAGCTGGAAACTGGCCATGATGGGAGTATTTACATTCAGGACACTGCGGGGAAAATAAAAAGAAATCAGGGCTTTCCCCGCCGCCCCCCCTCACCCTCAGAGAGTTGGATCTTAAACATCAGCACACTGCTGGGTCCATCCAGCCCAGACCCCTGGTACTGGAGTTCCCTTGCTCGCACAGGAAGTCTTCTTGGGTAAGATTTCATCAGCTCTAGTCCAGCTCTGTCCTGTGCCTATAGGCAATCCTTATCATATTTTTGCCCCTTCCAAACTGAAAGGATTTCAGGCAGATCACAAGGTAGCAGTCAGAATGAATTTCTCCAAAGACTGTCTTCATCACACCCTCTCCCCTCTTCACACTTTGATTCCTCTTTATAGCCTTCATCTTGCTGAGAGGGTGCAAAAAGCATAGAACCAGTTCAACTAATCATTTCCTTTGTACACTCAATCTGTGGAGGCTGTCCCAGATTCATTTAGGTATTTTATGCATCTGAGTTCCATTTAAATTTCTCTTCTTCATTCATGTGTCACCATTCTGTGCTGAGCTATCATTCTAGGGCTTGCTGAACACAGGGGAAGCAAACACAGTTCCATGTCATGAGCCTTTAGAATTTGTGCCGTCCAATATAGAAGTCACTGCTCTCATGTGGTTAAATTCCAATTCATTAAAAGTAAATAAAATTTCATTCTCCATTGTACTAGCCACATTTCAAATGGCTTCTTCTTCCATCACTGCAAAAGTTGTACTGGACAATGATAACTTGGATGGACATTGCTTTGAAAGTTTAAACTGGTGGGGATATGATATGAAAATGAAGAAGAGCCATAATTCAAGATAAATGCCTGCCAGTGTGTATTCAACTAAGATCTTGATGTTTTTATCTGTACAGGCTACACTACATTTCACAATTATGATTCCATCGTCAGGCCCTGGAGAGAGACAAGAGATGAAATTGGACCCTTACACAGCCTTTGGATACAACACCACTGAAAATAGACAGATTTCTAGGCAAATGTCATATACATTTGTGAATTTTGGTGTATACAATCTCGACTTTGTCACTTGCTTTTAAATCATCACTGTGTTTTTGCTGCTGTCATCCATCAACTTTTGCTCATCTGCCTGGAGGTGGAAGTTGGGATGTGCTACCCCATCAGGAAGTTGAGGGGGTTCAGAAGGCAGCCTGTAGACCAAGGGCCATTGTAATTTGGTTGTTTCAATAGAGGTCAAATTTTATGGGGTCCAGGAAAAATGTCTTCCCCACAGGCTCCAGAAATTTTTCTTGTTATACGGGAATTTGAAGGATTATTAGATTTGATTTGGAGATCTTGACTTTATACCCTCTGATCTATTTATCCACAAACCAAGAGCATGAATTCTTATACTGTACCCTGTGGATTTTCCCCAGTCATGAGTAAGGGGAAATGGATATTCATGCTTCAGTGTACATGCATGAATGAGCATGTTTTTTGAAGTATGCCAAACTAGATCTGATCACCAGTTTTGAGATCCGAGCAATGGGCCATGGCAGTGTAATACCCCATGGCTATCACCATCAGCATTCCTGAGCAGTATTTTGAGGCCCCCATTGACAGAGTTCTTGAATGAAAAATGGCTTTGGTCTTGGAAGTGGCCTTCTGAGCACAACCCATTAAGTCCAGTGCTTGAGGGACCTGTGTGCACTGTGACATATCTTTATAAGCTGGAGTAGAGACAGGAGAGAGGCAGTTTTGCTGATGTATATAGGCTTAATGGTCTCAATATTGTCATCTAGAGTTATGAAGCTTTTCCAAGGCTAATGGTGATGCAATGCCTGATGGCAGAAGAGGGAGTCAAGGTGGGGAAATGTGAGGTGCTCTAGTGGTAAATCAGGGAGACCACCCCAGACTTGGGAGAACAAGGCTTGGCCTGGGCGGGCATGCTTTCCCCTGATACACACAGATGTCTTTCAAGAAAGATAATTAAACCACTGAGAGCAAGAAGGAGATGGCTAAAGGATCACTTGGAAGTTGATGGATAAACAGAAGGTAGTTATTCATTTATTTTTTCTGGGATGTGAATGTGGAATGACCAAGCTGACTGGATTTCTAAACAGCACCCAACAGCAGTAGCCCCTTCCTTCTATGTTTATGTCTTGGAAGTTCAATACTTTTCTCTGCCTTTTTTTAGGAATTTAGAAAGGGAACATGGCTGATTTTGGAGAAGATCATAAATAAATCAGATATTATGCCTTGAAGGTTTTTACATTTCTTATTTAGTTTTTAAGGGAGAGTGCATGTCGGTGTCTGACTGAGAAGAGCTTTGGGAATACACCTCAGTTAGGTGCCTCCGGGTTCCTGCTTCACCTGGGGATCAGACCACAATGGATGCCTGTCTCCACAGCTACCACATAAAAATGGAGCCTGAGTCAGAAGACCTGATCCTGTTATAAAGTCTTTCTTGCTACTGATCTCTGATTTTTTTAATGTATCGTCTTGATTCCTTTTGGGTATCTTTTGCCCAGTCTCTTCTCATTTCTACTGATCATCTGCTTCCAGAACAATTAGGAAAATGACACCGCATTTGTTATGGACGTAAACATAGGCTTGATCTCCTCAGGCTAGTATTTTGGAAGTACCAAAGGGAAGAAAAATGGCCTTACCTTGAATGTTACTTTGGTCTTTAGTTGTAAATATTTTTTGACACCAATTGTGGGCATTACCCTATGAAGAATATGAAAATATACAAGACTCAATTCTATCCTAAATAGCTCAAACTTTAGTTAGATGTATAAAACTGGAGTATATGAAAAATTAAATTATGCAAATGTTAATAGCTTCAGTATATTAAATGCCTACTGTGTGCCAGGTGATTCACACATATTATTATATTCTTCAAAATTACCTCACAAAATTTTATTATCTGCATTTAACAGATAAGGATCCTGAGTCTTAGGAGATGAAACTTTCTACAGTTCACTCAGTTAACAAATGGTGGTACCTGTCTCAAAGCTAGAACTCTTTGTTCTGAAATATAATACCTTTATATTTGTTCATTTTAATTAAGATAGAGATTATAGCCATGTACAAAATTGATACTTAGTAAAAAGAGTTACCGGAGAAGGCACTGGCACCCCACTCCAGTACTCTTGCCTGGAAAATCCCATGGAGGGAAGAGCCTGGTAGGCTGCAGTCCATGGGGTCACTAAGAGTCGGACATGACTGAGGACTTCACTTTCACTTTTCACTTTCATGCAGTGGAGAAGGCAATGGCAACCCACTCCAGTGTTCTTGCCTGGAGAATCCCAGGGACAGGGGAGCCTGGTGGGCTGCCGTCTATGGGGTTGCCCAGAGTCGGACACGACTGAAGCGACTTAGCAGCAGCAGCAGCAAAAAGAGTTACAAGGAACTCTGTAGAAGGAAAGTGTTCTGTGGCATGGAGTGGTTAGAGACTTTGGGTAGAAGTGGACTGACTTTATCTAAGATGTAAAGAATGACTAGGATGAGTTAAGAAGAGAAAGGAGGGACAGCCTACCTTCAGGGGGAACTGGATCGACCGCTAGCATCCTAGAGTGGACTTGAGGGGTGCACTTGGTTTCAAAGTTACAACCGAGAAGCTCCTCAAGGCTGGAGAAGTTCTGGAGGTGGAATAGATTTGTGACTATCATCCTCATGGCTAGGTCACCACTCAAAGACAAGGTCTACTTCTGGAAGAATCTTTCTGGTTTGTTGTCCTCCATGGCCATACTCTAGGTGAACACTGGGAAAACAAACATTTTGGGTGTCGGTGTTGGCAGCCGATTTCCTGTTGATACAAGTTCTGGGACCTGAAAATTGCCTTGGAGGTTGAATAATTGCTAGGTTTATAGTTTCTTTGACCTTATAGTTACTTTGAAAACATTTTAGACTTTTGGTCTATCTACATGTCTTCTCTGATGCAAAGGCAAAGATCTTAGCTACACAAATATATTAAGCATGAGAATTATTGTCTTGTAGCCAAGGCCTGTGCTCTGATGTCTCCGAGGTCACCAGCTGAATAGTTTTGGGGGCCTTGCCTGTAATCCTAGCCCATAATCCAGTCTTGCCCACTTTCATCTTCACAACCACCTCTAGAGGCAGGTACTATTATTATTTCAATTTCATAGATGGTAAAACTGATTCTTAGAGAGGTTAAGATACCAGATAGAAAGGAACAGAGGTCATCAGGATGCTCCCTCCCCTCTAGCTTAGAACAGACCTCAGCATACAAGTTACCTAGGGCTCCCTCAGGTACATTCCACACAGCTCCTGTCATTCTTTCTCTGAGAATCTTTTGCCTGTGAAACTTCTCTTATGGCATCCCTCTGCCTCTGATCTGAGAAACCCCAGAAGCCCAGCTGGTGGATGTCAGGCAGCCAGCTCATGGATCTTCCTTTTTGGAAGTGGTCAATAGTGTGTGAAGCTGCACAGAGAGCACCCGGCCCCCTGTGCTTGTCAGAACCACCGAAAATAAATCCCCTCTTGGCCCAGCAGTAATCAGCTCACGCCTCGAAGCACGAAATTTGATTAGCACTTTTATCTCTGCTGCATCACTTGGACTGTTATAACAGGTCGTAAAATTACTGAGTCCTGCCTGATCCACCCCCATGTCAGTGTGACCCTGGTGTAGGACTCAGTGACCTCCAGGGAACAGGAGTAGGTTTGGCTGCTTACAAAGTGAAGAGCTTTGTTCTTTTTCATTCCTATGAACTTGCATATACAGACCAAAGTAATGCTGCCAGAAAAGAGAGTTCCTTTCTCAGAGAAACCGAAGGGTTACTAAGGTTGGGTTTTGCAACTTTAGTGTACCACTTCAATGGAGGTGGGAGGTGGTATGGTTTCTGTAATAACGTGTGACTTATGTATTTGCAATGCAAATTTTGTCCCAAATTATAAAAAGAGCTGCATTTGCACAGTAGAAGTGAGTTAAGAGTCTATATCTGGAAATAGTAGCCTATAGTGATTTCCCAAACTGATTTGCAAATTAGAATATTCTAGGGAGATGTTAAAAACACATGTTCTCAGGCTCTGTCCTACTATTTCCACATGAATCTATATTTCTGAGAATTCAGCCTAGAGTGTGTATTGATCATGTTGGACCACTGTTCTGGGAAACATGGATGTAAGGGGAGGATGGCTGGACCTGCCTCCATTTCAGTGCCCAAAGTGAAAGTGAAAGTGGCTCAGTCATGTCAGACTCTTTGTGACCCCATGGACTATACAGTCCATGGAATTCTCCAGGGCAGAATACTGGAGTGCGTAGCCTTTCCCTTCTCCAGGGGATTTTCCCAACCCAGGGATCAAACCCAGGTCTCCCACATTGCAGGCAGTTTCTTTACCAGCTGAGCCACAAGGGAAACCCAAGGATACTGGAGTGGGTAGCCTATCCCTTCTCCAGCTGATCTTCCCAACTCAGGAATCAAACTGGAGTCTCCTGCACTGCAGGCATATTCTTTACCAACTGAGCTATCAGGGAAGCCCTGAATGCCCCAGGGACCAGGCATATTAGGACTTGCGTCATCTGATATGAGGATGTGTTTTCTTTACTTTCCTTTTTTTGAAAATATTTTCTTAAAAAAAAATTATTTATTTGACTGAGCCCAGTCTTGGTTGTGGCACGGGGGGTCTTCGCTGCATCATGTGGATCTTTTGTTGTGGTGCATGAACATTCTAGTGGCGTGCGGGCTCCAGAGTGCATGGTCTTCAGTATTGCGGGACTCGAGCTCTCTTGTTAAGGCACACAGGCTTAGCTGCCCTGCAGCATGTGGTTTCTTAGTCCCCCCACCAGGGATCAAACCTGCATCCCCTGCATTGCAAGGTGGATGCTTAACCACTGAGACCATCATGGAAGTCCTGAAGATGCATTTTCAATGAACCCAGAGCCACAGAAGCTTCAGTAAAGAAGGTCTATTTTAAAGATTCAAAAGAGCCGTGTGAATGACAGAGTCCTAGATCTACCCCTTTCAAGGCTCTGAAGATCTTTTCCATTAAGATATACAGGATGGTGAGAATAACAGGCACATTGCCTAACATGTTTGTTATACCAACAAAGACTGACATGTGCTATTTTAACAAACAAAAAATGGAAACAAACAACAACAAATAAAGCCCCTGACTTTATATGGACCAGAGGCAATTATGGGGGCATGACCAGCACGTCCTCTTCCTGTAGTTAAGATGCTTGGGAGATCAAGTCAGAATTAGTCTTTCTATTGCATTATTGTTTATTCATTGTTTATTAAACAAGTACTTATTGAGTACATATTATGTTACAGGTACTTTTTTGTAGAACTTGGTACTGTTTTATGTGCTTGGGACACTTTGGTGAACAAAACAGGCAATGATACTTGTTTTTGAGGAGCTTGCATTTTAGGGCAGAAGCAAGGGAAGACAGGTAATAAACAATAAACAATAAGTTAATAAATTATGCAGTATGTTAGAATGTTATTGGTTCCATGGAGGAAAAGGGAGAAATATGTCATGTTAAAGGGAATCAAGAATACCAGGTAAATGGGTTACAGCATTAAATATGGTGGTGGATAGAGAAGCCTGGCGGGCTACAGTCCATGGGGTCGCAAAGAGTCGGACATGACTGAGCAATTTCACTTCACTCACTTCACTCACTCCATACTTTATCACTGGAGAAGGAAATGGAAATGCTCTCCAGTATTCTTGCCTGGAGAATCCCATGGACAGAGGAGCCTGGCGGGCCATGGTCCTTGGGGTCGCAGTCGGACATGACTGAAGTGACTGAGCACGCATGCAAAGGAGATAGGCTATAATTATAACTGTTGATCTGTTGTCAATCTTTTGTATCTATACCATGATTCACTTCCTCTCCTCTCTGAATTCCAGATATAATATCATTTAATCAGTAGATATTTCAATTATATAACGTCTTTTTGAGGTGTAATTTATAAAGTACAGCTTCATGAGTGTGTTCATATATGTGTGTGTATTGATGCAGCTCGTAGATCACATTAGACACAAACTAAAAATCATTAGACTTAGGAATGTATGGGTAACTGGTAACCTTTAGAAGAGCAGTTTGGAGAGCAAGAAGCTAATTGGAGTGTTTAAGAGAGAATGAGAGGTCCGTTCTCTACATGTGTGCCTCCATTCCTGCCCTACAAACAGGTTCATCTTTCTGGATTCCATCTATATGTGTTAGTATATAATATTTGTTTTTCTCTTTCTAATTTACTTTACCCTGTATGACAGGTTCTAGGTCCATCCACATCACTTCAACTGGCTCAATTTTGTTGCTTTTTATGTCTGAGTAGCGTTCATTGTGTATATGTGTAGACACAGTTGGGAAATGAGCAGAGGGATGAACTGAGAGAGTGGCACTGACATGTAGACACTACCATGTGTAAAATAGATGGCTAGTGAGAAGATGCTGTATATTACAGGGAGCTCAGCCTGTGTGCTCTGTGATGACCTACAGCACTGGGATAGGAGGGTGTGAGGGAGGCCCAAAAGGGAGGGGATATATGTATGTATATGACTGATTCATGACATTGTACAGCAAAAACTAACATGACATTTTAAAGCAATTATATTCCAATTAAAAAAACTCTATTAATAAGTTTTAAAAGAGAGAGAACGGGAAGATAGTGTGTGACAAGTATACATAATGCTTTAGAGGAGTCTGATGCAAAAGAAAGCAAAGTAATGGGGCCAGAGCTCTTGAGGAAAGTAGGGCTAAGAGAATGTTTGTATGTTTGTTTGTTTTAAAGATGGAGAAATAACAGCACGTCCGTATGCTCGTGGTAATGACCCAAAAGAAAAAGTAGAACTGATGATGTAAGAGAATGAAGAGGAGTGCTAGAGAAAAATCTTTGGGTAAGTGAAAGAGTTGGAATCTAGTCACAAGTAATCACATGTAGAGGGATTGCTTTAAAAGGGGAAAAGATAATCAGCAAAGATACAAGAAATCAATGCCTTATAGACTGAAAATACTTGTGGCAGACAAGATTGGTAAGCATGTATATGGTAGGTATCTCAGACTTTGTAAGCTTGAGAATAAAGATGTAGTTTTAATAAGATCCAAATCTTTATGTCTCTGAGCCTTTCCATTTGCTGCTGGAATCTTGGCCTTTTCTAAATTTGTTTTTCCCAAATAGGTTTAGAAACCCAGAGGTGCTTTTAATATTTGTACACACAAGTCCTATTTATTAATAGCTATCACAGTTAGATGAATTTAATATCACACACTCAAACTACAGGACCCAAAGCCAAAGATTTTTTTCCCCAGCTTTGAAGAAATATTTATTTTTAGTTATGTAAAGTCCCCAGAGCAGAGTTGCTTGTACAACCTCTTCCTCTCCAGGCAAGCAAGTGCTTTGGACAGATTTTAGGGTCAGTTGCTGCACATCACCAAGAACCACACTAACCCTTTTTGACATCAAGCCCTACTCATAGCTCAAGTCTATCCCCCTTATGATCCGTTAAATCTCAACATCTCTATTATTGTCGCCATTAGGGTGGATTTGGGGCTTCCCTGGTGGCTCAGTGGTAAAGAATTCTCCTTCCCTGAAGGAGATTCAAGTTTGATCCCTGTGTCAGGAAGATCCCCTGGAGAAGGGAATGAAAACCCACTCCAGGATTCTTGCCAGAGAATCCCATAGATAGAGGAGCCTGGTGGGTTACAGTCTATGGGGTCTCAAAGAGTCAGACATGCCTGAGCTCGACTAATACTTTCACTTTCACTTCAAGATAGATTTTACTGGTTCCCTTGCTCCCCATCAAATGGCAAGGGACAGAGGAAGACCTTTGTCTCCAGGCACAGTCTATTTGGGCACCAGAAACTCACTAACTACAAACTTCAGTGTTGTGGCAGCTGAGAATAGGGAGGGTTGGGGCACAAGCACATTATATTATCTTTGGGGAAAAAGGCTTTATTTATTGATTGAATAAACTTGACATACTACATTGTGAAAATTTAAGGTATATATGTTACTTTGATATATTTATATATTATAAAATGATGAGAATTGTAGTAATATATATTACATTATATAATTATAGTACAATAATGTCTGTATTCATTATACTGTTCATTAGATCTCTATGTCTTATTTACTACTTGTTGGAGATTCGTATCCTTAAATAACATCAATCTTATCCCCCCAGCCCCATGCCCTGGTAACTAGCATTTTACTCTCTGTTTTTTATGTTTGACTTTTTTAGATTCCACATATAAATGGATATGATATCATTTAGTACTTGTCTTTCTCTGTCTGACATCTCATTTTGCATGATGTGCTCAAGGTCCATTCATGTTGTCACAAATGGCAGGATACCCCCCTCTTTCTCCTGGCAGAATAATATTCCATTTTGTATGTATACCACATATATGGTATCCATTCATCCATAGAGTGGACAGTTACATTGTTTCCATACCTTGGCTGTTGTGAAATATTACAGTAAACAAGACAGTGCATATATCTCTTCAAAATCCTGTTGTCATTTCCTTTGGCTATGTACCCAGAAGCTGGATCATATGGTAGATCTATTATGGAATATTAATTAATTTAACTACTAGGGAAAACAATATGGAGGTATCTCTGGGCATCTTATACTCTCCTCTTGTACCAAACCCCATCATCTGCTAAGTCCACCAGCTGCGTTGTTTATAACTGAACCCCAGGATTTGAGACTTCATTCAGTGATTTCTTAGTCTTCATGTATTGTAAATCATGGAATATGTGGGTATATTAGGGGAGGTTGTAGCATAAGTCCCCCAGCTCCAACTCAGTCAATATGTGTGGATCAGAACAAGAAATATTTGATTTTGTGTAATGGTGTGAGGCTAAGATGGCTCTAACAATCTTTGGACAAGGGCACCTGGACCATTTAAGTCTCCCTCTTACCAGGACGCTATTTTTGGAGACAATGCTAATGGTTGCTATTATGACTTTTTTCTAAGTGTCATGATTGACCAGCCCACATTTGAATGGGCATACATTTTCTTTATTCATGTTAATTAAATCAAAGGCATAATGACAAAATGGTGTTGGCCAAGGTGCCAGAATTTTAGAAAGAATTTAACTTCATGTATTCTAGAAACTTTATGTTAATAACCCAAATGGAAGTGTTCAGTTGGACAGAAATTGATGAAGCTTGTAAAAATTGCCAGGGGAGAGGACTCAGTGTTCCTTGACACCCCTTGTTTGTCTCTCGGATGATTCATGAGTCTATCAGTGGAATCCAATTGATTTGTTCTAAATGAAGTTATCAATCTCCCTTTCTCTGGGCCCCAAGCATATTCATATATTGTAATGGAAATTTCAGGGTTGCAAAATCATAGCACAGTTGTTATTTGTCAAAGATGACCTTGAGCATGATTCCTGTGGATCTGGCCTTGTAGGCGACACATCTTCGGCCCCATGCCTCTGTGTTGGTTCTGCTGGTTTGTTAAGTTGTTCTAACCTGGTTGACTCCTGGAGAGGCTGGCTTCACAGAGATGCTCTGTCTGTGTGTCCTGTCAGGCTGTTGGGGAAGCTGGGTTCCAAGAAGCCACAGACTGGAACATCAGTCGTTATTGCTTCTTTGGGTCAGGAGTCCTCCTCCTTTGTGCTCTGTGTCCTGACTCTTCTGGCTCAGCCTAGATACTGCCTCTTCAACAGAGGGAATGTAGGTCAAGGTGACAGTAATTCACCCAGAATTCCCAAATGTGGGATTCACACAGGAGATGTCTTCCTCTGACATCCAGCTCCCTGGGATAGATGGTCTGAGTAGTGCACACAACTACCTACTATCCACCGTAGGATCATCACTTCCAAATGCACCTCCAATTTCATGGTGTGCTAGCAAAAGACTTTGGATTAAAACCAGTGTGGATTCCAGTCCCAGTTTTGACACTTACCCTGTGGCACTGGGATGGACAATTACTTTATTCTTAATGAGCTTCAATGTCCTCATCCATAAAAATGAGATAATGATAACTTCCTCCTGAATGAACCTGAGCAGAAGCTGTATGTATGTGTATATATATACACACACACACATACATATATATATATCACATTCTCTTTATCCATTCATCTGTCAATGGACATTAGGTTATTTCCATGTCTTGGCTTATAAATAATGCTGCTATGAACATGGAGGTGTGTGTATTTTTTTGAATTAGAGTTTTCTCCAGATTATGTGAGGAATTTTAGAAGGCAGAAGTAGTAAGAACTATGCCAATCAGATGACAGGGCTGAGAGAACAGGAATCTTGGAAGACTCCCAACAACAAGGTAGAGTCAGGGTGATGTCCTTCCTGAGATGGGAACATGGGAAGACGTGCAGGTTTCATGTGTGAAAATGAGTGAGTGGGTGTCAAGGTGAAGATGTTCAGTGGGATTTGAATCCACTGTTGAAGTCAGATTGCTCAGGAGAACACAGAGAAAGGAAATGCAAAGGCTGAGCTCCAGGAACATATTTCAAAAGCAAGAAAATGGCCCCCAATGTCAATACCACAGATAAGTCATGGTATGAGGCCCAAAAGATTCTCGTTAGATTTGTCAGCAGAGGATGTTTATAACCTTGGAGAGAGATCTGGTGGTGAGATCAGTGGCCCCACTGCAGTGGGTGACAAGGTGAGACAGGGCAAGAACGCTTTTTAGATGTCTGATTGGAAGGAGAAATTACTGGTGTTTGAAACATATTTTTAAAAGATATCTATAAATCCAAGGTACCCAACAGGGAAATCTCTGGGAAAGAACAGAATGCTAACAAGTAGGAAACTCTTGGGTAGACAGTTTCAAAAATGAATCTATATTAAGTTAGGGCAATTTTCTAAAGGGAAAGAATACTTCAGAAGTGGGTTTTATGTTTCATAAGCTCTAACCACTAGTGTGCTCTATTATACATTAGTACAATTTCTAGGAATTTATTTGTATATTGGATTCCTTCAGATTATGTCTTTTTGTAGGGTAAACTTTCAATGAATGTATTTGTCAGTGGTTACTATAATTTATAGACATCTGATAGCAAAATTTCTAAATTTCAAATGAGTATCCCTTGTATTATCAGATGGTCACATATTTCATATGTTGTTCTGAGATTCACAGTTTTGCATACATTTACTTCCCTGAGTTCATGAGAGTAAGGCTCATACTATTTTGCATAACACAATCACAGTTTTCTTTTAATCCTAAATTCTTTTAAAAATCCCCAAAGCAATACTTCCTTTAGACTCAGAGCGTGTGTTAATTTTTCTGACTGGTGTTGAGTGAAATCATTTTCTAAAAGTGGCGGAGTATATCATAGAGACAAGTAGAGAAATTTCACACTTGAAAGCTAGTTAAATCAGCCTGATTCCAACACTAAATTTTTATACCAGTGATGGCAATCATTTCCTACTGCAGTGGCCATAGGAGTCTTCATGAAGAAAGTTGTTTTTGAGGTAATATTTGAAGAATGACTGTAATTTTGATGGGAGAAAGAACTATATCGAACTCAAATGTTGAGAATAGTACATAATTCCTACAGGATATACACTAGTTCATGGGAATTATGATTGGGAAAACCCAGAGGCTGCCATATAAAAAACTAGGTGAAGAACTTTGTTATACTGTTTTGAAGGAAGTGTTTACGAAGAAAAGTAGTGGAGATAAGAACAGAGAGCATGATTAAGATCAGAGTTTTCAGAATAAGGATTAAGACTTTGGGAATTTGGGGAGCCAGAATCATGTAATTATTTTAGTACAGTGGGAATAGGTTTCCTTATAACTGCTTTTACATGTCTCAGCCAAATTATGAAATCTAAGCTCTCACAGCCTGCTGCTGCTGCTATTGCTGAGTTGCTTCCATCATGTCCGACTCTGTGACCCTATGGACTATAGCCAGCCAGCTTCCTCTGTCCATGGGATTTCCCAGGCAAGAATACTCAAGTGGGTTGCCATAGCCTCTTACAGAGGATTTCCCCCACCCAGGGATCGAACCCATGTCTGTCGCATCTCCTGCATTGACAGGAGGGTTCTTTACCACTAGCGCCACCTGGGAAACCTACCACAGCCTGGTGAAGCAGAAGCAAAAAGCAGACTCCAAAGGGGTAGTTAAGTCCTGATTAGTAGGTGACAGGAAGAGGTAGGACAGCGGAGCTACAGTCTGCCCTGGGGTCAGAGTGCTCAGTGGAGGTGAGTGGGACCACCCAGGTGGATGCAGTCAACCTGGGTTGCATGAAGTAGATATTCTCATTGGACTGGTTGGGGTGGATTGGTGACAGCAGCATTTACCCTGAGCCCTACCTGACTCTGCTATGTTGACCAACCTTTCCTCCACTTACCTTGAATATTTCCGGAGGAAGTGAGCTTTCCTGCTTGCATTCATCACCTCTGACTTGAACTTGGCTCCTTCTCTGGAAGCAGTTTTTCTGTGTGGTAATGCTGGCTGATAGATTTTGGAGCATTTTCTAAGTCTCTCTTTATTCTTCTGCCTGTGTTAAATATGAGTATAGATAAATCCTCTTTTCCACTTTTATTGGACCAGAAGAAAGTGTTAAGAGGCTAAGTGTAAGCCGAGGAACACCAATGCAATGAATTTTTGAGGTAGGTATGTATTATTTTGCCTGCCTGGTTTCCCTTCTACCCTCTTTCAGGTACTCCTTTTCCTTAGGGAAATGTCCATTTTTCTATGCTATGTGGTTCTGGTGGGTCTGCTACTTACAGTGTTCTGGTCCACTAAGCCATGGCTATGGGCATGTGTCCAGACTCTGGCCAATTGTAGTGCTCCATCCTTCAGGCCTCAGTGATTGGACACGGGTGGGCGTGTGACTGAAACAGGACCAGTCAGAGTCCATGTCCGTGCTGCTGGGATGATGACTAGAATTTTCTAGAACCAAGATCTTTCTTCAGTCAGAGAAAATGAGGCTACCAAACTGCAGAAAACAGAGCTGACAAGGAGAGAACTTCCCTCTGAGTCCCTTGACTTGTGTGTATTGGAACCCACTCCTCCACTGTCTGCTCCCGACACATTTCTTTACTTGTGTTATTTTGAGTTGTGTTTTAGTTAATTCAGTTGCAAAAAGAGTCTCAGTTGATGTAAAAAAAATTTGTTGGTCCTTTGCTTTATTATTGGCTTCGCCTTTGTGAGTGTTTTTATCTCAGACAACCAACAAACTCTTCTGAGAGTAGAACTCCACCGCTCCCATAGTGAGGATTTCAGCTTATACCCAGAGGTATCCTTATAGATGTGCCATTGTTTTCGGCATCTCATAGGCCTGTATGCTCCATTCTGTGGAGTTACACATTCCTAAAGAACTCGCAAAATACTTATTAACAAAACAGACAGGGATCCCTGCTCTTTGGGTTTAGTTTCACAACAAGGAAAATGGATTTTGCAGAGTATTCCTGAAAAACAGATGAAAATTGTGGTAATAACATACGTTAAATACTAAAAAGAAATGTGGCTCAGAGAAAAGGCATTATTTCTAATAGTATCATTAAGGTGATTCATTATAGAGTAAATGAGATGCAGTTTCCCACCCTGTCAACTTAGGTTTAAGATATGGCATGTATGTGTGTGTGTGTGTGAGAGAGAGAGAGAGAGAGAGAGGGAGACTTTACTACAGAAAATGGGGTAATTTTAAACCATAACAAAGTCTTGGATCTTTATTAGAAAAACGTTTCATATATCTCTATCTTGTGAGAGAGAGATATATATATATATATATGCATATATATATAAATATACACATATATATATAATTGTATCAGTTCAGTTCAGTCGCTCAGTTGTGTCTGACTCTTTGTGACCCCTTGAATTGCAGCACGCCAGGGTTCCTGTCAATCATCAGCTCCTGGAACTGCTCAAACTCATGTCCATTGAGTCAGTGATGCCATTCAACCATCTCATCCTCTGCCATCCCCTTCTCTTCCTGCCTTCAAGCTTTCCCAGCATCAAGGTCTTTTCTAGTGAGTAAGCTCTTCGCATCAGGTGGCCAAAGTATCGGAGCTTCAGCTTCAGCATCAGTCCTTCCAGTGAATATTCAGCATTGGTTTCCTTTAGGATTGACTGGTTGGATCTACTTGCAGTCCAAGGGACTCTCAAGAGACTTCTCTAATGCCACAGTTCAAAAGCATCAATTCTTTGGTGCTCAGCTTTCTTTGTGGTCCAACTCTCAGATCCAAACATGAACACTGGAAAAACCATAGCTTTGACTAGATGGACCTTTGTTGGCAAAGTAATGTCTCTGCTTTTTAATATGCTGTTTAGGTTGGTCATAGCTTTTCTTTCAAGGAACAAGTATCTTTTAATTTCATGGCTGCAGTCACCATCTGCAGTGATTTTGGAGCCCAAGAAAATAAACTCTGTCAATGTTTCCATTGTTTCCCCATCTATTTGCCATGAAGTGATGGGACTGGATGCCATGATATTCGTTTTTTGAATGTTGAGTTTTAAGCCACCTTTTTCACTCTCCTCTTTCACTGTCATCAAGAGACTCTTCAGTTCTTCGCTTTCTGCCATAAGGATGGTGTCATCTGCATATCTGAAGTTATTGATATTTCTCCCGGCAGTCTTGATTGCAGCTTGTGCTTCATCCAGCCCAGCATTTCACAAGATGTACTCTGCATGTAAGTTAAATAAGCAGGGTGACAACATACAGCCTTGATGTACTCCTTTCCCAATTTGAAACCAGTCTGTTGTTCCATGTCCAGTTCTAACTGTTGCTTCTTGACCTGCATACAGAGTTCTCAGGAGGCAGGTCAGGTGGTCTGGTATTCCCATCTCTTAAAGAATTTTCTGAAGTTTTTTGTGATCTATACAGTCAAAGGCTTTGGCGTAATCAATAAAACAGAAGTAGATATTTTTCTGGAACTCTCTTGCTTTTTTGATGATCCAGCAGATGTTGGCAATTTGATCTCTGCTTCCTCTGCCTTTTCTAAATCCAGATTGAACATCTGGAAGTTCACGGTTCACGTACTGTTGAAGCCTGGCTTGGAGAATTTTGAGCATTTCTTTGCTTGCATGTGAGATGAATGCAATTATGTGGTAGTTTGAACATTCTTTGGCATTGCCTTTCTTTGGGATTGGAATGAAAATTGACCTTTTCCAGTCCTGTGGCCACTGCTGAGTTTTCCAAATTTGCTGGCATATTGAGTGCAGCACTTTCACAGCATCATCTTTTAAGATTTGAAATAGTTCAACTGGAATTCCATCACCTCCACTAGCTTTGTTCATAGTGATGCTTCCTAAGGCCCACTTGACTTCACATTCCAGGATGTTTGGCTCTAGATGAGTGGTCACATCGTGGTTATCTGGGTCATGAAGATCTTTTTTGTACAGTTCCTCTGTGTATTTTTGCCACTTCTTAATATCTTCTGCTTCTGTTAGGTTCATACTGTTTCTGTCCTTAATTGTGCCCATCTTTGCAATAAATCCAAATAAATAAAATGTTCCCTTGGTTTCTCTAATTTTCTTGAAGAGATCTCTAGTCTTTCTCATTCTACTGTTTTCCTCTATTTCTTTGCATTGGTCACTGAGGAAGGCTTTCTTCTCTCTCCTTGTTATTCTTTGGACCTCTGCATTCAAATGGATATATCTTTCCTTTTCTCCTTTGCCTTTGGCTTCTCTTCTTTTCTCAGCTATTTGTAAGGTCTCCTCAGACAATCATTTTGCTTTTTACATTTCTTTTTCTTGGGAATGGTCTTGATCACTACCTCCTGTACAGTGTCACGTCATATAATGTTGTTTTATTGTTCAGTTGCTAAGTCTTGTCCAACTCTTAAGACTCCATGGGCTGTGTGTAGCCCACTGGGTTCCTTTGTCCATGGTATTTCCCAGGGAAGAATACTGGAATGGGTTGCCATTTCCTTCTCTAGGAGATCTTCCTGACTCAGGGATTGAACCCTGGACTGTTTCATTGGCAGGCAGATTCTTTACTGCTGCACCACCAGGGAAGCCCAAATGAATTCTGTGTACACACACACACACACACACGCATATATATATATATATGTGTGTATATATATATATATATATATATATATATATATATATATATATATGAATGTTCCCTGGTGACTCAGACAGTAAAGAATCTGCCTGCAATGCAGGAGACCAGGGTTCGATCCCTGGGTTAGGGAGAGTCCATGGAGAAGGGAATGGCAACCTATTCCAGTATTCTTGCCTGGAGGATTCCATGTACAGGGGAGCCTGGTGGGCTGCAGTCCACAAAGAGTCAGACAAGACTGAGTGACTACCCACCCCCACACACACATACATATATATGTATTGATAATATATATTCACTTCCTGGCTGGAAGTGTTGCTGCTCTCCAAATGCGTGCATACTCAGCCATGACTCAGGCTGGGAGTGAGTTGGGGCAGCTGGAGGGAAAAGCGATGAAAAGTTCTCTGAAATGAGACCATCTGAACCAGCCTTGCTGCTCAGAGTGACCCTGAGGGGCAAGATGCGGCATCTGGAGCAGCCAGGTGCCTGGGATGGTACTTGGAGCCTGCAGTGGCAGCACTGTGGTTCTCAGTGGTCCCTCTCTTGGGGGAATGACTCCAGGTGGCAGCTGGAGGTCCTGAAGAGCAAGGGACAGGTATGGTTTTGGTATGCAGCTAAGGGAGCTGGGGCTCAGGACAGGGCTCTGATTCTAGCAAAGAACTAGGAACAAGCCCAGACTACAGACTACAGGGGGCACCTGAGACTCATCCCTGAGCTAAAAGCTCAGGCACCCCCAAGGGCAGGATAAGCTTGGAGTACTTCTTGGAGCCCGTGTGCTGTGTGACATGAAAGCCCTGGGGCTAAACCTGTGGGGCTGGGGTCAGAACCAGAGCTGAGTGGACTCAGGAAAGGCAGGGATGAGCCATCCCAGGAAGGGATTGGATTGGTGCCTCAAAGGGAACCCGAGGAGACCCTGAGTCTGCAGCTACTTCACGTCCCCTCCCACCCAAGCTTGCCATGGCTGGAGACTCGTGGTGCAGGGAAAGGAGCTGAGCCAGAGGGGGTAAGGCTCACCCCTCTGGGAATTCTCTCAGAATCATATATCTATTAATACGCTAAAACATCACGTTTCCTCTACAAGACTGTGTGCTCCTTTAAGGCAGGGAATCTGTTCCCTGCTGTGCTGAGAACAGATCCTAGCACCTGGGAGGTGCTTAATAAATGTACTTGTTGGATAAATATACTTCAAGGGAAACTGCATTGATACCTCTGGAGTAGTGCCCTGAGCTGTTGGTCCTCAACACCCTTGCAGGAGTGACTTGTTGTCACTGACCCTGAGCCACCCCCGCTGTGTACCCTCAAAGGAGCCCTCTCACAGGCAGAGGGGAGCCCCAGAGAGAGGCAGTTGTCCCTGCCTGTGCATGGGTGTGTCCCTTCAGTTCCCGATCTACTCCTATTTCTGCCTGGCTCCTAGTCCCTGACTCAGTCTCCTGTTTATGACTATGCTACTAGAAGCTGGCTTGGTCTCCCAAGCTTGAGTTTCATTTCTCCCTGAAAAGTGGCTCGCCCCACCTACATCTATGCCCTGACCCTTCAGACTGCCTTCCAGGAGGAGTCCTGTCCCTGGAGGAGCCTTGGCTCTGCTTCTCTGCGTGGTCCCTTCTGCAGCAGAGATGCTCTGAGACATGGCTGTGGAATCTGGGCAGTGCGGTGATGGGGGTGGTGAGAGGTCTGGATGCTAACATGTTCTCTGTAGTTGTAACAGTGTTCCCTCTCCACCCACATCCCTTACTGGCCTCTCCTTCCCACTTTAAACTTGATTTTGCCTCTCTGACCCAGAAACTGACCTGGGATTTTGATGTCTGGGAGTGTGGATCCTCTCTCCTCTTCTCCTGTCTTTTTCCTTTATGATTTTGCTGGCTCTGTGTCCCTCTGTATCTCCCTTTGTGGTTCTCTTCTCCATCTCCTCCTCCCCTACCCCAGGTGTGTGTCCTAGGCTGGATTTCCCCCAGAGGAGAGCTGAGCCAAGAGTTTGAGTGTGGGCGGGAAGTGTTGGGGAAGTGATTCCTGGGACTGGGTCACTTCCCAGTGACTGGGAAGCATGGGGACTGGGAAGCATGTGACAGGAAAGGCTGCTTGTGAATTGCACATATGGCACTCATGGCTTCTTGCTGAACTCCAACTATGTCTCCATCTTGGGACCTGGGGCTTCTAATCTAGCAGAGCCTAAGATCATGAGACAAGAGCACACATTTGCCAACGAGCCGCCGAGAGTGATGGTGGGGAGAAAACCACTTCCTCCTCTACCCAGGTTACACCTTTGCAAAAGCTGAGCAACAAGGCACTGTGAGATGGAGCACAAAAGGTATTGGATACACACTCTCTTTCCCTCTGTGGTTTTGACTCTGTGTCCTTTTTCTCCTCCTTCTCTATGTCTGTCTCTTTCTCCCTGATCTCTGCCTCTCTCTGTTCCTGTGAGAGGATAGATCCTGTGGCAGCTGAGCTCACCTCTGTCCACCTGTTATCTCCCCAGCTCTGCCTCACCTGGGCTACTCCTTCCTCAGAGTGCTGGGGGACTCTGGAAAGTGAGGGGCAGAGGGAAGCCTGTGGGTAGGGGCTGCTTATGAATGAAAGAACGTTTAGTCACTCAGTCATGTCTGACTCTTTGCGACCCCATGGACTATAGTCTACCGGCTCCTCTGTCCATGGGATTTTCCAGGCAAGAGTACTGGAGTGAGTTGCCATTTCCTTCTCTAGAGGATCTTTCCGACCCAGGGATCGAACCCGGGTCTCCCACATTGTAGGCAGACACTTTACCGTCTGAGCCACCAGGGAAGTCCTGCTGCTTATGAAAGAGGTGACCAAAAGGAAGAAAAATTCTAGAACAGAAGCATCCACTCAGAAACCTTCCAAGGATTAGCGCTGTTTGAATTTAACTAGGAGAGCGTCTCATCCTAGGCCGAATACCACTTCCATCCTTCGTGTCCCCACTTGTGGGGAAGTCAAGGGAAGAGAGGCTGAGGGAATTGATGGGAGCAGATGGGAGATGCTCTCTGCTCCTCTCCCAGGGATGCTCTTGCTGTCCCCAGTCAAGGACTGCTTCCTCCCTGTAGCAGGAGTGCCATATATCATCTGGACAACCACCCCTGGCACACACTGGCCCATCAGAGCCTGAGATAGAAGCCCTGAGGCACCCACAGCTTCACCCTCCCAGTTCTCATCTGCTCCAGCCTCTCTCCAGCCAATGCTTTGTGTGTACTTTTCACTTCTGTGCCATTGTTACGCAGGCCTCTCCTCTGGGATGGCCTTTCCAATGATATGCCATTCTCCTTGAACCCTTACTCAACTTTTTAAAGACTCATTCCAAGTATCATTTCCTTAGTGAAGGTCCTTGCAGAATTATCCTCCAGTATCCTGGTCTCTTTTAATGATATCTCTACAATAGTACTAAACTGCATTTTACATAATAACTCATTTGATTCTCATCACAGTCTTTGAGGTAGAGTCTATTACTATGCCCATGTACAGATGAGAAAACTGAGGCACGGACAGATTAGATAACTTGTCCAACATCACAGAGCAAGTAATGTTAGTTCCAGGATTATGTCTTGCCTTCATACTGGCAATGTGTAGCATCGCATCTTGTGTCACATAGCAGGCCATGGCTATGGCACTCAGTGAATGATCTGGGTGTTGGTGTTTGCCCAGAAGAGCCAAATAAAGTCTAATCTGAGCACAAAGCAAGTGTGGTTGGCACCTTATAACACTGAAACAAGTTCTCTTATTTGTGAACTCTCTGGGCCTTTCAATCCTCTTTACCTCGTCTCTTTTTGGTCTTTTTCCAGTTTTTTTTTTTTTCTCTTCTGGATGATGAATGTAAGACAAAACTACCAAAAGGAAGAGGTTTGCTTGCAGGAGAGGGCTGAGGTCTTTACTAGGTTAGGTATTTAGTGAATCTGTTGGCTTCGTGTTCTTCATTAAGGTTGAATAAATGAGAATTGGCTTCAGGCAGAGGTAGGAGAGGGAAGCTATCAGAGTACCTGGTGAGAAATTTAATTCAGAGAGAGGGAATGAAGTGGAATATATTCCTTTCAGTCCCATTGATCTTTCTTTCCATCAAAGCATCTCCTGCAGGCTTCGGTTAAAGATATAGAATTATAGGAATTAGATATGTTCCCTATCTACAATGATGGCAGGATCATTTGTCAATGAAAAAGTTTCAATTGTAGAGTTTCTGGAACACTCTTTATGCCTGACTTGTTTCTGAGATCTTTTTAATTGGATTTAAGTCCTTTGTTTTTCTTTCTTTTTTTTTTTTTTTTTGAACTAAGTCATTAACCCCTGTTCCACTGGGCTGAAAGAAGGAAGGAAATACAGTTTGACTGTCACAGAGAGAACTCTGAGCTAAATGTTAAGAGTCAGAATCCATTCCTGCCTTGTGCTGTGTTGAGTGCCATACCTGCTCCCTCCTCATTCAGATGGGGTCATGTGGCCCACTATGACCTTCATTCACAGCTTTCTAGGAAATGCATCAGAATCAAGGACTAACTCATAGGAGTCAGAAACTAGCTCATTTGGTGACAAAGGCACAAAGTAGAGGAAAAATGTCTGTTCTCTAGTTCTGACTGTTACCACACTAAGGGTTGGAAGAAGTCAGTACGTTAGTACTGAAGATGTTTCCTTGCTTGTAGAGTAAAGGGAAGGAATCAGAACAGTTCAGGTCTCAGGACAGGGTTTCAGTGTATAATGTCAGGACTGCAATCCAGTGCATGCACACATTTCTCCTTACTTATTCCCTCTTTAATGCTTCCTTCAGTCTTTAATCCATTTCATCTTTAGTCCTTCTACTCCAAATTGTGTCCTCAGAATTTTGGATAGATGAAGATAATAATGACTGAGATGCTGACAATCTGTTGTTGTTTAGTTGCTAAGTTGTGTCTGACTCTTTGCGACCCCATGGACTGTAGCCCACCAGGGTCATCTGTCCATGGGATTTCTCAGGCAAGAATATTAGAGTGGGTTGCCATTTCCTTCTCCAGGGTATCTTCCTGACCCAGGGATCAAACTCGAGTGTCCTTCATTGGCAGGCGAATTCTTTACTGCTGAACCACCAGGGAAACCCCATGATGACAATACTAATCTATTAATAATCTAATTAATTGATTTAAGTTAATTAAAGTATGAGATATTCTACTCTTCATCAAGTACTTAATATGTACTAGACACTGAAGAGTATTATCTCATTTAACACTCAGAATAATCTTAAGAAATAGATACAATTATCCCTGTTTTAGACATTGAAAAACTAAGGCTCAAAGAGAAAAGGGATTTGGGTCATAACGTGTAATGGTTAAATCATTATGGGCTCCCAGAATTTTTTTTAACTGCAAGACCATGCTCTTAACCACTATCTGACACTTAATAGGAGGAGAAATGTGGTTAGCATTCATCCACAGATGCAGAATACGCTGGGCTTTTCCTTCATCAATCTTCAGCCTCTCAGATAGTGCTTGTGTTTGATCATCATTATCTATCTTAGAACTCTATCCCCAGTCTGCTTAAAGATACAGCTTCATCTTTGGTCATCATTAATTTTATATGTCAATGTGGCTGGGCCCATATTTTTGGTCAAACACTATTCTGGATATTTTCATAAGGGTATTTTTAAAATCAGATTAACATTTAAATTGGAGGACAATTGAATAAAGCAGATTGCCCTCTGTAATATGGATGGGACTCACCCAATCAGTTGAAGGCCTTAAGAAAACAAAGGCTGAGGTCTGAGCAAGAAATTCTGCCCTCAGATGGCCTTTGAACTTGAACTGCAGCTCTTCCCTAGGTCTCTAGCCTGCATCTTACTCTGCAGATTTTGGATTTACCTGCATTCATAATGATGAGAGCCATTTCCTTAAAATGAATCTCTCTTTCTGTAGGTATACATCCTATTGGTTTCATTTTTCTGGAAAACCCTGAGTAATACTTTTTCTTTATTGAACTTCTTCTCTGTCTCCTTTTAGTTCTCATTCTCCCTTCTGCCCAGACAAGAGGCTTCTTCAATGTTGGATGGCAATTTTTCATTCTTTACTCTTTATGTTCTTTCCCTCAGAGGACACACCCATTCTTATAACTTCACAATAGATGCAAATTACTCCAGAATCTGAGTTCTCAGCTCTGTTTCCTTCACCCCAAGTTTACTGCTGACTAGATCTTTACAGGAGGATGTTTTCAAACCAGCAGCTTATCATTCAACTTTCTCATTGGGCCTTCCTCCTAATCACAGATTATTTTAACCACCCAGATTTTAAACCCTGGGCTTTCTTCAGCCTTCCTTCTCCCCCTGCCTCCCAAACAACTAGTCAACCCGTGTTTCAAATTGCTTTTCCTTGGAGCCTTCTTTCATCTTGCTATGGTCTGAATGTTTGTGTCACCACAAAATTTATGTGTTAAAATCCTAACCCCCAAAGGTGATGGTATTAGTAGATGGGAGGCTTTGGGAAGTGATTAAATCATGAGGGTGAGGTCCTCAGTAATGGGATTAGTGATCTTACGAAAAAGACCCCACAGAGCTTCCAAGCCCCTTCCTCCACCCGAGGATGCAATGAGAAGGCTGAGACCTGGAAGAGGGCCCCTCACTGGAATCCAGCCATGTGGTCACCATGATCTCAGCCTTCCAGCCTCCAGAACAGCGAGCAATGCGGTTTTTGTTGTTTATAAGCCACCTGGTGTGGTATTTTCTTAAATCAGACTGAATGTACTAAGACGCATCTATCTTTTTCTTTTCATTTTTGTAACTGGTACCACCCAGTTTGGTCCTGTTTCTCTCCGTTCTGGACCATCTCCCTGTCTTCACATCCACTCTTTTCTAGTTAGCCTCACACCGAAATGGCATATTTGCTCTCCTAATGCTTCATTTTATTTATTTCTCTTCTTCCTAATTTGACAGGACAGGGAAGCCACCCTGTCTGGAACTAATGCTAAGGCTGGATCTGAAGTTGATCCTTTAAATGAGAACAAAGCCTGGCTCAGTTTCTCACCACGTGCCCTCAAACTCCTGGAAACCAAGGCCACAGAAGCCTTTCACCCAGTCAGAACCTCCTGTGTGGCCAGCTGTCTGTTTTCAAGAGCTGCAAATAGCAGCAATACTGAGGGGGACTTAGACAGGACTGGACTTGGCGTCCTAGGGAAGGGTATACCACAGTCCAGGACTAAAACCCATGTGATTCTTCCCACACATGAGAGCTGTTTCCAGCGGTCAGCCCTTGGCCAGGTCAGACTAAGTTTGTTTTAGTGGAGGCTGAACTCAGATGGAGATGTCAGGGAGAGGGAAAGAACTGGAAAAGAACGTCCAAAGAAAGGAAATTTTTTCTCTATTTCTAAATGTTACGGTTACCTCAGGTGGTGCAGTAGTATAGAATCTGCTTGCCAATGCAGGAAACACAGGAAACATGGGATCAATCCCTGGGTTGGGAAGATTCCCCTGGAGGAAGAAATGGCAACCTCTCCAGTATTCTTTGCCTGCAGAATTCCACGGACAGAGGAGCCTGGCAGGCTACAATCTATGGAGTCACAAAGAGTTGGACACAACTAAGCCTGAATGCACTGTTACCTCAAGAAGCTTCACTGGGCTCATAAGGACCAATAACCTCTGGGGAAATGTTTATTGAAGTAACTTGCCTACAAGTATCAATATCGGAAGTGAAAGTTGCTCAGTCGTGTCCGACTCTTTGTGACCCCGTGGACTATATAGTCCATAGAATTCTCCAGGACAGAATATTGGAGTGGGTAGCTGTTCCCTTCTCCAGGGGATCTTCCCAATCCAGGGATTGAACCCAGATCACCCTCATTGCAGGCGGATTCTTTACTAGCTGAGTCACCAGCGCGCATGGAGGGGGGGATGTGATTTTGTTATTGCCCTGTAAGGATGATACAAGCTTTCTTACAGCACTTTGAGATATGAAGACCTTTTACCAAATTGAGCCAAGGTTGTGTAATGATAATAACAGCTGATATTACTTATTGAGTACTTTATGGTATACTGTCCTAAGCATTTTGCATATATTCACTCATCTACTCCTCACAATAATCCCATGAATTATGAATCATTATTATTTTTATCTTATACATATGGAAACTGAGGCTTAGAGAGGTCTGTCCAAGGTGTCACCTCTTAATAATAAGTAGTAGAGTCAAGATCTGAACAAGCAGTCTGGTTGCATTGATCACAGGCTTGAAGGAAGGAGATCTGATTGATTCCTATATTTGGTAGGTGAGAAGTTACTCTTGTTAGTGACTAATTTTGACACTGCCCCAATTGAAAGAGTTTTATCATAACTAAGGAAGGAGTAATTTCTCTGCAATGAGAATCTAACCTTGAGACTTTTTATAAGTAACTCAGAACCACCTAAGGTACCAAAAGGCTCTCAAATTTGGAATGGAATTAGGTCAAGACAAACTTTAGTATGTATCCCTGATGGCTGGTGGGATGTGTGGGGGTGTGGGCCTCAAGGCTGCTCTCAGTCAGGTCACACAGCAAAAAATATTTGAGGACGGATGGAAAATGTTAAAACCCACTTGTTGGAGTTGGGAAGGATTCCTCTTTCCTTTCAATGATGTCGATTGTTTGAGGGCCGAAAGAAGGGAGAAGGTGAAGGTGGGACGTTCTGACAGAATAGCATTGAAACAGGTATATTATCATATGTGAAACATAACACCATTCCAGGTTTGATGCATGAGACAAATGCTCAGGTCTGGGGCAATGGGATGACCCAGAGGGATGGGATGGGGAGGGAGGTGTGGTGGGGGGGGGTTCAGGATGGGGAACACATGTAAACCTATGGCTGATTCATGCCAATGTATGGCAAAAACCACTACAATATTGTAAAATAATTAGCCCCCAACTAAAATAAATAAATTTATTTTTTTTTTAAAAAAAGAAAGAGCTGAGACATCATGAACACTGAGTTTAAATTTTTGTGGTGTACAGATAGCTGTAATGGATATTCTTCTGAATCACATTAACGGAGGGAAGGCCTTTGGAGCTGTCCAAAGTGAGTAACACTTTGTTAACAAATCTCATGCACTTCCCATGGCCCTGGGGAACTACCGGGGATGTGACTCAAAGGATTTCCACCCAGATGAGACTAATGTGGCTAGAGTCTTCTCTGTTGTAAGCTGTGCTTCCTCAGGCCACACTAACCTTAAGAAGCACATTCAAAGAGTAATAATTCAAAGGATAAACGGAACCGCATTTGACAGTGAAACTGCTAAGACCCAAGTTCTCCTTCAGCCACCAACGCAGCTCAGCTCTGGATGGCTGTGGGAGTCCCATTGTCTAGAAGGCAGAGCCTCCACTGCCAGCCTCAAGCCCCAGGCTGTGCTAAGCTCTGCTAAGATGGGCCCGGGCAGCTTCTTGCTTGGCAGTAGGCCACTCTGCCTGTATACTGTAAGCAGGGACAAAAATGGAACAGAAGGCAGGAGGAAAGCACGGAGGGATAGGTTTGGACCAGCTGTTCAAGGCTAGAGGAAGAAATGCCCCCTTTCCCTGTGTCTTTCTGTGCTGCTTCTCACCAACCAAGCAGCCAGAATGAAGCCTCTAGCAGGATGTAAGCCTTGGGAAAGAAGCAAACACAGCCACTTGACCTGCTTCCAGCCCAGCTCACCAGCTGAGGAGCAGGTTAGGCTAATGTCAAGGGCTACCATGTGTATCTGACATTTTGTGCATTGGGGGAAAAATCTTGGGGACTGGAATACAGTACATGTTATTTGGTTGATTCTGATTCTCTTTCCTCATGTGTGTGACAGAGACACTCAGTAGCTTCCTTTACCTGGGAATGTATGGATTTGATTCTAGGAGACTCTAGGAGAGCAAGGCTTATGTTGTTTCATTCCCAGAAGAAAGCCTAGGCATAGAGGGATAGAATCAAACAGGGATGTGTGTGGGACTTCATTCTTTCTGCCGTACATTATGTCATGAGAGCTTTTGCATGATCAATACATTGTAGAATCTCTGTGGGAAAACAGAAGTCATCTACCTCTCAGAGCCCCACAATACCAAGAAAATGTTTTAATTGTACGGCATCCCTGTTAAACATCCTTGAGTCTAAATGAAAGAGGCAGGTCCCTCCAGGAGAGCGACAGTGAGTAATGGTGTCCGCACACCTTATCCTTGCAACTTTACCCTTTATATCTTCTTAGAGCTTGCCAGATCCTCTGTCCATGGAATTCTCCAGGCAAGAATACTAGAGTTGGTAGCCATTCCCTTCTCCAGGGGATCTTCCCTACCCAAGGATAGAACCCATGGCTTCGGCATCTTCTGCATTGGCAGGCCGATTCTTTTACCATCTGAACCACCAGGGAAGCCTAGATAGATAGATAGATCTACAAATATATATCCTATGTAAGGATATAAAAATAGCCTTATTCTTATCCTCTTCTGTGCAGCCTTCTTCCCAGGACAAATGGCAGGTGGGTCTTGAATCTCTGCTGTGACATTTGACACCGTTCAAAGGTGATCTCATTAAAGAAAAGGACTGTGAAACTAGTTTGAGCATTTTTTGATTATAATTTACCATTGTCTTGAGTAGAAATGGCAGGATATTGTGGAAAAAACTGCTTTTGACTGATGTGTGTCTTTTCTAGTTCTGAACATTTCAGTCATTGTCTTATAAAAGAAGAATTTTATTGATTTGAGGCCTTGGCAAAGAGAAATGATCTCCTCTCCAATCAAAGATTGCCTTATAAAGAGTGTGTGACTTTTTTTTTTCCTTTCCAGAAGTTCTTTGTATCCTCTCTTATCGCCAGTGCTCTAAAATTCCATGATGATATTTCTTGATCTGGTCTTCTCTGATGGCTCAGTGGTAAAGAGTATGCCTGCCAGTGCAGAAGATGAAAGAGACATGGGTTTCATCCCAGATTGGGAAGATCCCCTAGAGGAGGAAATGGCAAACCACTCTAGTATTCTTACCTGGGAAATCCCATGGACAGAGGAGCCTGTTGGGCTACAGTCCATAGGGTCACAAAAGAGTCAGACACAAGTTAGGTGACTGAGCACACATGCATGCCTTGGTTGTCTCCATTTATTGTGCTAAACGATTAATGGGGCCTTTAATCTGAGAAATTATGCTCTGTGGGGGAAAATGCAACATTTTCATTATACTTCTTTGATAATTTTGTCTCCCTCTGCTTATTTTGTTTTGTGTTTCCGGAGTTCATAGTACTCAGATGTGGAGTTTCTTGGACTAGAGTTCTAACTTAAAAAAGTTTTCTCTTATGATTTCTCTTTTGATGAATTAATTTTTAAAACCTTAAAGCAAATCCAAACTTAGAGAAAAGTTGCAGATACATTAAGAACTTTTTTCCTAAATCATTTGAAAGCTAATAGTTGATGTGATGATACTGTGATAACCAAATCTTTAAGTGTATTTCCTACAAACAAGGGCATTCTCCCACATAACCATCATACTAGCACCAAAATCAGAAAATTAGCATTGACACTTTACTTCCATCTAATTCTCAGACCTCAGTCAAGTTTTTCCAGTTTCCTTAATAAGGAGAAGATTCAGTTCTGAATCATGTGTTACCTTTAGTTATTTCTCTTTAGTCTCCTTAAATCCAGGGCAGTTTCTCCATTTTTCCTTTTTAATCTTGATACTTTTGAAGAATAGAAATGAGATGTTTTGTAGATCTTTCCTGAACTTGAGTTTGTCTGGTGTTTCCTCTTGATTAAGTTCAGGTCATGCATTCTTGGTAGGACTAGCACAGAAGGGGTGCTGTATGAGTCTCACTGTGTCCTATCAGGTGTGCATGCCTTTGACTTGTCCTAATACTAGTAATGTTCTCATTGATCACTTGATTAAGAAGGTATCTTCCAGGCTTCTCCTGTGTAAAGCTTTCCTTTTTGCCTTTGTAATTAGTAAGTATTCTATGAGAAGGAATTTTGGACCTATATAAATATTCTGTGAACTGGATAAATAATATAAATAGAAACTATGAAGAAAAATAGCTATAAGGAAGAATAGCTGACAGCTTGCCCAAGTCACTAATCCTTTTCTGCAGATGTGTTCCATGTAAAGGTATATCAAATAACCTTTATAACTTCATAGTATTGAAGAGGCTGAGGAGTTGAGCCATTGCTGTATTGGGCTTCTCCATCTCTTCCTTTTATAAGCAGGTTTTAGTAAATGTCAATCTTATTCCAAAATTTGAGTCTCTACTTTTAAAACAACTGTAAGATATAGATTGTGCATGTGTATGTGTGTCCATACACTTATTTTCTAACTTTGTCATGGAGAGAATCTAGAGGAAGTGTACCCTAATAGCAATAAGCATGCTAGTGCCAATCTTAGTTTTTAAATATCATTCTCTAGTAAAAGCAACAAATGCTGTTTGGAGAAATGGCTCCTTCTAGGCCTTGTTGTTGTTATTCAGTCACAAAGTCATGTCCAACTCTTTGTGACTCCATGGACTGCAGGAGGCCAAGTTCCTCTGTCCTCCACTATCTCTGGAGTTGGCTCAAATTCATGTCCATTGAGTCAGTGATACCATCCAACCATCTCATCCTCTGTCTTCCCCTTCTTCTTTTGCTTTCAGTCTTTCCCAGCATCAGGGTCTTTTCCAATGAGTCAGCTCTTTGCAGCAGGTGGCCAAACTATTGGAGTTCAATTTCAGTAATAGTTCTTTCAACGAATATTCAGAGTTGATTTCCTTTAGGATTGACTGGTTTGATCCCAAGGGACTCTCAAGAGTCTTCTGCAGCACCACAATTTGAAAGCATCAGTTCTGCAGGGCTCAGCCTTCTTTATGGTCCAACTTTCAAATCCGTACATGACTACTGGAAAAACCAAAGCTTTGACTATGTGGACTTATGTCTCTGCTTTTTAATGTGCTGTCTAGGTTTGTCATAGCTTTCCTTCCAAGGAGCAAGCATCTTTTAATTTCAAGGCTGCAGTCACCATCCACAATGATTTTGGAGCCCAAGAAAATAAAGTCTGTCACTGCTTCCACTTTTTTCTCCTTCTATTTGCCATGAAGTGATGGTACCAGATGCCATGATCTTACTTTTTTGAATGTTGAGCTTCAAGCCAGCTTTATCATTCTCTTCTTTCACCCCCATCAAGAGGCTCTTTAGTTCCTCTTCACTTTCTGCCATTAGAGTGCTATCATCTGCATATCGGAGATTGTTGATCTTTCTCCCAGCAATCAGTTTGTGATTCATCCAGCCCAGCATTTCATATGATGTACTCTGTATATAACTTAAATCAGCAGGGTGGCAATATACAACCTTGACATACTCCTTTCCCAATGTTGAACCAGTCTGTTGTTCCATGTCTGGTTCTAACTGTTGCTTTTTGATCCACATACTGGTTTCTCAGGAGAAAGGTAAGGTGTTCTGATATTCTCATTTCTTTAAGAATTTTCCAGTTTGTTATGAACCACACAGGCAAGGCTTTACTGTAGTCAATGAAAAAAAGTAGACCATGTTAGGAACACTACTGGATTAGCCTAGAATATCTTATACCACCAGAAAGTAAGACAATACCCAAAAAAAGAATGATGAGGACATGTTAAAAGGACAGAGAAGTTAATTTTAAAAAGCTTTCACTGGCCAGATCTGGGACAGTTTGAACAACAAAATAAATAATGAGAGTAGAACAAGATAGACAAGACAGAACAGAATAAGATAAATATCCCAGAATCCATAACAGTGTAAAATACTTTTATGAATAAACATATAATTGGAGAAGAAGAGAAAACTCTGACTAGAATTTCAAAATTAAAGATGTAGAAAATTCATCAGTACCATCTTGGGGTGGAATGAGAAAGGAGGTTTAAGAGGGAGGGGATATATGTGTACCTATGGCTGATTCATGTTGATGTACGGCAGAAATCATCACAATATTGTAATTATCCTCCAATTAAAAATAAGATGAAAAATTTTTTAAATGTAGGAGAATTGATGGAAATTTGAAAAAAATCATTTTCTGACAAACACCACAGTAATAATGGTTACAGGAAAAGGCATCGGTGGATGCTAAAATTAATGGGTCAAAATGTTTTGGGAATCAGAATGCTTTGTTCTTCACAATATAGCTATTAATTACAAAGTTAACAGTAGAGTGGAGAAGGCTGGCAGACACCACTTTAACCAAATGATCAAAGTTAACATCACAAGTAACGAGTCATATTGACATCATGTGCAACCTGATATGATGCACTGAGATCCACACAATGCATCACAGTATTCTATAAGCAGCTGACCAGTGCTCTTTAAAAGTGTCAAAGTCATTCAAGACAATAATAATAATGCACACCTGTTCTAAATTTCTGAGGTCTAAAGAGACATGATACGTAAATGTAGTGCGTAGTCTTGGATTAGGTCCTAGACCAGCGAAGGAAAAATAGTGAAGTGAATGAGGTCTATATATTAATTAATAGCATTGTACCAATGTTAATTTCCTGATTTTGATTGATGTACTAAGGTTACACAAAATGGTAACATTTGGGAAATACGGGTAGAGAGTCTATGATAATTCTATATACTGTCTTTGCAATTTGTTTGGTAAGCCAGATTATTTCAAAATGAGAAGCTTAATTTGTTTTAACAGGATAAGTTAGGAGCAGTGCCTTTCTGTTAAGCTGCCCTGAAATTTCATCATAGCTAAGTTTTTCTCTGATGTTGTTCATTTTCTCCATTGACTCACTTTCTCCCGGGGCTATACCTCTTATAGTCTCCTGTAATAGATAGAGAGGGGCTGGCCATGTCATGGTGTGGGGTATGGGAAAGGACCAGGCTGCAGGGTAAGTGCTTCTCATGAAGCCTGTAGCCTATCAGTTATTTCCAGCCATTCTTCTCATCCCTACCTTCAGGCCCTTTTAGAGGTTTCAACCCAAAGCTGTCTAGCAGCACCACAGTACAAATCAGTTTGCTTCTCATCAGCCATCTCTCTGAAGGCGGTTCAGCTCCAAGGTTTTCTGGTCTGCAGTTATCACTCATCCATTCACTTTCCACCGTTTTGCTTTCTGTAATCTCCTCTCCCATTCTCTGTGTCCATATGGTTTATTCCTTTAAATTTCTATACTGTCATTTTAGAGACATTTCCATGGGAAGCAAAAGTTAATACATGCTTGTAATTTCTGGGCTTTATTGGAAGTCCTCGAAATGTTTTACGCCACTTTCTGAACCTGTTCCTCTGATCCTCATGCAAAATGGATTTGGGTTGACATGGCAACTTTCAGAATTCCTGAGATAAATGAAAATTAGGTGCCTCTTTTGGACCCTGGCAACCCTGAGATATTGGTATTTTATTTTATTTTTTTGTTTTTTTTTTTTATTTTAGTTGGGGGCTAATTACTTTACAATATTGTAGTAGTTTTTGCCATACATTGACATGAATCAGCCATGGGTTCACATGTGCTCCCCCTCCCGAACCCTCCTCCCACCTCCCTCCCCATCCCATCCCTCTGGGTCATCCCAATGCTCCAGCCCTGAGTATCCGTCCCATGCATAGAACATGGAATGGTGTTCCGCTTCACATATGACAATATACATGTTTCAATGTTATTGTCCCAGAACATCCCACCCTCACCTTCTTCCTCAGAGTCCACAGGACTGTTCTATGCATCTGTGTCTCTTATTCTGTCTCGCATATAGGGTTACCGTTACCATCTTTCAAATTCCATATATATGCATTAGTATACTGTATTGGTGCTTTTCTTTCTGGCTCACTTCACTCTGTATAATGGGCTCCAGTTTCATCCATCTCAATAGAACGGATTCAAATGTATTTTTTTTAATGGCTGAGTAATATTCCATTGTGTATATGTACCACAGCTTCCTTATCCATTCGTCTGCTGATGGACATCTAGGTTGCTTGGTATTTTAAAAGGCCTTCTTTCTATTCGTGTGATATAGACCAATGTAGGTTTTCACGTAGCAAACAGTGTCTAATACATTCAGACAATAGACCTGAAGGTGCATCGTAGGAATCATTTTCTTCTGAGGTTTGGCGTACACCAAGTCACTTGACTGAGACTTGAGGTGCAGCCACTCTGGGCAAGGAGGAAGTAAGAAGTGGAGAAGGAAGAGAAAGTTATGAAGAGCGAGTGCTTTGGAGCCATGGCAATCAGGATTCAAATTCCCTTTCAACCATTTGCTTGCTGCATAATCTTGAGTAAGTTATTTCTCTCTTAATATCTTCAAGTTACTCACATATAAAATGGATATAAAACTACTTGTTTCCATTGGTTCATTGTGAAGATTTAATGTTATAATGTATATAACATAAATGGTACTTAATATTATTACTATAGCCTATTAAAATAGTTTATCTATTGGGCTTCCAAAGATGACAGAAGCAGATAGTAGGAAAAAAATAGTCTTGTGCTTATTCAAAAGCTAGGCTATGGTTATCTTGCTGCTTGGAACTGAGCAGAAAGCATGAACGTATTGCTACACTCTCGTAAATTCTCTGATTTGGTTTTGATGTCCGAGCCATTCAAGCAACAGATGTCACCTTCCCCTCTGTGTTCTGACCTGCCAGTGATGCTGCTGTCTCCATAGCAAACCAGAGACCTGTCAGGTTAGGCTTCTTGCTAAAAAGCTTCATTTTTGTTCTCCTCTGGTGTTCGTCCAGCAAAGACGATCCTTGCCTTGTTCCCCTGGAGGTTAAAGCCCATGCATATCTTTGGTGCAAAGTTCTGACACCTGACCCAAGGCCTTCCTGCTACTCCAGGTGGGAAATCATGCCTGAAGAAAGCAGTTGAATATCTGGTCTGGGAAACCACTTCTGAGTGGGGCAATTAGAGGCAATTGGAAGGTTGTCTAAGGTCTTGGATGGAGAGGTTGCTTTCTTCCTTGTCTTTTCCTTCTTATAGTTCCTAGAAGGTGAGGGTCATGAACCTCATCTCATGCAGGGCTCTCCTGGATCACTCAGAGGTTGGGAATTGGTGGGAACCTGCTTTGAACTTTAGTGGGTTCCCTCCAGGGAAGTTATAAGAGCCCATCTCATTGCTGCCAAGAGAGCTGCTGTTATAACAATAAGAAAGAGCAGCTGTTGCCTCCAGGACTGTTGTTCCAGAAACTCATAACAGTACGAGCTTTGATTTTAATATTCTTTGACAGGGGGGCTTGGAGAAGACATTTTATAGCTGGCAAATGTTTTTAATCATAACAGGGTGTGTGTTCACCAAGGAGCCCTGCAGAAATCAAGGGGGATGCTGAGTATGACCGGAAGGCTTGCAATTTCTTTGTGATAGAAAATATGCGACAAAGAGAAGAGGAAGAAGTGGGGCCGAAGAAGTGATGGTTGTCTAAAAAGGCAGAAGAGTCCAAATAACTTTTCAAAAAGTATATCCCGAGAATTGATTGTTTTTACTCATATATAAACCAAAATTTAAAATACACATTCTCCTTTCTATCCCACGGATAAAACTTCTTCAAGGAAACTAAAGGCCTAATCACGGCAACTGGGTGACTAGCACAATTTTGCCTCTTGTGGGTATTACTTCTTAGATTATAAGTGAAAAATTTTGCAGTCTACTAAGTAGTGCTGTTTTCACGTCATAGAAGGTGATTTCGGCACAAGTGGAGGCAAAGTCTGTGTGTGCAGCTTAAGTAAAGAATTTGGGCTTTGGGCTTTATGGTTTCAACATGTCTTGTCAGAGTTCTTTCACTAATACCCAACCTCTGGGTAAGGGTCATCAAATGGTTCAATGCATTTGAGAAAGAATCCGATCCTGCTGCCCTTAGATGAATTTGAAAACTCAAATACAATAAGAGAAAGATCTTGGTAAGTCAGATGAATCCATCTTCACTGACTGTAACATTAGCCAGTTCCAAAAGGAAATGAATCTAATAAGCATCTGAAGTAGAGACAGCCTTGTAAAATTTAAGATGTAAGATGTTATTTTAAAAATCAAGATCCAGATTAGTGTGAGGAAGCATTAATGAAGCTAGCTGGCTGTCCATGTGGTAGCCTCTAGTGAGGACATCGTAATGCAGTGTCTGAGTTCTTGGCCTTGAGGTTTGGAACCCATGTGTCAGTATAGTAAGTGCTGCTCTAGATCCAGAGTATGGAAGGACATTTTCCAAACTTATAAGACATTGGCTTATAAACGTATTAATGCAGGACTTCTAGTAATCGGCTACTTCTTACATCTGCTTATCTGGATTACCTCCTTCGCAGTGTCTTCCCTGAAGATCTTAAGTCTCCTTGAAAAACTCACAGTCAGAGAAAGGATCACCTACTCTTACAGCACCTGCTCTGGTAGAATCTGAAAAGTTGCCCTCCTTGTCCCAGGAAAAGATACTTTTCTAGCAACCAGAAAGCACAACTTGGTCAGATTACTGGTTAGACCTATTTTTAAACCCTGACCAGGATGTTTCTGTTTCTCTCCTGTCTCTAGACTGCAGGTGGAGCTTTCTATTGCCTTTTTCATTAGCATGTCACAATTTTCCCAACTGTAGCTTATCTCCATAAACTAAAGTCCCTTTGAGATTAGTAGTTTCCTGTGGAAATACAGAAGAGTCCTGGAGCCCTCGGCAGGATTTGGGAGACACTCCAGTCTTATCTATAATATGTTTTCCAAACATCTCTGTGGATGAATGACTTACAGGGGATGAATATCTGGGGGACTAATTCCATTCATTTCATATTGATTTTTGCCATTTCTAGTTTTCAAAGATGTCATTTTCTGACTTTATTTCTAAATCCTAGTGCCCACTCCAGTACTCTTGCCTGGAAAATCCCATGGACGGAGGAGCCTAGTAGGCTACAGTCCATGGGGTCGCAAAGAGTCAGACACCACTGAGTGACTTCACTTTCACTTTTCCCTTTCATGCACCGGAGAAGGAAATGGCAACCCACTCCAGTGTTCTTGCCTGGAGAATCCCATGGATGGTGGAGCCTGGTGGGCTGCCGTCTATCAGGCCGCACAGAGTCGGACACGACTGAAGCGATTTAGCAGTGCTAACCTTAGGGACCTCTCTGACTATTCAAAAGAATTATTTTGTAGCATATTTCCTGGGTCATCAGGAACACCAACGTGCATAATTCTACTCCATCAAGTTGAAAATGTACAAAATCAGTAAGAAGGAATAAAACAATTGCATGGCTTTCCTTTCAGCTTGATTCACAGAAGTGCAGCCTTTCAAGATCCTTCTTTTCTGGCTTAAATTGGGGTTCCAGGGGAATCTTTGGGATGTCTCATAAATCAGTCTATGACAGACTTGATATCATCACAGTGAAGCATCTAACCATCCCCAGTGAATCAGGGGCCTGAAGTTATGTGACCACCGTCATTGGGCCATTGCCTGTACACTTCTATCTGGAGACTCCACAGACTCTCTGAAAAGCTTCAGTGGGTCTTTTTTGTGGGCAGATAGTGGCCTGAGAAGTGAACTATGGAGATGGACCAGGACCTGATAAGAATATTGCAAGTGAGCTGGACACTTGTGGCTTTACCATCTCATAAGAGCTACGCTGAGATGCACATACTTAACCTACAAGTGTGTAAAAAGGAAAACACCAACATCCCAGAAGAGGAAGTCTCAACCTTCTTGAACCCCTCCCTTAGGTAAGGGCGGTGTCTGCCTCTGTTATATCAATATTTAGGAAAATCATTATGCTTCCTGGAGAAAGCCCAAGAATTTTGACTTTAAGCCCCATGTAAGAATTTGATCCAGGATATTACAAAACTTTTAAGAAAAAGCTTTTTGTAAATCTTTTACTGCTTTTCTGAATTGTTAAAGGTTGATATAAAAATTCACTTTGATTCTTGCTTAGGGAAAAATTGTTCTGTGGGAACTTAAAAAAAAAATCTTTTTTTAAAAAACAGTTTTAAGTTTACCCATCTCTTAGATTCATCTTGGTTCTGATGGTTTGATAGCCTTGGTCGTGATAGTTTGTTTTTTGGTGACCGCGGCATTTTTGAGGAGTACTAGCCAGGCTTTGTGTGTGTGCGTCTCTCTCTCTTTTTTTTTTTAATGGAAATATAATTGATTTACAAAGTTGTGCCAATCCCTGCTGTATAGCAAAGTGATTCAGCTATACACATATAAACATTCTTTTTTTTTTCATATTCTTTTCCATGATGGTTTATTATAGGATATTGAATATAGTTCTCTGTGCTATACGTTGGGAACTTGCTGTTTATCCATCCTATGTATAATAGTTTGCATAAGGCCCCTCTATTGGAATTTGTCTGATGGTTTTCTCAAGATGAGCCTGGGGTTGTGGATTTTGAGGAGGAAGATCAGTGAGGCAAACAATCATTTTTTCCCCATTGTATTAGGGTTGCTTGCTATCAACATGATTTATGACTGTTGATGTTGACCTTGATCAAAGAACTGAGACGAGTTTGTCAGTTTTCTCCACTGTGAAGCTGCTTGTTTTTATTTCTGTTTTCACACTGCTCTTTGGAAGGAAGTCACTGTGCACAGCCACACTGCAGGATGGGGAGTTAGGCTCTCCTTTGAGGGCAGAAAATCTATGTAAATTATTTGGAATTATTCTGCATGAAAGATTTATCTTGTCTCCTCTCCCCATTTATTAATTTATTCAATAATTTATTGAATAAATAATACAATAATTTATTTGTATTAGTATGGACTCATATATATTTATTTTGCATTTGGATTATACTCCAATAATACTTATTTTATTTTTTGCTCAAATTATTCCAGTATTAGCCATTTGAGAGTTCTGCCAGTTGATTCCTGTGCTCCTCTGTCGTACCTGTCAATATGGGTGATTTTATTTTACTTTATTAGTGCTTTCTTGCTTGCTGAAATTACAAGATCCTTCAGGCTCATTGTGTATATTTCTTGCCCTAGTCCTCAAACCAGTCATTCTTCAAGGATCCCTGATTCCTTTTATTGGAGTCTAGTATTAGAAGTAAAGATCTGGGTACTATTTGTGCTCCTTGTTACTGGAACATCATTTCTTCTAGTTCTGTAAGAAATAGACATGTGTGTGTATACATGTGTGTAAATATTTTTATATGTAACCATCTGTATCTGTATTAAGCTAAACATGAGTTCCTATTGATGTTTCAGACTGTAATCCATTACCACATGGATTACTTTAGCTCCTCCCCCTATTTATCTGTAAATTCTCACTCCAACAGTGAGATTCTAGCTCTGCAGGAAATGTTTATGCAGACAAATCAATGTTAACATTTTGGTAGAAAATTTTTAGACATCTCTCTCTTTGTCTCTGTCCATGTTCCTGACTTTTTGCTTTGTGTGTGTGTGTGTGTGTGTGTGTGTGTGCCAGTCATGTCTGACTCCTTACGGGCCCCTGGACTGTAGCCCACCAGGCTCCTCTGTCCATGGAATTTTCCAGGCAAGAATACTGGAATGGTTGCCATTTCCTCCTCCAGGGGATTTTCCCCATCCAGGGACTGAACTCTCTTTCATCTCCTGCATTGGCAGGCAGATTCTTTACCACTGTGCCACCTGGGAAGCCCTTTTCTGCTATATATATGAATGAATATAGTACATATATTAAATATGTATATTTATTTTCATATAAGTGGTACATATCTTACCTGTTACCTCAAAATGTATTTTTTGCCTACATGTCAGCAACATCTTATCATGCTAGTAAATTCTGATGTACAACTTTGTTTTTAATTGTATGTATTCTACAAATTACTAGCCCCTTATTCATGAATGCTCTGGTTGTTCCCAAATTGGTCAGCGTTACAAACAGTGCTATCATGCAAAATCCTTCTGCACATTATCTCTGTAGGAAATATTCTTACAAGTGCAATTTATCCTATGGGGATAAGATTCTTTAAATTTTTCAAAGCTCTTTTGGGACTATATAATTGCATTTAGACTGAACTTCCAGGAGTGAACCCCCTCCCTGAATCTGGTGGTTTGTTCGGGGGCTTGGTAAGCATGGAGGGACTATAGTGGAGACATGGGTCTGTTTCCACCTACACAATGGAAACGATGCCTTCTCCCCTACTGGCTGCCTTGGACATCACTATGCTGAAATTCAGCCAGCATCTGGGTCTGGGGCACTGAACTTGATTGTCCTCTGGCCTGGTTTGGCCTTACCCAGGTGCCAGCTGCTGAAGTCTCTTGAGAGCTGTGGCCTCCCCTGTTCCCCACGCGTGTGCGTGCTCAGTTGCTCAGTTGTGTCCTACTCTCTGTGACCCCATGGACTGTAGCCCACCAGTTTCCTCTGTCCATGGGATTCTCCAGGCAAGAATGCTGGAGTGGGTTGCGATGCCCTCCTTTAGGGAATCTTCCTGATCCAGGGATCGAACCCCCGTCTCTTACGCCTGCATTGGCAGGTAGATTCTTACCACTAGTGCCACTTGGGAAGCCCTGTCCTAATTGAGTATGCCGCCTCCCCCCTACACCCCCAGAATTTCTGTCCATTCTACCACTGTGTCCTAATTAAGCGCTGGAAGCCCTCAGTGTCAGCTCCTGCTTTATCCCCAGAGTGTCATTAACACATGCCTCTAAGCATCTGGGATGGGTGAGCCAATTTGAAGATCAAGCAAGAAAGAAGAGAAATTAGATTAAATCTTTGCTTGAAACTTGGAACTAAACCCAGGGCAAGACCTACTAGAAAGTGCCAGGGAGAGGCTATGTCTGACACCCTGGTGTGCTGATACTACTATTCTCTGCGCCCTGTCAGCTGCTCAGCTGCTTGCTGAGAGAGCAGAGAGACCTTTCTTATTAAAGGAGTTTTCATTAAAGAAACTCCTAGAAGACTTTGAGGAAATGGAGAAATGACAGGCAGTGGGGCTGGGGACCCCTCCTGAACTCATTTATTTCCCTCACTCTTTTGCTGTGAGGATTGGAGAAGCTCATGTAGAGTATTTGGCATGTAGACATTCAGTAAATAATAGCAGCTGAAAGTAGCTAATATTTATTGAGGACTTACGCACCAGGCACTAGGTTAGGTATTTTACATGCTAACTGATTTTACCCCCATGACCACACTGTTACTTTTTCCTCAGTTTTACAGATGAGGAAAATTTGATGTTATTGTTTTCTCAGGTTTACTGATGAGGAAAATGAGGCACAACAAGATAAAGCAATCGGCCTAAGGTCACACAAATAGGGGAAGGAAGGGGGTTCAAGGTTAGGCATCCATCTCCAGAGCCAGGGCTGGTTCTCACAAAACAGTTTCCTAGTGAAGTGCAGGCTGCCTTTGAATTCTACAGTAGACACTGTGAAATGCCTCCTCAACATCCATTTTCTCCTTTTTCTTACTTATTGAACCCCAATATTTTTGAAGAGTCATGATAGCTCAAATGAAAATAAACACCACCCAGACTCCCTGGCAGGCAGGGGGGACATGTAACACAGTCCTGGCCACTGAGATGTAAGCCAGTGGGACAGGTTCGGCTGGCACTCCCCTCCCCCGTTTGCTGCCTGATCACAGTTGTGATGCATGGAAGCATCTAGAAGCCTTCTTGTGAGCAAAAGGATGAAAGCTACATGCCAAGAAGAAAGACAGGGGGAGCCTGGGATGTCAACAGCATTGTGAAACCAGCCAGCAGTCCTGGAGTGCTTGCATCTGATCTTTCAGGGAAAATCATCCCCTTTGTAGTGAAGCCACTCAATGTCTGGTTTCTGCTGTCTGCAGTCGAAAGCAATCATAGCACAAAATCCCAGCTCTACTGGAAGGCCCCTCAGGGGAGGGGCGTTTGTGCGGTAGATCCCATCAAGCTCAGAACCTCAGTTTACTTAGTCTCATTTATCATGTTACACCCCACAATATCCGGAAAGGCAGATACCCAGATGACCAGCAAGAAAGAAAGGGAGAGGAAGTAAGGAAGGCGGGAAGAAGGGGAGAGAGGGAGGAAAAGAGGAAGGAAGGGAAGAACAGAGGAAGAAGGGAGGAAAGGAGCAGGAGGGGCATTACAGCCAGGTGGTCATGAGCACCCACAGTGCAGAGGACGGTGTAGAACGGGACTTGTCTCTGAGAGTTTCGTGTTCCTCTGGCCTTGTTCCCATTTCCTTTTCTCTAGGCCTTTTCTGCCTTCCAGTTTCATAGAGTTTTTCTGAATTAGTTTGTAAAGGGTTTAGAATAGACCTCTCTAAACTGAGGTCAGTTTTGTCTCCGAAGAGCATTGGGCAGTGTCTGGAGATGTTTTTGACTGTCACACCTGAAAAAGGGGTGCCACTGGTATTTACCTAGTGGACAGAGGCCAGGGATGCAGCTAGACATCCTACAAGGCACAGGACAGCCTCATAACAAAGAATTATCCAACCCCTAATGTTAATGATATGGATGAGAAACCCTGATTTAAAACAATTCCTTGCTCATGATAAATGTTTTATGAGTTACTGTGATTTTGACATGTTATGTTAAAGATTCCCTCTCCACTCAGAGTGAAGATAGACAAGAATAACAGGGAGAAAGGGGACCCGCATCTCTGTTCTGCACATACATGAAAGGTATCATAATGAAAACTTTTAGGAGGGTTGCAGGTATTCAAGATGGTATCTTTAAAATGTTTAGCCTAGTGCCTGGCATGTAGTAGGTGCTCAGTAAATGAGAGACTTTAAGACTACCCCACCTTTGTCATTGATCACAGTGAAGATTGTTAATCTTTTTTGTGAATTAGGATTGCTTTGCATTTCCCCAAAAGCCTTTTGGTAGGAGAATAAAAGATGTGTGTGAATGGGGGTACATGCTGGAGATAGAGTATTGAGTTAAGCATTGGGCGAGGGTGTCACTGAATTCTTCTCTACTGAGAATGCTGCCATTCGGTAGGAGGAGCTGGCAGGCTTAGTCTCTGTGCTTGCCTGGAAGTCAGCCATCCTGAGCCCTGCTGGAGGTCCACTCACCCCACCCAGAGGATTCCCCAGTGTTCTGGCTTCCAAAGCGGGGAAAAAAAAAAAAAAAAACCTAATTTATGATGACTAAAATAGATTTGGACTGTTTCCTCTTCTTTCTACCTGCCAATGAGACTTAGGCTCACTTCTTTTCCTCCTCATCTGATTTGTAAGTGGGGGACAGTGGCAATGCCTTACCTAACAGGTCTAGGAGACAGGGCATGTGACATCCTTGTGATTCTGAGCTGCACAGAAATCAAGTGGTGGCTGCAGAAGCCCATCTTGTGAGATTCGTGGGTGGAGACATTAGAGATCAGCTCAGATCCGGCTTAAGGCTGTTTCCCCATTGCAGATTTTAGATTCCAACTCAATTGCTATCCAACTGGTTGTACTTTTGCACAGTCTATAGTAAAGGTCCCAGTACTAGGAATTCAATAACTAAGATCTTTAAAGATGGAGTGAATTGGAAGCCTTATACATTGCTGTTGGGAATGTAAAATGGTACATCTGCTGAGGAAAACATATTGGCAGTTCCTCAAAAAATGTTAAACATTTGACAAATCAATTTCACTCCCAACTGCATACCCAAGAGAAATGAAAACATATGTTCACATAAGCACTTGTACACAAATCTTCAGAGCAGCCAAATATTCATAATAACTAAAAAGTGGAAACAACCTAAATGTTCAGCAACTGATGAATGGATAAACACGTGTGATGGATCCATACAATGGAATATTATTCAGCTATGAAAAGGAATGAAGAACTGACGCGAAGAACTGACTCATTTGAAAAGACCCTGATGCTGGGAAAGATTGAAGGCGGGACAAGAAGGGGATGAGAAGGGTGAGATGGTTGGATGGCATCACCGATTCAATGGACTTGAGTTTGGGTAAACTCCAGGAGTTGGTGATGGACAGGGAGGCCTGGAGTACTGCAGTCCATGGGATTGCGAAGAGTTGGACACGACTCACTGACTGAACAGAACTGAAAACATCACACTAGGTGAATGAAGCCAGATGCAAAAGACCACATATTATGTGATTCAATATATATGAAGTAGAACAGGAAAATCCGTGTGTGAGTGCTTAGTTACTCAGTTGTGTCTCTTTGTGACCCCATGGACTGCAACCCTCCAGGCTCCTCTGTCCATGGGATTTTCCAGGCAAGAATACTGAAATGGGTTGCCATTTCCTCCTCCAGGGGATGTTCCCTACCCAGGATCGAATCCGCATCTCTTGTGTCTTCTGCACTGGCACGTGGATTCTTTGCTACTGAGCCACCTGGGAGGCCCAGACAAATTCATGACAGTAAGTAGATTGTGGCTGCCAGGGTTGGGTGAAGGGAAGAATGGAAATGATTGCTTAATGGATATGTAGTTTCCTTTAGAGTGGTGAACAGGTCCTGGAATTAGTGGCGATAGTTACACAATATTGTGAATGTACTAAAAGTCACTAAGTTTTACACTTTAAAAATAGTCACAATGGTGAATTTGATGTTATATGAATTTTACCTCAATATTTTAAAAAGTGAATGAAGTCAGTTTTCAGCTTACTGGTAAAGCAGTAATGTTTCTTTTATTTCCTTTCTTTAAAAAAATATTTTTTAAAAAATTGAGGTTTAATTGACATTTAACATTATGTTAGTTTTCGATACAAAACAAAATAACTAAATATTTTTATATATTGGAAAATCACCACAATAAGTCTAGTTAACATCAATCACCATAATTACCAAAAAAAGTGTTTTTTCTTGTAGAGTGATGTTTCTGATGTCCTTGTATCCTGGCTTTTGTAAACCCTGAAGTCTGGAATACCTTGGTCTAGTTTAAGACACTCTTTCAGGAGCAGACAGAATGCAAATCTCTAGTCTCAGGAGCAGGCAGTAACTCCTCTCCCATGATATTTTTAAAGATATTTGTATTTTTATATTGAATCTGCTATTCTGATGGATTTAAGTGTCTGTGCTCATTGTCCCCCTTGACTAGGAAGCCCAGGACTTGTCTCTGGTGGGGTTCTGCCACATCCCCTGAGTTGTCTGCAGCCTCTCCCAGCCCCAGGAGAGAACCATTCCCAGCTTATACATTCCATGCACATTTGTTCAGACTTCTGTATCAGGCTCTGTCCTGAGCCTGAGCATCTGAAGATAAACATAGCAGAGTCTCTGCTCTCAAAGAGGTGGGAGGAGAGGCAGAAAGGTGACTGAGCAAGTACAACGCTAATGTGATGCAGGAGATGTGCACAGATGAAAGGGCTGAAAGGGAGATGTAGGAGCTGGATCTGGAGGGATAAGGAAGAGTTAATCAGGGAGACTGGGCAAAGAAAGAGACAGGCTTTTCAAAGTCTTGAGTGTGTGAAAGAGCCTGAAATCTTGAGGGAAAGAATTGAAAATGGGGCAGGTGGGAAGGTGGGGGTGTTGTTGCGTAAATGAGCAGATCAAGTTGGATAGCTAGGAAGGGGCAAGGCTTGGAATGCCTTGTTCACCAGCCTGAGTTTGGAATTTATCCTGATAGCAGAGGGAAAATGCTCGAGCATTTTAAGAAGGGAATTTCTATCATCAGATTTGCATTTGGAGTGGGGGATCATACTGGGAACAAAACAGAAGCTGGATTAAAGAGAGAGTTGTAGTGGAGGCTGGCCGGGAGGCTACGGCAACTGTCCACATGAGAGATAACAGAGCCAGAGGAAGGCCATTGGTGGCGGGGATGGGGGAGGCAGGGATGGAACAGACTGAGCTAAGATGCAGGGGAGCTCTGGCTGGTGCAGTGCACGTGTGTTAAGTCACTTCAGTCGTGTTTGACTCTGCGACCCCATGGCTGGTAGCCAGCCAAGTTCCTCTATCCATGGGATTCTCCAGGCACAAATACTTGAGTGGGTTGCCATTTCCTTCTCCAGGGGATCTTCCCAACCCAGGGATTGAACCAGCCTCTCTTACATCTCCTACACTGGCTCGTGGGTTCTTTACCACTAGCATCACCTGGGAAGCCAGGCTGGTGCTGTCAGGTGAGGGTAATATACTAGGAAGAGAGAGCAGTCCTGGGAGGCTCTCAGATCTCTGGCTTGGGTAGGAGTCATGATGTGGGAAGGGACCTAGAAGAGGAGCAGATTTGGAAGAAAGATGACAAGATGAGTTTGGAGTGGACGAGCCTGAGAGCCTGGGGCATGTCCAAGTGGAAATGTTAAGTAGGCTGCAGAGTGGGGGTGGCGCTCGGAATAGAAGGTTAGGTGGCTTCTCCCTGTGTGTCCCTGCTTGTGTGTCCCAGGAGATGGGTTTGAGGACCCGTGACCTGGAAGCTGCTGGTGACTGGTCCTGTCTAGGGTATTCTGGTTTAGGCTCTTTCTCCCCGTTGGCATGTGATTTCATGCTTTTCACTTCTCCCTTTAAATGGAAATGCAGAAAATGATCTTCGCCCTCCAGTGGGGATTGAGATTTTTTTTCCCTCTCTCAGCTCTGACACCTGCTACTGTTTCACTTGCTATTAAAGGTCTGTGTGATGGAGTGGCATGCTTCAAGCGGTGCTAAATGGGTGTGTGGGAGGGGCTGGAGCAGTGTCAGGAAAGGTGTTAGAATGTAAGTCACAGCCACAGGGAACAGAGACCCACAGGCTGGGGTGAGGGAGCCAGAGTGAGGATTTCTGAGTCAGCACCCATGGTATGTGCCCCATGATAAAGGCGCCACCTCCCTGGCTGGTCTAGAAGGCTCTGAAGCCCTTGCCAGGCCTCCTTCCTACCTCTCCCCTACTCCAGTCCACCTGCTGGGTGTGACCTTGTCTAAAGGTCACAGAATTCATACAGGGTGGATTCAGAGTCAGGTCGTGGATGTGGAGTAGGTGCTCTTCGTCTCTCTACCACAGTGCCTCTGCCACCATGAGGAACCATCCCACCACTGTGATAGTCATTCAGCCGTGTCCTGCCATGCTCCTCTGTCCATGGAATTCTCCAGGCAATAATACTGGGATGGGTTGCCATTCCCCTCTCCAGGGGATCTTCCCAACCTAGGGATGGAACCCAGGTCTTCTGCATTGCAGGCAGATTTTTTATCATCTGAGTCACCAGGGGGAGTTTTGAAAAATGGTTGTCAACTCCCTAGTTAAGACAGAAAATGTTTCCATCACCGTCAGGGGAAGAACAAAGGGCCAGCCACCTGATGACCAACCCAACCCAACCCTACCCAGCTCCATCCATGAGTGACTCCAGCCACCAGGAGAGAGATATTAGGGTGGGGGTGTCCTAGGTGGCCCCTTCCTCTGCCTTCACTGGGAGCCTGCACCCCCTGGGTTTTCTCTTCCTCTTCAGCCCCGCTCAGGCCAATGAGGGGAGAGCCACCTTCCAGTCTTGGCTTGTTTGCCTATTTATTCTCTTTCAAACAAATCCCGCCTTGTGGTATTGTTGCTATAATAGGAAAGAGGTTCATCTATTTCCAATTCTGCAATGTGGGCAGACTTTCAAAGGGTCTGTGTGCTTGTGGTTCACATATTAATCTGCTTCCTGCCACAGCTCCAAATACCTTCTGCTCCTAAATGAGGGCCATTTTACTTGAGGGGTGGAGACGGGTGGGGAGGTATTATTTCCATAGTTACATTTTCAAATGGGGCAAGGTTAACATAACTTGTCCTGTCTCGAGACAATACCTTGAAGGGATTTGGACGAGATAAAAATCCAAATCCTTTATCCTTGAGAATGCTTTGCTCTGCAGAGCTGATAAGCAGCATATGTATTTGTGTGTGTGCTTGCGAGCACGCATGCCTGCATGCTAAAGCTGTTTCGATCCCCAGCTACCCTCCTTGAGGCAGCTGCGCTTCCTCGCTGGAGAGATGAGCATCTTCAGTGATGCTCAAGGCTTCCTTTTTATCTGGGGACACCACAGGTTTTCAGAAGACCAAGTCGAGCAGTAGGAGATCCTTCCCTGGCTCCTGAGGCCTGTCACGGGCACATTTTTCAACATCTTCCTGTTTACATTTTTCAACACCTTCCTGCTTCCCCCAAAGAGCTCCAGGCTAAGACCCTGCTGTTAATGATCCTACATCACCAGGCTTTTGCTGACATTTAATCTCCCTAATCTGTAGTGCTACGGTGTTATCTCATGTTTAACAAATGGAAAAGCCCCTTTTGGCCTCCATGGGCAGACCAGAGTTCAGCTGTTGGGAGCCAGGAGTGGAATCCCAGAACGGACCCAGGAGTCCAGCAGCCATCTGCCCCCACCCTTTATCTGCTACCCTAACCATGTCCCTCTTGTTTCAGTCCCTGCTGAGTTTAAAACGTTAGAGTTGCAGCCCAGAAAAGAAGATTTAAATATCCTTAATTCCCTGCGCTGAAACATTGTTCATTAAAACCCTAATGTTCTAATCTTTTCTTAGATTTCGTTTCTTGATTTATCTCCCCCCTCCTCAAATAGGAACCTAGAGACTTTCAATTACCATTATCTAAGAGGAGATGTGTTTGTGTGCATAGCCAGGGGCTTGGATGTGCTTATTATTTGCATATAGTTTGTGTGTGTGTGTGTGTGTGTGTGTGTGTGTGTGTATGTGCGCTCTTCCAGGTTTTTCCTTGCCTACGTGATGCTACTTAAAATCCACTGTGTAATCTTCACACTCTGGGTCTCATTTGCTTGTAGACTTCTGCGTCTTCAGGTCCATGTGTAGCCTGCCCATCTATGTATTATTCATAGACACACCTGCTCTCAAATAAGAAACCAAATAGAGAGTAATTCTTTTTTTTTTTTTAATTGAGAGAGAAGGAACCACAGCTCTGATTTGTAAACCTGTTGCCCCCTCTACTCATAAGTTATTCTGGAAACATCCCTCAAAAGCTCTCTTCTCTGCAATAAGAGGAGGCCTGCCTCCTCTCCAAAGGGGACCCCAAGAGTCCTACTGAGGGGCCTCTGCCCAGAGACACTACTCTATAATCCCTGATGTTACCCAGTTGTGTTCTCTGCCTGTAAGTAATGATTCAGCAGTGAAAGCATGCCTGCATCAGTGGGAGGCATTTCATATTGGTATAAGGAATTTCTAGAATTTGGAAAAGGGAGCACATTGTGTCCTGTGTGAGTCTTAACAAGGTTTGCATTATTCTCAGACTTTAACCTTTGCTATTATTGATTAGTTTTGTTCCTAAAATTAACTTTAAAAATACTTGGAAGGAGTCTTCTGAGTTGAGGATTATCCCTAATCTCTTAGTTGTTTCTTTAGTGTGTATTTACTTTTGAGCTTCTTAGTTGTACTGACTTGAGTAAACTCCTCATCCTGTGGTATATTTTTCTCCCAGAATGAACCAGCTGCCATTTTGATTCAGAGCAACATGTCAAATGGATGGCCTGAGTGGCAGAGAAACCTAGGAAGGCTCTTGACAGGAAGTTGATATTCTGAAGTTAGAAACCTATCAGGATGTTTATGATTCTGTAGCACAGTGTAAAGTTGAAAGTATGGCTGCTGGAGTTAGGACAAACTCTACCACATATTGGTTAACTGACTTTTGACAAGTTATATAATATCTCTAAAGCTAAGCAACCTTATCTGGAGAAAGGGAGAGACGAGGCTGGTGGGAGTGTGTGTGGGGGCTGGTACAGAGAAAGAGACAGAGAGGGAAAGAATAAGAGAGTAAATAAGATGTTACATTTTAACATAAAATATCCTCACTAAGTATTAAGGACTGTATTATTAATCCTGAGTTTGTGAACCAAGATTTAAAAGCATGACACTGTACGGGAGATGGTCTGACATGTAGATGGATGCACAAGACAGTCTGTGTTGAAGGCAGCCATCTCCATGGCAACCACAGTGCCCTCTGCTTAGCAGGTCCCCTGGCAAATCACCCGTTTTGCTTATAGCTCAATGATTCCCTGGACTTCCAGGTGCTTTATAAATAAAGATTAAAGATTTATTCCTTTCAAATAAGAATAGTTTTTATTAGTTTTAACTAAATATATAAGTAATACATGAATATCTTCTCTTTATAAAAAAATTAAACATTATAGATAAGGTCAAAGTCTTCTTTGACTACCGTCTCCAGTCGGCATCTCCACCCCAGAGGTAACTTTCACCGTCAGTTTGCTGTGTCTTCTTTTACACATTTGCCATGCATTAAAAAAGACAAAAACACATAGTATCTAAATAGGAAAAAAATCATATTGCTTTGTGTGCATGGGTGTTTTTATATATGTTTTTATACTGTGTGTCATTTTTCAGCTTGATTATTTTTCACTTAACAATAGGTCTTGAAGAGTTTCCTATGTCAGTACCTATAGCACTTTAAAAACAAATCTGCTGTATATGTGTGTGTGTGTGTGTGTGTGTGTGTGTGTGTGTGCGGTATGGATAAACCACATTTTATTTAGCCATTCTGATGGTCATTGAAGTTATTTCTGACATGTTGCTATTGCAAACAAAGCTGCCACAAACATCCTCAGACCTGTCTTCTGAGCACATGAATAAGGATTTCTCTGGGGAAGATATGGATAAACAGAATCATTGGATCATAGTGTATGAATATTTTTTGCTGTAACAGATAATGCCAAATTACCCTGCAAAATGTGGTCATACCAGCTTACAGTCTTATCTGTAGTGTATGGAAATATCTTTTCTCCTATATCCTTTTTAATTTTTCTAATTTATTAGAAAAAAAAACTCACTCATGTTTGAATTTCCTGACTGCTAGTAAAACTGAGGTTTTTGCCATTCATTTTGGGGCTATTTATATTTCTTTTATACCTCACATTTTTATTATACAAAAAAATTTGCATTTTTTTATATTTGTGTTTCTGTGAATTAGCTCTTTGTATCTTAAGAATATTTTTCTATTGAATCGTTTTTCACTTCATTTTTGCTCTGTAGAAGTTCTTTATGTATTCTATATACTAATCCTTTGTTGCAAGTATTTTCTCCTGTTGTCCTTTAACTTTGTTTATGGTGTCTTCTGTCATATAGAAGTTCTTGTTTTTGAGGCAGTCAAATTTATCAGTCTTCTACAAGTTTTGGTTTTTGTAACTTGTTTAGAAATAAGTTTCTATATCAACTCATGGGTTTTGTAACTTGTTTAGAAACAAGTTTCTGTATCAACTCATGGAAAAATTTTTCCTAGATGATATTCTAATTTTTTTTTCACATCTGGGTTGGTAATGAGAGGTTTTCTACATAAGGTTGTCTCCGCTTTTGTGTGTCTACAGCCGAGTAGGGGTGAGGCCTTGACTGGACAGCACTAGTGACAGACTGCCCTGAGGACTGGAGCAGTCCCAACAGTTGCCAGCAGAGGGCAGTGTCGGAGCGGGTCTGCGTCTCTCTATCAGGGCCCTCAGGGGTTCGCTGCCTCACCAAAAAGAGTCTTTCAATTGCTCTGAAATTAGCAAGGGCTTCCCTCGTCAAATTCCAGTGAGGGGAGAGTCTGTCCAGTCAGAGGAAAGACCAGGAGCAAAGTCTTGCAGAGTGCGCTGCCCAGTGGGAAAGAATACAGGGGGAAGTGTCCTGATGTACTGTGTGTTATGACTGCATAGGAGGAGAGGACTGATCAAAGGAAGCCAGAATCACAGAGGGTTTTCTCCAAGGCAAGCATTGATGTCTGCTTAAGTCTGGTCCACACACTTGAAATGAAAGCTAAAGTTTTACAGAGGAAATGTTATTTACTGGACAAAACAACAGGCAGGATGGAAACATGCAGGCCTCAAACTTACCCTTTCGATTTCATCAATCATTCAAGCCCTGTCTCCTTTTGGGGAAAAAGAAAGAAAGTCCAGGTGCCAGAGACACAGCTGACTTTAGAGAAGAAACCCAGGAAACAACAGACAGGGCTGTTGGGTGTAGTTCCCTCTTCATCTCACCCGAGACCCATCTGGGCTAGCAAGTCTGGTTTCCATTGTTGCTTGGTTTAATACCATCCATGTGGGGTTAACAATATCATTATGAAACCCGAGGAGCACTGACAGTGAAATCCCCAGATCTGCATAAACATACTGACCCACAGACAACTGCAAATCTGAGTCAGTCTCTCCGCTCCTGTGCTAAGTTCTCTCAGCTTGTCCCTATTCATTCACCCTCCACAATTTCCTACCCTCCTTTGTGCTAAGGAAGCTGCCTGGGTGAAACAAGGGCGAATGCTACCTTGATAATCAGTTTCTAGTTTGGATGGACCAATGAGAAGTGCCTGTAAGAAGACAGGACTGAGTATTTCTTCCCCAGGCTCCCTCCCTGCCTGTAGTAAGCAGAGTCTTCATTCCTCTGCAGATTCTGAGTCGTCCTATTGTTGGGAAATAAATAACCACTCTCTTCTTTTTCCTCTTTTATGCCATGGGAGGTTAGAGATTTCTGGAGAGCCTGGCTACTTCACTGCCTTTAACCCCTCTTTCACCCTTGGAAATAGTCCTTTGATTAATTTATCTTCAGTTATCCCTTCTGAGTGTACTGATTGATCCCTGTCCTGACCCTGACTACTACAGAAACCTAAATACATATGAATTGTTCATCCTGAAACAGATCAAATAAACAATTAAATTTTTATCATAGTTTAGGACTCCCTTTTCCACGCAGTCTCCAAGCCCATTGGTGGCTGCTGCCTGCATGACTTTCCAAGGGACAGAGCAACCAGTCATTGTAAACCTGCCTAAAAGAGCCCACGGGCTAGGTTCATTTTCTACAGTTGTCTAGTGTTTATTATCACAGACCCCTTCCCCCAGGTTCAAAAAAACATCCCATTGCTATTAATACTCTTCAATTGCATTCTAAAGGTTAAAGGCAAACAACCTGGAAGATGAAAGAATCTCAGGAACCAATTCAGATGCCTTGATGGTTTGACTAATTCGTTAAGGGATGGTTGTAGAAAGTTGCCGGAGATAAAAATGCATTTATATGCAGCCCTCCCCTTCAGGGAGAGGACCGCTGGCCTGTAAGCTAAATAGCCACAATAGGCTGGCACTCCAAGTAGGTGAGTCCATTTGGTTTTCATCTCTTTACCTGTACATGACTAAGTGACCAGTCTCCCAACCCCTCTCTTTTCTTTCTTTCCCCTGCTAGTAAAAACAAGAATGTACAAAGCCCAAAGATTGCAACAGGACTCTAATCAACACGTTAGATGACTATGAATAACTGAAAGCTGTTTGGACACCTATTTTAATTAAATACTGTGCTGTGCTTGGTTGCTCAGTCATGTCCGACTCTTTGCAACCCCATGGACTATAACCCACCAGGCTTCTCTGTCCATGGAGATTCTCCAGGCAAGAATACTGGAGTGGGTAGCCATGCCCTCCTCAAGGGGATCTTCCCAACCCAGGGATCGAACCCAGGTCTCCTGCATTGCAGACGGATTCTTTACCAGCTGAGCTGTTGGGGAAGCCCTAAATAAACATTGAGCGAGCCTTGTTCACCACAGACTGTCCTAATTTCATCACTTGTCCTGTCTGAGTGCACCTCTTCTACATTTGTAACTAATCCGCTCTTACTCTTTTCCAATCCAGCCCTCAGCCCATTTTCAGCCGTTGTCCAGTCACCTCAGAGATGCCCTTGGTGCCTGTTCTTCTCTTGGCTGACAAAGCCAGTCTATACCTGAGATCTGGGGGTTTCATCTAAGTGTCTCTCTCTCTCTGATCTGCGTTCTTTTTCCCACCTCCACTACTAGCACTTGGTCAGAATACCCTGGACAACTCGACTAGCTTCACAGCTGGCTTATGCTCATGCCATCTGTATTTCCCTGTCCTAAGGGCAGCCAGAGTGAGCTTTACAACACATGAACCTTTCCCAGTATGTTCTGCTCAAAACCCTTCAAAGGCTCTCCATTGCTTTTATAATAAAGACTCAATGAGACTTGATCCGCCTGCATGGCCTGGTCTCTGCCCTCCACTCCCGTGTTATCTAATGACACACCACCGTCTGCCCTGGTCCGGGTCCCTTCCTTGGTTCTTCTTTCTCATCTGTGAGCTTGCCATGCTCTGTCTCATGACTCAGGTCCTTTCCCTTTGTTGCAGTTTTCTCACCACCATCAACTGCCTTTGCCTAGTTAACTCCTTAAGACCCAGACTCAACTACCTTCCCAGGGGAACCTTCCTTGTCCTGACACCAGGCCAGGTTCCCTGTTACAATCTCCCCTGCCGTGTTCACAGGCTCTAAGTATACACTTAATTGAGAGATGGATGCCTGTCTCTTCCACTAGAATGTACACCTTGTGAATTTGGAAGTAGTGTCTGTCTTTGTGTTCATTGCATTGTGTCTGGCATATGAAATAATTTTCAAAAAGACTTGCTGAAGACATGAACGGACACTATCAGGCCTTTTCCTTTAATATCAGTGGCTAGTGTTGACACTTCTCCAGACTGAATACATGGAGTCCTGGGTCTAGAGAGATGTAAGCATGAGACTGACCAGAGTTGGGGGTAGGCTGGATTGTTTTCTGACAGCCAGCGATTCTCGGATTTGGAGAATGTTCGTATCCTTATTCTGTCTGTATTAGTTATTAGGGGCTTCCTTGTTGGCTCAGACTGTAAAGAATCTGCCTGTAATGCAGGAGACCTGGGTTCCATCCCTGAGTCAGAAAGATCCCCTGGAGAAGGGAATGGCGACCCACTCCAGTATTCTCGCCTGGAGAATTTCATGGACAGAGGAGCCTAATGGGCTACAGTCCATGGGGTCGCAAAGAGTGTCTGTCTGTGTAGACACTCCCAATCTGCTTCTGTCTTGTACTATGGTTGTTTTGCCCGTGCCCATCCCCCCATCTGTCCCACCCCCAGGCTGTGACACCCCCCTCCCCCAGAGTCCCTCTTCCTGGTGGCTCGTGTCCCTGTTTATTCTTATGCTGGGAAACCTGGGCCTTCCATTCCCAGGCCTGCTTCTGAGCAGATACAATAAAGCACTTAAAAGCCAGTTGGTCTCCTGGAACTTCTTTCTTCCCGCTCTTATTGGCAATGCAAATGAAGGATTAAATTACAAGCAAGAGAGGTTTTGTTCAGAAGCTTGAGTTTTCAGAACCATCCCCAGGGTAATAAAATGGAAAGGGGAAAACTGAACACAAGAGACCTTCCTTCTGTTTTTCCAAGTATCAGCCAAGACTGCAGCCTAACCGATGTATCAGAAGTAAGGGACTTGGAGCTTGGAGAGGTAATTGTCTATACCAGTGGTTTTCAAACTTAGCAAGCATCAGGGTCACTTGGAAGGCTGATTAAACCCAGCTGGCTGGGCCCCACTCCTAGAGTTTCTGATTCAGTTTAACTAGGGTGAAGCCTAAGAATTCTCATTACTAACAAATTCCCAGGTGATGCTGATGCTGCTGGTCTCTGGAGGCCACACCTGGCGAATCACTGGGCTACACTACTCCTTCCCCATGTACTCAAATTTAGTGTGTATTCCAGTCATCCAGGATTATGTTGAAGCACAGACTCTGAGTAAGTTGGAGAGGAGCTCGGTGCCCATCCCATGGCAATGAGGACCACATGCTCAGAAGTAAGCCATCGTCTTCTCACACCCTAGTCCTCTTTGATAGAGGATTCTTCCTTCCTTTATGCCTTTTTGGGACATCAGGGGATGTTTTGGATGACCTTAAAAGGGGGTAGTCCCAGAGAGTGTCACTGTAATCTAAATTTCCCAAGGTCACATTGGCCTGGCCACCAGGAAGCAACATCTGTATGCTGGAGGCAGCTTTTGTCTCAGCTTCAGAAGGAAACCTGGCCTTCCAGGGTAAGAGACCCTTACCCAGAATGTTGATAGGTGTGAAGAGGAAAGACATGGGAGAAATACTACTGGCAGAATAGTTGTGCCAGGTCACACAGGTGGAAAGCGTGTCTTTGTTGGGAGTCGGGTCTCCCTGAGGCTGTAAAAGGACAGGGAGTCAACGTAGAAAAATAAAGCTTTCCTTTTTATAACATAACTGTGTATTATAGCATACCGTTGTGAAAACATGAGCTCTGGGCTTAGATATGGACCCAAAGCTTTAAATAAAATAGCATTCATAAACTGGTTATCATGGTGCTTGGCACTAAACACCTGGAATAACAGGCAAATGTAGCCTTGGAGTACAGAATGAAGCAGGGCAAAGGCTAAGAGAGTTCTGCCAAGAGAACGCACTGGTCATAGCAAACACCCTCTTCCAACAACACAAGAGAAGACTCTACACATGGACATCACCAGATGGTCAACACCAAAATCAGATTGATTATATCCTTTGCAGCCAAAGATGGAGAAGCTCTATACAGTCAGCAAAAACAAGACTGGGAGCTGACGGTGGTTCAGATCATGAAGTCCTTATTACCAAATTCAGACTTAAATTGAAGAAAGTGGAGAAAACCACTAGACCATTTAGGTATGACCTAAATCAAATCCCTTATGACTATACAGTGGAAGTGAGAAATAGATTTAAGGGACTAGATCTGATAGACAGAGTGCCTGATGAACTATGGACAGAGGTTCATTACATTGTACAGAAGACAGAGAGCAAGACTATCCCTAAGAAAAAGAAATGCAAAAAAGCAAAATGGCTGTTTGAAGAGACCTTACAAATAGCTGTGAAAAGAAGAGAAGCAAAAGGCAAAGGAGAAAAGGAAAGATATACCCATTTGAATGCAGAGTTCCAAAGAATAGCAAGGAGAGATAAGAAAGCCTTCCTCAGCGATCAGTGCAAAGAAATAGAGGAAAACAATAGAATGGGAAAGACTAGAGATCTCTTCAAGAAAGTTAGAGATACCAAGGGAACATTTCATGCAAAGATGGGCTCAATAAAGGACAGAAATGGTATGGACCTAACAGAAGCAGAAGATATTAAGAAGAGGTGGCAAGAATACACAGAAGAACTGTACAAAAAAGATCTTCACGACCCAGATAATCACGAAGGTGTGATCACTCACACTCACCTAGAGCCAGACATCCTGGAATGTGAAGTCAGGTGAGCCATAGGAAACATCACTACTAACAAATCTAGTAGAGGTGATGAAATTCCAGCTGAGCTATTTCAAATCCTAAAAGATGATGCTGTGAAAGTGCTGCACTCAATATGTCAGCAAATTTGGACAACTCAGCAGTGGCCACAGGACTGGAAAAGGTCAGTGTTCATCCCAATCCCAAGGAAAGGCAATGTCAAAGAATGCTCAAACTACCGCACGATTGCACTCATCTCACACACTAGTAAATTAATGCTCAAAATTCTCCAAGCCAGGCTTCAGCAATAGATGAACCGTGAACTTCCAGATATTCAAGCTGGTTTTAGAAAAGGCAGAGGAACCAGAGATCAAATTGCCAACATCCACTGGATCATCTAAAAAGCAAGAGAGTTCCAGAAAAACATCTATTTCTGCTTTATTGACTATCCCAAAGCCTTTGACTGTGTGGATCACAATAAACTGTGGAAAATTCTGAAAGAGATGGGAATACCAGACTACCTGGCATGTCTCTTGAGAAACCTGTATGCAGGTCAGGAAGCAACAGTTAGAACTGGACACGGAACAACAGACTGGTTCCAAATAGGAAAAGGAGTACGTCAAGGCTGTATATTGTCACCCTGCTTATTTAACTTATATGCAGAGTACATCATGAGAAACACTGGGCTAGAAGAAGCACAAGCTGGAATCAAGATTGCCAGGAGAAATATCAATAACCTCATTCATTCAGATGGCACCCTTATGGCAGAAAGTAAAGAAGAACTAAAGAGCCTCTTGATGAAAGTGAAAGAGGAGAGTGAAAAAGTTGGCTTAAAGCTCAACATTCAGAAAACTAAGATCATGGCATCTGGTCCCATCGCTTCATGGCAAATAGATGGGGAAACAGTGGAAACAGTGGCTGACTTTATTTTTCTGGGCTCCCAAATCACTGCAGATGGTGATTGCAGCCATGAAATTAAAAGATGCTTACTCCTTGGAAGGAAAGTTATGACCAACCTAGACAGCATATTAAAAAGCAAAGACATTACTTTGTCAACAAAGGTCCGTCTAGTCAAGGCTATGGTTTTTCCAGTAGTCATGTATGGATGTGAGAGTTGGACTGTGAAGAAAGCTGAGCACCGAAGAACTGATGCTTTTGAACTGTGGTGTTGAAGAAGACTCTTGAGAGTCCCTTGGACTGCAAGAAGATCCAACCAGTCCATCCTAAAAGAGATCAGTCCTGGGTGTTCATTGGAAAGACTGATATTGAAGCTGAAACTCCAATACTTTGGCCACCTGATGTGAAGAGCTGACTCATTTGAAAAGACCCTGATGCTGGGAAAGATTGAGGGCAGGAGGAGAAGGGGATGACAGAAGATGAGATGGTTGGATGGTATCACCGACTCAATGGACATGGCTTTGGGTGGACTCCGGGTGTTGGTGATGGACAGGGAGGCCTGGCATGCTGTGGTTCATGGGGTCGCAAAGAGTCAGACACGACTGAGCAACTGAACTGAACTGAGATTTCCTATTCTCCGCCTTGTTCAGTGCCTGGCCCATGAAACACCTGTTTGTTGAACGGGAGGAAGTAATTACATAAGTTTAGATAAATTAGTAGCTTCCCTGGTAGCTTTATGGTAAGAAATTGATGCAGGAGACACGGGTTCAATCCCTGGATCAGAAAGATCCCCTGGAGAAGGGAATGGCAACCAGTATTCTTGCCTGGAGAATTCCATTGACAGAGGACTCTGACGGACTACAGTCCATAGAGTCACAAAAGAGCTGGACACAACTTATTGACCAAACAACAACAGCAAGGTAAATTTGTACATGGGAGAATTTGAGCTTATGCAAATTTTTCAAAGGAAAAGAATTATAGAAACACCTGAATTCTTGAAAGTGAAGACTTTCAGGCCCTGGCTAACTGTGTTCATCTTCTCTGCTTATAAAATCGGTTACTACCAGGTTATTATGAGAAACACTTGACAATGCATATGAAAGTTCTTGGTGAAGAGTAAAGGGTAAATTGAGTATTAGCTACTTTAATAGAGTGGAAAGACTGCCTAGCAGACCCTTTGGGGTGTGACAGCTTCAGTGCTGAGGCTGAGAGTGCAGGTTTCTGACCTTTGGGCTTTGCCTCTGAGGTTGGCTGCTGTGTGCTAGAAAACTCTCTGAGCTTCCCGTGTGCTGTGTGTGCTTAGTCGCTAAGTCGTGTCCTCTGCGACACCATGAACTGTAACCCGCCAGGCTCTTCTGTCCGTGGGGATTCTCCAGGCAAGAATACTGGAGTGAGTTGCCATGCCCTCCTCCAGGGGATCTTGCCAACCCAGGGATCGAACCCAGGTCTCCTGCATTGCAGGCATCTGAAGCCTGAACTTCTTCGTATTATTCGCTAAATGGTATCTGAGCCTCTTCAAAAGGCCCAAGTACAGGTGGGCAAGCAGGTAAATCCACCTGAGAAGGGCTCACTTTGTTTGATAAGATAGGGAGCCTGTGAGCCTGGCTGGCAAGGACCAGCACTGCGAGCTCCTTCCCCCCCTCACTCTCTGCAGTCTAATGCATCTCATTTATTGTTAATGCTGTTTCCACTGGCTCATTTGCAAATAGCCTGAATAAAACATCAGAGCAGGAAGGGAGGGGCAGCGCTCTGGGTCTTCCATTACCGCCTCTGCCACACTCCTTCCCTCCTTCCCTTTCCTCAGTCCCTTCTCCCTCCATTACTCTGATTAACAGTCTTTATCTAATTGGCTTGTCAGGAAGCAGCCAAATAGGACTCCTGGGCTCTGGCAGGGATGGCGAGGAAAATGACTCAGACAGGCCCAGCATTTGTTTTTGGTTTTGTTTTCCTGGATGGATGGAGGGAAAAAAAAACAAACACAGAATTTACAACCTTAGAGAGGAGATCTGGGAATAAAGGAGCAGCTCTGCTCCTCCCAGGAAACGGCCTTAGCCCACAGGAGGATGGCAGAGTCTGCCTGGGGAGAACCATTCAAGCCCTGTTGAGGGTGAGGGCCCAGGGCCGATGCTGTTATCCTGGGGATGTACAACTGGCTGGAGGCAAACCTATGCATAACCTGAGACAAGGCAGGTTAGGAAGAAAAGCAAGGCCATAGAGGCATGTGATGGACAGGACTCCGCCCTCACACACAGTTGCACAGGCAACATAGTTTTATTTTCTCTGGGTATGGATGTGTATGTTAGTCGTGCAGTGATGTCTGACTCTTTGTGACCCCATGGACTATAGCCCACCAAACTCTTCTGTCTAGTATTCTTGTTCTCCAGGCAAGAATACTAGAGTGGGTAGCCATTCCCTTCTCTAGCAGATCTTCCCAACCTAGGGAACGAATCTGGGTCTCCTTGCACTGCAGGCAGATTCTTTACTGACTGAACCACAATTCTCAACTACTCTGAGTGTTACAATAACCACTTTCTTGTGTTTCTTTATAGGTTTATCACTATAAAGTACAACCCTTAGAACACTATAATTTAGCCTTGTCAATTTTTAAAATTTTGAGATGTCTTTTATATCATTTTTTAGCTACAAAGTCCACCTTGTAGATTCCCTCTTATTTTTATAAATTTTCTGTCTAAGAATCTGAGCCTTTTACCCTGTAACATTTCCCACAGTCTGGATTTTGCTGATTGCATATTCAAGGAACGGTTCAGTGTGTTCCTCTGAGCTCTGTATTTCCTGCAAATTGGTAGCTGGATCCAAAGGCTTGATTAGACTTAAGTTTGATCCCCTTGGCAAGACTGTAGCTGGTGGTGTGTTTTTCATCAGGAGGCACATAATGTTTGCACGTCTCCCTTTTTGTGGTGTGAGCAGCTGTTGACGTTCAATGCCCGGATCCATTAATTCACTGGGGGTTGCAAATGGTGATGTTCTCATTCCACCGTTTCTTTTTTCATTTATTAGTTGGAATACTTCCATGAAGAGATGTTTCCTCATGTTGATGACTTGGTTACCCAGTGGTATAGCTCCTGAAGGAAAGGCAGGACAAATGCTTGATTCTTTGTTTTATTTATCAGTCTTCAAATGCCTCTCCTTCTCCAATAGTGACCAATCAGTTTGTTCAAATAGCCTTAGAAACTCATAGATGTAAACATATTTTATGGATTTAAATGTATGTATGCAACTATTGAAAGTGAAAGTGTTAGTCGCTCAATCGTATCCGACTCTTTGCAACTGCATGGACTGTAGCCTGCCAGGCTCCTCTGTCCATGGGATTCTCCAGGCAAGAATACTGGAGTGGGTTTCCATTCCCTTCTCCAGGGGATCTTCCTGACCCAGAGATTGAATCCATGTCTCCTGTGTTGCAGGCAGATTCTTTACTGCTGAGCCATCAAAAATGCAAATTCTCTTCCTCAGTTTGTTCTGAGTCCTGCTGACTTGACCTTAGTGGTCCTTGATACCCTTCCCTGCTATCCGTTGACAATATGTTTCAGGCTCACCTGATATATCTCCTTTCCCAGACCTGAAATCAGTCTTTCATCCAAACATCTCTGACTGCTTTTAGTGGGATATGGTGCTACAGATGCTTATTGCTACTTTACTACAGTATTAGTCATTGTTTTTAGTCTTTTTAGTGGACAGTGGAGTTAACCAGGGAAAAATATTTGTGTACAGTCAATTTTGCTATAATGCTTGTTTTGAAAGTGTACATTTGTTCAAGTACAATTGGTATATTAAGGAGAAACAGGAATATAACACAAATTTCGCATTTGACCGTGGGTGATTTTATACTGGAGAGATATTAGAGGAAGGCAGAAAGCTGCACCCAGCTGAACCAAGCTGTATAAGAATACATGAAGCAGGAAAAAAAGGAAAAGAAAATCAAGAATAACCTTTTCCACAATCAAAGAGAAAGCACAATCTGTATGCAAAAACTTTAAACAGAAATTGCAAATCCTGCAGAAATGGCACCTTTTATGGCTATGGGTGGCTGGTCTGGTGGTTTCAAACATCACTATGATTTCCAGAATTTTCAGCTGTCAAGTGAGGCTGTAACTGCAGATGAGAAAGAAGCAAAATAATTTCCAGCAGTGACACAGAACTTAACTGGAGAAGAATGCTATACATTGGATAATATTTTCAGTCGTGATGACATAGCTGTGTATTATAAATACTTGCCTCCAAGGGTCTCCATCTCCAAGGCAGAAAAACATGACCTGGGATTTAAGGCTGCAAAAGATCACGTAACTCAGGTGTTTAGCACCAATGCCCAACAGAGGACAATGAGCCAGACACCCATGTCTGATACAATTTACCATCCAATTTCAGGTAAGCCTCCTTCCATTACTTCACAGCAACTAACTAGCCTTCAAATACCCACTTCCACAAGCAAACTTCAACTCTTTTTCAAGGCAACAAGCCATATTTATTGTGGTATTTATATTATAGAACTGAACTACCATTTTTGCTAAATTTCTATACTTTTAGAAAATGTGTCACTAATGAAATTTTTGAGGGTTATACCCTTGTCTGCATTTTTACCATAGCCCTCTGGTCTTTTTATTGCCCATTGCAGTGATTTTTAGGAATGCATATGTCATATTGTAGCAGAACTGAACACATACATGCACCTACCTCATGCATTCATACTGATACTTCCAATTTAGTTGCAGGTCTATAAGGTTTTTACTCACTTAACTTCATCTATAGTACGTCTGTATCTCCTTTCTTCCATGCTAAAAATCCTGGTTCTCAAGGAATTAGGAGATGACAGAATGTGCATAATTACTCATTCACTTCATCCCATCTTATATACACAACAGAATCACGGTCCAAAGCCACTACCACCTGTAAAATGACTGAGAATTCTCCCAGAGAAGACCCATGACTGGTCACTTTCAAGAGTTGGCAAGATACAGACTTCACTGGTAATCCAGTGGTTAAGAATCTGCCTGCCAATGCAAGGGACACGAGTTTGATCCCTGCTCCAGGAAGATTCCCACATGCCTCGAAGCAACAAAGCCTGTGTGCCACAACTACTGAGCCCACTCTGTAGGTCCAGTGAACTACAATATGAGAAGCCCATGCAATGAGAAGCCCGTGCACTGCATGAAGAGTAGCCCCCGCTCTCTTCAGTTAGAGAAAGCCCGAGCACAGCAATGAAGACCAAGTGCAGCCATAAATAAATAAATAAAAATAAAAAACAAAATAAAGAGTTGTCAGGATAAAGACTGCTCTGGGGCCCCTCAAGCCCTCCTCACAGAGCTTCTTGGACTCATTCGCCACTATTGCATCGGGCAAACTCCCTCCTGGATTCGTCTTCTGTCCACCAAGTCAGCCTACCATGCTTCTGTCACATTCTTCCTCCATCCTCAGCTTCCTCTACCACATATGCTGGTATCCTGAAGATCTTGAAGCTATTGGTATTTTGACCCCCTGATTCTATGTTGGGGATACCTGTTCATTTAATCTTGTTGTAAATATTGCTGACAGATTTTTAATTTTTTGCTATATAGCTAGCTATGCTATTTGTGGGAATTCTGGGAGATTTAAAAACCATGCAGCAGCAGCAAAAACCATGCTGTTTTCACTGTTAAATTCCCAGAATCCTTCCCTAATAACCACTTTCTTATAGTTTGTCTTTGAATATGAACACTTTTAAAATATACAAATGGATTCAGTTTTTATTCAATCAAATCTATTCTATCTTCACCCATGGTTTTTGTGCTTAAAAAGTCCTTTGCCATCTCAATGTTAGATAAAAATATTTTTACAATTTCTTATGATATCTTAAGTTTCATTTTGTATGTATACCTGTCTTGTCCATATCATCCATTTGAAAATTATTTTGTGAAGTGCTACGAGAGGAAGATCTAAGTTAATTATTTTTCTCCTCCAAATCCATTTATTGAATTTATATTACTTTATTATAGCTCAATTGTAAATATCAAAGTCTATATTAATCTTATCTTTTCTTTTTATGTTTGTTTCTATGATTGTACCAAAAGGCTTTTTTATTTCAGCTTAATATTATATTTTTAATGTCTAGGGCGTGTCTCTCCTCTCTATATTTTTTATAAACAAATTTTTTAGCTGTTTTAATCCATATTATTTCTTAATGAATTCCAGCAGAGGGAAAGTCTAAAATCAATGCTGGGGAGTAGTAGCCTTTGCTTCTTTGGCAAATTTCTGGTTAAAAGTATCCATGTCTCCTTGTTTGACCTCTTCCAAATATTGAGTAGCATTCCAAGAGGCACTGGCTGTGATTGTATCTCAGGACAGCTTGGCAAGACTCATGACAGCTTATTCAAGGTGGAACAAAAGAATTTGGGGAATTTCCCAGGTGGCGCAGTGGTAAAGAATCCACCTGCCAATGCGGGAGACACAGGAGACATGGGTTCAATCCCTGGGTCAGAAAGATCTCTTGGAAGAAGAAATGGTAAATCACTTCAGTATTCTTGCCTGGAGAATCCCATGGACAGAGGAGCCTGAGCCTGGCGGGCTACAGTCCATGGGGTCGCAAAGAGTCAGACACGACTGAGCGACTGAGCACGCACACAGGCCTGACATCAGACCTGTTCAGTAGGATGATGAAACAGCCACTGAGCTGGAGGATACCATCTGAAAGTCAAAATTTAACCAAACAGACAAGACATTTGCCAAGAAACTTAACCTTTCTAGCCACGATTCAGCCATGATTCATGATTCAGCATTGGTCAGTCCAAGATGAAGAAGAAGAGTCATCCACAGGTAACAAAGATGTGAGCTACAGTTCAGAGGAAAGGCTCCTTACAACCAGCAACAAACATTTGCAATATATCTGGGTAGAGCCAGGACTGTGACATGAAGCCATGGAAAAGAACACAGCTAATGGAATTATAGAAATGCTAATCCATAATCTTGATCTCTCAAGGTTGCTGAAACCAACTGATCTGCACAACCACAAGCTGGCAGTAGCAATACAACGTATTTGCATTCTGGAGTTGATATTTTTCTACATGGGGCTTTCAGCTCTGACCTTGTGAGGTGAGAACTGACAGCTTATAAGAGAGCTTTTGTTTCTCTTCCTGAGATGAAAACAAAAACAAAATTAACATGCCTAATAAATGAACATAAAGACTCCCATCTTATAAATAAACTTGGAAAAATATTCTGGAATATCTCATATCAGCCTCGAGCCTCAGCTGAGTTTCAGTAGATTTTATTTTATGGGCAGCCTGCTGTTTAAAGGGATAGAAGAAGTAAAAATGGTGAAACTCAGACTTCAGGAAGATGCAGAGATACTAAACAGGAACAGACAGCTCATTTTTGCTGGCTGTGAATCCTCTAGCGACACTGATCCATTACTCTTTTCTTTTTCTCTTTCCAGCAGTCATAGCCTTCTTTGCACCTGCAGGAAAACATATTCACTGATTCTGTTAACACAGTCAGTGTAGAGCCCTGAGAACTTGTAAGGATGACCACTTCCCTCTCCCTCATTTTACTGGCTTCAAGAAGAGGCCCGAGAGCCTGGAGAGGTGGAGGGACTTGCCCCTGTGACTCGTCAAAGCCATGCCTGCTGGGTCACTGCTGCAGAATCAGAATGGCAGCTGTATTCACAGGTTTGACTCTTCTCCTTCCACAGATGGGCCAAATAAAGCCCAAAACAGGGGGACCGTGCAGAGAGACTACCAAGGTATATTCTGGGAATTTTCCTGAAAAGAAAAGCATCAGACTGGCTCCTTAGAAGGACCAGAGCTCACATGTGGTTGCTTTTGCCTAAACTGCCCATAGAGCTCTCCCTGAAGGTTCAGTCCTACCAACTTCCACAAATAGAACACATAAACAGTGCATTTTAATTATCTAAAGAAAACAATAAGGAATTATTTTAAGCTAGAAGGGCTGCCATAACACCCTAAGTAAAGTCAATACATTCCTTAGTACAAGAATTAATTAGTGTTTAAGTAATAGAAATGACTATCAGTTAAAAAACATTATCGCAAATTACTTGCTGCACAAATTTTTTGCTATTATTAATAATTCCGGCTACTGATTTTCCATAATCATAAGCCACAGTTTTCCTTTGGATGAAAAGCCAGGCAGAGTTACAATGCAAAGTCAAGTCCCTACTCAAACCAGTATTAGTCACCCAGTGCTCCCTGTCCCCTTCTGCTACTGACCCTTCTTGGCTCCTCAGCCTCCATTCTTTGCTATCAGAAAAGCCTAAGAGAATCAATCGCTTAGTTTTTTCTCATTATGGTCAGAACTAGCTTTGATATTAAAATCAAACATCCAAGAAAACACCTGAGGCAGCATTTTCTGTTGCTGACCAGGGCTTGCTCGATGAAATCGTTTCACTTGTGTGAGCAGCTCGGCAATGATCGAGGGCAGGTCTTGCAAGGTATCTGATGACAGGGAACAATGTGATTGATTAGGAGGCCTGGGCCTGGAGTTTAGAAGATCAGAGTTCAGACCCCCTGTTGCTGTTCTTCAGTCGCTAAGTCGTGTCTGACTCTGTGACCCCATGGACTGCAGCACACCAGATTTTCCTGTCCATCACAGTCTCCCAGAATTTGCTCAAACTCGTGTCCATTGAGTCAATGAAGCCATCCAACCATCTCATCCTCTGTCGTCCTCTTCTCCTCCTGCCCTCCGTCTTTCCCAGCATCAGGGTCTTTTCCAATGAGTCAGCTCTTCGCATCAGGTGGCCAAAGTATTGGAGCTTCAGCTTCAGCATCAGTCCTTCTAATGTATATTCAGGGTTGGTTTCCTTTAGGATTGACTGGTTTGATTTCCCTTTAAAATAATCTCAATGCAGGATTTCAGACAAATTATTTAAGCATCTTGAGATTTCATTCTCCCAGTTAGGAAAGGTGGATTTTGCTCCTAGCCGTTGGTTTCACGAGGAAATAAGTGAGGATGATAATAAGACATGTGATAGATGAAGAGAAACTTTGCTCTTCTTTGCTCATTTAAAATAAGTTGTCGGTTAACTCTCAGGCCGATTGTGACTGGGGCAGCCCTCTATTCTGCACGAACAGGGCCCAAGGAACAAAGGCGCAGCCCTGGCTGTTCCTCATTCTCCTGTCCCCTCTGAAATTCACAAAGCCAGGGCCTGACCCATTAATAGAGCCACACTAAGCTCCTGGGTGCAGGCTCCATCCTCAAATGGTCCATGGGTTCTCTCTTTCTCTTCTCTCAGCAAGCTTGTGAGGGAACCCATTTTTGCCCCCTTTTTACAAATAAACAGAGACACAAAAAGGGTAAGGCCACAGAGTTAGCAAATGACAGAGCCAGGTTATTGACCAGGGGGACTCTCTACCACCCCGCTGAAGCATCAGAAGCGCAGTTTACATGTTTTTTGAGAAACATGTCTATTGAAGTCCTTTCGTTGTATCACTAATCATTAGGAAAATGCAGTTCAAAACTGTAATTAAATACTGCCTCACGCCTATTAGAATGGTTATTATTTTTTTAAAAAAAGAAGAAAATAACAAGTGTTGGTGAAGAGGTAGAAAAGTTGGAACCTTTGTGCATTGCTGAAGGGAATATAAAATAGTGCAGTAGCTATAGAAAACAGTAGGGTAGTTTTTTTCAAAAAACTAAAAATAGAGTAATCCAATATTCCACTTCTAGATACCTACCTCCAAAATTCACAACAGGGACACCAACAGATATCTGTATACCAATGTTCACAGCAGCATTATTATAATGGTCAAATGCCCATCAACATATAAATGGATAAACAATATATGACATATATGTGCAATGGAATTAAGCTTTAAAAACAAATTAAATTCTCAAGTATATGTAAAAAATAAAAAGCACAGTTGTCACTTTTGGAGTGGGCTTCTGCCTTGCACCCTGCCTCCTTTCTTGTTCCAGGAGTCTGGGTCTAACCACTTAGAAGACAATGTCTCCCATCGAAGGACTTTACAAGTGGATGCCTCCACTTCCTCCAGGAAGCTCTCCATAGCACTCCCCTAGCACCTGGGCCCACCCTGTCCTGGCTCTCAGCTCAGTGACCCCCACATGATTAGGAGCTTCTGGAGGACTGGGCCAATTTTTTGGTGGGTTTCCAGGCCCTTACCCAGGGTTCACCTCTAGTTGTTGTTTAGTCGTGAAGTCATGTCTGACTCTTTTGCAACCCCATGGACTGTAGCCTGCCAGACTCCTCTGTTCATGGAATTTTTCAGGCAAGAGTACTGGAGTGGGTTGCCATTCCCTTCTCCAGGGGATCTTCCCAACCCAGAGATAGAACCCAAGTCTGCTGCATCTCTTGCCCTGGCAGGCGGACTCTTTACCACCTGGGAAACCTCTGTCTCTAGTAGAAAAATATTCATATAACAAATAAATGGCTCTTTCTCTCTCATACACATACCCAACACACTCACACAAGGACTGATGACTTTTGGTTACCTGGAGTCCCAGAAGGCCTCTCCAGACCTTTTGGGTTATAATCCCTTTCCTTTGATCAACAGCCCTCTCTATACCTGCTCCAAAGGTGGCTGCAGGGGGAGGAGGTAGAGAGAGTAGCTGCCCACTCAAATTTGAGTTTACCTCCAATGTAGTGGGAAGTTTCTGGCACCTATTAACCCTTCTCCACATTTCTCTCAGGACACTTGATATCTTTTTTCAGACCCTTCCTCCAGGGGTCTGGATGGGGTAAACAGCAAATTGAGTCCATGAGAACAAGAGAACACCTCTCTATGTTCAGTTACACCCTTACCTGCAGACTGTGAGCTACCCCCACCCTGCTAACCACACCACCCTATCTTAAAAGGTGACTGCAATAAAAACAGGAAATAAAAAGCAGAAAACCCATATTCTTTGGCTGATCAGTCTTTGTAATAGCTGCTACAAGGTGAAACAGAAATAAATTTATGAACTATCCAAGCTGCAATTTCTGGATTTCAAAGTAATCCAATCTTGGGGAAATGTCAGTTCCAATTGAACAGGAAAACAAACTTCAAGTGCCTGGCGTTCCCCAACCTGAGCAATCGCTGGGGCCGTAAATGTGGTAATTGCTGCTCTAGAGTTTGCAAGTCCTGTGCTGGGAGGGGTGGCCATTGTGTGAGCGGTCCCACTCCTCCACAGGCTTCCATATCACCTCTTCTTCAGAGCCCCCTCCCGGAACGTTGTGGAAAGTGAAAGTGTTAGTGGCTCAGTACTGTCCAACTCTTTGCGACCTCTTGGACTGTAGCCCTCCAGGCTCCTCTGTCCATGGAATTCTCCAGGCAAGAATACTGGAATGGGTGGTCATTCCCTTCTCCAGGGAATCTTCCCGACCCAGGGATCAAATCCAGGCCTCCTGCATTGCAGGCAGATTCTTTATGGTCTGAACCACCAGGGACTCTTTGGGGTATTGATATTTCAGCCTGTAGCTGGTCTACAGAACACAGATACAAAGGAAAAGAGCCCACTGTGCTGTTGAAAGCAGGAGCCATCCTAAATTCCAGCAGAAGCGAGACTGGATCGATCCTGGCCTCTAGGGAACTCAGAAAGTTCACCCGGATCGATGGGAAATGAGTCAGAGGGACTTGGCCAGCCCTGGCGCTGACAGACTTGTCATGGACTTGTTGGCTGGTTGGGGGCAGGGGGTGGTGCCCTGGATGGCAGTGATCTGCTGCAGGTAAGACAAGGTTCTGCTCAAATTGGCACTCACCCAGAGGGACTGGGAAAAACAGTGACTCAGCATGCCCTGAATCGTGAATTTGCTCCTTTTCTGAACATCTCTGTGAATCTCGGCATCTGTTCTTATGCTTAGGGCTTTATTGACTCATCTACTGTGGGACTGTCTGAAATTTCTTGGGCAAACATCTCTTTCCCTTCTTTGTTTGTAAATTAGTTAAATTCTTTGATATTCCTCATAAACTCTTTGCCTCTTTCCTCACCAGTCTCTGCACAATTAGCCACTCTCCTTCGTAGAGCCCGCTCATTCTTTGCCCCCAAGACATTACCCTCACTGGGTATTTCTTCTTCTTTTGGCTGCTGTTCTCTGAGGGCTCATGCTCATTTGTCCTCAAATGCCGGCCTCTTCGGAGTTCTACCCTCCACATTCTTCTTGCTCTAAACTCTCCCGCAAGGGTCCCTCTCCAGACCCACATGTGTGCATCGGCCCAGCTGAGACCTCACTCAAGTTCTAGACCCATGTCTCCTGGACTACTCCCCTTGCACACCTTCCAAATGTCTCAGATTCCACATAAACAAGCACATCATTTTCCCCGTACGTCCCCATCTTAGTGAACAGTTATCCAAGGAAGAACCACAGGAGACATTCTAAACTAATTCTTCTATAAGCTACTGTGTCATGGCAATTCGGTTTTCTAAGTATCTTTTGAATGTGTCTGTTTTTCTCCATCTCTTTCCTCATCAGCTTGGTTCAGGTGACCATTAGCCTTCACCTGACAGCTACAATCATCTCCTAATACATCACGCTGCTTCTAGCGTGGCCCTCTCCTAGCAATAGTCACAATAACACTGCATACTGAAAATTTCAACATCTCATAAAAACAAAAACAGTCATTCCTCTCTTAGGAGTTGGTGGGGCAGCTGGGCTGGCTGTGCTTCAGGCTGCAGCAGCTGGGTGGCTGTGCTCCATTTGTCTTCCATCTTCCTTCTGGGCCCCAATGGGGGCCCTGGCAAAGGCAGAGATACCAGAGGGCAAGTGGAAACACCCAAGGCTTCTTAATGCCTGGGCTTAGAAATGGCACATGGTTGCTTCTGCCACCTGCCACTGGCTAGAACAGATTGGATGGCCTGGCCCAAAGCCAAGCAGTAGAAAGTGTCCTCAGTTCACTGGGAGGCCATGGCAAGGGTGTGAATGCAGGGGACAGTGAGCATTGGGGCCAGCAATGCAAATCACCGCTCATCCTCTCTGATCCATTTTCCACCTGGTAACTGGATTTCTAACAAGCGAATCTGATGATGTTTCTCCCCATTGTCCTTGCAGTAGAGTCTAAATTCATGATGTGACCCTAGCCTGTCTTACACCACCAGTCACACTCTACTCCTGCCCCAGTGAATTATATTTATTTTCAAATTTTGCCTGAGTGCTCTTGCCTCTAAATCTTTGCACAGCTAATTCCTTTGCCTGGAACACTCCCTCATCCTCTTCTCACCCACGGCCGAGTCCCCATCCCATCCAGCCACTTCACTTGTCCTTCAGATCTCTCTCTTGTCTTTTTAAATTTATTTATTTGGCTGCACTGGGTCTTAGTTGTGGCACTCAGGATCTTCAATCTTCATTGAGGCATGTGGGATCAGTTTTTTTAAGTTGCAGCATGTGAGAGCTAGTTCCCTGACCAGGGATTGAACCTGGGCCCGTGCATTGGGAGCGTGGAGTCTTAGCCACTGGACCACCAGAGAAGTCCCTTTCAGATCTCTTTAAATGTCACATCTTCCAAAACTCTCCCTAACCCCAAGAGAGGGCTCTCCCTAGACACATTCCCTGGTCTCATGTACTTGTACCTATAATAATACTTAATCATCCTAATTATAGTCACCCAAGGAGAGGGACTATATCTTAGTCCTGATACTTAGCCACTGTGCCAGAGGTATGGTAGCACTAAATAAATAACATTTTAGTGGATGACTACTTCATGGAAATCTGTCCATGAATACAATAACACCCTCCTCTTCTAACATAAAATCAGATAAATTTAGGGTAATTGTATACATGAACCAAAATGGTTCTGATTCAGTCAGTAAGATTAGTCTGATAAATATCTCAGATCTGAGCATACAGCTTGCCATATTTTGAATGGAGATCCACCTATTTATGCATTAACATGTTTAAAAATAGATAAAACTTTATGTGATAGACACTTTTGATTGCCTACCCGATAGCAATTCCCTTTCTTCTCTTTTAGCAAAACCTCGACTCTACTCAGAGTGTCAATGGGCTCCCCACCCTCCACCCTCAGAGGACAACCTCTGATTGATCTATGCCAGTTATAGAATCCCATTCCTTTTTTCCAGAGAATACCAGTGACCTCAATGGCCAGTGATATCTGAGCTGAAGTCCTGGGAAAGGTTTTCTGTCTGTTAAAAGAGAGAGCAGCAAGAAGAGAAACAGTCCTCCTCCACATGCTTGCCCTTTGTTCTTGGGATGATATTTTGGGAAGACATGATTCTTGGAATGTGGCAGCTATCTTACCACCATGTGGGAAGACATTACTGATCTACCAATAAAGACAAAGGAGAAAGATGGAAAGAGCCTGGGTCCTTGCTGACCCTTTTCTGCTGCCCGTATGTTAGAACCACCTACCTCTAAGCTTTCTGTAACGTGAAATAGTTAAATGTCTTTATTACTTTAGCCTGATACATGGTTATTCTGTAGTTTGCAGTGGAAACAACTCCTGACAAAACTGGCTTTGAAATTTACTTCTGAATACCCCAAATTTGTTGTTAGCAAATATCAGAGACTGCAAATCACTCCAATCTGTTATTTAACGTAGTTTTCTCAGGGCCTGAAGTGTTTTCACAGGTGACTTATTGACTGGTGGCTGACATGCTAGAGAATGAGACACATTGCCATTAGGATTCTGCCACTCCTTTTGTTTATTAATCAGTGTTCCAATCCCCAGTTCTTTCTTGTTATATTCCCTGACTCTTCAAAGGAACTGGCAGGGTAAAGCTACGAAATCTTTATCTGTTTCTTGAGATTGGGAATAACACTTTGGGCTACTCATCCTGTGAGCACTCCTGCTGAGAGTAAGACCCTCAGCCCAGGTTGTGGGGCAGAGAGTGTACTCAGATTCTGGCCCACTGGAAAGATATAGTCTTTTCTTTTTTATCAACAGCAGCAAATGATAGGTTATTCTTCAGCAAATATGAATTAACTGTCCATTCACTGTATGATGTGAGATGCTGGGGGCACCATGTTATACAAAATAAATACAGCCTTCATATTCTTCCCTGTCATAGTCAGCTTGGGCTGCTTTAACAAAAATACCATAGACTGGCCAGTTTGCTGCTAAGTCGCTTCAGTCGTGTCCGACTCTGTGCGACCCCATAAATGGCAGCCCACCAGGCTCCGCCGTCCCTGGGATTCTCCAGGCAAGAATACCGAAGTGGGTTGCCATTTCCTTCTCCAGTGCATGAAAGTGAAAAGTGAAAGTGAAGTCGCTCAGTTGTGTCCGACTCTTAGCGATCCCATGGACTGTAGCCTACCAGGCTCCTCCATCCATGGGATTTTCCAGGCAAAAGTACTGGAGTGGGGTGCCATTGCCTTCTCCGACTGGCCAGTTTAGACCCACAAATATTTATTTCTTACAGTTCTAGAGGCTGGAAGTCCAAGGTCAGGGTGCTGAAATGATCACGTTCTGGGGAGGACCCTGTTTCTAACTTGTAGACAGCCTCCTTCTCCTGTGTCCCCATGCAGCAAAGGGAGAGCCCTGATCATTTCATTCTTTACAGGGACACTGATTCCCTCATGGAGGCTCCATCCCCATGACCTCACCCAAAACTAATTACTTCCCAAAGATCCCATCTCCAAATGCCATCACACTTGGAACCAGGCTTCAACATAAGAATTGGAGGTGGGGGGTAGGGGTGGGAGTGGGGTGGAATTTCTCTGGTGGTCCCGTGGTTAACAGTCCACCTTCAAATGCAGGAGATATGGGTTTGATCCCTGGTCTGGAAACTAGGATCCTGTATGCCATGGGGCAGTTAAGCCCCAATGTTGCAACTACTGAGTCTGAGCTCTGGAGCCTAAGCACCACAGCTAGACTGAAGCCCTGGCACCTCAATGAAACAGCCCATGTGCCCAAACTAAGACCTGATACAGAAAAATAAAATTAATTAATTAATTAATTGAATTAAATACAAAAAGGAGAATTTGAGGGGCAACACTAACATTCAGTTCACAGTAGTCCCTAAATTCCTCTGGAGATGGAGATGGACATTAAACCAAAAGTAAAAAAATAAGTATATAGTGACATTTATGATAAGTGTGGAAAAGAAGGAGACTAATCTATAAAATTAGTCTATAATCTATAAAATGAGAGACTAATCTATAAAATTAGAGACTATACTAAAAAAAAATAAAACAGGAAACTAATTTAGATCAGGGAGTCAAGAGAGACTATAGACTGAGACCCAAAGATAGGTAGAAATTTATCAGGAGTGAGCTGAGGCAAGAGAAATCCAGGCCCAAGGAGCATCATGTGCAAAGGCCCTGAGGCCAGAAGGTAGGGGCAAGTTACTGTGGCAGTTGTGCAGTATGTAAAGGAGAGAGGGCACAAGAGGGGCTGGTGCCCTTTAAATACTTTTGATGGTTTCAGACTAAAGTTTTGGTTTCCCTTTGTCAAGCTTTCTAATGCAATAACTATGAATGCTCATTCACTGAAGAAAAGCCAGCAGAGAACAAGTCTCAGGTCCCCAAGTTCCACAGTCCCAATCAGCCTGCAGCCTGTGTCTCTCTAGAGGATGCAGAGTGAGGCAGGAATGAGGAGAGGCAGCACCATTCCTGTCCTTTCCGTCCATCTTTCTGGCTCAGCTTCTTAGCCGTAACTGTTGGAGATTTTCAAAATTGGAATCATTACCCATATGGGGAGCCTGCAATGCAAGTCAAATGAGAGGCTGCCGTAGGCTAATGAAGACCAGTGACCTGGCGACCTAATGAAGATAAATGATTCTGTTACAGGTAGAGGATGCCACTGCATCACGTGCTGCTTGGAGCAGAAAGAGGTGAATTCATGATTTTTACTGCACTGGACAAAGCCTAGTAAAATTGAAATGTATATCTCTATTTCTGTTTATATCTGTTTACCTGTAGCTACATCTGTATCTCTATGTTTGCATGTCTATATCTGTATCTATCTATATATCTGTGTGGCAAGGGGAAAAAATAACATTTAAATTCCTTGACCGGCAAAGGACTCTTCTTAAGTGGCCCGGTTAATAGAGTTTCCCCCATTCTCATTCTTCAGATGATGAGGTCATTAAAGGTCAACAATGAGCCTCAGAAAGCAATCCAGAGGAACATACCTTGGAATGGCTGTATACACTCAAACTGAGGTGAAGAATTAATAGACAAAGAATGCAAAATAAGAAAATATTTTGTCTTTTTATGTGTAATCAAGTATAAATATATTATGCATGTGCACTTTAAAACTGTAAAGCTAATTTACTCATTAAGAATCACTTATTGAACACCTGATATGTGCCATAAATTATTCTATGAATAGGTCTGGTTTTTCTCCATCTTGGATGTTTGAAAAACATAAGTAGTTTCCTAATTTCACTTGATTACAAGTTTTGTGACAGTTTTGGAAAGTGCTTGCCAATAGAATTGGTAGATTATCATCCTCAGAATCTATTTTAGTTGGTTTTCAATTTCAGAATTTAGTGGGATCCAGGTTAGTAGGCTGTGTTTATGTGTTTCCCTTTTAAGGCACTGAGGTTATATGATCTTGGTTTTCTGGAATTTCAATCATTCGAGGAATGCCAATGAGTGAAGATGAGGTCCCTGGATAGCATGGTGAAGATGGCAATTAAGGTCAAAGCTCTCAGTGAGCTTACAATAGGCTGGAAATTTGGGGAATAATTTTCTCCATTAAACAATTTCAAGAAAGTCTTGGAGGTTCAGAACTAGGGAACATTAAATTGAAAATCACTTATCAGGGTAAGTCAATTAAGCTTGTATTTTCTCAACTCATCCAGTTTTGATGGTAGCTTTTGTTTGTTCATTTTCATGAAAATTCAGCTCTGACTTTTATTGTCAATAAGTTAATAGATTTTATTTTTATATCCTTTTATCCTGGCACATAATTCTTTATGTTCATAGATCAATATTAGGGGAAATTTCTTTGCCAAGTAATGATCCATAGAGTCATAATAAAAGGGAAAATTTTCAAAGGTTTTCAGAGACAGAAAGAATTATTGCGGATACAAGTGGGTCTATAACTGTGTTGTCCAAATATCCCACCAAATTTATTAGCCATTTTCAGCTCTTTCATGACTAAGAGTAAACATCTTGGTAAGTGAAGCCAGGAAATAATCTGTTGAGTGTTAGACCTAGAAGGGATCTTGGATACCATATAATCCAATCCATGCATTTAGAAATGAGGAGGCTGTGGCCAGGTGAGAGTCCAACAGGATGGACTATGTGAAATCATTATATTTACCTAGAGTTCATTTTTCAGGAGGTTACTTGCCTAATCAAAAAGGTGGATTTCTCAAACCATCTGAAGGTGGATTTGCAGTTGGACTTCATGAAAGGGCTTCCCAGGTGGCACAGTGGTAAAGAATCTGCCTGCCAATTCAGGAGAAAAAAGAGATGTGGGGTTCCATCCTCGGGTCGGGAAGATCTCCTGGAGGAAGTCACAGCAACCCACTCCAGTATTCTTGCCTGGAAAAGCCCATGGACAGGGGAGCCTGCTGGGCTACAGTCCATGGGGTCTTAAAGTACATGACCGAGTGACTGAGCATGCACACACTTTGTAAAAGAGCTGTAATCAAAGACTGGAACCATCAGGGCTGTCTATCCACCTCTCCTTAGGCCTTCCCTTCTTTATCTGAAGACAGATTTCTTCTGCTTTTCTTACCCATAGATCATAGTCATCCAATTTGTGTGTAGGAGGGGCTGAATCTCTCTCTTGGTTTCTATTGGGTGTCTCAGGGAAGGGATTTTATTTGGTCACAGTCAAGTGTGGACCAAGTAACTTGACATTTTGGGGGTGCTGAGGAGTGGAGACAGCAGTAGGGTTACCATAAGTTTAGGAAGTGTCGAGGTGTAGATCGTTCTATAGATAGTTCTCCTTAAGGGAGAGGAAGACTTGCATGAGATGATAGACAGCACAAGCCCCCACTGGCTTGGAGTTCTAAAGCTTCCTTTAAGACTTCAGAAATCCAGATGCTGTACTCTGTTGATCTTTCATCCCACTTCCCCCTGCCCACCTCTTTTTTCTTTTTTCCTTGCCAGTGTGGTGCCCAGAGTACTACTTATTATATAAGTGCCCACTTATATCCTGTGAATAGACCTTCTGTGCAGTTACTGAAAACTTGCCTTAGCTCAGGCTGCTGTAACAAAATGCCACAAATGAGGTGACTTATAAACAACAAAGTTTATTTCTCCCCATTCTGGAGACTGGACGTTAGAGGTCACGGCATCAGCTCTGTTGGGTTCTGGTGAGAGCCCTCCTCTGGGTTGCAGACTGCGGCCTTCTCACTGTGTCCTCACCAGGCAGTAGGGAGCATCTCTGAAGTTTCCTTCATAAGGGCATGAATCCTGGTCACGAGGGCTCCCTGCTCATGACCTAATCACCTCCCAAAGGCCTACCTCTTTATACCATCACCCTGAAGGGGTTAGGATTTCAACAAATGAATTTGAAAGAAGCACAAACATTTAGTCCATAACAGAAGTCCAGTTCAAGTTGCAGGGTGGGGAGTGTGTTCGGACTCTGGCCCACTGGAAAGATATCAGCCTTTTCTTTAACCAGCAGCACAAAAGATAGTCATTCATTCAACAAATATCAACCAAGTGCCAACTCCCTGCACAGTGTGTGATGTCGGGGATAGAGTTTGTACAAAATACCTAAGGTCCCCCTGTTCTTACCCTAAATTCTTCTAGGGAAGATGTACATTAAGACAAAAGACACCAAATAAAAATGTAATGGCACTTATGATACATATGATGAAGGAGGAGCATAGAATACTGAGAGGGTAATAGAGGGAACTAGTTTATATTGGAGGGCACAGGAATGCGCTTCTTAGGAAATGATTTGTAAACTGAGATCTGGGAGATAAATAGGAATTAACAAGGGAGATGGAGGAAGAGACACCTAGGTCCAGAGAGCAGCAAATACGTGGGGCTCATGTGCAAATGTCCTGAGGCTGGAAAGGAGTAGGCCCTCCTTGAGCTCCTGTCACTCAGGATGTGATTCCTAGAAGTGGGGAGGAATAATGCTCAGAAAATGAGGATTGACCAAATAGTCCAGTAGGTATTTTTTATTACTATAAAATACTGTACGCATGAGGATTTCATTAGAATCTCTACTCTCACATAGGCAGACTCATTATGTAATTAACAACCCGACGTATTATTAAATAAGCACTGTATAAATGGAGAGGGGCACTGTGTGGGGTTCTGCGGTGGTGGGAGAAGATGGCAGGATCTGTAGATTCCAGGACTCAGCTATGGACTCATCATGGGCCCTGTGGGACAGAGGTGAGTGGTGGCCAGTTTGCTCATCAAGTGAGTCAACAGCAACTTTGTTTTTGGTCTTTCGCCTTTCTTCCCTTCATGAATGTAGAGCAATTTGTTTCTAAATAAAAAACATTCACTCGGAGCATATATATTTGTGAACATCTGTTATTAATCTGGGATGTGAGGCGAATGTCTTGAGAGTTAGGGGTAGAGAATTGAAGTGATCCAGTTCCTTTCTCTCAGTTTCTTCCTCACTCGATTTGGAGTTCTCATACAGGGCTATAGAGTGGAGGAGACTGCTGATGGAGCTATCCCAAGGGTGGGCAAGCAATAGCCCATGGGCCAAATCTGGCCTGCCACCTCTTCTTAAATAAAGCTTTATGGGAGCACAGTCATACCTATTTGTTTACCTATCGTCTATTGCCGCTTTTTCACTTGGCCAAATGGCCCACAAAGCCTAACTTATCTAATCCTTTATAGGAAAAGGTAACTGACCCCTGGACTATACCGTGGATTATCCATCCATCACTATGTGAATGATAATTTTACCATAAAAAGCTAGGAACAAGAACCAAGGAAAAGTGTAAGGCCACTGAAATTATCTTCTTTATTTGAGAAAACAGTTCCATATTGAAATGAAGGAAAGGTAAAAGGAAAGAAGGAAGGGAGAAAAAAAGAAAGGAAAAGGAAAGGGGGAAAAAAAGGCACTGATTAGATCTGATCTCTTAATTTACACATGAGAATGTGAGGATCAGAGAGGTAACAGGTCCTGCCCAAGCTCTGAGGGCTAGTGGCCCACTCCCAGCATCAGATTGCTACTGTTCTTTGCTCTGACCTCCATTTTATTTTAAATCAATGTGGACCATTTTTAAAGTCTCTATTGAATTTATTACAATATTGCTTCTGTTGTTTACGTTCTAGTTTTTCAGCGGAGAGACATGTAGGATTTTAGCTCCCAAACCAGGGATTAAACCCCTTGCACTGGAAGGTGAAGTCTTAAACACTGGACCACTAGGGAAGTCCCTCCAGCCTCCATTTAAGATGTTCATAAAGAATTATGTATTTTCCTCCCTTGGGAAGTTCAGGAATTAATAACATACAATCCTGGCCTTTGGATTGTTCGAGAGTTGCCTGAATCACTAAGACAGTCCCGTTTCACTCTTCCACAATCAGGAAGAAGAGGAGAAAGTGCATTCAGAACTGCCTGGAGCAGGGACGGCAGTGCGTGGGCTAGGCAACTGTGAACCCTGACACATTTACTCTGTGGCTCCCTGGGCTCCTCACAGGCGTCTGCTGACACTAATCAGGCTTCCCAAACAGGGCTGATGGATCTAAATAAATAATTTCAAGTACCCCGAACTCCAGCTTGCTGAGTGCAGTCGAGTCGAGTGCTATTGGAGCTTGCATTCAGCGCATGCCACTCATCCCATCTTATCTGCCACTGTCAGCAACGTGTCAGCAGCTGGAGGTGCTTAATCCACATTCTTCAGTCTCTCCCGTTTCCTCTCAGTGCTGGGAAGGGCTAGACAAAACCCTGAATAAAGTTGGCCAAATTGCTCGAGGCTAGGCCACTTGGCAGAAGCCTCTTCTCTAAAGAACAAGTTACAAGATGAAAGTCTGGGACCTGGGCTGATTGCCTCCCTGTCAGAAGGCTAGTGGCCCAGCTTGTTGGGGGTGGGCAGCCTCACGCTAGGTGAGTCACATGACTCACTGCCATTGTCTCTGTTCTACTGCACTGCTCACTGCTCTTGCTTCCCCTCACTGGGGAGACTATGGCTCTGAATATTTGTCCCAGCCCCTAAGTGGTCATAGTCCTTTTGAGCTCCCAGATGTTGGCTTGGACCTTTCAGTTCATGGTCATTTCTGTCAGGTAATTTAGAAGGAAGCCTCCAGTACTGGGTCAGAGAGCATTTGAGGCTAAGCAGCTATCCTGGCCAGTAGTCTAGGTCATCTATCTAAAAAGGCCATAGCATGTGCTGACTCTCTTTGACCTCAGGTGAGTCCGTGGCCTCATTTCTTTTTACGACTGCTCCTTTTCCCCCAGCTTCTGAGATCAGAGCAGCCCTTTGTTCCAGATGCCATTCTAGCCTCAAGCTCTCCTTCACTAAATCTCCCACCAGACTTTAAAGTTTTATGCAAAAAGGACTTGTATAACTTGGCCCTACCAAGTCTAAGGGTCTCAAACTCTGCCTTCCCTAAGGCCTCATGTTCCATCATCCTCAACAGAGATATGGCTGCAGTATTTGGTAATAGTAGTCTTCTCCAGACACCAAATTCATTAACAGAGATTCATACAGCACATGCTTGCTCAAAATGAGACCACTCCCACCCCCATACACTCTTTCATCCTCCTAAATGACTCTCAAACTCCCCACAGCCCCTTCTCCATCCTTGCTCTTGACAGACGACCTCATTTGCAATTTTCTGAGAAAGTGAAGTCATCAGAAGAGAATTTCTACAGATCTCCACCACCACATCTACCCCAACCAGCATCTCATATATACTCTGCCTCTGTGTACCTTAGCTCAGATGAACATCCATCTCCTTTTTTCTTTCCAAGGACACTGTTCTAACAATCTTATCTTTTTCTCTCCTGTGTCATCAATGCTCCCTCTCTACTGAGTCATTCCCCTGAGTGTGTAAGCATGCAGTTATGGCTCCCATATAAAAATTTAAAAGTCCTAAACAACACAAACAGTAGTACTTCACCCTTTTCTGTACTCTTCTTTCCCCCACCAGCTACCATCTCATTTCTCTGCAACAAAATTCCCTGGAGAGATAGATGTAGGTACTAGCTATCTTCTGTTCCTTTCCTCCTGTCTCTCCTAAACTCATTCCATCAAATTCATCTTGTTAAGATCACAGATGACCTCCAAATGGTTGAATCTGAAGAAAACCACAGTCCTTACTTTACTTGACCTATGAGCATCATTTGACATGAGTGAACCCTCTCTCCTGGCTGTTTTTTTCACATGGCTTCCAGGACCCCATGCTCTTGAGTTTCTGCCTCAGTCTTTTCTGATTCATCCTCTTCTCCCCACCTTTTCAGGGTTAGTAGGCCCTGGGGCTCCAACTTCTTTTCTTTTCTCTCTGACTTCATTTCCTTGATGATCTCATCATGCCTTTTGGCTTTAAATACCTGCTCCCCTGGCAGCCCTGAACCGTCTCAGTCAACAGCACCTCCATTTTTCTAGTTAACCAGGTGGCAAACTTTGAAGTCACCTTTGACACCTGTCTTTCTTTTATCCTTGGTTTCTAATTTTTTTAGTGGATTCCATTATTTCTACTTTTTAAAATTAGTCACAAACTGATCATTTCTTACTATCTCTGCTGCTACCACCCTTGAATTATCAAGGGATTCCATTATTTCTACTTTTTAAAATTAGTCACAAACTGATCATTTCTTACTATCTCTGCTGCTACCACCCTTGAATTATCAAGGGCATCTCATTTGAATTATCCTAACAGCCTTCCTGCTCCTATATGATTCCTGCTCCAAAACAGTCCCTCACTACCAAATGGATCCCTTTGTGTTTTGAAAAGGGAAATCAAATTAGGTTTGCTCAAAACCCCACAATGGCCCCTGTGGTTCACTGCAAAATGGTCCCCCAAAGAATATCCATGCCCTAATCTCAGCAACCTGTGAGAGTCTTATTTGGAAAAAGGGAGAGCCTTTGTTGATATAATTAAGGATCTTGAGATGGAGAGATGATCCTGGACTATCTGAAAGTGAAAGTGAAGTCACTCAATCGTGTCCGACTCTTTGCGACCCCATGGACTGTAGCCCACCAGGCTCCTCCATCCATGGAATTTTCTAGGCAGGAATACTGGAGTGGGTTGCCATTTCCTTCTCTAGGGGATCTTCCCAATCTGGGAAAGCCCTAAATATAATCACATGTGTCCTTATAAGAGGGAAGCAGAGGAGATTTGCCAACAAGCAAAAGAGAAGGTAATGTGGCCACGAGGCAAAGACTGGAGCAATGTAGCCCCAGGGCTGGACAAGGCAAGGAGCACATCCTCGCCTAGAGCTTTGGAGGGCACAGCCATACTGATGCTTTGACTGGAACTGTGAGAAAATAAATTTCTGATGTTTTCAGTTATCAAGTTTGTGGTGGTTTGCTATATAGCAGCCACAGGAAATGAATACATCTCCCATTTTATTCAGAGTGAAAGCCTATAAAATCCTTCATGATCCAGTCCTATTAACTCCCTGACTCCACTACCCCCATTGTCCCCCGATAACTGGGTCTGGGCGCATTGGCCTCCTCCCTGTCCTTGTCTTTAAACAACCAGCAACATGCAAGGCTATTCATCTAGTTGTTCCCTCAACCTGATGCTCAGGGACCTTCCTCCTTTCCTTCAGTCTTTACTCAGATAAGGTCTCTCCTGCTCCTTATTTAATATCTCCACCTGCTCTGCCCTCTGCCTCCTACTCCTGATCCTTTGCATCCTGATCTAATTTTTTCCTTTTCTAAGCCCTCATATCTTTCTAACCTGCAATGCAGTTTACTTGTTTATTACTTACTTATCACTTATTATCCTCTTCCGCTGCTAGAATATAAGATTCACAAGGACAGCTGATCACCTATTTTGTTCTCTGCTGTGTCTCAAGTACCTGAAATAGAGCCTAACACGTGCAAGCATTTAATTAATGTGTGTTGAAACCATGAGTTGATGTCCTCAGAGTTCCTTTAGCAATCATTAGGGACGCCCTTTTTTCTCTCCTTCACCCACCTCCTTCCCTCCATGTACGTGCATGCTCAGTCACTTTAGTCATGTCCAACTCTTTGCGATGCTATAGATGGTAGCCCACCAAACTCCTCTGCCCTTGGAATTCTCCAGGCAAGAATACTGGAGTGGGTTGCTGGAGTGGGTTGCCATGCCCTCCTCCAGAGGATCTTCCTGACCCAGGGATTGAACCCGTGTCTCCTGCATCACAGGCAGATTCTTTACCACTGAGCCACCATGGAAGCCCTCCTTCCCTCCATGGCCCTCGTTATACTGGCAAAGCAAATAAACGTGGTAAGACACAGAATATTCAGTTCAAGATGGCGGAGAACAACTGGGTAGGTTAGTGAAAGCAAAATGGCAACCTTCTCCACTGACCGTGGTGGCCTATTATACACATTAATATGCAACACTCATGACCTAACAACATTTGATGGTTAGCCTAGAGAATTGTTTATGCAGAAAGTGAAATAATTTCAGGCCATACATCTCAGATGTCCAAAACATAATTTTAAGATTTTTCTTTAACTGTGTTGAGTTTCATTCTACATGGTATCAGAAAACACAATCTCACCAATTCAAGATCAGCTCAGTTACTTCAAGGTTATTTCCTTTCCTCACTTTTCTTGGCATGAGCTCTATTCGTAAAGGGCTAACTTGATTTTGAGGTATCAGAAACTGGGCCATGGAGGTGCCTAGCCAAGCTGTTAGTTCCTAAAATGCCCACCCTCCTTCTTGCTTCTTAGCAATTATAATTAATCCTAAATCCAATAAGGGCATCTGGTCCCAGTTAGGAGGCCAGATCCAAGTATCACACCTGTGCTACTCTCAGCCACAAGAGAGAACAGCAGGCTGCCTCAGCTAGGCTGCCTGAGCACCTAGGTGATCTGAGTATTCATGGAGCAGCACCGTAATCCAGGTACCAGGAAGGGCAGTGCCCAAGTCCAAGAGACCTGCTCTGAGAAATTATATTCTGGAAAGGGAAGCCGGGTAATAGACAAGAAAACAAAATCAATGAAAAGAGGTGAGATGAAGGTACTGTGAAGGGAGCAAGGAAGGGGGAAGGCCTTTGTAAGCACGGCATTTGAGTTGGAACAGAATGACGAGAAAGAGGTAACCTAGCAAAAATCTGGAAAAGTAGATTTTCAATAGGAGGAAGCAAAAGCACAAAGTCTCCAAGATAGGGATGAATTTGTCCTGTATGGTGGACAGAAAGAGGCTAGGCTAGCTAGAGTATGCAGAAGGAAGAGAGATTGGAGAGAGGTGGGGCGTGACCAGATCTGATAGGCCATGATAAAGAGTTGGGATTTTATTCTGTGCAAAGAGATCCTGTGAAACCATTTCTATACCATCTCTGCATCATTCCTGCTATGGCCTGTGAGAAAACATTGGTGGTCCTTGTCTCCTTCCAGGGAACAAGAGAGAATCCTAGCATATATGCTATCTACCCGCCAGGTCCCCACATCTTCTGGTGTTTATGTTGCCCCGCCTTTGGCTTAGTTAGGAGCAGGGGCAGGACGAAGAGTCCCTGCTTAGGGCCATCCGTTATATCTAACCATCTTGTCAGGAAAAATGTGTGAAAGACTTTGGAAACAGACAAAATTGATTGCTGGGTGTCCTGCTCATACCACCCTTCTGATTCATCTTTCTTCGTCTGAAGCTATTTTACAACCCTGTCAAGGTGTGGAATACTGATAGTAATGCAAGTGATTTTTGCCCATAGAAATGCAAACTGTCCAGAAGAGAGGCAGTTGATCGCTGCCCTACAATACCGTTTGTATCTTTCTGTATTTATTTCAGCATTCTTTTTTAAATTTTTATTGAAATATAGTTGATTCACAATGTTGTGTTAATTTCAGTTGTATGGTAAAGTGATTCAGTTATATCTCAGCATTCTTGATGATCTGTATGTGTTTTCTTGAATCCTCCCCTGAACTAGCTGCAACATCTGACTAGTTTCATCATTAATAATGGCATATGTTCATTTTATATTTGTGTGAGGATCATGATTTTACCTTTTGTGAAAAAATATCCTTTGGAAATCTTAACCACTCTATTCTTCTTCCCGCGACCGCTTTTCTCTTCTTCTGTTGTTCTGAACAATCACAGATTAAGCCAGAAGTAGCTGGCACTCTCCTCTGTATACAGAGGGAACAACTGGGGTTTGAAGAAGGAAGGACTTACCCTTGGATTCCTGACTCCTGTTCTGGTACCCCACATAGACGGTGGTACCACCTCTATGAGTTCTTTAGGAAGCGCATTGAAGTATTTGGACAATGGAAAGGGGTCCGTTCTGAGAGATAGAAATGTTCTGCAGTGCACAGAACAGTCCCCTCAAATGAAGATACCCTGCCCCACATGCCAGAGCACCTCCAGGGAGAAACATATAAGATGTTGCTCACGGATATGGTGGTCTTAATGACTGACCCCCAAGAATCCTGCTGGGACTCGTCTATTCATTTACCAAATGACTAAACCAGAGCTACTTTAGTGGTAATATTTCCCCCCAGCATGCAGAAATGTTCATGGCCTTCAATAAAGACTGTTCTCTATTGAGAACTGAGCTGGGCGTATACTGTTGTAAACTTCAGCTCCAGTAAGATTTATATTCTTATTTTGCTTAATACTCACACTTTAATGTGGCAATAAAAACAAGTGAGATTGTCTCATTGCAAAGGATCCTACTTAGTTAATTATCAGGCCCCATGCCACAAATCACTGTGTTGGGTTTCTGATATCCAAAGAAGTCTGCTTTTTATCCCTCTCCTCAAGTGAGTCACATGAGCCTGTATTGACAAGTTGAGCTGGAGTTAGAGGTGATGGGGAAGGGAGAGTAGGAGAGAGTTGCCTTCCCTATAATGTGGGACCCCCAAGCGTCCAGCCCTGTATACATCAATTTAGGAGGCAGTGAAGTGAACAGATGATGTCCAGATTCTAGGGTCGGATCTTAAATCCCAGCTCTGCCATCTACCAGCTCTCTGACCTCATGCATGTTATTTAATGTCTCTGAATCTCCGGTCCCCTCTCAGTCCCCCATACAGGTTACAATGGTGCTGTATCAACCTCTTGACTTTGTTTTGAAAATTAAATTAGGTAATGGATTTAAAGAAGCTGGCACCAAAAAAAAGCAGGCAATAAATGTTGGCTGTTTCCCCAGTAAAGGCTGACAACCTTGAGAAGAATCCAGCATGATGTGCCTGATGCTTCCAGGGGTCATCAGAGCTAAGGCAAATATCCAGGACACTGGGAACAGACAAGTAGATGTCAGAGGATTAGGGATTCAGGAAAGATTCTGATCAGCAGGGAGCAAGGTGTCAGAGGCCACATGAGGTCAGAAGCTACACAGAAGGAGTTATTGACACACAAGCGAAGAATAAGAGTGGGGCTTGTTATTAACCTGCGTAACTTCTGGGGGTAGGGGTAGGAGTTTTGGATCAAGACCAGGAAGGCTAGAGACTGCAGGTGGAAGACAATGGGCTTCTTCACTTGTGAAGAAAGTAGGGTGGGCAGGGTCAAAGACTGCCAGGCATAAGTAAACCAAATAAGAAGTCCCTCTGCAGGGCCCTTTGGCAAAAAGCACGGTCTGCCCTTAGTCAGACTTCACTTTCCTAGCCTTTTCTAACCACAGTACTAGGCAAATTGAGGGCAGTCCTGACTACCCATGGTGCCAGCTATGATGAATCAGTGATTCAAACATAAGTTCATGGGGAGCCTTTATGCTCTGGCCATGGTATGGATAGCCTTGGAGATTTCAAATGGATTTTATCTCTGGTGTCAACTCTAAACACGGTGGCTGCCTGGAACATTGTCTTGAGAAATATTTTGAAGGTCATATTTGGGAAGAATACTGTGATTGATTATTTATGTCTGCCAAGGGCTTAGAAATGATGAGTAGAAGTATACTTGCTGCCTTTTAGCTGAGAGTATGCAGCCAGTTCCTATTAGCTAATATGCAGCTGGAGCATACCTGTAAGATGTTGGTGGAGGATTTTATTCATTCATGTATTCAGCATTCCCAGAATAGCCTCCATGAGCAGCACTCCTGCCCTAGAAAAAGTGAGGATATGTGTAGGGAGAAGTTCCAGAGATTCAGTTCAGTTCAGTCACTCAGTCGTGTCCGACTCTTTGCGACCCCATGAACCGCAGCACGCCAGGCCACCCTGTCCATCACCAACTCCCGGAGTCTACCCAAACTCATGTCCATTGAGTCAGTGATGCCATCCAACCATCTCATCCTCTGTCGTCCCCTTCTCCTCCCGCCCTCAATCTTTCCCAGCATCAGGGTCTTTGCAAATGAGTCAGCTCTTCACATCAGGTGGCCAAAGTATTGGAGTTTTAGCTTCAACATCAGTCCTTCCAATGAACACCCAGGACTGATCTCCTTTAGGATGGACTGGTTGGATCTCCTTGCAGTCCAAGGGACACTCAAGAGTCTTCTCCAATACCACAGTTTGAAAGCATCAGTTCTTTGGTGCTCAGCCTTCTTTATGGTCCAACCCTCACATTAGTACATGCCTACTAGAAAAATCATAGCTTTGACTATATTGACCTTTGTCAGCAAAGTGATGTCTCTTTTTTTCAATACACTGTCTAGGTTTGTCATAGCTTTTCTTCCAAGGAGCAAGTATCTTTTAATTTCATGGTTGCAGTCACCAAAATTATTATTATCATTCTATTTTCTCAGGCTCAAAAACTGAGGTTCCTCTCAGTTTTAGAAGCAACTGGTTTAATAATTTCTACTGTAATAATTTTGCACCTTTCACTGAAGGCCCAGAAAAAGCATGATCATGTGCATACAAAACCATTTGCCCTCTGTGTTATTTAAGGGCAGCCTTCCTGACACACTGACCAGCCCTTGGTCAAGCTCCGAGCATTACCTAAACTCTGGGAATGTGTATTCAATGAAATTGGCCCACATTTTATCTTCCTACAAAATAGCTATTTAAATATCCCTCGAGTATGCACTTTCTGAATCATTAAGGCCTCAGGGTGCATCAATTACACTAATTTGGGAAAGTGATCAAATTCATGCAGGGCTGTTATTTTTTAAGAAAAGACATTTCAGTGTATTGATGGGGAATTGGTGTCCGGAGTACATAGATTTCCAGTTATCTCCTGTCATGGCAGGAATTCATTGGTTTCCTTTAAGAGATGGAGAACACATTATGCCTGGTATTAACAAAGATCAATTTCAGTAAAGGAAGACATTCAGCACAAGGGAATTGAACTGAGCTGGAAATAAATGACGTAATATTTGAAGTGATAAGGAATATGTCATGCTGGGACTCCAAGTCCTTGTATAAATGATGATTAAATGGAATTTTTGTCCCTGCCTTTTGCTAAAGGTGTCATTTCTTTACCATAAAGTATAACGGATCTATTTTGGCATTGTCGGTGAAGTATGCAGTTAATAATTGGGCTTCTTAAAGATTTCAGAACTCTTCAGTTTTAATGTGAAAGGAGGGCCTTATCTTTACTGCCAACTCATTTCTACTCTTCAAACCCAAGCGACAGTCTTTTATAAGAATTTAGCTGTGGGTGTTATCTTTCAAGAAAACTGTATTCCAAACTTCAATACAGTGAATAGAGTTACAAAGACACCACGAGGGTAATACGGAAGATTTGGGAAATAGAGTAAAGATAAGCTCTCTGCTGAGATATGAGAGGCAAGGAATAAAAAGAAAAAAAGATGACGTGAAGAGGAAAAACACTGGTGCAGGATTTCTATCAGTTTCCAAGGAAAAAAATCAAGCCAAACCAGATTTTTTCTTTTTCTCTGTGAACAAATTTCTTTAGGGGTCCATAAAAGCTATTTAGTTATTTACATATAGATGTTTAAAGCTGGAAGACACTTCAGATGTTTCAATGCATGGGAAAGCAAAAGCCTCCGGAGGTAGGGTAATTTATGAAGATAGCAGTTTCCCTTCCTTCTAGCTTTTTTTTTTTTTTTCATTTTGGAAAAAAAACACTGTTCCAGTTCTTCCTATTTGGTTTGTGATGGTGGTATTGACTTGTGAATATGCACCAAAACCTTGGACCATGATTGGACGCCAAAAGTTCTAACTTGGAACTAAACTGAATGCTTAGTTTCTGACCCCGTGTTGCTTGGAGAAGGCATGGCAAGGATGCAAAAAGCACATTTTCAAATGGGATCGTTTATAGGTCACGCAAGAGCAAGAGAAACAGTTGTAGAAGAAAATTAGTTTTGATTCATCAAGTAATAGCTCTTCCCTTACCAGAACCATTCCTAGACAGAGACGACCAAGAGGTGAAAGAGAGGAGCTGATCTACCTGAGGGCTGGTGCTTATGACATCTCCAGCTCAGCCACAGACCTGTAGAGGAGCCAAGACCTAAACTAGGAGAAAATAACTGAGAACCTTCTTTATATTTTTGTCCATTTTATCTTTTTTTTTTTTCCATGCCAGCCTCAAGGCAGGCACTTTTAAGGACTTAGTGCCAGTATGAGAAGGTTGATGGGGGCCAGGATTCTCAACCCCAGGATTTTCCTGAACAGGGAAGGAGCTGTCATCTCAACACTTGAAATTAAAGGTCTAAGTGAGGCTTCATGAAGCTTTATTCGTTGTGAGCTGTTTCCAGCGTGGTGGTTACCAGGAGGGGTGGGCAGTTTTTTACTAAAGGAGAACACATGAAAAATGGTAGCTCAAGGACTTCCCTGGCAGTCTCTGCCTAAGACTCTGTGTTTCCATTGCAGGAGGCATGGGTTTGATTCCTGACTGGGGAACTGAAATCCCACATGTCATGCAGCAAGGCCAAAATACATAAATAAATGTACTGTGCTTGTGCTCAGCTGTGTCTGACTCTTTACCATCCCATGGACTATAGCCCACCAGGCTCCTCTGTCCATGGGATTATCCTGGCAAGAATACTAGAGTGGGTTGCCATTTCCTCCTCCAGAGGATCTTCTAGACCCGGGGATCAAATCTGAGTCTCCTGCATTGGCAGGTGGATTCTTAGCCCTTGAGTCATCTGATATAATAAAAAAAAATAAAACCTTCCTAAAAATATATATATATAGGTAGCCTGGAGGCTTGGGCTCTGATTACAGCACTGCTGTTAGCAGCTCCATGTTCTCTGGCAAGATCTATTTTCTGACATTAGGCTAATTGACCTCAAGATCCACAAGGACAGGTCATCTAACGGCTAAGTCCAGACCCCTCACTTCTCTCTTCCCCTCTACCTTGCCCACTAACTGCCACAGCCATACCCTGAACCAGGTCACCTGCCTCTCTCTCCTTTCATCCTGCCTTAAATTTGGAATTTCTGCTCTTGGTCTTTTCCCTACTTCTCCCCATATCACCAGTCCCGCCAGACATGCTCTTTCATCCTTCAAGCTCTCCAGTTCCTAACTCTGCCAGGCTTCCCGGCATCAACGCTTTCCGAGTTTCTCTTCTTTGCTACCATTATGTTTTTCATCAGTAGTCACTTCACTAAGACTATTCTCGTTACCCTCCCTGCCTCCTGAGCTGTCACCCCTCCACTGACAATTAGCACCCTGACAATCCCAACTCTAGATAAATCCAACCACCCACTTCTTCAAGTCCTGCTGCTTAGCGATGCCTGTGAAAGTCCATCATGGTGTCATCCTTATGCATTATAGACGTCAACCCTTAGCCCCTGAACCTCTTTGGTTTGGTTCCATGATGACCCATTTAAACTTTATCACCCTCCTCAAGCACTCTACCCCGTCACTCCTTCTAGGTTTCATCCCCTCATCTCCAGCAGATGTCTTGGTTTTCTGTTTCCTGAGAAAAACATCAGCAGGGCAGTTCCTAATTATCCTGAAGTTTCATGGAGTCTGAATGACCTGCACTGAAAGACAGGGCAATTCGGATGAGTGTAGTGCAAGCCAGAGAGAAGACAAGCCAAGCCATGGCAGAGGAAGGGAGACCAACTGGTAGTCAAGGTGTGTTCCCATGCAAGACATCCTTTGAGGCTGAGGCAGCTGGATTTGTTTAGATCTTCTTCAGGAGGACTGTATCTGTGCCCCTTGTTGAACTTCTAGTTTATTTCAAATCTCTACTAACAGCTTCAGTGTCTTCTTTGGATGAAACTCTTAAAATGTACAAATCACAAATAAATTTGCTCTGAAAGGCATTTTTGGATAGAGTGAAAGATGCTGTGTAATTAAGTTGTGTTTTTTGTACTGAGTTAGGCTGAGAAAGCCCATCTCTGAAATTTTCTAACTCAAATGGAGCTCACCCAATTATTTCCCCTTTTATTTTCATCATCTGACTTCCAAAGCAGGTATAGAATTTAAGCCTGGAGAAATATTTTTGTTCAGATAACCTGCTCAAGGCATGGAATTGTGAAGAGACTGGCAGATCAGGGGTGTGCTGGGTGGAGGAGCTTGTTTATGGTTAGCTTTACTCCCCAACCTTACTTTGTCTTTACACCACTTACTTTTGGTAATTTACAGAATCCTTACGCAGGCTGAAGGAAGTAATGACCCAGAGCAAAGAGCATATGCTCATTTTATGTCTCTTGGTCATAAGATTTTGATGTCTTTTGGCTCTTCTCTAACACAGGCATATAATCAATAGCAAGTTATTTTTTAAATGCAGTTCTTGGGAATCAATTCCTTATTGAAAAAGCCTGATGCACAGACAGGCCCCAGGAACCCCTTGGCCAATGAGAAGGGCTTTATCTTGCATAAAATTTCCTGGGCGAAATACAGTTGAGTATTTTTTAAGCAGTAGAAGGGCATGTGTGGGCTTCCCTTGTGGTTCAATGGTGAACAGTCTTCCTGCCAATGCAGGAGACGCAGGTTTGATCCCTGGGTCAGGAAGATGCCCCTGGAGAAGGGAATAGCAACCCACTCCAGTATTCTTGCCTTGGAAATCCCTTGGACGGAGGAGACTGGTGAGCTGCAGTATATGAGGTCACAAAAGAGTTAGGCACAACTTAGTGCCTAAACAACTACAAGGGCATGTGTAGTGAGAGAAAGATAGTGAAGTGGATAAAAGAAAGCTTATAAATAGGTGAGTCACAAGCTTATGCCCAATATTTTAGCTCAGTCAGCAACCTGACCACTTAGCTGGATCACTGGGCCTCCTTTCTTAAAAGCTACATGAGGGCTAATATAAGGAATAGTTTAATAGGGTAGTGGTCAGTGGGCAGATGGACTCACCACTAAAGGCAAGAGCTGTTGGTCAGTGGGAGAGCTGTGGGCCAGGGCTTCTTATAAGACTTATTTATCTAGCCATCAATTTAAGTTTAAAAAAAAAAAAGACACCGAAGTCTTTAATTGAGTTATATTCTTTAATAAACCAAACTGTTGGTTATTTACAGAACCCTGGACAAATTATTCTGGGATAAAATTTACCAAGTTTTGTGTTGTTGCTGTTTTATGTTTCATGATAAATATCCTGATGTTTACCCATTAGAACGATTGATTTATAAGAGATACCTTCACCTACCTACTTCCAAAGAGGGTTTAAGGAGAAATAACAAAAAAAGTTGTGCGGTGGCATTTTCCACTGCCTATCCTCTGGGATTTTTTGAAGTGGAGCTGAGTTCCTTGCTCAGAGTGACCTGGAGTGGCCCTTGGTCCATGGTTTCGTCTCTTACGGGGCTCTGGTCAGAAGCCTGGAGGTGGTAGTGGCTTCTGGGTGCCTCAGCATGCCTGCGGTTTCCCTTGACCCTGTGCACATCTTTAAGAAGGCTCTTTACAAGTGCGTCCTCATGGAATTCTGCTTCTTGCTGGGACTGTCACTGCTATAATCTACAACATGCTGGTAAAATTATAATGCTTAATCATTTTTTAGGACCATAAACCACCAACTTACAAATAAAAACAAACCTAGCTCTGATGTGGTGCGTGGCACTCACTCTATGTGGTGTCTTTTGAGTCTTTCATTCATGCTGCCTCCCTGGGTGGTGCAGGCATCATCTGTCCCAACTCACAGGAAAGGAAATGGAGTCACTGCACTTCTTCAAGGTCTGTGACTCTGTAGGGTTCAGGTGGTCACGATCTCAGGCTTCCATGGTCTCTTCTGGCCCAGATTGTTCTGACCCTTGGCAGCCAAAGGGAAGTGGGTCCTTTGCCTTATTATTTACTCCTGATCAGTTTCTGAAGGCTTGACAGAAATATTGCTGTCCAAGGGCCATCCTTACCATCACTTCCAACTTCAAAATAACAGGCCTCCTTTCAAGACCATGTGGTCATCTCCCCCCTTTTACCTCCCCATGGGAATCCCTGCTGCTTTTACAAGTCATCAACCTTTTACATTAGGTTCTGTTTCAAATATCTTTTAGAAATCCTGCCTGGAAAGGGCAGCCTGAGTTTAGCAAAGGAAAAGCATTCTTTCATCATTTCAAGTATGTTTCTCTCTTTCTCTGTGTTGCTCTCTGCCTGTTTCCCGGATCATGTGTCCTTTTCTCTTTCCTCCTTTCTTCATGCCTTCCTTTCATTAGAGGCCTATGGGACAAGCTGACCATCCTTGCATGTTGAGGCTCCCACAAACCATTAACTGTGGGAAGCCCTCACCATCTCTAGGCCTGTGAGAGGTGGAGTCAGGGAAAAATGACTGCTCAGCCCCTGCTGGAACTGTGGGACTGACGCAGGGAGAGAACAGGGAAGAAATATCCTAGTCTCTCCCTCTTTTCACCTTCTGATCTTCTACAGGTGCTTCCCATTGGCCAAGACCAACTGTAAGCCAGACGGCAAGGGAGCCTGGGTACTGCAGCCTGAGGGGCAGCCTTTGGGCAAACAGCAGGGTAGAGATGGCAGAAAGTTGATGGAACCAGTGTTAGGGGCTGAAGACTTAGTCAGTCATGTATGACTCTTTGTAACCCCATGGACTATAGCCTCCCAGGCTCCACTGTCCATGGAATTCTCCAGGCAAGAATACTGGAGTATATCGCCATTTCCTTCTCCAGGGTATCTTCCCAACCCAGGAATTGAACCTGGGTCTCCTGCATTGCAGGCAGATTCTTTACCATCTGAGCCACCAGGGAAGCCCATTAGGGGTTGAGGTGGGAGCAAAGAGAAAATAGCCAACTTAGGAATGAACCTACCTGCCTACTTAGAGCAGTAAGACTTGTTAGTGGGCTGAGTGAAAGATATTTTTGTTCATTACTTCACCCCTCCTCTTGCTGCCTCCAAAACAATGTTGATTCATCTCTTCATGAGTTTTAGAAGCAAGACCCCCCATGTCCTTTTCTGGATATTTCTGTTTTCTCCACTCTATCTCTTTGCCATGTGTTCTGTTGACCAGAACAATCTATGAATGCCTTGGCTTTTCTCTTTAGTAAAGTGGAATTGGAAGTTGCATCTCTTTCTTTCTCCTACATTCTTCTCCTTTGCTGAGTGTTAAAAAGGAAGACCAATTTTCATGAGTAGGAAACCAAACAAGCCGTAGCAAATTCTACTCAAATGGCAACCCTGCTTGCATGCATCTGTCAATCACCTGACACAAGACACACTCTTACCATGAAATTAATAAACCTGAATCATCAGTACCCTTGCTTCCAGTGGTCCCCTACAAGGGCTGAGAAATTTCATATTCATAATGTGGTATTCTTTTCCTTGAAGAGGGCCCTCATAATTGTACAAACTTTAGGGCCCACCAAGCCTGGATCTGTCCCTTCCTCTGTATCTTTGTCACTGAAGATACCTTTTCTACCCATGGCTGGCCTGGCAGTGCTTGCAGAATCCAAAGCAGAGGTAATTACTATACGATAGATCTACTGGCAGAGACTCCTAAGACATATGGTCCAGTCAATGGGCCTAAACAAAGGAGCAATTACAAGGTGTCACTGCAGCCTAATAAAGCTGTGGCAGCGACATAGCCGGTGATACGGATGACAAAGGCAGGCTGCTGAGGACCGGCCAGGCACAAGCAAAGCTCCAGTGCTCTGCAGTGTAATAAACCTTGTGTGTGACAGCTGCAGGACACTCACCTCTTCTGCTGGCTGGCTGACTTGCACACCTGCTTTCTGGGGAGGCGTGGTGAGGAGAGCATAGACGGGCCTGCTCCATTGGCCTTTCCAGAACAGAACCTGGTCCAGGTCAGGGGAAGTCCACTTGGGCTCTGCACCTGGGCATATTTGTGGATGCCAGCCTGGGACGTTGTGCCCTGCTTGGGTCACAGGGATGAAACTGCAGTTCATCAGTCCCAGCCCCGGCTGACACTGCCTAGCCCTAGGTTAGGTCCCGGCTAGCCAGGGTTCTCTTCGTCCACAGTCACAAAGCACCTGTGATGACTTTGACTGTTGGCTTCAAAATGCAGCTGCCTTAATGCTGATCCCTCCCTTCTCAGAAACACCAGCCAAAGACCCATTCTAGATGGAGAATCCGCACTAGAGATGAAAGAAAAAGCAATTCATGTTTTCCTTCTGTTGATTCATCATTTCAGTACTTACCAGGCCCTTATTTAGAGACAGAAGGAAAGAGAGAGCAGAGGGATGGCGGAGTGGTGGAGAAAGTAAAAGAGGGTGAAAAAATATATGTGTAAAGGGAATTAAGAACAAAGGCTCTGGAGGGTTTGATCCCAGCCAATCTACCAACCCTATGACTTTGGGCAAGAAACAGCTTCTCTGGGCCTTAGCTTTCTAATTTTGTAGAATAAGAATAAAAATAGTACCTACTCCCTGGGGCAACTGTGAGGATTAATTAGATGGTTTAATGGTGTAAACCCAGGAAGTACTTGGCAAACACCAACTAATACTATTTTATATGCACGCATAACAGCTCAGGCTCAGAGCATCATCTTTGTGGGATAAAGCTCTGACTGTGCACAGAAGGACTAGGCCTCTGAGCTTACCAGCCACAGGACCTTGGTCCTCCAACTTCTCCCCTGAGCATCCTTCATTTATAAAGTAGGGATGCCAATCCCTACCTCACCAAGTCATTTCTAAGAATCACACGGGCTAAGCATCACACCTGAGCTTTTGCTGTCTGTGAAGGACAATGGAATGGTGGTGTGATCAGGAATCATAAAATCACTTAGACACTTCAGGTTTGCCTGCCTTGTTGGCATGTGGGTGACTATCCATCAGCACCCATCCTTCATCCTGAGGTCAGTGGTGCCTTCGAGGATGGTCAAGACCCCCAAGCAAGTCCAGTCCTCCCTGCACAACCTTCCAGGATGCTGAGGGATTCAATCCTGGCGCAGAGTGCCTTCAGCACCTCCCGGGGCGGGGACTGAGGACCAGCCCAGAGTTCTGGCTTCATGCGATACTTAACACACTGGCGCACTGGTCCATGGGCTACCTAAGCAGTTGAGCCGTGAGGAGGGCAGGGAGCGGCATCTGTGCTCATGGCCTCAAGGCCGAGCCAGCCCTGGCACAGCTCTGCCTGCTCCTTCCCAGCTGGCAGCTCTGCTTCATGCGCTGCGCTCAGAGCAACAGAGAAAGGGGCTTTGATGGGCAGAGTTATTCGCGCTCTGTTTTAATTATGCCTCCTGGTGTTTTCCCCACAGCTTCCCTTCTCTTTACCTGTCAGTGCTTCCAGTGTCACCCAAACACCAAATGCTGATGAGCCAATTGACCTACTGTGAATGGCAACGAATATCGGGCTGGTTGGAAAATAAAGGTCATTAGTCTTCTCTTTCTTGTGTCACCTGAGTGGGACCTTCTGGTCTTGCCTTGCTGGGAGCCCAGGAGGTGCCTCGAATCTGAGATTTGCTGATGTCTGGATGAAATGTAATTTCTAACATTTGGTGCAGAGGGCCCATTTGGGAAAGGCAAAGAACAACTTGTCAGGAGCTCCTCATATAGTTCAGCAACATGAAAAGCGAAGGGAGAGGAGAAAAGGACCTCACCCATCCAGGTAGCTCTGGGCACGTGGGGACCAGTAGGAGATGGGTCGTGGGAGGGGAGGAGGTGGGAGGGGACCGACTTCTGTAGAAATCACTCCTGATGCTTCTCAGGACCAGCGTTGTGATGGAGAACTGTTCTCTGAGAATGAGGATGGATCTCTCAAAGATGAGAAGATTATTTAGGGAGATTCTGTTGGTGGTCATCTCTCCTGACTATTGTCTGAGAATATTTTTCCTTTTGTGTTCTCAAAAGATGTTTTCACAGGATAGACCGTTCTCGATTCTCAGCCTTTTAGAGGGAGCACCCCTCCCATTCTGGCTCCTGCTGTTGCTGCTTAGCGAGTAAAGGACCTATGGTCTGAGTTTCCTCTCTGGTTGCTCTTTGCAACTCCTTACATATGTATAGATTGCAACTATGCAGCTATTGCAAATATGCAACTATTGCAACTATGAAATCAATTTCACTACAGCTGTGTGTCAACATATGGATTTATCTTTATTACCCTGCTTGGGGTTTGTTGCAATTCCAAATCTGGAAAATTTTCAGCCTGTATTCTTCAGATATTGCCACTTCCCATTTTCTGTATTATTGTTCTTGGGAACTCCACTTAGATCTATGTTTGGCCTCCTCTTCTCCACATGCTCCAGTTTCTCAAGTCTTTATCTGTGAAAATCCTAGGAAACTGGGGTTGAAGTTCTTCCTCTAGAGAAAATCTGTTATTTGCTTCTGCCATCCACCAGGGGTGCTTTCAACACTGGCCTGCTTTGAACTAATTTCTTGTTAATTAATCTCATTTGCTTTTTGGTACATGCAGATTGCTTGAATTCCAACCACAAACCTGCATGGAAACAGGCTTGTGGTTACATGTATTTGGGAGAGATTTTTCTTTTTCCAAGGGCCGAGGCATAGACAGACAAGTTTGTGTCCTCGTGATGCAGAATTTTTTCCTCCTGTGTCATTTCTCTGATACCGTAGCATGGAGGGGGTCCCTGCCCTTCCAACTCTCCACCTCCCAAACACGGCCATGAAACCCAAGGGGCTAGAACTGATGATGGGGGTTGAAACCCTTGAGGGAATTGCTGTCTTCCATGGCCACTGTATTTCTACAATCTGTGTCTTTCTCCGCTATTCTGAAGGTTCTGAATTTTTTAAACATTTTATTCAGCATTTTAAGTTGTTGCTATATGTTTATTTTGGAGTGGAAATGTTTTCAGAATTTCTGTTGTTGTTGTTCAGTCGCCCAGTCACGTCAAACTCTTTGCAGCCCTGTGGACTGCAGCATGCCAGGCCTCCCTGTCTCTCACCATCTCCTGAAGTTTGCCCAAGTTCATGTCCTCTGCATCAGAGTCCAGCGTATTTCCAGAAATGGACGTCCACATCTCCATATCGATGAATCCCCTCTTTGACGAATTTGATCTTCCTTCTGTTCTCTGTAGGTTTTTGTGTGCATAATTGAAGTGATCTTTCCTCTTAGTTGGGACACACGGTCACACAACAGGAGGGAAAGAGGCACATCTACTATAGCGTGGGAAGAAAACGTTGTGTTAGGATGTCTGCTTGCATATTTAGCTCATACATTGCTTAGCTTCTATGCTTCATATATGCTTTACCATGTGCACATTATATTAGTAGAGGAGCACATGCTTACAATGTATTAATAAATATATACACATTTTTAAACCAATAGAGGTATGTGATCACAAGAGTTTGGAGACTGCACTACCTTTTAAAGCCATAGGAAGCCATTGTCTGCCTTCTTACAATTTTTATAGCTGGAGAGAAAACATCCAGAAGTTTGCACACATTTGAACTCTACCTCTTCAGACCAGAAACAAAAGGTTTGGTGTGGGTAATGAAAAAAGGCCAGGTATCCCAAGGCTCTGGGGATGGTAAGGTGCTTGCCAGGCCCACAGCTGGAAGACTGTGGCTGACTGTCTAATAGATCCACTACTAAGTTTCATTTCTGCTCTTCTGCTATAGCATGTATTTTCTTATTTCAGGATTTTTCTCTACTGCCTAATATGCTTTTCCAAAGTTTTTGACTCACCCTGTGGATTCCACAAAGGTTTAGTTTCTCTGGTTAAAGGGAAAAAAAATAGAACTGACATAAATATATTTGTATCTCAGCACCTACAAAAGCAACTGAAACTTCATTGCCCCAAATCAGCATTCCAAGTTCTCCTCCAGGGAGCTTGCATGGGTGTGATTGGGCTGAGACCCCACTGCCCTCCCAGCTACCCCGACTCCCGCCCCCCTCCCCGCCCCAATGCATTCCTCTGCCTGTCTCTCTGCTTTCCCTGTGTTATGTTCTCAAGCCTCTGAGAACATGTTTCGTCCTGGCAGTGGACACAGTCATCAGGCCTCAAGGAAACCGCCAGGCTGAATGACCCTCTATGTGCAACCACCTCAGTAAAAGGATAGAAGAGGGAAAAATTCTGTCTCGCAAGGACACAAACAAGGTCATTTGTAGTCTACAAATAGGAGTTACAGAGTCAGAGCTTTCTTCCCCATTTTGAAACTGGGTTCCAGCCGTGAAGTACCTTTCTGATGATGATTCCAGGAGCCTCAATTCCCAACATGACCCCAAATGAGTCCTGTTGCAGGAAGGTGCTCTGTCTGGGGCTGTTTACTGTTTACAGTCATAGGTAGGTAGGTAGGTTTAGTTGCTAAGTTGAGTCCGACTCTTGCAACCCTATGGACTGTAGCCTGCCAGGCTCCTCTGTCCGTGCATTTCCCAGGCAAGAATCCTGGAGTGGGTGGCCAAGAAGATACTGAATAGAAGGCTTGGATAATTTTAAAATGTATGTGTGTTTGTGTCTAAATTGGTGTAATCCACAGATTTCATACAGTCATAGGAAAGTTTTTAGAGGCAGAATTGTGATACCCTGGGGACTTCCCTGGCAGTCCAGTGGTTAAGACTCTGCACTTCCATGGCTTCCACTACAGGGGATGCAGTTTCGATTCCTTATCAGGGGAATGAAGGTCCCACATGTCTTGCAGTGCGGCCAAAGAAAAGAATTGTGATATTCTGGTTTAGTAGTTTGGAGGAGAGTGAGTGAGTGAAGTCGATCAGTCTTGTCCTTCTCTTTGCAACCCCATGGACTGTAGCCTACCAGGCTCCTCCATCCATGGGATTTTCCAGGCAAGAATACTGGAGTGGGTTGCCATTTCCTTCTCCAGAAGATCTTCCTGATCCAGGGACTGAACCTGGGTCTCCTGAATTGTAGGTAGACGCTTTACTGTCTGAGCCACCAGGGAAGTCTGGAGGAACCATGACACAAACAAGATGAACAAAAAAAAAATCATATTTCAATGCTTGTCTAACACACCATCACCACCATCGCATGGACACATGAGTTGTGCACATGTCATAGCCGAGTCACTCCCCAAGTCATTCAAAGCTGAAGCTTGTGTCATTGTTTCTAAGAATCTTTGAGAGCTCTGGTCCATTAGTGTGGATGGAAACAGATTTAGACTGCGCTGTGCCAACGGGCATTATTACCTCCTGTGCGGTCAAGTGAAACAAACTGGGTCTCCAAATAGGCCTGTGTTTTCTGAGCTAGAAACCCTCCCCTGTTTATATTTTCTCCTTGAAGAGGATATTTTTTAAAAGCCTATTTCTCAGAATCAATTTTAGTGGGCCGTTTAAAATGGGAGGTGATCTAGAGAAAGTTCAGTTTGTTTTAACGATAACTCCAGCTTACTGAAACAAGCATTAGCGTATCATGTCCCCATATGGCAGTCATTAGAGACAGGGGAAGCTTGAGAAGCTTATTGCTCTGAGACAGCTAGTAAAAGAAATTGGAGATATTTTTATAGGACCTAAAGATAGTACCAATAAAATAAGGACAGAAATCTATTTGTAGATGATAGGCGAGAGAAGGAAATCTTTGAGGAACTAAAAGGTCTTCACTCCACAAGATGAAGAAGCTCTCAGATCTATGATTCATGTGCACCTTAACTTATTTACTTATTTTCTCAGTTTCTCAGTCAACATTCATTGAGCACCCACTATGTTCCCAAATGTGGCAGGTTCCAGGTAAAGAATGTTGAACAAGACACAACCCCTGCTTCAAGGCCCTTCGATATGGATGATACACCAGAAAAGAAGCCTTGGAGTGCAGGGGCTGGGATGAGTGTAGAGGAGGCAGGGGTGATGTGTTAGTGCATGTGGGGGAACGAGAATGCTTCCTACCCAGCCTTCCAGGACAAGGCTGGGTTTTGAGCTGTTCCAGACAGGTGGAGTTAGAGGTACAAAAGCTGCAAAGATAAAATAGGATATCTTTGAGTAACTGCAAGTAGCTCTTTATGGCTTCTTCTGGTTCAAGAAAAGTTATGTTAAGATGTAAAGCTGGAGAGGTAACCAGGGATCCAGATCAGAAAGAGCTTTCTTGTGATTCCTGGCAATGGGAACCACTAAAAGTTTCTAAGCAGGGGGGTGATGTGATAAAATTTCCATATTAGAAAGGTGGTGTTGGTACCAGTATGGGAAATGGCTTGGAGGTGAGAAAGGTGAGGCTAGGAGGCAAGTTAAGAGACCGGTAAAGTAATCAGTCAAAGGATAAAAGTGACCTTAGCTCAGGTAGCTGACATGGGATAGAGACAAGTAAACAGAGTGAAGATATATTGCTGCTGCTGCTGCTGCTAAGTCGCTTCAGTCATGTCCAACTCTGTGCGACTCCATAGATGGCAGCCCATCAGGCTCCCCCATCCCTGGGATTCTCCAGGCAAGAACACTGGAGTGGGTTGCCATTTCCTTCTCCAATGCATGAAAGTGAAAAGTGAAAGTGAAGTTGCTCAGTCGTGTCCGACTCTTAGCAACCCCATGGACTGCAGCCCACCAGGCTCCTCCATCCATGGGATTTTCCGGGCAAGAGTACTGGAGCGGGTTGCGATTGCCTTCCCCAGAGATATATTAGGAAGATAGAATTAACAGGACATGAGAATGCAGCTGTATATGAAAAATGGAAGAAAGAAACTAAGGACAGTACTGAGGATGCCAGCTTATGTTACTGGATGGGAGAGATGGTACTACTCGCTGGGACAGTGAATACTGGGGAAAGAGGGAGTTTAAAGGAAATAGCAGTGAGTTAATTTTAGATATTTCAGGTTTGCCTGTGTCCTATTCAATAGACTGTTAGATGTATGTATCTGGAGCTCAGTACAAGGAGCTGGGAAGACTTAGAAATCTGGGGGGCATCAGCCTATTGTTGGCAACAGAGACTATGAGATATAATGAAATTATCCCAGGTAGAAAGTGAAGAGTTCCTAGAAAAGCCCATGGAAACCAACCAATGTCAAAGGGATGAAATGAGGATGAAAAGCCCAGAGGCAGTGTGAGGGTGAGCAGTGAAGCAGGAGACTTGGGAGAGCCTGTGTTGGAGGGACTGGAAGGGGAGAAGGATAAGGGCATGGATATGGACATGGAGGAGGAGGAGGGAAAGTAGCCATTAGATTCAATAGCAAGCAGATTCTTGGAGTCCTGGATAAAAGTAGTTTCACTGTGATGGGAAAGTGGGTTGAGAGTTGATGGGAGGTGGAAAGCAGAATCTAGGACTAGGTATAACCTTTCTCTTTCAAGATTCTACCTGTGAAGGAAGAGGGGAGATGAGGTGATAAGTGGACAAGGGGAGTAATAGGACAGAAGACAATTATTTAGGAACTACATGATGGGAGGGTCTTGAGAGGATTCAAATGCTGATGAGTAATAGCTACTGAGGAAGAAAATGTTCATGAAACAGGTGTCAGAGGGGGTGATCATTAGAGAGGGCCCCTGATGAGGGGACATGCCTGGTTCCAGGGTATAGTGGTAGGGACAGGCCTTAGATAGGATAGATCAAGCACCCATTAACAAACGACCATGAAACCCAGGAACGTACATCAGTGTCTATGCTCCTGTTTTTGGAATCAACTGGGAGTCAGGTGGCGCTAATAGTAAAGAATCTGCCTGCCAATGCAGGAGATGCGAGAGATGTGGGTTTGATCCCTCGGTCAGGAAGATCCCCTAGAGTAGGAAATGGAAACCCAACCCAGCTGCCTGAAAAATCCTATGGACAGAGGAGCCTAGTGGCCTACAGTACATGGGATGGCAAAGAGTTGGACATGACTAAGCGATTGAGCACATAGCTGCTCAAATTACTCAACGAATAAAGGAGGTCAGCTAAGTGGCTCCCCCGACCTTGATTGGACTCACCTGTCTGAGACTCCAGGGATGCCAGCTAATCTGGATGAATCTGTGGTAGTGGATGACTGGGGTGACTGGGCTCTGCTCACACAACCCTTGGCCCCATCCTGGGACCTGTGGACTAGCCTTGGCTTGCCGTTCTCAGGGTGAGAGCAGAGACAAGGGAAGCCAGCGCTGATGCCCACACCCCTTCATAGCCTCCATCTGTCAGGTCTGCTAATATCCCTCTGGTCAGGGCATGTCCCTCATCTGAGCCCAGGGTCAAGTAACCCCACCCATGTGGCAAAGTTAAATGGCAGAGGGCACAGGTTCAGGAGAGGATGAAGAATTTCTTAGCACAGATAAAGAGAAATACGGTTTTGACATTTTGTCAAACACAAGAAGAGAAAGAAGTTTGCAAATATCCAAGGGGAAAAGACAAAGTAAAGCCCTGGCCATTTCCTCCCTTCTGTTCAGGCCAAGGTGCTGCTATATTATTTATGTCTGGAAAGGTTAACACTCGACTGTGGTTAATGAGTAAAGCAGTCTGGAGGAGAACACTTCATGACAGGGTCAGTGTTACCTTATAAAACTTAATGACAGCTAAGTCAGCTTTATTGCTTTTGTAGAGGGAAACGCCCTCTACCACCTCAACAGAGCAGGTAGAATCTGCTCCCTTGGTGAAAGGAAAAGAATATTTGCTTCAAATCTTATTTATGGAGAAGCACACTGGGCTGTGAAGGAGTTTAATTTCAGTGTTTGGGGAGACGAAAGTGTCTGTGAAGGGGAGAGCAAGACAGCTGTGGGTTCTGTCTGTATTACACCTAGATGGGTGAGACTGGAACTCCTGGTTGGAGGAAGTCAGGCTTCCCAGGACCACACTGAAAAGGGGGAGTCCAGGGAGCAGGGACGTGAGTCTGCCATAGGGGGCGCTCTCCCTCATCTGCTCAACCGTCCCCAAGGTCCTCACCACCTGTCCTTCTCCTCCTCTCTGCTTGCAGTCAGAACCATTCTACAGACACCACCGCCCTGCTTTGGAAGCAGAACTGAAGCATGATGCTGTGAGTTTTATAAACAGCTGGCCGAGGCATACGTCGTTATCACCCATAGAGCTTGCACTTCCATAAACCAGAGGTCTACACATGGCACCCCCTCTTCTTTCCTTTCAGTGTAGTGTCAAGTATTTCCTGTTAGGGGTATTGAGGAAATATAGTATCTAATTTTAACTAAACTAACTCTCAGCAAATAGATACAGGGCTTTAAAAATTTCCTGCAAAGAAATAGCAGTTGAAAAATTTACACAGACAGACAATGCAGAAATGGCCGAGCTGACCACTACTCAAGGACGAGCCCTGGGTCAGTCATACTGTGAAGTGAAACAGCAGTGATTTGATCCCTTTTGGTGAAAAGCCAGCAAACTTTAAAAATGAAAATGATGAAGATTATTTATAATAGATCATTAATTATCATTAATTTGCCCCAGGTGTGTGTCGTACCTGATATTATACCAAGTGTAAGAAGGCGTCATGAGTAGTGGGATATCCAAAAGTTAAGCATCCAGAATATAAACACAAATCTCTACAGTAGCCTTAGCAATATTTTAGGTCAGGTGATACCCAATCCAATATTTTTTTAAATGTTACTGACCAATCAAGAAGCATCTCTAAGGGTCTCTTAGAAGAAGCAAAAGACCACACATCATTTTATGCTCTTCCTTCCATGGTAAAAATGGCTGAAACAAGTGTGGGAAAGAGTATGGAGCAAACCAAAATGAATTCCTTTAACAGCAAATTATATTAAGAGATGCACAGAAGACATTGTTAAAGGTTATAAGAAATGGGTACGGAACAAACTACACCAAGCAGGAGGTTGTTATGCTTTGGGGTGAAAATACAGATGTTTACGTTAATGGTGTAACAAGGTCCTTTTTTCAATAACTGTGTAAAGACCTACAGTATTTTTTGTGAGTCACTAAGGGTGAGTGGGGCTTCCTTGATAGCTCCGCTGGTAAAGAATCTGCCTGCAATGCAGGAGACCCCAGTTTGATTCCTGGGTCAGGAAGATCCCCTGGAGAAGTGATAGGATATCCACTCCAGTATTCTTGGGCTTCCTCGGTGGCTCAATTGCTAAAGAATCTGCCTGTAATGTGGGAGCCCTGGATTCAATCCCTGGGTTGGGAAGACCCCCTGGAGGAGGGCATGGCAACCCACTCCTGTATTCTTGCCTAGAGAATCCCCCCATGGACAGAGAAACCTGGTGGGCTACAGTCCATGGGGTCACAAAGAGTCGGCACAACTGAGCAACTAAGCACAGCACAGAACAAGGGGAAGAGACATTAAAGAAAATGCATTCTCTACAGAAAATGACTTCTCGAAAACTTGGCGAATGTTACCACACCAAAGGCGCAGGTGGGTCAACTGGGGGGAAAATTGAATTCAGAAGTTAGGCTACAGCTTGCCCCATGTGTGAAATTCATTCACTTCATTTTTTCCTAAACTAGCTATTGAAGCGAAAAAGTAGAAGTCAGAATTTCATAGGGCAGTATTCTGGATTCTGTCAGTGTGTGTGAGTCACCTGGGATCTCGTTAAAATGCAGATTCTGATTCAGTAGGTCTGTCCTGTCCTGAGAGTCTTCATTTCTAAAAGTTCCCAGGTGATGCTGCTGCTGCTGGTCAGTGAACCACTCTTTGAGTTGTGAGACTATAAAGAAATAGAGAATGTTAGAGTTGGTTTTAATTTATAAAAATAGGTTCATTTGCAATATACAGAAAGCTTTAGATTATTTTCTGATGACATGTGGAGTGATCATGCAAATCATTTGTACCACAGCAAGGTTTGCTGATTATCTTGTGGTAAAGTCCTTAAGAGTTGTCATACATGAGGATGTGCTGATGATTGTGCTTTAGCAAAATTGCAAGTTTGTGACCTTTTAAATAATGGCAAATACCCACACACCTACAGTCAATTATTCTTTGACAAAGGAGGCAAGAATATACAGTGGAGAAAAGACAACCTCTTCAGTAAGTAGTGTTGGGAAAGCTGGACAGCCACATGTAAATCAGTGGAGTTAGAATATTCTCTAATACCACACACAAAACTAAGCTCAACATGGCTTAAAGATATAAATATCAGACATGACACCATAGAGTTCCTGGAAGAGAACATAGGCAAAACTTTCTCTGACATGAATCATAGCAACTTTTTCTTAGGTCGGTCTCCCAAGGCAATAGAAATAAACGCAAAAATAAACAAAACGGGACCTCATCAAATTTAAAAGCTTTTGCACAGTAAGGGAAACCATAAACAGAACAAAAAGCAACCAATGGACTGGGAGAAAATATTTGCAAATTATGAGAACAACAAGGGCTTAATTTCCAAAATACACAAACAGTTCATACTGCTCAATAACAAAGAAACAAACAATCCAATCAAAAAGTGAGCAGAAAACCTAAACAGACTTTTCTCCAAAGAATACATACAGATGGTCAACAGGTACATGGCAAGATGCCCAATATCGCTGATTATTAGAGAAATGCAAATCGAAACTACAAGGAGGTATCACCTCACACGAGTCAGAAGTGTGTGCATGCTAGCCGCCCAATCATGGGACTCTTTGCAACCCCATAGACTGTAGCCCGCCAGGCTCTTCTGTCCTTGGAATTTTCCAGGTAAGAAAACTGGGGTGAGTTGCCATTTCCTACTCCGTGGGATCTTTCTGAGCCAGGGATAGAACATGTGTCTCTTTCATCTCCTGCATTGGCAGGTGGATTCTTTACCAACTGCACCACCAGAAAAGTTCATCAGTCAGAAGAGCCAGCATCAAAAAGTCTACAAATAATAAATGCTAGAGAGAGTCTGGAGAAAAGGGAACCCTCCTACACTGTTGGTGGGAATGTAAATTAGGTGCAGCCATTATAGAAAACAGTATGAAGGTTACTTGAAAAAAATAAAAATTAGAATTGCCATATGATCCAGCAACCCCACTCCTGGGTATCTATTCAGAGAAAATTCTAATTCATAATGATACCTGCACCTCAGTGTTCATTGCAGTACTATTTACAATAGCGAAGACACGGAAGCAACCTAAATGTCCCTTGACAGATGATAACAGATAAAAAAGATGTGGTATGCATATATATATATAATACCTAAACACACAATGGAATATTACTCAGCCACAAAAAAGAATGAAATAATGCCACTTGCAGAAAAATGGTTGGTCCTAGAGAATATCATACTAAGTGAAGTAAATCAAAGACAAATATATATCACTTATATGGGGAATCTAAAAAAATGATAGAAATGAACTTATTTATAAAACAGGAATAGCCTCACAGACACAGAAAACAAAATTATAGTCACCAAAGGGAAAAGGCAGAGTAGGAGGTTTAAATTAGGAGTTTCATATTAGCAGATACAAATTACTATATATAAAATAGATAAACAACAAAGTCCTACTCTATAGCACAGGGAAGTATATTCAATATCTTGTTTAAACTATAATGGTAAAGAATACAAAAAAGAATATATATACATATGTATAACTTATATGCAGAGTACATCATGAGAAACGCTGGGCTGGAAGAAACACAAGCTGGAATCAAGATTGCCGGGAGAAATATCAATAACCTCAGATATGCGGATGACACCACCCTTATGGCAGAAAGTGAAGAAGAACTAAAGAGCCTCTTGATGAAGGTGAAAGAGGAGAGTGAAAAAGTTGGCCTAAAGCTCAACGTTCAGAAAACTAAGATCATGGCATCTGGTCCCATCACTTCATGGGAAATAGATGGGGAAACAGTGGAAACAGTGTCAGACTTTGTTTTTTTGGGCTCCAGAATCACTGCTGATGGTGATTGCAGCCATGAAATTAAAAGACGCTTAATCCTTGGAAGGAAGGTTGTGGCCAACCTAGATAGCATATTTAAAAGCAGAGACATTACTTTGCCAACAAAAGTCCGTCTAGTCAAGGCTATGGTTTTTCCAGTGGTCATGTATGGATGTGAGAGTTGGACGGTGAAGAAAGCTGAGCGCCGAAGAATTGATGCTTTTGAACTGTGGTGTTGGAGAAGACTCTTGAGAGTCCCCTGGACTGCAAGGAGATCCAATCAATCCATCCTAAAAGAGATGAATCCTGGGTGTTCATTGGAAGGTCTGATGTTGAAGCTGAAACTCCAGTACTTTGGCCACCTCATGCGAAGGTTTGAGTCATTGGAAAAGACCCTAGTGCTGGGTAGGATTGGGGGTGGGAGGAGAAGGGGACGACAGAGGATGAGATGGTTGGATGGCATCACCGACTCGATGGACATGGGTTTGAGTAGACTCCGGGAGTTGGTGATGGACAGGGAGGCCTGGCGTGCTACAGTTCATGGGTTCGCAAAGAGTCGGACACGACTGAGCGACTGAACTGGACTGAACTGAACTGATAACTGAATTGCTTTGCTGCGCACCAGAAACTAACACAACATTGTAAATTAACTATACCTGAATTAAATAAATAAGTAAATAATGACAGATAGCTATTAATGAAATTCTACTTAACAGATATTAAATAAATACATACATACACACCTACACATGTACATGCACCTAAATCTGCCCCTTAGGGTAAAAGTCACAATTTACCAATAAGTAAGAAAGTATTTGCTCCTCAAAACAAACCTGTGCTATGAAGAGAGCATTGTTTTCATCATTATGTGATTTTTATTGTTGAAAATGACACTGTAGCTCTTATAAAAACATTTATCTCTTCACACTAAGAGATAGAATTTTCTAGCATTTAAAAATCATTCACATAGTTTGGAATACATTTTACAAAAAGATAACTATAGTCTACCAATGCCTCTTCTGATTCATTTCTAAGAAAATGAGGTTGATATCAGAGAATATAGAAAGGTATTAGTGAATTTCCACAAAAACCTTTGCATATTTGGTGAATATGATTAAACAATGATCACTATCGTTCGGTAAGAGAGGCCAATGGTAAAAGGCTTCTATTTGGATCTATAAAGTAGCTTTATTATCGTCTGATAACAACTTAAACCAAGTAAGAAAACAAATCAAACTTAGAACTAGACCACTGAATGATTACATCACAAAGTCCTAAACCAAAATTTTAAAATATAAAGAAGCATAATCAATTGCATTGTTCTCACTAGACTATTAGTAATGTGTAAAATATTATAGTGAGAATAAAAGTACATCGATAATAAATAAAGCAATCATTTAAATGCATTATTTACTTCTTTTTTACCTTATCCTTTTAAAAGTTTGCATTTTTGTGTATATTTTCACGTACATAAAACATTGGTATAGTAGTACCTTTGAATAACTTTAAATAATATACAGTTTAAGAGTTATTTATTTTTCAACTAATGAGATATGCAATCCAAAAATATCAGAGAACACTGATGTAAATTAACATATGTATAGACTATGAACTCAAAATGGTCATTCTCCTTCATTCATTCAATGAACCTTCCTTAATACACAAATATTGTCTTAATGAGTTCTGATTGTATATATATTCTAAAAGACACTTAACCTCAGGGTGGTCAGACTTTGTTAGCAATATTGTACATGGGTCATTTCCATAGAAAGAAGAAAGGTATTATCTTTACACTGGACTAAGCAGCTGTAATGTGGATGCCCTGAGTCTGGATCATCCCTGTAGAGTACTCAGTAGCATTTATTGCATCCCTAGCATACCTGGGGAAGAAATGTGAACTAAGAGAGGATGTGGTCCTAGAGATCTTACTGTGACTCACAGTGGGGTCCCTACAAGCTGACTTACGAGGTCCACCCTTTGGGTCTGGCACTTTTCAGAAGAGCTGTGCTGAAAAGCTTAAATGCCCAGTCAGAAGCTTTGTCTAAATGTTGCTTCATTGTTCTGTTTAAGAACTTGATCTCTTTCTTTAGAAAAAGAGTTTCTAAAGAACCCTTATCACAGAAACAGTTTGTATAAACTGCCTCTTGCCGATCATTGCAATGGCTTCGCTAAGATACATCCTATTGCACATAACCACTAGTTTAAAGAACTCCCAGTGAGAAAACTGAATGAAGGGAAATATTTGACTCTTGTTTAAGGACAATTACTTTCTTTGTATTGGAAAGAATCTGGGGCAGAATCGTGTGTCCAGTATAAAGGAATAGGTGTTCTTTTCTCTCTCTTCCTAATTCTGATATAGGGAAGAGAAATAAAAGAGCTAGTGCTGAGAAAAGGGGAGTTGAAACACAAGGAACTAAGTCATCAGCAGGCATTAAATGAGGGTAAAGCTCACAGCTGAGAGAAGTCAGAAAGCTTTGCAATGTAAATCTAGCCTGAAGGCCCAGCTCCACATGTCAGCCTTGAGGCACAAGGCCTCTATGGTGGAATTCATGTCAAATTTTTAATCAGAATATTGCTATGGGAAAAGAGTAGATTTAATGATAAATTAATGTATACACAGAGAAAAAACTGTTTCTCTAAGAATAAGCAGCTTTACTATTCATTGTTGTTTCAAGCAGTACTTTAAAAAGTATTTTAAATAATTAATAATATACAAATAGAAAATAAATGATTATAAATCTGTTAATTTGGACTTAGACAAACACCATTTGAATCTAAGGAAAAGCCCTTGCCCACTTGATTGCACAAAATGATTAAGGCACTTACTGCTGCCTGTTGGCATTTGTGAGTGCTAAGTCATTTCAGTTGTCCCCAACTCTTTGCGATCTTATGGACCATAGATTACCAGGCTCCTCTGTCCATAGGATTATCTCACGTATGGATGTGAGAGTTGGACCGTAAAGAAGGCTGAGTGATGAAGAATTGATGCTTTCGAACTGCAGTGTTGGAGAAGACTCTTGAGAGTCCCTTGGACTGCAAGGAGATCCAACCAGTCAATCCTAAAGGAAATCAACCCAGAATATTCATTGGAAGGACTGATGCTTAAGCTGAAGCTCCAATACTTTGACCACTTGATGCGAAGAGCTGATGGGATTATCCAGGCAAGAATATTGGAGTGGGTTGCCATGCCCTCCTCCAGGGGATCTTCCTGACCCGGGGATCGAACCCCAATCTCTTAGTCTCCTGCACTGGCAGGCATATTCTTTACCACTAGCACCACCTGGGAACACTTGCTTGTTGGCTATGTACCCTAATTATAGGAAAAGAGCCTACATATTTTTTAAATTCCAACTTTGAGGATGGAGATTCATTTTTTCCATCCACTTTTGTCCTGTCTTCTAAGGGGATACACACTTTCAAAGCTATAAAGGCAAATATTGCAAGGTTCATTGCTTCCACAAATCATCACTGAGCATCTGCTTGGTATCAGGCACCATTCTAGGCACTGGGGATAGAGAGATGAAATGGGGGGAAAATGGTTATGCTCTCATGGTGTTTAAATTCTAATAAGAAAATAAGTAATGAATGCATGAATAAGAAAACTTTTGACACTGCTAAGTACCATAAGGAAAGAAAACAGAGTAATGTGGTCAGAAGTGGCCATAAACTGTAGGTAATTTGAATGTTATACAAAGTGCAATAGGAAGCTGTGAGAAACTGAAAAATAAGGGCGTCAATTTTGCAGTTGGAGTGCATTTTCCCATCTTTGAAATCTGGACTGGCCTTATGACTTGCTTTGATCCCAGAGTAAACAGACATGACCTGATATTTACAAAGCCTCATCCTCAAGAGGTCCAGTGACTTCCACCTTCATCTTGGAACACTTCTGCAACTATGTACAAAACCCAAGTTGGACTATTAAGTGGCAAATGACCACAGGAGAACAAGCTTTAGCCAATAATCCAGATGTATGAATAAGGGAAGACTTAAATTTATGAACCCCTGTGGAATCACCAGGCAGTTCTAACAGAAGAACTTCCCAGTTTTTTTCAAATCAACAAAAGTGAAAATGAAGTCGCTCATCCATGTCCGACACTTTGTTACCCCATGGAATGTAGCCTACCAGGCTCCTCTGTCCATGGGATTTTTCCAGGCAAGAGTACTGGAGTGGGTTGCCATTTCCTTCTCCAGGGGATCTTCCCAACCCAGGGATCAAACTCTGGTCTCCCACATTGCGAGCAGACGTTTTACCATCTGAGCCACGAGGGAAGCCCAACAAAAGATATAAGTGAACACTTAACCAAGAAACATATCCAACAACAACATGAAAAAGTGTTCAACATTCTTAGTCATCAAGACAATACAAGTGAAAAGCCTGATAAGATACCTACCAGAATGGCTCAAGTGAAGAAGACTGACTACTCAGAATGACAGTAAAGATTTGCAGCAACTGAACTCTCAAACATTGTTGGTGGGAGTTCAAAGTGATTCATCGCTTCGAAAACTGTTTCACAGTTTCCAATTATACTTATCCTATGACCCAGAAGGCTGTATATTATCACCCTGCTTATTTAACATATATGCAGAGTACATCATGAAAAATGCTGGGCTGGATGAAGCACAAGCTGGAATCAAGATTGCCGGGAGAAATATCGATAACCTCAGATATGCAGATGACACCACCCTTATGGCAGAAAGTGAAGAAGAACTAAACAGCCTCTTGATGAAAATGAAAGAGGAGAGTGAAAAAGTTGGCTTAAAGCTTAGCATTAAGAAAACTAAGATCATGGCATCCGGTCCCATCACTTAATGGCAAATAGATGGGGAAACAGTGGAAACAGTGGCTGACTTTATTTTTCTGGGCTCCAAAATCACTGCAGATGGTGATTGCAGCCATGAAATTAAAATACGCTTACTCCTTGGAAGGAAGGTTATGACCAACCTAGATAGCATATTGAAAAACAGAGACATTACTTTGTCAACAAAGGTCCATCTAGTCAAGGCTATGGTTTTTCCAGTGGTCATGTATGGATATGAAAGTTGGACTATAAAGAAAGCTGAGCGCCAAAGAATTGATGCTTTTGAACTGTGGTGTTGGAGAAGACTCTTGAGAGTCCCTTGGACTGTAAGGAGATCAGCCAGTCCATCCTAAAGGAGATCAGTCCTGGGTGTTCATTGGAAGGACTGATGTTGAAGTTGAAACTCCAGTACTTTGGCCACCTCATGCGAAGAGCTGACTCATTTGAAAAAACCCTGATGCTGGAAAAGATTAAGGGCAGGAGGAGAAGGGGACAACAGAGCATGAGATGGCTGGATGGTATCACCGACTCGATGGACATGGGTTTGGGTAGACTCTGGGAGCTGGTGATGGACAGGGAGGCCTGGCATGCTGCAATTCATAGGGTCGCAAACAGTCGGACATGACTGAGCAGCTGAACTGAACTGATGACCCAGAAATTCTGCTTCTACATATTTACATAAAAGAAATTAAAACATATATCCATGAAAAGATTTGTATAAGAATGTCCATAACAGCTTTATTCACAATAGCTCCAAACTGGCAACCCAAATGTCCATCAAAAGGAAAATGGATAAACAAGTTGTAGATTATTCATAGATAATATATTCAATAATAATAGGAAGAGAGAAACTATAGATACACCAACAACATGGATGATCTCAAAGGCATTCTGCTGAGAGGTGGGGATTGTGGTCTCCCTACTTAAGGATTTGAAGGTCTGGGAATTAAACAATGTGACCCTTGCCACCTTGAATTACATCATCTCCAAAATTACCTTATCTCTTAATTACCAGTGATAAGTAAGTAATTACAGTGCACATTGCTTGTGGTAGAACGTTCATCTTTCTTTCTGTTGATGTTCAGAGTCTATAAAAACCTAGTTACTAACGAGCTGACCTAACAGCCCTGAATGTTGGAGAAGAACTCCAAACTATGATAACTGGTAAAACCCAGATTCTTCCATGCTTGTTTGAAGATGGCCAAGATCTCCTCAGGGGTTCATGTTAGCAGACATCTTTGAGAACAGAATGAGGGTCACAATAGCAGATTAACTCACCCTATCTTTCCTAGTAAGAACCCCCCTCCTTCCCTGCCACACAACATGGGCGATGTATCTGGAGGTAGCTGGACTGGAAGAAGTTTGCCTCTTCTTCCATAAACCTTGTTCAAAGAGTGTCCTTCCTGCAGTGAGATGGGAAACCCCCAAATCCTCATTCCCTTGGTATGGCAGGCACTATTCCCTTCACAGATCCCTTCTAAGATTCCACAAGATTCCTCTTAAAACCTGGGTTCATTTGAAGTTACCTCAGCATCCTAGAGTCACAACTGCTGAAAAGCAGAGTCCTCACGTCATTAATAGAGCCTCCTTCGTGGCTCAGATGGTAAAGCGTCTGCCTGCAATGCGGGAGACCTGGGTTTGATCCCTGGGTCAGGAAGATCCCTTAGAGAAGGAAATGGCAACCCATTCTAGTATTCTTGCCTGGAAAGTCCCATGGACCGAGGAGCCTGGTAGGCTACAGTCCATGGAGTCTGAAAGAGTCAGACATGACTGAGTGACTTCCCTTTCATCTTCTTTCACATCATTAATAATGACAACCTGCTCCCCAGCCATTCAACTCAGCCCAACCCAAAGTCTCTCTTGCCCATCCCTTGGACTACATCTTCTGCGTTTCGGGGTAGGGGGAATCTTTCTGCTGTGTGTTCCCTCTGCCCCTGCCCTTGGCAGCCTCTCCCACCCATCTCTGGTCACGTCCTGCAGTGGCTTCACAGCTTCTCTGTTTAACAGATTCTCTTCTCCACCTGTGTGGAAAACTGTTAGGAGCAGCCTCCACACCAGACCTGGCCTCGGGGACTCTGGGTCTGACACTGACATCTCTTTCTCCTCTCTCTATTCTGTTGTCTCTGGATCTGATTCCACTTGAGCGGTTTCCAGCCTCCTCTTTGGCAGCATGGTTTGTTTCAAGGTTTGGCTGCAAACGGGCAGACAGATGTGCAGAAACACCTCGTCCCTGGGGGTGGCCCTGCTTTGTCTTCCTGACGTTCCCTCTAGGAGGGAGGCAGATGGGCGCTCTCCCAGAGGAAAGTGTTGTCAGGCCAGGAGAAAGGGGAGGTGAGTGATTGGTAGCTACAGGAAAGGGTAGAGAGATTAGAAAAGGGGAAAGTAGGAAGAGAAGCATCAGTGACTGTCTAAGCGCAAACTGCTGGTATTTTTTTTAAAAAGGCAAAGCATTTTTTTGTGTGTCTTCGGAACTTGAGACCCAATTAACCATTTGAACTTCATCTAATATCTACTATGTGTTTAGCATAGTCCATGCCAATAGAGAAAATCTGTCCAATAGAAAAAACATATTTAAATTTAAAAATTATGATGCAGAGTAGAAGTTGAGTAAACTTGTCTGGGAGCTCAGAGTCAGTCTGAAAGGGGAAAGGGAAGGTACCTCAGAAAATGATGCTAGAACCAAGTCCAGAAGTCAGCATATGAAAAGCACTGTGTGTGTGTGCCGTATCAAGGAGTTTAGACTTCACTCTGTAGCAAGTGGGTGTGAAGCAAAAGTTTTTAAGCAAAGGAGTGACATGAAGAGATGTGCTTTAGAAAGATGGTGACAGTGTGGCCTGGAGGGTAAGAGAAAGCAGGGAGCTATTTAAGTTACTCCAGCATGCCACAGAGGAAAGCACCTGTTCTAAACTAAGACAGGGCAGTGAGTTGGGACTGGAGGAGACAGACTCCTGAGAGTCAGTTGAGAGGTTGAATCAACACAACTTGTCCAACCAGAAGTGTGCAGTGTTGGGGAGAGAGAAGGAAGGATCATTTCAAGTTTCCAACCTTGGATACTTCCATGGACCTTTGTGCCACCAATTAACATCAGAAACACATTAAAAGGAGCAGGTGGCTGGGGACATTACAAATTCACTTTCCCCATGAGAAAATAGTTTGGAAATTCCAGAGTTACAAGGCACCCCATTTTTGATGGAGGAACATGCCATATCCCACCCCCAATTCTGTCCCACTTTTCTATGAGCAAAGAGAAGAGTGAAGAACAAGAGCAAAGTGAAGAACAGGTAAATGTGAATATCCATTTAATCTAAGTCATTAATTCACTCAGTGGCTGAGGGGGAATATACATTCAAAGTCTCACAAACCTTTCAAGTCATCGGTGTCCCCTTTGCCAAAAGAATACCATCTTTTTCCTTTTCCTCTCCTTCCATCTGCCACCTCCCCACCCCACTGAAGTCAGGAGGGATTACAGAAGGAAAGGAAAAGGGAGTGTGCTGCTCAGCCCTCGTGTGAGAGCAGTCAGGAAGTGTCTATAAAATAGGGAGCCTGTTTCTCCTGGAGCAGTCAGCAAGGATGAAGCAAGGATTCGTTAAATTCAAGAACTGCATCTCAAGAAGGAATTCTCCTTTCTAGAACTTTAGGGATTGTGCTCCAAAGAAATAATCTTCCCATCTGTGCCCTGATGTTGGAGAGAAGTCACTTTCTCTCTCAGAGTCATTCTTCCTCACTCCCATGGAGTCTATTGACCTGAACAGGCTCCCATAGGGCCTAGGCCAGGGCCCAGGAGGTGAGGCCCCAGGCATGAGGAAGTCTTTTCCTCCAGACCAAGGCCTCAGTATGGTTGATGTTTGCGCTAGCAGGCCTCTCACTCCCACTCACCTCCTCACTCACACCCCACAGGGGGCTTACCATAGTGCCCTGGATCAAGGAAAGAATGGATTAGTTTTATAAGGATTTAGTTTTATAAATTTTATAAATATAATACTTTTGAAATGTGAACTGGTGATCTTTCCCCAGTCTCCCATCATCCAAAGGACTTTAACCCACATTCCATTTAGGGAGCCAGGCTGTTCAATATTCATTTTCCTGGGGAAGAGATGTAATAGCAGAAAGCAGGAAGGGGAACAAGCAAGGACTCTTTCAGACTTTTGAATTTTAAACACCTGGGCCCTAGGAAACAAGATGGGATTCGTGTCATAGGTGAAAAACTTAGGAGAATATATTAGCAAATTAAATAATTCCTGGGCTGGTGAAAATGGAGGGAGGGGTGAGGATAAGAAAGGATGAGGAGATGAGTGAATAATGGGAATGTATTTATTGGTGAGTTCCTAAAAAATAGGGAGGAGGGAGAAAACCTCCCTCCTGCTGAAATCTGGTTGTTCAAAGAAAGAGGGCTTTTGCCAGAATACTGATATTTAGAGAAAGCAAAAATTTGAGATACTAATGCTTAAAGGTTTCTACCAGATTCAAGTCTCCCTTCTGTTCTCAGCAAATGTGACCCCATGCCTAGACCTCTACAGTCTGTGATCAGCTTATTTTTTTACCTGACTTGCCTCTTGCCCATTAGCAGAAAATTGGATTAAAGATTTACTGAACATGGCCCTGCCCATCAAAGTAAGACCCAGTTTCCCCCTCAGTCAGTCTCTCCCATCAGGAAGCTTCCATAAGCCTCCTATCCTTATCCATCAGAGGGCAGACAGAATGAAAACCACAATCACAGAAAACTAACCAAACTGATCACATGGACCAGAGCCTTGTCTAACTCAGTGAAACTATGAGCCATGCCGTGTAGGGCCACCCAAGATGGATGGGACAGGGCAGAGAGTTCTGACAAAACATAGTCCACTGGAGAAGGGAATGGCAAACCACTACAGTATTCTTGCCTTGAGAACCCCATGGACAGTATGAAAAGGCAAGAAAGTATGACACTGAAAGATGAACGTCCCAGGTGGGTAGGTGCCTGATATCCCACTGGAGAAAAGTGGAGAAATAACTCCAGAAAGAATGAAGAGACAGAGCCAAAGCAAAAACAACACCCAGTTATGGATGTGACGGGTGATGGAAGTAAAGTCTGATGTTGTAAAGATCAATATTTCATGGGAACCTGGAATGTTAGGTCCATGAATCAAGGCAAATTGGTAGTGGTCAAACAGGAGATGGCAAGAGTGAACGTGGACGTTTTAGAAATCAGTGAACTAAAATGGACTGGAATGGGTGAATGTAACTCAGATAACCATTATATCTACTACTGTGGGCAAGAATCCCTTAGAAGAAATGGAGTAGCCATCATAGTCAACAAAAGAGTCCAAAATGCAGTACTTGGATGCAATCTCAAAAAAGACAGAATGATCTCTGTTCATTTTCCAAGGCAAACCATTCAATATCACAGTAATCCAAATCTATGCCCTGACCAGTAATGCTAAAGAAGCTGAAGTTGAATGGTTCTATGAAGACCTACAAGATCTTCTAGAACTAACACCCAAAAAAGATGTCCTCTTCATTATAGGGGACTGGAATACAAAAGTAGGAAATCAAGAAACACCTGGAGTAACAGGCAAATTTGGCATTGGAGTACAAAATGAAGTGGGTCAAAGAAAATGCACTGGTCATAGCAAACACCCTCTTCCAACAACACAAGAGAAGACTCTACACATGGACGTCAACAGATGGCCAATACCAAAATCAGATTGATTATATTCTTTGCAGCCAAAGATGGAGAAGCTCTATACAGTCAGCAAAAACAAGACTGGGAGCTGACTGTGGCTCAGATCATGAACTCCTATTGCCAAATTCAGACTTAAATTGAAGAAAGTAGGAAAAACTAGTAGACCATTCAGGTATGACCTAAGTCAAATCCCTTACGACTATACAGTGGAAGTGACAAATAGATTCAAGGGATTAGATCTGATAGTCTGAGTACCTGAAGAACTATGGACAGAGGTTCATGACATTGTATACGAGGCAGTGATCAAGACCATTCCCAAGAAAAAGAAGTGCAAAAAGGCAAAATGGTTACCTGATGAGGCCTTACAAATAGCTAAGGAAAGAAGAGAAGTGAAAGGCAAAGGAGAAAAGGAAAAATATACCGGTTTGAATGCAGAGCTACAAAGAATAGCAAGGAGAGATAAGAAAGACTTCCTCAGCGATCAATGCAAAGAAATAGAGGAAAAAAACAGAATGGGAAAGATTAGAGATCTCTTCAAGAAAATTAGAGATACCAAGGGAACATTTCATGCAAAGATGAGCACAATAAAGGACAGAAAAGGTATGGACCTAACAGAAGCAGAGGATATTAGGAAGAGGTGGCACGAATACACAGAACTGTACAAAAAAGATCTTCATGACCCAGATAACCATGATGGTGTGATCACTCACCTAGAGCCAGACATCCTGGAATGCAAAGTCAAGTGGGCCTTTGGAAGCATCACTATGAACAAAGCTAGTGGAGGTGATGGAATTCCAGTTGAGCTATTTCAAATCTTAAAAGATTATGCTGTGGAAGTGCTGCACTCAGTATGCCAGCGAATTTGGACAACTCAGCAGTGGCCACAGGACTGGAAAATGTCAGTGTTCATTCCAATCCCATAGAAAGGCAATGCCAAAAATGCTCAGACTATTACACAATTGCACTCATCTCACACAAAGTAATGCTCAAAATTCTCCAAGCCAGGCTTCAGCAATACGTGAACTGTGAACTTCCAGATGTTCAAGCTGGATTTGGAAAAGGCAGAGGAACCAGAGATCAAATTGCCAACATCCGGTGAATCATCACAAAAGCAAGAGAGTTCCAGAAAAACATCTATTTTTGCTTTATTGACTACACCAAAGCCTTTGACTGTGTGGATCACAACAAACTGTGGAAAATTCTTAAAGAGATGGGAATACCAGACCACCGACCTGCCTTTTGAGAAATCTGTATGCAGATCAAGAAGCAACCGTTAGAACTGGACATGGAACAACAGACTGGTTCCAAATAGGAAAAGGAGTACGTCAAGGCTGTATATTGTCACCCTGCTTATTTAACTTATATACAGATTACATCATGTGAAATGCTAGGCCTGATGAAGCACAAGCTGGGATCAAGATTGCCGGGAGAAACATCAATAACCTCAGATATGCAGATGACACCATCCTTATGGCAGAAAGTGAAGAAGAACTAAAGAGCCTCTTGATGAAAGTGAAAGAGGAGAGTGAAAAAGTTGGCTTAAAACTCAACATTCAGAAAACTAAGATCATGGCATCCAGTCCCATCACTTCATGGCAAATAGATGGGGAAACAGTGGAAACAGTGAAAGACTTTATTTTGGGGGCTCCAAAATCACTGCAGATGGTGATTGCAGCCATGAAATTAAAAGACGCTTGCTCCTTAGAAGAAAAGCTATGACCAACCTAGACAGCATAGTAAAAAGCAGAGACATTACTTTGCCAACAAAGGTCCATCTAGTCAGAGCTATGGTTTTCCCACAGTCATGTATGGATGTGAGAATTGGACTATAAAGAAAACTGAGCACTGAAGAATTGATGCTTTTGAACTGTGGTGTTGGAGAAGACTCTTGAGAGTCCCTTGGACTGCAAAGATATTCAACCAGTCCATCCTAAAGGAAATCAGTCCTGAATATTCATTGGAAGGACTGCTGTTGAAGCTGAAACTCCAAAACTTTGGCCACCTGATGCAAAGAACCAACTCATTGAAAAAGACCCTGATTCTGGGAAAGGTTGAAGGTGGGAGGAGAAGGGGATGACAGAAGATGAGATGGTTGGATGGCATCACTGACGTGATGGACATGAGTTTGAGTAGGCTCTGGGAGTTGATGCTGCAGTCCATGGGGTCACAGGGAGTCGGACACGCATGAGTGACTGAACTTACTGATTGCCTCTTGCCACCCCACCACTCTCACCACCCAGGGTGAATTGATAATTAAAATGAGAGGCCCAGGTAGACTTTCCTGGTGGTCCAGCTGCTAAGACTCTGCGTTCCCAAAGCAGGGGACCCAAGTTCACTCCCTGGTCAGAGAATTAGATCCCATGTGTCACAACTAAGATCTGATTCAACCAAACATATTTAAAAAAAAAAAAGGCGGGGGGAGGCCCAGAGTGAGAAGTAGACAGAATTCTCCACATCCCAGAGCTCTGTATCCTCTCCCTCCCCTTCTTTCCTCACACTCAGTTTCCTCTGCTGACTGCAGGCACATCCAGTGCAGCCTGCCCACATTTCTGTTTATGACTCAAATTCCATTATTCCCAGGAGTGTCTTCTCCAAAACTGACCCAGAAAATGAACTAGCCATGCTGGGGTGGGTGTTGCTTCTCCCCAGGGAAGCTCCTGTCCCTGAGCCCTGCTTCCCAGGCCACCAGGGGCTTCCTTGTACCAGAAAGGAGTCTGTGATACCAGGGCCCCAAGTGTTCAGGTTTTGAGCAGTTGGATTCCTAGACAGCTTCGGTGAACAAATCCAAATCCAGACTGCCTGGGGCTGCACCACCTCTTTGTTCTCTAATTAACAAGGTCACGTCTCACCTTTGATCAGTGAAAAGGCAGAAACAGCAATGGAGCTAGGTACCCTGGCACCAGCACATCTCAGGTGGATTAATGGTTGATGGAAGCCTTTTTTTTCCCTCTCTTCTCTGGTTTACCTTGACTGTTTCCTTTTCTACACAAAGCTATTGCTTACCCCATGGCAAGATGCTGAGCAGGGACTTCCTTGGTGGTCCGGTGGCTAAGGCTCTGTGCTCCCAATGCAGGGGGACTGGGTTCAATCCCTGGTCAGGGAACTAGATCCCACATGCAGCCACTAAGACCTGGTGCACCCGAATAAATAAATTAAAAAAAAAAAAGGTGCTGAGCCATTTGGCCCAAACCTGGTACATAAGAGGTAGTGAACCAGATGGAACCCAGTTAGCAGGATGGCACACTTAAGAAATTAAGAAGTCATAAAATGTGGATGGTATTACATAGGCTTTGATCATAGATTTCCAGGCTAGCTGTGCTCTTAATTGTCCTATATTAGGCAAATTTATTTCCCAGCATCCATTTCTACATGTATAACATGGACAAAATTAACATCAGATTCAATAGAATGTGGTGAAGATTATATGAGAGAATTCTCCCAGGGGCGTGGCACAGTAACGTCCTCACAATTAAGAAGTTGACGCTGGGGAAGCATGTTTTGGTCTGGGTATGGTTCCTCCCTCTCCTGGGAGTCATGCAGTTTCTCTGCACTGATCAGTTTCTATCATGTTATTTGTTAGAACCATGTAACTGTTCTCCTGGTGATCTAATTGACCCCTTTGTGAAATGGCACACTTTGAAGACTGGTCAGGAGTCATATGCAGTCACTCATCTTGGGGTGTAATCTCTCACCTGTTAACCTTGCCCAACTGGACCCCAACCCCAGCTGCTCTAGAAGACAGTGACAAGGGCCCATTAACAGCCACAGTAGCATTCCAAGGTCCAATCATCACAGTTCACAAGAGCGGGAAGCAAAACTTCCCAGGGTTTGGAAGAAAAAGTCCCTGCTTTAAAAGCAGAGATGTATTTAAATCCAATTTCTACCATTTGGGAGCTGTGTAGCCTTGGAAAAGTTGCTCACCTTCTTCGAGGCACAGTTTCTTACATTTTAATCAGGGTGAAATAATGTGGTGAGGATTGGAGATAATGTTCTCAGCCCATAGAAGGTCCTTAATAACAGGGGCTATCATTATTTCAATGAGATCAGCCTCCTCCAACCCTTGGTGATTCTAATGGTCAGTAACACACGTTGCACAACTGTAAGTTTGTGCCTCTAACCATTTGATCAGCAGGTTCAAACAACACCAAACAGTGTTCTTAGTCCTGGCTGCATATTAGAATCACCTAGGGAATTCCTAACACCTGCCACACCTTCAGTGGCCTCAACACAGCCCAGACCAATCACGTCAAAGCACAGGGGCCCCAGTATTGTAATGCTCTCTAGTTGATACCAGTGTGCAAGCCAAGGTTGAGACCTATTGGGCTGCTTCTCCAATATTAAAGTGCAGATTTAGCACATAGCTGTTGGAGAAGGGATAAGCCTATCTCACTCCAGTATTCTTGGGCTTTCCTGGTGGCTCAGCTGGTAAAGAATCCACCTGCAATGCTGGAGACCTGTGTTCGATCCCTGGGTTGGGAAGATCCCCTGGAAAAGGGAAAGGCTACCCACTCCAGTATTCTGGCCTGGAGAATTCTATGAACTATATAGTCCATGGGGTCACACAAAGTTGGACATGACTGAACCACTTTCACTTTCACTGCTACTGCTTTAGTCGTGTCTGACTCTGTGCGACCTGATGGACTGTAGTCCACCAGGCTTCTCTGTCCAGGGGATTCTCCAGGCAAGAATACTGCCATGCCCTCCTCCGAGGTATCTTCCCAACCCAGGGATCAAACCCCGGGTCTCCAGCATTGCAGGCAGATTCTTTACCACTGAGCCACCAGGAAAGCACCTAGAGACCTTCCTAAAATGCAGAATCTGATGGAGAAGGCCTGGATGGGGTCCAGATTCTGAATGTCTAGTAAGTTCCCAGGTGATGCTGATGCTACTGAGTAATGAGGGCTAGAGGAAGATTTGTTCTCATTATCATGATATGATAGCTGAGACCCTAGTGTTATGAGAAGAGACAAGATGGAGTCTTGGGCTCCAAAAGCAAGGACTTTAATGAAAAGGCCCACAGCCCTCTATTTATTGGTGTCCTTAGGAATATTACCGTATTGTAATAAGTTGATGGTCATACCATCAATACCAAGTTGGTGGTCAGAATTGTAACCCCAAACCTCTGAGAAAACCTCTACATTGTGTGCAGGAGCATTTGTTTAAGAGGGCCAGGAAGTATATCATATATTTTGGAGAATCTGAGAAGAAAAATATGCCTCCAATTGTAAGAGGTAAACTTTTAGATAAATCTTCCAATGAGAAATAGTCAATGTCTTGATGCTTGTTATTGGGCTTACCCTTAGGTTGTCACTCAAAAGGTATGTGACTCTTCAACCACAGTTGTGAAATGAGATAGATAACATCATTGTTCTCAATTATTCACTCTCTTCTCCCTATACAAGGATGCAGTTTCTCACTCCATCGACATGAGATTGGCCATATAATGTTTTGGCCAATAGAGTGTGAGCACAATAGAGTGTGTCGTGCAACGTGCCACACACATCTTCCAAGTGGAAGTTTCAGGAGCCATCTCGTAGTTCCTTTCCCTCTGTCACAAGACTGTATTAGCAGATGCTCCTGCATCCTGGCTCACAGGAGTGAAAATTAAGGATTTTGAGACTATGGCATTAAGATATTTGACATATTTGTTACCACAGCATAACCTGGTAACTGACTAACACATGAGCAATGGAGAGAGGGCTGCAGAACACAGAGAAGATGCCATTCTTCCCAACTGCCATCCTTCCCATATAGTATGAAATGGAATGTGAGTGTGCCCAGGAGGAAGTGTGGCTCAGTGTATATAGATCCTGAAGGGAGAGATAAACGGCAGGCCGAGGAGAGGACAGATAACTCCTGGTAGAGTTGGGAAGGTCTATTAGAGAAAACACTTTCTTTGAAATGAAGGGAGGATCTAGCACAACAGGGCAGCCTAAGGGTAGGTCTAGGAGCAATTCTGAATTAATTAATTAATTAACGTTAAAGCGCAAGGGCTTGGGTTAAATATTATATTCAAAGCCCAACTTTAGAGTTAGGCTGAGGGAGGAAACTGAGGGAGACAAGAAGTGGCTGAGGGCTTTGACAAGTATTTTTTCTCCTTAAGAGACATCGGGCTTTCAAGATGCTTCTTTTCTGGTCTTCAGGAGAAGGTATCTGGGACCACTTTCAACTCTTCACTTTCTGGCAAGGAACACATGGGCTGATTGGCCAGATTCCAGGGCATTGATTTGGCTTTTTCTTGCTCTTTCTGGTTTTATTTTTCCTGTTGCTGGTGGGTATGAGTTGGGGATAACAAGGTCATTTAATTCTCTAGCCTGGGACAAAGGAGGTACCCCAGGACCTAATCTAGCTCCCTTAAGTTCACCTGGGGTCCTAGAGTCATAGCCTCCACCGTCATGAAGTATCTGCTTGGCCAGCCATTGTCCTGTGCATATAATCTCCCTTGTAGACCTCACTTGCAGAAAGACGTGATTAACATGGGTGGGCTTCAAGTATTCCTGTGTCCTCTGGCCAGAACTCTATGTTTGGCACCACTTTAATACCCAACATTCTTGTGACCTTTAAGACTACTTATTGTACTCATGCCTGCAGTCTTTGTGACTATCTCCTGATACCAGAGTGACATTTTCTGCCAGAGTCAAGTTTTAGATAATTGTGTGTGTGTGTGTGTGTGTGTGTGTGTGTGTGTATCCTTAAGAGCACCATGACATGCCATAATTATACTAACATAGAAACTGTTTCCTAAAGCTTCCTCACTGTTTATCAGAATCTAAGGGGAATCTAAGATCTGAAAATAGGTGAATTCAGCTCAGCTATTCTGGACATAAAAATAGGGAACCCCCCCCCACAAGAAAGTGAAGGAAAAAGTAAGTCCCACAGAAATAGAAATGGTGACAGGAAAAGGACAAGTACAAAAAAAAGAAAAAGTCTTAAAATGAGAAAATCAGCTAGGGACCTGATCACTTGAGCCTCTACCCGGCTTCTTTCACCACGTCTCTCCTTCATTTGACAAAGCAGCCAATTTTAGCTGGTAAGATGGTTGGATGGAGGAGACTGCATCTTTGTGTCTCAAATCAACAGAGAAAAGAGCCTCACAGAATCATTTTCATTCCCTTCTCTGCATGTGAAATCTATTCTAAAGCTTGAGGCCATCTCTCTACTCTAGAGAAAAGGAAAGTATTTACGAAGAAGACAGAAGAATGTCTTCACACATGTACACAAGCGAGAATGCCAGTTAAAGCCCTCAGTAGGGGAGGGTTTTCTAAGCTGATTTCTGTCAGGAACCAAAAAAAAAAAAAAATCTGGCCATCTACCAGTTTCCTTCAGACAAAGAACAAAATCAGAGTCATAGTCATAAGAGACCTGAAGAGCTGGTCAGAATTTAACTTCCCCTGGCTTGTTCTCCATCATGTTCCCCCAGGCCTCATCTTGGGGGCACCAGATAGAATGGCCCAAGGGAAGCAGAACTCTCCTGCAGCCACAGAGATGCTTCATCACTTAGGACGGTGAGAACAGAGGACACAGTCTAATTCTGTCTCCATTCACAGAGCCACCTGCTTTCCCCTCTGCACTCCTCATTCCTTTTCTCCTTTTCTGTTCCCCACCTCACCTTTTTATCCTCAAAAAATAAAATCCTTTTACTTCCTTCTAATCACGGACTCTGTGATTAAAGGGAAGGTGTGCTAAGTCGCTTCAGTCGTTTCTGACTCTTTGTGACACTATGGACCATAGCCCGCTAGGTTCCTCTGTCCATGGAATTCTCCAGACAAGAATACTGGAGTGGGTTGCCATGCCCTCCTCCAGGAATCTTCCTGACCCACGTCTCTTTTGTCTCCTGCATTGACAGGCAGATTCTTTACCTCTAGCACCACATGGGCAGCCTGAAAGGGAAGGGCTCTCCCCCAGTTAACTGCTGTCTCCAAAGTGAGATCAGCAGGTCAGGCACCATGTGGGTCATGCATTATAAGGAGGAGTGGGGTGGGACCCAGGCCCAGAGGCAGGGAAGGGTATGGATGGAGCTGAACTTGGTGAAAAGGCCACACAAGGAGGAACAACCTGCTGGGTGAAAAGTGGGGCACTGGGGTGGGAAGTTTAAGAAGCATGTGAGTCACACTTTAAAGGCAGAAAGCTGGCCCGCATCTCATACCAGTGGGGAGACCATTGTCTTGGCAAAGGAGTCAGACACCAGTTTTTGATGTTTGGCTGCTGGCAGTTTCTGAGCCTCTCCCCTCCCTCTTTCCCTTGTACCTACAGCAGCTGATAAGAAAGCCTGGGTGCTCCCTCCTATGGGGAGGGTAGAGATTCAAGCACAGCCAGTGATGCCAGTGCAGGAACTCTCACCCTGGCTCCATCCCCACACCCCCACCCCAGGCCACAATAGAAACCCTGAGCCCTCTCATTTGCTTGTTCTCAGCCATTTCAGACCTGCCTGGGTTGCCTGCCCTTCTCCCCTCATAGACCTCAGTTATGTGATCCAAACCTTCTCATCTCTCTTGGTGTGTGAGGCCATTGTCAGCCTCTATATCTGAAACAAATTTTGGGTGGTCGTCCACCTGCTTCTGCAGGTAATCAGAGAAAAGTAGATCTATGAAGTAAGGTACTGTCATCAACGAAGATATCAGGTACTGAAAAGTTTTGGCAAAATTATTATCGAAAAAAAAGAAAAACCCAACTTCAGAAAAGCTGGGCCAAGTTGACAAGGAGATGGGCAAGGCAATGTTTGATAAGGATAAGGGCTTCCCTGGTGGCTCAGACAGTAGAGTCCACCCTCAGTGCAGGAGACCTGGGTTCGGTCCCTGGGTTGGGAAGGTCCCCTGGAGGAGGGCATGACAACCCACTCCATTATTCTTGCCTGGAGAATCCCCATGGACAGAGGAGCCTGGCAGGCTACAGTCCATGGGCTCACAAAGAGTTGGATGCGACTGAGTGACTAAACACGGACAGACAGAGGATAAAAATGGAGTGGTTTGAGTATTTTTAATCTCAGCATATTAGTCAGGATCTCTCAGCTGGGCCACTTCCACACATCTGTGCTATCCACAAAATCACATCCTACAAGCACATAAAACATGAGTTGGCTGCATTGCTATGGTTCTAGGACAACTCAAAACCGGTATTAAGCTCGTGTGTTCTGACCCTCTTTGTTCTCTCGGAGTTTTCAGTCTCCATCTGGTTCTCTCTCTGCCTGCAATCCTTATTTTCTGTGCTCCTGGTTTGATTACTTGCTTTGGATATGGTAATCTGATTTGAGCTGGTATTTTCCCTCAGATTTCATCCAGAATTTGGTTTTTGCTATCACACATTAAGATTCTAGGTGAATAAATCTCTACACACACACACACACACACACACACACACACACACACACACACACACACACACTCTCACAGTCAGAAACACACATCAGAACTGGATAGCTGGCTAGTGAAAACAGAGAGTTATTGAGATACATTTGGAAACCAAGCTTGGATATCTTCAACAGACCCTGGGTGCACTGTGAAGCCTTAGTGAATTTCTTGGGACCCCCTCCTGCACAATGAGTCCAGTTTGCAGGGGAAGAAAGAGTGCTGGAGCAGATTCACCTGCAGCCTAGGGTTCCATAGGGAAATTACAGACTACACAGGAGTCCTCCCTCCAAGTCCTAGAATAAATCTTGCTGGTTGTTGCCTTTATAATCTGAACAAATTTGGCTTCACAAGGCATTAAAGGGCCCAGGAGACATGGAGAGGAAAGGAAGAAAAATGGAGTGGTTTTGCAGGTAGCAATTCTGGTTTTCTTTAGGCTGAGAGTTCAGCCATCTCTGCCTCTTCCAAAAGATCCATTGGGGAAAGTCTTCAAAGGGCAGCCTCCCCTTTGCTTTACTGAATGGCTTTCTAGAAAACTAGCTGTCTCCCTAGGCAACACTCAAGTCATCTAGATGACACCATATATAGCTGCTTGTGGGGAAGTCACTTTTATAAAGCAGGTGGGGGTGAGTTCTCAGATGCTGGGTCACTGAGTAGCATTTGCTGAGGCTGGAGACTCCTGTGCTCTCCTTCCCATCCCCCCACCCGCTGCCCACCCCCCCCCCCCCCCGCCCCCCACTGCCCTGCCATGGTCTCCATTGTTCAGAAAGTTCCCCAATTCATTAGAAGAATGGCTGGAGTAAGAAGATTCTCTTGAGTCCAAAGTCTGTGGTTAAGTTGTCTAACTCAAGGGGTGGGCTGAATAAGTCTATTAAGAACTGTCCTAGGAGATCATCCATTCTCGAAATATAAGAGCCAGAAACAACAAGCTTAATCCTTTAGGAAAACCTTAGTGGCTGAGGCTCTGAATTCCTCTTAGGGCCAACTGTGTGATTTTATTTCCCAACCAGCCCTTTTGAACTCATGTTAGTCTGATAACATGATTAGGAACCATTTAGTGATCAAGAAATGTGCTGGTCACTCTATCAGGTGCATTTTTGCGTAGAATAAGAGCTAATTCTTAATAACGTACCAAGAATGCAATTAAACATTGTCAAAAAGTGAAAGGTGTATATTTATGAGCTAAAATGGGCAGTTTATGGAGTTTTCTGAGGACTTTAGCCCAGGAGACCACCAGGAGCCTGGCTGTTGCCACACACACACAGGAATATGGGTAAAGCTCAGACTATGCCTGTGGATATGCAGGGTCCCTGAAATTTGGGGGAAGTCTGAGTTATCAATATGGCCTCGTTGTTTTGAGTAGGTCATTAATTTTCAGTAGCTGATTTTGATTTAATTAAGAAATCTGCAGACTCGCATTTGTTTATCATTTTGTTTAACTCATGCAGGAGTGCATTCTGGTTATCAGTATGTTATTCTCCAATGCCTACTTGTCACCCAGTTCTTTTTCCACTTGAAAGTGGGACCAGGTCACATAGATGTTCTTGTCCCCATTTTAGGAGCTAGCTTCAGAGATGAAGGAACCCCAAGTACAAATACCTGTGTAAACATCCAGGTGATCTAGTTTGACCAGAAAAGTTGTTTGAGCCAAAATGGAAACTAATTTGGTCACTAAGATCCTGAGTAAAGAGGGTCTGATGTCAGGACTTGAAATCCTGCCTGGGGAAAAACCACCAAGTCACTGAGTGAATGTTGGCAACATGAAACCAAAACCTTCCTCAGAACACATAGCCATCCCCCATACCTGTGGGAAAGGAATGATCACTTCTGGACAGATGCCCCTCACCCCAACCCCACCTTCCACTTATCACCACGCTTTTTGCTTTCCCTCCACCCTTCACTCACTTCCTCCTGACATCTGGTCTCCATCCTCACCTTTTGAGCCAAATAGCTTTCTCATAAACCTTTCCAGCCACCTCCTAACTACCAAACTGAACAGTCTGTGTTTGGTCCTTCTTTGGGGTTGAATTATGTCCCCTCAGAACACATGATGAAGTCCTGATCTCTAGTACCTCAGAACGTGACCCAATTTGCATATATAACTAGTTAAGATGAGGTCATACTAGAGTAAAGTGGCCCTTATTCCAATATGGCTTGTGTTCTTATAAGAGAACAACAAGAAGACACAGAGACACACAGGGAGAAGACTCCTCTCTTGTGTGATGATGGGGGCAGAGATAGAGATGTCCAAGGAACCCTGGGGCCACCAGGAGCTGGAAGAGACAAGGAAGGATCCTCTCCTAGAGGCTTCAGAGGGAGCATAGCCCTGCCCACACTTTGACTTTGAACTTCTAACTTGCTGAAGTGCAGAAGAATAAATTTCCTTTTTAAGCCATCCAGCTTGTGGTACTTTACTGTGGCAGCTACTAAAGTCCTCCTCTTGCATCTTCAATCTGTTCTGTTTACAACTTGTGCAAATCAACACTATCCTGTCTTGACCTCCTTCACTCAGCATTACCTTCCTCCTCTACTGCTCTGCTCTTTCCTCCTCTCTGGCTCACATCCCTAGATGTCTCATCCCTAAATGCGTTTGTAGATTCCTCACAGTTTTACCCCCATACTATTCTTTTTGTGAGAAGCTTCTCCTTAGGTTTCAGTTATCATAATCATAGATATTGAGAGCATTCCAATTGTGAGCATTCATATATTGAGCACCTATTATGTATTAAGCATAGAATTAGATGTTGCAGATGTAGGAGAAAATAACACAGCTGCAGGACTAGTGAGATAGTCTTAATTTCCTGTCCTCCAGCTCCATGTTACCTGTATCTCTATCTAGGACTTCAACCCTGATTCTCCAGCCTCCACAAGCTGTTCCTCCACTTGGTTTACTATTTCGGTTAATTGCTCCATCAGTCTTCTAGTCCCCTAGGCTGGTGACCTTGGCTTCATCTTTGATTGCTCCTTTTCCCAGAGCAATCAATTATCATGTCCCCTAGATTCTGCCATTATCCTGCTCCCCAAATCCACCCTTGAAACCCACATTAATTCTCATCTGGAATAGTCTGGAGACTTCGTCTCTTGTCTCCCTACCCATCTCTCTTCCTTCTGAGTCATTTTATGAGAATAATTACTCTTCTTCAAGCACAGCTGTGATTAGATGTCCTTTTACCAAACCTTCAATGACTCCCCACTGATGAACAAATTAAGTATAAATTGCTCACCCTTGCTTCTCAGGTCTTTTATGGCAAAGCCCTGATCTAGCTTATCCCTACTCTTTCTCACACAATCGTACCTTACACATCAATCAAATTAGATGACTCTTGAGACATTTCCATCTTCATTTTTCTGCTATTCCCTCTATGTAAAAAGTCTGGAAAGCTTTTCCCTTTTTAGATCTCTAGCTCCACTTGATGAAATCTTATCTGGCATTCTTCAAAGGGCTACCTTGACCATCATCACCTTCACATGGCCTTTCTGCCAAATGGGATCTGTGCCTTCTCTGACCTCTCATTACCCCATGGCCTATATTTCTCTTTTTTTTTTTTTAAGATTTTTTTTAAAAAATATGGACTATTTTGAAAGTGTTTATTGAATTTACTACAATATTGTTTCTGTTTTATGTTTTGATTTTTTGGCCACAGGTTATGTGGGTTCTTAGCTTCCTGACCAGAGATCAAACTGGCACCCCTCACATTGGAGGGCAAAGTCTTAACCACTGGACCACCAGGAAAGTCCCCATACTTCTCTTGAGTTTGATTGTATTGTACCATTTGCATCTTTGTCTTGTCCCCATATCTGGACTGTGTCCTACCCATCATGACAGATATAAAGTCCTCAGATATATGGAGAATATACTGGGAATGGATAGTACGAGTTTATTGAATTGATGACACTGTAGGAGTGAAAACACTCTGGGACACAGTGATATCTCTAAAATACCTTCATTAAAACACAGAGAAAGGACTTGGTGTGGATCTGAGACACCATAGTGACCTGTTATTTGGGATTTACTGGGATCTGAAAGGAAAGGAAAACCAAATTAAAAAAAAAAAAATGTGTGTCCCATAGAAGGTTATCTTCACAGCATAAAATCCTAAAATAGCAGCCAATATTTACATGCCAAACATTATTCTAAATGCTCCACATATGTCAATTATTTAATCCTCAAAAATATATTTTACTGATAAGGTGACTGAGCACAAAAAGGTTAAGCATCTTGCCCGAGATCACAGCTAATTAGTGATGAAGTTGAATCCAAGCAGACTGGCCTCCCAATGCATGCTTGATGTGCCATGTCAGTGTGAATTTAGTCACACAAATATGCACATTTAAAATGATGCATTACTCAGAGTAGCAAATTAATTTAGAAACATTGCTTTTTCCATTCTCATATCCCATAAAACAACTTAATTTGAACTTCTCACATGCATCTGCATTTTTGTTTTCCCAACCCTGAAGTCACATTTAGTGACATTTGTAGAGGTTTCTGGTGGACATCAACCACATGGCTGTTCACTGATTGAAACATACCGGTTTTTCAATACAGGTATCACATGGTCACTGGGAAGCTATCTCATATCATACACACACACACAAATGCTTTTTTCATAACATCAGGACAATTGGTTGAACATGTGTGTTGTGGGTAGGGCTAGTATTCGCTGGTGTATGAGGCTTATCCTTGCACTCTGTTCTGAGAAATTGTTAGATATTTCAAATATTATTCCTGTAGACACATTCTTGATTTTTATAACCTACCAGCCCCTTGCCATATTGCCTCTGAAAGTGAATCTTTAGAAGGCTTATTCGCAAGGACAACCACACTTGCAATTGTGAGGTTACACACTCAGCAGTAATAAATGGAGCTAAAACTAATAAATAACAGCTCAACCATAATGGAGCTAAAATTGTGAGATTACTCACTCAGCAATTTAAAGGAGCTAAAATGCCGTTATATTTCTTTGCTTCCTGTTTCTTTTTCTTAACTGAGTCCATCAGAGGTCTGATCTCTGCGATGTTAGCTGGGTAATTTCTCAGTGTTTTAGGTTCAAAATAAGATAACCAATGGCTGTGTACTCTGAGTTGAAACACTCTGTAAGGGTCCCTTCATAAGGTGACTGACTGGCTTCTAAAAAGTGCTTCAGAGAGAAGGGGATGTCACTTTTTATCCAAGCATAGACAGTTTTTATTGAACACCAATTACTAAGTAAGGCACTGTTACTTTCCTACACCCATCGGGTCCAGCAACTTTGAGCCTTGAATGGCTTCATGTTTCTTTTCCCTCTCTCAATATCCTAGACTCAGGTGACAGAGGCCAGCGAGCTCTCCTCCTCCCCTCGCACACATCTCCCGCCCCCTCCCCGCCGGTACCACCTCTCCAGGCCTCAGGCCTCCACGGGCCTGTGATGTGGCCCCGCAGTGTCTGGAAGGTGCTGTGTTTGAGCAGGGATGAGGCAGACCTCCTTAAGCTGCTTACTCTAAGTTGGGTATTGTTCCTCCTAGTCAATTGATACTGAAAATAATTACTTCTTAGAATCTTTGAAAACCAAATGTGTAAAGAGAAATTAAAATCTAATTAAATGGATGTAGGCAATTCTGTCTAAGCTGACAACGCTTAAGCCACTGCAGTTTGTCAAAGGTTACATTATCTCCCTGTCCCTGGGTGCTGCAGGCTGCTTGGCTCTGAGCCCGGCATTCCCTCTCCAACACCCTTCCGTCTGCCCTGTCTTGGACCTGCATCCTCTTTGTTCTCAGGCAGAGACGTGGGCTAACGAGGCCATCCATCAATGGGAATGCTAAAGAATCTCCTGCAGAGGACAGGGTCTCCCTGATCTTAAAGCTCCAAATCACTGCTTCTCAGCAGGGGTGCTTCTGGTTTTGTGGCAGGACAATTTCTTTTAATGCCTTTCTGGCAGGGCTGGAGGGCAAGGCCACTCCCCGGTTGCAAGCTACCACTTGAAGCCAACTCTATTCAGCCACCAGCATGTAGCAGGCAGCCCATAACCATAAGCCTTTGACCCTTCCAGTTCCTCTATGATGATCTCTTACACTGGTGTTACCCCAGTGTGTACACATGCTACCAGGTGAAATCCCTGAGCTAAGAGGCTAGAAGTTTTTGTAGAAATCTGACATTCAGTTCAGTTCAGTTGCTCAATTGTGTCCGACTCTGCAACCCCATGAACTGTAGCACACCAGGCCTCCCTGTCCATCACCAACTCCCGGAGTTCTCCCAAACCCATGTCCGTTGAGTCAGTGATGCCATCCAACCATCTCATCCTCTGTCGTCCCCTTCTCCTCCCACCCTCAATCTTTCCCAGTATCAGGGTCTTTTCAAATGAGTCAGCTCTTCGCATCAGGTGGCCAAAGTATTGAAGTTTCAGCTTCAACATCAGTCCTTCCAATGAACACCCAGGACTGATCTCCTTTAGGATGGACTGGTTGGATCTCCTTGCAGTCCAGGGGACTCTCAAGAGTCTTCTCCAACACCACAGTTCAAAAGCATCAATTCTTTGGCGCTCAGCTTTCTTTATAGTCCAACTCTCACATCCATACATGACTACTGGAAAAACCATAGCCTTGACTAGACAGACCTTTGTTGACAAAGTAATGTCTCTGCTTTTTAATATTCTGTATAGGTTGGTCATAACTTTCCTTTCAAGGAGTAAGTGTCTTTTAATTTCATGGCTGCAATCACCATCTGCAGTGATTTTGGAGCCCAGAAAAATAAAGTCAGCCACTGTTTCCACTGTTTCCCCATTCATTTGCCATGAAGTGATGGGACTGGATGCCATGATCTTAGTTTTCTGAATGTTGAGCTTTAAGCCAACTTTTTCGCTCTCCTCTTTCACTTTTATCAAGAGGCTCTTTAGTTCTTCTTCACTTTCTGCCATAAGGATGGTGTCATCTGCATATCTGAGGTTATTGATATTTCTCCCGGCAATCTTGATTCCAGCTTGTGCTTCACCAGCCCAGCATTTCTCATGATGTACTCTGCATACAAGTTAAATAAGCAGGGTGGCAATATACAGCCTTGATGTACTCCTTTTCCTATTTGGAACCAGTCTGTTGTTCCATGTCCAGTTCTAACTGTTGCTTCCTCACCTGCATACAGGTTTCTCAAGAGGCAGGTCAGGTGATCTGGTATTCCCATCTCTTGAAGAATTTTCCACAGTTTATTGTGATCCACACAGTCAAAGGCTTTGGCATAGTCAATAAAGCAGAAGTAGATGTTTTTCTGGAACTCTCTTGCTTTTTTGATGATCCAGCAGATGTTGGCAATTTGATCTCTGGTTCCTCTGCCTTTTCTAAAACGAGCTTGAACATCACAACATTTTTATCACATTTTACAGATTGAAAAATCAGTTTGCAGTGGGTTGGAGGGAAGAAAAGTGGGCCATCACCACACATGGTTTGCAAAGTTCTGTCCTCCTCAGATAACCGGGACCCTTCTTGCCTGTTCTGGACCTTACTCCCATCAGCTCCAGCCTCTCCATGCTCAAGACCAGGGTCTTTGTCTTCATGTCTGAATGTGATTTTTCTGACTTTATGTGAAATGTGTTTTTTTTTTTCTTCCCCTGGCCACATTCTTCCACAGAGGCATTTTGGGTTGCAAGAAAGAGAGGCCCATTCATATCACCTGGAGAAAATGCAGGGTGGAGTGGTCACTGCAAGGGTTCACAAGCATGGAGAGAGGCTGGATGTGTGCCTGCAAGGATGGACTGGATCTGAGGGAGGTGAGATCCAGGGAGCAGCTGCTCTCTCAACCTCCTTCCAAGGCCGCCTGACTCTTCCTGGCATCTCCGCTCTGCTCTGTTCTCTGTCTCCCTGCTGCTACCCCATCTGTGCACTCACGATTTCTGCTCCTTCTCCACTTTGCCCTGCCCTGGCCCATCATGGCCTTTTTCAGCCTTATGACTCACTCCACCTGCCTACAGCCTGGGCTCCGACATCCTATAGCTTAAGGTAACATGAGAGGGAATCTGATGGGCTCTGGTCACCTTTTCTTCCTGCCAGGCCAGTCTGAGCAGCCTCATGGGGGCAGTTGTGCTTAGGTCAATGCCTGCTTTCAGGCCTGTCAATTTCCTCCTAAAAGGTAGGTGAACAGAGTCACTTGGTTAAAAGCAGACCTCTAAGCAGCAGGAGCTTTTGAAGGAGTGCTTTCCCTTGAAGGTATCCTGGGTGCTGTCTGTCCAAAACACTCTTGTTTTTTCTCCTGTTACCCAAAGCAGGTGGTATGAGATGGTCTGGCTGACTCCTGACCCACCTGGGTCCTGGTGAGTACCACTACTGGGTACCAAACAACTGCAGGGTTATCACCTATAAGGGTGTGTGGCTTTCATGGGCATCTCTCCCTCGGAACCATGCCAGCTCCAGTGCTGAGCTGGTGGAAGGGGAATGTTGGAGATTGCTGGAGGCACTTCCCACTACCCAGCTCCGTGTGGTAGACAGCTCCTTGGGTGTTAATGGTTTTTGGCTGATGAAATCACAGCAGAGTCATTCATTGTCAAAGCTCTTCAACAGCATAACAGTTATTACTCCCTGGACACCTCCCCATTCCCTTCTGAGCCATTTCATTTTCTCAGTCTTGTCAGAAACGAGCATTTGCATCAATATGCCAGTGCCCCCTTGTAATAATGGCATAATGTTATTGTTTTCTCATCACTGTGAAGAGTGGGTGCTGCAGAGGCAGCTACACACGCATACCGGTTTGCTGCCTGAGCCCCATTGAGAGTTCAGGGACATCACTTAGTGGGATGCGTAGGTGGAGAGGCCGGTCTGCCCCCAAGGGCCCTCTCCCGTGGTCAGGACCAGCACGCAGTGTGGGTGCTCCTGTCCCCATGACCAGACACTAGGGAGTTAGACCTCATCCCTTGCCCTTCTGTGAATTAGGGACAAAACTCCAGTGGTGGGCAGGATGCTAGCTAACAAGCCAGGTGTCTCCTCCATACCCTGTCAAGGCTTATTCTGGCCCTGAGGGGGAACTAAGGTTCCCTCACTTCTTTTCCAATGGAGAGGTTGCTGCTGCTTCTAGCCCATAGTGATGACAGGATCAAGATCAGACTTGGAGCCTAGGGATGAAAGTAAAAGGAGGACCCTAGTCCTGTGCTTGGTCTGGGCTTCAGGGACCTGCGAAAGCTTTGTCTACTGCAAAAGTGTGCATGGAGGTGACCTTGCTGGCCGTGTCCACTGTGCATGGAACCCAGAGGTCCTCTCTCAGGAACTTCAAGGGCGGCCGTGCCTCCTCCTCTTTCCTGGTGTCTTTTCACCTCAGACAGTTAGTAGACACTTCATGCCCCACCTCTTGTCCCACTCCTTTCTCCTAGTTTTGAAGACATCGAAGACTAGATTTCTTTTGGCATCTCTCAGGCCAGTGCCTTCCATTCTAGCTCCTCCCTTTCTAGAAGGAAGTGAGTCCCAGGACCATCTGTTATGTGCATGCTCAGTCGCTTCAGTCATGTCCGACTCTTTGCATCCCTATGACTCTCTGTTACCATATCCCCAAGTTCTCCCATAACGCAATCCAGTGCCTGACCTTCAAATAACACCCTACACTTTTCCTGATTTTCTTTACACAGCAGTAAGATGGGTACGCAAAAAAATGGCTGGAAAGAGTGCTTTTGCTATATATTATCAACTTAGAATGAGGCCCTCTAGGTAGATTCTCTAAAATTGCGAGGAGGAGAGAACTAAGGGGCTCTTGGATCCAGTGTCAAGCCATGGGGGTACACTGGAGGCCTCACACTGAGGTGCTTGATAAAGCCTCTGGTGTTAAGAGCTGGTGGCTGGAAGTATGCTGGGGTTCTGGAGGACTGTTTCTGAGCCCAGACATCTGCTATTTAGCACTAGATGGACAGAGACAGTCAGAACATCACTCTCTGCAGGGGAACCACCCCCAAGGACAAGATCTAGTCAAGGACACTAGGGCCAGGTAATCTGTTACCTCTGAGCAGTATATAGCAGTGACTAATTACCCCTATGGTTATTAATGCATTTATGTATGATATTAACACCCAATACATTATTTATGACCCCAAATATGAATAATTCAGTGTGTCCACATTTAGCAGGTTTCTGCTTAAAAACCAGCTTTGCACTGGGTCTTGACATTGATCAGGGAAGGACTAGGAGAGAAGCAGCTCAGATCATGTTCTGATCCCAAGGAAACTGGGCTGCTCACTGTAGGGGGTGTTTCAGCCCAGGCCCCACCCAACATGGGGTACTCACTCAGCACCCTCTTTCGGTTACTCACCCACATAGTGAAGATAGACAGGCTCAGTGATTGCTAAGGCTCATTCCAGACTTGAGATTCTGAGAAGGAGAAAAAGAACTCAAGAAAGTGCTAGTATTCCTGATCCAGAAGGGTTGCAGTTGACTGCTCTGATCCTAGAGTGAGCTGTGCCCAGGTTATTGGCTCTGGCTGGGACTTCCCAGTGTCTCAGGCACAGAGCTGGGGCTGTTTGATGTCTTAGTGTCCCTTCTGTCCAAAAGTTACCTGAAATCAAAGACTTATTTCTATTTGTCTATCACAGCAGTGAGCAGAGTGCCCAGCATGTAGTAGGTCCTCCTATGTAAGTGTTAAATGAAAGAACTAATGAGGCGGCGACTTCCCTGGTGGTACAGTGGATAAGAATTTGCCTGCCAGTGCAGGGGACAACATTCCACCCCTGCTCTAGGAAGATTCTGCATGCTGCAGAACAACTAAAAGCCCAAGTGCCACAACTCCTGAGCCAGTGCTCTAGAGCCCAGGCACTGCAACAAGAGAAAGCACTGCAGTGAGAAGCCCACGCATCGCAAGGAAGAGTAGCCCCCACTCGCTGCAACTAGAGGAAATCCATGCAGCAACAAAGACCCAGCACTGCCAAAAATAAACAAACAGATGAAAGAGTGAATGAGGCAAGGATGTGGATTAGCACCTACTCCTTTGCCATTTTAGTCCATCTCCATGATGAGGAAGGAGAAATTTGCCTTTTGGATTTTTCCAGAAGTTCAGACCTCTGCCCTTCGATCCAGTAGAGGCATTCTATCCCTCTTACTCTTTCAAGTCAGGGAGACTTAATGGCAAAAAATAATAACCTTGCATCTGCAAAACTCTTTCATCTTTTGCCTGTAGCTAGAGTCGAGCTGATTTCCATTCTGCCTAAGACTTGCCTTGGCTATTGAAATAGGAGGCGGGGAGTAGCTTAGGCAGTAGCAGAAGCCTGCCAGCGTCTTGGCCTTGGCAGACACTTGGCCCTGGGCAGGTCAATTCCCCAAGCCTGTTTGTTTATCTGCACAATGAAAGGGTCAGACTCAAAGATTTACCAACCCAAAATTCTTTATGAAAAATGGGTGGGGGGAAAGACGCAGTGGACCCTGGGTTTAGTGGCACACAGAGTGTGAAATGTGAAGTTGTTCATAATGGCTTAGATGGTGAAAGAATAATGCCATGAGCCCTGGACCCAGTGAGCCAATTCCTCTGCCCATGGCCAGAGCCACAGCAGTAAACTCAGGTTTGGACTGATATCTGAGAGCCAAGCAAGAGGCTGCTAAGTCACTCCTGCTCAGTACAAACAGCCCAGTGCATTTCTGTGGGGATAGGTAGGGGCTGAAGGCACCCACTGTGTGACCTGTTAGCACTGGACAAGGGACAGCATTTAGGAGTGGTAGAGCATTTAGAGCTGAAAGTCACCTGGTTTAGCCAAACGTCCCTAAACTTACCTGTTCTTAGATCACGTACGGGAGACTGGAAATCATTCTGCTTTCAAAGACTTGAGCCAGTGAAGGCTCAATGACCTTTTGAGAGCCTATTCTGGCTTTTGATCATGCGCACAGTTTTCTTCTAATTGAAATCTCTCTTGATGAGGCCCATTTCTTATTCTTTAATCTTCCAAGTTGATGGCAAAGATGCATAGTTACAAACCAGCCTTCTAATGGGATCTTCTCTTTCTGCAGGAAAAAACACCATTATTACTTTAGGTTTAGAAGCCATTCTCCTATTTTCCATGTCTCTTCACCACCATTTTCAATTGCTGTACCTTCTTTTCAAAATACAGGGATCCAACATTCAGGGTAGTGGCCCCTCCCATAAACATAGGTGTGTTTTCCTTTACCCTGCCCCCAAATTACATATTTGCTTTTAAATAGCTGCAATTCCTAACTTAATTCAGCTGCTGTTTACTGTGATTCTCCCCCAAAATGCCTGCTTATATTGTATGGCACTCAGCTTATTTACATATAATGGCTTCTAATGATGCTGAGAAATAGAGGACAAAATGATCCTGAAGATCCTAATGAAGATGAAAAAGGAATGAGGATGAACTAGCTTTGTTGGCAGTGAGTGGGATTCCTGGGCTGCACAAATGCTTGCAGAGCAGCCAGCCCCTCGGCCTGAGTGCTATAGTCCCATGAAGCTTTAGATGGTTTCAGGCAATTGCCTGCACTCAGCATTATCCTATGACAATATTTTTGGTCACAATTATCTTTAATCTCCTGGGGCATTAATGCTGATTGTGAAGCATTAACACATTCTGATCTTATTCAAACACTTAGGACTTTCTTGCTGGTCTCAGATGCAGAGACAAAAGCCAGAGAGGATTAGGAAGCCTAGTGGAGAGCAGAGCCCTCAGTGAGGGCTCTTCAGCTGAAGACCTCTTCAGCTGGCTCTGAAAGGGCTACCTGGGCAAGTGGCTGACTTTTTGTGAGGTGGACCTGAGTGGATTACCATGACAACCAAGGAAGCCCATACCCAGGACTCAGCCTGCCTGGGCCCCTCTCCAGGCTTCAGTCTTCCTACATGTGGAAAGGAGAAGACTGTCCCTATCTCAGAAGTTTCTTCTCCATGGGTGGTTGGGGGTGTGGGCAGCTGGTGGGTTTTGTGAAAGATACTTTTAATGTATCCTGGTATTGCTTTCCATGTAATTCAGTAAATGTTTACTGAACACCAGCCAGGCAGTGTGCCAGACATCAGGGGGTCCTGAGTTCAAAGTTTCACCGCAAGGCACTGACAGATTGTGGGGAAGGAGGGAATGGAAGGTAAGAGCACAGAGAAACACAAAGAAGGAGAACTCTGTTGTGAGTCTGGAGCAAAGGAAGCTGTATGAGGCAACTGAGGAGAAAAAGATCAGCTTTGATTCGAGTCAGGTGGCATTTAAATTGTACCTTAAAAGCAGAACTTTAAAAAAAATTATAGATGTTTCCAATCATACATGAAAATAGACAGAATAGTATAATGGATTCCCATGGGCACATCAACCAGCCTCAAACCCCAAAATATGCTTCCACGTAAGACCCCACCCGCTTTCCAGTATAACCCCCACCGGGTCATTTCCACTAAAATCCCAGAAAGCAGAGCATTTCATAGGAATATATCTCAATAAAGACTATTTTAATACAAGCACAATACAAGTATTATATTTAAAACAATTTCCTTAATATCATCAAATATTCAATCAACACCCAATTGTCTCATAAATATATTTTACAGTTGGTTTGTTCAAATCAGGATCCATGCTAGTCTGATAGGTCTCTTAAGTGGTCTCTCCTATCTTTTTTTCCTTGCAATTTGGTGGTGGTGTTGAAGAATCTACATCATTTGTCCTCCAGAGATTCCCCCAACCTGAATTTTGCTGATTGCTTCTCTAGAACTTTAATGTTCCTCTTTCTCCTGTATGGTTGTATACACTGGCAGTTCAATCCAGAGCTTCATCTGACTTGGGTTCAGTGTTCTTGGTAAGACTTCTTTTTAAGTGAAGTTGGGGACTTCCATCAGAGGGTCATAAAGCCTGATGATCTCTTTTTGTGATGTAAGCAGATGCTAAGAATCTTCACCTAGACACAAAAGCTCTATGTGGGGGATTGACACAGATGATTGCTTTGTAATTATTTTATAACTTGGATGTGTGTCTCGTGAAATTTCTAGTATGTGTGTTCTATGGCATTAGAAAAAAAGAATACGGGCATTTTAATAGGCCATAGGGCTTTGTGAAGGGTAGTGACCAGTCAAATCCATGAGATAAAGCACAGTGCCTAGAAAATTGAAGCTGGGCTTTAACAGCTAAAACTTTAACAGTTTTAGTTTCTGAAACCCAGAGGCCAAGTAAACGATGGTATAACTGAGGCCTACACCCATGAGCCTACTCTTTGGGGCCCTTACTATTGTTAAATAGATGCTTCAGCCTCCCACCAGGGTCATTTCAGAGGATGCCAAGCAGCCATAGTCAGGAGATATGTGAGAGAGCCCTCATCTGCTGTGTTTATAATAATTGAGAGCTTTTCTTCAAGTGGGGCTTTCCAGCAGTTAATTAGGTGAGAGTGAACCTCAGCTGGAGAAGTTTGTGCATTTTGTCCAATTAATATGTGACCCTGGGGACACTCCCCAGTATAAGGGATGGAGTAGTGTCATCTACCTAAATTCAAATCCTAGAGTCACCTCTTACAAGCTGGGACACTGTAGGCAAATTACTTAACATTTTCAAGCCTCAGTTTACTCAAACGTAAAAAGGGGTAATAATTGTACCTAACTCCTAGTGTTGTTTTGATGATTAAATGGGTAGATATTTACAAATCAGCAGGCACATGGTAAGGAACCTGTAAATGTTGGCTGTGATTATCATGCAGTGCATGATTCCTTTGACATTTGCTTCCTCAGCCTCTGCACAGCAAATCTTGCAGTGAAGTCTTAAGAAATATTAATTAATGAAGCTAGTATTAAAAAAATCACTAGTTTCTTAGATCTCTGAAAGGACTTGGCCTTTCACATCAATGTGGGTCAAGTAGTTTCTTTTTTCTTTTTTCCTTCATTTCTTCTAATTAGGAGACTTTGTGTATTTGGGAAACTGGTGAACTTTCTGAGAGTCTGAGCAGGAAATAAATTATGGTGATCATACTGATTGCCAGCCTGCTTCTTGGACCTTTGCCAGAACCCTGCCAACGCCCCCATGGGGACTATAAAGTTATTAGAAACAAAGATATAATTAGCATCTGAAATAGGCAAGGATAAAAATTGTCAAACTTTGTGATCTACAAATGACCAAGAGGCTAAAATCGCTGAAAAGAAAATTAAAACAGCAAAAGCCAAATTTTTCTGACTCAGCCTTCACTTTGGTTTAGTGAAATTCTGACTTGAAGCTCGCTGATGAGGATCGGGGCATGATGGGCTTAGAGCATCTCTAAATTAGATCTCTCAGTTTAGATGTAATTTCCAAATGAGATATTTTCCAGGAATCTCTTAACATTGCTGTGTTGTCAGTGATCCATCAGGAAATATGTATTGAGCACCTACGGTGTATGGGCCTTAGGGGACTTACATTCTAAGAGTAGAGACAAATAAATGAGCAATTATAATAGGAAGAGAGCTCAATTTAATTAATAGGGTTTAAAAGGCAGTCCATGAGTTGCTGGCCAAGTATTTAATAAAGACCAAGAGATGGAAAAGAGGAATGGAGTGAGGAAAGAAGGAATAACAGAGGAGAGACTGACTGATTATGAGAAACTCCAGAGATATGTTATGCTTTTTAGAAACTCAGTTAAACTGAAGATGAATGAGAGCCTAAGAGATTAAAACTAGTGATTAAAACAGAATTTTGATATCCATGTATTTCATTTATCAAGAACACATTGATACATGTGACACTGATGGTCAGAGTGAAAAAATGAATGATTGCATTGCCTACTTGTGTTAGTTTCATATTGCCATGTAACAAATTACCACAAACTTTCTTAAAACAACAGGCTTCCCAGGTGGCTCAGTGATAAAGAATCTGCCTGCCAATGCAGGAGACCTGGGTTTGATCCCTGGGTTGGGAAGATGCCCTGGAGAAGGAAATGGCAAACCACTTCCGTATTATCGTCCGTAAAATCCCTGTGGACAGAGGAGGCTGGCGGGCCACTGTCCATGGTGTCGCAAAGAGTCGGACACGACTGAGCAACTGAGCAACACCCAAGAATGGGTATCATGTCTACCCCTGCTGCCATTATCTTAGTTTCTCACCAGTTTATGCTTAGACTTTCATAAGGGTTTCCCAACTCTGCACAAATAACAAATCCCCCTTTTCTGGAAGATCACTTCTACTGTGTCAGATCCCTGCTCAAAAACTTTCTGGGACTTTCCACACTGACAAGGTTAAGTTTGAATTCTTTACCCTGGATCATGAAATTTAAATACAAATTAGCAAGGAGATAAGGAAAATGGGGGTGGGGGAGTCGGTTCATTGCACAGGTTTGTTGCAGGGATTTGTTGGGAAAGAAAGAAGACCAAGTGAGACAGATGGACTCAGTGACCTTTTCTTATTCTGTCCTCTCCTGGTGAGCTTTTGGCATCCTCTGAGTTTATGCACCTGCCCCTGAGAGGCTGTAGGGACCTGAACTGTACCAGGTCCCAGCACTGAGACTGGCTGGATTCTCTTTCATGTCAGCACTCATAGATCAGATGAACATCAAAATGATACAGAGCTTGCATTCAGTTATAAGCAATTGTGTTGGCCCCAGTTAATGAATGTCATCCAGGTATTGAAATGACCACTGATCCTACGAACCAAAGGAAAAAAATGTTAACTCAAGTAGGCTGAATTTGTCCTAAGCGAAATGTACAACTCCTCAATTCCAGTGGTTTTTCTACTTTTTATGTCAATTCTCCAAACTTAAATATTGATTATTAGAGAACTTATCACATTGCATTTTAATCACCTCTCTCCTTGCCACCTCCCTGGTCCTCCAGACTGTGGAGTACTCATCTTTTAAACAAAAGCACCTGGCATAAAATTTGGTACACAATAAGCACTCAATTCCAAGTGAATTACTTGGAAGAAAAGTTATGACCAACCTAGACAACATATTAAAAATCAGAGACATTACTTTGCCAATAAAGGTCCATCTAGGCAAAGCTATGGTTTTTCCAGTGGTCATGTATGGATGTGGGAGTTGGACTATAAAGAAAGCTGAGCACCAAAGAATTGATGCTTTTGAACTGTGGTGTTGGAGAAGACTCTTGAGAGTCCATTGGACAGCAAAGAGATCCAACCAGTCCATCCTGAAGGAAATTAGTCCTGACTATTCATTGGAAGGACTGATGCTGAAGCTGAAACTCCAATACTTTGGCCACCTGATGTGGAGAGCTGACTCATTTGAAAAGACCCTGATGCTGGGAAAGATTGAAGGCAGGAGGAGAAGGGGATGACAGAGGATGAGATGGTTGGATGGCATCACCGACTCAATGGACATGAGTTTGAGTAAGCTCTGGGAGTGGTGATGGACAGGGAAGCCTGGCATGCTGCAGTCCATGGGGTCGCAAAGAGTCGGACATGACTGAGCAACTGAACGGAAGCACACAATAAATTGTAAGTGAATTCCATTCCATTGTCTTATAAGTCCATTTCTGAGAACCTGAGGTCATGACAATTTGTCTTTGAAGTTTCAGGGAAGTGATCTGTCTTATTTATATATATATTTTTCATTTTTACAACTTTTAAATGAGTTCTAAAATTTCACTGGAATGTTCTCTGCTCACAGAAAGAAATATTATAAATGTTGTCATTGCCTAAGCTAATCCCTAAATCCTATTTTTGAATCATCATATTCAACTCAGCAAACATTTATTGAACACTTGCCCTGGGCAAGGCTCTAGAATAGGCACTGGACATCAAGAGTAGATTTTGTCTTCAAGAAGCTTATGATCCAAGGCGTAAGATTAATGATGCTAGCACAGTTTGGTAAAATATGGCTATACTTACACTGGTGGTGAAAATGAAGGCTTCACAGAGGTGAGAGCAGAAGAAGGCCGCTGCATACAGCCCAGGTGAGAAATAGAGAAGATTACACACAAGCAACCTTAGTGATGTGAGGGTATCTGTGTTGGTGTGTAGATATGGACGTTTGCAAGTCTGCTGTTTATTAATGGAGACCCCTCTGATATGTCTTATCTCCTGCTAACCTTCTTAGCCACTTGAGGGTAAATGCTGCATTTTCTATGTCTCTGTACCACTCTCCCCCTGACCCCAGCACAGTGCTCTGTGTATGTCCAGGCCAATGAGGATCTATGAATTCAGATGCATTGATTAATCCATATATTTTGCCTAGAATATGCATTTTGTGGGGAGGGTCCATGTCAAATGAATATTTTGTTTACTATTGACATGCTATATAAACACACACGCTAATGAAAACTACACAGTATTAGCAATTCTAGTCTAACAGATGACATAGCATGAAGGCCGGGCACAGATACAGCCTGGACTGGGCCTGAGCCTCACTTTGGCCCTGATTCAATCCCACCGCCCAGCATGGGTTTAGTTAATTTCTTCAAGATGCAGAGTAGGCTGCTGGTAACAGCTCCTGTGAAACTCCACAGTAAGAAACAGGCAACGAACAGTCAAGTTTACTGATCACACTTGGCTAACAACCATAGTGTTTTTTTCCCCTATTTTTAATTCGACAAGAAGCGTTCTCTAATATGCTATGCAGGATACACAGTGCCAGGAATTTCAAAGACAGCAAGTTGAACTGAAAGGCATTGGCTCTGTGGATTTAGGAGGTGCTTTGGGATCTTGCTGCACCCTAGGGTTCCCATTAAGAATCTAGTTTTCATTGTTTTGTGGAAGGGTGTGGCAAACCTGCCTCCCTGAAAGAATCCTGCAACTGAAAGCTCACTGAAGGGGCCTGTGCTGGGTGCCAGAATGAACCAATAAAGCAATGGTGAATCTTGCAGTTATGCATTGAACCAACATCGATGGACCAACAATGTGTTTTAAGCACAAAGGTGCAAATCAAAGAAATAATGGAAAGAATCAAATAGCCCTGGATTGATTCTGGCTCCCCCTTTCTCAGTTACTAATCTATAAAATGGGGACAGTAAAATGCCCTCCGTAAAAAAATAAAAACCTCTGTGGGTCGTGATTAGGATTAATGAAGGGCCTCACCCAGCTCACAGGAGCTCAGAAAGTGAGTTCTCATCCCTTCCTTGCAGGGATCTTAAAATCCACAGGCAAATGCAAACATCAAATAACTAGAGAATCACCTAAAAGCAGCATATAATGCTGCGGTAATTTATAGCAAACTGCTCAGCGTCAAACAAGGGAGCCTGCAGCTGTCTCGAGAGGAACCACTCAGATACTCAAGGTAATTTTTCAAAAATCCATTCTAAACAAGTGTTGACATAAACTCATCCTTAGCCAAAGCTTTAGTTTTGCGGCACTTAAAAAATCCATACTATTAAAAGTAAATTAAATACTGCATATGACTAGGCATTGGAGGTGTTTAGAGAGCAATTTCACAGTTGACGATTCAAGCCTTCCTATTTGATGAAAATTCACATTTCCTCAGGGTAGAGGAGGAGACGAGGACACAGACAATGGCACCTGAATAAGGAAGGTGAGAAGTTGGACAAGAGGCTCAGACATGTACCTGCTGCTGCAGGAAGATGGATGCCATTTTCTGAGGCTTTAATTGGCCATGTGATACTCTTGGTTACAGAATCAAGGAATGTGACTTAACCTCCCACACTTGCAATCCTGCTGGTGACATAGATCTGGAGGTATGGTTGTCTTGTGGCTCTCCAGCATCTGGGGGGGGGTCTCCCACTTGTGCCCCCACTCCCTGCAATGTTGCAGCCCCCTCTCCTACCACCATTGGATCCCATCGCCTCCCCTTGTTGCCTATTTTAGGATCATTATTAAATGCGTGGGGTGCTTCGGAAAATATGTCAGAAGATGGAGCTGCTGGTCATCAGCAGGAGATGAATTTGGAGCTACTTATCCAGCAGCAGAGAGGAATTCAGGCCAAGCTTTCCACGTGCCCCGGTCTGTCCATCTATGGGATGGGAACCAGCAGAAAAAAGAGCCCAAGGCCACTCTGGGTTATCAGTGGGAGACTGGGCCCTGGACTTGGTCTTCATCCAAGAGACAGAGTGGATCTGGGCTGTGTGTCAGCGATTCTAAGGAGAGAATCAGAAACCTGAAGGGCCTGGCTTGGAGCCAGAGAAGGACAGAACTACATCTTATGAGGGAAGCCAAGGTGGTAATGAGAAGGGGCTGTGTCACACGGGGACTTCAGGCTGGAGCGTTTTAACAAGCCTCACAGATTGCTGCTGGCCAGCTGCAGGGACTTTCCGTCTACTGGTGTCTCAGGGGCAGCGAGCAGTCCTTAGCTGGCCCACCCAGCCCTTAGGAACAAGCTCAACAGTCTTCCAGGGCTTAGGGCTTTAGCATTCACAAAGCATGTTACACACACTGTAATATCCCAGCCTTATGAAAACCCATTATTAGCCTGCATTTTACAGCTGAAGGATAATGAAGATGAGAGACTTGCCCAAGGTCACCCAGCCTTTCAGTTGTGGAGCCTGGTCTTGGACCCCTTCCTTCATATCTCACTTGACTATATCCACACCATTTTCCATTTAATCTACTTGGAAACCTGGCGCTACTCATTACTCTTGCCTCCTAACTTGAGTGACAGTCTTGTTGAGTGGCCCAATAATTAGTCATTCCCCTATTTCTGTCCCACGCAGACATCAGAGCCCATGGTGTCCATGAAGATACAATATAACTATTTCAGTCATTCACCACCTACCAAGGCTGTGAGTTAACTGCTGGTAGGGCTGCCCAGGTGGCGCTAGTGGTAAAGAATCCACCTGCCAATGCAGGAGACTTAAGGACACCGGTTCCATCCCTGGGTTGGGAAGATCTCCTGGAGGAGGAAATGGCAACCCACTCCAGTATTCTTGCCTGGAGAATCCCATGGACAGAGGAACCTGATGGGCTACAGTCTATAGGGTTGCAAAGAGTCAGACATGACTGACGCGATTTAGCATGCACGCACACACAGTGACCTCACCATGACTCTTCACATATCCAAACTTCATTTTCTTTAGTCTCTCTGACCTTTCTTTAGCATAGCTGTTCATTTTCTGTATGATATCATGTAGCTCTTCAAGAAATCGTGGCACGAGTTTTAATAGCTCTCCTATTATTGAATAATCACCTGTGTGAATCTCAACAAATACAGGTAGCAATCAATCTGCAATTAATTAATACAAAGCAACCAGTCCCATTAAATTCAAATGTTGCAACGGACATGGTTGGTTGGCTAAATATCAATCCATTTATAAGTACATCCTTCTTGGGATTGTTCTGGACTTGAAAATATTTTTTATTAACTAGTTGGTATTTAACAGAAATTAATTGTTTGCTATGCATCATCAATTTCATTCCCTTGAAGTAAGGCCTAGAGCTGCCTTGGAATAGCTGGGTAGTTCTCTGAGACACACCACGTTCTCTCCCCTTACTCCCTAATTCTCATCTCACTTCTACATCCGCCTACCTAGCATTTTAATGAGGCTTCTTCTAATCAAGCTGGAATTTTGCAAGCTGTTCCTTAATTTCTGTCTTTGGAATTGGTTATTATTCCAAAATATTTTATTATTTGCTAATACACAGTTGGACACAGATACTAACATAGTGAGAGAATCAGAATCATGAGAGAAGTAGAGGAGTAAAGGGCTGGAAGAACTCTGAATGAGGCTGTTCTTCTTACACCTTCATTGTTAAGATAATAATAAAAACATTTGCTAGCAACCTGCCCATTAGTCAGGAGTCCTTTAACTGAAGTGACAAAAGCTAACTAAAATAACAAATGAGTTGATAAATGACATTTATTGCCTCATACCAGTGAGTCCAAGGGAATTCAGGCATGGCTGGATCCAGATATTTAAACAATATCATCAGGACTCTTTCTTTCTCTCTCTCTCTATATATATACCTAGATTAGCTTCCTAGGGCTGCTCTAATAAAGTACCACAAGTTGGTGGCTTAAAACAACAGAATTTTTTGCATAACAGTGTGAATGTACTTAATATTATTTTTAAGTGGTTAGAATAACAAATTTTATGTTATGCATATTTTACCACAGTTAAAAACAAACACATTTTTAAAACCTAGATATTTATTCTCTCACAGTTCTAGAAGCTAGAAGTCCAAAATCACCATGCCATCAGAACACAGGAGATGCCTGATAGAGGGAGCAGGAAAGGAAAGAGTATACCATGTCCTTATCCTTGAGGGGAAGAGAAGAGATAATTAAGTAAGTCAGAGACTCAGTCATGATAAACTGGGATAGCCAGCACACAATGAGAACTCCCAAAGAGAGGAAAAGTCTTCAAAACTTGACTGACAGCAGTGTCTGGGGCATCAGCATCACTCAGGGTCCCAGCAGGAAGCAGACAGTTAAAAACAAATCAAACTACTGGCAGAGCCAGGCTCTCTGAAGGCTCTAGGGGAGGATCCTTCCTTGCCTCTTCCAGCTGCTGGTGGTTGCCAGCAATCCCTGGCCCTCCTCCTCTTGTAGATGCATCACTCCTATCTCTGTTTCTGTTGTCACTTGGCATGCTCCTTATGTGTTTGTCTCCGTATCTTCTTATCTTTTAAAAAGAAAATGGAAGCCAGTCACTGGGACTCACTCTAATGCCATGTGACCTTGTCTTAACGAATTATATCTGCAGTGACTCTATTTCCAAATAAGACTATGGAGATGTCTCTACCACCATCCCCCACCACCCACAGCATCCATCACACACTCTGATCGGCTCTGCTTGAATCAGGTGCTCAACCCTGGACCAGTCACTGTGGAGGCAATGGGAGTTTTAGACCACTCCTGAGGTGGGCGGGCAGGGCCATGTGACTGATACACGGTCTTTCCAGAATCTAATGGAGATACAGGATAGACACAAAGAGCAGATGTTCCTTACATTATTTCTCTTTTCAAATAATTTTTTATAAATGATTGGGCTTCCCTGGTGACTCAGATGGTAAAGAATCCACCTGCAGTGCAGGAGATCTGGGTTCGATCCCTTGATTGGGAAGATGCCCTGGAGGAGGGATGGCTACCCATTCCAGTATTTTGGGCTTCCCTGGTGTCTCAGATGGTAAAGAATCTGCCTGAAATGCGGGAAACCTGGGTTCGATCCCTGGGTCAGGAAGATCCTCTGGAGGAGGGCATGGCAACCCACTCTAGTATTCTTGCCTGGAGAAGCCCCATGGACAGAGGAACCTGGCAGGCTACAGTCCATGGGGTCACAGAGTCAGACACGACTGAGTGACTAACACTTCCACTTTCAAGTTTCTGATATTAAAGAAAAGAACTTTTATCATTTTAAAGTACTATTTTCATCTGCAGAACTTGATCAACTGAACATGATGGCTTTGATTTAGAAACCATTAAATTAAGAGTTTCTTGAAGGTTAGGAACGGAAATGTATATATTCAACCAAGATTTATAGCAAAATTATAATTTACAAAAATTTGTAAATCCTCCTCATTCACAAAATTAAATCAGAAATTTAGAAGAAGGGATCCTTACATGGCGCAAAAAGGTGACATGTGACAGTCAGATACTTTTAGAGCTATGAGATATTCTGAGCATGAGTCATTTGTTAAAGAAAGACCTAACGTGGATTTCAAAATCCCTGCCTCCAGCCCCACCTGACTGAATTCTATTCTGTGCAACTGTTAATAGCTTAGTCGTGTCCGACCCTTTGCTACTCCATGGACTGTAGTCCACCAGGTTACTCTGTCAGTGGAGTTCTCCAGGCAAGAATGCTGGAGTGGGTAGCCATTCCTTTCTTCAGGGGATCTTCCTGACCCAGGGGTTGAAGCTGGGGCTCCCGCATCGCAGGCAGATTCTTTACTGTCTGATCACTAGTGTTTCTATTTTGTAGCTTTTCTATTGTCATTAAGAGGTCATCTCATATTCATTGACAGAGTACTACCTTCAACCTGAAGTTGCCAGAACAAACTCACAGTCACAGTTGGATCTGCTCAACATCGTCTCCATACAACTCCCTCCCTCTTATTTGTGACCTCTAAGTAGGATAATGACCATTACCCTCCTTGACCTGACGGGCAAGGTCAAAGGCTTTACTGGAAGAAATTCTGTCATCCAGGGTGGGGAGAGTAAAATATGTTCTATCTCCTCCAGGCTGTGACATTTGCGGCACAAGGCTAGCAATATCTTCTGCAGCTTGCACCTTGAATGACTTTTCTGAATGCTCGCTTATCTCAATGAGAAAGATTTATCCGGCAGACGTGACAGCTGTCATTCCATTCATTTGCTTAGTCAGCACACGGGTAGCACGAGCCCATCGGTTACATCTGGCAGAATTTGAGCATCTCTGTGGGGCCTCCATTTGCCTGGCCCTGCTTAGGCAGCAGTTAACGACCTGCTTTTCCAGAACCCTGATGCGTGAACGATGGCTTGGACTTCAGCACCACACAAACACTTAAAGTCTCCATTCCCTGCCCCTGCCTCACCTCACACATTAGGGAAGAGGGTTGTGAAATAGTCTTTTATTGCTACATCTGAGCTGACAGTGGTGGTGACAGTTTCCAAACTAATTCAGGGGCAAAATCCTCAGCAATAACAAAGCAGCAAGCAGATGGTGTCAAACTGTGGTGCCTGGGACACCTGGCGAGACCGGGCAGTCTCATGAGCCAGAGACAGAGGTCTGAAAGCAAGGGAAGGAGAAGAGGAGACTGGAGGATAAGGGAAGAAATAAAGATCATTAATATCACCAAAGGAGTGAAAAAAAGACAAACTGCCACTGGCGGTGCCATTAGAAACAGGGTGACTAACACATCCTGATTTGACTGGCTATTTCCCAGTTTTAAAACCCCAAAGTCCCACATCCTGGGAACACCCTCGTTCCTGGGAAAGCCAGGCTAGTTGGTCATCTTCAGTAGGTATAACTTGGGCTTTAATTGTGTAGAGCAGATGGTGAAGTGCCAGAAATGCACTCTGGCATCACTTTGGAGCTGAGTAGATTTAAAACATGAAAAGTGCCACTGTGACTCTGTGGCCCTGGCCCCAGGAAGCAGAGCCTGCAGCAAGTCATGGGTGGGACCAGACTGCTCAGTCTTGAAGGCAGCTCCTATGGTGAATGTCAGTCTCCCTGCTTCTCTGAAGTTCCATTAAGAGGCTAGCAACATGTTGCTCTCAACACATCAAGCTCCCAGCACACTCCAAGTACAGAATGGGTGGCCAGTACATATCGCCAACTGGTTGGACCAGTATTTTTTTTTTTTATGGCACATTGGCCTGGCTTTTTTATTCTTTACTTAGATTTCTACTAAAAAAAAAAAAAAATCTAGATGACAAAGGGGTGCCCCTAAGTGAGAGAGGCTAGAAGCCTAAACCTAAAAGCAAGTCTCAGAATAATGGTAGAAGTGGGAATCAGAACACTGGCCCTGGAGTCAGACCCCACGTACCCACAAAGGGAGAGTCTGGCCTTCGAAGGTTCCTCAGGCACAGACAACCATGATCCCATGAAACTGGCCCACACTTCCCACAGCCCAGGTCTGGCTTCCATATCTTCTTGTTCCTCACTCTGCTCTGTTGCAGACCTCAGACTGTGCTGAGGCTGATCTCAGCCTGGCCTCCCTGGACCAGGCATCTCACACCTCCTTCCACTCCCTGTGCTGCTGCTGGACTAGGCTCAGACCTTGCCATTCCTCCCTCCCGCTGGTCCTTGACGTTGGCCTCCTGGCCAGGCATTGACAACTTGCCTTAATCCAGCAATACTCAGCCCAGAATACACACAGAGTGTCTACTTTGCCAACAAAGAAGCTCTCCTGTGGCCCCCATGCTCCTGGCCGCCCATCTTGCAAACGTGGAATGAGACCATATGTCAAGATACTCTTTCAGGAGCAAAAGGAAACACTTAGGTCTGAGTTTTCCTACTGTGCTCATTTCTCAATGTCACACAGATTCACAAACTCATTAACTTATTTTAAAAAAATATGAATGAGAAGTCAGCACATGCCAGGCATTAATGTACACACTAGGTATACAGCAGAGAAGAAGACAGGCAAGGCCCTTTGCTCATGGAGCTTATATCCTGAAAGAGGGAGAGAAAAGTAATAAATGAGAAACTAAACAAACGAGCAATGACATTTCAGAAAGTAATAAGCACTGTGAAGACAATAAAAAAGGGTGCAGATTACTTGGCTCACTTTACCTTTAGGGACCTTCCCATAGGAAAGGTGTGTGTATGCTTGCTCAGCCGTGTGTGTCCTACTCTGCGACCCTATGAACCATAGCCCACCAGGCTCCTCTGTCCATGGGATTCTCCAGGCAAGAATACCGGAATGGTTGCCATGCCCTCCTCCAGGCGATCTTCCTGACCCAGGGATCCAACCCGGCTCTCATATGTATCCGGCTTTGGGAGGCGGGTTCTTCACCACTAGCGCCACCTGGCAAGGGTACAGTCTTACCAACGCCGAAAAGAGCCTCGCACTGCCCCCTGCTGGTCAGAATCATCAAGCCTTGTCAGACTTCCCTGGGGCTGCTTTGGTTTCTAAACTAGTCACTGTGTCTGTTTTGCCTCCCTCCTCCCATTTGTGGAGAAGGAAATGGCAACCGTCTCCAGTACTCTTGCCTGGAAAATCCCATGGACGTAGGAGCCTGGTACACTACACTCCATGGGGTCACAAAGAGTCGGATACAACTGAGCGACTTCACTTTCACTCACTTTTCATTTGTGTAAGAGAAGTCTTAGCACTGTTCAAGGGGGTGTGGGCTCCAAGAAAAGAGCTTCTCTTGGTGAGTCCCCTCTTGAGATGTTCCCTGTCAATACAGATCCTTGGAGGCCATATGGCCTGCAGCTTGGGGTCTGGGCCTTGGTGTCAGCCAGCATGAGTTTCCCTCCTTTGCCGCCATCTGTCTGGCTAACTGGCACTGGTCCTTCAAAACCCAACTCAAATGTTTGCCCTGGAAAGCTTTTCTGGTCCCTGCAACATGAGTCCCCTGCAACGTGAGTCTGTGAATGTCACATGGGCATAGTCAAGTCTCATTAATTTGATACCGAGCAGAGTGTCTGAGGTGCAGATGGGACTCAATACACATTTATTGAATACATGCTTGAATAAACGAATGAATCTGAAGTTCAGCAGGCAAGCCTGGATCTGATAAACGTGGTCTCCCAGCTCACTGCAGAACCCAGAAGTCCACGATGAAAAGAACGTAAACTTATTTTCTCACAAATCTCATCATTAAAAAAAAGTGATGGAAAAGCACCTCTCAGGTGGATCAGCTCAGCTCTCCCAGAGGCAAGAAGCACAACTGTTTTCATTAGAGCCACACAAACATCCCTTTAGTGGACTGCTTTGAAACATCTATTTATCTTTAAGAAAAGTGTCATTTAAGAAAAGTGCTGCTTCCATCCCCTTGTCTCATTCCATGAATTCTCTCCATGAATTTCCAGCTGTGATATAAAACTTGATTGTGTTCTCTGCCCCAGCAATGATGAACTCCCTAACTCACCGCTGGGTTGGTGGGCAAAAGTTGTCTTCACTGTTCTCTCTGGACAAGATGTCATTGGACAGCAAGGAGATTCCACCAGTCCATCCTAAAGGAAATCAACCCTGAATATTGATTAGGAGGACTGATGCTGAAGCTGAAGCTCCAATACTTTGGCCACTTGATGCGAAGAGCTGATTCATTGGAAGAGACCCTGATGCTGGGAAAGACTGAGGACAAGAGGAGAAGGGGGCGACAGAGGATGAGATGATTGGATGGCATCACTGACTCAAAGGACATGAGTTTGAGCAAACTCCCGGAGATAGTGAAGAACAGGAAAGCCTGGCGTGCTGCAGTCCGCAGGGTCACAAAGAGTCGGACATGACTTAACGACTGAACAACACCAAGCAGCTCAGACCTCCCTGGGTCTGCTGGAGTGGAAGTATCGTGAAGATTCACCCCAACAAGCCCTGACTCAAGGCCCAGACCTGGGTCGTCTCCTGCGGGCTGTCACCAGCCGAGCAGAGAAGGGGTTTTTCACAGTTGTTTGAGGAATAAAGGAAATGGCAGAGCCGCATCAGCTCTCACTAAATGCTCTTTGTTGTGGATAAGAAGAAACTGGCTCCAGTCTCTGGTATTGAAGGATGATAATACTCTTTCAGAAAACTTCTCTCTCTTACCTTGGCCTGGGAACCCTAAGAGAACATCATCATCAAGCTTACGGTGTGCTGAAATGTAACCTCCCTGTTCCCTTCATGGTTAAGGAAATTGATTTTCTGCTCAACCCCTTTCTGGTTAATAGCAAGATGCCTCTACTATGATGATAAGAACACTCAACCTGCTGAACTGGCTACAGCAAGTCATGGTCATTAAGAGTCTCCATTTTCTAGTTGGAATAATCCTCTCATTAGCCTATAAAATAACCCAGCCCTATAAAAACTGACAACGCCATACCCTGGCACCTCTCGCCTTCCGAGATGGCCCGCACTCTGCCTATTGGCGTGTGTATCTCCCTGCATAGACCATCTTTCACTTAGAAAAAAAAATTCTCCATTTTCAGTGGATCACAGTATGATGGTGAAGTTCAGTTATGAAGTCATGTGTGAACATGATTTATAAACTATAAAATACTACAACTACAAAAAATTATTATTATGGGCCACCTGCAGATTACTAATTTTGAAGAAAAGTTTTCTGAATGTCATTTAATATCTTCTTAATGTCTCATAAAATATTTTATAACATTTTGATGGTTCAGTAGCATAATTTTGAATTTTGCTTATTATTGTCATAGGCTGAATTCCTAAGCTCTTAAGTGCAAAAGACTGAGGTATTTGGGCAGCTCACGCTTAAAAGTAGCAATGGTAGATCTCACCACAAGATGGCACTATTGATGACATTTCTTGGCCTTGATTAACACAGACCTGACATTTGAGGGGTCCAGGTCGAGTACAAAGGAAGCCTGCTTGCCACATGTTTAATCATTTAAAAGTTAAACAATCTGATATCCAAAGTAAATGAAATGTTTCTCACTTTTGAAAACATCTTCCCAATGAAATGGAAGGCCAGGTGAAAATTTAGAATTCTGAAATCTTCTGGGTTCTGGGCAGAAAATGTGATTCAGAGAAGGTGGGCATTCAGCCCTTTTCCTTCAGCTCCATCCTGCACTTGAAGCCCCTCCACACTCATTCACACTCCTGTGTCCTCCACCTTAGAGGCCAGACCAGAGGAGAGGCCTCTGCCTGCTCTGGAAGGAAGCTCAGAACTGTCGGAAAGACACTTAAAGACATCCTGGGGACTTGCAGCCTGCCTGGAAGAGAGGTCTGCTGACTTGCCTGTAAAAGGTCCCTCAGTAAATATTTTAGGCTCTGTGGGCCTTACAGTCTCTGTTGCAGCTGTTCAACTTTGCTACTGTATCACAAGCAGGTATAGATAATATAAAAATAAATGGGTGTGGCTGTGTGCCAATAAAACAATTGACAAAAATAGGCAGCAAATCAAATTTGCTTGACAAGCCAAAGGTTAAAGACCTCTGGTCTAGAAGCTAGAGCTGGGGTGGCCAAATAAAACAGGATATCCGGTCAAACTTGAATTCCAGATATTTAGTGTAAAGAAAGTGAAAAGTGAAAGTGAATTCACTCAGTCGTGTCCGACTCTTTGCGACCCCATGGACTGACTGTAGCCTGTGAGGTTCCTTCAATCATGGAATTTTCCAGGCAAGAGTACTGGGGTGGGTTGCCATTTCCTTCTCCAGGGGATTTTCCCAGCCCAGGGATCGAACCTGGGTCTCCCGCATTGCAAGCAGTCGCTTTTACCATCTGAGCCACCAGGGAAGCTCATACAGCCCTTTCAGTGTATAATTATCCATTTATTTACATGTGAACTGGTATGATGTCTGATTCCTTATATTTAATGTAAGTATGTCCCAAATATTTCATGGAACATTGTTGTTGTTCAGTTGCTCAATCGTGTCCGACTCTTTGTGACCCCATGGACTGCAGCACATCAGGCTTCCCTGTCCATCACCATTTCCCAGAGCACGGGACACACTCACACTGAAAAAAATTAATGGTTGTTTATCTGAAATTCAAATTTAACTGTGATTCATATATTTTTATTTGCTAAATCTGGCCACCCTAGCTGGGGCAGGAGCTCTGGGCAGGACCACCCCATGGGGTCCAGGGACTCCTTAACCCACAGGGAGGCCACAGCTAGAGGGGAGGCCAGACTGTAGCCTCAGCAGCACAGGTCCCAGGCCACTCTTTCCTGGAGGAGGACTTCTGGTTTGCTGACAATTATTATGCTATAAAAGAATGGATAGGATGTGTATATTTTGGAATTTAAATACCTGATTTTGTATAGTTTGGACATTTAATTTTTGCACAAATATTTGTTGAGTTCCTGCTCTCTCCTGGACACTGAGGGGAAGGGCTAATCCCTGTTTCATGGGGCTTATACAGGAAGCAGACATCGTACCAATTCACATGTAAATAAATGAACAATTACACACTGGAAGGGCTGTATGAGGATCACAAGGGAGATACATAAATTGGGAGGCAAAGCAACGCCCACCTGAGGAGTGACGTTGGGTCTGAGATAGAAAAGAGAAAAGATTGTGGGTGCCGAGTGGAGACCCTGAGTTGGCACCTAAGAGAGGCTGGAGGGGTGAGGTGAACAGAGTGGGAGGGGCAGGGCAGAGAGGGCAAGCCTTGCCTCCGCCTTCCTGTGAGCAGCTTGCATTGGCATACAGTGCAGCAGGAAGGCCCCCAAGCTTTCAAACAGGGCGGGGGGACTGTGATCCAAATCTCACACTGCTGTTTCTTCCTGCAGAGAGGTGAGTGGGGAGGCTTGGCCTGGGGGCCGCTGCAGTGATTCTGGAAAGAGGATGGTTAGAGCTGCACAGCTCTGAGAAGACTGCACAGGTGGTGGATGGGGTGGCGGGTGGGAGAGAGGGGAGGCTCAAGATCGCCTCCTGGATTTCTGGTTTTGCCAAAAGTGAGAAGATACAGGAGTGAGAAGAAGATGGACATTGCCGTTGTTGGCATGCAAAGCTGGAGATGCTTTTCATTCTTCCCGGTGGACAAGTCAAGTGAGAAGGTAGATAAACTTGTCTGAAGCTCAGAGGAGAGGTCAGGCTAGAAATGAAAGTGGGTGGTGGGCAGCCTGGGGAAGACGTTTCCAGCCAGAGAACAGCTGGGACCTTCTTGGAGAAAAGAGAACGGAGCCTGGGACAGACACCTGAGGTGTTTCAATGCTCTAAAGAAGGATAGCAAAGGTGAAAAATGAAGAGGGTGCGGCCATAGAAGCCAAAAGTGGGAAGTTACAAGAAGTTCTCTTTCTGACGATTACCAAAAGCATCGTTTTTCCTTTAGAACTTGTGGGGCCCCTCCTGTGGGGTCCCTCCTTATAACGACCTCCCTTACCACATCTCTTTCTACATTTATCATGATAGAAAGATGAAGCAGATGAAGCATATACATAAACATATACCATCACTCCCATTAGTACTTGCACAGTATGTGCTCACCATTAAAGGAGTGAGTAGAAATATGAATGGGTGACTTTTGAATGAGTGGAGAAATATCTTCATCCCATTTCCTTGTTGATTAGGAAATAGATTTTGAAACTTCCAGAATTTTCTTTAACACAGTGGCAGCAAGTGAAGGAAGAGGCTCCTTGAATAAATCCAACGTGCATTGGCATTTCCCAGCCTAAGGTGGTTGTCCTCCCATCAGACCTTGGTCAAGCACACCGGGCTTGGGAGCCCAGGGAGGTCAGTGCCTGTGCTAAGTTGCCAGAGTGATGGGCACCTTGCGTTGTTCGGAATCCCTGCAGGGAAACCATGGGGCTCCCACAGTTCATATTAGTGACATTTCCCATTCCTAGTTAATAACCTTATGTTTTGACCTGCAACAAGGTGAAATGCTAACAAAACCACAAGGAAATTAAAATCCCTTGATGTGGCTTGGAGGCTGCCTGTGTGGATCCTGCCCAGGTGATGAAAGGTCTGCTAGACCCTGGAAAGAAAGAAAGGAAGGAAAAGGTCACAGAGGAAGTAACTGTGTGGTGAAATGCCAATGTACAAGAGTTTATCTAGACCGAAGAGGTACCCTTTACATCAAAGAATTCAAAGCCAAGGGTCGCTAACAGGGCTGAGCACCAGTAATACAAGTAAAATGGAAATGGATGATTAAAAGAAGACCTGGGCTCTGAGTGCTATATTGGGACAAAATCTGGAGTGTGGTAGGATTTTACTTTTACTTAGCACTTTACATTTTTCAAAATGCTTTTTCAAAATATATATCACCTTATTTGAATTTTCCAGAAACCTGGCAAAGTAGACATGACAGGGATTAATATTCCCATTTGGCAGATGGATGGCATAGGAAAGATCAGAGAAATTAAACACTTGGCCGAAGATTACACAGTATCCTGGTCAGGTGGTGGTCAGCACCCAGGTCTCCTGAGTATGGTTCATTGATCACTGTATCTCTCAGAACAGTATCAGGTTGCAAAATGCAATCAATGTAAGGCTTCACTGAATCCAGAAAGAATTTTCTGCCCAGCAGTTAGCAGATTCTTGTGGCTCAATGTCTGTATCCTGCAACATTAAGAATCTGCAGAAATAGAAGCCCTCAGTTAAGAGATGGCAATAGAATCCTTAAAAAAAGTGTTGTATGGAAAACTCAAGTCTTCCAAGCCAAACAAGTACTGACTACTACTGGAAGGCATGAAGTGAGGTGGCATCAATATCAACTTGTTGCTCCTGACAGTTGTCATCCGTTTCTGGGAGGAGGGAGTGGCAAGCAGGCTGCTCCACAGTGCGGCTCCCTCTCTGATCCGTGAAGTGGGATGGAGTCAGTAATGCCTCGTTGATCTCACATCATTGGATCCTGTCTCCTTGATTCTTTCATGGAAACCTGAAAAAGAGCTAACCACAGAGCTTCAGAAAATCAACCTGACCCCTGCCTCACCAGGCCAAGCTTTGGTGTGGACAGGATGGGAGGGAGAGGAATTCTGGCCAGCAATGGGGCCGGAGGTCTCGAGTCCAAAATACAAGGACTCACCCTCAGGGGCAAAGAGTGAGCTTTGGCCCTCATTCCTCTATGCATCCCCTGTCCCTGACATAGTCAGATCTATGGCACTCATTAAGGCTAAACTGAATTACTCTATGAATAGATTTTAAAGGGACAAAGTGGAGAATGAGATTACTTTGAAAGACAGCTTCTCCTACAAACCCATAAGGAACAGACAGGCGACTCATGGAAAACAGGCAAAACAACTGAACAGGTACTTCACAAAATGGATATCTAACTGATCAATAACCATATGAAGGACTTCCCTGTTGGTTCAGTCATTAAGACTTCGCCTTCCAGTGCAGGGGGTGTGGGTGCCATCCCTGGTCAGGGAGCTAACATCCTACATGCCTTGCAGCCAAAAAACCAAAGCATAAAACAGAAGTAATATTGCAACAAATTTAATAAAGACTTCAAAAATGGCCCACATGAAAAAAAATTTTTTTAAATATCCATATGAATAGACGCTCAACTTGTGTATCAGGGAAATGCTCATTAAAACCACCTGAACTGCCACTGTAGGCCTGTTGGAATGGCTAACATGAAGGAGATTGAACACCCAGAGGACGTGGAATCACCAGGAGTCTCTGACTAATTCAGTTCATCAGTTCAGTTCAGTCTCCCAGTCGTGTCCAACTCTTTGCAATCCCATGGACTGCAGCATGCTAGGCCTCCCTGTCCATCACCAACTCCCAGAGTATACTCAAACTCATGTCCATTGAGTCAGTGATGCCACCCAACCATCTCATCCTTTGTTGTCTCCTTCTCCTCCTGCCTTAAATCTTTCCCAGCATCAGGGTCTTTTCCAATGAGTCAGTTGTTTGCATCAGGTGGCCAAAGCATTTGAGTTTCAGCTTCAACATCAGTCCTTCCAATGAATATTCAGGACTGATTTCCTTTAGGATTGACTGATTGGATCTCCTTGCTGTCCAAGGGACTCTCAAGAGTCTTCTCCAACACCACAGTTCAAAAGCATCAATTCTTCGGCGCTCAGCTTTCTTTATAGTCCATCTCTTACATCCATACATGACTACTGGAAACACAATAGCTTTGACTAGACCGACCTTTGTTGGCAAAGTAATGTCTCTGCTTTTTAAGATGCTGTCTATGTTGGTTATAACTCCTTCCAAGGAGTAAGCATCTTTTAATTTCATGGCTGCAGTCACCATCTGCAGTGATTTTGGAGCCCCCCAAAATAAAGTCAGCCACTGTTTCCACTGTTTGCCCATCTATCCGCCATGAAGTGATGGGACTGGATGCCATGATCTTAGTTTTCTGAATGTTGAGCTTTAAGCCAACTTTTTCACTCTCCTCTTTCACTTTCATCAAGAGACTCTTTAGTTCTTCTTCGCTTTCTGCCATAAGGGTGGTGTCATCTGCATATCTGAGGTTATTGATATTTCTCCCAGCAATCTTGATTCCAGCTTGTGCTTCTTCCAGCCCAGCGTTTCTCATGATGTACTCTGCATGTAAGTTAAATAAGCAGGGTGACAATATACAGCCTTGATGTACTCCTTTATCTATTTGGAACCAGTCTGTTGTTCCATTTCCAGTTCAAACTGTTGCTTCTTGACCTGCATACAGAATTCTCAGGAGGCAGGTCAGGTGGTCTGGTATTCCCATCTCTTAAAGAATCTTCCAGAGTTTGTTGTGATCCACACAGTCAAAGGCTTTGGCATAGTCAATAAAGCAGGAGTAGATGTTTTTCTGGAACTCTCTTGCTTTTTTGATGATCCAGCGGATTTGGCAATTTGATCTCTGGCTTCTCTGCCTTTTCTAAATCCAGCTTGAACGTTTGGAAGTTCATGGTTCACGTACTATTGAAGCCTGGCTTGGAGAATTTTGAGCATTACTTTACTAGCGTGTGAGATGAGTGTAATTGTGCAGTAGTTTGAGCATTCTTTGGCATTGCCTTTCTTTGGGATTGGAATGAAAACTGACCTTTTCCAGTCCTGTGGCCACTGCTGAGTTTTCCAAATTCGCTGGCATACTGAGTGCAGCACTTCCACAGCATAATCTTTTAAGATTTGAAATAGCTCAAGTGGAATTCCGTCACCTCCACTAGCTTTGTTCGTAGTGATGCTTCCTAAGGCCCACTTGACTTCACATTCCAGGATGTCTGACTCTAGGTAAGTGATCATACCATTGTGATTATCTGGGTCGTGAAGATCTTTTTTGTATTGTTCTTCTGTGTATTCTTACCACCACTTCTTAACATCTTCTGCTTCTGTTAGGTCCATACCATTTCTGTCTTTTACTGTGCCCATCTTTGAATGAAATATTCCCTTGGTATCTCTAATTTTCTTGAAGAGATCTCTAGTCTTTCCCATTCTATTATTTTCCTCTATTTCTTTGCACTGATCGCTGAGAAAGGCTTTCTTATCTCTCCTTGCTATTCTTTGGAACTCTGCATTCAAATGGGCATATCTTTCCTTTTCTCCTTTGCTTTTAGCTTCTCTTCTTTCCTCAGCTATTTGTAAGGCCTCCTCAGACAACCATTTTGCCTTTTTGCATTTCTTTTTCTTGGGGATGGTCTTGATCCCTGCCTCCTGTACAACCTCCTGTCACGAACCTCCATCCATAGTTTTTCAGGCACTCTGTCTATCAGATCTAATCCCTTGAATTCATTTGACAGTTCTACTGTATAATTGTAAGGGATCTGATTTAAGTCCTATCTGAACGGTCTAGTGGTTTTCCCTATTTTTTTCTTCCAAGTCTGAATTTGGCAATAAGGAGTTGATGATCTGAGCCACAGTCAGCTCCCAGTTTTGTTTTTTGCTGATTGTATAGATCTTCTCTATCTTTGGTTCAGTTCATACACATTGGAAAACCATTTGACAGCAGCTACTACAGCTGAACATATCCAGTTCCCACAGCCCAGAGTGGATGCTAATCTGCAAGATGTCATACACATCTTCACCAAAAGACATGAACCAGAATGCTCATAGCAGCATTTTTATAATAGCCCCAAACTGGAAATTACCCAAATGAGCATTAGCAGTGGACCGGGTAAAGACTGGTATATTTTCATAATTGAATATTATATAGCAAGGAGAACGAACCACCTGTAAGGACATGGTTGAATCTTACCAACACAGTGTTTAGCAAATGAAGCTGGACACCAAAGGGTGTCTTCTGAAGGCTTATAATGACATAAAGTTCAAAAATGGGCAGAAGGCTCTAGAGTCTTGGCGGCCAGTATGGTCACCTTGGCAGGAGTAGTGACTGCAAGGAGCGCTCCCGGGAGTGCCAGTCAGCTCTCTGTCTCCATCTGGGTGCTGCTGACATGAGCGTGTTTAGTTTGTGAACATTCTGTGGGCTCTATACTGATGATTTATGCATGGTTTCTGAATGTCTTTTATACTTCCATAAAAGCCAAAAAAGAAAAAATTCAAGGAAAAAAGGAGCACACTTCACCAGCATTCCTAATTCAGCTACTTCTGCAGCTGCTGTCATCCAACGTGGTGCAGAAAAACGTTCTTTCTCTCTGTTATGTCCCATTGCACAGCCTTTCTTGGTAGGTCGTCTCTTTTTCCTTCTCCTTTATATATTTTTCAACTTAGATGCTTGCTCTTTTGGAAGACCTGGTGAGAGGCAATTTTTCAGACTGGGCATGGTGTTAGGAGCCTGAGTCCAAGGAAGAAGGCCAGGTCACCCCACACTCTGGTGGTAGATTGGATCATAGGGATGAGAGGCAGGGTTAAATCCCAGAGGCCTTGCTTGGGATGCAGCATAAGAGCTGCCAGCATCAGGCACTGTCAAATTTACATCTTAGACAGATATCTTGAGCAGCAGCTGTGTGGAGGTGAAGAGGGACAGAATTAGAGCCAGAGAGGTAGGTTGGGAGCCAGGGAGGTAGGTTCAACTCAAGCAAGAAATCATATATGTGTTGAAAATGAAGCTTCATTGTTTCCTCCCATTCTCTCCACCTTATCCACATATAAGGGATTATAATACAGTGGAAGATATAATTGCCAGGAAAGGATGGAGATGATGATGGAGGCAAGGGGCTGGGGTCAGGTGAGAAGAGGATGTAGCCAAGGGGAAACAAGGAAGGCAGACATCAGTAACTAACCACGGCCTGGGGTTTAACCTAGCAATGCATCCAGTTACAAACTTCAAGGAGTTTTGTTCCTTCTGTGATTACTAAAGCCAGCTTTGATCATTTCAAAATCTTCTTTTATTTTCCTGGAGAAGTTTGGTCTTCATTCTTTAAATAAACATTGATTTCTTTCCTCTTTTCTGGACAAAGATTCCTCTAGTTTAACAGCTCTGGCTAAAACAACTCTTTTTTTGTGCTCCCAAGTCTGGGGAGCCTGCTTATGGGAAGACAATATGTTAGTCTCCTGCAGCTGCAAAGACAGGTGAATAGAAGATAGAGAAAAGACTGCCATGCCCACCCACAGGTTGGGAGCCATCAGCAACTGGAGCCGGGACTTTATAAATAGTCCAAGACAGGAGCAGAAGCATCACATGAAGAAAAACCACTCCACCCCTGCAGTCTTTAAAATCCTTGTTTGGATAACCTGAGACAACAGTATATCCCGTCAAGGTCAAAATCCAGACCTTGAAGGTGTGGCAGAATCCAGTGGTCTTTATCTGAAACTGCAATCTGAAACTGCAAACAGTAGGCGGAGAAGGCAATGTCACCCCACTCCAGTACTCTTGCCTGGAAAACCCCATGGATGGAGGAGCCTGGTAGGCTGCTGTCCATGGGGTCGCGAAGAGTCAGACACAACTGAGCGACTTCACTTTCACTTTTCACTTTCATGCATTGGAAAGGGACATGGCAACCCACTCCAGTGTTCTTGCCTGGAGAATCCCAGGGACGGCGGAGCCTGATGGGCTGCCATCTATGGGGTCGCACAGAGTCGGACACGACTGAAGCGATTTAGCAGCAGCAGCAGCAGCAAACAATAGGACTCCTCCGTGTGGGAGGCTGGGTTTCTTGAGGGCTTGAGATCCCAGTTTGGGTAAACTCCTCTGAGAAAAGGTAAAAAGAAGGCAGAACTAGGGGGTCAAGGGAGGGTCCCTTGGGCTGGTTCCGGAAGGGTGTGGCAGACTCTGCTTCCTCCAAGCAGAGGTGGTCTGGAGGCTGCCAATAAACCCCCCATGGAGGCTGGTGAACCTGCCAGAGAGCCCTGGTCTGCCCCTGGAATGGGGACAGCATCTCAATCATGCATGGTTCTTTATGTGTTCTAAAGATGCTTCTTCCCCAGACTTCTGGCTTGGACTTACATGTGGCAGCGAAAGTGTGTTTGATTAGCATTAGAGGAAGGGCCCTGCTGCCTCATGAAAGGGTCTTACTGCTGTCCTGCAGTGAGTGGAAGCAGGGCTGGGACACCCCACTCCAGCCACTGGGGTTCTGCAGAAGGGAGCCACTAGGGTCCCATGGAGTCCTGTTGCTGTCAGAATTCAGGTCCACAGACCATTCAAAACCTTCAGCCATTTCTCCCTCCTGTTGACCAGAATCCCTGCTGTGTGCCGGGCGCTGTAATAGGCTCCAGGGGAAAACATGATCAAGATCCTCTCTTGCTTTTGCTTTCAGCTAACTAGTGGGGCAGACAAACAGACACATCAAACCACATTCTCATAGGATGGGCTAAGCACACTGATGGAAGAGTTGCAAAGTATGCGGAAGTACAAATTCATCCTACTGGGAGGAGGAGGGCTGGGCAGGGCAGCAGGGAGAGCCTCTTGTGAGCCTTTATTTTTTTAATTAATGAGTTGATTAAATTAAGAGGTAACATTTGAGGTGGATCTTGAAGTATAAATAGGCGTTCTTCACCTCAAGAAAGGATGGCACCCCAAGCAGGAGAAAATGAGCAAAAATATACAGCTCAAACATTAATATAGGGCAGTGCCTCCCAAGCTGGATGCCTGCTGGGGTCCCCATGACTGTGGGTCACGTTCACACTCAAAGCCCCAGAATAAGTAAGGTGCATCTTCCAATGATGTTCATTTTGCTTAAGTATTTGGGTACACTGAGGTATATAAGAAGAGACTAAATGCATTTTTTAATTAAAACAAGCATGAATATTATACAGTAGAAGGTAAAATCAGCATTAGTTTTTAAGATGAAACGTTAGCCCTCAAAGAAATATTGTGTGTCGTTGGGTCCTCTCTTTTGCTACTGATGGAGATCTTGGGATCTTGGTCTCTCTCATCTGTCATTCAGGGTGCACTGGAGGGAAGAAGGGGAAACCTGGGGTACACACAAGGTGGGGTGCCTGGGTGTGGTGTGAGAGGGCTTTTGGGGGAGGGCATAGGGTGCATCTCTGAGAGATTCACAGAGGACACGAGTGGGTTGGGTCATCCTTGTAGGTAGCAGAGGGGCCTGCCTGGACAGGTGGATACGCAGCTGAGGTGGCACTAGGACCCTCACGCCACAGTCTTGCTGTCTGGGTAGGACAACAGTGCCCACCTACTTCTCATTCCACTGCCCAGAGCCTTCCTGAGGGCTTCTCATGGCTGCTGGGTCAATTCCAAGCTGCACGCAAACCCTTGCTGCAGCCTGGAAAAGGGATGACAAGGCTCTAGGCTGGAGGCGGGAGAAGGTAAGGCCCTGATGAGTCATCAGAGGCTGCATTCAGGAAGCATCAGGGAGCGGGTGGCCTCTGAGCTCCTCCGTATTCTCCAGCCAGCCACCTCCATCACTCCCACACTGCTGCCTGCATCTCCATCGAGCTGAATGACCCACGTTCCTCATGCTTTCCTGAAAAGGTACTTCTGGCTCCTTCCTTCCCTTCCCCTAAGAACATCCACCGGCCCATCTCCCACTGTTGGAGGCGTGCCTTTCCCTCAGGGCCCCACCCCAGTAACGCGGGAGGCCCCACCCCAGTAACGAGGGAGGCCCCACCCTGAGGGTGGCTGTGGGCCAAGCCCAGCTCCATGTGTCTGGTGTGATCTCTACCCTCCCTCCCTGTGAACCGTAGTAGTTCCTGTTTGCAGATGAGGAAACGGAACACCACAGCCGAGCCTGGACTTTGAGGTGAGTGAACGAGGACGTCCTGTGGGGGCCACCCTCCTCAGGGCTGTGGTCTACACCTTGCCCAGTGCTCGCAGAGGTTCACATTCACACCTCCTCTCTACCAGTCACCTGGTCCTGTGGCTGCTACCACCCACCCCCACTGCCATCTGTGGTCCGTGCCTCTGTCAGCTCCCTACCTCCCACCCCCAGCACCACTGCCCTGAAATCCATTGTCTGCATGGCAATCCGGGTGGCAGTTCTAAAAGGCAGAACTTGATAGAGCTTATCTCTGCTTAAAATCTTTCTGTGCTCACCACTTATTCAAGCACAGATATGTACCAAGCCTCCACTCTGTGCTGTGGGGGGATGCAGCAGTGAACAAAACAAGGCCTCCCTTCATGAAGTTCAGACCCTTCAAATGCCAGCATCTGGGCCCACCTTGAGGTGCCCACCACCCGCTTGGCGTTTCCCCCTCAGTCACGCTGAACCACCCGTGGTCTCACAGACACAGCTGGCTCCTTCCCACGTCTGGGCCTCTGGGCATGCCCTTCCCTGCATGGGGACCCCACTGACCATCCCCTCTTCTTCCTCACAGTCTCAGCCTCAAGGCCACCTCCTCCAGAGAGCCCTCCTTCAACCTCCCAAGATATGAGGTGCCCTACGGTGTACATCTACGGTACCTTGTGTTTGCTTGACTCTCTTCCAGGGCAGAGACCTTGGTTTACTTATTTTCTTCATCTCTGTCTGCTCCAGGCACAGCACAGTATCTGGGGCCTCTGTGCTGCTTGTTGGCTACACGAATATTGAAGCAGCTAGTCCCGTCTGAGACATCACGTGCAGTGAGACCTCCCCAGGGATGAACACCCCAAGGGAGCCTCCCCTGGGCAATGAAGCTCTTGACGGGCCAATAGGGAAAGGAATGGAGCCGAGAGACCATGAAAATGGATGCTAGGCTGTCACCTTGCCTCCTTCCTGCTTCTCATCTCCCTGCAGCCTCCAAACTGCAGTATGAATCCAAGTTCATTGTGATCCAGCCCAAGCACCTGGCTCATCCAGGCATCTGGATGATGGAAATGGAGTTTTCTTTCTTGCCAGACCATTAGGGCTCATCCTTTCTATCAGTTTGTCATGGATTTTTCATGGGAATTTGTATCCTTGGGGGAGGTTTCTGGGGTCTCTCTGCCTGGATATGGGCTCTAGGAGATGGAAGGGAAGAGGGGAGGGTGAGGCCACGAAGAGTTGGGTCTGGAGGCTGACCTTCAGTCTTTTCATCCTGGCAAGCATTTTTTTGGTCTGCTGGGTTTGGGCACCTATCAGCAAGGCTATTTTAAAGTGCATAAAGCCTGAAAGTCAACGGACTAGGGCTGGGACAGAGGAAGCCTGGTTTGGCAAGGACTGCTGCTCAGGAAGTGCTGGAGGGCTCGGCAGTTGGGAGGGCGCTGCAGAAAGTCAGGGAAGGGAGGGGTCATGGCCATACCCTCAGCCTCTGCCCCCTCACTGGAGGAGATACTCATGTTCCACACCCAGGGACTTCTCCTGCAAGACAGGGGTGCAGGGAGATGAGCCATAGGAAGCAGCTAATTTCACTGTAAGGGAGGGAGAGATGCTAACACCCAATTTATCTCCCCATCCCAGACCCCAACTAGCACCTGCATACAGGTAGCCTCTCCCTAACCCAGATGGCCAACACCCGGTAGGAGGAAGCTGCTGGCCCTTTGCCTTATTCTCAGCCCACACCCCAGCCCCATTCTTCCCCACCTGCCCTGCAGTCCTGTTCCTGGTCATCCTGGAACTTGACCTCTGTTATCACACTCTGTATCCGGCTCTGCTCCTGTCATGTATGTGTGACCTTCTAGTCCTGCCTTTTTCTACTTTCCTTGAAGATACTTTGCACTTGTGTCCCACACCATCTGCTTTAGAAGGGAAGGAATCCACCCGAGGCACCTGGGCCAGCAGACACCTGGGCCAGACGCCCTGTAAATCCTGGCTTTGCTGTGAGCCAGATCACCATGGAGAGTTCTGAACCTCTCCAAGACTTGGCTTCATTCTTGGTGTTTTGAAGTATAGTTGATTTACAACCTTGGCTTCTCTGTTTGTACAATGGAGATCAGAATAGCACCAGCCTCATAAGATTGCTGGAGAGACTTGCTGAGCTAATTTAAATGGAAGTGTTTAGCAAAGCGCCTGACCCAGAGTGAGCACTCCACGTGTGTTAGATAAAAGAAGACATTCAGGTCCCACAGCCCTACCGCCCTTCATGAGTGAGAAATGGCTGCTTATCACATGCACCACCAAAAAATACAAACTAAAAAATGTTTGGAATAGTGATGCCTTTGTCTGACCTGAACACCTACGTTCAGAAAAGGAAACCGGAGCTCCAAGGAGAGTCCAAGGATTACACTGGCTCAGGGTGACTGAGGAGCAGGCGGGGCTTTCAGGAGCAGAAATTCCTCATTGGGCAGAGGTTGGAGAGTGGGGGCCTATAGGCAGGAGTGCAGAGGCAGGGCCCAGGGGGCAGGTCCCGAGCTTCCCAGAGGAGCCCGGCACACAGGAGAATGCAGAATCAGCTGCTGTTTATGCCCCTCAAACGCAACAGGGCTGCAAAGGCTACAGGAGGGCCAGGAGCCAAAGGACCACTGCATGCCTGACAAAGCCGGTGAGCATCGTGTGTGTGTGTGTGTGTGTGTGTGTGTGCGCGCGCGCACACGCTAGTCACTCAGTCGTGTCCAACTCTTTGCAACCCCATGGACTGTAGTCCACCAGGCTCCTTTCTCCATGGGATCTTCCAGGCCTTCAGGGATAAGCAAACAGCAGTTTTCGGGTGTGAAAGGTGTCCTGCTTGTGAAGCATGTCCTGGCAAACCCAGGAGAGTCAGGAGGGTACTTTCAGGGGCACCTGCCAGGATGAAGCAAGCCCAGGTACTGTTCTCTTCCCTTTTACTGAAGTTTGGGCTTGGTTCTGGGGCAGTGAATGCTATGACATTCCTGCCGCTTTCTAAGACTCCTGTCTTCCCCTTGACCGCCAAGCTCAGCAATGATGGAAATGCCAGGACCTTCCATAGGTCTCCAGGGAGGACAGGCCCACTCCTCCCAGGGAGGCACGATCATTTGTGTCATCTCATTAAACTGAAAACTGCTGCTGACTCAGGCTAGAGCAGTGAAGGGGGCTGCCTTCCTGCCTCCTCAGCATGACCTCCCCTGGGAGCGCCACGTGGTGGGATGAAAATGTGGAGAGGGACCGGCCGGGAAGGGGTCCTGCTCAGGCAGCAAGGGTACTGAGAGGAAGGTGTCATTAGGGTATAATTTTGGCTGTTCCCACAGTCCATGGGATCACGAAAGTTGGACATGACTGAGTGACTGAGCACGCACACACGGAGACAAAAAGTACAGTGGTTTAAACAAGGTAGAAGTATTTCTCTTGCCCCCAAGGGTCTGGGGCCAGTTTGGAGGCCCCACTGTATGGGGAACCCAGCCTCCTCTCTCCTGTTAATCCACTCTTCCTAGGGTGCTGCACTCACCCCCCGTTGCCAAAGAGGACTTCCCTCTTGGCTGGTGTGGGGGGAAGGAAGAAGTGGAAAGTACGGTGCTTACATCACAGTAACGGTATCCCTTTGTCCAGAACTTACTCATGCGCTCTGTCAAAAAAAAAAAAAAAAAAGGGCTGGAAAAGCTTGCAGTCATGTGCCCAGCTAAAACTTGGAGGCTCTTTGTAGGAGAAAACAGACATGACAGTGTCTATGATCATGACCAAGTTGGAGCCCTGCCCATGGACTGCACAGGTACAAAGACAGAGCCATCCAGAACAGTGCACAATCAAAGAAGTGCCATCCCGCACTTACTCAAGGAATGTTTGTTGCAGGTTATAGGCATTGAGGAAACAGAGGTAAAAGCACAACCCTTTCCCCCCAGTGGGTTCAGTCATGGGGAGGAAAAAAATCATCCAATGTACTTCGTGCTATAAAGGAAACAAGTGTTGATGCATTAACACCTCCTTATGCCCTTGCTACATACTGGTCATACCAGTTCTAGAGACAGCTCACAGAAGATGCAGGCCCTGTTCTCAAGCTGTTGGGTCTTTTGAAGGGGAGTCAGACCCCCTCCCCAGTGGGAAAACTGCAGTGTGGGTGTCAGTGCTGTGATTGTGATAAGAGACCACCCCTCAACATGGCCAGGAGGTCTCAGCAGGACCAAAAAGCCTTGGTAAGTCTCTGGCACCAGATGAGCCCCAGAGCCTTGGCACAGCCCTGGCGAGCAGCCCCCAATGGCTGAAATTGAGTCTCTCACAAGCTCAGGTGAGAAGGTAAAAGCTGGATTAAGCTGGTGTTTTAAACAATATGGAAACAAGCTATTTCTGGCTCACTGGGTTATGCACTAAGATTTATCTCCACTAGGCAACATTTCATTGCAGGAAGCGATGAGATCTAGAGGCAGAATTTGGGAAGATCACCAAAAGCAGAAAGTGGATTTGGAGCGTCCTAAGGATAAAAAGCAATTTCTTTGCCTCCTGACCCACATTCTTTTCCCCATCAGCCAAGATTCTGACAGCTGTTTGTTGTTGGTGAGGTCATCATTGGGCACCCTGAACTGCCCACTCCTTTTTGAAACTACCCCAAGGACAGAGTCCGCAGTGCCTCAGATAACTGGTTCTGAGTTTTATTATCTCAACGGCCAAAAATGTGCTTTGTCCAACCCAAATCACTGTTACTTGAATTAAAATTCATTTTCTTTTACCTGGGCTTTGGAGGGCTAGGACAACCATGGTTTATCAACCTAAATCATGAAAAGATGCTTTCTAAGCTGTGAAGACTCATAAAAATAGGAGTTGTTTTATTTCTATCATATGTAAGATCACCTAGCAGGTGAGGTAGAATTAAGTTTTACTGAATAACCAGTCTGTGTCAGGAACAGTGCTAAGCACGTGACATATGTTATCTCCCTGTAAACCTAGCTCCGCACTGCCAGGTCAGCATTATTTTTCTCATTGTACAGATGGAAAACTGAGGCACAGAGAGGTCAGGTAACTTTCCCATGGTCACACAGCTAGTTTGTGGCAAAGCCAGGATTAGAACTCAAGCTTGTATGACTCTTTCAACTCTTCTACAATCCTAGAAGATTGTAACTAGCTCATCCATAGCATTTTCCTTTCCAATTTATTTAATTTTTAGCCCCTTTTATAATGAACACTTCATCTTATAGAATATTTGACAGTTTTTGAAGATCAAGAACTGTTGTTGAAGGATACAAAGAGATGGACTTATTTTAGGGGCTAGAGTATCATAACCTCTGCGAAGAATTTTTTCTTGAGATCCCACTAGTACTGGAGTCTTACAACAGTTGTGGCCAATTGAAGCCTGTGGGGTCAAGAAGTACTTAAAACAAGAGCGAAGACACATATTATACATTTTCTTGTGTCATAATAAGAAGAGGTTGAAAGTCTATGAAAGGTTTAAGATGATATTAACATAGAGTTACATGAGGGTAGTAGAGACAATGGCAGTGGAGAAAAAAATTTATCCATCACTGTTCATTCATTCAAATGTCAGATATCTCTATGTTGAAGACTGGAGCAAGGCACTTTGGAAGACACAAAGTATGTATCTGTGTGTACTATGGGAAGGGGGAATTATTGCATATGTTCGTTATGATTTGTTGTCTTTTTCTTTTTGGCCATGCTGTGCAGCCTACAGAATCCTAGTTCCCTGACCAGGGATCGAACCCAGGTCCTCTTCAGTGAGAGCACGGAGTCCTAGCCATTGGCCTATCAGGGAATTTCCTGTTATGGCTAATTATGCCTCCTTACCTTAATTAGGCTAACTTTATCCTGTGCTTTTTGTCTAATTGTGAGAAAAACATCAAATTCCCAATAAAGGAATATCCTATGATGTATCTGACCACTATTTCTCAAAACTGTCAAAGTCATCAAAAACAAGAAAGTCTGAGAAACTGCCCCAGCCAGGAGGAGCCTCAGGGGCATGACAACTAAAGGTAACATAGTGCTATGTGCTAAATCGCTTCAGTCGTGTCCGACTCTTTAAAATCAGTCGTGTCCGACTCTTTAAAATCCTGTGGACTGTAGCCTCCCAGGCTCCTCTGTCCATGGCATTCTCCAGGCGAGAGTACTAGAGTGGGTTGCCATTTCCTTCTCCAAAAGGTAACATGGTATCCTGGATAAATCCTAGAAGAGAAAAAGGACATTGTGTAAAAACTAAGGAAATCTGAATAAACTATGGACTTCAGTTAATAATAATGTTTAAAAAAAAAAATCCCTCCTCAGTTCCAGTTAGGTACTATTGTCTTTCCTCATCAAGGGTGAGACCCAAATGTTAGATAAAGAGAGATTCTGAGGTCACGGGAGGGGAGCAGGTGTGCACGAGCCCACAGAGGGGACCTCGGCCCTGCTTGGCCATTATTTCAGCCTTAAACCCATCATCTCTCAGAAGAACCCTCAGGCCAGTGAAAATCTAGGGTGCTTGACCAGACGAGGGTCTCCCACGGGACCCAAGCTCATCCCAGACCAATTGTTTCAGGCCATCTCTTAAGACAAGCCCTTCATGTCTCATTTATCACCTCTCAAATGGCCATAGATTTTACCTGGCAAGATTTTAAAACAATCCCCTTCACCTTGTTACACTTTCCCCTTAATTAGCAGAGGGAGAAATGCTGTTATTGGAAGCAACCTCTCTGCAGCACACTTCCCTCTGTTTGGCAAATTAAAAGCATTTGGATGAAACCCTTTTGTGGTCCCAATCAATAGCTCAAGCCATAATTATTCAGTGGTGCTTGCAGTTTTCTCTGCTGACAGCCGGCTGGGTGTGCTGATTTGTAATTGTTTCATATGCTTATGTGGCTTTCTCATCCCATGTTTGTGGTCTGCAGCAGATTAATCAATAGCATCTTTGGGGAAACGGGGATAGACTTGCCTGCATCTGAACCCCTCAGGCCTCTCCATGTCTTTAGGAATCAGGTGGGCCCTCTTACTTCCTTGTTAACCTACCTGATACAAAGCCGAACAGTACATTTGGGAGACCAAAAATAAATAAATAACTCCAACTTTATAGAATAATCATGTAGTACCAGGCTTTAGATTGAGGATAATGGTTATGTGCTGCTGCTGCTGCTAAGTCGCTTCAGTCGTGTCCGACTCTGTGCGATCCCATAGACGGCAGCCCACCAGGCTCCCCCGTCCCTGGGATTCTCCAGGCAAGAACACTGGAGTGGGTTGCCATGTCCTTCTCCAAGGCATGAAAGTGAAAAGTGAAAGTGAAGTTGCTCAGTCGTGTCTGACTCTTAGCGACCCCATGGACTGCAGCCTACCAGGCTCCTCTGTCCATGGGATTTTCCAGGCAAGAGTACTGGAGTGGGGTGCCATTGCCTTCTCCAGGTTATGTGTTAAGGGATGGTAAATAATAAAATTTTATTAGATTTCGCTAATTTCAGAATTACTGATCATTTGGATGGGATGTGGATAGTGCTCAAGCAGATCTTTTCCTAAAGGAAACAAAACTGAAGGGGTCGATGTTTAAGGTAATTCAGAGGATGAATTATTTTCAATATCACCTGTCTTTTAAAAGTGCAAACAGTCACATTCAAACAGCTGTTCTATTCCTTCCAGATCCTTCTGGAGTCTACTAGTTGAGAGACTAAACCTCCATCCTGTATTTCTCTAGACAGTTTACTTAGCTTGCTTTCTTAGTTGTTTTCATTTTGTTTTGTTTTTCTGTAAAGCAGAAATGTGACTTGTCAGTTTCACAGGCGTACTGTAAAAATAAATGGAATGAAAGCTGTGACAATGAAATGCTGCAGTCAGTTAATTACTTGACGCATCAAGAGTATTTTAAATACCTGAGGTTACTTTTTGGGTTTTTGCCCTTTTTCTTAAATGTCTTGACTTTAGGTTTACTCCGTGTTCTTGAAAGTGATCAAATTAATTCTTTTAAGTCCGTATAGACTAAATTTGGCTCTATTCCAAATCATGAACATTACGTCTAAAAAGGTAATCTTTTCGGGGAACATAAAACCAGTGGCCCTGTGTGAACCTAAGCCTAGGTAGCTCTCACCATTACACTGATTATTAAGTGTTATAAGACACTACATTAGACCAAAGGCATTAAGACTCTTCTGGAGCATCCTAAAAGTGATACCATGAATCACTGATGTCATGATTGGGTTCAGCGCTGAGAAGCATCTGAAATAATGGATGCACCTCTTAGGAAGCCGAGGTTTCTGAGGATCCAGTCTTTTCTCTGTAGGAGAAAATGGACTGAAAGTTGATCAGGGCTCTGGGCCCATTCAGTCATGAAATCTCTTTCTAATCATTTTGAAAGCATCTGAGGTTCACCTCAGTTATTAATATCCGCACCTAGTTTTAACAAATGCTCACATGCTTGTGATTCTATAAAAAAGCAAGCTGCCCAGGGACCTAACTTGATCATGCCAGTGGGGGACATCCCATCATGCTGATCTGAGCCCCTTGCTGAACATATACTTCACCAGCCCTTTAGAAGGGCTACATCAGTGTACCTTGACATCATCTGCTTGTTTTCTCAAGAACTGAACCACCTTGAATGGGGTTCAAGAAGAACCTGCCTTATTCCAGATCCCAGAGGCATTCTAGTATCTGTGCAGGAAGACCTATTCTGAGTCCACAGAGATGATTCATAATCATGCTTGCTCTGTCTTCATTTTCTCACATCCAACCTCCATCCACCACCACCCATTCATCACATTTTAAAAAATTCAATGTGAACCATATTGAATATCTTTTGAGTCTCTCTCTCCTTATATCACAGGAGAAATTAAAGCAAACCAGTCAAAAGTCTCTGGAAACATAGAGTGGATTGGGAATTACTGTCTCTTTAAATGAAAAAGAACATGAAAGCTGACGGTTTCAATCTGAGCATGAGCCATACTTTATCCTGGAAGAATTATTAGAAAGAAAGGGACATATTTCTGTTGACACTGTATATTAAGTGAACTTTCCAAACCCTCTTTGTCTGCATTAAATAAATAGGCTCAGTTTCCTACCATGTCCTGTATTTCTTCTGGTTTTAAATAAAAAGGATTAAGACTCTTAATTAAGACACTGGAGGAAGGCCTGATCAGTTTTGCCAGTGCAAATTAGTTCAGAGGCCCAAAGCTGCTCCTTTCTGTTTGCTGGTATGGGAGGTTTGTTTGATTTAACATGATTGAGGAAATGAAATATCCCTAAGACAAAGAACCAATATTGCACTTCTACAGAGTGGCTGGAGGGAAATTGGAAACTCATGCACATTAGCAGTGGATCCAAAATACAATCAGAAGCAGAAATGTTATTTAGAAGGAAAGTGATGTGACTAGACTAATCCTTTGAAATGGATTGTACCTTCTTATTCTTTTAAAGGAACATAAATGAAATAGAATCTCAATTTTCTAACAAGATCCCACGAGCTTGGGACATTATCTTTCCTTCCTTGAGTATAGGCCAAGTTTGTCTATGCATTAATTACTAATGTTAACATCTCGATGAAATAGTTATCATTACCCCTATTTTACAGATAAGTCATCTCATTCTCCCAAGGCAGAGACTGACCTAAAGACAAGTAATCTTTGAGACTCTTGGTGTTTGTTTCTGGTTCCATCAACTCTGACCTACTTGGTAAGTCTGAAGAGAAGAGAGATCTCAGTCACGGAAAGTAACATGCTTGTCCAATCCTAGTGTTGCACTAGGTTGGGTTGGGGTGGGTTCCTATTCAGTGGATCTGGTCAGGTCAGGACAATTTCCCAAAGGCGATGGAAAAGTGAGCAAGGGGCCAAGAAAGCTATCAAAGGTCATCAGTTCAAGTCAAGCAACAAAAACGGCCTGAAATGGACCTCCCTTGTCCCAGTTTGGTCTTGCCTTCTGTGTCAGAGCATATTTTTCCATCTCCCCTCTTTCTTGGGGTGCACGATTCTTCACTTACCTACTCAAGACTTTCTGCTCAACTTCTACTCTCAACAATTTCAGTTGTTTGTATTTTATTTGCATAACAATATTTAGTGAAAATCCAAATTCTTGTGTTGTCTGAAGGAAGGGGAGATTAGGTCTTCTGTGTGGTTGTCTGCTGCACGTGTGGGACTAGCACCTGTGTCATGGGACTGTCTCTAATCCCTCAAGAGCCGATCCCATTTTATGTCTGAGACGGCCAGTCAGACTTTAAGGAGGAAGAGGAGGAAGGATGGATTGCTTTTAATTTGTCAAGCTAGACTTTGTTATGCAGAGCAAATCCAATTCACCCAGTTCCTACTAGGTACCTCTATGACTGATGAACCAAAAATGCAATACATTTTGTGTGTGTGTGTGTGTGTGTGTGTGTGTGTGTGTGTGTGTGTGTGTGTGTGTGTGTTTATACGACATGTGATACCCTGGAAATGTTAAGGCCCGAGTATTCTTGGGTCACTCATAATGGAGGTAGAAATGGGTGGTAGTTACATGTGGGCAAAGCAGTTCTGAAAAATCTATCCATAACTGTCAGATCTAGGAGTCTTGGAGAAAAATACTCACAGAATCATAGAAGCACTGATTTCTTTATCTGTGATGTCTGGCAATGTGTAGACTTTATGCTAAGATAATTTGGCAAAACATCTTTGTAGTCAAACACGTTATTAGTTCTTCAGTATAAATTTCCACAAGTGGGATTTCTGAGTCAAACAGCATGCAAACTATCAATGCCAAACTTGTGTGTCATCAGATCACCGAAGTCTGGGCTTTGTTGAGTCCCAGATTCTTTGTTGAGTTCCACTTCAAACTTGAGACTGAGGACAAGTCTGGCCAGTTCTGTCGATTAGAGAACAGAATAAACAAAGCCAGGGCTGTGGGTGTGTTCTCTGCCTGATCAGCTTTGTGTCCTCTTTTCAGCCAGCTTGTGAATGTCCATCCTTGACCATGAGGCAGCGGAAGGAGGAAATGTGGCCATTTGAGTGCTTTTCCTTCAGGTCTCACTCAAACATCACTTCCTGGGGGAGGCCCCTTGACCACCTGCTAAGACAGGCCAGTGGGTCTTTGTCTACCTTGGCCATGAGCCAGAAGCTCTCTGAGGGCAGGCACAGTATCTAACTTGCTCAACCTTGTATCCCAGCACCTGCATAGTACCAGGAAAATGCATGTGTGCTGAATGACTGAATAAAAAAACGAATTAATATTATTGAGAGAAAAAAATTAAAATTAGTCTTAATCATGTTGAGTTGGACACAAAGGGAACACAGCTATGAATGATAACTGCAAATAGAGACAATACAGTGACCAAGCGCACCAACCCTCTGCTGTCCAAGAAGGAAAGGGAGGAAGCTCACACGATTGCGTGTCCATTGTGTGCTCTGCAGACATCATTGCATTTAGCCCTCACCACAGTGACACCTTGGAGAAGGCGATGGCACCCCACTCCAGTACTCTTGCCTGGAAAATCCCATGGACGAAGGAGCCTCGTAGGCTGTAGTCCGTGGGGTCGCTGAGAGTCGGACATGACTGAGTGACGTCACTTTCACTTTTCACTTTCATGCATTGGAGAAGGCAATGGCAACCCACTCCAGTGTTCTTGCCTGGAGAATCCCAGGGACAGCGGAGCCTGGTGGGCTGCTGTCTATGGGGTCGCACAGAGTCGGACATGACTGAAGTCACTTAGCAGCAGCAGCAGCAGCAACAGTGACACCTGGGGCTTCCCAGGTGGTGCAGTGGTAAAGAACCTACATGCCAATGCAGCAGACTCGAGAGACGAGATTTGATCCCTGGGTTGGGAAGATCCCCTGGAGTAGGAAGTGGCAACCCACTCCAGTATTCTTCCTGGAAAATTCCAGCACAAAGGGGCCTGGAGGTCTGCATTTCGTGGGGGTCACAAAGAGTCGGTCAGGGCTGAGTGCACACGTACACACACACACAGTAACACCCATAAGGGTAGATTTTATTATCCCTGTTTTAGAGATGAAATCACTGAGTGCAAGAGAAGTTCGATTTCTCTCCCAAGATCTCACATCCATGAAGAGTCAGCCTCCCACACCAGATCTTCCTGCCTGTAGAACCCTTCCTTTTTCCACCGTAATGCTACATTCGTTTATTCCAGAAAGCTGAGAATCGAATCTGACCAGGTGAGGTCTGAGCAAAGCTCTAAGACCTTATATATGGCTCCAGATGAGACCGACATGGTCTTAAAATGACACCATGGAGACGCCAAACTAGAGATGGCCTGACAGGTCTCAAAGGGCCTTGTCCTGGGAGGCCAGTTTGGCCAATGCTCCTGTCAGAGGGGCACCTATTTAGGACACGGGTCACGGTGACTCCCCAGGGCTGACGCAGGGGTAATGTACAGGCTGCCCAGCCTCCTCACAGCAGTCAGGAGAGCGATATATCTGCCAGATAAGAATTCTGAGAGCCGCTTTCCCTTCATGGAGATTTGTGACCTTCCTGGGCCTTGTAGGCACATTTAAACAATGAAAGGAGATTACCACTCAGCCAAAGAGACATTTTTAATGGTACCACCGTAGCACTGACTTCAAACATTCGGCTGGCTCATTCGGTACAGGGTCACTGTGGACAGCCTTCCACCCACCGGGTCTGCCAGGGGAAGTCACTCCCAGGAGCTTTCCATGTCCTGTCTCATCACAAGACGGTTGTGAGCCTGAACCTAGCAGAGGCAGGCCAAAGTGGCCCACTTTGGAATTAGGCTGGGCATCTTCCTCATTTTAAATGAAGATGAATGGTTCCTGCCCAACCACAGAGCAAAGAGCGAACTTGGCCAAGATGCAGTCAGGCCTGAGGTGGTGCCATCCCTGCCTTTTCCCCTAGAGGAGCAAGATGCCTGGATGGATTTCTTTATGAATTTCAGAGTCTCAGAAGCACAGTGAGTGTTTTTGAAATTTGGGGACATGTACACTAAAGCGGTTTACTGACAGGTTTGTTTTAATATTTATTCATTTTTTATTTGGCTTCACCGTATCTTTGCTGCAGCATCCATGATCTTTCTTTAGTTGTGGCACTCCAATTCTTTAGTTGAGGCATGTGGGATCCAGTTCCCTGACCAGGGACCAAACCTGGACCCCTTGTGATGGGAGCACCGAGTCTTAGCCACTGCACCAGCAGGGAAGTCCCTATTGACAGGTTTTCAAGGAGTCATGCACAGAGTTTCAAGGGTTGGAAGTAGAAGCTGAGACCCACCTCCCTCAGTCTGGCCAGGCTCTGTGAAGTCCGCTCTGAGACCAGAACTGAGGCTGAATGCAACTGGGTGTGATGAGAAAAGAGAGCTTCCGAAATCTGCCAAGCACTTTTCCCTAATAATATTAGTGCTTTGTGATTTTAGCAACTTCAGAATCCTAAAATGCAGAGTCTCTTCTTCAAGGGCAGAAAGGAAAAATGGGGAGAAACAGAATTGAGAAGTTTAAGGAAAGCACGGTTTTTAAATGGATTGATTTTCTGCTGCCTCCAGTCCCTTCAGTAGAATACATTTCTATGAACCATTACTCACAAGTACTCATAGATAACAATTATAGTAATGACGACATAAATCTCCCTGATGTAGGCAATGAGTAGCTCCTGAAACATCTTTAGTAAGCTGGGGAAGAGTAGGGAACAAATGATAGACTCTTTGGGGCACTTGTAATTATGAGAAGAGAAATTATTCTTATTCGTCTTTAGGATTTAGAGATACACGGATAGCTGCCATCTTGGCTCAATGGGCTCCAATATTTTTCATCCTATCTATAAAAATATTTAAGCACACATCCCCAATATGTTATATGTGATAAGCATGTCTTACCACCTTCATTTGTTATATAAATTTTATAATATACAAAAGAAATTGAAACTAGTATAGAATCAGATGGAAATCAATAGACACGTTATAATATTTTCTTCATCTTAAAGGATCATCTAGGTAATAACATTTTGGAGATTTTTGCTCTAAATGTCACAGAGATTGTATGGGTTTGCTTGGGCCGCCAAAGCAAGATACCACAGACTAGATTTTTTCAGTTTTTTTTTCACAGACATTTATTTTTTCAGTTTTGATGGCTGGAAGTCCAAAGTCAAGGTGTCAGCAGGGCTGGCTTCCTCTTTCCTTGACTTGAAGACATCTGCCTTCTTGCCACCTCTCTACATGTGAGCCCTCTGTGCATGCACACCTGCTGACTTTCTGTGTGTCCAAATCCCTCTTTTTATAAGGACGACGCCAGTCGGATTGGATTAGGGCCCACCCTAAGAGTCTCATTCTAGCTTAGCCACCTGTTTAAAGGTTCTGGCTCCAAATACAGCCACTCAGAGGCACTGGGGCTAGGACTTCACATATGAATTTTGACAGGACACAACTCAACTCATAACAGAGCCTCTCCCAGGTAATACTCCAGCGGCCTCCACAGGAAAACAGAAAACCTAATGTCCAACCCTGGGACTGAAGGGAGGGCTCTTGGGGGTTCTTCTCAAGCCATTAGCTGACCACTTGTATCCCAGCCCCTGGGGATAATGCTGCCCCTGTTGCATAACTATGAGACCCTCTTTCCCAGACACCCAGGTCAGTTCTCTAATATCAGGTAATGTCAGGCCATTGGCCAACTTCCCAGAGGTGACAGATCACCACTCCCCAACCTCACAAAGGGGAAATGCAAGGGAACCCTCAAGAGTTTTGTGCCGTGCTAGACATCAGCCTACAGACTCTTCCAGCTGTGGAAGTACCAGCCAGGACACTGGGAGAGTCTGATATTGGAGATCTGGGGATGAATTAGCCCACAAAACCCTTTCCAACATGGTGACAGAGTAGGGGCCCTATGCAGGGCTGGTCCTTGGCAGCAGTTTCAAGGAGTGTCCTTTTATGTACTCCCTTCCCTCTTTGAACACCCTCTGCCCTCAGACCTTCCAGGGCTATCACTGTAGTTCATGAGACTCCCTGATTCATATCCCTAGGTCTATCCCTATTATTTTTTAAGAGGCTCAAGTAAAGTGGGAGAAAATCAATCCTAGGGAATGAATAGCTAATGTTGGAATTTGGAACATTGAAATTCTGCTGCTTCCAAAAGGGACTTCAGTGAGAAAGAGTTAGGATCTGCCTCCATATGGTACTGATTCCATGCTAGGAAGCAAACTGGGGTAGTGACCTCCTGGTTGGGGAAGGGGGAGGTGGCAATCACAAGGGAACAGATGAAGGGAAGACAGGACTCAGTGGGAGGGTAAGACAAAGCCTCTAAAGTTCTACCACCTGAGTGTGACTCCTGGGTCTACTGCTTCCTACTGGCTAGTTACTCTCTGCCTCAGTTTCCTCATTTTAAAGCTGAGATAACCCTAATGTCCATCTCACAGTTTTACATGAGAGAATACCAGTAAAGGGTTTACCACAGTGCCTGACACTTAAGTACCAACAACATCAGCTGGTACCATTATACAGGGTTGTCAAATCAGGAGACTTAGAATAAGGCAAATATATAGCAAGTTTATCTCTCTTCAAAAGTGATGGGGACCTGTGGGATGAAGGACTTCTGGTGGTGACTTTTTCCTACCACAGAATGTAAATATGTGAGGTTAGGATTTTAATTATCTCGGCAGGGTAGCGAGGCTTTTCAGGGCAAGATGGGAATAAGAGTTAACAGGCAAATGCTTATTTTTAATTCCTGGCAATACTGCGAAGAAATCAGGTGAACAGATCCAAGGACTTCAGCTCTGGGACATGATGGTGATAATGAGAGTGAAAATCGGCCAGAAGAATTTTTAACCTTGACGTCAAAGCCCAAACCAACCATTCTTAAGCTTTCAGGGGATCATGAACCCCTCAGCGAACCTGACGGGTCTGTGTGCTTTTCCCCAGGAAAAACCTTACATGTAACCAAACTCTACACAGAATTCCAGAGTGACCCTGGACCCCCTGAAGCCCATCCATGGATTCTGAGGGAGTCTGACAAATTAAGAATCTCTTACAGGAGAAAGAAAAGCCTGCAGACTGACAGAGCTGTCAGGAAGGATCTGGGAGCAAATACATCAGGGTCAGAGGCTGAGCCAGGCCACTGGGTTCCTGAGGAAGTCCTCTGGGGAGCTGCTGGGCCCTGACAGGCAGTTGGCATTCAAAAGTGATCCCCAGGACTTCCCTGGTGGTCCAAGGGTTAAGAATCCACCTGCTAACACAGGGGACATGAGTTCGATCCCTGGCCCAGGAAGATACCACATACCGTGCGTGCGCCACAACTACTGAGCCTGTGCTCTACAGCCTGTGGTATGCAACAAGAGAAGTCACTGCAATGAGAAGCCCTTGCACTGCAACTAGAGAAAGCCCGTGCATATCAGTGAAGACCCAGTGCAGCCAAAAGTAAATACAATAAATTTAAAAATGTTTAAAAAGTGATCCCCACTGTGGATATAGACTTACATGAACACTTTAAACCAATGGTGTGCACAGGGCCCTGAGGATGCTGTGTAGGTGGGCAGTGGGGTGCAGACAGAGAGGAGCGGACAACAGGGGAAGGACTGAGCAGGACACAGCATCTTTCCCCATTTAGTGGAGAAACCTTCCTCGGTGACCCCAGGAGAACAGAGGAAGAGGGGCTTCAGTGCAAACGCGAGTGGTGACAGAAGGAGACCTCACCGACCTCCCCCCGCAGCCCCGCCGCTGTCCCTGCTGTGCACAGATGTGGGGTTCCCAGAATCACCCTGGATCGCACCCTCTACCCCACCCTACTTCCTGCTTATCTCAAAACCATGTCCTTCTGAACTCCTGCCGCAGCCCTCATCACTCGCTGCCGTGGCTCACCCAGTCTCCTAGCATCTCCCTGCTATCCGCCTGCTCTCTTTTATTTACGCCCCACACTGCAGCCAACATGCTCTTCCTCAGAGGGAAATCTGACTGTGCCCTGAGAATGAGATGCCACCCCCTGAAAATGCCTCTAGCGGTGATGGCCTTGTTCCCACCCTCCCCGTGGGCTTTCTAGGACCTGAGCCATGCCCCCCACCCCCTTCCTGGCCAGCCCCACTCTGCCTTCAGTTCTCTGGGGGACATCCCTGGTGTCCCCCTTTAGGATGTCTCTTCTACTCTCTCCTCCACCTCCAACATAGCTCACCACGACCTTGGACTCCAGCCAGCAGAACTACTGATCTTGCAGTTCCCTCCCAGTGTCTCTTCTCTGCTCCAGGCCACTCCCTCCTCCTGCCTCAGTGGCTGCTGATGGGCTCAGCCATCAGCATTTCCAGTGCCTTCCCTAGCCTCCCAGGAGTGGCCCTGCCTTCCATGAGCCCTCAACCCGCAGATCTGCCCCAGCAGAGGTCTCTCTTCACCTCCTCTTTCTGGGCAGGCCCTGGGCCTTGGGCTGCCGTGTGTGTATTACTGCGTTCCTGCAAGGATGAGTGGATTAACATACTGACACACAACAGTGCCTGGAAAATAGTAAACTCAAGAGTCGGCTATTATTACTGTCGCTGATGTTGTCATCAGGTTCATTATTATGATCATTTACAGCTATAGTCTCAGCACCTGACATGTGGTAGCATCCAATAAATTTTTACTAAGAGAATGAATGGACGATAAAACTGGGTAAGTGTATCATTGCAATCATCTTTGCGCTTTTTACTTTTGTTTAAATGCTTTTTTTTTCTTTATTTTTAAAGAATCACTTTATGCTCTTCAAAATGACTAGGATAAGGAATCTGGAGCCAGCAAACCTTGAAACTGAAGTAGAGAAAGGCCAGTCCAAAGTTACACCCAAAGCTGCCAGCCGAATCTGGGGACATGACATGGCAGGTGCAGGTCTTTGCTGTCCTCTGCCCCTTCAGAATTAAGTTTCTAGAAGAATTTGCTGGGGGGGTGGGGGGTTGGGGGAGGAGGACCTTCCAGAAGTTCTCCTCTCCTGATCCTGCTTTCTCCAGCCCCGGCTGCTGCACAGAGGACAGGAGGGTGGTGGAGCGCACACACTGAGCTGAGATTTCATTTACTTGCGTTCATCTGTGTCAATTAATTATTGCGGTCTCGGGCCACTTCCAATAAATGTGTTTTCCTAACCCGCAGCCTCTGGGCTATCATTCCCCCCATATCTATTATGACTGAATGGCTTCTTGGGAACAGAGCGACCTTCTCCTCCGAATTGCAAGCTAAGTAGGGCATACTAAAGAGCTTCCTGCCCTTCATGAGAGGGAGGTGGTGGGCCAGTCCCCTGGGCTCTGGTGACCAACGCTTGTCGTTTCACTGGCTGTCACCTGCTGAAACAATGAGACTGGAGGCTTATACAACAGTGCACCCAGCTGCAGCCCAGCGAGGAGTCAAACCACAGCCTCCAGGAAGGAGTGGGAGCCTGCTTATGGCTTTAAATATTTAAGCAACTGGTAAAGCTCATCCATCTTGATCTGTTGGCTTCTCCGGTGGAATGTGAAGGTGCCGAGATTACATTAAGCAAAAAGCAGCACCACCCAGGAGACAATTTAGATCCTAGGTGCTCCAAACATTTCTATTCAAAGAGAATTTGCTGCCTGTACAGGGTTTTACTTCCCTCTGCTCAACACTTCGAGTTAAAATTCTTTTCTCTCCTGCCCTCCAAAATAGACCACACAGGGCAGCAGAAGCTGGGTATCTAATTGCAAACTCCACAAACAAATGAGCAGCTGTCTCCGTACTGACAAATGCATGTCTTTTGTCTTTCCAGACGCTTCCAAAAGAAATGCACAGTGAACAGAGTACTGTATGCTTTTTGGGAAACAGATTTACCTTCTTTATTATGTTTTTACTTGCCCTCGGGTTAAAATTAGTTTGCCTTGCCTGAGCTGACACCAGCTTGAGTGGAAAGAGGTGGCTGGCGTGCTCTAGGGAAGGAAAGAGGATCTGATGGGAACCATCTGCTGCTGGGACTCTGTGAGGACGACGTCTCTGAGGACCTGCCTCTAAGAGCTGAGAGTTACCCGAGGTCACCATGAGGCAGGAGCCAGATGGGCCCCAGGGTGAACAGGGGTGAACAGCCAGAGTTTGCCCCGTGTGGACAGAGACCCCAAGCAAGAGGAGAGCTAGGCCCTGCCCAGGTAAGAGATAAAAGGCCACATATTCCTCATTCTGGAAGTCAAGGAGACCTTCCTGACTACACATGCGCAGAAGGGCTCCTTGAAGATCAAGAAGGGAGGAAGCGGCGCCTCATAGTGATGCCAACCTACCCATAGGCCTCTTCACTGGAATTCATCTTGGCTAAGAGATGTTCTCACACACATGGGAGGACCCTGAAATAAACCAAACCTGGATGCAGAATCAGGCAAAGCAAGATGATCGTCCAAAGGAAACTCAGCAGAAAGGCCCTATGTAACGGATTCAAACTACCACGAGGGCACAGCTTTTTCTCTGAGACCACCCGTGTGTCTATCCACATGTACTCTTCTTCCTCCCAATAAACACTTTACTTGTTTCACTACTTTCTGTCTCTGTGTACAGCTGATGGGCCAGGGCCTTATCACTGGTCACTGGTCCCTGGTGGTCTGGTGAGTAGAATTCAGCCTTCTCTAATCTCTGGCCAGGAACCAAAATCCTGCTCCAAGCCACTGCAGGCTGAGGGCACCCGAGATCAACTACTCTCTCACTCACACAAAAGGTACTTCTAGGGTGGGTGGCAAAGACATCACTCAGCAGTTTTCAGGGGAGTTATCGTCACTCGCTGGGGACAGGTGTCTCTCCAAACTCACACATCCTCAGGATTAGCCTGTCAGTAGAGAAATGGAAATCTGGGCCCCGATCTTCATGCTCGACCAAGGATGGAGGCTTCCTTGAAACCCTCTTTAGCCAGAATCCCCTTGTGGATGTGGGAGCTGCATCTACAGTCAAATCTGATTAACTCTGCTCAACTAAGACTCGACGTTCAGCTCTAAATAAGAAACAGACACAGAGTTGGCCCTGGCATCGCAAGCCCCCACTTCCATGCTGCCGGCAAAAGAGGTAAATCATTGGTCAAAGACAGACTGAGTCGATACCTAGAACAGTCAAATTCATAGTGTCAGAAGGTACATCAGTAGATGTCAGGGGCTAGGGTTAGAGGGTGGAGTGGGGACTTAGTGTTTAATGGGAACAGAGTTTCAGTTTAAGAAGGAAAAAAACTCCAGAGATGAATGATGCTGAGAGTTGCACAACAGTGTGAATATATTTAGTGCCCCTGAACTGTACAGTTAAATATGGTTAAAATAGTATGTTTCATGGGCTTCCCTGGTAGCTCAGCTGGTAAAGAATCCACCTGCAATGCAGAAGATCCCAGTTCAATTCCTGGATTGGGAAGATTCCCTGGAGAAGGGATAGGCTACCCACTCCGGTATTCTTGGGCTTCCCTAGTGGCTCAGACGGTAAAGAATCCATCTGCAATGTGGGAGATCTGGATTCGATCCCTGGGTTGGGAAGATCTCCTGGAGGAGGGCATGGCAACCCACTCTAGTACTCTTGCCTGGAGAATCCCCATGGACAGAGGAGGCTGGTGGGTTACAGTCCGTGGAGTCACAAAGAGTCGGACACAACTGAGAGACTAAGCACACAGCACAGTATATTTCATATTATGTGACTTTTAACACAACAAAAAACAACATGCACACAAAAAAAAACAAGACAGACATCATCATGCAAGCCCCAAAGTCTTCACATGCCTGTAGCTGATACACTAGGCAAAGAGAAGTGCTATATGCTACCTCTAGCCTGTCACTTTCCAACCTGCCAGCTAATTTTAGAAGTTCTAGCAGATAGAAATGCTAAAGTAGGTGCTTCTGGGTCTGCAAAACTCACCATGTGAATCCTCTTATAAAATCTGAGTGAGAAATAACTTTCATTGCATCAAACCACTGATATTTGGAGGTCTTTTTAGCTTCCCCTGGTGACTCAGATGGTAAAGAACCTGCCTGTGATGCAGAAGACCTGGGTTTGATACCTGGTTTGGGAAAAGACCCTAGAGAAGGGAATGGCAACCCATTCCTGTATTCTTGCCTGGAGAATTCCATGCAGAGAAGCCTGGTGGGCTACAGTCCATGGGGTTGCAAAAAGTTTGACATAACTAAGCAACTAACACTTTTACAGTAGTTAGCATTAACTTAACTAATATAATTTCATATTTATGAGGTGACAGTGACAGATTTTCATAGGTCACAGTTTCCTCCTCCATTGGAACAATATTGTGAATCCAGAAAGATACCTTCTCAGTAGATAGAAATTAGTTCATTGGTTTTGGAAAACAGACAAGATAATGAAAGAGAAGGCTACTCCTTCCAAGACTATGCTGAGAAAAAAGAAGGCAGGTGAAAGGAATCTTGAAAAGAGATTTTAAGCTTCTAATCAGTAAGAGTGATTTTATAAACCATTTCTTTATGATGCTCCCAGTATACTTGAAAGGTGATGAGTGGTGGGAAGTGACATTCCCGTGTTATGAAGGAGAAAATGAATGCTTAACTTTGCTGAGAAATTCATCAAATCAAGGCTGCTGGTTTTCTGGTTCCCATTCCACCGGTGAATGAGCTTTTGCAAATAAGACTAGAGATATTACCATATCAAAGGAGGTGGGTACACTGCTCTCCTCCACTGTGATCACACAAAGAGAAAGCTCACACTGGAGTCACTACTTTCCCTACAGTCCTTTCCCAATTTAAATTCTAATTAGACAAATTCCAGTGTAGGCAAGGTAACACGGGATGGAGCCTCAGTTCCCTGCCAGAAGAATTGCCAGAGTCCTTGGAAAGAAAGGGGGTGAGGAAAGTAGAAAAGGGGTGGACAGAAAGAATGCCCCTTTCTCTTCCACAGACCATCCCATGAGGATTTGCACATGGTCCAGTGGCACTGTATGCTCACTCTCTACGCAAACAAGCCTTGTGAAAAAAATTATTTATTTTTAATTGGAGGATACTTGCTTTACAATATTGTGTTGGTTTCTGCCATTCATATATCAACATGAATCAGCCATAGATATACGCATGTCCCCTCCCTCTTGAACCTCCCTCCCACCTCCCACTCCACCCTACCCCTCTAGGTTGTCACAGAGCACCAGATTTGACCTCTCTGCTTGCATCATACAGCAAATTTCTACTGCTATCTAATTTTACACTTGGTAATATATATATTTCAATACTAGTCTCTCAGTTCATCCCACCCTCTCCTTCCCTAGCCATGTCCACAAGTCTGTTCTCTACATCTGTGTCTCCATCGCCGCCCTGCAGTTAGGCTCATCAGTACCATCTTTCTAGATTTCACATATATGTGTATAGATGGCTAATAAATACACGAAAAGATGCTCAACATTTCTCATTATTAGAGAAGTACAAATCAAAGCTACAATGAAGTATCACCTCACACCAGTCAGAATGGCCATCATCAAAATATCTACAAACAATAAATCCTGGAGAGGGTGTGGAGAAAAGGGAATCATCTTGGACTGTTGGTGGGAATGCAAATTAATACAACCACTATGGAGAACAATATGGTGATTCCTTAAAACACCAGGAATAAAACTACCATCCCACTACTGGGCATATACCCTGAAGAAACCATAATTGAAAAAGACAGATGTGCCCCAATGTTCATCGCAGCACTATTTACAGTAACTAGGACACTGAAGCAATTTAAATGTCTATTGACAGATGAATGAATAAAGAAGCTGTGGTACATATACACAAAAGAATATTATTCAGCCATAAAAAGGAATGCATTTGACTCAGTTCTAGTAAGGTGGATTAACCTAGAGACTACTATATGGAGTGAAGTTAGTCAGAAACAGAAAAACAAATATTGTGTATTAACACAAACAGGTCTTTAGTGGGCACCTTCCACCCCCATCTCTGCTACAATTCACATGGGGTAGGAGTAGGGAGTTGGGAGGGTACATACCAGGCAGCTTGCTGGCCTATTTTACCTACATTACCCTACCCAGTCTCTAGTGTGCCCCTCACAGCAGTATCTACTGTGCCAGTCACAGCATGCCCAGTAGAATTTGCACAATGATGGCCATGTTCTATAATTCCTTGGTAGGCACTAGCCACATACGACTACTTAACACTTAAAATGTGACTAGTGCAATTAAGGGACAGCATTTTTAAATTTTGCTTAATTTTAATTAATTTAAAATTAAATCACCACGTGGCTAGTGGCTACCATACTGGACAGTGAGAAATGGAATATTTCTTGCATATCAGTAAACAAGGATGTCACAATCGTCAGCAGTTGAAGCCACCATGAACCGTGAGCTGATGAGCCCTGAGGGAACTCAGGAAGGAAAAAATGCCTGCCTTCAAGCAGCCATCAGACTGCAACCACTCCCTACCGTGAACCCTGAAGAAGCTCAGAATGTGAAAACACAGGAAACTGGCCTCAAATAGGTGAGGTGCATATCAAAGGAATGATTTCAGTGAGCTCCAACTCTTGCATCTTCCCATACATAGAAAAGCGCTAAACACATTAACTCGGGGTATTTACTTTAATTAACAATAGTCTTTTGAATGTTCTGGCTACCTGCCCTTCATTGCAAAACCTCTATATAACCTGGTTCCTCCCCTCACCTCTTCAGAGCAGTTCTCTGAGGGTTACTTGAGGTTCTGTCTCCCAGACCTGAAGTCCTAAAATTTCCCTCCAAATAAAACATAACTCTCAACTTTTAGGTTGTGAATATTTTATAAGTCCACAACAGCAGTGAGGATTAAGGTGTTGTAAGGTTACCAGTGACACTATTGCTTACCAGGAGAAAGGCCAAGCTCATCAAATATCCTTGGTGAAACTCTCATTGAAAATGCGTTGTTGAAAAATAAAGCTTCTGGGGGAAAGCTCAACTCATGAAGAAATTCTGCAGACAATTCTCGTGTCCCTCTCTGTTTCTCTCATTGATCCATCTTGTATTGCTAAGAGACATCTGGTCTGGAAGAGTAATGCAAACGTAGATCTTGAGCACTACAGGCTAGCACAGGAATGAGCGTCATTCAATCTTTACCAGCAACCCTATGAGGTAGCTACTGTCTCTATTTTTCAGATAAGCAGACTGAGGACTGGAGCACTTGAATAATTTGCCAGACACTCAGCTAGTAAGTGGCAGCAGGAAGTTTTACCCAGATCTATCTGATTCCCTCATATTCTTAACCATATGCATAAATGTTCCATAATTCAAGCCACAAATGTGCTTTTCTCCTCTGGTTTCTTGCACACAAAACATCTGGCCCCCTGATTGTTTTCTTTCGTTTCCCCTCATCACTGGTTTGATGCTAAGTGAAAGAAGTGTCTGGCACCACTGAATATTAATATGCAACATTTGCATTGCACTTTACAGTTTGCAAAACATCCTGACATTTATTATTTCATTTGCTCGCCTCATGAAACATATGGGAAATTATTATTGCTTCCTTTTTACAGGGGAAAAATGGAAGCTCAGAGAAGTTAAGTGACCTGACAACTAGTCAGGGGTGAACTCAGGGCCTGGCCCCAGCCCTTGTGACCGGGAGGCCCAGGTTCTTCCCCTGCTCAAACCTATGCTTCAGGCCCAAGGAAGTGTGACTCCAACTCTGGGCAGGCGGTCCTAACCGTCACAGAATACTAATAACTCCTTCACAGAATAATGCTTTTAAATACATAAAATCAAATACATGGGGTTTCAAAGGAAACCAATTTTATTGAAATAGAAAAACATTTTGAATCAAGTGTGTGATACAGCGTTATACATGCACTTCTTTATTAACTCAATCTATTCTGGTAGCCAGTCTAGCAACTTTCACAATTTCAAAGCAGAGATGGGTATAAATGATATTTTAAACTGTGTGCAACAACAGTAGTATCATGTGAAAATATCTTTGATCTCTGAGAGTAACAAAGAGACAGGGTACTGCTTACTCTATTGAGTTTTTATTGCTCACATTTATAATTGAAGAAAATAACTTTAGTTAAAGGTTTAAAGAAAACAAAGATGTATTTTTTTTTTCTACCTAAGTACATAGAATCTTTGAATCCTATTCATGGACACATCCACTTAGGACTTCTCATTGTGGGAATTCAGAATCCTCAGAAAGTAGGCAAATGGCCTACATTTAGGATGCATTGAATGTTATCTCTAACCTCCTTCCTATAAGATCAGTGAGGAAATTTGAGGCTGTTGGCTTGGATTAAGCAAGGAATATCAGAAACATTTTAGTGGCCATAATGCTCAACTAGAGAGCTCAACTTATAGTATGCACTCACTACATACTAGTACCTGGGAGTCAGAGTCTTCTATATGCGCCATGGTAATGACCATGAGCATCTCAACCATCCATTTTATATCCACCTTCCTGCGGCACCTTGTGGCACCATGTGGCACCTTCCGGCCCACAGCTTAGGAGGAAGTATGTCCAAGTATGTCCAGATAGTCAGAGGCTCATGGCTTCTTCTTTTATTTTCATTTTAAAGCTTCACTTCCATAATTCTCACAATCTCGTTTTGATTGTTCAAAGACTAGTATGATTATCCCTGCTTTATAAGTGGAAGAAGTGAGAGACAAAGTGATTGAGCAACCTGTCACATCGTTTCACGGCAGGACTCCCAGCTTTCAAAATCCTATTCAGTATTTAGAAATTCGAGGGGGTGGAGTGGAGGAAGCAGACACACGGGAAATGAGGCCAGGTAAGTCAGGACAGCTGGTGTGCTTTTCACAAGAATGTGCTCAGAGTTCCCAGGGTAAACACTTGAAAGGAAGAAAAGCGAGAAAGGTGACCCTGAAGACTTGTCTTCTCAAATTTCAAGGATCTCACTGCAGATGGCTGCATGCCCAGACTTTGCAGTGGCTCTTGGCTAAAGGGAGAAGTTGGATGTCTCTAAACTCTCTCGGACAGATTTATAGTCATTTCTGGATGTATTCAAGCAGAGTGACTGGCTATCCCACACCATTCCAGAAATCATATAGAAGAACAAACAGGGGAAATGGCATTTACACGAACTCATCCTTGAGTAAATCACTTTATTATTTTTCTCAAGTATCACATGATGGGCGAGAATATCACGGAAAACCTCCTTTTTCCTTTCATCGTTAGTCTTAGCCCATTAACTGAATGATAAACAAGGATTTAATCAAAAGCCACTGTCAGATTTGAAACTCATGACACACACCAGAAATAAGCTCAGTAGTTGACAGGATCACAGTATAGAGGAGCAGGGGGAGTTCTGAGAGAGTTATTAAACTGGAAACTCATTTGCAACAGCGGAAAAACCTCGAACGCTTGATTTTAACCTGTCAAGGATCCTTACTTTGCTTTTCAGCCAGTGAGGGATTTGGAGTTTCTGGAGTATTTGAAGCCATCTATCATGCCCTGTCCTTTTACTTCTCTCTCTGTTCATTTAGCAAAGAAAGTCTGGAGCTAAAATATGGACATATGATTTCTGTGTGTGATGTAAATAAAAAACAAAAATGTCTTCTCCAAGCTTGGTATACAACTGTCACCAGTGTCACTACTGAAATTTCTTCAGGATTAGACTGACATAGGGGATTTTTTTGGAATTTGACAGGAGACACACTTGTTTCCAAGCTTTAGCCACAACAAAAGTAATGCCTCTTACCCACAATAGATGGGCGGGAGGTGGGGTGGGCGAAATACCATGGACTTACTCAGTGGCCTGGGAGGTACCTGTCAATAATTGCCAACATGCAGAAGGGAAAAGGCCCTCATTGGAAAAGACGCTGGTGCTGGGAAAGATTGAAGGCAAAAGGAGAAGAGGTCAGCAGAGGATGAAATGGTTAGATAGCATCACGGACTCAGTGGACATGAACTTGGGCAAACTCCAGGACACAGTGAAGGAAGGGAGGCCTGGTGTGCTGCAGTCCATGGGGTTGCAAAGAGTCAGACCCAACTTAAGGACTGAACAACAATATCTAAGAAGGGGGAAAATGCACGGAAATCCTTCCTCCTGAGCTGGTGGGACACAAATGGACACTTGTGCCACGTGGGTGTAAGATGGATGGTTGGAATGCTCATGGTCACTCTCATGAGACACAGAAAACTCAGTGACTCCCAAGAAATAGTGTTTAGTGAGAACATACTGAGGTTGAACTCCCAAGTTGACCATCATGGCCATTAAAATGTTTCTGATTCTCCCTGCTTAATCCAAGCCAACAATCTCTTCCTAGGAGAGGTTTAGAGAAGGGAGTAGGGAAAGTGGAAATGGAGCTGGTTATGAAAGCCCATCCTATAGCTTGAGCTTGTCAAATACACCCAGGTGAGCCCTCCACCACTCCAAGAGCAGACATTACCCGTGGAGCTCAGACACAGTCCTGAGTCCCTCCTACATGCAGCCTCCATCAGTCAGAACTGGTATAAGAAACAGAATCCCACGTGCTGTTTCAGCCTTTGCCCGTCTGGTTATATGTTTTCATTGCTGTTGTTTCTCATTTTCAGTTTCCTACATGGTAATAGTGAAATACCCAGTGGATTACACTCCAAGCTCCCCAGTGGTCTAGTGGTTAGGATTCGAGGCTCTCTACCACTCTCAATGGATTAGACTCATGTGCATCATCATATACCTAGTTATGGTGGTTATAATTTGACCATGCTGGCTCCCAGGCAGGAAACCATATCCAAATACAGGTAAATATCAGGGACGATATTCTAAAAGTAATATGGAAACATTTTATTTTTTAAAGTAAATAATTATCAAATTTCCTTATAAGTATTATAAGGGAAGAATACTTCTTGCCATACACCTTCACAGCTGTGGGGGGTCTTTCTATTTCCATGAATCACTACCCTTGACAAGCAGCTTCAAATGCAGGATAAGATCCTCTAGCCCTTATCCCGCAAAGCTGATGTTGCTGAAGAAAGTCAGCTTCACACCCCACTCAAAGCTTAGCGATGTCAGTCTGTCCCCTTTGACCTGTTATCTGTAGGCACACCTTGAGATCTTGTGACAGAGCAGCCCTGAACGATGTAAGGGCAGGTTTGTCTGCCAATGGTTCCTCATGATGTGCTTCAAATGGCCCTGGAGTTCTAATAAAGAGAAGTCAGGACCTGCCAACCTCTCCCTCCCTGGACCTGCATGCCCTCCCTGGACCACACACACAGCCCACCCTGAATCCCCATGGCCTCGCATTCCACTGAGAACACAAAAATCTCCAATGAAAGCCAGAGAGACAACAAAGAGAAGCTTGAAATCAGTGGATGGCTTTACTACTCAGTGTTTAACCACAGCATCTTCCAGGCAGGCAGCTCTCTTCCCCCATTTGCTGTTTACCTGAGGAATCCGAAGCTTAATAAAGTTAATGCAAGAAAGACTCGGAAAAAAAACAGCTGCCCAGTGACTCCGCTATGCTGGGCGGGTGGGCAGGGCCAGGATTTTAATCATAGGCTTCAACAGAGCCCTGGCAAAGGGAAGGCTGAGTAAGATAAACCCAGCGTTCCCCCTGGTCTTTGTTTCCTTCCCGTGGTTCCCAGTGGCCTCCTCAGTTTCTTCTGCGGGTGAGCAGAGAAGCTTTCTGAATAATTCAGCTCATCTCCAAACTCAGTCATCTATAAAGTCGGTTCTGGGATCACAATATTTCAGGGCAGTGTTCACACAGCGAGGTCAGCTACACTGTAACCGGAACTTGACGGGGCATCCCAGAGGAGGATCCCTAGAAGCTGAGAAGGAATGCTCTTTAATTAGAAATGCAAGAATAGGATGTTCGCCTTCCCAGCAAGCCAGACGAGACTGTGGGCTTTATGGAGTAACTGAAGAAATCTTGTGTCAACAGCTCCCTGGGAAAGAGGCCCGGCCTTGACAAGACACTGGGCCTCGGTCTTCTCCTTCAGCCCGGCGGTGAGAGGAATCAATGGTCACATTGATGCCATATTTGGGGCCCACCCAGGCGTGTCACCGCGTGGTTTGTTTCATGGTGAAACTGACGCCAAGTAAAACCAGAGATGGTAAATATAGCAAAGCATGCAGTGGGTTGAATTGGGGGTCCAGATCCCGCTGACTGGACAGTGCCCAGGTCAGGTAGCTCTGAGTTCATTTCATGCTTGTCTGGTAGTTGAGGGTTTTACTGTTGCTGTCATTCCTGGAAAAAGGGAGGAGTCAGGGGTCAGGGAAGAGCAGAGAGGAGATTAAAGGAAAAGGAAGATGAAGGGCAGACTTGATGCCCCTTCCGGCTCAGTCTTTGTACTCAGAACGTAATTCAAACCTGGCTGACCAAGGAACACTCGAGAGGTTTTTTTCGGGGGGGCAAGAAAAATAAAATAAGGAAAGCAAGGACAGACGGTGGGGGGTCGGGGAGGGGTCTGTAGAGCTGCTGCAGAGCTGGAGGCAGGCAAGGTCAAAAGGCCGGGTTCTCACCCACTCACAGGCCGGAGTAACGCCTCCACTGTGTCCTGAGTATGACTCACTCACTGCCCTCTCAAAATCCATTTTCCAAAAACCACTTATTTTCATAATGCTGACAAAGTACATTGGAGAGACCCAACTAAAAGGGAAACTTCAATTTCTATGACTAATCTTTGATAATGATCGTGATATGACTGTTTATGGAAAATACAGTTAAAAGAAACCCCTGGTACACTATTAGATGGCAGTTCCTCAAATGGTGCCTTTTCAGAGAGCCTGATATGCATCCACGAAAAGAAACTTCTCCCTCCATCACTCAGGTGGGCATCAGGACTGCAGGAAACTCATCTAGCCCTCCAGCCCTGAGATTTACTGCATTGTCACACAGGCTGACACTGGTACTCACATCCTATCCCAATATAGTCCCCCAAAACATCAACTGTATTTTTCCTAATATTCTAAGAATTTTTGTGTCTGGCTTTAGGAATGAATGGAGTATTAAAGGCGTTAGTAAATTTTTTCTGCTACATATATCTCATTCTTGTCATAAACTGGTCTGTATCTGATCCTTGCGTGACCATCCCCAACTACCATATTTTTTCCCCAGATGACCATGACTTTCTGTCTCTTTCCTCTCTCTGCCACCTGCCACTTCTCTTCTTATTCTTCCCTAATGCCACAAAATATTCCTATTTTGGCCGCTACCTGGATGAGATTATACCTTGGCAGAGAGAACATTATGGCCTGATGTGTTTATTTCCCCATTCCAGAGCCAAGGCATGGGGTTTTCTTGTCTAAAATGATGAAATGCCAATGTTATTATGGTTAGTAGTTAAAAAGTGCTTTGGGCACATTATTCATTTGATGAATTTGGTGTCTAAGTAAAAGGCACTTGACCTTGGAGATTCCTGGAACCACAGGATGATAGTCACGTCTCATGGATGCCCCAGTCACAGGACCCCCTTGCTCTATCGTTTTGCTGAGAGTAAAACATTGAGGAGAAAAATACAGACTGTATCATTTTTGAATACTAATCAGTGCTTGTCCTTGGTCAAGTGCAGAGAGCAGAACTTAGCATAATGCTGACCTCTGGATTTTTAGCTACCAAAAAGTTTAAGAAAGCTAACAGGTCAAAGAGATGAGCCAGAACATTCTTTGCAAAACTGGCAATAACAGTGGGAAAGACTTAACAGAGGGTGACAAGAGTTTTGCAGAAAAATAGTAAATAGACAATATTTTCATTGAAACTGTCATGGTGGAGAATTAAGTGGAAGATAGGAAGAAGGAAAAGAGGACGTGCGGCAGTCAAAGGAGACCACTGAGGACTGAAAAAGCTTACACTGGAATCGAGGACAAAGGAGACACAGTGGTTTGAGAGAAAAGAGAAACAGGGTTGTAGAGATAAAGAAACAGGGAGTACATGTTTGAGTCCAGCTCCTGTCACACTGCCACCCTCGCTCTCCCCCTCTTCTGCCTTTAAAACCACTCAGGTTCCCAGACACTGGTGCTGATTCACGGCTGTAAGCTTTGTTCACACTCCAGGTCTGCAACACCCCTTTTCTCTGTCTGCCTAGAGAACTCCTGCGCCTGCTTTGAAGTCTCACCACTCAGCCACTTTCTCTGATCAGCATTCCCTAAACAACCAGCCATCAGAGAAAGGTTTAGATAATATCCCATCTTTGTACCAAGAACATGCACAGTCTATAAACCACGGCACTTTGCACTGGGTATTTGGTTACATGAGCTCTTGTTACCAGATCATAATCTTTTTTAGAATGATAACTGTATCCAACAACTCTTTATATTCCAGATACTTAGAGCAGTTTCTAACATGTGGTAGATCTCAAATATTTATAGAACAGTTAAGAACATATGACTGAGTATTAGAAATCATAGATCTCAAGAGACTGATTTTTTAAATTTATATGTCTTCCTTGATGGATAGAATTTAGGTAAGTTTAGAGTAGGGATCAGCAAGCCTAAAAGCCAAACCTGGTCCATCGCTTGGATTGTTTTAACAGTTATTTGGATGTATAATACACATACCATTCAATGCACCTTTTAAAGTGTACAATTCAAGGTTTTTAGTATATTCGTAGGGTTGTGCAACCAACACCATGATCCAATTTCAGAACATTTTCATCCTGCATTAAAGAAATTCCATTAACTGTCAATCCCCACTCCCTTCCCTTACCCATCCCCACTCCACTCCCACCCCAACCTAAGTAGCCTCTAATCTACTTTCTAATTTGCCCATTTTGCACATTTCATGTAATTGGAATCTATGATTTATAGCTTTTTGTGCCTAGCTTCTTTCACTTAATGTATCCAAGATTTATCCATATTTTAGCATTTATCAGTATTTCATCCCTCTATATGGCCAAATAATATTCCATTGTATGGATATGCCACATTTTATTTATTCATTCAACTGATGGATATTTGGGTTTTCCACCTCTTGACCATTATGAATAATGCTACTATGAACAATTGTGTATTAGTGTTTGTGTTGATGTGTGTTTTCATTTCTTTTGAACAGGACTTCCCTGGTGACTCAGATGGTAAAGAATCTGCCTGTAATGCAGGAAACCTGGGTTCAGTCCTTGGGTTGGGAAGAGCCTCTGGAGAAGGAAACGGCAACCTACTCCAGTATTCTTGCCTAGAGCATCTCATGGACAGTGATATATGTTTTCATTTCTTTTGAGTCTATACCTCAAAAAGTGAAATTGCTGGGTCATGTGCAACTCTATGCTTAATTATTTGTGGTACTGACAGACTCTTCCAAAATGGCTGTATTATTTTACTTATTGACAATGAATGAGGATTACAATTCTCCACATCCTCATTGTCTCTTGTTATTATCTGACTTTTGATTCTAGCCTTCTTATTGGATGTGAAGTATTATGTCATTGTGCTTTTGATCTGCATTTCCCTAATGTCTAATGATGGTGATCATCCTTTCACGAGCTTATTGGCTATTTGCATAACTTCTTTGGAGAAATGTTTATCAAATCCTTTGCCCATTTTTAACTGGATTACTTTTCCTTTTATTATTGATTTGCAAGAGTCCTTTACACAGTTGACCCTTGAATAACGTGACTTTGAACAGTGCAGGTCCAATTATATATGGATATTGTTTCATTAAGTACACACCACAGTACTACACAATCTGAGCTTGGCTGAAGCCCTAGATACAGAACTGTGGACATGAGGATTGATCAAAGTTACACATAGATTTTTATAGTTATACATAGGTGCTCCAACTCCTGAGCTGTTAATGGGTCAACTGTACATCCCAGATACAAGTTCTTTATATAATATGTGATTTGCAAAAAATATTCTCCCGTTCTATGGGTTTTCTTTTCAGTTTTTTTGATGATACTCTTCAAAGCATGAAATTTTAATCTTGATAATGTCTAATGTATCTATTTTTCTTTTGTTGTTCTTGCTTTTAGTGTCATATCTAAGAGTCTATTGCCAAATCTGAAGTCATAGAGATGTACCCCTATGTTTTCTTCTAAGAGTTTTGTATTTTTAGCTCTTTTGGCTCTTTAGGCCATTTGGAGTTCTTTTTTTTAATATGATATGAGATAAGGGTACAACTTCACTCTTTTGCAGTTGCACTCTTATGCAGTTGTCGCAGCACCATTTGTTTAAGACACTTCTTTCCCCATTGTATGATCTTGGCACCTTTGCAGAAAATCAATTGCCCCTTAATTCTATTCTATTGATCTATTTGTCTATCCTTACGCCAGTAGACACTGTCTTGATTATTATAGCTTTGTAGTAAGTTTTGAAATCGGAAGGTATGAGTTCAATTCTCTAACTTAGTTCTTTTTTCTCAGGATTAGTTTGGCTCTTCTAAGTCCCTTGCATTTCCATATGGATTTTAAGATCCATCAGTCAATGTCTGCCAAAAAAAGAAAAAAAAACCCACTAGGTTTTGACAGAATGCATCGAATCTGTAGATCAGTTTGAGGAACATAATACTATTTAATAATTAAATAAATTATTAAATAAATTATTAAATCTTAATAATATTTAGTTTACAATTCATGAGTATGGAATGTCTTTCTGTTTATGTAGGGCTTCTTAAAAATTTCTAACTATACTTTATAATTTCCAGTACTCTATACAAGATTTACACTTCAGCTACTTTGTTGTTTTGGTCATAAAGGCTGTGCATGTGCTAACACATGGTTCTCACACTTTTTGGTGGATCAGAAGCCCCTGGAAAGCTTATGAAAACACAAGTTGCAGAGCCCCACTCTCAGAGTCTCTGAATTAGTAGGTCTGGGGTGGGGCCCGGGAATGTGCTTTTCTAACAAGTCTCCAGGTGCTCACTGTTGGTGAGACCACTGGGCTAAAACAAACACACCTTCTCCTTATCCAACCCACTGTTAAAATGGGAGGGTCAAATATTGTCTGTTTCTTTCAACTTTTTGCCAGCCAGCCACAGCCCCCCTGACCAACACACTGTTCCATATATGTAGGATTCCTGGGACCAGACCAAGTAATCTGCAGAGAACCCCACAGCTATGACACTTCCTGAGATCTATTTTCCATATAATGCTGGGGGGAGTCACTTACCCTCCACTGACTGTTTGGGAAATGATTCAACATCACAGCATGCCATAAGAATTGACCATCAAGACTTTGCCAAGTGCCCTGGCGGGTGCCCGATAAAAGATGGTACGAAGAATGGCAGAGTACTGAATGTGAAGGAACCCTGATTGAAGACTGCGCATGGAGTGAGGAAATAGGCTCATAAAATCCCTCCTGACAAACATATAAAGAACAAAAATTGACATTTACAGCTATTTGGGAACAAGAATTGCATACTTCTGCTCTGAGGCATTAGCAATACACATTTCAAGATAGCCTTTAAAAACTTTGTTTTTTTTACATTTTCCAATAATGGACTGAAAAGAAGTCTGTTCTTTTCTGAGACCAGCTTCTTTTCCCAGCTGCTGGAAGGGCTCATGCCCCAAGGCTCCTAATTTCAGCTTTTTTAGAGCACATCACAACTGACAGATACATCCCAGTTGGCTACTCCTCACCCTGCTTGGCTCAGGCCTCCTGCCACCAGCATCTCTGATTGTGGCACTTCTGTCTTATTCTGTTCAATAGATGCCTGAAGAACGGAGAAGCAAAGTTGACTGTATATTGCCTGGGTGTGAAATAGCAGACTAAGCACTTGGCATGCACTATCTCATCCAGTCCTTGAAAGCTTAATAGGTGGGCATAGATCCCCGTATTATCCCCATTTGTAGAAGAGGAAACCAAAGGTAGGTAGCAATGCTGTCCTTAGTCATATAACTAGTGAGGAAGAACATTAGAATTCTGACATTCCAGAGCCTGGGCCCTTAACCACTCACTCTACTGTGCTGGTGGGGAAAACAGATAAAAGATGGATAGAAGTGGGACAGGGGGAGAGAGAGAGGTGATAGACTGACTTATGTGCATGCATGCTAAGTCGCTTCAGTCGGTCCAACTCTCTGTGACCCTATGGACCCTAGCCTGCCAGGCTCCTCTGTCCATGGGATTCTCCAGGCAAGAATACTGGAGTGGGTTGCCATGCCCTCATCCAGAGGATCTTCCTGACCCAGGGATCGAGCCCTTGTCTCTTATGTCTCCTGCATTGGCAGGTGGGTTCTTTACCATTAGTGCCAGCTGGGAAGGCCAGACTGACTTATCCTCTATGGTTAAAGAGTGGGAAATTCAACATCCAGCAAGAAACAGGGGTCTTAGAGGGTGGTCTCAACAATAGTGAACACCTAGGGGCTCGTTAGAAAAGCACATTCCTGGACCCCACCCAGACCTACAGATTGAGAGACTCTGGGAGTGGGACTCCACAACTTGTGTTTTCTTAAGCTTTCCAGGGTCTGCTGTTCCACCATCAAGTCTGAGAACCGTGTGTCAACACATGCATACTTGCTGCACTTGCTGTCCCTGGCACTTCCTGTCATCAGCTCCTAAAAATTATTCCACGAGGGCGGTGATCATGTCTTGTCATCCCTGTGTCCCCATAGTCTAGTTCCGCTTGCTCCACACAGAGCAAGAAAATGTTTAATGACTGATAGAGAAGCCAAAACACCTTATCAAAAGGAGGTACTTTCCCAGACACTTGTTTGATTGTGTATAAAGACCTCTACGGTCTTATGAGTCAGTGAGAGGTTAGAACCCACACCAATTATTTAATGGTAAATGCATAAATTTAATATAAGGAGCTGTTAACTAGATAGAAAGTTGTAATCCAGGTATTTGAAAGAATAGTGAGAGAATTCTATGAGCTAGCCACTGCAGAGAGTACCCCCACCTCCCGGCCCAGGTGCCTCACTAGCTGGAATGACCCTGATGGGAAGGAGAAACCAGCAGGAAGGGAATAAGAAGTACCTCCCTTCTGTCTCCTCCAGAGTCACCGTCTCCCTGTAGCACCCTCTATTGGAAAGCCTAACAGAGAGCCATCTGGCAAAGCAGAAATTGCTTTCTGAAGTCCCAGCTCCAGTATCACAAAACATTATACGGAAATGGGTTAGGAGTGAGAGACAATAGCTTAATAGCTGGAACAGCTCATGAGAGCGGTGGTTAGGGAATGCACACTTTTAACATTTGCTAAAATAAGAAGTTAATTGGAGTATTTCTCTTAGCCTATAAATGTCAGTTTATGTCTTTTCCTTTCCCTTCAGCCCCTCTTCCCAGTGGTGACTCAGAAGAAACTCTTCTGTACCATTTGCCAGGCAAACCCTACGGAAACTGGCTTTTTCCATCCAGACTTGATGCAAACAATTCCAGGAGCTGCCAAAGGGAAGCCGTGGAGCCTTGAGTTATGAATAAACTCTTTTTCAGAAAGAGGTAACAGAGATTTAAGCACTCTCCTCCACACTGAAGGTTTTTTTTTTTTTCCCCATAACATCATAACTCTTTAGTAAAACAACCGTGTTGGGTATTTAACTTCTGTACCCACTAACAAAAAATACTGTTTGATTCTTGTGCTGAGGACTCTTAGAAACAGGAGCAATGTGTGAACAGGTAAATTCTGGGTGGTTCTTAGATTGAGCCCACTCTCTTCCTGTATGAGATGCAAGTCTTGTCTAGAGGTTTCTTGAACCTAATTCCCTGAGTGCAGGCTTTTGTGCTTGTAGGTTCTTCATCTTGTTCTCCAAAAGGTTTCTGTTTTGTTTTTTTTTTTTTTTCCTAGTTGATCCCTGCCCCTCTCCTCAGCTAAACTCAACAGTGAAAAATCAATCTTTTACATCAGGTCCTGCTTTTATTTAAAAGCAAACTAGATCTCAAGGCCTTGAAAAACAATTCTCTTGCTGCTTGTTCTTTGCTTCATTCTATGTATTCTTTATTTCTGACTCCAGCATTTTTTTGGCGGGGTCACACTTGTTTTTTTGCCACATCCCCCCCGTCTCACACTCGGTGTGCAGCCTATGCTTTTTACAAGCTTTCCTTGCACAGAGTATTACACACCAGGCTATAAATACCATCATTTGCAATGAATGCATAGGGCTGACACTGTGTGGAGCCAAAAATCCAAAAAGAAAATATACCCTGGGGAGATTTTCATCCCTGAAAGGTAAGGAATATTCTATTCCTGTAGAATAGCAGTGTGTACGCCAGATACAGTTTGCATTGTTATTGTTCAGTCACTAAGTCATGTCCAACTCTCTGAGGCCCCATGGACTGTAGGACTCCAGGCTTCCCTGTCCTCCACTATCTCCTGGAGTTTGCTCAAATTCATGTCCATTGAGTTGGTGATGCTATCTAACCATCTCTGTTTGATAAGACTTAAAAAAATAAAAATCAAGACAGATCATAGGAGCTATCCTTGTTGTAGTGCAAAGCCAATTTAAGCAATAAAATACATGATGTTTTCACATGGAGGCATATACTCTGTATTCATCAGTGTAGACTTTATACTTCTAGGGTCTGATCTGAATAATTATGAAATAGGAGAAAGACTGCTCCCCAAAGGCATGCTGGTAAAAACAAAACAATCTGTTCATTTTTCAATAGGCAAGGACTTTTTTTAAAGATGAAAGCTAACGTTGTTGAGGGTGTGGTAAGATATGTACTGATTGGCACATAATCTCACAATGGTTCTGATAAACAATTTATAAGAGACTTAAAAGTGGTAACATACTTTGTCCCAGTGGTTCCGATTTCATGGCTCTATCCTAGGAAACAATCAGCAATGTTATTAAAGATTTGTGTAAAAGAGTGTTCATGAAAATATTATTTATAGTAGTAAAAAGATATTAAAAATAGAGAAATAGAGAAAAGGTCAAATAAACCATGGCACATTCATATGTTAGAATATTATTTGGTTCTTAAAACTCACATTATTGCAGAAAATTTAGTAATATAAAAAGGTGCTCGTGATGTAATAATATATTTTAAAAGCAGCAGAACACAAAACTTGTGGCTGAGCCTCATGTTGCAAGAAATGAATGTAATATATATATATATATATATATATATATATATATATATATACACACATATATATATATATGAGTGAGTGTATATCCCCCAAATATTTGATGGATTTTACTCTCTTGTTCGATCCCTGGGTTGGGAAGATCCCCTGGAGAAGGAAATGTCAACCTACTCCAGTACTCTTGCCTGGAAAATTCCATAAACGGAGGAGCCTTGTGGGCTACAGTCCATGGGGTCACAAAGAGTCGGACACGATTGAGCAACTTCACTTCACTTCTTCTTCACTCTCTTGTTAGGCTCTACTGTAATTTCAAAATTATTTTTAAATGAGAAAAAGGTTGTTTTAGAAATGTATCTGAATTATCTGATTATAGAAAATGATACTAGCATATTTATCGTATTCTTTTAAAATATGATCTTAGTTAAGTTAGCAAGAACAGTTCTCCCAGTGAGCTTTCCATTTCTTCCCTATGCATTCTTTCCTATGTGTAAAGTCCATTGACTTACGAACTTCAAAACCATATCCATTTTTCTTGTTTTCCAAGGCTGATAGATTAGGACCAGATAAAGTTCCAGTGTCAGCAGCTAGGACAGCCTGCTGGGAGTTGGCTATAAATTGGGCTGTCCTGAGATGTATCTCAGAAATGTTTGAAAACTATGAGAAAGAACTGGTTTAATTGTTTAGAACTGAAAGATGAAATTATGTGTAATAAACACATTCCTTTTAAAGAAAATTACTAAAAAAAAAAAGCTATTATGTTTTCTCTCAAGTCTTGCAGAGTAAATTGGATGTTTGGAGTTTTATCAGCTCTCTCTTTTGTTTTAATTTCTATCCAGAAAAATGTTTCTGGTAGGGTGGGTGGAAAGAAGGAATTATTTTCTAATAAGTTGCTTAAATATTCTAATAACTATGGTGTGATGTACTTCATTTTTCCAGAACTCCTCTTTATATGTCCTCTGATCTGACCATCAAAACAATCCAATGAGATAGCCAGAACAGATATTACAATTCCAAATTATAGATATTAAGTACAGAAGGATGATGATATTTGCCCAAATAATCTAAAGATTGCCTTTGAAGACATTTAACCTGCTGTTGCCCAAGGCTTCTGCTCAGTCCTGGGGCCATTCAGAACCCAGTATTATGTTCAGTGTCCACTCCCCAGAAAGGACTCAGTTTAAGACCTATTATGCTTGAGGTGCATGTCCAAAGAGTTGGAGACTTCTCCCTGAACCCACATCAAGAACCACCCCCATCACCATGTTCTCTATTGGACTGGATCCCAGCTGAGACCTGAACCCCACCTTTCCTGGGATGCTTGCATTGTACCTACTGTAGACTGGTCCCCTTCTATGCAGCCCATTTGGCTTAGAGTTTCCTGGTTCTGATCCTTCCCTACCTCACACACACACACACACACACACATACACACACACACACACACCCCAACACCACCATCACTGCCTCCACCATTCAGACTCTGGCTAATTTGGAAGCTGAGTACTGAAGGCTTGTCACCAGGTCACAGTTTAGTTGTGACCATTTAGTTGCCAGAGCTATAACAGAATCATGCACAAGCTGGATGAAGCACAAGCTGGAATCAAGATTACCAGGAGAAATATCGATAACCTCAGATATGCAGATGACACCACCCTTATGGCAGAAAGTGAAGAAGAACTAAAAAGCCTCTTCATGAAAGTGAAAAAGTTGGTTTAAAACTCAACATTCAAAAAACAAAGATCACAGCATCTGGTTCCATCACTTCATGGCAAATAGATGGGGAAACAGTGACAGACTTTATTTTTGGGGGCTCCAAAATCACTGCAGATGGTGACTGCAGCCATGAAATTAAAAGACATTTACTCCTGGAAGAAAAGCTATGACCAACCTAGACAGCATATTAAAAAGCAGAGATACCACTTTGCCAACAAAGATCCATCTAGTCAAAGCTATAGTTTTTCCAGTGGTCATGTATGGATGTGAGAGTCGGACTATAAGGAAAGCTGAGTGCCGAAGAATTGATGCTTTTGAACTGTGGTGTTGGAGGAGACTCTTGAGAGTTCCTTGGACTGCGAGGAGATCCAACCAGTCAATCCTAAAGGAAATCTGTCCTGAATATTCATTGGAAGAACTGATGCTGAAGCTGAAACTCGAATACTTTGACCCCCTGATACAAAGAACTGATTCACTGGAAGAGACCCTGATGCTGGGAAAGATTGAAGTCGGGAGAAGAAGGGGACAACAGAGGATGAGATGGTTGGATGGCATCACCGATTCAATGGACTTGAGTTCGAGTATACTCTGGGAGTTGGTGATGGACAGGGAGGCCTGGCGTGCTGTAGTTCATGGGGTTGCAAGGAGTCGGACATGACTGAGATTGAACTGAACTGAACTGAATTGATAACCGAATCAAGGTATGTGTCCAGATTCCTTCCTCTCTCCTGCCCTTCTTTCTTCTTTCTTTCTGGTTATTATTCTGTTGTCCTTAAACCTCAGGTGCCTCCCTTCAAGGCGCATGGTCATCATTTGCCCGTTTTTTTGTCCTTTGTCTAGTTTATTGATGAGTCCAGACTCACTCGCAAAGTCACCCTCTTTGTCCTCCCTCACAAGGCAACTATAAATTTAATATATTTATCCTTGATTGTAAGGGGCATAACAGCACATAGATTGTTGATTTGTAGGCATATATTTTAATTGACATAAACAGTGTGGCATTTTAGATCTCATTCCATTCACTTTTTACCTGCACAATCGGTTTTTATAATCCATTCATGTAGCTAGGCGTTCATCAAATCCAATGCTTCTAGCTGCTGCACCCATAGGTATAAACCAATGACATTTATCCATTCTCTCTCACACTCACCACTATCGAATTGCCAAGATGCACACAGAATCCACTCTGCCCTTACTCACGGCTAAACTCCATCATCATGCCCAGGGTATGCCATGATAAGGCTGAACTCGCTGAGAAAAAGTGCACACTGAAGTACAGCAATGCTAGGTCTTAAAACAACCACCAGACTCCATGGCCCTAAATTTCTCCTGTCTGTCTGTCTGTACTAAGACAAGTTTAGTTTTGGATGTGTCTCCAAATCGCATGTTAGACTCTGTGTGAATTTACAATAGGGATTATCAAACTTTTCCACAAAAAGTCAGAGAATAAATATTTCAGGCTTTTGCAACAATTTAACTATGCTATTTTAGCATGAAAGCAACCATAGCTAATGTATAAATAAATAGAAAAGGGTGTTTCAATAAGGCTTAATTTACAAAAAGAGACAGTGAGCCACATTTGACCTGGAGCTGGATTTGGCCATGAATCATCTTTGGCCACAAACTGTAGTTTGAGAATGGTATTTTATAGCCACTGGTCTCATGGAAGAGAAATGGAAATGATTAATTTGGGGAATCTTAGTTGTTTTGCTGCCATATTACTGGCTTCAAATTACTAGATTGCCTACTGGTGAGAGGCTGTGATTAAAATACAGTCAATAGAAGGTTGCTGATAAAAAATTAATACATACAAATATTTAAGTTTGGTCTTAAAGATCTCTAGAAATCCCCTCATACTTGTGCGCATGCACACACACACAAACACACACATTAGGAGAATTTCAAGCTTAGCCTAAAGAAGAAATTATCAATGTTTCCTGCCCACTCAGACACAGCCCATTCCTGGGTGAGGCAGAATCCTGTGCCAAGCTACCAGAGATGAACTACTGAAACCCATTTCTCAGACACAAGGTGGAATACGTTATGCACTTTTTAACTTGCAGTGTTTCAATCAGCCACTTTAATCCACTTTTAGGCACAACATGTTAGAAAAGGAAGAGAGACGGAGAGAGAAGACTGGGGAGGAAGGAGGGATGAAAATCTACATTTGTACCAAAAGATAATTTTGTTCCATGAATTTTGATATCCAATGTATTCATTCAGCAAGTATTTATTTTAATTAGCTTTTAAAACTGGAAATGTAGTACATTCACATGGTCAGAGATTTCAAGTAGAAGTAATGAAAGAGAAGCCTTCTTCTCATTTGAGACTTTCTGTGAAAACTTCACAACAGAACTGACAAGTCTATAAAAATAATAGCTAGTAAACTATAAATTCCTTAGAAGATGCATATAGTTCAGCATCTCCCTTTATTCACTTCAGTCCATGTCTCAGGTTTAAATCGACCCATATTATTTTCTGCTTTCTAGTCATCCTGCCTAGTCTACATTCCCTTTTCTCTTCTTTTTCACCCTATTTAGGAGGAATCAAGATTTTTGTTTTTTAACCACTCGACTTGTTTTGCTAATTTGTTAGGTATGTAACCTGTTCAGTTCAGTTCAGTTCAGTTGCTCAGTTCTTGTCCAGCTCTTTGTGACCCCATGGACTGCAGTACACCAGACTTCCCTGTCCATCACCTACTCCCGGAGTTTACTCAAACTCATGTCCATCACATCAGTGATGCCATCCAACCATCTCATCCTCTGTCATCCCCTTCTCCTCCCACCCTCAATCTTTCCCAGCATCAGGGTCTTTTCCAATGAGTCAATTCTTCACATCAGGTGGCCAAAGTGTTGGAGTTTCAACTTCAGCATCAGTCCTTCCAATGAAGATTCAAGACTGATCTCCTTTAGGATAGACTGGTTGGATCTCCTTGTAGTCCAAGGGACTCTCAAGAGTCTTCTCCGACACCACAGTTACTCTTTATTTTTTTGGGACATTCCCTGTAAATGCTACATTAAACCCAAGGACACTTGAAATTACCTTGGGCCTGCCCATATAATCCAGAATAATTTCTAGAACTCAAAGTCAATAATTGACACATGTGTTAAGTCCCTTTGCCATATAAGGAAACATTCACAAATTCTGGAGATTAAGATGTGGGCATCTTTGTAGGGAGGCATTTCTCTGCTTACTGCACCAAGTAATTCAAGGATGGCTGCATCCTTGAATTATGTAGATTTCCCTATGATTTACTTACATGTGTAGGGACTCACAGATATTTGTTTCAGTCTATAACCCAGTTCTTTCATTGTTTACTTATTTTCTCAAGTCGTTTGAACTTTAGCCACTGGTATTCCCTCAGATGTGTTCCTGTATCTTTTAGCTATATCCCTGTATTTTTTCAAGTGCTTCATTTTTTCCCTAGTGCCACAAGATATTCCAAGCTCATTTTGAATTTTTTATGTCCAAATCCTGATTCTACCATTTTTCCTATGGAGCACTGTCCTTTTACTAGGGAAACAAAGAAGAGGAAATTAGTGTACTTAGTGCTATGGGGGCCCTTTCAGTACACATAGCTTGGATGAAACTACACACGTACATATATCTACATTTATTTCTATGTCTATCTGTGTGTGTGTATATACATATATATATATATATATATATACATATGCATTCATATATATTTCATGAGTTTACACTAATACCTCTGATTTCAATCCAATACCACAAGGCTATTTCTAGTATTTCTCCTTGCCTTATTTATAGCTTCTTCTTTCTTCCAACAGTGAAAAACCTGGTTCTCATTATCTATGCTTGTTTATTCAACCCTAGTATAAAGTAGTTACATAATTGCTAAACCATGCCCCTAAGAGAAACAGATTTACTAACTGGAGTACAGTATCTGTGAGCAGTTCCTTTTGTCTTTTGTCTTACAGAATCCCTCCACGTAACTTTTCCAGTGTTACGAAAGTCAGGTCTTTTCTTCCCCATTCCTTTCAATGCTTTTCATCATTTAACAGGCTCATTTGTTACGGTTTGTATTTCAATTTTGGTTGTCTCAACATCCTGATTACTCTTAATTATTTACTTATATTTTGAGGTGTGTGTAAAACATGCTGATTCTAAGAGCCAAGGCTGTATGAAAATGTACAGTCAGAGATGTTGCTCCCTCCTCATCCATTACCACATTCCCATTCCACTTCCTCCCACCCCTCTCCCACTTACTTCCTTAAGATAATTGATCTCATTTATCCTTCATGAATTTCATTTGCACAAATAAACAGATATAAATCTGTTTTTCTTAATACTAAGGACTCTTAAAAATTAATTAACTAATTAAATTTTGGCTGTGCTGGGTCTTCATTGCTGTTCATGGGCTTTCGCCATTTGCGGTGACCAAGAGCTACTCTTCATTGCAGAGCATGGGCTTCTCATTGCTGTGGCTTCTCTTGTGGCAGAGCACAGACTAGGTGCGCTGGCTTCAGTAATTGCAGCTCAGGTCTTTGTTGTTGTTATTCAGTCACTAAGTTGTGTCTGACTCTTTGTGACCCCATGGACTGCAGCACACCAAGCTTCCCTGTCGTTCACTATCTCCCCGAGTTTGCTCAAATTCATGTCCATTGAGTCAATGATGCTATCAAACCATCTCACCCTTTGCCACCCCATTTTCCTCTTGCCCTCAGTCTTTCCCAGCATCAGGGTCTTTTCTAATAAGTGGGCTCTCCACATAAGGTAACCAAAGCCTTGGAGCTTCAGCTTTAGCATCCTTCCTTCCAATGAATATGCAGGACTGATTTCCTTTAGGACTGACTAGTTTAATGTCTTTGCTGTCCAAGGGGACTCTCAAGAGTCTTGTCCAGCACCACAGTTCAAAACCATCAATTCTTCAGTGCTCAGCCTTCTTTATGGTCCAACTCTCACATCCATACATGACTATTGGAAAAACTATACCTTCAACTAAATGTATCTTGTCAGCAAAGTGATGTCTCTGCTTTTTAGTAAGATGTCTAAACTTGTCATAGCTTTTCTTCCAAGCAGACAACTTCTTTTAATTTAGTGGCTGCAATCACCATCTGCAGTGATTTTGGAGCCCAAGAAAATAAAATCTATCACTGTTTCCACATTTTCCTCATCTATCTGCCCATTGAAGTGATGGGACCAATTTCCATGATCGTATGTTGAGTTTCAAACCAGCTTTTTCACTTTCTTCTTTCACCCTCTTCAAGAGACTCTTTTGTTCTTCTTCACTTTCTGCCATTAGAGTGGTATCATCTGCATATCTGAGGTTGTTGATGTTTCTCCCAGCAATCTTGATTCCAGCTTGTGAGTCATCCAGCTTGGCATTTCACATGAAGTACTCTGCATTTAGGTTAAATAAGCAGGGTGAAAATATACAGCCTTGACGTATTCCTTTCCCAATTTGGAATCAGTGCATTGTTTCTCCAGTCCTAACTGTTGCTTCTTGTCCTGCATACAGTTTTCTCTCAAGGCAGGTAAGGTGGTCTGGTATCCCCATCTCTTTAAGAATTTTCCACAGCTTGTTAGGATCTACACAGTCAAAGGCTTTAGTGTAGTCAATGAAGCAGAAGTAGATGTATTTCTGGAACTCTCTTGCTTTTTTGATGATCCAGTGGATATTGGTAATTTGATCTCTGGTTCCTCTGCCTTTTCTAAATCTAGCTTGTACATCTGAAAGTTCTTGGTTCACATACTATTGAAGCCCAGCTTGAAGGATTTTGAGCATTACGTTGCTAGCATGTGAAATGAGAGCAACTGTACGATAGTTTGAACATTTTTTGACATTGCCCTTCTTTGGGATTGGAATGAAAACTGACTTTTTCCAGTCCTGTGGCCACTGCTGAGTGGCTGGCATACTGAGTGCAGCGCTTTAACAGCATCATCTTTTAGGATTTGAAATAACTCAGCTGAAATTCCATACCGTCACTAGCTTTGTTCATAGTAATGCTTTCCAAGGCCCACTTGATTTCACTTCAAGATGCCTGACTCTAGGTGAATGATCACACCATCATGGTTATCTGTGTCATTAAGACCTTTTTTGTATAGTTCTGTATATTCTTGCCATTTCTTCTTAATATCTTTTGCTTCTGTTAGGTCTCTAGAGCAGAAGCTCAATAATTGTGGAGCACAGGCTTAATCGCTCTGAGGCATGTGGGATCTTCCAGGATCAGGGATTCAACCCATGTTTCCTGCTTTGTCAGGCAGATTCTTTACCACTGAGCCACCAAGAAAGTCCAGATTATCAAGTATCTATTCTTACTGACTTAAAGAGATAAATAAGTGCTTGTGTGTCTGACTCTTTGCAACCTTATGGACTGTAACTCTCCAGGCTCCTCTGTCCATGGGATTCTCCAGGCAAGAATACTGGAGTGGGTTGCCATGCCCTCCTCCAGGGGAATCTTCCCAACCCAGGGATAGAACCTGCATCTCTTACATCTCCTGCATTGGCAGGCAGGTTCTTTACATAAATAAAATATTCCTAAAATTTTAATAACATGAGATTTAATTTCTAATGTATTAAGTATGCTACACTAATAAGAAATTTCTTCAGAAACAAACTCAGAAACAATTTAAGAATCCATGTTCACATAATTAAGGTAAATCTTTGGCCAATGTGACTGATTTGATATGTCTGGTTTAATAGAATAATTACATCTTCTCTGATTTATCAGTGTTGAGTATAATAGGAACATATTTTATTTTAATTAGGTTTATTTTTCCTATAGTTATACAAGTTACTGATCAAATAAACTAACATTACTGTTACATAATGTAAATTTGTGTCCAAGGTTTTCATAACTTCAAGAATAATTATGCTTTGTAGCATGTCAGCTTAAAGGGAATTTCCAGGATTCCTAGGTGGCTTAAAACTTTCAACTGGTATTAAATTGAGTTAATTATTAGATATTCACTGAATATCTAGATTATTTCTAAGATAGTATATTGAAACATAATAATATTCTCTAGAGGAGCTATATCTATGGGTCATGTTAATGAACATGTTCATTTTTTCTATTTTAAGAACATGTAAAAGAGAAGACTTCTATGTGTGGTAATAGAAAAGTATATTCATGAACTTTTCTAGTTTGCTGTATTGTTGGTGTATGACAAATTTCTCAATTACCCACCCTACACTTTCCTCTATGAATGAGAAGTTACTTGTTTTGGTTAAAGGTTATAGGTAGTATGCATGTGTGCTCAATCATGTCCAACTCTGCGACCAATGGACTGTAGCCCTCCAGGCTCCTCTGTCCATGGGATTTTACAAGCAAGAATACTGGAGTGCGTTACCATTTCCTTCTCCAGGGCAGTTTCCCGACCCAGGGATTGAACTCGGGTCTCCTGCATCTCCTGCACTGGCAGGCAGATTCTTTACCACTGTACCACCTGGAAAGCCCCTGTAGTTAGTATAAATGGTTGCAATTACCCTTAGGAGCAATAATAATAATAACAACAGAGAATCCAACTGTAGATATGTTCTGATTTTTCAAAGAAAAACAAAGTAGTTTTATCCTAAAACTATAGACCTCAGTTTTGTTGGTCTCCAGATCATTTTACTCTTGAGACTTATTCAGGCCCCCAAAGGGCTTCTGTGTGTGTAGGTTATAACTATCAATATCATTTTAGAAACTAAAACTGAGAATTTCTAAAATACTGGTTTATTATTAAATTTGAGGATAGCAGCAATAAACAAATCGCCTGCTTATGTAAATAGCATCTCAGAATTCTAAGAAAATTTGTTTTGATCTTGCGGGCCTCCTAAGATCTGTTCTAATGCAAAGTATCAGTATGTTTCAGAATATGAAAAAGGATAATAAAGAAAAAACTCAGAAATGAATTCTATTTGCCTCAGTTGATAAAAACCAAGTCTGAAAAAGAAGTTATGAAATGTGTTAATATCGCAGCAAAGTTCACTCTATTTTTATGGGTTTGCTTCCTTGGCTTACTGACAAGTGCCTTTGTTTTTTTACAATATAAGTGATGATTCTTTATTTTCTGTGTAAATTGTCTAGAAAGAAAAAGTACTGTGTCTTATGACAATAATTTTCTATGTTTTATGTGGATTTTATTATGTCCTTGATTATCTAAAGAAAAAAAAGCAAAGATTCCTCATTTATAAAAGAAATAAGGTTCTTTCCAATTGTACCGCTGCCAGTGTATGTTTTTAAATATTTTATTATTACTTTGATTAACTAGGTAATCAAATACTGTCTCTCAGGCATCCATGAGCCTAGCTTAATCAACTGTCTGAACTCTCTTGAAAACTTGTCTAAACTGTTCCTTCCCAGAATGGGTAAACAAGCAAAACTGTCAGGATATTTTTTACATCTAAAACTGTCTTTACGATTTCCCAGAAAGCCCCTGGAAAAACTCACAAAGTAATTTTTTCTTTTATTTTATAAAAAGGAAAGTAATAGAAATAATTAAGTTTGCTTGATATGTGACTATTGTAAGAGTTTCAGGGGAAGTACTGTCAGCAGAGACACTCAGCCTGCCCCAGGTTAAATTTCTTTAAGTAAAATGGTATTAAAATAATACACTTGAGAAAGGGTATGCTTTATGGGAAGTCCTTGGAAATTTGTCAGTATTAATTCTTTCTACAATATGCTTTCACCTTAGAGGAAGCACTGATTAAAACTCTTAAGAAATTTTTCCTTTCAAGTTTTCTTATATTTTATTAGTGTCCCAGAGATGCTTTACCTGATGATATTAAGCCACAGCAGTATGGTATTATCTGTTATAAATTCAATTATTATTTGAAATACCTACTCAGTCAAAGCCTTACTTCTTTAATTTGAATCTAGAGGCTGCTAGGCCAATGGTTCTCAGTCGAAAAATACATCAATTTTACCAATGGAGTGTAGACATATAAACTGGGAATATAAATGTCCATTTATATATTTTATAAAATACAAAATAAAATCCAGACATATTGACTCTTTCTACTTGATATGCTTGATGTAGTGTGTATATGTCTCACAATTGTTAATTATATGCTATATCTCAGGATTTTTTCATTATTGAAATCATATTTATACATTTGTATAAACCAAATGTAGCATTCACTGACTTCTTTAGAGATAAGTTTAATAAATATCCTAAGCAATATTTTGCCTAAATTTTAAAACTTACTTAATTATCTATGTTTTGCATATCACCAGACATTTTAAATTTCAAAATGATCAGTAATAAATTAAAGACAGCCATTCTTAGTCTTTCGTATCTACAGATGGTTTTTGTTTTACTCTGATGCTTCTCAGAAGTGATGCTATAAGATGCAGCCAGGGACTTCCCTCTTGGTCCACTGGTTAAGACTCTGCACTTCCAATGCAGGGGACACAGGTTCAATCCCTGTTCAGAGAACTAAGATCCCACAGGCTGCACGGTGCAGCCAAAAATTAAAAAATAAAAAGAAGTGGGCCAGAATTCCCCCATCAAAAAAGAGGACAGTCTGAGTCTTGTGGGAAAAGACTTTACAAAGTACTTCAAACTACTGACATTTCAGAAAAATAGACTCTTGGGTGCAGTGTTCTGAGGCGACATGCCTTAGCCAACTCTCAGGGGGTACTAGTGGGCTGAGTCAAGATCTCCAGAACCCTTTTCCAGTTGAGAAGCAGAAGACTTCATGCAGTTGCTAACCCAAGACCCACCAGAACAAGAATTAATTATAGTACTGAACAAACTGATAAGGGAAAACTTATTGGCTATCTGGAATATTGTTGGTTTTTTAAAATTGCTCCATTTTTTGGATCTATAAGGAAGTTATTTCTCTTTCCTTTTACATTTCTGAAACCCACAACAATGTAGTAAACTTTGGTTTTGTAAATTGAAATGAAACAAATTTTAAACGATATCTGGTTCTCACTGGGTCTGCAGTGAGAACTAAATCTCCTCACTTTTCAAGGCAATGTTGTTATTTCATAGTTTCCATAAGAATTGGTCCTCCTTTCTACCCGGTATAATCAGACAAATTGATTGTGCAATAAAGATCTTATCTGAAGTGTTATATTTGAGAATTGTGTTTACTTAATCAGATATGACCACCATTTTGTTTTAGGAAACAAAGGTTGGCTGTGTTTATAGAACTAATACCTATAAAACCCTCCTCGTAAAGCTGGTTCAGATCCTGGCTGACAGGGTCCCCGCCTTTCAGGTGATTAGTAAGGTTATATACTAGCAGATCAAGAACTGTAGAATATTTGGTGGCCTTATGAAGAAAATAATTCACTAAATTCCTAGAACCTGCAGGTGAACTTTGGTGAAGAGAATTTCTTAGGATTGGTTTCCTGGTCTTAAGATAGTAAATAGTAAAGGCTTTTAAATCTGTCTGAGATTCCTTATGAAGACTCTCAGAGAGTAGTTAATTTTGTTGCATTAGTAGTTGTTCAATACTGTATGGCCCAAGATTTGCAAAGCAAACTTAAGGAAGTCTGTATGTTAAGTGAAAACCCTTGCTGCATTTATGTAAACAATCAGGTCGAACCTAATTGAGATCCGCCTTATTCTGTGATCAAGAATAATCTTTCTTTGAAATTCTACAATCATAAAGGGAGAGAGATTGTGAGAAAAAAATTGTGAAAGACTTTGAAATGTACCAAAAGTGAAAGTCGCTCAGTCATGTCTGACTCTTTGCAATCCCATGGACTATACAGTCCATGGAATTCTCTAGGTCAGAATACTGGAGTGGGTAGCCTTTCCCTTCTCCAGGGGATCTTCCCAAACCAGGGATCAAACCCAGGTCTCCAGAACTACAGGCAGATTCTTCACCAGCTGAGCCACAAGGGAAGCCCAAAAATACTAGAGTGGGTAGCCTATCCCTTCTCCAGCAGATCTTCCCAACCCAGAAACTGAACTGGGGTCTTCTGCATTGCAGGCGGATTCTTTACAAACTGAGCTCTCAGGGAAGTACCGCTCCCCCACCCCCCATCCACCAAATGATTGCCTCTATTCTTGGCAATCTATACATTAGCTGTAAAAATGAAAGTATTAGTCGTTCAGTCATGTCCAACTTTGCAACCCTACAGACTGTAGCTTGCCAAGCTCCTCTGTCCATGGAATTCTTTAGGCAAGAATACTGGAGTGGATTGCCATTTCCTTCTCCAGGGGATCTTCCTGCCCCAGGGATCGAATCCGAGTCTCCTGCATTGCAGGCAGATTCTTTACTGTCTGAGCCATCAAGAAAGGCCTGGAGCATACCATTTTGGATTATCTGATTCTATGGCATTTAAAATTTTCATTGTCTTTGAGCTATTTTACAATTCTGTGAGTTACTTTTTAAAATGATAACAATGCAAATAATTACCTATGAACATGCAAATTAATTCTGTCTGGGGGAGAAACAATTGATCCCTTCCTCTTCTCCATCATGGAAAAAGTCAGTTTTGCATTTATTTGTAAAGTCATTTCATGACCCACTTATGTCTCTGCTCTTTGAATTCTCCTTTGAACAAGTTATAACATTTTATTGAATTACTCATTAGTTAATAAGTTAAATAAAATACTTAATTTATATTCACTTTGTATATTTATTTGACAATCATGATTTTATCTTTAAAAAATTATCCTTTAACATATTAAATTCTTCCCATCATTCATGTGGTATAAACTCTATTATCTTTATTATTTATACATAACTCTAAGAGTTTAATTGTTAACAGTTCACTGATAAAATGTTAGTTTAGTGGACATTTAATTAAGCATTTATTAATTTTGAATCCACAGGAAGTTATTTCCTATCTTGGAGTTAATAATTTTATTATTTTAGGTGTTAAATATTCTTGTAGGCACTTGAAAAGCTCTTAAGACCTAGGCACTATGTTTATGGGGTAAAATCAATAAGATGATTGTATAGTCTTTCAGTAAATACTTGTTGAATGCATAAATGAGTGAATTGCAATAATATCTACCATTTTGTTGGTCCATGTGCCATGTTTGGAGAAGGAAATGGCAACCCACTCCAGTATTCTTGCCTGGAGAATCCCAGGGACAGAGGAGCCTGGCGGGCTGCCGTCTGTGGGGTCGCACAGAGTCGGACACGACTGAAGTGACTTAGCAGCAGCAGCAGCAATGCCATGTATGCATACTTATCCTAGAAATAGGGAAGACAACACGAGAAGCAAATTAGGCAGAGAGATCTGTTGGAAAAAATAATAATAATGACTATTACTATTATTAATATTTCCAGTTGATAGTTGAGGAACAGGCTAACTGAGGGTGAATACCTTGCCTGTGGTTGCTCAGCTCTAAACACCAGAGGCGTAAAAGGAAAGGCCATGAAAAGATACTCGAGGAGATAATAGTTGAAAATTTCCCTAAAATGAGGAAGGAAATAGTCACAGAAGTCCAAGAAACCCAGAGAGTCCCAAACAGGATAAACCCAAGGCGAAACACCCCAAGACACATATTAATCAAATTAACAAAGATCAAACACAAAGAACAAATATTAAAAGCAGCAAGGGAAAAACAACAAATAACACACAAGGGGATCCCCATAAGGATAACAGCTGATCTTTCAATAGAAACTCTTCAGGCTAGAAGGGAATGGCAGGACATACTTAAAGTAATGAAAGAGAAAAATCTACAACCCAGGTTACTTTACCCGGCAAGGATCTCATTCAGATATGAAGGAGAATTCAAAGCTTTACAGACAAGCAAGAACTGAGGGAATTCAGCACCACCAAACCAGCTCTCCAACAAATGCTAAAGGATCTTCTCTAAACAGGAAACACAGAAAGGATGTTTAAACACGAACTTAAAACTACAAAGTAAATGGCAACGGGACCATACTTATCAATAATTACCTTAAATGTAAATGGGTTGAATGCCCCAACCAAAAGACAAAGAGTGGCTGAGTGGATACAAAAACAAGACCCCTACATATGCTGTCTACAAGAGACCCACCTCAAAACTAGGGACACATACAGACTGAAAGTGAAGGGATGGAAAAATATATTTCATGCAAATGGAGACCAAAAGAAAGCAGGAGTCGCAATACTCATTTCAGATAAAATAGACTTTAAAATAAAGGCTGTGAAAAGGGACAAAGAAGGACACTACATAATGATCAAAGGGTCAATCCAAGAAGAAGATGTAACAATTATAAATATATATGCACCCAACATAGGAGCACCACAATATATAAGGCAAATACTAACAAGTATGAAAGGGGAAGTTAACAATAACACAATAATAGTGGGAGACTTTAACACTCCACTCACACCTATGGATAGATCAACAAAACAGAAAATTAACAAGGAAACACAAACTTTAAATGATCCTATAGACAAATTAGATTTAATCGATATTTTCAGGACTTTCCACCCCAAAACAAGCAATTTCACCTTTTTCTCAAGTGCACATGGAACTTTCTCCAGGATAGATCACATCCTGGGCCATAAATCTAGCCTTGGTAAATTCCAAAAAATTGAAATCATCCCAGCCATCTTCTCTGACCACAATGCAGTAAGATTAGACCTCAATTACAGGAAAAAAAAACTATTAAAAATTCCAACATATGGAGGCTAAACAACATGCTTCTGAATAACCAACAAATCACAGAAGAAATCAAAAAAGAAATCAAAATATGCATCGAAACGAATGAAAATGAAAACACAACAACCCAAAACCTATGGGACACTGTAAAAGCAATGCTAAGGGGAAGGTTCATAGCAATACAGGCGTACCTCAAGAAACAAGAAAAAACTCAAATAAATAAACTAACTCTACACCTAAAGCAACTAGAGAAGGAAGAAATGAAGAACCCCAGGGTTAGTAGAAGGAAAGAAATCTTAAAAATTAGGGCAGAAATAAATGCAAAAGAAACAAAAGAGACCATAGCAAAAATCAACAAAACTAAAAGTTGGTTTTTCGAGAAGATAAACAAAATTGACAAGCCATTAGCCAGACTCATCAAGAAACAAAGGGAGAAGAATCAGATCAACAAAATTAGAAATGAAAATGGAGAGATCACAACAGACTACACAGAAATACAAAGGATCATAAGAGACTACTACCAACAGCTATATGCCAATAAAATGGACAACTTGGAAGAAATGGACAAATTCTTAGAAAAGTATAACTTTCCAAAATTGAACCCGGAAGAAATAGAAGATCTTAACAGACCCATCACAAGCACGGGGAAATCGAAACTGTAATCAGAAATCTTCCAGCAAACAAAAGCCCAGGACCAGACGGCTTCACAGCGGAATTCTACCAAAAATTTAGAGAAGAGCTAACACCTATCCTACTCAAACTCTTCCAGAGAATTGCAGAAGATGGTAAACTTCCAAACTCATTCTATGAGGCCACCATCACCCTAATTCCAAAACCAGACAAAGATGTCACAAAAAAAGAAAACTACAGGCCAATATCACTGATGAACATAGATGCAAAAATCCTTAATAAAATTCTAGCAAACAGAATCCAACATCATATTAAAAAGATCATACATCATGACCAAGTGGGCTTTATCCCAGGAATGCAAGGTTTCTTTAACATCCGCAAATCAATCAATGTAATTCACCACATTAACAAATTGAAAGATAAGAACAATATGATTATCTCAATAGATGCAGAAAAAGCCTTTGACAAAATTCAACATCCATTTATGATAAAAACTCTCCAGAAAGCAGGAATAGAAGGAACATACCTCAACATAATAAAAGCTATATATGACAAACCCACAGCAAACATTATCCTCAATGGTGAAAAACTGAAAGCATTTCCCCTAAAGTCAGGAACAAGGCAAGGATGCCCACTTTCACCACTACTATTCAACATAGTTCTGGAAGTTTTGGCCACAGCAATCAGAGCGGAAAAAGAAATAAAAGGAATACAGATAGGAAAAGAAGAAGTAAAACTCTCACTGTTTGCAGATGACATGATCCTCTACATAGAAAACCCTAAAGATTCTACCAGAAAACTACTAGAGCTAATCAATGAATATAGTAATGTTGCAGGATACAAAATTAACACACAGAAATCCCTTGCATTCCTATACACCAATAATGAGAAAAACAGAAAGAGAAATTAAGGAAACAATACCATTCACCATTGCAACAAAAAGAATAAAATACTTAGGAATATTTCTACCTAAAGAAACAAAAGACTTATATATATAGAAAACTATAAAACACTGATGAAAGAAATCAAAGAGGACACAAACAGATGGAGAAATATACCGTGTTCATGGATTGGAAGAATTAATATAGTGAAAATGAGTATACTACCCAAAGCAATCTACAGATTCAATGCAATCCCTATCAAACTACCAATGATATTTTTCACAGAACTAGAACAAATCATTTCACAATTTGTATGGAAGTATAAGAAACCTCGAATAGCCAAAGCAATCTTGAGAAAGAAGAATGGAACTGGAGGAATCAACCTGCCTGACTTCAAGCTCTACTACAAAGCCACAGTCATCAAGACAGTGTGGTACTGGCACAAGGATAGAAATATAGATCAATGGAACAAAATAGAAAGCCCAGAGATAAACCCACGCACCTATGGGCACCTTATCTTCGACAAAGGAGGCAAGAGTATACAATGGAGAAAAGACAATCTCTTTAACAAGTGGTGCTGGGAAAACTGGTCAACCACTTGTAAAAGAATGAAACTAGAACACTTCCTAACACCATACACAAAAATAAACTCAAAATGGATTAAAGATCTAAATGTAAGACCAGAAACTATAAAACTCCTAGAGGAAAACATAGGCAAAACACTCTCCGACATAAATCACAGCAGGATCCTCCATGACCCACCCCCCAGAATATTGGAAATAAAAGCAAAAATAAACAAATGGGACCTAATCAAAATCAAAAGCTTTTGCACAACAAAGGAAACTATAAGCAAGGTGAAAAGACAGCCTTCAGAATGGGAGAAAATAATAGCAAACGAAGCAACAGACAAACAATTAATCTCAAAAATATACAAGCAACTCCTGCAGCTGAATTCCAGAAAAATAAACGACCCAATCAAAAAATGGGCCAAAGAACTAAACAGACATTCCTCCAAAGAAGACATACAGATGGCTAACAAACACATGAAAAGATGCTCAACATCACTCATTATTAGAGAAATGCAAATCAAAACCACAATGAGGTACCATTACACACCAGTCAGAATGGCCGCTATCCAAAAGTCTACAAGCAATAAATGCTGGAGAGGGTGTGGAGAAAAGGGAACCCTCTTACACTGTTGGTGGGAATGCAAACTAGTACAGCCACTATGGAGAACAGTGTGGAGATTCCTTAAAAAACTGGGACTAGAACTGCCATATGACCCAGCAATCCCACTGCTAGGCATATACACCGAGGAAACCAGAATTGAAAGAGACGCGTGTACCCCAATGTTCATCGCAGCACTGTTTACAATAGCCAGGACATGGAAGCAACCTAGATGTCCATCGGCAGACGAATGGATAAGGAAGCTGTGGTACATATACACAATGGAATATTACTCAGCCATTAAAAAGAATACATTTGAATCCGTTCTATTGAGATGGATGAAACTGGAGCCCATTATACAGAGTGAAGTGAGCCAGAAAGAAAAGCACCAATACAGTATACTAATGCATGTATATGGAATTTGAAAGATGGTAATGGTAACCCTATATGTGAGACAGAATAAGAGACACAGATGCATAGAACAGTCCTGTGGACTCTGAGGGAGAAGGTGAGGGTTGGACGTTCTGGGACAATAACATTGAAACATGTATATTGTCATATGTGAAGCAGAACACCATTCCATGTTCTATGCATGGGACGGATGCTCAGGGATGGAGCGTTGGGATGACACTGAGGGATGGGAGGGGGAGGGAGGTGGGAGGAGGGTTTGGGAGGGGGAGCACATGTGAATCCATGGCTGATTCATGTCAATGTATGGCAAAAACTACTACAATATTGTAAAGTAATTAGCCCCCAACTAAAATTAAAAAAAAAATAAAAAATAAAAAAAAAAACACCAGAGGCGATACTGAACCCACGTCTCTGATTTCAGAGTCTTTGCCTTCTCTAAATCCCCAGATATGGAACTGGGTCTTCTACTTGCTCTTCTGAAGGAATCCAACCAAGGTGACTCAAACCTTCCCCTTTTGGTTCACCTACACCAGAGCCCCATATCCTTGAACTTGGCTAAGGAGACATCTTAACTGGAAAACATAGTACTCCTGGGCACCGGGTTTCAGTTCTACATGTGGAAGACAACCCTGGCCCTGCTGGAAGCCGTGTACTCTGAAGCAAGTTATTCGATCTTTCTGTTAAAATAAGAATATTAATAATATCTAACCCTAAGAATTGTTGTGAAAGAAAAGGAGAGAACGCATACAGTGATCTTGACACAGTCCCTGGCACAAAGTAAGTGCCCAACAAGTGGTCGTCATGGCAACATCTGCCCCAGATTTCTGCTCCTCTGTGGATCAAGCATGCTGTGAACCGCAGCAATCAGAGTGGCAGAGACTGGATTGGGAAGGAGGAACTGGTGGTGGGAAGACACAATTTGCATAAGCATTTACATATTAAGAAAACACTTTTTATTTCACAATGGAATGAGTCTTTTGAAGCAAAGCTGTACAATCTAGTGACAATTTAAACAAATTCAAATTAGAAAGTTACAAGGAAGATTACAGAAGGAAACAGGAGGAGTCCGGCCTTAATGGGTTTAAATCCCAGAGGCTCTGAGCCAAGCCGGCTCCAAAATCAGCCTTAACTCCTGCCTATGCTGGGCGAGAATCCTTCCCCAGGCTCAATAGTGGCTGAAATGAAGCAGGAGTGGAGATCACAGGGCCTGGGGGCCAGGATCTACACCAGGCTCCAAACTCCGGTCTGGATCCCACTCTCTGTTCCTGAAGAAGTTATTGGTCAGCAAATGCAGGGAAACTGTAAGGGGTTTGTGTCGTTGATAACACAAGCCTGTCTCTCATGTAGCCAAGTCCTGAAGTAGAGCTCAGCAGAAGCAGCCACCATGTTTTGGCCTGTCCCTGTGGTTTTCACTGCTGTGTCTGAATCCAGGGCGGCTCTGGGTAAGTGCTGACGTCTAAGGTGGGAAAGGACCCTTCACTCACTGCTGAGGGAGTAGGATCAGGACCAGGGGTGTCATTGAGCTGGCCTTGCTGTACTTAGCAATTGCCTCTGAAATGAGTTTGAGACTGTGCATGGGGAACTGGGGATACAGGTGCCACCCCACAGGCACAGAGCTGGGTGGCAACAACAGCACAGCTGCAGTCTGGCTCAGAGGAGGTGCCAGGGCTCTGTTTGCTATAGAGCCAATAGCCAACCAATAGAACAGGGTTCACACCCAGCTCTGTCCCTGGCCAGAAGAGTGACTTAGTTTACTGAAATTCTCTAAACATCAGTTTCTTCATCTCTAAGGCCCAGTTCTTCATCCCATAAGGTCCAGTGGTTAAGAATCCACCTGCCCATGCAGGAGACACAGGTTTGATCCTTGGGCCTGGAAGATCCCCTGGAGGAGGAAAGAGCAACCCACTCTAGTATTCTTGCCTGGAAAATTCCACAGACAGAGGAGGCTGACAGGCTACAGTTCATGATGTCTCAAAAGAGTCAGGCACAACTGAGTGACTGAGCACACACAAAGGAAGATTAAACACACTTGACTCCCAGGGTGTTTTGATGTGAAATGAGATAATGTATGAAAACCCCAGGCCCTAACTGGCAGCTGTGTTGGTCTGAAGGAGGGCAGTAAATCCCCCATTCTCCCTTCTGTGATCTGAGCCAACTGAGATCTAGAAATAAGTGTCAGAAAAATGGAGATAAAAACATTAGCTTTGCAGCCATTAGTTCACATTCATGTGTGCTAAGTCAATTCAGTCGTGTCAGACTCTTTACAATCCTATGGACTGTAGCCCACCAGGCTCCTCTGTCCATGGGATTGTCTAGGCAAGAATACTGGAGTGGGTTACCATGGCCTCCTCCAGGGGGTCTTCCTGGCCCAGAGATGGAACCTGCGTCTCTTATGTCTCCTGCATTGGGACAGGTTCTTTACCACTAGACCTGTAGCCAAATGGCTTCCGAACATTTCACCTGAGAATCATCAAGGATAGAAAGTGTCACTTGGACTATTTCCTTAAGGAAGCCTGAGGATGAGGAGTTAAGTCCTTCTGACAATCATACATAGAACTGTAGTGTGGACTTTCCTAACCCAAACCCTAAGCTTTCAACTTGTGGTTCTGAAACATTTCCATCACTCACCTATAAACTAACATCTTAGTAAGAGAAGTCTTCACAGATCAGCTTTCAGAGGAGCTCAGTGCTCTGAGCCAAAGATTCTTGAGTGATCAATTTCTCTTCCCCAAACTTAAAACCACATCTAGACTTTCTATTTTCATCTGCAGTCCTGTAAACATCACAGCCATGTTTGAAATACATCCTTAGATTTTCTCTCCTCACCTATCATTCCTGAGGACCAAGTGTGATACAAAGGGAAAGAAGTAAACCATACTCAAGAAGACCCAGCCTCCTTGTCTCTCTTCAAAAGGTGCTGAAGTCCCATCCATAATCCTGACAATGGACCAGGACTAGGCTCCTTCTGATCCAGAAGACCAAACTCCTGTCAGTTAGAACTTGCTATGTTACACTTGGTTATTTCAAATCTTCTAGGCTTTCCTCAAAATGCTAATGAGCATATGAGCTCTCTCTCTCTTTCTCTCTCTCTCTCTCTCTCTCTCTCTCACACACACACGCACACACACACTTACAGTTCACTCTAAGTTGGTGACTTTCTTATGAAGTCTCCTACTCCATGTAGACATAGAAGCCATCTTTTGGAAAGTTCCTCCAGCTTCACATATTAAAAGTTACAATCCACACATATCTGATTGTGCGTGCATCTTCTCTTCCTTTCCCTCTGCTTTATTGACAAAGGAGTTGCTCCTCCAATCTAAGTCAAGTTCTTCCCCTGTTTTTCAGATGCCATCATCTTTCTCCTTCTCAGGAATCTTTACTCTCAGTGATCCCTCTCTCTTTTGTACATGCAGTCTCTATATTTCCATTGAATTTTCCTCCATAAGTGTTCTCCCATTAAAAAGCAAATTCGCACTCAACCCCACCTCCTCCAGTTAACAGCTCACTTCTGTCCACCCCCCAGCCCAGTCACAGCCAAACTTCTCAGAAGAGGCAGTCTACATGGCTACGTCTGTTCACCTCTCATTCACTCCTTACCACCACAATCTAGCTCTTTGCTCCTCACAAACAACTCACACAAAGGCTACCAACAATCTCTAATTGTTAAATCTAGTGGGCAGTTTTCAGTCCTCATCTCGTTTAATGTCTGAGTAGCGTTTCATACTTTGGAGACTCCCTTGGATGTCTCAAGGCAACTGATTTCTCGGCCTCGCCTCTAAATTGGTCCTGATCTGTTTCAAGCTCAGAAGAAGCATTATCATCTAACCAGCTGCACCAGCCAAACAGTCTGGGGTCATCCACAACTCTCCCTTCTTTCCTACCCTCTACATCTAATCCATCAACAAGTACTGCTGATTTTACTCTATGAATACTTGCTAAATCTATCCACTCCCATCCTTTGGCATTTCTCCCCAAGCCACCATCTTTTATCGCTTGGTCAATAACACACTTAACCAGTCTTCTCTACGTATCCTTTTGCCCTAAGTGAATACTGAAAGATATTTGAAAACTAAAAGCTGAATGATGTCTCAAAATGCAAATCTGATTTCTTCTCTCTCTCTCTCTCATATGCATGCGCGCACACACACAACACACACACACACACACACACACACACACACACACACACACACACACACACACACCATTCACCCTTCTTAAAACTCTTTAACTGTTTTTCATTACTCTTAGAATCCAGATTCCAATCCTTAGCGTGGCTTATAAGATCCAGCAGTTTCTGCCACAATGTTGTCTAATTCCAGGGGCCGCCATTCACATAATAGTCTGGGTAGAGTCTCCCTTAGAAGTCGTGCAGTACGCAACCTGCCCAGCTGTACACCAGGCCCTGGGCCCTGACCTATCTCTCCAGCCTCAATCTGTATCAGTCTCACCCTAGCTCTCTGCACTCAGCCACATTCTAGTTTTCAAATGTGTCTGGCCCATACCAGCCAACAGAATTTGAATCTATTCTTTCTACCTGATACATGCTCCTCCCTACCCCAATTCCTTTTCTTGGTTAATTTTTAATCAAAAGACTTCCTTACAGCAACCTTTAATATTGGTCAGAGTCCCAGCAGAAAACAGACAGTACATCCCAAGAAGGGTCAGCTTGAAGGGAGTTTAATGAAGGGACTAGTTACAAGGTAAAGGCGTGGTTAAGGGACCAGCAATGGCTGATGAAGCATTCCTGGGTCTCAAGGGGCAAAGGAAGGGAGCAGTGGTTGTAAGAGAGGAGCCTCCTGACAGGGCTGTGACTTCCAGTAGAGGAACACAAATCACTGCCAAACTACAGTCCAGCAGGGACGGTACCAGGGCACAAACACCTCCACCTCTCTCCCATTCCACTCCTTGCTGGTGTCTCCCGTGAGCCCAAACCACCCTAAGTCCAAGGATCAAGAGGTCCATGGATGCAGTCATTAGGGGTCAGAGCAACCTGAGAAAGAGGTAAGAGTGGGTCTTGAGGGGCCAGAGGAGAATATTCTACGTTCCCTCCTCCTTCCCCACCAGTTCAGCTCTCTTTGATCTTTGCATTTTTAACACAGCATTCTTTTCCATCAGAGTTCTCTTCATTTGTAATTATGATTCTTCTGTAAGTATTTGATTCATAGAAAATCATTGCTAAATAATTATTTGGGTGCCAATGATTATTAATTTTAAATTATGAACAGACTGGTTCATAAGCTCATGAGAGTAGGTACTATTAAACACCCAGTGTCTGACATAGTACCTGATGTTGAGTAGGAGATCCACGAGCACATGCTGAATGAATAAATGAAGGCTTATGAGGAGGAGTAATCACTACTTTTAGCTATTCATTATTTTAAGTTTATGTACTTTTAAAAAAAATCATTTATTGATTGATTTTGCTGCCTTGGGTCTTAATTGTGGCACACAGGATCCTTCATGCAGGATCTTTTGTTGAGGTGTGCGGACTCTCTAGTTGTGGCACACGGGCTCCAGATAGTGAGTGCAGGCTTCAGTAGCTGCAGTGCATGAGCTTAGTTGCTCTGAGGCATGTGGGGTCTTAGTTCCCTTACCAGGGATTAAATCTAAGTCCCCTGCATTGCAAGGCAAATTCTTAACTGCTGGGCCACTAGGGATGTCCTAAGTTTATGTATTTTGACCATTGGGTGTCTACTCAGGTTTGTAAAGACAAGGGAGAGTAGATCTGGCATTAATTGGAAGGGAAACGTCTTAGCCCAGGCTGCTGTAACAAATACCTTAGACTACAAGGCTCAAACATCAAACATTTATTTCTCACAGTTTAAGAGGCTTGGGGGGCCAAGATCAAGGTGCCAACCTATACAATGCCTAGTGAGGAACTTCTTCCTGGTTTGCAGACAGCCACCTTCTCTGTGTCCTTAAATGGCAAAGAGGGCAGCCATCTCTTTCATGTCTCTTCTTATAAGGGCACTAATCCTGGACGTGGAACAACAAACTGGTTCCAAATAGGGAAAGGAGTAGGTCAAGGTTGTATATTGTCACCCTGCTTATTTAACTTATATGCAAAGTACATCATGAAAAACGCTGGGCTGGATGAAGCACAAGCTGGAATCAAGATTGCCAGGAGAAATATCAATAACCTCAGATATGCAGATGACCCCACCCTTATGGCAGAAAGCAAAGAAGAACTAAAGAGCCTCTTGATGAAAGTGAAAGAGGAGAGTGAAAAAGTTGGCTTAAAGCTCAACATTCAGAAAACAAAGATCATGGCATCCGGTCCCATCACTTCATGGGAAAGATGGGGAAACAGTGGAAACAGTGAAAGATTTATTTTGGGGGGGTCCAAAATCACTGGAGATGGTGACTGCAGCCATGAAATTAAACTTTGCTTGCTCCTTGGAAGAAAAGCTATGACCAACCTAGAAAGCATATTAAAAACAGAGACATTACTTTGCCAACAAAGGTCCATCTAGTCAAAGCTATGGTTTTTCCAGTAGTCATGTATGGATGTGAGAGTTGGACTGTAAAGAAAGCTGAGTGTCGAAGAATTGATGCTTTTGAACTATGGTGTTGGGGAAGATTCTTGAGAGCCCATTGGACTGCAAGGAGATCCAACCAGTCCATCTGAAAGGAAATCAGTCCTGAATATTCATTGGAAGGACTGATGCTGAAGCTGAAACTTCAGTCCTTTGGCCACCTGATGCGAAGAACTGACTTATCGGAAAAGGCCCTGTTGCTGGGAAAGATTGAAGGCAGGAGAAGGGGATGACAGAGGATGAGATGGTTGGATGGCATCACCGACTCAATGGACATGAGTTTGAGCAAGCTTTGGGAGTTGGTGATGGGCAGGGAGGCCTGGCATGCTTCAGTCCAGGGGTCCCAAAGAGTTGGACACAACTGAGCAACTGAACTGAATCCTGTTCATGAGGGCTCCACCCTCATGACCTAATCACATTTCAAACACTCCACCTCCAAATACCATCACATTGGGAGTTAGGACTTTAATAAAGGAATTTGGGGGAGTCAAACATTCAGTCCATAACAGGAGAGGATCAGGGTGAATGCTAACAGCACAGAGAAGGGTCCTCATCAGACAGTATCAGAGAGGTCTGAGCCTTTGCTACTACATTTAGTCTCAATGAAGTCTCCCTTGACTGTATGACTTTGGATAGTCACACGAATCCCCTGGGTCTTGGTTTTCTCACCTGTCAAATAGGGTTGCTGCGCTGCTGCTAAGTCGCTTCAGTCGTGTCCGACTCTGTGTGACCCCATAGACGGCAGCCCACCGGGCTCCCCTGTCCCTGGGATTCTCCAGGCAAGAACACTGGAGTGGGTTGCCATTTCCTTCTCCAATGCAAGAAAGTGAAAAGTGAAAGTGAAGTCGCTAAGCCGTGTCCGACTCTTAGCGACCCCATGGACTGCAGCCCACCAGGCTCCTCCGTCCATGGGATTTTCCAGGCAAGAGTACTGGAGTGGGTTGCCAGTGCCTTCTCTGTCAGGTAGGGTTAATGGATGGCTAATTTCCCTTCACAATTGCTGGGAGGATCACATGAGGTCATGTGTGTTATGTAACAGATAGTTTCCACACAATGGTTGGTCCCTGGGTTCCAGAGGTACTCAGGATAATTTTAATAAAGTTCACTTTCTAATCTTTGTCAGGGAGAATATTCATTCTGGATGCAGAATCCTCACCACTGATACTTCTGAGCTTCGTGGGATCTTGTTCACAGAGCTGTTCCTTGGAGAGGCTCTTTCCCCAGTGGCAAGAAGGACAATAAGACTATTGTAAGGACACACCTTGCCTAGGAAAATCTCTCGCTGCTTCTCACCACACCCCTTCCCTTCCTCAGCCTGAGAAAATTCCCAGAGTTCAGCCAAAACCATTGCCCCTGGCTGTCTCTAAGCCCACACACAAAAAGACCTCCCTGCCTTCCCATCAATCACTTGTCATTTATGAATATGCAATTATGAAAATGTGAAGTCATCATTTCCAGTTATGCTCTTTTTAATTTGCAACAGTGGCAAAGGGGTTGGTCTTCCATGACCTAACACTTGCTCCCTGATCGCTGGTTACTATCCTTTATCCTTGTAATCTTTTTTTAATTATTAGTGAAGTATGGTTGCTTTACAATGTTGTGCTAGATTTTACTGTACAACAAAGGGAATCAGCTATACATATACATATATCCCCTCTTTTTTGAATTTCCTTCCCATTTAGATCACCATAGTACATTGAATAGAGTTCCCTGAGCTCTCCAGTAGGTTCTCATCAGTCATCTACTTTATACATAGTATCAGTAGTGTATATATGTCAATTCCAATCTCCTAATTCATCCTCTCCCCTGTTCCCCCTCCCCTTGGTGTCCGTATGCCTGTTCTCTGTGTCTGTAACACTGACATAATATCTATAAGGCAGACATGCTCTTTTCCTTTCTTCTTTTATTTCTTTTTTCTCCCTGTGGTCGATCCTTCCTGTGGATTTCCAATGTCTCCTCCTGGCTAAGTCATCATGGATTTCCTCATTTCTCCAAACAGACGGCTCAGTACCATTAACTTTGTAGTTCCGTCTTTGATAGATCCAATATATGTATTCCCTCCTCTGCTTTCCTTAACTTTTTAATAACAGAGACATGTCAGAACAGAAATTGCTTCTAGTCTGGTACAGGTTGTGCTCTCCATGAAGTGGGGGTGGCTTCACTTCGACTTGACACAAACCCAATCAGGATATGAAACTCTGAAGATATTTGTCTTTATCAGGGGCCTCACGGTTGTTAGGAAAGTAGGAATGATATTGATGTATATATATCTCCTTGTAGTCCACACCAAAGAGAGAGAGAGAGAGAAACCCCTGACATTTATCTCTTAAATAAGACATGTGAGCAGCCAGATGCCGTTTGACAGGACAAATATCTACTGTGCCTGCAAACAGCCCTGAAAGTCGGTGCAGAGAACACTAAGGCACCAGACCCCAAGAGCTGGGGATTAAGGGCATCATTTAACACTGAACTATGGGCAAGATTTGTCTAGCTGGCCCTGCATCCAAACTGGGCATTTCATTTTCATTTCCTGGATTCTCCATGGGCTCATGTTCTTCTGGGTGAGTAGCTGTGAGCCCTTTTCATTCCCCTAAACTCTGATCTTTCACAGAGTTGTAGAGTTTTTCTTTCAGCTGGGCTGTAGAGTTGCAGAATTCTTGTGAAGATTTGATAGTTCTCCTCCAAAAAGAAAATTGGACTCCTGAAGATCCACAGAAACAGCACCACTAACAGCAAATGAGAACAGAGGCCCGACTGGAGACCTTGGCGAGAAAAAGCACTCGAAGGCGTTTTTGCAGCAGCGTCAGCAGCAAACCACATGGAGGGGGCGGGACGGGGAATGGGGGAATTTCCACTAACAAGTTTGACGGTTATTCTGTAACTCTAGAGAAGCCCTGTTTACTTCAGCAGCATTACTTTTTTAGACAGAAGTGTCTGATTAAGAACCTGATAGAGCAATGGTGTTTAATTGACACTGGCCACAAAGGCATCTGAGAAGCTTTATCTTCTGCCTTTCATAGGCATTGCTTCAAGTTTCTCTGCTGCTGCAGGCAACATTTGAGAACAACTCTTTATCTGTCTGCCCCACTGAGGTCCTCATAAGCCTTCTTTTCCAGAGAAACAGCCTGCAGCTGAAGTCAGACTGCTTGCTTCCTTCACTTCCTGGTTTGGTTACATTTAACCTCTCATGCCTCAGTTTCCTCAACTATCTATTTTTTTTTAATCCAATTATCCTTTGTGGCAAGGATTCATTAAATGTTCAGTTCAGTTCAGTTCAGTCGCGCAGTCGTGTCTGACTCTTTGCAACCCCATGGACTGCAGCATGCCAGGTTTCTCTGTCTGCCACCAACTCCCGGGGCTTGGTCAAATTCATGTCCATCGAGTTAGCGATGCCATCCAACTGTCTCATCCTCTGTTGTCCCCTTCCCCTCCTGCCATCAATCTTTGCAAGCATCAGGGCCTTTTCCAGTGAGTCAGTTCTTTGCATCAGTAAATGTTAGCTCTTCTGATTATCATTTTGAACAAATGCCACAGTAGTGCTGTGCTGAGGAATTATCCTGCCTTGGTCAGGATAAAAGATGCTGGATACAGACTTTCAGTTTTACAAGATGAAAACTTGTGAAGATGGATGGTGGTGACAGTTGAACAACATTATGAATGTATTTAATACCATTTTACTGTATACTTGACAATGACTATAATGGTCAATTTTATGTATGTGTATTTTATACAATGAAAAAGCAAAAAGAATGAAAACAAACAAAAAACCTTTTTTAAGGAGTTGGGTATGGCACAGAATCCTGCTTCCCCTAAAAGGTCACCCTCCTAATCCCCAGAAACTGTGAATGCTATTTTACATGATAAAAGGATTTTGCACTAGTGATTCTGTTAAGAACCTAAAGGACTGGGGATTATCACAGATTACCCAGGTGAATCCAGACACAAGGGTCCTTACAAGAGAGAGACAGGAGGGTCAGAGTCAGAGAAGTGGATGTGACGACAAAAGCAGGAGTCAGAGAGGAGAGAAGGTGCTATGATGCCGGCTTCTCAGATGGAGAAAGAAGGTCAGGAACCATGGGCTCAGAATGCCTCTGGAAGCTGGCAAAGGCAAGGAAACAGATTCTCCCCTGGGGCCTCCAGAAGGAACCCAGCCCTGCAGACACCAGGGTTTTCAGACTAGTGAGACTTCTGCCCTTCAGAACTGCAAGATAACAAACTCATTTTAGGCCACTAAGTTTTCGCTCATTTGTTGCAGCAGCCCTAGGGAACAAATGCATTGGATATTTGTGGAGATGTGGGCCTGGTCAGGAGAGAAGGCAGGAACACAGAGAAGCCTCTGTGGGGGGACACAACGGGGCGTCATTCCGTCCTGCCAGAGGGCGCCTCGTGGAGGCCACAGCCCTGCGGGGAAGAGCAGCCACTCTTCATTTTTTCTTTATTTCCTTCTTATTTTTTTTCTTTTTTTTAAAAAAAAATTTGTTAAAAAAAAAAAACTTTATAGTTGCTTTACAATGTTGTGCTGATTTTTGCTGTACAGTGAAGTGAATCAGCTATACGTATACATATATGCCCTCCCTCTTGGGCCTCCCACCTCCCCCATCCCTCTCCTCTAGGTTGGCACAGAGCACCTAGCTGAGCTCCCTGAACTCTACAGCAGCTTTCCACTAGCTGTTTTTCTTATATGTGTCAACCCATGAAGTCTTGATCAGTGGAGGCACGTTTCAAGGCCAAAGCATGTTGAGGGGTTATGGGCCATCCCCAAATGGAAGATGGTGTGTGAGAACTAACTGAAAGTCCTTTGGCTGCGGCTTTCTCTTCCCCTGGAAAACCTCAGAGGAAGGGCCCGGTGTGAGGCTGTGGCTGCAGCCGCCGGCTCACAGTTTCCACATCTGCTCGGGAGCTCCTGAGATGAAGCAGAGATAGCTCTCACATGAGGCTAGGGCTCCTCTTTCTAGAGTTTCTGTAGTTTCCTCATTTGCCCCACAAGCCAGTCCTCCAAAATACTCATTGAATGAATAAACAAACAAACAAATAGGCAAGAACAACATAATTGTGATCACAAAATATCACTGTTTTTCTTAGCTTGGGGGTGTAGGACTGGAGTGAGATGAAGACGGGGTGAAGATCCTTTCTCTCTTTTCATCTCTCTAGAAAGGCCAGACAGAGTGGTCCCCTCCTCAGTCACACACACGCAGGTGTCCTTGGTTCCAGAATAGAAAGATGGCTCAGAGCCCTGCGCTGCTGAGAACAGAAGCCTGTAAACGCCCCCAGAGCATCCAAAATCCGAGGGGTGCATGCTAATAACCCATCATCGATGTTGCCTTTGCTGATGCCCAAAGAAAAACAAACATTTAATTGAGCAAAATCTGGCATTAATCAATGATGTGACTTTAGTCAAGCAAAAACGACAGATTCCTGAGTCGGACATCCAACTGTGAGAATTGTTCTCTTCTGGGGCAGAGAATGCAAAATGTGTATATATAGCATCTCTTACCCAGCCCAGGACCACAACTCAGTGTGGGGAAAAAAAAAAATCCTCTGTTTTTAAAATCTTCCTGATTTTAAGTTGTGTTGTGGCAAACCTTATTGTATAACTCCAAACCCTTTCACAGAATTGTTGTGATTTATTATATGCTAATGATAATTTGTTTCTAAGAGACAGTTGGAGATGATTGAATCAGCAGAGATCTAACCAGAGAGAAAGAGGAACCTGAAGTTACAGAACCAGGTCAGAGAATTCTGACAAGATGGCGGTGATGTGGAAGCACAGGTTTGGGACCTTCTTGAATCCCCACAGAAAAACAGATCTGCTAAGTAGGAGAACCAACTAACCTGGCCACAGGGGACATTTATGACAAAACCAGCTGAATAAGTATTCTCATAAACCCCAAATGCAAACAAATTGGGATAAACCACAATAGTTGTAGCCCCAGGAAGTCTCAGCACCTGTAGGGAAGCAGAAGGGGGCCACCAGGCATCTACAGACCTAGAACAGGAAAACCCCAAGTAGCTGACAGATGGGAGCACTTGTGGGCCTGTGGGGAACAGCTGGTGCTGGGAAGGGCTTTGCCCCATCCAGCCAGGGGGTGGGGAGTGGGAGGGAGCTGCAGCCGGCTCTGAACCATGACCTTTCCAAGCTGAGTAGTCAGGGCTCTCCTTCAGGATGAGATCCACATCAAGGAACTTGCTGGGAGAGGAAACAAAACCCAGTGGGACAGCTCTTTAGACTGATCCAGCCTGACCACAAAAGCAGGTAAAAACCCAGCTGCTGACATTTGTGCCCATCCGCCTCCCTCCCACCTGTTCAGGCAGCTGGGCTGGCTCCACTGCTCTGGCGTCACTGCTTTGTTGACCTATCTGGACATAATTCTGCCCCTGTCACTCTTTCAGACACAATTTTGCCACCACCCTCTGGCTTCGTGTGTAATTTCAAACAATTAGTCCTGCTACTGCCCTCTGGAGCCTTTAAAATATCTCCTCCCTCCTCCTATGACAAGTTTCAAATATTTGGCAACAGCTATCACAGGCCCCCTTAAAGCATACCTTTTTGAGGCATCTCTGGTTTCTTCAAAAGCACCTTATGGAATGTGGCTTCCAGAACCCTCATTTCTGGTCCCTGCCTCTGGTCTTCTTGCAATTCAGTTCATGGAATAGCAAAGAAAATATCAGTCACGGAGCCAAAGAGCTTGTATCTAAGTTCTGGAACCCCACCTCCTGGCCAGCCTCTTACCCTCTCTGGGCCTCGATTTTCCCATCTGCAGTATTGGGGATATTTTAAAATCATAGACTTACAATATTTTGAGGAATAGTGAGATAATAAATGGGGCCACTCGGAGAAGTCTAGCACATTGTTGCTCTTCAGTCACTAAATCATGTCCGAGTCTTTGTGACCCCATGTGTGAACTGCAGCACGCCAGGCTTCCCTGTTCCTCACTATCTCCTGGAGTTTGCTCAAACTCATATCCATTAAGTCAGTGATGACATCCAACCCTCTCATCCTCTGTCGCCCCCTTCTCCTCTTGTCCTCAATCTTTCACAGCATCAAGATCTTTTTCAATAAGTCGGCTCTTCGCATTAAGTGGCCCAAGTATTGGGCTTCAGCTTCAGTTCTTCCAGTGAATATTCAGGGTTGATTTCCTTTGGGATTGACTGGTTTGATCTCCTTGCTGTCCAAGGGACTCTAGCACATGGACGAAATATATAGAAATGTTTAGGTATTATTTCTCAAACTTGGAAATCATTGGCACCCCAAGTTGCATTCCAGAAGTGATCTGTTTACAAGAGGATCCAATGGAGCTATCTTCTCCCTCACTTTAGTCTCCAGGTTTCTCTTAATGAAATTTAAAGCCAATCCTCACAGAGCTGGCGCTGAGCTGAGTGACAACCTCTCCACTGATGCTGAGTTTCTTATCATCGTCATATTACACAGCATATGGATGAGAAGAGCTACTGTCAACTTATACAAAAGGTCTTCTATGTGGAATCAGTTCAGTCCATCATTCTTTCTCCAACATGATTCCAAGAAATATTTTTTTCTGGGGGAGGGAACATATAATAGGGAAGAATCTTTGTATTCTATTACAAGTTAATCAGTAAAAGGATGCTGCCCATAAGCCCAAATTATACAAAATGGCCCAGCTCTAGGAACCAGGTGGTGAGCATTAAGCTAAAATACCTTTGTTTAGCTCACAGGAAGCATCCTGACCAGGCCCACATGTGAATGATTGTAGGAGAAAAGAAATTAACACATCCCCTCTGGAGGCTGACCAAAGCCAGGATATGTTTGACTTGACTTCCTCCCCTTTTAGTATAAAAGAAGCCTAAAATCTAATTCAGGTAAGATGGTTCTTTAGGACATAAGTCTACCATCTTCTCTGTCTACAGACCATCCTTATAAAGTCATTATTCCCTGACCCAACAAAATGTCTCTTGATTTTTTGACCTGTCCTGTGGTGAGTAGTACAAGTTTGGGCTTGGTAACAAATGTACAGAAATCTCTGCTCTTTCCTCATTTAGAAATATTACAGTCCTATGTGTCCAATCTTCATCTTCCTCAGTATGCTTATATCAATCTTCTTCAACCCAAGAACCAATATACCATTTTAAGTTCTTTTTATCTTCCACCTATTCTATTAATATCTCCTCTGGATAACAAACTCCATATGCCAAACGTGGGATATATACATCCTTTTACTTGAGTTCTCTTTGCCATTCAAGTTTCATGGGGTATCCCCTAACAATGTGCCAAGATTTTCTACACAGGTCTATCATGTGGTCCATAGGTTTTCATTGTTTCCTTAATCATTGTTCCAAAATTCAGCCATCTTTAAAAGTAAGCAGTAAAGTTTTAGAAAGTGCATGTGAACCACTGTTTTAATGAACAGTGTGTTTTAAAAAAATTAAGAGGCAAAGCATGTTATTCACTTTGGTTAAATAAACAGAACCTCTTGGGAGCCTGGCTGCTTGGCTTCCAAAGCCAGAATTGACAGGCCAAGGCCCATGTGGTTCCAGGTACCTTGAATGGCCAACCAAGAACAAAGAAAAAATGAATAGTCACATGTGGACTAATGTTGAGAATCAAAACATTCACCCTCTATTGGGGTCATTAATCCTGTCACATACTGAGAATTCGCATAAGCTTTAAATACTATATGCCCTTTAAGCATACACTCATATACTCTCTCCGGCATACATATATCCAGAAATATGATTGTCCTTATACCAAACAAAAGCACTAACCTCACACACCTTCTTGGCAAAATGGTAGCAACAATGTATTCATGTGTAATAATACCATACAATCACAGTAGAAAAAAGAAGACGCATGCTGAGCTTTTGCTTAACAGTCTTATTGGTGAAAGTCCCCAAGTGATATCGATGGAACTAAACCGCTATTGGCATTGGAGAAGCTAAGCAGATCAGAGACCCTCATGAGATACTTACGTCCATATGGCTAGATCCTGATCTTGATTGGATGTATCATAACACTGAATGTGTTTATGAAATGTCCCAGACAAGGTGGATGAATTTTCAGTGTCTCAGTCTCTCCCTTCTGTGTTCCTTATGCTGCTGCTATTTTGTATAATAGTTTATGATTTCACATAACTACTTTTCAACTGCTTGACCTGCAGGATATCTCCCAATGAGATCGCAAACTCTGTGAATGCAAGAACCAGGTCTTCAGATTTCTTTCTCTCCCCACTTAGCTCTTAATCCTATGCCTTTCATAAAGCAAACATCCAATAGACATCGCCTGACCAAATGGCCTAATGTGGCCTTGGAAGATTGACGTGGAATCAGTCCCGAATTGCATGGCACTGTATGAAAAGAGCTGTTAAGAGGGGCTGAGGTTTGGACCCTTTCCTGTAAAACCATCTCTCCCTGCACTTATTGCAGACCCTGTGATTTATTCATCCTTTGATGTATTTGTGCCTTGGCTGTTTTGTTTTTTTTTTAAACCACGCCATTAGGGTTTTGTTACTCATTCAGGTAGTAAATTGAAGAAAAAACCCTTTCTAAATTGCTAGCATTCCAGTCATGGGTTTGAGGCCAAAAGTTTCTCCTATGTAAGAAAAGGTCAAGTGCGGTTGCTCACCCGAGAAGCAGAACAGGGTAAGCCACTTGCCCCCAATCAGAGATGGTCCCGTGAAGCACAGGGAAGACAGCTTTTCTGCAACCTGGTCATTGCCTGAGGTCTGAGTCTTGATATTAATATTTTCCCCTCACTTTCCGAGTGTCTGCTTATTTAAATTTCTTAATCGTCTGGTTGCAAACTCCCAGGGATTTCAAGGAAGAAAACAACAGGTCAGCTTAAAGAAGTTGAAGAGGATAAATGAATGTAGGCCAGGGGAATAAGAGCCACTTCCCACTGAAGACTCAGCTAGCCTTATGTCACGGGGCACCAGCCTGATTGCATGAGGTAGCTGGCTCTATTCGAAACTTGGACACATCTGGAAATGATCATTTTGCAGTTTGCTTGGCCTCTTCCCGATGGCGAGACCTCACTGTCTTGCCTTATGCAAACCACAAACTCATACATTCCTGGCCAAAGGGGCCAATTTACTTGGCCCGGCATGTCCCTGATGATGACATCAATTTGGAGTTAGCTGGTCACCAAACATGTAAACAAGACCTCAGACACAGAAGGAACATGCTAAAGAGGGAGACAGGGTCATCACCCACGGTCATTATGCTTAGTGTGCCTTCAGCCAAAAGCAGTGTGACAACAGAGACATTGCTTCACCCCGAGTCCCTCTTCAGGCTGGCTGGCAGCTCCCCAGTAGTCTAGATCAGGACTATCTACTCACTTAACAGACAGTGGCCATTGGTTGATTTGACCAGGGCTTGGCCTCAAAGATCCCAAGTCTAGAGCCTGGAGTAAGGATGTGAGTGACGCTTCTGCTTTTCCTCCCCTATCATTTAGGCAGGAAATTTGGAAAATCCCTTTCATTAGACCCACAGTGCCAATCATCCCCTTTACAGAGACTGAGTCCAGTGGGCTCCTGGCACACACCCTGGTAGACAGGTTTGTTAAAAATGTGTGAAAATAAATAAGCAAAAGAAATCAAACCAAATAAAACCAAAAGGACATACCTCTTCTCCAGCTGGCTGGGCCCTCCCTAGGCCTACCCCCAGGTGCTCTCCTCCACCAAAGCCTGGCTCCATGGCTCCACGTCTGAGCCCCGCTGCATGCTGGATGGAGGACGGTCCAGGTCCCAACCCACCTCTGCCATGAAAGGCATCACTGCTCTTTAAGCCACCTTCTTGTAAAAGCAGGAAAAACAAGGGGTACAGTTAGCACGCAATCCATTTTGTATAATGATCCAAACACCACTGAGTGGGCAAGCCCACATACTGGAAAAAACATTAGCCTCAAGATTTCAAGACACTGACAGTGTGAGCTTCCCTAGTGGGTACAGTGCAGGTTAAAGGCCTTGGGATAAATTCCCACTTCATCCCTGTGGAACTTGACTGTAGTTCTAGCTCAGGAAGGTTTTGCCTGGTAAAGGGCTGGACATCTGAACTTTCAGGATTTGAGTGATAGTCATGGTCAAGGAAGTGACGTGGTTTCCATGATTTTCCTTTGGGGAAGGAAATTATGTAAGAGACCAGAGAGGAATCATTTGGCTGCATAGAAAGCGTTCATGCAAATATTAACAAAGGGGCTTTTACTCAAAAGATTCAGAGTAAGTGGGATCCAATGAGAAGGTGACCAACTAGATTCTGGTGCCAGGACCATGATGAGGGCATCTGAGGAGTACCTAGACCTTTACCCCACTGCCTGTTTACTGATATCATTCTGCTCCCTGAGCCCTCCCTCTTCATTTCTGAGAGGGAATCTGACGGCTTCTGACCAACCTTCATTTTTTATTGAAATATAGTTAATTTACTATGTTTCAGGTATACAGCAAAGTGATTCAGTTAGATTTATATATGTATATATATATCTAATAATAATTTTAGATTATTTTCCATTATAGGTTATTACAAGATATTGAATCTAGTTCCCTGTGCTATATAGTAGGTCCTTGTTGTTGATCTGTTTTATATATAGTAGTGTATATCTGTTAATCTCAAATTTCTAATTTATCCCTCCCTCCCCTTTCCCCTTTGGTAACTATAAATTTTCTTTCTATGCCTGTGAGTCTATTCATGTTTTATAAATAAGTTCCTTTGTATCTTTCTTTAGAGTCCACATGTAAGTGATACTGTATGATACTTGTCTTTCTCTGACTCACTTTGCTTAGTATGAAAATCTCTAGGTCCATCTATGTTACTTCAAATGGTGTTATCTCATTCTTTTTCACGGCTAGGTAGTATTCCATTGTATATATGTACCACATCTTCTTTATCCATTTATCTGTCAATGGACATTTATGTTGCTTCCCTGTCTTTGGCTATTGTGAATAGTGTGGCTATGAACATTGGGTTGACCAACCTTCCTAGTCAACTTCCATCAAGGTAGAAGGGAAGATACACAGTAGAAGAACTTGGCTGGGGGGTAGGAGGGTCATGTAATTCCTTTAAGGAGGGATTGTGGAGGTAGAAAGGGACTCATAAACAATTCTTCTAGGGAAGATCTCCTCCTATTTACCTCTTTAGTGATGGGGAAAGATCCTTAGTTGCATCACATCAATATGAATCAGAAGGGTAGACCTGGAGCAGGGGACTCCTTCCCAACCTGGTAATAAAGCAGTCTGAAGCAAGATCTGGTGTCTTCAGGTCAATAAGTACATAGAACATCTGGGAGAGCTAGAATAAGAATAGAGGGAAAGGGCTAGAAGATGTACACATTGCAGGCTGTTGTTCAGTCCCTAAGTCATGTCTGACTCTTTGTGACCCCATGGACTGCAGCACACCAGGCTTTCCTGTCTTTCACTATCTTCTGGAGTTTGCTCAAATTCATGTCCATTGAGTTAGATTCTGCACCCTCTTGTGCAGCTCCTATCCCCCAATTCCTGTCCACTCATAGGCAAATTATTCCTGCAGAGCCTACACAGACTAGATCCTAGATTTTTGCCGTGTTTAATTATCATGGGATGGATGGATGGATGGATATCTATTCTGCCTAAATCTATGCCTAAATCCAACCGTCTCATCCTCTGTCACCCACTTCTCCTTTTGCCTTCAATCTTTCCCACCATCAGGGTCTTTTCCAATGAGTCAGCTCTTCACATCAGGTGGCCAGAGTATTGGAGCTTTAGATTCAGCATCAGTCCTTCCAATGAATATTCAGGGTTGATTTCCTTTAGAATTGACTGGTTTGATTACATTGCAGATTATTTAAATATCTTTAAAGATTAAACTTCCTTGCGCTCCCTCAGACCCTTTCTCAACTGCATTCCCACCCAGAGGAACGGCTAATTGGCAGGAGGTCAGCGCATTTACACAGACTCACTCCAATTCACCAGAGAGGCAGGAAGGGCCAGGGAGGAGTGGCTGGATGACACACTATTATGCAATCATCTGAAAATCTAATTTATGGAACCAGTAGCCATCTGTTCCTTGGGTAATGTGCCAAGGTACCCGCCAACATCAGAACAAGCTTTCTGCTGTTGGGTAACCAACTGCATCAATGGGACTAACACAGCACGAGACTCATCTTATGAAACGGATCTTCCACCAAATTAGTCATTTCCTGCTGGATTTTTCTCTGAGTTGGTAAGCATCAAAGCACAGAGTTTCTGAAGCATCAGAGAATGACGGGTGAGGTTGGGGCAGCCCAGTGCCCCCAATGATGCAGTAGGGTAGCAGGCTACATGATGTGCAACACATTCTTGGAGCCATGCAGGAGACTGTGGTTCGGCCAGGCCCATTTTGCCTTCTGAGCAACAGGAAGCCTGACGCAAGGATGAAACTGGGGGGGGCGGGGCTAGATGGCGGAGTAATATGACGGAGAGATCACTCTCTCCCCCACACAAACCTTTATCGAAAGAACATCTGAAAGCTGAGCGAAAGTTCACAAGATTACTTCTGAATGCTGGCAGAGGGACGTCAGACATTAATCATATCAGCGCATTAATCTTCAGAAGAGGTAGGAGAAATTATAAAAGGAAAAAAAGAGAACAAAAGAGTTTAGGGACTGGAGACCCTGCCTGGGGAGGGAGTCGTAAAAGAGGAGAAATTGTCTCTAAGCACCAGGACACCTTCTCAACCGCGGGTTTTGGGGAAGATTTCGAATCTCGGAGGCAACATAACCGGGAGAATCAATAATAAAAACTCCACTGATTACGTGGCCAAAAGCAACTTCCAGTAAAGAACCCCCAGACGCCTGCAATCCGCCACCACAAGTGGGGGCTGGGCGGAGAGGAGCGGGCGGCACTGCTTAGGGTAACAAGGTACCGGGCCGCTAACTGTGAGATAGTAACCTAAACTGTGGGATCAGCCAAGAGAGAGAACTACACCCGCTGCGAAAAACCCAAAGGCTAAGCACTGCCGGCCCGCTCACATAGAAAAAAGGACTGAGGCGATACAGGGGAAGAGCTAGCCGGCCTGCGGGGACCGCCCCATCCACCCCTTCGGAAACAGCGGGCAGGCGGGTTACCACCAGAGCCGGAAAGGAGTGCGAACTCGCATCCCAGAGAGGAGCACCCCCTAACCAAACTGGCAAACAGGCTCCCAGTTTCTAAGCAAAAGACAGCCTAGATCCGGAGGGTCCACAGCCCGCCGGGAGGGTCGCAGCCAGAGACCAGCTCCCCCGAACTGACACATAAGCACACGAGGAGCCGGAGCCTGGGGCGCTGCCCGTAAACCAAACCGAGGCGGGGGACCAGGGAGGTGATAAGCAGCACCTGGGCGGGTTGCGCTCCGCCAAACATCCTGTCTATGCCTGAGCTGCTCCGACCGGGAAACGGCGCAAACCGCCGGCCCAACCCCGAAAGTCTGCCGCCTTTGTGGAGTACCCGGGAAGCGGCGCCCGGGCGAACCGAGGCGGGGACCAGGGAGGAGATAACCGCCACCTGTGCGGTGCGCTCGTCGGGTGCCAAATCTCCTGCTGCCTGAGCTGCTCCGACCGGGAACGGACGCAAACCGCCGGCCCAACCGAGTCTGCGCCTATGTGGAGTACCCGAACGCACTCCCCTCTGAAACCGATGCGGGACCATGGAGATGATAAGCCGCACCGCCCCGACAGGGGAGAGTGCGCTGCGCCAAACACCCGGCTGGCCTGAGCTTCTCCGACCAGTGGAACTTCGCAAACGCGCCGCCCAACCGAGTCTGCGCCTTTGTGGCGTACCCGGGAAGCGCGCCCTTCGAACCGAGGCTGGGACCATGGGTGATAAGGCCGCACCGCCCAAAGCAGGTTGAGTGAGCGCATCGCCAAACTCCCGGCCTGCCTGAGCAGCTATGCTCCGAAACCGGGATTCGGCGCAAAAACCGCGAACCCAACCGATCTGCGCCCTCGTTGGAGGTACCCAGGGAAGCGACTCGCGCCCGTAAAACTGAGGGCGGAGGAACCAGGTAGGTGATAAGCCGCATCGCCCCAACAGGGAGTGTGCGCTCACCAACTCCCGGCTGCCCTGATCTTCTCCGACCGGAAACGGCGCAAACCGCCGGCCCAACCGAGTCTCACCTTTGTGGAGTACCCGGGAACCTGAACCTGAGCATTTTAAAACCTGGGAAGTCGCGCATATCTGGCCCACCCCCCGGGCAGAGTAAACCTGAAGCCTGTAGCGGGTGTAACGGGGAAAGCACACACGTCAATCCTTGAGCGGGGGTGAACCCAGTGTGGCGCCGAGACACTGTAAGCTCTCCACACACCACACCAGTGATACTGTTGCAGTGGTCCTCTCTCCCCACAGCAGGACTGAGCAATGAACCTACAGAGAACCACCCTCGCGCCCCTTTTGTGCAGGGCGAAATTTAGACACCTGAAGAGACCTCCAAACTACAGCCAAATAAACAGATGCAGCGCGTTGGACAGGGACAGGCCAATCAGGATTAAAATCCCTGTAGTTAACACTGACTGCATTGAAAGGTCCTATAGATCTTGAAAAGTATAGAGCAGGAACAAGGATATATCTGAAACTGAAGAGACCCCACACGGCTCAACAACAGCCTCCAGAAAATCCGGATATATATTTTTTACTAATTATCATTTATTTTTAGTTTTTTTTTATTATTACTTATTTATTTTATTTTTCTGTATCTTTTTTCTTAAGACCTCTATTACAAACCCTTTAAATTTTCATTTTCATTAACCCACCACGTACCTTGAAAAAAAAAAAAAACCCTAATTTTTAAAACAAACTGCGTACATATATCTTATACTTTTTGCGTTTTCTTTTTTTTATTTTATTTTATTATTATTTTTTTTACTGTTTTTTTCCTGTTTTTTCCTTTTTTTTTTACTGTTAGTATTGGCTGTTTTAAACTGTTCTTTTTTCATTTCTTTATACTGTTTTCTTTTTTTTCTTTTTTTTATATTTTATGATTTATAAGAGTCTAACCTCTACTCCAGATTTTTAATTTTTGTTTTACATATTTGATATCAATTTTGTGCATTTAAGAATACAATCTTTATTACCCATTTTTTACCTCAAGAGTGTGATTAGCTGTGGCCTTGATTACTCCTCTCCCTCTATAGACGCTCTTTCTGTCTCCCCCAGTGAACCTCAACTCCCACCCTCACTCCTTCTCTCTCAACCCAATCATGTGAATCTCTGAGGGTGTTCTGGGTACCAGAAACACTTCTGAACAGAATACTAGCCCCGACGCAATCTCCTCTCACCTCCTCTTGATTCCTCCCTTTCTACACATCCTCACCTCTACAAGCCTTCCTCCCCTCACTATGTCTCCTCTGTGAACCATCTCTGAGGCTCCAGACTTGTGGAAAACACAAGGGAAGTGTCTTAATGGATAGTCTGCTCTCCCCACTTTGAGTCCCCCTCCCTCTCCTCCTGGTCACCTCAACCCGTCCCTCACCCTTCACCTCTCCATGAAACTCAGTGAACCTCTCTGGTAATCCCCTCACTGGGGAGAATCTTTTCACCATTTAACCTAAAAGGTTTTTATTATTGATGCTTGTAATGGATGAGTAGTCCTTGAGGCTAACTAGCAGAGAATAAAGACTGAAAGCCAGAGGAAACATTAATTAATAAGAGATCTTCCAAAAGCCCTCCACATATACGCTGAAACCGAAGCTCCACCCAAGAGCCATATAATTTCCAGAGCAAGACATACCACGCAAACTCTACAGCAACGCCGGAACATAGCCCTGAGCATCCAAAATACAGGCAGCCCATAGCACAACCAAATCCATAGACATCTCAAAAACTCCAATACTGGACACTCACATTGCACTCTAAAAGAGAAAAATCCAGTTTCTCCACCCACCAGAACACCGACACAAGCTCCTCCACCAGGAAACCTTGACAAGCCACCCATCCAACCCCACCCACAGTGAGGAACCTCCACAATAAAGAGGAACTTCAAACTACCAGAATACAGAAAGGCCACGCCTAACACAGCAATTAAACAAGATGAAAAGGCATAGAAATACTCCAACAAGTAAAGGAAAATGAGAAATGCCCACCAAAACCAAACAAAAGAGGAGGAGATAGGGAATCTATCTGAAAAAAGAATATAAATAATGAATAGTAAGAATGATCCAAAATATTGAAAATAAAATGAGGGAGTTTACAGATATATATGGCCTGGAGGACAAGGATTGAGAAGATGCAGAATCTTTACCATAGGACCAAGAAGAAAAAAAATGGAGTCAATAGATTTTGAATAATGAAATAAGCGGAGATAAAAGCACTCGCTGGGAGGGAAAAGCCAACAGTAGAATAACAGAGGCAGAAGATAGGGATAGTGAGTGTTGAAGATATGAATGGTGGAAATAAACGACAGCAGAGAGGAAAAAAGAAAAAGAATCAAAAGAATGAGGAAAACCCTCAGGTACCTCTGACAATATGAAAGCGCCCCAACATTCGAATCATAGGAGTCCCAGAAGAAAGAAGATAAAAGGAAAGGCCAGAACAGATACTCGAGGAGATAATAGTTTGATAAATTTCCTAAAATGAGGAAGGAAATAGTCCACAGAATTCAATAAACCCATAGAGTCCCCAAACCGGATAAACCCAAGGCGAAACACCCCAAACACATCTTAATCAAATTAACAAGATCAAACACAAAGAACAAATATTAGAAAGCACAAGGGAAAAACAACAAATAACACACAAGGGGATCCCCCAAAAGGATAACTGCTGAATCTTTCAATAGAACTCTTCAGGCTAGAAGGGAATGGAGCTGGACATACTTAAAGTAAATGGAAAGAGATAATCTACAACCCAGATTAATGTACCCGGCAATGATCTCATTCAGATAATGAATAGGAGAATTCAAAAGCTTTACCAGACAAGCAGAACTGAGGGAATTCAGCACCAACCAAACCAGCCTCCAACAAATGCTAAAGGATCTTCTCTAAAACAGGAAACACAGAAAGGATTTTTAAACACAACTATAAAACTACAAAGTAAATGGCAACGGTGAAACCATAACCTATCAATAATTACCTTAATTGTAAAAGTTTTGAATGCCCAAACCAAAAGACAAAGAGTGGGCTGAGTGATAACAAAAAGCAGACCCCCTAATTATGCTGTCTACAAGAGACCCACCTCAAAACAAACAATGACACATACAGACCAGAAAGTGAAGGGATGGAAAAATATATTCCATGCAATGGAGGACCAAAAAGAAGCATGAGTCGCAATACTCATTTCAGATAAAAATAGACTTTAAAATAAAGGCAGTGAAAAGGAACAAAGAAGAGGACACTACATATGATCATAAAGGTCAATCCCAAAGAAAAGATTGTAACAATTATAAAAATATATGCACCACAAACATAGGAGCACCACCAATATATAAGGCAATACTACAAGTATGAAAGGGAAGTTAACAATAACACAATAATAAGTGGGAGACCTTTAACACTCTCACTCACACCTATGGAAAGATCAACAAAACATAAAATTAACAAGGAAACACTAAAACTTTAAATGATCCTATAACAAATTATGATTAATCGATATTTCAGTAACTTTCACCCAAAACAAGCAATTTCACCTTTTTCTCAAGTGCACAGGGAACTTTCCCTCCATGGGGGAGATAGGATCACATCCTGTCCATAAATCAGCCTTGGTAAATTCCAAAAATGAAAATCATCCCAGCCATCTTCTCTGACCACATGCAGTAAATTAGACCACAATTACAGGAGAAAAAACTATTTTTAAAAAAATCCAACATATGGAGGCTAAACACACGCTTCTTGAATAACCAACAAATCACGAGAAGAAATCAAAAAAGAAATCAAAATATGCAATCGAAACGAATGAAAATGAAAAAACACAACAACCCAAAACCAATTGGACAGCTGTAAAAGCAATGCTAAGGGAAAGGTACATAGCAATAACAGGCTTACCTCAAGAAACAAGAAAAAACCCAAATAAATAAACTAACTCTACACCTAAAGCAACTAGAGAAGAATAAAATGAATGAACCCCATGGTTCGTAATAGGAAAGAAATCTTAAAAATTAGGGCAGAAATAAATGCAAAAGAAACTAAAAGACCATAGCAAAAATCAACAAAACTAAAAGTTGTGTTTTTCGAGGAAGATAACCAAAATTGACAAGAGCCATTAGCCAACTCATCCCAAGAAACAAAGGGAGAAGAACAGATCAACAAAAATATAAATGAAAATGGAGAGATCACAACAGACTTACACAGAAATACAGAAGGATCATAAGGAGACTACTACCCAACAGCTATAATGCCAATCAACAAAGGAACAACTTGGAAGGAAATGGACAAATTCTAAGAAAAGAATAACTTTCCAAAATTGAACCCGAAGAAATAGAAATCTTAACAGACTCCATCACAAGCACGGAAATCGAAATGTAAATCAGAAATCTTCCAGCCAAACAAAAGCCCAGGACCAGAAAAAACGGCTTCACAGCGGAATTCTATCTACCAAAAATTTAGAGAAGAGCTAACACCTATCCTACTACAAACTCTTCCAAGAATTGCAGAAGATGGTAAACTACCAAACTCATTCTATGAGGCCCACCATCACCCTGATAGCAAAACACACAAAGATGTCACAAAAAAAGAAAATTACAGGTCAATATCACTGATAAACATAGATACAAAATCTTCAACAAAATTCTAGCAAAACAGAATCCAACATCATATTAAAACAGATCATACATCATAACCAATTGGGCTTTATCCCAGAATGCAAGGTTTCTTTTAACACCTCAAATCAACAATGTAATCAGCCACATTAACAAATAGAAAGTACGAACACTATGATTATCTCAATAGATGCAGAAAAAGCCTTTGACAAAATTCAACATCCATTTATGATAAAAACACTCCAGAAAGCAGGAATAGAAGGAACATCACCTCACATAATAAAAGCTAATAATATGACAAACCCACAGCAAACATTTATCCTCAATGGTGAAAAACTGAAAGCATTTCCCCTAAAGTCAGGAACAAGGCAAGGATGACCCCACTTCACCACTACTATTCAACATAGTTTCTGGAAGTTTTGGCCACAGCCATCAAGCGGAAAAAAAATAAAAGGAATACAGAGAGGAAAAGAGAAGTAAAAACTCTCACTGTTTGCAGATGACAGTGATCCTCTACATAGAAAACCCTAAAATTCTACAGAAAACTACTATAGCTAATCAATGGAATATGTAATGTTGCAGTATACAAAATTAACACACAGAAATTGGTTGCATTTCTTTATACTAACAATGAAATATCAGAAACGGAGTGTAAGCAAACAATACCATTCACCATTGCAACAAAAAGAATAAAATACTTAGGAATATTTCTACCTAAAGAAACAAAAGACTGTAATAAATAGAAAAACTATAAAACACTGATGAAAGAAATCAAAGAGGACACAAACAGGAGGAGAAATAACCGTGTTCATGGATTGGAAAATTAATAAAGTAAGAATGATTAAACTACCCAAAGCAATCTACAGAATCAATGCAATCCCTATGCAAACTACCAATGATATTTTTCACAGAACTAGAACACATTCCATTTCACATTTGTATGGTAAGTATAAGAAACCTCGAATAGCCAAAGCAATGCTTGTAGAAAGAAGAATGGAACTGAGAATCAACCGTGCCTGACTTTCAAGCCTCTACTACAAAGCCAAAAGTCATCAAGACAGTGTGGTACTGGCACAAGGATCAGAAATATAGATCAATGGCACAAAATAGAAAAGCCCAAGATTAACCCCACGCACCTATGCCACCTTATCTTCGACAAAGGAGGGCAGAGTATTCAATGGAGAAAAGATACAATCTCTTTAACAATTGGAGGCTGGAAACCTGGTCAACCACTTGTAAAAAATGAAAACATCAGAACACTTCCTAACAAACCCGCAAAAAATAACACAAAAATAAACTCAAAATGGATTAAAGATCTAAATGTAAGACCAGAAACTATAAAACTCCTAGAGGAAAACATAGGCAAAACACTCTCCGACATAAATCACAGCAGGATCCTCCATGACCCACCCCCCAGAATATTGGAAATAAAAACAAAAATAAACAAATGGGACCTAATCAAAATTAAAAGCTTTGCACAACAAAGGAAACTATAAGCAAGGTGAAAAGACACCTTCAGAATGGGAGAAAATAATAGCAAACGAAGCAACAGACAAACAATTAATCTCAAAAATATACAAGCAACTCCTGCAGCTGAATTCCAGAAAAATAAACGACCCAATCAAAAAATGGCCAAAAACAAACAGACGATACCTCCAAAGAAGACATACAGATGTCTAACAAACACAGAAAAAGATGCTCAACATCACTCATTATTAGAGAAATGCAAATCAAAACCAAATGTGGTACCATTACCACCACAGTCAGAATGGCCGCTATCCAAAAGTCTACACAGCAAAAAATGCTCGAGATGGAGTGGAGACAAGGGAACCCTCTTACAACTGTTGGTGGTAATGCAAACTAGACAGCCACAAGGAGAACAGTGTGGAGAATCCTTAAAAAACTGGGAATTGGGGAGAACTGCCATATGACACAGCAATCACCTCACAGCTAGTCAAATACACACGAGGAAACCAGAATTGAAAGAGACGCTGTGTAACCCCGAATGTTCATCCGCAAGCACTGTTTATCAATAGCCAGGACTTGGAAGCAACCCTAGATGTCTCATGCCAGGCAGACGAATGGATAAGGAACTGTGGTCATATTACACAATGGAATAATTACTCAGACCAGTAAAAAGAATAACATTTGGAATCCATTCTCTATTGAGATGGATGCAAACTGGAGCCCATTTACAGGAGTGAAGTGAGCCAGAAAGAAAGCACCAATACAGAATACTAATGCAGTTATAAGGAATTTGAAAGATGGTAATGGAAGCCCTATATATGTGAAAAAAAGAAACCAGAAATAAGAGACACCGAAGCATAGAACATTTTCCCAGTGGACTCTGAGGGAGAAGGAGGAGGGGTTGGACGTTCTGGGACAATAACATTGAAACAGTATATTGTCAGATGTGAAGCAGAACACCCTTTCCATGTTCTATGCATGGGACGGATGCTCAGGGATTGGATCGTTGGGAATGACACTGAGGGATGGGAGGGGAGGGAGGTGGGAGTATGGTTTGGGAGGGGAGGCACATTGAATCCATGGCTGATTCATGTCGATGTATTGGCAAAAAACTACTACAATATTGTAAAGTAATTAGCCCCCAACTAAAATAAAAAAAAAAAAAAATTAAAAAAAAAGAAAAAAAGAAAAAAAACAGAAAAAAAAAAAAAAAAAAAGTATGAAACTGGGAAAGGATTGCCCTAGAAGGGATTATAAGTTTTTACAGTGGTTCTATCAACACCTTTTGAATGATTTTCTCTTTTAAAGCACCTTGTTTAGATACTAAGGGATAGAATATGCAGGAGGTTGAAATCTATTTCTCCACCCCTGTCACAGTGGATGACATGGTGGCCAACGCTTAGATGCTGAGCCTTCCTCTGCTGTAATAAACTCCTCACAGGGGAAAAGACCTCTTGTTCTTTGGTATCAACCCACAACAACCATCACCCAAAAGAGAGCAAGCTGCTAAGAAGTAGATTCTGCCAAACTACAATTCTGCAGCTCCTATCCCCAACACTGCCACTCATAGGCGATTGTTCCCACATAGCCAACACAGACTAGATCCTAGGTTTTTGCAATGTTTTATACATTGGATGGGTGGATAGATAGTATTTATTCTGCCTAAAAAGACTTACACTCAAAGCCCAAGTAAGTGACAGCATATTTTTCACTGCTGTTGTTTTTAAACTGTATCAGCATCATCAAAAATGTACCAAGAACACTGGGCATTGTACAGGTCTCTCGGCACCCGCTAATTCTGGCCTTGAAATGGGACAGGCAAGGAACCAAGGATCCTGTCTCCTGGGCTCCTTCTAACCTCTCATTCAATCCCTATCATACTGGATTGGCTCTGAGCTTTACTGAAAAACAACAACAACAAAACACTTTCTATCTTCCCAGCAGACCAGTACCTAGCACACTGCCCACATGTGATGAATATTTAGTAATAATCTTAGTGCAACCAATAGGATAAAACAAGGGATTTAACCAGCAGGGGGAAGAATGCTCAGCACTAAAGCTAAGCTAAAAGCGTGAAGTAGTGAATGTTAGCAGCAGCAGTGAGTGTTAGTCACTCAGTCATGTCCGACTCTTTGCAACCCTATGAACCATAGCCTTCCAGGCTCCTCCATCCATGGGATTTCTCAGGCAAGAATGCTGGAGAGGATTGCCATTTCCTGCTCCAGGGGATCTTCCATACCCCAGGGATCAAACCTGTGTCTCCTGCATTGGCAGGCAGAGTCTTTACCTCTGAGCCACCTGGGAGGCCCATTGGAAAAGATAAACAAGAAATATTTGAGAAGATTGATTTTGCTTTCAAGAGATGTCTCCATTATATATGAGAATGGAGGTTTCTAAGAATATGGATAATCCCTCAAACCAAAATATTCAAGATTATAATTAATAATTGTGGAATGGTTTCTATGAGGCTTTGGGGGGGTAATTTTTTTTTAAGTGGTTCTAAATTACCTTTCTGTTAGTGTTTTGCTTGGATAAACTGGAGAATTAAGTATATGCCCTGGGCGAACATAAGCTAGGTGGTAAATAACAGTGGAAGGAAAGTTGGCTTAGGATTCATGGTTCTCGGTGATAACAGTGATGATATCTGCCCAGGGATATGCTGGTAAATTTCTAACAACTGGCTCTACAATAAAAGCCCTGATTTACAGTGCTTGCCACGTTGATCGACGTGAATACTCCTACCACAGCTTGTTCCAAGGTACTAGTATTATCACTGAACATGAAGTTGGGAGGAGAGCCAACCCCAACATACTACTGTATCTTCCAGTACAGGCTGGATTCAGGAGACAGAAACCGGAAGATCCACCAGAGTTGGTAGGGCTGGAATCTTACATTTTTTATATCTAGTATCATGATTACAGGCTTCCCAGGTGGTGCTAGTAGTAAAGAACCTCCCTGCCAAAGCAGGAGATGGAAGAGATGCAGGTTTGATCCCTGGGTTGGGAAGATCACCTGGAGGAGGGCATGGCAACCCACTCTAGTATTCTTGCCTAGAGAATCCTATGGAAAGAGGAGCCTGGCGGGCTACAGTCCATAGGGTCACAGAGTTGGGTTCAACTGAGGCAATATAGTAGGCACGCATCATGGTTACATTCAAAACTTAATTACTCTTAATAAAAATTGTTATATAAAAAAATGAAGTCAAGGAATACCTAAAGCGTATAACTTAGTTCACTGTCTAGAAAAAGTATTTGTCAATAAATTTCTCAAGTTGGGATAGCATTGATTTCTAAAGGCTTATAATCACATTTAATATGTAACAGAAATTACAGCACTGAATTGTTTACAACAGTCAAGAATAGAAGCAACCTAAATGTCCACTGATGAATGAATAAAGAAGATGTGCTGTATATATATGCAATGGAATATTCAGTTCAGTTCAGTTCAGTCACTCAGTCGTGTCCGAGTCTTTGTGACCCCATCAGTTGCAGCATGCCAGTCCTCCCTGTCCATCACCAACTCCCGGAGTCTACCCAAACTCATGTCCATTGAGTCGGTGATGCCATCCAGCCATCTCATCCTCTGTCGTCCCCTTCTCCTCTTGCCCCTAATCCTTCCCAGCATCAGAGTCTTTTCCAATGAGTCAAATCTTAGCATGAGGTGGCCAAAGTATTGGAGTTTCAGCTTCAACATCAGTCCTTCCAATGAACACCCAGGACTGATTTCCTTTAGGATGGATTGATTGGATCTGCTTGCAGTCCAAGGGACTTTCAAGAGTCTCCTCCAACACCACAGTTCAAAAGCATCAATTCTTCAGCGCTCCGCTTTCTTCACAGTCCAACTCTCACATCCATACATGACTATTGGAAAAACCATAGCCTTGACTAGATGGACCTTTGTTGGCAAAGTAATGTCTCTGCTTTTTAATATGCTGTCTAGATTGGTCATAACTTTCCTTCCAAGGAGTAAGCGTCTTTTAATTTCATGGCTACAAATGATTTTGGAGCCCCTCAAAATAAAGTCTGTCACTGTTTCCACTGTTTCCTCATCTATTTCCCATGAAGTGATGGGACCAGATGCCATGATCTTAGTTTTCTGAATGTTGAGCTTTAAGCCAACTTTTTCACTCTCCTCTCTCACTTTCATCAAGAGGCTTTTTAGTTCTTCTTCACTTAGCCATAAAAAAGAATGAACTGATGCCATTTGCAGTAACAAGGGTGCACCTTACTTCGCATACTAAGCGAAGTAAGTCAGAAAGAGATAGACGAATACCATATGATATCACTTATATGTGGAATTTAAAATACAACAAATGAACATATCTACGAAACAAAGATATACTCACAGACATTAAGTACAGACTTGTGGTTGCCAAGGGGGACAGGTTATGGGGGAGGGATGGATTGGGAGTTTGGGAGTAACAGATGCAAGTTTGTATATATAGGATGGATGAACAACACAGTCCTACTGTATAGCACAGGGAACTATATCCAATATCCTTTGATAAACCATAATGGAAAAGAATATGAAAAGAATATATATATGTAAAAAAAAGAAAGTGCTGAAAAATTGCACTAAAGTGATCCATCATTAACTCTAAATTTATCTTAAAACCTTAGATTTTAAGAATAATAAGAATTTTTCAGAATCTCTTAATTTATATTTTATTCTCAATTTTATTAAGTTTTAAAAATAAATCATGCCTTTTCTTATAAATAAATGTCTCTGAGAGCCCCTGAGGGTATTTGTTTTTGTACAAAGAGAGAAGGCAAAGAGACATTTTCCTCTCCAAAAGTCAGGTACAAGTAAAACTCTAAACAACAAGGCAGAACAAGGCATGCCTTTATGTTGATGACAAATTGAAATTATAATGGAGTGATCACAGTTCAGATATACAAAATTGGAGTCGGGCTGCAATTAAGGATCTGATCTCAGACATGTGGCTGCACCACCAATAACCTGAACTTTCTTTGAACTGTACCAGACCCAAGGACAACACCCGCTGTCTGCAGAACACCACCTGCCAGCTGCAACCTTATGGTCTCAACGTTTCCCCTTGTAACTATGCAACCATTCTGGACCTCAACCAATCCTGACTTAACAAGCACCCTTACTTCTTGCCAGCTTCAATTATAATTCTTGATAAACAACTCATGTAACTAACCATAGTCTTGTAGTTTTTATCTTTGTAAGCCTCCCCCATTTTGTAGTTGAGCAGAACACAATTCAGGTGCTTCTTTTAAATCTGTGTCTTGAAGGCTACAGTCCTAACAAACCCCAAATAAACACCTTTTCATTTCAATCAGGTCTTCATTTCTGAAATTTTGCTTAACACTGTTCCATATTTTTGATCTGGAAGAGTCTCTTCCAGCTCTAGAATTCTGTGAGTCTCCATTTCTATTTAAAGGCCAAAGAAGTGTCCTTTTGATGTGGTCCTAGCTGACAGAGTTTGCTTTGGAGACCTGTCCTTCAGTGATGACAGAGTTTCCTCTGTCAAGTTCAGTGGGGCTGTGGAGAAGGCACTGGCAACCCACTCCAGTACTTTTGCCTGGAAAATCCCATGGACGTAGGAGCCTGGTAGGCTGAGGTCCATGGGGTCGCTAAGAGTAGGATACGACTGAGCGACTTCACTTTCACTTTTCACTTTCCTGCATTGGAGAAGGAAATGGCAACCCACTCCAGTGTTCTTGCCTGGAGAATGCCAGGGACGGGGGAGCCTGGTGGGCTGCCGTCTATGGGGTCGCACAGAGTCGGACACAACTGAAGCGACTTAGCAGCAGCAGCAGCAGCAGCAGAGTCAAGATACATAACAAGCCCTCTCCTTGCACCTTCTCCCTGGGAATACTCTGTAAGCTTTTACCCCTTCCAATCAGACAGTTGCTTGGTGAGGTGGAAAGAAGTGGTAAGAGAAATAGAAACAAACTATCAATTTTTTTTTCTATGTCAGGAAATACAGAATGCAAGTCTCCTGGAACTAATCTCCAGAGACAAAGTAGACTCCAGAGAAGTGGAGCAAGTCTGCAGGGTTGAAGCTCAGATAACTCATCTGCCCACCTGAGTTAAGAACCCTAAAACTTTCTGGGCAAGGTGTGACTGGGAAATTGCTTGATTTTGTACTTCAAGTGTAGGGTTCTATTGCCCTCCTCTCTCTCTCCCTGAGTCTGTCTTTTGTCTCTTCACTCATCACTGTCCAACTCCAACTCCTAGGAAAAGTCATATGCTCAAGTCCCTAAAATCTGATGCTTCTTGCATTTCCACACATCCACCTTTGTTAGGTTCTGGGAAAGGAAACCACTTGAGATCTTTGCTCAGAAGTCATGTTTCAAATATAATTTTACGTGGTGAAATTTTATCTTAAGCTGGTACTTATTTAACTCATTTTTTCTAAAGAAGTAAAGTCTGCTACAAAAAAGCAGAGTTAGCTGATTCTCATCTAGTGGTGGTTGCTAGGAAACCAAATTAGAATCGCATAAGCTCCGACTTCCCTGTCTTGGGAACTCCTGGAGAATTAATGCAGGCACAATTGATTCAATGATGAATCAGCATTATCCAGTAAGAGCTTTTCTTTCTTACTGTTAAATTGTTATTTAAATAATTAACTTTAGCCTATAGTTTGTCTTAGCTCCTCAGTTAATCTTTAAACTCTCAGAAAATAAGGCTTCTTGCACACATAGCTTTGAATCCCAAATGCGTGGTCACCAGAGCCTAGCCAATAATGCACTGAGTATATTTGAAGGGAGGTGGTCCATGGGAGAAACACCCCTGGATGGAAAAATAAGCCTGAGGTAAGTTCCACTGATCATTAAATGCATTCTCAAAGCTGTTTTCTTACCTTGGCTTGCATTTCTCTTTTCTGTTCTTCAATTTGAGCCCTCAGAAAGGAAAACTTGCTGGAATATTCAAGAAGTGGTTATGGGAATTGGTGCAATCTCTTTGCAGAATAATTTGGCAAGATCTATCAAAGCTGCAGATGTACACACACGGCAACCCACAGGTCCAGTCCTAGATGTAGAAAAACCACACAGCAGGAGAAATTCACCAAAAAAGTTCACTTCAACATTGTCTGTAATTGTTGAAAAAAAAAGGGGGGGGGAGGAACAGCTTAAATGTCCTTTTGGTGGGGAAGAAAAGGTAAAAGTGGGACTACATTCATACAACAGCAACCTATTAATACTGTACTGCTGCTGCTAAGTCGCTTCAGTCATGTCTGACTCTCTGCGACCCCATAGACAGCAGCCCGCCAGGCTCCACCGTCCCTAGGATTCTCCAGGCAAGAACACTGGAGTGGGTTGCCATTTCCTTCTCCAGTGCATGAAAGGGAAAAGTGGAAGTGAAGTCGCTCATTCGTGTCCAACTCTTAGCGACCCCATGGACTGAAGCCTACCAGGCTCCTCCGTCCATGGGATTTTCCAGGCAAGAGTACTGGAGTGGGGTGCCATTGCCTAGTAATCCTGTAATGGTATATATATATATACCATTCTCCATGATACAGTGCTATACCACACCAGGCCATACTATATGGCAGTTGAATGAGCTGGAGCTGCATATGTCAACATGGTAAATCATCGAGCAAAATAAATCTATTAGCAAAGAAATGCATACCCTATGATGCCATTTGTATAAAGTTTAAAATGTCAAACCAAATTGTGTATGAATACATTATACAGTCATACACAAATATTTATGGGAATAAAATCACTAAATTCAGTTCCACGGTTACCTTTAGGAAGGGGGAAGGAAGGATGGGTCACAGAAGGCTACACAATTTTTTTCTAGAATGTTTTATTTATAGAAATGTATATTCAAAGAAAGTATAACAAAATGTTACAACTGAGTGAAGCTGAGAGGTAAGAGCATGGAGGGCTATCCTCCAATCTATTTTTAATATTTGATATATTGCATTTTGTTCTCAGAAACCTGCTTTGGGATGACAAAAGATCCAAGATTCTTTTGCCAAGACAGGTCAGCATCTGCACAAAGCAAGGGTGAGGAAAGGTACTAAGGTGTTTTCAGTTCAAGGAATCACAGCTTCATTGCAAGTTCTGTGTACACATTACAAAGTTCACATGAATTCCGTCTTATACTGGCAATAAAGCGAAGGAAGGTCAGACACTGAGGCATGATTTTTTTTATAGGTAGCAAATAATAAATCTCTCTTTGTTTTGCTTTGTTTGAAGAATAGTTAATTATAAAAGCAGTACATCACTTTGGCAGCTAACAATGCCTAGAGCAACAGTTCTGAAGCTGTAATGAGCATAACAATGCAGATTCCAAAGTCCTACCCCTCCCCCCACTGATGCTAGTTTCGAATCCCAGGCAGGACCCTGTCATTTCCACTTAGATCAATCACTCCAGATGGTCAGTGAACAGGGTGACCACAGAGTAAACTGGGACTCTCCCAGGCAGGTCATTTCACCCCCGAACCGGAGAACGTAAGTGGTTCTGATTATGACAACACACTGCAGGCACTGCTGGGTCATGGTAATATTAATCAATAAATCGGTCCTTGAAAATCCCAGTCTACAAAATTATCACATCCAACAGACTATCCAATGTTCATTCATTCACCAGATATTTTTTGTGAATGTATTCACCCATACAGACATTGTTGAATGTCTATATGGGCACAGTACTAGTTTTATCTACCTTACTTGTTCTGCCTGTTAATTTCTTGACATATATATGTAAATTTTTACATAAATGCATAAGTGTGGTTGGCTAGTTCATCCTCTTTGCTTTCTTTTGCCCCCAAAGTTGAACTGATATACTAGGAATGTCTTCTTTCTTAAAGTGTAGTCTTTTTTGTCCTTTTTCTTTGTGAACCATTCTCCCATTCTTCTTTATTTTCATCCATATACCCACGCCTCACCCACATAACCTGTGTTGACAACCTAATAGGTACCCATCCATATGCTTCTTCACACCCATATGATTTTTTCCAGAATTTATATATTTGGCTGCATCTTATCTTAGGTGTGGCACACGGGTTCTTCCAGCTCTGTTGCAGCATCCAGGATCTTTAGTGGCGGCATGCAAACTCTTCGTTGCAGCATGTGGGATCTAGTTCCCTGAGCAGGGATCGAACCTGGGCCCCCTGCATTCAAAGCATGGAGTCTTGGCCACTGGACCACCAGGGAAGTCCCTGTGCCCATATGATCTTATACAGATGTATCTGCACTTATGCCTAAATGTAGCCCATCAACATGCATGGATGACTCAGTGCAGTAAAAGATACAATCTCCCTCTACCAGCAGCTTATCACCTTTGGGAAAGACAATACACTTATATGAAAATATCAAGACAAGAGAGTGGTCCAGTACAATGAAAAAGAGATGGACAAGGTCTATCACCTCATGTGTTGTAGGCTAATGATAGGCAAATACAGAAAGTGTAAAGACTCACTATCATTGCCTCCATGTCACAGACCACCAGATCAGAATTAGTTTAATATCTGCATTCTGTTTGTGTTAAGAGATGTGTTCTCCCAGGTCAAGAAGGAAGCATCTCACCCTCAGAGGGCAGAGCTGAGGGGAGAGTCCCTCCTCAGTGTGGAGCTCCCAGACCCAGAATCATCTTGGGTCTGGAATAAGGTGAAGGTCAGGCAAGCAAGAGCATGTGTTTAACTTAGCAAATGCCATGGTGATATTTGCAGGCATAATCGTGCAAATGTTATTTGCTGTGAGAAGGCATTTCAAAGCAGATGCATCCCACCATCTCTCCACTTGGCTGCCTTGCAATGAAGCAACCCCTTCCTCAGCCTCCCAGGAGAGCGCCGTTTATTGGGAGCCTGGGACCGAGACTTGGCAGCCAGACCACAGGAACAGCTAAAATCCTTCTGTTGGCTGGTGAGGTGGGCTTCTGATCTAGGCTTTGCAGAACTTGGCACTGCTCAGTTGGCAGTGTCCCAACTGAGAAGGGAAGTGAGGCTTTGGGGTGAAGTGACCCTCTTTAATGAACCCAGAATTAGAATCTGAAGTGAGCAGTGAGGTAATGAAAAGACTAGAAAACAAAGGACACGGAAACCAACAAACTAGGAAAAGCAGCTGGGATGCATGAGACAAAAGGAGTCTGCTTCTGTTTGAAGATCTTTGCTTCTCCTTGTTTACTGGATAACTTCATTTACCCAAGTGGTTATTATTTTTTCAATCTTCTTGGCAGAACAGATATGTTGCATCACAGGACTTTCCTAGTGCTTGACTTGTCCAGTATCATATGAAAAAATAAAGAAACCAGCTAAGCAAAGGAGCCTATGGCACAACATTGACTGTTACCAGGGTTAGCGCCATATCCACTCAACAGGGATTCTAGGAACTCGCTCAAATCCTCTGAGAAACACTTATTGCAATACTGCCCAGGAAGGTGATTAAAAGCCACTGCACTTGAAATTGAATATCTAGAAAGAAGGCATATAGTACAGTGGAATGAAAATCAGACATGAGTGGCTTGTGTTCCAGATCCTCTGCTCATCCATGGGGTGACTCTGGGTCACCTTAATTCCCTGAGCCTTTGTTTCTTTGTCTGTAGAACGAGGTGTTCCCACTTACCTCACCTGACTGATGTGATGAGGATCGTGTGTGGTGATGATGGCTAACGCATTTAGAAATGCTAAAGGTTATAGAATAAAAAGGTAGCTGTAGTGGTAAAGAATCTGCCTGCCAATACAGGAGATGCAGAAGACTTGGTTTCGATCCCCGGGTCAGGAAGATCTCCTGGAATAGGAAATGGCAAGCTGTTCCAGTATTTTTGCCTGGGCAATCCCACGGACAGAGGAGCCTGGCAGGCTACAGTCCATGGGATCACAAAGAGTGGGACACAACTGAGTGGCTAAGCACATGCACACACACACACATGTACACACACAGAGAGAATGATAAAGTCTCATGGCACTGTATCACATCTTTTGCTACTAAAGATTTGAGAGGAGCCTATAAGGGGCCCCAGGAGAGATGTATAATAGGGGAGCATATAGCAAAGACACTAAGGCAATGCCTAATTACCTGCTAAACGGGGTGAAGAAGAAAGGACATTTGTCATTCAGAGAAGCAAATGATGATTCTGGTCTACAAGATATAGTTTTAGAAAGAGGTTGGGAGTTAAGTCAGTCCTTGAGAATTTGAATAACTGGACAATTCAAGAACCCAGGTGAACAAAAGCATACAGATGACGTTGTCAGAAAGTAGAAAAAAGTTGTCTGCATCCCAAGTAGGAGGGTATCTGTGAAGCTGACCCCCTTAGTAAGGGGCATCAAGGTGTCCTCTATTGACCCTCAGCTGCCACTTAATTTTGAGATAAGAGATAAGGCCAAGAGAGAACCCTCCAATCCTTCATCCCCTCACATGACCTTCATTAGGTTTTTCCTATGCAGACTCAATGTTATGAAAGATATTTTATAATTTAAAAAATCAAGCAGTAATTCAGCCACCTCCAGTTTTCTGTGTGACAGGACAGGGTATAAATGACAAAGAAGTAGATACAATTATTCTCGTGGCTCATAATTCATTCATAATCTAGATATCTGCCAATCAACTTTTCCTATTAGCATGAGGATAACCAGTGTTGCCACACCAAGCTAATAATATAATTCTAGCCCAAAGGCTCGGAGAAGGTAACGGCACCCCACTCCAGTACTCTTGCCTGGAAAATCCCATGGACGGAGGAGCCTGGTAGGCTGCAGTCCATGGGGTCGCTAAGAGTTGGACAAGACTGAGCGACTTCACTTTCACTTTTCACTTTCCTGCATTGGAGAAGGAAATGGCAACCCACTCCAGTGTTCTTGCCTGGAGAATCCCAGGGACGGGGGAGCCTGGTGGGCTGCCGTCTATGGGGTCGCACACAGTCAGACACGACTGAAGCGACTTAGCAGCAGCAACAGCCCAAAGGCTAGGAGGAGAAGGGGACGACAAGACGAGATGGTTGGATGGCATCAGCGACACAATGGACATGAGTTTGAGCAAGCTCTAGGAGATGGTGAAGGACAGGGAAGCCAGGAGTGCTGCAGTCCATGGGGTTACAAAGAGTTGGACATGACTGAGCGACTGAACAACAAGCCCAAAGGCAAAGGAACTGAACACTTTTGTTAGCACAAGCATTATCATCTCTGTAAACATACAAGTTCCTAAAAACTTTATGAAATATTGAAAATAGTTCAAATATCTCTAATGAGACCTAGAAGTCCAGATCTCTAGGTCAGCAATCACTTTCCCAGAAGGTAATTTATTTATCAACAATAGGAGAGTTGAAAAACATTGACTGGACTACCTTAGGGCAGAATGCTTAGAAGTGACATGAAGGTGACCCACAGAGATGTCCGCATCAAGCATGTCTATCTCAGCTCCTGTTCTTGTTTCCTGCATGCCTCAAAGTCTGGACAGTGGCTGCCGTCAATCAGCGAAGTCTCTTCTGAGGGGTTCTCAGGGGTGAACCCACAGTTGCAGGAAGCTCTTCACTTAAAATGGCTCAGAAAGTGCACCCCTGTAGGGAACTGTTTTATCTCCCCTCCTTGTCATCATTATCCTGAGCTCCCCCTCCCCTTTCTCTCAGACTCTCCCGCCAGGGGTCTTAATTTTCTCTCCATCCCAGTCCAGGCAGAAGTATATGCTGAGCTTCATCCACTGCATGGGTTGGACCATCTCTAGTCCTCTTATTCAGTGGGCTGACTTGCCCTGAGCCTGGCTTCCAGCTTCCTGCCTCCTAATGCTTTTCTCCTTCCAATTCTTTGGAAGGCAGAAACTTTAATATCATGGTATAAAATGTATCTCAACCTCAGAAATGCTACCATAATTTTCTTAAAGCAGTGTTGTAATAATGGAAGTTGAGGGCAGGGGTGCCTAAGGAGGAGTACAGGAAAATAAAACGTGAAGTTAGAATGTATTGAACCATCACCATTAAGGATCAAGAATGAAGGCACTCTGACTTCCAAAGACCAGAACCAATGCAGCAGGCAGGAAGATCCCTCGAAAAGAGAAGAGCTGCTCACTGCTGGAAATGTCTCCTGAGCAACGTTCGGATCTGCTGGGTGGTCTCCTGCGCAGACTGCCTACCCAGAGGGATTACCATACAGATGGTGAGTGTGGGACCTTTGCCGACAAACGTCTGTCTAGTCAAAGCTAAGGTTTTTCCGGGACTCAAGTAAGGATGTGAGAGCTGGACTATAAAGAAAGTTGAGCACAGAAGAATTGATGCTTTTGAACTGTAGTGTTGGAGAAGACTCTTGGGAGTCCCTTGGACTGCAAGGAGATCAAACCAGTCAATCCTAAAGGAAATCAGTCTCAGTCCTGAATTTTCATTGAAAAGACTGATGCTGAAGCTGAAGCGCCAATACTTTGGCCACCTGATGCAAAGAACTGACTCATTGGAAAAAACCCTGACGCTGGGAAAGATTGAAGGCAGGAGAAGGGGACGACAGAGGATGAGATGGTTGGATGGCATCACCGACTCAATGGATATGAGTTTGGGCAAGCTTCAGGAGTTGGTGATGGACCAGGAAGTCTGGCGTACTACAGTCCATGGGGTCACAAAGAGACACGACTGAGCAACTAACTGAAATGAACTGGCAGGTGTGGGTCACTTTGGATATGAACATCTGGATTCCAGTGTCCTGATTCTTCTTTGAGATCAGTAGGAATTCTTGGCCCCAGACCCAACCCCACCCCCTCTAAATAAATGATAACAGACCTTCAGAATCCACAGTGCCAAAACCCAGACCAGGTCTTGAAAGTCCCGTAGGATACAAACCCAGCCCAATGTTGGGCCCAAAGCAGCCTCTCAGCTGCTGCTCTTGGATCCCCTTATCTGCACTGAGGGGTCCTTAGCACCAAGGACTCTGGAGGAAGGCAGTGTAGAGCAGAAGATAAGGATGCGAGCTTTGGCATCAGAATCTAGCCCTGCTGTGTAACCAGGGCAAGGAGTTCAGCCTGTCTTAGTGTCTTTGTCCTCGTCAAAGTGTTGGCAGTGGCAATAATAATAAGATCTTCTTCAGAGGGTCATCGTGAGGATTAAATGGTGCTTAGCACAGCAGCTGGCACACTGTAAGTGCTCCATAAATGTTAGCTGTTACTATTAATACCCAGCATGCTCCCACCGTGTTGCTTTGGCAAGGGCACTGCCCTGTGTTTTGCACAATTCAAAGACAGATTTCCCCTCTTAACAATCTGTCCTTCAGCACCTTGGCCAGAGACTCCAGAATCCCTGTGATGCTGTTTTACTAGACTTTACCAGATGGGATCAGAGGGCACTCTGCCTGCACCAAGGTCTTCAGCCCACATCACTAGCCTGTGGGCTTGCCTATCTCTCTGAGCCACTGAGAGCTCAGAACTTCAATCGCCTATAAATGGCAACAGATCAAGAAGCAAAACCAATGCACCCTCTTTCTCTGTGATTCTTCCAGAGAAAGGAAGCCTTTTGATGCCAAGGGGAAGCCCTTGATTCTAACCTCTGTTCTGGGCAAATCTCAAGTTGGTGCAGCAAGGTCTGCTTAATTCAGTGGGGAAACAAGAACTAACCAGAGGAGAAGTGTGATTGAGGACTGCCCCAGCCTCTCACGATTCTTCCCTCACTGCTCCCAGAGGGAATTCAGGTTGGAAAACATTGATTTAGTATCACAAAGCCAGCTTAATGAAAGCTCTTAGAGACAACTGAGGTAGCTGTGACTTCTGAGAGAAAGGAGAGATGACAAAATCCCCCCTGGGCATTATTTCAAGTTGTTTTCTTGAAACTCCCAGAGCAGTCAAGCAATTATTTCTTTTTAAAATCCAGGAAAAGCTAGAGAGATAGACTCCGTGGGAAAACAGGACTCATTCTATAGAAAGTGTTACTCATTCAGTCGTTTCCAACTCTTTTTAACCCCATGGTCAGTACATGGAATTCTCTAGGCAAGAATCCTGGAGTGAGTTGCCATTCCCTTTCCAGGGGATCTTCCCAACCCAGGAAACCAACTGGGGTCTTCTGAATTACAGACAGATTCTTTGCCATCTTAGCTACCAGGGAAGTCTGTTCTATATTCTACAGGGAAGTCTGTTCTATATTCTACAGGAAATCAGGGACGAGATGAACAAAGAGCGCAAAGATTACAATTAGAAGGGAAATTTCAGATAATTTGTATTTTACAGATGAGGAAACTGAGACTTTAAAAAGCAAGGTACATTTCCCCAGATCACAACAGTCAGAGGCAGACATGAATTAAAAACAGAAACAAGCAACTAGTGCTTATTATAGAGCTTACCATGTTTCATGCTTCATAGCAACCTTGAGCATGTGATTTAGCCTCTCTGAGCCTCAGTTTTTCCCATCTGTGAAATGGGAATAGTTATATTGCCTACCTCAATTTTATAGGGTTATTTTAAGGATTAAGTGAGTTCTCTGTGTGAAGATCTCAGAACAGTGCCAAGCACACAGTAAGCACGGTCTGTGTAAGTTCTTACTATTGTCATAAAAATGATTGACATTGTTAACTTTTTAGGTTAATATCAGGGAGAAGTGACCATGTTGCCTCTCATGACAAGGGCAAAGCCCTTGACTGACTCAAAGACAAAGGCAAAGCCTTCATCAACCAAAATAAGTGTGGTTAACACCTCTCTGGCAAGGAAACAGCTGTGACCCTCCATATAAGGGCAGGAATGTCACCTGCCAAGAAAACAGAGGACTCCCGTCAAACAAAGGCCACTCCATCGTGGCCACCCCACAGCCAATCCAGACAGTGCAGAAGTCCCACCCAGCAGGAGGGAGAGACAGCCAAGAAGATGTGGAACATGAGGAAGGTCAACACAGAGCCCGTGAAGAAGAGAACGAGGAGGAGGAGGGAAGGTATGACAGCGAGGGAGGGTGGCAGTGAGCAGAGAGCTGTAGATGCTGTAGGAGCCAGAGAGGTGAGATCTCCCACTGGGAAAGCTCCCCACAGGACAGAGGCCTAGAGGGGTCTGGATGGTGAGGGGTCCAACAGAAATGGCCAGGGAAATGAGCTCTAAAGAAAATTCAAGAAGTCGATATGAGTTTCCCTATGTCTGTGCATATCTATGGAGTAATCCCATTTATTAAAGTGTCCTCCCCCCAGCATATACTTCTGCATAATGTTTGCCTGCTTCAGCAGCCTGATTTGGGATCCAGTGAGGCTCTTCAACTGGTTAAATACTGGGTGGGAGCTAAGGGGGTGCCCGAACACATGTGGCAATGTGCAACTGAAGCTTGGGGACCTCTAAGGTTTTAGGGTTGGTGCTCCCATTTCAGTCCTTAAGTCAAAGAGCATACTCCAGTTAGGGGTCAGCAAGCCCTCTTGTGCCAAAGTTCTGTCCTACACCCTCTGCCCTGGTCGCTCAGAGCCACCTGGCCATCTGGCAAGGAGCAGCAGCCAACCGCTTTCTTGCCCAAACACAGAGGCTGTGACCTTGAAGTGGGGCTCAGCTGGCCCTGGGATTCCCTCCCTGCTCTTCATCCAGAATGAAGGGCCTGTTAGGCAGCATTTTAAGGCAAAAAGCACCAGGTTCCTGTATACAGGAGGGGTTCCCTTAGCCCCTCTCCACGTATGTTTCCATGCCTGGTGTCTGCATAGCAACAAAATCCTGCATCCACAGGGACCAGCCATTGACATCTATCAACTTGTGTTTGGTGTTTAGGTCTTTTTCTGAATCTGACTGATTAGGGATGTTGTGGGGAGGCTGCATTTACCAAGGGGTTTTAGTACATGAAAGTGGATCTTGTCGAATAGGCTGGAAACCATTAGACTCAGGAGAATAAATACAAGCACAGCTTGTTCTGTAATAGCTTCAATACACAGGCTGCAATTGTCTTCTGCCTTCTCCTCTTGGCTGCCCTCCTCCTTCTGTTTCCTCTCCATCCGTTCCCTTGATGACCTCATCAACTCCTGTATCTGCAACCATCACCTGCAGACACATGATGCCAAATGCACATTCTAGCTCCTCTTTTTCCCTGACCTTGGTTCCATGCCTCCAAACTTCTCCTGAAGTGTTGCCAGCTTCTCAAACTCAATAATACAGAATGAAATTCACCATCTACACTTCCAAAGCCTGCTGCCCCTTCTGAGTCTCCTTCCTCATACTTCATTACTGTTGTATAGTTCAGATCAATCACTGTCGTGTCCAACTCTTTGCGACCCCATGGAGTGCAACACGCCAGGCCTCCCTGTCCATCACCAACTCCCAGAGCTTGCTCAAACTCATGTCCTTTGAGTCAGTGATTCCATCCAACCATCTCATCCTCTGTCATCCCCTTCTCCTCCTGCCTTCCATCTTTCCCAGCCTCAGGGTCTTTTCCAATGAGTCAGTTCTTCGCATCAGGTAGCCAAAGGATTGGAGTTTCAGCTTCAGCATCAGTCCTTCCAATGAATATTCAGAACTGATTTCCTTTAGGATGGACTGGTTGGATGTCCTTGCAGTCCAAGGGACTCTCAAGAGTCTTCTCCAACACCACAGTTCAAAAGCATCAATTCTTCGGTGTTCAGCCTTCTTTATAGCCCAACTCTCACATACATACATGACTACTGGAAAAACCATAGCTTTGACTAGACAGACCTTTGTTGGCAAAGTTGGCTGTTGTACTCTGAGCTGTAAATTGGAGTCTTCCGATCTCTCCCCTCCCAGCCCCTAATATTCGGTGAGCTTCCCAGTTACGCCAGTCCTATTCTCCTGCTTCTGCTCTCCTCATCCCTGCCACTTCTCTATTCATGATGGTCACTTCTTACTCAACTCTTGCAACAGCCTCCTGATGGGCCTCCCAGCCTCAGCTACTCCTTGCCCCCACCCCCTCTTTCCAGACTCTGTTGTCAGATTAATCATTCAAAACATTGTGTTTGATTACATCACCCCTTCAATTGGGGGAGTGGGGAGAAAAGGGGAGGAAAGATTGTTACCCTCAGTCATTTTCTCCAGGATAAAATGAGAATTCCTTGACCTTCAAAAAAGCAAAGAGGGGCATGGAATGAATTTTCCTTCATGAGCCAACTGCAATAGATTGGGGTTGACTGAATAGGGCTTCCCAGGTGGTACCAGTGGTAAAGAACCTGCCTCCTAATGCAGGAGACATAAGAGACACAGGTTTGATCCCTGTGTTGGGAAGATCCACTGGAGGAGGGCATGGCAATCCACTCCAGTATTCTTGCCTAGAGAATCCCATGGACAGAGGAGCCAGGCAGGCTGCAGCCCAGAGGGTCACAAAGAGTCAGGCATGGCTGAAGTGACTTAGCATGCACACACAAGTAGAGTACAGTGTGGAAAAACTCTAAAGCTGTATCCAGAGTTAATGGAAAAGATGCTCAGAATCAGTTGGTCATATCTTTCATGAGCACTGGAATTGGGCAATAGGACACCCATGCCTCCTATGGGCCAACCCACTTCTAGGCCTCCCATCCTTTGGCCCACCTTTCATCTTATTAACAGTAGAGCTCTCCAATCTCTTGGTTAAAATATAAACAAGTCACTGCACTGCTCCCCAAACCTACTGTCTAGCCAGCTACTTCTGTGCTTTATTCATACTGTCATTTCTCCTCCCCATTGCCATTAAGCTATGTGTGTGTATGTGTGTGTGTGTGTGTGTGTGTGTCCCCAGTCACTAAGTCATGTCCAACTCTTTGCAACCTCATGAACTGTAGCCCACCAGTCTCCTCTGTCCATGGGATTCTCCAGGCAAGAATAATAGAGTGGGTAGCCATTTCCTTCTCCAAGGGATCATCCTGACCCAAGAATCAAACCTGCATCTCCTGAATTGGCAGGCAGATTCTTTACCAAGCCACCTGGGAAGCCCTGCCATTAAGCTACACTTCTATAAATCCAACCTGTTTCTCAAAGCTCTTCTCAAATTAATCTCTTCCCTAAAAGCATCCTTATTTTTCCCTGAACAATATCTCCCTCAAAATCTTCAATTAGTATCTCCTCTCTGACATCACACCTTCCTTTCTATAAGCAATTGGACAGTAGGAGCCATACAGCTTGTCCAGTATTTTGCACGTGACAGACAAATATTTGTCAGAAATGAATGAGTGGATATTCATATGCAATATGTGTCCCTAAAAGGATGCTGTCCCCCAGTTATTTTTCAATTAGGTCAATAATGTAAGTATCACAACGGAATCATTGGCTAATTATTAGCAATCAAATCTATAACAGGGATGCAAGCTGAGCTCTGATTCACCTGCCCTTCCCTTTATTCAAAGCTCTGGGAACTTTACTATTGAGCATTCCAGTCCTTTCTCTTGCCAGGCTCCCTAAGAGCACACATGTGGAGATAATTGAACCTCTCCAGGGCCCATGCTCTATGGATGCAGGGAGTGAAGGCTTGGAGGGTTGTCTTGGCAGCCCGACGCCATCTGGGGACTATATGCTGATGTTGCTACAGATGGCATGCTGTTCAGTTTACCCCCTGTAAGTTCACGTTCATTGTTCTCCGTCTGGCTTTCAAAGATTCAAAAGTTAGTTGACTCACAGTGCCCCCAAATTTTAAAAAAGTGCATACCTGGAGTAAGTATACTAAAAGAACAGTCATAGATAGTGATCCTAGAGTGCTACTTTAAGAACCGTTTGCCTGTTGGTGTCACCTGCGTGTGACCCAGAGTGGGTAGAGCCCAGTGGTTCCCTAACCTGATTGAGGATCAGAATCCACTGGGGGGACTTCGCTGGTGGCCCAGTGGTGAGGACTTCACCTTCCAACACAGAGAGCGCAGGTTCCATCCCTGGTTAGGGAGCTAAGATGCCACATGCCTCGAGGCCAACAGTCCAAAACATAAAACGGAAGCAATATTGTAACAAATTCAATACAGACTTTATAAATGGTCCGAACCTTACAACACACACACACACACACACACACTGGTAAATTTTAACAAATCCACTGGGGACATTTTTTTCCTAAAAACATATAGGAAGTCTTGAGCCCCATCCTATGAGTCCTATGAGTTTCTGATTTAGGCTCTGATTGGACCGGCACCTCTTCCCTCATCTCAAAGCCGGTATCAACTCTCCTCCTCTATGACCTTCTCTCTGTAAGGGCTCTCCTTACTCTGAACTCTTTGAGAATGATCTCTTCTACTTTGAGGCTTTGAATTACTTTTTTTCTTTTTTGGCTGCTCTGGGTCTTTGTTGCTGCACCTGGGCTTTCTCTAGTTGCGGTGGGCAGATTCTCCCTGCAACTTCTCTCCTTGTGGAGCAGGGGGGCTCGAGGGCATGCGGGCTTCAGAGTGCAGGCTCAGTAGTGTGGCACGTGGGCTTAGTTGCCCTGTGGCCTGTGGGATCTTTCCGGACCAGGCATCAAACCTGTGTTCCCTGCACTGGCAGGCCGTTTCTTATCCACTGGACCACCAGGGAAGCCCTGTATTTCTCTTAATAATGGTGAGGGTTCAGCCACTCTGGAGCTCCACTTTAGGCAAATCCAGGCCTGTCTTCCTGATGGTGGGCCCAGCCACCCTGCCATGCTTCACCCAGACCCAAGCCTGCTATGGACCTGTAGTCACTGAGTATTCCCCACCGTGGGCAATAAAAGTCCTATAAATTCCTATCTCAAGAGGCTCACGGAGGTCCCCCAGGAGGTAAGAAAGTCACCAGTGGGCTTGTGGTGGGACATCCAGTAGAATGAGGTGTGCATAGCATCATAGGAGTTGAGGGAGCACCTGGGATCAGACCCACTCTGTACTCCCACTCCCAGCCCCAGATAATTGAGGGCTCCTGGGTGCCAGCTCCTCTCCTTCGAGGTGACACTGACTCGTTCCCCTTGATACAACTCTGGGCTCCCACTCCCTCCCTCTGGTTATGGTTCACAGCGGCCCTCTGAAGGCAGCACCTGTTGTTGAAGCTGGTGTAGCATGGTGGGTGATCTCTGCCCTGCAAACCGGGCAAGCTGGGTCCAAACCCCAGCTCTGTCACTTAGGAACAGCCCGACCTGGGGCAAGTTAGTCACCTTGCCTGTCCCCAATGTCCTCTGCAAAACTTAGAACATTGTCACTTGCATCACATGTGTGATAAAAACACAAAAGAGAAAATGAGTGTATGGTGACCACTTTAAGAGGTCAACTCATGACTCTCATGGGGAGAATTCCAGAAGTGGGGCAGAGAAGAGCAGGGCTTCAGCAGGGTTTTGAGAAAGCAGGAATCGTGTGGCTCACCCCACACCCCAAGTTGTCAAGGGCTCTGCCTCCTTTCTGCCTAGGCCTGGGTTGGAGCCACAGTCCCAGCAGCAGGAGTGATGGCTCACCCCCCGCTGTGAGGGCCACATGGTGCTCCCTGTGGTGCTTTCCTGAGCCCTTCACCCATCAGGAGCTGTGATAAGCTCCTGAGCAAAGGTAGGAGCCACCCCACTAGCAGCTCCATGTCCTTTAGGCAGGCCTCCTGGTCCTGAAGCACTTGAGACCCTCCTCTCCACCAGCAACTATGAACCCTTCTCCTAGATGGTTGCCAGGCCCAGGTCCACAGACTGCAGAGGTGGGCAGTAAGGGGATGGGTGGTGGGGGCGCTGCCAGTAAGACTGAAGATGTGTCTGTTGGACACCTGGCTAGCAAACAGCATTAGACAGCGTAATACGGTGTGTCAGTTATAGTGAGTCTCTATTCCTCCTAAAAGTCTGGCCGCAATGGGTAGCAGCCCTGTTTTAACTATCCAAAGTGGGCTGGTTTCTCAGGAATCATGCCACAACTTCCTTACCATTCCATGTCCCCAGCTGACAGATATCACTGAAACTCCTGGTAACAAGAAATTCTTCCAGGCTTGGTGGACAGATTCTGCTTTGCCTACTCATTGCTAAAACTGCATTTGTCACTATTGCTTTGTAACAAACCATTCTGAAAGCTAGTGGCTCAAAACAGTAAGCACTGATTATTGGTTACAAGCCTATAAGTCAGCAGGTATGTCTCCTGGCCTCACACATGCACAAACAGTCCCCTCTAGGTGGGGGAGGCAGCTCTCCCTATCATGGCTGGATTCTCATGTGTCTGGGGGTCAGTAGTTGAAGGATGATTGAAAGATGATCTATGATGGCCTTGAGCTGGGACAAATGGTGCTTGATTCCTCCATGTGACCTCTATTCTTCTGCCAGAGAGTAACCCTGTCCTGGGCTTGTCTCCAAGGTGGCAGGGTTCTGAAAGAGAGCAGAGTTGTCCAGGGACTCTGGAGGCCCAGCTCTGAACTGGCGTTATCACTTCTGCCACATTCTAAGTCAAAGGAAGTGGCAGGACCAGCCCATATTCAAGGGCAAAAAAAAAAGATTCCTTCTATTAAAGGAGAAAAACGCAAAATCATATTTAACACTATATATGGATGCAGGGAGGGAAAGAATTGGGAGCCTTTTCACCAACAATTTATCACAACATGGACAGAGTCATCCCTGTGCAACAATTTTCCTTAAAAGCCACATGGACTCTCTTTGCAATATATTACCATTAGTATAACAAATTTCTAATTAGGTAATGCCTCAAGAGTGAGTGAGAGAAGGCGAGAACAAATGAATGAATGAATGAATTTTAGTCCCTTGGACGTGGACTAGGCACCCCTTCCCCCTGCATCCCCACCCTTGCATAATCCAGGATTCCAGTCTCATAGCTGGAGCTCCACTCCTCCCTCCAGGAATCCCTTCACAAGGGAAGCTCCCGTGATTCGTGATTCATGACTCAGGGCTTTCCCAAGGCCAGCAGGGTAAAGTCAGGTCAGTGGGAATGCAGTCCAGGCATTGTAATCCAATGCCAGGGAGATGCCTCAAACCTCAGGGCACTCAGCTGCTTCAGGACTCCTCCCTGGAGCTCTGCAACCCTAGAAGTTGCTGAGTCTGGAGAATAAGCACACAATGGTGTCTTTTTAAAAAAATAAGTGGCTGGACTGAGGTCAACAAGGGAACATAGAACATAAATATGAATTGTCTCTGGGAACACAATGCTAATGCCTGCCCCAGGGGAGAAGCTGAGTTGCCAGCAGGTAGGGAACAGAAGAGTGAAAAGGTTGGCTTAAAACTCAACATTCAGAAAACTAAGATCATGGCATCTGGTCCCATCACTTCACGGCAAATAGATGGGGAAACAATGGAAACAGTGACAGACTTTATTTTGGGGGGGCTTCAAAATCACTGCAGATGGTGACTGCAGCCATGAAATTAAAAGACGCTTGCTCCTTGGAAGAAAAGTTATGAGCAACCTAGACAGCATATTAAAAAGCAGAGACATTACTTTGCTGACAAAGGACTGTCTAGTCAAAGCTATGGTTTTTCCAGTAGTCATGTATGGATGTGAGAGTTGGACTATAAAGAAAGCTGAGAGCCGAAGAATTGATGCTTTTGAACTGTGGTGTTGGAGAAGGATCTTGAGCGTTCCTTGGACTGCAAGGAGATCCAACCAGTCCATCCTAAAGAAGATCAGTCCTGGGTGTTCATTGGAAGGGCTAATGTTGAAGCTGAAACTCCAATACTTTTGCCACCTGATGCAAAGAACTGACTCATTTGAAAAGACCCTGTTGCTGGGAAAGATTGAAGGTGGGAGGAGAAAGGGACGACAGAGGATGAGATGGTTGGATGGCATCACGGATTCAATGGACATGAGTTTAAGTAAGCTCCAGGAGTTGGTGATGGACAGGGAGGCCTGGCGGGCTGCAGTCCATGGGGTCGCAAAGAGTCAGACACACTGAGGAACTGAACTCAACCGAACTGAACTGAGGGAACAGGGAGGCCTGTAGGGGGCGCCCTAGGGCCTTCCGCACACTCGGCCTCTCCCTCCGGGCCACAGAATCGCACAGACTCCAGGGCTGTGTGGTTTCTCATTTGCCCTCTTCCGTGGCTCACTGTAGGATGGTTTCCTGCATGAATGTTCCATATTCTCTCCGTGGATGTGGGTTATTGGTCCTGGGAGCGCGAGGAGGCTCCATGTAGAAGGTAGGATCCCTCATGCACTAGACGGCAGGGCCAGGGAGACTGCAGCCACCACACCCTCCCCCAGGCTGGAAAACTGCAGCCACCACACCCTTCCTCTTACCCCTGTGCCAAACCCGGTGCCTAAGGGAACCCAACAAACGGTGAATCTCGCTCAGTTTTGTGTTTCATTGTGCAGCTCTGAGCCGAGGCAGCATCTCTCTTTCTTTTCTAAAAAATCCAGCAGGGGGAGCAGCAAAGCCCTGGGGCCTTGTTTTAATTGTATTTCTAACGTTCGTCTCTTACATACATTGTACATAATCCCTTCATCCCCTGCATTACTGTGATCAATTTGTTCTTTTTGGAAACAAGACTGTGAAGAAGAAAAAAAACTAAATAATTAACTCAAGGACATCTTCCAAGAAAAATACAAGAATTCAAAAGAGTAATCTTCCACTTGAATGATTTGGGCCTCTATTAATTATAACTTCCTATTCATTGTGATGAATGATTGCCAGGATGCCATTTAGAACGGAAAGTTGGGGAAGAATAACAAGAGGAGAGTTGTCTGTGTGATAAGATCTAACCATGGAATCGTCTCTCCCCAGGGGAGGTGGCAGGACCTCACTTCAGGATCCTTTTAAAACTAGCCCTAGTAAAGCCTAGAAGAACATGCTGGAAGGAACAACTGTCCCCTAGAGAGAGATCAGAAATGCCCTCAACGGTTACTTCCATCTGGGCTTTCTGAAGCGACTGACAGCTGTGAAAATGCTGGTGACAACAGCAATGGCAAACACAGACAATACAAATTAGGAGGGAAGTTTATTTTTTAAAAGAAATTATTGCAACCAGCTTAATGACTTAATAGAAGGGAGCCATCAGTGAGCCCTCAATACTCAGCAGTTTCAGAAACCTTTCCTCCATGATTTTTATTGGATCTATTTAATTTTTCTCCATGGGCTCAATTATGCATCATTTGGATCACCTGCTAAGCTCATTACCAAAAGGGCCTGCATGCCTCAGATGGCAGCCTATAATTTAGGAGGAAATTCTCCAGAGATACAGTCGTCATTATCTTTGGGACATGCCACAGTTCTGTGGCACCTTCTTCAGGGTGGTGAGGACCTGTGGGTAACTCAGCGCTGCTGAGAATGAAGCTGCACCTGACCTTTGTGGTATTTGGTGGTAAGTCTTGCAAATAAGCAGCAGTCTGAAGCTCAGTAGCCCCGACCTCGCCCCAGTTTCCTAGCAAGAGCCATCTCTGCCAGGTTTCTGAGGGTCCCTCACCTTACTATAGCCTGCTGGGGAGCCAAGACCCCAGAGGGGCCCCTGGAGGCTCCACACCCTAGCTCTACCTCACGAGCTCCTCCAAAGGAATTCAGTGTCTCAGGAAACCCCCTGCCCAGCTCAGGTGGAGGAGACAGAAGCAGTGTTCAGACTCAGCATTCACCCAGACACAGCCCACCCCACTGCACAGGGCACTGCCCAAGACACTGCTGGAGGCTCAGGGTGAGTTCCCAGGAGGGCACAGCTCCTCCTGCTCATGCATCAGCAGCCATGTTACTTGGAACACACCCTGGTTGCTGAACAAGCCCACTCCAACCTAACAGATGTAGAGGGGGGTTTCCCTCCATCACATGCTAGTTAACACAGATTTGGGGCTACCTGCTAAACCTACCATAGAACATGCCACAATTTCGGAGGCCCAGCCAGGAGAGACACCACCCCCTCCCTTGATGGAGCTGGCTGTGGACGGGTACCGCCTGTCAGATCAATGGTGGCATTCGATTAGAAATAAAGTGCCCAATAAACGTAATGCTCTTGCATGCTAAGTCGCTTCAGTCATGTCTGACTCTTTGCCACCCTATGGACTGTAGCCCACCAGTTTCCTCTGTCCATGGGATTCTCCAGGCAACAATACTGGAGTGGGTTGCCCTGCCCTCCTCCAGGGGATATTCCCAACCCAGGGATCAAACCCAGGTCTCTTATGTCTCCTGCATTGGCAGGCGGGTTCTTTACCACTAGCGCCACCTGGGTTATGCTCTTGAATTATCCCAAAACCATCCCCCCACCCCTGATCTGGGAAAATATTTTCTTCCACGGAATCAGTCCCTGGTGCCAAAAAGGTTGGGGATTGCTGCTCTAAGGGACCCTGTGGTCATTTTCTGGTTGAAGAAAACTGTCAGACCCGGCTTTCTGTCATTGCGCTTCTGTGTGTGTGTGTGTGTGTGTGTGTGTGTGTGTGTGTGTGTGTGTGTGTGTGTGTGTGTGTGTGTGTAGTTATCACGATGATAGTGAAGAGTTGAGAACAAGTTCTCTCTCAGGACCCTGATCTCTTCTTTCTCAAGCATCTTTGCCTTTAAACAGCCAGGAAGATGCAAATAGAGGCAGTTCTATCAAGCATCAAATGCAAATGGGCATGTGCGGAATAACCTACTTTGTTGGTTTGGCTTCAGTAAGAGTCAGAAATGGGGGACACTTTCTCTTCTCCCATCCCGAGGCCTTTGTGTTAAACAGCTGGGCTCCCTAGTCTCCAGGGAGTTTCCCTGGCATTTGCCGCTCAGAACTACAGCCAGAAGTTATAACTACCAGGGAGACGGCCACACACGGGCAGACAGGCACACGTTTCCTCCCCTCCCGCATCTACGAAACATCCCTGATGAGGAAGCCCTTGGTAGGGAAGACCTGGTCAATGAAGGGAGGCGGGGAAGGAGATGAAGGAACGGCCTTTCCAGAAGGAGAAATGGGTGATTTCTTCAAAGCCGAGGGGTAGCAAAGGATGACGATAACACAGGAGGTGGGAACTGGAGCCCCCTCTCCCACATAGCCCCCAGCGATGGTGGGATCTCTCTCTCTGAAGAGCGCCATTATGTGGATGCCCTGAAGATGGCCGTCAGACCTGGCAGCTTGGGAGTCGCAGCCAAGAGCCTACCTGACCCAGAAGCAGCAGGCCGCCCCGTCCTTTCCTCAGCAGTGACCCTAAGGCTATGGTGACCAGAGGCCCTGCCCCCGAAGACCATGCTCTGCCCAAATATTCTAGGGTTTCCAAAAGTCCCTGAGGGAGGGGTAGGGCTGACCCTGAACCCATCTTGACTTCTTACCACTGATGAGTGGGAGCTAGGAGACAGATTCCATTTTCTTCAGAACAAATAATATGGGGTGATGCCCCTTGTTCCCAAATGTGGTGGAGAAACTCGGAGAGATGTGATATTTAACTTCAGCACTGCAACTCCCAGCAGCTTCCCTGGTGGCTCAAACAATCAAGAATTCAGCCGGAAAGGCAGGAGACCTGGATTCCATCCCTGGGTCGGGAAGATTCCCCTGGAGAAGGGAATGGCAACCCACTCCAGTATTCTTGCCTGGAGAATTCCATGGACAGAGGAGCCTGGCGGGCTACAGTCCATGTGGTCACAAAGAGTCGGACACGACTGAGTGACTAACACGTTCACTCTCATCGTCCCGCCCACCCCCGCCATGGAGACCTGAGAAGAGCCCACAGGTCTGTCCCACGGGTGAACCAGGGCCGGCGCCACATCCTAATTTACATCCCAGTGCTATGCCGCAGATGAAAACCAGCCTCTGCCTTCTTGACCCTCTGCCTTCCCTCCTCTCGTCTCATCACCCACTCACAGGTAAGCCTTGGCTGCGCCTCGGGGAGGTGGCCTGAGCAGCACTGGAATCACAGGGACAGGAAAGTACTTCCAGCTTTATCTCCTTCCTCTCATCCGTCCTGCTGAGTCCCACCCAGAGTGGTTCCCAGCAGGTATTGTGAGTGATAAATTGGCCAATTTATCTCTTTTTAGCTCTAAGACCTAAGCCAAGCTCCTCCCCCATCCCCCAGAGACTACTCCAGGATGAGCCCTACTTCTCTTCACTGCAGCTCCTCTCCCACCCCGAGTCCTTCTCTGGACTGTCTGGGTTGCTTTATTTATGGTTTCTCTTATACCAGGTATGAGGAACATTACTAGACAGTTTTGATGGCATTTGCTGATGATTTGCTAGTTGACCAGATGCTCCCCACAGGGCAAGACCACGCCCTGTACTTTGGTGACCCCTCCCACTGATGCCAATGTAAACCCAGGTCTCCATCTCTAAAGCCCCACCCATTCCTACCCCCAGAAGAGGGGTGTCTGGGACCTGCAACTGAACCCTCACGGCCCGCCCTCATCTTTCCCTCTGCCTTTTCTACTTAAAGCCAAAGTTACACTGGCTCTTCATCCAGGTTTGAGAGGGGTTTGGGAAACAAAAGTGCCTTAAATCAATATTCTGTGAACGGCATCAAATTCAAGAATAGAAGCATCCAACCAGCTTCAGTCTATTAAGGCCAGACTTGCTCGGCTTGATGCTGGAAGTATACAGTTTTCTCAGTTGGGATGGATTTATGGTCCTGCCAAGAACTTGCACAGGAAACTCGACAAGCCTCTGAATCTCTGCTTTTGGGTCCCCCCTAGGGCCTCACCCTTTATGTGAAGGAGAAGAGATTATCAACTATGCCCCCAAATCACCTGGCCCCTTCTGAAGCCAGGGCTCCCCTTTTCCCCTGGCTTAGTTCTCAGCCTGGAATTTCTTGCCAATCCATTTCTCCAAACTCCAAGTGCTGAGCAGAGGTGAAAGTGAAAGTGTTAGACGCTCAGTCATGTCTGACTCTTTGCAACCCCATGGACTGTAGCCTGCCAGGCTCCTCTGTCCATAGGATTTCCCAGGCAAGAATACTGGAGTGGGTTGCCATTTCCTTCTCCACGGGATCTTTCTGACCCGGGGATCAAACCCAGGTCTCTTGCATTGCAGGCAGATTCTTTACCACCTGAGCTACATGGGAAGCCCAAAGGCAAGCCTAAAAGGACACTCAGGCTCACTAAAGATGTTATCAGGGCACTTCAGATGGGAACCAGGGAAGACACCAGCTGACTAGGGATTTCAGTAATTCCATGTCCTGTACTTGACTATCACATCCCAAGCTAAACAGCTCAAGACTGACCCAGTATATTCTCAGATCATCAGCATTTGTTCATGGCTATTTTTTCACACCTGATCCATTCATGGCAATTAATTCCAGATGACACCTTGAAGCCACCACACAGCTGTGTCTTTTTAAAAGGACCCCAGGCTCCCAGCAAAGGTGTCTGCTTTCTGCAGCTAATTCAACCCTCCTTCCTTCTCACACTGCTCAAGCCAACAGGAGACAGAGCTGTCAATTAAACAAAAAAGAGAGAAAACCAGGAGAAGGATAAAAATCCCCACAGGTAGGTTTCTCATCCGTCCCTCCTCTGGCTGCCCGAGACCGAGCTCGGGTGTGCAGGGTTGCTGGCTGATGCTCTTGCCCTGTCCTCCTCTTTGCCTCCCCGCAGAGAGCCCTGCTCAGATGAGCACTGCTTGGCCAGGCTGCCCGCCCTGACTCCCTTCAGGAGATTGTTCATCACTTTAGAGCTTGGGCATCTTTGTGAGTGCACAGCGGGCTCTCAGGGACCAGCCTTCCCAGGTGGAGCCAGAGGACTTCACCTGGTTGGGTGCTTGAACTTTATCTCCCAGCCTCACCTGCTGCCAGTTCACAGTTGCTCCAGCTGCCTTTGCTGCTCCTTGTATTCTGGGCTCAATCTGTTACAACCATATCCCACCATGTCCGTGTAGTCACAGCAGTCGGTCTATCAAAGGGAGAGGGGGGACATCCCTCTCCCAGTTCTATGGTAATGACTGTCTGTGCCATTAGCAGGTAGTCCACCCACCTACTGCTAGCCTCTGGGTCAGACAGAGATCAGCTCTGACCAGTTAGAGGGCACGTTCCTCTGGACATGGTGATTGGTTGACTTGGGGGTGAGCGTCATCTGGGTGTTGGGAGAGGGAGAGCCCTTCTCCTTCTGCATTGTGAGAACCAGGGACCTTCCTTGCACGTCTGTGGCTCCTAAGTGGGCCGGGTATGAGGTGGAGGAGATTTGCCACCGAGCAGAGAACCATACTGAGAATAAAACTAGGATTGAGCAAGGTGGAGGGGAGGGTTGGAGAAAAATTCAGATCCTGAAGATACCATCTGAGCATTTAAAACAAGAGCCTCTCCTGGGCACACTGGTTCCCTGAGCCAATACAATGAAGATAATTGAAGATGGAATTTCATCGCTCACAACCGCTGCCTCACTAACGTGTCTTCAGACCCTAGAGTCGCTTCTGTATTATTCAAAGGTCTTTCAGTTACAAGTAACAGAAACTCAATTCCAGTTAACTTACACCAAAAGGGGGAGAAAACAGTAAACTGTAAGAAAGGATTTGGGAATAGATAAACAATAAGGACCTACAGTATAGCACAGGGAACTAAATTCAATATCTTGTAATAACCTATAATGGAAAAGAATCTGAAAAAGAATATATTATATACATAAAACTGAATCACTTTGCTGTACATCTGAAACTAACACAGGATTGTAAATTAATTATACTTCAACTGAAAAGAAAGAAAGTGAGAGTCTTAGTCACTTAGTCATGTCTGGCTCTTTGCAACCCTATGGACTGTAGCCCGCCAGGCTCCTCTGTCCATGGAATTCTCCAGGCAAGAATACTGGAGTGGGTTGTCATTCCCTTCTCCAGGAGATCTTTCTGACCTGAGGATCAAACCCTGGTCTCCTGCATTGCAGGCAGGTTCTTTAACCTCTGAGCTACTAGGGAACTCCATACTTCAATTAAAAGTGGTTACAGTAATACAATAATAAATAAGACAGAAAAAAAAGGGTTTGGGTACAGCTGGCCTGGGGGACAACAGCACTGAGACATTCTTTCTTTCTGAGATGCAGTCTCTGGCGGTGTCTGCAAATCTCCACAAAGCTGATTCTGTGGCAAGACTGCCACTCCAGTCTGGATCTAGGTCCTCACAGCCCCGTGAAGAGAGAACAGTATCAGGGAAGGACCCTGACTGCCCTGCCCTGTGAGTGCCTGGACCCATCCCTGCAGCTGGGAATGAGGGCTGTGATGGATCTGTCCTGGGTCCCACGCTCTCCCTTACAAGCAGAGAGGAAGTCTGTCCCTAGATGAAGGGACAGGAAAAGGAACAGACTGAAAACACGGCCACCTTGATTTCCTTTCTCATGAGCACCCTTGAGAAATCCCACTCAGAAACTCCACACCTGGCAGTTGACTCGGCCCTGGACCACAGGCTCAAACAGATCCTTCCATTAACCTGGCAATAAAGCGCCCCTCCAATTTGTGTGACAGAACTTTTTGGGTCACACTTGAGTAGTAAAGTGGGGTTTACTCTGTATGTGAAAGCCATAAAAATGTTTCTTTGCAGGTGAATTTTCTTCTCTCTGTTATTTGGCAGTTTCCCTTTAAAAGGAGTCAGGAGATGAGAGGTGTCCCCAGACACCTGTCTAAGGCTGAGCTGCAGGGGAAAGCAGCCAGCATGGAGATCCACAGCCGGGGCCCACCTCTCCTCTAAGACCTGGATGACTTCCTGCCTTTCGGCTCTCGGAATGCACGTGCCTGTATGTTCCTGGACGAGGAGGGGTGTGGAAGGAGAGGGAAGTGCTGGTAGATGGAGGCGGGCAGCAGGGGAGAGCCACACAGAACCACCTCTCCACATGCTGCAGAGCGCAGGGAGCTCTCCTCAATGCTCTGTGGTGACCTGGATGGGAAGGAAGTCCAAAAGGGAGGGGATGTGTATATCCACACACGCACGCATATATATATGGCTGATTCATTTGTGTTGGTAGAGTAGAAACCAATACATTTTAAAGCAACTCTTCTCCAAAAAAAATTAATTAAAAAAAAAAACCTCTTCTCCTCTCTGTGTACACTGACCTATTTGTCACATGCCAACAAGAGCTGCGAACATGGTAGAAGGCTCTTATTTGTAAATATCACTCATGTTTTTAGATTATAAGGTCAGAGAGTGAGGTCCAAAGACTGCCAACGAATCTCCCTCCAATGATCTTGCCAGTATTTTACACCCTAACACGGGGCTTGGCTAAAATACTGAAAGACTGGACATGCTTCTTTCAAGGGAACGCAGAAATTATAATGGATGAGGGCTGAAATATAGATATATATGTCAGAAAGGTCAATACAAAAATTATTTATCATTACTATATGATTTAGTGAATTAACATATTAATAGCACCAAAATAAAATTTCAACTTGTCATTTGCAATAATATTTAGCAATTGTCATTATTCCAAGTAAAGTAATTATTCATTCTTTTGCTGAATCATGTGTTAGCTAATTTAATTGGCCTTAAAAAATTTATATCTCCTTGTAATTTAAACATTTCAATTAGTTACAAGGACTTTTTTTGTGATTCAAGTCTATTAAAAACAATTTAATAATCAAACTCTAAATACAGTCTTATTCTAATTTCAAAACCATTTTAAAGACTTTTCTTAACAATATGATGTGCTGTGCTTAGTCGCTCAGTCATGTCCGACTCTTTGCGACCCCATGGACTGTAGCCCGCCAGGCTTCTCTGACATAGGGATTCTTCAGGCAAGAATACTGGACTTTGTTGCCATACCCTCCTCCAGGGGATCTCCCCAGCCCAGGGATCGAACAATATTGAAGTTGAAGCCTTTATATCAACCGGTTATTCCTGTTGATATAATTTTCTCTTGTTAGCAGCTGCTGATATCAAAATATAGGCCAGATAATGTCAATAAACAATACATAAATATTTGTGAAGTCTGTATGCAACCTGATGGCATACATGCAGTAACTAAAGACAGACGCTAGAGGGAGGTAAACAGAGAGGGTAAGAAGGAAGACGGGACACATAGACGTACTCGAATGAAGACTGTATTTGGATTTGACCCGTTTGGTGCTCATTTCCTGGAGGCTATGTCCAGGAACCTGATTAGAAATGTGATGTGTGATTCATGTAACACAAATTTTCTTTATTGGAAAGAGGCCTGAGCAAGTCAGGCTTGTCTCAGAAGAAAGAAATCTCATTATCACGCTCTCTCCCCATTCCATTCCCCACCCAGTACTTGCATAATACATTCCAGTTTTCAAAATGATTTCATATACATTATCTTATTTGAGAGGCAATGTGGTGTAGCAGAAAGAAAATTAGACTTGAGTCAGGGAACCTAAATTGTAGTCTGGTCCTTTCCCCTGGAGGCCGGTGACCTTGGACAAGGTACTTAACCTGTCTGGGAAGAAACTTCCTCATATGTAACTTGCCAGTGTTAGAACAGATGACCTCTAAGGACCTTTCGATTCTAAAACTCTACAATTTTATGATATAGCCTGTTTAAGAAAGTGAGAAAGAAAGAGTGTGTATGTGTGTGTGTGTGTACCTAAGAATGTGTGTCCCACCTTAAATGTGAATTTTTTTTCAAATAAAAACACTATTCACTGAAAACATTTCCTTCTTCTGCCTTGGAGGAATAATGCAAATGTCAGGGAACTCCCAAGTAGTGAAACAGCCCCTCTGGGACTCAGCAAGTGCCAAAATTGGGTTACAAAACCTAATGTGTATATGAAATGTTTCCATCAACTTATAAAATAGAATCCCAATAAAAGCAGTGGCTTTTTATTATTATTTAGATTTAGATCATCCCCTGCAGTGCTGAAAACCTGAAGGCGACCTCCCGAGTATAGTAAGATGTTGGAATGAAATGGAAACTGAAAGTAGCAAGGGAAATAGATGCATTAGACATCATCACCCAAACCTAAAAGGCAATTTTTGTTCTTTATTTCCTTATGTTTCTTTAAGCCCAGGAAACAGCACAAATGCTGAAAGCTCATTAGACTTTTAAAGAATTCTTAACCTGCTGACCAATTCTAATTTTTAGATTTTCTGAATTATTTTTTGGCTTAACTCTGCCTCCTCCGTGTCATTTTCATTAAATTAGTGCCAAGTAATTCTCATCTTCAGCCTGGAAGAAATCCTTTAACTCTCTTGTCTGAGAGTGGATGGATGCATGCCCTGTTTCTCATCTGTGTCTCTCAGTTCCTAAACGTCTAACTCAAGTGGGGGGAAAAAACAGAGACTATAGGAAGGCTAGAATCGTGCATCCAGGAGTCTGGCTCAGGGATGAGAGGGGTTCTGTTTCATGGATTGTCAGGTCCAGACTTGCTCAGGAGACCAGGAAGCTTGTAAAACACAGGCTGGAAGAAGCTGTCCCATGGTTCCCCAGAGCAATGCTGTAAGCTGGCCAAGCTGAGCTCCAAAGGCCATTCCCTGGGTCAGTGCAACCTAAAATGAGAAGCAGAGGAAGCTGGCGAGGTTGTGCAGAGGGTTCTAGATTCTCAGGCGCTGTGCCATACAGGAAATCATTTGAAAGCATCCACACATCCTCCTTTCCTGAAAGGAGGACCAGCAAGTACAAACATGAGAAGCGCAGGGAAGCATTTTGATCAGATCCCTAGGGCCCCTTTCTCCAGACAAATTCCAACTGAAGGGAAATATTTCATTCAACAGTGTTTGTTAAGATCCTACTGGCACAGCTCTAGGCACTAGGCACAGTGAACAAATCTCACAAAAATCTCTGCTCTTATGAGCTTACGTCCTTTTGAGGGGAAGGAGTCTAAATATATGAAATAAATACATCTAGCAGGTTACATGCTGGTGGCAACTGTTATGGAAAAAAAAAATAAAGGTATGGAGGATACGAAGTACTGGGAATCAGGGAAGAACTGTTTGCAGTTTGAAGAGTAGTCAGGGGAGTTTCGCTAAAAAAGGTGACATTTCAATAAAGATTATAAAAAGGTGGGAGAGTGAGAGAACCTTGCATGTATGTAGAGGAAGAGAAGGCACTCCAGGCAGACAGACAGTGCAAAGGTCCTGAGGCAGCAGCAGTATGTTCCAGGGAGAGAAATGCGGCTGGACCAGAGTGAGTGAGGGGCAGCTAGGAGGAGGTGAGGTCAAAGTTAGCATCTCCAAACAGGCATTTAATGCCACTGTGAGAACATTGCTTTTTGTGCGTATGTGCTGGCGCTCAGTGGTGTCCAACTCTTTATGACCCCATGGACTGTAGCCCACCAGGCTCCTCTGTCCATGGGATTCTGCAGGCAAGAATACTGACGTCGGTTGCCATGCCCTCCTCCAGGGGATCTTCCCGACCCAGGGATTGAACCTGTATCTCTTGCATCTCCTGCATTGGCAGGCAGATTCTTTACCAATGCGCCACCAGGGCTTTTTACTTTGCCTAAAATAAGGAACCAATGCAGGGTTTTAAGTAGTGGAGTGACATGATGTGATTTATATTTTAATAGGATCATTCTGGCAACTGCCTTGAAATTAGTCTAAATATAATTCAGAGTTAAATGTGACTTTCTCTGTGAATGCCCTCCCAAACAGGGCAACCTCCTAAAACCCCTCATGCCAACATTAGAGCTGCCCCTACAACACTCCTCTCTTAGAGCGGTCTTTGGTGCCAAGGGGATCCTGCCATAAGGTGAAGGGGTCAGCTCCTCCTTGGCTGAGGCCACTGCGAGATGGTATGGAAGCATCTGTGGCCCCTTCTCAGACACGCTCCACCTACTCAGCCTCCTCCAGGTCAAGGCAAGAGCAGACGGCAATCTCACTGAGCAGCTGGCCGTGGGAAAGCAGAAGTGGGTACTTGAACTTACAGAGGAGAGCCTCCACAAACTTGATCTTTCCCGAAGGCCCCTTTCCCCAGACCTGGGTCTCTCTTCCTTCTCCCTTCACATCCCTTCCCTGCATGCCTTCCCTGGGGTCCCCAGTCCAGTGTCCTTCTCCTCCTCATCACAGTGGAGACTCCGGCCTCCTCCACAAAAGGAGGTGCTACTATCCCCCCCCAGATCCTTCCCGTGCCTTTCAGACTCTACACTCAGCCTCCAGCAAGATGCCCTCTCATTAGGTTTAAGGGGTTTGGGGTGGGAGGGGAGTCTGGGTCAGTCACAAGGACTGGGCATTCTCCACATTTATTGCCAGGGATGCTAATCTCTAGTGATGGTCATTTGATCATGGTCATATGAGATGTTCCATCTCAAATGCCAATAATCCTGATAGAAATCACTCAAGCACGTGAGACAAGGGCTAGACCCCAGGCTGTTCCCACCAGTGATGGGATCAAAGCTGACTTTCTCACTGGTTTGTTTGTCTGACAAGCAAGCATGTTTCTGCAACATGCACTTTCATGGAATATTCATTTCTCTTATGAAAACACAGTCTAATCTTACATGAGGAATGCTTATTCCTCCTGACAGCCTGCCTTTGACCTTTCCCCTGATGACAGTAACCCCCAGCATCAGAGTGCTGGACCACAGCTTGGGTGGCACAGGTTCTGGAGCTGAGCTGCCTGGTGGCATGCCTGACCCCACCACTGATTACTAACATCACCTGAGTGAGCAGGTCACTTGTCTCAGTTTTGTCATCTGTAAAATGGGGAGAATAATAGCACCCATTTCACATGGATGTGGAGTATGTGTCAGGATTGAGCCCAATAGTGCTCAAGAAACTACATCCCCTCCATGGAAGGGTGGGTACTCCTGCTCATTCTGCCCCCAAAGATTATAACATGTAACACAAAATATGCCTGTATGTTGCTTGTGGGTATATTTTACATTGCCTGGTTATTTTTCACATTGACTAGGGTTTTCAGTGGTAGTTCAGTGTGAATCTAAACACGCTGCTATTTTGCCAAAGCTCACGGGGTTGACAAGAGCAGATGGCTGTCAGCCGTGACACATTCCCAGCGTTGTTCCCTAATCACATATAACAACAGTCAAGGCGTTCTGGAGACTATAACGCTCTGCACAATGTTAAGGCGGTGCTACTGTTGTGGTTCTCATCTCTTCTGGGGAGTCATCTGAGTTAAACAAGGAGCCAATTGCACTTACCTGGGAAAGGAAGCAAGTCATCACCCCCAAGCCCTTACTTTTTTAGGCACTTTTTTGACCTGCTATTCCCCAAGATGTTTTTGCCAGAACTACAACCAAAATGGTGATGGTTTTTTTAATTCATTTTTTTGAACCTTTTTCCTGAACTGTGACTTTGTTCTTTCCCCTCCATTTACTATCTTGAACTTCTCAGGTAGAGTAGTGAAACTGTGTCCTTTTCTCTCAGAGAAATCAGAATGGCCATCAACACATTCAAATTCAGCAGAGATTCTCCTTTTGGCCAGGTCAGATGAGCAGATGAGAAACTACCTACAAAATGGTGTGTGTGTGTGTGTGTTTGTATGGTGGATGTATGTATGTGTGATGGGGGGAGTGTATGTATGCGGGGAGTATGTGTCTGTGTGGCTATGTGTGTTGGGCAAAGCAGTCGGCCAAGAATAAAAAGAGCTCTCCTTCAGGCCCTCACCTGGCTTTGGTCAGAGCAGTGCCTGACCTTTGAGTGATTCACATACATTATCTCTAAACTGCGCAGGGACTCCACTAGAGTTCTTTACAAATGAGGACAGTGAGTGTTGGACAGGTGAAGGGTGGTAACTTGCCCAAGGTCACACAGCCAGTAAGTGGAGCAACTGATTCAACTAGATCCAGAAATTCACTCCTAGAGAAATTCTCAAATGCATACACAGTGACACAGGCAAGGACGTTCATCACAGCACTGTTTGTAATACTGGAAAACTGGAAATAACCAGAATGCACATCAACCAGAAAATGGGTAAGTAAATTGTGGTGTGGGCTTGCCAGGTGGTGCAGTGGCAGGTTTTGCTGGAAGGTTTGGGTGCGTCCCACCCCCAGAAACCAAGGAGGAGCTAGGTGACCCCATGAGGTCTCCTCATTCCAGGGAGCCAGGATCCTGTCTCATGGGCCCAGAGTTACCTAAAGTGAAACATGGAAGTCACTCAGTCGTGTCCAACTCTTTGCGACCCCATGAACTGTACAGTCCAGGGAATTCTCCAGGCCAGAATACTGGAGTAGGTAGCCATTCCCTTCTTCAGGAGATCTTCCCAACTTAGGGATCGAACCCAGGTCTCCCACACTGCAAGCAGATTCTTTACCATCTGAGCCACCAGTGAAGCCCAAAACCAGGGCAATACTTGCCAGTAGCAATTCCTGGAGCACAGAAATGCCAGCATCATTTCCGAAAAGAATGTGGGTTGCAGAAGCCTTACAAAGACAAATGAGGCTTCCTCTGGCTGGTGTTGGATGGAGAGGCCTGCAGAGACACATCTGTTTGGCTCAAGTACAGGGACCAGACTATGATATCAAAGCCCATCAGCTTTGCCAGCCTGAGCAAAGGACCCTGAATGAGCCCTCTTCCAACCTTGAGCAGAACAGACTGGCACCTTTTCCATAGAACCAGTCTCCAAAATGCTGAATGCATGTCTTCATTACACTCAAGACTGAACAAATCACCTGGTAAATGTTTTCAGTGGGTGCCAGAAATGGCAGTGTGGATTTTTTTTTAAGGGTGGGGGAAAGGCAAGAAAGAGCTGTAGACGATTAACGATCAAAGGCTAGAGGAAAAAACACACCAGCCAATTCATGCTGATTTTCTTCTGTCTGAAAATGGGGAAAACCCATGGATTATTCAAGCTTAATTGATGTTTTTGTAGCAAAGGAGATGAAAGATGCTTAATTCACACACACACACTATCAGAGACCCATTACCAAGCTGTCACCCTCACCAGCCAAGCCAGTAGGCTTTCCCAGAGCCCTCCTGTCTGTGGGCACATAAATCTGCTTCCAGCTTCATATCAATACCTGAGCAACCAGCTGGATGAGTTGTTTAAGAGGAGAAAGTAGATTGAGAAAGAGTTGAAAGAATAATCTGGACAGAAAATCAACACTTTGGGTCTTTGCAATTTAACAAAATTTAATTTGTTCTCCTCAAGTTGCAACTTTTCTGACCCTGGCCCTGAAATAGTATTTAAGAACTTATCCAAAGTCACAGCAGGGCTTCCCTGGTGGCTCAGATAGTAAAGAATCTGCCTGCCAATGCAGAAGACATGATTCCATCCCTGGGTTGGGAAGATTTCCCAGAGAAGGAAATGGGAATCCACTCCAGCATTCCCAGATTCTGGGAAATCCCATGGATAGAGGAGCCTGGTGGGCTGTAGTCCATGGAGTCACAAAAGGGTCAGACACAACTTAGTGACTAAGCAATAGCAACAACCAGAGTTGCACCAGCTCTGATGACTGAATTTGAAATTCTTGGGCAGGTACTTAACCTCTCTGATTCCCAGTTTCTTCATCCATCTACCAGGGACGTTTATTAAAATGAGAACAGTATTTTTCTCAAAGAGTCATAGTGAAGATTATGCATTGTGCAAGATGTGTGAATGATATGTGAATGATAGAAACAGGATGTTTCATAAATGTTATTCTTTTCTCCATGGCATTTACGAGAACAGGTTATTTTCACATGTATGACCCGTAGCACTTAAGGAGTTCAGGAGAAGGAAAAAGGTAGAGAAAATGTGTACTATGTGATAATAATTGGGCTTTGTTAGCTACCTAATTATTCCCACTTCTGAGTGAATGTAAGCGCAATGCGCTTGCATACTCAGAAACCAAAGCATGTGCCCAATAAACCCAGCACACGAAGGAACTACAAAATTTTACACAAATGAGGTAGCCCTTCAAATCACATGTGAGCTGTCAAAGTGGACAGCACACAACAAGGAAGCCACAGAGCCCCTCCAGGACTGCATTCTCTGGTAAGTGAATGCCTTTTAATTCCAGCTGTTATTGCTAAAAGCATGTTTAAAAGGGGGGGGGGACAAAAAAAACAACTCTAAGGGAAGGATGTTTGCATGATGAGAAAGGTTGTCCAGGCAGCACTCAGCTGTGAATTCCTGTTTCCCCAGAAATCCTTTCACCCACAGAGGCTGCACAGAACGAATTTGCATTCAAGGAGAGCCGCCCCCCAGCATCTCCCAAATTGGCCAGATGGGCATTCACAGGGAATGCAAATTTACAATAAAAGCTCTAGAAAATCATTTGAGTTCTACAATGGGCATGTATTTCTTTTGTAATCAGAAGACAATAGATCTCATAAAAAGAAATAAAGAAAGCCAAATTGATTAAGGCTATACAATTGAGGCAGAAGTCTGTGTAGATTAAAGCCTGATTTTTACAAATTGTGGACAGAGAGACAGAGTACACACCCATCCTTCCATACGTTCTGATGCAGGCGAGCAACCAGAATAGCGTTGACCAGCAGGGGCTGGCAAGGCTCATGGGTAAGAATGGGCTTTCCACAAACTACAAAACTAAACAGGAGACAAATGAAGATGTTTGGATCCAGAATAAAACCACCTTACCATTGTTATTGTATCTAGAAGACAGGGGAGATTGGTAGTCATCAACAGAACTGCACTAAAGGGACAACAACCATAAACCAAAATATCCTCTAGGTCCTCCCCTTGGCAAGGTCACTTTCCTCATTTGTAGTTTGTCCTCTAGATCAGTTTCACCTGTCTGCCAAGTTGCATGATCTCAGGCTGCTGCCTTCTTGTATTTTCTTAAGAATCTTCAAAAGAACGAAGGACCTTTAGATGGGATATTTCCATTTATCATCAACCTCTCTTCCCTGTTCCAGCCTCTGTCCACTCCTCCACTTCACTGTCCACTGTCACTCTCCTGGCCCTAGTTAGCGCCAAATGCTGGGTGCACCTCAATCAACCAGATTGCCAACCTGGATGTTCTTCCAGCCATGGCCACTGCCAGTTGCCTCTGAAAGGCTAGTCTCTGCTCTGCTCTGTACTATTGGTGATGACCTGCCACGTTTCAAGACCACTGATGCTCCTGACACTATGCCCAGTCTACTTATCCTTGACTTCCAGAAGCCCTCAGGGCCTGCCCCACCAGGCACTGGTCCTGAGCTTTACTCTCACAACTGCACTGCCTGCCTGTGTCACCAGCCACTATCGGTTCCTTACTGGCTTAGAGGAACCAACTTTCCTCTTTCCTCACTCCTCACTTGCAGAGGTGTTCCCAAAAGTGAGCTGCTTGGGCTCCCATCACACAGTGCTTTCAGTTGCATCACACATTCTTCTTGCAGGAGTGTCTTCTACAGAGATTCTACAGGGACAAAGATGGAAAAATAAAGCCAGCGGATGCTAAAGAAGCCCACAGTCCAGTGGAACAGATAGTCACACAAATGACAACGTTACAAGATCAGTTCCATTGTAGCACAAACAACGTTGACACACGCATACTTAGAATAAATGCATAAATAAAAAAATAAACAAAACCTCTGTACCATCCTTCAATATTCACTTGAGATCCAGTTTACAAGCAAATCCTATCTCGTCAGCCTCTATTCTTCTCCAGGCCACCATCAGCTCCCAACTGGTCCTCGGGTTCAGCCTTGGCCCCTGTAACGTCTCAACACGGCAGCTGGAGCAGCCCCACCCAAAGGCGAGTCAGGTCCTGTCACTGCTCTGCTCAGAGTTCTCCAGTGCTCCCACCTCACACACCCTCCCTCTGACCCTTATGTGACCAGGTGCCCTGGGCTGCTTCTCTTTAACTTCATTTCCTGTTGCTCAGCTTTCACTCACCTACCAGGTCAGCTACAGCCTTGGCATGGGCTGCTTCCTTTTCTGGATGCTATTATCGGATGACTGCCCAGGTATCGGATGACTTCTCTCCCTCTCTTTAGGTCTTTGGTTAGAAGATCTGCTCTGATCACATTATCTAAAATATCCCAGTCTCCCCAGATATTTACTACTATCTACATTAAGTATTTGTCTTGTTTACTGTCTGTCTCTCCTATTAGAATGCAAGCCCAATAAGAGCAAGGGTTTTTCTCAGTTTTTTCACTATGTGTACCCAAGGGCTTGGTAAATAATCATTGAGTGAATGAGAAAAGAGGAGGAGGAGCTATTGCACATGGTTCTTGAAGAATGAAGAAATAAAAGGGCGTTGATACTCACATGGCTATACATTACATCCGGTTGTTCTCCATGGAAACAGGTCCAGAGGCCGCATCAACCACCCTGGTCAATTTTCCACAATCTGGAATCTGACCCTCAGTCTTTTAAGTCAGAAACCCAATTTGCACCTTCTTAAAGAAATCAGGCTCAGGGCAATCAAATTAAAAAAGCAGAAAAACACATTTACTTTCTTACAATTAAAATAAAACTGTTATTTGGGTGAGAAAAATCTATGAACATATATAGTCAGGACATTTACTTCCCCTGGGAAGAGCACTTGAAAAATCAACAATAATCAGAAGGCGGCTTGAAAGTAATTAAATGAAATCAAGGAAAGTGAGAAGAAACAAACGTGTAATCGCCATCAGGCTTAGAAGTTTTGATGTACAAGTGGCTATTAGAATTTCTGTGGTTTCAAGTGACAGAAAACCCAAACCAATTGGCTTAAGCAAAAAAAGGGATTTATTGTTTCATACAACTGAAAAATCCAGGAGAACTGACCTCAGGCAGGATTTAACGCAAGAGCTCAAAGGGATTCAGTTTCTCTCCCAACGTCTCTTCTCTCTCCTTTCTCTTGGTTGACTCCTTTCTCAGACAAATTCTTTCCACCTGGTAGCAAAGTGGCTGCCTCAGCTCCAGCCTCACATGTACAACTCCAAAACTAGGTAAGGACACAGCCTCTTTTCTAGGAGTTCCGTAAAAGCCTGAGATTCATATACTGTAATCAGGGAAATGAAGTATATTGACTGGCCTAGGTTTATCCCATGCTCTATGCCTTGACTTGGGGGTAGGACCATACCTAAAATATGTGGCCTTAGAATGAGGGATGGTGAATCTCAAACACTAATTGAGAAACAAACACTGTTAACAAAAATGAAATCAGCAAATACTATGAGGAAAATTTTTAAATTTCCCCTGCAGCCTACTTACTATTGTATGCTCTTGTCAGTGGCGAGGGGATGCTCACGGTTGGCTGGATACGCCTTCTCACCTAGTCTTCACATTACACATCCCTTTGTCACAGGCCCAGACGTTTAGTGGCCAAGACTTCCCCTTCTGTGGTCAGTGCATAGAAGTACACGCCTTTTCCTGGGGCTCCAGTGCTAGCCAACCCCAGCTAACACATTCAGTCAGTTACCACCAAGGGCTGCTGGTTGGGAACTCTTTCATTCTCTCTCCTACAGATGACTTTGCTTACCTATGTTCCAGTCCAAGGTAACTCAAGTTCTTTATGAAAAGAGCACATTTGTACCCCATGGGTAACTGGGGGGCATAGTCTAAGTCAGCTTTTGCAGACACTTTGTTTTAAAGTATTAAGTTCCACCTTAATTTTAAATACAGATTTTGTACCCTATTCTATGGTATTTTACTTGCTTTCCTGTAAAAATAAAACCTCCAGGAATATGTATCATGCCCACCCTCTGAGCTCCAGTCACCCGAGTCATTTTATAGACTTGGATGAAATATCATCCTGTGAAACATACAATCTGGCTCCCAAATGTAGACCAAAATGTAGGAGAAACAATGAATGAGATCTGGGCTGTTTGGGGTATGAGGTTCATGTGGGACATGCAGGTGAACCTGTCTAGTAGACAACTGGAGATACGGGCAGGTGACTCAGGAGAGAGGCGAGGATGGAGATAGAAGATCCGGTAGCATCAACATGATGGGATGGTAGAGCCAAGGTGGTGGGTGGGACTGCCAATGGGCCATGAAGAGAACAGAGAAAGGCCAGCAGCCCACACAGTTGAATGATGGAGAAGGAAATGGGACCAGGCAGGTAGAATTGGGAATATCTGCCAAAAGGCAAAGAAAATCTTGAAGACTCCAAGCAGTTGCCCAAGAGAAGCAATTGCGCTTTCACACAGGGTAGTTTGAGGTTTCTGGAGCCAGTGCAAAGCACCCCTCGATGCGGAGGCTGTCCTAACAAACCAGGATTGATGGCCTGCTCCACACAGAACTGGCAGCGCTACCTTACTTCAGTGACCATGGGGCTCTCTGCTGGCAAGGCTACTTGGCATCCCCTCAGGTCTTCAGTGATGCAGCCCTCCACAGAGGGGCCACCTAAGCCAGCACAGGTGGACAGAGCCCCGTATGGGAGGCAGGTCCTTGAGGGTCCTCTCCGCTGGCTTCACACCATTTGTCATCTGTTCCTCACTTGCCCAGGCTTCCCTGATGGCCCAGAGAATCCACTTGCCAATGCAGGAGACATGAGTTCCATCCCTAGGTCAGGAAGATCCCCTGATGGAGGAAATGGCAACCCACTCCAGTATCCTTGTCTGAAAAATTCCATGGACAGAGGAGCCAGGTAGGCTGCAGTCCATGGGGTCGCAAACAGTCAGACACCACTGAGCAACTAAACAACAACCTCACTTGCCCTGATTGGGAGCCCAGAAAGGAGGAAGGGGAGGTCAGAATAGACTGCTGTCTGCACGACAGTTCGCTAGAGGGCTTGAGCTGTCTCTTTAAGGAACTCTATCTGCTTGTGAATTGCTGGACTGGACAGGTGACCTAAGGCTACTTTAATTCTTAGATCCTCTCCAGAGGTGACAGTCACCAGAGTGTGTATAATGGAATCTTTTGCTAACAAGGCTTCAAACTTTCCTGGTGACAGAGCTTTGCATCTTTAGAGGAGGAAGAGCATGGATTCTACTCACGCCAGGAGCCGGCCCCATATCAGAGACATCACAAGCAGTGCCTGGATTCATCTCCAGAATGACCCCACATGACAGGCACTGTTATGATCTAGGTTTTACAGATAAGGAAATGGAGCTCAAAGCACTAGTCAGGGGAGGGGCACGTCAGACAGCATTTTTCAGTTGTCACAAACAACTTTAAAGTTGACAAAGCTCTTCAGCATAGAATATTTTCTTTTGACTTCAGAGCTTCACACTGCCTGCAAGAATTAACCCATTTTACAAATGAGAAAACTGAGATGATGAGAGTTTAAGTGATTTGTCCGAGATCCAAAGGTTGAGCCACCAGACCTCTGAATGCAGCATTCTTTTCACAACGCTTTCTATGCATTCCAGGAGAAAGCCAGGAAGGTACAGTTAGGCAATTTTCCCAGAGTTGACAAACAACTTCCTAAACCAGAGAGCTTCTTTCTTGAAAGACTTAGTAGGAGATCTCAGAATCTGCCCAGAGTGAACTCTGTGAAGTAGAAGTTACAAGGGGTCAGGAGGAATGAGTTCTCTGGGTTTAATGAAGACTATGTGACCTCCCTTCTTCACCAGCCACCTGGACCTCTGGGTATGGGGCCCCAGCAAGGTTGCCATCGCAGCTTCTTGCTGTCCTTAAAAATCAAGCGTCATGAGCCTGGCTCCCAGCAACACCTCTGTTCCCATCCTCACAGACCCCTCTCCACCAGCCCACCATTCACCAACTAGCCACAGAACACCTGCAAGTCCTATGGACTTTTCACTGTATTCTCATTTAACTTGTCTTTTTTTTAAAAAAAATTAATTTTGGCTGGGTTGGATCTTTGTTGCTGCAAGCAGGCTTTCTCTAGTTGCAGCAACTTGGAGCTACTCTTTGTTCTGGCTCACAGGGTCTAGAGTGTGGGCTCAGTAGTTGCGGCACACGGGCTTCGTTGCCTCGTGGCATGTGAAATCTTCCCTGACCAGGGATCGAACCTGTGTCCCCTGCATTGACAAGTGGATTCCTAACCATTAGACCACCAGGGAGGCCCTTAACTTACTTTTATTGCATACCTCAAGCTCAGATGTTCTGCTTTCCCAGCAGGAGTGTGAGGGACCTTGTCTTTCCCCTCTCTATAACCCCACATGAGACCACATTTAGAAGATGTATTTTTTTTTAACTGATCTAGCCAAAAGCCAAATTATTATTATTTTTTACTGTAGTATCCATTCCTCACCAAAAATACTCTTTTTGCTGTTAAAATGAGTTGCAATAACTTGTCAGGGGGAGATGCTGGCAGTCTCCTTATGATTCACTTGGTTGCGGAAGTCTCCTTTTCATGCAGGTTTCTTGGAATCATTCCACTGGCTGGTCATCAATTTTCAGCTGCCTTGCTTCTTCCAGCTAAGAATTGGCCATTGGAGAAGAAAAAGCAGGGTGGTTAGTACCTTAGCAAGATCTTTAGCTGACAGTTTGGAATAACATCAGCAATAATGATATGAACTATTTGTATCATAATTTTTCATTTTTTGAAATAGCTGTTGGATTTAGGGGCTGGAAGTGTCCTTAAGACTAAGCCCAATTCTCTCATCTACAGATGAAGCTGCGAGTACCTAAAATCCTGAGTGACCGTCACAACTCTCCTCATGGGTCAACAAGCCCCCATTTCACAGATAAGGAAACCGAGACCCAGACAGTGACTTGTCCCAAGTGACTCGGCTGACTCAAGCAGAGCTGGGCCCTGTCTTCCAGTTTCCCAGCCCATAATCTAGTGCTTTCCCCTCAGGTGAAGACTCCCTTAACCAAGGAACCACTGGAATTGGTACTAAAGAACCTGGGTCATCCGTGACATTGTCTCTGACCTTAAGTAAGTGTTAGTTGCTCAGTCATGCCCGACTCTTTGCGATCCCATGGACTGCAGCCCACCAGGCTCCTCTGTCCACGAGATTTTCCAGGCAAGGATACTGGAGTGGGTTGCTATTTCCTTCTCCAGGGGATCTTCCCAACCCAGGGATCGAACCCGGGTCTCCTGCACTGCAGATTCTTTACCGACTGAGCTACAAGGGAAGTCTGGCTCTGAACTTGGCTGCTGAAATGGTGCTTCCAAAGGCCTCCCTGCTCCAAAAGTTTATCTCTGCTGCACTCCCAGCCCACTCACCTTCCCAGTCCACCTTGAGCCATGAAGTGTGAAAACCCTGAATACCTCCATCATCTGTTAAGAGACAACTCAGAGCTGAGGGCTGAATAGTTTCCTGTCACTTTAATTAACGACAAGGCCGTGTCTGCAGCTCCCTACAGCAGCAATTCCCATACATCAGAAGACGTTTTAACTCTGAATCTCTATGCGGCTGTGCCCGGCCCTATCTGGCTGGAGGAGGTGGTGAGGATCAAGATGTGGACCCAGCTAGGTCTCCAGAGACAGCTGCTCCTCAGCGGGACAGTGAGGGCGCCCCCTGGTGGAAAGGCTCAAAGTGCTTACTGCCCCTGGGGCACAAAGGGAGAGCCAGGGAGAGACCAAGGTTAGACTTCAAGGACAATTCCCCAGCCTCTTCTTAGCCAAGTCGGTGTTGATGGCTGCTTCTTACGTGGCCCCACACTGTAGCTGAAGACCAGGCTGATTCTGCAGCAAGTGTTTATGTCACGGAATCAAGACAGACCCATGGGGTGGGGGGTGAGGGGGTTGGGGGGGGGGGCTTCCCTGGTGGCTCAGTGGTAAAGAATCCACCTACCAATGTAGGAGACATGGGTTCAATCCCTGGTCTGGGAAGATCCCACATGCCGCGGGGCAACTAAGCCCACGTGCCACAACTACTGAAGCCAACGCTTTAGAGCCAGCGCTCTGCAACAAGAGAAGCCACCACAATGAGAAGCCCTCGCACCGCAACGAAGAGTAGCCCCCACACTGCAACTAGAGAAAGCCCGTGCACCACAGTGAAGACCCAGAGCAGCCAAAAATAGAATAAATAAATAAATAAAAATACTTGAAAAAAAAGACCAGCTCAAGGAACTCACATCTCATTGAAAATTCAAGACATAAAACTCTGCTCCTGGTTTTGCCTGCCTGACATGCATTTCCCTGTCTTCTCTCATAGAGCCCCAGTTTTCCTCAAGGCCCCCCTCACTCAGTCTGTGCCGTTCCCCTCCCACATAGGGTAACCTTAGGGAGGGGTCTCCAACGGAGACCACGCAAGAAGCGCCTAGAGGGTCCTTTAACATCCAGAGAAATGATCTCCTTCCTCTCTAGAAAGCCTTTCTTGACCCTCAGAAGCAGGTGTCCACTTTCCCCTGGGACAGCTTCATGTCCATCTCTGACTTCTTTGTACTGCAACTGCATGCCTCTGTGTCAGCCTTCTCCTCCAGACTCTGGGCTTTTAAGAGCTGAGGGTGTCTTTCAGCTTTTTTAAATCAGCAGGATGGTGCCTGGCACATGGTAGCTGTTCAATAAATGCTGGATGAAGAGTGAGAGTCAAGACTCACACCCAAACTGTAAATAATCATGTAAGTACCAGGTGGGCAGATCTGATCCTACAGTCTTGTAGATATCTTATCAACCCTGAGTGCTACAAATCACAATACACAGAGGCGTAACAGTTTTGCATTTATTGGTGAGGTGAGATAAACCCCATCTGGAAAGTCCCCATACTCATATACCAGCCAGATGGTGCATGATAAATAAGCAGCTCTGGCGTACACCACAGCGACCCCAAGCTCAGGCGGTATCTGGTAGTAAGAGGCTGGGTAAGAGAGCTTTCACTGCTGGATTGGGATGGGGCTGGGGGAAGGGAACTTGCAGAGGAAGAGGGTTACACATCTCCCCTAACTTTTCTTGGTTTCTTGTTTAGAAAAACAAAATACATGCCTGAGGCAACTGAAGAGCACCAGGCTATGTAGAGGGGCTTTCTTGATGGCTCAGCAGGTAAAGAATCCACCTGCCAATGCAGAAACACAGGAGATGTGGGTTCGATCCCTGGGTCGGGAAGATTCCCTGGAGCAGAGCATGGCAACCCACTCCAGTATTCTTGCCTGGAGAATCCCATGGACAGAAGAGCCTGGCGAACTACTATCCAAAAGGTCACAAAGAGTCAGACCCAACTGAGTGACTAAGCATGTGTGCAGGCTACATGGAGCTGATGCTGAAAAACAAAATACTTACCTATAAGAAACAATTAACACTAAAATAGATTCAGAGTAATCCAGGGCATTTCTGCCCTTGTAAAATGCATGAACTCAATCAATAAACATTCTTCCTCCACCACTTAGGAGCCCCAGGACAACCTTGCCTCAATGGAAGAATTTCACCTTGAGTGAAAAGGAGGCAAACTCAGCCATGTTTTCAAGCCAATTCCAACTGAGATGCAGTTTTTCTCCTCCTTTTCTGTTCCCCATCTAGTTTAGGGGAACTAGTACATGGGCTGGCTCCCCAGGTTAGAATTCAGAGGAAACTAAAGAGTTGTTTTTCCATTGCCCCTCCGTATTCCTCTAAATCCACTTTCTGTTGCCCCCAAGCCAAAAGCAGTTATCTTGGGATGGAAGGAAACTGTTTCAGTGTTAATATGATTTGTATCTAGCATATCCAGGCACCCTACTAATAATCATCATATTCCTGCCCTTCAGTTCTTTTCAAAATGACGGTCTATTGATCCAGCCAGCGATCTCCCAGGTTTTGAAGTTCATGGAAAAGAACGTCTCCACCGTACTGTTCATTCTCATTGTTCCTCATGCTGCAGGGGTGGAGTGTTGACTTTCACATTTCATGTACTTTTTCAGCTCCTTCAAATGAGGACCAATCACCAAGGATCTTTTGATGCCTACGAGGCGCAATTCCAAGCCCGGAGCTGGCCCTCAGAGATTGCTGAGCAGAACAGATCTGTGTACACCTGTCTCTCCCACTCTCCACTGAGATTGCGCCCTTTAAATTAAGTGTTAGCCTGGTGGCTTCTCCCTGCAGAGGTAGGCAGAAGGACATCTTGCATTCTTGATGTCTCTTCTGTTTCGTTTGAGCCTTATAACCACCCCTTGAGGCTGGGTGAGAACAAAAGTAGTTTGGAGCAACTCACCAGAGCTGGGATTGGGCGCTGGGTGTTCTGGCTCCAGGCCCAGTGCTCTTTCCTCTCTATCTTATCCTCATACCCCTCTCAGGCAGCATCCCATTTCAGGTAGCATGGCCCCACCAGGACTTACATGGCATCTTGGCCGTGCCGTTCATGTGCTGTGGGACCTTGAACAGGTTTTATCTAAGCCTCAGGGTTTTTTTTTTTTTTTATCATTTTTTAAAAAAAGATTTATTTATTTATTTGGCTGCACTGGGTCTTAGTTGTGGCATGTATAATCTTCAATCTTAGTTGCAGCATGTGGGATCTTTAGCATGCCAACTCTTAGTCACAGTTTGTGGGATCTAATTCCCCAACCAGGGATGAACCTGGGCCCCCTGCATTGGGAGTGTGGAGTCTTAGCCACTGGACCATCAGGGATGTTCTTCATCCAGTAACAAGAGCTAAGAAGACTCCAGCCAGCATTGCTCAGAGCCAGTGCACGAGTTAAACGAGATGAAGCTTCTAACTCAGTCTTTCTCCCTGAGTTGGTGCCCAGTCGCTCTCATTGTGAGTACTGTTGATCTTATTATTGCTATTTGGCTGAAACTGTTGTATGATTATTTCTGAGCCAAAACAAATCACTCAGCAGGTAGGTTTCCCTCTGTCTTGGTCTTGATGGCATCATCATTCCTGTATCTACCTTCCTTTCTTATTTTAACAACTAAAGAACCTGTCCTTTCAGCTTAGAGGATTTGGCTTCCCTGGTGGATCAGCTGGTAAAGAATCCACCCACAACACGGGAGACCTGGGTTTGATCCTTGGGTTGGGAAAATCCCCCGGATAAGGGAAAGGCTACCCACTCCAGTATTCTGGCCTGGAGAATTCCATGGACTGTATAGTCCATGGGGTCACAAAGAGTCAGACACGACTGGGCGACTTTCACTTTCACTTTTTAACCAAGTTTCTAAGATATTTAGAAAGCTTCTAAATAAGAGAGAATCCTTAGTGACATAGTGAAGAGAAGGGTTTAGACCAGACACTACTCCGATGAGGAGGCCAGGCCTCTGATCGACCAACTTGTCCCTCATCTCCCCTCGTGGAGTAGAAACTTCATTGAAGACACTGTGTCGGGCCAGCCCCTGGGTCCTGACATGGCACTGCCCTGCTGTTCTCCATCCCCTCCCCATCCATCTGGTACCAAGTCCTAGTAACTCTGCCCCATGACTCACTGGACTCTCAGGTCACACTCACTGCCACCACCTCAGACCACATACCTCTTACACAGACAATTAACTAGCCACTAACTGGTCCTTTTGTCTTCAGGTTCCTAAGGGACTCAGCATTCTGGACCAGATTGACCTTCCTGGAGCCTGGCTCCACTGATGAGTCTTCTTAGCTGACTCCCACTTTATAAAGCAAACTTGGAAGTCCCACACACACACCATGCAGAATCTAGCCGCACCTTGCCTCAAGCTACTGTCCTATGTAATGGGTCCACTAACACTTCCAAAACACTCATCTGAGGGGAAGACACACAGGTGCTTTGGAAAATGAGTGTTCCCAGGCCTGAGTCAAACTTACTGAGACTTACTGGGGGGTGGATCCCAGGAATCTGTATTTATAAAAAGTTTCAGGCTACTGAAGCACTGCCAGATGTAGGAACCACAGCCCTACACAGCCACCTGGGAGATCTGTGCCCAGTCCCCCACATTCATCACACACCCCCACTCTCTCTCCCACCCAGGATCTGCCTGCTGAATTCTCCCCATCCTTCAAAGCCCACGTCCAATACCCACTCGTCCAGGAGGTTTCTCCACATTCCTTCAGCCAGAAGTCTGCTCCCCCTTCTCTGAACACTCATCACATCTTGCCCTCCCTCTCTGCCATCTTCTAGTCATTCCTTCAAGTCAGCCTTCATCACCTCATCTCCTGGCCCTGAGTCAACTGCTCTCTGGGTCCTCCCCATCTATTTGTGGCTAATAGTACATATGTCATAGGATTATTTTAAGGATTAATGAATTATCCATGTAGAGTATTTCAAACTGTGCCAAGAAATGTTAGCTCTTATAATCATCACTGCCATCATGTCATCTTCGTTCATGTTTTTATGGTTATTTGTATGCCTGCGTTTCCTCCCCTGAGTTCCTGTTGAAAGCAAGACTATCTCCCATTCATCTTCCTCCCCTCTGTGGTACTTGGCACAATGCTGTCCACCTAAAGGACATGCATAACCTCTGTGTGGATGGATGACAGACTCTGATGCAGCTAATTGCGTCCCGGCCACTCTGTTTTCTCCCCATCCATCCCCACTACTGAGATTCACCCTCAAAGAACTAATTGCTATCAGAATTTGTATTGTATGTTTATTTTTTGCAATTATTAATCATCTGACATTTTCACTAGGTTCTAAGTTCCTTGAAGGCAGGGGTTTTATTTTAAATTAATTAATTAGCAAATCCTAATTAATCCAAAAGTGATTCATTAACCTACCAGTGGACCTTTTTTTAAAAAAAGTTCTCTTGATTATACTAATGTAGTAGATTGGGTTATGAATATTACAGCAGTTACAGTAAGTGTGTCCTGCTAGTAGCGTAGTGTTAATCACTCCGTCATGTCCGACTCTTTGCGACCCCACGGACTGTAGCCAGCCAGGCTCCTCTGTCCATGGGATTTCCCAGTCAAGGATACTGGAGTGGGTGGCCATTTCCTTCTCCAGAGATAATGAAATGGTCCTATTAGTAGATAGAACTATTCAGTTTCAGTGACCACATAAGAGTCTAGATCAATGAGTAGTTAACTGGGTTATCGACTGAGGTACAAGGTAGGCATTCAGAGTGTGGGCTCTGCAGACAGGTGGGCTAGTTTGGGACGCTCTCTCTTCTTACCTGTGTGACTACAAACAAGGGAGTGGCCTTACTCTTCTCATCTCTAAGATGGAGATAAGAGGAGCTCGACCTCAAAGGGTCACCAGGCCTATGAAATGCTTACTCAGGAAGTTAGTTATTTAATGAAGATAGTAGTGCTGGCTTCCAAATAACATCAGACTAGCCTAACTATATTTTTTGGGGTTAGATCATGTGCTTCAATTTTCTTATCTATGAAGTAGTACACCAGAGTTCTTATTTTAGTATTAAAATGATGAGCTGTTTACAAAGGAAATTTAGGGCCCATCCACATACATCCTAACCCCTAACCAGAAATACACTCACTTTATAGAAAAGTCATTGAAGGTTTTACCTCCTTAAGGAAAGTTTAAGCAGATTTAAATTTTTCCTCATGGAAAAAATAAAATAAAGAATTCTAGGACAGAACTAAGAAGGGAATGGATCAATTCAACTACACTCACCTGCCTCTCCTTCCACCTGCTTCCCCAGAACTTTGACGACAAACACAAAACATCAGTGTGACCCTAATAAAACCCAGAGCTCTACACAATCAGTCTATGGAAACAGTCACATGCAAAATCACAGCGTGCAGGGCCCACACGTAACTAAAAGGGAATTGCTCATCTTCACTTGTATCTCGCAAAGTACAGTCCGCCCTCTGTGTCCGTGGGTTTCAGACCTGAAATTTTGATCCAAGTTTGGTTGATCTGGGAGCTGACTGTGGCTTGGATCATGAACTCCTTATTGCCAAATTCAGACTGAAATTGAAGAAAGTGGAGAAAACCACTAGACCATTCAGGTATGACCTAAATCAAATCCTTTATGACTACACAGTGGAAGTGAGAAATAGATTTAAGGGACTAGATCTGATAGACAGAGTGCCTGATGAACTATGGATGGAGGTTCGTGACATTGTACAGGAGACAGGAATCAAGACCATCCCCATGGAACAGAAATGCAAAAAAGCAAAATGGCTGTCTGAGGAGGCCTTACAAATAGCTGTGAAAAGATGGCAAGTGAAAAGCAAAGGAGAAAAGGAAAGATATACCCATTTGAACACAGAGTTCCAAAGAATAGCAAGCAGAGATAAGAAAGCCTTCCTCAGGAATCAATGCAAAGAAATAGAAGAAAACAATAGAATGGGAAAGACTAGAGATCTCTTCAAGAAAATTAGAGATACCAACGGAATATTTCATGCAAAGATGGGCTCAATAAAGGACAGAAATGGTAGGGACCTAACAGAAGCAGAAGATATTAAGAAGAGGTGGCAAGAATACACAGAAGAACTGTACAAAAAAGATCTTCACGACCCAGATAATCACGATGGTGTGATCACTCACCTAGAGCCAGACATCCTGGAATGTGAAGTCAGGTGGGCCTTAGGAAGCATCACTACGAGCAAAGCTAGTGGAGGTGATGGAATTCCAGTTGAGCTATTTCAAATCCTGAAAGATGATGCTGTTAAAGTGCTGCACTCAATATGCCAGCAAATCTAGAAAACTCAGCAGTGGCCACAGGACTGGAAAAGGTCAGTTTTCATTCCAATCCCAAAGAAAGGCAATGCCAAAGAATGCTCAAACTACCACACAGTTGCACTCATCTCACACGCTAGTAAAGTAATGCTCAAAATTCTCCAAGCCAGGCTTAAGCAATACGTGAACCGTGAACTTCCAGATGTTCAAGCTAGTTTTAGAAAAGGCAGAGGAACCAGAGATCAAATTAGTAACATCAGCTGGATCATCGAAAAAGCAAGAGATTTCCAGAAAAACATCTACCTCTGCTTTATTGACTATGCCAAAGCATTTGACTACGTGGATCACAATAAAGTGTGGAAAATTCTGAAAGAGATGGGAATACCAGACCACTTGACCTGCCTCTTGAGAAACCTGTATGCAGGTCAGGAAGCAACAGTTAGAACCAGACATGGAACAACAGACTGGTTCCAAATAGGAAAAGTAGTACATCAAGGCTGTATATTGTCACCCTGCTTATTTAAGTTGTATGCAGAATACATCATGAGAAATGCTGGGCTGGAGGAAGCACAAGCTGGAATCAAGATTTCTGGGAGAAATATCAATAACCTCAGATACGCAGATGACTCCACCCTTATGGCAGAAAGTGAAGAAGAACTAAAGAGCCTTTTGACGAAAGTGAAAGAGGAGAGTAAAAAAGTTGGCTTAAAGCTCAACATTCAGAAAACTAAGATCATGGCATCTGGTCCCATCACTTCATGGCAGATAGATGGGCAAACAGTGGAAACAGTGGCTGTCTTTATTTTTCTCGGCTCCAAAATCACTGCAGATGGTGACTGCAGCCATGAAATTAAAAGACACTTACTCCTTGGAAGGAAAGTTATGACCAACCTAGATAGCATATTAAAAAGCAGAGACATTACTTTGCCAACAAAGGTCTGTTTAGTCAAGGCTATGGTTTTTCCAGTGGTCATGTATGGATGTGAGAGTCGGACTATAAAGGAAGCTGAGCGCCAAAGAATTGATGCTTTTGAACTGTGATGTTGGAGAAGATTCTTGAGAGTCCCTTGGACAGCAAGGAGATCCAACCAGTCCATCCTAAAGGAGATCAGTCCTGGGTGTTCATTGGAAGAACTGATGTTGAAGCTGAAACTCCAATACTTTGGCCACCTCGTGCGAAGAGCTGACTCATTTGAAGAGACCCTGATGCTGGGAGAGATTGAGGGCAGGAGGAGAAGGGGACGACAGAGGATGAGATGGTTGGATGGCATCATCGACTCGATGGACAAGGGTTTGGGTGGACTCTGGGAGTTGGTGATGGACAGGGAGGCCTGGCGTGCTGTGGTTCATGGGGTCACAAAGAGTCGGACATGACTGAGCGACTGAACTGAACTGAACTTGGTTGATCCATGGTTGTGACTCATGAGGTCACATGGGGGTGGCTGTATTCACTGTAGTCCACCGTTTTATAGAAGGGACATGGGCATCTATGGATTTGTGGGCTCCTCAAATCAATCCCCCATGAATCCTGAGGGACGACCGTCTATTAAAAGTGATTCATTTCATAACTCACCACAACACGCCTCAGGAACACTTCCTCTCTGCCTGATGAGATGTTGTTTGGAAATACTTCAGACCCCCAATTCTTCCTCAAGCCCCTCACGCAGACCTTTCTCTTCCTGCCTCCCTACTTACCTCTCTATTGATTGACCCTATCCCTTTACCTTCACTACCACCTTCAATGCTTTCCACCTATCCACCCCTCTCTTCCCACATCACAAAAGCATTATTAAAAGGTTCTCTTGTAAAGGTAGATGTCTTAGAGATTTTTTTTTGAACAAAAGTTTTGAGGAACCATTGTTCCTTTCTTTGTTAGGAATTTTAGGTGGGTCCCTAAAATTTTGTTGAGGAATGTGCGAAGGTAACAGAAAGCAAATTTAGTGGAGGCTAACTTTTGACCGTAATTTGCAATTAATTATTTCAGTTAAGTTTAGGTTCATTGGTCCAGGGCTGCAGCCACAATCTTACAAATAGAGATGTTGACACGATTTGTTAATACGTGAGTTTTAGGTACTAGTTAGTATTCTTTGGGGCTTCCCCAAAGAATGGTGGCTCATTGGTAAAAGAATCTGCCTGCCAATGCAGGAGACACAAGAGACATGGGTTCAATCCCTGGGTTGGGAAGATCCCTTGGAGGAGGAAATGGCAACCCATTCCAGTATTCTTGCCTGGAGATTCCTGTGGACAGAAGAGCCTGGTGGGCTGCAGGCCATGAGGTTGCAAAAGAGTCAGACACTATTGAAGTGACTAAGGAATAACAACATTATTAAAAGGATAATGACCCATTATCTCTCTGCACTAATTTTTCCAAGTATAAAAATAATATGTGTTCATAATAGAATATTTATAAATATATGGAGAATAAAATTTAAATGATCCATTAAAAATTAAATAAATAAAGCCTATGTTCATCTTATAGAGGCTACTGGTAGCAATAAAAAAAAACACACACAATATGTAGCAAAGAGTCAAACCATATTGGCCTCTCTCATTTACTGACGGCATCTTCAACTCAATCACTAATCTCACTGAACTTCATTTATCTTGTGTATGAAAATACATATAAACATACCAGGTCTTTCAACTTTTCAAGGTTGTTGTGAGGCCAGAATAAAAAAAAAAAATTTTTTTTTAATTAAAAGAAAAGACAAAAGACACCTTTAGAATCACTAAATCTGTGGTCCAGGCAAAAATTAAAGCCAATCATGTGCATTATCTTCTCCTAACTGGTTCTTCCTCCTCCTTACATCCCTGACTTATCAAATCTTCGTACTTCTCCTCCCTCCCAGGTAAGTAAAAGTGTTCTTTCTCAGCTACCAGTACAGGGCTGGATAAAATGCACCCCGATGGATGTGTACATACCAGTGGTGTCATTCTTTTAAACTGTGAATTCCTAGTTAGACTGTGCCCATCCCGATTTTGTGTGTGTGTGAATTTGTGTACAGTATCCATCCTAGGACCGCAGCGCGAGAGCATGTAGTCAATGCAACTAGGAACAGCAGTGATGGGCTCACTCAGAGACGACTCCCTGGATTTGTGAGACCTGAAAGTGCCTCACTCTTCACTTTTTCTTTTCTTCAATTAGACATCAAGCTGGAGGCAAAGTTCTCCCTACTCTGCACTCTTGAAAGTAAGGAATCATTACTCCAGTGCAACGCGACTAGCTAGAGCTCTTGACCAACATCTGTAACTGTGAAAGATTTCTACTCAAATTTCTGTTAAAATTTTGAAGAAAAATATATGCAGAAGAACAGAGGAGTGCCTGGAGGAGTGAGGAGCTGAGGAGGAAAGGAAAGATGTGAACCAAAGAGGAGAAGCTCCGGTTGTCCTGAGGCTGGAGGCAGGCCAGGCCACAGGGCTGTCAGGGAGGGGCGGGATCTTCACTCCCTCAGGGGTTTGTGCTCAAAAAGCAAGCTCCTGGCCCCACTGCTTTTCCACCTTTCCAGTGACAAACTACTCAGTGAGAGAGATGGAGCTTTTCCTAGATGTGACCAGCAAACTGCCTTCCAGGGCACTGCAGCCTGTTACTAATAGCAGTGGCTATCATTCGGGGCTCTCACCATGCACCAGGATGCTGTGGGAAGTGCTTCTAAAGCCCTCAAGGCAGGTACGGGGCTGGATGGTGGTGGTGGTTTAGTCGCTAAATCGTGTCTGACTCTTGTGACCCCGTGGAATGTAGCCTGCCAGGCTCCTCTGTCCATGGAATTCTCCAGACAAGAATACTGGAGTGGGTTGCCATTTCCTTCTCCAGGGGATCTTCCTGACCCAGGGATCAAACCCCTGTCTCCTGCATTGCAAGCAAATTCTTTACCGACTGAGACACCACTGTGGTTCAAATATTTACTTCCTTTCACCAGGATGGGGGATTATATTTGGGTCGGCAAAAAAGTTCATTCTGATTTGTCTGTAAAAACCCAAACAAACTTTCTGGCCAATCCAGTACTCCTCTCCCGTTCACTGGGACAGGGATCAGTGACAGTCTCACTGTCCTTCTCTCCCTTCCCTTCTCCCTCTCTCTGTCCCCCACGAGCAGGGGCTGCTCTATCACTCTGGCGCACCGTGAATGTGGCAGGGAGCAGTAGCACTGATGCCAGGCCACGGTGAACATGGAACACAGAAAAGAATGAACTTCTGTGGTGATGGTTTAACACAGTGTAACTTAATTTCGCCTTTCTTGGGTGGTGGCTCAGTGGTAAAGAATTCACCTGCAATGCAGGAGACATGGGTTCAATCCCTGGGTCAGGAAGATCCTCTGGAGAAGGAAATGGCAACCATTCCAGTATTCTTTCCTGGGAAATCCCATGGACAGAGGAGACTGGTGGGCTCCAGTCTCTGGGGTCGCAGAGAATCAGACACGACTGTGCCTACACATACACACGTACCCACCCACCCACGTACACACACACACACACACACACACACACACACACACACACACATACACACACAACTTAGTTTCAGCTGCCATGATCATATGGGAAGGGCTCCGAGAGGGTAACTGCCCAAGATGACACGACCAACAGTGTCCCTCTAACTGCAGAGCCCACAGTCTTCTGGCCCCACTTCCACCCCCTAGCCCTCCTCCAGCCACTTGCCATCCTTTGCCGGATCGACCTTGTCTCTCCCTCGCAGCCTGATCCTGGGCAGCAAGGTCCCTCTGGCAACTGCAAAGGAAGCTCCCACTTCCCTTTACCAGCTTCTCCCTCACATCAGCCCTGTTAGCCACCTTCCCATTCCTCAGACATTTTTTTTGGGACTTTCAGGACCATACACCTCTCCCTGCCTCCTCCTGGGCATTTCTCTTTATGCCCCAGGGAGCCTGACTTGGCAGTTACAGCACAGTCTTCAGAATCAGACAGGATCCCAAAGGTCAAATCCAGTCTCTTCCTTTCACCAGCTGTGTTCCTAGGCAAGTGATTCATCTCTCTGAGCCCCTGTTTTTTAAATGGAAGACTGGAATAACAACCCCTCCCTCTTGGGCTGCTGTGAACATCATTAAATTATCTGGCCTGAGTGAAGGAAACAGTCCAACTGCGCGGCCACATGTCGCTTAGTTCACTCACTTGCCTGAGAGTTGCTCGGTACCATTTGCCCTGCCCTTCTCCCTCTCTGCTTGGCTCATTAAGAGGCTGCTCTGGGCCCATAAGACTCCCTCTGTCAACAAACTGAACACAAAGATCCAGAAACAAGTCAGCTAGATCCATTAGCAATTATCCAGCCTTCAAACTCCTCCAAAATCTGACCTCTTCTCATTACCTCCCCAGCTTCCACTCTAGTCCAGATCGCCATCACCCCTCACCTGGATCACTGCTTTAGTCTCCTATCTGCTCCCTCCGCCCCCTTCCCCCCACTCAATAGTCTGTCTCCACACAGCACTCCCAGCATGTCACATAGAAGTCACACCATGCCCTTCCTTGACTCCCAATCTCCCAAAGACTCTCCGGCCCTTCCCTCTGTCCTCAGAGCTGCCACGTTCTATGCTGTGCATGCATGTGTGCTACGTTGCTCAGCTGTATCCGACTCTCTGAGAGCCAATGGACTGCAGCCTACCAGGCTCCTCTGTCCATGGATCCTTCAGGCAAGAATACTAGAGTGAGTTACCATGCCCTCCTTCAGGGGATCTTCCCGACCCAGGGATCGAAACTGTATCTCTTATGTCTACCTGCATTGGCAGGAGGGTTCTTTACCACTAGCATCAACTGGGAAGCCCCATTCTATGCGGCTTCCCCTGCAAATGGACTCCCCACCCCCCAACCTCCCTGTCTGACAAGAGCATCTTTGATTTTCAGTTACTCCTGTTGGAAACTTAGAAATCATCTAGTCATTTTTAACACCCCTGTTCTTCACCCCTGCATACGTCCACACAGCTTTTTCATTCTTTCCGAACACTTCTTAGAGTAACCTCTCTTTTCTATGCTCATGATAGAGCTTATAGCTCCCCTTCATCCAGAGATCCTCTTCTGACCCTTGGACAAACCAGGTCCCCATTTATGCTCTACTAGCTCTTGACTTTGCACTGCATTGACTATTAGCAGCTGCACCTATGTGATAGCATTGGATTCCTCTCTCTCTCCCCCGCTGACTATAAACTCCACAAGGGCAGCTCTCAATAAACGCCATTAGATGGATGAATTGAGCTGCATTGTTTCTTTGTCCTTGTCCCTACCTATCACGGAAGCTTCTGGAAGGACAGAGCTGCGTTCGTCACTACTTGTATCATCCTCACTCCCCACCGCCCCCCTCCCACCCCCGCCTCCTCCCAGCCGCAGCACTTAGTGCAAAACGAAGAGCACACTACAGCGAAGATTGATCGCGATGTCCCCTTCGCTTATTCAGATGTTGGGTTTGGGGAAAAAGCAAGCCCTCACTTCCAAGTGACCAGTCAGGCAGCCAGGCCCTGCCAGCCCCAGGAACCCAACAACCACGACTGTCTGTTTCCACAGCGGCCCACCAGGCTGGCAGCGCTTCTCTCCTTTGCCTCCTGATTCTGCAGTAATTAGAAACAGCAGTCCTCGCCACGTCGCGCTCCCCGGAGCACCCGGCTGGATGCGCGGAACACATGTAGCTGCGAGACCACCTGCCGGGAAGAGAATAGAAGAATCATTTGCTGAACATGGCAGGGGCGATGGCTAAGGGGATGAGCCGCTGCATAGCAAATAGCCTCCCCATCTTCCCCAAAGCCCTAAATAATTTCTCCACTTGAAAAAAAAAAAAAAGAAAATACACGATTAATTTTTCATGTAGATCATCCCACTTGGAAGCGTAGGGAAGGGCTGCAGCATACTAACAGCCAGACTTGAGCTGCCAAGTCACTGGCTAAGACACAGCCAGGGAGAGGGAAGAAAAAAGAAAACCCGTGGCGTCTACTTGTGGCGCGTGGTGCCCAGGGGGAAGGCACAGAAAGGAGGGCTCCCGCTTGCTCTCTCTCGCCATTTAGGGTCCTGCTTCAGGCCCTGGCGTGGTCCCTTCCACTGTCACATTTGGTACCATAACACTGAGGGTTAGGTCGTCTTCCTTTTCTACACGAGGAAAGCGAGGCACGGGGCGATGGGGCCCAGGGGAGGCCCAGCAGGATTCTGAGCCCAGCGCCCACTTGCCTTCCACACACCCACCACCGCCGGCCGAGTCCCAGCTGGTATTCAGGGAGCCGCTGGGTGACCATCCGTCCAACAGTGTGGCAGGCTTGCCTTCATTGCCTCCACGTGGTCCAATTCAGATTTCTCTGTCTGTGCGTTAACTGTTTACCACCAGCTTGAGCCCAGACCAACGCTAAGCAGAGCGGAGAGGAGCAGAGACAGCGACTTGGATTCCCCTTCTGAGCATCCCTGAATCTGATTAGGGTCCTTCCAATGTAAAATCCGGGCTTCCCAGATAGCTCAGTGGTAAAGAATCCGCTTGCAATGCAGGAGACGCAGGTTCGATCCCTGGGTTGGGAAGATCCCCTGGAGGAGGTCATGGCAACCCACTCCAGTATTCTTGCCTGGCGAATTCCACGGACAGAGGAGCCTGGTGGGCTACAGTCCATGGGGTCACAAAGAGTCAGAAATGACTGAAGCGACTTAACACACACAGAAACATAAAACCCGGAGCCTGGTGGGCTACCGTCCATGGGGTCACAGAGAGTCAGACACAACTGAGTGACTGAGCACGCCAGTACTTCCACTTTTGAAGAAAGTTGCATCAAATCCCTAATCCTCCACCACGTGCCTTATAACTATCCATCAACCTCCTTCTCCTATGACTCAGGTGCTTTTCCAGCTGTTGCCAGTGTGCTGGGGCTTTGAGCAAGTGAGTTTGTGTGCAACTCCCTTAAAACTGTCTTGGTTTCCCACAGCCCTTGGGCTCTCCCAGACATAAGCCCCTGCTGGTTTTCAAGGCCAGATATCGGGCTCCCTGGGCTGGGGAGCCCATTATGGGGCTCAGACCTCTCGCTCCTCATGGGAAACCTCCATGACTGTGATATCCTTCCTTTGTGTGGGTGGCTACACTGAGGCTATGGGTTCTGGCTAGATTGTCTCTGTCCCTCCTAGCCATCCTGGTGTGACCTTTTCTCTGTATCTTTAGTTGAAAAAATCTGTTCTGTTCTGCTAATTTTCAGGTTGTTCTCAGAAAGATTTGTTCAATATCTAGATGCAGTTTTGGTGTGTCCATGGGAGGAGACAAGCTCTGGATGCTCTACTCCACCATCTTCATCTGGACCTTATTTCTGTTTCTTAAGCACAGTAAGCCTGTGACCTTCTCAAGACCTCTGCACGTACCTGATGCTTAGAACGTCTTTCCCCAAGGTCTCCACTCTTTCTCGTCATTCAGATCTCAGCTCAAATGCTACTCGCCTCCCTAAAGAGTCCTTCCCTGACCTCCTTATCTAATGGCTGTGCCTGTCACCAACCCCAGTTACATTTTATCCCATCATCCAATTGTCATTTCTCCACAGAGATTATCTGGTTTTACCTTGTCAGTTTATGGGCTTACTTAGTTATTTTCAATCTACTCTCCACATGACATAAACCTCATGATAGCAAAGACCTTATTTGTCTTACTTACCCTGATACCCCCTATGCCCAGAGCAAAGCCTGATATATCACAGATACTAATAAATATTGACAGAAGGAATACATCTATGAATAAATCAATTCTGAACCTAGTTTCCCATGAATGGTAGAGTCAGAAGTTTCTCTTCGCTTTGGATAGTGCCATTGGTGATCCTTTCTAATCTTGCACCACCTGCTCCAGCTTGCCAACAAGATATTTTCAGCTTCTGCTGTACCTACCATTAGCTTCTCAGTCCCTCTTCTCAGATAAAGCGTATGTCTTTATTTTTTTAAAAAGCCTTATATCAGGCATTTTTCCTCTATTGCCCTGGCTTTGTTTTACCCAATTGCCAGTAGTAGATTTCTTCACTTACGATTTTAAACATCACAAAACATTTAGGAAGATCAAAGCCAAGCTAGCCTTTTCTTCCTTTAGTCCTGTGCAATCACACACATTCTCCATTCCTACAGTTTATTGTCTAATTTTATTATCACCCAAGGATGCAAGATGATTTGTTTACAAAGGTTCAGATTATTCAAATACTCCTTTATCTGCTCTGGAATAGCCATTCTTTTTCTATTGCCTTAATTGTGTATTATTAGACATCTTGGTTTTGTTTTATGATATGTGGCCTTGCTGCTGCTGCTGCTGCTGCTGCTGCTCAGTCGCTTCAGTAGTGTCCGACTCTGTGCGACCCCACCGACGGCAGCCCACCAGGCTCCCCCGTCCCTGGGATTCTCCAGGCAAGAGTACTGGAGTGGGGTGTCATTGCCTTCTCCGATATGTGGCCTTAGGATATACGAATGAGTTTAGATATTCTCATACATACTTTAATAAAAGTCATTTAAACTCATAACTTGTCTACAAGCTAAGAAAACATCATGGATTACTCTCTTGGGAAGAAAAACTAAACTAAGTGAGTTTTTCCTGCATCCTGATATGAAGACAACCCAAGCTTTTGAATGTCCTCTTTTTGCTTATCTTTCCATACTGACCCAATCCTATCACCCTTCAAGAGAAAGGAGAAACCCCCTCAACTATCAAATTCTGAGCAGCACAGCAGCCTGAAGTGTCCAGGCACCCTCAGAAAGGATTTTGCAAAATCTTGCTGATTACAAACATTAATTGGTCTCTAGTCTTCACAGCACACAGAAGAGAAAAGCAGTCTAAGGAATTACACTGCCCCAGTCTCACTGTAGCTTGCTTTCCTTAGCTGTTTTGTTTTGTTTTTCAGTTTGGTTTCTGTGGGTTTGTTTAACGTTTCCTCTCTGTGAGCCACAAGTTGCTGAATAATCCATCTGCAAAATTAGGGGACTAAGCTAAGGTCGGATTTTCTATTTGAAAGAAAATAGTCTCCCACCAGTATTATGAAGGTCCCCCAGGGCCTTCTGTTGGGCTCCCTTTATGCATCTCCAGAAACTGTCTTGTTCTATGACTTCCTCTTCATCCCCTGTCTGTATGTGTGTGTGTGTTAGTCACTTATTCATGTCTGACTCTCTGGAACCCCATGGACTGTAGCCTGCCAGCTTCCTCCCTGTCCATGGAATTCTCCAGGCAAGAATACTGGAGTGGGTTGCCATTCCCTTCTCCAAAGAATCTTCCCAACTCAGGGATCAAACCGAAGTCTCCTGCATTACAGGCAGATTCTTTACCATCTGAGCCACTGTACCTCTCTATAGCTGACAGATGTGGCTGTGTGAGTCTTAATCCAGAGAGCCTGGGATCTCTGAGACCTCATTGAGATGCAGAAATGGATGAATGCCCTGAGCAGCCACCTCACTTCAGTAGAGAAGACCTGAAGCAGCTTAGTCTGACTTGAAATTAATTCCTCTTTTTAATGAATTGCCCAAGGGACTTCCTTTCCCAATTTTCCTTCTGGTTTTATAGCTTTCTTTAGAGTCCCTGCCCTTCATTGTTCTCTCCATCCCTCCTGGGTCTGGCACTGGGGAAATTGTTTCTTCTTGGGCTGGACCCTCAGGTTTACGGTCATCGGTACTGAAACTTCCCTGCGGCTCCTGAGTTCCCCACTCATTTTCTTCCCAACAGGAAGCAGCGGGTTTAAAGTGGTTGCATTGTCTTCTTTCCAAGTCATAAAATTTTGTTCCCTGTGATTTAAGAACCTCTCATAAGCTGCATGGGTCTCCCAATGGACAACAGTGGTTAAATCCCAGCAAGCATCCTGGTATTAGATTCTGGGTTTATGACGACGTGTGACCCCAGCAACCAAGCCATCACCAGCTGGCATTGGCAAAATTTTCAAAGCACTTTAAAAATCCAGCTCTCCCTACACACCAATGAAGTGTTGATTAATATGGCTAACTTTAATGTAGTCAACTAAGGCCATAAAATCTATAAAGGTCTGTGTGGCTGACCCAGGCCCCCTCATTTAGCCCAAAGACAGATCATTTTTGCTGTATTGCAAGCCCTGCAGGAGGAAACAAGAAAAACTTTATTCTCTGTGTCCTTGAGCTATTTGGAGGCAGTTCCCTTTGCTTTTCTCCTTCCAACTCCTCCCACTTACCCCCACACTCCCTAGAATATAGAGAATGGAAAGCATAACTTTCCTAACATTAAAGAAAAATGTAGATATGGATGCATTATTTTTTGTTTGGAAAGAGCCCTTCCTCAGTGAACACAAAGCCTTTTACAAAACAGCCATTTCCTGGACTTCCCTGGTGGTCCAGTGGTTAAGACTCTTCACTTCCAATGGAGGGGGACACAGGTTCTATTCCTGGTCTGGAAAATGAGATCCCACTTGCCGTGTGGCCAAAAACACAAACACAATAAACCCTACCATTTCCTAACATGGAGGAGGAGAAGAACTTTTATAAAGATGGTAGAACCCAGGTACAGATAGAGATAAGATGGTCCAAGGTCTCACATTTGGGAGTCAGGGGTAGAATAAGAAAAGGTTGTTGGACTTGCCCAGAACTTCGTGGTGTGGGGCACAAGCTATAGTGATGTCGGTCTCTGAACACCTGCTGCAGAGTAGGCAGTGGTTGGGAAAGGGCAGTCACCGAGAGCTGGCCTCAGATCCTTCTCTTTGCATTTTCTCAGGACTCTTAGGGCTGATGGGGCCTTTTCCAGGTCCAGGTCCACACTGTCAGTTTCCAAGGATTAGTCAGAAGCTCCTGTGTGTTGAATGAACTGCCAAGTCATCACTCAGCCTTGGCTCGCAACACTGAAGTCATAATTATCCCAACACAGGTGACCACTGGGGGCCCAAACTAGGATGCTTGACATTTACAGATAGCAATAGTGTGATTGCTTATGTAAATTATATCATAAAATGCAAAGGAATTTAATTATTTTCTGTTGCTTTGGCTGCAACACAAAATGATTTTTAACAAAATTTTTAAGAAGGATTTTTTTCATGTTGAGTCCTGAGAGATTTTCTTTCTGGAGTAGCTATCCATTCTTAAACAGTTAAAAAGACAACCTATGTAAATACAACCTTATATTCATAATTAACGTAGAGTAAAATGTTATTTTAAAAGCTGTCTGTTTAGTGTGTTTAAGTAGTGTGTGGTGCTGTACGTGAAATAGCTTCTGTGCTTCATTTTGTTAAAACTTTTCATCACGATACTATAGTGAACCATGTAAGGTGAAGGTAGTCTGTGTAGGAGCCCAAATCCAGGCTTTGGAGTCAGTCTCCAGGGGTCCAATCCCATTTCTGCCACTTATCAGTTAAGGGACCCTGAGCATTAAAGTGGCCAAAATGGGACTGGACCCCTGGAGACTGACTCCAAAGAGGACTCTGCCTCTCTGAACCTCAGCTTTGTCTTATGTATAATGACAATAATCCTCCTCTAATCTATAGAGTGGAAGCTTCAATAAATAAATTGTGTGAATCTCTTAGTCCCATGCCTGCCACATAATAAGCACTTGAGAAACAGAATGCGACAAATTTCAGATATGTCCATGCAAATCATGATGGAGGTGGGGTGCGGGGGAGGAAGAATCTGGAAAGGGAAGAATCACTCGCTATGCTAGGCTGCTGCAGTGGGAGGAGGGTTATTTCACTTACAAAATGTGGACATTGCTAGAGAAAGATGGGTATTGACTTAGAAGAAACTACCATTCAGCAGCTTTAGAGAGACAGGGAGCCAGATTCTTTGAAGGACATAAGCACACGACCTAAGGAGAGGACTCTGTTGTGCAAAAGTGAGAGATAGAAGGAAAACGTGAATAGTTGCTCAGACCACTGTCGCCCTTCACTGGTGCCACTGGCATGTTATCTAAAGCAAAAATATTTGGGGACAGGCTTTTCCACTTAGGGCCACAGGCCCCTCTGTCCTCTGGAGCTCATCCTGGAAGCCTTCCACCTGCACCAGGCCACCCTGTCTCGTACGGCTGGAGCTGGATGTCAGAGGATTTTCCGGAATGGAATAGCATCTGTCACCCCTCGTCTATAAGTGAGGCAGAGCAATGCACTCTGGAGAAACTGAGGTGCTTGTAGGATGTTCAGACATCACTGGTTTGAGCAGGTCACGGAATGCTCAGTTTCCGTGAGACGGGACCATATGGCTCAAAGGTGCCTTGATTGCTCAGTTCTTACTCCAAAAAGGACATAACTGGCCTTGACCAGAAACAACCGTTTGCATTTCCTTCCACAATATGAACAACTTTGGCAGTGGGACCAGAATGTTGGAAGTTCATCAGCCAAGGACATCAGCCAAGGACATCTTGACTGAGGCAAAGCCTCGTGTTCTTCCCCCTTAGAAAGCAAGGGACTCTCCGGGGGCATGTGGATGGCTTAACAGATCCATGACACAAGCTAGTCTTGGTCCTTAAGGGCACCCTCGTGTTAGGTTCAGCAGATGAACCTGTCTTCTTGGCAGGAACAGTAGCCCAGGAACCAAGTCTGTTACGTGGAAGACTCCACCTATGTTTTAATTTTCCCACCTAGCATGAGGATAACCCTAGCATATACTTCCTAGGATTATCTCGAGAATGAGCTGGTATATCTGATGTGCTTAGAACAGTGTTAGCATATTCAATGTGTCAATAAATAAGTTTCACTCAATAGATAGCTCTCAATAAATTTCAGTGATAAAGACAATGAAGAAGGACAGGAGGGGAAGGAAGGACAGGTCATTCAATGTCAACTAAATCCAAATCCCCCCAGAGAATTCTCTTAGAATTTAGTAAGACAAAAACTGATTTCCAAGAGAAATCAATAAGAATATAAAAATTTTGTCCCTGTGTTTAGGATTCTCAAAGTTAAATCTGAATCCTCAGTTAGCATCATGTTAACACTCATGATTAGAATGTTTGCTTTGTTCTTTCTTCGGTCCTGGCTTTCTATTTTATTAGTCTCATCTTTTATGCCCTTGATTGTAAGCTATCTGGAATTCCTGTTGGAAGAGGTGAGTTATAAAAGATAAAATAAAAATAAAGAGAAGACACTCCATAAAAGTTTGCTGAATTTATCGAATTGTTGAATCTTTCCACATAAACCAGATTGTTGCTGAAAAAACAAGGAAGCACAAGTGAGAGCGATAACAGAAAAACATAATTCTTATTTTCTTGTTTATGTATCAAAATTCTACCTATGAGAGCAATCCCATTTCTCTTATTTCCTGTTGCCATAGTGCAAATCTCCTCTTCCTTTTGAGAGGGTCTGAGAATCTGTGTGAGGGCAGGTGCTTCAAGAGAGTGATAATACCAGTTACCATCAGTCACACACCATCTGTTCACCTCTGCCTCGAGGCATGTGCCATTTCTTGTTGGAGTGGGCAAATTCAACAACTAATTCCAGTTCCATCTTTCATCATCCTTTCACCACTGCCCTACCCTGCCTCATGGAGAAAAGAAGAAAAGAAAAGAAAAGAAGGGACTGGAAAGGAAAGGAAAAGAGAAGAAAAGAGAAACACACCTGCATCCTCAAAGATCAAAGAGATCTCATTTGGAGCCATTCTTGAGGCTGCTATGGTGATGGACAATTCTGCCCGTCAGGGTGCAGAAGTCACTGGTGCTGAGGAAAGCACTGAGTTGCAGAGTTATGGACACACAGGTGCAGAGAGAGCACCAGAGGGCCTCCCCATTTGAGAAAATGACTGGCTTGTTCAGCCCACTCTCCATGCTTCCGCAAAGCCTTTCTGATGGAGAGCCAGCCTCTCCACATTCAGGTGGAACATTACCTGACCCTCCTCACAGCTCTCAGTATTCTCTGGGGCTCTGGTGGGGTCCTTTTTCCATCACGCCCCAATGGGCCCTCCAACGAACAATTTGAAGGCGTGAGCAATTGCCTCTGAGGCATCTGAGTTCAGCTAATTCAAAGAGGAGCCCCATTTCCCCTCTGCTGTGTCCCTAGGGGACATTCTTCCCTACTGCACCCCCAAAGCTGTAAGCTTCTGAGTCTGTTTCACACCAGGACTGGCTTTCACCTGTTTGGAGAGTGACAATAGAGTATTTCAGGCAGACATGTTTCAATGTCTAACCATTCAGAGAACATCCTCCCCCAAAGCTTTTTCTCCACGTTTTTTTCTCACGCAGTCTTCTTCGCACGTCTCTGTCCCCTATACAACTGTGTGCTGTTCTCATTTAGAGAAATGTTCGTTAACTCCATTAGATAAAGTTCACCTGGCCTAAAAACTGAGCCGACCGGTTTGTGCTAACTAAAGTGAACTGGCAAAGACAACAGGGAAACATAACAGAAGACAAGAATGTCTCAGACCCAAGGCTGTGGGTCTCCATGGAAAACTAAAAAGTGGGAGAACCAACACATACTCCCAGCCGCGTTCTCCAACTGGTGCTCCTACAAAGTTAAGAAGGCTAAAGTCTCTTTTTTCCCAGTCTCCTTTGAATGTAGGATTGGTGTGTGCCATCATTCTGGCCAATAATCTCTGTAGAAACTTCTAGAAGGTGACTGTTTTCCCCAGTTTAAAAAAAAAAAAAGTACCACCTTTCTGTTCCTCCTGCCTTCCTACCCTCCTTTCTTGCATGGAGATATGATGGCTTGAGTAGCCATGTGACAACTATGAGAGAAGTGCCAAGAGGTCCCTTTGGTCTTAGCCCTGGCACCATCAAACCTCTGAAACAACACTAGCAAGGGCCTATTTCCAGATTTCTTGTTGGAGAGAAAAATAATCCCCATTTTTTAAAACTATCACAGTCAGATTTTTCTTTTACTGGCAGCTGAATGCTTTCCTCAGTGATATAGACCCTCTCATTTCCACGTTCTGACTCTTTCTCAAAATGTGTAGGGAGAGGCAGAGGCCAAGGCCAATGAAAGCCTACTTCTTGGAAAATTTAAACTCAGTTACCTCATTCAAATCATTTGACAGTGCCCGCTGGTATTCTGTGCATCATTTCTGTTGTTTATAAAAGTTGATCAGGTTAGGGTTTTCTGAGAGCTTCAGAAATTCTGCTGTTCGCTATGACACATGGAGCAGTTTCCCAATTTCTTCTGACCAAACCATTTTAAAATGGAGGAGGGGAAGGGGGATGGGACAGGCTGCCCAGCAGAATGATAAAGTAGCTTAGCCCTATAATTTTCTGCAGGTATAGATGAAAGGCCCCTTCAGTAAGAAAAATTCCTAAAGGGCACAATAATGAAGAGAGAAATGGGATCTTAATTTCCTTTTTCCTTTTTATATAATAAGCCTCAATCCTCAGAACTCAATCTCGGGTCCCTTTGAGAAATTTTCCACAAAGAAGAAAATGGAAGAAGGATAAATCTAACCCCTAAGGATGACAATGAAAGATATACAAGACATTTTTCCAAACTACTTTGATTGCATTATATTCTCCAGTGACGTTGGCCAATGTTTTGATCTCTTCATTCCCTGGAGCTGTAGTTCATTAGAAGGTAGAGGTAATTTCCTCCAAAGTGGCAAAGGAAACAGGGGATCCGAGCACTTCCTACTTCCCCAACATTGCCTCTCCACCACATCCCCAGACAATACAAGAACAAAGTGAATCACACTCTGATCCCCCAGGTTCCTCATCACTTTCATGCTTCTCCAAAACTCTTTTTCAGTTTTCTTCAAGGGACATTTTTCTCTTTGAAGTTGTATGGGTTCATCTGGAATTTTTTTTTTCTTTGCAAATTTGCCACCCCATATCTGATCCAAGGTTCTGAGAGAAACCAAGGAAGTCACAGACCACCTACCTAAACCTTTTTCTTTGTCCCCATCTCAGATCTAGAGGAAAATCTTTTCATACATTATATCAGGCCCCCACCCTGAGCTTTAAATAAAGAAGCAAAGAAGACTTGCTGGCCTTGGACCTAAAGAGATGGAAAGTCTGGAAGATGGGCCATTTGGACAATTCTTCATAGGGGATCTTCATATGCAATTCTTCATGCAGGGTGGGGACTGCTATCAGAGTGACTTCTCTTTTTGCAGAGCCTCTCGATAAAGGAAAAATCTGACACAAGATACACAGGTCTTATGACCTAGTCACGAAAGGAAAAGATAACACTTCAAATGACTTAACGATAGATATTCATCTATTCCTTTGTTCAATAAAATATCTTGAATGATTAGTGCCTTCATGTGCCAGGCACTAGGAATGATAAGCAAGGTACAGCCCTCAGGTAGCTCACAATAGGATGGAAGATGGAGGAAGAGACACATCACAATATGGTGTGATAAGCCTGTAGAGATGAACATACAGGAAGAGTATATAAGCTTCAACAGTGCTGAGCCAAGGCAACTAACCCAAAGTGGAGAGGGATACAGTTCTGATGCAAGGGGCACTGAGCTAGGACTGTGGTCCTGGAGTGGGAAAGGATGCTCAGGATGTGTGGATGAGGGGCTCTTTCATTTCCCAGGAGCTGCGTGGGGTCAGAATCCACACCTGCCAACACTAGAGCTTTCTATTACCTACACTCCAGAAAACAGGACTTTCTCTTCATTTAGACCAAGCTACCTATAGTAGGAGCAAAGCCCATCTACATCAAGTTTCTGTGTGTCTTCACTCTGCCACTTTCTAATTATCCTAGGGAGTACCTCTCTGCAGTGCCAGCCTGGGTGGCTGTAAGGTTTAAAGAAGACATGTAGGCAGGGTGGTGAATAATACTAGTTAAGTCTGCCATGTCTTTAATGGCAGAATAGCCAATTTCCCTTGTATTGATATGTCACACATTATTGAACCAGTTCCCCAGTTGTTTGACATTCACTTTGTTTATGATTAATGATGCTGTGATGAACATCCATTAAAGAAATTTTAAGCAATAGTTTAAGTGATACATAAAAATTAACCATTTTAAAGGTTTTTATATTTCATCAGCCTTTAAAAATCCACCTTAAGGTCAATATAATTTATATAAAAATGAGCAGTGAACCCCATCTCTGCCCTGTGGATCAGAGATTTGACTTTGTCTCACTGTGCTGCACAAGCTAATGGTTTGATTGTTCATTATAGGAACTTCTCAAAGACCATCAGTTCTTCGATAAACAACATCAAGGGACTTCCCTAATGGTCTAGTGGTTAAGAATCTGCCTTGCAGTGCAGGGGAGGTGGGTTCAATCCCTGGTTGGGGAACTAAGATCCCATATACCTGCATGCCACAGCTAAGACCCAACACAGCCAGATAAATAAATAAATATTTTTAAAAATAAATAAATAAGGAACATCAATAGTTAGAGTGTGCCCTGACATTATTCTTGCTGTTTTTACCCACCCTGGATGGTTGTGGTGTGGTTCTGACCCAATCCCAATTAAGTGTCATCTCCCTCCCCATCCTCCACTGAAAGACTTACCTTAAACTAAACTTCATTCTCATTAAGTTCTGACTTTACTTCCCTTTTCCGAGGCATTGCCAAAGATTTTCAAGACAGTGGCCTCCTTCACAGTGGTAAACAATAAACTCAGCTGTGTCTTAGCAGCAGGCTGTGTTGGTGATATTTGGGGAGCCAACTTTTGATGGGGAACATCTTATGACATTTTGCATTGTGATGCCCTCAAGCTTCCCATTGGAAAGGTTGTACTAGTTGGTACTCCCAGCAAAACTGCACAGTCATACCCATTTCCCGTCTCTCACACATAGCAGTTTCTTCGCTGTCTTTTATAGTTGCTAATTTAAGAGGCTAAAGAGCCAAATTCTCATTGCTATTTGCATTTCTTTACTATTTGGTTAGCTTTGAAGTCAGTCTTGTCCCTCTTACCACAGCTCCGACCATAGCTCTGTAAATCTTGGCTCTGTGCCTTAGACCCCACTTCTGTGAAATGGGGTGTGTTAGTCTGAGTTCTCTAGAGAAATAGAACCCACAAGACATATGTTTTTCAGAGATATATATATTTTTCAAAGAAAGAAAAATAGAAAGATTGATTGATTTCCTATGAAGAATTGGCTCATACAATTATGGAGGTTGAGAAGTTCCAAGATCTGCAGTCAGCAAGCTGGAGACACAGGAAAGTCAGTGGTATAAGGTCCAGTCTGGTCTAAGTCCAAAGGCAGGAGAAAATGGATGTCCCAGCTCAAAGACTGTTAAGTAGATAGAGAGAATTCCTTCTTACTCAGCCTTTATTCTATTCAGTTCTTCAATTGATTAAGTGAGGCCCACCAACACTGGGGAGGGCAATCTGCTTTGCTCAGTCTACCAATTCAAATGTTAACATCATTCAGAAACAGTCTTATAGACATATCAGAAATAATGCTAACCAACTATCCAGGCATCACTGGTCCAGTCAAGTTGACATAAAATTAACCATCATGTGGGAGTCATAATAGTCTCTATTAAAGAGAGGGTTGCTGTGAGAATTAAATAACACAGGCAAAGAGCTTAGAATGCTGCCTGGCACATAGTAGGCACACAATAAAATATTTATGAAATTTATCTGGGAAAGTCATTTTGTATCAGAGGAAGAAGATTCTATTGCAAATGTTGAGCTTAGCTTTAAATTCTTGAAAGATTTTTATTTCATCATTTTCAAATTGCTTTAATGGTGTTAGTATTTCACAATGGCATGATTAATCTACCAATTCTACACCTTTGCTTAGAGGGTGAACGTGGCTTAATCACAGGAGGTCAGTGTCTGAGTGGAAGGTGAGGTGCTCCCCAGCAGCCTGGCTGGGCCCGGAGGTTCTATCCCACTGAGAAATGGAGAATCGTATGATGAGCCCTGTTGATTTACCAGCCAACTGTTCTAGTTGAAAACTCAAATAGCAATTTTCTTCTAAATGCAAATCATAAGCCCATTCACTCCATGAATTAATTTGAATGACAATACCGTAGCGAAGAATTGCGAACTCTGCTTTTTCATCCCAGGCTAGACCTCTATTTCTTAAAGAAAAAGCAAGGAGGAAGGGGAGGAATGAAGAGGGTCAAGCCAGGCAGGATCCCTGATGATGATTTCATGACACTCAGCTCCCAGAAATTACAATAAAGGGACATAAAATAATGGCACCAATTTCTTCAAAATGGCACTGTATTCCTTCAGGGATGGTCGGAGACTTTGAGGTGTTCGTATGCATAGTCTTTGAACTAGAAAAGATACTTGAGATCGCAGCCCTCCCTCTGTTGAAAACCATCCTGTGACTCCCAGTTCCCCTGCACCAGAATTGAAATTCAAAGTGAAAAATGTTTCTAACCATCCCTGCATCCAGCCCTGCTCCCACCCTGCCCACCGCCCCCTCCAGAGGAAGCCCCACAGGAGTCACATCCCCAGCCACCTCAGAAGCACGTGGCCTGGGGGACCTGTGGGAGGCTGTGGGTACTCTGACACTCTTTCTGCTCTGTGACACCATCCAGGTGACACCCACCTACACTCTAAAAAAGAAGGAGGCCATCTCAGATATTCTACAGAAGACAAGAATTTTAAGTGACGCAACTCCAGGCATCTTATTATCATTTTACTTGTTAATTAATGGATTCAAGAATTTCTCATTACTAAGCCCTGGGCTCATTCTCCCATTTCAGAGCTCAGACTAAGCTGAGTCATGGGGGAGAGCCTCGAGCATTTATTTTTAATAACGAGACTGTTCAATGAGGGAAAGGAGAAAATTAGAGACCATAAGATGGTGAGGGGAAGTTCTGGAGGCAGAAGTTTGGGCAGCTGTGAAGTTAAGAGAATTCGTGGGCATTTAGAAATTTGCCAGCATTCACCCCAACTCCTACCCCCTCTTCCTCCTTCCCTAGGAAGTCAGGGTCTCCAAGACCACCCCATGTTCAGTGTTTTCCGGGAAGACTCATGTGGTTCAGTATTCATGGCTGAGGTTTGTTACAGTGGAAAGATACAAGGTAAAATCAAGAAAAGGCACAAGCTTCCAAAAACCCTTTCTTGGGAGTCATGCAGGACACAGTTCCTCTAGCAGCAAATCATGACAACTCGTATGGTTCAGTGCCACCCAGGCAAGCTTGATAGTCACTCAGGGCCCCAGTTTTACTGGGGGACTGGTCATGTAGGCACACTCTGCCTACCATGGCTACAAATACCAGACTCCCAGAAGGAAAGCAGTTGTTGAGTGTGAACCCATTGTTTGCACAGACAGACGCAGCAAGCCTCTCTCATCAGGCAGAGTGGTAGGAACCCTCCTGAGAGCCAAGTTCCCAGTGCCAGGCTTACACCTCTGGCCACTCCTCCTCTAGAGAAGGAAGAATTCACTAATCAGAAGATAAGATCCTAACATCTCAGGACACATATAAGGGCCACAGAAATCATAGAGAATGGGGCTGGACACTGCAAGAGCTCTAGCAGGAAGGGCCCTGATTTGAGAGTAAATTACTCTGAAAGCCACACCCGGGAGCATAAGGCAGGGCTGAGAGTCCCTGGTTTGGGTTCAGAGTCTGGCTCTGCTTCTTGCTAACTGTGGGGCCCCAAGCTTCATGTTTGCAAAGTAGGGGGTGATAAGCTCCACTTCATCTTGGGAGGATTAAATGAGCTACTCACCGTAAGTATGTATACATAAGTGCTAGATCTCTTGTGTTTCATTTTTTTTCATCTCTAAAGGGCTCCAAACCTTTCCTGGTTCTCTCAATAGCTGAATTCCAACATTAAAGACATTAGAAGTCAGCTTTGTAGTATAAACAGTAACCTTGCCTCACCCTCCCAGCAAGGATTATTGACCCAGACAAGGTTTGTTTCCTCAGCAGGAAAAGACTCTGAATAGAAAGTCTCCCACAGAAATCCCAGAGCCTCAGAAAGCTGGGCTGAAAGAAAAAAAGTTGAAATAAGTTGAAGGTGAGAGTTGATCATAATCAACAAATATGTATTATAGCTCTAGTCCTGGGGATGGGTACAGCAGGGCTTAAAAGAGAAGTAGGGAACAAGAACTGGTGGTCTTTGCCCCTAGGGAATCAGAATTCTATAAAGAAGAGGAACCTCAAACACTTGGGTGATAAGACAGGTGTACAGAATAGAGTAAAATCAAAAGGTTCATTATAGGGAAAACCGACTCTAGAGTGTGCTTAAAGAGTGGTTAGGAAAGAGGTGAGAGGTTGGCTGGATTTGGGGGGCAGGCAGCCTCTAATATGGCCCCAATATCCCCCTACTCCTCCTTGTATACAGACCCTTGGTCTCCCCTTCCTATGTATGCTGGGCTTAATCAGTGATAATTGTCAGTCATGTCTGACTCTCTGCCACCCCATGGACTATAGCTTACCAGGCTCCTCTGTCCATGGAGTTCTCCAAGCAAGACTACTGGAGTGGGTTGCCATTTCCTTCTCCAGGAGATCTTCCAGACCCAGGGATCAAACACTGGTCTCCTGAGTTGCTGGCAGATTCTATATCATCTAAGCCACCAGGGAAGCTTACTATTAAGAGACATTTCTAATTATAAAGACAGGTCAACTTCAAAAGTATCAGCAGATACATGCTTGACTTAATCTTATAATCTAGAGACAATACACTAGAATATGTAACAAATCCATACACCTTTTCCAAAGGAATATCCTAGACAGAAGTAGCAATAAAGTTATAAATGACAATCATCAATCAGATAAAATAATTTAGATGAAGCTTGTCTCTCTCAAAGAGATAGGGACTGGGTAAGTGGTCATGAAGGAAATACAATGCGCTTTTAACTTTGTATGAAAAATAATGTTCAGTTCCATATTGCTGAATATAGCACTGTTTTTGCCACATAAATCGTCTACTTCAAGTTACTGTCCAAATGCTTTATTACATCTCTGCTTCTGGCCTTTGTTTGAGCTTAATGACTTGGTTCTAAAAAGCAGAAGTTAATGGGATGCCACTTCTGACATTATGTTATAAAAAGACTGTACCTTCCATCTTGGTCGCTGTCTCACTTGCTCACTTGCCCACAGGGAAACCAGTTGCCATGTTATAAGATGCCCTAAGGACAGGCGTACATGGCAAGGAGCTTAAGAAGGCCTCTTGCTAATGACTAACAAGGACCGAAAGCTGCCAATGCCCATGTGAGTGAGCTTGGACGTGGTCCCATTAGCCGAGATGAAACTTGCAGCCCCGGCTGATGGTTTTCAACCTTATGAAAGGCCTTGAGCCAGAGGTATGTATGTAAGCCCCACCTTGATTTCTGACTTACAGAAACCGAGCTAATAAATGTTTGTTGTTTTAAGCCACTAAGTTTTGAGGGTGATTTGTTGTGCAATAATGGGGAACTCATACAGCTGAGAAACGTGAGTAGGATGGCAGGGGGTGGTGCCTGTGGCGGCGAAGGAGGTAGAAAGAGAGGGACAGAGACAGGTAGGCAGAGGAGGAATGCATATGAGTGAATTTCAAGTGAACACTTTAGGGAGAAAAACTACTGAAGAGTCAGCTCCTGGTTAAAAATTTAGGTGTGATTGGGTGAGTTTTTAATCCCAATCATAGGCAAGTTGAAAAGCTTTGCCTGGCAGGCCTAGGGAGAGCTGCCCTCCCCACTGTGGCCTTGGAGCACAGCCTATGTCATCCTAGTCTCTGGAGGGAGCTGCAGTCAAGGACTCAGGCCTCCCCTCCCCCATGCAGGTCATGTTTTTTGAGTATTTATGTTCCTAACTCAGAGGCACCTTCCTTTCTAGGTCTCTCCATCTGAGGTCTTAAGCAGAGGTCCTTTTCAGGTGCTTGACTCTGCTGAGACTTCCTTGTAGGGGTAGGAGTGGGGAAGGAAGGGGAAACCAGGTCAGACTCAGGACCCAGTACTTTTCCACTCCTCACCCTTTCCCACTTCCCCAACTTCAGGATGCACAAAACTGAAGTCTCTTATGCTTGGAGCTCCCTCATCAGGTACACTGATCCACCTGACCCTGGGCTAGTGTGCCCCTCCACAGGGGAAATGGGAGCAGGAGGAGCTAGCATCCAGCTTTAGACTCTTGCTTATTACATTGCAGTAAGCGGTTAACAGCGTCACTCTTTCATTTCCGACTTGTTGCTTTAATCAGCTGCCGGGACACCTGGCACAGCTCAATACTCTCTCCCAGCTCACTTGAGCTCCTGACAACTCGCACAGAGGTATGGAGGGAGCAGTGTTTGTGGCTTAGGTTAGACTCCTGCTGGAGAAAATGAGAGATCAGAGCTTCAGAAAAGCTCAGCCCGTCACTGAAGAAGATGACTCAGAGGAGGGGACCAGAGCTGCTGAACAGAAGTGATGATACCAAGCATGTTCCTCGCCATCCGACTGTCACTTTCAGGAAGTCCCCACTTGTGTTTTAGGACTTTGTCCACTTAAGGACAGGGCAATATCTGCTCTCAAGGACCCTGCTGTCCTGATGACTTTGCTGTGTCAGATATGCTCCGTGGACGAGCAGCATGAGCATCACCTGGGAGCTGCTTAGGAATGCAGAGTGCCAGGCTCCACACAGACTTGCTGAATCACTATCTGTGTACTCACAGATTCCTCGGCACATGAAAGTATGAGCAGCTCTGGTCTAAAACAGGCTGACAGACTCACACAGTGAAAAACAAACAAAAACAAAACCTGAAAGTTATTCAGTTAATCAGGGAAAGTTGAGAACTAGGCTCAACTAATTTAATCACTCATTCAATTGTTTACTAAGAAGACATTTATTAAGCACTCGCACTTTCAGCATACAAAGCTGAAAAAAATACAGAGCCTTGTCCCCAAAGAACCTATAGCTGGAAGGAGTGTCAGACATAAAACCAACCAAAGAAAACTAGGTGTTACAAGCACTATTGTGGGCACAAAGGAGGGGACATTCCACTGCACGAAATGTGTGAAGGATCAAGAGAAGCTTGAATCGGGTCTTGAATATGGGGAAGCTTTAACCTGGCCAGGGATAGATATTCTAGGCTCAGGTCGGCCCGTTTACCAGATAGTTTGGTGTGGCTGGGGGATGGGAATAGAAGGTGGGTTTGGCAGGAAAAAAAAAAGACTCTGGAACATGACATAGGGTACACTTGTGAAAGCCTTATGTACCCATGCTAAGGAGCTTAGACTTTCTCCTGTAGGGATCTGTAGGCCATGTTTTAGGTCACTTTTGCCTGTAACAAAAATAGGTCCATCTAAATGTGGCTTGAATGATGAGGAAATTTAGTTTTCTTGTATAATACAAAGTCCAGCAGTAGAAAGCTTCAGGAACTTATCAAGGCATGGCTTTGTGTCAGCTTCCATCCATGATCACATCCAGATCCAGGTGTCATGGCTTCAACGCACAAAATCCAGAACAAGACAAAAAGGAGTTTCTCCCACTTGTGTCTTTTATATTAAGGAGGAACATATTTCTCAGAAACCTTCAGAAGGTCCAGTTGATCAGAACTGGATCATATCGCTGTGCTCTAGTTGCAAGGCTGGGAGGGTGGATATTTGCCCTTTTTGCATCTTTCCCAGGAGGTCCGCTCTGCCAACAAGGGAGAAGGTTGTGGGGGATGACTGAGGAATGGTAACTATTAGCACATGCCAAGGATGGGTGTTGAGTAGGTGAATCATGTGATAAGATGGGCACTTGGAAGATGGCTCTGGTGGCAGCTTGGCAGGAGGACTAGGTGGGGAGATAGGAAAGTTGAAGAGGGGCACTTTCAGAGGCTGAGGTGCTAGATGAGCTGGTGACTTCTGTACAATCCCTGTAATTCCATCTCCACCTGCCAGATGAAGAGGCCTGGGGAAATTAGGGCTACATAACACCCACTGGAATTCATTTAAAACTATAATGACAGTTAATACTGAGTAGCTTTATGTTGGAAGGCTCAAAAAGGCTTCCTCAGGGCAAATTGATGCAAATATTTAAAAGGGTTTATAGAACTGGATCCCCAGAAAGCCTTTCAGCTCAACCTTTCACCAGATGTCATATGTACAAGTTTACTGGAAAAGGTTTTCAAAAGACTAAGATGTAAATGTCTGGGCTTTGAGAGCTTGTTCCTGGTTTGAGGAACAGGATCTACACATGTGTATGGTACGAGATAATGTTCTGATTAAGGATGCTGTGGTTGGAGGGGACTAAAGCCAATAAAAATAAAGGACAGAGGATAGGAGACTGAAACTTTATTCTGGCCAAAGGTAGGAAATAAGTAAAACAGAGCCTATGACACCAGAAATCAACAAGAGCCTAGACCCTTCTTCCCTTCTCCCAGTGGATCATAGGTGCTTTTAGCCATGAGTCTGTATTGATACCATTCTCCCACTTCTTTAAAAACCAAACCAAACAGAAACAAAAATTAGGGTGAAAACTAGTTGCTTACTATTACTAAAAATAGGTGCTCATTATTTCTGCACAAAGCCCAATATGGCCACCTGGATCCAAGTCCATCACCTACTGCCAACAACCACACTTTCAGTATCTGGAACCAGGCCATGTCGCGGGCAGATGATCAGTCTATGAATGGGGCCGCCCAGGGTCAGGTGTCTATCTCGGGGTTTCCCATTAGCTGTACCTGGGGTTTCCATAAAGGTGGGAGAGAGGGGGCAAGACTGGATGTGTCTAGCAGAGTTGGCCTGGATTCAGTGCATGTCAACAGGGACACCCAGAAGGCCCAAGGCACTGGAACCAGGGGTGGAGGGTATGTGGAGCCGGTGAGGGGACCCTGAGTTGGAAATAGTACTCTCTTTTTCACATCCTCCATGTTTGGTTGATGTCCTTCCAAGATGACAGAGTCAGACCCCCGAACATAAAGAGCATGTAACTCTCCCCAGGTCACAGAGAAGGGGGAGCAGGGTCACTGGGAACCACATTTCTAAGGTCGTATTTTCTGAAAATTCAAGTCACTTCACCCTCTGAACCTCATTCCCTCAGCTTGAAAAACAGAGAATGATTTCTAAGGTTCCTTCCAGCCATGCCATTCCATGACTCTGGGCTCTTTCCTTCGAGAGGGATCAGAAAAATAAGGAAGTGAGGAGAAAGCTTTCCATCACAGAAGGAGGGCCTCGTCACTCACCTGAGGCGGCACAGTGTGTGGTCAGCATCACCGCCTCTCATTTTAGAGAAGAATGTGACACAGGAGAGACTAAGATCTTAGCTCTGAAGTGTAATGAAACAAAACAAAATCTAGTGAGCCAGAAGGAAACCTCTGTTCCCTACTGCAGTCTGTTCTGATGGTAATGGAAGAAGAGATGCTGGAAAATCATCTGTACATGACAACCTGAAATGATAACCCTCCATGTCACTAGGCAGAAAAAGCTGAGGGCAGTTCCGAGGTCTGGAGCCTGAGCAAACTGGGGGGCTGGGGTGCTCGCGAGTGACTCTGGAGGTTGAGGAAAGCATGAGGACTGGATGGATGGGGTTGCCATGAACTGATAATCAGGAGGGTTCTTGGAGGGGTAGCTATTACCATGGGCCTTGGAACTTTCACTTGGACTCAACCTCTCATCCTGAGGCAGCCAGGCCCCCTGGTCACTTCCTTTGGAGGAGGTATTGCAACCACTTGACACCCGTCAGAGACCTCAGCCATTTATGACAAGCACACTGGGACTGTCTCACATGGGAGCAAATTAGCTTGACCCCTATCTGCAATGTGGGAGATCCGGGTTCGATCCCTGGGTCGGGAAGATCTTCTGGAGAAGGAAATGGCAACCCACTCCAGTACCCTCGCCTAGAAAATCCCATGGACGGAGGAGCCTGGTATGCTACAGTCCATGGGGGTCACAAAGAGTTGGACATGACTGAGCGACTTCACTTTCCTCTCCTCTTCCTTTAGGAGAAGAGGGAAATATATCACCTTCCTTACACAGGCAAACAGTCAGATGGCCCCTGTTATGAAAAATAACTGCACTGTAGAGTTTTTAAGCAGGTAGAGAAAGGCCCTTAAAAAGAGCTGGGAATGAAGCATCGAGATCAGAGCAAGGGTACATGGCACGAAGTTTAATTCCCACCCGCTTTCCACAGTGTTCTGACTAAGTACTATTTTCTTGGAATCTGATTTCTCTCCTTTCCTTCTAACCTTTCTTGGACGTGTGATTAGCTTAGAAAGAGAGCCAGGGTCTTTTGTGTCGTTAAACTGGATTTGGCAGGGAGGTCAGTAGTGCCCTTTTAGGGGATGGGATGCAAAGGGGCAGATTTCTTTCTAAGCATGTGTCCAGGACAGCTTCCTTGGTGGTCTTCATGGGAAGGATGATGAGAAGGGGGAATGCCAGATCCAGGGATACACTCACCCCCTGCAACCTACTCATGAATGAGCATCAAGAGACACACGGAAAGCAATTCCTCAGACTAGAGAGGAGACTGTCCCAGGTGGCCTCGAGGTGATGCTGTTTCCGTCAGCGAACTTCTGGGCTTGAGACTCGGCTGGTTCCTTGATGCAGTTGTGTCACGTCTCGGGGAGAGAATAGGGGCTGAGGCCCCTTGGTGAAAAATTCTTCCATCCTGATGAATCAAGAAAGGTCACCAGCTGTCAGGATGGGGGTTAGAGCCGTGAGAACAAGAAGAGAACATCCTTCCCAGGCTCACCTCTTCTATGAAAGCTTCTCTGACCACTTCACCCCCCACTTATCTGTCCCTCCTCTGAACTGCTAATGGAATTATCGTCTGAACACTTATGGACTCACAGAGCTGGGAGAATGTTTTTCAGAGATCATTCAGTGTGTTGGGGGTTGGGATGAGAGCATTCCACAGATGAGGAAACTGAAACCCAGAAAGATGAATCAACTTGCCTAAGGTATACCAGCTAGTTAGGGGCAGATCTGGGACTAAAGCCAAGCTTTCCTGATCACGCAGTCCCTCCCTGTCACAGAGCATATACTCCCATGGATCATCAGTGGTCTTCTCATGTGTGTCTCATCTCCCACTATGTCTTGTATAAGTGTCTTTGAGAGGGCAAAGGAAGGCCTTACTGGCCTGAGTGGAAAGACCTGTGTAATGAGGCCTCCAATCTCAGCATCAAGCTGAAGGGAAGGCCAGTGACTCAAAGACTCCCAGTTGTCTCCAAGGAAGACCTAGGTGTGGCAACTCACTGATGCCCCAAGAAGCCTCAGATAAAAGGATCACAACCTCCCTCTTTACCGTGGATGCCTGAGGTCCCTCCTGGTCCTTATGCCAGGCTCATGTTTGGATACCGAGTCTCGGATGGCATGGACTCCCCCCATCTCCCAGGTATGGGATAGGGGAAAACTTCTCACCTCCAAGGTCTGGTCTTATCTCCTTTCCTTTATTTTGTGGGTTATCTCTCTCCACTAAAGAAGAAAAAATCTGCCCCAGCCTTCTTTTCTAGAAGAAAAGGAATTTACTAGTTTAATCCAAAGGATGCTTTGGTAATAGCCCATCCTTACTGAGTATCTATAATGTGCCAAGCAATGTTGTAAGGCTTTACATACACTAACTCATTTTGTCCTCCAACAACCCTCTGAGGAGGAGAGCATCATCCTCTCACTTGGCAGACAACGGAACTGAAGCTCAAGCATGTGAACTTGCCTGAGGTCACACAGCTGCTAAATGGCAGAACTAAGATTTATTTCCAGGCTGTCTGTTTCTAGAATCCAGTAGCTTAACCATGATTCAATACTGCCTTGCAATCCAGTGTACAATGTAAAGTAATAATAATAGTATACATATCTACATGGCAGGGCCCCAAATCGCTTGTTCCTCTATCCCAAAAGGCTACTGGGATATTTTAGTACTTTTCTTGAATAAGGGTATTAAAAGCCCCCCTGGGGCCTCTGAATACTTCTGAGTCCAGTATCCAGGATCAGGTGAAGAGTTTGTTCTTACCTGGATGAGATAACAACAGTTAACATTTTCTGAGCACTTGCTCTATGTCAGACACTGTGTTTATTCGGGCTTTATAGAAAGTGTCTCATTTCCTGTTTATCGCAACTTTATCATGATATTATTCCCCTTGTTTTATGGATGGGGAAACCAATGCTTAGAGAAGTTAAATAACTTGGCTGAGTGTCCATGGGGAGTAAACGTCAGAACCCGGGCTCTAAGCTCCACCACGGAATCTGCCTCATCCCGAGAGGCAAGCTGAGTGGCAGCACAACTGGACAGCTCTGAAAAGAGGGTCAATGATCCTGTAGGGTCAGGGCTTCCTGTCCCTCACCAAACCATTGATTTGCCCCACTCACCTTCTTGGCTGGTTACCTAGCAGGGCCGGCAGTGAAAGCATGGACTGTAGCTATGGCTACAGCAGAGATCAGTGAGCAGACTCTAGCTCTGACTGTGACCTTGGACAGCCCTATAAGCCATGAAGATAGTGCTGATTTAGAGAGGCTGGATAAGGCCCGAGTTCAGTTTAGTTCAGGTCAGTCACTCAGTTGTGTCCAACTCTTTGCGACCCCATGGACTGCAGTGCGCTAGGCCTCCCTGAAGAGCAACTCCCTTCTGGCCATGGTTCATTACAGGTGGGCAAGAGAAAGCAGTAATACAGGGAAGCAGTATAATGTAATGGCTAAGCGTAAGGATTCTGGAGCCCAACTTTTGAGTTTCTAAATCGTAGGTCTGCTACTCAGTAGCTACATGATTTTGAGAAAATAATTTAGTCTCTGGGCTTCAGTGTCCTCATTCACCAAGTGGGAATGGTAATAGTACCTATTTCATGAGATTGTTTTGAGGGTAAAAGTATGCAGTATTTATAAAGCTCTTAAAATAGTATATGGCACACAGTAAGTGCCACGTAATGTTTGTTAAGTAAGGATGGACAGCCAACCACACCTTAACTTAGAAATTTACACTTTACTGTTGCTGGGATTGAAGTATCGGGGTACAGAGTGGGGGTTGGGGTTGGGGAGTAAACTAACTTATGCTGTGTGTTCATAAGGGGGAGAGTTTAGCAAGGACAAGCTTTCCTTGACTGATTCATCCCTCAAGTCATATTCCAAGCACCTAGGAGGAAGATTTGTGTTTCTCATGAGTTTTCATCCCCCAACAGTGACTGACAGATGGTTAATAAATACGTAATAAATACATGTTGAATGATTCCATCCAATATTCTTCTCACCTAGTTTAGTCCCACATTAAGGTTTACCTGGATGACTGCAGGTCTTCTAATTGGCTTCCTCACCTCTGTATCCTGCTGTCTCTAACAGGTGTTGAACACAGCTTCTCAACTGACCTTCCCAGGGCACACACCACCCCGGTGCTCAGAAACCTTTGATGACCTTTCTCTGTCCTCATCACAAGCCTTTTGGCCTAAACTTCAGGCTCTGCACAATCTGTTCTCAGGTGACATTTCTAAAATTGTTTCCTCCAACTCTGCTTTTGGCAGTTATATTCCAGCCAGGCTATTATCCAGCTCCCTTCAATCCCAAATGGTGATTTCCCCACGGTCTCTTCTGCTTTCCAATGTCTGACCCTCCTCTCATGTCCATATGTTCAAATCCTGCCCTGCTTTCAAAATTTACTCAAATGCTCCCCGATCCCTCCAGGCAGAAGAGGGGTTCACTTCCTTTGAAGTCCACAGAACTTGGAACTTGCCTTCCATGCTTATCACATCCTGATCTGTCTTGTAGTTATTTTATGAAGATAAATTATCTTCTCTTTTGCAAGAATTTCAGCTCTTCAGAGCAGGATGTGTCTATTGCATCTTTGTATCTACTATAGGGCCTAGAAGTGTTTCTCACATAGGGTAGGCACTAAACAATTATTTGTTGGATAGATGAATGGATTGATGGATGAGCAGAGAAGCTCTCATGAAGCTGAAAAAATTTCTTTGGGGATTCCTTTCTCTTTCCTTTTCCAAAGACACTTTAGTCCCAGGATTCATACTCATTCAAAAGTCCTTCACTGGGACTCTGAAGTCTCTATTTTGCTGACTTGGCACATGTGTTAGGTGGCCTGCGAATTTTAAGATGGGGCCCTGGAGGGCAGAGAACTGAAAGACTTAATGCCTAAAAGGGAATCCCTCTGTACTTGTCAATATTCAAACCACTTAACAGTATACTCAGGATAATTGTCCTCTGCCATTAGAAATTAGGAACCAGATGACCACAAAATCAAAATTACCAGTCACTGGAGGCACTGAATTTAGAATTTACAGTCAAGAGAGGAAAAAGAGGGAAATGTATTGTTATCAACTATGTCTTATAACAATAAGTCACCTATCTGCAAAAGAACCTTGTCAGATAAGCACTGTTTTCCCCATTTTACACATAAGAAAACTAAAAAGTAAAGTGAAGATCACATAGCAGGAAGTGGTGAAGCCTGGATTTAAACTCCACTCTGATATCCAAATCCCTGGTCCTTTCACAAAGCAATAATGTTGCTCTCTTTGTTAGCCTTCACTGTGGTCTCACCCAATCTAGAAAATTATACTTATGTCTTGAATACTCCATCATTCTAGGTGGCCTCTTCATTTAACACCTCCACCGAATTAGTCAAAGCAATCAACCTTAATTGTGGGAACAAACCACTCTTAAAACCTCAGTAGTATAACACAATAAAGGCTTATTTCTCACTCATATTTAGTTGACTTCAGTTGGGCAATTCTCCAAGCAGTCACTCAGGAATCCAAGTGACTTCCAGTGGGAGACACTCTAACAAGCAGCTTCCAATATTACCTTGGGAGAAGAGGGGGAGGATGGGGACAACTGCACAGGGGCTTATGGCCAGACTTGGAAGTGGCTTCCCTGGTGGCTCAGATGGTAAAAGTGTCTGCCTACAATGTGGGAGACTCGGGTTCGATCCCTGGGTTGGGAAGATCCCCCGGAGAAGGAAATGGCAACCTACTCCAGTATTCTTGCCTGGAAAATCCCATGGACGGAGAAACCTGGTAGGCTACAATCCATGGGGTCGCAAAGAGTCGGACACGACTGAGCGACTTCACTTTCTTTCTTTCTTTCTTTTTTTGGAAGTGTCACACATGATCCCATTGACCAGAACCCAGTTGCACAGCCTCAACCTGGGTGCGAGTAAGATTGGAAAATGTAGTCTTCCTATGTGTTCAGGAAAAGGAAATAGGATGGGCAGGCCTTAGTCAGTCTCTGACACACCCACTGTATCTATCAGGTTTTTTGTAGGAAACAGACGGCACACCTAACTGGGATTTTGAATTTAATGAAGGTGCTATTTTACAAAGGTGTGAATGGGGTGAAGAGAATCTATAAGGGATTTTTGACACATCCAGGGACTAGCAAAAACAGGAAGTTTATATCTCCCTTGTTTATGAAGTTTATAGTCCAAAGGCAAGGAGAAGAAAGCATATTATTAGAGCTGAAAAGAGCTGGAGCCATGGAAGAAGGGCTTCCTGGCAGAAGCTATGGTTGTAGAAGGATGCTACCACTGCCAGAAGTGCAATACCTAAGCAGGAAGGGAATGGAGGAGGAAATAACCCGATCCCTCTCTCCTTCAACCCTCAGACCTCTGGTCAAAGCCAGTTGCGAGCCAGAGGGCAAGAGAGCCTGGGTGATGCAGTCCGCAGAGGTCATCTTCCCAGGGCGCAGAGAATAGCAGGCAGATTCACAAGAATAACCCACATCCTAGCCATTCCACCTGAACATCTGCTGTCCCTAGGAGGTGTCTCTCTCAGATCCTTCCCTGTGTGCTCTCTCCCCATAATCCTGCCTGTCCAGATTCATCCACCCCAGCTGGGCACACTGCACCACACACCCCACACCCTTCCCTGCCCCCACCACATTCTCCTAAATGGAATGGGAGAGAACGTAGGACTACCAAGAAAACTTAGTTTTTTTCCAATATGACTTGCAAAACCCAATAGAAAGAAGGCTTTATAGCAAATTACATTTCACCCTGTAAGTCAGCTATTCTCTATGAGGAGAGAGGAGAGGGCCAGAGTGGAGAGAACCCCTCTTCTGAGCGACTTGACCCTCTGGGCCTTGAATGACACAGGCCTTCACTGCTTCCCCCGGTCACTCCCCCTCCCTCACCCTGTCCCTGTCCTTTTCCACCTTCAGTAACCGCCACCACCCCCGAATCTGCATCAGACCTGGCTCAGGGCTGATTGTGATGAACTGTGCAGATATGTTCACAGGAACTCAGTGCTCTGGCAGGGCTTGGAGAAGCAGCTGCAGTAATTACAGTGGATTTCTGAAATGGAAACTAATGATGCAGGTTCAGATCTAAAATACTTTTGATCCTCTTCATCATTAAAAGACCATTAAAGCTACAACACATATATTATTGGACATCAAATCTACATTGATGTAAAAAGAAATTAGGCTGATAATTGTTCCAAAGGCCATTATCTCCAGTGAGTGAGGGCACATTGTACCCAGTGTGGCTCTGCAGAAGGGCTTTCACTGACCCTGATCAGTTCAGTTTAGACAACATTGATTACACACATTCTCCATGCCATCCTAGTCAGAGGTCTACTTCTGTGACTACCCTGATTGAAACTGACTTTCAAGGACTTACACTCTGCTTTCAGAGCCCCAGGGGAAAAATAAACTCATAGGCCTTGAAATACCACAAAAGTTCATGGCAACACGAAAGAAAGGGACAGCATGTCTTAGTGACTCCAGCAAAAGAGGAAAAATCACAACGTGTACAATGAGAACCCAAACAAAACAGAACAGAGACTGTAGAACCATCTAATAGGGTGCTTTGCATGCAATCGATATTCAATCAATATGAGTGTAATTAAGAAATTAACCAATGACCTAAAAGATCTTTCTTTTTTTTAAATATATAGACTTCATGTAAGGATGGGGATTAAACCATTCTTATTGGCTTTTAGATCCTAACTACTTCCCCTGAACCACCACCAAAGAGATTCTCATTCAGAAGTCCTACCATAGGCTAAACCCTCCTCACTTAACCCCATGGGTCCACATTCCTAATTATCTGACAGAGCTCATAGATCCAGCTACCACCCCCTTGAGTCACCACGGCACTCCCGGCCTGGCACCTCATTGTCACTACACTCCATTTGTCATCCAGGGTGTGAGGTTAGGTGGCAACACCACAGCCCTATTTCCAGGTCCTCAATAAAGAGGACGAGGAAAATAACGATGTGGGAGAGTGGGGCACTGACTTCTCCAGAAGTAAGACTGAGAGTGGGATATGGGGTGGAAATTAACAGGCTTGTTGTTGTTCAGTCACTCAACTGTGTCCGGCTCTTTGTGAACCCATGGACTGTAGCACGCCGGGCTTCACTGTCCTCACTATCTCCCGGAGTTTGCTCAAATTCATGTCCGTTTGAGTCAGTGATGCCATCCAGCCATCTCATCCTCTGTCGCCACCTTCTCCTCTCGCCCTCAATCTTTCCCAGCATCAGGGTCTTTTCCAGAGAGTCAGGTCTTCCTATTTGGTGGCCAAAGTATTGGAGCTTCAGCTTCTTCAGCACCAGTCCTTCCAATGAGTATTCAGGGTTGATTTCCTCAAATAAGACTGAGTGTGGGAGATGGTGTAGAAGTCAACACAGACAGTCTCAGAGACAGGCCAGGTTATTTAAAACATGGCACATGGCTTATCATCATTTCTGAGATCCTGGACAAGAATATCTTCAGTATCATGCCTGATCCAGTCACAGCCAAAAAAAGAAATAGGTAAAAAGATCGTGACCAGTACAGGCTCTCCCGAAGCCCCTCGGCCTCAGAAGCTGGGAGCAAGATGTGAGAGTAATTTAGGGAGAAGATGATGATTGCAAGAGCAGAAGAGACCAGGGGCATTAAGGTCATTCTTAAGGTGCAGGCTGTTCTATCCAAGGCCACCTTCAGAAGGCATCACCAAGTTTAATGTTAACCAATGGGGAACTGGTTAAATAAAGGATAGTACAGTTACCAATTATTGTATTGTCTGTATATTTGATATGGAAAGGTCATCTATAAAAGGAAAATAAAAATACAAAGGGGCATAAAGTTGGGTAATCTACTATTTGTGTAAAGAAAGAGTGAAAAGAATGGATAACTCTATATGTTTGCTAATAAAGCATACATTTTCTCTATAAGATATGGAACAAATCAAATAATGTTGATTTCCCATAGGAAAAGGAAGTGAGTGGCTGAATGTCTGATGAAGGAGGGAGAATTTACATTTTTGGATGTGACTATTATATATTCAAAATATAAAAGTAACACCATTTTTAAGTGAATGGGAGAGGGAACTATCATTTGTTGAAAGTGTATCAGGAACTTTGCAAGCATTGTCTAACTTATTTCTCTCACTGTTTTTGAATCCTGCTTTTTATTTTTACATGTATTTTTAATTTATAAAAGTAATACATACTCAATGCAAATAGTCTGAGAAATTTACACACACATGAAAAACAAACGAAAAATCCCTAGCTGTAATCCCAACTACATTTAGAGATAACTACTGTTAAAATTCTGGTGCAAAGTCTTTCACTGGTATAGTTGTTTTTATAAAAATGGAATCCTACTGAGTAGAGTCCTCAGTGTACAGTAGAAACTAGCACAACACTGTAAAGCAACTATACTCCAATAAAAAATTTTAAAAATGTAATGTCATAGAGAACAGACTTGTGGTTGCCAAAGAAAGGAAGGTGTTAGGGAGGGAATGACTAGGATTGGGATTAGTGAGCAAACTAATACATATAGGTTGGATAAACAACAAGGTCCTACTATATATCACAGGGCACTATATTCAGTATGCTGTGATAAACCATAATGGAAAAGTATATATATATATACAGTTGCTGTTGTTCAGTTGCTCAGTCATGTCTGACTCTTTGTGACCCATGGACTGCAGTACAACAGACTTCCCTGTCCTTTGCCATCTCCCGGAGCTTGCTCAAACTCATGTGCATTGAGTTGGTAATGCCATCCAACCATCTCATCCTCTGTCATCCCCTTCTCCTCCTGACTTCAATCTTTCCAAGCATCAGGGTCTTTTCTAATGACTCGGCTCTTTGCATCAGGTGGCCAGGGTATTGGAGCTTCAGCTTCAGCATCAGTCCTTCCGATGAATATTCAGGATTGATTTCCTTTAGGATTGACTGGTTGGATCTCCTTGCAGTCCAAGGGACTCTCAAGAGTCTTCTCCAACACCACAGTTCAAAAGCATCAATTCTTTGTCGCTCAGCCTTCTTTATGGTCCAACTCCCACATCCATACATGACCACTGGAAAAACCATAGCTTTGACTAGACAGATCTTTGTCGGCAAAGTAATGTCTCTGCTTTTTAACATGTTGTCTAGGTTGGTCATAACTTTTCTTCCAAGGAGTAAGCATCTTTTAATTTCATGGCTTCACTCACCATCTGCAGAGATTTTGGAGCCCGAGAAAATATAGTCTGTCACTGTTTCCATTGTTTCCCTATCTATTTGCCATGAAGTGATGGGACCAGATCCCATGAACTTCGGTTTTTTAATGCTGAGTTTTAAGCCAGCTTTTTTACTCTCCTCTTTCACCCTCATCAAGAGGCTCTTTAGTTCCTCTTCACTTTCTGCTGGTATCATCTGCACATCTGAGGTTATTGATATTTCTCCTGGCAATCTTGATTCCAGTTTGTGCTTCACCCAGCCCAGTATTTCACATGATGTACTCTGCATGTAAGTTAAATAAGCAGGGTGACAACATACAGCCTTGATGTACCCCTTTCCCAGTTTGGAACCAGTCTGTTGTTCCATGTCTGGTTCTAACTTTTGCATCTTGACCTGCATACAGGTTTAGCAGGAGGCAGGTAAGGAGACCTGGTATGCTCATCTCTTTAAGAATTTTTATACACTTGTATATGATAACTGAGTCACTACACTGTATGGCAAAAATTAACACAACATTGTAAATCAACTATGCTTCAATACAATTTTTAAAAATGCAAAAAAAGGAATCCCAGTGTTCACTGTTTTGTAAGTTGCTTTTCTCACTTCTCACCATAACATGAATATTTTCTCATGTCAACATTATTCTTGTATAAGATAATTTTAAGTGACGCATGATACTATTTAATATGGGGATATTATAATTTATGTAACAAATTCTCTACACTGTTGTAAACATTCTTTTATATGTATTTTTATACATAGCTCTGATTATTTTATAATCCTTATTTTTGTTTTCCAGAAGAGCTAAATAACTCTTTGAATTCACATAGCAAATAAACAGTACATCTGAGATTAGCATTTGGTATATCTGCCTCCAAAATTGGAATCTTTTCTGCCACTTGACACTGCCTGGGTTCTGCTTACTACACAGCGGATTTTCATGAGTTGATTGTATGGAAATGTTGTAAGTGTTGTACTGTTCCAGCAGGAAGACATTTGAATCAAACATGACAGCTTTCTAGAGGTAGGGAAAGTAAAAGTAGACGTTCCCAGAGCTGCGCAAACCTCTGTTCTCAAAGATGAGACGTGGGGAAGCCATCTGTGCCGTGCTATCTGTTGTTAGTGCAGCATAGTCACTGCCGTCTCCTAAAATCTCCTCTTCAATGCAGGAGGGAAGTCTGCAACTACATTGCTGAGGATCTTTCTTCCTAAAAGGTTCTGGCTTATATGCTGCCAAGGAGAAGTGATTACGAGAGATTAAGAGAAGTAGTTTTTGTCTGGTGGCACCTGGGGGGAAATATATAGGCAGATGGCAGAACTAAAATTTGCATTGATTTCTGGGCAAGTTTCTGCAGATCACCTGCTTTGGTAGTGCGAGCCGTGGAGATGGGAAGTGGCTTCTTTGAGAGCCCAGCACATTTTGATCTTGTAACCTCCAGCAGTGTTTTCCCTGACCTTAACTTCTCGAGCTTATCCAAAGTTAGTCTAAGTCTCTAATTCCCCATTTTAAACCCTTCCTACTTGCAGTAGCAAGAGTGGTTTCTGTCTCCTGGCCATCCATCAGCAAGGCTTTAGATTATAAAGCTAGTGTGTTTTTCCATTTGCCACTTCAGGTCACTTTTTAAATATATTCTGCTTCTTTTTTCCTGATAAAAATTAAAAGAGCAGTTAACATGTATCAGGGGGCTTCCCTGCTGGTTCAGTGGTAAAGAATCTGAATGCCAATACAGGAGACGTGGGTTTGACCCCTGGGTCAGGAAGATCCCCGGGAGTAGGAAATGGCAATCCACTCCAGCTCTTGCCTCTATGGACAGAGGAGCCTGGTGGGCTACAATCCATAGGATCGCAGAGTTGGACACAACTGAAGTGACTCAGCACTTTGCTGTACATCTGAATTTAACACAACACTGTAAATCAACAGTACTCCAATAAAAACTTAAAAAAAGAATCTTTTTGTCTTCTGTTCTATCTCTAAGGCTTAGAACAGATGTTGAGCACATAGTATGCATTTAATAAATATTTGTTCAATTGTTTCCAAAGTCCTTCCAAATACCACCATGTTCTTGGTCACATTTAAAGTAACGAGCGAGCACTGTTTTGCTGCTCACTAGGTACATACACTGGCAGTGGGGATTGTCAACCACTACCTTATTTGTGCAGGACTAAGGGGAACAAGGAAGGGGAGGATAGGGAAGGTGACATGAGGTGTGAAGAGCTCTTGGCCATCAAGCACACCCAGCCTTCCCTAGAGGTACCAAGACCTGCCTTATTAATACTTAGTCCTGCATTATTAATCACATCAGTGTCTTAAGAATATATTTCAAGAAGGAAAACAAAAAAACAATTGTTACATCAAAGCTTATTACTTTTTTGTTGGTGGCTGCTTCCACAAAAATGCTTGGGATTGACTTTTCTGGGCTACGTGGCATTGGAGGAATGCTGGGTTCTAGGAGACCTCTGGAAGGTAGGATCAACTCCAGGATAACTAATAAAATCTCAGATAGCCTGGTTTTCTTAAAAATTGGTTTTGTGTCATGACTCAGAGGGAACTGTCTTGGAACAGTTGACTTTCCACTTTGACTTTCCAACAGTTGTCTTGGAACCCCTTGCTGGAGGGGTTCCAGGTGGGCTTGGAAGGTTTGGGCCCAGGAAACCATGAGATTGGAGAAAGGAAAGAAATAAGTTAAAAAGTTGGGCAAAAGCCACCAGAAAAGAACAGTTTTGGAGCAGAACAATCAATCAGCTGGGCAAGTATCTTTTCTGGGGGGTGGGGGGGTCTTGAGGTATCTTGGATGTAAATTGCCTTGGTACGGGAAGCGTGAAGCATAATGGACTTGATAGGATAGGACTTTATCCTCCTGGCCCCTGAACAACTTCTTCCAGTTGTTCAGCCTCCCTGGAAAGCCAGGATGAAATCACATCATCAATGTTCGGGGCTGAACAATCCTTCTTCCCCAGGTAGGCTGTGAGGTGAGCTGACAGGGGCACTCAGCTGCCCTGCCAGGGCACAGGCCCAAAGAGAAGCAGCCTTGAAAGACCAACTCTGTTGGTCTGTTGTCCCTCACCCCAGCTTCTCTTAATTTTTAGGTTTTTCTGTCCTTTTCCCTTTTTCTGCCACTGCTAGCTCTATGACTCTGAACAAGTTACCTACATTCTTTCTCTGAGCTATAGCTCCCTCACCTATATAAGAGTGCATAAATATACAGCTCATGGATTGTTGCGTGGATCAAATGAGATGTGTGTAAAGCACACAGTAGGTACTTAATAAATGAGTGGCGGCTGATGGTGATGGTGATACCAGGCATAGAAATAAGACAGAAGGGGGCTGTTTGGCAGAAATGACCTTAGAGTCTTCCTGGAGGCTCACAGCCTCAGGCCACAAGCAGGTCTTTGCATTTAGGCTGAGGACACAGAGGTGCCTGTTTGTGCCACCATCACGATGCCCACCCCTTGCCTCCTCCACCGTGCGTATGCTATGCCCTGCCCTGTCTCACAGCCTTTCCTCTCTACCCCATTTCCCTATGAAAGCAGCTGAAGACGCAGATGTTATGGCCCCTTTGAGCTCAGTCTAATTGCCAAGCTCATAAGTGCTCAGCACCGTGCTGGCAAACGAGGCAGTGGGGATGCATAATGTTTAAGCTCTGGTATATTAATAAGGAGACACAGCCAAGTGATAAATAAGCCAACTCAAGAAGAAAAATAATATTAGGGAGGATAATACAGGAGTATAAAGGAAAGACTGAGGTAGAGAAGGAGGGAGGAGCGGAGGAGGGGGTGGGAGGCAGTGCAGAGCTCAGCTTGCTTCAGCGGAAGCCTGCACGGACAGTGGAAAGGGCACAAACTCAGGAGTCAGACTGTTTCAGTTCTGCCTCAGACATGTCAGCTATGTGACCCTGGAAAAGTTGCTTAAATTCAGTTTTCTCACCTAAGAAAATAGGACTAATCAGAATATACCTCCACTAAATGGCTGTGGGGATTAAGTGTTGTAAAGAGCCCTGCAGGTTCCAGGAACATGGTAGGTGCTCAGCACATGTTATTTTCCTCTGCATGCTCTGAATTTCCATAGCCTCACAGTCAAGCCCAGAAGAGGTACCCCAGATGCTTAACCTCAACTCTATCTTGGGACGAAGAGAGGAGCTCAGCCTCTGGGAAATGAAGTAGGTAAGAAAGCCAGGAGGCAGTGGTCAGGGTTACTGCCACGTCCAGATAGAGCTAAGGCTGCTCATCCTTTCAAGCAACCCCCAGCCCTTGCTTACAAAGATGGATAAAAATGTGGACTCTATCCCAAAGGAGCCAGAGGTTGGGAGGAATAAACAGATATATAAACACAATAGCTATGGCGGGAGTAAGGGTTTCACTTATTTACGTATCCTGGCTTCAAAGAATCTGCTTTATTGTCCCTACCGTCTAATGTGATTCAGAGTTTGGAAAAAAATCCTGACAGTTTCCCCAGAGACCTGAGCAAAGTGTTTCAAAAGTGCAGAGAATACGAAATTCTGCTTAGGAGAAGCAGGAGGCATTTGATCAGGGTAACAGCAATGATGAGAGCTCATGTCTATCCATATTCACTGAGCACTAACATGTCGGGTGCCGAGTGCTTTATACATACTAACTCATTTAAGCCTCACAACAGCCTAACGAGGGAAATAATATTCCTATTTTACAAGGATAAGGCCATACAGTTTCAAAGTGGCAGGATTTGAAGCCAGGGGGTCTTATTTTGCTTCCCAGGTGGCACTAGTGGTAAAGAGACTGCTTGCCAATGCAATGCAGGAGACTTAAGAGATGCAGGTTCTATTTCTGGGTCAGGAAGATCCCCTGGAGGAGGGTATGGCAACCCACTCTAGTATTCTTTCCTGGAGACTCTCATGCACAGAGGAGCCTGGCGGGCTACAGTCCCTAGGGTCACAAAGAGTCAGTAGGACATGACTGAAGTGACTTAGCACATGGTCTTATTTTAGATCCTACATTCTTAATGTCTATGCCAAATTGCCTCTCTGAATCTTGCAGAATAAATATTGTGACCATTCTGAGATCAAGACCAGTTTCCTATTCTCCCACTGGAACTATACCCTGACCAACAGAGATCAAACCATCCATCTATTCTTCTCATATTCACTAAGCACCTCCTCTAGGCAAGGCATTGTAAGACTCAGAACTGTGGGACTTGTTTGGAGAGCAGCAACCTGTGGCCCCTTTCTCCACCCATGAGCTCTGCTTTGCTGTAATTTTCCTTGGCTCCAGAGCCTAGAGAGTGGAACTGGGACAGTCAGCTGGGCTTCTTTCCATGTCTGTTCCTGGTGGGCAAGAATGGTGGGACCTGAGAGGCACATAACTAAAGAAGGGCTCAAAGGTTTGGCAACTCAAAGGAACTTCCAAGGATTTTTTTTTTTCCTATTTCCAGAGTGGAACAATTCTCTCCAGGCAATCTTACATGAGCAGACAAAGTGAAATTGCTGTGATAGAAGCTGAGTTAGGGGTTTTATTTCCCCACTCATTTAACATTCTCTGTATCTTCTCCCATGTTCTCAGGTGACACCTAAAGCCTCTCCATAGAATGCAGTTTAAAACCCCTGTCTTGGGTAGCTTGACAGTGCTCCCTTCTCAGCTCTGCTGGCTGTTGAGGACTGGCAGCATCTTCAGCAGGCAGCTGAGGTCAGGAAGCAAGGCAGTTATCAGTTACTACTATCATTTGGGGGTTTAATGAGCATTAACATGATTCTCTGCCCCAACATATGCCCTGAATAGCCCGGGGAAGAGGAGAGACATAGGTTCTGGGTTGGGGTCAAGGAGAGAGAGGGTCACAAAGGTGGCCAGGTGGGGCCTGTGGGCAAGTAGGGCTTATGGGTGGAGCAAATGGCAGACATGTTCTCCTTGTGGCAAATACGGGAGAGGTGAAGGTTGAGAGGAGACCGAAGAGAATTATCTGAGAGAGCAATTCGGAGTGAATGAAACCCTCACACTTGGTTTTATCCCAGATGATCAAAGATCCTATCATTAAATTCTGCCCATCAGGACACCATTTACAAGGGCAGGGGAAGAACAGACTTTGGTTCTTTTCTGTTCTGTGTACTCTTTCCCAGAATGAGGGTCTGGCACTGCTTCTATTGGTGATATATCATGCTGCTCAGAAATGATTAATACTTCATGTCAGTATTCATTCCCCAGGGGGTGGTCCAAAATATTTAGGCAGTATTACAGGCTGGTGCAGAGACAGAGCTTGAGAGTCAGAGCTGAATTTGAATCTTGGCTTTGTTACATAATTTGTTTGACTTAGGCAAGTTACTTATTCTTTCAGTTCCCTCCTCTACAAATGGGAATACTAGTTTCTCCTTTATAGGGTTGTTTTGTAGAATAAATGAGTTAACACATATAAAGCACTACCTGGCATATAGTGGTAAACAGTAAATGTTATCATCAAAGCTAAAAGGCCAAATAACTAAAAGCCCTCCTATGTCTAAAATAGCTAACCTGGCTGGCCAGATTAATGGCAATTCAAAACTAAAGCTGTATTTTTTTTTTAAAGCATGATAAAGGCTTATCTCTCAGTCACATCACAGTCTTTTGCAGGTTCATCAGCAGAGTGTGGGAGGTGGTTTTGTTCCATGAAGTCACTCAGAGGTCCAGGCTCACTCACCTAGACTCCATCCTTACTTAGGAGCCAGAGTTCTTCACTAACTTGCATCCAGCCTGGAGGCTAGGGATGACAGAGAGCTTAGAGGACGGGGCAGGATTAGGTTCACTCTTGGAAAGGCCTTTACATTCTATTGGCCAGAACCTAAGTCATATGGCCTGACTACAAAGTGCAATCTAGCAAGGAAAGCAAGCTAGGCTTGGGAAAAGATGAGATGTTAGGAGAGCACTGGGCCAGTCTTTGCTTCATTTTTCAACAATTTTTATATTTAATTCAGATATTCATAAAAAGATTTCATATGGAAAATACTGAACAAAACTGGAGAGAATAGTATAACAAAGACCCATAACCTACCACTCAGCTTAAACAGCTTTCATCTCATGACCAATCTTGTTTTATCTATACTCCCGCCCAATTCTCCCTTCCTCCTGTATTACTTTAAAGCAAATCCAGGATAGTGCATCATTAAATCCATGATAATTTCAGCACAGTACATTTTCAAGCACTTACTATGTGCCAGTCACCATGCATGCAGTAGGAATATGATAATGAATAAGACACAATTTTTGCCTTTAAGGAGCTGCAGCTGAGTGAGGAGCTTATAGGCTAAAGCTTATTGAGATAAGTTAGACTGAATCACAATAGAAAACAGAACTCTTTACTTGGGAGGATACATCCTCTAGCATGGGCTCAAAAAAAAAAAAATCACCCTTGAAACAGGCAAAGTGACCACAATAATTAATAAGCTTATTTTCCCTGTCCTCCTTGCCTCATTAGTGGTTTTCCATAAGCATCTTCCCTCTTCCTTGAGAAGCTGCTCCTCTGAGAGCCATTGTCACTTAGGAGCTCTGTAAATCACCGGGCATGAGCTCACCTGTCAGTAGGGGAGTCTGATGATGGAGTGGCTGCCGAGAGAGGCTAAGAGAGGCCCTTTCTGGCCAAATCAGCTCCTGGGGCTTCCACTAAGCAATGACCTCAGGCTTTACCTCTGTCTTTTCTTGGAGGTGGGAAGGATAAGTGGCCTCCAGGGGTTAAGAGGCAGAATCTTAATCAAAAAGATACTGAGTGTTGACAGCTCTGCTGGCTCCAAGCTCTCTCTAATCGGAGCTCAGGACACCTTAATGGGTCACTAACCTTGCCCCAGATGTCCTGCCACATATCATTGCCTGCACACCAGTCATTCAGCATGCCAGACAAAGCCAGGAATAAAATACCATCCTTATCTTCCACCTCCTTCAGCTCTCCTACTGTGCAGAAGGCTGGAGAATGAAGTTCAAAAGTAAATAGGCTTGGAAATTAGACAAACCATCATTAGATAAAACCTACATGCAATATCAAGGGCGTCCCTGGTAGCTCAGATGGTAAAGAATATGCCTGCAATTCAGGAGACCTGAGTTAGATCCCTGGGTTGGGAAGGTCCCCTGAAGAAGGACATGGCTATCCACTCCAGTACTCTTGCCTGGAGCATTCCGTGGACAGAGGAGCCTGGCAGGCTACAGTCAATGGGGTTGCAGAGAGTTGGACACAACTGAGTGACTAACACACACACATGCAATATCCAGCTTCACATTGAAACAATGTTTCCACATATATATGTAAATTTCAACATCAGCTTCATCCACAGAACAATCATCTGCATGAGACTGTGACGCACACCCAAGAAGACTGTTTCTGCTCAGAGCTGTATCTTGTGAAGCACAGAAGGCAGACAGAATCACATCCAGAGTTCTTTCTGCATGGAGATGCTGAGTAAGTGAGAGTTCAAATAGTCTTTTATTATAATCCAGTATCTCTGTTTGAGCACAGAAGGCTGAGCTGGGAACCACACTCTGCGAGGACTTGCCCTCCAGTGGACACAGACAAGCAAAGGCAAAAGCGAGAGTGAACCCAGCAGGAACCTCCAGAGCACAGGGGCAGTCTGCTGCCTGTCACCTCTCAGCATCTTCACTTGTGTCACATGCCCATCTATTTCCTGTTTTGGATATGGGTAGAGATATGGATTTCCCTGTAGCTCAGACGGTCAAGAATCTGCCTGCAATGAAGGAGACTAGGGTTCGATCCCTGGGTCAGGAAGATCCTTTGGAGAAGGGATTGGCAGTCCACTCCAGTATTCTTGCCTGGAGAATTCCATGGACTGAGAAGCCTGGCGGGCTACAGTTCTTGAGGTCGCGAAGAGTTGGACACGACTGAGCAACTAACACACAGAGAGTGAATAGAAAGAAGTATGGAAAGCTAGTTCCAAAACCATCAGGGGGAGCTTGGTAGGGGAAATTTAGGTTAATTGAAGACCATGGTTAATTATAAGCTTCCCCTTAGTGTAAGCCTGGATGATCAAACTATCCAATAATCAAATATGCTAAGGATAAATGGGGTCTGGGTCTCATAGTTTGGCTCTTCACAGAAGAATGGCAAATTGCACAGAGGCTAGAAGAACAGACTGACGAGTCGGTTCTGGATTCAAGACTTGATTCTACCCAGCCACCCACCAGCCATTTGCTTTGTAAAGAAAACAAAACAAAACAAAAGTCTCAGAGTTTGCCAAGTTGTAGGAGTACAAGATGCTGTCAGTTGTAAGTTTTCTTATAATTATAAAATACTTAAAAGCATTTTTAAAAACTATTCAACAACTTATAACAGTTGAAGTTATAGTTAAACAATATTCATACAGCTCCTTGTGATATTTCTTGAATATGGAAATTGTTATTTTACTGCATACTACTTATACCTAGTACCCACTGCCAGTGAGCAATGAATTACTACATTATGTATACCTTTCCCGATCCTCCACTAAATATCTTATCAAATTTTTAGTATAGATGCACTGAAGTTTTCATCTAACCCATATAGACACTCTAAAATGCCTCAAATGCCAAACAAATATTTTTTTATGTGTGCCATCTTGTGAAAAATATTGGAAAGTATTAATTTAATCTCTGAATAAGTTTCCTCTATGGGAATAATAGTACATATAGGGTAGTGTGAGGATGAAGTAAAATACATAAAGTACTAGAATAGTGTCTGGAACATAATAAATGAATAATATATGCTAGCTATTATTTTCCCTTTTCTTTAAAGATGATAATAACATCAACCACACATGGCTAATGTGGAGATTATGCATGTGAGATAAAGCATATTAAGGGCTTAGTCCAACATACGGCACATAGTAGGAGGTCAATAAACACCAAGGATTACTAAATTACTCGTGCTCTAATTATTCAAATGTACATAGCTTTTTATGTCAGGTTGTAACTTTCCAGTGCAGTTCATATGTGTACAGCTTTCCAGGTAAGACTGTAAGCTCTTTAAACTAATTTCATTCTAGTCAGGACCTATCAGAGTTCTAGAACTATAGTAGCTGTCCAGAAAAATGACTATAGAGATTGATTTTGCAGAGCTGTAAGCCTTTACAAAGCAAATTCATGTCTACTCTTCTTATTTTCTCAAAACAACAACTAACAGCTAACTAACTTACCTACATTTTAAAGGTAAGAAAATCAAGGCCTAGACAGATTATGCAGCTTGCCTAAGGGATCAGCAGGTTAGGTCCTGAGCTAGGGCAGAACACAGGTCTGTTGACTACAAGCAGAGTGTCCTTTCCATTTTGGCATTGGGACTGCTGCATATAGCTATACAGGGGGAGTGCGATGCATGTTGTAGACATTGCAGATTTGTAGCCTTAAGTAATTTTCCTGGCAGATAGCAGTAAGAGTTTTGTTATACAAATAAATATATTGCAATAACTGTCTACAGGGGCACCTCCATCTAATTTGCACAAGGGCTTCCCAGGTGGTGCTAGTGGTAAAGAATCCGCCTGCAATGCAGGAGACGTAAGGGACTCAGGTTCAATCCCTGGGTCAGGAAGATACTCTGGAGGAGGCATGGCAACCCACTCCAGTATTCTTGTTTGGAGAATCCCTGTGGACAGAGGAGCCTGGTAGGCTACAGTCCATGGGGTCACAAACAGTTGGACACAACTGAAGTGACTTAGCACACATCTTATAGATTAGTGGAGGGTTTAATGTACTACTCCCACAGCTTTCCAGGTAGTGCAGTGGTAAAGAACTCACCTGCCAATGCAGGAGAGCAGGAGACGTGGGTTTGATACCTGGGTTGGGAAGATCTCCTGGAGGAGGAAATGGCAATCTGCACTAGTATTTTGCCTGGAAAATTCCATGGGCAGAGGAGCCTGGCGGGCTACAGTTCATGGAGTTGCCAAGAGTCAGATACGACTGAGCACACATACACACACACTATACTACTTCCAGATTTTCCTTTGATGACTCAAACAGTATTTTGGAATATTGAGCTCCTCTGGATTATCAACTTGAAGCTAAAGACAGGACTGCTTAGTGCAGGGGTAAACAAACTTTTTCTGTAAAAAGGTCAGACAGTAACTATTTTAGCTTTGTGGGCCACACAATCAGTCTTTGTCAGAACTACTAAACTTTGCTGTTGTAGTCTTTGAAAGCAGACATAACAATATGCAAATGAACAGGTGTGTCTGGGTTACAGTAAAATTCGACTTACAAAAAAAAAGGGCCTTAGGGTATAGCTTGCCAGTTACTGACTTACAGAACTCTGGTTATCTGAATTATCAGTGAGAATTTCTTGAAAGAGCATCACCTCAGTCAAATCGAACCTGAACAGATCAACAGATGTGTCCTCAACAGATGTGAAGCCAGAACCTGAAACTAGAGTTATCTGATTTCAAACTCCTTCTTAACTCGAACACACATATGTCCTTATCCTTGGTGTGGTCACCCACCTGTATATGGTGATCAATCGTGAGGTATGTCTGCAAACAGTTACCAATGTTTATGGATATGACTTTAAAATAATGAGGTAGGTCAGAAGGGACTCACACTCGTTTTCTTGAATGGAAGGAAAAGTCAGGTCTAGTCCAGGGGGGGATGTCACCTCCACTCTTGGCCTCCAAGGAAACTCTTGACTTCTCAGTTCTTTTGGCTTTTGTTTCTACAAATTCCTCTTCCCTTGACTTAGATGAAAATAAAGCTGTGATTCTGTGAAAGAAGCTTTACCAGCAAACAAAGGTAGGAAAGAAAACAAACAAAAGAGGAGTTTCTAAATATAAACAGATAGATTTACAAAGCCTGTTGTGTTACATAAGAAGTTAAGTCTCTTGATTGTAACTGAGATCCAGAAAAAGACCCAGTCAGCTGGTCTAGCAAATAGATAGGCCCTTGTTCTTCTTTGCTACCAGATTAAGCTGTCCAGTCTTCCAACCAGGCAACTTCAGGCTGGCACCACTTATGACCCGGATGAAATTTCAGTCTCTACAATGTGACTATAAATCAATGACTATTTTAGAAATTTAGGGCCGGAAGGAACTTGGAGATTATCTAACCCCTGTTACATGCTTGAAGTTCCCTTCAGCATCCAGTTCTGCTTGGACGCCCCTGAAAGGACAGTGAACTGTCATCTAAATTAGCTTGTGTCATGATCAACAAGTTTACTTTTTTTTATTGGCAACTAAATTCTCTAAGTCTTTAGTTACATCTCCAACAGGCTGACCTGAAGCACAACTGACATTCTAGCTCTAAGCATAAACTACATTTGTAAGCTGTACACCATGTTAAAAGTGAAAGTGTTAGTTGTTCAGTTGTGTCCAACTCGTTGCGACTTGCTAGGCTGCTCTGTCTATGAGTTCTCCTGGCAAGAATAGTGGAGTGGGTACCCATTCCCTTCTCCAGGGGATCTTCCAGACCCAGTGAGTGTACCTGGGTCTCCTGCACTGCAGGCAGATTCTTTACTGTCTAAGCCACCAGGGAAGCCCATACAGTATGTTAAGTGCTCTAGTAATTATTATTCAATGCAGTGATTATCAGCCCTGAGTATACGCTAGATTTACCTTTTAATTTCAATTTTTAAGCAACTTTTAGGGACCTTAATTCTCCCAAACAATATAATTTGCTATTATCTCAGTTTTTAGTCACTAAAACTTATGATTAATAATGCAAAAAGAGTAGTGGTAATAGCTCACATTTGTTGAGCTTTGTGCCAGGCACAAGCTAAGAGATTTTCATGTGTTAACTTGTGCCGGGAGCCAGCTCACGAGATCCCATCCATGACAGAGTCATGAGGAGAAGACCTGATGAGCAGAGCAACTCAGGCCTCAGGGATTCTCGGGAGGCTGCCTCAGCGCTCACCTTAAAGATGATATCTATCTTTCTAATAAACCTCTTATTTTCTGTGACTTAGGCAAAAGGCCTTTCCTGATCTTCTCCCAAATAGATCAATTTAAAACCTTAATTGACAAGGCCCCCGAACGGTGGCACCCTATTAGATTATCTAGGATATAGAGTATTTTAATCTAAACTTCCCTTGCTAGCATTTTAGTCTGCTTAACAAGTGTGCCTGTGCCTTTGGAGCTAATGTGCATGACTGATCCTTAACAATAAAACAGTATTGAGAGCCTCCGCACAGAAAGCCCGAATGGGCACAGAACCCTTCATAGAAAAAAAGGCTTGTTAGGAAATATAAGAAATATTGCTTCATGAAACTGTTACTTAGTCTATATTTACTATATTTTTACTCTTAACATTTTTAGCCTATATAATAAAAGCATAATAGTTAGAAATTTATATAAATAAAAGTTTAGCTTTAATACAAATAATAAGACAATTGATGATTCTTACTTAGAGCTGACCTTCAGCTTGCTGTACTATGACTTTATGGAACCACATTCTTTTCTGTTAGGCTCAAGGCGTAGGATAGATTACCGAAGACAGGTTTTACTTTGTACTTTGAAACTTTCTGTTAATGAATTCTTTCTTTGTCATAATCTACTGTGCCTGATACAAAAGTGTTCTGGCTGATCAATCCTTATCAATAAAGAGTCACAAGATGTTAGCAGGCCTGCAGGCCGGAAGATGATGTAGGTAACTTGAAACTTCGGTAATTAAGATATGCAAATAGTATCCTGGTTTCGATAAAGGTCAAAATTGCTGACCCATTAAACTGATTTGGTATGACTCTACACTTTACATTTGTTTCTATGTACCGCCAAAAACATAAAAGCTGTCTTGAGAACAATAAGTAAGGAGACACTTGGAAATGCTAAGACTCGCTGTGTCTTCTCATTCGCATCGCCGACGCCGTCCATCCTGGGGGAACCCTGGACCAGCTGGAGCAGGACTCCGGCAAACTTGTTTAACCCTCACAAAAACTTTATGAAGTAGTTACGTACTAGTACTATTTTTATTTAATAGATGGTTAAGCAAAGGCGCAGAAAAGTTTCTTGCTCAAGATCACAGCGCCGATCGGTAGAGGACCCAGGATTTGAACCCAACAAAACTGGCAGGAGAACTCATACTTTTAATCGCTGCGTCACACTGTTCCCATCACTGTCCTTTCTCAAAGCATTAATAAACCATGCGAACAAGTCAGCCTAGAGCTCCATGACAAACCAGCAGACAGTGAGTTAATCAAACCTTTCGAATAAATGCTCACGTAGCCTCAGCTGCTCTAGTTTGTCCACAACAATACAAGCTGAAATCCTAGAGACAGTAGAAAGCAACACAGCATTCCTTGAGTGGTTAAAAGCCAGGCATTCTGCATTTGCATCCTGGCTTTGTCACAGGCAAAGCTTCAGTTTCCTAGTTAATAAAATGCAGTGATGATAGTGCCTACTTTACGATTATAGTGACCAAAAGTTAAGCACCTGAAGAAACCCCAGGCACACAGAAAGCGCTCAATAAATGTTAGCTATTATTGTAGTGCTCATTACTCTAAAGTGTATGAAAGTAAGAAATAGGATTAGTCTGATATGTCTGGTTTTGACATCGTTATCACTGTTAACTTTTTAATCATCTAGTTTGAAACCTTACTTAGGACTTGTCAAATTTATCAATATATATGGTGGTAGTCTCTCTTCTCGTTTTTAAAAATAAAAATATATGCTCATTTTCAAGCATTTAGCACCTCTTAGTTCACCATACTTTCTTAAAGACTACCAAAAATCCCCGTAAAAATTCCCCAGTTTGCATCTGGCATTTAAAAAATTCCCCAGAGTCTGCATCTGGCATAAATTAGGGTGTTATTGACAAGTTCCCAACCTCTCTACACTGTGAACCAGAGACTTGAGGCATACTCTGATATCCTGATATTCGGATGTAATGGAGAAGAACAGCAGGGACTCCCTGAGGTGACAGCTCAGTTTACGGGCTGTAGAGTCATCACCAGTCTGTGAACCTGACTGCAGGAAAGCAAGACTGGTGGTCAGGGTAGCTGGAACACAGCCACTGAGGATCCTCAGGACCAAGTCTGAGAGGGACTCAGGGTTTGAGCTATCACAGCAACAGCTGTCTTCAGCACATTGTTACTCCTGAGCCCAGGATGAGAGCCAGCCGAGTAGACACTGCCCAAGAATTGGGACATATACAGCAACTGAACCTGAAAGCACTGTACAGCTGTTAGCCATCTGACCAATCCTTCCCAGAGACAGAGTCTTGACATTAGCACTTTCCACATCTAGCCGAGGTTGTAAACTAATGGACCAGGGACTGAAAGTAGCCACTGATGTCTCTTCTGTACTCTCTAGTGTCTTACATTTTTTAAATTAGATACTAGTATTTAAAATTTTGTATAAAAATAGATTTGGCTTCTCTTGAAAAACAAGGATCTGGCCACATTATACCTTAGCACAATAATCCGCTGAGGCTTAGTAGTAGCTACTCAATTTAGATACGTAGAACCCAAACAGACGGTAACATTTACAAACTCTGATGAAATCCAAACAATTCAGCTCACAGACGAAGGAAATGGAACTCTGAGATTGATGTGACATTCAATGACAGAGACAAAATGGAAGGCCAGTTGTTCTCAATCCCAGTTCAGAGATTTTCAGTATTACTGATCTTTCCTCTAGGGACTCTGAGGTACAGGGACTTAGCAGCTTGTAGGCCCTATGACAAGGAGAGACAAAAGGGAGAACTGGTCTTCTGACTTGGCACACACTTAACTTCCCTTCATTTCCTAGGCTGGGCCAGGAAATTCTTAGGGGCTGCAATCCACTAGGGAGCTTAAGACGAGCCAGAAACCCCAGGTCCCAGCATTCCTCAGACTGCTGACCACACCCACAGTCCAAACTATCTGTCCTCTCTGTACAAAGCAGTGCACATTCCCAGCCTCCACCAGATGCTCTCATGCCCAGCTGGGTGATAAACAAACATGCTGCTTTTCCTTGGTTAATGGCCTTTTCTCTACCCACACAGGCAGTTAGGGAACAATAGCCTCCACAGGACACTGATTCAAAAAAGGAGGAGAGGTTACAGTTACAGATGTCAGGAGGTCAGTAGGAGCTCTGAACTCTCTTCCTGGCTCTCTTCCTAAAACATCAAATGGCTATGGCCATGACCTTCAATACACTGCTTTTTAAAAAATGCAGGTTTTGTTCTGATTGACATAGTTTTTAAGCAAAGATGCCCTGGCCACATTCCCCTTGAGTATAAGGACACTGACTTGTTAAAACCTTGGAAATCTTTAGCTTAAGTTAAATGCCCACAAATACACAGTATTAACAGCACCATTATATCTCAGATTCAGGCCTTTATTACCTCAAACTGTCCAAGGGGGCTGATGTTTCCTTGTTATCTGGGAGATGCCAATGACAAAACTATAGTCTAAGTAATTAGCATAGGAACTGCATGAACAATGGAACAATAACAAAGGAACCACTCACATGAGATCACTTTCTGTAGACAGACAAACTCAAGATTGTCTTAAGAATAAGGAGAGGAAAAAGCAGGTGGCAACTTAACTGGACTGCAGATGGCAAGGCTGAACAGCTGATTAGGTACTCAGAGATTCTGACTTGTATGAAGGAACCAAAAGTGAATGTACTGTCGAAGGGCAACTGCAAACATGCATAATGTCAGTGAAAGTTGAAGCCAAAGAACTTGCCGTGGCCTGCGTCTGCTCTGCTAAGGATCCTGGAACAGCTTCTCCCTGTTTCCAAGACAGAGACTGCTGTCAGGAACTAGTAATTGCAGAGGCAACTTCTCCTTCGTGCTTCCTTCTGGGCACTGCATTTAAAAAATTACCCAGAGTCTGCATCTGGCATAAATTAGGGTGTTATTGCCAAGTTCCCAAGCCATACAACTATTCTGTACAGACTATTGATCCTGGCTATTGTACAGCCTCCCAGGAGAACAAATCAAGTATCAGGCAGTTGGCTGTGGTCAAAGAGGACATGTTTGCTGCACCTCAAGTAAAGAGATTTATTCTCACTGAGGCAGAGGACATTTTTCTAGAGGTACCATTTGGACTCCAACACTCTTCCTGCTTAAAGAATACACAGTGATTGCATTCTAACTAAAAGATGATGACAATAATCACTCCGTGAGATAGCTTTTTAGATGTGCTTTTTCTCTTATAACTCTCAAGCCCCTCAGAAGCTGAGGCCATTCATGTTCTCAACAGGCTACACTCCATATAATAGGAAAAAACCTAAAGATCAGAGAGGGAAGCAATGAGTCTCATTCACTTGGGACATAAAGAAATCCTGGAAGAGGGCTGAGAGCACTCTGACAACAGGCATGAACTCTTTAAGCTCAACACAGCACTAAATCAGACTTGAGCAGCAGGACCAGGAAGAACTTTTGTAACTGTTTTGTCTTAAGTGTGGAGGATGCTGGTATCCAAATTCAATGAGCCCAGGCTAATAACTTTGTTCTAGGTAAGGCTCTTTCAGAAATGGGTCTAGTAGCAAGGAAAAGACCCAAATCTTCTTCATTTTGCCTTGGCCACTTGATCCAAAACCATGCAGACTTTTAAAAGTACCAGATTTTCATGGATAATTACAACAGTGGTGAAGAAATGTCAGTCCTCCCAACGGGGCAGCCTGTATGGCATGTACTTGATGATTTGCAAACATGTGGCTCAGAAAAGCTTTTCAGAAGACAGCGAGTGGTCAGCGGTATTCATTAGCCATTCACACCTGCAGGTTGAACAATTTGGTAGTTTTTTGTTTTGCTTCCTGCTTAAAGCTATTGGCTGCTTACCTATTAAGGTCAGACTCTAAACAGAGACTCTTCCCTCCCCCACCATACTTTTTTATTTTAAATCTCTGCTTCAGTTTCACTTCCTGTATGACAGAGTTTTAGCACCTACTGAACAGATCTTCCAATGGATAACAATGATCAACATTTGACAAAATACACAAAAGCTACTCAAAGCCACTGAAGTAGCAGACGGACTGTGGAAAGAGGCTGAACCTTGGAAGAAGTGAAAGGTACAAGATGAGTTTTCCATTTTTATGGCTTTTAGGTGGGTAGAAAACTGCCATCTTTCTGGCTGAAGAAACAGAGGACGTCACAGAATCAGAGCAATGACAGCTGCTGGAAAGTGAGGCTGGCCTCAGAAGACAGAAAGCCAAAGAAAGGGCTTCAAAGTGTAAAATCTACCCTCATCTCTAGTTGACTCCTAAACCATATACGTGTGGGGCAGACTCCAGCTAAAGATAAAATAATTTAGATTTGTGCTGTTGCCCCAAACACAGTTTACAGTTTGAGTCCAATGAAGTTAAATGTCTGCACCAACAAAAACATCAGTGCTTTTCAGAGGAATATAACAGAATCTAAATCATAAACACTTACAATATTCAAGATACAATCTAAATTTACTTAACATTTGAATAACCAGAAAAATGTGATTCTTTCTCTAGAGAAAAGACAAATAGAGGTCAACTTTGAGATTAATTAGGTATTAGACTTAGCAGAAAAGGGTTTTAAAGCAATTATTATAACTATGTTCAAAGAAGCAGAGGAAAATGAGCTCATAATGAATAAAAACAAGAGATCTCAGCAGAGGAAATAAAAACCCATGGTTACTGATGCTCTGATGACAAGTGAGATGAGAATTAGAAAATAACTCGCATTTCAAAGTACCTCTGCTGAGTTGGAAATTTTTGTCTCAAATGACTTACTTGTACCAAAACTAAATTGAAAATTATTTACTGATACTAGACAGTTAGATCTGGGAGACTTGACTGGAAAAGTAGGAAGAATTTAGGGAAGTTTGGTGGGGATATTTTATATACAGGCATTTTCATTTAGAGATGATGTGAAGGACAGGATTTTTTTTGTCTAGGATTCCTAAAATTTAATACCAGGCCTGCTACTGGTTCCTACATGGATCAAAATTTTCTTTCAGAAGGTAAAACAATGCTATGAAATACTCCTACCAGGCATCTAAAAAGAGGCAGGCTGCTGAAAAGAGGAAGTGATCTTATAAGGAGAAAAGTGACGTTCAGAGAGAAAGCATAAGGGGCATCAAAGTCTTGTCTTTTGAAGTGATTCTGATGTAGAATTACTAAAAAGAAATACTTAGATGAGATAATCCCAAGTTCATTTTTGGTCTCATACTGGTTCCCCTCTACTTTGTTCACCAAACTCTATATACTGTTGGACACGTACTTCAGAAACAGAGCCAGCTTCCCACCACCACAGACCCCTGGTAGTCTCAAAAGCAGGACATGATAGCAAAGGGCACAAAATCATTTCTTGGCTGAAATAACAGGACTCAACTCACAAAAAGTGACAACAGCCCCAATAAGAAAGAACAAGCCTGAAATTATTAGTTTGGAAATGGAGGGGATAGTTCCTCTGACAGCAAGGAGTATGATTATTTGATTAATTAAAACAATTAAATGATGTCCAAAATATTAATAATAAAATAAAAACTTCCAAAGAGTGTTCTGAGCAACTCTATAATGTGCACCAACTAAACTCAGTGTTCAGTGTTAAAATGGACCAATGACTCTCTGAGCTACGCCATTCAATCCAAAACAGAAAAATAAAAAAGTAAAGCAGAAAAACTGTAAAACTCTTTTTATCATCATTTTCCATTATAATGCTGGCTACATGATCATCTGATATAAAATTCTAGAAACTCCACAAAATTCCTCTTTTTAAAATTTATTTTTTATTATCAAAGAGAATGTCCAGAAACATTGAGTACTAAAGAATCTGTTCAGGGCATTGTTTTACAAAAGTTCCTAATGGAGTGTGAATATTTTATTTTCTGTTGTATCCTTCACTTATTAATGATGAGGTGGATGAACCGGTGCAATTACTTAAAAAAAAAAAAAATTCCAGACAAAAACATCCATTCTCATTCTGAATCTGTTGACTGGAGTGAATTCAGTGGTTACAATACTACCACTGTCTAAGAATCAAGCTCCCCACAAGAGGGAACTATTCAAGTCATCTCATTTGGTCACACAGGTCTCTCAGGTATAGGCACCATGTTTGAAGTCTCACACAAAATGTCTGTGTCACTTAAATTACACAATGTGGCAGTGTTTGTTTCATGGGGACATAGTCTTGAAATAAGGGGTAACGTAGAAAACAATCTGTTTGCGTGTTATACGTGAGTACATTATTGGACTGTGCATGGATTTAAGGGCATTGTAGCCCTTGTTAAAGAGGAATTCCACCAATGAAGCATCTGTCAGATCCCAGCTGCTCCTGATGCTGAAGATGTTGACTCATTTTAACCATGGGCTGTTAGGTTGGGGCCTTCTTCATCTACTGTTTGGCTCAAATGGTTTGAACTGAGTTTGGTGGTCTTCTGGTCCATCTAAGCTTTATTTCTCAGCCTCAGGGTATGTGGGGTACTTGACTGTTTCTATCTTCTCTCGAACTTTGTAGGAGGGATACAGGCCCGTCCTTCCCAGTTTTCTGTTGACACCTTTCGAATAGCCATCCCAATGATTTCCAGCCACACCAATGATATCTCCAGGTTCCATGGGGATTTCATCCGCAGTTCGAGGTTCATGAGGATAAATGGCAATCTGGTTGTGGGCATTTTGGCCTCCAAAATAGTAGATGTCATCCAAAGAATGGAAGTTTGCAGAGGCATCGGGATGCAGTGTCTGCATGATCTCATAAGCAACTCGACAGACCTTGGGAAAGCATGAAAAAAAAACTTGTTAGTACGTGTAAGATCTCCTCCGTAGCAATCTGACAGCCCTTGCCAAAGAGACGAGGACTAAACTAGGACTGGGACTGAGAGAACGAGTAGTAGATTCTAGTCACAGGTTTTCAGTCCACTTGCTCTCAGATGATGGTACAAAAAGTCATTCTTCATTTCTTTGCCTGTATCTTCTTTTTAAACATAAAAGATAATTACAATTAGGATCCTGCAGAGAAAAAAAAGTATGTGTATATATAGTGCAAAGTATTTTGAGAATAAACACTTATTAAGAGAAACAGAGTGCTGGGCAAAAATAACATAGTCTGTGCCCTTGGTGAACTTAAGGTTCAGGATTATAAATACTTTACACAAATGCTGCTGCTCCCTTTTTTTCATTCAGTGTTAATAAATCACATACTCTTTTCTGCTAATTTAGATCTGGTCTCAGAACTCTTCTCAACAGAAACTCATGTAATTACTGACAATCAACTATTGCCAATTGAGCTAAAACATATTTGCCACTTCTGTTCTGAAGAGTTTTATGTGTGATGTGTAGATAGCAGCAGTCTAGACTGAAACAAGATGAACTAGCCTTTGGGGAAGGTGCATCTACCTGATGCATTTTAAGGCTACTTAAAAGATTCCTCTGTCCAAAGAACACCTACCATTCTCATTGGATGGCAGCTGAAATTCCACAGTCTAAGCTTCATTCCTTGAGCTTCAGACTTGCTAATAAAGCTAAACTATCTTAACGGAGGTATAACATTTTAAGCAACTAACAAATATATTCATTATATAGTAAATGGGTTTCAGAAACTTTTTCAAGAATAAGTGAAAACAAAAGAGAATACTATCATTTTGGTTAGAAAATTCTTCCATTATATACTATGAACACAGGACTCAACTGAGGTCAAATTTTTCTACATCTCCAGTTCTAGTTATCTCAGTTAATGAAGTTTTATTGTCCCTATATCAATACTTTTGCACATATTTAAAATGATGCGAATAATAATTGTTAATCTTCTCAGTGGAGCAATTTAAGATACCCAGTAGTTCTTAAAAACTTTGGCATTCACGATATCAAAACTGAATTCTTAAGTTATGACTAAATGGAATCTGATTAGGTTAATCATCAACTTAAAGTCTTTAAAAAAATATGAATTTCAGGAACTGGGGGGGTACTTTTTAAATGCCATATGTAATTTGCAAATAAAGCTAAGTTTAGATAGTATTTTTAATTTTGCAGATATGGACTAATTCTAGTGCTAGGATTTCAACTAGACATAGAACCAAGAGAATAAGTTTGCTTTGAAATCTGCTACTTTGTCAACAAACTAATTTTATATTGGGAATGTCACAGTATGATTGATGCCACTGGTAGCATACTGAAACTATAACAAAATGAGGCTAAAAAAGATTTTGAACTTGAACTTCATATTTAGTCAAAGGCCCATACAGGGCACGCAAAATCAAGTGAAGACTTTGGAAAGAGAGAATCTAAATAATTAAAACAAAGCCGCTCCAATAATAGCAAAGTATACTAACAATGACAGAGGTTAATATTTACTGAGTTTTACTTAGTTTTTTCTGTCGGACATTGCTTCTAAGGTCTAATTTAATTGTTAGGAGTCCCATAATATTCTATCATGTTTGTTTTATGGATGTCAAAGATCAGTTAAGGAAAATGGCCAGAGTTAAACTATTACTGAGTGGCATATTCAGGTTTTGAACCTAGGCAGAAAGTGTATACTTGTTAACTGTTAAGCATATTTTTTCTTGCAGATCCTCTTCTCCATGCTCACATTTTAGATAGTGTAGGCTAAGGCAGGTCTTGGGAAAACCTGAGTCGTATTTTCAGAGCCCCTCCACCCCCTTTTCAATTATCCCTAGTCAGGGATGCTAGAGCTTGTACTGCCTTGGGATGACCACAATGTCCATCCTGGCAATGGACCCTGATGTGTCTTCTCCTTTCATTAATTAACTTCTCATTCTCATAAAAACAACAGTGCCTTCAGTCCCACACCCCTAGGAATGTGCTTTCTTTTGAGGGTATTCTTAATGATCAGTTTATGTTTGGTAGCAATAGTTGCTCCGATACTTTGGCCACCTGATGCAGAGAGCCAACTCACTGGAAGACTCTGATGCTGAGAAAGATTGAAGGCAAAAGGAGAAGGGAGTGGCAGAGGAATGAGATGGTCAGACAGCATTATTAACTCAATGGACATGAATTTGAGCAAACTCCAGGAGACAGTGGAGAAGAGAGGAGCCTGGCATAATGCAGTCCACAGAGTTGCAGGGTCAGTCCTGACTTCAGTGTCCGAACAACAACAACAACAATCAATAGTTGTTGATGTATTAACCTGCTGGATAACATACATACTTTCTTAAGCCAAAGAAATTACGAATGGTAGAGCTTTCAGATACAGAGATGGGCCAATAAAAGGCTCCTTCTTATAATAAAAGCAATAATGAGAGCAGCTGAGCCTATTGACCACTGTTCTAATAGCTGGGACTCAACTCACTTAAATCTCACAACAACCCTATGAGCTGGTTACTATTATTATTTATATTTTATAGCTGAAGAAACTATACCAAGAATGATTAATTTTCAAAAATTAAACAAAATGCATAAAGAGGTTAGTAAATGGCAGAATACTTTGGCCACCTGAATGTGAAGAACTGACTCATTGGAAAAGACCCTGATGCTGGGGAAGATTGAAGGCGGGAGGAGAAGGGGACAACAGAGAATGAGATGGTTGGATGGCATCACCGACTCAATGGACATGAGTTTGAGTAAGCTCTGGGAGTTGGTGATGGACAGGGAAGCCTGGCATGCTGCAGTCCATGGGGTCGCAAAGAGTTGGACACAACTGAGCAACTGAACTGAACTGACTGAAATGGCAAAAATGTAATTAGGACTCTGTCTCTAAACCACACACTGAACTGCCTTAGAGTGTTAGGATAAGAACCTAGAATAGTGCCTGCTTTAAAGTAGCCATTCAATAAGTACCTTCTGAATGAATACCGTTCCATGTATAATACCAGTCCAGCAGCTGAGATGCAAATCCACTGGTGATATTAATCCTTAAGATCCATATATAACATTCTGAGTAATTAAATTCTTTCTCTATGTTAACCAGGGGGCAATTTACTGTAAAGAGTTAGAAAGCTGACTATAGCATCAATGTTTACATTTAATCACTCTAGGCGTCCTCTCTGGGATTTACAAATCCAAATCACATAGCAGGTAAATGACACCTTCTAGCTGATGTCAATACTCATCTTTGATACTTGACAGGTAGCATAATTGAGAGGAGTAGTCTCTATGGTTTGCAAAGCAGCGGATGGCCACATGTAGTATGCTTTATTTCACTCCTGTTGACGTGTCACTGTATTGTTTTTAGAACACTACTAAGCACACAGTTATGAGTAAGAGCAAAAATCCTGCCAAAGGATAAAACACAGATATGACTGTATTTAAAAAAAATTTAAAAAGGAAGGAAAGTCTGAATTTTGTCCCTAACAACCAGCTGAGCTTTGCATGAACTTCCAAAGCTTTCTCAGAGCAGATGGGATATTGGCTTTTTGTCAAAATAGACAGGGCCAGAAAGATCTCCCAAGTGTGAAAAGTTGGAAGTGGGCTCGTGTCTCTCTGTGTGAGGCTGGGTATCTGTGTGTTTTTACTGTAAACTGCTCTATTTTGCTCTTCAGTGAGAGGACAGTGTCCACTGCTGTTTCATAACCACACCTCCATGGAGATTCCCATCCAGAGCTGTCTGTCTGGAAATAAAATCAGTGTCTGGCTTCTCCTTCTGGGCTTTCCAAAATCTGATGCAAAGTGTGACGAAGCCAGTTGTGTTGTGTGTGATTTGGAATGAATCAACAGAAAATGCCACAAGAATGTCGCATTAAGTGCCACACAGGAAGTGTTGCAGGGGGAAAAAAAATTGTCCTATGGTGATTTTAATGACTGAGAAACTACTGAACAAATATTGACTGCTCCTTAAAATACGTCGATTACCTATAGTCTTTAAAATGGATATCTACAACCATTTTTGTAAATGAGATTTCAAGTGATAAAAACTGATTCTAAAACTTGATAGGCAGTATTAAAAAAAACAAAACCCTTCTGATATTTTGCCCGTCTACAACTGAGTGAGCTGTCAACTGCTGTTATTTCTCCAAATGTAATTTCTTTGCTTCAGATTTAAGATGGTTTCATTAAATATGAAAATAAATGACATAGTAGATGCTTAGGGCATACACAGCTTCCAGTAACACAGAACAATGTTAGAGTATTTGGTAGATTAGTCTGGAATGTGACTCACTGAATAGCTTTCAAAACTTAGTTGATGTTCTTGAAAAATACCACCTCTAAATTTCAGACTAAATCCTAAAGCTTGTTTTCTTCACTTTATGAAGCTTTTAGGACAAACCTGGCTTTGAGAAACAGCTTTGATGAAGGAATTCAGAAAACTAAGAGTAACAACAGTAACAAAATTAGAGAGCAGAGTCATATTCTTGGCTTTTAAAAAACTTTTCACTTAAGGAGAGAGAATTCCCAGACCTTATTTGTGGATATAAAACCAAGGATGTTTAGAAGCCCTTAGGCTGAGAAGAATGGATCCAAAATCTTATAAAGAATCCTGATTAAGGAGTCATGACATTTCTGCCTGTAGTTTCTCAAACATCAACCAGGCCTTGCAATTTCCTTCCAACAATGCATTTTATTCTTCCAGGATTTTCTACAATAGCACACGGTCAACAGATAAACTCTCACTTATTATATAGCATAAAGGCTCTCAAAGGGTAGTAGTATACAGGAGACAGAAAGTTTACATGACTGAAACTGCAAGATTGCCAAAGCATTATGAAGAAGAGTCTAAACTTTTATTCCTTCTCACCATCTCTTGAAATAAGATTGTCATCAAGGAAAATCTAAAAGTTGGCTGTCCATGTTTTATTCTGGGCTGAGATTCGGTTCTCACTGTTTTATTTTCTTGTCCCCCTTCCCACTTTCTAGCATGCCTCTGGCATATATAAGAAAGCCTGCAGATTAATTTCCCTGAAGTCAAAACCATACACAAGTTGACCTACATTTGCTACAGCAAATACTGTTACTTATCACTTACCCTTTGGGAATGAAGAGTTTTTGTTTTTAAAAATTTTAAAAATTCATTATATGGTGATGCTCTCCTTCAATAAGCTAAATAAAATTAAGATGGTGCCTTGGCATAGACATTAATATGCTGAATGTTACTGTTTGTTCTTCTTTATGAAGAACTGTTACATGCATCGATGCACACAATGATTATGTGGACCCTACACATCACCTGTGATCATAAGTAGAGGTAACGGTGTCCTTGAATAGCATGTTTCATGTTCCTTCTAAAATGTGAGAACATATAGTCTGAAATGGGGCCATGTGAAAAAGTGCAGCTCAAATAAATACTGTAGAGTCTAAGAGGCAAAGATAGTCCTATACCTATTCTTATATAAATAATAGCAGCTAACATTGCATTTAACATATTGTTCAGTACTATTCTCAGTGCTTTTTACCTACAATAACTCTTTAATCCTCACAAAAACTTTATGCAGTAGGTATTATTATTACTATTTTTACAGGGAGGGGAAAAAAAGAGTCAGCAATAGTCTAAGTAATTTGTTCAAATGCCACAGTCACTAAGTGGTCAAAGTTGGATTTAAAACCCAGGTAGTGTGACCCCAGAACCTACAATGCCTCATTCTTGTTCCCTGCCTTGTGAAGTTAAAGGCTCGACACTTATGCCATCAGTGAGTTTTTCTCAAACTTCACTGCTGCTGTTTTTGAGACATTTTGGGGGCATTTTTCAAAAAAATCTGAATTTTGATTTACGGCAAGGAAACCTCTATGAGCCAGCAACCAACTTCATTCACACTACAAAAATATTAAACTGTATCAAATGCCTTTATACTAAAAATATTTTCAAAAAATACTGAAGTGCAAGTAAGCTCAAAGATTTATCACCAAGTGTGGAATTATTCCACAATATCAAACGCTAGAGCCATTAGTCATCAAAAAAGGAGGTTATCACATTTAGCAAACTGCTGCTGCTGCTGCTGCTGCTAAGTCGCTTCAGTCGTGTCCGACTCTGTGCGACCCCATAGACGGCAGCCCTCCAGGCTCCGCTGTCCCTGGGATTCTCCAGGCAAGAACACTGGAGTGGGTTGCCATTTCCTTCTCCAATGCATGAAAGCGAAAAGTGAAAGTAAAGTCGCTCAGTCATGTACAACTCTTCGCGACCCCATGGACTACAGCCTACCAGGCTCCTCCGTCCATGGGATTTTCCAGGCAAGAATACCGGAGTGGGTTGCCATTGCCTTCTCCGAGCAAACTGCTACTCATTATATAAATATAAGGTATTTTTACTATTAAACTTTTATTCTGAACCTTAACATAAAATGTCTGAGATATTCAAATCTATTCTGGGACACAAAATATTGGTTCAAATGAGGAGAGTTCTTTTGGATGAGCTTTGACTTGCCAAGAGTTTTAACAAACAATATAATATATAATCACGAATCTTATTCCTTTGGACACAGTCAGCCCTCTCAGCACTCTTTCTTCATATAAACTGTCTTTCTGGTTCTGAGGTCTGAAGAACACACTGAGATTGATATTATGCATAAAACAGAACAAAGAAGTATGAACAATATGCTCTTCAAATCTGGACAGGTTTCCATTATCATGAAGTGACAGAGCTCCTGACTTTCAGGTCAAAGAGTTATGTATGAGGTTATAAGGATCAAAAATTCTATAGCACATCACTGAAAAGGAAAAAAAAAAGATTTTCTTTCCAGAATGAGCCTAAAGGCCTAATTAAAGAGAGTTAGAAGAAAGGAAGCAAAACACAGAGCTCTTACAAGTCTCACTGTCTATCTACATGTAAGATTTGCCAATGTTTAGTTCAGTTGCTCAGTCGTGTCCGACTCTTTGCGACTCCATGAATTGCAGCACGCCAGGCCTCTCTGTCCATCACCAACTCCCAGAGTCTACCCAAACCCATTTCCATCGAGTCAATGATCCAACCATCTCATCCTCTGTCGTCCCCTTCTCCTCCTGCCCCCAATCCTACCCAGCATTAGGGTCTTTTCCAATGAGTCAACTCGTCACATGAGGTGGCCAAAGTATTGGAGTTTCAGCTTCAACATCAGTCCTTCCAATGAACACCCAGGACTGATCTTCTTTAGGATGGATTGACTGGATCTCCTTGCAGTCCAAAGGACTCTCAAGAGTCTTCTCCAACACCACAGTTCAAAAGCAACAATTCTGCGGCGCTCAGCCTTCTTCACCGTCCAACTCTCACATCCATACATGACCACTGGAAAAACCACAGCCTTGACTAGACAGACTTTTGTTGGCAAAGTAATGTCTCTGCTTTTAAATATGCTATCTAGGTTGGCCATAACCTTCCTTCCAAGGAGTAAGCGTCTTTTAATTTCATGGCTGCAATCACCATCAGCAGTGATTCTGGAGCCCAAAAAAATAAAGTCTGACACTGTTTCCACTGTTTCCCCATCTATTTCCCATGAAGTGATGGGACCAGATGCCATGATCTTAGTTTTCTGAAGGTTGAGCTTTAAGCCAACTTTTTCACTCTCCTCTTTCACTTTCATCAAGAGGCTCTTTAGTTCTTCTTCACTTTCTGCCATAAGGGTGGTGTCATCCGCATATCTGAGGTTATTGATATTTCTCCTGGCAATCTTGATTCCAGCTTGTGTTTCTTCCAGCCCAGCGTTTCTCATGATGTACTCTGCATAGAAGTTAAATAAGCAGGGTGACAATATACAGCCTTGACGGACTCCTTTTCCTATTTGGAACCAGTCTGTTGTTCCATGTCCAGTTCTAACTGTTGCTTCCTGACCTGCATACAGGTTTCTCAAGAGACAGGTCAGATGGTCTGGTATTTCCATCTCTTTCAGAATTGTCCACAGTTTATTGTGATCCACACAGTCAAAGGCTTTGGCATAGTCAATAAAGCAGAAATAGATGTTTTTCTGGAACTCTCTTGCTTTTTCGATGATCCAGTGGATGTTGGTAATTTGATCTCTGGTTCCTCTGCCTTTTCTAAAACTAGCTTGAACATCTGGAAGTTCACGGTTCACGTATTGCTGAAGCCTGGCTTGGAGAATTTCGAGCATTACTTTTCTAGCATGTGAGATGAGTGCAATTGTGCGGTAGTTTGAGCATTCTTTGGCATTGCCTTTCTTTGGGATTGGAACGAAAACTGACCGTTTCCAGTCCTGTGGCCACTGCTGAGTTTTCCAGATTTGCTGGCATATCGAGTGTAGCACTTTCACAGCATCATCTTTCAGGATTTGAAACAGCTCAACTGGAATTCCATCACCTCCACTAGCTTTGCTCGTAGTGATGCTTCCTAAGGCCCACCTGACTTCACATTCCAGGATGTCTGGCTCTAGGTGAGTGATCACACCATCGAGATTATCTGGGTCGTGAAGATCTTTTTTGTACAGTTCTTCTGTGCATTCTTGCCACCTCTTCTTAATATCTTCTGCTTCTGTTAGGTCCATACCATTTCTGTCCTTTATCGAGCTTATCTTTGCATGAAATGTTCCTTTGGTATCTCTAATTTTCTTGAAGAGATCTCTAGTCTTTCCCAATCTGTTGTTTTCCTCTATTTCTTTGCCTTGATCGCTGAGGAAGGCTTTCTTATCTCTCCTTGGCCAATGTTTATACATGCTTATATTTAATTTTGAGTGTGTGTGTATGTGTTCAGTCGCTCAGTTGTGTTCGACTCTTTGCGACCCCATGGGATTATCTAGGCAAAGATAAGCTCCTCTGTCCATGGGGTTATCTAGGCAAAAATATTGGAGTAGGTTGTCATTTTCTTCTTCAGGGGGGTCTTTCTGATTCAGGTATTGAACTGGCGTCTCCTGCATCAGCAGGTGGATTCTTTTACCATTGAGCCACCCGGAAAGCCCTTTATTTAGAGCTTTATAATTAGAGCAGTGGTTCTCACAAGGACAATTTTGCCCTCCCATTTCCCCCACCTGGGACATTTGGCAATGGTCTGGAAACATTGTTGACTGTTACAACTTGAGATGAGGGTCTACTGGCCATGGATGCTGCTAAGCATGCTACAGTGCACAATACAATGGCCCACAACAACTTATCCAGCCCCCCAAGTCAATGGTGCCAGGTTAAGAAACCTGGGACTGAAGGAACAGACTTTAGGCCTAAAATTTATGCCTAAGGAGGAGGTGTTGCATCTGGAAAAGTCATTCTTGATTCAATCACTCTAACAACAACCATTTGACAATGTGTTATTTGCACCTGTTGATCACATAGGCACACAGCCAGATTATCAAAAGCAGTTGAGAAGGACTAGGTAGTTACAACTCTTCCCCCACACCTCCCATAAGAATAGCAAAGGGATCTTCTCAACGATAGGATCCTAATCGCACTTAGGGAGAAATATCAGCTATGTATGCCTTCATGTTTCCCTTCTGATGAGGACTGCTGCTTTGTGACTCCTGTTCTGGGTAGCTGTCTTTGGGTCTTAAATTGTAGTCTTATTCCACACTGAAGGAACTCATACAGCCTTTGTTGGGGTAAGTATCTTTCCAACAATCATAACACCACACCATTGTGATAAAGTGCACTGTCACATAATAAAAACTGGCTATTTTCTTTATCCTCTCTGCAGTATATTCCCATGTAAATGATGTGACTTTCCTTTTCACATTTTCTTTTCTCTGCTTCTTCAAGCTTTCAGGCATATATTTATCTTACATGGTTTATATTTCTTGGTAATTATTCTCTAGTTATTTCATGTGAATATTTTGCTCACTACATTCTGGACCAGGCTAAGATCTGTATCTTCAATCCTATGAAATTCCCTCTACCCCAGCATAGATCTGAGCACAAACAACCATTTAATAGCTTGTTGAATAAACTAACCAATAATATGCACATAAATAAGAGAGCTGAATAAAATCCACAACAAATATTTCTCTGTTGATATTCCATTGGGCAAATAAGGCTGATTGGACACTCATAAAAACACATACACCAAGCCAATAACATATAATTTTTCTGTAACAGTTAAACTCTAAGAATGACTATAATATGGTATTGCTTAAATATATTGTACTGTTTCTTGCTAGGTAGAAATGTAAAAGGACTTGAAGAGGAATTACATTTCCTTTTTATTATTTGCTACAAAGCAATGAAGTAAGGCAAAATGCTGAGCATTTAAGTCTCTCAGTATCAGTGCACTGATGTGTAGAAATGGATGGATTCTGGTTATATATTGATTGTATGCAAAATCAGAAAGTACTATGTAAACTTACTTGCTGTTTCTGTTAAATGCTGTGAATAAGCCAAATACTTTACAACAACCCCAGCAGCTGGCATCATTAGAGATGTATCCAACAATTGTTTGCAAACAACAAAATGTTCAATGTAATCAAAAGCTATGCTTTCTGGAATCTTCTCATCTTTTCACAAAAGAGATCCCCAATATTAAAACACTGCACTTGACTCATGATAATTAACATTTTTAAAAAAGATCCAAGAACTTCCTGACCTAATATAATCACAGAGTATTGACCATTTAAAAATGCTTACCTGGGATGAAAAAGTACACACCAGGAAGTCTGCCTGGGAGAGAAAGTGTATATCCAGGATCACACCTCGAAGTGAATTTTCTGTGTATCGATTGTGTAGTCCAGCTGACCAAGAGATAGAGTTATCACTAATAAATTCATAATTGGGGTACCTGGAAAAAGAAACAAAATCACTGAAATCATAGAATTTTATCAGGAAGTAGTATTCTATCAATAGGAGGTGGAACTCCTTTACACAAGTGTGCCTCTTTTTCCAACAGTAAGGAGAGCTTTAACTCTGGCACTCAATAGAGTAGCTGACAAAGCATCTTTGAATCCACCGATGGGGCAGAAACCATTCTGGGGTGTCACAGAAAGTATGTTAAAAGTTCTTGGCATGTCATATAAAGTGCACATATGCATCAGAATGTCCCTTTCAGTTCATGAAATAATTAAAAACAGAAAGCTCTTTGTAACGAGTGACCTTGAAGAGCTTTTTCAACCTGCTTTCATTTTTTTTTTTTCCACATCAACACATTTTCATTTTATGCATTCCTCTCACTTTTATCCTTAAACTATCCTTTTTGTCTTTTTAAAAGTGTAATTTATATACTTTCTCTTCCAGTTTTATTGATACATAATTGACATACAGTACCGTATAAGCGTAAGGTACAATGAACTGACTTACACACATCACGAAATGGTTACCACAATGAGTTCAGTCACTATCCCTCATCTCCTAAAGAGACAACATTTTTTCAAAAGGAAAAAAAAATTTTTCCTTGTGATGAAAACTCTTGGGATATAATGTCTTAACAACTTTCAATTGCTGTGGCTAGGACATTCAATACTATGTTGAATAAAAGTGGTGAGAGTGGTCATCTCTTCTTCCTGATCTCAGAGGAAAAACTTTCAGCTTTTCACTGCTGAGTATTATGCTAGCTGTGGGATTGTCATATATTGCAGCCTTTGTTATGCTGAGGTACGTTTCTTCTACACCCACTTAGTTCAGAGTTTTATTATAAATAAATGTAGAATTTTGTCAAATGCTTTTTCTGCATTTATTGAGATGATCATATGATATTTTATCCTTTGTTTTGTTAATGTGGTGTGTTGCACTGATGGATTTGCAAATATTGAACTATCCCTGCATCCACACGATCACGGTGTATGATCTTTTTAATGTATTGTTGGATTCAGCTTGCTAACATTCTGTTAAGGGTTTTTGTATCTTATCAATGATATTGGTCTGTAAGTTTCTATTTTTGTGGCATCTTCATCTGGTTTTTGAATCAGGGTGACCTTTGCCTTGTAGAATGAATTCAGAAGTCTTCTTTCTTCAATTTTTTGGAAGTACAGGCATTAATTCTTCTTTAAATATTTCATAAAATTCACCGATAGGGCTACCTGGTCCTGGACTTTTGTTTGTTGGAAGTTTTCTGATTAATCTTGATTCAGTTCCATTACTGGTAATTGATTTATTCATATTTTCTATTTCTTCCTAATTTAGTCTTGGGAAACCGAAAATTTCTAGGAATTTATCCATTTCTTCTAGGTTGTCCATTTATTCACACATAGTCGTTTGCAGTAATCTCATTTGATCCTTTGATTTCTGTGGTGTTGTGGATAGATTGCTCATCTATGCTTTGCTTAGTACTTTTGGGGTTTGTTCTTTTGTTTGAAACACATTATTTGTCACCTCATTTTTGCTTAATTCTCTGTATTTATTTCTATATATTATTAGGCAGCCAGTTATGTTTTCTGTTCTTGGAGAAGTGAGCTTATGTAGGAGATGTCCTATGGGGTCCAGCTACATACTCCCCTCTGGTTAACAGAGGTTGTATGTGGGCTGAGGGGGCACTTCTGTTGTGGTGGGGCCAACTACTATGGGCAGGCCAGTAGGGAGGGCTAGCCCTCAGCTTGGTTGGCTGCCATGTCCTGCCTTATGTGGGGGCTGCTAGTGGCTGGTGGGTGGGTCTGAACAGCTGGCTACATGGTCTGGGGAATCTTAGGGCTGGTGCCAGCCCACTGGTGGATTGGGCTAGGTTCTGTTGCTCCTGACTGCAGGTCTGCAGGCCCTAAAGTTGGTCTGGTCTTGTTGGTGGGCAGTGCTAGGTCCCAGCACAGCTGACTTTGGGGTCTGGGGATCCCAATACTGGAGGCAATCAACTAGTGGGCACATAAGCCCCCAGTGCTAATAGGCTAGAAGGAGGACTTGAAAATGGAGCTTGCTAGCACCTGGGGCTCTGAGGTAGAATGAGCTCCCCACTGCCTATGGCCAGGGTCTGTATCCTCAGGGGGAGTCCCAGTTGCCTTCTGCCTCTCTAGGAGGCTCCAACCTGCTTTCAAATTTGGTCACTGAGCTTTTCCTTTAGAATATAAATATCATGATTAAATCTCATTTAAATTTTTAGTTTAGAATTTGTGATACTTCAGACTTGTCTCCTTTAACCTCCATATGCAGGTCTGGCACACATGCATGCTCAATTGCTTCAGTCGTATCCGACTCTTTGCAACCCCAGGGACTGCAGTCCGCCAGGCTCCTCTGTCCATGGATTTCCCAGGCAAGAATACTGAGGTGGGTAGCCATTTCCTCCTCCAAGGAATATTCCCAACCCAGGGATTGATTCCGTGTCTCCTGCATTGCAGGTGGATTCTTTACCGCTGAGCCACTGGTGAAGCCCTAATCCCCATAAGCACCATCTTAACAAATAATGGTGATAAAGAAATCATTCTAATAAATTTACTTAAGTAAATTCCCTGTAGATGTCCACCAACTAATATTGTGGTACTCCTGAGAGGATATGTGTTAAAAATATTGAAACAGGATGTCTTTAAAAAGTCTACCATACATTCAAATGATTCTACTCTGAATCAGAGGTTTAATTATATTTTAATATAGAGTGAATAAATTTTCTCAGTACACGTGATAGATCAGAGTTAAGTTGTAAACTTTGGGAAGTTATATGCAAAAGGGATAATCATTGTACCTACTTTATATAGTTTTTTTAAAAATTAAGCACTGTAAACGGCTTAGAAGAGTATCTGGTATACAGTAAATGCTCAATAAATTTAGCTAATCAACCAGCTGTGACTGTCAAACATTCTTTCCCCAGACATTCACTTGGTTTTATCTCTTACTTCCTCCTTGTATCTCTGCTCAAAGGCTGCCTTCTTAGTGAGGAGTTTGGCAAACCTTAACCTTTCTACTTCCTTAATTTTTCTCCATGGCTCTTATTATCACTGTAAATAATATATATTTACTGTTTACTTTAGGCTTCCCTGGTGGCTCAGTGGTAAAGAACCTCCCTGCTAAGCAGGAGATCTGGGTTCAATCCCTGGGTCGGGAAGATCCCTTGGAGAAGGAAATGGCCACCCACTCCAGTATTTTTGCCGGGAGAATCCCATGGACAGGTGAGGCTGGCAGGCTACAGTCCATGGGATCACAGAAGAGTCAGACATGACTTAGGGACTAAATAACAACTGTTTACTGTCTGCAATCATTCCCACCTCCATCATCCTTAATTAGAATGTAAACTCTATAAAAAGAGAGGTATTTCTTCTGCTCTGTTTACTCTGTTATTCTCAGCACCTAAAAGAGAATCTAGAAGGTAACAGAAGATCAATAAATATTTGTTGAACGAATAACAGTTCCTATTCATAAGCCGTGAGACAGCAAGAGTCAGTTTACGTGGCTTTTTCCACACAGTATTTCCCAGAGGTTAGAACTATGCCTTATTTTCCTTTGCATCACAGCATCTAGAACTCCACATAAAGTCACATGGATAAACACATGGACAAGTGAGTGCTACCCATGACTGGGACATTCTCCTAATTCCCTAACAGCTGCTTCAGATTTCTCTTCATTCCACAACCTCCAGGGAGTTTCCTCTCATTGCCTCTAATAATGACTGTGAAGAACAAGTCTCTAAGCACTGTTTCAGACTGGTATTCAGTGATCAGATCCATTTGGCTTCATTAGTTTTGACGTTTTGCCCTCCTAGCTCTGAATCAGGGAGATGAAGGAAATGTCACATTTGTTCTGTAAAGAAAACAACCAAAGAGACTTTTAATGTGATTCCTGTGAAAATGCATATATCCAGGCACGGGGCTAACACAGAAGCAAATAAATATGAAAAGGCTGGAGGGTGAAGGAGGAGGGAAATTGTGAAAACATACCAGTACAGGTTGTATCCTAGAGTAAAGACTAACTCTGTCGGTATGGTATGGGTACTCAAGGGAACACACAGAGTGAGCCTTTTACTGAGAAGTGACACTAACACTATGCCCTTCTGAATTTAAAGGCCTCTTCCTGGCACCAAACCAAAAGGGCACCTAAGTTCCTCAAGCCTTATCTCTATATGCCAAAGAGCTTGATGAAGGATACTGAGTGTTAAAATAAAAAAACAGAAACAATGGAAATAATGAAGGAAGGAGATACTGTATTTCCAACAATGAGCATGGAAAACTCCACACAGACATGCTTCTTTCTTGTCTTATGCTCGCAAGTATGCAGTAGAAGAGGTCTCCCACTGTGAGGTTCCAGAGACTGGCAATGATTTAAAAAAGTATCTTTTCTTCAATCATGTTGTAAAAATTTATTTTTTATATCACCAACAAAGAACTAACTTGAAATTAAAAATAGTATCAAATTTTCTTCTGTGAAGTCTTTCTTCAGACTGAGGGAAAGACTCCTCCTCTTGACTTTACTACCTAGTATACAATGCCTTCAGGACAAGTACTGATATATGATGACACTGTGATTAATGGTTACATGTATACTGCCTATCAGTTAGACAGATACTCCTGGAGAGGAGGAGCCACATATTATCTTTGGTTTCTTTGTGTATTCCTAATGTGAGAAATGCCAGGCTGGATGAAGGCACAAGCTGGAATCAAGATTGCCGGGAAAAATATCAATAACCTCAGATATGCAGATGACACCACCTTTATGGCAGAAAGTGAAGAGGGACTAAAGAGCCTCTTGATGCAAGTGAAAGAGGAGAGTGAAAAAGCTGGCTTAAAACTCAACATTCAGAACAATGAAGATCATAGCATCTGGTCCCATCACTTCATGGCAAATAGATGAGAAAACAATGGAAACAGTGACAGATTTTATTTTCTTGGGCTCCAAAATCACTGCAGATGGTGACTGCAGCCATGAAATTAAAAGATGCTTTTTCCTTGAAAGAAAAGGTATGACCAACTTAGACAGCATATTAAAAAGCACAGACATTACTTTGCCAACAAAGGTCCATCTAGTCAAAGCTATGGTTGTTCCAGTAGTCATATACAGATGTGAGAGTTGGACTATACAGAAAGCTGAATGCCAAAGAACTGAACCTTTTGAACTGTGGTGTTGGAGAAGACTCTTGAGAGTCCCTTGGACTGCAAGGAGATCCGACCAGTCCATCCTAAAGGAAATCAGCACTGAATATGCATTGGAAGAAGATGTTGAAGCTGAAACTCCAATCCTTTGGCCACCTGATGCAAAGAACTGACTCACTGGAAAAGACCCTCATGCTGGGAAGGAGGAGAAGGGGACAACAGAGGATGAGATGGTTGGATGGCATCACCGACTCGATGGACATGAGTCTGAACAAGCTCTGGGAGTTGGTGATGGACAGGGAAGCCTGGAGTGCTGCAGTCCATGGGGTGCAAAGAGTTGGACACAACTGAGTGACTGAACTGAACTGAATGCCCTGTAACTGTGTCTAGCAAATTATATGTAGTTCGATCAAATAGTGAAAACATTTACCACTATGGCTGATTCTTCATTTCACATGGCAACCAAATGCTTTAGAATACCTTTTTAACAGATTTCTCTTGCTTCTATTCATTTAAATAAACTTAATTTTAGGAAGAGCTCATCCAGCATTTTTCATAAAGAGTAAAATAAATATGTAAATATTTAATCTGAGAGATTTTTAATGGCTTATTTTTTTCTTCTGTTTCACTCCTACCCTCAATCTCCATAGTCTTAGAATATAATATTGGATAGACAATTTTAATAGTTCTTATTCCTTAGACTGCCAAAGATTTTTAGATTTAAACACTCTAATACTGAATTACCTGAGGAGATCTCCATGTTAGCAATAGCTGTCATGGTCACTGGGATGCTGGTGCTAAAATCTCGTGAATGAAAGAGAAACCTAGGTGCAATACTAAGCAACAAATCATTAACTACTGGAGTTACAGACACAAATTAATCTTGACCCCTTTTACAAAGAATCAATTACTCAGAAAAAAGGTTTCTTCTCTGTATGAATCCTATGCATCACTTAAGTTTAATTCTCCATCTCTTCACCCTCTCGAAGTAGAAAAGTCTTATAATCACCTTGGATACTATATACCTTGTTGAGAAATTAATTCATGTTTTTGGTCTCCTGAAACAATAACAGAGGTTTGATGATTTGTTTAGGATCAAAACCAGTCATGAGAGGTCAAAAGCAGAGTCAATTCAGAGTGGAAAAAAACATTTAAGTAAAATAATGAAGGCAAGACACAACATTTAAATTCCCAAGAAAATCTTTAAATTGACTCAGAAAAACCAAAGGATTTCCAAAGAGGAATAAATATGCATAAAATGCAATTGCTACATTTATAACAGGAATATGGAGGAAAATGCTGCCTGACTACCATGGGGAGAGGAGTTACTAGCTACTGACCAAAAAAACCCCCCAAAATCATGTTTTTCTATTCCCACAATCCAAGTAGATACTACTGCCAACTGTACTATAAGGATTGCTTGGTGTAAGAATACCATGCTGTGCTATGGATCACAGCTGTAAAATGTTCATATTCTTTTATCTAAATACGTTCAAGCCCAGAAATCTAGATTAAGGAAATAATATGGATAATTTTAGGCACACCTCACCGCACTGGAAATAACCTGTCAAATATTAGCAGAATGGTCAAGTAAGCAATGGTATTTTCATTCACTGGATATTTAATCACTAAAAAAAAAAAAAAGAGACAATGGCTTTTTTTTTTTTTAGCAACCTGTGAAAAGGGATCTATTTCTGTATTAAGAAAAAGAGTTCAAATTATATAGAATATGATCAACTATTAAAATGTATAAATATATAAATATCTGAAGGAAATATGTTGATATTTAAATAGTGGTTACTACCGAGTAATGAGATTATGAGTAATACTTTTTCCTTATTTGTATACCCACCAACTCCATATTTTCTAATGAGCATGAACTATTTTGTTAAACAAGGGGAAAATTTATGATGCATTCAAGAACAAGTAAAAGAGTAAATAAAGTAATATTTTAATATTTTTTCAACTAAGCTACAAATTCAGTCAGGTATTTTAAAATGAAGGACTAAGATGAACTATTTCTACTTTGTTTCTAATAGGTCTGCATATCAAACTGGAATAGTATCTGTGGAATTTTCTTCTTATGTTTTGTGTCCAAATCTTCCTTTAATCCCTAACTCTTATATAAGAATTATAATGTATAACTTGGCTTATATTAGGCTGATGAATTTCTTGGCCTTTTGGCTTGTATGTGTGTATATGTGTGTGAGAGAGAGAGAGTGTGTGTCTGTGTGTATAATCCATAGAGGGAGCCTTAAAGAAAAAGCAGTTTATACCAGGTTAATTTGCATTCTTGCAAGGTAGAAATAGGGTATAAAGGATTACTCAGTGATTTGGATAAATACTTGCATTATAGTATTCATTCCAGATTTGTTTTTCTTCCCAACATTTGTTTTTCTTTGTGACATAAAAAGGATTGAGACACTAATTAAAAGTCAAATAGGTCAAATGACTAACTGCTAATAAAATGTTTTCAAACTGACTGGGCTGAAATGAACATAACTCAGTACTTACTGAACACTTACTAGAACTAGGTATAGTTTCAAAGTACTTATAATGTGAGGGAACCAGAAATAAGCAAGTGCTAAATACTAAGATAAATGCACTTAGGGGAGGAACACTTAGTCAAGGGTTCAGGGATGATTTCTGGAGTAGATGGTATTACTGAACTGCAAGGAAACAAAAACAGTCAATCCTAAAGGAAATCAACCTTGATTATTCATTGGAAGGACTGATGCTGAAGCTGAAGCTCCAATACTTTGGCCACCTGATGCAAAGAGCCAACTCATTGGAAAAGACCTTCATGCTAGGAAACACTGAGGGTAGGAGGAGAAGGGGACGACAGAGGATGAGATAGCTGGATGGCATCACCGACTCAATGGACATGAGTCTGAGCAAACTCTGGGAGACAGTCAAGGATAGGGAAGCCTGGCGTGCTGCAGTCCACAGGGTCACAAAGAGTCGGACACAACTCAGTGACGGAACAACAAAAGCACTACTCATACTGTCCGTTCCCCTATGAGATTAGGAATTCCTTGAGAGCAGAGAGTGTCTTGCGTATCATGGACTCCCCAGCACCTAGCACATTGCCTGAAATACGGCAGTGGGCTCAGTAACGATGGTGTTGCTCAGAACAAGCTAGCAGTCCTTATTCTTTCACGGACAAAACTCCTCTTTTGATTCTCTTTTTAAAAAATATAATCTCCGAATTCCAGAAGTTTTTACAAGGTGAACACTTGTATCTTACACATGGTTTCCGTTGCCTTCGATTCTTAGTGAAGACTGTAAGAGCAAAAGGACAAGTACGTGGTGTGTTTCATTTTTAACAGTCTTGTGAATTGGTTAGTGTTATGGACTGAATGTTTGTGTCCCCTCAGAATTCACATGTGTAAGCCCTAACCCCCAGTGTGATAATATTTGGAGATGGGGCCTTTGGGAAATCTTTAGTGTGGGGCCCTCATGATGGAATAAGCGTCCTTATAAGAGACACCAGAAAGCTTGCCCTCTGCCTTCCAAGCACACAAAGGTCATGTGAGTATATTACGAGATGACTGCTGCCTACAAGTCAAGAGAAGGGGCTTCAGAATGAAGTCTACACCTTGCTGGCACCACAAATATGCTCTGATCATAGTAACAGTTGCACGAGCACACAGTTGTTTGAATTTAAAACCCCCAATAATCAGTAATAACATTCAATGTAACAAGAATCACCCGTCATAGGAATTAAGGATTCATTTTGACTGAAAAGAGATGGTCCACTGTAGAATCATTAGTTCATCTAACTTACTTTGTTTTTGCCTCCTTTAATAAAGAAGGGTCATCTGTGGCCAAATAGACTCTTTTTTTATCCACTTGCATTCTGCGAGCAAGAAGCTGAAAATGTTCTTCAACATGCACCATGTATTCCTCAATGGGATGGAAGGCTGCTTCTGTTCCCACTTTGTCTGTGCGTCTGACATGGACTCTGCAGGGACAGAGAGATAAAGTCAGATTCTGATGAAAATGCTCTGATCCACAGGGCACTTTTAGGATATTCAGTTTTATACCTCTATTCATGGTGGCATTATGGACATTTCCTTTTCTTTTTAAAAAAAATTTATTTATTTTAATTGGAAGATAATTACTTTACAATATTGTGATGGTTTTTGCCAAACATCAATATAAATCGGCCCTTCTCTCACATCCCTTCCCACCCGATCCCTCCAGGTTGTCACAGAGAGCTGGCTTTGGATGCCCTGCATTATACATCAAACTTGCACTGGTTATCTGTTTTACACCTGGTAATAAATATGTTTCAATGCTATTCTTTCAAATCATCCCACCCTCTCCTCCCACTGAGTCCAAAAGTCTGTTCTTTATGTCTGTGTCTCCTTTGCTGCCCTGCATGTAGGATCCTCACTACCATCTTTCTAGATTCCACATATACGTGTTAATATACAGTATCTGTCTGACTTACTTCACTCTGTATAGTAGGCTTTAGGTTCATCCACCTCATTAGAACTGACTCAAATGTGTTCCTTTTTTATAGCTGAGTAATATGCCACTGTGTATATGCACCACAACCTTCTTATTCTGTGGATGGACATCTAGGTCGCTTCCATGTCCTAGCTATTGTAAATAGTGCTGCATGAACATGGGTACATGTGTCTTTTTCAATTCTGGTTTCCTCTTTTATGTACATTTAAACCAATTTTTCTTTCATTTTCAACATTAGAAAAAATAAAACCAATATTAAAAAATTCAAACACATATTCTATTCTAAATATTCTAAATATATTTGCATATTACTACCAGGGGAATTAGAAAATAAGTCTTTGGAAAATGCTTTAAAGACAAAGTAATTAGCAAATCAGAAGTAAATGGGAGATTCTAGAGTTAGACTGTATATAAGGCAGCAAATACCAACCAAAAAACTAGAAATAATTTTTAATATTTTTGACAATAAAGGATGCTAAGATTCACAGTTATTATTATAGAACATTAAATATGTCATTTGCAATGTTCTGATGTCAAGTTTTCTTTTTCTTCATTTTATCCTGTATCATCACTGTAACACCAGCTTGTAGAGTTTAAAGCTAAGGAAAACACAGACCTGCAAGGATAGTCCCTATAGCACAATCAAGGCAAGGCAAACCTTTTAAGAGTTCTTACTATTTTAAGTTCATGGAACCATTCCAACCTTTTTTTGTTGTAGGTATAATGAATTTCCTTTCTCTGTTGTTTTACCCTACCAAATACAAACAGATACTAATCGCACCTGTCCTATTTAAGAAAAGCTCAAAAATTGTGAAATTGTAGAACTGAGGAGACAGAGTTACACTGTCTTGCACTGAATAAGGCCTCGACTTTCAACAGTATTTTAATGAAAATAAGAATAATAGTAATCATAGTTGGTTTTCATAAGTTAAAACACTCCTTACATCTGCCCCTTCTACAACCCCTCTCTTGCCAAGTTACTAAACCACTGTTCATAAAAAGAAAAGAACAAGGTAGATTTGTTCCCTTTTAGGTCATAATATATGAGCAAGTCTTAAGTCAAGCCTGGGCTTCCCTGGTGGCTCAGATGGTAAAGGATCTGCCTGCAATGCAGGAGACCCAGGTTCCATCTCTGGGTTGGGAAGATCCCCTGGAGAATAGAATGGCAACCCACTCCAGTATTCTTGCCTGGAGAATTCCATGGACAGAGGAGCCTGGCGGGCTATAGTCCATGGGGTCACAAAGAGTCCGACAAGACTGAGTGACTAACACTTTCACAGTAAGTCAAGCCTAGGGCCAGCCATTTATTATGAATCTGGAGTGAGGATTCAACTTCATTGGAGTTTACTCTGTCATCTTCATGGCTGTTCTTTCCTTTGCATTTCAGATGATAGTCCAGATGTGAATACCAGCATATGAGCACCTATTGTATCACATCTTTTCCTTTTCACAATCTTCTTAGTCACTGGTTCTCTCAGGAAATTTGGAATTGTTCTTTGTGTTCCAGAGATGAAATGGGACAGAAAGAACAATTCGCTGAATTCAATGAGAAGTTTCATAAGAAGAAACACTACTTGAAATTCTGATTTTACCATGCATTTGTTTTAGTACCATTTAGAACAGGGGTCAGTAACTTATATACATATGAAGACAAAGACACAAGTGGAAAAATGGAATGGGAGATACGAAGATAAAAACAAAAGCAAAGGAGATCTATAACAAAAAGGAACAATCAAAGGAAGAGGAGCAGAGTACTACTAAGCAATTCTCTCAATTCTCCAAGTATTCCTAAAACTAGGCCTGGACCAATACTTTGAGAGAGGACCTTAAATGGAATATAATGAAAGAATTAGAATGTTAGATCTGTGAAGGATATTAGAATGTAACTCTTTCATCTAACAGTTAAAGAAACTGATGCCTCTGAAGACATTTCAGGGAACAAAATGACAACTAAGGCAAAAAGGAATGTTGGTTTCTTTCACTTGCATTTTAGCCCAGTCTTGTAAAGTAAAAGTTATTTGTGTACTTGCCTGATTTTCATTATCACAGCTCCTCTAGGGCAAGGAATCTGATTTTATTTATCCCCAATTCCACCAAACACAGCAAATAAGTGAATGAATGAATGCTGGGTAGACACAAAACTCTATTATTGTGTTAATAGATACCTATTATCTAACCCAGTGATTTTTTTAAAAAAAAAAAATACACAAATAAAGAGTGACAATTAACGAAGGCTGAGAATGGCCAAGTAAGTTGTCCACAGTCACATAACTTGCTAGTGGTAGAAACTAGTCTGGACTCCTAGATTCTTGAATTCTAGTGCACCCCTCTTTCAGACATAACACTACCTCAGTGTGCAAATAACGTAGTTGTCTGCAGAACTTCAAGTTCCTGTATTTGGCCAGTTCTCAATGTGGGGGATGCTCCATGAAAAATTAATAAAGGTAGCTTTCTGCTATGTAAAACTACAGGTTATCCAAACAAAGTTAAGAAGCTTTAAGTCCTGGTTTTGCCTTTATAAACTCTGGAACTTTGGGAAGAGATTTTCTGTAAAATGGTTATCTCTGCCTACTTCAATGGACTGTGTTACAGGATCACTGAGATAATGTAGTTGAAATTATTTTGGTAATTTAACTACTATCCTGAATCTTTCTCCACCTTGAAAATCCTGTTCTAACACTGTGGTTCTGAAGGCTTTCTTGGTCCAGAAAGTACATTTCCCCTTTCCTGACTTCTCATAAGACTTTTATGCTTTTCCTCAGGGCATTAATCACATTCTCCCAGTATAATGTTAGTTGTTAAGTCTCTTTTCCCATGGGCTGTAATGAGTTGAAAGGAGTCATTTAAAAAAAATTAATCTTGGTCCCCCACAGTAGCAGGTACTCAATAAATGTTCTGCAGATAAGTGAATGAACCAACACATGTATTAATATTAATCAATAGCTGACTTTATTACAAACAATAGAAGCTGCAGAATGTCATAGTCTAGCCTACAAATCTATTTTCAGGAATTACTTAAGCATCAGCCTCTCTGAAAGGTAATAACATTTTACAGTGTATTGTTTCCCTACAGAACCAAAATCCTTTTTCATTTCTTATATTATCACATCATCATTTTTAGGGGAGGTATTACCTTCCCTATTTTACAAATGGAAAAAAATCAAAGCTCAATAATACTATTATTAAGTAACTTAACCCAGAATTAGGGAACAGGCAGGAGTATTACCAAGGTCACTTAACTCTCATAGTCTTTCCTTTAGGCAAAGAACATTTCCTGTGGTGTGAAATCTGGCATCAGGACACAGAAAAACTCCTTATTCATAACTTTTTATGTATGGGTATAGGACAGAGCACATGCTTGTAAGCAAAGGTGTTCTTTTGGATTTCTTCTGCTTCCAGGGTTTCCTGATACATTTCCCTTAACATAAGCATGAGACTGAATATATACATATACACGGTAATTACTAAGCGAGCTAAGAGACAACTTTAGATAACAATTTTAACATTATCTTACATTACAAATGAAATCTTTATTTTCAAAATGGCTTCCAAAACAAAAAAGAAAACCGAACATCAAAAATGCAAATAATCACCAGTGGCAATGAAAGAAACCTAAGAATAAGGTGTAAAAGAGAAGCTACAAACGTGAGCACCCGTCTCACGGCCCTGTTACAGTAGGATAGGAAGCAGGCACAGTATCTAAAATATTCCTAATAAAATAAAATTTTGCTGGTTTCCCCAGGAGAGACAGCTAATTTCAGAAATATGTTTTAATATATTTGCTGAACAAATAAATGAACAAATTATTAAGTGACTAAATTGTGATGACTCAGCTGTTCTAAGTGAACAAAGGAAGAATGACCTCCCCGTGGCCTAAGGTGAACACTGGAACCTCTGCTTTGGGGTGTGGCTATGAAAATTATCCTAAATCTTGTAACGTGCATACTGTACTCTGAAGTTATGCACCCCTGTTACTACATATCACTTTAGGAGGTACAAATCAGGTTCTTACCCAATAACTGGATGTTTGAAGCCTAGCTTCTTGGTGGCCTCTTCTATTTCCTTTTCTAGCCAAGGTTGTGGGCGGATCAAGTATTTGACAAACTGGGACACCCACCACACTGCAGGATCACCATGGACTCGTACAAGTCGATCTGCAAGGTCTTCTGGTACAGCCAGGGGTAAATATGGAGGACGAGGATGAAGACTGTCCACAATGGGGAGCTCGACTACCTGTACATTTTTGTCCTTTACTTCACCTGAGGGAATATCAAAGCATATCATCACATTGTATTGCGTGTACAACTACTATTTGATAAGAACTCACTCTGGGTGCTTTTATTGTCACAGAAACTCTAAAGTATTATAATTTTCATTTTATAGAGGAAGTTAAGTAACTTGCCCTAGGTACCAGAGTAAAACTGACAGAGCCGAAATTCACATTCAGGTTGGTCTGCCCCTCAAGCATGTGGCCTTTTCTTTTCTACCATAATGGGCTGCCATATCAATACCTCATAACCCACATAAAGATGGTTTCCAGCACTCCAACCATCTAATCAGGGAATAACCATATTGTCAGTGGGCATGTTCCCCTAGGCAAAGTCCTATTTTTCATAACTTTTTTTTTTTTTAATTTGTATTGCAGTACAATACTTACAATGTTGTGTTACTTTCTGCTGTATGGAGAAGGACAAATATCAATGATAGCGCTTATGTGTAGAATCTATAATTGTTTGTTTGGAATGAGACAAAGAGTTCTCAAAACTTCCAGCATACCATGATAGCAAATGGCTCTCACATACTTTCATGACAGAGCACAATGACGCTGCTGCTGCTGCTAAGTCGCTTCAGTCGTGTCCGACTCTGTGCGACCCCAAAGACGGCAGCCCACCAGGCTCCCCCGTCCCTGGGATTTTCCAGACAAGAGTACTGGAGTGGGTTGCCATTGCCTTCTCCAACAATGACGCTAGAGATATCTAAAGATTACAATTTTAAGACAAGCATCTCTCTTTTAAAGAAACAAGACAGTTCTAAAATCTTTTTTTTTGCCTGGCCAAAATTAGACCTATTATATTTTCAATATAGAAATTGATATTTAGAAATATCAATATAGAAAAACTATTACATTTTCAATAATAAATCTGTGTTGATTGCATACCTGAATAATTTTAATTTCAAGTTATAAAAGAGATAGATAATTGCTGTAAATTATGGTTAGTTTGGAGAAGGCAATGGCACCCCACTCCAATACTCTTGCCTGGAAAATCCCATGGATGGAGGAGCCTGGTAGGCTACAGTCCATGGGATCGCTAAGAGTCAGACACGACTGAGCGACTTCACTTTCACTTTTCACCTTCATGCATTGGAGAAGGAAATGGCAACCCACTCCAGTGTTCTTGCCTGGAGAATCCCAGGGACGGGGGAGCCTGGTGGGCTGCCGTCTATGGGGTCGCACAGAGTCGGACACGACTGAAGCGACTTAGCAGCGTGATTAGTTTTGAAATTCAACTTCTATGTACCATTAATGTTACTGCTGTTCTATCAACTTTATAATGCATTGAGAACAAACCAAGATGTTATAACCAGCATCCTCAGAGTTTACGTCACATTTTAAAGACCACAAAGTATTAATAATAACTAGAAAACACAAAGATACTACACAGAAAGATTTCACAAATATAAAATATACTGACTTAAATTTTCAGTAACAAAACATATTAACCTAAACATACAAAATAACTCCAGTTAAGATGTTGTCATTGTGCATAATAAATTAGAATCACAGTTAATCACTGGGCCATTAAAGAAAGAATGTACTTGTAGTGAGCAGACCTAGAATATGTTTGAAATATATTCACCAAAATGAAACACAGTCCTTAAATTTTGTTTTTCTATATATGGAAAAAGTGTTTTAAAATAAATTACATGATCTGGGTATGTCACTCAAACCAACTGCATGGTTATTACAAAGTCAGTTGTAAAACTAAGGATTAGAAGCATCTGGTTAATATTCTCACTGATAATGTAAAACTCATTTCAGGAGTCTAAGAACAAAACCCTTGACACATAATATATGTTGAGTGAATAAATTAGAGTAAACAAATTTACCACCAGTATTGTAGTTCACCTCCTATGCTGGTTAAGAAAGAGCTGAGTACCTTTATCAGATGAAAAACTGTAATTAAGAGTGTTTAGGGAAACAGTGAACTGTATTTTAAATTAAGCTCTAATATTTCCCTAAGGCAAGGAAAATTAGGGTGCTTTCCCCATTGTGGAGATGATAAGTAGTATATGTATGAGAGAGAAAAAAAGTAAGGTAGAAAGCTAGCCTTTTCTTATAAAAAACAGAGAGAAAAAAGAAAGGAAAATCCTAGCTTCTCCTATATGACCACAAACAAAAGCAAAATTAGTAGAGCTAGTTTCTTTTTGTAATTTCTTCCTGAAAACGTTATGCTAAATTTCCCATGTAACTAGCTCCAAACTTCACTCAAGAGAAAGTATTACCTTCTATAAATAATTGTCCCAAGGCCTTAATTTCCGTATAGCTAGCTCTATTGACTATTTCATTTCAGAAATGAAAACTATGCTTGCACCTTCAAGACGCAGAACTCAGTTTACTTGTATTGACTTATTTATTCATTCACTTGTTCAAATACTTACTGAATACTATACTATGCCAAACACTGTACTAGTCAGAGTACAGCCTATAGAGTGATGACATGGTTACTGACTTTCAAGATTTCCAGTTCAAAAACCTCACTCAGAACTAGACTGCTTTTGGTGAAACAAATAAACAAAGGAACAACACAACACCATCATCACCAACAAACACGCTCTCCAAAATATATCAATACTCAGTGATCCAGTGAAATATTAAGAAAGGGATATTCATATTTATAAGTGAAAAAAAAAACTGTCACAGAATAAAATTTTAGCCTCCTCAATAATGCTATATTTCAAAGTGAAAGAAAATTACATAGTACATGCTAAGTTGGAAGTTCTTTTCTTTTACTTGGTTTGCCATAAAACATTTTTATTCTACGGGAATACACATTCAAAAGAATTTAAACCTGGAACAGATCCTAGAGATAATCATATTCACAGTTTTCTAAACTTAAGTCATTTATGTACCACCTTTGTAATTTCTGCCATATCCATATGTACCATCTGTACTATTTAATGTTTAAAAACTCACTTTTTAAAACTTAAATTGATTTATTTTACAGATGGTAACTGAAACTATAACTTTGCTACAAACAAAACTATGTTATTAAATTCTATACAAATTCTCTTGCTTATAAAGGGCTCCAAGTTCAAGCCAGATTTCTATTGTTTTTAAAATTTATTTGGCTGCATGTGGCACACCGGATCTTTGTTGGATCATGCAAGATCTTTTGTCGAAGTGCCTGGAATCTCTAGTTGTGGCAGGTGAGCTCCAGAGGGCGCAGGCTTCAGTAGTTGGCATGTGAGCTCTCTAGCTGTGGCACACAGGCTCTTGGGTGCGAGCTCAGCAGTTGTGGTGCGTGGGGTTAGCTACTCTGCAGCATAAAGGATCCTAGTTCCCTGACCAGGGATCGACCTGCGTAACTCTGCATTGCAAGGCAGATTCTTAACCACTGGATCACCAGGGAAGTCCCCAGATTCTATTAAAAAAAAAAGCTTAGTGAGTTTTAAGGATTGATAATTGCCTCTCCCTTAACATCTCCTATGAGTCTGAAACCAAATGAAAAGCAGAGAGAGGAATAAAAAGGCAATCAAAATATCAGCTTGATTACCAATAAGGATGAATTGAAGAATGCAGTTTTGCGTTCTGTACTGATGGCCTCATGGGTTTCCCAATAGTTCCCACCCAGTTCTACACAGAGTTTGTCAACCAAGGGCTTCGTCTATGTACATGGTAGAGGAAGGTGTCTTCTGAGAATGGGAAGCACCATGAGAGCAGCCAGAAAAGGCTTTACCTCATGTTTGGTGGTTCTTCTTCAACTCATCAGTTGTGTAACACAGGACTTTCCTTCCAAGTAGAAGGAAAATAAGGTAGATAGAGAGCATAAAAGCACTTCTGTCCTCTTCCCTTCTAGGGAATAAACTTTCCTTCTATAGAGATTCTGAAGGAATAAATGATTCACTGTATTTGTCTTCATCCCCAACAACTAAATCCAGTATTATAGAACTATTAAAGATATTTTGATATCAAATTGAGACTTTGACAGATTCAGAAAGACTGAATAAGGAATAGCTCAGCTATGTGATTCAATGTTTAATTTTTTTTTTCTTCAGAAAACTGCCTGACATTATCTTACATGCCATCTAAAGTCACCTCTATTAATCTGTGGTAGGTTTCAGAATTTTGGGAAACACACATTTCTAGTGCTTACTCTACTATAGTACATTCTGCTTTCTGGAACATGCATTTTTAGAAAAAGCATTTAAGTACGTCCCTGTTACCAATGAAGAGTACTCTGCCATTCTATTAAGACTTGTTTAGCTGCTAAATTGTGTCTGACTCTGCAACCCCATGGACTGTATGTAGCCCATCAGGCTCCTTTGTCCATGGGGTCTCCCAGGCAAAAATACTGGAGTGGGTTGCCACTTCCCTCTCCAAGGGATCTTCCTGACCCAGGGACTGAACTCTCATCTCCTGTATTGCAGGCAGATTCTTTACCAGTGAGCCATGACGGAAGCCCAGATTAAGACTTCAGCATTGGTTTTAAAAAAATAAAAATGCTGCATCAGTCTTCTAGCAAGAGAATATTTTAGATACACAAATTATACGTTAAGTTAGCACTATTCATCTGTAAAGAGCCAGTGCAAACCAGCCTGGGTGTTACACAACTGACTGCCCAGTCTGACCTGAATTGATACGGTCATTATTAATTATCTCATATTTCAGATGAACTCTCTGGTTGATAATCCTATTTTATCAGGTCATTCTCTTTGCCAAGGGCAGATTAAGACTCAAAAAGCTTGTTAGTACACAACAAGCCTGTTCTCTGGCAGGAGCATAGGTAGCTCTTTGTAAGGGATGATCTTCACAGCTACAAGGAAGTACCTCTAGAAGAGCTTTCCTCCCTGCTAATCAATTCATAACAGCTCTGTTTAAAAGCATTACTCTGCTACTATTTTATGTAACATAAGTTGGAGACACTAGCCCTGCAGATAGTCAATTAGAATTATTAGTCCTCAAAAGAAAGGGCTTTAGAAGCTTAATATCCACCATACCTAGACAGCATATTAAAAAGCAGAGACATTACTATGTTAACAAAGGTCCGTCTAGTCAAGGCTATGGTTTTTCCAGCGGTCATGTATGGATGTGAGAGTTAGACCACAAAGAAAGCTGAGTGCTGAAGAATTGATGCTTTTGAACTGTGGTGTTGGAGAAGACTCTTAAGAGTCCCTTGGACTGCAAGGAGATCAAACCTGTCAATCCTAAAGGAAATCAGTCCTGAATATTCATTGGAAGGACTGATGCTTAAGCTGATACTCCAATAGTTTGGCCACCTGATGTGAAGAACTGACTCATTGGAAAAGACCTTGATGCTGGGAATGTTTGAAGGTGGGAGGAAAAGGGGATCACCGAGAATGAGATGGTTGGATGGCATCACTGACTCGATGGACATGAGTTTGAGTAAGCTCTGGGAGTTGGTGAAGGACAAGGAAGCCTGGCGTGCTGCAGTCCATGGGGCCGCAAAGAGTCGGACACGACTGAGTGACTGAACTGAACTGATAAACTAATGGGCTTTGCTGTAATGAAAAATGTTTCAAGGATGGAAAGATTTTGGGCTCCAGTCCATAAGACTTCTGTAATTACTGTCTTGTTGTGAGAGAAGCAGAACTCAGGAAGGGGAACTCTCCTAAAAACAGAATTCATAGAGCGCAGAATGGCCAAAGCAAAGAGGTCTGGAATAGGGTTGCCAGTTGAGAAAAATCTTCAATAAGACATCACTATCTAGAACTTAAATTCACTTGGGGGGAGAAGGGAGTTATTAGTAACTTTTTGGTGATTCTGAACCAGAAAAACCTGTCTACTTTTTGGACTCAAGCTTCTTAAAGAGATTTCCCTCGGTACCCTCATAGGTTCTGGCTTCCTCCAAATAAGTACAGAGAGGTAGAATAAGGTTTTAATTCTCCTCCTAAGTGCGGTCTTGAATGGGTCTAGCAGCTAGGTGCCATCCCATTTAACAGCCATTCCAAAGACCGTGTCAACTGCTGGAACTCACGGCTCCACTGGAGGCTAGGGCAGGGAGTGACATCAGACAAAATATAGCAAAGCAAGTGCCTATTCATCCAGTACCATGACTGTGTGCACAGTGATTAAGAGTATAGGCTCTGGAGTCATAAAAATTGGAGTTCAAATTCTCTATCACCGAACTGTTGTGTGATCTTGGATAGGTTATATTTAACTTCACCTCTTTTTCTTCATCTGGAAAATGGCATTGATAACAGCAATTTTCTTATATGTAAAACAAGGTTAATAATAGTATCTTACTCATCAAGTTATTCTGTGGATGAGATATTGCATGGAGAAAGCTCAATACAATGCCTGATTCACAGTAATTCTCAAAAAATGTTAGCTCTTATCCTGGGACCAATTCTGCTGAACAATTCTCAAGAACCTGGCTATCGTTAGGTCCAGGAAGAGATTATTTGCCAAAATATCATATTCTCTGAAAAACGTATCAAAGTGCCCCATTTCAGTGAGCCAAAGATATGCTCCCAAATATAGCAGATAAGGACATATAAGATATACACCCAAAGTAAATCTTGTTCATACTGTTTACCACAGGCAATAACAATTGAACACAGAGTGAATAGCAATTCTGATCTATGTGAAAGTTCTGATATTCTGTCATCATTATCTTGACCAAAATTCTGTGCTATACTGAAAGCTCAGAATAGCAGTAAGTTGTCTAAACTGGTAATACTTCCTGCTCATGTCACAGTAAGGAATTATATGCTTAAATTATATCCACAAAGACTATCTGGACTTTGGGGATTTACATTGTCTTTGCCACAGTGTGGCCAAATATGACTGATTAAATTCTTACTCAGCTCTCTGAGACTTGTTAGAGAAGGCATAAGTAAAAAGACCAAAAGTTAACCACCTGTGTTGATACCTCTAGAGGCACGGGGGTGGGAGGGTGGTTTCTTTGATTTTAATTTATAGGTGGCCGTTTTAAAAAAAAAATCACATAAACGTGTGAGCTCTGTTCTTTGGGATTTTAACATGACAACATTAATATTTATATCCTCATTTAATGGATGAGCTCTGTTCTCATTTAAAATATGAAGGAAAGATATACTATTAAAAAATGAACATCTGGGCCACTTTCCTTTTGTTTTTCAATCACTGCGGCTGATAGAGATCTCTTCCTGAACTTGAATGAACAACTGTCACCTGTCATATGAATTACATCACTGCTCTACTTAAGCAACAACTCAAAAGACTGTTATTACTGCCAGTTTGAATGCTTGAACCAGTTGAGTGAAAAGTTCCAAATTCAATCATATGAAACACACTGCAGTGTTAGCAACATTCTTAAGAATTAGCATATCACTATGTGAACGACTATGCAGCATTCTTATGAGGTGCTTGCTGCTTTTACTAGCAACAGAAATGCCTTGCAAAAGCAATCAGGCTCATGGTTCACTGACCTCAATGATATTTTGACAGACTTAACTCTGGATCGAGGGCTAAAAGAACAGCTAATGGAAAATATGTAATATCTTAGTGAATTATGCAGTTCAGGATAAGGTAGGCAGGACAGTGTCAAAACAAAAAAGACCAAAGATATTTGCTTGCTTCATGGCACTAAACAGGATTCCTGAAGTCGTTCTTAATGTTTCTGAAACAAATTTAGTCATTTAACTTTTACATACATATATGTTACTTTGCCAAGAGGTTCCAGACAGTCCACAAACAGTATGTTCATAAAAGGAATGCTGACAACAGTTTTTTTTGATGATTCATATTGTGAAGGTCCTATAACTCCATGACTAGAGGTTTGGGGGAGTTTTTTTTCAGGAATAATTTCTTCTAACTTAGAACCTCCTTCTAACCCAAAGGATCCCAGAGAATCCTAGAATACTAGAACAGCTTTTCTCATTGGTAAGAAACACGAGAATGGAGAAGAGAAAAGCAGTAGAAACAAAGACAAACCTTAATTTCATCAAATTTAGTAAAGAGCCAAACCCCAACCTCTCTTTCCCCCATGACTGGAAAAAAAAAATCATGATTCCACTCTCATATTCCTCTTATTCTTTCATCACATGTCATGTCTCCTTGAAAGAAAGAGCCAGGAGGAAGGACCTCAAGGTAATAATAGCCTTTCATTCCTTGAGAATCCCTGGAAGAAGTGACGGCGTGAGCAGGTGTGCTGTCAGGATCTTGCAGGATAGAGCTGTCAGTTGGCACGCTATGCTCCCTTTTGCTGTGGGGGAGTTTTATAAGCTGTCTCTGTGGTCAGCCCAGAGTTGAAGAGTTAGGAATGCAATGTTTCATGTTGGCTTTACAGCTACTTGTAATTTTACACTAAGTTATCATCTAATTATGTTACATCAGAAAGGCCTAATTAAGGTTCCCTGGTGATAGGGTAACGGTCCATCCTAAAACCCTAAGATGCAAATATTATAACAAGAAATTTTGGTTATTTCATGAGAGAAGAAAATGATAATACAATCACGTTGGAAGAAGGAAATAATAACAAAACAGTTAAGACTTTTGTAGGATGTGAGGAAAGAAGACAACTTAATCAAACATGGTGCTGTGTTAAAAGTACTACAAATTACTGATAAAACAGACAAATACCTTGGCTTACTAAAATAGGAACAACAAACCTTCCTTACAGTGTATGCTGTGTGCTTAGTTGCTCAGTTGTGCTGGACTCTTTGTGACCCCATGGACTGTAGCTGGCTTCCCTGGTGGCTCATATGGTAAAGAATCTACCCGCAATGCAGGATGCCTGGAGTTTGCTCAAACTCAAGTCCACTGAGTCGGTGATGCGATCCAACCATCCCATCCTTTGTCATCCCCTTCTCCTCCTGCCTTCAATCTTTCCCAGCATCAGGGTCTTTTCCAATGAGATGATCCCTACTGTTTCCTATTATATGCAATATATTTTTCAACCTGTAGACAGTTATCTTCAATAGGCCACAAAGTCTTATCTGGTAGACCTCTAAATCAGAGGTCATTATTTATCATAATCCTATCTTCATTTCAACTGATAAAAGAGTCTGGCAGGGATGAAGGTCCAGAGTCTGTTCTTCCCATATGCTTTGCTCCTTCTCAATGACCTCTGCCATAAGCCATTTCTAAAATAGCTCCCACATCCATCCCCCCCTCACTGGACCTCTCCATCAGCATCTTGAATCAAGAGGTAACACTTGCTGAGCACCAACCATATGTCAGGTTCTACACTAAACATTTTCCATAACATTATCCCAATTAGTCTACAAAATCCTAATGTGGTAAGTACTTGCTTATCCCCATTTTACAGATGAAGTTAAGTAACCTATCTAAGGTCATTTAGCAAGCACTTAGGAGTTGAACTTAGACATTCTGATTCCAGAGTTTAAAGTCTTACTCCATCCCTATTCCACTCCCTTAAAGTTTCAGAGAAGGCCAAAATACCTCTCAAGGAATGAAAGAGAGAGAGGGAAGAGGGCCAGGCTCCAGGTGTGAGTTTAAGTAGCAAGACAAAGGAAGAGGTAAGGCAACTCCCATGGATAAGATCTAGACCTATCTCTGCAGAGTGCACTGGATCTAGAAATTTAATGTTTAGTGAAGGACATAAACACTGATCATGTGTACTCCTAAAACTATCAGAAGATGTGAGTTGTGGCTTAACAGAACGATATCACTCATTGTCATTTTGGGTTCACACTTGGGATCTCCCAAGAAACAAAACAGTAACTAAAGACAGCTGATCTCAACTATAATTATTCATATGAAATAAAGTGTTTGTTAGTCAATTTAAAGCTCATGGTTAAGAGTTAATAATATCTTCACAATTTGACTGTAAAAAGAAAATATGAATTAGCCAACCAGTGACATTCTTATTTCCTAATAATGATAAAACAAGCTTTCCATGAAGAAGAAATAGCCTATTTCATAACATAGAATATGGAAGCAAAGTTGTTATAAAAGATTTATTAAACTTATAAATCATTCTCTTATTATTTATTTATATACTTTCAATTAAACATTAAAACCAAAAATATTCTGCAATCTAAAATAATTTTGTCCTTAAAAAAGCTTCTACTTTTAATTTCTTAAGTGGTATATTAGGGATAAATAAAAGTAAACAAATTTCAACTTATTCACAAAAACCTTATAAACTGACTGAAGTATCTACCGTTGATGATATGATCCAAGAGTTATGGTATAATAACTGATGGCATCCAAAATAAATCATAAAATAAATACAAGTATTTGTATTTTCAGAAACATTTCCAGCCTTGATTATTATAATAATTAACTTTATTCATGTCAGTGGAATTTCTGAAAAATTAAAAAATATCACAAAAAGAACTTCTAGAGGTGATACAAACTAATTTTTACTAGGCTGAACATACATGAAAGAGGAAATCACAATTATGTTTGTATGTGAATGAATCTGAAGTTCAACTACTCCATCTTGAGAATAAGGAGAAATAATGTTTTTTAAGAGGACAGAGATCTTCCAAATGACAAGAGAAGAAGAAGAGAATCATTCTCTTCTATCTGAAAAAATGAGAGCTAAGAGGGGATATGTTCAAAGCCTATAAAAATCATGAAAGATTTAGATAATGTGTTCAAGATGTACTCCCCAAATCTTAGAATTAGGAATGTTTCACTGGTGCTTGAAAAAATAACTTCAAGAATAAATAAAGTCTAATTTTACACAATAGGTGAAATTCTTACAGAACTCATTACCCCAAGAGAAGATAAAAGTCAGAAATAGTATGTTTGGGGAAAAATATAAATGTTCAGACCTTGATAACATGGATGGCAACTGTATCTCTTATGAAATGTCAGTGAGAACTGCTGCTAAATCAGAGTTCTGAATTGGATGAATCAATTGTAAGGATACTAACGTTTACTGAGATCATGTGCTGAAATACTGTGCTAAATGCCTATGAATATTATTTCTCTTAATTAGAAAAATTACCCTACAGGGCAAGTACACTTACAGATGACCAGTGAAGGAGTTAGAAGACAGACCCATCAGACTCCAGAGCTGATATGCTCAAGTACAAGATTAGATTACCTGCCAATAGGTAACTTGCTGGCACAGCCCAGCCTAAAGGGTTAGTTTCTCAGAGTCAGATATTCATTCTGGCCTCTACATCTGTGAATATACTTGTGTGCATGTGTGTGTATGGGAGTATGCAGGAGGGGAGGAGTGGTTACACGATATCTGTAAGACAGTAAAGGGCTGTACTGCTCAAACAGATGTTTTCAGATGAAGTGTGGGGAGATAATAACTGATGTTTAGTAAATCTTTGACTTTTAGGAATTTATTATTTTTTCTTGTTTCAAAAATTTTATTTTTTTCTCATAGAAAAAATGTATTATAGGCATGAATCACATTATCATCTCAACAGTGTTCATGTAGATTTGTTCCTATTATCATAATCATAGTAAAAATATGACTATAAATGTCTATTTATAAGTTGCTCTCCTAACCTAAACTGAAGATCAGTAAAGAGGAAAAACATCTACTTCTACATTCCAGGAAAACATCTACTTCTGCTTCACTGACTATGCAAAAGCCTTTGACTGTGTGGATCACAACAAACTGTGAAAAATTCTTAAAGAGATGGGAATACTAGACCCAGGTTAGGGACAGGAGGAGACAGGGTGACAGAGGATGAGACAGTTGGATGGCATCAGAGACTCAATGGACACGAATTTGGACAAACTCCAGGAGACAGAGAAGGGCAGGGAAACCTGTGTGCTGCAGTCCATGGGGTCATAAAGAGTTGGACACGACTTAAGAGACTGAAACAACAACAACAGCTAAAAGAACTGCCTATTTAAGGAGTGTCTAAGAACATTTAAAAACAAGGGAGACAAAAAAATGAGGATACTAGAGGAAAATTTAACATTGGATACCACAGCTACCACAATTTAATAGTAAACACAGCCTAAATCCTAGCCAGGTTAACATAAAACCTCACACTAAAGGCCTATTTCAGTTCTGCTTTTATATAATTTATTATGTTCAGTTTTCAACACAAAATTGTAAGATATGCTAAAAGGCAAAATAAAGAAAAAAAAATCAGATTGAAGGAACAAAGCAACCACTGGATCCAGATTTATACATGGCAGACATTTCAGAATTATCAGACCAGGAATTTTAAGTAACTATGATTAACATGTTAAGAATTCTAATGAAAAAAGTGAACAATTTGCAAGAAGAGATAAGTAACATAAGCAAAGAGATGGAGACTCTAAGAAAGAACCAAAAGAAAATGCTAGAAATGAAAAACACTAACAGAAATGAATGTGTTTAATGGGTTCATCAGTAAACTGGACATGACTGAATGAAAGAATCAATGAGCTTGAAGATAAGGACAATATAAACTTACAAAACTGACTGGAAAGAGAAAAAAATGAAAAGAATGAAACAGAATATCCAAAAACTGAGAAAATTACAAAAGGAGAACATACATGTAATGGGAATGCTGAGGAGAAAAAAGAGAGAAAGAGAAGAAATATTTGAAGTAATAATGCCATAGAAATTTCCAAAATTAATGACAACAACAACCCACAGATCTAGAAAGTTCAGAGAACATACTAAGCAGGATAAATAAATTAAAAATCTATATCATGAATGTTACATTCAAACTATAGAAAATCAAAGAAAAAATCTTGAAGTCGAGGAGGTAGGGGGGAATCTTATCAATAAAGGAACAAGAATAAGAATTACATAGGCCTTCTTTTCAAAAACCATGCAAGCAAGAAGGGACTGGAGTAAAATACTTTGCTTTTAAACAATGAAAAATCAGCTGCTTAGAATTGTGTATTCAGTAAAACTGCTTTCATCAAAAAGAGACTTTCTCAGACAAAAATTGAGGGAAACTGTTGCTAGCTTCAGAGAGAAGAAAATATGTCAAAAACTCATATATACAAACACACATATATAGCAAAGAGTGTTAAAGAAGGAATGAAAGTAAAATAGAATCTTTTCCTTTTCTTATTCTTTATTAATCTAACAGATAACAGTTTGTTCAAAGTAATAACAGCAACAAAATATTTCGTGATCATAACTTATGGATAAGCTATGCTTCAAAAAACTAAGATCATAGCATTCAGTTCCATCACTTCATGGTATATAGGTGGGGAAAAAAATGGAAACATTGACAGACTTTATTTTCTTGGGCTTCAAAATCACTGCAGAAGGTGACCGCAGCCATAAAATTAAAAGATGCTCACTCCTTGGAAGCAAAGCTATGATAAACCTAGACAGCGTACTCAAAAGCAGAGATATCACTTTGCTGACAAAGGTCCATATAGCCAAAGTTATGGTTTTTCCAGTAGTCATGTACAGATGTGAGAGTTGGATCATAAAGAAGGCTAAGCGCTGAAGAACTGATGCATTTGAAACCTGATGTTGGAGAAGACTCTTGAGAGACTCTTAGACAGCAAGGAGATTAAACTAGTTAATCCTAAAGGAAATCTACCCTGAATATTCATTGGAAGGACTGATGCTGAAGCTCCAATACTTTGACCACCTGACGTGAAGAGCCCACTCACTGGAAAAGACCCTGATGATGAGAAAGACTGAAGGCTGGAGGAGAAGGGGACAACAGAGGATGAGACGGTTGGATGGCATCACCAATTCAATGGATATGAGTTTGAGCAAACTCCAGGAGATAGTGAAGGACAGGGAAGCCTGGTGTGCTGCCATCCATGGGATCGCAAAGACTCGGACATGACTGGGTGACTGCACAATAACAACAAGCTTATGGATAAGTGAAATAAATGATAACAATGCTTTAAGGAATGGGAGGGAAGATTTGGGACTACTCTGTTATAAGGTATTTGAAGTGCCCATGAAGTGGTGGTATAGTGTTATTTGAAAGTAGACTTATAGTAGTTATAAATGTGTGTTATAATCTTTAGGGCAACTATTTAAAAGAGAAGTTGTAATTTATATTCTAAGATAAGAGAGAAAATGGGGTCATTACATAATGATCAATTAAAACCAGAGAAGGTAGATGAATAGAGGAAAGTAATAAAGAAACAAGGTCAACAAATAGAAAAGTCACAAGTATGGTTTATATTAATCCAACTTTATCAATAATCACTTTAAATGTATGTGGCCTAAATACACTAATTAAAAGACAAGAACTGTCAGAGTGGATCAAAAAGCAAGACCCAACTACATGCTATCTACAAGAAACCTCCTTTAGGTTTAGAAACATTAAAAGTGAAGGTATAGAGAAATATATACTGTGCCAGTGTTAATCAAAAGAAAGCTGGAGTATCTCTGAATTTCAGACACAGCAATGAAAATTATAAGTGATAGAGAAGTGTTGTGTAATGTTCAGGCACACAGTCGTGTTCGACTCTTTGCAACCCCAAAAATGACAGGGGGTCCGTTCTCCAGAAAGACATTATGATCCTTAAAATGTATGTGCCTAATAAACAGGTGCAAGATTATATGAGGCAAAACCTGTTAGAACTGCAAGAATTTGTTATTTATTTTAATTCAAAGATTACTCACAAATTCACTATTATAGAGACTTCAACATCACTCATTTAGTTACTGACAGAATGAGGAGGCAGAAAATCAGTAAAGATATAACTGAACAGGATAGTATCATCTATCAACTGGATTTAATTGACATTTATGGAATACTTCATCCAATAACAGTAGAATGCATGGTCTTCTTAAGCTCAAAGGGAAGATTCACCAAGTTAGATCATACTCTAGGCCACAAAGCACATCTTAACAAATTTAAAAGAATAGATATCATAAGAAGTATGCTCTCAGACAACAATGAAATTAGATGAGAGATCATTAACAGAAACACAGCTAGAAAATCCTGAGATATTTGGAGATTAAACATCACACATAAATAATACAAAAATCAAAGAAGAAGTCTCTGGAAATTAAAAAACTTTTTGAGCGAAATGAAAAAAAGACATCAAAATTTGTGGGATGCAGCAAGAGCAGTACTTAGAGAAAAATGTATAGCATTAAATGCATTAAAAATAAAAAAGAAGAGCCAAAATCAATCATCCAACTTAGGAAACTGGAAAAAGGAGAATAAATTAAGTCCAAAGTAAGAAGAAAAAATATCAAAGAAATTGAAAGCAGGAGAAAATAGAGAAAAATTAACAAAATTAAAAGCTTATTCTTTGAGAAGGGCAAAGAAATGGACAAACCTCTAGTCAGGGTAAAAAGAAAAAAAGAAGAGAAGATACAAATAATATCAGTAATGAAAGAGGGACCATTACAACTGAACCCATGGACAGTCAAAGGATAATAAAGGAATATTATGAACAACTCTATATCCACAAATTTGGTAACTTAGATAAAACGGAGCAATTCTTTGAAAGACACATTTACCAAAATTCATACAAGGAAAATAGGCCTATATTGATCAAAGAAGTTGAATAAATAGTTGATAACTTTCCAAGACAGAAAGCACCAAACCCACATAGTTTCACTGGTGAATAATACCAAATATTTAAGGAACAAATGATATCAGTTCTCTACAATTTGCTACAAAAAACAGACACAGAGTGAACACTTCCTAACTCATTTTATGAGGCCATCATTATACTAACACCAAAACTGCACAAATACATTATAAAAAAAGAAAGAGACCAATATTTCTCATTAACATAGATGCAAAATTCTCAAGAAAACATTAGCAAATCAAATCTAACAATATATAAAAAGTATTATACAACATGACTTAGTGGGATATACTTCAGGTTATTCAAGGCTAGTTCAACATTTGAAAATCAACTAACGTAATCCATCACATCAACATATTAAAATATAAAAATCATATATAATATCAGCAGATACAGAAAAAGTATTCCACAAAATCCAAAATCCATTCATGATAAAACTCTTGGTATGGGGAATTTTCTCAACTTGGTAAAGAATACCTAAAAACAACCTACAGCTACGTTTATATATAATGGTGAGAAACTTGATGTCTTTTCCCTAAGAGAGGAACAAGGCAAGATGTCCCCTCTCACCACTTCTATGCAACACTGTACTGTAAGTCCTAGCTAATGCAATAAAACAAGAAAAGGAAATAAAAGATGAACAGATTGGGAAGGAAGATACAGAAGGATCTTTTTTTCACAGATGATATGACCATTATGCAAAAAATTCCAAGGATTCACCAAAAGAACTGCTGGACCAAATAAGTGATTAAGTCAAGGCTGTAGGATGCAAGGTTAATATATGAAAGTCAACAGCTTTCCTATATACCACCAACAAACAACTGGAATTTGGAATTAAAAATATACTACCATTTACAAATGGATAGAGGAAGGGAGTGAAAGGGTGTTGGAGGAGGAAGAAGGAAGTGAAGATGGAAGGGAGGAAGGAAAAAAATTTAAGTCAAACAAAATATATATGAGATCCATAGGAAGAAAACTATAAAACTCTGAACAAGGAAACCAAAGAATATGTAAATAAATGAAAATGATAGTCTATATTCACAGATAGGAAGATGAAATATTGTTATGATGTCAATTCTTCCAACTCAATCTATAGATTTAGCCCAACCCTAATAAAAACCCCAGCACACTACCTTTTGAATAGCAACAAAATGATTCTAAAGTTTATATGGAGAGGCAAAAGACCAAAAAGAGCCATCACTGTTGAAGGAAAAGGACAAAGAGAACTGATACTACTTGACTCACTAAAAAGTGACAGTAATCAAGACTGTGGTACCAGTGAAAGAATACACAAATAGATGAATGGAACACAGCAAAGAGCCCAGAAATAGACCCACACAAATAAAGTCAACTGGTCTTTGACAAAGGAGCAGAGGTAATCCAACAGAGAAAGGATAGTCTTCTCAACAAATGGTGCTGCAACAACTGCATACCCACATGAAAAAAAAAATCGAGACACTGACCTTGTATCTTTCACAAAAATCAACATAGATCTAATGTAAAATGCAAAACAATTTGAGAAGATAAACAAGGGGAAAAATCTAAGTGGTCTCTGATTTGCCAATGAGTTTTCAGATGTAACACCAAGAGCACAATCCATAAAAGAAAAAATTGAAAAGGTGGACTTCATTAAAAATTTCTACTCTATGAAAGACACTGTTAAAAGAATAAAATGAAACCCACAAACGGAAGAAAATATCTGATAAAGGACTTATATCCAAATATTTAAAGGAGCTCTTAAAACTGGACAATGAGAAAACAATTCTATGATAAAATGGATAAAGAACTGAACAGACACCTCAACAAAGAAGATATATAGATGGTGAATTAGCATATGAACTGATGTTTGACATTAGAGGTCATTAGACATTGCAAATCAAAACGGGATACCATTACATGCCTATTAGAATGGCTAAAATCTAAAACAGTGACAAATACTGGGGACAATGTGGAGCAACAGAAACTCTCATTCACTGTTCCTGGGAATGTAAAATGGTACAGCTACTGTTATGGACTCAGTGCTGTGTCCCCTCGAAATTGATACACTGAAGCTCTAACTCCCAGTGTGATGATATTAGGAAGTAAGGTCTTTGGGAAGGTAATTATGTTTAAATGAGGTGATGATTCAGGGCCCCAATGATGGGATTAGTGCCCTTAAGAAAAAGAAGAAGAGACAACAGAGATTTTTCACTCTATCACATAAGGACACAGCAAGAAGGCAACTGCCCACAAGACAGAAGAGGACCCTTAAGAAGAACCAAGTTTGCTGGCGTTTTCATTCTGGACTTCCCAGCCTCCAGAACTGCAAAAAATGTTTTGTTTAAGCCACCCAGTCTGTGGTATTTTGTGACAGCAGCCTAAGGAGACTAACACAGCCACTTTGGAAAACAATTTGGCAGTTCCTTACAGAGCTAAACATAGGCTTACCATACAACTCAGCATCCCTCTCTTAGGTCTTTACCCAAATTAGTTAAAAATTTACACCAAATCAAAAACCTGCACATGAATGTTTATACCAGCTTTATTCATGATTGCCAAAACTGAAAGCAGCAAAGATGTCCCTCAACAGGTGAATGGATAAACAAACTGTGGTACTTCCACACAATTCAGTGTTATCAGCAATAAAAACAAATGAGCTGTCAAGTCACAAAAAGACACGGAGGAATCGTTTATTTTAAAAAAAAAGCAATCAGAAAAGACTTCATAACATATGATTCCAACTATTTGACATTCTAGGAAGCAAAATCATAAAGACAGAAAAATCAGCGATTGGCAGAGATGGTAGGTAGACAGGAGTGAATAGGTGGAACATGGAATTTTTAGGGCGGTGAAACTATTCTGTATGAATATGTAATGGCTGATTCAAGACATTATGCATTTAGCAAAACTCATAGAACTATACTACAGGAAGACTGAACCCCAATGTAAGTTATGGACTTTAGTTAATAATATATATCAATATTGGTTCATCAATTGTAACAAATGTACTGCATCAGAGCAAATGTTAATAATAGGGGAACTGGACCATGGAGGGAGATAAGGGGAGGAAAAAGAGCAAACATTGTACTTTCTAATAAATATTTTTATAAACCTAAAACTTCTCTAAGAAATGAAGTCTATAAATTAAAAAATATAGCCATTGAAAACAGACTAAAAGAACACTAAAATAATTTTAAAATTATTTTAAAATAATGATGTCAAGTAGAATGAATAAATTAAGCATTAAGAGAACAACAATATGATCCAAATGAAATTATATCCAGAAAATTCTAAGCTGGTACTTTATCCAGTTAACACAATCTCTAATCCTTTTTTGTTGTTTTATATTAATTAAAAATCATGCTACCTCCCCTTGGTGTTGTTTTCTAGAGAGAACAAATGAAGAAAATGCATTAAAAATTAAAAAAGAGGTATCATAGAAACTATTAAAGGTTATTAATGATGAGAAAAGATAAGATGTTTCCTTTGAATGAAGAGGGAGTTAGGCTTGGGAAGGATTCAATGAAACCTCTAACTAATGAAGGCTAAACTTATCACAAATTACAAGCACAAAGAGAGTGTTCTATTAAATCAAAGGCTTTTTCAGTCGAACTGGAAGGCTATGTGGGGAAGAAGCTTAAATTCAATAAAGTATGAGTCACAGGTTATCTGAAACCTCTCCCCTGGGAAGAAACTTGTTCTATCTGGAGGTATTTAATTTCTGCGTCAGTGTAGATACTTTTAAGTTCACAACCTTAAGAATTTTCTGGTCAATATTGATACGAAGGCTATAATTTGATATGAGTAGAAAAACAGCTTTCTCTTTCTTCTATGGCAAACAGACACAAAAACACTTGCCCTTATATATAATAGTTCCTTTTTGCTAATTGAAAGAATTTTAAGGCTTAAAAGAAATCAGAGATAATCAAGCCCCTTTATTTACTGTCTTCAGACTCTTGTTAATAAAACAAAACGACTCTTAAAATTAACAACACTAATCCTTTATTGAAATGGCTTTCATGCATTAATAGACCTCAGCCATTCACTTAAGCCCATCTAAGTAGCTTGATCAGATTCCATTAAAATAATGTATAATTTCTTTAATTCCAACATGACTTAGCTATAGATTTATTTCATATTGAACTTGAAAAAAAAAATGGATTCAAGAACAGGTGTCTCAGGCTAGATTTGGGGCTGCATAAATAAGCTTTGTGTTAGGGGATGATAAGAATACATTTAAAATTTTAATTGAAGGAAGCCAGGCACCAGAGGCAAACAGTGTGCAATTTTTTTAAATGCTAAATAAAGTCAGCTGCCAAAAAGGGCAAGCTCACTGAGATTACAGCTGTTCACTATCATGCAACAATAATACAAAAGCTCTCTATTTCTTGAGGTATGTCTTATCCACTTGGTGGACTATGGCCTCTGCACATCATTTCTGTACCCTGGGGTTAGGTTACCATAACATGGCATAAAACTATTCAAAGTGAAGGAAAAGTGACTTTTCGCATATCTGCTGCTGCTGCTGCTGCTGCTAGGTCACTTCAGTCGTGTCCGACTTGGTGCGACCCCATAGATGGCAGCCCACCAGGCTCCGCCATCCCTGGGATTCTCCAGGCAAGAACACTGGAGTGGGTTGCCATTTCCTGAAGTCGCTCAGTTGTGTCTGACTCGTAGCGACCCCATGGACTGCAGCCTACCAGGCTCCTCCGTCCATGGGGTTTTCTAGACAAGAGTACTGGAGTGGGGTGCCATTGCCTTCTCCGTTTGCATATCTGCCATTTAATATTACCTATATTCATATCTCTTCTAATTAATTTAGGAGATTGAAAATATGTGTTGTCTCTCGTTCCAATAACAAAAGAGACTGTAAAATAACAAGTAAGGGGGAAAAAAAGAGCCTGAGCTTTTCACCTTCTCCTTATTTCTGGTAGTTACTAATCAAACCACAGAAAGGAGAAAGGACAGCAGAACAAGAAATAGCCTTTCAGAAATTCCACAAATCAAAGTCTTTTTTTGTAAGTAGCTCTTACCTGTGGTCCCTGTTACAAATTAAACTAGTTAAACATGGAATTGAATAACAACATATTATGTTTTATACTGGAGAAGGCAATGGCACCCCACTCCAGTACTCTTGCCTGGAAAATCCCATGGATGGAGGAGCCTGGTAGGCTACAGTCCATGGGGTTGCGAAGAGTCGGACACGACTGAGAGACTTCACTTTCACTTTTCCCTTTCATGCACTGGAGAAGGAAATGGCAACCCACTCCAGTATTCTTGCCTGGAGAATCCCAGGGATGGTGGAGCCTGGTGGGCTGCCGTCTGTGGGGTCGCACAGAGTCGGACATGACTGAAGCGACTTAGCAGTAGCAGCAGCATGTTTTACACTAAAAAAGCAATAACTTTAAAATGTTAGTTTGCTCTTGACAACAGATAATTTTCTCAAAATACAGCTCATGGAATCATTCATTTCCCTGTTATTTTAAAGAATGACATAACAAGATAGAGGGTTCAGGCTGTTTCTTAGCCACAATGCAAAGATTTCATTCAAACTTTTCCCAAATGATTCTTTTCCCTCTTCTTCCTTTAATCTGCTCAGCATACTCTAAAGACCCAGGCAATTCATTTCAATGAGATAGAACTGCAAGGCCATCTATAAGAAATGGTATGGCAAATGCATCAATTTACATAAGAGTTTTCTTACGCATCTTTGGCCACTCCTGATTTTATTCAAATACATAGATAATTCTCCTACTAAAACAGAGAGAAACATGTTTAAATAGTTAAGGACATATTACAGTTGTTATAGTAAAATATGTATTAGTCTTTTTGTTAAACAACTGAAAATGCTATTGAATATAGTTTTATATAAAACTAATTCTAAACATCTATATCAACATAGAACATAGAAACCACAATTGCTATTTATCACTAACGTACATTTCTTTTCAGGCTAAAAAAAAAAAGTTCAAAGAAGAGATTTCATTTAATCAAATGAGAAACATTTAAATTATCCACAGCAGACCAGCGAACAGTGATTTGTCCATATATACATTAATTAGTTCAATACTAACATATTAATATTAATGACCCAGAAAAAGAAGGAGCTTAAAGCTATTATCAGATTTTAAAAATGTCACAAATATAGACATAACATTTACTATTCACATAATGGATACCAATCTGTACATACTACAAAATTAGGGAATCTTTACGCCTCCCTTGCCTTTATTTTTGGCATCTGGAATACTGTTCAACTGACATGGAGCAATTTACCCTTTTTTCTCTTTGAAAAAATTCCCCCATATCCAACCATTTGATTAATAATTTAACGTCATATTCTAAATTATGTTAGCAGAAAATGCACCTCTTGATGTAGTTTAATACTTTCATGTGTGTTTAATTTAAAAAGTACAAATCCTTCAGAGTGACATTCATTGTTTATATTCTTGGCACTATTTATAACACAGGGTTGAGTAATAACAACAATGTCAATCCTATGTCATATCCTCAATTTAATTAAAACATTTCCTAACAAGCAATTCTATATTAACTTAATTACTTTTGCTGATATTCTTCAAAAGCATGGTTACATTTATTTATTGTTTGCCACAAACCGTTGCTAATGAGTTATAAAGTTATGTGTTGAATTCCTATAAATACAAAACCTAGCAATTACTCTGAATGTAAACACTGATTTTCAGTTTTACCTATTCAATGACAGTAGTGAATGAATGGAAAATGTAAGGTTTTATTTAACTAAAGCACAAACATTTTCATACCTTTATAGCTGAAAAAATAACTGCATCTAAGCATCTTCTATCAAATTTGTTTTGGAGTCCCTTGAGAAACACAACATAATTAGCTATCCAACTGATTTTTCAGTCACATTCTACTAAACTGAGAAGCAGATGGTTTAATGCTCTCTTCCACATAACTCAGCAAATCACGGGCAGAACGGGAAACGACGCCCAAGAGTTCTGATACTTTGGCACTGCTCTAAGTAAGATATAATAGGCACATGGCATTAAAAAAAAAATACATCATTCCAAGCACTTCAAGTGTGCAGAATTCTATATCTAAGATTTCTGATCACTTTACAGATTTTCCAAGACCAGTTCAAATGCCATTTGTTTTTCATTATTTTGGCTGGACTGACTGTACTTCCCAGTCTTGGGAAGGTTTGTATCCTGGTTTCTTGTTTGTATCTTTATAAGTCACTAACCACATGTTGCCTCATGAAACACATTTTGAAAAATGTTTGTGTTAATCTGTTATTTAGACTGAAAGCTTCTTGAGAACAGGGACTCTGTCTTAATTATTTACACTGAGATTGGCAAAATTTTCAGGTTCTGAGGTCAGAGTGAGGATTTCTTATCTCTGGCAAATGATTAATCTATATAAAATGTGAATAATGATGGCACCTATCATAAAGGTTTATTGTGAATATTAAATAAATAACATATTCAAAGTTCTTAAGCACTGTTACGTAGTAAGGTTCACTAAATGTTAGCTATTTTTGTATGTAATATTGTTTTCGTAATACCTGAACTGAGGAAGTAGTCCATAAGTATTTACTGAATCAAAGATATCCAAAGAGACAGACAGATACACATACAGCTGAGATCTCATATGGGAAAATGCTTTAGTCCATAAAGTACTTTTAAACTTTGCTATTTTTTAAATTAGCATTTTTTCAGTATAACAACAATTAGGCCATCATATTGTAAAAACATTTTCCAAATATTACCATGCCTATGATCTCATGTGCTCTGCATCAAGAGCCTGTGAATCATATAGATTAGGCTATATTTCCTTTAGTTGATATAACTGGAAATGGAAAGTAAAATTTTTCAAGGTTCATTTTGCTTAGTAGTAGTAGTTTAGTTGCTAAGTCGTGTCCGACTCTTTCGACCCCACATACTGTAGCCTGCCAGGCTCCTTTGTCCATGTAATTCTCCAGGCAAGAATACTGGAGTGGGTTGCCATTTCCTTCTCCAAGGGATCTTCCTGACCCAGGAATCGAACTCGGGTCTTCTGCATTACAGACAGATTCTTTACCGACTGAGCTATGAGGGAAGCTACCTCATTTTGCTTATAGGTGATTTAATTAAAAAAAAAAAAAGGCTCCACAACAACTGAGTAACAATTATTGGCTAGGCATTATTAGGTAAAAAGGGGACAGAATAAATCAGACAAGAATCTCAAAAAAGTCACAACTTACTTAAATAGACAAGTAAACAAGCTATTTAAAGACTATATTCTTAAGTGAGAACATGAGGTCAATTGGAGAGAAAGATCACAAAGTGATACTAAAAGATAAACAGGATTTCATGGGATGAAATAGAGGAAAGATTTCTAGAAAGAATAAGTATGTTCCCAGCATAAAATAAAAGTGCACAGAACTTTGAAGGAATAAATTTGTAGTTGGGCTGGTGAGACCAGGAATCCAGGGCAAATTTTGAGAAGTGGGCAGTACAGAAGAAGGAGCTTAATTTTATGCTTTCTAAGTAAGGAGTTAATATGCATCTGTCTAGAAACTGCACAGCCATGGAACTTTTTAAGAAACAAAGTCTGTTTAATTTTGGAACTATCACTCTGTTGGCAGGCTGGAGAATGGATTAAAAGGGGATAGCTTCTGAAAGCAAAGGGGACAGTTAGGAGACAGAGAGAGATTAGGGATACGAAGATACCTTAGAGATAAATATACTTCACTATGACCTAACAACACACTTCTAGGCACATGTACAGCTTTCCAATCAATATGTTGCAAAATATTTGACAGAAGATAAAAACTTAAGCAGTAAAGACAGATATAAAAAGAACAGAAGAGAGAGAGTGCAGAAATAGATCCATACGTTGTCAATAGATTTTTGACAAAGGCACCAAGATGATTTGATACTGAAAGGCCAGTTTTTCAACATGTAAGTCTGGAACAACTGGATAACATATAGAAAACAATAAACCTCAACCCTTACCTCACACTTCACACAAAAATCAATATGAAAGGGATCACAGACATAAAAATAAAAGCTAAAAGCATAAGGCTTCTGCAAGAAAACATAAAACAGTATCTTCGCAATCTTAGGATAGGCAAAGATTTCTTAGGACACAAGAAGCACCAATTTATATAGTCACAGAAAAAAAATCAATTACCTGGATTTTAGTAAAGTTAAAAATTTTGATCTTCTAAAGATACTATTAAGAAAATGAACACTGAGAGAAAATATTTGTAAATTATGTTTCTGATAAAGAATCTGTATCTAGAATACACACACCCCTCCTATAAGTTAAAAATAAAAAGTAAAAATAACCCCATTTTAAGAATTAGAAAAGACTTGAACAGACTGAGGTGTTGGTTACATTATCAAAACTCATTGACTTATACATTTAAGATCTGTTTACTATAAATTGTTTATATCTCAAATTAAGAAGTACATGAAAAAGACCAAAGAAAATCTATTCACAAATTTACAATGGTTGAAACTATATATCTGGTAATTATTATCTTAGAGCAGGAGTCAGCAAACTTTTTTTTTGTAAAAAGCTACAGAGCAAACACTTAACGCTTTGCAGCCAGATGGTCTCTACTGCAACTATTCGACTCTGCCACTGCAGTATGAAAGCGGTCACAGACAATACGTTAACAAATGGACGTGGCTGTGTTCTAGTGAAACTTTATTTGCAAAACAGGTGGAGGGCAAGTTTGGCTGAGGACGACTGCCTCCTAGCCTCATTTTTAGAGTACAAGATTTTATTTGTAACACTCCGCCATAGAGAACTCTGTGGCTTTGCCACATGTCATCATCTCCCAGGTGGTAATACGGGCAGGAAAAATATCTTCTACATACAGTGTGATGTGGAAAAGTTTGATAAGCACTGCCCTAGAGAAACTAACACATATGAACAAAGAGACATACACAAAGGTATTCAAAGATATATCTGTTTATAATGGCAAAAACATGAATAATTTAAATGTCCATCAATGTGGGAATCATGATACAAAGGTACAACAGACACAGCAGGTGAATGAACTAAATGTCCACTTATTAACATATATATAATACAAATGGGTGCTTCTAAAATGGTCATTCATGACAAGCCATAAGATAATAATCTTTCCTCTGAAACAGATCTACTACATCCATTTAAAACGCAGATATCATATTTTTAAAAGACTATCTGACCTTCTAGAGTCAATCCAGGTACTACTGGCTAGACATTTCCAAAGGATGCTGCATATGGACTGCTCTATATATTCTAACATCTAAATTTGTGTGTTAGTCGCTCAGCTTGGGTGGCACCATGGTTGGTACTGAATATAATCTAGAAAAAAAGGGGACACAGAATGCAAGGTCTACTTTTGTCAACCCTATTATTAGGTATTCTGAACTACATGGATCAAGACTGACAAGATGTGGCAGTAGAAGCAGTATTCTTAATATTAAAAGAATCAATTAATTCTTGATTCCCTTAGTATTACCTACTTATTAGCACTCCAAGACAGCATGTTTTATTCCACATCCCCTCCTTCCCTCCCCAAATCATCATCTATCAGCTTGGAGAGCTAAAGAACTAATAGAAGACTAATGTTTTGTCAGGAAAGTTGTGACTGGGGTCAGCGATGGCTTTAGCTAAGAAGGCAACACAGTCCTCCAAATTAAAGGGAAAAAGAAAAAGATTAGGTCTCCTTGACAGGAGCATATTTCTAGTCTCTAATCAGCCTAGACACTGGAATTTCATTGGGCCAATGAGATAAAACCCAGAGGAATGGAGGAATGACATTCAATTGGGCTGGGACTGCAGTGGAGCTAAACTGGTTCTCAGTGAGAGGATGAGCAGAGGAGGGGGTGGATGTCTTCACCTTGCTCCTCTATCATAATTTCCCTCTTCTCTTTTCATTTACATTTCTGAACGAGTTTCACAAAAAGCCATCAAATGCTCCTAAGTTTCATTAATGTTGGTTGTTAAATTTTCTTAAAAGAAGCCCTGCTGAAATCCCATGACCCAATTAGGCTATTCTACTTTGTTCCCATAAAACCAAAGTGATAACAACAACAAACAGGGTGATTTGGAACATATAAAGCACTGTTAAAGACAGTATCACTTTGAATCCTCATAATGACTCTGTAGGGTACATAGAACCAGTTCGGATTCCAAGTCAAAGACACTGATCTGTTCCTATAAACTATGCCCTTCTCCATTCCTTAAAGGCCCAGCTTACGCTCCCAGTTCAGCTCAGTTCAGTCACTCAGTTGTGTCAAACTCTTTGCGACCCCATGAACCGCAGCACGCCAGGCCTCCCTGTCCATCACCAACTCCCAGAGTTTATCCAAACTCATGTCCATTGAGTCAGTGATGCCATCCAACCATCTCATCCTCTGTCGTCCCCTTCTCCTTCTGCCCTCAATCTTTCCCAGCATCAGGGTCTTTTCCAATGAGTCAGCTCTTCACATCAGGTGGCCAAACTATTGGAGTTTCAGCTTCAACATCAGTCCTTCCAATGAACACCCAGGTCTCCTTTAGGATGGACTGGTTGGATCTCCTTGCAGTCCAACGGACTCTCAAGAGTCTTCTCCAACACTACAGTTCAAAAGCATCAATTTTTCTGTGCTCAGCTTTCTTTATAGTCCAACTCTCACATCCATATATGACCACTGGAAAAACCATAGCCTTGACTAGATGGACCTTTGTTGACAAAGTAATATCTTTGCTTTTTAATATGCTGTCTAGGTTGGTCATAACTTTCATTCCCAGTGATGTCTTTAATAATTCAGCCAGAAAGTTTCTTGGATTTCTGATGACCCACAAAATTCCAAACCTTTCTTATGGCACTTAACATATCCTACCTTTGTCACATTTACAGATCTCTGTGTTTTAACATACTCAATGCAAGTTCCTAAAGGGCAGAGGCTGGATCTTATTCCCTTTAGCCTCTAGAAACACTCAAATTTTTACATGATGACTAATGCACTTCCCTGCTTTTGAAGGTGACTCACATATGTATAATTCCACTACAGACGATGGCCTATTATTATTTCTGACTCCATGGAATTAGTCTATAATCTATAAAAACCAATGGAAGAGACAGAAGGAAATTCTAGATTTCTATCATACCTAGAGCTCTGGCACATAAAACTTGCCAAAAGGGTTAGTAGGCATTTAGCTTTCTTTAGCATTTCAACAATTATCTTAATTATAGAATCATTCTAAACTTGAATGTGATCTACAGACTGTAAACAAATAAGACTCTTATCACAATGTAATCAATTGATTGCATTTTAAAGAGAATATGAGAGGGAGAAGAAGAGAGAGAGCCAGGGGACTAAGAGCTCATATTAGAAAAAGAGTCTTTACTTTATGAAAAGATTTCCTTTGGAATTCTTTACATAGTCCCACTGGAATATTTAAAACATAAGTTAATTATAACAATTCAATTTACAGCAAATTTTAAGAACACACTTTTAACATAAAAGGTGTATAAGTACTTACAAACACACTGATAATTTCTGATACAGGTATCAAGGTCAGGGGCCAGACATTCCCACAGGAAATTTAGAGAGCCTGGATTCTATTTCTAGCAAACTTGGGTAGGTTCTAAAGAGACTTAAGAGGATTTTTAAAAAACTTTTCCAATGAAATTATTTCCACTCCACAATGACTTCTGATGCTAATTGTGTATTGCTGCTTCCTAAATCATACCTCTTTTCATCTCTGAACTCATTCTGCCGGATCTTTGTACAAAAGGGACAGGATATATTGCTAAAAACAATTCATTCTTAGCAACAGACCATTTAAAAAAATTGAAAATTTAGTAAAAAGTGCCTCACACAGCTTGCAGGGTAACAGTCACATTGGACCAGGATACAGAAGAGATGCCTGCAATGCAGGAGACCCGGGTTCAATTCCTGGGTCAAGAAGATACCCTGGAGAAGGAAATGGCAACCCACTCCAGTATTCTTGCCTGGAGAATCCCATGGACAGAGGAGCCTGGCAGGCTACAGTCCATGGGGTCGCAAAAGTCGGACATGACTTAACAACTAAACCACCACCACCACAAAAGAGATGGGTTTTGTTTTTTTATTATATTTATTGTGTGTTGGTCAAGTGGTTGACATTGTGTAAATAACCCAGAAGACCTAGGCCCTGCTGCCATCTGTAATCGCCTTCAAGATAAGATAAATAGCTAAAAACATGCAAATATACTGGGTTGGCCAAAAAGTTCATTGGGGTTCTTCTGCAAGATGTTAGGGAAAACGTGAATAAACCTTTTGGCCAATGCAACAGAACGGTACTGCTTTAAGTTTTCCTCAAAATGCTCCCAACAGCAAAGGAGGGTAAACTTCTACTACTAAGGATATGAAGGCTGTACTAAACCTATGGATTGAATTTGATGCTTTATCAAAATTTTCATTTTACACCATTATATATCCTGTTTGTTTTATCATCTGAAAATGATTTAGCTTACATACTAGCAAATAAAATTGGCAGTGCAGAAAAATGTACCCTGTTTATCCTGGCAGTTTGCAAACCTCTGACTCACTTTCTCTATGTTTACTCATATCTCAACATAAGAAGCATTTGTAGGACAAATATGGAAATAAACATCGACAGCCATGTTTAAGATGTGGGCGCACTCTGGGCAAAACTGTTGTGTGGACAAAGCTTCAGCTCTCTATTCCCGTATTTTGTAACTATAAATAAAATACCATAGATTTCTTTCTCTCCACAGGTGGGAAGCTGAAGATAAAGAAGGTATCAGAGGGAAAGGTAGTTTGAGTTCTTCTGAGATACACATATATTCTAACTGGCATTTTTTATTCCTGAGACAAAAATCTTCCTTTCTTTTACGGACCATGAACAGCAAAAGAAGTCTTGCAAAGGATGAATTCAAATTCTTTATGTACCTGCAAATGACATGTGTTTAAGTCAGTAGTTTTCAAAAGAGTAGGGTGCAGGGCAGAGAGACCTAATAGAATCTTCAAGTAGGGAGAGCTAGCTCAGTCTTCAGATCATCTCCCTGTACCACCTTCCCGTTTCCAAAGACACAGCCAATTTTAAAATCACTAATTATAGTGAGCCACTGTTATAGGTAGGAGTATACCTTCTATCTCAGGTATACTGGTATAGAAAAAATATTAAGGCAGCTGCAGAGAGACTATCTGACTGGTCCAGAATTTTACTATGTTTAATTGGTGGGTTTATTAAGCAGAGTGAGTCTAGTGCTTAGAGGTTATTCTCAGAAGTTACTTCTCTCTGGATCTCTTCCAATTTTTCCATGTAACTTCATAATTTTAAAAGGGAAAACTGTCTATGAAGTCCTTATAAAGGCCTAGTTTTCATCTCGGAATAAAGGATAACTTTTTTCCTTTTGCAAATTATAATCTAATAATATATTCCATTACAACATTTTTGTTTTAAAACTTGGGGACCAAACACAGACAATGAAAAGAAACTCTGTGTGAAAATCATCTTAATACCTTTTATAGCTCTTAATCACTTTCCTTTCTGACTGCTGCTACTGCTGCTAAGTCGCTTTAGTCGTGTCAGACTCTGTGTGACCCCATAGATGGTAGCCCACCAGGCTCCGCCATCCCTGGGATTCTCCAGGCAAGAATACTGGAGTGGGTTGCCATTTCCTTCTCCAATGCATGAAAGTGGAAAGTGAAAGTGAAGTCACTCAGTCCTGTCTGACTCTTTGTGACCCCATGGACTGCAGCCTACCAGGCTCCTCCGTCCATGGGATTTTCCAGGCAAGAGTACTGGAGTGGAGTGCCATTGCCTTCTCCTTTATGACTACAGTCCCATAAAAATGGGTAGGGAGAAAAGTATTGAATATCATGGGCTTTATTAAAGCAAATCTGAGGTTCAGAAGTGATAATTAACTGCTTAAGTTCAGAAGGCTAAGAACTACAGAACTGAGATCAGACACAGTTAAACTCATAGACCAGTATCCTCTCCTCTTCCTCACATTACCTAAACAGAGAAATAAAAGATATTCTTGCAGCACAGTTCAGTTCAGTCACTCAGTCGTGTCCGGCTCTTTGCGACCCCATGAACCGCAGCATGCCAGGCCTCCCTGTCCATCATCAACTCCCAGAGTTTACCCAAACTCATGTCCACTGAGTCAGTGATGCCATCCAACCATCTCATCCTCTGTTGTCCCCTTGTCCTCCTGCCCTAAATCTTTCCCAGCATCAGAGTCTTTTCAAGTGAGTCAGCTCTTCACATCAGGTGGACAAAGTATTGAAGTTTCAGCTTCAACACCCAGGACCGGTCTCCTTTAGGATGGACTGGTTGGATCTCCTTGCAGTTCAAGGGACTCTCAAGAGTCTTCTCCAACACCACAGTTCAAAAGCATCAATTCTTCTGTGCTCAGCTTTCTTTATAGTCCAACTCTCACATCCATACATGACCACTGGAAAAATCATAGCCTTGACTAGACAGACCTTTGTTGACAAAGTAATGTCTCTGCTTTTTAATATGCTGTCTAGGTTGGTCATAACTTTCCTTCCAAGGAGTAAGCGTCTTTTAATTTCATGGCTGCAATCACCATCTGCAGTGACTTTGGAGCCCAGAAAAATAAAGTCAGCCACTGTTTTCACTGTTTCCCCATCTATTTGCCATGAAGCGATGGGACCGGACGCCATGATCTTAGTTTTCTGAATGTTGAGCTTTAAGCCAACTTTTTCAAGCAAGCAGCAATCTATCTAAACATACACTTAAATCAGATACCTCTAGGCCATTAAATTTTTTCATATTTATAAACACTGTTTCTTACTAGTCATTATTTTCATTTAAAAGAAAGTTTTTCAATTAGATTTATCAAATTAAGTAATTCAGTTCAATTTATGACATTGAAAGACAGGAGAAGGAAATGCAAAACACCCAAATGGTTTAATTGCTAATCTGCATATGAAGGGAAAAAAATAATGGAGGACTGAGTTTAAATGGCTTAAGTTCCCTACTGCTAGATCAGTGTATTCAAGAGTAAACAGCAACTAGAAAAGTATCTTGGAAACAGGTAGTCATACATAGCCTAAAACAGTCAACAAAATTTAACAGATCAATTACTGTTGAAAGAGACTTCAAACTATTAAATGCCAAGATTCCCATTCTAAATTATCATAAGGAATCTAACTGGAAGAATCAAGCCCACTACATGTAGTTCAGGTTTAGGAAACATTTTGCAATACAGAAAAATAACTGACCATTTTATCAACAACTTTAGAACTGACACGACAGCTATAGGTAACAAGGAAAGATTATTATTTTCAATTGGAAGCATAATTTTTATATTTTGCTTCACTAAACCAAATTTTTGGAGAAGGAAATGGCAACCCACTCCAGTATCTTCCCTGGGAAATCCCACGGACAGAGGAGCTTGGCAGGGTATAGTCCATGGGATCACAAAGAGTCAGAAACGACTTAACAACTAAACAGCAGCAAACCAAATTTTACTACAAAGGATATGGTTTCATATACAAATATAAAAAAATGAAGGGGAAAAACAAAGAATTCAACTTATAACAAGGTATGATTTGGCTATTCAAATGATCAAATGTGCATACTAATTTCTATACTGGTGACAGATTTGCACAGAAATCACCAAATTCCACCTGCAGGCACATCATATCAAGTGAGTACAAACAGTAATAATTTCATGGCAGTCATGTCATAATATCCTAAAAATCTTTGTACAAATCAAAACAATAACAGATTTAGTTGACTTATGGTTAACTGAAGGATTAATGTCAAAGAGCTTATTAAAATTCATTCTGATTTCTCTAATTCTAGAAATAAGTTCCTCCAAAAGTACATATATAGATAGTGTATATAAACAGACATAGAAGTGGATGGCAATCATACTTTTCATAAAAATTAAAGTATTCCAGGTTCTAAAATAAACCTCTTCTTTTGGATATAAGATTAGCTTTAAATTATTTTACTTATAATGAATTCTGAAAGAACATTGAAAATAACTACTAGTTTAATTAAAGGTGTCCAACAGGCGTAGGTTAATTCATTAGCATGAAGAAAGATGTATGATTTTATACAGTATCTGTAGTGAAAAAGCAAAGATATATTTAATTAAAATTATACTTCTATGATACCATGATAAAATGATTTCTTTAATCAGGGACAGCAAATGACTAAGAAGAAAATACCACTGGTAACTCTTCAGTACCTAAAATTATATGAAAGATTCAGGAAAAGTTACAGGATAGAGGGAGGAAATAGGATAGAGTTATTAAATTCATCATATTATTTAGTTCCCAGACATTAAAGACAGTTCTATGCTTCTAATCATTATTCTGCTAGGTAAGGCATTTGACAATAGCATACTAGGAAGGACTTAGACTGGAGGTGGTAGAGTGAATGTATTAACCAGAGTTCTGTCACTTATAAGCTGTGTGATTGTGGATAAGCCACTTAGTATCTACCAGGTCTTAGAGTCCACATAAAAAAAGTAAGGATGATTTTGAGAGTCCGTGTAACTGTAACATGAAGAAATTCTGAATGTTTCAAATTCAAGCCTTTTCATAAAAATATTTTATTGGAGTATAGTTGCTTCACAATGTTATTTTCTGCTGTACAGCAAAGTGAATCAGCCATTTGTGGACATATAACCCCCTTTTTTGGATTTACTTCCCATTTACATCACAACAGAGCATTAAGTAGATTTCCATATGCTATACAGTAGGTTCTCATTAGTTGTCTATTATATATATATATATATATATTTTTTTCTATTTATTTTGGTCATCTTTATTGGCTGTCAATAGCACTTTATAATTTCCAGCGTAACAGTCATCCTTAGCTTTTGTTAATTATTATTCCTGAGAATATTATATTTTTTGTGCAAAAGCAACTACATTTTCTAACTATTGTTTTTTAGGTGCATAAAAATACAATTGACTCTTTTCCAATAATATCATGTCTACTACAACAGGTATTGTTCAAAGTAAAGTGAAAGTCTCAATCACTCAGTCATGTTCAATTCTTTCCAACCCCATGGACTGTAGCCCACCAGGCTCCTCTGTCTATGGAATTCTCCAGGCAATAATACTGGAGTGGGTTGCCATTCCCTTCTTCATATTTTATATCTTTAACCTTCATGTTCTGTAGTTGCTACTACAGACTACAAAATATATAAGGAAGGCTTACACTCAAACAAACCAAATAACTACTTGTAGCATATTGGCATGGCCAACTTATATACTAAATTGGTAAGTCTAGCGAAGCTAACTTTTCACTTTTTCAATTAACTGACTGCTACTCATAAAGTTCAGTCAGCTCAGTTCAGTCGCTCAGTCGTGTCGGACTCTTTGCGACCCCACGAACCACAGCACGCCAGGCCTCCCTGTTCCCCTCTCCTTTGAAACAGTGAAACTTATTTTTTGCAGGCTATATGCTTCCACAATCAAAGAAGCTTGAAACTGAACTAAGTACACAAAATGAAAAAGTTAGCCACAGTGAGACTGATAAGAGTTGCTTTTCCTGTATCTTTCTAACCTTGACACCTAATCTGTTTGTACCAGCTATAAACCACAGACCAGATCAATGGAAGCGCACATGTGTTCAGTCGCTCAGTCATGTCTGACTCTTTGTGACTCCATGGACTGAAGCCCACCAGGCTCTTCTGTCCATGGGATTTTCCAGGCAAGAATACTAGAGTGGGTTGCTATTTCCTCCTCCAGGAGATTGAATGTCTCCTGTGTCTCCTGCACCAGCAGGCAGATTCTTTACCACTGAGTGACCTGAGAAGCCTGATCAATGGAAGAGGAAACCTCAAAACTAAAGCTCAGGTAAATTTTAGATTAAGAGGTTCACTTTAAAATTTGAAGTGAGCTACAAAGAAAAAACAAATGCTGATATACAGAATAAGGCTCCTAAAGAAGACAAAATTCATATCACAAGATGATACTTTAAATCCATAAAGGACATTTTATAGAGTAACTTAAAGCATTTTATATAAGAAATTACCCAATTAACTTTTTTGACACTTCTGTGAAGTATTACCTGTATTTCTCAAAGGAGGCAAAAAGAAACAAAGGAACTAAAGTTACTCACTTTGCCAATGACATAGCTTCTTATTTCACATCTAGTGTTTTAACGTGTGAAAAAAGGTGCTCAGCTCCATAAGAAATTATATTAATTGAAATGCCTCAGCATTTTGAAAAATATTAGACTTCTCATAAGATGTGAGTGCAAAGATAGCGTACTGACTTACTACGCATTTCACCTAATCACTTAGTTCCGTATATGTCACACTGTTGGCACTCAATGAATATAGGCTATTACAGACATCTAACAATTACTTGAGCTCATATGTCAGGTACTGTGCTGAGTGCATTATACATATTAGTGCATTTAATCCTATCAACAACTCAAAGAGGTAAGTAAATTGTTACTCTTTATTTTACAGATGAGGAAATGAAGGCCTAGGTTAAGTTTACTTGCCCAAGATTACAAAAAGATACAGCAAAGATTTTAACAAAGGCAGCCCAACTTTGGACCTTATTTAAAGATCATCACTGTAGAAGAGACTAGTGGTAAGAAACTCTACCTATACTCTATCCCTTCTATCACTAAGTCCTTGGAGAGAAATTTCTTGCTCATCTTTGCCTCTCTTCTCATGCCTAGCATTGTACCTTAAACACATTATTCCTCATTGAATGTTTCCTGAATAAAATTAAAATCACATAAATAAATTAGGCTTCATTGTCCTCAACTATAAAATGGAGATAAAGGTACCTGCACTGTCTAGGTGGTTCTCATGGTATGGTCCCTGAACCTGGAAACTTTGTTAGAAATACAATTTTCAGGCCCTGTGTCAGGCTTACTGAATCAGAAAATACTATTTTAAGAAGATTTCCAGATAATTCTCATGCATACTTAAGTCTGAGAACCAGCAATCTATGTTATAATTATGAGGATCAAATGAGTACAATAATGTGAAAGCACCCCAAAAAGAGAAGGTACATCATCATCATTGAAATAATACATTATGTTCCTTGAAAAAACGTAGTGATTTTGCTAGATCCAGATAAAAATGAACATTAGAAATGAAACTGATCATGAGGGAATTCCCTGGCAGTCCGGTGGTTAGGACTCTGCACTTCCATGGCAGAGGGTACAGGTTCAATTCCTGGTTGGGGAACTAAGATTCCTGTATGCTGTGTGGTGCGGCCAAAAAATAAGACACTTATTATGAAACACTTTGTGAATAAAATATTACTATTCCAGATTTTATCTGGATAATGTATAGCACTCACAATGCAGAGAAAAATACTATGATCCTTAAGGTTGTAAGTAGAAATCCGATAACTTAGTTACACAGTAGTTCAACCCAGAGAGATGACAAGTTGCACAGGCTTCTTACCTGACCAGTGTCCAGTGGAGACACCATATCTGTCTGTGCAGGTCTCACTTACAGGTCTAAACACAGTTTCCCATCCTCCCGTAGCATAGCGCCAATTGTGAGATTCCAAGATGAGTGTTCGCTGGGTGCCATATGCAATCATGAAGCAGTAGACCACATGATGGAGTTGACAGCCATAGCCACAGCCTTTGTTGATGTTACACACCAGCTTCTTGGCTTTGCTGCAGTCCTTGGGATTCTGTCAGTAAGGAAGAGAAACAAAGGCGACAATAAATTGTATGGAGAGGTTAACTTCTCTTTGTAGGTGGCAAATGTCAAAAATCAATATAATAAGCTAGGACCAGTCTCGTGTATCTTATTAAGCAAGGAATTTAGTTTTTAAGATTAGATTTCAAAGAATCCACTGAAAATTTTATGTGCGTACTTACGGAGATGGCAGTGAAAAAGACCAGTTACTTCAGAAACATCAGCAACAAATGTGAAATTAAGCAGTTACATAATAAAAAAACAAAAAACACTCTTTCACTTCTCTATCACTCGGAACATGCAAGTATGATCCTCTTTGAATTCAAAGTTGCACACACTGAAATCTTTATAAAAGGAGCAAAATAGTTCGTTTACTCCAGCTGCACTTCAGCATTCTGAGCTTATTACCTTCACAGATGAACCTCAAATTATCTTAAAGGAAAAACTATAATTTATCTAATCTACCTATTCCAGATTTCGAGATGTCACCAACAAAATGGACTTTTTCATTATGGAAGTAAAGCCACTGAATACTGTAAAAGGATACCTGAGTTCAACAGTTAAAAAACATCAGTCATGGGATTTTAAGAAAACAAAATTGATGCTATTGGTAATTTTCAAAATAAAATGTAGAACATGCTTTATATCAGCTATATTGAGAATGTGTTAGTTATGCCAGTTTTTAATCAGGCGATCCATTTTTTCTTATTTATATACTTTGATATAAGATGACTAGCAAGTGGTTAAAACACTTTAATATTATTTGTATTATCTAAGAATGAGTCCAGTGGGGTTAAGCAAATGTGAAAAATTCTTTTTTCCCATTCTAAGGTTTCAGTCCCATCGTAATTCATTTGGGCTGTTTGTAAATACCCTAGGCAGCATAGTTCTTCAAATAAAAATTTGTTTTGATAAGGACTCCTTAGCCTGAGAAAATTTTCAAGCTGTTCTGTCTGCAGGTCCGGGAGAGAAAGGATGCGTACTTTCAGGAACAGTGTCTTTTCTTCCACACAGCAATAAGCAAGGTAATCAGTTCTCAATTTATATCAGCCTTTAATAAAGCAGCTGTCAAACCACAAATCTACAACTATTTTCTAGGGAATCATCTTGTCATGTCATCATCATACTTGTCATGTCAAGTAGAGCCCTAGAAACAAAAGCTAGGATGAATAGGCTATAAAATGATTCGGGGAGGGGAGGGGAAAGCTGAGAAGGGAAAATGCAGCACACAATTACTTTCAGAATTATCTTTCATATTCAGATATGCGACTGCAGGCTAATCCTTTCAGATCAAAGAAGAACCTGTATCATCAAGAGTCTTGTAAAGTGTTAGACCCCTTAAGAATTCAAGAAAGCCGAGATAAAATTCAGCAAGATGTGGTCAATGCTGTTTCCTCAATCAAGTTCTAGAGTTGCTGATTCTCTTTGCTTGAGACTAAACTCATGGACAGACTCCTCAGGCTATAAAGATTCCTACTTCAGCCACAGAAGATTTGAGAGGAACAGAGGGGGTCTGATGTCGGGAGACCAATTTATCATTTACTTTCTTACAATATTATACAAGGATCTGGGAGTAAATAATGTTCTCAAACTGATTCAAAGCTTTATTATTAATTCAATAGTTAAGAGAGCAAGAGTATCGACATCCGTTAGGTTTTTCATGATTTGTAAGAAATAAAATACCCTGAATGTTTCTGAAATTCATATGAATGAAAATGTCCTTCACATATTTTTCAATAAAAATTTTCTTTTAGAACTGCTTTGAGATGTACAGAATTATTGCAAAGTTAGTAGAGAGACCCCATATACCTCACAACCAGTTTTCCATATTATATCTTATATTAGTTTTCATTTTTTAAGGAAAAAAGAGTAAAGGAATATAATAATTAAAACATCTGACCTTTAGTTTTCAAACTGTAAATTTTTTTGCTGAAAAGAAGACTCACATCTACATTAAAAAATATATCTGTATTTCTTGAGAAAAGAGTTTAATTAGAACCCAACATTTCAAGAACTGAAGTCTAAGGAAAAGAGGATAATTTATGAAATGAAACATAATTCAAGAGTCTTAATGTGTCTCCAAGTAAGCTGGTGACAGAATATATTAAATCTTTCTGTAATGTCAAAGATAACACAGAGAAAGGGGAAAAAGTCTATTATGTTTGGTTTTGGAATGAGAAAGGCCTACATACACATGTAACCAATGGAAGACTCTAAGGCAGAGAGTGATAAGAGAAAATGCATGGCTGTTTGGAATGATAATAGTTAGACAAAACACTGAAAAGACTCAGAGCTATAGCCCCCCCCCTTATTTTATACCAAAATGATATTTAAAAATCTGCAAAATTCAAAGGGTCTTGTTCATAAAATATTCAGAAAAAAGAGAGAGATGGCAAGAAACAGAAAAAGTTTATGTTCTAACACAAGATTAGGCTCATCGGAATAAATATCTAGAAAAAAAAAAGCAGATATATAATAGGTAAACAAAGTAACAACTGTGAGATGGACAGGGACTTATTCTGATGGAAAGGAACCTTATATAAGAAAACCCCTTATCAGAGCTAAGTCTTTGTTATCCACCACTGTTACGAAGTAGCAGCAAATAAAGAGATTTATGGAATTCTATAAAAGTGAAACAGAGCCATTGTTATACATACATACATTCATATACATAATCTCCGAATTTCTTATTAAACAGACTTTGTCAATTACCACTGATTCTGGTTTTAGACTTTTCTGTTGATGTCTGCAAAAAAACATGAAGTGTGTATGTCTCATTTGTAAGCAAGAATATAGAGAAGGGCTTCATTACTAAAAGCTTTACTTTAATCATGTTACCATTCTATCAGGGTAGCTATTTCTGATGATAAAATATGCTTTTTGTTTGCTTCTTGTGTGCCTAATGCACTCTCTTCTTTATTTCTCTACTAGAAATGCCAAAATGCAGGCAGATAATTCTGTTCTACGCTGTGATTCTTTTGCTTTTTCCCCTCCTTATGGTTTTATGCTGCTCCCTCCACTCATCTCTCCCTCTCTCACTCCCTATCTCTCTCTCTCTCTCTCACACACACACACCACAAGCACACACTTGGAATATGATGCACTTCCAGCAGATGGAGGCTTACTAAGAAGCAATTCTTGTTGGTGAGTGGGAGATGGGGAAATATAGAATAAAAATGTTCCCCCATAAGGCCCCTGGGAGAGAGTCTTACTTCTCCCTCCTTTTGCCTTGATTATCACTGAGTGATCAAGTATAGGTGAAATTTCGTTCATTTAATAAATATTAAGCACTTACTGTATACAAGGAAACATGGGATATGACAATCCAATAGAATAAGAAATTCTACACATAAATAACCACAATAGTAGACAATTTAAATATTTTAAGATCGTGGTAAACAAGGAATTAAGGAATAGAAGAGGGAAAAATCACTTTCAGCTGGACTGAAAGGGTTATGAATAAAACTGCATTTAAAATAGACCTTTAAGATATAATTTATTGTGTTTGTGAAATGCTAAGTAAATGTACTTTTTCCATTATTCAACAGAAGTCCATAATGCAAAGAATAATTGTGAAGGGCAAAGTGAAATTACTTTACAAACTCTATAAATTATATTTATAATGTAGGGTTTTGTACACCAGGTCTTCTTAAAGTCAGACTAATCAATAGACACATGTATTCTTGCTCCTTTCAATGATGATGTTATTTAAGTTTCAGAATAGGAGGTAAATTTGTCAAAATTACTTAAGACATCGTGTTCTACTTGAAAAATTGCAGAGAGGTTTAAGATACAAGTTTTTTTCTAATTCAAGCTTTGTTACAAATTCAATTGTGATTTTGCTTCAATTTGGTAATGTATAATTGAGGTAAAAATTACCTCTCTCCATAACCTCTCCCTGCTCACCCATTCTTCTATCTCCAAGATAATATGAGACTAAAATACATGTATACGCTCGAAGCTAATTCAAATATACTATCTCATTTATCCTCATAATCTCAAGAGACATTACTCTGCACTGGATAAATGCCGTACTATTTGTATTTAGTGCTATGAGGTGGCCCAATCACGGGCCCTTATAAGCTAACAATGTTATGTAACAATTTTACAGTTATAATTCTGCAGTAAAGCTGTTACCACAGTACATATAAGAAATAAGGACTTGAGATAAAACAGAGTTCTTCTTTACTGCTTTTGTTCAACTCTCTTTTTTTTTTTAAACACTACCTGAGGCATTTCTTCTGACACTGTTACTTTCTAAGAATGACCCTATCTCAACAGAACTGAAATCTGCATTTGCTTTCACTGTCCTGTAAATAAACATTGGGAAGCATATTTAAATCAATATTCCTCTAACTAATACAGTATATTAAAGGAAGCAGCATCTCTTAAGCCTACATGATTACTAATTCACTAAAGGCACCATCAAAATGCTAAAATACTTATTTTACTTGGGTTACAACACAAAAACTCTGGGATGTGAAGAGCCAGTTTAATTAGGAAACCAGTTCAATTTCTATTTTGCTAAAAAAAAAAGAATAATTTTGAATCAACTAGTAAAACATAAGCATTATTATATGACTTATGCACTGCTAGGATTGAGAGATTTCTACTTCCTTCACTTGGTAAATTAGTAGTAATTGAGAATTGATGTAATATTACAAAATAGTATCAATTCTATGGCTTTTAAATCACAGATAAAACCTTTTGCCAACACTATTTAGATTTTCCATATAAATAAAAGCCTCTTCAAAGGAAAATTTTCCAGTCACAGTGTAATTTCCTGGACCAAAACACTGTAGAAAAAGGCTAAATCAACAACAAACAAAAGCATTTAGTCAATATAAACTGGATATAATATCTCCAGGCATCTCTTGCAAAGAATAAGTGCTCAATAACTATTAGTTCAACAGGACTGCATGTACAAGACAAAGGTGATTTCAAATCCATTGTCACAAAAATATACTAATTGGTGGCAAGCCAAAATTTAGAATTCAGGTCTTGATCCATTGCTCTGTGCTCTTATCTGTCCCCTCCCCATGAAGTCTTCAACAAAAGATGCAGTGGAACGTGTGGGCTCACAGCGTTTAACTGGTCATTGTTTTCTCAGCTTCATGAATGTCTACTTGACAAGTAAGAACTGAATACATTTAAGGTGTACAATAGGATGCTTTAAAATATGTAAACACTGAAATGATCACCAAAGTTAAACTAATTAACATATCCATCATCTCACACAGTTATAATTTAGTTTTTGCTGGGGAGAACAGTTAAGATCAACTCTCTTAGCAAATTTCAAGTACACAATATAGTATTATTATTAACAACTACAGTTACCATGCTGTACATTAACTCTTTAGAATTTATTCATCCCAGGTAACTGAACTTTTGTACCATTTGATCAACATCTTCACTTTCCCCACCTTCCTGACCTTGGTTCTACTCTCTGCTTACATGAATTTGAGTTTTTTAGATTGCACATATATGTGAGCATTTGTAGTATGTGTCTTTGTGTGTCATATTTCATTTACCATAGTGTCCTCCAAGTTCATCCATGCTGTTGTAAATAGCAGGATTTTCTCTTTTACTATGGCTGAAAAACATTCCATTGCTGTTTGTATATACACACACTTTCTCTATCCCTTCATCCACTGACAGAACCATAGGTTGTTGCCATATCTTGGCTATTGTGAATAATGATGAAATGCACATGTGCGTACAAATATCTCTTTGAGATACTGATTTTATTTTCTTCAGATACATACTCAGAAGTGGGATTGCTGGAGTCATATGGTAGTTCTATTTTTAATTTTTTGAGGAACATCTTGTTTTCCATAATGGCTATACCAATTTACATTTCCACCAATAGGAATGGGTATAAAGGTTTTCTTTTCTCCACATACTCCACAACATTTACTATCTTTTGTCTTTCTTGATGATAGCCATTCTAACTATTATAAGGTGATCTGGCTTATCATGGTTTTGACTTGCATTTTCCTAATATTAGGAATATTCAGCACCTTTGCATATACCTGTTGACTCCTCATATGTTTTCTGATGTGCAGAAGTTTAGTTTTATATTGTCCCACTTATTGATTTGTTGTTTCTTGGGCTTATGGTGTCATATCTGAAAAAAATCACTGCCAAGACCAGTGTCAAAGAGCTTTTCCCCTCTGTTTTCTTCTATTAGTTTTACAGTTTCAAGTCTTACACTTAAGAATCAAAACCCTGGGGATCCTTCCAGCTTCTCTCTAATAACATTACTTCTATAGGGAGGAATTAAACAACAGATAGCTCCTATTTCCAATAAAGAAAGGTCAGTAAAAACTAGAGGATTGAGTCAGATAAGTTAAATTTTATTGTGCTCTTTGTTTACTATAATCACAAGACTAAATAGTTTTTAATTTGCTTATTTAAAAACATTTGCAACATCTAGGTTTGTGGTGGTAATGAAGAAAAGATTCATTGATAGTGTGGTGAAAACACTTCATTGTACTGGAAACAATTTGGTTTTATTTCTCTAAAATTATTTTCAGAAACCATAGCAGAGAACGTAATGAAGGTAACAGCAGAATTAAAGTACTGCATAGTGGTAATTAAATTAAAGACTCTGGGCATAGTTAACCATGAAAGAGAAAGCTAAAAAGCATTCTCATTTTCAAAAGCCAACACCGGAAATCATTGCCTTTTAACATATTAAGAATATTTTCATAGCAAAGTTAAGGTAGTATTAAGGTGTGCTTTTCACACCTCTAGACACCTGCCAATGCAGGAGACATGGGTTTGATCCCTGGGTCGGGAAGATCCCATGGAGTAGGAAATGGCAACCCTCTCCACTATCTTGCCTGGAAAATTCCACGGACAGAAGATACTGGAGGGCTACAAAGGCTGAAAAGAGTTGGAAAAGACTGAGCGCATACACACAGTGAAGAACAATGTTCATGTTATTTTCTTGTAAATATTAATAGTAAGGAAAAAACTAGCTTACCCACAAGTAGGCCACCCAGTGCTTCAGGAAATCAATTTCCCTGTGGGTATTTTATAACATTTTAAGAGTAAGAGATCAAGATACATAGTTCACAGACTGTTATCCTGATAGATTGAAGCAAAAGGTAGGTAGTTATTACACAGTTATAGAGGAGGAAAGCTCTTCTTGGTAAGTAAAGCCAGTAATTGGCTTACTTTAGAAGGATTTTTTAAACTTTTGCTCTTTGCGTAGAAATCTCTATTGAATGTCTGAAAATCATTTTTAAAAAGACGGAAATTCTATAGATCCAGTAGAAAGCAACAAACAAAGTGGAGAATTTCTTCCACTGATAGTCTCTGGGACAGTGTTCTGTCACCTCTGGGTATTCCAGGCAGTCCCTAAAAGACCTCTGTGTCAAGTTCAGTACACCAGGGCAACCTTAGGAACACTGTCTGCTTCCATAAGGGCCACAGAGGAAAGACAGAAAAAATGAGATACATCCAGGCTTAATTCTCTCATTCAAAATCGAATGTAAACACAACTCCCTTCAAGGCTAGAGAGGAAAAGTTGTTATCTGAGGAGCCTGATTCTGCCAATCCTACATGAATGCATAGAAAATGAATTTCCTCAAGTACCTTCAATATTTCTTCCTACGTTTACAGCTTGATTCCCAGGTCTCAGAACCAACTGAACTGGTCAGGTTAAAACTAGCATGCTTTACAAAATTAAGGTTGAATTTCGGAAAGCCCTTCCACCCACCATTATTTTACTTAACAAGACTCATGGGGCTTTCCTCCTCAAAATCAAAATACAGGGATGATACTGGCAGATAGTCTCTATAAGAAAAAAAAAGAGAGGGAGAGGGGAAAAAGGGGGAGAAGGCAGTAGTATGTGAAAGGGGGAAGAGAAAAGGAGAAGGGAAGAGAGAGGAGAGAGAGGAAGGGAAGAGAGAAGGAGGGAAGCTGCAGGGCTGAGGGAAGGGGGTGGGAGTGGGAAAAGAAGAGGGAAGGAGGGGAAAGAAGGATAAAAATAAAGGCAAGCTCCAGAAAAGTTAGCTGTGTTTTATATAGGATTCAAAACTAAAATAGATTAGCAGACACAAAAGAGAAACAGTAGCTGGATTTTGTTCTTGTGCAAAGGCTGTTTCACATGCTTTGTTTTGTTTTAAATAAAAGTCAGAATAACTTAACACTGTTAAGCCAGCTCTTACACTCTGCAAAACGCCATTCTTTGGGGTAGAAACGATACTTACAGCACTTGTCCCTCACTGATTTTTAAATCAAACCATCAACAATAACTAACCCAGACGTCAAATCTTGCTACTACTTCTCCTGGATAGAGGCTTTGTCCCACTTTTCCATGTAGCTGGCCAAGCACTGAGAATCTACTATTAGCAGAATAGAAATTTCTTTGAAATCCTTAGCTATTATTACTTTAATTAAAAAACCTCTTTAGATCACTTTTCTCACTGCCTCAGTATAACAGTGCTCTAACCAATTCATGTTATTTTCTTTACTTTTAAAAATCTTTAACTCTACATTTTTTTGATGTTTATTTGTAAATAATTTAAGACCCACAATAGACTGCAAAAACGGTAGTTAATGTGTACCTTCCACACAGCTTTCCTCAATGAACACATCTTACTTATCCACAACACATTATCAACATCAGGAAATTGATGTTAAACAACATTATTAACTACAATATAGATTTTTAAGAGAGACAGGAATACCAGACCACCTTACCTGCCTCCTGAGAAACCTGTATAAAGGTCAAGAAGCAACAGTTAGAACCGGACGTGGAACAACAGACTGGTTCTAAATTGGGATAATTGCTTATTTGTCATTCATATTTACTCTTCGGTAAAGTTGTCCAAAACTTTTACCCATTTTTTAAACTGAACTGTTTCTGATTATTGAGATTAGAAAATTATTAATACACTCTGGATACAAGACCTTTCTTGGACATGTGATTTGCAGACTTCCTCCTAGTCTATGGCCTGCCTTTTCATCTTCTTTAAAGGGTCACATTCCCAGATTAAAAGTTTTTAATTTTTATAAAGTCCAATTTATTTCTTTTTCTCTTATGAACCATTTTGGTGTCATGTTTAAGAACTTTTTAGCCTAAGTTATAAAGACTTATTCCTAAGTTTTTCTTTATAGTTTCACATATAGAAAGCTCTATAGTTTGACATATCACATTTATTTTATCTGTCAGATTTACTATCCATTTTGAGTTAAGTAATTTTAAGTAAAGTGTGATGTTTAGGTCAAGGTTGATTTTTTGCTTATGAGGTGTCCAATTATTCCAACATCATTCATTGAAAAGACTGTGCTTCCTACATTGAATTGCTTCTACACCCCTCTCAAAAATCAATTGCCCATCCATAGGTATCTACTCAAAAGAACTGAAAACTGATACTCAAACAAATACACACAGAGGCATGTCTTAACAGTACTCAAATAATAAAAGGCAAAAACAGCCCAAATGTCCATCAACAAACGAATGGACAAATACTGGAATATCCATACAAGGAATGACGTACTAAAACAAGCTACAGCATGTATGAAACTTGAAAATATTATGCCAAGTGAAAGAAGCAGACAGGTTACACATTGTATGATTCCCTTTATATTAAACATTCATATATCAAATTTTATTTATCATTTACACACACACACACATATAAATATATATCATGACCAAGCAGGGTTATTCTAGGAAAGCAAAGCTGGTTAAGTCTTCCAAATCCATTCAATGTAACCATTAACAGTTTAAAGAACTACACAATCACACTAATTAATAAAGAAGAAGCACTTGACAAAATTCAACATCCATTTCCGCTTTCCTGTGCATGCTCTGAACTTCTTTTAGTATTCAATATTGACTTGTCTATAGTGTTGTTTTTTTTTTTCCTAAAGTTCATCTTGTCATAGAATATTTTAAATAGCAGCACTTGGTATTATAGTTTATGTACACAGAGTTTATTATAGTCTACTCATACCAATGTTTTACTATTTTAAGTGGAATGCAGAAATCCTACTAACTTTTAGTTCCCTTTATCACTCCTCTTTTATGATATAGGTGTCTTAAAAATTACCTTTGTATCTCAGGAAAAACTGAGAATGAAAAAAAGTTACCTTTATATATGTTGAAAACTATATCAAACAACGTTATAAATTTTGATTTTCACCATCAAACATTTTAAAAATATAAGGGGAGAAAACCAGTCATTTACCCTGCATCTATCTCTCATTTGTACTTTTTTTATTCCTGACAGTCCACGTTTCTTTCTGTTATCATTTTCTGTCTGAAGAATTTCCTTTTCTAGAGCAAGTCTGCTGGCAAAAAACTCGCTTAGTTTTCCTTCATCTGAAAATGTCTTTATTTCATCTTATACTTTCACTGCATGAAGAATTCTGGGTTGTTAGTTCTTTCATTTTGACACTTTAAAAATATCTTACCACTTCTTCTGGCTTCCATGTTTTCTGATTCAGAAGCATTGTAGCTAATAAAATGCTTTTCTCTAGTTGCTCTGAAAAATTTTCTCTTTGTCTTAGTTTTCAGCAAATTACTTATAAAGTGTCTGGGAATACATTACTTTGGGTTTTTCCCTTTAGGGATTTACAAAATTTAGGAAGTTTTCGAATCACTGCTTCAATCCTAAGATACAAACATACAATTTTTGTTGTTGCTGTTACTGCCCACAGGTCCCTGAGGCCCTGTTTACTTTCTAAAAAAAATCTTTATTCTCTCTGTTGTCATAGTGGATAATTTCTATTGATCTAACTTTAAGCGCAGTCATTCTTCCCTGTTATAGCTATTCTACTATGAGCCAGTTTTTTACTTACGTTATTATATTTTTCAGTTCTAAAATTTCCACTTGATTTTTTTGTATATCATCTATTTCTTAACTGAGACTTTAAATGTTTTCACTTGTTTTGAGCCTGTAATAGCTTTTGGGAGCATTTTCATTACTATAGCATCTTTAAAATCCTTGTCAGGTAGTTCCAACATCTGTGTCATCTCAGTGTGATGTCTGCTGATTACCTTCTGTCATGTGAATTATGGTTTTCCTGGTTCTTGGTATGATGATGAGTATTATGTTCTGAGACTCTGTTTTCTATTTAAATTACCTAGTTTCGTAGGCAAACTGTCCAAGCTCACCTTTATGAGCTGCGGTTCAAATGTCAATTTAATTGTTAATGCCTTTTCAGTGATTTGTTCTGCTCCACTTGTGGACTACCCAGAGGCCAGTTTGAAGCCTGATGGATACCACACCACAGCTCAGTTCTCAAACCTTTTTCTTTATTGATTCTGATCACTTTCAGAGGTATGTCCAGGGTTTTAAACACAGATTGTAGGAAATCTCTTTATCTAACTACCTTCTCTTCATAATCTTTCCTCTACTCTAGATGAGAGAGAAACGAGAACTGCCTCATTATTGCAGTGTAGTGATAGTGAACAAGGCTTTGTCCAAAGTCTCTAGAATTGTAACACCAGTTGAGAGAGGTAGGGGTGCCCTTTTTACTGCAGGGCAGGCATGGAGGACATCACTGTGTCTGCAATCTCTACAACTATGACACGTGATGAGAGCAGTGAGGAAATATTTCTCATGATGTTCACCTGGAATAGGGTAGATACAATAAAAATTGGGACTTCCTTGGTGGTTCAGTGGTAGAGAATCCACCTGCCAATGCAGGTGTTGTGGGTTCTGTCCCTGAGTGCAGACGATCCCCTGAAGAAGGAGATAATATCTCACTCCAGTATTCTTGCTGGAAAATCCCACTGACATAGAAGCCTGTGGGCTACAGTCCATGGGGTCACAAAGAGTCAGACACAACTGAAGTGACTTAGCATGCATGCATGTTCCAATAAAACTTTATTTACAAAAACAGTTGAGCTGAATTTGGCTGGAGGGCAGTACTTGGTGACCTCTAGTCTAGGCCTGCAAATCTGTAAAAATAGTGTGGCTAAAGGAAAAGCAACATTGGACAAGATGGGTAGGAATACATGTTCCATAAAGATATAAGAAATTATATCTTGCTCTATTTTGTATTCTACTTTGATAAAACTTTGGAGACTTTCTACCATTAGTGAGTCACATGGATTTAGTCTTTCAATAAACCTAAGGAGATTTTCTAATGCCCATATTACTTTCTACTTATATGAGCATCACTATTTTCCTAATGTCTGAGTTGTTAAAATTCAGACTCATCTTTCTGATGACTAGTTTTACCTAGTCAAACTGAGTACCCCTACCACCAAGTTTCCCTGCCAAGGGTATGATTAACTTCTCTATCCAAAACTGTATTCTTTTCTTGTCCTGCTCACGTTTCCCTTGGGATTAAGGAATTATCAAATAAAAGAGGGACTGAAACTGAGTAAGACCCTGAGGAATCCTCCTGGGTACCACAGTCCCTCTCTGTCCCCCATCTGTTTGTAGAAAATGGCTGTAGTCTCCTAGGCCTTGGGGCTAGTGATAAAGAATCTGCCTGCCAATGCAGAAGATGCAGGTTTGATGCCTGGGTGGGAAGATCCCCTGGAGAAGGAAATGGCCACTCCAGTGTTCTTGCCTGGAGAATTCCATGAACAGAGGAGCCTGGCGGGCTGCAGACCATGGGGTTGCAAAAGAGCTGGAGATGCCTTAGCAACTAAACAACAACAACTCCTAGGCCTTCTGAGTTCCAAAGAGCAAACTTAAAACAGTTACTAAGTAGGGAAGTGAGGGAATGCAGAAATAAAGCAAAAGCAGCAAGTAAAGTAATGATTATTAAACAGAGCCCTAGTTCCTCCTCAAGGGATATACATAACAATCTGATGCATATCTTTGAGTTGTTTGGCAAAAACTAAGACTCTCACCCGGGTGGAGGATGGTGACCACAAGCACACAGACCCTAGATTAGCTAGAATCATTGATGATTAAGAGTCCTGAAACATCAGCCTGTCACCTCACCACCAACCAATAGAAGCAAGTCCACAAGCTGCAACCACCATCCAAATGTTGCCTTTAAAAATGCTCCCCAGAAAACCATTGGTGGGTTCGGGTCTTCTGAGCAAGAGGTGTCTGTTCTCTTTGCTTCGTGTCCTGTAATGAATGCTGTACTTTCCTTCACCACAATCCAGCGTCCCTAGATGGATCTGCTGCATGTCAGGTGAGCAGATCCATGTTTAGTTTGGTAACAACAATCCATAAATGTACTTGGAATATTGAAGGACTTGTTCTATTATGTATAGAACAAAATGGAAAACTGGATGGAATGGAAAAGATATTCATCTTTTATCAGCTGGAAAGAAAGATGCATGACAGATACAATGGGCAGCTCAGGGCGTGTTTGTCACTTCCACTGTATAATCATAAGAGACTTGATTGAGGTCTTATTTGAATGGTAGTGGTTTTCCCTACTTTCTTCAATTTAAGTCTGAATTTTGCTAGCAAGGTAATGCTCAGACCTTCAAGCTAGGTTTCAACAGTATGTGAACTAAGCAATTCCAGATAGACAAACTGGTTTTAGAAAAGGTAGAGGAACCAGAGATCAAATTGCCAATATCCGTTGGATCACAGAAAAAGCAAGAGAATTTCAGAAAAACATCTACTTCAGTATGACTATGCTAAAGCCTTTGACAGTGTGGATGACTGAACTGTGGAAAATTCTTAAGGAGATGGGAATACCAGATCACCTTACCTGCCTCCTGAGAAACCTGTATGCAGGTCAAAAAGCAACAGTTAGTACCGGACATGGAACAACGGACTGGTTCAAAATTGGGAAAGGAGTACATTAAGGCTGTATATTGCAACTCTGTTCATTTAACTTCTGTGCAGAGTATATCATGTGAATTGCTGGGTTGGATGAATAAAAAGCTGGAAATAAGACTGTCAGGAGAAGTATCAAAAACCTCAGATGTGCAGATGATACCACTTTAATGGTAGAAAGGGAAGAGGAACTAAAGAACCTCTTGATGAAGGTAAAACAGGAGAGTGAAAGAGCTGGCTTAAAACTGAACATTCAAAAAAACTAGATTATGGAATCTGGTCTTACCACCTCATGGCAAATAGATGGAGAAAAAATGGAAATGATGACATATTTTATTTTCTTGGGCTCCAAAATCACTGTGGATGGTAACTTCAGCCATGAAATGAAAAGACGCTTGCTCTTTGGAAGTAAAGCTATGGCAAACCTAGACAGTGCATTAAAAAGCAGAGACATTACTTTGCTGACAAAGGTCCATATAGTCAAAGCTATGGTTTTTTCCAGTAGTCATGTATGGATGTGTGAGTTGGACCATAAAGAAGGCTGAGCACCAAAGAATTGATGCTTTTGAATTGCGGGGCTAGAGAAGACTCTTGAGAATCCCCTGGACAGCAAGGAGATCAAACCAGTCAGTCCTAAAGGAAATCAACCCTAAATATTCATTGGAAGGATTGATGCTGAAGCTGAAGCTCCAATCCTTTGGCCACCTGATGTGAAGAGCAGACTCACTGGAAAAGACCCTAATGCTGGGAAAAGGAGAAGGGGGCAACAGAGGATAAGATGGTTGGACGGCATCATCAACTCAATGGACATGAGTTTGAGCAAATTCTGGGAGAAAGTAAAGGACAGAGAAGACTGGCATGCTGCAGCGCATGGGGTCACAAAGAGTCAGACATGACTTAATGACTGAACAACAACACAATGTGTTTAACATTTCTTTTGTGAAAAAATCAGGGTTTCTCCTCATACCTCTGAGTTTTAATCTACTTATTACAAGCGTATATTCTACCACCACTGAGAAACATTTTATAATCCAGAGAAAGAAAATCACCTCTAAAGACAACTTCTATGATTAAAGATAGTGTCATATCTTTTTGCCTTTTTATACTGTACATGGGGCTCTCAAGGTAAGCATGCTAAAGTGGTTTGCCATTCTCTTCTCCAGTGGACCACGTTTTGTCAGTAAACTCATTGGAAAAGACCCTGATGCTGAGAAAGATTGAAGGCAGGAGGAGAAGTGGACGATAGAGGATGAGATGGATGGATGGCATCACTGACTTGATGGACATGAGTTTGAGCAAGCTCCGGGAAGATGGTGAAGGACAGGGAAGCCTGGCATGCCGAAGTCTATAGGGTCACAAAGAGTCGGACACGACTAGAGTGACTGAACAATAACTACAGTACCATAATGGATGTGAGAAAACAATTATGCTCATTTTCAAGGATTAGAGCATACCTATATAGATTTTAACTGATTACACAGACATGCAGTTTTATGTTCTCATGACGTCACTTAGCCATATTTACGACTTATTTAACCTTAGATTCTTAGTCAACACTCTATCCTGAGCTAAGCAATTATGGGAAGGGAGAAGGAGAAGGGGCAGTGAGGCTTACTTGACATACACAAAAAAGTCAGGGGAAAAGTCGCTCAGTTTGGGTCTACAATAACCAGGACTCACACCAAAAGCACAGCTGCCCTTCACAAACATTGTGAGCAGTCAGTGAACAGAGACTGATAATTCTGGGGTGGTCAATAAGAGAAAATTCTGCATACTCTAGGGAGTCCTGGAGATGAAAGTGAATGTTCTAGTCAGAAGTTACAGCTCTTTAATGGAAAGCTGCTGTTCTAATATCAAATTAAAGCAAAATTTTAATTGCAAGCAACCTAGTTTTTACTGTATTTATGTGCTTGAGACAGAACCCATTGAATCTTAAAGGTCGGCATTTATCACTTTTCATCTAATTTTGCAATGCCTTTCTCTATTTCAGGCTGCTAACCATTAAGTGTTCTTGAGTAATCTCACATCTGGAGCAGGACTGAAAACCCCTAAGTGATTTCAGGTTCCTTCCTAGTTCAATGAGAAGGACTTCCTTGTGGGTGCAGTGGATTTACTGAAATGTATGCTTCAGGGAGCCTCATTTAGACAGATTCTTTCAAAGGCCCTGGGAGGAAGGGGACTTGTTCAGTATGTTCAACTGGTCAAAATTTGCAAAATCTGTCCACAGGGAGAAAGATAGCTGTCTCTTCCCACTTGAAACTCCCTCCCATTCACCTCACTTCCCCAGTGTTGGTATCAATCTTGGGAGGAAATAAAGTGGTCTTCAACATGGTCTTAATAAACCATGTTTAATAAAATAAAATAAACTTATTAATAAAATAAATAAAATAAACTTATTAAGACCACTTAATAAAGTGGTCTTCCCTGAGGTCCTGTTATGGGAAAATTAAGCAAGGAATTAATTTAGTTTAGATTTAGAGGTATATATTTATGTGCTCATGGTTGCTTTTGTGCAGTTATTTTTGTGACATAAATATAGGTAAACGACAGGAGGTTGCATTGTGATATGAATGTGCCCCATGGAAAAGTGGAATCAGTTCTCAGTGATGCCTAATTAACACAAAAGTTCTCTTCTATTATTAATAACCTCAAATATGTAACATATACAATTAAAATTGTAGCATAAAACAACTATATGCTCCATTCTTTTTTATTGGATGAGAATCACATGAAATAAAACTTATACAAATTCCCTTTTACGTAAGGCACTAGCTTATAGCAGTACTATAAACACTAGGTATGTCCGTATGTGAAGTTGCAAATGTTATGTATCACAAATATGAATAATTAAAAATGAAATTTTGTTGATAAAAAATCTGATTTAATCTTTCCATTCTCTTTATAAAAAATATTACAAAATCATTGTCAATTCACTTTACAGAAAATATGACAAACTGTAATCAAAGAGTATGAAGCTAAGAAATGTGAGGAAACAGTATTATAAAGTGTTAGGCTGATAATAAAAATTTTTAATTTTTCTGGAATTTTGTGTTTGCGGTATTTGTCAACTTCATAAAATTTGTAATTTGTTGGGATTTTTTTTCATTATACATAGTTGACCCTTATTATCACAGATTCTATATTTGCAAATTTGCCTGCTAGCTAAAATTTATTTGTAACCTCAAAATCAATACTTGATGTGCTTTCAGGTCACTTGTGGACAAGTGTAATACAGTGAAAAATGGGAGCCTCCTAAACACAAACTCTCTGCTAAGGTCAAACAAAGTGCCACTTACCTTCTTGTTTCAGTTCTCATACTATGAACAAGGGTCCTTTTTACGGTCTATTTAGTGACTTTTTTCCCCCTGCATTTTTGTGCTTTTTGTTGGCAATTTCACTGTTTAAAATGGCCCATAAGTGTGGTGCTGAAGTATTCCTAAGCTGTCCAGGGTTCCTAAGTACTAGAAAGCTATGAGATGCCTTCTAGAGAAAAATATATGTTAGGCAAGTTCTACTCAAGTATGAGTTATTGTGTTGTAAGCTATGAGTTCAATACTGAGTCAACAATACATATTCGGTGTTTCCAAAGAGAAAAACACATAGAACAAGTTTATATACTGATTAACTGATCAGAGACTTAAAGGCACTTAGGAGGAATGTTTCAGTACTCACTAATTCTGTGTGACTCTACAGAACACAACTGAAGCAAATAATGAGAATCGAGTGTATTTATATTTGTATTTCTTTACATAAAAGAGAGTATTAAAAACTAGAGGCTTCAAGCCCATTCCTTAAATCTGGATCCACGTCTGGTCAAGAGCCTTCATTTCCCTCTCATGAGAGCTTTGCTACTTTCCAGTTATTGCCTCACTGGAATTGAGACTAGGATTCTAGAAGAGGAATCTACAGCCTGGGACTTCATAGTCAGGGCCCAAATCCCCAATTATTGCACTATAACTATGGGAAACCCAGATTTATTTTAAAATTTGGAAAATTGTTTCTATAATTATGCTATGTATATTGTGATCTAGGGCAGAGTCAAACTATAACAAAATTTTCCTTTTCTAAGGAAGAAAAGAGTATATTTCTAGAAACAGAAAATTACTGAGGAAACGGAGCAACATTGGGGCTGATATACCTAAATTAAATAGAGTCAAATCTAAGTTCAACTTACGTTCAAGAAAGTAAAAAGATACTTTATCAGGTGGTGCTACTCTCAAAAGATAAAATGATTTTAGGGAGCAGCATCTAGATTTCTATCAGCTGCTCATTTTATTTCTCGATAGTAAATGTTAAGGATCTCATATGCATTCACATGTATCTCTAATAAGGAATGATGTTTTAAAAACCTGTATTATTTATAATCAAGATGATATAAATATAAGAAACATTTAAACTTCAAAATGAAAAAATGCAGATAGAATTGTGCTAAGTGCACTGCTAGGAATTTAATAAGTTCCTCTATAGCCATCAGACATCTCAAGATGATTTTAAACTCTTGCGAAGAAACCTAAAATCCCAGATCAGATGTTGTCAAGGATTTTACAAGAAGGAACTAAATTTTCAGTTTACTAACACTAAGTGGTTTGCTAGTAACAATTATACTAATTAAGGTGAATGACTATTAAGCAACTACAGCAAAATGGCATCCAGATTGGGAATGAAGAGATAAAGATGTTAATTAGCATATGACATGATAATTTACATAGAAAATCTAATGTGATCTACAAAAAAAAAGCTATTAGAATATATGAGTTTAGTAAAGCTGCAGGATACAAGATCAACATTAAAAAATTAGGCTTTTATTATGTTGAAGCAGTTCCTTCTATTCCTACTTTTGTTGAGTGTTTTTATCATGAAGGATACAGAATTTTGTCAAATGCTTTTTCTGCATCAGTTGAAGTGATCATGCGTTTTTTTCCTTTACTTGTTGATGTGGCATACTACAATGATCAATTTTCGTATGTTGAACCACCTATGCATTTCAGGAAGAGGTGTACTGTTGTCTACCACAGATCTGGGGCTGGGAATGGATAGCTTCTACTGTGCTAAGAGCTGAAACTGACCAAAATTAACTGCAATTTATGGTCCAAACTTTCCCCTGGAGCTGTAAGCCTTCAACAGACTTCAAAGTTCCAAAGTAGTTATATCAGATGGTTTCTGCCAGTGCAACAGTCTAGGTAGGGAGACAAATTCCTGGTGCTTCCTACTCCACCATCTTTTTGGAATCCCTCTGCAGATAATCAGTTTTTAAATAGCACACTAAAATGTGTTTGACAATCAGGGGTATATGATCACTACATGATTATTTTGATGATATTAAAGAACTACTGTTAGTAATCTTAGATATGATTAGCATGTGGCTATTCTTTTAAAAAGTATCTTTAACTTTCAGAAATTCATCCTGAAATATTTACAAATGAAATGATAAAATGTCTGGGATTTGCTTCAGAATGATCCTGGATATGCAAGGGGTGTGGTAGAAGAAATGAAACAAAGTTGACAGGAAATGGTAACTGTTAAAGCTGGGTTATGGGTACTAGGGGTTCAATGGTCTCTCACTTTTACATAAGTTGAAGTTTCCACAACAAAAGCCTTTTTTTTTTTTTTTTAATTTAAGGAGTGATAAAGGTGGCTGGTGGCTCAGTTGGTAAAGAATCTGCATGCAATGAGGGAGACCTGGGTTCCATCCTTGGGTTGAGAAGATCTCCTAGAGGAGGGCATGGCAACTCACTCCAGTATTCTTGCCTGGAGAATTCCATGGACAGAGGAGCCTGGCAGGGGGCAGTCCATGGGGTCGCAAAGAACTGGACATGACTGAGTGACCATGTACATAGGAAAAATGTGTGTAATAGCAATAGGCGAAGTAGTAAAATATCCAAATGATAAGTCAGAGATACAAGTATCAAAACAACAAAATGGAGGGATAAAATAAATTGTATGTGTGTGTTTGAAGATACTCTCAGAATGTTACCAGACTTTAAGCTTTCTGAGGGCAGACACCATACCATGTCCATTTGGTTCACCCTAAGTCCCTAACAATGTACCTAATGCCTAGGATATCCAATACATCCAAATACTTGCTGAATAAATGAAAAAATAAACAGTTCTATGAGACCTACATACCCACATGCAAGGGCTCCATAAAATCTGTAAGATTCCAAATAATGTAGCTTTTAATAATGCTTAGAAAACTTCCTTTAATAAATCTTTTTTACTTCCTATCACCACCTTTGTCCTCAGCTGACTTCCAGTACAGTAATCCCCTCTTTCATTTCATGAAAGCTTACCCTTGCCACCATATTCACTTACCACTTCTTTTTCTTTCCTCATTGAACCTGTTTATAATATCTTGGGAAAGATATTCTTTGTCAGTATATTCTTAGGTCTTAATTCTGAAAAACTCTTTCCTTTTCCCTAACTGATTTCACCTCAAATTAATATCTTTCAAACAGGGAAAAGTCCTGAAAGTTTCTCTTTACTCCAATTGTTTTAAGCATTTAATGAATATCTTAATATAGCTAGAAAGAGAAGTCGCTGAGTCATGCCCAACTCTTTGCGACCGCATGGACTGTAGCCTACCAGGCTTCTACGTCCCTGAGGTTTTCCAGGCAAGAGTACTGGAGTGGGTTGCCATTTCCTTCTCCAGGGGATCTTCCTGACCCAGGGATTGAACCCAGGTCCCCTGCATTGCAGACAGACGCTTTACCATCTGAGCCACCAGGGAAGCCTTAATATAGCTAAGTTAATGACATTTTCAAATGAGTTATAATTATTACCACTTCTGGTTTTATTTCGGTTCTCATTTGGGCAGAAATACACTGAATTACTCAGTAAAACACACAACTCTGAAGGCACTAGATAAAAGATTTGATCTCATGGTGAGTATACTAGTGCACGAATGAAGTTTATAGTTATAGTCTGGCCTTAAATCTATTTTAAAAAATTGTCCTGTTGAAGAGAAAGGGGGTTAGACACATCCTGTGTTAGAGTGGAGGGTTTCCCCATAATCTGAAAAATATCTGAAAAATATGTTAACAGCCTCAACAATGCATTCCTAGTGACTTGGCCACTTTCCATTCCAAAGACCATACACAGTCACTGGAATCCATATAGGAAAAGAGAAATCTACATTATCTCCAACCAGTCTACTTTTGAAAGTAAAAACGAAGCTCTATTCTCTTTTGAAAAATAAAATATTCTCTATTTTCACAGCTTTTAGTTTTCTTTCTCTCAATAAAGGGAAAATTATCAACCTACCAATTTCCAAGAAAAGTCCTATTCAAAACACAAATAAACAAAGCAAAGCAAAGCCCCCAAAGCAAACCACACAAAAAAAAACAAAACCCACTTCCAACTATTGCTACTTTCTACATACGTAGATTCTATAACTGAATGGAAATCTAATATTGAAACCAAACTTCATTGTACTATATGACTGTAAGTCAAGTAGGATTTTCATGAAACATAATGGATATTTGCTCAATTCAGAGCACTGGAAAACTGCAGAAGGAAAGGTTTAGATTTTAAAATGAAACCTATTATGGATTAAGACAGGGGTTTAATCTAGGTTTTTTTTCTTTGCACTAGATCTTGCATTATACCAAAATATATCAGGATTTTAAAACAATGCTTGCTGTGAAAATGAGAAGTCACAAGTTTCATGAGTAGTGTAAGTAAAAATCTAGTAAAACTGAAAATGTTTTCACCTATTCAAACAAACCATTAAAAGTAAATTACAAAATTATCTGAATTATTTATGACTACAGCAAGATATTTCAATGACTAAAATCTCCCAGAGATTTAAAATGTTGAAAATATTTGTTTCTATTGTACCTTTTCCTTATTATTTTCTACTTAGATAAAAATTATTAGCATCTTTATATAATAGTTGGCTAATGGGCTAAAGCGGAGAAGGCAATGGCACCCCACTCCAGTACTCTTGCCTGGAAAATACCACGGACGGAGGAGCCTGGTAGGCTACAGTCCATGGGGTCGCGAAGAGTCAGACACGACTGAGCGACTTCACTTTCACTTTTCCCTTTCATGCACTGGAGAAGGAAATGGCAACCCACTCCAGTATTCTTGCCTGGAGAATCCTAGGGATGGTGGAGCCTGGTGGGCTGCCGTCTATGGGGTCGCACAGAGTTGGACACGACTGAAGCGACTTAGCAGCAGCAGCAATGGGCTAAAGAAGGAAAGCCGTCTAAAATCTCCATCTATAAGTTATATGAAGTGCTTGTTTTTACTTTGAATATAGGTACCAAAAAGACCTGATGCTGGGAAAGATTGAGGGCAGGAGGAGAAGGGGGCGACAGAGGATGAGATGGTTGGATGGCATCACTGACTCAATGGACATGAGTTTGGGTGGACTCCAGGAGTTGGTGGTGGACAGGGAGGCCTGGCGTGCTGCGGTTCATGGGGTTGCAAAGAGTCGGACACGACTGAGAGACTGGACTGAACTGAACTGAACCAAAAGTCAAAGACTTTGTCTTTTATCCCTTTTTAGCTTTATTTCTGCTATATTACTCATTTTCTAAGCCCTGTTGAAGTCTTTTAGAATCTAAGCTGCTTAAACAGCCTTTTAACAGTAATAAAAGGCTTAAAAGTAATAATATGGAAACACCAATAGATTTGAATACCAAGAAAAGATGTAATGGGAAAAAACGCAATTACTCTAAAACATCTGTATAAACAGCTCAACTATTCTGATTAATTCTCTAATCCATTAAGTTAAACCAGTGATAAATTATTCCTTTTTTTTAATATAATTTATTTATTTATTTGGCTGTACCTGGTCTTAGTTGCAGCATGTGTGATCTGGTTCCCTGACCAAGGATTGAACCTGGGCCCTCCCCTGCACTGGGAGCATAGAGTCTTAGCCACTGGACCACCAGGGAAGTCCCCAAATCATTCTTTTTTAAAAGGAATAAAAATCCAAGTCAGAAAAAGGATTCCTTATAATTTACTGTTCTTGTTTAGTCTCTCAGTCATGTCCAGCTCTTTTATTATCCCATGAACTGCAGCCTGCTGGACTCTTCTGTCCATGGGATTTCCTAGGCAAGAATACTGGAGTGGGTTGCCATTTCCTTCTTCAGGGGATCTCCCCAACCCAGGGATGAAACTGGCATCTCCTGCATTGCAGGCGGATTCTTTGCTGCTGAGCCACTGGGGAAGTCCTCCTTACAAATATATATCTTTAATTTTGTTGGAATGGGAGAGAGGATGCTTATTCACCTATATCCAAAGAAGTTGAACACTGAGTGACTGGCCTCTTTAACCTCTAAAAAAATAATATGTTAAAAATACAGTTCTTTAAAATTGGAAAAAAATGATCATAAATATATTAAATAATTAAAGAAAAATATTTTTTCTAAAACACATTTTTCCCTATTGAGATTTTCCCCTATCTCCTTGAATATTAAAAAAAAAAAAAATCACATTTTCTTTTTCAATAGAAAAAAAAAAAAGAAAAGCAAAAAAGCAAGAATTTTTTAAATAGGTAGTAGTTGAATACCTATGCAAAGTTAGGTCCATGTGAAATGATGTTTTGCTATAAGTGATTTACAAGTGAAATTCTCTAAAACAGAACCACTGAAAACAGCACACAGAAGATGAACTCCATGCTACTGGTGAGAGCACTTGGCCACTTAAAAACCAAGAGGAAAAAAGAAACTAGAGCAAGTGTAGGTACTCGTTACAGTGAGGGGAGCTAAACTATGGCCAAATCATAGTTTAAATATAACTTTCGTGGGGTGAAAACTTAATGAATATGTGGAAATGGAAGAAACTCAGAAACCATAGTTATTTCCATTTTAAATGAGGATGATAGTTCTGCACCACCAGCTGTTTATAGTTCACTGAATGAGGTTCTAGTTGATAGGAGATAATTACCTCTTCCCTACAGGAGGCAAGTGCTGCTCATTCTACAGACACCTCTGATGAATGGCCATGGGGGCATGAGACAAGAGAGCATGCCAAGATCAGTTTTGTTTTTAATGATCTCTTGAAGCACTTGATTTTCTACTTTTTTCCTATTTAAGTATATTAAAATGTGCATCTTAAAATATACAGAATAAAGTCACTGGCTATTATTCTGCTTTTATAAGACACCTTAATTTTCAAAGGGAAACAGAGTGAGTGTACACAGAAAGCACACCATCACTAGAAATGGATGGGGATGATTATCGCAACTTCAAGCATTTGGAGTGTTACAGAATTCTATTTACTAATTCATTGTTTTCCCCTGATGACTGCATTCTAACTTTAAGTTTCTTTTCAGTTAATAATACCCCATTACCCCAGTCATTCCAGTTCCTTCAGCCTCTTGGAAAGTCTTATCTATTCGATCTTCCCAAGCTCTCTCAAATTCCTTTCTTCCCTTCCAATGCAAACTGCCACATACCTAAATATTTCTCACCTGCAATATTGTCCTTATATCCTAACCAGTGGGTCCCCAACCTTTCTGGCACCAGGGACTGGTTCAGTGGAAGAAAATTCTTCCACGGATCCGGGGGGAGGAGATGGTTTCAGAATGATTCAAGCACATTACATTTATTGTGCACTTTATTTCTAACCTAATGACAAGAGGTACTGATTGGGGTTGCTGTTGTTTTAGTTGCTAAGTTGTGTCCAACTCTTTGTGACCCCGTGGACTGTAGCCCACTACGCTCCTCTGTCCATGGGACTTCCCAGGCAAGAATACTGGAGCAGGTTTTCATTTCCTCCTCCAGGGAACTTTTCGACCCAGGGATGGAACCTGTGTCTCCTGCATTGGCAGGCAAATTCTTGACTGCTGAGCCATCAGGGAAGCCCCTGGAGGTTGGGGACTCCTGTCCTAACAGTTGCCTTCTTCCAGTCGCTGCCAATGAATCCAGTTCAAGCAAAATTCTACTTTTCAGATTAGTATAACTAAAGCACCACTCTTATCATGATACTCTTATGTACAAAAATTTTTCAAAAGTAGGTTGTGACTCTAAAATAGAAAAGGTATATGGTATATTAAGCCAAAAAAAATATTCAAAAGTAAATCAATTCTGTCTTTACAAACGTTTTAAGACTGGGTAAGCATGTAAGTAAGAACTAGAAGAAAACACACACAGAATGAAGAGAGAACATTTAAAAGGGCCTGGGACTTGGAGTTTACCCTTGATTTATATTTCCTGTTTGTTGTTATAATGATGTTAGGCAAAAAATAAAATCTTTAGGCAACCGTTTGCCACTTATGCACCATAAAGCTTAACCTGTACACAAGGACCTCAGCAATCTGGCTCCCAAACCTACCTTTTCCAAATCCCCTTTTTACACAACCAAAACCCCAGACAAATTGAAATATCCTGTTTCTCATTGGGTTGCTGTACTGCTCTTTCCCAGGCAGGAGCTTTACTCACATCATCTGAAGTTGGACATAACTGAGCGAATGAACACAGCACACAGCATGCTGTAGCTAGTACACTCTTCTCCATTTCTGGACGTCTAAATCCACGTGTATCCTTTACAGCTCGGTCAAATAATATCTTTTCCACAAAGCTATCTGTGACATCTTCCTCCAATGAGCATTTCATCATATCTCATATATGCAGCACTTCCTATCCTGCACTATAGTTTTTGTGTGGGCATGTGTCAGAAGTAGCCCCTGTTAGGGCAGGCATCTTGTTTTAGCCATCTTTATATTCCATTCAAGGCATGACATAGTGTGTTTTTAAACAAATATGTAAAATGAATGGACAAATACTTTCAAAAAGCAAGGGCTAGAAAGACTAAAAACCAGCAGCAGCTCTTAGTTTTAATGTTTCTCCTCCTATTTTTTCACTCGAATTTATTTATTAACCTAACCTTCTTACCTGAAGATACGTTATTCTCCGCTGCACCAGCTCTGTCAGATCTTTGGCCTCTTTTTCCCGCCAATCACCTGCTCCATCTGTTTGACTGAGGTAGTATAAATCCGTCATTATAGACCTATAAAAACCAAAATACAATGGGGGTCTAACTTATTTGTACTTCATTTGTACAGGATTATACAAAATCATAAGATAAGATGAGTCAAATTCTTCATAAAGATGGATGCTCATGCTGATGCTGGTACTTATCTTTTATTTTCTATCAAGATTGTGAAATTCAACAATTTAGTTTCTAGCATCCAAGATTCACTCCTACAGTAAATCTTTACTATTGAGAAAAACAAACCTTTCTTTTTCTAGGCCGGTTATATGTACTTATATCTCAACACAGAGCACTTCAGAGATTAGAGAGAAGTGAATATCCACAGCAAAGAAACAGGCAGATTAACATAAGGGAGAGAAACACATTGGTGCCAGTATTTGAATATTACCTTTTTGTTCCCTCTATTGTCGCTTTCTGTCCCCTGTTAAATTTCCTCTTCATACTTGGAAAAAGATGAGAGGAAAATCTTGGCACAACTCTGATACAATAGTTGAAACCAAAGGTCAGCAAACACTTTTCTATAAAGGGCCAGTCAGTAAATATTTTAGGCTTCCTGGGCTTCTGCTGCTTTTGAAGCAGGAAAGCTGCCATGGACAACAGGCAGGAAAAAAATGTGTGTATGTTCCAATAAAACTTTATTCACAAAACCAAGCTATGAGCCAGATTTGGCCCTTGGGCATAATTTGACAATTCTTGGTCTAAATTAATACAATGATTGTTAAGATACTTTGCCATTCTGCATAGAATTGGTAGTGTCAATTAAAACATGCTGAATTTCCTTCAAAGTAAACTAAAATGCTCAGTATACTAGGTAAGAGAAACTTGATGGCTGGTGCAGATGGTTTTACTTACATTACATTAAATACATGCTATGACTTACCTTTACCAATAAAGAAAAGTAAAAAGCAAGTCCCCTCCTTCTCTAACAACCCCCAACAACCTATCAGCAAATATTGAAACAGGTTCTGACCAAGCATTACCATTGGCATTGCTATCAACTGAGCCACCATCTTCTCTCACCTGAATTGTTACAGTAACCTCTGAACAGGTCTCCCGGCTTCCACCCTTGGCAATCTCTACAGTCTACTCTTAACATAGCAGCCAGATCCTGTCAAAATGCCAGTCAAATGATGTTATACCTTTGCTCTAATGAACTGACTCTTCATCTCACTTAGTCAAACTCTAAGTTATTACTTTGAACTACAAGGCTGCAGACAATATGGCCTCCTTTACCATACCTCATTCCTACTACTGTCCTCACTGTGGACTCTATTTCAGCCACATAATCTTGTTATTAACCCCAGAACATGTCAGCCTTGTTCCTACTTCAGGGCCTTTGCATTTGCTCTTCTCGCTCCTGAAATGTTGCTTTCCCAGATATCCCTCCACACGGCTCACCCAAATATCCTTTAAATCTGTGCTCACTTTTGTTTTAAAAGGCTTCCCAGACTCCAAATATAAATTAATTCAACACCCAGTTACCATCACATCCCTTGATTTTCCTTCTTTTCCTTCCCTGCTTTATTTTTCTCCAAGCAATTATCATCTTTTGATATACATCGCTTACTTCTTTATTTTATTATCTTTCTCCACCTTCTAGCAGAGAAGGCAATGGCAGCCCACTCCAGTACTCTTGCCTGGAAAATCCCACGGACGGAGGAGCCTGGTAGGCTACAGTCCATGGGGTCGCTAAGAGTCGGACACGACTGAGCGACTTCACTTTCACTTTTCCCTTTCATGCACTGGAGAAGGAAATGGCAACCCACTCCAGTATTCTTGCCTGGAGAATCCTAGGGATGGCGGAGCCTGGTGGGCTGCCGTCTATGGGGTCGCACAGAGTCGGACACGACTGAAGTGACTTAGCAGTAGCAAAAGCAGCAGCCACCTTTTAGAACTTAAGCTCCATGGTAGCAGAGTACTTTTTAAACCCGCCAACCACCACAAATCAGCCGACAGAACAGTGCTGATCACATAGAAAATGTCCAGTAGACATTTTTGAATGGATAATTAAATGAAAAAGTAGCAAAAAAATTCTTCAAGAATTTTAGATGAGATAATATTGATAGTTTTTATCTTTCGCAAATCCAATTTTGTGCTAGAGAACTTCTGGGAATAATCCTTAACTAGCTATAACTTCAGCTTTATTCCTTCACCATATTTTGTATTAACTCTTCCGTTCAGAGAATGCTTATTAAGTATGTACTATTTGTTTCTGAAAATTATAAAATTAGACATTTATTTCTGTTTATCAGAAAAGTATACAGTTGGTCCTTGAGAAACTCAGAGATTAGGGTTACCCACGCCACACACAGTTGAAAATGCATTTAACTTTTTGATTTGCCCAAAGCTTAACTATTAATAGCACTAGCACTACTGTTGACCAGAAGCCTTACTGAGTACATAAACAATATTAACACATATTTTGTATGTTACACATACAACAAATATCAAAGTAAGGGGTCCAGAGTACAAAAATGTGGACACCATTCATTGTAAATATGCAAATCAGAAAGATTCCAAATCAGAGGAGAAAAAGCTTTGAGAGCCAGATAGGTCTCTCAGTTTGGGGTCTACCTCTTACTAGCTTTTTTTTTGACATCTTTGAGATATAGTTACTTCATTTTAAAATAAGTATTATAATACCTGCCATATAGTTTTTTAATATCTGCCATAGTTTTTTAAAGGATTAATGATAATATAAACAAAGTAGTAATATATGTGGTGGTTGCTTGCTGCAGATTGAACGTCTGTGGTCCCCTTAAATGAATACATTGAAACAATGCCCAGTGTGATGGTATTCAAGAGTCGGACCTGTGGGAAGTGCTTAGGTCATGAGAGTGGAGCCCTTATGAATGAGATTAGTGCTCTTATAAAACAGACCCAACAGAACTCTCTAGCCTCTCTGCCACACTGATGGCATGGTGAGAAGGCACCCTCTATGAAGCAGAAAGAGGTCACTCATCAGACACCAAATCAGCCAGTATCTTGATCTAGGACTTCTCGGCCTCTGGAATTGTGAGAAATAAATCTCTGTTGTTCATAAGCCATGCATCTGTGGTATTTTTGTCACAGTAACCCAAATACACTAAGACATTGCTATTTATGCTAAAATGACACAGAGAGTTGCTTCAGAGCTTTTACCTTGTGTCTGAGGAGGACCTACTAATGATTCTACAACTAAGAGGAAGGATCCATTGGGTATGAGGATGACAGTATATGTGGGACTAATGGCCAGTCAGAAAAATGACCCAATAGAGAGTGCTTTATAGCACCCTGAAGAAAGGGACTGATCAGTAAGGACTCATTTAACAGATAATGAAACCAGCCCTTAACAACTGTGACTTCTGTAGGAGTATATGACAGCCTCAGTTCTCTTTTATTCCTGGTTCTTAACTAAATGATAAACCATTTAGGAACAAAGAAATGGTAGCTCAGTGGAAAAATTAAATTTTTATTTACTGTCATAGAAAACCATCAGAACTACATACAATAAACAGAGAATATCTGGTAATAGACCCTTTGAATAAAGCAAAAGTATTAATAATATACAAATAAAAATTCAAAATCATAGCTACAGTTTAGAATATTCACCCAACTAAGAGTGCAACAGTTTTATACAATGCTTTGGAATAACAGGGTCATCTGTGAACCATTTCAGGCATTTGTTGAATGTGTCAACATTATTCATGCACAGGACACTTCACAGCTTGACTATTTCCATGTTTACCCTTTTAAAATAGGGCAAGAATCTAATACGTGATGCTTTATCTATTTTTATACTTATTATTCCAACCTAAGATTCAAAATACTTCTTTTCATTGAAAGAGCAATTTTAGTTGGAAAAACCATATCTACAACTTAATGCCTCCCTAAGAAATTAACTTACAGCCTTATACACTGAACAGAGGTTCAGGTTTTTTCCAGATTACAAAACTGAGGCCCCTATGGACTATCATGTAGCCTACAATATCATTTTATAGTTTCTAGGGGAAAAGTCACCACTCGTATGAAATTGTGTGACTTGATCATGGAAACAGGAGATGTCTTTCACTATATTGGCGTTATAGGGCTTTTGAATTTTATTTAAATTATTTTCTCAGTTTTATAAGGCCTCTTTTCCATTACTCTCATATTAGTTTTTACATTTCATAGGTCTCACCATATCCAAACACGGTCATTTGCTTTTTCCTATCCATTAAATAGGAGTAATCACAATTTTTCTTGCAAATCTCAACTTTAAATAACAGTGTTGTTTCTGGAGAGGTAATACAGCGGGATAAATAACCAGTCTATCAGCAAATGTTGAAGGAATAAAGGAAATTCAATATGCTCTGCATGGTGTTACATTAAAGATAAACATACACACAGACAAATAGCAATACATTCCATGACAGTCACTATACAGTCTCAAGCAGGTAAAAACTACATTAGGTATAATTTAGAGGGGAAAATTCTTTGAAATGTAAAAATTGGCATGGTTTATGCTTTCATGTTATAGTAATCAAATCATTACTTTACCACTGGGAATGAAAGCTGATCTCTGTATTTTTTAATAAATTAGAAAACATAAAAGTGAATGTTTTACCAAGCTACATCAGTACTAAGTCTTAGCAATCAATTATTCATATTCATCTTAATCTCTATCAAGAAAGTGGAATAACCAGTCTCATAACTAGAAGACCAAAGACCAAAAACATAGGACACTAATTTTTTATGATGATGCAGTCAGAATCACAAAATAAGTCACTCTATTCCTACAGTCAACTAAATTGAGCTTGCTTTGTAAATTGTTTTTTCTTGGCCTCCCCACGCAGATCACGTAAAGAAGACAAGTCCAGGAAATGACTTTAAATTCAACTAACAGTTGGCCCTTGAACAACACAATTTGAACTGTGCAAGTAGTCCAGTTATATGCAGGTTTTTTAAAATAAATATTAGAAATTTTTTTTCAGTCCAGTTATATGCAGGTTTTTTAAAATAAATATTTGAAAATTTTTTTCAGATTTGAGATGATTTGAAAAAACTCACAGATGAACCACATACTACGGAAACAGCAAAAAAAAGTTTTGAGAAAAAGATGTATCATAAATGTGTAAAATATATGCTGGTACTCGTCCATGCTTACATAGGCATAAAGTGAATGATATTTAATATAAAATTAATAATGTGCTAGTTTTCTTACTGTTTTATAACTTTGCTTTCAAATAATTATACTATTATAGAGTATTCCTTCTTCATAATTAGAGAAACTGCATATTAGCCTATTATCATAGGTTTTTTAAAAAATGTAATATTTCTAATACTGTGTTATGTATATGGCTGTAAAACTGTATGCTATAAAAATTTTATAACAATTCATTTATTAATGTATAGTCTAGGCTACCACAAAGCAATTATATTGATTATATTCCTCCTTTAAAGCAATCATTATAGCTGTAAATAAATGAATTTTTACACTATCTTTTCATTTTTGCTTTCTACCATAATATGTCTAATACTTATAGTGTTTTGTATCTTGTAAAACAGTATAGATGTAGCTACTGAGAGACAATTCATCTTGTAAACAGAGGACATAAACTTCTGGTATCAATACAGTACAGTACTGTAAATGTATTTTCTTTATGATTTCCTTAATAACATTTCCTTTTCTCTAGTTTACTTAATTGTAAGATTACAGTACATAATATTGATACACAACACACAGAACATGGGTTAGTCAACTGTTTACATTATCAGTAAGGCTTCTGGTCAACAGAAGGCTATTTATTAGTGACATTTTGGGGAAGTCAAAATGTGAATTTTTGACTGTGCAATGGATTGGTGTCCCAAACCTCCACATTTTTTAAAGGGTCAACTGTAGTTCTTTGCTAATCCAATACTGTTTAGAAGTTACCATCCTGTAAAATTTGTCACCTGTTAGCCAAAGACATGAGGATAATCAAACAGAAAGATTCAGTTTCCCAGTCCATTACTGGGAAACATGGTGCCTGAAAACCATTCCATAGAAATTCTGGATTTTCAGTGACTCCATCCTAAAATCAAATCTCCTAGAAGTGTCCCAAAAGCTGATAATCTGGCTGACTTGGTTTTCACTATGAAGATTACCAAAAATCTAGAAGGTGGATAGTGAATCTAAAGTCCTGAGGTATTAAAGCCTGGGAAATATTAATACAAATCCAGGCAAAGGACGAGCAGAACAGCATTGGTCATTTGAGGGTAGAATACACATGTCTGAAGATAAGCGAAAGACCAGACAAACATCTGTGACTCTAAGAGCTGACTCATAGCTGACAAATATCAAACTCTTCTTCCAAAGCTGGCCTACATTTATATTCTTTATGTTTGCTGTTAATTTTCCTATTTTTATACATATTAATATTCACAAAACTGTTTTTAAACGTTCAAGTCTCTCTCAATTATGCCAATGAAGAACCACAAGCAGAGTATTGTTTATACCTGATTCAAAATGCTGAAGAGGGAAACTCCCCCAGATGGCTGGCACAGAAGATGTAATTCAAGCAAGAAAAGCCCCAGGTGAAGGAACTGGCATTTATTAAAGCAAATGTGACTAAGGGAGGGTACACCATGAAACCTAATCCACATGTCAATATGCGTCAGGGGCAATACTTTGGTTTGCTCCTGGGGCAGAAGCAAACATTGCAAAGGATAAAACTGTGACCAGGAGACAGATAGGCAGACAGTGCTCCCACTGCCTCCCATGTTGTCTCAGGAGGAATTTTAGAATACTGCCATTCTGACAGCCCACACGGGCAGAGGGGAGTCCAGAAGGGCAGCAATAAAAACAGCTCATACCACCACATAGGGCGATAATTATGCTATTTGGTGAGTGAGGTCCAGTAGGCTTATGTTTAGGTTTCAGACCTTGAAATTCTTCCTGTTGAGCACTGTGACAATCTCCCCTTAACAGTGCCTTCCTTGCAGGATCTAGGAATTTTCTATATGTATCCTCTATGGGACTTTCCTTGGGCAGGTCTGACTACAGTCTACCAGATTCTACAATGCGTTAGTGACTGTGGAAAGTGTTTTATATATTTTCCCACATTTAATCATCACAATGCTACTATTGCAGGAATTATATCCCCATGTGTGGAAGAGAAAAATAAAGTTCAGAGAAGTATTTAGCAATTAAGAGAAAGAAATTTAGATAGAACAGTTCTGCTACTTAATTGCATAAGCTATCTAAATTCTCTAGGCCTGAGTATAGCTTTTTTATAAAATAAGGAGGTTTGTCACATAGTATTGCTCGTGCATGTTCAGTCGTGTCTGACTCTTTGTAACCCCTTGGACTGTAGCCCGCCAGGCTCCTTGTCCATGGAATTTTCCAGGCAAGAATACTGGAGTAGGTTGCCATTTCCTTCTCCAGGGTATCTTCCTGACCCAGGGATTGAACCTGTGTCTCTTGTGTCTCCTGTTATGTTGATAAAACAAGAAAATGAATAGAGAGCCTTTATCACAGTGACTGGCACATAGGAAATCCTTACTAAGTTTTTTTAATGTCAAAAAATTTTTGAGCTTGGAAACCACACCCAAGGAGATGTAAGGTGGGGACAGGCAAAACAAGAGCTAGGGCCGCTAGGTGAGACACACTTTTCCACCAGATTCTCCTTCCAATGCAAATTTTATTTCAGGACAGAATGTTCCCTTACAGAAGATGGAAAATCACAATCTGGCTGATAGAAATTCAGTAACAAGCCGAATAAGAGTAACTTCATATGACAATGTTTCCCTTTGTCCAAGGATATTAAGAGGAATGTTCTAGTATCACTTAAATTCCTTAGTATGGAAACAATCATACAAAAATGTTTTGCCTAAAGATACTAAAAACTGGAGAAAGAATATCTACATTCCACCTTCACGTAAGAATCAAAACACATGTGAAAAAAATTAAGTGTATGTATATAATAAAATACAAAGAATGATAGATTTGAAGGTTCACAAAACTTAACTATTCAAGAATGAAAATTTCAGTTCTTGGACCTTTCAAAGACAGTTGAGGAGAGTCTACTTTATAAAGAGAGGAAAAAAAAAACCAACAAGCTATTGGACCACAATGGTTATGACTAGCAATTCTGATCAAATAAACCTGTAAGATATTAACCTACCAATATTCCCCTATAACCAGTCAGATATTGCACCCCTTGCCTGATTTGAAGTATTTTTGTTGCATATTCCCCTACACACAGTAGCAAAAAGCTAATCAGCTTAATTAGTCGTAAGTATCATTCATCATTTAGGAAACATAGCTGTTCTCAGTCTTAGCAAAGCTGCTTTACAAATTACTGGTAATGAGATGATGCAAACCAGGCAGGAGCAATGAGACTGCTACTTTACTAGACTGCTTCTCAACAGTTGCAGTCAACTTAACTGAGAAATAGCTCACCAGTTCTGTGAGCCCTCCTGTCCTTTAATAATTGGCATGATTTAAAATAAAAAAGAAGCAACTCCAGTTAACTATTTCATAAACCGGTGTCTGGAACCATAAAGATGACAAAAAGATGCTTGAGATCAATATTCTACTCTGTATTTATTTATTATGCCATCAGCCCCTCTAAATTCTTAAAAAATAAAAACTCCTAAAAGTCAAAGAATATTATTAATTAACTAGCTCCCAAGTAATAGGCTAATCAGGTCAACAGCATTTTCCTAAAAATCTCAGGAGAACTGAAACCCACATGATATTTGGAATCCAGGCTGCATTAATGATACGTATTTTGAGTAATGAACAATGAGAGCCACATTCTAGAAAGGAAATATGGTCCTCTCACTAAAAGAAACAGCATCAAGTGGGGAGCAAAAGAAAAGGGTTCTTTTTCCCACAGTTTACTGATAAGGCGCACCAACCTATAGAGACATGTGATTTTTTCCAAGAAACTTAACATAGCCTCTATCAGTGGTGAACCAATAAAGAGAACCAGGGATTCTGTAAAGCCTTTGTTTTCAAAGACCGACAGTATCACTTAGGAAGAAGGGGGAACACATGTACACCCATGGTGGATTCATGTCAATGTATGGCAAAACCAATACAATATTGTAAAGTTAAAAAATAGATAAATAAACTAATTAAAAAAAGAAAAAAAAGAAATGCAAATTCTTGGGACCCACTCCAGAACTACTGAATTATGAACTCTGAGGATGGGATATAGTGATCTGTGTTTTAAGATGCCCTCAGGTGCTCTTGATGCCTTGCTGAAGCTTTAAAAAGATGAGGGTAATGACGACACACAAAAATTATTAACAATTGGCACAGAGCACTTTTGACTTTCTAATTTACTTGTATGTTGAGAAGAGATTGTTGTGAGATATGCCTCTATTTATCAGATGATAAGTACTGAATTTCAAATATCTTCATAATATCTATGACCATGACTTTACAAGTTAAAATGTTTAAAAACTATATTTTTTTCTACTTAGCATGACAATTGAAGACATCAGCAATATTTGTGATTTACTCAACATTTAGTGTTTTACATTAGGATTCTAGGAAATTTATTCACTGAATAAGGAGTTCTGCTCTTAGAATTGACTTATTTAAATTATACTTTCCATAATAACATTGCTATAAACCATTCATATTGTTCACACAAATAAAAAGAAATCTAATATACACTAATAAACATATACAAAAGGACTTCTGATTTATATACTTTCAGTATGGTGTATTACTTTTTGAAGAATTAAAATGAAAGATGTGCAATTTTACTTATCATATTAAACTATAAGGCCTCAGAGACAATAAAAGCTAAGTATGAAAAAATGTGTAAAAGCAACGAAGGATACACATTTTTTCCTTTTCAATATTAAATTGAATTTCCAGTTTTGTCTGTAAAATAAATAGATTGGAACCAAGAGCTCACAGTCATCAAAAGAAAATAATGTTCCATATTCATTTCACTCTTTCTCTTCTTCTTTCAAGGAAGAGTAGCACTATGGAATAAAACATAAAATCTAAACTAGTTCTCTGACTAACAACCCTAATAAGTTTATGATGAGGCAAAGTGGGTTTTTTCCCCCCTCAATTTCAACATATTTTTAGATGCATTTAAAAAATTACTGTGGTTTTGATTTGCATTTCTCTAATAATGAGTGATGTTGAGCATCTTTTCATGTGTTTGTTAGCCATCTGTATGTCTTCTTTGGAGAAATGTCTGTTTAGTTCTTTGGCCCATTTTTTGATTGGGTTGTTTATTTTTCTGGAATTCAGCTGCAGGAGTTGCTTGTATATTTTTGAGATTAATTGTTTGTCTGTTGCTTCATTTGCTATTATTTTCTCCCATTCTGAAGGCTGTCTTTTCACCTTGCTCCTAGTTTCCTTTGTTGTGCAAAAGCTTTTAATTTTAATTAGGTCCCATTTGTTTATTTTTGCTTTTATTTCCAATATTCTGGGGGGTGGGTCATGGAGGATCCTGCTGTGATTTATGTCGGAGAGTGTTTTGCCTATGTTTTCCTCTAGGAGTTTTATAGTTTCTGGTCTTACATTTAGATCTTTAATCCATTTTGAGTTTGTTTTTGTGTATGGTGTTAGGAAGTGTTCTAGTTTCATTCTTTTACAAGTGGTTGACCAGTTTTCCCAGCACCACTTGTTAAAGAGATTGTCTTTTCTCCATTGTATACTCTTGCCTCCTTTGTCGAAGATAAGGTGCCCATAGGTGCGTGGGTTTATCTCTGGGCTTTCTATTTTGTTCCATTGATCTATATTTCTATCCTTGTGCCAGTACCACACTGTCTTGATGACTGTGGCTTTGTAGTAGAGCTTGAAGTCAGGCAGGTTGATTCCTCCAGTTCCATTCTTCTTTCTCAAGATTGCTTTGGCTATTCGAGGTTTCTTATACTTCCATACAAATTGTGAAATGATTTGTTCTAGTTCTGTGAAAAATATCATTGGTAGCTTGATAGGGATTGCATTGAATCTATAGACCACAATGAGGTACCATTACACACCAGTCAGAATGGCTGCTATCCAAAAGTCTACAAGCAATAAATGCTGGAGAGGGTGTGGAGAAAAGGGAACCCTCTTACACTGTTGGTGGGAATGCAAACTAGTACAGCCACTATGGAGAAGAGTGTGGAGATTCCTTAAAAAACTGGAAATAGAACTGCCGTATGACCCAGCAATCCCACTGCTAGGCATACACACTGAGGAAACCAGAATTGAAAGAGACGCGTGTACCCCAATGTTCATCACAGCACTGTTCACAATAGCCAGGACATGGAAGCAACCTAGATGTCCATCGGCAGACGAATGGATAAGGAAGCTGTGGTACATATACACAATGGAATATTACTCAGCCATTAAAAAAGAATACATTTGAATCGGTTCTATTGAGATGGATGAAACTGGAGCCCATTATACAGAGTGAAATGAGCCAGAAAGAAAAGCACCAATACAGTATACTAATGCATGTATATGGAATTTGAAAGATGGTAATGGTAACCCTATATGTGAGACAGAATAAGAGACACAGATGCATAGAACAGTCCTGTGGACTCTGAGGGAGAAGGTAAGGGTGGGACGTTCTGGGACAATAACATTGAAACATGTATATTGTCATATGTGAAGCAGAACACCATTCCATGTTCTATGCATGGGATGGATGCTCAGGAATGGAGCGTTGGGACGACCCAGAGGGATGGGAAGGGGAGGGAGGTGGGAGGAGGGTTCGGGAGGGGGAGCACATGTGAAGCCATGGCTGATTCATGTCAATGTATGGCAAAAACTACTACAATATTGTAAAGTAATTAGCCCCCAACTAAAATAAATAAATAAAGAAAATAAAATAAAATAAAATAAAAAATTACTGAACACAGGGTCCATGAAATATAAACAAATGACCAGATATATTTGGTAAGCAACATTATTTTTTGCCATTCACATTCAAAGAAAGTTCATACTTCATTGCTTAGAATCAGAATTACACTCCAAATTGGAAACACTATATTTTTAGTGATTCATGGATAACTGAAGTCTCATGACTACTTTTAGATAAAGGGATCACTTAAATCCTCCAAAGTAAATCAAACATGAAGTCAAGGGAAGTGAGTACAAAAATACAAAATGTCAGGTTTTCTTCTGGTCCCACAGGCTTCCTTTCAGCATGACCCTGATAATACTTTAGATCCCCACCTCCGTTTCCTCCTCTATATACTCCGTTACTTCTAACAGATACTGTGTTTTGCAGCATCCACTGTTAAACTCAACTGGGGCTTCCAGCTTTATACTCAGAGATGTAAATGACTTTTCTCCTGTAACTCACCCTTCATAGCTTTTGTGATTCTCAATTACAAGAGAATATTTTGACCTCAGTTATATGATTTTCTTTAGTTACACAAAATTAATAAATCTTTCGATGGAATAGGATTTTGTTTTTGCACAGGGTGCAAAAGTAGAGTGTGAAATAATCAAAGAATGCACATACTAAATAAAAAAGACATAACTTACCGAATGCAAACTAAACAATGAGTGCTTAGCACTGCAGGATAGAGAAAGTATTGAATCGAGAGTTCCAGTCTTCAGGAGACTACACTTCGTCAGGGAAAAAAATCAAATTACTACACAAGAAACAATGATCTCCACTTATGAAAGCTATCCTTCCAGCAAAATACAAAGTCCTCAATTACTTTTGAGTCCCCCATCTCCCTACACTGGATCAGTCACCAAGTTTTGCGGCTTCTATTTTTCCCACATTTACCTCCATCTATTCCTACTGCCAACTACCCATGTCCAGAAGCTCATTATCACTTACTTGGACTTCTGTAAAATCTTTCTAATTTCCTGACAACAGACTTTCCTTCACATGGCTCTCAGAAAGAGCTCTCTAAAATGCACCAGTAAGACTTGTATGCAGAATAAAATGAAGAATGCTTATAACTCAATAAAAAGATAATTCTCCAAAATTAAGCATGTGATTTAGAAAAGACACTATGCCAAAGATGATATATGGATGGCAATTAAGCACATTAAGAGATGCTCAATAACATTAGTAAGGAATTGCAAACTAAAACCATAATGATATACCACTACACTATTAGAATGGAGGGGAGAAAATATAAAAATTGACTATCAAGTGCAACAAAGATAGGGAACAACTGGAAATCTTACACATTGCTGGTGAGAATAGAAAATAGTACTACTCTTTGGGAAAGCTTGGTGATGTCTTACATAATTAAACATACACTCCATACATGACCCATCAAACCCACTCCTGTGTATTAATTCAAAAGAAATAAAAACATGTTTCCATAAAAAAGTATATGTTAATGTCTATAGTAGCTTCATATATACATAATCGCTAAAAAATAGGAAACTCAAGTGTCCTTCAACTGGTGAATGGATAAACCAACTGTGGTACATCAATACTATGCTTATTACTTAACCAAAAAAGGAATGAACTATTAATACACAAAACAACATGTGTGAATCCCACATGCATTATGCGAAGTGAAAGAAACCACACTCAAAAGCCAACATAGTATGATTCCATTTACATAAAATTCTGGAAGAGGCAAAATTATAGGGACAGGAGACAGATCTGGTGACTGTAAGTGAAGAAGAACTAAAGAGCCTCTTGATGAAAGTGAAAGAGGAGAGTGAAAAAGTTGGCTTAAAGTTCAACAGTCAGAAAACTAAGATCATGGCATCTGGTCCCATCACTTCATGGCAAGTAGATGGGGAAACAGTGGAAAGAGTGGCTGACTTTATTTTTCTGGGCTCTAAGATCACTGCAGATGGTGACTGCAGCCATGATATTAAAAGACACTTACTCCTTGGCAGGAAAGTTATGACCAACCTAGACAGCATATTAAAAAGCAGAGACATTACTTTGTCAACAAAAGTCTGTCTAGTCAAGGCTATAATTTTTCCAGTGGTCATGTATGGATGTGAGAGTTGGACTATAAAGAAAGCTGAGTGCCGAAGAATTGATGCTTTTGAACTGTGCTTTTGGAGAAGACTCTTGAGAGTCCCTTGGACTGCATGGAGATCCAACCAGTCCATCCTAAAGGAGATCAGTCCTGGGTGTTCATTGGAAGGACTGATGTTGAAGCTGATACTTTGGCCATCTGATGAGAAGAGCTGACTCATTGGAAAAGACCCTGATGCTGGGAAAGATTGAGGGCAGGAGGAGAAGGGGACGACAGAGGATAAGATGGTTGGATGGCATCACTGACTCAATGGACATGGCTTTGGGTTGACTCCGGGAGTTGGTGATGGACAGGGAGGCCTGGCATGCTGAGGTTCATGGGGTCACAAAGAGTCAGACACGACTGAGCGACTGAACTGAACTGAAGGGACTGGAGTTGGGGGTGGGAAGGTGTTGACTATAAAGGAGCAGAAGGACTTTTCCTAGGGCAGTAGCAATTCTGTATCTTGATTGCAGTGGTGGTTATAAAACTAGGAGCATTTGTCAAAACCCACAAAACTATAGACTACATTATGCACACTTCATTGTAAATAAATTATGACACAATAAAGTTGATTTAGAAAGTAAAAAAAAAAGGAGATCAGAGTTTCTATGAGAACAAAATTTTAAGACATAAAGAAAGCCCTTCTGAAAAAACAAAAGCCCATAAGTAATTTTGCTATAACTGATGTCTTTCTGAACCAAAAAAGGATGAGTGATTCAAAGGGAAATCTGAACAAGAAAACTGATAGACTCAACCTATAACTAATTTTTCAGAGAACATAGACTTTCAGTCCAGAGAAAACTTGTACACTATAATTTGGGCCAGCATAACAAGAAAATGGGGATTTTGTGTAATGTAAAAATCACCAGAGACAAAGGTCTGTTTTAATTCTTATACTTAAAGATCTTGGAAATTAACTGTAAGATGGCATATGCTACATACATACAAATCCTCTCTATTTGTACATTCATTACTTTAAAAGTTATTTCTCTAATTTTGGTTGTCCTTTGTTCATTATTTGTAATACAGCATTCTAATCTGGCTGCCTGGAATTAAATTAATACCCTGTGAAGTTGTATCCCAAGTTCATTATAAATTCTGCTTAAGACAGCAAAAGAAACTGAGTATTTTGGGTATCTTTCCTCTTTTGCTTTCAGCAAAATATTATTACTTAACATTTACTAAAAGGTAGTAATCAAGAAACAAAATGTATTTAAGATTGAACTCACAAAAAAATTAACATTGATTTACATCAACTTTTCAGGGCCCAGCATTTTTTATTTGAACATATTTTTTCAGTTCCTACATATAGCCACAGAACCTAAGCACAAAATAATTTTTAAATAATTATTTTAATTTGGAAAAGGCCAAAAAATAAAATGGCATCACTGACTCGATGGACATGAGTTTGAGCAAGCTCTAGGAGTTGGTGATAGACAGGAAAGCCTGGCATGCTGCAGTCCATGGGGTCACAAAGAGTCAGACATGGCTGAGCTACTGAACTGAACTGAAAAAATGAAATTCTCAAGTAATTAAATCACTCAAACTTTAAAATTAAATATTCTATCAGAAGAGCCAAAATTTATCCTTTAAAATACCATATAGTCTGCCCAACTCAAATCCTCTTCAGATCTGCATTTTCCTAAAAAACTGCAATAAGCAAAGCACACAAGCACAAAGCTCCAATTAGCAGAACCTTGGTGCCCAGAATCAGCTTAGGGTGGAGAAGCATTAAGGGCAGAATCAGTCCACATTTGGTCTAAAGGTCTAAGTATGGCCTGACTACAAGTTAGGCAAAAACTTCAAAGGAACTGCTGAATCTGTGTCCTAGTAAATCAATGCCCCTTGAAATTTATGCTATCGTAAACTGCTATAGATTCACTAATACTAAAATGATTCCAATAAACTGACAGAGTTTATTTGTAATTTCACTTAAAACAGCAAAGCAATATTTCAAAATAACTACAATATTGCTGATGATGTTAATATATATGAATCTCTAGGTTGTGGGGTAATTCTTTTCCTCTTCACAGTGGTAGGCTGTGTTAATACAACAATTTTTCTTTTATTGTTCACTAATGAGACAGTAATTGCCATCAGAATCCCACTGGGAATATAGACTTGCAAATATAATAGGCCTACAGACAGGTTTTACATATCTATAAAGATTCTCAGATACATTTTGTTCTGCATGAACACACCAGACCAAAATGTGTCCTTTGCCATGGAAGATAAATTCCACATTTTCAGAAATGTGCAAACAGGAGAAACAAATTTAGGCAGATTTTAGGTTCTTCTTTCTAGCAACTAAATGGAAGAGCAATTAACAGAATGCTCCTTTTTTATCAAAAACTTATTAACCTTTCACTAGAAACCCTAAAAAGTTGCTAAAGTTTTCAGTGTTTCAATTCAAAACATAACTGCCAGCCTCAGTATGTGTTCCAATGAATGTACTGTAATGTAAACTGCACACTCCACTTCAAATGTTAGTTGTATAACAAGGAGATTTAAAGGCAGATATTTTAATATATTGCTAGCTGACTGAGCACCACCTTCGGAGTTTATTCAGGGCATAAAGATTTCTAGAAATTCTAAAATAATATTTTATGGTGATGAACTACATTAGGTGATTATCGTCCATTGAGCCCTCAAGCACTCTACTGCTTCTAAACATTCAGTTCGGTTCAGTTGCTCAGTTGCGTCCGACTCTTTGTGACCCCATGAACCGCAGCACGCCAGGTCTCCCTGTCCATCACCAACTCCCAGAGTTTACCCAAACTCATATCCACTGAGTCGGTGATGCCATCCAACCATCTCATCCTCTGTTGTCCCCTTCTCCTCCTGCTCTCAATCTTTCCCATCATGGAAGGTATCATTTACCATTCAGCAGGGAAATTAACAAAGGTTTCCATTTCTCATTCTTATATTATAATCTTTACTAAGTCCCAAATGAAATGTAAAGGAAGTACCTTTCGTGATGTCCCAAATCTGACAGAAATTCATCTGCATGTCTTTGGAGTTCATTTCCTTCTAAATTCTTTAATTTCTTCAACTCACTTTGTAAAAAAAACCAAAGCTCTTTAGCTCCATTTTCAATCCTCCTCCTTAAGATTTCATGATCCTTCCCCAGACCTGCTGTCAAGCAATGGAGAGTATTAGCATTTCCAACATTCTGATGAAAGGAAACTTTCAATTATTTGTACTAATATCAGTATATTGAAGAGGAGAAACAATCTATGATTACCTACCGTTTCTAGTTTGTTTCTTATAATTTTCAATCTGTTCTTTGGCCTTCACAAGCTGCTCTTCTAAAGCACGAATTCTTCCTGAGGCTGGCCCCTGATCAATGGGGCCTTCTGGTATTCTGTAGTTCGAGGAAGAAAATGTAAACATTTAGCTTATACATTATGCAAGAAAATACATGCTTACTTTGCTAAAACATAGTTATTGGTAACTCTAGAAGTCGCTGGACCATAACACATATTAGAAGTACCAAATAAAATTTTCTCTCCAAAGGTAAGGGTAAGACATAAACACTAGAATGATATTGAACACAGAAAAAAATAATCTAGCTCAGAGATGTATGATTTTTGAAGAATTAAGGAACCTTTAGAATTGTCTCCTAAGAACTCATCATACTACTCAGAATAACATCATTAGTGCCAAAGTGATCAATTCTTTCACTAGTGTTGAGAACAACAAAGTTGAAGGAGAGGGTGACAAAAAGGCTTAAAAGGAGTATGAAAGCATGTAATTGAAAACGTGTCTATGTTCAAATATCAAATGCAAATTATTTCTAAATTAATCACAATATCAGGCCATGCAAATCTGTGCTCAAGTTCACGAACTTATAACCTTAGATTACTAAGCATTGGTTTTACAAGGAAAGGAAAGACAAGAATAGAAGATGAAGAATACCAGGAAAAACACCTGATGATTAATGTCCTGATTATGTTGGGAATGAAAATTACCAGTCAACAATATAAAATGTTGGAACATAGCAGAGGAACTCCAGGATCTCTTGCTTATATTATCAACCTGTACAACTTTTTTCCAAACTGTACTTATTTCTAACATATTTTATTTTTATGTGACTTTTGACAGTATTCTATACTCCAGTTTTGCTATAAAAGATATTCACATTCTAATACTGGAATCTGTAATGCTATCTTAGGTGTCAGAAAACTATATGTGTGATTAAGGATCCTGAGATGGGGAAATAGGCTTGGATTACCCAAGAGAACCATAAGTTGTAACCACAAGTGTTCTTCTAAGAGGGAGTAGAAGGAAATTTTATTACAAAAGAGGAGAAGGTCATGCCTATTACTTTGAAGATGGTGGAATGGGTCATGAGCAACAAATGCAAGAATGGCATCTTTAGGAGCTGGTAAAAGCAAGGACACAGATTCTCCCCTGGGCTTTCTCTAGTGAATATGGCCCCACAGACAACTAGGTTTTGGCCCCATGTAACTCATTTCTGACTTCTGCCTTCCCAAACTGTAAGATAATAAATTTCTACTATTGTAAGCCACAAAATTTATGGTATGTGTTACAGCAGCAGTAGGAAACTAATACATACACACATATTTACATACATATATATAAATATGCATATATACTTTTAGAAAAATATTGAGAAGATTAAAAAATGGCTCATTTTTTCTTCCATAACCTATTTAAATGAGAAAATGTCTCTAAATAGCTAGCACAGTGTCTGTCAATAAACCTTATCAGGACTATTGTACCTGGGCTCAGTCATTTTAGAGATGAGCTGTAATCCTGAAATGCCTGGGATATCTATTTGTACCATTGGAATCCTTCCAGGAAAACAATTTTTAAACTATACTTGACAGAACTTAAATTTAGATATCAACCTGATGAAAAAAGTAATACAAAACTTTTTAACACCTTTTCTAGCATTTTTATATAACAGATAAAGCCAAATTAACTTCAGAATGAATGCTTAGTAAAGAAGCTCTTGTTACAGTTATAAAGGAAGAAAGAAAGAAAGAAAGTGTAGTTGCTCAGTCGTGTCCGGCTCTTTGCGACTGTGGGGACTGTAGCCTACCAGGCTCCTTCATCCATGGGATTTTCCAGGCAAGAGTACTGGAGTGGGTTGCCATTTCCTTCTCCAGGGGATTTTCCCAACCCAGCGATCGAACCCGGGTCTCCTGCATTGTAGGCAGACGCTTTACCATCTGAGCCACCAGGGAAGCTACAGTTATACCAGAGTAAATAAAATATTCTATAATTTCACTGAAATTATATGCATTAACACTGAACAGAAGTAGAAATGATAGTCATCCAATAATCGTGAATGTTCCAGGCTACAGAATTTGAATTAAAAAAAACCTTCATTTGTATACAAACAACAGAATAATGGTAAAATGAAGAGAGTTGTTAGGTGCACAATTACCCAATTTATGAGCACAAATACATATACATTCATAAATGAGGCATTTCCTGGTACATAATTTTTAAAACTTGGCTCTTAATCACTTTCTGAATTAGATGGCTGGTTTGTAGGAAATAATTTGAAAACAAAATAAAATTACCACCTCTTGTAATTTATTATGGCAGCAATATACCATAGGATTAGGATGTCCTTTTCCAGAATACATTTAGGGATACAAAATTTCAGTCAATAGAAAGATATGTCCAGTTTTTCCTTTTTATCTAATTTCTTCATACTTTGATGAAATAATGTTAGGGGAAAATAGGCATGAAAAAAACAGCATAAGGTCTTTTCAGCAGAGTTCCATTAAGTATTAAATCTGATCTAATTCTAACAGAAGAGAAAATAATTAGTGATTTATATTACATTATTATATGTAATAATGTAATCCAACTGTGGATAAACTATAGATAAAGAAAAGTAATAGAGAAGTTAATGCAAAAAATGAACACAGTAAGGGCTTTTCTTTCCAAATCCCATACAGAAAAGAATAAATCTGTAAGAACAATCTCTTTACCTGAATATTTAGGTAATTGAATGTTTTATTACATTCACTGTGCCAAAACATATATAGAATATCTTCTGGACAAGATGAAGTAACAGAGGTCAGATTTATCATTAAGCCTGGAACAAGTGAAAACCCGAGACAGGGAGGCCTGGTGTGCTGCAGCCCATGGGGTCGCAAAGAGTCAGACATGACTTGGCAACTGAACAACAACAACAACAAAAACAAGTGAAAACCCCGATAAAACATAAGACACACGGTTTAATAAAACTGGAATCTGGAGAAAGATGGAGGGCAAAATAGGTGATTCTTGACTTCTGTACTCCTCAGGGAAAGAGTAATTAGCAACTATTCACAGACTAGATACCTTTTTGAAGATCCCAGAACGGAAGGGTGAGTATGAAGTATCCCCTTCAACCATAAAAACTGAGAAAAAGAGCATCAGAAGAATAAGAGGAGTGGTTTCACTTTGACCACCTCCCCGACCCCAACCCCCCCAGCTCAGTGCAGTGCTGCACTGAAGAGATCCCCTGGGCCTAAAGTTTCTCCTGCAGGAAAAGAAGAATATAAGAGGACATGAAGCTTCCCCAGCATTCCAGATGCTTCCTGGGAGGCCCACTTAAGTACTTCATGGGGACTATTAGGAGAATCAGCTAGAGATGGAGAAGGAGGAAGGGGCTCACAGCAGTCAGTGTGCAGATCTTGGCAGACTGCATTCCTACTAGTAGTTGGGCCTGAGCTGAGATCCTGAACAGTGACTCTGACCACTTGCAGAGCTGAGCTTGTGACCCCAGCTGGTCTGGGAATTTGGTTGGCAGTTCTGCCTGGTTGGTTCCTCAGCCAGAGGGCTGTCTTGGAGGAGGAGCAAATTCTAGGGCTCTGCCGATACAGGGAAGCAAGTCAGCAGCCCTACTCAACTGCTGAGCATAGCCTTCAACCCCCTCACCCCCACCCCCACCTTGAGCAGAAAGCCTGGCCTAAGATGCTCAGTAGTCACTTAGCACATTGTATGGCCACCCAAGTAGGGAAGAAAGTCACTGGTCACATGCAACCACTGAGCATAGCCTCCAATCCCATCCAATAGTGAAGACTGGCAAAAGATGCCAGGCAGTTGTGGGCAGCCATGAAGAACATCCTAAGGCCTACTTAGGAGGAAAGCAAGTCAGTAGGCTCACACAACTGTGAAGCCCAGTGTACTGCCAAACTGACCAGGAAGCCTGGCCAGGGACCTCAGGCAGCCACAGAGCCCATTCTATAGGTCTGTTCAAGTGGAGAGCTGAGCCAGAAGCACCACTCTACTGTTGAACATAGTTTCCAGCCTCACAGGTGACTGGAGACCCTGGTCTCTAAAACCTGTCCTACAAACTCATTCAGGTGAAAAGCCAAGCCAGCAGCCTTGCCCAACTGCAGAGCATGACCACTGGTCCTGTCTGAGGAAGTCCAGTGTCCCTCGACAGCTTTGAAGCCTAGCCCCTGGTACTGACTATGTGGAGACTAGCCCTTGGCACTATACAGCAGCACAGCATAGCCTACAACCCATTCATTTGCTGAGCACGGCCTGAAAACCCACCCAGTTTGAACGCCCAGGTAGCCACCTCACCTAATCACAAAGCATAGCCTATGGTTCCACCCAACCAGTAAGCCCAAGAAGCAACCCCTCAACCACTGAGCATAGCCTCCAGCTCCATCCACCTGTGGGGTACAACTGGCAGCCTACCTGGCCAAGAAGCCCAGCAAGAGACTGTCAAACAGCGGAGTACAGATAATAGCCTTCTAAATTGCAGAACCCAGCCTATAGGTCCACCGAGTTTCGGGGCACAGTGTACGTCCCAATCTGATCTAGGAGTACACCTTGAGTTCCCGTCTGATCATAGAGCTCTGTGTATGGCTTTAACTGAATACAGTCTTGCCATGGTGTCATCAAGTCAGGGGGCACAGCTTGAGGCCCCATCCAACCATGGATGAATGTGGAGCTCAGTGTATGGCCCTGCTCATTCCCAGAATGCAACCAACAGCACTCCCTGGACAGCAGGCCAGAGAACATGGCCCACAACCCTGCCCAAGGTGACTTCAGAGCCCAGCAAGTAGCCCTACCCGAACGCAGATCTCAGCCAGTAGCTCAGTCTGAAAATGCGACGCCAAGCTCTGAGACCTACCCAAATGCAGAAAAATAACAGTTGCTCTGTCCCTCAACCTCAGAGCACATGCAGTAGCCTTCTCTAACTCGAGACCCTGAATGTAAGCTCTTCTTGCCTAAGGCTGCTACCAGCTGCCCACCCAGAATCCTAAGCTGAGCTGACTGGTAAAGGTCTCTCCCTGCTAAAGTAATTCAGTAAAGGCTGGAAAAGAGACCACTTTCTCAACAGAGAATATATCCACACAAGGACAGAAGGATCATGAGGAATCAGGTAAATATAAAAACACCAAATAAAACTACTAAAGCTCCAATCACTACACCCAAAGAAATGAAGATCTATCAACTGTCTAACAAAGAATTGAAAGCAATCCTCAAAAAAATTCAGTGAACTGTGAAAAAACATAGACAGCTAATAAAAATTAGGAAAACAATGCATATAAAAAAATTGTGAATTCAATAAGAAAACAGAAATCATAACAACAACAACAAAACAACCAGGAAACCTAGACCTGAAAAATACAATGACTAAAGAATTCAACAAAAAGCTTCAACAACAGACTGGATCAAGCAAAGAATTAGTGAACCTGAAGACAGCTCATTTGAAATTATCTAGTCAGAGGAGGAAAAGAAACAAAAAGAAAAAGAGTGAAGAAAGACTAAGGAAATTATATATTCCCAAAATCAAATAGTAAAGTAGAAATGATGAACTTTGCTTAGAAACTGACAGGCCAATTCTAAAATTCATATGGAATGGCAAACACGTAGAACAAATTTGCGAAAGGCTAAGAAAACTGAAAGGCCAACACTATCTGATACCAAGATTGTAAAGTTACAATAATCAATATAGCAAGGTACTGGCATAAAGATAAAGAAAGAAATCAATGAAACAGAATAGGGTCCAGGAATAGGACCATACATAGTATGCAAAACTGATTTATTATAAAGTCACAGTAATTTAGTGGAGAAAGAATAGCTTTTACAACAATAAAACTCATAGAATAAAAGAAGACATATACCTTTATGATCATCAGTTAGGTAAAGTTTTCTTAGATATGACACCAAAGCAGGATCCATAAAAGAAATAACTGATAAATCAGACTTCACTGAAATTAAAAACTCTTTATTTAAAAAGACACTATTAAGACAATGGTGAGACATGACATAGACTAGAAGAAAATATTTGCAAATCCTATATCTGTTAAAAGATTTCTGTCTAAATTATATAAAGGATCCAATCATCAGAACACAAGCCAAGCGGGGGGAAAAAAAAATGAGAAAAGATTTGAATAGATACTTCACACACACACAAAATAAATTAAAAAAACATATAAGCATATTAAAAGATTAAACATCATTAGTCATCAGAGAATGAAAGGAAAGCAGACTGTGTGGCTGGCCTATTTCACTGATTATATTTAATGTCACGGAATATGAAACAGGGTTTCCTGTAGATAATCTTCACTTCCTATTAAAAATGCCAACACATTCAGGTTTTCTAATATTATGCATATTTCAAAAATTATAAAATTCTCTGGAATAAAACGTTCGAAGAAAATCTTTCAAACATGATGTTGTCCTTCTAATACACAAACATAAGCCTGAAACATAACTTTTCAGGGAATTCAGTGGCTCTGTTCAAAAACATAAAAATCAGTAAATTCCTGCTTTGTGGTCAGAATACGAAAAACAGTGAATCTGTAGCCTAAGTGTTATGATTATACAGCTCCCTCAGATAAATTAAACTTTTCTCATCAGAAATATACTTAATAGTTCATTTAAAATAGGTTGCCTTTCTTAAATATTAATACTTCCAATGATTTTGCCATGAATGTTGAAACAATAAATATCTTTATTAAGAAAAAGAACCTAAGCACAAATAAACAATATTAGGAATGAAAAGAGAATTACAAGCATAGATAAAGAATTTTAATTCATCACAAAATACTACACTTTCAGGCACTTAATGTTAAGATATGGAAAAAAATAACTTCTAGAGGAAACTGAAATATCAAACTAGATTCAAGAAGAAACAGACATTTAATCAGTAATCAAAAAGCTATTTAAGTAAAAAAAACTCTAGGACCAGGCATTTTTATATATGAGTTTCACAAATATTCATAAAACAGTTATATTAATTTTTTCCTACGGAATATAAAAAGAGAGGAAGTTCCAAACTCCCACTTCTGAAATTAGTATAAAATTGATAGAAAAGTGGTGTAAAGGTCAAGAAAAGGAAAATTAAAAGTCAACTAAAAATTTGTTTTCAAAATCCTAAGTGATATATTACCATCGCAATATTTTAAAAAATACACCATGATTAGACTTTATCAAGAATATCTAGTTGGTTTATAACTAGAAAAGATACTAATGTAAATTCAATGAAATAACAAGTTAAAGGCAATAATAAAATTACCATCTCAACACAAACAGGAAAAAAAATCATTTGACAAAAGTTAAAATTTATTCATTATAAAATTCTTAAGGAATAGAAGGTAAAACTCCCTAACTTGATAAGGAGTATGTATCAAAAAATTCACAGTAAAAATCACATTCCATGGATCAAAATTAAAAGTATTCCTTTTAAAGTTATAAACAGCAGAAGAAATGTCTGCCTTCACTGCTCTGTTAACCACTGTTCTGGAAGTCTTAGTCAATGCAGTAAGAAAGAGTAAGACTTGCAATATAGGAAAGGAAGAAACAACTGTTGATATTCACAGATGATATGATCTTTAATGTAGAAAATCCAATATAATCTGCAAACTAACTGCACTAAGATAGTTCAAGGAAATTTCTGGATACAGTATAAAGATGTAAAAGATTAGTTTAATGTCCCTAAACAATAACCACAAATTACAAAATGTATGTTTTAAATACATCATATTTAAAATAGCAAACAAAATGATAAGGAAGGAATAAATCTAAACAAATAGTAAGATATGCATGAGAAACATCATATATTTTCTGAAGAAGTAATCACAGCCCAAATTGATTGGATATAATTCTAATAAAAATTATAAAAGGATCTTTTAATTGAATGACAAGGTGATCCTAATATTCATATGAATCACAAAAATCCTCAAACAGACTAGAAATTTTGAAAAATAGTAAGTGGAGGGAGGATTTACCCAATCAGATTAACTAAACATTATACAAAACAGTATGGTACTGGCAAAAGATCAGATAAATAAATTAAGGGAACTTAAGAATAAAGTTCCTGGAGACAGATCCCAACATATATGACAGAGGTATCATTCTAAACTACTAGGGAAGGATAAATTATTCAATAAATGATTGTTTAGACAGCTGGGTTCCTACTTGGAAAATGCGAAAATTAAATCATCAGATAATCAAAACTTTAAAATTTTAGAAGAGATTTTATATTCTTCATGACCTTGGGTCAGAGATGGATTTCTTAAACAAGATTTTAAAAGCCTAAACCTTAAAAAGAGAGACTGATAAACCTAACTGCCTTAAATAGGAATAGAAATATGTATGCAATAAAGTTTATAGAATGCAGAGAGGATAATGGAAAGTATCTAAATTATTATCTAGATTATATAAAGAACTCTGTCAAATCTATAAGAAAAGACAAACTGATAGAAAAATGTACAAAATAGATGACCAAGCAATCCACAGCTGAGAACTTTAATGATTAATATTTCTGGGAAGTGATCAGCTTCAAAATTTTAGTCACCAGGATATTCAAATTAAAACAGGTATCTTTTCTCACTTATTAGAATGATAATAATTAAGAGTATAAGACTGAATATTGGTGAGATGTAGAGTAGTTAGAACTCTCATATGCTGTATTAGTTTGCTAGGGCTGCCATAACAAAATACCATAAAACGGTAGCTCATACAAAACTATTTTCCCATAGTTAAGAAGGCTAAAAGTTAAAAATCAAGGTGTTGACAGGTGTAGTTTCATCTGAGGCCTCTCTCTTTGGCTTGCAGATGTCCAACAGGCAAATAAAAAGATGCTCCAAAATCACTAATTATTAGAGAATACAAATCAAAACTACAATGAGGTATATATCACCTCACACAGGTCAGAATGGACATTATCAAAAAGTCTACAAATAATAAATGCTGGGAAGGATGTGGAGAAAAAGGAAGCCTCATATACTATTGGTGGGAATGTAAGCCAGTGCAGGTACTATGGAAAACAATACAGAGGTTCCTTGAAAAACTACAAATAGAGTACAAATAGAGTTACCATGTGATCCAGCAATCCCACTCTTGGGCATTTATCCAGAGAAAATCCTAATTCTAAAAGATACATGCACCCCAGTGTTCACAGCAGCACTATTTCCTAAAGCCAGCACATGGAAGCAACCTAAACATCCACAGACAGATGAATGGATAAAGAAGATATGGTGCATACATACAAAGGAACAGTACTCAGTCATAAAAAGAAATGAAATTGTGCCATTTGTAGAAATGTGGATGGACCTAGAGATTGTCATGCAGAGTGAAGTAAGTAAGATGAAGACAAATATATGATATCACTTGTATGTGGAATCTAAAAAAAATGATATAAATGAACTTATTTACAAAACAGAAAAAGACTCACAGACACAGAAAACCAATTTATGGCTCTCAAAGGGGAGCAGGAGGTAGAGATATATTGAGAGTTTGGGATTAACATATACCCACTATGTTAAAGAAAACAGAGAAACAATAGCATAGAGGACTAGAACTGCTAAGATAAGATCATTTCACCAAATAAAAAGAATTCTTCTAAAAAGCAGTCTATAATCTATATTATTGGTATCTTGCCAATAAACTACTAAGACTACTATAAAGTTGGACCATTTATAAATATGAACTAAACTGGCTGAAAATTAGAATTATACTCAGTAACTCACAGATGCTCATTTTTTTTATTTGTCTGCTGTTTTTTTCAGTTAGAATTTTAAATGGGCACTCACAGGACTAAAATATTTCCAGCAAAACCACAAAAAATAAATATATTTATTCAAATGTCAAGCTTTGTCAAATTAGATAGATGGAAGAGATCTATCTATTGAGAGAAAATATCATTTTATTCAAATGAACTGCTTCTTGTGGTTATGCTTATTCATTTTACAAAGTATGTAAAAATGTAAATGGAACCCAAAGATTGGTAGAAGGGTCAAGCAACATCAGTTTTAACAGAATAATCACATGGGAAAATCTGGATTGAAATTCAGCTCTAAGATACTGTGATACCAACATTAAGTAGGTCTCAGGCTCAATTCTCCAAGGAAATCTGTGACGATGTTTATTTTGACAAGTGAAATATAAACAGTAAACTAGACCACAGTTTCATTATCCAGCAGCCAAAAACAGAAAAATCTAGACTGACAGTTGTCCCTGCTCACTTCAAATATGAGAAAAGCATCCTTGTTAACAGAAAGGGTTTGGGGCAAGATTTACAAATCAGGTTAAACTGAGGGGGTGGAAAAAGATATTCCATGCAAAAGAAAATCAGAAGAAAGCGGAGTAGCAATACTTATATCAGAAAAAAATAGATTTTAAAATAATGACTGTTACAAGAGACAAGAAAGGATGCTACATAATGATCAAAGGATAAGTCCAAGAAGACGACATAACAATTGTAAATATATATGCACCCAGCATAGGACTTCCCTGGTGGCTCAGATGGTAAAGAATTTGTCTGCAATGCAGGAGACCTGGGTTTGATTCCTGGATGGGGAAGATCCCCTGGAGAAAGGAATGGCAACCCACTCCAGTATTCTTGCCTGGAGAATTCCACGGACAGAGAAGCCTGGCAGCTACAGTCCATGGGGTCACAAAGAGTCAGACACAACTAAGCAATTTAATACTTCCACACTATGCACCCAACAGAGGCATACCTTAATATATAAGGCAAGTGTTAACAGCCATAAAAGGGGAAACTGACAGTAACACAATAATAGTGGGGGATTTTAACACCTTACCTACACCAAAAGACAAATCATTCAGACAGAAAATTAATACGAAAACACAAGCCTTAAATGACATATTAGACCAGAGAGACTTAACTAATACTTACAGGACATTCCATCTGAAAGCAGCAGGATACACTTTCTTCTCAAGTACACATGGAACATTCTCCAGGATAGATCACATTTTGGGTCATATATCAAGCCTCAGTAAATTTAAGAAAACTGAAACCATATCAAGCATCTTTTCTGACCATAGCACTGTGAAATTAGAAATCAGTTACAGGAAAAAAAAAAAAAACCCACAAACACACAGAGACTAAATAATATGCTACCAAATAATCAAGAGATCATAGAAGAAATCAAAGAGGAAATAAAAAATTCCTAGAAATAAATGACAATGAAAACACAATTCAAAATCTATGAAGTGAAGTCGCTCAGTTGTGTCTGACTCTTTGCGACCCCAGGGACGGTAGCTTACCAGGCTCCTCATCCATGGAAAATTCCATGGCAAGAGGACTGGAGTGGGTTGCCATTTCCTTCTCCAGAGGATTTTCCCCACCCAGGGATTGAACCCGGGTCTCCCGGATTGTAGGCAGATGCTTTACCGTCTGAGCCACCAGAGAAGTCAAAATCTATAGGACACAGCAAAAGCAATTCTAAAGGCGAAGTTTAAAGCAATCTAATCCTACCTCAAGAAACAAGAAAAATCTCAAATAAACAACCTATCCTTACACCTAAAGCAACTAGAGAAAGAAAACAAACAAAACCCCGAGTTAGTAAAAGGAAAGACATCATAAAGATCCTAGCAGAAATAAATGAAATCGAGATGAAGAAAACAATAGCAAAGATCAATGAAAATAAAAACCTAGTTCTTTGAGAAAATAAACAAAATTAATAAATGTTTAGTCAGACTCATCAAGAAAAAAAAAAAGGAGAAGATCCAAATCAATAAAATTAGAAATGAAAAAGGAGAAGTTACAATGGAGACTATGGAAATGCAAAGGATTATATGAGATTATTACAAACAACTACATGCCAATGAAATGAACAACCTAGAAGAAATAGATAAATGCTTAAAAGAACAACCTTCCAAGACTGAACCAGGAAGAAATAGAAAATATGAACAGACCATGGTTCTAGCCACTGTTAACAGTTATCAAGTTATTCTACTTTTAATGTTTATTGGGTTTTGGAGAAATTTGTACATTTCAACAACGTTTCTCAATAGTAACAGCTAATTTAACTCATATTCTCAAGTGGGCAAGGGTCTGGTAAGAATATTTTCTGGGCACTGCATTTACAGCAGATTATTGAATTTTTGTCAGAGTTTATGTACCAAGTAGACCCACTAAAATAAACTATTATTGGAAAGCTCTTCTTACAAATTAAGAAAGCAGTGAATGACAATATTAAGAATTGCAAAGACCTTGGTTGTCTGCCAGTTCAAATCTACTGCAAATCTTTTAGATTTGTCAGATTCAAAGGATAAAATGATAATACTGTTATTACTAGCTCAGTAAGTGAAACAGAACCCATATGACAAAACACTGAAAACCTTGCAAACCACAGAGTATCTCTGGATGTCTGGCCCAGGAACATATCCCCAAATCCTTCCAAGCAGACGCTTCCTGTAACACAGCAGTAAGGTCTTAATACGACAAGGGCACAAACTTGAATAGCTTGCTGATAACCCATTACCAGCCATTTCTGAGGATGAGTAAAAATTTAGAACATCTTAGAAAACACTCATTTTGGAAAACACATTTCCCAAAGGGTACTTTTGTCTCCTTTTTAGGCATACCTCCGATTTTTACAAAATGGTTTAAGATAAGGCCGAGTCGAACTACTTAAAAGTATATGCATGGAAAGGAGGGTAAAAACAAACAATTCTCAGTGAGTTTAGGTTTTCTCTTTTCTCCTCTCCTCCAACTTTTTCAGAAAAATTATCTTATTTATAGTCCTGATATAGAGTGGATACCATATTCTGAAAACATATATTTTTCTCTTTTTGCTGATGACTGGTTCTGTTTTTGCTTATTTCCCATTTATAAGGTGGGAAACTGGGCTTAGGCAAAAATTAAGTTTTCATATTAAATGGCTTGTTTAAAAAAAGTTCAAAAATTACAAAAATTCTTAAGATATCTGTAAACTTTTACTAAAATTCTAAGTAAACTATATCTTTAAATAATATTTCAGTCTTTGGAGTAAGTAAGAATACTGTTATAGAAACATAACAGTATTTTCCTCCACAATTCAACAAATAAAATAAACTAAGCTGAACTAGAGAAAAATAAGGATAAGACCCCTCAACCAAACAAACTAGTCGAGATTTAAACAAATGCATACATATACTCTTTTTCAAACACACACACACATACATGCACACAGACACATCTAAAGATATAAACATGTATACTTAGAAACTCTTTTAAATTAAACAAATTGACAAATTGCAAGGACTATAATATTTGGGGGGTTCTGTTTGTTTATTTGCTTATTTGAGCAGAGAAAGGCTTATTGCAAACACCAAGCAAGGAGACTAGGCAGCTTTCACTAAAAAACCCTGATCTCCAGGACTATAATGTTTTTAAAGTAAGGGTAGGTCTCATTAGTCCATCTGAATGCTTATCACCGAAACGCTGGTTTCCAAAACACTCAACTTTGCAAAGCAAGTTCTGTTGTTGTTTTTTAAATTTACTCCCTGCTCTTGTTCTACATCAATAATGAAAATAATAGCTATTACCATATATGGTACTCTCATTATCTTCAAGGTACTATGATTAACATTTAAGATAACTTTCATTTACAATCAACTCAGAACAATCAAGAAAAAAGAGGTATCCTTACAGCTATGAAAGTAAGGTTCAGAGAGGTTAAGCAACTTTGTTCAAGGTTCCAAAGCTAATAATCGGTGTAGCCAGAACTGGAATCCAGGCTTGTTATTCTTCCCTTATGTTAGTTAACAGAATAAATCACAATACATGAAGGACAAATTCACTGTGAGATGGCATAAGCTATAAATATCCATCTCAAGTCTTCAAAGAATTGTGTAACTTCTTACCTGGTTTCTTAATATGCTATCTTGGAGACATTAGCTGAAAACTATCAAGATAATGAGTAAGATTTAGTAACTTTCCTAGCTATTCTGCACACTCACACCATAGTCTCCAAGGAAAATCTAGAGGAATATGAAAGAAGGGTGGCTTTTAAAAATTTTGGTCACATTAAAATAGCTTATCATATGAAGAAAGGAATACAATCCTTCCCCAGAATACCAGCCTTGATAGCTGCTACAAATGAATTAATAGTTTTGAAAAGAATTCTATAAAAATTATACACCAGTATCAAGAATTCTGATTGAACAATGCTGCTGTCAAAGCAATGACTAATAAGTACATTTAATCTTCATGCATACTCACACCAAGTAAAAACTGTGATTTTTCTAATATAGATCTATAGTTAAAAATCATACCACATCAAAATTATACCTTTCCATTTTGCATATGCATTTACATGGAATCATCTCTGTGTATATTTATTTAAGCTAAGTTAAGAAATATCATTCCAAAGGTCAAAAAAATCAACACAATCTAAGTGGAACAGAAATTAATTTCAATTCTACTGACAACGATTAGATTCAAGATCAGCAATTTGTCAGTTTATTTTACAAACTTCATTTCCATTGTTTCTTATTGATGTTCAGTTGCTCAGTCATGTCCAACTCTTTGCGATCCCATGGATAGCAGCATGCCAGGCTTCCCTGTCCTTCAACATCTCCCTGAGTTTGTGCAAACTCATGTCCATTGAGTTGATGATGCCATTCAACCATCTCATCCTTTATCACCCCCTTCTCCTCCCGTCCTCAGTCTTTCCCAGAATCAGGTTCTTTTCCAATGAATTGGCTCTTCGCATCAGCTGGCCAAGGATTGGAGCTTCAGCTTCAGCATCAGTCCTTCAAATGAATATTCAGGGTTGATTTCCTTTAGGATTGATTGGTTTGATCTCCTTGCAGTTCAAGGGACGCTCAAGAGTCTTCTCCAGCACCACAGTTTGAAAGCATCAATTCTTCAGGACTCAGCCTTCTTTATGGTCCAGCTCTCACATACGTACATGACTCCTGGGAAAACCATAGCTTTGACTAGATGGACCTTGGTCGGCAAAATGATGGCTCTGCTTTTTAATATGCTGTCTAGGTACCACAGCTTTTCTTCCAAGGAGCAAGCATCTTTTAATTTCACGGCTGCAGTCACCATCCACAGTGATTTTGGAGTCCAAGGAAATAAAGTCTGTCAACTGTTTTCATTGTTTCCCCATCTATTCATCATGAAGTGATGGGACTGGATGCCCTGATCTTAGGTTTTTGAATGTCGAGTTTTAAGCCAGCTTTCTCACTCTCCTCTTTCACCTTCATCAAGAGGCTCTTTAATTACTCTTTGCTTTCTGCAATTAGAGTGGTGCCATTTGCATATCTAAGGTTGTTGATATTTCTCCCAGCAATATAAATCTTCATTCCAGTTTGTGATTCATCCAGCCCTGCATTTCACATGATGTACTCTGCATATAAGTTAAATAAGCAGGGTGACAATATACAGCCTTGACATACTCCTTTCCCAATTTTGAACCAGTCCAGGGTTCCATGTCTGGTTCTAACTCCTGTTTCTTGACCTGCATATATGTTCCTGCATTCAGGTAAGGTGGTCTTCCTTTGTGGCTCAGCTGGTAAAGAATCTACCTGCAACGTGGGAGACCTGGGTTCGATCCCTGCGTTAGGAAGATCCCCTGGAAAAGGGAAAGGCTACCCACTCCAGTATTCTGGCCTAGAGAATTTCACGGATTGTACAGTCCATGGAGTCACAAAGAGTCAGACTCGACTGAGCGACTTACACTTTCACAGGTAAGGTGGTCTGGTACTCCATTGTTATTAATTAAGTTTATACAGCCCAGATGATATTACAGTACACTGATACTTTAAGACACATAGAAGGACAAAGTAAATATGTTGTTTGAAAACCAAAAGTACTTTATAAAACAGTAACCATTTTATCATTGCTAAGGAATTTCTGGAAGACTCAGTGAAGATATGCTACAGTATCAGGCGAAACATATTGATAAAATAACCACAAATATTATCTGTTGCTTTGAAAGAAAAAGGAAGGGAGGTGGAGAAGGGAGGGATCTTGGGAAGGAATGAGTGCAAAACACCCAATGATAATTCTCCACTCAGACAGTAGTTACCATATCATATTCATATCATATCAATAAATATGTCATGACCCCCCTCAAGTGCTGACATATAGTAAATGCTCAAGAATTGGCTATCAAATGAATGATGCATTAAAGAATGACTGGAGATAGTTTCCCAACAAGTGAGAGAGGAATATCCCCCCCCCCCCCCAAAAAAGACATAAAATGTGTTATTTCCAATGCTAATAACCCACTCAGGTTCAAACAAAATTGTAGTAAATCACTGGATGGCAGGTCCACAGGGATTATTTTAGAGGAAAAGGTGATTAACATGTCTGCAAACTTCCATTAGTATCATTATTAGAAACTGTCGGTGTTAAGTCACTAAGTCAGTCGTGTCTCTTTTTGCAACCCCATGAACTGGAGTCTACCAGGATCCTTTGTCCATGGGATTTCCCAGGCATGAATACTGGAGTGGGTTGCCATTTCCTCCTCTAGGGAATATTCCCAAACCAGTGGGTTGCCATTTCCTCCTCCAGGGGATATCTCCTGCATTGACAGACATATTCTGTACCACTGAGCCACCAGGGAAGCTCTCATTATTAAGACAGAACTAAGCTACCTGCATGAAAGAATGACATTTCCCAAATGCAAGTCCATCCTCTAGCAGAGTCTTTCTTTCCATTCCACCACAGGCTGAAGTTTGAACAGATCTTTGTCTTTGATAATTAATGAAGACCTCATCACATGTGTATTCATTCTCTAAAAGAAAACAATCGCATTCCCTATCAGAAGCCATTGCTAGAATAAAGGGAACCCAATCATTCTTCTGTCCATAAATTATAAATGCATACTTCACTTCAAGTCACACTCACACAATCATTGTTTGTGAGCGATTTTTCAGCAAAGAAACAATGATGATACAAAACCAAAGTGAAAAATCCTCATATATATCCAAAGGCATTCAGTGCCTATTTTAAGAATGGGGCTGGCAAAACATCAACTGCACATACGGCTGCAAATGCACAATGCTGCAGAAAAGCTCTCATAATTAATCCCTCAGTTAATAAACAACTGGAAATTTCCTGAAGAACTAGGAGGTGAGATGTAGAAACAATGACCTTTGTTTATTCCCAGTTACAATTTTTTTTTATTATTATCTTGCAATAGATTTTATACCTTTTTAGTCACAACCAAGACATGTAAAGAATTGTTATAATTAATCTGAGACTTGTTTGCACTGTTAACTGTATCTGTAAAGTACACAGCTACTAGGTTACACAACCCCCCTCCCTGCAACACACACACCACAAAAGTCCACTTTAAAAGTATACATTTGCCTTGGTTATACACAAGAAGAGTTTAAGAGAAAGGCAACAACTGATTTTCAGCTGATTAAAGACGAGACCTACTTCATAAAGCATTCTAGACTCAAACCACACTATATCTCAGACTCCCTCCATGTCACCAATGAAAAAATGATCACTGGCTTGCAACATCACCATCATAACAGCACTACCAAACCTTTAATGACTGTCTTTCATTCAGCAGTATTAAGTTGCTTTGCCAGCGCTAAGGATATACAACACCCCAGTGAACTTATATGCAGAGTACATCATGAGAAACGCTGGGCTGGAAGAAACACAAGCTGGAATCAAGATTGCCGGGAGAAATATCAATAACCTCAGATATGCGGATGACACCACCCTTATGGCAGAAAGTGAAGAACTAAAGAGCCTCTTGATGAAAGTGAAAGAGGAGAGTGAAAAAGTTGGCTTAAAGCTCAACCTTCAGAAAACTAAGATCATGGCATCTAGTCCCATCACTTCATGGGAAATAGATGGGGAAACAGTAGAAACAGTGTCAGACTTTATTTTTTGGGGCTCCAAAATCACTACTGATGGTGATTGCAGCCATGAAATTAAAAGATGCTTACTCCTTGGAAGGAAGGTTATGGCCAACCTAGATAGCATATTTAAAAGTAGAGACATTACTTTGCCAACAAAAGTCCGTCTAGTCAAGGCTATGGTTTTTCCAGTGGTCATGTATGGATGTGAGAGTTGGACGGTGAAGAAAGCTGAGCGCCGAAGAATTGATGCTTTTGAACTGTGGTGTTGGAGAAGACTCTTGAGAGTCCCTTGGACTGCAAGGAGATCCAATCAATCCATCCTAAAAGAGATCAATCCTGGGTGTTCATTGGAAGGTCTGATGTTGAAGCTGAAACTCCAATACTTTGGCCACCTCATGTGAAGAGTTGACTCACTGGAAAAGACCCTAACGCTGGGTGGGATTCGGGGCGGGAGGAGAAGGGGACGACAGAGGATGAGATGGTTGGATGGCATCACCGACTCGATGGACATGGGTTTGGGTAGACTCCAGGAGTTGGTGATGGACAGGGAGGCCTGGCGTGCTGCGATTCATGGGGTCACAAAGAGTTGGACACGACTGAGCGACTGAACTGAACTGAAGTGAGGTAAACATTATTAACAACCAAGTGTTAATCCTTTCAGAGCTGTTGAGTTTTTCTTGTATCCCGTCTTGCCTTATCAGAACAAGGAAGCTGAAGTTAAAAGACATAATGTATTTTAAGCTTTCAGAGGTAGAATCTTATGCCACTTTCATGTTCTTAAATACTTCAATCTAAACCTGAACTAAATATAAACTTTTTTTGGCCTTTCATCAAAGACAGTCATAGGCCACAGACTACTAACATCAAGTTCAAAGGTAAAAGAAATTTGAATTTCTTCATACTGAAATGGTAAACTTTAAACTAATACTACACTCAAATGTATTCACACAACTAATCTTATGAAGGAACAATTCATCTTATGCCCCAGGCTTTGTTTTCAGGTATCAACAAAGTACTTTCTATTTTCTTCCATTATTTATTGTACTACACTATGTGCTAAATATGTGTGTGTGTGTTAACAAAACATAGATAAAATAACCCAAGCTGCAGGATGTAACATTTTCCCAAGTCAATACTGAAACGCTTTTGTTTGTTTTTCCCCTCCAATGAAATTACAAATGTGTCAAATTCCCAAAATATAGCACTAACAACACTTCTTCCCACAGAGATTTTTATCAAGGCAGATGGAGTGACAGAAGGAGGTGAAAGATTACTATCCTTTGCCCTCAGGCATATAAATTCCAGCCTGATGTATGAAATCTATTTCCAAAAAATACCAGGAAACTAGGAAAACAACATCTTAAGTAGGATTTCACTGAGGTACTGAACCCTATAGTTACATGGTTGTATCTTGAAACCTTTTCTCTGGAGGAAAAATTACAGGTTTCACAGAAGAACTGTAATTTCTTCATATGCCTAATATATTCTGGACACCAATCCACACTTAGGAAATAGACAAGTGAGCATACTGGGTGCCACCATGTTGCCATCTAGCTAATGAAACCATTTCAATTATAAGTATTCCCCAGTGTTTGCTGAAGAGGAAAGAGAGAGAGACATTTCAAGGGATTTCCCCAATGGCATCTACTTTTTGGTCCCATGAAGCAAAGATATAAGAACAACTCTTCAGTTAGGTCAAGGTGTTCAGACTTCAGCAAAGGCGCAAACTCTGCCCACTTCCTGTCTCTTTTTATCCCATGTGAAAAACGAATTGGCTTTGTTGGGTTGAAGAGACTCAACGCAAAGTCATTCCCAATTCCAGTCTTAGAATTAATGTTTTTCATGTTTTAAGTGGCTATTAAAATATCACATTTTCTACCTGTGAACTCATGGTGAACAAAGTGATTTTTATACAGTCATAAAGAAAAAAAAAAAAACTCGTAAGGACAAAATCAAGTAGGCAGAGCTCTCAAATAACAAACACACAGCTAGGAGATCATTCTAACCAGAGAAGTAATATATTGGTATGCATCTATTTGTTTCTTTCCTCCCAGACAGGGAGATATCTCTGAACGGATACACAAAGGGAAGGGGAATCCAGGAGTTGGAGGCTGAATTGGTGCAGGAAATTTTTGCCAGTGTATACCCCTTTGTAGTATTTGAACATTTTACTGTGTCTATGGATCATCGTTTAAAAACCTGGACTCTCTTCTGTTTGGCAAACACCTACTACTTAAATTTCTTGTCTTCTGTATATTATTGATGAAGAAAAAAAAAAAACAAACCAGAATGAGGGAAAGAGAAAGAGAGTGAAAGAAATGTTGGAGAAAGACAAGGAGGGAAAGAAAGGAAAGAAAGAAAATCTGATAATCTGATCTCTATAGGAGCAAGAATCATAGTTTAATCAAAAAACAATTTAGTGCTTGTTACATGACAGAAGGACACAAACACGAATCAGAAACATCTACTATACTTAAGGAGTTCATAACCAGGTGGAAGAGTCAGACACAAATTCTGAAATATGAATTATATTATATAATAACAGTTATGATTTGGATATAAGAGTTTGGACTAGAGCAAGAAGAGATAACCTCTGGTGTAGCTAAGAACTTAAACCCATTCTAAACTTTAAGGATTCTGGATGATGAAGGAAGGGAAACTTACCTCAAGCAGAAGGAAGAGCTGTAGGAAAGAGCACACTCTATTCAAGGAAATGTGGAAATAATTTTATATGGCTGTAGTATATGGCACATAGGGGAACAGAAAGTACTGGATGGGGCAAAAAGTTTGTTTGGTTTTTTTAAACCGAACAAACTTTTTGGCCAAAGGAGTAGTAGGAAATTAAGCTAAATGAGTGAGTACGGTCAGTTTTCTTAAACCGTAGAGGAATATTTGTTTTAAAAGTTAATTGTATAAAAGTTCACTGGGGCAAATGTTGGCGATAGAATTTTAGAGAAAAAACCAAATTTGTTCAGAACACAAGTACAATAAATACATATAATAATATGATGTATAAATAGATGGTACTATATATCAGGTTCAGAGGGCTTTCTAATTAGAAACAGTTTTTTAGACTTCTTCTGGCTCACATGAACTCAAGAGCAGTATAGTTGTATTTATCTTCACTATATCATTCACAGTTGTCATTAATTCAGATTGATTACCTTTCCCCAAAACAAGCAAATTAGTAATGTTACCACACAACTAATATTGGTACATTTGCTTTTATAAAATTGGGCAAGCATACACCAAGTAACTGTGCAAATCTAAGTTCCAATAATACTGATATTTAGCAATATTTTAACAGCCCAAGAATGCATGAGATTCAGTGTTAAGACTGTGCTGCCATATTTTATGCCTAATTTGTAATGGCTTCTAAATGCTATCTAAATTATACAATTTTATTCAGAAAATATGCATAGCACATGTACTAAAATAGCTAAATTTGCCTAAATAAAAAAAATCCAGCATACACAGACACATACACATGGATATGCAATGCACACACACAGTGCCTATGATTTGTTCTTCTTGTAACACAGTGTGGCTCTATATTCCACTACCCCAGAAACATCTTAATTTCATCCATTATTACTTGTATAAGAGAGTGAAAAGAGCAGTAGACAAAGAGACGACTTGGACGTTCTTCTAGCTATAAAACAAACTAAATATTTGATTTACATCATTAATGGGCCCTGCTTTTTTTTTCCTAATCTGTTAGTTGTAACTTTTTCCTAAATAAGTAAATATTTACTTTAACAATTTTTATAAAAGTTAGTACACAGTCTTTGAAAGGATTAAAGTGATTTAAAAAGAAGTATGAAGAGAGATACCTCAAATATGATTACACAGAAAGTTAAAATAGGCTAACATTTATGTTAACATAATTCGAGGAGAAGGCAATGGCACCCCAGTCCAGTACTCTTGCCTGGAAAATCCCATGGACGGAGGAGCCTGATAGGCTGCAGTCCCTGGGGTCGCTGAGAGTCAGACACGACTGAGCGACTTCACTTCCACTTTTCACTTTCATGCATTGGAGAAGGAAATGGCAACCCACTCCAGTGTTCTTGCCTGGAGAATCCCAGGGACGGGGGAGCCTGGTGGGCTGCCATCTATGGGGTCACACAGAGTCGGACACGACTGAAGCGACTTAGCAGCAGCAGCCATTTTAATGCCCATATGAAAACAGATTTTAAAAGCTTTCATAAAAATTGGATGATACTGTCTGTACTTTTAAAATATAATACATTTAATCTTACCTGAATTTAACAGAAACATGTCAGTGAAAATATATGAATTTCTCAATTTCAAATGGATATTTTCTAAAAGCTCCAAGGTTAAAAAAATATGAAAATATTTGTAGACTAATATCTTTATAAGTACATTTAAAATTTTACATGTTATTAACTAAAATACGAGAATATTCATACATCCTATGAAAACAAAATTTTGTTGGCATATTATTTTTCACAGTCAAACTTTATAACATATCAGATGCACAATCATAAATTGCATAAATGTCTTATATTTCAAATCAAATAGAGTCACTGTCAATCTTGTTACCAATTTGTTTTACCTTTTAATTGGCTGGATTTCATTATTAAGTGATTTTTTTTTTTTTCAAGAGGGACTCATGAGTATTTGGGAATGTCTGCCTGCTGACTTGATACATGAATGGTATCTTGGCTACGAACAATATTTCTGGATCACATCCTCTTTATTTCAGAAGTGCTTAGCTATTGCTACATTGATCTCCAGCACTGGCTGTCCCTGAGAAGAGGTTTACTAAGAGTCTTATTCTGCCCTTCTCCTCTGAAATGATATGCCTTTTTTTTCTGAATACCTGGAGAAATGTCAAAGTTCTATCAATTAACCCAGGTATTGCAAGCACTCAAAATCCATAGGACTCAAAATATCATTTTGACTTGAGGATTCAATTGTTAATTCTTCTCAGAGAAAACTTTATTACATCTTTGAATAATTTTTCTCCTCTACATTTTCCATTCTCTACTTCATGTAATTATCTTAATGTTGTATCTTTGCTGGACCTCCATTATCTATTACATTCTCTGTTTTAACTTCTTGCTTTTTCTTCTTCACTCTCTTTGACAGGAGTCAAGCTTTACTTCAGTGTCAGTAATTTAATTTTTAGCTACTATTTCTATCCCTTGCTATTTCCACTTTACTTATTTCAGTAATTATGTTTTAAGATTCTATGAAGCACAGTATCTTCTGAGGCAAGGCAGTCTGACTTCCATATGCTGAGTCTTGTCAGTTTTGAGGAAATCAGAAGCCATTATTTCCGAAGGGAACTATGGTAACTAGACTTGCCAATCCTCAGTCTTCATTGTTATGTAACAACTTTTTAAATCCTTTTAATAATATTTACTCTTTGTTTTTTGCTTCTAGTATAACGTTTTAATAAAAAATGTAAGTAATTATAAAGGGGAGCAGCTTAAATTATCCAGATTTACAACTGCACGTTAATGCTACTTCCTACTATTTCATATTATATACAGCTAGAATCTTACTTTGGCTATCATTTCAAATCAACCATTACTCAGGTCAGGAAACCATAAAACTGACAGAGGAAGATGGAATGAAAGAGAGGGAGAATATTCTATGAGCTGATATGGGAAGAAAATGAAACAGAAGTGCTTTTAAATAAGTTAATTAAGAAATATAAAAAGAAGTAGGAATATTGATACCTATTAAAATAAACAATTTCCACATATCCTTTAACTGCAATACATTACTACAGGCAATGGTGACATTATAAGGTCTAAAAGAACAAAGCGAAGAAGAACTAAAGAGCCTCTTGATGAAAGTGAAAGAGGAGAGTGAAAAAGTTGGCTTAAAGCTCAACATTCAGAAAACTAAGATCATGGCATCCGGTCCCATCACTTCATGGCAAATAGATGGGGAAACAACGGAAACAGTGACAGACGTTATTTTGGAGGGCTCCAAAATCACTGGAGATGGTGACTGCAGCCATGAAATTAAAAGACACTTGCTCCTTGGAAGAAAAGCTATGACCAGCCTAGACAGCATATTAAAAAGCAGAGACGTTACTTTGCCAACAAAGGTCCATCTAGTCAAAGCTATGGTTTTCCAGTAGTCGTGTACGGATATGAGAGTTGGACTATAAAGAAAGCTGAGCACCGAAGAATTGATGCTTTTGAACTGTGGTGTTGGAGAAGACTCGAGAGTTCCTTGGACTGCAAGGAGATCCAACCAGTCAATCCTAAAGGAAATCAGTCCTGAATATTCATTGGAAGGACTGATATTGAAGCTGAAACTCCAATACTTTGGCCACCTGATGTGAAGAACTGACTCATTTGAAGAGACCCTGAAGCTGGGAAAGATTGAGGGCAGGAGGAGAAGGGGACGACAGAGGATGAGATGGTTGGATGGCATCACCGACTCAATGGACATGAGTTTGAGTAAGCTCCGGGAGTCGGTGATGAACAGGGAGGCCTGGCGTGCTGCAGTCCAGGGGGTCGCAAAGAGTCGGACACGAGGTATGGTAGGCAGCCTCCAAAATGGCCCCAAGAGCCTTGCCTCCTGGTGTGCACGCTCTTGCACAGGTCCCCTCTCACAGTGAACAGTGATGATCTGTGTAGTAAATGATAGAATACTGCATAGTGATGAGTGTGACTTCTAATGCAGCTTCCAATTTACTCTTTTCTACTTGTTCTGGGGGACTCCAGATGTCATGACATTAAAACACCTGAATATAATTCCAGCGTAAAAACATAACTAAAGAACCAGGCCAATGGAACAATATATGCTTTGAGCAGCTTATTCTCTTTTCTTGCCTGAAAAATTTAACCCACCTCTCAAATAGGCACTATTCAAAGAGAGTAAGGAATCAATAAGACAGGTACTTAAAGGTATACAAGATGAAGAATGCTATCTCTAATCATAAAAGAGAATTTCGCTATATATAAATCTAACAGTTTTGGGTGTGGATTCAACTTGTGGCTGCTTTCTTTAAAATCATGCTCTTTGACACCAACTAGGCCAAATGACTCAAACTCTATATCATTATGATAAACAGCCTGAATTAAAAGGTAATATGCCATTCTAACAGTTGTTTCAGAAGTAAACTTTGGTAGTTATTTTTGTAGGAAATAATGTTAGATTGTTTTTTATTCTGCAAGTTATAAGAATTTATATGAGACTGAATTAAATACCTAAGCATGGTTTACAAAAACTGTCAGAAGAGGCTCTTTACACCTCAGATGATGGATATAATTTGGGGCAGAGGTCTGCAATTTAAGAAATTCTAAAAGATTACTTGGCAAGGAATTTTGTGTTTGTCCTCTCTGATGGAAACTGCCTCTCCTCATTTCAAAGCTAAGGCGGTTTGTTAGTAAAAGTTTAAAGGGATATTCCTCATAAAATGATATACTGCCCTTGAGCCATAACCCTCAACTAACTGACGCTGCTGCTATACTTTGTCAACATTAATGTCTTTATCAGCCAGAGGCACAGTCACAGAGTCACTGGGCTCATATTACTGTAGGTGATAGATTTGAAGCTAACTATATGATCCCTAAAACCATAAATATGCCTTTAACTTCAGGGAGGGCTACCTGTTTTATAAACCTGGTGGAATTATATTTGCCTTTTATGCAGAAGGTAATGAATGGTTTAGTAATAATTACTCACAAACCAACTAAATTTTTGAGCTTCAACAGAGAAGGAAAAGTGCTATAGCAGTATGCTTACTCCAGCCTCCAAATTCCCATTTTCTTTACATATTCAGATTTCCTTCATACAAATATCCAATTAACAAATTTTTATATAAGTCATTTCCATATTAATTCCTTCTTCAATAACTTTAACATGGTCAAAACTGCATATGCTATGTCACATGCAACAAATATTTTGAAGGTATATAACATCCAAAGAGTCCCAAAATACCATCTAACTGGAGGAAAAAAAAAATCTGTGATTGATAATCTATTCAAAAACATAAATAATTTTTTTCTAAAGATTTAAATATTAATTTTAGATCATGAATTTGTATCTTCTATTCTGTTTTAATATGGGGCTAAACTTCTATTTTAATCATATCTAAAACTCAGAACTTCTTTATACTAATATATAAGCTCTCTTGAAGTCTTATATAAGTGAAAGTGAAAGTCGCTTGGTCAAGTCCAACTCTGTGTAACCCCATGGACTGTAGCTGCCAGGCTTCTCTGTCCATGGAATTCTCCAGGCCAGAATACTAAAGTGGGTAGCTTTTTCCTTCTCTGGGGGATCTTTCCCACCCAGGGATCAAACCCAGGTCTCCTGCATTGCAGGTGGATTCTTTACCAGCTGAGCCACAAGGGAAACCCAAAAATACTGGAGTGGGTAAGCCTATCCCTTCTCCAGCAAATCTTCCCAACCCAGGATCAAACTGGAGTCTCCTGCGTTGCAAGCAGATTCTTTACCAACTGAGCTATCAGGGAAGCCTATATAAAATGACAGATCATCAATTAAAAAGAATTAGCCTTTACATCAGACTTTAATCTTTCCAGGGATAGAAGCCACATACCTTTGTGCAGATTTACCTTAAATTCGCTGCATATACAATAGCAACATATAAGCTAATGAAATAATCTGCCTCCTGTAATGTAAATTGGTCACTTTTAGATCTGCTACAGAAACATCTGAAAACTGTTTCATAATACTCAGCCACAGCAAACCATTTTAGTGAATTCAAGAACGCTTCAACTTTTCATTTGATTATGGATTGCCATTTCCTTCTCCAAAAGAAATTAACACTTGATGTTATTTTCTTAATATTTCTGAACAAAGGGGATAATATTCTCTTACATCTTGAAAACAGTCTCTAACTAGTCCTTTTACAGTGCCAGAAAACTCTTTAAAGGAATTTTACTCCAATGATGCAAGCATGTTTTGAGAATGACAGATGCTTTATTCTCTGCCACCAAAAATGCCAAAAATAACTTCAAGGTTAGGTTTCTACCGTTTACACATTAACTTACACAATGAATACATACAAATTAATTGACACTATCTTAATGACTAAAAGCAATCAATGACAGTGTCCACATATGACTTATTAGTTCACTAAGTTTATTACTCCACTTTTATATTGTTAAAGCAGACAGGGACAGCATGAGCAATGCAACTAATACTCCACTAGGCCCATCTCTTTATCTTCCTTCCCTTCAAAGACTGCCTGGCAATGAAGTAGATAAGAAATTCCACAGCCTTTGGTTACTAACTTATGTTTTGCAACTTTAAATAATCACTCATATTTTGAATCTGATATATGTGTGTGTGTGTGTATACATATAAATATGGTCTGTGTGTATGTGCCATTAAGTGGACAGCCACCAGCTATCACCCACTATAACACTAACCTCTGCCACCACCTATAGAGTAGCTATGTTTGTATTATGGAACCCTTCCTCCTTAACCCACAGTGGACTGGACAGGGTACACACCCCCTGACACAAGCTGGATCAATTAGTTTCTTTCTCCTGGAGATTTAGTATATAAACTAAGGGCCACCATTTAGTCTCAGTTGGTCACTCAAACTGAAGTTATACAAATTTAGAAGCTGTCAGGCTCCTGTGTTTAGCTAAATGCACACTAAAACAACGAAAGCTGATCGCAGGGGAAGAGAGAAGAGTAAGGTAGATATAAAAAGAGAGTCAGAAATCAGAGATAAGGAGAAAATAAATAAGGAAAAGACAGAGAGATAAGACAGAGAGAGACACAGAGAGAGAGACAGAGACAGAAATTAAAAGTCTGGGTTTCTACCAGCTTTCCAATTCCATTTCTAGAGTCTTATGAGGTCTTGACTTGCTTCCTGATTTTACTGTGAGTTCCAAAAAATATCCATGTATTCCTACAAAATAATCCCATTTTGTGGTTAAGTGGAATTCTGGAGCCTGAAACCAAAATAAGCTTTAACCAAGAAGTTTAATTTCTTGGTTTATGAATGAAGAAACTAAGGCTCAGAGGATAAGTAATTCACCTAGCTAAAAACTGAACAACAGAGATGAAATAATAAGTTCAGAATTCTCTGACTACAAAGGCTAAGTGTATAAATAAATGAACAAAATCTGACCAACCAATATGTCAAATGCAAACATATATAAACTAAAAAGTTAACCGTTGAAATGATGTAAAAGAAGAGCCTATGGCAAAATAAACTACTACTGTGGCAAAATTTTCACTTGAGATTAGATAAGTTAAAAGTAACATAAGTGAAAGTACCTAGATTATGGCATACAGAATACATTAAAATATTAGAATGTGACTTTGAATTAACATACCTTCAAAATCTTGACTTATTCTCTCTACTTGCTCTTTGTTAACACCCTAACCTTTCCATCTTAGTTCCAGTTTTTAAAAATAAATGTTCTTAGTAAGCAAATAGCAACAGTTATAGATAGCAATTCACTTCCTTGAATAAGAAGTTTCAAGGTTTGGTATTTAGAAGAAAACAAAAACTCCTAGCTAATTCAGATCTAATCCAAAAAATTTAAAGGAAATAAATATGAAACATGTCTTCCTAAATATCTTCCTATTCTCACACAACAGGGAGATGATTAATATATAAATAAGGAGTTGGAAAAAAAAAACTATGATCTCTATGTGCTCTCTGACTAATCATTAAAAATCCAAGTATTGTATCTGCTGAGTGAATTACATTTCACTCTCGGTTCTCCTTTTTCTTTCTATGCTTCTTGTGTTCAACAATCCAAATCAATTCAATATTGCTTAAGGTGCTAGAGACTATAAGTCACTTATCAGGTCTTCCTGTTGGTTACGAATAACAGGGTATGTGTTTATATTTTATAACATTGATAACTATCATAGTTAACTGAACCACAAAACTATTATGTCTAATATCTACCATAATGATATGAGAACTCAGAATTTCAGAGGAAACTACTATATGATATTAACAAGAATCCTCTATCTAGGTCATAAAATAATCCACAATGCAATGGAACCCACAACTCCAAACAGAACCCAAATACGCAAATAGAATACTTAGACCAATGGGGTATAACGCAGATCAACAGATCCTTAAAAGAGGCCTCTAAGAAGATTAGACTTTAATTATAAAATGCCTAAATCTAAAGGTAAATATGTCATTGTATGATTTTATACAAAATATAGTCCTAAAGTCCAATTCACTTATGGAACAACATTCACCAGGTCCAAGGTATGGGGTCAAAGATAAAACAGGCATGGATTAGCACATCTAAAATAACAAATATCAATTGATAATACAGGAATGAGTTTCAGTCAAATACAAATGACCCCCCCAAATCAATCAGTATTATTCATTCATGTATCTGTTCCTCATTCATTTGATGGGCATTTTATTAATGTACTGGGTTCTGAGCTCAGCACTGTAATACAACAAAGATATGGTCCATTACTTCAAAAGACTGAAGTTTCAAAGAGAAAGCTGTATAAAGTTTTCACACTGTGATAAGTACAATGACAGTAGTTATCGAAGTACAGGAACAGACAGAAAGAGAACCTTAACCAGATGAGAAGGATCAAGAAAGGATTCCCAGACAAAGACATGGTTGGGTTGAGTCCCCAAAACTAGTTGCTGTTGTTGTTCAGTCACTCAGCTGTGTCCAACTCTTTGAAACCCATGGACAGCAGCATGCCAGCCTTCCCTGTCCTTCACCATCTCCCACAGCTTGCTCAAACTCATGTCCATTGAGTCAGTGATGTCATCCAACCATCTCATCCTGTTGTCCCCTTCTCCTTTTGCCTTCAATCTTTCCCAGCATCAAGGTCTTTTCCAATGACTCAGCTCATCGCATCAGGTGGCCAAAGTATTGGAGCTTCACATTTAGCATAAGTCCTTCCAATGAATATTCAGGACTGATTTTCTTTAGGATTGACTGGCTTAAAGTCCAAGGGACTCTCAAGAGTCTTCCCCAGTACCGCAGTTCAGAAGAATCAATTGTTTGGTGCTCCGCCTTCTTTATGGTCCAACTTGCACATCCATACATAACTACTGGAAAAACCATAGCTTTGACTATACGGACCTTTGTCAGCAAAGTAACGTCTCTGCTTTTTAATATGCTGTCTAGGTTTGGCATAGCTTTTCTTCCAAGGAGCAAGCATATTTTAATTTCGTGGCTGCAGTCACCATCTGCAGTGATTTTGGAGCTCAAGAAAATAAAGTCTGTCACTGTTTCCATTGTTTCCCCATCTATTTGCCATGAAATGATGGGGCTGTATACCATGATCTTAGAGTTTTGAATGTTGAGTTTTAAGTCAACTTTTTCACTCTCCTCTTTCACCTTCAAGGCTGTATATTGTCATCCTGCTTATTTAACTTATATGCAGAGTATATCATGCAAAATGATGGGCTGGATGAAGCCCGGGCTGGAGTCCAGACTGCTGGAAGAGGTGTCAGTGGCCTCAGATACGCAGATGACACTATCCTTATGGCAGAGAGTGAGGAAGAACTAAGGAGCCTCTCGATGAAGGTGAAAGAGGAGAGTGTAGAAGCTGGCTTAAAACTCAACATTCACAAAACAAAGATCATGGCATCCGGTCCCATCACTTCATAGCAATAGGTGGGGAAACAATGGAAACAGTGACAGACTTTATTTTCTTGGACTCCAAAATCACTGCAGATGGTGACTGCAGCCATGAAACTAAAAGACACTTGCTCCTTGGAAGAAAAGCTATGATCTCTGTTTATTAATAGGCTGTATATTTAATATATACAGCATATTAAAAGGCAGAGACATTACTTTGCTGATAAGGTCTGTCTAGTCAAAGCTACGGTTTTTCCAGTAGTCATGTTTGGATGTGAGAGTTGGACTATAAAGAAAGCTGAGTGCTGAAGAATTGATGCTTTTGAACTGTGGTGTTGGAGAAGACTCTTGAGAGTCTCTTGGACAGTAAGGAGATCCAACCAGTCAATCCTAAAGGAAATCAGTCCTGAATATTCATTGGAAGGACTGATGCTGAAGCTGAAACTCTAATCCTTTGGCCACCTGATGCGAAAAACTGACTCACTGGAAAAGACCCTGATGCTGGGAAAGACTGAAGGCGGGAGGAGAAGGGGATGACAGAGGATGAGATGATTGGATGGCATCACCAACTCGATGGATATGAGTTTGAGTAAGCTACGGGAGTTGGTGATGGACAGGGAAGCCTGGCGTGCTGCAGTCCATGGGGTCACAAAGAATTGGACACGACTGAGCGACTGAACTGAACTTTCACCTTCATCAAGAGGCTTGTTAGTTCCTTTTCGCTTTCTGCCGTAAGGGTGGTGTCATCTGCATATCTGAGGTTATTGATATTTCTCCTGGCAACCTTGATTCCAGCTTGTGCTTTATCCAACCTGAAATTTTGCATGATATACTCCGCATAGAAGTTAAATAACCAGGGTGACAATATACAGCCTTGACGTACTCCTTTCCCAGTTTGGAACCAGTCCATTGTTTCATGACCGGTTCTGTGACATACTAAAAATGCTCAGCAGAGATGAGAGTCGGGGCTGAATCACCAAAGTAGTAAAATATAAAAGGGAACAGAGTCAGAAAGTACAGCGTTTTTGAAGAACTACTAAATGCTCAACAAAGCAGAAGTTTAGTATGCAAACCAGAAAGTACTAAGAGCAAAGGTTAGTGAGGTAAGCAGAGATCATGAAATGGCAACATTATTAAATTATCTAAAAATATCAAGGTAAATACACTTTATGTTAAAATATCTCAGGATAGCATAAAATTTCCAGGAAAAATTACATAAATTTAAATGAAAGAAATACTATGGAAAAAAAGCTGGTTATATTTACCACATTAACATTTATGCTCCTTTTAGGTTACACCCCTTTGAGGCAAAGTACACTCAAGTATACGGTTCTAATTTTTATACCTAAAAGGGAAATTTAACACTATGACTTACAGTTTCAGGAACAAGACTCTAATGGTCTCAGTCAGATGTAATAGACAAAATAAGGTGCAATCAGCCGAGACTGAGAAAATAAAAATGTCAAAACTGTCAATGCACAGGCAGCTACTTTAACTATAATTTTTATGTAAATATGCAAAAGTCCTATTAGAAAACGGAGAAATCATAAATAAATATATCCTTGCTGATTTGGAAATAAAGGCATCATTTAAGGAAGGAAAAATGGGTAGAACAAAAAAGTAAAAATAGTTGGTATCTATATATTTATTACTATTAATAATAAAACATACCAACTCACATATGGAAGAATTATGGAAAGAAAAAGATCTTAGTAGGTTTTAACTGGAAAACAAGGCTGGAATGGGTAAGCTAAAATTTACACATGTTGGTTTATATTTTTTGACATAAATATATACAACAATAATCAATTTACACTCTTCTTTCAAGGCCTGTGCTATTATATAACAGCTCTGGCTATATAAATGAGTCAATACAGGTCTTAACAAAATCTGTCCTCTTAAGGTGAATACATAGAAACTGCCCAATAAATGCTTTTGAACTGATCTGAGCATCACTTCTATCATATTGCATGAAGTGCTACACTTAACAGGAAACAAGATATACATGTTCTATTTCATTTGTAAATTCTTCCAGATGCCCAAGACTAACACTGTCATGATAAATTCCCAAAGATGACTCATGCCTTGGTAGTATTTGTTTCTTTTTCTGTTATGAAGTTTCTCTGTCAGGAATTTAAATATCAAATTTTTATACTTCAGGGCAGTGGTTGAAGACTTTACTATGTATCAGATCCACCAAAAGAGCTTGCTAAAGTAAAGAACACTGAGCCACATCTCCACAGTCTATGATACAATAACTTTGGGATGGGGCTTAAACATGTTGGAATTCTAAGAATTTTTGATGCTATTTTCAAATGTCCACACTGAAAGCCACTACTTTGGCGTGTTCCATGAAAACAGAAGTCTAGCTACAAACCATTCTAGCATAATTCTCTTTCCAAATTTTATATTTAAAAAACTGCTCTATTAAAGAACAAAAGTACAGAGCATGAAATTATTTTCAAGTTTTTTTTAAACACTACACATGCAAAACATCCATTTCTCATTTATAAATGTGGAATCTATATTTATCTATATTTATAAATCTACCCTAGTTTGATTCCTGGGTCGGGAAGATCTGTGAGAAAGAACAGGCTACCCACTCCAGTATTCTTGGGCTTCCCTGGTGGTGCAGCTCGTGAAGAATCTGTCTGCAATGCAGGAAAGCCGGGTTCAATCCCTGGGTTGGGAAGATCCCCTGGAAAAGGTAATGGGTACCCACTCCAGTATTCTGGAATGGAGCTCCATCATTTAGAAGGCTTCCCTGGTGGCTCAGACGATAAAAAATCTGCCCACCATGCAGGAGACCAGGTTCAATCCCTGGGTCAGAAAGATCCCCTGGAGAAGGAAATGGCAACCTACTCCAATATTCTCGCCCAGAAAATCTCATGGACAGAGGAGCCTAGAGGGCTACAGTCCATGGGGTCACAAAGAGTCAGACACAACTGAGCAACTAACACTTTCACTTTCAAACATAACATGCAAAGCATCTATTTCTCATTTATAAATGTGGAATCTAAAAAAAATAAAGGCTATAAATGAACTTATTTACAAAAACAGAAACAGACTTACAGATGTAGAAAATAAACTTAGAGTTACCAGGGAGTAAGGAGAGAAGGAGAGGGATAAACTGGAAGATTGGAACTGATATATATACACTACTATATAAATATAAATAATTAATAAGGACCTACTATATAACACAGGGAATTCTATTCAATACTCTGTAATGGCCTATCTGGGAAAAGAATCCAAAAAAGAGTGGATGTATGTATGTGTGTAAAACAGATTCACTTTGCTATACACCTGAAACTAATACAACGGTGTAAATCAACTATACCCCAATTAAAAAATTTTACTGTTAAAGAAATTACAGAGTATCAAATTATTTTTAATTTTTCTTTTGCATTAAACATAACATGTAAACCATCCTGTTTCTCATTTATAAAGTAACAAAAGCAGTCATCAACTGAAGTACAGATCATAGTCTATTATAAAGTTTTTAAACATCATTAATAATCTTAGCAGTTAAAGTCAAAGAAACAACTCCAGGCCCACTCTTTCCTAGTGACTGAATATGTGGAAAGGAGAAAGGTAGAATTCAGTAAAGAGGGAAGAGGCAAAACGGCCACCTATATGGTATACACTTTAAACACCCATCTTCCTATAGCTACCATCAATTATTGTCAATTTTTACACTTTGATGTGAAGATACATATATTTTTTTTTCTAAAAGTTCAAATATTATTCATAGAAAATGTCAGAGTGCTTCCCAAACTAATTAGTCTCAAGAATTTTGCCTTGAAGCAGTTTGGATTCAACAAAAGAAAAATAGAGAACAGGTAGAACAATTAGTGAAAAAAAAAATAATCCTTACAGTGAATTTCTCTGGAATATTTTGGTATTAGAACTCTGAATAAATGCTTTCCTAAAAACATATTCAAAGTTACTGTGAAGGAGGTGCTATGTTTAATACTGCAGAATATACAGAGATGAATGAAACAGTCCCTTCTTTAAGGGAGTTACAAAGGAAGGAAAGGGTTAATATAAAACAGTCCATTAATGTTTTTAATACAATGTCTAGTAACTCAGGTCAGGGGAGAAGAGTATGAATGTATGGACATTTAGACATGCATAGACACATTTAATATATACAGGAACTTCATTCTCTTGAGGTTTGAATCTTGAAAGCAAAATGCATTTTTTAGTTTGTTTGGTTCTCTAAATATAGAACCTTAAAATATTATTAAATTAAGTCTGTTTTATCTTTGCACATTAATACAACCCATAATTCAATTCAGCAAATACCTGCTTGTTTTCACTTACTAGACTAGTAAGAATTATTCATCTAACTTAAGATTTCTTACCTCACTACAGATTATCACTTTACAGACAACTGCTCTACAGGTGTAACAATTTTATACTATAGTGGAACTAAAGTGGTCATTAAAAAAATTTTATATAATTTATGATTTCTGCAAAACTTTTTATTTCTTTTAGATGAGTAGATCAGGCAAATACACATCTGATCTAAAACAGAAATTCTATGTATACAAATGCTATTAGAAACATAACAGAAACAAGATAAAAACCATAATTTACACAGGGCTATTGATAATAGTCAGTCTCTATACAACTGTGCCACACTGTCAGTAAAATACTTTAAAATACCTTAGCACATAGTACATGTGGCGTATGTGTTTGTGTATACTGGTGTATGCTCTAACTTACACTCTAGGAATAGTGATTTCACTCTTTATTAGGCAAATATCTCACTCTTTATTAGGGAATAAATACTTAAAGATATGCTTTGTTGTTGTTGACAATTTTTACACATTCATCAGAGACAGCGGTCAGTAGTTTTCTGCTTTGCTTCATTTATCTGGCTTTGATATCAGGTTAATGCTGACCTCAGATGGTGATTGCAGCAATGAAATTAAAAGAGGCTGACTCCTTGGAAGGAAAGTTATGACCAACCTAGACAGCATATTAAATAGCAGAGACATTACTTTGCCAACAAAGGTCTGTCTAGTCAAGGCTATGGTTTTTCCAGTGGTCATGTATGGATGTGAGAGTTGGACTATAAAGAAAGCTGAGCACCGAAGAATTGATGCTTTTGAACTGTGGTGTTGGAGAAGACTCTTGAGAGTCCCTTGGACTGCAAGGAGATCCAACAAGTCCATCCTAAAGGAGATCAGTCTTGGGTGTTCATTGGAAGGACTGATGTTGAAGCTGAAACTTCAATACTTTGGCCACCTGATGCGAAGAGCTGACTCATTTGAAAAGACCCTGATGCTGGGAAAGATTGAGGGCAGGAGAAGGGGACGACAGAGGATGAGATGGTTGGATGGCATCATTGACTCGATGGACATGGGTTTGGGTGAACTCCAGGAGTTGGTGACGGACAGGGAGGCCTGGTGTGCTGCGGTTCATGGAGTCACAAAGAGTCGGACTCGACTGAGCAACTGAACTGAACTGAACTGAATGCTGACCTCACAAAGTGAGTTTGGGAGTATCTGTTCTTCTCCAATATTTTGGCCCATACAGATATTAAGATGGCATTAGTAAATCCTTACATATCAATGACTGTTATTATCGTAAATATACTGAATTCTCCAATCAAAAGACACTACATATCAATGATTGTTCTAATTGTAAATATACTGAATTCTTAAATCAAAAGACACAGAATGACTAGGTTCAAGTTGTTTTTAAGCCTGCTAACAAAGTTTTACTCTTTAAGAAATACATTTTGTAAGGCTATAGATGCCATAGACAGTTATTCCTCTGATGGATCTGGGCAAAGTCAACTGAAAACCTTCTGAAAAGGATTCACCATTCTAGATGCCATTAAGAACATTCATGATTCACAGGAAGAGGTCAAAATATCAACAGGAGTTGACTCCTTTTTCCAGGAGTCTGGAAAAAGCTGATTCAAATCTTCATGGGTGACTTTGAGAGGTTCAAGACTCCAATGGAAGAAGTCCCTGCAGATGTGGCAGAAACAGCACGAGAACTGCAATCAAAAGGTGAGCCTGAAGATGTGACTAAATTACTGCAATCTCATGAAAAACTTGAATGGATGAGGAGCTGCCTCTTATGAATAGGTAAAGAAAGTGGTTTCTTGAGATGGAATCTACTTCTGGTGAAGATGCTATAAACTTCATTATCGACTTATTTTAAGAAACTGTCACAGTCACCTCAACCTTCAGCAACCACCACCCTGATCAGTCAGCAACCATCAATATCGAGGGAAGACTTTCCACCGGGAAAAAGATTACAGTTTGCTGAAGGCTCTGATGATGGTTAGGAGTTTTTAGAAATAAAGTACTTTTAAATTAAAGTATATACATAATTTTTAGTTATAATGCTATTGTATACTTAACAGACTACCATATAGTATAAACTTTATAACTGGGAAACCAAAAAATGTGTGTGATTGCTTTACTGCATTATTTGCTTTCTTGTGGTGGTCTAGAATTGAACCTGAGATTCTTAAGGTATGCCTATATATGCTGCCTACAAGAGACTCATTTCAGTTTTAGGGACACACACAGGCTCAAAGTGACGAAATGGAAAGGACATTACATCTAAAGATTTGATGCAATACCCATCAAAATGTCAGTGATATTTTCCACAGAAGTAGCAAAAACGGTCTGAAAAGTTGTATGGAACCAGAAGATATCCTGAACAGCCAAAGCTACCCTAAGAAAGAAAAACAAAGTGGGAGGCATCACATTTCATGATTTCAAACTATGTTACAAAGCTGTAGTCATCCTAACAGCATGTATTTGCATAAAAACAAACACATAGATCAATGGAAAAGAATCAAGAGCCCAGAAATAAACCCCTGAATATGTAGTCAACTAACATTTAACAAGAGAGCCAAGAATACTCAATGAGGGTTACTTCTTCAATAAATAGTGTTAGAAAACCAGATAGCCATATGCAGTGGGTTAATAGTCAAAAATAGATAACAAACTCATGAACTCGAGAACAAAAATCAAAAATCTGATTTAAAAATGGGCAGAGGCACATGCAACTCTGCTCAATGTTATATGCCAGCCTGGATAGGAGGGGGGTTGGGGAGAGAATGGATACATGTATATGTATACCTGTTCACCTGAAACTACCATATATTGTTAATCGGCTATACCCCAATACAAAATGCTTTTGGTGTAAAAAAATAAATTAAAAAAAATTAAGATTGAAAATGAATACATAAATAAAAATGGGTAAAGAAACTGAATAGACATTTTTCAAAACACATAAAAATTGACAAGTACATGAAAAAGTGCTCAACATCACTAATTATCATATCAAAAACATGAAATCAGTATCTCCAAGAGATATCTGAATTCCCATGTTCTCTGCAGCATTGTTCACAATACCCAAGACATGGAACCAACCTAAGTGTCTGTCAACAAATGAATGAATAAAGAATATGTGATGTATACACATACAATCAAATATTATTCAGCCATGATAAAATATGGAAATTCTACTATTTGTGACAACACAGATAAGCCTTGAAGACATGGCTCCAGGGTCAAATAGATCAGAGAAAGAAAGACAAATATTGTATGATCTCACTTATGTATAGACTCTAAAAAAGTTGAACTCATAGTAACAAAGAGTATATTGTTGGTTTCCAGGATCAGGGATAGGGGAGTGAGGGTGAGGTAATGGATGAAGGTAATCAAAGAGAACAAACTTCAAGTTATAAGATGAATAAGTTTTGGCGAGCTAATGTACAATATGATGGCTGTGATTAAGAATACTGTATTATATACCTGAAAGCTGCTAATAGAGTAATCTTGAAAATCTTACACTACACATATAGACACAAAAGATAACTATGTTGTGAGGTGATAAATGTGTAACTAACCTAATTATGGTAAAAATTTCACAATATATACATATATCAAATCGTCATGTTGAGGACTTCCCTGGTGGTCCAGTGGTTAAGAATTCACCTTCCAATGCAGAGGAGGTGGGTTCAATCCCTCAGCAAACTAAGATCCCACATGCCATGGGACAATTAAGCCTGCACACAACCACTGAGCCCACACACCACAACTAGGGAAAAGCCTGTGTGCCACAACAAAGATCCCATGTACAACAACTAAGACCCAATGCAGCCTTTCCCATTCCCCCCAAAACTCATCTCGCTACACATCTTAAATTTACACAATATGTGTCAACTGTATGTCAGTAAAGCTGGGGAAAAGTTCATACTACCAGGGCAGTGATTGATATTAAGTTCTTTAGCCAGTTTTATTTCTAATCAAGGGCTTCCCAGGTGGTGCAGTGGTAACGAATCTGCCTGTCAATGCAGGAGACGCAGGTCTGATTCCTGGGTTGGGAAGATCCCCTGGAGAAGGAAAAGGCAACCCACTCCAATATTCTTGCCTGGAAAATCCCATGGACAGAGTAGTCTGGCAGTCCATGGGGCTGCAGAGTTGGACATGACTGAGCACACATGCATGTCATGTCATGCATTTACAATCAAAGGTAGTTTGTTTTTAGCTAGCCAGATACTACAAATATTATTTTACTGGTAAAATTAATTCAATATATATGAAAATGGGAACCGAGAAATGTTGTAGAAGCATTTTGCGAACAATTTTGTGAACAATATGTACAAACATAGTAAATCCAGTAGATCACAACCTTTGGAATTACATGCTAGGTCTAGGTTTCAAAACCATATATTGTCCAGGGGCTCATTCAGACATTCTTTAAATACCTGAACAGAAAGTACACCAAAACATGTTATCAGAACAACTGTCACAACTGCCTCAAGAGAGCCCTTCACAAAAGACACTATAAAAGCAACTAAAAAAGACTAAGAGCATGCCCTCTGACAAAAACGCAGAACAGACTGTGACTGTTTTTTTACCCATTTACAAACATTTGTGTGTGGCAGGATTTGATCTGAGTCTTGACAACACTGTAACATATTAAAGTGAGCAAAATTATGGAGGAGAGGTTTATCTTTTTCACTGACCTCTGCTTTTTGAAAGCTACCAATAGCTCTAAAGAAAAAAAAAATCAAATAATGATGACTTGCCTGGTGTACAACAAACTTCTATGCATGCACATGTGTGTGTGTGTGTGTGTGTGTGTGTGTACACGCATGTATGCAGAGGCACAGTACATACCATTATCAGTATGTGGACAAATGTACTATTCATAATGCTAGGAAGTACACTGATTATTGAGATACATTAAAATGACTTTTGTATTCTTCTCAAGGGTCAGAATAAGGACAGATGCTAAGTTTGGCTCAAAAACTAATAAATCTCAGTTTGTACACATCTCCTTAAACGGAAACACATAGTTTGTGTACAGTCTTCTAAAAACAGTGACACTGGGCCCAAATATAAGGATTATTATAGCATAACAAGAAGTGAACCCAGATATGGCAATATATTACCTAATGTGGACAACTGCACAAGCAGTTTATGACTCTATCAGGAACTCTAAAGGGCCAAAGGAAGCTACATTTAGATGCATTACATCTATTCCCACTCCATACGGTCATACCACTTCCAAAAAATTTATGTATGGTTGGTCAAATAAATTAGAACTTAAACTTACAGTATGTGGTTTCTTCCCATAGATTCTATGACCCTCATTAAACACTGCAATACTGTGATCATAGCAAACTGTGTCAAATGTGCCATCTGTATTTATTTATACAGACTATAAATTATTACTGAAGTTCAATAAACATGAAACACCATCACTGTAGCTTACACAGGTACATTTCTATAACTAAAAGATGTAACAGTTCTCTAATACTGGTATATGGAAATCTTTGATCACATTTAACAATTATCACAAGTAATCGTAATAATAAATAGGATAGTTTTTCATTATCTGTAGGCTAGTAAAACCTATTGTCCTGAAGATAATATTTAACAGAAGAGGAACATGAGAAGGTATTAAAAAATGATCAATAGGGAGTGTACTGAAAATTAGATACAAACTCCTAATTCCTCAGAAGATTCTGCTTTTACTTCTGTCACTGACTTACAGAAAAATGACTAAGTCATTTTAGCTTCTGTACATATCATTTGGTAACAGATAATATTTTTGAAGTGTTATTGAATATAAATGAGAAATAACACTAAACTATGTTTTTGAGTGTCCTTTTTGTCTTTACTGAAGATACAGTATTCTATATTTATTAAGTGTACCTCAGCTTCTCTCCAAACATTATACTCTCTTATGCATTACTGATGTACAATTATCTCTGCCAAGCAATCGTGTTTGCATACATTTTAAAAGAACAAAAAGACTGTATTAAGATCAAATTTATGCTATTTGAACCAGCAACAAGATAAGCACATGTGCCATTTTACACTGTACCGCCTTCTAGCTACTGTAATTCATAAGTTAACTAATACATTGAAGACTTTTTTACATTCATTCTCTTTCAGACAGCTTTGTCTAGAATCCTGGTCAAGCTAAGGAACCACTTTGTTTCATGATTTTACCTAAATGAATTATAAAATGGCAATACGACATCTCAAAAACATTAAAAAAACTTCCAAGTTCAATAAAAGTACACCTAAAAGAAATGAGAGAAATAGCTCAGGAAAGTTTTTTTCCTTGTACACTGTTTATAGCAGATTATGCATCATCTATAAATGAAGTAACACTAAAACTGATAAATCACTATGGCCATATTCCCTATTATTATTTATCTTTAATTATCAGTAATATGTGTTTGAAACCATTATCAGTTCAGTAATACTAACATAAAAGAATAAAGAATAAAAGATTAAAAAAATGCTTAATCAAGCCCCTAATTCAAATATTCAAACATTATAAAATATTTAATGCATACTCACTTTGTCTATGACAAAACTCAATCACAAAGTTTAAATAATTTCAACTTGGTTATTTAAGATTTTAATATCTTTATTCATGTGACACCTTTCTCAAAGAACGGCCCGATCTTCCCTAAATGCCTTTCTGAGTAGTTATAATGAATAATTTAAATTTCTGCATTTTAAATAAAGCTCATGGTCAGTTCAGTTCAGTTCAGTTGCTCAGTTGTGTCTGACTCCTTGCAATCCCATGGACTGTAGCATGCCAGGCTTCCTTGTCCATCACCAACTCCCAAAGCTTGCTCAAACTCATGTCATCAAGTAGGTGATGCCATCCAACCATCTCATCCTCTGTCGTCCCCTTCTCCTCCTGCCTTCAATCTTTCCCAGCATCAGGGTCTTTTCAAATGCATCAGTTCTTCGCATCACATGGCCAAAGTACTGGAGTTTCAGCTTCAGCATCAGTCCTTCCAATGAATATTCAGGATTTTAATATCTTTATTCATGTGACACCTTTCTCAAAGAATGGTGCAGTCTCCCCTAAACGCCTTTCTGAGTAGTTATAATGAATAATTAAAATTTCTGTATTTTAAATAAAGCTCATGGTGGGCAAACATAATTCCCACATGTACAAGCAACAATCATCTTAAAAAAATTCATATAATTGTTATGAAAGCCAAATCCTAAGGAACAAAACCTATTCTATACTCCTTCATGACCTAGTATATTATGCAACTATTTTGTCTCTGTAAAGACTTACAAATTTATTGAATATGATCATCTATCCCAGTCAACCTTCTCTACTTTTGTATTCTAGGCCAAAAAAAGTCAACTGATTTTCTCAGGGTGAACGGTCACTCTGAAGAACATGTACATTTTATGAAATCTAGTCTGTTATGCTAAATATTTAATATGAATTTTTTTTCTTTCTATTAAAGAGAAACAAGTATTCTAAGTTCTAGGAAAGTATTTAAATTATGTTTTTTTAAATTATCAACTACCATTACCTAAAGAGCTACTTATCGACAAACTACTAATAGAAAGGACTTCTTCTAGATATGCTTTAAAATCTCCTTTAAAACTATTCCCACACTTCCTTCTCTCCAAACCTATGATGACTGTGGGTCACCTGAAATAAACATAGAAATTTTACCTTGTGCCACACATTTTCTAGCAATCACTTCTACGTAGATGATTCCCAAAGGTATCGTTCTCTCTCATCCTGACTTTTTCCCTGACTTCTAGATTAATTTTCCAACCTTCTATTGGATAGGTTTAGAAAGCACATCAAGCTCAATCTATCTAGATTTCACCTTGATCTCTTTCTCCTAAGAGATTCACTATATTGGTCAATGAAGCAGAGATTACTGATATTAGTTAAAAAAAATAAAAATAAAAAAACTTCCAACCTGCCCAAACTCCTACTTTCCTTTACCACACAACAGAGGGTATAATGGGAGAAAAAATTAAAAACAAATCAAAGGAAAACCTGAACACCCAGACCTTAAAATGGGCAAGAAACAGAACAGCTCTAGGGACCTAAATACAGGAACTAATGGGAATCTCTTTATAGCAGCTGTATTAAGATAAATGAATTCCAACAATTTCCAATCTAGGTAGTTTTGGTTTCAGGTAGAATATAATAGTTAATGGCAAACCCTACTCTACTCGTGGACTGTAGGCCCAACAGACAACTCCATCCATGGAATTCTCCAGGCAAGAATACTGGAGTGTGTACCCATTCTCTTTTCCAGGAGATCTTCCCAACACAAGGATCAAACCCAAGTCTGCACTGCAGGCAGATTCTTTACTGTCTGAGCAACCAGGGAAACCCTGCTGTAATAATAACAATAAAAGTAATTTAAAAAACAAGTAACTTGAAAACTCATTTAAAGCCATCAGAGAGGTATTTTTAAATGCAGGATTAAATTAACTAACAGTCTGAGAACAGCATTGTATAACTAGCCCCTGTTTTTATCTAGGGAGCACTTACTGATTCTAGGTATGACGTGAGGTACAGGTTTGGATTCTACAAAAGATTTTGAAAATTTGGAAACTATAGGAACAACGAACTTATAGCCAGTTTTGTCCATGCTACAGTAGCTTAATTTGAAGGGATGCTTGTTGTTCAGTCACTAAGCCTTGTCTGACTCTTTGTGACCCCATGAACTGCAGCACGCCAGGCTTCCCTGTCTATCACTACCTTCCGGAGTTTACTCAAACTCATGTTCATTGAGTCAGAGATGCCATGCAACCAACCATCTCACCATCTGTTGCCCCCTTCTCCTCTCGCCCTCAATCTTTCCCAGCATCAGGGTCTTTTCAAATGAGTCAGCTCTTTGAATCAGGTAGCTAAAGTACTAGAGTTTTGCTTTAGCACCAGTCGTTCCAATGAATATTCAGGAATGATTTGCTTTAGGATGGACTGGTTGGATCTCCTTGCAGTCCATGGGACTCTCAAGAGTCTTCTCCAACACAACAGTTCAAAAGCATCAATTCTTTAGTGCTCAGTATTCTTTATAGTCCAACTCTCGCATCTATACATGGCTACTGGAAAAATCATAGCTTTAGATTATATGGACCTTTTTTGGCAAAGTAATGTCTCTGCTTTTTAATACATTGTCTAGGTTGTCATAGGTATTCTTCCAAGGAGCAAGAGTCTTTCAATTCATGGCTGCAGTCACTATCCACATTGATTTTGGAGTCCAAGAAAATGAAATCTGACACTGTTTCCACATTTTCCCCATCTATTTGCCATGAAGTGATAGAACCAGATGCCATGATCTTAGTTTTGAATGCTGTTTTAGGTCAGCTTTTTCATTCTCCTCTTTCACCTTTATCCAGAGGTTCTTTAGTTCCTCTTCACTTTCTGCCATTAAAGTAGTGTCATCTACATGTCTGAGATTGTTAATATTTCTCCTGGCAATCTTGATCCTAGCTTGTGATTCATCCAGCCCAGCATTTCATACGATGTACTCTTCATATATGTTAAATAAGCAGGGTGACAATATACAGTTTTGACGTACTCCTTTTCCAATTTTGACCCAGTCCATTGTTTCATGTCCAGTTCTAACTATTGCTTCTTGTCCTGCATACAGGATTCTCCAGAGGCAGGTAAGGTGGTCTGGTAATGCCATCTCATTAAGAATATTCCACAGTTCATTGTGATCCACACAATCAAAGGCTTTAGCATAGTCAATGAAGCAGAAGTCGATTTTCTTTTGGAATTCTCTTGCTTTTTTTATGATCCAGTGGATGTTGGCAATTTGATCTCTGGTTCCTCTGCCTTTTCTAAACTCAGCTCATACATGTGGAAGTTCTCAGTTCACGTACTGTTGAAGCCTAACGTGAAGGATTTTGAGGATTATCTTGCTGGCATGTGAAATGAGTGCAACTGTATGGTAATTTGAACATTCTTAGGCATTGTCTTTCTTTGGGATTGGAATGAAAACTGATCTTTTCCAGTCCTGTGGCCACTGCTGAGTTTGCCAAATGTGCTGGCATATTGAGTGTAGCACTTTCACAGCATCATCATTTAGGATTTGAAATGGCTCAGCTGGAATTCCATCATCTCCACTAGCTTTATTCATAGTGATTCTTCCTAAGACCCACTTGACTTCACATCACAGGATGTCTGGCTTAGATGAGTGATCATACCATCGTTGTTATCTGGGTCATTTAAGATCTTTTTGTATAGTTGTGTGTATTCTTGCCACCTCTTCTTAATCTCTTCTGCTTCTGTTAGGTCCTTGCTGTATCTGTCCAATGGTGATGGGATGCTAGAGAGTAATTTTAAGACAGACTAAAATTTCTCAGTCCTGGATATTACAAGACAAAGTCCTATTTGAGACCTACCTTAAAGTCATATTAGTATTTTTTTTTCAGTGTTTGCTATATTTATATGATACATGGTTTAAGATGCCAATGAGCAAGGCTTAACACATCTAAAAGGCAGATTAAATTTCCCACAGTATTTTAAGACCTGAAAGAAATCCATCAAGTCCTCAATTAAAAAGCATGGAAGATTTATGCCTAAGTAACAGGCAAGAAAAAGAAGTGGGCTAAGTATTACTAAAACCATAATGTAGCCATGACCCAGCTCAATCCCTAATTGCACCAGATGAAATAATAGTCCCAGAAATAATATATCCATATCAGAGGGAAGTTTCCATAATTTCCAAACTACTTTTAGACAACATATTTTCAAAATACTTTGTCACACTATCTAACAAAAATAAAGATCCCCTGAAGTGGGAAATGGCAACCCACCCCAGTATTCTTAAAAAAGAGGAAAAAAAAAATTCCTGGACTGGAAAAAATCTGACCAATAATCAAAAAGAAAAGATGAACAAAAGATGATCCAGATATCATCCAGGCATTAGCAGACAATATAATAGTTATGTTAGAATAATGACCTAAAGAAATTATTTAAAAAACATGGACAAAACTGACGAAAAATAGAAAATTTACAAAAAATTTTAAAATCATAAAAAAGAATGAACTAGATATTTTGGTATCAAAATACATAAAAAGTTACTAATTGGGTGTGCTTAACATCAGAATGAGTGCAGAAGACAGATTAAATAAATTGGAAGACAATTCAAAAGAAAGCACATAAAATGAAGTATGAACACAAATTAGATTGTGAAAGACACATAAAAGGCATGTGAGACACCATAAAAGGAAATGTACTAATACATGTAAATGGAGCTCCAAGAGAAAAGAGAAAAAATAGTCCAGAAGCAGTATTTAAAGAGGTAATAGCTGAGGATTGTCTAAAACTTATGACATCAAATCTCAGAATTGAGCTCAGTGAATTTCAAACTAGATAAAAACAAAGTCATATCTGGGCATCACGGTCAACTTGTATAACACCAAGACAAAAATTAAAATGCAAAAGTAGCCAAAGAAAAAGATAAACTTCAAGCAAAATTGCTGACTTCTCAACAAAAACTGTGTTAAGTTAGAAAACAATAGAATGACATGTTTAACTGCTAAAAAAATTAGTCTAATGTGCCAAATTAAATTCTATACAAGCAAAAATTATCTCAACACTGCATATGTTTTAAAAGTTTTCAGAAAAAGAAAATCAAAAAACATTTATTGCCATCAAATCTGCACTACCAAAAATACTAACGGATATTCTCCAGACTGAAGGGAAATGATCAGCATGGAAGAAATAAACTGCAGGAAGGAATAAACAATATTAGAAAGAATAAATATGTAGTCAGTTATAGAGGAATATGATTAATTTAAATCAAAATTATAATAATATAATGTGCACTTTATAACAGACATTGGGTTAAAATACAGTCCTAAACAACTAGCAAGTTAAAAAGAAAAATCACAAAAGACATTTGAAACTATTTTTGACTGAATATCAATTAAAATAAGTCATTGACAGAATTGGCAAGATGCAACTGTGGTCTCTACAGCTATGATTAGTGCGATATTTATAGCTCTCTAGGCATGTGTTAGGAAAAAAGCAAGGCTTAAAATCAACAATATAAAATTCTTTCTGAAAAAGCTTTAAACAGGAAAAAAAAACCTCCAAAGATACTACAAGAAGGAAATTAACAAACTAAGAGTAGAAATCAATAAAATACAAACAAACATACAATAGGGAAAAAAAAAACATGAGAAATTCTTTGAAAAATAAATAAAATCAATAAACTGCTTGCAACATAAAAGGAGAAAATATAAACAAATCAAGAATGAAAAAGGAAACAGTACTACAGATATTATAGGTATAAAGTAGAAAAGTAAAAAGGAATTATGAACAGCTTTATGCTAATACATTTGAAAATCTTGCTAAAATGGACACATTTCTTGAAAAACACATTTTACCAAAACTGACATAAAAAAATAGAAAATATGCATGGTCCAATTTCTATTAAAAAAAAAAAATGTAGAATCTGAAGCCTTCCCACATGTCTCCTATCTCTACAAAAACCAACCTATGTTCCTCCCTCCCTGCCCCCCAAAAAAAGACTCCAGGCCCAGACAGCTTCACTGGTGAAATTCTAACAAAGATATAAAATAGAATGGATTCCAATTTTATACAAACACTTTCTGAGAATAAAATTTTTCTGTATAACCTTAATACTAAAACCCAAAAGACACTGTAAGATGGAAATATTACAGGTAAGCATGTCTTGTTACCATAGAAAACAATCCACTAGCAAATTTAATACAGCAATATATGAAAAGGTTAATACAAATTCCAGGGAGAAAGCATCTGATTGTCAGACTGAGAAGGCTAGGAATATTGACTAAAAATCTCACTAAGATATTCTAACATAGGAAAGGAATATTTTCCATATGGAAAAGTAAGACATTCTTAATAGCACAAAGAATAATGGATGGAGGATTGCAAAAATAAAAGTAAACAAAAAGAGTGGGGGGAAGGTTATAGCTAGATGCCCTATATACTCCGATCCATTAACTTGCTATAAGAATAGAAGTAGTACACTCTTTTAATGAAAAGACTCTTGCTCCTTGGCAGAAAAGCTATGACAAACCTAGACAGCATATTCTAAAGCAGAGACATCACTTTTCTGACAAAGGTCCATATAGTCAAATCTATGGTTTTTCCAGTAGTCATGTATGGATGTGAAAGTTGGACCATAAAGAAGGATGAGCACCAAAGAATTGATGCTTTTGAACTGTGGTGTTGGAGAAGACTCTTGAGAGTCCCCTGGACAGCAAGGAGATCCAACCAGTCAATCCTAAAGGAAATCAACACTTTATTCATTGGAAGGGACTGATGCTAAGGCTGAAGGTCCAATACTTTGGCTACCTGATGCGCAAAGCCGACTCATTGGAAAAGTCTCTGATGCTGGAAAAGACTGAAGGTGGGAGAAGGGGACGATGGAGGATGAGTAGTTGGATAGCATCACCGACTCAATGGGCATGAGTTTGAGTAAACTCCAGGAGACGGTTGATGGACAGGGAAGCCTGGCATGCTACAGTCTATGAGGTCACCAAGAGTCGTACACGACTGAGCGACTCAACACAAATCTCTCTTTACAAATGAGACAAGCATTTATGGAGAAGATTGCCTACAGCAAATCCTCCAAGCAACCAACAGGAACCAAGGCATCTCCAATTTCTAATACCAGGTTCTCAAACCAAAGTAAGATATGACCTCTGAAAAACCGTATCAGTTTCCTTCCTACCCATGGCAGTGTTTCATACTTTTGTTGCATCAGACAAATTTTTCCACTTGAAGATTCATGATTTGGCTCTAATCCAACTGAGGAGACTAGTATGTAGCTCAAAAACACAGACAACCATAAGTTAATTATACCTTCATGGTCTGTAAAATTTAGCTTATAGCTAATATCTAAATTCCAGAAGAAATCTTTTCTTTCCTAGACCAGAAAAAGGCTACAAAGTCACGCTGAATTTTTTTAAATTATGCTCCCCAAAATAAATGTAACTAGAATAAAGAATTAAGAGGAAAGCTTTCAATTAAGCACTCCTTAAATTTTACAAGTTCTGTCTAGTTCTGACATCTGTCAATGAGGTTCACTGCTCACGGGGTTTCAGAACAAGTTTCAGCAATTTTCCAGGTGTTTTCTACTAATTTCGGAACAAGTTTCAGTAATTTTCCAAGTGTTTTCTGCTAATTTCTGCTAAGGCAGAATGGCAGGTTCAAATCCTAAGAATAAGAAGCAAAGATTCTGTGAACTAATAGCAGCTTCACATTAGTAAAAGTTGAGACAAAACAGATATGAAATTTGAAAAGGCATTCCTGTAGGGTGGCATGCTAAACAAGTGATGACTTCTAACCTTTTAAAGAGAGATATTACATGTATATTCAAGATGCTGGCAATCAACAAGTAAGAAAAGGATGTTTGGGGAAAGCCAAATAAAAGCATGAAGGAAACATGGGAAAATAAGCAGAAGTACCTTGGTACCAAAGCCATGCAATTTAATCATTAATTAAGGTCAGCAACACCTCATGTCTAGATTAATACTGTATTTCCCAGTTAATTTCACTCCAGTCAAGCACGTGGCCAAATCCACCTTAAAATGTAAATCTTCCTCAACCATTTTCATAGTGTCACTCCTCTGCTGAAAACCCAATTATGATTTCCTATTATCTATCAACCAAGCCTACACTAAACTCTTGCTGTTCAAGACCACTACAATAAGACCTAGTCTATTCAACATTACCTCTAGAGATGAGAACTGTGGGTAAAAATGGCTACAAATTCTTTGCAGTTCCTACTTCCATTCCCTACATGTGGAAAGTCCCTTTGACTTGCAAAGATGAACAGAATGTGGCAGAAGTGATACTGTGTAACTTTTCATGCTTGGTCTCAAGAGGATTTGCAGTTTCTACTTTTGCCCTCTTAGAACACTGCAAGGTAAGAAACCTGGGCTATCCTTCTAGAGGAGCCAGATAGAGGGGAACCAGCTAAGGGCCCCTTAATCACCGAACATGTGTGAGGTCATCACACTGCCCAATCACAGTGGAGCCACCAGATGGCTGCAACCACATCAGTGACCCCAGATATAATTAGAAAAACAGTCCAGCTGAGGCCAACTGAAATTGAATAATCAGAAGCAAATAAATGTTTATTGGTTTACGCTACTGTGATTTTATTTTATATCTATGCATATATATATATATAGAATACATTTTGTTATATATGAAACCCTAGTTTTTAAAAAGAATTCAATAAGAAAACAAATAACTCAATTTTTAAATAAGCAACAAATCTGAGTAGATAACTTCATCAAAGCACACATATGAATAGCAAATAAGAACATAAAAAACGTTCACCATCATTAATCATTACAGAAATGCAAACTGAAACTATAATGAGATAACACTACAGATCTATTAAAACACCCGACAACAGCATGTGCTAGCAAGGGTGAGAGCTGTAACTCTCAAGCACTGCTGGTGGAAACAGAAAACAGTTCACGTACTCTGGAAAACATTCGGGTAGCCTCTTATATAAAGTTAAAATGCACTCACACATGACCCAGCAATTCCACTACTAGGTATTTACCCAAGAGAAATAAAAACTCAGGACAAATGCTTTTAACAGCTTCGTTCACAATAACCCCAAAATGGAAATATTAACATCTTTCAACTGGTGAATGCATTTAAAGACAACAACAACACTGACACAAACATACTATGGAATACTGCTCAAAAGTGAACTACCAATACACCAAGTGGCACCGATGAATCTCAAATATATCATGCTAAATGAAAATAAAAAAAAAGACTCAAAGGCTACCTATCGCGTGATTCTAGTTATATGACATTTTGGAACAGAAAAGAAACACAGAATAGAAAATACATCAGTAGATGCCAGGGACAGAAGGTAGAATATAATTTTAACTACAAAAGGGAACAACAGAATTATGGAGTGAGACAGAATTCTTCTATAATTTAATTGTGGTGCTGGTTACATGACTGTAAGGATCTGTCAAAATTCATAGACATTTATGCTAAAAGGAGTGAATTTTACCATATGGAAATTATTCATCAACAATTCAGAATTAAATATACATACAGATACACACAGAGATACACACAGCATGATGCTTTTGAACTGTGGTATTGGAGAAGACTCTTGAGAGTCTCTTGGACTACAAGGGGATCAAATCAGTCAATTCTAAAGGAAATAAACCCTGAATATTCATTGGAAGGACTGATGCTGAACATGAAGTTTCAATACTTTGGCCATCTGATGCGAAGAGCCAGCTCACTGAAAAAGACCACGATGCTGGGAAATACTAAAGGCAACAGAAGCGGGTGGCAGAAAATGAGATGGTTGGATAGCATTACTGATTGAATGGACATGAATTTGAGCAAACTCTGGGAGATAGTGGAAGACAGAAGAGCCTGGCATGCTGCAGTCCATGGTGTTGCAAAGAGTCAGATATGGCTTAGCGACTGAAAAACAACAACATACAGCAACCTCCCCACATTGTACTAAAAGCATTTGTATCCCTCAGAGTAATGATCTTCAAATTATTTTCCTAAATTTGCAGTCCTATCAACAAGATCAGCAAACACAAGCTAGAGGATTGGGTAATTGCTTTTAAAAAATGACTGTCCTGAATTTCAGACTTCTGACTTCCTTTCCAATTTCAAGCCATATACCATATCTCAAAGAAATAATCTTAACTTTACAAGACATCTGAATTAGGTGGCTCCAGTGGTAAAGAATCTGCCTGCCAATGTAGGAGACACAGGAGATGCAGATTTGATACCTGGGTCAGGAAGATCTCCTGGAGGAGGAAATGGCAACCTACTCCAGTATTCTTGCAGGGATAATCCCATGGACAAAGGAACCTGGTGGGCTATAGTCCATAGGGTGGCAAAGAGTCTGACATGACTGAGCATGCACACATGCAGGCTTCTGGGTTACTTTCTAATTCCAATCCACATACCGTATCTCAAAAAAATAATCTAGCTTTATAGACATCTGAATTAATTTTACATAGTCTACCTTCTGAACATATTTTCTTATAAAAAAAAAGACACAGAAAACTGAGTATGAAATATTACAATAAAGGGAGAAAAAGAAACCAATGTCACTAGCACCTCTACTGCTCTTCCTTTGATATTAGGGACTTTAAAATAAAATCTCTTTGGAGAAAACACAAATGGTCCTACCACTAAAGTTGATGGAAAGGCCTGAGGAAGCTTTATTCCCTAATTAATTACATATTTTCCTGAAATTATTTGTGTGTGTATACAGGCTCATTTGCTCCATCTGTGCTTTCAGATTGTATATATGCTATAACATGACATATTAAATGTCTACACTCTTAGAAGTTATCTCTACATTTGAGAAGCTGAGAACTTAATTCTTCAGCAACATGAAAGACTACAAAGAAAGTGACTTAAGAAACTCAAAGATTATTTTGCAGAAGGAATAACTTATATTAAGGCAAGTTTTCCTTCATGCAATAGAAACAAACACTGGATTGGCTGAAAAGTTCATTTGGATTTTTCCATAACATCTTAAAGAAAATCCTAAATGAACTTTTTGGCCAACCTAACGCCTGGCAGTTAGAAATAAGCCAACTGAAGTGTCAGTATTTAAGTTGAAATTAGGGGGAAAATTAGCAAACTTTTATAAGCCTAAATTAAGAGGCAACATCTTTTTCAAGGAGTAAAACTCTTATCATGTAGAATAAGATCTTACTACAAGGATTCTCCAAAGTTAACTACTCTTGCTGATCTGCTATATGAGATGTTTAGATGAGATTTCTGAATCATTTACTTCTCACTGGTTTCTATTCAGAGTGAAAATGAAAGTCACTCAGTTAGTCCACAGAATTCTCCAGGCCAGAATACTGCAATGGGTAGCTGTTCCCTTCTTCAGGGGAATCTTCACAATCCAGGTTTCCCACATTGTAGGTGGATTCTTTACCAGCTGAGCCACAAGGGAAGCCCCTCCATTCAGAGAGGCAAAACAATTCACCAGTTACCTGGCTTTCCACTCAAACTACCAGGATTCAAAGTAAGGGCCATCATTTGTGAAAACTGTGATCTTGGGAAAAATTAAATCACTTAATATTCTGTTGATTCCTTATCTGTAAAATGGTTATAAAATTAGAACCAGCATCCCATCAAAAAGTTGTGGAATTCAATGAGATAATCCATATAAAGTCCTTGGCAAAGTACTTGGCACAAAATAAACTCTCAACAAATGACAGCTATTATTACTAACTTCTAATTATCAATCTTGGGTTCCCATAACAAATGAGTAGGACTCTACTGAAAGACCATCCTTTCCATGATCCTCTCTGGCTGTTCTCAACAAGGAAATAAAATGATACACAAATTTCAAAGTTATCTGTCTGCTTTCTAATTCCTGAGGACTTTGTACTTTGCTAATTGGTACTCCTCCTACAAATGATAGGGATGATATTTCATTCATTGTTGTAAAACTCATAACACATATCACAGCTTTCCAAAGAACATAAAGAGATCAAAAATAATATCAGGGTGAAGAAAAGTTATGGAACTAAACAAAAGGAAAGACTTGAGTTCTAAATAAAGAGTGAGGGGCAGTTAGGGCAGGGAAGCACCAAGGGTGGATGATGCTGCATCCACTACATGCAATGTAGTGACAAAACTACATCTTGTCAGAGAACACTCCTCAGCCTCCACAGCGTCACTCTCTCCAGTTCTCCTTCTCCAATCACTCTGAAGGCTCTATGCACAACAGAACACTTCCATTTTCAACTCCTTGGTTTATTTGTTTCTCAAAAAAGAAATGACTTTGTATTCTTTTTCTCTACACTACTTCCCTTAGAGTCAATTACCACCTGTAGATGAGTCTCACTTTTTCATCTTCTCAAATCTTCTACTGCTGTCTTGAGACAGCAAGCACTAAATATACAATCACCTTCATACGTAAGTATGAGGAATTAGAAGATACTAAGGAACTTCTAAATTCAATAACTTTGAAAACAAATACAGAGATTATCTATTTAACACTATGTTCACTTGCTCTTTAAAATACAGAACTTTGTTTTTCCCAAAAGTTGATGATTTCTAACAGATATTTGTCACATTTTTTAATAGACTAGAAGTAGCAATTATGATAAATCTCTAGATTCCAGGTACAGTTGTTTTAAGAATGAATTTTTTTCATAAGTTACAGTTAGACTAACTTAGTCTCTCAATTATTATAACGTGTTTATTATAGTCCATGATGAAAATTTTAATATGGACTAATTCAAATCATACAAAGCTTAATTTATTAAAATTATCAAAATGCTGAAGATAATTTGAAACAAAATATAAGTACATGAACTGAATAGCACAGTTTTTCTATGCTAAAATTCATATGTAAAACAAGATCTGCTAGAGTAACTATGTTAACTACATAGAGAAGTAGTACAAAAAGTACCTTACTAAGATATTTAAATTTTTGCAAAAATAGCAGTTTATAGAAATCATTAAGTATTTTTTTAATAGCTGACTGAAGCCCTACACCTAAAAACAAAGTACAATATTTCACCATTCTTCCCTCAGTTTCTTAGAACCTACCGGAGAGATTCAGCCATTCGCCTCAAGTCTTCATTTTGCTGTTTTAAGCGTTCAAGCTTTGCCAAAATCTTGGACAGTTCTCGGCTAGAGTGATCAGGGTGGTCATTATCTCGTACCAAGTGACCACCTATATAAAATAGCAAGGTCCCCCAGGCAAAAAGAATGAGCATGATCCAACGCCAGGAACCAGTCCATGGCCGCATTTTCAGAGTTTCAACTCACTCTCCTGGGGTCCTGGAGCTCAAAGAATTAAAAACATCATTACTCTGTTTCTAACCAGTGCAAAGGTTGTAGTCTTCCGTTGTTTCAACACATGATGCTTCAGACAAATTAGTCTCTCCTGTAGTCCTATGGTGACTCTTCTCAAGAGATCTTCCTGGTGGTATGAGTAGGAAGTTTTATTTTCCTGTGTTTCATGGACTCGACATGCTGTGGAAAGAGAAAGAAATGTATTTAAATTATTTAGGATGAGTAAAATAGCATAAGCTGAGATTCATGAAGTTAAAAGAAACATATTGGTTTTAAGTAGCCAACAGGCTGGCAAAAAATGTACAAGAAAAAAGGAAAAGCTTTTACATCTCCATATCAAATCAAGGCTCTACAACATAAATTAATTAGCTCTAAGAATGAAAGTCTTCCAAATGCCATTATTACTTCTTCTAACATCACTGTGCAATATAAATATAGCACATATACTGAGATTAAAAGATTGTATCTTTGAAAACCCACTCAAAACCAAACAAAATGTACTCAACTACATATTCTGGGCTAATATTTCCATTATCTCAAACTGAAAAAATTGACACATGTTCTCTGTATGAGTGAATTCATTTCTACAAAATTTCAACTCCACTCTCCTCTCACTGCTCAGCTGTCATCACACTATTTCACTCTGCAGATGACAGGCAATTAGCCAAGTAAAGGTTAACACAGCCATTACACAGCTGGCAACCACTCCAAACATCATAAGCAAAGATTCATATGGATTATGGTGGATTATTCCTTCCTCAAATTTATTTTAAAATATCAACAATTGCAACAGAAGTCTATCTAATACCAGTTAAATTTTAGTTACTGTGCATCTTACACTACAAAATGGATATGCTTTCTCAGGCTAGGTTATTGGTTTCATTTGTTACTTCTACATCATTAAGCTTTGAATTTTTTGGAAACAAAACAATTTTCTCCCCAAGGAAAAAATTTGTAGGCAAAAGTATAACTTTAATACCATTTAATAATTCCAGAGCTATGTAAGAAAAGTCTTATTTCCAGGCACAGAGGTCCTTGTAAAAGAGAAGAGAGAAAAGAAACAGTTTCTATATACAAAACAATGTGATGGGTGCTTAACCATTAATTAAATAGTTGTGAAAGACTAGACAGAAAAGTTGAAGAAATGGTTTCAACAATTAAAGAACACGACTACTATTTTTGTCTTTTTGAACCCCAAATCTCAATAAAAAAATCCATCCTAATGGCCTAAGGGATGGATTTAATTCAGTAAGTTGACAAAAGAAGTATTAACATTTGAGTTAATAATACTGTCTGACAATACATGCACCACTGTAAAATGCTGTCTTACCATAAGTTGAACCTATAATACATTCTACTCAATACTAAGCTATACCAATAAGACATTCAAAATGTTTACTCTTCCCCTTCATAGAAAAAGCTAACCTAGAAAGACAAATGTGATAAACAAAAGTACTGAGTTTTCTAAACAAGAATCACCTCAACAACAAATAAAAGATATGCTGTAACATTTTACTTAAAATTATAACAATTATCATAAATATTCAAAGCCAGCACAAGTATAAAATAATTTGAACAGTAACAAGTTTACAGAAACATAAAGTTTGTCATACCAAGTGCTTTGGGATTTTATAAACCATCAAAAATATTTAAGATATTAAATTACTACATGGAAGAGGAGAAATTGTGCTCAGTTGCTCAGTGGTGTCTGACTCTTTGTGACCCCATGGATTATAGCCCGCCAGGCTCCTCTGTCCATGGAATTTTCCAGGCAAGAATACTGGAGTGGTTTGCCATTTCCTCCTCCAGGGAATATTTCTGACCCAAGGATTGAACCTGCGTCTGCGGCAACTCCTGCATCGGCAGGCAGATTCTTTACTACTGAGCCACCTGGGAAGCCCATTAAATTACTTCACTTTACAGTAATATTGATATTATATATGAAAAACAAGAAATTATTGTAGGAGCAAAACATGGTTATTTGTTAATTAATAGCATGATTTTAATTCTGTCTTTAGAAAGAATATTTCCCCAAAGTTTGTTGTCTTAACCAATATTTTAAAAAGTGATCAACAAAAATCAGCTGAAAACCAAGTAGCTTTCTAGGTAATTTTCCTTAGTATGGTTTAAAACAGCACATATATAACTTTTTTCTTATCTATAATGAATGTGTGCTTACTTACCTATCATGTCTATTGTTCATTTTTGAACCATACCAACCAAAATGTTAACTTAATGATTTTGACCCATGTTCACTGACATATCCAAAGCACTTAGAACAGTATTTAAAACTTAGTTACAAATATTTTTTAATAAATAAATGAATGAGTGAATGAAGATGTCATAATGGCATGTGCCTCTATGATACATGATACAAAATTTGAGCACATCAACCTCAATTGCATTTTATGTTCCGGAAAGCAAATATGAATGTAGAATGCAGGAGACAGTGCCATTATAAGGAAAATAAAATCACTCAACAACTTTAGGGTTTATTATTATCAACATATATTTTACAAGACACTCCTTAAGTATTAAACTGGTCTAAAAAGCCAATAAGATCAGCAATCTTATGGTTACCTTTCAGTCATTAAAAATAATTCTCTATGTCTTAATTCTCATCTAGAAGATTCACTTTACAAACACAATGGGATAGCTGAAGGAATTATGTACAGCCTTTGATATGAAAGCCACTCAGTTTATTTGTGGATGAATTTATTAGTGAAAATATTTCAACATTAACTACATGAGCTAATTTCGGACTAAAATTTATTAGCATTTGCTGAGATTTCTTCTTCGAGTGGGTTGTTTTCTTGTCAAGTATTTATGAATTCATTTCTGTTTGAGATTCACATACTACCCTTCATCTGAAAAATAGCAAATGGATTGAAATGTGTCAGGCTTCCTTCTGAAACTTTATTCCTTTATAAAATAAAACATTATTTTATAGACACAATTATAATATTTTATGCAATTTACATACCATGTGTTATTAAGGCAATTTTGAAAATGGCTATTAACGATCCTCGTGTTCGATATCCGTATCTTTGTGTAATCTCCTCCTTCTGAGTGTGGGCAGGACCTAAGGACTTACTTCTTAAATGGAATACAGTGAAAATGACAGAAGTTCACTTCTGAGATAAGGTTACAAGAGATATAAGCTACCACCCTGTGAGCTGCCCTGTCAAGAGGCCTGTGTGGAAAGGAACTGATTCCTGCCAACAACCATGTGAGTGAACTTGGAAATGGATCCTCCACCAGTCAAGCCTTGATACCACTGTAGCTTCACTGACATTTTAATTTCAGGTTTTTGAAAGATCCTGAGCCAGAAAATCCAGCTAAAGCCATGGCCAGATTCCTGGCCAAGAGATTAAGTTTTTTTAAACCACTTAGTCTTAGGGTAATCTGTCATGCAGCAATAGATAATACAGAGGTCTACTCTCCCTACCAGACTGAGTATCTGGCCTTCAATTCAAGTGTTACTTTTTCTGTCCCCAGAAAGATGTACGAAGTCTGAGACACAGAGTAGGCATCCAAGATGTAGGACAGAACTGAATCTTAATCACAGTTTTCTTAATATTCTGCTAATACCTCTTACAAATACTATAAAAATTAAACTCAATTTACAACAAATAAGATATTTGACAAAAGTATAATTATTAGCTTATAATATATCAAAAGTCTAAAAGCATTTCTATCAATGTTTACTAAACAGACTTCTTAAAAGATGCTTGCTCCTTGGAAGGAAAGTTATGACCAACCTAGACAGCATATTAAAAAGCAGAGACATTACTATGCCAACAAAGGTCCGTCTAGTCAAGGCTATGGTTTTTCCAGTAGTCATGTATGGATGTGAGAGTTGAACTACAAAGAAAGCTGAGCACCGAAGAATTGATGCTTTTGAACTGTGGTGTTGGAGAAGACTCTTGAGAGTCCCTTGGACTGCAAGGAGATCCAACGAGTCCATCCTAAAAGAAATCAGTCCTGAATTTTCATCGGAAGGACTGATGCTGAAGCTGAAACTCCAATACTTTGGCCACCTGACACGAAGAACTGACTCATTGGAAAAGACCCTGATGCTGCGAAAGACTGAAGGCGAGAGGAGAAGAGGATGACAAGGATGAGATAGTTGGATGGCAACACCAACTTGATGGACATGAGTTTGAGTAAGCTCTGGGAGTTGGTGATGGACAGGGAGGCCTGGCATGCTGCGGTCCATGGGGTCGCCGAGTTGGACACGACTAAGCAACTGAACTGAACTGAAACAGACTTCCGCTTCTAACCATGAAAGAATAACTGATACTAGATTTGCCCTCACATGTAAACAAATGGAAAACTAAAAGAAAAAGAAAAAAATTTAGGAATACAGTTTTCAGACATTGGGCAAAGGTCAGACCAGACTGCAATGCCTGAGAGAAGGTCAACAACCAAATGTAAGCCCTATGTTCACTGCAGGTTTCTAACTAAACTTTATTGAACACCAGGACAAAAATGGATAACTCAAGCAAAGCACAGCTATCTTCTTGAAGTGAAAAGATAAGAGACAAAGTTTAGAGAGTATAACCAATTAACAATGTTTTAATAGTTTCAGGTGCAAAACAGAGTGACTCGGTCATGGATAAAATAAAAAGTTAAAAAAAAAAAAAAACAGTATGATAACCAGCATAAAAACAGACACCAATGGGATAGAATAGAGAGTCCAGAAATAAACCCAGAAATACATGGTCAACTCATTTTTTTAAAACTTAACTTTGGTTAAAAAATGTATTATATTAAAACATTATCTTATTTTAAAATAAATAAAATTAAAATTAAAATAGTTAAGGGAATGTAAGGTGGCTGGAATCTGTGAGACAGTGTACCAAAGTGAAGACAGCTACCGAGAGAAAAGGCTCCAGAAATGTGCAGAGGTGATCCTTTGAGTCTCTGGCTAGACACTAAGTTCTGCATGCATAGTAAGACCTCATGAGACTTGCAAAGAATACCAAGGAAAGAAAAATTAAATATAGCTGAAAGCTGTACACCTTTCAGAGATTTTACAAAGGGGAGACATATGAGTTCCAACCAAACAGAATGAAAATATCACAGAAAACCTGGGGTATTCAGTAGAAAGCCAAGAAATAAAACATCTTATAATTTAGGGTTAAGCAAGTCTTAGAGCCAAGTTCAGAAAATGTTTTCTATAAAGGGCAAGACAGTAAATATCTCAGACTATGTGGGACACATACAGTCTCTACCACATATTCGTAGCTTTTATTCTCATTTCTTTACAACTGTTTAAAAATGTAAAGTCCATTCTTAGCTCAAGGGCTGTAGCCCAGATCTGCTCAAGAGACAAGTCTAATGACTCCAGCCACAGAATAAAGGCTATGCTAACAAGATTCACAACAAAACTTAAAAACAAGCTGTAGAAGCAAGCTCAAAGTGATCCAAAAGGAAATAAATGCCTATCAAAATAGAACTCAATGTTCTTTAAAGAAAGATAATAAAATACAGACACTTAATGATATAAAGTTCACACTGTCCAGCAACTAACCAAAAATTACAAAGAACATGGAGAAAGATCACCTGAAATGCAGGTATTCAAGACTGTTAAAGGCTAAGGGGTGACTAGAAAAAAGAGCAAACACTCCAGCACTTCAAGCCCCTAACCAAAAATAAGGCAGCAGTAATTCACTACCTTGGGAATTTTAAGTTTCTGCAATAACAAGACAGACAAAAAAATTTCTACCCTCGAGGATAATATTCTAGTGGATTCTAATTGCAAAGAGCAGTAATGTCACTAAAACAAGCCCCTCCAAAAGCCTCTTCTTGCAGCAATTAACATGCTGATTAATTCAGTAAAAACTGAATATAAAAAATATCACCAAATTAATTTCTTAAAAATAGTGTAACCATTCCATTAGAAGGAACAACAACAACAGAATGTAGTACTATTACAACACTATCAAATTAACTTTTCTTATACTCAGCGTATCTGGAGAAGGAAATAGCAATCCACTCCAGTATTCTTGTCTAGAGAATCCCATCGACAGAGGAGTCTGGCGGGCTACAGTCCACATGGTTGCAAAGAGTCGGACAACGACCGAAGCAACTTAGCACACACGCATATTCAAAATATAAGAAAATGACCACAATAGCTACTTCTTTTAGCATCTGACTATGTGAAAGTTTTCAAGAGTTACATTCAAGTGGCTTTACTAAGGTTAAGGCCAAAAGATGAATCTGTGACAACATGCTACAGAATCAAATCTCTAGGAGCCTGGCGTGTTCTGCCATGAACCATGTTCATTAGAGGATTTTCTTCTAAACTTAAAAATAATTTAGTACTTATTTAACTAGTATAAAATATGTATACCCTATGCAAAGGGCAATATAGCATAATATATCAAATATTTGCAAAAACATGTCCTTTGATGAGAAATTCCACTAGCAGAAATTTACACTAAGATGCACTTTAACATGTGAACAAAACACAGCAGAAGGGTATGCATTAAAACATTGTTTGCAACAATTTTAAACTGGAAAAAACATAATTGCTCATCAGTAGAAACATGGTTGAAGAAATTACGAATTACTTTTCCAGAAATGTATATTTTTTTCTATGAGGCCAACAAGTAGGAAAATGTGGCCCACAACCAAGAAGAAAATCAGTCAATTTAAAACAGACCCAGAAGACAAACGGATGATAAGAGCAGATAAGGATCCTAAAACAATTACTAAAAATATACGCTAGGATTTAAATTTTAGAAAATGAATACATTGATAAAAGAAATAAGAACTAACAAAAAGGCAACATCTATAATTTTTTTAAAAATCTAGAAATTTAAAAAATTCTCTCATAATGATTAAGAGCATATTAGATACTGCAGAGGAAAAGTTGAGTGAATTTGAAGACAAACGGAAAATATTTTCATCACAAGAAAAATATTGTAACTATATATGGTGATAGATTTTAACCAGATTTCACACAGTCATCATTTCACAATATATACATGTATCAAATCATTATGTTGTATACCTGAAACTAATATAACGTTATATGCCAATTTTTTAAAATATTACTCTAAGAGAAAATTATACAGAAAGAAAAAAATTGGAAAGTTTGATTTAAAAAAAAGTAAAATTTTAAAGCAGCCATTGTTTACAGCACTTATCTTCAGATACTACAGTGTTTGACAGCTCTCAGCAGTCATGTCACCTTAAACTATCATCACGAACTAAAATCTGTTCAGGTGCTAAAACTGTAAAGTCACTCATCCTCATTAGCAAGAAAACAATTTACATTAATGGCTTTGGGGCCAGTTGGAAATGTACAGGCATTCCCCCAATTTTGGCATTCAGTTTGAAAAAGGACTTCTCAAAACAAAACCTACCATGAAACTTGAAGTAACATGTTAAAAACTAGCTTAGTCACGGGCATACGCAGAATTTCCAATGTATTTTTAAATACAAATAAAACCATAATTTGGAGAAGAAGATTAGTCACACGGGGAAAATACACAGGTGCTACAAAAAGAATTTCAGGGGGCTTATCAGAAAAACATACAAGCTAGTGGGCAACAGAATAATGTCTTTAAAAAGTGCTGAAATAAAAAGAAACAGCAAAATTACCCTTTGCTATCCACTGACAATACCTTCAAACACAAGAGCAGGTTTCTGTAATCTTTCATTTAACTTGGGTAACTACCTAGGATTGAGATTGCTGGGTCATATGAAAAATGTGCATTTATAAGAAAATGCCAAATTGTATTCCAAAGCAACTTCTTCATCCTTAATCTACATCCTAAATTGTTACCAGCAAAAAATAAGTGATCATATACTCTGCAATTTCTCCAGCATTTGGTATTTTCAATTTTTTAAAGCAATTCTGATAGTTGTATAGTGGTATCTCAATGTAGATTTCATTTGCATTCAATTTCTCTAAGCATGTGATCATCTATTCCTCTGCCTGTTTTCCATCCATATAGCTTCTTTGGTGAAATGTCATTTGAGATGTTTTGTTCATTTATATATTAGATCGTTTACATTTGAGATTTAAGAGTTCTTTATATATTCTTGATACATGTCTATAATCAGATATGTGACTTTTCAAGTGTTTACCACCAGTCTGTAACTTGTCTTTGCATTTTAACAGTGTCCTGCATTCAGAAAAATTTAATCTTTTGATTGAATACAATTTTTTAATAGACTGTGGTTTGGCTATTATGTCTAAAACGTCAATGCCAAATCCACGGTCAATATATTTTATCCTATGTTTGCTTTAAGAAGTTTAAGGTTTCAAAGTTAAAATCAGACTTACCCAGTATTCCCACTCCTATCTAGGCATCACCTCAAGAAAAATGAAAGCTCATATTCCTACAAAAACTGATACACAAATGTTTATAGCAGATTCATATATAAATAGACAAAAGTTAGAGAGAAAATCGCCATGGCCTTCAACAAGTGAATGAGAACATTCATTTATCAAAACAAATGATAATGTATCAAAAACAAAGGGCTACTACTCAGCAATAAAAAGGAACAAACTATTGGCCCACTCAACAAAACGGGTGAATCTTAAAAAGACATTTTGCTAGGTAAAGGAAGCTAGAACCAAAAGACACATATTGTGTGATTCATTTATCTGATATTATGGAAAAAAGAAAACTACAGGGTGAAAAACAGATCAGCTGTTGCCAAGGACAGAAGGTATAAGTAAGGGCTGATTACCAAGGGGTTTCAGGGAAATTTTTTACAGTGATGAAACAACTCTAATTGGTACTGAATGATGGCACATTATCTCTGTGGTATTCAACCCCCAAACCCAAATTCCAGTCTAAAAATGGGGAAAATACCAAAAAGCCCCAAACTGAGAGACATCCAACCAAATATTAATACCTGACCCTAATATACTCTTCAAAATTATCAAGGTCATAAAAAAAATGAAACAACCAAGAAAACTGTCACAGATTAGAGAAGTCTAAGGAGATATGGTATCAAGGATTAGATTTTGGAAAGGAAAAGGGACACTGTGGAGAAACTGGTAAAATTCAAATACAGTGTGTAGTCTAGCAAATAATATTGCACCCTGTTAATTCATCATTTCTCACAAATGCACCATGACTATGTAAGATGGTAACATTAGGCTAACTGGCAAAAAGTGTATGAAAACACTCCTTTCTTTGCAAATTTTCTGTAAATCTAAAATGAAAAGTGTTTAAAAGATAAAAGCAAAATAAATACATTTTCTGGAAACATAAGCTGAAAGAACTTGTTACCAACAGATACACACTACAAGATATACTTAAAAGGATGCTTTTCAGACTGAAAGAAAATGGTAGGTGGAAACTTGAATGTAAACAATGAATAAATGTATGAATAAGTATAAATGAAATGTTTTCTAATTTTTAATCTCTTTTAAAATAAATTTGATTCCAAAATAAGATAAATTTTATTCTTTACAACTAAAATGACAAATATAGAGTTTACAACAAAGTTATAAGATCTATGTATGACAGGCAGAAAAAACAATATGGTTTTAAAGTCTACATTATACTTCAAGAAGTAGGCAAGCATTTGAAAGTCTGGTGAAATAGGTAAAAGCTTCACCCTACTTATTTAACTTATATGCAGAGTACATCATGGGAAAGGCCAGACTGGATGAAGCACAAGCTGGAATCAAGATTGCCTGGAGAAATATCAGTAACCTCAGATATCCAGATAACACCATCCTTATGGCAGAAAGTGAAGAGGAACTAAAGAGTCTCTTGATGAAAGTGAAAGAGGAGAGTGACAAGGCTGCCTTGAAACTCAACATTAAAAAAGCTTAAGATCATGGCATCTGGTTCCATCACTTCATGGCAAATATATGGGGAAAAAATGGAAACAGTGAGAAACTTTATTTTCTTGGGCTCCAAAATCACTGCAGATGGTGACTGCAGCCATGAAATTAAGATACCTGCTCTTTGGAGAAAAGCTATAACAAACTTAGACAGCATATTAAAAAACAAAGTCATCACTTTTCCAACAAAAGTCCGTCTAGTCAAAGCTATGGTTTTTCCAGTAGTCACGAACAGATGTGAGATTTGGACCATAAAGAAGGGTGAGAGCAGAAGAATTGATGCTTTAGAACTATGGTGCTGGAGAAGACTTGAGAGTCCTCTGGACTGCAAGGAGATCAAATCAGTTAACCCTAAAGGAAATCAACCCTGAATATTCATTGGGAGGACAGATGGCTGAAGCTGAAGCTCCAATACTTTGGCACCTGATGCAAAGAGCTGATTCACTGGAAAAGACCTTGATGCTGGGAAAGACTGAGGGCAGGAGGAGAAGGGGCAACAGAGGATGAGATGGTTGGATGGCATCATTGACTCAATGGACATGAGCTTGAGCCAAGTCCAGGAGGTAGTGAAGGACAGGGCAGCCTGAAGTGCTGCAGTCCATGGGGTAGCAAAGAGTCAGACACGACTGAATGACTAAACAACAAAAAAGCTTCACAATGTAAACTCTTATCAATAAAATATAAAACAGATAAACAATACAAGAAAAAAACTGATGAAACTAAAAACCAGTTCCTTGAAAAGATCAATAAAATTAATAATATTCTATATGAACTAATCTAGGAAAAAAAGAAGACACAAGTTGCCAATATAAGGGAGGAAAAAGGAAGCATCATTACAGATCCTACAAAAGGATAATAATGAAATATTATGAACAACTTTGGGTCAATATATATGAAATCGGACCTGAATTGGATAAATTTCTTAAAATAAACAACTGCCAGTGCCAACTGCTATTCAAGAAAGAACAGATAACCTGAATAGGAATATAGCCTTATATCTATTAAAGATAATGAATGTATATTAGTAACCTTCCCAGAAACAAAATTCTAGACCCACATGGCTCTATGTGTGAATTCCACCAAATACTTATAGAAGTCACCACAGCCACTTTATCAATGAATCAAACTTCAAAAAAAATCCCAGTGTCTAATCAACAGGTAACAGTTTCATATAAATGGAATATTATTCTGCAGTAAACAGGAACTAGCTTCCCTGGTAGCTCAGATGGAAAAGAACCTGCCTGCAATGCAGGAAACCTAGGTTCAATCCCTGGGTGGGGAATATCCCCTGGAGAAGGGAATCGCCACTCACTCAGTATTCTTGCCTGAAGAATCCCCGTGGACAGAGGAGCCTGACAGGCTATAGCCTATCGGATTGAAAACAGTTGGACATGACTGAGAAACTAACAAATAGGAACTACTGATTTACATAACAACATGGATGAATCTCAAAAATAAGCCTGGTGAAAGATGTTAGGGACAAAAACACACATTTATGAAGTTCTACAACAGAGAAACTAACATAGAGTGACTAAAATCAGATGACTGCCAGGGAGCACGCATACAACTGATTAAAAAGGGGAATGACAGTTGTATGAAGGTACAGATTTAAGAAAAATCATCTAAGTGTACACTTACTATACGTACATTTTGCTGATGTAGGTAATGCCTCAATAGAGTTGAAAAATCTATTACAAAAATTTTAACAGAAAATTTAAACTGTCTCTATTCTGTGAATATAATTGAAAATGTCAATAACTGAAGAATGCTAATCCATTAAATGGTTAAATTATGTGCTTGCATTTTGAGTTTCTATGAGATTTTCTTCTTTGTACATACTTACTTTCAATGAAAAAAATCAAAAGTAATTATCCTACAGATATGATCAACTTCAATCCAATTGTTAATGTGAAAATTTTACTTTTTACACATTTCAAAGACAATGAGAATCAGCTAAAGTAACTATAAAAATAATTAACAAACTATAATGAAACTTTTCTGAATCTTCCTAGGAACCTAACTTCTTCTCAATCCTAAAGAAAGGATCATAAATATTCCAATAATAATGACTCCTTAGATTACAATAAATGTATACTCTAGTTTAGAGAGCTATCATGTTTAGAATGATCTTTTAAGTAACTGGAAAGAGTAAAAGACAAATCATTGTTACCGAGTGCTTCTTAAAGTAAGTCAATGTAATAGAATAAACCTAAAATTTCAAAAGAAAAATAAAATCATTTTCAACAAATTTAAAGAATGACTACTATAATGTAACAAAGGTTAAGCTTAACTGTTATATTTTAAAGGCATCAGGTTGATGAAAGGAAATCAAAAGAAACTTTTAGAGAAAAGCTAATTATCAATTATAAAGTACAAATATTTAAAAAGCCCTATTATATATAATCCAAGTCAATTCTAGATTAATACAAGTCCACAACTATTTATTTAAATATCTTCTCAACTGATCTTAATTCATTTTCAAATTAAGTAGTTAAAGATTTTACCTAAAATCTTTCTTACTGTCTACTCTCCATATATGTAAAAAGAGCAGTAATAACATTTTGTTTAATAATGTAAGGAAGAAGTAGAAAAAAGCAAGTAAAAATCAAATCATAAATTAAAATGGTCCTTTAATGATAGCTGAAATCTAAATAACTAAACTGATAAGTGGAATGAAGGGAGAAAAGGAGGAGAGGAAGGGGAGACAGAAAGGGAGAGAAGGGAAAAAGCATGGAAGGGAAAAAGAGGGAGTGACAGGAAAGGAAAGAAAAGGAAATTTTCATATAGCAACTACCAAGATTACAAAATTCAATTTTTATTCATTACTTACAGAGTTATCTAGCATGCTTTCACAGTACACTTATCAGTAAGGTCACAGTATATGCACATATGAATTTAAAATGCCAGGCACCCTGAATACATGAGCACAAAGTACTCTATTAATTCACTAAAACCAGCTAATATCTCAGAAATTAACCTTCCTAGTTATGAAGTGCAAACACATAATCACATTTATATGGTTTCTATCAGGAGCATGTCACTCACCTTAATTCAACACAGGTTGTGTTTACAGATGCAACTAATTTATACTATTCAAATAGATCCAGAAAACTGGCCTTGGCATCTGTTCCGTCTGCCCTGAACAAATCAATACTGCCAAAAAGTGGTAACACTAACAAATTCAAATAAAACATATATCTTACCATTTTATCTGGTTATCAAATATATACATAATGTATGTGTGCTGTGTGCTGTCACTTCAGTCGTGTTCAACTCTTTGTGACCCTATGGGGCTGTAGCCTGCCAGGTTCCTCTGCCCATGGGATTCTCCAGGCAAGAATACTGGAGTGGGTTTCCACGCCCTTCTCCAGGGGATTTTGGACATAACATATACTCATATGTCAACATGATATAGTAGAAAGAGCAACCATTTCAAATCAATCATTGGCTATAAATATATGGGCAGTTTACCAAGCTATAAGATGGTAATAATAGTATATCCTCATTTAACTGTGAAGATCACATTAAATAATATAAGTAAAAATAAACCATGATGCTCAGAAAAAAATATACCCAAAAATAATTTCAAATCAGACTTACATTTAAGCCAACTCTTGATAACCTGCAGAGTCCTCCACCATTACATTTAATAAGGGCCAGGAGACGTATGGCAAAAATTCCAAGTCTCATACAACACAACTGAATAAAGATGCACAATCTTTCTACAGAATTCTTTCTAAATAACAATAACAATAAAGATTCAAAAATTCAGATTCAAAAAGATTTAAAGCAGTTTCTACAGAACAACAGAGATTCAAAAGTGTAATAAACATAATATGCTACTGAAACTTTTTAGTGGGATATACATTTTCATAAAACACAATTCTATCTTCATATAAAAGGCACGAAGCCCTTTAAAGGTCAATCGTTACTACTGCATTATAAAAAATAATATACTGATATTGGCGAGCATTCATTAATACATGAGCCAGATGGGTGACAGAGAGACAATTTATATCCAAAAGTAAGAGAAGGTTAGATAAATTATGGTACAACGATTGGTGAGATGTTATGGCTTGGGTTAAAATGACAAGTATGAAGAGAAATACACATAATGCTAGGTGAAAATGCAGGATGCAGAGGGATTTGATGATGTTGATGGACAGCATCATACCTTGGAAAGCATACATTGTAAGGTCAGACAGCTCTGGGTTTATATCCTAAGAATACCTATATAGAACTGAGCCAGAAAAGAACCAGGCAAGGTATCTTACTCTCTCTGAGCCTGAATCTTTTATTCTTAAAATGACTGTAATAACGCCTATCATATGGGTCTATTATTCTAAGAATAATGAAGATAACAGCTACATTCATACAGTTCTTCCTGAATGTATTTTTTCTCATTACTTCACAATTATAATACCATTTAATCTTCTCAACAACCTTTCAAGTACTATTATCCCCATTTTACAGTGGAGGAAATTAAGGCACATTGAGAGTAAATAACGTTCCCAAAGTCATAAAGTCAATAAATGGCAGAATCAAAATCAATGATAGCTATTTTTTTTATTATTATTGTTATTAAGAAACTGCTCACTTCCAAGAATTGCAAGGGAAGCTAAAGGATCTCCTTTATATGTACTTTTTTAATCCCAGTGATGGGCAACTTTATCACTAGGATATGTCAAATAGAATTCAATCTAGAGATTTAAAGGCCCCAAGCTTTTTCCTCCCAAATAGCACACTATCAGGAAAACCAGATAAAACTCTAGCATAGCCAATTTTTTAATAAATATATTGAAAGTACAATGAAGTAACTTTTAGTTCCAGACCAAGATAGAAAACATGCACTTCTCCCCATCCCTCCCACTAAGAACAGCTAAAAACCCTGGCCACTATATTAAAAAATATAAGATAACTGTTTAAGGCTTGGAAACCAAAGGCAGCCCTGCAAGGATCTAGGGACTAAAGGAACAATACAGCAGTAAGTTCTCTTGAGTTTTCTTTTTGCCTCATAAATCCCAGAAGGAAGGAAGAGCATAAAAAAGAGTAAAAACATGGGTAAATATAATAGACTTAACCTCTGTTCTTGAGTTTTCTACACTATGTTTGACAAGTGAAGCAAAAAGTGTAACTGTTGTGGTTTTAAATATATGTAGAGGAGATATTTTAAGACCATTATATTATAAATGAGAGGAGGGCAAAAGGAACTTTAGAGGTAAAGTTTTACACTTCATATTGGTAAAACTTCAATAACAGTAGATTGTAACAAGTGACATATATTTTTAATGCAATACTTAAAGTGTGAGAGTGAAAGTTGCTCAGTCGTGTCCGACTCTTTGCAACCCCATGGACTATACAATCCATGGAATTCGCCAGGCCAGAATACTGGAATGGGTAGCCTTTCCCTTCTCCAGGGGATCTTCCCAACCCAGGTCTCCCGCATTGTGGGCAGATTCTTTACCAGCTGAGCCACAAGGGAAGCCCAAGAATACTGGAGTGGGTAGCCTATTCCTTCTCCAGCAGATCTTTCCAACCCAGGAATCGAACTGGGGTCTCCTGCATTGCAGGCGGATTCTTTACTAACTGAGCTATCAGGGAAGCCTTAAAGCTACTACTAAAATATCTATACAAGGAGATACACTCAATAATATTTAGCAATGTAATAACTGGAGAATTAACAGAGAGTTTTAGAGTCACTAAGAACAATTTTTGCCTATTTCCTCAACTTTCTAGCTGTGTGACTATGGCCAAAATTTAACCTCTTCGTAAATTAGTTAATAACATTCATTATGGACCAATTAAATTAAAATATAATAACTACAATTATAGCTATTATTATTATATTTTGGTTAAGTCAGACTATTAACTATTTACTTTTGCTAGTTTAAATTAATGCTTAAAGTAGTCTTGAACTAAGATATGTATATAAGTGCTAGTCATGGTGGCTAGCACGTAGTATGGGTTTGATAAATAAAAGCTACAACTAATTATTAGTACAATAAATAAAGGAGTTACCAGCCTTTCCTTAATTCCATTGACTTTGCACCATAAAATTTTAACACCTCCTTGACATCAGTCTGGGCAATGATTTTTTTAATTTGACACCAAATGAAAAAAAGGCAATGAAAGCAAAAATAATCAAGTGCGACTACACTGAACTAAAAAACTTCTGCATAGCAAAGGAAACCATCAACAAAATAAAAAGGCAACCTATACAATATTTGGAAGCCATATATACATAAGGGGTTAACATCCAATATATATTAAGAACTCATACAACTCAACAGAAAAAATAAACAATCCATTTTAAAAACAGACATAGGATCTAAACAGACATTTCTCCAAAGACAATATACAAATGGCCAACAGACAAAGGAAGAGGTGCTCAACACCACTAATCCGCAAATGCAAATCAAAACCACAAAATATCACCTTACATGTTTTTACCAAAAAGACAAGAAATAACAAGTGCTTGTGAGGATGTTGAGAAAAAGGAACCCTCATGTACTGTTAGTAGGAGTATAAATTGGTGCAGCCACTATGGAAAATAGTATGGCAGTTCCTCAAAAAATATACATACATTCACACATATATACACTCATACACACACACAACAGATTTTATACACATACACGCACACACACGTATACAAACACACACATACAATGGAATCATATACAATCATAAAAAAGAAAATCTTGTCATCTGCAGCAATATGGATGAATTGAGGGCATTATGCAAAGTAAAATAAGGCAGACAAACACAAATACTGTACTATCTCACTCACATGCAGAATCTTAAAAAAAAAAAAAAAAAACCCAAACTCATAGATATAGAGAATAGATTGATGGTTGCTAGAGGCTGCAAATGCGGGAAGTAGGCAAGTTGAATGAAAAGGGTCAAACAAATACGAACTTCCAGTTATAAGATAAAAAATCCAAGGGAAAAAAAAATCTTATAATAAAATATTCTTGATTTTTTAAAAGTGAAGATAAAGTATTTTAATGTTTTATATTTCTGTAGTGCTATATAATTATTTCAATTTATTCCTCAAAAAAAAAAAACACCCTCTAATTATGATTCGCCATCCCTTTACAGATGAGAAACTGTAGCTCACAGCTATTAAGTAATTTGCTTAAAGCATTTACAAAACTAGTATAAGCTAAGGTCAGAGTCAAGGTCTTTTATCTAAAAAAGTAATGCCCTTATCACAACACTATGCTCCCAATCAATCACAGAAACATATTCAAGGTCACATAATTAGTAACTAGAAGACACAGGGTTCAAAATCAAGTAAGTTAAGCTCTTGTGCCTAAGAGTGTATTATGCTGTTGATACAAATGATTATAGTATAAACAGACAGATGTTCAAGCTCATTAATAAAGATATATTAAAACACATCATATTACACACATTAGATACACCAAATTAGCAAACATTTACATTAAAGACAGTAAAGTCTTTCTAGGTAGGTCTGTAATTCCACACTATCCAATAAAACCAAGTCATAAATTAGGCAACATTATTAGAGAGATTATCACATTTTCAGCTCAGGCATCTAAACCTTTGTCTATCCAAAGCTATTAAATTAAATGTCAAACAATTATTTTGGTGTCACACAAACCATTTAAAAGTGAGGGCCCAAGTATTAATACACAAACAATTTTTTAGAATAATCTTTATGTAAAAGAGTGAATAAATCTTAAACATTTGCTGTGTAGGCTCCAAAATAATCTTTTCTCAACCTATTTTAGAGAAAATGGCTAACCCAATGTTTTCTAACTTTTTTTTTCATATTTGCCAATCCAAAATTTTTAGATACATATGAAATATCATTAATTAGAAAAAATTTACCAGAAAAAAAATCTACTAAGTTATAAATACTTCATTTAACAATGGCATAACAACCTAGCAATATAAAAGACTATTAATTTTCTAAAGACAAAAATTATTTATGCTCCCTCATCAGTTTTACCAGCTCTTCTAACCACGCCCTACAGCCAACAAAATATAATTTAATAAGTAGTTTACAAATGTCACTGTTTGAAATATTTTCCCAAAAAGTTTCATATTTCCCAATAATATCATAAAATTTCACCAGTATAATCAAAGTAGAGCCACAACCTTCTCAATTTCTTAATCATTTATGCTACTGCCCTTCAATCTCCTTTATGTTTAAATCCTCTTACACACCCCACCCTAAACACCAGTGATTAAATCTCAATAGTGCTTTAATATTTATTCCTTCTCCTCAGTATAATAATATATTCTGCACAAGACAGAATACTTAAACACAGCAGTAACTTAGATTAAACAACATTGAGATTTATTTTTCTTTTGTAAAAGCTGTCTAGAGACAGGTGATGTAGAGATGGTGGTTGCAAGTATCCTCAGGGACCAAAGTTTCTAACTTCTCCACCATTCTAAGGTCCCTGGCTTCCATCATCAAGATCACCTCATGGCCCAAAATGTTTACTAAAGCTCCAGATATCGTGTCTTCAATACAGGCCAAAAAGAAGAAGAGAAACTGAATGGCAAAATGGGGTCTCTTACAGTTGAGTCAGTGCCTTTTCTAAGCACACATATAATGCTTCTGTTTCTATCTCTTTTGCCAGAACTTAGTCACATAGCTGGGAAATAGTCTTTTATTCTAGGCTTCAATGTGCCTAGCTAAAAACAAAAAGTCAGGATTCTATTACTAAAGAAGAAGGGTAAAATTTAGAATTGACTAGAATATGAGATTTTAGGATTGAGTAGAATATGAGGAGCCTGTATTATGACTCGCTTTCTGTTTTTCAAAACTTCTAATAATCCTTCATATTGGGAAAAGTTTGATATCGTGTCTTTAGTGGCTAATGTAAAAGCTTTTCCCAATAAATGCGTTTACTTTCTTGGCCAGCTGTGGACTGTGGCCAAGCCCAAACTGTATCACAATAGGTACACCAAGACTGCAATTCTGAAATCTCTGTTGTTGCTGTTCAGTCACTCATTCATGTCTGACTCTTTGCGACACCATGGACTGCAGCACATCAGGCTTCCCTATCCTTCACCACCTCCCAAAGCTTGCTCAAACTGATGTCCATTAGGTGATGCCATCAAATCATCTCATCCTCTGTCGTCCCCTTCTCCTCCTGCCTTCAATCTTTCCCAGCATCAGGGTCTTTTTTAAAGAGTCAGTTCTTCGCATCAGGTGGCCAAAGTACTGGAGCTTCAGCTTAAGCATCAGTCCTTCCAATGAATATTGAATATGAATATTGAATAATGAATATGAATATACTAGATGGACCTATGTTGGCAAAGTAATGTCTCTGTTTTTTAATACGCTGTCTAGGTTAAGGTATGTCTAGTCAAAGCTATGGTTTTTCCAGTAGTCATGTATGGATGTGAGAGTTGGATCATAAAGAAAGCTGACGGCCAAAGAATTGATGCTTTTGAACTGTGGTGTTGGAGAAGACTCTTGAGAGTCCCTTGGACTGCAAGGAGATCCAATCAATCAATCCTAAAAGAAATCAGTCCTGAATATTCATTGGAAGGACTGATGCTGAAGCTGAAGCTCCAGTACTTTGGCCACCTGATGTGAAGAGTTGACTCACTGGAAAAGACCCTGATGCTGGGAAAGATTGAAGGCAGGAGGAGAAGGGGATGACAGAGGATGAGATGGTTGGATGGCATCACCGACTCAATGCACATGAATTTGAGCAAGCTCCGGGAGTTGGCTGGTGATGCACAGGGAGGCCTGGTGTGCTGCAGTCCATGGGGTCACAAAGAGTTGGACAAGATTGAGTGATTGAACTGAACTGAGGTTTGTCATAGCTTTCCTTCTAGGAAGCAAGTGTCTTTTAATTTCATGGCTGCAGTCACCACCTGCAGTGATTTTGGAACCCAAGAAAATAAAGTCTGTCATTGTTTCCATTTTTCCCCATCTATTTGCCATGAAGTGATGGGACCGGATGCCATGATCTTAATTTTTTGAATGTTGAGTTTTAAGCCAGCTTTTTCACTCTCCTCTTTCTCCTTCATCAAGAGGTTGTTTAGATCCTCTTTGCTTTCTGCTATAAAGGTGTTGTCACCCGCATATCTGAGGTTATTGATATTTCTTCCGGCAACCTTGATTCCAGCTTGTGCTTCATCCAGCCCAGCACTGGATAGGATTTTTTCATCTGCCCCATCTGTGCACCAGTTGGGATAGAAAAGTTGATTTGTTCTATACAAGTGACCTAACAGAATGCTGGAATTCATTGTTGTCCTAACCAATTAGCAATGGAGTTCCAGTGTGGTCTCTTTAATTACAAATCCTGGATCTATGCTTACTCCACAGATATATCTGCTGCATCATAATATTAATTTCCTTATGTGCTGCTGCTGCTGCTGCTGCTGCTGCTGCTGCTGCTGCTAAGTCGCTTCAGTCGTGTCTGACTCTGTGTGACCCCACAGACAGCAGCCCATCAGGCTCCCCCGTCCCTGGGATTCTCCAGGCAAGAACACTGGAGTGGGTTGCCATTTCCTTCTTCAGTGTATGCAAGTGAAAAGTGAAAGGGAAGTCGCTCAGTCGTGTCCGACTCCTAATGACTCCATGGACTGCAGCCCACCAGGCTCCTCCATCCATGGGATTTTCCAGGCAAGAGTACTGGAGTGGGGTGCCATTTCCTTCTCCTTATGTGCATGCATGCTAAATAGCTTCAGTCATGTCTGTCTCTGTGCAACCCCTATGGACCATAGCTGGCCAGGCTCCTCTATCCCAGGGATTCTCCAGAGAAGAATATTGGAGTGGGTTGCCATGCCCTCCTCCAGGGGATCTTCCTAACCCAGGATTCAAACCCAAGTCTCATGCCTCCTACACTGGCAGGCAGGTTCTTTAGCATTCGCGCCACCCAGGAAGCTCCCATCTCCTTATAGTACCATCATTCACTGAACATTTCTAAGTCCCAGTGTGAAGTGCTTTGTTTATTTTACCATTCAGGCCTCATAACAGCCTTCTTATGTTATTTCGGTCCTCATTTTTATATACTTGTACTAGTATACATGTATTGAGTGCTTATTACATTTCAGGTAGGTTTAAAAAACTCAAAGTGTTTACAGATAAGTACTATTCTTATCTCTAATTTACAGACAAGAAAGAGGAGGCAGAAAGTTAGAAACATGTCTGAAGTCACCCAGCTTATAAGCAGCACAACCAGGATTCAAATCCCCACAAACTAGCTCCAGAGTTCACACATTTAAACTAGTAAACTATACTAATATAGTTAGTATATTAACCATATACTTATGGCTAAGTATACTTAACCATCAGCAGAAGTTAAGTAATTCACCTAAGGTCACAAAACCAGGAGGACCAGAGATTCATAGTTAGATCTATTTCACTACAGAGTCCCTGTTCTCAACTCCAAACAAATCAAAACAATATGGCTTGGCTGACCAAAACCATTATTGTTGAGGGATTATTACACTTTAGTAGCAAAGTGACAAGGGAACATGCAACCAAAATAACAAACCGAATCCATGAATTTCAGTGGTAAGCCATCTCAGGGGAAGAAATGCAGTGCATTCATGTGGCCTAGGTCACTCTATGGTAAGACCCATTGCTTTTAGTAACAACAGACCAAAACCTAAAGCCGGTTTGGCAGATAGATCTAGTGACTGTCACATACCAGTTTAAATTTTCTCACAAGTAAATAGCATTAGTGTCTAAAAGAGTCTGAATAATTAGATGTCTGCATTTTGTATCTGCTATCAAAAAAATTAAAGAGTAAACCATCTATTGCTATACCAAACTCAATGGCTGTATCTAAAAACAGTAAATTTAAAGATATTAGAAATCAGTTTTTAAGAAATAACAAAAGTAACAAAAATTTGGACATTTTGCTACCATCTGTTAGAATTAGTGCCTTTATAGTTCTCTCATCTATAATTATAATCCTAACCCCTCATCCCTTGAGAGACATGTAAATTAGGGCTATAAATTTCTTTAGGATTTTTTTTAAAGATTTACTTATATGTAATTCTGATGCTAGAGACAAAAATACCTTCCTTAAGCCTCAGCATAGGATATTCAAATCACAATGCTACTACTGACTCATTTTCAAACATTCCCCTAAGAATTTCAAGTCTCTCTTCTTAGGAAACAACAGACACAAAATGACTACTAGATAGGGTACCTTGTACCTAGTATAGTAACTGAAACGTTAATGATAAAGAATGAAGTTCATGTTGCCAACTGAATCAACCATAACCATGAGAGTTGTTAACTCTCTCATGAACATCTCAGATCCTTAAAACAAACAAAACAACAAGATTTGTACTGTTCTTCACCAAATACATCCTTTACTTTCTTAATTCCAAACTTAATGAGACATTCTCAATTAACTTCTACTACCACTTACCAGTGCTTTTAAACTAACTGAAAGAATTTCAAAGAAATAATTAATACTAAATGTATACTTTTTCACTGTATCTCAATAGGTGGAATATAAAACAGATTTTTTATTAGTAAAAAGTTTCTGTATTAAGTAAGAGTTGTGTTAAGGTTACTGCTTTTGTTTTTGTTCTTTTAGCTATACTGAATCATGTTTAAAAGAAAAGAAGTACCATAAAACAGTCAGTGCTCTTCAATGAGGCAAAGCAGTACCAAAAAGCATCAGCTATTATAAATCATTAGGGTTACACCAACCTTAATTTAAGGCATCAGTTGACTGATAACTAATATTAGAAGAAAAGCAGCCAAAGCTGATTTTATTTACAGCTATGTGTAGAAGAAATGTTGTTACTAAGATAAATTTAATTTAGGCAGCACTTTTAAAAATGAATTTTTACACATAATAGTATTTAAAAACAATCTGAGCAGGATATATCACTCACTAAGAATATCATTTTCCAATTTAAAAGTGTTAAGAAATCTCTCCTTTTACCCATGAGGGAGTAATAGAATCCAGAATTAACTTCCATATGTAAGCAACTGGGGCCTCCCTGGTGGCTCAGATGGTAAAGAATCTGCCTGCAATGCAGGAGATCTGGGTTTAATCCCTGGGTCAGGAAGATCCCCTGGAGAAGGGAATGGCAACCCACTCCACTATTCTTGCCTGGAGAAGAATCCCATGGACAGAGAAGCCTGACCGGCTACCATCCTGAACTGAGAGCAACACAAAGGCCTATTTAAGAAGGGGGGGGAAAGATCTACTTAAATTTTATCTGAATATCAATTTTTCATATGCATAAAATGAGATGGTTGAACAAAAACAACTTTTGGGCAAGAAAAATTACCAGGTAACAAAAGGGAGATAATTCCCAGGGCTTACACAGGGCCAGGAATCATCCAAGTTCTCACAAGCAAGATAAAAAGTCCTCACGGAATCCTTGGGACATCCAGTAAAGACCCAAGAAGAGAGGTCCACCTTAGTAATGAGGCTAAGAAAGCTAAGAGTAAAGATAACCTGCCCTCCCCACCCAAAAAAAAAAAAAAAACCTTAAAAACATTAACACACACAGAAAGGGAAGAAGGAAGGAAAGAATTTTGATGCTGCTACGTATATTCTTAGAAAAATTCAGTCAAAACTCGTCCACATATGTGGTTCCATCTGCACTATATGCTACTTTGTCCCATGTGCCACTCAAAGAGCAGCCACCACTGCCACCACAAGAAACGAATCTGAGATGCTGGGAGGCACTGCCATGCCCAAGAATAAGGTAAAGGAGGTTAAACAGATGCAAGGATAAGAAAGACAATGAATAAAAAAAGTTGGTGTATGGAGAGTGTGAATGAAGAAGAGTATACTCAGGAAATCAAAATGTTGGGAAATGAATGAGTAGAAGCAATGTGTTTTGATGTGTAAGGAGGCTATGCTGTAACAAAGGAAAGTTGAGAAAAATGATTTAAAGAAATACCTCAGATATTTTATTGGTTGGTCTGCCAGACTAACAGGGTAACAAAGCTGATGTAATTTTAAAATACAATGCAGATAAAGCTATAACTCTAAAGGCATATAGCAAGCTTCCAAACCATGCTAAAATCAATGAAACTGATATATTTGATGATACTGGAGATGATGATAAAGACCATGATGATATTTAAATTGAACTCACTGCTTTACATTCCAAGTTTCCAAGGTGATATGGCTTCCTTTTCCTTCAGAAAGTTGATGAGACTTCTGTGTGGCTTAGCAATTTTATCTTGGCATCCCTTTCCTAAATGAATACAAGAACTCCTGATGCTCAAAAACTCTTATAAGCAGTTCTTTGGTCTTCCTGATTGTTCCCTCATTAATTAGATAAAACTCTAACACATGTTAACAGATAACTTTTACGAAGTATGCTTTTATGGAACCCAAGAATGTCTGATTCCAAAGTCTCCACTCTCTCTCAAGACATTTTACATAAATGTAAATAATCTCAAAAGAATCATTCCATACATCCTATTCTATAGCCTACTTTGTTTAATTTGACATTAGGTAAAGAGCATCTTTTATGTTAGCCAACCTACTTCAATGTATGTCATTATTTCTAAGGGCTCCAATGTATTACATTCTATGTATTACCATAACTAAGTCATTTTCCCCATTAATTAGTATTTTGTTTCCATTTTTTAAATGAGGTATCTCAAATACAATGAACAGGACACCTCATACTTTTTCACTAAAATGTCCTTTACCCCCAAATTCTTCTCCACAATATAGACATTCATTTATTCAAGTTATTTTTAAGAGCCTATTATGTTCTACTCACTCTTACCAGCAATCAAAGTTCCAGGAGTGGTACTGATCCTATTTTATTCACTGCTTTATTTCCAGTGTTTAGTGGTGTGTCTGGTACACAGTAGACTTTCATATATGTGCTGAATGGATGATCATCCTTGTTCATTCATCCTTCCTCACTTCTACAATTATCTCCTTTTTTCTAAGTTTTAACTTTGAAATGAGCTTTTTCCTTTTTTTCCACCCTACAGAGTAATGAGAATTCAGGCTCAGTACTGAGTCAAGAAAATAAATATGGAGAAAGAAGTAGTATTACAGTATTGCCTCTTGGAAACTGCTCAGCTGTGTTTAAAATTTTTTAAGTTCCTTTTCTGAACTTCAAAACATCATCCAAAGGAAACATGAATCTAACAGCTGGTTGTATGTCTTCCTTTGGTCTTTCTAACATTTCAGTTAGAAATGTTAGGAAACAGGAAAAAGAGAGTGGTATCTAAAAGGTCCAGCTGGAGCATCCAGAAAAACCTTAAAAATACAACTAAACTGGAAAATTATGACTGAATTCACAAAGGATTAATCTTGTTTTTCCAGAAAAAAATAGCTTGAGAGAGGGGGAAATATCACTGAAACACCAAAGCACACCAAAATGTTTTTATTCCAATCAAATCTTTGCCTTTTAAATTATTATGAAATAGATCTGTTGAGAAACCTCTAGACTTGCTTATTCTGTTTTCTTTTACCTGGAAATCCAGGTACTATAGGGATAAAATTAGAATCATTTAAGCCTGGAAAGAAACTTGAAACACATACAGAGTTCATCATTTCACCTTTTACTCACCTACACTTAAGTCAGTTTACATGCATAATAAACATATCCACAACAAAAAACTATACAACTCAAGGTGGAGGTGGAGATAGGAGATGAAGTCAGAGTTAAGGTAGGAGTTTGGATAAAAGAATATAAGCCATTCTAAGGATGTTGTTATTGGAGAAGACTGCTTTGCAGAGTGTCATGATGGATCACTCCAAAATTTATGCTTGAATGTTAAATACATATACTTGAATGGAATATGCTTGTTGATTATGGTCATGTATTTTGCCTCTTAACTGATTAGGATGACATGCAAAAATCTTAGCATGAGAAGATGCTGGTTTGGATCAGATTGTGAACATCTCTTCAGCTTCAAAAAGTATATGCTACCAGGTTGTTCTGTTTTTATATACACATCCTATCATTCTTATTAGATTGCAAGTTCTTCAAAAACAGCAACATGGTTTTATTACTCTTTATGTCCCTAATCCCCAATTCACAGTAAGTATTCAATAAATATTCTCTTTATATCCCTTAGAACAGTAGTCCTCAACCATTTCAGCACTAGGAACCAGTTTTGTGGAAAACAGTTTTTCCACAAACGTGGGTGGTGGTGGTTTCAAGATGATTCATGTGCATTACATTTATTGTGCACTTATTTCTATTATCATCACTACACTGTGATATATGAGAATCTGAGAGAATCTAATGCTGCTGATGATCTGACAGGAAGCAAAGCTCAGGTGGTAATGTGAACAATGGCGAGTGACTGTAAACACTGATTACACTTCACTCCTTTGCACATCTCACCTCCTGCTGTGTGGCCCAGTTCCTAACTGGCCAGGGACTGTCTGTGGCCTGTGGCCCGGGGGCTGGAATACATGATGGGTATTCAATAAACAATCACTGATACCAGTGAAAACAGATATTTATGCAGTCCATTTAAAGAGAATTTCATTACCTCAAATACCTTTAAATGTTAAAACATATATTAAAAATACACATAACCACCATTGAACAAATATTTGCACATCACTGTTCACAGCAGCATTATTCACAACCGCCAAAAGGTAGAAACAACCCGAACATTCATTGACAGATAAATGGATAAACAAAATGTGGCATATGCATAAAGAAATATTAGTCTTAAAAAGACTGAAATTCTGATACATGGGACAACATGGATGAACCCTGAAGACACTATGCTAAGTAAAAGAAGTCAATTACAAAAGGGAAAATACTGTATAATTCAACTCACACAAGAAACCGAGAGTAGCCAAATTCAGAGACAGAATAGTAGTTAAGGGCCTGGGTGTTACGGAGAATGTGAATTCTTTGTTTTTTTGCTTTTCATTATTTTGATATTTTTTACTAAGATTTAGTTGTACAATATTATGTAAGTTTCAGGTGTGTAACATAGTGATACATTTTTTAAAAGTTACATAATTCATTTACAGTTATTATAAAATATCAGTTATATTCCCTGTGCTATTCAATATATCCTTATAGCTTATTTATTTTATACATAGTAGGTTGTACCTCTTAATCCCCTAGACCCTATATTGTTCCTCCCCTACACCATCCTTCTCCCACTAGTAACTACTAGTTTGCTCTCTGTATCTGTGAGTCTGTTTCTTTTTGTTATATTCACTAATTCATTTTACTTTTTAGATTCCAAATATAAGTGATAAAATTCAGTATTTGTCTTTCTCTGCCTGATTTATTTCACTTACCATAATATCCTCCAACTCCATCCATGTTCTCGCAAATGGTAAAATTTCATTCTTTTTTATGGCTGAGCAGCATTCTTGTATGTGTGGGTATGTGTCTGTGAACATACCATATATTCTTGATCCATTCTTCTGTTGATGTACACTTAGGCTGCTTCCATATCTTGGCAATTGTAAATAATGCTGCTAAGAACATTGCCATGCACATATTGTTTTCAAATTAGTGTTTTCTATTTTTCAGATATATACCCAGGAGTGGAATTTCTGAGTCATATAGTAGTTCTATTTCTAGCTTTTTGAGAAACTGAGAAACTACCATACTCTTTTCCACAATGGCTGCACCAATTTACACTCTCATCAACAATGTAAAAGGGTACCCTCTTCTCCACATCCTTGCCAATTATATATTTCTGTTCTTTTTGATGATTGCCATTCTGACAGGCTTGAGGTAATATCTCATTGAGGCTTTGATTTGCATTTCTCTGATAATTAACAATACTGGGCATTTTTTCATGTATTATCTGTTGAGATCATCTGCCCATTTTTCAACAGGGCTGTTTGTTTTTCTGATGTTGAGTTTTATGAGCTCTTTATATATTTTGGATATCAACTCCATGTGACAGGGGCTTGAAGTCAGGAAGAATGGGGAGTTAATGTTTAATGTGCATAGTTTTACTCAGAATGATGATAAAGTTCTGGAGATGGACAGTGGCTGCACAACAATGTGAACATACTTAACACTACTGAATTATACACTTTAAATGGTTAAATGGTGAATTTTGTTATATATATTTTACCACAATAAAAAAGAAAAGTATATGAATCATACTACTTTATAAATGACTTGTCCAAATAATATCTTATAAATGTACAATCACAGAAATCTAATTGTTCTTAACATTAAATTATTACCAGAAAAGTAGTTAAATTACCAGTATTATACAAAAGTATCTGGCTTCTTAAAAAACAAACACAATGCTGGGACTTCCCTGGTGATGCAGTGGCTAAGACTCCAAGCTCCCAATGCACTGGGGCTGGGGTTTGATTCCTGTTCAAGGAACTAGGTCCCACATGCTACAACTAAGAGATGGCGTGCTTCAACTGAAGACCTCACGTGCCACAACTAGATTTCACATGTCACAACTAAAAGATCGCACATGCTGCAACTAAGACCCAGCGCAGCTGAATATTTTTAAAAAAATACCAAAAAACAAAAAAACTTTGAACAAATTAATGTTATTTTGATCCCAGCCATACCCATAATGCACTTAACCTAACTCTGCAAATCATTTGCTTTACAACAATACTAACAGTTGCTGTAATCAACATTCCTTAACATTCACACATAAATTCACTTCCATTTTGTCAGCAGAAACTTGTCTGCACTCAATGCTTTCACAATTTAGTTTTTATTATATTTTCTTCTATTCCTTTTCCTGCAGGTAAAGACTGCATGCAGAGACTATTCTCTACTTTGTAGGATATTTTCAGGGTCATTAATAAGCATTTAATAAGGAGCTACACCAGCTTCCCTGGTGGCTCAGACGGTAAAGAGTCTGCCTGCAGTGCAGGAGACCAGGGTTCGATCCCTGGGTCGGGAAGATCCCCTGGAGAAGGAAATGGCAACCCACTCCAGTATTCTTTCCTGGAAAATCCCATGGATGGAGGAGCCTGGAAGGCTACAGCCCATGGGGTCTCAAAGAGTCAGACAACGACCGAGCAACTTCACTTTAAGGAGCTGCTGCTGCTGCTAAGTCGCTTTAGTCGTGTCCAACTCTGTGTGACCCCATAGATGGCAGCCCACCAGGTTCCTCTGTCCCTGGGATTCTCCAGCAAGAACACTGGAGTGGGTTGCCATTTCCTTCTCCAATGCATGAAAGTGAAAAGTGAAAGTAAAGTCGCTCAGTCGTGTCTGACTCTTAGCGACCCCATGAACTGTAGCCTACCAGGCTCCTCTGTCCACGGGATTTTCCAGGCAAGAGTACTGGAGTGGGTTGCCATTTCCTTCTCCATTAAGGAGCTCCATATTGTCAAATAAAATGATAAACCGGGAATTCTTAAAAGTAATTAACACTCTATATGCTACATCATTTCCTAAACTTTGGGAAACATGTAAGAAAACAAGTTAAATTTTACATTCATTTGATTATATGCAGAAGCTGACACAACTGCTACAGAATACGAAAGCAATGATATTTTGCTGCTGATTTTTATAAAAGTGACTCATATTCAAGTAAATCTAACTGAAATTCATGGATTTATAACATCATTAAAAATACCAACTTCCCAGTTCATCAATTTGCAACCCTTCAATACAATATACCATACCTACATCAATTTCTATTCTGTGATTATGTCACAGAATTTATACTGATTTAACACACAGCTGAATTCACCAATAATATCGACCTAATTCAAACTCATTTAACATGATTCATTTATGAGTCTTAATTTACCAACTCAAGTTTAATATTAAATTTTAATAACAGTTTATTAGTTCTTTCTTTGATAATTAACAAGCCAGAAATTTTCAGTACTTAATAATTTTCCAATCTGTGTAGTAACTAAGTCAGGTCTGACTCTCTACAACCCCATGGACTGTAGCCTGCCAGGCTCCTCTGTCCATGGGATTCTCCAGGCAAGAACACTGGAGTGGGTTGCCATTTCCTCCTCCAGGGGACTGAATCCACATCTTCCACATTGGCAGGCAGGTTCTTTATCAGTGAGCCACCAGTGAAGCCCCTAAACCTGAGTTTGTTTCTGTTTTGCATGTGTATTCATTTTTATTGTTTATAAATTGTACATAAAAGATATCACACAGTATCATTTTCTAGTATCTGCCCACAAAACCATTACTGTATGCTGAAGCCTCATTTCAAAATAATGTCACCTAAGATAAAAAGAACAAAAGCAAAGAAAGAGGTACATTCAAGTGTTTGGACTCCCTAACTTGGTGCCCTATGTTTATCCTTTCTAGAAGTAGCTATTTCAAGTGAAAATAAATCCTTCAATCCATAATTTCCCCACTTTCCCAATGAATTATATTAAGCAAAATATAGTAAGCTAGTATAGAGTCCTCCCATTAAAAAAAAAAAAAAACTAGAGATTTACTTTTCTTTATTATATTCCTCCTATTATATATTCCTTAAAAAAAAATGTGAATTTGGTGTCCAAAAGATCTATTCAGTAAAGTTCACATGTTTATATAAGATTTTAGCAGTTTAACATCAGATTTAGATTCAACGAAAATCTCCTAGATGATACAGGGAAATGAATTACAACCACAACTTTATAACATGGATATTAATGATCTTATACCAAAGGAAATAAGGCTCGGAGAGACAAAATAATTTGATCTTATAAAGATCTCACAACAAGTAACTAGTGAATTCAAGGACTGAAGTCCAGATATTACTACTGATGCTGAGAGGAACTAGGAGAAGTAACCCTGGTGCCTGCCCAGTATGAGCCGGGCACTGTGCACACATTTTCTCAATTAATTCTTACCAGTGCTTTGTAAGGCAGGCACTCTATCCATTTTGAAGATGTGGAAACAAGGTAAGAAGTGATTTGACTTAATCAAGGTTTGTACAGCTTGTCTTCATACCACTACTTGTGATCCAAAGGGGAAAAGTTCATTTGATGTGTTTTATTTTTGGTTTTGTTTTGTTTTTAATTCTACAGGGATGGTAACAGTTTCACTGAATCCATTTTAACAAGATGTCTATATCCTTTAGAGAATGCTACATTATTAATCACTTTGGTTTCACCATCATAAGTCTACCCGGCAGATAAATGATAATAATAAATATTCTCTTCCTTTTACAAACTCTCCCCTGGCCTTTCTTATCTGCTTCCGCTCTTCCCACTATATCACTCAAAACAATCTGGATATCTAGAGGTCTATTATTCAGGAGCAAAAGTCAATAATTATCAAATACTGGCCAGGTCATGAGGGATTCAGTTTTCAAATTTTACTATATAGAACCAAGGAGTTGTAGGAGGTATTCCTTCATAATATCAATAAATGAAAAAGTGTCAGACAGGTTTCATTTGGAAAAGTAACCCCCACAACTCTTTCAATCATTATACCAAATTTGAGGCAAGAAAAATGTTTCAGTGTTTTAAAAGATCAAAATTTTAAAATTCATACCCTAAAATATGTAAGAAGTAGAGGGGAGGCAGGTGACAGCTTGTTGTATTTTTTAAAATGAGTTCCTCGTCTTTCTTCTTTCTGACCACGTAAGGATGCAAATCCTATTAAAAAAAAAAATCAAAAACTAAAAAGAACTCTGAATTTTCTCAGAATTCTTTAATTCTATCTTTCTTCTTGAGAAAAATATGTAGTCCTTGTTGTTGCTGGATGATGAGTGTCAATCATATCCAGTTAGTCAACTGTTGCTGTTGAGTTCAAATATGTCCTTACTGACTTTCTGTCCATTTCTGGCAGAAGTGCTGAAGTATCACCTCCTATAATAGTGGACTGATCAATTTATTTTTGCAGTTCTGTTGGCTGCTGCATCACATATTTTGATGACCTGTTGTTAGGTGCACACACATTAAGGATTATTATATCTTCTTTAAGAACTGACTCTTTCATATTATATAATGCTCCTATTAGGACTTTCCTGGTGGCTCAGATGGTAAAGAATCTGCCTGTGGTGTGGGAGACTTGGGTTCAATCCCTGGGTCTGGAAGATCACCTGGAGAAGGAAAGGCTATCCACTCCACTATTCTTGCCTGGATAATTCCACTGACAGAGGAGTCTGGGGGACTATAGTCCATGAAGCTGCATAGTCAAACACAACTGAATGACTAACACTTTCACCTTTAATGTTCCTATTTATTACCCTTGAAACTCTTCCTTGCTCTGCAGTCTGCTCTGTTGAAACTAATATAGTTACTTCAGCTTTTTTTTAAATTAGTGTTAGCATGGTGTATCTTTCTCCATCTCTTTATGTCTAATCTATATGTGTCTTCATATATAAAGAGTTTCTGTACACAACGTATCTTGACTTTTGATCCAATCTGACAGTCTCTGTCTTTTAGTATATTTAAACCACTGATATTTAAAGCAATTATTGATATACTTGGGTTAATATCTACCATATTTGTTACTGTTTTCTACTCATTGCCTTTGTTAAATAAGCAGGGTAACAGTATACAGCCTTGATGTACTCCTTTCCCAATTTTGAACTAGTCCGTTGTTCCTTGTCTAGTTCTAACTGCTGCTTCTTGACCTGCGTACAGAAGTCAGGTAAGGTGGTCTGGTATTCTCATTTTCTTAGGAACTTTCCACAGTTTGTTGTGATCCACATTGTCAAAGGCTTTAGTGTAGTCAATGAAGCAGAAGTAGTTTTTCTGGAATTCTCTTGCTTTTTCTATGATCCAGTGGATGTTGGCCATTTGATCTCTGGTTCCTCTGCCTTTTCTAAATCCAGCTTGAACACCTGGAAGTTCTCAGTTCACATACTGTTGAAGCCGAGCTTGGAGGATTTTGAACATTACTTTGCTAGCATGTGAAATGAGTGCAATTGTGTGGTAGTCTGAACAATCTTTGGCATTGACCTTCTTTGGGACTAGAATGAAAACTGACTTTTTCCAGTTCCGTGGCCACTGCTGAGTTTTCCAAATTTGATGGCATACTGAGAGCAAGTACTTTAACAGCATCGTCATTTAGGATTTGAAATAGCTCATCTGGAATCCCATCACCTCCACTAGCTTTGTTTGTAGTGATGCTTGCTAAGACCCACTTGACTTCTCACTCCAGGATGTCCAGCTCTAGGTGGGTGATCACACCATGGTGGTTAACTGGGTCATTAAGATCTTTTTTGTATAGCACAGTTGTTCTAAATCCCTTGTTTCATAATTCAAATATTCCTGTCAAATTTGAGTCTGATTCTGATGCTTGCTCTCTTTAAACTTTGTTTTTTGCTTTTTAGTCTGCCTTGTAGTTTTTTGCTGATGGTCAGACATCATGCACAGAATAAAAGGAACTACAGCAAATAGGGATTTACTAATGTCGTAGGGTGTGGCGGGAGTAGAAGTTAGGTCTCTGCCTTTCAGTGGAACTGTGCTCCTCAAGCCATGAACTTCACAAGTTCTTTTCAGTCTTGTGCTCCCCTGCTAGGTGGAACAGGATGGCTACAGCAGGCTAGAATTGGATATTTCTCTCCTTCCAACATGGAAGGCTAGAGTTGGGTATTTCCCTTCTTCTAGGTCAGTTAGTGTCTGATAACACTCTAATAGATTCGGCTCTGGTAAAATACTTTCTCTTGATAGCAGATCTTGTTAAGAAAAGGAAGATGCCTTGGCATATCTCAAAATGGTTATTTTCTCCTCCCTCTGTAGGAAGCACCAGGGGATTTTTCTCAGACAGTCACTGTGAGGACCTCAGAGAGCTCCTAGAAGTAAAATCACAAAAACGTGGGGATTCCCTATGACCAGGTCCCCCTGGAGTTTTCATGTCAGGTTTGTCCACATGGAGCTTCCTGTAATTTGTCAACCACACTTTAGACTTTTCCTACACAGTAGTGGTTTCTTTTGAGGTTTCTGCTAAGCTGTCAGTCTCTACCTGCCTGTCTCTTCAATTTGAGAGCAGTGGTTTGCCCTGTGACCTCACTTCTCTAATGGATCTAAGAAGAGTTTTGATTTTTTAGTTTGTTCACTATTTTACTTGTTGTTGAGAAACCTGTATGCAGGTGAGGAAGCAACAGTTAAACCTGGACATGGAACAACAGACTGGTTCCAAATAGGAAAAGGAGTATGTCAAGGCTGTATATTGTCACCCTGCTTATTTAACTTCTATGCAGAGCACATCATGAGAAATGCTGGGCTGAATGAAGCACAAGCTGGACTCAAGATTGCCGGGAGAAATATCAATAACCTCAGATATGCAGATGACACCACCCTTATGGCAGAAAGTGAAGAGGAACTAAAAAGCCTCTTGATGAAAGTGAAAGAGGAGAGTGAAAAAGTTGGCTTAAAGCTCAACATTCAGAAAACTAAGATCATGGCATCTGGTCCCATCACTTCATGGGAAATAGATGCAGAAACAGTGGAAACAGACTTTAATTTGGGGGGCTCCAAAATCACTGCAGATTGTGACTGGAGCATGAAATTAAAAGACACTTATTCCTTGGAAGGAAAGTAATGACCAACCTAGATATCATATTAAAAAGCAGAGACATTACTTTGCCAACAAAGGTCTGTCTAATCAAGGCTATGGTTTTTCCATTGGTCATGTATGGATGTGAGAGTTGGACTGTGAAGAACGCTGAGCACCGAAGAATCGATGCTTTTGAACTGTGGTGTTGGAGAAGACTCTTGAGAGTCCGTTGGACTGCAAGGAGATCCAACCAGTCCATCCTAAAAGGAGATCAGTCCTGGGTGTTCATTGGAAGGACTGATGTTGAAGCTGAAACTCCAATACTTTGGCCACCTCATGCAAAGAGCTGACTCATTGGAAAAGACCCTGATGCTGGGAAGGATTAGGGGTAGGAGGAGAAGGGGACGACAGAGGATGAGATGGCTGGATGGCATCACCGACTCAGTGGACATGAGTTTGACTAGACTCCAGGAGTTGGTGATGGACAGGGAGGCCTGGTGTGCTGCGATTCATGGGGTTGCAAAGAGTCAGACATGACTGAGCAACTGAACTGAACTAAACTGAAGATGGAATAATGACTTCTAAGCTTCTTACATGCCAGACCAGAAACAAACAAACAAAAATCCATTTTCAGTTGTTACCTTTTCACTAATTGACAGAGTGATAATATAACCCTCTTATGATACAAAGGAGCAAAGAAACAAATGGGGATCTAAATTTCTTTCACTGGCATACAAATTACCTAAGATATGATTACTCATGGTGTTTACCCTATTAATAATACCAAAAGGCAAACTATTAAACAATCCACTTCATCCTTTCTTTCTGAAACGATGAAAACACATAGGTGAATATCACGGGTTATAATTTAGATCCCACATCATTATTACAAACTAAAATATTTTCTAAGTAAACACTTGAATATTAAATTTCCATAAGAGCTTTATAAAAACCTATCAATGAGTACTGTAATGCACTGTTAAATTATAGAAAAATAAAGCCAGTTTCTTATTCCTAAAACAGCATTATAGTGTCCTCTAAACAAATTATAAGTTTTAAGATTTATCCTCTAGGGGGAAAAGAAAAGTCAGTAGAAAGCTAGGATTTGTATGTGAAATTTGACATTTGGATGCCAATTCCCAATATTTTCTATTGTCGTGAAATTAACTTTTACCAAAATTACTTTCTTAGAAAATGTTAGTTGTGCTATCTGCTGTTCTTATAGCAAGAAGTACAGCTAATTTTTTTCCAAATCACACTGTAGAACAGCTCATTACTTTTTATATTACTAACTTAAATTTTATTCAACTTGAGTTTTAACATACTTAACCAAAAGCAAGCTGATTATAAGATGAACATATCTAATTCACCTTAAAAAATCTGAAAGTATGTTGCAAAGTAAGTCTCCAAATATAGCAAGAATATCAGAATGGCCAAACCCAAGGGAATATATTAACACCATCTTTGCTTTGCATAAATGTAAATTTCATTTTGTTATTATTTCCGCATCCCTCATACATTAGGTATAACAGATACTTCTGAGTCCTTTATACAGTAAACAGATGGTGAACCACTATAAAACTAGAAGCAAGCATAACATCTTAAGGAATTATTAAGAATCTTACTCTTCATTCGGAGGATTACCACCGAGTTGGACAAATAATTTTCATAGGAGGATCATGAGGAATTAGGGTAAGAAATATACTGGAAATGATAATAGAGATGGTCACAAAAAGAACTCAGAAAAGAGATCATAGTAATAAGTGAACAATAATACAAACACTCCTAGAAAAAAGAAAATCTACACAAAAAAGAACTGTCCAAAGAGAATGAAGATGGATGCTTGTGAAAAAAACAGAAAAGAATGCTCTGTAAGCTCCACTCAATTTGCTGAATGTAAAATATATTCCTGAGACCCCCACATTCCTCAAACCCCAAAATCAAGTCAATGTCTAAGTAAAACTGAGACTTAGTACTTGACATAGTTTCTAACAAAAGTTATAACCAACAAAATAGATCCACCTATGTCAGTTTACAAGAGATAAAGAAATGAAAACATCAAAAGCAAGAAAACAAAAATATTAGGACTATCTAGTCATGTCAGTGGTTATACATGTAAAAACAGAAATTCAGGCGAGAATAGCTATGTAAAAGGGACAAGACAGCCCAGTAGATACAGCACAGAATGTAGCCCTGCTCCAAAAAGCTGTCGTATGATTTTTAGAAAGTCATCATATTATCTCTAGAGCTGAAATAATGTAGATTCAGTAGAATCTTTTGAGGAATAGTGATATGATGTAAATAAATAACAGTATTTTCTGCATGAGAAAATACTACCTAAAGAGAAAAGGGTTTTTTAACTGTTTCAGAAGAGAAAAACTTAACCTATTTACAAAGTTACTAAATATTAAGTATGAAAAATGGCTTCCCTTTTTTCCCCTAGGACGTAAGAAGCTGATGAAATCACATATTTCCGATGGAAGATATTAATGCTTGAAACCAGGTCACTATAATTATCAACTGTTTAAAATGAGACAAAACAAAGGGGTAACATTAATTATCTACAATTATACATTTCTTTGTTAACAAGAAACTTATGTCACACAAAACCTCAAGCCTTGAAGAGATATATGTCCCTAGATTTGAACTCCAGGGAAAGTTTCTTTGAGCAAAGATTGGACAAATAGTTGAAAACTATTTAAATAATCGCTGATCACTAAATGTAAATAGTTTTTCTAACTAAAAAAATTTTTTTTTTTTATATTTACTGTTATCACCCTATTTTTTTCCCAAAAAACGAAAACATGAAAGTTCAGCTAATATAAAAGGGCCCCACTATTTCAAAAAATAAAAGAGGGTAATATTCAAACAGCTTCAAGGACAAAAAGTATGTTCCAGACCAGATCATATTTACAGTTCCTCATCTAGAATTCAACTAACATTCAACTGCAGCAATCAGCCAAGCTTGGCAAATTAAAATAACAGTAATTTTGACAGATTATCTTCTATAAATATTCAAATATGGACGTCTGTGTGCATGCAAGGGTCTCTATATGCCAATCAAAAATGCTTTGTTTAGGATCCTAAAATTGAGCATTTTTTTACCCTCCATTTCTGTAGGGGTCCCCTGGATCCTTAACTTTCATTTTAACTCTTTCACCTCTACTGATAAAGCAGCCAATTATTTCAATTCCATGCCATGAATTATATTACTTATAGCCTGAATTTAAAAATTTCGAGAGTAACATTCATATAAATATAAAGCACCAATAGACAAGAAGAAACAACCTAGGGTCTTAAAAAAATCTAGGTTTGTAAAGACAAAAAGAAAAATCCAGGAATTGGGGGTAATGAGGATAAGGAAAGCAGGGACAGGAGCTTGACAGTTAGCAACTGAATAAAAGATTAACTTTTTATTCATGTAATCATGTATGCCTTGGTAAAGTAAAATTCAAATATAAAGAGCAATTAACAACTTCATAAATTTGGGCTGTATGCAAAGTTCAATTAGGATAGACTACTATTTATTTGGCTCAAGGAAGACCTTATACTTTAAGTATACCAAAGTGTCAAAAGTGGGAAAATGCATTTAGTGTGAAATTGAAACCAGATTTTTTAAATGCATAGATAGCCCTAAATTTAATCAAGGATAATGGCTTTAAAGAACACAAGCTATCTGATACATGAATTTTGTAACTGTCCTCCTCTCCTGTCTCCCATTAGTTTAGTTTCCCTTAAACATGTACATAGTTACTGAAAAGCCTCAGATATTCCAGGAAAACTACAAGTGATAGGCATGCTTCTTCTACATCTAGGAGCAACAAAATTATGGAAGAAAAGTCAACCTATTTGGAGGCACTGCCCTTCTAAGCCCACCTGGAAAGAAACAGCTATAAATACCTCTAGTAAAATTTCTCAAAACATCTCTGGAAAATAGGCTTGAATGAAACTCTACTTCATGATCCACTCACCATTCAACCACCCAAAACCAGGTCCAACAGTGGATCCAAGCCAGTCCAACGGTTCTCAATGCACTGAAAGTGAAAGTCACTCAGTTGTGTCTGATTCTTTGTGACCCAATGGACTGTAAGTCCAGGGAATACTCCAGGCCAGAATACTGGGGTGGGTAGCCATTCCCTTCTCCAGGGATCTTCCCAACCCAGGGATCGAACCCAGGTCTCCCGCACTGCAGGTGGACTCTTTACCAGCTGAGCCACCAGGGAAGGGAAGACAGAAAAAAAGTCTGGTCCAGGGACCAGTAGCTTCAGGCTCTGCTGGGAGTTTGTTAGAAATTCAGAATCTCAGGCCCTAACCAATGACATATTGGATCAGAATCTGCATTTTAACAAGATCTCCAAATAATTCATATACATATTAAAATTCGAGAAGCTCTGCTGGAAGAAGATTAGAATGAGAGAGAAAGTATAATTCCTCTGTTTAAAGATTGGTTCCCACTATAGACCACAGTTTGGCCAATAAGCAACCAATTTTAATCTCTGCTTTATCATTACTCCTACAATTTTTATATTTTGAATAAGGGATCTTGAAATACAGAAACCCCTTGTGAGTCAAAGTAATGAGTAATCATTAAATCTCAGGTCCCAAGAAAGGCTGTGACAGTTATCAAATCATATCAGCTACACAACTAATTTAAAATAATAATAACTCCTTTCATTCTAAATCCTAGACACCAAGAACATGCAGGGTTCCCGTCGCTAAGAGGGAGATCAAGAGACCAAAAGCCTATGCTATCTTATAACCAGAAGAGAAAGTTATACATACTGGTTATTCAGCTATGGTCTCTTAGCAACAAATCCACCCTTTACTACTCAGCTCAGTAATGCTGATAATAATAGAACTGTGGAAACTACTTTTCTCTTTTGCCAGCTAGCTTCCTCATGCTGCCAATAAGGAGAAGCTTGTTTTTTCCACTCAGCACTGACCTAGCACAAGCCCTCCATCCCAACAGCAGCAGTTGGTGAGAGCCACAAGTTTTTTCTGACACTCTAAGAAGTACCAGCAATAGTCAGACAGAGCCCCATCTAGAAGTTCTGAGCCCAAACTCTACTCTAAGCTCTTCTTAGTCCCCCTGTCCTCTGGATGATCAATGCTTTCTGCAATTATTGTCTCTGTGTTACTCCAGTATTCCACTTTGGCCTCTGATACCTGTATAACCTACTCCCCGTATTAAATTTTATGGCAGAAATATAGTGTATACTGCTTCCCTGTCTAGATCCTAACTGATATGTAAATGGAATAAAAATTTAGCATGATTTGATCAATCTGAAAAACTACTTTCCCAAAACATGATAATCCATGAGAAAATATGTACTCATGCTGTCCAAATATGTACAAGGGAAATGGTGGCAAAAAGTACAATTGAGAAAGAAAAAAGAGGGAATATAACCTAAGAAAGTAATATACTAAAACAAACATCATGGTAGAAAACACATTTTGACTCCCCAAAGCATAAAGAAAAGGCCAATAAAAAGTCTGAAACAAATACATTTTCCACTTTAATAAAAATCACAGAATTTAAGAAGTAGAAGGAACTTTATTATGCTGCCTCTGCCACTGTCCAGTTTTGTTAATTTTATAGTGAGTTTGGATTACTATACTTTCAAGAAGTTTTGAGAAATTAGGGAGAATCTATAGAAGATTACAAAAATTATGACAGCACTAGGAAATAAAAGACATGAAGAAGGGTTGAAGGAGTCAAACTTTTCAGTCCAGTATATTGTGAAGAAAACTTCAAGCCAACATTATTAGCTGCCTCCCAGTTAAAGAGTTCTGGCCAGTTTATGCTTGATTATCCTTCAGATGCTTAAAATGATAGAAGATAATAGCAAATGAAGACACAAAATGGAGTTACCTAGCTTAATGACTCCCTTCACATTAATAAGCTAGCAGCTCTTAATGCTATTCATATGAGAATGACTTAGAATATTTTTTTAAAAAACAATGATGATGATAATGTCCAGAACACTACAGCCAGAGACCTGACTTAACTGGTCTGAGGTAGAGCCTAGGCATGTTTGAAAAAAACAAAAAAAAACCACACCCAAGTGTTTATAATGTACTGACAGAGGGATTCGGAACCACTAGTGGGACATTCTATGACTTTAATACTCAAGATATGATCTAAAGACTAGCTACATCCAGAGCTGGCTTAAAACTGAACATTCAAAAACTAAGATCATGGCATCCGGTCCCAGCACTTCATGGCAAATAGATGGGGAAAAAATGGAAACAGTGACAGACTTCAGTTTCTTGGGCTCCAAAATCATTGTGGATGGTGACTGCAGCCATGAAATTAAAAGATGCTTGCTCCTTGGAAGAAAAGCTATGACCAACTTAGACAGCATATTAAAAAGCAGAGACATTACTTTGCCAACAAAGGTCTGTATAGTCAAAGCTATGGTTTTTTCCAGTAGTCAGGCATGGATGTCAAAGTAGGACCATAAAGAAGGCCAAAGAATTGATGCTTTTGAACTGTGGTGTTGGAGAAGACTCTTAAGAGTCCCTTGGACTGCAAGGAGATCCAACCAGTCCATCCTAAAGGAAATCAGTCCTGAATATTCATTGGCAGGACTGATGCTGAAGCTGAAGCTCCAATACTTTGGCCACCTGACATGAAGAATTGACTCACTGGAAAAGACCCTGATGCAGGGAAAGATTGAAGGCAGGAGAAGAAAGGGACAATAAAGGATGAGATGGTTGGATGGCATCACTGACTCGATGGACACGCTCCACGAGTTGGTAATAGACAGGGTAGCCTGACGTTCTGCAGTCCATGGGGTTGCAAAGAGTCAGATACGACTGAGCGACTGAACTGAACTGACTGACCAAAACATGTTGAAATAATTCAGAAGGAAGTATACTTATTGGAAATAAAAATACTATAAGAAAGAAGGAAAAAATCAGTGTGCTTTACTCTGGTTTAAAAAGAAAAATTATTACAATAGTAATATAATCATATCAACACTGTTATGGGTCTGTAGCCCACACTTAAAACAGAAAGGAATATGGCACAAAAGCAGTAATTCAGATCACCTATAACATCAACGTTGTCAATATTCTAGGGTGAATGATAATATACCAACACTACAGATAGGGTTCCTATGAATGAAAAATTTCTGGAAAGAACCACTTTACTATCTACCTTTGAGAAATAATTAAAGCCCTATGTTAGGAGACATATTTTCCTTAATGTCTCCTTAATTCACCCTATACTCTTCCTATAACCACCACCACCACTCTCGGAAAAGGACAAAAGGTTATGATTTTTTTTTTGCAATGAAACAGCACGATGTACAATTTAGTCTGATTTTCTCTTCTTCTGTCCCCCACTACCACTAACTTCCAAAAAGTTCACTCTCTGCTTCTGTCATTACAGAAGCAAAATCTCCAGCCCCAGAAAGACCCAGATGATTCTTTTGAAAATGCTGAAGACAACTTGAAAGAAGAGGTCAGATAAAAGGCTATCAATAAAAGGCCTACTAGAAAGTTTTAATAATTCATGTGAATTCTAAACAGCACAATAGAAAAGCCAGAGTTTCCAGAGATAAATATATTATTGTACTGGCAAATAGATTGAGCTTAAAATAAGCAAAATTATATCCTATGAGTATTTAAAGCAGAGCAACAATATCTATGTTTTAGCTTCATTCAGTCCAAGGATACTCCTAAAAAATAAGGTGTACCGTTTTTCATTTGGCAAAGCCCGGTTGACCTAGTTTCTGAGAATGAACAAAACTACAGATATTAAAAATAGCACTACTTAACCCATAGAGTTATTAAAGTGGATGCTGGAGCCAGAAAGATTTGGGGGCTAAAAATGCAAATGCAAAGACTCACTGAAATGGAGTCTTCTAAAGACCTAAGTTCAAAATTATGACTTGAATTCATTGGCTCCTTTGGGTAAGGTTTTACCTGAAGAATCTAAGAAAGCTGAGGTGCATGTGAAGCACTGTAGGGATGGATTCTGATTTCCCAAACTGTGGATCTGGAATAAGACTTCCTGGGAAGCCAACACAGACAAAACCCAAAAGAAGAGTGTTCTTAGGAGAGAAAGCAACCATTAAGAAACAACAGAAGCTGAGCGTTCCTGATATGACTCTGTCATTAACTAATATGACTAATAAAGTAACGCATACCAGAACTCCTTGAAAATCTGCATCAGATTTAATCATTCATGTTAGTTATACAAATTATTTACAGCTATTTTTTCCTTTCTAGTTAGTACCAGAAAATACTCTCTTTGTGTTTCTACCTCTCTTCATAATAGTATGTTCTTCATAAAAGTATGCATCTCTACCTATCTTCATAATAGGCATAAAAGTATGCCTTACTTTCTTCTCCTATTCAAAAAGACTATACTATTTGAATAATAAAGTAAAATATCCAATATTTATGAAAAGATTAAAATATACCTCAAAGAAGTGATATTTACTAAAAATAGTTGAATGAACAAATAGCAATCACTACCTTCCTACCCTCATAACATGGAAAAATTTTAATGGAAAAAGTTTACCAGCTCCATCACCAATAAAATAGAAAGCTTATTATATCAAAGAAACACAACTATTTAAAATCACTAGAATCATTTTTTAATCATCAGGAAGAATAAATTAAAAATACGATTCTCAAACTTCATATTGAACCAGAATTACTTACTAAGCTCGTAAAACTACAGAACCTGAGCTCCATGGCCTGAGATTCTGTTTCATAAAGTCTGAGTTTCTGAAGATGAACCCCAAACTCTACATTTTAACAGGCTTCCTAAATCATTACCATGTGGATTTTCCTTGAACTACAATTTACTATACACTTTACCTTCAATCCACTGTCAACTTTGTAATAAGTCATTGAGGTCTGATCAGAATGCCCACTGTCAGTCTCATCTTAACAGCCTCAATTTCTACTTAAACTACATGCTTAGAACAAACACAAAGATAAAATATTAGCAATCAGTTATCGGACATATATTACTATGGGCTGTAAATTCTGCACAATCTATTATACATACATAAGCCTGGCGTGCTGTAATCCATGGGGTCACAAAATAGTTGGGTATGACTGAGTGACTAAACAACAAGAATTAAATGATATTTTGCATATAAAATATAGTACAGTGTCTGGCTAAAATAAATAAATGCTCAATAAAAGTAGCTGCTAGTTGAAAACTAATGGCCACACAAAAACCTGCACACAGATGTTCAGAGTAGCTTTATTTATAATTGCCAAAACTAGGAAGCAACCAGAATGTCCTTCAGTAGACGAATGTATAAGTAAACTTTGGTACTTTCAGATAGTGAAATATTATTCAGTACTAAAACGGAATGAGCTATCAAGTCATGAAAAGACATGGGGGGAACCTTAAAGTAAACAAAGTCAATCTGAGAAGGCTACATAACTGTATGATTCCAACTAATACGCCATTTTGGAAAACAAAAAACTATGGAGACGGTAAAAAGATTAGGAATAGTCCAGGGTTGGAAGTTGGGGAGAAGGGATGAAAAGGCACAGAGGATATGGGGGGGGGGGGGTGCAGTGAATATATTCTTTATGGTTTTATAGTTATACATATATGTCATTACACATTTGTCCAAACTCACAGAAGGTATAACCTAAAAAGTCAATCCTAAGGTATACTATGTTATTTCCGATTACAATGTGTCAATGTAGGTTCATCAACTGTAACAAATGTACCACTCTGGTGGGAACTGTTGATAAATGGAGGAGGCTATACATGTGCAGGGGCAAAGGGCATACAGGAAACCTCTACACCTTCCTCTCAGTTTTGTTGTGAACCTAAAACCACTCTAAAAAAAAATCTTTATTAAAAAACAAACTAACAAACGGTAAACTGCTATCATCCCTAATAGTAGAGAAATTATTTTATGGGGGTCCTCCTAACAACCCTAAAAGGCAGTCGCTATTATTTCCAAATTGCAGTTAAGGAAACTAAGGTTTAACAACTTGCCGGGGCAAGTAACTTGCCTAGAGATGGTGAAGGAGAAGAGACAGGATTCATGAGAAACCAAGTTAACTCCAAAATCTGAACTCTTTAACCTAAGCTAACTTCCTCAAGAAGCCAGGCAACAACAGTCAATGCAAAACCGTTCTACAGTCATAACCACCCTTCACAAGAATTTTCCTGAGTTATCCCCAGGTCAGTCATGGGGAATGACCTAAGCACACACTCACAAATGTTCCTACAAGGCTAAGAACTAAAGAAGGACAGACACAGGACTATGACATACGTCTGAGAACAGGTAATTATAGTAACCAAAGCTAAGTAGAGGTTGATGAATAAACTACTTTGTATTAAGGAATGTTCAAATAAGTATAATACTTAAAGAGTGTTTAATGCTTTCACAGCACTTTAGAATTATAGATTACTAATAACTCCTTGACAAGGGTCAATATGACTGTTACCTTCCAGCAGAAAATATGAAGATACAGATTGATAAAATCTAAACAGCTAACACTGAATGACTTTAGACTCATTAACCTGACAAACTCAGTCTTGGAACTCTCCACACATAAAGACTATGATCCTTAGTTAAGAGTCTAAGCTGCCGCAAGGGGGTCAATTCAAAACAAGACTTCTATATTTCATCCACACAAAATATGAACATAATAAATATGAAATTCAAAGTTCTCTAATGCTCTTTAATGTTTCCTACTCAAATTTTATAAAATTTGATTATATTCCTAATGATTAAGTTTTGTACATTTTTTAAAACACTGTAACTTTTCTCAAAATATGTATTTGCCAGTATCTCAAATTGCTCCACTGTGGCTATTGTCTTCTCTCTCAAGTATTAATATATTTCTCGCTTGCTTCTTCCCACAACCGATCCCCGAAACGGTAAGCAATGGTTTCCACAAACATCCCTTACCCTGCTCCCACCTGAACCACAACTACATTCACAAGTAAAACATAATTCACTGATAACATCAAAAAAAATGAAAGCAAGTATTAGTTGCTCAGTTCAGTTCAGTTGCTCAGCCGTGTCTAACTCTTTGCGATCACATGGACTGTAATCCACCAGGATCCTCTGTCTATGGGATTTTCTGGGCAAGAATACTTGCCAGGAGGTTGCCATTTCCTCCTCCAGGGGATCTTTCCTACCCAGGGATTGAGTCTAGGTCTCCCGCATTGCGGGCAGATTCTTTACCATCTGAGCCACCAGGGAAGCCCGGTAACATCAGCATACCACTAAAACTACAAACTTAGAAAATGAAAATTACTAATTATGATAACGTGTACACTATTCTGTTCAACTGTACAGAAGAGAATTTGTATTTTAACCAGGTATCTCTCAACAAGTTAATGAAACTCTTGTACTTACGCAGTTTTATAAATCTTAGTTATACAGATAACTAAGAAGATTTTTAATGAAATGCATTCAAATTAGGCTCTTAGTCAAATAAAATATGATACATAAGACAGAACAATATACATATATAACTCAGGCAGAAAGAACACATACCCCTCATTTGTCCACTGTCTCTTTAAAGGAAATAAACTCTTCACTACCTGTTCCATACAGAGATTCTGATTCACCGGAGAGCTACTGCCCAAAGAATCTTATTACGGCAGGACAAGCCAAAGACTGAACACTAGAGATCTGTTCATTAAACATATAAAAGTAGCTAACTCCATTATCTAGATTTTTACAAAGAATGCATATTACACTTTAATAGTTACAAAAGATTTAGTCATTTTTTTTAATGTGGTAAGTTTATTTAGTGGGAGCTTTTCTTTCTTTTTTTTTTTAAGGAAAAAGCAGATTTTAGAAATTCCTGCCTGAGGAATAATGCAACTTTAAACGTATCAAATCCCATAAAAGCAAATCAGTGAAATCAGTGAGGTTGTCAAGGGTTCTAGATGGTGGCACAGAGTCCCTGAACCAACAGACACCACGTTTCAAGAACTGTGTGCTTCTCTTCCAGAGCTCTGTCTACAGAAAAAGCACTCTGCTCTTTATAATGGAAACCAGAGCCCAGAACTAATATGACCATAGAAATTATTTGGAACAACCTAGAAGTCCCTCTAACTGTGTAACACCCACGCACCTCAAATGATAGGAAACCTAAACATTTGGTCAATCTTTCCCCACTCTCTTCGTACTAAGTATAAAAAAATATGTTCCCCGTAATGAGCAGATTCTCTGGATACAACTGAATAGGAATAACTTTAGGCCCCAGACTGCCCTCCACTCCTTCAGAGGAAGAATAAGCCATCTAGTTGTAATTCAATCAGAAACTTTTTAAAGAACCTACCTTTTAATGGTATAAAAATGCACTGTCCAGTAAGGCAGTCAGTAGCCAAATGTGGCCACTGAGCATGTGAAATATGGCTAGTTTAAACTGAGAAATGCCCTAAATGTAAAATACACACCGACTTAAAAGACTCAGTAGGAATAAAAGAATGCAAAATATTTCATTATTTTTTATTAATTATTTTAAATAAGATACATTATTGAAACTAATTTAACCTATTTCTTTTTACCTTATTTAATGTGGCTCCCAGAAACTTTTAAATTACTTGCATGGTTCACATTGTATTTCTATTGTAGAGTGCTGATCTACCTAAACCAGTGACCATAAGCCCTTACTAAACTTCCTGTATCAAGCTTTCATGCTTCTATAGCATTATAAAATCTGGTCCTCACCAAAATTCCCTTTCCCCCTGATTTTCACAGTAGATTATATTCAGATTCCTTCCTTTCTGATACCATCATTCAGTCTTAAAATGCTGAATAAATTCTGTAATATCTCACCTCCTCCACCAGCATCACCACCCAACCTAAGTTACCAGCCTTAAAATATTCATCTTTTATCGCTAATGGCTATCACATTTAGAGAAGAAAAGGCACAGAATTTTTCACAAAGGGGCCTCCAGGTTATCTTTAAGAAGCAATCTGTGATAGTGCTAAGGGTTTAGTCTCTAGAATCAAAAATCAGGAACCCTGCCTTCCACTGTGCAAAGCATGATAGCTCAGCTCCCTTATCTGTAACATGGGTAAATACTATTATGTTTCATTTAACTCATTTCATTATTAATATAAGAAAAGCATTTAGAATAGCGTCTGGGACTTCAGTGCTTATAAGTATTAGTTATCACTGTTATAATTTCCTTTCTTGTCCTGCTTCCTGAACCTATCATTCTCCTCTTTCTACTCCTGGCTGCTCCATCAACAGGTTCTCGCTTCAGCCAAACCTGCAGCATATGCAACAAAAGGTAAAGAATACACAACAACAGGAAGGAGGTCATTCGGAGCCAAAAAAAAAAAAAAAAAAAAAAAACAAAGACTACCAAACACAAGAGCCCATAAAAAAGTGTACTATGTGACATAACCAGAAGATTCCTCAGCATGATAAATATAGTCAAGCTAATTCTGGGACCCTGTAAAAGGTATCTTTCAAGGGGGTTGAAACAGATGTTCCTAAAGTCCCCTTTCAATCCTCTATGCCCCTATCAAAGTATCCAACCCAGACGTTAAAACCTGGAACATATCTCCTTGATAATACTCAGCAAGACTAAAAATTGTACGTTCTTTGTGACTTTGAGTCAGCTACAGACTCATATCTGTACACCTAAAAGTTAACAAGTTCCTATCTGCATCTATTGGAGAGCCTAAGTTTAGACCTCTATCACATGGCAACCCATGTTAAAATCTGTCCACTGTTACCTAAAAGCCCAAGAAGCAGAAGACATATACATCAAAGGTCAAAATCCTCACTTTGTCACTTGTGGCATACTGAGTCTCAGGGACCTGGAGTAGATTCAGGTAAATAGCTCTTTAACTTGAAGCCAAAATTCAGTTTAGCTTAACTTCTCATTACCCTTTTCATATTCTGTCATATACTGTAGACAATTGCCCTATATATTTCATTTCCTACTTTCCCAAATTAGACAGAAGGCATCTTAAAGGCCAGGACTATATCTTCCCTAATTCAAAATTACAACCTTAATTCTGACATATTGGATAGACAAATATTTGTCTTGCTAGACTGAATTTATAATTACAGCATAAAACAATATTATTTACCTTTGTGAAGTCTTCAGTTTTTAGAACAATTTCACGTGATTTCACTTGATTATTCCAATGATCCTATAGTCACAGCAAAGACAGTCTCATTTTTTATGAAGTACCTGAATTTCAAATGTCTGATTAACTAAAACTCATTCACTTTAGTATGTCCTAATAAGCAAATTTTTAGTCCAAGACCACGCTGGTCACAAGTGACAAAGCCAGAACGGCACTGCACTATGTCACACCATACTAGGGCCTTTCTCGGGGAGAACCAGAAAAGGAAGGGAGAAAGTGAAAGAAGACACTGACAACAAGTTTTGATAATGAGATAAATGTATGGCCGATCCCTAAACAAAGCTGAACTGCTTTTCACATTTCCTTTTGCCTATCTTATTAAAGTCTCAAAGTTTTATTTTCCTTCCTAAAAATTTGTGTTGAGTTTCTTCCTTTATTCTCAGTTCCTTTATTCTCACATAATTAGTTGTACTTTCATCATTAAAATTATATTCCATCCCAAATTTTACCTGCTATCTGCCTTCATACCTATAAGCCAAATTGTGTTTTAAAAGTTATGCAATTTTGTAAATACAGTTTCTTTATTCTCTCTTAAAGAATGTTTTATTATTCACTTGAATTTGCCAGTATTCTCTAAAACAGCTTTTGTTCAAAGCTATGCTCTCTAAAAATAACCTATATAAGTCCACATTCTGCTAACATACACAGTATACTTTTGTGAGAAAAGAATTGGCAGCTTCTCTAGAAAAGAACCTACAATGAACAATCAACCAACATTAGCTGACACTATAATAATAATAAAAGCATTAACTTGCTACCTATTTCACTACTGAGTTCATATTTAGAATGTCCTATAAACCCCCCCTTTAATCAATAACAATGTAATTCACTCAACTTCTCTGAATCTGTTTTATTGTGTCTGATAATAAAAACATTGGTCTAGATCTTTGGAATTTCTTTTATTTTTTTTTTTTTTTTTTTTTTTTTTTTTTTTTTTTTTCTTTTTAATTTTTTTTTTTTTTTTTTTTTTTTTTTTTTTTATTATTTTAGTTGGGGACTAATTACTTTACAATATTGTAGTAGTTTTTGCCATACATCGACATGAATGGAATTTCTTTTAAATTCTAAAGAGTTCCTGAGATTGGGGATTTAAGTCCAAGTTTATTTAGGCTATAAAAGTTGATTTATTATTTTAATGCACATATCTGCACCTTTTCTGCTTTACTTAAAGGTAAGAACTATACATCTTTGTAGCCTTATCCTTTTGGATAAGAGATGCTTATGGTGCTAACATAAGAGGTGCTAACACGGCACTATGCACATGCAGGCATGTTTCAGTTGCCTTTCTACCTTAAGGGTTAAATTGTTAGCACTGACAGAAGACTCTCAATTCCCTATGTGTGATTCAACAGCAAATCACTTCAACTTCTGAGAAGACATAGTAAAATTGGTTAGAACCCAAGTTAAGTTATTATAGCCCATGATCAATATTCAGCATAACGAGTATCTGCAAAAGAGATGGTAATCCATTGGGGACAGGGAGACTGGCCCGAAACTTTGTGCTTAGCCACAGTTCTTCATAATCCTTAGAGTCATTTCCCAACTGATGATGTGAAAACCAGTCCTCAGAATGACATCCACATCCCCAGATCATAAAACTAGAGGAAGGAAGAATAAGGGAAACATTAACATGGATATGTATTTTACTTCTGATTCACTATCTAACAGAACTTGCTTCAAGAAATTTACCAAATTTGTTTTCAGACAAGGTGAAAGGCAATTTTATATTACAGTAAAATTTGAGGAAATAATTTTTCAAACACAGACATACGGTTTTTCAGGTATTTCCAATCAATGTGTAATAATGTCAACACTAGCTTAACTTTAGATTGAAACCTATTTTCCCTCTAAATATTCTTAGTAGATGCCTAGGCCTTGATAAAATTCACTAACCTGTGTTTGGAATACTCATGTATCTATAAAATTCAATGCAGAAACAGGCAGAACAGACAACAAATATATAACTGTGCACAGAGCAGCGGGAAAATGAAAAAGTTTCTGGGAACCTTAATAAAGAGTCACAGATAATCATCACATCTACACGCAGTTAAACACATGGCACTCCAGTTTCAGGAATCCTGAGCTTACCAAAACTTTGACAACTAAATTTGGGTTGCTTGGGGTGAGGGAAAGAGATGCGAAAGGGGAGTGAGGAGCCTTTAAAAACCCCTATTTTGACTAAGACTGCAGCTGTAATTACAGCTGTTCTGAAGCTTTTCTTGAAACTGCTAAATAACAGTTTTTTTAAGTAATAATAACCAAAAGTAGGTTTAATGAACTGAAGAATTTGATAGGAGGACTTCATAGTTAAAGGTTTTTTTTTTTTACTATATAATTAATTTTCTATTGTTTTTGCTCTGCAACTAGTAGATAAGAATTGTTACAAAATGCAAGAAGCTTTCTCAGCTTTCTTAGATGTCCAAGTTTTCAATGTTTTTTTAACATTAAAAAAAACCCACATTAGACAGTGCACACTGCACTTCCTTCAGTATCTTTACATAAACTCACATTTTACATTTCTTCTCCCTCACCATGCCATGTACTTGGCATACTTATGAAACAAATATATGAATCAAACTAGAAATAGGTATGATATCAACAAACAATACATTGAGTCCTTTTGATAACATTCCAAATATATTCTCTAATAGTGTACTTACATTAAAAAAGGTTACATTACACAGAAGCACAAATGAAGTTATACACATTGTAGACTCAGTTTTGTGTCATATTTACGATATGAACAGCATCTCATTTCTCTGGATAATTATTCATTCAGTATCTAAAAATCACCAATCTCTGGATAATTACTCATTCAATGTTTAAAAATCACAAATCTCATTCTGCTCAAAAACAGCTACATAAGAGGCTCTCAAACTCACTGCCTCCCTCAGACACACTGAATCTACATCCAAACATGCAAGTTCCTCTGAAAGAAAATCAGGGGACTAGCGAGTGACTACTACAAAGAGGGTGAATAAGAAAAAATCTACATCAAATGAGTGGAAAAGCTGAGAAACATTCTCTTCATAAACTCCAATCCCAGTACAGCAACATACAACTGGGAAGGAATTCACAACTACTGCTTCTCCCTGAAGAATGAAGAGTTTATACCCAACGTCTACCACTCCAACTTTTAAGACTTCATCTGAGGGACAGGGCCCCAAATCATCTAGCTTTGACAGCCAATCGAACTCTACACATGATAGGAGTCCCAGGAGACAAAAAAGAGGCAGAAAGCTTCTTCGAAGAAATAAAGGCTGAAAACTTCCCTAACCTGAGGAAAGAAATAGATACCCAGACACAAGAAGTCCATCTGAAGTGTTTTCAAATAAGATGAGTCTAAACCAAGTCCTATTAAATTAAATTATCAAAAGGTAAAGACAAAGGCAGAATGTTAAAAGCAGTGAGAGAAAAACCACATGCTAAGTAAAAGAAAACCTCAATAGGGTATCCAGCAGATTTTTTCAGCAAAATTTGAAAATTTTTATAGGCCAGAAGGAAGTAAAATAATCTATTCAAAGTGCTAAAAGAAAAAAATGCCAACCAAGAATAAAGGACAACCCAGCAAAACTGTCCTTCAAAACTGAACAAGAGATAAAGGGTTTTCCAGGCAAATAAAAGCTGAATGAGTTTGAGGAGAGTTCACCAAGACGGCTGAATAGAAAGACTCTGAGTTCACCTCCTCTCATGGTTTCTATCATTGATAATGGGGCTTCCCTGGTAACTCAGCCATTGTCAAAAATTCCATCTGCCAATGCAGGAGACATGGGTTCAATCCCTGGGTTGGGACGATCCCCTGGAGAAGGAAAGGGCAACCTACTCCAGTATTCTTGCCTGGGAAATCCCAAGGACAGAGGAACCTGGTTGGCTACAGATCAGGGGGTTGCAAACAGCCAGATACGATTAAGTGACTAAACAGCAACAACAACACTCATTAATAACACTGTATTATATAACCGAAATTTGCTAAGAGAGAATCTAAATGTTCTCACATACACACACACACAAAAAAGATAAACAGATAAAATAGGTGAGGTGATGGATATGTGAATTAACTAGATGGTGGGACTTCCTTCACAATTCACATATAGATCAAGTCATCAAAACATACACTTTAAATATCCTACAATTTTATTTGCCAAATATGCCTCAGTAAAGCTGGCAGCGGTGGCGGGGTGGGGGGACACTAAAAAAAAAAAAAATCACACATCTAATGGAACTTTTTAAATAAACTGACTTGGTAATTTTTAAAATGTCCTAAACAGCTGAGATTTTATATTTGCATATTTTCCTTTCTATCTGTGGGTAGCAGGAATTTCTAGAAAAACATCAAGAGTAAATGAAGATACTTTCTTGAGAAGAAATAAAAAAGGATGTCTTTCAGAGTTCCCAACATTTAAAGATATAGAGGCTAAAAAAAATACTTTCCAGAAAATTAAAGAAAGCTAGAACAGTGAACATTTACTTTATAAGTATCAAACATTACAAGTGGAGGAAAATGTCATTTAAGGAGCAAAGTAGGGTTCATTAAGGAAAGGTTCTTACCAGTGACTGGCAAGATGTAGGCAAATTTAAATAAAATTATATAAATGTAGATAAATCTGTTCTCTAACTTCCTCTGAATATCAAAAAGAGAAAGCTCCATTACTGAAATTTTCATGATCTTTTGCAGAACAAAAAATAAATAAATAAAGTTCTCATAAGTTATGGAAAAGTACTTAAGTGTATATGATAATACTAAAATATTGATTATATCTGACATATTTACCCTAAAAGAGCTTTTCACAGTAAATCAAATATATTTTCCATAGTTATGGTAAGCATATCCATGTAGAAATAACAGCTATACTATACTTCATATTGTTTTTCATTCAAGCTGGTTTGAAAAGTACAAGATCTTGATGAGGAAAGAGCTTAAAGAGCTTGATTAGGAAAGAATAGGAAATTTGATTCGTTTTCTATATTCTGAAAAGTTAGGCAGAAACACCCCAATAATCCTAAATATGATGGCCAAATAATTATATTTCCCTAAAATCTAAACAGACCAAAGTCTTTCATGGATGCCTGTACTTAAACTAAAAGGTGAGCAAGCATTATAAGAACATAGGGAGTCACAAAACAAGAGGCAAACTCAGATAATAAGATGATTTGCATATTCAAAGAGGACAAGGATAATTTAATTTCAAAGCATAGATTATATTTACAGAAGTCTATATCCACCTGTAGTCAAAAAGTACCACATAAAAGCAAAGAAATCACAGGAAGCACAGACAAGTCACCAAACTCAAAACTGAACAGTGTTAAGTACCAGCTGCTAGACACCAGTAATTTATTAAAAAGATACGAAAGAATAGCTGATCCATTCAGTCACAAACCGAGCTCCGGAAATGCACAGACAGGTAGGCTTTGAAAGGTTGCTTGCACATACTGAAGTTTGCAAACTAGCTATTAAAAATTATCTCATTCAACTTCTTATAAGACAAAAAAAAAGCTGCTGCAAAATCCTATTCAAATCTCCCTTCCAGCCATATGTCTACTTAGAAGTTTTTCATTATTATACATTATTGTTTCGTCTACTGCACAGCAGGTATATAACAAGATCAAAAACACAGTGCAAAGAAGACAGGAAGACTTAGAGGACTTTTTAACACTACAAAATACTTAATTACTCGTTCTTAGAAGTTTCGTAAAGATATTCCTTCTAAGATCAAGAGCTAGAAAGGCCTAAAATCATAACCAGGGTAAACGGCCCTCATACTTGGGGTTTGGGGAAGAGGAGTGTGGGGTTGGGAAAAGACTTCAGGAGCCAATGATAGAAAAATCTACCATGACGACTCTCAAAATCTGGGAAGTTTCCATTGGCCCTCTCATGCCCCAGAGGCTGCTTCTCCCCAACCCTGCTGATAAAATCTAAATTGTCCAATGGCTGCTCATCTACAAGATCAATTCTCTTGAGAGTTATACTTAACCAACTATTCCCCTAAACTAGTTGTACTATGCCTGCACCCATTCTACTAAAGCACTATAAAAAAATTCTACCATTCTTCCCCAAGTCAGAACTCTCTTTCAGAGCCTTCTCAGCTCAGCATTTTCTAATAGGTTTAATTTTCTTCCAAACTGTGAAAAGGTCCAGAAGCAGGAGTTTGCTTTATTTTCTTGATGGGTTCCAAGATAACTTTCATTAGTCACTTAGAAGAAAATAAAAGACAAAAACATTTATTAAGTGCCTAACAACACTGCTATGTACTTTTATGCAGTTGATTCTATTTAACCCTCACTATAACCCTAGGGATGAATATTTTTATATTCACTTGAAAGATGAGAAATCAGAAACTTAGTTTAAGAAACTTATCAAGTTAGCAAGTGGTAAATATAAGACTTAAACCCAACTATCCCAGGGCAACTCATTCACAAAAAAGCTTAAGTATCCTATAGCTATCTGCCATCAGTAATGCTGAACATAACGAGTACAATGTTTCAACTGTAAGTTAACAATTACCTCAGTATATCTGTTTTCCCAAACATTTCTTAGTTTTTCTCTCTACTTTTTCACAACATAGTTCAATAATTAGTTTGTATTTTAAACAATTAGAAATGATATTTGAAAATAAAACACTTTTTAAAACCCAGGTATTACACATGCAGAATGATTGCTTTCATGAAGGGAGCGTTTTGTGGGGGAAAAAAAAAAACTGCCAATACAGAACTGTGCACAACAGATATTTGCATTAGCTAGGGCAATGGCAACCCACTCCAGTATTCTTGCCTGGAAAATCCCATGGATGGAGGAGCCTGGTAGGCTGCAGTCCAAGGGGTCGCGAAGAGTCAGACATGACTGAACGACTTCACTTTCACTTTTCACTTTCATGCACTGGAGAAGGAAACGGCAACCCACTCCAGTGTTCTTGCCTGGAGAATGTCACGGACAGTGGAGCCTGGTGGGCTGCTGTCTATGGGCTCGCACAGAGTCGGACACGACTGAAGTGACTTTGCAGCAGCAGCAGTGCTAGAACTGGAGAAGGCAATGGCAACCCACTCCAATACTCTTGCCTGGAAAATCCCATGGACGGAGGAGCCTGGTAGGCTGCACTCCATGGGGTCACGAGGAGTCGGACACAACTGAACTGACTTAGCAGCAACAGCAGGGCTAGAACATAAACAGTAACTCTCATCTCAATAAACACACCAAAAAATTATTTGACAAAACCCAGTGTCTGTCCCTGATTTGAAGTCTGCAAATTAGGAACAGAAAGGAAAGCAATCTAATAAAGGGGTCTAGGAAAAAAATCTATAATCAATATCACACTTAATTAGAAAGAAAAGATGCTTTCCCCCTAAGACTAGAAGCAAGACAAGAATATCCACTATCACCAGTTCTATCCAACATTATACTAGAGGGTCCAACCAGTGAAGTCAGTGGAAAAACAAAAGAAGAAAGAAAGAAAGAAAAGGCATCTGTATTGGATTGAAAGAAATGCAACTCTCTTTATTTATGGAAGATACGATTGTCTGTGTAGACAATCCAATGGAACTGACAAAAAGAAATAAAAAAAACTAGAACTGAAAAGTTCACTTAGCAAGGTTGCAAAATTCAAGGCCAACATACAAAAATAAATTGTACGTTTATATGTTAGCAATGAACAAACGGAATTGGAATTTTTAAAAATATCATTTATAAATGGCACAAAATACCATTATAAAAAAATTGAATTTTTTAAAAAAATACCATTTTAAAATACCTTTTACAAAACACCACATATAAAAGAAAAAAATAGCATACTTGATAAATCTAGCAAAACGTTGGAAAGATCTGTACACTGAAAACTATAGAACACTGCTGAAAGAAATTAAAAATCTAAGGAAATGTTAAAAATCGAAGTAAATGGAGACAGGTTTCTTCATGTGTTAAAAGACAACACTGTTAAGATTTCAATATAGATCCTATGCAATTCCTCCAAATTTATCTACAGATTCAACAAAAATCCCAATAGCCTTTTTTCACATAGACATTAACAAATTGCTTCTAAAATTCATAAAGAAATGTAAACGACATAGCATACTTGCATCCCTCTGGATTGAATCAGGAGAGTAGCTACAGAGAATTTGAAAACTGAAAGTGAAGTACATAGAATCATTAACTATAACAAGAGGTTGAAGTAATAGCAGTTAACTAGGGAGAAGTAAACAGAATTCTAAAGAACACAAGAGCAGCCAATACCTCCTAGTGCTCAGACAGAGTGGCTAAGCAAGAACCTCTACCAGCTCCTCTCAGGCCATTTCAGGGCAGACATTCAGATCTTGGAGAGAGCACAGGTCTATGTCACTGAATGGCAGAGAAGGTGCTCTGGTGACATGCCAGCAGAACCTGCTGCAAATCTGCCTGTGGATCTTGCCAGAAATCCAGACTTTAGGGAGCTATGAAAAAAGCTGTTGACCTGGAAGTGTACCACCAAGGCAATCTGCTACAAACCATACGAAGGCAAGATACAAAGAGAAGCTGCTAGCCCTGGGCTGATGGCTGCAGTTACCACTGCTCTCTCCACACTGCAGGGAGCCTAGTGCAGGAAAAGCCGCACATGCTCAGGAGATGTAGGCTAGGGGAGCTATGTGGTCTGACACTGGAGAAGATAAGTATGCTGCTGGAGACCACAAAGCAAGCACACAAGAACCAAGAAGCAAAGCTCTCCTGCAACGTCTCTCCAGCATTCTCTATTGACAAAGCTTAACACTGTACAAGCTAGCAAAAGAAAAATATTTAAAGGACCTGACACATTTTCACAGAGCAGGCAAAAAAAGGATAAATCTGGAGCTGAGAGGCAATAAATTGGCAACCAGTACAATAGCCAATATCTTATAGACCGTAAAAGAACAAATTTAGAGGGGTAGCATGACCTGGTTTCATGACTTCTTATAAAGTCACAGTAATCAAAATGATAGCAGCATCGAGACAGACACAGAGTTCAGTAGAATAAATATGGTAGTCAGAAATAAACCCACACATATATGACAAACTAATTTTTGACAAATATCAAAAGGACAACCTTTTCAACAAACGATGCTAAAACTGGATATCACTACATAAAAACATGAACCTCCACGCAGCTTTTGATCCATATTTTAAAAAACAATTCAAAATTCATCATAGAATGAAGCATAAGACCTAAAACCATAAAACGTCTAGAAGATAACTTTGTAGAAAATCTTTTTAAGCTTGGATTAGGCAAATGCATCTTAGACACAAAAACAAAATCATCCATATAAAAATATATTGATTGCCTGGGCCTCATCAAAATTAAACATGTGTGCTCCTCAAAAGACACTGTTAAGAGAATTAAAAGACAAACCACAATCTAGGAGAAAATGTCTACAAAGCATAGAATAAAAAATATATAAAGAGTGCTCAAAATTCAATAATGAGGAATTAAATCAATTAAAATAAAAGGTAAAAGATCTGAACATTTTACCACAGAAGATCTACAAATGGTAAATAAACACATGAATTAATACTCAATATCATTAGTCATTAGAGAAACGCAAATTAAAACCACAAGGAGATATGACCACACAAACACACCAGTTAGAATGGCTAAAATTTAAAAGAAGGACCATACCAGATGTTGGTAAGATATAGAACTATACACTGCCAACAAAATCAAAAACAAAATGAGCTCCCTTTTTTTTTTTTTTTTTGGTAAAGACACTTTGGAAAACTATTTGGTAATTTCCAAAAAAAGTTTTATACATTCCTATTGTATGACCCAATCATTCTACACTTAGGTATTTACCAAAGAGAAATGAAAATATGTGTTCATACAAAAACTTGTAATATTAAATGTTCATGGCTGCTTTACTTGTAAGAACCAATAACTAAAAAAGAACCCAAAATGCCCATCAACAGATGAATGGAAAAATAAACTGTGATATATCCATGTGTGTCACTTATCAACTTATTGCCCTTCAGCTCTGAATGCATCCATCAATATATGCTGTATGACAGACAAGAAAATTCCTTCAGTATGCTCATTCCTTCAACATGCCCCATGTTCAGCTCTCTCAGTAGAGGGCACTCAAGAGACACTAAAGTAGAAAGAGGCTCTTCAGCAGTTACTGAAGAGACTTAAGGAGGAAAAAGAATGTTAGATGCAAATATGAGGACTTCCAATAGAGTACTGTCTTAGCCACCTGCAGAGAAAACAATCCTTCTGTGACCTTGAAGCCTCAACCTGGTATAATAAAGTGTCAATGTCCCTTACGGGCTTGGTCTCTTACCAGCACCAGCATCTATACTCCCCCTACAAGCCCCCACTGAGAATGAACATAGTTGCCTGTGGCCCAGATGGATACACACCAAGCTCTCTCTCCTGCAAGCCCCCAAGGCAGCGCACTCACTCCAAAAGTTTCCTGCCTCTGCTGGTACCTGGACTCCCGCTACACACCCATTCTGTCAGTTGCTGTTTCCCTGCTCTCCTCTTACACTCCAATGAGTTGCCTACTGCTCATCCAGCAACTTCAGACCACCTCTGGCCTATACAAACCATGAACTTCTCTGCTATCCAGTGAACTGAACCCCATCTTCTCCAATAACCTCTTAACCCCTTCCAAATCTGTCCTCCTTGGGTACTCTCCCAAAGCCCTACAGTACTATATGAAGTTTCCTTATTATCTTATAGTTAACTCTTTAGTCATAATTAATAATTCTTGATACTAAACTTTCCTTACTTAACCAACTGTACGGTTTCCATCTCCTTACTGGACCCAGATTGCCACACCATTCAAAAGAATACCTGAGTGGTACAAAAAGAAGAGAAATAAGGATGCAACAACATGGATGAATCTCAAAATAATTATGCTAAGTGAAAAAATCAACTTCTTCCCAAAAGGACATACTACAGATCCCACTTTTTAAAACTTTAGAAAATGTACTAAGTAATAGTGACAGAAAGTATATCAGTATTTCCCTGAAAGGGGGGAAGGTCAGAAGGGGGTAAAGGAAGGAATTACAAAGGGACAGGAAGAAATTTTGGAAGGTGATAGATATGTTCACTACTTTAATTGTGGCAATGGGTTCACAGATGTATACATATGTCAAAACTTATCACATTGCATATTTCAAATATATTCAGGGCTTAGAATGTCAGTCATATATCAATAAATCTGTTCTAAAAAAATAAAACCATACTTCCTCATCACCCCCCCCAAATATACTATATTGAAGTCTATAAGAAAAATGAAATACATGCTACAGAATTATAAAACACTTAGAAGAGAATGTTTAATTAATGTGAGAATTAATATCCAGATATAGAGAATTAGATTAATATCCAACATGTAAAGAATATTCCTAAAACAAAGAATGGGCAAAAGATTTGCTTGAATAGACATTTCTCCAAAGAAGATGTACAAATGGCCAATAAGTACATGAAAATATGCTCAATATCACTAGTCATTATGGAAATGAAAAATCAAAACCATAATGAAATACTACAGCACACTCATTAAGATGGCAATTACTGAAAAACAGAAAATAAGTGTTGGCAAGGATGTAGAGAAATTAGAAGCCAGTGCACTGCTGGTAAAAATATAAAATGGGGCAGCCAATATTAAAAACACTATGGTGGTTTCTCAAAAAATTAAGAACAGTATTACGATATGAATCAACAATTCCACTTCTGGGTTTATATCCAAAAGAATTAAATACAGGGTCTCAAAGAGATATCTGTAATACCCATGTTCACAGCTGCATTATTCATGATAATCAAAAGACAGAAGCAACCCAAGTGTCCACTGCCAGAAAAACTGATAAACAGAATACAGTATAACATGAACAATGGAATATTATTCAGGCTTAAATGGGAAGGAAATTCTGACCCTCGCACAACACGGATGAACCTCGAAGACACTACACTAAGTGAAATAAGCTAGGCAGAAAAGTATAAATACTGTATAATTTCACTCATATGAAGAACACAGAGTAGTCAAATTCAGAAACAGAAAGTAGAACGGTGGTTAACAGGGGTTGAGGGCAGGGGAATGGGGATTTACCACCCAACGGTACTAGCTTTGCAAATGAAAAAAGTTCTATCAGTGGATAGTGGTGATAAGTGCATTAAGAATGTAAATCTACTCAATGCCACTGAACTGTACACTTTAAAATGGTTACAATGGCAAAGTCTAGGTTCTATATGTATTTTATCATGATTTTTAAATTTTAAATAAATAATTTTAAAAGAGATTATTTCTACACATTGTTATAGTTTTATTAGTCTCCAAATGGAGATGTTACCATAATAATAGGGTAGAAAGAGCAGATTCAGATAAAAAGGCAATCACATCAACAAGCATTCTTAAATCCCCCCAATCATGGTGTGACATAATAAGAAACATATTCATAGGTCTCTGTCTCTGGTTCCTAATACAGAGCTCTAAACCCTTATAATTGCTTGAGTGACAGGGGTGGTAGGAGCAATTTTTTTTCCTAATATTTAGTCTTTGACACTAGTTTCTGACACAGCACTCCCAAAATCCTAGTAATTATCTGAGTGATGGGGGTGATAGAAGATCTTACACAGAACTCCTGAGTCCCTTGGAATTTCTTTTATTTTAATGAGGCTACTCTTGGTGGGCTCCTGGATAGCTTCAGGATGGAGGCTGGTCACCAGAAAGACCATGTCATGATTAGAAGCTTGGAACTTTCAGCTGCACCTCCTATCCTCCATGGAGAAGAGAGGGGCTGGAGATTGAGTTAATAATCCATCACATCTACATGATGACATCTCCATAAAAAATCCATAAACTAAAGGTTTGGAGAGCTTCCAAACTGGTGAACACATCCATGTACTGGGAGGGGGAACACCCATCCCAGACCTAGTCCTATGTACTTCATCATCTGGCTATTCATCTTTATCTTTCACTTTATCCTTTAAAATAAACTAGCAAACATGTTTCCCTGAGTTCTGTGAACCATGACAGCAAATTATCAAACCTGAGGAGACTGCAGGAGTCTCCCACCCCCCAATTTACAGCCAAGTCAAACAAAAGTACAGGTAACCTGGGCACCCACTACTCGCAGTTGATATCTGAAGCAAGGGTAGTCTTGTGGGACTGAGCCCTTAATCTGTGGAGTCTGTACTCACTCTCAGTTGGTGTTCTTAGAGAATTATAGAATTTCTTGGTGTGGAAAACCCACATGTCTGGTATCAGAAGTGTAGTGACTAAAGTAAACGAGTTTTCTTTTAAAGGGCCAGATACTATGAGCCGCTAGGGACAGAAAGATAAACAGTCCCAAAATTAAGGGGATTCTACTGAAATCATATTTATACATGGGCAAGAAAGTAAAACAAATAGTTTTGTCAGATGGCATTATTACGGGTATTATTTCAAACTAATTACAATACCACCCAGAACCAACTGTAATGATCAGTTTTCAAACGATAGCAGCAAAATATCCGGTTTCTTCATATTAGAAAATTTTAATCCAATTCCCCCACACTCATACTGAAAATGATCACTCCTGAAACATCATTTATGAGAGAACAGGTTGAAATATGTAAAAGAATCCTGCAGACATGTGACAGATTTAACATCATGGCCATATTTGCATAGTAATCTAAATCACCTCATCTTCCAGATGGCAATTCTTGTTTTTAGGCATTGCCTTCTAAGCCCTATCATTCAATTTATTCCTTATCAAAGCTAAGAATTTTAGGTTTATGAGAACAGATATCAAAAACATACAATTCACCAAAATATTTTTTTAAAAAGAAGAGGAATAAAGAAAAATGCACTTCAAAAAAACTTATGAGAAATGTTGACTAGCACTCATAAAGAAATACAGACTAAAATAAGAGATGCTTTTCATCCACTGAGAAATCTTAAAAGTTCAATAACACCCAGTGTAGAGAAAATGTGAGGGAAAGTTTGTAAATTGATACAACCTTTCTGAAGGGGATTTGTTTCTGTGAATCAAGAATCTCAAATGATTAAATCCTTTGAGTCAACAATTCTCTCTCAAGGAGTTAATGCTAAGGAAAAATTAGACAAAATCCTTTTGTATACTAATACACATGGTATATATAATACATAGGCCATATGTCATGGATATCTGTATTTTTAAAAAGCTTCTCAGGGAATTCTTATGATCATCTGGTTTTGGAACCATGACCCAGTGAATGAATGCATGTATTGAAAGAACCAACACCTAATCAGAAACTTTTGTAAGCCTGGCACTATACTGAAAAATACATTATCATGTTTAACCAAAAGAACTAGAAGCAATTTTTAAAAGCCCCATATTCCTAAAATATTAATAGTAAAAACCTTAAAAGGAATTTTCACTGTTCTATTCATTACCTTACTTAACAGAATTGATGCTTTTCATTAACTGGAAGGACAAGTTCCAGTTACCATTTCAAATTTTTCCATTAATTTATATTATAAATGGGAGCTATTCTCAAAATTAGATTAAAATAACATTTAAAAACACAAAATAACAATTAAAAATTAGTGGAGTATCCATGATAAAACTGAAAAATCAAAATAAATTTCACAATACAAATATTAAACTAAAAAATCCTAAGGATCTTATCTTAAAAATTATAATTATCTGGATCATTAAAATCTTTGAGAAAATGTCTATATCTGCTATATCTACAATGAGGAAGTGTTCTATATTTTTTTTTTCAATATGGTATTGAATATATATACCACTAGCTATAGTGGCCACAGAGCACTTGAAATATGGCTAGTGAAACTGAAAAATTAAACTTTTAACTTCCAAAATTTAAATAACCACATGTGGCTATTGGCTACCATATCAGACAGCACTTGTTTATATAATCTCTGGTTCCTGGCAATTAACAGCTCAAACAACCCTGTTTCCTGTTCCTCTGTTCCTTCCCCAACATTCTCTGAAATCCCTCCGCTAACAAACTAACAAACTAGCAGTTACTTACCACTCATTATGTACTGACTACCTCTTACAGGACACATAATGTGAAGAACACACATAATCCTCTTATAGCACTCACAGCCTGGACCTATCAAACAATCCCACCTCTGGCAGTATCTTAGTCTTAACTTATGTTTATTCTTTTTGTTCTCGTTAAAATGGTTTAATCTAGTATTTATTATATCTCTTACTAATATGTATACTCTGGCTACCAGAACTCAAAAAACCAGGGAGGCCTGCCCTCTAACTTTCATGAAAATAAGGGTCCAGCTACAGATAAGAACAAAGCAGAAAACAATTAAAAGCATATTACAGTTGACCCTTGAACAACATTACACTTACACTTGTTTTTTTCAATAAATAATACTGAAAAAGTTTTTGGAGATTTGTGACAATTTGAAAAAACTCATAGATGAACTATGTAGCCTAGAAATATTAAAAAACTTAAGAAAAATTTAGGTGTGAATACCTAAAATATATGTAAATCTGAATCTATTTTGTCATTTATGACTATAAAATATGCACAAATTTAATATAAAAAGTTAAAATTTATCAAAACTTAGGCACACAAACACAGACCATACATGGTGACTTTCACAGTCAAGGAAAATGCAAACAAATATATAAAGACACAGCAGCAAAGCATAACTGTATAAAATTAACCGTAGTACATACTGTGTTACTATAATAATTTCAGAGTCACCTCCTACTGCCACTGTGATGAGTTCAGGTATTGTTGAGTAATCTGCTTAAAATGCCATGTGATGCTAATCACCTCTGCATGAGCAGTTTGTCTCTCCAGGAAACTGCACATTGCAGTAAAAAGTGATCTCTCCTTGTTTCCACATATTTTTTATCATGTTCAATACAATACCATAAACTTAGAAAAACATGGAACTCATATGAAGTGCCACTAGTGATGCTAGAAGCACTCCAAAGAAGCCAAGTCATGACATTACAAAAAAAAGTTGAATTGCCCTATATGCCCCATAGATTGAAGTCTGCAGCTGCCAATGCTTGCCATTTCAAGATAAATGAATCCACTGTAATAATCACTGTAAAAAGAAAAGAAAATTCATGAAGTCATCGCTGCAATAAAGCCAGCAGGTGCAAAAACCTTCCACTTTTTGCAAAATATCTTTTTATCACATATTGAAAATGCAGCTTTTATTTGAGTAAAGGATTGCTATAAGAAAGGCATATCTATAGAATGTAATATGATTAGAGAAAAATCAAAGTCATTATATGACAACTTAAAGCAAAAGAAAGTCAAAGGCCCTAAAACTAGAGAATGTAATGCCAAGTTCCATTGATGTTTTGTCTCTGAAGTCAGGGAGTACCTTGCCAGTAAGTGATTGACTTTTAAAGTTCTTTTGATATTGGGCAATGTTCACATGGCCACCCAGAACCCATCAGTTCAACACCAAAGGCGTCAAAATGGTCCACTTGCCCCCAAATGCCTCTCTAGTAAAGACCTTTAAGGCTTATAACATGCGGGACTCTATGGAAAGGACTGTCAAAGCTATGGAAGAGAACCCAACAGATCATGAAAGTCTGAAAGGATTACACCACTGAAAATGCTATCATTGTTACAGAAAAAGTCATTAAGCCCAAAACAAATTCCTCCTGCAGAAAACTGTGTCCAGATGTTACACGACTTCACAGGATTTGTGACAGAGCCAATCAAGGACTCGAAAGCAATTCTGAGAGATCATGAAAGAGATGGCAAAAAAAGTTTGCAGGTAAAAGAGTTTCAAGATAAGGATTTTGGAGTAATTCAAGAGCTTACAGACACAAAACCAGAGCAATTAATAAGAACATGACTTGATAGAGATGAGTACTTCTGAACCAGTGCCAGACAATGAGGAAGAAGACATAGAAGAAGACCAGAATACTACTCAAAGCAATCTACAAACTTAATGCAACCCCTACCAAATTACCCATGACATTTTTCACAGAACTAGAACAAATAATCCTGAAACTTATACAGTACCATAAACAACCCAGAACAGTCAAAGCAATCCTGAAAAAAAGAAAACAAAGCCAGAGGCATAACCCTCCCAAAACTTCAGACAATACTACTAAGCTACAGTAATCAAAACAGTATGGTACTGATCAAAAAATAGATATATGGATCAGTGGACAGACTAGAGAGCCCAGAAATAAACCCATACAGCTATGGGCAGTTAATCTTTGAAAAGGAGGCAAGAATATACAATGGAGAAAAAACAGTCTCTTCAGCAACTGGGTTTAGGAAAGCTGGACAGCTACATGTAAATCAATGAAGTTAGAACATTCCCTCAAGCCATACACAAAAATAAACTCAAAATGGCTTAAAAGATTTAAATACAAGACATGACACCATAAAACTCCTAGAAGAAAACATAGGCAAAACATTCTCTGACATAAATCATAATACCATTTTCTCAAATAAGTCTCCCAAGGCAACAGAAATAAAAGCAAAAAATTAACAAATGGGATATAACCAAACTTGTAAGTGTTTGCACTGTAAAAGAAACCATAAATAAAACAACCTAAAAACTGGGAGAAAATATTTGCAAACAATGTGACCAACAAGGGCTTAATTTCCAAGATATACAAATAATTGCTCATACAACTCAGTAACAAAAACAACAGCAGTAGCAACCCAATCAAAGGCAGAAGACCTAATCAGATACTTCTCCAAAGAAGATATATAGGTGGCCAATAGGTATATGAAAAGGTGCTCAACATTGCTAATTATTAAAGAAATGCCAATTAAAACTTCAGTGAGGCATCACCTCATACTAGTCAGAATGGCTATCATCAAAAAGTCAACAGATAATAAACGCTGGAGATGGTATGGAGAAAAGGAAACTCTCCTACACTGTTGGTGGGAATGTAACTTGGCTCAGCCACTATAAAGAACAATACAGAGGTTCCTCAGAAGACTAAAAACCAAAATTGTCATATGATCCAGCAATCCCACCTCTGGGCATATGTCTAGAGAAAACTCTAATTTGAAAACATGTGCACTCCAATGTTCACAGCAGCACCATTTACAATAGCCAAGACATGGAGGTATCCCAAATATTCATCAACAGATGAATGAGTAAAGAAGATGTGGTATAAATGTATGTGCATGCTTAGTTGCTTCAGTCATGTCTGACTCTTAGAGACCCTATGGACTGTAGCCCATCAAGCTCCTCTGTCCATGCGATTTTGTTGGCAAGAATACTGCAGTGGGTTGCCATTCTCTTCTCCAGGAGATTTTCCTGATCCAGGGATCAAACCCAAATCTCCGTGTTTCTCCTGCCTTGCGGATGGATTCTTTACTGCTGAGCTACCAGGGAAGCCCATACACGATGTACTACACAGCCATACGAAAGAATGAAAAAATGGCATTTGCAGCAATAGGGGTGGATGTAGAGATTATCATACTAAGTGAAGTAAGTTAGATAGAAAGACAGATATCACATGACATCACTTATATGTGGAATCTAAAATATGACACAAATGTAATAATTTACAAAACAGACTTACAGAAAAAGAAAACAAACTTATGGCTACCAAAGAAGAATGGGGGGGAGGGGACAAATCAGGAATCTCAAATTAGCAGATATAAAAACTATATATAAAATAGATAAACAACAACATCCTACTGTATAGCACAGGGAACCATATTCAATTATCTTATAATAAACCATAAAGGAAAAGAATACATATATAAAACTGAATCACTTTGCTGTACACCAGAAACTCACACAACACTGTAAACCAACTATACTTCAATTAAAGAGAGAGAGAGAAGAATGAGTGCCAGAAAACAAACAGACATTAGACAGAATCTAATGTCTGGCAGATAAGGTCTGGTTATTTAAGACTTCTTTTGACTTCTTTTTTACAACATGGGCCCTTTTATGATACAGGAACTGAAATTAAGCAAATGGTAGGAAAGTGAAAGTGAAAGTCTCTCAGTCATGTCCAACTCTTTGCGACCCCATGGACTATAGTGTCCATGGAATTCTCCAGGCCAGAATACTGCAGTGGGTAGCCATTCCCTTCTCCAGGGGAATCTTCCCAAAATGGTAGAAAGATGGGTACCATATAGAAAGTTTCAGAAAAATGAAAAAGCAAAAAAGACAGAAATTATGAAATATTTCTATAAAGTTATACCAAGTGCCTGCCACTCCTGCTCCCCTTCTACCTCCTCTACCTCTGCCTCCCCTGAGAGAGCAAGACTAACTTCTTATCTTTCTCTTCCTCATCAGCCTACTCAATGTGAAGACAACAAGGATGAAGACCTTTCTGATGATCCACTTCCACTTAAATAGTAAATGCTGATCATGCCATACAGTTAACAAACTCAACTAATGCATATGTATGGTCTTCTTTTGAAAAATTTAGTAACTACACAGCAAGAACTGTATGAGATTTTTCTGTATTCATCACCCAAGTATTCACTGGGTAGAACATTATATGCAAAACTTGTAATGAAGTGGATAGCCTTGAAGTGGATAGCCTGTTCTTATACAGGCATAAGGTAAGTGGTATTCAAAATTAATAATGTGTTAGTTTTCTTACTGTTTTATAACTTTGCTTTCAAAGAATTACATTACCATAGAGCAAAACACTCTCTCATAATTGGAGAAACTGCTTATCATCACAAGTAAGTGGGGTGTTTTTAATGTAACAATGTTTCTAATACTAAATTATGAATATGACTGAAATACTTCATGCCATAAAAATTTTATAATGATACATTCATTAGTGTAAGGTTAGGCTACTACAAAGCAATCATATCAAATATACTAGGCTATAATAAACCAATCATATTGCTACCTCTTGTTATCAGTGCATGAACTGTTATAGCTATAAATAAATATGAATTTCTTTTTTGTATTATCTTTTCATTTTTGATGTCTAGTTGTAGTATCTGACAGACAATTTAGGTTTATCTTGTAAACAGACAACGTAAACTTAAGACATTCACGGGGAGGGGACAGTCAGTGCTGCTGATCCCTGCATTGTTCAAGGGTCAACTGTATTAGCAAGAGCCATAGGCACAAGTTCTGATCCTTTGCCCTAAAAGGTTAAAAGAATTTTTAAAAAATTATATATAGCTAAAAACCTACCACAATCTGGGATTAAAGATACTTCTAAAATGTCTGAAATCAGCTCTCAGGGATTTACTACCTACATATTAATGCAGTTCTCAGGAAAAATTTTTATGCAGAGAATACTACGTGCCAGACACTGTGTTGGACATAGAAGATTGCACTGAACAAGGAGAGTCCATGATGGATCCAACACAATCTAATTCAACAGCAACTTGCAGGTTTTACTTCTGGGTTCCTCCATCTAACATCTGTTCTAGGGCATTTTTCCTGGCTGACAACATTTAGCCTCAGATTGGCCTTCTCTGGCAATCTTTATCCTATTTAAAATCTACTTTACACTTCTTTTTTCCTCCAGATTCTAGAATAAACGTCTGCTTCAGCGACTTTTCCTTTAATTTTTATTTTTTAGTGATTTCATGTTATTCAAGTTTTTCTAAAATTTTAATTGTATTTATAACTTTTATCACAAATGTATTATCACTTCATCAACCAAAATTTCTCTTGAATTCTCAATTTAATTATCACAATTTATATTTTCGTTTAAGAGTTACAATGATGAAAATCAGCAAGCCTTAAAACTAAGGAGTTCTTAATTCATCATTTTTAAATTGTTAAATGTATTCTTTAGTAAGCAGAAATATTTTCCTGGCACAGTCTTTATGAAAATGAATTCAAGTTATTTATATTGCACTCAAATCTGACCCTGCTACTCCTCCCTCAAAAAAAAAAAAGAAAGAGAAAAGAAAATCCTCCATCCACCACAAAATATTTATTGACCACCCACTATGAGCCAGAAGCTCTAATTTAGGTGCTCAGGTTATGTCCTAAGGGGTTAACTAGAAGGGATGACTCAGTATCCATCCCCCTGGTATTATTCCACTTCAGCATAGTCTTGCTCTGGGATATTTATCCTGTCCTTTGCATGCCATAGGACTGACCCAACTATGAAGAGTAGACGCTCTGAAAACAGGATAAAGGCCAACAGTTTTCCTGGCTTCAGCCAAGTACTTAAGCTTTAAACTGCACATACATAGTTCAGGTCACGTGCATTTAGACACTTAATAAAGGTTTACATGAAAAAGAAGAAAAGGTTTCTCATTGAATTTTCATTCCAGCATGAAAATAATCACTAAATACAAATACACACACACACGCAAATTCACGAGGGAAACAAGAGTGTTATACAGAAGATAATATGACAAAAAGTTACAAGATATTTATTTTAGTTTGAGTGATCAGGAAAAGCTTATCTGACGCTGCCTACTAATACAGTCTCCTTGACAAAGTGTCACTGTATAACACTATCACTCCACAAATTGATTTTTAACAATATGTATGAAAAATACCACTGTATTAATTTTTTGGGGTTGTACTCCGAAGCATGTAGAACTCCCCGATTAGGGATCCAATAAGTGCCCCCTGCAGTGGAAGCGCAGAGTCTTAACCACTGGACCTCCAGGAAAGTCCACCACTGTACTAATTGACTAACCAGGCATTTCTATAAAGCATTCTCTAGAATCTAAAATTAGATCAACTAAAAACTCTTTCAATCACAATAAATCAAACTGTCAGGTAATTTACTGGTGTTTAAAAGAAACTTGTTTTTAAGCCATCTCCTTTCCCACTTAAAAAAGTAGCACTTTCTTAAAACCTCAAAACTACACAGTGTATACAATAAATTAAACTACCATCAAAAGATAACTCTCCTAGGATTTTTAAGAATGCATCTGTATTATGAGGCACTAGTACTATTTGGTGGCACAGGAAGTAATAAATACTTTTTAAGTAAGACTTACCTATTCTGCAACTGTCTATACCATATTCCAAGTCAGGAACTCAGAACTTAAAAACACAGTAACATAATTGTTCTAAAAATATAAGTATCCAAGAGAAACACTATCTGGGTGGAAGGTGGAATATTTCTTTTCAGAACATTAATCATACAAAAAAAGGTTTCATGACCCTGAATGCATCTTCAACCTCCACTGCCCAAGAAAGAAAGACAAAGAAAAGATATCAATCACTTGACTATCAGTGGGCTCCCTTAGAAGGTCCCTCAATATTTTACAAACCTGGTTCCAGAGCCTAGGACTCCTGACTGAAAAGATTATAGGAGATAGGATCTAGATTTGACTACATTTGTCTCTTGATTTTTCTGCTGCCTTCATCGGGTATCACTGATAACACCTAAAGTAAGGTACTTTTTAAATAAAGAACTTGAAAAAAAAAAAAAAAGACATCTCTCCCTACAGTTTGGCAACACAGTTCAGATTACTCTAACTTATTCCAAGTGAGTCAACTTACGCAGACTGCTGCTGCTGCTGCTGCTAAGTCGCTGCTGCTAAGTCGCTGCTGCTAAGTCGCTTCAGCCGTGTCCGACTCTGTGCGACCCCACAGGCGGCAGCCCACCAGACTCCACCGTCCCTGGGATTCTCCAGGCAAGAACACTGGAGTGGGTTGCCATTTCCTTCTCCAATGCATGAAAGTGAAAAGTGAAAGTGAAGTCGTTCAATCGTGTCCGACTCTTAGTGACCCCATGGACTGTAGCCTACCAGGCTCCTCCGTCCATGGGATTTTCCAGGCAAGAGTACTGGAATGGGGTGCCATTGCCTTCTCCGTACGCAGACTAGAAGCTGTGGAAAGGTTCTCTCATCAACTCTTGCTATAACCTAACAACTACACCACAAGAAGGGGCTCCCCAGGTGGGGCTATTGGTAAAGAACCAGCCTGCCAATGCAGGAGACATAAGAGATGCAAAGTTCGATTTCTGGGCCGGGAAGATCCCCCTGAAGGACGAGATGGCAACCCACTCCAGTATTCTTGCCTGGAGAAACCCATGGACAGATAAGCTCAGCAGTCTATAGTCCTTGGTGTCGTGAAGAATTGGACACAACTGAAGCAACTTAGCACATATACACACATATCACAGGGAAACCTATACAATCTGTGGTCTCATCCTATGTCAGAATTTAAACATAAACCAAGAGCCTATTCTTCTGTACTGTGCTAAGTGAAGTGTACTACTGTTTTACAATATTAAGGTTCTTTGAAAATTATTTTACAAAATCTGTAGACACTAGGTTAGCTTCAGGTCAGAAAGGCACATGAGAACTGGTCATTCTACAAGCAATCTTCTCTATAAAAATATATATGCAAAGAAATAAAAAGAATTACCTTATGTATTTTGCTAAAGTTAAAAAATGCAAAAAAAAAACCCCAAAACCCCAAAACCATGCTTTATGGATAAATAAAAAGGTGCCTCCTAAAATCTAGTCTTGGCTCGAAGTGGCCCCAAGATATTAATATTTATATTCTCCAAGATCCATACGTTTGAGGCTTGAAACTTAAGGAATGCCTATTCAGTTAACAATAATAATAGTTAACATTTATTGAGTCATTACTTCATGCATACATCAGGCACTGTGCTAAAGACTCTGTATTATTATTTATCCACATCTTACAGATTTGGAAACTCAGCATCAAATTTAACTATTCAAGCACAGACAGCAAATCCAAATCAGGAATCAGACCACATCTGCCTTACTGCATAGGTTATACTCTCTACAGAAATTCTGGAACTCACCCTACAAACACCTAGAATTCTCCCTACAAACACCCTAGAACTCACCTTAGAAATATCCTGATTGACCTGAATGCTCAGAGAAATAATCAGAATCCCCAGGAATAACAGAAATAACAACAACAAAAGCATACATTTAACTAGAGAAATGCTTCACATTTAGGTTGATTTTTATTTGGAATAAATCTAATCATAAAAGTTCAATCATATTATCATGCATAAAGTAATACTTACCAAGAAACATAAAGAAAGGGGAAACACAGGATAACCATTCATAAGCAGAACTTGAAATTACCAGAATACTTCTTGAAAATGGGGGTAATTTTAAGTTTTTGTGAAAACAATCCCTTATTTCTCTTGAAAACTGTACCTAAAACATGATCTAATCTCCCATCTTAAATCTGTCCTAAGGAACATAAAGCTGTCCCTGGTAAAAACAAGTATCACTTGGTAAAAGTAGTAGCAGAGGTAGCAGCAGCAGTATAGTCAGTAGTAGAAGGAACAGGAGGAGTAAGAGCACTAGCTTTAGAAACAGCACTGTAGTAACAACAGTAGTGACAGCAATGGGAGATGCAGCTGCAGTAGCGGTAGTAGAGCAGTCATAGCAATATTACTAGTAAGCATAATATGCCAAGAAAAATATAATTTTGGTTTGTTGATCCTGAACCACGCAAAATATCAGGGTCCTTACTAGAAGCTGTACTTTTCTTCATATAGATCTGTAACTGAATGCTATGGTACACTGTAACTTCACCAGAGAAATCTAGAGTTGAAGAAATTTTGGAGAACAGATACTTGAATTTTAGCTTTAAAAATATCTCTGCCATAACTCAACCGTCACCTCCTTCAGGTGTCATTCTCAAATTCCTTACTTTTCCACTCTGGGGACAGCATGACTCCCTCCCTATGTTCACAAAGCATCTTTTATATGAGCGTAGTTCCCTGTTAGGCATAATTGCAGAGCATTATGTCTTTCCTTTGGACTTTTGCCTCCTCAAGACTTTAATTTGTATCTTATCCATGCGGTTGTCTTGGGCACTCATGAGAGTAAAAGTTCAGTTAACAATTTTCCCATTTAAAAAACACTCAATAATCTAGTGTATAATTTACAATGAAAATTAACTAGTGGTTGCTGAGAAGCTGCTAAAGATTGTGCATAAAGAATTAGGTAGGTTCAGAATCCTCAGACTCGGCAGAAGTTTCTGTAAGTTTCTCTGAGTACTGACTTTCCATTCAAATGACTAGACCCAACTGAGCTCTAAGCACAAATGACAGGACAGAGGAAAAGTCAGAAGACTACAGAAAATCTAAGAAGGAATCCTGACACAGAAATCATATTAAACCCATAAATATGAGGAAAGAAAAAATCTAATTTGTAAAATATTAAATTATTTGAAAAAAAAATTATTTGAATAAAGACAATTTATTAATACAACCTAAGGGTGAGAGTCTAGAATACCAAATTTGACATATCTAGGGGATCATTTTATCATCTGGTTGAAAATCTTCAACTTTTTAGAACAAAACTGTGTGAATCACTGTGGCAATATAAGTCTGAAAGCATTGTTTTCAGGTCATATGAGAAAAAAATCCATTTTTCAAGATCCAGTAAAAACTAATTAGCACTATAGAGGAGAACATGAAATATATAAAATACTCCTTAAAAGAAAGAGAGATAAACTGAAAGAAAGAGAAACCGAGACTTCGAAAATAGCACAGAGAAAAGCTAAACCATGGAAAAGCTAAATGCACATACAGCTCATGACAACGATAGGTACAATAAACTGTCAGTCTGATCAATCTAATAATACCTTACTCAATGAAAAAATATTATTTTTGAAACACAATGATGCAGAATGAGAGAATGTACTACTAACTACAAAAAGAAAAGCACACATTTAAAAATAAATTGTGATCACAACTATGTAAAAAGGTCTATATACAAAAAAGTACTAGAAGGCACATACATCCACCTGTAACTACAGTCATGTTACACTAGTGGGATTAAAAGTGATTCTCTTACTTTAAGAAAAAGTTGTCTAAATTTTCTCTAACAGAGTAATTTTTTAATATGAAGGTTTTGCAAAAGAAATTACATTATACATATAATTTAAACCAATTTCTTTTTATATCTCAATTTCTACCAAAATATCTAATATGAAAGATGTACATTAAGTTTTTTACCATATCAGAGAAAATTTAAGGATTAACATTATCTTATTCTACTCATAAAAATAATTGGTGGGAAATCTTCTAATTAACACACTCAACATAAATAGGTCATCCAATTAATTGGTTCCATAAATACAAAAATATCAGTACGAGGTTTTAATAACTACTCCTAGAATCATCACTCTAGTTATTCGAGTGCAAACTGGTGTAACTTGACATGACCCTATTCTGAAACAGGTTGTAAAATCAGATATTTTTTGTAAGGTATAAAAATGAAACTCTATCAAAACAGGAAACAAAGGCTGCTGTTGCCCCCAAACCACACTTGCAAAGAGAGTTGCTGTTGCCCCAAAACCGAATTTGCAGCGTAACAGTAAATGGGCTCAGAACGAGCCATCTTACCAATAATGAAAATCAGTCCTAATAACTTCCCTCAGGAAAAGTTCTTTACTCATCCTTGCAAATTACAATGCATTATCTCAAAATGTGCAAACCTGATTCCAGAAGGAAATCACATTCCAAATGAGTAATACTGCCAAATCAGACAAAGAGTATTGTACCAAGTCTTTACCATTACTAAACTGTCAAAAAGATTCAAAAATAACCTTCAGTCAGGTCCAACACGTAAAGAACTTGAAATTCATCACACTTATCCTTATAGCAATAAAAAAGCTGAAGAGAAAAAATGAAAATCAACCACTCTTCTTAAATTAATCAGGGAATTGAAGCCAGAGGGCAAACCTCTACCCTAAAAACTACAGAGACAGGTAGATACAGAAAATCACACTGTGCAAGAAGCAAAGCCTGGGAAGATAAATCTTCAGCTGGAGCCAGTATCAGTAGGAACACTTTAAACAGTAAATGACAAACTGCTGGAGACTCAGTGTAGATTAGCTTAGAATGAAAAACTGTGAGAGAACTCAGTCTTTGAAAGGCCCCAACAGTTTCTCGAGTTTTACCTCCAGGAGCCCTACCAGGTTCTCAACTGTGATAATCTGAGAAAATTTTCTTTATTTCGAGCAGGGGGAAGGGAGACATAATAATTCTTAAAATATACCCAAAGCTTTCTGTTCTTCTTAAAAAGGACAGTCTGAAAAGAAAATTATTTTAACAGAACCTAGCCTACCAGGAAGTACCTTACCTAATTCCAGCTCCCTCCAGCCTTCAAACAATAGAAGAGATACACAAATCAAGTTTAAAAAACTGAGACCTAATCACAGTACCACAGAACTCCCAACCACCGTACCTCCATATCAATACAACTCTATACAATAACAGAGCATTACAGGTAAAAAGAACTTCAAAGTCTGAGACCCCATTTAAAGATTCCCTACATATCCCAAAGACAAAAGAGCAAGCCAAAATAAGGACACTGCAAGAAATGTTAGCCTCTGACACCAAATACAGGCTTCCCAGGTGGCTCAGTGGTAAAGAATCCACCTGCCAATGGAGACAAGGGTTGGATTCCTGGATCAGGAAGATCCCAAGAGGAACTGGAAATCCATTCCAATATTCTTGCCTGGAAAATCTCACGGACAGAGGAGCCTGGCAGGCTACAGTCCATCGGGTTGCAAAGAGACAGACACAACTAAGAGTCAGACACAACTGAACATATATGCACAGCATGGCATCTTAGTCAGATAAACATAAAACCTCACACTAAAGATCTATTTACCTCCTCTTTTTTTATCTAATATGCCATGTTTGGATAGCAACAAAAAATTACAAAGCATTGTAAAGGAAAAAAACACAATCTGAAGAAACAAAGCATGCCTCAAAACCAGACTCATACAGCAGAGGTTTTAGAATTAGCAATGGGTTAAAAAAAGCTATGGTAAATATGCAAAGGGCTCTAATGGAAAAAGTGAACAACATGTAAGAACAAATGGGTAATAAAAGCAGAACATGGAAACTCTAAGAAAAGATCAATAGGAAATGTTACAAATCAACAACAATGTAACAGAAAACAAAAATGTCTTTAGTAATAAACACCAAACCAGATCCAGGAAGCTCAGTGTACACCAAACAGGACAAATACTAAAATACTTACACCTAGGCATATCATATTAAAACTACAGAAGGACAGATGAGTAAATCAACAAAAAAAGAAGAGAAAAAAAACAAAGAGAGGAAAACAAATAAACCTTATCTACAAAGAAGCAAAATAAGAATTACATTGAACTTTCTCTTCAGAAACCATGCAAACAAAATGAGTGAAATAAACACCAACCTAGACTTCTATACCCAACAAAATTATCCTTCAAAAGTGGGGGAGGGGAAAAAAAACCTTCCCAGAGAAAAATTGAGAGAACTGAAAACCTGAGAAAATTGAGAAAAACTGAAAATTGAGAGATCTGCCTCGCAAGAAATGTAAAAACAAGTTCTTCAGACAGAAAGAAAATTATATACTGGTAAGAAACATGGATTATATAAAGAAACGATGAGCATAAGAAAAGCAATATATAAAGGCAAAATTAAAACTCTTATTTTTCTTATTCTTAATCTAACAAATAATGTATTCAAAACCATGTTTTGTGATCACAGCTTATAGAAAACTTAAATGAATGATAGGAATGCTATAAAGGATGGGAGAAAGGAATTGAGAATACTCCGTTATAAAGTACTTGTGTATCCATGAAGCAGTGTAGTATTATTTGAAAATGAACTTGGATTACCTAGAAATGTATAAATGTTAGCTCTGAGGCAACCATTCAAAAAAGTTGCTTAAGAAACATAATGATATACGATAACAGGATAGAAAATGGAACCATATAAAATGCTCAATTAAAATGAGAGAAAGCAAAAACAGAGTGGAAGGCCAAAAAAAAAAAGAAATACGGAAAAGAAAAAAAAACTAAGAATTAGAGCAAGGAATAGAAAACATTTAAGATGTGGTAAATACTAACATGTATATCAATAATTACTTTAAATGTCAGTGATCTACATACACCTATTCAGAGTGACAAGACCCAATTATAGGTTGTCTGCAAAAACCCACTTACAAAGGCATAGATATATTAAAGGAAAAGGGATAAAGTAAGATATACTATGCTAACACTAACCAAAAGAAAACAGAAAGAGCTGACTTCAGAGCAAGGAAGATTTCCAGAATAAGGAGAGACAGTATATAATGATAGAGGGTTGATTCTCCAAGAAGATATAACTATACTTATATACATGCGGCTAACAACAGAACTAAATACTTGAGGTAAAAACTAGTAGAACTGAAAAAAGAAATACATAAATTCACTATTATATCTGAAGATTTCAATACCCTGCTATCAGTAAATGAACCAACGGGCTGAAAATCAGTAAGAACATCACAGAACTGAACAGCACCATCAATTAACTGGATCTAATTGACATCCATAGAGGCTTTCCAGGTGGCACAGTGGTAAAGAATCCCCCTGCCAATGCAGGAGACACAGAGACATGGGTTCAATGCCTGGGTCGGGAAGAACCCCTGGAGCAGCAACCTGCTCCAGTATTCTTGCCTGGAAAATTCCATAGACAGAGGAGCCTGGTAGGCTACAGTCCATGGTCTTGCAAAGGAGTTAGACATAACTGAACACAGCACACAACTGACATCTATAGACTACTTCATTCAACAACAGCAGACTATACATTCTTCTCAAGCTCAGGGGGAACATTCACCAAGCAGACTATATTCTGGGCTAGGAAATACACCTTAACAAATTTAAAAGAACAGACATCAAATGAAATATGGTCTCAGACCACAATGAAATTAAGCTATAAATTAATAACAGTAGACAGCCAGAAAATCCCCAAGTATGTAGATATTAACAACATATACAAATAATACATGAATCAAAGTGTTGAGGATTTTTCTTAATTTTTTAACTAAATAAAAAATGAAAATACAACATAAAAATCTGTGGGATACAGCAAATGCCATACTATATTTTCTCTCTCAGAAAGAAACTTAAATAACACTGGATGCATATATTTAAATAAAAAAAGTAAAGTTGACCACTCAAGTTGCTGCCTTAGGAAACAAGGAAAAGAAAAAATTAAATTCAAAATAAGCAGTAGAAAATAAATAATAAAAATCAGAGCAGAAATCAGTGAAATTGAAAACAGGGTAAACAAGAAAATCAACAAAACTAAAAGCTGGTTCTTTGAGAAGATCAATAAAATGAATAAGCTCCTAGCCAAGCTTCCTAAGGAGAAAAGGAGAGAAGTCAATTACTAGTATCAGACATGAAAGAGGGGCCGTGACTAGCAATCCTACAGATATTAAAAGGATAATAAAGAAATATCTGAATAATTCTATGCCCACAAATTTGCTAACTTAGAAGAAATGGACCAATTCCTTGAAAGACACCATCTGCCAAAGCGAACACAAGGAGAAACAGATCATGTGAACAGGCCTATACTGATCAAAGAAACTGAATAAACAACTAATCATTTTCCACTAGTACATTGTAAGTCAATTATACTTCAATAAAAAATAAAGAAAATTTAAAAAAAGGAAAATGTGTAACATGGTCTTCCTTCCTTGCTTTTTTTTCTACAGAATTGCAGGAGTAGCTGGGGAGGAGGGGAAAGAAATCCTCTAGATTTCACAGTCTGGAGACTGTAAGAGTTTCATGCTAGAACCAAAAGCAACTAGCCACACACAGATTGAACAGAGAACTGAAACCATATACTCTGCAATGCATTTAATACTATCCACCCCCCAAATTTACAACCACTGGAACATGTGAATTTGACCTCACTTGGAAACAGGATCTCTGCAGATGCAATCAAGGTAACATAAGGTCATAGTGGATTAGGGTGGGCTCTAATCCAACGACTGGTATCCTTATAAAAATAAGGAAATCTGGAGACAGATACAGAGAGAAGATCCCCCAGAGGAGGGCACGGCAACCCATTCCAGTATTCTTGCCTGGAGGATCCCATGGACAGAGGAGCCTGGCAGGCTACAGTCCATAGAGTAACAAAGAGTCACGCACACACAGAGGGAAGACCACCATGTGAAGATGGAGGTAGAGATTACAGGTACGCTGCCACAAGCCAAGAAACACCAAAGATTGCTTAAAGAGAGGAACGAATTATTCCCCTAGAGGCTATTCTTTTAAGTGACTAATTTGTCACTAATTATACGGCGATTTGTTATAGCATCCCTAGGAAACTAAAACACCTACACACATACACACAGACACCCCTTTCCATGTACATGAGCCTGGCTTTACTAGTCCAATGTCTTCATTAGCATACTCTACTATTCCAGGAGATTCTTGCAGGAACATAACTTGACTGTTTATTACAGAAATTTCACAAAAGACTCATCAAGACTCCAACAGAAAGCATCAACAGTTTTTTAAATCCTTGCATCACTGTTTTGATCAATTCTAAATTGTTGTATTGATATACATGATACTTACTCAATATTAATCGAGCTCCATCATCACCATTGCAAGACTCAAATAATATCAAACTTCAAATTCTAAAATTTTTACCTTGACTTTGCCCTTTTAAGGCATTATCAAAGTTCTGTCAAGGTGGTATTCTCCTTTACCACAGTAAGCAATAAACTCAACTTTGTTTTATCAATAGGTTGTGTTAGTGATATTTGGTGAGCCAGTATCAGATAATCCTGGCAGAAAATATGACACCCCTGGGTCAAAAACAAAGAGAAGTTTACTACTCAAAACAACAGCTGTAGCTAGTGTATCATCTTTTGCACTGGTTCCCCAAGCTTCAATTCCTAAAAGGCAATACAAGGAAAGCCAGGTGATGCCTGCACACACAGTGGGTTACATTACAGGAGAAGAAAGCTGAAACCTAGGAACCGTCAATATTTTAAAGGAGTTGCAAGCAAAAGTATCCCACCTTTTTACAAGAGAGATTATCTTGATTATCCTCGACAGTAAGGAAATCTGCCCTCTGTTGTTATGGAAATACGATTTCTATCTTCTCAGGCTGTCTGCGATGCAAATTTCTTTCAAAAGAGGGCCCTCAACAAAAGCTGCCAATGCCTCTGGCTCACAAGATGTGCTGAAGCATAACAGACTCATGGAGAATCATCTCTCAATAAGTATCTCCCTTGTCCTAAAGGGCTAGAGACTTTAGGAAATCAGGATGAAGTTAGTATATAGCAATGAGTAGAAAATGTTCCAGGAAGAAAACATTTAGACAAAGAGGTATACTACCTGTATAACCTAAAACCACTTTGTGTGTCTTAAACAGTCTCTCTCAACAAGCTTGTATATCAAATACGCAAAAGTAAATAATTATATGTTTGATTCTTACTTTTATTTTAAACTATTTCATTTCCAAAAGAGTATACTGAATGAGGGTTTTTGTTTTGTTTTCTTTGCTAATTTTCTAGGTTTAGTAGTGCTCATGAAACAAAAGAAAAAAAGGGACTTGCCTGGAGGTTCAGTGGTTAATACTTGGCACTTCCACGACAGGGGGCACAGGTTCAGTCCCTGGTCAGGACACTTAATATCCTCCTGCTGTGCAGTGCAGCCAAAAATTTAAAAAAAAAAAGAAAAAAGAAAACTGTTTACTAGTTCTGAACTTCACCAATTTTACCTGTAAATACGATTATTAAAAGAAATCAAGAGCAGAATATAATCCACATTTTAGAGTACTTAGATTTTTAACCCAGAAATCTAAGGTCCAAATTTATCTAAAATTTGTAAAACTTTAGGTCTTATTTAATATTATACATTTTAAATTAATCCACATAAAAATTTTAAGGTTGTTGAAAAATAAAAAATAATTTGCTAGATTTTTCTAGCTATATATTTAATATCAGCATATTTTTTGCATCTGTTTGAAAATGAAGATCATATCTCATACCCTTTCAACAGTAACCTGTTTTAACTTAAAATCAGTTGAAAGAGAAATTAAAACTGAGTTTTGTAAATAAACAATCTTAAATTGAGTAATTTAACTTTATTTCAACTCTAAGATCAAGCAATGATCCCTGGAGAAACAGAGGCAGGATGATGAGTAAAATGAGCACCGCATAACATGTCTCCAGCTAGCTGTGTGACTAAATCATATCACCTCACCTCTCCAGATCTCCATTTTCCTATTTACAAAAAAAAAAAAAAGGTATTAGACTAAATGTTCCTTAAGGTCCATGTCACTTAACAGTTCTACAAGTACAGTTTTCACAGTTCTGATTGATTCTATTTTCTCATAATTTCAGAAAATTAACTTCCTACTTCTTGCCCTGACAAGCTTGAAGAATCCACAGATGCAATGTGCTCTAATGAACTCAAAGAAGTCCACTAATGGGTGGGACTAAGTCATTCATTCAGCAAGTAGTAATACTTGCGGTAGAAATAATTCTTTCAGAAAACACCAAAATCTGAAATGACCCTCAATAGAAGTTCAATCGTCTATTTGAGAATGTAGGTACATGAAATTCTAATAGACTTTAGAAACTATATAATATCTGCCTTAAAATTTCTTGCCATGCTCTTCAGCAAATGGAATCAGTATTCCTACAAACTAGTAATTCATTCCTTTTTCTAATATTTGGCTCTCAGTAATGTTTTTGAAACATTGGAAAAGACCCTGATGCTGGGAGAGATAGAAGGCAGGAGGAAAAGGGGACAACAGAAGACAAGATGGTTGGATGTCATTACTGACTCAATGGACATGAGTTTGATCATGCTCTGGGAGATGGTGACGGACAGGGAAGCCTGGAGTGCTGCAGTCCACGCAGTAGCAAAGAGTCAGACACGACTGAGAGACTGAACAACAAATGTTTTTTATGTTTATTATAAAGTTATGCCAGACAACTAATGTAATTAACAAGACACTCACAAAAGAGCTCAAATCCTGAAGAACTTCTGAGCATAGCATCATCTTTGACTCTGTGTTGAATCTGCCCAATGAACAAATATTCTCTCAGGAACATCTTTAAAACGCTCCGTGTCTGCCTAAAATGTTTTATCTATTTCTGACACGTTCCCTGAGAACATAATATAGCATACCACTTATCTAACAGAGACTATGAAAGTTATATAATTTATCTAAAGATACGCAGAAACAAGAGAACAGTTCAAAGTTGCACTGACTCTTTTTTTAGTGTTCAGGCTTAGGAGTTGAAATTGAAACCAACATTTTCTGAATCTAAGCATGACATTTTGCTCAAAATATTTTTATTTCTATAGCACATAATGAACTAGATATTCCTTATAAATATTCAAATAGTTTTTTGATACCACTAAATAAGCTAATCTTTCATATTACTAATTTCCCCAAGGCAGAATGACAGTTTCCATCATTTTCATCCCAAATATTCATTCAAGAAAGTTTAAATTGACTTTTCATGCCCAATCTTTGTCCTTTTTACATACATTTTTAAGACAGAAGAATTCTTATAATTACTTGACTTTTCTAAACAGGTAACTCTTGTAGCTCCCTATATAGGGTTAAATACATAAAAACTTGTACATTTCTGATCTACCACTATACTCAGGAAAACTACCTGATTTTTCCATAATGAGGAAAACACATAAGTTCCAATATACCCCCATCTTATAATTTTGCATCACCTCTCTTTCTATACTCAAAATGATCATTAAAAAAAAAAAAGATCATAAATTGCAAGTCTCTTCCCATACCCATAAGATCTGTTAATTTTTTTCTAGTTAATTTTTAATGACATTTTAAAAAAGAAATGCAACCCCAATCCAAAAAGGCAACAGTTAAATTTTTGTGCTCTCTTTAAAAACACGTAACATTGTTTTAATAAAGAATATATAATCACATTATTATTTTAAACTGTATGACTCCACAGTAAATATATTATATACCATGACAAGTTGAATTTATTCCTGAAACTAAGGAAAGCACAGCATACAAAAATTAATGTAATATGCCACATCAACAAAATGAAGGGAAAACTCACACAATCATCTCAACTAACACATAAAAAGTGTTTTACAAAATTCAACATACTTTCATGATAAAAACATTCAATTAAATAGGAATAGAAGGAAACTACCTCAACATAATAAAGCCATATATGAAAAGCTCACAGCAAACAACATACTCAATGGTGAAAGACTAAAAGCTTTTCCTGTGAGATCAGGAACAAGGTAAGGATGCTCACTTTCATGACTTCTATTGGCTATAGTACTGAAAGCTCAAGTGAGAGCAATTAAGAAAAAGAATACAAGGCATTCAAACTGAAAAGGATAAAATAAAATTATCTCTGCTTGCAGATAACGTGGTCTTCTATGTAGAAAACCCTAAAGACTCCACCAAAACTGTTAGAAGTAATAAATGAATTCAGCAAAAAAAAGATACAAAGACTAAAGTCAGTTGCATTTCTATACGCAAACAATGAACAAACTGAAAAGAAAATTATAAACATAACATAACTGACAATAGCATAAAAAAGAACAAAATACTTAGGAAATAACTTAACCAAGGAGGTGAAAGGCTTGTACAATGAAAACTATAAAACTTTGCTGAAAGAAATTAAAGAAGACATAAATAAACGGAAACAAATCTCATGTTAATATTCTGAAAGACTTAATATTGCTAAAATGTCAATACTATTCAAAGCAATCTACAGATTCTATGCAATGCTTATCAAAATCCCAATGAATTTTGCACAAACAGAGAAAAAAGTATCCTAAAATTCACATAGACTCTCAAGGGACCTCGAATAGCCATGAAAATCTTGAAAAAGAACAGAAAAACTGGAGGATTCACCATTCCTGATTTCAAAATTTCACTGGAATGCTATAGTAATCAAAACAGTGCAGCACTGTCATACAGACTAGTGAAAGAGAGCTTAGAAATAAACTCTCACATATATGCTCAAATGATTTTTGATAAGGGTGTTAAGACCATTCAATGGGGAAAAAGTAACCATCTTTTGAACAAATGAGTGCTGGGGAAACTGGTCCACATACCTAATGCCATATACAAAAATTAACTGAAAAGAGATCAAGAACCTAAATGTGAGACTTAAATAATAAAACCCTTAGAAGAACAAAGCACAAAAGCATCAGGACACTGAATTTCACAGTGATTTCTTGGATAGGGGGACACCAAAGGCACATGTAAAAAGAAATTAAAAAACAAACTTGACTTCATGAAAATTAAAAATTTTGTGCACAAGATACTATGCGTAGAATAAAAAGGCAAACCACAGAAGAGGATAAAATACTTGCAAATCATATATCTGATAAGAAATTGATATCCAGAATATATAAGAACTACCCTAGAACTCAACAACAACAAACCAGCATGACTCAAAATTGAGAAAAGGACTTGAAACAACATTTCTCCAAAGATATGTAAGTTACCAACATGAAATGACATGAAAAGATGCTCAATGTCAGCAATCATTAGGGCAACGCAAATGAAAACTAAAGTATAATACTACCTCATATCCATTAAGATGGCTACTTAAAAAAAAAAAAAAAGAAAATCCTTGCATTGGTAAGGATGTGAAGAAACTGGAAGCTTTGTGCACTACTGGCGGAAATATAAAATGGTATAGCTCCAGTGGAAAACAGTACGGTGGTTTCTCAAAAATTTAAAAATAGAATTATATTATGATCTAACAATTTCACTTCTGAGTATATACACAAAAAGAAATAAAAGCAGGGCCTTGAAGAGATCACTGTACACCCATGTTCACAGCCACACTATTCACAGTAGCTAAAACATGGAAGCAACCCAACTATTCATCAGCTGATGAGCAGATAAGCAAAATGTGATATATACACACAATGAAATATTCAGTTCAGTTCAGTTCAGTCGCTCAGTCGTGTCCAACTCTTTGCGACCCCATGAATTGCAGCACACCAGGCATCTCTGTCCATCACCAACTCCCGGAGTCTACCCAAACCCATGTCCATCGAGTCGGTGATGCCATCCAACCATCTCATCCTCTGTCGTCCCCTTCTCCTCCCGCCCCCAATCCTACCCAGCATTAGGGTCTTTTCCAATGAGTCAACCCTTCGCATGAGGTGGCCAAAGTATTGGAGTTTCAGCTTCAACATCAGTCCTTCCAATGAACACCCAGGATTGGTCTCCTTTAGGATGGATTGATTGGATCTCTTTGCAGTCCAAGGGACTCTCAAGAGTCTTCTCCAACACCACAGTTCAAAAGCATCAATTCTTCGGCGCTCAGCTTTCTTCACCGCCCAACTCTCACATCCATACATGACCACTGGAAAAACCATAGCCTTGACTAGATGCACTTTTGTTGGCAAAGTAATGTCTCTGCTTTTCAATATGCTATCTAGGTTGGCCATAACCTTCCTTCCAAGGAGCAAGCGTCTTTTAATTTCATGGCTGCAATCACCATCAGCAGTGATTCTGGAGCCCAAAAAAATAAAGTCTGACACTGTTTCCACTGTTTCCCCATCTATATCCCATGAAGTGATGGGACCAGGTGCCATGATCTTAGTTTTTCAAACTTAAAAAGGAAGAAAATTCTGCAATATGCTACAAATGGATGTACCTTGGGCACATTACACTAAGTGAAATGAGTCAGTCATAGAAAGAAAATTACTGTATAATTCCACTCATATAAAGTACTTAGAGTGGTCAAAATCATAAAGACAGAAAGTATCGTGCTGGTTGCCAGGGACGAGGGGAGCAGAGAATGGAGAGTTATTGTTTAATGGGTATAGAGTTTCAGTTTTACAAGATGAAAGGTTATGAAGATGGATGGTGGTGATGGCTACACAATGTAAATATATTTCACACCACTGAACTGTACATTTAAAAATGGTTAAGAAGGTAAATTTTATGTGCATTTTATCACAGGATTAAAAAAGAAGAAAGTGCGACTGCAATCATCATCGAAAACTAGAAACTCCCCACATGTCCATCAGATGGTGAATGGATAAACTGTATACGTATATAGATAGACAGATAGTGTTAGTCACTCATCATGTCTGACTCTTTGCCACCCCATGGACCCCATGGCTCCTATGTCCACAGAATTCTCCAGGCAAGAATACTGGAGTGGATACCCATTCCGCTCTCCAGGGGATCTTCCAGACTCAGGGACTGAAACCGGGTTCTCCTACCCTGCAGGAGGATTCTTTACTGTCTGAGCCACCAGGAAACTAACTGCAGTATATCCATACAATAGAACACTGCTGCTGCTGCTGCTGCTAAGTCGCTTCAGTCGTGTCCGACTCTGTGCGACCCCATAGACGGCAGCCCACCAGGCTCCGCCATCCCTGGGATTCTCCAGGCAAGAATACTGGAGTGGGTTGCCATTTCCTTCTCCAGTGCATGAAAGGGAAAGTGAAAGTGAAGTCTCTCAGTCGTGTCCAACTCTTAGCGACCCCATGGACTGTAGCCTACCAGGCTCCTCCGTCCATGGGATTTTCCAAGCAAGAGTACTGGAGTGGGGTGCAATAGAACACTACTCAGGAACAAAAAAGAATGAACTACTGGTACACACATCGTGGATAAATACAAATGCATTGTGCTAAGTGAAAGAAGCTAGATTTTAAAAGCTACACATTAAATGATTTCATTTAAATGGTATGCTGGAAAAAGTAGACTACAGGGACAAAAAAACAGATCTGTGGTTGCTAGGGATTGAGATGGAGAGAGGTTGACTACAAAAAGGCAACAAGAATGAATTTAGAAGATTATGGTAATGAATATATATTTGTCAAAATTCACAGACTTAAACAAAGAAAAACTTGAATGTATAACTGAAATACGAATAAGAATGAAACCTTTCAAAATAAGCTACTAAAAGTTTCAAACAATTTTAAGATGAGTAGTTTATTTTCAGCACTAAAGATGCCACACGATGAAAAGGTACAGTGTATAATATTCAGCCACAACTTATCTAGCACCTTACTTTAAAGTAAAAAACTATTATATAGGAAATAAAACATTTTTCATTTTATGCACTGCAAATTGTACATAATAGGTAGCGTGGTAGGTACATAATTCAGTTAGAGTTTAAACTGACTTGGCCTTTCTATTTCACTGGTGTATATATATGTAACTTTAAATACAAAATTATTCATTTCTAAAAATATTAACATATAATTGGAAAAGAGAAGTGCTGTCCACAAAATCTACTAACCTGAATTTGTTCAGTTAATCAATAACTGCAATAGAACTCTTTATCAAAACTGGAAACACCATCAGAGTCATGAGTGCTCTCTTAGAAAAAGCAGCAACCTGGAACAAAAAATATATACATACAATATGAACTTCAGTCCTATTCAAACTTTAGTTACCATTACTATATACTTTTCTAAAGTCCCCTTTTTTTCCCTTATGTAGCCACTCATAACGTGTAAAAATTTTGCATATTCACTTATTCTGCAAGCTACGCCTTTCAATATGCCTCAGATACGCAGATGATACCACCCTTATGGCAGAAAGTGAAAAGGAACTAAAGAGCCTCTTGATGAAGGTGAAAGAGAAGAATGAAAAAGCTGGCTTAAAACTCAACATTCAAGAAACTTAAGATCACGGCATCTGGTCCCATCAGTTCATGGCAAATAAACAGGGAAACAATGGAAGCAAAGACATTTTATTTTCTTGGCCTCCAAAATCACTGCGGACATTGACTGCAGCCATGAAATTAAAAGATGCTTGCTCCTTGGAAAAAAAGATATGACAAACCTAGACAGCGTATTAAAAAGCAGAGTGATTACTTTTCCGACAAAAGTCCGTATAGTCAAAGCTATGGTTTTTCCAGTAGTCACATATGGGTGTGAGACTTGGACCATAAAGGCTGAGCACCAAAGAACTGATGCTTTTGAACTGTGGTGTCAGAGAAGACCCTTGAGAGTCCCTTGGACTGCAAGGAGATCAAACCAGTCAATCCTAAAGGAAATCAAACCTGAATATTCATTGGAAGGACTGATGCTGAAGCTGAAGCTCCAATACCCTGGCCACCTGATGCAAAGAGCCAATTCACTGGAAAAGACCCTGATGCTGGCAAAGATTGAAGGCAGCAGGAAAAAGGGACAACAGAGCATGAAATGGTTTGGATGGCATCACCGACTCAGTGGACATGAGTCTGAGCAAACTCCAGAAGGTGAAGGACAGGGAAACCCGGTGTGCTGCAGTCCTTGGGGTCGCAGTGAAGGACAGGGAAACCTGGTGTGCTGCAGTCCATGGGGTCGCAGAGTCGGACATGTCTGAACAATAGCAACAATGCCTTTCAAATCCCACTAAAAAACAGGCTTTCATTTTGCAAATTAGATTCAAACATAGTAACACTCAGTGTCTTAATTTGCTTCATAGTTCATCTTAAGATAAATCTACACCTATAAAACTGCTTTGTGAACACAAAATTCTTAATTTTGTCTACATCTTAACACAAGGTCAATCAGAAACATCTTTTTCCAGACCAAAGCTCGAAATCATCTACATCCCTATATCTCAATTAGCTCTACAATCTAATTTCTGACTATATTCTACATAAACTTTCATTCAATTTAATTTGCTTGCTTTCCACAGAACAATTCTGTCATTCTCAGCTGTCACCATGCAACACACCATTCCTTCTTTTTAAAAGAAGGATTTTTCCTCCCTTATCCTCTTTGTTAATCAATGCATATTCATCAGCTTTCTCAAAATGCAGCTCCTCATTCCTGCCTGAGAGCTGATAAAATCATTCTGTACTCCATTAATCTCTGCAAGAATATTTTGTATCCTTTGATATATGTCATCTCATATAGTCTTTAGCAACACTATCTCCTACTTCTTTTGTCACCTCTTCTCCATCACCTAGTAACATGATTGACACACAGAAAGTAATCACTATGATTGACCGACAAGTGAAATGGTCTTAATGAAGATTCACATGTCATATGTTCACTGAGTGTGTACATATGTGCAGCTCACCAGGTAGAAAAACCCAAGAATAACATATAGACACAAAACACTCTATGGAAACATGTCTTTCTGACAGTTAATTTACTGTTGTTACTACACGAGATTATTTTCAAATTGTCAGATGTAGTCTTTCTCCAATGACAGCAAAGCCTATTGAAACCAATTTCTGATGATTAGAAATAATACAGAAGTATCATTACCAGTTTCATCTCCCCAAAAGTAATCCAATTATGTTCATTCTAAATTCCAAGAATCAAAAATTTATTCTGAGACAGAAGAGCCTATAAAAACATTTAATAAATAATTCTAAACCAAAAGCAAGCACATTTGTATATTGTCTTATGGTAAAGAATCTGTCAGCAATGCAGGAAATCCGGGTTTGATCCCTGGGTCAGGAATATGCCCTGGAGAAGAAAATGGCAACCCACTCTGGTATTTTTGCCTGGGAAATCCCATGGACAGATGAGCCTGGCAGGGTACATTCCATGGAGTCCAAAGACTCAGATACAACTGAGCGACTGACACTTCACAATTTACATTATCTCTTCTGAAAATTCTCATTGAAAAGGACAAGCCACTCCCAAGTCAACTACCCCCAGGGCCCATAAACTGACAATTCTTAAATGGCCATTAACTACAAAATCAGTCAAGGCTCATTGTGATTCCTTCACAAAGCTTCATCAACCTCCCACAATAATTCAGTATTATGGGATTTATACTTCATCATGAAGTAATTGGTACCAGATTTCTCTTCAGTCAGTAAACACCTGCAAAACTAAGCAAAATAGGTGACAGGACAGTTTCCAGACACTGGACAACAATTAGTGTAGATCTGCATTCTCGGAGAGAAGAAAACAAGCTAGATAAGCCTACACATACCTTGACTTTCTGCTAAGAGACATGTTACAGACAATACTGCAGGCAGGGAGATTCAAAGGAGAGCACAGCAGGGTCACCAACATGAAAAGACAAACATCCGAGTTCAGAAGAGATATATGGCAATTATTACTGGAATTCTGTACCAGAGAGGAGGGAGTAATGAAGAAAAAAGTTTCAGACATCTCCTCTTGAGTCTTTGGCTTCATGCTAATTTGCACTTACTTAGGATAAAACTCCCAGTGGGCTACAGTCTATAGGGTCGCAGAGTCAGACATAACTGAAGTGACTTAGCATGTACGCACACAGGGTCAAACTCCATAAGGCAAAGATGGGGGCATGGGAATCTGCTGGGGAGCTAAGAAAAATGACTAATTCATTCAGAGCTACAGACATGTGAGTTGTACCTAACCAGAGGAGAGAAACCTTGCATACTCTGGACAATAAGTAGAGGCCTCAGCAGGGCTGAATTAGTCCCAGAATAAAGATTAATCGATGATGATGCCAGCAGAGCTTAAAAACAAACCCTGAAGGAAAAACCTGATCCTCAACTTAACATCTGTAAACAGATGGTGAGCTAAATGGAAAACCTCATAATTCACAGGGCATCAGGTAAAGTATTCAAAAAGTTTCTGCCTCAGGAATACAGCAGAATTATATTAAATGGTCCTAATAAGGAATACCTTAAAGGATTAAATATTTCCCAAATAACTTAAATACATTCTAGGAAAAGCTTCAAGAACATTTAGAGGAATACAAAAATATCCAGCACCCAACAAAGCATAATTTACAATGTCTTCTGTTACATACCTAACAAGCATTAACTAATTTGCCAAGCAGGTTTCAAGAAAATAAGAGACAAATGAGAAGAAGTATCAATCAAAACCAACCCAGAAAGGACACAGTTTTTTACAAAACTAGGAAACCAAGATTAAAAGTTATTATAAATGTATTCTATATGCTCTGAAGCTAGAGAAAAGACTGAGTGCAATTTAAGTTAAAAACATAGAAAAAAGACCCAAATCGAACACCTAAAAATGAAAGCTAGAATGTTAGAGATGCTCTACCTGACACTCAGTGAATTAGGCTCTATTCCTAACGTTGCATAAGCTCTGAGTACTGTATTCCTTTTGGGTGATTTCCTTTGACTGCACATAGTTGCCTCACAGGCATGTACTGATCAGTACTCAACTGAATTCTTGGAAGGGACTTCAGATCCGTAAAATTCTCTTGCATACTCTGCCCGGTGAGCTCTAGCTGCCTTGGCTTCTCAGGCTCCCAGCACCGTCTCCTCAATTCAGGAAGGTCGCTAGCCTTCTCTGGGGTTCTACTGCTCTACTACCCCACGCCTAAAAACACTCCCCAGGCTAGACCAAGCATAGGTCTCAGCTGGTTCCTGCCTCTCAGGGATCACTGTCTTGGGTTGCCTGATGGCAAATGCCTCAAAAACTGCTGTTTCATGTTTTTTGCCTAGTTATTTCAAGTAAAAGGATACCAATCCCTGTCACTCCAACTTGGCTGGAAGCACTATTTTAATTATTTTAAAAGAAAACTATGAGTTAATCTAACTTTGTGGTTGCACTGAAAGCTGAAATTTTCCAAAAATTAGATGTACTGTTAACACCACTCACCGTGTTAATAAGTTATCCTTAACCATATAATAAATGCAGACTATGTGGTTGAATTTCAGAACAGTAACCATGAAAGTGAAATAGGCAATTAGTACACATACAATACTAAGAAAGAATACATAAAGAGGTGGAAAGTAAGCCCCAAAGGAGAAGAACATACTATGTTGTCTCTCTTTCCCTGTAGCATTAATACATACATCAATGAATCTGGTATAACAAGGGAAGTTGCTGCTTCTAGCATACATTTTATACTGGCAAACAGACATCAGTAAGTAGATAATAATATGCACGCAGAGGCTCAGACCTCCGGGACAATCAGCCGCCCCACCAGAGGTAAGGAAGATCTGGGTTTGCAGTCTTCAAATGGGAATAGTTTCACCTTTCCCTAGGTGGCTGAGAGTAGTTCACAGCAAATCTTTTGATTATAGCATGGAGTACGGAAAACAAAAAACTTCAGCTACTGCTTTGGTTTCATCAGAAATTCTACACATATGTGACTTATAAGCAGTATATGGCAGAATTTTAAGCCAATCTGAGAATCTCTGTTTTTCAGTAGAAATTCCAAGTGTTATTTTTGACTACTTCTTACTACTGAATGTTCTGTTGGTGAAACTGAAGGTCTTTTGCTCAGAAGGAATAAATCAAGAAGATCACAGATGGCTGAGATTAAACGGAGCCCCTAGGGTTGAGCGGTGTCTAGCAGCCAGAACCCGAGGCTCATGGGCTGCTGAGTGGCTGTAAATACCCCCAGTGCCCCACCCTTCTGGGTAGGGTGTCACTGAGATCCTCCAGTGGAGCCTCCTGCTGCTGTTGCTCTTCCATTCCCTGGTGATGTGGCACCTCAGTCTGCCTCACCACCATGTGACAATGTGTGAACTGGATGTGCTTCTATGAGTCCATTTACAGACAAGACTTCCACTTCACAGTTCAAGAGCATTCAAACTGCTCTCATCAAAACCCATTTCTTGTCATCCTAGTGATTTTGCACCCCTCAGATGAGAAGGTCAGACAGGCCATTAGAGTCACTTGGGGTGAAAAGAAGTCTTGGTGGGGATATGAGGTTCTTACATTTTTCTTACTGGGCCAACAGGCTGAAAGGGAAGACAAAGCGTTAGCATTATCTTTAAAGGATAAACACCTATGATATGGCAATATAATACAAGAGTTTTTATAGTCACATACAATAACCTGGGGCTTTCCAAGTAGCTCAGCGGTAAAGAATCTACCTGCCAAGCAGATGTGGGTTCAATCCCTGGGTCAGGAAGACTCCTTGGAGAAGGAAATGGCAGGCTACAGTCCATGCGGTGGCAGAGTCAGACACAACTTAGCAACTAAACGACAACAACAATAATCTGATCTTAAAGATGATTATGGCATTTAGATGGATAACTGAGTTTTGCCCCAATGCTAGGTACATCATGAAGACAGACACTGATGTTTTCACCAATACTGGCAAGTCAGTGAATTATCTTTTAAATTTAAGCCACTCAGAGAAGTTTTTCACAGGTTATCCTCTAATTGATATTTATCCCTATAGAAGATTTTACCAAAAAGCCCACATTTCATACTCGGAGTATACCTTCAGTGATAAAGAATCCACCTGCCAATGCATGAGACATAAGATCCCTGGGTCAGAAAGAGCCACTGGGGGAGGACATGGCAACCCACTGCAGTAATCTTGCCTGGAGAATCCCCATGGACAGAGGAGCCTGGTGGGCTACAATCTATAGGGTCGCAAAGAGTCAGACATGACTGAAGTGACTTCGCATGCATACCTTCAAGGTGTTTCCTCCCAACTGCAGTGGATTGGGTTATATAATGTTCAGAGATCTGGTGCCGATTAAATTTGTAAAATGACAAGGCACATAAAATCCATCAAGTCTGATGATATTTATGTTTGGATCTGTTTGAATTTATTAAAAGTGGACATTCATATTCCAGAAAACACCAATCTTTTCTTTTTATATAGGAATCACTTGGATGTCTGTCAACTCAGATCTGTGACTGAAGCCCATGACATTTCTTCCAAGGAAATTATCACATTTTGGCAGGTATGCTAAGGAACACCACATGCCATTATTAATTTGACATTCTACCCAAAGCCTAGACAAGGGAGGGATATTTTGTGGAAAGTGTTGAAGTTAGGACCATGAAATCTCCAATGGAAAACTCGTGGGCAAGTCACTGTGTTGGACAGAAATTCACGACGAGCCCACAGACTGAAGATGGGAGGGTTGCACTTGACCTGCGGTTTATACTGACAACTATCAAGTCAGGCCTTTTAAAGATGATATTCAGAGGAATTAAACATCATAGCTCAGTCAGGAAAGAATCTGCCTGCAATCCAAGAGACCTAAGTTCAATTCTGGGTCAGGAAGATCCCCTGGAAAAGGAAATGGCAACTCACTCTAGTATTCTTGCCAGAGAAATCCCATGGGCAGAGGAGACTTCCAGGCTACATAGAGTCCATGGGATCACAAGAGTTGGCATGATTTAGTGACTAAACCACTACCACCACCAAGAAGGAATGGAAAATTTTTTTTAATAAAACTAATGGGACCAAATAATTTGAAGACATCATTCTACAGACTAGGACTTCTTAAAAGGGTTTCATTGAATTATAAAGCTCATTTTTCTGTAACAACAAAGCAGTGTGGAGTATTGTTTATTCACTGAACAATCTAGTCAGTTCAGGATTTTGTATGTATCTTACTTGGATTACCAGTATTTTTAATACATAGTTCTGTGGAAAAAAACTAAAGTTATACCAAAATTTTATTTGTTCTTGGTCATTCACAAGATACTTGAAGATATTGCAGTATTTTGAAGCTATCAATCTTCATTTAATAATAGTGTTTTGTACTTTCTGGGTGTTTGAATGCTATGGTTGTTTCAATACTATATAAACAGAACAGTGAAAAATCACTCTTTAAATTTTTTTCACTCTTTAAATTTTTACTTCACTGATGAGTTTATTATGAATAGTTCTATTAGTATGAAGTCATTGGTCACTACTGCATATCAATAATCTCTTGGACTTTGATAAATATTTCATTGTGGTAAAACAGAGAAGAATTAAAGCAAGAAGATCTGAATTACTGTCTTGTTTGTAGAAATATAATCCCATTGTTTTTAGATGTCACCTCATCTGGCTGATGATTCCATCTGGAAATCAGGAGTAATTTGCCAGGCAGCATATTTCCTTTGGGAAGGACTCTGACGCCAAAAAGAAAAGCGAGAACGTGATGGCCAGAAAAAATATCATAAAAGGAATGTCACATTTCAGTACTTGAGGGAGAGAGAAGACTAAAGATTCAAGTGGCATCATTAACTGCCCCATGTTTTTTCTCATTAACAATCATTCTGAGAATAAATAGGAAAACAGAACAAAAAAGAAAATATTTTGAACTGATAACCAGAATGAATTTGAAAAATAAAAACACTGAAAAGCCTGTTCAGTTCACTGTTACAACAAAAATGAATTCACTATTCTAAGAATGTTAAACCCATAATTGCTGGTAAGCAATATTTCCTATAATGATCTTGAAATGTAACATTCCTTTGAAGCAAAATAAAAAACCAAGTTAGTAACAAGGAGAAGTCCTCACTACTTCCTCTCCTATTCTGAAGTTGTCTACACTGACAACATAAACTAATAATCCATCGACTTTAATTTTATCTATTTTCTTACCAGTTAATAGGGCCCACTTTAATTTTTATTCATATTTTGGTGTAGGTAAATTTGTAAGTTCCATTTGACAGTATAATGTAAATTCCCATCTTTTCTTCCTCTTCCTCCAGCCAGCCCTATATGCCAAAAATTATTGGAACAGAAATTTAAGTGACTTCTGTCATCTTTAATTCATAACTTTCTTCAGATAAGCTTTGCAGAATCACAAAAAATAAAAATAAAATTTCTGAGAAATTAGAAATAAAAATTATATCTTTATCTATATAGTAGATATCCTTTTAGTTATCATCCTTTCAGCTAGTCTGAAATCAGAAGACAAAGTACTGAAATTTCCATTGGTTATAACACCGTCATTCCTTTTAAATTCCCATGTCAAATAACTTGACTTTCTCTTTTTCAGTGTGCCTTACGTTAATGCCTTAACAGACCTAACAGAAGCAGAAGAGATCAAGAAGCGATGGCAAGAATAGAACTGTACAAAAAAAGATCTTAATGACCCGGATAACCACAACGCTGTGGTCATTCACCCAGAGCCAGACATTTGGAGTGTAAAGAAAGAGGGCCTTAGGAAGCACTGCTGCCAATAAAGCTAGCAGAGGTGATGGAATTCCAGCAGAGCTATTTAAAATCCAACAAGATGATGATATTAAATGCTGCACTCAATATGTCAGCAAACTTGGAAAACCCAGCAGGGGCCACAGGACTGGAAAAGGTCAGTTTTCATCACAATTCCCAAGAAGGGCAGTACTAAAGAATGTTCAAGCTACCAGACAATTGCACTTTCTCATGTGAGTAAGGTTATGCTCAAAATTCTTCAAGCTAGGCTTCAGCATTATGTGGATCAAGATCCTCCACATGTTCCAGTTGGGTTTAGGAAAGACAGAGGAACCAGAGATCAAATTGCCAATATCCACTGGATCACAGTGAAAGCAAGGGAATTCCAGAAAAACATCGACCTCTGTTTCACTGACTACACTAAAGCCTTTGACTGTGTGGATCATAACAAACCGCAGAAAACTCTCAAAGAGATGGGAATACCAGACCACCTTACCTATCTCCTGAGAAACCTGTATACAGGTCAAGAAACAACAGCTAGAACCACACATGAAACAACTGAAACAACAGCTAGAACCACACATGAAACAACTAACTGGTTCAAAAGTGGGAAAGGGTACAGCAAGATTGTATATTGTCACCCTGCTTATTTAACTTATATTCAGAGTACATCACGTGAAATGCCAGGTTGGATGAATCACAAGCTGGAATCAAGACTTTCAGGAGAAATATCAACAACCTCAGATATGCAGATAACACCACTCTAATGGCAGAAAGTGAAGAGGAACTAAAGAGCCTCATGATGAGGGTGAGAGAGGAGGGTGAAAAAGCTGGCTTGAAACTCAACATTCCAAAAACGAAGATCATGGCATCCAGTCCTATCACTTCATGGCAAGTAGATGGGGAAACAGTGACAGATTTTATCTTCTTGGGCTCCAAAATCACTGCGGATGGTGACCTCAACCATGAAATTAAAAGACGCTTGCTCCTTGGAAACAAAACTATGACAAATCTAGACAGCATATTAAAAAGCAGAAACATCATTTTGCTGACAAAGATCTGTATAGGCAAAGCCGTGGTTTTTCCAGTAGTCATGTACAGCTGTGAGAGCAGGACCATAAAGAAGGCTGAGCGCCAAAGAATTGATGCTTTCAAACTGCAGTGCTGGAGAAGACTTTTGATCGAGAGTCCCTTAGACTGCAAGGAGATCAAACCAGTCAATCCTAAAGGAAATCAACCTTGAATATTCATTGGAAGGACTGATGCCAGAGCTAAATTTCCAATACTTTGGCCAACTGATGCAAAGAGACAACGCATTGTAAAAGACTCTGAAGCTGGAAAAGATTGAAGGCTAAAGGAGAAGGGGGTAGCTGAGAATGAGATGGTTCAACAGCATCACTAACTCAATGGACAAAAATATGAGAAAACTCTAGGAGACAGCAGAGGATAGACGAGCCTGGTGTGCTACAGTCCATGAGGTTGCAAAGAGTCAGACATGACTTAGCAACTGAACAAAAACAAACAAAATTTATAAATATATTCAACTTTGGACTTGGCAATTTTACTTTAGAAATTTACCATAAAAAAAAAGTAGTATACAAACATATATGGATAAGGTTATTTCCCACATCATTGCTTTCAACTGCAAATTAATGGAAAAACCCTAAATGCAAAAAATTTTAAATTGGAGTGTGGTTGGCTAAATTATTACAACAACACAATTAAGTAATATGTTGTTCTAGAAAGATGAGAAAGATCTTCCAGGTATAATAAAAGAAAACAAAATAAAGGGCAGATTATTTACTGTATACAACTTTTGAGTATGAAATAAGAAATTAGAAATACCCATGAATCGGAATAAAATATTTAACCAAGAAAATAATAAGACTGGTTACCAACAAGGTGTGTGTAGTGGTTTACTGCAGCTGCTGTAACAAATTACCACCAACCTGGTGGCTTACAACAACAGAAATTTAGTCTCTCATCATTCTGAATGTCTGAAGTCTGAAGTAAGTTTCACTGAACTAAAATTAAGGTGTAAATAAGGCCTCACTCCCTAAGGAGGCTCTAGGAAGGAATCTGTTCCTTGTCTCTTACAACATCTGGTAGTTGTTAATACTCTGTGACTTGTGGCTCCAACCCAGCTTCTGCCTTTATGATCACATTGCCTTCTCCTTTCCTATGTCAAATCTCTTGTCTGCTTCTCTCTTAAGAAGAATATCCATAACTGTATTTAGGGCCCACCCAGAATAATCTATCTTCCATAACTGTATTTAGGGCCCACCCAGAATAATCTATCTCAAGAGTCTTAGTCAAATCTGCAAGAATGCTTTTTTCAAATTAACAGATTTCAGAGATTAGCACTTGAATGTCATCCATGGTACCACCTTTCAGCCTATTGGGAGTAACTGAAAATGGAGTGGAAGAGATGGGTGAATGACTTTCATAGTTCTGACTCCTGTTAGAACAGTAATTCCTATAGTTCTGAACCATATGAATGTTTCACATACTCAAAATATAAAGAAAATCAACAAGGATACAGGAGGAATAACCCTTAAGGTGCTATATAGACAGAAAGAACTAGACCTAAAAGTATTTCAAATAGCTATACTGAATATATCCATACTAAAAGATGTGGATAGAGCCACTGAGAAAGAACTAACTGAAGTAACTTTGGAACATGTTATTTTGCCTATATACTGTCAAGCTGAAAACAAAAAGACCACTAGTTAATTTTTACCACTAGTGTGACTGATCAACTTTGAGACTACCTTTTAAGCATACTAGAATTGATTTACTAAGTGAATGTATTGTTAAGTAATCAAAGTTAGGTCTATCACTGTTAGCAAAGGGAATTAGAAATGCTGAAAAAGTTATGAATCTTATGATGCTGGACTGAAACTGAAGATATCAACTTGAACTATATACGTAGCTATACATACACATAAATAGAGAGATAAGAACATGTGAGCGCGTGTATCTCCTAACTCTATCAACCGAGGGAACTTGGAAGCAATGACACCCCATTAACAATGAACAGGACAACTAGCACCCAGACCTTTTATCTAAATTCTATTCTCTTCTAATGGAGAAGGCAATGGCACCTCACTCCAGTACTCTTGCCTGGAAAATCCCAGGGATGGAGGAGCCTGGTAAGCCGCAGTCCATGGGGTCGCAAAAAGTCAGACATGACTGAGCGACTTCACTTTCCCTTTTCACTTTCATGCATTGGAGAAGGAAATGGCAACCCACTCCAGTATTCTTGCCTGGAGAACACCAGGGACGGAGGAGCCTGGTGGGCTGCCGTCTATGGGGTCGCACAGAGTCGGACACAACTGAAGCGACTTAGCAGCAGCAGCAGCATTCTCTTCTAATAGGAATTGAGACTTCTGGGAAAAACAGCTCATTCCATTTCAAGGGGTGGAACAGTACAAGACAGACCAAGAGCATCTTATGCCGGAAACTAAGGAAATGTTCAAAGATGGAAATATGTCTTAAGGATACAGGAGTCAGTCTGAAGGGACCAAATCTGGGACAACCCGAGAATCAAAATAAATGGTATCAATTTGACAGTACTAAGTAAAATAAGAATACATGTGTATGTACATGCTAGAATATCAGCTAATTAAAGGAGAAATTCACCAACTGGCAACCACCATATTAATAATGGGCTTCCCCAGTGGCTCAGACAGTAAGGAATCCACCTGCAACGCAGGAGACCTGGGTTCAATCCCTGGGTCAGGAAGATCCGCTGGAGGAGGGCATGGCAACCCACTACAGTATTCTTGGGCTTCCCTGGTGGCTCAGACGATAATGAATCCACCTGCAATGCAGGAGACCTGGGTTCGATCCCTGGGTTTGGAAAATCCCCTGGAGGAGGGCATGGCAACCCACTACAGTTTTAATTTTTTGGTTTCCCTGTAGCTCAGCTGGTAAAGAATCTGCCTGCAAGGCAGGAGACCCCAGTTTGATCCCTGGGTAGGGAAGATCCACTGTAGAAGGGAGAGGCTACCCACTTCAGTATTATTGGGCTTCCCTGGTGGCTCAGCTGGTAAAGAATCCACCTGCAATGCAGGAGAAGGAACTGGAGAAGGGCATGGCAACCCACTCCAGTACTTTTGTCTGGAGAATCCCACGGACAGAGGAGCCTACAGTCCATAAGGTCGCAAAGAGTCAGACACAACTGAAGTAACTGAGCACATATTAATAATATTGATTCAATCAAGCCTCCTTCTTGAGAAGGAAATGGCAACCCACTCCAGTATTTTTGCCTGGAAAATCCCATGGACAAAGGAGCGTAGTGGGCTACAGTCAAAGGGTTTGGAAAGTGTTGGACACAACTGAGCAACTCAGCAGACACAGCATACAAACTTCCTCAAAGGAATGCAAAAGTAGTTAATAAAAGTCTGATGAGAAACAGAATATTCACATAGTCTCAAGTATTTCCTCATAACATACTTATTAATTACAAAGGAAAAATATGCACTTCTAGAGTGGGGAATAAAAAATAAAAGTGGCAGGTGATCAAAACTGGGATCTCCAATAAAGGGACAAATCAACATCATATGTCTCCAGATAAACCTCCTGAGAAGGACACAACCATAGCCCTGAAAAAATGTATAATCAGATTCTAAGATGAAACATTAGACAAACCCAAACCAAGAGACACTCTACAAAATAACTGGACTACATTTTTAAAAAGTCAGTGTCATAAAAGAAACTTTTCCAAATTAAAGAGAACGAAAGTAACTCATGATTCTGAATTTGATCTTGGACTAGAGAAAAATATTTTTTCTTTTGCTATATTATTTGGTCAGTTGGTAAAATTTAAATTCATAGACAAAGTAAATAAGACTTAACAAATATAGATAGATTAAATGAATAATTATTATTCATTATTCATTTATTATTATTCCTCACTTATTATTCATTTACAGACAGATTGATGTCCTTTAGTTACTTCAGGAGATTGTCTTACATTTCATAAATTAAACACTGAGTTTCAGAGAATCGTACTTGTGACTTTCAAATAGTTCAGGAAAAGAGAATGATAGAAATAAAATAAAAAGAAAATTATAAAGAAAATGTGAAATATTAAATCTGGGAAACTAGACAAAAGGTACAGAAGAATTTTTTACATATAATTCTATTTGCTTGTTTGTAGCTGCACTGGGTCTTTATTCTCCACACGGGCTTTCCCTAGTTACAGTGAGTGGGGCTACTCTCTAGTTGCAGGGTGCAGGCATCTCAGTGTGGTGCCTTCTTTTGTCTCAGAGCACCAGCTCTGGGGGGGGGGGGGGGGGGCTTTAGTAGTTGCGGGTCACGGGCTCTAAAGCACAGGCTTCAGCAGCTGTGGCTCAAAAGCCTAACTGCTCCATGGCATGTAGAATCCTCCTGGATCAGTGTCTCCTGCACTGGCAAATGGATTCTTTACCACTCAGCCACCAGGAAAGCCCCAGGGGAATTGTTTATACTGTTCTTGCACCATTCATTTTTGTGAGTCTGAAATTATTTTAAAAATACAAAACTTTAAAGGTCACTGACTGGGGTAATAATTTTGAAATTGGAAAACATTGGAAGAAACATATGTTTCAAAACATATTGAGAATATAGGGAACCTGACCTAGGACCAGCTGAAGGATGGAGAAGATTCTGCTACAGTGTAAGGTCCAAATCTGTATAGCATATACATGATTGGAAATAGAATCATGTCTGTCAATGTCTGCCTTCTGTCTTAACTCATTCCTATATTCAACCAGTGACTGCCACACAGTGTATACTCTAATAAATGTATTAAATGGATGAACCCATATGTAAATAACAACCAGCAATAATAATCTGCATAAGAAAATAAATCAAGCTATTCAGAAATAAGTCCTAAAGATAGGCATGAAGTTTCTAAACATATTTTAGCCACAGAATACTTTTTCCTACTAAAATCCTAAATAGAACCTCAACACAGGAAAAAAAAAAAAATTAAAGTGCAGTGACTCTAGTTTTGGTGTAAATCTAATGAAGGTTTGGAAACCCTTAACTTCTATTCTTCCAACACCAAAACCCAACACCAATTCTCAAGATGCCAGAGCTCTGAGAATGTAAAGATGAAAGGAAAGGCTTAATTTTGAAGTTATTGCACCACCCTCTATTGATAAAAAAAACTCTCTTCCTCTCTAAACCTTGATCTAAAGAACCATTCAAAACCAACACAAAATTATTTCCTCTCACTGTTCTAAAGTCTTTGGAACTGTTAAATAATCAATATTTGAACCTGGTTCTCCTCAAGAACCTTCTACATCTGGATTCCTTAAAAATGGACAGTTGTTTAAAGCTATGAAATTTAATTTAAGACAAGTTGAACAGGAAAATTCAGGTAACAAAAATCAGTAAATAACTATCCTCTAATAATTAAGATATATCCAAAAATTGGCTTAGTGCATACGAAGTATGATTAACGAATCAACTGGTATCCCACAAATCCTTTCAAGGATTCACAAGGCCAAAACTCTTCATGGTAACACTGAGATGGTAATTGCCTTTATCATAAAATTAGCATTTGCATGCACAGTGCAAAAACAAAGTTGGATGAAACTGATGGTGTCTTAGAATGAACAAAGGCCCTGGTATCAAACTGTACTAGTAGTCAGTGTATGTTTTACTGACAAACAACTGGCAAGGAGTTGGGGGGAAGCCAGAAGGGTGTGAGTATTACTGAAGAATATCCTTAATAAGGAGTTAAAATTATTTTTATTTTCTAAAATCTCAAACATTCACATCTTTTTAATAGTCTGTGTACTTTCAATTCAGCTCACTTGTGTCCAAATCTTTGCAATCCCATGGACTGCAATACGCCAGGCTTCCCTGTCCTTCACCATCTCCTGGAGTTTGCTCAAACTCATGTTCATTGAGTCAGTGATGCCATCCAACCATCTCATCCTCTGTTGTCCCCTTCTCCTCCTGCCTTCAATCTTTCCCAGCATCAGGGTCTTTTCTAATGTGTCAGCTCTTCACATCAGGTAACCAAAGTATTGGAGCTTCAGCATCAGTCCTTTCAGTGAATATTCAGGACTGATCTCCTTTATGATGGACTGGTTGGATCTCCTTGCAGCCCATGGAACTCTCAGGAGTATTCTCCAGCATCACAGTTCAAAAGCATCAATTCTTTAGCACTCAACCTTCTTTATGGTCCAACTCTCACATCCATACATGACTACAGGAAAAACCACAGCTTTGACTACACAGACCTTTGTTGGCAAAGTAATGTCTCTGATTTTTAATATGTTGTCTAGGTTTGTCATAACTTTTTTCCAAGGAGCAAGCGTCTTTTAATTTCATGGCTGCAGTCACCATCTGTAGTGATTTTGGAGCCCAAGAAAATAAAGTCTGTCACTGTTTCCATAAAATAGCCACATTTTATTCATATACTTCAGCCAAAACAATACATTACAATATAATAAATGCAGAAGCAAATATAAAAACCCAGACATCTTCTACTAAGAGTTTGCAAAACTAAAAAGTTTTGCAAAAATGTCAAACAAAGACAATCTAATATTTTTTGCTGTTTTGGAAATTATTTTTAATTAAATGTTATTTACATAAACATGTAATGAGCTTATTATTGGTATTTTTAATGAATAGTTACATTAAATTTGTTTTACTCTAATGTGGCAAGTATCAATATAATCACCAAAAAAATTTCTTGTCTCCCTCAACAATTTTTAATAATGTAAAATGGGTTTTAAGAACAAGTTAGAGAACTACTACTATTAAGCAGCAAACTGATTTGTCAGAAAACTTCCTCTAATCTCTACAGAATTAGAAATAAGAAAAAAACTGATTATTATCAGCATGTGCCTGTATGCATGCTAAGCCACCTCAGCCATGTCCGACTCTTGGAGACCCTATGGACTTTAGCTCACCAGGCTCCTCTGTCCATGGGATTCTCCAGGCAAGAATACTGGAATGGGTTGCCATCCCCTCCTCCAGGGGATCTTCCCAACCCTGGGATCAAACCGGTGTCTCTAATGTCTCCTGCATTGGCAGGGGGCTTCTTTAACACTAGCACCACCTGGGAAGCCCTATTACCACCATAAGGTGAAGTAGCTTCAATCGTGTCCGATTCTTTGCGACCCCATGGACTGTAGCCCACCAGGCTCCTCCATCCATGGGATTTTCCAGGCAAGAATACTGGAGTAGGTTGCCATTTCCTTCTCCAGGGGATCTTCCCAATGCAGGGATCAAACTCAGGTCTCCCGCATTGCAGGCAAACTCTTTACCATCTGAGCCACCAGGAAATCCCAAATGCTAGAGTGGGTTGCCATTTCTTCCCCAGGGGATCTTCCCAAGTCAGGGATAGAACCCGTGTCCCCTGTGGCTCCTGCATCGGAAGACAAATTCTTTACCACGGAACCACTTGGGAAGAGCTCCACTCAATTCAGTACAAGTAAAACAAATGTTCCTCAAATACAACACTGCTATTAATCTTCAAACATTTTCCCTCACTTAATTTTTTCCAATATAAAAGAAGGAAATTTTAGAACCCCTACTTATTTTCTCATTCCAAATTTCTCTATTCCTACTGTATCATTAATGTGGAAAAATAGTCAATCGTTTTAGACGGAATGGAATACATTAGTTTCAGTAGTGGATAATGTCTGCTATCTGATATACTATATCTTTTAATATGTCTGAAATGTTCCAAAGGTTAAAAAAGTCTCAGCAAAGACTACAGGAGTAAAGGGAAATGGGGAAAGAATAGGGGAGAAAAAAGGAGGAAGAAAAGGGAAAAGAAAAGAGGAGGCATGAGGAGAAGCGGGCAAGGAGAAGGAGTGAGGAGAGGGGGAAATAAAAGGAGAGCAGAAGCGTGAATGACCTGCTAACTCTACCTTCCACAAAGCTGGCTGGACGTTTTAAGTATATGATACCCACAAACAAATTTTCTCTAGGTATCTCATACTTACTATGGCCTACCCAAAGAGCACTGCTTAAATGAAGCTCTTGATATCTAGGACAAACGTTCTCACAAACCATATTCAATGTCCAAGGCCAAAAACATTCTTCTTTTTTGTTGAATTATGCTCAGTTTATTAACCTGAAACCAAACTGTAAACATTATTATACTAACTCAACTTTCATATTTTTATCATCAGGTTCATGTAAGAACAATTATCAAGTTCATTTACATTTTAAGGTTTCCTTGCTACTTTCACTGAAAATAGCTTTATAGGTCAGTTCTGACTTGTTGTTCAGTCACTAAGTCATGTCCAACTCTTTGCAACCCCATGGACTGCAGCACACCAAGCTTCCCTGTTCTTCACTATCTCCCAGAGTTTGCTCAAGTTCAGGTCCACTGAGTTGGTGATGCTATATCCATCTACACTGGACAGCAGTTCTGGCTACTAATAACCTAATTGGCATTTCAGAAGCATATATACAATTCAAAAGTTGACTATTTCAAAACAGGAAATAAAAATTCAACCAATGTCCCTATAAAATAAGACTTCCCGGCAAAGCAAACATTACTATATAAAATAATAATCTGAACAAAAAACAGCACACTATTTTATTCACCGTTTTTACTTGCTACTTGAGCTTTCCTTTACAAATAAGTACTTACTAAGTGGTGTTTATGACATTATAAAAATGTGAAAAATTAAAAAGACATCTTTTATTCAACATAGCCAAAGAAATATCAACATATACTATCACACCTATTTACTATTATGCCTTTTAAACATAATTCCATGCTGTAGCTCAGAAAAATGTTTGCTTTACACAAGTCTTTATGTGAAAAAAACTTAATGTAAGGAATTAAGGATCTAATGGTATGCTATTGAGTATTTAACGTGTATCAAGTGCTTTGACTAAGCATTTTACATGGGCTACCACTAAATCACTTGAAATCTCATAACCACTCTGTAATTATCATCTCCATTTTACAGCTAAGGAAACAAATTCTGTTAGTAACTAGTCGGGCTAAAATTTGAACTCAGATCTGATGCTAAACCATAGTTTTTTCCACTCTACCAAGTTACACAGATTAAAAATTACAGCTTGCAATCATTCATTAACTAAATATCAGCAACAGTATCATTCAGTATCAATTACATAAAAATGTAAATCACTTGCAGTACATGGCTTAAAGCCAAACTCCGATATATAATCCCTAATGATTACAGACTAGTAAATGTACCAAACATTTCATGCTTGGGCCCTGACAAGCAAAAAGGTCCTCATATATAAACAGTCCACTATGAACAAGCTATTCCAAAACCTATTCAGAACTTAGAATGCACTTTCCTTTTATACAGAAATATGCTAAATGGTAACTCTAGTCCCAGGCCAACCCATATTTAAATGGTAATTTATCAACTATACTTAGCCACACTTGAGGAGCATAGAACTATAAACACAAGGCTTAATAGCCAATTTGGCGAACATTATAGCTTAAATTATTAATACATCAACCATTATAACTACATTCATTTGTGAAAGGAAATCTATACTAACAAGTTAATTTTTGTTACCCATATTGCTGTTGGGCTGCTTTCACCCACCATTAGTGTATATGTATATATATATGTGTGTATATATATATATATATATATATATATATATATATAATATATATATATATTCCATGTATTCGGTATTTTATTTTGATACTAAATAAAATATAATGAGATAATTAGTTGAAGAAAATATATAAACCCAATAACAACAGTCACTAATGAGAGCTAAGTTCTACTAAGCATCTACTGTGTAATAGCCATTATGTTGACTATTAAAATTATTGGGTAGCATTACTACAACTACTACTACTAAGTCGCCTGAGTCGTGTCCGACTCTGTGCGACCCCATAGATGGCAGCCCACCAGGCTCCACCATCCCTGGGATTCTCCAGGCAGGAATACTGGAGTGGGTTGCCATTTCCTTCTCCAGTGCATGAAAGGGAAAAGTGAAAGGGAAGTTGCTCAATCGTGTCCGACTCTTAGCGACCCCATGGACTGTAGCCTACCAGGCTCCTTTGTCCATGGGATTTTCCAGGCAAGAGTACTGGAGTGGGGTGCCATTGCCTTCTCCGTGGGTAGCATTAAATTATTTCAATTAAACTTCATAATAACAATGCTAGTTATTAACCCATTTAACAGACAGAGAGATAGAAATCTGGTAAATTTACTTCTCTCTTCAAGATAGTACCATTAATATTTGGTGGAATGAGGTCTGCTATCAAAGTTCAGTTCAGCTCAGTTCAGTCGCTCAGTCGTGTCCAACTCTTTGTGACCCCATGAACCGCATGCCAGGCCTCCCTGATCATCACCAACTCCCGGAGTCTACCCAAACCCATGTCCATTGAGTCGGTGATGCCATCCAACCATCTCATCCTTTGTCGTCCCCTTCTCCTCCTGCTCTCAATCCTTCCCAGCATCAGGATCTTTTCAAATGAGTCAGCTCTTCATGTGAGGTGGCCAAAGTACTGGAGTTTCAGCTTCAACATCAGTCATTCCAATGAACACCCAGGACTGATCTCCTTTAGGATGGACTGGCTGGATCTCCTTGCAGTCCAAGGGACTCTCAAGAGTCTTCTCCAACACCACAGTTCAAAAGTATCAATTCTTCGGCGCTCAGCTTTCTTTATAGTCCAACTCTCACATCCATACATGACTACCGGGAAAACCATAGCCTTGACTAGACGGACCTTTGTTAACAAAGTAATGTCTGTGCTTTTTAATATGCTATCAAAGGCCATGATCTTATTCATTATTCACTTCACTACATTTACTGAGTACCTCTGAGTCAGCCACTGTGAGGGAAAAAGAAGAGGTACAAAATCACAGAGGTAAAGATATTCACATCCCAATATCCATTCAACAAATATTTCTTGAGCTCCTATTATGTTCCAGGCCCTGTTGTTTTTACTGGTGGCTCTCAGTTGAGGCTCTCCTCAACTAGTATTAACTCTATTATACAGTCATCTCCATCACCAGGGAATTTTGGAGAAATGAGTGACTCCACAGAATCAATAGAAAATTACAAAATAAACTAGAACAACTATCATATCAACAGCATTAAAGTAATTAAAGACAACTACGGACATATAACGGAGAAGGCAATGGCAACCCACTCCAGTACTCTTGTCTGGGAAATCCCATGGACGGAGGAGCCTGGTAGGCTGTAGTCCATGGGGTCGCAAAGAGTCGGACACGACTGAGCGACTTCACTTTCACTTTTCACTTTCATACATTGGAGAAGGAAATGGCAACCCACTCCAGTATTCTTGCCTGGAAAATCCCAGGGACGGAGGAGCCTGGTGGGCTGCCGTCTATGGGGTCGCACAGAGTCGGACACGACTGATGCAACTTAGCAGCAGCAGCAGCAGCAGGGATATATAAAAGGATTCAAAACACTCCTAAAGAGGTTCCCACTGGTCAAAGATGGGACAATTAGAGCTTCATTAACTGTATTAATTGCAATGTATTAAAATCTAAATATATATAAATCCATGAGCTCAAAATGATCCTTAAATAACTAAAACACTTTCAGAAGTTTTTACAGCACATATTCACTATCTTGAAAACTGGTAATTAAAAACAAAGAATTAGGCATTTATCCTGCCTTTCCTTGTAAATAGTGACCTCCTTCAAAAGGCCCCATGCACGCACTGCCACACTCAGTGCCCCTGACCTTGCAGCAGGCCATCACCAACGCACGCCTCTGCCAGAGACTCATGGACATTCATAGGCAAGTCAGGGTCAGTCGCCTTTGCAGTCACTGTTCCTTCCTCCTGGGTACTGGTGCATACAAGGTTTTGTTCCAAGTTTTCATTCCAATCTCAAAGAAAGGCAATGCCAAAGAATGTTCAAACTACTGCACAATTGCACTCATCCCACATGCTAGTAAAGTAACATTCAAAATTCCCCAAGTCAGGCTTAAACAGTATGTGAAATGAGAACTTCCAGATGTTCAAGCTGGATTTAGAAAAGGCAGAGGAACCAGAGATCAAATTGCCAACATCTGCTGGATCATTGAAAAAGCAAGAGAGTTTCAGAAAAACATATACTTCTGCTTTATGGACTACGCCAAAGCCTCTGACTGTGTGGATCACAACAAAATGTGGAAACTTCTTAAAGAGATGGGAGTACCATACCACCTAACCTGCCTCCTGAGAAATCTGTATGCAGGTCAAGAAGCAACAGTTAGAACCAGACATGGAATAACGGACTGGTTCCGGGAAAGGAGTACGTCAAGGCTGTATATTATCACCCTGCTTATTTAACTTATATACAGAGTACATCATGTGAAATGCCGGGCTGGATGAAGCACAAGCTGGAATCAAGATTGCCGGGAGAAATATCAGTAACCTCAGATATGCAGCCAGTACTCTTGCCTGGAAAATCCCATGGACAGAGGAGCCTGGTAGGCTACAGTCCATGGGGTCGCTAAGGGTCAGACACGACTGAGCGACTTTACTTCCACTTTTCCCTTTCATGCATTGGAGAAGGAAATGGCAACCCACTCCAGTGTTCTTGCCTGGAGAATCCCAGGGACAGCGGAGCCTGGTGGGCTGCCGTCTATGGGGTCGCACAGAGTCGGACACGACTGAAGCAACTTAGCAGTAGCAGCAGTAGCAGATATGCAGATGATACCACCCTTATGGCAGAAAGTGAAGAACTAAATAGCCTCTTGATGAAAGTGAAAGAGGAGAGTGAAAAAGTTGGCTTAAAGCTCAACATTCAAAAAACGAAGATCATGGCATCCGATCTTATCACTTCATGGTAAATAGATGGGAAAACAATGGAAACAGAGACAGACTTTATTTTCTTGGGCTCCAGAATCACTGGAGATGGTGACTGCAGCCATGAAATTTAAAGATGCATGCTCCCTGAAAGAAAAGCTATGACCAACCTAGATAGCATATTAAAATGCAGAGACATTACTTTGCCTACAAAGGTTTGTCTAGTCAAAGCTACAGTTACTCCAGTAGCCATGTATGGATGTGAGAGTTGGACAATAAGGAAAGCTGAGTGCCGAAGAATTGATGCTTCTGAACTGTGGTGTTGGAGAAGACTCTTGAGAGTCCCATGGACTGCAAGGAGATCCAACCAGTCCATCCTAAAGAAAATCAGTCCTGAATATTCATTGGAAAGACCTATGCTGAAGCTGAAACTCCAATACTTTGGCCACCTGATGCAAAGAATTGACTCATTGGAAAAGACCCTGATGCTGGGAAAGATTGAATGCAAGAGGAGAAGGGGACGACAGAGGATGAGATGGTTGGATGGCATCACTGACATAATGGACATGAGTTTGAGCAAGCTCCAGGAGTTAGTCATGGACAGAGAGGCATGGCGTGCTGCAGTCCATGGGGTCACAAAAAGTCGGACACAACTGACCAACTGAACTTCCTTGTAAATAACAGTTGAAGATAATATTATATGGAAGTACCCTAAATCATAAATAAAAATTACTTAGAATATCACCATTTTTGAAATCCCCAATGAATTACTGGATGTAGGTATTAAATGGGCTTCCCTGGTGGCTCAGTGATAAAGACTCTTCCTGCAAAGACCCGGGTTCAATCCCTGGGTCAGGAAGATCTCCTGGAAGAGGGCATTGCAACCTACTCTAGTACTCTTGCCTAGAGAATCCCTTGGACAGTGAATCCTGTCAGGCTGTGGCCCATAGGGCCGCACAGAGTCAGACACGACTGAAGCAACTAAGCAGCAGCAAGCAGGTATCAAATATCCATGGCTGGTAACATCACAAAAAAGACTCACGCAGAAATCAAGTCCCCCTAATAAATATAACCTCATATAGTCTTGTCAGGATTATACCTGATTCTGATCAAGACTCTAGATCCCACAGAAAACCTGCAGGACACATAAAAAAGACAAAGGCAAGCTGAATTAACCATTAGTATGAGATCAGCAGAACCAAACTGTGGGAAACTCTACAAGTCAACCAGGGTTCAGCAGCTAAACTGTGCAGAAAAGAAATGAGAGGGGAATGTACAGATTAAAAGGCTCAAAAGACATACCAAATTCAAAACTGAAATAGGTAAGATTAAAGTGTACTATCTAGAAACACACACACACTAGTGATAAAACTATATTACCACAAAAATCAAAATAACTGTTAGTACTGGGAGGGAAACAGTTACAAGTTTCTGAGGTGGTGGCTATAATTGCATTAGTTTATAATACATTAAATAGACTTGTTCTGTGTGGTCTTTTTTTGAATTTGTGCTTTATTTTTACAATCATAATAATCTGTACATTTTGTCGTATAATAAATTGTAAAAAAAAAAAAAAAAAGAAAGAAAGAAAGGAATTTCGGTTCTGACACAGTTGAAATTTCAACTCTATCACATTTCTGTTGTGTGATCCTAGGCAAGTCATTTAATAACTCTATGCTTCAGTTTCCTCATGAGTGAAACAGAGAAAACAATAAACATAATACTGAGCAAAACATATAGTTAAAATGTTTCACAAAGTGCTCACTGGACAGTGTTATGATTTCAGTAAATAATTACTACCTATTCAAAAATGTGACATTGCACTGCTAGGTCAAATTCTTTGCACAGAATGATTATAGTACTAACTCTTTTGATATAAATTTTTTTTTATTATCAGTCACTTCTTGTATAAATCCTTGAAAGTGAAAAAAATCTAATAAAGAAAATGTCAAATAATACTTAACATAAGTTTATTTAGCCAACACTTAGACCAAATGCCTTATAAAGCAGACATGTATATAATTTGAAGAAACATAAATTCATTCCTCTTAGGCAAATACCTACTGGCGAGATTTCTGGGCCACATGTTAAGTGTATGTTTAATTTTATATAAGAAACTGCCAAGCTATTATCCAAAGTGACTGTACAATTTTGCATTCCTATCAGCAATGTACTGAGTTTCAGCTGCTTCACACCCCTGCCAGCTTGGTATTGTCAAAGTTTTGTGTCTTTGTTTTGCCATTCTAAAAGGTACCTAGTAGTATTTATTTCTGGTTTTAAGTTGCATTTCCCTAACAGCTAATAGTGTCGAAATACTCAGGGTTTTTTTTTTTTATATTATTTAATTCTTCTTATTAAAGGACTAGTTTTAACGTTTAGCACTAAGCCTGTTAATGGAATGAAACAGTTTCATAAACTAAATAAAGCTTGATGCAGAATCATTTACAATACTGAAAATTTCAAACTGGCCTCAAGAAAAAATAGAAAGCTTACACAGACATTTTTAATTCATTCAGTATAAAGTGTATTCAAATAAAATCAACTCAAATTTTTGGCAACTTTTTAATAAAAATTAAGAAAATTAAATAGCTTCTTTATCAATTTTCTGCTTCTCGTCTTCCCAAAAATCCTTCCACAAAATAACCTAAGTGTAACAGTGTCACACAACATTTATTGAGTGCTTCTTCTTTATGCTTACAAATATTAATATCAAGTGACCCTGTTCTCAAGCAGTTAATATTATTCATAATTTTAAAAAATTAACTTTCTCAAAGAGTCTTTCTCTTTTAGAGTAGTTCTAAATTTAAAGAAAAATTCAGAAGATAACAGAGTTCCCATATACTGCCCTCCCATTCAGTTTCCCCTAATAGTAACATCTTACAGTCTGTCTGTCTGTGAAAGCCGCTCAGTTGTGTCTAACTCTTTGTGACCCCGTGGACTATACAGTCCATGGAATTCTCTAGGCCAGAATACTGGAGTGGGTAGCCTTTCCCTTCTCCAGGGGATCCTCCCAACCCAGGGATCGAACCCGCACTGCAGGCGGATTCTTTCACCAGCTGAGCCACAAGGGAAGCCCCGTATAGTACATTTGTTAAAATTAATAAACAAATGCTGATGTATTATTATTAACTAAAGCCCATAGCTTATGCAGATTACCTAAACCTCTATTTCTGTTTCAGAATCCCAGTTAATATACCAAATTATATTTAGTTGTCATATCTCTTTAGGTTCCTCCTGGCTGTGACAGTTTTTCAAACCTTCCTTTTATTTAACAACTCGAGTTCTGAGATGTTTTGTAGGTATGATACCTCTCTCAGTTTTATGCCATACTCAGTTTTAAACTTAAAATGTTTTACTTATTAAACAAATTTCATCATCATCCAAAGCTTGGTTCAAATTTTTGAATTACTAATAACATGTATATTTTTCTACAAATATATGAAAATATTCTAAGGTACAGTACTATAAACTGTAATTAAAATGACATCTACGTTTCAACAATCCCGATCTCTAACTGCATCACCCAAGTGTATAATAGGTCTCCATGTATGAAATAAGGAAGTAAATTCCCAAAATTATAATGAAAATTAGTTACCTGTCAATGTACTGTCTCTGTAAAAAAATTATCTTGCCACTTATCCAAGATATCATCTTAATAAAAAAAATGAATCACTTAAAATGTGTGAAAATACATTTCTTTCTGTATAACTTGCTCATTACATTCATTCACTTTTTTCTTCTTTTAAAGGCAGATGTGGTTTGATTATGAAATACAGTTCCCGTTTTATTATCTTGGGTCTAAAATAATTACTACAAGATTCAGTTGTTATAAATTGTTGCACAGATAAGGAAGTTTCTCCTCAATCTCATTTAGGTCACGGGTACTTCTCCTCTACAACAAGAGATCATTGGACTATGGTAAAATGTTCCCCTAATATGTATAGTATCTCACTTCATGCTTTTATTGATTCTTCATGGGCCCTAATGAACTCTTGTTAATACTTGTGACTTACATACTAGTCACAAATGTCATACAAATATAAGAGTTGGTTGTTTTGTTAAAGGCCTTAAATCACCAGGGAAGTTAAGTTCTTTCCCAGGGAGAAGGACTCTGGATAGATGCATGCTTGCATTTTAAGGCAGTTGTTCAGAGAACTCAGTGAAGACACAGAAGTCCATTATGGTAACTAACTGACAACCTGGAAAGCTAGGTTTTATCAGGTGGAAGTAATACAGATAAAATGTGTTAGAGCAAGTGCTAATTATTCCAAATCCAACTAAATTCTACCAGAAAAACACCACCAAAATAAAACTTTTTTTTCAACAAGTCAATAGCATAGGGAAAAATAGAGAGCCAGGCTATCCTAGTTTCAAAGAAACAAAACACATTACACAACCAATTATAGTAAGCAGATTTTTTTAAAGAAATTTAAAACAGATGTTACACAACCAATTATAGTGACTGGACCATTTTGGGATCCTGATTTAAACAAACCAAATGCAAAAAGACTTTTTGTACATAATTGGGGAGTATCAGTTAATTTTAAGAATTACAGTTGTTTTTAGGTATAACAATAGCATTGTAATTACACTACAAAAAGAAATTCAGGTTTCATGCTAAAGTATTCATGGATAAAACAGCATGATTTCTGGAATTTTCATCAAGATATATCATCAAAAACAGTGTTGAGGGAAGAGACAACAGGCCCAAAATGGAGTCATTTGGGCTAAGACCCATGTCTGCAAACCAAGACTTAATACCTAACCTAAAAACAATTTCAATCTCTCACAGGAATGCAATCTTAAACAAGTCAATCTGGAATTTCCTGGTTAGCAGTAGAGAGATAATCCACCTGACAGACCTCTTGAATTACCCCAAAGAAAGATGAGGCAACTCTGCTTTTTCTTTGACCCTGTCCCTGTTCCCTTCTCCCATTTTGCTCAACTCTTCAGAGCTCCTTTCTATTTGCTAGATAGAATGGAACACTGCCCAATTCACAAATCACTGAAAAAAGCCAATCAAATTTTCAAATTTACTTAGCTGAATTTTGTTTTCTTACAAAGGCCAGAGGTTGAAGTCAGATGATGTTACATGGGAATTCGATGTAATCTCTGTTTTTGTTTTTGCAGTTTAAAGTTACAAGTAGAATGAAGCAATGCGTTAAAACTTTAGTACAGAGAGATTACGGTGCCTTCCCTTTGAGCATTTTCGTTTCTGTTGACATAATTGGGGCCTACAGTGTCTGCCATACAGTACTTTCTCAATAAACATCTGATGAACATATTATTAAACTGCCTAACAAAGAGGAAAACAGATGTCTAAGACAATAAAAGTGTCCCTATTCAAAACAGGTGACATAAATTTCTAAGAAAATGTGCCTCTCTGTCAAGTTTCAGCAGCAATACTGACAAGTTTACAAGGAGGGTATCAGTGAGACATAATCACTAGAGGAGTTGCTGGTGGCTAATTAACCACACTAATCTATGTCAACCACCACTGGGGGGCAGAGAAGAGGGGGTGGGGGTAGTACTTACTGGCTACACATTATTTGGGGGGAATTATATCTTTTTCAGTAGAAAATAAAATACCAGCAACTACATTTACACATTCATTTACATACCCATTTAAAAAATTTCTTTAAAACTAATTAAAACTTAGCAAACCACATAACTAGCCCTTACAACTGCTTCTAATTGTAATCCTGTGTCGGTGAAAAAATATACCAAAAAATGTTGAAAGTAGAGACTTTGGGAATTTAAGAAATGCAAAAGTGAAATGGTACCAAGAGTTTAACCACAGACGGAGAAGCAGGAGAAGGGGAGCTGCCTTAGGATGGAGGTTGACAGCAGCAACTGGAGATAGTGCTAAATATCTAGGTTTTGTTAACTTGAAAAAAACAGACAACGTGACATATAGATCAAAGGGAAGAAAAGGCGGATGAAGAAAGGACATGTGAATGCAAATCTTCCTTCTCTAAGCTACAAAGTGACTAGAATGAAATATTACCTGAGAGAGAAGAAATGGAAACAGAAGGACCTTTAATTCTATTTCTTAAGCTATTTCTTGCTGCTGCTAAGTCGCTTCAGTCGTGTCCAACTCTGTGTGACCCCAGAGATGGCAGCCCACCAGGCTCCGCCGTCCCTGGGATTCTCCAGGCAAGAATACTGGAGTGGGTTGCCATTTCCTTCTCCAGTGCATGAAAGGGAAAAGTGAAAGGGAAGTCGCTCAGTCGTGTCTGACTCTTAGAGACCCCATGGACTGTAGCCTACCAGGCTCCTCCATCCATGGGATTTTCCAGGCAAGAGTACTGGAGTGGGGTGCTATTGCCTTCTCCGAAGCTATTTCTTACTTCTCCTCATATTGTTACCCCCCAAAAAAATCACTTGGAAAGTAACAAAACTGTGAGCCCAAACAGTGTGACTCAAAGTTGTGAAACCTCCTTACTATACGGAAGTAGAAACCAACAAGTCTAACAGAAAACACCAAGGTAGAGAGATGGCTTAAAACCAAACCAAAAAAACCAGCAAGCAAGCGAACAAAATCATACTATGACTCTTCTTCTACAGTTAAGACTTAAGTTACTTCCCAGGTCCAGAAACTCAACCTAAACTCCTTTCCATACTCACTCTACTGTTTGGTAAACCTCTCTCTTTGTATCCAGAATCTCCCTGGTTCTCCTGGCTTGCTGTTTTTTGTCACTATGGAATCACAACAAGAAATTATAAAGTTTAGAAAAATCTTATAAAGTTCACTGGAGCCTCAAATATCCTGACTTCACTGGACAGAACTAATGGTATCCAGAAGTATTCAGTCACATATCTTCTTGTCTCAAGTAAAGTGCATTTCTCAGTCCCTAAACAGTTGCTACATTTCAAAGTCTTTTTTTTTATAACACACAGAAGAGGACGACAGAAGATGACGACAGAAGATGACGACAGAAGATGAGAAGATTGGATGGCATCACCGACTCGATGGACAAGAGTTTGTGCAAGCTCCAGGAGTTGGTGATACAAGGAAGCCTGGTATGCTGCAGTCTATGGGGTTGCAAAGAATCAGACACAACTGAGCAACAGAACTGACATGATTACAGAGGTGACAGTGGTGACAATGGTGGTAGCACGACCAAATTAAGAATGTCAGAAGCTCCAAGTACAGAAAATATAATATAATCCTCAACCTCCTCCCAATGAAATACTGCTGCTGCTGCTGCTAAGTCACCTCAGTCGTGTCCGACTCTGTGCGACCCCATAGACGGCAGCCCACCAGGCTCCCCCATGCCTGGGATTCTCCAGGCAAGAACACTGGAGTGGGTTGCCATTGCCTTCTCTCCCCCAAAAGTGCCTGGACCCCATTGCTCCCCCAGGCAAGAAGAACACTGGAGTGGGTTGCCATTGCCTTCTCCAATGCATGAAAGTGAAAAGTGAAAGTGAAGTCGCTCAGTCATGTCCGACTGGTAGCGACCCCATGGACTGCAGCCTACCAGGCTCCTCCATCCATGAGATTCTCCAGGCAAGAGTACTGGAGTGGGGTGCCATTGCCTTCTCCACAACTAAACTAGTCCAAAAAATTCTTACTTTTTACCCAATTGCTGCTCCAAAAAAACTTTTTAATATTAAGCACTTTTAATGTTGTTTTTCTTTTTAAATTTTTTTTCCCTTTGCTTTGCTGGTACCTCATGCATTTGTTGGATATGCCTTTGGATAATCAGCACTAAGTATGGTAAGAAATAGACTAAAGACAGCTGAATTTGAGGACTGTGGTGTTGGAGAAGACTCTTGAGAGTCCCTTGGACTGCAAGGAGATCCAACCAGTCCATCCTAAAGGAAATCAGTCCTGTATATTCATTGGAAGGACTGATGCTGAAGCTGAAACTCCAATACTTTGGCCACCTGATGCAAAGAACTGACTCACTGGAAAAGACCCTGATGATGGGAAAGATTTGAGGGCAGGAGGAGAAGGGGATGACAGAGGATGAGACGGTTGGATGGCATCACCGACTCACTGGACATGAGTTTGAGCAAGCCCTGGGAGTTGGTGATGGACAGGGAAGCCTGGCATGCTGCAGTCCATGGGGTCGCAAAGAGTCGGAGACAACTGATCAACTGAACTGAAATGACCCTGTATCAGGTATTTTGCATGCATTACTGATAATTCTTATCACATCATCTATAAAAGGGAGATATTATCAATGCTGTTTTGCTGAAAAAACATGGCTTCAGAGAAGCCAGATAAGATGCCCAAAGTCACTGTAAATGCTGTAAATGGAGGAGCTGAGAATTTGAAATCAGCCTTTCTGTCTCCCAAGTCTGATCCATTAGCCATACTCCCTGTAGGGAATTTCTTCAGAACCTGTTCCTGGACAAAATTTCATTTCAGGGAAACCCTGAAAAATTATTTTTAAATGCATCAGTTGATACTACTCAAATTTTCCATGGAAACTAATCACCAATAACTCAAAATAATAGATGTAAATATACAGCCAGGACTGCTACACTGCACAACTCCACAGAGCACTTTTTTGTGTGTGAATGGTGTCCTCCGGATTGTGTGATGTAGGAGCAATAACCCAAATGCTCATCAAAGGCCTTGTCAAAGCCATTTACTGTATGACTCTGGGAAAAAATGCAATCATTTTTTAAAAAACAAATACACATTCTCAGAATGTTAAAGAAATGCATTTTAAAGCACACATATACTCAGCATCATGAGTCATTAGGAAAATACAAATTAAAAGCACAATGACATAAATCTATGAAAAGAGCTTAAAAAAAAAAGACTGACAATACCAAGTGCTAGTAAGGATGAAGATCAACTGGAACTCACATATGTTGTTCATGGGAATATAAAACGGTAAAGTCAAGTTTAGAAAATATTTTGGCAGTTTCTTATAAAAGTAAACATACATTTACCATCTGATTCGGCAATCCCACTCCTAGGTATTTACCGAAAGGAAATGAAAATTTATGTTCATACAAAGTTATTCTCAAATGTTTTCAGCAGCTTTATTTATAACTGCCAAGAACTAGAAGCAACCCAAACTTCTAAACAGATGAATAAACAAACTCTTTATTTCCTCTAAGCTTTCTGCCATTAGAGTGGTATCATCTGCATATCTGAAGTTGTTGATATTTCTCCCAGCAATCTTGATTTCAGCTTGTGACTCATCCAACCAGTTATTTTGCATGTTGTACACTACATAAAAGTTAAATAAGCAGGATGACAATAAACAGCCTTGATGGACTCCTTTCCCAATTTCAAATCAGTCCATTGTTGCACGTTTGGTTCTAACTGTTGCTTCTTGACCCGCATACAGGTTTCTCAGGAGACAGATAAGTTTGTGTAATACCCTACCTCTAAGAATTTTATACCGTTTGTTGTGATCCACACAATCAAAAACTTTAGAGTAGTCAATGAAGCAGAAGTAGATGTTTTTCTGGAACTCCCTTGCTCTCTCCATGATCCAACAAATGTTAACAATTTGATCTCTGGTTCCTCTGCCTTTTCTAAACCCAGCTTGTACATCTGGAAGTTCTCGGTTCAGGTACTGCTGAAGCCTAGCTTGAAGGATTTCGAGTATTACCTTGCTAGCATGTGAAATGAACACAACTGTATGGTATTAATAGTTTGAACTTTCTTTGGCATTGCCCTTGGAATTGAAATGAAAACTGACCTTTTCCAGTCCTCTGGCCATTGCTGGAATCAAGATTGCTGGGAGAAATATCAATAACCTCAGATATGCAGATGACACCACCCTTATGGCAGAAAGCGAAGAAGAACTAAAGAGCCTCTTGATGAAAGTAAAAATGAAAGAGGAGACTGAAAAAGTTAGCTTAAAGCTCAACATTCAGAAAACAAAGATCTTGGCATCCAGTCCCATCACTTCATGGCAAATAGATGGGGAAACAGTGGAAACAGTGGCTGATTTTATTTTTCTGGGCTCCAAAAATCACTGCAGATGGTGACTACAGCCATGAAATTAAAAGATGCTTACTCCTTGAAAGGAAAGTTACGACCAACCTAGATAGCATATTAAAAAGCAGAAACATTACTTTGCCAACAAAGGTCCGTCTTGTCAAGGATATGGTTTTTCCAGTAGTCATGTGTGGATGTGAGAGTTGACTATAAAGAAAGCTGAGTGCCAAAGAATTGATGCTTTTGAACTGTGGTGTAGAAGACTCTTGAGAGTCCCTTGGACTGCAAGGAGATCCAACCAGTCAACCCTAAAGGAAATCAGTCCTGAGTGTTCATTGGAAGGACTGATGCTGAAGCTGAAACACTAATACTTTGGCCACCTGATGCAAAGAACTGACTCATTGGAAAAGACTCTGAGGCTGGGAAAGATTGAGGACAGGGGAAGGGGACGACAGAGGATGAGATGGTTGGATGGCATCACCAACTCAACGGAGATGAGTCTGAGTAAACTCAAGACGTTGGTGATCGACAGGGAGGTCTGGCGTACTGTGGTCCATGGGGTCGCAAAGAGTCGGACACGACTGAGCGACTGAACTGAATTGAACTGGTCATTGCTGAGTTTTCCAAATTTGCTGACACAATGACTGCAGCACTTCAACAGCATCATTTTGGGGGATTTTAAATAGCTCAGCTGGATTTCTGTCATCTCCTCTAGCTTTGTTGGTAATAATACTTCCTAAGGCCCATTTGACCTCACATTCCAGGATGTCTAGCTCTAGGTGAATGACCACACCATCATGGTTATCCAAGTCATTGAGACCTCTTTTGTACAGTTCGTCTGTGTATCCTTGCTACCTCTTCTTAATCTCTTCTACTTCAGTTAGGTCCTTAAAATTTCTGTCCTTTATCATGCTCATCCTTGCATGAAATGTTCCCTTGATATCTCCAATTTTTTTTTAAGAGATCTCTAGTCTTTCCCATTCTATTGTTTTCCTCTATCCCTTTGCACTGTTCATTTAAGAAGGGCTTCTTATCTCTTCCTGTTATTCTCTGGAACTCTCCATTCAGTCCTGTATATCTTTCCTTTTGCCCCTCGCCTTTCATCTCTTCTTTCCTCAGTTATTTATAAAGCCTCCTCAGACAACCACTTCGTCTTCTTACATTTCCTTTGGGATGGTTTTGGTCATTGACTCCTATACGGTGTTAGGAACCTCTATCCATAGTTCTTCAGGCACACTACCTGATCTGTCTACAAGATCTAATCCTTTGAATTTATTCATCACCTCCACTGTATAATGATAAGGGATTTGATTTAGGTCTTACCCAAATGGCCTGGTGGTTTTCCACGATTTCTCCAGTTTAAGCCTGAATCTTGCAATATGGAGCTCATGATCTGAGCCACAGTCAGCTCCAGGTCTTGTTTTGCTGACTGCATAGAGCTTCTCCATCTTCAGCTGCAAAGAACATTGTTGCTGCCGTTTAGTCGCTAAGTCGTGTCCAACTCTTTTGCAAGATGGGAGCCCTCTAGGTTCCTCTGTCCATGGAATTCCCCAGGCAAGAATACTGGAGTGGGTTGCCATTTCCTTCTCCAAGGTATCGTCCCAACATAGGGACTGCACCCGAGCCTCCTGCACTAGCAGGTGGGTTCTATACCACTGAGCCACAAGGGAAGTAATCTGATTTCAGTATTGACATCTGGTGATGTCCATGTGTAGAGCTGTCTCTTGTACTGTTGGAAAAGGGTGTTTGCTATGACCAGCATGTTCTTTTAACAAAACTCTGTTGGCCTTTGCCCTGCTTCATTTGCCAAACTTGCCTGTTATTCTGGGTATCTCTTGACTTCCTCCTTTTGCATTCCAATCCCCTATGATGAAAAGGGCATCTTTTCTTTTGGTATTAGTTCTAGAAGGTGTTGTATGTATGTCTTCACAGAACTTGTCAACTTCAACTTTTTCGGCATCAGGGGTTGGGGCATAGACTTGATGCTGCCTTGGAAATGCACCGAGATCACTGTGTTGTTTTTGAGGTTTCACCCAAGTACTGCATTTAGGACTCTTTTGTTGACTATGAGGACTACTCCATTTCTTCTAAAGGATTTTGCCCACAGTAGTAGGTGTAACGGTCATCTGAATTAAATTTGCCCATTCTCGTCCATTTTAGTTCACTGATTTCTAAGATGTTGATGTCCAATCTTGCCATCTCCTGCTTGACCACGTCTTGTTTACCTTTATTCATGGACCTAACATTCCACGTTCCTATGAATATTGTTCTTTACAACATCGGCCTTTTCCTTCACCAACACATACAACCAGCACTGAGTGTTGTTTTCACTTTGGCAAAGCCACTTCATTCTTTCTGAAGTTATTAGCAATTGTCCTCTGCTCTTCCTCAGCAGCATACTGGACACCTTCCAACCTCATCTTCAGCAGGGGTCTCATCTTCAGGTATCATATCATTTTGCCTTTTCATACTGTTCATGGGGTTCTCTAGGCAAGAATCCTAGAACAGGTCCAGTGGACCCCACTGTGTCAGAACTCTTCACTATGACTAGTCTGTCTTGGGTGGCCCTGCATGGCATGGCTCATAGCATCACTGAGGTATGCAATCCCCTTAGTTACGACAAGGTTGTGATCCATGATAAGGAATCCAAGGCTTAGCACACAGTAAACTCTCAACTAATAACAGTTCCTTTCCCTTAACCTGCTTCTCTCCCCTGTATATGCATTTTCCTTTCCCTATATCTCCTACTCCCTTCCTTTCCTCCTCCTCTCTAATGATTATAGATGGTTTTTGCCTACTTCTCATTCCTTCTCCCATTTCTCTGGATTATAGTATTCCCATCCTTTGGGGAACTGACCCTCTGCCATTTTATGTGGTTCTGGTGACAATGACAATTCTCCAAGGATGGGTCCAATTACAGGCCTTCCTTCAGAAATTTAAGTTCTCAGTAGTCTGAGTCCATGCATTTCTGTCAAAAAAAGCCTTCTAACATAAGCAGATGATAAGACCAACACAAAGAAAGAAGTCAAGAAATGGAGAAGATCCGGAAGACATTTAAATTTTCGGATCTGGCTGTTCTTGGACTACTCTACCTCCATTCTCAGTTCAGTTCAGTTCAGTTCAGTCACGTCCGACTCTCTGCGACCCCATGGACCACAGCACATCAGGCCTCCCTGTCCATCGCCAACTCCCAGTTTACTCAAATTCATGTCCATTGAGTCGGTGATGCCATTCAACCATCTCATCCTCTGTCGTCCCCTTCTTCTCCTGCCTTCCATCTTTCCCAGCATCAGGGTCTTTTCCAATGAGTCAGTTCTTAGCATCAGGTGGCCAAAGTATTGGTGTTTCAGCTTCAGCATAAGTCCTTCTAATGAATATTCTGGACTGATTTCCTTTAGGACGGACTGGTTGGATCTCCTTGCAGTCCAAAGGACTCTCAAGAGTCTTCTCCAACACCACAGTTCAACAGCATCAATTCTTCGGCACTCAACTTTCTTTACAGTCCAACTCTCACATCCATACATGACCACTGGAAAAACCATAGCTTTGACTAGATGGACCTGTGTTGGAAAAATAATGTCTCTGTTTTTTAATATGCTGTCTAGGTTGTTCCTACTTGCAAAATCAGAAAGTCACATTTTCATTTAATTATTTTAAAAATGTTGTTATTTTTAGTGTTTCCCATTTGAAAAGCACAAAACATCTTGCTTCTCTAAGAGAACAGAAATAGTAAATAATTTCTTTACTTGCTGTGACCTTCAGTTAATTTACTTTTGTTATTAGTGGCTATTAATATAAACATATTACCAAGTCCTACTGTAGGGCAATCAAACATGTGCAGAAAGAGACAAAAATAAAAGATAAAGCCATATGGAATTACATTTGACCCTTGAACAACGTGTGGGGGTTAATCCAAGTGTAATTTATAGTCAGCCCTCTGTAACTGCAGTTCCTCCACATTCACAAACTCAATCAACCACAGACCTTATAGTACTGTAGTATTTACTACTGAAAAATATAAAGTATAAGCGGACCTGGACAGTTCCAACCTGAGTTAAGGATCAACGGTAGACTGAAACAGCTGCCCACTGAAGATTTACATTCCAAGTGTCAGGGACCTTCAAGACAGCTTCTAGTCATCAGTGCAAACAGTACTCACTTTTCACCCCTTCACATTTTTACCACTCTCCTCACTCAAAGCTAGGTAATATAAGATATACATTATTTTGTGTCACTCTGGCTTTACATTATTCATTCTCTGGATCTTCAATATCTGAAGAAAGGCAACAGCACTTGCCAATAGGAAAAACACCCACATGCAGTAAGGATTAAAGCAAAAGTCTTCTGAGCTGACAACATACAATAAACTTTGAATAAGTCTTTCTTCAGTTTGCCTGCCCAGAATTTCCCTACTTATTCTTTGGTGCTAAGCTTAAATGTCACTTTCTTTCCCTACCGATCACATCCTAGTAGAACTGCCTCTTCCTCCTCTCCCTCTTTTACAGCAATTACAAAATTATAATTATTTATGTTAGTAGTAATGAGAACTTAAACTTCTGTAGTTAAAATAAAAAAAGGAAATAGAATAGAGCAGATGAAGTACAGAAACACTGTAGTAACGGAATTCACAGCTTGACAATGGAAAGGATCTGATGGGGAGGGAATTCAAAGATAACTCAGAGTTTAAGTTTGGACAACGAGAGGGATGAGCCAATAATAGAGAAAGGGAAGTTAGAAAGAATAATACATTTTGGATGAGAGAAAATTCAGAACTGAGTACATTGAGCTTGATGGAATAACAAACAGGTGGCGCTCTCAAGCTGGAAACTTAAAGTCAAGCAGCTTCTGTATGGGGTGGGAGTTGTCTGAAAGGTATTTATACTGGAGCTAAAAGACACTGTAACATTACAAGGAAAAAGGTCTAGATTAAGAAAAATGTGTAAGGCTAATAATACTTAATAAAGAAGTTGACCTTGTGAATGAAAAGAAGAGTTGCTAGAATATATAGGAGAACCAGGACTACTGAGTTATAAGGAAAATCAAGAGAAGGGATTCACACTGTCTAATCTGAAGAATTAAAAAGCTAAAACTAATACTAGAAATGCCTCTGTTTGGCAGTTCAGAAGGTCATTAATAAAGACAAGGAGAATAGTTTTACTGAAAAAGAAGGTAGACAAATTAAAACAAGGGACATACTGCTTTTTCTTTGGGTTGTGGGTAACACAAAAAGAATTGGGGGTGGGGCAGGGAGCAGGGGATGGAGGAAGAGGCAGAAAGAATAAGGAAAAGTGGTTTGGGGTTTTGTTGTTGCTTTTTTTAGACCAATGAAGATGCTGTTAGGAGAAACTGAAATTAAAATGATAAAGGAGTGAACTTAATGAACCTATATATTCTAAAGATACCTGAACATGCACAGCTTCATCTTGTTACAGAATGTTTGACACTGAATTTTGTTTTTAATCTCTTGTGTGCTCAGTAGCTCAGTCATGCTCAATTCTTTGTGACCCCATGGACAGTAGCCCACCAGGCTCCTCTGTCCATGGAATTTTCCAGGCAAGAATACTGGAGTGGGTTGCCATTTCCTTCTCCAGGGGATCTTTCCAATCCAGGGATCAAACCCAAAAGTGGTCATGAAGTAGTCTTGAAAGCCTAACGGACACATCCCTGACACCAAATGGTACAGGGGAGGGGAAATTATACAATTAACTGATAAAGAAAAGCAAAGCTGAGGAAGCCTCTGTTTGATGGTCTTAACTGTCTTACACTTTTCAAAAAAAAAGTAAGTGAAATAACCTGCAAAGTCTGAGAGGAGTATACCGTTACAGGCGAGGAAAGAGGCAGAAAAGGTCTGAAATAGCCCCTGTAGGAAGCCAGTCAGAAAAGAATTGTTAAACAAATGTTAAGTATTTTGCAGCACCTTTTAAGAATTTATTAAAACTCAGAAATTAATCATTTTTATCGCTTTAATGTAGTTCCCAGTCTTGCTTGGTGTTTTGCTTAAATATCAAAGTAGTACCTGATTATTCAACAAATCCCTAATAGCTATTTTCCTAAGGACAAGTATTTGAGAGAACTATGCTTCCCTGGTAGCTCAGATGATAAAGAATCTACCTGCAATGTGGGAGACCCAGTTTGATCCCTCAGTCAGGAAGATCCCCTGGAGAAGGGAATGGCAACCTACTCCAGTTTTCTTGCCTGGAGAATTCCATGGACAAAGGAGCCTCGAGGACTACAGTCCATGGCGTTGCAAAGAGTCAGACATGACTGAACAACTAACACTTTCACTTTCTTTCATATAAAGAAAAAGAATTCTAAATGTAGAAATGGCTATACCTTCTGACAGCTGCTCACTTATTATTATGATTGAAAATTAAAATTCCCTAGGAAAATATGAATGATGATTACCTTTAACATTTTGAAGCATTATAAGTTATAGAAAGAAGTTTCCCCTTCCTTTACACTGAAATTTTTCCAATTACATAACTTATATTTAGGTATTTTTTATGTGGGCTTCCCTGGTGGCTTAGATGATAAACAATCTGCCTACAATGCAGGAGACCCGGGTTCAATCCCTGGGCGGGAAAGATACCCTGGAGAAGGAAATGGCAACCCACTCCAGTATTCTTGCCTGGAGAATCCCATGGACAGAGGAGCCTGGTAGGCTACAGTCCATGAGGTCTCAATTTCAGTGGGACCTTTAAAAATACATGGTATAGCATATATTCAAAAGAATATTATTGTGATAAAAACAGTCACCTTAGAACACTTTATATTTATTCCTAGAATGCTGCCATTGTAAAATAAGCTTCGGGATTCTACTTTTGGAACTCCTTTAAAGTCTTAACACAACCTTTATAATACTGTCAAAAGTGAAAAATCTTCATTTAATACAGGTTTGATTTGGGGATATTTTTAGTTATCATAAGATGATTTATCTAAAATAAACATACTATTTCAAGCAAAAAGTGTAACTATAAAGCATGAACAAATTTTTTTATGCTGCTCTAATGACACCATCAGTAAAATATATTTACAGCTACATTCCCCTCCTCTACAAAGCCTGCTTTGCAGGTCACCACTCATACATTCTACTAGTTGGATAAAAATAAAGGTTCAATCATTTTATAGCCATACTTCCTACTACTGCAGATGATATAAGAAGCTCTGATAGTTTCTAACAGTCAAAATTATTGAATATTTAAAAGTAGTCACAGCACTCTCATTTTTAAATTTAGCTAGTTGTTTTTCAATGCCCTATCTTTTACTATACTATACTGAAAATTACACCCTTGGTATATACCTGATACCGCCTACTCAGTCTGTGGTCTACACCTGCTACACATACACATACGCACACCCCTAATTTTTAATTCCCTATATACATATTTTTTCCATAATTTGTCACCTGAATGTTATCTGTCAGCTTTGCCTCCAGATGAACCCTAGGATAGTCTTTCCAACAGTAGCCATATATCTCCTTTGGCTCTTCTTCCTGGAGCCCAACTTGGCTCAAACTTAACTAAAAATGTTCTACTCCACTTTCTACTTCCAGAACAAAAAATAACTAAAAAGCATAATTTCCTATGTTCCTAAGAAGCTTCCATCACTTTTAAAGCTCTACCTGACAAGTATTCAACTTTGCTTTTATTCTCTTCAAAAGTCTTAATTATTAACTCAGCAATTAAGACTATCCCTATTCTCAAAGTTGTACACATGAATTAAAAAATGCCCAAGAAAAGGTTTAATAAGCCTTCCTGATGCTTTGAGGCAGTCTCAGATTTGTCCATTGCTGAGTCACCTCTTAAGACCATAAGCCTTGTTTTTGATTCATAAAAAACGTATGTGGACATAAAGTGTTAAGGGAGAGTTAAGGTACGTTCCAGGGAAAGGTCAGTGAATGTCTACCAAGGGGTAAAAACCGAAATAGAAGAAAATCAAAATAATTCACTTGATGGAGAAAGAAGCAGAGGCCCAGAGAGGGCAAATGGCTTACCCAAGTTTATACATTTGGGTGGCAGAGATAATACTCATATCCAGGTCTCCTGATTCCAAGTTCAAAGCTTTTCTACTTTATCCATTCTTAATCCATACTAAATGAAAAGAAGCAGACACAAAAGACCATTTACTGTACGATTCCATTAATGTCTAATTTCTACAAATGGCAAAACTACAAAGACAAAATACAGGCAAGTGGTTGCCTGGAGCTGAGCGCAGGAATAGGGGTGGGGCAAATGGGCAAGAGGACGCTTTTTGGAAGGTAAAAATGTTCTAAAATTGGATTGTGATAACTGTTGTATGACTATATTATTGTTGTTTAGTCACGAAGTCGTGTTCAACTCTTTGCAACCCCATAGACTGTAGCCCAGCAGGCTCCTCTGTCCACGGGATTCTCCAGGCAAGAATACTGGAGTGGGTTGCCATTTTCTTCTCTGGTGGGTCTTCCCGACCCAGGGACTGAACCACATCTCCTGCATGGGCAGGCAGCTTCTATACCACTGAGACACCAACTATATAAATTTACTAAAATCTGAATGGTGAATTTTATGGTACATAAATTAAACTTCAATAAAGCAATCCAAAAAATTACTTAGAACTCACTCAGATTTTAGCTTCACAACTGTGGCGCTCTCAGAAAATTTTATGTCAAAAAGGAGTACTAAAACATGAAGAAACCAGCCTTTTTCCAAACTTCAGATCCTTTTCCCTTCAGTATTTTCAAAAGTTAAATACCTTACTTTCTAACCTTATATTTGACATGGAAAGAGAAGGTGACGGGCACTGTGCAAATATACACAGAAAAAACATGCCCATTTCCTTCAAAAATACTTTAGTTGTTGATCATTATTTCCTTTTAGGTAGGATTCTGCATGGCTCTAAGGGAACCTCTGCAGACAGTTACAGAACAGAGAATGTGCTCTTATATCTGTTATCTAACAAACTGCTCCAAAACAGAATTCTTCGCTGATTTCATTTTCACCATTATAATTTGTGCCATTATAAACACTAATAAGAGGAACCATTCCTAACTGCATATTAGCAAGTTTCTTTACTTTATTATTTGTACATCCTTATTAGGTATACAACTCTTTAGCCTACTTAGCACAAGAAGCATAGTCCTCATTTACTTACAAATTAAAAATAACATTATATCATTCATTCCATGAATGCTTTACACCTGTTAAGTATCAAGCTGGTAATCTAATGCTTGGATCTTAAACACAAACAGTTCTAACTGGTGAAGGCCCAGATGTCCGTAATCATGTCAGAGGAAGCAGTCAGAATTACTCAGTAAATCTACCTTTCTCATGCCACTGAGGCTTATTTCACCAATGCTAAAGAAAGACTTTTTGACTCAAGAGCTTCAATTACCACCTTCTAAACCCTAAAATTTCAATAACTTTCTAAAAGATAAAGAAAAATCTGAAACTTGCAGGAAGAAAACAAAACATTTACCCTGGCTTAAGTTCTAATTTTAAAGAATAGATTTTTCTCAAAATTACAACCTTTTGCCATTTGGTAACTGACTGAATTAAGTAGTTATTCACAAAACTCAACACATACAAAAAAATTACAATCTCTGCTGAATATATCTCTTTCAGGTACAAGTACAACTCCACATGTTAGAGAAATTGAGTCAGTTAGATCTCTAATGACTAGGGCCCTCATCATCAAATATACACTTTCTCCTTGTGAATATTCCATAATAACTGGCTTAAATCTGCTAAAACTACTCCCATGAAAGGAGAACATTACTGTCCATTTTAGTTTCAGACCTAGTTCTCTTCAATGGACATAGGTTCCTATTGTTTGGGTTTGTTAGTTTTTTTTTTTTTTTTTTTTTTTAACATTAAATTATTCCAATGAGGCAGACAAAGGAGGTAAAGAGACATTCTAAAAAGCAATTCCGTGTAGTCAGAAACTCCATAGACGAAGACAGAAATAACAGAGAAGGCATAAGACTGCATTTCAAGAAATGGAAGAAGGGACTGCCATGTATTTAATAGTAAGCAGAACAATAATATGACTGATACAGGACTCCTAACAATGAACCAACATCTCCCATATCCCTTTTTATACAAAATCATTAATAAATGATTAATAATGAATTGGGATTCCCTGGTAGCTCAGCTGGTAAAGAATCCGCCTGCAATGCAGGAGACCCCAGTTCAATTTCTGGGTCAGGAAGATCCACTTCAGAAGGGATAGACTACCCACTTCCAGTATTCTTGGGCTTCCCTGGTGGCTCAGCTGGTGAAGAATCCACCTGCAATGCAGGAGACCTGGGCTCCATCCCTGGGTTGGGAAGATCCCCTGGAAAAGGGAACAGCTACCCACTCCAGTATTTTGGCCTGGAGAATTCTACAGACTATATAGCCCATGGGATCACAAAGAGTCAGACACAACTGAGTGACTTTCAATAATTAAACCCCGTATCAACCTGAATTTCTTCCAGTCTCTTGCCTACTGCTGCAAAAGAGAATGAAGCCATTATAATAAACTTATTGTTAACATAAAAGCTAATGTTTCACCAGGAAATAGTCTATGAACTCTAAGAAAGAAAAAAAAAAATCCTGCAAAGGTGGTAAACTCCCACATTTTTCACCACTGTTGGAACACAAGACAGATGATAACAGGGAGATGAGGGGAGTGGATGAAGAGGAAAAAACTGAAGAAGAAATATCCCTCACCTCTAAAGAAAGCGGGTTCATCAGCTAGTACATCCCCCCTCTCAGTCTCCCGCCCTTCACTGGTCCCAAGCATACCTAAGGCTGAGACAATGAATGAAATATAAAAGCTACAAACTATATTTTTCCACCTTTACTACTTACCAAGATATAACAATAAATTAATTTTAAAAACTATAAAAGTGATTTTAAAAGCTAGCTTATGGAATATTAACTCATTTAATAACATTGGGATGCTTTTACAGTTTGATGGTTTGCAAATACCATTTTTACTACAAATTTATTCTAAAGCTCTATGTATTAAGGCATATTAAATGGCATTTATCTCATTTAAGGGATATAAACAGCCAGCCATAAATTAGTAAAAATTTAAAACTCATTCATGGTTCATTAACAGTCTTAAAAAAATAAGATTTACAAAGACACAAAACAGGTTCATTTTAGTTATGTATTTGGGGTAAATCAAATAGAACAATCTTCCATTTTCCCTTCACTTTTGTTCATTTACAAACAGAAAGCTACAGCATTTACAATTCACATGATGTAACACTTCTCATAACTGAGATGCTAAAATAAACATGAGCTTAATGTCCCATTTACATCAAAGATTAACATCAATAGTTTATTATTTATTTTCTAATATGAGCTTTATTTACACCTACCAGCCACTGAGACTGTGACAAGTAGAAACGTTAAGCCTAATCTTCTTAATGTAAATATGTTAAATCATGTTTATTCAGTTTATCCCTGAATTAGTTTAATTTCTAAAAAAAAAACCCAAGTTCTTAGATACAACAAATACAGGAGAGCATTTCAGGAGTGATCTTCAAAGCTTTATTCCAGGGCTTAAATGAAGAAGTTATACTATAGAACCAATACAAAAGAAAAGAGAATGATAGCAAAGGCAAGTTTGAATTACATCTGTTCTAGCCTTATTTGTCAATTTGTCAATTTTTTTTAACTTAAAATTCAACACATTTCCTCTTCACATGTTCTTTTCTGACAAAAAATTATCACAAAAAGATATTTTTAAAAAGTAGTAAATGGGTGTAATATTGGGTTTTTAGCAAATAAAGCCTGTATCTTAAAAACGTAAATGAAATTAACTCTACAGCTCTACTTTCTGTGAAGAGCATGAATAACTCGTGTACTGAAATACACAGCATAATCCCATAGGCCCTATTCGCTCTTCTTCCATTAAAAGGAAAATCTACAGTATTGCATAAAGTCCATATGGGCTTTATCTTTAAAATATTACACGGACTGATATAAAAGTCATTTAATCAAGGAAGAAAAAACTATGCCAAGTGAATGATATGGTTCATTTTATTGGTTTGATTCCCAATTATCCCAAAGAGAAAATTGCAGGATGATGGAGGATGGTTGGAGAAGGGGAGATATAATCAGGAAAGTAGAATGTAGAAAGGAAGGTTGAGACTTGAGACTAATCTGTTAGAAATATATATACATATGTATAAAATACATATATGTCCCCATATAACCTTTTTCTACTCAGAATTTTAAAAGGTCTTTTTTAAAAGAATCAGTTGTAATTATTCCTTACTTTTAGACATGTTTCTTTCATTAAAACAAGCTACAATTCAATAGCAATTCAAACTGCAAAACCATATACTATATGGTACAGAAATATAAGCCAGAGAATCATCAACAGGAGAACCAAGGGAAACTTGGTATTGATCCTCTAAATCCTATACCTACAATACTACTGTTGATGACAGAAGACTGGAGATTGACATCTCATTTGAAAAGTACCAACAGGACCAGTATTGATGCCTGAGTAGAAAAATTATGCTGGTTTCAGAGTTGCTTAGAATCTCAACTTTGTTTTAAGTAAAGAAACTTAATTACATGTTTATTTTTACATTTGCTTTTACGATTATGAAATGAAAACACTTTTACTTTTATAAGTATGCTGTAATATGAAATGGGTATGTTCACCATTTAATTAAACCAAGAGACTTACTAAATGTACTGTGCAGTGAATCAAAAAGAACCATTACAGAAATGAAAAAAGTATATGAAAATATTCTAGAATATCTTATAAAACTGATTAATTTATATCATTAACTTTTTAAATACAGTAAACACCTCACTATTCTGTATCTCACAGATATTTTCATTCCTTTCATAGAATCTATTTTTTTATTTTACCACCACCAAAATTCTATTTACATAATGAATAGCAATGGGGAACAGCCCGACTACTACCCTCATAAAACAAAATACTCTGATTTTAATATACACACAATCAATCCTAACCTCAAATTTGAAGAATATGTGAACTGTAAGAAGTAAAATCAAAACTGATTGCAGCTCAGAAACCTAAATAAAGTGCCACAGATCAAAAAAATTACTGCTTCACATTCAAAGGCACAAGTTCAGTTTCATATATCAGCTGGACTCACTGCATTATATTGCAGGAGAGAGATGTTAAGAAGTGACCTTGGGATCCTGCTCTCCAGATGTTTAAAGGACCCATTTTTTTTATTGCAATTACCTCTACTTTTGATAAATACCTAGCTTACTACACACTTGATATCTCTACTCTTATAAGACTCTACTTGAAGCTCTTTTGAAATTTTAGGACTGTAGATAATATAAAGAAAAAACTTAAGAAGATACAACATGCACAAAGGGTTAACAAATACTGCTTCCTTTCTGATGCAATGCATAAGAAGGTTAAGAAACTATCATCATATACCCTAAGTATACCTCTGACATACTTTCAGAGGTTTAAAATGAGAAATTCAACAAACCGTATGCATTTATTTTCAGATCACGAAAAAAACTTCTAACTAATTTGTAATATACAATATATATACTCCACAAGTAACTATGGACAGATAAGATATATATCCATTATCAATTCCCTTACTCTTTTAACTAAAAATTAAGTTTCTCTTTCTTCTGGTCATAAAAATCTGGTTTGGGGTGTTTTAAAAAGTTCAAACACATATTAAGCCATGCTTTGCTTTGGCACTAGCTCCCCCTCCAGACCAACCTACTGATATAACTGCACTTAAAAAAATAAACAAGGAACACAAGTTTTTCCAAGCCACTAGTGATTTAAAATTTCACCACTTTTAAAGACACTCCAATGCCTTAAAATAACTAGTTAAAACTTGTAACCAAACACTGCAGAATGTAGTCTAAGTTACTGTTTTTCAATTCTATGTCTCAAAACTGACTTGAAGGAAAACAACTTCAAGTGTCTATTTCAATTTAAGAACATCCTAAAATACAATCTATATAATGTTATGTTTTATGGAAATTATTTTGAATCACTGTCTTAATAAACCACAAGATATTCTTCACATTAACTCACTACTTGATCAAAGACACATTTTTGCATCTGTTTCTGCAATCTATGCAACTTTCATTCCAGCTGTTCAGCAATTCAAGTAGAATTCTCAGTTTATAAAGCAGGAAAAGGAAAATCCACGCCTCCAAACCACCCTTCTATGTTCCTTAAATCCTATTCATTTCTAACACCCTGCATTTTTACATACTAAGCTATAAAATCATAATTTCAAACCTTTGAATTCCCACCTTACCCTTACTATTGTAGTAGGTATAAATCAAACTAAGATTTACTATGTGCATTTTATGGTATCACAAGGCTAGCAATGTACAAGGCTTTATTATACAGCATAGGATTTCACGTTAATTTTAAGTTACTTTCAAGAAGAGAGAACACAACTTACTCCACTACTTCAGCATAACTCTATAGTGCTGCAAATCTCTCTCCTAAAAAGTTTTCTATATGATGCATTCTTTAAAAGAAATATGCATAAAAGCAAAATTTAATCAAGAAAATAAATATACACTTATCCCCAAGAATAACAAGGGAGCAAAAAAACTGCAATTAAACCTTGCTTGCAGTTTCTAAAGAGAACCAAGCCAAAGTTCAATCAGTTACTTGTGATGAGTTTAACTATAAACTGAGAGAAAACTTTTGTCGAAATTTAGTCTGCGTTACCTTGAGGTTTGGGGTTTTTCTATAGGAGATTCTGGCTTGCCTAGGTCCACACTTTTCAGCTGGATTAAGTCAACTGTAAACTAACTCAAACATGGGAACAAGAAATAACACTCTGCTCTATCCAAGGCCTCACTCAAACGCTAAAGCTCACCAGGGATAAATTCTAACCATGACACTGCCATTTAACTTAAGAAATACACTGCGTCTCTGACGTTATGTGTGGCTGAAGATCGCAATCCCCACTGTGAGAAAAAAAACAGGTGCTGCACACGTCAGCCCACTCACTCTTGCAGGACAAACCTCCTTTAACTGGAGGTTAAATAAATACTTATGGACTCATTTAACCTTCCCAAATAAGTTTGGAGCTCTAAACCGCCAGCTCATCATTTCCACATCAACCGAGGGTGCAGCGGCACTCAAGCCGTGAAACTGCCCTGGCACTGGCCCCTCGCCGGGAGCGGATCTTTGCACGGGTCCACTCCCCGATTCCTGCCGGAGAACCCCTCAGGAAAGCCCTTAACGCACAAGCATCCTCCTCCCCACAGTCTGTGACACCAGGGAGCGAGTTGCTGGCGAAAGGGCAGGTAAGAGCAGAGGAGAAGAGGGACACCTCCCACCCCCGCCCCCATCTCCTTTCCTCGGTTTCTGCCCCTGCCCTAACCAAGGATGCGCGACGCTGAGGGCAGCAGCCCAGCCGCTCCACGCCCCGGCCGAGGCGGCAGGCGTCCCCCTAGTCCCCTGCCCGCGGCCCCCCACCCCCCGCAATCCCCGCGGCCGCGCAAAGGCACCCATCAGATGGTCCCGGGGGCTCCCTCCCCACTTTCCCCGGAGGCGCTGCATAAGCAGCAGCAGTGGCAGCAACAGGCCCAGGGGGTCGCCTCGGGGGGAAGAGAGCCGCGACGGCCGGCAGGCACCTCCCCGGAGCCTCCTGAGATCCCGCGCTCGCCCACCTCCAGACCCCGGGGCGCGCGGGGCCCGGCTCCCAAACGACCCCTTACCCGTGGCGGGAGCAGAGGCGGTCTCCGCCGTTCCCCAGCAGCCACCGCCGCTACAGCCCTCAGCCGCAGCTGCCCCGCGTTGGGGAAGTGGGAGGGGTGGCTGGGTGGAGGATGCTACTCCCTACTGAAGGGAGAGGAAGAAACGGAAACAGGAACCGCCGCCGTCTCTGCTTAACGGAGCCTTCGGCGCCACTGACTGAGGGAAAGCGCGAGGCGGCGCGAGCCAGGCAGTCGCTGACAGCGCGAGAGACCGAGCGCGAGCCGGGTCCCGGGCGCGCGACCCCGAGCAGCGCCGGCCCCATTCCGCGAGGAGAGGAAGGGGACGGGTCGGCCAGGGGGGCGGCGAGGGGGGCGGGGGCCTGGAGCGAAGAGAAACCGGGCTACTCGGGTCTGCCGGAGATAACACGCGCACGCGCGCCGGAGCGGCTCTAACCGCGAGCGCAGGCGGGGGAAGCCTCTGCTAGCGCAAGCGTGCCCGCGCGCGAATGGGAGCGCGCGCCCCCTGGGCGTCCCCAGCTTCTGGGAGAAGGCGCGCATGCGCTGGCCACTGCCTCCTACGACGACCCCCGCCGGTGCCAGGGCTTCTCCCCACCGCTTCTCGCCGCGCCCGTGGACCGCGTAGCCGCAGCGTCAGACTGCCGGGCTGAGCCGCGGGCCACAGCGGGACGGGGAGACTTCCAGCAGGGGCACCAGGGCTGTGCGCACGGGCGCCGATTCTGACACGAGTGTAGGCCGCCCTCTACCGCTTGAAGGCCAGAGGCTGAAGGAGGCGCGAGAGGAGCCGGGCTTCCCCACTCCCAGGAGCGCCACCTCCGGGGAATACCGTATTCTCAACCGCCGGGAAACGGATCGGCCCGTGCCACTTCAGCCCGCGGCCCTTAAGTGCCACTGGTACTGGAAATATGAAGCAGGCTCCTTGCTACTTTTTAGAGGAGTGATCGCTGCTGCTCAGCCCCCGTAGCGCAGGTCTGGCCGCTCCGCTGCAGCTTGCAAAGCACGATCATAGAATGGCATCGCACTCCCATGCGAATAGCGAAGCCCGGTTTAATCTTGCGAGAGCTGGTCTTCCACATTCGCCCGGACAGAAAGACCCCTCCCCCATGAGAGCCTGGGTTCGGTGCCTGGCCTCTTCCCTCGACCCGCGGCTGCAACAACCCCTCCAAGGCGGAAGTTTATTCAGTACGGGAAAGAGAACATGGGGCGGGGGAGGGAGCTTTTCCCTAGGATGCTTCCTACCCGGCTCGGACTCGGGAAAATTCCTGGCGCCTACGATGCAGTGGGCCGAAGAACTAGCCCAGTCCAGCCCTGACGGCGAGCTGAGCCGGGGGAGCTGAGCGCGCCGCCCCGGCACACAAAGTAGTCGCGAGCCGAGGCGGGGGTGCTACGGTGGCCAATGAGAGACACGAAGCGCGTGAGTGGAGTGCGAGTCAGCGAATCGGAGGGCGGGAGGATGAGCTTCCCGTACCGAACTCTTCCCTGTAGCCTCCGGACCCAGATCCCAAGCCTGGGTGCAATACCTTGAGAAAGCGAAATGGTGCCCCTAAAGACAAGAATGACTTCTCTAGACTTGGATATTTTTAAGTAAATGCCTTGGGAACCCATCACAGAGCGAAGATCGGCGGCCTTTTAGATGCCAAGTATGAAAGGATCACAGAAAAGAGATTTAAGAGGCAGTGGTGGGCTGCCAAGACTGCAATCTGCCTAATAACATTAATAAATTTGCAATATTTATTAACACCTTTTTAGAGTCCAGAAACTGTTACAGAAATACAAATAAGATGCTGCTGATTAAAAAAACAAAGTTCCCTGTCCTCAAGAAGTTTAGTTTCCTCTGAAAGAGGTTTGTTGGACCTTGCGACTGGGTTTTATCATCAGCCCTTTAGAGAAAAAGCTCTCAGTGAAGTGATAGTTTCCAGTCATTTTTATGACTGGCTCCCTGTAAGAAGAGAAATTTGAGAAAAAAGTAAAGTGACTGATCTAAGGTTACACAAAAATATATACTGGCAGAGCCAGACTATATTCTAGCTAAGCGTTTATATTCCATCATTAAACCATCATTTATCCTATGCGTGGTTGCTATTGCTTACTGCAGAGGTTTCCGCACCAAGTTAATAAACTGAACAAAAGTCTGCTATAATGGCTACATACTTTAGTTGGAATTGAACAGAAATTTTAGACTTATGCCATAGTAAGATAGATTAAAGGCCAAAGTTTTATCAAACTCTAGGAACTTTTTAGAAGTCAGAGGTGAGGTCGATATCTGCTTTTTTAATTTAAACAGTACTTTTTAACCATACTTTTAGCAAGCATGTTTAACTTTAAGATCTCCAGTTTCAAAGCTTTCCTTTACATTTGCCTCAAAACTCCTGGGTTTTTAAATATTGCCTTCATTTTTCCTTTCCAAAAGCCTAGGAAGTGAAATACTTATATTTTCTACCTCTTTCTGCTCAAAAAACAAAACAAAACAAAACAAAATCCAAAGAATGTTTGTCCGAAATTTCTTGCACATTTATAGGATGGTTCCTGTCTTATTTAGTGGCTAAACCATGTCCGACTCTTTTGCAACCCCATGGACTATAGCCCACCAGGTTCCTCTTTTCATGGCATTTCCCAGGGAAGAATACTGGAGTGGGTTGCCATTTCCTTCTCCAGGGGATCTTCCCCACCCAGGGACTGAACACACCTCACCAGCATTGGCAGGCTGATTCTTTACTGTGGAGCCATCAGGGAAGCCCAAACCAGATAATTTGCTGTCTATAAAATATACTCAGAAACTAGTCCTTTAGCAATTTGGATTGCATTCTGTTGAGTCAATGGACATCTCAATCACTGACAGAACACAGCCCTTTCCAGGACATGCCCAGCATTTAATGGCCACCTCAGAACAGGAAATATCAGTTAAACAACTGATCTTTGAGAACCAATCTTTACACATTAAGGTCTGGGCCAATAATGAATTTCAAGAAAATTCCCAACAGTTCCAGCTTTTAAAAAACACATTTCTTTTATTCTTACAAAAGAGGTTACTACTGAAACTCTGCCTTCTTGCTGGGTTAAATTTCTGACAGAAAAAAATCCCCTAAAGATTCTAAACATCTCTGGCTACCAGTAGACATCTCTGTCAAAGGCTGATTTCTCCATAAGCTCCAGCCTCCCTCTATGCTTCTGGACCCTCCATTTCTTCTTACTCCATCTGCCTCTCATCATGCCTGGTGTCTGATATTTGCTTGAGCAAGTAGAACTGCTCCACAACGTCCATGGCTCCGTCACCAGTGAGGCGTTAGGCCTATCTTTGCTTATCTGAAAACTTACAGGCAAGTTCTGCTCAACAAAACACTGTACAGAACATTCTTTATGATACATTTTACTAAGAACTAATAGAACCTTGTCAGTACTTTATATTCTTTTTCACAGCCTAAATTCTTTCATCAACCAGAACTTGTGGGGTCTTGCAGGTGGGGTGAGGAGGAGTCAACCATTAGACAATAGAAAAGATCAAAATGAAAGTTAGTGAGTACATGAGAAGCTATTGTATCAAGAGATTAGCTAGATCGAAGTTAATGAACTTGAATACCATCACATTTCCAAAATCCTGAACTTTCATGTAGGAGCTAGTTTGAAATTGACTACCATTTCATTAATGAAAATAATAAAAATATAGGCAAGTTATAATATTGCTGAGTGCCAGGTCTCATGATAAACTGTTTATCTCCATTATTTAAGTTTAAAATCAACCCTTTGAGGTGGGCCCCTTATTACAGTGGTGGGAGGGATCAGAGAGAAAGGTTGAGGAGACTCAGGAGGTTCAGAGCAACTACTTACCAAAGAGTTTAGAAAATTTTCCATCTTTACAATGTGGACCAACTGAGTATCAGCCCTAGAAACTTTCTTATAAATTAAAAAAAAATTTTTTTTAATTTTTAATCTTGTTTTCTAATTGTTATTCTAGCTACATTTTACTCAGAGGATTCCGTTTTACAGCAGATCATCCAAAAGACAGCACTGTTACTGCTACATGCAAGAAGGTGTGACCTTGAAATAATAATTTTACCCATTTGGGCCTTAGTTTTCTCATCTGCAAAATAAAAAAGTTGGACTAGATAAACTTTAGTTGTTTGTCAGTTCTGAAACAATACATTTAGCTAGCCTGATACCCCACTGACAGAAACTACAACAATAATATATGGAAAAACAGTCCATACTTCCAAATCCAATAAAATTTTAAGTCACTTTTGAGCCATAGAAATTGCAACTACATCCACTCATTAAAGAACCAAAGTCAATCTTTCCAATCAAAAGAATAAATGAAGCGATTGATTTAAAGACCAATGAAATTAGCTAAACTATCCCTCCCTATGACTTGCCTCCATGGCTGAAATTTCTGTCTTCTCCATTAAGGTAAAATGTTAGGTAGTTCACACTGTTGGTTTCTTATTCAGCATCTACTCTCGTTCCTTCCTTATTAATAGAGTTCCATGTTTTTGTTTTTATCTGTTTGTTTTTTAGATAACCATCCAACCTCCAGCTACAGAGGGCAATTTAATTAGTCTGAGTCAATCTGTCTTTCCAGGCATATACAGAGATTACATCCCTGCCACCTACCCCAACTCTTGTAGTTGGATGGACCATGTGACTATTAAAGTCATTAGTCTATAGTGGGTTGTGGATAGAAGTGATATGTGTCACTTCCAGGTAGAACACATAATTGCAAGTATAAGTTCATCTAGTGTTTACCCTTCCGCAGTCTCAAGATCAGTATTGTTGAAGATGATAAAGCCTTAGTTAACTTAGCTCCCTAAGAGGACAATGTGGAACAGCCCACCTCCTTCCTTCATCAAGTCAGGATGGATACATAGTTTGAGTAAAAGCTACACCTTTGTTGTTTAAGCTACTAAGATTTAGTTTTGGTTTTTGGTTTTTACTGTGGTATGACCTAGACTCTAAGTTATGCCAGATCCTAGACCATTCTAATTATTACACCTGAAAACTGTGTAGTCCTGGGGTAAACTGACCCAATCAGAAGAATTTTTAGCCCATGCTTTGAAGAGAAGATTCTCTCCTTCCTACCAAGTATGAGCAAGTCAGCCTATAACCCAAATTGCCACTGGCAGCAATCTAACGGCCGTAAGAGGGACTAACTTAGAATGAAGTTGACACGCTAAGAATGGCAAACAGAGAGCAGAACCTTGAAGATACAGCTGAGCTGATGGTTATATCACTTCTGAAGGCTAATCTTCCCTGGACTTCTAAATCTGCGAAATAATGATTCTGTTTGTTTGTCCAAAATACTGTAAGCAGAAAATACGTCTTAAATGTTTTTAATTTCATCACAGTGCCTAACACAGATATAGCTCAGGAAACACTCAAAACTATTGAATGAAATAAAATTTATAAAAAATATAATAGCTCTTGTCTTCAGAAATAAAATCTTACCTGCATTAACAAAGGGAAAAATGTTATTTGAATCAAGTCAATCTTTTTATAGGTGAAGAGATTTAGACTCAGATATGTTACAAAACTCATGAAGTTCACATAGCATTGTTATGGCAGAACCGAAGGGGAAAAAAGAAACTAATAATCACTTCATCAAAAATGACCATAAAAAAAAAAATCACCATAGTTTTCAACTCAAGGTGGAGAAGTGATAGACAGTAGATTACTCTAGTAGTTAAAAATGTGAAAGTTAAGACAACTGTAGCTTATTTATTAGCTGGATGATCTTGAACATGGTACTTAACCTCCTCGAGCCCTAGTTTTTCCGTCTATAAAAGGGGCTAACAATCTCTAGCTCATAGAGTTGTGAGGAATAAACAACATGTAAGAAGCACTGAACAAAATGCCAGACACATAGTAAACTTTCTATATATTGCAGCCATATCCAAAGTTGTTTGTGTGTGTGCGTGTTAGTCACTCAGTTGTGTCCAACCCTGTGCAGTCCGACCCCACGGACTGCAGCCCTCCAGGCTCCCCTGTCCATGGAATTCTCCAGGCAAGAATACTGGAGTGGGTTGCCATTGTTTATTCATAGCTAAATTAACTTTTGTTTTCATTAGGATAGATACTGTTCTCCTTTATCATTTATTTAATTCAGGCCACTGACCTATGTTTCTCCATCTTGTATAATTATAGTGTAGTCTATACAGTTGTGTAGCCAGCATACACCTTTTGTAGAGAAATGCTTTTCCCATTTCCACATTTCTGTCATATGATAGCAGCCAAAGAAGTCATATTACTGCTGGACTGTCCCTTTGGCCATAGCTAACTGATCAAGAGGTGAATTTCTGACACAAGATGAACTGAGGAAGCCACTCCTCCACGTTTTTTAGACTTTGGAAGAGAGGTCATGTCAAGCCTCACCTAGAATAAAATCTGGGAGAGGTCATTGGACATTTTTTTGTCAAGTGGAATAAAAAACATTCTGCATTGGGGAGATAAAGCCAATGGACAGAGGGAAGCAAAGAGTATGAAGAAAATATCATTGTTATACTGGAATTCCCAGTTTCAGTTTTTCTTGACCAATCGCAGAATCTTGCCTTTCTTCTTCTTAAGCTTGCCTCATCCAAGGATTTTTCCCATATTCTTCGAATATATTTCCCATTTTGCATAAGCTAATTCCAGGTGGATTTATTTTAGATGCAGTTAATGTAACAATATACTATATGAAATAATAAACTAAAAATAATAATAAAAGGAAAAGTCTAGGATTACCTATCTTTATTAACAACTTGAGTGATGCCCTAAGAATATGACTGTCAAGTTTATAAAATTCAATCAATAAATTTTTTCAAATGCCAACTATATGAAAAGTACCTGTGGCAGAGACTTCAAATTACCCCCTTTTAAATATTCTCTCGGGATAACATGGCAGTGGCAGCCTGAAGAGGTGGCCAAGAAAAAGAAATGCAAGAAGGCAAAGGAGATATCTGAGAAGGCCTTACAAATAGCTGAGAAAGGAAGAGAAGTGAAAGGCAAAGGAGAAAGGGAAAGATATACCCAACTGAATGCAGAGTTCCAGAGAATAATAAGAAGAGATCAGAAAGCCTTCTTAAGTGAACAGTGCATAGAAACAGAGGAATCTCTTCAAGAAAACTGGATATACCAAGGGAACATTTCATGCAAAGATGGGCACAATAAAGGACAGAAATGGAAAGGACCTAACAAAAGCAGAAGAGATTAAGGAGAGGAGGCAAAAATACACAAAAGAATTGTACAAAAACGGTCTTAATGACTTGCTTAACCATGATGGTGTGGTCACTCACTTAGATCCAGACATTTTGGAATGTGAAATCAAGTGGACCTTAGGAAGCATTACTATAAACAGCTAGTGCAGGTGAAGGAATTCCAGCTGAGCTATTTCAAATCCTAAAAGATGGTGCTGCTATCATCTATACCCCAATAAAAAATGTTTTTGGTGTTAAAAAAATAAGAATTAAACTAAAAAAAAAAATGATGCTATTAAAGTGCTGCACTCAATGTGCCAGCAAATTTGAAAAACTCAGCGGTGGCCACAGGACTGTAAAAGGTCAATTTTCATTCCAATCCCAAAGAATGTTCAAATTATCTTACAGTTGTGCTCATTTCACATGCTAGAAAGATTATGCTCAAAATCCTTCAAACTAGGCTTCAGCTGTATGTGAACTGAGAACTTCCAGATGTATTTAGAAAAAGCAGAGGAACCAGAGGTCAAATTGCCAACATCCATGGATCATAGGAAAAGGAGGGAATTCCAAAAAAATCTACTTCTGCTTTGTTGACTATGCTAAAGCCTTTGACTGTGTAGATCACAACAAACTGTGGAAAATTCTGAAAACAGATGGGAATGCCAGACAATCTTACGTGTCCCCTGAGAAACCTGTATGCAGGACAAGAAGCAACAGTTAGAATCTTACATGGAACAACAGACTGGTTCCAAATTGGAAAAGGAGTACATAAAGGCTGTATGTTGTCACCCAGCTTATTTAACTTATATGCAGAGTGAAATTTCTCACAAGCTGGAATCAAAATTGCCAGGAGAAATATCAACAACCTCAGATATGCAGATGATACCATTTTAATGGCAGAAAATGAAGAAGAACTAAAGAGCCTCTTGATGAAGATGAAAGAGGAAAGTGAAAAAGCTGGCTTAAAACTCTACATTCAAAAAACAAAGATTATGTCTTCTGGGCCCATCATTTAATGGCAAATAGATGGAGAAAAAAGTGGAAACAGTGACAGACTTTATTTTCTTGGGCTCCAAAATCACTGTGGACAATGACTGCAGGCGTGAAATTAAAACACTTGCTTATTAGAACGAGAACTATGACAAGCCCAGACAACGTATTAAAAAGCAGAGACATCACTTTGCAACAAAGGCCCCACTAGTCAAAGCTATGGTTTTTTCCAATAGTCATGTACAGATGTGAGAGTGGGACCATAAAGAAGGCTGAGTGCCAAAGAATTGATGCTTTTCATCTGTGGTGTTGGAGAAGACTCCTGAGAGTCCCTTAGACAGCAAGGAGATCAAACCAGTCAACCCTAAAGGAAATCAATCCAAATATCCATTGGAAGGACTGATGCTGAAGCTGAATCGCCAACACTTTGGCTACCTAATGAAAAGAGCCAATTCATTGGAAACGACCCTGTTGCTGGGAAAGATGAGGGCAAGAGGAGAAGGGGGTAACAGAGAATGAGATGATTGGATGGCATCACCAACTGAATGGACATGAGGTTGAGCAAGTTCCAGGAGACAGTGAAAGAGAAGCCTGGTGTGCTGCAGTTCATGGGGTTGCAAAGAGTTAAACACAACTTAGCCACTGAACAACAACATATATTTTCTTATTCCTTCATGGTCCTATTGCCACTTAAATAAAAACTTACATTTCCTAGTCTCCTTTGAAATGGGTATGAACACATTACTAAATTCTGGCTGTTGAGATCTAAACATTGTATGGGACTTCTATCTTTTTTTAAAAAAGTCATAAAAAGAATGGCGATACAGTCTTCTGCCTACTCTCCATCCTTTTACCTAGGGTATGATGTGATGATTAGTGCCCTTTCAGCCATCCTGGACCACAAGGAGGATAGCCATACATCAGGGATATCATAAATGAATAGGAAAGAGCCTGGCTCCCGACAACTTTGTGAAACCACCATGCCAATCCTGGACTGCCAACCTCCAGAATTCTTTTATGTAAGGATATATGTAAGTTTCTGTCTTATTTAAGCCACTATCATCTAGATTTTCCTGTCACATGTCACTGAATCTAATCCTGGTACAATTCCATAGTAGCTTGATAAATTATATTAAGTTGGTTGTTAATGCTTTACAAAAAGAGAAACAAACCCCCAAAAGTTTGAAAAGATTTGAGAGAAATGTAACGAAGACAAGTACATGCTAGTGTCACATTTTGAAGTTTTAAACCAAAACTAACAGTACAGTCTTTGAAAGGATGGGATAGGTGCAAGAGAAAAAAATGTTCAAAGGGAAAAATTCCAGCCAAAAAAATAATTATCCCTGTCAAAATGTTACAAATACTTGCTCTAGTAAAAGTGAGTTTTGCTGAAGTCACCAAAGTTACAATGCTCCACTTTGCAGTAGCAAAAACTCTTTGAGTTCATCCCAGGAAACATTGGGTTCTAAGGGGAAAAAACCAACTCTAACCAAACTGACAAAAGTCTGAAATACCAGAAGGCCCCTTCAGGGCAGAGATCCTGCCTATCTGTCTTGATCACCATTATGTAGCATATTTATCAAATGAGTTAATTAATTTTCATTGCTGTATAACTGCCAAGGGGAAAATTAAGAAACTAATAACCTCTGGTTAGTCAGGATCTTCTACAGTTTCCATGGGAACAAGGAAGTATAGAGTTGTGGTTCAGAACATAGACTAACTATATTTGATACTTGCTCTGACACTTAATAGTGATGAGATGTTGGGAAACTTTTTAAATCTCCCTCTGTCTTGTTTTTTCACTCATGTAAAATGGGAATGACAACATTATCTACCTCATCAGTTTGCTGTGACTGTAAAATGGGTTATTAATTTACATACAAGGCTCTTAAAAGCAGTGCCTGGTACAGGGTAAGCACACAATAAATGTTTGCTGTTTACAGCTCTACAAAAACCCTAAGTTAAAGCAAGCCTTTGTGAACACTACTATTATAATCTGATCTAAGTTCAAAGTTAAGATAACATGAAAACAGAATCTCAGGAAGGAAAAAAAAAAAAACCATGATTGACAAGATTTCCTGGACCAAAGGCTGAATGTCATTTCAGTTCTGCACTACATATTCCAACACAACTGCTGGCATTTAAGACAAAGGGTAAAGGTTCTAAAAACAACCCCCTATAAATTGTGCTGGCATGATTACAAGTAGACTTGTAAACTTACACAGACAGGGTCAAGTGGGGTTAACTTACATGTATTTCAAGGCTGATCATTTAAGTTTAAAATATACTCCCAGTCTTCTGGGCTCTTACAATCATATGTCAAACAGCTGAGAAGACTATCCAACTTCCAGACAGGGAAGTCTTGTTGGGTCTTGTCTTTCTTTACTAAGTCACATCATAGGTCTTCAGGCCTTCAGTAAGGTGTTATTTCCAATTTACTGTGTCAAGCTGGTGGCGGCCGCCCTTCTGCAGGAGCTATGAGCATGAACATGGCAGACCGTTGCGTAGAGGCAGGAGGTGAAGAGACCCAAGAATTGACATATTGGGTATCCTGCTATACTCCTCTTCCTTGCTTTCTCCTTCAATTTTTCACAACCCTACTAATCCCTCTAATATTCATATATGCATCTTATCATTCTATCCTTCTATTCTCCTCGGTACTTAGCAATTCAACTCAATCTCATCCTTCATAGTGGGCTTTGAAAATTCCCCAGTCCATTGTTTCCACTAAATTTCAGTCTTGGTTTTGTTTATGAAGTTGGGTGGGCTGTGTTGGAGTTTATCTCCATGTGGAACATCGAGCTTCTCATCAACAAAATAACTTGTCCACCTTACAATGGTCTGATTCCAATGTGAATTCTGTTCACAAGGAGAAACCATGATCTATGTAATGCAACACTTGTGGCTCCTCTTAAAAGCAAAAAAGTGAAAGCCCTATGATAATGGGACAAAACTGTCTTCACACATGAAAGACAGACGTTTCAAAAGCTAATCTCTAGACAAGTTTTATTAAAAGCTAATGCTATCATGTGTTGATATCAAGCACTTATGAATGTCTAATATATAAATAGTAAAAATGGAAGTCATATAGATCTGAATTAACAACAGGAGAGACTGGGACTAATGTCTCTGCCACACACAACAGATGACCTACACAATCATATATGGCATGGCTCTGGATGCAATGATTTAAGAAATAACCAAGAGATGAAGTGGATAGCAGCAGGTGAATTTCAAACATTTTAAAAGACATGATAACTGATTAGGTGAAAAAGTGACTAAAGATAAGTGAGATCTGAGACAAATAAATCGTTATTTGATATCATTAATATAACTGATGGTTGAGTATTACCACAGTTGGATTCCCAGGTGGTACAGTGGTAGAGAATCCACCTGCCAACTCAGGAGATGCAAGAGACACGGGTTCAATCCCTGGATCAGGAAGATGCCCCAGAGTAGAAAATGGCAACCCACTCCAGTATTCTTGCCTGGAAAATTCCATGGACAGAGGAGACGGGTGGGCTATCATCCATGGGATCAAAGACAGTCATACACGACTGAGCGACTGAGCGACTGAGCACACACATAACCACAATTAGAATTCAGATCTTCTGATTCCAAACCAAATATTCTTTGCATTCTGTCAGGCTCAATATTTCATTTACTAAAAAACAAAATCCTAACAAACCATCATAGAATCAGATGGATTTATCATTGCTACCTCCAGCACCTAGAATAGTGCCTGGCCTCTAGGAGCTATTCAACGCATAGTAATTGAATGAATGGATGAGTAAAGAAACGAATGAAGAAAGTGGCATTTGTTTCCACAGAAAAGATCTGACTAAATGAAAGAACTCTTGTCTTTACGTGTTGCTAGATCTTGAAAATGGTTTCCAAGGAAGTTCTAAGAGCTTTTAATAGCTATTTTTAAAGGATAATAGGAAAACCTTACACATACTTATGCCCACATTCCTAAATAATAGAAGAAATCCAATTAACTTTGTATTTCCTTTTATAGGCGTATTATTCATTTTAAAAATAAGTGCCTAACAAAATAATCTATGCAGTCTTCTCACTTTTAATATTCTGTGCGCCTCTAAGAGAAAAGTGCTTGATTAGTTCTCCTCCACAACGTACAATGAATGAATTTACCAACTCGTCCCAGATAGATATACAGTGGCCATATTTTTTCACCAAATGGAGTGAAACTAGATCAACCAACCAAGCCTAATACTTAAAATCTGAATTTTCCTGAAAGGTCTAAAACATATGGATATCATAGGTTAAGTCTGAAGTATGTAAAACCTGCACTATAGTTAAGATTCCTCACGATCATGCCCTTAAAGTGTCTTTGGCAGTATATCAGATCTGATGTTTGCCAATATGGCAACATTCTGATTATTCAGGCATCCATTTTGATTGTATGAGCCCATGTAATAGTATTTTGAATAGTCAAAGAATATCTTTGCCTTCTATGAGCTTAATTAGTAACAGGGAGGCCAAGTGAAGCGCTGGTAAATAAGATTGTGCACGAATCATTTCGATTTTGTGGTAGGAGAGATTTTCATCTTCCTTCCCTGTCTCCCAATTACCACTTACCACTTTGCTCATCAAAGGACATGGGATAAATTTTACGTTCATAATATCAAATCTAGAATTCCAACATCATGTGCAGATGAAGACAAATTTTTTTAAAAAAATTTTATTGGCATATACTTTATTTACAATGTTGTATTAGTTTCTGCTGTACAGCAAAGTGAATCAGCTCTCTATATACACATATCCACTCTTTTTCGAGACTCTTTTTCTATATAGGCCATTACAGAGCATTGACTAGAGTTCCTTGTGCTATATAATACATCCTTATTAGTTATCTATTTTGTATATAGTAGTGTGTATATGTCAATCCCAATCTTCCTTCCCACCCCTCATCTCCCCCCGATGATGTTTGTTTTCTATATCTGTGACTCTACTTCTGTTTTGTAAATAAGTTCATTTGTATCATTTCTTAGATTCCACATATAAATGATATTATATGATATTCATGAAGTAAGACAAATTTTACAAATTTTTACAGAAACTAGCCTGTGTAGTTTTGAGGGTTTTTGTTCGCTGGTTGATTCGTTGGTTTTAGGCTTAAATCAGTCATGCTCTGACAGTATCAAAGACCATATAATGTCTAAAGATTCCTCTTGTATTTATGACTCATAATTTTCCACATATATAGTTCTAAAAAAACCCCCAAACTGCTAGTTATGGATGCTCATTAAATTGCTTTGCACGAGAGAAAGGATATTACTTTTATTACAGTCAAAATCAAAACTGAATAAAGTGCATCAGATTTCCCCTAATATCCCTACAATCCTCTCCAACTGCTAGAATCATCTTCCAAAGCTTTTCTAGAGTCAAGCACACCACAAGTTACTGTCCTCCATTATCTTTCCCATCCTCTTTGGTAGTCAGATTGGAGCCATGTTCTAGCCAATGGGATGTGGTCAGAACTTAAGTCACTTCCAAGTCTGGTCATAAATGACCCTGTAAGAATCTCCAGCTCTTTCCTTCCCCAACCCCCCACCTTGGTGATCTTCAAGGCTCATATTCAACATGGTCTCACTCTCAGATCAAGGTAGGCATCTCAGAACCCTGAGTGTCCATTGGAAGGAAAACCACCCTACAGGCATTGAACTGTGACATAAGCATGGAATAAACCTTTATTGCTTTAAGCTACTAGTGTTAATTAACCAACTACCATACTATTTGGGAAGATCAGTTCAGTTCAGTTGCTCAGTCGTGTCTGATTCTTTGCGACCCCCATGGACTGGAGCACGCCAGGCTTCCCTGTCCATCACCAACTCCCGGAGTTTGTTCAAACTTATGTCCACCGAGTCGGTGATGCCATCCAACCATCTCATCCTCTGTCATCCCAGGAAGATAATGGGAACGCTAAAAATCCACCTCCCAACTTAGTCACCAAACCACGTGTCTTGGCACAGTCTTTTACCAGAATGAGTGCCCTGGGCTACATCTCCTCAGGGGAGGTGCCTTTTCTAATTCACTTATGGATGCCATAGGACCAGAGTGGCCTGACTGAATCCCCTCTCAACTGATAATCCTCCCTCCACTTTCTTCCCTTTGCCCATTGCAAGCACTCTATAAGAGGCTGCCAGATTAATATCTCTAAAGAACAACTCTGATCATGCCAACCCCCAAAGGAGCCCCACTGCTTCACGGATTAAGGCTCCAATCCTTAACATGGTCTGCAAGACCCTCCACGATTCATTGAACAAATCCACCTTTGCATCCTCTGTCCTCTCACCCCCAACCCCGTTTTCTCTGGCTCTGGAAGCCTGCATGACGTGAAGGCTTCTCTCAGCCTGACACCGCAGAGCAGGTATACCCCATCTCATATCCAGCAATCACTTACCTAGTTTGTGGAAACTCCACCTTCACTAACTCCAAGAAGTTTGAAGTATAGAATTTCTTCAAGACTTCCAAGCCTTCTGGAGTCAGCTTTTCCTTTAATATCCACATTCAAAAGCTCAGCTTTCATCATCTGTGTTATAAGCGTGCTTCCATCTGTGTATTTGTGGGGGAAGGGGGAATCTGTCTCACAGTTGTTCTTGAGTTAATTCATATAGCCTTTTAGTCCATTCTGGCTCCAGCATAGCAAGAAATCAGCTGTCTTCTTACTCCTGGTTGGCTCCTATTTGTGTGCAGGGTGTCACTAGCAATTCATCTTACCAAGAGGTGAGGAAAAGACAATAATATATAATACATCTACTTTTACTCCATGTAGCAGCTAGGATTGGCAGATGAAATACAAGATGTCTAATTAAATTTGACTGAGATAATCAGCAAATCATTAATATCAGCACATCCCAAATATTACATAACATCCTTATGCTAAAAAATTATTTATCTGAAATTCAAATTTAACTGAGCATCCTGAATTTTTATTTGCTAAATCTAGACCCACCTAGTAAAGGGCCCCCCTTTTTGTTAAATTCTTGACCTTTGGTTCAGATTGGGGGAGTGGCTGGAAGCAGGACTCTTCCTGCTGATTCATAATCCACCAAAAGCACTGCCATTTTACCTAACATTTCCCCCCTCAATGAATATTTCACTCCCTGTTATTTGTCTTGTAGTAATTTCTGCACAGTAATACCCCACATATGACAAAAATAAGCTTTGTGGAGTCGAGAATCTTATTCTTCCCATTCTTTTATTGACTGACTGGAACTTGGAGGCATCCTTCTGGCACTGACTGTCTACTTGCTACATTAGCACTTCAAGAGTTCAAAATCAACAATGGCACCAGAAATTTTAAAGCAGACAATAGTCAGAAGAAAATGCCTTGGGCATCATAGCACTTTTTCTGACTTACATTATGAGCCATGGATTTTTAATTTTGAATTTCCACATATGTTTCCAAATATCTCTCCATGTCTTCCAGGAAATATTTGGCTGGGTCATACCTGAGGTGCATCAGACACTCACAGGAACACAGGTTATGACTAGAAGGCATTCTTTTACGATAGTTTGCCAGAGATATAACTCTCTTCCTAAAACATAAAAAGTTTTTTTTTATGGTGGATGTTATTTCACACTCTTCTAACCACATTTACACATTACCTATAGCATTGGAAAGTAGCAAACTAAGGGAGAACATCTTGTGAATCTCAGCCTCCCTGTCCAGCTCCTGTATCCCATGCTTCCTTGATTGCTCATCTGGAAGCCAGAAAGATGGGTGGGGTAGATTATAAAGGCTAATTAAATACCATAAAATGTATATAGGATCATTAGAAACAAATGGCCTTGTTCTGTCTCTCAAGCACCCATATTCAAGCAGGCATTAAGCTCCACAGTCATTAGGTATCTAGCATGATGATTCTTTTCACAAGGAATGGGAAATTAATCACAGCCATGGAGGGGCCTTGTACTTTGCTGTAGTAATGTAGAAAGAGTAGGTGTGCTCTGGTTCCTTTAAACACAAAACCTAGAGATGGGGAAATTTCCCAGACAGCTTTATGGAAATCTAGCCCTTTTAGAGACTTTCAGTTTCTTCACTGAAAAAACAAAAATGTGTACATATACATTCAATAGCAACATTTTTTAAACTAGATAACATATGCACATGATAAAAAAAATTAAAGGATGTATAAAAGGACATAAATTAAAAACATATGAAAAAGTCCCTCTTCACACTGTCTCCTAGTCTTCTTCCCCTGAAGTATCAGGGCCACCAGTTTGTGTGTCCTTCTAGATATCTTCTCTGAATGTATAAGCATGCATGTATATATTGCCTTAAAACAGATCTAATTCCTTTTAAAATGTTTTTTATTGTAAGAGTGTAAAATACATAGAGTGATCTTGTTTTTTATTATTTAGCACTATGTCTTTGGAAGCATTCCATATTAGTGCATAGCCTTCTGCCTCAGTATTTTTGACTGTTGTGTAATATTTCATAACATGAATGTACCACTAACCAATCCCAGTACTGAAAGATTTTTCATTTTTTTCCAACTTTTGCTATAATAAAAGCTTTTCAGTTGCTTTTCCCTGTTAGGAAAATGGCTTCAAATACCACTGAGTTGTTGAACAGATATTTATTGAACACCTACTATGTCCAATACATAGTGCCAGGCCCTGTAAACAATAATGAAACTAAGAATATTCCTATACATTTCTCCTTCTTCAATTCGTTTGGTCACTTTACATCTGTATGCTCTGGAATTTGTAATTGTCCCACTCAGGTCTATAACTAAAGACTCCTTTTTCATCTATTAAAATACTAATCTTCTCTTCTAAATGTACTTTACTATGGCAAAAAGGGAGTTCCCTAGTTCTGAATCTTCAAACTATCACATTGCAGACTGTATATCAATTCTCTCTGCAAAAATACACCTGTATTTTATTTTAGAGTTACAGAATTTAAGAGTCTGGGATAAACCTAATGATCAAACAGACACCATCCTCTTTATTTTCTGAATGAGGAAAGTAAAGCTAAAAAGAGGAAAAATGACTGGGCCATGGCCACACTCTAGCTTATTTTTCTGGTACAAATTGGTTCAATATACTCCCCCATCTTCCATTTGAAAATAAAAACTCACTTTCACTGTGGTCATGATGGAGTAACAGGGACCTGATTTACTCTGTCTTGAACAAATAGAAACCAAATAAGCTATATATACACAACTGTCTTCAGATATTAGACAGCATACAGTACAAGACAGTCATTTCTGAAAGAAGAAAAACAAATGAAGTGAAACTATAATTGCCCCTGCTTACTGCCTAGAGAGATTCCAGGTTACAGTACAGGCAAATTCAGTTCAGTTCAGTCACTCAGTCGTGTCCGACTCTTTGCAACCCCATGAACCGCAGCACACCAGGCCTCCCTGTCCATCACCAACCCCCAGAGTCCACCCAAACCCATGTCCATTGAGTCGGTGATGCCATCCAACCATCTCATCCTCTGTTGTCCCCTTCTCCTCCTGCCCTCATTCTTTTCCAGCATCAGGGTCTTTTCAAATGAGTCAGCTCTTCACATCAGGTGGCCAAAGTATTGGAGTTTCAGCTTCAACATCAGTCATTCCAATGAACACCCAGGACTGATCTCCTTTAGGATGGACTGGCTGGATCTCCTTGCAGTCCAAGGGACTCTCAAGAGTCTTCTCCAACACTACAATTCAAAAGCATCAATTCTTCAATGCTCAGCTTTCTTTATAGTCCAACTCTCACATCCATACATGACTACTGGAAAAATCATAACCTTGACTAGACAGACCTGTGTTGGCAAAGCAATGTCTCTACTTTTTAATATGCTGTCTAGGTTGGTCATAACTTTCCTTCCAAGGAGTAAGTGTCTTTTAATTTCATGGCTGCAGTCACCATCTGCAGTGATTTTGGAGCCCCAAAATATAAAGTCAGCCAGTTTCCACCGTTTCCTCATCTATTTGCCATGAAGTGATGGGACCAGATGCCATGATCTTAGTTTTCTGAACGTTGAGCTTTAAGCCAACTTTTTCACTCTCCTCTTTCACTTTCATCAAGAGGCTCTTTAGTTCTTCTTCACTTTCTGCCATAAGGGTGGTGTCATCTGCATATCTGAGGTTATTGATATTTCCCCCAGCAATCTTGATTCCAGCTTGTGCTTCTTCCAGCCCAGCGTTTCTCATGATGTACTCTGCATGTAAATACAGGCAAGGGAACCCCATAAAGCCTGGCAGTTTCCCTGAAGTTAAGAACTGAGACTGGCTAAGGTGTCTAGAACTCGTAGGGTAGGAAAGCTGCATGGAGAGAAAGAGAAAGAGTTCTGGAGATCCTCAGGGGCTTCCCCACAAGTCTTCTGCTGACTACTGATCAGCACATGTGTATGAAGAAAATACTTGAGGACAGGAAGAGAAACACCTGACAGGAGCAATTACTGGCATTCACACAGGGTTGGAAATAACCTGCATTCTCAACAACCTGAATGTAAAAACTTTCTTGCATATTGGGCGTCAGGTTGAGTACTCAGAAAGGTACTGCCTCATTTACAGGCTAAAGGCAACTCTGCTTCTGCCCATCAGAGTTTAAATGCAAGCCTCAAAAGGATCCAACTATTTCCAAGTAGAAGGAAATGGCAACCCAGTCCAGTATTCTTGTGGAAAATTCCATAGACAGAGGAGCCTGGCAGGCTACTGTCCTTGTGGTCACAAAGAGTTGGACACAACTGAGCAACTAAAACACACATTTCCAAGTAACTTCACTGTGTCCCAGAACATTATTTCCACCATTATCAACATCATAGAAAATAATATTTTCATTGAGTCTAAAAATATTCCTTTTCATATAAAAATCTTAATGTACATCAAACCCATCTATGTAGAGAAGTGTTTACACAGTAAAAATATGTTAGCTTCACTCACTATTGGCATTTAGAAAGAATAGGAGCAGCGCATGGGATTTTCTGTATGCAAAACATGTGGAGCCAAGCATACCTTCCATTCAGAAGTGCTTAAAGTCCAATGAAGAGCAAACAATTGGGTCTGTGACTTCATTTTTAAGCTTGGTACATGCGCAAATTAAAGAAAAAAAGTTTTATATGTACCACTTAGGACATGAAATAAAGCTAGAGATTTCTGGATCCCTGGCAGGATCAGTGATGTTGGTATTCCCAACAATTTATTGATGAGCTGCAGTCTAAAGTACCTAATCTAAGAAACAGGGGTAAGAAGGAGAAACTCAAGGAAGAAGCAGAAGTGGGACCAAAAAACGAACTCTTACGAAAAGTGGAGGAAAAAATGCAGGACTACAAGTATATATGAATCTCCCTTACAGAGGCTAAGAAGGAGATATCATGGAAATGCAATCAAGTTTAACCAACAGTTATTGAGAGCCTGTTATCTGCAAGACACTATACCAAATGAAATATGATCCCTTTCCTCCAGGAGCACCAAGTATGGTGCAAGAGGTGGATACAGACACATAAATAATAGTGTCATAAGTAAGACTGAGAGCTGCAATATTGTTGATATAATAAAGGAGACCAGAGGAATGAAATAACTTGTTCTTAGGGTGGGAAAACAAGGGAAGACTTCACATAATAGGTGACATTTGAACCAAAAGATACAAAGAATTTTACTATATAAAAATGGGGATTACATGGTTATTCTCCATTTAATTCTCCCCCTGCCTCCACCACACACACACACACACCAACATTTATTCTCTGCTTCTCTCTGCTCTGCTTTGTTAAATAGTAGATTGCATCATCTGACCATTCTTGGTGGTTGGCTGGCTTCTAGTTGACTTTGGCCAATTATAAAACACCTTCAGGAGATCAGCAGGCAAGGAGAAGAGTTTGAGCTGTTTATTTGCTGTCCCCTCTCTGCTTCTGCACTCTGGTTTGGCAGTGGCTGTAATCTTACCTGCTTCTACTGATGGCCCTCTTTCCATGGCTCCAGCTCTCACTGAGAAGTGGTAATAGTATTTCACACCCCAGTCCTTTGAGACTAGGGAAAGAAAGAGCATCCCGTTCTGCTACACTATGGATGTCTCAACCACTCTTGTAGTTTCCCTTTACCTTGATTGTATCTCTGTAGGTCATATCTTTGTTTGAACCATCTGAGTTGAATTCAGTCCTAGACAGAGAGAATAGCAAAGGCAAGAAGAAATATATCATGATTCATGGACCATGATTATATTATGGGGAACCTCATGGGGTGGGAATCTAATATAGAAGAGAGTGATTTTGGAGAATTGGGGTCAGATTGTGAGGGCCCCTCTACAGAATTTGGGCTTTATTATTGGGTAAGGATAATCCAATGGTGGTGTGGCAGGGGGGCTCCCAATGATGGTTTTTGAGTGGATACAATCAGATCTGTGCTCCAGAAAGGCCTTTCTACTAGCATGTGGAGGATGGAATGAAGAGGAAAGAGACTGAAGGCAAGAATGCCAAGTAAGAAGTTATTGTAACAAAGTCCTAAAATGGGGCATAGGATGGTGGCAGGGAAAATGGAGTTGAAATTGATCAGTATTAAAATCTATAAGGCATGGCAAATAAGTGAAGTGAGCAGCAAAGCCAAAGAAATTTTTAAGTGTAACTTCTAGATCTCCAGGTTGGGAGAATGTGAGAATGGTGGCTCTATAACATAGAGGAAGAGGTTCTTTGAATGGGTAAATGAGTTTGATTCGGTTCACCCAAAAAGTGAAGTGCTGTGGAGCATTCAAGCAGAGATGCTTAGCAAAGAGTTGGAAATGTGGGTCTATATATCAGCAGAATGTAAGAATTAAGGATAAATATAGATATTCTAGAGGTATGGGTCTCAATTCTAGCTGTACTTGAGGCTCACCTAAGGAGAATTTAAAAAATAGATGCCAGGGTCCAGAATGGCCATCATCAAAAAGTCTACAAACAATAAATGCTGGAGAGGGTGTGGAGAAAAGGGAACATTCTTGCACTGTTGGTGGGAAAGTAAATTGATAAGCCACTATGGAAGATGGTATGGTGATTCCTTAAAAACTAGGAATAAAACCACCACATGACCCAGCAATCTCACTCCTAGGCATATACCCTGAGGAAACCAAAGTTGAAAAAGACACATGTATCCCATTGTTCATTGCAGCACTATATACAATAGCTAGAACATGGAAGCAACCTAGATATCCATCAACAGTTGAATGGATAAAGAAGTTGTGGTACATATACACCATGGAATATTACTCAGCCATAAAAAGGAATGCATCTGAGTCAGTTCTAATAAGGTGGATGAACCTAGAACCTATTATACAGAGTGGAGTAAGTCAGAAAGAGAAAGATAAATATCGTATTCTAACACATATATACAGAATCGAGAAAAATGGTACTGAAGAATTTATTTATAGGGCAGCAATGGAGAAACAGACATGGAGAACAGACTTATGGACATGGGGAGAGAGGAGGAGAGGGTGAGATGTATGGAAAGAGTAACACAGAAACTTACATTACCATATATAAAATACAACCTAGAGGGATGGGATGAGGAGGGAGATGGGAGGAAGGTTCAAAAGAGAGGGGATATATGTATACCTATGGCTGATTCATGTTGAGGTTTGACAGAAAACAACAAAATTCTGTAAAGCAATTATCCTTCAATAAAAAAATAAATTAAAAAATGTTTAAGGTAAAAACAAAAAATAGATGCCAGGGTCCAACCCCAGATCAATCAAATCCAATTTCTTGGTGGTATCAGAAATCAGATTTAATTGATACGGAAACTTCGGGAGATGGTGAGAGACAGAGGCCTGGCATGCTGCAGTCCACGGGGTCGCCAAGAGTCGAACACAACTGGGTGACTGTACAACAACAATTGGATTTAATCTGGGCTTGCATTTTAAAAGAGTTCCCAGGTAATTCCTATATGCATCTGGATTGAGAAACCCTGATCCAGAGCATAAGAGAAGCAGCTAAGAATGAGCACTTGAGGACAGAGGCATTTAAGGTACTGACATGGGAGATGATAAAGAAAGGCATGCTAAGTCACATTAGTCATGTCCAACTCTTTGCAACTCTATGGACTGTAGCCCACCAGGTTCCTCTGTCCATGGGATTCTCAGGCAAGAATACTGGAGTGGGTTGCCATGCCCTCCTCCAGGGGATTTTCCTGACCCAGAGACTTTTATAACTCTTATATCTCCTGCATTGACAGGCATGTTCTTTACCACTAGTGCCACCTTGGAAGCCCTAAAGAGAGGCAGATAAAAATAAAGACAGTCAAAAGAATTTAATCAGGAGAGTAGCTGAGCACATCATTCCATGAACAGATGAAAGAGGAACGAGAAGAGGTCATTACTGATCTCCAGGAAAGCAATTCTAGTAGCCACAGAAGCCAGGTTGCAATCAGCAAGGGACAGATATTTAGATGAGGAATTGAAGGGAGTGTAGACTACTCTTTCAAGATTGGCTTAACGTGGGAGAAAACAATCAGTAACTTAAGAAGCAAAAGGATTTAGAGAAAGTTTTGTTGGATTTCAAGGTGGAATGTGCTAGTTGACAAAGGTAATGAAGATACATTGTAGAGAAGGGATTACTGGAAGAATGGGGCCACAGAGGAGCCTGGAGCAAGGGGCATCAAGATTATCAGGGGAATCAGACCAGGAAAGGAATACCAAAGAGTTGTTATTGTTCAGTAGCTCAGTCGTGTCCGACTCTTCAAGACCCCATGGACTGCAGCACGCCAGGCTTCCCTGTCCTTCACCATCTCCTGGAGCTTGCACACATTCATGTTCATTGAGTGGGTGGCACCAAAGAGTCAGGGCTTCATTTGAGAAAAGTTGAAGGAGTTCAAGCCATTATTTTCATAATGAGTTGGAAGGCTTGAGTGACTGCAGAGAGGAAGAAAGATAGGAAGGGAGGGCAAAAAGGTAGAGAAGTGTTATTGAGAGGTTCCCACATGCCAGGGACTATGCTGAAATTCTACCAAGTCTCTTCACTCAGTAATTAAATGTGCTTTTGAAGGACAGCTGTTGTCAGATGGAATAAGAAGCAAAAAAATATTTGGCCTGTTCTGCTCAATTTCAGTCATCTAGTCACCTTGCTCCTCTGGTACTATTACTAATTAATGACCCTTTAAAGCTTGGCCTGCAATTAGTTTTAAGTTAAGTGCTCATTTCTAGCCGAATAGGGAAAGATTTCACTTATGATAATATTTCCTCGGTTTAAAGGGAAAAGTCAGGGAAGAACATTTAAGAAAGAGAAGAGGCCTATTATTGGGAATGTTTCACTAGTGAGTGCAGAGAGAAATGGAGTTTCAAAAAGATAGTGTTTAATGGTCCAAGTTAATGGCAATAAATACTTAGGAAGCAGAATTAACCTGCATATTTTTAAGTTCCTCTTTTAAATGTAAAAATGTAACTTGAGTTTACACATCCATCAAGGGCTAGGAATGTGCCACCTCTTTCTACAATGCTTGAGCAATTGTGTGGACTCTGTGGATTACAACTGAGGATTGAGGCCACAAGCTAGATGACTTTCAATTTTCCAGATGCAAATGAGGCAGCTACATGGGGAACTTGTGACACTGGCTGTCCTTTTCTCTTAGAAACACTTTCCAAAGTTGGGATCAGCACATTCAGAAGTAGTTGCCAAGGGTTTCCTTCATTGACATCCAGTGAACCAAACTGGGGCATAGTCATATTTACAAGAGTGCTTCCCAGGTGGCGTTAGTGGTAAAGAGCTCACCTGCCAATGCAGGACATGTAGGAGACACAGATTTGATCCCTGGGTTAGGAAGATCCCCTGGAAAAGGGCATGGCAACCCACTCCGGTATTCCTGCCTGGAGAATCCCATGGACAGAGGAGCCTGGTGGGCTACAGTTCATGAGGTTGCAAAGAGTCAGACACAACTGAAGCAACTTAGCATGCACACACATATAGCTACAAGGAAAGGCAGAACACTTGATCAACTATTGGGATGAGCCCTGGGAACCCCCAGAGGGATGAGGTTTCAGCTGCCAGAAATTCAGTGAGAGTGGAGGTAGGGATTAAGTTACCAAAGGCTGGGAAAGGCTGGGATGAATTCAGGGTACCACCCCTATCTGCCTTTCCACAGCTTAAATACTGAACCACTATAAATTATTTCTAAAGCCATCCTTGGATCCACAGCCTTACCTTAAAAGACTATAGTGCCTGGCACATAATGTGGTTGGTGCTCACTGGATGGTTACTGAATGTTCGAACTTTGCTCGTAATTCTGCTTTCTCGTGTTCTTGCATATTATTTTTGTTTGTTTAAAATTTTTCTTGTAAAGTTTTAAGGATCACTATATTTTTTCATAATTGTTTACATGAAATAGTAAAAAAAAAAATTGATGCTATAAGAAATAGTCACTGCATAGACACGGTAGATGCTTTCCTAAGCCTCCTGTGGACTTATTTTGTCTATAGTCCTGAAAGTTTTCTAACCTAGGTGTACTTAGAGAGTATTAATCTGAAACTCCAGGGTATTCTGTCCTCTGTTTCTGAAATTAATAGCTTTCAAGTGAAATTGTTGTGGCTAGAAGACCTTCAAAGGTTATATCACCTGACATTTAGTTAATATGTTTCTTAAGAGAACGCATTACTTCTCTCCTAGAGGCTTGATCTATTAAATCGTGTACAAGGTAGAAACAAGACAAACATTTTCATTTCATCTCCATTTGAAAAGGCCAAAAGGATGACAAAATCAGAACTAGAATACACACCTTTGGTTTTATTGCAGATTTCATCCTGTTTAACTTTTATCCACTGGCCTCTGATTCCTGGTGACTGGGGTTATAGACAAACTAGCTTGAAAAAAAAAAACATTAATTTTCTCTCAATCTCTTCCTTAGCAGCTCATCTTCTTAATTCATGACCACACCAGCTTAGTTAAGTGACTCCTGAACTATAATAACCAGAATAGTAAACTTAATTTTATATAGGATCTTTTGGACAGCTCCATTACATAATGGTTTGCCAACTTAAGAGTTATAGAATCACAGAGCAACACTGCTGAATTAAATAGTAAGTAACAGCTAACACTAATAATTAGCTTAATTTATGATCTAGTAGAACTGTCACAACTGAGGCAGCCCTCCTTCCACCCCTAATCTCTGTTGTTTCCTTCCTCCTCCCTCCTCCTTCAGCAGCAGCAACCAAATGAAGTGCCGAGACTGTCATATTAGTCACCATAAAGTCAAGCCATTCCTTCCTTTACTCTGTGGCTTCATGACTTAATTCTATTAAGGATTTCCAACCTTTTTGGAGTTGCATCACCCCATCACTGTTTAATCTCACAACTGCTTTTCCTGATGTCTTGCACTCGGTGGGAGGGGCACTAGGAAAGACTGAACTCACTTGGGAATTTGTGACACCCTCAGAAACGCTCTTGCTTTTTCCTAAATCAAGGCTGACAAGTACTGTTCTATGTGGTAACCTTGTAAAGAGGTTTCACTTAAACCAACAGACTACAACCCAAACACATCAGCAAGGTCATACTGGGGTCACATGGCAGAAATTGGGGATGATTCTGTTTTTCCAGTATCTGTGCTCGGTAGCTTTCCATGGACACTCTGACCTCACTGGTAGTTGGAAAGAATTCCAGAGTGTTCTTATATAAACCTGATCTAAAAACCCATGCAGCTTGTATTTAACACAGAAGGCCCATTTTATCGCATTTATTAGTCACTAATCTCCCTATCTACTGAAACAGGACTGTGGGCTTTTCCTTCAATAAAATAATGTCACCTGGTGACTAAACTCTTCAGGGCCACCAAAGTTGCCCCTTATGTAAGATATGTTCTTGGGGCCAAAAGGAATTAGAACTTGAAGGCTTTCTACATTGTCTGCTGCAACATGAGGGATAACTGTCAGCGTCCTCTAACTTGGGTAAAATTGCCAGCTTATTGGAATGAAATGTATCTCAATCACACTCCATGCTGGGGAGGGAGCCCTGAGCAGGAAGCAGCACTAACATTTTATGTATATTTTATTATTACATAAAAAGGATTAACTGACAATTTGTTACCAGGTTAAGACATCAAAACAATTAAAATGAACATAAAAATCTAACATTGCCAAACTCTTCCGGACTACCTGAGAGTCACTGACATAGCCATCTTTCTCCTTATGTGAAATTTCATAGGAACTCACCTCTCTAAACTTTCCCTACCTAGAGGTGACAGGTGGGCCCAGGTCTGGGTACCCTCAAGCTTAGAGTTCTTTTTGTGTCAGGGCAATAGGTTTCTTGGCTTTCCTAAAGATAAGCTTCAGTTCAGTTCAGTAGCTCAGCCGTGTCCGACTCTTTGCGACCCCATGAATCACAGCACGCCAGGCCTCCCTGTCCATCACCAACTCCCGGAGCCTACCCAAACCCATGTCCATCGAGTTGGTGATGCCATCCAGCCATCTCATCCTCTGTCGTCCCCTTCTCCTCCTGCCCCCAATACTTCTCAGCATTAGGGTCTTTTCCAATGAGTCAACTCTTTGGATGAGGTGGCCAATGTATTGGAGTTTCAGCTTCAACATCAGCCCTTCCAATGAACACCCAGGACTGATCTCCTTTAGAATGGACTGGTTGGATCTTCTTGCAGGCCAAAGGACTTTCAAGAGTCTTCTCCAACACCACAGTTCAAAAGCATCAATTCTTCTGCACTCAGTTTTCTTCACTGTCCAACTCTCACATCCATACATGACTAAAGGAAAAACCATAGCCTTGACTAGATGGACTTTTGTTGGCAAAGTAATGTCTCTGCTTTTTAATATGCTATCTAGGTTGGTCATAACTTTCCTTCCAAGGAGTAAGTGTCTTTTAATTTCATGGCTGCAATCACCATCAGCAGTGATTTTGGACCCCAAGAAAATAAAGTCTAACACTGTTTCCACTGTTTCCCCATCTATTTGCCGTGAAGTGATGGGACCAGATGCCATGATCTTAGTTTTCTGAACGTTGAGCTTTAAGCTAACTTTTTCACTCTCCTCTTTCACTTTCATCAAGAGGCTCTTTAGTTCTTCTTCACTTTCTGCCATAAGGGTGGTGTCATCTGCATATCTGAGGTTATTGATATTTCTCCCAGCAATCTTGATTCCAGCTTGTGCTTCATCCAGCCCAGCGTTTCTCATGATGTACTCTGCATAGAAGTTAAATAAGCAGGGTGACAATATACAGCCTTGACGTACTCCTTTTCCTATTTGGAACCAGTCTGTTGTTCCATGTCCAGTTCTAACTGTTGCTTCCTAACCTGCATACAGGTTTCTCAAGAGACAGGTCAGATGGTCTGGTATTCCCATCTCTTTCAGAATTTTCCACAGTTTATTGTGATCCACACAGTCAAAGGCTTTGGCACAGTCAATAAAGCAGAAATAGATGTTTTTCTGGAACTCTCTTGCTTTTTCGATGATCCAGCAGATGTTGGCAATTTGATCTCTGGTTCCTCTGCCTTTTCTAAAACCAGCTTGAACATCTGGAAGTTCACAGTTCACATATTGCTGAAGCCTGGCTTGGAGAATTTTGAGCATTACTTTACTAGCGTGTGAGATGACTGCAACTGTGTGGTAGTTCAAGCATTTTTTGGCATTGCCTTTCTTTGGGATTGGGATGAAAACTGACCTTTTCCAGTCCTGTGGCCACTGCTGAGTTTTCCAAATTTGGTGCCATGTTGGGTGCAGCACTTTCACAGCATCATCTTTGAGGAGTTGAAATAGCTCAACTGGAATTCCATCACCTCCACTAGCTTTGTTCATAGTGATGCTTTCTAAGGCCCACTTGACTTCACATTCCAGGATGTCTGGCTCTAGGTGAGTGATCACACCATCATGATTATCTGGGTCGCAAAAATCTTTTTTGTACAGTCCTTCTGTGTATTCTTGCCACCTCTTCTTAATATCTTCTGCTTCTGTTAGGTCCCTACGATTTCTGTCTTTTATTGAGCCCATCTTTGCATGAAATGTTCCCTTGATATCTCTAATTTTCTTGAAGAGATCTCTAGTCTTTCCCACTCTGTTTTTTTCCTCTATTTCTTTGCACTGATCGCTGAGGAAGACTTTCTTATCTCTCCTTGCTATTCTTTGGAACTCTGCATTCAGATGGGAATATCTTTCATTTTCTCCTTTGCTTTTCACTTCTCTTCTTTTCATAGCTATTTGTAAGGCCTCCTCAAACAGCCATTTTGCTTTTTTGCATTTCTTTTCCATGGGGGTGGTCTTAATCCCTGTCTCCTGTACGATGTCACAAACCTCCGTGCATAGTTCATCAGGCACTCTGTCTATCAGATCTAGTCCTTTAAATCTATTTGTCACTTCCACTGTATAATCATAAGGGATCTGATTTAGGTCATACCTGAATGGTCTAGTGGTTTTCCCTACTTTCTTCCAATATCAAATCAAATGAAATCAAATCAGTGCTTTTTAACAACTATAGAGATTCCCAGTTCTTGTCACTTGCCACCATATATCCTTCCTAATTCTGTTTGGCTGATATTACTACCAAAACAGAAGACTTCCCTCCAAATCCCACTGCAATTTCTGCTAGAAAAATAATCCATTCTAGAAAACCCTGTTTGCCAAATAGAAGAGGAAACTTCCTTCTGAAGAAAGTTCCTTGATTTTACCCTTTGCTTTCCCAGAATGAGCACAGGCCTTTTAGAGTCTAAAATTCACAGGGTCTGAATCCCTTTCTAAGAATCAATGTTAGACAGACTTGAATTTATATACCAGTGGAGCCACTTACTGTTATAAAGCCTCTCTGAACCTATTTCATCATTTGTAAAATAAGGCCAAGTCTAGTGAGAGTTGGTGGTACTCTTGCCCCCTTTTTTGCTGTTCACTTCCATCTCTTGACTATGGTGATTGTCAGCCTGAATTTTACTGCCTACTATATCTGCCACATGTAGCAATGAATTTAATTATGATGATATCAGTTGGTAAAAAAAAAATTTTTTTTAAGTGATCAGACTAATTTTGAAATTTCCTGGCCTCATTTCAGAGGGTGGTCCCAGGAACTAGGCAAAGATCAAGATTCTCGGTCCTCGTGGAGCCTTGGGACCCCTCACCTTCCAACTTAACAAACAACCCTGGGTGTGTATTTATTAGAGACTGAAGAGCTTTTGTAAACCAATTACCATGAGCAAACAGCATTTATTTCGAAGCAATAAACAACAGTAAACCCTGTCCTTATCTAAATTCATTGCTCTAAGCCGCAGATCTATAGGGAATGGGTAGGTTTAAAACTCACAGGCTGAAGATTTATAGGCACTCTAGTCCAGCTCTCCTGGGGAGCCAACAGTGCCACAGCAGCAGTACCAAGTCTAGAAGTCCAAATAACCTGTGTCAGTGCCACCTTTGGTACCTCTTTGGGGGCAGGGGAGAAAATGAAGAAGAAGAAAAAATCCTGGGTTTATTCAAACACCTTTTCTCCAGGACATGTGAGTATGTAACACATTAGAGGTATACACTAATAAAATAAATAGAAAAATCATTGTTGCCTGGTTAAACATGGCAGATTAAACATTCACATTTATCTCTATCCTCACAAAACAAATTCAACAAAGGAACTTTCAAATGACATAAGCCCACAAAGACTAAAGAACACTAGATAAGACACAGCAAATGAGAGAAACAATATTCAAAGAAAGCAGAAACCTAAACTTACAGGAGAAACAGTCTCAGAGTCCCAGAAAGACCCAGACACTGGGGACAACAGGCACCTCCCAAGGTCGGAGGCTGGACAGGCTCCAGGAGGACTGGCTGAAAGTTAGTATAAAACCCATTCAGATCACTGCTAATTGCCCTCCCTGAACCCTCCCTTCCAGGAAGCTGCCTCTTCCCACTCCTCAAGAAGTCCAATGTGTTCATAAGCCCAACAAAGTTAGCCTAGGTACCTAACTATTAATATCACAGTTGGCTAATATAGTACTGCACTGTAATAGGCTTATAACACTTTTCACACAAAAACAAACACAAAAAATGAAAACATTTTAAATCTTACAGTACAGAACCTTGACAAGTACAGTAGTACAGCACAATAGCTGGCATACAGGGGCTGGCATAGAGTGAACAGGCAAGAAGAGTTACTGACTGGACAGGGAGAGGAGGTGGAAGATGGTAGAGCCGGAGAATCCTTAACAATAGGAGATGGAAGGCAAGCTGCAGTTTCACGCCTGATATTGATGGCACAGGTTCTGGTTCCTTGCTGGATTCAGTTCTATCTACCCATTTGAAAAAATGTCCAGTCATGTCTGGGTGGTAGTTCTTTTGTTCTCATCATAGATGACACAGTGGAACTCGGTTGCCTTCTAAACAGCTGCTGAACCTTCATGTACCATTCCACGTTTGGGTCCTATGCCTCAAAAACTAACAGTGCCTCCTCAGAGAAAATCCCCTTGCCATTCCTTGTTCCACTTGTAGAGGAGGTACCCACGTGACAATGACACCAGATATATGAACTAACTTATGTGATTGAACATGTGAACACACGTGTTTGTCTCTTTCGCACGGAAGTTCACAAGTTTAAGGTTCCTGTGTAGGGGTCTTACTGTAATTAATAGCAATTTAACAGTGTTCCATTTTGTTTTATTTGCTTTTTTGGCTGTGCCATGTGGCTTGGGGAATCTTAGTTCCCTGATCAGGGTCCAGGCATCATTGCCCCGGGCCCACAGCTGTGAAAGTGCAGAGTCTTAACCAATGGACATCCAGGGAACTCCCATATTTGTATAGTTTTAAATTAACTCCCCATTAAATACTTCTTAATTATGAAATAACTAGTCTGTAATCTTCAAAAGCATCACAATCATGTAAGTCAAAGAGACTAAGGAATCTAGACTGAAGGAGGCTGAAGACATAACTGAAACAACTATTAAACCTTGAATGGCACCTAAGTTACTGCAGAGTAATACACTGATGTTAAGTTAATTTCCATAACCGTACGTGGTTTTGTAGGTTATTTTGTAGGAAATATGCATTAAAATTGGGGGTCAATAGGGCATCAAATCAACAAGTTCCTTTCAATATTTTCCTGATGGCTCACACAGTAAAGATTCTGCCTGCAGTGCAGGAGACCCAGGTTCAGTCCCTGAATTGGGAAGATCCCCTGGAGGAGGACATGGCAACCCACTCCAGTATTCTTGCCTGGAGAATCCTCATGGACAGAGGAGCCTGGCAGGTTACAGTCATGGGATCACAAAGAGTCAGACACTTTTGCAAAGAGCAACTTCACTTTCTTTCTTTTCAATGGTTCAAGTAAAAAAGTTTTGTACACTGTACTTGCATCTTTTCTGAAAGTAATTGTTTCAAAACATGTAGTGGTCAGGATGATTGAATAGGCTAATATATAAAAAAACTATGTGGGGAATTCCCTGGTGGTCCCGCTTTCACAGCTGAGGGCCCAGGTTCAATCCCTGGTCAGGGAACTAAGACCCCCAAAACTGTGTGGAACTGCCCCCAAAAAATGGACTTAAAGCATTTTTAATGAGGGGAACACTAGTTAACACCTTTTTATTTCACCACAGGATAACATTAAGAAGAAGAAAACTACCATCAATTATTACTATCATTTCATAAATAAGTATTTCTGTAAGGGATGTCTTACTTTGTCAGGGACCTAGTCTCAAAACTTTAAAGTTGAATATGTCTGCCTCTAAGTAGAACTCAGCACATTGTCCTTATTCTTATAATTTTGCTGTTGCACCAACGTTGAAAACATCTTCATGAACTAGGCCATGTGGTGAGATTTGAAACCCAGTTTTTCCCTTTCATCTGCCCATTCACCTACCCTGTAAGGCTGCACTGTTCCATAAGGTCACTAGCCACGTGCAGCTGTTAAGCACTTGGAATGTGGTTAATCCATTTGATTTTTTAATTTTTTTAATTTATTTTTTAATTGAAGGATAATTGCTTTACAGAATTTTGTTGTTTCCAGTCAAACATCAACATGAATCAGCCATAGGTATGTAATTCATTTTAAAATGTGTTATCAGTGAAAAATACACACTAGATTTCAAGAACATAGTCTGAAAAAATATATCTCTCGTGAATTATTTTTATATTTGTTTCAGTTGATATAATAGTATTTCCAACATACCGAATTAAACATATTATTATAATTAATTTCACCTGCTTTTTTTTACTTTTTAAATACAGCTATTAGAAAATTTTAAATTACATGGGTGGCTCATTTATTTTCCCTGAACAGCACTGCTCTAAAATCAATCCTGTCTTTCCCAAATCAGTTTGTAGGCTTTTATGCCAGGTTGGAAGATGAAGAGGAATGGGATTGGAGATGTGGAAGGAAAGGGAAGTGGAGGATGAAGAGAGGAATAAGCACGTGGCCTGGGTCCAAGGGACGATCTGAGGGGTTTGGTGAGCCTGCCTAATGCAGATTAAGGAGAGAAAAAGGAGTTTAATAAATGTCTCTGGACTATGAATCAGATTCCCTTTAATGTTCTTTTAGAGGATGAGATAGTTAGATAACATCACTGACTCAATGGACGTAAGTTTGGGCAAACTCCGGGAGACAGTGAAGGACAGGGAAACCTCATATGCTGTGGTCCACGGGGTCACAAAGAGTTGGCACGACTTAGCAACTGAACAACAACAACAAATAGTCAAGGACCTTGCTGATAGACTGTCCAGTACATGTGAAAGAGAAAGCCAGTGTGCTTTACTGGAAATGATACCCTCCAAGATGAATATGGCCTCAAAGGATAGAATACCCTGGAAAAGTTCTTTTCAAAGAGATTAGAATAGAGTGGGGGAGAAAAGATTAATGTAAAGTTGATCACTCTGAACCTCAAAAGGTACACACTGTACCTGGGAACACAGCCAAAGCACGAGGGATAGGTGTGGACGGTAAACCCTCAGGTGCAACCCTGGGATCAAAGAGAAGCCATGTATGGCCCAGGAAGAATGTGACATTAAAGGAAATGAAATCAATGGGGTCATTAATGATACAGACGTACCTAGATTTCAAGAAGGACTTGGACCTATTAGGAGGGTCACTCCAGATGCCTTTTGGGCAAGATTACAAACTGAAATATGGGCGATCCTGTAACATTCTGTTGGGAAAGGCATAAACCTAGGTGAGCCTGTCTGGACCACGTGGACAAAGGCAGGTCAGTGGAGCTTCTCTCCCTTCAAATGAATACCTGCAAGTGCTTAGTAGGGTGGGGGCAGGATGCTGTCAGCTGGGGTCCACTCCCTTGAGGCAAGAGAATGCTAAGGAGGATGAGAGTGCCTTGTACTAGTATGAGCTCTTCACTTTTCAAAATGGTTTCATGTTTCATTTTGCTCCCATTTCAAACTCATCAGGTTGGGAGGGTAGTTGCTGTTTTCATGGCCATGTATAAACATGGAGACTGAGCACAGTATGTTTGTGACTGGTCTAGAATCAACTTGGTTAAAATGGTGCTTTCTCCTGGAACCTGCATCAGAGCCACCTGAGGAGTGTATTTTACATGACCCACCCCTGATATTCTTAATCAGAGGACCTCTGGGGCCAGAATCCAGAAATCTGTGTTTTTATTTTGAATTCCAGGTAATTGCTGGAACAATTAAGCCTGGCATACCATCCTCAAATCTGAAACATTTTATTATCCCTTGAGCTCTTAGCTGAATTCTGAACTCATCTTATTCCCATATTCTTTTTCTCAAATACTCCCTTTTTGAATTGGAAACACAGAGAGTTCCTTAGAAGACAGGGTTGTGTGGTTATAAAGAGTGAACAAACGTTGATAGGGACTATTTGAAGCTCCTGAACACCTGTTAAACAATCATAATTAAATTGCAGGTTGTAAAACATGGCAAAACCTGGGAAGCTGCTTTCTCTTCAGTGGTTAAAGCAACGTGCAACCCAACTCGCTGATCAAGTGTTCCAGGACTCAAAAGAATTGACAAAGGGCTTTAGAATCATCACAACTGGCAAAACCATAGCTCCACTGGCAGTCTGGAGGGCTGTTGAAACAAGATATGTTGCGACAAGTTCTAGAGTGAAATAAAGTAAGCACTTTCTAACAGCTGTTAAAGTTGACAAAGAAGGGTTGAGGCAGAGATCTACAGCAAAATCCAAAGCAGTTTAGGAAATACCCAGGACCAACAGAGAATCGATTCTTAGGAAGAAGGGAGTAGGATTTAGAATCTACTTTTTTTTGTAAAATGTTGTTAAGTTTATATAAGTGGATCACTAACAGTAGTGTTCTTGTTTCTATAGTAATTCCTTAAAATTTGTAGAGATCTTTATGGCTTAAAATCTTCCATGCAATCACTCTAATGGGATCCTATAGTACCTTAAAATTACAAAGCCCTGTCACCAGACTTCATTACTTACAGTCTTTATCACTGATCTGCAATGTTCATCATATCCATTTTGCAAGTTAGAAAAGTTAGGCTCATATAATTAAAGGATCTCCTGAAGATCACCCAACTTATGGGGAAAAGCTGGAACTCAACTTAAGGGATTTCAAATTTCCATAAGTGCCTCCTTATTGTCGATTTCTGCAAATAAAGAAAATGTTGCTCAGGCTATCATAACATTTGAAGGCCATCAACCAACTTTCCATTTGACAAATGAGAAAACTGAGACTCTTAGAGTTGAGACTTGGCCCCAGGTCACATGATTATCAACAGAACTCAGATACTGGATCCTCATCACCATCATCCAGTTCAGAGTTGATTCTACTTTGTCTTGCTTCCTCTTGTAGTTTGTTGGTAGCTAGATATAAATCACACATGTTAATTTGGAAACTTGGAATAAATATCTTTAATCAGAAGCATGTGAAGGGCTTCCTTGTCAAATCAGATGGTAAAGAATCTGCCTGCAATGTGGGAGACCTGGGTTCAATCCCTAGGTCAGGGAAGATCCCCCAGGGGAGGGCATGGCAACCCACTCCAGTATTCTTGCCTGGAGAATTCCATGGACAGAGGAGCCTGGCGAGCTACAGTTCAAGGGATTGCAAAGAGCCAAACATGACTGACACTTTTGTGACATGACTGAAAGCAACTCATACTTTTACTTTCTGAAGTATAGGAGCCTAACAGATTAAAAATTCATTAAATGGATTTAAAAGGGCATCTCGAACCTTTCCCATTTAGTGGCTTTAAAAGCTTAGAGCTTTCAGCTTCTTACACACCTTGATATTATTATAATCAATATACTTGCCACAGTAAGAAATGTAGAAATACTTGCTTTGAATAGTGTCCAGATTTTTCTTGCACGTGGCTGTAAGCTCCAGAAAATGGCAACCCTGAAGGAGTAGCTTTATGTTAGACTTCAGTAAAAGGGAGAAAATGACGGGAAAGAAAATTAGATTTAAAACACGTTTTCTAAAATCACCAGTAGTTATAGGCTGCATGAAGGCTAGCTCCAAGACAAAAGGTAAAAGCAAGTGTATCTTGCAGGGCTGTGAACAGATATTTATTCACCCATGTTCATAGCAGCATTATTCTCAATAGCCAAAAGATGAAAGCAACCAAGTGTCCATGTGGTATGGACAAGCAAAATGCAGCATATCCATACAATGGAATGATATGCAGTCTTTAAAACGAAGGAAATTTTGACACATGTTACAACATGGGTGAACCTTGAAGCCATCACGCTAAGTGAAATAAGGCAGTCACAAAAGGACAAGCATTGTAAGGTTCCTCTTATATGAGGTTCTTAGTGGTAAAATTCATAGAAAGTAGAATGTGGTTGCTAGGGGCTAAGGGAAAGAAAGAAAAAGAAGTTAGTGTTTAATAGGTTCAGAGTTTCAAAAAATGAGTGTGCCTTGTGTCTTGACTTCCTCCCTCGTTCCCTAGGGGCAGTAGAAGTTTACGTCTTTGGGACAGCCCAAGCACCCTAGTTCAAGCTCTAGATTTTTTCATTCTTTCCACTGAAAGCTGTACTGTGAGGAAACAATAAGACAAATGAAGAATGGGACATTTTATCAGACAGATGGCCTCACCTCTTCAAAACTCAGTGCACCTAAAAAAGAAAGATGGGGAGATTTGCTGTTGCTTAGTTGCTAAGTTGTGTCCAACTCTTTTGCGACCCCATGGACTGTAGCTCCCCCGGGCTCCTCTGTCCATGGGATTTCCCAAGCAAGAATACTGGAGTGGGTTGCCATTTCCTTCTCCAGGGGATCTTCCTGACACAGGGATCAAACCCACACCTCCTGCATTGCAGGCAGATTCTTTACCACTGAGCCACCAGGGAAGCCCATGGGGAGATTACGCTAGATTTAAAGAAATGTAACCAAACACAATTCATGCATGTATGATTGGTTCCTAGTTGGAAAAAAGCAACTCTAAAAGACATTGGTTGAACAACAGAAAAAGTATGAGTTGTTGGTTCAATTCTAGAAAATGTTTTTAGAATCTCTGTCAATTGTTTTAGATGTAGTCATGGTATTGTGGCTATGTAGAAAAACCTACTTACTTGAAGGAGCCACGTACTTAAGTATTTAGGGGTGAAATGTAATGATGCTTGCAACTTACAAATGACTAAGGGGACTTCCCCAGTTGTAGTTAGGAATCCACATGCCAATGAAGGGGACATGGGTTCAATCCCTGGTCTGGGAAGATCCCACATTCCATGGAGCAACTAAGCTTGCAATTAAGCAACTACTACAGCCCGTGCACCCTAGAGTCCGTGCTCTGCAACAAGGGAAGCCATCGCAATGAGAAGCCTATGCACTGCAACTGGAGAGTAGCCCCCACTAGCCACAACTAGAGAAAGCCCACATGCAGTAATGAAAACCCACCACAGCCAAACAACAAAATAAAATATTAAAAAAAAAACATATGCACACAACAAAATAACTGCACAAAAATAATGAATAATAGCAAAAATGGCAATGTCGTATATGAAGAAATCATTGAATCTAAATGGTGTGTACAAAGATGTTCATTGCATTACTTTTTCAACATTTTTGCATACTTAATAATAAAGTGTTTAAAATTGAGCATTTGTAGATTAATAATTATTAAATCAGTAACTGATGCTTTCTCTAGATAAAACCACCATTACCACCAGTCACTGCACTACCGGGCACTTTGCTAAACTTTTACTCATACTACTTCATTTTATTCCCAAATACTCTATAAAGAGGGTACTTTCACGAGTCTTACTTTTACAGATGAGCAAACCGAGATGCAGAAATTAAGTAACTTCTCTAGGATTCTCAGCTAGTGAGTACAGAGTCCAGATCCAAACAATTGGCTGCGGACCAGGTCACCTCCTCAGAACTCCTGGAAGCACTAAAGACAATGTCAGGCTTTGGAGCAAGCCCGTGGCAGAGATGTCTTAGAACTGGAAAGCCTTGCAAAGACCCTGAAACCATGGCTACTAAGGAGGTATTTTACCACCTAAGAGTAAGGTCTATTTAAATTGCAGAGACCCAAAGTAAAGGCCTCTGTTACCTGGATTCTAGTGGTAAATCCAGGTATTTTGCCCTTCCCAAGGAAACTCCAAGAGGGTGTAACAAATATTATTTCATCTGTAGCCCTAGGAAGGCTGGGAACAAGTGTTAATAATTATTTCTAGCTGCAGCTCCACAGGCTTGCCTGAGGCTGCTGACTCCGTGATCCACCTGGCCTTAAACAGCAATAACAGTAACTACAACAGTTAACATCTCTGTAACACTTGCAATGTGCTAGGCACTCTTCTAAGTGCCTTAAATACACTAACAAATCCCCACAACACCCCCATGGAGTAGGTATGTTATTATCCCCATTTTAAGGAGGAGAAAACTGAGGCACAGAACATAAGTAAGAGCCAAAGTTGCATTGATTCCAACAAGAGTCTGCTTGTAGCTTCTGTTAATCCAGATGGGACCCAAAAGCTGCCTAGGGGTTCTTGGCAGTCCTGGGGAGAACCATGTGTCAGAGCTTGCTCCTGACCCTGTGCGTTTAATGAAGTCACTGCCAGCTCTCACGGTAGAGGCCCTAAAGGAGGCCACTGCCCTCAGTGCCTTGCCAGACACTATGTGAACCCATGTTCTGATTTCCTCCTCATTCTGAACTTGGCCTTGTTGTTCTTCATTTCATATAAAACAGCAATAACTCCCAGGTGATCTGATATCCAAACTAATCACCCCGCCTTGCTACCTCTCCAGGAGGTAGTGACCCAGCCCAAATAAACCACAGGAAATGAGAAAGGTTATCTTCAACAGAAAGAGGAGAGGCCTTCCTGGTCAGTGTCACCTGATGCAGCCAACCACAAAGCCAGCCCCTGGGCCTGACTGTAAGGTGAAGCAGGGCTAGGCCTCCATAAGACACACATTGCCCACCCATTTTCTCCCACCTGCCCCTGGATGGCGTTCAAATGAACACCTAATAGAAAGGTGCTTGCCTTACTTTGTCAACTTTCCCAAGAGAACATCTTAGGATCCCTTGGAGACAGCAGTATCCTACATGAAGGACTGACTCTCTGGTGACAGAATTTCAGGAGTGATAATTGAATGAAACTTATTTTCCTTCCTTCCTTCTATAGTGGAAAAAGAGAAAAACAAATAAAACAATTTTTGTTCCTCTTCATTGGCTCTACAAATCGGCCAAGGTTTTGTGTTCAGTGGTCTCAGCTCCTGTTTTGTCTTGAGAGGATGACAGCAGCTGGCTTCTCTACAATTCAAAGGTCAAGCCCAAGAAGGAATTAAGCTGGAGGTGCTCCAGAGGATGGGGTGGGGATGGGTGGAAGGAAGCTGGGTCTCCGTGAATAAGGCAGGGAGTTGAATTCTTTGAGCCTGGGGGGACACTACAGGGGAGGACTCCTCAGAAGGCAGAGATACTGCTGCTGTGTACAGGGATCTGGGGGTTGGAGGCTCTGGGGAAGCAGGTGGTGCCTGGCAGTCAAGCCTCCAAAGTGTCTCTGTAGGAGGGTCTCAGTGGCAGCAATGTGAAGAGAGAAGGGTGCTCTCAGCTGTTTACGTGGATGTAAACATGGAAATGAGCACGGATTAATTATCTATAGCAAAAATTGGGGGACCCTGACCCAGATTATGGGAGGAGGGTCTAAAGTCTCCTCAAAGCTCCTTCCACTTTCCCTGCACCCCAAACTTGGAACAAAACTATCGATTTGGGGACAGTCTCTAATCTATGACCTTGAAAACATGGTCAGGGGCCCCCCTATGGCAAAGTAGACACTATGATTAGAAATCTTTTAGTCAGATAGCTGCATCTGATAAGAAAAGAAGCAATATTAATAGTGGTGGCTGTTTTATTGACTGGCTTCCCTGATGGCTCAGTGCTAAAGAACCTGCCTGACAATGCAGGAGATGCACATTTGATCCCTGGGTTGGGAAGATACCCTGGAGAAGGAAATGGCTACCCACTCCAGTATTCTTGCCTAGGAAATCCCATGGACAGAGGAGCCTGGTGGGCTACAGTCCATGGCGTCACAGAGTCACAATTTAGCTACTGACATGCATGCATGCAAGCATTTTATTGACTATCTCAAACCCTTGTCCTGCTTTCCTGTTCCCAAGTAGACCCCTGCATTCTAGTGCTGCTCAGTGCATGGGAAGAGACAATTCCAATAATAATTAACACTGAGAACCCCACCAGCCAGGCCAAGAGGGAACTCAGAGCCTGATTTCAGTTGATTTGGAAAAATAAAGAGATGAGCATTTCCTTGCTCCTTGATGAAGTGGAGCAAATTCATATCAGCTCTTTAGCTGACAGCGGGAGGGCAGTGGTGGAGGAGGGGAGTGGTTAGAGTGATCCTCAAATCACCAGGCAGCTGGAGAAGCTACCAGGCTCGGCCCTCCTCCATTTGCCTTTAGTTGGCAAAGGACAAATTAGTCCGGCACCTTCTGAGCCAGAGTTTGCAATGCAGAGTCTGCAAGAATGTTTGCTCGGGGAGCTCCACTGTTCTTTATCTCAGCAGGTGTAATTCCATCACGTGATTGTCTTGGATCTGCTTTTCCCTGCTCCAGCCCAAGCTTGCCAACTCAGACAAGCATTGCTGAGAAATAAATAGTCCATCCCTGTGTCAGCCCAGAAAGCATGGGGGGTGCCTTTATATAGAGTATAATGAGCATTTCCTGACTTCTAGATTTAGAGAAGGCTTCTCTGTCTTTGCCCTGAGGCCTACAGCTGAACTTCATCTTTGCAGGCAATTCACTGGCTTCTTGGGAAAAGCTAGGCTGACCCTGCAGCTTCCCCTGCCCTGTCTCAAGCTTTATAGGCTGCTCACAGAGCAGTCCAATACGGAAGACTTCGAGGAGAGGCAGAAAGCCCAGTTCAGGGCCTCCACAGGTACACAGCCACAACAGCTGCACTGCCTTTGCAACTTCCAGAACAACCTTGTTGTCTCCAGTCCCAAGGGTCATTTCCCTTGTGCTTAATGTTACCTTAAGCAGGTAACTTCCGTTGTCTGGGAAACTCAGACTAAGGAAATCATTAAAAGGAGCCTCCCCAGCCCAAGTACTAAAGGTTCGGCTGCTCGGCCCAGGAGGAGGGGAAGGTAAGCCCTGTCCACGGAGGCTGCCCGTCCATTTGTACCTAAAAAGTTTGGAGGGTCCTGTGAAGCCAGTTCAGGGTCTGACCTTCCTCCTTCAGGCCACAGATGTTCCCTCTGGAGGTCTGTTCCGTCTGCACTGGCTTGGGAGACTCTGGGATACTGAGCAGCCCTGACAAGGACTAAAAGAACTTAGGATGGGTTCCTGGGACTCCTCAGGAGGGACGTCAGGCCCTTGTGGAGACCCAATGTTTCACCTTCTCCAAGTTCTCTTAGAAGTGTTTTTAGTTTGATAGGCTCTTATATGAACATCATCATGGGAAAAAAATTCCTGAAACTCTGAACACCCTTACTAACCAGCCTGTTCTTCTGCCTATCCTTGTCCAGGGGCCTTCACACTTTGTACAGAGTTTTTCTCAATGTAGGTAACTGTTAACCACTTTCCTAACAACATAACTGCTGCAGCTCAGCCCTCCACTTTGTGAGTCATTTGGAGTGTTTGTTTAAAGTTCAGCTTTCAGGGCCCCTTATGCGTGAGACTTGACTCTGTACAACTGAGGGTGGGGCACAGGATTCTGCTCCCCTCCCCCGATACAAGACTTAACAATTAATGATAACATATTTCTTATAAACTTGCTACAGGGTGATATAAACAAGATGATAGAAAAGGAAGTCCTTTTCTTCAGTGCTTGTTAAGAGACCCAGTAGCCACTCCCACCCCTGAGCCATCTCTGATCAGCGCTGGATCTTCTTTCTCCTTTTGCCCCTCAGGATCCACTCTGCAGCCTTCTCCACCTGCCCATTGTCCCCAGATACTGAGCCCCAGGGACTGCATCTGTGGGCTCCCTTGGCTCTCTAGCCTCTGGGAGGGTTGGCCTATGAGGCTGGCATATTTATTTCCCTGGTTCCTTCCTGCTATGCAGCTCTCTCCACCCACTTTCTTTCTCAGTTCCCTTAACTGGTCTCTGCTTTTTCAATTTGTAATTTGAAAAGGTGGTGATGGCTCCTGTACTTACCAGCCCAGGAGCGGTGTATCATCCCCTTGTCCTTACCTAAGACCAGCCTATCTTTTGCAAATAAAGTCTTTTATTACAATCTTCTCTAATGACTCAATATGAGGTTTTTATTGGGGAGGAGGGGGGATTCAGGTCTCTGGCTGATGCAATCTTCAGAATATTTTGCTTTTATTAATATTCCTAAGTTGAAAAGACCCTGATGCTGGGAAAGATTGAAGGCAGGAGGAGAACGGGATGACAGAGGATGAGATGGTTGGATGGCATCACCGATTCAATGGACATGAGTTTGAGTAAACTCCAGGAGTTGGTGATGGACAGGGAAGCCTGGCGTGCTGCAGTCCATGGGGTCGCAAAGAGTCGGACACAACTGAGAGACTGAACTGAACTGAACTGAAGTTAAGAGAGGGAGTTTTATAACTTGATTTTCCCCTTTGTCAAATTTCTGCAAATGGAGTTTGATCTTTTTTCCTTAGAAAAAATTTTTTCCTGATAAAGCTAGTTGTTTTTTTTTTTTTAACATTTTTAAATATAGAAAATAATTTTGGGTATATTGTGAGAAATAAGATCCTTACTATAGTTGCTTTCAAGAGATTATTTTGGATAAATAGGGAAAAAATTCTTATAAATTCTGCATATTGAATAAACACTGCCAGGTGGTTCTGATGCATGCTGATTTAAGAAGCACTGGGTAAGTGGGCTCTTAAAGCTCCTCACAAGGCAGCCCTCTTAAGATGTCAGCAGCCCCGCCAAAGTGCCAGGATGTCCCTAATAAGTGCCTAATGTCCCCATTAGAGCTCTTATCAATGAATTTGAACTAAAACAATTTTATATAAAAGAACAGCCTGTATATGAATTTTGGTGAATCTGTCCTCAGTGCTTGTTTTTGAAGTCCAGGAAAGCTGTGCATATGATTTTTTTTGTTTGTTTAATTTAAACTCAAGGCTTTCCCTTTCTTCATGTTCCCAATTTGTTAAGTTACCTTTTTGTCTCCCAAGCTCAAAACAGCTTTTCTGTGAAGCTCTTTATCCTTGCACATCTGGAATGAGAACATCACAAGTGGCACCGCTTTGGCAGATGGAGCTGTGCCAAATAGAAGCCTAAGCCTGCACTCAGCCCTACATCTTTCCGAGCATGAGCTCCTGACTCAACCTCAGAGAAGGTTCTGGGACGTCATCTTGCCCCAGTCTACCTCCCTTGACTTCAGCCCTACCGGCTTATCTTTCCCTGACCTGATTTCCAAAGTCAATCTCTTCAAAGATATTCAATAGGAGATTGATTATAAACAGAATATGCTCATTACTGCTCTGAGTTGCTCATTGGAAACTATTGCTGAATACTGCTAGGTACTAAGCTTTGTTTCCATGATGCACTCTCACCTCCTGGAAAGGTCTTACATGGATTAGGCGAGGACAAGTTCCAGCACATGGGAACTATAAGAAAATCTGGAACAGAGGCCAAAAGTAACCCAGAAATCAAATCTCCCTTACCTTGATATGTGCCCCACTCTCCTCAACAACTTCAGACCAGCCACTTCTTGACAGCTTGCCTTAGACTTGCCTTTGATTTTCTGACACTTGTCTCCATGAACTTACACCATCTCTGCTTGAGGTTCCAATTGCTAGTTGTCAGGCTGCCCCAGCTTCTGTCCTCTAAGCTCCCTCTGTGAGCTCCGAGCAGCAAGCTGCTCCCTTGCTGACTCCATCCTGGCCTGACCCTTTCTCTGATGAAAGGCACGTCCCACTTGATTGTCAGTTTCATCTGACACAGAATAATGAATAACCAGAGCCACTTACTTCCCAGCAAGCAGGAGCAGTCATCATCAAAAGCTTCCAAGCAGATGATGATATAATCAGAGCCTTGTTTAGGGAATATATATATTTTTTAAAACTGGCCGCAGTGAAATATAGACTTGCCCCTAAGGTCTGTTCAGCCCAGGGCGTAAGTACAAATGGAAACCCACATGCCACATGTCTAAAACTTATAAATCAAACCAACAAACTATTAATTAAAATGTGTTCCATCCCCCTGTACTGACAAATAAACCTTCATAACAAAGTGGACTGCCAGGTTCAAATACAGAGTTCTTGAATTTCTCAGAGTTCCATGCTGGGTCAAGGTAGAATGAAGGAAAGTTGGCCCTGGCCCCAGGCCACCCTCACTTCTCAGGTCAGACTCCATCCCACATGACCTGGAGCGTTGAACACATTCATTGGACATGTCCAAGCTCTATTCACATTCCTGCTCCCACTTTACCACACCTCTCTGCCACAGACAACTGCCCCATGAGCACTTTGTAAGCCTAGGAGTAAATACAGCAACAGTGTGATCTGCCCTTGGGAGAATGCTCCTAGAGGAAGTCTGACCCAGGCTCAGGAAATGGGCTCTAGAAAGGAAATGGGGGCTTTGGGTGGGAATATTCACTGGTCCTGTGGATTCCTTTCCTCCTGGAGAATTGCAGCCAAAGTGGACCAGAGGGGGACCCTCTAAAGGAGCGATTCCCAACCTTTTTTGCACCAGTGGTTTTGTAGAAGGCAATTTTTTCCATGGACCAGGGCAAGGGGATGATTTGGGGATGATTCAAGCACATTACATCTATTGTACACTTCCTTTATATTATTGTTACATCAGCTCCACCTCAGATCATCAAGCACTAGATCCCAGAGGCTGGGGACCCTGCTTTAAAATGTGGGACCCAACACAGAGGGCGGACTGGTGAAATAAGACAGCTTGGATGAAAGATACAACCAAGAGTACGGAAATTACTAAAAAGGTCATGAAGGCCTCAGGTAAGATGGTGGCCTAGAAACAGACGGCAAAGATAGAAAGATATCTAGAAACAGAATGTAAGCAGAGCTGCAGAGAGGGAGGGATCAGCTCCTCAGCTGCTGCCTGGCTTCCAGGACATCTACTAGGTTCTGGGTTCAGGCCCTTCTGAGGCTCACCCTCACCTTCCCCCTGGGCTCTGTAGACACCTTATAATGGAAACCCTCCTCTTGGCTAAACTAATTACTGTTACTTGAAAATAAAAGTCTCAACTGAAATACTACCGAAGGACACTGAAATTTTCCCAGAAAAAGGGAGAGTAGAGAAAGAAAAGGACTAAAGACAGAAGCTTGGGGGAGTTATAAGCTGAGGATGCAGAAAAAAAAGGGACAGAACCAGAGGAAGAGCTGTTGGGGAAGCAAGAGGAGAGTTCGATCACTAGCAGAGCGTTGAAGAGAGAGGCTGATCAGTTGGAAGATGAGGCCTGAGGAAAGGCCACTGGATTTGGTGACTTAGAGGTCATGGTGCCCTTTAAGAAGGCACAACTCGAGGCAAACTTTGGCAAACGGACACGCCACGCTGTGCTGGGAAGGTTGTTGGAGCCACAGCTGTTCACACATGACTGACGCCTTCCTCTCTCCCTGTATTGGCAGTGAGAATGCCTGTCCTTGCCTGCTTGCCCAGAGCTTCCACTGAGCATAGTGGGGAACACTGGCACCCCTGGGGCCAAGGCTGGCTTGAAATGTATCAGAGAACAGAGAGTGAGGTGCCCAGATCCCAAACGGGACTTCTTAAGGACAGAGTCGCTGGAAAGAAATAAAGAAACAAAAGAACCACCAGGTTCATAGGGATCCCCCACCTTCACCTAAAACTCTTGGAATTCTCTCTTCCCCTGTCTCAACAATTCAGGGGGAACAACAAACAAGTAAAAATAACTTTTTTATTTAAGGAAGCACATCCCTGGCTCCCCGTTAATACATCTGATGACAGGAGAACCAGGCTGGGAAGGCTGCAGAGAGTTTTCCAGGGAGAAAGGGAGCAGGAAGGACACCATGCCCAGCTTGTCCACCGTGACCGCTGCTCAGAGAGTCACAGAAGAGAGACCTTCTGAGGGTGAGGATGAGCCTCAAGACAGACCAAGCACTCAGATTGGCTTGCTCTCCTTTGAGCTCCTGACCCTGGCCCTATCCCACACCTCTCACCTCAGCCCTCAACCACAATGTCCACCCTGAGTGACCTCCAGGACCGGCGACCCCTCCACACCTCCTGCAACGGGTGAAGGGAGGACAGAGTTCAACACCAGTCCTCCTTCGGAAGTTTACACAAAAGGACCACAGTCAGCATCTCTCCCCTCCAGATGCAGCGGTATGTGCTGTCAGCACCTCCAGACAAGTCCTGCTCTCCTGCTCCACAGAGAAAGGAAAAACAACTGCTCACTGGAGAGCCCTGAGCTTTTCCCACTGATTGATTTCTCCCCTTGCTTGATTCAAATGTCTGCAGCCCCTGGGTGTTCAGAGCCGCCTCTTAAGTTTCTCTGCGGGGCTATTCCTTGACGTCTTTTTTTCCCTGCTCAGGAGACAGAACTTTCTCGACCATGGGCTCAGTTGGCTTTCCTACTCTGAAGGATAGGAGGGAGTTTACTAAGGCACACCGTATTTTCACATATCGACCTCCTTGATTGCCTGTGGGACAAGTACTGCTGTTATCTCTGCAAGAGAGAAACAGATGTTCTGAAAGGTCCTGTGACTTGGACTGCTGAGATCATAAGTGCTGGAGCTCAGGACTGAAATCCTGCCTCTGACTCTAAAATCTGTGACTGGCTGACTGAACCTCAGGCTGGGGCCCTGGTTCAGGGCAGGAGTGTGCTGTGGGAGGCAGAAATCTTAAAGCCCTGTCTTACCCTGTTTCCAGGGAACCCAGACTTTAGAAGCAGAAGAATGCAAGCTTCAAAGAGAAAGAGGAAAGAAGATATACTGATCCTTAGAGCAATGACTTTAAACTGTTTTGACCGTTACCCATAGTGAAAAACATATTATATAATCTTGACCCAGGACATCACATACATATACATATAAACCAAAAGTTTAACCAAGAGTGATATATTTTGTTCTAATGTATTGATATTATATTCTTTCTTCGCTTTAAAATGGTTTTGACCCACAAAATTGATTACTCACAAAAGGACCTTGACCTGCAGTTTGAAAAATGCTGCTTTAAAGCATACACACATTCAAAGACAAGCTCTCATTCTACTTTTGTATAAAGAGCCGACTGGGATAGTGCTTAACATATAATATGTGCTTAAGAAATATTTGTTGAAATTCTGGACTTTTAAGGAACCAATAATCCACCAGTTAAACAATTTGTTCTGTAAATGCCCGTTTGCTGTATGTGGAAAAGATAATCCTAATTCCAAATTTCAACAAGCAAATCATTTACAAACACAAAACTCTAAGTTGATTTCTGTTGTGAATCTAGATTTGAAATGCTAAATAAAACGCTAGCAGACAGATCGTTCAACAAGCTTGAGTTGTGTCTGTTCTACACTGTGCACTGAGATACAGAAACAAATCAGACGCAGACCCTGCCCTCATGGGTGCAGGATGTGGTGGGAGACTGGGAGGCAAAGCCAGCATGAGAATGCTGTGTGCTGAGGGTGGCACAGGCTGCAGGAGAATGAAGGGGCCCTGAAGGAGACAAAGTTGGATTCCTCAGAGCCAACACTGAGCCTATGCTGGAAACTTGAGTGGTAGGATATGTAGAGGAGAGCTGTATCAGGCAAAGTGAATAGCATGTGCAGAGTGGCAGTCAGTATATTGTCCCCCTACAGCCAATCTATATGTTTGTTGTTGTCAGCATCCCAATTACTTTTGGGGGGCAGAGGAGTGTCCACTGGTACTCTATAGAATTCAGGAGAAAATCCTGATTAACATGAGCCAGTTACGATGGTCAAGTCTTTGTGCCAGTTATTGGTTCAGCAATGGGCATAAAACTCAGGTCTGGCTAATGAGATTCAAGGGTGTATATTCTGAAAGGGAACTTCAGGAAACGTTTCCTTGTTCCTAAAAAGACACTCGTGGTAAGAAACCACCGTCATCTTCTACTGGATGCTGCACGATCTCTGTGGGATGCCTGACTATAATGCAGCCATGTTATGACCATGAAGTATTCTAACTGGAGAGTGGCAGTCAGAAAAATGGAACTTCCCAGGTGGCACCAGTGGTAAAGAACCGCCTGCCAGTGAAGGAGATGTAAGAAATGTGGGTTCGAGCCCTGGGTCGGGAAGATCCCCTGGAGGAGGAAATGGCAACCTGCACCAGTATTCTTGCCTAGAAAAGTCCATGGACAGAGGAGCCTTGCAGGCTACAATCCGTGGGGCCACAAAGAGTCAGACATGACTGAGCGACTGAGAACACAATCAGTAAGATAGAAAGACCAGGGACCTTGGTGACCTTGGTGAGTAGCTGAACTAACCAACCCTAAAGCTGCTACTCTATACCAAAACACAATGTCATGTAAGAGAAAAGATTTTCCTTATTGTTAAAGTCATTTGAGTTGGGGTTCTATGTTACTTGCAGTCAAGTTGAACCTAAACTGATGCAAAAGCTATGGAGATATAAAAGGCATGTTCTGGGTTCTGCAAGGCAGGATTTGGGATGCAAAGGCCAGATCATACTATGCAACAAACTTCAGCTTCAAAAAGAAACACAAATGACTGTTAAACATATGAAAAACTCAACGTCACTTTTAAAGAGAATGTACTTTAAAACTCCAATGAGATGCCATTTTTCATCTCCCTGCTGACAAAGATCAAAAAACTTGATAACATCCAAAATTGCCAAGGGGAAACCAGCACACCAAATTTGTTGCTCATTATAAATGCTATAAATCTATAGAAGGCAATCTGGCTATAACTTTCAAAACTAAAAATGCACTTGACCCAACAACGCTACTACTAGGCATTCATCCTATAGATACACTTCTATGTGAGCAAAAGGACATGCATATGATACTAGTTACAGCATTATTTGTAAATGCAAATTGGCTGAAAACTAGCCAGCTGACCCAGAAGTAGGAAATCAATTAATAAATCACATTACATTCATTCTGAATTATATGCAACCATTAAAGAGAAGGAAATAATTGTATGCATACTGACATTAAAAGACATCAAATAAATACTGGTAAGTGAGAAAAGCAATATGCTGGAATGAATAGTACAGGATGGTATACTACTATTTGTGTGTGTGTTTGTGTGTTGGATATTTGACAGTGGGAAAACCATGTCTGGAATGATAAACAAGAAATTGATAATATCAGACGCCCTCAAGAGGGAAGTTAAGTGGATAGAAGTCAGAGGAGGAAGGAAGACTGCTTTCATTATACACCTCTTTAAACTCCTGAATTTTATGCCATGTGCCTATATTAGCTATTCAAAGTGATTCATTAATAGAAGGAGAGGTCAACCTCAATGATAAAAGAATATCTTAACTGAAGCATATCATAAAATTTAAACTAGAAGATTTTTAATTATTTTTATGAATGCAAAATGGTATCTAAATTTCAATATTCATTCATTTAAAAATGTTAATAGAGATAGAATGCATCTTCACAAAAGAAAGAGTGCGTAATATTAGACTTCATACTGAGTGATGTTGTAGAAGCTGTGGTCAGTTCTTAAAGATCACGACAAGACGTTACCCAAGAAACTGGAAATAAAGTTGATTTCCATATTAAATTGGTAAGATCCTCTCATTACACACATAATTGATTATATATAGGGATAAATCTAGAGATTGTAAGTATGTGACTGAAAGCTTGAGAAGAGCCAGAATCCAGTCCAGCTGCTCCAGGAGTAATTTCAGGGAGGCACAGAAAGAATGCGACTAAGTGCAGTACAGAGACATTTACACCTTATTTGGAAAAAGACTCAGTTCATAGGAGGGAAACAGTCTGTCAAACCAGCACACCAGTGCCCCCTAAACTCAGCTAAGAGGAAGGAATCTCTTTACTAAGCAGACTCCCACGTATACTTCCAGCCACAGAGAGCTAGAATCTGCCTTAGCTGAGAAACACTTGAGATCAGCTTCCTCCTGGGTCCAAATCCATGCTTCCTAAACTCCCTGATAATCTGGTGGCCCCTGAGGCCAATCTAAGCGGAGAAAATATGATTACAGATTGAATTGAGCAAGCATCGTGATCCACTCAAAAATTTCAGTAACACTTCTGCTGATAATAGACCAAAGGCTTATAACACAATTCACAAAAGAATATTAATAAAAATGTGAAGATATATTCAATTTTATTAGTTATCAAAGAGAAGCAGATTAAAAGAACCCTGGTATTTTCTCACAAGATTAAATAAATTTAAACTGAAGTAAATTAATTCTTTTGCTAAATTAACCTCCCCCCTCCCAAAATTAAAATGTAAATTTCCAAATCAGGAGCTGGTGATAGGCACCTATATTCATGGTGGGAAGTATCATAAACAGATGTAATCAGTTAGGAAAATAATTAAGAGTCCTAAAAATGTTCATATTTTTGACCCAATACATCTCTTTTAGAGAATGGATTCAGAGCAGAGCAGCAGAAGCAGGAAGATATTGCCAAAGTCCAGGGTTTCATCCTGACGTGGACTTCCTATTTCAGGTTTTCCCGGAGTGCATACCTATGCCTATAGTGACCAATATCGTATAGTAGCCACTAGTCACATGTGGCTACTGAGCAGTTTAAATGTTGCTAGCGTAAACTGAGCTGTGCTGTAAGTATAAAATATAGTAAATTTCAGACTTAGGAGGAAGAAAAAAAGAAAGAAAAACATCACTAAGACCCTGATGCTGGGATAGATCCAGGGCAAGAGAAGAGGGTGGCAGAGGATGAGATGGTTAGATAACATCACTGACTCAATGGACATGAGTTTGAGCAGACTCTGGGAGACAGTGAAGGACAGGGGAAACTGGTGTGCTACAGTTCATGGAGTTGCAGAGCTGGACATAACATAGTGACTGAACAACCACAATTTTTATGTAGATTATAATGTTTTGGATATAGTGGCTTAAATAAAACATACTATTAAAATTACCTTTATCTTTTTACTTTCTTTTATTTAAAGAAAAAAATTTTGGCCACACCATGCAGCAGTGTACACGGTGAAGGGAATATCTTAGTTCCCTGACCAGGGATCAAACCCATGCCCCTCTACAGTGGAAATGCAGAGTTTTAACCACCAGACCATCAGGGAAGTCCCTACATTCTTTTACTTTTTAAATGTGGTTTCTAGAAAATGTTAAACTACCTATGTGGCTCATGTGGTATTTCTTTTAAATAGGTAATCACCTCTATTTCTAATCAACACTGTTTTTGGTGTTGATATGGGCTTCCCTGGTGGCTCAGACGGTAAAGTATCTGCCTGCAATGTGGGAAACCCGGGTAAGATCCCTGGGTCAGGAAGATCCCCTGGAGAAGGAAATGGCAACCCACTCCAGTACTCTTGCCTGGAAAATTCCACGGATGGAGGAGCCCAGTGGGCTGCAGTCCATGGGGCCGCAAAGAGTCGGACTTGACTGAGCGATTTCACTTTCTTTCATCTTTCTTTCTATCTAGTGTTGTGGCAAGGCTGACTTGTTCTTCAGGAAGAAGGCCAAGTGGATGGCCCAGCAGACAAAAGGGCCTCTGCTATAATTATTGCCCCAAGGCCATTGCTCCCATACCTGAAATTCTCAAATGAGTCACAGTGTTGGGTTGGGTTGCTGAAATGGAAAGTAAGCTACTTGACATTGACTGCTCTCCCAGGTTTGTCCCTCTCTGTCTCCTACATCCCTCCACTTGGGTCCATCCATGATGTCACCAGGCAGATCTACAAAGGTAAAAAGGTCATATCACACCCCTACTAAATATCCAGCTACTTCCCTTCTGACTTAGAATAAAATCTACATGCCTGCCTCAGCCCCAAAGCCCAAAGGACCTGGCTTTGCTTCCCTCTCTTATCTCTTCCTCTCCTCTCTCTCCCAGGCTCCAGCCACCCCAGGGTCCTTTCACTCTGTCAACATGACTTCGTTCAGTCTCCTAAATGTATTTAATACCGAGCCCAACCTCAAGAAGGGCTTCCCTAATAGCTCAGACAGTAAAGCATCCTTCTGCAATTCAGGAGACCCAGATTCTATCCCTGGGTCGGGAAGATCCCCTGGAGAAGGAAATGGAAACCCACTCCAGTATCCTTACCTGGAGAATAGCATGGACCGAGAAGCCTGGCAGGCTACAGTCCATGGGGTCACAAAGAGTCGGACACGACTGAGCAACTGGCACACAGCAACCTCAGGAAGCCCCTCTAGTCCCTTCCTAGCGTGTCAGTATATTTTATTCCCTTCATCATACTTACAGCTTCCTGAAATTACTCTTATTGTACTTCCTGTTACCACTTGTCTTTCCTCCACCAAGTAATAAACTCCATGAGAAAAGGGATCCTGTCTACTGTAGCATCCTACATCTTAGACCAGTGTCTGGTGCATAGTAGGGGCTCCACAAATATTTGAACGAGCCTATGAACGAATGCCAAGTTATTACACCTACTCTTTTCCAAATATGCTCTGAGTTTTCTTACCTCAAAGTGTCTTTGCTTTTGCTATGCCTTCCTATCTATTGCTTATCTAAAATGATATACTTTCTGCTTAAAGCAAAACTACCCAACTCAAAGGCATTTGATGATAAGGAGGGTTTTTTCTTTTTTTAATCTCACAGAATAAGTCCAGAAGTGGTGTAATTCTAAGGTTGGGGAACTCAGTGACTCAACAATGTCATCAAAAAGCATTCTTTTTCCAGCCTTTCCCTCTGCCACTCTCAACTTGTGCCCTGTTGACCTCTGCTTCCCACTTAACGTCTTCAAGATGACAACGGCAGCTCGAGTACCATGTCTTTACACAACATCTCAAATCCAGAGCATCTCAGACTCAGAAAATTTCCCAGAAGTCCCTTCTTCAGAGTTCCTTTTTATGTTCTGTTGTCCAGAATTGTAGTGCATGCCCATTCCTAAATCAGCCCATTTCTAAACCAGTTACTGGCAAGAGCAAGGAATTTCCATGATTGGCTTAAAGATTCAAGGTGCACCTCTCTTGGGTTAGGTGAGTCCTTTGTCTCCTGTAGTAGTGGTACTAAAATTTAACAAAGGAGTGGGTTTGGGGTAGGGGGATGGGGTCTAGGAAGACAAAATGGTCTCAGAATAAGCCACTGAGAGTTTTTACAAGCCACAAAACCATACTCGTTTTTTCAAGTGCAACTCAAATCTTAGGTCCTTCATCAACCCTTCTCTGATTACCTAAGACAGATGCAGTCACACTCTCTGATAAGTGTAAAAACCTTGAATTCAGGCCAAAAACTTTGATGTTATTCCTAATTTCTCTATTTGTGAACACATACCTTAGCATCTTGTCTACCTTTAAAATATATTCAGAATTAAACTTCACATCACCAATCCCAGTGCTATCACTTCAGTCCAAGCCACCATCATTTCATCATTCATTATTACAGGAGCCTCCTAACTGGTCTCGGGCTTCTCCTTGTGCACCCCTAAATCTACCCTCACACCGAGTGATCCTTTGAATGTATAACTCAGATCATATCACTGCTCTGCTCAAAACCCTCTAACACCTCAGGACAAAATCCAAATTCTCCCCACAGCCTCTAGAACACTGGTAATCTAACTTGTCACTTCTCTAACCTTATTTCCTGCCCTCTTGCCTACTGCTCTCCAACCACACTGGCTTACTTGTCCTTCTCAAAACCACCAAGCATATTCCTGCCTCGGGGCCTTTGCACTTACTATTCAGCTTGCTTGGAAAATTCTTCCAGATATTCTGATGACTTGGTGGTGGTGGTTTAGTCACTAAGTCATGTCCGACTCTTGCCACCCCATGGACTGTAGCCCACCAGGCTCCTCTGTCCATGGGATTCTCCAGGCAAGAATACTGGAGTGGGTTGCCATATCCTTCTCCAGGGGATCTTCCCGACCCAGGAATCGAACCCGGGTCTCCTGTATTGTGGGCAGATTCCTTACGGACTGAGCTACAAGGGAAGCCCATAATGACTTGCTCTCCCTCTTTCTTCAGGTTTTGAGTCAAATGCCTCCTTATCTGAGAGGCAGTCCCTGACGTTTTACTCTGCTTCATTTTCCTTCAAGTATTTGCCGCAAGTTAATGTATTATATATTTATTTATTAACACTCTGTCTTGTCTTATTAGAACCTAAGATCCATGAAGCCAGGGATTTTATCTATCCCCCCCCCTTACTGGTTTAACACATAACAAAGCATGTAATAAGCACTCTGTATATATTTATTGAATAATAGCATCATCCATTAACCTTTGTTACCTGTTTGATTCACTTGGCATGGTCTGAAGCTATTATCTTCACATGTGCACACACCCTGTCTCTTCAAGCTTCTTAAGGGAAAGAGCTGCCTCTTGAAGTGCAATGCCTGGTATAAAGAGGGCATTCTAAAGTTTATGCTGTTGAAAAGATATATTAAGATATTATCAGTTGTTATCATTTTATCTAACCTGGTCTTGGCAAGATGGTGAGAAGATGAAAGTATGGGACAAGACAGCACATTTAGGAGAGGGTGTGGGACTTGGGATTCTGCCCTTAAAATAGGGTTCAAATTAAGTCCTTGAGGAAAACAAGGGAAGCAGCAATTCTCTGAAATTGAAAGGAGAATACAGGAGTACTGTTCCTACTCCACAATTTCCCCTAGAATTGGTCTTTCCAAGTTTGTTCAAATTCTAATAGTACAGGCATACCTTGTGGATATTGTGGGTTTGGTTTCAGACCACTGCAATAAAGCAAGACACACAATTTTTTTGGTTTCCCAGTATATATAAAAGTTACGTTTACACTATACCATAGCCTATTAAGTGTGCAATAGCATTATGTCTTAAGAAAACAGTGTACCGTACTTTAATTTTATTGCAAAAAATGCTAACCATCATCTGAAACTTCAGTGAGTTGTGATCATTTTGCGGGTGAAGGATCTTATCTCTGTGTTGCTGGCTGTTGACTGATCAGAGTAGTGGTCACTGAAGATTAGGGTAGCTGCGATAATTTCCTAATATAAGGCAACAGTGAAGTTTGCCACATAGATTGGATCTTTCTTAAATGAATAATTTCTCTGTAGCACGCAACACTGTTTGATAGCATCTTACCCACAGTAGAACTTCTTTCAAAATTAGAGTCAGTCTTCTCAAACTCTATCCCTGCTTTATCAACGAAGTTTATGTAATATTCTAAATCCATCGTTGTCATTTCAACAATCCTCACAGCATCTTCACCAGGAGTAGGCTTCATTTCAAGAAACCACTTTCTTTGCTCATCCATGAGAAACAATTCCTCATCCATTCAAGTTCTGTCATGAAATTGCAGCAGTTCAGTCACATATTCAGGCTCCACTTTTAATTCTAGTTCTCTTGCTATTTCCATCAGGTTTGCAGTAGCTTCCTCTACTGAAATACTGAACCCCTCAAAAATCTTCCTTGAGGGTTAGAATAAAGTTCTTCCAAACTCTTGTTAATATTGACATTTTGACCTCTTCTCATGAATCATGAATTTTCTTAATGGCCTCTAGAATTGTGAATTCTTTACAGAAGGTTTTTAATTTACTTTGCCCAGATCCATTAGAGCAGTGGTCCCCAACTTTTTTGACACCAAGAACCAATTTCGTGGAAGACAATTTTTCCACAGAATGCAGGTGGGGGATGGTTTGGGGACGAATCAAGTGCATTACATTTATTGTGCATTTTATGTCTAATCTAATGCTCCTGCTGATCCGACAGGATATACCGATCCATGGCCAGGAAGTTGGGGACCCCTGCATTAGAGGAATTACTGTCTATATCAACTATAGCTTTATGTAATGTATTTCTGAAATAATAAGCCTTGAAAGTCAAAATGACTTCTTGACCCACGGAGTATAGAATGGATGTTGTGTTAACAGTTGTGAAAACAACATTCATCTTGTACATCTCCATCAGAGCTCTTGAATGATCAGGTTCACTGTCAGTGAGCAGTAATTTTTTAAAAGGAGTCTTTTTTCTGAGCAATAGATCTCAACAGTGAGCTTAAATATTTAGTAAACCATGTTGTAAAGCAGATGTGCTGTCATCCAGGCTTTGAAGTTTCATTTATAGACCACAGGCAGAGTAGATTGAGCATAGTTCTTAAGGGCTCTAAGATTTTCAGAATGGTAAATGAGCATCGGCTTCAGCTCAAAGTCACCAGCTGCATTACCCCTCATAGAGTCAGCCTGTCCTTTGAAGCTTTGAAGCTGGACAATGACTTCTCCTCTCCGGCTATTAATACAAAAGTGCTGAATGGCATCTTCTTCCAAGAAAAGGCTGTTTTGTCTACATTGAAAATCTTTAGTATTTAGTGTAGCCACCCTCATTAATTATCTTAGCAGATCTCCTGGATAACTTGCTGCAACTTCTACATCAGCACTTGCTGTTTCACTTTGCACTTGTATGTTATGGTAACAGCTTCTTTCCTTAAACTACAGGAATCAACCTGTGCTAGCTTCAAACTTTTCTTCTGCATTTTCCTTACTTTTCTCATCCTTCCTAGAATTGAAAAGCATTAGGGCCTTGTTCTGGATTAGGTTTTGGCTTAAGGAAATATTGTGACCAGTTCTATCTTCTACCCAGATCACCAGAACTTTATATCAGCAATAAGACTATTTTGCTTTTGTGTTTAATGGAGTAGTGCTTTTCATTTCCCACAAGAACAGTTTTTCTCCATTCACACCTTGACTAACTAATGCAAGACTCTAGCTTTAGGCCTATCTCAGCTTTTGACATGTGTCCTCACTAAGCTTAATCAATTCCAGCTTTGATTTAAAGTGAGAGACATATGACTCTGCCTATCACTTGAACACTTGGATGTCATTTTAGGGTTATTGACTGGCCTAATTTCAATACTGTTGTGTCTCAGGGAATAGGGAAGCCCAAGGAGAAAGAGCAAGATGAGAACAGCCGGTCAGCGGAGTAGTCACAACACACACATTTTTCAAATAAGTTCACCATCTTACATGGACATGGTTCATGGCTCCCCAAAACAATGATAATAATAACACCATAGACCATAGATCACAAGGCAAATATAATAATCATAAGAATTATCAAAATGTAACACAGACATGAAGTAAGCAAATGCTGTTGGGAAAATGGCACTGATAGACTTGCTGGACACAGGATTGCCACAAACCTTCGATTTGTTTAAAAAACAAAAAAGGCAATATCTTGGAGGAGAAATAAAGCAAAGTTCAATAAAATGAGGTATGCTTGTACCTTGCAACTTAATAGGGCCTCACTGTAATTAATTGATGGCAAAGGTCTCTACTTAAGTTAGAGCAGAGCAAAGCCACAAGTGGTTTAAGGTCACATGGAAAGTGTTAGTTGCTCAGTTGTGTTCGACTCTTTGCAATCCCCTGGACTGTAGCCACCAGGCTCCTCTGCCCATGGAGTCCTCCAGGCAATTATCCTGGAGTGGGCTGTCATTCCCTTCTCCAAGGGATCTTCCCAACCCAGGGATCGAACATAGGTCTCCTACATTGCAGGCGGATTCTTTACCATCTGAGCCACCAGGGAAGTCACATGGAGCCACTGCTCAAATTTAGGAAGGAATTTCAGACTTACCCCAGGTACCACCTCCCAGTGCCCTGGCACTCCAACCTCGCAAGTCTGTTGTGGAAGTCCCAAGAGGAGTGTCTGCGCCCCAGGAGAGCAGGTCCTGTTAGCTCAGCTCTCGCTTCTGCAAACGGTTCTCTCACGCTAATTCTAGCAGCAGGCCATTTACCAGACTCCAGGGAATCAGGCCACTTTCAAATGTCAATAGCATTACACTTGCCAGAGGAGAAAGGGACAAATGAGGAGACTGAAGGCAGCGCTTCAAACAGAAGAAGAAGAAGATATCATTGGCTGTGCCCTAAGCCAAAAAAGCTAATGCCAGGAATAACTGTGAGCATTGTGTGAAGCCAAGTCTGTGCAGAAGGGGCCTAGGTGGAGGAGAAGGCAGGGGCTGAGGTGGTCTGAGGACGCAGAGCGAACGCCCCGGAGGGCAGGGCAGGAGGAGAGGGACGTATTTTAAGCAACACTGAAAGACTCGTTTGAGCGTTCTGCAGGAAATGTGAAGCAGATGGGCTGGTTTGGAACTTGTTTACGTGTTATTGGTCTCCGTGAAACTTCCAGGGCAGAGATAGGATTGAAGAAAAGGAGTGTTTTAGGCAAATATTGACGTGGTCTCCATTCTGAGGAAGTGCAGCCTCTCTTAATTGGATCACGTGTCGCTCAGGATGCAGGCATTTAGGCTGCAAGATCCTCATTCCCCTAGACTAGGGCAGGTCTGGCTAGAATAAATATCAATTGGATAAACAGTACTGACCTGTCTGGGCTTCCCTGGTGGCTCAGCGGTAAAGAATCTGCCTGCCAATGCAGGAGACTTGGGTTCGATCCCTGGGTCAGGAATATTCCCTGGAGAAGGAAATGGCAACCCACTCCAGTATTCTTACCTAGGAAATCCCATGGACAGAGGAGCCTGGCATGTTACAGTCCATCAGGTCACAAAGAGTCAGACACAACTTACTGACTAAACAACAAGTGACCTGCTTACACCTTCTTAAGGGAACCGAGTTACTGTATCTTCTATCTTGCTTTTACGTCACACCCTACTGGGAAGAGAAGCAAAAACAGAGATCTGCACATGGGGAGAACAATGAAATAGTTCACATCCAACGTCCTGAGGTTTATAGAAGGCTTGTTTGAACACAGACTACTGGGTCCCACCCTTAGAATTTCTACTTAGTAGAGCTAGAGTTGGGGTACAATGGCCACACATTAGATCACTTGGAGATAAAAAATATGCTGATGGCTGGGCCCTGTTCCCAAAGAGTCTGATATGAATTGATCTTAGATATGACTTGGGCATTGTTCCAAGCTCTTTCTATATTTCTAAGTTACAACCAAGGTTGAGAATCATAGATCTAGTTCTCTTTGATCTGCCACTGTCATTACATTTGTGGCTTAATTTCAACTTATCTTCAAAATATGGTCTCCAGATGGTTGGGATGACAGGAGACCATGGGATCCAAATTTGGCATAAGCCAAGATTTGGGGAAACAGGCTAAAAAGAAAAGGAAAAGAAAGAAAATCACTGCCTGAGACACAGACTATTAAAAATCTATGTAAATGCAGGCAATTATTCTTTTATATAATCTGTCCAGGAAGCAGAGCTTCTAAAAAATGTTTTGTACGTAAGTTGCTGCTAAGAGGCAGCAAAAATAATCATGTTTAATGCTTATCGGGCACTTATTATGTGCCATACAGTCTTCCTAGTGCTTTTATTTTAAACTCATTTAATTCCTATAGTAACTCAAAAGGGGGAGGGATGTCATTGCCCCCCATTTAACAAATTAGGAAACTGAGGAAGTGGGAGGTGAAGTAATCTGTCCCAAATTCACACGTAACAAGTGACAGAGCCAGCTCTCAAAATTTGGTGTGTGTCTGAATTACCTACAAATTTCCCTACTGTTCAAAATGCAGATGACCAGGCCCCATCACAGACCAACTGGATCAGGATCTCCTGCAGCAGGTCTTTATCAGGATTGTTTTTAATGAACTTTCTGAAGAGTCAGTTGTTCACCAAGTTAATGAGACCACTGTTAGGATTTTAAACAGAGGCTTTGATATTAGATTATCCTAGGTTCAATTCTTTCTCCATCACTTGTAACTGGGATCTTTGAACAAGCTACCCATCCCCTCTTCAAATTTTATCTCTTCATCTGGAAATGAGAATGACCATACTCAGTTTGGGAGACTGTTCTGAGGATCACATGGGTCTGAGGCACAGAGCTCAGTGCAGGTCCATTGTCAGTACAGCCCAAGGATATTTTGAGATGTTAACTAGGTCTTCCTTTTGCCCATCAACTCTGCACACTCCACTGTCCTCTCCCACTGTGCCATCCAATGCACACCCTGTGCTAGGGAAAAGTGATGCTGCTACAGCTAGAATGCCAAGAAAAAGAAAGTCAGTGCTTAGCTTTCAAGAGTCAAATGAGAGTATTGAACACAAGACCTAGACTTGGGAGAAAAGACCTTCTGAACTTCCAACAACTATTTGAGCCTAACCAGTAGACAAACAAGATGGATCCTAAAGAACCATCCAAGATAAGCAGCCCTTAGGCATTCAAGTAGGATTACATGGATGGTAGGGATGTGTGGTCTCCAAGAGAGGCCCCAGCCCCCTGTCATCTTCCCAGGGTGAATCCCCTCAGAAGAGAGAGACCTGTGATTGGGGGTGGAACACCAGGTGAGCTTTGAGGAAAATGAGAATGGAAGAGACTTGTGTCTACTTCCTATGGTGGATGGGCAGCTAACCCCACAGATGTGCTTATACCCCAGTGATATGGGGTCCACAGAGAAGAGGTGGTTTTACAGGTGACAAAGGAAGAGAACTCAGTGACAGTCTTGCTTCCTGTGGCCCCAAAGAGGTGTGGGAGAGGAGCTGAACCCTATTCATACCCGGAGAATGGCTGAGAAGTTAGCTGAGAGTGACAGTCAGCTGCCTGGGGGAACCATACCATAGAAGAACAACCATATGTGGCATAATGAACTGAGAAAACTAGATGGCAGAGGGGAGGATTCCACGATCGAAGACAAGATAGGGCAGCTACTCATCCCGGGAGGTACCCACACAGAGTGCATGGTATTATACGGGTTCCCCCTCTCTCACTCCCCGCCCACTGAGATTCCATCCAAAGTAAAGCAAGGGAGATAATGTGAGTGTGAATTAATCTCCTTGGTAGTTACTAGATTAATTTTTCTGCATCACACAGAAAAGGAATCTGAGATGAAAACCATGTTCTGTTTTGGAAAATCAATGATACATAGGTACACATCTGAAACTATCTTATAAAATTACTATCTGCTACTTAAGACTATCAAGTTTCCAAAACCTCAGCAAGAGATCTAGTAGGACTCCCTCAAAAGCAGCTCCATCAGAGTAAATTGATTCAATCAGCAGAATCATCAGGTATCTTGGAAATGATGTCATGTCTATGATGAAGAATAAGATTTTGGTGACTTGCAAAAGTTTTTGGAAAGATAAATATTGAAGGCTGTCTTTTCACCTTTCTTATAGTTTCCTTCGTTGTGCAAAAGCTTTTAAGTTTAATTAGGTCCCATTTGTTTATTTTTGCTTTTATTTCCATTACTCTGGGAGGTGGGTCATAGAGGATCCTGCTGTGGTTTATGTCAGAGAGTGTTTTGCCTATGTTTTCCTCTAGGAGTTTTATAGTTTCTGATCTTATGTTTAGATCTTTAATCCATTTTGAGTTTATTTTTGTGTATGGTGTTAGAAAGTGTTCTAGTTTCATTCTTTTACAAATGGTTGACCAGTTTTCCCAGCACCACTTGTTAAAGAGATTGTCTTTTCTCCACTGTACATTCTTGTCTCCTTTGTCAAAGATAAGGTGTCCATAGGTGCATGGATTTATCTCTGGGCTTTCTATTTTGTTCCATTAATCTATATTTCTGTCTTTGTGCAAGCACCATACTATCTTGATGACTGTAGCTTTGTAGTATAGTCTGAAGTCAGGCAGGTTGATTCCTCCAGTTCCATTCTTCTTTCTCAAATTTGCTTTGGCTATTCAAGGTTTTTTGTATTTCCATACAAATTGTGAAATTATTTGTTCTAGTTCTCTGAAAAATACTGTTGGTAGCTTGATAGGGATTGAAAATACAGCCTTCAGAATGGGAGAAAATAATAGCAAATGAAGCAACTGACAAAGAATTAATCTCAAAAATATACAAGCAGCTCCTGCAGCTCAATTCCAGAAAAATCAACAACCCAATCGAAAAATGGGCCATAGAGCTAAACAGACATTTCTCCAAAGAAGACATACAGATGGCTAACAAATACATGAAAAGATGCTCAACATCACTCATTATCAAAGAAATGCAAATCAAAACCACAATGAGGTACCATCTCACGCCAGTCAGAATGGCTGCTATCCAAAAGTCTACAAACAATAAATGCTAGAGAGTGTGTGGAGAAAAAGAAACCCTCTTACACTGTTGGTGGGAATGCAAACTAGTACAGTCACTATGGAGAACACTATGGAGATTCCTTAAAAAACTGGAAATAGAACTGCCATACAACCCAGAAATCCCACTGCTGGGCATACACACCAAGAAAACCAGAATTGAAAGAGACACGTGTACCCTAATGTTCATCACAGTACTGTTTATAATAGCCAGGACATGGAAGCAACCTAGATGTCCATTGGTGGATGAATGGATAAGAAAGCTGTGGTACATATACACAATAGAATATTACTCAGCCATTAAAAAGAATGCATTTGAATCTGTTCTAATGAGGTGGATGAAACTGAGCCTATTATACAGAGTGAAGTAAGTCAGAAAGAAAAACACCAATACAGTATACTAACGCATATATATAGAATTTAGAAAGATGGTAACAATGACCCTATATGCGAGACAACAAAAGAGACACAGATATAAAGAACAGTCTTTTGGACTCTGTGGGACAAGGCGAGGGTGGGATGATTTAAGAGGGTAGCGTTGAAACATGTATATTATCATATGTGAAATGGATCACTGGTCCAGGTTTGATACATGAGACAGGGTGCTCAGGACTGGTGCACTGGGATGAGCTTGGGGGATGGGATGGGGGAGGGAGGTGGGAGGGGGTTTCTAGACGGGGAACACATGTGCACCCGTGGCTGATTCATGTCGATGTTTGGCAAAAACCACTACAATATTGTAAAGTAATTAGCCTCCAATTAAAATAAAGACATTAATTTTTAAAAAAGAAAAATAAATATTGAAAAAGAAGAGTTTAAGACCAACTTTATTGCAACCCTGTCAGGAGGAGAGAGACATATTGTGTCTAACTGGATTGCTATTCCAGGTTTTGGGTAGTGTCCCTGTAGTCAACACCCAGAGTTCCCCTGGGTGTCTACTGCAGCCTGATGTGTAGCCTGTGAGCCCACTTAATTGCTTTACTACAACGTGACATTCACCAACCAACATGACTAACCAAACACCTAAAGGAGCATGGAACAGACAGTAGGTACCAGGGCACTGATATGTGCGAAGGTGTACCCTGCCCTAAAAGTCCACACTTTGGCATTCTGACTTATAAATAAGTCTCTAGTGAGTTAACTAATTTGGAAGCCTCCTGGACTAGGTTGCCAGATTCAGCAAATACATATACAAATATCACATGGGACATACTTTTACTACAAAATATTTGTTATTATTTAGAATTCAGATTTAACTGAGTGCCCTGTACTTTTTCTGTCAGCCCTACTAGGGCCTTCCCACTGCCAAGTGGACTGATGACTTGGAGGTCCTGCATGCCCAGGGCTGAGGGCCAGTGCTGGCTCTGAGATCACCTTCATCAACATATGCTACCTAGGAGGGCCCACCTGAGGTACCTGCCCAGGGTTAGGGTTAGTCAGTTTCTCTGTCTCTCTTCATCTTTATTCACTCAAAACCTCTTCTTCATTTATACACAAAGTAAGTAACCTCACTTATTAAGCTTCTCAAGTCTTTCACTACCTGTTCATTCCAAGATCAAACTTACAACTTGGACAATAAACGCATAAAATTGAATGCCAATTGGTGGCATCCAATTAACATTGTCAAGAATATCTATTCTGTTGCAAGATTAGTTCCTTTTCTGCAGTTACTAGTTAAATATGAAGTCTTATTAACCTCTCAATGAAAGGTTCCTTGACCTGCATTTTATTTTTTCCCTGATTTTTAACTTAACCATACCCTTAGCCTTTATTATTCATCACATGCTGGCATCGTCAGCCTTCAGATCATCTTATAGAAAACTCGGTTGATGGATCCCTATAGGGGCATTGCATTTGTGCCTAGGGAAAGATTAAAGCAGGAGGAACACCACAGAACAAGCAGAGGAGCAGATTTGATTTAAGGTTCAGTGAGCAAGAAAAGATCTTGCTCTTTTTCCAAGCCAGCTCTCTTTCTCAGCACTAACATATCACAGGATGTCACTATCTTGTACTTGACTATGGCTTCCCTTTGTTATCTTCTAAAGAGGTTTCTGTCCATAGAGAGACAATATTGATTCGTTATTCCCCGATCAGTTGGAGCTAAGTTCATGCTACTTGACTCAAGTCATCATCAACCTCCTCTCTTCTAGACATACAGTGCAATTTTTGCTGAAGAACTAAAGACTGTCACTGGTACAGTGTGAGTTAGGTCATTCCTCTGTAATTCTGGTTTTAATTCATTGCTGGCACTTCTGAAATAGTTTAGGGTAAACATCTGAGATAAATGAGTCATCTTGGTCCTTCTTTTTCTTCTATTTCCCATTATTTTCTAACTTAAACATTTCAGGACTAAGGATTAATATATCTTCCCCATGCTAGAAACAGGCAAGTCATTCTGTAATTTATATTGGGAAATTAATGGACTTCCATTTGGGGAAAAGTAAACAAAAGTAGATAATATATATGCCTGTTTATCTATAGACACACAGTATTGGGAGCTGAAGAATAGTTGAGCAGTTTTAAACCAGGCTTGTCATTAGGTTAAAAAAAAAACCCAACCAGTCAACCACCAATTTGGTTTTTCTCAAACTGTCAGCTGGAAGCAGGAAGAAGTGAAATGTTAAACTGAACCAAAAAGGTATTTGGAGTGTTTTTGAGGGGTGTTTTAAAGAAGTAAAATGATGCTGCATTTGTCCCCACCCCTTGTTTTCCACCAAGTCAAATCTTGTCAGATTCTGGGCTCCTGGGGAGGTTGGGGTGAATCCCTGCTCCCATGGTGGCTGTAGTCTTGTTTGGTGAAATTGATGTGATAAGGAAACCCCCTCCGATCAGTCACCCAGGTGCTATGGGGGACAGAGATGACCAGAAGCGAGGCTCAGGGGGACCTTGAAAGGCTTCCATGGTGAGCACTTGACAGCAGGCAGGACCAACTATATTATCAACCTCAGTGGTCTGCTCCTCCCCCTGTCCAAAGTGCAAACATTCTCCACTAGCTATGGCACAGAACTCTATGGGAAGCATTCAATCCACTTGTGCATAAATGTATCTTCACACTGCACCTAGTATTTGATAACCAACATGAGTACAGCACTCTATGCTTGTGAAGTGTCTCAGATACATGACATTGTTTGATCTGGTTATACACAGGCTTTATCAAGAAGCGCAACTATCATGAGTCATCAGGAAACAGTGGAGGTATGGACGTGCTCTAGAACTGCTGGGTCAGAGAAACCCATCAGTATGATCTTACAAAGGAAGACAATTTATTTGATAACTGAAAAAAATCAAATTGCAGGATAGCTTGTACATTGTGAGCCCATTTGTGCAAGAGAAATGGTTATGGCTTTATACACAGATAGCTTTATCTTTTATATCTAAACTCACATACACAAATATACAGATATATGTATATGTGTGTATACTCAAATGTTTATATATACTTTCAATAATTTTATAATGAATATTATTTTGTTATTTATTTTATGTATAATATTTATATTATATAATATTTTATAATTTATAAACATTACAATGAAGCATTAATATGTTTAAGAAAAAAGCTGTGGCTTCCCTAATAGTTCAGTTGATAAAGAATCTTCCTGCAATGCAGGAGACCCTGGTTCAATCCCTGGGTTGGGAAGAGCCCCTGGAGAAGGGAAAGGCTGCCCACTCCAGTATTATGGCCTGGAGAATTCCATGGACTGTATAAAGAAAAAAGCTAATTGGTGTTAGCATTTCTTTTTCTTGCTCTCGCTTAAGGGAAGACAGGTGGTATTGTTAAAAGTGTAGATTGTGCTGTATTTGGGAAAACAGACCTTAAAAGGGAAGTCTCTGATAGGAAAGCAAGGACACCACTCCAGGAGTTTTGTCCCCTTGGTCCTATAGGAACCCCATGCTGCAGAAGGCTCGCATGACAGCTATGCTGTTGAAAGACATCTGCTGGTCCTGAGAACAACTCAAACCCATCCATGGGTGGTTCAATATATGCTTGAGTCAGAGGATCAAAAGTGTAAGACAGACTGTACATATCCTTTCTCTGACCAACTAATCATATAGCCATAGGTGTGCACGTGTTAGGGTTAAAAGAAAATGATGGCAAGTCCTGCACCAACTTCCAGGAAGGTCAACAGGTGTAGCAGGAAGAATAGGGAATTCCAGCTCTCCTGTTTACTTACTTGTGTCCACAGGCATGATCTCAGGCCCTCTGGTCTTTAGTTTCCCTCTCTGTTAAATGTGCCCAGTAATATCTATCTCACAAGATGATTTCATTGTCCACATCTTGAGTGACACTCTCTAGAAAGGATGCTGAAAGCTTGGTTGTCAGAGCACATCAGGCGACCAATCAGATTTCACTGATATCCCGCATTCTCTGCATCCAGTAGAATTTCTGCCTCTCTGGCACACTGCAGGGTTACTCCCATGCATTCCCAAGTATGCGTAAATTGGGTGTGTTTTATTTGCCAGGAAATAACACCGTCAGTCCTTCTACAAACAAATCAACACACTGGAGGTTGCAGTTCTGTGAATGCTTATTCACAGAACTACGTATTCACAGAACTACATTTCTCTAAAATGAAGGAAGCTTTGAGCAACCATCAGGGCAAAGAAAAGAAAGAGACTCACCCAGCCACTCCCTTCTCATTTCTAATGTAATCTTCCTTAGCAGTCCCCCTCCTGTCCTACCCTTACACTTCCAAAGATCAAGAACGCCTTACGTAGAGAAGTGGACCCTAAGAGATTCCTTAGAAAAAGGAGATTTGGGGTACAAGAAGATTCAATTTCCACGAAGTGATATAATCTCTTTATTCCTCAAGTTCCTCAGCTGTGAAAGATAGAACTAACTATTCCTAAATTCTCTTTTAGTCCTAATTTGTTATGTCTCTCTCTCAAATCTTCTCTGCTCTATTCCCACTGTTCCATCCTGGTTGGTGCAATCATCAGTTCTTCCCTGGTTTGTTGCAACTGCCTCCAGTCTTGATCCTCCAAATTCCTGCTTCACATAGCTTGCAGAATGATCTTTCTAAAATGCACAACTGCCTCAGGTATTCTGATGACTCTCCATTACCTCCAGCAGTTCCAGTTTCTCAGCACAACCCTCAAAGACACGTCTACCTCTCCAGCATCATCTGTCACAACACTACTCATGTAACTGAGCAAACAGAACTCCTGAGTTCCTCTCTCGCCTCCATGCCTTGCTATTCCCTTTGAATGGGAATGTCTCTCTGCACATCTGCCCAGCCAACTCTTCTTTCAAGTAGGACATTCTGCAAAAGGCAATTAGATGCCCTTTCTCTGCACCCCATTAGAGCCATGTGAAGTACTTCTATCACAGTAGTTTTCATATAGCATTTAGAGTTGTTTCCTAATAGAGACTGCCTTTCTGCTCTGGCAAAGAACTCAGTACTAGGAGCATCATTGGTGCAGGTGAAACTCATAAAGGGGGCAGGTATTCAGGTCCTCTGTTCTCCCTGGATCCTGCAGAGAGGCAGGGTCAGGTAGGGTGTGGTTGGATGTGCCGTAGAGCTACGCCCTTAAGGAGGAATCCCTTTGTTATTTTTCCTTTTTATAGGTCAGCTTGAGAGGGGCTGTGTTGGGGGCGTAAATATTTGGGGGTTCAGATACTGAACAGTATGAACTTTGGGGCCCACTGCTTATGGAAGTGCTTGAAATGCCTAGCTTGAGGTCTCCTGGTCCCACAGGAAGTTGAGGTTGGTATAGCCAGTACTCCTGTTGGAGAAGCAGGGAGCCCATTGCCAGACAACCCAAGGAAAAGCTCCTCAGATAATTCACCGGTCAATCCTACTGGTCATACCACACTTTCTACACATATCCCCCTGATATGTGCTGTTGCTCAGTTGTGTCTGACTCTTCACGATCTCACAGGCTGTAGCCCGCCAGGCTCCTCTGTCCATGGGATTTTTACAGGCAAGAATACTGGAGAGGGTTGCCTTTCCCTTTTCCAAGGGATCTTCCTGACGCAAGGATTGAACCTGTGTCTCTTACATCTCTTGAATTGGCAGGCAGATTCTTTACCACTAATCATATCCCTCTAAACTACTATATAAGGTACCTAGTATTTAAAAAGTACTCAATAAATAATTACCGATACCCTTTTGAGAGTTTATTGCATGCCAGTGACTTGACATATTTTATTACTAGTTCTCACAATGATGATACAAATAGATATTCTCCGCTCCATTTTAGAGATGAGGAAACTGAAGCTTGAGAAGGCCTAGCAACTTGTATAAGATCATATGGCTAGTAGATGGTGAGCTGGAATCTGAACCGACATCTCAATCACTCCAAAACCAGTGCTTTCCCCCCCAAGCTATGTAGCTTCTTAGTAAGACATTCTCTCTCCCCTTCTCTTTTGCTCAGGTCCATGCCTTGAGTGCCCTCCTCCTGAAATATTCTCCTCCAGGGAAGATTCTGGACTCCTTTGCATCATCACACGCTGACCTGCAATTTTTTCCTTACCTTCACCCAGTCTAATCTGCACTCTAATCTCCAAACCTAGTGTGTACTTGAACTCATCTGCTGTTAGTAGAAGCTCCAAGCAAGTATGTGCAATGAAAAGTAAGTCAGGAACAGGAACAAGGTGGCTAGAGACAGGAGCCAAACTTGAATCTTTGGCAGGGCCCTTGGAGACAGTATGACCTGAGGTCAGCCACGCCTTAGCCCTGAAGTGGGAAAAGCCTCTGACCTTTTCCCTCAGCTTGATGCCCAGGGAACAACCCAGAACATGACGACTCTGGCAGAGGTAGCTGCTCTATTCCTCAGGCACTTGTAAACCTGAACAATCACTGTCTTCCTCCCCCACTCCTCATCAAAAGCTTTTATTAAATAGCCTAATTATTAAACAAGGCAGGTGGAAAAGAAAGGTAGGAAATTGGAGGGTTGAATTGAGCTTTTTCGAAAGCCAGAAAAATGACTCAGTGTGTGCAACACCTCATTCGGAGAACAAAGCGGATGTGCCTGATCCAGCCAGGTGCACTGTTAAACCTGTAGGGGAGAGATAGGAAACAGACCATTCTTTTCTCTCCCAGTCACAAATAACTGTGAGCTCAGAGCTGAACTGGCAAGCTTCTAGAATTTATTCTCTCAACAAGGGCCAGAGAACTGACAAAATCACAGGAGAGAAAAATATATCTGTTCGAGTTAGTGTTTAGAATATTCTAAGTGGGAAGACATTTTATTAGCAAATTGACCAGTCTATAAGCTCCGTGAGGTAAGAACCAGTGCTCTATTTATTCTTGATTCTCAGATGGAGTCCAGTGCCCGGCACGTGGTACTCAATAAATGTTTGTGTATTCTCAGTCCTGTTCTACTCTTTGCCACCCCGTGGACTGTAGTCCGCAAGGCTCCTTTGTCCGTGGGATTCTCCAGCCAAGAATACTGGAGTGGGTTGCCATTTCCTCCTCCAGAGGATCTTCCTGACTCAGGTATCGAACCTTCATCTTTTGTATCTCCTGCATTGGCAGGCGAATTGTTTACCACTGAGCCATTAGGGAAGCTCCAACACTACCCTTGATCTTAGCCAAAAGGTTTACTAGAATAAAATTGAAAGCAGGAGCTGAGTCTTGTACAACTTTGCATCCCTCTCATTGCCCAGTTCTAAGTGAATGAATGATGGGGGCATTAATGAATGAGAAATGCAGAGTTTTAGACTTGCCTTTGAAAAAAAGCATATGCCTTTATAGGAAGTGGTATCCTCTCCCAAATTATTCAAGAAGTCTGTGTTCACTTCCTAATTACATCTTGATTTTACCCCCTTGGAAGGCAGGACTGTCACTAAACTAATTTGGCTGCTAATAAGAACAGCTCTGCCAGCTTTTTTTTTTTCATCCTCATGAAGAGTCAATCAATCCTAAACTTCTAGAGCCACGGAGACAACACAGACCAGGCTCCTGGGATTCTCCTGGGAGAAGACTTACTTTGCCTCTAGCTTTTCCGGTTCCCTCCTTTCTACTCTTCCCTGTCCTCCTTGGTCTTGGTTTTACTCCAGCTGAGTTTTGACTCCCTTAGTCAAGCAGCTCTGCTTCTGCTAATCCAATAAAACCCACCTCTCTCAATTTAGCACATTTATAGAGAGAGTACACCAGAATCAAACAGATAGCCAAGAAAGCACATAATGTGTGTTGGAAACTGAGGCCGGAACAGGCAGAGGCAAGAGCTCTTCCTCAAGAGAACCCTGAGTGAGGGGTAGGGGCCATGCTGGCTTTCTTTCCCTCTCACAGAGACAGATGCAAGTCACCAATGGGGCTTCGTGTGGGAGCTAAACCTTAGGTAACTTTGCATTCTCCTTAGTTGTTGTTCGGTCACTAAATCGTGTCCAACTCTTTGTGACCCCATGCATGGTAGCCCTCCGGGGTCCTTTGTCCATGGGATTTCCCAGGCAAGAATACTGGAGTGGGTTGCCATTTCCTATTCCAAGGGATCTTCCTAACCCAGGGATGTAAGCCACATCTCCTGTATTTAGCAGGCAGATTTTTTTACCACTGAGCCACCAGGGAAGCCCATTCTCTTCAGTGTCCAGCACTAAATGAATGAATTAGCTCCCCTTGCAAATATGTGAAACCTCTCTATTTCACGGCAGAGGGATGGAAACCCAGAGAGCTTAGTAGATCAGCCTCTCCAGGCTGAGCTAGGTTTCCCTCCTCCAGGCGCCCCTCATGGAACCTCTATCTTAGCATTTATCACACTGGGATACCATTTTCTATTCAGTTTTCTGTGTGCTCCCTGAGGGCAGAAACTGTGTCTTTCATCTTTATACTTCTCATGGATAAAGGCCTCAATAAAAGTTCCATGAATGAATGACTTGCCCAAGGTCATCTAGCTAATAGGTGGCTGAGCTGGGACCAGAACCAAGCCCTCTGTGCCCCCAAATCCCACATCCTAACTGTCCTACGAGGACATTTTCTGGAAGAAAGTGGGCTGCAGATCTACAAAGAAGCTAATTAAGCGTTTGGCAGGTTTATGAACTATGTTGAGAGGTTTTCTTTTTAACTTTTCTTTTCCTTTCTTCTTGATATTTGCAGGAACTCTAGGCAGTTACTCTGACCTGAGCCAGGGTCACATCTACATCCTTGCTCCTGAAATAGCTGAACTCATCACCTGTTTAGAGGAGGAAGCTTTGCAAATGAGAGAAAGGCTGAGGATCTCCACAAAAGGCTTTGAAACTCTCCTGTGCCCTCCTGCCAGGTAAGAACAAACACTTTGAAGTAATTTGGGAATGACTGGGAGAAAATGTCAAAGGCTTTGATGGTTCTGGAAACATTGGAGAGTTTTCTGTTCTTGTTGGTCCTGAACAACTCAGCTGGAAATCTCATGAGAAAAGATTCGTTTCTCCCCAAATTTAGTCACCCATGTTGATCATGGAGGACCTATTCTGGCCACCCCAACTACTGAGCCCATGTGCTATAACTTGAGAGTCTGTGTGCTGCAGTGAAAGATCCACATGATACAATGAAGATCCCACATACCACAGCTAAGACCTGATGTAACCAAATTAATTAGTTAATTAATTAGCTTTTTAAAAAGAGTCCAGGTTCTGAGACTAGACATGCCTAGGTTCCAATCCTAGTTCTACCACCTATTGGTTCTCTTGCATGCGTGCTCAGTCGCTCACTCATGTCCAACTCATTGCGACCCTAGGGACTCTGTAGCCTGCCTGGCTCCTCTGTCCATGGGATTCTCCAGGCAAGAATACTGTGGAATGTGTTGCCATTTCCTCCTCCAGGAGATCTTCCTGACCCAAAGATCAAACCCATGTCTCCTGCGTCCCTACCATTGGAAGGTGAATTCTTTACCTCTGAGCCACCTGGGAAGCCCATTGGTTCTCTTACCCTGGGTAAATTACATAATAACTCTATACTTCAGTCCTCATGTACCAAAAATCAATGAACTAATCCATGAGGGTTTATTATTCTCCATTTACCCTTCCAGTTCCATTTTCCACCTCTTTATTCATCCCTGCTTTGGGCCTTAGAGACTGACCTCTAAGACTGTAACACCAAGTATTCTTTGCCCTCTGGCTTCAGGTTGGATTCAGCCAAAGGGAGATACTAATAGAATAGCTACTCAGAGGAGTAAGACTCCAGGATATTTATTTCCCTGGCTTTCACCATTTCAGTAGAGGCTATATGCCTTTACCTCCATCCCCAGCTCCTGTCAGGCAGTCCTCTCCCATAGCTAAGCTCTCTAAAGCTTCCATTAACCCTGCTTTCTCCCCTTAGACCTTCACACTATCTTGTATATTTGTCAATGAACACTTCACTTCTGTTAAGGATATATATGGAAGGAAAAAAAAAAATCACAATTTCCTACGCATTAGTGTTTTCAACATTTAAAAGCATATCCACATGTATTCCTAAGCTCTGTGCTTTCCCCATTTTAAAACTTAAAAAAAAATCCTCAAAAGTATGAATATTTAGCTTCAGAAGCTTTGGGATGGGATGGATATTTCAAGGAAAAAAAAATTACTAACTTTCCACCAATATTAAGATTTCAGGAGAGTTTCTTGGAGCAGCAAGTTTAGTACCTCAGTTGGCAGAGTCTTTACTGGCCACTTTATCCAGTATCTAATCTAATACATGGCTTCCCTGGTGACTCAGGGGTAAAGAATCCTCCTGCAATACAGGAGATGCAGGTTCGACCCCTGGGTTGGGAAGATCCCCTGGAGAAGGAAATGGCAACGCACTCGAGTATTCTTGTTTGGGAAATCCCATGGGCAGAGGAGCTGGCAGGCTACAGTCCCTGGGGTCACGAAAGAGTCTGACATGACTTAGTGACTAAACAACAACAATCTGACATGCAGCCCGCTACACAGAAGGCTTTTAATAAAAATGTGTTGAGTGACTAATTAGTGGATGCATTTTTTGGTCCTAATTCATAGCGTTTTTCAGTTTCTTCACCTGTTTCTTGTTTTCTCATGAATGTGTTTCTTAAATTTTCCCTTATGTCTTTTAATTTTAAAAGATTCTATAGGCTTGTTGTAGAACAAAGAACAGAAATAAAATAAAAAATTAAAATCCATCATTTTCTTTACCCTGTTCTCTTTAGAGGTAATCACCGTGAATTATGTGATGTGTATTTTTATTACAAAAGTGAGAGCATACTATATATTTACCGGATTGTCCACAAAGTTTGTTCAAGGACTTTTGTAACATCTTATGAAAAAACTCAAATGAACTTTTTGGCCAATCCAATATTTGCTACTTACTTGGCCTCTTTCTTTTTAATGGCCTCTTTGCATTTGTTAGCAGATGTAGCAGATACTGTCCATGCTCCACTCATATCCCTTTGGAAACCTTTATCATTTCCACACATCACAGCCTGACTGCCAATGGCCAATACCTCCACCTTTGTTGGATAGCTCCCTGCAGCCACTGAAACCAATTTGCCCATGGATGGTTGAGAGGAAGTACTTAGCAATTGAAGTTCCTCTGAGAGACAGCTTTAACAATAACTAAAAGTTGTAGCAGTATAAATATCCCAGCCCCCTAGACCCTTGGCTAGGATAATTCCGAGATATGTGCTTTGCACTACCTTCTGAGTTTTCCTGAAGGATTAAACTCTGGTCACTCACTGGTTCAATAACGCATCCTTCATTAGTCATCTGCTCTTCCCTGCATCACATCCCCAGTTCCCTACTTACACTTCCCAAACACCTTACACTTGAATCGCAGTCACAAGATCTGTTTCTGGAAGAACATAAACTATGCATGAACGTGTTCCAGTTTACTTAATCGTTTTCTTATTCATGCCATTTTGCTTCTGATTTTTAATAAAAATAACATTTCAGTAAAATCTTTTTCCATGCGATTTAAGCATAGGCACATGTTCCTGAATTACAGTTGCTATCTGAGGGGAAAATATATTTGGTATTTAAGAGATACTGCCAAACTGGCCCCCAAATGACTTTATTAATAACATCCTTACCAACAGTTGGGCTTCCCAGGTAGTGCTAACAGTAAAGAACTCACCTGCCAATGCAGGAGACATAAGAGACGTGGATTTGATCCTGGGTCAGGAAGACCTCGTGGAGGAGGGCATGGCAACCCACTCCAGTATTCTTGCCTGGAGACTCCTCATGGACAAAGAACCTGATGGGTTACAGTCCACGGGGTCCCAAAGAGTCGGACATGACTGAAGCGACGATTCCATTCCATTCCATACCAACACTCTGTTGGAACTGACTTTACCCCACCTCTTGTCAGCACTGGATATCACAGGTATTCTAATTTGTTCTGTTCAGTTAGACAAAAACAGATGTATCATATTTTGATCTACATTTTTTAGATTAATTGGGATACACATTGCTGCATTTCAGATATTTATCAGTTGACGGGAAGGGAACACAAAAACACACACACTCAGTGTAGAAAAAAATTCATTGGAGAATGATATAAAATCTTGTCAGCAGTGGGGTGGTCACATGGAACAAACATGGATATCTAAGTACAGCTTTCCCTGGCCCCCAGGCCTCAGGGTGGGGCACAGCATGCCTACAGGGGAAATCAAGCCAGATGTGAAAAAATTCAAGTCTGATTATGCCTTAACCTTTCTCTACTCAGAATTTTCATCACCTTTATACACACAAGCTGTATTTCTGTCTAAGGAAAGGTTTATCAAACTTGAACTCTCTTGGTTCTAGAAACAAATTTAACAAGGCCAGGTTTCCCTGAATTACAGCCCTGCCTAAACCTTTCCAGCTTTCTGGAAAGCCCATTTCCCTGAAGACCATCCCTTGCCTATGATTTAATACTCTCGTTCAGTTGGTTCTGAAACCAACTGCAGTCCAAAAACCACAGTTGATATCTATTTCCCTAAAACCATCTCTTCATATGCTCCATGACAATTTGTATTTCTTTTGTGATTGACCAGTTCATGTCCTATGTCCATTTTCTTATAGAATTAATTTATTTTTTGTATTTATTTGTTAAAATGTTTCATATATTCTAGATATTAATCTTTTGCTTATATGTTGCAAATATTTCCTCTTAGTCTACTGTTTTTTATTCGTCTTTGTTTACAGAGGTTTTAATTTTTTTTTCTGTCATATCTGTAGATCTTCACACTTACATTTTGAATTCTGTGTGTGCTTATTAAGATCATTCATTCCTATCCAAATATTGTAGGAAATAGACATTCTCTTATTTTTTCTTCTAGAACTTTCATCATTTTGTTTTTTTCTTTACATTTAGATCTTTAATCCATCTCGAATTTATTTTTGTGGGTGAAATGAGGAAGACATCTAACTAGAGAGTTTTATCCTTTCTGCTGCTACCGTAAGTGAGATGTTTTTCCCATTGCATTTTCTGAGTGGTTATTGCTAGTGTTTAGACAGGGGCTTGCTCTGAAAATTCAATTTCATCATCTCCCACTGTTTCATCTCAGTAGGGACTAGATCTTTGTGTGAAAGGAAGATCTCAGACTGGTTAGCAGGCCTACCATGTAGCTATTAAGTTATCATTCTTGGCCTTTGTTTTCTCATCTGTTAAAATGGGGAACTTGGAGTAAATGCTCTGTGTAGTCCCTTCCTGAATTAATAATACTAAGGCTTTAAATAACTGTTTCTTTCTGCCAAAATGTAGTTCAATTTCAAAGGGTAGAAAACGTAGTTTTAGTTGCTAATGGGCATTAAACCTCTTTACATTTGAAACTGATACCAAAGGTGGTAAAGACTAGCATCCTTTTACTCTTGGATTCAATGTCTTGCCTATTTTTAGCTAGATTTGGCACCTTTGGGGGCAGGACACTTGACATATAGAGCTACCAGCAAGGTAAGACAGTCACTCAGCATTTTGCTGCTTTCCATGAAATAATATGCTCCTTTCCAAAAAAGCACAAAGGGAAGCAGCAGTGGTCTCCTGCTTTTAGGATACTCTTTTTCTAAGGACCTGACATGACAGAGTTTGTCAAGCCTGCTCTGGAGGCAGTCCACCCAAGACCAAGGGATTCATAGAATGTGAGCCCATGTACCTGATGCTGTCTCCCAGATGGTTTCAACTGTAAAGTCAAGAAGTTTGACTCAAGTATTCACTGGGTGCCAGATAAGCTACAATTCCTACCAAGCTCCTGGGTCAGTCTTGATTTGTGTTATATTGTTATCACTTAATTTAAAACATTTCAGCATAGTTAACATGACAAATGTATCATCTACACTGTAGGAGCAGTTAATTAACATTTGAAGTCCCCTGAAAGACAGGCACTCTTCAGAGATGAATAGCATCTTCGAAAAAGACTCTACATAGAACTCTACGCAAAAAAGACTAACAAGAGAAGGATACCACAAAACTTCAGCTACCTTTATCTACATTAACACTGGAGGGCCTATAGTTAGCAAAGTAAATGTTAGATATTAGTCTTCACAGGTAAAATGAGTTGTGTTCAAGGCAGCTGCATTGGCTAGAAATACTTTATAGGTACTTTTACATTTGCCTAAATGGTTCAATAGCTGACGCCCTTCAGGATGGCCTAAGCCCAGGATTCAGTCTGATCTAGTACAAGCTACCTACAAATGATTCTATTACCTGATCCCTACTGCTGCTAAAGTCGCTTCAGTCATGTCTGACTCTATATGACCCCATAGACAGCAGCCCACCAGGCTCCCCTGTCCCTGGGATTCTCCAGGCAAGAACACTGGAGTGGGTTGCCATTGCCTTCTCCAATGCATGAAAGTGAAAAGTGAAAGTGAAGTCGCTCAGTCGTGTCCGACTCTTAGCAACCCCATGGACTGCAGCCTACCAGGCTCCTCCATCCATGGGATTTTCCAGGCAAGAGTACTGGAGTGGGGTGCCATTGCCTTCTCCACTGATTCCTACTAGAAGGTTAGTTTAATCCTGCCAGGTTCAAGTGGCAGAGCTAATAGTTACTGTAATTTTGAAGCACTGATGAGCATAAAAAAGACTTTAATATAACAGCAACAACAGTAAAGTAATACGAAAATATCCATGATTTTTATCAGTGACACCATTACAAGCCCTTTTAATACCATTGCAGTTTATTGCCTACATCATTACTGAGTGAAATGCTTCCTTTCATTCAGAAATTAGTAAAAAAAATTTTTTTTAATTTTTTTCTAATTCTAATACATAGAGTTTCTGAATTCTAGTCACTGACCTATTATAGGGCATAGACTCAGGGTAAGAACTCCAGAGCCTAGTTCAGTGAATGTATGACACTAGAGAGGCGCTTCAAAAGGGCCTCCTCATTGCCAAGGGTGTCCATATGGGGATGCTAATGTCCTGGCTAAGGGCACCTCTCCTGGAGGCGCCAGAGCAGCCTGTATGGCTGGGCCCCTAGCAGAGTCTCCCTGACTCTGTGTTGCTTGTGTCCAGGGTACCAATAAAGCCCCGGGAAAAGCAGGTCCATCATCTATGATGAGCTATTCAAAAACATAAGCAAGCTTCAATGGAGCCTCAGCCTGACATAAGCCAAATTCTCAGTATATCCAGTTTTTCTAAGAAAGCATAGCAGAGACCTGTATCAGACTCCAACACAGATACACTCGTTCACTTTACCACCCAGAGCCCTTTTCCCTTCCAGCTACTGTATCCCCACATTTGCATAATTAAATAGTCCATTACATTGGTTTTCCCAGAACTAAGTAACCATCTGCCCTAAAGCTGTATCCAAGTCCTGCCTCTTGCAAAACCCAAGGCTCATTTATGGACTCTTTAAAATCTGAGTTTACTGTGGTTTTGCCATATGTGTCTTCTATTTTCTTCACAAAGATTTCAAAGGTCTTCAGGCCAATATTCAGCCCCCGTTCATGCATCCTGTGCCCCACTCTCTCTGTGCAATCTCTGAAGCACGCAGCCCAGCCTGGTAACCACAGCACTATCTCCTTCCCTATCTGTGTCACAGATCACCCTACCACCCAGTGCCTTGAGGCTGGCTTCACAGACAAAGTCACTGCCCAGCAGGACCATGGGGCACAACCTGCCCAAGGGTGCTAGCAGAGGACAGGTCCAGAGAAGAAGATAAGAATGGCTTTCTCCACTTCTAACTCCTTGTTCTCACTTGTTCCCAGGCCAGGAGGGAGTTTAATGCCTTGAGTGACTTAGTCAACAGGAGACAAATCACAGAGTCACTCTAGATGCAGATGCTGTCTCTGCTGCACCTCCCTGTGGGAGAGGCTCTTTGAGGTGTGAGGAGCTGGTGGGCGGAAGTCGTGCAGGGGCAGTGGGGGAGGCAAAGGACAGGGGGAGCAATTGGGTGAGGCTTCTGTCTTCCCAGCCTCCAAGAGGCGCTCAGCACATTGGAGCGTCATAGTGCTGGGGTCAGGAAGGGGAGAGAGAAAGGCCTGCCCTTTCGCGAGCACCTCTGCACTAGGCCAGTACCTGCAGACCCTGTGCACAGGCTGCCTGCCACTCTGGGCATTCCTACTCTGGCTGTCTGGAGGTGGTATTTATTTATGACTTGGTCTTATTACCTACACGTGGCATGGAAAGACGACAAAGAAGGGGAAACTCTTTGTGGGGAAAATGTCCCTTCTCTCCCAGCTCCACAGGCCCCTTACCTTTCTGACTCCATCTCTTAATTTCTCTAGATTCATGACCTTTCTTCTAAGTGGTCCCCTAAGGGGTCCTGATAGTGGCCATCCCTCCAGGGGCACCTAATTACTGCCCAAGGGAAGCATTAAAGTGTTAGCCACCCCCACTCCCCACCCCAGGTTACAAAGAGAAGCCACAGCTAACCTCTATTCAAACAAAGGATTCCATCTATAGAAGCTCATTTGTTTCCCTCTCTGCAGCTGGCTAGGCTGGTGGCTGGGAGTGGGAGCCTTCTTGGTCACTTTTTTCTTAAACCTTTCTTTCACATCCAGGAAGTGACCAGTTCTACAGTAAAAGTGTGCATTACAGACCATCCCAGCAACCAGCGAACTCCTTGTATTTACTGCTTTTTAAAAAAATTTTTTACCGCCCTATTAAAATAGCAGAAGAGATGTTTCCCTTAAGCACTCCCTTTCTGAGGCTTGACGTGAACCCAGAGGCTGTCTCCAGCCATGGGCCTCCCCGTGAGTGGTGTAAACCCCACCCCATGGCTGCCTTAAACTCCCCACCCTCTGTGGTATCAGGAAGCTTACGGCAAGAGCCTCAGACTCCAGTGAGAGGTAGATATCCTACCCACCACCTCTAGCCCCAGACCCCCACCCCCCATACCCCCCACTAAAAGTATCCAGTGTGGAGTTTGCAGATGGAAGACCTCGCTGTATACCTTCCTAGCTGTGTGATCAGAAACAAGTTAAACTCTCTGAGCCTCAGAAGAAGGATAATTATAAGATGGTACTGACCTGTAAGGTTTGCAGAGATTAAACCAAGTGGGTTTTGTAAATGACGCTTAATAATAGCTCGCCAGGCTCCTCTATCCATGGGATTCTTGAGGCAAGAATACTGGAGTGGGTTGCCGTGCCCTCCTCCAGGGGATCTTCCGGGGATCAAACCCATGTCTCTTACATCTCCTGCATTGGTAGGCAGGTTCTTTACCACTGAGCCATCTGGGAAGCCCTGATAGATTTTAGAAGCCTATTCAAATGTCATCCATACTGTTTCTCAGAATGTGGGGCTAGTGAGAAGCTCTTTAGAATTTTCCATGGAGCCCAGGATATCTACACCTACAGTGGCTCTGATAACACCCCTCGAGAAGGAGCTCTGAGAAGATAAAGGTGGGGCTTTTGTTCTGTGTCTTCCAAGGATAACCATAAAGGAACCTCAGTGCTAGACACACAGTGGGCTGTCAGGAAACATTTGCCAGTTTCCCAGTGGTTCTGGGGAATTGGCCAAGAGGCTGAAGAAACTATGCGAAACACCTACACCCGCCTCAGATGACCTGAGTTGACAGTGTCACCCACAGCCCCCAAAGTCGGGGTTGCCCAGGGACCACAGTACGGAAAACCACCCCAGTTTCAGCCTGACTGAATCTCATGCCTGTTCCCTCCCACGCCAGGCCCTTCGTCCTCTCTTTAGCAGAAGCGGTGATGAGCCAGTCTGTCCACAAAGAGTTAAACTTCAGGCTGTCATCCAGGTGATTTCTTAACTGGAGCCCAGACTCCTACTTACTGGCACATAAGTATTTGCTTTGACAATTGCGCCTGAGTGTTTTAACGCCTGAATGGCCCGGCTGCAGTTTGTTTGACCGTGTTTTGAAAAGTGACTTTGGTGCGTGTGGTGGTAATTGGCACAGTACCATGCGCTGGCGATGTGGCAATGTGACAGACTGGAGCAGTTTGAACTCGGCAGCTGATTTATGTTCTGTGGCTCCCTGCTGCTGCTGCTATGTGTCCATAGGCACCAAGTGGCCAAGGAAGATATGGAGCCCAGGACCTTCTGTCTGATAGGTGTGCATGGGGTGTGGAGGGGTTTTTCGTTTAGATGCCCTTCTAGAAATAGCCAGTATTTTCCAGTGGCTCATGGTGGAGAAAACTTTGATGCAATGTTTTTGCATGTGACATTCCTTTGGGGTCAGTGTCTATCAGGTTAATTCAAGGAGAGTGTGGGCATAAAAGAAAACCACCCAGATAAGAACATGCAGAGGCTGTTTTTGCCGAGCTTGCTTATGGCAAAGGACTCAGCCACCATCACTTGCTTTTGGCAGAGACAAAGACAAGTACAGAAAACGTCATGGTGAAAAATAGGGAAGAGTTCCAGGCTCTAATTGGAGATTGCTGGCATGAAGAAGCTGAAGGCAGACTGCCTAGAAGCAGAGCACCCTATGAGGTTGTTTTGGAGAGCATATTTGACTTTCTCTGACTGGTTCTGACTTGGACGCAGAGGTAAAATGGGCAAAGGGGAAGTTAGCGATTATGAGCTGATGGCTACAGAGGTTACAGTTTGGCTTCCTGGGCTGGTTACTGCAGAGGTTGTGGGTCAGAATTCAGTTTTCACATATGATCTGGACACTGTTCATTTGTATAGTCAGGCTTCAAGAGAGATTAAATTTGAGACTGCTAGTTCGTCTAGATCACCTAACTTCATTTTGGAATGGTTATGAGATAGGCTAGGACCTGGGACCCTTCACAGCAATGCTTACACCAGGATAAACACCTCCTTGAGCAAAAAAAAGAAAAATACAAAGGAATTATAAGGGACTAAAAATAACTGCATGCATGTGCAGTTGGGGCAAATTATGGACAAAAAGATACAAAAAGACCAAAAAACTCAACTGCCATTTCTGAAGAGCCAGGAGCAAAAAATAGGGTGTTGAGAGCAAAAGCAGCATACTATATATGCCCCTTACACACAGCACCACCAAAGGGGTGGGCAAGACACATAAGCCACCCCTGGACATACCCCTACCTCACCCCGTATGAGGAACCAACTTCCCCACACCCCACCACCCTGGAGCTCAGGGAGCAAGCAAGGGAATCTGTTGCTTGTTTTTGCTCCCCCCGTGGCCTTGGGAGCCCCAGTAAAGCCTTGCCTGAATTTCTTGTCTGTCTGCTAGTCAATTTCTTTTGATTGCGAAAGGCCAAGAATCCTAGTTGGTATCAGTTAAACTGCTGCTCAGTAAAAATTTATTCACAAAACACAAAGCTGGAAACAGCCAGAATGCTCAATTTCGTAGAGTTAAGAAAATTAAGATGCACCCATATTGTGCAAAATTTTTAAAAATATGTCTCTGAAGAGATTTTAATGACATTGAAAATATTTACAAATTGGATACAAAATGACAAACAATTCAAAAATCTTATAAACCATGTGGTTACAGGTATAAATAAACAGAGGTCAGTCAGAGGGCCTTCCTGGTCCTTAATTTTTAGCTAAGATATAGTCAGACACAGTGGCTCAGCAGTAAAGAATCTGTCTGCAATGCAGGAGATGCAGGAGATGCAGGTTTGATCCCTGGGTTGGGAAGATACCCTGGGAGAGGGCATGGCAACCCACTCCAGTATTCTTGTCTGGGAAATCCCATGGACAGAGGAGCCTGGCGGGCTACAGTCCACAGGCTCTCAAAGAGTAGGACATGACTGAGCACACACATAGTCAGACACCCATCACTCAGGTATAGACAGTCCCATGCTCTTCCTGAGAAGGATTTCTGGGGGTGTGCATGGTCTCTCTGTGAGCTCCCACTTCCCCGCTGTTACCTGAATTCTGGAATAGCTTCTTATCATTCTTCAAACACTATCTCGGAACCATGTCATGCCAATCTAGTTGTGGAGCTCAGCCATTTCCTTAATTTCAATGAAAATTCACTCATCTAAGGCCTTAGCATAGCACACAGAGGGCTTTATATCCACTCAAACATACCAAAAAAAAAAAAAATGAATTCCTCTCAGTCTGTCTTTCACTGCTTCCCTTTTTCTTCTCTGCTTCCATCCTCAAGAGGAAAAACAGATTCTTCCTATGGTCTTATACAAGCAGTTCTTCTCTCTCCAGTCCCTACTTGCAAATGCTGCCCTCCCTTAACATGTCCAAGACTTCTGTCAAAGCTTTAAAGCTCCCTGCTGTACTTGTGAGGGCCCCAGATTATACTCACTCTGAGAAACACGGCTCTTTCCCTCCCAGGTCTTATCTGGTGAGTAGGGGAGAGGGAATGGGTGTGGGCGGGTGGTTTTTTCCAGTAACACAGGGTTAAGATAAGAGCATACGAAAAGCTCCTAGCACTGTGATAGCCTTCAAACAGCCCCAAAAGGGGCCTCCTCCCGGTCTTCTGAGTTTCCTAGCTTCATCAGATTTTGCAGATCACTGAGGCCAGCTGTGCAGATAACTTCCTTGTTACCGGGTTTTCACCCATCTATTTAAAGTTAAGACTTTTGACCTCGCTTTTTTACCAAACCATCTCAATCAATGCTTTTCTAAAGTTTATCAAAGTCTTTATTTTGAAATTTCAGTATTAACATTCTGTTGATCATCTCTGACAGTCCCAAGAAAGTTATGCTTTTGACCTTTATGGTTTATTTATCCTCTTTTAAAGGTGGTGAGGATCTGGGCTGGTTGTTGTTTGTTCAGCCGCTCAATTGTGTCTGACTCTTTGCAGCCCCATAGACTGCACCATGCCAGGCGTCCCTGTCCTTCACCATCTCCTGGAGTTTGCTCAAACTCATGTCCATTGAATCGGTGATGCCATCTCATCCTGTTATCCCCTTCTCCTCCTGCCCTCAATCTTTCCCAGCATCAGAGTCTTTTATAATGTGTTGGCTCTTCACATCAGGTGGCCAAAGTATTGGAGCTTCAGCTTCAACATCCGTCCTTCCAATGAATATTCAGGGTTGATTTCCTTTAGGATTGACTGGCTTGATCTTGCTGTCCAAGGGACCCTCAAGAATCTTCTCCAGCACCACATTTTGAAAGCATCAATTCTTTGGCACTCAGCTTTCTCTCTTTTAGGCTGGAGATAGCCATATTTATGCTGGGGCTCAGACATGTCAGGGCTGGTCTAGAGACAGGCCAGTAGAGAGGCCTGTCAAGAACCTATTTGTCTGAGGAACCCAGGAACCACAAAGGAAGGACTCTTTCTAAAAGAGAAAGAAACTGGTAGATACCACAGATGACTTGGGGGGGAAGGAGTGGTTTTGAGTAACAGCTGGTGAATGGCTCTTAGATTGTTCCTCACCCAGCACCCTATGGATGTGACTAAGTCCAAAGATGGGGTGGGGTGGTGGAGGGCTGAAGAAGGCACAGTCACAGAAAATTTCTGTGAGATGTTGGGGTACACAAAGAACACTATGGGGACAAGTGGAAAGGAGTGTGAATCAAGAATACTCCCCAGTCTGCAGAGCCATTAGGGACCAGTGGCAGGACCAGCCTAAGAATGCTTCCTGGTTCAGCAGGCGGATTCTTGTCCTAGGAAGCAACAGCCCAGTGAGGTGGCCTAGCAGAGAAGTACACAGTGACTTTAATGGGCAATGGCGGTGACTTTGGTGAAAGCTTCAGAGGGTGGCAGGAGCAGTGGCTTCAGTGCTGTTGACTCAGTGTTGACATCATTGGCTTCCAGTAGGAGGCAGGGCATCAGGTCATATATTAAACACTAAATGGCAGTGGAGAGCTCAGCATCAGACAAGACCATCAGACAAAGGCATCAGATCAGAGGAGGAGAAAGCTGATGGGGAATCTAAGAGATGTGTGAGATTTTGTAGCCAGGAAGACTTACTAGTGAGTGCACCTTAGGTACCCCTGAAGAGTCTGGAATGTTTGAGGGGAACACTGAAAAACAGCTGAATTTCCAGGAATTTCTCTGATGAGGACAGAAGTCACACCAAGCTACAGTATATTGACTATATGAAATGAATTAACACATTTAACTCTCATAACTAAGAGGTAGGCAATATTAGCTACATTTATCAATGAGGAAGGATGAAGCTAAGGAGAATAGCTTATAAGGGGTCACATAGCTTGTAATATCTGAACCCAAGTCTATTTGATTCTAAAGTCAGGGCTCCCCCAGTTCACCACAGTGTCTCCAAAGAGGAATAGAATTTAGTCAACAAATTCCCTCAACAAACATTTACTGAATGTCTGTTATATGCCAGGCCCTGCTCTAGATGCTCACCATATGGCAGAGAACAAAATAAACAAAATTTCAGCCCATATTAGGTTTAAAATCTGGATGTAATTGAAATGATGGCCCTAATGTTGCTTCCAGGCTTGTCTGACCTTGGACACATGGGTTACATAAGCAAACCTGAATAAGTCTGAGGCTTGAGATAACTTAGATTCCTAATACATCCATTACTCAGCCATGCTCAGGGCCAGCTGCCAATGTCTCCCCCACCACTTGTCTGTACATAATCTGCTCCATTACATTGATTTAGAAGAAAAATATAGTTCACTTAACTTCTGTTCTACAAAGAATGAGAAGAACTCGTGCTGGAGAGCAGTTAAGGACAGGGGAGCCAGAATGCCTCACCCAAGGACAGAAATAGAGGACACAATGCTTTTGACGATTGCTGATGCCTATGCAAGAATGTGTTGCATTTGGAAACAGCGTCTACCCGTACAATTTATACATAATTAAGTTCTCATCCATATCCCTAAGAACAGATGGCATGCCAAGATAGGCAGGTCAAGAACATTGTAAATATATTTATACAGCTGATGCTATAGCAATATTGGCAAGGGGACCTGGTGAAAGTCAAGCTTAACATTATTGCTGGAAGCTTTCTATACCCCAGTGTGAGAGGTTCAGGATACATGAGGCCATGATTTGACTCCCATTTTAACTAAATCATTGAAAAGGTAGTATAGCATAATGGTTAAGAGTGTGAACTTTGGAGAAAAACTATTTGAGTTGGAATCTCTATTGTGCTACTTACTAGCTCTGGGATCTTGAGTAAGTGATTTAACTTCTCTTTCCTTCTCACCTCTCATCTTTAAAATAAAGATAATACTTAAAAAGCTACTTCATTTTTTATTGCTAATCCAATAATAATGGGATTATTATAAGGATTAGCAAAAATATAACTGCTAGCTATTATCAATAGGGTAAAATTCTGTGCATCAAAGTCATGATATAATGTTATAATGCATGTTATAATGCAGTGTGTTTACTAAATCCTATTTTATTTTTCCTCTTTCAGGGCACAAAGGAAGATGATATGTCCCATAGTTCCTTTCACTTATGTTTGGATTTTACCCAACTGCATGTTGGTAGAAGTAATATAAGCCACCTACAGACTTGAGTCTTAGATCTCTTTCACCTGGAAGCCATATGATAAGATAGCAACATTCCAAGACGGTGAATCTCCGTCAGCCTAGGTCCCTGGGAGATTATACGGAATAGAGCTCACCCCACCCCACCATTACCTTTGTTGGATATGTGGCATGAACAAGAAATAAATATTTATTGTATCAAGACACTGAGATTGAAGTTCGTTGTTAGCAGAGCATAACCTCGCCTATCCTGATGGATTTATAAAGCTCTATTGATCAGTAGCTGGTGCTTCTATCTTCCCAGCATGATGTGCTTTCATATTACAGAAGGACCTGAGGTTTTAAGTGCCTAAGTGATAGGTTATCTGCTCAAGTTCTAGGATATGACTTTCTTCATTTAAGTTTGTTATCTTTCTTCCGTCCTTTCTTTCTTTACACTGTGCCACGTGGCTTGCAGGATCTTAGTTCCCCAACCAGGGATAGAACCCATGTCCCATGCAGTGGAAGTGCTGAGTCCTAACAACTGGACTGCCAGGGAAGTCCCAAGTCCTTTAACTTCTTTAGAGCCATGGGTTCTTTTTATGTTACTGAAAGCAATCCGTATTTTTAAAGGAATGATGAAACATTTTCCCTTTCTTCTCAAGCTAGATCTCAGCAAAAAATGTTTTTCCCACTGTTGTATTTATTCATTTTGCTATATCCTGACTCATCAAGCTTCATTCTCTCTTGACAGACATCCAGTTCAATGCCTAGCCTCTATGAAATACAAAGTCTGCTTAAAACATTAATGTTTCCCTTTTCTAGAATTTTTCACACTTACAACTAACATTGGCATTTAATAATAGGAGGCCTCATTTTGGGGACTTTAGTTTTTTGCTCCAGTGAGATTAAGGGCAGGTACCTTCTTTTAGATCTCCAAAGGGCCTAATGCAGCATTAGGCCTCGAGTAGACGGCCGATATGGTAAGCACTTACTGAATTAAATTTCTAGCCAATGTATCTAAGCTCAGGCTTACCACATGCCTAACCCTTTCTTCCTGGAACAGGTCTGTGGGTAAAGAATGATGGCTGGAAATACTGCCACACTCTGGCCTTTTCTTCATACTCACTGGGAGGGTGGATATGTATGTTGTAGGCAAGCGAGCTGGGAAGGGGTGAGAGACACAACATTTATTTCTAGTTCCTTAAATATTGGTTAATAAATATAGTTAAGTTCTTATCATGAGCTTGGTATATGTCCTGCTTCTACAGGTAAGCCATAGCATTCTCTGAGGCCAGGGACCACGTTTTCTATAGATGTTAACAGTTCCTTTATTTCAAATAAGATCTAGTGATATGACCTTGTATTTGTGTAATTATTTAAAATAATTATATACTTTTAATTATGAAATTAAATGACACAGCTTAAGGTACTTTATAATTTATTGTCTCATCTTCTCTTGGCAGTAACCAAGGTTCCAAATACTTCATTCAGAACTTACTCTGAGAACTACCAAGTTCAGAAAGAAGTTTGAAAATGGCCCTTAGGATTTTTTTTTGAATTTCTATGTACTCAGCAATCATTTCCCTCACTTGAAAGTTAGTCCTGGATTCAACTTTGTGCCCATCGCTAAGAGCCAGCATCTTACAAGTACTGCTAATCTTGGCTGGAGTTGTTTACAAGAGAAGAGGCAGCTTCCTGTTTCCTTAGCCGCAGGGGCTAGGCAAATGCAGACTTGTTTACTCTCTTAAACTCTACTTTGGGACAAGCAGAAAATGATCACGGTCTGAGAACCCCTTACCCAGGGTATCACTTGAGCCCACAGACACCAGAATTCAAAGGTTAACACTTGTGCCAGTTGGTCTGGGGCCCCGGCCCTGGAACTAAACTGATTGGCAGGCTTATCAGGAAGCCATCAAGTGTGGCTAGGAGGTGGGGTCGGCGGAAGCTCAGCGGTAACTCAGCCTTCCTGGGCTCAGAAAGGCAGAACCAAACTGGTGTTGGGGGAGGAGAGAGAGGAAGGGAGACGTGTCCTTACCAGAGCCCTCCCTTTCCTTGAGTTCTATGAGGAAGCCCTGCCTTTTCCAACCAGGCCTTCCCTCCCCTCTGCCTCAATGAAAGAACCTTCTTAGGCCCTTCTTGGTTTGCCTGAGCCCCAGGCGGTTTCCAAGCTGGAATTTGAGTTTTTAACCCAGGAAAGTGCTTGGTACACCAGGACTAGTTGGTCACCCTAGGCTTTCTCTAGGCCTCTGAGCCCAGGTCGGGTCTCACTCTCTACAGTCTTAGGGATTTAACTGAGACTACAGCTTCCACCAGTCTTTAAGACCTAATTCCACACTAAATCTCCACCTCTGGCCTCTCCAGAGTGCCAGACCCAGCTGGACAGTACTGTCTGCTCATCTAAACTTAAATCCCATGAGCTCCGAGCTGACTCACCACCTCCCTCCTCCACTCCACTAACCTGCCCTCGCTCCTCTCCGAGTGTTTCTGTTTCTGTCAGTGCCACAACACTGTCCCAGCTCAAGATTTCTTGATTCATATTTACTGAGTACCTACTTTGTGCCAGATTCTGTTCTAGGTTCTAGGGACTCGGCGATGAACAAAACTCACTGCCTTTGGGTGCACTCTGGCCAAGAAAAGCAAAAAAGAGGGGGAGGGATAAATTGGAAGTTTGGGATTAACATATACACACTACTATATATAGAATAGATAACTAATAACTTACTACTACTACTAACCAACCTAGACAGCATATTAAAAAGCAGAGACATTATTTTACCAACAAAGGTCCCTCTAGTCAAAGCTATGGTTTTTCCAGTGGTCATGTATGGATGTGAGAGTTGGACTATAAAGAAAGCTGAGTGCTGAAGAACTGATGCTTTTGAAATGTGGTGTTGGAGAAGGCTCTTGAGAGTCCCTTGGACTGCAAGGAGATCCAACCAGTCAACCCTAAAGGAAGTCAGTCCTGAATATTCATTGGAAGGACTGATGCTGAAGCTGAAACTCCAATACTTTGGCCACCTGATGTGAAGAACTGGTCTTTTCATCGGAAAAGACCCTGATGCTGGGAAAGATTGAAGGCGGGAGGAAAAGGGGACGACAGAGGATGAGATGGTTGGATGGCATCACCAACACGATGCACATGAGTTTGAGTAAACTCCGGGAGTTGGTGATGGACAGGGAGGCCTGGTATGCTGCTGTCCATGGGGTCGCAAAGAGTTGGACACAACTGAGCAACTGAACTGAACTGACTGAAGAGCCTACTGTTATAACAAAGGGAACTCTAGTTAATATTCTGTAATGGCCTTTATGGGAAAAGAATCTAACAAAAAGAGGGGATATATGTATATGTACAGCTGATTCACTTTGCTGTATACCTGAAACTAACATAACATTGTAAATCAACTATACTCCCATAAAAATTTCAATTAAAAAAAGAAAGAAAAGATATATATACATATATATATATAGAGAGAGAGAGAGTCAATGAGGGAGGGGTTGAGTACTATGGAGAAAATTCACACAGATATAGGGAGTGCTAGGATGCCTGTGTGCCAACTCTCTTCAGTCATGTCAGACTCTGAGACCCTGTGGACCACAGCCCATTAGGCTCCTCTGTCCATGGGATTCTCCAGGCAACAATCCTAGAGTGGGTTGCCATGTCCTCCTCCAGAGGATATTCTGGACCCAGGGATTGAATCCATATCTCTGGGACGCCAGGTTGAAGGGTGAGCTCAGGGAAGCCTTTCTGACGCGCTCCCACCTGTGAAGAGGCCCTGAAGAGAGTGAAGAAATGGACCCAGAGCTCTCTGGGGTGAGAGTGTCCTGAGCAAAGGGCACAGTGAGCACAAAGGCTAGTGCAGCTGGGCAGACAAACAAGAGAAAGAGTGTTACAAGATAAGTCAGGGACAAATCGGGAGGAGCAAGGTCCCACAGATCCTTGTAGATGAAAACATTTTATTCTGACTCTTCTACCCTCTGACTTACTGCCAAACCATGTTAATTCCCCTCCACAGGGTCTCTGTTTTCCATTTCTGCAGCTACCACCTGGTGAAGATCCTTACCACTTCTTATTTAAATCATACTGGCGTCCTGAGTAGACTTTTTGCTTCTTGCCTCTCCCCACTCTAATCCTACTCCTGACTGCTATAATCTTCTTGGAGTGCAGATCCGATTGTCATCAGCATAAGATCATTAGCATACATTTATGTAGCTCTGGATAAAAGTATACTCAGAAAGGAGGGGGACGGACCCAGGGGATGTGTTCCTGCATCTTCCCAGCATGTCCTTGTCAGAAACAGATAGAACCGTCAAAAGTATGTTGTCAAACATGTCAGAGTTCTGTTTTTATACCACAATGTAAAAATTGCAAAATTTTCACCAAAACGAAAAGTAAATAGAAAGATGAATTAGTCAGAACCCCTTTGGCTGCCATCAACAAAACCCAGTTCAAGCTGTTTTTTCAAAGGTAATATGTTAGCTGGTATAAATTAAAACCTGAGAGCTTCAGGAATGTCTAGTTTCAGGTGTTTGGCAAGGGTAGAAAGAACTCTATGAGTCTCCATCTCCCGAATCTGCCTTCTCCCTCTACTGTCTTTATTCTCAGGCAGACTCTGCCCACGCAGTGGCAAAAGTGGCCACCACTGGCTTTGGCTTACATCTACTCAGCTTAGCAACTCCAGTGGAAAAAGACTGCCTCTTTCAGCAACAGTCCCAGTGCTGATCCTCACTGACACTCCCTGGATAAAGGACTTACTCCTCAGCCAAACACTGTGACTGTGGTTGACCAAGTCTGGGTCATACAACCATTCTGGAAGCAGAATAGGGGTGAGGTCATCCCCACCTGAACAAAATGGAAAGAGTGGAAGATGGATGGTTCCCAAAGGACCATCTGGTATTGAGGAAGGGAGAAAGAATGGTGTATAGGCAAAAACAAATTTCCACAAAGGCTCGGAGCACCATTGTTGGTGAGCACTACCCTCAAACACCTCTGAGTAATCAATAGGCCTCCACCCTCAAATACTAGTGTTTGAACCCAGGGTTCTCTCATCCTCAAGTGCTGTTGCAAACCCACACATCATCCGGTTTCTCTGAAGGGGAGGGAAATGACTTCACACATAAGGCCACCCGCAGCTCTCACAGCTCTGGAAACTCCCCAGCAGCCGTGACTGACTCCCAGGAGGCAATGAGTACTCAGTCACTAAGTTGTGTCCAACTCTTTACCACTGTAACCCCCCAGGCTCCTCTGTCCATGCGATTTCCCAGGCAAGAATACTAGAGTGGGTTACCATTTCCTTCTCCAGGGCATCTTCCCAACCTAGGGATTGAACCCATTATCTCCTGCATTGGCAGGCAGATTCTTTACCACTGAGGCATCAGAGAAGCCCCCTCAGGCAGGTAGGTGGCCACATTTCACCTCATTCTACTCCTTTAGTGAATGAAAGTCACTCAGTCATGTCTGACTCTTTGCGACACCACAGACTACACAATCCATGGAATTCTCCAGGCCAGAATACTGGAATGGGTAGCTGTTCCCTTCTCCAGGGGATCTTCCCAACCCAGGAATTGAACCCAGGTCTCCTGCATTGCAGATGGATTCTTTACCAGCTGAGCCACCAGGGAAGCCCTCTACTCCTTTAAGGGACACACAAATTGAGCAGAACCAGGATTAGTGGCTTGACAACAATACACTTGGAAAGGCAGAGGAAGTAGTGGTGCTCAGGCCCCCTGGCACGCTCTCATCTCAAAGATCTTTCTGCCAAATAGATACCACCCACCCACCTCCGAAACCTGTAAGTTGTGGTTAGAACAGTGTCTGAGTAAAATAGCAAGGCCCCTCTTGCTCCACACCGCTCCACTGCTCTGTCCAAAGGTTGTCTGCTGTCCCGGTTCACCCAATGCCTGAGCTGTTTCTACCTGCCTCTGGCTGATTCCCTGGTCTGATCTGAGCCCTGGTCAGGCTCCTGGGCACCTGGAAAGCAGAGCCTACTGTCCCTCAGAACTTGGGTGAGGAGCTGAGTTTGCAGCCCACTGAGGTCCAGGGGGCCAACTTACTATCCCCTCAGCAGGGAATGTTCAGTTGCTGAGTGGCCTCCAACTCAGAGACCCCTGCTCCTACTACACTTCAACTGACCCCTCTTGGACTTCTAGCCAAACTTACGAGGGATCTTGAATAAACCAGGATGGGCCTTGCAAGGACTGGGTGGACTTGAAAGTCAGTCTCAGCAGAGGCACCAGGGAAGCGTGTGCACCACAGAGGCCTAGAGCATCCTGAGCAGGTGGCCAAGTGAAGCAACAGGTGCAGAATATGGGTGCAGGTGTGGTGTGGTGTGTGCTTAAGGGGAGTGGGCTGGTCTGATGTTATCAGGGCACAAGACTTCTGCAAACAGCCAGCCAGAAGCTAATGGGCTGGGCTCTCCAAGGGATGGGCAAGGTGGCAAGGCCCTGATGAATCCAGCTGTAAACACACCCGTTGAGTTTAAGGATTAGTGGAGGAGTGCAGAGCTGGGTAGGCCTGCTCTCATGTCTTGGGAGTGTCTGTCTAATATAAGATTTGTCTGGTTGAGCTGCACTGAGCTGTAACTTGTCTGCTGTTTAAAACCCTTTAGTCCATCATTCCAAATTTTTGTTGTGATGGGACAAGAATCAAGGAAGAGAAATAAACTGACCTAAAAATTTCCGTTAGGATTGACTGGTTTAATCTCCTTGAAGTCCAAGGGACTCCAGAAGGTAGGCAGTCCAGGGCTAGTGTGGCAGCTCCATGAAGTGTTTAGGGTCCCAGGCTGCTAAGTCTCTGCTCTACCAGGTGTGAACCTGGTCCTCATTCTCAAGCCCAAGATGGCTAATGGAGGCTCTGCTCTCTTATCTGCATTCCAGGCAGCACAATGGAAAAGTGGTGAAGAAGGGAAAACCTCTCTGTATTAGTTTGCTAGGGCTGCTATAACAAAGTACCACAACCTGAGTGGCTTATGCCATAGAAATGTATTTATCGACCCATAGTTCTGGAAGCTAAAAGTCAGAAATCCAGGTGTCAGCAGGGTTGGTTCCTTCTGAAAGCTATAAAGAAAAACCTATTCCATGTTCTCCCTCCTTTCTGCTCAAATTTGCTGGCAATCTTTATTGTTCCTCACCTTTAGAAGCATCACTGCATTCTCTACCTTGATCTTCACATGGTATTCTCCCAGTGTGTGTGTCTGTGTTAAAATTTTCCTTTTTTATAAGGACATCATTCATATTGTATTACAATTCACCCTAGTGACCTCATCTTAATAACTATACCTGCAAGGACCCTATTTCCAAATAAGGTCACATCCTGAGACAGCGGGGCTTCCCTGGTGGCTCAGATGGTTAAAAAAAAAATCTGGGGGTACTCTTCCTGCCCCCTTCTGATGCGTATGTCAGAAGCTTTCTCTGTCTCCTTTGTACTTTAATAAAACTTTATTACACACACACACACACAAAAAAAAATCTGCCTGCAATGCAGGAAACCTGGGTTTGATGCCTAGGTCAAGAAGATCCCCTGGAAAAGGAAATGGCAACCTACTCCAGTATTCTTGCCTGGAGAATTCCAAGGACAGAGGAGCCTGGCGGGCTACAGTCCATGGAGTTACAAAGAGTTGGATACCACTGAGCCACTAACACTTTCACATGCACTGAGATACTGGGATTAGGATTTCAGCACATGAATTGGGTGGGGGGTGGGAGGAACCACAATTCAACTCATAACACTCTCCCATGAGAAGATTTTATAGAAGTCTCTTATACCTCTTTGCTTATCTTTGGCCAGAATTTAGTCTCATAACTACACTTCACTGGGAAGCTAGGATTTAGCTCAGCACATGACCATCCTCCCAAAAGTCAGTTGTCTGTAATGGAAAAGAAAGGAAAAATGGCTATCAAGGCAACAACTGGTAACCTGCCATGGAATGTATCCTACCAGACACTTTTCTATGCATTGCAAACACATCTGTGTACTTTCCAAGCGACAGTATTCAAGTCTTCATCCAAACAGCTTTACTTCTGGCAGAGCACCCACAAGGAGCCAGGGACTGCCTTAGGCTTCCTGTTTTTATCTATAATCCTCAGAATACCCTGGAAGCAGAGGCTGGCTTAGTTTAAGCCTCAGGGCCCCTCACTAACAAGGCCTTTTCAAGGCCCCACACCTAATTGAAACTATGGTTTCTTCTTTTTGAAAGAGTCCCTAAACTTGTACAAGCTGGCTTTTATACAGATTCTGGGTCTGTTTCTGCCTGCCATCTAGGCATTATTATCTTCATTTTATCCATGACTTGAAGCACAAAGAGGGAAAGTATTGAAGTTTATCTAGAGGCACAGAGTCAATGGTGAAGTTGAGTTTTAAACCAAGACCCATCTATTTCCAAAATTCAGACCATTTCCCCAGTGCCTTGCCCACCAAGGGATGCTGAAAACACCCCAGGACACTTCTCCCCTGCCAGTCCTCAGCCACAGCCCCTGATGGGGGTTTGGACTTTTGAGAGTTGGCTGCTGACCAGGCCATCTGAGGCTGCTCTCAGACAGATCTCCTCATAGAGGGAGAAAACATCTGTGGAAGAATCTGAGCTGGGGTCCGTCCCAGGGAACACACTTGTAGAAGCTTCCTTGAGCTTCTGTAACAAATTCTCACAAACTAGGTGGCTTAAAACAACATAATTTACTCTCTCACAGTTCTGGAGGCCAAGAGTCTGAAATCAAAGGCTCTACTGGGTGATCCTCTCCTGTCTCTCTCAGCTTCTGGTTGCTCGAGAATCCCTTGGTTGAGGCCACATCACTCTGCTTCCATCTCCACACGGACTTCTCCTCCGTGTCTGCATTTTCTCTTCGTGTCTCTCAAAAGGACACTTTGCGTTGGAGATTTAGGGCCCACTCAGGTAATCCAATATGATCTCATCTCAAGAGCCTTCATTTCATTACCTCTATGCAGACCCTTTTTGTCATGTAAGGTCACATTCACAGGTTCCAAGATGTGGACATATTTGGTGGAGGTATGGGGAGTGCACCATCCAACCCACTGCACATTCTGTCCCAGGACAGCAGATTTCATTTGCAGAGCCAGGGGTAGGGAAATATGGAAATATGACTATGCACACAGTCCTTCTGGTCCATTTTAATTAGTGGTGGCAAAAGGGACCATGGTAGAACCCCAGGATAGTACTACTTATTTTGGAAAAGCATTCAAAGCCCAGAGTGTTGAAGTCAGGGAAACTCTGATGGTTCTTCCAAGAATGGGCATGTGGGTGTCAAGCATTTTTAGTAGAATTTGGTAAGCTATGCTGGCATGTTTTTCTGTGTTTGCTATCCACTTTAGAGAGGTCCCTGTGAAATGAATTTTCAACCCGGAAACCAAGTCAGGAGGGGCTCAGGAAGACAGAAGGACGAGAGAAACATTTCCAATTTATTAAGCTATGAGTTTCATGATGTCACTTCTTACTTGAGAACAAAGTGTTGGCTAAGGATAGTGATGGAAAATTCCTGATGCCAGATTTTGGAGGTGGGAGAAAGAAATTGTTTCAGCCCTACACATGTTGCCATATTTTTTAACTGATTCAGATTCAGATTCAGCAATGGATACTCATTTACAGAGAGCACACGAGGCAGGGGTATTTTCTTAGGTATTATCACTTTCTCCACTTCCCAGGTGAGATGCTGAGATTCAGAAAAATTAAGGGACTTGCCCAAGATCAAGTAGCTGTAAATGGCGAAGCAGGACTTTAGAATGTGCCTTTTGATTCCTAACTCAGTGCTCTTGTTCAAGTAGCACAAGACTTGAACATTCCTTCCTACTTGCTGGCTCCCATCCTGATGAGGGGGTTGAGATGGGAGCAGGGTCTCCCACCCACTGGAGCGTGCTGCTCCCTCTCATGTGAAGAGGATGCTATAGAACGAGGCATGCAATCCATGTGTCTGTAGGTCTCTAGTAGGAGCACAAGAAACAGCCTGATTAAGGTCTGCAGCATGGCCAGAAACCTCCGCAGCCACTGGAGTTGATTCCCATGTCTCCTCAGCACCTAATGTTGCCTATTCTCCATGTTTTTGTGATGCGTGCGCTGTGCTCTATGAGCTAAGTATTAGTGAGCCAATTTCTCCATCCACACAGCTCCTGAGCAACCAGAAGCCATTCCTGTTCTAATTTATGATGGACCAGCATGTGCAATCAATAGGTGCCCCACAGGTCATTAAAGGAGAGAAAGATGGCCCCAGCGGCCCTGTTTACTAACAGGGAAGTAGTCTTCTGGCAGCTTCTGGTATGTGGCCTGCGAGAGGTTTACAGTTTCTTTCCAGCCCAGAAACAGAGGCTGCCCCTTTTCATCTCAGCCCTGAGCCTGAGACAGCGAGCTGGTAGAGGCTCACACTGAGAGAACCCTCCCCTGCACTGTTATCCCAGATGGGGCACAAGGAAAGAGGGGCTTGAGGATGGGTATCAGCCCAAAGCTTTAATAAAGCCATTGTGTTTGGGGCCCCAGAGGACAGTAGGGTTCCCGGACAGGGCTGAGACTTAAAGGATGGGAGTGGTTGGATGGATGTAAGGTTAGGCCAATGAAGCAAAAAGAAATAGGTGACTCCTGCCAGACTGCCAGACAGGAGGTCGTCCATGGTCAGTCTTGCAGGTTCCAAAGAAACACCTTTATTCAGTCCTTTGCCTTCTCTCTGTTTTGGGTCCTTTGGTTTCAAGTATTTGCAGTATTTTTGCCGTTGACTTTTTTTTTTAACAGTTTTGGAGGAAGAGGGCAGGGTTGGATTTAAAAATAAAACAGTAACAGCACTGGCTTTTTTGGGTAAAGGGGAAGGAAGAACCTCCTCCAACCCACTCTCTGGAAGGCAGAATGGTGCAGTATAGCGGCTCTCAAATCTGAGACTGAAAGTCTCAGAACCTGTTTACTTTTAAATTTAATGTAGTCTATATCTATTGGTAGAAAATCTAAAATATTTATTAATTAACTTAAACGACAATAAATCCATCATGTGGGTGTGTGCTCAGTCACGTCCAGCTCTTTGCTACCCCATGTACTGTCGCCCACAAGGCTCCTCTGTCCGTGAAATTCTCAGGCAAGAATACTGGCATGGGTTGCTTCTACCTACTCCAGGGGATCTTCCTAACCAAGGGATTGAACCTGCATCTCCTGCATTGGGAGGCAGCTTCTTTACCACCAAGCCATCTGGGAAGCTCCCTAAATTCATTAGATGTTAACATAAATTACATATTTTTGTTAAAAAAAACTTTCAAGACAAGTAAAATTATAAGAGTGACATTGTTTTACATTTTTGCAAATTTTGTAAATGTCTGGATTAATAGTCAATGTTGCAATATGTTGTTTTGGTTGAAGTATGCGAAGAAAATCTGGCTTTACACAGATATGTAGCTGGAAAAATAAAGAGTACTCAGTCATCTTTTTAGATAATTGTGGATATTCTTTTTTGATACTGCACCAAAACATAACAAGTTTCTCAAAGGTTAATTGCAGTGTGGAATCTTAAAATATATCAATGAACTTTTCATGTTCTGTTACATTAAACTTTGGTTTATTGTGCACCTTGAATGGATTTTTACCCATGTACTATTTTTTAATATCATGCATTGGCCATATTGCTTCACTGAGTTATACAGATATTCTAAATGTTGACCCATTTCATTATATACTATCCAAAAAAATCACATTCATTAATATCACCATAGATCTCTTTGGAAAAATCTTTCAGTTTTGGAGCTATCAAGCTCCATAGTGGTGGATACAAGTTTCCCAAATTATAATTTTTGCTTGGAAGCTCAAATTTTATCATTGGCAATAAATACTATCAATTGTTTTTCCTTGAAGTGACAGGCCCCCTTTGTTCATTTTGAGAAAATGTCTGCCAAATATCCAGTCTGAAAAAAGCATTCTTTGTCATCTAGCTTTTCAAGCAAGGGGGGGAAAAAGAAGATGTTGCATGAGAAAAAAAAATGGTTAGTTCAACTCACAAACTCAGCTCCCTAGAGATAACCATCACACACTGAAATGCAGTAAAAGTAGTTTATGCACACTGCCCATTTTATTACATAGAATGTTTTTCAAAGTATCAATATTTAGTAAGAATAATCATTTTTACAGCTTCGTCAAGGACATTCTTAAATGAAACAGACATTTGTTTTTATGGCAGCTGTGTGGTGATAATGACTGCTACAGTTTGGTGCCTGCTTGATTCATGCTCAAGAGATAGGATTTCTACCCACCACTGCTTTCGTACCTTCAGCGCAAATGTCAACAAGATGAAAAATGCAACAAATGTTGTAATACAATTATGAAGAGGGTTTTAACTTCATGAACACATGGGAAATGACTCAGGGATTCCTCAAGGGTCTATGGACTATACTTTGAGAACAGCAGGTACAGTAGATGTAATGAATGACTAAAGGTTAGGCGCTTCTTACCCTAGCTTTGCCTCAGGCTAGCTCTATCTTCTGCAAGTCACTTCACTCAAGTGCCGCCTATTCACTGCAATATAGACAGGCTGGATTAAATAATCTATCATCTCACTGTCAATTTAGGAGCACTGTGGGACACTGAACAATCTTTATAATTGACGTATCAGTATTATTGCCTGTTTGTTTCTAGTATGGCTCGTTCTTTCTGGTGTTCTGTTGTCACTACATATGTATAGGCACATATTCTCTTTCTATCTCTGTACAAGATGGGAGGGCAAGTGGCTCTCCCATAGAGAGTTCAGTTGTAGAAGATGGACTGAATACTCCACCTCTACTCTAATTGAACACAGTGCCACATGTCCTGAATGATTCTAGAAGGAGCATTTTCAGTTAAGGGGATGCTCTTTTTCATGAAATCCAAGCCAGGGAAATCAGGTCCATGTCATAAAAATAAAATAAATACATATGTTTTTTATGAAAAATAAAGTAGACCAGACTGGGTGATTTTCTGAAGAAATCTACATTTGGGGGTGTTGATTTGCATTTGCCTCCAGTTGGAAAGAAGCCCGTTTTCCCCTGCCTCTTCTCCTTGACCCTCAACCAAGTACCATCACCTCTTCACTCTACAGAGGGTGCAGAAGCCTGAGCTAGGGGAAATGCAGTGATACTCAATGCCTGAGGGACAGGCCTGGTAAGGCAGAAGAAAAGACTGGTGCTGGGGCTGCATCATCCTGAAGGAAAAAATGGTATCTGGGGAAGGGCCTGGGACCTCTGACTGAGGAAATAGATGAGGGAGGGTTGTGGAGAAAAGAAGGTTCACATATCATTAGATATCACACAAAGGCAACACAGTTATGTTTTCCCCTCTAGAAATTTTATTTAAAAAAAAAAAACAGAAAACAAAATCTAGCTAAACAAAAGTTCAATTCCTTGTCTCCCCCACCTTCATAAAGCTTTGAAATAAATACCCGAGTAGTCCAATAAGAGAGTGGCCAATAACTGACTCTCAAAATTTGATATGCATACAGTCTGGGGGAGATAGTGAATTCATGTGGCAGAAGCTCTTAAAACTGACATCCACCTAACAAGTCACCAGGTTAGTAGATGCTATTTCCTCTATAAAGCCCACCAGAGCTCACAGCACACCAGAAACCCAGGTAGCAGAGGCCCTCTTAGGGACTTCTGGGCCACAAATTGAGCTGCATGCTGACCAGGGTCAATGCCATCTGTTCCCAAACCCATTTCTGCTCGTCATACTTCCTGATTATATAATTCCATCATTGTGAAAACCAATAAAATGCAAGTGCAAAAAGAAGTTTTGTTCTTGTGACAACTGATGTTGTATACTTTGGAAAGGCTTGATAAGGACAAGTCATACACACAAAAACTGCTATTGAATCAACGTGGGAACATGTGAAAAAGACTGAGAAAAAAATCATAAACATCTTAGGATACGTGTGTACTCAGATTGCCTTGAAGTTCTTACTCTACTTTAAAGAAATTTGAAATGGAAGATTCCAGTAGAATGTAAGCTCTTTGATTACAGAGACCTTGCGTTGTTCACTGAGGTATCTCCAGCACCTAGAATATTCCTGTAGTAGGCCTATTCTAGGCATATTATATGTATATTAACTGAGATATTTATAGAGATTAGTGCAGTAGAGACAGACTGGATTGAGAAGTCTTTCCTTTGAAACTTTTCTGACCTAAGAAGCTACAGTGAGGACACGTGAAGGTAACAAACACCTTCTCCATTTCAGACTACATTGAGATTCTTTGGGTTTGAACATTCTTCCATGTATTAACCTTATGACCTTGGACATTAGCACACTCCTCTAAGGTAGAACTTCCAACTGGTGAGTAACGAATGGGTTATAGGTTTGCTAAGAATTTGATCTTCTCAGTGCTTGGAGTAGCCAGGTAAGGCCAAGGGCAGCCAGAATCTCTAAGCCCATCACCTCTGGTACCAGCAGTCTTATTTCTTTTCTATAGTCAGATATATACAAATTTCCACATATGTCTGTATATATAAGTATATGTGTATGTGTATGTATATATACATTTTTTCAATGTTCTATATGTATCATAATATGGAAAAAGTTGGAAGCACTCAGAGTCGCAAGTTTAGAGAAAGACAAATACCATATGATATCACTTACATGTGGAATCTAAAATAGGACACAGATGAGCTTATCTATGAAACAGAAACAGACTCACAGACATAGAGAACAGACTCATGGTTGCCAAGGAGGAGAGGAGTGGAGGAGGGATAGAGTGGAACTTTGGAGTTAGCAGATGCAAACCAGTATACATAGGATGGATGAGCAACAAGGTCCTACTATATAGCACAGGGAACTATATTCAATATCCTATGATAAACCATAGTGGAAAAGAATATTAAAAATGATGTTTGTATATGTGTAGCTGAATCGCTTTGCTGTGCAGCATAAATTAACACAACATTGCAAATCAGCTATGCTTCAAAAAAAAAAGGGGGGGGGATTGCAGCTTTACTTCCTCAGCTAAACAATCCTGTTGTGCCTTTGTCCACAGGTTATTGCAAGGATCACGTGTGTGACATGCTTTGAAAACTGCTGATGGTTATATAAACAGGCGGCACTGTGACAGACCTGGTGTCAATCAGTAGCACAAAGAGAGTTTGATTTCACATCTCCAGCCCTAGTTTCCTCCCCAGATTCCTAAATCAACAAAGAAACAAGAAGAACTAAAAAAAAAGAAAGAAAGAGATGGCATATAGAGGTCCAAACATTACCCTATTTCTGACAAGTATGTAACAAGTGTAACTGTATGCAGGTGAGCTTTCCAACACTGAACTTGAATATTAGACCAGTTCACCCAGCCAGTCACAGGAACCTCTGGACCATACTTCCCCCCCTCCCACCAGAGGAAAGCTTGTCCCTGAAACTGCAGAGCAGAAAACATACTCCTTGTGTGCAACTTACTCCCAAAAGACAAGGGAGGACTGGTTCATGCACATCAAGTTTCCTCTCCCAAATTTACCTATTAGCTATGTCACTCCACCTCTCCTGGGAAGGAGTGTGTGAAGGGGAAAAGGCGTTGCAGAAGGGTTGCACTAGCTGAGCTCTTCAATGTGGAAGAATGCACATCAGACGCAGCATCTTAAGATTTGAGAGGAGAGTGTGGTCTGTTTCACCTGCTCTTTCCTGGCAAACACGGTCAGGGAGGCACTGGATTTTTGTTCTACCACCAACGAAAGTCTCAGTGCTCTACCACCAACTTCCTGGGGACAGAGAAGCAAGAAGTGGGACATTCATCTTGCCCAGCCAGATCAAGCAGGGACAGTCTGGCCCTGGCAGTGGTTTTTTTTATCCCTGAATACGGGTAAAGGGTGTGATTCTGGAGTCACACTTACTGTGATGCCTTCTTGATTCCCCCAGCTTCTCTGCCGTGACACAGATAACAGCCACCCTGGCTAATGTTTCTACAGGGTTCTGCTGGTTACTGTTGGAGGTAGAGCCAAGACCTTCTCCTCTAGCCCATCCATAAATTTTTAAGCACCTAATTTTCTATATTAAACCCTTTTCTGCTTAGAGTGTTCCAGTGGTGTCTGTTATCTGAAACATAACAGTGGCTGAAGAACATTTTACCAGTATTAGCCTTTCCCAGAAACCTTCCTCCCTCTCCCCTTTCCATCTTCCTGCATTGGTTCTTCTCATTTCTTACTGACCAGCATTGGGTCAGATGCCTATAACCTAAAACTATCACTGGCCAAGGGAACACAAGTTCCATGCTTGGATTATACGAATCATCAAATCACCAGACTGGAATGATGAGCATTCCACTTTTCTACACCTGTATTTTCCCACTTGGCAGCCCAGCTCTATTTATTCTTTGTCTTGGGGTCTAGTGTGTAGAACTAAAAGAGAAATTGTCAACATACAAAGGCTAACCTTCCTTTAAGCTACCCCTCCAGACTCCTAGGTTCTTCTCTCCTTATAACCCAGGCTGTTTGAGAGTTCTCTTGTCTTGAACTACACAATAAATATCCATTGAATTGAATTAATTTCTGAGTCTAGCAGTTTCATAGGCAGCCCTGGGTTACCTACAAATAAGCTACTATTTATAGAGAGCAGACCACAGAGCAATTACACTGAAGTTATAGTCTATTCAAGTCCATACCTTAGAATGGTGGTAGGAAATTCAGTGGAACTTACTGCCAACCGCAACCCCCCCCCTCCAACTTATTGCTTGAAGAACACAGACCTCTGGTGCCCTTGAAGGAAGGAGACTGCTGACTTTTTCATGGTCACCTGGGCTTTTTTTTCTAGGGTAATCAGATCTTTCCTCCTTTGTTAGTCTGAGACAGTGATGTCATTTTTGAGTGTTCTGGTGATTTCGATTGAAAAATCTTTCCTCTTGGAGATTCAGGTCAAATCAGTGAATATATAGAGTATTCATTTCATGCAAAGAACACTTGGGGCTGTAGAGTACATACCTCAGTTCTTATCCTCAAATGATTTATAATCCATCGGAGCAGGGGCAAGAAATGCATAGATAATGATTTTTCTTGTTTATTTTTCACTACCCAGCTCACTGTAGGGCTGGAGAAGACTCTTGAGAGTCCCCTGGACAGCAAGGGGTCAAACCAGTCAATCCTACAGGAAATCAACCCTGAATAGGAACTGGAAGGACTGATGCTGAAGCTCCAATACTTTGGCCAACTAATGTGAAGAGCTAACTCACTGGAAAAGACCCTAATACTGGGAAAGATTGAGGACAAGAGTAGAAGAGGGCAACAGAGAATGAGACAGTTGGATGGCATCACCAAATCAAAGGACATGAGTTTTGAGCAAACTCCAGGAAATAGTGGAGGACAGGGAAGCCTGGCCAGAACTGAACTGTACTGAAGATCCCATGTTGTTGTTCAGTCACTAAGTCTTGTCCAACTCTTTGCGTCCCCATGGACTGCAGCTTACCAGACTTCCCTGTCCTTCACCATCTCCCAGAGTTTGTTCAACTCCTGTCTATTGAGTTGGTGATGCCATCTAACCATCTTATCCTCTGTTGTCCCTTTCTCCTCCTGCCCTCAATCTTTCCCAGCATCAGGGTCTTTTCCAATGAGTCAGCTCTTTGCATCAAATGGCCAAAGGACTGGAGCCTCAGCCTTCCTTTGAATATTCAGGGTTGATTTCCTTTAGGATTGACTGGGTTGATCTGCTTGCAGTCCAAGGGATCTCAAGTGTCTTCTCCAGCACCACAGTTCGAAAGCATTATCACATAGTCAGTGAATGACACAAATACAGGTCTTCGGACTCCAGAGCTTGAGCTCATAACCACTAGTTTCTAACTGCTACCTGCATAGCCCTATCAGCCAGCTCCTGTCCTCTAACCCACTGCCCTCTCCTCTGTATTGCACCCTGCCCCACTATCTTCTCCCTACCCCTAGCTCTCCTATCTTCATCTACCCCTTTGGGTCCATCCAAGACTTACCTATCTCCTTTCTGAAGACTCCCCAGACTGTTTCGCTTAGTATGACACTCTCAGCACTTTTGCATACTGTGTGCCCCTCCCTCTCTCCTGCCTGGGGCTAGGCTGAGACTCTTTCTGTGTCACACAAGGCAGTCTGGGCATTTTGCAAGATCGACATTAAATTCATGCTCAGATTAAGACATTGCCCCCAAGCCCTATGATGCAGCCAGTCCCTGCTGAAAACTACCCTGTATATCCATCAGGGTTCCCCAGAAACCACACTGTGCTGCTAGCCCTGGTGTCAGAGGGTAAAATGGGAACAGTGGGAAATTCAGCAGGTTAAACCAAGCTCTGAAAATACTCTTGATTCGGCGACTCACTAGTGAATACAATTACAGAGCACAGAGAAAGAGAGGCTAGGGGGGCGGGAAGTTAAAAAGAATGCTCAGAATGCAGTAGAAACTTTCAGGGAAAGGTTTCTAGAAGTAGTGAGTAGATTGCATAAAAATCAAAAATATTTTCTTGGTACAAGTTCAATACATGCCCATGACAAACAAATCAAAAAACATAGACAAGCAAAGAAAGGGAATTTTTAAAAAAAAAAAAAAACCACCTACAATCTCACCCACCCAAACACAACTTCTGTTAACACTCTCAACACCTTGACAACCAGATTTTGCAGGAAGCAATGTGCCAAGCTGGAGCACAGGTTGTATGTGTGGGGCTGGGAAATGACTGGGGGAGGAAGTGGCCCTGGCATTTTTTTAGTCTATGCTGGAAGTGATAAGAAATCTATTTGATGGGATTAGGAGGTAGAAAGTTGAGGAAGAAGACTAAAAGATCTCTCAGACCAGGAAGAGAGGAGAAACAGGCAGTAGTACCAATGAGCCTAGCTAAACAGGGACAAAATTAAAATACTCTTAACAGCAATAATAGCAAACATTTGTTGAGAGCTTACCACATATGTGACATTGTGCTAAGCACTTTATAGTCCCTCATCTTATTTAATTTTCATTTCACATAAAGCTTTTCCCAAGCTCATCAATGGATGTTTCTTTTTTTTTTTTTGGCCATACCGCGCGTCTTATGGGATCTTAGTTCCCTCATCAGGGATCTAACCACTTGACTACCAGGCAATTCGTAACATTTCTTATAGAGTATTCTATAGGCTACCTGGGCAGGAGGAGAAGGAGACGACAGAGGATGAGATAGTTGGATAGCATCACCAACTCGATGGACATGAGTTTGAGCAAATTCTGGGAGTTGGTGATGGACAGAGAAGCCTGGTGTGCTGCAGTCCATGGAGTCGCAAAGAGCTGGTCACAACGGGGTGACTGACATGAACTGAACTGAAATGTCTCATGGTTAGGACCCAAGGTGTTTGTTAGATTTGGTTGTGCCACAGTTTGATTGCAGGTCATCTCCAGACCGAAATTTTCAGGTCAGGGTCACAAGTGAGCTTGCCCAGAAAATTACTATAAAATGTGGAATGCCCACAGCTATCTTCTGAGTAACCCACAGTCCCATTTCCTTCCAAAAGTGCTCTAAGGATGAGACAGACTGAGCAAGAGCCCAGCCTATGACAGGAGGCCTGTGGGCTCTGCAGGCCCTCACTGTCCTTGGGTTCAGTTCAGTTCAGTTCAGTCTTTCAGTCCAACTCTTTGCAGACATGCAAAGGACTCTGTCCTTGGGTTAATCATCCCATAACTCAACAGCCTAGAAAGAGCCTTTGGCAGAAGTTGTGCTGGCCTCAAGGCAATGAGAAGATAGTGCAGGACAAACATTCAACAGCACCTGAGGATCCAGGGACAGAATCAAGACTGGGAGAACAGGCTGATAAGGGAAGGTTGGGAGAAAAGAGCCCACACCCTGGAGTTGGCCCCTTATAACTTCATGTGACCTGAGCCAAGTCCTCTGGCCTCTCTGGCCCTTATCTCTCACATTAGGGAGTTGGCCTTAATGATCTCAAAGGTCCTTTCAGCTCTGGGCAGGAAAACACTATCTCAACCCAAGGGGCATGTGCTGCTGCTCTTGTTTACCTCTGGGGCAAGTCCAGAAGCCCAGGTGTCTTCATGCCTCCTGTAGGACTGGGGCAGATACCGGCTGACAGGACCTCCCGGCCACAAGAAGGGTGACCGCCATGGAGGAGGTGGGGAAGACCAGCAGTTGCTCCAGCCCTGAGTTGGTTACCAGTGCCTCCCAGCTCCAAAATTTTATCTCACTTGATCCTCCCCATTCCCCAGTGAAGTTAGGGAGCCCCAGGCGTGACCACAAGGCAGAGACAGAAAGAATGCTTATGGGAATGGAAATGTATTCTTAAGAACACCCAGGTAGGAAAGGAGCAGCTGGCTTCCCAGGTTCTCAATTCCAGGCTGTGAGGCAGATTTCACAAATTGCGAAGAAAGTTCCTGCAGCAGCTCTAAGGACCCACCTTCTTTCTCCTTGATTCACTCTCATTGGCTGGCTGGCTGCCACTCACCATGGAGTCAGCTCTCCTATTGGGCTGAGTTCACCCTTGTCACCTCTGAGATACCTGTGACAAGAAAATTGTGATATTAATTCACTTGTTGTATTTTTCCATTGCCTTCTCTTTTCAGGCAGGCATTGCTAATCAGGCTTTTTGTTTTTTCTTGCCTTAAGAATTCTTGCAGAACAGAAAGCAAAAGCTCCTTGAAGCTAATAGATCTTCCTGTCTGGGAAAAAGCCCTGGCTCATTGAGGAGATGATGCAGATATACAGAAGGAGAAGGGGTTGGGAGTAGGAAGAAGGAGGGCTTTGAAGGAAAAGGAAAGGAAACAAGAGAGATAGGAAACCAGGAAGATAGAAAAAGATAAATAAAAACAAACTCTGATTATGATAACACATTCTAGGGTCCTGGGTAAGGGCTAGATCTCAAGAGGACATGAGGCCTTAGGCATGAGTTGCTCAGACATGTCTGACTCTTTTCGACCTCATGGACTGTAGCCTGCCAGGCAAGAGTACTGGAATGGGTAGCCATGCCCTTCAGGGATCTTCCCGACCCAGGGATCTAACAGGGGTCTCCCGCACATTGTGGGCAGATTCTTTACCATATGAGCCACCAGACAAGCCCCATTGAATTTCCAGTATCACCAAAGATTTCTGAGCCACAAGTATGACTCAGAAACAACAAAATCACCAAACTAGAAGAGACCTGAGGCATCAAAGAAAACTCGGTATAGACTATGAGCTGATGAGTGGATGGGACACGTCTACACTTACACCCAATTGTGCACAATCTTTCAGAGACTTGAGCCCCCAAAGTGACAGATTAATCTGCCCACTGAACAGGATTGGGGGTTGAGAATCAGGTTTACTTTGATTAAAGATTTAAAAAAAATACAAAAAAGCAGAGAAATATACTATCCTTAGTTCAGTTGGGTTGTAAAGTAGGAGTCACATCCTGACATGCATAGAAACATGAATGATCCCATTGTCCTGGCAAAGATACCAGTTACATCACCTTAATACCCCAATCTTATTAGCTCTAAGCTCCCATTGGCTAAGGGAGAAATTATAGTCCCATGCTCTGTTGGTTGGGATGCTCTAGCCACAAGTAATAGTATGGTCTTGCCGCAAATAAAAGAAAACTCAGATTCAAACATGTAAAGAAATACACTATATCACTAATGAGAATTAGAAGTAGTGGGTTCCAGCTGTAGAATAAGGTGTACTCAAGGTGTAAAGGGCTCAGGTTGTCTTCATCTCTCTGTTTTGCTGTCATCAAGATGTTGGTTTTATCCTCCAGCAGGCTCCCTAGGTGGTAATAAGATGCCTTCATCAGACACAATAACATCCCAAGGAAGCAAAGTACACTCTTCCCATGGCTGCTTCTTAGGAGCATGGAAACTTTCCAAAGGTCCCCTGTAGAATTCCTTTCATGTCTCATTAGGCAGAATTGGGTACATTCTTACACTTAAACTGATCTTTGGCAAGGGGAATGGGATTGCCATGGTTGGCTTGTAGGGAAGCTGAAGAGTCCACCACAAAGAACACTAATCAAGTACTTTCCACCTTCCAAATGCAGGCTTTCCCACTGTGAAGTCAGACAGATATTGTTTATCTGGAATCATTCTTAATTTATGTTAAATGCTTTCTTGGGGACCCTAGCTTCCCTTGTAAAGCCTGGAAGGCACTCAGATTTGCTTATCCATTTCTGAACCCCACATGCAGATGCTGCTTAAGTTTCCTCTCCTGAGAGAGTCTTCAGAAGAAACAGCTCCTTAGAGGAACATAATGTCTCAGGAGAGGGTTGACTCATACTCTGTATGCCAGAGAAATCTAACTTCAGATCTGGCTCAGCCAAAACCTCTAGCTTGGGCTCTAGACCTTATGTTACCTTTTACCTCCAGGGGAGCATAGAGGTGGCTGGTGGCTGGTGGGCCTCCAGCAATATATGCTGCATAAGCCATGGCAGCCACATTGAGAAGAGACTAGTTGTGTTGTTTTTCTCAGAGGAAGGATGTGTATTTGGCATCATAGTTTCCCCTTCCAGTTACTTAGAATTTTGATATTAACCCCACTTTATGTAAGAGGAAAATGAGGCACAGACTAGTTGTGCTTAAGGTCACTCAGCTAATTAAGTGGCAGTGCTAAGAACATTCTTGTTTCAGTCTTTTTATGGACATATGTTTTCCTTTCTCTTGGGTAAATGCCTAGAAATTTAATTGCTGGTTTAGAGTATGAGCATGTCTTACTATGAGAAATTTCTGAGCTGTTTCCAAAATCACATATGAGTGCTCCAGTTGCTCCACATCCTCATCAACATTTGGTGTTGTCGAGTTTTAATTTTAACTATTCAGTAGGTGTGTATTTGTTTTAATTTGCATTTCCTGCTGACTAGTGATGTTAAGCACTTTTTGATGTGCTTACTAGCCATCTGTACATCTTCTTTTGTGAAGTGTTGGCTATATTTTTAAAATTGGGTGACTTCCTTTCTATTATTCAGTTGTAAGAAAGTTTTGTATTTTGCTAATAACATTTTTTTTGTTTTGCAAATACTTTCTCCCAGTCTATGTTTTGCCTATTCATTTTCTTTTTTTTTTTAATTTATTTATTTTCATTGGAGGCTAATTACTTTACAATACTGTAGTGGTTTTTGCCATACATTGACATGAATCAGCCATGGGTTTACATGTGTTCTCCATCCTGAACCCCCCTCCCACCTCCTTCCCCATCCCATCCCTCTGGGTCATCCCATTGCACCAGCCCTGAACACTTGTCTCATGCATCGAACCTGGACTGGCATTCTATTTCACATATGATAATATACATGTTTCAATGCTATTCTCTCCGATTGTCCCACCCTCACCTCCCGCAGAGTCCAAAAGACTGTTCTATGCATCTGTGTCTCTTTTTCTGTCTCGCATATAGGGTTATCGTTACCATCTTTCAAATTCCATATATATGTGTTAGTATACTGTATTGGTGTTTTTCTTTCTGGCTTATTTATTCATTTTCTTAAGAGTGCAGAAATTTTAAATTTTTATGCAATCTAATAGTTTTTTTTTCTTTTATGTTTATTGTTTTCTGTAAGCTGTTTTAAAATTTTTTTTGCCTACTCCAAGGTTGTGAAGATATTCTCTCATGTTCTTTTCCAGAAGATTTATAGTGTAGTTTTTACATGTAGGTCTATGACCTACCTCAAATTAATGCTTGTGTATGGTGTGAAGTAAGGATCAAGTTCATTTTTCAAATGGAAATCCAGTTCTACCAGTACTATTTGTTAAAAGACTATCATTTTCCCATTGAAGTGAGTTGGCAACATTGTAAAAAAAGTTACTTAGCCATTTTAATGTAGGTCTTTTTCTCTACTCTTTTCAACTTTCGTCTATATGACTATTCTTATCCCAATATCCTACTCTCTTGACTACTGTAGCTTTATAATAGATTATTAATTCAGATAGATTGAGTTCCCTATCTTCTTTCTTTTTCAGAATTGTTTTAGTTATTCTAGATCCTTTGCTTTCTCACATATTTTAGAATTTCTTTTTTCAATTTCTACCAAAAAAAAAAAAAAAAAAACACCAACAACTCTGATAGGACTTTGGGATGTATTGAGGTAGGTAAGTGTAAAATGAAAAACCAACAATGTTTTCCTTCCTATGTGGAGAAAAACTCAGTTCTTCCTTATGACATCTTTCCTTCCTTTACCTCTCACAAAGAACAGGTCCCTTCCAGCCCTGATCTTTTGTAACTTCAGTCTGTAGAGGGTTTTGAGGGTATTGAGGCAGGAGCAATAATAGCCTTCAGCCTGTTAGGCTGAGTGCAGAGACAGAATCCTTAGCCCAAGTTTTTGATCCAACCAGTGGGTCAGATTTCTAGGGGCAGAGTGGTCATCAAAGGTCTAGTGGCCTGTGAAGTAGAGGTTTGAGGAAAGACCCAGTGACCTGTGAAGTAGAGGTTTGAGGAAGACAGAGAACAAGGTTGTCCTCCTTCCTCCTGGATGATCTGCGTAGAAATAACAACTTTCTCAAGATTTTGAGTTCATACCCCAAGGATTCTGTACTCAGTCCCAACATGTGTAAGATTTTCCCACAAAAGAAATTTTCTGTGACACCAGGTGGGTGTCCTACAATTCAACTCTGACACTATCTACCTGGAGATAGGGTCAGATTCTATGGGTTAATGGCTCAGTTCTACAAGACTGCCCACCTCCTTTCCTCCACTTCACCTAGTTTCAAGGTTGTTCAGGTTATCACCTGTGCTTCTGATCACCTGGCTTACATTGGAGAAAATAGAACCTTAGATGAATTATTATAGCTAGACTGGAGGTTCCAATGACCCCACCTTGGGTTTGATTAATTTCTTAGAGTATCTCATTGAACTTAGAGAAACATTTTACTCACTTGATTATCAGTTTATTCTAGAAGGATATAATAGGAACAGCCAGATGGAAGAGATGCTTCGGGCAAAGACCATGCCCTCTGAGTTATCTCTCCCCTCTTCTCCAGGTGTTCACCAACCCAGAAGTTCTCCAAGCCCCATCCTTACTGAGGTGTTACGGAGGCTTTGTTACAAAGGCATGCTTGATTAAATCTTTGGCCACTGGAGACTGAACTCAATCGTCAGCCCTTCTCCCCTCCCTGGAGAGCAGGGAGTACAACTGAAAGTGCCAACACTGTAATCACTTGGTTGGTTACCCTGGCAACAAGCCCCATCCTAAGGCTATCTAGGGGCTTTCCAAAAGTCTAACAAAGGCTTTTTTGGTCTCTTCACAAAAACTTCAAAGAGTTTTAGGAACTCTGTGCCAGGAACCTGGAGGAAGACCAAATACATATTTCTTATCACAAATCACAACTCACTTCCACCTTAGAATATTTCTCTGCTTGTGTATCAATCCTCTTTAATCTCTCCTCTGTCACAAGAGAGAAGGATCCCTTCATGTTTTAAGGGCTAACTTCTCTGCCAAATTTCTGATCCAATCTCAGTCTGACTTTCCTGTTCCTTCTCCAGCATTTCAAACCTTCCTTCTCCAGTGACCTCTGCCCTGTCTTCAAGCATTCCTGCATTTTTAAAAATCCTGAATCAAGTTCAAATTACCCTTAGCATCCATTTCACTCCTGCCTTCCCCTTCCAGGATTCTCTCTAGTTTTATGTAACTGCTGCCTTCCCTTCTCACACATCTGTTCATTTCTTAAATCCTTGTAGTAGAAGGTCCATGCTTTATCAAATGTTAGAATCATCTGCAACTGACCAAACCCAGTGCCTCATCAGCCCTCAGTTTCTCCTTTCTGGGACACTGTGTCCAGGAGGCTTTCTTTGTCTCCTTCACGGACCTCTCTTTTCCTGTGACTCCGCTCGCCCTGATCTGCTGCTTCTCCTTCCTTTATAACCATTCCCATAATTGTTTCTTGGTCATAGAGAGACTACAGGCCACCAGACAAACAGCATCAACTTACCATCTGCAAATCTGAAAATTCATCACATGTCTGATTAAAAAGGAACATTTGTCTCTTCCCTGACCTGCAGCAAATCCTCCATCTAGAAGGGAATCCCATTCCTTCACATGTCCTCAGGGACCTTTCTCAAAAAATTAGCCTCTCTTGTTCTTAAATCTTAAACTTTGCTGCTATTCTTTCCCAACATCAAGAAAACATGACCCAGCAATCCCACTGCTGTGCATACACACCGAGGAAACCAGAATTGAAAGAGACACATGTACCCCAATGTTCACTGCAGCACTGTTTATAATAGCCAGGACATGAAAGCAACCTAGATGTCCGTCGGCAGACGAATGGATAAGAAAGCTGTGGTACATATACACAATGGAATATTACTCAGCCATTAAAAAGAATACATTTGAATCAGTTCTGATGAGGTGGATGAAACTGGAGCCTATTATACAGAGTGAAGTAAGCCAGAAAGAAAAACACCAATACAGTATACTAATGCATATGGAATTTAGAAAGATGGCAACGATGACCCTATATGTGAGATAGCAAAAGAGACACAGATGTATAGAACAGTCTTTTGGACTCTGTGGGAGAAGGCAAGGGTGAGATGATTTGAGAGAATAGCATTGAAACATGTATATTATCATATGTGCAACAGATCGCCAGTCCAGGTTCAATGCATGAGACAAGGTGCTCAGGGCTGGTGCACTGGGACGACCCAGAGGGATGGGATGGGGAGGGATGTGGGAGGGGGGTTCAGGATGGGGGACATATGTACACCCATGGCTGAGTCATGTCAATGTATGGCAAAAACCACACAATATTGTAAAGTAATTAGCCCCCAACTAAAATAAATAAATTTATTAAAAATAAAGTAAAATAAATAAATAAAAAAGAAAACATTGTTGGACTTCCCTGGTGGTAGAGTGGTTAAGAATCTTCCTGCCAGTGCAGGGAGCACCAGTTCAGTCCATGATCTGGGAGGATCCCACATGCTGCAGATCAACTAGGCCCGCGCGCCACAGCTACTTGAGCCTGTGCTCTAGAGCCCACAAAACACAACTACTGAAGCCCACGCTTGTTCCGCAACAATGAGAAGACCACACCCCGAAACTAACGAGTAGCCCCTGCTCTCCCAGAAGTCGAGAAAGCCCCTGAACACAGCAACAAAGACCCAATGCTGCCAAAAATAATTCTTTTTAAAAAAGAAGGAAAACATTGTCACCACCTCTTTCTCTTTTTTAAAATTGTCTTGTTTTTACTTCCTTTTATACTTACTTCACTATCAAACTTCTGAGTTGTGTTCCCACTGTCTCCCCTTAGACCCTTTCTGATCACTCCTCAGTCCTCTGAAACATGGCTTTTGTTTCCAATGTGTCAGTAAAAACAACCTCACCAAAATTTACCAGCGACCTCTTTGTGGCCACAGCTTGTGGTTCCTTGTAGTCCTCTTGACTTCTTCTTGACAGTACTGACATTACTCACCGCTTCCTCCTCTTTTTTGCCTTTCCCTCCCCTCCCCATGACCACGGCCCCGCTCTGAGGGCTGCTTCCCTTCTATACCTCAACAAACATCTCTCCTCCCACATGGCGGCAGTGGCCCCCCTCTGGCTCCGTCCTGGGCCTCATCCTTTCTTCACTTACCCTGAGTGACCTTGTCTACTCCTTCACTGCACACATATTTATTGAGCACCCACTCTAAGTCAGATCAGTACTGATTTAAGCCCTGAGGGTAAAATAAGTCCCTGTTCTTGTGGATTTGACATTTGCCAGTGGTGTCAATTGCATCTTGACACTGGTGACACAAAACCCTGCTCTCTCTCTCTCTTCTGCCCATTTGGTCTGCTTGGCTATTCCATGTCACCTCAGACTCAGTATTTCCAAAAGTGAATTTTTCATCCTTAGCCTACCTCCAGTTTTCCCTCTTGTCTCAGCTACACAAGTCAGAAAGTGCTCATCATCTTTGTTCATCACCATCTTTGAGTCTTCATTTTCCTTCTTCTCCTAAACCTGATCTGCAACCAAGTCCTGTCAATTATACCTTCGAATCCTCCAAAATACCTCTGAAATCCATCTGCTGTTCTCCATGCCAGACACCATTACTCACTCTTCCTTGATTCCTAACAGGTCCCTCTAGTCTTGATCACTTCCATGCCCCATCCCCCATCCATTATCCACATCATGGCCACAGTCATTTCCAATACAACTCTGGTCACATGACCTCCTTGTTTAAAACTCCTCATTGCCCCTAAGATAACAGCCAACCCCTTTAACATGGCCCAGAGAGCTCCAGCTTACCTGTCAATCTCATGTCTCCCCATTATCAGCATCACTCTCAACTCTTTTGTCACATAAGCTTTTTCTTTCAGTGACCTGACCTTTTCTTTCAATGACCTGGATGCGCCATGCTTTCTCATGCCTCCCAGCCTCCCTTAGCCTGAAACACTTCCCCATGCCTGACCTCCACCCCTTCTCCTGGCTAACTCCGACTTACTCCAGTCTTAGTTTAAATGTTACTTCTAGAATACTTGCCTTAAATCTCTAGTCTGTGGTAGTTCCCAGCCTCTGTACGTCAGTGCCACCCTGTCCTATTTACCCTATTATGACTTTCTGATTTTTTTTTTGGCATGTTTAAAAAATTTAATACATGTTTTATTAAAATAAAAATTTTTATAATTACTGATATAATAATTATTAGTGAAATTAAATTATAATAAGTATTAATATAATTATACTTCCTTTCTATGGGTTTTGGCAAGAAATACATCAAAGGACAGAATATGTATAAATAACTGCTAGAGGTCAGAGCAAAATTCACAGACGAGAAATGGCAGCTTTATGATTACAATGCTATGTTATTTTGTTGACAGTTGTAACGTTGTTGTTCAGTCACTAGATTTTCTGGTTTGTTTTGTTATTTTTCCATGTCCTTCTTTCCATTAGAACCTAAGCAATGAGATCAAGGCAGGGGTAAGGTCTATGTCACTCATGTTTGTTGTATTCCCAACTTTTAGAAAATACCAGTCAACACAAATTTGTCAAATGAATGAATAATTTCTTGCCCTCCTCCTCATACCATCTAAATACAGACATGCTTAAGAATCATATTTCTGCACTTTATTCAATTTCCTTCTTTATATTCCATTGATTCCTATGATTTCAATGATCATGTTAGTGTGAAGAAGTCTCCAATCCACCCACAGGCTGGTATTACTCAGATCCACATCTGCATTTCCAACATGATGCTAGACATTTATGCTTGAAGCGTTTTTCAACATCTCAGATAAAGGATGTGTGTGCTTAGTTGCTCAGTCATGTCCGACTCTTTGCGTTCCCATGGACTGAGGCCAGTCACATTGGCCCTGGGATGGTCCAGGCAAGAATACTGGAGTGGGTTGGCATTTCCTTCTCCAGATAAATGATATACAACATTAAAAGTATGCAAAGATACATATCCAATGATGTGTGATACATCATTATCTATAATATTGAAAACAACCCAAATGCCTATCAAAAGAGAATTGGTAAACAAATTACAACTGCAGAGCTTTTAGTTCAGTTCAGTTCAGTCGCTCAGTCATGTCCAACTCTTTGAGACCCCATGGACTGCAGCACACCAGGCTTCTCTGTCCATTACCAACTCCCAGAGCCTACTCAAACTCATGTCCGTTAAGTCAGTGATGCCATCCAACCATCTTGTCCTCTGTCGTCCCTTTCTCCTCCCACCTTCAATCTTTCCCAGCATCAGGGTCTTTTCCAATGAGTCAGCTCTTCACATCAGGTGGCCAAAGTATTGGAGTTTCAGCTTCAGCATCAGTCCTTCCAATGCATATTCAGGGTTGATTTCCTTTAGGATGGACTGGTTTTATCTCCTTGCAGTCCAAGGGACTCTCAAAAGTCTTCTCCAACACCACAGTTCAAAAGCATCAATCCTTCAGCGCTCAGCTTTCTTTATAGTCCAACTCTCACATCCATACATGACTACTGGAAAAACCATAGTTTTGACTAGACATACCTTTGTTGGTAAAGTAATGTCTCTACTTTTTAGAGCCTTAGAAAGACTAAAAAAGATTTATATATTAATGTGAAAAGATATATGCAATATACTGTTAAGTTAAAAAGGAGGCTTCAGAATAATAAATATGGTTTAGTTTCATCTTATTCAGTTATTTAACATGCATTTATTGAACACCTGCTACATGCCAGTTTCTGTTCCAAGTGCTGGGGATGCTCAGAGGATGAGACATTTCTTTTTTCTCACTTTCTCACTTGTCTAGCTTTCTAGACAAGCTACACACACACACACACACACACACACACACACACACACACACATATAATATTTCAGGGCTTCCCAGGTGGCTCAGTGCCAGGAATCTGCCTTCAATGTAGGAGACATGGCTTTGATCCCTGGGTCAGGAAGATCCCCTGGAGAAGGTAATGGCAACCCACTCCATTCTTGCCTGGGAAATCCCATGGACAAAGGAGTCTGGCAGGCTACAGTACTTGAGGTCACAAAGAGTTGAACACAGCTTAGTGACTGAGCATCCACATATCGTGTCAGGTAATGATGAGTGCTATCAAAAAAACTTAGAAAACTCAGTAGTGGCCACAGGACTGGAAAAGGTCAGTTTTCATTCCAATCCCAAAGAAAGGCAATGCCAAAGAATGTTCAAACTACCACACAATTGCACTCATTTCACACGCTAGCTAAGTAATGTTCAAAATCCTTCAAGCTAGGCTGCCGAAGTCCAGCTCCGGCAGCCAGGGAATCGCCCTGAAGGGATGAACGGGGTCGGTGAACGAAAATGATGCAGTCTCTCACTCAAAGCACTGGGCTGCATGTTTATTTTAAGCATCAGGTTTTCTTTCATACTTTTACAAAAGCATTAGGTCAGAGGTATGACATCTTCAGTTTCCCCTCACCCATATTCACTGTCTCCATAAATCATTGTTGTCCTTCAGAGTTCCCTCTTAAGTGTCCTTGTGATAACATTGTAACTCAAGTTTGTCTCTGGGCTGTATATTACATTCCTCAGTTTATTTCTTATCTCTTTAAATCCTGCTATCCCCTAGTAACTTAACCTCATCATCTCCTAAAAAGGCTTTTAGCTATTAGTATCTCTAAAATACCTAGTTTCCATAAGCTATAGTAAAATATGCCAACACTACAACATACCTTAAACTTTTAGCTTCTAACTATTCTTAATTATTCCTAACCCCTAAACTCAGCAAACTTCTTTTGCCATAAACATTCCCCTTACAGGCAGGTTTCAGATAACAATGTTTCCCATGGCCTCAAGCTGCAGCCTATGTGCTCATCCTGGAGTATTCTTTGTAAAGATCCTTGAACAAATGTCAATAGTTAACTTTATGGATTATAACATTCTTTCCAGCCAACTCAACCGGAGGAAGGAAAGGACAAGTCAGAATCACAAGACCTAACTCCTTCATCCCGGGACCGTGCCTGCGGGATGAGGAGAGAGGGTTGGGGCCATGCCTCCATTTTGTCAGTAATGCCTATGGCGGCTCCCAACACTAGGCTTCAACAGTAGGTGAACCAAGAACTTCCAGAAGTGCAAGTTGGATGTAGAAAAGGCAGAGGAACCAGAAAACATATTGCCAACATCTGTTGGATCATTGAAAAAGCAAAAGAATTTCAGAAAAACATCTACTTCTGATTCATTGCCTATGTTAAAAACTTTGACTGTGTAGATCACAACCAACTGTGGAAAATTCTTAAAGAGATAGGAATACCAGACCACCTTACCTGACTCCTGAGAAATCTGTATGCATGTCAAAAAGCAACAGTTAGAACCGGACATGAAACAACGGTCTGGTTCCAAACTGGGAAAGGAATACTTCAAGGCTGTATATTGTCATTCTGCTTATTTAACTTATATGAGAGTACATCATGCAAAATGCCAGGCTGGATGAAGCATAAACTGGAATTAAGATTTCCAGGCGAAATATCAATAACCTTGGTTATGCAGATGACACCACCCACCCTTATGGCAGAAAGTGAAGAGGAATTAAAGAGCCTCTTGATGAAGGTGAAAGAGGAAAGTGAAAAATCTGGCTTAAAACTTAACATTCAAAAAACAAAGATCCTGGCATCCAATTTCCATCACTTCATGGCAAATAGATGTGAAAACAAAGGAAACTGTGACAGACTTTATTTTCTTGGGCTCTAAAATCACTGCAAAATGTGACTGCAGCCAGGAAATTAAAAGATGCTTGCTCCTTGGAAGAAAAGGAACGACAAACGGAAGCAGTGTATTAAAAAGCAGAGACATTACTTTGCCTACAAAGATCCGTCTAGTCAAAGTTATGGTTTTCCCAGTAGTTATGTACAGATTTGAAAGCTGGACAATAAAAATGGCTGAGCACCAAAGAACTGATGCCTTGCAACTGTGGTGTTGGAGAAGACTCTCAAGAGTCCTTTAGACAGCAAGGAGATCAAATCAGTCAATCCTAAAGGAAATCAACCCTGAATATTCACTAGAAGGACTGATGGCGAAGCTGAGGCTCGAATACTTTGGCCACCTGATGTGAAGACTTGACTCATTGAAAAAGACCCTGATGCTGGGAAAGATTGAAGGTGGGAGGAGAAGGGGATGACAGAGGACGAGATGGCTGGATGGCATCATGGACTCAATTGACATGAGTTTGAGCAAACTCCAGGAAATGGTGAAAGACAGGGAAGCCTGGCATGTTGCAGTCCATGGGGATGCAAAGAGTTGGACACGACTGAGGGACTGAATAACAACAACGATGAGAAAAATGTCTGAGTTATTTTAGGTAGAGTGATCAGTGAAGGACCCTCTAGAATGGTAACATTTGAGCAGACACCTGAATAAAGTGAGGAAAAGAGTCTTATGAATATTTGGGGAAAGGACATTCCAATCAGGGGGATCAGCCACCATAAAGCCGGGAGTAGTGGCAAGTGTAACTGGCTCTAGAAGCAAGAAGGAGCCCTCTGCAACTAGAGCAATATGAAGGCGCGGGAGAGTGGTGGGACCTGGGACCACAGAGGCCATCTGGGGCCAGGCCAGGCAAAGGTTGTGGAATCCATTCTCAAAGTATGACAGAAAGTCCATCTTTGGAGGTGTGTATGTTACAACATGTTAGTGTTTCACACGTTGAAACACTAAAAACATTTTAAAAGTTTTAAAAATATATACCAAACTGTAATCAGAAAATATTTCCAGGACATGGGATTACAGGAGACTTTTATTTTCAAAACTATAGCCTTATGTTGTATTTTACAGTGTGTTTTACAATGAGTGTATATAAATTTGGTAATAGGAAAAAAAATAATGATTTTAAAAGTTTGTGCAAACTCTGACTCATCAGCTTCCTTTAAAGAAACATATCCTTAAAAAAAATAGTTAAGTTCGTAAAAATGTGTGTATAAGGATGTTCATTATAGTGTTACTTATAATACCAAAAATTGGAAATAACTTAAATGTCTGACAATAGGGAATTTATTAAATAAATTATGGTAAAATTATACAATGATATCACAGGAGACCTGACAAATTATGTCATAGACTATCACCCCAGGTTCAAAGCCTAGCTCAGTTTCCAACTCTAAGAAACCTTTTCTAGCACCCTTGTCTAAAACGATCTCTTGAAACTTACTTGTGCATGTTGTCTACAGCACTCTTGTGACCCTTACTACATACTGTTCCATTATGGAACAACTTTGGTTCCCACTTGGCTCGCCACAAGCTGGGCTAATGGAAGCAGAGCAGGGCAGAACAATTCCAAACAATAGATAATTCATTCCTTTGTAAATTCATCACACCATTTATCTTGTAGTGGATTCACCTTCCTAATTAGCTTTCCTTATGTTGATATATAAAGCAATGAGCATTTCTAAGCACACACACAAGTAGCAGATGGAAGAGATCCAGAAGACTAAAGTTCAACACCCAGAATTGATGGCAGGCACTGGGGTCCAGAGAGTTGCCAGGGCCCTTCCCCTGCACAATCACCTTCTCCCTTTTCATGGAGAAATTGGAGCACTCCCCTCTTCTCAGGCTTCTGTGCTTGTGCCCTTGGCTTGCAAGGCTGGGCTCCCTGAGCCTGGTTCTGAGCCCCTGTGTGCACACATTTCTCCTCCTGGCGCTGTCCTGAGGCAGTGAGAAGCTGCCGATGAGTCACAGAGGGCCTTGGCTGACTCAGCTGCTCCCACAGAGGCCAGGACACATTCCTTCCACCCATCCCACGGTTGGAGGTAGAGGCCAACGTCACTGGGGAGAGAGAGGCCATATGAACTTACTTACTTACCCCACAGCCATCCGAGACCGAGCTTCCTTTGCTTACAGGAAGGCTCACTGTGGACATCTCTTCCGCCCCAGCAGCCCTGAGAGGCAGGCAGGGTTTCCTACCTTGTGGGACATTTGAGCAGGCTGGAAAGGAATACCCCTCTTCCCTACCACGTCCTCTGCCAGCTGAGGACTTATGAGTTACAAATGAGTCAACAAATGGAGACTATGTTTAATACTGAGAAAGTGCTAATACTGTGAAAGTGTTTCTGTCTGCTGCTGCTGCTGCTGCTAAGTCGCTTCAGTCGTGTCTGACTCTGTGCGACCCCATAGACGGCAGCCCACCAGGCTCCCCCGTCCCTGGGATTCTCCAGGCAAGAACACTGGAGTGGGTTGCCATTTCCTTCTCCAATGCATGAAAGTGAAAAGTGAAAGTGAAGTCGCTCAGTCAATGCATGAAAGTGAAAAGTGAAAATGAAGTCGCTCAGTCGTATCCGACTCTTTGCGACCCCATGAACTGCAGCCTACCAGGCTCCTCCGTCCATGGGATTTTCCAGGCAAGAGTACTGGAGTGGGGTGCCATCGCCTTCTCTGGTGTTTCTGTCTAGGGGGCCACCTATTTCTGAAGCCCAGAAGGGCTCTCTACCTGGATGGTCAGTCTCTTAACCTTTTCCATATTGATCCTAAAGTGGACTTTTGGGTGTCTCAGCTCAGCTCCCTTCACAGTAGTTCAGCAACTCAGGTTAGGGAAAAAAAAGAAAGAAAGAGAGAGAGAGACAGAGAGAGAGAGGATATTGGGTTTTGGAGAAGGGAGGTGGGTTTGCCTCTGAAAATTCCCCAGGGGAAGATCTATTGTTAAAAATCCATCCATTCTTCTTTCTCTCTCTTTCTCACTCCTTTCTTTCCCTCCTCCTATCCCTATCTCTCTTTCCCCATTTCTCAGTTCAGCCCATAAGTCCTCTCCCTCCACTCTTGGACTCCTATCTCACTTCCCCACCTTAGACAGGAGCTGGGAGTGATTCTTTCTATTTTGTTTTTAATATTTATTTTTATTTATATATTTATTTGGCTGTACCAGGTCTTAGTTGCAGCATGCAAAATCTTAGTTGTGGCATGTAGGATCTAGTTCCTTGATCAGGGATGGAACTTAGGTTCCCCCTACATTGGAAGCACAGAGTCTTAGCCACTGGACCAACAGGGAAATCCCTGGGATGGTTCTAAAAGGAGGTAAGGTGATACAATCTCCTGCAGATGCCTCAGCTCTCAGACAGATCCAGGTAGCTAGCACTCTTGTCTCTTGTCACCCGGCTTTGGTACCATCCCGTGGTCCCAACAGCTTCTGAATAAAATTCTGGTTTCCTTTAAGAATTTTTGAAGGCCATTTCCATAGCCCTACTGGCTGAGGCACGCAGGATCAGTCCTTTCCATGAGCAAGATGGTGGCTTTCAAAGTGGAATCTGGAACTCCAGAGCTTAAAAAAACAAACAGCAACAAAAATCATTCCAGAGTTCCCTTGTTTAGCTAAACAAAGATTTGGGTACCAGGTTCTGTGGGGAAGCCTTCATCCCTGCTCCTGGGGAGTTCACAGTCTGGCTTCTCACTGCTAGATTTTCCAGAAAACACTCAGTTACTGGCCAGCAGAACGAAGCCACCTGTTGGAGGTGGTCCCCTTCCTGACTCAGCCTCTAAGAAATATGGCAGTTCTGCTTCCTTTCAGATTCACAAGTGTTCTGAATACGTGAACGGTCCTTCAGCATCTCTTTTTCAGAGGTGGAAACTGAGGCCCAGTAAAGAAACTTGTCCTGAGCAGGTCACAAACCTGGTGGCTGTTTTAGGCCTGGGTCTGCTTCCTGCTCCCCCACATCACCCTGACTCCCAGGCATTCCTTTGAACTAATGAGCCAGGCAGAATCCATGACAGTTGACTGCTTCTGAACTTGCCCTAATTGTTCCTCCCTCTTGAGAGGTGTCCAGATAAGCTCCACCAGCATGTTGAGAGGCTCTCCTCCCAAAACTGAAGGACAGGAGTTCTCTGTGAGGATCAGAGCCAAAGAGGTTCAATCAAGTTAGCACTGATAACCTTATGCTCTCTGCACAAGTTATTAATACAACTGCCTCCTGCCCTATGACCAGAGCCCTCTACACACCCAAGGGTCTGAGATATGCTTAAGGACACAAATTCTTGGCCCTTAAAAATATCCATGTCAATGTATGGCAAAAACCACTACAATATTGTAAAGTAATTAGCCCCCAACTAAAATAAATTCATTAAAAAAAAATAAAATAAAAAAAATAAAGAAAAAAAAATATCCAGTCTAAGATTTTCAGACTAGTGGTCCTAATCCATTAGTTGGGTGACAAAAAAGAAAAAAATCTAATTTTTTAAAGGAAAGAAAAGAGTAGAAAATACCAGAGTACATTCTATTTGTGATAGGCAGAATTCTCAGATCACATCTCCAGTGACCTTTTGTCATGCCCTCCCTTTGGGTGTGGGCAGGACCTCTGAATATGATACGACATCATTCCCAAAATTATGGTAGTCATGTTAGGAGAACCACTGGCTAAAACTTCCCACTCTGGCCAGGCACCATAGTAACCACTTGCATGAGTTATCTTAAATAGGAAGTCCTGGTAAGGAATGAGGAACTAACAAGCTACCACCAACCAGAAGAATTCAGAAAAGGTCAAAAGGGGAGAGGAGCCTCTAGTCTATATGTCCCACCAACCTCCCAGAATCCTTCTGGCTGGAATCCATCTTGGTTGACTGATGCGTGCGCCACCAGGAAGGACCCTGACTCAGAGTGACTGGCCAGAGACAACTCAGAAACTAACCTCATCACCATAAAATTTGAGGCTGTAAGCCATGTGGCAGAGAAGTTCTCCTGGGTTCCCTTACCCTGCTGCTCTCTGTCCGGGCACCCTTTCCCAATAAAATCTCTTGCCTTGTCAACACGTGTGTCTCATTTCTAAATGTTAGACAAGAGCCTTCTCTCAGGCCCTGGAAGAGATCCCCTTTCCTGCAACAGTCACATGGCAAAGGAAGGGATCTTGCAACATAATCAAGGTTCACAATGCAGACCCAAAAGCATTGTCTGCTATTTCAGTAAACAATGACTTTTGCCCACCATCAGCACTGCAGCATTCCTGAGGGGGATTCAGGATAGGAAAAATACCAATACTGGCTCTAGACTGTTAAGATACATATTGAAGGAGTGATATCAATGATCCCAGGACCTTGTATCTTACCACACATAAAAAGGAACTGAAATCATTAACCTGAGACTTTTGTCTTTTGTGATTAGCATCGATCTTATCTTGGACTACATGATTTGTTTTGTTTTTTCAGCAAAATCTTCTATATATCCTGTCTCCTGTCTTACCACTTCAGAATGATTTCTCGGAGCTATCTAAGAGGCTGTCTTTCAGGCTATAGTCTTCAATAAGATCTCCAAATAAAACATAACTCAAAACTTGTACATCGTATATTATTCTTCAGTCAACAATCATCAGTTGACTTTGAGATAATCAAAAGAGAGATTATTCTGGATGGGCCTGACTTAATTATGTAATCCCTTTAAGAGAGAGGTTCTCCTGCTGGCCCTGAAAAAAACAAAAAGAACAAGCTGCCAACAATCCCATGAGCTTGGAAGAATATCCTAAGTGCAGGTAAGATGGCAGCACTAGTTGACACTTTGATTACAGGCTTGTGAGAACTTGAGCAGAGCATCCAGCTAAAGCTGTACTTAAAACTCTAACCTATGAAAACTGAGATAATAAATGTATGTTGTTTTAAACCATTGCATTGGTGATAATTTGTTGCACAACAGTAGAAAACTAATATAATACTCTAAATCATAAAGATGAGCACTATATGTTGCAACTTTTTTTCAGTTTTATATACATAGATATATAATCATTAGACCATGGTATAAAATGCATTTTTGTTTTCAGAGGTGATAAAAACATTGGAAGCCACTGATCTAGTTATTTGTTGTTGTTCAGTTACTAGGTTGTATGTGATTCTTTGTGACTCCATGGACTGCAGCACTCCAAGCTTCTCTGTCCTTCACTATCTCCTGGAGTTTGCTCAGATTCATGTCCATTGAGGCCATGATGCTACCTTACCATTTCATCCTCTCCCAGCATCAGGGTCTTTTCCAATGAGTCAGTTCTTCACATCAGGAGGCCAAAGTACTGGACTTTCAGCTACAGTATCAGTCCTTCCAATGAATATTCAGGACTTATTTCCTTTAGCATTGACTGGCTGGATCTCCTTGCAGTCCAAGGGACTCTCAAGAGCCTTCTATCATAGAGTGTTGGCTAAAAAAAGCTGCACAACTTGAGAGTCACGAGTTAAGTTTTACTGGGGTCAAAAAGAGGATTGCAGCCCAGAAGAGAGCACCTGTCTGAAACACTGCCCCAAAGAGGCAGTAGGGGAAGGTCAATATATAAGACTTTGGTGAAGGGGGAGTTCAATATATTAGGCACTCCTTTTACAAAAGATTATCTGGAAGTGGTCAAACAGGAGATGGCAAGAGTGAACATCGACATTTTAGGAATCAGTGAACCCAAAAGGACTGGAGAGGGTGAATTTAATTCAGATGACCATTACATCTATTACTGTGGGCAAAAATCCCTTAGAAGAAATGGAGAAGCCCTCATAGTCAACAAAAGAGTCCAAAATGCAGTACTTGGGTGCAAACTCAAAAACAACAGAATGATCTCTGTTCATTTCCAAGGAAAACCATTCAATATCAGAGTAATCCAAGTCGATGCCCCAACCACTAATGTGGAAGAAGCTGAAGTTGAATTATTTTATGAAGATCTACAAGACCTTCTAGAACTAACACCAAAAAAAAAAAAAATGTCCTTTTCATCCTGGGGAATGGAATGCAAAAGTAGAAACTCAAGAGATACCTGGAGTAACAGGCAAGTTTGGCCTTGGAGTACAAAATGAAGCAGAGCAAAAGCTGACAGAGTTTTGCCAAGAGAACATACTAGTCACAGCAAACACCCTCTTCCAACAACACAAGAGACAATTCTACACATGAACGTTACCAGATGGTCAATACTGAAATCAGATTGATTATATTCTTTGCAGCTGAAGATGGAGAAGCCCTATACAGTCAGCAAAATCAAGACAGGGAGTTGACTGTAGCTCAGATCATGAACTCCTTATTGAAAACTTCAGACAAAATGAAGAAAGTAGGAAAAACCACTAGACCATTCAGGTATGACCTAAATCAAATCCCTATGATTATACAATGAAAGTGACAAGTAGATTCAAGGGATGAGATCTGATACAGTGCCTAAAGAACTACGGACAGAGGTTCGTGACATTGTACAGGAGGCTGTGATCAAAACCATCCCCAAGAAAAAGAAAGGCAAAAAGACAAAATGGTTGTCTGAGGAGGCCTTATAAACTGCAGAGAAAAGAAGAAAAGCGAAAGGCAAAGGAGAAAAGGAAAGATATACCCATCTGAATGCAGCGTTCCAAAGAATAGCAAGGAGAGCTAAGAAAGCCTTCCTAAGTGATCAATGCAAAGAAATAGAAGCAAAAATAGAATGGGAAAGACTACAGATCTCTTCAAGAAAATTAGAGACACCAAAGGAACATTTCATGCAAAGATGGGCACAATAAAGGACAGAAATAGTATGGACCTAGCAGAAGCAGAAAATATTAACAGGTTCCAAGAATACACAGAACTATACAAAAAAGACTGTAATGATCCAGATAACCACGATGGTGTGATCACTCACCTAGAGCCAGACATCCTGGAGCATGAAGTCAAGTGGGCCTTAGGAAGCATCACTACGAACAAAGCTAGCAGAGGTGATGGAATCCCAGTTGAGCTATTTCAAATCCTGAAAGATGATGCTGTGAAAGTGCTGCACTCAATATGCCAGCAAATTTGGAAAACTCAGCAGTGGCCACAGGACTGGAAAATGTCAGTGTTCATCCCAATCTCAAAGAAAGGCAATGCCAAAGAATGTTCAAACTACAATACAATTGCATTCATCTCACATGCTAGCAAAGTAACGCTCAAAATTCTCCAAGCCAGGCTTCAACAGTATGTGAACTGAGAATTTCCAGATGTTCAAGCTGGATTTAGAAAAGGCAGAAGAACCAGAGATCAAATTGCCAACATCTGCTGAAGCATTGAAAAAGCAAGAGAATTCCAAAAAAAACATCTATTTCTGCTTTATTGACTATGCCAAAACCTTTGACTGTGTGGATCACAACAAACTGTGGAAAATTCTTAAAGAGATGGGAATACCAGACCACCTGACCTGCCTCCTGAGAAATCTGTATGCAGGTCAAGAAGCAACAGTTAGAACTGGACATGGAACAACAGACTGGCTCCAAATAGGAAAAGGAGTACGTCAAGGCTGTATATTGCCACCGTGCTTATTTAACTTATATACAGAGTACATCATGCAACATGCCCAGCTGGATGAAGCACAAGCTGGAATTCAGATTGCTGGGAGAAAGATCAACAACCTCAGATATGCAGATGACACCACCCTCATGGCAGAAAGCAAAGAACTAAAGAGCTTCTTGATGAAAGTGAAAGAAGAGAGTGAAAAAGCTGACTTAAAATTCAACATTCAAAAAACAAAGATCATGGCATCTGCTCCCATCACTTCATGACAAATAGATGGGGAAACAATGGAAACAGTAAGACTTTATTTTCTTGGACTCCAAAATCACTACAGATGGTGACTGCAGCCATTAAATTAAAGGACACTTGCTCCTTGGAAGAAAAGCTATGACCCACCTAGACAGCATATTAAAAAGCAGAGAACATTACTTTACCAACAAAAGTCCATATAGTAAAGCTATGGTTTTTTGAGTAGTCATGTATGGATGTGAGAGTTGGACCATAAAGAAAGCTGAGTGCCAAAGAATTGATGCTTTTGAACTGTGATGTTGGAGAAGACTCTTGGGAGTCCCTTGGACTGCAAGGAGATCCAACCAGGAAACCCTAAAGGAAATGAGTCCTGAATATTCTTTGGAAGGACTGTAGCTAAAGCTGAAACTCCAATACTTTGGCCACTTGATGCAAAGAACTGACTGATTGGAAAAGACCCTGATGCTGGGAAAGATTGAAGGCAGGGGGAGAAGGGGATGACAGAGGATGAAATGGTTGCATGGCATCACCAACTCGATGAGCATGAGTTTGAGCAAGCTCTGGGAGTTGGTGATGGACAGGGAATCCTGGCATGCTGCAGTCCATGGGGTCGCTGAGTCAGACATGACTGAGAGACTGAAGTGACTGCCTGACTATCTGCTAATCACAAGGATCTGATGTCATCATGAAGGGTTTGGGGGCTTTTCTAGATATGAGAAGATGAGAAGATGGAGATCATAAAATCTGTTCCTGAAAGTATCTAACTATCTAAAGACCTGTCCCACCAGATTCGCTGGATCATAGAGTGCCTCACTCCACCCTGAATTCCCTCAGGAGGTGTTGAAGGTCAATAGCTGCAGCAGCACAGGTTTCAGTCTCCACAGAGGCAGATGGCAAATGCCCTTGTTGTTCAGTCATTGGTAATGTTCTTGGCAAGTGCCAATTTGTAGTTGACAAGAGTAATTTATCTAAGGTCAAGCAGTCATTTATAGATAAATCAAATCTAGAATCCAAGCCTCCCTGTGAAATCAAGTGGGGCCCTGTGGGGCTCCCAGGCACAGAGGCCTTTCTGTCCCCCATCTCTTGTAGGTAAGACTCCAGCTTCCATGACCTTCTCTGAGTTCCAAAGGGCAGTTTTTCAATACAGAAACCAGTACGTTTCCCTTTGTCTGGCAAAGCAATAAAGCTCTTCTTTTCTATTTCACTCAAAATTCTGCCTCCAGAATCTGATTCAGCACTGGTGTACAGAGTCAGAGATTTAAGTAACACCTGGTGAATACTTTCTCCATCATACGACACTGCTTAATGTTGTTAGGAAATGAAACAGAGCAGGATCCTGTGAAAGTGAAAGTGTTAGTTGCTCAGTCGTGTCTGACTCTTTGCTACCCCATGGATGTAGCCTGCCAGGATCCTCTGTCCATGGGATTTACCAGGCAGGAAGACTGGAGTGGGTTTCCATTCCCTTCTCCAGGGGATATTCCTGTCAACTACAAATTGGCACTTATCAAAGGCACTGCCAATGACTGAACAACAAAGGCATTTGCCATCTGCCTCTATGGAGATTAGACTTCCCTGGTGGCTCAGACGGTAAAGCGTCTGCCTACAATGTGGGAGACCCAGGTTCGATCCCTGGGTTGGGAAGATCCTCTGGAGAAGGAAATGGCAACTCACTCCAGTACCCTTGCCTGGAAAATCCAATTGACGGAGGAGCCTGGTAGGCTACAGTCCATGGGGTCACAAAGAGTTGGATATGACTGAGCGACTAAACTTCTGCAGAGATTAAACCTCAGGCTGCTGCAGCTGTTGACCTTCAACAACCCCTGAGGGAGTTCAAGATGGCATGAACCACTCTGTGCTCCAGGGAATCTGGTGGGACAGGTCTTTAGATAGTTGGATGCTTTTAGCAACAGATTTTATGATCTCCATCCTTGCATCTCCTCATATCTAGAGAAACACTAAATCCCTTCATGGTGACATCAGATCCTCATGACTAACAAAAAACGTTTTGTAAAATGAGTACTTCATGGTATTGGACTCTCTCTTCACCAAAACGTTATATATTGGCTTTCCCTGACTGCCGCTTGGGAGCAATCTCTCAGAGCTCTCTGAGATGATGTCTAGGGGGCTGCAGTCCTCATTTTGCCCCAAATAAAACTTAACTCGCAACTCTCAAGTTGCACATCTTTTTTTAGTCAACAAATCAAACCCAGATCTCCCGCATTGTAGGCAGATTCTTTACTGTCTTAGCCACCACGGAAACTGGGTCCTCTGGGACCCTCCTAAATACAAAAATATGTTTGTGTTCAGTTCAATTCAGTCACTCAGTCATGTCCAAATCTTTGCGACCCCATGAACCGAAGCACACCAGACTTCCCTGTTCATCACCAACTCTCGGAGTCCATGCAAACCCATGTCCATTGAGTCGGTGATGCCATCCAACCATCTCATCCTCTGTCGCTCCCTTCTTCTCCTGCCCTCAATCTTTCCCAGCGTTAGGGTCTTTTCCAATGAGTCAGCTCTTCGCATGAGGTGGCCAAAGTATTGGAGTTTCAGCTTCAACATCAGTCCTTCCAATGAACACCCAGGACTGATCTCCTTTAGGACGGACTGGTTGGATCTCCCTGCAGTCCAAGGGACTCTCAAGAGTCTTCTCCAACACCACAGTTCAAAAGCATCAATTCTTCGGCGCTCAGCTTTCTTCACCGTCCAACTCTCACATCCATACATGACCACTGGAAAAACCATAGCCTTGACTAGACAGACCTTTGTTGGCAAAGTAATGTCTCTGCTTTTTAATATGCTGTCTAGGTTGGTCATAGCTTTCCTTCCAAGGAGTAAGCATCTTTTAATTTCATGAATGCAGTCACTATCTGCAGTGATTTTGGAGTCCAGAAAAATAAAGTCTGACGCTGTTTCTACTGTTTCCCCATTTATTTGCCATGAAGTGATGGAACTGGATGCCATGATCTTAGTTTTCTGAATGTTGAGTTTTAAGCCAACTTATTCACTCCTGTCTTTCACTTTCATCAAGAGGCTCTTTAGTTCTTCTTCACTTTCTGCCATAAGGGTGGTGTCATCTGCATATCTGAGGTCACTGATATTTCTCTCAGCAATCTTCATTCCAGCTTGTGCTTCATGCAGCCCAGCGTTTCTCATGATGTACTCTGCATAGAAGTTAAATAAGCAGGGTGACAATATACAACCTTGACGTACTCCTTTTCCTATTTGGAGCCAGTCTGTTGTTCCATGTCCAGTTCTAACTGTTGCTTCCTGACCTGCATACAGATTTCTCAAGAGGCAGGTCAGGTGGTCTGGTATTCCCATCTCTTTCAGAATTTTCCATAGTTTGTTGTAATCCACACAGTCAAAGTCTTTGGCATAGTAAATAAAGCAGAAATAGATATTTTTCTGGAACTCTCTTGCTTTTTCGATGATCCAGCAGATGTTGGCAATTTGATCTCTGGTTCCTCTGCCTTTTCTAAATCCAGCTTGAACATCTGGAAGTTCACAGTTCACGTATTGCTGAAGCCCGGCTTGCAGAATTTTAAGCATTACTTTACTAGCGTGTGAGATGAGTGCAATTGTGCGGTAGTTTGAGCATTCTTTGGCATTGCCTTTCTTTGGGATTGGAATGAAGACTGACCTTTCCCAGTCCTGTGGCCACTGCTTCCTCCATTTCTTATTTGTAAGAAAAGCCTCCCAGAGTATCCCTGAGTTCCAAAGGGCAGACCCAAGCAGTTACTAGTTACAGAAGTTAGGGAAAGCAGAAACAAAAGAAAAACAGTCAGGAAATAATAGTGAAGCAACAAAACAGAATCTTCGTTTCTCCTCAAGGGATATACATAACAATCTGATACAGATCTTTGAATTGTTCTGTAGGAACTAAGGCTCCTCCCAGGTGGGAGATGGTGACTACATGCTGAGATTCCAGACTGGCTGGAACCAGAAGGCTGAAGATTGAGATTCCTGTAATATCTCCCTGTTACCTCACCACCAACCAATCAGAAGAAAGTCACATACCTGCAGCCCTCACCCATCAGTCAGTTCAGTTCAGTTCAGTTCAATTGCTCAGTCCTGTCTGACTCTTTGCGACCCCATGGGCTGCAGCACGCCAGGCTTCCCTGTCCGTCACCAATTCCCGGAGCTTATTCAAATGCATATCCATGGAGTCGGTGATGCCATCCAACCATCTCATCTTCGGTTGTTCCTTTCTTCTCCCGCTTTCAATCTTTCCCATCAGGGTCTTTTCCAATGAGTCAGTTCTTTGCATCAGGTGGCCAAAGTATTGGAGTTTCAGCTTCAGCATCAGTCCTTCCAAAGAATATTCAGGAATGATTTGCTTTAGGATTGACAGCTTTGATCTCCTTGCAGTCCAAGGGACTCTCAAGAGTCTTCTCCAACACCACAGTTCAAAAGCATCAATTCTTTGGCGCTCAGCTTTCCTTATAGTCCAACTCTCACATCCATACATAACTACTGGAAAAACTATAGTGAGGACACCTCTCTGGGCACATTTTATGTATATTTTTGGTTCTTTTGAAGCTTAATAATGTTCTATATAGTAAAAAATAAAGTTTAATGAAGAAAGATGGGAGAAAATCTAAATGCTGGAGAAGCTCCAATGAAGATGGAGAAGCTCTATATAGTCAGGAAAAACAAGACTGGGATCTGACTCTGGCTCAGATCATTAACTCCTTATTGCCAAATTCAGACTTAAATTGAAGAAAGTAGGGGAAACCACTAGACCATTCAGGTATGACCTAAATCAAATCCCTTACAATTATACAGTGGAAGTGAGAAATAGATTCAAGGGATTAGATCTGTTAGACAGAGTGCCTAAAGAACTATGGACAGAGGTTCATGACATTGTACAGGAGGCAGGGATCAAGACCATCCCCAAGAAAAAGAAATGCAAAAAGGCAAAATGGCTGTCTGAGGAGGCCTTACAAATAGCTGTGAAAAGAAGACAATGAAAGGCAAAGGAGAAAAGGAAAGATATACCCATTTGAATGCAGAGTTTCAAAGAACAGCAAGGAGAGATAAGAAAGCCTTCCTAAGCGATCAATGCAAAGAAATAGAGGGAAATAATAGAATGGGAAAGACTAGAGATCTCTTCAAGAAAATTAAAGATACCAAGGGAACATTTCATGCAAAGATGGGCTCAATAAAGGACAGAAATGGTATGTACCTAACAGAAACAGAAGATATTAAGAAGAGGTTGCAAGAATACACAGAAGAACTATACAAAAAAGATCTTCACAACTCAGATAATAATGATGGTGTGATCACTCACCTAGAACCAGACATCCTGGAGTGTTAAGTCAAGTGGGCCTTAGAAAGCATCACTATGAAAAAAGCTAGTGGAGGTGATGGAATTCCAGTTGAGCTATTTCAAATCCTGAAAGATGATGCTGTGAAAGTGCTGCACTCAATATGCCAGCAAATTTGGAAAACTCAGCAGTGGCCACAGGACTGGAAAATGTCAGTTTTCATTCCAATCCCAAAGAAAGGCAATGCCAAAGAATGTTCAAACTACCACACAATTACACTCATCTCACATGCTAGCAAAGTGATGCTCAAAATTCTCTGAGCCAGGCTTCAACAGTAGGTGAACTGAGAACTTCCAGATGTTCAAGCTGGATTTTGAAAAGGCAGAGGAACCAGAGATCAAATTGACAACATCTCTTGAAGCACTGAAAAAGCAAGAGAATTCCAGAAAAACTTCTATTTCTGCTTCATTGACTATGTTAAAATAAAACCTTTGACTGTGTGGATCACAACAAACTGTGGAAAATTCTGAAAGAGATGGGAATACCAGACCACCTGATCTGCCTCATGAGAAATCTGTATGCAGGTCAAGAAGCAACACTTAGAACTGGACAACAGCCTGGAACAACAGGCTGGTTCCAAATCGGGAAAGGAGTACGTCAAAGCTGTATATTGTCACCCTGCTTATTTAACTTCTATGCAGAGTACATCATGAGAAATGATAGACTGGATGAAGCACAAGCTGGAATGAAGATTGCTGGGAGAAATATCAGTGACCTCAGATATGCAGATGACACCACCCTTATGGCAGAAAGTGAAGAAGAACTAAAGAGCCTTTTGATGAAAGTGAAAGACGAGAATGAATAAGTTGGCTTAAAGCTCAACATTCAGAAAACTAAGATCATGGCATCTGGTCCCATCACTTCCTGGCAAATAGTTGGGGAAACAATGAAAACAGTGAGAGACTTTATTTTCTTGTACTCCAAAATCACTGCAGATGGTGACTGCAGTCATGAAATTTAAAGACACTTGCTCCTTGGAAGAAAGGTTATGACCAACCTAGACAGCAAATTACAATGCAGAGACATTACTTTGCCAACAAAGCCCATCTAGTCAAAGCTATGGTTTTTCCAGTAGTCATGTATGGATGTGAGTTGGACCATAAAGAAAGTTGAGTGCCAAAGAATTGATGCTTTTGAACTGTGATGTTGGAGAAGACTCTTGAGAGTCCCTTGGACAGCAAGGAGATCCAACGCGTCCATCCTAAAGGAAATCAGTCCTGAATATTCATTGGAAGGACTGATGCTGAAACTCCAATACTTTGGCCACCTGATGCGAAGACCTGACTCATTGGAAAAGACCCTGATGCTGGGAAAGATTGAAGGCAGGAGGAGAAGGGGACAACAGAGGATGAGATGGTTGGATGGCATCACCAACTCAACGAACAGGAATTTGAGTAAACTCTGGGCATTAGTGATGGACAGGGAGGCCTGGCATGCTGCTGTCCAGGGGTTGCAAAGAGTCGGATGTGACTGAGCGACTGAACTGAACTGAATGCAAACAAGAGCAAATAAGTCCAAATATACCTGCTAGTATCTCTAAACTCCAAGCCCAGCCTTTTATACTCTGCTTTGTGAGGTTGGAGCAAAGGTTCTGCAAACCACATTTCCACTTTGCCTGCTGCCTCTCTGTTGAGCTCCACCTAGCAGAGCCAAGAGAGGACTTGTTTGCCTCTCTGATGGCAATTCCTGTGATTCTCACTGCAGCCACGTCTTCACCCTGGCAGCAGAGTTCCTTCTCATAGCAGCAGTGAAATGAAGCTTACAGTTTTTCCAACACTTAAAAAAGTAGTCTCATTACATCAGTTTAGAGACACCAGCACCAACCAGCAGCCACCCCCTTCTCAAGCTCTAAATTTTCCAATCCTATGAGCCCCTTCAAGGAAGTCACAGAAGCCAGCCCCAGCCAAGTGTCCCCTTTCCCTCAGAGGAGCTCTGAGTTTCAATTCCACAATTCCTTTCTAAGTTTCTGAGTTTTAAAAATATTGACATATGGACATTATCGTGTAAAGCACAGGAAGCTCAGCTTGGTGCTCTGTGATCACGTAGAGGAGTGGGATGGGGAAGCGAGGGGTAGGAGGGAGGTCCAAGAAGGAGGGGATATACGTATATACATAGTTGACTCACTTCATTTTACAACAGAAACTAACACAACATTGTAAAACCAATCAAAAAAATTCAACTTCCTTCTTTTATTCTCTCAGCAGTAGGGGTAGTAACTGCTTTTTATTGATGCTATGAGAACGCAGAGTAGCAGTTCCCAGAGTGCGGTTTGTGGGTCCCTGTGGAGGGTCTTTGAGGCTTTCAGGGAATCCAGGAGGTCGAAAATATTTTCAAAATAATTGTAGGACATGCTTTTCCTTTTTCTGTGTTGGCATTTGCACTGATGGTGTCTAAGGCATAATGAATAAGAATGTTGACCCTTTAGCATGAATAAAGGCAGTGCCATGCTAGCAGTCACTGTATTTTTTACCATTATGTACTTTCAGGGGAAAAAATCCAGTTCTACTTAAGAATCACCCTTGACAAAGCAGTGAAATTAGTAACTTTATTAAATCATGATTCTTATGTTCAGATCATTTTGTTGACTACGAATTGGCACTTGCCAAGAACAAACTGGCGGAGCAGGTCTTTAGACAGTTAGACATTTTCAGGAACTCATTTCATGATCTTGCATCTCTTCATATCTAGAAAAGCACTAAATCCCTTCATGGTGACATCAGCTCCTCATGACTAGCAGAAAACATTTTGTAAAGTAAGTGTTGATTGCACTGAATTCCCCCTTCACCAAAATCTTATCTATTGACCTTCCCCCACGGCCTCTTTGGAGCAGTCTCTTAGAGCTATGTGAGGTGCAGTCTGCTTGGATGTAGTCCTCACTTTGCCCAAAATAAAACTTAACTAACAACTCTCACACTGTGCATCTTTTTAGTCAACAATTTCAATATTCTTATGATACCTGAAACATTTGTGCTAGAGAGTAAAATGTGATGTTATCACTGTCTCGAGGAATAGCACATGCACAATTGTTTGAGTTAGCTGAACTAGCCATATTTTTCATTGCACACCAATTTTTACTTTCAGAACAATGAACAGGCAAACTATGGTTACTCAGACTTGGACATTTAGCAGACTTTTCTCAAAAATGAACAAAGTAAGCCTGTCATTTCAAGGAAAACAACTGACAGTTTTTGTTGCCAATGACAAAATATGAGCTTCCAAACTAAATTTAAAAATTTGGATATGCATCTGTCATTGTGAGCTAGATAGTTTCCAATACTTTAAAAACTTTTCTGATGAGATTCGTGGTGATATTAACAAATGGGAACTTTTTTGAATGATGTATAATGAAATATGGCAACATTTGAAATATCTGCATCATGAAGTCAACTGATATTTTCCAATGACTGATGCATGTGATTACTAAATCATGCATAGTAAAAGATCCTTTCAAACTGCAAGACAGACCAATGGATTTTAATACAACAGATTAAAAAAATGTTTTTTAGATATAGTTTTAGATTCTACATTGCAACCAATCTTTAAGAAACTACTATTTGTCTAGTTTTGGTGTAATATCAAAAAATATAATAATTATTATCTGAAAAGTCTATTAAAATATTCTCCCTTTTCTAACTACATATCTATGTAGTTAGATATGGATTTTCTTCACATATTTTGAACAAAACAACATATAATAGACTGAATGCAGAAACAGATACAAGTATCCAGCTGACTTCTATTAAGCCAGATATGAAAAAGATTAGCAAAAATGTTAAATAATGCCACTCTACCCACTAAATTTTTATATAGTTGTTTTTCATAAGAATAGTTATTTCTGTTAACATGCAATGAGTTGGAAAGTAAAGTGAAAGTCCCTCAGTCGTGTCCAACTCTTTGTGACCATGGACTGTAGCCAGTCAGGCTCCTCTGTCCATGGGATTCTCCAGGCAAGAACATTGGAGTGGGTTCAGTTCAGTTCATTCATTCAGCTGTGTCTGACTCTTTGTGACCCCATGGACTGCAGCACACCAGGCTTCCCTGTCGGTCACCAACTCCCAGAGCCTACTCAAACTCATGTCCATTGAGTTGGTGATGCCATCCAACCATCTCATCCTCTGTCATCCCCTTCTCCTCCCGCCTTCAATCTTTCCCAGCATCAGGGTCTTTTCCAATGAGTCAGTTTTCGCATCAGATGGCCAAAATATTGGAGTTTCAGCTTCAGCATCAGTCCTTCCAATGAATATTCAGGACTCATTTCCTTTAGGATTGCCTGGTTTGATCTCCTTGCAGTCCAAGGGACTCTCAACAGTCTTCTCCAACACCATAGGTCAAAAGCATCAGTTCTTCAGCGCTCAGCTTTCTTTATAGTCCAACTCTCACATCCATACATGACTACTGGAAAAACCCTAGCTTTGACTAGATGGACCTTTGTTGGCAAAGTAGTGTCTCTGTTTTTTAATATGCTATCTAGGTTGGTCATAGCTTTTCTTCCAAGGAGTAGGTAGCCATCCTCTTCTCCAGGGGATCTTCCAAATCCAGGGATCAAACCCAGGTCTCCTGCATTGCAGGAAGATTCTTTACCATCTGAGCCAGATGTTTTTATTTTCAGCTTTATTGAGATATAATTGACATATGATGTAAGTTTAAGGGGTACAATGCAATGATTTGATATACATATATCTTGCAAAATGATTATCACAATAAGGTTAATTAACACATCATCACCTCACATACTCACCATTTTGTGTGTGTGTGTGTGTGTGGTGAACACTTTTAAGATCTACTTTCTTAGCAACATTCAAGTATAGAAAACAGCATTGTTAACGGAAGTCACTATGCTATACGTTAGATCTACAGAACATATTCACCTTATAACTGGAAGTTTATACCCTATATCCATCTTTTCCCTACACATTTTCCCCACTTACCTTGCCTGTTATTTTTAAAAATAAATGTTGTAGAAAAGTTCTCAGTTTTATTTTCTAACACTGGTGATAAATGTGAATGTTGAATGTGAAAGTTGCTCAGTAGTGTCCAACTCTTTGAGACCCCATGGACTATACAGCCCATGGAATTCTCCAGGCCAGGATACTGAAGTGGGATTCTTACCAACTGAGCTTACTGGTGATAAATACCACTAGCTTTAGCCAAAATATGAACTCCTTGGGGTCCTCTGTGAGTCTGTAAAAGTATTTTAAAAACTCCTGAAACCAAAAAGTTTGGGGACTGCTGCCTTAAAGTTCTTTTTAAATCTGTTTAGGTACCTACTTATTAATACCTAATTAACAAATATTTATATTAAATTTTCTCTGTTAAAATAACTTTTGTGGTTTCTGCCTCCTGACTGGACCCTGACAGATATACAAATATATTTTAAATGTATAACGTAACCTTACTGAAGTGAGGGGGGAAGAATTAATCCAAAGAATTTTTGAGCACAACATTTTGATTATATACACTCAATCTAGTGAAAACAAAATTGTAAACTCTTTTTTAGTTTATTTTCTACAGTATTATATCCTCTAGTAGTAAAGCAAAATTCTGAAACCATGGGCAAATGAACATATATGTCAATGTTGTTGGGAGCCAGGGTTCTTACCATGGAGACGTGTTCTTACCATGGAGATACATTTATGGGATGGGCTGGATTGGAATTGAATGTGTTTCATGAATTCATGACTTCTAAAATCCAAACACACATACTTCCACAACTGCCACCATTACCATTGCTGTCAAGGTACAAAACACATTATCACCCCATAAAGTCCTTCTTGTGTCCCTTTGCAGTTATGTTTATCCTGCATGGTTGAATTTCTTGCGTCTGTGAGTCAAAGTTAAAAATTTTTGTTCATCCATCATTTTTTCAAAAATATTTTCCACTTCTCCCCTTGTTTTATTATTCTTAAAATTTATTTATGAGTTATTTTACTTTTTCGTCTGTGTAGGGTCTTTGTTGCTGCTTGAGCGATTTCTCTAGTTGTGGTGTGTGGGCCTGTCTACGGTGTGCGAGCTTCAGTAGTTGCCGCACACGGGCTCTAGAGCATGGGCTCCGTAGTGGTGATGCACAGGCTTAGTTGCCCCGAGGCACATGAGCTCTTCCTGAAAGGGGCTCAGACCCGTGTCCCCTGCACTGGCAGGTGGAATTCTTAACCGCTGGGTCATCAGGGAAGTCCCTCCCCCTGTTTTGTTACTACCAACGTATGTAAATCAGACTTTGTGATGTTTTTCCATTGGTCATTGAAACTTCATTCATTTTTGTTCATTCTTTTTCCTTGGTGTGCTTCAGTTTGAATAGTTTCTATTGCTGCGTTTTTAATTTCACTGATATTTTTCCTTTGCAGTGTCTAATTTTTCATATCAGATGTTGCATTTTTTTACTTCCAAAAGTTCTATTTGGTTCCTTTTTATAGTTTCTATTTCTCTCTTGGTTATGCTTTCCTTCACATCCTTTAGCATACTTATAATGCTTTAAAAGGGTCTCACCTGCTAATTGCATCATATCTCTCATTTTTTGACTTCTCTCTCTTTTTTGTATGTCAAGTAACTTTTTTAACAAATGCGGGATATTGTAAATGTTACATTGTTGAAGGACCAATTTTTTTTCCTTCCTTCAAAGAGTTTTGAATTTTGTTCTGGTGGTCAAAGTCTTTTACAGATCATTATGAGTTTGCAAGCTTTGTTGGGGCAGATCTTCAGTTCAGTTCAGTCGCTCAGTCGTGTCCGACACTTTGCGACCCCATGAATCGCAGCACGCCAGGCCTCCCTGTCCATCATCAACTCCCAGAGTTTACTCAAACTCGTGTCTATCAAGTCGGTGATGCCATCCAGCCATCTCATCCTCTGTCGTCCTCTTCTCCTCCTGTCCCCAATCCTTCCCAGCATCAGGGTCTTTTCCAGTGAGTCAACTCTTCATATGAGGTGGCCAAAGTATTGGAGTTTCAGCTTCAACATCAGTCTTTCCAATGAATACCTAGGGATGATCTCCTTTAGGATGGACTGGTTGGATCTCCTTGCAGGGGCTGATCTTGAGTGACCTTTACTGCAGGGCTATTTGGGTCTCATTCCCAAGGTCTTGCTTTTCTAAGGTCTTTACTGAATATTCCAGATGTTCAGTGTGGTCTCTTTCTTCTAGCTGATTAGAACTCAGTAACTCCAACCATGTACCAGCTTCTGGAGGTGTTCAGTCTGCAGCTCCCCAGTACTTGTTCTTTCCCCCATAGTTGCTTTTTTTCCCCCAAATCATGAAAACTATGCATGTGTCCTAGTATTCAGCCAAATCCTTGTAAGAACTCCGGTAAAGCTTTCTACAGTTCTTCCTCTGAGTAGTTCTCTTGGTTCTCTGTCTGGCAAATTCCAATTGACTCAGCCTCCCCTGGGTCTTTGTCTCCTCCACTCAGTAAGATTCAATTCCTATGTCCTGCTTGTTTCCCATCCCTGCACTGTGGTCTGGAATGTGCTTCTAGGCAAAATGCAGAAACAATCTAGGGATCACCCCCTTTTGCTTCCATTCTCTCAGCAAATGTGAGAGACAGTGGTTTCACACACTTTGTATAGTTTTCTAAATGTTTACCATTGGAGAGCTGGTCCAATATTTGCCTGCTTGGTTTTTGATCATGTGAATTGACAGGTACGCTTTCTCTACTTCTAGGCAGTTCCACCTGCTCCTCTTTCTCCATATGCACATAAATGAAAATAAATGCTTAAAACCAAAGGTCCTGGATTTTAGTCCTTTGAAACCAGTCCTGCTGGTATGTGAGCCCTGTTCTATCTTAGCCCCATGAAAGAAATTCCCTGAGGATTACCGTAGAGCTAATCATAAACTCTGGTGCTAAAGGATATATCCTTCAGACACTTCCAAAAGATCACATGGCACCACTGTATTTTTTTCAGCATCCATAAATAAAGTTTTATTGGCACATACCCATGCTCATCCATTTACATATTTGTCTCTGGCTATTTTCATGCTACAATAGCAGCGTTGAGTAGTTGCAACAGAGCTGTATATGGCCTGCACAGCCTAAATTATTTACTATCTGATCCTTCACAGAAAAAGTTTGCTGATTCCTAGTCTGGAGTGTAGGTGGGGGCTAGCAGTCCATGGAAAAAGATTGTACCAAATAACAGCGGTCTGGATGATATCATCAAGGAAGCTGGTTAGACTTCAATAGGAGGGTCATGATGAAGGAGGAATTCAGAGCCTAAGGAGAGAATATCAAGCAAAGACACCTGGGAAGGAATGATGGGGAGGAGAGCTGGGGGGCGCGGGGGGGGGGGGACACAGAACAAGATAAAATGTTCTGTATTCACAAAATGTCTTTGTATTTTTTAATCAAAAGACACTTTTTTTTATAAACAGGTATAAAATAGAATAGAAAAAGAAAGGTAGAAGATACACCAAAAGGTTAACAATAATTATCTTAGAGAAATGAAATTTTGAATGTTTTTTCTTTTTGCTTTTCCAGAGTTTCTAAACTTTTAAATAATAAAATAGATGCTGCCTTTATAACAAGAAGACGAATGATGCGGTATGTTTGTGCACCCTTCCCACATGGTGACGTTTCACTGTGTCTTTTTAAGGTCATGGGAGTGACTGATGTGGAGGATATTCAGCCCTCTGGGTGATGGCCAAGCTCTGCCCTTACTCAACAGAAAAACAGGCCTATTGAATTCTCACACCCTTCTTACCCTCTTCTCCCCAAACAAAAGATTATTTGAAGAGTTTCCTTGTTCTCTAAGCAAATGACATCAAATTCAAAAAACCTTTTTCTCAGAAGGGTTTCCAGGACATTCTGATAAAGCCATATCTCCTACAGGTGTGAAGTCCAGGATCCAGAAGAAAGAGGAGATGCTGCCAGGTTCCACATGGGCACCAGCATGACTGTGCACTAGGTTCCTGGGCATCCTCTCAGGCACAGCTGGGAACTGTGAGCTGTGCCTGGGCATTGCCCTCAGCACAACTAAGGGCAGAGGAGAGGACAGAATTCCTGCAAACGGGACTCACAGGGCCTGCACTCCCAGTCCTACATCCCCAAAGACAAAACAAGAAATCTGCTCCTCAAAACTCCAGACCAGGAACTCTGGAGACATTAGCATATTCTGGCAAGCGGCCAGATGGCTAATAGATAGCAGGTAATTCAGGAAACAATTAGAAGCCTGTGCCCACACAGATCAGTTGCAAACACTGACCTCTGTCATTCAGGTTATGGCCCTGAAAGTAAAGAACCCTTTCTTCTTTCACTTTCAGGGGTTGGGGAAATGTCCGATCTCTCTCTCTCTTCTTTGATGTGGTGACAGTTAACAAGTGCTGAGTCTCCAGTAGGCACTTCTGCCCCTCTAAGCCCAGGGTGGGGAGACCCAGCAGGTCTGCTCCCATGAGGCCTAGTGCCCGGGAGGAGGGAAGCAACCCCTCCGGTGCCGGCCACAAGGTGGGAGGCCCACGCCAGTTTTCTTTTTCACCATTTACTGCCTGTGTCTCCACTCTTCATGCCCTTCTTGCCCACATTTCTGCCCTGACCTGCCCCTTTCAGAGTCCATGCCTGGCTTCAGAGGGAGGTCTTTCTAGCCCTGCTTTTGCCTTCCCAAGTCAGTACATCGCATTCCCCCAGCTGGCCCCTCCCTCTATACACACACACACACACACACTTGGTTTGATTTGGGGAGTTGGAGGAAGGAGCAAGATTCAGAAAGAAAAGCTTCTGTTTACTTGTGAGGAATGCAAGTGCATTCACTGTCACAGATTTTATCTTTTGTGTATCACTTGTTTCATTATCATTTGATGTATCATTGTTGCTTTCAAAACTATTTTTTCTTCAAAACTTCTTGATCCTTTTATCCAGCAAGATGTACAGAATTTGAATGTAAACAGGAATGCAATGACAGATTGAGGCATTCTCACTTTCTCTTAAGTAGATGGAAACTGCTAATAATTTTCTTCTTATATATTATGTAAAATCAGTCAGACTTTTCCTGTCTCTACATTTGGCCCCTATTTTTCTCTCATAAAATCAACAGTAATAACAGTAATAGTAATAACAGTAGCTACCATGTTTTGAGCACTAAGATGTGCTGGACTGTGCTAAGTACTTTGTATGCATTGCCTTATTTAACCCTTTCCACAGTCCTGTTTTATTATCCCCATTGTATAGATGAGAAAATAGAGGACTGCATGGAGACATTCAATAACTGTCTGGAGTTTTTTTTTTTAAGATAGAGACAGCGAAGACTATGACATTCAAATCCTTGCCTGTCATATTCCAAAGTCCTGCCCTCTGTCACCTACATCCTAACTCCTTTAAGGAAGCAGCAGGTGAAAGCCCTGGGTCCTGGGAGCTGGGCTAAAAGGGATAGTGATCTGCAGAGGAGGGAGCTGAGAGCCCGTGACTGATGCCATAGCATCCAAAATTGTCCATCATGCTTGGAGTTTGCCCAGTGCTCCACAGCATCATCTCATTGGACGCTCACTGTAGTCCCATGCTGCTGCTGCTAAGTCGCTTCAGTCATGTCTGATTCTGCGCGACCCCATAGATGGCAGCCCACCAGGCTCCCCCATCCCTGGGATTCTCCAAGCAAGAACATTGGAGTGGGTTGCCATTTCCTTCTTCAGAGCATGAAAGTGAAAGTGAACTCGCTCAGTGGTGTCCGACTCTTCGCGACCCCATGGACCATAGCCCACCAGGCTCCTCCATCCATGGGAGTCTCCACGCAAGAGTACTGGAGTGAGGTGCCATTGCTTTCTAGAGTAGTCGCATGAGTCAGGCATTATTTTTCACCAACCTCTGCCACCCCATGCTACACATACGATTTAAACTGAGGGTCAGAGGAGAAGTGATTTGTTCAAGGCCACAATGCTGATAAGTGGAGGTAGAATGTGGTTTTGGATTTTCAAATCTACACTTATCTTACTATATCCTCTGTCTTTCAGCAACCCTTGAGTTAGGCCTTTTAAAACAACATGAGGAATGGAGCCAGGCTCTTTGGCTCTTTGCTTATTCAGTGGTCAACAGTTTGGAAACTACGCTGAGTAGATAAAAGTATGGGCTCTAGAATCAAATTCCCAGAATCATAATCCCAGCTCTTTCACTTACAAGTTACATGACTTTGGCAAGCCACTGCGCTTCAGTTTCCTCATCTAATAAAAAAAGCACCCACTCTGAAGGTCACTGTGAATGAGGTATGTGAAAGGAGCTTAGGACCATGCTTGGCATGAAGAAAGCTTTCAATAAATGGAAGTTATTATTGCTACTTAGCCATTTTGCTTAGCGCCCAATAGCTGGATTGACAGAGAAATTTTCAGCTAATATACGTTACATTTGCCTGCCAAAGGCAAGCCCTCCAGACCTCTCTGCCTTGGCTTGAGTTCTTCCCAAGAGCAGACTCTGGGGCAAAGATTCAAGCTGCAAGTAGTTGATGGGGGTGGTGATTCCAGAAAGTTCTTTGAGAGAGTAGGGAAAGTGAGACAAGAAAGGAAACAAGTCAACAAAGGCAGTTAGTGAGCCACTCACCACTGGTTGAGGGGAGGGGGGCTCTATCCTACTGGGCTCCCTCAAGGACCCTGGTACACAGACCCCAAGGGTAAAGGTTGCTCCTGGGGCATTCGGTCCCTGTCGACTTCAGGGCTAAGCATGGCCCAGGGGCCGTGGTATACCTGCAGGCAACAAGCACCAGAAAGCTGTTGTAAGTGAGGAATACATTGTAGATGACCCTGCGGCAGGCCAGGAACGCACTGGGGGGGGGGGGGGGGGGAGGCGTACTTATCAGCTTTACTATAATCTAGGGGTAGTTTTTTTTTTTCTCTAATACATTTGCCAAACAATCCCATTGTTTGCTCTGGATCTAGTTTTGAAAAGCAAAGTTTCCTCTTTGAATTACAAGTGCCTGCTTTGAAGTGGCTTTAGAAATTCTAGATAATCAAGGCCCCCTTAAAGCTTCCATACTCGCAACAGTCCAGCTCATTTCTGCACACCGTGCCTTCTAGTTTACAAAATACTTTTGCATATATGATCTCATTTAATCCTCACAGTAAGCAGTGAGGTAGACGATAGTCCTCTTGACTATCTTGGGATTGACAGCAATCCCAGAGTTGTCAATCCTCCTACCAGGGATTAGAAACAGGTTAGTGGTTTCAGCTGACACACAATTCCGAGACCCTGAGGCAAGTCTCATAGCATCTCTTCTCTACCTGAATAGTCCTCAATGGACCTAAAAGGTCCACTCTCCTCAGGTTTGAAAACTTAAGAATATTGATGCTTTGAAAATAATAAGGCAACCCAGTTGCTTTATTCATTTTCCTGAGTACACACATAACAAGATGTTAGAAATTTTGAAGGCAGTAGAGCTCACATTCCTAGGAGAGGTAACAGACCATGGTTCAGGCTTTGGAAGAAAGGAAGCCAGAGAAAACCAGTTTACTATTGTACTCCTCATTCATAGTGACAAAACAGCCAGGAGCTTGGAAATGAAAAAAGAGGGTTTCTGGGCAAAGTTTTTGCTGTATTGTGAGTCCAGTCCCATCACTAGGCTCCCCCAGGGAGTATAGGGCCCTTGTCACAAGCCTAGAATAATGGGGATCAACTTGTCCACTGAGAGAGCTTAATATGTGTCCCTCCAAGTTTAGGGGACCCTGTGCACAGGTACAGAAAATCTAAAGGACAAGTGATGGGCTGACTATGGCTTTGATTGAGGAATAGAGGGAAGGTCAAGGGGAGGAAACTATGTCAGCTTGGGCTTCAGACATGGCCTTCTGTACTCAGCCTTGTGATCTAGAACAGGGACTCTGCAAATCAGATTTCAGCTTTGCCAACTGGCTCCAGATTCGCTCTTCCAATGGGAGACACTAGAGGGAGACAGCACGGCTGCAGGAGTAAGAAGGGCCTTGATCCTTCCTGACTGGGTTTCCTGTTCCTATCCTTGTCAGCCTAGTCTCCCCTCTTCACCCTGGCAGTGAAGGTGAATCTTGTAGCAAAATTTGTACGCAGTTTTTATGCAGGATGTGTATGCATTTCGCCATTTCCCCAACACTTACAGCCTCATCACACTCCCCCCTCCCAGGAGACACCAGGTTCCCATACCCTATCTCCCCTACTCTCCCCTCCCAAACCACCTGGACCCCTCTGTAGCTCAGAGATGCCAGCTCAGCTAAGCAGAACCTCCTCCTCAACATCTGATTTCAGGTTTCTAAGTTTAACACACCCCCCCCCCCCCCACCCCCCACCCCCCCCACATACACCCATCCCCCACCCCCCCCCCCCCGTGGACTGTAGCCCACCAGGCTCCTCTGTCCATGGGATTCTCCAGGCAAGAAGACTGGAGTGGGTAGCCATTTCCCCCTCCAGGGGATCTTCCCAACCCAGAGATGGAACCCGGGTCTCCTGCATTGGTAGGCAGGTTCTTTACCACTAGCGCCACCTTATAGGGGTTGTGTGTTAGTCACTCAGTTGTATCCGACTCTTTGTGACCCCATGTAGACCCCAAATCTCAGGTTCATAATTCCTGTGGTAGAATGCTGGCCAGGTTGAGTCTCTCTCATGAAGAAAATCCGGTTGGCTCTCAGAAGCTGTTGCCTCAGAAAAGTCTAACAAAAGGACCGTCAGTACTGGGTTGCCAAGGAGTTGTCCTAGATTTTCAAACTCCCTGAATTTGAGATAAATATCCCAACTGTGGACCTGCCAACCATCCCGGATCTGTAATTCTTTTGCATCTGAAGCTTTAAAACTGTATCTTTTTCAGCAGCAATTATTTTAATTATGGGGGTTTAGCCAACAAGAATGAAGCATTCTGAGGCAGAGCCTTGTTTGGGGGCTCTCCTCCCAAGAGGCCCTGCCTGGCTGACCCAGCCTGCTGACCTGGCCAGGTCCCAGTAGCTCTGTGCCCTTCAGTGACCTGCTACTGTGGAGACCTCCTGGAGAGAAAGGCAAGTCGCCACCTCCTGGGCGGATCTATTATTGCATGCCAAGGTTCCGGAAAGCAATTGTTATTCAGTCACTCAGTCGTGTCCGACTCTTTGTGACCCCATGGACTGTAGCAGGTCAGGCTTCCCTGTCCTTCACTGTCTCCCAGAGTTTGCTCAAACTATGTCCATTGAGTCGGTGATGCCATCCAACCATTTCGTCCTCTGTCGCCCCTTCTCCTTTTACCTTCAATTTTTCCCAGCATCAGGGTCTTTTCCAACGAGTTGCCTCTTCGTATCAGAGCTTCAGCTTTAGCATCAGTCCTTCCAATGAATACTCAGGGTTGATTTCCTTTAAGAATGATCTCCTTTAAGTTTGATCTCCTTGCTGTCCAAGAGACTCTCAAGAGTCTTTTCCAGCACCACAGTTCAAAAGCATCACTTCTTTGGCACTCAGCCTTAAAAAGCAATTGGTGATGTTAAATTTCTAAGGACAACAACTTCCCTTTTACTGTGAGTTAGTTATCTAGATATGTTTTATAGATAATTATGTCCTAGGCCATTAAAGGGGAGAACACAAAGACTGAGAAAAATTACTACCTTTGGGCCTCAGTTTTTCATCTCTAAGACAAGGCTGGTTGTTATCTTAACGCTCAGAAGCCTGTCACTGGTTTTTCCTTTCTCCATTAAACTGCCTTGTTGAGCTTTCCACATTAGAAGGCAGTGCCTCAGAGTGAAATAAAATTCTTCCCCACATCACTTACACAATTAGATAGCCACCACACACCCCTGCAAATCTGTCATATGTATATTGCTTATTAGTTGAATGTTATCTTTTAAGTTATCTAGGCAGAGTTCCAAAGAATAGCAAGGAGAGATAAGAAAGCCCTCCTCAGTGATCAATGCAAAGAAATAGAGGAAAACAAACAGAATGAAAAAGACTAGAGATCTCTTCAAGAAAATTAGAGATACCAAGGGAATATTTCATGCAAAGATGGGCTCGATAAAGGTCAGAAATGGTATGGGCCTAACAGAAGCGGAAGATATTAAGAAGAGGTGGCAAGAAAACACAGAAGAACTGTACAAAAAAGATCTTCACGACCCAGATAATCACGATGGTGGGATCACTCACCTAGAACCAGACATCCTGCAATGTGAAGTCAAGTGGGCCTTAGAAAGCATCACTATGAACAAAGCTAGTGGAGGTGATGGAATTCCAGTTGAGCTATTTCAAATCCTGAAAGATAATGCTGTGAAAGTGCTGCACTCAGTATGCCAGCAAATTTGGAAAACTCAGCAGTGACCACAGGACTAGAAAATGTCAGTTTTCATTCCAATCCCAAAGAAAGGCAATGCCAAAGAATGCTCAAACTACTGCACATTGCACTCATCTCACACGCTAGTAAAGTAATGCTCAAAATTCTCCAAGCCAGGCCTCAGCAATACGTGAACGGTGAATGTCCAGATGTTCAAGCTGGTTTTAGAAAAGGCAGAGGAACCAGAGATCAAATTGCCAACATCGCTGGATCATCGAAAAAACAAGAGCGTTCCAGAAAAACATCTATTTCTGCTTTATTGACTATGCCAAAGCCTTTGACTGTGTAGATCACAACAAACTGTGGAAAATTCTGAAAGAGATGGGAATACCAGACCACCTGACCTGCCTCTGGAGAAACCTGTATGCAGTTCAGGAAGCAACAGTTAGAACCGGACATGGAACACCAGACTGGTTCCAAATAGGAAAAGGAGTATGTCAAGGCTGTATATTGTCACCCTGCTTATTTAACTTATATGCAGAGTACATCATGAGAAACACTGGGCTGGAAGAATCACAAGCTGGAATCAAGATTGCGGGGAGAAATATCAATAACCTCAGATATGCAGATAACACCACCGTTATGGCAGAAAGAAAAGTGGAACTAAAGAGCCTCTTGATGAAAGTGAAAGAGGAGAATGAAAAAACTGGCTTAGAGCTCAACATTCAGAAAACTAAGATCATGGCATCTGGTCCCATCACTTCATGGCAAATAGATGGGGAAACAGTGGAAACAGTGTCAGACTTTATTTTGGGGGGCTCCAAAATCACTGCAGATGGTGATTGCAGCCATGAAATTAAAAGACGCTTACTCCTTGGAAGAAAAGTTATGACCAACTTAGACAGCATATTAAAAAGCAGAGACATTACTTTGCCAACAAAGGTCTGTCTAGTCAAAGTTATGGTTTTTCCAGTAGTCATGTATGGATGTGAGAGTTGGACTGTAAAGAAAGCTGAGCACCGAAGAACTGATGCTTTTGGACTGTGGTGTTGGAGAAGACTCTTGAGAGTCCCTTGGACTCCAAGGAGATCAAGGAGGGTTAGTTGCACAATGCCCTCGAGGAGGTGAGAGGGGATGGGATCCAGTGCCAAAGTGGAGAGGATGTATCAAAAACTAACTGACCCCTGGACTGGTGCTAGAGACAACAGCAAAGAAAACAGACTTCCTGGAGAATTCATCCCAGCTTTTCTGGAGATTTCATTCTAATTAGGGCAATGGACAATAAAAAAGGCAAACTAATGAATGGATACATGGTACCCATGGAGTGGGATAAATGCCATATGATGTAAGCACAGTGGTCATGGAGGTCCCCTTTGAGACATGAAAGTTAAGCTGAGTCCTAAAGCATGATAGTGGCTTCCCTGGTGGCTCGGTGATAAGAATCCTCCTGTAATGCGGGAGACGTGGGTTTGATCCCTGGGTCGGGAAGATCCCCTGGAAAAGCAAATGCCAACCTAATCCCATATTCTTGCCTGGAGAATCCCATGGACAGAGGATCATGGAGGGCTACAGTCTATGGGGTCTCAAAGAGTCAGACACAACTTAGCAACTAAAAAAACCACAAAGCATCATAGGGCACTATCCACATGAAAAATCTGAGGGACGAGGATTCCACACAGAAAAAAGAACAAGTACAAGAGCTTGAGAGGGAAGAGCTTGGCCGTCTGTGCACTTGCAGGAGGTAAGGCCACAGGAGGATAATTTTCAAGAATGAAGCCTGAGATGAGGTTACAGAGGTTGGTTATTGATGGTTTTTTGTGAACAGCCAATAAATTTTATGATCAAATTTATACGTTACTCAAGGCTAGGAAGGAGAGATAACACTGTTAAATGACATAATCAGAAATTAAAAAGAAAAAAAAATTCAATAGATGGCTTGTGACAAATTCCCGTGTCAGTTCTTGCACTGAGGTTCCAAAAATCAAGTGCAAAAAAGTAGTAAAAAGATCAAGCGCACCACTAGCTCCTGTAAAAAAGGATTTGGGGGTTGCAGAGAGCAGAGCGTAAAACAGAGACCTGAGTGCAAGCTCTCTGGGGAATGCAATCAAAGGAGGGGAAGTGAAGGAGGAGGGAGTTGAAGCAGGAAGAAAAAAGAACTAAGACAGAGCTGTGTCTGGAAGTGGCCATGCCTCCAGTCTTCAACTTGTACTGTCCAAGGAGACCACGGAGTCACTGTCTGAAAGGTATCTCAGCAACAACCAAAGCGGGGAAGTAGGGAGTCAGCAGCTCTCCACTGCCACCCAGACCACTGGGCAAAGATTCTCCCCATGGACGTCTGCGGTCACCCATGTGTGAGTGCTAAGCACATGTGGCTCCACCCACAGCATTACTCAGAAGTCTGAAGGCAGCAAGTGAGGCCATACAGAGTGGGTCTGAGGTTGGTCATGGTCAGCCGCACCCGTGGGAACTAGCTGGCACCCCACAGAACTGGACACAGCAGGAATAAGGGACAGGTGAGACCCAAACCTTGGAAATGAGTCACAAGATTTGTGACATACACACACACATTGATGAGAAGGGACAATTCTCCTTTCACCATTTTGCAATTTATCTCCATCTTTTTAGGTTTTTCATGAATATATGTGTCTAACTAAATCTCATTGGCAATGCTTTCAAGACATTTAGGCCCTTAGAGGTAAAAGGTTCCCCACAAATACTGTCCCAAAAGCCATAATAATCCCTTCTTTAAAATCTCCCTAATTCAACAAAGGAATCTTTATTAAATATTATCTAAGTCTTTTAAGTCTTTATAAAATGCTGCACTTATGTAAACTCCTTATTTCTGCTAATCCAAGGGCTATCAGGGAGGCGAGTACTGTGTTGGGGATATTATTATCCCAAGACAACCAAAGGCTTCAGATTTAAAATTTTGATTCATCTCCAAATGAGGTTACACATACAGTCTCAGAGCTACTCCGCAGCAACACTGAAAGACGATGATGTTCATCATACAGCTGAAACACCTTGTCCCCATTATCTAACTCAGACTGACAGTCATACATTACAAATTCATATATTTTAAAAGCCCTATAATTATCTTGTGAATAACTCAGTGCCTTTGGTGCTAAATTATACCAATTTGTTAAATGAAAGTTTTTTTTTTAAATCAAAATTCTTGTGATTCTGTTTTGACATTTCTCCTTTTTTTTAATATACCTGAAAAAAAATGAAAGTGGCCCATGTCTTTCTTGTTCTCTAAGAGATCTTACCTAATCCTTACCCAGCTAGCTGAAAGTACTGCTGATGGAAGTTCCATTTTTCTTCCATTCTGAGGGCTCTTTAGTCCTACCACTTTTGTCTGCACAGGAAAAAGCAAAGGAGAACTGGTTAGAGGGTGAGTGAGGAACCGTGCTCCTTTTCCCACCTCTGAAGGTGCTGCGAATACCACCCAAGGCAGTCTGGTATTGCACTGGAGATTGGTTTATTTTTCATCTCCTGAAGGGTTGGGAGCCCCTTTATGTACCTATTTCTGTGGAGGGCCACTGCTCCTGGATATGCCTCTGTTGGATCCCCAAAGGGTTGTCTCCTCTTAGAGTTTCTTCAACCTATTTATTCTCCAGGCTGCTTCACGTTCACACCTTGACGCTGCACACTCTCTTCATTGCATCCCTCCTCAGTCTCTAATGGTGCCTTTCAGAAGGGCTTGCAGAAGTCGGGGGTCACTTATCTCTGCCCTCTAGGCCCTAAACTGGCTGGTTGCTGGCTGTGGTATGCCACTATCCACCTCCTCAGTGGGCTCCTGGGCCTCCTCTCCGTGTCCTTTGGGTTCTAAGTAAGGGCCTCACATAGTCAAAAAGGAAAGCATGAGCTTGCAGAAATATCTACCATATATAGAACAATCACCATAATATTTGGGCCAAAGTGCCTCTCCTTAAAGAAGAGAGACTGAGGCCATACTTCAGTTTTATCCTTGCTAATATGACTGGTTGTCCCCAGCCTATGTGTTGTTGTTGCTTAGTAGCTGAGTCATGTTCGATTCCTTTGCAACCCCATGGACTGTAGCCCGCCAGGCTCCTCTGCCTATGGGATTTCTCAAGTAAGAATACTGGAGTGGCCTTTGGGATTTCCTGGGCAAGAATGCTGGAGAGAGTTGCCATTTCCTTCTCCAGGGGATCTTTCCAACCCAGGGATTGAACCCGCGTCTCCTGTGTTGGCAGGTGGATTCTTTACCACTTAGCCACCAGGGAAGCTGCTTATTCCTAGGGTATGTGCTCCCCATTTGGCTTTCATTTCTTTTAACGGTCCAGAAGCCTCTCTCTCCTCACCTAGCCATGTATCTCCATGTTAATCTTCCCTCTAAGCCTAACCCTGGGGGTTAGAGAATAACAAGGGATGAGAGGAACAGAAATGGTTCCAATAATCTGCTTTCCAGGAGACTGTTGAAAAGCAAGATTCAAAAAAATGATGTGGAGGTGCTGCGGAGTCTTCCTAATCCTAAAGGAAAGCCACAAGAAATGCAAGACGAGGCTGTCATTCCCCATCCTCCCAGCATAGACCACACTCTGTCTCTGCTGTCAGGCTCGACTGGGACTCAACTTATTAAGACCTATTTGGCCACCTCTCTGGAACTTCTCTTGAAGCCCAAAGAAGCTAGAAATTACACCAAAACCTGGACCCAGAACAGTGGCAACTTCTTCCATTCCAGTCATTCACAGAAGCCCAGCCTGGTCAGTGGCACTGTTCCTACCCAGCAGGGCTCCTCCCTGGTGAGGCTCAAGCATCCTGAGAAGTTCACAGAGGTCCAGGGCAGAACCTCACAGTGTGTCTGGGGTCCAGGAGTCGAGCATGACTTGGTGAAAAGGAATGGGGGTGGGAGGGGAGAGAGAGCACAGAAACTTCAATGTAGGCAGAGAAGAAAGTCTGCAGCCTCAACGAGATTCGTTCCTTCTCCTAAGGTTTGTGGAGCACGCACTCTGCTCAGTTTCTACTTCTGAGACACATGAACCTTTTCGGGGAAATGCAACATAGCCACGAAAGAGGCCCAACAGGAGTCGGCCCCCGACTTCATGCCCTTGGAAAGAAATTGGAGCACTCGAGAACCTAGTGGTAATAGAATACTATTATTACCACCACTGACAGTAATACTAGTGGTCATGATTTTCATCTACTGAATGTTTTCTCTGCTCCAGGCACTGTGTTCAATGCTTACAAACATTAGTCTCATTTAATCTTTACAACCACTTTACCTTGTTAGTACTATTATTATCCTGCTTTTATAGTCAAAAAAACTAAAACTTGTAAATGTTCAATTATTTGCCCATATGAATAATAACTGGTAAAATCCCAGGCTGGAACCAAAACTTTAACTTCAGAGCTCTAACATCTAACCAACGTGCACATTATCCCACAGTCCTTCAGTATTTCTTTGCCCAGTTAGACAATGGAAGCTACATTTCTAGAAGATGGATTTACTCATCTGCTCTTCTTGAATTAGGGAGGTCCAGTTCAAGTCTCATCATCTCTCTGAGACCTTTCCTAACCCCTCTAGGCCTCACAGAGTACCCTTTTTCCTGAAATCTCATAGCACTTAGAACGTGTGTCACTGATGATTTCATCATCCAAGGGCTCAGGTCATTATCTCATTCAAGTGGCAACAGTTTTCTCTCCAACAAGTCTGCAAATAACCTCAGGTAAGGACAAGCCTTACTTCTCAAGCCGATTGAAACACTTGGTAAACTGGATGAATAACTCCTCCTCCAAGTCCTTCCTGTTGGCACCAGGGCAAGCATGCAGCGTGCCCTCCAAAGGGCCCTGCTCCAGACTTCAAGGTAGGGGTGCTGGCTCCTGAGTTATCTTGGCTGGCCGCCCCTTTGCCTACACCTCTCCTTCCTTACCCTTATCAATATCCTCACTCACTTGCCCATTGTCACCTGGCAAACAGAAGTCTGACAGCCCTCTGCCACCTTCCTGATGGGCTGTCTAGCTCTTTTCTATCCATAGGGGTCACGGCAGCCTATTCCCTGGCCTTCCCCTAGGACTCCCATCTGGGGGAGAAGTGGCTCCCTGTGGTGCTGCCCTGGAATGTCACTGAGTAGCATCTGTCCCCACTCCCTCGGTACTTTCTCTGTAAACTGCCATCTCTGAGGAGGAATCAATCCACGCTGTAATCATTGCCAAGGGGGGCCTGGGAGCTGATTGATGGCTCTAGTTGTTTTATTATTAGCCAATGTAAGTTAAGTAAGTCCAATCAATAAACTTTATAGGTCTCCCCGGATGGCTCCAGAGGTGAAACCCAGCCACTCTCCCCTCAATAGATTCAGACCCCTGCCTAAATAAAAAGCAATACTCACCTAGAGAAGCAGTTTGATTTCCTTTCAAGAGAATCTCTTAGTGCCCTTGAGCCTGTCCTGACTTAAATCAATAACTATAACAGCTTCCAAGAAGAAATCAGTTGCCTTTGGAACATCTCTGTGCACCGCCCACTCTCCCCGGCACATGACAATGTAAGATTCCTGGACTGAACCCGGCAGAGCGGTGAGCACTAAGACCTCTGCCTGTCCCACTCCTGGGCACCGGGCCCTCCTCCCAGCCCTGCAGGCCTCCGTTCACCATTCTCTTCTCCTGTCCCACTGTCCCAGACCTCTCTCCATCCAAGACCCGACCCCCCATAAACCCACCCTGCTCTGCATCCCTGGCCTCCAGGACCCTGGATGACCAGGCTGATTACCAAGGAGCTGGTCCTCCTTGTCATTTTTATGGGGATGTGATAATCCCTCCATGTGGCATTTTTGTGTCTTTACAAGTGTATCTAGGAAGCAGAGTGAAGATGGCAGCAGTAATAACAGATGCCATGGAAGGACCTCAATGGAATGACTGCTGTGGTAAGACTTTCAGGTCTTGGGTGGGGGAGTCTATCTCAGAGAAAGGCAGCATCTCTGTCCACCTAGGGCCCAGCCTGGCCCTGTCTGCCAGGACTGGTTTAGGGGTCAGCCTCATTGCCTTAAATGTGTTCCTTCATCAGACTGGTGAGTCTCCACTTCCCCATCCTGCAGAGACAACACACTGGAGCCACAGGGAAGTGGTCTGTCTACGGGCCAGGAGCCAGCAGGAAAGTAAAGGGACCTCCATACCACTACCCAATGTCAGGGTATTATGCCTGTGAAAGCCTCCAAGCTGCCCATCTGCAATGGTGGCTAGAAATTTTCATTCTTAAGTGGGAATAAGACCTACCACTCCTCAGCCATGGGATCAAACTTTTAAATACTGGGATTTCCATGGATGCTCCAAAGCCCATTCCATGCTGCCAAGACAGATTCTTCAATCAGGCCATTAAATAGTCAAGACCAGGTTGTGTTAAAACCACCCCTATGTTGGAAAAAGCTTTAAATATTAATAAAATGTTGAGTCTTTGTCCTGAAGAGATGCAAGAGTTCCTGCAGCCCAGAGGCCATCTCTACCTGAGAGACTAAGCAGACCTCAGAGCAATGGTATGTTAACATTATGGGCAGATCATTTCTAACAACCCCCTATTCCACGTGACAACTTTGAGCAAAAATTGGGGAATGAAACAAATGATAATAATGGCCAGAAAAGATTTGTCAGAGATTCATAAAGATCCCATTTCACAATCAATTTCAGAAGTTATAATGCTGTCCATTTATTTGTTTGTTAAGAATCTACTTTAGCTGCTTTCCAACGGTCTCCACAGTCAAAAAATTCAGCTAAAATATCTTCATCAGAAAACTCATAAATTTTTGTTATAGCTGCTAAACGTCTGAAGTTTTTCTTCTGTAAAAAAATCAGAGGAAATGGCTGAGTGACAATAAATGTTGTAACTATTCACTATGTTGCTTTAGAACAAGCGTCCAGCTCTTGATGAAAACAATCAAGGCACTTAGACATTGTTCTTTTGAGTTCTTCTAACATAGTCACATGGACAGCAAAATGGAACTATCTTGTATTCTGTTCTGTCATGTTCATAATCATTAGCTATCATTGTTTATTTTGACTCTATTGTTTAAACACAGGAATATGTAATTCCACAGAGTTTGGAACTAAAGTGTTTTCAAATCATTAGAAACTTATTCTGGAAACAAATGCTTGTGGGTGATTCCACATGAGTTAGGGGTTAATTCTCAAATTAATGTCCAAGTAGAGCACAATATTTATCAATAGATAAGTTATATAAATGTGTTAATTTGAAGCATATAGCTATAGATAGACAGAGATATATTTAAAACTCAACAACAACCGAAGCAATTATTTAGAACTTAGACCAACAGAAGTTTTTTTTCAAGGAGGATATTTTTATCACTAACATCATTCAGGATTGCCAACACATGTTGGTAATAGAAAGCAGACTGAATTTGTTTGTTTTATTATTGTTTAAAGTGTGCTACAATGTATCCTTTATTGCCTGAACACAGGATGGATGAATCCCACTGTCTGCTCCACCCCAGGGCCCCACTGCTCAGATGAGTGGCAGGAGTAATTGCAGCCCCTGACCATTAGCAGATCAACCCATGAATCTTGCCTTCAAAATCTTACAAGGAAAGGATGGGTGAGAGAACTCACAATGTAGAGGCCTACAACCAGGTTATAAACCTTTTCTCCCCCCAGCCTATAACATTAAAAAAAAAAAAAAACATAAAACAAAACCTAAGGTCTCTCTGGTCAAAGATATGCTTTTTCCAATAGTCATTTGCGGCTATGAGAGTTGGACCATAAGGAAGGCTGAGTGCTGAAAAATTGATGCTTTCAAATTGTGGTGCTAGAGAAGACTCTTGAGAGTCCCTTGGTCAGCAAGGAGAGCAAAGCAGTCACTTGTAAAGGAAATCAACCCAGAATATTCACTGGACAGACTGATGCTGAAGCTGAAGTCCGAATACTTTGGCCACCTGATGCGAAAAGCCAACTCACTGGAAGAGACCCTAATGCCGGGAAGAATTGAAGGCAGGAGGAAAGGGGGATGACAGAGGATGAAATGGTTGGATGGCATCATCAACACAATGGACATGAGTTTGGGAAAACTCCAGGAGACAGTGAAGGACAGGGAAGCCTGGTGCACTGCAATCTGTGAGGTTGCAAAGAGTCAGACACAACAACAAGTTAAAAGAAAAAAAAAACTCCCAACAGTTAGTTAGTGAAAGTCACTTAGTCGTGTCCGACTCTTTGCCACCCCATGGACTATACAGTCCATGGAATTTTTCAGGCCAGAATACTGAAGTGGGTAGCCTTTCCCTTCTCCAGGCGATCTTCCCAACTCAGGGATCAAACCTAGGTCTCCCACTTTAGGGCTTCCCTGGTGGCTCAACAGGTAAAGAATCCGTCTGCAATGCAGGAGACCTGGGTTCGATCTCTGTGTTGGGAAGATCCCCTGGAGAAGGGAAAGGCTACCCACTCCAGTATTTGGGCCTGGAAAAGTCCATGGACTATCCATGGGGTCTCAAAGAATCAGACAAGATTGAGCAACTTTCACTTTCAACAAACAGTACTTCAACATCTTCTAGTAGTGCATGTGCTTATAATTGGTCACAGTCCCTACCACGCCCCATTTTATACCCTGTCTAATTTGCCCACATAAAGTCATCTGTCTGGCCCTTGTATTCCATGACTGTTTCTAGAGCTGCACCAATAGTAACCAAAATGTTGTCCAGTTAGTTTAATAAGGTTTTTCTCTGTCCTTCTTCACCCTCATTGATCACAGCTCATGGGCCTCTTCTTAACCCTTTAGCGCCACACTTCAGAGGCCCTCTTTCCTCTTGTTTAAACCTGGTGGTTTTCTTCCCTTACACCTCATTTCACGACAGCCACTCTGCTTCAGGAGGAAGGCACTTAGGCACCCACTAAGTGCCCCTTCTCGAGCACGAGTCAGGCAACTGCCTCCCTGTGAGTGGGAACCTTGGTCTTCAGCTTCATCTGCGACACTCAGAGAGGCCAGCGATGCATGGTGAGCACACACTCAGCCTCCCCAAAGTCCAGCAAAGGGCTGTCTTACCTGGTTGGCAGGTGGGGAAACAGGGAGAAAACCATTTCCAAGCCCTGAATATACATGCCAAGTCCCATCCATGGTTGATTTAACTGAGTATCATGCAAAACACATTCCTGGCCAAACTGCTCCCCACTGACTTGAACGATTACTTTCAGCAGTGGTGTGCTGGAGATTTGTTGCTTTTCAATTGCCAAGTCATATCCAACTCATTGTGACCCCATGAACTGCAGCACACCAGTGTTCCCTATCCGTCACCATCTCTTGAAGTTTGCCCAAGTTCATGTCCATTGAATCGGTTATGCCATCCAACCATCACATCCTCTGTCGCCCTCTTCTTTGCAGAAGGTGCTAGAGCTGGCCTGTGCCAGTTCCTGAGAAGCTATTGCTAAGCACTCTGGAATTTTACCAGCAAGTAGGTACCTTGAAATCAGCTCAGAGAGAAGTACTTACACACAGGAAATTGGCAAATGTTGACCAGCAAATCATTGCTTTTAGCCCATCCCAACCTTTCCTTTGCACCTAAATAAGGACAAGAAACTCGCAGCTCTGTTTGGTTTATTTCCTGACTGATGCTTTAAGAGAGACTGTAGAGTGCAGTTAAGAGGAGAGACACACCACCTGGGTTCAAGTCTACCTCCCACCTGTATGACCTTGAGCACACCGTGTAATCTCTGTGCTTCACTGTTCCCATCTCTAGGGTCAAAGCAGTGTTAGCACCTTCTCACAAGACTTCCATGGACTTAAACAAGTCAATACATGTAAAGTACCCAGAGCAGTGCTGGCGCATAAAAGGCTCTCCACAAATATTAGCTATTATTCTCAAACTGAAATATCCTTTAGTTCTCTTATTTTGGCTGTGTAGTTAGAAGATGCAAATATCTACTAACCAATTTAAGCCCTGCACAGCTTGCTGAATATAAATATCACTAATACATCACTCTTTCAGGTAGGTGTATATCAAATCAACTTCTGTCCTCTTCCTGTCAAAATAAAAATAGCAATGACACATGGTAAAAAGCCTATTAATAAATTACTCCAAAATATGGGTATTGGTTTTACATCTCAATACCAGAGTTAGAAAAGTCTCCTCTCAGTTTTTTTTTTAATTCTGCTTTTTTTATGTCATTTTTAAGATGCACTGTATTTTTCACATGTTAATAGTCGTGGAATCAAGGTAGGTGTTTGAACTGTTGTGTACCTATGATGTGACCGTGTTTCTTTTCCCCTCAATAAAAGCAGTTATTAAATTGATGATGGATCTTATAATCAGTGGTGTCTGAGAATCTGGGAAATGCAGTAATAATAGTCAATGGCAAAGTCAGGACAGGACCCAGGACTCTAGCCTCCATGTCTTAGTGTCATGTCCCCAAAGACACAGTGTTCTAGGGATGAGGTTTGTCATGTGTGTGACTGCTGAGGCCACTTGTCCCTTCCCTTAGGCTGTCGTTGGTGGGGGCTTGGCCCTAGTGTGGACTTTTTTAAGTGTGCAAAGATTCATCCTCATTCTTCAATTAAAAACACCGTGCACCCTCCCAGGGGCTGGGTTCTGACTACCAGCGAGGAACATGCTAATACAACATGAAAGCAAAGAGGAAGTAGGAACAAGGCTTCAGAATAAGGGGCAAGCCCAGCTGCACCTGGCAGAAAACACACACACACACACACACACACACACACACGGCACCGGTGTTCGGTTCTGAGTCACCCCCTTCCTGATTTCACATGCTTGGTCTGCGCACCACACTTTCTCTGTAATTTCAGTTTCATCCACCTGGTTTCCTCCCCAAGCAGCTTGTGGAGTTTAAGAAGAAGAAATCAATAGTCAACTCCAAGGGCCGTAAGGGTCATTCTGGCTGTGGCCAATCTCACGTCACTCCACCCCAGCCCACCCACCACCCCTTCCCAGCTCTGGTGGCATGAAAAGCCATAACATTCACCACTTAGCACTCAGGCCCGGCTGGAGGCCCCAACAGCTGACCCCCAGAATCTACGCCCACACTCACTCTGAGACCACACTCTCCAGGCCTAGTCAGCCCTGGACTCCATTCTATGTATTTTTGATTTTACTCTGGCAGGGCAAGTATGATAGCCACTGGCCTAGCACATTATTGAAATGGAAGAATGCCAGTTCCTAACAGCTGCTGCTGTGAAGACTCAGAGAAAAGTCTGCCACCTGTGGGAAGTGAGCTTGTGAAGCACCAGCAGGCTGTGGCCCTTGGTGTAACACTAAGTTCTTAGCGGTAGGTAGGATGAGTCCCGTAGTAACCCCAGGGGTGGGGTGAGTGCAAGGAATGTAGGAGCCAGCCCCATACATTAGGCCCCTCTACTCCTTATCTGAGACATCAGCCCATCACCCTCACACTCAGCCGGCTCTTCGGGAACCCATGCTTCAGAACATCTCCCTGCAGCATCCGCCACCACATCCTTTTCCACCAGCATTCTGGGGCCCCAGCTCCTCTCTAGGGCTTCTTGTAGGCCTGCATCACAAAAACTCAATCATCCAAAGCCTGACAAACTCAGGCCACTTCCTCTTTGCATTTCCTCATACAGATCTCCATTTTTCACAACACTTCCATTTATTCCACAAATATTACAGAACACTTAGTTCATACCAAATACTTACTAGAATAAATGAGCCATAACCCTCAAGTGAAATCAGTCTAGATACAAGGGACCAAAGAACCACAAATCTCAAGACCACAAGGTATTAGTTAACATAACAAGAATAATAAGGTGGTTAGATTAATCACTTAGATACTGTCCTAGAAATAAGCTACTATGAAATCCAACACATGAATGCACTGCTAATGTGATTAAGGTGTCTCTGAAACTCCTCCGGGAGCTTGGTTGGTGTGAATCAGTGCCCCTGACCTTGATGACCACATCTCCAATCCCTTCCTCCAAGACCTGGACCTAGATGGATGAGGACCATAACCTAGCTCTTCATCTCTTTGGATTAGGGACCTTGTTGAGAATATGATGAAAGTTATGGGCCCCTTCCTCCACAAGTAGCATCATATATGCAAACTTGTGTATACATTCCAGGCAGTTCCATTCCCAGCTCACAGATTTAGCTTCAAGGATGTTTATCACAGCATTACTAGTATTAGCAATTAAAAGAAAAAACTGTCTCTCTACTCACAACATTTCTGACTCCAAATGTGTTTGGAGACCAGATATTTTTTATTGTGTCACAGTAATAAAAACACGATAAATGACCTAAATGTCTAATAACAGGATTAAAGTATAGAATGTCCATATAATAATGTATTCAGAAGCCATTAATATATTTTTAAAATAATCTTGCTGACATGATAAAAACTAACACATACTGCTTATCCTGTGACAGGCAAGATATAAATTCTTTAATTATATTAACTCATGTGATTCATACCAATATCCTATCAGGTGTGTGTGTGTGTGTGTGTGTGTGTGTGTGTGTGTGTGTGTATATATTTACTATGTCTGAAATTGTTTATAACAAGATTTGCAGCAGTATACGCATATTTTTATACACATTTTTTTGGTTGCACTGGGTCTTTGTTGCTGTGCATGGGCTTTCTCTAGTTGCAGTGAGCAGAGACTATTCTTCATTGCCATTCGAGGGCTTCTCATTGCGGTAGCGTCTCTTGTTGTGGAGTACAGGCTCTAGACACACAGGCTTCAGTAGTTGCAGCTCCTGGGCGGCTCCCAGATTCTAGAGCACAGGCTCAATAGTTATGGCACACAGGCTTAGTTGCTTTGTGATGACTAGAGATTCTCTGTGATATTTTTAATATATGTACTTTGTTCTTTATTTTAAAAAGTTCTTTGATTCTTTTTCTTTCAAGAGTTGAAAGTTAAATCCTCTCCCCTCGAGTATGGACTTGACTTAGTGATTTTCTCTGGAAAAGTAGAGTGTGGTGGAAGGGACAGGGTATGACTTTCAAGACTAGGTCATAAATGATACTGCAGCCTCCTCTTTGCTCTTCCTCTTGGATCACCTGTGCGGGCAGAAGCCAGCTGCCATACTGTGAAGACACTCAAGCAGTCCTACAGAGAATCCATGTGCTGGGGAACTAAGGCCTCCAGCCAACAGACTGGTGAGTGAGTCACCTTGGAATCAGATCCTCCAGCCCTAGGCTAATCTCATTCATATGGTTCCAACCTTATGAGAGATCCTGAGCCAGAACCACTCAACTAAGCTGCTCCCAAATTCCTGACCCATAAAAACTGCAAAATGATAAATGTCTTTTGTTTTAAACCACTAAGTTTTGGGGCAATCTATTATGCAGCAACAGATGAGTAATACATCCCTAAAATGTCAGTCACAGTGAGATTACGGGAATTTTCTTTTTTAACTTTTTGTCTTATCTGTATCTTCAAATATTTCTTCAATGAACCTATGTTACTTGTATATCTAAACAAGCACACATAAAATAACATATTAAAAAGACTATAAAGAATAAACAAAAGGACAGCCACCCACATCCTGGGTTACGGATACCCATCAATTACAACCGCTTCGTGATGTTTGACTTGAAACTTCTGAATCATATTTTGCAATGTGTGTTCTAGTAACATCACAGGGGAGGAATCTGTGAGAGGAGACTTTGTGGCTCTGCAGGCAAATATCTGAGCAGAGATGATCAGCCTGCACTCCGTTTTGACTCCTGACAGAGTAGGGCAGGCTGGAAAGAACCCTGGATCTGTGCCCAAGAGAACTAAGATCTCATCTTCTATGTGGCCTCAGGAAAGTCACAAATTCAGTAGGTCCATTTTCTGTCAAAGGAATGTTACTTATAACAACAGGAATTTATTTCTCTCAGTTCTGGAAGCTGGAAACCCAAGAACAGAATGCTAGCGTGGTCAGGTTCTGGTGAGGGTGCACTTCTTGGTTCATACCTGGTACCTTCTGTGTTCTTGCACAGTAGAAGGGGCCAGGGATGTCTCTGGAGTCTCTGATAAGGGCACAAATCCTGCTCATGAGGGTTCCACCTCATGATTTAAGCACCTCCCAAAAGCCCCACTTCCTTATACAGTACCATCATTTGGGGGGTTAAGGATTTCAATATATGAATTTTGGGGAGACAGAAACATCCAGATCATAGCATTTATATAATATATACGATTCTGTGCAATTATAAAATAGAAACATACTTCCCTACAAGAATGATTCTTACAACATATGGTCTTGTGAATGCAATACCATGAACTAACAATTCTTGTTTTTAAACTTGTTTAATTAATGTTGAAGTATTTTAAAATAAATTATAGATATTATGATATTTTTACTCCCAAATACTCTCTTTAAAAGGTAAGAACACTTTCCTGCATAATTGTCTGACATGTTGGCCAATCAGACAGCAAGAAAATTCATCCAATCAGATTTCAGAAATGATTGCCTTCCCCTCACATACACCTTGCTTATAAGCCTAGGTTATCTGGATCCTATAATTTAATGGCAGTTACAGTTGATTGACAGACCTTTTGCAAACGAATTGAAACGGACCAGTGGAAATGGAGAAATACCCATACCTAGCAACTTGCAATAAAATAGGTTTCTACCCATCTACAAGTGAGGGAGGATCCAGCCTGGAGAGATTACACAAGAAACAGAAGGGAACCAGAAAGAGAATTCCAGTCTCTGCCAACCTGGCCTACCAGGAGGGCTGCTGGCTCTCTTTCCCAAATCAAGGCCAGAGAAACTACAGAGGAAAACAGGGATTCCAGGAATCAACAACAACAGCAACAATAGCAACAAGGCATGAGAAGCCCCCAAGGGGATGGCTCAGACAAGGGCCTGGCCTTGCACAGTTTCCTGTATACAACACCAGACAAGCAGCCAGTGCTCCTGGGGGATGTGTGCTCCCAAACAGGACACTGTCACTTCTGCAGAAGCAAAACAGCAAACTACACATGCTACTATCTGAAGCAGAAGGATTAGAACATGTGCAAACAGACCAACATTTAAAATAAGACTCAAGTAGAATGAAACATATAAGATAAAAGTGATATTAAACAAGAAGTTTAAAGAACCAGTAAAAATGTTAGGTGTGTGCTAAGTCACTTCGGTCATGTCTGACTCTTCGCGACCCCATGGATGGAAGCCCACCAGGCTTCTCTGTCCTTGGGATTCTCCAGGCAAGAATACTGGAGTGGGTTGCCATGCCCTCCTCCAGGGGATCAAGTGATCAATGTTAGGTATGAAAGCTCTATTATTAAATAATGGCCACAGGTCAGAGGTGGGGTCGAAATAAGACCCAAGGATCAAGCCAAAGAGAAAACCAAGTATTAACAGACCTGGACAGGCAGAGAGTGGAGCTGATTCACCATCCCCAATCCTTCCCCACCCCAGTCTGGGTTTGCTGTGAGAGCTTTCTCATTAAAGGGCTTGATGGAGAAGCTGGCACCTCTAGTCTCCAGCGCCTTGCGCTATGGTATTTGCTTTCAACAGACCTGCACCTTGGAAGTCCCTCTCCCTTCCCATGGGGCCTTTTGGCCCAGGAACTTCAGGTGAAATTTCTCTTTTCTGATGCCCTACAGGCAGGACTGGCTACACAATCTGCAGGTCCCAGTGCAAAGTAAAAGTGCAAGGCCGCTTGTCAAAAAAAAAATTATTACAAATTTCAAGATGGCAACAACAGAACATTAAACCAATGGTGTGGCTGTTCTGAGGGTGGGTCTGTGTGCAACCGCCCAGATTGCGTGACCACAAACTACTCAGCCCACAAGGCCTGGGGACTCTGGCCATCTCCACCCTTGCAGCTGGGGATATATAAATTCCACTTTTGTCAACATCCCCCCTGCCTCCCAGGTCATGTCTCCTTGCAGGATTCAGGCCAAACCTTACCAGAAAATGTTGTCTTTTCTCACCAGCATCTTCCCATCAGATGAATAACCTCAGAGCAGCAGTTTCTTTGGGAATCTCTTGGGGCCCTGAATTGCTCACAGGCAAGCACTCAGACCCACTCAACCCTCAGCCCCCAGCAACAGCGATAGTGGGCTGCCAGCAACCGTTCTTGGGGGATCTCATTACTGAAAAGAAAAAAGAGAAAAAATTAGGATTCATCTCTTCCCCTAGGGCTATCAGTTCATAAAACTGCATTATCAAAAAATACCACTAGACTTAGAAAAATTCTGAGTCAGGCTAGGAAATTTTATTTATCTGCTGATGAATGATGAGGTAGTCCAGAGTCCTGAAACCCCGTGGTAAAAACCTAAGGGTTCTAGCACTCTGTGGGTTCTGATTTGGGCAGATGTGAAAGCCTGTGTGTGGAGGTGGAAGGGAGGGTAAAATTTTTATACAATACCAAGTTTAACCATTTTAAAGTGTACATTCAGTGGAATTATGTACATTCACGCTGTTGTGCAACATCACCATTATCCTTTTCCAGAACTTTGACATCATCCCAGACTGAAATTGCCATTAAACAATCATTTCACATTCCCTCTTTCCCCAGCCCTTGGGCATCTCTATTCTATTGATGGTCTCTATGAATCTGTCTCTTCTAGGTATCTCATGTAAGTAGAATCACACAATATTTGTCCTTTAGTGTCAGGCTTATTTCACTTAGCATAATGCTTTCACTTATCATACATGCTGTGGCATGCATTAGAATTTCATTCCTCTTTATGAGTGGATAATATTTCATTGTATGTATGCATCCCATTTTGTTTATTCTTTCATCTGTTGATAGTCTGGATTATTTCTACCTTTTTGCTATTGTGAATAATGAATAATATGTGGATATTAGTATACAAGCATATGTTCAAGTCCTGGCTTTTGATTTCTTTCGGTATATGCCTAGAAGTGGAATTGCTGCATTTCTCTAATTACTGACATTAAGCATCTTTTTATGTGCTTATGGGCCATTTACCATTTCTGAATTGCATTTTTGGTGTTGTATTTTCAAAGTTTTTTGTATATTCTGGATATTAATCCTTTATCAAATATATGAGTTGAAAATATCTTCTTCCATTTGGTGGACTCTTTTTTCTTTCTTTGGTTAGTGTCCTTTGATACATATAGTGGGGAGGTTTTTGAAGAAATAATACTAACATAGCAGACTACTTATGCCTAAAAAGGATGCAAGAAACTTTTAATTGGCCTGCCCACCTCAGATTCACTCTCCAGCCTTCTCCACCCTGTTTCTGTCACCAGATGACTGGCTTCTAGGTATAGCTACGTTTGACTCCCTTGCCCTCTGATTTCCCAGTTGGGTTAAGTCAACAGGAGATACCAGCAGGAGACCTGCAGGACCACAGGTTGGCTGTGCCTCTACCAAAGATGACAGCTCCTGGCAGGTGGCTCTCTAGGTCTGGCAGCTGGCTCACCCTCTTGCACCTTAAGGTCTTTCACCTTTAGGTGCAGTAATGGCTCCCTACTACCCCAGCCCACAGGTACTGAACCATGCATGTTAGTTTTTCTTAACCCTGTGTAGGGGAAGAAAACCTCCTCTGGGACCCTCTCAGGGTGACTCTGAAAATTAAATTGACAAAGACAGATGAAGAGAGAAAGCACAGAAATTTTTACATGTACCTGGGAGTCTTCACAAGAGGATGAAGACCTGAAGAAGTGAATAGAGCAGGAAGCTTTTATAACCTTTTAGATCAAGAAATAGAAAATTTGTCAAGATTTTCCAAAGCATAGGGATTTGGACTTGGGGTAGTAAATAGTGAAGAAGTAACTGGGAAGTAAGGGCTAGTTTAACAAGAGTTTTGGTACAGATTTCTTGGCCCCAAATTCCCATCTCTAGTGATAAGAATATTTCTCCTGGTACATGGAGAGTACCTTTCACATAGGACTTCAAAATGCTAAGGTGCCATATTTTAGGGTAGCTTGTCCTGAACCCCATCACCTGCCCACACAGCTTTATAAGCAGCTCCTTTGTTAAACTCTCCTCAATAACTCCATTTGAACATTTCCTGTTGGAACACTGACTGATAGAAATGAAAACACTCTAGAGGCAGGAAGACCAGAGTTCAAGTCTTGGCTTTACTGCTCAATAACCAATAAAGAACCTTGCCTGGAGAATCCCAAGGACAGAGAAGCCTGGTGGGCTTCCATCCATGGGGTCGCAAAGAGTCAGACATGACTAAAGCGACTTAGCACACACCTAACATTTTTACTAGTTCTTTACTGGACAGGTTCAACTGTCTGAGCCTCCTCTTCTCCAGCTGGCAGGTGGAGGTAATGATCCCTACCAAATAGGGCTGTTGGGAGGATGGAATGAAAGAGCAAATGTGAATACCCAGCATACAGTATATGCTCAGCAAACGTTAATTCTCTTTCTTTTGCTGGACAAAGCTGCTCCTTGCCCGCTTTCCCAGCCTCCTTCTGCTTCCCAGTTCTGCTGCCCTTACTTAAAGCTCCTATCTTGGTGCTTCACCAATGGTATGGTCAGTCTTCATAATCTAGGTCTCTGTCTTGTCACCTAAGTAACCCCACAAACATCCTCACAGACACTGTTTAAAACAGCACACTCAATTGTGCCATTACTTTAGAAGTCTTCCTGCCTAATGAAGTGGGTGAAAACATGTTACCCAACAAGTTCATCCTACTCCTTTACTCATGCAAACATGACAGTCCCAGGTAAGAAACGTGCATAACTCAATTAAAATTTCCAGCTCCTTTAAGTGTATGCAAAGCCAAGAGGAAATGCTCAGGACATTTGGCTAGTAGTAATTCTCCCATAATCTGGCCTGTAACAACTTCTGAAATCCTGCCAGATGTGTATTGGGGTGGTAGGAGGCAGCAAAGGACTGAGAATGTGGCCTCTGGACTCAGTCTACCTGGGTTAAATGCCAGCACCTCCACTCACTAGCTGTGTGACTTAGGCAAAGAACCAAATCACTCTGATCCTTCGTTACCTCACCTATGAAATCAAGGGTATTCATGCCAACTTCATAGGGATGGGGTGGTAATTATATAAATAATCCACTATAATAATAAAGTGCTTAGTACAGTTCCAAGTACATGAGTCACACTCAATAAAATTTAGCTAATATTTCAATTCTACTCCACACTAGTGTACTTAGAAGGATTCACAGTGTACAGTGAAGGCAGGCACTACCAGCAAATGTTTTATCATACTGGTCTTAAAATAAGATTCTTTCTGTTGTAAAAGTAATGACTATTCATTGTGTAAAGTTTGGAAACTGAAAATGTATAAAGAAAAAAAAACAAAAGTCTTAGTAATCTTACATATGAATACAACCACTGATTCTTTTCAGTGATTTTCCTTCAGGATCTATATACATTTATTTTCTTTCATGCGTATTTGTATTTACAGTTGGGTAGTTTTATAGACCAAGAATTTTTATACTGATTTATCACTGCCATGACCTTTTCCCCATGTTATTGGTCTTCTAAACCATGATTTTTAACTTAAACTCTATATTGGTTTAGTTGCACACACATCTTTAAAGTCACGTACTGCATAAAACAACGCACTAAGGTAGAAATACGACTTTCTTCCGCTCTTACATTTCATGACATAATGTATTCAAAACCTTCCCATGTCTCTTTCACATTAGCATCTCTGTCTTCCCCAGAGCCACTTTTTGAGTCATCTCACAGTTTTCTAGAGTACATTACCTTCTCTTCCATCCAAATTGTTTGAGTTATAGCACTTTTTGAATCTACTTGCTGTCACTGGAAATTTTATCCTAAACCACAAGTAGAACAGTTAGTTCTACCTAAAACAGTTTTGTTTTTCTTTTGAAATACAATGCTAAATAATATGTTAGGTTTTTCATGTGCCATGTAATCTCTACAACATACTTATAGTTATTTTGTTTTTTCGAATGTTACGTTTCTAACAAGTATTATATGGACACAACAGTCAAAAAGAAAGGTGATTTTTCACTGATAAATGATTTTCCTTCTTAAGATAGAATATACTTAATCTGTCCCCTATTAATGGATACTTAGATTGTTTTCCTTCTTTCGTGGAGTTTATTTTTGAAATGGCTTGGAGAAGAACTAGAAGAGAGAAAAAAAAAATCAAGATATACTTCAAGAGATAACTTCTATTTTTGACTGTTCTTAGCAGCATCTCTCTGACCTCCTTCTACCTTCTTTAGAACTAATATTCTTTGACTCTCACTAGCGCTCAGGTGGCTGAAGCCCCAGGCCCAGGCATTGTTCAAGGTCACGGAAGAAGTGGATGAGGGGCAGGGCAATAGTTTGTCAAGCAGCTCTGCTCAGCTGCAATGCCCCAGAAGCTGCCAGCAGCAGGGACACAGCCCAGGACGGAATGTGGCCAGCAGGCAGTTGCTCAAGCCTATACTTCCCCACGTTTCTGCAGGCCAGCGTCCCACCCCTTCGCCCCTTCATCACTTTATATAAATCAAGGTCGCAGGCCTCCAGGGAGTCACCGACTGAAGGCAAGTCAGGACTGAAAAGAGAAAGAGACTAGAACAGCGATAGTCAACAGGATGGCCAGAGGCCACTGGCCCAACAATGTGCCATCTGGGATCGGAATAGCCCAACAGACAAATACACCATTGATAGCGGACAACCAGGGACAGTGACCGTTGCTAATTTGGGGTCTGGGGATGTATAGAAGGAAACAGATCATTTCTTTCCTTTAAATTCTGCCTAATATCTCCAGAATCTATACAGCCACATACCTAGTGGTGCGGTGAGTTTTTCATGGTGATTGAGCAGTTAGAATGTTCAGAACCAAGTGAGAGTTCAGAAGCAGCTGAGAAAGTTGGGTTCTGCCCAGAGGCACACTGGCAAAGGTTTAACAGCAGGCTCTCATGTGCGTGGAGTTTGGGGAGCAGGAGCCACAGTTAGTAGCATTTGCAGTTTTCTATGGTGTGCATACTCCCATCTTGGCCACTTTCAAGCTACCAACATGATGTCACTGAATACAGAGTTGTAAAGAGATATGCATTATACAGTGTCTCCATCATACAGATAAACTAGATAGAATTAACTTTAAGAGCAAGGATAATAGTATCCGTAGCAAAATAGTTAAGATGTGATGCTTTATGTATTTATTACCATTGCTTTTAATATAACTTGTTTAATTGTAAGCTTACATAATTTATTTTTTAATAATAAGTGTTTGATGGCTTGCAAAATTTCTGAAAATCAATAAGCTTTCATTAGCTTGTACAAGACAGCACACCATTTTGCCCTTTACCCTCCCCTGTCACTGGCATATCTTAGTCCCCACTTCACTGTAGACTTGGGAGAGCAGCTGTGGGCAGAGTTAAAAAGCCATGTTGAATTTGAATGGCATTTGGACTACCCCTCATATCCCTATTTCTCTAATGACATAACCTGTGTTAGTCAGGATTCTCCAGAGAAACAGAAACAACGGGATATACATAAATGACAGACAGATAGATGGAAAGAGTGAGAGAGAGAGATAAGAGGAGATTTACTAAAAGAATTAGCTCACATAGTGATGGAGGCTAAGAAAATCCCACAATCCACCGTCTGTAAGGCAGAGAACCAGGAAAGCCAGCGGTATAAGGCAGTCCAAGTTCAAAGACCTGAGAATCAGGGTGGCCAAAGGTATAATTCCCGGTCCTAGGCTAAAGGCTTTAGAGTCAGGGGTCACTGCTAAAAGTTCCAGAGTACAAAGGCCTGAGAACCTGGAGCTCTGATGTCAAGGGCAGGAGAAAATGAACATCCCAGATCAGGAAGAGAGTCAGAATTCACCCTTTCTTGGCCTCCTTGCTCATTCAGTTCCTCAACAGATTGAATGATGCTTGCCCAACTAGGTGCAGGCAGAGCCTCTTCACTCAGTCTGCTCAATAAAACGCTAATCTCTTCAAGAAACACCCTCACAGAAACACAGAAATAATGTTTACCAGCTATCTGGGCATTCCTTTATTCAGTCAAGTTGACACATAAAATTGACTGTCATACAACAAAACCCCTCTTTAAAATTTGTTTTAAGTATAAAATACAGCATATCTGCAAATAAAAATGCACAGACCATAATATAATGAAAATTTGCAAATTACACAGTTTGCAAAGATAAAACATTGCAAACTCACCAGAAGTTTTCTGCGTATCCTCCTCTTCATATCCCCCTTCCTCCTCCTCAGAGGGGACACTGTCCTGAATTTGGTGATTAATATTCCCAGGTTTATCTTCATTATTTTAGTACATAGTATATATATGTACATGTGTATATATAGGTTGTGTATACATATGTGCATATAGTATTGTTTCCAGTTTCTTTTTACAGATAGGAAAACAGAACTCAAAGTCCAACTTGCTTGAATAAAAATATCTTTTATTAACTTTTTTCTTAAGCGTCTGAAGAAAAGAGCTCACTCAAAACAGGCTTGGGAAAGAAAAAATGAAAGTGAAAGTCACTCAGTCGTGTCTGACTCTGCGACCCCATGGACTGTAGCCTGCCGGGCTTGTCTGTCCATGGAATTCTCCAGGCCAGGATACTGGAGTGTGTAGCTGTTTCCTTCTCCAGGGGATCTTCCTAACCCAGGGACTGAACCCAGGTCTCCCACACTGCCGGTGAATTCTTTACCGACTAAGCAACCAGGGAAGCTTTATTTCTAGCCTAAGGACAATTTAGAAGGGTAGGTGCACAGCCACCCATTTCAGGACTGGAATAAATGCTAACGAGCAAAGAGAAGTCTTTTTTAAGACTTCCAGATGATGGCCTGTCTTCCGTTTCCCTATGAATGCCGTCAGCAGCAGACCATAGTTGTCACTAAAGATTTCACCTTCTGGCTTTTCATGGTCACTCTTTATAAATGTCACTATGAAGACATCTTATTCATGAGATCCTTTACTAACAGCATTTTTTTGTCCAAGAGGTAAGAGTTTACATGGTATTTATATCTCATCCCTTTTAAAAAATGACAAATATTGAGAAACATCAAGGCAGGAAGATGTTATTAACAAAGACTGTTGTAAGCTGAAAATCACAAGATGGAGATTTGTGATTCTCTATCGAACCTGATTATAAAAGTTTTTATTGAGCACTGTCAGATTCTAAGCTGGGGAGAGGCCACTATTTATAACTTGGACCTAAGTGGGCAATAACAGATATAAAATCTTGGAATTTAATAGCAGCTCTGAAAATGTTAAATTGAGAGTTTGAGCAGTTTTCACGTTAAGAGCTGGCACACTGTAGAAAGCAAGGGCTGTATTGATTTCTGATAGAAGAGGCCATCTCTCAAACGGATTTGAGCCTTTTCATATTCCATTTAATTCTAAAGACTCATTTTAAGTGATGTCCCCTTCATTCCCATTTAGTGTATGTGACTTAATTGAAGAAGAAAGAAAACAGCTTTTCAGAGAAAGACCTCTTCCTGAGAGCCAGCTGGGGTCACCGCAGGGGTGGAGAATATAACTAAAAAATCTGCTCAATGACATGAAGTTCACATTGTAGATTATTTCCCTCAAATGTTCTAGTTCAAAGCAGATTCAAATCCCTTTCCTTGGGCTGTTTTTGCAGTAGAGTACCAATAGGAAAGGGGTCCTTTGTGTCACTCCTTAATTTTTTCACCAATCATCCCTGCATGGAGAGGCCTCCTGGCCACCTCTGCCTGCCTCTCTTACTTGCCTTTCTAAAAATGTCATGCTCTCAACTCATGGTCTTGGGGAAGGGAGGACCCCAACTATCCCCGGCCTGGTGAGCAGTGAAGGACAAGGTCTAGGAACGTGATTATCGGAGTGGAAGCTCACTTTAGCATCAATTATGCATGTTATGGGACAGATAACCAAGGTGACCTTTATGCTCAGGATTCCAGTCCATTGGTGTCTGTGTAGAGAACCAACTCTGGTTGGCAAAAAAGCTACCTTAAGTGGTCTTAGTGTAGCCTGTGATCAAAGGATGTTGGAAAGGAACCTCTACCCTCAAAGATATCCTCTGTGTTAGTTTTCTGATTCTGTTATAAATTACACAAACTTAGTGGCTTAAAACAGCACCAATTTATTCTCTTACAGTTCTGGAGGTCAGAAGTCTGAAATGGGTCATATGGGGCTAAAATCAAAGGTCATGCTCCTTCTGGAGGTTGTAGGCAAGAAGCCCTGCCTTTCCTAGATTCTAGAGGCTGCTTGAATTTCTTGGCTTGTGGACTTTTCCCTTCTGTCTTTCAAGTGCATCAATCCTACCTCTGCTTCTGGCATCACATCTTGTCTCTCAGCTCGTGACCCTCCAGCCTCCATTATACATGGACGCTTGTAATTCCATTGGCTCTATATGGATAAGCCGAGCTGATCATCACAGCTCATGGACCTTAATTTAATTCATCTGCAAAGTCCCTGCTCCCATATTGTTGTTGTTCAGTCACTATGTCATGTTCAGCTCTTTGCGACCCCATGGACTGCAGCACACTAGGCTACCCTGTCCTTCACTATCTCCCTATATTTGCTCAAACTCACATGCATTGAGTCAGTGATGCCATCCAACCACCTCATCCTCTGTCACCTCTTTCTCCTCCTGTCCTCAATCTTTCCTAGCATCAGAGTCTTTTCCAGTGAGTCGGCTCTTCACATAGGTGGCCAAAATGTTGGAACTTCAGCTTCAGCATCAGTTCTTTCAATGAACATTCATGGTTGATATCTTTCAGGATTGATTGGTTTGATCTCCTTGCTGTCCAAGGGACTCACAAGAGTCTTTTCCAGCACCACAGTTTGAAAGCATCTATTCTTCAGTATTCAACCTTCTTTACAGTCCAACTCTCACATCCATACATGACTACTGGAAAAACCATAGCTTTTACTATACGGGCCTTTGTTGGTAAAATGATGTCTCTGCTTTTTATTACGCTGTCTAGGTTTGTCATAGCTTTCCTCCCAAGGAGCAAGCATCTTTTAATTTCGCAGCTACAGTCACAGTGATTTTGGAGTGATTTTGGAGCCCAAGAAAACAAAACATGTCAGTTTTTCCACTTTTTCTCCATCTATTTGCCATGAACTGATGGGACAGGATGCCATGATCTTAGTTTTTTGAACGTTCTCATTTAAGGCAACATATTCTGGAGAATGGGATGTGCACATCTTTGAGAGACCATCTTCAGTCCACCACCTCCCTACTGCTTCCCCGGTAGCTCAGCTGGTAAAGAATCCACCTGCAATGCAGGAGACCTGGTTTGATCCCTGGTTTGGGAAGATCCCCTGGAGAAGGGAAAGGCTACTGACTCCAGTATTTTTGGGCTTCCCTGATGGTTCAGATGGTAAAGAATCCACCTGTAATGTGGGAGACCTTGGTTCTATTGCTGGGTTGGGAAGATCCCCCGGAGAAGGGGAAGGGCTACCCATTCCAGTATTCTTGCCTGGAAAATTCCATGGACAGAGAAGCCTGGCAGGCTACAATCCACGGGGTGGCAAAGAGTCGGACATGACGTTCACTTTCTTTCATGCCACTTGAGACACATTGCTTTGGGTCTTAAATTTCATTTGTTTAAGAATCTCTTTTAAAACACAAACACTCCTGGTAAAGGTGATGCCAAGAGTACTGGAGAAAGCCCTGGCCTGCTCTTGAGTTCCCTCTGCTCTTTATTCTGCTATCCAATAAGGCTGAACTACATTGGCTTATGGAGGCTCCCATCCTGGCCCTAAAAACCATGAGACAATGAAGTAAATAAGATGATAAGATTATATAAGTGAATTCATCCCTAAATTGATCAGACAGAGATGCCCAGAGTCACCTTAAAGAAAGAAAATGAGCACGAAGCCCCCTGTGTAGCCAGATCAAAGGAATTACCCTGCAATGTCTCAAGCAGAAGCAAAGTGGTCTGACAAGGAAGCATGGGAATGAAGAGGCACAATGCTCACAGGCCTTGTGCCAGGCTCTCTGTCCACCCATCCAGATCCAGTCTCTGCTTCTCTGCCTCACTATGCGATCTAAGAGGTGGTCTTTGTTGAGCCTTTTGTCTTCCAGTTGTGTTCAGCCAACTGGAGGCCACGTGCGGGATCAGAAAGCCGTAGGAGAGACAGGCAGGAGTATTTCTTCCCCCAATTCCCTCCCCACGAGACTGTTTTGGCAGTGACTCTCTTCCTTCATCAAAGGCCATGGATCATGTGGAAATGCTCCCCTTAGAGCTTCAGGTACAGCTCTCTCCATGTCCTGGTAACTGCTTCCTTTTCCACCGCTGGAGGCAGTCATTACTCCCAGAGTTGCCAGACTGGAGACAGACTAGGGGTGATTCATCATCCCTTGTTGGTTTTGAAATATGCTTGAAAAGAATAATCCCTTCTTCAAACTCTCTGCAATTACTATTCCCTTTTGAGAGTGCTGTTTAGTATTTTCTTCCTAGACCTTGTCTGATACCTGCCATGTCCTAGCACTGCCCCTTCTGATAAGAGGATGTGCCTAGCCATTGTGCCTCAGACTTTCATACTCAATGCCATTGAACTCTGGTCATTATGTAGTTTCCCCTGTGCAGTTCTAGGAGCCTTGAACAACCAGCCAATATCTTGATTCTTCATGGAGCTTCTCACCCTATTTGAGAGAAGGCACTGCTCAGGCTAAAGTCAGCTTAGCAGGTTTGTGTCTTATTCATTATACATTAATAAATTGGCTTTTGTTGTTTTTTGAGGGGGTTATAGTTCTCTTTGATGGAGAAGGCAATGGCACCCCACTCCAGTACTCTTGCCTGGAAAATCCCATGGACGGAGGAGCCTGGTAGGTTGCAGTCCATGGGGTCTCGAAGAGTCGGATACGACTGAGCGACTTCACTTTCACTTTTCACTTGCATGCATTGGAGAAGGAAATGGCAACCCACTCCAGTGTTCTTGCCTGGAGAATCTCAGGGATGGCGGAGCTTGGTGGGCTGCCGTCTATGGGATCGCACAGAGTCAGACATGACTGAAGCGACTAGCAGCGGCAGCAACAGTTCTCTTTGAGCTATGTTACTATAAGTCATCATTGCTGCATCCAATCAAATTTGGGGCATAAGAAGACAGAGTGTCTGGACTGGTAAAGCTGGAAACAGACCACGCCAGACCATAGGGAATGCAGAAAGGTCAGTGCCACCTTGCAAGGCCTCCTGGTAGCCAGGCCCTCCTCCGGGCGTCTCCTGTGATGTCTGTCTCAGCACACACTTGCTTTTAGAGTTCTACAGCCTTTAATATCCTCCACTGCTAACAGTGTATGATCCTCCCACAGACTGTTATCAGCTAACACCTTGCAGGGATTATGACAGCTGGCTCAGAGCAGGAACACACAGAAAAGGGACATGGCTCAAAGCCTGGAGTGGGGAAGGAGGTAGGAGGGGAGAGGTGGGGTGAACTTGAAGCACGATGAAGCTGACAATAAACGGGCGATCAATCTGACTCATGTTACTTTTTTGCAGCTGTTCCTTGGAGCTCTTGATCCCTGTTCCCTCTGTGGGTCCAGGTGTTAACCTTGGCTCTGCCACTAACTACCTGCACAATCCTTATCTTCTTCAGATAATGGTTCCTTCAAATGAAAACAGAATGCTGAAAATCCATGAGTCTGTTCTACACATATTTAATATGTTACATTCAAGTATTTTTTTAAATGTATATCCAAGTATCATCTTGTTGGGAAGTAGAGATTCAGTTTGACGTGGGTCGTTTAGACTTCACGTTTAGAGCACAGGAGGTCACATGAATTCAGGCTTGGAACCCAGCTCCACTACTTACTGAGTGACTCTGAGAAAATTATTTAACCTCTCTGATCCTTAAGTTCTTCATCTCTAAAGCAAGAAAATGCTTCTCAGCTTGCACAACTATGAGGGTTATATGAGATAATATCTATGCATCCTGGATATAATCCAGGATCTCACACCCCCAGAGTCTGCACAGAGTTACAGTTGAAGACATTTCTAAAACCAAATGTAATTTATAAAGTTTTCTAATCTTACTAGCAGCACTCAAAGAACATAAAATGGGATCCAATTCACTTGAAGAACATAAAAGGGGATTCAATTTATAAACCACAGCAACACTTCTTAAAATAATATTTTCCTCTTCTGTCCAATTCCCTTACCTCTCACCCACTACTACTCCAGAATCTCAACTCTAGAAATCTCCCCAAATTCTCCCCAACACTAGACTTCACAGATTTGGCAAAACAAAACAAACAAGAGAAAAGGATGTCCAGTTAAACTTGAATTTCCGATACACAACAAATCACTTTTTCAGTACAGCGATTTCCCATGCAATATTTGGGACATACTTATAATCAAAGATTATTTATTATTTATCTGAAGTTAAAATGTAACTGGAGTCCTGTATTTATCTAGCAATCCCACCTAACACCCAACCCACAAAGGTTTTTTTTTTTTCTGCTTTTCATTCCTCCCCATCCCATGTTTGTTGCATAGGTTTGTCACGGTTAAAGCTCACTAACAATTCCTAGAAAATAAAAATAGAAAGTGGGTAATAAAGTCTAACATTTTTACCCCTTTTCCTTGGCGCGTCATTGAGTTTCCCTTGCTCAGAAGGTGCTGTGTGCAGAGGCCTCGCACTCAGCACTTGAGGCCAGAATTCCCGGTGTGACATGGCTGCGCTGACACCTCGGCTCCGCCGACCGTGTCCAGAAGCCCAGCAACTGACACTTCAAGATGGCAGCGCAGGCTGTGTACAGACACTGCTTCCACACTACAAGCTGTAACCTGAGCCGCCCAGCTGCACGGGATCCCGGGAGAACTTGGCTCCCTCCATACTGATGAGCAGCCCTGCCCAGGGTCTTTGGGGAGAGCATGTGGTCTAGGGCAGCTCAACCTTTTGGCACCAGGGACCAAATGTATCATGCAAGAATTTTTCCACAGACCAGGGCAGGTAGGGCAGATGGTTTCAGGATGATTCAAACACATTTCACTTATTGTGCACTTTATTTCTATTATTATTACATCAGCTCTGCCTCAGATTGTCAGGCATTAGATCCCAGAGTTTGAGGACCCCTGGCCTAGAGCTCAAGGTTGTGCTGCTGCATTCTTGGATTTGAGAATAAGGCTTTCCTTCACTTCTGAACTGAACTCAGTCTGTTCTGTTGGCTCCAGTGATGTTGGGCAGAAGGAATCCTTATTGGGTCCTGACTTGCAAAGGTCAGCAACAGGTTGACTTAACTCGTTGTTTCTCTTCCTTCATTTTTTTTTTCCTTCTACACTTTACCCAGCACCAGCCTTCTCCATAGCACAGGAGAGCTTTGGAGCTGACCCAACAAGAAGAATCCTTTCCTTTCCCTCCTGCCTCTCCTGTCCTCCCTCTCTATATCCGCTCCCCGGATTCTATGCCTCCCAAAGCTCAGTAGCCAGGAAAACTCTGAGAAGGCAGGAGAGAGTTTGTAGCTAATGGGCAAAGACTAAATTTTTGTTGGGGTTAGGAAGTGAAGGCATCGTGGTCCTTAGCCCAGGGTCTGGAATATAGTAAACACAGAACAAACACCTGCCCTTACTCCTGCCCTTCTTCATTAATATTACTAGGTAGACATCCCCTCCCAGCCCAAATTCATGGCCTTGTTCTCTTTAGAAGGGGTCCCCAACCTCCAGGATCTAATGCCAGATGATCTGAGGTGGAACTAATATAATAATAGTAGAAATAAAGTGCACAATAAATGTAATGTGCTTGAATCATCCCGAAACCATCTCCACACCTGCCCCAGTCTGTGGAAAAACTATCTTCCATGAAAACGGTCCCTGGTGCCAAAAACTTTGTGGACCATTTCTTTATAGAACACTCCAGGGAGCTTAAAAGCCTAAAGGAGTCCTGTCCACCACACTGCCCCTACAGAGATATCAGTGATGGTCCCAAACCCCTGAGGACTGGATCCACACCAGCTCACAGTCTCTCCACTGCAGGAACGGTCTCTACTCCACGGCTTGGAAGCCCCAGGTAATTGTAGCATCACTCTGCTTGCAGGGTCACGTGACCCACTCTGCTCGCCACCCAGGAAGTTCAAGATCTGTAAAGCACCCAAAGAGCCAGGGGACCCCTTCTGGGACAGTGACCTAGGTTCTCTTTCCAGATGCTGAAGCCCCACTGCTGCTGTCGGCAGTGATACTGCTCCATTCCGGGCCACCTCAGGGAGTTAAATTCCCATTATGAAAACAAAGCCCACTGAACTGGAAGAGAGTTGGTCCTGAGCACCAGCAAGAGTCTTGCCTCATTCCCAAAGGGGTGCTGGGTCTGTTAAAGCCTTTCACAGCTGATTGCCCACCTGTTCTTCATTTTCCACTTCACTAGGTACACTGAACAGTGTCCTGGGGAGAAGGACCCAGCAGAACAAACCAACAAAATTGAGCATTTCCCCCTCAATCCTCTTTGAGGCAGACCCTCCAGGCTGACTGGATGAGAAGATGCAGCTTCATTTGTTTCCTTCAAAGATTAGGAATTCAATCCGGGACAAATCAGACTCAGGGCTTAAAAAAAAAAAGCCACCACATTCATTTCCCCTTGTAACTACCAAGGGTTTGCTCTACTGTTCTTTCTTCCTATATCATGGCTACCTTCCAAAAAGCATACATTAAAAAAAAAAAAAAGAAGAAGAAAGAAAAAAAGGCTTAAAAAAAACTGAGCTGCATGGGACACATTCTAATTTCAATTCATTTCAACAAACATATGCTCTGAGGAACCAACCCAACTTGGGGGATACAAACTAGGATAAAGCCAACACCCACCTCCTGATACCCACTGTTCTGTGAGACTCAGATGTAAGTAGCACAAAGCAGGCTGACCGCTCCATCACAGGGAGGCCCTGTGTGTGCACTGGGGAGTGGGTGGGGACAGGGAGTAGATGAGAGCTGCATTTAAGGCCTCAAAATAGGAGCAGTGTTGTTGTGTTTCTGCTCTGTTAGTTTTGTGTGTTTTTGTTTTGTTTTGTCTTACTTTCTATTCTTCCACTCTTTTGTCATCAAGCCCATCCGCCTGGCTATGAGGATGGCTGAGGCTGAACTTCATAATCCTCCAGATTCCTCAACATTCCTTCCACCTCTGACTCTGCAAAACAGACCATTTTATCAACCTGTTCCAATAGGTCATTCTTTCCATGAGAGGTGCAATATGCAATATACCTATATATTTTTAATTGAGTATTTACTGTGGTAAGCACTGAGAAAGTGGCTCTGGAAAACAGCCATAAGCAAAACACCTAGACCTCACCTTCATGGAGCTTACAGAGCAGAGCAGTGGCTGCACATAGAGTTAGGGTTTTAAACACACACACTTTGGAGTTGAAAAGAGTTGGGTTGCCTTATCTTGCGTAAGACAGCAGGCCAATTCAATTCTCTGTGACTCAGTTTGCTGATGTATAAAATGGGGACAATAATACCCAACTCAATGGCTTGTTATGAGGTGTAAACAGGATGTGCATAAGTGCTCGGTGTATGTCAGCATCTACTACTAGTGTTTGTGGGGCTACTATTGTAACACATATTTCAGCACCAAAACAATAATGCTGACAACATTATTGTGCTTTGCTGTTCTCAAATTGTTTCACATGTGTCTGTTTCATTTCACCAAGAACATCATAAGTTTCTTGAGGGCATGACAGCACTCAGCATACGGTAAATATTCAACAAAGAGCTGTTGGTTTTAGGTTGCAGGAGAATGGGGAATTTTTTTGCAAAACCTCTGAAGTTTCCATTTTAGGCAAGAGCAAAGTGGTGTCAGAGAATCTCCATGGCTGAAATGCCAAATGCACACGTTTGCTCAGCGAACAGGGCAAAAGGAAAGATCAAGTGAATTCCAGTTGGGCTGTGACAGCCTCCTGTGACAGATAGCCTGCGGAGCAGAGGAGAACACAGCTGAATAAACCCGGGCACAGGGAGAAATGAGTGCAACCAGGAGGAGGCTCAGCAGGATGAAAGATAGTGGGCCAGTGTGAGTCTGGAGAGAAAGCCTCATTACTGCCCAAAGAGATGCAGGGGCTGCTTGCTCTTCAGGTGAAGTGGTGCTCAGGAAATTCCAGAACCTGGATGCATGATCCAATGAAACAGCTACTAATTGGCAACCACCAACTCAGAGAGAGAGGAGGCAGGTGATAATAAGTGCATAATTGAGCAATAGGATGCTTCTTTTCAACACCCACCCCCGCCAACCTCCACCTTGGAGACCCAGGTTCCACCAGAGAGAGAAATCTGTGTGATACCAAGAGACGGGCAAATGTTTCTTTTCTGGGATATCCCATAGGTACCTGGCAGATAAAACCAGGACAATTAATGTTTACCCCTGACTATTTGAGTTCTGAGAATCAGAAACCTAGTGGTTGGCCCAAAAGTTCATTTGGGTTTTTCCATAACACCTTGTGAAAAACTTGAAAGAATCTTTTGGTCAATCCAGTATGATACAGTGCTATAAGGGGCTTCTCTGGTGGCTCAGAAGTTAAGAAACCAGCCTGCCAATGCAGGAGAAGCAGGTTTGATCCCTGAGTCAGGATGATTCCCTGGAGAAGGAAATGGCAACCCACTCCAGTATTCTTAACTGGGAAATTCCATGGACAGAGAAGCCTGGAGGGTGACAGACCATGGGGTCACAAAGAGTCAGACATGACTTAGCAACTAAACAACAACAACATAAGGGGATTATCTAGGCCTGTCCCTTCACTTTATTGGGTAGAAAACTAGTCCAGAGAAGTCAAGTGACCTGCTGAAGGCTGGGAAGTATTAGCTGGGAATCGTAGCTCCAACTGCCTGGGTCTGGGTTCATTGCTTACTCTTTAGGCAAACCTATCCACAATTAGCAGCATTTCTGTGTCTCGTGGCTAGAGTATCAGCAGCACCTTGACCTTCATTCAAGCTAGAGTGGCTTCACCATGGTGCTTTCCTTTCCCCCAATTCTCCTCCACCCTGGGTTATATGACTGCTTTGCCTTATTTCCTCCCTCCTGGTTCTAACCACACGTCTTTCAAAGTGGGAGAAACCTTAGTGATGAGCCAACATTCCTTCCTTCCCAGAGCAGAAGCCTCAGTCCAGCGTAGCTCTTGTGATTAACACTGTCATTATCATCACTATTGTTTGGGCACCAACTGCTAGCTAGGCCCAGCAGTGACAGGCCACCGACTGAGCTGGTCCCCTCAACCAGCACTTAGAGTCCCTCTGTCCCCTGGCAGACACTGCAGGCCTCCTGCAAGCCTCCCATAGCCAGGAACAGGAAGAAAATAAACAAACCAGTTGACGCTGGCCTGAGCTGAGTCATAAAGACTCAGACTGCAGAGTCTGAAGGAAGGTGCTTGGATTGTCTGGGCTTCGTGAGCAAACAACTCTGAGGCTGTAGGAAGATCTCTCCCTGACCCTCCTGGTGACAGAGCCCCGCAGGTGATCCTCAAGGCCCAGGGTGAGCCAAGGCTCCTCAAACTGGCATTTTATTGCTGATTCTAAAAACTGCCTGTCATTGCCAATCCCTGTTTTATATCTTTTAACTGTTTTTAACTTGTGTGCTCTTTGCCCTGAGGTGGTTGGAACACCAAGGGCAGCACTTCATAAAATAAACAGATAACGAGCTGTATTTGCCTCCCTGCAGGGTGGAGATGAAGCGAGCAGGAGCTGGGGCGAGGAGACACAGAGGGAAGCCTTCTGAGGGTTTGCAGGCACAAGGCCTTCGCATGGCAGGACCTTCCTTCCCTTGTTCCTCCTATAGTGTCAGGCTGGGCTTCCGAGCACCAGCAGGAGCCAGAAAATTGGAGGACAGGAAGTTGCAGGAGTCATTTGGAATCATCTATGGGCTTTGCCACTGCCTAGCCAGCCAGGCCAGAGAAGGCAATGGCACCCCACTCCAGTACTCTTGCCTGGAAACTCCCACGGATGGAGGAGACTGGTAGTCTGCAGTCCATGGGGTCGCTAAGAGTCGGACACGACTGAGCGACTTCACTTTCACTTTTCACTTTCATGCATTGGAGAAGGAAATGGCAACCCACTCCGGTGTTCTTGCCTGGAGAATCCCAGGGATGGGGGAGCCTGGTGGGCTGCCGTCTATGGGGTCGCACAGAGCCGGACATGAGTGAAGCAACTTAGCAGCGGCAGCAGCAGCAGCCAGCCAGGCAAAGCCAGAGTGAGAAGACTAGTGAAAAGGACTGTGTCTTTGTAGAATTTCAGAGAATGTAGGAGAGGAGACGAAGGATTAAAAAGAAAAATCTAGACCAGCAATTCCACCCTTGGGTGTATATATATATATATATATATATATATATATATATATATATATATATATATTTGGAAAAAAAACCAAAAATACTGATTCAAAAAGATACATGGACCCCAATGTTCATAGCAACACTATTTACAGTAGGCAAGGTATGGAAGCCACCTCAATGCCCATCAACAGACAAATGAATAAAGAAAATGTGGTATGGAAATTACTCAGGCATTAAAAAGAATGAAATGCTGCCTAACAATGTATTGATAGATGAACCTAGAGAATATTATTCTTAGGGAAGTAAGTCAGACAGAGAAAGACAGATACTGTGTGATATCACTTATATGCGGAATCTAAACAGTAATACAAACAAATATACATAGCAAAGCAGAAGCAGAGTTACAGATACAGAAAACAAACTACTGGTTACCAGAGTGGAGAGAGAAGGAGAGAGGGACAAATTGGGGGTATGGGATTAAGAGATACAAACTACTAGGTATAAAATAGATATATAGATAGCAACAAGGATATATTATATAGCACAGAGAATTCCAGTCGTTATCTCGTAATAACTTTTAAAGGAGTATAATCTGTGTCACTTCAGGCCAGTGACTTGACTTTTCAGAGTTTTAGTTTCTTCATCTTAGTTAAATGGTGGTAAAGAGGGTGTGTATGTGTGTTTGTGTGTGTGTGTGAGTCACTCAGTTGTGTCCAACTCTTTGTGACCTCATGAACTGTAGCCCACCAGGCTCCTCTGTCCATGGAGTTCTCCAGACAAGAACATTGGAGTGGGTAGCCATTCGCTCCTCCAGGGGATCTTCCCAACCCAGGGATCAAACCCAAGTCTCCTGCATTGCAGGCAGATTCTTTACCATCTGAGCTACCAGGGAAGCCCCACAGTAAAAATACCTTATTCATATCAGTGTTGGGAAAAGCAAAAGAAGACGGATAATCCAAGTAAAGTACTTACTTTGCCTAATGCTGGGCACATGGCAAACACTAAATATTAGTTATTATTGTTATTATGTATTTAGTGCTGTATTAGACAATCATAGGAGAGGCAAAAAGAGCCGAAATAGTCCCTGTCACTGAGAAATATGTTCTCCAACATCCCACCCTGTCTCCTCTCTGCCCACCAAACCTGATTTATGCCCAGAAGCACCTCCAGGCAGTGCAGAGAGCCTGGATTTGTGCCCCAGCTCTGCTACTCTCCAGCCCTATGCCTCTGCATACATCACCTAACTTCTCTAAACCTCAGTTTCCTCTTCTGTAAAATGGAAATACGGATAAGGATTTTGCAACTTCATAAGATCATCATGAGGTTCAAATGCATTATGTGTGAATATTCTGCAAAAGCTGTAAAATACTGCAAAAATTAAAAGTTATGATTCTACCCAATCTTACAGGTTTCACTCAGATGCCACCTTCTCTCACCTTTCTTGCAAATGAAGTCCAACTCAAACTGTCTTAAGTGGGAAGAAAAAGGACTTTCCTAGCTTTCACAACTTAAAATTCTGAAGTAGCTGGCTCTGGTTTCCAAAAGATGAAATTTTCAAACACCTGATTCTTTCCTTCTCTCAGCTCTGCTTTCCTCTGTGTTACCTTTTCTCTCAGGTAGGCTTGTCCTGTGAGCCTGTGACAAAGACAGCCACAAGCTGCTCTGGACTTGCAATCTATCGACTCAGCAACCCAAACAGAAACCGTCCACCCATTTCTTGCAAGTTCCAGCAAAAGTCCCAGAATTGAGTCTCTGGGGCCTGATCCATGTCCCGTGCTTGTCTGTGGCCCTTTCGCCTGTGGCCAGGAGAATGTGTGTGCATTCTCAGTCACTCAGTCACGTCCTTTGTGACCCTATGGACTGTAGCCCTCCAGGCTCCTCTGTCCGGGGATTCTCCTAGCAAGAATACTAGAGTGGATTGCCATTTCCTCCTCTAGGGGATCTTCCCCACCCAGGGACTGAACCCACATCTCTTAAGTCTCCTGCTAGGAGAACCGAATATGCTAATTGGCCAAATATGGGTCATGTGCCAGGTGATGAGGTTATCCCACCCCCAACCACATAAACAATGGATGGAGGTGGTTCCTTAGAAGCAAAGCAAGGTGTTGTTTCTGACAAAAGGGAGATGGAGACTCTGGACAACCCAAGTCCACCGCACACAGATTTACTCTTGTATTTTCTGATAGAACATAGGGAAAAGAAATGAGAGCCAGACAAAAAGTCACAAAGAGCAACCAAACATTTGCTTGGTGGTATGTAGTTGAATCAGCAGTTTACTTCCCTGGAGAACTCTGCCTAGTAATTTGAATTCAGGAAAATGAAGGTGCCAGCCATTTCAGCAAAGGAACCCTCCTCTTGCTGAGAAACACAATGGTGAATGATAAAGGGAAACAGAATCCTACTTCTTGATTCATTAAAGCAAGACAGCATTTAATAAATAGTGCATGAATGCATGCTCAGTTGTTTCAGTTGTGTCCGACTCTTTGAGACCCTATGGACTGTATCCTGCCAAGATCTTCTATCCTTGGAATTCTCCAGGCAAGAATACTGGAGTGAGTTGCCATGCTCTTCGCCAGGGGATCTTCCTGACCCAGGGATCAAACCTGAGTCTCCTGCATTACAAGTGTATTCTTTGCCAACTGAGCCACCAGGAAAGCCCTTTAATAAATAGTGTTTGATGATAAAGTTTTGGCAAGGCCACTAAACAACCATGATGCTGACTCTGATTCTTATTTCACTTGAGAATCTGCATAAGTCCAGATTTCTGGCTGCTATTAATAGGGGTCATGTTGTGGGTAGGCTGCCTGAAGCAGGTTCTGTGCGCAAGAAGGCAAATACTGGGTGGGTATCCCTAGAAACCACAGTTATTTCAATCTAAGCCACAACATCATTGCAACCCAATTCCATTTCCCTTAGGGGCCTGGCAGACTTCCTACCGTCCCATCACTACTTCCACTTCCTAAATAAAACTTCTTTTACTGTTTTATCATATTAGAAAAGCTATATATACACTTATTCAGGAAACTCAAATAGAAGCATAAGGTCCCCATATCCTACTCAATCTTATTGCAAATCTTCATGTCCTTTTCCAGGCATATATAAATACAGTACATAAGATTTTTAAGTGTGATCAAATTGCTTCATAATACATGCTAGGAATACCTCTCTATGCTTATGATACCCTTATATAGCATCAATTTTAATAAATTCATGCTTTTAATTATATGAATATACCATAAATTACTTTTGTGGTCCCCTACTGTTGGACAGCTAGATTATTTACAAATGTTACTATTATGGTATTCTATGGAGACATTTAAAAGTAAAATGAATGTACCCCTGGATAATGGGGCTACAGTAGGGAGCTACAATGGTCAAACAGGGTAGAAAACATGGGACGCAGTACAGAAGAGGGAGTATAAGAAAAAAAGAGTTGTTCTCAGAAAAATGTTATTCCTATCTGACATGTAGACCACAGCTGGAATCCTGGAGTTTTTCTGGGCTTCGCTCCCAGCTCAGTGGAATTTTTTATTTGAATGACATAAAGATTTATCCATCTGGGATCTGTTGTTTCCATGTGGTAATGGTGGATTGGTCACTAATTCCATTAGCTTTGATTGTATATGTTTTAGTTAACTAACTAGATAATAAATCACCCCCCAAATTACTGGCTTAAATCGACCATCTTATTTGCTTATGATACTGTAAGTCAGCCAACAGGGCTCTGTTAGGTGGTTGTCCTGCTCTATATGCCATTGGCTGGAGTCACTCATCTGGCTTCATTTACTTGGTGACTAGGCAGGTAGGGCTAAAATGATCACTCACATGAGTAGCACCTCAGCACTTCACCCCATGGCCTTTCTCTCTCCCCATGGTTAGCTTGGGCTTCCTAACAGCATGGAAGTCTCAGGGTGGCCAGACTTCTTACGTTTCCAGTGTACTCTGCTTGTCAAAGCCAGTCTTAGGCTCAGTCTAGATTAAAAGAGGACACAGACTCTACTCTTGATGAGAGAAGAAGCAAAGAATTTGCATCCATCTTTAACCTACCATAGTAAATATGATCGGAGAAGGCAATGGCACCCCACTCCAGTACTCTTGCCTGGAAAATCCCATGGACGGAGGAGCCTGGTAGGCTACAGTCCATGGGGTCGCTAAGAGTCGGACACGACTGAGCGACTTCACTTTCACTTTTCCCTTTCATGCACTGGAGAAGGAAATGACAACCCACTCCAGTAATCTTGCCTGGAGAATCCCAGGGATGGCCGAGCCTGGTGGGCTGCCGTCTATGGGGTCGCACAGAGTCGGACACGAATGAAGCGACTTAGCAGCAGCAGCAGCAGCAGTAAACGTGATGAAAACAAAAGGTTATAGGGTTTATCTGTCATGAAGAAAAAATGGAATATTATGGTGATGCAAATTGCCAAGTCCCAAGTGCAGACTCAAGAGGTTAAAAGAGTTTGCCCCAGGGAGACTTCCCTGGTGGTTCAGTGGCTAAGACTCTGCACTCCCAGTACAGGGGGCCTGGGTTTGATCCCTGATCAGCGAGCTAGTTCTTACATGCCACAACTAAGCATTTGCATGCTGCAACTAAAGATTCTGTGAATTACAACTAAGAATCAGTGCAGCCAAATAAATAAAAGTTGTGTGTTTTTTTAACTTTAAAAGAAGAGTTTGCCCCAGTTCTGAGCAATAAACCAAAGAGACTATTACCAGGGTGGACTGTGGGAAATGGAATCGCTGGCAGAACTCACACTCAGAAGACAACAGTAACACTCATCCTGACCCACAGCACCACCCACAGTGCTGGAGAAGGGCACTGGGTCTTGGATTTCTAACCCAGCTCCTCCCTCTGCTGTGGAGCTAGTTCTTGTCCCTGGGATCCAGCAAGGCACCTGCTTCTCCTTTTGCAGATCCCTTCCTCATTCCTTAAGTATAGTTACTCATTCCTCAAATATAGTCATGTGAGTTCTGAGATCTTAGTGAGAACCTTTCTTGTTGAAATTACAAATACTGGTTCTGAAAGTGTAGATATGCTTCCTTAGATTAGCAGAATAAAAGAAGGTATAAGTTGCCCCATGAAAATAATGAATTTCCTATGTAACAGTAATAATATTTTTAAAATCATATTTTTCCACATGGGAGCCTTGAAAAAAACTAAAATCCCCCTCAGGTCATTGGGTCCTAGAGGTCTAAGTGAATCAACCAGATGGAAGGAGGCTGGCTCTCCCCATAACATTTATTGGGATGGCACAGGGAGTTTCTTGGCCACTCCTACTTCCATCTCAGAACTAGTTTTACAGTTTCTTATAGGTCTGTCTAGTGCTGGTCTAAATTTTATATCAAGTCATTTATTGCCTGATCCCCACTTGATTGATAAAAAATGCTGCTACTTGGTATACAGTAACTCTGAAGCAAAGCCAGCCATTTGAGGTTAGTATGTGGACGAATGGACCACACAATGGCAAGGAGTTGGATCCTCTATAATCCATGCGCAGGGCCCAGCCATGGAGGTCTAGCTTCTCTGCAGAAACATACAGACTGTGGCCTCTTTAAAAAGGTCTTACACGTAGTGTCTTTGCTTCTCCCTCTAAATGGATCCGATTAGAGCTGACCAGCTCTTTAATATTTAACGTTTCTTTTTCACAGTCCAGCCTGAAGCCTTGTGCCTATTTGATTTGTATAACTCATATCTGGCTGATGGTAGATTGAGACAAATATCATCTTTTCAGAAGCGAAAATGACTCCTTTTTTTTTTTCCCTTCCCCGTGCCTCCCTCCCACCACAGGGCAGTGTTCTAAGAGCTAGGAGTCAGACAGATGGCATCTTCCAGGGGCATCTATCTCTACCATCTACCCCACTTCCATTCTACCCATTTCCATCTCTACCCCACCCATTCTTTAGGCTTTAGATTCTCTAGTTATTGTCCCTAGACCTCTGGGAAGAAATCAAGACATTATTTCAGTTGATCAGTATCATTTAGAAATAGCAGAACCACTTTCTGCTTCACTGCTGCTCACAGTACTGAGATGAGTGAATTAAAGTAAATGGCTATTAGAGAAAGCAGGGGAGCGAATGTTAATGCAGCCCATGGATGACCTTCCTTTGGTATCTCTCCACATCGTGACCATCATGTAGACACTGGGGTATGTGCTTTGGGACTTGTAAGCCAGGTTCTTGGCCCTGGATACAAGCTCTGGATGGGCTGGACCAAATGTAGGAAGATAGAGCACGAGGCCTCACATGGTACTCCCGTCTACCTTGCCACCTACCAAGCCCGAAGTTAGCAGGTTTCCACACACTGAGCTTCCTTCCATGGCCTCAGGGGAAAAAAGCACCCCCTTTTACAGAGAGATGTTCTGTCCCTCATAGAAAGGGCCCCTTTACCAGCTACCAGAGTGTTCCGAAAGATTCTACGAAATAAGAGGAAAGAGATGGGGAGGGGTGGGGAGGCATGAAAGAGAGAGAGAAAGAACAAGGATTCATTTCTGGGCTTTCTCACATCATAAGCTGGCTCTCAGCTCTCACTGAGCTGGGTCAGTACATCCCGCCCAGGCCACACCCTCCCTTCCCTCAGAAACCTGAAAGGAGTCACCAAGGGGCCTTTGACTTCATTCCCTAGCCTGATCTGGGCATTGTAAAGTGACTTTCTTCTGGCTTCATGTTTGGCCTCTGGTGACACCCTGAGGGAGACGCTGCATTTTCCTCAATCACACACAGGCACGTACACACACCCTCCTCACACTCCCTCATTATGGCAAGATTCTCTTGCTTTGTGCAGGAGCTGTGAGGACCTAAACACGACACGGGAGGATCACCGGGGGAAACAGGGGCAAGGAGAACGGGAGGAAAATTTACTTAAAGGGACTTTCAGTCTGAATATGGGCCATTTTTTAATCTTTATTTTGAAATCATTTCAGACTTATAGAAAAGTATTTTTTGCAGAAAAATACAGGGAATTCCTGTAAACCACCTCATTTGCTTATCATTTTCTATCTATCTATCCATCTATCTTACATACTTTTTTCCTGAACTGGTTGAAAGTAAGTTACAGATATGATGCCCTTTTAGTTCACTTGAGTGTGAAATTCCCAGGGGAGAAAATGGACATTTTCTTTTCTGACATCAATACATGATCAAAATCAGGAAATTATTTTGATACAATACTAGTACCTAACCTACACATCTGTTCCAAACTTCATCAGTTTTCCTAGCAATGTTCTTCACAGCAATAAACAAAAAAATATTTGATCCAGAATCCAATCCAAGATATCCTGTTGTCAGGTCTCTTGAAGTTTTTTTTCAACTAAGTTAGCTTGTCAGTTTTTGTCTTTCATGACATTGACATTTTTGAAGAATAAAAGCTGCTTATTGAATAGACTGTCCCTTACTTTTAGACCTTCTGATGCTCCTTCACAATTAGATTCAGATTGCGCAGTTTGGCAGGAATACCACAGAGGTGATACTGTGCCCTTCTTAGCACATCACATCTGGAGAGGCATGATACTGATTTGTCCTTTGTGATGCTGACTTGGACTGTGAGTTTCAGGTGGGGTCTGTCAAGCCTCTCCACTGCAAAGTCACTGTATTTCTTTTTGAAATCAATACATACTTTATGAGGAAGAACTTTGAGACTGCATAAAAATACTGCTTCTCATCAAATTCTTACCCACTGGCTTATACCTCCATTGATAGCTCTTGCCTGAACCAATTACTACTATGAAGGTTGCCAAATGGCAATTTGGCCAGTGGGAGCACCTTCCAGGTCTCTCCTTTGTCCTTTTGACATGTCCAGGCAGGGCTATTTTTGAGAGAGGATGTTCCAGAACTTGTCCAGAATATTCCTCCAAACTATGAAAATTTCAATATCAATCAGGAATCTCGTTTTTAACATTATGACAAAATAAACATTATGTACCGATGAATTTTAGAGTGTCAGTGGAATAACAAAATGTTTATTAAAGTGCATTGTATTGTCTCTCTCTGTACCAGACTCATATTTTAAGTTGAGGCTTGACTCCTCCCATCTCCTGGCCAGTCCATGTCACAGTGGACCTACTGAGGAAACAGCAGAGGAGAGAGAAGAGGCAGGGAAGGGGGGGAAGGAGAGTGCCAGGTGGAGAGGTGAAAGAAAGGAAAAGAGAAGGAAAGAGGCAGACCCCTCCCTTCCTCCATTCAGACCAGCCTAGTACCAACAGTCTCCTCACGTGCCCATCCACATGGACCCCTCCAGGAAGTCAGCCCTCTGCTGCCACGGGGATTCGTGTTGGCAGGATGCAGGATATTTTGTCAGAGGTTAGAAACGGTCACCTTCATCTCACAGAAGGCACTGGGAGACAATCTGGGTTGCAATGGGAGGAACTCAGGTTCCTTCGCCCCAGAAATACCACCGGAAGGGATGGAGGAGAGAAAACACTGGATCAGTGATGTCCCCATCTCTCTCCTCACTGGGACTCCCACCACAGGCTGGAGGCGCTCCTGGCAGAACTGAGTGCTGGGGAAAGCCAGCAATAAATCAGCTCTGTCTTTACTAGCCGGGGGTTGCTATGGCAATAGGAATACACTGTAGGGTTTAAGAGATGTAATTTTCTGTGATTCACTGTATATTTTTAGCCATTTTTCTTCCTGTATTATCTCCCTGTGGCAATTGCCTATTAATGCTGGTCCACACCAAGATTGGACTAAATGGTCCCTTCTCAGAAGTGATGCAAGTCTGGGAGACCAATAAGTACCAGGGGGTTATGGCCCTTAGACCGAGGGTAACCTAGGAGAACAGCCAGATTGGTTAAGGACCTGGGTTAACAGGCACGGGTCATGCCACATCTAAGGAAGAATCATAGAGAATGAAAGACCCCAGAAACGAGGCTCTGGGTTGCTTGGAATGGGAAACTGGGTCGTGCAGTACTCACTGCAGTCAGGGTGCTTGCAAGGTGTCAAGGGCAAACCTTTACCAGTCAGGAACAAAGACCCTGAGGAGGGAAGCTAGGAGCCCTAGGGAAGCTAGGAAGCTCTGGACACGAAACTGGAAAAGCATACCAATCTTCTGTCAGACTGGCTCAGGTCTTACTGCTGTGCGTCATTCTTTCCTTCTCTCCTTCCTTTAACGTTCTCACTTTCTCACCAAAGACTATGGAGGAGGGACTGAGAGGAGCTGGAAAACTCCACCGGTCTACTTGGATGTCTGTTAATAGTTATATGAGGAGTCTTTTCATTTCAGGCAACAGAAAATCCAACCTAAACTGTTGAAGCAGAACGAGAACGTACTGTCTCTATAACTGAAAAGTCCCGGGCCTTGGGCTAGCCTCAGGCACAGCTGTCCTCATGGAGCCAGATGACATCATCAACATCTGAGCTCTCTGTCACACCAACTTCTTCTGATGTTTTGGTGTTTTGACTGTAATAACATAAAACTCAGCTAATAGAGCCTTCAAGGAAGTGTGGTTTGTTTTTCTCATATGAGAAATCTGGAGATAGGTTTATTTTTCTCATCTAATCAGTAGCCCAGAATAGGCATAAATGACATCACCAAGCAGCAGTTGAGTAATATTATCAAGAACTCAGATTCTTTCTTCATTTCTGTTCCACCACCTTTAGAGTCAGTTCAGTTCAGTCGCTCAGTCGTGTCCGACTCTTTGCAACCCCGTGAATCATAGCACGCCAGGCCTCCCTGTCCATCACCAACTCCCAGAGTTTACCCAAACTCATGTCCATTGAGTTAGTGATGCGATCCAGCCATCTCATCCTCTGTCGTCCCCGTCTCCTCCTGCCCCCAATCCTTCCCAGCATCAGGGTCTTTTCCAATGAGTCAACTCTTCGCATGAGGTGGCCAAAGTATTGGAGTTTCAGCTTCAACATCAGTCCTTCCAATGAACACCAAGGACTGATCTCCTTTAGGATGGACTGGTTGGCTATCCTTGCAGTCCAAGGGACTATCAAGAGTCTTCTCCAACACCACAGTTCAAAAGCATCAATTCTTCGGCGCTCAGCTTTCTTCACCGTCCAACTCTCACATCCATACGTGACCACTGGAAAAACCATAGTCTTGACTAGACGGACCTTTGTTGGCAAAGTAATGTCTCTGCTTTTCAATATGCTATCTAGGTTGGTCATAACCTTCCTTCCAAGGAGTAAGCCTCTTTTAATTTCATGGCTGCAGTCACCATCAGCAGTGATTTTTGAGCCCCCAAAAAACAAAGTCTGACACTGTTTCCACTGTTTCCCCATCTATTTCCCATGAAGTGATGGGACCAGATGCCATGATCTTAGTTTTCTAAACGTTGAGCTTTAAGCCAACTTTTTCACTCTCCTCTTTCACTTTCATCAAGAGGCTCTTTAGTTCTTCTTCACTTTCTGCCATAAGGGTGGTGTCATCCGCATATCTGAGGTTATTGGTATTTCTCCCGGCAATCTGGATTCCAGCTTGTGTTTCTTCCAGCCCAGCGTTTCTCATGATGTACTCTGCATATAAGTTCAATAAGCAGGGTTCTTTAGAGTCAGAAGAGGACAATTCCAGTTACAGACATTCAAGGCAGAAAGAAGAGAGTGCACCTGATTCTTTTATCCAGAGAGCAGCAAGAGGAACACGGCCCGGTCAGGAAATGCCTCAGCTCTTGGGCTTCTGATCAGCCTGGTCAAGACTTTCTTGGAGCTGAGCTCCAGTCTAAGGTTCTTTCTACCCAAATCCTCTTTCCTGTCCTCTCTCCTTTGGCAAGTCTCAGGCCTGCCTGGTTGCCTGAAGGCTCTTCTCACCAACCTCTGCCCCCCTGCCCTTTATTCTTCAAAAGTATCCTGCCAGGACTTCCCTGATGGTCCAGTGGTTAAGCCTCCATGCTCCCAATGCAGGTGGTCCACTCTCATTCCCTGGTCAGGGAACTAGATCCCACATGCTGCAACTAAGATCCAGCACAGCAAAATGAATAAATCAATGTTTGCTTGTTTTTTTTTTTTTTTTTTTTAAAGTGTCCTCCCCATTCATCTATTGCATACTTCATTCCATCCTGGTGTCTGTTTCTCAGAGGACCCAAAATAACATGCTTCTTGTGCCTGCTTTGACTCACTGCACGGACTATACCACAGGTATGAATGTTTCCAAAGATTCTTGAGTGTTAAGAAACAAGAAGCAATGAAAAGAATAATTCAAAGTTAGGGGTGGGGCAGATCAAATGTAGACCAATGAGGAGGCTCTTGGCCTGACACTCAAAAAGTGGAGCCTCCTTCTCTAAGCAAGTTTCTGAATAGAAGGAAGACAACAGCCATTGCTGATCTTAAAAGAGTGGAAACTACTGCATTGCCTGTATTGGAGGTAAGTAGGGGTCTGAAACTTGCCAGGAGTCACACTGCAGGGCTGCAGATAGATTCTAGTCATTCTAATTTTCATCCAGAAACTTCCAACACTACTTAAGCGAGGAGTTGATTCTTTATAGAAAGAACAAAGACTGCTACTTAACTCAGCCCAAGGGAGAAAATAATCAATTACGCGAAATACACTGGCTTTTGACAAGGCTCTCCAAAGGGTCGGTAGTGGGGATTACCCTTGCTGCCCCCAAGAGCATGCGCCACAACCACCCCAGCCCACTCACCTCACCCACTACCTTAAGGCTTATCCAGTGATTGCTAACTGGTAGCACAGGTGGATCCAGCCTACAAACATGTTTGACTTGGTTCCCACAGTGTTTTGTTTTGTGTTGCTTTTTATAAAACTTAATTCATGTCCATCGGATGGCATCATCAACTCAACAGACATGAGTTTGAGCAAACTTCAAGAGATAGTAAAGGACAGGGAAAGCTGGCAGGCTGCAGTCCATGGAGTCACAAAGAGTCAGATACAACTTAGCAACTGAACAACAACATTAGTTGACAAGATTTATCAATTGGGATATTTCACATAAAAATCTGGAGTCCTTGCTTCTATTGAAAAATCAGATGATCTGGTTATACTGATTCTGCACATCTACTTCCTGTATCAGACAGGGCCAGAATCCCCGCTGTTTCTATCTTATTACACCTGCTGGCCCTGAAGTCTTTTGAGCTTATGGTGCCAGGGTTAAACTGCTCAGCACAGTAAACCTCTTTGATTTTGAGTGCTCAGGTTCAGATCATGAGGGCTGGAGAGTCCAGGACCGAAGTTAGCTGTGAGTTTCTTAAGAAAATGAGTTACTAAGCAAATTAATAGGTAATAAACCACTTATTACCTGCAAAACAGTCTAAGTGCTTTGTAAGTCTCCTCCCATTTCTCACCAAGTCAAGCCCCAGAGTTATCCCCAAAGCACAGGAAGACTTCATGACCTGTCCAAAGTCAGAGAGTCCATAAGCGACCCAGTCAGAATGTGAAGCCCAGACACTGACTCCAGAGCTCATACATGTATCCACTACACTGTGATACTTCCACCTGAATCACAGAGTTGTCTGTGAGAATTATACAAGACGGTGTAGGCCAGGTGCTTTTTATAAACTGTAAAATGCTACAGCAACGTTCACTATTATCTATCACTTGATCACAGCAAATTTTTTCAAAATTGGTGCTTCACCTAAAATTCACCCAGTCAGTTGGGCCCCTTTCTGTTTCTTTCAAATTAATTATTTTCCTTTTAAAGAGAATCAAAGGGAGCTATGGGTCAAACATCATTAGTCCTATAGTGCCCTCTGCTGACCACAGTCAGGAAAACTGTGAAATTCTAACAGGTGATAGTGACTCCCTTGGACCCCTTGAACAACTATTTCCAAAGCACTTACTTTGTCTCGGGCATCGTACTAGCTGCCACGTGGCCTAGAGAGACTAGGAATAGAGGACACAGGAGGTCCCTTTCCAGCCAAGCCTGTCCTCTGTGATTTAGGTATAGGAAAAGGAAACCCAAGGTCAAGGGTGACCCCATGTCCCATTGTAACACCACAGAGAGAAGCTCAAAGTCAGACATCACTGTCACTGTCTCCCTTAAAAGGCCAAAGCAAGCCCCAAACCATGAGGTAAACGGTGCCCATATCCAGGGGAATGCAGGTAAATCAATTCTCTGGCAGGGAGAAACTCTGATTTGTAGTGTTTGTCCATTTTCATGGTGGAAATACTCCCCCAAGACCAATTTCAAGCTGTTATCAACATGATGATTCACAATATTCTTGAAAACAGAACAACTGGCCTCTTGAAAGTTGGCAGGAGCTGACTCCAACACACCACTTCTTTCATCTCTTGAAAAAACAGGCCTTCTCATCTTCCTTCCCAATCAACTGGACTGGAGAATCTTTCCAGCTGGTCCACACTGATGAGCGGGGACAGACCAGCCTCACCCCAGCGAGGCTGACACCCAATAGAGAAAGGACTGCCAGCCGCAGTGTTCGCTGAGCACCCTCTGATGGCTCTGGGCAATGGTCCCATTTACCTTCCCTCTTTCCAGCTCTGAAAGAGAATCTGCTTCACCCTCCACCTCCCTGTCTTCATCTCTACACTCCCTGCCTCAGCCTGGAAGCTGATGCTACTCCATCAGAGAGCACCTCCTGGCTCCTAGAGGAGCCCAGGACTAGGGTGTAAAGAGGCTGGCCAACCCTGGATCTTGTGCCTCTCACTTTGTCAAACACAAGGAAGAAACCCTGTCTTGGGTCCAGGAAAGGAGGAGGAAAGTATGGGGCCGTGGGTGACGGGGAGTGGGGAGCAGTTCCCTAATTGTCTCCAACCAGAGCGGTGAGCCAGGCAGAGCAAAACCCAGCTGCTGGGAGCTCCAGAGGACCAATAGCCTGAGGGCATGCTTTCTACTCAGCTCAGAAATCATCACCAAATGAACCCAGAAGAATGATGGCCCCAGTTCTCCAAAGAGCAGCCACCAACCTCCACCTCCCATGAGGTTAGCATTTCCCTCTGCAGCCTTTCAATCCTCTCATCCCAAGATTCTGGAATCCTAATGGATGAGGGAACCTATAGTAAGAAGACCAGGTTCCACTCTGGCTTATACATGTCCTTGAGAAAGTTTTTAAACCTCCTGAGGCTTGTGTTCTGAAGCTGAAATAGAAATCGTAATCAGAGAGTGCTGTTGAGAGGATTAAATTAGAATGCATGTGAGAAGGACTTTACAAATCAGAGTGTTCTATAAATGTTTGTTATTTTTCTACCTGAAAGAGGTAGTTATGTGGGGTTTTTTTCTCTCCATATTAAACAAACACATATTCTCTGTGGAATTCTGAAAAAAAAAATTTAAGCATTAAAAAAAAAATTCAAATCACCTACAGTGAACCACCATGCACATTTGGTGTTTTCCCCAAGTCTTTTTTTTTCTACATGGATATAGATACACCTTTGTTAAAAGAAAGGATGCGGATATTTATGACTCAGGGGTAGTGATCTCTCCCTTGTCCAGCCCACAGGCCTGACAACAGTGTTTCTCTCCACCCCTGCAGAAGGAAAGAGGGCAATTAGTCTCTCACTAGAAACAGGACTTGCTGGGATCCCAAATAAGGAGACCTCGGAAACTGAACCTGTTCTTCCTGATAGAGGCTTTCAAACTTTTTGCCCTGCAAGCCATTTTGGAAAGACCACAAGCCCTTAGGGGTCTCCTTGACTGCTTACCCTGATTTGTAAAATCAATTTTTAAAAATTATCTACTGTACACGGGTTTGATCCCTGGTCTGGGAAGATTCCACATGATGAAGAACAACTAAGCCTGTGCTCGATGACTGTTGAGTCCAGCAGCCACAGCTACTGAAGCTGGACTGCCCTGGAACCCGCGCTCTGCGACAAGAGAAGCCACCACACTGAGAAGCTCGTGTACCGCAATGAAGAGTAGCCCCTGCTCGCCGCGGCTAGAGGAAGTCCATGTGCAACAAAGAAGACCCAGTGTGGCCAAAAATAGATAACTAACGAATGAATAAAATAATGGACAGAACAGGGAACTCTACTTTAGTGCCCTGTGCTGACCTAGATGGGAAGGAAATCCAAAAAAGAGGGGATATATGTATATGTATAGCTGATTCACCTTGCTGCACAAAAGAAACTAACACAACATTGTAAAGCAACTAGGCTCCAATAAAAAAACAACAAAAAAAAATTTTTTTAAATCGGGAAGCCTTTCACCTAGTAAAGCATATATTGCTGCAGCTGTGCTGTTCAAATGCTCGTTCTCAGGTGCTTTTCAATGTGGAACTGAATTTGCTGTAGGAAATACTTTTGAAAACCTCACACGTTTTTCTGTGGCTGGCCCGTGAATCACCAGAGGAACCCATGTAGAACATCAATGCAAATCTGTTCCACTGGGTTCTTTCTCAGTTATCAGACAAAATGTCATGTTTTCATCAACATTACCAAGATCCTATCCCTCACTTCTGCCCTAAAAACAGGTATTTCTTTGGCTGTCAGAAACAACCTGGGTCTTTCCCTCTCCATTATGATAATACTTGGGGCCCTCTGACTGAGTCCACCTCACCCTGACTTCTCCAACATCACACTGAGACAATTAAAGTGTTAGTCATTCAGTCGTGTCCGGCTCTTTGCGACCCTGGACTGTATGAGCTGTAGCCCGCCAGGCTCCTCTGTCCATGGAACTCTCCAGGCAAGAACACTGGAGTAGGTTGCCATTTCCTCCTCCAGGGGATCTTCCCGACCCAGGGATGTAACCTGGGTCTCCTGCATTGCAGGCAGATTCTTTACTATCTGAGCCACCAGGGAAGCCCCACAATCCATTTGGGAGTAGGAGGTAACTTCAGGTCTCCAAACCCTCGGGAGGGACCTCAGATGCTTACACAACTTAAGTGCACTGAGATGAAAGAATGTGTCCTAAGAGCCACGTCCCAAATGCCACTTCTCTGTGGCTTGCAGGTACCAGAAGAGTTTATGACTAAGTATTTCCAGATGTTTCAGGCTAGATGGTGTGAAATTCAGGACAGGAAGTCTTCCCTTGAATGTCTACGACAAGCCCAGCAGCCTCTTGTACTGCTCCTCTCCAGACACACATAAATGCAAGGAGCAAAGGATACCTCCTCCACTGGTCCTTTCTGCTGCTGCCACAACAAAAGTCTCAGTGATTTCTGTCTCCTAAGAAAATGTGTAGCCCCACCCAGAGCACAGGTCCTGCCATATTCCTTCAGGGCCCTCACTGTGTGTGAGAGGTCCCCTAGTGTCCATGGTAAAAACCTGGGCTCTGGACTCAGGCCGACCTGGGCGTGCATCCCGGCTCCACCACTTTCCGAGGAGTGTGGCCTCAGGAGAGGGTCTCTACCTTGTGAGCTTGAAGAAGGGGTTGTGGGTCTGTCCAGCGATCATTCGTGAAAGACTGCTTTGCAGGAAACAGTGATGAGAGAGGCGGGGCTCCTGAAACAGGCCACTCGACACTTCATTCCCAAGCACAGCTGCAGCAGTAGGAGCCACTGGCCAGGCTCAGCAAGGGTGGTCTCACTGCTCTCACACCCCTGTTGGCACCTGCCTGTCTCCACTGAATTTGCACAGTCCCCCCACAATCCTCCAAAGTCAGCACCGACCACTCAGGACTTTCTTCTTCTCTCCAGTTGAGCTGTGCTTCTGAGTGGCCAACCCCGAGGCCTTTCCCACCTCTTAACCAGGACTCCCCATCTCAGCAGGTAAAGGTAAAGGTGGCCTGTCTCCAGCTCTCAGGAAAGCACATCACCTATTTATGATCTCTTCTTTGTAGGCTCACTTCCCAGTGCCCAAGGACAGCAATTCTCTGAGTCTAGTCCAGGGTTCCAGAACCTACTGCAAAGCAGGGTAAGACCTCTCCAGCTCCTCCCCACCCACCAGCATGCCCACAGCCTAGCTTCCAGGGGCAGGAGTCAATGTAGATGTGGGAGCTCCAAGCCCTAAGACCATCCAGATAGCTTCATCTGGTCTTCAGCTCTCACCACCGGAACCTGGGACATCTTCTCTGATTCTGACTCTCTTCACTGTAAGACTCAGATGTCACCTGTCACTGAGGCCACCCTGAAAAAGCACAAACCCACCATCCCCTGTCCCCCATTCCCTGTTGAACGCCAAGTCTAATTTTCCACGTGGTGAAGTTTTAGAAAAGCAGTTCTCCTCCCAAATTCTCTTGAGATGTGACTCAGACAGTGTCTCCCTGCCAACTTCTCAGAGTCCTTCCTAACTCTCAGGAAGCCAGACTTCCGGCCCCTCCCCCAGCCCTGGGAGCAGCCGGAGCCCTGGGTGCAGTCAGATCGCGATGGGAACCAGCCATCATATCTCTGGTGGGTTCACATCTTTGGGGCCAGCACAGCAGTTACGGCAAAGCACTCTCCAAACGTTCTGATCTGACTAACGGGGAGCCCCGTGGGCTCGTGGAACAATCACTGGGGTTAAGGCCTTGCTGGTTTCCCCACCCTAAACAGTCTCTTTCCCCTGATACAGACAGTCCCACAGGCCTCCTGATGGGAAAGCTGCAGAACCAAGGGAAGCAGCTTCTGACTGGAAAAGTGAAAGGAACCAAAAGCCAAAAGGCTCAGATTACTTGTAGGGGCTGGTCTGGGAGGCCCTCATCCAAGCTCTCAGCTCAGAGGAGATGACGAAGAGACTGGAGACAAATCGAACCTGTCCTGGCAGTTGCTGATCCAGTCGCCACCCCAAGGAGGAAGTCAGAGCTGCATGTGCTTCCAAAACTTCCAGCCAAGACCCAGAATCACAGAGTGGGGCCACAGCTTCTGCCAGGCCGGCCAACAGGCAGCTGGGAACCATGGGCATTGGCAGGAGCGTCCTGGAGCGGGAGGCAGGGCCCCTGCACCTCAGGGCTGCCGGCAGCACCTGGAGGACTAGACATTGGTAAGAAGGACCAGGAGGCCCACCCTCTGCTGGGTTTGCCTGGACAGCTGAGCAGAGTTGAGGACTCCCACTCACATGGGCTGGCGGGTTTAAGGGAGAGGAAAGAGAAGGGGGTTTAACCTGGAGACGGACAGAGAGAGGGAAGGGAAGTGGGGGAGGGATGGGGAAAGGATGGAGGAGAGAAGGGAAGAGATGGGAGGGGACCTGGAAGGCAATGCCTAGTTTTAGTGGAGTGGAATATTTTCCCAGTGTAAGCCACCCCACAGCTGCCGATCATGTTCACACAGTTATCCTTAAAAGCTGTACAGGAGAAAGTCATTTTTTTTTCACATGGCCTGGTAGTTAAAAGTCGGGGATCTGGAGTTAGTCATATAGATTCAAATCCGTGCTTTGCTTCTTCTCCCAGGGGTTGACTTGGATAAACGTCTTAACTTCTCTAAACCTCCATTTCCTCATCTATAAAATGATGACAGTAGTCCCTACCTTTAGGGTTGTTGTAAGAATTAAGTCAGGCAATGTTTATAAAACCCTTAGCACAGTGCCTGGTACATAGAAAACTCTCCCTTGCTACTATCGTCACAAGTGGTAGACAAGCATCTGGATGAACAAGGTTTCCCAAACCAAAACCTTATGGAAGATGTATGTCTAGCCCTGGGACCACAAAGATCCAAAAAAACAAATTTCACAATAGCCAGCGGTAGGGTGCTAATGGCTCCATCTGTAGTGTTCAATGGCTATGGCTTAATCTATGAAGTGTGTAGCCAGATTCATTGTAGACATGCTCCATTGTGACAATAGCCGACAATTTGATTTCCCTATTTCTTATTTCTTTTTCTTATGCTAAATTTTCTCTGCTTCCCTCCAAGACGGGATCTGCAAGTCCTGGGGACCTTATTAATTCACAGGAAGGGCTGACAGAAGCAGGGAGAGCACTGACCAACATGGCCCAGTGCCCCAATCTGTTCATGACCGTAACTTGGGCTATAAGCCTTCCTGCTCCTCCACAGAGTGTGCGTGGAAGGTGTGGAGATGCCACGACACAGTCCATGTCTCAGGACTTAACCAGTGGTGTCAGGAAATGGACTCAGTGTAGCCAGCTCGAGGCCAACATTTTAGCTCAGTTTTCACAAGGTCACCTAATCTTTAAACTGGAGAGGGTGGCAGGTGCTTGAGCTACCCAGGTGTGATCCTCGCTCCATGGCATGAGCTCAGAGGTGCTGCAAACCATGGCTCTCAAATATCCCTTCCACACCCCTGTCCCAACACCTGACATCTAGACCAAGAAGGTCATTCCTTGAGTCACAGGGTTGGCAAATGTGTTATTGCAAGTGCCAACTCCAAGTTATTGACATTAGATTTTGTTTCAGAAAGATTCTCAGGCCTTTTCTGGTCTCAGTGGGATGTTTCCAATCTATTAGCAGTGTCTGCAATGGACACTGGAAAAGAAGTGCCAATGGTTTTGTACAGAATTACTGTTCTTAAAAAACATTTTCTTTTTATATTTACAGTGCAACTATATATAGCAGAGAACATGTGAACTTGTAATGACTAACAACCATATCAGGGCCTTGAGGGCATAGGAGGCAGAACAGGGACTTTCTTTATTACTGTTATTATCATTCAAACTTTTATTTTACATTGGAATATAGCTGATTAACAATGTTGTGATAGTTTCAGGTGGACTGCAAAGGGACTCCATCATACATATACGTGTATCCATTCTTCCCCAAATCCCCCTCCTATCCAGGCTGCCACATGACATTAAGCAGAATTTCCTGTGCTATATAGTAGGTCCTTGTTGGCTATCCATTTTAAATACAGCAGTGTGTACATGTCCATCCCAAATTTCCTAACTATCCCTTCCCTCCACCCACCTTGGTAACCATAAATTCATTCTCTAAGTCTGTGACTCTATTTCTGTTGCATAAATAAGTTCATTTGTATCATTTATTTTTAGATTTTGCATATAAGGGATATCATGTGATATTTCTCTTTCTCTGACTTACTTCACCCAGTGTGACAATCTCTAGGTTCATCATTACTGCAAATGGCATTATTTCATTCTTTTTAATGGCTGAGTAATATTCCATTGTATATATGTACCACATCTTCCCTACCCATTCTTCTGTTGATGGACATTTAGGTTGCTTCCATGTCTTGGCTACTGTAAATAGTGCTGCAATGAACACTGGAGTGCATGTACCCTTTCAGACCATGTTTTTCTCCAGATATGTGCCCAGGAGTGGGATTGTAGGGTCATACGATGGCTCTATTTTTAGTTTTTTAAGGAATCTCCATTCTATTCTCCATCGTGGCTGTACCAATTTATATTCCTACCAACAGTGTAGGAGGGTTCCCTTCTCTCCACACTCTCCCCAGCATTTATTGTGTGTGGATTTTTTGATGATAGCCAATTTGACTGATATGAGGTGATATTGCATTGTAGTTTTTTAAAATGCTTTATCTTATTTAGACATGATTTTCTTTTTTTGCGGGGGTGGTGCTATGGAGTTTTCATTGCTTGGTGTGTGCTTTCTCTAGTTGCAGGCAGTGGGGGCTATTGTTCCTTTGTGATCAATGGGCTTCTCATTATGGTGGCTTCTCTTGTTGTGGAGCATAGGCTCTAGGCACAAAAGCTTCAGAAGCTGCAATACATGGGCTCAGTAGTTTTGGCTCCTGGGCTCTAGCGCATGGGCTCAATGGTTGTAGCACACAGACTTATTCGCTCCATGGCATGTAGAATCTTTCAAGACCAGGGATTGAACTTGTGTCCCTGCATTGGCAGGCGGATTCTTATCCACTGAGCCACCAGAGAAGTCCCCTCATTGTAGTTTTGATTGGCATTTCTCTATTGGTGATGTTGAATATCTTTTCATATGCCTCGTGGCCATCTGTTTGTCTTGTTTGGAGAAATGTCTAAGAACAGGGACTTTCTTAGAGGGGATTTAAGAATGGCATGCTGCCTGAGACCTGGTATTGGTGGTTGAGGAGGACAAGCCCAGATGGGGGCACAGAAGGAAAGCTGGGATGACTATGGAGCAGTACCAGACCTTGGGTTTCTTGGGAAGGGACCAAAACATAGGCAACCACCTCCGAATGGGTCACCAAAGCAAATTCTAGCACAGCCCTTTGAGTTCCACCCTCCTGCCAGTCTAGGGCACTCCATACCCTCTGCCCAGAGGGAAGCATCCAATTCTAACTCCAATGTAAGTAGCAGCTACCATGTACCTACCTCTATGTTCCAGCAGCAAGCTTGGTGCCTTCACACACACTGTATACATTTAACCCACTCTCATGTGGTAGGATTTTCCAAATTCCACAATATTATATGTTATTGATCTATTTATTATAAATATATCATGTTCTCATAGGTTTTTTTTAATCAAATAGTACAGAAGGGTCTCAAATGAACAGTAAGCCCAAGTCCTACTTTTCAGAGATAACTTACTCTTCAAAGTCTCTTATAGGACACCCATGACTGTAACAGCATTATTCTCAATGGTCAATAGGTGGAAGCAACCCAAGTGTCCATCAACAAATGTGTGGATTAACAAAATGTGGCATGTATGTACAGTGGAATATTATTAGATGATAAAAAGGAATGAAATGCTGACACATGCCGCAGCATGGATCGACCTCGAAGACATTACACTAAGTGAAATAAAACAGACACAAAAGGATTTGTCCTTGTATGAGCCCACTTACATAAGCTTACCTAGAATAGGGAAATCTATAGAGACAGAAAGAAAGGTGGTTACCAGAGGCAGGGGGAGGGACAGAATGGGGCGCTACTGATTAATGGGTGCAGAGCTTCAGTCTGTGATGATGGAAATATTCTGGAGATAATGGCTGTTCAACATTGTGAAAGTATTTCATGTAACTAAACTGAGTACTTAAAAACATTAAAATGGTTAGTCTTATGTGTATTTTACCACAATTTAAAACAACAACCAAAAATTGCTATTCTGTACTTTTCCACGAGAAAGTAAAGGTAATCTTGCTTTGCACAGGAGCACAGGACCATAAACATAACCATGCAAGCTGACACCATTCAAACTGACCTAAATAGTCAAAGGGAAAAATAAGGATTGTTCCATGACCTTTAAATTTGTTGTCAAAATTAAAACCCTCTTACTGTCAGTTATAAAGGTAGAGGGAAAAAATAGTAACTCTATTATTTATATAATACACTGTTATTTAAAACATTAGGAATTTTGAGAGTATGTTCTATTTCTTGGTTAAAAAAAAAAACTTATCAAGAGTAGTTTGAACAGTGCTTGCCTTCTTTTTCTCTTCACATAATTCACAATACAGGGCAAGCATCATTTACATGCCTTAGTGAATTTTCATGCTCCTTTGGATCTTTTCAACATTTATCCACTGAACTTTCAATGCTGTGAAATAGCTCTAAGGTTTTCTCTAATGTCAAATGTTTTTCGATGTCACTTTTTCTAGGACATTTTCCTCCTTTTTGTCACAACCACTTTCCTCATTTATACCAACAAGTCCACCTTCCCCAGATTCCTCTATCCATACATCTAGAGTCTCAGTAATGGCAGCAGTGTCAACATTCCTGTGGCCACTTTTTTTTTTTCTAGCTTCATTTACATTAGATTCAAATCCTGCAAGGTTATTTGCACAGTGGAGTAAAAGTTACTGCCATACTGCACAGAATCCAAAGCAGAAGTAAATGCTCCATTTCAACTATGACCAGCTTTCTGTTCCTAGTGCAATTGAAATTACAAGATATTGAAGGGACTTAAGCCTGTATTTATATTCACTGGGGTTTTTCAATACAATTTGCACCATGGCTATACATTTAGATCTCATATCTTTGCTCTGATGTTGCCATTTTTCAGATCTTTTGGTCATATATAGTTCTACTTCCAGTCTTATCACTTTTCATTTATTTGCTGCACTTACATCTTTGTTGGACAATTCTCTTTTTTGATTAACCATCTCTGTAAAATGGAACGTGGGTTTATCACTGGAAGACAAGGAAGCAAAATAACCAAGTGCTTTGCTGTCTGTGCATGAACCCAATACAGGTGTGTAGTTACCAATATCCACTAGGCTTTAAAATAAGTGGCACAACTAGTCACTCACTGATCATGGTGTGTATCTGTTGTTTACATAGTGATTAGTGGGCCAAAGAGCTAGCAGCAAGTTTGTACTTTATGCAATTATATTTAATATACAGTGGTAACTGAAATATGACCTGTGTTACTAGGGGACTAGTGTTTCTTAAAATGTGATAAAAAGTTTGTACATATTGGAGCTATCCAAAGCAAGGACTGCCTGTAGTAACAATGGGTGTTTGACTATTTGTTATATACCTGGCCTTACTCAGGGCTTCCCTGGTGGCTCCGACAGTAAAAAATCTGCCTGCAATGTGGGAGAGCTGGGTTCGATCCCTGGATTGGGAAGATCCCCCTGGAGGAGGGCATGGCAACCTACTCTAGTGTTCTTGCCTGGAGAATCCCCATGAACAGAGGAGCTTGGCAGGCTAATCTCCTAACTCCCACTATTAGTTCCCACTTTACAAATGAGGTAACTGAGTCACAAAGAGATTAATAGGCCCAAGGTCACACAGCTGGCAGTGGTGGAGCTGAGCCTGTGTTTTAAATTTATATGCTGTACTTCCTTTGGTAGAGATAAGTAAGAGTGATTTGGGGTAAGAGTGTCTTGTGGCTCATAAAAGAGGCTGTGTGTAAGCCAGTCCATCACAGCTGCCCCTTGCTCCCAACCTACTTGGGAAGATTATCATTCCAACATTGAGTGCCTTTCACCACTTACCCTGCTCACCGAGGAAAAGAGGTGCAGCCTAAAATACCACCTTTGTTTATTCATTTTTCTCCATTTCTTTTGGAATAGGTAATACATTCATGTAAGCACAAATTCAAAAGGTACAAAGGACTACATCATTCTCTCTCATCCTTCCCTCCAGCCATGATTCTCCTCACCAGAGACAACCAAGGACAGCAGTTTCTTCTCCCTCCACTCCAAAACTATCCCAGAATGTCTCACACCACTTGCCTCTCATTTCCTGTATCTACTTAGACTAAAGTTTGGACAGGACCAGAATCCTGGGTTATAGAAAATCTTGGAATACAAAAAATAATAAAAGCACTAAAATGCTTTAAAAATTATTTTGGATTTGTTTGTTTCCATGGAGTTGAGAGCCATTTGGATACCGTGAAGAAAAAGAAAGAGTCTGTCTGCTTTGGAATTTGAGAAGGGAGGAGCAGTGAAGGACCAAGCACCCCTGGTAGGAGAGGGCCCTGACTCCCAAGGGGAGGGGAGGGGAGGCAGGTGGGGCCCTGCCCCACCAAGAAGTCTGCCAATCACTCATGTTCAGAGAGGGCTCCACATGCAGCCTGTGAATCTCACACAGTCTATTTTTAAAAGGATATAAAGGGCAAAGAAAAGAATATCTTCATCTACTATGCTGGCTTTTTCAGGATAATATTGATTTCAATGGGCTTCCCTGGTGGCTCAGTGGTAAAGAATCCCCCTGTCAATGCAGGAGACCGGGGTTCGATCCCTGGGTCTGGAAGATCCCCTGGAGAAGGAAATGGCAACCCACCCCAGTATTCTTGCCTGGAGAAGTCCATGGACAGAGGAGTCTGGCAGGCTACAGTCCATGGTGGTGCAAGTCAGTCTCGAGTTAGGGACTAAACAACAATAAAATTGATTGCAAATATTCTATCCTGCTGTCCCCTTGAGGTACCACAAATGTTTTAGAAATTCCAACTTTGCAGTCTCTAAACCATACCTTCAAAACTGCCTCTCTCCTCTAAACTTCTTACCTTCTGCAGCACAGAAGCCTTTCTTTGAACATATATTTCAAATTTTCAGCTCAGATAATAAGGTAAGCATAGAATATTTGAACAGAAGGAATTGGCAATTTAAAGGAAAAGGGAGGAATAGTCAATGTAAAAACACACCCTAACCCATCTTTAATGAGAGGCTGTTTAGTGTAGCACTATTGAGCATGGTTGCTGGAGCCAGTCTATCTGGGTTCAAATCCCAGCTTTGATGCTTACTGACTGTGTGTCCTGGACACAATGATTAACCTCTCTGTGCTTCAGTTTCCTCATCTAGTAAAATGAGGGAATTGGTGCTTGGTTCTGAGGGGCTTTGTAAGGATTAAGTATGTCAATACAGGACAGTACCTGGGGCAGAGTATCATACTCTATGGATCTGGTCTTGCCACTGGGCCTTCACCCAGGGCTGGGCGCTAATCTCTTTACATGCTTAAAGTCATTTAACCCTCACACCAGCCCTCAGTATTTCTAATCAGCATTTGAGGAAACAGACCCACAGATGCTGAGTTGCCCAAGTCACTCCCCTCAAAATAGAGAAGCCAGAATTCAATCCCAGCCTCCAGATGCAAGCTTTTGCCCCCACGCTGTACACTAGTATGAACATAGCGGGTGTACTGCAAGAGAGACGTTTTTAAGTAGACCAAGGTCCTGCATTTCTTCAGCCTTGCATTTCACTGTCTGCTCACCTGATGTTGCTCAAAAGCACCTTGGTTGCCTCAATCAAGTCACATCTCAGTATCAGCTGCTGATCAGTCCATGTCCACCTGACCCCAGTGAAACTGTCGTCACATGGGAGAGTCAGAGGAAGGCCTTCTGATAGGAACAGCATCTTCCAGCCACATGAGGTCTGGCGGAATGAGCTTCCTATTCTCTCTCCAGCACCATCTCCAGAAAATACTATGACAAAATATACCCACATCAGCTTCCAGGAGGGCTATGGCAATGTGGGAGGAAGAAAAGCCTGCAGGAATGTAGGATAGCTTGGTAAATGCTTTGAAGTCTTTGGAAATTATTATTGTCCCTGTTTTGGGCCACCTTTCACTAATTAATCAATATGCCTGATTAACTGGGATCAAATTCAAGTGAGTTATTAAAACATACATATAAAGTTCTCACATAGGCACTTGATGACTGTTGATAAGAATACTCCTTGGACAATAAGGTAAACAGGATAACATGAAGACCATCAGACTTGGAGTGGCCCAAACGAATATAATGAATGGACTGTATGTTGACGGCTAGGAGCTGTGTGACTTTGGTAAAGCCACATAACATCTCTGTTCCTGAGATCCTTATTTGAAAGGAAAGGGTTTGGCCAGCCTGTCTCTTTCAGCTCATCTTTTTCTACTCAGCCCAATCCAACCAACGGTTTGAATGTCTCTTACATGCCTGCCAGATAACGCTCCTCAAACCACCCTGTTTTTCCTCCATGACACTTCTCACAACATATAATTATGCACTTGTTTCATGTTTAATAACTGTCTACCCAGCCAGACAAATCAAGGACCATGTCTGACTCAATCACAGCATCTAGCACACTGCCTGGCACATGTGCCTGAGTCAGTTAATGAAAGAAACACGGGGATGGCTAGTCACTCTATTCACTAGGACATAACATGATATTTACTAGAGCAAGTATGTGAAGAGTCTGAATGTGCAGAGAGGGCCAGTGATTAAATGGAAGAGAGGGTAGAATTGAAAAAGATTTCCCAGAGTTTTGTTTTAGCTGTTCTGGGTCTCAGAAAATCCCTAGGCAGATGTGTATGAGTTTGTGGAGTGGGGGAGGATTAACAACTGGGAGGATGGAAAGGGGGAATCTTGTGTATTGATTATCAAGGAGAGACTTCCTTGGTGGTCCAGTGGCTAAGACTCTGTGCTCCCAGTGCAGAGGGCCTGGATTTGATCCCTGGGCAGGGAACTATTAACAGATCCCCCAAGCCGTAACTAAAGCTCCTGCATGCCTCAACTAAAACCCAATGCAACCAAATAAATAAATAATTTCTTTAAATAAAAGAGTATCAAGGAAAGGCAGGAAATATAAAAATACATTTTGGGGGGAAACTTTAAGCCATCTGATATTTCTGGAGCATAGAGTGGGAGGCAAGAAAAAGCAAGGATAAAGAGAAAGCAGCATCATTGATGATCAAGGTACCAGAGGAGACCTGGGAGTGAGGATCTGTAACGTGGGGATTCGCAAGCCTAGGGCCACATCTTGCTCTGAAGCAGGTAGCAAGGAGGGAAAGATGGGAGAAGAAGCAGCTGAACTCTGAGGGGGAACAGCTCTGAGTCTGTCCCTAAGTTCCTTTGACACAAAGGTCAGCAAACTTTTTCTATAAAAGACCAGACAGCAAAATTTTGGGCTTTGTTGACCACAAGATCTCTGTTACAACTACTCAAGTCTGCATGGGGAAGGCAAAAGCAGTTACATACAATACTTAAGGGGTTCCCTGGTGGCTCACATGGTAAAGGATCTGCCTGTGATGTGGGAGATCTGGGTTCGATCCCTGAGTTGGGAAAATTCCCCTGGAGGAGGGGATGGCTACCTACTCCAGTATTCTGGCCTGGAGAATTCCATGGACACAGGAGCCTGGCCCGATACAAGTATATGGGGTCACAAAGAGTCGGACCCGACTGAGTGACTTTCATTTTCATAATACTTAAAGGATGTGTCTGTGTTCCAAATACATTTTACATATGGATGCAGAAATTCGACAGAGTTGAGAGATACTTCAATGATAGAGTCTAATCATGGTTGCACGTGGAGCTTGAAGGGGAAGACAAACCCCAAGTTTCTAGGCTGAGTGTGAATGGCTTTTGTAGCCTCAATGAAACAGCAGGCAAGTCAGCTGCAGAGATTTGGGTAGGAGACTCAGACTGGCTACTTGTCCCCTCTGGAGCTGTTACACTGCTACACAATGACAAGGGTGAGGTAGACATGTTTTGTTTTGGTTTTTTTAATGTTTATTCTTTCAAGTCATTTTTACCTGTCCTAAAATAGCTGTTTATCATGCTAGCTACCAAAAGTTTCAAGAAGCTGACCACCAATCTCAGGATTCTCCTCAAAGCATTATGTTCTCCAGCATTTATTGAGTGACTGCTATACGTAAGACCTTGAGGATAAAATAAGGCATAAAAGAGATGACCTCAGCCCTCGATCTAGGAGGGTTGTGTGTATGGGCTCAGTTGCATCCGACTCTTGGTGGCCCCATGGACTGTAGTCCACCAGACTCCTCTGCCCGTGGAATTTTTCAGGCAAGAATGTTGGAGTGGGGTGCTATTTCCTACTCCAGGGGATCTTCCCCACCCGTGAACCCATGAACTGTTGTCTCTTGCATCTCCTGCACTGGCAGGTGGATTCTTTACCACTAACACCACCTGAGAAGCCCCAACCTTGGAGGTAAAACATTTCAAATCAAAGGAATAACATTAGATATCATGCCATCAATCCCCTTCACTATTTTATGTCTCCTGTTTGGAAAAGTGATTTATCTTATGTTACTACAATTAACAAAATATCTAAGCAGCTTCAGTACCTTCTGGATATGGACATTTAAGACTAAGACAAGTTTTACTAATCAGCAAAGACCAGTAGAAATTCATTTTCTTAGACATGACTGACTTTGTTAGACATGACTAGGTTGGGCTAGACAAGCACAGACCTAGGTTTAAATCAGAGTTCTGGCACTTATTGGCTGTATAATTGTATATAAGTGTAACTTCTCCAAGCCTCAATTTGTAAAACAGGGGATAATGACCTGGTAGAATCTATTAAGCAAGATAGTACATGAGAGTGCCTTGGCAGAATGTCTGATATTTGACAAGTGTTCAATAAATAGTGACTGATATAAAGCTGGAATCTGTGGGAGAAGGCGAGGGTGGGATGATTTGAGAGAACAGCATGGAAACATGTATATTCCCATATGTGAAATAGATGACCAGTCCAAGTTCAATGCATGAAAAAGGGCACTCAAAGCTGGTGCACTGGGACAACCCAGAGGGATGGGATGGGGAGGGTGGTGGGAGTGGGATTCAGGATGGGGGACACATGTACACCCATGGCTGATTCATGTCAATGTGTGGCAAAAACCACAATATTGTAAAGTAATTAGCCTCCAATTAAAATAAATAAATAAATAAATACATAGTGACTTATCCATCAGTCCTGATTTACTCAATGTTGTCAGCTGGTCAGGTGAGATAAATAATGGTCATTGCTTGTCTTCCCATGTTCTCCATCACTCAATTCTAATCAAAGCCAGGTTGCTGGGCAGAAACAGCTCTTCTCCTTCTTGCTTTGAATTTTTTTTTTCTGGAAAAGATGGATTATATCTTCTTTACTTGTTAAGAGTATGCCTTGGCCTATGGCCAGTTTCTCCCCCAAGTCACATGGGAGTTGAGGTATGAAGTAGAAACCAGAACTTGAGTTAAGATCTATCACCATCCTTTGCTGCTGGTTTTTGTCACTAGTGATTAATAGTGATAAATTCAGGCAGCACAAGACCACAGTTAGATTTACATCTAGCACAGGGAAATGAACACAGTAAAAAATGGACTATTAAGTATCCTCAGATGATTTTTACATATTTTCACCATGTTCCCCATACAGCATCAGTCATACTATGGGAAACCCAAGTGTGGGCCATCTGGCTGTTTCCAAGCCTTCCAGCTGGCTCTGGTCACTTGCATGGTTGGAAACCAAAAATGTCCACATGCTCCCAGTGGGACTGTGTTCTCACGGCCACCTCTGGTCCAATTTCTTGTTTATGCTGAAATGTGAGTCTCCTCCTAGCCCTGCCTCCCGACTACTGTTTTGTTCCCTCCCCTGCAGGGACTCAAACAAGGAAATCAGTCCCTTTTGCATTTAATTTGCCAAGGCAACTGCTGACCCAACAGTTGGGTGTGTAGTGAAAGTGCGGAGTCGTTTCTTTTCAGAAAATACAAGTGATTAGGCTGCACCAGGCCTGGCTTTACACGAGTCTGACTACGGCGGCCTCACAGGCACCTGTGCTCAGAGGGGCTTGTGCTCACTGTCTTGAAATCTTTAATTTCACCTCTGAATTTGTGCTTTTGTAAGTGAAGTCTGACGGGTCAACAGAATATGCGTCTGGGACTCACACTCAGCCCTCTTGTCAACACCCTGCCTTCAAGGGGCAGGTTGTCTTGAAGCGGGGTGTATCGCACCCCCACCCCCTTGAACTACCTCCCACCTTTGCCTGGTACTTCAAGCCCGCCTTCCCACCCTCAACCTGTGACCTACCCCGAGCGGCTCGCCTGTCCACGACGGGTTAGGATGGCTGGCCCATGGGAACTGGACCAGTCTGGTCTGACTTCCCCACCGCGGCTTGGGCAGGGCACTTAGCCTGGGGGCTGGCGGCAGAGGGAGCTTGCAGATGGTGCGCGGTATGCGCATGCCCAGAGCCAAATCCCAGGTGCCTACAAGAATCTGCCCTTGTGGAGTCCTTATGCCTGAGGGAAGGGGAATTAAATAAATTAAAACCAGCATGACAGAGAGAGACACTGCAGTTGAAAGAAAAAAGCTTTATATTTTAGTGCCTCTAATGGCACCTTTTGCTACATGTTGAACATTTTCATTTTGCAACGGGCTCCACAAATTATAAAGTCTGTGCCCGGCCTCAAACCCCAAGCTGTCCTCACTCTACTATGCGGAATTATTTTAACACTCTCTTTGTTTCCTTTTTCCACCTTCCAAATCGAGTTCCTGGAACCTAATTTTGCATAGCCAAATGACCTAGAAAATGTTTTATGAAACAAAAAAAAATTTCCCTCTGAGAGAAATTCTACCACCAGGTTTCTAAGTAGCAGGATTTCCCCCCATTGCCCCAATTGTGTATGTATAAATCACCAGTTACTTCTCATCAGTATTTACCAAGTCATGTTCCACGGAACATTAGCACCACAAAAGAGCCCTCTGAAGAACAAGAGAGAGAGACAAAACATCCCAGGGACAATAAGTTTAGAAAACACCAAAGACTTTGCTTCTCTCTCCCCCAACTCTTTTTTTTTTTCTTTTCTTTTCTTTTTTTTGGTAGAGTTCTTTGTCACATTAGCTTATTAAAGAACCATTTGATTTTATTTAAAATAGCATTTCCTGATTTGTCAATGGAACTCATTTCTTGGGGAACAGCTACTAACTTCCTAATTTGCAAGAATTTCCTTAGAGCAGGCAAATTTTTTCTTAAAAGGGCCATTAGTAAATATTTCAAGCTTTGAGGGCCATTTAGTCTCTGTGCAATCATTTACCTCTGCAACCATAGACAATACATAGCTGAATGAGTATGGCTGTGTGCCAATAAAACTTTATTTGTGGACACTGAGATTTGAACTTTCTATCATTTTCACAAGTTACAAAGCATTCTTTTGAATTTTTTTCCACCGTTTAAAAATGTAAAAACCATTCTTAGCTCAAGGGCCAAACAAAAACAGGAGGTGTGGGTGGTTCTTGGCCAGTGGGCAGTAGTTTGCCAATTCTTGACTTAGAGGAAGACCAAGAAAAAAAGTTACTTGTGAACACAAGTTGGGTACAGTTTCTCTACCTTAACAGTTATAGATTCTGAATTTTTTTTTTTCTAATTGAGCATTTTATATTTGGGCTACTTTTTAAAATATTATTGCCAGTTGTGGCTCAGATGGTTCCAGTTCCAAATACAGTCAGCTTCTGGTAAATACTTAATTACCTCCTCTCTGCTACTGTCTCTCAGCACACATCCTCTGGTCCGAGCTGGTTAGCTATCTGAAATACTTGCCTTTTGCCTCTTACATTCACTCTTCATTCTGCATTCTGGAGTCACTCTCATCTTGTCAAGGATGGTGTCCAGATGCAGCAGAAGTCATGTTCCTTGAACTCTTCCCATTTGCACATTTTAAAATATGTATACTTCCCTAGAGCCCAACACCAGAGCCAAGGAACTGAACCACAAAGCAGACACCCACATGCTTTACAGAGTAACTCACTCATCCCCAGTCTTTTCATAATTACACCCACAGACACATGTTCTTGACTCCATGACATGTCCCATTCTCCCTTAGAAATACATGGGCACATCTATTTTTGAAATCAGGGTGAATTAACATTATTTTCTGAGAGGTTCATAATTAAGATTATCCCCAAAGATCACTGAAGGTAACCCTGGAGCTGCAAAACTCCGTTTGAAATCACATTGCATGACATACACTTTGAAGTTCTAAATACATTTATGTTTTGTCTCCCTTTTTAAATTCCTTTACAGTGGGTATGTGATGGGAATAGAATCAAACAAAGAAGAAATTATAGAGCAGCATCTGTGGGCAATGATGAAAAGGAAAGATGCATGTGATTACTTCAGTGTTCGTGTGACCACTTGTCTCTATTTTAGAAACAAACAGAAATTGAATGACAAAAAGTCACCTGTGAGTTTGAGAAACTCTATCAATTCCTAGATGACAAGGGGGAAAGCCTTCTGTCCCAACTGAGGGAGATCAACAAAGCCATTTTAAGAAACAAACATGAAAATATGAACAATGTCTTAAATGAGAAGTCACTCCTCAGGACCACAGTCAATAAAGTCTTAAGGGTGGGATGTATCGGAGGACTGAGAATCAGCATGGTGAAGCAGGTGGGTGGGCAGCCAGTGACACTCATCCTTGGGCAGCTCCAACCATGTGGTTTGGAAGATATATGAGGAAAGCCATCAAAGCAATACTCCAGGAGGAAAACCACTGGTATCGTTCATGGCTAAAAGCTCCCTAAAGACTCAGGCCTCGCTCTAAGGAAGGGGAAGTTGATTATCTGACTCCCTGATTATCTTTGACATAACACTCTTAGGATAATTACCCCTGCAGTAGTTGGGGCCAGTGGCTGGGCATCAGGTGGCCAGTCTGTCTTCTTGGCCATGCCACAGACTTGCTGGGTGAGCTTGAATTTGCTTCTCCAAGTTCTACTTCTACCACAATCATTACCAGATGCTTAAAAGCACATCAAGGCTTTAGAGTCCAGTGGCTGAGAACAAGGGCCCTGAAGCCAGACTACATTCAAATCCTGTCTTTCACCTACAAGCTGGGAGACCTGCTTCACATTCCTTAACACCTATCTCTGTGTTGAGTTTCCTCTTCTTGATAAATGTTACTTAGTGAATGTTAGTCATTATTGGGAAGATTAAGAAATGTACTGAACCCTTCCTAGCCCTGCCTCAAGGATGGAGAGGGAGCCAGGTCTAGCACAGACGGCAGTGAAGATCTAGGGATTTGGGGAATGATAGCAGAGAACCCTTATCTGATGCAATGAGACACTGACAGTAAGGAGAAGACAATGTGCTTTTTTGAGGGCTGATGATGTTCTTCATGTGTGGTACTATGTGCACATAACAACTCCATGAAGGCTATTATTCTGATTCTTATTAGCTCCATTTTTCAGATGAGTAAACTAAGACTTTGCCTGGAAAATCCCATGGACGGAGGAGCCTGGTAGGCTGCAGTCCATGGGGTCACTAAGAGTTGGACACGACTGAGTGACTTCACTTTCACTTTTCACTTTCATGCATTGGAGAAGGAAATGGCAACCCACTCCAGTGTTCTTGCCTGGAGAATCCCAGGGATGGGGGAGCCTGGTGGGCTGCTGTCTATGGGGTCGCACAGAGTCGGACACGACTGAAGCGACTTAGCAGCAGCAGCAAACTAAGATTCGGGCTTCCCAGGTAGCGCTAGTGGTAAAGAATCCACCTGCCAATACAGGTGATGCAAGAGATGTGGGTTCAATCCCTGGGTCAGGAAGATCCCCTGGAGTAGGAAATGGCAACCCATTCCAGTACTCGTGCCTGGAAAATTCCATAGACAGAGGATCCTGGTGGGCTACAGCCCACGGGGTTGCAAAGAGTCAAACATGACAGAGCAACTGAATAAACTAGAGATAGGGCAAGTTGTTCAACATCCCAGGCCTAGTAAGGGACAGAGCAAATATTCCAAGTCAGGTTCCTTGGCTCTAAAGTGCATAAACACTGCACAAGCTAAGGATCAAAATGCCAGGAGATGGGAAGTTATTGCTCGATGGGTACAGAAATGTTTGGGTGATGAAAATGTTCTGGAAATAGTGGTGATGGTTACACAACATTGTGAAGGTAGTGAAGGCCACTGAATTGCACACTTAAAAATGCTTACAATGATAAATTATCAGTTATGTAGATTTTACACACACATGCATGAAAAATGCCAGGAGAGAGGTTGGAAGGGCCTTGCAAACTCCCTGAAGTCAAAGACAGTTATGGAAATCAGGGACCAACCTAGGAGTCAGTGATTGAGAAAAGCAAAAACTAGAATGTACTGTTGTCTCTCCCTTGCAAAGAAGATAGTTTATAAAACTCTGGAGCAATAATAAGCTTGAGTTTATTCCTTGAAGAAAGCATTTTGCACCTTTGGAAGCCCACAAACTCAAACACACCATTTTATGAGCCATTTCTAGGGCTTCACAGAGAAACTGTATCGTAAAAGCCAGAGAACCATCAAGGGGAAGAAACCCCAACTTTTAAATGAATAAAAACTGAATCAATATAATAATGGCCGTGTCTGTTGGACAATATTTCTTTCTTATATGATTAAGATTTAGAATACAAAATGTTCTTGCCAACTAATGAATGAATTTAAATAAATGTGTGAAAGAGCCAGGAAAATAGAACAGATGACACCTCTGTAAATCCCACAAGAGAGATTTACAATAAGCAGGTTATTTCCAGTCATAAAACAGCCTATAAAACAAAAGCACAGGATGAATGCTGATCCACTTTGTTAAGAAAGCTGTGGGTTATCTAGGAAGTCAGGAGCCTCATGCAGGGCTGACTTGGGGTGGCATCTGGGGATTACCTGAGTCCTCTTTGTTTTCTTTACAGAATAGCAGGCATGTCTTAAACAGGCATGTAAAGGCAGGTGGGCCAGAGGGGGAAAACAGTGGTATCATCAGATGTCTTGCTTTTGCTTCTTTATCCAGAGAATAAAATGGTCTGAAGATGAACAATTAGCCTGGCAGGCTCTGACATAACAACACCACTCCCATCCCTGCCCATTTCCTTTCTCTACAAGGCATTTGGGTGGATCCCATAAAACCTGGGAATGGCCATTTTTTTCTATTGGGTTAGTGGCTCCAATTGAATACGTTGGTCCTTAGCAGTTGCTGGAGGCCTAGGAGTTGATAAAAAGCCGGTTCCCTGAGTTCCTTCTAGACTTGGGTCCATGTAGCAGAGAGCTCTGGCCACTTTCTCCTTACCAGCCTCTTCCCTGGTGATCCAGAGCACATGGGAAGGCAAGGGCTTGGAGACGACTATGTCTGCATAGAAGAGGAAGGTCCTAATAGGGGGCTGGTTATTCCTGGTAGCACTGCCCTTGCACCTGGTCCTGTGAGAAGTCCCCTCTCTGGCCCTCTCTCAGAGCCAAAGTAATATTTTCACAAACACACATCCAAGCCCCAGGCCCCTCTTCTAGACAACAGTCCCAGAATTTCCTGCCCAAATAGCCCTGAGCTTACTTCCAGGGCCTGCCTTGTCCTCTTTTCTGGGTAATGCTCCCAAAACCCAAGGGTGGCCAAGGGTGACGTATGCATGCAGCTCAGACATGTAGCCTGGGGTGTTCACACATGTGTGCACAGGCCCCTCATAGTTCAGAGCAGAGCCATGACAGGAAGAAAAGGAGGTGGCAGGGGTGGGGGTAGGAGGGGCGAGGCAGGCACTCCCTGGACTGCATGTACCTGGGCAGAAGTCCAAGAATTCTCAATTTGAACTTGACCTTTTAGGTTATTATGAAAGTAAACGTATCAAGGTAGGAAGATCCACTTATTAGGCAGCTTCCTGGTTTGAGGTATGACTTTTGGAGCTGTAGATCTACGACGTGTGGGCCTCCGTTTGTCCCCTCATCCCAGGCCTTGCCAATGTGAGGGGCAGGCTTGTCCCCACGTTGCATCCCTCTCTTCCAGATGCCACTTTTGGGGGAAGACAGTGTACGGTTTGCCCTTCTTTTGCTTATTCCTGAGAAATAAATCAATTCATCCTTGCAAAAAAAAAAAAAAAAAAAACAAAAAACCTCTATTTATTCCCAGGAGTGAAAACATGAAGGTTAAACCATTAGTCTCCAAGCTAACTAACTGGGCGAGAGAACCGATGTTTTCTCCAGGCGGGGTGAACTCAGTGACCTCCTGCACTAGCTCAAAGGTGATGAGAGGTCCTGCTTCCCCTGGGGGGTCACTGTTCTAGAAGCGGAGGAGGGAAGCAGGCTTCTCCCTGCGGCTGGAGAACAGTCCTTCTCTAGTGTGGAGGGAAGATAAACGTGGAAAGTGTCTTTTGGCTGGGAGCTCAAAGCCTTTCCCTTTTTCTGTCCCTAAAGAACCTGTCGACTGCCCTGGAGGAGACGGGAATAGCTCATGCTAACAAGCCTGGTGAGGCATCTAAATAGGCACCAGCCGGTGTGACTTATGGAAGGGAGAGGAGATAATACGTCCGGCAAACCCTGGAAACTGAGACAGGTTTGTCAATAGTCAACTGCCCTGAGTGTGCAGAGAGGGGACCAGGCAGGGCCTCTGCTCACATTTCTTGTCATCTTAACGCATTTCAACACACAAAGAAAGCATCTAGGTAGGGTTATTGACATCCACGTGAAGAGGGAGGAATCAGGCCTGGGAGAAGGAAACAGTGAGGGGGGGAACTGTGAGCAGTGGGTCTGGGCAAGCCGTTAGGCCAAGCTTGATCAGCGGCCTCAGGGTGTCGGTAAAGCTTAAGCCTAAAGAACGCCAGCTCCTGAGCACACAGCCCAGTACTGGGAGAGGGGCCAAAAAGCAGGGAAGGGGGCATTTGCCCAACCTGAAGCTCAAGCACCTCCTTAAACTCTATGCCTTTGGCACCTCGTTTACCTCGCCCTCACCAGGCCCAGCAGGTGTTTTGGGGGCCTGTGCTGACTACACACTCACAAGCAGCTGGGTCACATCTGGGTCTCCCAAGTTTTCCCTGTCTTGAGAGAGGAAGAGTAAGGCCTTCTACAGACATGCAGTCCTCTAATGGCTAGTGGGCTTGCCCAAGCCTGGAGCAGACAGGCTCTCCTTTCTTGGCAGAGATATAGGGAGGCACCCCCCTCCAAGCCATAGCCTTCTCTGGGTTCCAGGCAGCTTCCCCAGAAGCTTTCCTCATCCCTGCCTTCAGCATCCTGCCCAGCACTCCCTCTGGTCTCCCCTGGCGATGTGACCCTGGACCCAGAAACTGCCAACTTTTACCTCCAAGCAGTAGGTAACATGAGCAGAATAAACACGGGCGAAATTATCTATGCCTTCCAACCCAGAGAGACTCTCCTTTCTCTGTACACTGGGCACTGAGGGATTTCATCAGGCAGGCACCACGGGCATGTGCTGGTGGCCTTTGTGGCTACCAGGGTCTTGGTGTGGTCAAAGGATCTGGGAAAAAGAAAAAGGGGCTTAAACCAAAACCTGAAAAAGACATCTGGGCTGTAAGGATCTACCAAAGTCACTATCAGTCTTCCACCCACCTCTGCAGTGACATCTTCTTAAAAGACCCAGGAAGGTTCTAGTGTCTTTGGACTATGAAGGGGGTCACTTGTCATTCCACAATGTGGAGATTTTACTTCCATTTTGCCTTCTCAGCATGTTTACTGAAAAAATCTTTTTTTCTGGTTGCCCTCAAAGGGGGCCAGTACAACCCTTTGTCCCTAATAGGAAGCCCCTTCTGAGCATGTGTCTTTCCAAGAAATTCAGGATGTGGGGCAGAAACAGTTGGGAGCTGCTTCTCTAGCCGTCTTTGCTGGTAGCAGCAGAGCATGGGACTGCAGCTGCTCACGGGACAGTTTGTATGGTTGACTACATAGTAGAAATAAAATGAATGGGAGAGCCTGAACCATGCACTTTATCCTATTTTAGTGTGGTAGTCAGATTTTCAGAGCTCATACTTTTCTTCCACTTCTGTCTTTATCAAGTGCCTTCAAAACCCCACTTCAGTCTCTCAAATAAAACCCAGCTCATCTGCTCTAAAGACTCTCTTCCACACAGTAGTGAGGAGAACAGATAATTGGGTAGCCACAGAAAAGCCTTTACAACAAGGGCATTATCAATAATCATATTTAATACATACACGTTATTTCCATAGTAAGAAGTAATGGGAGGACAAAATTATAACTCTAAACGTTCTGGATACTGTCCAAAATATGTTTCAGATAGACTGTGCTGCACAAGTGTGCACCTCACAATAAAGGTTTTTCTTTCTCAGTTTCGACATATGTGCAGCTGATGTGTTCAGTGTGGCTTTTTTAAGGACTGGCAAAATTAGAGGCACTGCTTCTCCCTCTGGTCCAGATGGTGCTTCCATTTCCATTTATAGCAATAAGGAAATTATAGAGCCTTAAAGACAAAGACTGACCAAAATAATCTTACTTTGCCTTCATTCCCCATGAAATGCAGTCCCAAGCAATATCCACATTGCTCCCTATCTTCTACCTGACGGTGGGATGCTTCCATTATCTAAATGATCTCTGACCCCCAAACTGGGCAGCTCACTGGGACTGGGGGTGGAAGACAGAGGGCCTGGCCCATCCCCATCGTGGGGCTTCTGTCAATGAGGGAAGATGGTCTGCCTCTGGTTTATCATATTCCGCAGTGCAGAAATGGTCCTCCCACGGCACTATCCTGCCACAACGCTCACACCCTGTTGGGACCTGAGAGGATGTGAGTCCTATTCTAACATACAAAGCATGTGTGATTTCTAAACGGGAAATGTGTGAACTTTGTTCTCTTTATGGCAACTATCAGCCTGTCTTCTGGGAAGGGTGTTCAGATCTTGGAGTTTCACTGCTTAATCCCAATAGATAAGCACCACAATGCCAAATGTGAAGAAGACTCTGAAGCCTGACCGGACTAATGGGTTCAAATCCTGACTCTGCCACTTCGGAACTGTGAGAACTGTGAGCCTCTAGGTGGCTCAGTGGTAAAGAATCTGCCTGCCAATGCAGGAGATTCAGGAGACAGGGGTTTGATTCCTGGGTCGGAAAGATCCCCCTGGAGTAGGAAATGGCAACCCGCTCCAGTATTTTTGCCTGGAAAATTCCATGGACAGAGGAGCCTGGCAGGTTACAGTCCATGGGATTGCAGAAAGTCGGACACGACTGAGCACGCATGCATGCTCAACCTCTCTGTGCCTCAGCTTTATGGGACTAATGATAGTCTTGCCTCAGAAGGCTGTTAGAAGGCTTATATGAGTTACTACTCATGGAATACTAAGCACTTAGTAAGTAAAAGAGTTGGTAAAATAAATATATAATTATAAGTTGATTCATCTTATATGCCTACCATGATGAACATAAAATCATTTCTTGGTAGTATTAGGAGGTCTCAGGTCCCACAAGGGTCTTGCATAAAAGAAAATTGGGCTGAGGCTCCACCTGAAGTAGACTCTTATCTTAGAAAAATTTATATAAAAATCACACTGAAATAAGCCCAGTACAAAATAAATATCCCCCTTGGGTTAGCCCTATCCCAGGATAGCCTGAACATGCACTTTTTCCTATTTTAGTGTGGTAGTAAGATTTTCAGAGCTCATACTTCCACTCCTGTCTTTATCGAGTGCCTTTTAAACTCCACTTCAATCTCTCAAATAAAACCCAACTCACCTGCTCTGAAGACTCTCCTCCACGCAGTAGTGAGGAGAACAGGTGAAGATAACTTTACCTGTTAGATGAAGTTATTATAAAGACTTCATCTTTATTATAAAGATGAAGATATTGTAAAAGAAACCCTTTATAATAAAGGAATTATCAATAATCATATTTAATATGTACATGTTATTTCCGTAGTAAGAAGTAACAGGAGGGCAAAAATTATGACTCTAAAGGTTCTGGATACTGTCTAAAGTACATTCCAGATAGACTGTGCAGCACGAGTGTGCACCTCACAGTAAAGGTTTTTTTTTCTCAGTTTCAACGTATGTGCAGCTGATATGTTCAGTGTGGCTTTTTTAAGGACTGGCAAAATTAGAGGCACTACTTCTCCTTCTGGTCCAGAGAGTAATTCTATTACAAACAGAATTACTTTAACTAAAAGAATTTAAACTACTTACACATATTTTTAATTTTTTATTGGTATAATTGCTTTCCAGTGTTGTGTTGGTTTCTGCCATACAACAGTATGAATCAGCTATAAGTACACATATATCCTCTCCTTCTAGAGCCTCCCTCCCACCCATCCCCATCCCAGCCCTCTAGGTCGTCACAGAGCATGGGCTTGAGTTTTCTGTGTAATACAGCAACTTCCCACTAGCTAGGAGAAGGCAATGGCACCCCACTCCAGTACTCTTGCCTGGAAAATCCCATGGACGGAGGAGCCTGGTAGGCTGCAGTCCATGGGGTCACTAAGAGTTGGACACATCTGAGCAACTTCACTTTCACTTTTCACTTTCATGCATTGGAGAAGGAAATGGCAACCCACTCCAGTGTTCTTGCCTGGAGAATCCCAGGGACGGGGGAGCCTGGTGGGCTGCCATCTGTGGGGTCGCACAGAGTCGGACACGTCTGAAGCGACTTAGCAGCAGCAGCAACCCGCTAGCTATCTATTTTACACTTGGTAGTGTATGTATGTCAATGCTACTCTCCCAATTCGTCCCAACCTCCCCTTCCTCAACTGCAGACACAATTTTTAAAAATAATTTATGGAGGTGGAATTTACTCAATTGTTTTTTAATCTTTAAACCACCTAACTGAGAGAATAGCCAGAAAGATGACCTCAAGCTTTTACCTGCTGCAAAGCTACTCCCAAGTCTCCCCAACATGTGCCCTTCAGGCAAGATTTTACCACCTCACTTGGTAAGTGAGAATGACCTTACTCACGCTGTAAATGTACTAATTCATACTGTGCGAATGGTATGTTTACTATGTGGTTATTATCGGGTTGTGAAACTATAATAGGCAGATTTTACAAGACCCTTCCTTGGTGTAGGGACTCGAGTGAATCATCACAGAGTGTTTCTAAAGTAGGTAGAGCCAAAGATTTAAGTAGGAAGGGCTTAAAGATGTCCAACAGCATTGCCTGAAAGCTCAGCTGTGAACTAGGTCTGCCCTTGTACTATCTTGTGCTAGGAAAGAATGAAAGGCGTCCAGAGGTTCAAGCAGGTTGAGTTTTAAGGAGCTGAGATTTGCTCCTACATGGAACAAGATGTATTTTCTGGACCACCTTCCCTGGAGTAGGAAACAAGATGGCACCCAGAGAACACACGGCTCAGAGGCAGGCACGGGGAACTGGGAGGATCAGAAGCCAGACCAGATGCCCGCAAAGTTATGCTAGGACTTTAAGAGTTATTGTGAAATTATCTCAAGAGCATGGAAACAGGGATATGTACAGATCTTTGATATTTTCACAGAATACTTTAGAATAAGAAACCAGATGTAGGTGGCTTAATTGTTTTTACATTGTACTGTCAGACATTATTTTCTTTATATATTCCCCAGGTTTTTCATAAACTAACTTATTTTTATTTACCTATTTCTGTGCTGTGTGTTTGTTGCTGCACAGGAGCTTTCTCTCGTTGCAGCCATCAGGGGTACTCTCTAGTTATGGTACACAGGCTTCTCACTGCTGTGGCTTCTTGTTGCAAGGGCACTTGCTGGCATGGGCTTCAGTATTGCAGCTCACGGCTGTAGAGTGTGAGCTCAGTAGTTGTGGCACACAGGCTTAGTTGACCCACAGCATGTGGGATCTTTCTGACCAGGGACTGAACCAGTGTCCCCTGTGTTGCAATGCAGATTCTTAACCACTGGACCACCAAGTGAAGGTGAAAATGTTAGTCATTCGGTTGTGTCCAACTCTTTGCAATCCCAAGGACTGTAGCCCTGCTGGGGACAGAGGAGCCTTTGTCCATACAATTCTCCAGGCAAGAATACTAGAGTGGGTAGCCATTCCCTTTTCCAGAGGATCTTCCTGACCCAGGGATAGAACCTGAGTCTCCCACATTGCAGTCAGATTCTTTACCATCTGAGGCACCAGGGAAGCCCCACCAGACCACAAGGGAAGTCCTATAAACTAACTTTTGTTCACATTAACTCTTTTAACTCTATTAAGGGTGTTTTGCCAGGTGGAACTAGTGGTAATCAACCCTCCTGCCAATGCAGGAGATAGAAGAGATGCAGGTTTGATCCTTGGGTCAGGCAGATCCCCTGGAAGAGGGCATGGCAACCCACTGCAGTGTTTTTGCCTGGAAAATCCCATGGACAGAGGAGCCTGGCAGGCTACAGTCCTTGGAGTTGTAAAGAGTTAGACATGACTGAAGCGACTTAACACACACATTCATGTTTTCCTTGGAGTGAATGGGGGTTATGCTTTACCCCTAGGTCCCTGAACAGTGGGGAAGCGAAGTGAAGTGAAGTCGCTCAGTCATGTCCGGGAAGTCACCAGGGAACAGTGGGGAAGGAGGAATCAAAAAGGAGAGAAGTTAAAGGAAATACAAAAACTCAGGAAAGAAAACTGCCAATCATGCCAGCTAAGCATCTCCCTCAGCTCCCCACATGGCTCAGATCTCTGAACCAGGTACCCACTTCCACACTCTCAGAAAACAGCCTTCCCTCGGCCTCCCATGACCCTCTCTTCTTCAAAATCCATCACACAGCCAAGACCTTTCTAGTTGTGCCCTGTTCCATCTCCCCAAGCCCTCTAATATCAGTCTTTCTTCTTTCTTATGTCCTCATTCTTTTCTATAGTTGCAGCTTGCCTCTAAATTTGTATCTCCTCTTGCTATATGTATTCTATATCATATATATAATTTTTACATTGTCCTATTCGTTTTGAGGTTCCTTGAAGATGAATGGTTTATATCTCCTTTTTAAGTCTCTACCATATTATTTATATTAAACAATTCTTCAAAAATAAAATATCTTTATTGTATGTTTTTAATGTATCACTCTAAAAAAAATCCAAACAGTAAAGAAGAAAATTCATAATTTCATCCCAAAGAGATAGTATTTTTAACATTTTGGAATATATCCTTCATTGCACTTGGTCTTTGTGTGTATAAAAATTGATGAGAAGGGGATCTTCTATTCTATTTCACAACTTCTTCCTTTTATTTTTGTGTCATAGAGATGCACTTCATTCCTCTGAATAGCAATATAATATTCCAAGGCATGGGCTTCCCTGGTGGCTCAGTGGTAAAGAACACACCTGCCAATTCAGGAGACATGGGTTTAATCTTGGGGTTGGGAAATTCCCTGGAGAAGAAAATGACAACCCACTACAGGATTCTTGCCTGGGAAATCCCATGGACAGAGGAGCCTGGCAGGCTACAGTCCATGTGGTCACAAAAGGGTCAGACATGACCTAGAAACTAAACAACAATTCCAAGGCATAGATGTTTCTTATTACTGATCCATCATAGATATTTAGGTTGTTCCAAATGGACTTTAACATTATAAGAAAGATATCAAGGATGAGTCTCTTATTACAAGCTTGAATTTCAGGATAGATGATGGAAGTACCAGTTAAGATGGAGAATACTAGAGAAGTAGCAGGATAAATAGTTGTTTCTTTTCCCTGATTATTTCTCTTCACAATAACCATCAAAATCAAGAATCAGCATCAATACATTATTACTATTGAATCTTCATGCTTTATTCAAGTTTCACTAATTATACCAATATCATCCTTTATAGAAAAAGAATTCAATCCAGGATCATGCAGAGCATTTAATTATCATGTGTCTTCAACTTGTTTCAATCTGAAATAGTTCTGCAGTTATTTCTGGTCTTTAAAAGCCTGGAAAATTTTAAAGATTATAGGCCAGTTCTTTTCTAGGCATTCCTTTTTGAGGGTTTGTTGTTTCCTCATGATTAAGTTTAGTTTATGCATCTTTGTCAGGAATATCACAGAAGAGCTGCTGTGTGCTTCTCATTACATTCTATCAAGAGATGTTTGATATTGATTTGTCCCATTGCTTGTGATGTTAATCTTGATCATCTGATTAGATGGTATCTGCCCACTTTCCCACCACAGTCACACTTTTTTTCTTTTGTAATTACCAAATATTTGTTGGGAGGTACTTTGGAATTATGTAAATATTCATTCCTCATTCATCTTTTACCCACTATTACACATTCTTTTGTGCTTTTTGACTGAATTATTATTATTATTATTATTTTGGTTGCCAGTGTGATTTTCTAATTCTATCATCATTTCATATTCATTCATTAGCATCCCATGGTAAAAAAAAAAAAAGCCTTTCTCCTCTCTCCATTTATTATTCATTTATTTCAGTATAAGCTCATCAACTCTCACTTTATTAAGTAGGGTATAGTCTATAACTTATTATTTACCTTGATTCTCTAATTATCCCAGGTTTGGAAAGTGGCAGCTCCTCAAACTGGCTTCTCTGTTCTTTTGACATATTTCCATTATTCTTCTACAATTTCCTTAATTTCCGACACAAAAAGAATTCTAGGCTTATCTTGTGCCTTTCTTGACCCAGCCCTGAAATCAGCCATTGCTTTAAAGAATCCTGTTTCTTTTAGTGAAGAATGATATTTAGAACCCAAGATCTGGGTACTGATGTGTTCAATGCTATTAGAATGCTGCTCCTCTCTCAATTTCTGAGTATAGAGTTAAGGGATCTATATATCTATATCTTAGCTTCTTTTTCTGATAGGGTGACATTTGTTCTTAATCATTTTTGATACATTTATTTGATCAAAGCCCCTGTATGTAACCAGTCATCTGTTGCCATCATACCCTTGCTCAGATGCCCTCATCACATCACCTGGCCCACCTTCACCCCTACACTGGCATAGAGGCCCTTCTCACTCAGTTTATATCCTGAAAACCCTGTTGGGCCATCACCACCCCTCCATTCATAGATTATGCTTCACTACACTTGGGTTCCTATATCTGTGACAGGCCACTGAAACTTACAATACCCACACTCCACTGGTGCATACTTTGTTTTGGCCCAAGCTAATAGACCAAAATTATTCAGAAGGAAGAAAGGAGATCGGGGAAATTTTTTTCTGATTATTTTTCAATTAAAAAATTAATGCAAATATCATTGAAGTTAGAGACTGAGGAATTTTTTTTTTTAAGAATAGAAATGGAGGAGACATGACAACTAAATGTGGTGTAAAATCCTGGACCAGATAAAGGCCATTATTTGGCAAATTGTAAAATTTGAATGGCTTCCCTGGTAGCTCAGTGGTAAAGAATTCACCTGCCAATGAAGACCTGGGTTCAGTCCCTGGGTTGGGAAGATGGCCTGGAGGAGGGCATGGCAACCCACTCCAGTATTCTTTTCTGGAGAATCCCATGGACAGAGGAGACTGGTAGGCCACAGTCCATGGGGTTGCAAAAGAGTTGGAATAACTTAATAACTAAACAACAACAACAAAAATTTTAATAAAATCTATAGATTCATTAGTAACATTTTATCAATGTTCATTTCCTACTTTTGATCATTATACTGTAACTATGCAAAATGTTAACACTGGAGAATCTAGGTGAAAGGTATATGGGAACCCTCTGTATTATTACTATACTACTAATATTTTTCATAAAATATTTTTTAAAATTATTGTTTTAATTAAAATTATTTAATTAAATAAATTAAACATTAAATTAATTCATTTAAATTAAATATTAACTTTATTAAATTAATAATTAAATTATTTAATAATTTTATTAAATTATTTTTAAAATAGAAATTTTAAAGTACAGTTGACCCTTGAACAAACTCGGGTGTTAATCCATGTAACACCAACTTAGAGCTGGCCCTCTGTAGTACCTACACATTTGTGGAGTCAGTCAACCATGGACTATGTAGTACTGTGGTACTTACTATTGAAAAATATTTGCATGTAATGCAAATGGACTGAGGCAGTTCACAGCCACATTGTTCAATGGTCAAAGGTATCATATTTGCTTTAGAAAAAATTTAAATGGTATAGACCAAAAAATAAGAAATAGTACTGATTTTACACAAATTTACCCAGAAAATAGGAGAGAATACTTCTTCCCTCACTATCTTGATACCACAATCAGAAGAAGATACCACAATTAAAAAAAAAAAAACAACTATGGACCAATACCCTTATTTTTTCTAAATGTGACAATTCTTAATAGATATTAGCAAATCAAATCCAAAAATATATAAAAAGCATAATACATCATGACCAAGTAGAGTTTACCCCTGGAATGCAAAGTTGGTTTAACTTTTAAGGAAATCAGCAATGTAATTCCCCATGTCAGCAGACTAAAAAGAAAAACCATGTGATCATCTCAAAAGATGAAAAAAAAAAAAGAAGGCAAAAAATATTTGCCAAAATCCAGCATCTTTTTATGATTAAGAACACTGAGATAACTAGAATAGAACTTTCAAACTGATAAAATCATCATACTTAGTGGTAAAAAACTGAACATTTTCCCTCTGAAACTGGGAATATGGCAAAATGTCTCTTCTTACTCCTTCTATATAACACTGAACTGGTGCCCATTGCCAGTGCAATAAGGCAAGAAGTAAAATCATACATTTTGAAAAAAAATTAAAATACTATCATCTACATAGAAAATCCCAAAGAATTCACAAAACAGCAAAGAGAACAAATAAGTGAGTTTAATAAACTCACAGAATACAAGGTCCATGTGCAAAAATCATATCTCATGATACTAACAATAAATTGTAATTTTAAAAGTAACATTTAAGCATAAAAACCATGAAGTTCTTAGGAGTAAGTCTGATAAAACATGCAAGATCTAACACTGCAAACTAAAATATTACTGAGAAAAATTAAAAACCTAAATTATAGAAATATATACCATGTTCATGAATCAGAAGACTCAATATTGTTAAAATGTCAGTTCTCCCTAAATTAACCTAAAGGTTCAAAGCAATTTCCATCAAAATTCCAGCAGGCTTATTTTAGAAACTGACAAGCTGATTCAAAGACTCATGTGGAACTTCAAAGGACACAAGATAGCCAGAAAAAGAAAAATAAAGTTGGTGGACTCCATGTTACCATATTTCAGTTTTTTTAATGAGTCTATTGTAATCAAGACAGGGTGATTTTGACATCTGGATAGACATATAGTTCAATGGAATTGAACAGAGAGTTCAGAAATAGACTCACACATGTAAGTCAACTGATTATGGACAAAGCTGATAAAGTAGTCCAGTGAAGAAAAGATAGTCTTTTTAACAAATAGTAATGCTGTAACAATTAGACATACACATACAAAAAAAACGAACTTTAACTCTTACCTTTTTTGCCTCTTCATACTGTTCATGGGGTTTTCAAAGCAAGAATGCTGAAGTGGTTTTACCATTTATAAAAATTAACTCAATAGGCAAATCTGTAGAGACAGAAAATAGATTAGTGGTTGCCTAGGGTTGAGGGGGTGGGAGGGGAAATATGAAGTCACTACCAGAGAGTTTGAGGTTTCTTTTTGGTTTGATGAAAACGTTCAAAATTAGATTGTGGGGATGCTTGCACAATTTTAAATATGCTAAAAAACAGACTTGTACACTTTAAGTGGATTAAATGTGTAGCATGTGAATTATATCTAAAGCTGTTTAAAAAATCAACTCAAAATGAATCATAGACCTAAATGTAAGAGGTAGAAGTATGAAGTTCTAAAAGAAAATGTGGGAAAAATCTTTGTCACCTTGGGTTAGGCACAGGTTTCTTAAACATGATACAAAAAGGAAAAACTATTAATACATAAAAAAATAAATTACATTTCATCAAAATGAAAATGCTTTGCTGTTCAAAAGACACTGTTCAGAAAAATGAAAAGATGAGTCACATACTGTGAGAAAACATTTGCAAAAATACATCTCTGATACAGAACTTACATCCAAAATATGTTAAGAAATCTTATAGATCAATATTAGAAAGAAAACCCAATTTTTTAAATGGATGAAAAGCTTGAAGACATGTCACCGAAAATAATATACAGATAGCCAATAAGTACCTGAAAGGATGTTCAATATTATTAGTCATTAGGGAAATACAAATTAAAACCATAGTGAGATAACACTATCTGCCTTCTAAAAAGACTCAAATCCAAAAATCTGCCAATATCTGAAGCTGGTGAAGAGGTTGAGTGGCTGGGGTACCCGTGGAGGGAATGCCAAATGGTATGGCCACTTTAGAAAACAGTTCGGCATAAAAATTAATGTTTCTTATAAAAATTAATCACATATTTAACACATGACCCAACAAACCTCCTAGGTATTTATCCAAGAGAAAACTTACTTCTACACAATGACTTATACAAAAACGTGTACAACAGCTTGACTTACGATTGCAAAAAGCAGAAAACAAGCCACACTGGTAAATGAACCAACTAAGGTACAGAGGAATACTACTCAGCAAAGAAACGGAACAAACTACCACCAGCAATAACGTGGGTGAATCTCAAAAACATTATTCTGCATGAAAGAAACCAGGCATGAAAAGCTACCTGCTTACTGTATGATTCCATTTATTAAGATTCTAGAAAAAGCTAAACTGTAAGGACAGAAATCAGATCAGCAGTCACTTGGGGCTGGGAGTAAGGGCAGGAGATCAGCTACAAAAGGGCAGAAGAGAATCTCTGGGGGTAATAGAAATAGTCCACATAGTTATTGTGATGATGCTTACATGACTGTGTACATTTGTCGAAATTCATCTAGCCATATACTTTTAAAAGAGTGATTTTACCATAGTATATGTATATGTATAATTATGATAAAATGATATGCTAATTTTACTTCAATAAATCTGACTTTTAAAAAATCATATTGTAATAAATACCAAAGAATATTGGGGGTGAGTGGAAGCAGTGCATTCTCTTTAGAAAAATTCAAATAATCTCAAAGTATACATAATAAAAAAAAGAAAATTCCCTCTCTGCCTTCTTCCATCCCATTTCTATTGTTTGTGTATATTGCTTTTTTTTAAAAGATTTTTTTGACATGGACCGTTTTTAAAGTCTTTACTGAATTTGCTACAATATTGTTTCTGTTTCATGTTTTGATTTTTTGGCTAAAAGGCATGTGGAATCTTAGCTCCCCAACCAGGAATTAAACCCTGCATTGGAAAGCAAAGTCATAACCACTGAACTGCCAGAGAAGTCCCAACAGTTTGTGTATATTTTTCAGATATTTTTATGCATACTCACACTTGTAGAAATACGTAAATGTGATACCATGTTATTATGCATTGTTTTGTAATCTGCTTCACACGTGTCACTTTTCATTGCTGTTTACCAGTACATAAAAATCTCTCATCTCCCACCTCGCACACCTTGCTGACAAGGATACAGCAGGCTCTCCATAACTGTTGTTGATCATCTCCACTAATCATGAGTCAACTTGCCAGAGAGGGTCGGCCTGACCGACAAGAGGTACAGATTTATTCCAGCAGCTGTCAGTGTCCAGAGGACACTGTGTTCCTTGGACCTATTACCAAACCAGCCAGGTCAGTTTCTCCTCCTATTTCAAAGCAAATTTCCTCTCATACTTCTTGAATGGCCACGGCATTTGGCCTGTAACTATGCTGCAGGGGTGGGGGAAGAAGGGACTCTGGCCTAGAAGTAAATTTTCCTATAAACACAGAACATCATCGTTCCTCATGATTTATTTTAATCAATGTGCTTAGAGCTTAAACAACTCAATTGATCCTTGAGAGACTTGTGCGAACTCAAACAAGCCACTGGCCATGACGGGAAGAAAGAGGGTGAGAAGGCCGTGCTGACTGCAGCCAGCAGCCAGGCCGGGCCAGCACTACTATCCCTACCAAGCCCAGAGGGAAATGCCAGAGGCTCAGGGTTTGCTGTTGGCGGTTGGAAGAGAAGGCTGGATTTTGGAAAAGCATAGAACAGCTTAGGCAGTGTTTTCTCCACTCACCCTAAGAAAGAGCACCTGAGTCCTCTAGACACATAACTGTCTACTTCACAGCTTGAATCTCTCAGATGACTGCCCTTCATTCCCCTAATGCCCTTCACCTCCTTGATAGTCAAGTGCATGGCAACTTCAGACTGTACTGATCACAGAAGGGTCCCACATAAGAAGTTTGCAAACCAGAGTTCTCCAACTCACTGTGCTACCAACTAGAGAGGACAAGGAGTTTATGTATCAATAACTTGGTAGAGGTAGCAGCAACTGTGTTGAGCTTGATTAAAAGGAGTGGTTTGGGGCCACATGACTAGGTCATTTCCAACGTTTCCTTCCATTCTAAAGTTATCTATTATAGTCCCAGCCAAAGCAGCAGTTCTGTGCTTAAAAGCATGCATTTTGGCATCAGAGGGGCTTCCCAAGTGGCCTGTGTGCTTAGTCGCTCAGTTGGTGTGACTCTGCGACCCCATGAATTATAGCCCACCAGGTTCCACTGTCCATGGGGATTCTCCAGGCAAGAATATGGGAGTGGGTTGCTATGCTCTCCTCCAGGGGATCTTCCCACCCCAGGGATCAAACCCAGGTCTCCCACGTTGCAGGTGGATTCCTTACTGTCTGAGCCACCAGGGAAGCCCCAGGTGGCATAGTGGTAAAGAATCCGCCAGTCAATGCAAGAGACGCAACAGAGGCAGGTTCAATCCCTGGGTCAGGGAGATACGCTGGAGGAGGAAATGGCAACCCACTCCAATAATCTTGCCTGGAAAATCCCACGGGCAGAGGAACCTGACGGGCTACAGTCCATGGGGTCGCAAAGAGTCAGACAGGACTGAGCAAGCACACATGCACACAGGCATCAGAGAGGCTTGGGTTCAGATCCTGGCTCAGCCCTTTATCAGTCAAGTGATGTTGGGCAAGTGACTTGACCTTGCTCAGCCTCAGTTTCTTCTTCTTCACTGGGCTGTTGGGAGGCTTCTGTGATATGATGCAGGACTTAGTACAGCACCTGGCACAGCAAAAATGCTCAGTATTGTGGCTGCTATGCTATGTTTAGTTGCTCAATGGTGTCCGACTCTTTGCAACCAAACCCATGGACTTAGCCCGCCAGGCTCCTCTGTCCATGGGAGTCTCCAGCCAAGAATATTGGAGTGGGTCACCATGCCCTGTGGCTACCATCATTATTACTATTTTAAAATGTCTCTTTCTGGGAAAACACAAAGTTTTTCTAACAACCAGGATCCTTCCTTTTGAAACTGAGTAGAATAAAAGAGGATGTGGCAATCTGAAGGCTCAGATGGTTCTTTTTATTTTTTTTACTTTAAAATGTCAGAGGGATAGCCATAAGGAACAATCTTCCGAGGTAATTACTGAAGGAAAGTGAGAGGGGAGGTTAAATGACTGCTCAAGGTCACAAACCTAATTAATTGGCCAATCTGCTCTTAATCTCAAATTTCTCCTGTGTCCCAATCAAGCATCCTGTTTGAGCACCACACTGCCTAACTCTGTGCTCTGAGATACCATGGTATTAGAAGTGTCACTCAGAGTTTCTGGGTTGTATTAGTATTAAGCTACTCTGGTGGCTTAGTGGTAAAGAATCCTCCTGGAATGCAGAAGACATGTGCAGGAGAGGCAGACTCAATCCCCGGGTCGGGAAGATCCCCTGGAGCAGGAAATGGCAACCCACTCTAGCATCCTCGCCTGGGAAATCCTGGCAGGCTACAGTCCATGGGGCCGCAAAGAGTAGGACACGACTTGGTGACTGAAAAACAATAACAATAACCATTGAGTAAGCACTTGTGATTTGCTTGGCACTGTACTTGAATTCAGTCCTGTTCATTCAGTCCTTAAAACACCCCAGGTATAAGCATCACTTCCCTAATTTATGACAGAGAAATTCAGGCACAGAAAGGTTAATCATGTTGCCCAAGGTCCCACAGCCAGTAAGTGGCAGAGTCAGAATTCTGGCAGCGATTTAATTCAGTGGATCCAAGGGAATCAGAATGCAACAGAGTCCCTGTCAGCTCTAAATCACACTGTATAGATCTGAGGAGTTAGGATTCTAAGGCACTCTGAGGCACCCAACATTAGAAGCACAAGATAAGCCCCCTAAAACTCTGTCTCTTTGTGCTTCTGTGTGGTGTTGGGAATGACCCACATCAAAGCACGAGCTGGAGAGAAAGAACCTGACCCGTGCTTGGCAGCAGACTCTCAGCCTGACCTTCTCAAACTGTAAGAGAAAGGTCATTTCATTGGACTTCCCCACATTCAATGGCAGGAGGCTTTTTTCCTAGAATATTCTCCAAATCAACTCCAAAGACACAATGTGCAGCTTACAGAATGATTCAGAGGAAGCCAGTAAGTCTGAGAGTTGAGAGCACAGCCTGGCAGGGTAGACTTGTGGGTTTGGACTGAGGGAACAGCAGCTGAGCTCAGGGTTTGCTGGCAGAAAGTTTCATATTTGCCCATGTTCTAGCCTGGTGTCTGTGTGCAAAGAAATGCAGAAGGTGCAATCTGAGAAGCATTAATAACTAGCAATAACTCTCAGCAGCTAAGAGGCTAGCACAGGGGAGCAGTTATAAGGGTACAGTGTCTGGAATTCAGCACACTTAGATTTTATTGCCTGTAAAGTCTCTTATAAGCTGGGATGTAATTGGTATGTCATTACCTTCTCTGGGCCTCATGTCCTCACGTGTAAGGTGGGATCATAACAGCAGTCATTGTGAAGATGCACGTAAAGCAGGAAGCCCATGGAATGCCCAGGTCTGTCATGGAAAATAAACACTCTCCTTTGTTGCTCAAATACAGTCATTCTCAGCTAATTTCTGGGGCCTCTGTTTGCTAGTTTGGCAAACGGATTAAGTTGTCTGGGGAAAGTTACTTTATTATAGCAGCTCTATTCCTAATCGTACAAAAAAACTGGTCTCTTATAACAACCCCACATGTTCCTTCAGCTGGTGAAATGTTTATAGCAGCTAAACAAAAACTAGTAGCTATCAAACTAGTATATCCATCAATGGAATACCACCTCACAGTAACAAGAACGGACTGGTAACATATGCAATAACTTGGATGAATCCCAAATGCAAAGCAAAAGAAGCTAGACACAAAAGGCTACATACTGTGTGCTGCTGATCCTGTGATATTCTAGAACAGGTAAAATTACAGATACAGAAAATAGATCAGTTGTGGTTTTCAAAGGCTCGAGGTCATGGTGGGTGTTGACTAGAAAGAGTCACAGAAGAATTTGGGGGGATGGCGGAACAGTTCTATAGCTTGATTGTGGTGATAGGCTGCATGACGGTCTGCATTTGTCAAACTGACAGAAATGTATCCTAAAAAGTGAATTTTACTTTACATAAATTATACCTCAATTATTAAAAAACAAGAGAATATTGGCACATGCATAATCTCATTTTATCTGCATAGCTCCATCGCCTAGGGCAGGTTCTCTCCTGTTTGCTCTGGGACAGAGGCTTGTAGAAGCCCTGGAGCTCCAGTAGAATCAGGACCACTCCTTTACTTAGCCGCATCCACTCTGATTGTGGAGGACTCCAGGGTAATAGTCCCTATAGTCACTTCTTTCTCCCATCTTTCCTTTTCCATAAATGTCTAATGTTTTGAGCCATCCATTTAAATAACACCAAGAATTAATCAATTTATTTGTTAATTAAATGTTTGGTGGTGTCTAATTCAACATTAATTAAATGTTTAAATTCCACAAAGCTTCAGAGAGATGTATTCCTTCCATGGTCCCCAGTTTTGTCACAGGCAGGAGACAAAGGACACCTCTTTGAAGAAACCATATGCCCTGGGGCATACATGTTCCTCTAATGTAAAAGGAACTTGGAGTTGGTAGGCAAAATATTCTTGCCACAGTCAGCAAGAAACCAGATCAAAGTTGCAGAATCTGTCATATTGATACATAGTCATGATTTCCAAATTGCCTTGAGGAGTACATTTTGCTTTTGGAGAGCCTCACAATGAAGACTCTGATTGAATTATTATTTAAAATAAAAGCTGTTGTCTCATTCAACCTCAAACATCTCCATGAAAGATCTGTAATTTCTGTTTGTTTACTCTTTTTAAATTGGGCTTTGATTATATGATTAAACACATGAGAAATATTATTCCATTATATTAAAATTTCTCCTACCTAATATGAGAAATATTATTCCATTATACTAGAATTTCTCATACCTAATAAACTATTGTATTCATATACCATACCAGTAGCCAAAGTGATCAGTGTAACAACTTCCACGAACAAATACCAATGTCTATAAAGAAACTAATCCTACCAAACAAAACATCCTCTGTGGGCCCTTTCTTAAGAAAGCTGTGAACAGATGCCTTTGCTTTTCTGACAAAGGAGTCAAATTAGTTCAAGGACTACAAGTAAGGCATAGGCTACTTGGCCCTTGACATAATCTCCTCCTCTCCATCCTGACCCTTAAGTCCTCAGAATTGTTGAAACACATTTTGGGAAGAATTCAGAGCCAGGTATTATTAGCAGGGACTGCTCTGCCAAGCACAATGTGTGGAGCAAAACCCAAACAAATAGCCTCTTTGTTTTCTATCAGCCCCAGGGTTTCAGGTCAGGTAGGGAAGCTCTACTTAGCTTTCTGGCAAAGACGAAACCATTTTCATAATTCTCCAGATACTTCTAAGAATGAAATAACATTTACCAATGGAGTCTGTGGTGTTGGAGAAGACTCTCGAGAGTCCCTTGGACTGCAAGGAGATCATACCAGTCAATCCAAAAGGAAATCAGTCCTAAATATTTATTGGAAGGACTGATGCTGAAGCGGAAACTCCAATACTTTGGCCACCTGATGCGAAGAACTGACTCACTGGAAAAGACCCTGACGCTGGGAAAGATTGAGGGCAGGAGGAGAAAGGGATGACAGAGGATGAGATGGTTGGATGGCATCACTGACTTGATGGACATGAGTTTGAGTAAGCTCTGGGAGTTGGGGATGGACAGGGAAGCATGGCGTGCTGCAGTCTATGGGGTCGCAAAGAGTCAGACATGACTGAGCGACTGAACTGACTGACTGATGGAGTCTATAAAGTATGATGGCCTTGAAATAAACAATTCTAAGGTTCAGGCCCACATTATTTATTGTGTACATGCCACAGGCCAGCTACCATGCTAGGTGCCAGGGATATGATTAAGAGCAAAATAGGCACGGTCCCTGACCTCACAGAGTTTATGGTCTAGTGGGGTGATAGTCCATAAGCATGTAAGTAAACATCAAATAAAAACAGATGGTGATTGTCTTAGTCGATTCATGCTGCTCTAACAAAATACCACAGACTGGATGGTTTATAACCACAGACCTCTATTGCTCATGGTTCTGGAGGCTGAAAGTTCAAGGTACTGAACAGTCTACTCTATTCTGCAGAGAGAAAAAAATATAGTAGGAATACTGTGGCTCTGTGCTTCCTCTTTTATTACCCCCTAGAGGAGGAGCAACTCATCAGCTTGGAGAACAAGAGAAGAAATTGATTGCCTGTGGCTCACTCCAGTCCCACTAATCTAGCTCTGGAGAATCCAGGAGGACTTCCTGGAGGAGGTGATGGCAAAGTTCAAAAGGATGAGAAGAAAAGGAAAATAAGTGGGAATGGTTTCAGGGAGATACCAGAATGTGGAAATTCCTGGAGGCAAAAGAAAACATGGTCCTTTGGGGAAAAGGCAAAAAGTTCTGCACAGTTAGAGTATGGAGGGTAAGAGATTAGGAGCTAAGAGATAAAGCTGGCCAAAAAGCCAGACCATGAAGAGCATTATGTGCCAAACTATGGAGTGTAAGCTTTATCCTGAGGGCATTGAGAGGGATCCCTCGCTCATTCTCTCATTCATGTCCTACTCTTTGCGACCCATGAACTATAGCCTGCCAGGCTCCTCTGTCCATGAGATTTTCCAGGCAAGAATACTGGAGTGGGTTGCCCTTTCCTTCTCCAGTGGATCTTCCCGACCCAGGGATTGAACCTGGGTAACTCACATTGCGGGCTGACTCTTTACTGTCTGAGCCACCAGAGAGGGATAGAAAGGTTTAATGAAGAGAGTGAAGATATACCATTCCTAGATCAAACTGGCTGGAGGGCAGAAAACAGAAGAAGGATTGCAATTCTTCAGCCCTCTCTGAAAAAGTGAGAAAAGGAGGAAAGGGTCCTTTGCTGTGCTGTGTCATCTTCCTTTTGGCCCTCCACATCAAATTGTTCTGGGCCCCAGCTCTGAGCTCCTGTCAGAGGGTCCTATGCATGCAGCCCTTGTCCCAGCTCCAATAACCACTCCTTCCCTCTCCCCTGCAGGCCAAGGGGTGGGCACAGAGTCCCCATAGTACTGTGCGATTCCTTGTAGTTTCTTTACACCCTGCCCATATATTTGTAAACAACTTCGTTATTAATAACCCCTCAAATGATCCTAATTTGAGTATGCCAGCTGGTTCCTGCTGGTATCTTTGTGGTTACACCCTCCCTCCCCCCTGCAAATAAAGAGAAAGCAAGCCTAAGTGGTGTGGAAAAGGAGGAGGCCTCTCCTCGAGATTATGGCTTGAGAAGTTTGCTGCTTAGGAAAGATAGCTGACTTACTGAGATAGCGGTTGTCTTTTAATAGCCCTACTGTTCGGGTGAGAATGATGTGGATCACTTAAAAAGGGAAGAAAAAGAAAAATCTCCGGAAACCTCACCTCCCAGAGGCAAATGCTACTAACATTTTTGCTGAATATTCTCCTACATATTTCTCTATACATACATACTCAAACAGATACATGCCACTATACATAAATGAATTCTACTCCAAATGCTGAGCCAAACCTACTTTTTCTCATTCATAAGCCTCAGGTTTTGAGTTGCCTGTGGATGATTCCAAGTAGACCTGTTGGGAAACAAACCAAATATAATAATCTAGCGTTCAAGTCTGGGGGCTGCCATCAGAGAGAAGAAAGACAACCATGACAGCCTCAGGAGGCAGAGGATCCTGTCAGGCAGAGAGTAGGAGGGGAAGAGGTGGGGGCCACCACAGAGCCACTGGAACTCAAACACTGACAGGGCAGGAAGAACCAAAGGATACAGAGAAGGAGAAGCTAAGGAGGTAAGAGGAAGCCAAAGAGTTCTCGGCCTTTGAGAAACAAGGGCGGTCCACAGTGAAGAAGGCTACTGTCTGCTCAAAGGAGATAAGGGATTTGGATTTACCAGTAAAAAGGTGGCTGGTTGCCTGGAAAAGAGTGATTTCAGGTGGGAATTCCCTGGCAATACCATGGTTAGGACTCAATGCTTTCATGGCCAGGGCCCAGGTTCAATCCCCAGCTGGGGAAGTAAGATCCGGCAAGGAGCATGGTGTGGCAAAAAAAAAAAAAAAGAAAGAGTGACTTTAGTCAAGCGGTAGAGTGGAAGCCAAATTGAAAAGAGCTGAGGAGAAAATGGAGGTGATCTACTCCCCAATTTGCTGTCCCTTTCCCCCCTCATCAGAGCTTTTTCAGACCCTATTGAGTTTGAAACTCTGTAAATCCACCTGAGCATACTGTTACAGTTCAGATGTGATTTGGTCTGGAGTGGGCTCTGTATTTCTAACAAGCTCCCTGGTGATGTGGATACCACTGAGCCAAACTTGAAGTAGCAAAGAGTTGGGCTGCCGAGTCAGTCAAGGCCCGGTCTTGATGAGTGCCTTGCCAAAGCCACTCACGTGTACAGAGATAAAAATGAATTCTTAGGGTCTTACATTATTATCCACATCAGAAAAATACTAAAAAGGAGAACAAGAGGAAATTTCGGCACTCCTATGTCTGGTTCTTTCCTGTATATGTGCCATCCTCATGGAAGTCCCTCCATTTGGGTCACTTAAAACTTACTAGGATTTTTTAGTTATTATTTCTATTTTAATTGCATTAGGCTCCAGAACATGCTAAAATGGCAGTCCTATGAAATTTGTTAATATTTGCTTCACAGCTCAAAGCATGATGAATTTTTGTAAATGCTCCATGAGTGCTTAAAAAGAACATATTCTGTAATTGGGTTCAAGGCTTTTTGTCTATTAGGTCAAACTTAATAACTGGGTTTGATAGGTCTCCATAAGCTATCAATTACTAAAATGAGATCTGTTAAAATCACCATTCTGTCTCTTCCTGGAAAGTCTTTCCTCCTCACCTCTCCAACTTACCCAGTCTTCCATCCAACAACTGGGGATTCATGGTGACCAAAATCTGACCAGGTCTCTGCAGAACCAGTCCTTCCCCTCCTGGAGCTGACAGTCTAAGAAGGTTTATCTGGTCAACAATACCTCCTCCCCTCACCTCAGTTGTTGTTGTTCAGTCACTCAGTCATGTTCGACTCTTTGCAACCCCATGGACTGCATGCCAGGCTTCCCCGTCTTCACTGTCTCCCAGGCTTTGCTCAAATTCATGTCCATTGAGTCAATGATGCCATCCAACCATTTCATCCTCTGTTGTCCCCTTCTTCTCCTGCCTTCAGTCTTTCTGAGCATCAGGGTCTTTTCCAATGAGTCGACTCTTCTCATCAGATGACCAAAGTATTGGAGCTTCAGCATCAGTCCTTCCAATGAATATTCAGGGTTCATTTCCTTTAAAATTGACTGGTTTGAACTCTGCTATCCAAAGGACTCTCAAGAGTCTTCTCCAGCACCACAGTTTCAAAGCATCAATTCTTCAGCATTCAGCCTTCTTTATGGTCCAACTGTCACATCTGTGCAAGACTACTGGGGAAACCATAGCTTTGACTATATCAACTTTTGTTGGCAAAGTGATGTCTCTACTTTTTAATACACTATCTAGGTTTGTCATCTCTTTTCTTCCAAGGAGCAAGTATCTTTAAATTTCATGGCTGCAGTCACTGTCTGCAGTGATTTTGGAGCCCAAGAAAATAAACTCTGTCACTGTTTCCTTTTTTTCCCCATCTATTTGCCATGAAGTGATGGGACCAGATGCCAGGATCTTAGTTTTTTGAATGCTGAGTTTCAAGCCAGCTTTTTCACTCTCCTCTTTCACCTTCATCAAGAGGCTCTTTAGTTGCTCTTCACTTTCTGCCATTAGGGTGGTGTCATCTGCATATCTGAGGTTATTGATATTTCTCCTGGCAATCGTGATTTGCTTCATCCAGCCTGGCATTTCCCATGATGTATTCCGCATACAAGTTAAATAAGTTAAACAAGTAACAATATACAGTTCTGATGTACTCCTTTCCCAGTTTTGAACCAATTTGTTTTTCCATGTCCAGTTCTAACTGTTGCTTCTTGACCTGCATACAGGTTTCTCAAGAGGAGGTCAGGTGGTCTGCTATTCCCATCTCTTTCAGAATTTTCCACAGTTTGTTGTGATTCACACAGTCAAAGGCTTTGGTGGTGTAGTCAATAAAGCATAAATAGATGTTTTTCCGAAACTCTCTTGCTTTTTCGATGATTCAATGGATGTTGGCAATTTGATCTCTGGTTCCTCTGCCTTTTCTAAATCCAGCTTGAACATCTGGACGTTCACAGTTCACGTACTGTTGAAGCATGGCTTGGAGGATTTTGAGTATTACTTTGCTAGTGTGTGAGATGACTGCAATTGTGTGGTAGTTTGAGCATTCTTTGGCATTGCCCTTCTTTGGGATTAGAATGAAAACTGATCTTTTCCAGTCCTGTGGCCACTGCTGAGTTTTCCAAATTTGCTGGCATATTGAGTGCAGCACTTTAACAGCAACATCTTTTAAGATTTGAAATAACTCAACTGGAATTCCATCACCTCCACTAGCTTTTTTAGTAGTGATGCTTCCTAAGACCCACTTGACTTCGCATTCCAGGATGTCTGGTTCTAGGTGAGTGATCACACCATCGTGGTTATCTGGTTCACGAAGATCTTTTTTATATAGTTCTTCTATGTATCCTTGCCACCTCTTAACATCTTCTGTTTCTTTTAGGTCCATACTGTTTCTGCATGAAATGTTTCATTGGTATCTCTAAATTTCTTGAAGAGATCTCTTGCCTTTTCCATTCTTTCCTCCCTCCTCTGAGCTCTTACATCGCTCACTGCCTGTGTAGCTAATGTAACACTCATATAGTCTGTCTCCATTGCAATGATTTGTGTTCATAATTTACTCTAGCTTTTAAATTCCAGGTAAGCCAAAATTATCGTTTTTTCTATATAAGTGCTTTATTGAACTATAATTATTGACAAACCAAAAAATTCACTCTTGTAAAGTATAAGATTCATTGGAAGAACATCTTATTTATCTTAGCATCCTCTGTAGCAGTGGTCCTCCATCTTGGTTGCACGTTGGAATCACCTGTAGAATTTTTTTTTTATTTTAAATAAACCCATCCTACCTGGTTCTCACCCCCAAGGGGTTCTGACTTAATTAGTTTGGAGTGTGGCCCAGGCATCAGAATTTGTAAAACCCCAGAGTGATTTTAACTTTTAGCCTGGGTTGCCTTATAGTGCTGTGCACATAACTGCCACTCAATCATTGTAATCATGAATTAGTCCTAGGTTCCAGCTAATTTAACTCAACCAAGAACTACTTAACTTCCCTGTTTCCCTCTAGTCCAGCAGCTCTTGTAATGATCTGTTTATATCTATCTCCTGAACTTGGTGTGAAAGGAAGACTGAGACAAAAGTACTTAGAAAAGGTAAGTTTACTTGCAAAGACGTGCAGACTTCAAATACAACACATATTTAAAGGAAAAACGTAAAGATTACCACGTTTATATTTATCTCTTAGGCATAGATAGTTTGCTTACATGGGGAGATATGTCACAAATGACATATTTCCAAATTTCTGTATTCAAAAGTCAGGAATAAAATGGTTCTCATTATAGATTCAGTAACTGATAGGGAAAACTCAAGATTTCATTCATTTCAGACACCAGACATAAGAGTAGTTTGGTAACTGTCTTAGGCTTGAAAGTGTCTTGTTTTTCTTCGTATTTTTTCCTCCTGTGGGACTTGATATACACTTTTTTTTAAGTCCTCTAGATATGTTTTTATCTCCAAAGCAGTAATGTAACCATCTATTTTAATTTTCAATTGTCTCCATTGATGACATTAGACCATGAAGAATTTTTAATCTTTCTTTCCATACTGCAGTAAAAATAATCCTAACATACAAGGAAGACAGCTTTATTACAAAATCTATTTCCAAACTGTTTTCGACAATTTAAACATTCTCAGGTTTTTAAATTAAGGATTTATTGTGAAGGTATACTTAGAATTGCAGCAGGGCAGCCTCACTTTTTCTTCCACAACTGTGAGCTTCATGCAGACCGAGTCCGTCCCAGTCTTACACATTATGTCATTTCCGTGCTGGCACATGTTGGATGTTCAATAAATATTAGTAAAATAGATACGATCACACTTCATGCCATAATATTTAAAGAAGATTTTATCTAAATATTTAGATAAGATTTTGCATCAGTTTCCCATTTTGATACTTTTTGCAATTCTTAATTATGGTACTCTGAACTGGGGCACTCCTTAAATTTCTTACTCTACAACAAATTTAGAAGGCGCTTTTATTTCCATGTACACAGTTGCTGAGGGGTCGGGTGTCTGAAAGGATGAGCCTCAAGTGAGGAGCAAGATGGTCAGTCCCAGATGAATGGACACTAGATTCTCGTGACTGGGTAAGGTCCCTCAGCGAGGCCAGTGGTCGGTCATTTTGCCAGGCCTGTAACACCATTTAACACCTGCCATTGACACCTCCCCACAGCCAGATCCCAAGGGCCTGCGTGGGCATCCGGAGCCGCGCCCCCTGATTGGCTGCTGTAGCATCCCCCAGCAGGAGGGTCACGCCCCAGGGCGCAACGCCGAGCGACTCAGTCATCTAGAAGACAGAGTAAAACCAGTCGCACTAAGGAGAGGCGGCGTTATTTAGGCAGCTGGCTACTCCTCCAGAGCCTCCACCCTGTCCCCTGGGCCCGGCGCCCGGCGCTCAGCCTGTGCCGGGCTCCAGGAGCCCCAGCTCCCTCCACGTGTCCTGTCTTCCCAGCAGCCACCTCTGCCGCCTCGGGAGGAAAATCTCCTGACAACTCGCGGTCTGCGGACTACGACTCCCAGAAAGCACCGCGCCGCTTCTCTCTCCGCCCCCTCCACGGGGCACGCAGGCGCTCTGGGCTCAGTCAACAAGAGGGGCTGGCGAAAACTGGTTACAGTTCCTTATGGGATTTGTAGTTTTTTTGGAATTAGCTGGGCCATAAGTCAAAGGGATAGGAACTACAAGTCTCGGCGGCCCCAGCGTGACGAGCCCGGTCACGTGGCAGGGGGCCGACCGGGCGTGCGTGCCGCCGTTGATCCGGTGCTGCAGTGAGGAGGTGGTTCTCGCCCGTGTTGTGTGTGTGTGTGTGTGAGTGAGAGAGCGAGTGAGTGAGTGAGTGAGTGAGTGAGTGTGTGTGGGGGGGGGACTCGGCTTGTTGTTGTCGGTGACTTCCCCCTCCCCTCCACCCCTCCCCCTTCCCCGCCGCCGCTGCAGTGGCCGCTCCCTGGGCCGTAGGAAATGAGCGATAACGATGACATCGAGGTGGAGAGCGACGTGAGTCCTGGGGCTTCTTCCTTCCCTTGCGGGTTGTCAGGCGGGGACAGCGGCCGGGGTTCTCAGCAAGGCGACGGCGGCAGGGGGGCGGGCAGCCGCCGCCTCCTTCCCCTTCCCCCGCTGGGCCGGGACCTCCTCCGTCGCGCTCCCGGCTCGCTCTCTCCGAGCTCTTGGCCGGAGCGGCCTTCTGGGACTGGAGGTGGGGAGGAGACACGCGGCCTCTGGGACCCCAACCTCCCCCGGTGGAGGAAGGTGCTGCGGCCTCCCGTTCCCATCCTATCCCGTTCAGGATCCGGGGGACAGGGACGGGGTGCGCCGAGGATCCCATTGTCCGGATCCTGGGAAGGGGGACTGCGCTTAGGACCTGCCCTGTCGGCGCGCGACCCCTTGCTCCCGTGACCCGCGGATCCTGGGGAATGAAGGAGGGCGGAGAGGGATTGGGAGTGCCCAGATGCCATGAACTGGGTGCGAGGAGTGGAGAGAGTGCTCTGGATCCCCTTCTGTCCCGGGTCGGATCCCGGAAGGAGGGGCGGCGCTCGAGACCCCCCTGCCCCGCTACCCGATCCCGCTAGGGGGGATGGGGGCGTAGGATGGGGAAGGGGGGGTAGGGCTGACTCCCCACCCGCCGCTTCCTCTGACGCCGGCATTTTCTTTCTTATTATTGAATGTGAAGTGTAAAAATAACTTCTATATTTTCTATTTTTTTTTTCTCTCTTATTCCAGGAAGAGCAACCGAGGTTTCAATCTGCGGTACGTCTCCTACTCTCCATTTCATTTTCATTTCCGTTCAATTCTAGTCCTTTTTGGGGTCGGAGAGAAAAAGAGATTGTTCTGTTACTTTTAATATTGTAGTAAACTCACCTGTTAACCGCTAAGGTGAGGTGGGGCCTTGCTCTGGGGTTCTAGGTGGTGGTGTGGGGGGGGTGATTTGCGAATCTCATAATTCTGGATTCTCAGGTGATAAGTTTCAGTGAATGTAGGTGAGTGAGAGAAGTTGCATGCAAGGAAATGAATCCTTCTGTAGTTTTCAGATAGGGGCTCTCGCTGTCACTATATAAGTGGGAAATGAGAAGTGCATCATGCTGAAGTAAGTTGTAGTATTACTTCAGGGAAAAGTGGTCAGATTTACTTAGGAACAAGTAGGTTCTAAACCATGGCTGTGTGAAGTTGAAGCCACATGCAGTAATCACGTTTAACCAGAAGTCATGTGACTGCTGTAGACCTGTGGAATCTCACACAATCTGGTGTTATTCTAATGCAGACATTGGAAATGTAGAGGAGCCAAAGGTTGAATGTGAACGTGTCACATTCAGCAGCTTATTGTGGTCTGACTATATTTTAGTTGAAGGAGCAGTATAAAGGCAATAAAAGAATTGTTGAAGAAAAGTGGCGTTGCAGAGAGAGGTTTGCTAAGAGGTGATGGTTGAGACTATCCAGTGTTGTCAGTAATTTCTCAAAGTTTTGTCACGATGTTCTCAGTAGATGGTTCTGTGGATTAAGGAAGACACTAATCTCATGTCCTTGAGACAGTACTATGAGTGTTCCATGAATAGAACAGAGGAAGGAAAAAAAAATAGATACAAAATAAATCAGAATCAGGGAGGAAGAGAAATAAGTAAATCATGCTGTCTAACATTTGACAGATGGGAGCAGTAGGGAGTGGATAGAATGGAGCCCCCAAATTTAGATGCTTCCAGAGGATCCAGGCAGTGAGATAGGAATGAAGTAGAGAGCAGAGGTGAGAACCGGGGGACTAAAAAACACATGCGTCTTCTGAAGAGGCAGCCACTGTAGTCCAGTGGGTTATTATGTGAGAATCAGGACTAAGTGTTGTCTTATTTCCCTATTTTGGAAGAAAGATTAAAAATCCAGACTTTTATGTTATTTTTCTGATTTTTAGAGTAATGTGTGAGACAACCAAGTTGTTTAGGGGCTTGCTAGAATTTCAAAGATGCCACTTAGAGACCTCTGGTCTAAGAATTTATCACAGGGTAAAAGCAAGCCCTCTTGTACCTGCTCAATTCTGAGGTTGTCAAAGCAGTTAGGTATTCAGAAAGTGTACTTATTGAGAGCTGATATTTCCGTAAAAATCCAACAATGCAGTTGTTCCAAATAGTAAAAAAGAATTTATTTTTCCTTGGAGTATTTGAAGACAATACTTTGAGTATTTGCAGTATTGTTAGATACTTAATATCTCCGCATACATTTGAAAATTAAATTCCTTTTATTCAGTTACTATTATCCTTAATAATGTAAACATGGAATTTCATGTTTGAAATCTGGTCTGTTTTCCTCCAAGCCTCCAGTTATAAAATCTGCCCTAGGGCTTGATCAGAATTGGAGAATAGGGGTTGTTTAGGCTTCCTTTGAAGAATTATTTAAATTGAAATTACATCAGCTTTCCACTGAGAGAAAAATTTTCTTTATGAAATTTTGGCGTATAGTTCTGAGAGCTTTCTGCTTTTCAAAATATCCATGCACATGGCTGTTGATGTAAATTGTTTTATTAAATTATTGAAATGTTTCCACTCTCCTAGAGTGCTAATCTCATTGTTTTGTCTACATATTTTAAGTTTGCTGTTAAGGTACTTAGGATTTTCCCTTTGACTTTGGAGGGTGGGCAGAAGGAGTGGGTTTGACCCTTTGTTTTTAATTTGACACATTTACTTGCTGAGATGTTTAAATGTTATCTGTTGCAAGATGTTATCTGGCATAGAGAGAAGAAGCAGTAGACAAATTTTATAGCATATCAAGCAATTATTGTGAATACATAGCATTAAAAGGATTTTTTTTTCCCTATGTGACTATGTCTGTCTATCTCCTGACATTTAGCATAGATATATATATTTTTTTAATTTGGGGGGAAACTGTTAAGCTTTGCCTTAGTTCAGAAAAGGATACGGACTGTGAACAACCAAATATTTAGGACTACAGAAGAACTTTTAAGAAGTTATTTTGAAAAGGTTCTGTGGGTCCTAATACAGAAAGAGAAATTCATTCATGTTTTGTAATGTGTAACTATAATAGCTACGGCCTTACTGCATAAGAAATGTAGGATATTCAGCAAGAACAGAGGCTTGAAGTAACAGAAAGTGAAACTGACTTGAGTATTTTTTATTGTTGCCTCAGTGCAAATGGAAAACAGCTTCTCCGGTGACCAATAAGATTTGTTAAAGGAAGTGATCCCAAACAATAATTTTTATTAGTAAATTCACTGAATCTCAGAATGTCACTGATATTATCTTATTTTTATTATTCTTTGGAGGAGAAAAGTTGCATTTCAAAGAGCTTTCTGGGGCAGGTGTATTTCATGCAGGGTAATACTTGTTTTATTTCTGTTTGGGATTTTTTTTTTTTTGAAGGAAGGAAAGTATGTGAGAAACATAGGGCTAGAGTTAGTGTGTTAGAAACCCATCGTCTTTTTAAGCTTATTCTTCATGACAGCTGCACATGTTTCAGTTACAGCATACCTATCTGGGGGATGGTTAGAAACAGATTTGTACAATTCTGTTTCTGGACCTTTCTGGTATGAAATATTTTTAACCTCTCAGAGCTCTTTGTTTTTTTAGGAATTGCAATGTATTCAGAGGGGAATGAGCTTGGTTGGTCACCTTTGAGATTGAAATTTACTCAGGAAATTAGTGTCTTCTACCCTGAATTAGTTGCATGGCATAAGTGCTACATGATACATGTACTTTGTGTTGGCTTAGAGTGTTCACAGTGATGTGGATGCCAAGTTTGGTTCCTAAAAATACTTATGGAAGGGTGATCTTATATTTAAGTCGTTTTCCAAGATGCCAGTAATAGTAACATCGTTGATCAAGGAAAATGGCTGTAGAATGATGGCATATTTATATGATCTGTTTCCCAAGTTTTTTAAGGCACCAAGTGATTTTTTGAATAGCCTGGAAAACACATATATGTATTGGATGTTAAAAACGTATACTGCAGTTGGCTTGAAGCTGGAGAGGTGTTGGGAAGTTGCCATTTATATCTCCTATTAAGGACCTTAGTGAATTTCTCATCCAAGTTGCCCATAATTTCCTGTTGCAGTTTTCATGTTGATTAAAGTGAATTAAGTTGCTTAGAAGTTCAGTTTTATTTATCCTATCTACTTCCCATCAGAAATAATAAATAGATATTTTCTGATGAGAATTTTGAGCCTATGTATTTCCAGCATTAGTGTTCAATAAGAATACTTTAGTAAATAATCATAAGCAACACTATCTTCCTTCTGAAATATAACTTTTAAATTTCTTAAAGGCAGTAAATGTTTACAGAGCAACTCTTAATCCCATATATGGTGGGAGTTTTCTGTATTGATTTGAGAAGATTCCCCTTATAGACGGAATTAGGTATCAGGTAATCTGCAAGGGATGGCATTGCTCTGGAGAATCTTAGGCATCCTTGTAAACGGAACATTCGTTTCCCCATGCGATTTGCCTCCCTAGAACTTGTGGGAAATAATGCTGCTGTCTGATGTAATGCCTCAAAGGAAGATGTATTCTCTATGCAGTAAGTTGGAAGGAAATAATTTTTAAAAATTCCCTCAGTTTTGAACAGCCTTCCTTAGCTTGAATGACCTGCTGCCAGTTTAGCAACTTCTTGGCTAAGGAAATAATGTTTGCCTTCAACATTTAACAACACTTAAGATAACACGTGCTTGTTAGTGTCAGAGATGGACAAATTGTAGGTGAAGATTTGTGTTCTGGCTGCCAGTATGGAAAGTTTGGGGGAAATAATACTGAGAGGCTGAATAAAAACCTTGGCAGAGATGTCAAAGCTGGAATCGATTTGGTGTTGGAGTTCCTGTTGAGCATCTGTGGGCCACTCTGCAGTATCACACGGCCCTTTAGTGGTTCTGTTAGCCTGGGATGCCCTGAAGGAGGGCTTATCTGGCAGAAACTGCAAATCCAGCTTGCTTAAAGAGTGACAGCATCCAGCCACTGCTCCTGTAGGGTGTATAGGGGAGGTATTTGAGGGCCTGCTGTACAGCCCAAGAATACCTCTCTTGTCTTCTAGAATTTGTCTGGTAGCACCTGTTTTCATTATCAGACATCTTCCTCAGTATAGGTAAGAGAAAGCTGGCTTATCTGAGTTGAGCTTTATTTGTTCAAGACACACAATTGTTTGGCCCTTTCCCACCGCCCCCCCCCCCCCTTTTTTTTCTTAACTAGTTTTGAGTTTGTGGAAGGATCTCAGATGCCTTATACTGGGAATCTTCACCCAGTTTTTCATTCTCAGCTCTGAAATCTTGGCCCTTTCAAAAAGGCTTGCCAGCAAGTGAAGATAGTTAACAAAGCAGTGATAAGCCTGGCAACTGGCCCTCCATTTGGATGAATTGCAGGGGAGGGGAATTCATCTGGCTAGACATTTGGAAATTGTTTCCCAAACAGAATTCTCAGTCTTGTATAAAGGTTTTTCATATGGTCTTTCAAGCTACTAGAGGTATTATTTAATCAGAGTTGCCTGAAATTAGGCATGTTAGTTCTGCATGTTTTTAACTTGCTCTTTCAAATGAGGCTTGAGAAGAAGAAAAAATACATCATTGACATTGTCTCAGAGAGCTTTAAAATGGCCTCTGGTTAAGTGGAGCAGCTTGGAGATGGACATGGCAGCAGGGATTGGTCTAAGATTCCACTCTTCTGCTGGTTAAATGGGGCCTGGAACCACCACAGAAATTCCATCCACTGCTTTGAGAACAACAGTCCCCAGCCTAGGCTTTCTACCAGGCAGTGGACTGCTGCCTTTCCTTGTTGAGCCAACTTCTCAAAGTTGGCTGGCTCCCCAGATGAGAAGCCAAGATTTCTGCTGATGGTCCACAGCCAAGTTCACTTACAATCCTCTAACCGAAAGACTTGTCCATTTGAGTCCTTTCAGGGCTCAGTGAATGGGAAGGGGGTAATGCATTGTGGGGATGATTTTGGTGTTAGATTATACTTAGCTCCACCCTTCTAGTGCAGGGCTGAGTGAAACCAAGTCCAACTTGATTCTAGCCATTTGAGATTTGCAGGGCTCTCCCAGAAAGAAAACAGACAATTAGAATTTTATTTGTATCAACAAGAAGGATTGTGGGTAACTGGTGTCATTGCTTCTGTGCACAGCTCTTAAGCTGGGAGGAGGGCCAGGAATCAGGGTGATTTAGTAGACAGGAGTATCTTGGGCTGCTGCTGGATACCAAAGCTGGGCAATTAATTTGCATGTAAATAAACCATCCTAGGGAGTGTGTAGCAAACACAAGGGAGACAGATAGATGCCAAATACCATCTCTCAGCCCTCTTTTAAATTTTTGGTCTAAGAACCAGCCCAACTTAACTATCAATACATGACTAGAGGGAATGGTAAATTAGAAAAGGACTAGGTACTTAAATACGTTTAATTCCTTCAAGCTATTCATATAGCTGATAGAAGGTGCCTGCAGTTTTCTTGCTGTAATGCTGTATGATACCTTCTAGCCTCAGGTGATCTGGTCATTCCCTCAGTTTCCTGGTAAATTCCACGTTATCACTGAAGTTCAGCAGACACTCATTTTTACAGAGAATCCAGACGTGAGATTAGGAGAGCTTTAGGTGTGTTCCAGGCATCTGCCTTAAAAACGAGAGCTATGCCACATGGAGAACCGTGGCTGTGATGGGAACCATGTGTCCTGTTCAACAGAGCTGTAGGTGAGGTATTATGCTTGAGAGACCAGGAAGTGACTAAAATTACCACAGTTGCTCTCGGCCTCTTCCTCTGTCATGACTCAGACTTTTAGGATTAGATACTAGAATTTCAAGTCCTTTCATTCCCATAACTCTTGTCTTTATAGACTTATCTGAACATCTTGTCTAGTACAAAGATTCATTTGAGGCTTTTTTGTGCTAAGCCAAGTTGTTTACTCCTGTTGCTTCATTTTTAAAATTGCAGGTGCTGTGTCTGGGTAGGTTAAAGCTACCTGAACTTCCTGTGTCCAGACTTCCTCTTTAGGTTAGCTCAGTGCAGCATCGTGTATCAGGGGTAAATGCTCAGAGTACAGTATTGCCACTAATTCCCAAAGTGTGGATGTGACATTCTTGCTTCAGGTTAAGTCAGCATTTGTGCTCCATTGGAGGGACTGCCCCTGTAATGGGGGTCTGCCGAAGCTCCCTTGCAGCGTTCACCCGCACTGTCTTTCATCTGAAGCCAGTGTGTTTTGCCGTCCCTGATTTGTTGGCTGTCTGTGTCCCTCTTAGCTGATTGTTCCTTTGTGATTCTAAGCAGGACAGGATAAGGACTTTGGTCTGTGGGTATTTAGCTACTGCCAAATAAGTGTGACCTGCCACAGGTGCCTGAAGAAATTATTCAAGAGTATGTGGGTGTCAGAAGGTTTACTGTCTAAGAACTACCTTTCTGGCAGCCTGTGAAGGGAAGGCCTTGGCAGAATAGCACCTTGGATGCACTTTAAAAAAAAAATAGGAGCTCAGAATGCAGTTGGCGTCTTTATCAGCTTTGTCATAGTGATCTCAGATTCATGCGTCTGGGTTTTCAAGAGGTTTTAGTTTCTCATATGTGATTTGGCAAGCAGGTCTTAAAACTAGTACCCTTTAGTAAGGTGGAGACCAGAGCAGACTCACGGTGATGTTTTCACGTGAAAGAAGTACTATACCAGTGACCTGACTCCTTTCCTGGGTCCCCGCCAGGGGAAATCTCTTACAGTGGGGGTGATCACCTCTTATGAAGGGGCCCACTGCAGCTTTTCCCTGGCCACTTCCTAGCCGTGGGACTGGCAGCTGTTCTGTCACATAAGTAAGTTGTGGGAGAAAACTGATGTTACAGGAGAGTCACACTTTGTCCCCGTGAATAACTTTTATTTTACTTATGCATGAGCTGGATGCATCGAGCTACTTTGGATGTTCCTGTCGCAAGCCTTGCTCACCCCTTTCTCCCCCTTTAGCAGAGCCTAATTCTGGAGACTCCTAACTGCCCACCTCGACAAATCCTTCCCAGTCCAGTCGCCTGGGACTGCGCTGACAGCATATACTTCCAGGCTGTACCTGCTCACCTGCAGGAGTGACACTGCTAACGTGCTGTTTTTCCCATTCTTCCAGGCTGACAAACGGGCTCATCATAATGCACTGGAACGAAAACGTAGGGACCACATCAAAGACAGCTTTCACAGTTTGCGGGACTCGGTCCCATCACTCCAAGGAGAGAAGGTGAGTTTATTGAGAAAGCTGATGAGCCACCACTAGCTTGGAACGCGCTGTGGGGCTTAGCAGGGTGCTCACCTTGCCAGAAAGAAATGGAGTCTGGGGTATTTGGATGACATGGTTTCCTTCATCTTTGATTCTTCAGGGAGTCATCACACACCTTACCTACTCTCTAATTCATCCTTAACAAACCATGTCATATGTAATGGAGCTGCTTGCTAAGACATCAGTAGGAGCTGTCTTTTATATAATATAATAAATTACTCAAGAAATTATTATAACAAGAAGCATACAGTAGTTTGGGATAATGCTAGGGATTCCTGAGACCAGTGATTCTCTGGACCTCCATGGGAATTCCTTTCGTATGGTTCAAAGTGGTACTTATTTTAAATGAAACCTCCCAGGAATGTATGTAAATCAATCTGGACACCAGTGATCTCCCAGTCCAAGAGTAGTTATTATTCCAAAGGCACATATATAGAGAGCATTTTAAATGTGAACTTGAGTAAAGAGACGTGTTCACAAGAAATGAAAGAGAAAAATAACCACTCTTCTTCCCCATCCCTCTACCCCATTGGTGGCCTTCCAGAAACTGTTTTCACTGGAGAGTTAGGCACCAACTGTTTCTACGTTTGAAAAAAACAGTCCCAAGCTTTAACTAAAAGCTTGTAGGTTAGGGTTAGTCCTTGAAATTTGGAGAAAATATGTGTTTGCACAGTTAGTTCCATCCTTGACACACAATATAACTGGCTGCTCTCTGCAGCTGTTCATTGGTGTAAGTGGCAAATTTGGAAGGGGACCTGGTTTTTTTTTGGTCTGTCTGGCTGGCTGTTTTGTTGGTTCAATAATGCAATGTTTCAAGAAGCAATCATGTTAAGAAAAACCATTGCTCTCAGGTGTGCTTTGAATGGCTCTCCAGGTTTAGCTCTGTGGTGGGAGTCCTGGGTTTGTTTAGTTGTCCAGAATTAACTTGGACCAGTGAAACTGGATGCCATGATGGTTTCATTTTATTTATGCTGCCACTCTGGTAGGCCATGTGCTGTGCACCTTATTTAAGGTGTGACTGTGTGGTTGAAGCATGAGGTGGGTCTGACCTTTATGAAAAACATAAAACAGGCCATGGAAATACCTAGTATTGCAAAACCAGAATTTGCCATGGGTTAGGTCTACTTAGTGTGGACTTGACTTAATGGCCTTGGTCCAAGGTGCTTACCTGGAATAACAGCATTCCTGGGTACAACACTGTCAAAGCATCACAGAAAATCTTTATGATGGGGAGAGAGGCTCACCCTTTTAGTCAGAGTACACACGTGCAAAGGATTATCTCTTGTGCTTACCTGAACTATTGACAGTGGGTGCGTATACATGTGCCATGATACCAATTAAAATGCTATGGTGAAGTAAACGGACAAGAGCTACCTTTTTCTAAGTCTCACATCTAACCAGGAGTGGTGCCGGGACAGTATATCCCAAGAAATGGCCTGTAGACCATCTCCCTCATAATCACTACTGAGTCTGTCTTTCTGGAGGTAGGTGTAGAGATCTGTATTTATAACTAGCAGTCAGATGATTCTTAAGTTTGAGAGCACTTTGGGAGAGGTCAGCTCTTAAGAGCTCAACTCTACCTTTATCTTACCTAGTCTTTTTTACATTATTGTAACATTCTTCCTTAGGTCCTTAAAAATCACATTACCATAATCCTGTTGTCTCATTTCTTCAAGGAAGTTGACAGTTTGAATTTAGTAACCTTATGAATCTTACAAATAGTTGTCATTCATTGTAACCCATTCATTTACTCACTGACTCCATTCACAAATACTGAGGATCTGCTGGATGCTAGGCATTGTCTTAGATAGTAGGAATACAGCAGTGAACAAAGCAGACTAAAGCAGCTCTTAGTCTGGTGAGGAAAAGATTGAAAACAAACTGATAATTAATATATATACATATTATGTCAGATAAGTGCTATCGAGAAAATTAAATAAGGAAAGAAGGGATGCAGTTTTCATTGGGGCAGGCCAAAAAAACACACACTGGCAAGGCAACAGACTTGAACCATGCGTCTGTCTGGTGATGAGCATTCCACGCCAGCGGAGGCAAGTGGAACAGCCCAGGGGCGGGAACCTGGGAGCATTCCTGGGCCTCAAGGAGACGGAGGCCGGAGTGGCCAGAATGGAGTGAGTGAAGGGGTAGTGGCAGGAGATGAAGTCAGAGAAGTAGCAGGAATAGGGGAGAGGAGTGGTCAAGGGGCCAAGTTTCTTTGAGCAGATGAACAGAGCACCAGTGGCAGTTTACCAGGTTCCTTCCCAATTTCAGGATGCTTCTGTGTGTTCTAGTGCAAATGTTCACGTTGAGCATGAATAAAGGAAGTGGCTATTACCTCTGGTTGAACCCCAGCCCTTTCCCACTAAGTTTCACAATCTTTATTATTTTCCTTGTCTGCTGACACTGTTCATAGGTGCTGCGCTGAGTCTCACAGAATATTCTGGTCCCTCAGACTTCCGAGTTTTCACTAAATGTTGCAATTTTTTTTTTTAAAGTGGTATTCGAACCAAAGGAAATTGGCTAATTCTTGATTTGGATTGCAGCAGTCAAGGGTCTGACATTAAGTAAATAATCCTGAAATGATCATTTTGCCCTGTGAGTTGTAAGGGTGCTTAGATCAGTTTCTTGAAGGGAAGGCCCCCAGTCTCCTTTGATTTGTGCATCTGTATGTTCCAGGTGACTTCTCTCTTAGTATTGGGACTATTTGGCCTACGTGTTCTAAGCCTTTTGTCTTTTAAAGGAAAAATAATACTGATTGAATTGGAGCCTAACCAAGAATGGGGGATACTTGTACTAAAAAATATCCCTCCAAAAAAATAAAACAGCTTTAAAGGTGAAACCCAAATCCTATCCTTTGTTTCCTATATTTTACTATAAAATGTTCACCTTTTGCTTAAATAAAATGTCAGTATTAACTAATATCTGTATTGCAATATAAGATGAAGTCTACACAGTAGTTCTCTGAGGTGAGTATTACACTGTCATAACTGGACAGTTACTACTGCTAGCTCCTGCCATTGTTACATATGAGAGATGAGGGAGCAGGCTCAAGATCATGATTCCAGTCCATAGCTAGATAGGGACTAGAACTCAGGACTGCTGATTGCCGAGTTAGTCTTTCTACCACACCCTAGGGATAAATAACTTTAGAACATTTTAAAGAAATTTCCTTAAATTCTTACACCTTGTCTTCATATTGGGAGCTTCCCCTGGATAGGGCCAATATCTTGGCAGTGTGTCATACTAGGGTTATTACTAAAATGTTCTCCCCTGAAGTAGCATATGTAGGCAACACTGAAGTGCAGAGTTAAGGGTCACTGAAGTTTGTAAATTTGTCTCAGTCCATATTGCTGCTCTGAGATATAGATGATTATAGTTGGCAGTCCAGTTGGGTTTTGCCATAGATTGCATTGTTTGCAAGTGGCCTTTTGAGCTCCTGTTGCTTGAGTCTTATTTCCCATAGTTTTTCAGCTGGACTTGGAGCCCACAGGAAAGATAGAATGGAATTAGAACTATAAGCCAGTCAACCAGAGTAAGGAAAGTGAGTGAAAGTGAAGTCTCTCAGTTGTGTCTGACTACCAGGCTCCTCCATCCATGGAATTTTCCAGGCAAGAGTACTGGAGTGGGTTGCCATTCCCTTCTCCAGGGGATCTTCCTGACCCAGGGATCAAACTTAGGTCTCCCGCATTGCGATTGTGGGCAGACGCTTTACCGTCTGAGCCACCAGGAGTAAGGAAACAAGGGCAAAAACAACTGTGACCCCATTTTTGCAAAGGAAGACACTACTGTTCTTGAACAGAATTATTCTTTCTTTTAAGGGTCCTTAGTTGGGTCCTAGGGAGTGTTGCCCAATGGCTTGCTGGCTCTGAGCTCACCCTGTTGTGTGTGTCTGGGGTGGGTGGGGGTGGCGGGGAATGGTATACCTGGTGGTAAGCGTGTCAGTTTGCCTTTCATGGCAAACTGCCTAACTGGGCCCCCACCCCTAATAAGGTAACCTCAGCCCCTGCACCAGAGAGATTGCCTCCAATCACAGTGTCTGCTTGACATGGTTGACTTTAGTGATACAAGGTTCTGTTTCAGCATTGCCATGTGTAGCTAAACAGTGGTTTATAGTAATTTCTCATCTTCTAAGTCTCTTCCTAAATGCCTGTTTATCATACTTCATTGCTCTCTTAGGCAGTGGTGCTCTGGATTTCTCCTTTTTGGATAGAGATGTGTTAAAAAGAGATTATAACCTAAGATGGAAATAAAGAAAAACAGTGTTTCTTCTGCTCAACAATTGAGAGTCCTTCTAGGCAGTGAGTCAGAATCCCTTCTATTTGGGTGAGACTATGAAGGCACTGCCTCTGCCAGCTCTGGTCACAGACTCTGGCTCGTGGTAGGTCCCCAGAATGAGCGCCAGAGGAAACAGTGGGCTTGCTCAGCTCTTTGACGCAAACAGCACAGCCAGCATGGTTGTGCTCATGTGTTTAAATATGAGCGTCGTAGAGGTTTAATACATGGTGTCTACTCTTAAGGATCGAGCTCTCTTGTTAGGGGAGAGGATTATACCTAACAACAATAACAACATGCTGAACATCAGGTAAGAGGTCAAAACATGGAGCTAATTTGTTTCATCTTCATTAAAGCCCAGTGTCCTTAACAGGTAAATGTTGACATCAAATAGCTCCCTTATACCAGGAAACCTAACAGTTCTTACAGCTGAAGGTCAGTATCCCTGTTAGGCTCACTCAGCCCTGTGGCCCAGGCACTTATCCCAGGTGTAACTGTACGTGTGTTTGTGTAGTTACTTAGTGGCTGTCTACCCATCTCCCATACTTCACCATAGTAAGTACTGAAGGCAGGGAGAATGTCTTTGGTCATATTTCTTCCCTTGGAGCCTGGCACACAGTAGGGAGCAGAGTGAGTGTTATTAACTGAAGGAAGCCCCCTCTCCACCTACCCTTGTTCCATTGGGAGGGGCTCACTCTGGTGGACACCCTTTGAAGCAGGCAGTTCATTTAACAGCACTATTTCTACATCATATCTAGGCTGCTGAAAGGATTGTCTTTTAAGTGAAACGTAAACCACAGCCCTACCCATTTCACCTCATTACCCATCAGTTAGTACCTGACCAGACTCCAACTTGGGCATTTCTTCTTAAAATTTCTACATCTTAAGTTGTTGTCCACAGTTGCCCAGATCTCCCTTAAGCTCTGGGCTCAGTAACTGTAAATGTACAGTTTGTATTTGACTTCTTCGTACTTTTGCACTGTGAAAGCCTCCAAGGGTTTTTCAGTGCCCATCGAGGTAAGGACTGGTATTCATGTTCTCTAAATAAGGTTCCCAACTTGCCCTCCTGCTTTTTCTGCCGCTTCCCTCGTTGTGGAGCAGTGTACACCCTCCTCTGTGCAGGAATGTCATCCTCAGGTTTATCTGAATTCTTTCCTTCCTCCAAGGTCCCAACTCCAGCCTCACCACCCAGATGACATTGGGGTTTCACAGTGAGGAGACCCACTTACAAGGACTCCCCAGCTCTCTGTGTGTCCTGCTCTTGTGCATTCCTGTGTTTCTCCCTGCCTGGGCCTCCCCTGCCAGTCAGTCTCCACCTGCCCATTGTCAACGGCCCACATCAAGTGCCTCAGCACCCTGAGAACCCTGGGGTATCACTATCCCTGACACCCCAGTGGACCTTCATGGAGCCTCTCCTCTGTCTTCCTTTTTTGTGTGTGTAACAATCTTATCAACTAACTGAAGGGTGCACTCCCTGAGGGCAGGAACTTTGTCCATCCTTCTGGAAGTCTGTGCTACACAGTGCTGGAGGGCTCACGACATGGGGAAGACTAGAGAGCCATGAAACGCAGCGACTTGAAAGGATAGGAATTGGTTACTAGGCCTTCCCTCCAGCATTTGTTTTTCTTTTTTCCCCTCTAATAAAATTGCAAAAAACTTGGGGAAAATGGGAAGAAGAGGAACAGCCCTTCCATTCCTATAATACAACTACAACCTTTCCTTTATTCTAAGATTCTAAGATAAGTGGTGTCCAGTGAAAGTTCAATGTGAGCCACTGATACATTTGAAATATAATTTAGTGTATAAATACAACTAAATTTTCTAGTTGACATAGTAAAAAAAAAAAAGCAGATGAAATTAATTTTTAATAGTATGTATTATTTACACTTCCTGGGTGGCTCAAACAGTAAAGAATCTGTCTGCAATGCAGGAGACCCAGGTTCAGTCCCTGGGTTGGGAAGATCCTCTGGAGAAGGGAATGGCAACCCACTCCAGTATTCTGGCCTGGTAACCAATGCCACCAATTTCATGGACAGAGGATCCTGGCGGTCTACAGTCCATGGGGTCACAAAGAGTCAGATAGGACTGAGCAAGTAACACAACACAAAAATAAGGATGACTTCCATATGTAATCAATATATTAAAAATTACTAATGGGATTTTATATTATTTTCTTGCACTATTTTATAGTCCAGTGTGTTTTATACTTATAGCACTTCTCAGTACAAACTAGTCACATTTCAGTACTCATTAGCCACACATGACTAGTGGCTATCGTACCAGGCAGTGCAGTTCAGAGATACACTCTCTCCATCCCATTTTAATATGACTGAAATTTGACATCTCCAAGTGGATGTCAAACAAAGCTGGCTCCTTTTTCCTCTCTCCCTAAAGCTGCTATTATTAAATCCATGTGCTTACTGATGGAGTCTCAGAAGCAGGAGTAAAATGGTATGCTCCTGGTCTTTCCGTATGCATGCTTCACATGGGTAAAGGCTATAGTTTGTTGCTTTCACATAACATGTCCTTTGTCCAAGTGATAGAATGTTCATATTTAGACATCAGGCGTGTTTCTTTGGACCATCTAGGTTTCCTCCAGTTTTTTAACTCAGCAAATAATGTAGTGATGCACATCCTGGTGCATGTGGCTGTTTCCATAAGATAGATTCCTACAAGTTGGGTAGTTGGGTCTAGTGGTAAGAACATCTGATTTTTTGCTGTATGTTGCCAAAATGCTTTCTAGGAGGGTAGTTTTCATGTGTTCTTTCTTTTCATTTTCAAGTAAATTCTAAAGGTATTCTTTTGGTATTGTTTTGAGAGTACCGATTTTACCATCACTGGATTTTTTTTTTTTGAAGGAGGTGACTAATTTAGTAAGCCAAAGATAGTAAATGATTTTGTGTTTTGTCTGTTGCTTGTGAGAGTAAGTCCTTTTCCACACGTTTATTTACTAGTTGTATTTCCTCTTTGGAGGAGCCCTGTGCTCCTGTCCTGCGTGATCAAAGTTTGATGGGACAGTGTCACACCTTCATTTCAAACTACCAAGGGCCCAAGATAAAAGAATACAGGGTTTGAAATGTGACTTGTGTTGACCCTTAAACAGATGTCTGGCTCCCAGCTTTACCTATGTCCTTTATGGGGTGTGATACCTTTGCCTCCTCTAGTAATCAAGAACATGGTCCCTTGGGCTGGGAGGGGCTGGCACAGGAGGCCTTGGAGGAGCCACATGGCTGTGCTGGTTCTGACCCCACAGCCTTCTAGCCTCCCTTGTTGGCACTGATGGTGGTTCCATTTTGGAATGAACTAGTTTACTGCAGACCCAAATTTCTTGTGTGGGTGCTTTAATTTTTGTTTCCAGAAAATGGCTTAATCAGTTGAAACTGTATACCAGCTTTGCCCTAGCCCTCCCTTTCTTTACCATGTGTAAAAGTTTGTGCAGGTTTCAGAAAATAATGGTTTTATTTTCTTTAAAATAACTAGTGCAAAATAAAACATGTCAGTTGGTAAGTCAGCCAGTAGTTTTTCATTCCCCACGATATGGGATTTTGGTTCTTAGGAGAATAGGGCAGCTGTCACATCAGCCCGGTAGGATCTGATTTTGATAGGAGGAAAAAATGATAAATTCAGCAAAGATGACTGTTTCTCAAATCAGCATTAGGACCCTAGTGAACAGCAATGATGTTTCTGTTGTTAACAGTCTAGCACTACTCTTCTCTTCCTCACCTTTCCCCACCTGCTTTCTAAAACAGCTTGGACTGATACACAAACACAAAGATGTGCAGCTCCAGAAATGTGTGGGACTCTTGCCCTATATGAAAAATTTTGAGAGCCACTGCCTTAAATGGGATTTAGTAACCATGGATGTCATTCTAAACATCAGTGTTAAGTACTTCAAGAATCATTTGGGACCTTTAAAAGGTACAGATTAGAATCAAACTCTTGGGTTTGGGGCCTCTGGTGAAATATGTATTGATCTTGCTGCAGCACATAAGGTGAGTATACTCTGTTCGCAAGCAGAGTTCTGTTCAAGTGGGTGCCTTTGGAGGCTGGGGTGGCCCTTTTGTCCATCTCCTTCCTGCTCTGGGCACAGATGCAAACAGGCAAGCAGCTGCGGACAAGCAGGAGGAGGCAGGAACCGCTGGGCCCCTGAGCCACGCTGGGTTGTCTCCATTGTCTGTTTTAGGTTTCTCCTCTTAGGTGATACAGCCAGAGCAGTATGGGGAGCTCACATCTCCTCTCAGCTGTGGCCCAAGTTCACTCGGTTCTCTTCAAACTAGCTTGCATCTTCTGGCTTTTCCTCTTTATTTGCTTCTTCTCTGCTAGGAGACTCTTTGGGTTTCACTTGCCTTAAAGAAAAAAACAATCTTCCTTCTATGCTGCTTTATTATACACTACTTTTTTTCCATTTCTTTTTCAACCTCATTCTAAAAACCAGTCTTCATCTTTGCTTCAGCTTCAAGTCACTTTTGCACCCGTTGACCTATGTGAAGATGATTTACCTAAACTCACATTTCAAGGAAACCACCCTCACCAGGCTCTTCATTCATGTCCTTATAGACAAATTGGGTGATTCTTTTGTAGTCCTTGTCTTCCTGCTCTGACTCGCCAAATTTCATTGATCTTCTTTCTTAGTTCCATAGCCTCCTCTCTGGTCTCAAAATAAGGTTGCCTGGGTTCAAATCTTGACTCTATTACCTACTGGTTATTTAACATCAGACAAGTTACAACGCTGTGCCTCAGTTTCCTCATGTATAAAATAGGGGAGCTAACACATCAGAACTAACACAACAAAGGTCCATCTAGTCAAGGCTGTGGTTTTTCCAGTAGTCATATATGGATGTGAGAGTTGGACTCTAAAGAAAGCTGAGTGCCGAAGAATTGATGCTTTTGAACTGTGGTGTTGGAGAAGACTCTTGAGAGTCCCTTGGACTGCAAGGAGATCCAACCAGTCCATCCTCAAGGAAATCAGTCCTGAATATTCATTGGAAGGACTGATGTTGAAGCTGAAGCTCCAATACTTTGGCCACCTGATGCGAAGAACTGACTCATTTGAAAAGACTCTGACGCTGGGAAAGATTGAAGGCAGGAGGAGAAGGGGATGACAGAGGATAAGATGGTTGGATGGCATCACTGACTCAATGAACATGAGTTTGAGTCAAGTCCGGGAGTTGGTGATGGACAGGGAGGCCTGGCATGCTGCAGTCCATGGGGTTACAAAGAGTTGGACACAACTGAGCAACTGAACTGAACTGAACACATCAGAAGGTTGTGTGAGGGTGCCTGGCATTGTGTAAGTCCTCAGCTGCTGCCATTATCCTCATCATTTATACTGCTGTGTGCAGCCGTGGCTCTGGAACATCATCTGGCAAGAGTGTCCAGTGTCCTTTCGCATGACTCCCAGAGGGAAAGAGAAGCCTCAGTTGCTGTACAGTAACTCACACAGCTACCCAGAAGGCCCAGTGCTGCTTCGATCGCACAGCCACAGGCCCTCGTGTGCTGGGACTGTGTCCAGACCATTCAAGGGTTCTATTTCTGCTGAGAAAGGCAGAATAAGAATTAGTGCTTTCTAATTGTAAAAACTAGCAGGAAAGATCATTCATTCAGATCTTTCCTGGATACCCAAAGGCAACAGTCGATCTGTGGACATGTTGATCTACCAAGGGTTATCTGCTCAGGGACACTCACATGAAGATTGCTGACTCAGCGACTGGGCACCATTTAGAAAACAGAAACCGAAAGCCCAGGGCCACTCCATAGTCCAGGCCATAAGGCCCAGGATTCTTGCCTGCTTCATGTTTACTGTTCATAGTATAAACTCATAAAGGCAAGGTGCTGCCCACACCTTCCCCCTGTGGCTGGTCACACGAGCTTATATGGTTTGTTAAACTGGGGGTTTGGTTTGTAGAGAGGGGGTTTTCAATGAGTCCTGTTCTACCTTCAACCTTTTGCTTTTTCTTTCCTGGACTTCATGCACTCGTAAATTTGGGGGAATTCTGTCGTTTGTACTTTAAATTTTTTCTTGTGGGATTTTACTTCTTGTTGAGAACATTGGAGAAGGCAAAATAAAGTTAACTGAACCATACTTTTGGATTTGCTAAGGGGGGGAGGGGGACAACCTGAAGTGGCCTGGGTAGTTTTCCTTAGCAAGGGGCGGTTATGGAAGAAGGGCGGCGCTTGTTAGCATTCTAGAGGGTGCTGGGTTAATTCCAATCTCTCCTTCAATGGAGACCTCTTGATCCCAATACATTCCATTTTCTGAGCAGCTATGAATTGTATTTTCATCCAGAAACTGGCCTGAGGTGGAAAGACTTCCATCTCTCACGGTATCTTTCTCTTTGGTTTGTTGCACTATGCTCATGGCTCATGTTTCACTTTGTGATTTCATGTATGAACACCCCGTGATTTCACGTATGAACATGTGAAGAAGAAAGTGGTAGCACTCAGGCTGCTACTCAGTGTGATCATTTGTTAAAAATTATCACTAAGCATTTGCAGGTGCTTTCCTGTTCAGAGATTTTGCTTTTTTCCCTTGTGCTAGATACAAATGCGAAGGCAATGGCACCCCACTCCAGTACTCTTGCCTGGAAAATCCCATGGACAGAGGAGCCTGGTAGGCTACAGTCCATGGGGTCACTAAGAGTCGGACACGACTGAGCGACTTCACTTTCACTTTTTCCTTTCATGCACTGGAGAAGGATATGGCAACCCACTCCAGTATTCTTGCCTGGAGAATCCTAGGGACGGCGGAGCCTGGTGGGCTGCGGTCTGTGGGATCACACAGAGTCGGACACGACTGAAGCGACTTAGCAGCAGCAGCAGCAGATACAAATGAGGAGTTAAATAAGGTTAAAGTTGCATTCTGGGAGCAACAGTCAAAAAAAAAATAGGCAAATTTAAAGAGAGGCTGTGATGTAAATATGCATGGCAATTAGATCAGTGATGGAATGCACAGAATTTGGAAGGCTCAGTGGGGTCAGAGTTTCTCGTCAGATAAGAAATAGCCACATGAGAAAGACTGTGTCTGCGGTCACAGAGCACATTAAGGACAGGACTCCGGAGGCACCCATCTGCTGGATTCCTAAATTCTTCTCCCCACCCTGCCATCCTGCCACCTATCCTACTATACGTGTTTTTAATCCTCTCTCCAGCATCCAGAGAGGCAGGGTATTTTAATTAGTCCCTTCCAAATATGTGCCCTTTCCCCCCCCCCCGCCATTTTATCACCTAGTGATTAACCCTAATAAGTCTCCTTTGGCAGAAATGGGAAACAGCCTCTCAAGTGGCCTTGTAACAAGAGTTGCACACCCCACCCCCCCCACCCCCCATTGGTAGGTGCCCTCACTCTTTCTACATCAGCTGACTTACTCAACTGAAGACAGAGACCTGGTCCTGTCTCCACCTTCGTGCCCTTGCCTATGCTGTTCTCCTCACCCAGAGCAACCCTCTTCCACAAATTCTGCCTCAGTCTAACCTACCCTGACCCACTGGTTCAGATAGGAGCCTGTGTGTGCAGAGCCAAGGCTAATTCCTGGCACACACAAGGTGACCACCCCGGCCAAAAGCCATCTTTCCCGTGGCCTTTCTAATCTATACTACTCAAGTTACACTTGTTGGTACTGCCCTGTGATTTGTCTGTATATAGATATGTTTATCTCCTCAACTAGATAGTAATAAGTAAGCATCTGGGCAAAGAAGCCATGACTAATAACATTTTGTTTCCCCACAGTGTCTGCTCTGTGCCCCACACATAATTCACACCAGATAAAAATGGTTGAATAGGAACAGTTTCCTTTTGAGGAAATTGCCTTGAGTATGCTATAAGAGGAAAACCTGGAGACTCTAGTACTTGTGAGAACTGGTGAATAAACCTAACCTAGGCCTATCCAAACCTCTCTGATACCCAGCCGTGCTGGAGTCTATGAGTTGAGATTGTCAGGGTTTACTACAAGTGGGTATAGTTTTGCTTGCCTGAGTGTGGCTGTTTTCTTTGCCATTTAAGAAGCTTTGCTTCTGCTCAGGAGCCTCAGTGGCATGACTGCCGGACTTTGGCTACTAGACTAGCTTGTCTTGGGCTTCAGTTCTCTGGGCCTCGTACCATATTCTGCCAGTTCAGTCTGTTGACTGCTTGGTCATGAGTAATTCAGGCCATGTTTGCAACCCTACAGGGAATCTCCGAGACAGGTTTGACTTCCAGGGGCCAAGTAACCTGACATTCATTTTATTAGCCCATTAACTTGTTCCTCTGACAGGGCAGTGCCTAGGCGACCCTCAGCCATGGTAAAGGTGTGGTTGCTTCCTGAAATGGCCCAATCTCATGCCCTTCCTGTGTTGACACTAAGCTCTGACAGCTTTCACAAGCGTCTCCTTAGCCAGAGAGGTTGAAAGAGTGACTCGGTCACATAGCTTAGTTGGAACTAGTTAACAACGGTCTGAGCACTTGTCTGAAATCTTGGACCTTGATGAAAACCTTTGTACCCATCCCCATCCTGAGCCAGCTCCAGCTGAGATCTTGATCTTGTCTTTCTGGACCAGCTGCCTATAGCCAGACCCTAGCAGAGAGTGAGTGACCTTATCTCTCAGATAAATAGTATTTTAATGTTTTCAGAACAGCCTGGCTGAAGACCTGAAAGCAACCTAAAGAACCAAAGGGGCTGGGTAGGGAGCAAGTTCAGGATTGAGACAGACCTGAGTTTGAGTCCAGGCTCTACACCCTTTAGCTGGTGATTTTGAATAAACCAGTAAACTTCTCTGAGTCTCGGGTTCCTGGTGGAACCACTTGTCTCAGAGTGCCAGTGAGGTAAGCTGTGGAAAGCAGCTGGTGCCTTGATTGGCATAAAGAAGATTCTCGACAGCCTTTAGCGCTTCGTGCCCTTCCCACTCCTGCTCATGTCCCCTCGTGTGGCCTTTGCTGAAAGGAATGGTTTCCTCGCTGCATGGACTAGGTCTTTATTTTGTCCCCTCTGCTTTTTCTCATATTGCAACAGGCATCCCGGGCCCAAATCCTAGACAAAGCCACAGAGTATATCCAGTATATGCGAAGGAAAAACCACACACACCAGCAAGATATTGATGACCTCAAGCGGCAGAATGCTCTCCTGGAGCAGCAAGGTGAGCAGCGGAGCTCGTGGGGCAGCTGGCCCTGCTGTGCGCCAGCCAGGTCAGGGCCTTGCGCCGGGGCCTGCAGAGTCAGAACCAGTGATGGAGCCATGCTCCTGAGCAGCTGTGGCCCTGCTGCTTGGGCCTATAGTCGAGTGTAGCCATCCTGAGAAAGGACCTGAGCCCTCGGTGAGGGAACAGTGGAGTCTAAGGCTTAGCCATCTGGAGACTTTTTCTGACCTGCTCGCTCTCCCCTTCTTGGGGCTCAGGTGTTTCGCTGGTAGTAGGGATCACAGCTGGCCTCAGGTGCCTCAAAAGAGCTACAAGGTCCTTGGAGTGGAGTGTGCTGTGTAAGTGCTGGAGACTCCAGCTGTTCAGGGACAGTGAGCGCTCCCCATGTCAACAGTGTCCACTCAGGGCAGCCCATGGGCCAGGCCCATGCTGTTCTCCAATGCTCACACCCACCTTTTCCTACAACCACAGGGGAAAGCGAGAGCTGATCAAGTTCTTTGTTCCTGGGGAATTCACTTCTCTTCCTCCCTCATGGAAGATGCAAGTAAAAGGAAATGCAAGTAACCGTCTGGGTTAGACCATCTCAAATAAAATAAACTAAACCAAAATAAATGGGTTGACCTTCCAGGCTCAAGACGAGCTGAACCGAGGGATGGGCATTGGGAGGTGGCAGCGGGTTGGTTACTGGGCCGAGCAGCCTGCATGTAGGGGCTCCATGTTGGAAAACCCAGGTACACTGTGTATTGGTGACTTGCTTCCAAGTGTCCAGCTTGTCTTTCCTAGTGGATCTTGTACATGAGAGCTAAGCCAAAACTTCTTTGGCTGGTACATCTTCTGTCATCCTTCCCTGCTAATGTGTGACCCTCACACCTTTGTGGAGCCAGGCATTGCCGGGCCAGCTGCGCTGTTACTGCACTGCTGGGTCCCACAGGGAGCTCGTGTTCCTCTCTCTGTACTGGGCTTCCGTGGCAGGACGGTGACATCACACGCCTTCTCTTTAGGGTTGGGTGGCATTGCAGAGTGGCTGGCCGTATCCACTGAGCGCTCATGTCTGGCTGGGAAAGGCAAAGGGAAATGAAGTGTGCAGGTGGACCAGCCACCAGAAGGGAGTTAACTTATGAGCCACCCTGAGCCTCGGGGGCCAGCATGCCCTTCGGAAGAACAGGCTGGACCCCAACCCGAGACTCGGTTCCTCCCCTAGTCTCTAGAAGGCTGTAACCCGCTCACTTGGTTGCCTTTCAGTCCGTGCACTGGAGAAGGCGAGGTCGAGTGCCCAACTGCAGACCAACTACCCCTCCTCAGACAGCAGCCTCTACACCAACGCCAAGGGCAGCACCATCTCTGCCTTCGATGGGGGCTCGGACTCCAGCTCGGAGTCGGAGCCCGAAGAGCCCCAAAGCAGGAAGAAGCTCCGGATGGAGGCCAGCTAAGCTCCGCGGGGCAGGCCAGCAATAAAAACTGTCTGTCTCCTCCGTCGTCTTATCCTCCTTTCAGTTCATCTTTAGAACCCTCAGAACCATTTAAGAGACTCTTATTTTTTTTTCCTCTTTCTCCTTTTTTTTTTTTAATTTTATTTTTACGTAGAAGCTCTTGGACAACAGCTCTCGTTCTCCTTCCCCATTTCCACTTTTTTTTTTTTTTAAACGTTTCCCTTCAGGGATTCCCTGTCCCCACCAGGAATTTTTAAACCAAAACACCCCAACTTGGCAGCTTTTTCTGTGGAGGACAGACGGCCGGCCAGACCTCTGAGCACATGGTGTCCTGACCACCCACCAGCTCCTCCAGCCCCGCCAGGCACGTGCCCGGGGGACTCCTGCCCTACCCAGGCCTGTCCTTCCAGGCCATCCTCACCTCTGTTTGATAGACTTTGTGAATCTGTGGACTGCTCTACTTTCAGAAGATGACCAGTTTGGAGTAATCAGAATTATTCCCCCTTCTTTTTAAGGATTTTTTTTTTCCCCTAAAAGGCTATTTATCGCTCCTATTGAAAGACCAGATCCTTAAAGAAGTTTGTGGTATAAAAGGAAGTGGGGACAGATTTGCAGCGCAGAGTCTTGGCCTGTTTCACTCCTGCTTCTCTCAGCTAGCCTTAGGGAGGCCATGTGACGCTTGTGTGGCGTGAGGGGACGGCAGCAGTGGAGCGGTAGCCACCAGGGGGTGGTAGGGGGTGGGTGGGCCAAAGAGGGAGGATCGGGTGGGGTAGAGATTTTGTATTGAGGGCCAGTGATGATGTTTTGATATTTATTTCCTGCTACTGAAATTTGAACCTGAGTGAATTGTCCCTATTTCTGATGATGTCGGTATTGCAAAGCAACAGATTCATAAAGTAATGATCAAATCTTCCTTTCTTTCCGTGTGTATTTCTAAGAAATAGAGCCAACTGATTTTGTATGTAAATACCAAGAGCGGTTCACCTCGTACTAAACCCGCACCCCAGTGCGGACCCCTCCCCGCCCTTGCCCCCCACCTCCCCTTCCAACTGTCCTGGAACCTGTCCCCATTATGTGATCCAGCCCTGGTTCTGGCTGCGGTCAGCAGATCCCAGTGAAGGGTTTTGTGTGTTTAGGCCTCATTTCTTTGTCTTTTTCCTACTCTGTTCCCGGCATTTGCTGATTTCTAGTGTATACTCTGTAGTCTCAGTCCGTGTTTGATTCCATTCCATGGAAATAAAAAGTATGTTGTACATACTGCTGAAGAATTGTCTTGCAAGTTAAGGCTTTCCCCTTTACTATAAGACTATAAATAAAAACTTATTTTATCCTTCTTGGTGGTGGTGTCTTCTTGCCTTGGCAAAGGCCAAGATGGTGGAGGCCACTGGGCCCGTGTGGGGGCCTGAGAGAGGAGCCCGCAGGCTGGGAGCCATCATAGCCAGAGCGGTTCCCTTTGTGTCTTAAGGGCTCAGCCTGGCCCAAGTAGGGCGGGGGCTGGGTAAACCAGTGGTGGTGACTTTGCTCATTGGGTGGAAGCTTTGAAAGTTCCAACAGGGATGGGGTTATCCAGGGCAACATTTCTGGATCCAGCTCCAGCTAAATAGATGATCCTTGGGGAACTGGTAGCCCAGAGCTGTGGGTTTGGGTTTCTTCTGGTAATGAATGTCATGTCCAGTCCAGGGGTGACTGGTATCCTCTAGGACTTTCTAGTTTCTAGAGAGTTCCAACATAGTAATAGGAGGCAGCAGGGCTGCCATGGGCTGGAAGTCAAAGAGGCTTCAACAGGCATCCAGTTAGCTCTCCTCGGGCTAGGGACCAACCCTGGCCTGAACTTGTTTGACCTTGAAAGAAAGGATTTATGGCCAGAATACAGCTCAGCTTTGGTTTTCCTGTCTGGTTGACAGGAAATACTGCTGTTCCTAGACCAAGGGAGGGAGAGAAGTCAAATCAGTTCTTTGATTTGTCACTCTTTAGAGTGGAGGTGCCGGGGCTCCTATCTGTTGGATGTTGAATCTGTAGCATCTCTCTTTGGTTAACGGGAGTTGACAGGTGGTGGATTGTGTTTCTTTAAGAGGCATTTTTACAACGTGTGTTAATTTCTGCTGTACAGCAAAGTGACTCAGTTATATATATTCTTATTCATATTTATAAGAGGTGTTTTGTAACATGACAAGCCAACTCCCAAAACCGTGATCTCAATAAGGAAAATAAGGATGTGGGGAGAGAGCAGAATCCTGTTTATTAATGGCATTCCTTTTCAAGACAAAAAGAGACATGAATAAGGGAGGAAAAATAGGGAATGAGCAGTCTGGTGATTTCCTCAGCCCTCAAAGTGAGTGTGCTTTCTTCCCTTCCCCTTTATTGCCCTTTACTACATCCCTTTGTATATCCAGACTTTTAATTAGAGATTCCATATTACGCGCAATGGGCTTGGTCAGGGAGAGCATTAGAACCAAACTGCAGGTGCAGCCGTGTTGGTGAAGCAGTCGAGCCATCCTAGAAGAGGTGACGTCCCCGAGATCCAGTCCCTGGCTCCAGGATATTGGCTGGAAAAGGAGTTAAGTTTTAGGCTTCTTGAAATTCCCATAAACCAGTTGGAAGAAAAAGGCCACAACAGGATAGTGGGTTCACCTGGGACAATCCAAACCTGGCTGATGTGCTGACAAGCAGTGGAGAGGAGGAGGAGCTTCTGGGAGCAGCTGCCTGGAAAGGAGAACCAGGTAAGAGCCCCTGGGCTGGAGGTTGTGCTTACTGAAGGGAAACAGGTGAAAGCCATGGCTAAGTTCCTTCCTGTGTGCGTGTCTGGGAAGCCAGTGTATGTCCCCCAGGTCACCAAAGTGACCACGGTTCACTTCCAGGTTACTCTGTGGTTGGTTCTCAAGGCACTGCACTCTGGACAGCCCAGCACAAAGCCAGAGAAACTGCTGAGGACTTGGTCCTGTGAAAAGCCACCTCTCTCTTGCCATGGGGAGAGCTTGTTCTTTTCCTCCCTTTACAATTTGCCCCAAAGGCAAGGGTATCAATGGCCTGGTGTTTAAAATTCTTAATATGGTAATCCCATCTGTAGAGTAGCTACCACTTCAGCAAAGAATTGCCTAAAGCTCACAAAGCTGGACTAGAGCAGATGATAGCCCTGAGCTAGGACTGAAGAGAGCTGAATTCCATCTCTAATATTAGAGTTGTAGTATATTAACTCTTGGGCTGTGAAGTCTGGTTGCCCGAGTTCAAAATCCTGGCTCTTGTTAGTTGCTGGTAATTTGGGGCAAGTTACTTCTCTCAGCCTCAGTGTCCTCATATAGAAAACGAGGATAATAATAGCTTTAACCTTGCAATGTAGTTGTGAGGACCAGAGGAAGTAATGTTTATAATGCACTTGACCTCAGGACCAAGGGAGCACTCAGGTGCCAGCAGCCCTTATCTACACAGAACATGTGACCAGGGCTGAATCTGCAAGATGCAAAAAACCCAGCTCTTACCTGGCCTGCATGAGGGTGGACTTCTCCATGTCTCACAACTGCTTCCCGCCCCTGAGATGTGTCCTCGCCGAACAAGGCAGGGTGAATAAAGAGAGGGCACGGGACTCCAGAACTGGTGACACAGTCCAGTGTTCAAAACCAGAGAACGTACCTTAGTTCTGTTGTCACCCCAAGTGAGGCTGTGTTATCCCCTCTCTCTGCTACTCAGTGGTGTCTCTAAACTTGGGACACTTGGTACCCTGCCTGGCAGAATTGCCCAGAAGCCCCCGTGGTGGTGTTACTTAAAGTGGACCCTTGGGCCATGCCCCACGTGTGCTTATTAAGAGGAATTCTCAGGCTCCTGCTCCCCTGACCAGCAGCCCACCATGGCCCACCAGCCAGTTGGGCTGTTGAACAAGATGTTCTCGTGCACTCAGGTTTGACTTCCCAAAGCAAAATAACCCAGGGAACAAAAGGAAACTGTTGGGACAAGTGAGTAAGCTGAGTTGAATTAGCCAGGTGGGTCTGAGACCAGGCTCTTGAAGGCTTGGGGAAAGGAGGCGGAGAGATGCTTATTATAAGTCTGATGGATAGAACTACCTTGACGGTGTTTCCCTTCTCCCAGTGGGGCTCAAAAGCTCATGAGGGCTGCCTTGCCACTTGTTGAAGCCCCAAGGAAGGGTGATATCATGGGGCAGCACCCATTTTTATGCCATGCACTGACTTTCCTGTGTCACCAAGCAGGTTTATAAGCCAGCCAGAGCAAGGCTATCTCTCAGGCCCATTTGCCAGGCTCCGGTCTGCACAGCATGAAACTAGAGCTTTTCTTTGCTCAAAACAGTTTCTCTGGCCTGAGGAGGAAACCCAGGTAGGCAAGAGGAGTTTGCCAGCCTCCACATTGGATGCACAGTGGAAAAATCATGTTAGGAACTAAGACCCTCTGACTCTGCTAGATCATGAATGGGCAAGACAGAGTGTCCTTCAATTTTGAGGTTCGATAGTTTGGGGTTTACTAAAGGCATGGGCTTAATACACCCCCACACTTTCCCTGAGAAAGGGGATAAACAAAAATATTTTCTAGTTTCTCTCTCAGGTAGAGAATCAAATTGGCCGACTCATTTCCGGACCAGCTTGGAGAAGCAGGCTGAGGTGGACACAGGCCTGATGACACTGGGCAGGCCCATGCTTGCATTCTCTGGAGGCTTTCCCAGCAGACGTCATCACCCAGTGGGTAAGTGTCGTCATTGCTCCATCAGGTCAAGCTAGGGACAAGGAGACTGAGAGCTTCAGAACCAGTGCCTGGGTGGTTTAGGTCACAGGCTCTGAGCCCACCTGTCTGGATTGACTGGCTCTGGGTGACTCTGCCATGGTTTCCTGAGGCATGACATGAGGACAGCAGTAGCACAAAGTGCTACTGTGAGGTGTGAAGGTGTAAGTTGGAAAGTCTGGCACTTTGGAAGGACATGCACATTAGCAATTCTTAGGTCTGTCTGCCAGCATAGGTCCTGGCCGTGCAGCCCTTTGAGTTTTGTTGAGGTATGGTGTGAATCAGCTCTCTCCTTCAGTATGTTAAAATTCTTACAAAGAAGGGGCAGTAAATACATGTTGAATACCAAAGGGCATGGTAACAAATAGGTTTTGTTTGATTTCTGAAGGGACTCTAGCAAAACATGGTCTGCTATCATTTGAAAATATCTCAACTTGGGAAATGAAATACACCCTCGCTGGCTGGGTCGGAACCATTAGCCATGACCTTTCTGCTTTCTTCACCCCGTTCTCCATCCCGGTTTCAGTTCATATTTCTGCAGTGCCTTCCTGATGACCTGCATTGAGCTAGCTACAGAGACACTGAGAACCATCCTGTGCCTGCCCTATGTTTCCTGCTGTGGCCTGGTTAAGATAAGGGTGGAACCTTGGTATTTACAGGGCCCCTTGAGCAGGGGTGAGGTGGGGACAGACTCACCTGCTGGCTCCATGCGGTCTGATGACTGGATCCAGGGCCCATGTGCTGTGGCTCTCCCTGGCTGACGTGTGTGCCCTGCGTGCACACACACACATACCCCCCCCCCAGCAGGACGGGTGTGTCTAGAAAAGAGCCAAACAGGTGGGCCTGGACAATTCACAACCTGCCAAGCCAGTTCCCTCCTGTGCCCATGTGGGATGCCAGCCACACCAGCAGGCCCAGGTCTGACTGCCAGGCCCCATTTAGGGTTGTTTTCCTCTGATGTCCATTGCACGGGTGGGGCCCTTGTACACCTACAGCCTCCTCTGGGCCAAATTATCCAGCACAATCTCTGCTATTAATTTTTTCCAGTAAATTAAAGGCCAGAGGGGGAAAGAAAAGGAAAGGAAGAATCAAGGATCCAGTGTTAAGAAATCTGTGCCAGAACCTTCCACTCCAGTGCTGAACATGGTGAGGGTTTGAGCCTTCTGCCAAGAAAAACAGAAAGCTGACAGCTCCACTGCAGGCCCAAAGGGAAAGGTAAGCCCTTCACAAGCCGGTTCCTGCAAGGCCTTCATGAGCCACGCAGAGTCTGGTTCAGAAAAATAATCAAACAGGCGTGCGGAGCTGCCGCCCACGCCCCCGGGCGCTCATCAGCAGAGAGGAGTCCAGCTGGCACTGTGGTCCCACGCACAGGCTTGAGAGCCTCATTGTTTTGTATCTCCCGGAGGCATCAACGGCTGGGAGGTGGCAGGGACAGATCTGGGGCTAAAGGACAGTGGCCAAAGGCTTTGGGCCAAAAGGCCACAGCAAGGCCAGCCAGCTGAGAGGAGGAATGTCACGTCCACAGCAGACACCTACCGCAGTGGAGACTTCGGGTACAGGAACTCTGGTTCAAATGACTTGACTGTTTCCCAACCAGGAAGTGAGTCCAGGGCCCTGTACTTCTCAGAGAGCTGCCCTGAGCCTTTCGGCAGGCCTTCTTTCCACCTGGTAGCTCCCACGAGCCCAGGTCTGGTCCTCGTGTTTGCTGCCGCACCCCAAGCACAATGCCTGGCCTGTCACAAGTACCCTACGCATACACAGGAGTATGTGGGCCAGCGGACTCCGGCTCTCGGGTGTATGTCCGTCTCTGAGCACTGTTGGGTCAGTCCTGGGGTCGCCTCTGCGTAAGTTCAGTCCATGGGTATTTGAGCAGCCTGTATTCTCAGCCCAGCACTGTGTCAGTCACTAGGGAGGTTCGGGGCAGCTGATGAAGCCTGGGCCCTGCCTCCAAGAAGCTTAGAATAGGTGGAGAGCAGATTCATGCACATGGCACAAGTGTGCTTGTCCAGGCTACAGATGCCAGAGGAGCTCAGAGGCTGGGGCCCTCAGTCCAGAGAGGGTTGGCATGTGGGAAGGGCAGGGAAGAGGGCTAGATCATCACTTCTCAAGCTCTTGCTGTGCTCTCCTTCCTGCCCCTCCCCACCACAGTGGCAGCCTCAGGCCCCTGGTGCAGCCGGCAGAGGGGCAGGGTGGAGGCTGTTGAGGGGGAAGGAAGGTGGCCCAGAGCCTCTACCCTGCACAGGCTGGATCACCATCCACATCCCACCATGTAGACTGGCCATTGTGGGATCCAGGCCCAAGGCAGCCCCTGCTGTCGAGGTGGGGAAGGGACTTGAGGGGCGGAGTCCAGCCAAGTGCTCTCCTTCCTCAGGAGCACAGCGGAGGTCTCCAGGGTACTCCTCTCATCCTCCCCACCATTGTCCCCTCACAGAGGGGCCACTGTAGGACATCACGGGCCTGCCGGGCACTGGTCAGCATGCCCGGGGAGCAGGGTCCATGCAGTCCCAGGTCCACCTAGCCCCCCCCCACCCTCTCAAGGGAGCTGTGCCACTGAGCCTGCTTTGACTGTAGCTGAAGTCCGGGCTCCTGTCACCACCCCCTCCATCCCATCCACCCGGGCCATCACAGGTATGGACTCTTAGCTGAAGTCCAGGCTCCTGGCCTGTCGGCCCAGGCCATCACAGGTATGGCTTATGGCAACATGAAGTCCTCCATCCAAGGTAACCAGCACGCAGTACCTTTTATTTTGAAAAGAATTTAGTTGTGACCAAAGGTTGAGAAAGGAGTCTACTGAACTCTAAGGTACCCATTTTCCAATGTCAACAATTACCAACATGCAATACTTCTTGAAAGAAAAAGAATAGAAAAATGCATTATTATTAAAAGAAAGAATAGCTATGAAAGAGGGACACAGGAGCCAATTAAAAGAGCTCCTAATGGCCAAATCTGGAACAATTTGAGCAGTAAAATAAACAACACAGTATTAAAACATTGATATATAACCCAAAGTATAAAATAATTATTCATGATATAAATGATTGGATGAATAAATAAATAGAACATAGATAAACTTCCCAAACAAAATAATTGCAAATAATTTATGTAGCTACTCCGCCCTCAAGGATGTGGGGTATAACTCCCCACCCCTCAGTTGGGCTGTGCACATGGGCTTCCTTCTAAAGGGAACTGTGGAAAGGGGGAGAAAGAGGAACCTTATTGGGGGACACCTGACAAACCTCAGCCAGGCGGCCAAGGTTTACAACATCAGTGAGAAGTCATGTTGATAGCATGTACCATTGATAGGATGGGATGAAAAGGCACTTGACCTTTGTGGTCTTTGTCCCCAAAACCCAGTCTAATCATGAGAAAAAACTGACACAAGTCCCAGTGGGTGGGCAGTCAACAAAATGCTTGATGAGTCCTCTTCAAAACTGTCAAGGTCACCCGAAGCAAGGTAAGTCTGAAAATATCACAGCCAAGGGCAAGCTAAATGTCATGAGGTAATGAGGTATCTCGAATGGGATCCTGGGACTGAGAAAGGGGGCACAGGTAAAAATGAAGGACTTCCAAATAAAGTATGTGCTCAATCATGTCCAACCCTTTGCAACCCCCTGAACTGTAGCCTGCCAGACTCCTCTGTCCATGCGATTTTCCAGGCAAGAAACTAGAGTGGGTTGCCATTTCTTTCTCCAGGGGAAATAAAGTATGGGCTTTAATTAATAGATCAGTATTTGCCCTTAGTTATGATGAATGTACTATATTTATGTGAGATGCTAACAAGAGGGGAAACTGGCTAAGGGGCAGAAGGGAACTCTGTGAAAGTTTACTATTTAAAATGTATTATTGTTGTTCTTTCTCACAGCTGTGCTGTCTGCAGAGGGCAGTGAAAGCATCCCATTAACCTGGGCTGGTGATGAGCCCTCCGCTCGCCTGCCTGGTTTTGTTGTTGGACGTGCCCAAGAAGTAGGAACAAGGAACAGTAGCCACTGGGCCCTGTGCTCTGAACCTCCTGCATCAGCTGGTAAAACGCAGAGCCAAGGTTACCGCAAGGAAGTGAAAGAGGATGTCCAGGAACCAGTTAGGCGTGCTGGGCTGGAGTGGAGAAGGCTCACTGTGGTCAGCTCCCGGGAAGACTGACTCACCGTGGCCTTGCCTGTGAGTCACGCAGCATCACACTGTGCACACGTGGTGCAGAGAGCGCTGCTTTATGCTGGGGACTGACAGTTGGGGGGTGGGGGTGGCAGGGGGCTGGTCAGAAGGGTAAGGTGAGCCCGCCCCCGCTCTTCTTTCACCATCCTCATCCTGGTGAAAGACGGGAGCAGGCATTCCAGGCCTCGGTCGTCCACCCTAGAGGAAACTCATGCATGTTTAGTCTCCTTCCCACCCCCTGAGACCACCCATTTCAGAGACTGGGAGTGGTGGGAGCACGTGGCCTTTGGAGGCAGCAGACCTGGGTTCAGGTCCAGACTCCACTACCTGATGGCTGGTAAGCCCTGGATGAGTCACTCCAGCTCTCTGACCTGTTTCTCCAGCTGTAAAATACAGATAACACACCTGCCCCACCCACCTCATGAGACTGAATCAAGCATCAGATGACGAGAGGCAGCGACTAGGAGGCTGTCTCCCTCTGGTTCTTGTTTGGATGGAAGTGGCAAGGACAATCAGCATTCTTTTTTTTTTTTTTTTGGCTGCCCTGGGTCTTAGTTGCAGCATGTGGGATATAGTTCCTTGACCAGGAATCAAACCTGGGCCCCATCCATTGGGAGCACAGAATTTTAGCCGCTGGGCCACCAGGAAAGCCCCGACAATCAACATTCTTCAGGCAGTAGGTAAGGACTTCGTGACTCAGGGGCTAATTTGGGATAGAATTTTGTGTGTGTCAGGATGCTTTTGGTTGCAAGCAATAGTAAATAATCCAACTCAAATCGGCTTACCTAATTAAAAAGTCCAGAGGTAGATCCAGGCTGCAGGAGCAGTGTCAGAGCTGTGGCCATGTTTCTCAGTAAGTCTCTCGGGGAGTCTTTGTGGACTGGCCTCTAAGACAGGCTTCCTTCTAGATAGGAAAATGGTTGTTGGAGTCCCAAGCCACACATTCCACCATCCCTAACAGGAGAGAGCTGCTTTCCCCAGTCATCAGATGTCCAGGGCTTCCCTCTCTTTGGTCTATTTTAGGCCACATCCTTGGCTCTAAATCAATCACTGAGGCTAGGACAAACCATGCTGATTGGCTTAGGCCTGGGTTATTATTAAACCTGAACAAGTTGCTGAAGCAGAAGGATAAATTAAAATGATTGGCTTCGGCCAATCAGGACCTGGCCTGGACGGGGGTTGGGGGGAACACTCACACAAGCCTTTTGGCTGCCACAGTTGGGGAGGGAAGGAATGGATGCCACAATGTCCATGACAGGCTTCTAGAATCCACCATTAAGGAGAACATAGTGATTTGCATCGTTAGCATCCATCTCCCCCTTCTAAGAATCTGCCTGCAATGCAGGAGACCCTGGTTCGATTCCTGGGTTGGGAAGATCCACTGGAGAAAGGATAAGCTACCTACTCCAGTATTCTTGGGCTTCCCTGGTGGCTCAGATGGTAAACAATCTACCTGCAATGCGGGAGACCTGGGTTTGATCCCTGGGTTGGGAAGATCCCCTGGAGAAGGGAGTGGCTACCCACTCCAGAACTCTGGCCTGGAGAATTCCATGGACAGAGGAGCCTGGCAGGTTATATAGTCCATGGGGTTGCAAAAAGTCAGACACAACTGAGCGACTTTCACACACACTGCTAATTTGTACTGAGGCTTCATTCTGTCCCCATTCTTGGTCTTTGTGCTTCTGATGGAGCCCCATTTCCTGCTCATGGGAGAAGCATGTGATCAATCAGTGTACTGTAGTGTCCTGGCCATGGGATTGTGTCTCAGGAAAGCACTTGGCTTGATCAAAGCCAGTGAAATGCAGTGATACTCACTGGGAATGAAGAGTCTGCTGCTCTTGTCTGCTGAACTTGACCCTAAGGGTATGTAAGGTCTGGAGCTATTGCTGCTGCCATTTTAGAATCCCGTGGGGAGAGCCTGAGGCCACAGCCGATATAGAAAGATGGAGAGAAACCCATTGAAGCCACTCACAAAGCCACGCTAATTCCTGCATGTTTCAGTTTATGAGTCAACACATTTCCTCTTTGCTTTAAGCCAGTTTGGGTCCGGTTTTCTGTCAGTTGCAACAGTTCTTTACATCATACAACTCTCCTTCCTGTTCAGGGGCAATGAATGACCTGAGCAATGCAAATCGGTGGTTTAAATGTTTGGGCTGAATGTTAGCAAGTACATTTTGTCATTTAACACTAATATCATGTACATGGAAAGCATCCCAGCCATGAGAGATGTGGAAGAATGTTGAATGGATGGGACTTAGTCTAGATTTAAGGGTAGGCAAATACAGCCCATGAGCCAAATCTGACCCACTACATTTTCATAAAGTTTTATTGGCACATAGCCATACTTTGCAGCTGTCTTGTACTACAGTGGTAGAGCAGAGCTGAGTAGTTGCTTGCAAAGCCTAAAATATTTATCAATAGCATTTGGCCACCTGATGCAAAGAGCTGACTCATTTGAAAAGACCCTGATGTTGGGAAAGATTGAAGGCAGGAGGAGAAGGGGACGACAGAGGATGAGATGGTTAGATGGCATCACCAACTCAATGGACATGGGTTTGGGTGGACTCCGCGAGTTGGTGATGGACAGGGAGGCCTGGCATGCTGCGGTTCATGGGGTTGCAAAGTCGGACACGACTGAGCAACTGAACTGAACTGAATTGAACTGAACTTTGGCCCTTGAGAGAAATTTTGCTGCCCCCTGGTGTAAATGGTGGAAGAATAAAATATTAGCAAAATACTTCCCCCAAATGAACATCCGCATCCTCAGATGGAAGCGACACTGAATAGCCCTGAATCATAGACCCATTAATCCCATTCATATAAAGCCCTATTCAGGAATAGAGATGCAGAGTAGAGAATGGACTTGTGGACACGGTGGGAGAAGGAGAGTGTGGGACGAATTGAAACAGTAAGTAGCACTGACATATATACACTACCCTACTGTGTGTAAACTAGACAGCTAGTGGGAAGCTGCTGTCTAGCACAGGGAGCTCAGCTCAGTGCTCTGTGATGGCTTAGAGGGGTGAGATGGGGGGCAGTGGGAGGGAGGCTCAGGAGGGAGGGGATATGTGTGTACATACAGCTGATTCCTGTTGTTGTACAGCAGAAACTTAACATTGTAAAGCAATTATATTTCAATAATAAAAAAAGCAAAGGGGAAAGGTCTCCAGAATAGAATGGAAAAAACATGTGATTCAAGCCCTACCATCAGCATAAGGAAAGCAGAGTTTCCCAAATTTATCCCAGAATGATATGTCCTGAGTCTTTGTTAAGATGTTAGCACTGTTATCTATACATCTGACTTTTGAAGCCAACGGATTCTGTGTCTGCCAACAATAAGCACACTTAGGGCACTCGAGAAGCTCCATTTTTAATTCCTGGCAATCAAGCTCCTGCCAGAAGTGCAGCACAGTTAATACTGATGAAAACAGCCAGGGCCATGTAAGTCACCACCCTGCCAGGGGTTTCTAAACTCCACTTCTCTGCTAAGTTAAATCACCAGGAGTCAACATATCAAGATCCAAGGCTAGACCTCCGTGGAAGGCCATCATGGAAATGTTACTTAATAGTATGGCCTCTGCTTTTGTGTGAGGTTTTCCTGAGAAGGGGCTTCATCAAGGATACTCCTGCATTGTTACAGCACAGTGGCCATACTCTAACTTGTAACTTCTAACTCAGAAATTATACCAGAGGGCAGTTTAAGAACATTGTTGACTCGTATTGTCATCTCAGTCAAGTTTGGTTGGCTTATCCACGAGGACCCCTTTCTGCTCATAGTAGAGTCTGGCAGGCTTCCCAACTTACATAGCATTCAAGGTGGGTCTGGGATAGGTCCCAGGGGGATGTTGGGGCCTATCTGGAGATAAGAGATCTGTAGGCAATTTATGCATAGAGGAACTATTTGGGGCAACCTACCTTGAATGCTGTGGAAGTGCCTCTAACTTAAGGATCCATGATAAATCTGAGGACCCACTTGGAATGCTCTTTAAGTCAGGAAACCCTCCAGACCCAAATGGGAGCAGAGAGAGGTCTCATGGATACACCAGTAGAGACTCTCCTGAGCTAAGAATACCAGTGAACGATCCTCTCTTTTCTACCTTGCCAAATTTCCTTACCCTTTGGGGCCTGGCTCAAATCCTCCCTCCTTGGTATACAGCCAGTGTAGACTGAAGCAATCCCTTCTCTTAACCACACCAATTACTACTGCAATTAATCTTTTAATACCTTGAGGCTACTGGTGTTAGAGGGTTGGCCTTTCATTGTAGTGATGGGAGGGTGCATTTCAACATGTTGCTTTGTAGCCTGAACTTTTGTTAGCCTGGCAAAAACAGCACTGGGACAAGAATTACATGCTAGGATGTGGACCTGGTCGATGCTCTACCTCTGCAGGCACCTTCTTCTTTCCCATCAAGGAGGGACAGGCCACAGAGCACCCGCCTTCTTGGCTTCTCCTTGGGAGAGGGTCTCTGACCAGGTGAGGAACACCAGGTTACCCCATGATTCCGACCTGTCCCTGCCATAGCTGCCCTGCCTCTCGCCAGGATGTCACCCACTGCCAAGTTCCTGCATGAGAACTCAGGAACAAGATCCCTGCTCATAGCCAGGTGAAGGAGACAGACACACAGACTGTGAAACCTGTGTGTGTGGAATGCTGGACACACTGAAGGGCTCCAGGGAGCTTCTCCCCCTCCTTGTTAGGTCCTCCCTGTCCTCGACTGGAGAAGGTGTGGGCAGGAGGAAGCCAAGTCACAACTCTTTGTAAATACTGACTCGCCCAGTCTGGAATCACATACAGGAGGAGACAGGTGACCTACAAGCAACTTGCAGAACTAACGCTGGACACTCAGAAGGAATTTTCTTGGTACCAGTCACGAATGAGAGACGTCATAGAAAAGGTTATTTTTTTTATTATTTCAAGGAGGTTATACATAGCTCAATATGCCAAAGCACTAGGGAATTAGAGGCAGCAGATGGCCAGAGTTTTTGAGATGAGCCTTACGCTGCATCTCTGGGTCCCCATCTGCCCACAGCCCATGGCTGCTTACAGGAAGGCCAGACCAGCGACATGGACCTTGCTGTGACCATCGGAGTGGATGGGTGAGCCAACGCCACCCCTACTAACCGAGAAAGGGTTGTTCTGTGTGGGCAGCAGGGGCCCTGCCAGGCTGAACACTCTGGGCAGCATTCAGCCCTGCCCTGGCAGTGTCCAGCTTATCTAGCACTAGGTTTTCTTTGAGCCTGGAGTAGGCAGGATGTGAATAAATCCTGAGTCAAAAATGAAGGTGAAAGACTTAGTAGTGTTAATACTCGGGGTGAGAGAAGACAACACTGTCTTTCAGAAGGGTGAGCAGGGAATCGGGGCAAGAAAGACGGAAACATAGCCTGGCCAAGGGCTGAAGGCGCTGCCTTGCAGTCTTCAGAGGGGCTGTTCAGGGCACGTGATGGGGTGGCTCTGGGGCTGCTTCCTCTGGCTCAGAGTTGAACGAGAGGTTCATTTTCCACTCATAATTGGTTCCCGGGTCTAAGCTACCACAACTGGGGCCGAGGCAAATCCTGCCCACGCAGCAAGCTGGCCTTGGAGATGTGTGGTCAGTGCCCAGTCTGGAGAGGGAGGGACTCACACCTCCCGAGCTCCTCTTCCCCAACCCTAGCTCCTTCCCCTCGCAAGTAACCAGGCTGGGAGGCGAGGACCTTGGGCACCTCTGAGTGAAGCCCCACCACGTTTTTTTCCTGGAGAATTCATTTTGGTGAGCCTCAAAGCCCCTGCCTAGGCATGGAGCAGACTTCTTTCCACCCGCAGGCAGCCATCTTCCTGGTGACGCAGTGGTGGCACACGTCAGAATCGCAGCAACAGCTCTGAATGCTGTAATAACTCAGACGTCATTCATTTCAATGGACGGTCGCGCTGGCCAGCTGGCGGGGCGGGGCTGCTGTCCCAGCATGCACTGCTCCCCAACCAACCCTGGCCGGGCCAGAGCTGGGTCCAGATGCTACACAGCTGGTAGGTTTTTGGTAGGACGGGAGTGGAAAGAATTTTTAAAAAACCACACCACTGTGTTCTCTAAACCGAGAGCCATCAGTTTTGTTCTGTTTAACAAAAAAGGACAAAGAACCAAGCTTCACAGCGGCCAAGGCTTGTGCAGCACAGAATGCAGTATGTATCGACATGTATAAACCTTGGTCTGACTGGGGAGATGGGTGAACACAGAAGTGCGAGACCCCGTGTCCCCTAGTCAGTGGCAGGCTCTGCTGATGCCTCATCCTCATGCTCCTCAAAGCCTGGAACCGGCTTCTGCAGAAAGTACATGGTAGCCTGGATCACTTTGTCTGGTCCAATATTGTACACAGGGTGAGTGGGCTGCTGCAAAAAAGAAGAACAGATGCCAATCAATCACCCCATGATCCTTGGACATGGGCACAGCCTTTGCCCATTAAATGCACTTGTAAGAATATAACAAGAAATCAGAGCTGCACATGGAGATTTATCTTACAAGGCCCTAATGTTCAACAACAGAGTACTGGAAAAAATATGTTCTATCTAGCACATGGGATACAAACGAATTATAGAGCCATTAAAAAAAATATGCTTTCAAATATTTGATGACATTGGCAAATACTTAACATTAAATGAGGATAACAGTATGTGTGATATCCCAAACTTACTTTTTAAAGTGTTTGTAGATGTGACGTATATGAATAGGCAAAAATGGAATATTCCAAAATAGGAGCAGTGACATGACTATTTAAAATTTTCTAATTTATACTTTTATATATATTCCACTTATTAAAACAATGAACATGCATTTATATTTATAATCAAGAAAAAGGTACACAACGCTAACATTTAAGTAAATGTGTCAGGCCATATATAATTATTTTATCCCACTGCACCACAGAGACTCTGGTTTGAGACAGGGTACAGTCCTAGGCCAGTATTCAGGATTCTTCCACTCTGGGACAATGAAGAAGGGGACATAATTGCAAGAGATTTAAAAACTTCAAAGAAAATACCATGACCAGCTTCATGCCAAAATATAAAAATTTTGATAAACTGAGCAGCTTTATAGAATATGAATTTTCAAAATTGCTCAAGAAGAAATTCTTTAAAACCTGTATGAATAAGTTAAATAACAATTGTTTATTCTGCTACAACATTTCCCCCACCCTACCAAATACTAGGTCTACCTGTTTTCTCAAACAAGTGTTAGCTTATAATCTCTAACTTACACAAAATTTTTCAAAGAAAAAGTAGGTAGGAAGATCCCTATCTAATTTTATGAGGCTATGAGGCTATATTATCCTGAAACACAAACTGGAAAAGAATAGTACCATAAAACAAAAATTTAGATCAATCTTTCTCATGAACACACATGCAAAAAAAATTTTTATTGCAATTATGCAATAAAAACACTAGCCAAAAATACCAGCAAGGCAAATCCAGCAGTGTGATAAACCAGCATACACACACACACACACACACACTCTATTATGACCAAGTAGGGTTTATCCTTATAATGTAAAGTTAACATCACAATGTCTATTAACAAAACATAATACAGATTAAAGGAGAAAACCCAGATGTGGAAAAAGTATTCAATAAAATTTAACACCAGATTATGATTCAAACAAAAAACAACTCAGCAGACCAGGAAAAGAGGGGAATATCCTTAACTTGACATGAAATATTTATCAAAACCTCACAGTCCGCATCTTCCTGAATGGTGGAATTATAGAAGCCTTTCGATTACAATCTTAACACTTTCTATTCCCACTTCTGGTCAACACTCCATAGAGGGTTTAGCCAACATTACATGGCAAGATAAATAAAATTCTTAAGAATCAAGAAGGAAATGGCAAAACTGTCCTTATTTGAAGATGACATTACGGTCTAAATTAAAAAATCCAAGAGATTCTATAGACAAACTATTAACAACCATTAGGAGAGTTCAGTGGGAATTCCCTGGTGGTCAATGGTTAGGACTCCATGCTTCCACTGCAGTGGGCCGGATCTGACCCCTGGTCAGGGAAATAAGATCCCATAAGCTGCTTGGAGCAGTCAAAAAAAGAGAATTCAGCAAGGCTGCTGGGTGCAAAATTAAACTACAATTATCAACAGCATTTCTATACATTAATAATAGCCAATTACAAAATAAAATGGAAAAAAATACTCCAGTCACAATAGACACAAAAACTATAAATTTCTTAGACATAAATCTAATGAGATATGCTAGTCCTTTGTGAGAAATGATAAAAGACCATTATACATAAAAAACCTGAAAAATATTAAGGGAAGCCTTAATATTAAAGTCAGTTGTCTCCCATTAACATTACATTCAATGCAATTCAATGTAATAAAAATGCCACTAGCTTTTGTGTGTGTTTGTATGGGACTTGATAAGCTGATCCTAAAATGCACAGGAAATCCTAAAATGCAAAAGGCAAAGAATAGTGAAAACAAAAAACATGAGGTGGGTGAGTGAGACTTGCTTACATGCATTTAAGATTTTATAAGACAGTGAAGATAATAAAACAGACCATGGAACAGAGTGTCCAAAAACAGAATCAACTCATAAACAGAAACTTGAATATGTAACAAACATGTGATACACATCAGTAGGAAAAGTTGTAAACCTCAGTAAATGGTGCTGGTCAACTGGTATCCAAAACAGGAAAAAGATCAAGTTATATCCAACCCTCACTACAGATGGAAATCAATTCCAAGAGAATTAAAGAAAATTAGATGGGAAAAGCAAAATTTACATTGTTTAGAAGAAAATATATTTATGACCTCAAGTAGGAAAAGATTTCTTAATTAATCCCACCCCCCCCCAAACCCTTGAAAACCAAAAAGGCATATAAAATTATTCACTTCAGAGTTAAAATCTTCTATTCAACAAAAAAAACTAAAAAGAAGGTGAAAAGTCACAGACTGGAAGAGATTCACCACACACATACACACACCACTGACAAAGAATTAGTACGAAGAGCACACAAAGAACTACAAAGTGTATAAGAAAAGAGCAAACAATTAAAATTACAAATCAGTAAGAAATTGGGCAAAGGAAAAGAGTGGCTGGCGAGTTACAGAAGACATAACACAATGGCCAAAAAAACGTTTGAAAAGATGCTCAGCCTCATCAGTAACCAGGGAAATGCAAAACAAAACCGAGACACCACTTCACATCTAGCCAAGCTGGCAGAAAGGAAATATCTGACTACGGCACAACTCATCTTGGTGCTGCGTGAGTGAAGAATAACCCAAGCACACAGGAGCATGGTTCAGGGCCATCTAGTGAAGATGAAGGTGGGTCTCTCCCAGAGAAACTAATAAGAATGTTCACTGCAACACCTTGTGTCACAGCACAAGCTGAAACCACCTCAATGTTGACCAACAGGAGACTAGAAAACTCAACTCAGGTACACCTAGACAAGGGAATACCATACAGTAGTTAAGATGAATAAATTAAAGCAACATACATGAAGACGGCCAAACCTCAGGGTAATAATGGTCAGTGAGAAAAGTGATGCAGTAGATAACTGTTATAAAGCAATGGAAAGCATACAAGACAACTCTTACTTGTGGATACATACCTCTGTAGTGATAGCACAAAAACATCTGCTGGCATGTTGAATTTAGCATGGGGTTATGATGAGAAAGGAGGGAGGAAAAGGAATGGAAGAGAGCTGCACAGCAGGCAAACACATGAAAAAGCTGAAGGGTTGTTATTTGGATTTTCTCAATTAATTAGTGAGGCCGAGCATCTTTTCATCCACCTACTGGCCATCAGCATTTCTTCTGCTGGAATATTTCATGACAGTCTGCACGGACCCATCATCTGACGGCCATGGACAGTCTTAGTTGGAGTCGTGTCTCAGGCTCCTGACTAGGCTCAGAAGCATCGCCTGTAGCCAGGCTGGCCTGGAGCTGGATGCTGCGGTGAACAGCCCGCCCGCAGGGGGCTGATGGTTTTTTAGGGAAGCAGACAAAACCCAGTTAAACACACAAATGAAAAATTGTACTGGTGCTATGAGGGACACAAATCATGCTCTGGCCAAGCATTTCCGGGCATCTCATTTACAGACAGTGGTCTGAGAGTTTCTCTGGATGCAGAAACCACTGCCCCTGAGCCAGCTTCCTCAGAGACAGGGACTAATGACTAGTGGTCTGGGTCCTCGACTCCAGGACACAGGCACACACCCTCTGTCGCAGGCTGAATCCCTGCTTAGAACTTTGAGTTTGCCAGTCAGGTGCTCACGAATGGGAAACAGGCTGCAGATAGAGGAGGTGTGGGGACAGCGAGCTCGCCAGCCTGTCCATGGGGGACACTCGTGCCATTGGTTCTAGAGGCCCCAAAGGGCTGCTCTGCCCTCCTGCCAGCCTCGTCCTGGGGGCCCTGCAGAGAAGCAGTGGTGACCCCCTCCCCCGCCCCATCCAGCCTTACCAGTGCATTTTCAGGCACACCCAGCACCACATCGTGCAACATGGCTCCACTGCCGAAGTGCTGGGCTATGGACAGGCCGCTCAGGCAGTAGCAGGTGTGGTAGAAGTCCCGGGACCTGCAAGGTTGCGGCAGCTCTGAGCGGGTATCCTCTGCTCCACACCCGCCCCAGCACAGCCTCCAACGACAAACCCATAGATGAGGCCCAGGAAGCACTTGGACGTCCCAACCCGCCCTCCACGCGCCTAGAAGCCTGGCTTCCCCAGCAGCGTTTTTCAGAGCTCCATCCTTCCGCCCTGCCTGACCGCAGGAACTGTCTGTCCTCTTGACTTCCTTCTAGGAAGGGCTCTCCAGGGTAGTGTTGCTAAATCCATAGAGTACATTTTTTTAAAAAACCATAAAAAAAACCCACACCAAAATTTCTAGAAATGGGTCAAATTCTTTCTTCAAATGGGTCAAAATTTACAAATGGGTAAATTGCTGGTGGCCAGCCTTCAGCTGAGCCTTCCCCTGGATGCATGCAGAAGGAGGCAGGATGTGTGTGTGTGCAGGGGTCAGGGAGGGGGTCGGGGTGGGGGGATGGGGGGGGTGAGCAGCAAAGGGAACAGGACTTGATTGGCTTCCCTTTTTCTTTCAGTATGGCACCTAAAGGTGTTCAATCTACCCTGTGATAGCTGTGATTATAATCTCTGTGACATTCTTGAGAGTCTCTCAGACAGCAAGGAGATCAGTCAATCCTAAAGGAAATCAACCCTGAATATTCACTGGAAGGACTGATGTTGAAGCTGAAGCTCCAATACTTTGGCCACCTGATGTGAAGAGCCAACTCACTGGAAAAGACCCTGATGCTGAGAAAGATTGAGGGCAGGAGGAGAAGGGGACGACAGAGCATATGATGGCTGGATGGCATCACTGACTCGATGGACATAAATCTGAGCAAACCCCAGGAGATGGCGAAGGACAGGGAAGCCTGGCGTGTTGCAGTTCATAGGGTCTCAGAGAGTCAGACTTGACTTAGCGACTGAACAACAACAACATGACACCCAGGAGTTTAAAAACCCTGTATCCTGTTCTATTTAGGTCAGTTTGGTTAAATAAAAGAGGAAAGAAACGTTACCCATGCAGCAATCTGTTAACCTAACTGGTAAGGGGGTGCAGGTAAGCCGGGAAAAGGAGGGAGCTGGAAGCGCAGGATGGACGCGTGGCGGACAGGGCTGCTCTGGGCCCAGCTGCTCCCACGCCACGAGGCACTAAGCAGCTGCACGGAAAGGGCTGCCCCATCTGGGTCTGAGCAGGCCTGCGTGCTCAGCCCCTTCACCCTGCCCTCCCCAGAGACAAGGCACTCACTTGCCAGGTTTATCCAGAAGCCCCCCAGTGGGGCACTGGCAGCACATCAGGATGTACTCCTGCAGGGCCTGCTGGTGAAACATCCAGCGGCTCATGCTGAGGGCAGGGTCACCTGCAGAAGACAAAGGGTCAGTGCGCGCCTGGGCCTGGGAGACGTCCAGCGGAAGATCAATGACTACTTTGTATTTTATGATCCAATAGGAACAGTCAAAGTTTGCCCCCATTCTGCTTGGACTAATCTTGACAATCACATTCTTGGGACATGTCCCTTCTCCGGAACCTTAAAATGGGTCAGAGAGCAGCAGGTCAGAGCAGCACTTGGCTCTACCTGAAGCGTCTCCTTTTCCTTACCCTGGATGGAAGTTCTAAACCACATCCCTTGCAGGCACAGATGAGCTTTTTAGCTCAGCTTTCCATACTGACCTCTGCTACTGTGCTTGACTGGGTTCACAATTCCTCCCCCTGGGCTTCTTAAGACTTTTCCTTTAGCACATCTCTGAAACTTGTTAACCAGACTCTAATTAGCCAAGAGAACTCCAACAGGGGTAATACTGTCTGTTGCTTCCACTTCTCTTAGCCTGAATTTAATCTATCTCTAAAGGGAATTCTCCAGCTAGTCTCTTGGCTCAAAAAGTTTCTCTAAGAAGAATTCTAATAACCGCCCTCCTGCATCATATGATAGTCTAAGCAGAAATTGGGATTCTGGTGGTAATACTAAAGTACTGGCCAGCAACCGAGCTTCTTCACTCTGAAGTTCAATCAGTGGTCAGAGAATCTGTGGACACGGTTATCAGGGGAGGAGGAGGGACAAATTACCACCCAGCAGATGTGCACGGAAACATTTATATGAGAATTATTTTCAAAAATACACATACAGGATATGCATTAAGTCTTCAGTCAGTTTTATACTTTGATACCTGGGCTACAAAGGTAGTGAACAACCTGTAAATGGCAACTGAAAGCTATTTTTTCTGTCTTTTTTTATTTTATGTATTTTTCTATACAGGTATGATATTTCTGTATCTTATGTCTTTCATTTAACTCTAGAGGCATACACTTTTCTGTTCTGCTACATAATCTTCATAACCATCATTCTGAAAAGCCACAGAGTATTTCATTAAGTGGACACATGTAATGGCATCAATATAGGCACTGGACCCAAACACTCACATATATGAGTAGAGAATCTTCTATGGTAAAAATTCGTCAAAGTTTATAGCTAACGTGGTACATAAAAAGAAATTTCCAAAAAGAGTTGGAATGTAGAGTTCCAAAAACTGCATTAATTTTGGAATATTCATATACACAGACTACTACAGAAAATAATCATTTTCAGATTTCTTAAATGAGAGATGGGAGGAGAGATGGGGGCAGTCGGAAAGTGACCACTATCTCCCGGGTTGAGCCCTGGATGACGAGCACGGTTGGCTGATGTTTGGGGGCCGCGTACAAAAACCACTCATCTTCAACACTCAAGTCCCACCCGGCCCCTGAGATGCTCACACCGGAAGAGGCTCACGGGAACTGAGCCTGAGGAAGAGGAGCACAGTCAGGGCCCCCTTCTTGTGCTCAGCCCAGGACACATGCTTCCTGAAGTGCTCACAGTATTGTAATTACTTTCCTCTTTGTTCTTTCTCCATCTGTGAGCACAGCGCTGTAGGAAATACACACAGATATGATGGGACTTTTCCCTAGCATACTTGTTGCCAAGGCTGTTTCCAGTTCCTTGCAATCATAAAAAATGCCGCAGTAAACACCTCTGTGAATCTTCTCTATGTTTACGATTATTTTCTTGAAATAGATTCAAAGGAGTGGAATGATTCAGTTAAAATAGAATAAACATTTTTAAGGCTTTCCATAGATACTGATAAACTGCTTTAAGACTTTATATAGCTGCCAGTAAAATTTAAGATTTTTCCTGTACTACCTCCAGCATTGGTTACTTTTAAAAAGTTCTCAGTGATACATGTATATATATAACTGAATCACTTTGCCATACACCTAAAACTAACACACATTGTTAATCAACTATGCTTCAGTATAAAATAAAAATAAGATAAAATATCATACATGGAAACAAGATTTCAGCATTTAAAATGTTAAAAAGAAAGAGTACCTGATTATTTGTCTTGCTTTTAATTACTAATTAGGGTGAACTTTTTTCATAACTTGCTTACTAGTTGTATTTCCTTTTGAAAGTTTCCTGTGTCTTCTGAGATACCAGTGAATTTTATTAATCTAACTTTTTACTATATTTACCCTTTATCTGTATCATATGGTATACTTATTTCTCCCTTTTTGCTCTACTTTTTGGCAAAATGGGTTTTTTTAATTACATAAATATAGTTTACCTATATGCCATAATGACACTGTTGATTTTTCCTTTGTGATTTCTTCTTTTAAGAAGCACATTCAATGGGCACAGGGATGGCGGGGGAGGGGGGGGGAGTGTGAAAATTCTAAAACTGATCGCAGGGGTGGTTGCACAACTTTGAAAACACTAAAAACTACTAAATTGTACACTTCAAATCAGTAGATTGTTCAGTATGTACATTATATCTCAAGAAAGCTATTATTTTAAGAAGCATATTTATCAAACTTTAGGATTAACTGCATGAAACATCAGTATAAAATATACCTTTATTTCGTATCCTATAATAAATAAAAGACTGTTACCTTAAGGTAAATGATAACCTATCACTAAAATTGGAATCTGAGAAGAAAATGCTATGTTTGTTATTAAATAGATTATAGTGTTGCAGTTACCTCCTACATTCCTCAAAGTTCTTAAACTCAACAAGAACTTCCTGAGATCCTGAATTTGCACATCAACACACATAATCACAGAGGGATAAAAGGAAATATGATTACAGAGTGATAACTGTGCCTTTTAAATCATTTATCCTTCTCCCTTAAAATACAGGTCCCCATTATAATGTCATTTTGCATTTCAAAGGTTCATTTTATCTGAGAAATCAAAAGTTTTTCCAACAGTAACTGACAGGTACAGCCACATGGAGCTCAGTCTCACAGGTGGACAAATAGGGAGTACGTCCCAAGCTAGCAACTAGTAACTATCAATCCAAACAGAGACTCACAGGCCTGCTGTGGTCTTACTGCTGCACACACACACACACAAAAGTGATTTAGTCAGCACTGGACATTTTAAATATATTAATAATAATTCGTTCTTCTACTCAAATACTATCTTCTATGCCTAAGGCAGCCACCTCATGGACTACTGATGGCCTGACCACCACTCGCCAAGTCAGGGATGGCCTGGGTTCATGTGCCACAGTGTGCTGATCCCACATAATCGTTTTAATTAAGAGTGTCAGCATCATCGCCTTTGAAAAATGTATTTGTTCACTTACTAAAATAAAAGTAATAACACACAAGGTAAAAGAACTGTGGTGTTGAAGAAGACTCTTGAGAGTCCCTTGGACAGCAAGGAGGTCAAACCAGTCCATCCTAAAAGAAATCAGTCCTGAATATTCACTGGAAGGACTGATGCTGAAGCTGAAACTCCAATATATTGGCCACCTGATGCGAAAAACTGACTCATTTGAAAAGACCCTGATGCTGGGAAAGACTGAAGGCAGGAGGAGAGGGGGACAACAGAGGATCAGATGATTGGATGGCATCACCGACTCAATGGACATGAGCTTGAGTAAGCTCCGGGAATCGATGATGGATGGGGAGGCCTGGGGTGCTGCAGTCCATGGGGTAGCAAAGAGTCAGACACAACTGAGCGACTGAACTGAACAGTAGGATGTAAAACTTTAAAAGTATGTTTCCTGGGACTTCCCTGGTGAATTGCATACATACTGCTTTGAAACCTAACTTTGACCACAGTATATTGTGAATATCTTTCTACGTTGCATCTCCTTCTGATTCCCAACATCAGTATTTTGTCCACCACTCAAAACTTCTTCCCAAATCCCTGCCTGGTCCAAGTCCACTGTTTGCTAAGAAGTGAGCTACAGGCCTAATATGGGCCTCCTCCCAGGGAGTGATAAAAGCTGGAAGCACCAAAATTCACAGACAACTGACTTTCTTCCACAGGCAAATGTGGAAATATGACCAATCCTCCAGAACTTGTGCTGCTGCTGCTGCTGCTAACTCACTTCAGTTGTGTCCGACTCTGTGCGACCCCATAGACAGCAGCCCACCAGGCCCCGCCGTCCCTGGGATTCTCCAGGCAAGAACACTGGACTGGGTTGCCATTTCCTTCTCCAATACATGAAAGTGAAAAGTGAAAGTGAAGTCACTCAGTTGTGTCCGACTCTTTGTGACCCCATGGACTGCAGCCTACCAGGCTCCTCCGTCCATGGGATTTTCCAGGCATGGGTACCGGAGTGGGTTGCCACTGCCTTCTCCAGAACTTGTGCTCTAATAAGCAAAATGTGAAGCAGGGACCCCATGAAGACTTGGGCAGGTAGGGTTCTTGTTACCCTCTCACCAGATTCTCCTGGCAGCTACAGAATGACTGCATCTTATCCCTTCCAGGGACAAGCTTGTGAAAGGTGGAGGGTGTTACCAGAGGTTTGACCTCACCAGTTCCAAAAACATAGATCACTAAAATCCCCAAATTATTTCTTGTTTTGAAACACTGGGCTCTCAGGGAATTTCTGATTTCCTACTATAGTGTTCAAAGCAGAGACCATGCAGGCTCCAGAGTCAGCAGGAGGCCTCAGCTCAGCACCTTGAAACTGGGGGTCTAAGCAGAGGAATCTTAGGACAGGCCACGACAGGGAAGGTGGGGTGATGGGGAGGATGGGGTGACGGGGACATAGGAAAGAGCCTCTGTCTACTTCAAATAAGAAAGTAATGCAAGGGTCTCAGAAAAAAACAGCCAAACAAGAGAAAGTTGTGTGTCTGGCAAGCGGGTGGGCGGGAGTAGGGGGGCAGTAGAAAAGAATTGTATCTCTACATTTGAGCAAAGAATAACCAAACTACTAAGCTTCCTTCTGGGTCAAGGGATCGTACTCCAAGACTGATCAGCACGCAGCAGGGCTGCCATGACCGCCCCTCTCCCACTGGTTTCCTTCCTGTTCTCACATGAAGTAAATGAGAAAGATGATTCAGGAAGCAGCCTGAGATTTCAAGAGGTAACAAGGGAAGGCTCCCAGAAATTTGCTACTTCTCTGCTTGGATTTGCATTCCCATCTGAGGTCCCACAGAGATGACGAACCCAGGTCTCTCTACTTCAGTGGTGTGGGGGTTGGGGGTGGGGAGGCAGTACTAACCTACATCCAGGATTCTTCAGTGAATCTAAAATATGACACTTCTAATGGCAGCCACCACGCAGCCAGCCTGGCATGGTGGGTCTTTGCTCCAGGGGTTCTTTCTGCCTTTTTGGCACTGTTGTGACCACGTGCACAGTGTGGGTTTTCAGTCTGACATGACTCACACAAAGCTCTGCATGGGAACCTGTGGCTTCACACTCAGCTGAGGGGGCAGTTATCATGCGGCCAGGGGCCCACCTCCTCCCTGCCACAACTGGTGTGAAGCAGCAGTGACTTCTGAACCCAAGGACAAAATCCTAGCTGGCACACGCGTGCCTAGGGCGGGAAGGTCCACACTAGGCACTCAAAATCCAGGATGGACAGAGCCTGTTTCAACCCCTCTAACCAAGCACCCTGGCCTCTGACTCAGTCAGCAGCCGAGGGGAGCCGCCAGCCCCACCAGCACCCCGGGCTCACCTTGGGCGTGCAGCGCGCGGTGAAGCAGGGGCAGGAGACCCGCCTGCCAGAAGGAGTAGCAGCCGTCCACCAGCTTGTTGCAGCGGCCCTGAAATCCACCTTCAAACCTCATCTGCCGGCTTGTCACCCATTGCTGAGCGTGAGACAGAGAAGAGAGAGGCGCCAGAGGTTAAAAGCAACACGTGATCCAGCCAGCTCTCCAGAGGCCGGTCTGCTAGGGAGCATTCCCAGGTTTTGGCCTCTCAGCTCCAGTTCCCGTGCTTTGACCTCAGACTTCCTCGCCCTCAACGTCACAGAGGGCTCTACACTGCAACAGCTAGTTTAACCCTCTGGAGGCAACCAACATGAATTCCTGCTCGGGGCCTAACAGACAACTAATCGCCTTTCTTGGGTTCCAAGAGGGTTCTGGTGCTGAAAGAACAAAGGGCCCAACCTCGCCTGGAAGGAGACCCGCAATAACGCCTCTTAACAAACAAGGTGTAACTGGGAAGTTTCAGGCCAGACCACCGGTGGCTCGCTTCTATTCACTTTCCTTGCTCAGGGAAGTTTATTAAAAGCAGATAAATGGAATTTTGTGCTACAGGTCATCAGATGATTTCACACCATTTTTGGCGAGGAAATTCACCCCAGGTTTCTTAGCACGGCCCTTGGCACTTGCACTTGCAGAACCAGGGGCAAGAAGCCACTAGCCCTGGTGAACGAGGATAGCTCTGTGCCCTCTAGCCAGTCTGCTGCTCCAGGGCAAACTGGCTGGCTGTGAACTTTACTGTGAATCTGTAAAATGGCTCTTGGTGTCACTCAGTGGTCACGCGTGATACATTCCTCCCTTATCTCCAAGTTTACTAAACACACTCTACTTCCAACATCAAGATAGTCAAGGGCTTGGCCTAGAGAAATAAGCAGACGAGCTGGCTGAGCAGATAATATTTCCATGTCCCTCCCAGCCCCTCAAGACAGTTCCAGCCACCAGCCAGTATCTCAAGGAGCTGCTTCACTAAACTGAAAGGTACAGAGGAGGGCATCCCCCTGGACCTATGTTATACTACACTGAGTTCCTAAAATGAGTCACTGAAGACTCCCTTTGGAAGAACCAGTCCAGCCCTCCTTTAATTAACAATTGTAGAGTTTAGATTATATCCCTGTTCAAGGCAACACCACCCATAGAGTCACAATCCTAAAATTCTTAGAAAGACACACAAAAAACTGCACTGCAGGTACACACTAATATATCCCTAGTCAGTCTTACATGAACCAGTGCTTTAGGACGGATGCCATCTAATGAAAGTAGGCGAAGCATTACTCGAGAAACCAGGCACTACAGTGGGAATCCATTCTTCATTTTTGCTAACCGCACAGACTAAGTGTTTATAAGCCAGACTAAATCATTTTTTTCAGTGCCTAAGCCCATGGATTTATTCTGTTTCCCTTTGCTATATGAATTCATAAAATCCTTCAGATATGGGTCCTAGTTCTCCCAGAGCAAACAGAAGGGAGGGAGTAGTTTGGGTAAGAAGGATGCACCTACTACATACCAGGCTGTTTTAGGTATATTATCTTCTCTGACCTTCAAAGAACTATTACCTCTACCTTATGGAGAAAAAGAGTTGACGTTAAAACAGATTAGACAATTTTCCCAAGGTCACATGGCTATGAAGTGGCAGAGAAAATGTTCAAATCCAGAACACTGTTACTGGAACTGAGACATCTGCTTATTTCTTATTTCTGCCTGGGAGATGGGGCTTTTATGTTTCACACCTTGTTAGTGAACAGGTTTTTAAATGTCTGATAAACTCTAAGTCTATGCATAAAGTTGGCCATTTGGGCATAAACCCTTCAGGCTTTAAGAACCTTCAAGAAGAGTATGCTACAGGAGGCTTCCTAAAGGCCAAGACAAAATGCCACTGTCATACCTGTACAGGGAAAATATAAACTCTCTTGGGACCCCATGATGGGTCTCACAACAGTTCCTACAACAGCAACCTGACATCTGAACTTAGGGAGAGGAGATGAATGTCAGTTGAAGCTGATTTGCTTTGAGGTCATGATCAGGGAGTAAAAGCTTCACCAAAGACAGCTCCTTGGTGGCTGTGTGTGTGTGTATACCAGGCCTCCAATGATAATTTAGCTACAATCTAACAAGTCCCTAAAGCTGACTGCATTCTGGATAACAAGTTCACTCTGAATAATGGGCAGGAGCTTGGATGTGAGACATAAATGCCTGGGCCACCCGCTCCGTGTATTCCCAGCTGTGACCAGGCCATGTAAAGGTAGCTACTAACCACTCACATAGTGCGGTGGGTAATAAAAGCTCGGCTTCAAAATGCCTCAAAGCTCTTCTCATAACTTCTTCTCCCAGAAGAATCGTTCTAAGACATGTGAAAACCTCTAGTTTTAAGGGACTGAAGCTATACTCTCCTAGAAGTAGGATGCAGGTACTGTGGCCCTCCCCAGATGTCTGAGGGACTCAAGAAGGCTCTGGGGTGGGCCGAACACACGATGTAGAAAGTTCAGAGCAGGAAGAAGGAAAGGCAGGAAGAAGGCAGCCGAGACAGAGAAGATGTTCACTCCCTGCACTCTCTCATGACAGTGCTGGGCGACCCAACAACTGCATCTGAAGCTTTGTTACAGGATTGTCAGCCCAGAGCTCAAGGTAGGAACTGCTAGCTCTTCACACAGCCAAATGTCCCTGACACTGGCATGTCTGAGCAGTCACATCCCAGGGGCCTGGGGCCTGAGGGGAAGACAGATCACCAAGTACTTACTAGTAAACTCTTCAAGTTCAAGGAGCACTCCTTCTTGAGGATGACCAGTGCAGCCAGGCCACAGAACGTGTAGCCGCCATGGGCTTCCATTCCTGGTACCCCGCCAATCCCACCTTCCCAATTCTGACACCTGGGAGGAGGTCGAGAAAACCTGACTGAGTGTCAACCAACGAGCACCCTGGATGGCAAAGAGTGAAGTGGTTCAGCTTAAGGCATAAACTGCTGCAACTATACTCAGTATCTTGTGATAAACTATAATGGAAAAGAATATGAAAAAGAATGTATATATAAATATACAATGGAATTAATTTGCTTACACCTGAAATACATTATAAGTCAACTCTTCTAATTCTATTTTAAAAATTGCAACTATGAATGGAAAGATGCCAGTTAATTAACTTTTAGAAATGCCTTTTCCTCCACCTGCAATGTGGGAAACCTGAGTTTGATCCCTGGGTTGGGAAGATCCCCTGGAGAAGGGAACGGCTACCCACTTCAGTATTCTAGCCTGGAGAATTCCATGGACTGTATAGTCCATGGGGTTTCAAAGAGTTGGACACAACTGAGCAACTTTCACACTTTCCTCCAAAAAAAGAAGGAAACATAGTCTACTAACAAACATGGTACCTCAAATCATTACTTTTTGGAAAGAGTTATAAAATCATATGTATACTGTGATAACCATCAGGTTAAAAGAAAGTTGAAAAATAATTGCTAATTATGGTTATCTTTTAATACAAATCTATTGCTGATACCTTTCCTCTTTATTTTTCTGTGTTTTCAAAAGGCTTCCAGAATGAACGTATATACCTTTATAGCTATACAAAGTAAATTTATTTTTCCAAACTACAAGTTCCTATATTTTCAAATTATTATTATAATAATTATTATTGGGATTATACTATAAGATAGATAATGTAAGATAACATAGGAAATATGACTGTATTTTCTAGTCATAAAAACTTAATACTCTTTGGCCCAGCAATATTAGGGTCATTTCTAGAAATTAAAGGGATCCCCTGATATCTCAGTTGGTAAAGAATTCATCTGCAATGCAGAAGACCTGGGTTCGATCCTTGGGTTGGAAGACGCCCTGGAGAAGGGAAAGGCTACCCATTCCAGTATTCTGGCCTAGAGAATTCCATGGACTGTATAGTCCATGGGGTAGCAAAGAGTCCGACCCGACTGAGCGACTTTCACTTTTCACTTTCTAGGAATTAATCCTACAAAGTAAGTACGAATGTGTCCAAAGATCAGATTATAAGAATGTTTATTGTATCCCCATTTATAATAGTGAAATATTAGAAACAACTCAGAAACTCAATAGTAAAGGAAAGGTTATATAAATTATGATATATCTATATAATGTCATTTAAAATGACATTACAGACATATACTTTAAAATGTTACAAATACATTACATGAAAAAGTCATAAAATGATAATGTACTGCATGATTTTTCTGGAATTCTGGAAAGATAAGAAACAAATGAGTGGTTGGTGACTTTAGATTTTCTTTTTGCATGTCTTCATAAACCTGTTTTATCTGTGATATAAAGAAATTTTCCTTTCCGTATATTTTCATATAACATAGAATTTTACTTCCAATGATCTACAGATATGTATGTAGAGTCACATTCCCCACAGGCGTGTCTGCCTCACAAATCCTCAGAGGTGTACAGGTCAATTAGCACTTAATCCAACTTCTGGGTGGAAGAAAAAGGAATCTGTAGCACTTCCTGTCTTCCAGGCACCTCTCATTAAAGGAGAGGCCTTGGGAATTTAGAGGCCTTTTTCAGAGAGGCCTGATAACCTCAGATACACAGATGACACCAACCTTATGGCAGAAAGTGAAGAACTAAAGAGCCTCCTGATGAAAGTGAAAGAGGAGAGTGAAAAAGTTGGCTTAAAACTCAACATTCAGGGGGACTTCCCTGGGGGTCCAGTGGTTAAGACTTTGCCTTCCAATGCAAAGGTGTGGGTTCGATCCTTGGCTGGGGAGTTAAGACCCCACATGCCTCGTGGCTTAAAAACCAAAACGTGCAACTGAAAACTCAACATTCAGAAAACTAAAATCATGGCATCCAGTCCCATCACTTCATGGCAAATAGATGGGGAAACAATGGAAACAGTGACAGACTTTATTTTGGGGGGCTCCAAAATCACTGCAGATGGTGACTGCAGCCATGAAATTAAAAGACACTTGCTCCTTGGAAGAAAAGTTATGCTCAATCTAGACAGCATATTAAAAAGCAGAGACATTTCTTTGCTGACAAAGGTCCGTCTAGTCAAAGCTATGGTTTTTCCAGTAGTCATGTATGGATGTGAGAGTTGGAGTATAAAGAAAGCTGAGCACCGAAAAATGGATGCTTTTGAACTGTGGTGTTGGAGAAGACTCTTGAGAGTCTCTTGGACTGCAAGGAGATCCAACCAGTCCATCCTAAAGGAAATCAGTCCTGAATATTCATTGGAAGGACTGATGCTGAAGCTAAAACTCCAATACTTTGACCATCTGATGTGAAGAACTGACTCATTGGAAAAGACCCTGATGCTGGGAAAGATTGAAGGTGGGAGGAGAAGGAGACGACAGAGGATGAGATGGTTGGATGGCATCGCCGACTCAATGGACATGGGTTTGAGTCAAGTCCGGGAGTTGGCGATGGACAGGGAGGCCTGTCGTGCTGCAGTCCATGGGGTCGCAAAGAGTCAGACACAACTGAGCGACTGAACTGAACTAAACCGAGGCCCGGGGAGTTCACAGCAGAGAGTCAAAAACTGGCTACTGCCCCCTGAATAGCTTCTTCAGCATCCTCCATCCTTCAACCCCATGGCCACCCAAAGACACACAATCCAAATTTTCTTTCTAATGCATCTGGCTTCTTCGAGCATAGGAACATCTCAAGTTTGAAAGGTCTGATGAGTGAAGAATATGCAAGGGACCCCTTAATTTTTTTTTCTTAACTTTTCTTAACTCAGCTTTAAAATTTTTTTGAGGTAAAAAAAAAAGTATAAAGAATAAACAATAAAAAGTTATGATTCCTGCTGGGCCTGAACTCTTAGTTTCTCTCACCAGCAGTTACCACTGACAGTTTCTATGTCTCAGTCTCTTTCTTTACGCACACACACACACACACAATATGCATTTATTTACATATTCCACTTTCCATTCCTTTGTTTTCACATGCATGAGAGCAATTTAGCAAAATTCTTTGGGAGTTTATTCTAGCTAAATATAATGGATTGAAAAGAGCCCAGTAAAATGAAAGTAAAGGAATTTTAAAAAAGGACAAACCCGTAAGGATAAAGAGAATAGGAGAGGATACGAATACAAACAGGACATAACAAAATTGTGAAAGCCGGAAAAGGATGAAGATAAGAAGTAACTGACTTAACAGAGCCAAAAAACCTACACCAGCCCTGGGAGGAAAGGAGGGATGAAGCAACAGAAAGCAAGGTGATGTTCTCCAATGACAAGTTGAGGGACGTAAGCTAACCCTAAAGTGGGAAGCTTTTAACTGAGTTGACTGGTGGTAAATTGATAAAGAGACTCAGTTAGACCTCCAGGTACCCAGCAGATGGGAGCTTGCAGGGGCTTAATCAAGAAGTATGAATTCCAGGATTTCCAGCACAGCTGAGAGCAGGCAGAGGTACTGTACTGAGCAGGAGGATTAAGTGGGAGTCTATGATCTGAACAAAAGCACTCCCAACCCCTTTCCCTGTTGTTGTTGTTTAATCACTATGTCGTGTCTGACTCTTTGCATCCCCATGGACTATAGCCCGCCAGGCTCCTCCATCCATGGGATTTTCCAGGTAAGAATACTGGAGTGGGTTGCCATTTCCTTCTCCAAGGGATCTTCCCAACCCAGGGACCAAACCCACGTCTCCTTCACTGGGAGGTGGATTCTTTACTACTGAGCCACCAGAGAAGCCCCCTTCCCCTATTGGAGTTCACAAAGCTGGCTGCCAGCTTCATACCATAACCAGGAATCTGGAAGGTTCTCTACAGAAATCGATAAGCCCAAGGGAAAAATCCTATGGATTCTGATATATGAGAATTCCCTCATGAATGGCTGGATCCCAGGCCACTCTGGCAAACATAGCTCTCCATCAGCTTTCTAGCACCCGACTCTTAAATATGAACATCAGACATTTGAGCAAAGGCTCTTACATGAAAGAGATTTTTATGTAAACATGACATAGAAATAAAACAAATAAAAATAAATTGGAGGAAATAACATAAGGAGCAGAAGTAAACTTTTTAAACACTACAAGGACAAAATATCCCTGAAACAAGAACAAGAGAGTACATAAAAAAGCATTCTTTTTTTATATAAATGGAGATTAAAAATAAGCTTTGAAAAATTTTACATAGAATTACAGAAATAAAAACTCAATAGTAGGGATTAGAAGGTAAAAGGTAAGGGAATCTCTTAGTAAGTATGGAAGTCAAGTACATGCAATTCTAGCCTGAAGGTACCTGCTGAGTACCCAGCACCATGAACAACAACAAAAAATCCTATCATGGCTCATCATCATGAATTTTCCAAACAGCAAGAATAAGAGAAATAAGACAGAAACAGACAATGGATTGGGAATGCAGTGGACTGGGAGGCAGTAATGCACAGTGGATATCATAACAAGTTTTACCACTTAAATGTCTTTGTATTTCAGCTTCATATCAAATTTAATATCCCATCATTTGACGCATATGGAGACTATGACATGGAGAAGTTAAACAACTCGACCAAGGCACAAAGCTAATAAATGACAAAACTGGGCTTCAAACCCAGGCAGTCAGAATCCTGCAAATATTAATAACTACCTGCTCTGGACAAAACACACCAAAACTACTTCCTGAAGCCTCAGCAAACGAAAAAAGGTGGGGATTTGAAAGTTGGAACAGTCAGTCCCTCCCCTCCCCCATCCCTCTCTTTTCCTTTTTTCCCCATTTGCCCTGAGGATGGCTACAGTTGCCCACCAGTGGCAAGCAGGTCAGTGGAAGGCAGATGAAACTGAAAGCCCCATATTTCTTGCAAGAAGAACCACAATGACAGAAATTGATGATGAATCCCAGAAAGAGGAGAGTCAGAGAAGGAAAACACCAAATTCCATGTTTAAACTGCGCTCAAGTTTCTACCTGACTCTGAATCACGCATGCACTGGACAAACTGAAAGCAGTTTCTAACTAAGAAGCTGAGCCCCTGCCCACTGCAATCAACTAACCAAGTTAACTGCCTGCTAGAAGAAAATGATCACCACTCTTTAAAGCAATCTAATGACTCCAATTTCTACAATATAACATCACAACGTCCAGTGATGCGAGCTAAGTATTTCAGTCATGTCTAACTCTTTGCAACCCTATGGACCATAGCCCACCAGGCTCTTCTATCCATGAGATACTCCAAGCCAGAATACTGGAGTGGGTTGCCATGCCCTCCTTAGGGGATCTTCCTGAGCCAGGGATTGAACCCATGTGTCTTATGTTTCCTGCATTGGCAAGTGGGTTCTTTACCACTAGTGCCACCTGGGAAGCCATAATGTCCAGGGTACAATCCAAACACCACTTGACACCGGCACTCAGGAAAAGGTGACATGTCGACTTCGAGATAGCCAGATGTTGAAATTTCCAGGCAAGAATTTTAAAACAGATGTTATAATTTTATATTTATCTTTATGAAGAAAAATATACTTGTAATGAATGAAAAAATGGGAAATCTCAACTGAGAAACAGAAGATATAAAAAAGAACCAAACCCAGGCCATCTAGCTCAAAAGGGTATATTCTCAATGTTTAAACTAGAGCTCCCTTACTATTAAGCATTACATACCAAGTCCTCAGTAAAGGTTGGCTATCATTATGATCAGCCTTTTTAACAATGACACTGGAAGCCATAAGATAATGGAGCAATGCTTAAAAAATCTGAAGGAATACAATTTATAGTTTTCAATTTAGAAGTCTCTAACCAAATAAACTAGCCATCAAGTGTGAGACTAGAATAAAAATAATTGCAAAATCTTAAAAATGTATCTCCCAAGTTCTCTTTTTTGGGATCTGCTGGAATAAGTGATTCATTCAAATGAGTAAGTAAGCCAGGAGAAAGGAGGACTGGGGCTTTAACAAAGCAGAGAAGTGAAGTGAATTTCATGCTGAAAGGAAGCTTCTGGATGCCTGCTGTGCAGCAAGCTGAGGTCAATATGTCCAGACTGAAGCAGGGGAGCAGAGGCCCAACGGTAGACAACTCGAAACACACACACATATACACAAACACATATACACAAAAGAGAACTGATACATTACCTGAATTGTTTGACCATATTGAGAGTAATTTTATAGCTCTGGCAGAAAATGTGGAATTAGGAGGTAATGATTAATTCCAGAGGGAAAAAAGTCATACAAAAAAAGTAAATATGATCATAGTATATCATTTGGTTTAGCTGAAAATTGTATTTTCATAGCAGTAAGTACTACTTTGATAAAAATTAAGATATAAAAAATAAAACAATACAGCTTGGCTATAATTCCTCGATAGTACATATAAACCTACTATACCTTTTTCTTTTTTTTTAAATTATGAAATAATTGGAAGGATCCAGGAAAGTATAGCAAATAATATATAGAACATATGTGTATCTAACACCAACCTTTGATTTAGCCATGTGCATTTCAGGTTTCTTTTTTTTAATTTTAAACAAATAAACAGTTACAGATACAACTGAAGTCTCCTGAGTGAGTACAAGTACACATGTGTGCATGCTAAGTCACTTCAGTCGTGTTCAACTCTTTGCGACCCTACAAACTGTAGCCCACCAGGCTCCTCTGTCCATGGGCTTTTCCAGGCCAGAATACTGGAGTGGGTTGCTGTGCCCTCCTCCAGGGGATCTTCCCCCTCCAGGGATTGAACCTGAGTCTCCTGCACTGGCAGGTGGGTTCCTTACCACTAGCGCCATCTAGGAAGCCCAAGTAGAAGTGCAGACTTCCTGCAATCTCATTTTGTTTGCTTTCTTCCCAGAAGTAACCACCATTCTAAATTTGGTGCTTATTCTTTCCAGCATGTTTTTATATTACTACATGTGATTCTTCCCATAAACAATACAGAATTGTTTTGCATGTTTTCAAATTTCCAGTCAATGTGCTAATCTGCATGTTTTAACATTCTTTTTTTTTTTTTTCACTAGATTAACACTATTAAACTCAACAGTGTTCTGAGATTCACCCATATTGATACATGTAGCTTTAGTTCATTCATTTTAATTGCTATATTATATTCCAATGTGACCACATCACAACTCATTTATCCATCTCATGCTTATGAACGTTTAACCCGTTTCTAGCTTTATTTACTATTATAAATGAGTCCTATGTTTGTCTCTCTCATGCATGTGTGTGAGTTTCTGGAGGAATGGAATTTTGGGGTCATCAGCAAGGACATTTTTGAGATATTTCCAAATTTCTCTTCAAACTGGTTTAAATCCATTTAGACTCTCACTAATACTGTTTACCCAAAGTTTTGATCCTTGCCAATCACATTAAAGAAAACTGGAAAAAAGAAAACTTTTAAAGTATTTTTGAAATGTAAAACCTTTCAACCATAAGACGTCTCTTGTAATTTTACATTCCCTTCTGGTTCTTCTGCACTTCCTTTATTTTTCACAAGTCTTGATTGCCTGCTGTCTAAGAAATGGGACAAATCCCAGCATCTCTCACCTTGCGATCCATTCAGCAGTGCCCTCAAACAGGTCTGGGGTGATGATGTTGGTCAACGAAGCTACCGAGGCAGCACAGTATGCACTTCTGGAAGGACAGAAAATAGAGGGGCAAGTGTCACACTCTCAGGAAGAGCTCAAACAAGCTTCACTGAACTTCTTGGGTGGATTGCTCTCTGCCTCATAAGCTGTAATCACCACCTGTCCTCACTCCTGTCCTCACTCCTGGTCTCCAACCAGGAGCTCCGACATTCCATTTGGATCAAGTTCCTCACAGCATGGTCTCAGAGAAAGAACATGACATTCTATTCTCCCTACCTCCACACAGTCAAATCTACACCAGACGAAATAACAGCCATATCAATTTATGTCAACAGTGAATTCAGCTCTTCTTTCAAAGACCTACAATGGCTCCCAAAATTCCATGCTGTCATTCAGGTATTTCTGCGATGCTCATTCATTCAGCTGTCAGTACTGTTCTTAGATCCAGGACTTGCCATGTTTATGGAATGGACACATTAAAGGTTAACCATATTTCTTTCAAACAGACAACCTCCAAAGCAGGCTGCCAGACCACATGGCTGTGTAGACCAAGCAAGAGGGACCGAATAGATGAGCTACTCAGATCCATTCCTTAGACTTCTAGAGCGAGAAAAGAGTTTTGATTTCAAGCACCCCTCCAGTATACACACACACACACACTTTAAATGAAAAAAGAACATATCCTACTTGATTTGGAATAATTCTTGCCATTCCATCCTGCCAGCCCTAATTCTTCTCAGGACACATTTTATTTCAGCTTCTCCCTCTATTATAGGACACATCTACAAACTGTCTTTCCTTTTCTACTATGGGCTTCCTAGGTGGCGCTAGTGGTAAAAAACCCACCTGCCAATGCAGAAGATGCAACAGACGCAGGTTCGATCCCTGGGTAGGGAAGATCTCCTGAAACAGGAAATGGCAACCCAATCCAGCATTTTTGCCTGGAGAATCCCATGGACAGAGGAGCCTGGCAGGCTACAATTCATGGGATTGCAAAGAGTCAGACATGACTGAAGTGACTTAGCACATGGTCTTTTCAAACATCCAACATCTGAGCTTCATTTTATGTTGAAGACAAACCTGTTTGTTCTAACTTTCTTTCAAGATCCTTTATCTAAGGGATCCTAAGGAATATAAAAGAGAGGAGAGAGAAGAGTCTAGCTTCCATACTGTTCAACACGGACATAATACTAAGTCAAGCACACTGAAGCATTCCAGTGAGCTGCAGGTATTATTCTCCTCCCAGTATTTTAATCAGCCTGCTCACACTGGCCAAAGGCACAGCAGAGGCTGAGTTAAACCAGCAGGCATCAGAATCATGCAAGAGTCCTTTCTGCCAAGTGTTATCATCTACCGTAAGCTAACTTTGAAAGTCTGACCTAACTCCTCTCAGGTCTTGAGTCTCACAAAGGGGCTCAAAAGTATTTGCTCTTGAATGTCAATATAACCTCTGAGGTAGGGAGGCAGTCAGCAGTGTGGTCTGTTTCATAAATGGAAGACCTGAGACCTGCTGCCAGATCTCACACTGAGACAATGAGTGAACAAGACACACTTTTCTTGAGCACCAGCTTCCTCTGTCCCTCTATCCAGTCGTCGTATCTCTCAAATTCGTCAACTACCCTCTATCCTCCTGCTGTCACCCGATTCCAAGTCATCCTTAATCTAGTCAGTTTCCTGTCCAGTCTTCCCTCCAGCCCTGAAACCAGAGGGTTTTCACTAAAACACCATAATGCATTCACTTGTTCCTTTTAGTCGCTAAGTCATGTCTTTGCAACCCCATGAACTGTAGCCTGCCATGCTCCTCTGTCCATGGAATTCTCCAGGCAAGAATACTGGAGTGGATTGCCATTTCCTTCTTCAGGGGATCTTCCCGACACAGGAATTGAACCCAGGTCTCCTGCATTGGAAGGAGGCTTCCTCACTGCTGAGCCACCTGGGAAGCCCAATGTATTCACTGCAGAACTTCTAACAAAACACAAATCAGATCATGTCACTCCCTACTTAAAACTTGTAAGTGGCTTCCCACTACCCTTAAAATAAACTCCAGACTTCTCAAGGAGACTGCAGTGCTCCTCAGGCTATTCCCAGCCTGGCCAGCCAGCTTCATTCTCTGCCTGCCCCGCTCTGCACTTTAGCAACACTGACCTCCTCCTTCCCCAAACACACTCTACACTCTGCTGCCAAAACTTTTGCAAATGCTGGGTCCCTATCTCCCCACTACCCTCCCAGAATACTCCAGGTTATATAGCCTAGATTAGGAGGTCAGGAATAAATAACTGCTCCTTTCTTAAGAACTGAGGGGAAAGATGGTGTTGGCTACAAGTTGACTTGGATTAGTGGCAGTCCGTGGGAGCTGTGAATGCCTGAGTAAGCTCATCTCAGAGACAAGGAGTTGTGACAGGCCTGAAATATCAAGAGATCGGTTCTAACCCAGAAGGAGACAGGCTAGCCTCCAGATGCCAAAGTGTCCCCGTCAACTGCTGCTTCTCTTCAGGTCAAATCCACCTGGCAGCACTCAGGAGTAACTGCTGATGCTCCCAGGCAAAGACAATTAAAGGAAAATCAAGTGAAAAGCAATGGAACTGGGACTCAAGAAACCATGCTGAGCAGGGGAACAGGACAAGCCTGCTAGGTTGCATCCATTGTTCGCATCTTTAATCCTCTGCAAATGTAAAGCATGGCTCAAATAGCAGGATGTTACCAGAGGAGGCATATGGTTACAGAGCTCCTCAGAAACAAACCTATTTTATTGGAGGAGCTTCCTAGCATTTATCTGGCAGATATGAATAAGAACACAGAAGGAAACCAGCACTGGAATGAATAAGTTAGAGAATAATCATATCTGAAAAAGGTAAGCGATGAAATGCCAAAGCGATCTTGCCAGTGTTTGCCTGCTTTCACCTATAATCTCAGGAAACTTTAAAAAGCTACATTTGGAGTATCTGCAGAACAGGATGAAAATGTAGTGACCAAGAGGGGAAAAACATCCTTTAATTTTTTTCTAAAGATGTCAACACTATACTGCTTCTCCTCAATAGTTATATTGGCTTCACTGGCATTGTGATCAGTTGCTAAGTTGTGTCCGACTCTTTGAGACTCCACAGACTATAGCTCACCAGGCTCCTCTGTCCATGGAATTTTCCAGGCAAGAATACTGGAATGAGTTGCCATTTCCTCCTCCAGAGGATCTTCCCGACCCAGGGATCGAACCCACGTCTCCTGCATCTCCTGCATTGGCAGGTGGATTCTTTACCACTGAGCCATCTGGGGAGCTCTCACTGGCACATACAGTGCTAAGAACAAGACAAGAGGCCCCAAAAGGAGTTGCTTATGCTAAACTCCACATCGCCAAACCAAGACTTCATTATGGTTTCTGCTCTCCCAGAAATGGGATCTTCAACCAGGCAGTCAGGAACCACCTGATCAGCACTAGTGAGGTGCACTGCCTGTCGACCCCTGCCGTCCCCTCAAGGAAAGTGGCTTTGCAAAAGCCAACCCACTCTTTAAGCACCTGATGTCACTTCCTTGTCCCTGCTCGCTTCTGCCTACAGAAGTCTCTCACTGCGCACAGCTCTCCTCGGGCTTCCTTCCTACCTGCGAGACGGGATGCTGCCCTATTTGAATCAATTTTTGCTCAAATAAGTTCATAAAATTTTTTAACATGGCCCTGTTTATCTTTTAACAACAGATACTGGGGTATTGTGATATAGTAAGAAACATATATTTGGTCTTTTCGGCACAGAGATCATAAAACTAGTGGAGCTTCCTGAGTAATGGGGTGAGAGTCTTGTATCCTTGTAATTCATAACAATCCCCATTCAACCATATCTGAGTTTATAGTACCGAGGTGACTCCTGGAGGGTGGGGGCTGGCTGCCAGAGGAACCAATCATGGGATCAGAGGGTTGGAACTTTCAGCCTCACTCCCCAGAAGACTGAGTTAGTCATCAATGGCCGATCAGTTAATCAATCATGCCTACATAATGGAACCTGCGTTAAAACACGCTGGATGAAGAAGTTGGGGAGCTTTTGGGTTGGTGGATGCACCAAAGTCAGGAGGGTGTCACACCCCAACACCACGGGAACAGAAGTTCTTAGACTCTGGCCCTTCCCAGACCTCATCCTATATGTATGCCCCTTCATGTGGGTGTTCATTTGTATCCTTTATGATATCCTTTATAATAAATGGTATTAGAGAAATGTTCTCTGAGTTCTCTGAGCTGTCCTGGAAAATTACTGAACTGAGAAGAGGGTCATGGGGACCCCTGATTTACAAATCAGGCAGAATGGGTTAACCTGGGAACCCACTACTTGTGACTGCTGTCTGAAGTGCAGACAGTCTTGTGGGACAGAGCCCTTAACCTGTGGGGTCTGTGCTAACTCTGGGTACCTAGTGTCAGAAAGGTTTAACATGAGGATAAACACCCCCACATTTCGGGTCAGAGGTGTTGTGAGCAGAAAAACAGTTTTCCAGGTACCCAGGTTTCCAAATACCTAGCATTATTTTATGGTTTGAACAGACAGGTTACAAATAGGCAAAAGCCATTCATGAAGGTCTCTGCAGATAAAGGTTACCTCCTTTTATCTGCAGTGTGTTTTGTGCTCCACAACCTTCATGTTTTTTCTTGCCCTATAATTTCAAACCAATAAAGCCAGAGTATTTATCAACTCATGTAGAGGACAACACATTTACAAGTAGGCAATAAATGGCTTTGCTATAGAAACCTCATAACAATTTATTTATCAGACTGAACAATAATAATTTGGTATATATCTCAATGATCCCCCGCTTGTAAGAAATGACTAATTCAGTGCATTCCCTAGATGTTTTATAGGGAACCTCCTGCCAGGTGAGTAAGTGACTTGCTAGGTACATCAGACAATTCTTGAGAAAAAAGGATTATTTTGAGCCAACTGGTTCCAATCAGTTAATGCCACTGTTTTTCATAGACTCCACTGGCCCCTAAGGGTTTCTGTATTGCCCAAAGCAGTTCTCACACAGGTGTTAAACATTCTCACGCTTTCACCAAATACATTCAGAAAATATTTACTAAGTCCCCGCTGGGCCTTCTCCTCCCTTCCCATGCCAGAGAGATGAAAGATTATATTACACTATACAGTTACATCTATGGTATATCACCTCATGCCAAACGAATGTATTTTTCATTTTTAAAACAAAAGCATTTGATTCTGTTTCTGTGTTACTTGTATTTGGCATCTACATAAAAGAAGTCAAGTGACAATGAGCCCTGAGGACAGCTGTCCCATATTTGCAGGGATTATGAACCATGTCACTGACACGTCTCTCTGTGTGACATTCGGTGAGACAAGGTGGCAATTTCCTGTGTCCTTCCCCGGGTTTGGCATCTCTGATGGCAGATAAGCCTGAGAATCTGCTGATGCAGCAGCCTGAGAAAAACCCCACTCACCTCACGTCCACCTCACCTCCATCGTGCATGAGAAAAGAGCCATCGGGTTGCTTCAGCGAGTACAAGTACTGGAGAAGCTTCTCTCTGAGAAGAGGGGGAGGTGATGGTCAGCGCAGTTTCAGCAGACGGGAGCCCGGCTGGGTGTCCAGCCCTGCTGGCTTTGGCTGTACCTGTTAATGACGTCATAGGCCTCCTCAGTGCCAATGATGCACAGCGCATTGACCGCTGCATACGTGGGTGCAAGGTGTGGGTACTGGCCAGGGCCCCCTCCAAAGCCACCTTCTGGGCTCTGACACAACTCCAGGAACTGACACACGCTAGGTACATGGCCAAAGGGAAAAACAAAGACAGCATTAATTCCAAAACACCAAATTCTACCAGAGTGCAGGCCTTTCCAAGGCTCTGCCCTGCCCAAAGAGAAGAAACCCCCCTTCCCACCTAGTAAATATATATTGAATACATCTGCTGCTGCTAAGTCCCTTCAGTGGTATCCAACTCTGTGCGACCCCATAGACAGCAGCCCACCAGGCTCCCCCGTCCCTGGGATTCTCCAGGCAAGAACACTGGAGTGGGTTGCCATTTACTTCTCCAATGCATGAAAGTGAAAAGTGAAAGTGAAGTCGCTCAGTCGTGTCTGACTCTTAGCGACCCCGTGCATCGCAGCCCACTAGGCTCCTCCGTCCATGGGAGTTTCCAGGCAAGAGTACTAGAGTGGGTTGCCATTGAATACATCTGTAAAGGACCTAATTCTCTACCCCGCCTTGATCAGTTTTGTATGCCCTCCTTTCTGAGCTTTGTAGTTAAAGCATTTGCCCAGTTGTGAAGCCAGGAACAGAAGGCTAGGCAGAAACATATAGCCCTTCATAGAACTGGAGTAAGTCTCATGCTTCTTAACCCAGTCCTTCCCATACTTTCCTCTCAATTTGCCACCCCAGAGCTATGGAACCAGTCCCTTCTCCTTGCCTTTGGGGTAGCTACCAGGTTTTGGATTTTGCCTAAATTGTGGTGATGCTCAATTACTTTTCCCCCCACTAACTATGCTGGTCTAGAGCCCTCACATAGGCCTATCAGAAATATCTAAAGAGGTGCCTTCTCACTCTCACTGAAGCCTAAGCCCCAGTGGGCTGCTGATATTTATTCACATCACTGACAAGAAAGAAGCTTCCAATGGAGTCTGCCTCGATGGTTAGGAGAATAAGAGGTGGCCTTCTGCACCCTGAGCTCATGGTGGCAGACTTAAGCCCTGCCAACTCCAATCACAAGAATGCCAACTCCAATCACAACTCCACCAGGACTTCCCTGGTGGTCCAGTGGCTAAGATTCTATGCTTCCAATGCAGGGGGCCCAGGTTCGAACCCCAGTCAGGGAACTAGATCCTGCATGCCACAACTAAAGAATGAAGATTGTGTGTACCACAACTAAGACCTGATGTAGCCAAATAAACAAGCAAATACTTTTCAAAAAACAAAAGAAAACAAAAATGTATCCCCAGCTGTGGGCTTTTGAAGAATTTTTCAGAAACTCCAGTGACTTCACTGAGGGAAACTGCTATATTGAGGGTTGGCCTCTAAGCCTTTCCTTCCAAGCATGGCATCAGTTTGCCCAGAAGTTATCTTCTTGCTTTAGATGAAACCAAGAGAGCCCCTCTTTGTCAGAAGGTCCTCTGAAGTTCATCGGAAAGGAGACCCCAGGAGAGTTCTGGTTCTCAATCTGTTTCCCCAACATAGCAGGATCCCAGCTTCCTATTAGGACAAAGCCTCAATTAAGAGTGTGCATGCATGCAAGCTCAGCTGCATCCCACTGTTTGTGACCCCACAGACTGTATGTAGCCCTCTAGGCTCCTCTGTCCATGGGATTTTCCAGACAAGAATACTGAGTGAGTTGCTATTTCCTCCTCCAGGGGATTTTCCAGATCTGGGGATCGAACCCACATCTCCTGCATTGGCAGGCGGATTCTTGACCACTGTGCCACCTGGGAAGCCCCTCATTTAAGAGAACCAGGAGCAAGTCTAAGTCCTTCTAGTGCTCAGACAGCCTTCTTTTCCTGGGCTTTTCCATCTCATTCCTTCTTATCCATGCTGCCAAAGAGATCACACAGTCTTCTGGATCTCAACTAAGACATGAGTTAATGGCTGCTCTCCCAGGTCATATTTGATTACTTTTGATTTCAGACCTGCTACATCACCTGGGCAGGGACAGCCATAGACAATGCTGATTACCTAGTAGAGTCCTGAAACTGTCACAGGTTAAAAGCAATATACACTCACTTCATGTTCCACCCACAATTTTACTGTAGGAAACACACAGATTGAAACTAAAGTTGATGATCAGAGAAGGAAGACAATTCTGTGGCATGTTTTTAATAGCAGTTAATTTTTGCAAAGAAAATGAGCTTGTCACTAATGTTTCCCAAACCTTCATCAATTCTTATCCTATTTCCCAGAAACAAATGGCAAAGGAACTCCTGGTCTAACAAAAGTTGGCTGCACAAAAAGTTTTCTGTATCACAAAAACAAAATTTTTTGACTGATAGGAAACAGTACATGCTAAAAAAAGAAAAGGAAAAGGAAAAGTCATCTAGTTACCCATTCCCTTCCCCAGCTCTCATGACAAAATTACACCAAATGCAATACTCCTGACCCTGTAGCCTAAAGTCTGGAGTAGACTGGGATCTGAATGTACCAGAGACATCATTAAATCACCCCTCCACGCCAACTGTCCCCAGCTGACAGGCTACATCTGAGTGACTCCGGGGCTGTGTTGGGGAACTGGGCTCGGCTCTTCTCAACTCGGAGGCACTTCCGAACCACAGAACATTTTGATCTACGGGCTTTCCAACTTGTACCTTAAGGAACTGGCAGACTGACCACGAAGCTACCAGCTGTCGTGGCACAACTCCGAGCAATTCTGAAAAGCAAAATGTGAATGACACTCTAACTATTCAAAGAGGGAAGAACTTATCTTAGAGACCAGAAATTCACCAACTTAATTTTAAAAATCGCAAGCAGGAAATACTGAGCCAACACCAACAGGGGCACATTTTGTGAAAAACAAGTATTCATAAATCATTCATTCGGTCATATGACTAAACAATCTAGTAGATCAATTTTCTTTCAAGTCAGCAAGACGTTTCGTTCTCGCTTACGTGACAATTTCCAACAAAGTGGGAAGCTATCTTCTAGATCAGGGTTCTAAATAAACCCCAAATGTGTACACTGGAATCACTGGAGGGCTAATAAAGAACACAGAGACCCAGACTTGCTGAAGCAGGAAAGAGCTGGGCCTCTGTAGTTTTACCAAATTCCCAGGTGATGTGGATATACACAAAGTTTGAATAACAGAAGTCTTTGCTGTGTAATTAGAATCACTTTGGGGATGTTTTAAAAAAAAAAAAATCCCAACGCCCAGGTCACACCTAGTACCAATTAAATCAGAATCACTGAGGGTGGGCCCAAGTGGCAATAGTTCTAAAAATTCCCCGTGTGACTGCAGTGTACAGCCAGGTTTCGGTGCTTCTCTAACTTGAGTGTGTACAGAAGCCACCCAAGGATCTCATCAAACTGCACATCTATTTCAGCAGAACTAGAAGGACCCGAGATTCTGCATGTCTAGCAAGTTCACTCCTGTGTTCTTGCCTGGAGAATCCCAAGGACGAGGAGCCTGGTGGGCTGCCATCTATGGGGTCGTACAGAGTCGGACACGACTGAAGTGACTTAGCAGCAGCAGCAGCAAGTTCCCAGGTGACGGAGATACTGCTGGTCTGGGGATCACATTTTGGGTAGCAATGGGATACATCTGCTCTGCCCAACAAGTAGCCAGTAGCCACATGAGGCTATTTACATTTTAATTATATTAATTAAAATTGAGCTCCTCAGTCATACAAGCTGCACTGCAACTGCTCAATAGCTACATGGGACTAGTGGCTGCCACAAAACATAAAACATTTCCATTGCCTTAGGAAGTTCTATTCGACAACACTGCTCTATCATCCAGCTATTAAGAAGTATATAACTATAAGAGGATCAAGTTCAAAGCAAGAGTATCAATGATTTACTCAGACTTTTGGGGATGATTAAGGACAGATCTAAAGTGGTTGATTCTGGACATCACTGTCACCAGTGTGGATGAAGGACTTAAAAGCATGCATAGTATGTAAGCAAATAATCAAAACAAGCAGGGAAATCTCTAAGGAGATCAGTAAGCCAGTAAAGCAGAAGCCAGTGAGAAGACAAACGAGGGAGCTCCCTGGTAGTCCAGTGGTTGAGAATCCAGCTGCCAATGCAGGGGACGGGTTTGATCTCGGGTCCAGGAGGATCCCGCATGCCATGCAGCAACTGAGCCTGTGACCTGCAACTGTAGACACCCACATGCTCTAGAGCCCATGCTCCTCAGCAAGAGAAGCCACCACAATGAGAAGTCCGTCCACGGCAACAAAGAGTAGCCCCTGCTCTCTGCAACTAGAGAAAGCCCGCATGCAGCAATGAAGACCCAGTGCAGCCAAAAATAATAAATAGAGAATAAAAGAAACGAAACAGATATAAGTAGCAAGTAATGTACTTAGGGATGGCAGGAGCGGGGGACGAACGAAGTATATAAATATAAGGTGGGAAATAACAAGGAACACAACAGAAAAAGGACCAGAGGTTAGGGTTCATGAGTTGTGAACAATAATGATAATGCTTCTTAAAAGCGTCGTAAACACAGTATTGGTCAGAACTATAACTGGTTCAAGACTCCGTTTTCCAACTCAAAGGAAGTTGAGAACAGTGTTGTAAAAATGTCTCAATACAGAAGTGATTCCAAGGCTTACTATTACAGAATACCACAGTGAGGGAGCTACCCAGCAAAGTACCTCAAGTGTACAAAGGATAGGGCTTCCCTGGTGGCTCAGACGGTAAAGAAACCACCTGCAATGTGGGAGACCTGGGTTCGATCCCTGGGTCGGGAAGATCTCCTGGAGAAGGGAACAGCTACCCACTCCAGTATTCTGGACTGGAGAATTTCATGGACAGAGGAGCCTGGCAGGCTACACAGTCCATGGGGTCGCAAAGACTCGGACACAACTGAACGACTTAAAAAATAAAAAATACAAAGGATAATTACACAAATTTTCGGTAAAGAAATGAGAATTAAAGCTACTCTGTAGCAAGAAGAATTTAGTGTAGATTTAAGAAAAACTAAAGTTGGTTATTTTAGAGCAGAGTTTCACCACTGTGGCACTATTGATATTTTGGGCTGGATGATTCTTTGTTGTAGACACTGTCCTGTGGAGAACATTTAGCAGCATCCCTGACCTCTCCCTACTAGATGCCAGCAGCAACTGGCCAAAAAATGCCCAGAAGACAAAAGAAGACATATGCTATTTTCATTGAAAGATATGGAAACAGATGGATTAAATTTAAAATTAAAAGGAGAGATATTTAAGGAGCTATTCAAGGGACAAGCTACTGATAAACTTTCGAAAGGGAACTAACAAAACACTGGCACACGAAAATTTAAATTTAATCTTTGGAGAAACTTTACGAATGGAAAGGTCCTAAAATAATTTTTAAGTCAAAGATAATTTTCAGATCTTATAGAAGCTAAAAGACCTAACTGAACACTGCCATGGTTTCCCTGTGGTTTTCATTTTACTCCATCTGCTTCATTAAGTAGCTTTCAATAACAAAGCATGGGATTCTCATTTAAAAAAATGCTTCCTCCAGTGCTGAAATCATTAACAAGGCAAATGCACTTAGTGTGGCTCCAAAATATTAATTTATTTGAGGTAAACACACATATAAATTTATGGATACAATCTCTTAAGATGGGCACACTTAATTCCTATAAATATATTATTATTGACTGTATTATTCTTGAAATGAATACATTATTCTTGAAAGGTCTGACACCAGCAGTAAAAGCCTGGCCTTGCTGGCTCTGGTCAGCAGTCACAGGAGCTGACAAAAGTGGTTTGTCCACTAGAGGGACCTCAGCTTGTCATATTGTTCCTAGGACAAATAGAAGCACAAATGTGAACAAAATAGGAAAGAGAAAGAAACCCACGCGTGTGAGTGTGTGTGTGTTGCACACTAGGTGGGGGAGAGGGAGAGAGGACAGCAGAAAAATAAACTCCAGAGCTAAACACACCGTCTATGTCACCTTAACATTTGTATAAAGAAGATGAAAAAAAAAAACAACCTGACCACATTTTCAAAGCATTTCTTCTCCCTGTGCAAAATAAATAAAAAGGCAATCTCCAAAATTAGGTAGTTTAAAAAAAAAAATCCCCATATTTTAATAGAAGTCTTTAAGATTTCTTATTTCTTAGTAAAAAGAGTTTATCCTCTTATAAGTCAAGCTACTAGGCTCTGTTCATAACAAATATTATTGGCACCTAGAATTAATTGCCTGTTAGGCATAGAACAAAGTTCATTATTGGAAAGTCTAAGTAATTCTTTAAAAGTTTGTTAAATCAATGTTCAGAAGAACCACAGGTAAAGCTTTGAAGGTAGCTGTGAAACAGAAAACTTCAGTCATTAACTATAAAGCGGCTCTTGCAATCAGGACAAATCAGCTTTTAAATTTTAAAACATTCTTTTGATTATAAAATTTCATGGCAGAAATTTTTGAAAATGCAAATAAGATTAGAAAAGAAAAAAAATTACCTTTAACCCCACCATCCACACAAATAGCTGCTATCATGTGTGTATACACATCCTTCTGTTCTTTTCTACGTGTGAAGTGAAGTGAAGTCGCTCAGTCGTGTCCGACTCTTTGCAACCCCATGGACTGTGGCCCACCAGGCTCCTCCCTCCATGGGATTCTCCAGGCAAGAATACTGGAGTGGGTTTCCATTTCCTTCTCCAGGGGATCTTCCCCACCCAGGGATCGAACCCGGGTCTCCCACATTGCAGAGGGATTCTTTACCGTCTGAGCCACCAGTGAAGCCCATATATAAATACACACAATTATGTATATATACAAATTTTTAATTGAGGTACAACTGACACGTAACATTAGGTTCAGGTGTACATTGTTATGATTTGATATTTGTATATACTGTGAAATGATCACCACAGGCCTACCAAACACCTGCTTTTTAATTTTTAAGTGGCTGCATAATATTTCACTCTATGTATCATGACATAGAGACTTCACCTAAACTTTACACTTATGGGATCCCCAACTGTTGATATTTAGGTTGTCTCCAACTGTTCAGTGTGAAAAGCCCTTCAATGGGGTCCTCTCTTCCTAGCTGATGTTGCCACAAAAGCTGCTCCAACATTTATTTCCTCAGAAAAGCTTTACCTATACAACACCATAAAGCACCAAAGAATTGACGCTTTGAACTGTGGTGTTGGAGAAGACTCTTGAGAGTCCTTAGAACTGCAAGGAGATCAAACAGTCAATCCTAAAGGAAATCATTCCTGAATATTTATTGGAAGGACTGATGCTGAAGCTGAAGCTCCAATACTTTGGCTACCTGATGCGAAGAGCTGACTCATTAGAAAAGACCCTGGTGCTGGGAAAGACTGAAGGCAGGAGAAGGGGATGACAGAGGATGAGATGGTTGGATGGCATCACCGACTCAATGGATATGAGTTTGAGCAAGCTCCAGGAGATGGTGAAGGACAGGGAAGCCTGGCGTGCTGCAGTCCATCGGGTGACAAAGAGTCGGACACGACTGAGTGACTGAACAACATACAACACCAAGTATACAACCTAGAAAAAACTCAAAATTGATGCTGATCCAAGTTCTTCCACTTCAGGAAGCCCTTTATCATCTTCCTACTTCAGATCAGTCGACATCCACAGGGGGCCTCCTTCCTGCTCCAAACCGCTGTTCCTCTAGGGGGCATCTGTACTTCACTCTCGCCAATTCCTACCAAGTCTTTTTGTCTTCTCTCACATCCGATTTTCCCATTCCATCTATCCTGACTGTGTATGTGAGGGGTGGGGGGAACTTCCCAAACAATCCACAACCCCCAACTGGTATTTCAAAAACACACAGGCCTTTATTTTGACAATTAAATTCCTGTTACTGCAGAAACTGTGTCCAACTCTGCATCCAGAGCTAGAAGCTACTCGGCTTGCAGCAGCTCTATGATATGGAAGACAATGCATATTTTTCCTCTCCCTCTGAAAGCACTGTACACATCACAAGGGTTAATGGCCTAATTCTTTATTATCTTTCCTATCCACATTCATCACAAGACACCCTGCCTAGGAAGGCAAGAATGAGAGGTTATTGTTAAGACGGAATGAATGAGACAATGTGTGGTTCTGTTCTTCTGACCTGACAGCGTGACCCAGGCAGAGGGACTGTGGCCAGGGAGGAGCACGGGCTGGCCTCCACGCATCCCGGCACAGCTGCCCCTGTGCGCTGCGGGCAGACAAACCTGGCTCCGGGCCTCCCTCTGACCCTTGCCCGTAGGAGCAGCAGGGGAAGCAGTTGAGGTCAAGATGCTGCTGAGAGACGGTGCTCTCTCTCAGTGAGAACTGGGGCATCAGACCCAATTCCCGGCAGCCCCTTCCTACCTCGGGTACCCCTCAGACTAGAGTGATGATCAGTTTTTTTCTTTAAAATATAAACTGTGGGGCTTCCCTGGTAGTCCACTGGTTCAGAATCCGCCTTGCAACGCAAGGGACACCGGTTTGATCCCCGGTCCAGAAAGATCCCGCATGCCATGGAGTAACTAAGCCTGTGGGCACAACTCCTGAGCCTGTGCTGTGGAATTCACCACTGCAACTAGTGAGCCCACATACTGCAACTACTAGAGTGTAAAGCCCATGTACAGCAAGAAGACCAGGTGCAGCCAAAAATAAATAAATAAAATATTTAAAAAATATATATATGTATATGTATATATATATATATATATATATATATATATATATTTATATACACATACACACACATTAAGTGTGATGAATTTCTAAGGATGAAGAGCCACAGTGAGGACACCCTCTGCAGAAGCGCTTTGGAAAGAATCTTATTCAACAGTTGTTTAGATCTCTAATCACTGAGAAGTTTAGGAAAACGATGTCCTGACATCTGTATACCAAGCAAGTAACACATCCACTGCCATCAAGAGCCATACCATCCCCCAGGCATTGATGAGGAGGGACTTCTGGGCAGGTATTTATGGAAAGCAAAGGCATTTTTGTCCACTGGGTTGCCACGCGCTTCCCCACAGAAGCTATTCAAATGCATACTGTCCTTTCTGGCAAAATCAGGTTTGTCTGGTGTTGATGAAGACTTTTCTCAAAGACCCGAGCAAGAGCCCAGAGGAAAGGCCACAGAAGAAATAGAATCCTTCTCTTGGAAGTTCAAAGTCTTATTCTACCCATGAGCACACAACAGGCTTCTGAAGTGGAGGAGTTTCAGGAAGTTACTGGAGGTCAAGAGAAAGGCAATGGTTTTCTTTGCAGCACTCTTGTGTTTTTCATTCAAAATAAATAAAACAGAAACTGAACAAAAAGAACCCCTGAACTCAAAACCCAATTTCAGGGGACACCCGGGGTGCCCCAAAGCCAGACTCACTCTGTGGCCACCATCTGGGGGATGGGCTCATCCAGCAGTTCCAGGCTATGCAGGATCCAGTAGCAGAGCCATGGGCGGCTGGCATCCAGACACTGTGAAAGCAGCAGGGCAGAAAACACACCCCTTATTCAGAATCATTCCAAGACCCTGCTGACAAGGCGACATCTGTCTCCCTCCTGGCCGCCTGGCAAGGAGGAGCAGGGCCACCTCAGAGCGGTGAAGGACACTCTGCCTGGAGTCCTTAGCCCGGAGCTGAAGTGACCATACGTGAACAAAGGACAACGGGACAAAGGGGTTTAAGCTGAACCCAATGGGTCCTTCCCTGACAGGCACTGAAAGAAGCCAAGCAGAGGACTTCTCACATGGCAGAAACTCAAGTGCTGCTGTTTTCTCAGTGTAGACCCAAGGAGAGCCACAATTACAGGGAAGGCTTTCCTGCATTAACTCATTTATTGATTTAACAAATATTGAATAAGCATCTCCTCATGCCCAGCACTAGGGGCACAAGAATGAATAAAATTCAGTTCCTCCTCTGGAGGTGCTTGGGTTAGAATGTGTGTGGTTATCTGTAGAGGAGGAGGGCACTAGACAGACACAGAAGTACCAGTGTCTTTCTGGAATAAGGCAGAACAAAACAAGTGCATACACAGAGCTGGATCAATGCTATAACGGGCACAGGGAAGAAACTGGCTAATTCTGCCTGAGCAGCTGGAAAATGTTTCCAAAGGTGACCTGTGAACAGGTCTTGGTCCTAATTCAAGCCACAAATATTCAAGCATTCAAGCCTAGGCGGGCTGGTAGTATTATTGCCCCAGTTTTACGAATCTAAAGAGTACAAATGGTATATAAATGAGATCCAGAGAGATAAACTTTTTCCAGAAGACAAAGACAGTAAATGTAAGCAACAAGAACCCAGGTTTCTAGACTCTCGATCCAGTGCCCCTTTCATTGGCCTAAGCTGCCCTCTTCATAAACGTGCACATAAATATGCTTGCTCACCACCTAGGGGCAGCTGGTGTGCTGACAGAAGACATTGCTATGGGTTTCAGTGCCAGCTCCTTCTCTCATTAGCTACGTAGTGATGGTGGTTTAGTCACTAAGTCATGTCCAACTCTTTGTGACCCCCATGGACTGCAGCATGCCAGGCTCCTCTGTCCATGGGATTCCCCAGGCAAGAACACTGGAGTGGGTTGCCATTTCCTTCCCCAGGGGATCTTCCTGACCCAGGCAACGAACCCATGTCTCCTGCTTGGCAGGTGGATTCTTTACCATTGAGCCCCTTGGAAAGCCCCTCGCTAGCTATATGCCTTTGAGAAAATTAATTAATTAATCTTGCTAAGCCTATTTCCTAATCTAGAAAAAAAATACTTACCTACCTCCTGGACTAGCTGTGAGGATCAAATGAGACAATGAACGACAAACTTTGAGCACACTATTCGGTGAACTGTTAGCTGTCATGGTATTAACTGTATCAGGACTGACTTGACCCTAACCATCGAGGATTGAATACTGAAAGCCCCCAGGCCAGATGTAGCCCGTGGATGTGTTCTGTTTGTTCCCTGTAGTGTTTTGTTTGTTTAATTAGAATTAGTTGTAACAGCTACGAATTGAGAGATCCATAGAGAAATCTGAATTTCTGGCTTCATTTCAAAGAACAAGAAGAGATCTGGCGATCTTGGGTCTGCAATGCTGTTTGACAGCAACTGGCAGGAACAGAGTAAAAGCATGGTCCTCCGGTTTGCCTCAGTTCTGCTCCCCCCACCATCACCCACTGCCACAACCAAGCCCACATCCCTGGCTTATGCCACCTGCTTGAGTCTATAGGCCCAAATCCCTACCATAAATAATCAAATGCAGCCCAAATAAAAAGCAAGTTAAAAGCAGAGCTGCTCTGTGGAAAGTGGGGCAGGAAGATTGAGGCCTCTGGTTCACATTTACCCTCCGCCTGTCACTCAGCCCCTAGTCCCAACACCCTTCCCCTCCACCCCCGCTGCCCTCCCCTAGACCCCTAGGGCTCTAAGGAATATTGACTTAAAATCCACTTCATGTCTGGGCATTTTTACCATGTTAAATGGCAGAGTACTTTCTGGGACTTATATACTGATGCTTTGGCCAGTAGAGAAATTATATCTGCTTACAGGGCAATGGGGTGAGGATAAACAGGTGAGGATATCTAGACTGCCTTTTAGCTAATGGTCAAAGAGCACCTAGAAGAACACACACGAACTCCCCTCAGCCACAATGTTGGTGGAAGGAAGTCCCCCCGCCCTGAGCTGGGGGCTCCAGTGGCTCTGAGCAAGGAGAGACTAGAGGAGCTCTAGATCTGTCCTTTCAGAAGTAGGCCTCCCAGCTCTGTGGGGCCAGGCGGCTGTGCACCTGGATCCTACCAGAGCCACATGGACAGTAAGTGAACCTGCAACAGGTCAAGCCCATACATGCCTTTTACATCAAAACAGAAAAAAAAAAAAAGATTAAGGATGATAATCTGATAGAGAGAGCTCCTGGGCAAGGCGTTTACCTCATAGGCATCTGTCAGCTGTCGGAGGCCTCTTTTCAGATAATGGAAGTGCTTCTCTCTCTGCAAAATAAGCCTGGAAAGACAAAGAGCTTTAGTAAAACTACTCTCACAGCCCCTGCTTCCTCCAGTACAGATCACACGTGTGCACATGGGCACACCCGCACACTCACACCCGCACACACACTCTCACCTTCTGTTCACCCCCCACAGTCAATGAGTAGAAATCAGCAACGTGTTCAGTTTCCCAGGGCACCTACACCAGAGAAAAGAGGCCAGCCTCTGAATGCCCCTCAAGTATCTGGAAATCATGCTGACAAATGTTTGAGGGGATTCTCTCCCTTGTGGCTGGTAGCTTTGGGCGAGAAACGCCACCATAAGCACACTTAGCCAGGCAATAAGAAACCGCCCAGGAAGTTCATCCGGGGTCCAGCTGAGAACAGATAGGTTGTGGCTCTCCATCCTGAGCCTCGCCACATCCCTGACTTGGTTCACCTCTATCATTCCAGTCATTTCTTCTGGGGTCACTTCTCTGAGGTCTGAGGTTTGTACTCTGCCTGCCCCTCACTCATCTGTCTGTTACTGTGCTATGCTGTGCTAAGTCACTTTAGTCGTGTCCGACTCTGTGACCCTATGGACCATAGTCCACCAGGCTCCTCTGTCCGTGGGATTCTCCAAGCGTGAATATTGGAATGGGTTGCCATGCCCTCCTCCAGGGGATCTTCCCGACCCAGGGATCAAACTCGCATCTGTCATGTCTCCTGCAATGGTGGGCAGGTTCTTTACCACTAGCACCACCTGGGAAGCCCTCGGTCTATTATTCCCTCCCCCACATTCCACCTCCACGTGCTGCCCCACAGTCCTGGCTGGACGATCATGTCTGTATGCTGCAGCCAGTCACTTTCCTTGGCTCTGATGTCAGCAGCACTGGCTCTAAGATGGACTGTGTCTGCCGTGACCACCTGCACAGGCAGGCGAAGGGTTTTTTGCTGGGTCTTACAGAAGGGGTCTGTCTGTGTGGTTACAGAAGGAAAGAAAAAAGCAAAGAATTTGAGACATTCACTGTGCTTGCTGATTCCAGAAAAGAAACGAAAGAAGAAGCATTCTCTTCCCTAGGTATTCAATTCAACAATTGTTTATTGAACTCCCACGGTACTGTGCACAGAATAAGTAGTCTTTACTTCAAAAAGGCTTCCAGTTCAGTACTGGAAATGAGATAAGGACATAAGTGATTACAAGATGATGAAAAAAATGGGTAGGTTTCATAAAGAAAAAACATTTAAAATGTTACTGAGGCTCTAAAGTCATCTCATTCAGAAAGAAATGATCAGGGGAGGCTGCGTGAACAGGTGGAACTTGAGGTGGGGGCCCTGGAAGAGGGAGAATGTTTTTACAGGTAGAAGAGAGAAGTTGAGGTGATGGTAGGAAGACATCAGTTCAGCCAGAAGGAAGAGAACCAAAAGGAACCAAACCAGGGCCATCTAAGAGAACTTTCAGTGATGAAGGAAGGTTTTTGTCTGCACTGTCTAATAGGTAGCAACAAGCTACATGTGGGTACTGAGCACTTGCAATATGGCTACTGTAACTGAGCAACTAAATTTTAAACTTTATATAGTAACAATTTTAGTTAATTTACATTTAAATGGGTGTAAGAAGCTAACAGCTTTACTATATCCTGCACATGATTATAAAGCATGCAGGGAGAGTGACAAGTTGAGGATTTGGCCTGGCTGTTAGGAATGAAAGAGGAATGGTCAAGAAGGGATCTGGGACACCCGCTGAGGAATTTAACTCAATTTAACACTCAAAGGGAACCTGTAATAACATGGGGTGACTTTGAGGACATTATGCTAAGTGAAATAAGTCAGACAAAAAGATGAATACTGCACAATCTCACTTGTATGTGACACACTAGGGCTTTCAACAACAACAACAAAAAGCCCTGAGCTCACGGATACAGAAGACAGACTGGTAGCTGCCTAAGGCGGGAGGTGGAAGGGGAGGGCAGTGAAATGGGTGACAGGGGTTAAAAGGTACAAAGTTCCAGTTATAAAATGAGTAAGCCATGAAGATGTAAGAGGTGTTGCGGTTATGTGGCAGCCTGAATGGGAGGGGAGTCTGGGGGAGAATGGATACATGCCAGCTGAGCTGCTCTGCTGTGTACCTGAAACTATCGCTACATTGTTAATCAGCTATACTCCAATATAAGATAAAGGTTTTTTTTTAATTTAAATAATAATACTGCATTGCATATTTGAAAGTAGCTACCAGAGAGGATGTTGAAACTTCTCATCCCAAGAAGAAGAATTTGTGAGTATATACAGTGCTGAATGGGCTTCCCTGGTGGCTCAGATGATTAAGAATCCACCTGCAATGCAGGAGACCTGGGTTCAATCCCTGGGCCAGGAAGATCAAGAAGGAAATGGCTACCCACTCCAGTATTCTTGCCTGGAGAATTTAATGGACAGAGGAGCCTGGTGGGCTACAGTCCATGGGGTTGCAGAGAATCGGACACAACGGAGTGACTTTCACTCTCACACGGTGCTGAATGTTAACTGGACTTGCGGTGACCGTTCTGCAGTATATACAAATACTGAGTCACTACACTGCACACCTGAAATGAAAATAATGTGGTCAGTTATACCTCAATAAAAAAAAATGGCACAAGAAAACTCTGAGGATTTTCAGCTGAGAAAAAATAACTAGAATCATGGCTTTAGAAAAATTATCTGACCCCACTAGGGATTCGGAATGTGTTTACAAACTGGACCGATGAAAGTACTAAGTGGGAAAATAGATTAAGCAGGAAGACAGGGTAAGACCCTGTTAGGAGTCAGCCAGGGGACGGTGGGCTGGGAGCTAGGTTCATGAGGGAGGGGACGTATGTATGCCTATGTCTGATTCACACTGTTATACAGCAGAAACCAACACAACGTTGTAAAGCAATTAGCCTCCAATTAAATTTAAAAACAAACAAAAAAGAGTCAACCAGGTGAGAAGAACTTAGTTCTTCCACAGTGCCCAGGAGAGGTGGACGGTTCAAAGCGCTAGGGCTTTATTTAAGTGAGGATGTCAGTTAAATCACTGGAAACACACGTGGGACTCCGCAGAGGGATCCCGGTGACACAGATGAACCAGGAATCACTTATCTGCACACAGATGACAGGTGAAACTGCAGAAGTAGAAGACGGGGCAGAAAGACAAGTGTAAAGGCAGAGCTGAGGGAAGACGACATCTTTGAGGGCTTGGAGGACGAGGAGCCAGAGGAGGGAAGTAAAGAGCATCAAAGAAGCAGGGGAAGGACCGAGGCAGGGTCGTGTCACAGGCAGAGCAGGCGGAGAGCATTTCATGGAGGTGTGGATATTTCACCGTGGCGGGTGCTGTGGTGAGACTGAGGAGAGGACACTACAGAGTGTCTGGTAAACTTCGAGAGAGTTCGGGGAGTGGGGAGGGCAGATTCCAGATTATACAGAAGAAACTCGATTTCTTTTTTCAAGGAGGTCCAGGGTGAGAGGTGGGGTTTAAAGCACTGGCAGTATAATCAGGTGAGAATGTCAGGAGGAGAGGAAAGGTAAGCCTGACAATAATGAATGAGGCTCCATTCTCAGAAACAACGGGAGAGTGTGAAGCTAGACAGAGGAGGCTGAAGTAGATGAATAGGGATGCCAATGAAACATGTGGGATGCCTCGGTTTTCTCGTGGATGAGGAGGCAAGACCATGGGAGAGTGTGGCTTGGTCACTGTGCGGAATGTGTTAGGAAATCTACCCAAGACAAATAAGGAATAATAAACAGGAGTGGAGGCCCAGCTGGAGCTGAGGAATAAAAACTTCTGATGAAGCCATGCAGAAGGCACTGATGAATGATTTTTCTTGGCAGTCCTGCTAGGACCCTTTAGCAGAAGCAGCGACAGTGCCATGGTGAGGGCTGGTGATCCAGGAAGAGTGGAAAGGCAGAGGTGGGAGGGAATGGAATGAGGTCGGCACACTGCTGACAGAGCTCATCACACAGGCATGGCCAGGATGGGTGTGGTGGACAAGAAAAACCAAGAGGGTGCAAGAGACCATTAACAGAGAAGGTGGGGACTCACTAGAGAACTGACGAGAATGAGAAGCCCAAGCCAGGTGAGGGAAAGCCCAGGATTTGCTCCCAGCAGGACCAGATCCTAGGTCAGCCTCATTCACTCTGTTCCCAGAGCGTGGCAGGGCCTGACCCCCTAGAAACTGTTTCCAGATGGGTGAAGGAATGAATGACTTTAAATGACCATGGCAGACTGAATGAGAGCAAATACACTCCCTCCCCCTAAACCTGGACCATCTCTGAGAATCTGTTTGTGACAGATGAGAGAACAGGGATTTGGTCCACTGCTGGCCTCTGGGAGGGTTTTGAACCCACTAAAGTCAGGGGCTTCTCCAGTCAAAAAGTACACTTCTGGCACGTAAGTAATAAGTCATTCAAGGGACGGTGGGAGGGAAGATGAACTTAACTTGTAAGGACCCTGGATAGAACAATAGTGTGAAGGACCACATCTTCTAACTGCACAGGATTTGGGAAATGCTAAAGCAGCATCACACACAGAAAAGGAAGAAAGCATGGAAGCTGAGCAGATGCCCATGTGAGAACTGCTTTGAGAGCTTAACCCAGAGTATTCTGGCTTCAGAAACACTGCCAACACTTAACCTTCAGTGCTCTATTAGCATTACCAATTATTTCCCCCTTCCAAGGAGCACCAAGCTACATCCCCCCACCCGCCAGAAAAATTGGGCTTTCTTTTCTAGTTTTTCTTTTTTTGCCATGCCACACGGCTTGAGGGATCTCAGTTCCCAGATCAGGGATTGAACCTGGGTTACTGGGTTGTAGTGGTGAAAGCCCAGAATCCTAACTACTAGGTCAGGAACTCCCTGACAAATGAAAAATTTTATGTGACTACGTGAGTGTGTGTGTGTGGTTCATGCATTTCAGGTTTGTTACTAAAGCTAATACATAATACATGGAAGAAGGTAAATCCGTAAGCATGTGAAACAGTGAGAATGACTAACCAGAGGGAAGGAAAAATTAACTGTTATGGGAAAGCAGGATGCTGATAGACAATACTGTTCAAAGCATGGTCCAAAGGCTTCTTGAGATGGACCACCTCACTCCAGAGAAGATGCATGTTTCACAGTCTGAGAGCAAAAAAAACCATTTCTGGGAAGAGGAATAAACGGTAGAATGTAACAACATTCAGCTTCAGCCTTGAATTTCAGCCAAATCTTCTACTTGGCAGTGGCTCTGAAAGGCTGAATAGATGGATGCCTCCTCAGCATCATTCCTGACATCCCTGGACCAGGGCATGGTCAGTGGTCTCGTGAGTGTGTGTGTGTTTCTATCACATCCGATCAACATCATGACCTCAGAGACACAAGCGAGCCGTGTCACCTAGATTAATCACCAATATCTGAATGTTCACTTTAGCTAACAAGGAAGGTTTGTTCCTGCAATATAATACCAGAATTTTAAAATTTGACTGATGAAATGTTAAATATTGTAATTGTGATAGTAATTTAAAATGCTGATTAAATTTTCATATTTCTTCTTATGTCCCAGAAATTCATTCTACAGTGAAGATTTTAGGCTCCAGCCTTACATTGATAAGCTGATTTACGTTCTCAGTTACTCACCCACAATGTGTAATGTCTCTAATATTAATTAGCATGCTGTGACATAAGATGCTAATTAGCATCCTTTAAAACACTCATTTTCATAGGCAACAATGATAAAATGGGAAATGTCAGATTCCTGAAATAAACCCAGAGCCCTGATGTATTCTATTTCCACAAAGGAGGAACATTTTTTGTTTTCTACCCACATCTGACCTAAAGACCTATGAATCGAGGGATTTCCCTCCCTTGCTGTCCTCCACTACCACTCCCCAAATACAGCTTCTTCTCAGATTATAAACTCCCATTCTCCCTTCCATCTCAGTAAGGATAAAAGGAAAGCCCAAGGCCTCTATTCTGATGGTGGGTAAAAAGGGAATGTCAAATGATCAAAGGTCCTTTGGGGAACACAGAGGATGTATGTCCACAGTGGACAGAGACTCAGAGAACAACAGGTGAGTCATCACAGTGCAACTCTAACCACAAACCCCTCCTGAAGCCACCGTGCCCCACACCATTGCCAAGTCCCACCACCTCCGTGAAAACAGCCTGTACTGGCCAGAGGGCTCCTTCTTCCTGAACTGTTTACATAAATGGTGTTGTTTGCTAAGCTCCAGCTGCCACTCATGACAAGAGCAATAATTCATTTTCTGAGGTTGGGGCTTTGGATTAATGGAGAGATTTAGGTTAGCAGTTTGGAAAAAGACTTCTCTTGTTAGCTGATGCTTTCCTTTCCTTCTCCAGGGAAGGAAGATGAAGAGAATTTTTCCACCTGGCTTTCCCTTTATTCTGACTCTTTTCTGTCTTGGTGAATCAGAGTTTTCTAGCAAAACTTCTTTTTTAGGGACATCAGGACAAAAAACAAAGACACAAAGTTAACTGAGGCTAGAAATATTTGTAATGCTCCAGTAAGTAAAAGTACCCAGAGACTGACTCTTCAGGAGTCAGTGTGTGAGGAGGTGTCAGGAAGCTGGGAGTGAACAAGGTCAGGCCCGATTTTACACCCGTAAGCTCCCCAACCAGAGAGAACCAGCCAGCGGCCCAACTACTCTATGTTCAGAGACTGTCTAGGAAAAGTACTATAACATCAAAATAAAATGATGAGCAAACACAATTTGAACTACCGATGAGGAAAGATTGCACAGGGTGGTTTCAGAGGAGCAATCTGTGATTAGAAGAGAAATGCCCTTATGAAATTCTAGTGTGATACATTACAAAACTGGGAGGAAAAAAAGAGAAAATGAAGGTTCACATTAATAAGCTTCTGTTTATAATCCCCCTTTTGGAATTTCTGCCTCAAAAGAGCTTAGAAGGCTTCAACTTGCTAAGCACCAACGCAAACAAAAGGCATTGTATTTCTCACTTAAAATGTGGCCCTGAGAGTCTGCTGCACGGTCACCAACAAGGGCCAGGCTGGGAGAGGCTCAACCGTCCCACATTTTCCCAGTCAAGTCATAACATACACCAGAGGAATCCATCCCTTGCCATCCCCCTTACTCTATATCTGTTTCAAAGTGTTATGTGAAAAAGAACTTGAGAGTTTTGAACACCAGTGCAGTGGGTCAGAACTAAGCTACAGGATCACAAATTTTCTCTTTGTCTCCATCTTCAGAGCTCAGAGTTCAGGACCTGAGGGGGATCCCCGTGTAACACCTGATGGCTCAGCTCAAGTGCATAACTCCTCCAGTTGGTATTCTAATAGCGGCAGGAGCTGGGGTCAGGAGCATCTCCAGGGAGCCACAAGGTGAGGAAACACCAGCCTCACAGCTGCAACACCCCGAGGTTGGACAAGCTCAAGGAGAAAAGAAGAAAGGCTCCCATGGGAGATGGTATTTCCCAGATCCACTCAGACTGCTAACCACAGCTTACCTTGGTACAAGGTGGTTGAACTTGTAAGATCTGAAGACCTCTTGGATCTTTTCTTCTACTTTTGTCTGGTAAGGATGTAGCAGATGGGAGAGAGAAAACAAAAACAGGTAAGACTTTTAACAACTCTTTGTTCCTCTTGCCACAAATGCCTACTGGCTAGAGTTCCTTGGTGTGGCTTTGTACCTAACAGCATGATACGACTGCACGTAGGAGCTTGGCTGGATGACAGGTTTGGGACAAGGACAGAAAGAATGGTCTGTACCACGTTAACATCACAACCCACCTCTCCAGTAAACTAATCCATAATATCCAAACTAATGGCGGTTCTGGGGTTTGGCACCCCGACAGCAGTTACTCGGAGATAAAGACAGATCCCTTTTGCTTGAAAGATCTGTTCTTGCCTACTCGATTAAGTTGTTTAGGTGTTTTTTAACTGGTCATTCTCAAATACTCAATTTCTGCCAAGGGTCCTACTTCTTACTGTCAGATTTAATAATTTAATACAGACTGAACAGTATTAAAATTCCTGAAGGGATTTACGAGAATATCGATCGTGGAAACACCAAAGAAACAGCACATCTGGTCACTAGACCTGTGTCACACGCCAAATCCACAGTCCCATAGAACCCAGAATCTCAGAAAGTAAAGTCACAAAGGAAATGAGACGACCACTCTCCTTTGAAGACCACACCATGATGTGGTCACCAGCCCAGCTTCCATAAGGAAGGAGCACAGTAGTGCAAGAAGGGACTGGCCAGCAGGACACAGGGTTTCACCTTCACAGCCATCCTTGCTTTGTGGTGAGGCCAGGCCTTGATGAGATTAAAGATATGTAATAATGTCCTCTCGTTGTGGTTCAGTTACTAAGTCATGTCCAACTTTTTGCGACCCCACGGACTGCAGCACGCCAGGTTTTCCTGTCCTTCACTATCTCCCGTAGTTTGCTCAAATTCATGTCCACTGAGTCAATGATGCTATCTAACTATCTCAGGAAATATAAAAAATGCATTCTTTAATATTTCTGAAACACCCACTGAGTTACAGCTTCCAGCTCCTTTGACAAGTGTGCAAGAATCATGATGAGGGGAGCACTGATGTGTATCAGCTAAAATGGCAGCCAATCTAAAATTCGTTTATATTTGGTTTCAGGATATGCTTTGGTATTTGCCTTTGAACATAAGCTTGAGGGATTGTCTGGCAAAGAATTTATAATAATTCAAAAACATACTGAAGTCACTGTGAGATTGTTTCAGGAGGAGTACGAAAGTTGTCCCAGACTCCTCAGGATTCTTTCTCCCTACCAGACACTGATATGGGACTAATGCAAAGCACCAGACTTGGTGGAACACAGACTGCATTGTCAGCCATGGCTTCCTTGATATACACTGAACAAGATAAAGAAAACAACAACAAGAAACATATGTCCATAAGATCATTAAATAAAAATATTTGTGTACCATATACTGGGGGGTTGCTGTTTTGTTTTTTTATAATATACTGTTATAGTTCAAGTGAATTGATGAATTCTGAATAAAATAAAAAGCAAGTAGGATGAAAACTCACTTCCTGTACCTAAACACAAGTCAATTCACATCCATATGACTTAACAATATTCAGAGGCTAATGCATGAGCATTCTAACTGACACTTAAGACCCTCAGGAGGCAAAGCTTCCAGCCAAGAACTTCTTAGGGAAGTCCCACCATCAGTCACCATTTGGGCAACATAAGCAGCCAGGAACCAGGTGACGAAAACCGAGGTTTATTTCTAAAGTTAAGAGACCTGACAGAAACACAGGTATGTCATACCTGCAAAGAAGAAAATGCTTAAACCATTCCCAACATAGTCTCATTTCTATTCTGGTTTCCTAATCACTCTTCTTCAGAATGAACAAGTGATAGTCCAATGAAGTTAGTAACTGACTTGTGTCTGAAAACATACGTTATAAATTCTAATAAATACCAGAGTATTTCAGATCAGCTGTTCATGACAATGAACAAATAATTCAATTTATTTTCTCTTAAGAATGGGTATGTTTTCACAACAGCTTTATCAAGATATAATTCACATACCATTCAATTCACCCATTTAAAGTGTATTATTCAGAGGTTTTTAGTATATTCACAGAACTGTGTATCATCACCATAATCAATTTTAGAACACTTTCACTACTCCAAAAAGAAACCCCACACCCCTGAGCAATCACTTGCAATCCTCCCAGCCCCTGTCAACCACTTATCTACTTTCTTTCACTATCTATTTGGCTATTCTGAATATTCTATATTAAAGGAATCAGTTGACAGGCATTTAGGTTGCTTCTACTTTTTGGCTATTATGAATAATGCTGCTATGAATATTCTTGTCCAAGTTTTTGGATGGACATATATGTTCATATGTATATACCTAGTGAAACTTCCCAGGTGGTGCTAGTGGTAAAGAACCTCCTTGCCAATGCAGGAGACTTAAGAGATATGCATTCAGTCCCTGGGTTGGGAAGATGCCCTGGAGTAGGAATTGGCAACCCACTGCAGTTCTTGCTTAGAAAAACCCATGGACAGAGGAGTCTGGTGGGCCATAGTCCATAGGGTCACAAAGAGTCAGACATGACTAAAGTGACTTAGCATGTATGCACGCATGAAACTGAGAAGGACCCTTTGGGCCTCCTGGGCACGGGAGCCTTTCTGTGCCAGCACCCCTTATCCATTCCTTGTTTGTAGGTAACAGACACCAGCCTCCATGACCTTCCCTGATTTCCAAAGTGCAGATTCAAACAGTTGCTAATCAGGGAAGGGAAGGGATGCAGAGATAAGGGAGGGGTAGCCAGGAAACAACAGTGCAGCCTTGGGGCAGGGTCCTGGTGCCGACTCTTTGAGACCGTATGAACTGCAGCACGCCAGGCTTCCCTGTCCATTACCAACTCCTGGAGCTTGCTCAAACTCATGTCCGTCGAGTCAGTGATGCCATCCAACCATCTCATCCTCTGTCATTCCCCTCCCCTCCTGCCCTCAATCTTTCCCAGCATCAGGTCTGTACAATGAGCCAGTTCTTCACATCAGGTGGCCAAAGGATTGGAGCTGCAGTCCATGGGGTCGCAGAGTCAGACAAGACCGAACGACTGAACTGAACTGAACTTAACCTATCTCCTTGCTGTCCAAGGGACTCTCAAGAGTCTTCTCCAACACAACTCAAAAGCATCAATTCTTTGGCACTCAAACTTCTTTACGGTCCAACTCTCACATCCATACATGACTTCTGGAAAAACCACAGCTTTGACTATAAGGACCTTTGTCAGCAAAATGATGTTTCTGCTTTTTACTACACTGTCTAGGTTTGTCATAGCTTTTCCAAGGACTAAGAGTCTCTTAATTTCATGGCAGCAATCACCCCAAGATCCACAGTGATTTTGGAACTCAAGAAAATAAAATGTTTCCACTTTTTCCCCATCTATTTGCCACGAAGTGATGGCACCAGATGCGTTGATCTTAGTTTTTTGAATGTTGAGTTTTAAGCCAGCTTTTTCACTTCCTTCTTTCAAGACCTCCTCAAGAGCCTCTTCAGTTCCTCTTCATTTGCTGCCATTAGAGTGGTATCATCTGCATATCTGAGGTTGTTGATATTTGTCCCAGCAAACTTGATTCCAGCTTGTAACTCATCCAGCCAGGCATTATTTTCTACTTCACCCAAAACTCTGCCTCTGAGATCTGATTTGGCCCTAGTGCCCAGTGGCCGAGTTCTTGGCATCACTAGGAGTGGAATTGCTGGATCATATGATATATTAATGTGTAATCATTTGAGGAACTGCCAGACTTTTCCACAGCATCATACCATTTTATATTACCATCAGCAGTATATGAGAGTTCCAATTTCTTCATATCCTCAGCAACATGCTATTATGTATTTTTGATCATACCCATCCTAGTGTTTGTGAAGCAGTATCTAACTGTAGTTTTGAATGCCCTTCAAAACTGATGGCTTTGATGGCTAATGATGGCTAATGATGGTGAGCATCTTTTTACAGGCATATTGGACACTTGTAGATACTGTTTGGAGAAATGTCTATTCAGATCTTTGTTCATTTTTTAAACTGGGTTATTTGTCTTTTTATCAATGAACTGTAATAAATCTTTATGTATTGTAGATACAAGTTCCCTGTCCTATTCCCATTCTGTTGCTTGTTTTTAGGAACTGGTGTATTTTTTTAAGAGAAAACAATCACTTCAAAGCACAAGTATGATTTTTAGAGTACAGCTTTTAAAATAGTACTAGCAATAAGCCTGCAGTTTTTTGAACAAATAGTAATGGATTAATACAGAAATTAAAAACTAGTCATCTGAGGATGAGAAAATGAAAGGAATCGCCAAAGCCTGCAATATCCTTTTTTGCTTCCCCTTCTCTGCCAGTGTTATATAAATCTGAGTAATTTTGTCACTGGGAAGACATAAGCATTCTTTGAATGTTCTGATTTGCATAGCAGAAGGAAAAGAAAAAAGCTATGTATATAAAAGAGTTAACATAGCAGGCCTGAGACTGCTATCCTTAGGAAGGCCTCCTTGAAAGGTAGACCCTGGCCGGAGTCTGGGAGCCTAGATCATGCAAGGGTTCCCACCATTCCCAGGGCTGATAAGAGTGGCTCATGGAGTCTAACCTGTATAAACAACATAGTTTATGCTGAGCAGCTATTTTCCTTCTGGGAGCCTGGAATTATTCTAAAAAGAGGGTGCTGGTTTTTAGTGACCAGGCCCACTAAAAACCATGAGCAACAAGTCTCTAATGGGCTTCCCTGGTAGTTCTGCATGTGTGGTCACAGTTTGATGCTGGGGAAATTAAACTCCTTCTCTGTGACTCCACTGGGAGAGGACTCTTAGAAACGTGTCCTAGTTTCCTGCAGACTTCACCCCACGAGTATTCTCCCTTGGCTGATCTGCTTTCTAGCCTTTTGCTATAATAAATCATCACCTTGAGTACAGCTATATTCTGAGTACTCTGAATCTTTGTATAAGCAGAAAAGGTAGAGGTCCCCAGAGAAAGAAAACCAGACATGACTTTCCTGACATAAGAGAAGCCATTTTTGACCTAAGCCATTCTGGGATCTAAGCCTGGCCACAATACTTGCCCTTGAACAGGTCTTAGTAATCAATGATCTTAAGAGAACAAAGAATGCAGAAACTATCAGGCAAGAAAAATAACAGTAGCAAAGATAACACATTAGTTGTGAAAATTCCTATTTCTCTTTTAATGGTAAAGAGTAGCTTGAGGCCTCAACCACCAGATCTACTGAAACCAAAAGGCTGATGATGCTGACCTTTACTGACCCTTCTGACTTTAATCAGCTAAAGCTTGGACTCAAGCCTCATCATGAATATGTATGTACCCTAGCTTAAAACTTCCCCAGCTTTGCTGTTAAGGGAGACACTGCCTTGGGAAAGATTTCCCAGTGTTCTTCCTATTTGTAGTAATAAATCTTTCCTGCTTCCATCTTTGACTTGGCTGTGTCTTTTGGCTCAACATCCACCAAGAGGGAAACACAGTTTTCGAGTAACATTAGTAGTGCTCAAAATTCTCCAAGCCAGGCTTCAACAATCCGTGAAGCGTGAACTTCCAGACGTTCAAGCTGGTTTTAGAAAAGGCAGAGGAACCAGAGATCAAATTGCCAACATCCTCTGGATCATCGAAAAAGCAAGAGAGTTCCAGAAAAACATCTACTTCTGCTTCAATGACTATGCCAAAGCATTTGACTGTGTGGATCACAACAAACTGTGGAAAATTCTGAAAGAGATGGGAATACCAGACCACCTGACCTGCCTCTTGAGAAATCTGTATGCAGGTCAGGAAGCAACAGTTAGAACTGAACATGGAACAACAGACTGGTTTCAAATAGGGAAAGGAGTACATTAAGGCTGTATATTGTCACCATGCTTATTTAACTTATATGCAGAGTACATCATGAGAAATGCTGGGCTGGATGAAGCACAAGCTGGAATCAAGACTGCTGGGAGAAATATCAATAATCTCAGACATGCAGATGACACCACCCTTATGGTAGAAAGTGAAGAAGAACTGAAGACCTTCTTGATGAAAGTGAAAGAGGAGAGTGAAAAGGTTGGCTTAAAACTCAACATTCAGAAAACTAAGATCATGGCCTCTGGTCCCATTACTTCATGGCAGATAGATGGGGAAACAGTGGAAACAGTGCCAGGCTTTATTTTTGGGGGCTCCAAAATCCCTGCAGATGATGACTGCAGCCATGAAATTAAAAGTCGCTTACTCCTTGGAAGGAAAGTTATGAATCTGGCAACGGCCCAGTTGTCCGTCATTAGGAGAATGGATTTAAAAAACCAACAATGGAAAAGAAAACAAAAACCAACAACAGAAACCTTTAGAGCAAGTACCTCAGAGGCAGTGTACCTGCAACCAAGCTGAGCTTGTTAAAAATATAAATTTTCAGGTCATAGATTTATCGAGTCAGAAACTACTGGGATGGGGCCCACCCAGAATCTAGGGGTCAGAGATGCAGCGACTGCCCCCAAGTCCCCAAGACTTAGGTGCCATGGCAACACAAATGCAGATCTAGCCATCTGCCTGCATTCTTGACAGCTCTGTTTAAAAGACAACTCATGGAATTTTTCTAGAAGTTCATTCAGAAGCACAGAATAATTTCCATTCATAGCTGAGTGGTTGGAAAAAAACAACAACTCATACATTTGGTACTTTTTCTTTCACAGCTTCTATCTAAAGCAAATCTCATGCTGCACCAACTTTCATATCATAGATCATCACTTCCCTTCTCCCTACATCTCCCCCTCTCTCCCAGAGAAGGCCCATTCCAGAAAGCAGAGTTGCTGCCTGAGATTCACGCAAATGCTGAAGAAGTGGTAAAAGAATCATTAATAGATTAAATATAAGAAAAGGATTCATCCTAAAAAAATTATCCCTCAGAGAAAACAAGTCACCTTATAGGAAATATTTACAAAGTAACTCTTGCTGTGGGGAGTTCTTTCAATTCTTTATTTTGAATATGAACCAGTTGGGGTTGATACATCAGCCTAAAAGAACCTCAGTTACGATTGGTTTTGGCTACCTACAGAGGTCAGCTGATGGTAGTAATGAAAGAGGACAAGTTAAACACAGATTTAAGGCCTGGGGATATGAGCTCACACTTGCATGTGTAAACTGCCACTGTAAACCCTTTCAAAGATCCCTTTAAAAAGTAATAAAGTGTTTAAACTGTGAAGATCAAAGACATGCACCAACTGGACACATTGTAAAAATAATAATTGTAACTTGTGATAAAATATTCAGTATCTTTTCCATATTCAGAAGGGATGTATCTCAAAAACTAAAAGTGTGGCCTGCAGAAACATATTCATAGATCTAAGATGTAGCTCCAATGATAATAAAAACATTAAGCTCAAAGATGGATATGAAGAATTTGAAGACAATGTTTTATGAATATGAGGAGGAGAAAGAACAATATTTCTAAATTACTGTGATTTTAATAATGTGATATTAAATAGTATAGATACCTAAATTTAAAATGTAAATCTTGTCAGTAGGCTTTTGGTTTATTTTGCTGTTGTCCAATTGTTAAGTCGGGTCCAATTCTTGGCGACACCATGGACAGCAGCACATCAGGCTTCCCTGTCCTTCACTATCTTCTGCAGTTTGCTCAGATTCATGTCTCTTGTGTCACTGATGCCATGCAATCATCTCATACTGTCATCCCCTTCTTCTCCTGCCCTCAGTCTTTCCCAGCCAGCATCAGGCTCTTTTCCAATGAGTTGGCTTATCCCATCAGGTGGCCAAAGTATTGGCACTTCAGCTCCTACAAGGATGTGTTTACAAGTATACTCCAAAAAGCACTTTAGGGAGCTTTTTAAAAGGAAAACTGGGAGATTTTGATATTTGAACTTTCTTATAGTTGAGCAACATGATATATGCTGAATTTCAATAAAATAAAATTGATTCACTTAACTAGCCTACTAAGCATTTTAACAAACAAAGCTCTGGTCCCTTTTATCAGAAGCATAAAAAACTAGTTAGTTTGACCATATGTAGGAACTTGTTCCACTTCCATTTAACAATCTTTCAGAGACTAGAACTTGAAACAAGTCATCAGCAGGAGTTCAGGATTCACTCCTGGATTCCCAATGCTCCCTCCTTCAGGATCTGCAGTAGTGCAATGCCTGTCACTTGCAGCCAGCTCTTCGGCCTGGCTCTCTTCATCCCATTCCACCTTCCCCTCTTCCTCATCTATCATTAGATCAGCCCCCCCAATCCAGTTGACCTAATTCCCTACCACAGCCAACCTGGTAAGTCTTCCCTCTTAATGGCTCCTCAAACTGGCATAGCTGCCCCTCAAACTGCATCCTTATAGTTCAACCCCATCCACAACTTCCATGAAGTTGTTCTGACTCCCTCAGCCCACAACAGATCAGCTTCCACTCCCTGAAACCTCGCGCAATGCAGTCAGAATTGGGCACTTCATTATATGCTCTTGTGAGTCATCCTATGATTGCTTCAGGAGTATTCTTTTTTTTTTTTTCCTCTAAGAGAAAAGAATTCATCACCGACTCAGTGAACATGAGCTTGCACAAACTCCAAGAGATGATGAAGGACAGGGAGGCTGTATATTGTCACCCTGCTTATTTAACTTATATGCAGAGTACAGCATGAGAAATGCTGGGCTAGATGAAGCACAAGCTGGAATCAAGATTGCCAGGAGAAATATCAATAACTCAGATATGCAGATGACACCACCCTTATGGCAGAAAGTGAAGAGGAACTAAGCGCCTCTTGATGAATGTGAAAGAGGAGAGTGAAAAAGCTGGCTTAAAGCTCAACATTCAGAAAACTAAGATTATGGCACCTGGTCCCATCACTTCGCGGCAAATAGATGGGGAAACAGTGGAAACAGTGGCTGACTTCATTTTTCTGGGCTCCAAAATCACTGCAGATGGTGACTGCAGCCATGAAATTAAAAGATGCTTACTCCTTGGAAGGAAAGTTATGACCAACCTAGACAGCATATTAAAAAGCAGAGACATTACTTTGTCAACAAAGGTCTATCTAGTCAAGGCTATGGTTTTTCCAGTAGTCATGTATGGATGTGAGAGTTGGACTATAAGGAAAGCTGCTGCTGCTGCTGCTGCTAAGTTGCTTCAGTCATGGCTGACTCTGTGCGACCCCACAGACGGCAGCCCACCAGGCTCTGCTGTCCCTGGGATTCTCCAGGCAAGAACATTGGAGTGGGTTGCCATTTCCTTCTCCAATGCATGAAAGTGAAAAGTGAAAGTGAAGTCACTCAGTCGTGTCTGACTCTTCGCGACCCCATGGACTGCAGCCTACCAGGTTCCTCCGTCCATGGGATTTTCCAGGTAAGAGTACTGGAGTGGGTTGCAATTGCCTTCTCCATAAGGAAAGCTGAGCGCAGAAGAATTGATGCTTTTGAACTGTGGTGTTGGAGAAGACTCTTGAGAGTCCCTTGGACTGCAAGGAGATCCAACCAGTACATCCGAAAGGAAATCAGTCCTGGGTGTTCACTGGAAGGACTGATGTTGAAGCTGAAACTCCAATACTTTGGCCACCTGATGTGAAGAGGTGACTCATTTGAAAAGTCCCTGATGTTGGGAAAGATTGAAGGCAGGAGAAGAAGAGAACGACAGAGGATGAGATGGTTGGATGGCATCACCAGCTTAATGGACATGAGTTTGGGTAAACTCCGGGAGTTGGTGATGGACAGGGAGGCCTGGCATGCTGAGGTTCATGGGGTCACAAAGAGTCGGACACGACTTAGCGACTGAACTGAACTGAGGGAAGCCTGGCGTGCTGCAGTACATGGGTTCGCAAAGAGTCAGACACAACCGAGCAATGGAACAACAACAAATAATTCTTCTAGATTTGCCTCAGAATTGACTGTTACTTGACTGAATGTGTCTAATGACATCATGCCATTTCAAGTGAAGAATGCTTTTGCCTCTGTTCAAGGGCTGTCTAAAAGGAAAATGGGAGTAGTATCTTCAGTAACAACTGTTTTTGGTAAGCCTCCTACCTCTGAGACTATACCAGTATTACCCTACCGGCCTGAATTACGGAATATTTGCAATGGGGTGGCTGCAGGTGACACAAAAAGGAAGACAATCACTGATAATACATCAACATCTTGCTTTGTGGTCATAAAAGGTCCTCTGAGCATCAAGTTCATCAGTTTGTTGAGAAGTAAAACAGCTTTTCAAGACAAAGACCTCCAAAAGATACCCAGAATCTCAGCACTGCTCATTACCTCCACCACCACAACCCTGAGCAAAGCCACCATCAGTATTGCAATAGCCACCCAACTGGTTTCCCTGCACCCACGCTGGCCTCTCAACAGTCTACTCTCGACAGGGACCTAAATGGGCCTGCTGAAATGCTCAAAAGATGTGGCAAAATCCTCCAGTCACAGATCAGTCTGACTCCAGGTAGGAAACGGATGGCATATTCAAAGTGGGTGATCTGAGGAGAGTTCATATCACAACACGGGGGCTAGCAGCACAGGGGTACTTCACCCCCTTCTAGGCCTGAAGTATGAAGAGAAGGAGTGGAGAAGAAGACAGAGAGCTCCTTGGAGGAGACACTTAATTAGGGATTGACCTCAAGCCTAGCGACAGCCCCGCCCACACAATTCTTTGAGACGAGAATACACACGCCCATCTCATCCTTCTCTCTCACTCATCCCCTACTAATACTCCCTGTGGGCAAATGCAACCAGAAGTTAGAAAGCAAGGCTGCCTGTCAGTGCTAGTCCGCTTCCTGGGGCACATCTATAGAGCAGGTTAGAAAAGGGTGGAGTGACTCTGGGGAGGTAAATGGAAGCTATTCAGCCAAATGGCTTCCCAACTCAACCAGAATATTTGAAAGACAAGATCCAACCTTAGCTCCTATTCCATTTGATAACCTCTCTGCTTAGTGGCTCTCCACTCACCCCTGCCTCAGGTACCTGTACTTGCTGCCTTCTCTGCCCAGAATGCTTTTCCCCCAGATACAGACATCGCTTGTTCCCTCAGCCAAAACATCACATCAGCAGCAGCTTCCTTTATTTCCACCATATATAAAAACCTCCCCTGCTCCTACCCTATCCATCCCTGACACATTCTATCTCCCTTGCTGCTGCTGCTAAGTCGCTTCAGTTGTGTCTCACTCTGTGCGATCCCATAGACGGCAGCCCATCAGGCTCCACTGTCCCTGAGATTCTCCAGGCAAGAATACTGGAGTGGGTTGCCATTTCCTTCTCCAGTGCATGAAAGGGAAAAGTGAAAGTAAAGTTGCTCAGTCGTGTCCGACTCTTAGCGACCCCATGGACTGTAGCCTACCAGGCTCCTCCGTCCATGGGATTTTCCAGGCAAGAGTACTGGAGTGGGGTGCCATTGCCTTCTCCGTCTATCTCCCTTATAGTGCTTTATTTTTCTCCACAGCACTTCTCCCTAACATTAGATAGAGATGGATGGACGGACACATTTTTTTTTCTCCTTTTTAATTTACTGCCTTCCCAGCCTAGAACAAAATTTCATAAAGGCATCAACTCGGCTTCTTTTATTCACTCCCTTATGTCCAGCGTCTAGAATAGTGCCTGGCACAAAGCAGGCACTCAAGTATTTGTTGGGTGAATAAAAAAATGAATGAATGCAATGAAGAACTCAGAGCTAAGGACTCTTTCCTTAGCTCAGTTAAATTTCCTTAGGACTCTTTCCTCTTTCCTTAGGACTCAGTTAAATTTCTGAACTTCTGTTATCAAATCATTGTTAAGCAAATAGTCTCCTGATAATCAGATGGGAAGCAGGTGACAAGGACTTGTTTTTACTGGCAATGGCACAAAATTGAGCTCTGTCAGTAAATCCCTAAGAATAAATGGAACCTTCAGGCAGAACCAAAGGAATAACAGTAGTATCTTCTGTAAACAACTCCTAGCAAGGTTGTTTTTTCTATGACTATATAATCATTAACCTACCAACCTGGTCCTTCTCTAAGACTCAGGCTTCTCATCTATAAAATGCATAAGAATTGAATGATACAACAGATGGCGAGTATTTATTGGGTATGGAAAATACATGCCCAATAAATGGACACTATAGCGATTATTAAAACTACTGAGGCAGTTATGAGAATGAGATACTACGTTATCTTCCCATGACCTGGAACTGTTTATCCTAGACTTAAAATATAGCTGGAATAACAACATGGAAAAGAAATGTAAGATGCTTTACTCTCCACCACACAGTTGGGCCTAGATTTTAAAGACATCCTAATAGTACCAATGTCCCATATCAGAACCTAGTTTCCACACCTGGTCCAGACCTTGGCCAATACTCTTGTAGACCAGTACTGTGTTGCATGCATTTCTGCATCACTCACTATACCTAAGCACTTAGAATGTAACTGCTGGCTTTTCCCTGCTAGAAACTAAGCAGGGGCTCAACTGAAAAAAGAGTAGTGCAGGCAAAAGGGAAAGAACAGATCAGCAAAGTTCCTGATAATGTTCCTTTTTTTGACTTATCCCTCTAACCATGGACGTCTCTATTCTCCTCTGTAAATTAGACCAAATTCTGATTCCCCTTTCTCCACTAACACTTTATCTATCCATAGCCTTATCTGCTGGGTCAATTCAATTAACTGCACAAAAGCTGACCCTATAGTCTTAGGTCAGATAAAAAGAAAAAGGCTTGACCTGGATCAATTCAACAATCCATTACTTAGGAATACTGCCAAGATCCTGGAGCTTTTTTGTTGATGGGAGATTTCTCTGCAATCTTTTGCAAAAGACTTCTGTAGAAGGACACACTGGTGGGCTAACTAACCTGGGAAGCTAGATCCAAAAGGTAAGTTCCCTTTCTACCCTAAAACCCATGAAGCTTAGATCTCCAGTTAAAATATTCCCTCTCCTACTGAATGTCTAAGTGTTTATTCAAACCCTTGTTTTTGTTATGATAGTCATAAATATACAATATAATACTTATCATTACCAATTTTATCAAAACTGAGGCTTCCAACCTCAGGTATGAAAATCAAAGGTTAAGCCTGGAGACTAATGTTACTAAGAGATCTTATTTTAGTAAGCAGCCTGATGCTTATTTGTTGGTGCTAAAAAGAATCATTCTGATCATTTCTAGTGACAGATGGGTAAGCATTTCCACAATAACTAACTTGGGAACAACTCCAACTGGAGGATGAGAAGAAAAACAAAACCATAGTTCACTACTCATTCCCCAAACACATTTCAAAGTGACAGGTTCCATCTACTTTGAGGCTTCAGTGAATGGCAAGAAGTCCAAAATTCATAGTCTTATTACAGTACTTCCCAAACTGTATTATTTTCCAGTCTGTCTACCCTAGCCGGGCTCTGCGTGCTCAAGATCAGTGACTATTTTATTTCTTTGTATTTCCAGCATTCAACATTTTGTCCAACATATTGCTGGTGCTCATATGATAGAAAAACTACTAAAATGCCCACCCATGAGGCAGGCCTCAAATCTGGCACTGCAGCTCAGAAATTAAACAGAACCTGGAACTGTTAGGGAACTGTTGACCAGAACCACCCTCCTTGGCCAAGCCCACTTGCCCAAGCTGTCTCACAAAAGGAGGTTCCAATAAGGAACATGGTGCTTCCACCAAAAACTAACTGGGAGAATTCAGGAGGGGCCAAAAGAGGAAGGAGATGACCAATCAATCTCCCAGAGTCCTTCTCCCTGGAATCCACCTTGGCTGAGAGAAGCATGTGCCAACAGGAAGGACCCTGAATCAGACTACGGGGCAAGCAAGATGATTAGCCAGACAACCTGGAAACTAACCCCGTGACCATAAAACCTGAGACCACGAGCCACGTGGCAGAGCAGTTCTTCTAGGTTCCCTGACCCTGCTACTCTCCACCCAGATGCCTCCTCCCTATAAAGTTGCTTGCTTTGTCAGCAGATGTGCCTCCTCAAATAATTCATTTCTGAGTGTTAGACAAGAGTCCACTCTCAGGCCCTGGAAGGGGTCCCCCTTCCTGTAACAACAGGCAACTCTGGTGGGACCCCTTTGCTATGATTGACAGCCTGACCACTTGGGGAACTCAGGGACCAGCTCACTTGCCCATAAACCAGACCCAGCAGCTGCTACCAGAGCCCTTTAGTCTCTGGTCTCCCCCTGATGCAGATGACTGGCCAGAATGCCCCGATCAGGTAACAAACAAGAGACTTTGTTGACCTTTTTTCCCTTCCCTCTCTCTTTTCTCTTTTCAGTCCCTCCTATCCTACCCTTTCTTCTGTCCCGGTACTGGACACAGAAGTCTGATTGAAGGGCCTCAGCCTGAGCTGAGGGATGGAGCCTGATCACCTCTGGTGGGCAGAGAACTCCAATGATCTTATCTGGTTTCTGATAGGGCCAAGTTCCCATCCTTCCTTCCTATAAGCCCAGGAAAAATTCCTATAATGCCTGGGCATCTGTAGGTGTCAGGAGACATTCATAAGGCCACCCCTTTTTGTCCCGCCTCCTTCCCCTCTTCTTTCAACCTGTCCTCCTTTCCTCCCTTTGAAATCTTTGACAACCCGAGATATTTCCATTTACTGTTTGTCAGTACTGAAGTTCTGTGTCTCTGTAGGAGGTTTTCTGAGAGACTGCAATCTTGTGATGAAGGAAGTGTCTGACTACGAAACAGTGCCTAAGTGTGTGTTCTACTTTGTGTCCTGTGTTGTGATTTATGATGGCCATTCTGTTTTGTGACATGGGAAAGTCTGGTTCTGTCCACTGCAGAGCCCTCTTAGATGAATGCTCTCTGACTAGAAGGATTTTACCTATGAGCCTACGAAGATGACATTTGATTAAGAGATTAAGATGATACTTTATTATAGTCCTGTGTAGCCACAATATTCTTCAGACTCCAGAGAAACTGGTTTAGGTGAAACTCTTACAATTTCAGAACTGGTTATTTCGGTATATATGGTTAGAAAAAGAAAGTTTGATAAAACGTCTTTTCAGAATTCTGACTTTGCAGGAACAAATTCTTCCAGGAGAACTTGCTTTCCTTTTTCTCTCCCTCTGCCTCGAGACCATGGCTCTCAGGATTATTTATCTTATCTGGATGATCACTAATTTTTGAGACTTAGGGGGGAAAAAAAAAGAGGAAAGAAGCTACTGAATTTTATGTTGTAATACCTGACTCATGACTAAGTTTAAAAAAATGAGTCTATGAGTTCTCTGGTTGTATCTGTCTAAATGTCAGTGTACATTATATATATATATATATATGTCCTTACCTTGGGATGGTACTATCAAATACCATCTAAATTATCAAATGGTGTTATCAAAATTAATTTGTCAATGAGCTCTACTTAATTGGCTTAAAGAAAATTAAGTGCTTATGTAAGTTCTCAAAAATACAGAAAATTACTGGTCAGAATTAATTTCAGGTTTACAAGAACTGGGAAATAATCAGTATTAAATTAGTATCTGGTATTAAACCTTGTTTGTTGATTTAATTAATACAGACAAGTCTTTAGAGTTATTAAAGTATAATGCCCTTATTGTACCTAGGTTTGATAGAAGTCAAATAAATAATAAATAAATTTTTTTAAATAAATATTTTTAAAAAGCAAATGTTTTTAGAAACTATCACTGGCATTTATGTTCACCAATCTACAGAATATTAATTTAGAAGACATCATAATTGGTTACTTTCTCAGTTTTCACTAGAAATTAAGGTTTTTAAGAGTTGCTGCTAAGTCGCTTCAGTCATGGCTGACTCTGTGTGACCCCATAGACAGAAGCCCACCAGGCTCCTCCGTCCCTGGGATTCTCCAGGCAAGAACACTGGAGTGGGTTGCCATTTCCTTCTCCAATACATAAAAGTGAAAAGTGAAATTGAAGTCACTCAGTCGTGTCCGACTCTCAGTGACCCCATGGACTGTAGCCTACCAGGCTCCGCCGTCCATGGGATTTTCCAGGCAAGAGTACTGGAGTGGGGTGCCATTGCCTTCTCCGTTTAAGAGTTGAGGACTCTATAATTTACCTATGTCATTAGGGAAGAATTTCAGTACATAATAGGAAAGTAGGATGTGTGTTTTCAATGAACAAGGTATGAGGAATGGAACTGCATTTTATTAGGGGAAAAGAAAGTGAGCCTGTCTTAGAGCTGGTTGTTTCTGTACGGGTAAGAGTATGGGGAACAGACTAACACGGGGGATACAGACTATGGGGATACAGACCATCCTGAGTATGGTCAGGATTGGCTACGTTTAGACTGAAGTTAATTGAATTTTGTTGTTAAAAGCAAGCTGGTGCAAGACTAGATTTGCTTTTCATTCTCTATTAAGAAAACAAAATTTCCTTTAAATGCTCTTTTGATAACAGGTTGTGTGAGTTTCTGTGCCTTTAAGCAGCCTGCATTTACTGTTGAGATCTCTTGCAACTTTGGTTAGGGAATAAGTAATATCTCTCAGTGACCTATGCTCTTACTTGATCAAGTGTTTTGAAACTTTTTGACAAACTTCCCAAATACCAAATTTTGATTAAAGTTCTTTTGACCTCCAGCTAACTTTGGGACATTTTAGAGGGTCTCTGAGGCATCTTGGAGAGAAATATTTAACTAGTAGTATTTGATATATTAGATTACATGGAGAGTATTATCACATGAGTCATAAACCTACTCAGAATATACTGCATGTATAAATATTATTAATATAGACATTCTAAAAATTGTATAATTTTTTAAAATTTGGGTATATTCTGATATTGGGCTTCCCAGGTGGTGCTAGTGGTAAAGAACCCGCCTGCCAATGTAAGACACGTGCATTCAATCCCTGGATATGGAAGATCTCCTGGAGAAGGTCATGGCAACCTACTCCAGCATTCTTGCCTGGAAAACCCCATAGACAGTAGAGTCTGGTGGGCTACAGTCCTTGGGGTCAAAAAGAGTCAGACATGACTGAAGTGACTTATTAGCACAACGTCCTGATATCATGTTATAATTTAAGCTGTTATTTTAAAATGTGTATCACAGCAGTAACTAAGTTTCTCTCATCAATTACATTGTGATCAAATGTTAAACCATGACTTTTTAAGTCTTTCTCTCATTTATAGACAGTTATTGTACTCTGATAAATCTGATTATACAGGGGAACTGAGTAAGAGAAAAAAATCCTAATAAAAATATCTGATGGCTTCATAAAAAGTTAACAAAAAGGATTAGTTACATAGGTTTGAGTAAACTAATTAATGTGGTTATAATTTTTATGGTTTCTGTCTGAAACATTATAAGTTTTTAATCTGTGTTTTCCAGATATAAAGAAACACTCTCAGACTTCTCTGGTGGTACATTGGATAAGAATCCACCTGCCAGTACAGATGACACAGATTCAGTCCCTTGTTCAAGAGGATTCCACATGCCATGGAGCAACTAAAGCACATGTGCCACAACTACTGAGCCCATGCTCTAGAGACCACAAGCCACAGCAAATAAGACCCAGCACAATCAAAAATAAATTAATTAACTAAAAAATAAGAAACCCTTTCAAACTAATAATGACTTACAGCAAAATTCATAAATTATACCTCTATAAGCAGAATTAAAACATTTCTCTTTTCTCTCTACCTGAGCTCTCTAGAGACTGGAAACTCTTAGGTTCCTAGCAACTTCATCAGATAAATTAGGAAGGCCACCTCCTAACAGGTGCAAGAATCTCAAGGTATTCTGTGGACCTCAAAAAGGGAGGCATTCACTTAAATCTACAAGGCAAAATCTGTGACAAAAGCCCTCGGTGTGGCTTTCCTGGCCTCGGGAGGACTTCTATCAATGAATCAGATTTAATTTGAGGACAAGTTAATTTTGATTTGGCTATATTTGATAAAAATGGGAGTGATTTTAGAGAAAAAGATGTTCCAATAGATACTAAATTCTGTTATTGAGGCCTATATTCACTAAGATTCGCTTATCAGACAATTCCTTGCTGTTATGTTATATTGCTGCAAAGTTTAATTGAATTATTAAAAAGGCACACTTTGTTTCTGAAGCTTAACTCAGTAATCTATCTTTGGATGATGATAGATGTCCCATGATCTGCAACCAGAAGGTTAACATCAGGTTATGGTCACTTAAATGTAAAGGCTCCCTTAGTTTGGTAACAATTAAACGTTTCTGAGGTGGTACAGTGACAAAAAAATCTGCCTGCCAATGAAGGAAACGTGGGAGACGCGGGTTCAATCCCTGGGTCAGAAAGATCCCCTGGAATAGGAAATGGCAACCCACTCCAGTGTTCTTGCTTGGAAAATTCCATGGACAGAGGAGCCTGGCAGGCTACAGTCCACAGGGTCGCATGCACACAACGCACCACCAAACCACTAGGGATAACCAGACTAGTAATACTAGGAAATTGGGCTGGGTGCTTTATGGACAATGCCAATATATAATTTCCCTTGAAGATAAAGACTGATACAAAGCAGATTAAGTCAGATGACCTGGGATATACTGGGCTGCACCTAATAGAAGTTCTTGCCTTAAATTTCAATTTGTGACCTTACTAATACTGCTAGCTGTACTATTTTTTTATATTGCCTGTTTTACAAAACTGTTGTTTCTTGCATTTCCAAATGTGTGACTGAACTTCTGATAAAATGATGATACATAGTTTCCATGTGAGATCAATGATTATAAAAGTATAATTCTAGATATAGGAAGAAGCAACAAGAAGGAATATTTTCCTGAACCATAAGAGACTAAGGTGGTCTAGAGTCTTTTGGCCACTGTTCAGTGACAGCACACTGAGTGGCCCATCAGCGAAACCTTCCCCAGACCTGGAAATGAGCATTCCAAGCACTGTGGGACAAAATGGTCATGAAATGCCCCCCAAACTATGGTCGAATTTATGACCCTGAAGGGGCCCTGGCAACTGAAAACTGGCACTTGCCATCTGCTTCGGTAACAATTAGGTCAATGAGCACTGTGGCCACTGACCTTCAACACATCCTGAAAGGAGTTCAGTGGAGAGATCAAGGATGAGGTGCTCTGTGCTCTGGAAAAACCGACAGAACAGGCCTGCAGGTAGTTATAGTTTCAAGAGATTTTATGAGCCCAAATTCTTACATCTTCTCATAACTAGATAACACTAAAATTGTTATCAGTGACATCTGCTTTGGTCAACTAAGGAGAAAAATGAAACCGAAAGTCAAAATGGAGTAGCTGTGGTTGAGACATCTAAGGTTATTAATACTCGGAGGCATTATGGACGTGATTTCAGACAAGGCCATGTATTGCTGAGAACTTGAGTTTTCTGAGCTGTGTCAGACATGGGATGCCACTGGCATTTCTCAAAACAACGTCTGCTGGTGACTGGCAGCTGCAACCTTATGGTTTCAAGGTATCCTCTTATAACTAAAAAATGAAAGTGCTTTAGATTAGATATTAACAAAAAGAAGAAACGCATGTGTAGTGGCCAATAGCTTCTGTTATGTGTATGTTAATGCTACATCAGAAGTTAAAACTTACTTAGGTACAATTAGACAACTGGTTACAAGTCTCCCAAAGGTGCTAGGTCCAGAATGGGTTTCAAGATTATTCTTCTAAATACCTCAGGGAATGAAATTTATTTTGTCTATTACAGGTTTCACTTCTCTAATTACTTCTAATTAAGTCTGTTACACCAAAATGGTGGACCAAAGGATTGAGATCTGAATAATAAGAGACTCAGATCCAGTACCTGGAACTCAGAAACATTTCCAGTTCAGTGTCTAGTCCCCAAATTGAGACAAGACTATGCCCCATTTCAACAGGAATTTGCCACAGCTATTCTTGTTCCATTCCCTGAAAGACTGAAGAGTATCAGAGAGAGGACTGAAACTGAGCAGGAATCTGTAGGGCTCCCGAGTACAAATCCTTTCTGTGTCTCCTATTTCTCATTTGTAGATTATAGGTTTCATTCAGCCTCCTTGACCTTAACTGAGTTTCAAAGGGCAGCTTGAAGCAGCTGCTAATCAAGGAAGGGAGAGGATGCAGAAACAGGGGAGGAACAGCCAAGTGGTGGGACAGCCTCGGGGCAGGGTCCTGGTTCCTATGCTAGGAGCATGCATAACTGTATCTTTGAGTTCTTCTGACAAACTGCCCTCCACACACACACCCAAGTGGAGGATGGTAACTTCAGGCTGAGCCCAAGATTCCTGGAGCACCACCCAGGTACCTCACCACCCACCAATCAGAAGAAAGTCACACACTCTGCAGCCCTCACCCCAAATGTTGCCTTTCTTTTCTGGGCCCAGCAATGAACACCCTGTTAGGCTTCCTGTTTAGCCCCTGTCTGTTTCATCTGCTTACAAGGTTTATCTCTGACAGAGTCCAACAGTTTCAGGCCAAACTGTTGTTACTATGAGAGTGGAAGTCAGTTTCAGACATAGAATACCTAGATTTAGATCAGGCGGAGAGAGATTTCTACTCTAATAGATAAGACGGTGCCCACTCCCAATAGGAAGTAGCTACAAAAGAAAGAAACCTCTGCCCCATTTCCCAAGAAGTATCTTGAGTATGAAGTGTCTCAGAGGGGAGTTGTTAGGGAAGTGTTGACCAAAATCACTCACCTTGGCCAACAAGAGGTCCCCATAAGGAACGTGGTGCTTCAGACAAAAACTAACCAGGAGAATTCAGGAGGGGCTCAACGATAGAGAAGACCAACCTCCCAGAGTCCTTCTCCTTGGAATCCATCTTGGCTGACAGATGCATGCCAAAAAAGGACCCTGAGTTAGACTATGAACTAAGCAACATGATTGGCCAGAGACAACCTAGAAACTAACCCCATTACCACAAAACCTGAAACTGTGAGCCACACGTGGCAGACCAGTTCCCCCGGGTTCCTTTACCCTGCTGCTCTCCACCCAGGCACCCCTTCTCAGTAAAGTCGCTTGCTCTGTCAGCACACGTGTCTCCTTAGACAATTCATTTCCGAGTGTTAGGCAAAAGCCCACTATCAGGCCCTACAAAGGTTCCCCCTTCCTTCAACAGAACGGTATGACCACATTCTGGCCAATTCTTTTCCCCTTCTTTGTCCCACAACTACAATCAGGCTGTAGAAAGTGAACTCTCCATCAGAGAACCTCCCAATGTCAGGCAAAAAGGAGTGGGCTGTAAATCCGCCTGGGCTGCTTCAGTCCTCCAAGTACGGAACAAGATTCTCTCTGCTCCCCAAGCCTTAGGTACTGTTCTCTCGCTCCAGCTTTGACATCGACCCCTCCCCAACCTGGCCCCCAAAACCTCCACTCCCCCAGCCCAAGCCTGGGCGCCCGGAGCTTCCCAAAGGAGAAGCGCCGCGGTGCACAGTGGGAGCTGTAGTTCCCAGGTGAGTTCCGCGCCCCAGCAGCCCTGAGGACCGGACTCCCGCTCCCAGAAGCCCGCGCGCGGGCGCCTCGCCCAGTCAAGCCACCTCACCTGTTCTATGGACGTGACTGTTTCCACCGAGTCGTCCTGCAACCGCTCCCGCGCGTGCTCTGGCCTCAGACTATACAGCGGCTCTGACCAGACAGGGGAGGAAGATGGAGGACAACAGTAGGTGAAGGAACTCGGAGAAGCCATGATCCGGAAAGCAGCGGGCGGTGTATAGGGCTCAGCTTCGGCAAACCACAACGCGCATTGAAACTCGAGCGGGCTAAGGCGCTACGGTGAGCGGGTAGAGTCAAAAGATTCTGAACGCGAATTGCTACTGCCACCTACACATCCTCAGGGAGTGGGATGCTGCCGCCCCCCACCGGGCAGAGGCGTTGCTGCAAGAGGCTCAGTTTCCTAGCGGCAGGGAAGAATGTGTACGTCGAAATTTCATTTCACACACACCCCTCTTTTCAACATTCTGCTCATTCTCACTTAATTGTTATGTCAGTAGTTTCCAGTTGCGGGTGCCCAAGAGCCCAATGAGTGTAACTCTTAAAGCATTTCTGACAGCTCTCCTGACTGTCTCAATCATGCTATTACGAATAGAATTATTGTTCACCTTTGGGTACCCTGGTGGCGCAGACCGTAAAGCATCTGCCTACAATATGGGAGACCTGGGTTCGATACTTGGGTCGGGAAGATCCTCTGGAGAAGGAAATGGCAACCCACTCCAGTACTCTTGCATGGAAAATCCTATGGATGGAGGAGCCTGGTTGGCTACAGTCCATGGAGTTGCAAAGAGTCGGACACGACTGAGCGACTTCACTTTCCTTTGGGTACATGACAACCGTCCAGGAGAAGCCAGCAAGTAGCTTCTCCATCTCAGCACTCAGTGTTGGAGGGAAGGGGCACTATAATTTTCTCTTGTCTCACTGGGGTTACAGTGCAGTAACAGAAACTAAAACGCAGTAGAAGGAACAAATATAAGTGAAACAACCGAGAAATATTCACTCATTTATTTAGAAATTTTAAATGAAGTACCTACTATATGTCAGGGCACCCGTGCTAGGTCCCAGGAATACAAAAGTGAGCTAAATTGCCCGTGGGAATTTTACAGTCTGGTAGAATTGACAGAATTAAGTGAATGAGCACAATAAATACATGAAGACGTGATAAATTGTATGAAGGAAAATAACGGTCTGTGAAAGTAAAGGAGGAGGGGACTAATTAGACTGGCTGGTCTGGCCAACCCTCTCTGAGTAAGTGACATGTAGAATGAGACTTGAAGGATGACAAGGAGCCATCCACGTGAACAACATCAAGAAGAGACTCACAAGAGAAAAGAACAGCAAGTTTGAGAGAACATGCAATAAATATGCTCATGTGTGTTTGTATTCAATCTGATATTTAATCTGAAGGTGTTCCAAATAAAAGAAATCCCTCTTAAGTGGGGTTAATCATCATATACATCTCCATTAAGTGTTCAAGTTGTGATTTTAGGAAAACCCTGCTACGTTTGGGCAAGCAATGGAAGAGAACCTCTTTTAGGGACCCACAACAAAAAGACTACACCAAAATTATAATACCAAGAGGTTAACCTATTTAGAGTTGGGGTGGGGGCTTGGGAGTTCAAGATGACAAGATGATAACAGACTTTCCAGATAGACTTGGACACAAGATCCACTTCTGGCTCAGAGGATTTTACTCTGTTCCCACTCAATTCCAAGTCACATGTCTAGGACTCAGGGAACCGTGGGATGATATTTCACAACCAGCCATTCCCCTGTTCTCGGTGTCTAAAGATGAGGCCAGGATGGCCCAGGGGCCTAAGGCAGGTAAACATTATCACTATGTCCATTTTAGAGGTGCCATAGTTGAGTGAAATCCTGGAGGTGCCAGAATATTTCTAAATCTGAGAATAAATAGGACTGTGTGGGTTAGAGTCATGGATATAGCTGTACAACATGAAATTGTCTCTATTCTTCCCTCTGTTTTGGCATCTTACTGCCTTTTAGTTTTGTTTTGGAAAAAAATGATCTGTTAAGGTCTGGGTCAAATCTAAGAACTCCACCATCTTTGTAAATAGTTGTTGTGCTACCTAGAAATTTAAATTGAGCTATCTTCACGACCCAAATAAGCATGAAGTTGTGATCACTCACCTGGAGCCAGATATCCTGGAATGTGAAGTCAAGTGGGCCTTAGGAAGCATCACTACGAACAAAGCTAGTGGAGGTGATGGAATTCCAGTTGAGCTATTTCAAGTCCTAAAAGATGATGCTGTAAAAGTGCTGCACTCAAAATGCCAGCAAATTTGGAAAACTCAGCAGTGGCCATAGGACTGGAAAAGATCAGTTTCCATTCAAATCCCAAAGAAAAGCAATGCCAAAGAATGCTCAAACTACCACACAATTGCACTCATCTCACACACTAGCAAAATAATGCTCAAAATTCTCCAAGCCAGGCCTCAGCAATATGTGAACCGTGAACTTCCAGATGTTCAAGCTGGTTTTAGAAAAGGCAGAGGAACCAGAGATCAAATTGCCAACATCCTCTGGATCATCAAAAAAGCAAGAGAGTTCCAGAAAAACATCTATTTCTGCTTTAATGACTATGCCAAAGCCTTTGACTGTGTGGATCACAACAAACTGGAAAATTCTGAGAGAGATGGGAATACCAGACCACTTGATCTGCCTCTTGAGAAATCTGTATGCAGGTCAGGAAGCAACAGTTAGAACTGGACATGGAACAACAGACTGATTCCAAATAGGAAAAGGAGTATGTCAAGGCTGTATGCTGTCACCCTGCTTATTTAACTTATATGCAGAAATGAGAAATGCTGGGCTGGATGAAACACAAGCTGGAATCAAGATTGCTGGGAGAAATATCAATAACCTCAGATATGCAGATGACACCACCCTTATGGCAGAAAGTGAAGAACTAAAGAGCCTCTTGATGAAAGTGAAAGAGGAGAGGGAAAAAGTTGGCTTAAAGCTCAACATTCAGAAAACAAAGATCATGGCATCCGGTCCCATCACTTTATGGCAAATAGATGGAGAAACAGTGGAAACAGTGTCAGACTTTATTTTTCCAAAATCACTCCAGATGGTGACTGCAGCCATGAAGTAAAAAGACTCTTATTCCTTGAAAGAAAAGTTATGACCAACCTAGACAGCGTATTAAAAAGCAGAGACATTACTTTGCCAACAAAGGTCTGTCTAGTCAAGGCTATGGTTTTTCCAGTAGTCATGTATGGATGTGAGAGTTGGACAAAAAGAAAGCTGAGTGCCGAAGAACTGATGCATTTGAGCTGTGGTGTTGGAGAAGACTCTTGAGAGTCCCTTGGACTGCAAGGAGGTCCAACCTGTCCATCCTAAAGGAAATCAGTCCTGAATGTTCACTGGAAGGACTGATGTTGAAGTTGAAACCCCAATACTTTGGCCACCTGATGCGAAGAGCTGACTCCTTTGAAAATACCCTGATGCTGGGAAAGATTGAAGGTGGGAGGAGAAGGAGACGACAGAGTATGAGATGGTTGGATGGCATCACCGACTCAATGAACATGAGTTTGGATAAACTCCAGGAGTTGGTGATGGATAGAGAGACCTGGGGTGCTGCAGTCCATGGGGTTGCAGAGTTGGACAGGACTGAGGGACTGAACTGAACTGAAAGAGTGACAGCTACTGAAAGAGTAACTGGAACAATTCTGTAACAAATTATAACATCTGTTACAAGTGCACCTAAAGCAATTGCAAATTGTATTCAAGAAATAGAAATCTGTTTCTGAATGCAGTCTCCTCCACAGTGGGATCTGAAAGAGGTCGATAGGGAGGAAGCAAGAGCCTCCTGCAGGATAGTGTATTTATGCGCTGCTCGGTGAACTAAGTGCTGAGGAGACAGTGGTGAATAAGCCACACGCGTGCTCAGCCCTTCTGGGTCTCAAGATTTACCAGGAGAAACAGACATTAAATAATCATTACAGAACTGACTATTATTGCAGTTGGGGGAAATGGCATGAGGGAGAAAAAGCTCCGTCTATGGGGTTGCACAGGGTCGGACACGACTGAAGCAACTTAGCAGCAGCAGCAGCAGCAGGATGAGACTGCATGGCAGGGGAGACTGAAGGTAGTCTGGAAGATCATGAGGAAATGATGACGGTGGGAGGACAACCCCAGGCAAAGGAAACCCAGTGGCAACAAAATCAAGTGAAACAAGGAATGGAAAACATGAGGAGTTTATACTCTATGTGGCATCAAGAAGGCTTTTCAGCCTTGGATCAGCGATGGCCTACAGGTCATCTTTCCTCTGAGTTTAATAAAGCGATTTGTTCAAGAAGCAGAATGTACATAAATATTGGCGGTATGGCAGAAAAGGATATATTTACAGGAGAAAGTCTTAGTAATGATAATAGCAACTCCATCTTGGACTACAGATGGTTTGGGTTTAACTCAAATTTATGACATTCTTCTAAATTAAACTGTGAATTGTAATTGTTTCTTTAAAAAATAAGATGAGGATAGTGCTATTTTATATTAATACTTTTATCTAGAGCAATAAGAAAAAAGATTAATGGTCTAAATGAACCACTAGAGGGCGCTTCTGCCCCTAGCGTAGCTTCCAGAGAAAGCTTTAAAACTGCTCTCACTGCATTCCTCACAGAAGCCCATATGTCAGCATGGATTGTTTCTTTTAATACCTTGCAAATCTATGTAATAATACATATTTTGGAAAGAACTCATCTATTATCCTGCTAGGTAATTAATTTTCTCCCCCACAATGACTTCTCTACCAGCATCTGCGGTCTCCCATTCTGCCTTCCCTGTCCCTGGCCCTCCTGTCTCCTCGGATGGAAGGGTTACCCAGCTCTTACCTAGGGTCAAACCTTCCTTCTCCCCTTATGCCCATCCTCCCTTACCTCTCCTAAGACATCTAATTGTTCCTGTACTTGATCATGTCCATCACTCACAAACAGGCTACTTCTCCATTCACTGGGGAAAAAAAAGACATTTTTAAGCCTCTTGATTCCACTCCTCCTTCAGCTACCTCCCCATTCCTCCTTCCCTCTCTACCAGTGGTTCCAGTTCCTCTCCTCCTACTGTCTCCTGAACCCATTCCAATCTGGCTTCCCCACTGGCTCTTGTCAAGTCCCCGTTAAACTTTTAATTGCTAAATCCCCGTTAAACTTTTAATTGCCAGTCTCAGCTTTTATCCTGTCTTCCAACCTGACCTCCTAACAGCACGTGACAGGGTTGATCATTCCCTTCTCCTTGAAATACCTTCTTCTTGCAATGTCTAGCACCAGCCTTTTCTATTTCCTCATCTCTCTCACGCTGTAACTTTGGAGTCCCTCGGGGTTCTCTGTCTACATTCGCTCACCTGTGAGCTCAGTCAGGTTCAGTGTTGCAAATACTGCCAGCAGACTGAAAACACCCTCATTTATATCTCCAACCTGGGTCTCTTTCCTGAACTCGCGTTCGTATCTAACATCCTATTTGCGTTTCCACTTAGATATCTAACATGCATCTTAGCATGGTAAGTGTGTTCACAACAGAGCTGCTGGTTTCCCTTCCAAACCCGTGCCCTCAGCCTTTTCCCCTCAATTACCGTAAGTAACTCCACCCTCCCACTTTCCTACAAATCTCTTGGAGGCATCCTTGATGCCTCTCTTCCACTCACTCCTCCTAACTCTTAGTGAAAATACATCCAGAATTTAACCCCTGCTTACAAAATCCCACAGCGGAGGTCCTGGGCCGAGCCACCACCATCTGCCACTTGAATTCTTACTCTCATCTCTTAACTGTGCTCCCTGATTCTACTCTTGTCCTCCAACAGCTTAATACAAACTCAAAAGCCAGACTGAACTTCTTCAATGTCAGCAAATGACCCCTTCATCTGAAGACTTCTGATGATCTCAGAGTCAGCCTCGAGGTTCTTATCCTAGCCTAGAAGGCCCCACAACCTGGCCTTTTCTTGCACTTGCCTGACTGCTCGCTCTGCCCACCACACTGGCCTCCTGCTGGTCTGTGTACGCCCCAGGGCCGGCCTCAGAGGGCGGTGCTTGCTCTCGCCTCCCACACAACGCTCCACCCCCAGATGTAGACGCGGCCTGCCCTCTCACTTCTGGTCTTTACTCAGATTTTAATACTCTGTCCCACTCTCCTGTTTTCTTTTTCTCCAGAGCACACATCGCCAGCTGACAAACTCTATACTTTATGCATTTGTTTACTGTTTGTCTTCCTCCCACTAAACGGCAAGCTCTCAGGACAGGGATTTTTATATTGTTCATCACTTACTCTCTAGAACATAATAGGCACTGAGTAAGTTCAATGACTCGAATGATTTCCAGTCATTGTAATAAACATTTGAGTGCTTATTTGTGCAACGTACTGTAACAAATGATGACAATGAACATAATATTATACTCATCTTATCCTTCAAGAGCTCACTAGCTAATAAATACAGAACCTATGTAAATATAAATAAATATAAGCATACAAAATATAAACATAAGATATATAGATAAAGACATAAAATAGGACATAGCACACAGAATTCAGTGAAATAAAATAGGAAAGGAATAATTCATTCTAATCTATGAAGATGGCCTTTTAATATATAACATTAGTGTTTAGTTATATTTTCAATAGAGTAAATATTCTCTGGTAAATATTTTAAATAGTTACATTAGAAGGTGGAAACTGTAAAATTCTAGTTTTTATTCTTATTTCCTATAGCACATACAACATATGGCTTCCCTGGTGACTCAGACAGTAAAGAATCTGCCTGCCATGTGGGAGACCCAGGTTCAGTTCCTGGGTTAGGAAGATCTCCTAGAGGAGGGTATGGCAACCCACTCCAGTATTCTTGCTTGGAGAATCCCCATGGACAGAGAAGCCTGGCAGGCTACAGTCCGTGGGGTTGCAAAGAGCCTGACATGATTGAGCAACTAAGCACAGCAACTTACGACTACGAGCTTCCTTGGTGGCACCATAATAAAGAATACACCTGCCAATGCAGGAGACACAAGAGACATGGGTTTAATCCTTGGGTCGAGAATCCCATGGAGAGAGGAGCCTGGCAGGCTACAGTCCACAAGGTCACAAAGAGTCAGACACAACTGAAGCGACTTAGCACACATGCATACGTACAACATATACAAATATTGAATCGTTTTGTTGTGTACCTAAAACTAATATAATGTTATATGCCAGTTATACCTCAATGAAAAAAGGAAGAGAGGACGGGAGGAGGGGATCATTCTCTTTACAGCGTGCTGCTGCTGGCTTTCTTCAGTGATGATTATTACGTTCACCTTTCCATTCAGCCCTCCTCCCTCCTCCTAGTTCCTTCTAACCTTTGCCTGGTCTCTGTTCCATCCTAGATTTTCCATCTTCAGCAACAACATTACCCCAGCAGATGCTTGCATCTATTACTCTCTGAAATTTCGGGAGGGGAGCACTGGGGAAAAATGTTTTTCAAATCACTCCAAGCAGAATAGCTTTCTGAACAATGATTTTATGGCATTGAGAACAACTGTGAGCTTCTCAGAAATCAATATATCATCAATTATACATACTTGCATCATTGTGTCAAGTATTGAGGCAAAATTAATGACATTATATATTACCAATCATTACACAGACTCTACTGCTTAAAACCAGTACAAAAGTATTGACTTTTAGTCCTACTTGGGATTTTTTATGGTGAAATCGACTTTACCAGCACATACAGAATTGAAGCCAATTAGCATTGTTCACATTGAGAAAGTGGAGAAATGGTTTTAAAAACTGTTGAGAGGTAATGCCAGACACATATGCTCCAGAGTTAACAAGAGACCTTCAACATCATCTGTGCCTTTAAAAATACAGATATTCCTGGGCATCCGTGCAGACCTACCCAATCAGAATCTCTGGGGCTGGGTCCCAGACACGTGCATTTTTTAAAGCTCCACACGTGATGCTGATACACAGGCAGGGTTGCGAGCCACCCCAGCCTTCTTTTTATGTGACAGAAATGCTGGCTATTCACTAGAGTCCTGCTTCCCTCCCACAGCGAGCATTGCAGCTGCGAAGTGACAGCCCAGCAGTCCCCAAACGCATGCAGGCAGAGCCTTCTGATGGAGTTCTGGCCAATGGAACGTGGGCAAAAGCAACATCCACCACATCCAGGCCTGGTCTTTTACCACCCTCTACTCACCCTCTCTTTCCTCTCTTCACCTCTCTGCAAGTAGGCGATTGATGCCTAGGACAGCCCTCCCTAGGCTGTTAAAATTGAGATTTTTAGCTTTCTAGGGAGGGCCTAGAAAGTTAAAAAGTCTCAATTTACAAAAGATCTTCATGTTTTACTCCACTAGATAATGGTAAAATAGATTCAAAATGATTTTCTGCATGAACGTTGTGACTTCTTTCAAACGTGTATTAATATTACCACTCCTTCCAAATAGCCTTTTTGAAGTTTGTTAATTTATGGCTGGGCTTCCCTGGTAGCTCAGCTGGTAAAGAATCTGCCTGCAATGCAGGAAACCTGGTTCAATTCCTGGGTCAGGAAGATCCCCTGGAGAAGGGCATGGCAACCCACTCCAGTATTCTTGCCTGGAGAATCCTCATGACAGAGGAGCCTGGTGGGCTACAGTCCATGGGGTTGCAAAGAGTCAGACATGACTGAGCAACTAAGCACAGTAATTTATGACTACAAATTCCTTGGTGGCGCTGTAGTAAATAATCCTCCTGCCAATGCAGGAGACACAAGAAACATGGGTTCAATCCTTGGGTCAGGAAGATCCTCCGGAGTAGGAAATGGCAACCCTCTCCAGTATTCTTGCCTAAGAGTCAGACATGACTGAATGACTGAGCACACAACTTATGACTACAGGATCAACTCTTCCTACCTCTGTTGAATGTCCCAAAATTTCACCTTCCCTACCCAAGTGTCACAGAGCCCCTCCTCCCCTGCCATCTGCAAGGCAACCTCAGAGGGGGTTTAGGTGTATATGCACTTGTCTCGGAGAGCTTAGTTTGCCCTGTCCCCTCTTCCCTTGTCATTTCAGAGTCTCTTTCTTTTTCTATTTCTCAGAGATGGAGAAGAAAAAGGATGTGAATAGAAGACAGTACTGAGACAATCAGGGGGTATGGGGTCTGTCTGTTTCTTCTAATCCTGAGATAAGGTAGAAATACTTCTGCCAGGTGAGTACTGCTGCTGCTGCTAAGTCGTTTCAGTCGTGTCTGACTCTGTGCAACCCCATAGATGGCAGCCCACCAGGCTCCCCTGTCCCTGGGATTCTCCAAGCAAGAATACTGGAGTGGGTTGCCATTTCCTTCTCCAGTGCCTGAAAGTGAAAAGTGAAAGTGAAGTCGCTCAGTCCTGTCTGACTCCTAGCGACCCCATGGACTGCTGTTACAACAGATCCCACAGCAGTGCCTTTGCTGGCTGTTTAAACACAGAGCATGCTCAATGTGGCTGGGGTGAAGGTAGCAGGGAGCAGGGCAGGTACTTGTCTCCCTGGTAAAAGAATCAGTACAATGTACTTGAGAGACTGATTCTTGGAGGTTTTTTGCAGGAGAGACATCCAGCAACCATTCCTTGGATGTCACCCAGCTCTACTAAAGACTGCCCCAGTCCAAACTGACCTCCCCTGGAGAGGATGTCAAAATGTCCCACTGAGTGATTGCGATAAGGGGAGAATTAAATATTTTCTTTACAGAGACCATGGTTGAAGCAAGCTTTGTTGTCTTCACTAGTTCTGTGGTTCTTTTGCTAACATTGTCCCCAAATCTCAGCTTTTCCACCTCAGAGTGTGTGCACAAGGGCACATGTGCACGTGTACACACACACACACATACACACACAGAAAATAAAGAGAGAAGATCTCTCTATGACAGCTCTGAAAATAGGTGAGCCTGGATGAACAAACTAGAAGTTTAGGCTCTATACTATTCCATTATTGATTCTGCTTTTTTAAAAAAGAAATGTAAGCTACCAAATTTGAGGTAAGCCTACTAGGATGAAATCTCTTCTATTTTTTATGAGTCTGGGCATTCATTTCCCTGGATTTGTTTAAGAAGCTGCACTCTTTTGCCTGTCTTAACCTATGCAAAGCCATTTCCTTCAAAGTGAAGAATTGATGCTTTTGAACTGTGGTGTTGGAGAAGACTCTTGAGAGTCCCTTGGACTGCAAGCAGATCCAACCAGTCCATCCTAAAGGAGATCAGTTCTGGGTGTTCACTGGAAGGACTGATGTTGAAGCTGAAACTCCAATACTTTGGCCACCTGATGCGAAGAGCTGACTCATTTGAAAAGACCCCGATGCTGGGAAAGATTGAGGGCAGGAGGAGAAGGGGACGACAGAGGATGAGATGGTTGGATGGCATCACCGACTCGATGGACATGAGTTTGGGTAAACTCCGGGAGTTGGTAATGGACAGGGAGGCCTGGCATGCTGCAGTTCATGGGGTCGCAAAGAGTCAGACACGACTGAGCGACTGAACTGAACTGAAGTTTCTTCTTGGACAAGGAACTTACCTCAGGTTTCATTTTCCTTCCCGTTCCTTTAACAGAAGCAAGCAGAGAGCCACTAACGTCCCGGTAAGGAGGCCTGTGGAAGTACTGACCATTACAGTGCCCATCCATCGATGGGAGGGCAGCTGCAGTGCCCAGAGGGGGCCAGGCTGAGCTGAATTTGTGCCCCTGGCCATGTACGGTGGTGTGGGTGAAAATCACAGCAGGATGATGGGAGTGTCTTGAAAACATCCCTGACCATCTGTGGGATAGGCTTACCACCTACGTGGTGGCTCAGGCAGTCAAGAATCTGACTGCAATACGGTAGGCTCAGGTTCGATCCCTGGGTCAGGAAGATCCCCTGGAAAAGGGAATGACAACCCACTCCAGTATTCTTGCCTGGAGAATCCCATGGACAGAGGAGTCTGGCGGGATACAGTCCATCGGGTTGCAAAGAGTCAGATAAGATTGAATGACTAACAAAAACAGACACATACGCACAGGGAAATCAAAGCAGGGTGATTTCCACTCCTCAGCATTTACTGAGTACTGGGGTTCAATAACATGCTCAAGACTGCACAGCTGGTGAGGGGAAGAGCTAGGACTGGAATCCAAGTGGGCCCAACTCCAGAGCCCGCAGCATGTACTTGAAACCCAATGTAAAGCCAGTGAAGAGAATCACATCTGGACATCTTAGAGGATTCTGCAAAATAGGTTTCCTTGGCTTTTAATTCCATCTACATAACTGTCAGTTCAGGATTTTTTCCCTCTTTATTATAAATTTATACCCTTTGCCTGAAATATAGCTCTTCAAGCCAAGTAAATGGACTTACTGCTTTCCTTGACCTATTACTGAAAAACACATTCTCATCCAGTACTCAGCCTGAAAACAGTCAAACACACCCACTTTTTCATCACTTCTTAAAGATCTAATGGGCTAGACGTGTTCTCCCTTTGTACTTATTCTCAGGAATAGGCCATTTGCTAGACTCCAGAGAGCATTTATTTGCCTCTCTCTGGTGCTAACACATTCAGTGGTAGTAAATTGGGTCTTGAACAGAGGGCCATTCATTCTTTGGAGCCGTTGGTGTGCACCAGCAGAAATACTTAGTGGGCTGAAATAATATATTGGCATCCTGAGCACCGACCCTAAGCAGCTTAAACTCAAAACAGAGCCTTGCCTGCACAACACTTCTGAAGGACTGTGCGTTTGGAACTGTTCTTATGATCCGCTGTCTTTTCAGCCTGGTGAAGGTCAGCAGACATTTCCCCCGTTTAAAGAAAAGCTGGGATTAGTGGGGGAGGGGGAGGTTGGAGGGAGGACACAGTCACGCAAGGTTATGGAGAAGCCAGATGGCAGAGAGGGAGAATTCTAGCAATACTCTCCAGGGTTTCTGGAGGCCGCGACTTCTGAGCGAAGACGCGCGCTTCAATGCAGACCCAGACCGAGGCCTTCCGACCCGGGGTGAGCGCAGGTGAGGACCAGCCACTGTGCGTCTCGGCCCCTCTCCGCGGGCCGGGTAAGCTCCCGCGGAGGGCGGGCGCTCGGCTAGGGCGGAGCCAGCAGGGCCAGGTTCGGGATGGGATTGGGGGAGAAGTGAGGAGTTTGGTGGAGGTGGGCTGGGTAGCTCATCCCAGCATCCTAGCCTCCCAGTCCACTCGGAAGGTCTGCAGGGAAACAAAAACGTTCCCCAACCCCCTCACCCCTGTGTCTCGGAGCCCCGCCCGTCCAAAGTGGGCAGGAGGGGGTCGGGCCCCGGCCCGGGCACCCTGGGGGCGGGGAGCGCGCACCGGCCTCGCCCTCGCCCCCGCCCCCGCCGAGGGGTCGCCTCCCCGGCGCGCGCTCCCCGCCTCTTCGCCGGGCGGTGGCGGCGGCGGCGGCGCAGGGGAAGGGGCGGGCGGGGGCCGGCTCTCTCCTCCCACCGCGCTCCCGCCGCACACGCTTCCCAGCACCGAGCCAGCGGCGGCCAGGCGGCGGGGCCAGCCCCTCTCCCTCTTCGCCGCCGGCGCCGTTCTCGGCCGGGCGGGCGCGCGCCGCGATGGCCCGGGCGGAGCAGGGCTGAGCCCGCCGCCCGCAGCCCCCAGCCCTCTCCGGCCCAGCCATGGCGAAGCAGTATGATGTGCTGTTCCGGTTGCTCCTGATCGGGGACTCTGGGGTGGGCAAGACCTGCCTGCTGTGCCGCTTCACCGACAACGAGTTCCACTCCTCGCACATCTCCACCATCGGTAAGGGGCGATGGCCGGGGGGCGCCTCACCCTCCCCTCCCCGCCGCCGCCGCCGCCGCCACCTGTCCGGGCGGCGGTGCCCCTTCTCCATCCCGGGAGCAAGGGTCCGCCCCTCCGGCTAGAGGCGGAGGCGCCAGGGGCGAGGGCGCGGGGATGCACCCCAGGGTGCGGAACCGCCGGCTGGGGATTTAAGCCTGGGTTCCTGGAGGTAACAGGCCGCCTATTGCTGTCGGTGACTAGGGTAGGCGCTCGGGCCTCAGGCTGGGGTGCCTCCCCGCAGAAGCCGAGAGAACGGGGTGGCCTAGGCCTGGGTACCTCAAGCTGGGGCAGTGGAGAATCATAGCCACCGATATGACACCCCGCACCCCCAGGTGCAGAGGGGGTGGAGGAAGGAAAGTTTGTGCTCAGGGTGAGGGGTTCAGTAGGGGGAGCCGAGTCACTGGGTACCCCTCAGTTCAGGGGTGACCCAGTGTGGAGCTAAAGCGGGGAAGAGAGGAGGAAAGGAGGGGCCAAAGGGATTGAAGCTGTGAAGGTAAGCCACAAGGTGGGACACACCTGGAGGAGGGCCTAGGTAAGGTGAGAGCCAGGGTGCGGGGGAACGGGGCGTTGACTAGCCAGATCCGGAAAAACGGCAGTGGAAGTGTTTGTTTTGAAGGAGGCTGAGGGGAATGAGGACCAGGAGGGTTATCGCCAGGCAAGGGGCTCAGAAGGCAGGCCGGGATCAGAATACACCTCTGCTCTGGCAGTGCCCGAGCCGGTGCTTAGAAGGAGGAGGTCTTGTGGCATATGCTGGACAAGATTGTTATGGAATCACTCATTCTGGGAGGGAGTGGGTGGCCTCCCCTCTGAGCCATCTTTCGCTCTTGGGCCCTGAGTGGCCGCCTCCTCTGAGAGGCCTGAGTTGAGGGCGTTTCACCCACATCTAGCAGGTTCTCTGATGACGCCCTGGAGTGGCCTCAGCACTGCCCAGGTCCTTCTCCCGTCAGGAAGGGCCCCACACTCAGCTTCCACTTGAGACTTCCACCCTCCCTCCCCACACACACTCCTTGCCAAGAGAGAAGAGGAGGCAGGTAGAGCCAGGAAGAACAGAGCCCCGTAGTTTAGAGGCAGTCTTTGTTGTCAGACAGACCTGGGAACCTCACTTTGGGGCAGGGCGACCTTGAATATCATGTAAGCTTCTCATCTGTAAAATGGGAAGGATAACACATTCCTGCCTCTCCAGGTGTTGTAAAGATTAGATGAGGTGATGTTTGTAAAAGCGCTTAGAACAAAGTCAGACATTGAACCTGGAAAAGGCTCGTCATAACTACTGTTGTCATCATCGTGGAGCTCCTAGGGTCTCATTCTCTCTTTGCTTCACTATCTTTAAGGGACTCAGGGTCAGGGGACAGGCGCATTCATCTTCCTCAGGGAAGCTGTAAGCCTAGCTCCTTGGATGTCCAGGAGCTTGGGCTGGGCTGCTGTTTGAATGAGAGACATCTTAGGAATGGGAAGGGTCTAGAGGCCAAGGGAGGGCTACAGGCCTCTGGGGAAGGCTCAGGGAAGAGGAGATGTTGGGGAAATGCCTGGGAGTGGCTGAGGAACCAGATGGGATGTGAGGACGGGTTGCAGCAGGTGAGGACTCTCTCTGTGCTCACGGCTGGGCCTGCCTTTCCCTAGGATGCAGAAGACTGTATAGGAGTTTGGATTCTATGGGAGAGAAAGAAACCTGCCTTTCTTCACACCAGCCTTTTAAAATCTGCCCCACTGCATTTCTTGAATGCTTTCTTGTTTAAAGCTTACTGTTGCATTTGTGATTTTGCGTTGTCTTGGTCATGTTTTTCAGCTGTAACTAAGAACCTAGGGAAAGAGTTGGATGGTCAAGAAAAACTTTCCCTTCTGTGATACAGAAAGGTCCCCAGGGAGATGGAAAGGGCAGCCAAGAGACACATCAAGGAGCCACAAGGATGGGTACTACCAAGTCTTTTATCCATCTCCCCCCCCCAAAAAAAGCTATGTCCTGTAACTAGGCTCAGCACTGCGACCTGAAGATTCTCAGATGAATAAAACCCGGCGTCACCTCTCCCAAGCTGCTCCTTGACTAAGACACATTCTCATACCATCATGGACATTGATCTTGACGCCTTTCCCAGGGCTGCTTCTGTGAATAGGGAAAACGGGGCAGTTCTCCAGTTACTGCCAAGACAGAGTTCAGATTCTTGGACCATGTCGATTTGTGATTCACTGTTGAGGTCACTTACTGTAAGAGCATGTGACATTCCAGAGAAGAGCCTGCAGGGGGTGATGAGGAGACCTCATCAGGCAGAGGCAGATGCACAGGTAGGCAGAGGCACTGATGGCACTGACCGCCCCTCCTCTTTCCAGTCCTCAGGTGGGTAGGTGGCCCTGAGCTGGCATTTCTTTCCCATGCAGCTCTGCTGACCTGGAAAGGGCCCATGCAGAGGCGGGCAGGCAGTGCCACGATGTTCCCTACTATTTCTTCACCTGTTAAACCAATTCGTTAAGCATTCACCACAAAGTACAGTGCCAGGCGTGTTAGAGACAGATTGCAATCCACCTTTGCCTGTCCACAGAAGCCTGTGATCCAGTTGGGGAAGCAACACAGCCCAAAAAAGAGCCTTGGCCACAGGGAGAGAATCTATCTGAGAGCACGTGGAGAGGCATTCTTCAAATGTAGGGGAGGGATGTTGATGCTTATCGTTACTAGTAATGAAGGTATCACGTTCAGTACCAGCAGCTAAATAACCCTGGAAGACTTGCCTGAGGCAGCCTGTGGATGGTGAGGGGCCTGTGCACAAGTGCTGATGCTTCCCGAAGTGCTTGATGGAGGAGGTTGCAGAAGGAGAGGGGGCCCGGTGGATGGGAAGCGGCAGGAAGGCTCAGGGAGGGGGAAAGGCTGGAGCAAGGCCTTGCAGTGTGGGCTGCTTCTCAGTTCCTCCTTCAAGGGAAGGAGCAGATGGAGTGACAGGAGCAGAGACGACAGAGGTGGGAATTCAGTGGGTGTTCACGGAACTCTGGGCAGTCTGGCTGGAAGAGAAGAGAGGGAAAGAGTGAGAACATTCCTCTGTTTATCTCTCTGTCTCCCAAACTGTAGTTCAGGTGCCTTGAGGGTCAGACCAAACGTCAGTCCTCGTTGTTTTCATTGTCCTAGTACAGCGCCAGGCATGCTCTCCATAAACGTCACACTGGTGAAGGAAGGAGTGAAGGGGGCACCGCAGGCCTGGCTGAGGGGCTGGCTGAGCCCCTTCGCAATGATGTCAAGGGTTTCTAAGCAGGGGGATGACAGGGAGAAGGGAGAAAATGGCATTTAGGATGTTGGCTGGGAGACCAGTCAGGGGAGACCAGTGGTAGTATCTGGGCACGTCAGACCCTCTCAGCTCATCCCTTCTCTTCCCCCGCTCCCCTCCTGAAGCATCAACCCCTGTTCTGGAGCCCCACACAGTCACCTGTTCTTGTTTCCCTCCGGAAGTGGGGAGTAGTTCAAATCCATCGGCCTGGCCCCTTCTGAGAGGCCGCGTGTGGCTGGCGCTGCCTGCCCAGCAGGGAGACGATGTCCCGTCCCAGTGGACATCTCCGTGCAGGGACCTTTGACTTCCTTTCTGCGCGGCGGCCACATGTCAGCCACACATGGAAGCTGTGGGGATGGCCCATGAGTTGGCGTTCTGCCTCCAGTCCTTGGTCTTCCCTGAGTAGACCTGTCACCTGGTCTTGGGACTGTTTTGTCTTAAAGGCCACCTTCTTCTGGGCTCCTAGGAGGCTTCGGCCTATGATTTTCCGGTTTGACTGGTTGAATGGCTGTGGCTTCGGGCCTGGTTCCTCTGCTGGGTTTGCTGATGCCATATCATCTTTCTCAGGAAGTTCTGTTCTCTCCCTGCCTGGGGCAAGGGCTTGTGGCTAACTGAAGAGGGGAGAGTGGGCTGGAGAAGGACCAGTGGGGAGAGATCTGAGCCTGCTGTTGAGTGGCCTAACAAACATGGGGGCCGATGCTTGGGCACCGCACTCCCGAGGTCTCTGGGCCCCCAGATCTTAAGGTGCTGTGTATACATGCTGTGTGAACTGTGGGAGGGTCGGGAGGGTCTCTGTGCCCCCCACCTCCCCCAGGCCTGCCCCCAGCTCCCCCTGAAGAAGGGGAGGTGAGAAGCTGAGTCAAACAAAAAGAGCACATGCCTGAGATTCGCCATGGCCTTACAGACAGTTAACGTCTCTGTCGTTAATATCCACATCTGTAAATTGAAGATAGTAACAGAATCTGCCTTAATGCTCATTGTGAAGATTACAGGGGCTAACAGATACAGAGCACTTGGCAGAGCTCTCAGAAAAAATGGCGGTTGTCCTCATTGTGTTATTATGATCATTCCTAGTTCACAGGAACGTTGGAGATGAACGATACGTGCTCTGAGGCCCTCCTGTCCATCACTCATGTGTTCGGTCATTCAGGCACTATCCGCGGAGCACCGGCCACTCCAAGACAGGAGAGGAGCTGGGGAGACGCTAGTGAACAACACAGGGGAGCACATGTGTAGGCTCTGGGTTTTATTACAGTTTTGGTGCCAGTTCCCTGCTTGCCCTGGCAGAGCCAGGGGCTAAGAAGGAAGAGTGAGTTTGTGAGGACATGCAGAGGTGGAGGATTGGGGCGAGAGGTGCCCTGAGGGGACAGGGCGGCTCCGCCTTAAGGCTCCGACCTCAGCCACGTGTTGCTCGGCTCCCTGGCCCTGCTGCACACATCCCCTCCCCTAGGATGTGATCCCCGAGCACAGCTCGAAAACCCTCATTTCGGCTGCTCTATGCGCCTGTACCACCTGCACAGCTCTGCAGATTCACCCACGGCTTAGAGCACCCTGGTGCCACATTCTTCCTTCCCCTCTCCTCCTGCCTGCTTCCCAGACAGCTGGGTGATGAGCTTTATAACGTCCAAATCAATATTTGGCCATTACCCTTCCACCTTGATTGCCAGCTCTTCTCAGAGTGCCTTCTGCTGTAATCTAATATTTGTGCCTGTTTCCCTGTAAAACTGCCAGTTTTCTGCACAGGCCTCTGACCTCTCCTTGGCTGTTGTGCCCTGGGCAATGTGCTTTGTCAAGCGGATCACAGAGCTTCCTGGACACTTAATTCCTCCCACTGAAGAGGAAAGAATGAATCACCAGCCCTATTTTATTACTAGGAAAACTGAGGGCCGAGAGAAGTGATGACTCACGTCTTACATGCAGGTGACCCCAAACGTGAACCATCTCCTCTCCTCCACTTGCCCCAAACTGCACTGGACGTGCCCTTGCTCACCCCGAAGGCCCAAAACCTCCTCCTGTGAAGGGGACAACGGTGCTTCAACCTGCAAAGGGCCACCTCTCTCCTGTGAGGGACCAAAGTGGGGGGGCACTTCTGAAGTTGAGATCTGACACAGAGTTGGATACGACTGAGCAACTAACACACATATACATGTATACTGAGTATCTGCCTTCTGCCAGGCCATGAGAATATAGAGTGAAAAAGATGCTGTGCTGCCCTCTGGAAGCTCGCAGTGCTGTTGAGGAGTCAGACATCCAGACAGACAACCAGAATATCATGCAAAAGCAATATCAGAATGCTTTGGAATCACAGAGGAGTGATAGATTCCCCCTGCGTTGGTTGGTGAAGGCTTCACAGAAGAAGTGACGTTTGAGTGAGGCCTCTGAACTGAGCCGGGTTTCCAGAAGGATGGGGGGTGGGGGAAGGGGGTGTGGAAAACCCCGCACGACTTGGGGCTGCTACTGTTCTGTCTGGCCGGCCCAGCTGGTAGTGGCTGGTCCTGGTTTTGTCAACTAGACCCTTGCTGGGAGTTTGCTCTGGGGGCTCTGTGTGTGGGCAGACATGTCTAGAGGCCCTGTCTCCTCTGAGATACTTGCTCCTGAGGCTCCAGGCCTTTGTTTCTTCCCCCTTTGCCTTCTGCTTCTGGGCCACATTGACAGGCCAAACCGGGAAGAGGCTTGGCAGAGGGTGGAGGAGTGGGTGGTCAGAAGCCTGGCAGACCTTGGCTGCCTCAGCAGTACCCACCGACCACTCAGCTGCCAGAGCAAGGCTCAGGTCAAGTGAGAGTGGGGCAGGATGGGGTTGGCTGGAGCGCATGGCACGTGGCCTGGAGGCCCTATGGGGGTCTGTGCAGCAGTGAGGAGGGCAAGGAGACCGATGTTTCCTGAACACCCACTCTGCACAGGAATGGGGCACTTTACACACAGGAGCCTTTCAGGAAGAAATCTCCTCATAAAGTGGGGGTGAGGAGTCTCCAAGTAGGCCTAGCCAGCATTTGAGGGCTTTCTCAGTGTGTCCTTCAGTTAGAGCCTCCAGACGAGTTCCTGTGTCCATGAATGTGCGTGCACACATGTGCGTGATGAGGCTGGGTCCCCAGGAGCGCCCTTGTCGAGCTTTCCCTCTTTCTAACAGAGAACAGAATGACGTGGCCCCTGTATGTTTCCTCTTCTGAGGAACTGTGAGTTTGACTGAAATGTGTTCCAGACTGAGGGATATTTGCCGCCTTCCCTGCCTGGGGCCCTGATCCTTCAGATCTTCTCCCGGCTGGTGCCTCCTTGTCATTCCGCCCTCAGCTCAGGTGTCATCTCCTTTGAAAGGTCTTCTCTGACCAGCCAGTCTAACGCAGGCCGCACCTGGGTGTCCTCACCCTCTACTCCATGATTCTGCTTTTGCCTCAACACTTCTCACTCTCTGGAATGACTGGTTTCCCTATTTATTATCTGTTTTCCCCACTGCAATAGAAGCCCACTGAAGACAAGGATATTTCTGTGTTATTCAAGGCTGTGTCCCCTGGCTTATTAGTTCCTGGCACATGAACGAACAATAACAGTTTGTTATGAATGAATGAATGAATGCACACATTTCCTAGAGGACTTCCCTAGAGGGAAGTTGCAAGTGGTATTGGTGTTCTGGAGACTCACAGACAATAAGAAACTCACTATGTACTCATGTGTTTGGGATTGTGAGAAGATGGGGAGAGTTCTGTAAGTGGTGAACAGTTTCCAGTAAGCTCTCTGCTCAGATATGTGCCACAGGAGCAGCTCAGACATAGCAGGGAGCACGAAGGCAGCTCCTGTGATCCCTGTGTGAGTGAGGTCCTCTCTGGTGAATGCACATGTGAGAGGTCAGTGTCTTAGACTAAGGTCAATATTGCCTGTTGCTCAGGGTCACTGCTGGTGTCAGACAATGCCCAGCAGCTTAGCCAGGCTGCTGAAGTGACCCTCCAGGACTCTGGAGTAGGAGCTCCCAGGGCTCAGGCACTGGGGCACGCATTCCTCCCAGCATCACGGGAGTTCATGTTTGACTGGAAACCCTTCTGCTTGGTAACATCCCTTGGGTTCCTGGGTCTCCAGAGAATCTCAAGATCTGATGTGAAACTAGCCTCCAGAGTTGTTGCCCGTATCATCATGTGCACTGCATCTGATGGTGTCTTAGAAAAGAGAGAATGTTGTTCTGACATCACCAGTTTGTCTTGTGGGTGGACAGCTGAACCAGGGCCTTTGACCTCAGGTTGAATCATGGCCTTGGAGTTAGAGGATCAGGACTCTGTCAGAGGCCCTGTTTCCCATCCCTCCTGGAGTGCGATGGTTCCAATGCTACCTGTTGCCCTTGCTCAGAGGGCCTGTGGACACCTTTTCCCCAGCATGAGGGACAGCCATTCCAGATCTGGATAAGGGGAAGTCAGTGGCGTGTAGCCCCACAGACAGGGAGGCTGGAAGTCCCCAGACAGAAGGGAGGGAGGAAGGGAGATGCAGTGAGTGGCAGGTTTGGGGCAGAGACCGCTCTCCCCTGCCCTGCACCTGACTGGTGTGAGGCCCATTGTGTGGCCTGAGCCTCTGTCTAGAATCTTCTCTCGAGCTTTGTCTCTTAGCTGTCCCTCTTCCCCCTCTCCTTGTTCTTCCCCTCACTTGTCCCTCAGCTGGCGGGGTCACGGCATTACACTTTTCCTCTCTTGCTGAGGGAAGGGCATCACTCTGGTGCCTCATTTGGGTGGCAAAGTCAGAAAGCCACAGCTCCACAGGGTCTGCCCTTCCCTCCAGATGGTGTTGGGGTTTCTCAGGGTGACCTCCTGCCCCGTCCCTCGGGAGCACCATGAGTCCAGCACATGCTGGTTTCCTGCAGGGGATGGGGCTGGGGGCCTTCCTGGGACTTGAGCTTTGTAACTGGAGCCACCATGGCTCCAGGGATTGGGTGTCTGCCTTGGGTTTCAGGCGTATTAAGTGGTTCCTGTGGTGGCGTCGCATTGCTGAGGAGAAGGCTCAGGTCCCCAGGTTGCCAGGCCTCTGGGCTGCGGTTGATCACAGTGATAGCATTTGGCACAGAAAAACCCTCTTTCCACCTGACGCCCGTGGCACTGGGCGGGCAGGCAAGCTTGCACCTGACATTAACCCGTGAGGTGCCAGCCCGCCAACAGGCACAGCTAACTTTGCCGGACTTCAGGTTGTAGCCAGACTCAGGGGGCCATCTGGCTCCCACGACAGGCAACATTTTCACTTTTTGTTGAAACGCTGTGGCTTAGTGTGGCTGACTCCCCTCTTTGCACCTCTCTCCTTCCTTGTCCCAACATGAGCCCCTTCCAACTTTCTAGGGCTCTTTCCATCCCCCAAGCCAGGACCCTAATCTCATCCCCTTCATAGGACACTGATAGCTTCCTCAACTAACATTTAATAAAACTCAATGTGCCAGCCTCTGTTGTGGGTTTATCTCATGATCCTCACAGAAATCCTCTGACAATAGGGAATGTCATCCCCATTTTACAGGTGGGGAAACTGAGGCAAAGAAAAGTTGAGTAGCTTTGCCAAGACCACAGAGGTAATTAGTGGTAAAGGCAGGATTGGAACCAAACTCTGACCCCACAGTTGTGTTGTTAATGATCTTGCCAGTCTGTTTCTTGAGCTGCACACTCCTTCTGTGCTTTCCAGGGCTTTCTTTGGAGGCAGTCAGAGACAAGGAGTGCTGGTCTCCTGGATGTACCCTGTCCCCTCCTTTCCCTGGTCTTCGCAGGCCCTCCGCTGCTAGACTGGGCTGGCAGTAAGCTCCTAAGCTTGTCTTAGGAGCGAGGGCAGTGCCAGCGCCATGTCCCCCGCCTGGCACCTCTGTTCTGAGCCCCAGAACCCAGAGTAGGGCCTCCAGTCCTCTGACGGCAGTGCTGTGACTGTGCTCCAGGGCTCAGGTGGGGCCTGGCAGGCGCTGCAGGTTGCTGCTGAAGGAGAAAGCCCACAGCCAGGAACCCAGGAGGGGCCAGAGGCCACCAGGGTGGTGAGGGCACCACCATCACAGGTGCGTCAGGACCTGGCACTGTCGCTGCACTGAGGCGTTTTCTTGTCGTTGACTGCAAGGTGTTCAGACAGCAGGACACACCCCCCTGCTCTTGCGCCATGGGCACCCATCCCTCTTCCTGCTCTCTGGGACAGGGGGATGCCACTAATGGCATGCTACTCTATGCCTGGCACCGAGCTGGGATGGAGGCGGAGATTTTGCAAACAGACACAGAATTTTGTCAAATACAAAATTTCTCCCCTGCCTCATAGGTTCTGTGCATCTAGTGGGGGCTGGAAGACCAGAAGGGGGAGGTGGTGAGGAGCGGGGTACATCTTCCTCTCCCGGGCATGTAGCTGAGAAGACTGCCAGCCTAGGGGAGCCGTGGGCAAGCACAGGCTGAGGCTCTTCTGGCATCCTGAGATGCGCCCTAAGGAAAGGGGGCTGTGCTATGAGCACACACACCGGCCGAGACCCAGAGCCTGGCATGGACGGGTGGCTGTGCTGGGACTCATGCCGCACATCTGTCTGCCTCCTGCTCCTCTCGGTACCAGCTGGCTGGTCCCCTCTGCACCACCCAGGAGGCACGGCTTTGGTTGGCTAAGCTAGCTCCCCTGCCTCTGTCGGCCAGGTCATGCTGTGGGTCACTGGCAAGCCCGTTGATGGCCTTCTTTGGGGTCAGACATCCACCCTGGTCCAGGCAGGAGCTGCTTCTCCACAAAGAACATGCTGCAGCCAGCCCTGCTTCCCAGAGCGGAGACTTCGGGCTGTGCAGTTCCACCCAGAACGGGATACTGGGTGTGGCAGACACCACGATGGGTGGATCTGAGGTTCTGGGAGGAGACAGTGAGCTGCTTGTCATGCTTTGGACTCTTGGGTGGGAGACGACCTCATCTTCTTGACTTTCTTCTCCCCGGACCCCACAGTCTCCAAGAACCTCTGCCTGAGCCGTGTGGAGGGAGCTGCTTGTACCTTCACACCTGATTGTCCCCTGTGCCTGGGAAGGGATGTCGGCCTGCTTGAGCAAACTCCGAAGTGGCGCTGTCCAGGGTGGTGCCCCTGGGCTTAATGGAATCACGAACTCTCGAGGAGCAAGGGGTTCCTTGAAAATAGGTGATGGTGGGCTTGCTCCACATGTGCCCACTGCGTCACTGCTAGATGTCTCATAATACAGAACAGGTGTGGGGAAGGCGAGGACAAGACAGAAAGGCAGTGAGGTTACACAGCCTTGGAGGGTTGGGAAGCCTCTGGTCAAGGGAGGTGCCCCGGGCAGGTCTTAAGAGACTGGGTTGCAGTTCTGGCTCAGCCATAGGATGTGGGAACGGGAGCAAGTTATTTGGATTCTCTGTGCCCCATGGTGATAATCCCCGCCCTGCCTCCTCTGTAGGACTGGTATGAGAACCAAGGGCTCTGGGTCCTCCAGCCAGGGGCCGTGCTGTAATGCTTAGCAGTATCGTGAGCCATGCATATGGTTCTGCCTGGAGATGGGCTAAACAGTGGTTCTCAAGTATTAGCATGCCTTAAGTGTAGTAGGTCGGGGAGGGGGAGTCCTAGAAGACTGGCCAGGCTTCTAACAGGCTCCCCAGTGATGTTGATGCTGCCAAACTGCTGCCGAATGAGTAAAGGTAGAGGAGTAGCAAGAGACCAGACTGTGCTGTCCCTCCTGTAAAGGGTGTTCTGGGTTTGTTTTTCTGGCTCCTCCCCAGGAACTTTTATTTAGCAGAGGGAACTATCTTCTATCTCCTAGGAGGTGCACATATATTATCTAATTTATATCCTACACCAACCCTTAGGAGGCCAGTGATATTCTCATTCTTGTTGTTCAGTCGCTCGGTTGTGTCCGTCTCTTTGCAACCCCATGGACTGCAGTGCACCAGGCTTCCCTGTCCTTCTCTATCTCCTGGAGTTTGCTCAAACTCAGGTCCATTGAGTCGGTGATGCCATCCAACCATCTCATCCTGTTGTCCCCTTCTCCTCCTGCCTTCAATCTTTCCAATGAATCGGCTCTTTGCATCAGGTGGCCAAAGTATTGACGTTTCAGCTTCAGCATCAGTCCTTCTGGTGAATATTCAGGGTTGGTTTTCTTTAGGATTGACTGGTTTGATTTCCTTGCTGTCCAAGGGATTCTCAAGAGTCTTCTCCAGCACCACAGTTCAAAAGCATCAATTCTTCAACACTCAACCTTCTTTATGGTCCAACTCTCACATCCATACATGACTACTGGAAAATCCATAGCTTTGACTATATGGACCTTTGTTGGCAAGGTGATGTCTCTGCTTTCTACAGACAAGCAAACTGAGGCTCAGAGAAGTTGAAAGTTCCTCAAAGTCACACAGCAAGTGCCAGAATCAGGATTCAGACCCAGGTCTTTCTGACTCCAGTGCCAAGGATAGCTCTTCCACTAAATTAGAACCTTCAGACTTTCCTCTATCTAAAAATCACCCATGAGACTTCCCTGGTGGCCCGTGTTTAAGAATCTGCCTTCCAATGAAGGGGACATGGGTTTGACCCCTGGTCAGGGAACTAAGATCCCACATGCCACAGAGCAACTAAGTTGGTGTGCCTCAACTAGAGAAAAGCCTGCATGCCACAATGAAAGATCCCACATGCTATAACTAAGACCCGACACAGCTAATAATAAACAACTTAAAAAATAAAATCACTCATAGTCCTGTTAAAAATACAAGTTTCAGCCCCTTGCTTTCAAATTCTGATTCATTATGTCTAGGAAAGTCAAAGTATTGGGTTGGCCACAAAGTTCATTCAGATTTTTCCGTAACCTGCTACCCGCTAGTGTCATTTTGTTTAAAAAAAAATCAGATGATTCTAAAGCTGAGCTGTAGAGTACATCTTGAGAATCAGAGAATTCCTATGCTGTCTCCCTTGCGGCAAAGGAAATGCTTCACAATCAAAGCTTATTTCAGATGGAATCCTCAGTCTTCATTCAGCGTGTACTAGAATCACCTGGAAAGCTTGTTAAACCACAGATTCCTATCCACCCCCGCCCAGAGTTTTGGATGCTGGAGATCTGAGGAACTGGCATTTCTAACAAGCCCTGGCTGATGCTGGTTCTGATGCTGTAGGTTTGGGGACCACACTTTGAGAACCACTGTCCTGAGAAGGCTGCTGTCAAAAGTGTGATCCCTGGCCAGTAATATCTGCCTCACTCCAAGGCTTGTGCAGCATCTTGGGCTGCATCTCACACCAACTGAATCAGAATGTGCATTTCAACATGGTCCCCACGTGATTTGCATAAACTTTAAAGCTTGAGAAGTGCTGCCTTAGAGGAGCCAGAGTGGGAACACTCTGGGGGTGGAAGCAGATAAAGAATCTGCCTTCTCCCTGGAGAGACTGAAGATGCGACACAGGTGAAATTGTTGGAATGTGCACCCAGAGGGGACTGAGGACAGCTGAGAGGTGAGACTCAAAAAGGATAGAGGACTCTCCCCCCAGGGAAGGTGGAGACAACAGGACAGCCTGAGGAAATGACGTGGGCCTCAGGAAAGCTTCATCGGGCGGCAGTCATTTTGCCCGTAAGACAGTGGACAAGGTGTTCTCTTGGATGGTTTCAGCGATAGGGGAGGGGAGAGGGGGTGGACCGGGGCTGAGCCCTTCAGCATGAAGGACGGTGGCTGTGAGGAATGTGGTGGGTGAACCACCTCAAATAAACAGCTTCTGATCAGCAGCGAGGGCTGGCTGAGGTGGGAAGGCATGATTTCCTGGGTGACTGAACAAGGCCAGCATTTTGACTCTCCCCGGCAGTGCTCAGCGGTGGAAAAAGCCAGCAGCCACACAGGGACAAGGAAGAGGCCACGGAGGGGCACAGGGGACCGGGGCTGACTGTAGGTGGACATGATGGAAGGTACAGGGAGTGGGGGAGCAGATTCCACAGGAAGATCTCTGGGCTGTTACGTTTTCCATTTAAAAAGGACGTGAGTGGGTGGGAGAGGAAACCCCTCAGAAGATGTAGACTTATTTCTTCCCTCGTGAAGGGGAAGAGCTGATTCTGACACCTTTTACTTCTCAGAGGTGTTACAGGTTTGATGGGTGGTCAGGAGGGCCTCCGTTGCAAGATGGTGGGGGTTGCTGTGAGCCCCTAGAATTCCACAGACTTGGTCCCTGGCTGAGAAGCGAGGGAAGAGGGGAGAAGGAGGCCAAGCCCAGGGCTCACTCCCAGGGCAGCTGTCTTGTCAGCCCTGCTTCTCCTCAGACCTGCCTTCAGTCTCAGGGGGAAGCTCCCCGGCTCTGGGGGCTCCTCCCCTCGCCGAGTGCTTTTTCGTTTTTCCAGAGAGAAACAGAAAAGCGTAGGTAAGACGCCTCCGCCTGGGTAACACACAGCTCTCCTCTCGTTTCCCCGAGAGACCATGCAAGGGCCCTGCCCTCAAACAGGCCTTGGCTACTTGCTGCACCGACCTTGGACTCCTTATCTCACCTCCTCGGGCCTTTGTTTGCTTTCCAATAAACTCTGTACAGGCAGGGGCCATCTGTCTTGGCCACTCTGTCGCACCTAGCACTGCACAGGGCATAAAGTTCCCATGGAAGTTTGTGGAATAAAGGAAACAGACCCCTCTCTCTCACCAGCCCCACCTGTGTGACCACTTGCAAAAGGCACTGTCCTTGGACTGAGCTGGTATGAGGATGAGCCAGGTTTTTAATAAAATGAACAGCATCACCTGTTCTCCTAGGAAGAAGGCACTGTAACAGGAAAGAGCAAAGGTTTCTTGATTCCTTTCCATGTCAGGTGTTGCAGAGAAGCAAATTGTTGACAACTGTTTGTTTAGGGAGTGGGTGAGCACGCTTCTGCCCTCCACCACCACCACCACCACCAAGGCCAGGGGCCCTCTCGCCTTCCTTCTTCCTCTGCTTTTCTACTTTCTGGGCACCCTCGGAAGAATGGCTGCCAGACGTCACACATTCGGAAAAGTACAGCTCAATAGATGTGAATCAGCTTGGGCAGGTGAAAAATGATTCATGTCCGGCCAACTTGATTTAGTTCAATTGTCCGGTCTGAGTTAAATGATGCTTGGTCTTGATGCTGAATTTAATCTGTGTGTGTAGAAAGCTGGGGGCAGGATGGATAAGCAGGGAAGTATTCATACCGAGGTGGAGTGGCGCTGAGGGTTTCAGCACTTTGGGGGCTGTGCTGTAAAGCCCAGGGACTGTGGTCCAGAAGTCTGACTTCACCCGGTTCCCTACCTGAATGCCGGTTAATGGTGCCCCTTCCCAGCTTGTCTCCAGGGACTGCACAAAGACTGCAGCTTAGCTACCTTACTAGACATAGCCCTTGAATCACTGGGCACAGCGCCTGGCACGATTAGGGCTGGGGAGAGGCGCCCCATCTCTGCTGTCACCAGATTGACACCTGCATGCTGCTGGTGGCACTGACTTCGGTCGCAAAAACCCCCGGATATATTTCCTCCCTGGGCTGACTTGCCAGACCCCTTACGTTTCCTGTGTCTCGCGGCAGCTTAGCTCCTCAAGCCCCTGGGCAGGTGAGAACCCTGTCTGTCTATCCCTCCCCAATGGCGTGCTGTGCCACTGCCTCGTCACATGGTCACTGGCGGTCACCCAGGAGCACCTGTGTGCACCAGGGCTGTATTCGGCACAGTGATAGCTGTGACCGAGGGAATGGCCACCAGGTGCCAGGCACTGGATGCCATTTGGTCTTCTCAGTGACCCTCTGAAATGACTGGTGATGTCCCCATTTTACTGATGAGGAAATGGAGGCTCAGAGAAGCAAGAGGCCCAAGATCCTAGCTATGGATTAAGTGGTCAGAGTCAGGATTCAAGTGCAGCCCTGACATTCAAGCCCATGCTCCTTCTGGTAAACAGCAGTGCCTCTTGTGGTGGCCAGGTCTAGTCAACAGCATATGTGCTGGGCCATCTCCTTGGCGGGCCTTTGCTAGGTGCTGGCAGCTTCATACACACCATGGGGCGAAAGTCCTCTTTTGCCACAGTGTCTGCCTTTTCCACATTCATGATGGTGCCGTAACCCCTCCTGGTTGCTAATAAGGCAGAGAGAGAAACAACCCAGGCGCATGAGGTAGACTACTGTTCCTAGGGAACAGAATTCCAGGAGGGATGAATACAGGTGGTTCTGTGCAGAAGTATAGACAGGAAGACCTCTCACGGGAGCAGAGTTAGACATGCTTTGGGGCGACGTAAGAGCGATGGAGTGGATTCCCACTTGCTGTGTGTCTCAGCCCTTTTACTCCTGGCAACTCAAAGCTCAGGTAAGAAGGGAAGCCCCATTCAAAGCCCTGGGAGTCCAGGGTCTGTTTTCGATCCAAGAAGGCCTTTCCCTTATGCCATCTTTCTGCCAAATTAAACCAGAAGGAGAACCTCCAGGTATGAGTACCCTGGGCCATACTTCAGGTCTCAGCAGGTACCCTTGCTAACTTCCTTGCTTGCTTCCTTTCCCCAGGTGTTGACTTTAAGATGAAGACCATAGAGGTAGATGGCATCAAAGTGCGGATACAGATTTGGTGAGTTGGGTTGAAGGAGAGGACCCGGGGCTGTACCCGAGCTGCCACGTGCACAACCCCATGGCTTCATCTGGAGAAACTGGCCGCCTCTTTCATGGAAAGATGCAGGAGTCTCAGAGCCCATCTCCTGCTCCCATGAGCTTTAATCTCTCATGTTAGTTGCCAAGACCAGGGATTGAACTCAGGCGCTTGGCAGTGAAAGCACAGAGTCTTAACCACTGGACCACCAGGGAAGTCCATCTCATCTCTTTCTTAAGAAACTTTGTGGGATTGACCGCAAGTCACCAAAAAGCAAGAATTAGAAGGAATTGGCAAACTAAGCACTGTGGGTTTGTCTTCGAATAAAGCTTCTCTGTTGGGGCCAAGCCCCCCGCTGCGCTGCACTGCAGTAGAATTAGAAGAGGGAAGGCTACACCCCATCCTTGCGTGAAAGTTCCTCACCACAGCACAGTGCAGTTCCCACAAGTAGCCACAGGGGGCCGCTGTGACTCTAGCCTGGTGCTCTTGGAAGCACTGCCTTTCCAGCGTTTAGAGCAGCCTTCCAGTTTCAGAGCGGTATAGGCTTTGCCTTCAGAGGTCCCGGAGGAACTGGAGGTGGAGCCATCCCACCAGTCTGGCCACAGTGGCCAGATCCTAGAGACAGTCCTCCAAGGCCCAGGTATGGTTGTGGCTGCTGGTGCAGGTATAGTTGACAAGGCCCCACAAGCCCCGTCAGCACCTATAACCAGTCCTCTCTCCTTTGGAGTCAGATACGTTTGGATCTACCTGGGGACCAAAGCTCCACTGATTTTTCACCCTGCAGCTCTCTAGTTTCTCCTGCAAAGGCACAGGGTCTCCCAGCTCCTGTTCCTCCCCTCCCCACCAGCTTCCATGGACCCTGCCTTTCTGATGGGCTGCCTTTCTATTGCAGGGACACAGCGGGGCAGGAGAGATATCAGACCATCACAAAGCAGTACTATCGACGGGCCCAGGTGAGACACTGTTCTCAGGGTTTAGAGGTGGAATGCTGCCACCCACACGCCTGGCTCTGGGTGTTTAAGATATTTGTGCCACTGATCCCCAAGTGGGTCCTTGGATTGCCTCCTCGGGCGTGGGGCAGGGGGGCTCAGGGCAGTCTTTCAGTCACTTGTGGATCATTTATTCATTCATCAGTTCCTCTGTGGGCACTCAACTACAGGCTGGTCCTCACCCTCAACTTCCACCCTCCTCCCCCGGCCAAAGACCCATGTGCCTTCCTGCCTGAGAGAGCTCAGTGATCTAGGAAGCAGTGGCTTTGGGGGGCTCAGAGAGAAGGAGATTTTTCTGGGTGCTTATGGATCTTCATTATGCTAAGCAGGGAAGAGGGAGATGGGGACCCAGCATGTAAGGCGCCCAACCCCTCTACTTCTGGCCCCTTGACTGTGCACTGCCTCCCTCATCTCTCTCTCCTCTCTCTCAGGGAATATTTTTAGTCTACGACATTAGCAGTGAGCGCTCTTACCAGCACATCATGAAGTGGGTCAGTGATGTGGATGAGGTAGGACATGCAGCCTCACTGTGGGTGGTGGGGGGCGGTGAGGGCGGGGAAGGGTACTGGGAGGGGAGAGCATGGCGAGGCCCACACAGGAAGGGCTAAGGTGGTCAGAGTTGGCGAGCAGACACTACCAGGAACTCTCGCCTTCCTCTGCAGCCCTGGCTGCAGCCCCCATGGGTGAGACACACGGGTGAGTCCCCAGCAGCCAGGCCCTCATGCTCTGTACCCTGCCAGGCCTCCACGGCTGTGTCTTCCCCAGAAATGAGTTAGGACAGAGCCTCCCCTGTGCACAGCTGCCTACCCAAAATCTCAGGACTAGGTGGAATTGGGAGACTGGTGTTCCAGTCCTGGCTCTGCCACCATAGCTGTGGGGCCTTGGGCATGCCCCTAGAACTCTGAGTCCCCAGTTCCTCATCTGTAGAGTGAGAGGCTGGACTTAAGTCCAGGATCCCTTCCAGCTGTCCAACCCAAGGGAGCACCAGTATCTTCTATCCTCAGCAGTCCCCATGACATCCCTCTGGGGCCCCTGGGGTCAGCTGTGGTACTTGGGGGAGCCTGGCACCTGCACCCCGTTGGCCCACTCTGTCCCTGAGGCTCTGAACTTTGGTGCTGGCGTGTGTGCCCATGGAGGCTGTATGGTGGGGAGACAGGGTGGGATGGGGAAGGCCGCACTCACTGGCGGTTCTGCCTTTCTCTGGCCCTAGTACGCACCAGAAGGTGTCCAGAAGATACTTATAGGGAACAAGGCCGATGAAGAGCAGAAACGGCAGGTGGGAAGAGAACAAGGGCAGCAGGTAAGTGGGAGTGAGCTGGCTGAATCCACCTCTGGGTTTTCCACGGGCTTCCAGGGCCAGTCCTAAGAAGTAGGGCCCAGGGTTCTGTCACTGTCGGGGACCCCTCCTTCCTACCTCCAACAGCGGCCTAAGGCATTTGGTGAGTTGCCATCCTTGAGGACGGTGACTTGCGGACTAGCCTGAAACAAAGGCCTGTCTCAGCTCCAAGGCCCCCAGAGCTGGATTACCTCTGCCTGAGAGCCCATCCTGGTTAATGAGGAGGAAGAACTTCAGGCGGCTGCTTCTCTAGCAGCTCCAGAAGCAGCTCGTGTCCCACAGTCATCTCATCCCATCCCCACCCATCCCACCACCATACCCACTCCCTGTCCTCCTGACACCTGGACAGAGGTTGGAAGGAAAATGTGGGAATGAAGGGCCCACAGTCAGAGAAGCCGTGGCAGCAGAGAGGGCAGGAGGATGGTGCTGAGGGAATGTCCGAGGAAACAGGGAGACCCTGCTCCAGAGAACGGGGGACGATGGATGCCACTGAGGGGCACCCACTTACTCTGAGGGCCGCAGGGGCTTTTCTGTCCCTCTTCGGTCAATAGCATCCATTAGCCCTTGAAATAAAGTTGTTTAGTATATTAATAAAAAAGAATACATGGTCATTGAAAAGTTTGAAAGTAGAAGCTAACTCCTACAAGAATATTTGTATTTGTTGAGTACTGTATGTGTGGCCCTGTGCTAAGCAAGTACTTAGAGATATATGCATGACCCCATGTAATCCTTCCACAAGCTTAGTTGATAGACACACTCATCCCCTTTGAGCAGATGACAAAGCTGGGGCTTAAAGGGAATCAGTAAGTTGTCATCCAGCTCTTAAGGGACAGCACTGGTATTCAAGTCTGGGTCTGTTTGACCGCCAAGCCCATGTGTTTCATTAATTCGCCACAACATTCTGGGCCTCTCTGTCTCCTGATACATGATGTGTGCATGTTGGGTGTGTACGTGTGCCTGTGTGTAGTGGGGTGGGGGTGCATTGGTGGAACACCTTCTCCCAGTCTCTGCTATCCTGTGTCTTCGGAGCTCCCAGTCTCATCCGAGAAGTGATCTACTTATCTCCTGAGAAATGGTCATGAACACAGCAGGGGCCCTGAGCGCAGTGGCAGAAGGATGTGCCAGATGCTGCGGGGCACCTCCCTTCCCTTGCTGACTCCCTTTAAGGAATGTTCTTCTCTTGCAGCTGGCTAGAGAGTATGGCATGGACTTCTACGAAACAAGTGCCTGCACCAACCTTAACATTAAAGAGGTGAGCACTCCTGAGCTGAGTCCAGTGGAGTGAAAAGGCAGCTGAGGAGCCAACAGCAGATGAGCCCCGCTTGGGCAGGGGGCGGGGTGGGGGCCAGCCACAGGGGTGCCAGAGAAGAGGGGGAGACGCCTGGCCAACTGTGCTCCTTGCTTTCCCAGTCCTTCACGCGCCTGACAGAGCTGGTGCTGCAGGCGCACAGGAAGGAGCTGGAAGGTCTGCGGACACGTGCTAACCACGAGTTGGCTTTGGCGGAGCTGGAGGAGGAAGAGGGCAAACCCGAGGGCCCGGCAAACTCTTCAAAAACCTGCTGGTGCTGAGCATCCTGCGTGGAGCACCCCTGCACAACTCCCCTCTCCCCGCAGGAGGCCTGCGGGCACAAGGGAGCCTGGGCCTCGCCCCGCTGCCCCTCTCCTTCAGGTGACCCTGCGGCATGTTGGCCGCTGCTCCTCCTCCCCCTGCCTGGCCCCGGGGAGCAGCCTTGCCCCCAGCCCTCCACCTGGGGGGGCCCCACTAGCCTGTGTCCCCAGCCACAGGCCTGCTGCGAGCCCCCCAATGTGTGATAAGCACGTCCTCACTGCCCGGAGCTCCCAGGCGAAGCCCGAGTCTGGAGTCAAGGCCACTGTAGGTTCCTTGTCTCTCGGTGCGTCTGGTCTCCTCTCTGCCGTTTCTTGCTTCTTCCCACTTCTCTGTCTGTCCCTTCTGCTCGGCTGTATTCGTATGGAAGCCCTCACCTCCCCGCACCTGTGTGTCCATGTCACTACTGAGGCAGCGCCTTCCCCTTCCTCCTCACTCAGGCCCAGGGCTGCACTCCCCTTGCTCTGCTCCTGGGAGAAGCCCCATCTACAGCCCCCGGAGCTGCCTCCCTCTCCCCCGGTCACCACCCACGCCTTCTTGTGCCACGGGCCTGCCTCCCGGGTGACCAGGCAGAGAGGAACGCAAGGGAGGAAGGAAAGCCCTAACTGGTGGTCCCCATTATCTGGGGCTCTCCTCCCTCCTACCCCAGTTTACCCCACGCTTGGCTGCCCGCCCACCTGCCTCTTGGAGTACCTGAGCTTGGAGACAGGTGCTTCAGAGAAGAAAAAAAATGATGAGGGGTGGCAGGGATTAAAAAGTCACCTCCATTCTCTACCTCCCGTACCCCCTGGGCTCCTGAATTTAAAGACATGGATCAAGGCCTGTGGGCACGGCAGGGGTGAGGAGAGCTCCCCTACCCCGGGGCCAACCACGCACTGCAGGAAGGGGGGGAGTGTTTGGAAGAGAAGGGCCAGCTCCTATAAGTTAAGAGCTGGGACAGCAGTTTGCAAACCAGAGGGGCATTAGGCAGCAGCAGGTCTTCCAGGGCCCCATCTTCCATTTCTTATGTAAGAAGGGCATTTCCCCACCACCCCCTGGCAGGTGACAGGGGACAAAAACAGGCTGGTGGTCTTTCATTGAGCCCAACCTTCGGCTCTTAAGGTTCTCCCGAGACCCTGAGTCTGTGGGAGAAGGGCGGGAACGCGTGGGCAGGAGGCAGGTGAGCCCTGGGTAGGAATGTGTGGTGCTGTCCCTTCAGCCTTCAGGACCAAGTGCTCATCTTGTTCCTCGAGCTCCTGAGTCAGAGGCTCGCGGGTTTGCCAACTGCCCTGTGGCGACAGGTGGGAGGAAGCGGATTCCCTCCTCCAGGGCCCTTTGTTTCAGGAAGAAGTTTCTTGAACTCCATACAGTCCAGAGTAGTTTGCAGGAGGCCCTCTGAGGGGGGAAGCATGTCAGTTAGCAGCCCTAGGAGGGTTCTTCCCCACCTTCCCAAGATGGGAGAAGCCTCGGGAGGAGGATCGGTCGTAAGATGTGAGGCATGGCCAGTGCTGGAGCAAAAACAAAGAACTAGGCATCACACATTCACCAATCGTTAATAAGAACTTATGTCCGGGACACACGTGTGAAGGATTAAGAGCCCCACCGACTCCTCTGGAAAAAAAGGTGAGGGATGAAATCGCCAAACCTTCCCTCCTGACTCTTCATACCACATCAGGAGAGAGCAGGAGAGGGCAGCTCAGGATGTAGGGACGTGGGACAGGTTATATTGGGAGGAAAAAGAAAGCCAGAGTAATAATTGTCAGCAGATGAGAGATGTAAAGAGCTGACTCTCTAGAATGAAGTCACGGCCGCAGCTGAGAATGCTTCCTTGAGGACTTGACTCCTTGAACGTCTCGACGTAGGCAGCATCACTCTGGGGTGGGGGGTCGGCGGTGCCAGCCCTTGGTGTGCCCTCCACCAGGGACCTGAGGGAGGGGGAGTTATGCTGGCCGTTGGCTCCAGCCTGTGGATTGGTGTCGCCGGTCCCTGAAGATCTGGCCGAGCGCCATTGCCTTCCTCTCCTAGCCCCCTCAGGAAAGGGACTGTATTTTTACTGTGCCCTAGGGGTTCTGGAAGGGAAACCTTGGGGTTGAGACTCTGTGGCCTGAGAAGCCACATCCACGGGGCCACTGCTGGGGAGAGGTGGGGCAGGAGGGGCGCTGGGATTTTAGGGTGCAGCTAGGCTCACCAGGTACCAGAGTTGGCCTCTCATCGCTGAACTCTGGTCCAGGAGGCGGCCTGGGCCCCGGCCTTAGACTGTTGAGCAGGCGCACCTGCCTCTGGACTCCTAACCATGTCTGCACCTGCTGTCTTGAGACTCAGCGCCATCCCTGGCACCTGCTCGTGAGCCCCACCTTCTCCCTGTGACGGGTGAACTTTTGTGTGCTGTGTCTCGGGTCCAGTAGAGGAATTGTGAGCAGGGTTCATCTATTTTAAACACAGATGTTTACAAAATAAAGAATATTTCCAATCACAGTTGTGACTGCCTGTGTGAATCCCCGGGAGTGGGTCTCCATGGGACCCTGGTGGTTCAGGGGAAGGGGCAGTGCTGGTAGAAGAGGCTCCAGAACCCTAAAGCAACAGCAGTAGAAGGACATTGGGGGCAGCAAACATCTTCCATTTGGTGCCTCTCCTAATGCCACCTGCAGGGGAGCCCAAGTGAAGCACCCATTGCTCTGCTATGGACACACCCTGCAGAAATAAGATTGAGTTGTCATAGGTGGGGTGGGGAGTGGGGGGAATGCTTAATATCTAAGAGCCAAGAAGGTTCTCATCTCTTGGAATGGAATAGGTCTTCCTAAAGGCATGAGGCAGGATTAAGTAATCTTTCAGAAGTTCATCTCAGCCCTAGGCTTGGATGGGCTTCCCTGATAGCTCAGTTGGTAAAGAATCCACCTGCAATGCAGGAGACCCCAGTTCAATTCCTGGGTTGAGAAGATCCCTTGAGAGAAGCAATAGGCTACCCACTCCAGTATTCCTGGGCTTACCTTATGGCTCAACTGGTAAAGAATCCGCCTGTAATGCAGGAGACCTGGGTTCAATCCCTGGGTTGGGGAAATCCCCTGGAGAAGGGAAAGGCTACCCACTCCAGTATTCTGGCATGGAGAATTCCATGGACTGTATAGTCCATGGGGTCGCAAAGAGTCAGAAACAACTGAGCAACTTCCACTTCTTCACTATGCTTGGATACCCCCAGAGAACAAGACAGTCTGGAGTCTAGGGGTCTGGGGGCTGTCGAATACTATACTCTGGGGTCTGAAGTTGATAGAAGATGCAGAGAATGTTTGGAGATAAAGCTAAAACAAGAAGGAAGGAGTAAAACAAGGCAGGGCAATGGTAGCCTAAAATCTTAAATCTGTATTTTCCAATTTACAGAGAACTCATAAGCCTTTATCTCCTCCATCGGAACAATCACTTCTCTGTGAGATAAGGAAGGTGATTATCCAGGTTCAACGGATAAGGGAACAGGTGCCTAGGGGCCCCAAGGAACAGTGGCAGAGTCAAGCTGAAAAGGACCAACCAGAGCTGAAATCTCTGGAGGGGAAAGCTTGGCATTTCTATTTAGAAAAATCTCTACTTGCAATTCTCATTTGCAGCCAGAGTTGGGAGCCGCTGACTGAGATTTTCTGCCTACTAAGCCAGTGCAGTTTCCAGAACAACTGTCCTTGTGGAAAGCCGTGTTAGTGCATGTCCAAAATTACAAGCTTCCAAAAAGGGGGCCAGTTTGAGGGAAAGTTGGAAACAAAGAGCTACCTTAGCAGAGCTTCAATTTTATTCAATCATGTAAGGTGAGAGCCCAGGTGACTCAAAGTGTCCTGGAGGAAAGGGGTGGTGTGCACCTAAGGAAGAGAGCACCCTACCTTTCAACTCAGGATTTGTATGGTCTTCCTGGAGAAGGTCCCAGAAGGGCAGCCAGCAAGAGGCAGGCGTCTGGAAGCCTGAGAGTACTTGGGGAGTGCCAGGTATGCAGGTGAATCTGGCAAGTTCATGTTATAGTTTAGCCCACTGTCAGGGCCAACTTCTGACTCAGTGGCTTTAGCGGGACGTTTATTGGTTTTTCCCAGGAATTCCACCCAGCCTCAGCAGGGAACACACTTCTCTCTGCATTTCCTGCTGCCTCTTCTAGTGGCAAAAGATTCCCTCCCCATTTAGGTAATAGAGGCTTGTTTGTGGGGAGCAGCCCGCGGAGATATATGGGCTTCCCTGTTGCCAAGAACAGCCACGAACAGGCTACAAAACACAGGCTACAAAAGCCGGGCCCTGCCTGGAGAGTTGCTCCCTCCTCCCAACAAATCAGATTCGCAAGACCAGCTGCTCCCCAGCCTGGCTTCTTGTTCTCGGAGACGGTTCCCAAGGGACACATACCTGTGAACACACTCTCTAGTAAACAACTGCACTGTTATTGAAATTTCACTCTAAGATCCCCAAACCAGGTAAAGCCTAATTGCCAGCTTTACTGATGGAAAAATCCAGGCATTAAAAAATAAATGAGAAACAAAATAAACCCCTGATTTGTTGTATCCGTGGGCGTTTGGAAGAATAAAGTGAAGTATTAGGTCTTTTTAGTTTCTGTGGGCTTCCGGGTCTCTGCTCCCCTGAGAGCCCTTAGGAGGTCCCCAGATGTGTTGAAAACTGAGTCGCTTAGCTGGGTCTAGAACCATAGCAGCTTCGACTCCTTGTACACTTTCTTCTGTGGAGAATGACTAGCACAACCGCCTCTGGAAAGTCTTCAGGACCTGAGCCTTTGTCTGAAAAAAGGTAAACCCCTCCCGAGTTTACCCACCTGCTCTATGACTCCTCCCTGTTATCCCAGCCACAACCGACTGCATCCTCCTGACCCTGTGGGGGCGGGGTGAAGGGTATTAGAGAAGATGGCCCAGAGCAGGGGCAAGGGCAGATGTACCCTCTGGGACAAGTACTGAAAGACTTTTCAAGACAAACACAGCTTCACCTCTTCAGACTGGGTGCAAGCTGAAGCACCGAAAGCCATTATTTTAGAAAATCACACACCATCCTCCCAAGGGTCCCTTTGATTTTATACTTGTGGAAGGTAATGGCCAAAGAGAGAAATGTGACAGTAATATGTATATTCCGGTGGTAGTCTAAGTTAAGGGGACACACACCCAATTCCCTTCCTTATTGTTCAGCCCTCAGCAGACTCTGGTTCCTCAACTGCACAGTTCACAGCTGGGCACTCAGAGGGCACGCAATAAATGTCTTGCCAAGTGAAAACCACTTGCTGGGGCAAACGAGTCAGTCTTGCATCCCTCCCTCCCTTTTTTCCTCCTGTCTGACCTTTGGGGCTCTGGTTTCCTGCAAGCAGTGAATTATTGATGTCTACTCAAAGATACCACACTGGCCCTTCCCAGGTTGTCAGCGGGGTGGGGCAGGGAGGTGGCTTTGTTCAGAGTCCGTAAATAGGAGGAGCAAGTTTCCTGTTCAAACAGCACTTACAGGTAGGTGACTATTTTTGCTAAGTCATCCTGTCGATGCTCAAAGCCCCATTGTGAGATCCTTCCTGGCTCCTCCTTCCTCCCCACCCCTTTAATCGACCCTTAAGTGGGCTCACAGGGCTCTGCCACTCACTCTGCACGTCCATCATGGCTTACATTGCCAAGTCCTTCTACGACCTCAGTGCTATCAGCCTGGATGGGGAAAAGGTCGATTTCAATACATTCCGAGGCAGGGCAGTGCTGATTGAGAACGTGGCCTCACTTTGAGGCACGACCACTCGGGACTTCACCCAACTCAACGAGCTGCAATGCCGCTTCCCCAGGCGCCTGGTGGTTCTTGGCTTCCCTTGCAATCAATTTGGACATCAGGTGAGAGGTCCCTGGAGTTGGACTGCTGTAGCTCTAGAGGACTAAGGAGAGGGGGAGAACGACTGTGTGCTGGAGTGACTGTAATTATGGGGTATGTTTTGTTAAGCTAGGTCTTTAGGTACAGGTGAGTACCAGGAGGAAGTCAGTATGATTCTGTCTGTGATAGCACACCAAAAGTGTGGATTTTCATGGTTTCTTGTCTTCCCACTACACTCCATGAGGGCTGGTACCAGGTCTGGTTTTCTCTTCATTGTGTCCTCAGTGCCTAGGGCATAGAAGACACTCATTAAATATTTGTTGAATGAATGACTGGAGGAAACAGAAGATAGAGAATCAAATTAGGATTGAACTGACTCAGGAGACCATTGTTCTCACTAGACTTGGTTCCGCTATTTAATGGGTCAGTGCCCACTCAACTTTTCTGTTTTGGTTTCCTCATCCGTAAACTAGGGATAATACCACTTGTCTCATATAGGAGGGCTTCCCTGGTGGCTCAGCAGTAAAGAATCTGCCTGCAGTGTAGGAGACAAGGATTCAATCCCTGGGTTGGGAAGACCCCCTGGAAAAGGAAATGGCAACTCGTTCCAGTATTCTTGCCTAGGAAATCCCATGGACAGAGGAGCCAGGTGGGCTACAGTCCATGGGGTCAGAAGAGCCAGGCACTAAGGATTATTGTGAGGCTGATAGTGTAAGAGCTACAAAAGTAACCTGGAAAACATAAAGTAATATGAAAAAGCAAGCAACTTTATTATTTACATTGAAAGGTTTTGCTTGTTTGAAACCAGCCAAGTGGGGAGTGAACTTGGGGGAAGCCAAAGGGTTTGCAGAGTACATGCGTCTCTGCTGGGTATCATATGCTCCTCAGTGTCCCTGATTAATGGGTCAAGTTGTTACACATCTTTAGCCCACACACCTCAAGTTATCTTTTAGGGATTCTTCTATTTTCACTTAGGATTTTAATAGCACAAGCAGGCAGAATGTCCCTGAGTGAACCCTCCAATTATAATCCCTTTGGTTCAATTCACAGAGGCCTGAAGGCAAGGAAGAGACTGGCAGAGATACAGGCAAGAAGGCTGAAATGTCATGGGTTGTGACAAACCTGAGCCCAAACCATGAGTGCTCTCACTGTTCCTTCCCTGTCTCCATTCCGTTTCTAGGCTTGGCCAGGACAAGAGAGAGAGAAAAGGCAAAACCTCTTCAGAGGCGCCTCCAGCCATCACTTCAGTCCAGCCAGTTGCTGGAGGGAATTCATAACGTACCAGTAGCCAGCCAGCCATGTGCATTAGGAGATAAGACTTTAATAGCCATCAGCTCTGGGCTCAAGACGTCATGATGGCCTGGAACTGACTGTACTAATTGGTTCTAGTAGGTCAGAGGCAAGAACATTTTCCTAGAGGGAGATACCTGACTCCTAGACTTGGGGGTGGGGGTGGAAATAAAGGTTTCCATGGGTCTTTGAGGGTTGTCAGGGGTGGAGACTCCTAAGCAGGGATCAGACAGGGCTGGCAGAAGGGAGGGAAGACAGGTAATAGGTTGAAAGCTAAAGCATTCTAGCTGAGGGTGAGGTCTAAGTAGAAGGAATCATAATTACACATGCACTACTTTTGGCCCTCTTGCACTTATTTCCTTAACTTCCCCTTCTCCTGGCCTATTTCAGAAACCTAAACCCTTTATCCTATTTAATTCATGCCTGGTGGCTATGAAGTAATTTCATATAGAGTACATTCATTGTTGGTGCTAACTTATTTTGTCTTTATATGGCACTTGAAAGCTAGTCTTTCTTGGATGGGGTTTTCCTGCATCAAAGTTTTCTCCTACTTGTACTTCAGATCTAGGACAAGGCAAGATGAAAGGAAGAAGCTATAAATCCCATTCTTCTAGATCTCAATTTCACCTTTAGTTTGAGGAGCTGAGTAGGGCAGAGGCCAAGGCTATATTCAACACTCACAGGTAATTAGAAGAGAGGCAAAATCAGGGTAGAAGGAAAGGGAAGGTGGTAGCAGGCATGTGTGTGTGTGTGCATGCAGACATGTGTGTGTGCAGGCTGTGTGTGTGTGCGTGCAGCTACGTAAGTGGAAGAAGGGTTCTAGGCAGTGTCACCTGAGCCTCCTTTCCCTTTCTTTCTACTGCCCTGAGCTGAAGGTTCCTTGAAGATTCAGACATAGCCTAAGAACCGCTCAGGGTAGATCGGAGAGAGAAGCAACAGCTCAAAAGCGCTAAATCTTCAGTACAAGAACAGCCAAACTAGGATCTTTGAGAACTTTCAGAAACGACCCAGCAAACCATCAGGACAATAGCTCTGAGAGGGAAAACTCTGAGTCAAGAGTAGGGCAAAACGAATGAAGAGACGGAATAGGAAGGGGGAAGATACCTAGAAAGAATGACCCTGGGGAGTACAGAAGGGTGAAAGGCTTTGTAGATCCTCCATCTTCCCCTTGCCTTTCCCAAGCTCTTTGTCTCTTTCCTCCCCCAGGAGAACTGTCAGAATGAAGAGATCTTGAACAGCCTCAAGTATGTGCGCCCTGGGGGTGGATTCCAGCCCACCTTCACCCTTGTCCAGAAGTGTGATGTGAATGGTCAGAATGAGCATCCTGTCTTCGCCTACCTGAAGGATAAGCTTCCCTACCCTTATGACGACCCGTCTTCCCTCATGACTGATCCCAAGTTCATCATTTGGAGCCCCGTGCGCCGCTCAGATGTGTCCTGGAACTTTGAGAAGTTCCTCATTGGGCCAGAAGGGGAGCCCTTCCGCCGCTACAGCCGCACCTTCCAAACCATCAACATCGAGCCTGACATCAAGCGCCTCCTCAAAGTTGCCATATAGACGCTAGCAGGTCTATTTCCTCCCGCCCTGAGTGTCTTTCCTGGGCATTCAGTGTGCCCTCAGAAGTCTCTGCTGGGCCCGGGCTTTCCCTTCAGATCAGTCCCCTTCATTGAAGAGCCTTGCCTTTCTGGTCTGCCTGTTTCCTTCCCCTCCCCACAACCTTCTGGTTGGTGATTCAACCTGGGGTTCCAAGATGGGGTGGGCTCTGTGTCTTCACAGAATGATGGCACCTTCCTAAATCTGTATGGGCGGTGTCTGAGAAGAGTGAAGGCCTGGAGCCAGCCTGTGGGCTGAGTCCAATAAAGGGTGGGTGTGGAAACAGCCAGGCTCTGTGGGTCTTCTTCCTTGACCAAGGGGGGAGGGGTGGTGGGACTGCAGGTGGAACTGAGGGTGGGCAGCACACGAAAGCTGAGGAGAGGGAGCCTCTGATCAAGGGGAGGTCCCAATTCCTGTCCAGAAAGCAAGCTCTGGTCAAAGTCTACAGTGGCAGGTGGAGTTTTGGGAAATGTGAATTGTCTTATTCCTTTTTATGGCTCTTCTTCAGGACTGGGGAAAGAAGGTGATAATGAGAAGAAAGGGGAAGAAGTGGCAGAAGCAATGGGAAGTTGATCAGAGGATTACAGTTAGGAAGGCATCAGTTTCTCTGTGGGTACTGGGCTGACTAAAAGTTATCTGCATCCTGAGAAGGTGAATTTGGTCCACTTAACTGACAGCAAGGGCGTGGAGGGTACAGTTACAGGGAACACAAAGAGCACTTTACCCACCTCCTGATCACCTTGTGGAGTAATGTTGGTTTTGGATCCATTGTTATATGGACTCTCTCTCCTTTAAAGTTTACGTTCCACCCTTGTTGTTCTCACACTCCCATGGTCACAAAAATGGACAAGTTTAAGAATGAATGGTTGGTTTCACTTCCTTTCCTTTGAGGGTAGGGATGGGAGAGAGCCTCCCTTCAGACAGTCAGACTGTTTATAACCCGCTGACATGATAGCTGTTCTCTGTGAGAACAGGGTTCTGCCGAATGGCTTGGAAGGATGGTGCCCTAGATTCCTCACCAGTGCAGGCATTCTCAAAAGCACCACGGAGGCCAGGCTCTAGAAAAGACGAGTCCCTGCCTCCCACTTTGTCCCACAAACCTCTTCCTGGAAACCTCATTTTGCCTTTCCTTCTTCGATCACTATATGGAATATTTTACTTCTCAGGGACAGTTCTCCCAGCTGGACACATCAGTTTGAGAACCCCAGGCAGAGGGGAAAATGCTTTTCCTAGGATGTTCCCCATAACTGTTTTCCAAACACTCGCATCATCTGAAAAGTAAATGTGGAACAGAGGTTAAGGATCCCCACTGTCTGAGCTTCTACTAAAGCTATGTCATCGACGGTGCTTTATTTCAAAACGGTAACCTGAGTGGTACAGTGGGAATCCCCTGGCATGTTTCTGAAGGCCTCCTGCTAAATTAAGGTCGCCCTTATCTTGACTCTTGAGAACTCAAGCCTTTTAAGATTTCTACTGTCAGAGCCAACAGCTAGGGTATGTGTTCTACTTTTTTTGTAGGGGGCAAGATTAAGCACTGATTTTAGAGTAAAAACTGCTTCCCTGAAGAAATAAAATGGGACTTCCTGTGGGATGCCGGTATGATTTGTTCATCATCTTCACAGTGCCATTGCCTGCTGTGATGTCCAACAGCAGAGCCAGCTTTCCTGGGTGCGGACACTATGCCATAGGCAACTGGGGACCTCATATGCCAGAACAATGTCTTGGGTCTTACCCAGGAGGCTCAAGTTGAGAGAATTATTTAGAGAGTCCCAAAAGAACGTGAATTACACTATAAGTGATTTTGCAGAGAGTCAGAATGGGCCATAATGCTAGAAGAGGGCTCCTCACTTGGGCAGGGAAATGTTGTTTGCTTCAGAAATGAGGAATTGTTTCCTTTATTCCTCATCTTGTTTGTCCTCAGAAATATCAGTTTATGGTCATAAACAGCCATGGCAAACCTTAATATAATCACCCACTTTCCTAGATCAACATGATGTTTTAATCAAATTTCCCCAGGGACACTCAGGAAGCAAGAAGTCCTATAAACAAGCTTTCCCAGAAGTGCTGAGATAATGCTACTTTAGAGGAGGGACAGAGAGAATCATTCCTCTATGGCTCTTACAAAAAATACAGTTTAGAATAAGTGACTTTAGGGGCCCAGATACATAGACTGAAACTGATGGTTATTTCCATGACTATGTTCCCGTAACTAAATCTCCTCAGTTTAAGATTAAGAAAGTCCAAGCCAAATGTTTACAGGTGATTTCAAATCTAGTGATTTCTTATAATCACCATCACAACCATCATCCAAATTACCATATACCACACCCCCACACTGGGCTAAGTACTTTCTATACCCTAGGTTATTTAATCCTCATACTGATCCTGAGGGATATTTATCTCTATTTAAAGAGAAGGTAATTGAGAAAGAAACTTTTCAAGGACAAAGGTCTAGTGAGGGGCAGAGTTGAAAGTTAAACCCAGGTCAGTCTGACTCCAAAGCTTCTACAATTAACCATGACACAACTGTGCTTTTTCTATCTCAGAGTTCCTGCATTAAGACCCCTGACAGCTGCCTGTACACAGCACTGTATGACCTAATGATGCTTTCACTTAACATTATATCATGATTTTAAAACTCTGTGAAGCAGGCATGATTGTGTCTACTTTTCCACTGAAGAAATCAAGGTACAGAGAGAATGACTTGCCCAATGTCCCACAATGAGCAGGTGGTAGAGCGAATTTCAAACCCAGGTCTCTTGATTTCCCTTCTACTCAACCACAGCACATCTCACAATAGACTTGTACTATAGTCAAGAAACATACATTTTAAAACTGAGAGCCTCAAATTCAGTCAAGTTTAACTTAGCTTTGCTCACAAAACAGAAGAATGAAACTGAAAAGGATTCTTGTTACATTGAAATAAAGAACAGTGAATGTATACTTCTTAGTGATGACTTACAAGCTAACAAACCATATATGGCTCTGTCTAGACTATATCACATGTCAATTAATTAGTATTTGGAGAACTCAAGACCATTTGAATAAGATACAGCAAATTAAAACTATAGCAAACATGCTGAGCTTTGAGTTTCAGGAGCCTCACTAGGTCGACCCCAACCCGTACGTCATGGAGCAGGGAGAGAAAGGAGGAGATGCCAGCATAAGTTCACGTTTCCCACTACACTAAGGTCCTCTCTTCTCCTTTTTACATCTCACAGAAGGAAATAAAGATGGCAAATGCTTTTTCCTGGCTTCCCTTTACTTAAACAGAGAAATACAGAAGTAGAACTGCGTTTAAGAGGTCTTTATTCTATTAAATCCACAAAAAAATGCTAGAAGATAAATAAGGAAGATCACCACAGTACAATGCTGGTTTAATAATGAAATATACAGGTAGGATCTTATGTTTAAATTTTTTGTAATATGTTGTCCAAAACATTTAATTATACATTCTGCAAGAGATGAGGATATCAGGAAGGGCATATAAATTTATACTCTTGAACTCCAAAAGACTTAAGTTGGGAGTATTAGCAAACTCCAAGAAGGGACAAGTCAGAAATTGTAATGGGCTTAGTGCTGCTATTTAAAGTAATGAAACATTTTCTCTGCTTTCTGGATTCAATTCACCAAATGATTTCCTCAGCAGGTCAGATATAGATTTGCAGAAAGTGGAAAACATTTTCCAGGAATAAAACAACTGATCCCTAAGGAACAGCTGCGTTAACTTTTCTGAATAATAAATCTTAGTCTGACATGCCCAGATTCCTCAGAGTGCTGTCACTGATATTCTCGACCTCTTCCTAACCTTGCCAGACTCTCACACTTCATGTGTACCGAATACTGTGACCGCGAGAGCATCACTGTACTACGTGACCTGGACTCAGTTGCTTAACTTCTTTTTGCCTTAGTTTATCTGGCTCCAAAACTGGGGTAACAATAGTACCTACCATCGTGGAATGGTTAATGAGGATGAAACAAGTGCTTAAAATGGCCCTGGCACATAGTAAGTATTCAGTAAACCTCAGCTATTATCATTATTCCTGTTACATACCAAAGCTTTTCCCTGATATCAACAACTTGGCTCACTCCGTTCAGAAGGTCTGAGATATGAATAAGAAACAATTCTGCTTTAATGCCTGACCCTTAAGTTTTGATTTCAGAATGAGAACTAAAACAATCTCATCCTATCTAGTACTTTATATGCCTTCCAAAGCATTTTACATGATTTTTGGATCTTCTAACAATACCATGAAGGAAGTATAATATCAATTTATACTACACCAATTCTACAGAAAGGGGACAATAAAGTCTAGTATGATGCTTTGCTTAATGGTTATACTGCTACCAAATGGCAGAGGCCTAAATGCCAGGTTTTATGACACCCAAGCCAGTGTTCTTTCAACTATGCAAGGTAAGATCTCTTTGGAGCAACTGAAACCATTCTACTTTATTAACTAAAGTCTGTACTTTATTCAGATTTCCCTAGTTTTACCAAATGTCCTTCTTCTGGTGCAGGAGTTCATTCAGGATACCAGATTACATTTAATAGTCATGTGTCTTTAGGCTCTTTTTGGCTGTGAGAGCTCCTCAGATTTCCTTTCTTTGATGACCTTGACAGTTTTGAGGAGTACTGGTCAGGTATTTTCCTCAGTTGGGATTTCTCTCTCAACTGGGATTTGTCTGAGTTTTTTTCATGATTAGACTGAAGTTTTGGGTTTTGGGGAGGAAGACCCCAAAGGCAATAAGTCATTCTTATCACATATCAAGAATAATGCTGTCAACATGGTTTATCATCAGTGATGTTAATCTTGATCAGTAGGCTAGTGTCTGTCAGATCTCTCATTGAAATAAAGTTAAAATTACTCTTCCCCCTTTCCACCCTCTCCTCTTTGGAAGGAAGTCATGCAAACCCATACTTAGGGAGTTAGGAGTATCTACATACATTATTTGAAATTTTCCTATGTGGGGGACTTAACTATTCTCTCCAATACATGTATTTATTCAGTCATTCACATAGGGACTCATGAATATTTACTTTATAGTTTGGGTTATAATCCACTACTACTTTATTTTGTTGCTCAGATTGTTCCAGCCTTGGTCACTGGGAGCTCCTTCGGTGGGCTCTTCTGTCCCTTTGACATACTCCCAATCATTGTGATTTCCCTCCGAGCACTTCCCTTTTTTTGTGGCTCAAGATGCTCCAAGCTCATCTTGTATATTTACTGACCCAGTCCTAGACTCAGTCGTTTCTCCAAGGAGTCCTAGATTCCTTTTGTTGGAACGAAGATCTGGGCACTAGATGTGCTTTCCATACTAGTTATTTTTCAGCCACACAACAGCTAAAAAAGATGCCTCATTCTGTCTGCACGGACATGCACTGGGAACTTTAGCAGAAGAGCTCAGCAATCTCCTAAATTACTTTTTTTGTGGGGGCAGTGGGGCCTGCACCACACAGCTTGTGGGATCTTAAGTTTCCTAGCCAGGGACGGAACCCTGGCCACAGCAGTGAAAGTGCCAAGTCCTAACAACTGGACTTCCAGGGAACTCTTTCTTTCAAAGAACAGGTGAGTCTAAGCAGCAAAAAATAATACGCAAATAATTTCCATTATAAACTAAGACAAATCATCAGGCTTGCTGTATTGTAAACGAACACAACAGTGTTATTACAGAACTGCAGAAGGATCCTTAGAATAACAGAGTCATTTGTCGGGGGTCGTCCGGGAGAATACTGATAGTATCTTCGGCTTTACCACATAACAGACACAGCATGGTATATTCCTGGAGCAAGAGAAAGTGCACAATTACCTTGAGGAACCAGCAGAAAGAGGCTTCATAACTTTCTCTGGTAAACCTGTCCGCTGTAAATTGTCATGGATATACTATCTGTACAATTTTTTCAACTTTCTTCCTATAAGTGAAGTCTTAGGTTTAGTCTGTGTATCCCACAACGTTTCATTTATATAAACTGAATACCTGCTGATGCTCTATTTACTATGTATACAATAATGTCATTTTGGAAAGACATGGCTATTTCCTGGATTCAAAAAACACATATACTGGGCTTACTTAGTGCTATTTAAAGCAATGAAACAATTTGAGTGTGCACCCCTGAGGACAAATTTCTGTTCTTAGAGCTGTTCCTTTCTAGGATATTGAACACTAATATGCAACAGAAATGATTTTTAAAACAACAAAAAAGGGGAAAAAATTTCTAAACCCAAAAGGCTACTTTTATCTACTCCAGAAAAAATAAATAATTATGTTAAATCCATTAGTATGTCACGTCTCATATTTAGATAGCTAGTTGTCTAGAATCTGATCTATTTAAGGAGTTTTATGTTTCCTGGGCTTAAATGTCCAGACTGGTGACAGAAGGTATTTTGTTTTAAGCAAAAATCCTTAGGGCAAAGTTCTGTTTTTATAGCTGTTCCTTTCTAGAATATATAATATGGTCATAAACTATAGAAACATATTTCTTTCAAACCTTTTACTTAAAAACATTTTATCTTCTTTAGGAAAACAAGCATCTATACTAAGTCTATTAGTATTTCCACACCTGACATTGAGATTGCTGGCTGCCTGGAAATTGATCAGTCAAGGCAGTTTGTGTTTCATGAGTCTGAACAGTCAATAGAGAGGGTCACAGAGGTAAACAGTGACTACAGTACAAAGACTCAGAACCAGCAACTGCCTTTCCATTTCTTGCTAGAGAGTTCAGCAGGAGGACTTAGTTATAGAAGTAGAAAGACTGTTTCTTAAAGACCACATTTAATTTTAAAGTCTATTCCACACACAGTAGAAATAGAGGCTAGAGCTCAGCAAACAAATACGAGTCTTATGAATCAAAAATAAAGTTAAAATCCACTCTTTCCAAGGTTTTTACTGCTTTCAAATTCTGCTTTCACTCACTAGACATTACTAGTAGAATGTCAACCTCTAAAGCCAATATGGGAAAATGTGTGAAGGTAGACAACTATTTGAATTTTCAACCAACCTACCCACTGACAAGTTTTCATTAAGTGCTTAAAGGCTCTGTAATATGCCAGGTACACTGGCAGACATGGGAAAAGGCGAGGACAAGGTCTGACCTTGCAAAATTTACAATGCAACATGACAGAAAGAAAAAACCTAACATATGGTATAATTTGGAAAAACTGTTAAATCAGTAAGACGAATTATACCTATAATCTTTAATTTATAGGCAGTCTGGAATCCAAATTTCATTGAAGGTCAATTATTTGGAATGCAGAAGCAGTTTCCCACAGAAGTTACATTACACAAAGCAGTTAGTTAGGTTCCCAGGGAAATCCAGGGAGTCTTTTAAATTTATACTGCACAAGTCCTATAGAATCTAACCACACAGAGAAGTGTTTCTGTGGGAAAATATGTCTAGAATTCTCACTTGGGATGCCAGGAACATATCTTCTCGTGCTGCCAGGAATATGGTGGGATCAGGATACTTTTCACCCAAATTGGTCAAGTTAGGAGAATCAGAATTCCCCTAGTCATTCACAGAAATCTTTCAAAGGCTCCACCTGGGCAAAGCCTGAGGGGAGTGATCTGGAAGAAATGGTGGGATGGGTGGAATACCCTTTGGGCAAGATCAGATCCTGTGTTTTACGCCGAGGGTCCCATGGGCTTCTTCCCTCTATTACTACCTGCTAATTCTGACCCTCCGTCCTCTCCTTCCCTGGTCTGCAGACAAAGAAAAAGCAGTCTCAGTTTCCCTCTTCTTTCCTGAGGCAAATATATAGCCCTTTTAATGGATTTTAGGGTGATATAAAAAATACAGGATGCCTGTAATCACTTACAACTTATTTTCCACTTAAACTCTGTAATTATTTCTCTACTTTCCCCTTGATACTTGCCATCAGAAAATCTTACTTCAACAGTATTGTTTGTTAAAAATGAATCTGTTTTAAAACAGAATCCTTATCTTCTACAGCTTCATATTGAAATATTTAAAGAAGTAGTAAATGTTTGGGATTTGCTTCAAAGTAATCCTGAGAGGCACAAATAAAGCAAACTGAAGCTGAGAACTGAAGATTAATACACTATACTGCCTTTTTTTTTTTTTGACCACACCCTGTGGCATGCAAAACTTCCCTGACCAGGGAGTGTACCTGAGGCCTCTGCAGTGGAAGCATGGAGTCTTAACCATGGGACCTCTGGAAGTCCTAGTCTGCCTACTTCTGATTTAAATTTTACATAAGACATTTCAAACAAAACAAAATATTACCAATGGTGGGAATCCCACCCTGAAACCTGAACTACTATTGGAATAAGATGGGGGCTGGAGTGGGGTGAGACTGAGGAAAGTAAGTCACAGCAGCTGAGTAAGAGGAGTCCTTGGGGTCATCAGGCTGAGATAGAAGTTACCAATTGGCTAGTCACGAGTCGGGGGCTGCAACAGACACAAGAAGAGTTCAAAAAAGGGCTGGATTATTAAGAAGCAGAAGGAGACAGGATTAAGTACATCTTAAAAGAGGTAAGATTTAGTTAGCTTGAACACAGTGGAAGGGACAAGTTAAGTAAAGGAAACAGCACGAATAAAGACAGTGATATGGAACAGAGCAAGCACATCACATATGGAGTAGCAGAGGAGTGCAGGATGGTATGTGTCCAGAAGATTAACCTGAGGGCAGTGTGCACAACTACAGTGTGGAGACTGCGGCAGTATTTTAGGTTTGAGCGATATGGCCCTTCACATGAAGTGTGACAGTGGAGCCAAACAAAAGAAAGAAACAAAGGCAGAAAGGAGGGCAGAGGGAACACTGGGGTTAGAGAAGGAGATCCAGGAGTTACCCGATAGGTTTCATCAGAGACTGAGTATATGTGTGCTCAGTATCTAAGAAAGTAAAGAGAAGGTTCCTAGACCAGAGACCAAAGCTCAGGAGAAAAGATGTTAGGGAGAAATAGGAAAGGAAACCACAGAGAAAGCAAGGGAACTGTCAAAATGATTTAAAAAGAGAGAAAAAAGTCTAGCACTATGGACACCAGAGGGTAAAATACTCCAAAAAGACAATGGTTAACAAAACCAGATCCAGAAAGATGTTAAGAGAGATGACAAGGCAAGGTCACAGGATTTGGCTACCTTATAGGGAAACTATGAGAGAATAATTTCAGTAAAATGAAAATTAAATTTGAAAGTAAAGTGAAATTTGAAATTAAACTGAAAACCAATTTGTAGATTGTTAGGAGGAGCAAAGGGAAATAAGGAAAATAGGGTAAAGAGCTATTCAAGTAAAGAAGCAAAAGGAAGGAGAGAGATGATCAGAGGATGAATCAAAGAAGTAGCTGAGTGAAACACAACGATTTTAATTTACTTTTAAAATATAGAGAAGAACTAAATATATTTAATGTAAAAATGCTTTAAATCTCATGGAGAAAAAGCTAGGAGGAGAGAGGTAACATGAAGTTCCTGAGGAAATGCATTGTGGGGATAACAGAGAGGAAGAAATAAAAATTTCTACAACAGGAGGGAAGGAGGAGAGACTAAGGCTGGGATAATGCTATGATTGGTGTGCAAAAGGACAGCAGTGAGAAACGAGAGAAAGGGAGGCTGTTAACTCAGTGAGAACCTTGGGATGGGGAGCTTGGACAGCATACTGGAGCTAAAGGTAGCTATTCTGGAAAAGCCAGAGAGGTAGTCTGAGAGCATCATTTTAAGACAGATATACTGATGGCAAAATAAAGAACATGGGGGTGGCAGGAAGTGCATGTTGGAAGAGAGAGGACTGGAGGTAGAGTTCAGTTTAAAAGTTTTTTCCCAAGAGAATTCTGCAGTGTATAGGCATTGTGACTATAGCCATCTTCCCTTACCTTCTTCCTACCCCAAAGGAACTTCTGGGACAGCTTTGAAAATGGCTGTGCTCAGTCATAAAGGCTAGGCTTTGGTCTCATGGTGGTGACACACTATGGCTCAATTAGGGCATAAACAGGCAATCTCAAGATCCACTTAGGGACTCTAAAAACCTCATAGGAGCTTCAGGAACCACTGGAAAATAGCTATAAGCACCCCTGTCCTCCCATGAATGGAGAGAGATGCTCCTTTCAGTCCTTAACATGTTCACTCCCCTATTTGGCCACTACTCATTCACTGAGATCTTGATTTTGCCCAAAGAGACACCTATCATAAGAATCTTTGAGGCATAATTTTTGGATGCTGGAGAGATGTGGTCAGGATGTTATTTAGATGGACCACAAGATATTAGACCAGATTCTGACAGGTAACTAAGTGCCTTCTTCCACTCTGAAGTAAAAATTAAAGTGGTTCTATTGTACTATTTTATAAGATTCTACTGTAGAAGATTTTTTCCCTAATCATAGTAGTACTAAAAAAAAAAAATTCCCTTGACAGTAAAAAGCTCTTACCTGACATTTATATCCTATGAACATGTAGTTCACAGTAAATAAGTAACTCAATCTGAAGCCTTGAAAGCGGAGGCAGTGAGGGACAGACACAGGTGAGTATGTCCTTCAGCTTTCCAATTTGTCCTTGGCTCTCCCCCACTGTCCAGCTTTTCTTCCTGACCATTAGATCTGTGAATCTTCAGCAACTGCAGGCCGATACCAGCCTGTAGGATTTTGTGGAATTCTTCACATGCTCTCACAGTTGTATAAGGACTAATCTTATAATAGATCCCTATTCTCTACCCTTACAGTGGTTCAGCTTCTCTCCTCCAACCATGATACACCTATCATGTCCTTTTACTTATCAAATAATATTCAAACATCCTATCAAAATTGAGACCACAGAGTTGCTGACTACAGTCCTACAAGGCAAATGAAGATAATCTCACTATCATGATTTCCATGCTCTACAAGAATGGTGGCAGTGGGCAGATCAACACTTAAAGCCAACAACTGTGCAATCACATAACTGGATAGAGAAAAAAAGAGGCACAATGGTAACCTTATAAGAAGCCATAATGTGCTATTCTTTATAAGCAAAAATGCCACGACAGAGGTATCATCTGTAAGGCATGCATTTTGCTTTGTGACTCTTGTGAAAATGGGTTTGAACAGATCCACCCACATCTAAAGTGTCTGTCTCAACTTACACAAGTGGCCGAGAGGGACTATCTCCAGATACTCTTCTTATCCCCCCTCCCCTCAATAACACACCCACATATATACATTTACCTGAAATTCATCCATGATACTGAATGTATACTCATGCCTGGCTATTACGTGATGACAATTCTTACAAAGATCTGCTGAAACAGAGAGAGACTTAAATAATTAAGTCTTAGATGGTGTCTGAAGACAGTAAAATTTCTATTCTTAGCATGGTATTGCTTTAAAAGAATCTTAACTCTGTCAAATTTAACACAAAGGAAACCCATTGTAATGTCCACCTTGATTAAAAAAAATACAGACTCTATTACACAGCAATACTATATAATTAATGGCCTGAACTCAGAGACTGAATGTGCATATATTAATCCCCACTAGAAGCTCTCTAAGGTAATCAATTAACAGATACGTGTGTTTTTTAAACTAGCTGGACCTACCTAATTATGTAGGAGCTTTTATTCTCAGGAATGATAGAAACTGTGCTACTATCCAAACATAAGCAAAAAGCTAACACAAGACATTAAAGTGAATTTAGCAGTAACAAGACTCTAGGAAAAACAATATTATAATAACTATGATATATTGAGTGCTTATTGTGTGCCAGATACTGTTCTAAACACTTTTTATCTGTTTATTCATTTAATCTTCTCAAAAACCCAACAAGGTAGATACTATTCTTATCACCTTTGTGAAGTGAAGTAAAGTTAAAGTCGCTCAGTCGTGTCCGACTCTTTGCGACCCCATGAACTATACATGGAATTCTCCAGGCCAGAATACTGAAGTGGGTGGCCATTCCCTTTTCCAGGGGATCTTCCCAACCCAGGGAACGGGTCTCCCACATTGCAGGCGGATTCCTTACCAGCTGAGCCACCAGGGAAGCCCTTTGTAAGGATAAGGAAAGATAAGGCACACTGTGTGTAAGTAACTAGGAAGACCACACCGAGTTAGGAAGTGTTGGAACCAGAATTCAAACCCAAGCTTTCTCACCCCAGAGCCCTTGCTTTTGACCACTATCCTCTATCTAGAAAAATAAAAATTAAATATGCTAAAAGAAAGAAGATTCTTCTAACGTAGAACATTTTTCTATTTTCTAACTCTATTCTAAAGGCTCAGTGTCTTTTACACCCTTCTTTCAAAATATCATTATTTGTACATTCATTTCATATAGTCAGAACATACCAAAAAATCAGGAGACAAAACGGAAATGTGAATAGTTAAAACAGCTGCCACAATATCTGAGCACTAAAGTGCACGTGTACGTAAATTTACTCAGAGATTCTTAGTGCCAACCTCAGAACTGACTTTTTATTATACATAATTATTGATTTCATTTCCCAGTATCAAGGATGAGGAACAGCACATGAAGGTGGCATCCTTACAGCAGCAAAAGAAACGACAGACTGACAGTAACAAAAGAGGCAAAAGCTATAAAAGCAGAAATAAGACTTAAAAAACAGTTTCTCAGGGCCATTTAGTGTAAGGACAAACAGCCCTAAACACTTCAAGAGCTGCTGGAGGACATCATTGCATTATACTATAGTAGAAGGTGAAAATTCACATGGATGACCCTACGTTTAAAAAAAAGTCCCTGTATCTTGTTTCAGAAGACATAGTCTTTAAAGATAAACAAAACAAAACTGGTGCCTAAATCATAAGCTTCAGCTATCTGAAAGTCATTTATTTGGAATATATGATGTTGCTAGGTACATGAGATGTCACCTACATTCTCTTAAAAAACTAGTAATTATGTGTTCCCATATGACAATAATATAGACCTCATAATACTTTGCATAACCTAGTTCCCAAAAGATGGGATCTACTAACAGACTTAGATGTTAAAAAAAGAGTCTACTTACGGTCATAGGTAACTATTTCTTCTCCGTCTTCCTCTTTCAAAGATTTGTTTGTGATCAGCATAAAATCTCGCTTACTACATACTGCACAGCCTGTAAAGTTCAGCAAGAAAGATCCATTTTCCAGGCAGATGTTACCCTAAAATAAGAAAAATAGGGATTTAATTTTCTTTGGGGAGGGGGGAAGATTTAATTTTCTTATATTTCAAAATCCTTGGAGAAAATGATCAATAGACTTAAAATCTCTAAAGGCAAAAAACATGACCACAATTTACTTGCTTGAAGTTTATGCCAAGTAATTTTTGAAATTACTAGCTTTCTAGAACTATTATTCATAGTAAATAAACCTGAGGCAGTGTTAGAGCTGTAAGTCTCTGAAGTCTGCAACTGTGAAGAGAGAAGACTAAACACAATTGGATATTTAGAAACAACTTAATGTAGTCTTAATGTAACACATGAAAAGGAAAAGTTAGAAAATCTAATAGCCAACACCATTAAAAGAGGTATCGTAAAACTAGAATGAAAATTTAATCAAAATGGAGACTTTAAGCCAATAACAAAAATGATCTTATGCAATATGATGCTCAGCTGACTGTTGAAAAAGCATCTTCTCAAGTCTTAAAAATATCAGAAAATAAATAAAGAGAAATAAACTTTCAGCTCTTATAGATATCAGTCCTTGGGATGTGTGATTCAGGCAGAGAAGGTAATTTCTGCAATTCATCAGACTGACACCATGACATTTAAAAGAGAAAGAAACTGTACCTAAGAAACTGTAAATAACATGTTTCTAGCTCAAGGGAGGTCTTTGCTAAAGCCTTACTAGTAATTGTTCAGAACTTAATTAATTCATAACCAACCTAGTTAACCTTATTTACATATTTTATATTGAAGTATAGTTGATTAACAATGTTGTGTTGGCTCCACGTGTACAGCAAAGTGATTCAGTTATACATACACATGTATCTATTCTTTTTCAAGTTCTTTTCCTAATTAGATGATTGTTGTTGTTCAGTTGCTAAGTCATGTCCGATTCTTTGTGACCCTATGGACTGCAGCATGCCAGGCTTCCCCTTCCCTCACAATCTCCCGGAGTTTGCTCAAACTCATGACCATTAAGTCGGTGATGCTATTCAACCATCTCATCCTCTGTTGCCCCCTTCTCCTCCTGCCCTCAATCTTTCCCAGCATCAGGGTCTTTTCCAATGAGTTGGCTCTTTGCATCAGGTGGCCAAAATATTGGACCTTTAGCTTAAGTATCAGTCCTTCCAGTGAATATTCAGGGTTGATTTCCTTTAGGATTGACTGGCTTGATCTCCTTGCTGTCCAAGGGACTTTCAAGAGTCTTTTCCAGCACAACTCAAATGCATCAATTCTTCAGCACTCAGCCTTCTTTTACAGTCAAACTTTCACATCCATACATGACTACTGGAAAAAAACAGTTTTGACTATACAGACCTTTGTTGGCAAAGCAATGTCTCTGCTTTTTAATATGCTGTCTGGGTTTGTCATAGCTTTTCTTCCAAGGAACAAGCATCTTTTAATTTCATGGCTACAGTCACTCTCCACAGTAATTTTGGAGTCCAAGAAAATAAAATCTGCCTGTTTCCATTTTTTCCCCAACTATCTGCCATTAAGTAACAGGACCAGATGCCATGATCTTAGGTTTTTTAATGCTGAGTTTTAAGCCAGTTTTTTCACTCTCTTCTTTCACCTTCATCAAGCAGCTCTTTAGTTCCTCTTCGCCTTCTACCATCAGAGTAGTATCATGTGCATACCTGAGGCTGTTGATATTTCTCCTGGCAATCTTGATTCCAGCTTGTGAGTCACCCAGCCTGGCATTTCACATGATGTACTCTGCATAAAAGTTAAATAAGCAGGGTGACAACATACAGTCTTGACGCACTCGTTTCCCAATTATGAACCAGTCCACTGCTCCATGTCCAGTTCTAACTATTGCTTCTTGACCTTCATACAGGTTTTTCAGGAGGCAGGTAAAGTGGTCTGGCAGGTAAAGAATACCAGACCATCTCTTTGAGAATTTTCCAGTTTGTTGTGATCTACACAATCAAAGGCTTTAGTGTAGTCAATGAAATAGATGTTTTTCTAGAATTCCTTTGCTTTTTCTACAATCCAACAGAAGTTGGCAATTTGGTCTCTGGTTCCTCTGCCTTTTCTAAATCCAGCTTATATATCTGGAAATTCTTGGTTTATGTACTGTTGAAGCCTAGCTTGAAGGATTTGAAGCATTACCTTGCTAGCATGTGAAATGAGGGCAACTCTATGGTAGTTTGAACATTCTTGGGCATTGCCTTTCTGAGACTGGAATAAAAACTGATCTTTTCCAGTCCTGTGGCCATTGTTGAGTTTTCCAAATTTTCTGGCATATTGAGTGCAGCACTTTAACAGCATTATCTTTAAGGACTTTAAATAGTTCAGTTAGAATTAATAAATTTTGACAAAAAGCCTGTTGAGGTCTGAACCGGTACTGCCTTGAATCCAGCAAAGCTAACGGTGAAAAACTCCAAGAAATTAAGGAATTGACCATATAAGCAGGCCAAATGTAAACTCTAAATACTGAAGGAAGAGAAAAGATACCTATATACCTGTTGTGAGGTAAGGAAATAAATTCTTGAAATGGCAAAATGCAAGTAAAGTACCTAAGTAACTTACTGGGCTTTCTCTAAGGGCCCTGGTCATCTGAAAGTGAGGATAACCTGCATCAGTGAGGCATGATTATTTTATTAGATGAAGCAAGATTATTAACGTCCAAATTTGGGAAAGAAGATTAAAAAATACAGTATTCAGAAAAGCATTTTGAGGTTTTCACAACAGGAGGAAAGAGAAGAATAAAATCTAAATCAATTCTACAGTAATAATAGTAAGCTAAAAGTTTCAAGAAGACAGGAAAAAAATCAAAAGTTAACAATCTTTAGAAAATGTGATTCGGCCAAATCTGGTTGAAGATCTATAAAGGTATACAAATACGCAGGAAGAAACAGTTAAATACTATGATGATAATTAGTATGAAAGTATATTATGATAAAATCTTATAAATTTGAGAAATCTGCAAATATATTGACAAGGATTGGGCCAATTTGTTTCTTTCAAAAAACTATTATTTCAGATGGTATAACTTATCAGTGCATATGTTTTGACAGGGAGTATTAAAATTGGAAAATACAATTTTTAAAGAACCAGATTTTAATTTTGCTGATTTTTTTCTATTTTCTATCTCCTATTTCATTCATTGCCACTTTAATCTGTATCATTTCTTGTGCTTGCTTTGGGTTCAGTCTGCTCTTGCTTTTTCACTGTCTTAAAGTGGAAAGTTAAGTTACTGATTCTAGATTGTTTTTAGAATATTTATTTATTTGGCTGCTCCAGGTCTTAGCTGGGGCATGTAGAATCTAGTCCCCTGACCATGGTTCAAACCCGACACCCCTGCACTGGGAGCAAGGAGTTTTAGCCGCTGGACCACCAGGACAGTCCCTGCGTTTTTTGTTTTGTTTTTTTAATATAGACATTTTAAAATGCAGAACATCATTTTAAAGCATCCATTTCCATACAACTGTTTTACAAATTATATATCAGACTCAGCATTTAATTAAATATGGTTTGATGCTAAACAACAATTTGGGCTTCCCAGGCGATGCAGTGGTAAAGAATCTGCCTGCCAATACAGGAGATGACAGCCTGCCAATACAGGAGATGACATGAGTTCGAGCCCTGGGTCGGGGAAATCCCCTGGAGTAAGCTATGGCAACCCACTCCAGTATTCTTGCCTGGAGAAATCCATGGACAGAGGAGCCTAGCAGGCTATACTCCATAGGGTCGCAAGGAGTCAGACATGACTGAGCAAACATGCACATGCACACAACAATCTGAGTACATGAACTTTCACAGTTTAATTTTAAAGTAAAGTATATAAAACATAATTTCTAATTTAAACATGTAACTAATTTACACTGATTACTTCCCTCTGATTAGTCTAAATTTATGCTCTATTTCTGTATTGCTGTTGCATTACTAAGAATGTTAGAGCTGAAACTTGAACTATATGAAGTATAGGTTTCATTTCTAGTTTGATATAGAAATGCTTTATTACTTTTTTTACTCAACTTTAATCCTTAGTGCCTTTTCCTTTGCTAGGTTCAAGCAGAGTGGCTTCTGTTCTTACTGTCCTTAAAAATATCTCATGACTTCAAAAAATCTCAGAGTTGGAGGGATCCCTGTGACTTCAAGAGATCATTTAGTCTCCACTGAATGAAAGGAAGAGTTCAATTTCTCTAAGGTTACCCATTCCATTAAAAAAAAAAAAATCCGTTAGAAAGTTCTTTATTCTGATTTAAAGTCTATAGCCCCCTAACATCTATCTGCTAGTTATTTCTAAATCTGCCTTCTGGAATTTCAAATAAAAGTCCAATTCTTCCTCATGACAGTTTTTAAGCACTTTAGAACAGAATAAAAATCAGAGAAAACTGCTTCAGGCACTTTCCTGGTTTTCCAATCACCTCAAAGCTTTACTCTTCTTCCTATACTTTTATTTTCACTTTCTAAATTAATTTAATCCTTGAAGCTCAGTTCTCGATACTGATTGATTCTCTACATTCTTTTCCTAAGTGAACAAATTCTTCCTGACTCCTTTATTTGGTTGACTCACCTGTTTGAGTCTCTTACCCAAACTGTCTTCCTATATTTTTATCTGATTCCTGGAGCGTTACAGTTTCAACCTCAGATGAAACATGAGTTTAAAAAAAAAAAAGCAATCTGATCATTTGCTCCTCCAATTTTGGTTCTCCTTCCCATATGGCTCAAACTTCTGTAATACTTCCAAACTTCCCAGCTGCCTAGATAGAAAACTCTTGAGATTATGAATGCTCTTCCCTTCTTCCCTCCTACATTAAATTGGTTTAGTCCTGTTAATTCTTTCTTTGATATGAAGTCTTCATCATCTCATGCCTATACTACAGCTGCCATTTGGTTTCCCCAAATGCTCTGTAGGGCTGTCCTTTTACATTTTCCCCCATCCCATCATCTCAACATACAACCATATGATGTACTTTCCTATATAGCAGATTTCAGAGTCATTTCCTTATTTTTTTTTTCTGGATGGCTGCCCAAAGCCTAAAGAGTATAGTCTAAACTTCAATATAATTTTTGTCTTTTGATGAGCTCAACTCTTAAAAATCCAACCTAATATATATATATATTCCCCCCCCTGGCCTCACCTCGGCATATGGGATCTTAGTTCCCGGACCAGGGATTGAACCTGTTTCCCCTGCAGTGGAAGCGTGGAGGCAGGGAATTCCCCAATTTAATATCTAATACTATCCACAGCAAACATCTTCCTCATGGTGCTTATAATATGCAGTTTTCAGTACTGGATCCACAAAAATCTCTCTTTAAACTTAAAAAAGAAGTATGAAATAGACCACAATACAGAAAAGTATGTGAAATGTAAAGGTATGGCATATGGCCTCTACCTATTAAATGTTAGTAGGATCGCAGTTGTGGTAACCAAAAATATCTCCCGCTATTGTCAAATGTCCCTCAGGAGGCAAAACTGCTCCCAGTTGAGAGCCACTGCTCCATTCACTCATGGCGTTCCATTCTATGACCACACCCCATTTTTCCAGCCTGGCAACCTACTCCAGTATTCTCGCCTGGAGAATCCCATGGACAGAGGAGCCTGGCAGGCTACAGTCCATGGGGGTCGCAAGAGTCAGACACGACTTAGCGGCTACACCACCACCACCACCACAAACAATGCTGTTATGAACATTCTTATACCAGTCTCCAGGAACACGCATTTATTTCTCTAGAATCGGAACTGCCAGGTCATTCAGCATACATCTGTTAACTTTTTTTTTATAATGCTAGACCTTTATTTTCAAAGAGGTTATACCATACGAGTGTTCATGATGTATTATAAGGCCCTCCCAAAAGACTAAGTATTACTCAAATTATTAAGAGGCAGAAGCAACTATATCTCCCAGCCTATATGAGAATCCTTGTTATTTCCCCCAGCCTTCAGTTCCTGCTTTCCTTTTCCACCCTAGTTACAACTATCCTTTAAGTCTCAAATGAACTCCACCTTTCTTTGCGGAGAACACCGCTATTTCCTATTGCTCTCCCCTTTGTCTACACCTGAAGAGCACTTAGGTACTAATCATTTTTTGCTAGTCACGTGATCCTGTAAACGTACGCTCTTCGACGGCTCGCAAGTTACACGCATACAAATGTTCAGTTAACTATACGTTGAACGAAATGAGTAAACAAGCTTCGCAATTTCCTGAGCTTGAAAGGAACAGAGATTTAAAAGAAAGTTAACAGCAAGGAAACCAGAATTCCAGTCTTGCCTTTCATACTAACTAGAATGTGAACTTTGGCAAGAGATTTCCCGCCTCCAGGCATTAATTTCATCAGCAAAATTGGGTTAGAACAGATGACTTCAGAGGTCCCTTCTAGCGCTCGAATTCGGGGGGAGCAATGAATACCAACAAATCAAGCTTGAGGATAAGACCAGGGTAGGGGTGGGGGCTTCCTCTGTTCTCGGCTGGGTTGGTGACGGTGGTAGGGTTTTGTTGGTTTTTTTTCCCCTCCCCTGGAGCTCAAGGGAAATGAAATGGAGTGACGGCTGTTATCAGTCTCCAGGGTGGCGATCTGCAGGAAACGAAGCTGCAGGCCGTCCCCATCGTCAGGTGCCTAAATACAGCTACCGGGTCACTGGATGGGGTGGAGCGACTGAGTCCGCCCCACGCCAAACCTCCCAGGGGTACGAGAAGCCTCAGGGGCGGCCATGGGCCAAGGGAGCGGGCAGTTCTCGGCGCCCACTCGCTCACCCGGTTGGGGTATTCCTTCTCCACACAGTCCACACACATCGCGACGCCGTTAACAGCAAAGATCCTCCGGTGCTTCCGGAAAGACGAAACCTCGCGAGAGTTCAAAGAAGGTCGTCGCATGCGCCCAGAGTACTAGATCCTGGAGTATTTGGTCTCGGAAACCAATTCCAAGTCTCCGCCCCTTAGTAACGGTTGTTAGGGCAGGGTCTGGTCTCTCAGACAACAGCCGAGAGCCAAGAGGACTTCGGAAACCTTCCAAACAGAGCGGAAGGAATCATGGACCTATGGGGTCGCACAGAGTTGGACACGACTGAAGCGACTTAGGAGGAGGAGGAGTGGCGGGAAGGGGAACGGGATCTTGGACCAAGCAAAATTCTAATAGGTGCCTTCCTGAGGCTAAGTTGACAGAAAGGCAAGTCACAATACTCACGAGAGGGAATTGTTTTTCACTTCCTCGACTTACTCCATATACATAAAGCTGAAATTATAATTTGGATACATTTTTCTACCATTTCTTAGGGCAGTGAGAGTGATAGTTCAGACCTTAGCAGGTGAATGAGCGATAAATGACGTGTTTGGGAAGAGCCCCTTATATATAGCTCTGCAGAGAATCTCTTAAAAAGAACAGAGTGTTAATAAGAAATGACCATCCCAGAGCCCTCTGGAGGAAACCAAGGAAATGAGAGGTTCAAGGTCTTATCTAGGATAACAAAGCTACTCAGCCAACCAGGACAGGACTTTGTTCCTACCCGGGACTCTGCGCCTTTTTAATACAATAGCCAGTAGCCACATATGGCTATGAAAGCACTTTTAATGTGGCAAATTTGAACTGAAATGTGTTGTGAGCACATCCTGCATACTAGCTTTAGAAGACTTAGTATGGAAAAAATGTGAAATATTTCATGAGTAATTTTTATATTGATTACGTGTTGAAATAATGGGGCTAGATAAAAAATTATTAAAATGAATTTCACCTGTCTGTTATATTTGGCTACTATAAAAATGAAAATTACACATGTAGCTTGCATTATATTTCTACTACTTGGGGCTGGCCTATGCAGTTCTCTCTTGATCCATTTTTAAATGTGTCGTCTGTCTTTAAAGCCTAATGCTGACAATTTTACTAACTACTGTATCTATTTTATTCAGTTCTATAGACATTTGTTGAATGCCTTCACTATGCAAAGAATTGTGGGGACAACAGGAAGTTGAAAAATACATTGTTCTTTCCTACTCTATCCAGATATTCACAAGAGAGTCTGAGAGATAAAATGAGCATAAATACGTATAATTAACTGGCAGATTGTGGTGTAGGCGCATAAAATAGACTACTTCCAGGTGGATTGGGAAAGAGGAATTTAGAGCGTGAAGAATGTGTAAGATTTCAAAATGCAGAGAGTTGTAGTATATGAATTTCAGGTGGACCATGCCAAGGTGTTTGGATTTTATCCTGAAGGTAGTAAGGAGCCACTGAAAGTCTGAGCAGGAGAGAGACAACAGAATGTGATTTAGAAAGATTATTTTAGCAGCATTTTATTGGGGTTGATTAGGACTGGAAGAAATTGGACATGGAAAGGCAGACACTAACAGGAACCACAAGGGGGAGATGTATAGCTTTCTGTCTCATCAATAATAGAAAACATGCATGATTTAAAAAAAAACAAAACCTTAAATAGAAAATTGCGCTGCAGTCAAAGATCTCAAAGATTCAGTTTTTGGCATGAATTGATTTAATTTCTGAGGCATGAAAGACAATCTTCATATTTACCAGCACGAGGGCAAGAATACTGGAGTGGGTTGCCATTTCCTTCTCCAATGCATGCATGCATGCATGCTAAGTCGCTTCAGTTGTGTCCGACTCTGTGCGACCCCACAGACGGCAGCCCACCAGGCTCCTCTGTCCCTGGGATTCTCCAGGCAAGAATACTGGAGTGGGTTGCCATTTCCTTCTCCAGTGGATAGGGTGACATCACTCCCTTTTTGATCTCCCAGGAGCCTGTCTACACATGTATAGTTAGGAAGGTCTTCTTGACTTCAAGAATGAGAAATATGTTGTCTCTATTTGGGCAGGGCTTAGCTTCTCCTTTGCTTCATCTTTTTTTTTTTAACTTATTTTTTTACTTTACAATATTGTATTGGTTTTGCCATACATTGACATGAATCCACCATGGGTGTACATGTGTTCCCCTTCCAGAACCCCCCTCCCACCTCCCTCCCCATCCTATCCCTCTGGGTCATCCCAGTGCACCAGCCCCTAGCACCCTGTATCATGCATCGAACCTGGACTGGCGATTCATTTCACATATGATAATTTACATGCTTCAGTGCCATTCTCCTATATCATCCCGCCCTCGCCCTCTCCCATAGAGTCCAAAAGACTGTTCTATACATCTGTGTCTCTTTTGTGTCTCGCATACAGGGTTATCTTTACCAACTTACTAAATTCCATATATATGCGTTAGTATACTGTATTGGTGTTTTTCTTTCCGGCTTACTTCACTCTATATAATAGGCTCCAGTTTCATCCACCTTATTCGAACTGATTCGAATGTATTCTTTTTAATGGCTGAGTAATATTCCATTGTGTATATGTACCACAGCTTCCTTATCCATTCGTCTGCTGATGGACATGTAGGTTACTTCCATGTCCTGGCTATTATAAACAGTGCTGCAATGAACATTGGTGTACATGTGTCTCTTTCAATTCTGGTTTCCTCAGTGTGTATGCCCAGCAGTGGGATTGCTGGGTCATATGGCAATTCTATTTCCAGTTTTTTGAGGAATCTCCACACTCTTCTCCATAGTGGCTGTACTAGTTTGCATTCCCACCAATAGTGTAAGAGGGTTCCCTTTTCTCCACACCCTCTCCAGCATTTATTGCTTGTAGACTTTTGGATAGCAGCCATTCTGATGGGCGTGAAATGGTACCTCATTGTGGTTTTGATTTGCATTTCGCTGATAATGAGTGATGTTGAGCATCTTTTCATGTGTCTGTTAGCCATCTGTATGTCTTCTCTGGAGAAATGTCTGTTTAGTTCTTTGCTCCACTTTTTGATTGGGTTGTTTATTTTTCTGGAATTGAGCTGCAGGAGTTGCTTGTATATTTTTGAGATTAATTGTTTGTCTGTTGCTTCGTTTGCTATTATTTTCTCCCATTCTGAAGGCTGCCTTTTCACCTTGCTTATAGTTTCCTTTGTTGTACAGACTTTTAATTTTAATTAGGTCCCATTTGTTTATTTTTGCTTCTATTTCCAATATTCTGGGAGGTGGGTCATAGAGGATCCTGCTCTGGTTTATGTCAGAGAGTGTTTTGCCTATGTTTTCCTATAGGAGTTTTATAGTTTCTGGTCTTAGGTTTAGATCTTTAATCCATTTTGAGTTTATTTTTGTGTATGGTGTTAGAAAGTATTCTAGTTTCATTCTTTTACAAGTGGTTGACCAGTTTTCCCAGCACCACTTGTTAGAGATTGTCTTTTCTCCATTATATATTCTTGCCTCCTTTGTCAAAGATAAGATGTCCATAGGTGCGTGGATTTATCTCTGGGCTTTCTATTTTGTTCCGTTGATCCATATTTCTGTCTTTGTGCTAGTACCATACTTTCTTGATGACTGTGGCTTTGCTTTGCTTCATCTTGGAGTATCTGTCCACAGGGGAAAAATTCCAGCTGCTCAGCCTGGGACCCATCTATCTCCTGCTTCACATCCAGTGAAGTTCTCCATCCAAATCTGACCATGCCCAGGGGAGAGAGGCAGCAAATGAGACTGGTGGGAGGAGGTGAGCAGGACCAGAAACTTAAGTGTGATTATGGTAATAGGAACTTGAAAGTCTCTGAGATTGACAGGTGGAAGAAAAGAAAATAGAGACTGCAAACAGAAGCAGATTAGCACCTGAAAGGAATGGACCAAGTAGTGGTATAAAATTAGCAAAAAACAAACAAACAAACAAACAGTTGCAAACAAATGTATTTTCTTTTCTTTTGCATTCAGTTCAGTTCAGTTCAGTCGCTCAGTCATGTCCGACTCTTTGCGACCCCATGAACTGCAGCACGTCAGGCTTCCCTGTCCATCGCCAACTCCTGGAGTTTACTCAAACTCATGTCCATTGAGTTTTATATTAATTATATAAAATAAAGTTTGCAATAACAATTTAAGGGTTACCTTCTAATAGCATTTTCACTGAGACAATACCCACAGGAGTCTTTAATAAATGTGTGATGTCATAATGTATAGCATACATACCCATTGTTGCAGCTTATGCATGATATTATCTCTTGGTAAGAGAATCCATTTAGGAAACTAAATGTTAAAATGGTTCAATTTAATATGCTAAACTACATCCCTGGGGCAAGATCTAAGTTTTCCCTTAAGACTGCAAACTGAATCTCTTTTTAATGCCCTTCTTTTCTAGTACCTTTTTTCTTTTGCCTTTTATGATGCTTGAAGCCCAGAGGCTGCAAGGATGCAGTGCTGAGCATGCCTGTCCTCTTCATCCTTTGTTGAAAGGGATAAGGAAGAACCCCAGAGCCTTAATTTCACAGGTGGAAGGAAGCTCATCTCCAAGCAGAAGCTCATTTGCTGGGTGAAGTTATGTGTCATTCTTTCCATTGTCTCTGAGGGAAGTCATGAAATAGGAGTGGTGTCTTTACCTGACTTCACCTTCCTGGGATGAATGAATTAGCAGCAATCCTGGGTTAACCCTGTAAGCCCAGGTGAGCCTGGCTGAAGGCAGGTACAACAGAGCTTCTGAAAGTTCAGGGCTGGCCTCTTTTTTTAATCACAGTTGCCAAGTTGGACTTTCTTCTTTTTATGGTTCTCATAGCTATTCAGGCTACAAACCCAGGCTTTTAAATACATGACATTAAAAAGCATGGAAATAGCTACTGTTCTTTTTTATTCTGTTTTCCTCAGCTCTCCTCTCTTTTCACGCACAGATGATCACTTCCATATGCAATTTTCATGATTTATGTCAGAATCTAAGATGTAGTAGCCTTCGGGAAAATATTATCACTCAAATCTTACATGGATTGGAATGGATTTAATAATCAAAATGTATGTAACTGAGTTTTAGATATGCTTTTATTTTATTTTAATCTATTTCTAATGTGTGCCCCAAGGATATAGTAAGACTCAGAGCAGACTTCTGTTCACTACTACCTATATCAGCTCTGAGATGCCAATGAGTTTGGAACTTTCAGAAAAGTCAAGAGAGTGAGAAACGGGAAGCCGAAAGGCTCCTGTTTTGCCCTGGAGAATGGCCAACAGAGGGAGAGTTTGCATCAAGGAAATTCCGGCACAAAATCCAAAGGAATCAAGAAGCTTGGGTGTTTTTTTTTTTTTTTTGGCCACCTTACAAGGCTTGTGGGTTCTTAGTTCTTCTACCAGGGATTGAACTCAGGTCCACAGCAGTGAAAGCCTGAGTCTTAACCACTAGACTACCAGACAATTCCATGAAGAGAGTAGTTTTGACTTGGAATGGAGGAGTACATAAACGATGCATGATATACTTGGGAAATAACTTAGTGATATAAAGTTAAAAGTTTAGATTCCAGTCCTAATTTTGTCTTAATAAAAGTAGGGCCATAAGCAAGTCTCTTGTTGGCTGGGCTTCAGTGTTTTTTTCTGTAAAATAATGACAACAATGAATATAACTACTGTACAGGATTGCTTTATAAAATGATACACAAACGTTTTAGATAAATGAGTAAATACACATGATTTAAGCATCCTAAGAAAAAGAACTCTGTCCATAAGCACAAAGCACAAAAAAAGGGTAGAAGAGAGGATGTTAAATGAGGAAAAGGGGATGAGTAATGACTAATATCCTGCTCAGCTTCCCTTGTGGCTCAGCTGGTAAGGAATCAGCCTGCAATGCAGGAGACCTGGGTTCGATTCCTGGGTTGGGAAGATCCCCTGGAGAAGGGAAATAACTCCAGTGTTCTGGCCTGGAGAATTCCATGGACTATACCCATGGGATCGCAAAGAGTCAGAAATGACCGAGCGACTTTCACTTTCAACAGCCTACCCAATGTGTGAATCTATATCTAGCTGGATCATATAATATGAGACTGTGTACTTTAATTTGTGCAAGGTGGTTTGTGTGCACTTGGAAAGACTGAGTGGGCATGTTGCTTTGAAGAGGATGCTGTGGGGGAAGAATTGTGCTGGGGAGGGAAACCACAGGAAATAGAGAGCAAAAAGTCTACTCCAGAAAGCAGTCTTAGAAAGTTACCTAAAGGTCCAAAGAGACAGGCACTTCCCTGGTGACTCAGATGTTAAGGAATCTGCCTGCAATGCAGAAGACCCAGGTTCAATCCCTGGTTCAGGAAGACCCCCCTGGAGAAGAGAATGGCTAGTATTCTTGCCTGGAGAATTCTGTGAACAAAGGAGCCTGGTGGGGTCGCGAAGAGTCGGACGTGACTGAGTGACTGACACACATACACGGAGGCAGGAGCTTTCTGTGTAGGTGCTACTTTGGGTTCATACCTAATCAACAATTCCCAGCCCTATTGCTGGTTCCTTGTACTTTTTTCTCTCGAAAAAATCATCTTTGAGAATTAATGAGAAAGTGTATACCAAGGTCTGAGAGAACTGAGGCATATTATTAAACAGCTATGCAAGTCAGTGGGCTTCACTTTGTGGCTCAGCTGGTAAAGAATCCACCTGCAATGTGGGAGATGGGTTCAATCCCTTGACTGGGAAGATCCCCTGGAGAAGGGAAAGGCTACCCACTCCAGTATTCTGGCCTGGAGAATTCCATGGACAGTATAGTCATGGGGTTGCAAAGAGTCGGACACGACTGAGTGACTTTCACTTTCATGCAAGTCAGCGCCGAGACTGTAACAGAATCAGCCTCATTATGTCACTTAAAAAGCTCCATGATTCCCTATTGCCTTCAGGATAAAGACCAAGTTGCTTACTTCAATATTCAAAGGCTTTTAAAAAATTTGGTCCCAGTATACTTTTCTCACTGCATGTCCTACCATGTCCCACCTCTCCTTTTGCTGTCCTTTCCTCATCATGCGCATTTCCTATTTGTAGTCTCCCCAAACTTCTCATGGCCCTACCACACTAACTTCTTCCAGGTCTTCTTTCAGGCTTTTTGTGTTTTGCTCCCTTTGCCTAGAATGGCCCTTTCTCTGCCTGTTGGAGTTATATCCAGTGTCTCAGATGCAGTTTGACCATAACCTCTTCCAAGAAGACTGCATATTAGTTTCTTACAATCACACTTAATTCATTCTTCAATATGGAAGCCACAGTCATCACTTGATTCTGAACTTCTTGAGAATGATGCCTGTTTCCCAACTTTTAGCATTATGCCTGACACATAGTGGGTGCTCAGTAATGTTTTTTGATTGGTTGCAAAACCCAAACACACAGTTTCATCCCACCTACCACCTTATACCAAATTCCATGGCCAAAAGCAATCACCATTCCACCTGTCTCATTTAGACTTCACTGTGTTCACTCCAGGTCATTTGCTTTAAATGATTTTAAAAAGTGAGAAGGAAAACATTTTTTAGGAGAAGGAGTTTTGGTTTAAAAAAATTTTTTTTAAGTCCAATATCCTTTTCTTTTACTCACCAAGAACTTATTGCTAAGTCATATCGTCATGCTGTGCCCACCAAAAGGAAGATTCTGCCTAAGGAATAGATGACTCAACAAGGAAAAGGAAAGTGCCCCAATATCATTCAATTTAACACCTCATTGCTGCTCTCTAAGAAATGATCTGTAAACTTAGAGTTCAGTTTGTCACCTCATTCCTGGAAATTTAACAATGTCTTTCTGACTTAAATTGATTCTACACACCACTTTTCCTTTTACAGGTAATTATATCCACAATGGTTTGTTGATTTGGGTTGAAGGGAGTAGGTGACTTCTACTAGTGTCATTCGTTAGTCCTCTCTCACCAATTCAGTTAACACTTAAGATGTTGATATCAAAGAACCTTCCATCACAAAATTTTAAATGGTGTTACAAATGTAAATATATCTGGAAGAAGTAATGTTATTACATTAAAGCTCAGGGATTCAATTTGGTTCAATTCATATAATGTTTGGAGTACCTCTTCCATGCCTGCCTTCACTGTGTGTTAGTCACACTGTTGCATCTGACTCTTGGCGACCCCATGAACTGTAGCCCACCAGGCTCCTCTGTCCACGGAGTTCTCCAGGCAAGAATACTGGAGTGGATTGCCATTTTCTTCTCCAGGGGATCTTCCCGACCCAGGGATTAAACCTGGGTCTCCCCCATTGCAGGCCATCTGAGCCACCATCAGCTTGCGATCTGGGGAGAAATAAAACACAGTTATTACAATATAGTGTAATAATTGCTCTTAGGGATGTTATTGGAGCCCAGAGAAAGGGCAAGCATCTCAGCCTGGGAGAGGCTGGAGAGAGAAGGGACACAGTCTGTCAGCAAAGATTGTCCAGAAGAGTTGATATTTCATTACTGGGAGAGAATTTGTAGTTGTTGTGCTCAGTCATGTGTGAATCTTTGCAGCCCCCTGGACTGTAGCCCACCAGGCTCCTCTGCTATGGAATTCTCCAGGCAAGAATACTGGAGTAGGGTGCCATTTCCTTCTCCAAGGGATCTTCCGGACCCGGGAATTAAACTGCATCTCTTGTGTCTCCTGCACTGGCAGGTGGGTTCTTTACCACTAGCACAACCTGGGAGAATGAATACATGTATATGTATAGCTGAGTCCCTTCACTGTTTGCCTGAAACTATAACAATGTTGTTAGTCAGCTATATCCCAATACAAAATAAAAAGTTCAAAAAAAGAAAGAAAGAATTGGTGGATATTAGGGGTTATTGGACAGGATGTTCTCTAGATGGGGGAACAACATGTGCAAAGATACAGAGGCATCTGGAAACAAGTTTGCAAGGCTGGTGTATAAAGTAGGTAGCAACCAAGTGAAGGATAAAGTTTTGACCATAATGTCAGGGAAGACTAACTTCATAATTATGCATAATATAGCCCTGGTAGAAGTTAACATGTGATAAATTTTTAAATTGCTCACCTTTCTTTCTAACATATATATCAGCATCACATTTTTCACCCAAGTGGTAGTGTGGAGACATACAGACATGAATTCACATCCTGGCTCTGGCCCTTATTATCTGTGACACATTGGGCAAGGTATTTAACTTCTCTGTGCCTTTTCCCTCATTTGCAAACTGGGAATATATCTACCTCATCAAATTGTTGAAAGAATTAAAAGAGATAATCTACTTAGCACGAGGTCTGATATACATACTAAGTTAGCTATATTGAAGAAAATGAGTCCAGAGAACCCAATAAACATATAAGAACAAGTGGGCGGTAATCAAGGTATTGTAGTTAACTGCAGCCCCAGAGTACGCCAGAGGAAAAAGGACCGTCAAGAAGCTATCTAACATAGAACTCTGCCTCTAAGAAGATCAATGCTTAAATCAACAGTATTTGGCCCTGCCTGCTATCAAAGGCCCTAAGTATATTTGAGGAAAGATGAGGTAGGGAAGAGAACAAAATAAAATCTCAAGCAGAAAAAAAGGAAATGAGAAAGGGAAAAGGAAGCAGAATGATAGGACAAAGGGGATAGGAGACACATTCCAGAGGCACATCTGCCATTAGTTGCCTATTTCTGGCTTAAACTTTCTGAAAGAGATGGTGACTTTGAGATAATGAAATGAAAGGTTTGGGAACAATAAGAGGTTATATATTCAATAGTACCAGAGAGAGCTAGATATAAAAATATCTTAAGTAGAAGGAAGAGGGGCATCTCTGGGAATATTTGAGAGTCATCTTTTCCAAGCAGCTCTTCCTCAGACTCTAGAGAACACTTAGAGACTCGCTAGGTAGATTATTATGGTTTTAAGACCACTGATGTCAGGAAGAGCTGAGAGATTGCTACTCAATAGAAGGGAAAATGTTAGGATTTATTTGGCTGCATTGGGTCTTAGTTGTGGCATGCAGGATCTGGTTCCCTGACCAGGAATCGAATCTGGGCCCCCTGCATTGGGAATGCTGAGTCTTAGTCACTGGACCACCAGGGAAGTGCCTCAATGTGATTTTTGACTTGATGCTCTTTTGTAACATGATTCTGTCACGTGCTTACTCCTGAGAGATGATTCTGTCCTGATTATTTCTTTTCCACTTGTCTTTCATTTTTCAGTTTGTATTCTGGTGTATTTTTGGAACCTAAGCTATCATGACTGCCTGCTGCCTTTTTCTGTTCTTAGGCTTTCATCTTTTCCTCTTTTGATTATTGCTAGTTTAGCAGGGATGATGCTAAACAGGGGGCAGATGTTAATTAAGCAAAACAAGTCAAGCAAGTCAAAACTTCCAAATATTTGGTTTCAGGTTAGTTAGACAGAGCAGCATTTTCTTAGATGTGGTTTTATTTTGATGTGAGTTACATAAGGCCTCTGGTTGAGACTGTCAGCTTTCTTCTGTGTGGCATCATGACACAGCAATGGAAAGGAGATTCTGTCAAGATAGAGAGCAAGGACATTGCTAAGTAACAAGGTCACAAGGCAAAATCATGTGCCAGAGGCCACGACCCTGCTGCTGCTGCTGCTAAGTTGCTTCAGTCATGTCCGACTCTGTGCAACCCCATAGACGGCAGTCCACCAGGCTCCTCTGTTCCTGGGATTCTCCAGGCAAGAACACTGGAGTGGGTTGCCATTTCCTTCTCCAATGCATGAAAATGAAAAGTGAAAGTGAAGTCGCTCAGTCATGTCCGACTCTTCATGACCCCATGGACTGTAGCCTACCAGGCTTCTCTGTCCATGGGATTTTCCAGGCAGGAGTACTGGAGTGGGGTGCCATTGCCTTCTCCAGGCCATGACCCAGGCCTCACCAAAATCTTGAAGAAATCTTTTGATGTTACTATCTCTTTCTAGGGACAAAGGGGATTTTGTCTCCCTGCCAGAATGATAATTGAGTGAATTTACGGCTTTTGTAAGTTCACTCGTAGCCCAAGTTTCACTGCTAAATAACAGTGAAAACATCATCATGATGAACAGACAATTCTTTGTATATTATGTGTAAGACACTGGCCAGGCAGCAGGTGAACAAACAGGGAGAATACGTGATTTGTACTCATAGGATTGTCTGTCTTGAGATAAAGCACATATGCTTAAATACATCCATTCATTTTAACAAACAAACAAAACCTGCCAGACATCAGACTGAGTGCTAAATTGGTAATATGTAAGTAGCTGATCATACGCCTCAGTTTGCCCCAGCTTATGCCTTTGTTGCAGAGTAACTATACCCTCTATAACTCTCAAACATCACAGTTTAGATAGTAAATTACATGGTCACCCTGTGTATAGACCAGTGGTCTAGGAACGAAGGGGAGGGAGTCCTTATTGGTGGGTAAGGCAGTTGGTGGGGAGTTCATGGAGCTGGCAAAATTTGAGTTGGGTCTTGACAGAGGCAAGTGGAGAACATTCTACAAGAGACTATCTAGAGCAAAGGTACCACCATGGATGTGGGAATAAAGATAGCCATGGCCCAGCTCCAGGGGACACTGTTCACATTGTCTCTGTGCCTGATGCCCTCTGGATTGATTGTGCAAGGGTTGGCTCTAAGGATGTGTCTTATTTGGGGAACAGTTAGAAGATCACTGTAGCTGGAGAAGAGAATTTGTGTAGAGGATGTGTGTGAGGTAAGAATAGAAGCAAGCAAAGAACAGAGAGTGGAGGATATTAAATGCCAGATTAAGAAATTTAAATTTTTATCCTGTGGTGGGTTGGAATTTAACTGAAGAGTTTTAAGCAGGAAATGATACTTTCAACAAAAAGGTTTTAGATTAGTATCTCCAACTAAAGTGTTTAGTGTACTGAAAGAAAAACTTGCTTCAGAAGTGTTGGAGGGTCCCTGGTGGTTAAGAATCAGCTTTCCTAGGCAGAGGATGGGGGTTCGATTGCTGGTCCAGGAGGATCCCACTTGGCTCTGGGCAACTAAGCCCAACAAAAGAAGCCCTCACACTGGAACTAAAGAAAGCCCATGCACTGCAATAATGAGCCCACATGGCACAAAAATAGTCTTGGAAATGCCTACAAGAGAACTGTTAAGTGTCTACAGTAGTGGCAGTAGAAAGAAATATGAGGAGACAGACTTGAGAGTATTTGCAAAGATAGGATTGATAGTATGTTGGTAACTGGGCCAATGATGATGGAGAGGAGACAATCGAGAATGACTCAAGATTTAGATCCTGAGAACTGAGAAAATGGTAGTGATAAATGGGGCAGAGTTGAGAGAAGTTAGCTTTTAGGGGGCATAGAGGAGCTCTGCTCCAGACATGAGGAGTTTGAGACATCCATTTGGAAGTGTCCGACAGGAAGTACTGGAGCTGAGAGAGGTAGTGATCGCTAGAGATGTGGATTTAGGAATTCTGTAGATCATTGAATAATTGAATGAAAAAGTTTTCTCCTTCAATATCAGAAGTAGTAGGCGGCCCAAATTATCATTTGAATTACAATTACATTTTGTAGAGTAGGAAGGAATACAACTTGCCAGGATTGCAGAAGAGAGATCCCTGAGGTGGAAGAAAACAGAACAGCGTGTAGTTAAGAGAAACAAAGGAAAAGAAAGTTTCAAGCTTGAGAGGTTGATTGACAGACCCAAACGATGGTCAAGGAGGACTAAGCTGAGAAAATTCATAGTTTTGGGTGGTGAGGATGACATGATTCTTTATTGTAATTGTGGAAGTGGGCTCCATGTTATAAGGGTTAAAGGATGAGAGATGAGGATTTAAGGGACATAATAAGTGAAGGCTCATCTTATGAGAAACTTGGCAGTAAAGGGAAGAAAAAAATATGATGAAAGTTCAAGGATTAGCCAGGATTAAGGAAGGACTTTTTAAAGAATATGATAAGGAATTTATGTTCTATATTAGACTGTAGATAGCACATTATTTGGTTGGAATAAATTCTGATCTTTAAAATTGCTCATAGTACCTTTCTTCTTTTGAATTGCAAGCAAGAAGCTTACTAGAGCAAGGAAGGAAAAAAATACAGATAGGAAAAGAACTGATAAGAATTCAACAGTTTGTCATCAACAGGTGATGAAAATAGACCCAATCTCTTCCACGTAACCAGGGCCCCTTTCTGTTCAAGTAGAAAGTGTATGTATCTGTAGCTGGGGCAGATATTTAAGTTAGGAGAGGACAACTCTAAAATACCAAGAAGACGTGTTTTTTTCTTGTTTCTTTTGAGGGTTCTCTAAATCCCGAAATCAACCCCCAGTTAAGAACCTTCAATGGCCTATAAATCTCACAGTCTGACATCCATCCTGCTTGCCACTTCCTTGGCCACCACCCTAGTCCAGGCCCCCGGTGTTTCTCACTTTGACTGCTATGATAGCCTGGCTCCTGTCTCCCACTCCAGCTCTGCTGAGCACTGCTGGCAGATTAACTTCCTAAAGCACAGCTCTGATTCTATCTGTGCCTTGCTTAAAAGCCTTCAACAAATTCCTATTGTCAAATGAAATAGGTACAGGCCCCTCACCCTGGCTCTTAAAGCCAGCTACAGTAGGGCTTTGACTTAGCCTTTCTGTCTTAATCTCCACAATTTTCTTATATTCAAACTGATTTATAGTCACAAAAAAGAGAGAGTCAGTTGGTCTTTCTATCAAGATTGGTCATGTGAAATTTCTCCGTGAAAAACAGCAGGGGCTTCCCACAGAAAGGAAGGTAGGAGGTGTGGGGTCATTTTCCATGTCTTGTTAAATGTGATCTTACTATCTGAACTCTTCTCCAAAATTTTTGTTTGCAAGTTGTATAGGGCATTCACCAGAGTCTGCATTAGAGTCATTTGTGTGCTTCTCCTCTCCCCACCTTATGGGAGTGAATGCAGTCTGAGGACAAAAACTCCATGTCCTCATCTTTGATCGCCTACACAGCCTAGTACTATGCCTTGCACTAGGGGCATTCAATACATTAAAAAAACATTCCCTGACTATATTGAAAAGAGATTGCGGAGCCTTAAATAACTTTGTCTTGGCCCACTACCTCTCAGTATGTCCTTACTCGATCCTATGAAGATGCAAATGTTTTTATTTTTCATGTAGCAACTGTATGTCATTTATATGGATATCATGACATTATATGTGTACTGTGCTTAGTTGCTCAGTCATGTCCAACTCTTTGCAACCCCATGGACTGTTGCCCGCCAGGCTCCTCTGTCCGTGGAATTTTCCAGGCAAGAATACTGGAGTGGGTTGCCATTTCCTTCTCCAGGGGATCTTCCTGACCCAAGGATTGAACCCGTGTCTTTTGCATTTTCTGCATTGGCAGGCGGATTCTTTACCACTGAGCCACCTGGGAAGTAAATTATAAATAGCTAGAAGACAGGAACTTTTTATTGTTTAACCTAGTGTGCATGTCATGTTCAACTCAAGGATTTATATACATAGCTCTCAATAAATGTTTTATAATAATAATTTTAATGATAAATCCATTCACAGTGGGTTATTTAATAAATTTTCAAGCGTTCTTTTAAAAAGAATATATGGGACTTCCCTGGCAGCCTAGCAGCTAAAATTCCATGCTTCCACTGCAGGGGGCATAGGTTCCATCCCTGGTAAGGGAATTAAGATCCAGTATGCTGCATGGCCAAAAATAAAAGCAAAACAAAATTGAGGTATAATTGACTTATCTATTTGAGTTGTACAGTGTAATGATTTGATATTTGCATATCACATACACATATATACAAATACCATATATATTGATATTTATATGTATATTAGTATTTATATTGCTGTGAAATGATCTCCGCAATAAGCCTAGTTAACATCTATCACCACATAGATTAATAGTTACAAAATTTTTTTCCTACGTTGAGAACTTTTACCATCTACTCTGTTAGCAACTTTCAAAAATGCAATACGTTATTATTAACTATAGTCACTATGCTGTACATTGAAACCTTACCCATGACTTACGTATTTTATAACTGTAAGTTTGTACCTTTTGATCTTCTTTGCCCATCTGGTCTGCCCTCCACCTCCACCTCTGGCAACCAAACTGTTCTCTGTATTTATGAGTTTGTTTTTTCTTTGTTTGTTTTAAGATTCCACAAATGAGATCATATAGTATTTATCTTTTTTGTCTGACTTATTTCACTTAGCACAGAGATCCCCTGGAGGAAAGCATGGCAACCCACTCCACTATTCTTGCCTGGAGAATCTCCATGGACAGAGGAGCCTGGCAGGCTATAGTCCATGGCGTCACAAAGAGTCAGACACAGTTGAGCAACTAAGCACAATATCCTCAAGGTCCATCTATATTGTCACCAGTGACAAGATTTCATTATTTTTTGTGCCTGAAAAATATTCCATGTGTGTGTATATAAGTATACACATTTCTTTATCCATTCATCTACTGATGAACACTCTTATATTGGTTCCATATCTTGGCTATTGTGTATGGGAGTGCAAATACCTTTTTGAGTTAGTGTTTTCATTTTCTTTGGATAAATATCCAGTGGTACTAAAAAGCAAAGTTGCTGGATCATATGGTAGTTCTATTTTTAACTTTTTCAGGAAACTTCATACTGTTTTTAGTAATGACTACACCAATTTACATTCCCACCAACAGAGCACAGGTGTTCCCTTTTCTCTATATCCTCACAACTCTTATTTCTTGTCTTTTTGCTAATAACCATTTTAATGGATGTGAGTGATATCTCGTTGTTTTGATTTGCATTTTTCTGACACTTAATTATGTTGAGCATCTTTTCATGTACCTGTTGGTCATCTGTAAGTCTAGGGTCTTAAACTAGGATGGAAGAGTATGTAAAATCATGTATAAAAATGTTTGATTTTCTCTGGGGAGAGGGTCCATAGCTTCCATCAGATACTCACAGATGTCTTTCAAAGAGAAAAGAGTAAGAGCCATTTTTATGAATGACTGTATCTATGGAAATATTTTTACTTTGTCCCTATTCATTTCTTGCAAAAGAATTTTTTAAAGTATCAGCAATTGTCCAACAGACAATAGAACTAGCACTGATAGAATCACTTAGAATTAATTCCTGATGCTTCTTCCAAACCTCTATGCTCTTCTCACTTCTGCTAAGTGTCTTGCTTTGACTAGACTGAAGCACTGAATAATGCAGTCCCAGACATGTTGTATAACGATCTTACCATTTGTTACATGCATCTTCCTTTTCTCTCCTTTTAATATTAAGAGGGTTTTGCTACTTTCACAAGAAATTTTTACTCTATGCTCACTATCAAAATCCCCAAGTAATCCCTTCTTTTTCAGGCCAACACTTTGATTGGTCCCACAGTTTTAGTTAAAAGTTTAAGAGAAAAAAACTCTTCTAACAGGGCTAGTCTCAACATTAGATCATTAACTTTTCCTGATAAACTTTAGAAAAAGGAAGTGGAAAGCAAGCATTGATCTTATTATTAAAAACTTGAATCTTGTTTAATTTTCTTTTTTACAAAAGTGATCTCTTCCCTCTGATTATTAATGATTTTTTTCTTTTTCTTTCTTTCTCCCTTATTCCCTTTGTGATTCACTTCCCTCCAGTGGCTTAATTTAGTTAATGCTCTCATTAGCGCAACTTTTACTCCAGCAGATTTCCTGGGCTTTCACATCAGTGCCTTTCCATATGATAAACTCCATTAACAAGTCTGAACATTCAGGGAAAAGAAAGCAGTCATTCAAAGCAATGGGCTCTACCTCATTTGCTCTCATCCTCTGATCCAACTTGCTTGGCTATTTTGGAGCTTCTTCAGCAGATAATTCCATCCGAAGAAACTAAGCGCTGAGCTGTGGCATCAAAGCTGATGGCTGAACAGACTTATTTCCTAATAGGTACTGTCCATATATGTCATCATCATCAATGAAAAATATATGTATATTTTTAGATTCAAGAAAGACACGATCCCTCAGAATGCTTTTTAAGCCATTTTTTCAAATAGTGATGTAGATTTGTCCTGATCCACTCATCTTTTTCTCCCAACCTCCAAGGCTTCTCCAGACATGGTTAGGAGAATTGTATCATCTGGGTTATGGAATCAAAAACCTAAATGAACCACAACAGACTATTTGATCTGACATTCTAAGTGATGTTTCTCAACCTATACTGTCAGATGGTAAAGAATCTGCCTGCAATGCGGGAGACTTGGGTTAGATCCCTGGATTGGGAAGATCCTCTGGAGAAGGGAAAGGCTATCAACTCTTGTATTCAGGCCTGGAGAATTCCATGGACAGAGGAGCCTGGTGGGCTACAATCCATGGGGTCTCAAAGAGTCAAACATGACTGAGTGACTACCACTTTCACTTTACTTTCACTGTATGTTGGTAGTGATGGGAGAGTCTTAAAAAATTGATACTTGGGTCTCATCCCTAAAAGTTCTGATTTAATTGGTGAGGGTGGGGTGTAGGAGTGGGGATCTTTAACAGCTAATAATGTGTGTGTGTGCTCAGTCACGTCCAACTCTTTTCGACCCCATGAACTGTAGCCTGCCAGGCTCCTCTGTCCATGGTATTTTCCAGGCAAGAATATTGGAGCAGGGTTGCCATTTCCTACTCCAGGGCATCTTCCTCACCGAAGGACTGAACCTGCATTTCCTGTGTTGGCAGGTGGATTCTTTACCACTGCACCACCTGGTCCCCAAAAGTCCCCAAAAGCTAATGCAGTGACAGGCAAAGTTGAGGGCCAGCCCTCTAAAGGAAAACAGGACTAATACAATTAGCTTCAATCAATGAAGCCAAAATATGTTATCCACATGATGTCATAATACTGTTGTAAGACAGTAGGGGGCAGAGTTGACAAATTTATATAAACTGTCTTAGGAAATAGCAATTAGTAATGTAATATTCAGGTAATCTAACATAATCTAATATAAACATTGTAGTCATCTTTTGTCACAAAGCTCTCATTTACTGCTAAAGACAAATTACTTTTTGTATGTTGGAATTTACTGGGAAGCCCCTTAGTGATGCCTGATCAATAGTGTTATTACATAATTTGTGCATTTTTGAAAGAGCAAAGGGACACTATTGATGATTCTGCCGGGACAGTAAGTGTAAACCACGATTGTCTTAAGTAAGGGACATGTCACCTTATGGCCACCATGTCTTCTGTGGGATCTAGTAAAAGAGCCAGAATTTGTAACATGGCTTAGGAAGTAAAGTAACCAGTGGTAACTATGTACTTATGCTGATTATTACAGTTTTCAGTATTACATTTATGTATGTTCATCTATTACTGTTTAAGCATCTCGGGCAATTGAAAAGAAAGTAAAGACGGGCTTTTAAGTATCAAGCATTATACAGTCTGCTTGAGAAAAGAAAATTAATACATGAAGCTGCATGTTTTTCAAAGTTGAGTGATAATTGATAAGTATCAATATTGATTAGGCAACCTTAGGAAAATCAAATAGTTAAAGCAGAAGTGGTAAAGAATACAAAGTTACAGAGATGATTAGCCTTGGATTGAATCCAATGGCTGGTCTGAAGGCTTGATAAGTCTTCCCTTTGTGCATAAGATGTGTGAGGGAGTGAGCACATATCAGGCAAATCCAGTATGTGATGACTGAGAGGATGGTGAAAAACAGATCAGCTGTGCCCAATTTGTGTAACAAGAGCTGTTTTTTACCTTCAAGGCACATTTTTATTTCATTATCTGAATTACTGATGAAACTATTCACTCATTGTTTTCCTTTAGTTCACTGCTGTTCTGTCCTTACCCTAACCCTCTTCTCTATCAAAACTTGGTCACAGGAAAGGATCCAATATTTGCTACTTATATTTAATGATATTTTCCCCAAATTAAAAATAATTTTGTCATTTGTTATGCAAATGTTCTATACGTACAAATAACCAAATATTATAGAAGAATAGAGAAGGAAGTAAGAATTACTCTTAATTCTATTAACTAAAAATAACTTAAGATTTTTTAGAGTATCCTTCTTTACTCAATTTGGGATTATTTGATGGCTACTTAAACAGTATGTCATGATGTCTTTCCCTATCAATAAATATAAAACCACATCATCACTTAACTGGTTGTATAGAATGTGTGTGTGTGTATACCCACTATACTTGGTTTAAACAATTATATTGGGATGAACATTGAATTCCCAATTTTTCCTTTTAAGAACATTATTGTAATGAACATCTAGTATGTTTTTACTACAAATGTAAAATATAGAAAGCTAGAGCTGAAAGAGTCCTTGGAGACTAGCTAGTTCAATGCTATCATTTTGTGGAAGAAAAACAAGGACAGAGAAATGATAACAGAGTAGAAGCCAGGTCCTTTGCTCTATCTACTGAGCTTTTCAGACAAGCCTATTACCATCTTTTAAAAAATTGCTTGGCTATTAAAACGCTACTAAGCGGCATTGACTTTTCCCTACTCCAGTAGCTGAAAGCCTGTACCTTAAAAGCTGACTCTTCCCAAGGTCATTTGCATTTTAATATTGGTTGTTACTTATGGAATAAGTTAAAAGATTCATATATAGATAATATGAGATCTTTGGAATGAGGGTAGGGAATGCCTTAAGTGCTTGGAATAGTATGGGGCAAGCTCCGACTTCAATTTCTGGCCATATTTGGTAGAGGGGAGGAGTGGGAGTTGAGAAATAGGTTTAAGCAGTAGTTGAGGTCGGTAATGGAACATTGATGTTCACTCACAGCTTTGAAACACTTCCAAAAGAAGGGTCAAAAGCTCTCACTTCTTTTGGTTTCTGCTATGGAAGGTCCAGAGCTAGATGCTTAATTAAGTGTATTTTGATGTTTAAGATGATGATGGAATAGAACAAGCAGCACCGAGTTGTTACTTGCACATACTCAGCATAATTGGGGGCTATTTATCTAATTATCGACTTAAAAATTAGTCTATAATATAAACCATTTACATTAACTATCATGAGATCTGTTCATTAAAAAACCCATGAGATACTGCTTTCTAGATAAATAACTGTTTCGTTAGAAAGGGATTTGGAGTTCTGTGTCATCTTTTGAGAATTACTTGAACTCTGAGTTTCTTTGTTTCTTTGTCTGGCAATAAGGATAATGATAGCAATTTACTTCACGAGATTGAATAAAAATGATTGTGTGGCATTTAGCAAAAAGAAAATGATAAATCTTTTAAAAATATAGTTTGTCATACACAAAGGAAAATGAAGAAAAATGATGTTTTTGATAAGAAAGAGTTATTCTACAAAACATATCATGTTTGAGTTTCTTGTAGACTTTAAGGCGTTCAAGAAATATTCAAGCAGAAGTTGAGCAGCTGCAGAAATATCCCACTGAATAGAAAATGAGATGAATTTGCAGAAGTAATGAAATCTTTCATTGCAATATCTTTCCAAATTTTATTGAAAATTTCCCAAAGGTTTTGGTTAATATTATGAAAAAAATGTGTAAATTTGGAAACTGCTCACTTACAAATTAAAGCAATTAACAAGATCATTTATGCTGGCAATAATTATCACATAAGCACAAAATGGTTTAATGGTTGAATTGTTAGCACTCTAGCTGTCATTCTTTGTTAACAAACTCAAGTTTTAAATTATATTTTCTCCCCTTGCTTTGAGTTCCTGGCCTGATAAATATTTATAAAAGGAGAGAACAAAGGTTTCAGGTTTAGGTACTTCTGATTATCCACATACAGATAGATTATTCACTTTGCGGAGTACCCAAGATAGAGTGTTAACATCAAAACAAGATCAACTCACTGCTTATAATGCTTTTTGATCCATCTTCCTATATTTTTAATCTTTTGGCATATTGGAGCATGGGGATTGAAGAGGGGCCACTGCCCAAGGATGAAGTCTGAAAACAGCACTGAGATGGTGGAATAAACAGAGACAAAGTTCACATATCCGAACCATCACTATTGTATTTGCTGTACCTCATTATTGGAGAAGCAAATGGCAACGCACACCAGTACTCTTGCCTGGAGAATTCCATGGGCAGAGGAGCCAGGCAGGGTTTCAGAGTTGGACACAACTGAGCGACTAACACTTTGTGAATGAAACATTGGAAGATGGCAGGTGACCTTGGTAGTGGGTGTGAACATAAAGCCTACTTTATTGATTCCATTTCTCATCCACAGACAGTAAGTTCAGGTATGAATGTGTCAAGGTGACTGAGGAGTTGGTGAAATTCAGACATAAATATTACCAATTATGTTTTAGGGATGTGAATTTATTTAGATAACTACCTAAACATAAATAGGAAAATGATTCTCCTTAGAAAAATCACAAATATATATTTTTACATCAAATAGAAATAACCTTGAATTACCTACTTCTTTGGTTGACCTCCAGAATTGCAACTCTCTTTCAGTTTCCATGATTTGTTTATTCATTAATTTATTCATTCCCTCATTCACTCGTCAGGCCTTTATTAAGTACATCTTGTGTGTCAGGAACTACGCTAAGTCCTGGGAAACTTAAAATGGTATTCCAAAAGCAACAGGGAGCCACTGGATGATTTAAAATAGTGGAGTGACATGATCAGATTTCCTTTTCTGAAAGTGTATTTTGGCTACTCTGTGGGGGAAGAATTGAAAGAAAGTAAAACTGGGGAATGTACAACAATTAGGAGGCTTATAAGAAGCAATTCATGTGAGAAAAGATGAGGTCAGGGTTATGGACTAAATTATGGCCCAGCCCCCAAATTCATATGTTAAAATGCTAGCCCCCCAGTACCTCAGAAAGTGACCAGATTTGGAGACAGAGCCTTTAAAGAGGTAATTAAGGTAAAATAAGGTCATATGGCTAGCCCTAATCCTGTATGGCTAGTGTCCTCACAAGAGGAGATTAGGACACAGACACACAAAGGAAAGACCATGTGAAGACAGAGGGAAAAGATGGCCACCACCTTTGACTTGTAAACCAAAGAGGGTCAGAAGAAACAACCCTGCCAATATCTTGATCTCAGGCTTCTAATCTCCAGCATTGTGAGAAAACAAATTTTGCTATTTAAGCCACCCAGTCTGTGGTATTCATCAAGGAAGCCTGAGCAAACTGTTAATAATACAGCCTGAACAAGGCAATTGCAGAACAGAAGTGCCTTCAGACATCAGTTTATCAGCACACCCCAACATAAGCCTGGTATTCAGCTCAGTTCAGTTCAGTCACTCAGTCGTGTCCGACTGAACCGCAGCATGCCAGGCCTCTCTGCCCATCACCAACTCCCAGAGTCCACCCAAACCCATGTCCATCGAGTCAGTGATGCCATCCAACCATCTCATCCTCTGTCATCCTCTTCTCCTCCTGCCCTCAATCTTTCCCAGAATCAGGGTCTTTTCAAATGAGTCAGCTCTTCGCATCAGGTGGCCAAAGTATTGGAGTTTCAGCTTCAGCATCAGTCCTTCCAATGAACACTCAGGGCTCATCTCCTTTAGGATGGACTGGTTGGATCTCCTTGCAGTCTAAGGGACTCTCAAGAGTCTTCTCCAACACCACAGTTCAAAAGCATCAATTCTTCGGCACTCAGCTTTCTTTATAGTTCAGCTCTCACATCCACACATGACCACTAGAAAAACCATAGCCTTGACTAAATGGACCTTGGTTGGCAAAGTAATGTCTCTGCTTTTTAATATGCTGTCTAGGTTGGTCATAACTTTCCTTCCAAGGAGTAAGCATCTTTTAATTTCATTGCTGCAATCACCATCTGCAGTGATTTTGGAGCCCAGAAAAATAAAAGTCAGCCACTGTTTCCACTATTACACGTGCACAAACTCACATCCTTCAGGTAACAGAAAATCTAATCCTGAAAAGGAAGGAAAGCTCAGGCTCAGCTATGGAAGGAAAGATGCTCAAAGCCTGGTTAGTTCTTCCATGCACTGGTGCATAACAGGATGTAAGCCTTGCTCTTCCACTTCTTTCCATTATTGGAGGGAAATTTGAAATCGGTTTCACTTGCTGCTTTAAAGAGTGGTCAGTTTGGCATTTAGCTGTCAGGTTCCTTCCAGGGACCGTTCTGTTTGAGGCACTGGAAGGGGAAGTTTGGTCCTTTGTCCTCAGCGCCCCTACATTGTAAATGATTTTCCAACGGGTCCTGCTGCTGCTTTGTTTTTGGAATTTTTGGAGAGTGTGGTTCCCCTACATGTTTCCAGAAATGGAATGGAAATTTCAGCCAAATTTTATGAAATGCATCTCTTGGTGACAAGGTAAATGAGGGAACATTAGTTTTTTAAGCCCTAAGCACTATTTTGAGATTTTTCTCTTCATTATCATGAGTTCTTGATTTTTCCATTTTTAGCAAGAATTTGAATGAAGGGAATATTGGGTAGGGTTGGGTTTATTTGGTTTGGTATTTCTGTTTTTAAGTAGCTTTCTGATACATGTTCATTTCTAAGTCACAGTAGTTTTAAATTTCAAACAGATAACTTTGGTTTTGTGATTCAGTAAAAAATAACTTTAGGATTAATTCCATTCAAGGCACAGGAAGTTAGTCTAGCCTATATTCTTGGTTTATGGTTTGATTTTTTTCAAGTTCTTGGGTCTTCATTAAATCAAATTAAATCATAAATTTTGAACTACACATAAAATTTGTAAACTATGTTTAAAAATCTCCATCTTGCTTTAAGCTGCTTTTACTGAATCTGAAAATTCATAGTTTTCTTCAACTCGGAGAAATTTTATTCTTTCTCCTTATAACCATCTCATCTATGTTCTCCTTTCTCTTCTTTTGTAACTTCTGTTGAACAGGCACTGGACTGAGGATCTCACCTCCATGGCTTTCAACCATTCTCACAAACTTCCCATCACATTGTTTTTCGCCCTGTGTTTGAGGAGAACTTGTTTCCACTAATCTGCTCTTTGACTTAATCGGAATGGATTTTAAATTTCAGGAACTACTTTTTAAATTTCTGTGTTTTCTCACTGATTATTTTTCATGGATACAATATCCTTTCAAATCTTGCTGAATACAATTTAAAATCATTTAAATTCTATCTTCTGTTTCCTTTTCTTAGTTTCCTCTGATAATACTTCTTTGTTAGTTGAGTTTGGTGCTTTTCTCCCATGGTATTGGCTCCCCTCCCCTGACAGAATCTTTGGTGATTTTGATTGTCCGATCATCTTTTATTTGAGAATCAGTTTGCTTGCCTGTTCTGTTAATCATAGCCTCTTTTCAGGAACTGCGAAGGAAGGGCCCAACGTGCTATCCAGAGAGAGTGAAAGTTCCCTCTCACTTCCAGGGGTCAGTGGATACTTGGACTCTGCCCCTCTGGTCCCAATATCCCCACTAACTTCATCCCACAGGCAAACATTTGGTATCTAATGCCGGCAGGGGAGGAGGCTCTTCAGTGAATTACTCTATCCTAGGTTCCCCTCCACCTCTTGTATCCTTTGACTCCTGCTTGGAATCCCCCTGAATGATTCCTTCTCCTGAGCCTGTTTTGACTTCCTCTCATTTTTCTCTAGATCGGGTCCTGTCTCTCTTTTATATTTCAGGATTTTCTAAGAATTTCTGGAAAATTGATCACATTTTTTTATTTCCTTGTGCTGTTAGATTTCTATTTTCTTTAAGACATATTTTTTTTAATGATATCTGGGATGGAAGAGAAAGTAGATGTGTGGGCTCAGTCCACCATCTTCATCCAATCTCTACGTATTATTTTCTTTATTATCTCCAACTGTTTATCAAATAATACAAGCTCAATGTAAAACATTCAGAGAATACAGACAAAGAAAACTCCTTCTTGTGTCAGATTCCTCTGACGTCTCAACTTATATCTTCTTTTCTCCTACTGATTTTAGCTGGAGCTGGGTCAACATTTTGTGAGAGCTTACCCTCTCTTCCTGTATAAGCAGAAGTCCCAATTCTTGGTTGACAACTTCTGTCTCAAATGCACACCTTCTCTCTGGCCTTGGAACTGTAGATTGCCTGTTAGGAGTTTGCTCTGTAGCTCGGAAGTATGGGATGTCAGTATGGAATAGGAGGTTAGGGTGGCAGCCCCTTGACCAACCAGGATGAGGGCCAATCTCCCACCTTTCCTTTTTCTTTTTTTAAATAAATTTATTTATTTTAGTTGGGGGCTAATTACTTTACAATATTGTAGTGGTTTTTGCCATACATTGACATGAATAAGCCATGGGTTTACATGTGTTCCCCATCCTGAACCCCCCTCCCACCTCCCTCCCCATCCCATCCCTCTGGGTCATCCCAATGCCCCAGCCCTGAGCATTTGTCTCATGCATCGAACCTGGAATGGTGTTCTGTTTCACACATGATAATATACATGTTTCAGTGCTATTCTCTCAGAACGTCCCACCCTCACCTTCTCCCTCAGAGTCCATAAGACTGTTCTATGCATCTATGTCTCTTATTCTGTCTCGCATATAGGGTTATCATTACCGTCTTTCAAATTCCATATATATGCATTAGTATACAAAAATGTGGAACGCTTCACAAATTTGCATATCATCCTTGCACAGGGGGCCATGCTAATCTCCTTTGTATCATTCCAATTTTTTAGTATATGTGCTGCCGAAGTGAGCACCACCTTTCCTTTTCTTTAAAAAAATTAATTAATTTATTTATTTTTGGCTCTGCTGGGTTTTCACTGCTGCACCAGGCATTTCTCCAGTTGTGGTGAGCAGGGGCTATTATTGTCCAGCTGCAGTGTGTGGGCTTCTCATTGCAGTGGCATCTCTTGTTGTGGAGCACACGCTCTAAGGGCATGAGGGCTTCAGTAGTTGGAGCACCTGGGTTCAGAATTGCAGCTCGAGGGCTCTAGAGCACAGGCTCAATAGTTGTGACTCATGGGCTTACTTGGCGCTTCCCAGGTGGTTCAGTGGTAGAGAATCCACCTGCCAATGGGTTCGACTTGGGTTCGATCCCTGGGTCAGGAAGATCCCCTGGAGGAGGAAATGGCAACACACTCCAGTATGGACAGAGGAGCCTGCAGAGCTCCATGGGGTCACAAACAGTGAGACACGACTTAGCAGCTGAACACAGGTGCATGGGTTTAGTTGCTCTGTGGCATGTTGGATCTTCCCAGATTAGGGATTGAACCCATGTCTCTGGCACTGGCAGGCAGACTCTCCACTACTGAGCCACCAGGGAAGCCCCCCATCTCCCTAATGGACAATTCCAGGAGGCTTTAGGTACTCTTCTCAGAAAGTCTCTACAGAATTAATCCCTGCTGCCCGCAACAATGACTTCAGTTATGAACCCTTATATGAGCTTGTCCTTCTTACCTATTTCACTCTGCCCAATTTCTCATTCCCACTCCCTGGGATCTGCCATTTTCCTCCCTCATTTGACAATACCCTTTTCCTCTGTACTTCTAAACTTCCTCTCTCCCTCAGTCCTAATTTATCATTTCACTGTAACTCGATTAGCTGTAAAGCATTTGGAGATGCTGTCAGGATAACAGGCTCTGGAGCAAATGAGGTTGTATTGAATTATTTAGCTTTCAGCTGAAGTGGAGATATCTAAAGCAGCTGGGCTGGTTTGTAAAATCCTAGGGTAATCTGTCCACTGATTTGGTGCTTTTACCATATTAATTTTTTCCTCGTGGTTGAAAATTATAAATTTTAGGGCTATAAAGAAATATATGTGGGCAACTTCAGTTTAGAGCCACAAACCTAAAGCTAAGGAATTATCTGTTTCTGTAGTATATAATTATGTAGCTGCAGAGCTGCAATTCTAGGGAATCATGAATTTATTTAATAAGTTTATTCACACAAGGCTTTTTAAAAACATAAATACATAATTTACTCCATTTTTTTCTTTCAAAAATAGATCAAGGATTTCTACTTGACATATATGATAATCTCAGCCTTTGAAGCTGGCCTGTTTTTCTTGAGTGTTCCTTGCCAGAATTTGGTTCTTAATTTTTAAATGAAAGAGACCTTTTTGTTTCTAACTCGGTAAAAAAAAAAAAAACAACAAATGAACTCTTAAATGCTATCAGAAAGGGAAAAGGGTGGATCATTGCTAATCTAATGCATGACCACAAATACTCTATTATCTTCCCTATATTACTAGAGTGTCTTGGGAAACTGAGCTTAATAAGGGCCCAGAAAACAAGATGGGGGTGTGGAGAGTTGTGTGGCTTTGTGACATCTGTGGGGTTTGCCCCACTTAGCACAAATCAGGGTCTAAATACTCACTCTCAAGACGTGTGACTGCAGCAGGAAGTGAAGTATCTTTGCATACGTTCAGTATATAGACTAAGCACTCACATCTGGCACTTAAACACCCTTTTCCTGGTGAATCCTGGAAAACAGCATAATTATACTCCCAAACAAACAACTCAGGAGCAAGACTGTTCCGCTGTAAAGAACACCAGGCATCATCAAAGTTAAAACTCTTTTCTACACCTTTGCACTTCACATCGCCACTGCCATCTCCAAAACACCTGAGATTCTCTGGACTGTTGTCTGGGTAGAAACCGTCCCAGCATGGCTGATGGAGAAAAGAGATGAAAACTGCGGCAAGGTGTATCACCAAGGCTTACTGAACAATGACCTTGTATAGTAAGAAAGTCAAGAAAGTGGACAGCCTTGCAAGCTGCCACTTCTGTGTCTCTCCCGAGGTGAGCGGAGGTGCTGTTGTCTTTCCTCTTTGGCACCAGCGTTTCTAGTGTTTTCTCGGGCCTACAGCATCCCACCCCACTCAGGCTTGCGGTGAGGAAGCCTCTGCTCCTGGAAACCAGGGCCGGCCAGGAGGTGTCGGTGGGCTGGGGTGGCCCCTTGCCTGTTGATTTTTAACGTGCAAGCCGTGGGACTGCGTGCTGTGCCCCTCCGGCTTTCCGGGGTCTGCCCAGATCACACCAGGTTTGCAAACAGAGACACCGAGCTCTCAGGCTGGGGTCGAGGGTCTCCGGCCCAGTGCCCACGCCAGCCCTCCCAGCGTCTGCTCTTCTGCCAGCCCCGAGAAGCCTGCCCCACAGTGCGCTTTCTAACACACCAGCCCCAGGAAAAATCTGTCTCTCCCAAACCCGCCGCAGCGAGGGCGCGCTGCCCGGGCGCCCGCCTCTCTTAACCTACGGCCTCAGCGAGTCTTTTAACATATTTGAAAAGCCTGACTGTATACAGTGGCGACGCGGGGTGGGAAAGGTTGGAGGGCTCATTTTCCTGGCCAGGCTTGCCGCTCCGGGTGCACGAATTAGGCCGGAGCTGCAGCCAAATCTTTTCCCCGCTCCAGGGGGCTCGGGGTAGCGTGCGGTGAGGGGAGGTGAGCGGCGATGGGGGCGCTGCGGACCGCTCCGGCTTCGGGTGGCTCGGACTCGGGGCCGTCCTCCGGGAGGCGGAGGCTGGCCGGGGTAGCAGGGCGGAGGCCGGGCAGGTGGCCCGGGGCTCGGAGGCTGATTGGCAGGTGCGGGAGTGGGTGGGGAAGGCGGGGGCTGGGCCTGGCGCTGCGGGAGGCTGCGGCCCCGCCTCTCCGCCCCCTCCGCGGGACTATCTGGTCCCGGCAGCAGCGATGTCCCCCGGCAGGAATGTCCCTCCTCAGATAATGTTATTTATATCTCTGGGCGGGTCCGCGGCTCGGCAGCACCAGGCGCCCGGCGGCCGCTGTGCCAGGAGCCCCGCGCTGCCCTCCTCCCCCTGCGCCGCTGCCGCCCCCGGGCTCGGGGTGGCCGCCGCTACAGCCCCAGCGCAGGTGAGTCCCGGGAGGGCCCGGCGGCCGGAGGGAGCTGGGTGTGGGGTGCGGATGCGCGAGGCTGGGGCGCGCGGCGCGAGCGCAGAGGAGGCGCTGGGCCCCAGGGGGCGCGTGACGCACGGCGCCCAGGGGACCGGGTGGGGGCCCAGCCCTGGGTGCCGGGCGTAGAGCCCGCGGGAGGCCCTGGCGGTTGCGGCAGAGATCGCCCCGGGGCGCGGGAATCCGTGTGGGTTCGGAGGCGCTTAGCGAACTGGGCGCTTGCTTTGGAGAGCCGGATCCTGGAGCATCGCCCGGGGGCGCTGGGAGGGCGGTGAGCGGGATGCGTGTTCTGGTCCCGGGGTTGCCTCCCCCAGAACCCTGGCGTGGGGACGAAGAGGGTTCTGCCTTTAGCCTGTCCGACCTCCCCGCTCCCCTCTCTGCTGGTTTCCTCAGCCCTGGGGCTGCTCAGATTCCCTTCTGGGGAACTTGTCTGCGCGCTGCTGGCAGCTCCGCGCTCAGGCAGGGAGGGAAGAGCAGCGGAGGGGCCCAGGGAACGAAGCGAAGTGGCCAGGTGCAGCCCCAAGGAGCTCAGCGTGCTCCAAGCCATCCTCCAAGGACCCTTACCCTTCCACTCCTAAAGAGTTCCACTCCTCCAGGCTGCTACACTCTACAGTCACCCGCCTCACCAGGTTCTCTTTCTCCAACAACTTGGCCCTGAGAAACAGCAGAAAGTGGGAGAAATTAACAACGTTAAAACAATCCCCAACTTCCACCAACTCGCCCAGACTTCCAAGGGTGGGGAAGTAGCGGCGGGCTTGAGTACCGTTTCCGTGACAACGAGCCCCAGGTAGGGTTCTTGATTTTCAGCCTATTAATATCCAAACCACTGTTTTCAGTGAGCAATTAGAGGCGCCAGGAGTTAATAATAACACGCAGAAGGAAAATGAAAATAAGCCACAATTTAGTTTCTTAGATGCTTCGGATGGGGGTGGTAGTGGTGGATATATAGTGACAGTATTTTTGCACCCAGAACTCCTGTGCCGAGAGTCTAGGCTGTCACTTCCAGGTAGGAAGCAGCCGTGCAAGACCCACAGCGGTTAGTCACGATCTATATACTTCAGTTCCTAAGGGAAGTGATTCAGGTGGCTCTCAAATGAGAGGAGTCTGCAAATCAAAAATTTTAGGCACCTGTATACTATTTGCTACCCGATTTTTAGTTTGACAGATGGTACCAAATTTTATTCTAGAATTCCCTCTTTGATCACCCTCTGATCCTATGACCTAGAGCAGGTCATTTCTTATTCCAGTTTCAGACTTTAACTCTTGCTAGGAGACCTGGGTTCCAGAATGTCTTGGGCAACTTTTTTTTTTTTTGGAAATGCAAAATATTTAAGAGTGCTGAATGCTCAGTACCGAGCACAGCTAGGCTTGTACTTGCCCAAATGCTGTGGACTAATTAGAAAAAGGAATATTAAGCTCACATTGAAGAAAAGCCCACCAGCCTTGAGTCCAACTGACTTCTCAGAGGTGTGTCATTTACACAGAACTTTATCAAACCCTGAAGTTAAGTATAGCTGAAAGACATCAGCCCTACACTAAAAAAATGTGGCCTTTAGACACACCCCGCCCCTTAGCTCTTGCCCTTAGCTTCATAGGTGGTCCAGTCACAATGACTGGGGATGAGCCAGTCCTGTTAATCCCAATTCTCGGAAGACTCAGTCCGCTTGTGGAATCGAAAGCACCCCAGACCTCCCAGGCATCCAGGATGGGCCTCGGTGCACAGGCGTATCAAGTTTTCCTGGGTGGCTTGCTCTGCTGAGAGCTGGAATACCACCTTTTGCTCTGGCCATTGCTTCTTCCAAGTGTTCTAAAGGTGTCTTTTAGCAGAACACCTGCTAGATGGTTAGCTTCAGGGTAGGTAAAGGTTGGCCAGAGGCAGACTCCCACCTGGGATCCTATATGACAAACTAAAAATGACTGTTTTTGGCAAACTAGCTGTGAATGAAAGTTTTGAACTAAATTAAAAATCTGACAAATCTGCCACAGTTCTGGACATAGGCTGTTTTTAGTAAATAAAAGTAATGGGCTTTTTTTTTTCTTTCTGTTTTTTACATACCAAACCAATGCCTAACCTGGTACCTGGCTGTGGTGCACACTCAGTTAATCTTTGCTGAATGAATGAGAGAATGAGTAAATGAATACTCAGACTTTATACTATCCTACTCAGTTGTCACTCTGCAAGGTAGCTCATATTATCAGCATTTTACAAGTGAGGAAACAGGTTCAAGGAGATTAAATAGTTTGCCTCGCATTGCACAGCTGATGAGTGGTGGGGCTGGGATTCAGACTCAGCTGGTCAACCTTCTTTTTGAGGTTTGGCAGTCAGCAGGGGATAGAGAAGTACAAGGTGGAAAGAACTGGTTATAGGGTTGTCTCTTAGCTTCACAGTCTTTCACTCTCCAGACCTTGGGTGATAATTCTGCATGTATCAGAGAAGCTTTAAAGATATTGCTGAAGGGACGGAGCACCTCCCGGACTGTTCCCGCCAGTGCTCCCTTCCCCGTGGCAAGCCACTGCTGACCCGTCCTCCACAGGAGATCTTCCAACCCTAGCAGGATGAAGCTTGCTGTTCTGAACCAAACCTGCAAAGCCCCCAAGGTTCACTTTCAGCTCACATGGGTTATTTTTCTCACACGGTGGCCACTTTCTGGAAGATCTGTTTTGCAGGAATAAAATAATCATGAATATCAGTCAGTCAACACTTTGAGGAAGAGCAGGTATCAATGTTAAAATCAGCTATTTACATCCTGTTGTAAAAATATATATACATTGCTGAAGGTATTGGAGACTCACTTGCTCAGAGGTACTTGGCCACGCCCGTTATGTGCCTGTCATTGCTTCAAGGACAGAACTGTAATTTTGGCAGTAGTCGAAGCATGGATTTTTTTGAAAACAGATTTTCCTTTCAGTCATGGACGTGGCCAGGAGGGCTTGATGATGCCTGGGGACAGGGTGATAGGACAGAAGATGATTATAAAAAATTCATGAGGCAACACTTGGACTGGGAAGGGACCTTGGAGGTCACTGAGTCTAGCCTTCTATTTGTGTAGCTGTTTGCTTAAAGGTGAGACCTAACTGTAACGTACCTGATGATTTACACGCAGTGGTGGCACGGACCTTCCCTGCTTCTTATCATTGTAGCCTATTTCTTTCCTTTCTCCCTCTCAAGGCCAGTATTGGGTTTATTTCCTGAAGCTCTGCCTAGTATTAAACCACTGCCATTTTCTTTCCTTTGAGAGAGATTGTAAGAGGGTATATTTTCATGTCTAACACTTCCATCCTAGTAAAATCTTTAAAAGGTATTGGAGATAGGATAGAAGACATGAAGGGGCATTCAATTCTAAACTGCTCCATAACCTCCCCATCATCACCTGCTAGGTGTCCAGTTGTATACGTTTTTGCATAATAGGTATTAATATCTTGAGACAGTACAGACTTTAAGACAAAGAATTATGTAGCATTTCTGGAGCAGTGGAGAAGGAAAAGACTTTAGAGAGTTATTGGGACTGTCAAATACCTGTTTTAATCTAAACCCAGTCGCTAAATTGCTCTTGAAGTATGTTGTTCCAAATTTCAAAATCAAACACAAAATTATGCTCTCTGTTCAAGACCTGAAATGGTAGGAAACGTGACCAGTGGAAAGTTTAGAGTGATATAAAGTACACTTCTTCATAATTTTAAAAACAACTTTAACCTGCAGATTAATGTTTATCAATTGACTTGGGAAGATCAAGAATGAAAGTAAGTCTGCTGTGAGGGCTGATGAGAAATTTAGTTTTGGAATGAGGACTGGCAGGGAAGTTCATGGATACTGGGTGCTGAAATCATATGGATATGACTAGTTAAAAATTACCATGGAAAGAAATATTTTATCTTAAAAGTAGTTTATATTGACTTAGTTTTTTTTTTTTTTTTTTTTTTTTTTTTTTTACAGACAACTGTTCAGTTACTCCTCTGCTTTAGATAAGAAATCTGGGGAAGAAGAGTAAATGCGGTGATCTGTGTGCCAGGATCATCATGTAGCATTTGCTGGGTTTATCACAGAGAGGCAGTTTTCCCTCTAACAACCCCAGAGGTGAAGGTTACCTGGTTTTGGAGATGGAGATGGTGATTGAGGGAAGGTGTAAGAGGCAGTCAGGAGAATTCACTGTCAGGTCTGGCTGCACTCACTGAATTGTCAACTGCCCTTGGTAAATTTTTAGAAAATGTCATAGCGTGTTTCCCTTTGTTGCTGTGCTTATTTCTTAACTCACAAGCCAAACACTCTACCTTCTTCCATTTTCATCCAGCCTTAGCTGACTATCAAACCACCAGGGGATTCCGAGCCTTCCAGCTCCCAATCTTAGAGAGGGTCATAGGCAGAAAATGCCTTCTCAGTGGGTTGCAATCTAGCTAGCTTATGACATTCCCAGCCCTCCTTTTCATCTTTCTTTTGCCTTTTCCTGGTAACTAGAGACATGACAAAGCTGTCGTGTCTTCCTACCTCAGTGAGGCCTTTTCAGGCTTTCCCATAATGTTTAATTTCTACATTATACCTGTGCAGACCTGGCCAAGGGTATAATTACAAGGGCAATTAAAACCCAGACACGTATCATGTTAGCAGTGGGGCCAAAAGTGGGGCTTCCTTTCTTCTTTTTGTTTGAATGCTATAAATTTAGCAACTGAAAAGGTACAAGGCTGAAAAAAAAAAGACTTTGCGATGAACTGGGCTCAGATCATCCTGGATATTTATGAAAAGAATAACAGGGCACCTTCACAGCTAAAGAACAATAATTGCTTTGAATTATGTTCAGCTCAAGAGTTTCCTCCATCATGAAAAGGAGAAACTTGGATAATCCTGAAAATAAGTTGAAAATCATTTCCATTTATACCAGATGTAAATATGGGTGTGGCTCACTTGAGAATTCAAAACACCTCAAATAAATTGAAGCATACCTTGAAGACATAACTTACGAGGTCTGGAAAGAGACTTCTAGCCTCATTCTGTCCCTCTGCTCACTTCCGGCCTGTTTCCAGCAGCCCCTTTGTTGTTGTTGTTAAATTGCTCAGTCATGTCCGACTCTTTTCGACCCCGTGGACTGCAGCACACCAGGCTTCCCTGTCCTTTACCATCTCCCAGAGCTTGCTCAAGCTCATGGCCATTGATTTGGTGATGCCATCCAACTGTCTCATCCTCTGTCCTCCTCTTCTCCTCCAGCCTTCAATCTTTCCCAGCATCAGGGTCTTTTTTTTCTTTTTTTTTTTTAAATTGAAGGATAACTGCTTTACAGAATTTTATGGTTTTCGGTCAGACATCAACAAGAATCAGCCATAGGTACACCCATGTCCCCCCTCCCAGACCTCCCTTCCCAACCTCCCTCTCATTTTCCTCCCCATCATCAGGGGGTCTTTTTTTTTTAATGAGTTTGTGCTTCACATCAGGTGGCCAAAGTTTTGGAGCTTCAGTTTCAGCATCAGTCCTTCCAATGAATATTCAGGACTGATTTCCTTTAGGATTGACTGATTTGATCTCCTTGCTGTCCATAGGACTCTCAAGATCTTCTCCAACACCACAGTTCAAAAGCATCAGTTCTTCTGTGCTCAGCCTTCTTTGTGGTCCAACTCTCATATCCATACATGACTACTGGAAAAACCATAGCCTTGACTAGACGGACCTTTGTTGGCAAAGTAATGTCTCTGCTTTTTAATATGCTGTCTAGGTTGGTCATAGCTTTTCTTCCAAGGAGCAAGTGTCTTTTAATTTCATGGCTGCAGTCACCATCTGCAGTGATTTTGGAGCCCAAGAAAATAAAGTCTGACACTGTTTCCCCATCTATTTGCCATGAAGTGATGGAATCGGATGCCATGATCTTCATTTTTTGAATGTTGAGTTTTAAGCCAGCTTTTTCACTCTCCTCTTTCACCTTCATCAAGAGGCTCTTTAGTTCCTCTTTGCTTTCTGCCATAAGGGTGGTATCATCTGCATATCTGAGGTTATTGATATTTCTCATAGCAGTTTTGATTCCAGCTTGTGCTTCATCCAGTCTGGCATTTTTCATGATGTACTCTGCATATAAGTTAAATAAGCTGGGTGACAATATACAGCCTTGACGTACTCCTTTCCCAACTTGGAACCAGTTCATTATTCCATGTCCGATTCTAACTGTTGCTTCTTGACCTGCATACAGATTTCTCAGGCGGCAGGTAAGGTGTTCTGGTATTCCCATCTCTTGAAGAATTTTCCACAGTTTGTTGGGATCCACACAGTCAAAGGCTTTAGTGTAGTCAATGAAGCAGAAGTAGATGCTCTTCTGGAATTCTTTTGCCTTTTCTATGATCCAACAGGTGTTGGCAATTTGATCTCTGGTTCCTCTGCCTTTTCTAAATCCAGCTTGAACATCTGAGAGTTCTCGGTTCTGTTGAAGCCCCTTAGGAGTGTTCAGTCAGTTTCACCTTCCTCAATATCTCCTTCAGGGTGAAAGAGTTAGAAAAGGCCTTTCATAATACTGACTGCAAGCCATAAGTCATAGAGCCTTCGAGCTGGAAAGGCCTGAGAGAGCCACCTGAGAAATATTTAGAAAGAGCAAACGTTGGATACCTACTGTATGCATTACCCTGTCATATCCTGAGGACATAAAAAGTGAGTCCTGAGGACTCACTGGTCTGGTGGGGAAAGGACTTGCAAACAGTGATTCTACAGGATGCCTGAGAAATAGCCCACTGGGGAAGAGTCTGATTCAGGCTGGAGAGTGTCTGAGGTTTTCCTGACGGAAGGAGGAAGAATGGGCGCAGGTGGGACCCTAGCACATAGCCTGTCAGAGACGTGCAATAGAGTGTGATTAGATTAGAAGAGGAGTAGTTCTCTGTGCCTGGAGTATAGACCACAGTCCAGGAATGGGCTAGATATGTGACCCTAAAGATGATATGAGTTTAGTATGTGAATAAGTTGAACTATTGAAGTTTCAAGTTGAAATCAGTAAACGTTTTGAGCAGAGGAGAGACCTGATCAGATCCTTGTTTAGACAAGGATCACTGGTGGCAGCAGAGGGAATGTGAACTAGAGATCAGCCAGTACGAGATGATGACCACACATGCTATATGGTTCACTTAGTTTTCAGGAGGCCTTTGTTAAGTGTGTCGCTTCATTTTATTCTACAGTGACCATGTGACGAAACAGGGAACAGTCAAGGAAACAGGATCAGAAACATACAAGGGTTTGTCCAAAATCCCTGAATTTGTGGTAGAACTTGACTTCAGTCAGTTTCCTTATTTCAAGGCTGGGACTTTGTCCAAATCTTCTCAGTGGCATAGTTGAATATTCTGGGCCTTCTGGTTGAGATAGTAATTGCTTTCTTTCTCCTGCAGAACTTTTAGTCTAAGTTCTTTGTTCTTGGAGAAAAGGAGAAGAAAAGTATTGACTCTTCAGCCACAAAACCTTAAGAGTGGCCCTTCAGCTTCTACACAGATGATGTTACAAAGTAGTGTCAAGCATGCATGTGGATTCCCAGCATGCTATAGATAAGTGATGGATTTATATGTCTATTAATTGATGTTTTGGCTTCTTCAGTCGCTTACCCCAAATTTACTGGGTGTTATTATGCATATGTCTCATTTTGGGCTTCAAGAACCTCTTTTTGTCCAGTGATCCTGCGCGCCTTGATTTGTGCTTACTTCAGTCTTCAACAAATACTTAATGAGCTATCATTTACTTGCCAGACATATTTTAGGCCCAGGGGATACGTCAGTGAAGATAGTAAAAATAGTCTGCCATCATGGAGCACATTCTAGTTGGGTGAGACAGGTACTAAACAACAACAAACCACAGACGAACATCTATCATAATTTTAGGTGATATAAAAGAAAAAATAGTGTGAAGAAAAAGATAGGGAGGTGATTCTGCTAGTTGATGTAGGATGTCTGGGAAGGGCCTCTCTGAGTTTTCAGTTGAGTTGAGACCCAAATGAAATAAAGAACAGGAATGAGGGTGTTTGGGGGGGAAGAGATTCAGGTTGAGCGGGAAGGTCCAGAGATGGGGGTGACTGCTGTGTCCATGGAGTGGCGGGAAGCCAGTATGACTGGAGTGGAGGGAGCTAGAGGGGAGCACAGGATGTAATGCTGGGGAGGAAACTGGGTCTGGATCATGCAGGCTTTGTCGCCAGGTGATAACTTTGGGTTTCAGCCGTACAATTGGAAATCACAGGAAGTTGTGGGCAGGGAGTGACTTGTTCATATTGGTGTTTTAGGAGAATTTTTCTGGCTGTCCTGTGGAAGATTGTAGGGGAGTGAAGTGAAAGCTACTGCAAGTGATCCAGGGTAGAGATGTAGACCCAGTGTGATGGTGGTGGGGGTGGAGAGATGCAGCTGGCTTCTGGATGAATCAGCAAGGCAGAGTTGATGGAACTTGGATACAGAAGATGGGAGAAAAAGAATAAGTCAAGGATGATTCAACTGGTTTTGATCTGAGCTACTAGAAGAATGAAAAAGCCATATAGTGAGATGGGGATATGTCTTATCAAATGTACTGTGGGCTACTATTTTTAATTTTTGTTTTCATTGAGGAGTTGATTTGGAATAGACTCAGGCAGGTAATACCAGAAAGGTGTTTTATTATGAGTGACTCATCTGTTTGTTTTGAGGTAAAGCCTCAAATGTGCAGTTAGTTCTCTGTGCTTTGTACCTTTACTTTTAGGTCATTCTCACAACATTTCCATTATGTGATAGAAATTAAGACACAATACAGACAAGATTGAGATACGTTTCACTTTCTGTAATTAGAAATGTTTTCAATTTGCTGATTAGAGCCCACTTTTTAACACTTTTTGGTTATCATTTTAAAAAAGAACTTCTAAAATCATAAAGTGAATGGTTGAAAAGTGTATCCACACTGTACAAGGGAACACAGTGAAAAGTAAAAGTCTTTCTTCCCCTCCCTTCAATCCTACTCCTAAAAAGTTACCAATGTCAACAGTATCCTGTGTATCCTTTAAGAAAAATTCAGTGCGTTTATAAGCATATGACCTGAGACATACTTCCAGAGTCCTGAACATTTCTCCCAGAGTCCTTTCCATCAGTCTTCCTGGAACATTCCTGGCCCAAGTAATCTCTCCCTTATCCAAGTTTGTTAAAGAGCTAGTTACATATACTAATTAATTTGAACATTATTATATACTTCTTCTATTGCTATTTAGCTGTTCTTGAAAAGTGTTAGTTGCTCAGTTGTGTCCGACTCTTTGCCACCCCATGGACTCTCCATAGGATTCTACAGGCAAGAATACTGGAGTGGGTTGCCATTTCCTTGTGTCCATCTGTTATTCAACAAGACATATCTTAAGAGCAAGAACTGATTTGAATTGTGTTTTATCAGATTATAATTTGATATGAATTATAGTCGCGGGTCTTACATAGAGCTCTGCCTGAAGATTTTACACATAGAAATTCAGTTAGTAATTTTTGGAATGTGTACATTGACAGTCGATCCCTAGTGGGGCGATGCTGGTACACTGGGATTATTTTAATTAAAACTTGTCAGATGATAGCTGCCAACAAAGCCGCCTTCTTAGTGGGTCACAAAGGTGTCTACTCCCAGGGAATGGTAACTGGATACTGCTCCTTTGGATGAAGAGCTTTCTAATATTCTGGGGCTCAGTCTCTCATCCCCTCTTCAGATGGCATTGCATCTAAATGTCAGAAATGATATTTTTATTTGCCCTGTACTGTACAGTCCATGGGGTTGCAAAGAGTCGGACACGACTGAGCAACTTTTGCTTTCAGTTTCAGTGACATAAGCACATGCTCACTGTTGTGTAACCATCATCACCATCCATGTCCAGAACTTTTCTTCTTTTCCAAAACTCAAGCTCTGTACCCACTAAACACTAACTCCCATGAATCACCTAGCAACCACCACTTTACTTTCTGTCTGTCTGTATTTGAACACTCTACATGCCGCATGTAAGTATTAATAGAATCAAATCATACTGTATTTGTTCTTTTGTGACTGGCTTATTTCACTTAGTATGTTTTCAGAGTTCACCCATGTTGTCATATGGGTCAGAATTCCGTTCCTTTTAAAAGCTGAATAATATTCCATTGTATGTATTTTTTCACATCTTTATCTGTTCATCCACTGATGGGCACCTGAGTTGCTTCCGTTCTTGGCTGTTGTGATTGATGCTGCTATGAACATGGGTGTATGAACGTCTCTTCCACAGTCTGCTCTCCCTTCTTTTGGGTATACACTCAGAAGTCACCCCAGTATATTGCTGGATAGTCTTATTTTTAGCTTTTTAAGAAACCAAACCATGCAGTTTTAATATTTCTCCCCGATATTTGTTGTTTCAAAGGGAAGGACAAAATCTGCTAACACCCTCACCTTTGGGACTGAACTGATCTTGAAAATTGTTCCTTTGAGAACTCTACCTTAAGCAGGTAGTTTGTCATCAAAGTTCCTCAATTTGTCCATTTATTAATTACCTATTTTTAAACTGCAGAGTTTTAGAGGACAGGCAAGAGATGTTTAATTTGTTTTGTAGAACATGGAGCCCAAGCTCAAGGGGTAAGGGTGTAAATATTACATGATGATTATTTCAGCCAAACTGTCTGCTTGAGCTGAATGATAAGAGTTTGGGTTGCTTCCAGCTCCTTTTCTCTTGCTGTTTGCCCTTGGGCTAAGAACCTTCTTTTCTGACATATTTTTTCAGCGGTATGTGTGTGTGATGGCACCTTAATATTTATTATTATCCTTTAAATTGCTTCAGATTTTCTTGTAATGATTGAATGTTACCTCATCTGACAGCCCCTCTCCTTCCCCAGGACCTGGGGTAGCACCGAGTGCTTCCTCCTGCATATTTTTGAGCACCTTTCTCATTCTTTTGTTACAGGAAGGATCATCTTGTTTTTTAATTGACCATTTGCCTTCTATACCTTTAGGCCATGCTTCTTGTGATGGGGAACAGGATGATGGGGAATTCTTTTTTTTAAATTAATATTCCCAGCACCTAGAGTCATGCTTGATTCATGGAGGGGAGTGACTCAAAAATAGTTATTGATTAAAAAAGTAAAGACTAATGAAATATAACATATAATATAATAATGAACATTACTATAATTGCATAATTAGAATAATGAGTTACTAATTCAACATTTATTATGTGCTGGCACTATGCTGAGAGTTTTTGTATGTATTTGTTATTTCTATTATCATCCTAATTAGATGAAAAAATCAGGCTTAGAGAAGTTTAATTACCCAAAATTACATACCTAGAGGATCAAAGCTAAACCCTGGTGTATTTTTCTAGAGTGTTCGCCTGGAGTCACCACACCACCATATTTGGATTTACATCAATATTCCACAGGTCTTAATTCTAAGAGTTTTTTCTTTTATCCTGCATCTTTAATGATCTGAATTTGGAGAGATAATTAGTTGTATACCTTTATGTGTTGCTGTATATTTTCAATGATTTACTTTATAGGCTTGAATCCCCTGATTAGATGTTAATAAATGATTAATGTTGTGAATCCTATTTCTGAAATAGTTCTTTGACATCTGAGGATGAAGATGCTAATTAGTATTGTACAATATACCCGCTGTCTTAAGGCAGCTTTCCATATCGCTGTTCGAAGGGGTCTGATATTGTCAAACACAGTGGCCTCCTTCCAGACCCAAGTCCCAGGTTTTCTGCAATATTTGACAGGTAACCACTCTTGCTTTGAAACTATGCCCTCTCTTGGCTTCCTTTTTTCTCCTCTCAGCTTGCTTACCTTTGTGTCTTTCTGGTTTTTCGGTTCCTTCCTCTCTGTTCTGTGCTAAATCGCTTCAGTCATGTCTGACTCTTGGTGACCCTATGGACTGTAGCCCATCAGACTCCTCTGTCCGTGGGATTCTCCAGGCAAGAATACTGACGTGGAATGCCATCCCTCCAGGGTATCTTCCCAACCCAGGGATCAAACCCATATCTCCTTCCTCTCTACCAGTTTGTAACTATTGGGGTGGCCAATGCATTCAAATCTGTATCTCTAGCCCCAGTCTCCTCTCTCAGTTCCAGGTCTGCCTTCAAGCTGTCTACTAGCTGTCTCCATTTGGCTGTGACAAGAGGTCCAAACTTCCCATGTAGCAATAGGACTTCTCGGTCCCCTTCTTTGCCTCCAGACCTGCTCTTCTGCCCTTTTTCATAGCTAGGTTCATGCTGTCACCATCCTCCCAAGTAAGAACCTCAGCAACTTTGTAGTTTTTCTTCTTTTCACACTTCTACATCCTGTTGGCTGCCAACTCCTATTCATTTTTTCTCTAACAATTTCAAGTTAGTTTCTTTCTTTCGATTTCCACTGTCCCTATTCTTATGTTTGAATAATTGGCCTCCAGCCTCTGTCTTCCTAACCTGATCTCAGAATTATTTTTAAAAACATGAGACTGAGTCATTAAACTGCTTGAAAATCCTTAATGGTTCCCTGTTGCCCCCAAATAAAGTTTAAATGGCAGACAGGGACCTTTGCAACTTGTTCCAACCTTCTTCCCCAGCTTCATTCCGTCTCCATTAACCCCACATTGAGATACAATTTTTTTTGTTGTTGTTGGCCACACTGAGTGGCATGCAGGATCTTAGTTCCCTGACCAGGGATTGAACTGTGTGCCCTGTGTTGGGAGCTCAGAGTCTTAACCACTGAACCACCAGGGAAGTTCCCATTTATCCCACATTGGATGCTTATGACTGTTTAAACTTGGGGTGCATTTTCATGCCTCCATGACTTTTCTTCTATTGTTTTCTAGGCCTAGAATATCATTTTCCCTTTCCTTAGCCTTGAACTTTTACACAAATACCGCTAAAGGCCCTGATCAAATATGACTACTTTGATTCTTTCCCTCTTCCCTAACCCAGGAAGAAACCTCACTCTCCTCTGAGTTCTTACACTGTCACTTTTCACATGGTACCCTGGCTGCTTGTATACAGGTGTGCCTTTACTCTAGATTATGAGTTCTTTGAAGAAGAGATGTTTGTCTGGTGCCCATGGGTACCTAACTCAGGGTCTGGCTCATGTTTGATGCTCAAAAAATGCTGGTTGAGGGGACTTCCCTGGTGGTCCAGTGGTTATGATTTTGCCTTTCAATGCAGTGGGGGCCACAGGTTTGATCCCTTGTTGGGGAACTAGGATCCCGCATGACTGAGTTGGGTGATAGGGGAAGTTTTAAGAATATCCAACACAGAAAATAATCCCCCACATTTTGACCTATAGAAGATTGTGAAGAAGGGTTAATGGGAGGCACGGGCTGTTGATAGGGGTGGGTAAGGAGTAGAGTGCATGCTTTAGACCTGAGGCGGCTGTCTTCCCACCTCTGTATTCCCTGATTGCTTTTCGCTTAGTGGAGGGAAAAGTAACCTCTGACTTTTAAGTTACATCATCAGAATATGTGTATTGCTAGAAAAATTTAGTTACTCATCAAGAATACAGTCACTCCTACCTCATTTTTCAGTGAATGTTTGAGGCTGACCCTCAGAATGTAGCTATGTAAGGCTCTTTCAGTGGGTGTTTTAGGCCAATATACACAAGATTTGCTTTATAATGGTGAAGAGTTAAGAAAGGCATTTCAGAGAGAAAAAGACCCCAAAATTCCTGTATAGAGGTTTTGTTTTTTTCTGGGTGCATTTAACCTTTGTTTGTCCTTAACGCATGTCCAAGCAGAAACAACCTTGTAAAATATTACAGCACTTATTTCTTGGTATGTTATGCCCTCCTTTTGCCTTACCCAGACAAAAAGTGAGTTTCACCAGGGTCTGGACTCCCAGCATACTGCTTGCTCAGGCCTTTGAGAGTGTTTTGTTTCTTTCAACAAAACTCTTTGTCATGGACACACTCCCACTGCAATCCAGCCACTCTGTTCTTTTGCTGTGTTCTGTGCCCAATTGATAGGAGTTGGTTTTTAGCTTCCAAAGGCTATGAGTGGGGCTGCTAGGCCTTTATAAACATGTGCAGGGGTTCTGAGGGGAACCAATAAATGAAAGGTCCTCATAATGCCTTGGAAAGGGACCTCCCTGGTGGTCCAGTGGTGAAAACTCCCCGCTTCCCCTGCAGGGGCAATGGCTTTGACCCCTGGTAGGGAAACTGAGATCCTGCGTGGTACAGCCAAAAAGATTTTATTAAGTTGCCTTGGAAAGATGTGTCTGGGATAAAGAAGGCCATAGAGGGACCCGGAGGTAAAGAGACAAAGGAAGAAGGGACTTGACCAAGACAACCAAGGGCCCCAGGGAGCCCTGAGGGGCATAATTAGGTCAGTGGTGAGCAGACAACAGCCAACAAATCTGATGCAGAGGTGACAGCATAGGGTCAACTCACAGCAACCTCTAGAAGGTCTAGATAGAATGGCACGGAGGCCTGTGGTCACTGTCCGTCTCAAGGATTACTAGGTGCCATCGTAAAGGTTACCAGCAGGCCGACTACTGGTTAGTGGCCTGTCTGCATGCTTTTTGAGTGGACAAGCCTTTTTATTTTATTTTCAGAGATGATTTACTTTGTAGTATGTTACCTGTGCTCTTGTCTCGGTTTTCCCATTTAAAATCTAGGCTACTGCTGACGGCTCAGGCTCGTCCCTTCTCTGCAAGGTGGACATGTGCATTCTGTATGTGCTTTCTGCAACTGCTGGGAAATCTCGATGCCCAGACACTTCAAGTCTGAAACAGGAGGGTCCCTTATGGTAGAAAGTTATCAGAAGAACAGAGGTGTTTACAGGCACAGAGAGTGTGGTGCTGTGTTAGAACTGAAGCAGACTGCTCTGGGGCAGGAAGTAGATACCCTCTGCAAGGCAGGGACCCGCACCTGTGAGGACAAACGAGGTCACTTGCATTCAAAGCCATGTGTGGTCACTTTGTCCAGGAGGCTGGAAAAATACTCGGACCAGCAGCAGGTCGTTGGGTGAGCTGGTAGGTGTGTAGAAGAGCAGGTAATTCAGTACTGTGCCCTCAATGTAGCAACTCCGGCAGCAGCCTCGGTTTAGCTGCTCTCACTGCTTCTGACCCAGAAAACACTCAGAAAATGACTGCAGTGAGACACATCTGCAAGGTGAAGCTTTCAGTCTAGGTCGGGGGAGGGATGCGGAGCTGATCCCAAGGATTCAATACTTACTTCCTAAATGTGCTGGGAGTGAGCTTGGTTTATGCTCCGACCCAGGGGAAGTCACTTTACATCTCGCCCTGTTTCCACCAGCGAACAGCGCCTTCTGCTTGTTTTGCATAAGCCTTGTGCCTCCTCTGCGGAAGAGGCAGGGAATGAACTGGGAGCTATAAAACTCCTGGCATCATAAATCTTTGCAAACAGCAGTCTAGTGAGCAGTGTGTTTGGTTGGCAAGTAATCATCACAGTCTATACTTGGTTTCTCTGCCTGTGAAATGGTGGGAAAGCTTTCTCATTGAAATGTGAGAGAGGTCAAAATGAAATAGTGTATTTTCCTTTTTAAAAACCTGATGCTTAAAGCATCAATACAACACAAAGAGAGATGTTCTACAGATAAAATGTACTCTCTGAGCACCTTGCAGACATCCCCTAATAACCTAGAAATTTTCTCCAAAGAACATCTGGTTCAACTCCCTTTTTTATAATACCAGTAAGGGAGACCTGCAGAGGGAAGGTGGTTTGCCTGAGGTTGCAAAGTTAGCTGGTTGCAGGGCTACAAGTAGAACTCCGTTCTCTTAATCTCTCCCTGTTTCTCTGCCTCCCTTTCCTCCTCCTCTTCCTACAGCTCTTAAAAGCTGGCTTTAAAAAATTGCAACATGAACACATACCCATGATAAAAATAATTCAAACAGTACAGAGGAGTGTGAATGGCACTCCTAGACCTATTACTGGAGGCAACCACCATTAACCATTTCTCATATATCCCTCTAGAGATTTTCTGGGCATGTATAGACATATACACATAGATACAGGTTATGTGGTTGTGTTAGTGTATGTATGTGCATATGTTTGTATATGTGACACATACAGGTTTATGTATGTGCATATGTAAGTGTATATAACACATAGAGGTTTATATAGGTACATATGCTATGTGTGTAACATATATACATGCACATCTGTGTTTATGTATGTTGTGGCTATTTTTTGTACTATTCTGTACCTTGCCCTTTTCATTTAATGATGAGATGCTTTGGATGTCTTCTGTATCAGATTATTAGATTGCCTGCTTTCATTCTCTTTTTTTTAAAAATTATTTGTTTGGCTGCACCTGGTCTTAGTTGTGGCATGCAGGATCCAGGTCGACTCTTTGCGACCCTATGGACTGCAGTTTGCCAGGCTCCTCTGTCCATGGGATTCTCCAGGCAAGAATACTGACCAGGGATCAAACCCAGGCCACCCACATTGCTGGTGCAGAATCCTAGCCACTGGATCACCAGGGAAGTCCCACCTTCTCGCATTCTTAAAAGCAGTATGGTATCATATACTCCTATCTCTTCATGATGACTTTAATATGTACAAGCAGCACCATGGAGTTTAAGTCTTAAATTTGTGTTACCGATGTAATAATATTTTATATTAGCATCCGGCGGGGGGAAGAACTTCGGTCAAGGTCAGATGGTTTGAGAAATCTGAGACCTTGCTTCTGTTTCCTGTTGCTAGTTAACTTGTGGGCCCCTGTCATATGTCAAGTATCATGCTTGGGACTTTAAGTGCCTTAACTCATCTAATTTCTCACAACAGTCCATTGAGTTAGATATAATTCCTGTTTTACTGGTGAGGAGGTTGAGGCTGGTCAAGCCAACTTCGCTTAAGGGTCACACAGTCAATCAAGTGCTAGACTCCAGGTTTGAACCCAGATCTGCTTGACTCCAGAGCCTTTTTCATCATCTGCAATCTGGGACACTAGGAAGAATGGTTATAGTGGGTTTGAAGCTCAGTTTTCATAGCTTCCAAGTTTTGCTGGCATAGACCTAGCTAAGGGTCTACTTAGGAGGCACTAGTGGTAAATAACCCACCTGCCAGTGCAGGAGACATAAAAGACGAGGGTTTGATCCTGGGTCGGGGAGATCCCCTGGAGGAGGGCATGGAAACCCATTTCAGTATTCTTGCCTGGAGAATCCCATGGACAGAGGAGCCTGGCAAACTGTAGTCCATAGGGTCGCAAAGAGTCGGACATGAGTGAAGCAACTTAGCGCAGCACAAGGATCCTCCGCACACTCCAGCGATGATGCAGAGGACCAAGCAGCAGTGGAGCAGAGAAGAATGATGTTGAGAGAAAGGACAAGAGGTGGCTGCATTTCAGGGCGCAGTACTGTCTGTTATGAGCTAGACTGTGAGGAAAACACAGAGGTGATTGACACACAGCTCTCTGCCTTGGGAAGTTTCTGGTTTGGCAGTGGGAGAGACTCATGTGGGACTGAGTGTATCACAAACTGCTCCAGGGTCTCTAGGAAGCTAAGATTGGTCTGCACAGGGATCCTGGGAAGGCAGCCGTCAACTGAGGAGCAGCCATCTGAACTGATCCTGGAGACAAGTGCCAGTTGCCCTCTGGCCACAGAGGGGAGAGGGCATTCCACAGGGCAGATGAGGGCACGTGGGACATAGGAGTCTGGTATGGCTGCAGCAGAGGATGAGGTAGTGACGAGGGGCCTAAGAGGTAGGGTGGGGTTGGACTGTAGCCACCTTGAATGCTGTGGGAAGAGCTTGTAGTTTAGATCCCAGGTCCTGGAGCACTCTCCAGATATTTGAACACGGGAGTGATGTACTGTCCCTTGTGTTATAAGACATCCTGAAGAAATATAGAGCTTCCCTTGTGGCACAGAAATATAACAAAAGGCTCAAGTGGGTCCAAGCCGGGGCAATGGAAATGGAAGGGAGGGGATGAATTCAAGAGATTCTGAGAAGTCAAAATGAGAAGTCTGATGTTCCTGTGTGAGATCAGACCCATTGTTTCTCTTTGTGAGCCCTGACACATAAAGGGTCAAACATGTTAAAATTTGCCAGTATCCTATATTAAATACAATGTTTTTGCTGCCAAAAATATTTGAATGGATTTTGGAATTATTTTTTAGCAAGTACATTAGTTTTTTTAATTGAAATATAGTTGATTTACAATGTGTTAGTTTCAGGTTTATAGCACAGTGATTCCTGTATATGTATATATAAATAACGTACATACACATTCATATATATACATATACGAATGTGTATGTGTGTGTATATATTTATTTATTTATTTATATTGCTGTTGTTGTTTAGTCACTAAGTCACTTCCAACTCTTTGCAGCCCCATGGACTGTAGCCTGCCAGGCTCCTCTGTCCATGGGATTGCCCAGGCAAGAATACTGGAGTGGCTTGTCATTTCTTCCTTCAGGAGATCTTCCCAACCCAGAGATCAAATCTGTATCTCCTGCATTGATAGGCAGATTCTTTACCACTGAGCCAAAAGGGAAGCCCATATATATGTATATATATTCTTTTTCAAATTATTTTCTCTTATGGTTATTACAAAATATTGAGTATAGTTCCCTGTATTATACAGTAGGTCCTTACTGGTTATCTATTTTATAGAGAGTGTAAATATGTGAAGGACAGGGAAGCCTGGCATGCTGCAGTCCATGGGGTTGCAAAGAGTCAGCACAACTGAGCAACTGCAAACAGCAATATGTCAGTCCCGAACTCCTAGTTCATCCCTCCTTCCATTGATATTATTCTTAATTTTGAATTTACAGTCTTAATTTTATACTTTGGCACAAGTCAGTTTTTTTTCAAGTCTTAGAGTATTTTTGCCGGTCCTTAAAGCTCAGTGGTACTGAAGTAGAGGGGAAGGGGAGCTAATGAATATGACAGCATTCTCTAGCTCAGGTGTCTGGCATATTGGCATTGCTGATTTACTGAGATTTCCATCTGAGAAGAAGGAGCGGCTCTGAGAGTGGGGAGGAGGCACAAAGGAAAAGTTCAGGTGACCCTGTGGAGTGGGAAGTGTCAGTGGCATGTTTCAGTGGAGCTGCTGCAGTGATTCTGGAGGCCAGAAGCCACTGGGGCTGGGGGTGTTGATCTGACAGCCCTTGGTCAGCCCAGAAAGAAGAGAGGGTCACATGAGGCAAGAGAGCAGACTTTAACTTTGAGTAATACTCACATTTGAGGGATGGGTGGAGGATCTAGAGAACATGATTGTGATGTAGCAACACACTGAGGATGAAGGAACCAAGGGAATCTAAAGCTGCAAATCCAGCTTCAAGAAAAGGATGGTTAATAGTGTCTGATGCAGGAGGAGGCTGAGAGGAAAGGCTGGGAGGATGCCATTAGCCATATAAGAGGCTCAAGTGACCCTCAAAATTTTAGTGGAAGGTTTCACTCAATTATCAGGAATGAGAGTGAAGCCACGGTGAGGAGCAGAAGGTGGTGAATGCAGACCACAAAGAAAGTTTGGAGGGATATGATTTTGCACTGAGAGGTTGAGGAATCTTTGGAAAGGAAGTTGGACTGAGAAAGGATTGGTGGCTGGTGGAAGTCTCTGGGGGGCTGAGAAAGCACTGGGTGGTAAGGTAGCCGACCAGCCTGGTCACACCTGTGCCCTGACATTGATGAAGTGTGATCTTTATTTTTTTCGGCTCCAAAATCACTGCAGATGGTGACTGCAGCCATGAAATTAAAAGACACTTGCTCCTTAGAAGAAAGCTATGACCAACCTAGACAGCATATTAAAAAACAGAGATATTATTTTGCTGACAAAAGTCCATCTAGTCAAAGTTATGGTTTTTCCAATAGTCATGTATGGGTGTGAGAGTTGGACGATAAAGAAAGCTGAGCGCCGGAGAATTGATGCTTTTGAACTGTGGTGTTAGAGAAGACTCTTGAGAGTTCCTTGCACTGCAAGGAGAACAAACTAGTCAATCCTAAAGGAAATCAGTCCTGAATATTCATTGGAAGGACTGATGCTGAAGTTGAAATTCCAATACTTTGGCCACCTGATGAGAAGAACTGACTCCTTGGAAAAGACTCTGATGCTGGGAAAGATTGAAGGCAGGAGGAGAAGGAGACGATAGAGGATGAGATTGTTGGATGGCATCACCTGCTCGATGGACTTGAGTTTGAGTAGACTCCGGGAGTTGGTGATGGACAGGGAAGCCTGGCATGCCGCAGTCCGTGGGGTTGCAAAGAGTTGGACACGACCAAGCAACTGAACAGAACTGAACTGAACTAATCTTGCGAAGGTTATCAAGCATTTCCACATACAAAGCCCCATGATGGGATCCCAGTGCATCCCACAGTCCTGTGAGGCTGTGAGGTGACTTTGCTCCTCAAAAACAGGGGCTTTATGTTGATGGCTTGTTTTCTTGTGCTTAGCGTAGGATGATGGATGCATCATTGTGTATTTGTCAGAGTGCTGGTGGACTCAGGCCGCCTGTCCCACAACATACCAAGGCAGGCTCCATCCCTTCTCTTTTTTCATGTTCTACTGTGGGACATATGTTGTAGGTGCTGCTCATGCAAGTTGGGAAGCTTAGTTATAATGCAAACATTCTTGCAGGCACACCTTGCACCTACCTGCAATTCCCTTCCCTTTTCTCAGTGGCTCACCATCTCAGGTCCTGGCTCTCTTAAAAATGTGGACACGTAAGTTTGCACTGGGACTCCTTCTCTGCCTCTCTGTGCTAAATTCTAGGGTATCTGTGGACTTTCTGTAGAAGCAGGGAAAGAATATATGATGATCCTTAAGGAGAAACAAAGGGGCTCATTCAATGAGTTGGTGAAAAATGAGTCTCCTTTGTTGATGGAGATAAGAGAGGATCTGGTTTCCTGAAAGCTCTCTGGGTGTGAAATGCACTTTCTTTGCTTGGTTCATGTCACTAGGGGATTTCCTTGATGCCCAATGAACAAGAGGGATCTTTGCTAGGAAGTCCAGCTCCTACCACCTCAAGCTGTATTTTGGGGAAAGGCAGAAACCCAAGGATCAGGCTGTATTTTGTGTGGTTCTCTTAGATTCTAAGAGAATGAAGCATTTTATTCAATGGGAGGAATCTGACTTATGTCTTGGCAGTTTTACCTTTCCTGATTGTGACGAGGTGGGAGACTTAACTTTTTATTTATAGCCTTTTCAGGGATACTTATTTTCTTTTCTATTTATAAATATTGTAAAAAGTTTTACTAATGTTAAATATTGCAGAAATACAGACCATAAAAAATGAAAGTTCCTCATTATCCACCTTCCTTATCTGCTAGATAATCATTCACTAAAATTTGATACATATTCTGCCAATATTTTTTACATATATGCTAATAAAATATATGGTTGCTATTTATTTTTACAGAAAAGGATTTCTATTATGCATACTATACTGTTTGACAGTTTACCTTCATTTTACTCATCAGTACACAAGGTCATCTTTCCACATATGTATACGTGTATATTTTCCTCATTCAACATGGTTTCAATGTATGAAGAAACCACACTACTTAACCATTTCTTTTTGTCCATGCAGCACAGCTTGGCAGGATCTCAGTTCCCCAACCAGGGACTGAACACAGGGCATGACAGTGAAAGCCTGAAATCCTTAACCAAAGGCTACCAGGGAACTCACTTAATCAGCTTTTTTTTTAATTTACTTATTTATTTACATTAAGTGATATGTTAGCATCCAGCATGTAATATCTCTTTTTAGTTGCAGCATGAAAACTCTTAGTTGTGGCACATGGGATCTAGTTCCCTGACCAGGGATCGAACCTGGGTCTCCTGCATTGGGAGCACGACATATTAGCCACTGGACCACTAGGAAAGTCCCCTAACCAAGTTTTTTTTCTAACCAATTTTTAATGATGCCAAATTAGATTATTTTTATTTTTGTGTTTTTTGGCTTTAATCAATAATATGGAGCTAGTTTTAAACTCCTGGAAGCAGATGAGCTGTTTAAGCTAAAGTGTGCGTGCATGCTCAGTCATGTCTGACTCTTTGCAACCCCATAAACTGTAGCCCGCCAGGCTCCTCTATCCATGGGATTTTCTAGGCAAGAATATAGGAGTGGGTTGCCATTCTGCCTCCAGGAGATCTTTCTGACCCAGGGATTGAAGCCACATCTCTTGTGCCTCCTGCATTGAACAGGCGAATTCTTTACCAGTGAGCCACCTGGGAAGCCCTGTTTAAGCTAAAGGGGCTAGAAAATGAGGCCAAGTTTGTTGGGGAAGTGGAAGGCTGTCTCCATGATTCTCTCCATTCTCTCCTGACAGACAGGATAGGGAAAGACCTCTCCTGCAGCCCAGGGCAGTCCCCTGCCCCTTCTCCCCAGCAGGATCCTGGCACAGACATTTTGTTATGAAGCATACTTGGACCAGATTACACTGCCATTTTGTTTCGCTTCTCCTGCTTCCTTCCTTCCTTCCTGTCTTCCTCCCATCTTCCTTCCTCTTTTTTACTCAGTGTCCAGTTGCAGCTTCCCTCCCATTCTCCTCTCTCAGTCCCCCATGAGTGTTTAGGCTCTGCTGCCTTCTTCTCCCACAGCCGGCCTCCCACCACTCCTGACTTTGATCTCATTTTATCCCCTGCTCAGGTTTCCAGTTTCTCTAGGTGGTGCCCTTGTTAGTATCCTCTGGCTTCCCCCGTGGTCTCATCTGCAAACTATTTTACATCTACTGCTCTCCCAAGTCACTTGCCCTTCCCTTTAAAGGATTTAATATCAATACAAACCAAGCTTAACACAGCTGCCCCTTTGCCCCACGTGCCTGGTACTTATCCTCACCCTCTGTTCACTGTACTCTGAATAGTAAATTTCCATTCCTCATGAGGCGACTTCATTTCTAGTGGAAACTCCTGCTCTGTGTTGTGGCAGAGAGAGTACATGCTTTGGCTATGGCCTGACCTGGCTTCGAATCTAGGTTTCAACACTTACTAGCTCTGTGGCCTCGGCGGGTAATTTAATCTTTTTGATCTTCGTTTTCCTCTTTGGTAAAATGGAGAATAAAGATACCTACTTTGCAGATAGGATTGCACTATGAACTGGATAAAAATGTGTGTCAGATGGCAAATGGGAGGTGAGCAAAAATGATAGTTGCTATTGTCATATAACTTGGTTTCTCTTTAGCAAATTTGTTAATTTTTAGTTAATCTCATTACGTGATATAAGGGGTCAAAGAACCCATGTATCCAAGGTTCTACTAGAAATGGATCCTATAATGATGTGTAAAAATTTGAACATAAATATTTGGCCAATATTTTTGGCAATAGTAAACAACGTATTAATAATTGATAAAATGAAAATTTGGGGCAAGAATTTAGATGTCTTTTTTAAGTCCCTTGTGCTAGAAAGGAAGCATTTGTATTTTCCAGAGAATGGCAGCTTCCATTTATCTCGAATGGTTTCTAGAATCTGGATTTTTTTTCTCCCTCTGAGGTCCAGCAACTGAGTTGAAGAATGCTCTTCGTGGTTTAACCCTTGCTACAAATGTGCATAAAGAGTTTCTCAGCAAAGACTTTCTCAGTTCATTTGGGAGTATTGTCAAAAATTAAAATGGCACTGGTTTTCTGGTACCCTCAGAAACCAGCGTGCTTTGGTTCCTTGCAGAAGGCCTGCTGGATTTTGTGGTTTCATGCACAGCATTCTGGACTCATTTGGTTTGAAGTCCATTCTTCATCTACTGATTTCTAGTGCTAATCCCCCAAAGTGATGCACTGGACAGCATGGGCAAATGATAAGGAGATTAAAACACAGGCAAATTTTCTTCAAGTCCCAAAGGAAAACCAAGCTCTTTGTTCCCTGCACACATAGGTCGTGAACTGGTCCAAGTCCTCCAGCAGATCAACAGCAGGTAGAACTTGCTTTTTATCTCTTGTGCCAGCGAGGCTATGGCCTCTTCCAAACTTGGGGTGAGTTGTCTTCCCTCTCATGCCCACTAAGGAACAGATTTTGAGGACTTCTGTTCTCTAGGCAGAGCCCATCTCTTCTGAGGTGTTTTGAATTCTCGTATAGACAGGCATTCCTTGAAGCCTGGGAATCTTTCATTGCCCTGGATGGAGGGGTTAGAAAACTCAAGCAATTCTCTTTGTAAAGTTTGCTCCTGCTGATCCTTTGGGGGCAGGTTGGATAGTACAGTCTCTTCCTTTTCAAGTGGAAGAAGGCTTTGTGAGTAAGAGAAATGACTCACCAAGAGCATCCCAAAGTTACCATCAATCAGCAGGACTGAATTTTCCCATCAAAGCCTGGCAACTCTTACTCCCTGGCTGAACTTGGCTGAGCCTTGAGGGGTGTCGTGCTGAGCTTACTGAGCAGATGGCGCAGAGGCAGGTCTGTGGAGCTGACGAAGTTAGTTGGTCTGATGCAAAGAAGGGAAGAACTTGGCGGTGGGCTCCTCCCACCCCCCCTCCTCTGGATCTTCCCTCTCAGGTGGCGGTTGTTTGGAGTCCTGGGGAGGAGGCTCAGGGAGGGATCTTGGCGTGACCTTGTAACCTGAGCTTCCGGAAGCTCGTGTCTGTGGAGGTGAGCTGCCTTGTAGAACAACAGCAGGCCTGTCTGCTCCCGAAGCCCGGTGCCTGGAGAGACAGCCTCCCTGGCTTCACTGCTTTTTGCCTGCTGAGCCAGTAGAAGCTATAGACCCAGCATTAGCCCGTGGCTTTCTCTTCCCTCCCCCGAACCAGGCAAAGAGGCTCCGAGGCCTGCTGGGTGGTGTGTGTCCTTGCCATCTGCCAGGCGTCACTCCTCGGGCCAGAGCCTGTGCTTCCGCCAGGGCTTCCGCGGCTCTGCGCAGCATCCAGCCCGGCAGGCCTCTTGGTGACACCAGCCAGGGTCCCACTGGGGTCCCGCCCTAGTCCTGTGGGGCCGTGTGGCTGAGAGAAGGTGGGAGGGGTTCTGAGCCTCCCACCCTGCTGGTGTTCAGTCACTCACCACAGTCCCTCGGTTGCTTGCTCTGTTTCGTGTGTGTCTGTGTGTGTGTTTCGACTTTTGTGGTCCCAGTGGCTGCAAGATGAATTGTGTGAAGATCCAACTTTGGAGGCCGCTTACTTAAGAAGATCCTCCCTTTCTCTTCAGCCAGGTACATTGTCTTAGGACACAAGGGACGATGATGTCTTGTAATAGAAATACTTTATCTAACACAATCTCTCTCTCTTTTATCAACTCGAACTAGAAAGAATAATTGTTTAAGGGGTTGTTTTCATATTTCAAAAAGAATAGTGTTTAGGGGGTGTGTCAGGGTCCCCGTGTCGGTGTACTTATTGAATCACCTAGACGTTTTTTCGTCTCCTGGGCATCCCCTTGAAGGTTGGTCTGTCCATCTCACACGTTTTTGCCTTCTCTTATAACTTTTTTCCAAGCTGCTGCTTGCTTGTTTTGTTTATCACTCCTCCCAGCTTTCTGCTGGTTGGGAAGCCCTTTGCTTGGTTAGTGGCACATGGGGGTCACCCTTCTCTTGCACGGAGCCTGCTACTCACAGGAGGCCCTGCTGTCACTTGGCCAGCGTGGTGGTGAGAGGCACCTACTCTGGTGAGTTGCCATCAGTCAGTGAAGGGCCAGGGTCCCCAGGGTGATTTCACGGGGCGCCACTTCCTGAAAGCGGTGAGCGTGGAGCCAGGCCCATCTAAGGACGTCAGCCGCCCTTCTCAGCCAGCTTCTCTGTGCACAGAGAACTCATTTGTAGGCAAGTTTCTGGGGTGTGGTAGTGCTGTTGTTTTGTTCACCAGGAAATAATACCAGGTTTCTCCGTGTTCCACTTAGTGAAGGGCAGAGCCTTGGCCTGGAGCATCGATTGTCTCCCAGATTCCCAGAGGGTGGGGTGGACAGGGGGTGATTTGAAGAGCGTCCCTCTTACCCATGTGGCTTTCTGGGCCTGGCCTGGTGAGTGGGAATTCTACAAAATCAGCTGAGACCTAAGCGTTTTAGCGAGTCCGAAATTGGACCTTGTCGTGGAAGGAGAAAGAATAGTATCCAGTCACGAGTCTGGAAGGTTTTGGCCCAATGATAAGTGCTGACGTGTGTACCGGGGGAGACCCCAGGCTCTTCTGAATTCGTCATCCTTCCCTCTCTCTTGCTGTTTTCCTGGAGCCTCTAGACACGCCCAGGTTTCTCTCATTGGTTAACTGTCCTCTGGCCCTGCATCTCTGTCTTGCTATTGTTGTTGCTTTAGCTGCTAAGTTGTGTCCAACTCTTTTGCGACCCCATGGTCTGTAGCCCCCCAGACCCCTCTGTCCATGGGATTTCCCAGGCAAGAATACTGGAGTGGGTTGCCATTTCTGTCTCTAGGGGATCTTCCCAACCCAGGGATTGAACCCCTGTCTCCTGCATTGGCAGACACATTCTTTCCCACCGAGTCACTTGGGAAGCCCCACATCTCTGTCTACCCACCCTCAAAGCTTCATACCCTCCCTCAGCAAACATTGTGAGGGAATGGACTATACTTATGATTTTGCTGTCACTTATTCCACTCCCCACATCCCTGGGCTTCCATCCTCACAACTTTACAGAAACTCTTCTCACTGTGGTCACCAGTTGTGGATTACTAAAGCTCCCTGGGTACCTGATGCTGCTGTTTGCTCCCTGCTTCCAGAAATCCTTTCCCCCAAGACTTCTAGGTATGGTCATCTCCTGCCTTCCCTTGTTCTTTTCTGGCTCCTCCTCCGCAGTGTATCCCCAGGAAGTAGTTCCCCAGGGTTCCTCCTCAGCTTCCATTCTGAACACTTATAGCCTCTTTTGGGATAATCTTGCCCACTTTTGGTGGTTCTGATGCCACCTATTTATCGCTGATGATTCTAAAATACCTCCAACCCAGACGATTTCCTTAGGACTTAAACACCCAGCCTCCAGCTAAGCATTTCCCCTGGAAGTCTCACAGGTATCTAGAAACTATTGCTGGCCTTGCGCAAGCTCTTGCCCCATTTGTTGCCTACTGATTATTCTTCCATAGGTATCAGTGTAAGGGCCACTTGCTTAGGGAAGCTGTCCCATGTCCCTCCGGCTAGGTGAGGCTTCCTTGTTAACCTTTAGTCTAGTACTCTACACTTTTCTCTGCAGCATTCTGCAATTTGTAAATTATAAATTAATTATTTGTAAATATTCATTGGCTATTTGCCTCCTCCACTGCACTAAAAGCACCATGAGAGCAAAAAGCCTCTCTCTTTTGCTTCATTATCACATCTCCAGTGGTTAACACAGCTTTAGGGCTTGATATGTATTTCTGATGCATTGAAATCTTCATTCCTTCGCCCAAACTTCTTCCTTCTCTTGTAATCACCCTCTTGGTTAATAGACCCACCATCCACTTAGTCACTCAAGGTGAAGTCATTGTTGAGTTCCCCCCTCTTCTAACTTGCCATTTCCACTAAACCATCAGTATCCTGAATAGTTTTGTGACCTGATCTCTCTTCGCCACCTTGACTATCAGAACCCTAGTTTGTGGCCCACAGCATCTCTTGTCTCTGAGACTAGTCCTACTATAACATCCTAACCATCTTCTCTGCCTGTTATCTTGTCCCTCCCCCTGTAAATCAATCCCTCTACACACCTACCAGAGGGATCTTTCTAGAAGGCAAATCTAGCCACTCCATCCATTTAGAACCCTTCACTGACTCCCTGTTGCTCAATTTCCTTAGCATGGAATAGAAAGGCCAACTGTGATAGGGCGCTTGTCCATTTCTCATCCTTCACCAGGCTCCTGGCAGTTTCCCATTGACTCCAGGCTGTTTCTTCCTTCCTTCATGCCTGGGGTATGCTTTCCTCTTACTGGGAATGTCTTTGCCTGCCAGGCCTGCCTCTTTTTCTCCATCTCCCACAACTGCACCTGGATAACTCCTGACTCTGATCCTTACTCCTGGCTTCCCTGGTGGCTCAGATGGTAAAGAATCTGCCTGCAATGCAGGAGACCTGGGTTTGATCCCTGGGTTGGGAAGATACCCAGGAGAAGGGAACGGCTACCAACTCCAGTATTCTGGCCTGGAGAATTCCATGGACAGAGGAGCCTGGCAGGCTACAGTCCGTGGGGTCTCAAAGAGTCAGACACAACTAAGTGACTTTCACTTCACTGATTTCCTACCTACCCACACTTGCAGAGGCCTCCTATACGCTTCTGCTGTGCTCCCATAAAACATGGGTTTTTCTCTCTCCACATTGGGGTTACTGTCCAATGTAACCCCCATACAGGGTTTTTATGACTGTCTCACATACTCATCCACCAGTGCCTAAGAACAAGGACCAGGTTTTAATCATCTTTGAAACTCCGGTGCCTAGCAAACTATCTGGCACTTAGCATGCTTTTTAAAGAAAAGAATGGATGAGCTCAGAGCAATGGGATTGAGGAACAAACTACTACTATTGATATTAATAGGTAATTTTTACACTCTTTCTAGGTGCCACAAATTTTTCTGGGTATTTTACATATTTGAAGTCCTTAATCTTTTATAACTACTTCATATAGTAGATAATGGTAGTATCTTCATTTATAGATGAAGGAACCAAGGCACAGAGAGGTTAAGTTATTTTGACCAGGGTGGCACAGCAAGTAAATGGCAGAGCTGGAACTTGAATTCTGGCGGTCTGCTCCAGAGCCCTGGCTCTGAATCCCGTCATTGTACTGCCTTTCCATTAGCAGAGATAACATCCATGGACTTTTTAAAAACCATGCATCTAACTTGTGTTGTTCAGAGAGTCTGATATGGGTCTCTGTCCTTGGAGGGTAAAAAGAACCCCAAAGGGGGCTAAGCGGCAGGGAATGGGCCTCTCTAGACATTTCTCCCATCCAAGTACTAACCAGGCCTGCCTCTGCTTAACTTCTGAGATCAGACAAGATTGGGCATGTTCAGGATGGTATGGCCTTAGACTCTCTGGGCATTTCTATGAGAAGTGAGTTATTACCGGGAAAGTAGTGTGAGGTTCATGAGGCATGTGACCGGTAGGTAGACGGAAAGCAGACCATATCAGGCCAGCTTGTCCCACATTTAGCACTTCTGTGTGTAATGCCTCAAAGACCGCCTTCAACCATCTGGTCCTTTGCTGCTGTTGCCGCCAAGTCGCATCAGTCGTGTCCGACTCTGTGCGACCCCATAGACAGCAGCCCACCAGGCTCCGCCGTCCCTGGGATTCTCCAGGCAAGAACACTGGAGTGGGTTGCCATTTCCTCCTCAAGTGCATGAAAGTGAAAAGTGAAAGTGAAGTCGCTCAGTCATGTCCGACTCTTAGCGACCCCATTTACTGCAGCCCCCCAGGCTCCCCTGTCCCTGGAATTTTCCAGGCAAGAGGACTGGAGTGGAGTGCCATCGCCTTCTCCTCTGGTCCTTTGACTATCACTCTATTGGACAAGGGTGGGAACACATTAAATTCTGGCATCTTTGGTCCCTCAGAGCAGAGTTTGATGGGAAGAAAGGGAAGGAGGAGAGAGAGAAAGAATGATGGCATCATTGGGAGAAGAGGCTGTGGAGAATAGGGAAACTGAGGTCCCCATAAAATAATTTAGCAGGCAGCCTAAAGAATGAGAAGAAAATATGAACTGCTGGTCTTCTACCTGTTTGTCTTTCCCCCACAACTGGAACCTACATTTAGGAGAGTGGATGTGAGTACTGTAGCCCAGGCGACAGTGCAGGTCTGGGCTCTAGGAGCGGTGGGGTTTCAGGCAGGCCCTGGGTGAGGGGTCTGAAAACTGAAGGTGTTTGTCAGTGTGTGTGTTGTGATGATTATGGATGGGGGGAACTGAGGAAAAGTGGATTGTTTTAAAAATAAAACTCGGTTGAATCAATCAGCTCTAAAATCCTGCTGAAAAGTCCAAAGATGGGATTGGAAAGAGACCATCCACCAGTACATGTGACCAGGGTCCAGGGAGGCATTTATCTTGTCAGCACATCCGTTGTCCTGCCTGCTTCATGAGAAAGCACGAGTTGGCCAACTTTTTCTGTAAATGGCAACGTTTTTCTGTATATTTTTTACTTCGCAGGCCACATACAGTCTCTGTCATATACTTTGTTTTACAAACCTTTCAAAATGTAAAATCCACTGAGTTCATGGGCTGTACAAAAGTACACCGGGGCTGTCACTGGATTTCTCCTGCTCTAGAGGATAACCCAGCTGTAGCTTCAGGCCCTGCCTTGTGCTAGGAGTGAGTACTCCAGAGACCCCAGGTTATGCTAAATAAACTTTGTCTTTGAGTAGTAGAGCCCTCATGGCATGAGATGGGTTAATACACTACCTCAGGAATCCTCAAACCAAATTTCTTGCTGTTTAGTCGCTAAGTTATGTCCCACACTTTGCATTCCCATGGACTGTAGCCTGCCAGGCTCCTCTGTCCAAGGGATTTCCCAGGCAAGAATCCTGAAGTGGGCGCCATTTCCTTTGCCAGGGGGTCTTCCTGACCAAGGAGGGGATTGAACGTGTGTTTCCTACACTGTAGGTGGATTCTTTACCACTGAGTTATCTGCAAGCCTACATATTGCGGATCAAATCTAGAATTCACTTTGGAGTTTCTGGTTATTGGTAAAGGTGTGCAGGATGTTGTTGGCCACAAAGCCCCTCTTCCAGGTCTTTTGAGGGCAAGGGGAACACAGGTGAGTTTTGATGAATGACAACAGCAAATGTCCAACTCTTCTCTGAGGTTGACTTCATACTAGGAATGGCCCTCAGCTTCGTGAGTAAGATGGGAATCCCTGACATCGGAGCTGGAGAAGGACCTGAAATGAGTAAGATTTCATTCAGTAGCCAACAGTGTGAAATGTTACATTCTTAAGAGAGGAGATGCCCAAGTACTGCTTTGTCTGGATTGAGTTAGGTTTAGGTGCCCAAGTTTTAATGGGGACAAAAATTCCAATTACATTGTTACCATTGTTTTTTTTCCCCCAGGGGACTAAGGAAATTTAAGTGTTGCTTTGACACACTCACTTGTCACGTATAGAGTAGGTTTTCAGAATTATTGACAACAAAGAGAGTAACAGAGAGCTAACCCACCATTTGTCCAACCCCTACTCAATGGATGGAGTAACTTTGGCTTGTGTTTTCTTTGTCATGTCGGTTTTCAGGTTCATGGTCAACTTATTTTGAAGCCAATAGGAAGTATGTGTTTGGAATTCAGAATTTCTTTCTTTTCTCTTCTTCTTTAATAAACTATGACCAAGGAGTCAATGACCAAGTGATATACTGACAATATTGCAAGAAACATGATATAGCTTTTAAGGGGATGGGTTTAAAATTAGCCTGGAATTTAGAATTTCTTAGATTTAGAAAAATTATACCATGTTTGGGGTGGCATCCTATAACTGGGCATGGTATTTTGGAAACAAAGCTTACATTTACATGAAGGTGGATAAATAAAGAATATAAATTAGCCTAACTTCAGTTCACAGCAGGCTCTGCCACCAAATGAATTACAAATTTTTCTGTGCTTTCAAAGCTTTTTGAATTTCAGAATTGTTGCAGATAAGGGATTATGATCTGTATGATGTCTAACTGGGTCTGAAAACTCTGTGAGTACAGATGTGTCCAGGTATGGTGCATGTACATAGTAGGTGCTCATTAAAAGTCCATTAATTTTTTTTTTATTAACATAAACGTGATGTAAGTCAAGAGTGTTACGCTTCTGTTAAACAACCAGCTCTTATTTATTTTTCCATTTTTTTAAATTTCAAAGTGTATTTTCAAAAATGTTGAGTCTCCCTTATAAGCTGTAACTGAAACAAAAACTGCCTTGATGGATCATAGGTTTGAAGGTAGTAAATAAAGTAAAAGCAATTGGACTGTGAGTGTAGGTGGTTGAAGGACTGGCTAGTTTTATAATTTAGTAATGTAATATGCACAAGAATTGACTTATTAACAGTCAGTTAATGAAAACAATGTCAGAGGAGGTTTGTTGGGCTATAGCTTTAACTACTTGTCTAAACCATGAACTGAAAATGACTAAGTGATGTACTGACAATATTGCAAAGTTGTCAACAGGAGAGGAACCATGAGGTCATACTTTCAAAACATCTGGCTGGCCCTTCACAGGGATAAGTCTCTCTGAGGAGGTCCCAGGTAGAAAGAAATGAGGGAAATTGGAGTGGGTATTAATGAGACCAGAAAAAAAAAAAGGAATGTGATTTTTAAGGACCCTCAACAAAAGCCAAAAGGATTTGGATGATGATATTAGAACACAAGTAGAGTAAGAACGATTTTCTTTAAGTGTGTGTCTATAATCAGACTTGTGTCTTTATATTGAAGGTAAAATAGGAGGAACCATCATTTGGTTGTTATTTTTTTAAGGTAGATTTAAATGGCAGTAAAAGAATTAAAGTAAAACATAAAACTTATAAATGTGATGGTTGTGAGTCATCAGAAGGGATCATGAAAAAGTGTCACGGATGCCTGTATTCTCAGAGGATGTTTAAGGTGGCCTTCGCTGTCTTGAAGGGTATGAAAATGAGGGCACAGATGAGAGGGCTGACAGCATTTTACAGGAAAGGTAAAATGATCACCTGGTCAGAAGCTGTAGTGGAAGGTGGAGGTGTGTGTTGATGTGGAATGCCTCCCTTTGCCTACTCATCCACAGGGTGGCATTGAAGAAAACAGAAAGCTTGTTTTCTCTTTTTTCCCCTATTTTTTCCTACTTTTTATTCATATTTATTCATTTGTTTTTATTTCAAATTGAAGTATAGTTGATTTACAATGTTGTGTTAGTTTCTGGTGTACAACAAAGTAAGTCAGTTACACATATACATATATATTCTCTTTCAAATTCCTTACCATTATGGTTTATTATGGATTATTGAATATAGTTCCCTGCGCTATACAGTAAGACTCTTGTGGTTTATTTTGTATATTGTAGTTTGTATTTGCTAATCCAAAACTCCTAATTTATCCCTCCCCCACCCCCTTTCTGCTTTGATAACCATAAGTTTGTTTTCTGTGATTCTGTTTCTGTTTCATAGATAAGTTCATTTGTATCATATTTTAGACTCCACATATAAGTGATATCATATGGTATTTGTCTTTCCCTGTCTGACTTCACTTAGTATAATAATCTCCAGGTCCATCCATATTGCTGCAAATGACATTATTTCATTCTTTTTATGGCTAAATAGTATTCTACCGTGTGTGTACACACACACACACACACACACACACACACACACACACATATCATGTCTTCTTTATTCACTCATCTGTAGATGGACATAAAGGTTATTACCATGTCTCAGCTATTGTGAATAGCAGAAGGCAGCTCCTTTTCAAGAGCTGGCCGGCTCTGTCCAACATAATGGCAAAGGGTGGCTTCCCTGTTAGGCATGGATTTCACAGTGAGTTTCAAGAAGTTTAGACTCTGGCTGAAAAAGGAAGGGACTATAACAGGTCAGCGCTTCCCAACAGCTGGCACTGTGTCTCATGGTAGTAAATGCTCTCACTTTAGGCTCTGAGTCCTGCTTGCTGTTTTAGCTTAGGAGTTTGGTTGTTCCTCCCGGCCTGGGATTTACATTTCTCAGCTGATGTTCTGATTCAAGGGCAGTGTGTCCTGAAGGAGCCACAGTCGATCTGTCAAGGTACCTGAAGTCTAGATGAAGAGGCTTTTCTCTACTCATCCACTTATTCCCCAATGCCCACTGGATCCCACTTGGAAAAGTCTTCCTAGAAGCCCACATGAGGGTCCTCTTAGCCTGAGCTCTGGTCTATAGTTGAGGAGTGCTATCTGCAGATATGTTCTGCCCATTCTCCTTTATATGGCTGGACCACACCTTCAAATGGGGCCAGGATTTTGGTCTTTGATGTTTCTTTGGGAGAAGACCAGCAGCCAAGTTGGTTTAAACAGGCCTGTTGAATCATTGTTTTTTTAGTGAAATTCTATTTCACTTACCTGGGGCTTTTTGAACTTTGTTGTGCTAAGAAGTGGTTAGGCTTGATGCTGCATAGCTTGTGGAAAACTGGGGAAATCACACCTGGACATGATTCGACATATAGCCAAGTGGCTTTTATGGCTGTTAAGATATATGGGGGCACTTCTCCAGCAGTCCAGTGGTTAAGGCTTCTCTTTCCAGTGTAGGGGATACAAGTTCAATCCCTGGTCAGGGATCTAAGATCCCACATTCCTCGGGGCTAAAAAACCAAAATATAAAACAGAAGCTATATTATAACAAATTCAATAAAGACTTAAAAATGGTCCACATCAAAAAATCTAAAAAAAAAGACATATGAGGATGTGGAGCTACTGGTGGATGGTGAGTTCCTGATAGCTTAATGGGCTGCCTGCAGACCACCCTAAATCTTGATATCCATGCTTTCAACAAATGCTTCTACACACACACACACACACACACACACACGCACACAGATGCACACACATACACACAGCTCCTCTGCCCTGAGGTTGTGGCTAGAGCTTCTGATGTCCTCTTTCACCTTATCAAGCAGAACTAGAGCAGATTGGAATTTGATTGTTGAGTTGATTCTTTCTTGCTGTCAGCCTTCAAGAATTTGAAGGAGCAGTGAGACAAAGGCCCAGTTTAAACAAGCCGTGCATGTATATGGTTCATGCAGTCCCTGACTACACTCAGTTACAACATCTCCTTGTCATCATCTTATTGTAAGGCAATCATGAGTTCCTTGAAGGCAGGAGATACTGTCTGTCTTTCCCCACAGTAAGCAGCCATAAGCCCTGCAGGTGCTCAGTAACTATTAATTGAATTAATCAACTGCCACAACAAGGTGCACACATTTATTTGCCTTGTGCTTTCATCCCGCTATAGATACAACTTATGCATTCAGCTGCCCCAGGAGCATGGCTTCCCCACCCCCCATATGTGCAGGGCTTTCTGCAGCTGCCTGTCATCTAGACCCCTGTAGCTCCAGGGGTCCAGCTCTGTTCTGCAGAGTGTGAGGCCCCACCAGTCCTCTTACACACAGCTCATGTGGTACATACACCAACTTTGAGGGTCTCTACAACCCCCGCTTTCTCTCCCTCCCTCAGTGTTTCCTGACCCTTCGAAAGGTTTTAAGGAGAATGAGGTCCACCTCCCACTCCACTTCTGGGGCAGGGTTTTTAATTACTGTGTGGGCTTTTGTTCTGTTGTTGAGATCAGGCTTCTCAGTGCAGGGAGAAGGGAATTCCAGTCATCCTGACGCATTTTAATCAAGTTACTTACCACAACTCAGGAGTAACAGTTCTCTGCTTTCATTCTGATCACAGCAGGTGATACAGGGAAGAAGCAGCTCGAATTTCACTAGGTGCTTTAAGCCATGGCTGCAACAGTGCTTTACGGTGGTGGTTTTCCATCTTTTAAGAACTATTCAGCCAGTAAACATTTTATCTCCACTCCATGATCTACCGACTTCATGCATAAAACGTAGTTCTGTGTTTTTGAAAAACAATCAACATTGGTCCCAAATGTCTGATCATGAAATATATTTAACAAATGACAAGCACACATGAAAAACCAAAATCCTAAACTTTAAAGAGTCAAAAATAATTTGACTCAGAAATGAAGGGAGTAGATGAGACTGTTGCTGAGTCCTTGTTTCCCAATGTTGGAGATGCACATGGTACCCCTTGACCCCGAAAAGCAATAACTTCACATTGTCAACGGCTGTTGTGCTAAGTCGCTTCAATCATGTCCGACTCTTTGAGACCTTATAGTTATGGATTACTTTGGATCTTTCATTTTCCAGTGTTTTTGCGTGTCTGTGCATCCCTCTGACCCTATTGACTGTAGCCCGCGAGGCTCCTCTGTCCATGGGGATTCTCCAGGCAAGAATACTAGAGTGGGTTGCCATGCCCTCCCCCAGGGGATCTTCCAAGCCCAGGGATCAAACTCGTGTCTCTAACGTCTGCTGCATTGGCAGAAAGGTTCTTTACCACTAGCACCACTTAGGAAGCCTGTCAAAGGCTCTTACCTTGTGGCAAGTCTGATGCTGGATGATCCCGTTGCCTCCTGATACTAGTGTCATAAAAAGAACTACAGGACAACTTTCTTCTCATCTCTAGAATTCTACAGTTTGGTAAAATTTTAAGAGCACACAGTGCTCAGAAAATATTTGTGGAATGAATGAATGCTTCAGAGATGGCAAGTTTTGTTCTCCTGGTTGCTGGGAAAGAGGAGAGTGGCAGGTATTTTGTAATAGGTTGACAGTTTCCAAAGACACACAGACCACTTGTGCCCTGCAGTCAGTGTCTGTTCTGTGTTCATGAGCTTTCTGTACGTGTTCACAATGTATGTATCAATAGTTATGCAAAGTTATTGATGTTTGGCGGGCTAAACAGCTACTTCTGTTCAAAAGCCAAATACTTGTTGTGTGTGGGTATTTTCTGATAAGGATGTCCACACACAGTGGGTGTAGCAAGCTGTACAGGTACAAAGAGAGATAAGTTGGGGAGTGGGCTAATTCTGCCAAGCTCAGATAATGGGCCGGGGCTTAGAGAAGTTCACTTCATATGGGGAGCCCTGGGCTGGTTTGGTTATGGGTTACTTTGGATCTTTCGTTTTCCAGTGTTTTTGTGTGTCTGTGTGTCCCTCTGTCTCTCTCTTTTACAAGGGAGTGTTATATGTAGACAGAGGTCTACATATAATAGCTCGAGGTCTCTGGACATCCAGGTCTTATATCTGGTTGGGTTAGTGACCTGAAATGGTCAGGCCTTTACGAGGAGCAGTGTGCTTGCCTCTTCTAAAGTGGCTTGCTGTGGTCACAAAGGGAACAGGATGCAGACAGACTTCTAAACACCAAGAGGAAATCTTAGAGCAGGTGGGATCCCCGGAATGTGTTTTAAATGTATTTGGGGTAGAGATGGGATGTGGTGTCGGGGAGAATAGTAAACCTGACTTTTATGCACATGAGGTGTTTCTATAATGGGAGCTCGAGTATCATCTTCACGTTTCTTTTTGACTGAAGCCCTGCTAGGTGTCAACATGGATTACTGGACTATTAACAAAGTTAAAATTTACCATGAGTGGCAATTCATCCTAAGGTTATGCTGTTCGACCAGAGTTAGACCAGTTGTGGGTTGCACCTCACCCCTTGCTTCTGCAGTTGTGTGACCTGGGGACGTTCCTGAACTCCAGTAAGCTTCATTTTGTTCCTTTATGAAATGGAGCAAGTGGAAATTACTCACAGCTGGTTTCATTGTCAATACACTCCTATGTAGGCCTGGCATGTAGCATAATGCATCTCATGTACTGAGTCATCGCTGAATACGTGTGTTACTGTTTTGTTATTGTTATCGTTACTGTTCTGTGATGGTGTTCTACAAACATTTGTTGTTGGAGATACAAATTCCTATTGTGCGTTGGGACCTGATCTCTTCCCATGAATAGCCAGAGGTCTGGTGGCATAAGATGCAGGGAGAGGGTTTAGATGGGGAGAGCTGTGGACGGTTCACAACTGAGGGCATTCATTCACTGGTGATCAGGGTAACTGTAAAAATAAAGGAAGCTGGGTTTTCTAGCCCTCATTTTTACGCAGGAACTCCTGCTAAGCAACTCTTGGCAGGCACCACTGTCACTTATTCATGTGAGGACAGTCTACTCAGCTTGGGGGCACCATTTTGAGGATGGGTAGACTGCTATTGTTGGATCTCCACTGCAGCCTCTTTTGTTGGATTTTCTAAAGGCCTGGCATATAACACTTCTATAATTAAAAAATGATCTAGGGAATTCCTGGCGGTCCAGTGGTTAAGACTTTGCCTTCCAATGTAGGTGGTCTTCGATCCCTGGTCAGGGAACTAAGATCCCACATATCTCAGGGCCAAAAAACTCAAACCATAAAAACAGAAGCAATACTGTGACAAATTCAGTAAAGACTTTCAAAATGGTCCACATCAAAAAAATCTGCTAAAAAAAATCTAACAAAACATATTGGATTGGCTAAAAGGAAATATACCAAGTTAATAATGGCCCTGTCCTAGGCTGCTCTGGGATGGGAGGTTGGCTGGTGGTGGTGGGGTGGAATGGTTGAGGTCAAGGCACGGGAGCTAATGCTAGGAGAAGATGGTTAGTGTCAGTGCTCTCCATGCCTGCCAAGTGACCCAGGGTGGGGAAGCTGCCCAGGTAGGGCAGGCAGCATCCCCCTCTATGCAAAGCCACTCTTGTCTCACAGCCCAGCTCCTCAGGTTAGTTTGACAGCTGATGGCCTTTATTCAGAGAAGGCAGCTTGAGCAAGCCAGAAACCTGTCCTAACTCTCAACAGAATGTCACTCCCATCCCTTTCTTCCAGCCTGAGAAGTAAGGATTGTGATGGAATAAGGGCATTGTGATGGGCTGTGACCAAGCAGAAATGAGAAAGTCAGGAAGTTACTGTTGTGTTTGTTGTGAAGAATTGTGATGAATATTCGAACACTGATTTTATCCCCACCCCCACCCCATGGAATAAAGACATCTTTCCCTTCTTTGGAAGGAAAGAGGGGGCGTCAGATGACAAATCTGGAGTGGGATCAGCAGGACTACTCCGCGTCCCTTCCCGAGTCTTTGACACGCAGGAGATGGTTGCCTCCTCATGTCTGCTCCCGGCACCATCAAAATTTAAGAAGTGCAAAAGTGTAGCCTGCTTGTTTTAATCGAAGTCTGTCATCCAGCATTTAGAGTATCTGCACAGATACCAAAAAGGGCAAGATGGCCAGTCCCTGAGTAGATGCCACGTAAACACGGGATAATGTTTCTGATGATTAAAGAAACCCTCTACTTCTGCATATCCCTGGCTTTGAAGTGCCACCAGTAGAGGCGGGGGAAGAGTAGTTGCTGTTTTCTTGCTGGAGAAACTGAGGTACAAAGAGGGGCAACAATTCATTCTTCCCGGTTGTGAGACCAGCCACAGACCTGGTACAGCACACACGTTTTCAGGGCTGCACTCCGAGCCAGGCATTCTGTTAAAGACTCTTAAATACATCAATTCATTTGATCCAAACAGCAGTACTGTGAGGTGATGATTGTTAATTTCACTTTGTTTTTATTGGTATATAATTGCTTCACAATGTTGTGTTAGTTTCTGCTGTACAATGAAGTGAATCATCTATAGGTATACATATATCTCCTCCCTCCCACCCCCCAGATCCCACCAATCTAGGTTGTCACAGAACACTGATCTGAGTTCCCTGTGCTGTGCATAAGCTTCCCACTGTTTTACACACGGTAGTGTATATATGTCAGTGCTACTTTCTCAATTTGTTCCACCCTCCTCTTCTCTCCCTATGTCCACAAGTCCATTCACTGCATCTATGTGTCTATTCCTGCCCTGCCAAAGGCTCATTAGTCCCATCTTCCTAGATTCCATATATATGTGTTATGATACTTGTTTTTCTCTTTCTGACTTATTTCACTCTATATGACAGACTCCAGGTCCATCCACATCCACAGGTCCATGCAAATGACCCGGTTTTGTTCCTTTTTATGGCTGAGTAATATTCCATTGTAAATATGTACCAATCTTTATCTATTCATCTGTCGACAGACATTTAGGTTGCTTCCATGTCCTGGCTATTGTAAGTAGTGCTGCACTGAACATTGGGGTACACATATCTTTAACTCCATTTTATATATAGATGAAGAAACAGAAGCTTAAAGAGTTTAAAGAAATGGCCTAAGGCCACACAGCTAGTGAGTGGCTAAATCTGGGGTCATCCCATGGCTGCCTAACCCCAGATGTCCCCAGCCACTGGCGTGGCACTGCCTGGTTCACTTTCCCAAGTCAAAGTCACCTTAGTCTACTATTTCTGGACTAAATCCCCCGTGTGCTGCCCTATGGTTCTTTCTGGAAGCTGGCTCAAGCCCTTAGAATGGTCGAGTATTGCTACCATGTACTTGAGAATGTTGAGGCATAGCTAGCTTTTGGAAGCTGCTTGCAGACTATTTTAGCAATGACCGCTCACTTCTCCACACTGTTCAGATGACCTCCCCTGGCTTATGTGTCCACCACCCTGGCCACACACACGCGCCTCCCTGGGAACGGCAGGCACTTGGCACCTCTCGCTGCCCTGGCCCCAGCCAAGATATTTGGAGTCAGGCCTCTTTAATAGAGGAATGTGGTAGCGGTTCCTTTGCAAGCAGCTCAGCCTGATTATGGGATGAGGCACTGACGTACTGTCCAGTTGCTGTCCAGTTCCGGGTAGCCCACTTCCAGTGCTCAGAACCGGGGGTACCCTGGCCTCGGCTGCTTTCAGGTGATAACATTTGCCGCGCTCTTTAACAGATGGGCGGAGAGTGTTATCAAGCTGCAGCACCTTGGAAAACCTGCAGAAACCCTCTTCTGGCTCCACACATTGGGTTTCCCTTCTTCTGAAAATAGATGGATGTGTGCGGTGTTAAGGAGGGACTCTTAACTTAGACTGCAGCTTCAGAGAAGAGCTGGGGGATTAAAAACAGCCATTTCCCTTCCGATGCTGCCACTGGTTTGTCCTGGGAAAGTTACCCCACCTTGCTTTCCTGTCATCTCTGTGTCTGTGAGGATTTGAGGGAGAAAGGTGCTTGGAGATCCTCAGAGGAAATGTGGATTTGATGCCCAGTAGAGGCCTGGTGTATTTGTGTTTTGAATCTCAGGGTTGGATTAACTGTGACCTTAAAAGACCTCGTGGCCTCCCAACATAGATCATCTTTCTTTCCTGTTGCCTTCCTTGATGTTCTTGTTGCCTGGTATTGAGCCGGGTGTGGAAGAATCTGTTCCAGATGATTTAAAAACTGTTTACAGGCACCCTGCTCCTTTGATGTCTCATTCCTTCCTGCAGAGGGCTCAGGTCAAGCAGGGCTGTGATCACAGTGGTTAAGGGCAGGGACTCTGAGCCTGATTGCCTGAGTTTGAATCCTGGCTCCATCACATGCTGGCTAATGGACAGGGGCAAATCACCAAACTCTCTAAGCCTCAGTTTACTCACCTATAAAATGGGGATAATAAGGGTTATAAGCAAATGAGACCTAAGTAAACTTAAAAAATTTTGACACAATGAAAAGGCAACCTACTGAATGGGAGAAAATATTTGCAAATGGTGTAACTGGTAAGGGATTAATATCCAACATATATAAACAGCTCATACAATCCAACATGAAAAAAAACCCCAAAGAGCTTGATTAGGAATATGCAAAAGACTTGAACAGACATTTTTACCAAAGAGCACAGGCAGATGGCCAACAGGCACATGAAAAGATTCTCAGCATCACTAGTCATCAGGGAAATGCAAATCAAATCACAGTGAGATATCACGTCATATCTGTCAGAATGGCTGTCATCAAAAAACAAAAATAACATGTTGACAAGGACATGGGGAAAAGGTAACCCTCTTACACTGTTGGTGGGAATGTAAATTGTTGCAGCAATTGTGGACAACAGTATGGAGGTTTCTCAAAAAACTAAAGCTAGAACTATCAAACTATCATATTACCCAGCAATTCCACTCCTGGGTACATAGCCAAAATGAACAAAAATACTAATATTGAAAAGATACATGTTCCCCAATGTTTGTAGAAACATTATTTACAATTGCCAAAGTATGGAGGCAACCCCAGTGTCCATCAACAGATGAGTTGCTAAAGAAGATGTGGTAGATATAGATACACAATAGAATGCTACTCGGCCGTAAAAAAGAATGATTTGCCATTTGCAACAACATAGATGGACTTGGAGGGTATTACACTAAAGTATTTTCTCCCAGTCTGTGGCTTATATTTTCATTCTCTTAACAATATCTTTCAAAGGGCAGGCATTTTTATTTCTGATGTCAAATTAATGAGTTATTTTCTTTTATAATACTCGATCTTTTATGGATCATACTTTTGGTGTTGTACCTAAAATATTTTGCTTAACCCAACATTACAAAGATTTTTCTCCTACTTTTTTCTTTCTAGAAGTTTCAGGTTTTACATTTAGGTCTATAATCTATATTGAGTTACCCTCACTATGTGTTGTGAGGTAGAGTTTCATTTTATTTTTCATTTGATGTCCAGTTGTTCAACACCATTTGTTGAAAAAGACTACCCTTTCTCTGTTACATTGTTTTGACACCTTTGACAATAATCATTTGCTTATTGATCCTGGACGTGTTTTGTTCTGTTTATACTTAAGTATTTCATGGCTTTGGGGGAGTGCTTTATTCAATTAAAAAATGTTGAATTAATAAACAATACCAACCTACCTGTGAATGCTTATCTTGATTCTGTAGTCAGATACAAGATGCTAGAATAGTATTGGAAAATTCATCAAAGTCCTTGGTTACGGTCAGGCCAGCAGTGAGGCTAAAAGGTCTGAGTATAACTCTGCTGCTGCTGCTGCTGCTAAGTCGCTTCAATCGTGTCCGCCTCTGTGCGACCCCATAGACGGCAGCCCACCAGGCTCCACCGTCCCTGGGATTCTCCAGACAAGAATACTGGAGTGGGTTGCCATTTCCTTCTCCAGTGCATGAAAGGGAAAAGTGAAAGTGAAGTTGCTCAGTCGTGTCCGACTCTTAGCGACCCCATGCACTGTAGCCTACCAGGCTCCTCCGTCCATGGGATTTTCCAGGCAAGAGTACTGGAGTGGGGTGCCATTGCCTTCTCAGGAGTATAACTCTAGAAGGTAGGAAATAGGGCCTCATTCTGCATTTCTCTTGCTAAGTTCTTTAACTCTGTATAGTTCCTTTTCCCACCCAGGTTCTGCCTCCTAGCACAGATCATACATTGAGTTAAGGCTACACCTTTCAGGGGCTCTCTAGGCAAAGCTGGCTTTCCCTGTAAGTATAATACACAGTTGCCTCCCTCACACAATTTGAATGTTCTGAGTGGCCTGTCCAACCAACCGCTTATCACTTATTTGTCTGGTTTGGCTCCAGCGTTGTATCTTTTGTATCCATCCTTTGAATAAGGTAATCTATTTTCATAAGGTACTTATTAAGATGAGTTTCCTGGGAGAGATACTCTGCCCCTTGGGAAGGTAGCTACATCAGTTTCAATCAATTAACATGTACCAGTTGAGTCCCTACCATATGCAAGGCAAAAGTCCCTACCATATTGAAGGCAAAAGGAGAAGAGGGCAGCAGAGGATAAGATGGTTAGACAGCATTACCAACTCAATGAACATGAATTTGAGCAAACTCTGGGAAATAGTGGAGGACAGGGAAACTTGGCATGCTGCAGTCCATGGTGTTGCAGAGTCAGATACAACTTAGCGACTGAACAACAGCAACAACCATAGGCAAAGACTTTCAAGGTGGAAATGGCATCCTTCTGTTTGCAGAGTTTGCTGTGATAAGGAATTAGGTTGTCAGAGTCAATTTCGTTTTGAAGTAGGGATGGAAGTAGGTCTAAAGGAGGAATTAGACTTGAGTCATTAGACTCAGTAGAGGAACCTGGTATTAAGGGAGGTTGGGAAAGCTTAGATGCTTTAAGCAGAGTTGAAAGGGAAAGACAGTTACAGAAGGGGCAGAGGGGTAATGACAATAGACTCCATTGACTATGAACTGTTCTTTTTGCTGTGAGAGTGTGTGTATTGAGCAGACTCAAAACTTGATACTGAGAGAAACTGAATTTTTTTGTAAATAAGAATACCTTGGGGTTATAGGGTACTTTGTAGTTTATACGTCATTTTCATATAACTTTATAATATATATCTATACAATAGCTTTATATGGTAAATGATGAGTATATTGATTAGGGCATTGTAACTGCTCTAATAAAGAACTGTAAAATAGAATGTTACTTCTGGCTCACACCATAGATGAGTAAATGAGCTTAAATTGTGGAGGAGACTTTGTTCTCCATAGTCATCCAGGAAAGCGGGTTCTTCTCATCATGGCCCTTTAGTCTAGACCTTGAAGTGGTGTCAGTTGTGCTCATTCAATCACATAGTCACACCTAACCATAGGGATGACTGGAAGATGCCTCCAAGCTGTTTGTAGAAAGAGTATAATTCAGCCATTGTTAGGCCTGATCCTGTGCATAGAAGCACAGGGTATTCCCATTTTACAGATGGGGAAACCAAGGTACAACATGGGTGAGTGACGTATAGATAGAAGAGCACATGACTACTAAGTTAAGTATAGGAGTTAGGATCTCAACCCGGGTCTGCTGCTTTGATAGAGCAGGCACAGTAATACTAACAGCAGCAAGAACAGTAATAATATCTAATAGTTTGTGAGTGTGGGCACATATTAAAATGGGACAGTATATATTGGGTTGGACAAAAAGTTCATTTAGGTTTCTCCATGCTAGTTCATGGAAAACCCGAAGGAACTTTTCAGCCAACCCAATATAATGGTCTTAGTAAATTCCAGGTTCCCTTCCTCGCCTTGGGCTTTGCTGCATAGTCCAACAGAGAGCCAAGTCCTTTTCCTGAGGACCGTGGGCAGCAGAGTGACTGCATGAGCCAGCAGTGGGGGCTTCCCCATCAGCAACACCCGGGGAAGAAGGCTGAGTGGATTCCAGGAGCTGAGAGATGCTCTCCCTACAGGCTAGGGGATCGTGGACAGGAGGGGCCAGCCCTGTGGGTGGCCGGAAGAGGCTGCACTTGCCTTTGCTGGGAGATGGGAGCCTTGCCAGCAACTTCCTGTGTGTCTCCGGGGGATGGCCCAGCTGCGTCAGGCTTGTGCCCTGGGCAAGGATGGGGAGTTCTTCCAGCCAGCTCCCATTCCCTCTGGAGTCCTTGTGGGCCTGAGCAACTTCTAAAAGATTAATTTTAATTGAATTATTTGAAAAGCTCTAATGTGAATGAATACCAAATTGGCACCCATAACTTATATATTATTTATACGTTCAGCTCTTAAAGTAGCTCTCTTTGTTTGGGTAGCAGAGCTGTATGGATAGAAACCATTCTGTGACTGACATTTCTGTGACACGAGAAAGAATATCTAAAAGACTTCTCAGCTGAGTGGGGCGTGGTGTCCCTGTCTAGATGAGTTCTGGGTGAGAGGAGGCTGCTTTCATCAGTGTTTTCAGTTCTGGGTGAGAAGAGGCAGCTTTCATCAGTGTTTCGGGTGAGGACATTGAGGTGTGGGTTGAGTCAGAGCTGCTCTGAAAGGTTTCAAGATGGGATCATAGGCGCTGGGCCCTGCTGCCACTGCCTGCTCTTCTGCCAGCACGGTCTGCAAAAGAGGACTTGATGGCAGGAATGTGATGTTGAAGCAGCAGGGGCAACAACAAGACTGTCAGGACCAGCCTGCATCCACAGCACTCCTGTACATGCCACATTTCCAGCCTCTTCACCACCTTGACCTCCAGATTGGTCATCCAATAGCATGTCCTCTGCAGAAGCTGCTCTTAGCTCTTCAGGAGCCATTCTTGGCATTTCTCACTTCTCGCCCATTTGTTCAGCATCTTCTAGCCTCATTTTATGTTCCCAGAGTTATACTGGGCAGTTGGGATGAAAAGAATGAATAAGAATGTCTCTGGCTTCAAGCAACTTACTATCTATTGGGAAAGACAGAAAAAGAGATTATTCTCCTAGGCCATGGCAAAGTGTTCTGATGACAGTGAGGGGAGCCTGGAAGACGTGCCCCCACCTACTGCCACTGCAGGGGACGCGCGAGGAGATGGAGAGCTTTCTCAAAAGAAGTGAGGCTGAGATGAGTTCGAATGGATAAAAAAATTACTATAAAAAAGAGGGAGTGTGTTTCAGGCTTACGTGCATAGATGGGTGAGTGCTCAGTCATGTCCAACTATTTGCGACCCTATGGACTATGTGACCCTCCAGGTTCCTCTCTCCGTGGGATTTCCCAGGCAAGAATACTGGAGTGGGTTGCTGTTCCCTTCTCTAGGGGACCTTCACAACCTAGGGATTGAACCTCTGTCTCCTGCAATGGCAGGCAGATCTTTTACCACTGAGCCACTGTTTCAGGCTTAGGGAAAAGTATATGTAACAAGGTGTCCAGAGAGAGCTGGGGACCTGAATCGAGTTTGTTATGACTGGGAATTAGGATTGTGGAAGTAGGGAGGGTTGGATAGAATAGTATTCAAGTAGAGGATAAATCATGAAGGGCTTTGACTATGATTTATATGGGTTTTAAACTTCCTTCTGAGATAGAGAGGAACTATTAAAGTATGAAAGTGACATCATATTTATATTCCAAGATGAACTTTCTGACCACGAGGTAGAGGATGGGTTGGGAAGGTAGGCAAAAGAGCAAACGTGGGTACAAAGAACTCAGCAGGAAACCACTAGACTTCAGATAACAGTGGTGAGAAGTGAGGGGGAGCAGTGGAGACAGAGAAGAATGGAGATTTTGAGAGATACTGAGGACCTTAGTTGATGAGATCCTGGGTCCTATCTCCCCAGGTTTGGGTTTGGGCCATTGGGATATCAATGGACTAGAACCATGGCTGTAAGGACTGGGATGGTGATAGATTCAACTGGGGATAATGTTGAGTATGGATAATGTTGAGTATGAGTGGCCTGTGGTCCTTCAGGTGGATGTTCAGAAGGCAGTTGAAGGTGATAGATGGGAGTTGAGGAGACAGACTTGGAAGTCATTCGCATGAGGTCATTTAGGTCATGGAGGTGCCGGAGATAGTCTAAGAAGAGTGTGTAGACAGAGGAAGAGTGGAGGAACCTCAGGATAGAGCTCTGGGGAACATCACCATCCAAGGGAGAGTAGGGAAAAAGTAGCCCACAGAGCAAACCAAGGAGGAAAGTCTGGAGAGATAAGGGAGAATGAGGAGCAAGTCCTGGAGGACAAAGGAGGTGATTTCAGGAAATTTGGGGACCACCAACAGACCCTAATGCTGGGAAAGATTGAGGGCGAGAGGAGAAGAGGACGACAGAGGATGAGATGGTTGGATGGCATCGCCAACTCAATGGACATAAGTTTGAGTAAACTCTGGGAGTTGGTGATGGACAGGGAGGCCTGGCGTGCTGCGGTTCATGGGGTCGCAAAGAGTCAGACAAGACTGAGCAACTGAACTGAACTGAACAGAGTCTAAGCCTGCCGAGAAGTCAAGATAAAGGTCTGAAAAGCATCTTCTGTTTTAAGGAACTAGGAAGGGAGGTGTCCATGAATAGCTTCAAGAACTGATGGGGGAAGCCAGCTTTCAATGCAACAAGGAGTGAGTTAGGTACGGGATGAGGAAGTTCTCATGAATATGTTATAGATAAATACGCTGTATCTATTTTTACTTTAGAAGCAGAGGCTTCATCATACTTCTCAGTTCATTGTCCTCATTTTTTAGTCAGGGCACCTCTCCTGGTTGGTTGGTTGGTTTCCTTTCATCTCCATTTCCCTAACTGCATCTAGAGGAAACCATTTTCATGCGTATAAGAGTTTTCCTTTTGTTTGAATGGCTTCCCTGTGGCTCAGCAGTAAAGAATCCACCTGCAATACAGGAGACCTGGGTTTGATCCTTGGGTCGGGAAGATCCCCTGCAGAAGGGAATGGCTACCCACTCCAGTATTCTTACCTGGAGGGTTCCATGGACTGGTGGGCTACAGTCCATGGGGTTGCCAAGAGTCAGACATGACTGAGCTACTAACACTTTGAAATTATGTCAGTGGTGTGCTATAAATCTCATTCAGTTTGTTTTATCCACTATTTTTAAGGTCATCCATGTGTACATTCATCCCATTTTACTGTCCATCCCCAAGTGATGGACACACAGTTTGAATTCACCTCCCTACCACCACAGTCAATGCTGCAGTGAACTTCCCACCATATGCCCTCTTTTTTGACCTGTGTGAGAATTTCTTCAGTCTGTATGCCCTGAACATACATATCTACAACCTGAACAGGGTTGTAGATATGTAACCTGACTGAGAACTACACACTGGCTTCCAGAATGGCTGGGCCAGTCCATACCCCCACCAGCAAGCAGTGTACAAGGTGCCTGCTCCGCACATCACCATCTTGTGTTATCCAGTTTGGTAATGTTTGCTTCTAGTGTCTCCTTATTTTAATCAGCATTTCTTGGTAGCTAATGAACTTGAGTATCTCTTTTTAGGGTCTTAGCCTCTTGGATTTCCTCTTCTGTAAATCACCTGTTCTTATTCTTGGCAACTTTGTCAAGAAATTTGACTTTGAAAGGGAGAAATGAAAGGATGACAAGGACTTTTATTTAAGATGAGAAAGACTTGAACGTGTTAAAATGAAGACGGAAGGAAGAAAAAACTAAAGACTCATCTTCCTCCCAGGATGGGAAGAATGGCTAGAAGAAAAGATGGTGAAGATCTGGCCTCACCAGGGATTAAAAATGAGACTAGGGGAGGGAGTGGAACTGAGGAGGAGGAGTCAGCACACAGATCAGCAGCAGCTTTCCCTGAGCCCACCTGACTGCCCCCTGCACTTGATGGTCATAGAAGCAGTGTGGGATCCATGGAGCTGAATAGAAGGGGAAGCTTCTAGGAAAATGCTACATTGTGTTTCTAAATGTGTGAAAATAGTATTTGTTATAAACATTGCCCGGAGAGAGGAAAGATGCCTGAATTTCAACATATGGGTTGCTGGCATAAATAAAGTTGTAGAAACACATGACACAAAGGTGGGAGTGCAGGACATGTGGACCCTCTTGGTTGGAGCAGAGTTAGCATAAGAGAGAGTATGCGCTCAACACCGAATGGCAAAGAACTCCGGGTTAGAGTGTGCATTGGAGAGTTGCTGAAAACTATGGAACAGAGGCGAGTCATTGTGAGGAGGGCTGTGCAGGATGGATCGAAGAGGTTGAGTGCATAATGGTTAGGGCCTGGAGTGAAATGGAAGCTTTAAGAACATAAAGGTATGATGGATAGAAGACACTTTACAGAGGCTTAATGCCTGGCTGTGATGATGAATCAATATTGAATAAGTGCTCAATGCATGTAAGTGGGCTGTGTGAATGCTCAGTGAATGGATCAGGAATAAGGTGGGATAGAGGATCCAGAGTTTGAGCTTAGGTCTTGAGGAGAAGGAGAATATTCACTGAGCACCTCTATGTGCCGAACACAGTGCTAGGCACTGCAATACAATAGTGGATGAGACAGGCTTGGCTGCTGCCTGCAAGGAACCTATAGTCTAGGTAGGGAGAGGCAAAAACAAAGGTAAACTGACAAATGCATGAGTGATTACAGTTATGGCGAGGGCTGTGAAGAGGTCAAGCAAAGTGCCCAGACTGGGGATGACAATGGACTTAGCTTATATGGCATGCGTGGGGAGGACTTCCACATGGGAATGTTCCCTAAGGGGAGGCCTGAGGAAAGAGGAGGAGCCAGACATGCAAAATGCTCCAGAAAATGTCCCAAGCTGAGGACATGGTGTGCACAAGAGCCAGAGCTGGGGGGAGTGACAATTGAGAAGAACTGAAAGGAGACTTGCAGGATTCAGTAAGTGGTGGTGGGGGACTGGGGTGGGGAATGAGCTTGGAGCAGGAGGAAGAAGCCAGACCGCGCTGGGCGCTAGGGCTATGGTAACATAACCTTACTGCCATGATCACACCTAACATAATTGACTATAATTCCTGGTCATCATCCACTCTTCAGCCCATAATTCAGATACCCCTGTTTGTCTAAAAACGTGTTTGGGTGTGTTTTGATATTGATTCAAGTTCCAAAGTATGTGATCCATTCACTATTACATCTCCTGAGTCCCTTTTGATCTACAGTAGTCCCTACCCTCTGCCTGTTTTTCACTCTATTTGTTTTAACGCTGTTGACTTGTTGAAGAAGTGGAGCCAGTTGTCTGCAAAATGACCCACCTCCTGGATCTGTCTCTTTATTTCCTCATGTTGTCATTTAACTTGTCTCTTCAAAGTATAATTCCTGTAAATGGAAAATTAGTTCTACAGACTTGATCAGATTGAGATTCAACTTTTTTGGTAAGAATGTCATAGGCCATGATACTCTTCATATTGCCTCATATCTGGAGACACAGTATCTTATTGTCTTATTCTTAATGATACTAAAACTCATCGCTGAATTCAGGTGTTGGAAATTCAATCTTGAATAATTCTCCATCAACCTGTTATCTAATAGTTTCATTTTTCCTTATCTTTTCCAAATCAACTGTTTTATGAGAAATATCTCAACTATTTTGTTGTTGTTCAGTCACTAAGTCATGTCCGACTCTTTGCAACCCCATGGACTGCAACACGCCAGGCTTCCCTGTCCTTCACTATCTCCCTGAGTTTGCTCAAACTCATGTCCATTGAGTTAGTGATGCCATCTAACCACCTCATCCTCTTCTGCCCACTTCTCCTCTTGGCCTCAATGTTTCCCAGCATCAGAGTCTTTTCCAATGAGTCAGCTCTTCACAGTTATTTCAACCTGTTCTTTTTAAAATTTATGTTATTGAAGTATAGTTGATTTACAATGTGTTAATTTCTGCTGTACAGCAAAGTGACCCTGTTTTACATATGTATACATTCTTTTTCATATTCTTTTCCATTGTAGTTTGTCACAGGATATTGAATATAGCTCCCTGTGCTAAAACAGTAGGACCTTGTTGTTTATCCATTTTATATATAATAGTTTCCATTGATAATCCCAGACTCAGAGTCCATCCCTCCCTCACTCCCCTCTCCCTTAGAAACCACAATCTGTTCTTCATGTCTGTGAGTCTGTCTTTTTGGTAGATAAGTTCATTTATGTCATATTTTAGATTCCATGTATAAGCAATATCATATTGTATTTGTCTTTCTCTTTCTGACTTACTTCACCTAGTATGATAATCTCTAGGTTTATCCATGTTGCTGTTAATACAAGTGGCATTATTTCATTCTTTTTGGTAGCTCAGTAGTATTCCATTGTATATATATACCACATCTTCTTTATCCATTTATCTGTCAATAGACATTTAGGTTGTTTCCATGTCTTAGCTGTTGTGAATAGTGCTGCTGTGAACATAGAAGTGCCTGTGTCTGTTTGAATAGTTTTATCAGGATATATGCCCAGGAGGGGGATTGCTGGATCATATAACCAGCAATAAACCAAAACAACTCTATTTTTGGTTTTTTAAGAAACCTCCTCACTGTTTTCCAGGAGAAAATTTACATTCCCTACAGCAATGTAAGAGGCCTCCCTTTTCTCCACAGCCTCTCTAACATTGACAATTTGCAGACTATTTGATGATGGCCATTCTGACTGGTGTAAGGTGGTACGTCACTGTAGTTTTGATTTGCATTTCTCTAATAATCAGCAATGTTGAGCATCTTTTCATGTGCCTGTTTGCCATCTGAATGTCTTCTTTGGAGAAATGTCTGTTTAGGTCTTTTGCCTATTTTTTGATTGGGTGTTTGTTTTTATTGTTGAATTGTATGAGCTTTTTATATATTTTGAAAATTAGGACCTTGTTGGTTGCATCATTTGCAAATATTTTCTCCCAGTCTCTAGGTATTTTAATCTATTCTTGACTACTTCAAATGTTGAGACCACAGTACCTCCCTGTGCAGTTTTCATCAGAGAAGAGAGAGGTAACTAGGAAAGTCTTCATGGAAGAACAGAAATTTGGCATTCAGGTTTTCAATTTGATGACTTTATAATTTGCTTATTTGTGGGGAGGAGGCCAGTGGCTATCTTGAAAGAAGTGAGTTGGGAGAGATAAGAAGTAGGACGAGGTTATAATATCTTTCTGTAAATGTAGATATTAAGCTCAAGAATCAGGATAGAAGATAATCTTTAAAAACCATGTAGGGACTTCCCTGGTGGCCCAGTGGTAAAGACTCTGCATTCCCAATGCAGAGGACCCTAGTTCGATCCCTAGTGGTAGAACTAGATCCCACATGCCACAACTAAAAGTTTGGTTTTTTTTTAGTGTATATTAAGAAGATCACCTCTCCCCTTGCCTTTAATCATTCCCAGTAGACATTTGGCTCTGTGTTGAATGTGAGGTGCTGATAGGTGGTGTTAAGATAGAGGGTTGATGGGCCAATCCCTGTATCAGAGCTGGGCAGCACCTGTTCCCCAATCAAATCCCTGTAAGAACTGTTGGGGCCAGGATCTCACTCCTCCTCCCCATCCAAGCAGCTGCAGCATGACTGAAGCCAGTTCTTAGTAGGAGATTTTTCCATGATGAAGATGGGAAAGTTGTGACATGTGGGCCTGAAATCCCTACATGGTGATAGAAACTGGAGCAGAAGGGTCTGGGTAGAAGAAGCCTTACCAAACAGTAGTGGACCGGAATGGCCAAGATGTTGCAGATGGGTGGGGATCCTCGATGGTGGCCACCATGGAGAGGAATCTTGCTTGAGACTTTAAGAACCCCCAAACCATACCCTGCTAATGATGAACTGGCAGCCAGGCTGGGTTGGGATGGGAGCTGTGGAATGTGGGAAAGCAGAGCATGCTCTGAGGAGAGGCAGCGACTTGGTCCAGGCACCGCTGGTGAGGTCCAGATGCAGGAATGGTCATCCACAGGTGGCACACTTGTGCCTCACTGTCACCCCATGGTCCCCAAACTCCCCTGCTCTGCTGTGCTGGGAGCCGTGGGCTCAGCCTCAGCCATACTGAGACTGAGCCATAATTTCTAGGTGGAGACGTCTGCTAGACACATGGAGGTGCCAGACTGGAGCTGGGGGATGGGGAGGCGGGTGGGGCTGGAGATAGATTTCGAGTGCTCTGCACTGGGCGTCTCACTGGTTCTCGAGCTGTTTTAGTGAGTGTTTATGTATTTATTCTTTAAGGGGTCTGTGAATATGCAGTGAGATGACGATCAAAGGGAGTAGAGGAATGTTCTGTTTTGGTAAAAAGCATTGGCAGGAAGGTTCCAGGGAAACTTTAGGATTTAATCTTCTGACCTGTGTTGGCATGGTACCAGAACACATTAAAAGCAGGCTAGAGGTAGCATAAAGGGGCACGACAAAATAGTAAGCAAGTAAGGGGTCAAATCTTATAGCTAAAGACAAAGATAGAGAGAATCTAAGATCTCTGCTTATAGAAGACTGTATTTAAGCTATTGCAATAGCCTGTACCCGTGACCCTGCTAAGGAAACACAGCATCAGCCTGTATTTCTTCCATTTCTCACTCCTGGGCTTTGTTACTGCTCACATTTGTGTGGTGGTTCAGGGAAGAGGAGATGGGGTGCAGAGAGGAAGAAAAAAGTATCCATCCTCTTCTGCTCAGATACCAAGACAGCCACTTCCTGGGTTCCTACCCACCCCGGGGATTAACAGGACATAGTACATGGGATTGAAATTCCGAGGCCTAACACCTGATCTCAAAAGCAGATGGTCCCTAGGCACACCAGAAAAGGGTGGAGCTGTGGGTTGCATCAGTGATATTGTGAAATCCATTTCCCAGGCAGGCGCTCGTTATGCAAGTGAGTGTGCTGTGTGATTGCATGAGCTTTTCAGTACAGAGCTGTGGGCAAGTTTTCTAGCGACCCATCCCATCCCATTCAAAGTGTATCCTGGAGTCATGGGGTGACAGAAGCCTACTAGGTGAGGCTGAGCCTGAAATTGCGGTTTTAGAGACAGACTTGCTCAGCTGCTTGTCAGGCTGGTAGATGGACAGGGAAGACGGATTCTCCTGAACACAGACCAGAGAAGACCCACCTACGCTCTGGTGGAGGGTCATGAGAAGGACTTCTAGGGGGCTTCAGAGTAAACTAGGGAGTAGATGGACATGGAACTACTTCTTATATCTTTTTTTCCTAGATTTGCTGGCAGGGAAGTGAGGTGCAGTTTAGGGCCTGTTTTTAGCCATTTAATTGCTGTCCGCCATACTTAGGGCTCAGATGATAAAAAATCTGCCTGAAATGTGGGAGACCCAGGTTCAATCCCTGGGTCAGGAAGATCCCCTGGAGAAGGGAATGGCTATCCACTCCAGTATTTTTGTCTGGAGAATTCCATGGACAGAGGAGCCTGGTGAGCCACAATCCATGGGGTCACAAAGAGTTGGACACAACCGAGTAACTAACATACTCATGGAGGGCCAGTCTGACTGCAGAGATTACTTATATCCTTAAAAACATGACTGAATCGCCTCAGCTCCAGCTTCCCCTCCAATACCAATTTAAAGGTCATTTTCATGGCCCCACATTTGGTTAGGTGTTCCCACCATGTGTCCCCAGCATATGCTATTCTTTTCAGTCATCGTGGTTTCTTTATTGCCAGGCCTTGCAAGGGACATTGTAGCGGTTATGGGTGACCCTGGGTTGAATTTGTTTTTAGGCATGTTTTGCTTTGTTTTCCTGGAATCACCATCTGTAGCTTTCTTTTTTTTTATTTTCTCCTCTTCTGCCTCTCACACCCGATTCTCCCCTTGCCCCTGAGCACACCGGCCCACCCCAACCCCCTTGGCCCTGGTGGGATGCCATCTGGGCAGGCCACTGGGGTGGGCAAGGCTGAGGAGCCAGAGGAAGGGGGCCTTTCTTTAGTTTCTGAGTCTCTCTCCTTGGTGTTTGTCTTTGGGGACCTGACCGTTCTAAAGAAAAAAGAAAAAACAGCTTGAGTTGTGTGTTTAGACACGCATATGTGTTTTTTCACGTTCCGGCAGAGCCACTGCCTGGCTGTTACCTCCTCCTGAGCTGTGGTCGCAGGAGGCAGGGCGGGTTTAAGCAGGATGAATGGCTGTCGAGTGGCTGCTCCTCTGCACCCAGGGCCATCAATCTTGTCTTGAATGCCTGGCCTGTTGGTCTGCCCGCTTAGGCTCATCTTTCTGGGGCAGACTTATTTACGGAGCCACGGCAAAGGTAATCTCACTCCCCAGGCCTCACGGCCGGCCTGGGCCTCACTCAGCTTAGCCACTCTTAAAAATAGCCCGAGATGAGAAGGAGAGCCAGGGTCCGGTTACCTCCTGCACGCAGGATCTGATCTCATCTCCCCGTGTGCGTCTGGCAGCTCAGCCCAGCTCAGATGATCAGCCTGTTGGTCCTGCCCCGCTCACAGCTCCGAGCTGCTGGTTATGTCCCTTAAGGGGTCCCTCCCAGCCACCTCTGCCCGGCCGGCTGAGTGGGACATCTCAACCCCGGAAGCAGCACACCTGACTGTGGAAAATGACAGGTTGTCAGAAGGGACGAGGGTGTTCTGGGTCCCAGGTCTGGAATCACAGGGCGGACCTGGTGGGGTGATGGCTGACTCCCCCATATTTACCCTCCCCTCCCCCAGTAGCAAGCACCTTAGTAAGCTCTGGAAGCTGAGGAGTGCCCTCTGACCCCCTGGGCCATGTTCTTTCCTCACCTGCTTCTTTAAAATCCACCTGCCCGCTTGAAAGGGGTACAGCGGCCCCTTCCCAGCCTGGCCTCCTTCCCAGCCAATAGCCATCATTCCCTAGATGACCTTGGGGAGGCCTCATCCTAGCAGGCCCTGGTTTCCTCCCTTGTTCAATTAGAGTGGATAACTCTGGCTCCAGTCTTACCTCAAAGGGATGTGGTGGGATTGATTAATCAGATGAGGGAAAAAGAGCCTGAAGGGATTCTGTCTGAAAAACAAGGGCCCTGGTGCTGCAGTGATGCTTGGGCTGGTTAGCTTGCTTCGTTTCTTCCTCAGACACACGTCTGCTTGGGTGGCTGAGTGTGTGTGTTGGATGACTGTGTGTGAGTAGCTTACCTCACAGCTCACTAGTTGTCAACACTTGCCATTTGTCTGCCTCACAGCCTCCCCACCCCCGTCCCCTTTTGTCCTCTTGGATAGGAAGGCTCTAGGCTCCCTGTTCTCTTTTACAGACTTGATCTTGGAGTCTCTTAAGCTCCCTGGGGGATGACTGAAGGACAGGTACAGGTTAGACAGTTAAGACTGAAGGGGAACCTGTCTTGCTTCAAAAGCCCAGGATATCAGGTCCCAGCCTGGCTGCTCTAGCCTCCCTCCCTGACCTTCTCTCCCTGACCTTGCCCTCATCCTCCAGCTACATCATAAGATTGCTAAATTTTGCCACACCCTTTCTCACCATCAGAACTTTGCACCTGCTCTTCATTCCTTTTTTTGGACTCGTTCCCTTCCATCTTCCCTTTATAGGATACCTCCAAGCTTCCTCTAGGAACCTGCTTAAAATCTCTTTCCCCTGACACCCAGCGTCCAGCATGTGTCTCTCACTCTACCCTGTTCTTTCCCAGATGTGGCACAGCATCACACCTTATTGTACTTGCTTCTTTAATCATCCTGCTTGCTGCCAGGATATAAGCTCCATGAGGACAGGGCCCTTCTGTCTCACTCATAAAGTGCTATGCCTGGCATAGCACCTGCCACCTCATAGGGACTTGGCGCATATGTGAATTAATCATGAATGAAAGCATAAACGTGATACATGACAGGCGAGTGAGGAGCCAGTGGTCCTGCCGCCCATGTGCACAGCACGGATAAACACACACAGTTTCGTTGTCTGTGGGATCCCCTTGCCACCCCACCCTACCATCATGCTGACGGCCTCAAGGGACAACAGGCTGATCTGGTTCCATGGTCTGTCCTGAGATGCAACCAGAGAGCTTGTCCAAGCACATGGGCACACTTCAAAGAAGGCAAAAGCAAGAGCCAGCTCTCTGACTGTTGGCTGCAGGCCAAGAACTCGGAGGGCTCTTGGGAGCCTCTGGGAGGAGTTAACGTTCCCCAGCGCAGCTTCCGGGCTGGTGGCACCAGTGGCATCTCAAAGCTCATGCTTGCCTCTCTCCCCACTGATTCACATTTGAGTCATACTCCACCAGCTCCCAGCTTCTCCTTCTCCTGCCCTGTCCCCACCTCCCCTCCAGGTTGGGTCCCCAAGTCATAGAGTAGCGCTGCTCTGCCCAGTTCGTCCCTGCCAGCCTCTGGCTCCCAGGAGAGCCACCTACCTCAGTGGCCGTAGCAGCGGGTTTGGAGGAAGCGGGCTTGCTGTGTCCGACATCTCCACCTGCTGGCCGTCCTGACCCTTGCTGCCTGCAACCCTCTGTCCCTGCTGGCACCGTCCCGGTTACTGTTGCTGCTGCTTCTGCTGCAATATTTTCTACTGGGTGACCCAGTGATCCCTGGTCAGCTGTGGCTGGGCACAGGGCACCATGTGCTGTTCCCACAAGGATCTGCTCCTATCAGCTGCTCCAAATAAGTTTCCCCTGAGACAAAGTCCAAGGGGCTGGGCGCTAACCCTCTTACTGTGTTACTGTCCCCCCACCAGGGACCTTTCCATGAAGACTGAGGCAGGCATAGCTGCGGACAGCCTGCTGACATGACATCAGCCACGGAGTTTGAAAACGTGGGCAACCAGCCACCGTACAGCCGGATCAATGCCCGCTGGGATGGCCCGGATGATGAGCTGGATAATGACAACAGCTCAGCCAGGCTCTTTGAGAGGTCCCGGATCAAGGCCTTGGCAGGTACTCTTTGGGGCCGTGGGGGTTAGGACAGCCGCTCTCCTAATCCCGAGGTTCACCGCCCTCCCGCCTATGATGAATCCCCTGGGTGTGTTGGCGTGAGCCCTGGCAGGGAGGTGATGGAGACGTGGCCACGTGGCTCAGAGGCCAGGGCCCCTTGGGAGTGAGCACAGGGCAGGCAGCCTCTCCTCCCATGTGTCCTCCACTTTCTTCCAGACGGGAAGTGGTGCCAGGTGCGCCCTGTCCTCTGCCTGTGCCCTGAATGACCTGTGGCCGCAGTCAGAAGTGAAGAACGGTCTGGGCGAAGGAGCCTGTGAGGGGTGGGTCAGCCGGGCAGAGGGGCGTGGGCCTCATTCTGTACCTCGATCTCCTGCCTGGTCCTGCATGGGGGAATTCTCATCATCTCCTCCGTGGCCCCAAAAGGAAAAAGGGTGATTTGATAGGAAATGGAGAACAGATAAGATCTTCCCCACACTGCCTCAGAGAGGAGGATTTTCTGGACTAAACCTCTTAAACTGGAATTAGATTTTTACTTAGCAGGTTCATAATGTGTGTGTGAGAGAGAGAAAGGGAGAGGGAGAGGGAGAGAGAGATCTTCAAATCTCTAGCAGATATGACTTCTCTTTCCCCTGCTGGCTGAGATCTGATTCTGAGATTTTTTTTCCCCCACCAACCACTATGACCATTGCCTCTCTGGATCCTGTCCCAGGGTAGCTGTGTTCTGACCCTAAGTCCTCAACCAATAAAGAAAGCGCAGGTCCTGTGGTGGGGGTGGTGGCTTTATCCCAGGAAAGGGGTAGATTCCTTCACCTGCTCCATCAGTGACTGGCCCAGATCAGACTTGTTTCTCCGTCATTGGTCGTTCCATCTTCTGCCTGGTATGAAGGGCACAGCCTTTCCCATAAGCTCTCTCTGGGGTGATACCCCCTCTGCCAGTGCTCATGGACCTCTCTGAGGTTCCTAGTGGTTCTCTTCCACCTTCCCTCCCCTCATTCTGCTCCCTGGTGCCCAGCTCTCCAGCACCTTGAGACATGAGCAGGGCCTCTCTGAGACCATGATGACCCCTCATCTCAGGAATGTCCAGGCCTCCCATCCTTGTAAAAGGGATGGTGTGTCTCACTCCTTGTGATGGTGGGGAATCTATTCAAGCCTCAGCTATCACGCATTTGGTTCTTGCTCTTTGCAGGAAACTCCCTTTCTTCTTCCCTCATTTCCTCCTCGCCACCCCTGACCCCACAAAATCCTTCCTTGGTTTTCCTTGGGGATGTGTAACAGCACCAGTCCCTTGCTTTTGCTTATGTAATTTTAACCTCTTTAAATAACCAAGCTTGAAGCCCTTGCCTTTGCCAGTCTGGTTTGACTTTCTTTGTGTCTTGTGCTGGCTAGGTCTGGCTGCAGTGACCCTGAGATACAACTGGAGGAGAGGGTACCATACTCTGTAAAGTTTGTTAAAGGGCAGCTTGAGGGGTGGGGCTGTCTTTTGTGTTTCACAGGTAGCCTGTTTTTGAAGAAACAAGGGTAAATTCCATTTTAACAATTATCAATCATATTCCTACTATGTGCAAAGCTGAACCCCTACCCAGACATGAACGTGGATAAGGGGGAGCACAGAATTGGATTCAACATAGTATCTGTCTCTGAGGAGTTTATGATCTATTAGGAAATAAATGATGTTCATAATTAATTAACAAGAATAGAATTAGAGAAGAACTATGGGAAAGACACATAATTAAATAGCAATGAGAGAACAAAGCAGGAGACACAGGGAGAATCAGGGACTTGTTTGTGGAAGAGGTGGTCCTTGGGCTGGGGACTGAAGGGTGTGTGTGGCTCACAGGACAATGGGCTTAGAGCTGGTCCAGTTGGCTGATATGTATGGCAGCCTGGTCTGGATTGATGCACAGCCTGGGAAACTGGTGGAAGTAAGTTGAGCCGGTTGATCGGGAAAGAGCGTCCTTCAGCCTGTGTATTCCTCATTGCAAGTGTGCATCTCCTCTATCAAAACATCTGAAAGCCCCCCAGGAGGAGCAGAACCACAGAGTATAGAGTTGCATGCCTGGATCTTAGCCATTTAGAACATCTGGCTGGCAAGTAAACACGCAAGTCTGGGGTCTATTCAGGGTTTTTTTTTAACAAATAAAACCCTAACCAGTTAACTGACTTTCCTCTCCTGAGAGTCCACTCTGAGTGATCTGTGGGAGAAGCTAAAGGTTTGAGAAGGTTTGAGAAGGTCCGAGGTAGAGTGGCTGAAGTGACCATTCTGGTGGGTGGGTGGAGCAGAAGCAGGGAGCAATAGCCTCCTATACCCAGATCCCCATCGGTTTTAACTTCTTGACATTTTTCTCTCCATTGCGTCTTTGGGACTCCCCTGGAAGTCTAGGCAGTGGTCGGCCTCTCCAAAGAGGCTGGAGGAGCTGAAGCTGCCTTTGGTCACCACCATTTCTGCATTCTCCACAGCCACTCCCCCACGCCTAGGTGTATTACTGCAAGGAAGGCATGCAGCCCTGTTTTTCTTTTAAGATGTTGGTGATCTGCTTCGTAGATATATGTGGCAGGGCTGGAGAGGCTGGCCTGGCCTTTTCCATCTGAAATTGAAGGTCCTGGAGTGAGGAGGAATATGTCACAAGACCCAGATTTAGGTCCTGGTTCCACCGTTGAGGCTACCACCATGGAGGACAGTTCAATCAGTCTCCTGTTTTACAAAATGAAGACCGTAGTATTTTCCCAAGGTGGTTGTGAAGATCAAGTAAGATAAGGTTTATGAAAATTATTTATTAATTAAATTCCTTGATGACTTTAGTTAGGGTTAGTTAGTATTTATAGGAAATCTACTTGGGAATAGTATTTTTTTTCCAGCCCAGTGGCTTGAGGGATCTTAGTTCCCTGACCAAGGATTGAACTCAGGCCCTCAGCAGTGAAAGTGCATAGTCTTAACCACTAGGCTGCCAGGGGACTCCCGGGAATATTAATAGTATCTTTCTTTCCCTTGTCTTCTCCCAACTTCAATATTTGAGATCATCAGTCCAGACAATGTCCCAGTTACCTTGGCCGTTCCGGGACCATTTTCTCCCCTCTTAACCCCCACCCTGCTTTGTATTAGAAGGGTTGGGTCTAAAAGGAGCCAGGAACCAGTAAAATTAAGCTAATGCTTATTCCTGGAGCTCTTGGCTTGGTCCCCAGGGACCCAATGGCCATGGGGACGAAGCCCCCTGCTGTGCAGCACTTTCTTCTTAGGCATCCAGTCTGGATTCCAGGTGTGTCTCTGCCATTAGCTGGGTAATGGGAAGACCAGAGAAACCAAGGATGACGGGGCCTTGTTAGATGCCCTTCTTAGTGTGGCAGCGCCTCCTGGTCCCTCTCTACTTAGTGACCTGTGGTTAGAAGACTTGCATTTGGTTAAGTGGACTCCGTCTATTCTGCCTCCTAAGTCACCTTCCTCTCAGCGCCAGAGGAGACAATCTCTCTCCTGCCTTTCAAATCATTCCCAGCTCTTCCTCCTGGAGTCAAAATAAACAATCCATCTGGTTATTCTGTCTGGAAACCTCCACGTTGGTATATAGATACCTGACTTCTCTCCAGAATGAATTACTCTGCTTTTGAAACTCTGCATTTAGTCAGGATCAGCCTGACTAAAGCGAAGGGGCAGGTGGGTAAGAACATGCTGCAGGAAGCTCCTGGACGGGGATGGATTTGACCTTGGCGATGCAAGGGGAGGGTTGGAAGCCCAGTAGGTCCCTGGGCAAATGCTGTTCTCAGTGTTGGCCTCTAAAGCTGGCAGCGCTTCTTGAGGTTCGGTGGCGGGTGAGTCCTGAGGCTTCTTCCTGAACAGGAGGCCGTCCTCTGCTTTGATGTCTGCCTCTGGCACCTGCCTACTTGTGGTACTTGTCTTGAAAGACTGGAGGAAGGAGGAAGGAAGGCAGCTGGAGAGCCCAAGTTCCCATCCCTCCAAGAGGTTCCGGCCTTTGTGTCTCCCCGAGCCACCTCACTGTCACTCACCCCATTTCCTGTCCTTCACCCTGGGCGCCATTGGGTAAACACTTGCCTATCTGGATGAGGGATTGCAGGCTGCAGGGAATTTCTGGCCCAAACGCCCGCCCTCTGTGCCCTCTCTCCTTATCCCAGAGGAGGCCTCTGCCTGCACACACCCTTGCACTTGATTGTGTACCCCCGAGACTTGGGTGAGGGCGCTGCCTCGGGGCAGATGTGACCCAGCCAGGCAGGTGGGAGTGGAGGAAAGCAACAGAAAGGTGCCCTGAGAAGAGAAACCCTGTGCCTTAACCTCCTCCCCACGCCCCCTGCCTGTCTTACGCACGCACACAGCTCAGCTTCCCCGCCTCTCAAGTGCCGCCTGCTGTGTAACTTTCAGCTCCTTGGTGTAGACATCTGGACGGCGGTGATGCAGAGAGCAGACTGGGACCCCCTGAGGAGGCTGTGGGGAGGGGAGGACCAGCATGTCCTTCCTCCCTTTCTTTGGCTCATTGAACCCTTACTAAGGGACAGACTACACAGAGCCTCCTTTTTAAGATCAAGTGCATGAAATTGTGTAGCCCACTCTGCTTTTGCCTCTAAATTGGAATGCAAGTGATGTTTCAAACGAGAGATGTGCCTCCTTCCCGCATTCTTTGTCGCCTTCTTACCAGAAGTGAGGTGAGGCAAATGGTGAGGTTGGTCAAGGATGATTCAGAGAACGCAACAGGGCAACAGGTGCACTGCAGGCTGTGTCCCTGTGCTCTGAAGCACACAGTTGCTCCACTTGGAACCTGGAACGTCTTTCAGGCCCACTGAACCCAGGCCCCAAGGTTAAGGTCTGTGGCCAGCAGGTTTTCCATCAGGGCCTCAGCAGAGTGGTCCTCGGACACAGCGGTCAGTGCCGCTCCCCACCCACTGGCCTTGACACCCCAGATGCTCCCCGGAGAGGGTGCTGTGGATTGCTGCCTGATTTTGGTGGCAAAAAGTGATGCTTGGCCTCCCCCCACCTTCCCCTTTCCCCACCTGCCCCTGGATGATGCTGAGCTCAGGTGCCCCGGTTGCCTGAGAAGGGCTTTGTGTCCAGAGGGTGAATGATTTCTTTCAGAAAGCAGGGTTTCACCGCGGTTGTGCCAGGAGGGGTCAGCAACTTCTTGGCAGCCTGGTAAGCTGACAATTTCAAAAGCAGCTGCTGGAGACCAAAAGGCATCCATCAGGTATGCACAGCCCCAATGTCCCTCTTAAGCTACCTGTGAGAACAAAGATGGTGTCATTAGTGAGAGCTTTTTGAGATGTTTTCTTCTCCGAGTTCAAACGTGGAATTCAAAAGTTCTATTTAGAGACCACATATTGGGAAAATGTACTATTCACGGAAATATCTTTAATCATCAGCCATCATCTTAATGTAGTGTCAGAAGGAAAAAAAAAATTGGCTCAGCAGCTTTCTCTTGGAGGTCAGCCATTGTGAGTCCTCCTCCTTCCCCTGAGACAAGCCACGGTGCAGGCAAGCCTACCGGTTACCTGTGCAGCCCAACCTATGAGAGAGGCCATCGTGCTGACTGTGCTATGTGGTCAGGGCAGTTTTCTCCTGCCCAGGACATAACACTTTCTCCCACCATCCCCTCTCAATAAAAGCTGTTCTTCCTCTCTGAGAATGTTTTGCAGAACTGCAGCTCTTCCCCTTCTCTGGGTGACTGCTATCTATCATCATGAAGATGCTTTATCAAATATTGATACACCGAGGTTAATAATGAGACTCTGTTCCCTCCCCATGGGGTGCAGTCTGAGTGAGCCATGTTAATAGCTTCCTCCATCTTTAGGCCATTCCTGTGAGCTGTCAGCTTCGTTCCCAAAGGCAGGTCCTGACACCAGGCCTTGCCTGTGCTTCTGGCTCCTGGGAGCAGCCAATACCCCCGCCCCTGTAACCCCATGGGGCACCCCCTGCCTGCTGCTTGGCTGAAGAGGTGCCAAGAGTGTCATTTTCAGAGCAACTGTAGCAATTCTTCATTTTCCCTTTATATATTGTCACAGAGAAAGAATGACAGGGAGGCTGGTAGCTGAGTCTCTGGCAGCATTTTGCCTCCAAACCCTTTGGCCTTCAGACTCTGAAGGGAGTCTCATTCTACAGTCTAGTGAGAAAGAAATAGATCAAATAGTCACGCATGAGAGAGTAGCCTTGAAACATACACATTACTGTATGTAAAATAGATAGCTCAGCGGGAATTTTTTGTATGTTATAGGGAGCTCAACCCAGTGCTCTGTGACAGCCTGGAGGGATGGGATGGGAGTGGGAAGTGGGAGGGAGGTTCAGGAGGGAGGGGACATATGTATTCCTATGGCTGATTCATGTTGGTGTATGGCAGAGACCAACACAACATTGTAAAGCAATTATCTCCCAATTAAAAATTAAAAAAAAAAAACACACATGTGTCTTTGTGCACAAAGACATGTATGTCATGACAAATTAGGATAAATGCTATGAAGATTTACAAGGAATTGTGCATTTATAACATAACCCACAGCTTATGATTCATCCAAGGAGGAGTGGGGGCTTGTTTGAGTAAGAGTGTGGGACGAGTGAGTGGAGATAGGAGGGGCAGGTAAGAACCAAGTCACCGGGGGCCTTCAAAGGCCCTGGGTATCCTCGGGGTCCTGGGAGGAAGCAGCAGGTAACTCATAATGGTGATGTTTGAGAAGGGGATTGCTCGCAAAGGACCAGCAGAGTTGAAGGGTCAAAGGGTGGGAATTTTCAACAGGAAGAGCTGTAGGCTCTCAGGACAGAGGCTGTGGCCTTCAGGCAAGGGCCTGACAGACAGACGTGCTGCTCCCAGCCCATCAGCATGCATCCCAACCCACCACAAAGAAGTGATGTGGTTACGTTTAGCTGTGAAAGATCACTCTAGCCTCAACGGGGAGAACAGGTTGCGGAGAGCCTCCACAAATGTCCAGGAAAGAGAAGGTGACGGGGATACTCAGCTTGGTGGCCACTGGGGACAGAAAAGTGGTTCGTCCCCACCACATAATTCTTCTGTCCTCCTGTTGCCATCATGGACTTTCCCCAGCGTGGGGACCTTGGCCAACTTACTTTCCTGCTCCTCTGGGCCTCGGTGTCCTCACCTGTAACATAAGGGGCTTGAACCAGACGTTGCAGGAGGACTTTCCAGCTCAGAACCTGGGGAGAAGCTCCCTGAGGCAGGGCTGGTTACGTGTCTTTACCCTGAACCTCGGAGCTTTGGCTCCTGGCTTGGAGGAAGGGAATTGACCCTTTTCAGTAAATCAATGGGTTCTCCAGAAATTTTCTCTGTTCATTAACAGCTAGGCTAGGCTGAATCCTGGACCATCTTTGACTTCTGCGGCCTCGTGTTCTCAGCACGTGTCCTCTCTCCATGCAGCCACCACCTGCGTGCATGACAGCAGCGCTCGGTGTTTGTACAGCTGCTGCGTGTTCTGGGTGCTTTTTATCCAGATCTCACTGGCCCTTCAACCACTCTGAAGTTGGCAAGGTGTAACTATGACCCTCCCCTTTCTAGACAAGGGAACCCACAGCAGGAAGGGCCAGGACAAGCCTAGAATCCCAGGCTGTTGAGATCAGCCCTCTGCTGTGGAGGCAACAGCACTGGAATGTCCTTCAGGTCTGCATTATCTCCTCCTCGGCACTCCATCCGAGAAGTCTCTTCCCATGTTTCCTTTCACCACCAGCCTCTTGAGCCTCTTTATTCAAAACCCTGAACTCATTTTTACTTTTGTCTTACAGCCTCCAAATGCTGTTGCCTGCCAGGGCCAGCTGCCCCTTGTCCTGTGATGTTGTCCACATCATCTCCTGTCATTTCATTCCCATAGTTCACATGTCAGTGAGGCCTCGGCACATCAGACAGACTTTTGCTGCCACCTCTGAGCGAGTTTCCTGGGCTCCAGCCTCTCCCTTGTCCAATCCCATTTATGCAGGGCGGTTAGAATCTTTCTTCTCCAGCAAATTTTTAGTGAGGTATCACTTTATCTGGCTCTTCTTTTCCTGGAAGATAAAGTTCAGTTTCCGTAGACTGTCCTTTGACTTCTTTGCTCCAGTAAACTCTTCTCACCCTCACCCCCAAAGCATGCACACATGCACCTTCATGCACATATGCACACACACATACGAGTTTGCCAGTTTCCACTAGAGACCCCTCCTTCCTTCCCTGCCATTCTAGAAGCATTATCATCTTCAAGCCCCGGATCAAAACTAGCCTTCTTCACATGCTGTGCTGTGCTTAGTTGCTCAGGCATGTCCAGTTCTTTGCGACCCCATGGGCTATAGCCTGCCAGGCTCCTCTGTCCATGGGGGTTCTCCAGGCAAGAATACTGGAGAAGGTTGCCATGCCCTCCTCCAGGGGATCTTCCCAACCCAGGGATCGAACCCAGGTACCCCACATTGCAGGCAGATTCTTTACCGTCTGAGCCACCAGGGAAGACTGGTGGCTTCATTTCTTCATTTGTTCACATGAAAGATTTTAAATTTAAACTTTTCCTTTAATATATAAAAACCCTATTTTATTAAAAAATACATAAAAATCCTCTTTTATATTTTAAAAATAGAGTGATTTATATCTTTAAACATTTTTATTACATAAGAATATATATTTAGTGTAGAAAAGATTAGAAAAGCTGATTAAAAAGAAAGTATAGACATTTGTGAATACCCCATATAGATATTGTAATGCCTATGATACATTTTTGTATTTATACATATACATAGACTGTGTATGTATATGTATAAATATAAACATCATCTATAATCTTAGACTGTTTTTCACTGAGAAATATATTATGAATATCTTTTCATGCCTGTAAATATACAGATTATCATTTTCATGGCTTTATAGTCTTCCTTTGTGTTAATGTACCCAAATCTAGTTAACAAGCATCTTAGTGTTTAACTCTGTTCACTTTTAGAGTCAGTCATGTGTGTTTTATTCTTGCATTTAAAGGAGTCTGTATATATTCAAATATGCATTGGCACATGTCATAAGCATCTTTAAGTTTTCTCTTAGGATCAACCGTAGTTGGGTTTGAAATCCTTTTGGGCAGAAGAACTGTGCTGAAGCTGTTCACAATACCAACATGATGAAAGTTGGTTGGCGGAAAGAACAATTCCTCCCCAAACTAAACAGGAAGAGTAGAATTTGTGCCAGCAGCATCGTTTATGACGTGTCCCTGACAGTCTGCCCCATGGTAGGCTTTATAATGGGTTGGTATGTGTACCACTGGGGTTTGTCACAAGTTCAGATATCCCTTTCTCAGATTCTCTAAGCTCTTGGCTTCCTGGCATGAAATGGAGGGAAATCCCTTTGTAAACCTGCAAAAAAAGTAAATGCTTATTTCCAGGCTCAGGCTATCGATCCATGGCCTCCCTTGGTACCTTTTCTCCCACTTGCCTTTCTGACCACTTAGCTTTACCCATAGCTTAAAGCCATGCACTGGTGAAAATTCAGACTTCCTTAAGGAGGATACCTTTTTGACTTTTAATCAGTCATTTGTTCTTTGGGATTTGAGTTCTATATCCCATTTTTCCTTATGACATCTGTTGTTTCTTATTATAAAAATTATGTATGTACATTGTAGACATTTTAGTAAACATAGATAAGCAAAACAAAGTGTCACCCACAGTCTTAACACCCAGCTATGATATAGTATATCATTAGCTTTATTCTATGAATCTATGTATATAGGTCTATAATATTATATTGTAGTTTTATATTATACAGGTAGTTTTGTAATCCGAATTTTCCCTTAAAATATATTATAATATCTTTTCTTGCTATTGGAAGTTCTTCCACCTTATTCATATATATAAATGTGCCAAAATCATTAAATAATCCCCTGTTGAATATTTAGGCTGCTATTCTCTACTTTTTAAAATTTTTTTATTCTCTACTTTTGAGAGCAGATTTCTAACGGAGATAAGAGAGAGAGACATGAAACAGTCAAGGAATTTTATATAAAGCCATAGCAGGAATAAATAGATGGACCAAATTACCTGCCTCCTAAGAAATCTGTATGCAGGTCAGAAAGCAACAGTTAGAACTGGATATGGAACAACAGACTGGTTCCAAATAGGGAAAGAAGTACGTCAAGGCTGTATATTGTCACCGTGCTTATTTAACTTATATGCAGAGTACATCATGAGAAACGCTTGGCTGGATGAAGCACAAGCTGGAATCAAGATTGCCAGGAGAAATATCAATAACCTCAGATATGCAGATGACACCACCCTTATAGCAGAAAATGAAGAACTTAAGAGCCTCTTGATGAAAGTGAAAGAGGAGAGTGAAAAAGTTGGCTTAAAGCTCAACGTTCAGAAAACTAAGATCATGGCATCCGGTCCCATCACTTCATGGCAAATAGATGGGGAAACAATGGAAACAGTGACAGACTTTTTTGCGGGGTTGGGGGGTGGGGCTCCAAAATCACTGCAGATGGTGATTGCAGCCATGAAATTAAAAGATGCTTGCTCCTTGGAAGGAAAGCTGTGACCAACCTAGACAGCATATTAAAAATCAGAGACCTTACTTTGCCAACAAAGGTCTGTCTAGTCAAGGCTATGGTTTTTCCAGTGGTCATGTATGGATGTGAGAGTTGGACTATAAAGAAAGCTGAGCGCTGAAGAATCGATGCTTTTGAACTGTGGTGTTGAAGAAGACTCTTGAGAGTCCCCTGGACTGAAAGGAGATCCTATCAGTCCATCCTAAAGGAAATCAGTCCTGAGTATTCATTGGAAGGACTGATGTTAAATCTGAAACTCCAATACTTTGGCCACCTGATGCAAAGAGCAGACTCATTTGAAAAGACCCTGATGCTGGAAAATATTGAAGGCAGGAGGAGAAGGTGACAGAGGATGAGATGGTTGGATGGCATCGTTGACACACTGGATGTGAATTTGAGCAAACTCTGGGAGATAGTGAAGGACAGGGAAGCCTGATGTGCTGCAGTCCATGGGGTTACAAAAAGTCAGACACAACTCAACAACAACAATTCCTATCTCAGTTCTCCAGACTCAGTTCTTTTCCCATAACCAGTGTTACCAGCTTTTCATGTATCTTTCCAGGAATGTTTTTTTGCATATTTAGCAAATAGTCTATATTGTTTTTCTCAGATTTTCCCCACCATATATTGTCCCTTATTGTCCTTTTTTCCCCACCCAGTGTATCTTGAAGATCATTTTATATTAGTACACAAATGGGCTTCTCATTCTTTTTGCAGATATAGTATTCCACGATCTAGACATATTTTTAATTTAACCAGTCCTCTATTGGTAGACATTTAGAGTTTCCAATCTTCTGCTATTTCCAAAAATGCAGTGAATAAACTGATATGTGTCGTTTTGCAAATGTATGTCTATCTGAAGGATAAATCCCTAGAAATGGAATTACTGGGTCTCAAAGTAAGTACAGTTATCATTCTGATCCATCTTGCCAAATTGCCTTTTACACCCTCTCCAAAAACATATGCATGTTTTCTCCCCCACTTCCTTGCCAATGTGGTATTTTATCACACTTTTGGATCTTTGTGAATCTGATAAGTAAAACATAGTGTCTTGATGTACTTTCATTTTACTTTTGTACTTTTAGTATGAAAATTTTCAAACATCCAAGAAAGTAGAGATAAAAGTAAAATGAATTATCACCTAGATTTAAGAACTGTTAATATTTGGCCATATTTGCTGGTTCATGTTGGGGCTGAAATATTTTTAAAGTGAAGATTATCATGACATTCTATTCTTATTTTATCATAATAGGTTAGTATGACTATCTGAATAACAAGAGCATTTCCCACTTAGCTGTAATACTGTCACTACACCTAATGAAATTAACAGTTCCCTTATACAATCTAATACCCACTTAATATTCAAATTTTCCTGTTGTCTCAAAGATGTCTTTTATCATTAGTTTGTTTAAACTAATTAAGGTCTGTGTGTTAGGTTTGTGTGTGTATGTATGCTTTTAATTTGTATTTCTATTATGAATAGCTTGGATAATTTTTTATACATCTAAGAGACTTTATAATTTTTTTCTGTTAACTCTTTGTTCACATTCTTATTTCATTATGCTATTGGATTATTGGTCTTTTTTCTCATTAGTTTATAGATTTTACAAATACTTTGCCTCATTTGTTTGACTTTGCTTATGGCATTTTATCCCATACAAACATTTTTTTAACGCAGTTGAACTTTTAGTCTTTCACTTTATGGCTTTGGATTTTGTGTTGAAATTAGAAAACCCTTCCCTACACTAAACATAGAAAACATTCTACTGTAATTGATTTTGGTATTTTTTGACCCAAATGAAATTTGTCTTAGAGTATGAGATGTGAATTTAACTTAATTTTTCCTGAATGGTCACCTAGTCTTATCAGTTCCGTTCAGTTCAGTTGCTCAGTTGTGTCCCCGACTCTTTGTGACCCCATGGACCACAGCATACCAGGCCTCCCTGTCCATCACCAGCTCCCAGAGTTTACCCAAACTCATGTCCATTGAGTCGGTGATGCCATCCAACCATCTCATCCTCTGTCGTCCCCTTCTCCTGCCTTCAGTCTTTCCCAGCATCATGGTCTTTTCCAATGAGTCAGTTCTTGATGTACTCCTTTTCCTATTTGGAACCAGTCTGTTGTTCCATGTCCAGTTCTAACTGTTGCTTCCTGACCTGCATACAGGTTTCTCAAGAGGCAGGTCAGGTGGTCTGATATTCCCATCTCTTGAAGAATTTTCCACAGTTTGTTGTGGTCCACACAGTCAAAGACTTTGGCATAGTCAATAAAGCAGAAATAGATGTTTTTCTCGAACTCTCTTGTTTTTTTGATGATTCAGCAGATGTTGGCAATTTGATCTCTTGGTCCTCTGCCTTTTCTAAATCCAGCTTGAACATCTGGAAGTTCATGGTTCACGTATTGCTGAAGCCTGGCTTGGAGAATTTTAAGCATTACTTTACTAGCGTGTAAGATGAGTGCAATTGTGCGGTAGTTTGAACATTCTTTGGCATTGCCTTTCTTTGGGATTGAGATGAAAACTGACCTTTTCCAGTCCTGTGGCCACTACTGAGTTTTCCAGATTTGCTGGCATATTGAGTGCAGCACTTTCACAGCATCATCTTTTAGGATTTGAAATAACTCAACTAGAACTCCATCACCTCCACTAGCTTTGTTTGTCGCGAAGCTTCCTAAGGCCCACTTGACTTCACATTTCAGGATGTCTGGCTCTAGGTGAGTGATCACACCATCGTGATTATCTGGGTCACGAAGATCTTTATTGTGCAGTTCCTCTGTGTATTCTTGCCACCTCTTCTTAATATCTTCTGCTTCTGTTAGGTCCATACCATTTCTGTCCTTTATCGAGCCCATCTTTGCATGAAATGTTCCTTTGGTATCTCTAATTTTCTTGAAGAGATCTTATCATCAACACCCTATACCCGATAATCCATCTTTCCTCTTCATATCTGAAGTACCACCTTTATCAGATGTTAAATGCCTATATATACTTGGGACTATTTCTGTTCCATTAATGTGTCTATCCATATAGTAATATCACACAGTTTCATTATTATAACTTTATACTATAATATTTGTTAGAAAAACACCTGGGAAGGTTGGTTACCCTTTATTACTCTTCTTTTCTGAAATTTTCTTAGCTATTTTTATAATAAGTTTTCTAGTTGTTTTTCTAGTTCCCCCTCAAACTTAAATGATATATATATTTTTAAATAATATTAAATATATAAATTCAGGGTAAATTGACATCTTTATGATATTGAGTTTTCCTAGTCAAGAATTTTGTGTGATTTTTCCATTTGTTCAAGTCTTTGGTGAGCCTTTGGAGACTTTGTAGATTTATATAGAATTTGCACAATTATTTTTAAATTTAAGCTGAAACATTTTGTCATTTTATTATCATTGGGAGGTTTCCAAATTCCTTTTTCAGGAAATGATCTTGCCATCACTTCAGTGGGTCCTTTAGCCTCTAGGATTAGATCTAAACTTCTTGGCTTAGTTGTCTTTCCACATCCGATTTAAAACCTGTTTCCCACATATTTTCTTGTTACCTGTAGCTAGTCAGCAACTCTTGAACAAGCACCACCCTTGTATGTATCCCATATCGTGGGTCCCCTCCTTCCTCCTCTGCCTGTGCAAAGTGGTTTTCTTTCCGAGCCCCTTCTTAAATGATCCAATTAGAAATGACCTCTCTCCTCTTTGATCCTTGACCATTTATTCTATGTGCCTTTCATCTGATAATAATCCAATATTACCTTGTGACAGCTTTTGTATTATTAAAATGAACTGCGCTTTGTCTCATATAGGTGGCTATAAAACTATTAGTGGGTCTTTGTCTTGTTTCCTCAACTAGATTGCGAGGCCTTTGGGGAGAATGAGCCTGTCTCATGCTTCTCGCAGCATCTGGGCCCTACAGGCAGTGATGATAGTAGCATCAATGATAACAATGATAGTTCACATTTATGCAAACTTTCTGTGTGCCAGGTACATTTTAAGCACTTTCTGTGTATGAACTCATTAGCGGGTAAATACTTAAGTTGTATTGGGTTTATTTGACCTCAAACTAAACCTTTGAAGGGGAATGTAAAAGAAAGATCAGCTGGTCACAGTACCCAGACAGTGATTCTAGCTCACTGGTCAGAAAGGAAGGGGAATTTTCTAGAGAAGAAGGAGGATGGCCAGAGTCAAGGAAAGGAGGGGATAGTAACAGGCAGGAATGGAAAGGCCCTGAGCTTGATGATTGTGGAAATGAGTATTTTCTGAGGTTCTGGTGGTTTCAAGTCAGGCCATGCTGGTGGATTTGCCCTTTGCCCTACACTGGCAGAGTTAGGGCCCTGGAAATAAGGCCTGGCCCATGGCAGGGCCCTGCTGAGGCCTCTTTTCCACAGTGGTTCCCTGCAGGATGGCCCAGGTCCTCTGGGGAACAGCAGTCCCAATGCTTGGCTGTCTCCCTGGTCTGTCGGCACCCCAGGGTTCCCAGCTCAGCTTGCTCTGGACCTCTCCCCTCCCTCTCCTGCACTCAGACAGCTTTGCTGAGCACCTGATGGGAGTGAGTGTGGAGCGTGTTGATGAGAAGCGGCCAGGGCTATGAGCTGATGGAAATCATCCCCACCTTGGGGCCTGCCTCATGAGCCTCTTAGAATATTTCCCACATCTCAACACTACAGATTGTTTCAGGGTGCCCAGTCTCCTGGGCAGTTGCACCCCAGCCTTCAAGTAAAAGGCAACCAGAAGGCTACCTGCCTGAGCTCTAAACCTGCAGCTCCAGCATTTAGAGGCCCCATACACGTCATTTGCTGAGAACTGGAGAGCTCTAAGGGTGATTTACATCTGTACCGATCCATGTGCCAGGCAGGCAGCCTAGAATCAAATTCCATGTCCCAGTTATAAGCTCTTCCTTATACTTTGCTGAGCACAAGTAAACAGGTCTCAGCACCCATATAATGAACTCTTTAGATTCTTAAAGACAAGAAAAGGTGGAGGAAAGAAAGGACTTTGACTTTTTGAGACAGTTACCTCCTAAAGGACAAAAATTCCAGCCCCTTGGACAAACCCTCCACAGCTGACTAGAAGGGTTAGCTTCTTACAGAGCCGGTCTGATCTCTAGGGAATGCATTGTGGCGTGGGGCTGAGGCTGGCTCTGTTGAATCTAAACATGTTTCAGCTTAAATTCAATTGCTTTCCTTCCAATATATCATCATAGTTACATTTTGCTGAAGCATACCTTGAAATCAGGGAAGAGTCCAGTAGAAAAAGAGGTTTTTTCCCCTTGAAACTTTGCCCAGAGGCCCAGAATGAATAAGCCACATTTTAATTTTATGTTTGTTATGGTGGATTTGTATAGTCAGTTGTTGTATTTTTCTTCTTCTTAGAAGTCTTATTTAGATGGCTTCCATAGAATTCTTTACATGTGACTCCAGAACTCATATTTATAATCAAGTTTGCCTGTGTCAAGGAGGGGACTCTTTCCAGTCCTTGAATGCCCCACCTCCACTCAGATCCTGGCACCTAATGACTGTACAGTGAGCAATTGCTGAATGAATGAATAAGCAAATAAAGGGTCTGAGTTGCTAACACCAAAATAGCCACGAAGTGGGAAGGAATTGGATGCTGTGAGCCTCAGGAACCGCCAGGAGTATCCCCTCGAGGCTGTGCTGGCCAAGCGCCTCTTGTTGTTAAATCAGATATTTAATAATTGAAGAAGCCAGCCCTTCCATGGTTTGGGCTCAGCTGAGCCGACATTTATCCTGCTTTCACGGCACTGACATTCCCTCCTGGCTGGACTTCTCGGAGTCTGCCCTGACTGTGACCAACCTGAGCACACTCTCCCCAGGGACCCTCCATGGCCCAGCCACACTGCCAGGTCAGCTCCCACCTGGAACTCTCAGCCACAATGCCCAGAAGCAATTTGCCACGGGCTGTTCACTAAACTGCTCTCCTTGTTTCATCTTTTCTGCCCCTCTTCTTGCCTTCTTTTACCCTGTCCCCCATTCTTTTTGAAGTCCCAGCCCCTGTCATCTCTCCAGCATCTCAATCAAGCTTCCCAGACCTAACCAGAAAGATACCAACATTTATTTTACAGTAACTATTTTAACGGAAATACTAAGAGGTAGCCCACCTGAACTGGCAAAGCCTGGGCCAGCAGCCTGGTTTGGACTGAGGCTCATTCAGGCCAGGGGTGTCAGCTTCCCAGGTCTGAAGATGGAAAATCATGCCTGCCATTCTGAAGGCAAGAAAGAGAACTTAGTGCACAGCCTCCAGCCCAAGCCCCAACTACCCTTAACCCCACGTGGATCGCATTTTCCACGTGGTCCCATTGTCTCCATGTTCTTCCTTCCCTATGTACCAGCAGCTCCTTGAGGGCAGGCAGTGTGTTTTGCTTTTATGTATCAGGAGACCTGGCATAGGAGCTGGATAAACCTCAGCACAGCTAGCTACAGTACAGCCCTGGAGACCTACTGTGTGCAAGGCTCCAGGCTTTGGGGATATAGAGATGAACAAGACAGACAACTTTGCTGGACTCAAGGAGCCTGCAATCTTGCAGGAAAGACAGACTTTCAACTAATCCGTGTATGAGGAGAGAGAAATGAGCAATGCCATTGTAGGGGTCAGGGCACACCAGGTGATACCCAACCTAGGGGTCACAAAAGCTTCCCGGAGAAGCACTGTTTCTGCTAACTCTTAAAGGATGACTAGGAGTTAGGTGAAAGGGATGGGATGAGGCAGAGGGGCAAAGAGAAAGCCTTCTATACAGAGGGAGTATTTGTTGGATGAGTGGACAGGTGAACCTGACGTTGAAATATGAGCTCACTGACCGAGGGGTACAGAGCATTCTGATGGGCACAGGCAAGCAGGTGACTAGGTTCGGGGCGCCTTGACACCATGGTGCTGAAAGTTACATTTTCATTACCCTAGACATGGCACATGGACCTGTGTCACCAAAAGGCTGCTCTCTGGTCACCAATGCTCCCCAGAGGGGAATAGAATAGATGGGAAAGAATAAATATACCCACCTCCTCTGCCAAGGATGGGGCAATTCTGGGTTAAGGTGAAAAACCCTCTGGCCCTGTATCACATGGCAAATGGACTCTGCCAATCTCAGGCACCTCACCCAAGGCTCTTCTCCGCATCCAGATGAGCGGGAAGTTGTTCAGAAGAAGACCTTCACGAAATGGGTGAACTCACACCTCGCACGCGTGTCCTGCCGCATCACCGACCTCTACAAGGACCTGAGGGATGGGCGGATGCTCATCAAGCTACTGGAGGTGCTCTCTGGAGAGATGCTGGTAAAGCCCCTCCCCTGGGCCCTGTAGCTGGTCCTGGGTCCTCTCTGCAGGAAAGACATGATCTGGGGCCTCTCCACTTCTCACAATCTGCAATAGTAATGACGCAATGTATCCAGGTGACGGGTTCTCTGCACTTATTCATCTAAATACGTACTGTGCTTAGTCACTTAGTCATATCCACCTCTTTGCAGCCCCAAAGACTGTAGCCCGCCAGGCTCCTCTGTCTGTGGAATTTTCCAGGCAAGAATACTGGAGTGGGTTGCCATTTTCTTCTCCAGGGGATCTTCCCAAGCCAGGGATCAAACCAGGGATCAAACCCGCCTCTCTTGTGTCCCTTGGATGGGCAGGCAGATTCTTTACCACTAGCCCCACCTGTGTGTCCCAGCATAAATGCAATGACTTTCCATCCAATGTATCAATCAAAACTTTAGTTGATTTTGCTGAAGTGTCTCAGCATTTCTTGCTTTTTTCTGGCTACTCCCACCTCCTTCATATTCCTTCAGAAGAAGAGCCCTTGACTTTCTCCTCTTGGGATCTGGTTATCTTTGTCTGGCCTGCAGTGGGCTTACCCTCAGCCTCCTTGCAAAGGCTAAGACAGATCCCATTACCCAGATGGAGAATTTGCATCCTTTGTGGAACCAGGAGGAAAGAGTGGAAGATATTTTCCTGTGTGTCCATCACTCTTACAAATGGAGATTTATTTCAGGCCCTCTCAGTTCTAATTCACCCAGCAGCAATGTTGCCCCTGCGGGAGAACCAGGTCAAAGCTCATGTTTTGTTCAGTCATTTCCACTGTGACCTTGGACCTACAGGCAGGACCTTCTTTGTCTCATTTCTCCCACATGTAGAATGATACCTGTAACTGATGACGTAGGCTAAGATCCTTGGAGTTTGAATGAAAGATTCCACATTCTTCTGTTGCCTTTTCAACTCTAGGCTGAAGTTAAAGAATGCCTCTTACCCTTCACTGAAGGCCCACTAGAGAGAGTTACCACTAAGAACCCTTCAGATGATGCAATTACTCAGCAGTGGTGGTCCCTTGGGCTTCGGTTGGGACCATTCAAGGGTGAGGAGGGAGGAAGTCAGATGGCAGGATGGACCCATTATCAATCACCAAACTGAAAGCCACTCTTATCACCAATCAGCAGTAAATAGTTCCTAGAAGTGTGCCTGGCACATAGTAAGTGCTCAGTTAACTCCCTGTTGTGTTACTTATCTGAATGTCATCTACTACCACTCACAAAGCTCTGTTTAGACCAAGAAACAGTACCGGTACAGCCCACTTGCAGAGCTCTGGGTGCCCAAGGGAGGGAACCCCTGAACTTTGCTGAAAGCGGGGTAGGTTGAAACGTTGTTGAGGAGTGAGCTGGGAGGTGGAGTTTGGCATGGAGGGCGGATGCTGATGACAGGAGCTGGTCCAGGCGTGACCGTGAGGTTTTTCCCTGCCCACGGGGGCAATGCTATCCCTCAGCCAAAGCCCACAAAAGGGAAGATGCGCATCCACTGCCTGGAGAACGTGGACAAGGCGCTGCAGTTCCTAAGGGAGCAGCGAGTGCATCTGGAGAACATGGGCTCCCACGACATTGTGGACGGCAACCACCGCCTGGTCCTCGGCCTCATCTGGACCATCATCCTGCGCTTCCAGGTGGGTCCCCGGGACCTAATAAGATGGTGAATGAGTGTGAGTGTTCATGCACATGTCCCCTGGGACAGTGCTGGTAGGAAGGAGAGACCATCCTGAGCATCACCAACTTGCTGAAGCTGAGCGTGAGCAGCCCAGTCAGTGTCGCGGTCTTTTGAGAGAGAAGCTAGAAACTGGGAGCTGGACTCAGATCTGGCTGCTTTCGCCAGATCTGCTTTTGCCCTCTTCCCCTGACCTGGGTAACTCTTTGGTTTTCTAAATAGTTTGATTCAAAACTTGCAGAGACAGTGCAGAAGATCTGCTGCTGTGTTTTCAGTAAAAAGCTTTTCTCTTCCCATCCTGAAAGTCCGGGTATGTTATGTAAGGAAATTTAGGAAGCCCAAGGGAGGGAAAGCAGGGTCTTCCACCTGCTGGTTTGGGGCAGAAAGAATCTAGCAGGAGGAGAAAAGGGCCGGGAGAAGGAAAATCGCACTCAACAGCCATCCTGAGGATCTCCTGCAAGTGGTCTCTGGTGTCTAGTCTCACTCACTGAGGGTGTGTGTGATGAAATGGTAATAACAGCAGAACCAGGGAGGATGAAAAGGCAAGAGGAGCCGCTAATCCAAATGCGACACCTTCCAACAGTCATGCCTTCCCACGGCCCTCACAGCATCATGCCTCCCGAGGAGGAACAAGGGCATCGAGTATTTATTCTTGGCCTCCCCTTCACGTTTCTGATTGGAGCTGTGTCCTCTGACCTGGGGAGGACGGCAGAGTAGCAGGCCTCTGGGACCCGAGGCCTCAGCCTGTGGTGTGGCTGCAGGGCTGGTAACCAGAGGAGGAGAGGGAGGGGGCCTTCCAGGGAGAGTGGAGGCTCTGGGCCAGATGCAAATCTCAGTCTCCCTTCTCTTGTTACCGTGCCCCCAGATTCAGGACATCGTCGTCCAAACTCAGGAAGGTCGTGAGACGCGCTCGGCCAAGGACGCGTTGCTCTTGTGGTGTCAGATGAAGACGGCAGGGTATGCCCTGGGAACCAGCCGCTACCATGTCCCCATCACCCTCTGCACAGCCCCCACCCACATGCCGCCCTCCCCAAGGGACATAGACACCATTACCCACAACTATAGCAGCATGGGCATAATCAACGCAAAGTCTATCCTGACCTGATTCTTAGAGGCCCGGAATATAGGATTCTATCCCAAAGTTGCCTGGGTCAGACCATGGGGTCAGGGGGGGCAGGGGTGGTGAGTGTCTCTTGGGCCCATCTGATGGGGGAGCCTCTCTGTGGGACTTAACAGCTGCTGCCTTGTTGAAGCTGTTCGAGAAGGGTCAGGTTCACCCCTCTCCTGAGGTGTTGGCCCTTGGTTCACACACTTGTAGGGACCTCAAAAGAATCTGTTTCTTAGGTCTTAATGTTTCTCTTGGATGCAGCTACCCCCACGTCAATGTCACCAACTTCACCTCCAGCTGGAAGGATGGCCTGGCCTTTAACGCCCTGATCCACAAGCACCGGTAAGAAAGGGGAGCGAGCTGTGGGAGCTTGGGAACCCTTGGGGGAAGGGGGATTTGGATACTTTGCACTTAGCATGTAGGTCACTATCCAAGCTCCACAGGAACATTAATCCCACTGTGCCTGCTCCTCTCACCCTCAGCATCCTGCCTCCCTTAAATCCTCCTTCCCCACACGGTGGTGCTCACAGCTCCCTCCTCCATCCCATGTCCTCTTGTCACTTCCTTGCATCTGCCCAGGGTCTTTGCCCTGTTGGTGGGGGACACCATGCCCCCTGCCCTCTAACAGTCTGGCTTCATCCCCAGGCCTGACCTGATCGACTTCGATAAGCTGAAGGACTCCAACGCCCGGCACAACCTGGAACACGCCTTCGAAGTGGCTGAGCGTCAGCTGGGCATCATCCCGCTCCTCGACCCGGAAGGTGAGCCAGCACCCCCCAGACGGGCAGGGCACCTGGTGGGGTGTGGCGGTGTTGGGCAAGCCGTGCACACAGTGCGGGCCTGGGGGCCAGACCAGGGCTCTGTTCCGTCTGCTCTTCAGCTCCAGACTGGCTCCGATGCCTCCCCTACTCGCTTGGGAGCCACTGTAGTCTTGCCCACCTCTTCCCTTCTTCCTTGCTTTGTGGTCATAATATGGGTTTCATCTTCTGGCTTAAACCACAGCCCCATTCCTCTTCCACTCTCGTCTGTCACTCGGTACGTGCCGTTGAACGTGCTGGAGACACAGGAAGATGAACCCTCTGGGCCTGACATTTCCAGCTTCTAACTGGTCCTGAGAGCCCACGCTTTCCCCTTGCAGATGTCTTCACAGAAAACCCTGATGAGAAATCCATCATTACCTACGTGGTGGCGTTTTACCACTACTTTTCCAAGATGAAGGTGCTGGCGGTGGAGGGCAAGCGAGTCGGTAAGGTACGGAGCTGCTGTGAAACTAGGGCCCCCGGGTCCCTGCTCACCATGTGCAGGCCTTGACAGACGCTCCCTTTCTCTCCTGAGAGCTTCATGTCTGGACCCCAGCCATAGGAAAGGGCTCACTTCACTCCCACCAACCTCCTCTGAAGCCAAGCATTGCCACATTAATGGCTCCCAAGCTGAATTCCAGTGCAGGTTGATGGTCTGTCCTCAACGAGGTCATATCTCCGAATCCACCTTCCTCCTGCAGACCTATGTCTCATGAACATTCCCTCAGGAACAAAACGGGCTTTTACTTGTTAGTCTATTGTGGCATCAGAACTCTCAGGCTCCCATAGCCTACCCAGGAGCCACCCCATTCTACAGACCCTCACACTGGGTCCTCAGCTCCTCCAGGGTAGGGACCATGTCTCATTCATCTTTGTGCACTGGTGTTGAGCAAAGGCAGTGCCTGGAAGCCTTCCATCCTTGTTGGTCAGTCGCTCAGTCACACCCAACTCTGTGACCCCATGGACTGCAGCATGCCAGGGCTCCCCTGTCCATCACCATCTCTCGGAGCTTGCTCAAACTCCTGTACATTGAGTCAGTGATGCCATCCAACCATCTCATCCTCTCTTGCCTCCTTATCCTCATGCCCTCAATCTTTCCCAGCATCAAGGTCTTTTCCAGTGACCTCGATCCTTAATATCCATTTTTAAATAAACAGGACTTTGGGTCCTCTGGTGACTGATGTCCTGAGACAGTGGCCTTTCCAGTCTTTTACAGGGTGAGAGAGGGCAGGGAGCCATTCCTGATCCCAAATACGGCCGGGTCCCTCCCGCACCTCCTGTCCAGTGCTCTGCTCAGCAGCAGTCTTGGGCTCAGGGGACAAAGCCAACATAAACACTCTAGGGCTTACAAGGAGGAGGACCACCTCAACTGTGGTCCCCGTTGGCATCCTCACTGACGTCCTCACCCTTCTCATGAGGATGAGTCACAAGGTGATTCCCTAGGTAATCGACCATGCCATTGAGACTGAGAAGATGATTGAGAAGTACAGTGGGCTGGCCTCGGACCTGCTCACCTGGATCGAGCAGACCATCACTGTCCTGAACAGCCGCAAGTTCGCCAACTCCCTGGCCGGTGTCCAGCAGCAGTTGCAGGCCTTCAGCACCTACCGCACTGTCGAGAAGCCACCCAAGTAAGGGCCCGGGCACCCGGGAGGGTGGGCATCAACTGCTGAGAAACCACCTCCCAAAGGTGGGAGGGTCTGGAGAAGGGATCTGGGAGGTATATCCTGGAGGCTAGAGAGCTGCCTTTCTGTCACCTGCTTCATCCCATCTTGTCTCCCTGCTCCCAGGCTGTCAGCCTGCAGGAAATGGGCATTGAGTAACCCCTGACTCATAGCCAAGGGAAGTACTTTCTCAGATCCAGATCCCTGAGTGGGGAGCAGGAGTGAAATCTCAGGCTTAAGAATCTCTTCAAAGAACCTGTGCTGGAGACTTCCTCTTTCCTGTGCACCAAGCTGTGGGTTTGTTCTCTGGTAATGACCTCTGCATCTGCAGCCCCAGAGCTCGCCACGTGCGGCCTCCTTGATCATCAAACACTCCTTCTTCCCTCCCGTCTGTCACTGCTCATCCATCAGCAGAGCACTTAGCCTCCCTCTCGGGACCTCTGCTCTACTGCAGTGTGGGCAGGGCCTGTGTGCACCTATGCACACACAGATACAGCCACGAGTGTGCACACACATGCACACGCACATACACGGCATTCTAGCTCGCCTGCCCTCAGCTTGTCCAGCTCCCCTGAAACAGATTTCTAGCTCATTGGTGGTACCTGTGCTTTGTTCCTCCCCTGCTCATTAATTCATGATTTGCAAACAGGGAAAGGCCAGACACAGAGTCTAGAATGTACTATAAATAAATATCTGATTTCTGGCCTGACACTAACAATATTTAAAGTCCTAATCCAATCCAGGTAATACCTCCCACAAGTCTACCAGGCACTGCACACAGGGGTGGTAGCTCTTGGCTGCGTAAGACAGTGCTCGAGGTCACAGCCTCCTTGACGTGCCTATAAGCAGCAGGTATATGGACTGGCCTGGGGACCTTGCTTACCAGCTGATCTGCGGCTGCCACAAGGAGGAGGGAAAAGTGGGTAGATACTTGGCCACATGCAGAAATGGGAAAATACTCAGTTACCTGGAGCTCGTCTGGACACTGGGTTTCAGACATCCATCCTGCTGCCATCATGCCCTCCCTCTGAGATCCTCCTGGAGCCCAGCCTTTCCTCCTCCCTCAGAAGCATCTGGACTTTTGGACAGTTGTCAGGACAGCCAACTCTTTAGTACTCAGGTGAAAGTTGCTTTCTGTGCAATATGTTCTTACGTGGATAATGCTGCTTCAAAGGCTTATTGACTCACTCCATAAAAAACTGAATAAAGAGCTAGTCGGGAGCCTTTAGCATTTGTAGAACAGGGAAGAATTTCTTTGTATCGATTGGTAAAACTTGATACCTACAGGAATTTCCAGAACACTTAGCCATTCCCCCATGGAAACAAATGATAAGCAAACACTGCCGTAGTTGTGTTTTCTTTGATTTATGTTGCAAAGACTCAACCCCTCTCAGTTGGTGAGTATGATAGACTAGTGTTGTAACAGGTAAAACATATAGATCTTCTCTCCTTTTTTACTTTTTAAAAATTTTATTGAAGTATAGTTGATTTACAATGTTGTGTTTCTTTTTACTTTTTAAAGAGAAATATGCTTTGCTATCCAAGCTCCAAGATGCCAGGGTTCCATGTTTACTTAAGAAAGAAAAACTAGGGATTCCCTGGTGGTCCAGTGTTTAAGATTCTGAGCTCCTAATGGAGGGAGCATGGGTTCGATCCCTGGTTGGGGAACTAAAATCCCACATGCTGTGTGTCCAATAAATAAAATAAAACAAAAAAAAAGAAAAGAAAAACTAGCTGTGAGAATCTCTACACTCATCACCCAACCTCTGTTTTCTTGACAGGTTTCAGGAGAAGGGGAATCTGGAAGTCCTGCTTTTTACCATCCAGTCCCGGATGAGAGCCAACAATCAGAAAGTGTACACGCCCCACGATGGGAAACTGGTGTCCGACATCAACCGGGTACAGCAGCGTTTTCCATTTCACATTGCCAGTGGGTTGATTCAGCTCCTGATAGAAGCGCAGGGAATGGTCCCTGGAAAGGGTTAAGTCAAGCCACTCTCTGTGGTGTTGTTAATGCCACAGCTGGCTATTGAGGGTGCTGTCTGAACCTAGCCCTGAGAGGTCAGACTCTACCCACCATCCTTCCATTCAGGGGTGGGGAGAGGGGCAAGATAGGAGACAGGGATGAAGAGGTTCGAACTACTACCTATCAAATAAATAAGATACAAGGATTTAATGTACAGTATAAGGAATATAGCCTATATTTTATGATAACTTTATATGAGGTATAATCTATAAAAATATTGAATCACTATGTTATACACCTGAAACTAATACAGTACTGTGAGTCAACTATACTTCAGTTTTAAAAACAGAAAAAAGAAAAAGAGGCAGTTGCTACACAGTTCCAACTCAAGTCCATGAGAATGGGGATTCAGCAGGCTTGCCAGTAGGTTAACTGAGCTTCTCCTAATGAGGGCATAGGGAATGGTTCCTGGGCAGGGTTAAGCCAAGCCACTCTCTGTGCTGTTAATAATAACTAGCTGGCTGTTGAGGATACTATCCAAGCCTAGCACTGAGAGGTCAGGCTCTACCCACTGTCCAGCTCTGCAGTCCCCTCTTCAGATGCCCAGAGTCCAGTTTATAGCCTATTCTCTGTAGAACTTGGAGGGTTTTTAGGGAATATCGACAACTTTTAATGACAGGGAATGCCTTATGACATTTTGGAGATTTGAAGACCTACCACCACCTGGAAATTCGAGTGGAATGGTGGTGGCCATTTACTCAATAGGAATGTATTGAGCAGCCACAGAGGCAATAACACTATATGAGACCAAGACCAATTTAGGGGAAGAGGGGACTGGCAGGTCATGACCAGTGCTCCCTAAATCTTCATTTGGCCCAGACAGGAAAGCCAGAAGGCTAGGTTCTGCCTAGATTCCTCAAATCACTCAGTACTGGTGAAAGAGTCATGATGGGACCCCCAAATCCCAAGAGCTCTCCTCTGCCCGCCCCCCCCCCACCCCTGCACAGGCCTGGGAAAGCCTGGAGGAAGCCGAGTACCAGCGGGAGCTGGCCCTGAGGAAAGAGCTCATTCAGCAGGAGAAGCTGGAGCAGCTGGCCCGGCGCTTTGACAGAAAAGCTGCCATGAGAGAGACGTGGCTCAATGAAAACCAGCGCCTCGTGGCCCAGGTAGTGGGGGCACACTTGGGACTGCAGATGGCAGAGGGGGGATGGAGCAGTATAAGCCCCACAGACCTTACAGCCCTGCTCCCTGTGATTGGGTGGGTCAGGATTGACATCTGAAAAGGAGCTCTCCCAGATCGATTAAGTTCACTTTTTAATTATTTATTTTTGGCTCTTCTGGGTCTTCATTGCAGTACACAGGCTTAGTTGCAGCATGTGGGATCTTAGTTCCCCTCCAGGGATTAAACCTGGGCCCCCTGCATTAGAAGTGTGGAGTCTTATCCACTGGACCTCCAGGGAATTCCCTATTAAGTCTCATTTTAGGAAAGAGCCACACAATCCAAAAATGGCCCCAGAGGTTGTCTCACATGAGCCAAGAGCATCACCCAGAGCCAGAGTTCAAGTCGACATTTCAGGGGTCCTCTGGGGGTGCGATGGAAGCCGTGCACTTTATGGGTGTCAGACAGATCCCTTGGACTCTGGCCTTCAGGACTGTGTCACATTTCACTAGCCAAACACTGACTCTGGGACTCATTCTCCATGAGAGCGTCTGTCCCTTCCCACTTGGATCTTGGCATCAAATTAAATTCCATCCAGAAGGGGGAAAGCAAGCATTCTGAAAGAACTGGAGAGTGTGCAGGCGCCCCAGAGAGCACGGGGCAAGCCCTCTGTGTGCAGCAGCAGGGTTTCCGGTGAGAAGCCCCTTCCTGCCCAGAATGGGGCAGCTCCGCTCCAGGCAGGGTGGTGAGTGCCAGCAGGTGGGAAAGAGCTCCGTTAGTGATAGTCACCCAGTGGTACACCCACACAGATGGCCCAGTGAGTAAAATCATGAGCTTCTTGGAAAGGTTCTTATGAGACATTTAGTCTTTGGAACTCGTCTCTGAGAAGATAGGCTGAAAAAGATGGCAGAAGTAACCTTTTGGGGAAGGACTTTCTCATGCAGAAGTTGCTCCTAAAGGACCTGCCGTTTCTCTGCGCTTGGGGACCTACCAAGAGCCTGACTGAGCTGCCCGTTTTCCTCCCTGGGGGACAGGATAACTTCGGGTATGACCTGGCAGCAGTGGAGGCCGCCATGAAGAAACACGAGGCCATCGAGACAGACACGGCCGCCTACGAGGAGCGGGTGCGGGCCCTGGAGGACTTGGCCCAGGAGCTGGAGCGAGAGACCTACCATGACCAGAAGCGCATCACGGCCCGCAAGGACAACATCTTGCGCCTGTGGGACTACCTGCAGGAGCTGCTGCGGGCCCGGCGCCAGAGGCTGGAGAAGACACTGGACCTGCAGAAGCTCTTCCAGGACATGCTGCACAGCATTGACTGGATGGACGGGATCAAGGTGGGCCCGGGCACCCCTGCCCCACCCCCCGCCCCACCCCGTCCACCTGGGGCTTCAGCGAGCTGTGCTTCCGTAGGCACCTCCCAGCCCCACGGCCCTGAATCAGAGCAGAGCATCTAAGGCAGCAGAGTGTCTGATGGCATCTGCCTCTCAATGGCTTGGCTCGCTTTCCTCCAATATGCTGTATCCCCGGTGATCAAGAAATCTGGGGTTCATAGTTACACAGGTGCCAGACTGCAGGGCCTGGACGAGACAGACCTCCCTCAGGAGCCTGGAGAATTGGGCTCTGAGTAATCACTATCTGACTCTAGTTGGCATCCAGACCTTGGCATCCAGGGCCACTGAGAAGTCTGAGTCTCCTCTCCCGCTACCACAGTGGCTCTCAACTGAGGACACACATCAGACTAACTGGGGCTTTCTTCTTTTTTTTTTAAGATTTTCTGGTATAGGCCATTTTAAAAGTCTTTATTGAATTTGTTGCAATGTTGCTTATGTTTTATGTTCTGGTTTTTTGGCCCTGAGGCATGTGGGATCTTAGCTCCCTGACCAGGGGTCAAACCCATATCCCCTGCACTGAAAGGTGAAGTCTTAACCTCTGGACCATAAGGGAAGTCCTCCATGGAGCTTTCTTAAAATACGTATACCCAGACCCCATCCCTGGGGCACACGCGGGCAGATTGAGTGTAGGACTTGAACTCTTGAAAGATGCTCCCTGGATGATTCTGATGGGCACCCCAGTGGGAACTCCTGCTCTGTAGCCTCTTTCCCATTGAGCAGCTGCATTTTCCAGCTACATCTGACATGCTGGTCCCCAGTGCCATGGACCCTCACTTAAGAGGGTTATTCTCCTAGCATGTAGGTCTCTTCACCTCTCCTTACTCCCTCTACCCTGTCTGTCCTGTTTGCCAGGCTCACCTCTTGTCTGCTGAGTTTGGGAAGCACTTGTTGGAGGTCGAGGACTTGCTACAGAAACACAAGTTGATGGAGGCTGACATTGCCATCCAAGGGGACAAAGTGAAGGCCATCACCACAGCCACCCTGCAGTTCACTGAGGGGCCAGGTGAGGCTGTATGAGGCTGCGGGTTGAAGTTTTTCTGTTGAGGCCTCTGGCCCAGCACTCCAGCACCCCAGGGTGGATAAATCTAGCTGTAGAATTCTGCCTCTTTCATCAATACGTGGTACAAGAAAGAAGTTTGAGGGAGAGCAAAATTCTCCAGAGAACAGGCAACTGCTTCAGTCATCTATTATCAGAAAGGTGTGTAAGCACCAAGAAGGCATTCTTCATCTTTCATTCTCTCGGCTAGTTCCAGTTATGATGGAGACAGGCTAGGTTTATAGCTTCCGGTCTTAAATAGGTGACCCCTGCTGCCTCTCGGAAGAATCACCTAGAAATTAATGCCTGGGTCTTTTTAAAAATAATTTCGCATTGTTCATTTCTACTGAGAGTTGATCCAACTTTTAACCTCTCTTATTCCTGGAATTTTAGTGGGAACTAATTCCACTAATTCCTGAAGTTTTAGTGGAAACTCATTATAAAGAACTAATTAAAAGCCTATCCTCTGAGCAACTGAGACCCCCTGCATCCAATCCCAAAGCCCCAGTGAGATGGCAGATTCTAGGTGGTGTGGTTCTAGATCTGAAGCTTGCCAAGAGATGATGAAGCCCTTATTCCCTTTGTCCTTCCTCTTCCCATGCCACCCAGGGTACCAGCCTTGTGACCCCCAGGTCATCCGGGATCGTGTCAGCCACCTGGAACAGTGCTTCGAGGAGCTGAGCAACACGGCAGCTGGGCGCAAGGCCCAGCTGGAGCAGTCCAAGCGGCTCTGTAAGTTCTTCTGGGAGATGGATGAGGCCGAGAGCTGGATCAAGGAGAAGGAGCAGATTTACTCGTCCCTGGACTATGGCAAGGACCTGACCAGCGTGCTCATCCTGCAGCGTAAGCACAAAGCCTTTGAGGATGAGCTGCGTGGGCTGGATGCCCACCTGGACCAGATTTTCCGGGAGGCTGAGGGCATGGTGGCACGCAAGCAGTTTGGGCACGAGCGGATTGAGGTCCGGATCAAGAAGGTGTCTGACCAGTGGAACGAGCTGAAGGACCTGGCTGCCTTTTGCAAGAAAAACCTCCAGGACACTGAGAACTTCTTCCAGTTCCAGGGCGACGCAGATGATCTGAAGGCCTGGCTACAGGATGCCCACCGGCTTCTCTCAGGGGAAGACGTGGGGCAGGATGAAGGGGCCACACGGGCCCTGGGGAAAAAGCACAAGGACTTCCTGGAGGAGCTGGAGGAGAGCCGCGGAGTGATGGAGCACCTGGAACAGCAGGCGCAGGACTTCCCCCAAGGGTTCCAGGATTCCCCAGATGTGACCAACCGGCTGCAGGCCCTCCGGGATCTCTACCAGCAGGTGGTGGCCCAGGCGGACATGCGGCGGCAGAGGCTGCAGGATGCCCTGGACCTATATACAGTGTTTGGGGAGACAGATGCCTGTGAGCTGTGGATGAGCGAGAAGGGGAAGTGGCTGGCCCAGATGGAGATCCCAGACACGCTGGAGGACCTGGAGGTCGTGCAGCACAGGTCAGAGCTGGCCCTCCCCTCTCACCACCCTCTACAATCTGTGCTCCTAGTCCCCAAACAGCCTCCAGATGAGCAAGGCTCTCTCTGAGAGGCAGTAGGATGCCCTTTGTCGCAGAGGCCAGGCACTAAGAGTCATGAGTTCCCATCTGGCTCTGTGGCTTTGGGTACTTCACCCCCAGGGCCCTTCCCAAAGGGGCTCTTTCTAGTCTCAGTGTTTGATGACTTTTCAGTGACAGCAGCCTTTGTTCAAATGAATTGTATATGGAACCCCTGATATGTAACACAGAGGAAAGCGGAGGGGACATGATTAAGGGGGAGGTGAGAGGCTAGACCCCATAAGCTGTGCCTTTCGGTGGCAATCCCAAACCACATGAACCCTCAGGGGCCTCAGAGACCAGTTTGTCAACCATCAGCATCCTGAGTACAGAATCCAAGGATTTGAGGGAAAGAGGCCACTCCTTGATCCTGCCCTGGTGTCCCATGCTGGTGCTGGAGGGACCTGGGCTCTTATCTCAGAGGGGTCAGCTTTCATAACACAGGATGCCCACAGCCTCAGCAGCACTCCCTTCTCCTCCCCAGGATGGAGCATCTGACTGGGGAGGTATCCTTCAAGTGGAGGCAGTGAAATTAGGGTTCATGAGCAGCAGCTGGGCCAGTGGAGGTATGGTTGGTGGTTTCTGTGGCCATAAACACCGCCCACACATCATTTTTCCTCCATCTCTGTTGAGGCATTGACCTGTATAAGGAACCAGGTCTCTCCTAGCCTCATCTAGGAAATGCTAAACCATGAAACTGGACCCATGAACCAGAAAAGAGGGAGTGTCAGCACACCTTTCTCCTTTCTCCCCTCTTACTTGGTGGTAGGAGGTGGAAGGAGAAAGCAAGAGCGGGGCAGAAAGCAAAAGCCGCCACTGCCTTAGCAATCCTCATTTTCTCTGTCCACATCAGGTTTGACATCCTGGACCAGGAGATGAAGACATTGATGACTCAGATTGATGGCGTGAACCTTGCTGCCAACAGCCTGGTAGAGAGTAACCACCCGCGCAGTGCAGAAGTGAAGAAGTGCCAGGACCGCCTGAACACCAGGTGAGGTGTGGGGAGGGCTTGGAGATGGGGGCTTCTTTTCTGGCACATCTGTGGGGGTGTGGCCCAGAAGTCGGGAGGCCTGCTATGCATGCCAGGTTTATACCCTCAGAGTTCCTGCCTCCATCTGCCATGGTCTCCTGACCCTGGAACTATAGCCCCACGGAGGAGGGACCTGGGTGGTGACCAACCCAGGGAGAGAGATGTGTTCACAGAGCTGCAGTGTTGTGCCTGGGTTGGGTGCGTGCTGAGCAATGGAGGAAATGCCCTGAATGCATCCACAGTTAGAATCAGGCCACATTTCCCCGGACGTTCTTAGGCAGGGAAGATTGCTTTCTGAGAGCTCTTAAGTACTGTCCATAAAAGAAAGCTCCTGGTTGTGCCAAAATGCAGCATCGATAATGAGACTGGCTTGAATGAAGAGGAGAATCAGCAAGAAGCCTTGAGCACACGTCATGGCCAGGAGGAAAAACAGGCCCTAAGGAGCCTTTGGAGAGGGACTGCTTTCAGTACAGGGTGTAATTGCCACGGGTTCCTTGAGGGTCTCTGAGGACAGCACATGCACGCGTGTTCCATTCGGTACCCTGGGCTTTATATGCACAGTGCCATGTTCACTGCCTCACCACTGCCCCAATCCATTACCCCGCACTTGCGCCTGAGCCCTGCTCTGCCCAAGGCAACGTGGGAGGTGGGATTAGGGAAGACTGGGCTGTAAAGAAAAGGAGCAGCACAGGGGGCTTAAGAGGAGGCAAAGGGTAACCCCCTGATACTTGGGAGCCGCCAGATTGTCTCAGTATCCAAAGAAGGGGGCTGTAGTTCAGGAGGGCCCTCTGCCAGCTGAGGTTTATGCTGAGGAGGAGGATGCCTCCTGTTCTTCTTTAGGCTTGGAGGTAACAGTGATGCATGTGTGTGTGTGTGTGCACGCTTGTGTGTGTGAGACAGACAGGAAGAACTTGTCAGCCAGTACTCTGCTGCTTTGATGCGCTATAGTCAGAGAATGCCGTTACAGACCCCTAAGCCATGCACTGTCCTAAGTGGAATACACCAAGGTACTTGCCATCCTTAGGGAAAACCCGAGGCCTGAAAAGGTAAGATGGCTTTCCATTACATCTGAGAGCTGAAAGCTTCCTGAGCCATGCATCCCAGACAGCCTGCATCCTGCACAAATGCTTCCTCCCCATGTAGCCCATCCCACTTGGGGTCAGTCCCTTTTGTTAGAAAGATGGATCTCATCATGAATGGAAATCTGCCTCCTTGAAATTTGTACACATCGGTTCTGGCTCTGCCTGTTAGAGATATTGAAACTTACTCCAATTCTTCCACGTGATAACTCTTCGACTATTTCTAAAGACAACTGTCCCCCTTCACCTGCACCCATGGTCCTGCCTCCACGTGGGTGCCGTTCTCTCTACAGGGTCCATCTTCCTCCAACAATATGGTCTAAATTGTGCTTGTTTTCAGGCCAGTACAGGTTTCTCTCCTTCACAGTTTCCAGAATGAAAAACTATCTTTCCTTGACTGATTTAGAGTTTTACTCTCTACCTTTTATTATAATTACTTTCATCTTTTAAGAACTTTTCTACTAGACTGTAAGTGAATGAAGAGCTGTATCTTATAGTGTCCACAGTATTTTATACAGTGCCCATAGTATTTTATACAATGTCCACAGTATTTTATACAGTATCTGTGGTATCTTATAGTGCCCATGGTATTTTCTGGTGTCCACAGTATCTCATAGTGTCCACAGTATCTTATACAGTGTCCACGGTATCTAATAGTGTCCACAGTATCTTATACAGTGTCCACACTATTTTATACAGTGTCCATGGTATCTTATATAGCATCCCAACTCTGAGCGCCAAGATCTTATTGTCTGAGGCTCCCTCTGATGGGGATATTCTTTTCGCAGGTACCCTCACTCCCACACGTTACTCAGATCTCGGGTCACATGTCCTCTTCTTGGTGCAGTTCACACTGACCACCCCATTCACAGTATCATCTCCTCCTTCCCATCCAGCTCCTCTGCCTCAATCCCATTTTCTTGCTGCCTCTTAATTTTAAAGATTTTTTTTAATTGTTTATTTATTTATTTTTGGCCGCGCTGGGTCTTCATTGCTGCATGCAGGCTTTCTGTAGTTGCAACAAGCGGGGTCTACTGTCTAGTTGCAGCGTGTGGCCTTCTCATTGCAGTGGCTTCTTTTGTTGTGGAGCCCAGGCTTTAGGCATCTGGGCTTCAGTAGTTGCCACCCACAGGCCTTAGAAGTTACAGAAAAAGGGCTTAGATCCCCCACAGCATGTGGGATCTTCCTGGACCAGAAAGTGAACCCATGTCCCCTGCATTGGCAGGCAGATTCTCAATCACTAGACCACCAGGGAAGTCCCCTTTTTTTCCCCTTTAAATTGGATTTTTAAAAACTTTATTTGGGGGGTTTTGGTCACACCACGTAGCATGTGAGATATTAGTCTTCCAACCTGGGATTGAAGCAGAGCCCCCTGCATTGCAAGTGCAGAGTCTTAACCACTGGACCACCAGGGACTGGTGCTTAACTTTTCTCCACTGTACTTGTCACCGCTTGATGGAGTAAACACTTACTTGCCTCTGCGCATTTGAATGGGAGCACTTTACTTCATTCATGGTTCTATCCCCAGAGCCTAGAACAGTGACTGATACAAGACACGTACGTGATGGTCCTGTGATGTAACACCGTGAGTGACCAAAGACAGAATGGAAATGTGCCAGGCTCGGCACACCTGAGTCATTCAAGAACTTATTGAATATGTGATTACCTCGCACCATACACATTCTGGTTGACCAACATTATCTTATAATATCTTGGGCCCAGGACCACATCTGGACTCCTGACATGGCCTGGCCAGTACTGCCTAAAGCAGCTTCAACAATGTTCTCCCTTTTGGAGACAGCGCAGGGGAGGGGAAGATGGGCTTGGGAGGCAGACTAGACCCAAACATCACCCTGCCCCCTATGTGGCCCCTGCCTGGTGGCTGCAGTGAGGCCATACCAAGAAAAGCCTGGAAAGTCACCATAGGACCTCCTTCCTAGGGGCACTGCCAGACAGTCTCCTGTGGCTTCTGGATGGAGCTAGAGGCCTCCCAGCCCTGGGGCACCTCGCTTTCCTTTCACAGTACTTTCAGACCACCTTGGGGGGAACATCCAGCCCCTTCCCCTTAACATCTACCCTCAGCAGCATCCCTGTAACAGGCACAAAACTCCCCAGAGGTCGGAAGCCTTACATCTGGGCTCTTCTCCCCTCTTTCCTGGAATTTCCAGTCCTTTTTCTGGGCTCATCCTCCTCTCTCTCTTGGAATTCCCAATCCTTCCCAGCCCTCCTCCCACTGCTTTGCACATCTGTCTTCCACCTCCAGACTGAGGTCACCCTGGGAATGCCCACAATGCACTCTACCCAGTCCATCTGCCTCCTCCCTCTACCTCCATCCCCAGCTGCCCGGGCTTCAAAGATGAGTGACTCAGGGCCTCATCCTTAAATAGCTCACTGCTGGTGATATGCTCATTGAAACACAGCTCAGATGACCACCGTGAGACCTGCTCTTACCACCCCTCCTGCTCTTCACAGCTCCCTTAGACCTCTTGATGCCTGGTGTGTGCTATGTACGTCGTACTTTATACTATTGTTGTTTGATGAGTTTATCTTACTTTCTTTCTAACTCATACACTCGGTGGAGCAAAGTCTGGCTATGACTATATCTTCCCTAAGGCCCAAAGCCAGAGCAAAGTCTGGCTATGACCATATCTTCCCAAAGCTCTTCATAATGCTCATACGTTGTGGGAAATCAAGAGAGATGACCTCAATTAGCGACTGCACGTTCAGCATACTCTCGTGTGCTCCTAGGTCACAGTGATGCAGGATGAGTAAACCCAGGTCCAGGGGAGGTGTCCCTGGTGGTGTGGGCCCTGGCCACTGAGCAGCTCTTTAAAAGAGGCTTATTGTGGGCCGCAGACCAGTCACAGGATATCTGCCCAATTTCTGCACACTCCCCAGGTTCATTCCACATTGCACGTGAAGGTTAAAATGATGATGTTTTAATTACAATCCCAACTTCTCCTTCCCCCTTCCTCTTCTTCTTCCTTTTCTTCACTACGACTCTTTTCTTTGACAGCCATGCTGGCTTTCCTTAGACCCTGGACACTTGCAACATGGTCTTAGACATTTGTGTGGTTCCTCTGGGGCAGCTGGGATCCTGTGCCATAAAGCTTTCTTATGGTTGATAATGGGGAGTTTCTAATTATTTTCAGTATAGGCGTACCTCAGAAATAATGTGGGTTCAGTTGCAGACCACCCCAATAATCAAATATCAAAATATCAATATCAAAATAAAATGAGTCACACACAAATTTGGGGAGTTACCAGTGCATATAAAAGTTGTTTACACAGTATTGTAGTGTACTAAGTGTGCAACATCATTATGCCTAGGAAAACAATGTACAAACATTAATTTAAAAATACTTTATTGCTAAAAAATGCTCATCCTCTGAGCCTTCAGTGAGTCATAACCTTTTTGCAATAGTAACATCCAAGATCACTGCCCACAGAGCACCAACAAGTATAATAATGAGAGAGTGTGAAATATTGCAGTAATTACCAAGATATGATAGAGACGTGAAATGAACAAATGTTGCAAAAATGGCACTAACAGACATTTCAACAAAGGATTGCTACAGATCCTCGATTCATAAAAGAAAACAAAGACAAAAGCCCCATAATATCTGTGAAGTACAGTAAAGCAAAGCTCAAAAAAAAACGAGATATGCTTGCATTTCAAAAAATCTGGGAAATTGTATGTTTGCCTGAATTTCAACTACATATAGAGCTTACATACAGAGCATCACATTCCTTTATTGATGGTTAAAATAACATCACAGCTCACCTCCTGCTAATGGAAAGCTCTGGCAGATCTGTTGTCTTGGTTTAAATTGGATAAACTGACTCATCACAGTTTGCTGGAGAGATGACTCTTTTTTCAGTGTGCAGGTTCTATCAGGGGAGACTCTGGTGGGAAATATGGAAGAGACACCCTGTGGGAAGAGTTAAGGAAAAGGCTGTCTGACTCCTGTCTCCCTTGGCAGGTGGCAGGACTTCCAGACCATGGTGTCCGAACGGCGGGAGGCAGTGGACTCGGCCCTCCGGGTGCACAACTTCTGCGTGGACTGCGAAGAGACTGGCAAGTGGATCGTGGACAAGACGAAGGTGGTGGAGTCCACAAAGGACCTGGGCCGGGACCTGGCGGGGGTCATTGCCATCCAGCGCAAGTTGTCGGGGCTGGAGCGTGACGTGGCTGCCATCCAGACCCGTATGGGCACGCTGGAACGGGAGTCACAGCGGTTGATGGCGTCACACCCTGAGCTGAGAAAGGACATTGAGCAGAGGCAGGCATATGTGGAGGAGCTGTGGCAGGGCCTAAAGCAGGCCTTGAAGAGCCAGGAGGCCTCCCTGGGAGAAGCCAGCCAGCTTCAGGCTTTCCTGCAGGATCTGGATGCTTTCCAGGCCTGGCTATCCACGACCCAGAAGGATGTGGCCTCCAAGGACATGCCCGAGTCCCTCCCAGAGGCTGAGCAGCTCCTGCAGCAGCACGCGGCCATCAAGGATGATATTGACAGGCACCAGGAGAGCTACCAGAAAGTCAGGGTGTCTGGGGAGAAGGTCACCCATGGCCAGACGGACCCAGAGTACCTACTCCTGGGCCAGCGGCTAGATGGCCTAGAGAAGGGCTGGGACGCCCTGAGCCGGATGTGGGAGAGCCGCAGCCAGGCTCTCACCCAGTGCCTTGGCTTCCAGGAGTTCCAGAAAGATGCCAAGCAGGCTGAGGCCATCCTCAGCAACCAGGTAGGGAGAGACACTGGGGGCTGGGGGCATCTCTCAGGGCAAGAGAGAATTTGTAGGTTATAAGCCTGCAGAAGTGCTACAGGGCTCAGGGATCAAATTGTGCTTTTCTTAGATTCTCTCTAGTTCAGGGGACAGTCCTCTTTGTTCCTTATCATGTGCCCTTTCCAGCCCCATGTCCCAAACTGTGTCTTATTCTTGGGCCAGTTAGAGGCTTGTTGTTGTTCTTCAGTCGCTCAGTCATATCTGACTCTTTACATACATGGACTGCAGCTTACCAGGCTTCCCTGTCCTTCACCATCTCCTGGAGTTTGCTCAAACTCATGTGCATTGAGTTAATGATGCCATCCAACCATCTCGTCTTCTGTTATCCCCCTCTCCTCTTGCCTTCAGAGAAGTGAATTTTTCCCTGGTGGCTATCCTTCCATGTGGCTTTGAGCACCCTGCTCATCAGGTGCCCTGAGCAGGGGCAGGGAACAGGACTCAGGGGCCTTCCTCCTTGCACAGCTGCAGGGGCTGCCATTCATCCTGTAACCTGCATGGCTGCACTCGGTGCTCCTGCCTGGCAACGGCCCTCTCCTCCACCTCCTCACCTCCATGCCTTGTCTGGAAACTTGCTTCGACAGGAATATACCCTGGCCCACTTGGAGCCCCCAGACTCCCTAGAAGCTGCAGAGGCCGGGATCCGAAAGTTTGAGGATTTCTTGGTGTCTATGGAGAACAACCGGGATAAGGTTTTGAGTCCTGTGGACTCTGGAAACAAGCTGGTAGCTGAGGGGAACCTCTACTCAGACAAGATCCAGGAGAAGGTGCAGCTGATTGAGGACAGGTACTCTCTGCCCCGAGGGTCAGGGGGGGAGCCAGGTAGGGTAGTGGTGCAGTACTCAGCACCCTCGTGACTTGTGGTTCTGGCTTCCCTTGCAGGCACAGGAAGAACCACGAGAAGGCCCAAGAGGCCTCAGAGCTTCTGAAAGACAACCTAGAGCTCCAGAACTTCCTGCAGAACTGCCAGGAGGTAAGGGTCCAGCCAGGCTGGCCACTTGGCGGGAGATTCCCTCTAGAAGCACAGTGCCCTGGAGGTGGGAAATCTTTTCTAACTCAGGGGTCTGGATTCCACGAGCAGGGAGCTCTGGGCTCATGACGGCTTAAGTCCTTCATCCTCTAGAATCTTTGGTTTCACAAATTTTTTTTTTTCAAATTTGTAAATATATGTTTCAGTTTGTCGAGTCTGGGGCAAGATTTCTCAAAAAATGGCCTGAGGACCATCTGTATTAGAATCACCTAGGGCCCTGGTCAGGGTTGGCTTGGAAGTCCTGTGACCTTTGCATTCATACAGGGCCCAGTGTGTACAAGGGCTTCATGTTTGGTTTAATACTCTGCTGTTGCCATCTTGCAATTCTTAATAACTTGGAATATTTCCATTTTACACCAGGCCCTGCAAATTACGGAGCTGGTCCTGGCTCTAGTTAAATGCGGACTTCTGGGCCCCAGTTGGGCCCAGATGAATCAGAACTTAGGGGGTGAGACAGAGAGCAGCATTCTCAACAAGCTTTTATGTTGGAGAACTGCTGAGTCAGAAGGTCTTCGCTCAGCCTGGGGTGAGCTGTACAGGAATATCTTTGCCCTGCACTCCTAGGTCTCTCCATGAACAGTGCTTCCATGTGGAATGGGGCTCCCCCTGACATTTTTGTTGCTTCCATCCTTGTACCCCTTTCCTCTCAACTCAAATGACTGTCCTCAACCCACCTCTGCCCTTGGTACAAACCAAGCTTGGTGTAATGCCAGGACATCTTGGAAACATGAGAGACTCAACAGTTCTTCCTTCACTGTTATTATAGGGCCTGCCCTTGGCTTTGTCCTCAGATAACATTTTCTCACCCTACTGCCAAAGGGGGGGTTTATTCATCCATTCAGTAAACACATGTTGAGTTATTGCAATAGGCCAGGCCCTGTCCTCGGTCCTGGAAATGTGGAGAGAAGTGTGAATATCCCTGGTATCTTACTAAACATGCTCTAGAGGGGAAGACACAGTGGTGCCCATGTTTCAGCCCTGAGACCATGCAGGTTAAGTTTCCTGTGCTGGGAGTTAGGGATCCTGAGTCGGAAGGGAGTATTCTCCTGTGTTCATACTTCCTCCCCTTGGCCTTCTTCTTCTGCAGCCAGAGGTGGGCAGCAGGTCCAGCCATGAGCCCCTGGCCAAAGAGGGACACTCAGGGACTATGGAACCCATTCTTTCTGCCCACAGCTCACTCTCTGGATCAATGACAAGCTGCTAACATCTCAGGATGTCTCCTATGATGAAGCTCGAAACCTTCACAACAAATGGCTAAAGCACCAGGCGTTTATGGCAGAGCTGGCTTCCCACCAGGGGTGGCTGGAGAACATTGATGCGGTGAGCAGAGCAAGTGGTGGGGTCTCTGCTTTGGGAGTCTTCCTTGAGTGGGGCTGCACATGGGGCACGCACACTGGCCTGGAGCTTGCCGAGCTCCATGTGAAAAACTTCTCCAATTAGTAGTTAAACCTTGGAACTCCTGATAATCCAATGTTGTTAAGCCTGCACAGAATGGGTGCCTCCTGTGGGTCACTTGAGTCTCAGGACAGTGCAGGACACTAAGAACATGGAGCCTGTGCGTCCAGTGCCAGGACAGCAGTAATCTCTTGTCTTCCGTCCATCATCCTCACCAGGATGTCCTGCCCAGAGGCAGTGGGATCTGTGAGATGAGCAGAGTGGGCCCGGGACTACTGACCCTCATTGTTTGGATGGGCAGAACCACCAGGGAGTTGTCATTCATAGCAGAGGTCCCATCTGTAACAAGCTTGTCCAGGGGCCCAAGTCAAAAATATGGCTGGAGTCAGGCCTGGGAAGAGAAAGAGAGGAGAAAGAGGAGCCTCTTGCTCCTGTGGCTGTCTGGAAAAAGCAGGCCTGGGAGCCACACGAGTTTGTGTCCATCATGGTTAAGTATGCAGGCTCCAAGCCAGGCTGTCTGACTCCTTAACCTCCACGTGTCTCAGTTTCTGCTGCAAATAACTCTGGAGGTACAGAGTTTTTCAGCTAAGCCTCATCCAAGTTCTAGGCAGATCCATTGCCTTGCCAACCTCCCCTCAGTTAGCCCTGGGCTACCACCTGGAGCAAGGCACTCTCCAAGGATCCTCTCCAAGGTCGTAGGGTGAACACTTCTCCTTCCCCACACAGGAAGGAAAGCAGCTGATGGAGGAGAAGCCCCAGTTTGCGGCCCTGGTGTCGCAGAAGCTGGAAGCCCTGCACCAGCTCTGGGACGAGCTTCAGGCCAACGCACAAGATACGGCTCAGCACCTGTCAGCTGCCAGGAGCTCTGACCTGCGCTCGCAGACCCAGGCCGACCTCAACAAGTGGATCCGGGCCATGGAGGACCAGCTGCAGTCGGACGACCTGGGCAAGGACCTGACCAGCGTCAACAGGATGCTGGCTAAGCTGAAGGCAAGTGAACGAGTTGCAGACTGGGGCTGTTGGCATGGAGGGAGTCTTGGCAGCAAATCTGCAACCTGAAAGGGAGTACCCTCCTGTCCCTTTAGCTAGGCTGGCTTTATCACATCTCCCAGTTTGTAACCCAGCTCCTATCCTCTGTGGTGGGTGAGACAGGGATGGATCCAGACAGGGTAATAAAAGCGTGCATGAGAAGTATAGCATAAGTGCTCAGAGGGGCAAAAGATGAGGTGGGGGCAATCCAAGAAGACTCCCTGTGGAAGGCTGAGCTCAAGCCAGGTCTTGGAGGATCGGTGAGAGGTGGACGATGAGAAGGAGGAGGGGCTGGCAGGTGCCAGGGCCGGTGCCGACACCATCCTCTCATGTCCCAGCGCGTGGAGGACCAAGTGAACGTGCGTAAAGAGGAGCTGGAGGAGCTGTTCACCCAGATGCCCTCGCTGGGAGAGGAGGCAGGGGATGAAGACCTGAGCATCGAGAAGCGGTTCCTGGACCTTCTGGAGCCCTTGGGGAGGAGGAGGAAGCAGCTGGAATCATCCAGAGCCAAGCTACAGATCAGCCGGGACTTAGAGGATGAGACGGTGAGTGGGCACAGCGGCTCCCCCTTCCCCAGCTGTCATCGGGGTGGCTGGCTGCTGCCCAGGGCAGTTCTTGGCAGGGGACGTCTGGTCATCTCACCACCTCATTTCACAGGGTGGTTGTAATGATTACATTAAACATGAAAGTAATCCAGTGCCCTTTGAAGGGTGGCTTGCTCATGGACTTTAGGGGCCAGACAGACTTGGGCTCGAGGTCCAGCTATGTTGCCGTCCGCCTTGAAGTGACTGGGAGCAAGTTACTTGGAAGCTCGATTCAAAGTATCAGAATGCCCCCCTTTTATAAAACACTGATGGGGTGTTGGGAGGAACCGAAGGGACACGGTAGACAGAGCTGTGTCTGGCCCACGGTGAGTGATGGAAGGGTGGCCGTGGTTGTCATCAGCTGTCCCCCGCCCTCTGGTCTCCGCAGCTCTGGGTGGAGGAGAGGCTGCCTCTGGCCCAGTTGACTGACTATGGCACTAACCTGCAAACCGTGCAGCTGTTCATGAAAAAGAATCAGGTGAGTCCTGCCACCTGGTCAGTCTTTCCTGCCCCTGCTGCTCCCCAGGGAGAAAGGCCCAGCCCTAACGACACAAAGCCCCAGCAGCAGATTACAGACTACTATTCTTGTTGACAGTTTCAGGGTTCCCAGTCTGTGTTTGTATTCTCATGCAGCTTTGGTGATAGCAGAGAGAATTCTAGGGGAACCATGGGAGGTGATGAATGGGAATGGAGGTCCAGGTGCTTTGGAATTTGGGGTCATTTAGGACACAGGTGAGTATAGGACCTGGAGGCCCTGGCCTGGGGGTTCACATGCTTTGTACCTTCTGTATTCCATGGCCTCCCTGAGAGGAGGCTCATAGCTCCTGGTGTCTCTCCTGTCACTGCTTTGTCCCTCTTTCAGGGCTAAGCTTGGCCTGTTAGGTCTCCTCAGAGCAAGTAGGCCTCTACTCTCTGAAACACATGAGAATGTTTGTGGGGCTCTAACCCCACTTCCTTTAGAGGAAGCCACTAAACTTGGACTCTGAGCCATAGGAGCAAACATCCATTGGCTATTCTGCTGTTTTAGGCCTGATTGGGAATTTCTGCGGCCTTGGTCAGAAGCCTGGAAGCAAGCAGATGCTCTTCCTCTGTCAGGGCTGCAGGGAAGCCTGCATCCTCTGGGGAGGCCAGTGGCATGGGTTTTTGGTCTGACCATGCGATCTGGCCAGGGGCTGACTGTACCCCTGCTCTTAGGCGGAGTCTGTCCTGGCTCAGGAAGCGGGGGCAGCTGCAATCTCGATCAGGGAGAATATGGGAACTTAGAGAAGAGCAGAGTGTCCCAGTGTGACAGTCACTACTGCAGCAACTTGGGAAAGGAAGGTCATGGCAGACAGTACTTCCTTCCAAAAATGTCAGCAGCCAACATATGCCCACAGAACCCAGCAACTGTGCAAGGGCCTGAATTAATTATACTAAAAGTAGTTTCTTGAAAGCTCCCTCTAACCCTTTGCTTCCAGTTGCCATGATCATGGCACTGAGGCTCCAGTGGCAGCACATAGGGACCCGAACTAGAAGGTGGTGGAGGTGAGGGTTCCACTAACACATCAACATCCAGTTAAAGGGGGAAAGCTGGCAGAAGACAGTATCCTTGGGGCCTCAGTTTCCTCTACTATAAAATGAGCCAACTCTAGTCCTTTCAACACTCAATACTTTAGCCTCAGAGTTACTGCCAAATGATTTTCACCTCCCTGAGCTAAAGATGGCTATTTCAGGAGAAGGGCAAGAGTAATATGGATGGGGTTCCCCTTAACATGAAGGGAAAGACAATCTCTTCGGTGAGCGTGGCTGCTCCAGTAAAGATGATTTTAGGCTAGCCTCACTAAAGCCGAAATCCCATTTTATCATTCCTTCTATTGCAGTGGTCCGTGTGCATCAGACTCACCCAGAGGACTTGTTAAAACACACTTGACCGGGCTCCACCCTAGATCCTCTGCATCAAACTCTGGGAGCAGAGCCTGATAATTTGTGTTTCTATTAAGATCCTAGGTGATGCTGATGCTGCTGGCCTGGAACCCCACTTTGAGAACCACTGCTCTAATGGCCATCACTGTGACTAGAACCCAACCTCAAGGTGCCTCATGAAGGGTTCTCAACTCTAGCTGCACATTAGAATCACCCAAGGGAACCTTTAGACAAACGAATGCCTGGGTCCTATCTCAGATCAATTAATTTGGATCTCAGGGGATGGGGTGGCCCTATCTATGTCTAGTTTCCCCCAGTAATTCAATGTTGAACCAGGGTTAAGAACCGCTGTCCAGCCTGGCCTGGCTCCCACCTCCCCCTGAATCTTCTGTCTTATCACTTTCACCGCCCCCACAGTATTCTAGCTTGCCTGGCCTTTTGGACCATCCAGGTTTCCCTCCAGGGACTTCCTTGACACTGGCTCTGTCCCCCACATCTCTCTGGGGTTTCTTTCTCTCATCAGTCACGTCTCACTCAGACGTTATCTGTACAGAAAACCCTTCCTGCCCCCCCAACTAGAGTGGCCACCACCACACCTCGGAGAACAATCTTCATCTCATTGGTGTCTGGTCCTCATAGCACCTGTTATCTACGTTCATGTATTTATTTACATGCTTACCCTCTACTAGAGTATACGCTTTGTGAGGGCAGGGGTTTTGTTTATCTTGTTCCCATATTGTCCCTAGAACAGGGCCTGTTACCTTAGAAATAATTTAATAACTAGGTATTAAATGAATGGAGTCAAGGAACAAGATGTCCTAAGTAAGCACACGAGCAGAAGCCTAGGAAGGAATTTGCTTAAAAGGAGAGAGACAGAAATAGCTTTCTAGTATACCTGAAGAGCTCATAGATCTCAGGGAAAGTAAACAGGCGAGTGGAAGCTGACGCGGTGGGTTGTTTGAATACAGTTGCTGAGACCACAGGAAATTGTCTGAATCGAGATTCCAAGCATCAGGTGTCAAGGTGCCTTTCAACAAGTTAGGTGACTTACAGGTATTGATAGTTCCATGTATTTTGCATGCTGACGGTCACAACACTGGCAGTGTATCCTGTTCTTGCCCATCACCAAAGTGGGAAGAAAATGCCATTTTGGTAACCGAAGTCTCAACCAGGAAATAATAACAAAGCTCAGAAAAGATTTGAGAAATAGATACAGGAGGAAAACAAAACAAAATCCTACTCTGAATAAGGAGCAACTGCCGACCATTGTTTTATACAGAGTAAAAGTTGCTAAAAATCAGATCTCAGAAGGCCATTTAGGAGTCGTTTTCCTCTCCTCCACCACGCACAGCTAAGAAATCAAGCTCTACCAAAACAGGAGGAGTAGGGAGCCGTCAAGAGCACTGGTTCTGGGATCCAAGAGAGCCGTGTTCAAATACCACCCTGTCACTTGAAGCCCACAGAGACCTAACCGCTCTGTGTTGGCATCCAGTGCTGATCTCAGAAGCTCACAGGAGGGTGAGAGGAGAGTGGGTAGACCTAGCACTGCGCTGGGCACATGGTCACAGGCCGTTTTTACGGCCACACATGCTCTGCTCAAGCTTCCCCGAGTGGTCCAGGGTGAGAGGTGCCCAGGAGGGGCCCTGGGCTTCCCTGCATGGTGGGAAGGCCAGCCCCTGAGTCCTCAGCCCCTGAGCCCTTCCCCTCTGGCCACAGACACTGCAGAACGAGATCCTGGGCCACACGCCCCGGGTGGAGGATGTGCTGCAGAGAGGGCAGCAGCTGGTGGCGGCGGCCGAGATAGACTGCCAGGATGTGGAGGAGCGCCTGGGGCAGCTGCAAGGCTCGTGGGACACGCTGCGGGAGGCAGCGGCCGGCCGGCTGCAGCGCCTGCGGGAGGCCAGCGAGGCCCAGCAGTACTACCTGGATGCAGGCGAGGCTGAGGCCTGGATCGGCGAGCAGGAGTTCTATGTCTTCTCCGACGAGAACCCCCAGGTCGGCTCGGGCAGGGTCCAGGGCTGGGAGCCAAAACCAGCTGAGAAGAAGAGCCGGGGGGAGGTGGGCTGTCAGGGGGGCACCTGGAAGCCAGGTGTGTGAGGAGTGAGGGCAGGGGGCAGGGGTCCAGGTGCCTTCAGGACGCCCCTCCTCTTGAGAACGTATGATGCATATACTCCAGCCGGGTGCCCTGTTTGCCAGTTAGATTTGCTCTAACCCAAGAGTTCTTCATGTTTTTTTGGGTGTCAGGGGTTCTATGCAGGTGAACTGTGGTGGGAGGGAGTGAGAGGTGAGGTAAGGGGGTCTCTAAAAGCTGGGGTGATACAGGAAGTTTTCATGAGGAGAGAGGTTGGACCAGGGCCTGGGAGGGTGGATGTCAGATAAGAATTGAGGGCATGGAGAGGAAGGTAGGACGCGGGCATTGCCAAGCACCAGGAGTAGCAGGAAGAGACCGCGCACAGTGCTCCCGGGGTGTGATGCGAGCCTGGCCCTCCCGCATCTCGGGCACCTCCCGGAGCTGGGCTGTGACCCAGATGAGATGAGCTCGTGCCCTGACAGTCCGCTCCCTCCCAGGATGAAGAGAGTGCCATCGTGATGCTGAAGCGGCACTTGCGGCAGCAGCGGGCAGTGGAGGAGTATGGGAAGAACATCAAGCAGCTGGCCGGCCGGGCCCAGAGCCTACTATCTGCAGGCCACCCCGAGGGGTGCGTATGCCTCCAGGGGTGACCTGACCAGGTCCTGGGCGCACTCCCACCCCCACCCCCGCCAAGCAGGATCCCTTCAGGTCCAAGGGGAAAACAGGAATGGTTTTCCCCAAGACTACGGGTTTGAGAAGGCTACCTTCTGGACTGCTGGTTGGCCCCAGTTCCCTCTTGTGTCGTGGTTTAGTGTGACTTCAAACAGGGCTGACAGAAGTAGGCCTGGTTGGCAAAGAGGTTAGGGAACAGACTAGCAAAACCACCTGCGTGGTGAACTGAGAGCTCCGGTCTTTGGAGGAGTTAGCTTTCTGCATCTTTTAGCCTAGTCTAACTTTGCTTTTTGTATGTGTGGTCCAGAAGGTGTGTCAGGATCTCGCAGTGTCTCAGCAAAATCATCATATGCCATCTAAACCCTTGAGTGGTGTGGGTGCTGCATCAGTGGACCCCACTGGGTCAGGCCCCTCAGGCTGCCCCCAGGCCTGGCCCTGTCCTCAGGGCACCCACAGCAGCCACTTCAACATCTCCTAAGGACCCCCAGGGACTGAAGAGCCCCTGGCACTGCACATCCCTCCCTAAGGAGCCAAGCAGGGCCTGCTGCTGGTGGAGCCAGCTCAGACTCCCCACTCCCCCGCCAGCCTCCTTGGAAGAATAGTGGGAAGATTTCTCCATCCAGACCAGTCTCTCTGAGCTTCCCAGAGTCAGGGGCAGGGACAGGAGGCAGCCCCTGACGGGGGACACAGTGCATCATCCCTTGAAGCATCAGGGTCTAAGGGATGGTTCCTTTTCTCCCAGCTCTTCCCTGTGAAAAGTCACTGCCAGGTCTTCGATGCTGTGCTCCCCCACGCATCTGGGCCTCAGGGCTGGGAAGGAGGAGGCGGGCTCCTCGAAGCTGGCTGTCCTGGGTTCTCGGCCGCCCTCTCTGAGGACTTTCTTGTTTTGAATCCCAGAGAACAGATCATCAGACTTCAGGGGCAGGTAGACAAGCAGTATGCAGGGCTGAAAGACATGGCAGAGGAGCGCAGGCGGAAGCTGGAGAACATGTACCACCTGTTCCAGCTCAAGAGGGAGGTGGATGACCTGGAGCAGTGGATCACAGAGAAGGACACGGTGGCCTCCTCCTCGGAAATGGGGCAAGACTTTGACCACGTGACTGTGAGTATCCACGGCCCCTGCTTGCTTTGTCTCCCTCTAATGCAGCAGATGGAGAAGGCAATGGCACCCCACTCCAGTACTCTTGCCTGGAAAATCCCATGGATGGAGGAGCCTGGTAGGCTGCAGTCCATGGGGTCGCTAAGAGTCAGACACGACTGAGCGACTTCACTTTCACTTTTCACTTTCATGCATTGGAGAAGAAAATGGCAACCCACTCCAGTGTTCTTGCCTGGAGAATCCCAGGGACAGGGGAGCCTGGTGGGCTTCTGTCTATGGGGTCGCACAGAGTTGGACACGACTGAAGCGACTTAGCAGCAGCAGCAGCAGCAATGCAGCAGAGCTGGGAGCTGTCTCTCCCCCTCCACACACACACACCTGTCGGGTACAATGTGCCACAGTGATGAGCCCAGGCACCCTGGGGAAGGTGTCAGAGCCCAGCTCCAGGCGGTGACAGGTGCCACTGGGAGTCTATGTGATGACACTACTGAACCCCTAGCCCTGATAACCGATAACCGTGTTTCTGTCTACCCTTGTCCAGGTGCTCCGGGACAAGTTCCGGGACTTTGCCCGGGAGACCGGGGCGATCGGGCAGGAGCGGGTGGACAACGTGAATGCTATCATTGAGCGGCTCATCGACGCGGGCCACTCAGAGGCAGCCACCATTGCCGAGTGGAAGGACGGGCTGAACGAGATGTGGGCGGACCTGCTAGAGCTCATCGACACACGCATGCAGCTGCTGGCCGCCTCCTACGACCTGCAGCGCTACTTCTACACCGGTTCCGAGATCCTGGGCCTCATTGACGAGAAGCACCGCGAGCTGCCCGAGGATGTGGGACTGGACGCCAGCACTGCAGAGTCCTTCCACCGGGTGCACACAGCCTTTGAGCGGGAGCTCCATCTGCTGGGGGAGCAGGTACCTCTGGTCTCCAGCTGTCCCTCCACCTTGCCCCTGACTAGCATCCCTGGGACCCTGTAGTATCAGGTCCTCTCCTGGATTCTAGAGAGGAAATCTCTGGAACAGGCATCTCCTTAGAGAGGCAACAGCTCTGGGACAGAAGGCAGGGAGCAGAGGCTTTCAAATATTCTTTAGCTTTAGAACTATTTCCCTGGTGGCTCAGACAGTGAAGAACCTGCCTGCAGTATGAAAGACCTGGGTTTGATCCCTGGGTCAGGAAGATCTCCTAGAGAAAGGAATGGCTACCCACTCCAGTATTCTTGCCTGGAGAATCCCATGGACAGTTACAATGAGTCAGACATGACTGAGGGGCTAACACTTTCACTTTAAACTGAACCTTTCCCAAAAGCCAATGAAAATTAAGTTAAAATGCAATTTCTTTGGTTGTCAGAGTGTTACAGAATCATTAGTGAGTCCACATGTAGCACTTATCTAGCACCAGGTTCTAAGCAATACACTCAGTCACTCTCTGAGGAAAGCAAGGCATAGAAGGGAAACTAAGTTGCCTGGAAACATGCTGCTAATCAGTGGAGCCAGGATTCAGATCCTGGCTGTAGATTCTGAATGCTTAGCCATGGGGCTGTTCAGTCTTTCCAAGTGGGAGCTGGAGGGGGGCTCAAGATCAGCCTAGACTCCCCCCTCCCATCATGGAGTGCCCCCTAAGGCACTTCTATAGGCCCATAAGGTTCTGCAGAGTCCAGAGTGATGAAAAGGGTGAGGGCGGGCTCAGTCTCTTTGAGGGTGCTCACCGGGCTTCCAGTGGAACAGGGAAAGCTGGGCTCAATTGCAGTCCGGCACCGACACAGTGGAATTTCAGGAAAAATCACCGAAGTATTAATAGGTGCGGCCCCTGGGTCACCAAGAAGGGGACAGCCTAGGGATTTGTCATCCAGCTGGAGGTGCCTTGGGGATGCCGGAGCCCTTGAGGCAGGTTCAGCCCCACCAGGGTCTCGGGAATGAGGCTTCACTGCCCTGGGACCGGCCTCAAACAGGGGATGGCATCACTAAGAAGGGTCTGGAACAGGGAGTCGAGAGACGCCTCCAGTCCCAGCTGTGCCCTCTCCAAGCATGAGTGACCTTGGGCCAGTCATGAGCCTCCCTGTGGCTCAGTCTCCTCATTTTAAAAACAGGGGTAAGAACAGTACCTCTTTGATGAGGTTGTTGTAAAGACTGAGAGAGTCACAAAAAGTGCTTAGAGCAGTGCCCGGTCTATAATTACTCTTATAATCACACATCAAAAGGCACAGAGCCCCTCTCACTCCCAAATCCTCAACAGAGCCCAAGGGGTGCTTTGGGTCGGCAGAGGTGCCAAAGCAGGGAACCTTCTCTCCAGCACCCAGAAATGGGGAGCCTCCAGCACCATCCTCGGGAGGGATACCCAGAGAAAACAGACACTCTTCACCCATCCTAGGCCCAAGTAGTGTCAGCCCAGGGAACAACAGTCAGTTTTGCCCCATCACAGGTACAGCAGTTCCAGGACGTGGCCACCCGCCTGCAGACAGCGTATGCTGGGGAGAAGGCAGACGTCATCCAGAACAAGGAGCAGGAAGTGTCTGCTGCGTGGCAGGCGCTGCTAGATGCCTGTGCTGGGCGCCGCACCCAGCTGGTGGACACGGCAGACAAATTCCGCTTCTTCAGCATGGTCCGAGACCTCCTCTCCTGGATGGAGAGCATCGTCCGGCAGATCGAGACCCAGGAGAGGCCCAGGTGAGCTCGGCGTCCTCACTCCCAGACCACTTTGTGCCAGAGGCTGGCGGACCGGGATGCTGCTCTGAGGGCCCGTCCTGGAGGGGTGTCCCGGACTGTGGGCACGCAGGAATCCCCAAGGGGCACCTGAGGCTGGGTCCAGGCAGAATCTTAGTGGCTCAGCTGCTACTGGGAGGACTCACCATTGCAGAGTAAAGGGAATCCTGAGAGTGCTGAGAAACACATCTGTCATTCAGATTCTATCATGGGGCACAGTGGCCATGGTTGTCAGTGAAAATAAGTAGTTTATACATCGAAAGCTGGGCAGGTCCAGAAGTGGTCACTCTCCCCCCTAGCACGGGCTTTTTGGGACCTATTCCCTAAAACTCAGGAAAGGGGCTCATTGCCTCTGAGAGATAGAGGCAGATATGTGGGCAGTTGGCCAGGATCAGAATTCACTACACACTTTGTGCCCATCTCTGTCCCTCTGCCTCTAGGGCGCCTGTCCCGGTGGTCAAGTTTTTATATTTAACATCTCAATTGAGCTTATGATTCACATGCCATGCAATTCAACCATTTAGAGTGTGCCATTCTATAGTCACGGTTGGACAACCATCACCCCAATATAAGTTTAGGATATTTTCATCACCTCAAAAAGAAGCCTGGTACCCCTTAGCAGTTGTCACTCCTAATCCTGTCTCTTTGCAGCCCTTGGCAACCTCTGATATGCTTTGTGTACCTAAATTTGCCTATGGTAGACTTTTCACATGAGTGGGATCATGGAATGTATGGTCCTCTGGGACTAGTTTCTTTCACAGTCCACAATCTTTCCAAGGTTCATCCACATAGCATGTATCAGTACTTCATTCCTCTTTATTGCCAAATGTAACATTCCTTTGTGTGTGTGTGTGTTTGTGTGTGGTCACTGCACCCCTGCCCATGTCCTGACCACTGACTTGGGGAGGACACTAGGGCATCAGAGTTCTTGCTGGACTGGGCAGCTGGCAGGACTTCCTGGCTGTCCAGAAAGAGAGGAGGGAGTGGGTTCAGACTCCCAGGCAGATGGGGGCCCCCCCTCTGATTGGGACTTGATGTCAAGTGGGCCAGAGTCACCCCGAGTCTCCCTTTTCACCAAACTCCCAACCCTGCCCCCCAGGGACGTTTCCTCGGTGGAACTCCTCATGAAGTATCACCAGGGCATCCAGGCAGAGATAGAGACCCGCAGCAAGAACTTCAGCACCTGCCTGGAGCTTGGCAAGTCCCTCCTGCAGAGGCAGCATCAGGCCTCGGACGAGGTGGGCAGGACGGCGGGACAGACACGGGCCCTCTCCTGTCCTCATCTCCACTCCTGCCACACCAGACAGCTTCCTGGGAGGGAGCCTGTGGGCCGTGGAGGCTCATCTTTCTTTTGCCCCAGGAGCACTGGGGCTCTGTGCTGGCCCAGGGATTTACAGCCTCACCAAACCCATTCAAGGAGCTGGCCGCTTCAAAGGGAGAGTGGGCTCATAACCCTCCTACACTGTCTCATGTGTGTGTGCTTTGGGCTTGGCGACCCCTGCTTCCTGGGTGAGGCACATGTTAACCCCAGAGAGGTTAAGTAACCTGGCCAAGGCTACACAGCTGGCAGGGCCAAGACTTGAAGCCAGGTCTGTGTGACCAAGGCCAGCCAGCTTTGCAGGACCCTTCCGCACACCACCTCCAACGGTGGCGGGAAGGGTTATCAAAGCCTGAGCCGCCTTCCCTTCCTCCCCGCAGATCAGGGAGAAGCTGGAGCAGGTGTTGTCCAGGAGGGAGGAGATGAAGGAGAAGTGGGAGGCCCGCTGGGAGCGGCTCTGCATGTGTGAGTGAAGCCTGGGAGCCAGACAATCAGGGAGGGGCGGGTGCAGGGAGGGGTGATGTCACAAGGCGGTGGAGGAGAAGAGACCCCCACCCCCACCCCACAGCACCACTCATCAGCAGAACTCAGGGCTGGGGGCCTCGGGGGGGTCCATGCAGAAGACTCAGCAGACACGCTGCTGGAAGCCCATCTCTGACCAGCCAGCACCCACTCTTTGTCCACCCTCCGCCCCCGCCCCCACCTCCTGCTGGACTGGCGTCCCTGTAGAGCTGTGGCCTCTTCAGGAGTCAGGGTAAGGCTCTAGTGCATCCCAGGTGTTTTACCTGCAGCGCGTGCTCCACAGAAGGGGCTCTGTCCTCCGCGGCTGGAGACCGGAGGGGTGGGGAGAGCCCACCATTTGGGTAGAGGCTGCACAAAGACCTGGACTCTCCCATGGCTGCTTTGCACGTCTGTGAGTGAGGGAGACAGCCTGGGAAGACAGCCCAGCTCCACGTCTGTCTGTGAGCGGACTTCCCCTATGGCTCCTACGTCCGGGGGGCGCTCACAGACCCCGGGCCTTGTTGTCTCGGCAGTGCTGGAAGTGTGTCAGTTCTTCCGGGATGCCTCCGTGGCTGAAGCGTGGCTGATCGCCCAGGAGCCCTACCTGGCCAGCCGGGACTATGGACACACGGTGGACGGTGTGGAAAAGCTCCTCAAGAGGCATGAGGCTTTTGAGAAATCTGCAGCCAGCTGGGAAAAGCACTTTGCTGCCCTAGAAAAGCCCACCACGGTGAGCTGGTGAGGGGCGGCCCAGAGCAGTGGACAGCCACACTTTGGGGGTCCCTCCAGTCAAGAGTTCTTAGGCGGTTTGGGGGGACCTGTGGGCAATGTAAAGGCTGAGCAAGTGGGGAGAGCGGAAAGGAAACAGGAGTGGGAAGAAAGACTTTTGAAGGCAAGAGACAAGAGGGGCTGATTCCGGAAGGAAGGAACATCAGATATGTCGGGTACAGGGAGCCTCTTTTGAGGAAGGCTGTCTCAGAGCAGGCTACCCTCGTGGCTGCTCTGACTCCTTGGCCTTTCCCTTCCATAGCTTGAGCTCAAAGAGCGCCAGACCCCAGAGAGAACCGAGGAGGAGCCTGGGTGAGTGTGGGGAGGACTGGTTGGAGCACTCTGCTGAGGGGGAGCGTGGGGGAGGGGGAGGATGATGCTTCTACTTGAAACAGGCCCCCTGATGTTTTGACACACCACATGTGACCTCTCACACCTGGGCCACTACTCAGAGAAATTCAGAGTGTCTGGAGCTTAAAGGCAGAGAAGAGACTTCATTTCCCCCCAGTCCTGGGTGTCCTGGAGTCCTCATGGGGGAAGGATGGGGTGGGGGAGTGGGCCATGGCTGCTGCACCGTGGCTGCCCTGCTCTGGAAACCAGCTGAACACGTGTCCCGAAGGCCGGGCTGCCTGGAACCAGCCTTTTCTGAAGTATCTGCCTTCACTTTGCAGATTGCAGAGCGTCTGCCAGGCTGCAGACTTGGCTTGTGTTTTAGGGGGAGGAGGTGGGAAGCCAGGCCTTCGAGATGGGCTCCGACCTCCAAGAGGTACTCGTTTCTGAAGCGGAACATTGTTTTCCGTAGGCCTCAAGAGGAAGAAGGCGAGACAGCGGGGGAGGCTCCCCGAGGTCCCCACCAAGCCACCACTGAGAGAACGTCCCCGGTCAGTTCCCTGTCCCATTTGTCTAGTTCCTGGGAGTCATTGCTGCCAGAGACCCATCGTCCCGACTAGGCTCTGCGGGGGCAGAAGGCCAGGATGGGCACACCCCAACCCTCCAGAATCCTTCCACCACTCTGCCTTTTTTACTTAGCTTTTCTTAATTTCTAGAATAATTCCCCTCCTCCCCTCAATCAAGAAGAAACTGACATGCCAGCCCACTGACATGACTCTCTTTAGTTTGGTTTGATCTGGTCTAATAAATTTTGTTATATAAACACATCCCCATCTCCATCAGAGGGAACAGTTTATACAGCAGGGATGATCCCCTTTTATACACTGTCCTTTCCGCACTAACACCGTCCCTAACTCAGTACCCCCTACACCCCCTACACATCCACATACACACATACTCACAAATGGACCGTGTGGTCTCCCTGCCCCAACCGTGGGATTTAGGGAAGTGAAGTGGGCACGTTCACCCTCGAGTAGACTCCTTCCACTGAGACAGAGGCCCCTCCCCACTTTGCACCTTCCTGGCCTGATGCGTGTGGGTCAGTGAGCTGGAGACAGAGCTGGTTCTGAAGCAAGAACAGACTTGAGGGGGCGCTTCAGGAGGAAAAGAGAGCCCCAGGGATTCTGCCTCAGAGGTCTCCAACTTGTAGAAGGGAGAATGGGGAGGAGGGGGTACCTAAGGCCCAGATGTCTTCAGGGCCTTGCCTAGCATAGATCCTTTAGCTGAAAGGACCCGGGAGGTCTATGCAGGAAGTCTGGGAGGCTCTGATCCCGGTTTGGGGGTAATGTCCTGGGAGCTGCTGACTGAGAAGAAAGCAAGAATCCAGCATGTGCCTTGCATGGCTTTGCCGCTGCATGTCCACCACCTATGCAGGTGAGCTTGCCTGAACCTTTAGGAGTTCTTGGTGGAAATTTCTGGTACAACATCAACCCCAGAAAAATGCATTTCCTGGGCAGAATCCCTGTCGGATCTAGATTTCGACCCTTCCCACACTTCTGAGAACACACACACACACAGGACACAGACACACACACACACAGACACACACACACACACACAGACACAGACACACACACAGACACACACACACACACAGACACACACAGACACACACACACAGACACACACACACACACACACAGACACACACACACACACACACACAGCTGCCTCCAGGCCAAGAAGCCTCCCTTTCTGAGCTGCACCAGCCCATCGTGTCCAGCAGAGGGCACTCCTGGGCTCCCGCTGGAGGGTCTCTCCCAGGAGTTCCCTCTGAAGATCCCATTGTGGCAATGTGGGGGGGTCTCTAGTGAACTTCGCCCTGGCCCCACCTTTCCCAGAGACAGCCCCACTGGAAGGAGAGAGAACTCTGGTGGGGGCTGGTACGGACTGCGGACCCTGGGGCTGTGACTGTTCCTGCCACCTGCGCTTCAGCTGTGCATCCCTGTGTGTCTGCGTGCGGTGGTGTCCCAGGTCTGCGGGTTCCTTTGTGACCGCCAGAGCGATCCATACATTGTCTGTGTCGTGTCCATCTGTGCAAATGTAATTACGTGTGCATCAGAGCCGCCTCCATCCAACACCCGAATGCTGCTGGATCTGGGGGAAATAAAACCTGGTTGGACCTGAGTGTCTCTCTGGAAGGAGGAGTGAGCCCACACTTGAGACCCTTCCCAGAGAGCCAGCCACCCTGCCAGATGGGGCAAGTGGCCTGTGCGCAGTACCAGGAAGAGACCAGATGGTGAATCAAAAGAACACCAGGCCCAAGGCCTCATGCAAACAGATTTCCTGCCACTTCTCCTTTCCGAGCCCTTTGTTGTGTTTTCATGAGGATCCACGGAACTCCACGGGGGAGAGTGGGATACCCCTTTGTTCTCTGATACGAGAAGAGTGGAGAAAAAGTCCCATGCAGGTTGGAAAACCTTTCCAGAAGCCACAGGCCTCTCGCAAGCAGGCCGGCTGAAGGAAGATCCACTGAGCCTTCTCGCGGGTTAGGCCTGGCTCTCCTGTCCTGTGTCTGTGGTCTGGTGTCGGTGGCCTGTAGGGTAGATCCGTGCTGTGTGTGGTCTGGTGTCGATGACCTGTGGGATAGATGAGTGCATTGTGGCTTCCCGTGAAACCCATCACTAGTGCATGCCAGTTTCCTGCTTGGGGGAGTGGACCAGGCACCTGAACCCCTGTCTGGACCGCTGCACAGCCCACGGTGACCACCCTGCCAGCCCTGCCTGCTCCTCCCTTCTCGGGTATGCGCACACACACATACGCACAGGCAGGGGCTGGAGCACGATTCCATGCATTCAGTTTTTTCCTCAAGCATATCATCGTCGTACAATCCATTGCCTCCATCACCTCCTAGCTTTCCATGTTAGAGCATGTTCTGATTTAAAGGAAAAAAAAATCCATTCTACAGGTAAGTACGCAGGAACACGTAAGATCAAGAAGAAACAAGTTTTCACAAATGGCAAAATTCCTGGAGTGAAATTTTGGAAGTCTGGATGTTGGGTTCTAGTCCTTCATTGTAGAAATGTCATGTGAGATTTTAGACAAACCCCCTAATCCTCCTGGGTCTCCTTGCCCTTTATAGAGCTCTCTCTGCAGGATTACAGAAAGTCCAGGATGTTCCTGTATGTGAACCGTGTACCTAAATAAAGGGAGGGTTGGGAGAGAATGGTTTCCCCACTTTCGTGGTGTTCTCAGCTCTGAGAAACTTGGTTTAGTGGTCAGGTGCCAGCTGGTGTGAGGCTGGAGATGGGAAGAGATGACAAAGGGCTAAGGTGTTTTCCTTGGTTGCCTGGGGAAGAGAGGAAGGCAGGGTTGAACCTCTGTTCCTGCCAAGGCCAGGGCCCTGAAGGTGGCCCTGGGGTAGCAGAGGGGGGCCTGGCAGCAGGCTGAGCCTCCCCCCACCACACCCTCCACGTTATGTGTCTCCCCTTCACCCTGAGTGCGGCTCTGGGGAGGGTTTGGAGGTCCTGCTAAGCATCCTTATCTGCTTGGCTCTGGCTGCCTCAGAATCCTCAGTGTAGCATTTGTGGTGAGATGCTGAGGTTGATTTATGGAGAAGAAATGGTATTGCAGAGGATTTGAGCCAACCCAGGCTTGGGGGCCCACAGCCCCAGGGGCCTCTTCTGTGCCCTGTGCCTGTTTCCTGGCCTTGAGAGAGAAGCAAGGAATGCTCTAGGAACTCCCCCAGTGGAGCTGCTGTAATGATGAGAGAACCCTGAAAAAGGTTGGTGCTTCTAGAGGGCTGCCACAGAAAGAAAGAATCTGCCTTCGGGGTTCACTGTTTTAGAGCAAATGTGCCCTGTCCTACTCTGAGCCTCAAGGCTGGATTCCTCTGTGGTGCAGGGACTCTGGGGCCAGGCTGCTCCAGAAAGCAACTGCCTGGATGCATTTCATTATCAGGCCTTCATCAGGTTGTCAGGGAAAACTCTTAGCCAAGCACAGCTCACAGACGTCACTCTTCCCCATGACCTTCCAAGACTGCCTGCAGCTGGCTTCCCCGAGGGTGGACTCGCCAACTCATGTGGGATGAATAGGAGGGTCCAGACCCCCAGGTCCCTTGTCTCTCCCTTCCAGAGCCTTAGAGGTAGAGGTGGCTTCAGGCAAGTGACCAGCACTTTCGAACATGAGGGACAGTGTCCCGGGGCTGAGCGGGCACTGGACTGCAGCAGCTCACCTTTCAGCCAATGCCTGGTAGCTCCAGCTGCTGTCACCACCTTGGCAATACCCACCCCCCACACCCCCCACCCCCAGCCCCCAGAACCAGCCTCCGCGGCAGGCAGCCCAGAGCTTTAATCAGCTGCCAGAGGCCAGACTCTGACGTCCTTAGAGGGAAGGGATGTGGGTGTGGACGCAGCAGCTGTGTTTCTTCTTGCCTGAGCAAGCTCTCTCCATCCTTTCTACCGGATCATTTCTCCCCTCCCACTCTGAAGCCGAACTGAGCTGCTGGTTCAGGCGTTTTTGCAGCAAAGGCAAATGGTGTGTTTGTCCGTAATGAGCAGACCCGGTCTGGAAAGAACGTCAGTTTTCCCACGAACCTGGGTGTGTCTGTCTCCCCAGAATGCCTGAATCAGCGTGGAAGGGCTGTGTCTGCCTACAGCCTGGCACCACACCCTGACACTCTGGGGAAAATGGCTCTAGGCTCTTTCTGGACATCTGTCCAAGGCTAGGTGTGCCCCACTCGCTATGCTGAGATTGGGCGTGATCTTCCTGTCCCTGCTGTTCAAAGGCAACCCCTAAGTTTGTCTGCCAGTCCATGTTTCAGAGCATCCCAGTCCTGATAGACCCAGCATGGGACTCAGTTAACACTGAAGGCATCTCAGAAATGGGGTTGGAAGTTGCCAACTTGACCGCTGGGTGTCAGGTACAGATGGGGGAGTCAGTGTCTTCCTTTTGGTCTGAGTGCCTGCTCAGAGGCATCAAGCAGCTTCAAGTTCCTCATGGCAGGGACCTGAAGAGCCCACACTGGTCGTGGGAATGGCGAAAACAGCCCCTGAGGAAGCCTCATTCTCTCCCCCAGGATGGTCATGGGGGAGACCTTCCCTGTCCAAAGGGACCCTGCACACTCCCCTCCTTCCCCCTCGCTTCACCTGGTGGCCTTCTGCTCTGCATCCCTCCCTTGTCTTCCCTGGTTTCCAGTGACTGGACTCTCACCACAGTCCTTCATGTCTTAGTTCAGTTCAGTGGCTCAGTGGTGTCTGACTGTGACCCCATGAACCGCAGCACGCCAGGTCTCCCTGTCCATCAGCAACTCCCAGAGTCTACTCAAACTCATGTGCATGGAGTTGGTGATGCCATCCAACCATCTCATTCATCTCTTAAACATCCTCCATAAGAATTCTAACAGTCCCGGGGCACAGGGCTGAGCCACTCTGCTGCCCTTCCCACTCCTCGTGAGAGCTTCTCGCCTTGGCCCCCAACCTGGAGGATTCCCCACCTGGCCGGCCTCAGCTCTTCCCGCACGTTTTCGTCTGTTCAGCAACAACTCTGTTCTCTCCTCCGGCATTTGTCTCTGCTCACCCTCCGTTCCCATCTCTCTGACTGCTCTCAACTCTTCTCTTGCAAACAAGTGTCTTTTGAACAGCCTTCCCAGCCTGACTGCTGAGAGCCTTCTCACCCAGACAGTGAAAGCCCAGACCGCAGACATTTAGGGAAGGAAGAAGTTCTCAGCTGCAGAAGTGGCCAACTTCCCCTGCCCTATCATCTCACAGGGCTATCTGGTTGCTTAAGGCATTCAACCGTAGGTCTTGTGTGGCCTCCAGCCCCCCTTCTGGCCCTTTTCGGCATGGCTGTGACACAGTCCCGCTGCCTCAGCCCTTCAGCCACGCATCTTCTGTAAGCCAGACTCCCCTTTAGCCCATGAACCCCGTTGGATAGACCCTTTTCCCTGAGCAGTAGTGCCACGCCGTCTCTTGCAGCAGGATTTAGTGGGAAGAGCTCAGGGTTTGGGACCAGACCACTGCATCCTCAACTTTCACTCGGTAGTTGTGTGACTCTGGGCCCGTTACTCATTCTCCCTGACCCTCAGTTTCCTCATCTATGAAACAGGCGTAGTGACACCCACCTCTCAGAAAGGGTGTGAGGACAGGGAAAGGGAAAGTAGGTAGAACACCTAGTAGGTGACTGTCTTCATTTTCCCTTCATTCTTTTCTCCCTCTCTCACCACAGTCCTTCATCTCCTAAACGTCCCCCACAAGAATTCTAACATTCGTTGCCAAAACCCTCCCAAACCAGCCTTCCTGCAGCGCCCCTCCCTGGAGACCCCCGACACACACTCGAGGTTCAGTTCTTGCTGTGAGGTAGGTCGAACAGTCTTTGGGATGCATCCTCATACCCCGTTTTCTCACTTACCAGAATTTCCTTCAGAGAGAAGTTCACTTGCGTTTCCTTGCTTGTTCATATATCTGGGATCACTGACCATCTTCTAGAACATCTCAGAGACCCTGTGGTCACACCCCAGGTTGTTTTTCTCCTTGACTGGAGACTTGGTTGTCTATGTGCTGGCCCCTTATGCCGCCTGCTGGCTGGGTCTGGAACTACACCTTCAACCCCTTCATTCCGGGTAAGAAATGGACCCATCCTGTCCCCTTCCCTTTCACCTTCTTGAAAGTCCTCTGGGGAGGAGACATCTGCCTGCTTTCCCCCGCCCATGTCAGCTTCCTAGCAAGGCAGGACCCTAAAAAGTCAAGCATACAGGACTCTGCAAAGACTCTGAGGTGGCCACGCCCTGCCCGTCAGGAGCTCAGGCCTCTCCTTGTCTGATTACAGCCCTGTGAGGTCCTAAAAGGCTCGCCTGTCCGTGCCCTTCGTCCCCTGATGGTCCCCCAGCTGCTGCCTGTCCCCTACCCTCCTCAGACGCTTTGATCCCAGCAGCCAGCACACACAGCTAGCTCAGATGAGCCCTACCCACCCACCTCAGATGTGCCCCACGCACCCACCCACCAGTCCCCTGGGCCCCCAAACCAGAGAACAGAAGCTCCAGGCTTATTCCAGGCGCCGTCTCGGGCCCTTCTCTCTCCTGCTCTTACTCCCACTCATGGTCTAAACTCTCCATCCATCCCGACCCAACCCCCAGAGTTTCTCCCAAGTGGCTGGATCCTCCTTTTATCAGAGTGTCTCCCAGCTCCTCTGGGCAAGGGCTCTAGGCTGGGATACCCCTCAGGTGGAATCTGTGCATCCTCCTGATGACCGAAGGGCCGGAGCAGCATGCCTGCCTTCTGCCATGTATCACAGAGGATAGAAGGGAGTCAGATCGTCTCAGCTATCCAGGGCCTTTTAATAGAACTTGCCTGTTCCTACAGCACACAAGTAGCCAACACCCCCTCCTGGTTTCTGCCGTCCACTGATCCCTCTGCCTGCAGAATCTGTATCAGAGCGCAGTATGGTTCCTGGGACAGCAGGAGAAGTGCCTCCCCTGCTCTCTTAGAAGATGGCACAAAACATATTTACCCCTGGAGACTATAAAAGGAGGACCCTTTTGCCCAAGCCATGCCCCTGTCTTTCTCCTGTGTCCCTTCCCCCAGCCCAGGAGGGAAAGAAGCCCTGCCAGCCCTGGGTCTGAAAGGAGCAGCTGCTACTAGACCCTTCCACCTCCCACCCTCATTTTTGGCTCTCTCCTCCTCAGGCCTTAGCCTTGAGGGTAGAAGGGCAAGGGTGTGTTTTAAATTTTCTCCATGTGAACAGTCAAGAGAACAGAAGAAATCTTTGCATACATCGGAAAAGCCGTATTTTCCAAAGCCCACCCATAACCTGGCTGCTTAACTTTTGATCACACTGGCCATTAGCCTCTGACTGTCCCTGCCATTAGGAGGAAATAGAAGAAAGGTGAAATTAAGTTGGGAGGCAGTCCTGGAAAAAATGTGTTTCAGAGGAGAGTTCCCAAAAGGAAAGGAGCATGGAAATTAAAGTATAGGAAGAGGATGTGGACACACAAGCCTGTAGTAAAACCAGTCCCAGGAGGGTAGAGGCTGAGTAGGGGGTGAACAAGCCTAGAGTGTCTGCTGGGTTTTCCTCCCAGCATCTGCCAGGGCATCTTCCCTGAGCCACCAGGGAGTCCCGGAGAGCCTGGCCCATTGCCAGAAGGGGCAGAGGAGCCAGCTGGAGATGAAAGGCTTCACTACCTCCCCGACCTCTATGCCCGAGTCAGAAGGTTGGCCTGATTGGGTCCACAGAACCCAGGCTCCCAGACTCAACCCTGCCACTCCTGCCCTTCTTCCCTGCTGGAGGATGATCCAGGCAAGGCCTTAGGGCCTACAGATCCTTGTGGTCAATTCCAGCTCATTGCCAACACTCAAACATATAAATCCCGCAAGATGCATAAAGATGGGTGTGGCCCAGCCGCAACTCTCCAAAGGCTCTAAGACAAGGAAAAGAGGAGAACCCTAAGGATGTGATTAAAAAAAAAAAAGTCAGGCCTGCCCAATTCTTCAGTGCATGCTCTTAACTGGAAATGAAAGCTGTGTTACCCTGGGTAAGTCACTTAACCTCTGAGCCCAGATTGTCTCATAGATTGAAGGTGTTAGACTAGAGTAGTGATTTTCAACCTTTTCCAGCCATATTATTCCTTTTTTTAAATGGGATCTTAGGGAACCCCAGATTAGTTGTTTGTTAACTAGTCCTAATTTAATGGAATACAAACATGACCAGCTTTACCTTTCTTCCAACCACCACCATCAAATATCTCCACTGAACCTCCGCTTCCCATTCCTTAGTACCAGCTCTGGCAGACATTGGTCATTTTTAACTGTTAAAAAGTCCAATCAGTCTCTTTCAGTTTGAAGCTTCAATCTGATGTCCAGAATGGTATCCAGCTCCTCTCATTCTCCATTTCTCTATTTTGGATTTAATCCAAGGTCTGAAGGACCCACAGTGGGAAACACAGGGTCTGCTCTTTCCTGGCTCCTCCCCAGCACTCTTCTGGGCCTCCATCTTCAGTTGGGACAGGGAGTAAAAAGAGGGCAGTGTCTGCTTACTGCCTGAGGTGGCTCTGGTCCTCCTGGGCTGTCAATGGCCTTGGTCCTTCAGGTTGTCCTTATACCACCTGCTTGGGGACTACAAGACCCTTCCCACCTGGTGCTGTAAGGTCTTCAGCAATCATACCTTTGAGGCAGAGTTCTGGCCAGATGTCTCCAGCTAGGCTGCCTTCCTGGCTGCTTATTTGGCACATAGGAGACCCACCCATTCCTGTCCCAGCTGCCATTCTTGCGCTGCGCTCGAAAGCGGGCTGCCCCTTGCTCTCTCAGTCTGTCCTCTTCTCTCTCCTGCTGCAGTGGCACAAAAGTGGATCAGCAAGGCTCTGCATAAGGGAATACCCAGCCAGGGGACAAGAGTCTGCTTCCCCTTCTCATAGGCACCTGACATACAGCCCATGGCTCCACTAGAGGCCCCTCACTTGGCTTGGGTGGGGGTTGGGAGCATCCTGCCTTCCATTCAGTTCAGTTCAGTTCAGTTCCTCAGTTGTGTCTGACTCTTTGTGACACCATGGACTGCAGTACACCAGGCCTCCCTGTCCAACTCCCGGAGTTTACTCAAACATGTCCATCAAGTCGGTGACGCCATCCAACCATCTCATCCTCTATTGTCCCCTTCTCCTCCTGCCTTCAATCTTTCCCAGCATCAGGGTCTTTTCAAATGAGTCAGTTCTTTGCATCAGGTGGCCAAAGTATTGGAGTTTCAGCTTCAACATGAGTCCTTCCCATGAACACTCAGGACTGATTTCCTTTAGGATGGACTGGTTGAATCTCCTTGCTGTCCAAGGGACTCTCAAGAGTCTTCTCCAGCACCACAGTTCAAAAGCATCAATTCTTCAGCACTCAGCTTTCTTTATTGTCCAACTCTCACATCCATACATGACTACTGGAAAAACCATAGCTTTGACTAGACCGACATTTGTTGGCAAAGTAATGTCTCTGCTTTTTAATATTCTATCTATGTTGGTCATAGGTTTTCTTCCAAGGAGCAAGCATCTTTTAATTTCATGGCTGCAGTCACCATCTGCAGTGATTTTGGAGCCCAAAAAATAAACTCTGTTACTGTTTCCCCATCTATTTGCCATGAAGTGATGGGACCAGATGCCATGATCTTAGTTTTCCACCTTCCATGGGGAGGTGCAGGGAGGCAAAAGCCACCGCCTTTCCCTGGGGCATTGACTCCTTAGGTAGTGATTCTCCATCAGCACACTTGAGTGCATGAAAAGCTTATTAAGAAATACCAATGTGCAGACCCCACTCCAAGCTAGTTAACTCAGCATTTTGAGGATAGGTCCCGCACATATTTTGTTAAAGCTCTCAACGTGATTGTAAAAGGCAGCTGGGGTTAGGAACCACTGCCCTCCTCCAGCAAATCCCCACCAAACGAAGGGGGCAGGACCAGTTATTCCCCCCATGAGTTGGGAGGGTTGGGGTTTCCCTGGTGGCTCAGTGTACAAGAACCCACCTGCCAATGCAGGAGACATGGGTTCAAACTCTGGGTCGGGAAGATCCCCTGGAGAAGGAAATGGCAACCCACTCCAGTATTCTTGCCTGGGAAACCCCGTGGACAGAGGAGCCTGGTGGGCTGCAGTCCACAGGGTCGCAAGAGTCAGACACGACTTAGTGACAAAACAACAACCTAGAGACTTAGGGCCTGGTGCCCAGACACAAGTTGAAGGTAACAAGTTCTCATCAACTTCCCTGGTGGCTCAGATGGTAAAGAATCTGCCTGCAGTGTGGGAGACCCAGGTTCGATCCATGGATTAGGAAGATCTCCTGGAGAAGGAAATGGCAATTCCTTCAGTGTTCTTGCCTGGATTCTCCAGTATTCTTGCCTGAGAGAATTCCATGGACAGAGGAGCCTGGCAGGCTATAGTTGCAAAGAGTCAGACACGACTGAGCAACTAATACTTGAGAGTCATACAACATCCTAGTACAAATGTTTTTTCTTGCAGCTTAGCAGCAGAACCCTTTCTTCATTTGAAATCAGACTTTGAAATCTTGTCAGAGCCCAGGTCTAGCTCGGTCAGAGTTGGAGCCTCTGGCTGGAGCCAGGATGGGCGCCTGGAGTCGGGCAACAAGCAGGGTCAGAAATCCCCTGGCCCAGTCCCTTCAGCTCACTCTAAGGACCTTCTGCTCCTATTGAGGTTGGAGGGGAAGAGTTTGGGGAAGCAGGCCAGGCAGACACCCACAGCAGGTTGTGGGAGGGCCAAGGAGGGTCGGGGAGGGCCAGGGAGGTTCAGGGAGGGCACAGGAGAGAGGAACCAGACTCGGGTGAGGCCTGCTGACCTCCCCTGTTCTGCCGAGAGTGGCCACCCCGGGTCTGGGCCCTCAGCAAGGTGCGCTCCTCCCACATGCCCTGGAGCAGGGGGAAGAAGAGAGGCCGTGGCCCCAGGACCTGCAGCCGCCACCCCCGCCAGGGCCCCATGAGGATGGGCAGGAGGAGAAATCCAGCACAGACGAGAGGCCCGCCACAGAGCCCCTCTTCAAGGTCCTGGACACACCGCTGAGTGAGGGCGACGAGCCTACGACGCTGCCAGCCCAGCGGGACCACGGGCCCAGCGTGCAGATGGAGGGCTTCCTGGGCCGGAAGCACGACCTAGAGGGGCCCAACAAGAAGGCCTCCAACAGGTGTGTCAGGGAGGGGCCGTGGGGCCACAGGATGCGCAGAGCAATCCGGGCAGTCTGTGGATGAGGAGGCCCTCCGCCTCTAGTCTGAGAGTTCCCGAGCACCTTCTGGGCCAACTCCGGGGGGCTACTTGGCATGGTGGGAAAGCCTGTCTTCAGCTGTGGGCCTGAGTTCAAATCCTATGACCTTATACTAGTTACTCAGCCTCTAACTTGTAACATGGGGATGGTGGGGGCAGCCTGCCTCTTCAATGTGGTGCTATGCCTGGTGCAGAGCAGGAGAACACTAGCTGGTACTATGCCAGGGCAGGGTAACAGGTAGGTCTTGGCACTAACAAGACCTACCTGTCGTTGGCCCAGTCCCACTTTTTACCCAGTCTGGGCCTCAGTTTCCCCAGCCATAAAATAGGGAAGGAGAAAGAGCTGACCTAAATGCCATCTGGAGGGCCCTCCTAGGAATGATATGACCCTGAGGAATTCATTCAGAGGCAGTCGTGTCCTTGAGTGTGGTCTACCCAGGGGATGCCGCTACCCAAAGTCTCTAGGGGCCTCTGCCTTCAGGCAGTGGTCCAGGGTCTCAGAGAAACAGGGCAGCATCAAGAGGTTGAAGCCAGCTCTATTCCCAGGGCCAGCTGGCAACATACAGAGAGCCTGGCCTAGAGGACACACCAAAGCTATTTCAAATTCCAAAAATGAATTTGGGGCCCGACCACCCTGAAGAGGTTTATTGCTTTATATGGAGGGTCTGCAGGAGAGGGGAAACTAGCATTTATAATGTACCTATCTATGTGGCAGGCATTATTGCAGGACTGACAAAGTCTTCACAACCACCCTGTGGTATTGAGGTTTCCATTTTCCAGATGGGGGAAACCGTCTCAGAGAGGTTGTCCTTTGCCCAAGGCAGGATTTTACTCCTCCTTAGCAACTGCCTTACTTGGGCTACCAGCTCAGAGAAGTTGGTGAGGGCCAGATCTGAGCAGAGGATCCCTGAGCTGGTGTCAGAAATCTGGGCTTTGTGGAATAGCTCTGCAGCCAGTTTTGAATGGGTCAGGTTCTCTCTTTGACCTTCCAGTCCTTCCTCCCTATGTGTCCTGCTAGTTCTCCACCTTTCTGCCCTCAAAAAGGAGTGGGGGGGGGGAGAGAAGAGGAAGAAGCGCTTAATGTTTCTCAGCACTCATTACTGTCGAAGGGCAACGTGCTCTGTATTTGTCAAAGGAGTGCAGGTGAACTCCTTTATGAGCTCGTGTGTTGGTTGTTCTCACCAAACCTCCCATTTGAGTTGAGCCTTGATTTGCGCAAATACGTTCCTTTAAAAAAGTGCTAGCACAATATACCAGGCATTGATCATCCATAAAACAAAATACCCCTACCACCAAAACAAAACCCTGCTCTGTTTGTGTTCTGTAGTGAGACTCATAGGCTGTAGTGAGACTCAAACCCACTCCAGTATTCTTGCCTGGAGAATCCCACAGACAGAGGAGCCTGGCAGGCTATAGTCCATGTGGTCACAAGGAGTCGGACACGACTGAATAGTCGGACACGACTGAATGAGCACAAGCACAGGTGAGGCTCAGATATGCTGGGGCTATGAAAGTGCTTTGAAAAGTTCTTTATACTGTTGGTCTTAGACTCAATAATTCTAATATCTCAAAGTAAGATCAGAGTTATAGGCAAAGATTAAAGCATCAGGATGTTTTGTTGCTGTTGTTCTTTAGAGTTGTGTCCGACTCTTTTTGCGACCCCATAGACTGGCAAGAATACTGGAGTGGGTTGCCATTTCCTTCTCTAGAGGATCTTCCCAACCCAGGGATAGAACCTGCATCTCCTTCATTGGCAGGCAGGTTCTTCACCTCTGAGCCATCAGGGAAGCCCCATAAGGATGTTTATCATATTGCTATTTCAATTCTGGATAAATTTTCCAGTATTAAAAGGCCCACCAATAAAGGGATTATTTTCATTTGTGATAGGATACCATATAGCTATTAAAAGTATCTTTTGGGGATTCAAATATTTGAGGATGGGGAAATACTCATGACATAGTGTTAAACTTAAAAGTACGAAATAGAATTGAATATACAGTATAATCCAATTTTAGTTATATATGTGAATAGAAAAGAAACCAGAAGGAAATACATAAAATGTTAACAAAGGTAGACTTTGGTAGTGGAATTACATGCAGATGATTGTTTTTTTTGGCCATGCCACGTGGCATGTGGGATCTTAGTTCCCCCACCAGAGATCCAACCTGCGCCCCTTGCATTGGAAGTGCTGAGTTTTAACCACTGGGCTGCTAGGGAAATCCCACATGCAGATTATTTTTAATTGCAATTTTTTTAGCCATAAAATGTATTACTATTGATCATGGTAAAATTGGTGTAGTTAAGAAAAATGGTAAAGCTGTGGAAACTGATTATAGAGATGCTGCATCAGGACTGTGACAACCCTCTCCAGTATTCTTTCCTGGACAATCTCGTGGGCAGAGGAGCCTGGCGGGCTACCATCCATGTGATCGCAAAGAATCAGACACGACTGAGCAACTGAGCATGCAAGTGAGGACTGTAGGTGACCTGCCTGTGTGTACCTTCACAGGTCCTGGAACAACCTGTACTGTGTGCTCAGGAATAGTGAGCTGACCTTCTATAAGGATGCCAAGAATCTGGCCCTGGGGGTGCCCTACCATGGAGAGGAGCCCCTGGCTCTGAGACATGCCATCTGTGAGATTGCTGCCAACTACAAGAAGAAGAAGCACGTCTTCAAGCTGAGGTGAGGCCCTGCCTGTTCACTGCTCCTTCCCTGGTGGCTCAATTTGGCCTAAGTGGCCAAAGTTCCGCTGTATGTGACCAGCTGCAGGCCTGAGGTGCCCCTCAGGGATTTTTCAAATAAGAGAGGCTGGTGGTCCTGACTTCTGCCTCTCTCAGAAGGCGCTGTGCTGCCTGACAGGGTCCGGGTCATGGGAAAGCTCGGGGGGCTGGGGGGTCATATCCAGAGGTGGCCACGGGGGAAACCCTTTGTCCTCCTAGGCTGAGCAATGGCAGCGAGTGGCTCTTCCACGGCAAGGATGAGGTAAGTGCAGGGCTGCCTGGCCCTGACCCCCGCCAACAAGGGGCAGTTGGGAGGGACCCGTGCCACTTGGCCTCAAGGTTCCCTCAGAAGGGGTTGTCCTAGAGGCACCCCATCCTTTGGGGCTCGTGACCCTCCCGCCTTGCAGGAGGAGATGCTGTCCTGGCTGCAGGGCGTGAGCACGGCCATCAACGAGTCCGCTGCCTGCCGCCTGCCTGCTCCGAGCTGCCGGCCGGCCGGCCGGGCGCGGGCCCCGCTGCTCTGCGATCGCTGCCTTCGCCCGTCCTGCCCGGCCAGGCCCACGCCTGCCTCCGCGCCCTCCGCGCCCACCGCCCCGCACACAGCGAGCGCGGGTGGGTTGCCATTATCCTTCTCCAGGGGATCTTCCTGCCCCAGGTCTTGGGCCCTGTGTCTCTGAGCCACCAGGGAAGATTCCTGAGATGCTGCCCACTCCGAAAGCAAGTGTTGCTTGGGGTCCCGTCCCACTCTGTCGCAGCCAGGGGAAAAGAGGTCCTTGGGAAGGCCCGACCTGCCCCCTAGGGGCGTAAGGGAGTCTTCAGGTAGCTCTGGAACAGGGGCCGCTGCCTCCCCACCTCAGGGGTCACCGCAGCCCCTCCTCCCACAAAAAGAGGGAGCACTTCCAAAATCAATGGGTCCTAAGTGCAAGGGGCCTCCAGCCGCCTCCAGCACCACCTTGCTGCCACTGGCCAGGCAGTGGTTGGACCTTAAGCTCTCAAGCTGGCCCTCTTTTTTAAAACAACAGCTAGAGTTTAGGACTCAGGCTGGAAAGAGGCAGATAAGACTTCCACACTGCCCCAGGCCCCACCTCTCCACCCTGGGGTCTGCCTCATTCCCAGTAGCTGCTAGACCAGCAGTACCCCACTCAGACCCCGGGTCCCGGAGGGAGACAGTGCAGGTCCCCATACGAGATGGACACTGCAGCGCCTGCATTAGAGCATCCCAAGCCAAATAATCCATGTGTTCTGTCTGCAGCTGGCACCACCTGAGGGTACTGGCTGGACCGACAGCAAAGTTCACAACCTGTCACTCTAAGGTGGCAGATGCGGCCACACCTGGGTATTACAACCCATGTAACAACCCCAGGAGAGCTGGGACAAATGCTGGGGCCAGAACCATTAAGGTGTGGCAAGTACCCTTGCGCAGGTCCTCTTGAAGGGCCTGGCCTGAGTCAGGGGGCTACATGGGTATCTACCCCCCAGTCCTGGGTACAGCCAAAAGGGGCCCTGCAACCTCTCTCCCCAGGGATAACCGTCCCCGTGCTGCCAAAGTCAGACATCTGGAGGGAACAGTCCACTGGTTCCACAGTTTTCTTTCCACCACTCTCAAAGCAATACAGCCCCAGCCCAGCATCTTAACTTGGGTTAGGTCCAAAAGAGGGCTTGAGTTGCAGGCAGCAGACACTCCCCTGGGCAGAGCAGAAAGGACCCTGGGACCTGCAGTTGCTGTTTCCATCACCTTCCCCATGGGAAGGAGCCTTAGACACGCTGAGACGATCCCCCAGAAGTGGGTGAGGCTAAGGCAGAAACCACAGGCATAAGCACCTGGAGTTACTAGGCTTTCCCAGGAGCCCTTAGTGCTCGAGATCAATTACTATGTCAAGGGAAAGCAACTTCAGCAGACAAGAACCACAGGAGGGAAGTTCTCTGACAGGGCCTGACACGTGGTCCCACCTTGGGAGCCAGGGTCTTCATGTGTCCTCTATCCACCTATCCCTGTGGCCCTCTGTGCACCCACAGGGAACTTAATCTATACCACTCACCAACCTCTCTACACCTAGGGAAACCAAGGCAGGAGGCAATGAGGTAGTGACACTCAGCTGGCAATAACAAAGGCCTCAGGCGTACCTGAAGGCATGTCCTGCTCCAGGATAGATAGCATGTTTCTTGCTGAAGAGCAGGTGGTGGCAAGTCTCTCTCAGCTGTCCCCATGGGCCAATTTGTGGGAGCCAAGACACTAGGGGCCACTCTCTCCCCTCCACGTGTGCTTCTGAAGTGAGGAATTTCAGCAAGCAACTCCACAGTCCCAAGAATGAAAGGGCCTCAAGGAAAAGCTAGGATTTTACCACCCCTGGGCCCCTGGACTGGGCAAGGGCAGCAGCCAGCTGAATGTGACCCACCATCTACCGCCAACTCCCCATGCACCCCTCTCCCACATCACACAGGCCCCAATACCCTTGACCGACTGGAATGAAACAGCAGGCACCCAGCTTTGGGACTCTGAACCACATGGGGGGTTAAGCTCCTGGCGCCCTGGCAAGGTTTCTTTTTTTTTTCCCTCCTTATATTTTCTACTTTGCAGTCTTTTAACAGAATCCCCAAACAGCTCCAGTCCACACCAGCATATCAGGCTTCCTCCCCAGGGCAGTTTAGAGGAAGCTCCTTCTGGGTATGGTCAGGTGGTCCTCCTGCCCTCTCTTCTTCCCTTTTGTCCCCTGGCCTCAATGGACTGTGGCTGAGGGAGGTCAGGAGGGTCATCGGGAGGCTCAGCTTCCCTGCCACCCCACCCCTCCTTCCTGCCTATCGGAGGGCACGTAGAGTCCCCAAGGGTGGCCCTGGATCTCCTTCCTCCCTTCAGTGGGAGGGGGCAGAGATCCAGAAGACCCCATGGCTCGGTCCCTTGGACAAGCAAGCTCAGGGAGGATGCAACGGAGGAGGCGGCGGCAGACAACTGCAACCCTGTTGGGCACAGACCATGCAATCTGGGGTTGGCCCTGGGGCCAGCCAGGTCTTGTCCTCCACCTGCTCAAATGTGCTTCCACGAACCAGAGGAAACCCATTTACTAGTTTTTCTAATAAATCAATAATGCTCCATAATTCTATTTGGCCTGTTTCCCTTTGAACTGGACCAAAGAAGGCTGGTTGAGTGAGCAAGGCGGGATCTGTGAACCCAGGACTACCATGGAGACAGAGGCACAGCCAGACCCTTGACTTGTCTCTAGAGTCTCATGGCAACAACTCTGCCAGCGCCCAGGTCCTGTGCTTCACTTGTGACCCTGAGAAAAGCTCACTTATTCCTGCATTCAACCATCTTGTGGGCCTGCTACAGGCCTTTCCGCATGGAGCGCAGGACAGAGATCTGAATATCAGAATCCACACGCCTGGGGTTCATTTCCAGAATGAGTGAGCATTAAGTCCCTTCAGTCGTGTCCAACTTTTTGCGACCCTGTGGGCTGTAGCCTGCCAGGCTCCTCTGATCATGGGATTCTCCAGGCAAGAAAACTGGAGTGGGTTGCCATGCCCTCCTCCAGGTGATCTTCCCAACCCAGGGATCAAACTTACATCTCTTCTGCCTTCTGTATTAGCAGGCAGGTTCTTTACCTCTTGTACCACCTGGGGAGCCCATCATCTCTGAAGAGGCAGTTTCCATTGGTCTGAGTGAATGAAACCTAGGCATTGGTATTTTTCAAAAAGTTCCCTCTCCGGTGATTCTAATGGGCAACCAGTAAGAACCGCTGAGCCGGTTCAGGGTTCCCAAGTATAACCTAGAGAGCTGTGTATGGATCTGCTGGGGAAAGTATTCATTACTACCCTCTCCCCCAAGCCTTACTCCTTGAAGAGTCTAAGTCAGGGTTTGAGAAGCAACAACTCATCCATCCCCTTCAATTTATAGAGGAGGGAAAAGCAAGAGTTTAGGTGACCCAGCCAGTTAAGTGTGGGGCTGGGTCTCCTCTCACTCATTTGTGTAACTTCTCATTATAATCAGACTTGCCTGGTAGGAACCAGCACGCTCCTCAGCAACTGCACAAGTGGTCACAGACCATTCCAGGCAGCTGGGAGAACGTGGGCCAGACCCGCTCGGCTTCTGCCCAGGGAAGGCCTCTTCTTGCCTCTGATACTTCCTTGACCTCATGAGACTCAGCAGACTCATCTCTAGGCTGAGTCTATCCTCCTAGGTCAGAAGACCTGCAAGACAGCTCTCCCACCTGGCCCTGCAGCCCCAGTCCTCCCAGGCCCCAGCCAGACAGGGTGAAACAAGGCTGGTCCACCAGGGGAAAGGGACAGAACACCCAGTTAGATGTAGGGAGGCATTCCTACCCCTTGGGAATCAAAGACACTTTTGCGAATGAGATGAAGAATGAGGCTCCATCTCAGAAAACATGCATTGTACCCCTCACCTGATACTGCAAGCCACCTAAGATATTCCTAGGCTCTAAGTTTAGAATCCTCACCCCCTAGGATGTCTCTTGGGAACCACAGAGGGAGAGAATAAAAGGCACCAGTCATGGAAATATCTGCCTGTTAGAAAAACATCCCACCCTCCACCTCACCCCTTTCAATCCAACTTTGGCTCTTGGGGAAAAGAGCTAAAGGGCAGCACGGTACCCCCTGACTTCACCCTAGACAGGACGCCAGACTATGAGTAGAGAGAAGCCCACAGGAGTAGAAATAACAGAGAACAAGTCCCCTCCAGCACATTCTGCTGCCCCAGCCTCCCCTACCAGCACCTGGGTCTTGTGGTTTGAGAGCACAGCTGCATATAAGTGCGTGTGGAAGCAAAAACCCAAGTCCCACCTTTCCCTAAGACAGCCCTGCGCACAACTGACCCTTCCCAACCCAGCCAGACCCCAGTAAGGAGACCACACACAGGTTGGTTGGTCAGCAGTGGTTATTACACCATTGGCAAATAATGAAATGTGTGTACATTAGCGACAACCACAGGGCCAGCAAGACAACCCACAAAAGTACCTGAATAGAGTCCATGACATTTTTCCCGGGAGGGGAGAAGCAACACACACACACACACACGTATACACACACGTACACACAAGAACACTAACATACCATAGGAGGGAAAGCAATAAATTATGGGCCTCGTGCCTGCCTGGATCCTAAGAAAAGGCACAGTTAAAGAGCAAAGCCTCCCCAGGCCAGCTTCCTATGTGTCCCCTGGGTGGGCCCTGGGTCTGGCAGTGGCCAGGCAACGCTGGAGGCCTGGGCAGGGCTTGCTCTCCCTGGGAAGAGATGAGCTTAAATATCTGGCTTCTTACCAGAACTATATACAAGGAAAGTGGCCACACTGGCCTCACAGGGGAAAGAGGCTCGTAGGAGCCTGTGTCAAGTCACCAGCAAGTCCCGGTCCATGGCAGGTGCTCTCCCAGGGGCGGCCTTTCTGAGGGCGGGGAAGGGGCTTGAGCGAGCAAGGTGAGCCCAGCTGCGGGGCGCGAGGATGCCATGGTTCCTCCCTACCCCTCGGCCTGGCTGCTCCCTCCCCCAGGACTCAGAGTCAACCTACGGAATTCAAGGCCTGGAATTTCTCCCTCAGGTTCCGCACTCTGCCCTGCTGGCTTTGGTCCACTGGGTCCCTAGGACCCTCTTCCTTAGGCCGATACTCTGCAGACTCCTGCAACTCCCGGTCTTTCCCCGTCTGGGTGGCTGCAGAGCTCAGTCCCTGCCCGTTGGCCGCCTCCAGCCCTGCAGCAGGGCCAGGCAGGGGCCCCTTCTCCATGACAATCATCCGCCGGTTGTCCTCCAGCACGAGGTCTGCGGTGACATGCAGGGCCTCCCCTCTGTCAGGCTCGCTTGGGGGCAACTCCCCCAGAGGCTGGGGCTGGGCCACCTCTGGGCCCACTGGGGCCTGCCAGGCCTTGAGGCTGCCGCAGCGGCCCAACCTGCCGGAGGGAGCCAGCTGTGGCTCCCTCATGTTCTCCGGCAGTGAGCGGCTCCGGTTGACTGGCACTTTGCTGGGCCAGCCACCCTTGGTCTGGAGCGCCTCGTCCCGGGAGGCGTACTTGGAGCAGAGCTCTCGGACGTCGGGCCAGTTGAAGGTCTCAGTGTCGAAGGGGTTTCGGGGGCTGTGCCAGGCCCCTGGTGGGGTGGTCCTTGGGCTGGTGGCTGAGGAGCTGAACGAGATACGCCGTGGTGATATCTCCCTGGAAGACCCAGGACTGGGCAGGCTGTGCTCCAGGACCGTGGGCTGCTCATGGTTGGAAAGAGGCGGCCCCGGCTTGCTCACACCTGTGGGGAGAGAGCGAGCCGCCTGAATCCTGGAGCGAGAGGAAGCGAGGGCTCTCTGAACTGGCTACAGCAGCTCCCCTTCTGGGCAAGGCTGGTTGCTGGGGTTTGGGGTGTGATGGGAGAGAAATCCCCTTTACCATCTACAGCCCCCATATCAAAGGGAAAATGGGAAGAAAGAAGAAAAGGTGGGGAACAAGAGTCAGGAATCAAAAGGAGGAGACAAGAGCTTCTGCTCTCCTGGAAAAGAGAGGCCCCATATGGGCCCATGCCCTTGGGCTTTAGAGCAGCTCCAGGGTTCACCTCAGCCCTCTTTCTGGTAGAGGTTCATTTAGGGGGTCACTTCCCCAGAAGCCAACTGGCTCCTAAAAAGTACTCCCAACCCAGGCTTGCAAGAAGGGCCCCCTCCCCAGGCCGTCGTACCTGTGCCAGCGGATGGTGCGCCAACTTCCTCCTGCACCGGGGTGACAGTGGAAGCCACCTTCTCCCATTGCAGCGGTGGCCTGGCCATCACCGATCTGCTCTTGATCCGGAGGCTATACTGGCGAGCCAGCTGGTAGACCTTGTTCTTGACTCGCTCGCTCACGTGGCTATCCATCACGTGGGAGAGCTGCAGGATGTGGGGGTGCAGCGGGGTCACCAGCTTCCCCTGGGCGTCACTGCTCAGCTCCCTCACCAGCTCCTTCAGCTCCCGGGCCAGGTGGGTGGGGCTGCGGGGCTCGGTGGGGGAGGCGCTCTCTGGGGAGGCAGCCGCCGACTCCTCGGTGATGGCCGCCAGCTCGTGCTCCTCCAGGATAAACAGAGGCTCGTGCAGGTCAAAGCCATTGGCCTGGCCTTGGCCTGGCCCCTTCGGAGGGCTCCCCTTGGGAGAGTCCATTCCCTCCCAGATCTTTACCATTTCCGAGGATGGGCGGAACTCAGCATCTGTGATAGGAGCTGGGTCCCCAGCGCCAGCCTGGCCTGGTCCTTGGCAGTCAAAGAGGGCCGCCCGCGAGCCCACCTGTCTCTTATGCCCCAGTGGAGCCTGCGGCTCCGGGTCTGGCTTGCGAAGGCTGTTGATTCTGGAGACCGAGTTTCTCACGAGCCCTTTGGGGATGAAGGAGAGGCTCTCCCGGCGCCGGACGCTAAAGCCTGCATCTTGGTGCTCTGCATTTTCGTAGTACCTTTTGATTCTGTCCAGCAACTGCCGGTCTTGGGAGGAAAGCTTTGATTCCTTCGGGCAGGAAGACCTGTCTGGCTCCGCTGGGCAGCCTGGGCCCAGGGCCTCCGTCCCATTGACAGCAGGTTCGCTCTCTGCGGCCACCCCCACGCTGAGGTCCGCTTCTGGAAGGAGCTGAGAGCCCAGGGAGTCTGTGGTGCTGCCACGAAGGGCTGGGCCCTTCTCACCATCCTCGAGGCTGACCATGCTGCTGCTCCGGCTGGTCAACCTTGGGGTCCCAAAGCCACTGGACTTGCCGTCCTCCAGGGCCAGGCTGCTCCGCCTAGAGACGCTGCTGACGAACAGCTCAGCAATGATGCTGGCCTGGTCCAGCACAGAGGGAGGCAGGAGGCTCTCAGGCTCGTGGGGGGCACCCACCTCCTCCTCCTCGTCGTCCTCGCTGCTCAGGGCCTTAGGGTCCTCAGTGTTCTCGGCCACCATGAACTCTGCCATGTCATTGGGGGGTTCCAGCCCCAGCAGCAGCTGGTGGGGGTCAAGCTGCATTTCAAGGACCTCAGGGGCCTCTGTGTCTGAGGGCATCTCTTCGGTGCTGGGACCTTCCACGGCAGCAAACACCTCCTGCTCGGTCCCAGACTCGGTGTCTGGCTCAACCTGGGACAGCACAAAGGGCTCGCATGAGACAAAACCCTCCCTCATGGGACCCGTGGAATGTGGGGACAGCGTGGCCTGCTCAGTGCCTAGTGAGAAGGGGCTGCAGTTTAGGAAGGCAGGCCATCAGACTGAACAGCACTCAAAAGTGGGGCAGCAAGGAGAGATGGCCCTCAGTCACCCTGCAGCTGGGGTGCTGGGCCCATGTCCTCAAAGCCAAGGAAAATTCTAGGAATGCAGTGGTAGCACCTCTCAGTGGCAGCCTACCTGAGTGGTACAGGGACAGGGTGAGACCATGCAATACGGGGTCAGATCCACGGCCCCAGGACTCCCCTTCCTCAAGCCCTAGTAGCTTCCCACAGGGAGGCTGTTCTGGGTTGAAACTTGGGCCTGAATGACTCCCCTGAAGGGCCAGAGTCTCCTGTGTGGGTCAGGATCCAGAGGGCAATAGGACCATGTGCTAAAATCCCATCAGAGGGTAAAGACGGAGATGTGGCTCCTACCAGGCAGCCTCCGCCCTTGTGCCCGACTCTGCCTTTGCCCAGCAGATGGCAAAGGAGGAAGCAAGGTTGGCAACTCCCTTCTGACCACATCAAAGGTCATTTGAATTGTAAAATCAGCCAGGATAGGAGGCTTTTCAGAAGGGTCGTTAAAGGAGAAGATAAGACAGCACTCTAAAATCTGAGGAACGACCTGATTCCAACCATTCTAGTCTAGCATCTGCACAGCGGGACCCAGGAGCTAGGCCCACACTGTCCAACACAATGACTGCCAGCCACTCGTGACTCTCAAGCATCTGAAATGTGGCTAGTCCACGCTGCAAAAACTTCACACCGAAAAGTACAAAATACCTCATTAGTAGCTTGGATACTATGTGCTGAAATGATAATAGTCTGGATATACTGGGTTAAATAATCCTTTACTGAGATTACTAGAATATTCAAAATTACACATGAGGCTCACAATCTATTATCATTGACCAGCACCACTCTAAACCCTTTTCCAATGTCACCCAGGCTATAAGTCTTATCCTGGCTGTGAGGACCACCTTGGGGGTCTAGATTTCTTGAAATTTTCCTTGTATCTCTGGAAAAGCAAAGGATTCTGTTGCATATAACCCACAGATAGCATTGGGCTGGTGGTGGGGGTAGGGAGGAAACAGTGCAGGCTTCTGGGTCACAGACCCAAGTCTAACCTGAGCTCTGCCCCTTAGAAGCTGTGCAATGTCAGGCATGTCACCTAACCTCTCTGAGTCTCGTTCTCCTTGGTAGAGCTAGTTCAGAAAACAGAAGGAAGAAACAGAACACCAGGCATATAGAAGGTGTCCAGTAGATATCAACACCTTATTCCTTTGCCAGGTGGCACAGGCATGATTTAAATATCTGGCTTGCTGGCAGGGCAGGGCCTCATGCTCTATGCAAGGAGGCCTGGCCAAGAGGACCTAAACTCTGGTCACTTCCAATAACTGTGTCCCTTGGCAAGAGACTGCATCTGCCCAGAGGAAGGGGTGCTGCTGCCACTTAGCTTCAGTCGTTTCCGACTCTGCGACCCTATGGGCTGCAGCCTGCCAGGCTCCTCTGTCCATGGGATTCTTCAGGCAAGAATACTAGAGTAGGCTGCCATGCCCTTTCCTCCAGGGGATCTGCCTGATCCAGGAATTGAACCTGGATCTCCTGAATTGCAGGCAGGTTCTTTACCACGGAACCACCAGGGAAGCCCCAGAGGGAGGGGTACTGTTTTCTAATTCAGAGTAAGAAGCTGTCACCAAGCCACGTGCCCATAGGCCAGACAGGTTTCCTGAAGGCATGAAAGTCCTGGGGAGCAAGATTCCCTGTCCCCATGGGCCTAACAGGAGAGCCATGTCTGAAAGCCCTGCCTACAAAGCTGGAGATCTGGGCTCAGGAGGGTATGCACAATCCCCATTCCACCTGCTGGCCACTCACCTCCGGCAGGGAAGTCACAGACTCAAAGTTCAGGCACTTTTCCTCAGGAGTTGGAGACCGGCTCCTGGTCCTCCCGCAGCTCTTAGGGTCTTCAGACTCCCTGTGTTCCTTCCCCTGCAGCAAGCAGAGGGCAGTCGTCAGCTTCCAGAACAACAGGGAGCTGGTCCCTTCTGCATCCTAACCCTGACAGCACCTCTTGAGCCCCAAGGGGATTGGGCTACTCTGAGATCCAGCGTTGGACCTGCGCCATCCAGAGTTGGCCTGAACTGCCAATTCTGGGAGACTCAGAAATTCCCACTAGGCATGCCCCCCTGGTGTGCTGACCTCCCCGCCTCCCCCCAGCCTGCCCCATTAGTCATGCCCATTGAGTAGCATGCTGGTTAGCTCCAGTACTGGAACAACGAATGCCAGGGGCTCACCAGGGCATGACAGCAAGCCGGGGGTTAAGAAACGCCATTGGCAGGAATGAAGGAACAAGGACGGAGGGGTGAGGAGAGCAGGGAAGGGGACTCACGGATGGGCATGCACGTGCCAGGGAGCATGCAAGGAGGAGGGGAGATCAAAGAGACACCTCACCATAGCGCCCCGGGAGAAAAGTAAAGCGTTGGCCCGATAGTGCCAGCAGTGGAGGGCGGCCAGCAGGGAGCTGGCAAAGTCGGCTACCTGCTCCGCCACTGCCAGGCTCTCCTCCTCCTCCTCCTCCTCCTCCGAGCCTGAGGGCTCTGGCCTGGCCCCCTTCTCGCTGCCTTTGTGCCCTGCCAGGTCCTCCAGAGAGACCTGAAAGGCCTGCTCCTCCTCCTCCTCCTCCTCCATCACCTCCTCCTGCTCCTCCTGGGCAGCCCCTTCGGCCTCCGACTGCAGGCCCCGAGCACAGGGGGGCTGTCCAAAGTCCAGGAGCGCGCCAACACTGCCCGCGTGCTGTGCAGAGCACAAGGCCCCCTCGTGACCAGCCTCTGGGCAACCCCCCTCCTCCTGCAGCTTCTGGGGCTGGGGAGGCTTCGCATCTACAGACACCCAACCTCTGGGCTCCTGAGTGGCGCGGGCGAATCTCGAGGTGGGAAGCTGGGCCTGGGGCCTGGGCAGGAACTCAGGACCCAGACAGGCCCGCCTGCCCCCAGGAGAGAGAGCAATATGAGAGGATCCAGGCTTGCACCAGCCACCGGCAGACTGCCACCCCAGGAAGAGGGTACAGAAGGGTGCCCTAGGCTTATTCATCTCCAGGACCCTCAAGACAGAGCCTGGCGTCCAGTAGGTGCTTGACAGGTGTTTGCTGAGTAAGTGATGATGATGAGGGCTGAGCCGGGCAGTTCCCCCCAACCTGTCCACAGTCCCCTCGCCTCTGGCCTTACCTTCACTCTTGCGGCTCTGGCTGCTCCACCACCACCAGGTCCCAGCACATGGGCAACGGGGGAGAGAGAGGGGAGATCGGTGAGTAGGAGAAAGAGCCCCCTTACACAGTCCTGAGGCCCAGGACCCCCCCCAAGAAAGGCCTCACTGGGGGTTCCTGCTCCCAGAATCTTCACAGGACTTCCAAAGGAATGACTGATAGCACAGGAGCCTGGGGTGGGGGTCACTCGCTCCTGCTATCAACCAAGGACAGGAAGACAAGGTGTGAGGTGTGTAGGGGGAGAGCCCGGACAGCAAGGGTAAGAGGCCCCCTTCCAGGGACAAACAGAGGTAGAGTCCCCTCTGCACCGTCCACGTCGCCTCCACCCTGCCAGTCGCCCGCTCCTCCCGCTCACCCTCGCCCTAGGACTCAAGGGGACCACCCCTCCCTCACTCACCTTTCTCACTGAGTTGCCTGAACAGATGTCTGGTCGGCTCTGAGGAGAGCAATGGGCAGAGTCAGTACAGGCCGCAAACTGCCTGGCCTGGTCCTGGCCCCACACTCACAGCGCCACCGGCCCATCACCAGCTCAAAGTCCATTCTAGCCGGGCCCCCGTGGTCTCGGGACCTGACAAAGGCTGCCCTCACACCCAGTCCACAGGGCCTAAGGCCACTGCCTGCTCCGGCTCAGGGGGCTCTGCTGTGACTGACAACCCCCCAGAACAAGGCCCACCCACCAGCCCTGCATGAGCACAGCTGCCAGGGCCCTCGGTTCTGGGGCCACAGCCCCACACTGTCCTCTTGAGAATGACGAGCCTCACTTGGGGCCCCTGGCCCCCACCTCAGGCCCTACCTCCCTGCACAGACCATATCAGGGCCTTAGTAACACTCAAGCCCCTTCACAGCGCCCCCGCTGGAAAGCAGAGGTTGCATCCAACTTTCTATGGCCTTTAAGGCCTGGCACCACAAAGCCCCACTGCCCCCTGGGGAGTGTTGCCCAGCTGAACAAGGGCTGCCCAGGCCCTGAGGACAGAATACACCCATTAGACTGATGGTGTCAGCACCTTATACCCAGCCTTTCTGGGGACAGACCTGAGATAGAGAGGCAAGGATGAGAGGACAGGTCTAAGGAACCTCTCTACAGAGCCGTGCCCTTAGCCCCTACTGCCCTTGACTGCCTGGCATCAAGTGGGAGGCCCACTATAAACTGGGAGTCAGAAGGGAGCTCTCCTGAGGTCTCTCAGCTGTTCCTGAAAAACTGTTTTTTCCAAATGTGCATGGCCACATACACCTACCTCCCACCTGCATCGAGGTAAGCAGACACCTAGTTGTGTTTAGTGAGAAATACAAAAGGCTCTACTCTTTCAGTTTAAACCGTGTAATCAAGAATATTTAACAAGAGTATTTAAGATGATGACAACAGCACCTTATTTACCCAGAGAGTGTACTTATCTGCCCATCCCCGCTCTCTGTAAGTATGAAGCAGAAATAGGCCTGGAGGCAGTCACGATAGATGACTGAGAACAAGCACTAATGCTCTTCCACTGGCCCGAATCCTCCCTCTTACTGACATCCTGACTGCTTTTACACACACTTCTTACACATTCAATCAATTAATTTGTAACAGAAGAGGGAAGAAGGAAGGGCTACTACAGAAAAGCATGCGGACTAATAAGAAGGAGCACTCTTCAGTGTAAAGATGGACGTGCTTAGTTGCTCTGTTGTGTTTGACTCTTTCTGACCCGATGGACTGTAGCCCGCCAGGCTCCTCTGTCCATGAGCTTTTCCAGGAAAGAATACTGGAGAGGGTTGCCATTTCTTCCTCCAAGGGATCTTCCCAACCCAGAGATCTAACTTGTGTCTCCTGCTGCGTCTCCTGCATTGGCAGGCAGATTCTTTCCCTGATGGCTTAGTGGAAAAGAATCTGTCTGCAATTCAGGAAACTCAGGTTCGATATTTGGGTTGGGAAGATCCCCTGGAGGAAGAAATGGCAACCCATTCCAATATTCTTGCCTGGAAAATCCCATGGATAGCCTATGGGGTCACAAAAGAGATGGGCATAACTTAGCAACTCAACGACAACAAAACTAAAACACAAAACAAAACCCAACTGTTTTAGTGTTTACAGGGTAAAACCTCAGCCTGGGGAAACTTCAGCTCTGAAACAGCTCATTTCCCGAGTGTCTTGCTTGCTGCAGCTGATGTTATGACAAGAAGTACTATTACTACTGTCACCACTGCTGCCACTTACTAAATACCTCCACATATTAGATGCTTCCAAGTCAAAGCTATGGCAAGTTAAGAGGGAATGTTAGAGGGATGAGAGAATTACAGAAGAAAGGACAGAGAAGCAAGAGAGGCCAGAGACTTAGGAAGTAACACTCCCAATTTGAGGCTTTTAACACATAGCACCAAAGACCTTTTGCAACCATGGCAAGTTTGCCTAAGGTTTGAGATCCACCAGGAACACCACCAAATAAAACACACAAGAGCTTTCCAGACACTGCTTGGCTTCATCCTCCAGAAAACCAAAGGCTCTATGTCAATCCACACAGCTGTTCAGGGGACCTGTGGGTCTTGCCAATCAAACCTCACGCACTGTGGAGATCCCAGCCAGGACCCAGGTCCCATCACTACTTAGTCTTTCTCTTTAGGGGTCTCTGAGATGCTTCTCACCCCAATTTCCACCTCAGGTGGTAGTTTGACAAATGCCTGGCCGAAACCAGATCTATCCCTGGGCCTCAGACTGAATGAAGAGGGTGAAAATTGACACAGAAGACACACACAGTCATCACTACAAGGGCAGAGAATAAAAGCAAGTGTTTCTCTTTTCAATAAATGGTTCATTTCAATACCTCCAAGTACATAGCAGCAAGCCCAGTCATGGAAGAAAACCCAGGAAAGGAGAACAGAACTCTTCCCTGAGACCCAAAGTAAATATTTCCTGTCTGGATCTGGTGCCACTTGAAATCCAACTCATTTTCCCCACGTCCTGCCTCTGCTCTGTTCCAGAACTGGGCTGTGGACCATCCATGATGTCCGAGCATTACTCTGGCTGACTCCCAGTATTCCAAGTGGCAAAGGACAAAGGAGTCAATCGTGGGGGGGCTAAGAAGGGGTGCCTGGAACAAGCCTTCCTAGGGCCTTGTAAAAGAAGAGCTGTCCAGCCCTGGGTAGGCAGGAAGGGCCCAGAGGTGGCTGGTGGAAGGCAGGAGGCTCCAGACACATCGATCCACACCACACTCCCCCCACCCCCGGCCGTGCCTGGGATTTCCAGAGAGGTGAGAGCCAGCCCCAAATTCTGCTGCAGAAGGTTTGTTCCCCGCTTGGTTAAAGGTCCTGAAAAGAAGCCTCTGTGCCCACAAAGTCCCTGCCTTACCAGACTGCCGGCGCCCCTGGTACATGTGGGTGGACACATCATCCTGGGAGCCCTTCTTCAGGCGCTCTGGGCTGTGGCGGTACCGATTGGGATCTGCACCCAAGAGAGATGACCAGGCCTTTGGGATACCATCAGCCTTGGCATGGACTCTGTCCACCCCCGACCACAACTCTGCTGCCAAGCCCAGCTCCAGGGCCACAAGCCTGCAGAGCTCTTCCAACCTCCCCACGCACCAGGAGCGTGAGGCACATAGCGTCCTGCCTGTCTTCAGCACCAAGCCCTGGTCTCGCGGTAGACCCCCAGCCTTACAGAAGGAGCCTCCCCCATCCTCCCTGCTCTCTAGACTCTTAAGTATCCAGCAAAGCTCCCCCCAGATACAGTCCAACCAAGAGACGAGCACTGTTAGGGACAAAGCGGGCAGGAAGGGTGAACTTACAATAGGAATCCATTTCCAAGATGGCTTCTTTGGCCTGGAAGGGAAGGAAACCCAACTCGTGGCTACCTTGCTATGAGCCATTTCTCCCTCGGCCTTGCGGTACCAGGGCGCCCCCACGGGGCTGGTACAGAGGACCACAGCGGGGCCAATGTCCAGAAGGTGAGGCCCCAGGGTTGCCCGGAGCTGGCTCTGAGGGACAGCCGCTCCCGGCCCCCCATCAGGCGCCCCAGGGAACTCACCTTCTGGGGGATGGTGGTATGGTGGTTGTCCAGAATGAGCCTCTTGATGTGGTGAGTCCACCTCCGTTTCTCCTCCACCGTTTTGGCCTGGGCGGGCCCAAGAGAGAAGGAAGGGGTTACCATGACAGGCCTGAAGCCATCCGGCGTGGGCCGGGCTTCCGCTGAGGCAGGCAAAGGCAGAAAGAAGGCTAGGGGTGCTGTGAGGCTCCCTCAACTCCTCAGCACAAGCCCGAGAGATACCCCCAAGGACTTCTGCCTTCCAAGGGGAGACTCCGAGGCTCCCACCGCTGAGGGAGGGGCGGGTCTTGTCCCAGCCTGCGCCCCACAGGCACACGGGGGTCTTGTCCTGGCCCGCCCCTCACCTGGATGTTGTACTGCTGCTTGCCGTGCTTGTAGTGAGTGACGGTGAAACACAGGGACTCCCGGGTGCTTTCGATCAGCATCAGGGAGGAACACTGCGGGGCAGGGGGAGACGGCAGTCAAGCCCGCGGCAGGGAGCAGACCCGGGACCCCACCTTTCAAGGACGTTGGGGGAGGCAGGGAGAGTACTCTTCAAGGGTGGAGCTGCGTCCACCCCAACCCAAGGCCCAGCCAAGTCTGGCGGAGTTGGAAAGTGGAACCGGCCCGTTGGGAAGACGGGAAGCAGGGGAGGGAGGTGTGGCCTGGTTACCGGGATGTGGCCCTTGTAGACAAAGTGGCCGCCCCGCTTCTTGGTGATGAGCAGCGCTTTGTCGAAGAGGAAGAAGGTCTTCTCGCTGCGCACACGGTGCACGCGGAACGTGCCCTCCAGGACGAGCTCCCCGTAGGTGGTCAGGTCTGGCCCCGTCCAGTTGAGGAGCAGAGACTGAATCTCCTGCAGCAGAGAAGCCCCAATCCCCAGGGTCAGGCTGCTGGAGACCCTGCTGGGACCACGCAGGGCCCCCTGGAGTCACCACCTGGGTTTCACAGAGACACGATGCACCAAGGGCTCCCCCCAGAGAAGCCCATCTTCAAGGACACCACCCCTCAGCTCGCATTCCCTCTTCCAAGCCTCTTCCTGCCCAAGCACCCCTGCCTGCCCTACCCTCCATCTCCCAGCTCGAGAGCACCTGGAGCCGGACCGCATGCTCATGCCTCCTCTTCATGTCGTTGATGTACCAGGCCACACACGTCATGGTGTCAATGGCATCCTCCACCACCTCAAAGCCATCCTCTTCCTCATCAAAATGCTTGGCAATCTCCTGTGCAAGGGACAGGAGCTTAGGCTCACGGGCCCTGCCCCTCCCTCAGGCCCCTAGGTCCTCGGGAGGAGCCCCAGGTTACCTGGAGCAGCAGGTGGTACTTAAGGATGCGCTGAACAGGCTTCAGGAGATAGGAGCCCAAGGGCAGCGAGTGCTGCAGCAGGTCCTGCTGGTCCCGGAAGAACTTGGCCTGCTGCTTGTCCTGCATGCACTCGGTCAGGGCGGCCACCGAGCTGCCAGTGGGGAAGGGGCTGTCACCAGGGGAGGTCTGGAGGGGGAGGTGGGGTGCTTTGGACTCACCAGATGGCTCTGCCTCCCCTCTCCATCCTAATTACTCACTTGGGGTAGTTGTTGCAATACTGAGTGTAGATATCAAACTCTTGGCTCTAAAGAAAGACCAAAAACAGTCATTTTAGGGAGACTCGCATTTGCCTGTACGCCTGGGTGTATCAAAGGCATGCCCCTGGGCCCCAGAGCACACTCTCCCCGAGCATCTGCAGATTCATCTCTGTACCCGTCCGTCTTGGACATGCCATCCGTCCAGCAGCCCCCGGCCCCACCCCAAATGCCCCTGATATTTGAGGCAGGGCACCCAGCACTTCGCCTGGAGAGAGGCCCCTAGCAAGGCAGGATGGGGCCAGGACCCAGCCATTCTTACCCTTTCCACAAAGCAGCTGGCCACGGCCACAGGGTCACTATTGCAGCTGTCCAGGTCTCTGAGTAGCTGGCTGGGTGAAGGGAAGGTGGTCATCAGACCGTGGACCACTCTCAGCCTCCATGGTCACAAACACACCCCCTGCCCAACTCCTGGTGCCCAGACACACAGCAGCCCTGGTGTCAGTGAGCTCCACCCGGGGCAGCAACTATGGAAAGGAGCCAGCACGGCAGCAAAGATGGGAGCAAAACAGAGCCATGCACTCCACCAGCAGGAGAGGGAGAAGTCACACCAGTACCCACCTCGGGAGGGGACACAGCTCCTCTGCAGGCAGGAGGAGTCAAACACACAGAAGCAAACATTAAAAGAGGAAGGAGAGAGGGAGAACCAGCAAAGGGACCAAGGCCCTCAGTTCAGAAGGATGCAGAAAAGTGGAGAGGCAGGGTGAGTCCCAGCATTGCTTGTTCTGAGACGGGGGCACGAGAGGAACACCCCGCCTCCCTTCCTGTGCTCCTCCTTGCCCAGGCCCACACCCTTCGGTCCAAGTCTCTCCTCCACCAGGCCTCCCAGCTTGCCCAGCAGGAAGTCCCTCTGCCCATCTTAAGGGGACTGGGGCAAGGTTCCTCCTATCCCGTCAATGCTGCCCCCACAAGCTCTGCTCCTCCAAGCCAGTGCCCTCTCCGCAGCCACTCATGTGTGGTCTTCGTGGAGCCCCTTTTTGGCCCTGAAGCAGCCCGTCGCCAGGCCTTGCTCAGCCTCCCTCTTCACTCCTTGCCGGGCTTGTATGTTCCCCTACCTAATGGTAGATCACCTCTAGGGAGCCCCAGCTTCCCACAGAGTCAGGAGGAAGGTGGAGAAGAACGAAGAGATCTGCACATGGGGGACCAAGATGAGAGGGACGGGGAAGAGCTTCACGTGCAAGGGTGCAGCAGTCCCGTGAGGGGGCGCTGGCCAAGCCTGGACCCAACATGAACACCGCCTCACACGAGCCCCTCTGCCCATCAGGTAGCACACTGGGCCCAGGGCACGCGGGCCCAAAAGCTCTCTCTCCTGAAGGGAGCTAACTGTACAGGGAGGGACCACCCTTCCCCACTTCAGCGATCAGACCCCGGCCCACGTATCACAGCCCCCAAGTAAGACCAGGGACATCGGGGCTCCTCTCCTGTGAGATGGGGCTCACAGGAAGAACATGGGGTGTGTCGAGCTCACTCCATACCTGTTCAGTGCATAGATGCTTTCTATATTCCCAAACAGTGCGCTGACTTGCTCTGGGTTCAGCAGCCCAGGCGTGTCAATGATCTTCAAGAGGTAGTCCTGCGTGCAGAGAGGCGTCAGAGCCCAGCCACCCCCCGGCACGATCCGGTCCTGTCCCATGGCCCCACTCCCCAACCACGCCTCATTCCTGGGCTGCATTTTCCTGCTGTGACCATTTCACAGACGTCACCTACTGCCCTGGGATGGCTGGTTCCTCCTCACAAATAATAATACCCACTTGGAATTGCAGAATGTGACCTTCTTTGGAAATGGGGTCTTTGCAGATATAATGATTAAGGGTCTTCAGATGCTGCCACACTGGATGTTGGGTGGGCCCTGAATCAAGTGACTGGTGTCTTTGTAAGAGGAGAGGACATAGAGAGAGGCAGAAAAGGCCTCGTGAAGGCAGAGGCAGATACTGGGTGGACACAACTACAGGGCAAGGAATAGCGAGGGGTGCCAGCAGCATCCAGGAGCTAGGGGAGAGCCCTGGAACACACTCTCCCTCAGAGTTTCCAGAAGAAACCAACCCGGCCAGCAGCCTTGAGTTTTGACCTCTGGCCTCCTCAACCAGGACAGGATAAACGTAAGCATCTTCAGCTTCCCCTCTGTGTAGCTGCCTGTTAGGCAGGCCTAGGAAATGAGCACGTGTCCCTTCAAAGGACAGAGAGCTTCCTCGGCGGCAGCCACACAGTTACCTTCTCCCTTGCCCCTCCCAGTGTGAAACACTAGTGTTGGCCCTGCAAGGCCCTGCCTCTTCAATTTACAGAGGAGGAGTCTGAAGCAGGGGTTACGCAGGTGCATTAAGACCCCACAGGCAGGAAACAAGAGGAATCTGGGTGCTGTGCAGGGAGGGGCCCAGAGCCAGTTTCTTCATCGTGGCTCCCTCTTGGCTAAGCACAGGAGTCCCCCCACTCCATCAAGGGTGCCTACACCCCAACCATCCGCAGAAGTTCTGCTAGCCCAGGCTACTGACGGGACCCCAAGTCACAAGGTGGTGTGAGCGGCCAGCAGCAATCCAGGCAGGCGCCATGAGAGAAGCAGATCCTGGAAGCAACATGTCAGGGAGAACTTTCTTCCTCCCATGGGTGGAAGTAGGGTTTTGTGCAAGAGGTAGGCCACCGGAAGCCAGAGGCCAGCCCCAGTCCCGGAGAACGGGGCTGTTCCTGCCGACCTCAGCCCCCCAAAGCCTCACCTCCACGATGCTACGCAGGTCCCGCACGTATGTGCGCTCCGTTTCCACGATTTCCCGCACCACCCGGCCCAGGTAGCCGAACTTGTCCGCAGGTGCCACCGGCCGCGTGCGTCTGCTGAAGGGTGACAGGGACCCCCGCATGTTCCGCCAGCCGCTGGAGTTGTTGTTGCTGTTGGGGAGATGCTGGCCACACAGGGAGCCCTCCCCGTTCTCGGCCAAAGCCTCGGAGCCGCTGGGCTCCTCCATGGCCCCGCGGCTGTCGCGGGAGGAGCCCGACGAGGAGGTCGTGGAGGTCAGGCTCGCTGGCCGCTCCTGGCTGCCATTCTGGTGGAGGGAGGCAGAGACGGGCATCCTGGCATCGCTGCCTGGCGGGGGCGCTCCGGGGAGGTTCTGGGCGGGACAGACAAAGTGTCAAACCTCTGGAATCCTCGCAGAAACAGAAGTAAAAGGGTGGCTGCCAGGGGCTGGGGGAGGAGGGAATGGGGAGTTACTGTTTAATGGATACAGAGTTTCAGTTGTGCAAGATAATGGAAGTTCTATGGATGGATGATAGTGATGGATGCACAACAATGTGAATGTACTCACTCAATGCCACTGAATATTTTAAAATGTGCATTTTGTTACATGTATTTTACCACAGTTTTAAAAGCAACAATTCTGAATCTCAAGGAGGTCCCTTCCTTCTGATTATATGAACATCTACGAGGATGCCCAAGTGACATTCCTGCCAACAGCGCCACCTCCATCCTTCCCAGAGTGGAAGAAAGGTGGACCACATCCCAGATCAACCAAGGGCTCCGAAAGCTGAGGCCCCAGAACAGCTGGCGGCGGTCAGGGGTATCTTCTGATGAAATCTGCAGCCCAGCCCCTCTGCTCCTGCAAACCACCCAGCCTCCCAGACAGCCTCTGCTCCTCACCACCTGCCCTGGAGCTGTCCTTCTGCAGTATGCAGTGAGCTGCTGCATGTACAGCCTGGTGCCCAGCACAGGGCAACAGCTCCATAAAACATCAAAACAGTGATAGTAATGGCATTTGTCAAAAAGCACTCCCCAAGTATCCACCGGTCAAGGATCTGGCTCTTAACAACTTATATGCCAGAGAGTATGTGGGACTGCAAAATCTCTGGGGCACCAGTGGCTTAACCACGAACCTGAAACCTTCTGGATACTGACGGGGAAGGCAGAGGAGATGATGCAAAGCCTGAGCCCACGTCACCTCCTTGCCCCAGTCCCTGGTACTTGCTTCTGAATCAGCCGGGCTCCAGGGGCACAGGAAATTCCCCAGGGCTGAGGCATCGGTAAGTCTCCCGAAGCTCCCTTCAGCACAGCCAGGTCACGGCAGCATAAGCAAGCAGGAAACTGCTCCCAGGTGAGGCAAACATAGCCTCAGGTGGACTTTATTCCCTAAACAGATGGTGTGGCTCACAGGTAGGCCAGCCTGAAGCAGCAAGTTGGGGAGGCAGGGTGGTGGCTGTGGCCTTTGGGAAAGTCAAGGACACTCCATCCCCATCCCAGGGCACCAAAGGCCACCAACATCACTTTCCAGAATGTTTATTTGATTGCTATTTCCACAGGAAAAAATGTCCTAAAGCATCTCTTCCACCCCTAGCTCTAGGACTCAGAAGTGACTAGACCACAAGTTAGAGCTATGAGAAGGGTCTAGAAGGTGCCATCACTCTGGCAATCTTGAATTTGCCCCCATGGTTTTCTGTGCCTCTACCCCAACTTGGAACCGGTGTCCCCACCTGGGCTCTGGCTTTTGCAAGTGTTCTTGCTGCCTGGCCATTACTTCCTCCCCAACACCCACGCCATACCGCTAGCCTGTATCACTTATACCAACCCTTGGGTCTCAGTGAAAAGCCACATACCCCCAGAAACCAAAACTGGGGGCCCCTTCTGTGTACCCCTATAGCACCCCAGGGTGATCCCTTTTGTAGCACTCATTGTGTAAGACTCCCAGCCCTAGGCAGTGACCTAAGGGCAGGGGCCTTAAAAAGTGATCAGCAAATGGATAATGACGGTAAACAAACCAGTATGACTACGAAGCTAAAGTCAGGAGCATGGAGACCTGTTTGCCACGTAAGCTAGCCCAGCGAGGACCCTCCCTCAAGCACAGCAATTTCCCACTGATCATATCTCAGCTAGGGGAGGGGATTCCCTCCACGTGAGCCTCTCGTCTTGCAGATGAGGACACTGTGGCAGCGCCGGGGCCAGTCCTGAGTGCTCCCTCCTTCCAGATGCAGTCATAGGATTAATTAACAGGATCACCTTGGTGAACCCAAGCATCTCAGGTGAGCCCCTGGGAAACACGGCACTGCTCCTTTCTCCTGTCTCCTCAGAAGAGCCTTTAAGATGAACCAGCTAGTCATTTCTACCCACTGGTGGCCTGTCATTTCAGACAAAGAGAGAGAGACCCGAACTCCATCCCAGCCCTTAACCCCAGGCCCGGTGGGACTCGCCGAATAGCCTCTGTGAAGTGATTGACCCTCTTGTGACTTAAAAATCTGTGTATCTCAGCAGTGATTATTCATCTGTCCATGCACCATTTTATATGACACTGTTTTGTGTTTAATTCAGCAAACCTATATTGAATATATGGCTGCACGTCAGGAAATGTGTCCTTCAAAGCAAGGCACACCCCACCCCCTCCACCCTGTCTCCCCTCCAGCCCCCGAGCCCTGTCGATCCCAGCTGGAACAAAAGGGTAGGGACTTGTGGCCTAAGACCTTTCCCAGATGAAACCCGGGGTCAGTCAGCCCCTATGGGGATGCTAAGCAGAAAAGGCCCAAGTCTCTAATGGACTTCACAGCTGGCCAGGTCACCACGGCCTCAAAGTGAAGGATTAGTCACAGCCCCCACCTCCACCCCACACAGTCTCTCAAGAGATTTCTCTCTAAAGGGTATCTTCTGAGGTCACTCATTAGGTACTCCATCGCCTTCGGGTCCCCATGCACACTTCAAAAGCCCAGGAACTAACGCATCTTTTCTACTTGGAGAAAGTTTCTCTGACTGCACACAGCCATTTGCCTGCAAACCAAGCTCATATTTTCATAGTGCCCATGCCCAAATCCTCCTGGGGTTAAAAGAAAGCATAATGGCTAATGGCTAAAAATGGTCCAAGTGCTGTAAACGTAACAATGCTTTTATTTCATAACAACTCTATGAGGTCAGTACTATTATTATCCCCATTTTACAGATGCAGAAACTGATGCCACAGAAAGAGCATGCGGTAGAGCCTGGATCTGGACTCAGGCACTCAGGCTTCGGTGTGAGTGCTCTTCTGCCCCTGCCACTGCTGGCTGCCTCCCTGATGGATTTCACACCAGCTAGAACCACAGCAAAGGATTAGTCACAGCCCTAGATGCCATGGCTTTGCCTCAGCATAAACCATGGGGAACACATTAAGACGTAAAGGTCATGGCTTTTAATATTTCACTTCCCGCACAAAGGCCAATGGAGGTAAAAAAAAAAAAAAAATTGAGAATTAAGATTCCTTAAGGCTGTTTCTAGACCTCTTACTATGTGACCTTTGCCCATTCACCCTTTCCTTGGAACAACACAGAAAAATACATATTCCTGGTCAAAGGACTGCAGGTGCTAGAGAAGGGAAGAAGCAGGAGGGCACCAGGATCAGACTGTAGCTCCTTGGATGATAAGAGAAGCCCTGCAGTGACCAGGAGACCTAGGTTCACAAGGCTCTCGTTCTCTCCCCTGGGCAAGAGGACTTGCAGGAAAAGAATACAGACACCCAGAAAGGAAGGGTAAAGGGCAAACGGAGCAGGCAGAGTCCAGGTGGGACTGTCAGCAGACACTCTCAGATAGTGAGGTGTGAGTGCCCTCTGGTTCTAAAAACCCAATCCCCACCCTTCCGTAGTGCTCCTGCCTGGAAAATTTCATGGACAGAGGAGCCCGGCAGGCTACAGTCCATGAGATCGCAGAGTTGGACACGACTGAGCAAGTGAGCGCGCACACACCTTTCTGTAGTGGCGTTCAGGCCCCCACAGAGACAGTGGAAGCACCTGCCTATGGACGGGCTCCTGGGTAGAGGCAACTTTTCCTTCCTCTCCATGGACCATCATCCCATATGGTAAGATTCACCCCAAGGCCAAGATTGGAACTCAGGGGTCTTTAAACTCATCTTGGAAGACACTGTCTGCTGGGGCAGTGGGCGCCTAGAGAAGGTGACAGACAGCAGCCAAACCCCAAGCCACAGCCCACCATATCACCCTGGTCTCCAGCTCCCTAAATATCCCTCCTCAGTGACCTCTTCCATCTTTTAAGAGGAACCAATTCAATCAATCATCAGTCAGTGAGTCAGTCTCCTAGAAAACTCTCTATCTTCCACACCCGAGAAGCCCTCTGTGATAGGGTCCCCAAGACCTTTCTGATCGGCCCCATAAGCTGCTCAGACATGCATCTTTAAGAGTTTGGGTGCAGGAGAGAAAGCGAGGTCAGTTTCTTTTCTTTTTAACTTTCTCTAAATTTAAACCTAATCCACACCCTTCCTCCACTCACACCTCCCGGGGACCTTCCTTGAACATCCCCAGGCAGGGAGGCAGGCAGGCTGCAGCAGGCCTCTGAGCTTCCCAGGACAGCTGACTGGGGCAGGTTCCACATCCTTCTCCTCCCTGCGAGGCCTCAGCACCGTGCCCCCAATCTGACCCGGCCTCCTGCCTCCAACAGAAAAAAACGACCAGCCAAAGCCACCAGAGCCCCCATGTTCTGTCCTCAGGCCTCTTGTCAATAAGGCAGTAGGACCCTGCTCCCCAACTCCACCCCAGCTTCAGAAAGAAGGGTCCCATGGGGGCGCTCACCTGGATGGAATCTTCTGGAGAACCTCTGCTTCTTCTCTAGTCCTGCCCCAGGACTCAGTAACACTCCCTTCCAGCCCTCCCTCAGGGGCCAGTAGGCTGAGAAGGCAGAAGACCAGGAGGAAGCTGTGCCGGCCAGCACTCCGAGACACTCCAGAAAACATTTTGGTTCAGAGAGGCTGGGTCCAGGTGTGGAGGCAGCTGATGTCATCCTTTCACCTATTGCCCTTCGCCCCACACCCAGGAGACGGAAGACCGACATGCCACACCTTCTCTGGAAGCAGATGGAGCGAAAGAGGAGCTCCCCCAAAGGCAACTGCTCCAAAGTCCAGAGGCCCCAGGAGGGAAGGGGAGCGGTCACCTGGTACCTGCCTGTGGGCCAAGTTCCTCCCTCCCTGGGGACCGCAGGGAGGTCCTTCTCCACCTTCTCTCATCTCCCAACACCTGCTAGGTATCCCAAAGGTTCTCCAACCTGGGCAGCCACGGCCTTTGATCTTCCCACTGTCAGGATCTGCTCATCCATAAGGTACCAGAAGGGAGATACAGAGAAGTGCTACAGCTCTCCCAGGCAGACAGGGCGGGAGCAATGTGAACTTCCAGAGATCTCACCTTGAGATCCTGAGCCCAGGTGTGCTACACACACACCACACACACACAGAGCTCAGTATCCCAAGGGTCTACACACACACACACACACACACACACAATGTGAACTTCCAGAGATCTCAGCTCGAGATCCTGAGCCCAGGTGTGCCACACACACACAGCTCAGTATCATGAGGGTCTACACATACCCACACAGTGTGGACTTTCAGAGATCTCACCTTGAGATCCCGAGTCCAGGTGCTACACACACACACACACACACACACACACATACACACACAGCTCAGTATCATGAGGGTCTACACACACACACACACACACACACACACACACAATGTGAACTTCCAGAGATCTCAGCTCGAGATCCTGAGCCCAGGTGTGCTACACACACACACAGAAACAGCTCGGTATCACAAGGGTCTACACACACACACATAATGAGAAGATCTTACCTCGAGATCCTGAGCCCAGGTGTGCTACCCAAACACACACATACACAGAGGTCAGGATCATGAGGGTCTACACACACACACACAATTTAACTTCCAGAGGAGCCCAGGTATGTTTTACACACACACACACACACACACACACACACACACACACACACCAGCTCAGTACCACCTAGCCATGCTGCTGCCCAGCTCCTGAGGATTTATTCCTACAGTTCTCCAGGGCCAGCAGAGGGTGGGCAGAGGTGGGTGAAGTCACACCAGCGAAGGTCAACCCTCAAGGCTTTCCTGAGGACAAGGAGGATCCCTGAGAGGGGCTGGCTCTTTGCCTCTCTCCCTCTGACTCTCCTGTCCCTCCCCAGAGACTCAGGGGCCCCAAGCACCCTAAGAGAGGACAAGGGAAGCTCTCCAGGGACTGTGTTCCCTGTGAGCAACGTGACTATCACAGAGGCTGTGCGAACAGTGTGACCAGGGTTTCTGGGCCACCCAAACCCAGGCCAGCTGGCTCAAATTCCTGTTCCCTCATGAATTCATTTTCCCTCGCCAATTCCTTTTCCCACCACCCAAGAATAGCAGGGGGCCACCAAGTGTGCCTGAGTCAGCTGCTAGGAAGGACTCTGGTTGCCAATGGAGCCCTCCCACCTGAATTCTGGGACAGAGTCTGGGCCTGCAGACTAAAGTCCAGAAAACTCCCTCGGCCTGGCCTTGGAAGGGAAGGAAAGCCCCTGGCATCTCACATCAGTGGGAGTACCGCTCACCCACACCTCACTGTCTCCACCACGCACAAGCCCAACATCTGCTCATGTTACTTCTCAAACCTGCAAGGTGTCCCAGACATTCTCTCCCTCCACAAATGTGGTCCAATCATCATCCTCGGAAAGGCCTCCCCAACCATCACCAACCCATCCAACACAATGATGCACACTGAAAATGCTTCTCCCCCAGGAATATCTACATCTTAATCCCTGGATACAAGGAGCCTATCTATGTAGGTAACCTTATATGGCAAAAGAAATTTTGCAAGTATGATCAAGTTAAGGATCTTGAGATGGGGAAGATTGTTCTAGATTATGTGGGTAAGCTCACGCTAATCACAAGGGTCCTCACAAGAGGGAAGTAGCAGGAGTCAGAAGCTGATGTGACAGCAAAGGCAGAGAGACAGAGCGAGAAACTGGTCGATGCTAGGCTGCTGGCTTCGTCGACAGAGGAAAGAGACCACAAGCCAAAGGCTCTAAGCAGCTTCAGGAAGCTGGAAAGGACAAGAAAACAAAATTTTCCCTGGAGACTCCAGAAGGAAAATAGCCCTGTAGGCCCAGAATGACATCTGACCTCCAGAACTATAAGATAATAAATGTCTGCTGTTTCATTTATTTTTCACTGTGCTGGGTCTCTGTCGCTGTGTGAGCTTTTCTCTAGTTGCAGCAAGCAGGGGCTACTTTCTAGTTGTGGTGCGGGCTTCTCATCGAGGAGGCCTCTCTTGTTGCAGGGCAGGGGCTCTAGGACGCACAGGCTTCAGTAGTTGGGGCTCCCAAGCTCTAGAGCATGCAGGCTCAGTAGCTGTGGCGCAGTGTCTTAGTTGCTCCATGGAAAGTGAGTCATCCCGGACTAGCGATCGAGCCCATGTCTCCTGCATTAGCAGGTGGATTCTTTCCCATTGAGCCACCAGAGAAGTCTGCACAGGTACTGTTCTAAGGCACTAAGATGACAGCGTTTGTTAACAGCAGCCAAGAGACACTAACACTCAGGCACTTCTCTGAACTCAGCTGAGCCTGAGTGTTGCATAAAGCACATGTCCTTGGAGTCTCATGTGCAAGCTCTCTTTCCAGACTAGAAAAAAACCTAGTGGGCTGGGCCTTCTTTCACCCCCAGAAGGCAATGCACGCGCTAGGTGTTCAATAAATTTCTGCACCTCTCCACTCCCACAGTAGTCAGACGAAAGATAAACAGTGGCTACAGTCAAGACCTGAGACAGTTCCTCTTTGTCTAATGAGTTTCCAATTAGTCACTGCCAGCAAGTTTCCGATTCACCAAGAGGCATGCAGGAGCGGTGACTGCCCATTCACCCCAGCAGCCCCATACTCTAGGCCCCAGAAGAGGGACTGGAGTGGGGGTGTAGCTGCCCTGCCACGCCACATATTAAGTGATCAGCCACACAAACTGGAAGAAGAGACCACTTTGGAGTTTGAAGAAGGAACTATAGCAAAATGGCCCTACAGATATCCCAGGAAAAGCAGTCCACCGGGAGGTTTCATCGAAACTGAAGGCAAAGGAGAGCAATTACTGTGGATGAGAAATTGCTATTGCTCATAGCCAGGGTAGGTCACAGCTTGTCACTAAGCAGGAAAATGACACAGACACAATGTCCCTGGAAGATGGAGGGGATGAAGACCATGCCAGAAATCACAGAACCTCCAGTGTTCTCAGAGGCCTCCCCTCTCCAATCTCTAGAGGCTCACAGGACCACCCCTCCTCATCAGCAAAATTCAGGGACCCAGCCCCACAAATTAACCATCTAGTTGCTCCCCGTACACCCACTATAGGGGGTGCTTGTTTTGAGGCCGCCAACCTTGAACCACACCTTCAAGAGTTGCAGCATTTACTACTGCATCAGATTCAAAGGCATTGGAGAATCTCAGTGGGAAGCAAGTGGTAACAGAGGGGCCCACTGGATCTGAGTTCTCAGATGAGAAGGAGAGAATGAGCAAGTACCCAGTGCATGAGAGTCCAGAGAGCAGAGATTAAATGCAGTAAGCAGATTCACAGGCTTTGGAGTCAGGCAGATGTGGCTTGAAACCCAGCTGCTCTGTTTTACTAGCTATGGGTGGCCTTGGGCAAGTCACTGGATCTAACCAAACTTCAAGTTTCTTCCCTGTAAAATGAGCACAGCTATACTACCAACTTCGCTGGTCTCCAAGAGCAAGAGGATACAAGTAAAGCAATTTGAACAACTGACACACACATTATACCTTCCATAAATGGTAGCAAGGATGGATGGATGAGTTACTATTTGTCCATAAGCATCAGGATAAGAGATTTTTCTGATGTGTGCCTAAAAAAGTAGACCTATATCTCAAGTCAATAATAAAGATACAAGTTAAATCACGTACCACCATGACCTAACCCTCCCCTCCCCACTTCACCCCAATCCTGCCGATCATCCATCATCTATGATCCCAACACAGATTCGGACCGTGATCGTTTTTTTTATGTAAGTTTTTGTGTTATTTTTTTTTTAAGTGTTTTATTTTATTTATTGGACACACTGCATGTGGGATTTTAGTTCCCCAACCAGGGATCGAACCCATGCTCCCTCCATTGGGAGCTCAGAGTCTTAACCACTGGACCACCAGGGAATCCCTGGACCGTGATCTTATAAGGGCAAATATAAAGCAATTCAGCTGGAAACGGAAACCAGTCTGATATCCAGGCCCCACAGAAGGTCAAACCAGAAGACGAAGTTTGAATGAGTCAGTCCTGTGCTGTAGCAGGCAGGGCGCATTCCTCTGGGTTCCGCAGGGAGAGAGCTGGAGAGGAACAGGGCCATAAGGAACAGGCTTGAGCAGGAACAGAATTTAAGGTGATGTGAGGTAGGGAAGTGATTGCTAGAAACCATCCTTGACACCGGTCCCTGGATTTTAAAGAAAAAACGTAATCCAACTCCAGGGTAGACAGATGAGAGAGCCAGGACTTAGAGAGAAAAGCCCCAGTGTTTGCCCATTTCCTAAGTCACAGGGAATATACAAGAGGGGAAGGCAGCAGAATGGACATGAAAGGCCCTGGTACTCCAGCCAGCATGGCTCAAAACCAACGTTAGTTCTATTCCTAACTTGCTGGACAACAGGGAGCAGGGCAGTGAGCCATCTGTACCACAAGGTCTACCCATTCCTTTAGGGATAAGGCTAACAGCCCTTCCCAAGTCATGAGCTTCAGAATTCACTGCTCAAGTATATTCAAGCACCCACTTTGCACAAAGACACTGTGGCAGCCTTGTGGGTTGACACAAAGATGAATTGCACACAGAACCCACTCTGGAGAACAAATACTGTATCAGAAGAAACCAGACAAGCACGTCAGTGACTAAAGGAAGCAAGGACTTCCCTGGCAGTCCCGTGGTTAAAATTCAGTGCTTCCACTGCAGGAGGCACAGGTTCGATCCCTGGTTGGGGAACTAAAATCCCACAAGTCACACTATGCAGCCAAAAAATAATAATAATACTAATAATAGTTTAAAAAAAAAAAAAAGACATATCAACAGATTATCCACAAAGCAGTGCCTCAAGTGCTGGCACAGAACTGCACATAAACTGCTGATGGAAGAAGTAGAAAGTGCCACCTGGGGAACCTGGCAGCTTTAAAGGAGTGACATTTTTGCTGAGTCTTGAATGATGACAAAGCTTCTGCCAGATAAGGAAGAGCCCTAAGGGCATCTGGTACAAGGGTGGCAGCATGGGACAGTGGAGTCTCCAGAGGACCTGGACCACACAAGGACCTGGGGCGTCCAGCAGCAAGGGGATGGGCATACCCGGGCCAGGCCTGGAAGACCCATCACAGAGACTCTGGGAGACAAAGTGAGAAACTACCCTTAAAATATACAAACTGCTAGGTGGTGCTATGGCTGCAGGGGTCTACACAACCAGAATGTTCATGAAGCATCCAGAGCCAAAGAAGATGCTGGCTGTTTACAGCGAGCTTCAGGGAGAGAAAGAGACGGGGAGAATGTGCTAGAAAGAATGACACCTATCCCAACCCCTGTGAAGTGGGAGGAAACAAGGCCCCCAATAAATGTGGAGATATGAAACTACATAGATATGAAATGTTTCTAAAAGCAGGGGGGTGAATGCCAAGTCTAGAAACTGAGATGCCAGGCCTTAACTAGAAGGGAATCTTCCCCTGGGGTTCCAGAACAGCAGCTCCCAGCTGGGGGCACTATGTGGGGGCAGGGGGAGTCAGTGTTACCACCTGAGGGTTTTTCTCTTCCCCAAATTCCCTCCCCAAGCAAATCAGAATTAGGGAGGCTCTCCCAAACACAAATTGGTCTTCAATTCCAAGCAACAGCAGCCCCCTGTCTTTATGAACTGCTGCCATCAGTCACACATCCTGATCCTCCTGGCCCTCGGGCACAACAGCAAGAGCTCCAACCAACACCCCTTCGTTGCCCTGGACACCGACCCTGAGCCTGGCACCTGACCCAGACAACTTAGGAAAGTAGATTTTCCAAGGCATAGCTTACAGACTCACACAACAAGGTCAATTCTCAAAGGCAGCTGGCCCTTTGGAGAGCAGGGCCTCCTGTATGACCGTGTCCCTCAGGGATCCCTACCCCAGAGCCCAGGGGGGCCCCTCTGCACCCACCCCCACCCCACCCCAGATCCCTACCTTCCAAGGGGCCTCCACCAGGGAGGCCCGAGAAACTCATCCAACCAGTTTCCAGGTGGGAGGAGAGCAGCTTTCTCCCTCAGCTGAGCGGTTACACACACAGAGAGGGGGCAGCTGTTACCAAACCCTAGATTCTGGGGCAGGCGGGTCCACATGGGCATGGCCCAGGTAGCAGTCCTGTTACTGGAAAAGCCAGGTCTTGATTCAGGGTTGAAACTCAAGGCAGGGCAGGGCAGCAACCTGCCCCTGATCTCCCAGCTTCTGCAGCCCAGAGCTCTGGGAGGGGTGGACACGGCCCCGGCCTGGCGGTGTCCACCAGGGGAAGAGGCAGGGTCGGGGACAACATCATTCCACCTGCCCAATCTGCCACCACCCCTAGATTTTATCTAAAATAACCATCCTCTGTGGATTCTGGGAAAAGGAAACTTCCGGAAAAAGTGGGTGATTAACTCTGCTTTTCCCAGGGTGCACTGGGTCCCTCTAGAAACAGCCCTTTCCCTAATTGCCCAACTCTGAGCGTTCAGAGATCAGAAGACCCTCCAAAGCCCCTCGCAGAAACACGTGCAGTAACTCTAAGAGGAACATGGGATTCTCACTCTCGCCTGGCCTTGGTGGACACGTCCCCTGGAAGAAGCCTGGGCAGGATTTTTAAAAGGAACCAACTCTCCTGCACCTGTCCTCAGTTTCTGAAGGCCCAAGGGAGAAATTTACCTTTCACCCCAAAGCCTGTGGCCAGCCAGGTTTCACGGCAGAATCTGGCAAGACTCGGAGGCCTTTGATAGTGCTGCTCCTGCCCCATTCGCACCCCCTGGCCTGGCCAGCCGGGTACCTACCGCTTTCCTCAAAAGGGCTCCCATCCGAGCACCAAGAGGGCTGCGTGGGGCCCAGGAGCCGCATTCGGCCCGGCAGCCGAGCAGTTAACAGGCTTGGGGCAAGCAGAGAGCTGCCACCAACAGCCTCGGGAATTAAAGCGCCCGCCGCCTCCTGCAAAACCTCTTCAATAAACCTCCTATTCAGAATCAGTTGCGCATGTGGGTCATACTTTCTACATTTCTTTCATTCCTGATGCCCGGGGGGCCCCTAACTGAGGAAATGGAGCTTCCCACCCCAATTCAGCAGGTCCCCGCTGGGTGAGGACCCAGGTCACAGCCGGGCCAGGTGAGCGCCACCAACCGCTGAGAACGCGCAAGCGTCTCCAGCAATTCAAGTCTGAGGACGCTAACTGCAGGAAGTCAAAGAGTGAAGACACTTCAACAAAGCCGGAGCATTCACCAGCACAACAATAACCCATTTATGTGGCTCCTCCCCCACCTCAGGCCCTCAAAGGCTGAGGATATTAACCCTTACAACAGCCAGAGACAGAGGCGAGGGATGGCCAGCAGCGGCTGGGAATTATTTCCCTGTTTTACAGATCAGGAAACGGAGACACAGGTGGTTCCCAAGATGCTGGGCTGGAAAAACACAGGTGGTTCCCAAGATGCTGGGCTGGAATAACATCAATAGCAGGCAATGTGGTAATAAACACTTTCTCTATGAACTCTCCCTACCACAACCGTATGTGTGCTAAGTCACTTCAGTTGTGTCTGACTCTTTGCAACCCCACGGACCGTAGCCCGCCAGGTTCCTCTGTCCATGGGATTCTCCAGGCAAGAATACTGGAGTGGGTTGCCATTTCCTTCTCCAGGGGATCGAACCTGAGTCTCCTGCATTGCAGGCGTACTCTTTACCACTAAGCCACTGGGGAAGCCGGTGAGGCGGAGCTATTTACTCACTCACCAAAAGCTGTGCAGCAGGAAAGCCAGGGTTTGCCAGAATTCCAATGCTCATCACTATTCCTCAACCCCAACATCAGTGGGGCCAAGAGATACAGCCAAAGACGGGTGGAAAGGTGCCAACCCTGCCCACCTCATTGGGAACGCCTGCTGGCACTTTCTGCCCTTTTACAAGTAACACTATGCTCAGAACAAGTTCCTACAGCATGGAGCAAACCTCAGAAAGAGGCCAACATGGGGTTGGCTGGGAATTCGTAACCTGCCCATTGATGCCTCCAGAAACCACTTCTGTGTCGACATATGACCCAGGGGCCAGCACACAGGTTGCCTTCTCTACCATAAGCTCATAGCAGGAGTGCTAATCTACACAGCTGACTCAGGGAATGGGCAAGTGTCCTAACTTGTTTTCTGTGTGTGCTGACTTCTTTACTCAGTCACAGCCTCCTGAAGGTTAAGGACCAGATCTTCCCAGGGTTTTGTGCATTTTCTTCCCCCAGGGCTTCTGATGCTCCAGTCCCTGCTACTGATTTTGGCAGCTGTAGGATTCATGCCAGAAGAAAGCTGAAGCACACAGGAAGGATGGTATTTTCTGGGCTCCTGTAACGGGAGGAAGAGACATCTCCAGTGGAGACACAGAAAAAGGCTTGGGGATGGAGAGGCAAACTATTCACCTCTTCTCTGCTGCCTGGTCAGGCTCAGCCCAGCTGAAAGTTGCATCATCAGGGCTCAGGTAAATTCCATCTAAAAACAGGACTACTCACTCATATTTGTTGACAGTATAAACCACACACCAAGTGCTGGGGACACAGCAGTGAATAAGACAAATCCTTACTATCATGGAGCTTACACTCCAATATGGAAGACAGTCACAAAAGGTAGACAAATAGCTAATATATTCCTGGACAGTGTTAAGTATTATGAAAAAGATGAAAAAGAGAAAAGACAGTATGGGGGTGGAGAGTGTTAGTTCGGGAGGCCTGGGAAGGCTCTGTAAAGGTGACTCTTGGCAGAGATCCGTATAACAGGAAGCAGCCAGACATACAAAGTTCTTCTGCCAATCTTTTCCTCTGTCCCACCTCAGCCCCCAACCCAGATGTTTGGTATGTCCTAGACCTCATCATCATCGTAAAGTAAAAGTGAAAGTTGCTCAGTGGTGTCTGACTCTTTGCAACCCCATGGACTATACAGTCCATGGAATTCTCCAAGCCAGAATACTGGAGTGAGTAGCCTTTCCCTTTTCCAGGGGATCTTCCCAACCCAGGGATCAAACCCAGGTCTCCTGCATTCCAGGCAGATTCTTTATCAGCTGAGCCATAAAGGAAGCCAATCATCATAGTAAATGCAGACTTATGATGCTTTTAAGCATTCCACTATTTCTCAGTATAAAAATTACTAACCACACAATAAAACAAACCACGACAAGCAAGTCAGAAGATGAAAGAAACTGATACTTCAAAAACTAGGAATAAAAGAAAAATCTGAAAAAGACTTTGAAAAAGTACTGAATGTAAATAAAATAGTTGACCTTTGAACAATATGGGGCTTAGGGGCAGTATAAATCCATGTATAACTTTACACTCAGCCCTCTGTATCCGTGACTTCTCATCTGCGGATTCAACAAGCTGCAGATTGTGTGGTACTGCTGTTACTGTTTAGCCACTGTGTCCGACTCTTTTGAGACTCCCTGAGCCTGCCAGGTTCCTCTGTCCATGGGATTTCCCAGACAAGAATACTAGAATGGATTGCCATTTTCTTCTCCCAGGGATCTTTCCAACCCAGGAATCAAATCCACACCTCCTGCATTGGCAGCAGATTGTTTACTACTGAGCCCTGTGTAATACTATAGTACATATTTATTGAAAAAAATCCACATATAACTGAACCCACACATTTCATATCCATATTTTTCAAGGGTTAATTGTATACAATATTGACATGTTAAACCCAACAGGTAAGTTAAACAGAAAATTAAATACAGCTAAAGAAAGAATTAGTGAAATGGGGAAAAAAAAACTGAGGAAATTATCCTGAAGTAGATGAAAAGAGTAAGAGAAAATATGAACATTAAGAGACAAGATCCAAAGAGTTCCAAAGGAAGAAAAGGAAAAGAATTAAGGGAGAAGTAATTTTCAAAGACAGCATGTATATGAATTTTCCAGAACTGAACATATCGACATCTGTCCTCATACTGAAAGCACAACTAAGTTAAATTTATTAAAAGTCCACATTTAGACATATCATACATAGTATAAATGCAGATTATCAAAGACAAAAAAGAACATCTTAAAGGATTATAAGGAAATACTATGAACAAATATATGCTAATGAATTAGATAACTTGGATGCCATTCCTAGACAAATTCCTGGAATGACATGAACCAATGAGGATTTGGGAAGGAGCAGAAAACCTGAAGGGATCTGTTACCAAGCAAACAGCCTGAACTAATAATGTTTAAACTTCCAATAAAGAAAAGCCCAGGACTCAATGGCTTCACTGGTGAATTTACCAAACATTTAAAGAATTAACAGCAATTCTTCGCAAACTCTTCCAAAAACCAGAAGAGGAAGGAACACTTCCTACTCATTCTATGAGACCTGATATCAAGACCAAACAAGATATCACAAGTGGAAAAAAAAGCTACAAGCCAGTATACTCTCTAAATGTAGCTATAAAAATCCTCAACAATACACTAACAAACTGAATCCAGCAACATATAAAAAGGAATATACACTATGACCATGTGAATTTATCCCAGAAATACAAGATTGGGTTAAGGTCCAAAACCAAAAATAAATTAATATAATTTTAGATATTAATAGAATAAAATACAAAAACCATCTGGTTACCTTAATAGACCCAGAAAAAAAACATCTGACAAAATCTGAGGAGGGCATGGCAACCCACTGCAGTATTCTTGCCTGGAAAAATCCCATGGACAGAAGATCCTGGTGGGCTACAGTCCACAGTGGCTCAAAAGAGGTGGACATGACTGAGGCCACTAAGCATGCACGATTAGACAGCAGAGGGAATTCGCCGGTGATCCAGTGGTTAGGACTCTGCACTCTCACTGCCGAGGGCCTGGATTTGACCCCTGGTCAAGAACTAGCATCCCACAAGCTGAGCGGCAGGACCAACAGAGGAAAAAAAAAATGATTAGATAGCAGGGATGGTTATACAATTCTGTGCATATATACTAAAAAATGGGTAAATTTTAAGGTATGTGAAATATTTCTCAATAAAGCAATCGAAACAACTCTTAAAAAGTAAAAAGTCAGCAGGAAAAGCATAGACTGTTTAATAACTAGCACTGGAAAAATTGGCTATTTCTCTGGAAAAAATAAAATCAGTTCCATCTTACAAGGCTGAGTGGTTCTCAACCTTGGCTGAACATAAAATTTACCTGGGCCATTTCATAACCATGCCTGGGCCCTACCCCAAGATATTTTCATTTTATTGGACTGATCTGAAATGAAGCTCAGACAATAGTACTATTTTAAAAAACTCCTCATGAGGCTTTAATATGTAGCCAGAGAGGAGAACCATTGTCACATACAGAAAATACACTCCTGATGAATTTAAAATGTAAGAGTAGAAGCAAAAATATATATATATATATATGTATACACACACACACACACACACACACACACACACACACATTATACTTTCCATAAAATCAGAATAGGAAGGGGCTTCCCTGGTGGTCCAGTGGTTAAGAATCCACCTTCCAATGCAGGGGACACAGATTTCATCCTTGATCGTGGAACTAATATCCCACATGCCCTGCAGCAACTAAGCCCGCAGGTGCATACCATAACTCAAGAAGCCTGAGGGCTTCCCTGGTGGCTCAGTGGTAAAGAATCCTCCTGCCAGTGCAGGAGACACGGGTTCAATCTCTGATCCAGGAAGATCCCACATACCCAGGAGCAACAAAGCCCGTGGGTGACAACTATTGAGCCTGTGCTCTAGAGCCCAGGAGCCACAACTGCTGAGCCCACACGCTTGCAACTACTGAAGCCTGCGTGCTCAAGAGACACCACATTGAGAGGCCCACACACCACAGCTACAGAGCAGCCCCTACTCCCCACAGCTAGAGAAACGCCCGTGCAGCATGAAGACACAGCATGGCCAAAAATATATAAATAAAATTATATATTAAAAGAGCGAGAAGACCTCGAGCTACAACAAAGAGCACACATGCTACAACAAAGACTCGGTGCAGTAAAAAAATTTTTTTTTTAACTTTTAATAAAAAAAATTTTTTTAAGAACCCATTTAATAAAAATCAGGGTAGGAAAAGATTTCTTGACATGAACAAAAGACTGGCAAATTTGACAACATTAAACTTTAAATATCCCTATGAAAAATAACATTAATAAAGTTAAAACAATCTAGAGCTATATGTAATGAATAAAACCCACAAAAGATTATGAATCTGCCTGCAATGCAGGAGAACCCAGGTTCAATACCTGGGTCGGGACAATCCCCTAGAGGAGGAAATGGAAACCCACTCCAGTATTCTTGACTGAAGAATCCCATGGACAGAGGAGACTGATGGGCTACAGTTCATAGGGTCACAAAGAGTCAGACAAGACTGAGCAACTAACACTTTCACTTTGTTTCATTTAACATATATACATAGATCTTTTTAAATTCCTAAAAATCAGCAAGAAAATGGCAACTAAAACTCTGAAAAAGTACTGAGAACCTGTAACTTGTCAAAGCATGTGGAACTAGGAGCAAGGTAACAAAGGGTAGAGACTTTTCACCACATTACATTCAGGGGCTTGAATCATGTGGATATATTACTTGGTTTAACTTTTTTTTTAATGCAAAAGGCAAAACCTCACAGAATTATAAACATGGATAGGCAATAAACATGAAAAATGCTCATCTCTATCTTCAATCAAAAGTGCTAATTTTAAGGAGCAGTTTATAAAATAATTTTAAAATTACATCTACTAGATTACAAGACACAATCCAAATATTAGTGAAATAGGGGCTCTCGTGTTTCTGGTAAGCACATATACCGATTCACAAATCATGCAGGGACATTATTTAGCAGTCTCGAAAAGCACAATTTATAACCCCATAATCCTACCACTGACATACACAGTAGAAAAGATTGGCACGTGGATGATAAACACAGGATACTGGTGAGAAAAATGGAAACAATCTAAAAGTCTGTCCATAAGGAAACTATAATATAATTATATGACAGATACCATATCACAGTTCAGTGAATGAACCAGATTTAAATATTTCAACATGGATAAATCTAGACAACAATGTTTATTCAATATGATGCTATACATGTCAAAATCAAAACAACAGGAAACTATAAATTACTTACAGACAACAGTAAAAAAGTATGAAGACATGCACAGATGTGATAAACACCATATTCAAGAGAATGTTACTTCTGGGGAGGGAGGAAAGAGAAAGCAATTAGGAGGGAAAAAAAAGCATTGACTGCATCTGTTTAACATTCTATCTGAAATAAATGACAGAAATATATTGGAGAAAATTACCATTTGCCGGATCTGGATGGTGAGAAGACAGGAGTAGGAGCTCCTACGCAGGGGCAGGCCCCACCACCCTGGGGATGACTGGAACAAGCAGCATGGAGACTGCACCGCACCGCACCGCACCCTCCAGCAGCATCCAGAACCCAAACAAAGGAACAAAAGCTCCTGATGGAAACAGCCCTGGGATTTTTGAAATTGCGGCTCCTCCCTAACATCTTCTCCCTAACATTTCTCAGAAATGTCGTGTGGCACTCAGGTAGAAGCTTAAAAACTGTAAATGTATTAAAGGCATTCTTGTTTCCACTGAGGCAAGCACCCTCTGGGATAACTGGCAGTCTGCTATGGGTGGAGCTGAATTAAGTTTGGGCCCATCCTGGCTCCACAGTAACACAGTAAAACCTTGACCAGCTGGAACCCCTGCAGAGAGAGCTATCCAAAAGGCACGTTTTTTAAGAGTGTGCCCAGTTTCCAAAGAGTCTGGGGTAGAGCTCAGAGCATGTGCTCTAGAGTCGTCTAGAAGTTCAGACCTCATCCCTGCTAAGTCTTAGCTGAGATCCAGAAAGTGACCTACCTTGTGTGGGTGGACTCAGTTTCCTCCTCTGTAGTTGAGGGTACCACCACCTACCATGCCTTGTTGAGAAGACTAGTGATATTACCTAAGAGTCAACACTTAAAAAATTGTAGTCAATCTGACTGGGACATCTTTCAAAAACACGTTACACACTTCCTTCCCTCCTTTCCTAAATAGTCAAGGAAACATCATTTAACCTCCGCTTGATGACTCAGGGTCACAATTACCAGCAAAGTATCAATTATCAAAATGATGATGCCCTCAATGGCCAAAGTGTGCCAAGCCACGCCCCCTACATAAATAATGACTCCTGGCTCTTACACTCATGCCTGCTTTCCATAGTGCCTTGATCTCCATCCACTCTGTCAATTGTCAATTGCACTGTGGTCATTTTTCCTCTCTACACTGGTCTCTTTACACTGTTTCCTTTGCTGCTGTCTTTCAGTTGTGGGCTTGGAAATCGGATGATACAACTCCTACATAAAAGTTAAACAGGGTCTGAGGGAGCTGGTGTGAAAAAAAATGCAGGAACTTGAGTCCTGCTTGACCTGGAGACCTTCTTGGCTACTTGCAAATAAGCAAGGCCACTAGGTGGCCATGTCGTGAATACGGTAGAAGAGGGGTTATGGGATATTACAGGACATATTATGGGATGAACTATTTTCAAGACTAAAGGCATACTCTACTTTGGACACAACATGCAAGGGGCAAACTCTCAGCAGGACTGGGAGGACTGGTCCCAGTGACCCAAGGCACCCTTTCACTTGTCCAGGCTGGAGGAATACAGAGCCGCCTGCCCCCATGCCACAGGTGTCGACCACAGCTTCAACTTCTTGGAATCTTTTACTCTACTAGGACAAAGTAGAACATTTGTGAAGAGTGTGAAAATTTCTCTAACTCCTAAAGTTTCATCACACAGTAGGGTTTTATTTATTCAACAAATGTTTACTGGAATCCTACTATGCAGCAAGCACTGGAGATGCAGCGATGCACAGGAGAGACAGAGGCTGCAAGAATACTGGTTCCCTTTTCCTTTCAATACATTCCATCTATTGCTCAAGAATCTCTGACTTATACACATATGTGCACACACTCATATATATATACATATACATGTATACAGAGAGAGACAAACATACACACACATAGTCTTGTGGCCTGGGGAGCAAAGAATATGAGCTTTTTAGAGCTTCCAGTACCTGTAGAACCATCTTTCCTCCTGAGATCCCGTTACCATAGTGAAATAGACTTCACTCCTCTAGCATACCTCCCTCTGTTCTCAGCCAAAGTCCAGCAACAACTAGAGCAACCCTTAGTACCCTCAAATTCTGTTCCCCAAAAGGCAACATGCACAGTCGCCACTGTGCCCACTGGAACCTCATTCCAGTCCCATGGCCAGCCCCAGAGTCTGCTCAGCATGAAGCAGAGTTTGAGAGTCCTTAAAAACCCATTCCTTGAGCTTAAGCCAGGAGGTTTCCCTCTCCAGAGGCTAGCTAGAGAACTGTAAAATGTCCCGTTCTCTTTTGGGTGGCATTCCCAGATGGCAGCAGTCCACCCAGGGCTAGGCTTGACCCCCACCACTGCCTTCTTCCTTTAACTCCATGGAACAAAAACTGGAGCAGATGAGATTGCGGAGCCCAGACTGTTCTCAGCATGGGACCCCAGCACAAGCTCATCATGCCCTGTGGATTACACTGTTCTCCATGCTATATGGGAACAAAGACAACTCCAGCAGAGGCCCTGCCTTCACAGAACTGCTAATCAAAGTAAGAACAGAGCAGAGACCCAGTTCACAAGGCCAGTCTTGATCCCAGACAGCCTACACCCAGAGGGGCAGCCAGCGACTCTGGATGTACCTCCTTCGGATCACAAATTAGTTGACCCTGCCCAGTTTTCATTCGCCTCTGACTTGAGGTCACCCAACATCACAAAATTGCTTGAGGCTGTTTAGGGCCCTCCCTGGAACTTCCTCTGAAGCCAGATTACACCTAGTTTTACCCGGTCTCCAGGCACACACTGGCAGGCCCAGAAAGCTCCTTCACCACAGGGCCTCCTTGGCTGTCCTGTGCCTGAAACTGGGCTCTCAGAGGGCGCGGTCTGGCTGATGACCACTTCCCCAGCCCCCGCCCTCCACCGCCCATCGCTGCTTCCTGAGCCTGGGCTCGGCCCCCAGGAAACCGCTCCCCGCCGCTTTTGACAGCAACGGTCTTTGAGCTCAGGCACCTCCCTTTGAGGTCCTGATTCAGCTGAGAGGGGAAAAGACTCTTCAGATTGCCTGAGTGGAAGCAGAGCTGAGCGGAGTCCAGCCAGACTCGGCACTCACAGTGTCTGTCGGTGTTACTCGAAATTCTGGTCCATGGTGGACCCTTTTCGAAACTTTTTCTGGGGCTGCCTGAGCGTCCGTGAGCACCCTCTTGCACCTCTGCAGGCTCTCCTCAAACAGCTCCCCCCACCATCTGCCCAGCCTTCCCTGCCCCTTCCTCGTTTTCACCAGCCTTTTCTCTCCCTCTCCCAGAGGAATTTATCTACAGACGTTGAGGGAGAGACAGCTAGCCTTTCCAGCTGTGAGGCAGGGCAAAGAAGCCAGGGATGAAAAGTGTGATTCATCAGGGCTGGTTGGAAGCAAGGGAAATTCCAGAGCAAGGGAGGGTCAGGGCTGCCCCCAGTTCACCCTAGAAGCAGCACACACACCTGGGAAATTCACATCCTCAACAATCCCCCAGCCTTGAATCTAGGAGAGGGTTGAAGAATCTCACCAACTACAAAAGTCTGCACTAAGAAGGGTTTCCATTTTCACCTGCCTCCAATTTCCCACTTGCCTCAAGCTTTTCATTTAGCAATGGCAATAAAGAGCTTGGGCTACCCCTGCAAATTTTGGTTGGAGAAATAACAAAATAGAAGACTTTCACTTACTGAAGACCTCTATAGACTCTGCTAAGCATCGAACAGACGTTAGCTCATTGTTCAGTCTCACAAAACCATACGTGGTAGGTATGATGACTCACTCCACTTGCCAGGTGAGAAACACAGGCTCAAAGGAGGTTAGCACCGCAGGGCTAGGAAGCTGTCAAGCCCCACAGTGAGTTCCTTGAACTGGGTTTCAAGAAAAGGAAACCAGAGACAAGGAAAATTCCTCCTTCAGGCATTATCGAAGAACCCTTCCTCAGGATGTCTCCCAGGCCACCCCATCTTGAACACCATCCCACACACTCCATGACCCCACCCACTAAATGACAGTTCACGTCCACCTTTCCTATCACACTGCTCTACTCATCATTAACTTGCTTTCCATTATTTATCTTGCTTGTTGTCCGTTTCGCCCACTAAAAGTCAGCTCCATGAGGTCAACAACGCTAATATATTTTGTTTACTGCCGTGTCCCTGCATCCAGCATTCTATATAGCAGATGCCAAAAAACTGTTGAATGAATGAATGAACCCTTTAAAATAGAATGAAGGGGTGTGAGTGTAGGAAGAAAAAGAGGATGATCCATCCATTCAGGGTGGATCTGGTGAGAGAAATCTGGCCAGGGCGAGCTGGGGGCTCCAGATGGGACCTACAAGAGGAAATGAAGGTCTGCCAGGTTCCCAGTGGACTCCAGTAAAACCTTCCTGCTGGCATAAGTGACTTCCAGCTGCCAGGGCCCCAGCCTGAGGGCTTCTGCTGGGGAGGGCCAGCTTGCAACTCTGAAACAAAGGCCTATGGACATGCAGCTGGCTAGGACTGAGCAGCCGCTGGGTCCAGAGGGGCAGCCTGGGGTGGAGGGGGGGACAAATGAGGAGCTGAAGACAGCCCTCAGGGCAGCTGCAAAGGCAGCACCTCCCAGTGCCCAGAGTCCCCTCAACCTCTCAATACAACTGGGAAGAGCTAGATGGCTTCCCAATTAACCCTTCAAAGTCAGTGCTCAGCCTGGGCTTGAAGCAACCCCCAGGCTTGGAACCAGAGCCTTCACAAGGTTCTGAGAAGACAGCAGAGGTGAAGGGGCAAGCTGTACATCTGGAACACAGTTCCTTTTCCCCTCCTGTCCCGGTCAGCCCTCAGGCCATGGCCTTTGGCCGCCTCCAGCATAAACACAGTGGCCCTGGGATGGCTGTCGATTTGGTAGGGCAAATGTTTACCCTAGAGCTGAGCTATTACAGGCCAGGGGAGTGTCCACCATTGGCTCCTGGTATCTACTGTCTCCTTGTGGCACACATGGGACGTTTCCAATAACTGTAAAGCTCTCGGGGGCTCCTCCTAGCCACGCTGAATCTTCATTTTGTATAGGAGTGTATGCAGCACTTTCCACATACCTAGCTTCCTCTGATCCTTACCAGGCCCCTCTAGTAGGAAAAGTAGGCAAGCCTCCAACTCTACTCAAGAGGAAACTGAGTCAGAAAAGAACTTTATGACTTAGGTCATGTTGGGAAAAGCACGGGTTAGACGGTGAGGAAACCTGAGATCCGGAGAAGGCGATGGCACCCCACTCCAGTACTCTTGCCTGGAAAATCCCATGGACGGAGGAGCCTGGTAGGCTGCAGTCCATGGGGTCGCGAAGAGTCAGACAAGACTGAGCGACTTCACTTTCACCTTTCACTTTCATGCATTGGAGGGGGAAACGACAACCCACTCCAGTATTCTTGCCTGGAGAATCCCAGGGATGGGGGAGCCTGGTGGGCTGCCATCTATGGGGTCACACAGAGTCGGACACAACTGACGCGACTTAGCAGCAGCAGCAGCAGCAGCAAACCTGAGTTCTGGTCCCTGTTTGCCCAGTAGGAGCCCGGCTCCAATCACCTCACATCTCTGGGCTCTGCTGCCTTCACGTGTAAATGGCACATTCGAGGTGCCTTCCAGCGCAAATGACTAGGTCCTTGATGCTACGCAGTAGAGCCAGTGCAGGGCTCCCAGGCCAGGGCTCTTCCCACTCTCCCCCTGTCCCACTTCCAACAAGTCAGTAAAAACAAAACAAAAACAAAGCCCAAGGCAGCTCTTCAGCAAATCACTCTCTGCTTCTAGGACTTGGCTTACCCAAGCCCACTCCCTGCCCCACCCCCAGAGCAAGGTATCCCGGGCTTAGATATCCAAGGGGCTGGGAGTGCGGGCAGCAGAGACAGAAGCCTATTAACAGTGGGGATGAGGCTTCCCAGGACCACAGGGAAGAGGATAACAGAGAGAAGGGGTACAGCTTTTCTGGGTTCTTACTCCCTAGGTTTTCTGCTGGAAATGGTTGGGGTGAAGTCACTCCCAGCTAAGCCACTCAGCATTCCATCCGCAGTCGAGCAAAGGAGAGGATGGAATGGCACTTCCCTGAAGGGAGGCAAGCAGCGTGCTCAGCGCGGAGCCCGGGGGGCTGTCATTACTCTCCCTGCTTATTATTTCTTGAGCAAGGTCGGTGTGACTGAGCTGCGCAGAGGTGGGGCTGAGGAGACTCTAGGAACCCCAGTTAGGGTTCCCTGGAGGGTGATGCGGTCCGGATCGCCTCCTGGGGGCCCCACGATAGGAGACAGGCAAGTGACTTCGAGGATGAACACTTACAGTGGCCACAATAACACCAGCCGCACCCCCCCCAAGGCCACACCCCTCCCGCCTCCCACTATTACACTTCCCACTCCGTTCTTCCTTTTGTTTTTCAAAAGTAGCTCCAAAGAGTAAAAGTAGCTCCCCAAAACGTCTTGAAATTGGCACGCCTTCTCCTAGCTTTCTAAACCAAACGGCTGAGAATAAGGAGAAAATGAACCAAACCGATTTCGGGAGTGGGCGAGGTCGAGGTAGACAGTGGCAGGCAGTGGCTTCTGTGCTTTCGGCTTCCCGACACCCCATTTCTGGCACCCACTCTAATCCCGCCAGGACGCGAGCTGAGATTCCCAGAGCGATTACCGTGTGACACCAACCCGGAACAGGCTGCTGGCGCCTTCGGCCTCCCGGGGTCAGAGGCACGGATCCTTCCCCAAAAGGGTCCACCCTGCCTGGGCTCAGAGTCTGAGGCAAGGACCAGCCCTCCGGCAACCTAGCGCGCAGTGGGCGCGGGTGGGCGCAGCCTCGCGGGCTTCCCGGGTTTCAAACTGAGCCCCTTGGAGCCACCCGGCGCATTCGCTCCTCTCGTTTCCGGGGTTGGGGCTAAAGGACAGACAATGTCTCCTGGCACGAGCCTCCCGCGCTCCAGCCCTTGGCTAGGAGGGTCGCCCTGGAAGCAGCCCACGCGGCCCTGGGCCCCCTTCTGCCTCCCCCGAGTCCTCACCCCGCAGGGCGCTGGGGCGGGTGCCTGGGAGGGTGCGGGCTTCAAAACCACCCCGGGCACTGCCGCTCGGCCGGCGGCGCTAGCAGAGGGCGCGGAGAGAACCGAGGGACACTCACCGAGCAGCGGCTGCCCCACCGGGTCCGGAACGCAAGGCGCGCGAAGCCACCCAGGTGCCGCCGCAACGCAGGCGCAAGTTTGAAAGTCGCTCCGGGAAGGGGCCGAGACTGCCGGCCGCTCCCGCCCACCGCCAACACCCTTGGCGGCCGGGGCGCGGCCAGCTGCGAGCGCGGCCCCCGGGGACCCCAGCCCGCGCTCGCCTTCCCAGCGCCCAGCAGGAAGTCGGGGCCGAGCCGAGCGGGAGCAACCACGGGAGGGGGCAGGGAGACCGGGAGGGCGGACCAGGAATTTTTCCAGTGGGTGGAGACTCGGGCCGGCGGCTGGAATCCCGCGATTGGCGGCTTGGCGGGGGCCAGGGGAAACCTCGCGGCACTGCGAGCTGGAACCCGGGGTAAAGGCTGCGGCTGCGGCGGCGGCGGCGGCGGCGGCCGTCGTGGGTCTCGCGTGCTGCTAATCATTAACGCCGCAGGTGGGGCGAGCGCGCGGCCCCGGCGGTGTGAGCCGGACGGAACGCTAGCCGCCCCGGAGCCACTTAGACGCGCTAAGACAAAAAGACGCACGTGGAGTAGGGGCGGGGGGTCACCCTGGTGTCACAGACCTGATATCACCGCCTCCCAAGAGGGCACCGGACGGCCTAAACGGCCCCAATTTTACGAACAGGAAAGGTCCTTTAGTGGGGATCGGATTTGGGAGCCCTGCCCTTCCAAAGCCGGGCACCTCAGCTTTTCTGAGTCAGAAAGGCACGTCTTGAATTCTTCACCGAAATTCGGTTCCCGTGACCCTTTACAGATGTAAGTCCAAACCCCTGAGAAACGAGCAAGAAAGAGATGAAGAAGCCGATAACTTGGAGAGTCCATCAAGATACTGTTAGATGGGAAAAGCAAGAGGCAGAAACCCGGGTAATAAAAGACCCATTTTGGTACAACGAAGAGAAACTGTCCCCTGTTCTGATGTCTGTATGTAATCATTTCGGCATGGAGAGGTGCACACCTGGAAAAGTGAGGGGCTGAGAGCGGGACGGAGACATTCAATAAGGACCCGCTGGCTTTTGAGCAAGAGCATAAACTTCAAATAAACCAGAAACAATTCATCAGTAAAGGTGCTGTTAAAAAAAAAAAAAAAAAAATGCTGTCCCAGCACAAGACAGGGAGAGAAGCCCGGGATGGGAGGAGGAATGGATGGGACACGGGCATCAGAACCTCTGGGTACATTGGACATTAGTGTGTAGAGATTAGGTGTGTCTAGTAAAGGACGAATATTCCTGTTTAAAAACAAGCCCCCCAAAAAGAAAAATAAGCTACTCCCGGGAAATGCAAGCCCCAGGTGATTTACAGGGAGGGGAGGGGCGGGCGCGGAAGGAAATGGTTTTCAGGTGACTTTGAAACTGGATCCAGGCCGAGAGTACGGTGAAGACAGTGGGGCTCCTGGCTACCCACGGCGGGGGAAAGGGGTAGGCGCTGGGTCTGATCCGCGCGGGAAGCCAGGCGCACATTCCTCTGAGAGGGAGGGTCGCACATTCCTGCGGGAGGGAGAGCCTGCTCCAGCCTAGCAGAGCCCTGCCCGCGCCGAAGGGGAAGATGAAAAGAGATTGCGGAAGGTGGGGGCGGGGGCAGAATCGGAGGTAAACAGCCACCGCGGCTCAGCCAGAAACCGTCCGCCAGGCTCCGGGCTCCGGGGGAAAAAGAGAAGCCCCAGACCTCTCCTGCGTTCCAGAGAGTAGTTGAGCCTCAGGCTTCTGCTTTTTCTTTGATCCTGCTTTCTTTTCTGATCACCCAAATCCTATCAGTCCTGCCCATCTCAGATTCCAGCTTCCAAAGAAGGCCTCTGGCTTAACTAAAGCCACAGGTGGTGCAGTGGCAAAGGATCCGCCTGCCATTGCAGGAGGTGCAAGAGACAGAGGGTTCCATCCCTGGGTAGGGAAGTTCCCCTTGGGGAAGAAGGACAACCCACTCCAGTATTCTTGCCTGGAGAATTCCAAGGACAGAGGAGGCTGGTGGGTTAGAGTTCACAGGATAGCAAAGAGTCCCGCTGGACTGAGTTACTGATACCTCATTGGTGAGCAGTACCCTTCACCCCCAGCCAGGACAGGTAATCGAGGTTGTAGTGGTGGTTGTTCAGTCACTCAGTTGGATCCGACTCTTTGCCACCCCACGGACTGCAGCACGCAGTTACTGATAGTAATAGGAACTCATTTAGTGAATGCTTACCATTTTCAGGGTTCCTGCTATGCTGCAGCGTTTACAAACGCTGTCTCCCTCCATCCTCACAGCCACCTTGTGAGCTAGTGTTGGAAATCAGGTTCATCTGCTTGCTTCTAGAAAGTCAATACTCGAGAGACAAGTGTTGGTTGGAAAGGAAACCTTGCTTTATTGAAGCCAGCCACCTGGGGAGGTGGCCGACTCCTAGCCAAAAGCCAACTCTGGAGTCTCTGCTCCCCATGGAAAATTTTTAAAAGGAGAATCATTTGGGGAACAGGTCAGAGTCTTGCTTACATTCCACTGTGTGCAGACATTCTCCTGATTGGTTGGTGGTAAGGTAACAGGGCCCTATCCCAGGAATCTTGCCTGAAGTTACCATCCTCCACCTTGATGAGGGGCCTTAGTTTCTGCAGAAGAACTCAAAGATGTTGCGTGTGTTCCTTGATTTGGACCAACTTACCTAGTGGCTCAGTGGTAAAGAACCCACCTGCACTGCAGGAGACGTGGGTTTGATCACTGACCTTTGTCAGGAAGATCTCCTGGAGAAGGAAATGGCAACCCACTCCAGTATTCTTGCCTGGGAAATCCCATGGACAGAGGAGCCTGGCAGGCTACAGTCCATGGGGTTGCCGAAGAGTCGGACACAACTTAGCAACTAAACAATAAATGTCTTGGAACCCGGACCCTGCCCCATTTCTGCACCACCGTTTCTTAACTTTTCCTTCTTTGTTTCTGCATACCCTCCCTTCCCTGATTAGTAGCTTTAGAATTCTAGGAGGCTGAACGAAGCCTGTTTTCTACAAATGAGAAATGGGGAATACGGAAAGGATTTGTACCTGGGAGGGTCCCACAGGGTCTTTTTCCATTTCACTAGTAACTATGCTTATCCTCATTTTACAGATGGGATAACAGGAGGTCCCAGGGATCTAGCCACTTGGTCAATATTACATCACAAGCAAAACCCGAGCCTGACAAGATAGGTACAATATTTGAGGGCTTACTATGTGCCAGCCATTATTCCAAGTCCTTTATATGAACAATTGCAGTCAGAAAAGAAGAACCTGAGGCAAAGTCACGCAGCTAGTGTGTGGGAGACCTCACGTTCATAATAAGGGAACACGGCTCTTCAGGATTTCTGCTTTATTTTTGACACTTGCTATTCAGTTCATGCCTTGTTTATAATGTCTTGCACTGCTTCTACTTGTTTTAATATATAGTTTATTTCCTAAAAGGTGTATAATCTTGCCTTGCAGCAGAAGTCATACAGGACATATTCAGTAGCATTTGTTCCTCAGTCGCGTCCAACTCTGTGACCCCATGGACTATAGCCTGCCAGGTTCTCTGTCCATGGGATTCTCCAGGCAAGAATACTGGAGTGGGCTGACATTCCCTTCTCCAGGGAATCTTCCCGACCCAGGGATTGAATCTAGGTCTCCTGCATTGCAGGCAGACTCTTTACCATCGTAGAGCAGTGCTGAACTCAGATGAAATAACCCAATCTCAAACCAGTTAGTCTTAAAGGAAATCAGCTCTGAGTATTCATTGGAAGGACTGATGCTGAAGCTGAAGCTCCCACCTGATGCAAAGAGCCAACTCATTGGAAAAGACCCTGATGCTGGGAAACATTGAAGACAGGAGAAGGGGGCAATGGGATGAGATGTTTGGATAGCATCACTGACTCAATGGACATAAATCTGAGCAACCTCCAGGAGATAGTGAAGGACAGGGAAACCTGGCATGCTACAGTTCATGGAGTCGCAAAGAGTTGGACATGACTTAGCAATTGAAAATAATAATAATAAAGAATAAAACTCTGTGTCTGGTCCAGCAGCTCTAGACTGAAGCCACTCCGCAGCACAGAGCCTCTCCTTCAGCCTTTTGCTTTAGTGACCTCACCCTTTCTGCTATTAAGTCATTTATTATTATAATAACACCTTGTGTCTCAGTAATGCCTTTAATCGAAGATCTCAAAGTATTCTAACTCATCTTCAAAGTACCCCCTCTGAAATGGGGAGTTGGACTTATTTTTCCCCATTTTATGGGTGAGAAAACCAAGACAACACAGAGTTGGAATGACTCACTATGGAAATCAATGGCAGGGTTTCTTCTCTCAGCCCTTCCCCTCCTCCTTCCTGACTCTTGGCTGCCAACATTTGCATCTAAATTTCAAATCCCAGAGACAAAGGCCATTGAGTTTTCACAATAAAGGACATTTCCAAACTGTCATCTCAGCTGCTCTATTGTGGTAGACCTCAGGAGAGGGAGGGGATGTAAACACAGTGAAGGTTCCCTTGGGGTTCTGTGCTTCCAGCCTGGAGAAGGAGCTAGGGCTGGTTGGCTGGGTGGGGGAGTGAAATTCTAAACTGGGAGGAAATCTCCATCAGGGGAAATCCCTGAAACCTATAAAGCACGATCAAACTTTGAGGCCTCAAAGCTTCAAGTTCAAAGCTGCATTTTAGCAATGTTTCTCAAAAGCTGAATCACAAGCCATAACAACAGATATAATGGACCTCATCAAAATATAAAACTTCTGTGCCTCAAAGGGCATCAAGAAAGTGAAAAAATGCAAAGAATGGGAGAAGGATTTTGCAATCATATATCTGATGAAAGACTGTATCTAGAATATGTAAAGAACTCCTTCAACTTTATAATGCTGCTAAGTCACTTCAGTCGTGTCCAACTCTGTGTGACCCCATAGACGGCAGCCCACCGGGCTCCCCTGTCCCTGGGATTCTCTAGGCAAGAACACTGGAGTGGGTTGACACTTCCTTCTCCAATGCATGAAAGTGAAAAGTGAAAGTGAAGTCGCTCAGTCGTGTCTGACTCTTAGCGACCCCATGGACTGCAGCCTACCAGGCTCCTCCGTTCATGGGATTTTCCAGGCAAGAGTACTAGAGTGGGGTGCCTAAAAAGGCAAATAACCCAAATTGTAAAATGGGCTAAAGATCTAAATAAGACATTTCTCCAAAAAAGATGTGCAAATAGAAAATAAGCACATGAAAAACACCCAGAGTCATTAGCCATTGTGGAAATGCAAATCAAAAAAAAAAAAAGAAATATCACTTCGTACTTTTTTTTTTGCCAGCGCTGGGTCTTAGTTGCAGCGCACAGGAACTTAGGTGCAGCAAGCAGGCAGATCTAGTACCCTGACCCCTGCATTGGGATCAAACCCAGGCCCCCTGGTTAAGCATGGAGTCTTAACCACTGGACCACCAGGGAAGTCCTCACTTCATACCTTTTAGAAAAGCTAAAATCAAAAGCACATAATAGGGATGGGGAAAAAAGACATATAATAATAAGTGTTAAGGAAGAAGTGGAGAAATTGGAACTCTCACTGTTAATGAATATAAAATGGTGTAGCCACTTTGGAAAACAGTCTAGCAGTTCCTCAAAAGGGTAAACATGGAGTTACCATATGATCCAACAATTCTACTCCTAGGTATATACCCAAGAGGAATGAAAACATCTATCCACACAAACCCTTGTACACAAATGTTCGTAGCAGCATTATTCATAATAACCAAAAGGTAGAAACAATCCAAATGCCCATCAACTGATGAATGGATAAGCAAAATGTATATCCATATAATGGACTATTATCCAGTCATAAAAAGGAATGAAGTACTGATTTATGCTACAACATGGATGAACTTGAAAAGATTATGCTAAGTGAAAGCAGCTGGACTAGGACACACATATATGTAATACCATTTACATGAACTGTCCAGAATAGGCAAATATGCACAAAGTAGACTAATGTTTGCCTAGAGCTGGAGTAGGGGTGAAGGGAGGTTGGACGGGGGGAGGGTGATGTGACTGCTAACAGGATTAGAGTTTCTTTTAGTAGTGATAAAATACTAAAAATATTAAATATACTAAAAATCATTGAATTGTATATTGTAAATGGGCAAGTTGTGTGATATGTGAAATACATCTCAATAAATCTGTTTTTGTTTTTTTTTTTTTTTTTTAAAGCATGCCATTATCACATGTTCCAGAGTTACCCAGGCTACCTATATTCGGAATCCTATCAGAATCTTCAGCAGTCAGGGACCCAACTCTTCACGTCCTCAGAGCACACTGGATGAAATTCACTATGCCTTACAAGACAGTGATTCAAAGCCATGTAGCCCCCAGGCTTCCTGAAATGAGTAGAATAGAAGGTCTATAACTAACTGCATTAGAGAAGAAAGGGCAAGGGGCAGTGGGTGCACAGGAGCTGCTTCCTGAAGTTCTTTGTCAGTAACTTCTTTGCCTCAATCTGGACTCCTTAGTGAAGCTCAGTCGTATCCGACTCTTTGCAACCCCATGGACTATACAGTCCATGGAACTCTCCAGGCCAGAATACTGGAGTGGGTAGCCTTTCCCTTCTCCAAGGGATCTTTCCAACCCAGGGATCGAGCCCAGGTCGCCTACACTGCAGGCGGATTCTTTACCAGTTGAGCCACAAGGGAAGCCCCTGGATTCCTTAAGTGTCGGAAAAGTCTTACAGCGGAAAGGGGCAGAAAGTGTGGGGTGAAGGAGAAGAAGACAGTTCCTCTCCTTACTACATTCAGGCTCATGGCTGCTGCTGTGGAGAGCTCTTGAAGCTCTGTTTATTTGACTTTGTGTCTACAACAGAAACATTTGCCAATCACTTGTGGTTTTTCAAGAACCTGGGAGCACATGTGAACCATATCTGGAGATCACTTTTGCTCACCTTCATTATCAGTAGATAAAAGAGCTGTAAGCCAGCATTTACAACACCTGAAACCTGAGAGTTGGCATTAAGATGTCAGCCTTTGATGATTTAGGGATGATTTATACACAAACATGCTATTCCTTCTCTGACTTCTGGCCTCCTCTAGCTGAGACTTTTCAGACCTGAGTGTTCATAAAAATTGCCTGGAAAGTTTCTGACTCTGGACAGAAGCAGACCCCAGGAATCTGTGATTTTTTAATAAGGAAGTAAGTCAGAAAGACTTCTGGCCTTTGGGCCAGCAGTTTTTCTATTTGCATCACATCACTACCTGTCGATAAATGAAGTGTAAACATGGAATAGTCAAGCTTTACCTAGCCTAATGTTAAAGTGAAAAATTTTCTGAGGTGGGTTAAGAAACTATTAGATGGGATAGTGTTTTGGGTTGTCTGTTGTACAGTTGCTCAATCATGTCCAACTGTTTGAGACCCCATGGACTGCAGCACGACAGGCTTCCCTGTCCTTCAGTATCTCCCGAAGTTTACTTAAACTCATATCCATTAGTCGATGATGCCATCCAAGCGTCTCATCTGCTGTTGCCCCCTTCTCCTCCTGCCCTCAATCTTTTCCAGCATCAGGTTCTTTTCCAATGAGTCAGTTCTTCGCATCAGGTGGCCAAAGTATTGGAGCTTCAGCTTCAGCATCAGTCCTTCCAATGAATATTCAGGGTTGATTTCCTTTAGGATTAACTGGATTGAACTCTTTGCTGTCCAAGTGACTCTCAAGAGTCTTCTCCAGCACCACAGTTAGAAAGCATCAATTCGTTAGTGCTCAGCTTTCTTTATGGTCTAGCTCTCACATCCATACATGACTATTGGAAAAACCATAGCTTTGACTATATGGAACTTTGTTGGCAAAGTGATGTCTCTGCTTTTTAATATGCTGTCTAGGTTGGTCATAGCTTTTCTTCCAAGGATAAAGCACCTTTTAATTTCATGGCTGCGATCATGGACCACAGTGATTTTGTCTGAGTACTTCATATATCTATGCGATTGATATCCTAGAAGACTTGCCACTTCTACCTGAGAATTTTTCAGACCTGGGTGTTCATAAAAACTGCCTGGCAAGTTTCTGACTCAGAAACAGACCCCAGGAATCTGCATTTTTTTAAATAAGCAAGTGAGTCAGATGTAAGAGAGATCCATTAGACCACACGTTGAAAAACATGAGTGTGAATTCTGCTTTGTGTCTTTTCCCCTCCTGGTGCTTCCTCTCCCTTCCCTGAAACACAGGAATCAAGATAAAATCCCCCAAAATCCCTCCCAGTGCTCCAAAGATAAAAGGGTATGGCTTTTAAGAGCTCAGATGTTGGAATTAATCAGGCTATTTAATCAGATGAAAGAGTCCCACCTTGATTCCACGTGTAGTGCTTAATCAACACCTTAGAGGGAAGCAGGGTGGGGTGCACCTACCAAGTCCTATACTGTAACTTTCAGAAAGCAAATTAATAAGAGCTTAATTAGGAGGTAATTGCCCAGTTACTTGCAGATGGAGGCAGTTCTTCCTGACTATAATTTTGGTTGTTGATGTTTTCCTCTCAGACAGGGGCCTCTGGGTTCCCTGGCTTCTCTGTCTTATCCAAAGAGGACAGAGCAGCTGTGCCAAGGCGACAGTGGGGCCCAGACCTGCATAACCCTTCCTTTGGTTTCTGTGCCAGACCACACAGGAAACATGGGTTGGTTACAACCGGATCAGGGCAACTGGGACCAGGTCCATCTCGTTTCCTAAACCACCGGTATCTTCTCCACGGAGAATGAAGCGTCGACAGAAGCGTGGATGGAATAACTTTGTTTGTCCACCTGAACAGTGACCAGGCTCCCAGTCAGTCCCCACTTGGTCCTATCCTATTCCTGAAGGCACTCCCTTCAAAATCTCCAATCCCTTCAGAAGCAGGGCCTTGCCCGCTCTCTCACTCTCCTGCTATTTAACTGCCTTCCTATAGGTCTTAGAGGATTGCCAGGGTTTCTTCCAATCCTGAAAATCGTGGATTCTACCATCTAAAGGAACCCCACACTGGATGTTTCAGCTACAACAAGTTCTTTCCCCTTCACCTCCAAGCTTGTCTGGGGAGAGAAGCCTGACTTCTTAACTCCTGATTCTCTGATCCAAATACCCTCATCTCAGGCCTGTGGTTGTCCTCAGCTTGTGCTGTGATGGGGACAACACAGTACCAAGCTAGTCAACCATTCTTTGAGGATTGCCCAACAACCCTTGGAGACAGGTAGTATTCTCTCATTTTACAGATGAGAATATTGAGTCTCAGAGAGGTCAAGTCCTAGGTCGCAGGTCCTGTGGTCCTTAATGGCAAACTCAGGACATGTTTCAGGCCCCTCTGCAGCCTAAACTCATCAGGCTACCAAAGTACCCGACCCCAGCTCCCAAGGAGCCACTAAACCCAAGCAGAGAAGGTAGAAGCAAATTAAGCAAATTAAACCCGAGGTAAGAAATGCCCCTACCCTGTTTGGCCCAACAAAACCAATTGAAAGTATAAACTGCCTTTCAATTCACCAGAAAGCCTCTAAGCTCACTAGTGAGATACAGCCTTGTTCCAGGGTCTGGAAAATTGAACCAATGGGATGAAAAGGAAGAATGTGTTCAGGGTCATAAAGCAGATGAGGGGGGATGGGAAGCAAAAGTCTCTAAATACTTGTGACGTGATGTCTCTAGCTAGCCGGCTATAAAAGGTGAGGCAGGGCCTTTGCCTGGCAACTGTAGACTTTTAAGCCGTAATCATAGCTCTGCTGCCTGTTCCCAAGGAGTGTTACCCTTGCTAGAACTCCAGAACATCCTGTCCTCTTTGCCCTGGGGAGATACAGAGGGAGAAAAGCCGGGGTTTGCCAAGTGCTGCTGAAGGGAGTGGAGAATTAGTCTCCTCCCTGCTGGGCTCAGAGGCTCCTGTAGCATCAACTTCAGAACCTTCCTCAGCCCCAGATGTCCTCCATGCCACCCCTGCTCACTAAACTTCACAGGTCCCATGGCAAGGTCCCCAGATCACCTGCCCCCCTGTGGCCCCAGGGAAAGGCACCTTCTCAGGTATCCAGGCCAAGGTGGAGGGCTTTGCAGTCCCCCTGGAAGCAGGATGGTTAAGAGCACAGACTTGGAGGTCAACAGACCTGCATGCTAGCTCTGCTTCTTAGGCAAGCCATCTAATCTCTGTGCCTTGATTTCCTCATCTGAAAATGGAGTGAATAGTAGTAGTTCCTATCTCAGGAATAAGGGAGATATTTAGCACAGTTCCTAGTCCACAGAAAGGAGTAACTAATAATGTTATTTTTATTTCTGCTTCTAGGTGTTAGATATCCAAGCCCCACACCTCAATATCCTAGTTTTCCTATTGTCATGTCAAGTCAAAGAATCTTATAACTGAAAGAGACCCTAGAAGTCACTTAATATAAACATTTTTTCTCTATGGAATGCTCACACATATATATCCCTAAGAATGAGATAAAATCAGTAAAGTACTTAGCATGTGCCTGCGATATAATAAATGCTTGGTCAATGTTAGGGTTTGTGAGAGTTAATTTTATGTGTCAGCTTGACTGGATCACAGGATGTCCAGATACCTGGTTCAATGTTGTTTTTGGTTGTCTGTGAGGATGCTTCCAGAAGAGATTAGCATTTGAACTGGTGGACCGAGTAAAGTGTACCACCCTCCCCAACGTGTGGCCTGCATAGAACAAAAAAGCGAAGGAACTTTGAATTCAGTCTCCATCTGACAGCTGAGCTGGGACATAGATCTTCTCCTGTCCTCCATACTCTTGGTTCTCAGGCCTTCAGACTTGGCCTGGAACCTACAGCATTGGTGCTTTGGTTCACAGGCCTTCCAACCACACCACCAGCTTTCCTGGATCTCTAGCTTAGAGATGGTGGATCATGGGACTTCTCAGCCTCTAAAAGCATATGAGCCAACACCTTATAATAAAACTTTTCGTGTATATATCCATCTCCATCCTATTGGTTCTATTTCTGTGGAGAACCCTGACTCATACAGATTTTGTTGTTCATTTCTTTATGTAAGAAGGTAATATTTACTAAGTTACCCCCCATCTATCCATCCATCCAATTGAGTATTCTGGTTGCTGAGAGATACACACTTTAGTATAAGATGTAGCATTGCCCCAGGAGGGAAATGTGTAATCAAATCAAAAAAGAGAAGAGTCAGAAAACAATTAGAGAACAGCTGAGGGCCTAACTGTGTAGTATTTTCTGTGCTCTCAGATGTGACAATGATCACACCTGAAGGGAGGAAAGAGATTCCTCCCCTTTTAGGAATGACTCAGAATGCATACACTCACATACTGTTAGCTTTCAAAGAATACGGACATATGCTTATGTCAAAGATCTTCTCATTACTCAAAAGACCTTTAGGAACTTCCCTTGTGGTCCAGTTAAGAAGCGGCCTTCCAATGCAGGGAATGCGGGTTCGATCCCTGGTCGAGGAACTAAGATCCCACATGCCATGGGGCAACTAAGCCCGCGCACCACAACTAGAGAGCCTGCATGCCACAGCTAAGGACCCTAGTTTCTCCCACGTGGCTTCTGCCCCAGCTCTGAAGATGTTTCCAAAGAGGAGCCGATTCTGACCTGTGCCTTTCCTCACCCCATGCCCAGCCCCCCGGCCTGCACTCCTCCCCGAGGGAGCTCAGAGGAGTCTGAGGCACATAGATGTTTCTCTTCCCCACTATCCCAGGGGACCTAGGAGATGTTCCCTGGAAGGTCTCAGCCATCAGCAAAGATCTACTTTCTCACCTCTTCTCCAGTCTCTTCCTCTGCTTCTCCTGCTCCTTTATCCCCATTCCCTCTAGCTTTGCTAGAGGAAAGTCACCTACTGTCATCGTGGACACTTAAGTGGAGTTCATTTCCCACTAAGCAGAGCTGTATACAGACTGGACTCCTGTGGCTCTCACACTTGTATCCACAAGTTTCTAGTCCACAAATATTCACTGAGGTGCTCTTATGTGCCAGGCCTTATGGTGGATCCTGTCAGAGACAGAGAAGTGTCAGGCCCCATTTCTGACTTTGACCAAGTGAGAGAGAGTGACAAACTCTGAACATGTAACAGTAAAATCTTGAGAGTGCCATTCTAGACAATGAAAGCAGACATTGGTAAAAGACGGTTCTCAGTTCTTTGATGATTATAATTGATATTAGAAGCCAGAGGGTAGAGGCTGGGGTGGTCAAGGAAGGTTTCTTCAAAGAGGTGGGCTCTCTTTTTTTTTTAATAATTAAAAAATACATATTTATCTTATTTATTTACTTGTTTGGCTGTGCCAGGTCTTAGTTGCAGCATGTGGGATCTAGTTCCCTGACCAGGGATTGAACCTGGACTACCTGCATGGGGAGCATGGAGTCTTAGCCACTTCTTAGCCACTTAGGACTTCACAGCAGGGAAGTCCCCAGTCTGATCATTCCTTGCTGGTATCTTAGCAAGGCCCTGAACTTGGTCTTCCAGTAAAGACTCCCTCCTACCAAAAATCTCAGCCTAAAAGGAACAGCTACCCGTTCCAGTATTCTGGCCTGAAGAATTCCATGGACTATGTAGTCTATGGGTGACCAAGAGTCAGACATGACTGAGCAACTTTCGCTTCAATGACTTTGCATTAGTTTTTTGGTTGCAAGTGACAGAGACTCAACATAAGCTAACTCTAGTAGAAAATTGTCTTTGATACTGTCTTCAGCTTTAATTGCCTCTTATAACTTGAAAGTCCGTGGAAGTCTATCGGTTTGCAAAATATTGAGGTACAGCTGGCTCTAATAATATTCCAGGGCTCTGTTTTCTCTCCTTTTTCCTCTCTACTGAGATCCAATTTCCAGTCTGGCTCTCACTGGGAGGCAGGAAAGCTGGCTGCCAGCAGTCCTAGATTCATAATCTCTGAACTTATCCACCCCACTGAAAAGAGACAAAGTATCCCTCCTAACCGTCTTCTCGACCTCTTGTCAGGGACCCTGACAAAGCAGGTTAAAGAGATTCACTGACAGCTTCTAGGTCCATCCACATCTCCACAAAAGACACAGTTTCATTCCTTTTTATGGCCGAGAGTCTGTCATACAGAGTGAAGTAAGTCAGAAAGAGAAAAACAAATATTGCATATTAACACCTACATGTGGAATCTAGAAAAGTGGTATAGGTGAACCTATTTGCAGAGCAGGGATAGAGATACAGATGTAGAGAATCAACATGTGGACCCAGGGTGGGGAAGGGGAGGGTGGGACAGACTGGGAGAGTAGCAATGAAATATACACACTACCATGTATAAACTAGTTCATGGGAACCTGCTGTATAGAACAGGGAGCTCCGTTTGGTGCTCTGTGATGATCTAGAAGGGTGGGATGGGGGGTGGGGGAGAGGGAGGTCCAAGAGGGAGGGGATATATGTGTGTGTGTGTGCACTGTCACGTCCGACTCTTTGCAACCCCATGGACTGTAGCCTGCCAGGCTCCTCTGTCCATGGGATTTCCCAGGCGAGAATACTGGAGTGGGTTGCCATTTCCTTCTCTAGGGGATCTTCCTGACCCAGGGATCCAGCCTGCATCTCTTGCATCTCATGCATAAGCATGTGGATTCTTTACCATTAGTGCCACTGATATATGTATACATGTAGCTGATTCACTTTGTTGTACAGCAGAAACTAACACAACATTGTAATGCAATTATACTCTAATAAAAAATATATTAACTTAAAAAAAAAGGGTTCACTGATGGAGTCCCAAAGTTGGCTGTCATGTGGGAAATACGCGGTGCTGAGGGGTGGATCTAAAAGACAAAAAAGACAATCTTGGACAGGTATGGGAAAGAAGGCAAGGCTGTGTTGCATTGTTTTGGAAAACCTCATCTCCTGTTACAGACGTCCCAGACAGACACATGTCCCCACTTCCTTCCAAACTCTAATGACCAGCCTTTTCACAGGGAAGCAAATGGTTGATTGCCAGGAGTGATGGCCTACAGACAACAACTGTCTGTCAGAGGAGGGTTAGTGACTGGATGATCCCTGAGGTGTGGTGTTTTAGGACAGGAATCTAGATCAGACCAGGTTAGGTGGAAGCATCCTCACACCCTGGAACATTCATGAAATGGATTTGGTGGCAAGCAGAACCAAATCCCTGCTGCAAGCCAGAACTCACTTAAATAGTTTGCAGGTGTGCTCTGTCACTTCTGTCGTGTCTGACTCTTTGTGACCCCCTGGGCTGTAGCCTGCCAGGCTCTTCTGTTCATGAGGATATTCCAGGCAAGAATACTGGAGTGGGTTGCCATTTCCTCCCCCAGGGGATCTTTTCGATGCAGGGATTGAAACTGAGGCTCCTGCAGCTCCTGCATTGGCAGGCGGATTCCTTGCCACTTGAGCCACCCGGGAAGCTAGAGGGTGGTAGCTTCAGGTGGTGCCACCCTCAGGAAGAGCAAGATTTCAGAGCCCAAGGCTGCCCCGGACTCAGTCCTGAGTGGGGGACTGAGGACATTTCCACGCTACTCATTCTCTGCTTTTAGATTCTCAATAGGCAGCACTTTCTGGATGCCCCCAGCCTAAGGAAACAGCAGCTTCAGTCACTTCAGATCACAGTCATAGGAAGAGACAGGAGGCTTAGGGCAGCCTGTCTACAGAGCTTTCTTTGATGATGGAAATGTTTTATGTCCACAACGTGCAGTGTCCATTATGGTAGCCACTGGCAATGTGGCTAAATGCAACCGAGGGGCTGAATTTTTTATTTAATTAAAGTGAATGTAAATCTCAATAGCCACATGTGGCTAGAGGCTATGTATTAGACACAAAGCCTTGGAGAATATCCTTCCTTCACCTACCTCCAGGGCTTGGGAGAGAAAAGGCAGAATGAATTGGAACGGAACATCCCAATCAAGGATCTACGTCAGAAAAGGCAGATGGTGTAGAATGGGAAACGGGGAAGATCCCTGGTGTCAACTTCCTTCCTAGACACAGACATCAGCTGCCTGAACTCTGACATCTGTCACCCAGCCCCACCCCCCAGAGCCATTGGCTCCGAAAAGGATCTCACAAAGGGTCAGCTGAGGCTACCAGGTGGCCCCAACACCGCAGTCCAGTGAGGAAGGAAATCACTTCCCAATAGCCCCGTGGGGAGCTCACAGCCCCCACCCCAGGCTTTGGAATTCCCATACCCCACAATCTTCCCCTGCTGTAGGATGTGTCTCATGCCCTGCCTGAGGACCCAGTTCACATGTCCATTAATGGCCAGGTCCCTGTGGGGTTTCAGCTCCACATGTGTTGACCAAGTGCCTCCCAGATCATCAGAGGAAAAGCTGAACTTAAATAATTTCCTTTCCAAGAACAATCTGTCACCTAACACTGTGGGAAACCGTCCAAGCTAGCCAGCACTGGTGACATGGCTCCACCCTCAGCCTCCGGCCCAGAAAGGGATCTGCTCTACCAGGGTGGTCAGAGACTAGGTGAATGGATCCTGACAACACAGCAGAGCCCTCCACCAGCCTGTAAATCAACACAAGACACAGGCCTAAGACTCAAAAGAAAAGAGTGAACTTGCAGGAAAGTGAGATGATTAATCAAATGCCTTTGCACTGAACTCAGATCACAGCTGCTCACAGGCACCAGAAGCCATAGTAGGGCACTGGGTAGGTATGGGCAGGGCTGGGAGAATGCCAACAATGGAAAGTACCATGAAGGTGGCTGGCTGGGAGGAGGACTATGTGTCAAGCTGGTGTCAACTTGGCTTCTTTCCATGTACCTTCCGTGCTATCCTTGCTTCTTCCAGCTTCCAGATCATCTCAAGAAGTCGGGCTTTAACTAACTCTCTTGCTGTCAGGAGAATGAAGGCAGGAGCCCAAAAGTGCATGCCCTGAGCTTGCTGTAGTCTAAGAGGGACTTAAACAAGTAATGGGTCTTCTCTGACTGTAGTTTCTATATCTATTGGGGGTATCCTTTTTATTTTATTTCTTTATTTGGTTGCACTGGGTCTCAGCTGCAGCACACGGGATCTTTCGCTGCAGCACACAGACTGTCTAGCTGTGGCACACGGGCTCCGGAGCATACAGGCTCAGCAGCTGTGGTAAGCGGCATGTAGGATCTTAGTTTCCTGACCAGGGTTCAAACCCGAGTCCCCTGCATTGCAAGGCAATTCTTAACCACTGGACCATCAGGAAAGTCTCTGGGGTATCTATTTTTAGAAATAAATCAAGCTTACATACCCATCCATGTTCATTGCAGCATTACTTGCAAAAGCAAAAAAGGTGAAAGCAACTCAAGGGTCTGTCCACAGATGATGAACAAAGAAAGTGTGATACATACATACAATGGAATATTATTAAGCCCTAAAAATGAGAGAAACCCTGTCACATACTACAACCTGGATGAAACTTGAGGACATCATGCTAAGTGAAATATGCCAAATATTGCATGATTTCATTTATATGAGATACTTAAAGTAGTCAAATTCATAAAGACAGAAAATAACATGGTGGTTGCCAGGGGCTGGAGGGAGGAGAAATGAGGAACAATTATTCAATAGGTTTACAGTTTCAGTTTCATAAGAGGAAAGTGTTCTAGAAGTCTGTTGCACAACAGTGAATACAATTAACACTATTGAGCTGTAGACTTACTTTTTTTGTCATGATTTTGTAATATGTTTTTACCACAATAGAAATTTACAATTAATTAATTAAGCTTTTCCTATATTCTCTTATCATTCATTAACATCATCACACATGCCCATTACAGAAAATGTGGGAAATTGAAAAAGAATTTCTCATAAGTTTCATGAAAGTAAAACCAGCCTATCATTTAAATGTAGTATCATGGGGTTTATAGGGAATAACAACACTTCCTTGCCTTACTCTGTTCTTCCTTTCCAGAGACAACTGGCTTTACAGGTCTCAGCCCTTAGATGGTCATCACCCTGCCACAAAGGTCCTCAACATTTGTTTATCAACCTCAGATGCCTCTGACTCCTGCCTAAGAAAGATGAGAATTTAGCCCACTAACCAACTCCCACCTTTCTCCCTAATCCTCTTTATTTTTAGTCATGACAATTATCAGTTATTCTACTGGTTATCTTTTTTCTAAAATATTTTTAAAATTTAAATTTATTTATTTTTTAATTGAAGGATAATTGCCTTACAGAATTTTGTTGTTTTCTGTCAAACCTCAACATGAATCAGCCATAGGTATACATATATCCCCTCCCTTTTGGACCTCCTCCCATCTCCCTCCCCATCCCACCCCTCTAGGTTGATACAGAGCCCCTATTTGAATTTCCTGAGCCATACAGCAAATTCCCATTGGTTATCTATTTTACATATGGTAATGTATGTTTCCATGTTACTCTTGCAATACATCTCACCCTCCCCTCCCCTCTCCTCATGTCCATAAGTCTATTCTCTGTCTGTTTCTCCATTACCGCCCTGTAAATAAATTCTTCAGTACCATTTTTCTAGATTCTGTACATGTGCGTTAGAATATGATATTTATCTTGCTGTTTCTGACTTACTTCACTCTGTATAATAGATTCTAGGTTCATCCACTTCATTAGAACTGACTCAAATGCGTTTTCTTTTTTAAAATATTTTTTTTAATTATATTTTTTATTTTTGGCTGAGCTGAGTCTTTGTTGCTGTGCAAGGGCTTTCTCTAGTTGCAGCCAGTGGTGGCTACTCTCTAGTTGCAGTGCACAAGTTTCTTACTGCAGTGGCTTCTCTTGTTGCAGAACACAGCCTCTAGAGCATGGGCTCAGTAGCTGCGGCTTAATTGCCCCTCGGCAAGTGAGATCTTCTAAGACCAGGGATCGAACCCATGTCCCCTGCATTGGCAGGTGGATTCTTAACCACTGTACCACCAGGAAAGTCCCTTAATACTTATTTGGCTGTGCCGGGTTTAGTTACAGCACGCAGGATCTTCAGTCTTCCTTCCAGCATGGGAAACCAGTTGCAGCCTGTGAAATCTGTTTCCTGACCAGGGATTAAACCCGGGCCCCTCCCTCACTGGGAGCTCAGAGTCTTAGCCACTGGACCACCAGGGAAGTCCCTCTATTGGTTATCTTGGTAACTTTAAACAATGTACTTAAAACTCACTTGATTACTGGCTGGGTCAATTTTTGATAGTCTCCTAACTCTGTAAAATGAGTTTACAAGGGCCTTTTACCTATCTTTCCATCAAGATGCCCCTTCCAGCCCCAACTTCTGTCAGTTGTACGCCTACATTTATATTGTTATGTTGATAATATTCATTCCATTTTTCTCTTTCACAATAGATTGTTTCTAGGAGCTAAACATCAGCCCGCTGTGCTAACACCATTGAGACTTTGCCAGTGTGTTTCCTCCGTGTGGCGGTACTGCATTAACCATGCCGTGGGTCCACAGATGCAAGAGATGACCTTCCAGGAGGCGAGTTTGGTGGACATGAGGAGCTCCCACTCTTGAGCAAATGCTTTGTTTCCACAGACTCCTCACAGTTAAAACCAGCAATGCAATAGGGCAGAGATTATGGAGGACACCCTCTTAACTGAAGTCAACTGTTGTTAAATATAAGCCAGCCCCTTGTGCCTCACCTAAAGAAAATCTTCCCAGGAGCCTGGATGGCCCCTAATTAGCAACTCACTCCTTTGCATTGTGTCATCAAATATGCAAATATTCCAGGGAGTGGCCGACACCAGGGTACAACCCAGTTTATCAGATGGCTGCCTTCCTGTCCGTCAGGAAGGGTGAGCTGCCCCTGATAAACAAGTCTTTGACAGCAGGAAGGGGAGTGGGTGGCAGACCAGCCCTTCTTACTTTCTAGCTCCAGAGCAGCTCTCCAAGGCTGGGGAGGTGGGTGGTGGGCAGCAGCAGGAGAGCTTGAGGTGCCACCACGGCTCCAGCTGTGCCCAGGGGCAGCATCCACCTCTCCAAGGCAGTGTGCGGGCCCCCAGCTGCCCAGAGCCAGGGCAGAAAAGACAGTGAGGGGGTAGAAGGAACCAGGGAAAAAGGCTGAGCCTCTGGGCACACTCTAAGAAAAACCAGAAGGGGCTTCAGAAAAGAAACGTTAAAGGGGCTTCAGAAAAGAAGAGTCAAGGGATGTCCCAGCCTGTCTCTAAATTCTGGTCTAAGCCGAAGAAGGCTTTTTCTTGGCTGCACTGGGTCTTCATGCAGCACACAGGCTTTCTCTAGTTCAGGAACACAGGTTCTAGAGCGCATGGGCTCAATAGTTGCAATTTTCTGGCTTCTCCAGTGCAGCGTATGGGCTTAGTTTGGTACCAGGGATTGAACCCAAGTCCCCTACATTGGAAGGGGCTTCCCTGGTGGCTCAGGTGGTGACAAATCTGCCTGCAATGTAGGAGACCCAGATTTGATCCCTAGGTTGGGAAGATCCCTGGAAAAGGCAATGGCAACCCACTCCAGTATTCCATAGACAGAGGAGCCTAGAGGGCTACAGACCATGGGGTTGCAAAGAGTCGGACACCACTGAGCAACTAACATGCCATGCCATACCCCTGCATTGAAAGGTGGATTCTTAACCCCTGGACCACCAGGGAAGTTCTTGCTCCCTGCTTTTTTGTCACAGCTCATATTGTTTGTGAATTGCTTGCTTTGTGTTTGTCTCCATCACACGACTGCAGGCTCCATGAGGGTAGGGTCTGCCCTGTCTTCCCTCCACCCCTCCTCATCCCCAGCACAGTGCGTGGCAGGTCCTCTGTGTCCGAGTTCTATCAGCTGAATGAATGCAGCAATATGCAAATCTTGAGCACTGGGCTCTTTGGTTTGCAAATACTCTTCTCCTCAGCAGACCTATAACATAACTCATTGCTGTCCTTCCACATCCTGGCGGTGTTAGTTCCTTCCAGGTGGACTGAATTCTATTGAAACGCTAAGAATCAAAAGGTTAGAGTTGTCTCTTCAGCCAAAGCAAGGGTCTTAGGATTTGGTTTATGGTGCTGGGAAAATCCAGGGCTGGAGTATTGCCCATCAGATTTTTCAGTTGTAGAGTGAGTACCCGTGAAAGAAGAGGAGTGACCCATGTGTCAGGAAAAGTGGCTTTGGGGGTCTTAATGGATATTTGACAATATTTGCTGTATTACTGCATACACTCACACCTGTGGGAATTGATGTCCATACAAGATTCCTCACTTCAACTTTGTTCAAAATAGCACAAGATTAGAAACAACCTAAATGTCTCATCCACTGAGAACTGGTTAAATAAATGATGGTTACCTCCACATAATGGAACTCAATAGAGCCATGAAACAATGAGGAAGATGTGTATGTATTGATATGGAACTTTCTCCAAGCTATATTTATTGTTAAGTGAGAAAAAAAGGCACAGAACAATGATACTGTGGTTGTGGGGAGGAGGCTAGGTGGCTCGGGATTGGGATGAGAAGGGGATTTCGCTTTAAACCCATTCCTGCCTTTTGAATTTTGAATTATGTGACATCTTTTAAATATAAATACAATTGAATTTTGAAATAAATAACAACAAATGCTTCTTTTATGCCAGGTTGTATCTTTCAAATTCAGTTTTTAGTTCTAGCACAGCTCTGTAAAATGGAGAACATTATTCCCATTTTCCAAATAAAAAGATTGAGACTCAGAGAAACAAGGCAAGTGCCTCAGTCCACACAGCCACAGAGTGGTGTAGCTGGGATCCAACCCGGAAGTCAAGCGGACTTCTACTTTTGAACTGAGGGATGAATCTCTCTTTCTGCCTCAGTTTTCTTTCTCCCAGTAAGATCAATGGGTGCCTCATCCCCAAGAGACCGGTTTATAAGCAGCCACTGAGGAGCCAACTCAAGGAAGTCCGTGCCCAGGACACAGCAGAGCTCTTAGCAGGGAGGTTCTGGGAGCGAGTCTAAGGCTTGTGTGTATGTGAGTGTATGAGTGTGTGGGAGAGAAAGTACAGCTGTGTGTGAATGTCTGGGCAAACGGGAATGTGTGCACATGTGTGAGCGTGTGAGCCTTGTGAGAGGGTGTGTGCAGGTGTGAAAGTGTTTCTGGGTGTATGTGAACGTGTGCGGGCTTGTGAGGGTGGGTGTGAGCACATGTAACTCTGTAAAGCGTGTATGAGTGTGTGCACTGCGGCCTGGCAGGCCTGACAGGAAGAAACCAATCACGGAGATGAGTGAGGGACACAGGAGACAGAAAGCAGAGCAGGAACCTGCGTGGGGAATGGGAGGGGGAAGAAGGAGTGGAGGCTGGGGCAGGCCCAGGTGGAGCTTGGGGGAAGTGGGGGAGAGGGCCTGTCTGCTAGAAGAGCCCCTGGGTGCCTGGGGCCAGATGTCTGCAGGGCCCGTACGCCTCAGGTCAAGGGTCCAGGAAGCACCGTTCCTACCCCAGGCTGGGGCTTCCCCTGGCCCCATCTACACCTGATGAGGGGGGCTTATCACCTGAGACCCAGCGGAAGTAATAATTAACCAGGTAAGGAAACTTGTGTGTAGCTGGACGTGCAGATGGAAGAATCCACATATAGTGGCTCACAAGCTAGAGGCTGCCTCCCTCTGCCCTCAATGCTCCCTAAACAACACTCCTGGGCCACACTCTGGAGCTCAGAGATGACACACTCCCTCTGACCCTCTGCTCCTTTGAACTGGAGGTGGAGGGAAGGGGGCTGAGTCCGGAGGGTAGGGGGTAGGGGAGGTGATGTCTTCAGAGCAGCTGGCTGGGCTCAGAGGGTCGAGCGTCTGAGCATCTGCACTGCGGCTGGTCTCCTATCCACTCAGATGTGGCCCTGGCGTCCTCCACACCTCATCCTGGCTGGATGTGGCCCTCTCTCCACAGGGTCCAGGGGTTAGTGTGGTTAATGTGGCAGTCCAGCCTCTGTTCTGTCAACTGAAAAAAAAAAACATGCAATTCTCAACTCCTAGGTTGTGCATTTTCTTTTCAGTCAACAGACTGAATTTCCGTGTATATGTGTGTGTGTTTGTGTGTGTGTGTGTGTACACCATGTGAGCCAGTGAAAGAGGTCCTGGAATGAAGACTGTCTTGCCCTTAGAATTGAGGGAAGCATCACTTCCTCTTAAGAAAGCCTGCGGGTCTTCCCTGGTGGTCCAGTGGCTAAGACTCTGCACTCCCAATACAGGGGGCCTGGGTTCGATTCCTGGTCAGGGAACTAGATCCCACATGCCACAACTAAAGATCCTGTGTGCCACAACTAAGACCCAGTGAAGTCAAATAAATAAATATTTTTTTAAAAAAAGAGAAATAAAAAGAGAGAGAGAGAAAGCCTGAGCCACCAGGATACTGAGCAGGGAAAGGCACTGTTATGGATTGAAGTGTGTCCCCCAAAAAAGGTTTTGAGGTCCCAGTCCACAGTACCTGTGAATGCGACTTTATTTGGAAAGAAGGTTTTTGCAGATATTCAAATAAAAATGAGGGTGGGCTCTAGTCTAACACAACTGGTGTCCTAACAATAAGAGAAAATGATGGAGACATGCACAGAGAGGACACCGGGTGAAGATGAAGGCAGACGTTGGGGTGATGCATCCAGAGACCAGGGAGCACCAGAAATTGCCAGCAAGCCCCCAGAAACTGGGGAAGAGGCAGTAGCAGAGGCTCCTCACAGCCCTCAGGAAGAACCAGCCCTATCAGGGCCTTGACCTCGGACTCCTAGGCTCCACACCCACGAGACAATATGTGTCTGTTGTTCCAGGCCACCTAGCTTTTATAGCCCCGGGAGACGAATCGAGGCACTGTGACAACGGTCAATCACTCGTGCTTGAAGTCAGAGCTGAGCTCCACTCCCAGGGGCACCACTTACTAGTTTTGCCGCTTCAGGCAAGTCACTCCAAGCCTCTGAGCATCCTCTTCTCATACTTCACGTGGGACTAGAAAAGAGCACAGCCTTGGACTTCCTCCGTGGTTCAGTGGATAAGAATTCACCTACTTAACAACTCAGTGGTAAAGAATCTGCTGCTAATGCAGGAGACCCAGGTTCGATTCCTGAGTCAGGAAGATCCCTTGGAGGAGGAAATGGCAACTCCCTGTAGTATTCTTGTCTGGAAAATCCCAGTCCATGGGGTCCCAAAGAGTCAGACACGACTTAACAACTGAGCATGCAAGTATGCCAATGCAGGACACGGGTTCGATCCCTGGTTGAGGAAGATTCCACATGCCTTGGAGCAACTAAGCCTGTGCGCGGCAACTACTGAACCCCTTGCATCTAGAGCCTGTGCTCCTCCACAAGAGAAACCACTACAATGAGAAGCCCGAGCACCAAATCAAAGAGTAGCCCCTGCTGGCCACAACTAGAGAAAGCCTGCATGCAGCAACCCAGCTGCACAGGTTGAAGAAGACCCAGCACAGCCAAAAATAAATAAATAAATAGAGCACAGTCTCCCAGGGCTGTTGTGAGGATACGGGTTTGGCCCCATTTCCGGCATATGGCCAAGGGCTTAGAAAACTGTGGCTGCTATTGCCATTAAGAACACACTTATTTTCAGGGTCTCTTTCAAAATTCCTGTTAAAAAAATGATCTCCAACCTGCCTAACATCCAAACATGAGAAGCCAGAAAGCAGAAGAGAAAGTTCCATTTGTGGGGGCCTGTTGTACCAGGCATGACGCTGTGTGCTTTCGCAGAAGTAACTGAAATTAGAGCATCACAGACTTGGGAGTGTGAGATGTGAGTCTGGGGGAGGATCTGCAGGAGAGGATGGAAGGGGAGAGGTAAGTTTGATCTGGGCAGCAAGGCAGGGAGGGGTCTCAAGAGGAAGGGACTCCCAGGCCTGAGTGCCCTGTGCCCGCTCCCTGGAGCCTCTGGCCAGTGGGGAGGTGCTGGGTGGGGGAGGTGCAGACCACAAACATCACCCCAGTGGAGCCCAAGTCACCCGATCGCAATAATGCTCCTTTCTGCCCTGGTGGAGACAGAGGGCATTGTGTGTGCAGGCTGTGGCTGAGACCAGAGGCCAGCACGCCCCTCAGAAAGGCAGGATTGTCTTAGGCAACCTCCGTGGCCCCGGGCAGCCGGCCTGCACGTCACAACAAACCCAGAGCAAGTGAAGGGACAGCCCAGAGCAAGTGAAGGGACAGCCGCTATCCAAGGACAGGGAGCCTTTGAGATGCCAGGCTTCCAGACTCCAAGGAGCCAGAAGAGAGGAGGAAAACAGGAGCTTTGGGAAAAGCTGGGTAATTCGGAGCTGAGGGATCATTTTAAAGACCCTGGGCTAGAGCCTCAGGAAGTCTATGTTACACCCAGAGCAGCTGTCAGGAAAATCAGTGGTTTAAGAGCAGGAGTGTGAGGTCAGCGTCTGGGTTCAAATTTCAATTGGAACATCTTCTGACTAAGCAACTTGGGGTAAAAGTGTAGATGAGAAATAGTTTCCTTCACTCTAAAGACAAGGGAGTCATAAGGATTAAATGGATTGATGTGTGGTCCCTTGGTAGGCACTCAAGAAATATTAGCTATTATAATGATTTTTTTTTTTCTATTTTTTGGCCGCCAGCATGTGGGATCTTAGTTCCCCAACCAGGGATCAAACCCATGTCCCATGCACTGGAAGCCTAGCTTCTTCTTCTTCTTTTTTTTTTTAAATTAATTTATTTTTTAATTGAAGGATAATTGCTTTACAGAATTTTATTGTTTTCTGTCAAACGAAGCCCAGCTTCTTAACCACTGGACTGCCAAGAAAGTCCCTTATAATGATTTTATTAATCTATATTGTTCCAAATGAGATCAGAAGTTCAAAACACTTAGCACGGAGCCTCATACCCACTACAGAGATGCTTAATTAATGCTAGCCTTTGCTCTGCATCTGTGACGTCTCTGCATCTCCAGTTTTCCAGGGCTGGGAGGGTGGCCTATTTTCTTTACAGACATCCCTTCTCCGGCAGCGAGCGGAAGTGTTTAGGGAACCTGCCTGGACTCACACTGGGCAAATAATCCTGCTCGCTTCCTCCGCAGGGCTGGGCCCCAGTCAGCCTGCCAGCAGCTTCTATTCTGCAGGCAGGAGAAGGTAGCCAAGTGCAGAGACCCTCCTTCACCTCTCCTGGGCTTTGCCTCCCTGCGAATCCATCTCCTGTGCTCCGCCTGAGCCTCCACCTGGCCTAGTTCTCCGGACGGTGTCTTTCCTCTGTCTCATATCCAGGCATTAGGAAGAGCCAACCCCCTCACCCCAGTCAGCAACCAAGCAAGCTTCCAAAGGCTCGGGCCAGCCTGGCGGCCCCCCCCTCCCCCCTCGCCTCTCGGTTCAGGACCCTGCAGAAATCGGGAGGGAATGCGTCTCCTGGGCTGGTGCCCAGTTCTGACTGAGGCTGGGCTGAGGGCCCCTCCGCATCCCTCCCCCACAGACACACAGGGCTTTCTAGTCCGATTATGCCATGGAAACTATGCACACGGCCTGCCCCGTTCACATGGCCTTGGAAGAAAAAAATAACAGTCTTCTCCGCCTGCCAGTACCCACAGTCCTAGCAGGCTTCAGCTACCAAAGGAGGCCTCTCATGTGAAACAGGTCCCTGCAAAAATCTCAGAAGAACTTGTCTGGGGGTGCCCTCGAGTCACTCCCCTCCCCCAGCACACAGCCTCTGCCCCTTGCCTCAGATCTGGACAGCTCACTGGCCAGGGATAAGCAGCTTTATACGGCCGTATCCTTCTGAGAACAAATCTCATCTCCAGAATCTTCCTGAGACCTGAAAGCCCTATTCTGGTGCTCCTCCAGCCCCTGCCTAACCCCCCCACCCCACCCCCAACTCCTACCCCTCGACCCCTTCCCCCGTAGGATGGAGTCAACAGGACGTGTCCATTCAGAGTCCCCCTCGCCCTACTTTCAAGGCCTATGGTAGCCAGAAGCCACATGTGGCAACTTAAAAGTTCCTTAATGACAATGTTTCAGTTAAGAAATTCCATTCCTTGTGTGCACTAGCCACATTTAAAATGCTCAGTTGCCACCCGAGGCTAGTGATGGCACAGTACAGATATAGAGCATTTCCAACATGGAAGAATGTTCAGTGGTGTAGCACTGCTGCAGACCAGGCTCTGGAATCCTCTGGTCAAAAGGCCCCCTGCCCCAATTGACCCCTCCCCTTCCCTTTTCCCTTTCCCCTCCAGTGACCATACCTTTGTTTTCTACATCTATTTCTGTTCTGCAAATGAGTTCATTTGTACCATTTTAAACTTTTAGAAATTTTTATTTATTTATTTTAGTGTGAAACCACTTTAAAAATGATTTATTTATTTTTTGGCTGTACGGGGTCTTTGTTGCTGTGCAGGCTTTTCTCTAGTTGCGGTGCTTGGGTTTCTCGTTGCAGTGGCTTCTCTTGTTGCTGAGCATGGGCTCTAGGGCTCGCAGACTTCAGTAGTTGTGGCTCCAGGGCTCTAGAGCAGAGGCTCAATAGTTGTGGCACCTGGGCTTAGTTGTTACGCCACATGTGGGATCCTCCCATACCAGGGATCAAACCCATATCTCCTGCACTGGCAGGTGGATTCTTTGCCATTGAGCCACCAGGGAAGCCCTGTACCACTTTTTAAAATTCCACATATAAGTGATGGACTTCCCTGGTGGCTCAGTCAGTTAAGAATTCACCTGCAATGCAGGAGATGCCAATTTGATCCCAGGATCAGGACGATCCCCTGGAGAAGGAAATGGCAACCCATTCCAGTATTCTCGCCTGGGAAATCCTTTGGACAGAGGAGCTTGGTGGGCTATAGTCCAAGGGGTCTGTTTGACTTACTTTACTCGGTATGACAATCTCTAGGTCCACACTACAATAGATAACTATTAATAATAAGGACCTATTGTATAGCACAGTGTTACTCAATACTCTAATGTAATGGCTATATGGGAAAAGAATCTAAAACAGAGTAGGTGTATGTATATGTAGAGCTGATTCACTTTGCTGTGCACCTGAGAATAAAAACACAACACTGCAAATTAACTCTACTGTAAAAATTGGGGGGAAAAAAAAGGCTACCAGTCAACTTGGGCCTGTGATGGTGTCTTCCTGGGTCTGGCCTCCCGAGAACAGACCTCAGCACCAGTGTGCACATCGCTAGTGGTAAAGGTAGCTGACAGGGGCTGTGGAACTGGAAGCTGTGAGATGAAGAGTCCCCTGCATGCTTCGAAGCCTCTCCAGGTGTAGGAAGAGCTGGGGTGGGAAGGAGGGGTGGGAAGGAGGAGCAGGGTGTGAGGACCTGACCGGCTCTCCCTGTGCAGCCACATTCCCACGCAGAATCTGAGGATGCCAGGAACGCTAACTACCAACCTGGCCATCTGGGTCAGGTCCTTATGAAGGAATACTTTTCCAGGTAGAAAGAGAGAACACATTTTACTTAACTGTTAAACTTTTAAAATCTTGACTTTATTAAGACGAAATTCCCATACCAAGACTTCCCTGATGGCTCAGCGGTAAAGAATCTGCTTGCAAATGCAGATGAGGGTTCAATCCCTGGATTGGGAAGATCCCCTGGAGAAGGAAATGGCAACCCACTCCAGTATTCTTGCCTGGGAAATCCCTTGGACAGAGGAGCCTGGTGGGCTACAGTCCATGGTGTTGCAGAGTCAAACATGACTTAGTGACTAAAGAATACAGCAACAGCAACAATTTCCATACCATGCCGATCAGTCAATGAAAGTGAACAATTCGATGGTTTTTAGCATCTTCACAGATGTGTGCAATCTTCTTCACCATCATTTTTAGACCTTTTCATTACCTTGAAAAAGAAACTCTGTATCTTTTAGCTAACCCCCTCAACTGTTAAACATTTAATCTGTAGGTATGTGGCAGGTAACCTCCACTGGTCTGCAAACTTGAACGGAAGTTATCTCCTTCTCACCTCTATGGTTAGCTCCCTGAGGCCAGAGGCCAGCTGTGATACTTGTGTGCTCCTCACCTGCACCATTCCTCCCACACAGTAGGACCCAGAATACTTGCTGGCTTCCTCATTATTATTTTTTTATTATTATTATTATTTGTGGCTGTGCTGGCTCTTCATTTTGCAGCACCGGGACTTTCCCTAGTTGCGGTGATTGGGAACTATTCATTGTTTTGGTGCTAGGGGTTCTCGTCGGGTGGCTTCTCTTGTGGAGCACGGGCTTCAGTAACTGTGGTACACGGGCTTAGCTGCCCCATGGCATGCAGAATATTCCCCAGCCTGGACTGAACCCGTGTCCCCTGCATTGGCAGGCAGATTCTTAACCACTGGACTATCAGGGAATTCATTCCTTGTTATGATTATGATGCCTTTCTGTGGGCATGAGAGAAGTCCAGTGACTACAGGCAGGATGGGGAGGGGTCTGGACATCATCTTATGTGAGGAACCATGGAAGTGTTGAGCCTGGAGAAGCTGGGGGATGGAGTGGATAGAATAATTGCTCAAACCAACCATCACACAGAAAAGGGACTGGGAGCCCTGGGTCAGAATTCCAGAAGCCAGGTTTCCAGCCAAAGGCAGGCTGAGCCATGGCATGTGCAGGTGGAAAAGGAGTGAGCTCTCAGGACATGTTCACGCAGAGCCTAAAGGACCTCCTGCTTGGAGTGCCATAATGTGGCTTCCTGCTTCAACCAGGTCAAGAGGGGGCCCGGAAAAGTTCTAAGAGTTCTACAAGTACTAAGAGTTCTCTTCTGTTTCTGGGATCCCGGGCCTAGACCTCTCACAGGGCACAGGGGTTTCTAAGGAGACACAGAAGCTTTGCTGTCTTTGTTTTCAATTTCCCACCAGCAGCAGGATTCAGGCTTCTTCTCTTCCAAATTCAGTTTCTAGCCCCTGCCTTCCCTCACCTCCCTCCACCAGCTCCAGGGCTGCGACTCGGGACTGGCGCTGAGTGTCCCTCTGAGGGCCCAGGGGTGTGTCCGCATAGGAAAGGTGACCTGGTTGGCATGCGGAGTTGAGAGTCTAGCAAGTGAGCTGAGACTAATAAACCCAAGAGACGACAGGTCCAAACAGGTCTCGGGGAGGTTTCGGGAACCGGGGCCCAGGTTGCAGAACTGAACAAAGCGCCCTGTGTCAAGCTAGGCAAGAGACCACGCTGTCCTGACCTGGGAGCAGGGGCCTCGCCCAAGATGGGGCTTGCACCTATTGGGGTGGGGGTGGGGGAGAGCAGGCTCCAGGTATCTGGGCCAGGGGTCAACATGTGGTGACTCCAGTGACCAAGAGAGAGTGTTAGTTGTCACTGGCTCAACAGAGAAAAGGGAGGGTGTGGTTCCTCCAGATTTATCACGATTGATAAAGCACAACCAAGGTCCTGGACACCCCCAAACGGATGCACAGATGGGGCTCCCTCTGGCTGTGGAAGAAGGAAAGGGCTCCCCTGTATTTAGTACATGGCCCTAGACTCAGCATCTCCACCAGCTTACACTTACCTGGTGTGCACTCTGGGCCAGCCTCTGTCGAGCACCACATGGGTCCTAACGACCCCCCCAAAGAGGAAACGGAGTCACAGAGAGGGCAGTCACCTGTCTGAGTCCACACACCTTGCCAGGGTGGAGCCAGACTTCCAACCCCAGTGCCCTGGCTCCAGAGCCAGGCTTCACCCACTTTACTGGCTGCAGCCCTAGCGGCTTTTTTTCATTCCCACGACAACCATGGGGGAGAACTCTCATGACCTCTATTTTCCACAAATATACAGGCTGAGGTGCAGAACAGTGAAGTGTCTTGTCCTCAGTCATGCCCTAAATAAGCCTCAAATTCGCGCTTCCATCTGAGTTGGGAAAGCCCACACCCTGTCTCTCCCGCTGTCTCCTGGAGGAAACAAGATGAAGGTTATATGGCTGGGTTTTTTTTTTTTTCTTCTTCTTCTTCTTCCTTTTTTTTTAAAGTAAATGTTACTGAATTCTGTTAAGGGTTGCCAGTGATCTTTATTTTTAAAGATCTCCATTTATTTATCTACTTTATTTGTTTACTGACTGTGCTGGGTGTTTGCTGCTGTTCGCGCTTGCCTCTAGTTGTAGGGAGCCTTGGCTACTCTCTAGTTGTGGTGCGTAGGCTTCTCACTGCAGTGGTTTCTCTTATTGAGCACAGACTCTAGAGGACAGGCTCAATAGTTGGGGTGCACGGGCTTAGTTGCTCGGAGGCATGCAGGATCTTCCTGGATCAGGGATCGAACCCTCATCTCCTGCATTGGCAAGCAGATTCCTTACCACTGAACCACTTGGGAAGCCCATGGATGGGTTTTTTTAAACATAAAATTGAGACTCTGTTTTTAAAGAAATAAATTTTTAAAAATTATGACGGTCATGTAATTGGGCTAGATAAAGTGAGCCTCAAACAAATCAGTAGCAAGTGAGGCTTTGATTTAAATTTCTTCCGCAGCATTGTTATTGTAACCTCAGGTGCCAGCTGCTAATGCTGATGTCGTGTACTCTCTCCAGTTGCACAGGTGAGAATAACACGGGTTTTACAAAAACCGTCTGTGGGATTGACCCCGTTTCCTGCTTGAGAATAAGTTATACCAGGCCCTGAATTAAATTTTTGCTTCTAATGTCTTCTTACCAACCCCGACCCACAGCCTGCCCCCCAAACTCTACTCCCCTCAGCTGTGTCTAGAATAGTGAGAAAATGCTCTGTTCTCAGATTCAAAGACTAGGTCTGGTTCTGTTATCAGTTACCTGTGTGAGGTCAACCTGTTGACTTAACCTCTCAGAGAAGCATCTGGAAAATGCAAACACTGAACCTAGTGACCTTCAAGGTCTCTTCCCACTCCAGAGCTGATGCTCAGCATTATTCATTCATTCAATTAGCTTGAGACAAACACCTGTGCTACATGCTGGAGACACCAAGATTACTATAACTGATCACTGGCCTCAAGGAGCCCACAGCTTAGCGCTATGATATAAATTCTGTGTGGCAAGTGTCCTAAGAGAGGCAACTTGGTACCATGATGGTTGAAAGCATAGAGTTCTTTTACTTACAAAACAGAGAGAGACTCACAGAGAATAAATTTATGATTGTTGGGGGAAGGATGAGGGGAAGGGATAGCTAGGGAGTTTGGGATGGACATGTATACACTGCTATATTTAAAATGGTTAACCAAACAAGGACCCACTGTACAGCACATGGAACTCTGCTCAATGCTATGTGGTAACTTGGATGGGAGAGGAGTTTGGGGGAGAATGGATACATGTACATGTACGGCTGAATCCCTTCTCTATTTACCTGAAACTATCACAACATTGTTAATTGGCTATACCAAGTACAAAATAAAAAGTTTCAAAAAAAGAAAAAGCATAGAGTTCTTGCTTGGAGGACCAAAAAGGCTTCGAGGAGGACATCTCTGAGCTGAATGTTGCATAAGAAGATGGGAAGGGACATTCCAGCCAGAGGAACAGCATGTACAAAGTCACACAGCTGCCCAGCACAGCATCGCCAGTCCACTGCAAGCTGTTTGGCTGGACTAGAGGTTGTGTATATAGCAGATAGGCATGGGGAACTACAGAAGGGTCTTAAGTGGAGACATGACACAGTGTGATACATACCGGGAAAGTTCACATCAGTGGCAAGAAGGACAAAAGCAAGTAAGCAAGTCTGGGTGTAGAAAGATTGATCATAATCCTTCCAACAATCCAGGTGAGAACCAAAAGGGCCTGAATGTAGGCAGTAGTGATGGGGATGAGAGAGAGGAGAGAGACAGCCATTCTTGCAGTTGAAGGAGGAAGAAGGTTCAGTGATAGACTGAATATGAAACAAGCAGTCTAGGAGGAGTCTTAATCTCTGACTTGGGTGTCTAGGTAGATTAGAAACACAGAGGAGGGGGACTTTTCTGCGGCCCAGTGGTTAAAGAATCCGACTTACAATGCAAGGGACGTAGGTTCAAATTCTGATCAGGGAACTAAGATCCCACATGCCTCAGAGTGACTAAGCCTGGGTGCCAAATACTGAGCCTGTGTGCCCTGGAGTTTGCATGCCACAACTAGAGAGCCCGTGCGTCACAACTACTGAGGCCACGCTCCACAACCAAAGATCCTGCATGACGCAATGACGATCCTGTGTCCTGCAACTAAGACCCAACACAGCCACATAAATAAATAAATAAAAAGAGTGGGTAATACATTAGAGGGAAAAAAAAGGAAACAGAAGGAAGAGCAGGCTTGGGGGAAAACTGAGGAGATGACTTCGGGAAAGTTAATGAAGTGGTTGTCGTTTATCTGAGTGGATGAGAATTCCTCCATTTTTAAAAAACTTGACCCTTTTTAATATGCCGGCAAAAACACTCCCTTGATGCGAATTCCCTGGCAGTCCAGTGGTTAGGACTTCACACTTACACTGCCATGAGTTCAATCCCTGGTCAGGAAACTAAGATCCTGCAAGCTGAGCATCAGGGCCAAAACAAACAAACAAAACATACTTCCTTAGAAATGACTCCTTGTTAAAACACTTTCCTGACCAGTGAGCGACACTCTCTCACTGCACCATGGAGCTCATTGCCTAGGGAAAGAGAAAGGTGAATATTGTCTCGAACAAAACCCATGTGGCAGGGAAGATGGAACATGCGACAAAAAGGAAGTCCCTGAAAAACAGAAAGAGGAAGTGCAAAGTCCTGTGGTGTTTGGAGGGGGAGCGGGAGGGGTGGGAGGCCAGAAGCTGGTGCTCTTCCACCCATGTCAAACCTTGCTGCCAGCGTGGAGAACAGTAGAAAACCTCCACAGAGGTTGAGAGCAGACCAGAAACACAAAATATGCATGCCCTGCTCCTCCACTGGGGCCCTGCAGGGGGTCACCCACATGGCGTGTCCCCATATCCACCTGGGGTAGCTCAGGAAAGCAGAGATGACTGGATGGTGTGTTTAGTCTGGGAGATGGACTGGAGATGTCCCCTACCCCCTGCCTTGGGTTGTTGTTCAATTGCTAAGTCATGTCCGACTCTTTGTGACTCCAAGAACTGCAGCACACCAGGCTTCCCTGTCCTTCACCATTTCCCAGGGTTTGCTCAAACTCATGTCTATTGAGTCAGTGATATCATTCAACCATCTCATCCTCTGTCACCTGCTTCTCCTCCTGCCCTCAATCTTTCCCAACATTAAGGTCTTTTCCAATGAGTCAGCTCTTTGCATCAGGTGGCTACAGTACTGAGCTACCCTGGTAGCTTAGATGGTAAAGAATCTACCTTCAATGCAGGAGACCCTGGTTCGATCCCCGTGCCGGGAGGATCTCCTAGAGAAGGGAATGGCAACCCACTCCAGTATTCTTGCCTAGAGAATTCCATGGACAGACCATGGGGTCGCAAAGAGTTGGACATAACTGAGCAACTAACACACACACACACAAAAAGTACTGGAGCTTCAGCTTCAATGTCATTCCCTCCAATGAATATTCAGGGTTGATTGCCTTTGTATTGACTGGTTTGATCTCGTTGCTGTCCAAGGGTCACTCAAGAGTCTTCTCCAGCACCACAGTTCAAAAGAATCAATTCTTTGGCACTCAGCCTTCTTTACAGTCCAGCTTTCACATCCGTATGTGACTGCTGGAAAAACCATAGCTTTGACTATTTGGAGTATGGCCTGGGAGAAACCCGGACATGTCCAAGGCTGCTAGGGAACACTGAGTTGCTTTGAGAATTGAGATCTTGTGGACCTGTCTTGGGAAGTGGAAAACAAGCAGATATATGGAACAGACGCAAGTGTGTATATACAGAACCAGCAGAGCTAAGACAGGACCAATGAGCCAGGTAAACCAGCATGCCCCACCAGCCAGGCCCTCAATCATGGATGCCGCAGACCTGGTGGTGAAGGGCATCTCTGTAGAGGTCACTGAGGACCAGACGATGACACAGGGTCCAGCATCCAGACCAGCCACCCTGTCCATTGTCCCAGAGTTATACGCAGCATGGGAACAGAGGGAAGAAGGGGCAGGAAGGGTACACCTGGAGGGACTGAATAGTCCAGGCAGGGACTGAACTGAATATTTATCCAAAAGCAGCTGAACTTATCTAATAAAATGATTTTAAAGTGAAAGAGATTTGTTTTCCTTTAACTGGCAAGTTTAAATTCTCCCACCAAAGATTAATAGGAATAAGAATTTGTGAAGAAGCTTATGTTGGTTCTAAGAATAACAGCCTAAATTGTCCTCTTTTTTAACATAGCTGAGCTGTCGTATGTAATTGTTGACACCTTTCCCAGCTTGTTTTTAAGTCAGGTTCATGAGGCACAACGTATATATAGTACAGCTCTGTCTGCGGGTCTGGATATTTAATGTCCTAATCCTGTTAGTTCTCTGGCACGGTTGCTTTTCTTTTCAAGCTCTTTCCTTTTGCCCTCTTTTCAGATGCCTCCCCACCCACCACCCTTCTCTCCTCCTGACTGGCTGGCCCTACCTCACTGGGTAGCTGGGGAACCTATGCACACTGGTCTTGCTCCCTTTTCACTCCAAGCACCCCCCTTCACAAGCTTTTCCTCTTCTTTTCATCCTTGGTCTTTCATGACCTTGGTTTTTGCACCCAGGCCATTTCACGATCTTGTTTGCCATAGATGCAGCCTGCTGCCCAGCAACCTCCCAGCATCATTTGATTGGTTGGTTGGTTTGGGGTTTGTTGACAGTTGGGTTTTTCTGTCTCAGTGAGGAAGAAGCAAGAAACCTCAGTACTGCAATTTCCTTCTCACCTCATAGCGATGGTGACAGATTCTGAATCTCCAGGGCAGGGATGGTGTCTTGACGGCCCTGTTGAGTGTTGCCTTCACAGTGGTGATGAAATAAGAAGGTGAAAAGGTTAAGACAAGAGGGAACAGCATTTGTGCTCCTGCTCAGGGCTCAGTTTGTCTGATAAGGGAGGACCTCCGAGGTGTTTCTCTTCCTGCCTGTGTCAGACTTTTGTGAGCTGACTGCACCTCGGAGAAGCCACACCCCTCTTCTTCACCCTCTGTGGGTCTTTGCCCACATACAAATGGCCAACAGATGTATGAAAAGATGCTCAACATAGCTAATTATTGGAGAATTGCAAATCAAAACCACAATGAGGTATCACCTCACACCAGTCAGAACGGCCATCATCAAAAAATCTACAAATAATGAATACTGGAGAAGGTGTGCAGAAAAAAGAACCCTCCTACCTTGTTGGTGATGATGTAAGTTGGTGCAGCCACTATGGAAACCAGTATGGAGGTTCTTTAAAAAACTAAAAATAGAGTCACCATGTTATCTAGCAATCCCACCCCTGGGCATACATCCAGAGACAATTCTAATTCAAAAGGATACATGCCATGTTCATAGCAGCACTATTTACAGTAACCAAGACATGGAGGCAACTTAAATGCCATTGAGAGATGAATGGACAAAGATGTGGTGTGTTTATATACATATATATATATACACACACATATATATATATGCAATAGAAGGGCTTCCCTCATAGCTCAGTGGGTAAAGAATCTGCCTGCAATGCAGGAGACCTGGTTTCGCTCCCCAGGTCAGGAAGATCCCTTGGAGAAGGAAATGACAACCCACTCCAGTATTCTTGCCTGGAGGATGCAATGGACAGAAGAGCCTAGCGGGCTACAGTCCATGGGGTCGCAAGAGTCAGACACCACTTAGTGACTAAACCACCATCACCACCATATGCAATAGAGTATTACTCAGCCATGAAAAGAATGAAATAAAGCCATTTGCAGCAATATGGGTGGACCTAGAGATTACCATACTAAGTGAAATAAGTCAGACAGATAAAGACAAATATCACATGGTATCACTTACATGTGGAATTAAAAAATAAATGATACAAATGGATTTATTTACAAAACAAGTAGAAAGACATAGAAAAGTTACGGTACCAAAGAGGAAAGAAGTGGGAGAGAGAGAAATTAGGAGCTTTGGATTAATAATTATACACTACTATGTATATAAAAAAATAAACAACCTGCTGTATAGCACAGGGGACTATATTCAATATCTTATAATAACCTATAATGGAAAAGAATCTGAAAAAATATATATATATACACATAAAACTGAATAACTTTGCTGTATACCTGAACCTAACACAACATTGTAAATCAACTACACTCCAATTAAAAAAGAGGCTTTGAGGAAGTCACCTAATACCTCAGTTTCTCCATCTGTAAAATGAGGTTGTCATAGGAATTAACCCACTGGATTACAGCAGAAATGGAATGAGGGAATCCATAGGCACTTGGCACATAAAATGGTAGCTGCTATAGTGATGATTATTTCCAATTAGGTACTAAACGTGCTAAAATCTCAGGATGAAGCTAAAAAGCAGAAAACCCCCAAGTCTCAGGGTAAGGAAACTTACTGACATCCTCAATCAAAGCAAACCCAGATCCACTAAGGTGGGTGGCAGAAGCAAGATTCTCATGGGGGTGGGGGAGAGGTACAACTTTCCTTGCCCATGGTGACACCAGTGAGATTAGGAGAAATCTCCAGGGGAAGGTGAATCTTGGGGACAGAAACAAAAGATCCAGCCACACTTCCCATGCAGACAGCATCCGTGCAGCTGGGGTTGACCTTGGAGGAAGCAGGTTTGATTTTATTGAGGAAGCCAACACGTAACATGTTTCCTTGTGTCCAGTATGGCCTCTGTGTTGTTCATGTTATTGGTTTCCAGGATGTGAAATGTCATCCTAGGACAGAGCCTGGAAAAGAATGGGTTGAATGCCTCCTTAGAGAGCTTTAGCCAATATTGAAGAAAGTGGGTTCACCTTCCCTTCACTTAAAATTCATTGCTATTTATAGAGCAGCAGTAACAGTTAAGGTAATAATGAAAGCAAACTTTTTTTAGCAATTGCCATATAAAGCTCACAACAATCCTGTTAAGCGGGTATTATTACTATTCTTATTTTACAAAACAGGAAACTGAGGCTTGATGAAATTAAACAGCCTGCTATAGTCACAAAGACAGTAGATGGCTGATGGTGAATGTAAGCTTTTCTGTTTTGGGGGGTTTTGATTTCTTTTTCTTTTCTTTTTTTTTTATGCTTCATTAATTGACAAATAACACTGTGGAAATATAGAGTATACAATGATCTACTTGATATTCATATATATTGTGAAATAATTACCGTAATAAGGTTAGTTTATGCATCCATGAACTCACATGGTTACCACGTATGTGTGTGTGTGTGTGTGTGTGTGTTGAGAGTATTTAAGGTCTATTTTTGGGCAAATTTCAAATATACAGTACAGTATCATGAACTATACTTTCAGGTGGCTCAGTAGTAAAGAATCCACCTGCCAAGCAAGAGACCTGGGATGAATCCCTGGGTCAGGAAGATGCCCTGGGTTAGGAATATGCCCTGGAGAAGGGAATGGCAACGCACTCCAGTATTCTTGCCTGGGAAATCCCATGGACAGAGGATCCTGGCGGGCTACAGTCCACAGGGTTGCAAAAGAGTTGGACAAGAACCACTATGAGGTATCATCTCACGCTGGTCAGAATGGCTGCTATCAAAAATTCTACAAACAATATGCTGGAGAGGGTGTGGAGAAAAAGGAACCCTCTTATACTGTTGGTGGGAATGCAAACTAGTATAGCCACTATGGAGAACAGTGTGAAGATTTCTTAAAAAACTGAAAATAGAACTGCCATAAGACCCGGTAGCAATCCCACTGCTGGGCATACACACCAAGGAAACCAGAATTGAAAGACACATGTGTACCCCAATGTTCATCGCAGCACTGTTTACAATAGCCAGGACGTGGAAGCAACCTATATGTCCGGCGGCAGATGAATGGATAAGGAAGCTGTGCTACATATACACAATGGAATATTGCTCAGGTATTAAAAAGAATGCATTTGAATCAGTTCTAATGCGGTGGATGAAACCGGAGACTATTATACAGAGTGAAGTAACTCAGAAAGAAAAACACCAATAGAGTATATTAACACATATATATGGAATTTAGAAAGAGGGTAACAATGACCCTATATGCGAGTCAGCAAAAGAGACACAGATGTAAAGAACAGACTTTTGGACTCTGTGGGAGAAGGCGAGGGTGGGATGATTTGAGAGAATAGCATTGAAACATGTATATTATCATATGTGAAATAGATCACCAGTCCAGGTTCAATGCATGAGGTAGGGTGCTCAGGGCTGGTGCACTGGGATGACCCAGAGGGATGGGATGGGGAGGGAGGTGGGAGGGAGGGTCAGGATGGGGAACACATGTACACCCATGGCTGAATCATGTGAATGTATGGCAAAACCCACCACAATATTGTAAAGTAGTTAGCCTCCAATTAAAATAAATTAAAAAAAGAAAAAAAATAGCCAATACTCTTTATCCTTAAAAAAAAAAAGAAAGAAAGAGTTGGACAAGACTCAGTGACTAAACAATTGTGAACTATAGTCACCATGATGCACGTTAGATCCATCAAATTTGAGGCTATTTGAATTCAGAGCCTGAGTTCCTGCCAATATTCTCTCTTTTAGAGGATTCTAGATCACATTTCTATCAGTGAGAAAAGCATGTGTAAGATCTTCGGGTATTTACTTTCTCCTTAAAGTTCTGGGACATTTCGAGACTCAGCCCTCGTAGAACAAATGGCTCCTTTCTGCCGCCTAGAGGACACAGCTTACACCATGGAGAATTAAAGGCAAGAAGGTAGTGGGGAAAAAAGTGTGCTCAGATCCAGACAGGTCCAGACCTGCAGAAAACAAATCTAAAAAACGAACACCATTTAGTCCATGAAAAGTGGGTGGTAATGGGTTGGGGACTTTCTGGATCAGCAGTGAGAACAGTGTACCAAGGGCAAGACCTGCAGTCAGACTGGAGTCATTTTTGACATGTGCCCAGATAATCCATATGCTTACAAAAGTGCGCATGATTCATTCATCCTAAAAGGGTTTGAAGATCACCTTCCATCCACAGTCCACTGTCACTTTAGCAGCTGGCAGACCCCAAGGGACTCAAGGCTGGGTCCCTTTCTGAGAGAGGAGATAAAGGGGCCCCAGGCTGAACAGATTCTCCGCTGTGGACAGAAACTCCATAAAAGCAGAAATTCATAAAAGCAGATGGAGGAGGCTGAACCCTGCCAGATAAGAGATAAAAGACAATATATATTCTGCATTCTTGAAGTTAAGGAGAGCTTCCCAACTACACATGTTCAGAAAGGCTACTTGGAGGTTAAATGAAAGGGGTGTCACTTCATACCAAGTGATGTCAGATACCCACAGACCTCTTCACTAGAGTCCATCTTCACTAAGAGATGGACTCACACACATGGAAGGACTCGGAGGTAAACCAAACACGGATTCAGAATCAGGCACAGCAAGATGCTTGGTCAAAGGAAACCCAGCAGAAATGCCTCATATAAGTGATTCAAACTACCACGAGGGCACGACTCTCTCTCTGAACCCACCCATGTGTCTATCCACGCATATTCTTTTCCTCCCAATAAACACTTTACTTATTTCACTACTTTCCGTCTCTATGTGGAAATTCATTTCTACACCGCTGACAGGCTAGGGCCTTGCCACTGGCCACTGTCCCAAGTGGTCTAGTGACCAGGATTCAGTGCTCTCCCTGCCGCTGCCTGACCTCAATCTTTGGCCAGGAAAACAAATCCTGCTTCAAGCCGTTGCATGCCGAGGCTACCCGAGATCGTTTCCATGGTCAATTGCATCACCTCTCAGGTTCTGGGCTTCCTAACTGAGAGAATGGCTCATCTTCTAAATGGTGTAGGAGCCAGGAGACCCAGATTGCACTTGCAGACAGTAAAACTGTTCTCTATCTAATCTCCCAGACCTGTTTCCCTTTTAGAAACAGGAGAGGGTGAATGGTCAAGATTCCCTCCTGCTCCAAGATTCCTGAGTTTCTTTCTGTCCCAGATGAGAAGCTCCAGAGAAACCTTGAGTGACCTGCTCAGGAGGCTGGGCTCAACAGGGCGCAGACACCTCCTCTTGCCTCCCTGTTCAAAACTCTTCTGTGGTCTGCCTCCTCCGGAGGTTCAGAGCTTTTCATGTCCTTGTTGTTTGCATTCACAGCCACACTGTAGGAGCTTCTTTTTCACTGCCCTGTGGGGTGGACAGTTGACTTTCTGTTCACACAAAGGCCCTGAACATGAAGTTGGTTTGGAAAAGGAAAGTTCTCTAGAAACTGAGAAATAGAGTTTCTGAGATCATGACCTCTGGAGTTAGACAGACCAGTCTTCAGATCCTGGCTGTTGCTGCTCAATAGTTGTGTGACTTGGGGCAAGCTGCTCAGCCATTCTACCCTTGGTTTCCTCATCTGTAAAATGGGCATGAGAACAGTACCTATACCATTGGGTTGTGGTGAAGATGAAGTGAGAAGATGCCATGACAAGTGTTTGGTTCATACCTGGTACATGATAGGTATTCTGGAATGTGCCCTGACTGCTACAATTGGTAATGGCAAGGTAGTTCACAACTGATACCTCACACAGAAATTTAGTATCCAAGCAACTCCTTGAGCTTGTCCTCTACAATGATCCAAAATGCTCTTTGTCCCCTAATTTTATTTTTTTTCTTTTTGGCTGCACAGCTTGTAGGATCTTAGCTCCCTGACCAGGGGTCAAACCTGGGCCCCAGCAGTAAAAGCACCGAGTCCTAACCACTAGACTGCCAGAGAATTCCACACCCTGCATCTTTAGATGTTCTTTTCTTTTTAAAACTATTTATTTATTTCTGCTGCATTGGGTCAACATTGCTATGAGCAAGCTTTCTCTAGTTGTGGTGCACAGGCTTCTCATTGCAGTGGCTTCTCTTGTTTCAGAGCATGGGCTCTGGGCACGCAGGCTTCAGTAGTTGCAGCACGTGGGCTCAGTTTTTGTGGCGCATGGGCTCAGTAGTTGTGTCTCCTGGGCTCTGGAGCGTAAGCTCAAGTAGTTGTGGCCCATGGGCTTAGTTGCTCCACGGCCTGTGGGATCTTCCCCAGCTGGAAATCGAACTGGTGTCCCCTGCGTTGCAAGGCAGATTCTTAACTACTGGACCACCAGGGAAGGCTTAAAGATGTTCTAATGAAGCTAAACTCCCTTTCCCAAATTCTTCCCGGTGAGCGCCAGTGGGTCCTTGAACACACAGTGCCACTACCAAGTCACTGGCTGGCATGGCCATCTGGGTTTGAGGCTTTGAGAAAAGTGATGAATGAGGGTCTAGAGTAGGCCGAGGCCTCAAAGGCTAGGAGGGCTGAAGTGTGACCTTGCCTGACACTTGGTTGTTTGCAGTTGGAAAATGAATAATTACTGCCTTTGCCCTGGAGACAAGCTACTGCTTTTGACTAAAACAAAAATAAAATCCACAAAAACATCCAGCAAACAGGCATATGGAATTGACCAGAAAGAGTACTAAGGTCTCAAGAACAAATTGCTTATTGACTGAAGCAAAAGGTCTTAATAAGAACTCGTTTCAGCACAAACACAACTTTTGAGTCTGCAGCATCTCACTCCAACCCAAGTGACCTGCAGTAGGTGGTGGGGCCCATGGGGCCTATACAGAGACGATGGTCAGGTATAGAAAGCACTGGCCTCTGGTCACATGATTCACAAAGGGCCCCCTACTCTGGCTTTGGACGTCATCTCTAGAGGACAGGATTCGGAGACGTTGATGTTTGGGGTAGATCTCTAAGTCCAAGTTCCATCACTGCCTGTAGAGCACTTCATGTCATAGATTTAAAACAAATCAGGGCATTATAGTGCAAAAGCATAATAACCTTTACTGTATGTTTCTGTGGCAAAAGTATTAATCAGTCAAATATAAACTTTTAAAATATAGCACAGTTTCTAGTAACCTTTTGAGGGGGGACATTTCTTCACATTTTAATATTTGTTGTTGTTCAGTCACTAAGTTGTGTCTGACTCTTTGCCACCCCATGGACTGCAGCACACTAGGCTTCCCTGTCCTTCACTATCTTCAGGGAGTTTGCTCAAACTCATGTCCATTGAGTCAGTGATGCCATCCAACAATCTCGTCCCCTGTCATCCCCTTCTCCTCCTACCCTCAATCTTTCCCAGAATCAGGTTCTTTGCCAATGAGTCAGCTACTAGGAACCTTAAAAAAATGCACATAACTGCAGGTTACTCTCAACCTTTCAGTGGCCCTGGCCAAGACCTGCTGTTGGGAGCAAAGAATTCCTGCAAAAATGGTTTTTCCCTTTTTCACATTGATTTTTCTCAGGACTTTTTTGCTTCTCGATAAGAGGAGACAACCTGGTAAAGGATCCGTCTTCTCTTCTCATTTAGAGGAAATCCATCTGCAAGAACAAGCCCTGAAATTCCCCTTGTTCAACCAAACTGAAGGGCCTCTGAGCATATTCACACACGGAATGTCTGGCTCCCTCCCTACACCCACTCCATCAGGGTTTGAACTACAGACATAGCACATTTCTCTGTATTCCTGCCAGCTCTAAATCATGGTCTCACGTAGCACCAACTGGTTTTTTTTTTTTTTTACCTCTTATGTAAATCTCCAAAGCCTGCAATAAAACACATCCAAATTCTCACTGGAGTACTTGCCACCTGCCCCTGTCCCCCTAAGATGAAGCTGTGATACTTGGCCTTGAATTTTGGGATGTTTTTGTTAACGTGACACACCTCAGAAATTAGTTTCAAGAAAAAAGGGTAGAAGCCTCCCTCTCGGACTTCCTCTCTTAAAGTTAATAAAAATGTCAGTGATGGACTACGTCCAGCAGGACCGCTGCCAGCCAATGCACAGTCACAGATAAACTGCAGGCACGCTGTTTTCTCACACAGAGTGCCAATGGCTCACCCTTTAGAGACCAGCTTTTCTTAGGAAACACAGCTAGCACCAAAATCTCAAAAATCTGAGAGTTGATCCAGAGACCCCGGAGTTTCTGTTTCAGGGATGAACTGTTAACTCAATAAATGTGTGTATCAGGAATTCCCTGGTAGTTCAGTGGTTAGGACTCCTATGCTTCCAAGACAGGAAACCCAGACTCGATCCCTGGTCAGGGAACTAAGGACACAAAAGTTTAGCATGCCCCCTCAAAAGGAAAAAAATATGTATATTTTAAGACAGAATTTTTAAAAGTTGGGGTACAATTCATATAATATAAAAACCATCACCTTAAAGTTTACAGTTCAGTGTTTTTTAGTATATTTCCTGTATTGTGCAACTATTACATCTCTAATTCCAAAGGATTTCAATCATAACAGAAAGAAATCTCATGTGAAGAGATTTTTTCCTTTTTTATTATCTCCTCCCCCCACCAACCCCTAACAACCACTGGGTTTTTTATGGATTTGCCTATTCTGGATACTTAATATAAGTGGATTCATATAATACGCAGCCTTTTGTATCTGGCTTACTTCACTTAACATAATGTTTTCAAGGTTGTAACAGTACGTCATTACTTTTATGGTTGAATAATATTCCACTGTATGGATAGAACACATTCTATTCATGCATGCACGAGCTGATGCACATTTGGGCATTTCTGCTTTTTGGTTATTATGAATATTGCTGCTATGAACATTTGCATACAAGCGTGGACACATGTTTTCAATTCTCTTGGGTAAATGCCTAAGAGCAGAACTGCGCACACTATGGTGACTTTGTTTAACTTCCTGAGGAAGTGCCAGACTCTTCTATCACTTAATGCACATTAACCAGCTCCACTATCCTCTGTGCCAGGAACCTACAGCACAGTGGTGGACCCGGCAGGCCTGGCCACTTGCCCTCTGGGGCAAGAAACTCAGCAGAAGGAGACAGTAAACAGATTATTAAAAATAATGATAAAAATCATCACTAAAAAAAAGATGACTTGTACAAATTCCAAGAAGGGGAAGTTCATGCCACTATGAGACTATAATACCGGGAGGCCTGACCTTGTTCAAGGTCACAGAACAAGAGCACAGGCACTCTTGAAACAACAAATTTAGGACCTGTGATACCAGGAAAACCCCTAATTAACTAGAAATTGAAATGAAGAAGTTCTTGTAATTAAGCAGGGTTTTGAAATTTCTCACCATTCGGGGGGCAGAGAGGCTCCACCCGCCCCTGTGGAAGGTCTGAAGTGATTTACAGAAATACTTAGACATGGAAATGTGACAAGGGAACAGGCCAATAACATTTGAGGATAATAATGAATAAACCCTCAGGCTGCCTTCTTCCTCCTCTTTAAGGCCCAGGAGAATTTTCCCCCTTCTTCACTTGCCCCTGCCTTCCTGACTCAGACCTTTGCAGCTTTCCCTTCCTGCGGCCCTTCCCAACAGCCAGTTACACAAAATCAACCACCTATTGTTGAAAGTAGCAGCTCAAATTCAGCCTCTCACAGGAAGAAAGGAAGCTCTGGAAATGTCAGCAATTAATTCCCAGGAATGTGAAAGTTTCGTTTGACCTCAAGAGATTAACGTTGCCATATTTCAAGAGGCAGAATTTTATGAAATTTCATTCCTGTTGAATGAATCTAAAATATATGTACTGTGATCAAGGCACTGGGTTAGGTGCTCTAGGGAGATACAGAGAAACAGGGGTGTTGGCCTCAGTCCTGTCCTTAAGAAAATGTCCAGTGAGAGAGAAGAGCCTGATGAAAGATATACACCGCACACGTGAGTCCTGTGCGGCTGATGGATCCATAAGAAACAGAGTTATGTGGGGGAGGAAGAAAGGTCTCCTTGGGTTGTGTTGGGAACCCCACACTTCACAAAGGAAGTGAGACTGAGGATAAACAAACAGGCTTTACACAGGCAGCCAGCAGGAGAGATGACTTTCCAACACAGCAGATGACAGGTGCAAAGGCTCAGCAGTAGGAATTTGAAAGATATGCTAGGTATAACACAGAGGTTCCTGAATGATGCTTTGTTTTTTTAAAAAATGAAGACACCTTGAAGTTTCTAGTTTTTATCAAATAGTCCCAGTAAGGTCTGAAGTTTCTCTTTCATCCCTAACCAAGAAGATATCAAACTATCGGGGTGCAATGATCAGAAAGAGAACACTGCTGGCTATTCAGTTCCTTTTCCCCTTGCTTCACTCCAAGTGTGGGAAACATCCCATAAGCTTAGGGTCCCTTGATGCAGATGACAGTGAGTATATGCAAAAGGGCTCTCTTCTGGCTGATCCTGGCTGGTAGTTGGTCATTGGAGGAGAAGGGTGGGGGCTTTACCAGGGTCTCTGGGATAGGTTGGGACCCCTCTACCCGTCCACGCATGCATAGGTATTACCTGTCAGATGTGGCATGAGGCTTTTTGCCTTCCATCCTCCATTTTGTCACTGGTTGGTTCATATCTGTCATCAGACAGAGTGCCTGATGAACTATGGACGGAGGTTCGTGACACAGTACAGGAGACAGGAATCAAGACCATCTCCAAGAAAAAGAAATGCAAAAAAGCAAAATGGCTGTCTGAGGAGGCCTTACAAATAGCTATGAAAAGAAGAGAAGTAAAAAGCAAAGGAGAAAAGGAAAGATATACCCATTTGGATGCAGAGTTCCAAAGAATAGTGAGGAGAGATAAGAAAGCCTTCCTCAGTGATCAGTTCAGTTCAGTTCAGTTCAGTCGCTCAGTCGTGTCTGACTCTTTGCGACCCCATGAACTGCAGCACGCCAGGCCTCCCTGTCCATCACCAGCTCCCGGAATTTACCTAAACTCATGTCCATTGAGTCAGTGATGCCATCCAACCATCTCATCCTCTGTCATTCCCTTCTCCTCCTGCCCTCAATCTTTCCCAGCATCAGGGCCTTTTCAAATGAGTCAGCTCTTTGCATCAGGTGGCCAAAGTATTGGAGTTTCAGCTTCAACATCAGTCCTTCCAATGAACACCCAGGACTGATCTCCTTTAGAATGGACTGGTTGGCTCTCCTTGCAGTCCAAGGGACTCTCAAGAGTCTTCTCCAACACCACAGTTCAAAAGCATCAATTCTTCAGCGCTCAGCTTTCTTCACCATCCAACACTCACATCCATAATGACTACTGGAAAAACCATAGCCTTGACTAGACGGACCTTTGTTGACAAAGTAATGTCTCTGCTTTTTAATATGCTGTCTAGGTTGGTTATAACTTTCCTTCCAAGGAGTAAGCATCTTTTAATTTCATGGCTGCAGTCACCATCTGCCATGATTTTGGAGCCCCCCAAAATCAAGTCAGCCCTCAGTGCAAAGAAATAGAGGAAAACAATAGAATGGGAAAGACTAGAGATCTCTTCAAGAAAATTAAAGATACCAGGGGAACATTTCAAGCAAAGACGGGCTCAATAAAAGACAGAAATTGTATGGTCCTAACAGAAGCAGAAGATATTAAGGAGAGGTGGCAAGACTACACAGAAGAGCTGTAAAAAAAGATCTTCATGACCCAGATAATCACGATGATGTGATCACTCATCTAGAGTCAGACATCCTGGAATGTGAAGTCAAGTGGGCCTTAGGAAGCATCACTATGAACAAAACTAGTGGAGGTGATGGAATTCCAGCTGAGCTATTTCACATCCTAAAAGATGATGTTGTGAAAGTGCTGCACTCAATATGCCAGCAAATTTGGAAAATTCAGCAGTGGCCACAGGACTGGAAAAGGTCAGTTTTCACTCCAATCCCAAAGAAAGGCAATGCTAAAGAATGCTTAAACTACTGCACAATTGCATTCATCTCACATGTTAGCAAAGTAATGCTCAAAATTCTCCACGCCAGGCTTCAATGATACATGAACCATGAACCTCCAGATGTTCAAGCTGGTTTTAGAAAAGACAGAGGAACCAGAGATAAAAATTGCCAACATCCACTGGATCATCGAAAAAGCAAGAGAGTTCCAGAAAAACGTCTATTTCTGCTTTACTGACTATGCCAAAGCCTTTGACTGTGTGGCTCACAATAAACTGTGGAAAATTCTGAAAGAGATGGGAATACAGACAATCTGACCTGTCTCTTGAGAAACCTGTATGCAGGCCAGGAAGCAACAGTTAGAACTGGACATGGAACAACAGACTGGTTCCAAATAGGAAAAGGAGTACATCAAGGTTGTATATTGTCACCCTGCTTATTTAACTTATATGCAGAGTACATCATGAGAAACGCTGGGTTGGATGAAGCACAAGCGGGAATCAAGATTGCTGGGAGAAATATCAATAACCTCAGATATGCAGCTGACACCACCCTTATGGCAGAAAGTGAAGAAGAACTAAAGAGCCTCTTGATGAAGGTGAAAGAGGAGAGTGAAAAAGTTGGCTTAAAGCTCAACGTTCAGAAAACTAAGATCATGGCATCTGGTCCCATCACTTCTTGGGAAATAGATGGGAAAATAGTGGAAACAGTGACAGACTTTATTTTTGGGGGCTCCAAAATCACTGCAGATGGTGACTGCAGCCATGAAATTAAAAGATGCTTACTCCTTGGAAAGAAAGTTATGACCAACATAGACAGCATATTAAAAAACAGATATTACTTTGCCAACAAAGTTCCGTCTAGTCAAAGCTATGGTTTTTCCAGTATTCATGTATGGATGTAGAGAAGGAAATGGCAACCCACTCCAGTACTCTTGCCTGGAAAATCCCATGGAAGGAGGAGCCTAGTAGGCTGCAGTCCATAGGGTGGCAAAGAGTTGGACACATGTACCTTCAATCCCCACCTGCCTACATTTGAGACACTGATGGCCAACCTTTAGGAATAAGCCACTGGCCGGGAATACCTGGCTGCCTTCCAGAACTTCTGAAATGAGAAGATTTAGATGGGCCACCTCCAGATTCAGAGTGGAGCCCTCTGGACACCTAGAGGAAATTCAATCAAGCCCCAGGCTGTTCAGGAAGAGATAGATGCTTGCCCCAGCAAGGGACAGGAAACCTGGATTGTGAAGCAAGGGCTCCATCCCGGGGCTTTGCTTTAGACTTCAGTGCTTTAGCCTGGGGATCTGAATTCAGGCCAAAGAAAATAATTCTGACTAGTGGCTGATCCCGAAGACAACAATGCCTATGATGATGGTGACAAGGTCTCAAAGCAGAGCAGCCAGGAGGGAACCTGGGAGGGACCCAGCCACAAAGCTGGAAAGCTAATGTTTGTACAATGACAGTTCTTCATCCCTTTGAAACATGTTCAGGTAATAAAGATAACTAGAGGTTATGGAAGTCTTGCCGTGTGCCAAGTGTCAGGGTAAGCTCTTTACCAACATTGTCTTTTTTTTCTTTTTTTTTTTGATTTTGGCCCTACCTGAATTTCTCTGGTGGCTCAGATGGTAAAGAATCTGCCTGCAATGCGGGAGACTTGGGTTCCATCCCTGGGTCAGAAGACCCCCTGGAGAAGGGAGTGGCTACCCATTCTGGTATTCTTGCCTGGAGATTTCCATGGACAGTGGAGCCTGGCGGGCTACAGCCCATGCGGTTCCGAAAAGTCAGACACGACTAAGAGACGGACACTTTCCCTTCACTGTGGCGTGGGGAACCTTAGTTCCCTGGCCAGGGATAGACCCCGGGCTCCTTGCATTGCAAGGTGGATTGTTACCCACTGGACTACCGGGAAGTCCCTCATTGAATTCTTAAAATTCAATGAAGTAAGTAGAGTATTAGCTCTATTTTACAGAAGAAGAAACTGAGACCTGGTTTGCGAAGGAAGTCAGGTGTGTTGAATTTTAAAGCCCATCTTCCCATCCACTTTTGCTGTTATCCTGCTTTCAAAGGCAGAGCATCTGTTCCCCACCTAATTACTTGAGTGTGTGTTTCCCAAGTTCAAGGACACACTGCAACATAACCACAGCACAATCATGATAATCAGGAAATCGACACTGACTCAAGGATATCGTCTAATCCACAGACTCACTCAGATTTCACTACTTGTCTCAGTTCCGCTGATGATAGATCCAGCGTCAAAACCTGGATCACAGTTGCATTCACTTGCCATGTCCCTTTAGTCTCTTTCAATCTAGGACAGTTCCTCAGGCTTTCCTTACCTTTCACGACCTTGACATTTTTGAAGAGCACAGGCCAGTCCCACTATGGCGTGTTCCTCAATTTGGGTTTGCCTGATGCTTCCTCATGATTTATGTATTTGAGGCAGGAATACCACAGAAATATTGCTGTGCTCTTTTCAGGGCATTGTATTAGGAGGCACATGACATCAATTTTTCCTGTCACTGGTAAACAGAGGGACTTTGAACCAAGGACTTGGAGTCTATATGAGAAGAAAGACTGCAAGAGCCTGGAATTCTGTCCCCCACAATGAACACTTCAATGTACTTTGACCAATGGGGCAACCGGACAGAGGCCAGACTTGGTCTGTAAGGGGAGCAATAGAATCACTTTGATGTTATTAGGAGAGAACAGGTTGTGTTGGCCAGGACTCCACTCTTCCTAGGGAGGGAACCTGAATGGTTGGGAAGGAATTCCCCAACAAGCCATTTGGAGAAGAGGGTAAGACCCCACAGGGTATTCTCACATAGCCGAAAGAGTCAAAAGCTACATGCTGGGTAAGAACAAGAATAAGCTTACATAAGAGGGGAAAAGAAAACAGGAAGCAATTAAGGAGAGTAATGGGAAGAAAACAGCATCATCCAAAGGGCTCAAAGTATTTGCTTCATTTACCTTCATGGGTGTTTAAATATATATTCTTTGGAGAAAACCATAATTTGAAAAGGTGCAGGCTCCTCAGTGTTTATGGCAGCAGTGTTTACAGAAACCAAGACATGGAAGCAACCAAAGTGTCCATCAGTTGATGAATGGATAAAGAATGTATACACACAAACACCCAATGGAATACTACTCAGCCATAAAAAGAACAAAATAATGCCATTTGCAGCAACATGAATGGATCTGGAGATTAGCATAATAAGTGAAGTAAGCTAGACAGAGAAAGGCAAATATCATATGATATCACTTATATGTGGAATCTTTTTACAAATGAACTTGTATACGAAACAGAAATAGACCTATAGACACAGGTAAAAAACCTTATGGTTACCAAAAGGGGAAGCTGTGGGGAGGGATAAATTAGTCGTTTGAGATGAACAGACACAGACTACTATATACAAGATAGGTAACCAATAAGGACCTACCATTTGGTGCAGGGAACTATACTCAGTGTTTTATAATAACATGTAAGGGAAAAGAATTGGAAAAAAGATACATACATACATACATGCTATACATATATGTATATACACCTGAAACTAACACAGCATTGTAAAGTAAACATACTTCAATTAAAAAAGAAAAAGAAAGAAGAAAAACATACTTTATTTTGATGTCCTTCTTATGCACTGGACTTGGAGCCAAACAACCTGTGCTAATCCAGATCATTGGGTGGATAACTCGGTCTGGCCGACTTAGTTTTCTCATTTGTAAAATGAACAGAAAATACCTCCCAGGATTGCCCCGAGACCCCACCTCTTCACATATTCAGACACTATTGATGATGTGTCTGGTGTGTGACCCCATTGTTCCTTGGGCTGGGAATGCAACAGAGAACAAAACAGAAAAGAATGCTTTTTTTTTTTGCCTCTATGGAGCTGACATTCTGGGGGCAGCCTTCCAGAGTGTTCTGGGCACTGTGCACAGTTAAGGAATTCCTGCTCTTCAGGTTATAGTGAGTGTGACCTGTGTATTACAGATGGGAACTAAGTCACAGAGGCAGTTTGAGCAATGGCAGCCCTAAGAGAAGAGAGGTCTCCTCTCAATTCTGTTCAGACTGTGTCACCTGTGGAAGGAAACGTGCCCATCTGGAAATCTGACAGAGCCGTGAAGAGCAGAAGAGCTCTGGAAGAGTAGGCACCAAATTTCCCTTTACTCAGCCATCATCTTCGAGTCAGGAGCAAAATGGGCCTGTGTGTGATTTTGGGAGTCTGGAGACAGTGATCCTGCTAGGGGAAATGTTCCTGCACTCAGTCTTTGGCTCCCTCTTGCCTTTCTCTCTCTGCTCCTTTCTTAAATCTGGGTCCTCAGGACCTCCCTGGTGTTCCACTGGTTAAACTTCACCTTCCTATCCAGGGGGTACATGTTTTATCCCTGGTCAGAGAGCTAAGATCCCACAGGCCTCATGACCAAAAAAACCAAACCATAAAACAGAAACAATATTGTAACAAATTCAATAAAGATTTTTAAAATGGTCCACTTAAAAAAAAAATCTAAAAAAAATAACCTGGGTCCATCTTGTGTGAAAGTGAAAGTGTTAGTCACTCAGTCGTGACCGACTCTTTGTGACCCCCATGGACTGTAGCCCACTAGGGTCCTCTGTCCATGGGATTTTCCAGGCCAGAATACTGGAGTGGGTTGCCATTTCCTTCTCCAAAATATTTTTCTTCCAATTTTATTGAGATATAATTGACATGCTGTGCTTAGTGGCTCAGTTGTGTCTGACTCTTTGTGACCCCCATGGACTGTAGCCCGCCAGGCTCCTCTGTCCATGGAATTCTCCAGGCAAGAGTACTGAAGTGGGTTACCATGCCCTCCTCCAGGGGATCTTTCTGGCCCAGGGATCGAACCCCGTCACTTTTGTCTCCTGCATTGGCAGACAGGTTCATTATCACTAGCTCCACCTAGGAAGTCGCCCTGTGCCACACCACCTCTTTTTTGCACAACTCTGCTTCCTTTTGCTTCAGCTGTGCAGACTCTTATTTGGGAAATCTTTACATTCCCATCTTTTTAAACTTCTCCAATAGTCATGCAGTTTCCAATTCTGAAAGCTAAAAATATTACCTGGCACCGGAGGAGGCAGACATGAACCATGTAACATAGGAGAGGGAGAACACAAGTCCCACTGCTGAAGCATAAACTTGTTTCTTATTTTATAAAACATTCCATTAGTTGGTTCCCCAAATAGGAGCGTTGCTTCCTGGTTTCTATGGTGATTTAAAAAATTTTCTTAAACATTAATATCCATATGAGACTGAACACGAATTCAACAAACCAGAGCTCTGTGATGACCAGAGCTATTACTGCTTGTGAGGGACACTGCATCAGCCAAATGCCCGCCCAGCTCTGGATTGCAGCTGGCCAGGGGCACAGACCACAAGGCTCCTCTCCACCTGGGTTTCTGTCCTGATGTTAAATGAACCCAGCTGCTTGGCTTTACTCATATTCACCGACTTTTTTCTGCTGAGGATGTTATTTTATTTTTAAGGGCAGTTTTAGATTCACAGCCAAATTCAAAGGAAGGTACAGAGATGCCCCATATACCTCTTGCCCCCACAAGTGCATAGCCTCCTGTATTATCCACATCTCTCACCAGAGTGGTGTATTTGTTACGACTGATGAACCCACATCGACACATCATAAGAACCCAAAGTCCACTACTGTTGCACATCCCATGGGTTTGGACAAATATATAATGACTTGTGTCCATCATTATAGTATCATGCAGAGTATCTTAACCACCCTAAAAGTCTTCTGTGTGTTCACTGATTTTTTTGGACAAATTTCATCCTTCTCTAAACCAACCATCCTCAGAGGCACTGCAACTTCCCCTCTTCCATCCATGATCACCTTAAAGTACACTAGTGGTTTCTAGAACTTTCTCAGTGCTTTTCTAGATGTGTCTAATGTAATGTACAGGCTTTTCTGGGGAAGATCTGACCAATCTCCTCACTCAACTTGAATTCAGTTCAACACACCCTAAGGATGTGGTAGGGAGGATGGTCACAGACTCTAGAACAAGACAGCTCTGGTCCATATCCCAGCTCTTGCTTTTGTCCTCCAGCATGTTACCTAACCTCTTTGTATTTCATATTCCTCATCTGAAAAATGGGGATGATAATCATATAATCTATCTCAGTTACCCTGAGAATTAAGTGAGTTAATACATGTACTGGTTCTGGATAAATGTCTGGTATACATTGGAAGTGTTCAACAAGTAATTGGCAAAACTGCTTACCCCAAGTCAGGCATTACCAGGTTTGGGGGACATAAAAAGGAATAAAACACAGATTCTGATTTCAACAGGATTTTTCAAGGGAGCACCCCAAAAATACATACATAGAAAAGTAGCAACATTTTATACCCTTATCATGAACATTTCTAAACAAGCTAATACTACATCATTTTTGTGTTACATATGGAAATTTGTTGCTATAGTACTAGCTTTGAATACCACTAAATAAAATAATTTTCGTTTATAACTTTTAAATGCCACCATCCATTAATTCATCAACACACTGAGCACCTACTATGTTCTGGGAACTATACTAGGGTAAATCAGCTAAATCAACTATACTTCAATTTAAAAAAGAAAAAGAAAAAACAAAAACCTACTTTATTTCGATGTGTTTCTTATGCAGTGGACTTGGAGCCAAACAACCTGTGTTAATCATCAGGTCAATTACTGAGTCTGGCCGACTCAGGTTTCTCCTCTTTAAAATGAGGAGAACATAGCTCCCTCCCATTTCTGTGTATACCAGGCACTTACCATCCATTCATTCATCACCATTCTGAGCATCTACTATGTTCTCAGCACTGTAAAGGCACTTAGGATGTAAATGTGATACAGACACAAAACGTTAACACATCATTCTTCCCAGCCTCCCTCTTCATCCTCTCTCTGTGCCCCACTCAAAAGTCTTTGTGGCTGATACCTGGTTCCTGGGGCTTCAGAGTAAAGGGGAGAGCTGAGAATTAAGAGAAGTTGACTTAATCTACACAGTTGAGATGGGGAGGGGGAGAGGTGTGAGGATTTGAGTGAGTTGAAGAGAAGAGAGATTTTGGTGTGATGAGTGATAACTTTGGAGAAATATGTGAGTGAAGAGGAACTTTAGAACTTTGGTGGGCCCCAGGCAATATAATTCCTTCTTCCTTGCCTCTCAATGAAATGTCAGTAAAGATTGCTTTTCAAGGTTTTCAGTGTTTTTGAGTGTGAAACTGGTGCCTCTTTTGAAAATGGTACCATGCTGAGCCTGGCTGCACTAGCCAGCTTCCACGAACGCCTCCAGTGAGCCCTGTCTCCTGGTATTCATGCTCTTGTGTCATTCCCTCCCACATTGAATAGGGATAAACTGTAACAACAGTGCATGCTTCCCATATGGCACTAGTGGTAAAGAGACCGCCTGCCAATGTAGTAGACGTAAGAGACATGGGTTCGATCCCTGGGTTGGGAATATCCCCTGGAGAAGAGTACGGCAACCCACTCCAGTATTCTTGTCTTGAGAATGCCATGGACAAAGGAGCCTGGTGGGTTACAGTCCATCGGATCGCAAAGAGTCCGACACAACAAAACAACTTAGCACACACGTATAACAACAAGATATTACGGAGAGGAAAGAGTGGATCACTTACAGTCAGGTAAGTCAGCTGCCATGTTATGAGGATACTTAAGCACTACTATGGGGAAGTCCATGTGAGTAAGAACCACCTCTCATCCCCACCAAGAACCAACACTGAGTGAGTCTTCCCACAGTGCATCCCCCAGCCACCATCAAGCAACGGATCCTCCAACCTTGGCCAACAGTTCACTGCAAGCTCATGAGCGATCCCCAAGTCAGAACCATTCAGCTAAGCCACTCCCAAATTTCTGACCTGTGCAAGATAGTAAACATTTACTGTAATTTTTAAATTTCTAAGATCTGGGGTAATTTGTTCTGCAGCAACAGGTAACTAAAGTGCTGATGGGGGAGGTGGTCCAGCTTTATTAAGGTTACGCAAGTGTGCCTGCATTTCCCAACTCAGTCCATGAGTAGACACAGCAAGAGTAATACTAGGATTTCACTAGTCTCTTGTCTCTTCTGCTGAGACCTGGGCCTGCATTTCTCTAAATGAGCCTTTCCCCTGCCGCTATAGAAAAATAAAGAGTATGGTTGTGAATTGAGAGAAGAGGGATAATTCTCACAGGTGTTTATGAACCTCCTTGTAAAAGGTTGCTGCTATGAGAGCATGAACAACCCTGGGATTCCTGGCCTCCGGAGGAGAGGAATTCAATCCAGGGCCAGAGATAAGGCTTGATCGCTCAGCGCTTTTGTGTAATAAATATGAGAGTTGCACCAGGCCCCTCATCCACGACATGCATTTTGAGATAGCATTGGCACAGGGTGAGTCATCCTGGGCCATAAAACAATTTACATGAATCTTGAAGAAAGGCAAATTTCCAAGCAGATACATAGTTTCATTAACATAGCTTAAGAGAACATTTCCATGAGCAAAACATACTGGTTTGTTGAGCTATTATTAGTTCTGAGTCTTAGGTGGAACTGACTTGAAGAAAGACAGATTCTAAGGTAAGCACACTTACTTACCTTACTTACTTACCTACTTACTAAGCAGACTCAAATTGAAGAAAGTAGGGAAAACCACTAGACCATTCAGGTATGACCTAAATCAAATCCCTTATGATTATACAGTGGAAGTGACAAATAGATTTAAGGGACTAGATCTGATAGACAGAGTGCCTGATGAACCATGGACGGAGGTTTGTGACGTTGTACAGGAGACAGGGATCAAGACCATCCCCATGGAAAAGAAATGCAAAAAAGCAAAATGGCTGTCTGAGGAGGCCTTACAAATAGCTGTGAAAAGAAGAGAAGTAAAAAGCAAAGGGAAAAAGGAAAGATATTCCCATCTGAATGCAGAGTTTCAAAGAATAGCAAGGAGAGATTAGAAAGCCTTCCTCAGCGATTAGTGCAAAGAAATAGAGGAAAACAACAGAATGGGAAAGACTAGAGATCTCTTCAAGAAAATTAGAGATACCAAGGGAATATTTCATGCAAAGATGGGCTCGATAAAGGACAGAAATGGTATGGACCTAACAGAAGCAGAAGATGTTAAGAAGAGGTGGCAAGACTACACAGAAGAACTGTAAAAAAAGATCTTCATGACCCAGATAATCACGATGGTGTGATCACTCACCTAGAGGCAGACATCCTGGGATGTGAAGTCAAGTGGGCCTCAATATGAACAAAGCTAGTGGAGGTGATGGAATTCTAGTTGAGCTATTTCAAATCCTGAAAGATGATGCTGTGAAAGTGCTGCATTCAATATGCCAGCAAATATGGAAAACTCAGCAGTGGCCACGACTGGAAAAGGTCAGTTTTCTTTCCAATCTCAAAGAAAGGCAATGCCAAAGAATGCTTGAACTACCGCACAATTGCACTCATCTCACACGCTAGTAACGTAATGCTCAAAATTCTCCAAGCCAGGCTTCAGCAATAAGTGAACCGTGAACTTCCAGATGTTCAAGCTGGTTTTAGAAAAGGCAGAGGAAACAGAGATCAAATTGCCAACATCTGCTGGATCATTGAAAAAGCAAGAGAGTTCCAGAAAAACATCTATTTCTGCTTTACTGACTATGCCAAAGCCTTTGACCGTGTGGATCACAATAAACTGTGGAAAATTCTGAAAGAGATGGGAATACAGACAATCTGACCTGTCTCTTGAGAAACCTGTATGCAGGTCAGGAAGCAACAGTTAGAACTGGACATGGAACAACAGACTGGTTCCAAATAGGAAAAGGAGTACGTCAAGGCTGTATATTGTCACCCTGCTTATTTAACTTATATACAGAGTACATCATGAGAAACGCTGGGCTGGAAGAAACACAAGCTGGAATCAAGATTGCCGGGAGAAATATCAATAACCTCATATATGCAGCTGACACCACCCTTATGGCAGAAAGCGAAGAAGAACTAAAGAGCCTTTTGGTGAAAGTGAAAGAGGAGAGTGAAAAAGTTGGCTTAAAGCTCAACATTCAGAAAACTAAGATCATGGCATCCGGTCCTATCACTTCATGGGAAATAGATGGGGAAACAGTGGAAACAGTGTCAGACTATTTTTTGGGGCTCCAAAATCACTGCAGATGGTGATTGCAGCCATAAAATTAAAAGACGCTTACTCCTTGGAAGGAAGGTTATGGCCAACCTAGATAGCATATTTAAAAGCAGAGACATTACTTTGCCAACAAAAGTCCATCTAGTCAAGGCTATGGTTTTTCCAGTAGTCATGTATGGATGTGAGAGTTGGATGGTGAAGAAAGCTGGGCACCTAAGAATTGATGCTTTTGAACTGTGGTGTTGGAGAAGACTCTTGAGAGTCCCTTGGGCTTCAAGGAGATCCAACCAGTCTATTCTAAAGGAGATCAGTCCTGGGTGTTCATTGGAAGGACTGATGTTGTAGCTGAAACTCCAATATTGTGGCCACCTCATGCGAAGAGTTGACTCATTGGAGAAGACCCTAATGCTGGGAAGGATTGAGGGCAGGAGAAGGGGATGACAGATAATGAGATGGCTGGATGGCATCACCGACTCGATGGACATGGGTTTGGGTAGACTCCGAGAGTTGGTGATGGACAGAGAGGCCTGGTGTGCTGTGATTCATGGGGTCGCAAAGAGTCGGACAAGACTGAGCGACTGAACTGAACTGAACTGAACTGAACTGAAGGTAAGCACATAGTTCATTAACATAGTTTAAGAAAAATATTTCCATAAGAAAAACACACTGGTTAGCTCAAGCTTTGAGAAAAGTTAAGTTCAGATGGAACCAGGTGTCGTCATGGCAACACAGAATTGTTAAAGAAACCTTTTAATTTTGTATCAGTTCAGTTCAGTCTATCAATCATGTCCAACTCTTTGCAATACCATGGACTGCAGCACACCAGGCTTCCCTGTCTATCACCAACTTCCAGAGCCTACTCAAACTCAAGTCTCCAAGTATTGTTTCTGAAGAACTCACTGGACCAAAGCTGGGAGAAGCTCTGTAGTGAAGCAGCAGGAAGATGCTTCTCTCCTCTTTGATGTTCTGCCCTTGCAGAACATGATGTACACCTTTCCCAATTTGGAACCAGTCCATTATTCCATGTCCAGTTCTAACTGTTGCTTCTTGACCTGCATACATGTTTCTCAGGAGGTGGGTATGGTGGTCTGGTATTCTCATCTGTTTAAGAATTTTCCACAGTTTGTTGTGATCCACACAAAGGCTTTAGTGTAGTCAATGAAGCAGAAGTAGATGTATTTCTGGAATTCTCTAGCTTTTTCTATGATCCGATGGAGGTTGGAAATTTGATCTCTGGTTCTTCTGCCTTGCCAACCTAGCCGAGTAACAAAGTTTGAATGACTAAAGGATGCTGAGGATATTAATAATAGCCGTCACTTGATTATGTCTCTACCCAGTGCATGGCACGTGGCTGAGACCTAAGGGAACACAGGGTTGTGAGTAAAAATGACATTATGTTAGTAAAATCCTCATAAAACTATGCAGAACTGTGGTGTTGGAGAAAACTCTTGAGAGCCCCTTGGACTGCAAGGAAATCAAATGAGTCAATCTTAAAGGAAATCAACCCTGACTATTCATTGGAAGGACGGATGCTGATGCTGAAGCTGAAGCTCCAATACTTGGCCACCTGATGCAAAGAGCTGACTCATTAGAAAAGACCCTGATGCTGGGAAAGATTGAAGGCAGGAGGAGAAGGGGACGACAGAAGATAAGATGGTTGGATGGCATCACTGAGTCAATGGACTTGAGTTTGAGCAAACTCCAGGAGATGGTGAAGGACAGTGAAGCCTGGCATGCTGCAGTCCATGGGGTTGCAAAGAGTCAGACACAACTGAGTGACTGAACAACAACAACAACAAAGGCATGGCTACAGGCTTCCCTGGTGGCTCAGACTGTGAAACATCTGCCTGCAATGCAGCAGACCCAGGTTTGATCCCTGAGTCAGGAAGATCCCCTGGAGAAGGGAATAGCTACACACTCCAATATTCTCGCCTAGAGAGTTCCATAGACAGAGGAGCCTTGCAGACTGCAGTCCATGGGGCAAAAAGAGTCAGACATAACTGAGTGACTAACACTTCACTTTTCAGGCATGGCTACAGGCAGCTCTAGGTGAGATCATGCCAGTTTGGCAATGCTGTGGAAGAAAATAACTCCCCAGAGAAGAGCTCTAATTAGTTGGGTGGGAGTCTCATGCTCACCTCTTGGGCTGTCATGAAGAGGAAGCCAGGGAGCTGTGACAGGCAGTGTTGTAATCTGAATGTTTGTGTCACCTCAAAATTCATATGTTGCCATCCTAACCCCCAAAGATGACAGTATTACGAGGTGGGGCCTTTGGGCGTGCTTCTACGGAGCCCTCACAAATGGGATTAGTACCTTAGGAAAACTATCCTGGGATATCCCCTGGGATCCCTTGCCTGCTTCCACTAAGCGAGGGCACAGCTAGAAGGCAACACATACGAACCAGGAAGTGGGCTCTCACCCACACATAGCCGTGCTGGTGGCCTGATCTTGGACTTCTAGCCTTCAGAAGTGTGAGGAACACATTTCTGTTGCTTATAATCCACCTTGTCTGTGATCTTTTGGTATAGTAGCCCAAATGGACGGAAACAGCCGCTTCACCAGGCTCACAGGGAGTTTGCCAAAGGAAGGAGGCATGCTCTCACCCTCAATGCAGTGGGGCCACTGCTGGAGGTCACACGGCGCTGCCCAAGCAGGTCTGGAAACCGGGAGAAAGCCCAAAGCTCCATATATATAATATATATATGAAACACTTTGCTGTATACCCGAAACAAACACAACATTGTAATTTAACTGTACTCCAATTTTTTTTTAAAAGGCCTATTCTAATTAAAAATAATGCATTGTGGTCATGTAAGATGATGCAATGAGGATATACCCAGCTATATCCGAAATGTGGGGATTTTGTAGGACAACGAGTTTGATTTCTTCAACAAATAAATGTGAGTAAAAGAGATGGCTCAGACAATAAAGAATCTGCCTGCAGTGCTGCAGAGCTGGGTTGGATCCCTGGGTCAGAAAGATCCCCTGGAGAAGGACATGCCCACCCACTCCAGTCTTCTTGCCTGGAGAACCCCATGGACAGAGAAGTGTGGTGAGCTGCAGTCCATAGGGTCACAGACGGTAGGACACGACTGAGTAGTCAAGGACAACCCTGTGTGTGTGCAAATATTTTCTGTGAAAGACAAGACAACAAATATTTTAGGCATGTGGGTCACATGATTTCTGTCACAACTACTCACCTCAGCTGGTGCGATGTGAACACAGGTACAGACAATAGAAACCATTGGGCATGGCTGTGTTCCAGTAAAACTTTTTTTTTCCACAAAGACAAGAGGCAAGTTGGTTTTGGCCATGGATTTGGCCAGTCCCAGCTCTAGTGCAAAAAAAGAAGAGAAGCAGATAAGTGATAAAGATTGACAACGTTGATAATTGTTGAAGTGGGATGAGGGGTAGCCGGTGGTTCATTAGACTATTTTCTCTAGTTCTGAATGTTCTGAGAATTTCCATAATAGAAAATGTAAGCACTCTGAAGAGATCCTTTTAGAAGGAAAGAACTATTTGCCTTTGACCTCTCTCCTTATCTCCCCACTTTATTTTTGCCTGTCTTTTTTTCAAATATGTTTCACACGCCCACACTCACACAAACACACTTCCACTCTGATGTATTTTTAAATCAAAATGAACTTCCTAGACAGCCCTGTCCCACAGAGGAATGCAGCAAAATTCTACAGCAAATCCTCATGATGGGGTCTCATGTTCTTTCCCAGGAGACTCATAGGCCTTTTCCTTTCAGAGGATTCATGCTCGTGGAAACATTTTTCCTAAAATGGAGATTGTGAGCTGCAGGGCTGAGGCATACCGCCCTTAGGGAAGCACTGTTGTTTTCTTACTTCTCTGCAGGAAATAGGAATGTCCCGGAGAGGTTTAGAAAATTTACCCGACGGCTCTAGTGAAGGGCTGGGAACAGGGACCGGAGGCTGGAATCCGGTCAGAACATCTGGGAGTTCAAAGAAAGAAACATTCAGCTACTCATCAGGCCCCATAAATTCTCTTTAAAAGCAGTTAATTATGAAACAGAGAGAACAGAGTGGAGCATGTTGTCAGAGCAAAGGAATTACATACATCTCACTTGAAACTGCCTTGAAAGTCTAGGGCTGAACATATACGTCATTTCAAATCAGGGCATGAATATCTACAGAGGACAAATCAGGGCCTGAAGATCTACAGAGGACAGAGGAGGTCTTGACCCTTCTGTTCCCAAATCCTTCAGTGAATGACAAAGTGAAAGTGAAAGTTAATCGCTCAGTTGTGTCCGACTCTTTGGGATCCCATGGGCTGTAGCCTGTCAGGCTCCTCTGTCCGTCGAATTCTCCAGGCAAGAATAAGGGAGTGAGTGGTCATTTCCTTCTTCAGGGATCAAACCCGAGTTCCCAGCTTTGCGGGTAGATTCTTCACGGCCTGAGCCACCAGGGAAGCCCAATAGAGGTAACGTAATAGTAGAAGACCATTTCAGGAGGCAAGTACTGGATTTTAATATAGTCCTCTTAGAGGTTAAAAACAATCTCTAATTATGTCTATATTCTGGCCAGCCGACGAATCTCTCCCTCGAGCCACTGGCAGCCACAGGTCTTGGGTCCCGTGCACCCCGACTCTGGTGGCTGAGCTGCCGACAGTGGCACCAAGTCAGGTTTGGGACTGGGCTTGCAGGGCAGGACCTGCTGACATTCTCAAAGGGTCCAGCAGGTGGCAGCGTTTCCCACACCGGCAGAGCCGACCAGGGTCTACACTGAGGGGCTCTGGAAGAGAACTGAAGGACAAATCCACCCACCTGGAATTTTTTTTTTTTTAACTTACTTTTTTTCACATTTTATTTTTGAAACATTTCATTTAAAATAAGCAAGGTAGGCTTTAGTGACGATGGTAGAAATAAGCAGGTGCCTCCCTTTGCATGTCATCGGATGTCTTTGGCTGCCCGAGCCCCTCACTGTCTTGTTCCCAGTGGATCTGTCCTTCTAGAGACACTTAGGAAGACGGTTTCCAACCCTTAACTTTCTCCACCTGTCCCACCGCCCCAGCACCTACCGTCAATCTGCTGCCCCACCTCTCTGAAAGATAGCTCGGCACTGTCCGTCTCAGCTGCCATTCTCCTGGGAGAACCAAGCACACTTTCTGGAGGAGGCTGTGAGGGAGACCGAGCCATCTGAGAAGAATCCTGGGACCCTAATGGCCCATAGCTGTTGGCTGTAAGGAAAATCCATCAGGACTGATGGAGAGTTTGCCAGGTCTGTGCCTACGTGACCCACCGGCAGCTACTGCAAGTTTAATTATTAGCAACAGTTGGGAAGTGTCTTCTCGCCCACTCACAACCTCCATATAAATATTTCTTTCTACCATCTGTCACACTGACTGAAGACTCAGTACTCAGTACAGGTTTTGACAATGGTCAGGTTTTCAAGAGCTTCCTATTAAAAATGTAAGTGTGGAAGGGAGATCATCAAACTGGGCTATGAATGCTATGGCCATGGAGAGGGGCTGCTTCACGGGCATGGTAACTGACAAGTGTGTAGATAAATATGATAAGAAACTCCTTGGCAATTTTCCTAATGACAGTGGGAAACATTTTTATATACAAAAGCAGAATTAACTTTCAAGTTAATTAGAAAGTTGAACAGCCTGAGAAACTGTGCTTTTAAATAGCAGTCCACTTTAAATAATGCCCCAAAGGCCAAAGTTTTTTAAAAAATAATTGTACAATTTCTTGTTAAGTTAAATTATCTAAGTTTTGCTGTAATACTGATTTCTCTTCAATATGTGATAATACAAGAATGAGGTTAAATGAAGGGGTAGTATTAAAAACCAGAGACATCACTTTGCTGACAAAGGTCCGTCTAGTCAAAGCTATGGTTTTTCCAGTAGTCATGTATGGATGTGAGAGTTGGACTATAAAGAAAGCTGAGCGCAGAAGAACTGATGCTTTTGAACTGTGGTGTTGGAGAAGACTCTTGAGAGTCCCTTGGACTGCAAGGAGATCAAACCAGTCAATTGTAAAGGAAATCAGTCCTGAATATTCATTGGAAGGACTGATGCTGAAGCCAAAACTCCAATACTTTGGCTACCTGATGCAAAGAACTGACTCATTGGAAAAGACCATGATGCTGGGAAAGATTGAAGGCAGGAACAGAAGGGGACGACAGAGGATGAGATGGTTGGATGGCATCACTGACTCGATGGATATGAGTTTGAGCAAGCTCCGGGAGTTGATGATGGACAGGGAAGCCTGACGTGCTGCAGTCCATGGGGTCGCAAAGAGTCAGACACAACTGAGCAACTGAATTGAACTGAAATGATTGCTGGGGATTATTTTAAATTGCAGAAGTAAAAATTAATACATTTATAATTACGATAGGCTTAAGTTTATTTTTATGAGGAAGACTTTTCTCCCCTAAAATTGTTTCTGGGACAGCAAGCTGTTTCCATTATTAAAAGTTGAAGTGGTTAGGAAAGAAGGAAACCTCAGAGTTTTGGTTGGAGGGACAGACATCAGTGTTAGGAAATTTGGCAGAAGAAACCAGGAAATTTGGGGGGAAACTTTGAATGTCTGGCCTTTACCTATTATCAGCTAACTTTTTCCTAGATTGTTAATGCCTACTGTATGCCATGTGGTATGATAGATACTTTGTATACATCATTTTATTTAGTAATGGGTCATTTTACGGATTGAAAACTGAGCCTTCACAAAGTTAAATTGCCCAAGGTCACCAAACTTAATGAACACTAGCCAGGATTCACATCAGAATTCAAGCCCCAATTCAAGAGCTTCCTGCCCTTTCTGCTTGATCCCACTGCAGTCACGCCAGAGTAACCCAACATCACAAACCATGGGAAAGTGATCAGTGATTAGAGATTTCCAAATATCCCCATACTATTTGTCTCAGGTCTTTTTTGAGTGCAAGAGCACAATTCTTATAATCCATTCTCCTAACTCTCTGGGCTATCAAATGCTCCCCTGTGAGAAATGCTATACTTGGAAGCAGTCTATATTTCTGTCCCTACAATCAGGACTAGTATTCTGACTTAGAGAATTCCACACAATGCAACACATTATTTAACAGTAGGATTTGCCCTCTAGGACACATGGTCATCACAGCTAAGCTCTGATTCAGATTCCACGCCCTGTTTTTGTTTTCAACACATAGAATTTAGTACTCCTGGCAGCTCCCACCATCTGAAATACATATACAGGCTTGGGTGCCCACACATTTCTCTTGCTGACAGGCACCCTGGCTGTTCAGTGGCTCCAGGGAGATAGGAGACATTAAATAGTCCATCTTCAAGTGATTACAAAGGGAATGTTGTTGTGTGCAACAAAGAGGCAGTTTGTTTTGCTCTCAGGCCTCGGTGATCAGGGCCAGCCCACGGCGTGATTCCCATGTAATGGGGATGGTATATATTAAACTGGTATGCTTTCTTTCCACTTAAGTCATGATGTTCTGTGGCTCTCCACCCATTTAATCGACAAGTTTCTATGTTTCAGGGAGAGAGACCTAGTGAGAACGTCCAGTTCATTGCTCAGCTTTGGCTGCCAAATTCTTACTTGTTTGTTTTTTAAAGCAAACTCCTCTGTCCATGGAATTTTTTTTAGGCAAGAATACTGGAGCAGGTTGCCATTTCCTACTCCAGGGGATCTTCTCGACCCAGAAGTCCAGACTGCATCTCTTGCATCTCCTGCATTAGCAGGCAGATTCTTTACCACTGCGCCACCTGGGAAGGCCATGTAATATATTAGTACAGTATTACATATATATATATTTCAAAGACATACACATATGGTACACATGTATATCAGTGTGTGATGACCCATGACCTCTGACCATCGACCTATGACTTGATTTATGAACTCTTACCTATGACCCTTGACATATGACTTCCAAACTTTGACTCCGACCCAAACCATCAACTCATGGCTTCTGACCCTTTGACCCTTGACCTATAACACCTGATCCCTTGACATATGCCTTCTGACTCTTGAACTATGACCCTTGACAATCATACCAAAAAAGTGAAATGACACAGCCACTGTGGAAGTCATTATAGCAGTTACTCAAAAATTTATGCATAGAATTAACATGATACGTTGATTCCTGACCTAAGACCTCTGAGGGTCTTGACCTATGACTCTTGACCTATGACCTTTTCACTCTCAACATGTGACCCCTGATCTCTGACCCTTGACCCATTTCATCTGCTCCCACTCTATGTCAGACATCTCACCTGTGACCTGTAACCTATGATTTCTGACCATTGAACCATGATCCTTGAAAGTGCAAGTGAAAGTGCAAGTTGCTCAGTTGTGTTCAACTCTTTGTGACCCCATGAAAGAGGGGAGGACCCCATAGACTAACCCTATACAGTCCATGGAATTCTCCAGGCCAGAATACTGGAGTGGGTAGCCTTTCCCTTCTCCAGGGGATTCTCCCAACTCAGAGATCCTACCCAGGTCTCCTGCATTGCAGGTGGATTCCTTACCAGCTGAGCCACAAGGGAAGACTTGACACCATACCAAAAAAAGTAAAATAGTCCACCCACTGTGGAAGTCATTATAGTCAGCTGATGAAAACTTACACATAGAATTACCATATGTCAATTCCTAACTTATGACCTCTGATCATTGAACATTGACCTATCACCCTTAAACTATGACCTATGGCCCTTGACCTATGACCTTGGTTCAAAGAAGGCTACCTACCACTCCTGAGGGCAGGGGTTCCCTGAAGTCTGTGGGCCCCAGTGGCCTGATTGGATTCATCCCCAGTGGGGACATAGGCTGAGCCAGCAGTGGTTCTGTTTTCCACCTAAGCCCCTTTGATGAAGCCACAGGAGCACTGGGGTCAGAAGTCTCCTTCTGAGAGACTTGTCTCAAACTCTGACACAGTGATTTTACAAAGGAACAAGAGAATGCAGCTGATCTCCTGACCGCCCTCCCTTCTGGCTCTGTGTTGCTTCCAACAGTACCACCACCACCTGCATGTAGTCTGCTGTGACCCATCTGCCCCCACCTGGCCTTTCCTCTTCCTCCCTGCGATGATTCTGGTGCTATTTCCAGCCTGGACCCCTCTCCCATGCCAGATGCATCTGCCCAACCTCTGCAACCCCGTCTCACTGTGGGGGCTAACAGGCCCCTCAGAGGACTGTGATCCTGCTGCTCCCCCACACCCAGAAGGCAGCCTGGTTGTTGAGGCCAGACACCCGGTGTAACCAAGCAGGACTTTGTGGGGCTTTCCCAGGACAGACCCTCTTCCCCATATCCTCTGCTATAGCTTCTCTCTGAAGTACCTAGATAGTAGTAGCATCTGAAACACACTTCCTACATTGCTTTACAGATGCTAAGATCACCACTAAATGGAAGAAATTAACTACTTGACTATCATGAACACATGGCCCCAGAGCTTCCAGTGCCTAAGAATCTGTAAGGTTAACTACCTGGGCCTTCCCTGGTGTCTCAGTGGTAAAAAAATCCACCTGCCAATGCAGGAGATGAAAGAGATGTAGGTTGGATTCCCCGAGTCAGGTAAATCCCCTGGAGAAGTAGATGGCGACACACTCCAGTGTTCTTGCCCAGAAAAATCCCATGGCCAGAGGAGCCTGGCGGGCTATAGTTCATGGGGTCGCAAAGAGTTGGACACAACTTAGTGACTAAGCGACAACAAACTCCCTGTTACCTCACCATCAACCAGAGAATTGTGCACCAGCTGATCACATACCCTGCGATCCCCCTCCCTCATCTGGCCTTGAAAATGGCTTTGCTGAAACCCTTCAGGGAATTCGAGGTTTCAGAGCACAAGCCATCTGTCCTCCTTGTATTGCTACTTTTACAACTATTGCTTCACTCTCCTTCACCACACCCTGGCATCATTAGGCTGGCTTTACCATGCATGGGCATGTGGGACCTTGATATTCTCCTAAAATGAGGATTATTTTATACACAGATAATGGGTTGAATGGTGTCCCCAAAAGATGCTCCCCCCCCCCCCAAGAACATATGAGCAGGACTATATTTGGGAAAAGGGTCTCTGTAAATGTAGTTAAGGACCTGGAGGTGAGGTTATCTTGGGTGAGGGTGGCCCTCAATCCAATTGGCAGGTTCCTTATAAGAGACAAAAAAGGAGAGACACATACAGAGGAGAAGCCACGTGAAGATGAAAGCAGAGATGGCAGGTATGCAGCCGCAGGCCTGGGGAACGCCTGGACCCCCAGAGGCTGGAAGAGACAGGAAGAACCTTATCCTGGAGCCTCTGGGGGGACTTCAGCCCTGCAACAACTTGATCTCAAGTGTCTGGTCTCCAGGACTGGGGCAGGATGAATTTCTGTTGTTTTAAGCCACCCAACTTGTAGTCATTTGTTAGAGAAGCCACAGACAGTCACACAGACTCTGCTCTGTAGGATCCCAGCAGTGCAGATCTCACTAAAGGCAGATAGAGGCCAGATTACAGAACCCTTAGAGTGAGCATTGGGCCCTTAGAAATGCTAAAGCAGTGGCTGAACACCAGAATGTTGACGGGTCAAAATCTGAAGCCCATCCTTAAGGGTGCCAGGTGCACATGGCCTCCCCAGATTCTTACAACTGTACATGTAGGGGGTAAAGTAGGGGGTAAAACAAACACAGCACTGGAAATCAACTCTACCCCAATATAAAATAAAAATCAAATTGCAAGGCAAAAAGAGGGGGGGAATGAAGAAGTGCTGCTGCTTGTGGCTTTTTCCCCTAACAACAATTTTAAAACCTGACCTGATGGGCATTTAATATTCACAATGCCGCTATAAAAGACACATGTCCTCAAGAAATGTCCTGGAGTAAATCATTGGAAAAAATTCAAAACAGGACAGACGTTTAAGAAGCCAGTTTCAAGAGGTAAATTGTACTCACACTGCAGAAGATTTTTTAAAAACCACATGGAAAGACACTCCACATCACTAATTATTAAATCAATGCAAATCAAAACTACAATGAGGTATCACCTCACACAGGTTAAAATGGCCATCATCACAAATATCTACAAAGAATAAATTCTGCAGATAGCATAAGGAAAAGGGAATCTTCCTACACTTCTGGTGGGGTTGTAAATGGGTGCAGCCACTATGGAAAACAGTATGGAGGTGCCTTAATAAACTAAACATAGAGGTATCATATGATCAGCAATCCCACTCCCGGGCTTAGATCGGGAGAAAATCATAATTCAAAATGACACATGCATCCTTTTTTTCAGGGCAGCATCAACAAGAGCCAAGACATGGAATCAACCAAAAATGAAAGGGAAAGTCAGGTCTGACTCTGCGATCCCAAGGACTACACAGTCCGTGGAATTCTCCAGGCCAGAATACTGGGGTGGATAGCCATTCCCTTCTCCAGGGGATCTTCCCAACCCAGGGATTGAACCCAGGTGTCCCGCACTGCAGGAGGATTCTTTACCAGCTGAGCCATAAGGGAGGCCCAAGAATACTGGAGTGGGTAGCCTATTCCTTCTCTAGCGGATCTTCCCGATCCAGGAATTGAACTGGGGTTTCCTGCAGATTCTTTACCAACTGAGCTATCAGGGAAACCCTAAAATGTCTGGCAACAGAAAAAGGAAGTCCAAGTGGTACATCTATACACTGGAATACTACTCAGCCATAAAACAGAATGGATTGGCAGCAGCGTGGATTGACCAAGAGATTATTATACTAAGTGAGGTAAATCAGAGAAAGACAAATATCATAAGATATCACTTACTGATGGAATCTATGAATTCATACAAGTGAACTAATTTACAAAACAGAAACAGACTCACAAAGTTAGAAAACCAACTTCAGTTCAGTTCAGTTCAGTCTCTCAGTCGTGTCCGACTCTTTGCCACCCCATGAATCACAGCACGCCAGGCCTCCCTGTCCATCACCAACTCCCAGAGTTTACCCAAACTCATGTCCATCGAGTCAGTGATGCCATCCAACCATCTCATCCTCTGTCATCCCCTTCTCCTCCTGCCCCCAATCCTTCCCAGCATCAGGGTCTTTTCCAATGAGTCAACTCTTTGCATCAGGTGGCCAAAGTATTGGAGTTTCAGCTTCAACATCAGTCCTTCCAATTGAACACCCAGGACTGATCTCCTTTAGAATGGACTGGTTGGATCTCCTTGCAGTCCAAGGGACTCTCAAGAGTCTTCTCCAACACCACAGTTCAAAAGCATCAATTCTGAGGCGCTCAGCCTTCTTCACAGTCCAACTCGCACATCCATACATGACCACTGGAAAAACCATAGCCTTGACTAGACGGACTTTTGTTGGCAAAGTAATGTCTCTGCTTTTAAATATGCTGTCTAGGTTGGCCATAACCTTCCTTCCAAGGAGTAAGCGTCTTTTAATTTCGTGGCTGCAGCCACCATCTGCAGTGATTTTGGAGCCCCCCAAAATAAAGTCTGACACTGTTTCCACTGATTCCCCATCTATTTCCCATAAAGTGATGGGATCAGATGCCAGAATGTGGTCCACTGGAGAAGGGAATGGCAAACCACTTCAGTATTCTTGCCTTGAGAACCCCATGGACAGTACGAAAAGAAAACCAACTTATGATTACCCAAAAACATTTAGTTGGGGGATGAATTAAGAGTTTGGGATTGACATATATACACTAATATATATCAAATAGAAAATCAAAGAGAACTTACTGAATAGTGCAGGGAACTCTACTGAACACACTGTAATAACCTATATGGGAAAAAAATCCTGAACAAGAATAGATATATGTCTATGGATAACTGAATCAAGCTCCTGTACACCTAAAACTAATACAACATCAGAAATCAACTCTGCTACTGCTACTGCTAAGTCACTTCAGTCGTGTCCGACTCTGTGCGACCCCATGGACCGCAGCCTACCAGGCTCCTCCGTCCATGGGATTGTCCAGGCAAGAGTACTGGAGTGGGTTGCCATTGCCTTCTCAGAAAAATCAACTCTACTCCAATATAAAATAATTAAATTACCAGAAAAAGTGGGGAGGGGGGCATGAAGAAATGCTACCACCTTGTGGCCATTTCCCAAAACAACAACTTTAAAACCTGTGCTGATGGGCACTTAATATTCATTCACTAGGTCTGCCCATCTGTAAGTGAAAAACACCTACCCTCAGGTAATATCCTAGAGAGCTCATCGAAAAAGAGTTCAAAACAGGGCAGACTGTCAAGCATCCAATTTCAAGAGGTAAGTTTAACTCACATCATTTTGAAAAAAATCACATGAAAAGACTTCAACATCACTAAATATGAGAGAAATGAATATCAAAACTTCAACAAGGTATTACCTCATACTGATCAGAATGGCCATAGACAGAAACTCTACAAGCAATAAATGCTGGAGAGGGTGTAGAGAAAAGGGAGCGTTCCTATATGGATGCTGGGAAAGGAAATTGCTAGCAGCCACTGTGGAAGACAGTGTGGAGGTTGTCTACACAATGAAAATAAGAATGAAATTAGAATACTTCCTGACAAAACACACAAAAACAAACTCCAAATAGATTAAAGATTTAAACAGAAAAACAAATACCTTGAAACTCTTGAGGAAAATAAAGGCAGAACACACTTTGACAAAAATCACAGCAAGTTTTTTTGATCCACCACTTAGAGGAATGATAAACAAAATAAACATAAGCAAATGGGACCTAATTAACCTTAAAAGCATTTGTACAGCAAAGAAAACTGTGTAATGAAAGAAAAAGATAACCCTCAGAATAGGAAAAAATATTTGCAAACAAAGATACCCACAAGAATTCATCTCCCAAACACACAAACAGCTAGTGCAGCTCAACATATATATATACATATGTATATGTATGTGATATATATATATATGTGTATATAAAAACTCAATTTTTTAAAATGAGTCAGAAATCTCAACGTCAACGGACATGTCTCCAAAGAAGGCATACAGATGACCATAAAGCTTATGAAAAGATGCTAGGCATCACTAATTCTTAGAGGAAGGCAAATCAAAAGTACAATGAAATGTCACCTCACATTGGTCAGAATGGCTATCTCAAAAAATCTACAACACTAAAAGCTGGAGAGGGTGTGGAAAGAAGGGAATCCTCTTAAACTGTTGCTAGGAATAAAAATTAGTACATCCACTAAAGAGAACAGTACAGAACAAACAAAAAAAATAAATGGGACCTAATTCATCTTAAAAGCATTGGCACAACAAAGGAAACCATAACTCAACAAAAAGAGAACACTCAAAATGGGAACAAGTATTTGCAAACAAATATACCAATGAGGAATTCATTGCCAAAACAGACAAACAGTTCATGCACTTCAATATTAAACAAATCATCAATCCAATAAAATAGAAGTGAAAGATCTAAATGGACATTTCTCTAAGGAAATGATAGAGATGGCCGTAAGGCATGTGAAAAAATGTTCAGCAAAGAACTGCAAATCAGAAGTACAATGAGGTATCACCTCACCCAGGTCAGAAAGGCCATCACCAAAAAATCTACAACAATAAATGCTGGGGAGGCTGTGGAGAAAAGGGAATCCTCCTACACTGTTGCTGGGAATGAAAATTGGTACATTCGCGAGGGAGAACAGCACAGAGTTTTATTTGAAAAAACTAAACGGAGAAGTAACATAACCCAGAAACCTAGTATAACAGAAAAAAGATTATGTACTTCTGCAACCCCTTCGTGGATCACAGTCTTGTCGTGGCAAAAGGACTTGCAAAACTCAGTGAAGCTATGAGCCATGCAGTGCAGGGTCACCCAAGATTGGACGGGTCACAGTAAAGAACGTGGTCCACTGGAGGAGGGAATGGTGAGCCTCCCCGGTATTCTTGCCACAAGAACCCCATGGACAGTATGAAAAGGCAAAAAGATATGACACCAGAAGATGAGCCCTCAAAGTTGGAAGGTATCCTATATGCTACCAGGGAAGAGTAGAGAAATAGCACAAGAAAGAGACTGGGACAAAGCGGAAAGGACGCTTAGTTGTGGATGTGTCTGGTGGTGAAAGTCAAGTCTGATGCTGTAAAGAACACTATTGCATAGGAACCTGGAATGTTAGGCCCATGAATCAAGGTAAATTGGACGTAGTCAAGAAGGAGATGGCAAGATTGAACATTGACATCTTAGGAATCAGGGAACTAAAATGGATGTGAATGGGCCAATTAATTCAGATGACTATTATATCCACTACTCTGGGCAAGAATTCCTTAGAAGAAATGGAGTAGCCCTCGTAGTCAACAAAACAGTCCAAATTGTAGTACTCGGGTGCAACATCAAAAACAACAAAATGATCTTGGTTCATTTCCAAGGCAAACCATTCAACATCATAGTAATGCAAGACTATGCCCCACCACTGATGCTGAAAAAGCTGAAGTTGACTGGTTCTATGAAGACCTACAACACCTTCTAGAATGAATACCAAAAAAAACATGTCCTTTTCATCATAGGGGATTGAAATGCCAAAGTAGAAAGTCAAGAGATACCTGGAGTACCAGGCAAGTTTAGCCTTGGAGTACAGAATAAATCAGGGCAAAGGCTAACAGAGTTTTGTCAAGAGAGCGTACTGGTCATAGCAAACACCCACTTCCAGCAACATGAGATGACGCTACACATGCACATCACTAGATGATCAATACTGAGGTCAGACTTATTACGTTCTTTGCAGTCAAAGATGGAAAAGCTCTATACAGTCAACAAAAACAAGACCTAGAAGTAACTGTAGCTCAGACCATGAGCTCCTTATTGCAAAATTCAGGCTTAAATTGAAGAAAGTAGGGAAAACCACTAGGCCATTCAGGTATGACCTAAGCCAAATCCCTTATGATTATACAGTGGTGGTGACAAATAGATTCAAGGGATTAGATCTGGTAGACAGAGTGCCTGAAGAAGTATGGACAGAGGTTTGTAACATTGTACAGGAGGCAGAGACCAAAACCATCCCAAAGAGAAAGAAATGCAAGTAGTCGAAGTGGTTGTCTGAGGAGGCCTTACAAATAGCTGAGGGAAGAAAAAAAAGCAAAAGGCAAGAGACAAAGAGAAAGATATATTCATATGAATGCAGAGTTCCAGAAAATAGCAAGGAGAGATACGAAGGTCTTCTTAAGTGAACAAAGCAAAGAAATAGAGGAAAACTAGTCTTTCTTGGGAAAGACTAGAGATCTCTTCAAGAAAATTGGAGATATCAAGGGAACATTTCACATGAGGATGGGCATGATAAAGGACAGAAACAGTAAGAATGTGACAGAAGCAGAAGAGATTAAGAAGAGGTGGCAAGAATACACAGAAGAACTATACAAAAAAAGGTCTTAATGACCTGGATAATCACAATTGTGTGGTCACTCACCTAGAGCCAGACATCCAGGATTGTAAAGTCAAGTGGGCCTTAGGAGGCATTACAACGAACAAAGCTAGTGGAGGAGATGGAATTCCAGCTAAGCTATTTAAAGTCCTAAAAGATGATGCTGTTAAAGTGCTGCACTCAATGTCAGCAAATTTGGAAACCTCAGCAGTGGTCACAGGACTGGAAAAGGTCAGTTTTCATTCCAATCCCAAAGAAGGGCAATGGCAAAGAATGTTCAAACTATTAATACCATACAGTTGTGTTCATTTCACATGCTAGCAAGGCTATGCTCAAAATCCTTAAAGCTGGGCTTCAGCAGTACATGAACTTTCAGATGTACAAGCTGGGTTTCAAAGAGGCAGAGGAACCAGAGACTAAATTGCCAGCATTCATTAGATCATGAAGAAAGCAAGAGAGTTCTAAAGAAACATCTACTTCTGCTTCACTGACTACGCTAAAGCCTTTGACTGTGTGAATCACAACAAACTGGAAAATTCTTAGAGATGGGAATACCAGACCACCTCACCTGTGTCATGATAATCCTGTACACTGATCAAGAAGCAACAATTTGAACCACACATGGAACAACACACTGGTTCAAAATTGGGAAAGGAGTATGTCAAAGCTGTGTAGTGCTATCCTACTTACTTAATTTCTATGCAGAGTACATCATGCAAAATGCCAGACTGGCTGAATCACAAACTGGAATCAAGATTGCTTGGAGAAATATCAATAGCCTCAGATATGCAGATGATATCACTCTAAATGGCAGAAAGTGAAGAGAAACTAAAGAGCCTCTTGATGGGGTGAAAGAGGAGAGTGAAAAAGCTGGCTTGAAACTCAACATTCAAAACACTAAGATCATAGCATCCAGTCCCAACACTTCATGGCAAATACAAGGGGGAAAACTGAAAACATTGACAGACCATATCTTCAAAGCTGTGGTTTTTCCAGTAGTCATGTACAGATGTGAGAGCAGAGCACCAAAGAATTGATGCTTTTGAACTGTGGTGCTGGAGAAGGCTCTTAAGAGTCCATTTGACTGCAAAAAGATCAAATCAGTCAATCCTAAAGGGAATCAACCCTGAATATTCACTGGAAGGACTGATGCTGAAGTTGAAACCCCAAGACTTTGGTCACCTGATGCAAATGCCAGTTCATTGGAAAAGACCCTGATGGTGGGAAAGATTGAGGGCAGGAGGAGAAGGGGATGACAGAAGATGAGATAGTTAGATAGCATCACCGACTCAACGGACATAAATTTGAGCAAACTCTGGGAGAGAGAGGACAGAGGACCCTGGTTGGCTATAGTCCATGGGTTCTCAAAGAGTTGGACACAACTTAGTGACTGAACAACAACAACATCTACAACACACACAACATTGTAAAGCAATGTTACTCCAATAAAATAAAAAAATATGGGGCTTCCCTGGTGGTCCAGTAGTTAAGAGTCTGCTTTGCAATGCAGGGGATACCAGTTCAATTCCTGGTATGAGAAGATCCCACATGCCAAAAATTTCATTTTTTTTTGTATGTGTGGTTGAGTAGTTTGAATTTTCTTTATCAGCTCATCCTTTGATGGGCACTTTGGTTACTTCCATATTTTGTCAATTGTAAATAATGCTGCTATGAACATTGGCATGCATGTATATTTTTGTATTAGTGTTTTAGGGTTTTTTTTCTTTTTGGATATACATCCAGGAGTGGAGTTGCTGGGTCATATGGTAGTTGTATTTCTAGATTTTTAAATCTCTTAATATATTCCAATAAGTGTTTTATAATCTAATTACCAATGGATTTAATTTTTTCAGTTACTTTTTTTAAAAAAACATTGAGGTTCACAGTGAAATATATAACAGCCAAAGTGAAAATAGGATAGCAATTTCCCATATATTTCTGGCTCCCACAGAGGCATAGCTCTCCTCATTCTCAGCACCGCCAAAAAGAGTGGTTCCTTTGTACCACTGGTGGATCTATGTTGATACATCACACTTATTCAAAGACCATGGTTTTTTTACCTTATGGTTCATTTTTAGTGATGTGTATTCTGTGAGACTGGCCAAATGCATAAGGAGACGAATCCATCATTACAGTATCATACAGATTATTTTCATTATCACAAGAATTCTCTAGACTCAGACTGTTCATTACCCCATCTCTGCCACCCTGGATAACTACTGACCCTTTAGCTGTCTTATAAATATGACTGTAATGCATAAGCTATATTTGGTACATAGTCATGATCATAATCATAATCCAGACACTATGGAAAACAGATTGGAGGTTCCTTTAAAAACTAGAAGCTGCAATATGATCCAGCAATCTCACTACTGGATATACATTTGAAACAAAACTAAAGAAAAACAAAAACACTTATTTGCAAAGATACTTAAACCCCAATGTTCATAGCAGCACTATTCACAATAGCCAAGACACCGCAACAACCCAAGTTACCATCATCAGTCAACAGATTTAAGAAGATGTGGTATATATACCTATACAATGGACTATAACTCAGCCATAAAACAATAAAGAGATAATGTTATTTAAGGCAACATAGATGGACTGAGAGAATATTGTGCCTAGTGAAATAAGTCAGAGAGAGGAAGACAAATGTTATATGATCATTTATATCTGGAATCTAAAAAATAATACGAATAAATTCATGTACAAAACAAAAAAAAACAGACTCATAGACATAGAAAGCAAATGTATGGTTTCAAAGGAGAAAAGGAGAAGGACAAGATAGGAGTATAGCGCAGACTACTATTGGAGAAAGAAATGGCAACCCACTTCACAGTTCTTGCCTAGAAAATCCCATGGACAGAGGAGCCTGGCGAGCTACAGTCCATGGGTTTGCAAAGAATTAGACACGATTGAGCGACTGAGCAACTGAGCACACAAACTGCTGTACGTAACATGGATAAGCAACAAGGATTTACTCTATGGAACAGATAATTTTATTAAATATCTTATAATAACCTATAATGGAATGTAATAAACAAAAAACCCAGGGGGACTACCCTGGTGGTCCAATAGTTAAGACTTTGCCTTCCAGTGCAGGGGTGTGGGTTCAATCCCTGGTTGGGAAACTAAGATCCCACATGCCTTGTGGCCAAAAGAACAAAACATAAAACAGAAGCATTGTTGCAATAAATTCAATAAAGACTTAAAAAAAAAAAAATTCCCTGTTACTCTCCCAGTTCCTTCCGCCCTCTCCTTCCCACACCGTGCACATTAGTCTGTTCTCTATTTCGGCATCTCCATTTCGTGAATGCGTGCTCAGTCACTCAGTCATGTCCAACTCTGTGCGACCCTATGGACTGCAGCGTGCCGGTCCTCTGTCCATGGGATTTCCCAGGCAAGAATACTGGAGTAGGTTACCATTTCCTTCTCCAGGGGATCTTCCACACCCAGGGATCGAACTAGTGTCTCCTGCACTGGCAGGCAGATTCTTCACCACTGAACTACCAGGGAAGCCCTAGCTTCTAGCAAATCGTCCATATCTCCATAACATACCCTGGACTAACTCTTCGAATCCTCTTTCCCTGAAGCAAGAGAATGAGGGAACTCAAGGGCCCCAAATCTCCAGGACTGACTCACAGAACTCTGCAATCTTCTCTGTATAACACCCCTCCTCCACTAGCTAATAAGGTATTTTAACTAGCTGATGAGCTGAGTTCTTAGGACTTCAGCTCTCTTTGCATAGTAAGAGGTGAAAAAAACAGCACGTGACCCCACTTCACGCGCACCGTGACCGGTGCCGGGCACAAGTGTTTCTGGGACCATACTCAGGCTTGAGGGCTGACCTGGGCTTGTACCCACCCATGTGGCCTTGGGCAAGTGATAATCCTCCCAAGCCTCCATTTTCTTATCTGTAAATTCGGGGAACAAGGGAGATGTCAGAAGCTGAATGAGCAAGAGATAGAGATGGAAGTATATAGTTTTCAAATTTACAACATTAACCATTGCAATATAGGGTAACTAGCAATTTAACTATAAAGAAGGGGGAGGGGTGTCACTGAAGTGGTGACATAATCTAAATGCTTGCTTTGACAGCAGGACATCAGAAGTCAAGCATATTATTTAGAGATCAAGAGGTAGCCCTCAGAGGCAGTAAAAACATGACAGGTAAAAGTACTTACCTTTAGAGATTGGGATCCAAGATAGGAAAAGACACAGATGCAGCTTTTCATTGCTGGATTTTCCAAAGGTTTTGCTTTTTACTTTTATTTATTGATTAAAAAATTTTTTTTTTGGCTGCACCACTCGGCCTGTGGTATCATAGTCCCCTGACCAGGGATCAAACATACACACCCTGCGCTGGAAGCGTGGAGTCTTAACCACTGGACCCCCAGGGAAATCCTCCAAAGGTTTTGCTTTTTAATCCTGGTCATGTATTAGATTGATTTAATTTTTTAAAGAAGAAAATAGCTATACATTCTATTAGCTAGGTTTGTGACAGCTTGAAAAGTGAATTGATTTCATCTGTTCTTTTCTCTGGAGTTGAATTTACATGTCCTATGGGGACACTGAAAGGAGTTTATTTTTATAGATCCTGAAACTGTAAGTTTCTGTAGTTCCTTGAAGTCGGTTTGGTATGTCTCAATTTATAATATGTTGGTAAATCATTCCAAATAAAGTCTCTTTTCTTGTAAAAATATGTAAAGAAATAGCACCAGATGACTCAGAGTTTGAAGTGGGTGCTTTCATCCCCGAGGCACTGAGCAGCACCCGTTCTGCTCAGCTGAGCTTGGCCCTGACCTCAGAATCAGAACCTTGATCCCGGTCTGCAAACCCAACCCCCATGCCCACCTCCATCTCCAGGCCAAACTGGAAACCTTTGACCCATTAACCTCAAGTCCACAGGCCTGAAGGGCCTATGGATAGGCTTCAGGGGACCCAACTGTGCATGTGTTAGCTGTTCAGTTGTGTCTGATTCTTTGCCACTCCACGGGCTGTAGCCCACCGGGCTCCTCTGTCCATGGGATTCTCCAGGCAAGAGTGGAGTGGGTTGCCATTTCATTCTCCAGGGGATCTTCCCAACACAGGGATCAAACTTGGATTTCCTGCATTGCAGCAGATTCTTTTTTTTTTTTAATTAATTTATTTTTGGCTGCCTCAGGTTTTAATTGTGGCGCATGGGCTCAGTTGCCCCTTAGTATGTGGGATTTTTAGTTCTCCGCCCAGGGATCAAACCCACATCCCCTGTGTTGGGAAGAGGCTTCTTAACCACTGGACCACCATGGAAGTTCCGATGTAGGCAGATTCTTCTTCTGGGCCACCAAGGAAGCAACAAAACCCCAGAATTATATTTGCAATTGCATGTTTTTCCGGAAAGGGTGTCCAGACAGTCTTCAGATTGTCAAAGTCTTTGGGACCCTGGAACTGAAAAGGTTTTGCTGACTGTAACTCTCTACTACTCCTGATGAAGCAAACTTCAGGGGGTTTTACACCATCATAAACAGTAAAGGGCAATTCTCTACCCTTCCTTATGTTTCAGAGTGGTAGCTAAGAGCTCTGACTCTAGGTCAGAATGCCTGGATTGGAAGCCTTTGTTGACCATTTCCTAGCTGTGTGATCTCAGGCAAATTACTTAACCTCTCTGTGCCCCTATTTTCTCAACTATAAAAATGGAGCAAATAATATCACCAACCTCACTGACTTGTTTTGAGGTTTAATTCCAGTGTAATTTTTAGCCTTTATTTTGCTTAAAGTCTCTTGTGACCTTCTTGAATACAGAGGTCCTATCTGATTCATTTCTGTATCTCAGATATCTATCATTGTGCCTGGCATACAGCAGTGCTCAATAAATGAATGCATGGATCTGGAATTCAGGCTTTGCAAAATTTCTACCCTAGCTTGCCCTAGTTACAACCTTTTTAAAAGCCTTCCATCCTTGATCGAGTGATTTTTAAGTGCCCAATTCATCCATTCACTCATCATCCATTCAATAAACGAATATTTATTTAGTCCCTACTTTGTGCACCGGGGATATGGCAGTAAAAAAAATAGCCAAGCCTCTTTAACTCATGGAATTTATATTCTCCTTTCATTGATGAAATCTTTGTGGGGACCTCCGCCTGGCAGTGCCATTCTGATGCCACTTGTTGGGAAGATAGTGGTGAAGGGCACAGATAAGACCTTTTAGATTTACAATCCTGATGAATAAATACATGCATGCTAAGTCACTTCAGCTGTGTCTGACTCTTTGTGACCCTACAGACCATAGCCCACCAAGCTCCTCTGTCCATAGGATTCTCCAGGCAAGAATATTGGAGTGGGTTGTCATGCCCTCCTCCAGGGGATCTTCCTAACCCAGGGATCGAACCCACATCTCTTACATCTCCTACATTGGCAGGCAGGTTCTTCACCACTAGCGCCACCTGGGAAGCTCCAAATAAATACATGGATATCAATAAAAACTACTCCCACACTCAAATCAAAATACTCACAGCTCCCAGGCAGTTTGATAGTCCCAGAGCCCCTGTCTCAAGTACAGGGGCCCTCCTGGCATCCTCCTCTGGGTTCTCTGTTCCCACATACTGGGCTGCCTTCCCCTCCCCCTCCCCTTCCCTGGTTCTGACCCAGGGGCACTCCAGTCTTGCCTGGGCTGTTGTTAGCATGGGAGTTAGGAGAGCCAGCACTGCTAGGGCATGTGGGGTGGGGCAGGCAAGAGCTGGCTCTGGGTCGGCAGTAATTGGAACCCCCCGGATCAAGTGCAGGGAGATACTGGAGAGGTTCTGAGACTAACCAGGGACCCAGGTTCACAGAGCTCACCACACACATCCTTTCTGGTGTTTTCTCTCCACGAACAGGTTTTTAACCATAAAATCCACTGTAGCTACGGAAGGGAGGGAAGATACAGTCTGTGACGTCAAATAAATCTTGTTACTGGGTTATGAAGGCTCCACACAGAACCCAGAGGCTGGACAAATCAGCCCTTGACTCCTTTTTTCCAGTTGCCTCTGCCCACACCTACAAGACAAACAGCTGTCTAGCCATCCGACCTCCCACGACACAGCGGAGTCTCAGCACCGAACTCCAGCCTGCTTCAGCAGTTCCTCTGGGGTCTCCCCCACCCTCTCGTCTTCCACCCCACCTGACCTCAGGGCACCCAAAGCTATCTGCCTCAGCCTTCCCCTCCCCCCGCCTCCTGCCTCAGGTTCTGTAATCAGCTATTTTTACTTCAGTGACTATATTCGCATGCACTGTGTTCCTTGGGACTGGGGTGGGGGAGCTGGGATTTAGGGGCTGCTTCACTTTCAGGAGGACTTCCCTGGTGGCTCAGCAGTAAAGAATCCATCTGCCAATGCAGTAGACGTGGGTTCAATCCCCTGGAGATGGAAACAGAAACCCACTCCAGTATTCTTGCTTGGAAAATCCTGTGGACAGAGGAGCCTGACGGGCTACAGTCCATGGGGTTGCAAAGAGTCGGACATAACTTGGCAGCTAAATTACCACAACCATCACCTTTAGGGGTCTGAATCATCTCTTGCTTTAGGATTGGCTTTCTACTCACGTAAAGCAGTTGAAGGAGAGAACTTCACAGTAAAGAAAGAGACCTCAGCTTGGGTCCCTAGGAGTGCTGGGTTCACCCTCACTTTTATGTAGTGTGGAGCACCTTTAATTTCTTCTCTCCTTTTCCACCTAAATAATCCTTACTTAGTTTTAAAGATTCAGTTCAAACAGCTCCTTTTCCAGGTCACAGTCTCAGAGCCCTCCAGTCCACACCGACCTCAGGCTGCTCTGAGTCTCTAGAGCTGTCATTGTATACGCGACAAGTTCAGTCACAGTGCTGGGTGTCTTCTCCTGGGTCAGAAACTGGTTCTGCTGGTTACTGGCCGTGTGGGTCTCTGTGAAGAGTATGCTTGAGGGCAGAGTCTACATGGCAAACTCCTTGGCGACAGAAGCCAGGCCTCTGCCTCTGGGAACATTTCTCACCCCTTGGCATCTTGATGGTGAGTGGGAGGTAGGGACGACCTTGCTGATGGATGGCTGATTAAAGATGGGAACTTGCTGCGTCATTTGATTTCACCCCTGGTAAGAAAGGGAGGTAGCTGGCACTTTGGAGAGGGGCCCAGACCTTGATCATTCTTTGCTTCATATGCTGTCTCAGCAAAAAACCGAGGCTGAATAGGAATCCACAGGAGTGGAAATTACAGGGAACGTCATGCTTTTCCAGGCTCATGTTCCAAAGCGATGATAAAACATTCAGGTACGTTTCCATTCCTAGCTCAGAAACCACAACAGATGGGACCGAGTGTGGACAGTAATTAGAGGCCAAGGTGAGAGAACAGAGTCATCCATCGGGCCCTGGAAAACCTCATCAAAGGAAAGCAACACAGAATAAAGGCTCCCTAGGTTTGTTTTGGAAGAAAGGCTGGGATTTTATGTCCTGGCTCCTACACGTACAAGAGGCCTGGCACTGGCTTGGACCATCTGAATATGAAACCTGGTGATTATGCGCTGTGGGCAGGGCTGGTCTGGTTTCTCAGTGCCACATCCATTTCCTGTGGTGGGTGGCAGGTCTAGAAGGCACAGCAGTGCCAAGTTTTCTCAGCTCTTTTCTCAGTGTGGGGAAGTTAGAATAAGGCCAAAGAGCGTAGTCTGGAAACACACAGTAAGCTACTGTGAAGATGGTTTGAACAAGATGGGCCAGGTTTCAACCCAAACTGCTAGTTCTTTATGAACAGAATCAAAGCCATGGAATATATATTCCAGGGGCAAAACCAGCCTGGGTGAAGAGGCACCGAAGGCAGGAAGAGAGTGAAGAAGCACCTAGTCTGATCCGGGCCAGCGAATGTTTTGGCCAACTTTGTTATCTATCCTGAGGACTGCATGGAAGCACCCAGGAATTTCTGAATCCGGGAGAGGTTGAGGGTCACGGTCCCTGCTCTCTCCCTTGGCCCTAGCATCGGCATCCTCTGTTAAGGGAGAGGGCTCCTTTCCTTTGTCCTGCCAAACTAACTAAATACAAATGATCTAATTTGGTAAAAATAGTCGATGGATACTTCACATACAGGAGCTATGGGAGTGGGAGTTCCCCCCAAAATAGAATTTGTGGTCCCCACCATTTGGGGGCTCAAGGAAGGAGATGGTCACTGGGAGAAGGTCAGGGCTGGGAGGGTCCCACAGAAAAAAAATTTGCACCGTTTTATAGTCCCACCAGTTGTGGATGAGTGTTCCAGTTCCTTCTCATCTTCATTAACACTTGGTTTGGTCAGAAGTTTTCATTCTAGTCATTCTGTTATTTGTTTATTTCAGCTGGGCTGGGTCTTTGTTGCAGCTCAGGGTCTTCTCTAGTTGCAGCGAGGTGGGGCTACTCCGTTGTGGGCGTGGGCTTTGCATTGTGGTGACGTCTCTTGTTGCAGACCGCAGGCTCTAGGCACGCAGGCTTCAACAGGGGCACTGTAGGCTCAGCAGTTGTGACGCACCTGCTTTAGTTGCTCCTCGGCCTGTGGGGCCTTCCCACCAGGGATCTAACCTGTGTTCCCTGCATTGGCGGGCGGATTCTTAACTACTGTGCCACCAGGGAAGCCCTCTAGTCATTCTATTGAACGTGTTATTATATACAGTGTTTTTTATTTAACATTACATCATGAGTATTCCCCACGATAATAAATATTCTTTGGAAACACCATTTTCTGTGGATGTATTATATATCATTATATGAGTGACCCATATTCAGGTTAAGCAATTCCCTCTTGGTGAACATTAAGCGCATTCGTTGTTTTCTTCATAAACAATGCTGTTAAAACATCTTTGCCAGAGTAAGTGGTTATTTCCTTAGGATAAATTACTCAAGTAATTCTTTCTTATGGTATAAAAATTAGTAAAATACAGAAGCAGAAGGAAAACATCATCTACAATTTCACCACTGTGAGAAAACCATTTTCAACAATTTGGGGTACAATCTTTCAACTAATTAGCTAACCGGCTAGCACCTACACTTTTGAGAGTCCATTTTTTTTGTTCACTGCCCTAAACTGCATCTCGGAATAAGGTTAATTGTCTTCAGAGCTATGTCCATTTGAAAAACTTGTGAAGGATCATAGTGGAGAATGAACTTTTTTAGGACTCAATACATATTGATACATGCATAGTATTTTGGTACAAGAAAAAGGGATACTAGCATTTCATCTGTCCAGTGGGCAGATTTGGATGTTCTTAATTGAAAGGATTTGAACCTTAAGGATAATCACCTACCTTAAGGGTGTGAGTGTGTGCTAGGTCGCTTCAGATGTGTCTGACTCTTTGAGACACTATGGACCACAGCCTGCCAGGCTCCTCTGTCCATGGGATTCTCCAGGAAAGAATACTGGAGTGGGTTGCTGTGCCCTCCTGCAGGGGATCTTCCCAACCCAGGGATTGAATCCTTGACTCCAGCATCTCCTGCATTGGCAGACAGATTCTTTATTACTAGCACCACTTGGGAAGGCCCAGTGTAAGGGCAATCCCCTACAAATCTCAGGGCAGACTCTAGAGATATCTCTAAAAATCTCAACTGAGACTTCACTGGTAGTCCAGTGACTAAGACTCTGTGCTCCCAACGCAGGGGCCAGGGTTTGATCTGAAGTCAGGAGAAGGCAATGGCACCTCACTCCAGTACTCTTGCCTGGAGAATCCCATGGACGGAGGAGCCTGGTAGGCTGTAGTCCATGGGGTTGCAAAGAGTCGGACACGACTGAGCGACTTCACTTTCACTTTTCACTTTCATGCCTTGGAGAGGGAAATGGCAGCCCACTCCAGTGTTCTTGCCTGAAGAATCCCAGGGACAGGGGAGCCTGGTGGGCTGCCGTCTATGGGGTCGCACAGAGTCAGACACGACTGAAGTGACTTAGCAGCAGCAGCAGGGTTGTACTAAAAGCAGAGAGGCTCTGCTGGACTATGGAGACAGGCCCCGACAGGCGAATGTCTCCAAGCCTTCAGGCTGGTGAGCACACAGGGAAGGCATGAGGCAAAACCCACCACTCTCAAGAAGGGAAGAGGGAAGAGAAAAAAAATTTTTTTTTCATTCAGGGGTTATAGCTATAGGAGTATATATACAAGTGAGCACTTAGAAGCAACACTTAGAAAATGTCCCTGTGTTGCCTTTGTACTTCCTACGTGCCAAGCATTGGATTCAATGCTTTATGTGCATTTATTCCTTCAATATTCACAGTGATTCTATGAAATCATTAATACTTTTACTCCAATTTTTTAGACAAGGAAATAGAGGCTCAGAGAAATTAAGTAACTCGCTTGAGATCACACAGCTCAGATGTATGGCCTGAGCCTCTTGGACCAGAGCCCTAATTATATGGACCCACATAGCCCCATAGTTCCCAGCCCTGCCCCTGTCTCCCATACTTGGCAGCTCTCTGACCTGGGCCGCAATCATACCACCTCTGCTCTGTTCATTGTATCCATACCTGCATCTACAACTGGTCATACTGGTACTTTGGAAAGTATAACAGCAGGATGGAAGAAATATGAGTGATTCTCCCAGGGCTCCCAGGTGAGGGAGGCAGCATTCTGTGGCACAAAGGGCCTGGGCCTGCGGGTTAGAAGGACTGAGTCCCAGCCTGAGACCTGCCGTAACAGCCTACTGACCACGGGTAAGTCATTTAACCTCTCCGGATCTCTGTCAGTTCCCCAGCATCACTTCCCCATTTGATTACAAGGCCTCCCGCCGGGTCCTTGTGGGGACTAGCTGAGACCATGTATTTCAGTATGAAACCCCTGGAGCCACTCAGCTGCCAGAGCAAACTGCTTGACTTGGAATCCATGGTCTGTCCACTTGCTGGTTGTGGAATTCTAAGTAATTTAACTTGCTGGGCTTCAGTCTCTGCAGAATGGACCCACCTCATAGGGTTACTATAAGGTCCAAAAAGATGATGCCTGGGACAGAGTGAGCAGTACATATATGCTGTGATTATACTAATAACACCGTAATCTATACATCCCCCTACTTAGGTTGGTTTTTTACCCTGTTGTGTAAGCCCCAATTCTGCCTGTCTCACCCATGATGATGGCATGAATTTCCCACAGGCCTCTGGTTCTCTTCAGAGGTTTGCCACGGGGCAAGACATGCTTGATGTTGTTGGGAAGTGTTTAAACACAGAGCCAGGAAGATAGCTAACTCCTGCTCATTGAGGTGAAAGCCTCCTGTCTCTTTTTTTCACTGCACAGTGATTTTATTATCATGGGCAAGATGCTGTCCCAGAAACATTTCACACCACGATAGTGTCTAGGGGGCTTTTCAGGTGGTGATAGTGGCAAAGAACCTGCCTGCAATGCAGGAGACATAATGAAACATGGATTCCATTCCTAAGTCGGGAAGATCCCCTGGAGGAGGGCAGAGTGACCCACTCCAGTATTCTTGCCTGCAGAGTCCCATGGACAGAGGATCCTGGAGGGCTACAGTTCATGGGGTCTCAAAGAGTTGGACACAACTGAAGTGACTTAGTACACATGCATGGTGTCTAAAGTGAAATTCTGTTGTGTATATGTTCCTTCCCTGAAACCAGCCAGGGAAGAGCCAGAGCTGCAGAAAGAGTGGGAGCAGGAGGGGAGGGCGCTATACAGACATTACTCATATGCTCTTCATTTTAAAGACTGCTGAAGGCATGGTATCCTTGCCCCTGTGTTTTAATAAAACAGCCTCAATGGCACATTGCCTCAAAACCTGCAGGCGAATCATACTGATTCAGACCAGGTGGACTTGGTAAAATGTCAGCATTTTCAACTTTGCATTCGATTCAAAATATTTTCTAATTTCCCTTGTGATCTCTTCTTTGACCCCATGGGGGTACTTCCAGAAATCTTTCTTTTATTGATTTCTAGTTTAATTTCACTGTGGTTAGAAAACATACTTTGATGTCAATTCTTTTTAAATTGTGAAAGTTTGTTTTTCAGGTCCAGATTATAGTGGGGTGTATTTCATATGCACTTGAAAAGAGTGGGTAACCACTCTTGGGTGGAATATCTTATAAAGGTCAATTAGGTGAAGTTGGCTAATAGTTTTGGTCTTCTCTATCTTTCTTATTTTTCTATCTGCTTATTCTGTCTTGCTACTAGAGAAGAGTCTTGAAATCTCCAACTATAATTATAGATTTCTCTATTCTATCCGTTTTTATTTTAGATATGTTCAAGCTCTGTTATTGGGTACTACGCATTTAGAATTGTTGTGTCTTCTCAACAAAATTATTTTTTTATCTTTATGTAATGTACTTCCTATCCCTGGTAATATTTCTTATTTTTTAATCTATCCAGCATTCTTTTCATTTATCCTTCTTTATCCTTTTACTTTTAAACAATTTGCATCTTTATATAGAAAGTATGTTTCTTATAGACAGCAATTAGTTTGATCCAGCTTTTTCATTCAATGTGATAATCTCTGACTTTTGCTAGGGGTGGCTTAGACTGTTTACACTTGATGTAATTATTGCTATTTTGGATTTACATCTATCATCTTGCTAGTTGTTTTCCATTTGTCACAACTTCATTCCTTTTTTCTCTTTTTCTGTCTTCTTTTGAATTAATTTAGTATTTTAAATTATTCCATTTTACCTCCACTTAAACTATGTTAGTTGAAAGTGTTCTCATACATACTGAAGCCTTTTGACATTCTGATTCTTTTAATGCATTATATATTTTTTTCAAGCACTATGTTTTCATTTATTTATAGCTGTGCTGGGGTTTTGTTTGCTGAGCAGGCTTTTCTCTAGTTGTGGTGATTGAGGGCTACTCTCCAGCTGCAGTGGCGTCTCTTGTCATACTCTTGTAGTGTACAGGCTCTAGGGCACAGCTCAGTGGCTGTGGCACACTGGTTTAAACCACTCTACAGCTTGGGAGAGCTTCCCGGATCAGGGATTGAACCCAAATCTCCTGCATCGGCAGGCAGATTCTTTACCACTGAGCCACCAAGGAAGCCCTATTTTTATTTTATTTTATATTTTTGGCTGCTCTGGGTCTTTGTTGCTGCATGTGGGCTTTCACTAGTTGCAGCGGGGACTACTCTCTAGTTACTGTGTGTGGGCTTCTCCCTGCCGTGGCTTCTCTTGCTGCAGAGAACGGGCTCTAGGGGAAGCGGGATCCAGTAGCTACAGTGCTTGGGTTCAGTAGTGGTGGTGCACAGGCCTACTTGCCCCGAGGCACGTGGGATCCTCCCAGACTAGGGATCAAACCTGTGTCCCTTACACTGGCAGGCAGATTCCCAACCACTGAATCATCAGGGACCACCCCCCCCCCTTTTATTTTCATTGAATTAACAGTGGACTTTGGAATCTACCAAACCTGAATTTGAAACCTAACTCTGCTCACCTGACTGGCCATCTGGACTTTGTCAACTTAATCTCTATAGGATTCAATTTCCCCATTTGTAAAATCAGATGATCATTACTACTCTTCTGAGTACGGTAAAAATCAAATGAAAAAATTTTACAGTATCTAATGTTTACTTTAAAAAAATGCACAATTTGAGGGTTGCAAGTTAAGTCTTATTTGGGGCGAAATGAGAACTATAGCCCAGAAGACAATATTTCAGATAGCTCTGAGACACTGCTCCAAACAACAAGGGGAAGATCAGTATATATGTGATCTTGGTGAAGGGGAAGTATATACAATCAAGCACATATTTTTGCAGAAGGTTTCTGCTCGTCACAAATATTACCATGAAGGAATTCAGTGCTTTTCTAGATATGAGGAGATGCTAGAATTGGGCTCATAAAACCAGTTCCCGAAAATATCTAACTATCTTAAGACCTGTCCTGCTAGTTTTTCCAGAACACAGTGTGCCTCATTTCTGCTCTCCACCCTGAACTCCCTTCAAGGGGTGTTAAAAGTCAGCAGCTGCAGCAACACATGTTTTAATCCTTGTAGAGGTAGATGACAAGTGCCCATGGCAAGTGACAATTTCCCATTGACTCTAGCATAGGTTCAGATCACAATAAAGGATTAATTAATGCTATCTGCTTTCATTGTATTTGTTTTCTACACAGCTCTGTTTCTAAAAGAGACTTGATCTTTATTAAGGAAGCAAATGCATGCATGTGTGTTCAGTTGCTCAGTTGTGTTCTGCTCTTCGCAACCCCATGGACTGTAGCCTGCCAAAATCCTCTGTCCATGGGGTTCTCCAGGCAAGAATACTGGAGTGGGTTGCCATTTCCTCCTCCAGGGGGTCTTCCTGACTCAGGGAGTAAACCTTGCATCTCCTGCATTGGCAGGCGAATTCCTTACCACTGAGCCACCTGAGAAACCCAAAAGAGCAAATACCTGGCCTATTTACCACCACTCCTACATCTTCTTCAAGCCCATCATAGACGTTGCTAACAAATCACAGTGCTGTTTTAAATAAACAGTGCTTCCTTCCTTTTTTCTTTTTAATGCATAGTCTTCCTTATTGTGTCAATCAATTAGAAATGGGCCAAAATATAGAATCCATCTACCACTAAGGACTAATCAACCCTAAAGTCTTTTCAATACATTTATCATTTTAGTTGGGTTAGATCCCCTCTTCCTCTGATGCCTTTTTAATCTTTGTTTATTTATTAAACATTTTGCTAATGTATTGCAAGGGAAAACTTTAGTTAGTTCAGCTCCAATGATTTCAAATGCTGAATCAATGAGGTTTTTATTTGGCATCTGTGAAACCAGACACTGAAGAAGAGATGGAGGAGAAAGTAGAGTTGTTGGCCAGAGGTCAGGGGCAGGGCCTCAGGCCAGCTCATCAGGCTCCATTTAGAGCCTGACACAAGCATGTGATGAGGGCGTGGCATCTCGTGATGGGCACCAACTACTCCTCCTGGGGCCTCGGGTGTCACTTGGCTACAGATGGACAAAGAACAATCTGTCATTTGCTTTGAAAAAAGCCTTGACCTTGCACCATAGCAAAGCACCCAACAGTCCTCGTTCAGCTGCTTCTCCCCCACCCAGCCCTGAAAATAAAGCTTTCCTGTTAATGGTGCCAGGCCGTGTGCCATTCCAGGGACTTGCTGGTGCCCAGGGACAGACATGCTGCTCTGTCCGCTAAGGATCCCAAGTCTACTGGGTAGGGATGAGCCTGGTCAGTGGCGCCACCGCTGCCCTCCTTGTAACCCTAGGAAGGGCCTATCTTATAACAGGATTCAGTTCTTATTGAGGAAAACATCAGCAAGAGAACAAACTCACCACCTGGAGGGAGATTAGGAGAGACCCCTGGAACCCTGGCTTGACCTGGCTCCACACTCCTGCATGCTCTCCTTTCTCTCTTATTTCTTCTACTCTTCCTCTCATAGAAGCCTTCAGAATGAAACCAAGCAGGACTCTGTGGGGTTCCTGGGGCCTGGAAGCCTTTCCACATTCTCCGTTTTTTGTTTGTAGGTCAAGGGGTACATATAACAATACCTTTGAGCTCTTCTGCAGAACTAAAAACCACAACAAATGGAAGATGCCAACCACTTGAAGTCATCTTCAGAGAAAACCAAAAGACGACTTGCAGTCAGATTAAAGGAACCAGAGAAGCTCACCAGAAGATCACCTAGCCAGATTAAAAAAGGAAAATAGGCCCTGCACACACCCTGATCCTTATCAGCAACCCCACCCTTGAACAATGGCTACTGATTCTTTGCAACCCCATGGACTGTAGCCTGCCAGGCTCCTCTGTCCATTGAGTTCTTCAGGCAAGAATACTGGCGTGGGTTGCCATTTCCTTCTGCAGGGAATTCTTCCCAACTCAGGTATCGAACCCAGGTCTCCTAGATTGCAGGCGGATTCTTTACGGTCAGAGCCACAATATAAAACTCCTCACAAAATGCCCCCAGGTTAGGACACACAGGTGTTGAGGCAGTGCCTTCTGTGTCCCCCTTTGCCTGGCAAAGGAAAAAAGCTATTCTTTTCTACTTCACCCAAAACTCTTTCTCCGAGATTTGATTTGGTATTAATGTACAGAGGTCATTTTAAGCATCAGTAACAGCATGCAGGGGGCTGAGATTTCTGGACATTTCCCTTATTATGTGTAGAGTGTTCTATGCTTTCCTCAGTTTAGACCATAATGATAAAGGGGAAGAGTGTCTACTCCTCACACACTCCTATGATTGGGCAGATGTGACCAGAACCTTTCCAAGTAAATGAGAATCCAGAAAGAGTGCCTTCTCTTCTATTTATCACAGACATGACTTCTTTCTCTGGCATTTGCTATTTAGAAATGGTTTTGGTCCAAATGTGTAAGAATGGCAAAAAAAAAAAAAAAAAATGCATAGATGGACACACACACACACACACACACCAAGATTCTTTTTTTTTAATATTTATTTTTATTTATTCGGTTACACTTCAACCCTAAATTTCAAATCCTAAAAGATGATGCTGTGAACGTGCTTCACTCAATATGCCAGCAAATTTGGAAAACTCAGCAGTGGCCACAGGACTGGAAAAGGTCAGTTTTCGTTCCAATCCCTAAGAAAGGCAATGCCAAAGAATGCTTAAATGACCGCACAATTGCACTCATCTCACACGCTGGTAAAGTAATGCTCAAAATTCTCTAAGCCAACCTTCAACAATATGTGAACCATGAACCCCCAGATGTTCAAGCTGGTTTTAGAAAAGGCAGAGGAACCAGAGATCAAATTGCCAATATCCGCTGGATCATCAAAAAAGCAAGAGAGTTCCAGAAAAACATCTATTTCTGCGTTATTGACTATGCCAAAGCCTTTGACTGTGTGGATCACAATAAAGTGCAGAAAATTCTGAAAGAGATGGGAATACCAGACCATCTGACCTGTCTCTTGAGAAACCTGTATGCAGGTCAGGAAGCAACACTTAGAACTGGACATGGAACAACAGACTGGTTCCAAATAGGAAAAGGAGTACGTCAAGGCTGTATATTGTCACCCTGTTTATTTAACTTATATGCAGAGTACATCATGAGAAATGCTGGGTTGGATGAAGCACAAGCTGGAATCAAGATTGCCAGGAGAAATATCAATAACCTCAGATATGCGGATGACACCACCCTTATGGCAGAAAGTGAAGAAGAACTAAAGAGCCTCTTGATGAAGGTGAAAGAGGAGAGTGAAGAAGTTGGCTTAAAGCTAAACGTTCAGAAAACTAAGATCATGGCATTCGGTCCCATCACTTCATGGCAAATAGATAGCAAAACAGTGGAAACAGTGTCAGACTTTGTTTTTCTGGGCTCCAAAATCACTGCTGATGGTGATTGCAGCCATGAAATTAAAAGACGCTTACTCCTTGGAAGGAAAGTTATGACCAACCTAGACAGCATATTAAAAAGCAGAGACATTACTTTGCCAACAAAGGTCCGTCTAGTCAAGGCTATGGTTTTTCCAGTGGTCATGTATGGATGTGAGAGTTGAACTATAAAGAAAGCTGAGCACCGAAGAATTGATGCTTTTGAACTGTGGTGTTGGAGAAGACTCTTGAGAGTCCCTTGGACTGCAAGGAGATCCAACCAGTCCATCCTAAAGGAGATCAGTCCTGGGTGTTCATTGGAAGGACTGATGTTGAAGCTGAAACTCCAATACTTTGGGCACTTGATTCGAAGAGCTGACTCATTTGAAAAGACCCTGATGCTGGGCAAGATTGAAAGCAGGAGGAGAAGGGGACGACAGAGGATGAGATGGTTGGATGGCATCACTGACTCAATGGACATGAGTTTGGGTAAACTCCGGGAGTTGGTGATGAATAGGGAAGCCTGGTGTGCTGCGGTCCATGGGGTCACAAAGAATCAGACACAACTGAGCGACTGAACTGAACTGGGCAGCATATGGGATCTATTTTCCTTATCAGGGATCAAACCCCAGGCCCCCTGCATTGGGAGTGTGGAGCCTTAGCCACTGGACCACCAGAGATGTCCCACACACCAAAATGATTACTCTGAGTTGTTAGTGGTGCTTTTGAAATCTTTCTGCAAAGCAGAGGTGCAACTTAAACCCATGGTCTTTGAGTTCCTGTTGCCTCAAATACTGCATCATGTTCTTGTCTATCTAGAAATGTCACTGATCTGTGCCAACTTGACTTAGGCAAAGTAATAATGGTAATGTATAATGACAATCCCCTTAGCCCCTGGATCCAATAGAAACTATCACTCTCTAGACCTCCTCTCAGCCTCACCTCAGAGCTTCTCTCCCCTCCCGTCTTTCTTAAAAGTTCACTTAAGTGTCTGGGCTTCTGGGAGCCTTTGGTGATTCCTAGGAAAAAATCATCAGTCAGGCTCTGTTCCATGGCAGTTTGCACCAGGAAACATGTCCTCTGTCACATGATATTAAATCTGTTTCCACGGCAGTTTGCACCTGAAACGGGCCCTCTGTCATGTGATATTAAAATGGACTTAATCGTCTTCTTTTTCTTTTAGACTGTGAGATCTCTAAAGGCAGAGAACAAGAGTCCGTTGTCATTCTAAAGGCCTAGCTACATCCTCAATAATGGTTACTTGAACTGAATGGAATTTATTCGAATAGAGTTAAAATGGTTCATTAGCACAAAATTCAGATATGAATATATCTGTGGCTCAGCTGGTAAAGAATCCGCCTGCAATGTGGGAGACCTGGGTTCGATCCCTGGGTTGGGAAGATCCCCTGGAGAGGGGAAAGATTACCCACTCCAGTATTCTGGCCTGGAGAATTCCATGGACTGTATAGTCCATGGGGTCGCGAAGAGTCAGACACGACTGAGCGACTTTCACTTTCATTTCACAGTATGACAGGAAGCCTATTTGATAATATATCTGCAGTATCAAAAGAACAAGGAGCAAATATTCTCATGAGCCATGTCCACGTTTTCCACCCATGTGATTGTACATGCATACTGTGGTCAAGACTGCCACATTGAGTGTACAAGACTTATAATTTTGAGATACAAGAATGTGATAGAGTGAGGCGGTTTTGAAATGATGGCAACAATATTGTGTGAGATGTTTTGCATAGACACCATGTGTTGTTCACAGAGTTGACTCAAACTAGAACCATAAATTTAACCGTAAGTTTGAGACTGCCTCAGAAAAGATTCATGGATCCCCTCCTGGTACATGTTCTAGAAGTTTTACTATCCTTGGTGGTCAACCAGTAATCACACCCTTCTCAGGACTTTGCCTGCATCATCTCATACTGTCCTCCCCACAACCTCATGAGGCAGACAGTATTGACCTCTCGCTTCTTAGATGAGCAAATGGAGGCAGATTGAAGGTATGTCAGGCTCATAGATATTAAGTGGCCAAGCTGGGATCTAAACCCAAGCTGGCTCCAGAGTCCACAGTCTCTACATTCCAGGTGTTAAACACAGCTACCCAGTACAACTAATCTACCTCTAGCAAACATGTCCTTGCTTGCATGCATGCTAAGTCGCTTCAGTCGTGTCCAACTCTGTGCGACCCTATGGACTGTAGCCCACCAGGCTCCTCTGTCCATGGGATTCTGTAGGCAAGAATACTGGAGCGGGTTGCTACGCCCTCTTCCAGGGGATCTTCCCAATCCAGGGGTCGAACCCACATCTCTTATGTCTCCTGCATTGGCAGCCATGTTCTTTACCACTAGTGCCACCTGGGAAGCCCAAACATGGCCTTAGATCCTAGTTAATCCAAATTACTGAATGTTTACCTCTTGATTCACCAACTCGATGGACATGAGTTTGAACAAATTCTGGGAGCTGGTGAAGGACAGGGAAGCCTGGCATGCTGCAATCCATGGGGTCACAAAGAGTTGGACATGACTGAGCAACTAAACTGACTGACCTCTTGATTTCCAGTTGTGTCTTTTGTGCAAAAAAGATATTTCGCACTCTATAATCACACCACGAATATTTGAAGAGGGTTCTAAAGCCTTGAGTTTTATTTCTGCAGTTTAAATTAGCTTAATTTTCCTCCCAGAGATTTCCCCTCTTTTCCTATTTGATAAGTCACCCACATTTTTCAGGGCACATTTTAATTTTTTAGACAGACTTCCAAATTATGAAGACCCAAACTGGATAGGAATATTCTCCAGTTAAGGCCCGATCAAGGCCATATGTGGGAAAAGTATTCAGTTTTGCTTATCTTTCCTCATTAACATTCCAGCATCACGTTGTTTTGTTTTCTCACTAGTTTCTCTACTGCTGACTAATTCTGTGCTAGTGACATAGTTGCTAACTTTGAAAATCTCATCATAATTTTTTTCACTATAGCTCTTGTGAGCCATTTCTCATCTTGTATTTGCGGTATGGCTCATTTTTTTAAAATGTGTCAAGGCCAGTTTAAAAAGGTCATGGTGAGTTAAGTTCTCACTATTTAGGATGTTAGCAGCTCCACCTAATTTGGTATCAGCCACCAACACAAGATGCTTATTCTCAACTCTCTCATGTGGGTCACTGATAAAGTATTTATATAAGACTTTTCCCATAAATATATTTTTCTGGTTTCCAGATTGTCTGGGAGTGTTGAACTGAGTTCACGTTTTAATCCTTTCCAAGAACTATACTTGATTATCTGAGCTTTTTGCCGACTTATGAAAAAAAAAAACAATCACGATTTACTTCCAAATCTGAAGAAATACTGATGTTTGGCCATGGCTCAGTAACTGGAAGACAACCAAAGTTGAATTTATTCTAAATACAGGAGGGACAACAATGTTCTTTGGAAGCAAAAGCTTGGCCTGTATATCTGGAACTTCTTGTGAGGGCTCTTCTCTCATTTTGTTTCTAGACTGGCATTCCTTTCAGTTATCGCTAAACAGAGAAAAATTACAATCTGGTAGCAAGCCAGGCAACTATAAACTTAAGGATTGGGAGTCTTTAAACACAGGTTTTTATATTGTTTATTTTATATATTGTGTCCTAGAAAGGAGAACACAGGCCTTCTTTTATAAAGGAAATTTTATGGCTTATTCTTTGTTTTCATGTTTGCAGGATCAACTGATGCATGGCGCATGCCAATAAATCCCAGACCTGGAGAACCACCTGGAGAGTTTGGAAAATTCACAGGGCCAATTTCTCCTTATATTTCCTGAATCTCCATCTTGTAGGTGGTGTATTTTTCTTCTAGTTTTATTGAGATATAATAAACATACGGGGTTCCCTGGTAGCTCAACTGGTAAAGAATCCACCTGCAATGCAGGAGCCCTGGGTCCCATCGCTGGGTTGGGAAGATCCCCTGGAGCAGGGAATGGCCACCCACTCCAGTATCCTGGCCTGGAGAATTCCGTGGACTGTATAGTCCATGGGGTCGCAAAGAGTTGGACAAAACTGAACAACTTTCACTTCACTTTCAAACATATGGCGTTGCACACGTTTAAGGTATACAGCATCACGATTTGACTCACATACAACATGAAGGTGTTATCACAAGTTTAGTGACCCATCCATCCTTTCATACAGCTACAAAATTCAAGAAATGGAAAAAAGTATTTTTCCCTAGTGATGAGAACTCCTAGGATTTACTCTCTTAACTTTTACGTATAACACACAGCAGCATTAATTATATTTATCAGGTCATATATTACATTCCTAATACTTATTTATCTTGTAAACTTAAGTTTGTAACTTTTGACTACCTTCATCCAGTTCCCCACTCCACCCACCCCACCCACCCCCCTCTTCTGCCTCTGGTAACCACAAATCAGATCTTCTTTTATGGGTTTGTGCCGGAGTCCTGCTCCAGCTGGTCCAGAGTTCCCTCAGGATGGACGGCGTCGGCGATGCGAATGAGAAGACACAGCGAGTCTTAGTGTTTCCAAGTGTCTCCCTGACTTTATTGTTTTCAAGACAGCTTTTATATTTTTAGTGGTACATAGAAACAAATGTAAAGTATAGAGTCATACCAATTCAGCTTAATGGGCATACCAATTCAGCTTAATGGGCCAGCAGTTTTGACCCTCATCGAAACCGTTTGCATGTCTTTAGTTACAAAAAGCCTCATTTTGTTTACATCATCTTCTGGCCTGGGGGCCTGCTAACATCTTGTGTCTCTCCGTTGATAAGGGTTGATCAGTCAGAACACTTTTGTATCAGGCACAGCAGGAAAGAATTCATCAATAGAAAGTTTCAAGGTAGAACCTGTTTTCAGTAATTTATTCTACGCCTTGAGCTTAACAGAAAATAATGTGGTTCCATAAAGTCATAGAACAGCAAGCTGAAGGTCAGCTCTAAGTACAGTTAGATCAACAATTGTCTTATTATTTGTATTAAAGCTAAACTTCTATTTATATAAATTCCTAACTATTATGCTTTCATTATATAGGCTAAATACGTTAAGAGTAAAAACATAGAGAGTAAATATAGACTAAGTAACAGTTTCATAAAGCAATATTTTTTATATTTCCTAACAAGCCTTTTTCCCTACGAAGGGTTCTGTGCCCACAGGGGCTTTCTGTGCGGAGGCTCTCAATGCTGTTTTATTATTAAGGAACAGTCATGCACATTAGCTCCAAAGGCACAGGCACACTTGTTAAACAGGCTAAAATGCTAGCAAGGGGAGTTTAGATTAAAATACCCTATATCCTAGATAATCTAATAGGGTGCCACCGTTCAGGGGCCTTGTTGATTAAGGTTTTAAATTGATCTATTTGGGAGAAGATCAGGAAAGGCCTTTTGCCTAAGTCACAGAAAATAAGAAGAGGTTTATTATAGCAGACATCAGAAAGACAGATATCATCTTTAAGGTGAGCGCTGAGGCAGCCTCCCGAGAATCCCTGAGGCCTGAGTTGCTCTGCTCGTCAGGTCTTCTCCTCATGACTCTGTCATGGGTGGGATCTCGTGAGCTGGCTCCCGGCAGGTTTGTTTATTCATTTTTGAAGTACAGTATACTTGACCTACAACACTATGTTAGTTCCTGGTGTACAACATACTGATTCGATATTTCTATATATTTCAAAATGATAAAATAAACAAACAAAAAATAACCACCATGAGTCACCATACAAAATCTCAGGATCTCTGGCTGTGGGACTCAAGGTCCCAGAGCTACTGCTGGCCTGCTGGTAGGGGGGCCAGATCTGGACGGCTGGCCGCAGGGCCAGGAGTCCCGGGGCTAGTGCTAGCCCACTAGTGGGTAGAGCTGGGTCCCAGGATCTCTGGTTGTGGGGCCTTGGGAGTCCTAGAGTTGATATCCGACTGCTGGTGGGCACGGCTAAGGCTTAGGGAGTCCCAGGGCTGGTAGCCCCTGCCCTCTGCCCACTGATGGGTGAGTCTTTGTCCCAATGCTATAATCCCAATGGTGGGCAGGGTGGGTCTCTGGGTGGCTGGGGGCTCAGAAGAGCCTGGGGCAGTTGACCTCCTGGTGGGTGGGGCTGTGTCCCAGTCCAGCTAGCTGCTTGACTTGGGGCGTCCCATGACTGGTACTGGGAAGGTCTGAGTCCTGGGCTCAAGAAGGAGGATTCCAAAATGTCAGTTGCCAGCACCAGGGTTCAATCTCTGGGTTGGGAAGATCCCCTGGAGAGGGGATCCTTGAGACATATGAGCTCCCAAATGACTGCCGCCAGTGTGTGTGTCCCCAGGGGGAGCCCCACTTGTCTCTTGTCTCTTTGGAAGGCTCTCCAAGGTCAGCAGGTGACTTGACCCAGGCTCCTTTCAAATTCCTGCTTCTTCCCTCGGTCCCAGTGTGTGAGATTTTGTATGTGCCCTTTAAGAGTGGAGTCTGTTTCCCACAGCCCTACTGACCTCCTGAAAGTAAGCCCCACTGGTTTAAAGCCAAATGTTCTGAGTGCTCATTCCCCCAGTGCAGGACCCTCTGGCTGGCACCCAAAGCAGGGTTGGACCCTTTCCCTCTTGAGAAGAACCTCCGCAATTGTGATCAACCTCTCATTTGTAAGTCGCCTACCCGCGGAAGTGGGTCTTGACTATACCATGACTCCACCTCTCCTTCCCATCTCCTTGTGTCTCCTTTATATTTTTAGCTGTAGAAGATCTTCTCTGCTAATCTTCAGGTTGTTCTCACTGACAGTTGCTCTATAAAGAGCTATAATTTCGGTGTGAATGTGGAAATAAATGAGCTCAGGGTCTACTCACTCTGTCATCTTGGCCACACTTTTGCAGGTGGTATTGAGATATGGGGGAAGGACATCTCTATTTTTTAAAACCTCCCCAAACTGCTTAGATCATTTATAGTTAATCTATGTAATGAAGCAGTCATTTGAAAAAGGAATAAATCTACATGTACATATGCAGAAAGATCTTACATTAGCTACACAGAATGTGAAGTAAGTTCCCATTTGACATGAAATTTGTCCTAAATTTTTGATATTTATATATACTTATATACATACACTTACAATGTATACTGTGTACGTTTAGATGCATCACCAGAGGTACCTGTTAATCAGAAAGAATACCACGTGTACCACATGTAGTACCAGAGCACCTGTTCCCAGTGTAACCAGTGAGATGATGGGTTGTAGGGAAGAGAGAGGGTCCCAGGGGAGGAACCTGGAAGCCTGGCATCTCAGAGGGGCTGGGAGCAGTGCTTATTTATCAATACCAACTGGCACAGAAGTATTTCATCACTTTCACAACTGGATGAGACTTAGTCTCACATTTTCATTCATAAAACAATCCTGGAGGGATTCCTAATAACCTGAAACAAGCAGTCTATCAATCAACACTGGCTGATTCAAGTAGAAAGAGAATTTACTAGGAGCATATTAGGTAAAATCACCAAGAAGGCTCAGAAACTATCAAGAGTTAAAGAATGGACAACCATCCATAACCACAGACAAGATTACACTGCTGAACCAGTCCAGTGAGCCCCCTGCTGCCACCACCCTGGTCACTGAGGCTGCTGCTGGCACCACACCACTTGCAGAATTTGGGATAGCACTTCATACATCATCTTTCGACATCACCTTTCCCTCTCACTGGACTGTGATTCCCATAAGCATAGGAACAGCATCTTATTAATCTCCCAATTTTCAGTCCCCACTTCAGTCCCTGGCACAGAGTGAACAAAATGCTGAATGAAATACATAAGCATATAGAATTTAATTGCCAGGTATTAGACTAATATAGGCAGAGAGGGTGAGAACTATACCTAGCTGTCTGTGTCACTTTAGAACCTCAGAAATGAACAGGTATACATGCGTTTTTACCCTTCATTCCTCCATTATGGTTGGTTGAATGTGGCTTCAACAAAAACACATGGCTTGGGTTTCGTGGTGGATTCGTTTCTGCCTCTTTCTCTAAATTGAGCATTCTTTTTAGCAGAGATTTGTATAAAACCATGGTGCCATGAAGTTGTTATCTTAATTTCAAATGTAAGAGTCCAGATGAAGTGAATTTAGGAGTTAGTTGTACCTGCATCTTTTAGGACTTCTGTTTCAATTGCCTACACACATGAAGGAATATCCAGCCACACCTCTGAGCCTTTCCTAAGCAACCTACTCAAAACCAAATATGGTTCATGTTGACCAGGATTCTGGAGAGAGGAAGAAAAAATAAACCTTATCTGAAGAAGTGCACAGTGGTTTTCATAGTAGCCACAAAAAGCCAGAAGTAGAGAACACATATCAGAATTCAGTCTCCACTGGACCTTCAAACACCCTATGTAATTCTTCCAAGTTTCATCTGCTTTTTTCCAGGCCATGAGAAGAGTTGGAAGATGAAGGATAATAACACGATAATAACAATCAGATACAAAAATAGTGGACGGTCTTTTATTTACTTATGATTGTATACTCTCCACTCACAGAAAAAGAGCTGATACAATTAATTATAAAAAGTATAAGCTCAGAGAAATGAAAATTTATGTTCAAACAAAAACTTGTGCATAAATGTTGATAGCAGCTTTATTTGTAATAGCTCCAAGCTGGAAACAACTCATATGTTCTTAGAAGGACGAACTAAACAAGCTGTGGTACATCCACATCACAGATACAACTCAGCAATAAAAAGGAACAAACTAGTTTTCTTAATTTTTATTTTATCTTGGAGTATAGTTGATTTCAATGTTGTGTTGGTTTTAGGTGTACAGCAAAGTGATTTAGTTATATATCTGCATATATCTAATTTTTTCAGATTCTCTCCCATATAGGTTATTACAGAGCCTTGAGCTGAGTTCCCTGTGCTATACAGTAGGTTCTTGTTGATTATTTATTCTATATATAGTAATGTATATATGTTATACATATCTAATTTATCCTTCTCTCCCACCTTTCCCCTTTGATAACCATAAATTTATTTTCTGTCTTGTAAATAGTTTTACAAAATAGTCTGTTTTGTAAATAGTTTGTTTTGTAAAAGTTCATTTGTATCATTTTTTTAGATTCCACATATAAGTGATATCATACGGCATTTGTCTTTCTCTGACTTATTTCACTTTGTATGATAAACTCTAGGTCCATCCATGCTGCTGCAAAAGGCATTATTCTTTTTATGTCCAAGTAATATTCTATTGAATATATCACATCTTCTTTATCCACTCATCTATCCATGCCTTGGCTATTGTAAATAGTGCTTCAAAGGAATTATTGATACATGCCACATCCTGGATGAATTCCCAGAAATTATGTTGAGTGAAAAAAACCAATGCCCAAAAGTTAGCTACTGTATGATTCCATGTATATAATATTCTTGAAATGACAGAATTATAGAACTGGAGGACAAATTAATGGCTGTCAGGGGCCGAGGGTGGAGACAGGAAAGAGGTATATGGCAATAAATGGGCAACATGAGGAATAGAATGTTTTGTATCTTGACTGGATCGATATCAATATCCTGGTTGTGAAACTGTACTGTAATTGTGCAAGATGTTACCACTGAGAAAACTGGATAAAGGGTTCACAGGATCCCTCTGTACTATTTCTTACAAATTCATGTAAACCTGCCACAAAATTTCAAAATTTTAAAATTTAATTTTAAAAAGGAACAAAAGAAAAGATATAAGCAACACAAAATTGGGAAGATAGAAAAAAAAAATCTGAGAGACCGAAGCTCTAAATTCTTATGATTAAGCAGTAAATTTATTTCTGTGCTTCCTTGAAGCAAAAGATAAAGAAGAAACCATGATAAGTTAAATAGTCTTGTTCTGTGATGAAAGAAATCACAGAAAAATTTTAGAAGAGACTGTCTTTTCCCTGGCAGTCAATTCTAGAAGAGAAATGAACTTAATCTTCAAGTAGAACCTACAGGGCACAAAAAAAAACATCTACAGAATTGAAGCTGACTCAGAGCTCAGGTGCTGTTAATTTTTTAATCCTTGATGATCCATGACTTGGTTAAGGAATCTTAGAGAAAAAAAAATGGTACAACTTTCCCAGCTGGTCTTACATAGAACTGGAGTAGAAAAAAAAAAAATGAAGTCGCTCAGGAGTGTCCGATTCTGTGACCCCATGGACTGGAGCCCATCAGGCTCCTCTGTCCATGGAATTTTCCAGGCAAGATTACTGGAGTGGGTTGCCATTTCCTTCTCCAGGGGATCTTCCTGACCTGGGGATCGAACCTGGGTCTCCAGCATTGCAGGCAGACACTTTTACCGTTTGAGCCACCAGGGAAGCCCTAAAAAGTGAAAGTTGCTCAGTCGTGTCCAACTCTTTGCGACCCCATGGACTGTCCATGGAATTCTCCATGCCAGAATACTGGAGTGGGTAGCCTTTCCCTTCTCCAAGGGATCTTCCCAACCCAGAGATCAAACTGAGGTCTCCCATATAGCAGGCAGATTCTTTACCAGCTGAGCCACAAGGGAAGTGGAGTAGATGATCACCCAAAAACTATGGCTTCAGGGAAACCAAAAAGACACTTCCCAGCCCAGCTATGTATTTCCTTCCTATGCAGTGTCTGAAAGTCCACCATTTAGAATGCACTTCTTTGGCTAAGCATTTTTGGTAAGTAAGTCTACTGAAAATTCAGAGACTGCACCTTGCCCAAGTAGTACACAGAGAAGGGGCCTCTGGGTATCTAAGGTAATCAAAAGAACTTGGGGGAAGACTGTCACACCCTCTGATTTACCTCCTGTGACTCTAGGTGCCTTTTCTATTAAGGGCAGCCCCACCTGTGCTTCCCATCCCAGCCCTCAAGGTCTCAGCCCCTTCAAACATCTCCTTCCTCTACCAGATCGTCTGTATCAGTGTACAGACACATTTCAGACTCCATTTTCCATCTCCCACCCTCAGCCGATCTCCTGTCTCTGGAAAGCCAAAATCCAAGACAATCCAACAGTAAAACTGCACCCCCTTGATCCTACCTCTCCCCATGTATACTGCCGCATTTCTTTCCTCCTCTTCCCAGCAAACCTTGCATTGTCCATGATCTTAGTATCCACTATCCACTTCCTCAACTCAGCCCATTTCAAGGGGGCTCCACACCTTAAAGTGTGTACAGTTGTCCTCCATGCCCCCAAATCTGACGGTCACATTCTCTCTCTTGTCCTCTAATTCCCTCTGCAGCATTTCTACCCAGCTGCCTACTTATTTCATGTCACATTTTTTCCTCTGGTCTTCCATGACTTTTCCTCTTGCCTCACCGGCTGGTGGCACATTCTGAAGTTGAGTTTCGTTAATGGAGCATGGAAGGATTTGCTGCATGTTCCTTGCTCTTCCTCCATCCCCTCTCAGCTGGAGAGTGATCTAAGCTGGTCCTTTGTCTTCTCCAGCTTCATTCTCCTTAGGTCATCTTATCCAGGCCCACAGCCAGTTACCTCCAAATCTGTATCCCCAGCTCTCCCCAGAATGCCTGATCTCTACATCCAAAAGCCAACTCATTTCTGCAAGGGTGGCTGGTTGACATCTCAAATTTAACATTCCCAAATAGAATTCAAGATGTTCGCCCTCAACCTATTCCTCGTACACTCTCCCCCATGGAAGCACCAAACACCCAATTGCTCAGGCCAAAATGTTTAGAGGTTTCCTTGCTTTCACTTTTCTCATTCTCAACATCCAATCCACCAGCAAACCTATCAACCCTTCCTTACCTGGAACCCATTCCTAGTTCAAATGGCCGTCTTCCCTCTCCTGGGCTGCCCCTGTAGCCTCTAACAGGCCTCCCAGCCTTTACTCTCCATCTTCCACGCCAGCCCTGTTTTCCATACCATGGCCATAGCAATCCTTTCAAATGAAATGGGATCATATTACTCCTTTGCCTAAAATTCTCCATCTGATTCTTATCCCAATTAGATAAAGTCCCAACATCTTGCCACAACCCACAGAGCACAAACTGTCTGCTCCCTGCTAACTCCTCAATCCACCCTCTATCAGAAGGGGGCTCCAGCTATGTGGAAGGGCACAGACTAGGTCTGCCTTGTCATGGAAGTATCCTCAGGGCTTCATGCAGAGGTACACAACAAATATTTGTGCAATAATTAAGCAATGAGTTGGGCTTTTCTGGTGGCTCAGACGGTAAAGAATCTGCCTGTGATGCAGGAGACCTGGGTTTGATCCCTGGGTCGGGAAGATCCCTGGAGAAGGGAATGTCAACCCACTCCATTATTCTTGCCTGGGGAATCCCATGGACAGAGGAGCCTGGAGGGCTAGAAGCAGACATGACTTGAGTGACTAACGATAAATAAATGCAACAAAATAAAAGCAATGCTTTAGTAAGACAAACTGACGAATCTAAACTGGCAACAACACCTCTGTAACTCAGGATCCTGGCTTGAAAAGCCAGCAGTGTAACCCCCACTCTTCCTGGTTTGCTGTGAGAACAAACGGAAAAATTTTCTCCAGCTCTAAAAACCCACCCACTTGTTCTTTAATGGGTACATGTTAGTGTGCAGCGTGCGATGATATTTAGGGCTCCTCCTCGCTTTTTCTCTGCGCGCTGTGACACAAGACTCCTCAGTCCTCAAGCAAACGCTCCATTTGTGCCTTGTAGATCTGCATCAGCATGTGATTATCGGCCACAGTGAGGCATGTGCGTGAAGGGAAAAGGCTGCGTGTGGGGGAGGAGATCATTACCCCCAAGTAAAGCAGCAGCATGCGGGGGAGGAAACTGCCCGTTCATCCACAGTCAGTGGGCTCAGGGAAGTCACACGGAAGAATGCACGCCCCTGAAGGAGGAAGTATGCTCTAAACCCACTGCCTTGCTGCTGGCAGGGTCTCAGGTTGATCCCAGCTGTGCCGGCATGTCATCGATTCACTGCTTTTTGTTACTGCTTTCTTTTTCTGGAGGGTATGTTTTGCTTTAACACACTGTGTTGGTTTAACACACTCATGCATGGTTTGCTTTGCACTCATTGTAAAGTAACAGGACTGGGGAAGATGATATAATAATCACCCTGCAATCACATACGGAGAGTTGATACCTACTCATTTTTTTCTCATCTTCCTTTCCACTGCCTGCCTTTTTCCCCCTTCATCTGAATGCAGAGTTCCAAAGAATAGCAAGGAGAGATAAGAAAGCCTTCCTCAGTGATCAATGCAAAGAAACAGAGGAAAACAACAGATTGGGAAAGACTAGAGATCTCTTCAAGAAAATTAGAGATACCAAAGGAACATTTCATGCAAAGATAGGCTCGATAAAGGACAGAAATGGTATGGACCTAACAGAAGCAGAAGATATTAAGAAGAGGTGGCAAGAATACACAGAAGAATTGTACAAAAAAGATCTTCACAACCCAGATAATCACGATGGTGTGATCACTCACCTAGAGCCAGACATCCTGGAATGTGAAGTCAAGTAGGCCTTAGAAAGCATCACAACTAACAAAGCTAGTGGAGGTGATGGAATTCCAGTTGAGCTATTTCAAATCCTCAAAGGTGATGCTGTGAAAGTGCTGCACTTGATATGCCAGCAAATTTGGAAAACTCAGCAGTGGACACAGGACTGGAAAAGGTCAGTTTTCGTTCCAATCCCAAAGAAAGGCAATGCCAAAGAATGCTAACTACTGCACAATTGCACTCATCTCACATGCTAGCAAAGTAATGCTCAAAATTATGCAAGCCAGGCTTCAGCAATAAGTGAACCATGAACTTCCAGATGTTCAAACTGGTTTTAGAAAAGGCAGAGGAACCAGAGATCAAATTGCCAATATCCGCTGGATCATCGAAAAAGCAAGAGAGTTCCAGAAAAACATTTATTTCTGCTTTATTGACTATGCCAAAGCCATTGACTGTGTGGATCACAATAAACTGTGGAAAATCCTGAAAGAGATGGGAATACCAGACCATCTGACCTGTCTCTTGAGAAACCTGTATGCAGGTCAGGAAGCAACACTTAGAACTGGACATGGAACAACAGACTGGTTCCAAATAGGAAAAGGAGCACGTCAAGGCTGTATATTGTCACCCTGATTATTTAACTTATATGCAGAGTACATCATGAGAAACGCTGGGCTGGAAGAAACACAAGCTGGAATCAAGATTGCCAGGAGAAATATCAATAACCTCAGATATGTGGATGACACCACACTTATGGCAGAAAGTGAAGAAGAACTAAAGAGGCTCTTGATGAAAGTGAAAGAGGAGAGTGAAAAAGTTGGCTTAAAGCTCAACATTCAGAAAACTAAGATCATAGCATCTGGTCCTATCACTTCATGGGAAATAGATGGGGAAACAGTGTCAGACTTTATTTTTTTGGGCTCCAAAATCACTGCTGATGGTGATTGCAGCCATGAAATTAAAAGACACTTATTCCTTGAAAGGAAGGTTATGGCCAACCTAGATAGCATATTTAAAAGCAGAGACATTACTTTGCCAACAAAAGTCCGTCTAGTCAATGCTATGGTTTTTCCAGTGGTCATGTATGGATGTGAGAGTTGGATGGTGAAGAAAGCTGAGCGCTGCAGAATTGATGCTTTTGAACTGTGGTGTTGGAGAAGACTCTTGAGAGTCCCTTGGATTGCAAGGAGATCCAATCGATCCATCCTAAAGGAGATCAATCTTGGGTGTTCATTGGAAGGACTGATGTTGAAGCTGAAACTCCAATACTTTGGCCACCTCATGTGAAGAGTTGACTCATTGGAAAAGACCCTGATGCTGGGTAGGATTGGGGGCATGAGGAGAAGGGGACGACAGAGGATGAGATGGTTGGATGGCATCACCAACTCGATGGACATGGGTTTGGGTAGACTCCGGAAGTTGGTGATGGACCGAGAGGACTGGTGTGCTGCAATTCATGGGGTCACAAAGAGTCGGACATGACTGAGCGACTGAACTGGACTGATAAATATTTAAGTTCATGCCTCTAAAAATGGATGGAGTGTTAGAAAACAATAACACCAAAACAAATTTACCAAATATTCTTCAATATCAAGTATCTCCTTAGTAGTAAATTTCCGTTGTACATGTACATATGTATACACACATTATATAGTATATGTATCTTAAACTAATTGGCTTTTTCAAATCAGGATCCAAGCAAGGACCTTAGATGTCTCCTAAGTCTCTTTTTTTAATCTAAAGTTTCTCTCTTCCTCCTTTATTCCCCTTTTCATTTATGAAGAAGAGGTTATTTTTCATGTATATGTATGGCTGAGTCCCTTTGCTGTTCACCAGAAACTATCATGACATTGTTTGTTAATTGGCTGTGTGCTTGCATGCATGCTAAGTCACTTCGTGTCTGACTTTGTGCGACCACATGGACTGCAGCCTGTCAGGCTCCTCTGTCCATGGGATTCTCCAGGCAAGAATACTGGAGTAGGTTGCCATGCCCTCCTCCAGGGTACCTTTCCCACCCAGGGCCTCGAACATTCAGCTATACCCCAATACAAAATAAAGTTAAAAAAAAAAGGGTATTTTTTTTTCTGTACAGTTTCCTGCATTTTAAATTTTTCTGATGCAAACTCTGTCATATTATTTAGCATATTTCTCCTTCCTTGCTGCTGCTGCTGCTGCTGCTAAGTTGCTTCAGTCGTGTCCGACTCTGTGCGACCCCATAGATGGCAGCCCACCAGGCTCCTCTGTCCCTGGGATTCTCCAGGCAAGAATACTGGAGTGGGTTGCCATTTCCTTCTCCCTCTCCTCTCTTGAATTTCCTATAAATCAAATGTTAGATTTAGAGGCTCAATCTGCTTTGGGTTTTTTTTGGCAGGAACACCTCATAGGTGGTGTTGTATCTTCCCATCTGGGCACCTGAGGACCAGATGTCTCTCGTGATGTTAACTGCTTCTGATAATCATTGCGGGGACTCATTATTCCATTAAGGTTTTGCAAGATGGTAAGATTCTAACTCTATCATTCCTTCCACATTTTTTTACCTGAAATGTTTCTATACAGAGAAGTTGTTCCCTCAATCAACCATTTGGGTTGCCCTGAGTTACACCTGGCTTCCCAGGTGGTGCTAGTGGTAAAGTGTCCACCTGCACATGCAAGAGATGTGGGTTTGATCCCTGGGTCGGGAAGATCCCCTAGAGGAGGAAATGGCAACTCACTCCAGTATTCTTGCCTGGAGAATCCCATGGACAGGAGGAGCATGACCGGCTATAGTCCATAGGGCCACAAAGAGTCAGACACGACTGAGTATGCACGCATGAGGTACATTGTGAAAGGAAGCAATGCCTGCCAGGGAAAAGGTCAGTTCAATTCAGTCGCTCAGTTGTGTCCAACTCTTTGCGACCACATGGACTGTAGGCTTCCCTGTCCATCACCAACTCCTGGAGCTTGCTCAAACTCACGTCCATCGAGTTGGCGTCTTATCTTCTGTCGTTCCCTTCTCCTCCTGCCTTCAATCTTTCCCAGCATCGGGGTCTTTTCTAAGGAGTCAATTCTTCACATTAGGTGGCCCAAGTATTGGAAAAGAGGCAAATTCAAATGCACCAGCCACGCTGCTTGATTAAGAGTGTTCATAAGAGCGTTGGTGCAGGAGGAGGTGGAGAGACCAGTGGACACGAGAAGTTTCCACGCCTCTCCAGGATCCTCATTGTTTCTGCACAGACGATTCTCAGCTGACTCATTGCTGAGCCTGTAGTCTCCAGGTCACAATTTCGCCCTACCCGCACGTTCCCTGCTGCTGTTATTAAGCTTCATCCTGACTCTGTAGGTCAGCTCTAAGGACAGGAAGTTTATCCTATACTTGAGTCCCTGATAAACCTTGCAAGGCACTGAGCCCTGAGTAGACTATCAGTAAATGACTGATGACCGTCTGTAAATTCAAGAAAAGTTCTTTATTTTATCACTATCATAAGCATCTTCAAAAGCACTTCTGAAGTGTTTCTCTGGTCACAGGGCTGCATGGAAAGACAGTTTCACCCTTCCATAAGCTTTTATTTTTTTTGTTTGGAAGTAACTCTTTTTTTTTAAGTCTTTCTTGAATTTGTCACAATATTGCTTCTCTTTTATGTTTTGGTTTTTTTGGCCAAGAAGCATGTGGGATCTTAGCTCCCAACCGGGGATCGAACCCTCACCTTCACCTCCTTCACTCCCTACCCACTTGCCAAGATTAAACATTATCACTTCTCGGACTCTTTGTCAATTCTAGAAGTGAAAATTGAATCATATGTTCTAATTTATGCTTCCAATCAGCAGTGACAATGAATACCCCATCCCACTGGTCATTTGTCTTTCTCCTTTTGTGACTGATGACCTACTCATAACTTATGCTCTAGACACTCCAGAGCACTCTGCACTGTGCTCTGCTGGATGGGGTAGATGTCACCACTCTGCAAGAAATCAGGGACACTTTTGGGGAAAAAAAAATCTATTGTTAAATAAAGCAGAAAATACATGCTTCAAGAAAAGTCATGCATAATCCTACTTCTCAGAGAGAATCGCTGTTAGTAATTTAGTTCTTTTCTTCCAGACTTTCAACATATATAACGATATGTGGTTTTTACACACATGGGATTTTACTGTCTTCAGCTTTTTGTGACCTGTTTTCCTCACAGGAACTTTTGCAGTTTCTTCAAAGAATGACAAATCGATAAAAGAAAGACAGAGTCCATTAATAGAAAAATAAGCAAAGGCTATGAATAGGTTAATGATCAGGTTCTTGTGGTCATATATTGTTTTTCTCCTATCACTACCAGCCTGGGGAGCTTCCCAGGAGACCCAGTGGTAAAGAATCTGTCTGCCAACACAGGAGATGTGGGTTCCATCTTGGGTGGGATAGATTCCCTGGAGAAGAAAATGGCAACCTGCTCCAGTATTCTTGCCTGGGAAATCCCATGGACAGAGGAGCCTGGGGGGCTACAGTCCCTGGGGCCACAGAGTTGGGCACGACTGACCAGACACAGCACAGCAGGAAACCAGGCTGGTGGGTCAGAAGTCACCGAGGCAGATGGAACTCCTATCATAAGTACCTAAAAAAGTGTTTCCACAGGTTTAACTGGGATCTGGAAAGCATTCTGAGATTCTGAGTTAAAAGATGGACAAATAGATTTTATCAAATAAGAACAAACACCTAGAGAGCATTCGCCTTGATCTAGAATTTATGATAAGGTACTGTTATTTTTATTATCTGTGATACTAGAACATAGTTCCTTGGGTTGGGCAATGCGTTTACTCCAAGAAACTCATACATCAAATTATTTCTGTGCTAAATCAGAAAAGGGGAAGCACAAATGACCAGTATGAAGAACTATTCATCCTTACTGTTAATGAAAAATGTAAATTAGAACAAACGTATGATTGCATTTTTCACTACCATAGAACTGGCAAGGATTCAAAGGAATGGTAATGCACAGGTGAGGGGTGAGTCTTCTCATACGCAGACGGAGGTAGCATGCTTTAGGGATGGCCTTGGGGAGGAAATTTGGCAATCATAAGGTCTCGAGAAGGTGTGTGATCTTTGATGCAGCAATGTCATTCGCAGGCCTTTATCCTAAGGAAAAAAGCAGTATGTGTACAAGAAAGTAGGACACGGTGACCTCTTCATACCACAGATTATTGTTGTTTAGTCACTAAGTTGTGTCCAACTCTTTTTCCGCCGCATGGACTGTAGCCCGCCAGGCTCCTCTGTCCATGAGATTTTCCAGGCAAGAATGCTGGAGTGGGTTGCCATTCCCTTCTCCAAGGGATCTTCCTGACCCAGGGATCAAACCCGCATCTTCTGCATTGGCAGGCGGATTCTTTACCTTTGAGCCACCAGGGAAGCCCTACCATAGAATACCACAGGGTAATTAAAATCATGTTTTAAGGGGACTTCCTTGGTGGCCCAGTGGCCAAGACTCCATGCTTCCAGTACAGGGGGCCCATGTTCGATGCCTGGTCAGGGAACTAGGTTCCACATGCTGCATCTAAGACCCAGCACAACCAAAAAAAATAAAATATTTTAAAAGTAAATAATTAAAATGTTTTAGATGGGTACTGGCTGACACAGGAGAATGTTTGAGATGTATCACTTTGTGTAGGAGGGAGGTTGCAGACAAGGGTACACAGCACGACCTCATTTTTGTTTGTAAATACATGCACACAAATGGTTGAACGGAGATTTACCTAAACATTAACAATGAGTTATCTTGAGTGATGAGATTATGGGCATTTTTTTCCTTTGTGTTTTCTAATGTTCTTTTTTTTTTCCGCACTGAACAAGGATTAATTATGTAAATCAGGCAGATGGTAGCATTAAAAATCATTCCTAGAAGTACAGGTTGCTATGGGGCAACGACAAATAGACTTTGATTCTAAATAGCTCCAGTGTTCTGACACTAGCCAGCTGGGGTGGAACAGGTGTTCCCTGCAAAGGTCCTAGGTGTGGGTGGCCATCTTTGTGCCAGGTTTCAGGGCATTCTCCTATTGCTCTGCTGAGGCCTCTGGGTTAGAGACAGGAGAAGTAAAGGAAATGAGGTCAAACCATTCTGTACAAAGAGGATGAGGGAGGCCAAGGTACAAAGCAAGTGGTGCAGGACATCAACCCACTTGGCATGGCTCACCCACCTAGTCTGCCTCAGGCACTGCCCCCCAGACAGAAACTCTAGGCAGAGAACAACAAACCCGCTGCCAGACACAGACTGCTCTGGAGACATCCTGCAAAAACAAGCGCAGAGTTCACCCTGTGCTCTCAGTGCCCTGAAACCGCTTGCTTTCTGCAACCTGCAACTTGCTCAGAGGGAGGAGAGCTGAAGGGCAACGGGCCTGGAGGAGGCACATTTATTTTTCTTTCTTGGTAAAAAAATTAGCTAGAGTTCTCTGGTGGCGTTATTGATAAAGAACCCACCTGCCAATGCAGGAGATATAAGAGACAGGGGCTTGATCCTTGGGTCAGGAAGATCCCCTGGAGGAGGGCACGGCAACCCACTCCAGTATTCTTGCCTGGAGAATCTATGGACAGAGGAGCCTGGCAGGCTACAGTCCATGGGGTTGCAAAGAGTCGGACCTGACTGAGCAACATAGCATGCACAGCCTGGTGGTCTAGTGATTAGGATTCTGGGCCCAGGTTCAATCCCTGGTCAGGGAACTGAGATCCTGTAAGCCTTGCAGTGCAGCAAAAAAAAAAAAAAAAAAAAAAAAATTAGCTAGAGACCAGAATGCCATATGCCAAGTGATTTGTATCTATGATGGAACTGAAGCTCAAAACCGAGGTAAGGATGGAAATGCTGACATGGTTGGCCAGGCTGAATCCTAGAAGAGGGTGACAGTTCAAATGTTACAGGAGCCTGCAGGGGTCAGCCTGAGAACAAAGATTGAATAGAAAACATTTTGCAGCCCTTGGAAAAGGTTAAGAAATACCATGATCTTTTCTACATGAAGAAGTCCTCACTGCTTCCCTAACCAAGCCCACCGCCCAGCTTAACTGCACAAGGCGCCATTGCCACCTGGTTTTCGGGTCTGAACCCTGTTAGAAGCCCAGGAAATATCCCCTGATACCCCCACCCTACCTCTGCCTATCCAGACCCCTCACATCTTCCAGGGGTCTTGGAAGATGTGCTCCAAGATCAATGCTCTATGCTCATCTCCCAATCCCCTGACCCTAGAGGCTCTCTCTTTTAAGACCTATTGCATTGTCTTTCTTGATTTCTGACTTCTAGACTCTTTTCTGTACATGTGCTTATCTTATCCTTCCACTTTTGTCCAGAAAGCAACCTGAATGAAGACCATATGTGGTCCAGCTCTATGCCCACACATCAGGTTTGACATAAGTATCTGCTGAACGTTTTTTAAAAACAGTTTTTTAATTTTAGAACGGTTTTAAAGAAAAGCTGCAAAGATATATAGAGGATTCCTGTATCCCTACATCCAGTTTCTGATTATTTACATCTTATATTAGTATGGTACATTCGTTATTACTGTTGCTTGGTCGCTAAGTTGTGTCCAACTATTTTGCAACCCCATGGACAGTAGCGCACCAGACTCCTCTGTCCATGGGATTTCCCAGGCAAGAATACTGGATTGGATTGCCATTTCCTTCTCCAGGCAATCTTCCTGACCAGGGATGGAACCCACGTCTCCTGCATTGGCAGGCGGATTCTTTACCACTAAGCCACCAGGAAAGTCCATGGTACATTAAGGAACCAATACTGCTACATTATAATGAACTATAATCCATACTTCACTAGGATTTCCTTAGTTTCTGCATAATATCCTTTTTTGCTGTTTGTTTCAGGACCCTATCCAGGATACCAGATTAGATTTAGTCATCACATGGCAATTTCTCAGACTTTCTTTGTTTTTAATTAGGATATAATTCACATACCATGAAATTCACTCTTTTATCAGGGATAGTCTATTGACAAAGTTGTGTAAAATTAGCACTATCTAATTCCAAGACATTTACAATCACCCCAAAAATAAATTCTGCTAGCAGTCACTCCCCATTCCCTCCTCTCCTTAGTGTCTGGCAACCACTACTCTACCTTGTCTTTATGGACTTCCCTATTCTGGACATTTCATACCATTGTAATCACAGAATATGTTGCCTTTTCTGTCTGTCTTCTTTCACTTAGTGTGATGTTTTCAAGCTTCGTTCACATTGTAGCATGAATTAGTACATCATTCCTTTTTATGACCATATAATATTTCATTGCATGGATATACCATATTTTTGTTTATTCATTCATCAGTTGTTGATCATTTGGTTTGTTCCACTTCTTTGTCTATTATGAATGATGCTTCTTTGAATATTTGTGGACCAGTTTTGATGTAAACAAGCAGAGACATCACTTTGTCAACAAAGGTCCGTCTAGTCAAGGCTATGGTTTTTCCAGTGGTCATGTATGGAAGTGAGAGTTGAACTATAAAGAAAGCTGAGCACTTAAGAATTGATGCTTTTGAATTGTGGTGTTGGAGAAGACTCTTGAGAGTCCCTTGGACTGCAAGGAGATCCAACCAGTCCATCCTAAAGGAAATCAGTCCTGGGTGTTGAAGCTGAAACTCCAATACTTTGGCCACCTGATGAGAAGAGCTGACTCACTGGGAAATTCCCTGATTCTGGGCAAGACTAAAGGCAGAAGGAGAAGGGGATGACAGAGGACGAGATGGTTGGATGGCATCACCGACTCAATGGACATGGGTTTGGGTGGACTCTGGGAGTTGGTGATGGACAGGGAGGCCTGGCATGCTGCAGTTCATGGGGTCGCAAAGAATCGGACATGACTAAGCAACTGAACTGATATGTTTTCAATTCTCTTGGCTATATACCTAAGAGTGGAATGCTAGGTCGCTTGGCATATGCTTAACTTTTTGAGGAACTGACAGTTTTCTTAAGTGGTTGCAACACTTTACATTCCCATCAGGAATGTTGTGAAGGTTCTGATTTCTCCACATCCTCATCAACACTTGTTCTGCTCTAGCTTTTTGCTCATAGCTATCCTAGTGGGTATGAAATAAGATTTCACTGTCGGTTTGATTAAACAACTAAAAATGTTGAGTGCTTTCTCATATGCTTAGTAGCCATTTGTACATCTTTTCTGGAGTAATATCTATTCAAACTTTTTGCCAATTTTTAAACTGGATTACTTTTTATTGTCAATTTGATATTTGGTTCCTCTGCCCTTTCTAAAACCAGCTTGAATAAACAATTGAAGGAATTAATAAATGAAGGACAATAAAGCCTCACAGGTCAGAAAGAAGGCAGGAGAAAAAAAAAAAAGCCCAGTGCCTTAGTAAAGACAGTTATAAAAGTCTCAAAATTCCCAGGATTTACTTTTTTAAATAAAAAAAAAACCCACAAAAATAAAACCATGTCAACATGTTCTAGATAAAAATTTGTTATGACAGAGTGCATCATAACCAAATTCTCTATGTAAATAAAAAGTTCCACAGGGGTTAGTTCACAGTTCAGGAATTTTTTTTCTCCCCGCCTTTCCCCCCCAGGATCTTTATTTGAGAAAAAGGTTCCAATTTTAACAGGAGTAACAGGAGCTGACCTGGAACATAAGGGATGACAGTGAAGCCAGGCTGTGTGTTGCACAGAAGATGCCTCACATGATCAACAGGCTGGAGCTGCTGTTCCTCTGCACTTGATAGTAAATCTGGGAACCTTTAGCTAAATGCAAAAGGCAGGATTTTTGAAATTTGAGGATAAACTTGTGGCCACAGGAAGGTAAATTCACCAGTTGTTTTAGTTGGTGAAACTCCTACAGGACTTTTTAAAGGGATAATACTGTATACAATCAGCAGTCAAAATACAGCTTCCTCCAACTGGCTCCCTGCAAGGGCATGCAGGGCTTGGCTCACCTTTGCAGCCTGCTCTTCTTCCTCTCCGCCTCGCACACCCTCCTCCTTGTACACCCGTGACTCTTGCCATCCTTGGTCACAGGACATACCTTTTCATCTCTGTGCCTTTGCACACTGTCTTCCTCTGACTGGAGGCTCCTGTTTAGTGCCACCCAGTCCCCGCAACACCAACTTCAAAATCTGAACGCTCCTGATTTCCACGGAAAAGTGAAAAGTGAGAGTGAAAGTTGCTCAGCTGTGTCTGACTCTTTGCCACCCCATGGACTATACAGTCCATGGAATCCTCCAGGCCAGAATACTGGGGTGGGTAGCCTTTCCCTTCTCCAGGGGATATTCCCAACCCAGGGATCAAACCCAGGTCTCCTGCATTGCAGTTGGATTCTTTACCAACTAAGCTATGAGGGAAGCCCGATTCCCCTGGAAGTGAGGGTGGTATTGATCTGTCCTCAAAGGGCACTTGGATTTCTCTCTTTAAAGGTCTCTAACTCATTCAATGTTGTATCACTAGCAGGCATGTGTTTTACTGATCCTCTCTACTACTCAGACCAGAGGACATGGTCTCTGTCTTGATGATGTTTTTTCCTTACATAAGCCAGCACAAGGCTGTGGATGGAGCAGGGGCTTGAAACATAAGTTTTGTTAAATAAACAAATGGAAAAATGAATGAGATGTACGTGCTAAAAGGCCTTTAAATGAGTCAGATGTACTTTATATCCCAATGCCAATAATAATATAGCCATAGAAAGAGATTTAATGTTAAAAATATTTTATTTTGCCTTCTTATGATATTTTGTTTTCAGATGTACCGATTACTCTCTCTCATAAAACAAAAAGGAACTCAAAAATGAAGAAACAGAATGTTTCTTCACTAGTCCACTAGAACACTGGCTAAACATCCTAATTGTTGTTCATTCCCTAAGTTGTGTCTTACTCTTTGCGACTGCAGCACACCAGGCCTCCCTGTCCCTCACCATCTCCCAGAGTTCACCCAAGTTCATGTCCATTGTATCAGTGACGCTATCCAAGCATCTCATCCTCTGCCTCCCTCTTCTACTTTTACCTTCAATCTTCCCCAGACTCAGGGACTTTTCCAATGAATCGGCTCTTGGTGGCCAAAGTACTGGAGCTTCTGCATCGGTCCTTCCAATGCATATTCAGGGTTGATTTTCCTGAGGATTCACTGGTTTGATCTCCTTTCTGTCCAAAGGACTCTCAAGACTCTTCTCCAGCATCACAGTTCAAAAGCATCAGTTCTTTTAAGGTGCTCAGCTTTCTTTACGATCCAACTCTTACATCCTTACATAACTACTAGACAGACCATAGCTTTGACTATATGGACCTTTGTGGACAAAGTGATGTCTTTGCTTTTTTTTTTGCTTTTGCTTTTTAAAACACTATCTAGCTTTGTCATAGCCTTCTTTCCAAGAAGCAAGGGTCTTCTAATTACATGGCTGCAGTCACCAGCCTGTGATTTTGGAGCCCAAGAAGAAAAATATCTGTCACTACTTCCACTCTTTCCCCTCTACTTGCCATGAAGTGATGGGACCAGATGCCATGATCTTTGATTTTTTTAATGTTGAGTTTTAAGCCAGCTTTTTCACTCTCCTCCTTTACCCTCATCAAAAGGCTCTTCAGTTCCCCTCTCTGCCATTAGAGTGGTATCATCTGCATATCTGAGGTTGTTGATATTTCTCCCAGAAATCTTGATTCCAGCTTGTAACTCATCCAGCCCAGCATTTTACATGATGTACTTGGCATATAAGTTAAATAAACAGAGTGACAATATACAGCCTTGTCATACTCCTTTCCTAATTTTGAACCAGTCAGTTGTTCCATGTAAGGTTCTAACTCTTGCTTCTTGGCCTGTATACAGGTTTCTCAGGAGCCAGGTAAAAATGATCTGGTATTCCTACTCTTTAAGAACCTTCCACACTTTGTTGTGATCCATACAGTCAAAGGCTTTTGGGTAGTCAATGAAGCAGAAGTAAATGTTTTTGAGGAATTCCCTTGCTTTCTCTATGATCCAAAGAATGTTGGCAATTTGATCTCCGGCTCCTCTGCCTTTTCTAAACCCAGCTTGTACATTTGGAAGTTCTCCATTCAAGTACTGCTGAAGCCTAGCTTGAAGGATGTTGAACATAACCTTACCAGCATGGGGCTTCCCTGGTAGCTCAGTTGGTCAAGAATCTGCCTGCAATGCAGGAGACCGCAGTTCAATTCCTGGATTGGGAAGATCCCCTGGAGAAGGGACAGGCTACCCACTCCAGTATTCTTGGACTTCCCTTGTTGGCTCAGCTGGTAAAGAATCTGCCTGCAATGCAGGAGACCTGGGTTCAATCCCTGGGTTGGGAAGATTCCCTGGAGAAGGGAAAGGCTACCCACTCCAGTATTCTGGCCTGGAGAATTCCATGTACTCTACAGTTCATGGGGTGGCAAAGAGTTGGACACGACTGAGCGACTTTTCACTTTCTTTCACTTTACTAGCATAGGAAGTGAGCCCAGTTGTCTGGTGGTTTGGTGGCTCAGATGGTAAAGAATCTGCCTCCATTGTAGGAGACCCAGGTTTGATCCCCAGGTCGGGAAGATCCCCTGAAGAAGGGAATGGCAAGTCACTCCAGCATTCTTGCCTGGAGAATTCCCTGGACAGGGAGACTGGTGGGCTACAGTCCATGGGGTCACAAAGAGTCGGACATGACTAAGTGACTTTCACTTCTGAACATTTTTTTAGCACTGCCCTTCTTTGGAACTGGGAAGAAAACTGACATTTTCCAGTCCTGTAGCCACTGCTGAGTTTTCTAAATTTGCTGACATATTGAGTGCAGCACTTTAACAGCATCATCTTTTAGTATTTTAAATAGCTCAGCTGGAATTCCGTCACTTCCACTAGCTTTATTGGTAGTAATGCTTCCTAAAGCCCACTTGACTTCATACACCAGGATGTCTGGCTCTAGGTGAGTGACCACATGCTCATCCTTGCATGAAATGTTCCTTTGATAAATCTGTAATTTTCTTAAAGAGATCTCTAGCCTTTCCCATTTTATTGTTTTCTTCTACTTCTTTGCATTGTTCATTGAGCAGTATAAGAAGGCAAATGTCCTAATACATTACTCTAAATAGTCATGTAAAGCCAAGGATGTAAATAATTAACAAAGCAAACTATTATATATAGGAAAATGAGCTTTTCAAAAGCTTCCTAGAATTCTTTAGTCTACTGTTGAACTTTTAGCAAAATAATTTGGATAAGTTTTGAAGTTTAATAATAAACACTAGTCTTATATAAAGTGATTAAGTCAAAGTAGTTTACTCAAATACAGGAATTAACTACAGAAGTGGAATATACAGATTATTTAGGGAATGCTGTTTGAGAGGACAGTGTTCTCATGACTAAGTCCAGTGTATCCTGAATCCTCATGTTATTTCTTTCTATCAGGGAAGACGGTTTCCCAGACTTCATGCTTTCTTCTGGATCAAGGGGGATAAGGGTATGGGGGTTGAACTGACATCGAGGCTCCCCCAAGATGCCAACTCTGTGGAAAGAATTATTGGTATAGATGAATCTTTGCTGAGGTCAAAGACTAAGGCATATGGTTGTGCTTTGTTTGTGTATAAAGCTAAGACTGATAAATACACACACACACACACACACACACACACACACACAGATTTATCCACCCATTTTTTTTTTAAGCTTTCCCTATTTCTATGAACCACCACTGTAGTCTTAAATATGGGCCCAAAAACTTGACACCTAGCAAGATTTTGTACCACTTTTCCCAAAGATTATTCTTCTAATGGGAAAACCTCAGTCTTACAAAGTCTGCTATTCACTTCACCAAATTAAAACTGTTTGAAGTCTAGTTTTTTCTAGCCTAGATGCGTATACCAAGAGCTGATCTGGAAAGAAAACAGGTGGACAGGAGCCAGGGATGGTAGGAAGACTGTGTTTCCACCTTTGTTCAACTTTCTGGCAGAAGCACTGTGTCTGAGCCCCTGCCCCTCCTGGGTCCCAACTAGGAAGTGACACACAACACTCTGTCTCTCCTCCCTCTCCCCTGGGGCCACTTACATTGGCATGTGCAAAGAGTCCAGAGTTCCCTTGGGCTCTTGCATCTGGGCTGGGAATTTCGTGCCCATTTGACGGTACTTTTTCTCAGAGACATTCTGAGCTTTTTCTCTGAGAGAGGGCAGCAGAGTAGACATGACTGGAGAGCGCGTGTTAATGGCTTTTTTAATTGCTGGGCGTTTTGCCATCATTCTCCTGGCAGGGAGAAGCAGGGATGACATTTAGGTCACATCATCCTGTTTTCTAGCAACGTCCTTGAACTTAGAAGAGTCAAAAGGTCATACCTGAATTGTACAAGTGTCATGTGCTTCTTTTCCCCTCCTGACTCTTCATCCTCGCGCTTCCTTCGAGGAATGTTGAACATGTTGGAACGAAAGAGCCTTCCTATTTCTTCCTCAATCTCTGTGAAGTGTTGACGTCGGAAGACAATCCAGGCTACGTATGTACAGAATGTATAAAAGGACTAGGACAGAAGACAGACAAGAATCACAGTCCACAGCTATGACATGAAAAATGACATGGGAAACTCCTGTCTACGGAACACCGCTAAGGAGACGCAAACCAAGATGACCCACTCTCTCCACATGCCTGAAGAGCTGTGGCAACTTATACACGTACTCACTTTTGCAGAAGGAAAATCAGACCAAAGATTTAAGGAATGGCACACAGCTTATTAGTATCCTTTTTCAAAGATATTTACTAAAAATATGTGCCTGAAAAATAACTATTGGTTATTGCTATACTTCATATTTCATGTCAAAGAGCAGAGTCCCCGAAGGTAAGTGACTCACCTCAAAGAATTTCCAGTCTTTTTGTGTATCTGATATTTTTCCCCTGAAATAAAACAAATCACAACTATAGGTTGAAAGGGAAGTTCAATATTTCAGTGATCTAGGCAATCCTTTATCTTCAAAAGGCCTCTTTGTAGATTATTACCAATGGTCTCATAACTATTTACTCACATAAATGCTATCAAAAAGGCACTGTGAATAAGTGCCAATGTCTTTTTCTTCAACTTCCTAGGTTACCCAGATCAAAACCCCTAGTGTTTAGTTAATCAGTATATCCTGTGATAAACCATAATGGAAAATAACATGAAAAATGATGTTTATGTGACTGAATCACTTTGTGCAGCAGAAATTAACACAACATTGTAAATTAACTACATTTTATTAAAAAAAATAAAGTGGGACTCATAAAAAAAGCTAAAATAAATTAATAGAAATTCAAGATATACATAATCAGTATAAATTCAGGATAAACAAGCCAGTGAGGAAATGTATTCTTCCAAATATATCTGGTAAAGTGTATGTTAGGGAGGTGAAGAGAGGGGAATGGTGGTGAAGAGGTAACACAAGGTGTTAGCAGGAATGGAAATAAAGAACTAGAGACTGAGTTTAAAATAAAGAAAAAGAAAATCTCAAACAGTGGTTATGGCTATTGGATGCAAAAAGAATCAGAAACAAAACAGACACAGGTTGATAAGAGCGTAATCCAGTAGAAATATAATACAAACCACAAATGTGACTTAAAACCTTCTAGGAGCCAGAGTAAAAAGAAACAGGTGATAATAATTTTAATAATGTACTTATTTTACCCCCAAATATTATCATTTCAATATGTAATCGATATTTTAAATTATCAGTGAGTTATTTTATTCACTTTTAAACTTTTTGTACCGTGCATATTTTACACTTACAGCACATATTTATGTGGATCAGCCACATTCCAAGCACTCAATAGCCACAGGTGGTAAGTGGCTGCCATGCTGGTCAACAAAGAGGCCTTACATTCACCTGTGAGGGTGGAATCCAAAGGAAAGAGGGGGAGGCCAGGCTGTTGGTAAACTCAGAGACTGTCACAGTCTGTTATGTGGTTTCTTTTTCCTTCCTGCTACATGAGACTCTTAGCTCTAAACCAAATCACATTTTCAGGCATTCCTGAAGGGGTGTAAAGCCTAGAGCCAGACATATGGGGTTCTGGGCTGGGGAGAGAAAAAAAAAACTGTTCGTACTAGACCCCCTGCTGCCTTAGGTTTAAGAGATGGTCAAGGCTTCCTCTGTACAAGGGAAGAGAAATTTCAAAGGAATGTGCTTGGGGGAGGGAAAAGAGGCTTTGGTGCAAATGACTGAAGCTAAGGGTTGGGGAGAAGGACTTAAAGATGACTTAAGCACCTGAGCTTCAAAGAAACCCTTTTGTGCCCATTCCCATCCCCACCGCCAGTCTCTGTGGTCACTGGTCAGGTGACAGCTGCACTGACAGCAGAGGAGGAAGGGTGTACCTTCTAGGGTAGAGGTGGGGTTGGAGCCAGAATCGGCCACAGCCAAAGATCAGATCCAGTTCTACGGGCTAGTGCCATTTGGAGGTTTTCTTGTCTATCCCGGAAAACACAGAGAGCTTTTACTCAACAAGTTCATCAAAAGTATGTTGCAGCTTTTGTAGTATCAGGATTTCACAGATGTATTTAGAACAGAAAGACATGTCCTCCCACTTCTTAAGAATCATGAAAGCACTAAACTAACAGCCGCTAAATTACTGGTGCTACTGAAATCTTTACCTCCAGAGATAAACAGCGTAAGGTGTTCTAGTCCAACATTAAGTATGCATACATTAGAAAGAAAGGTCAGAAAATACGCAGGAGAATAGAAGCTTGTTCACAACGGGAAGAAGTTAAAGAATGATAATTTAAAATCAGTTCATAACTCATAACTGGCAAAAACATTGTCCTTATCTTCTCTAAATAACAACAACCAAAAAGAGCAATATAAACTTCATGCAAGGATACAATCAACACCCATGGCCAATTAACAATTTTTTCTGGTAAAGTCATGTTGTAATCTGTTTTACTCAATATCCTTTGTTCAGCAATTTGGCCTGTATAAAATTTGTTATGTGAACGGGGGTAGTGAGCTAAAAAACTGATTATTCTCCAAAGCAGGTGACATTGCCCACAATGGCAGAAAGACCAACATCTCCAGGAAATGTACTGAGGCAATCACTTGTAAACATGAGTTATTTTAAAATTTTGTATAAAAAAATACAATGTAATAAAAATGTACTTAAAAATGTTTTTTAGAGTATGTGTTTTTTTAACCTTGTTATAGACCGAATGTGTCTTTCCCCCACCCTAATTCATATGTCGAAGCCCTTAAAACCCCTCCAAAGTGATGATACTTGGAGATGGGGCCTTTGGGAGACAACTGAGTTTAGATGAGGTCAAGAGGATGTGGCCTCATAGTGGGATTAGTGTCCTTTTAAGAAGAGGAAAAGACACTAGGGAGCTGTCTAGACTTGTTATAGTTTTCCTTTCAACTCCAATTCCAGTTCCTATGGAATATTGTTCTTTACAGCATTGGACTTTACTTTCACCACCAGACACAGCCACACCTGAGTTTCTGCTTTGGCCCAGCCATTTTATTCTTGATAAATCTAGACAGTATATTAAAAAGCAGAGAAATCACTTTGCTGACAAAGGTCTGCATAGTCAAAACTATGGTTTTTCCAGTAGTCATGCACCGATGTGAGAGCTGGACCATAAAAAAAGCTGAGCACTGAAGCACTGATGTTTTTGAACCGTGATGCTGGAGAACACTTTTGAGGGTCCCTTGGACAGCAAGGAGATCAAACCAGTCAATCCTAAAGAAAATCAACTCTGAATATTCATTGGAAGGACTGTTGCTGAAACTGAAGCTATAATACTTTGACCACCTGATGCGAAGAGCTAACTCACTGGAAAAGATCCTGATGCTGGGAAGGATTGAAGGCAAAAGGAGAAGGGGGCAGCAGAGAATGAGATGGTTAGATGGCATCACCGTTCAATGGACATGAATTTGAGCAAACTCTGAGAAACCTGGCGTGCTACAATCCATGAGGTGGCAGAGTCAGACATGACTTAGTGACTGAATAACAACAAAAACAAAACAGCGCAAATGAACAGAGTTACTTATATAAAGACACTCAATGCAAAAACAGAAAGCATAAAAACTGAAACTACACAAGTGTACACAAGAGGAATGGGTAAGCAAACTGGTACATTATACGACAGAATAACCACAGTTGCAATTCAAAGTAGTAGGTGAGATTATATAAGCAGAATAATAGAATAAGGTTCACAGAAAAAATGTGGAACACAAAAAAGTATATACAATACAAACATTTGTATTTTGAAAAATGTGGGGGAATGTGGAGAGAGAGAAATTATGTATTGGGTTCTTTGCCAATAAAGTTTAAAAAAATGTTAAAAGTCTGACCATTACCAGAGACGGGTCTTGAGCCTGTTGTGAAATTAGTACTCAGAGAGGGAGATTTTGGGTTAAGGATTGGAGTTTTCTCTCCTGTGATCCCAAACTTTCCTGTGATATGACAGTTTAAAATTTTAATTATATTAGTTATTATAAACTGTCATCCTAAGGTAAAAAATATCCTTCCACAAACAGGGTCATTTTACTACTCCTACCTTACTCATACCCACAACTGTTTCTGAAAAACCAGCAGCAGAAGGGCAGAGGACATACCCAACACCCCCTTCAACACTGGCCCATCTCTCGGCTTCTCACCCAAGGCAGCCAAGTGGCCCTTGTCTGGCAATAGGAAAGCAAGATTTCATTGAGCTGATATAATCTGAGAGAATTTTTTTATTTTTACTGTTCTTACTTTGATTTTTATTTGGAAGATAATTGCTTGATAATATTGTATTGGTTTCTGCCATACAACAACGTGAGTCAGCAGTAAGGATACATATGTCCCCTCTCTCTTGAACGTCCCTCCTCATCCCACCCTTCTAGGTCATCCGTGCACCAGGTTGAGCTCCCTGCGTTATACTGCAATTTCCTACTAGCTATCTATTTTACGTATGGTAATGTATATGTTTCAATCCTATTCAATCTGAGAGAAATTTAGACCCAAGTGGTAGCAGGTTGTTAAAATATCTGTCACACTTGAAACTAACACAGCATTGTAAACCAACTTTAATTGAAAGAAAGAAAAAAAAATCAGCTGAGATTCTGGGGTTCTTCCTAGACTCACTTGGCTCTTTCCAACACTACATCACATGAGTTTAGGACAGTCTCAGTTGAGTCCACTTATTCTGTATGACAAAGAATAAGCCTTTCTCAAGGGTACCAAAAGTCAAAGTTAAGGGTCATAAGGATGTGGATATAGACACAAGTGAAGATCTAAATGGGTGCTTGCTTACTTTCCGCAGCTCATGTGATGCTTATCAGGCATTCCCAAGCCCAGGACAAGGACGCAGTACTTCTGTGCCAAGTATTTCTGTGCTGTGTCTAACTTACTGATAATCAATTCCATTTCTTTTTTCTCTACAAGGCCTCTGAAAAGAAAAACAATAATCTGGATTAATTTCTTTTTTCTCTACAAGGCCCCTGAAAAGAAAAATAATAATCTGGATTAATTTGGTAAATGTCTTTATCAAGTAGTGAAAAGTCAGAAGTATAAACTATTTTGAAAGAAACAGAAGTGAGTCAGCACATCTCACTTATAGTTTGTTTTTTTTTTGAGCTGGGGCAGAGGAAGGTCCTCCAAGTCCTTTGACATTTATCACTGTAACTTTCCTGCTGTTTTGCTATAACAGCCATGGAGACTTTTTCCCACTTTAGTTTCCTGTGGGTTTTCTGACGTTACTACTACGTTTGGGGGCTCAATGTTTGAACTGCTCAACGTTTGCCCACCCTTACTTAGTTCTTTGCTGAAAAGGCACTAGTGAGGAACTACTCTGGGAACTTTCAGTTCAGTTCAGTCGCTCAGTCATGTCCGACTCTTTGCAACTCCATGAACCGCAGCAAGCCAGGCCTCCCTGTCCATCACCAACTCCCTGAGTCCACCCAAACCCATGTCCATCGAGTTGGCGATTCCATCCAGCCATCTCATCCTCTGTCGTCCCCTTCTCCTCCTGCCCCCAATCTTGGCATCAGTTAAATCACCTTCCTGCTTTCCTGTAAAACACAGCCCCATCCAATTGAATTGCAAATGTACTTTCTAAAAGACAATCTGTTTTTAGGTTACAGCATGTCTGAATCCTAATTTTAGAAGCTTTGCAGTACAATATAGTAGGAAACAATATTGCCGACAATATATTCCAATAATTGCTATTGAAAAACGAAGTGTCACTATCTTGTTTCCTGCCCTTTCCAGAAAGATTTAAACCAGATGAAATGCCCTTTAAACAACAGGAACAGCATGCTGCCCCTTCCATTGTTAACCACTAGACTAACCACAGGAGGATAAGCTGCGGGGAAAGGCAGTGGGTTTAAGGATAATACAGATGTATCCAAGCACAAAACTTTATCACACGTAGTGAGAAGGCCTGTGAGTCATCAGAATAACATGAGTTTCTGCAATAGATAAAAGTGGGTTCCAACTTTAAATGCCCAACTATCACATAATCCAACACACACTCTCCCACGAGCACCCCAATGACCATCACTGTTTCCTGCCTCCCTGTTTCCTTCAGAAGCACCACCTTCAGCCTTCACCTCTACTTTGCCAGATCTGCCAATAGTTAATCTCTCCTTTTGCTGCTGAAAACAAAGTAAATCAAACAACAACGATGAAATGGTTTGAAATGTTTGGGCAAATGGTTCTCAAGTCTTAACACGCGTAAAAAATTTCACCTGGTATATTTGCTAGAAGTCCAAATTCCCAATGCCAACTCCTCTTTCAGATTTTGGTTCAATTAAGTCTGGGTAGAGCCTGGCATTGAAAACAAACCCAGGTATAATCCTCTGGAAAAAATTTTGGTAATAATTTCAAGTGCCACACAATTGGTCATAAGTTTTGATCCAACAATCTCTCCTGGAAATTTCTTTTTAAAAAAATCATCCAAAGTTAGGGGAGAAATGTAATACATGAAGATATCAATGCAATTATTTATGTCTATCAGGAAAACTGGAGACTCCCAAAATACATAAACTAGAGGGACAATAGGAATAGTAATACAGGCTGTAGTAACACAGCCAGTTACTGTTTAAGGACTTAAAGGATCTAATATATGAGTCTCTGTGGGATTTAAGCCAGGCACCAAAGTCTGTGCCATTATCACTATACTACATGGCTTCTTAACAGGCAGATATATAAGTCACTAACATACAATGGCTTGATGGAACATTATTCCACCATTAAAAATTATAATTAGGAAGCTTGTAACAACTTGAAAATATTTATGATGTTTAAAACTGCATACATAATTGAACCTTTGTTTGGAAGCTATAAGTCCTAATTACAAATGGATAACCTTAGCAACAGAAAGCCAATCTGACTAGTAAGGGATGCGAGCACACCACACAGACATAGACTGTGGAGTTAGAGACGTGCATTCTATCTCAGCTCCACCACTAACTTGGCAGGTAACCTCCAGCCAGCTATTTAAACTCTCTGAGCCTTAGCTTCATTATCTGTAAAATGGGGATAAGGCTTCTTCTTTTGGAATGAGGTCTTTTAGTCATCTAAGATCATCAAAGTGTATCTTTGGTATCTTTCTATATCTCTTCCCACTCTCCTCTCACAGGTTATAGGATTTCCTTCCAAGTGCCAACCACTAGGTTAGGATAAAATGCATTATCTTACCTAATCTGGACAATAACTGAAAGTGAGTGCTACTATTATCTCTATGTTAGACCTCATTATTTTGACTGAAATTGATTTTTAAGTTATGCCCAGATATCTCAATGTAATTTAATTTGTTTCTATTATAATAAACCAATCAACTAATGGAAACTTGAAAATGAAGTTACGCTTTTTTAGAATCACACCACAGAACCATTACTTTTAAGGCTTGAATTTTTCAGTCATTCTGTAACTGATTCCTTCTATGAAAGTATACAAATATCACTGAAAAAAAAAGTGGGTGTTAGTTGCTCAGTTGTGTCTTACTCTTTGCAACCCCATGGACTGTAGCTCCCCAGACTCCTCTGTCCATGGAATTCTTCAGGCAACAATAATGGAGTGGGTAGCCATTCTCTTCTCCAGGGGATCTTCCCAACCCAGGGATTGAACCCAGGTCTCCTGCACTGCAGGCAGATTCTTTATCATCTGAGCCACCAGAGAACCTCCAACCAAATATTATTGGGTTCTATAATTTTAGTACATTTCAAAAATAACTAAAAAACCTTTCTTCTATCTATTCTTATAGATTAAGAACTGAAACAATGTCTCTGGCTTGAGTAGCAATAACCTGCAGAATTTGAAAACACCATACAAAATAAAAGCTAATATGCTACCAAAGTCTAATAAATTTCGTCTTTGGAAACAGTAAGACTCCTCAAAGTTTCTGAGCCCAAGGCTGGCTTGAGCCCCTACCATGGAAACACTTCATGATCTCTGGCTGCTCTACTGGATGTTGCATATTATAATGGCTTTACTGGAGCAGCAATGTTTGAATTATTTATTTGGTTCCTTAGAAAACTGCTATCCTAATACATTCATTTGTCCACAAAATGTTTCTCAGCCTGCTTGTTTATGTGCAAGGATTTTGCATTTTGAAAACATTCCACAGCAACAAACTGATGACTCTTATCCAGCATTCCTAACAGCTAAATCATTGGGTTGGTTCCACGTGTACTGGGGAGGGCACTGGGAAAGTTCCATGGCTTGCAAAGGTCACCATGCCTGAGAGGCATTGTTCCACTTGGGACGCTGAGTTCTCAGATTCTTGCCTGTATAGCTCTGAGCCACCTCCACCTAAAGTGACTAAATTCTTCATATGTAGCCTAAGAAATAATTTTCTTCTGTGATGTGGAATATCATTTGGGTCATACTTGTTGGTTTTTTTTAATTCTACGTTTTTTTAAATTAGATGCTTACAAACCCTTTAGCAAGAACTTTGTAAGCATGAAAAACAGAAATAATATCTATATCCACATTGTTCAATATGGTAGCTGTGGGCCACATGTAGCTGCTGAGCACTTTGAACAGCTAGTGCTCAGCTATTCCTCAATTTCTCTGAATTGAGGAATATTATAAAATAGACATCATTTCAAAAACTTGCTAAGTAAAAGTAAAGTATTTTATTAACAACTTCCTAACATTGACTACAAGTTGGAATGATTATATTTTTGAGTCATTGGATTAAATAAAATACCTTGTTAAAATTAATTTCACCTGCATCTTTTTACAATTTAAAAATACAACTATCAGAAAAGGTTAAATTACATACATAGCTCTCAAAAGTTAAGCATACTCTTCTATTGGGCAGTGCTGGTCTATATTATTTGGAATATTTGGTTAACAGAATACCCATCTGAATTATTCAGTGAGTGTTAAAACTGGAGAACTCCTCTCTGTAAAATGTTTAATAATAATAAATATTTTATTTTTTATCTTATAAGAGAAACATTAAATAAATATTTTATCTTAATAATCCAAGATTTCTCAATTTGCATCATCTCTTTAGCCTACACAAAAGTTAGTTTTAATACTGGCAGTGATAAAGCTTTAAAGTGCACTGTGGGGAATTCCCTGGTGGTCCAGTGGTTAGGACTGGTGCTTTCACTGCCAGGGCCCTGGGTTCAATCACTGGTGGGGAACTAACATCCTGGAAGCCCCGAGGCTCGGCCAGAAATAAATAAATCAATTTTTTAAAAATGCACTATAAAATTCTACTTACACCATATAGCTTTTGGGTTTCTTTTCCTGTGAGATTTTTTCCAAGTAATAATTTAAGTAGTACAACAATGCCATAAGGAAATTGTCAAGATTCTTATTCCTATGAGGAGATTAAAAGAAAATAATGACGTTATTTCAATCATGAAGCTAGCCATAAAAAATACATGGGCATACAACACAAGAACAAGTAGAAACACATGTCAGCATACCCATCACACAACTAATTTACATTTAAAATTCTATCTACATAACTGTTGAAGATATAAGAAATCTGACTTTCGTAAACAAAACTTTTTAGGAGGTCACAACTGAATTACAATTTTGCTTATCAATTAGTTTCCAATTTTTAAAAGTTTTTATACTATAGGTAACTTTTTGTTGTTTAAAAAATGTACACAAATGTATGAGGTAAAAAGGCTCTCCCCTCACTCTTTTGTCACCATCCTACTCCTAAGTGGTACCCAGTGTTAAGAGTTTGGCATGAATCCATCCTAACCTTTCTAGAGCACAGACAATCACATATAAGGTCCTCCCCTACCAACACACATACATATGCATGAATATATGCCTTAATTTTTTTTGTAACAAATGGGACACTGCTTTATACACAAGTCTTTGTAACTTGCTTCTGTCACTTATCTGTGTAGATGGACCTTTTTCCATGATACCATGTATAGATTTTTCTCATTTTTTTAAACAGCTGGATAAAGTATTCTGTAGCTCAAAGTTTATTTAACTAATCCTGTACCAATGGATATTTAGGTTTTTAAAAAATATTATAGACATTGCTGCAGAAATCATTCTCACAGCCACATTTTTTAGTAACTTCCTAGAAGTGAAAATGCTAGGACACAGAATATGCAAGTTTCATAAGTTTTGCTCTCCAAAAAGATTGCATTGATTTACAGTCCTACATCATTTGTTTTAAAACTAAAAGCATTTGTTTTCTTTCCGAATATTCTTACAAAATTTTTGCTGCTTCCTTTCTAGCCCCAGATGGAAATGTTTACTGCGGCATGCTTTCCTTAACTATACCTTGAGAGCAAGATGAAGATGAGCAGTGCAGACTTGTTTTTCCACGATATTAATAACTACCTGTCCAAGACTGGGTTCTCTCAGAAACATGCCATGAGACAGATGTGAGAGTAAGTAGTTTACTTGGAAGTGATCAGAGTAAACATCAGTAAGGGAGCGGAGAGGTGAGATAGAAAAGGGGTGTTAACAAGTTCATTATCACTGTGTAGTTCAGTCCCATGGGGGACTCTGGGAGACAGTGTAGAAAACTCAAGAGTTATCCTGGCAGGTGGAAGGTGGGCTCTTTATCTGCCCACTCTCCCTCCAACACATCACTGACTAGAGGCTGCTTCTGGGGCACTGACTCCCTAGTGCCCCAAGCTTGCCCTGCAGTCTGGCTGAGTGTGCTCCTGCCATAGAATAAAGCATCAGGCAGAGACTCTTAGGTGTTTGCCGTAAATGGTCTTCACTGAATGCTGAGGGGATCTGAGGGTGCTCCCACAGTTCAGGATACCCATTTTTCACCGAGTGGTCCCAAGTGCCGCTGTCATGTGGAGCAACTTCCATGCACAGTCACCTACAACACCAGGACTTCCAAACTTGTATCTGAGGAAACTGACGCTTAGGAAGGACAAGAAGCTCTGGCAGAGGCACACACCTGGTACTTGGGGCTGCCAGAAGTAACTAGTGGAGAACCCTGATCTTCAGTAAGTGAGCATACCCTTTAACTAACATACACACAGTGCATACTCATTGGAACTCTAACAGTATGCTCTCCATACTCCTTGACTTTATTTTGGGCTCCTGTGACCTGACTTTTTCTCCCTTTGGTCTCAGTCTTTGAAACAGAATCCTGAGAGGATGGCCGGCATAGAGCCAGCTCTTTCTCCTAAAACTCAGATTTTTCATCATTTATCAGATGGAATGACTTCAAAATAAAAGGATCTAAAATGTCTCACAAGCATTACATACCTCATAAATGTTGTAAAGGAACAGATACGTGGCATCTCAGTATCTTGTAGCAAAAGCAAAGCCACAACTGAAGGGAGAGAAGATGGACAGTTTAAAGAGGGACAAACTGCTGCCTTAGAGGCTGACCCCAGGGAACTCATGTAAGGATGATGACACAGTTACTCACATTTAGCATCGTAGAGTGTAATGTTGCCCTGCTGACTCCGTTTCTCTAAGCCTCTGGGTGATTTATCGTCTCTTAGAGCAAACCTTTTATCTGTCAACCTGTTAGGGGATATGACAGTCTCTAGAAGTGCTTTAAAAAAAATTGTTTTTTATTTTTGGCTATGCTGGGTCCTTGTTGCTGCAAAGGGTTTTCTAGTTGCACAGAGCGGGGGCTACTCTCTACTTGCGGTGAGTAGGTTTCTCATTGCCATGGCTTCTTTCACTGGGGACCACAGGCTCTAGGGCACGCGGGCTTCAGCAGTTGCGGCACATGGGCTCAGTAGATATGGCTCCCAGGCTCTAGAACACAGGCTCAGCTGTGTGGCACATGGGCCTAGCTGCTCCACAGCATGTGGGATCTTCCCGGATCAGGGATGGAACTCGAATTTCCTGCAGAGCAGGTGGATTCTTTACCACTGAATCCCCAGGGAAGCCCTCTAGTAGTACTTCGAAAGGTTTTAATTGTATTTAATTTATCCGGAGGCACAGAAAGTGTTTACTATAAAGTAAGGAGACCCTGAGTGTTATGCATGGGTTTCATTTAATGTAGGATCATTTTGGAATATATTTTATTAAACATAGTATATACTATGCTAGGGATAGGAGGAATGCATACTGCCTGATATAAAATGAACATATCAATTTCACCCAAAATAGAACATTTAGGTCATCTATTTTTGGCATATCTATCATTTTCAATTTTTTTAAAAAGCATAAAAAGCTGAAAATTCATTTGTAGCCAAATTATCACAAGGATACACTATTGGGATGACTAGCTTCCATCATCATTGTGAAATAGTACATGTTCTTTCCTTGATGCGTATTTGCATTTCAACTTAAGATGATGGGAGTGATATTTTCTTAAGAGTTTTTAGAGGCTTAAGCCATTCTGCTAAGAGGCGCTATTAGCAACACTGCCATGGTGGTAGTTAAGCTACCTGTCTGAAGCTGGACCATCAATTTCAGCAAAGTGAACTGCTTTGCCTTTCTTTCCTCTTTCCTTGAGTTCTACTGTAGGTATAAAACTGTAACAGAAATGAGAAAATTAGGAACTTAATCTTTTCTTGGGAGAAACTAATCAGAGCATTGCCACGGATCATGGAACCTTAGGACTGACACGTATTGTGAGTGTCCTGGAGAGAATCGCAGGCACATCCACACTTAATCCATGTATTCACATGTGGAACCACCACCCAGGAAAAGATGAAAAGATCGGACTTTGTATTCTGCATCTACGTATCACTAGCCTCCAGGATACCAGCATAAACAAACATTTCATCTGAAAATCCAGCTGTAACTTCACAAGAAATAGAAGGCTTGTGATCAATTTGGAAGGATTTTTTTGATTTACTGAGTACTTGTTACATGCAATGTGCTTTGAAGTATGATCTCATTCAATCCTCACAGCAACTCTATGAGGAAAATATTACTACTGTCACAATTTTTTCATTATGAGAAAGACTGAAGTTTAGAAAGAGATTAAGTAAACTGACCAAGATCACTTAGCAAGTGCCAGAGCCAGAACTGGGCCCAGTTCTCTAGCCACAGAGCCATGTGCTTACCCACCAGGCAGTCCTGCCTCCCGAGCAGGACTCAGTTGCCATCGCTATGGACTCTTCTAAAAGCTTGATTATCTCTAAGAAGGTTTCAGGACCCTTTACTTAACTCAGGGTTTCTTAGACTCTTTAGTTTTTGTGCAAGCATTATTGAGCAGTAATGGGCCTAACTAACAGTAGACCACAATTAAGCAACAATAAAACTGAGGCCATGTTCTGTGTCAGGCATTGCTGTAATATCAAAAATAAGTGTTGTCTGACAAGGGTGTCCACTTTCACTACTATTATTCAACATAGTTCTAGAAGTCCTAGCTACAGCAATCAGAGAAGAAAAAGAAACAAAAGGAATCTAGATCGGAAAAGAAGTAAAGCTCTCACTGTTTGCAGATGACATGATACTGTACATAGAAAACCCTAAAGATAGTATCAGAAAATTACTAGAGCTAATCAGTGATTTTAGCAAAGTTGCAGGATACGAAATCAATACACAGAAATTATTTGCATTTCTATATACTAACAATGAAAACTCAGAAAGAGAAATTAAGGAATCAATCCCATTTACCATTGCAACAAAAAGAATTAAATATCTAGGAATAAACTTACCTAAGGAGACAAAAGAACTGTGCACAGAAAATTATAAGACACTAATGAAAGAAATCAAAGATGACATAAACAGATGGAAAGGTATTCCGTGTTCCTGGGCAGGAAGAATCAATTGTGAAAATGACTATACTACCAAATGCAATCTACAGATTCAATGTGATCCTTATCAAATTACCAATGGCATTTTTCACAGAACAAAAAATTTCACAATTCATATGGAAACACAAAAGACCCAGAATAGCCAAAGCAGTCTTGAGAAAGAAGAATGGAGCTGGAGGAATCAACCTTCCTGACTTCAGGTTATACTACAAAGCTACAGTCATCAAGACAGTATGGTACTGGCATACAAACAGAAATATAGACCAAAGGAACGAGATAGAATGCCCAGAAATAAACCCATGCACCTATGCTGCTGCTGCTGCTAAGTCACGTCAGTTGTGTCCAACTCTGTGCAACCCCATAGATGGCAGCCCTTCTCCGTCCCTGGGATCATCCAGGCAAGAATACTGGAGTGGGTTGCCATTTCCTTCTCCAGTGCATAAAAGTGAAAAGTGAAAGTGAATTCGCTCAGTCATGTCTGACTCTTCGTGACCCCATGGACTGCAGCCTACCAGGCTCCCCCATCCATGGGATTTTCCAGGCAAGAGTACTGGACTGGGTTCCATTGCCTTCTCCCATGCACCTATGGGTACCTTATTTTTGACAAAGGAGGCAAGAATATACAATGGGGCAAAGACAGCCTCTTCAGTAAATGGTGCTGGGAAAACTGGACAGCTACATGTAAAAGAATGAAATTAGAACACTTCCTAACAACATACACAAAGATAAACTCAAAATGGATTAAAGACCTAAATGTAAGATCAGAAACTATAAAACTCTTAGAGGAAAACATAGGCAGAACACTCGATGACATAAATCAAAGCAAGATCCTCTATGACCCACCTTCTAGAATAATGGAAATAAAAGCAAAAGTAAACAAGTGGGACCTGATTAAACTTATATGCTTTTGCACAGCAAAGGAAACTATAAGCAAGGCAAAAAGACAGCCCTCAGAATGGGAGAAAATAATAGCAAATGAAACAACTGACAAAGGATTAATTTCCAAAATATACAAGCAGCTCATACAACTCAATGCCAGAAAAACAAACAACCCAATCAAAAAGTGGGAAAAAGACCTAAACAGACATTTCTCCAAAGAAGACATACAGATGGCTAACAAAGACACGAAAAGATGCTCAACATCGCTCTTAATTAGAGAAATGCAAATCAAAACCACAGTGAGATATCACCTCACACTGGTCAGAACGGCCATCATCAAAAAGTCTACAAACAATAAACGCTGGAGAGGGTGTGGAGAAAAATGAATGCTCTTGCACTCATGGTGGGAATGTAAATTGATACAGCCACTATGGAAGACACTATGGAGATTCCTTAAAAAACTAGGAATAAAACCACCATATGACCCAGCAATCCCACTCCTAGGCACACACCCTGAGGAAACCAAAATTGAAAAAGACACATGTATCCCATTGTTCATTGCAGCACTATTTACAATAGCTAGAACATGGAAGCAACATAGATGTCCATCAACAGATGAATGGATAAAGAAGTTGTGGTATATATACACAATGGAATATTACTCAGCCATAAAAAAGAATACATTTGAGTCAGTTCTGATGAGGTGGATGAACCTAGAACCTACTATACAGAGTGAAGTGAGTCAGAAAGAGAAATATAAATATCATATTCTAACACACATATACGGAATCTAGAAAAATGGTACTGAAGAATTTATTTACAGGGCAGTAGTAGAGAAACAGACACAGAGAATAGACTTATGGACATGGGGAGAGGGGAGGAGAGGGTGAGATGTATGGAAAGAGTAACATGGAAACTTACATTACCATATGTAAAATAGATAGCCAACAGGAATTTGCTGTATGGCTCAGGAAACTCAAACAGGGGCTCTGTATTAACCAAGAGGGGTGGGATGGGGTGGGAGATGGGAGGAATGTTCAAAAGGGAGGGGATATATGTATATCTATGGCTGATTCATGTTGAGGTTTGACAGAAAACAACAAAATTCTGTAAAGCAATTATCCTTTAATAAAAAAATAAATAAAAAACATTGTCTGATTACAGTCAATGCATAGACTGTCAGGATTATTAGGAAATGCTTAATAGGAAAACAGAAAAAAAGTGTTTTAAAGACCAGCAGGATGTGGTTCATGCCTTATAAACAGTGCATTTTCTAAGAGAATTGTGGTATCTACCAAATACATTAGTTTGGCAGCCACTGTGGATTATGATGTTGATTTTTCTGCCTGAAATAATGCCACATTGATAACATGACCTAGAAGTTTAGTCTCTGCCCACAGTTATAGGTCTCTTTGTTAAGTTTAAGTGTAGATATAGTAGATAGCAGCACTTTTCTCCAGACTTTAATCATTCTCTAAGTATGCATATACACTCTTATTATCTCCTTGTCAACATAAGTTTTGAAACAACTTCCTTTACATTTTTTCTGGCATTGGTTGCCCACAAAGTCATAAGTTTAGAGAAATATCTCCTATGGGAATAATAAAGTTAATCAGTTTGGTACTTTCTTCTTCCAGAAGTTTTTGCCAACATCCTGGCAATATTCAGATTGAAAACTAGGTTAGAATCCAAAAGCATGTATATACTTTTAGATATGTCACCTCAAGGGAATGACTTTTTCCTTTTTTTTTTTTTCCTCCAGAACATTGGCACCAACTTGGTTAGTGGATGATTCCTGAACTTTCATTCTTCCTTGTCCTCTTCTTATCACTGGTCTGCACGGATTGGGTCTTTAGGGGGAGGGTGTGCTGAAATACTGAGGCTGCTGCTGCTAAGTCACTTCAGTCGTGTCCGACTCTGTGCGACCCCATAGACGGCAGCCCACCAGGCTCCTCTCTCCATGGGATTCTCCAGGCAAGAACACTGGAGTGGGTTGCCATGTTCTTCTCCAATGCAGAAAAGTAAAAAGTGAAAGTGAAGGCATTAAGTCATGTCCGACTCTTCGCAACCCCATGGACTGCAGCCTACCAGGCCCCTCCATCCATGGGATTTTCCGGGCAAGAGGACTGGAGTGGGGTGCCATTGCCTTCTCCGGAATACTGAGGGAATGGTGAGAAAAAAAGAAGTGAAAGGATACCAAATGGTGATAGTGGCCATCTCCAGAGAGAGGTGGGGATAGATAGGACAGAGAGGTGGTGTGGTGATGGAGAGAGCTATCTTCCCCAGCTGTATGCTTTTGTATTATTTGACAGTTTGGTTTTTTTTTTTTTTTTGGTAATAACAAGAATTTGCATTGCGTGCATGCTGTCATGTCTTGACTCTTTGTGACCCTTTGGACTGTAGCCTTTTAGGCTCCTCTGTCCATGGGCTTTCCCAGGCAAGAATACTGGAGTAGACTGCCATTCCTCCTCCAAGAGTAAAAAGAATGTATTGATATATTACCTGCATACCTTAAAAAATGTTGATAGAGGTACAGAGAAAGAAACAGTATGTGGTCAATACATTCTATTGACAGACCATTTAGAAAGTCTTTAACAAGACGGTCAATTCCCCTAAACATTCAGACATTTTCTAACAGCTCTGTGAAGTCCATTCTGTTTGCTGGATATCTAATGTGCAGCACTGATATTAATATAACCACCCTGAACAAGAACACAAAGCTGTTTTCAGTTTTCCCTTGGACCATCAAAGTGTTTTGGGCACTTACAAGCCATTGGCTGTTAACTCTCCCCCTAGGCTAAAGAAATTTCAGGTCACCAGCCCTTCCCATGGTTTCTCTTCTCTAGAAGATGAGAGAATACAGAAACACCCAATCTCAGTTAATGTCAAATGAAACTGCTTCCCTCCTAACCTTGTTTCAGATCCATCCCTACAATTCAACATTTCTTCCCCTATTAGTTTGCCTGAGTTAAACTGGAGATGAGAGAGCCTTATGATAAGGAAAAGGACACATTTGGGATCTTACAGTCAGGTCTGTGAACTAAGTCAAGTGAACTTAGAATTCTAAAGTCATAAGATCATAGAATTTGGGGATTAGAGGACATCAAAAAGATCATCTAGTACATGGATGTACATGGATGTCATTTTACTGATGGAGAACTAAGGCTCAGAGAGGCTGATCATGTCTCAGCATTTGAAACTTGTAGCAGGCAGTGCATGCCCTTAGCCAACAGTCTGACATTTACTGCTAAACCTTCAGTCTTTGTTATGACCTCTGTATACGTAACACCTTCCCACACTTATCTGAGTGGTTTTTAACTTGACTAAAGTCATCCTCTGGTTCAGATGGTGAGATGGATTCCTTCTTGCGAGTGTCTTGAAATAGCTCTGAAAGCAGCCTATGCTCACAGTGCATTTGGAATCAGTAAGAAGCAGCATTAGTAATAATTGAAAATTGGCCCTTGAATTGCACCTCTGCTTGGCTCCCAAACCACAGTCTGACCTAGATCTATACCTTCTTCCAATCTTCATAGTCCCCCCTTCAATCTGGCAACCTATTTAGACCACGCTGTGCTCGTGTGCTTTCCTGATATTTATAGCACAATCATGTCATTTTCCTTTGCCCTGAAACAAATGAGGAAAAACAGTCATATTTTCTCCTAGAACTTATCACTAAGATGCAGAGGGTTGGACCACTCTTGGCTTCCACACCAGTTAGAGCTCTTCAGGGGTTACTAGAGTCTTTTCTTAGGCTATGTTGAAAAATAAGTCCAAGGCTTCTGGAGGTGTAGTTTCCTGTGTGTCCTCAGGGAAATCCATGACCTTAGCAAAGACTCAGACAGGGGCTGATTCTCTCCCAGCTGGAAGTAGAAGGCACCTGAAACATGAAATGATAGAACTACAGACACTGTGTCAGAGAGATGCATGTCTTGTGGGCCAACTCACCTGTGAATAAAGGTATTCCTTTTTGTAAAAGATTCTTTGATGTGGACCATTTTAAAAGTCCTTATTGAATTGTTACAATATTGCTTCTGTTTTATGTTTGGATTTTTGGCCCCGAGGCATGTGGTATCTTAGCTCCCTGACCAGGGATTGAACCCACGCTCCTGCATTGAAAGGCAAAGTCTAAACCACTGGACAGCCAGGAAAGTCTCCAAGGTATTCCCTCTCTAACAAATAAGAAAGAAATGGGCATGCATGCTGATGAACTATGCAACACCCTCATTTACTCCTTAGAAGGCATTATTGTTTCATTTTCTGAATAAGGGAACTTATGATTAACAAGGCTAAGTAACTTGACAAATTATGACAATCAAATTAGTAGCAGAACCAGGATTTGAACCCAGGTCTTCCTCCAAACCACTCTCCACTGTCTCTTTCTTAAGAAATAATGACCATCCTTTCCCCGCCCATTACAGTGTCATTTCATGCATGGAGGTAATGGGTATGCTGCTATATTCTGATAGTTATTCTCCTCAGGGTATAATCTGCAAAGGTCAGACAAACTCTGCCTGTGAATAGGGCACTACTTCTCTGAAGGGTAAGATTTCCACTGTCATTCATCCAGGAAAGATGCAAGGAACTGCAAGGTGGGGGAGAGAAGGGGTCATCTTCTCTTGACCTGAATCTGAGAGTACTTAGATGTCTGTGAACTCCTGTTGGCTAGTGGGTGTAAAAGGTGGCCTACCTACCCCATGTGGAGGGAGACCAAAACCATGGAAGAAATTTCCAAGGTCTTAAATTGATGTGATAGAACTTGGACACTCCTGAGATCAAGCTGTTACTTTGCAAAGCAGATTATCTGGGTACATGACACTACAAATTCCCTCCCACAGCCCCCATGTCCTCAGTACAGTACGCACTTGTTCAGTAAACATTTGGTGAGTTCCTACTCTGAAATTCTGGAGATGGCTTCAGGGATGAGAAGATGACTAAGATAGTTCTGCCACTGAGGGCTTACAGTCTATTGGTGGGAGATACTGTTTAAAGTGGAAAGGACTTTGGCATCAGATAAACCTCGGTTCAAAATGTCAGTTCTGCTGTTTCCTGGTTGTGTGACTTTGGCTTAATTGCTTAATCTCCCTGAGCCATGTTTCTTCATCTATGAAGTGGAGATATTAACACTCACTTTTCAAGGCTGTTTTAAGAACCAGAACAATATGCAAATGCCTGGGACATAACAGGTGCCTAGCAGATAGTGGCTAGTCTTGTTAGTTTAGCAAAACACTTTAAATAGAGTCAATATTTTCCCAGTGGAGATTTAAAACTAGTTCTTCTTATCTTCCCTAGTATCTCAGTTAGTAAAGAATCCGCCTGCAATGCAGGGGACCCTGGTTCGATTCCTGGGTTGGGAAGATCCGCTGGAGCAGGGATAGGCTACCCACTCCAGTATTCTTGGGATTCCCTTGTGGCTCAGCTGGTAAAGAATCTACCTGCAACACAGCAGACCTAGGTTGGATCCTTGGGTTGGGAAGATAAGATCCCCTGGAGAAGGGAAAGGCTACCTACTCTAGTATTCTGGCCTGGAGAATTCCATGGACCCCATAGTCCATGGGGTCACAAAGAGTAGGATGCGACTTTCACTTTCTTTCTTCTAATTTAATTGGAGAAGGAAATGGCAACCCACTCCAGTGTTCTTGCCTGGAGAATCCCAGGGACAGGGGAGCCTTGGTGGGCTGCCGTCCATGAGGTCGCACAGAGTCGGACACGACTGACGCCACTTAGCAGCAGCAGCTAATCTAATAATTTTACCTTGTAAAATGTACTGTCTATTGCAGCAGGTATAATATGGTCTCATTAATGTAAAACTCTATAACTCAAAAAAGCAATTTTATAAAGTAGTTAAGAATATAGAGTGTTAACCAAGTAGACCTGGATTTAAAACGTCTTAATCACCTCTGAGCTGTGAGATCTGGCCAAGTCACAGTTTTCCTCAAACTTCTTAGCCCTTTGACATCAGTTTCTTCATATGTAAAAGTAGATTAACATGCAGCTGTTTCAAAGGGCTGATAAATTGATTAGCACAGTTTCTGGTACATAGGAAGCAGCTGATAAATGTCATCAGAAAGTGATATCTGGAAGGCTGCCAAAATGGTTATCTCTAGATGGTGAGATTTCAGGAGACATTCATTTTATTCTTTGTACTCTTCTGTATTGCTTGAATTTTTTTTTACACAAACACATGTAATTTTCATAAAAGCTATAATAAAGTTTTGTTAACATTTACCTTCTGAATTCAAGTGTTTTGGTTTCATCTTTCCAGTACCACATCCCTAATCGCAATCCCAATTGCTGTAAAATGAAATGATTGCAGCAAAAATAATTAAAGGTTCAATTTAAAATCAACATGTCATAATGAACTTTTAACAATAATTCGCACTAGTTGCTCTTTAACGCTATAGAGCCTTAAACTTTCTTTTTTTTAAACTTGATGCCAGGATTTTATCTTATTATTCCGGGGTGTAGTTTCAGTAGACAGTAAGGAAGGAAGGAAAAAAGGGGAGAAAGGAAGGAAGGGAAGGAAGAGCGGAAGGATAAGAGCATGCATCACCTTAAGGCTCACCATAGCAATTTACCGATTAATTGGGACTTAGACCACAATAAGCTGGTGCCCAAGGCAGCCCCAGTCTTTCAGAGGAGTTAAGACGCCTGTTGTAACTCTGACCCACGGCTTCAAAGCAAGCGAGCGTACTACAGGTTCACGCTCTCCAAGGCTGCGTAGCTACCAGCTCGCAGCCTTTCCTCTCCCGGGATCCCAGCCAGACCGAGCAGGACAGCTTCCTCCGCAGGAGGGTTTCTTATTTTGCAGAAAACCCATCACAGGTGGTGAGGTGGAACTTTCATCTGGATATCTGCGTGGGGAGACGGAATTCAATTCTGACCGTTTGCTGAACACACCTCCATCATCCGGTTTTCGCAGACCACTTTGCCCACGTCTCCCGGAGTGCGGCTCGCCCCAGGCTACGGCGGCGCCCCACCGGGGGAGCGCGGAGGGCAAGGCCGTGGTTGAGGCAGTGGAGGGCGCCGCGGCCCAGCCACCGAGCCCCGTCGAGCGCCGGAGGTGGGCGGGGGGGGCCGCGTGGTCGTCCTTCCACCGGCCGCGGAGTGGGGTCGGCCGAAGCTGCACTTACATCCGACTGGGCAGACTGCGTGTACAATCTCCGCTGCCTCCAATAAAACTCCGTAACAGGACTCGTGGTCTCCCGCCGGCCGCTTCAGAGCGTCGCCTGGAAACCGTGGCTGGGGGCGGGGGCGGGGGCGGGGCCGTGCTTCCTACGCCGCAGCGGCTGGTGGGCGTCGCTCCCGCTTCTGCCGACACCCTGGGGTGCGGTGGCGCTCTGGCATCTCACTGCGAAGCTGCCCGAAGGTTTCTTCCTTAGGGGTCAGTTCTTCTTGCCTTCCCACCGAGAAGCCAACCACGTCACTGGCTTTGTTTTTAATTAGAAAAACTAGATTCAGTTCCATAGGGAAGCTCCCTTTGTTCCCAAGTTTGATAGCACTAAATGAAGTTTAAATCTAGGTTGGAGAAACAAAAAAAAAATCCAGGCTGGGACTAAATTGACTGGGGCGGGGGGACGGGGGGAGTGGCGTGGCGTGAGTGGCGCAACCGTGGAAATCAAGGTTTTTGAAACTGGGTTCTGCAGCATAACTAGATGTGGAAGTCGTTTGAAGATACCCAAATGATCGGTGTTTGAGGATTCTTAAGGAGTAATGTATGTAAAGCATCACCCTTAAACCTTGGTTCGTGTCAATGGGTATTCAACGGTGTCACTCATTTGTGTACAAGTCTTTTGCAGCCCCCCATGGACTGTAACCCATTATGCTTCTCTGTCCATGGGATTTCCCAGGCAAGAATACTGGAGTAGGGAGCCATTTCCTTCTCCAGGGGATGGAACTCCCTTTCTCCTGCTTTGGCAAGTGGATTCTTAACCACTGAGCAACCTGGGGAAGTCCACGTTCAACTTCATTTCTGCATTTCTACTTTTCAAACCACGTGTCTTGTAATTTCTTCTTGTAACTGAGTTGATATGCAGATTGGTATTTTTCCCCTTCTAACACTGATAGTAAGCAATGCTAAATGACACTACATGACTGGGAATGCCTCATATATTCTGCTTTTGTTTTAGCCCCACAACTTAATTAACATTAAATAGATGGTCAGTAAATACCTGATTTTATTTTCATATAAACTTTACATTGGTGGGATGATGGGTAATACCCATTTACTACAGTTGGTTTCTTTTTTTTTTTTTTTTTTTCTGGCTGTACTCTGCACACATGTGGGATCTTAGTGCCCCAACCAGGGATTGAATTTGGCACCCCCTACATTGGAAGGTGGAGTTTTAACCACTGGGGAAGTTCCTTGCATAAACTTTACAAACAAGAGCAATAGACACTCCACTGCTTCCCCTTAACCCCACCATCCTAGTCTACTTGGTAACACACAATCACTGTTCACAGTGGTATAAAATTGTAAACACCTAGATTCATGATTCACTCTTGAGTCCACTGCTGGTAACTGCTCCAGTTGGCTCAGATATAAAGAAACCCACCAGTACACCGGCAATGTTGCTTTGAGGCTATGGCCTTAGAGGCTGGCTTATTGTAAAATGACTCTTTTGAAAAGAATTCACCAAAATATTCCAGTCATCAAAAGCTTTTCTCCAACCTGGGTATTTAACTTTGGGTGTGAACAAGGAGAAATAATGAGTTGAAGTACCCAAAAGGACCAAGGAAGAACAAGGACTCCGGGTGGTACCCATTTACCACACTTCCAGGCAACCTCTTCAGTTTAGCTCAATGAGTGAAGAAATGCTAATAGAAAACCAAAGATCTTTTATACCTTACCATGTTTAACTTTAGTCTAATATACAAAACTAAAGGTAAAAATAAAGGAATTGAGAACCCAAAACAATGACCTGCATAAAAGTTACATGACAAGTTACCACAGCTGTGCTAGAGGGACATGTTATTACTTAGAGGAAACCCTGGATAACTCTGAAGGTACCATCTTATATTTCTGTGTCACTAGACCCTAACGAAAGAGGGAGTAAAAATTGTTTTTATGACTCTAAATCATTATTTTTAAAGTGACCCACTCATCTATTAGATTTTCCACTAGTTTTTTTTTTTAATGACATTAGAAACTCACAACCTAATATGGAAATATAATTTTCTCTTAAAAAAAAAGTCATGATACAATGAAATAGGGGAAAGGTACTGTTTAAATATTTAATAATTTCAAATGTCCTGTAAGGGAAAGATTTTTTTTTCTGCCTAATTAAGTTCTCAAGATCACAGAACTAAGAGCATATGACATAAAAGTTAAGTTGACTGTCTCAAATTTTAGGCCCAAGATATTAACTGGATATTATGCATATTTTATACTATGAAAAAATCATAGTGGACAGATTTTCAAAATGGTATAATTCTACTTTTAAAACTAATATATAAGAAAACAGCAATGCCAGTATTTGAATTAGTAACTCCACTTCTGGTGCTTATTTCTCCAATCTTCAATTCAAACATCCTAATCTGTACTTAAAGGGATGGAGGAAAAGAGTCTGACTTTTTCATTTGTTTAAGGGAAAAACATTTTAACATTAAGAGGCACACTATTAAATTTAAGAAATACATATATCCTAAAATATCTCCATCCCAAAAGCTGTATCAAGAATAAATACTGAGCTCTTCTAAAGATCCTTAATTTTTCTTGAAGGATTTAAATTTTATATCTAATTTTAATGCTTAAGGATAGTCCTTCAAAATAGTTGTCTCTTACATTAAATATACAGAAGCAATTGAATATTACTGCTGTTCTTTATATATATATATTCCTTTAGCAATTGTCTTGTGATCATATGGATTTGAGATTCTTTAAAACTTCAGTTCCAGTGTTCAAAAGCAAGAGAAATATGCCTCACAACTTTTATAAACTACATCCAATTGAAATACCTTATAATGAGCTCAGTATTTGATCTTCATAAGAGAGATCTTTTGATTTCATCTAGATAGTCAGATTATATTCATGTTTAAGATTATACATAAAATATTTTTATTTCTCCTTGACATACAGAATATATTATGTATTTTAATATGCATGCTAAATTTAAAGATGTAAAGAGCACTAGTATCTCCTAATACACAAGTCAGGTGCATTAACTTCCATTATACATATAAACTGATATGATAAAAAATTTAAAGTCATCTTGTTTTGAAATTTCATACAACTGAAATACTCTAAACAATTTTGACAGGTGTCTAGATTCATTGCCTCAAAACAGGGACAATTATGTTAATCAGACATTTAAGAAAGAAGAAATTAAGTCCCCGTTCTGAGAAATGTACTTTTTCAATCCCTAAGCATTCTATACATATTTCATTAGCTGTAGTCATGACCACTAGTCCTTGGCATAGCATTACTTTCAAGGGCAAGTGATGTTAATTATTCCTTAAACTGTAATTTAGCCTCATCCTGAACTCAAGTACTTTTTCCATTGTCATTTGACTATGGCTGATCTAACATCTGCTAAAGGGTTCCCATGAGTTATTGAGTTACCACCTTCAACTGACCCTGGAAACATGAATGGCTACTTTAGTGGCTTTTTACCTTAAGCAATATTTAGATCTAGGTAAATTTGAGAAGACAAAATTAAAAGCACTCAAGAGTACAAATTACTTTTCAAAATAACAGAAAATGAAGTATCTACATAGATGGATGTTAGTGTTACAGCAAGTTACCAGAGGTCAGGCTATAGGATCAAAGAAATTACCACTGGCATTTTTCTGATCCTTTAGAAACTAATCTCTTCTAAAATGAGGTCTAAAATGAGTCAAACTAATACCAAACTGCACTTAAAGAAAGACCCCATTATACTTTGTATACTTTGAAGTTAGCAAGGGATAAACACTCAATAAAGAACTAACAAAAGGTTAATAGAATGAGTATTATCTTGGTAAAAACTCAGGTGAAACGTCACTCTAAGGCTACTAATTACCTGACTCTCTTAATACCAAGTTAACTTGTCAAATATTTATGTGATGCTATCTACAGTCAATGAAATATCCTTAATGCTTCTTTGCTGAAAACTTTCCACTCTGGCAACAGCACTGAAAAACTCAAGTTATGTTCACCTTTCAGAACGTAAGGAACAACTACCTTTAAAAAAAATGTTATTTTGAAGCAATTTTACAACTGCCTTTTTATCTTCCTCCCCCAACCCAAATAAGACTTGTTAAAAGAAAAAAATTGTATGTACAAAGAGTCAGCTCTTATGTGAGAGGGCTATGACTAAAGCTCAATATTTTTAGGCTATTTTGTTTTCTAGTTTTTATATTTCAAAAATTTCTCTCTCTGCATGATATGGAAGAGTCCACTACTAAGTTTAAAATTAGCTTCTATATGTCACTGTTATGAACAACATGAAGTAAATTTACATCACTTGGAAGGAGATATTAAATTGTCTGATGGTAGAAAACATTAGATTAACTATGCATTTTCCAATCAGCTTTACTGAATTACTCCCAAATTCTCCTTAAAGAGAATAAATCAGTACAAAGCAGATGAGTCAGTCCACTAAAATATAAACATGAACCCACTTCTTCCATGTGGATTTTTAAAGCTTAAGCCCAGGACAGTGGATTTCAAAGGGTTATAGTTCTATCTGTAACAATCTCAAATTAGAAATATTGGAAAATGAACAAGTTGCTTATTGACAAAATACAGGACTATCTTGCAGTTTATCTTTCAAAAAAAGAAATATATTCTAGTGATTTAAGGCAGGTATTGAAAAAGCACTATGATCGTCAAATCAGAACAACAACAAAAAAACTATTATCTTCCTTTACCATCCAAGGAATTTAAGTGCTGAAAACATATTCTTCTTGAATTTTCCATATGCCCAGAATTTGAACTGTTTTACTAGAAAAAGTTAACAAAACTTTGACTGAACTTGGACTCAATATTAAGTGGCTTTAACCTTTGTCTGTTGGATCTTGTTTCAGACACCTGTATGCAGCAGAAAGCAAACTTGTTTCATATTATGTTAGGCTATTTTCAGAAGACAACTCCTTTTGTTTACAGAAAGAATCTTTTTGTACTTAACCCTGGAATACAGCTTGTATTTTGCTGGAATATTCAGGTGGATTTTCACTTGAACATTTATGCCAACTCTGGTTTCTGTATTAAAAGGAGGGTGAAGTTTACCCAGATCTCCCCTTAAGTTGCTGGTAATGCAAAGCAGGAAACTCATCTGAGAATTAGGTAAGATTGAGTTAGACAAATTTCACCTTATACTAATACCTTACTTAATTAAAGACCCACATGGGTAAAACAGGAAGAAGACAAAATTGAAAACTCCAAGACAGTAATTTTTAGATTAATTTCAGCTTTTTACTTTTAAATCTGTATTTATGCGTTTGCAAAAAGTATGCCTTTCCTTAACATTACTGCAATGCTCACCTTTCTCTAAAAGTAGTACATACAAATAAACAATTCAAGCTTCTATGTATTTTATTGTTACCAAACTTCTACAGAACCTGTGTGAAAACTTCAGGTTTCCCATCTCAAATCTCCATGCACAAACTAAGCTAACCAAAAAACGTTCAAGTCAGCAAACAAGCAAAATGCATTAAAGAGATACCTCAAATAATGTTTCTAAAAGTCAAACTTTAGAACTAATTTTTATCATTAAACTAAGTTGTACCTTTCCTTTCATATGCATACATCGGTTAAACACTTCCAATAATAGATCTCGTATTTGGCACAAGGACATTTCAAAGAAGAAACAGAAACAAAAGGAAAAAGAAAATAGAAAGGAAAAGAGGTGTTTACGCTGACTTGAGTGCAGGTTTAGTCCACTTCCTCGATGGTCGGTCCCCCGGATGCTCCTGAACCGCTGCCGCCGCCAGGGCCGCCTTGGTATAGTTTGCTGATGATGGGGTTGCACACTCTTTCGAGCTCTTTCTGCTTGTGTTCATACTCATCTTTTTCCGCCATCTGGTTCCGGTCGAGCCAGTTGATCACCTCCTGACACTTGTCGAGAATCTTGTTTTTGTCCTGATCGCTAATCTTGCCCCTCAGTTTCTCGTCTTCCACCGTCTGCTTGATGTTGTAGGTATAGGACTCCACAGCGTTTTTGGCGGCTACTCGGTCGCGATTGGCCTCGTCTTCCGACTTGTACCGCTCCGCCTCCTGCACCATCCGGTCAATGTCGTCCTTGCTCAGACGACCCTTGTCGTTGGTAATGGTGATTTTGTTTTCTTTACCGGTGCTCTTGTCGGCGGCGGTAACGTTGAGGATGCCATTGGCGTCGATGTCGAAGGTGACCTCGATCTGGGGGACCCCGCGGGGCGCTGGGGGGATCCCGGTCAGGTCGAACTTGCCCAACAGGTTATTGTCCTTGGTCATGGCCCGTTCGCCCTCGTACACCTGCACCAACACGCTGCTCTGGTTGTCTGAGTAGGTGGTGAAGGTCTGCGTCTGCTTGGTGGGGATCGTGGTGTTCCTTTTGATGAGCGGAGTCATGACGCCGCCAGCCGTCTCGATGCCCAGGGACAACGGTGTCACGTCGAGTAGCAGCAGGTCCTGTACGTTCTCTGACTTGTCCCCGATGAGAATGGCCGCCTGCACCGCGGCTCCGTAGGCCACCGCTTCGTCGGGGTTGATGCTCTTGTTCAGCTCCTTGCCATTGAAGAAATCCTGCAGCAGCTTCTGGATCTTGGGGATGCGAGTGGAGCCGCCCACTAGCACGATCTCCTGGATCTGGCCCTTGTCCAGCTTGGCATCGCGCAGAGCCTTCTCCACCGGCTCCAGGGTTCCGCGGAAAAGGTCGGCGTTGAGCTCCTCGAAGCGGGCGCGGGTGATGGACGTGTAGAAATCCACGCCCTCGTAGAGCGAGTCGATCTCGATGCTGGCCTGCGTGGACGAGCTCAGGGTGCGCTTGGCGCGCTCGCAGGCGGTGCGGAGTCGCCGCACCGCGCGCTTGTTGGGTGCAATGTCCTTCTTGTGCTTGCGTTTGAACTCCTCCGCCAGGTGGCTCACCATGCGGTTATCGAAGTCCTCCCCACCCAGATGAGTGTCGCCAGCCGTGGACTTCACCTCGAAGATGCCGTCCTCGATGGTCAGGATGGACACGTCGAAGGTGCCGCCGCCCAGGTCGAAGATGAGCACGTTCTTCTCGCCGCCCGCGCAGCCCTTCTTGTCCAGGCCGTAGGCAATGGCCGCCGCGGTGGGCTCGTTGATGATGCGCAGCACGTTGAGGCCCGTAATGGTGCCCGCGTCCTTGGTGGCCTGGCGCTGCGAGTCATTGAAATAGGCCGGGACGGTGATGACCGCGCTCTGCACCTTGCCCCCCAGGTAGGCTTCGGCGATCTCCTTCATTTTAGTGAGGACCATGGAAGAGATCTCCTCGGGGAAGAAGGTCTTGATCTCTCCTTTGTACTCCACCTGCACTTTGGGCTTCCCCCCCTCACTCACCACCCGGAACGGCCAGTGCTTCATGTCCGACTGCACTGTGGCGTCCTCGAATTTCCTACCGATCAGCCTCTTGGCGTCGAAGATGGTGTTGGTGGGGTTCATGGCCACCTGGTTCTTGGCGGCATCGCCGATGAGGCGCTCGGTGTCGGTGAAGGCCACGTAGCTGGGGGTGGTACGGTTGCCCTGGTCGTTGGCGATGATCTCCACCTTGCCATGTTGGAAGACCCCCACGCACGAGTAGGTGGTGCCCAGGTCGATGCCAATAGCCGGGCCGCGGGCAGACATCCTGACTGAAAGACAGGCAAGCGACGTTAGACGGGAACACCTGGGGTAGAAAATCTGCGGCCTCAACTAACGGTCGCCTAGCACCAGACTCCACGAACGCAACCAGCGTCTCTCACTCCCCTCGCTCGGCTCCCCTCTTATAGTCGCCTCCCCGCCGCCCTTTGGAAACTCTCAGAGCCAATCCGCTCTCGGGACCGCCCGCCACAGGCTTGCCGGGATCGGAGTGACCCGCCTGAGGCCCAACAGACTTCCAGATGGATGAGGGGCGGGACTCCGGGCCACCCTAGGACTCGAGGGGCGGCCGTTATGCAAATGACACCCCTCCCAAGTGTCGAAGGCGGCCTGTAGTCTCAGAGGCCCCAGAGAGGCCTGCAGCTTGGGAGCGTTAGGCTCGCGCCTCAGGCCAGGTGTATGCGCTTTTTCTCGCTCTTCACCTTCCCTGAGGCGGGATTCGTCGACGTCCGTTGGATTGGCAGGGCGTGCTACCAATGAGTAGCGCGGACTCCCAAGTAGGGCGGGGAGGAAAGGATTGGGGCGTGGCGCTAGGAGGAGTCGCGGAAGTAGTGCCGGGAGAAGGGAACTCCCTAGCCGTTTCGCTCAGTTCTTAAATCCTGAAATGTCGAACTAGTGTCTCGGCCAACCTAGCTCTCTGGGGCGGGGCAGTTCATTCTGAGTTGATGGCACCAAAGAACTAGGGCCAGAGCGGGCTTTTTCCTTCCAGAGCTGGCTTTTTTCTTCTGCTCGCTTGTGGGCGTTGGCTTGGCGTGGCCTGGGCTTGAGGATGGCTACGGCCCCCGAAGGAGGAGCTAGGTGGGGTGGAGGACAGGGAAATGAAGATGAAGTTTCTAGGACGGGCCGTCGGCCTCCTGTAATTTAATTTTGCGTGCTTCGCCGCGTCTTGGTGTGAGCTCTGGATATCCTGCGGGCGGGGGCCGCAGGAGACCGGCAGAGCTACCGGAGAGGCTGACCATTTTTCCCTGCGCGCGGCGGCCTACAGAGGAGGAGGGAGGCATGGGCCTGGTTGCAACTCGTCCCCTTTCTTGACCTCACTTTCCGCTTCCCCTGCTTGTCTTACGACTTTAAGCTTCCTAGTTTCATCTCTCTGTTCTCTCGCCACTGCTTTTGTTATTTTCAGTTTCAAGTGCTTTATCCGCCGCTTTGAGTTCTCCGGGAAGTCTGTAGTGAAACCCCACACGTTGAAGTATCATAAAATAACCCGGTCTCACGCCTCTCACGATTCGCTTAATCCAGGCGATCGTAAATTCAGCTGAGTGAGAACTCTCAGAGGAGGTAGATAGAAAGTAGCGCAATTCATTCTGTCGTGTTTAAGAGGAATATGGGATAGGTGATAGAAGCAGGCTCCTATAAATGGGCTCCGGAAGGAAGACAGTAACAAAACAGCGATAACACTTCACCTTTTGTGAGGAAGCTGGAGACATTCGTTCAGCTTTAACAAGTCCCAGGATGTGAGAGTAAGACGACGAGTGCAATAGTGTGTGTTTATGAGGTTGACAGCTCAATAAAGAGCTAAAAATAGCTCAAGAGAAGTGCTATGGGGAACACAAAGGAGGGAGCACATCCAGACGGGGAAACTAATGTTCCCGAGGGCTTCCTGTAAGAGGTGACATGCCTGAGCCAGCCTCTGACCTTTATCATTCTTTGCATGGGTTGTAGCATGGGCAAAGATGAGAGCAGTGTGTGCTGGGGGCAACTACAAGTTGAACGTTGGTGTCAGTACATGAGGAGGGATACAAACAAGAAATAGTTTCTTCAGGTGGATGGGGTATGCCATGATCTTTTCCCTGAGGCTTTGGGGACGCGGAGAGAAACATCATTTGAAGGAAGTTAATGTATGGTTCATATCCAAGTTCTTTGAGAAAAGTTTTTGGGAGAAACAAAAGTTATCTATAATTAAAAAAATAACGTTGACAGAATCCTATAAAGTTAACCAATGGATATTTGTTTCTTTTATATAGTTGTGTATGTAATTTCCAATCTTTAAAACTACATTTGCTATTAATTTGTTCATCTCATTTCACAATTCCCTTCTCTTTTTCCATTAAAGAAGTTAAGGAAAAAATTTGAACTAGGAAAACTTTTTTTAAAAATTAGGAATACAAGGATCAAACCAAAAATTTCTATTGAAGTTGCCTTAATGGTAAATACAGATTTCTTGATTTTATTCTTAGAAATCCTTGTCTTTTGTGCAGTTAAAAAAGGGAGTTCAGGGAATTAGTGGGCTGGAGAGCAATACATAGTCTTTATAGAACTAATGATATGTGATTTAGAGATAGGGCCCAACTACAACTGAAAGCAGAAGAGAACTGTGAGAGAAACACTGACTCTTCAGATCTGTTGTATTCAGTCCTCAAACAAAGCAAGACTGCGAAAAAGCAGACATGCCAATTCTTACACACAAAAACCAAAATTAGAGCTTCAGAAGGGAGAGGTTCTTTTGTATAGTAACTATGTACTATCTCTCTGCACAGTTATTACATCTTACCATCTAACTACCACATTCATCCTTAATACAGCTTTCAGAAACCACAGCAGCAACTTTGTATTTTCATCAGCTGTATGTATTTTTTCTGCTCTAACTTTTAACTCAGTAAACTGATGTTTCATAAGTTTCATACTTTAAATGGCATCCTGAGCTTGTCCCAAAAAGACACAGTGTTTGCATTTTTATTTGATATGAAATAAATTTTTGCAGTTCTGGAATATTATCATATACTGATCTTTCTTGGATTTTTTAATATTTTTCCTCATTTGTATTAAAAATTTTTTTTCTATTTTATGATTGTGGTTCATAATTCCTTAAACTTGTGGCACATTAAAAATGATCAAATTAGCAAACTCAAGATGAAATGATATTCATCAACATCAGTAATGATGTGGCAAAACAGGTAAAGCCCTACCAGTATAAATTAGTACAGTCTTTCTGAAGGACTAGGTGACAATATTTTTTCTTTACCTTAAATATGACCATACCCTTCATTTAGCATTACTCTGTGGGACTTATTTTAAGGAAATAATGGAGCATGCAAGTATATTATTTATGATAACAGTGATAAAGGGGAAATGGCTTAAATATCTGACAATAAGAAATAATTATTTGACCTATAGTCATGAATTAAAAGTTGTTTACAGGATTTTTAATGGCACAGGAAAATGTTCTTGGTGTAGTTAAGTGCAAAAATTAGATACAACAGTTTTGTATCATCTTATCCTATATGTAGGATAATCATATATATGAGAATTGCATCAAAATTGGTTATCTCTAGAGGGTAGGATTACAGTAATTTTTCTAAATTTTCTTTTTTACAGATGATTTTTAAAGCTTGGCTATCAGCATTCAACTGAAATACAATTCACTAATCCTACTATTTACGTAGAAATTACTACTGATTTTCAACAGGTGAGATCTGTTTGGCAGATTATAAATACTACGGTGTTTCAGAATATTTTTAAAATCCAAAGACTGAGATTTTACACAGTCTGGATAAAACAAAAACTTTAATGTGTGTCAAATTTTCTCTGATGAACTCCCCAAACCCAGAAGAGTACCTGGAACACAGTTGTAATTCACTTGCTCAGTGTTTATTAAAAGTGACCTGAGACATATTAAAAACTGGAAATAATAACTTCACTTTTTCCCTGTATAAGAGGAAGATTCTTTGCTTGACTCATACATTTCTGTACTAAATAATACTGCAGAGACCAAAAATTGAAAGAAATTCACATCTGAAAATACTTGTACCTAGAGATACAAAGATAAATAAGATGAGGTCTAAAACTGTTTGCTTGTGGTAGTAAGGCCTACCCTAAGGAGATTACCTGAGCAAGAATACATTTTTTCCAGAATAACTAGTAAAGAAATTTACCGATATTCTGAAACCCTCTCATTCCCTACTCAGGCACAACCTTCATAAAGGTTGTGGATTGAAGAGGTAATGTTGCCCTGAAGAGAGAGGTGGAGTCAGTAGCAGCCGATAATTTGAGAACCTATCAGCAAACTGGAGTTCAACTTCTTATTATATTTAAGATCTTTATGAATACTGCTATTTTATAATTCTTTGGATGTACCTCGTCCCAAAACATTTCTCCAATCACCTCTTATTAAAATTTCACGTTTCTTTGAATCTTGAAAAACTCAGTCTTTAAAAGTTGTGTTTGAATTGTACATACACAATAATTGGAGGACACTACCTTGCCTTGTATGGAAGGCTAAGGGTCCCAAACCTGGAAGAGAGACTTTTCTAGAAAAGTGAATCTGTGTAATAGCAGACAAATTGTACCTTCTTCAGTTTTGTACAGTGCTAACCTTGAAGACAATGAAATAATTTAAAAGAGGTGAAAGTCGCTCAGTTGTGTCCGGCTCCTTGCGACCCCATGGACTATACAGTCCATAGAATTCTCTAGGCCAGAATACTGGAGTGGATAGCCTTTACCTTCTCCAGGGGATCTTCCCAACCCAGGGATCGAACCCAGGTGTTCTGCATTGCAGGCGAATGTGTAGTCCATCCGGTCGCACAGTCAGACTCGACTGAGCAACTTCCACAAAAGAAGTGAAGTTGTTGTCTTAAATATGGAGAATCAGATTCAATATGCCATCATTGCTAATACTTATTAACTTCTGTGAAATTATGGCATTTATCTTTCAGAACTTACCTGAAATGAAGAGAAAATTCATTGCTGATCACATGAAAAAAGAAAAACAATTTTTTAAACTCTCAAATGGAAATTTAACAAAATGAACTACATTGATAAGGTAGCTATTTCTCTGAATAAATAGTTATTTTGAGAAATAGATTAACCCTCTAAAAGAACTAAATACTATGTCAGTGAATTGTTATAGATAATTACCTATTTTTATATTATGAGGAAACCTAGTTTGTTACCATATGTTTGCCATGAGATAGTACTTTTCTAGTCATGCTGTATTGAAAGAAACCAGGATTTGGAAATAAGAATTTCAGTTAATTCTTTGTGCACTTCTTAAGGTGCTCAGGAATACCATAATTAGCTATATCAGACACTTTATTATTCTGGTATTATAGAATAAAAGGAACAGATAACTTTTCAGCCAAATAATTTTTTAAAAAGAGCCAGGTTAGAAAAGTACAGTATAAAAAAAGTAATATAAAGACATTTTAAATTCTGAACATAGAGGAGGAAATTTTATTAGATAAAGTGTGGATTAAAAAATGTAACAAAAATTCTCTATGTAACCCAATTCTCCATTTTATACTAATATACAGAAAGTAGTCACATTATAGAATGCATTTATATCATTTATAATTATTATAATTTATTACATTTGTAGTTTAGTACAGTCAAAATTTAAGTCATATTTCTCTTGTAAATCTAATTCCACCAGTAATCAAAAATTGTTGAGTTTCTACTATATTGATCTGTCACTTTGAATTATTGATAGTATTCTTTTATCTTTACTGTTTCCTGTTTACTTGTTAGAAGCCTGCAGTTCTATATGCTTGTTCATATTTCTAGAAGAAACTGGCTATAGTTTTGTTTTTTAGACTATAACACTTCTTTAAGTTTATTTGTTCTATTTCTCTTAAAGCCGATGAATTCACATGAATTTGAAGTCTGGAGTGGATTTCTCATCTCCCTTCTCACCCCTGTACCCAGTATCACATTTTAATTACTTTTTCTGATTTTTTGTTAGTCTAATTATTAGAATATTCATGTTATTATCCTGCTTTATATCTAGAGATATTGAATGACTTAAATTCTCCATCTGCTCTTAAATATACTCTTAGGTTAGATCTCTTTGTGAAACTCCCTATTGAAACATTTGAAGGCATTGGCATAAAAACAAAACAACCATTGCTGAATATATACATCTTGATATTGCAGATTAAACAATAATGATGATGTTGACTACGCAGTTAACCAAAACTACAAATATATTCACAATATGCAAATAATATGGCTGTAAGATTCATATGGTTGAGAAATGTATGTATATCTATCTTCAGGTTAAAATATCATCAAACATTTAATTTTCCCATGAAAGCTTTTTTAAACGTTAACAGTTGTTTCATTCAATACTTAGTTGAATTTTGTCTTGAAATTTGAAGACTGAGAAGCATGGTATTATATATTAATACCAAGAATAAATGTTTAACAGAAGCTTATTCTGCCTATTAGGTTACATTGCTAAGTTGAGAAGAAAATGTGACTTGATACATTGTTCTTGGTTGTCTGTGATCTGTGACTATATACCACTGTGGAAGTATTAGCACTTCTGTTTTTTCGTAAACTAACAGACTTAAAAGGGAGCCTCATTAATATTAATAATCAAGATTTGTGACTGGTATATACAGTGGAAAAAAAAGGCAAATGTCACATTACAGTAAGCAATAACTAGATTATCTAGTTAAAATATTGGTCTTACACGTTTTCTTCTTTGTACCCACATCTTTTTATATATAACCTAAACTACAGATTTGGGATGTAATTTTTGAAACTAACTACATTTCGTGATATATAAACTGTAATTGCATTTAGGTTTAGAATTATATGTGTTTACACAGATATGTGATTATCTTACTTTATAATGTATTTCTAGTAGCCTAACAAGCCCTTTGTTTTAGGAGGGACTCTTGAAGATAATTAGCATATAAAGTTTCATTTCAGTGTAGTTTTAATCACTGATGTTTTCTTTAGCAGATTTTTCACAAATAGGAGTCACTGTGAATCGATTTTGTCACAACAAAGTGAAGTGATCTTTACTGAATTTTCTTGGATCCTTGCAACTGGAACTTTTGGGGTTGATGAGGAAACCTCGAAAAGATGGTGTCACTTCAGATCTGATATTCCTGGGTCTGGACTTAAAGATTATCTGTTGATGATTGATTCTTCCCCATGTCCTCTCCAAATTCAGATCTCACTTCTCCAGAGGTTTAGAAGGCCCTATTTGACCACTGCCACACAGAAAAAGACAAAACTCAAGAAAAATAATATTACAAGTTGACTGCTCTACAAGATACAACATAAATCTTAGGTCATGACTTTTGGCACCAGGCCAGCACACTGTTAATTGAACAAAAAATGGGAACAAAAGCACAGATCCTAAGACTTAATTTCTTCCCCAATGTAATTCACTGTACCCTTTAAATATAAGGTATTCTTTTCACCGATATAATTTTTTCAGCTATTGGGGCAACTTTTTCTTACAAGGGCTAACATAGAAGGAGTAGGACTCATAAATAGGAAACAAAGAGGAGGACAGTCAGGTAAAGTAGAGAGTAAGGAAGCAGTTAAAAAGTATTTTCCTTCAAATAAAATAATTTTACAATGTACTTGTTAATAGCAAATCTCTGAATGGAACATACATCTAACAAGTTCATGTTCTTTTTATGAGTGCTTTCAGCCATCAAGGCTAACATTGTTCTCTTCAAATATTGTTTTACACTCTGCAAATGGAAATAAAGTACACCAACACAAAAAGAGGGAGTGTTCCTTCAAATTCCTAAGTTCATAGCACTCCTAACCTGCCCCACTGATTCTGGGTAGAATTTTATTTTTTGCAGCAATAATTTGCCCTAATTTTGTAATAAAAGAAATTCTCTTTATTTTTTCCACATCAAGGAACACATAAGCATTTGAAAGAAACAATGACTTTCATAATCAAGACGTTTATATTTCTGTCATCTACAAATGAGCTCTGCTGATTCTGGTATAAGCAATTGGTTTAAGTAGAATAAAAACAACAAAGTAACTTTCAAAATAAAGCTTAACTGGGATTTCATGAAATGTCTACCAATTCTTTTCTCAAATAGGTAAGTACAAAGTTATTCAAATGTTCCCACATAAAATTATTACTATTCCTGACTCATGAAGTCATGTTTTTTACATTTTTGTCATCCTTCAGCCCTAGAGTTTCCTGTGATTTTTTACTTATTACAGTGATTAGTACATTAATTCATTAGTACATGAATTCAGAGGCAAGTACTAAATTATAATTTTCATACAATCTTTTTCTTGCCAGCAAGTAAGATTATAAAAAAAAATTATAAATGGCTTCCTGCCTATTAGTGATCTGTGGTGGAATTTGATAGAAAGGATGAACAATTTTGTCACTAATAATGGACCTTAGTGATTTGGTTCTCCTAAAAAAAGTAAGGAAGCAACTTAAATGGATTTAACTTCTTAATGTTAAGTCAACTAAGCATATGTATATAAATACATGTTATTAAACTGGTTTAAAATTAGCATGAATTTATAAGCTGCTATTGTCATTTAGTTTATATTTACCAATATTTAGAGACACAAACATTCTAAATCCCCTTTTGCCTCTTGCCAGCATATAAATTTATAAGTAGCTAAATTTCACTTGGTCTAGACTTGACCCATATGTTGGGGCTTTCCTGGTGGCTCAGTAGTAAAGAATCCACCTGCCAATACATGAGACACAGGCTCAATCCCTGGTTCAGGAAGATCCCCTGGAGAAGGAAATGGCAACCCACTCCAGTGTTCTTGCCTGGTAAATCCCATGGACAGAGGAGCTGGGAGGGCTACAGTCCATGGGGTCACAAGAGTCATGACTTAGGGACTAAACAGCAACAACCCTTATGTTACCAAGGAATATGCCCTTGAGTTTGATAGAAGGCAGTGAAAGTGGGCCACCTAAAAGATTATATGGATATTTTGTATGGAATCTTCACCATCTTCTTCTTCTAGTCTCACCTTTTTAAAAAAATAACATTTGGCAGATGGTAGAGAGATCATTAAAGTCATAGGCTTTGTTAAGTAACAGTAAAACCTATTGTATAGGTTTTAGAAATCAGGCAATAGATGCGTGAAATTAAAATCCGATGAGACGGGGAGGGATGTTTCACTTAAACCAGTAGGCTATTCCATTTCTTAAGTTTGCTGCTAGGTTAGGGTGGATATACAATTGTTGTTTCCTGAAATTATCTTTTATTTCTTTTACAAGTAAGACTGTAAGTTTACACTAGAAATACATAGATATTTTTGGTAAATTGAATTACAAATGGCTAGAATAACTTGTTTTTAGACAGACTTAGATTGCTCTGTAAACTTTAATCCTTACAAAATGATTATTAGGGATTTTGTTTTGTTTTTTTAGCCAAATAAATGAAGAATTTCTTATCCACATCACCTGCTAAGGCAAAAAGAGGAAAACATTCTAGGGTCCTGATTTGAGGGGGGCACAATGGAGATTTTCAAATGATTTATCACATAACCAATAAAAGGAAATGGTGACTGGTCAGAGAGGTTAAAACATAACAATCAGGAATAGGGAAAACATCACAGAGGTAGAAATATAAAGGAAAATTAAAACAATTTAATATTCATTTCTAAAACATCATTCTGAATGATCTACTCAAATAAAAATGTTTTGCTTCTGACTGATATATTTTCACATTTTCAACATGTTCATTTAGGTACCACTATTACCAGCTATCTTACCAGGCACAGTAGATGACAGATGATGAACAAGGAGCACAGAATCTCATAGGAGCTTTGTCATACGTGTTACTCGAACTGAAAAGGCTTTTCTTTGTACTTCTTGGTTGGTAAAGTATGTTGCTTAATGGTTAAGTACAGGAATGTAGGAATCAAATAGGCCTTGTTTCAAATTTCAGTGCTAGTATTTAGTTTCTGTATGATCTTAGGAAAAAACTCAGTCTCACTGCACCTCAGTCCCCCATCTGGAAAATTGATAGAATACTTACCTCATAAGGCCATGAGGATTCATTAAAATTACATCTGTATCAAGTGTTTAGCAGAGTACAAAGAGTGTTAATGAAATGGATGGTGGGATTACTGAGAGCCCTGGGATGCGTAGTTCATAGATTTCCAAATCTGGGCCACAAGTTCTTAACACCAAATCTAACTTTACTTGCTTCAGTTCCCTGGCATTCATTCTATCACCTTGTTTACTGCACCTCAGGTATCAGGAGATGGGAGACATTCCACAAAGGTATGTTCCCACAGAGACTTTTGGTACCCTGGGATCTTAGGCATTGTCAAAGGCTTCTGAGTACTTCTATCACCGAGAAGCATATGTCACAAAGGAGGTAGGGGTGGTGATGAATGATGAGGAGCTAAGTAGATTAATGGCGAAAAAAAAAATGTGTAACTCATAAAACCCATTTAGAATTAAAAAATATACCAAACTACTTTATTCTCAACTATGTATGCATATACATATTCAGGTTTTTCTCTTCTGGTTGGTACTAATTTAGCATTTTGTTAACAAGTTTTATGTTTAACTTAAACTGTTACACTGGTTCTTTGGGGAATTTCCCACAGATCTATTAAATACAGAAGTTCTTTAACTAGTGATATATAGGAACATATATTGTTTAATCACAGAAAGTTACAAACCACCACCAGCTTCTCTTCCCACTTTTTATAAACATTGGAATATTATCTCACATGTTTATGCATATCCTTGTCATGTTCATAAAAGCTGTTTCATTAGGCATTCTGTAGCTCTAATGGAATCAGATTATTTTAGCCTATCAAATTCTATTTTTACTCACCTCACCTTTTTTTTTTTACCCAATTTTTGTTCTCAACTACAATACTTGTGATTTTTACTTGGTCTGTTAGTTTTCCTTTTAATTGGTGCTGACTGCTCTAGAAAATTCTGTCCTTATTTTAATTCTTTAATTTCTGTATCTAGCCCTTGGAATGCTTCTTTTTGTTTATACTCAAACTTTAAACATTAGCCATTTTACTCATGGAAGTCATTTCTCTGAATAGTCTTACTTTAAAAATACAGGATTAAGACAAATTTCTGAGTCCTAATCCACTAATCTCTGAGATTCTTAGTCCTGTTTACTGAAAATTATAAACATCTGAGCTGCACTGGAATTGGTGGCAAGTTTGCTAAGTACTGACTCCATTCCCCCAAGATTTTTTTGCTGGAGAACAAAAGGCACTTCAAGAAAGACCGTATTTGTAAGACAAAACAAGATTCCATATATACCTATCGAGATTTCACCTTCATTTTCACATTTGGAGCCTAATCACGTCAATTACAAAGACAGTAGGAGGAGGCAACATCCACAACCTTGATTCACTGTCTTCACAGCACTGGAGTGCAAGCAGTATTAAGTGGGCACGGCTCTGTAGCTCCACTCCGGGAGAGGGAAGAGGTGAGAGAAAACTGGGCTAGAGAGGTGTCAGATAGTTTTCACTCCCCCTAGTTTTAAAAGGAGGCATGTAGTCATTAAATGAACTTTTCTTAATGAGGAAAATTGTACATATACTCAATGAAGCTTGTACTGCTGTAGCCAGCTGCAAAACAAAAGGCGTGTGTCCTGTGTAACACACGAGGAAAACATATCCTGAGGTGTGGCTTTGTGAAACTATAAACATCTCAGTTATGTAAAATTAGAGATTATGTTTAATGTTTATATATTTGCTTGCTAATTGGCTGTTAGTACATGTCTAAAACTAAACCCCTTTCCCAATGGGTGAGAAATCATTTTTGACCGAGTGGTAGTATTTAGAAAGGCTTCTGTTCTTTGAAGGCTTCCCAGGTGGCTTAGTGGTAAAGAATTCACCTGCCAATGCAAGAGACATGGGTTCAATCCCTGGGTCAGGAGGATCCCCTGGAAAAGGAAATGGCAACCCACTCTGGTATTCTTGCCTGGAAAATCCCATGGACATAGGAACCTGGCTGGCTACAGTCCATGGAGTCACAAAAGGAGTTGAACACAACCTAGGGACTAAACAACAAACTTGTTCTTTAATGGTGGGAAAGCCATTGCAATAGAGGCTTTGAAAAGGGTTGTGGAAAAAAGTGGTTCCAAAAAAGTGGTGTCTACTAGGATGCTATATACTTTGGAAATTTAGTTTGTGATCTCTCTACACTATTCTCTGATGGTCTCTGGGTTTGTTACAGAGCTTTTATCAGGTTTCTATCAGTAATTATATACATTTTTCATTTTAAGTTGCATTTAAGATTTAATAGCTTGATAAACTACTGTATCCAAGAACTAAGATGAATCATTTTTCTTGCTTTTTATGCTATATGGCTTTTTAAAAAAAATCCTGATTCCTCACTTGTCTTTTTGTGTATTTCCCCCATCTATACTTCCCATTATTTTGTTCTAATACTGTATGGCTCCAGTACTTTTCAATTCTTACTTAACACCTCAACATGTCCCCACAAATCTCTTGAGCACACACTGTGGTTGTCTTCTCTTTCAACTAAATCTATGCTAGTCAATATGTCTCTCAGTTCTCTTGGCAAACTTGTTCTTTTATGCAAATTGTATACAAAAATATGACTTGCGTTATCTTTAAAATGTGACGTAAACAAAAAGAACAATACTGTTAAATTACTGTTCATAATCACAAAATTATACTTTTAAATATAGGAGTTATTTAAAATCCCTTTCATTATGAGAAGGGTATTACTATGCAAGTAATTTACATTAAAACGCATTCTACCCAACAGATGTGTTGATTTGTGGGCCAGTTTTGCCAGTTTTAATTCACGTGTAATTCATGTAGACCTCGTGTCAGCAATAACTAACAGTAGTACTACTTTATCTAAAAAATGATAAACTATTTCCATTTTTATGTTGTTATTATTTTATAGTCCTCAAATTTTAGTCCTTTACAGAAAAAAAAAGCATGTTGATAAACTGTAATTTTCCATAACACATTTTCTCCAAATCTTAGTATAAAACACAAGACATGTTTTTTTTGCACACTCTACTTTTATAGAACAACCAGATTTGTGATTGATTTCTTTATTTTATTAGATTTATCAATATACATGGCAGCTTTCTCAAATCTCAAAGTAAGTTCCAAAAGTATGTCATTTTAAAGGTGAAAAATCATTTTCCTTTAGATGTCATCTTCCTAGAAAGCTATTAAAGTCTATTTATAAACAAAAATAATTGATAAACTAACACACTTTAGAAATCAAAATATTTTAAATTATTTTAAATGAATACAAGATATGCCTTTTTAATTAACTATCATAGTTAAATTTAATATCACAAAACAAAATGACTTGTCCCCACTAATTTGTCAAGTGGAGTAAAGTCATTGGGTTTTTACACTTAATATAAGTTTTAAATGTGATTATTAAATGATAATATTTTATCAATTATAGGAAATATTCATTTATAGGAATTTCCTTAGGTCCATCAATCTTTTTAGGCCAAGTTTGAGCCCATGTCAACCTTCAAGGTTAGATTCAGCACACCTAACCTGCCTACTAAGTTTTCAATTTAAGAATATGAATTTCACTGGTAAGACAGGGAAATAAACAGTGGCTAAATCATTGTTCAACTTACAAAAAAAAGCTAAAGTAAATGGGTTAGTTTTAAATAACTACCTAAAAAAAACATTTTTTTTTAAAATTTAAACAGGGATGGCCAATGATACTGGGTTTAAAGTTTCACAAGGTAGCCTTAAAAAACAAAATAAAATAAAAATTGTGACATCATCACCTTATTGATTAAAAAAAAACAACCTAAGCTTCAATAGTCACTGAAGGGTAACAACCACTTGTAATCTACATTTAAAAGTAATTTTAATCATAGCTAAAACAAACTAAAAACAAAGAATTCTATTAAGAAATAACAAAAATGATAAACATTTAATAACACCTAAAATGTAGATACTTAAGATCCTAAACAAAAATATTAAAGGTAAAAGGGCCTTGAAAATTTTTTTCAACAATTCACCTTATAAAATCATTTTCTAAATAGCTTGTATCCTTTGCTTTGGTGTTTTGTCTCCTATCAGCTAAACATTATACAGTAGAAAATCACTTATGTTCTTTTCAAATGCTTGGCATTATAATGTGATCTCATATCTTTCCTCAAGTTAAATTTTGCTCCACATATTCCACATGTATACAGATGAATATCCATGTGCTGTTCCAACAGTTCATTATTTGGAAATATTTGAAAGCAGACCTGGCATATAGTCTCACCAGCAGATAAATGAGAAATCATATGCCGTACATGGTCATGTTTTCTGAAGTTGCCTTGATCACAAATGGAACAGACATACCTGGCCATGCCTTTGTGCATGTCATTGTGCAGGCGCAACTGACGTTCTCTTAAAAACTGCTTCCCACATGTCTGACAAACAAACTGTTTTTCCTTGGTATGAACAGTATAGTGTTCTCTTAAGTGACACCGCTGATAAAATCCTTTCCCACACAGGTTACAAAAATGCTTTCGTCTGTGATCTCTTTCATTCTCTTCCATGATGGCACTCTTAAACATGTCTTGGTCTAGGCAGCTAGACATATGTTCAACCACTAAATTTTCAGTTTCAAATCGCTGGCCACAATGAGGACATCGAAAAGGACAGGCAGAATGTTTAAATAACTGCTTTTTTTGGATACTGTTTATCTGAAAATGATTGTCTCTAAAATCATCTAACATTTCAACAAACATATCCCTTATTTCTGACTGTTCATCAGGATTCTCTTCCATGTCCATCTTTTCCTCGGCATTTCCTAACCCATTCATCGTCAGATCTTGGGGCTCCCCACATCTCTGGGCATGCTCCTGAAGCTGTCTACCCTTCACAAGTATTTGTCCACATTTGCCACATGCGCAGATATTTTCGATGTGTTTGGCTAAGTAATGAGATGACAGGTCCTCCTCAGTTATTGTGAGCCCACACAGCTCACAAGAAGCATTTTCAGTATCCTCTTGTACAGGACTGCTATTGTTCGGGGGCCTCATATTTTCTAAACCACCTCTTTCATCAGCATTTATTGACATCCGAGGTTTTAGAGTTTTCCTCCCACTTTTTTTAATACTGACATCTTCTTCAACGTAGTATCTATAAAATGGCTCTTCAGGTTCGTCTTCTAACTCATCATTGTCAGTGGACTCATTACAGTCTTTATCAGTAACTTTAATAATGTTAAAGTCTTTCAGTTCATCTGTAGGAATATCCTCTGGTTCCATCTTAATGATGATTCTTTTCCTCTCAGCAGCTCTGCTCTTTTCTTCACTGGCTAGTTCAGACTCCACTGTGCTACTTTTTCTGCTTCCAGTGGTTGAAGCTGAATCATCAGCAGCCTGGCTTGTGTCTCCTCTGTATTTGTCTGTCTGTGCAGAAAAGGTTTTAGAAGAATCCTTTTCACCAAATTCAGCTTTGATATTACTGTCTTTTCCATCTCTAATATCCACTAATCTATGATAGGATCTTGTGTTTTGGTATGAATGTCTGTTAGTACAGGTTAGCACATGCTCATCTAATAATTTTTCACAGCTAAAGCCAAATCCACAACTATCACAGGTAAAACTCCGTCCAAAGCGTCGTGATACACGTTCTTTTGGAGTAGATAATTTGGACACAGAACTCTTTTTACATACATCAAATAATGGCTCAGGAAAATTACCTAATTGCAACGACTCTTCATCAGGCTCTCTATTATGTGGTGTATTCACTGTTGAACTTGGCTCTGCACACCACCTATTAGCTTCACTGCCATTTCTAGCCACAGTGTCTTCATACATTCTCACCCCAAATATCATTTTGCTGTTCTGTTTGCTAGAAGCAGAAGATGAACATTTTGAACTAGAACAATCTGCATCCTGTATGTCTTCTAAGCAGTCAGGAACATTGTACAGCTGTAGGTAGTTCATTGCCACTTTGAACTGTTCAAAACTGGAAGGAGCTGTCATAATTTTTCCTAAATACATGAACTGCAAAATGAGATCAAAACACTCAGCACTAATTTTCATGTTGCTGAGATTCAGTTGTGCAGTACTATGCTGATGGTTCATGAAAAACATTCTAAAATAGGAGCTACAAGCAGCTAGAACTGCTTTGTGTGCTTGAAAGTAGATGTCATCAATTGCAATACAACAGTCACAGAGAAAACCCCATTCCCTTTGGTTGTTTAGCTGCTGAAGGACGTAGCTGCTGTGGCTGGGCTTTGCCATCTTCTATTAATTAGAGACCTATGTAAAACAAAAACATTAAAGTCAGACAAGAAATCAGAAAAGCACTTGAAAAAAAAAGCTGTCCATTCTAATGTAGTAAAACTTGATTAATATATACCTGAATCATTTTTAAGACTTAAAGGTGAAGATACCCAGCCATTTATTCAAGTTCTCATTTTTATTTTAAGAAATACAAGCAAAGGTATCAAAAGCAAAATACATCATTTTGGTTTCATTACAACTCTAGGAGGAAACATGCAATTTCAAACTAAATTTGAAAGAAAAAAAGACACTAGTTTTAAAGTACGTGGAGAATACAAACAGTGAAAGCAAGTAAAATAGCAATTTGAATTGAAAGTTAGTAATTCAATTGCAAAATATTAAAAACTCTTCAGGTGACTGATATAAAGGAATTATTGCTCATCCTTAAGTGTGATGCAGGTATTCTGGTTGTGTTAAAAGCATCCTATCTTTTAGATACACATACTGCTGTGTTTACTGATGAAATGATACATCTAAGATATGCTTGAAAATAATCCAGTGGGGTGGATATGGGGCTATAAATGATATAAGATTGGTCCTGTGGTGATAACTATCGAAGCTAGGAGGTAGGTATAATTCTATTTTTGTATGTTTGAAAGTTTCCTTAGAAAAATTCTACCGACTAAAGCTTATTAGATTACATGCAAATGGCACCAAGCAAATAGGTTTGGTCAATGCCTGTCTCTTAATTTATTGGAGAAGGAATAATTCTGTACAAAGAAACAGGGGACCTGTTTGGGAAGGAGGTATCTGTCCTTAGATTGTAAATTTTTCTTCATTTTTCAATCATTAAAAAAAGGTATACAAAAGTAACACATGCTGATTGAAAAAAATTAAAACATAAAATTACATAGAATAAAAACACACCTTAGGTCACATACCTCTTTCCAGAGATAACCTCTCCAATTATTTATCTTCAAATCTGTTTATATGTATACATACAGAGTCAACAGCTATTGGAGTACCCAATACATGCCAGACAAATAGTTTTGCTTTGGTTTTTTAAATTTTTTTCTTAACCTAAATGATATTGTACTGTATATACCTTTCTGCAACTAGTTTTCTTCACTTATCAACATATAAATATTTTTAATGTACAGAGCTGATGCTGAAGAGAGGAGCACTGTAAATCCAATTATATTACAAAGCTAAAATAAGAGCCAATTTTAGCCTTAATTTTTAACCTGTATAAATAAAACTTCAGAATCTATCTTCTACTTGAAAATAAGTTGCTACGCAATTTGACTGAACATAAAAAGAACAACTGAACAAGCTGTTCATAGAAATAAAACATTCACATCTCCAAACCTTTTAATCCCTGCAGGGATAATTAGAAATTATCTAAATTTACTTACTTCTACGTTTGTCACAAATCACATGTGGGTCACATACCCTTTTCCCCCACTGCCTAAAGATCACCCTGCTTGCTTTTTTCCTGTCTGAAATCAGTTACACAGTAGGGACATGCCCCTCATGAAATGAAGGTAGCTTATGAGACCTACTTCCTTCTTTAAATTGAAACGTCTGGGCCTTTTCTGTATGCCAGATCAAGTAGTATTACAAGTAGGTATAACATTTCAACCTTGTGTAACTCAGATATCTTTACCAGAATTGAGTCGTGTTCAGTATGTAGCTATATGCAAAATGCAATGTATGCTCACATATTTATCAATGTGTTATTAACTCGAAATGCCTGGTAATAAGGGAGTTGTAAGTAAACCAAAGTAAATCCACTTCCTAAAATTCACTGTCATGTGGCCTTTATGAAAATTATATTTATGAATGAAGGCTATAAAAGCAAATGAGAAGTTTTCAGGATGGAAAGTCAAGTAAATAACCACAGACTACAAAGTTATATAAAAATTACAATAACATAAAACAACAACAAAACCTTATTTAAAGAGTTAAAACACACACTCATACACAAATATTGACCCCCTCCAATCCCATTTTATGTAGGATGAGATTTCTAGGTCTAGAGACAATTTATAGCCAGGGTCCCCAACCTCCAGGATCTGATGCCTAATGATCTGAGGTAGAGCTCATGAAGTGCATAATAATAAAGTGCATAATAAATGTAATGCGCTTGACTCATCCCAAAACTACCCCCCTGGCCCCAGACCTTGGAAAACTTGCCTTCCACGAAACCGGCCCTGGTGCCAAAAAGATTGGGGACACCACTGTTCTACAGGATTCAGAGAGACCTTTAATGAATAAAGAGGTAGAAGGATAGATATTATCTCAAATTTTCTTCTAATAATAAGAGTTGTTAAAAAATGAAGCAAACTCATCTAGAGGATAATGACTGTCCCATCTAGAAGCAGGGAAGAAATTTTGTTGAGGACAGTACAGTGTAAGACTTCCCTGGTGGCTCAGACGGTAAAGCGTCTGCCTACAATGTGGGAGACCCAGGTTCGATCCCTGGGTGGGGAAGATCCTCTGGAGAAGCAAATGGCAACCCACTCCAGTACTCTTGCCTGGAAAATCCTGTGGGAGGAGCTGGTCGACTACAGTCCATGGGGTAGCAAAGAGTCGGACATGACTGAGTGACTTTACTTCACTTCTTCACAGTGAAAAGGGCACAGGCTTTAGGTCAGACAGGCCTGAGTTCCAACTTAGCTTTGCCACCTTAGATAACTTGTTTGTCCTCATTGACCCCAAGTTTCCTGAACTGTCAAAATGGGGATAATTACACCTCAAAAATCGTATCAGACATGAGGCTTCACAGGAGCCATGTGTGAAACGTTTAGTGCTTGGCACGTGATAATTAATGGAAGTAATAATGGCAGTTGTGATGATGGTGATGCTTCCTTAAGCACAGGAAGGAAGTTTGACTAGACAGTCTTAAAATTTCCTTCCAAATAAGAGCCCATCAGTATGAAAGCCAGCAGTTTATATGTTAAAACTTTCAGGTTTAAATGTCTTGTGCTTGAAATAATGACATTAAGAGCTTAAAAGTTCCAAAGACCTTTCTAATCTAAAGGAAAAGCAGTTTTATGGTCAGCAACCAAAATGAATGCAGCCACATAGACCAATATGATAGGCACATCTGTAGCTACAGTTATAATTCACTTAAATTAGTGAACATACATTCTGTGTTAAACAAAACACTGAAACGAGAATCGACAGCATTTTAACACACATTAACTCAAAAATCTGTTGAATATTTTGGTATACCAGGCACTGTATAAAAGTACTGAGAATCAGCAACAACATAAGTATCCTATAATCTCAAGGATACATCACTGAGGGCAACTTATTGTTCTAGATGAGTTACTTCATTCAACACATACTCACGTACTATGCATGAAGGCAAGTGCTGTGACGGACAGAACAAGGCTCAGGGTCCAACAGACCTGAGTATGAATCCCACCACCACCACGTCTCTGTATTTCTATCTTCCCCTCCTACAGCTGGAAGCTGAACAAGTACCTTTTTGTCAAAAATTAATGCTAACACTACAGCTCTTAGGCTGATCTAAAACTGTAGTTTCTACAACATTACTATGCAAAGCCCAAGTTCTGAGTAAAGCTGATTTTAGGGAGAGTAACCTTTGATAGCAATCATTCACACATTAGCATGAAAAACTCTCTTCTTGTTACACCTCATTCAGAAAAGCTTTAAAGCAGCTTAATAACACCAAAACAAAAACAAACAGAAAGGCAGGAGGTGGAATCATGGGTGAAGGATCTAAATTCCTGTGAGACTTTTAGCTTGTTATGTCTTGAGAATAATTTTTGCATTAAAATCTTTATTTTCACTCACTTTTATTGAACAATAGTTTCACTTGGAGATGGGGGGGGCAACAGTTTCACTCAAATTCGTAAAGAATTTTGCTCTTTTTTTAAATCCTTAATAATGCTGCCAAAAAACATAGTGAACTTTGTTACAGTAAAGCTTGTTACCTGTTTTTAATAAATGTTTAGATTTCAATTCTTGTTTTTATAATGACATTCTGTGATTGCTTTTGTTTGTATATTACTAGCTGCATCACTGGTAGAGCAAGTTTGTACAGCTACAAGGCAAGGGCTGGGGTTGAGAGCAGAAACTTCAAAGTTGATCCAAAGCCGAGGGTTCTCCCAAGGCTAGAAGGAAACCCAGTGTGGATGCAGTTCTCTAGAGGAATAAGGAGTTAGGTGATGCACTGGATTTTTAAAATTTTAGTTTGAAAAAGTTTAACCAGCTTTCTCAAATTCAAAACCAGCTACTGAGCACATTAAGAATATTCAGTAATTTATATATTCAGAGGCTTTTAGAGCTTAGAGATCTAATCTGGTCCAACAGGCTTATTTCATAGAAGGACAATGATGTAGTGCTGTTAAAACAATATATCAAGGAGGGTTAACTGTGGTAAAGTAGGAACTGGGATTCCTGACCATCCAGATGGTACTAACCACTAAACAGTGATTACTACGTACTCCTTGCAGTGTGCCCTTCTGCAAAGAACAGTCAGCAAGGATTGGGCATGAGTCCTTAACATGAGATTTATTAAGATCCTTGCACAAGAAACTACCCGGTCTGAACTCCATCTGTAATGTGGTTGTGTCGGTATATGTGCATGTAGTCTTATTCAGTAGATGTGTTCCCTAAATTATACTTCAAGCTATTTCAGTAAATTTCTCACTGACATAGTAAGTAAGGTTTCAGAAATACTTTTCCTTCATTGCTAAATCTCTTAAATGGAAAAAACCAGTTTTGCTGGATGTTTCTGTTGCCCTAGCCTTAGTCAAATGATAATTTAAGGGTCTATAAATAAGCATATAAAGTAAATGAAGAATTAACTTAAAGGAATTTTGGAATGACTCCTTCCATAAGGCGAACAACCACCCTCTAATCTGTGTCACTGACTTGCATTACTAAGAACACTCCTCTGAGAACCATCTGCATAGCTCAGGGCTTCCCAGGTGGCTCAGTGGTAAAGAATCTTCCTGCCAATGCAGGAGAGGTGGGTTCAATCCTTGGGTTGGGAAGATCTCTGGAAAAGGAAATGACAACCCACTCCAGTCTTCTTGCCTGGAAAAATCCCATGGACAGAGGAGCCTGGAGGGCTACAGTCCACAGGGTCATAAAGAGTCAGACACGACTGAGCACACACACACGCAGTTCAGTTTACAGTTCAGCATCCCAATCTCTGAACTACTAACAATTACCTCTGGGTCTCAAAGGTAATTGTAAGTACATACATTCATTTCCTCATATCTATTTCTATGTCTTATATGATAAACATATGTATATGGATTTAACTTGAGGGCTATAGACTAGAGTCTTAAGAAGCCTGAAATACAGTGAAAGGATTCTCTTCTGCTTATAAACCAGAATATCAGATGTATTAAACACCCACCATGTTCCTAACACAGCATAAAGCACTGAGGTGGAGGGTGGAGAAGGATGGTATACAGTAGAGCTAATTACATATCAGGGATTACATTTTATTTTTTTATTTTGCTGAGCAGTGCAGCTTGTGGGATCTTAGTTCCTCGACCACAGATTGAACCCGTGCCCCTGGCAATGAATGTGCAGGGTCCTAATCACTTGACCACCAAGGAATTCCCTGAGGGATTACATTTTAAACCAAGAAACAATTTGAGAAAAATTAAATTTATTCAATAAAGTTCAGTAAGAGTTTAGAAAGAGAAAAGCTTGAATTGTACTATAACAGTGGCCTTTAGGAAGGATTTGACTAAAGTCTCCGTAAGTGAGGATAAGGAAAAATAGGAGAAAGCAAGGGGAAAGACATCTCAGATATCTGCGTTGGTGTGTATGTAAACAATTGGGGAGAGGTACACACCAGCAAAAATAAAAGCTTGAAAATGTAATGGGAGGGAAGATAAATTTGTTTCACTGGCCTTACTATCAAGCAGGTGTGTGTGTGTGTGTGTAACATATATCTGCTTAAACTGGAGCCTGACATGTCAATAGTAAGATATATAGTATTATATATAGAACATGTATATGTACATGTAAATATGTATATCATTTTATCATTTAATCCTCATAACAATCCTATAGAGTATGTTCTAAGACTCATTTCCAGATAAGAAAACAGAACATAATGTTCTATAACCTTCCTAAGGCCACAGAGAACTTGGTGAGATTAGAACACAAGCAATATGACTCTTGAGCCTGAAATCATAGCCTTAATGACTTTGCCACCTATAAAAATAAGGTCACCTTGGCAAAATTCTTCCTAGAATACCATTTTCCAGGGTATACAGTGCTCCAAACTCTAAATTTAACCTCGGTAAGATTCTTTAGGTTTTCTCCTTGAGATTTCCAGGAAGAACTGGTTATACAGGTTTGTTTCCTAAAGAGAACAGGTTTTTATTCAAGGTACTGAAATTGGACAGTCATGATCAAGTTTAGAAAATTTTATTCACTTTTTAGAATAGGCATCCTGACTGATCATTAGACTGCAAATTCAATAGTTAGTATAGGAAGTTCTGAAATTATGCTGGGTTATGTTCCAAAACTTTATTTTTAAGTTATTTGGAACTTGAAACATATTCCCATAGAAACAAAGCTATAAATGGTGGCTCCATTCTGTCCTCACACCATAAAGTCTTGAAAACCCCCAATGAGGCTGTGTATTAATTCATCCTAACTGTGCTGTGCTGTGCAGTGCATGCCAGGCCAAGTCAATTCAGTCGTGATTGACTCTGTGTGACCCTATGGACTGTAGCCCTCCAGGCTCCTCTGTCCATGGGATTCTCCAGGCAAGAACACTGGAGTGGGTTGCCGTGCCTGGCTCCAACGGATCTTCCCCACCCAGGGATTGAACCCGTGTATCTTAAGTCTCCTGCATTAGTAGGCAGGTTCTTTACTACTAGCGCCAACCGCTCTGTAGTAGTATTAATACTTGCACTTTTAGCACTAACAGAGGGACTATACAGCAATGCCTACTACACTCAGCTCTCCAGGACAGGGACAAGGCTTAATGGACTTTGTGTTCCCTGTGCCTAGCACAATTCCCATGGAGTTGGCACTTAATGCATGCTTGTTAAATGAAAATATTAAATAAGAGCCCAGGGAGCAGACATTGATAGATTTGAATACCAGCTCTACTACTTAACACAACTACAAATTTTCTTCACCTCTCTGAGCCTGCTTTCTCAACTATAAAATAGAGATAAGCATACTCCTCATGGAACTCTTATACAAACTAGAGATGAAAACTGTCTTTCCAATCCAAGAGCAATAGAATTTTTCTTAAACATTAACGTCATCATTGTGAACAAAATTCACAGAATTTTACCAAGTGATCAAGTTCAACCTGCTGCTTCATTTATTATTTTTTTTTTAACCTGCTACTTTATAGATGAGAAAACAAACTGAGGCCCTGAGAAATTAAGTCTTATACTCAAAGTCATATCTAATTTTTGTAGATGACAGGATAGGACCTTGGTCTCTTTAATTCTGGTCTGGGGCTCCTCCTACAATTCTAACAGCTGCCCTCCACATACAGCAACACCTGGCTGCCTACTAGCTCCTCTGCAACAGCTTTGGTTTTCTGAAAAATAGGAACTGTTCAAATTTGCAAGAGTGGTTTGTACCTACACAAAACGGCCTGAGGCTGTTATTTGGAGAGTGTAGTTTGTGGGATGGTGAGTATTTTTCTGTCTCCTTACTTGTCCAGGCCAACTGCTGTCACTTCTAAAAGGTCTGCTGATCTCCTATAGCCCAGCACTTCTGTTATGGGTTATGAAATTCAACAAAAACTCATTGAAACTGAGTCTACATAAATAATTTAATTTTATGTGAGGACCTAGGGAAGTGTTCTATGAGTATGATAAAGTTTTAATTCATGCACTTTTTTTAACCTATCTTAATTTTTGATAGGTAACAAACTGCCTTACTCTTTGCTGAGGTTGTCAACCAAATAACTTCTGAATAACTGAGGTGTTACTGTAGTCAAGGTGCTAGGTCTAGGAAATGAATTTATTCACACAGAATGCAAAGGAAACATAGTGACTCCTGAAATATTCTCTCTCTCCAGGAGTGGAAGAGGAAAAGCATTTAATTCAGTCTACATTTTGATCTGTTCATCCTGAGGAGGCAACATGGCATCTTCTGACCACCAGAGGGCACTGGGTGAACAGCAGGCTTGTCTTAGCAAAAGGCAGCTTCACCAGAAGTCCCTTTTTGCACGTGGCATTCATATTCTTAGGGTTCATTTTGTGGAACCCTTCTGTGACTTTGTCTGGGACCCACCTAAAACTGCTCTTCCCCCACCTCCATCATGCACTAACCACCCAGGATACTTGTGAGTCACCTAGGACTTCTGCCTCACAGTTAACGAAGTCTTGCCAATTTTCTCATTAAATATTTCTCGAATTTGCCCCTCTATCCGATCCTTACCTTTCCTGTCCTCTGAGGCATCTATCTTTACTCCTAAATTATTACAATAGGCTGCCTAACTGGTCCCTCAAATCTATCCTTCACCCTCAGATGATTCATAAAGAACAAAAATCAGACCCTGTCATTCTGCTTCTCTGAGTCCTTTCACATACCCTCAGACTGAAATGCAAACTCCTTAAGGAAAACATACAAAAGCCCTTCCTGTCCACCCATCTAGTCAATGTGGTTACTTACTGCTTCAAACTTCAGACAAGCAGCATCAAAGTGCTTGCCACCTCCCCCATCCTCCAACTCCATATACTTCATGTATTTCTTACCTCCATTTTTATTCATGCTAACTGGTTTTTAGCTGTTTTCAGCTAACTGTCTGAACCCACCACATATCTTTTAAGAATCAGTTAATCACCTTCTCCAGAAAGTCCTCTGTAAGACCTCCCTCTCCCACTGTTTTAGGTTTTGATATTACTGTGTATTATCTCCTTATTTTGCACTGACTATGCTATTTTTAAAATCATCGGAACAGCAACATAAAGCAGATGTTAATGCACAGACTAACCAGACTGCCTGGATTCAAATTCTGGCTCTGTCACTTGGTAGATGCATGAACTCAAGCAGGTTACATCTAATCTGTGCCTCAATTCTCTCATCTGAGAATGGGGATGGTAATCCTCCCTAGGGCTTCCCTGGTGGCTCTGGTAGTAACGAATCTGCCTGCAATGCAGGAGACCTGGGTTTGATCCCTAGGTCGGGAAGATCCCCTGGAGAAGGGAATGACAACCCACTCCAGTATTCTTGGCTAGAGAATTCCATGGACAAAGGAGCGAGGAGGGCCACAGTCCATGGGGTTACAAAGAATTGTACACAACTGAGCAACTAACAATCTTCCCTAGGGTTTAGGAGGTGTGTCATAGAGCAACTGCTAAATAAGAATCAGTTACTACAATTATCCATATGTTGGTCTCCCAGCTAGACTGTGAGCAACTTGAAGGCCAGGACCTTGGCTTGTTCGAGTCTCTGCAGCTTGGTGTGCACTCAGTAAACGTTGTTGGATGAAAACTGGTGAGGCAGCTCTAAGAAGATGGGAGGGACTATCCAGCTTCCTTCTTTCAGCAAGTCCACATATATTTTTTAATTGTATTGTTTTCAATTGTGTAGCTCCAAGTGTTAAATTTTTAATTCTAACCAAAATCCTGAAAACTTCACACACCTTGAAACCAATAAAAAAAAAAAAGGATCATAAAAAGTATATTCAGGGGCTTCCCTTGTGGCTCAGTAGTAAAGAATCTGCCTGCCAGTGCAGGAGACTGGTTCAATCTCTGATCTGGGAAGATCCCACATGCTGCAGAGCACCTAAGACCACGTGCCAAAGCTACTGAGCCTGTACTCTAGAGTCCGGGAGCTGCAACTATAAGCCCACGTGTCCTAGAGCCTGTGCGCCACAACACGAGAGACCACCCCAATGAAAGCCCGTGCACCACTACTAGACAGTAGCCCCTGCTTGCCACAGCTAGAAAAAAAGCCTGTGCAGCAATGAAGACCCAACACAGCCAAAAATAAATTAAATCATTACAGACAACAACAAAAAGCACCTGGCCTCCAGAATTTTGAAAAAAAATTAAAAAAAAAAAAAAGGTATGTTCATTCTAAGAAGCTTAACTCCATTTTCAAGTCTTAAGTCTATTTAACATTACCCCTCATCCCAAACTAACACAGCAAACGCCTTTATGCTTTCATACAAATAATGTATCATCCAAACTGGTATGCTCTATCACCACACTCAACGTCAGGGATTATTATGATGTGGTTCCCCTGCTTCACTGTCAGCTCCCTGAGATCAGGGCACTGTCTTAGTCATCTCTGTGTCCCAAGCCTCTTAACAGTTGCCTGACATTTAGTTGGTATTTGATCAGTTTTTGAATGAATAAGTGTTGAAGAAGGCAAGTTGTATTTTGCTAATCAATTTTTTGCATTATTTCAATTATGGCTACTTTTATAGAATAGCCAAAAATTACAATGTGATTCCCCATACATTATACAACTGATTTTTACAACAACCCCGAGGTAGGTATTTTTACTATCCTCATTTTGTGAATGAAGAAACAGGTTCAGTGGTTGATACTCAAGTGCTCATCTTATAAGATGGGACTCAAACTCTGACTCTTGATTCAGGGCCTAAGTTTCAGTGTTTTCAGCCAGAAAACACTCTTTCTTGCAATGACTATTAACTGAAGTGTCCCTTTGGACATTCTAAGCCTCCCAGAGTCACCCAATTCTTATAAAGCCCCATACTGCAGGCAGAATGTTCTGCCCTCCCCATTTCCTCTTCCATCTGCTGACTCCCACTGCCCATCAAAGCAAGCCCTCCTCTAATACAAAAGATTTAAAGTGAGGATGGAGCTCTTCAATTATCTCTAAAAATGATCACATCTCAGACAACAGAAAATCTGGTTGGAGATTTAATTCTTTTAATTTTCCGATTTTATTTTGAAAGTGATTTTAAATTCAAATCACAGAAAAAGAAAAAAAACCTCATGTCCTCAACACTCTCAACCAATGTTGTAATTGAACTTCTATGTACTATTTCAGCAATTTGTTTTCAGAACATCAACCACTTTACAGCTTACTCTTCTTGAAAATACCAGGCTAAGAAATAAGTGATTCTGTACTCTTTAACATTTCTTATATTTGCCACAATATGAGTATACTAGAAATCTAACTTAAACATGTACTGTCTCCTTCTAGGCCACATCTGAAACCCACAGTCATATATCTTCTTTGCTCTAGTTTCCCTTCCTTGATGTTTGGCATGTTACCTCTGGATACAGATCCAGAGGGACCTCTCACCCCATATCAGCACACTGATATCTTGGCAGTGGTCTTAATGATAAGTATATCTACTCCTCCCCAACTATAAATTATGAAACTCTTTACAAATGTGAGGGTTTGGTTTTGCTTTAATGAGTTTGGCCAGTATAAATCAACCCATCAAAGGCTTGACACCAACATTAACATTAAAAGTGTGAGAACTAGCCTGCCAAGCTACAGTAAGTACTTCATAAGGACAAACCTAAAATAGCAGCCTTGTTATATTTAAACTCTCATGTCTGTTACTTAATCATAGAATTTTAAATCACTCTAATGCAAAACTTTCCCTTTTTCTCTACCTCGCCAATTCTCACCAACCAGAGAAGTGAACAGAGAGCATGAGTTCATGAGTCCATGAATCATCACAGCTGTCCCCAGCCAGGGTGAGGTACACACAGCAGCACAGTATGACCAAATGTTGCCCTCTTTTTTTTTAACAAGGAATTGACTGTTAACAGTGATTATCTCTAAGGAGTCGGAGTCAAAATTACTTTCATTTTTGTTTTTTATGTACTTCGGTATAGGTTGAATTTTTATAAAGAAAATGAATTTTATATATAAAAAAAGCATTTCTATTCTGAGGAAAAAAAAAGACATGAATCACTTTTAATTTGGTTCCCATAGGAGCATTAGAATAATTTCAATTTTTATGGTAAGAGATAACAGCACAAGAAAATGTCAGGAGACAAGATCCTACAGGGACCAAAGTGACCTCTCAAGCAAATTTTTTTTTGTTTTCAAATGCATCTCAATTTTGGGGGGCAGGGGGAAGACAACAGATTGTAGCCTAAAAATAAAATTTATGGAAATTTTTCTATATTTTTATCTCAAATGGTTCTCTCCCCTTTGGACCAGAGCTTAATAGCAAAGGCTTAGCACTTCTCTTGGATGGAGGAAAGGCCTGAAAGCAGGCACTTCTTTTCTCTTGCACATTAGAATGGTTATTCTGCAAAGAACAGAGAGATACCCTTAAAAAGCTCCATGAACTATATCTTCCCCCGAGTCTGGCAAAAAGAAGAGAATGAGGAAACAGTACAAAAATTTAGCTGCATTAAAGCAAAATCAAACACAAGGTCAAGAGCAAGTGTCTGAGACTGTGCTCTGCCCTGCTACGGTCCTGGTTAAATATTGTTTCTCTTTTCTCTGACAACGATGCATCAGGGGTCCCCCCTGCCTCCAATTTAGGCCATATTGGGGTACGAAGAATAGAAAGAGTTCAGGTAAGATTGCTTAACCCGAGCAGTAATTATTTTATACCATGAAAATTTGGTTGTAATGGAGAAACCTGCTTTTAAAATGAATGTAAGATGTTGACTGAGGACTCTACTTGCAGACTATCATTATTTTATCAATCTCTGGGAAAGTATTTCACCATCACTAAGGAAGCCTCATCTAGCTTCTTCCAAATCCATTCTGTTATTACTGAGACTTTATTACATATCTAGCAAGCGACTCAAAAGTTTTGAGGTTCTGATGGCCAGCCATCATTCAAGCTTCATCGTTTTGTATTCCAAATCTCATCATATCCATTTGCAATGACAAAATTTCCTAATTTCAAAGGAAAATGTAGTGATTGCTTAGTAGTTATCACGAGAACGGCATCCTTCACCAAATCTGCTCTGGAGTGCCTTGAACTTGAGCTCAAACGACTGATTCTAAGTCTCAAAGAGCCTGGGACCACATCTTGGGATCGAGTGTCAAAGGGGAAATATTTCGTTCCTGGCATAGTTTTCCTGCCGTGATACATACTGCATGGGAATATACGTAAGCCAGTAAAGAACCTGCGCGTACCTACCAGTTTGATTTAGAAATATTACATACAAACGCCGTACTGTCCCCAGAAAACACCAAGGACTTTCATCAACATCTCCCTAACGCTCCCAGCTTGGAAAATGTCATGTCAGCCTTTCAGATCACGCAGATGCGCTGCTTAGGTACGAAGGGAGACGGGGTGAGTAGCTGAGCTCAGACCCAAACCTACATATTTTAGTGGTAACTGCTCCCGATCTACATCCAACATATTTACCGAACACTAACAGAACTCTAGTAAGCGCCCACCACTGGAAAGGAAAGCACTTTCTTCCCAGGAAACAGATCTTGCCACTAAAAATCCTCAAACCCGAGACCTACCACTTTTTACTGAACAAAAAAGCGAGTGTGCCGGCAAGAGGGGGTGGGAAAAAGCGTGGCAAGAATTTGCACGGCTCTTACGCCTCCTCCCTCGGAGCGCGCCCAAGTCTGCGGCCTCGGGCTCCGGGACACTTCCCCTCCCACCCGCCAAGAAGCCGCGGCTGTAAGTTGAGAGAAGCGGGCTCTGGGCACGTCAATCAACCGGCTCCTCCCGCCTCCCGTCTACACCTCCCCTCCCCTCCCCCCTCAAAAAAATAAAGGCAGAGAAAGAAAAGGAAAAGAAGCTAACTAATTTGGGAACTAGTCTCCGTGGGGGCTTCGCCTCCGACCCAGGGAGGCCGCACGTCCCCGACTGGGCGCACTGGCGGGCGGCAGGATCAAGCAGGCGGCCCGGCAGCCACCCGTCAACGGGTCCTCGCCGCGCGCCCGCCGCGCTCGGCTCCCCGCACGGGTCGGCGCCGCTCCGGTCCCGCACTCCGCCAAGCCCGCCGCCCCCCGCCCTGCGGCCCGGGCCAAAGTTGCGCAAATAGCCCCACAACTGGCAAATACTCACCGGCCACAGCAGGAACCGGGGCTGCGGAGATTTTAGGGAGTTTAAGGCAAATCGGCAGCGGGAAAGGCGGGCGGAGGCGAAGGGGCCGAGAGCTGCAGTGGCGGCGGCGCGCGGCGCTCGGGCTGGGCTGCGCGGAGAGGCTCTGGCTCTGCCAGGGACTGCGCTGCAACAAAGGACTTCCGCTGCCGCACAGCCGCGCCTGCTGCACCGCACTGAGCCGGCCCCGCTTACGCGGCGACTCCGGGTCTGCCCACCAGTTCGCTGCGGCGTCCGCCAGCCTTCCCCTCCCTCTCGACCGCCCACCCACTCCGCCGCTGGCTGCTAGGGGCACCCGCGGTCGCCTGTTTGTTGCAACAAGTTTCTGCGTCGGGCTCCGAGGAGGCTGGCGCAACCCGCACCGCGGGGGCCGGCGCGGCGGCGGCCTGACCACCCCTCTCGCCCCTTTCCCAAGGGTAGGCTTGGGACCTCCTCCTCCTCCTGTTTGCACAGCTGGATGGGACTGGGCTCCTCCCGGCTCCCCAAGGGCAGGCTGCTGCTTTCCCACTCCGTCCAGATGTCAGAGCCCGGCCCCAGAGGGCCCAGCAGCTGGGACCCTCCCTCACAGGACGTCCCTAGTATTCGGGAGGCGCCGGAACCCTCGTCCCGTCCCGTGCGCTGCCAGTCGGTTCAGGGTCGCCCATTCCCCGCACCTCCCCCACGCTTGCCTTCCGTGGGCCTGTCCGCCTCTGGCCTTGAGTCACTTCCCCCGCCATGCCCCACCCCGCCCAGCCCGCCTCCCCTCCTAGGCTCCCGGGGCTTAAGCTTCCCTGGCCCCGCGCCCTCTCTCCTCTTCCCGCGAAGACGCGGGTGCACCCTTTCCCGCCCCCATCTCTGGATTGAGGTGGTGCCTGTGTTTTTGCACACCCTGGGGAAAGTCCCCGGGTCACGCGGTTGTGTGTGTGGGGGGGGAGCCTGTGACGCTCTGGCTGGTCTCCACGCTTCCGCCTACAGAGTCACGACTAGCAACCGTGGCGAAGGCACCCGGAGCGCGGGCCGACCCCCGCCAGGCCACTTGAGCTGGCGGGCGGGCGGACCAGCGCGTATGCACGCACGCACGCACACTTCGGCCCCCGCGCCTCAGGTTCCTCAGCTACAAGGCACGCGGTCACGTGGGGCCCTTCGCGGGGCGGCTGGCGCGGGAAGCCGCGCGAGAGCGGGCCGCGGGGTGCGTGAGCCGGCGCCGCCGCGTGACGTACGCGGCGCGGGAGGCGCCCCTCCCGCACGGAGAAGTCGGCCGCCTGCCTGCCGCGGCGGCCTCTGGGTAAGCGACGCGGCCCGGCCCCTATGGGCTGCCCCGGGCTCAGTCCCTCCCGCCGCGAGCCGCCTGGGGCGGCGGCCTGCAGCTGCGCCGGTCGCGGGACAGATGCAAGTAGCTGGGGAGATGGGTGTTTCTGGTCCGTTTGAGATGTCAATCAGGGCACTGGAGGAAAATGGCAACCGCCAGTGAGAGCTGGGCGGAGGATGTCCAGAGCGGCCTTTCTCTGCCCACACCAGGCGGCCGCCGGGCCCGACGCAGGCCGGGACTGGGCTCCAGGGCGCATCAAAGGGACGGAGACCTTCCGGCTGGGGGTCCCGGGGCGAACCGGCGCGGGAAGACCCCACGGGCCTGCGGCATTCCTCAGGCTGTTGCACCGCCGACCCCTCTCGCCAGTGGGCGGGTCTCCAGGTGCCACTTGAGGGATGCTGCAGGCACTGTCCTCCGTCTCCCCTCCACACCACCGTTTGTGATTACCCCGTCTCTAGGACCGGAATTCCCCCTCATCTCCATAATTTTTTTTTCAGATTATGTTAATGTCATTCTAAGTCAGTTTTTCTTTTTAAAGCCTGCTCCATCTATCGCTGCCTTCTTTAGCACTCTATTTGGAGAAATCAAGCTGTTGTCAAATTGCTTAGGCAGCGCCTAGCGCCGTGCCTGGAAATTGACAGCAGCTAACATGTTTCATAAATTAACGCCCCGGTTCCCCCCAGTAGCATGCATTCTCTTGAGACTCCTCTTTGGCAAAACTGTTATTCTCACAGGATTTTGTGAAGTATGTAAAGTACACCTTAGAATCACAAGTCTTAAAGCCGAAAGGGGCCTAATAGAAAATGCAGTTCATCCCTCTCATTTTACAGGTGAGGACACCAGGCCAAACGACTAGCTTGATCGAAGTCCCATACCTCGTCAGTAACTAGACTGCAGGGCTCTAGATGTCTTGGTCGTCACAGTCCTCACACCAGGGGTGCGATGCCAGTTAACCCACTCACTGTAGAGACTTATCTGCTAGAGGTGATTATACTTGATTCCGGTTATTGAGAATCAGACTTGGCTAGTGTGATGGCTCTGGCATCTTAAGGAATGTGGTTGGCACTATTTCTAGGTGGAATAGACTGCCTATTAATGTACTTTGAGCTCAAAGCTCGTCCCCCTCCCCCGCACAAAAACATTCAGCTCTGTTTTCTGCAAGAATAACCAAGATGTGCAGCATCCACCCTATCTCCTGAGGGGAGTGCGGAGGAGCCAGGCTGTCTAGCTAGGGAGGAGGGGCCCAAGTGCCTTGGCCATAAATTATCCTGGTCAGGGCTGTGCTGGGAAGTGTTGCTTAATGCCCTCCCCAACACTGAACCAAAGTGATTTATTTACTATGGTCCGTAGACGGTGCTTGACCATCTTGTTAAAGAAAAACTTGTACATTTTAGTAATAAAGGCCAGAAAAGAGTTGGGGGTTTTATATTATTGCAGTTTTTTCCTTGTCTTAAAAGCAGTGTAGGTGCTCTTATCTTGATAAATTATAAAGTACTTCTACACCACTTCCTATGCCCCCTTTCTGCTTATTTATTCCAAATTGCATGTGAACTTCAGTCTCTTGAGAGAAGAATGCTAAGAAAAATACTGTTCCAGTTTATAGTTACCAGCACAGGCTGTGGAGTCAAATATAGCTTTTGATCCCCACTTTGTACTATTTGCTGGTTGTATGTCCTAAGCCTAGGTTTTTTCTTATCTGTAAAGTGGAAATAGAAATAATACATATAGTCATGGTGAGGATTAAAAGAGGTAGTGTACATAGGGCATTTAGCACAAGGCCTTACACATACTATTTACTCTAATAATAGCTATTAATAACTGTAACAATATTTCTTCTAGGCTAGAAAAGATATTGCTGCTTAAACTTGCTTAGGGAGAGTGGAGGAAGAGGAAGGAAAGTGTTTGAAGCAAACAGTAGTTTCAGGATTATTGGTTGAATTTATTAACACATCTGCTTTCCTTTTCTAGCAGGAATTCTTTTTTTTTAAATCTTACCTGGAGAAAAAGTGTTTATAGTGTTAAGGTAGTTATTTTCGAATATTTTTCTAATTCATTATTTCCCTGGTTACAAATCAATCATACAATGGCTCTTTAATTCCTCCTGAGGAATCCTAGGCACTTTAAGCAAAGGGTTTCATTAACCCATGTGGATAATGTGTTTGTGGAACATTCCGTGGCAAAGGAAGCATTGGTTCACCTATATTCAGAAGTTATAATCATTCTTGTTTGTACTGTATTCCAGGTCTGTACTAGCGTTGTTGTTTTCCAGTTTTCTCCTGCCCTTTCAGTGGTTTTTCTTTCAGAAATCCAGACTTAATTTTTTTAGTGGACTAAGAGGAAACTTTTCCTTTCCTTTACAGGGTTCTGATATTTTTAAGATCCAGTAGCAATTTGCACTCACCGGTGTTAGCTTTCATGTTTGCCTGGCATTGCGGCTTTATCAGGCATCCCACGTGTTGGTTAGATGAGGGTAGAGATGTAGTAGGCTGGCTGTGTCTACCAACCGGCAGCAGGCCCCAAACTAACATTTCCCCTGTTCCGTTAAAGGTTTCTAGAGCTTAACTGCTCTTCCTGTATCATCTACCACGTCTGCTCCTTACCCTCTTCTCTTACATTCTCAGAGCTATTTTCATTAGCAAATGCCTAGAATTACTGCAGGTTTTACCTCACACAATAATTTTCAGATTTTGAATTTCCATATCATTTTCAGATATTATAAAAATAGATATAGTAGTGTCTGAGAGAGTAAATATACCTCTTTTTCCTAAGTACTTTTAAAAAAGAAGTTTGAAAATGGTGTATTCTTTGTCTGCCCCCAAGACCCATACTACTTTGGGACTATTTCTGTTTCTTGATCTGCAAATTTTTAGTTTAAAGTTAAAATTAGAATTACAGTGGTTGATTTTGGTTCATTTAATGTAATTTGTATAATTCCCACATTTTAAGCCCTTCTTGTGAAACAGTTTTTTGCTGTAATTTTAGTGTGTGAAATAGTCTCTTGGATTTCCTGGGTCCCTTGTTCTTCTAATGCAGTGGTTCTTAATTGAGGCATTATATTAGAATTCACCTGTATGGTAGTCTCTCAGTCGTGTCCAGCTCTTTGTTACTCCACGGGCTGTAGCCTCCCAGGCCTCCCTGTCCATGAAATTCTTCAGGCAAGAGATACTGGAGTGGGTTGCTGTTACCTTCTCCAGGAATCACCTAAGGAGGTTAAAAAAGGCTCTGTGCTTCACCCTCAGCAGTTCTGTTTGGGTTAATCTGGAGTAGGACTCAGACATCAGTACAGCTCTGCATGGAAGGTTTTAACATTCTTTCTCTTGGTTATAAAACATTACACTGCCACAGTCATGTGAAGGTAAATTAAAAAGTTAAAATCATTGTATAAAGTCTTAGTAAGTAGCACTTTGGATATTTCTGCTTTTACCTTTGTATTTATAGCCATGAGTAAGTATCTCAGAAAAGCTGTACACATTCCTAGGCCAACTTTCCTGTCTCCATGTCTTAATAATTAATAATAAAGTTACAGTGGTGGAAACCACAAAGAAAATATGTGTTTTCCAGAGAAACAGATGTCTTACTCCTTTTATTTATTCTTTTATTGAAGAGTCTTATAGCCTGCCAGAATGAAAAGTTGCATATTGTAGGGCATTATTCTGGCTGTCATAGATCTGAGAGTCCAGATCTGAGAGTCCAGTCTGTCTATTATAAAATATTTTTTAAAGTAAATTCAAAGATGTTGGGTATCAAGCTAACTTTGAAACTGTTCTAGCTTACTTAGATTGAGCTAATCCAGAGTTGTTACAGTCTAGTAAGTAAACAGTTTTTTGTAGTCTCTTAAATATCATTGCTATTATTATAAACATCACTTTGATAACAGATAAACCATTTTAAGATGTAGCACCATTACATTGGTTATAGCATTTATAAATATAATGGTAAGTTATTTTATTGCAACCTCTCTCACATGTAACTTTTTCTCCACCAAAATTTCTCACATGTAACTTCTAAGATGTTTCTGTACACATAGGGAACTTTGACTATTCCACATACTAAAGAAAATAAAATGAGTGGACAAAAAATGATGAGCAAAGGCTATATTAAAAGCCTCTCTAATAATTTGTAAAGTAAGTTGTATTAGAAAACATTCTGAATTAACTATGTGATGTTTTGGTTCTATTAACATGAGGTAAAGTCTGGTTGTGCTGCCTTAAAACATGAAATGTCTATAATGCAAACAAGTTTGAATGAACTTATATATATATATATATGACTTTTTTTATTTAACAGATTTGATTTTATTTCATTTTATAAACTTGAAACATTTATCCCCTTATTTGATTCAATATATTTGCAAAATCTGCCATCAATATATATGTTGATAGTTCTAGATGGGGATTTTGAAGAAAGGGTACTGAGTTTGAAGTCAGACTTGAAGTTCTGCCAGTACCATTTAACAGGCAGTTATCTGACTCTGGGTACCTTTCCTGCCTTCTCTGAGCTTATGGTTTCTTAACCTGAAAATGGAAATAATACAGGATCTGCTTTAGAACCTCATAGGATCAAAAAAAGATGGTGTAGGAGAGAGATTCTCAAAGTGTGGTCCACGGACACCTTGAAGTTTCCTTAATTTCTTTCAGTGGGTTTACAAGTATCTCTTTTTTGCCAAGGCAATTTCTCTTAATACATTTGAACCAAAACAACATGTAGCAACAGATGGATTGAAAAGGCAGAGAAAAGAACCCAGCTAGGTTTTTAAAGCCAGATATTAAAGAAGATTGCAAAATATAAGTGCCACCCTTCACAGTGGATGAGAATCCACCTACCCAGTGCAGGGGACACAGGTTCAATTCCTGGTCTTGGAAGATTCCACGTGCTGCAGAGCATCTAAGCCCACACTCCACAACTACTAAACCCATGCTCTAGAGCCCTTAAGCTGCAACTACTGAGACTGTGTGCCACAACTACTGAAGTCCACATGCCCCAGAGCCCATGAGCCGCAACTTCTGAGCCCACATGCTGCAAATACTGAAGCCCAAGTGCCTAGAGTCTGTGTTCCGCAACAAGAGAAGCTACTGCTGTGAGAAGCCCACACACCGCAACGAAGAGGAGCCCCAGCTTGCTGCAACTAGGGAAAGCCCACACACATACACAAAAAGCAGTGAAGACCCAGGGCAGCCAAAAATACATAAATATTTAAAAAATCCGATGCCACTCATCTCACTTTAAAAAGTTATGTTTTAGAATATATGTGTAATTTATATTAGTATGTAATGGGTTTATTATTTCAAACATTAAAATTTAAAAAATTTCACTCTAATTCTGAATATGATAAATAGAGCTGAACATAACCCACATAACAGCCCTTAGTACTTTTCTTAAGAGTGTAAATGGATCTGGAGAGCAAAACCGTTTAGAACAGCTGATAAAGGGTAATAACTGAATAGTTCTATCAGGAAAATTCTGCAAATGAAAATTGTAAACTTGAAAAAAAGTTTGAAAATGACCTATAGCATTAGAGAGTGACAAAAAGCAAGCAGAAACTGGAATGAGGTCTACACTTGGAAGAAAGGAACAGTTGTGAATAATTTTCCATTTTTATGGCTTTTAGCCTGAGAAAGGCCCGAGTTGGGGACATGAGGGCATGCCTAAAACTGTGATAGTAATCTGTAGTTTTACTTGCTTGAAGAAAAGAGGACAGAGTTCAGAGTGACCACATAGGTAGAAAGTAGGGAGGAAAATCCTAGAAAGATTGTTGAGGGGACCCCCAAATACTGTGTATAACTCAGCTTAAATCTCTTGCCAGCCCTGAAATGTATATGTGTGTTGAGCAGCCTCCAAACGGCACACCTAACACAAAAAAACTCCAAACCATAGTGGAGGCAGAACTTGGGAGTTTAAGTTCAGCCTAGTTAATTTGCAAAAATAAAACAAAAAAACATCGGTGCTGTTTGGAAGAATATTATAGTACCTAGAGTCTTTAGTAATGACAGTGTCTAAGATATTATCCAAAATGATGAGACACATGAGGAAACAGGAAACTATCATCCTAATTGAGATTGACCCCAACATGACCCAGAGGTTGAATTTAGCTGAGAAGATTTAAAGCAACTACTGTAACTGCTGAAGAGTGTAAAGGAAAATCAGGTCGTAATATGTGAATAAACTGGAAATCTCAGCAGAGAAATAGAAGCTTAGAAAAACTGAGATGAAAATTTTAGTCCTGAAACTATATCTGAGATAAAAAATGGGTTAACAGGAAAGATGGTGAACTTGAAGATAGGTAAATGGAAATGATCTTATCTGAAGCAGAAAGAGAAATTACTGTGTGTGAAAGTTCTCTATAAACTTCAACACTCTATATTAACATCAAGAATTAATGGGTTTCTTTCAAGGCCTAAACTCACCTCTTTCCTCTGCATATGGACTGACTTCGTAGTTTGTAAATCCATGCCATCTAAGAATACTCTGAGATTCTCTCTCCTTACCTCAACCATGTACTTTCCACTATCAAAAAAAAGAGATCCTTTTTTCCTCCAGGGCTCACTGCTGCACTTATACTTTTGATTCTATTCTTCCCAGCTTCTAGAGATTCTACCCCTCTTCAGCCTGGAAGTCTTTGATCTGCTCTTCCCTCAATATCCTGTTCTACTGTACCTACCCTCGATGGCCTCTGCTTTCTAACATCCCCCTGCAATCAGATACTTTGCTCTTTCCCAGAGTGTTGAGAGAGGTCACCAGAAACCTCTTGGTCAGCACACTTGGGGGGTGTTTGTAATAGGCCTCATCCCCATGTTTCTCAGCCACTCCTCCCATCAAGGTTCTTGCCTTTTCTTGTGTTCGTCACTGCATCCTGTCCAACTCTTTGCGACCCCATGGACTGTAGCCCGCCAGGCTCCTCTGTCCGTGAGATTCTCCAGGCAAGAATACTGGTGTGGGTTGCCATTCCCTTCTCCAGAGGATCCACCTTTTCTTTACCTCCCTCAATAACAATATATTTTATTTCTCTTCGTCTGTCTAGTTGTATCCGTGTTTCTCAAGGATTCATTTTTAGTTTTTTTTCCCTACTTTTTTCTTATTTTACTTGGTAATCCTATCCATTCCTGGTGACTTCAGCCCAGTTATTTCAGAGGATCTCCTCTCCAGTGCTGCCTGTTGTCCCACTGGTAACTAGACATTTCTACTCAGATGTCCTAGGGTGGACACCTCAAACTCACTGTATCCAAAATGAAGCTTCTCTCTTACCAAGCCAGTTTCTGTGCCTCTCCTCTGGCATTCTGCTATACTACCTGTATATCAACACCTTGCACATGGCAGTTACTCTGCAAATAGGATCCTGAGGAATGAATGAATTCTTCCAGCTGCCCAAGCTGGAATTCTGAAACTCACTTTTGACTTGATCTTCTCTGTGACTGACCACATCCAGTTCTCTGCCAATGCATGTCAGTTCTCCATCTGGTGTATCTTCTTGTATTCCTTTCTCCATTCCCACTGCCATTATTTGGATGTTACAAAAGACTACTTGCTGGTCTTTATTGCTCCATGCCTTTTCCTTGTTAGTCTTTTATATTTGTTGCTACTAGAGCAGTCTTGATTCTCAGGCCTAATGATGGTGATTTTACTCATTCTGTTTTTTTTTCTGCCTGGAATGCTATGTTCACCTTCTCCATTTTCATCTAAATCCAGTTCAAATGGCTTATTTCTCATTGGGTTTCCTGTCATTTATCTCCCTCTCATGCTCTCCAATTGCTCTCGTGGCACTTATCACTTTGCTTCACGTCGTAGTTACTCTGTTTTATGTTTTGTCTCCCCTATTAGCTTATCGACTGCAACATCATTGTAATTTTTTTCTGTCCCTGTGCCTTGTATGGTGCATGCTTTCAAATTCTTTCCTTTATTAAATTTTTCTTCACAAAGTATTTGTTTGATAAGTGAATTTAACTGTTACTCATAGACCATTAACCGTAGATTTTTATATATGTGGCTTTTTAGTGTGTGCTATTTTCATTTCTACATGGTTCAATAGTTCACTATACTAATGCACTATTTATATATACCATATATATATATAGAGAGAGAGAGAGAGAGAGAGAGAGAACTGTTGAAAATGTTTATGATCCGGGGGGGTTTTTTTGGAGACAATTTGTAAGACTGGCTTAAGGTACTTCAACCTTAACTATTTTATTGAATCTAAGACATATTTTTCACATATTGAAATCTCCAATATAGAGTTTTAATTTGATTTTTTAATCTCCTTATAAATTGGTGGTATTTTAGAATCAGGGAAATGTGATAAATACAATAAATAATGACTTTTGATTAAATGGCCTTTTGGAACAATACCCACAACTTGAATTTTTGATTATGTTCTTAGAGGATAGGCTCGGGTTGCTGTAGTTTCTGTTATCTTAATTTCTTATTTTATTTCTGCTTAAAAGCTTTTAAAATGAGATAGAAAGGGATATGGGTTTTGTTTTGTTACTCGAGGAAGGACCAGGGGAAACTATTATGTTTGAATTAGGAGAATTTTTTAGAGTAGTGTGTGAATATAGAGTTAAAAGAGGTTTTAGGATTCCTAAAGTATAATATTATTCATATAAAAACCTTCTTAAGGGATATATGGGACTTCCCTGGTGGCTCAGACGGTAAAGTGTCTGCTGACAATGCAGGAGACCCGGGTTCAATCCCTGGGTTGGGAAGATCTCCTGGAGAAGGAAATGGCAAGCCTCTCCAGTATTCTGGCCTGGAAAATCCCATGGACGGAGGAGCCTGGGGGGCTATAGTCCATGTGGTCCCAAAGAGTTGCACACGACTGAGCGACTTCACTTTCACTTTCAAGGGATGTATACATATGCAGTAGAAATATGATAATGTACAGTAGAATCATAAACACTAAATCAACATGGTGGTTGCCTTTGGAGGCAAGGAGTGGGGGATGGGTAGGGGACAGAATGAGGGAGAAATGCAGTGATTTTCTACCCTATTTGTAATTGTTTACTTTCTGTGCCCAGGGCCAGGTGGATGGGAGATAGGTGCTTGTTACATTGTTCTCTTTATCTACTTATCTGTCTGAAATACTTCAGCATATTCAAACAGGATAGTCCCCCCCCCCCTCTTAACTCCCTGCTCTCTAGTTTCTCTGGCAGAAAGGAAAGTGGTTTCTTTGAACCTTTCCAGACATGTGTACATAAACAAGAATATATTTATGCATAAATTCTTACCCCACCTTTAAAAATAAAATAACCACTCTACCACTTTTTCATAAATAGTAGTCTCTACACAATTTTACATTTTGCTCTTTTTTTTACTTAATATGTATTGGAGATTATTCCATATTAGTACATTAAATACGTGGTTTTAACAAAAATAGCTTTAACCTTTTATCAGTAATAATTGCTTTTGTCTTTACCAGTTTTAAATGTTTATTTTGCTGCATCACATTTGCTTAAGCAGCAGGAACCTGGGTTTCTCCCTGATTCTTCTTTCCAGGTATTCCTCTGAGACTTCTGAGGGTGCTTGATGACTATTCCCTCTGCTCCTTCTGTTGGTGGGTTGTGTCTTGTTTTGGGAGGTGGAGAGGGAGGACCCTGGGGGTCTGGAGTCCAGTGCCCAGGTTTGAATCCCCAGCTCTGCATCTCACTAGCAGCGTGATCTTGGGTCAGTTAACTCTCTTTTCTGATTGTTTCCTCACCTGTAAAATGGATTGATTATTTCCTTTCTCATAGAATTGTATTGAAAATTAAATGAGTGAAAAATTCCTGACACACAGGAAACGTTATAAACTGTTGATGACTTTTATTACCCATCACTCAGCATTTTGTAGCCCAAGCTACTGCCAGTCTCCAGGCAGCTAACCCCCCACTCTCATCACTGACCTCCTTAAGACTTTGATCTGTCTGGTTAGTGAGTAAGCTTCATTCTTTTTTTAGGACCTGCTCTTTTAGACGAGGTTCTCCCAGACCCCAGTGATACCCTTTATACCACAGCTGCCTTCTCTTTGAAGCACTAGGGCTCTCTGAACAGTTGAGGTGGAGAAGGTGGATGGAGCGGATGGCACAGCCTCCCGCTTCCAGGGTGCCCTCAAATGTTCTTGCTGCTCTGCTCACACTAGGCTTCTCCACCAGAATTCTTTTGCATGTTCTTCCCGAGTCATGATTTTTCCCCCCTGAGACCAGTGGTCCCATCCAGCATTCTACTTCTTCGGGAACCTCCATGCTTGTATGTGTCTTGAGTCCAGTTAAGGTCAGGGCTTAGGTTCTTTCCCACTGGGCTGCAAGCCCCATGTGGCTTGACATCTATTTTAAGGGCTTCTGTGACTGATAAGTTTCCCAAACTTTATGTGATATGCGGCCAGTGTCCCCTGAGTACGCAGAGGATCCCTGAGGAGCAGGGACAGCTTTTGCCTAGCTAGGACACACTGTAATGTTATTAACATTTATAGTCAACATTTGAACAGTAGTTTCCATTACAAGGTGCTTTTCTTGTAACGTATCTCATCTGGCTCTGAGGCAAAGATCAGTACCTTATTCCCATTTTTGCCAGTGAGGAAACTGAGGACTAGAAACATTGTGGTCACATAGATAAAAAAGGACAAACTTCCTCTTTCACATCTTTGGTACCCATGGCAAGTCAGTTTCTTACCAGATTTTAAAAAGGCCGTGTAAAAAAAAAAAAAAAGAAAGGCCACGTGTTACCTTTTCAGTACAGTTGATATCAGTTATCATAATGGGGTATTTAATGTTAGCTAAGTTTAGGGTTAGATTAACAGTATTGAAAACTGTTGAGTAATTTCATTTAGATTTAGGTCTCCCTGTCCTCTGTAGGTTTGTGTGAACTATGGCCAATTTGGTAAAAAAAAAAAATCTATATTGTCCTTTTTCTCAGAGCCACAATGGACACAGCTAGCCATAGCCTTGTCCTTCTGCAGCAGCTGAACATGCAGCGAGAATTTGGTTTTCTGTGTGATTGCACTGTTGCTATTGGAGACGTCTACTTCAAAGCCCACAGAGCAGTGCTTGCTGCTTTTTCTAACTATTTCAAGATGATATTTATTCACCAAACAAGGTAAGGAGGCGCTTTTGTAAATCAGAAGAATTTTTAATACTGTGATATAGCTAAGCTTTATTATAACATCATTTTGGGTTTTCTTTTTTATGGGATCACCTTAGGAAATAATAATTATCATTTTTTATACATCTGTAATTAAGCTCTATATAGGATCCATGGTGGAAGATAAGAATGAAAACAATAATAGGTAAAGTTTATTTGCTTAATCCCATAACCAACCACTAAGCATTTATCTAATGTACAACTTACATACTTTTACATACTTCCATACTTTTTTAGAGAAAAAGAAACTGTGATTGAGTTATTAAGTAACTTGTCCATCTAGGATTACACGCACAGCTAATAAATGAAACTCAAATGCAAATGTGTGCTCTTAGTCCCTAAGTTGTTGATTTCTGTTCCTTAACATTTTCATAGCAAGATTCAATGTCGTAACTCCACCCACCTGGTGGCGGTGGTGGAGGAGCCCCGCCGGTGGGCGGGGCAGACAGTCCCGCCCTTTCCTCCGCGGGCTCCGCCTCTCCGCAGGCAGTGGTGTCCTCAGCCCCAGTTTCTGTGGCCGCGCCCCCGAATCCGACCCTGGGTCGAGTGGCGCCGTCTCCGTGGAGGGAGGGCCGATATTCCATATTGTAATTCAAAGGTCATTTGTTTCAAATATTTTTTCAAAAAATTTTTTAAAATTTAGATTAACTCAACATGATAGGGAGAGGGGTATAAAGTGGTATCCAGATTCTGAGCTCTTGATAAAGAATAGCTTTAATGCATCTTAGGTTAAAAGTGATGGAACACTATGCTTTTTTAGAAGACCTTACATTTGGCATTTCTCTGGCAGTCCAGTGGTTAAGACTCTGTATCCCCTGCAGGGGGCGCAGGTTCGATCTCGGGTCAGGGAACTAAGATCACAGGCCAGGTGGCTTGGCCAAAAATAGAAAAAAGACATTTATAGTCTAAGAGACAGCTAATGCACGTAAGGAAAATAATTGCAGTGTAATTGATCTCTTTGTGCCTCAGTTTCCTTCTCTGTAAAACACTAGAATAGCATATCCACTCCATGGTGTTGAGAAGATTAAATGGATTAATAATATTAAAATGTTTGGAACAGAGCTTTGCACTGTTAGCTGCTGCTATTAATAATTTCTGTGATGTCTGTAGAGTCGAAGTGCTGCACAAAGTAGACTGGAGTGTCAGCAGCCTTATTTTGAGAGGGTTAGAACAGGTTTTACAGAGGCCCTGAATCTTAAAGGATCAGGAGGAGTTTTTTAAGATATTATAGAGGAATGCCAATAATTGCAATTATAGGCGAGGAAAAAATGCACAAAAACATATGCATATATGAACCAGGCTAGCACATTCAAAATATGGAGTAAATCAGAATGATTGGCATATATGATAAAAAGGGGAGAGGAGATTGTAGAGTCAGGGACAGGTCGTGGGTAGCCTTTTCCATCGCACACAAGTTTCCTCTCCAACTTGAGTGTCAATGTAGAAACTATATTAGGAACGCTACCTTCACATCAGCCTCATTTGAGAGCAGTGAGTTGGTTTAGCTCTTAAAGCACCCGTTGTGTACCAGGCACCATGCTAAGCTAAACTCAGGAGATGCACAGGTAACAGGCCTGCTCTGTGATATTTCTGCTGAGTAACTAAAATTCCTCATTTAAAAGACCTCTGTGCTGATATTAAAAAAAAAAAAAAAAACCTGCCACAGACCATGGCAATGAGTGGGTCAGAGGTAAGAGTGAAACTCAAGAGGTAATCCTAAAATATCAGGACTAAAGAAATGGATTGCTGGCATACAGACTGCTTTCTGATGTGTTGAGGCAAACTTTCATTTCAGGGAAGGTAAATCCATCGACGGATTCCATTGTTCCTTGTTATCCAGTCTTTCCCTCAGGTTCTTTTTATCTTAATTTTAACAGAGTGTTTCCCGATTTCTTGTTACACAATTATTTCCATCTATCTTCTGAATTCTAGATTCATATGTGAAAAATTGGGCTTGAGATTAATTTAAAGCTTTTCAAAATTACACTTGTATTCATTTGTGATTTAAAGAGTAGATATATTAATATATTTGGAAGCCAAAATAAGGTGAGTATGATTTAAATTCTATATGGTGCCAATTCCAATAAGCCCTTTGAAATTTTTAAATTATTTTTTATTGTAGAAAAATATATATAAACATAAAATTTACCATTTAACCATTTTTAATTGTACAGTTCAAGGGCAAGAATCATATCCACAGTGTTGTGTAACTATCACCATTACCTATTTCTAAAACTTTTCATCACCCCAGAAAGAAACTGTAACCATTACATAATAACCCCTCATCCTCTCCACTTTCAAGTTCCCGGTGACCTCTAATCTAGTTTCTGTCTCTGAATTTTCCAAGTCTAGATGTTTCTTACAAGTGGCATCATATAAAATTTGTCCTGTTGTGTCTGGCTTATTTCATTTAGCATGTTTTCAGGATTCACCCATGTTGTAGTATATATCAGAACCTGATTCCTTTTTATGGCTGAGTAACATTCCAGTGTACATATATACTGCATTTTGTTTCTCCATTCATCTATTGATAGATAGTTGGGTTGTTTTCTGCTTTTGGTTAATGTAAAATGCCATTGGTTTATGGATTTCCGTTTGAGTCCTTGATTTCAGTTCTTTTGGTTATATACCCAATAGACTGTTAAGTTCCTTAAAGGGCAGGGTATTTGTTTTTCTACCCCCTGCATGCAGTTTTAGTGCATTATCACTTAGGAGTCACTAAATGTTGAACTAATCAGAATATCTGTGTTTCTTAACTTTAGGCAGTAGATTGAATACATGAAGACTTGGTGCTGGGCCATAAAACTGGTATACAATGAAAATCTGAGCTTTTGTTGCTGTGTTTCATCAAGGCAGATTGTTAAATTAGAAGTTAGGAAGAAACTGCTTTAGACTAAAACTGTATGCTGTTAACTAAAAGGCCAACTAGGTTGTTTCATTCTATGTGGGTCTGTTTTTTTGTTTTTAACAGTGAATGCATAAAAATACAACCAACTGACATCCAGCCTGACATATTCAGCTATTTGTTGCACATTATGTACACGGGGAAAGGGCCAAAACAGATTGTGGACCATAGTCGTTTGGAGGAAGGGATTCGATTTCTTCACGCCGACTACCTTTCTCACATTGCAACTGAAATGAATCAAGTGTTCTCACCAGAGACTGTGCAGTCCTCAAATTTATATGGCATTCAGATCTCAACGACCCAAAAAACAGCTGTCAAACCAGGGCTGGAGGTCAAGGAAGCTCCTTCCAATAACAATGGAAACAGAGCTGCTGTCCAGGGTGACCACCCCCAGTTGCAGCTCTCTCTTGCTATTGGGCTGGATGATGGCACTGCAGACCAGCAGAGGGCCCATCCTGCCTCCCAGGCCTTGGAGGAGCACCAGAAGCCCCCAGTGTCCATCAAGCAGGAGAGATGTGACCCAGAATCTGTGATCTCCCAGAGCCACCCCTCACCCTCATCAGAGGTGACAGGCCCCACTTACACCGAAAGTGGTATCAAAATACACTTATGCCATTACTGTGGGGAACGTTTTGATTCCCGTAGTAATCTAAGACAACATCTCCACACCCACGTGTCTGGATCCCTCCCATTTGGTGTCCCTGCTTCCATTCTGGAGAGTAATGACCTTGGTGAAGTGCATCCACTTAATGAAAATAGCGAGGCTCTTGAATGCCACAGGCTCAGCTCCTTTATTGTCAAGGAGAATGAGCAGCAGCCTGACCTCTCAAACCGGGGTGCGACAGAGCCTTTGCAGATCAGCCAAGTGTCTTTGATCTCCAAAGACACTGAGCCAGTAGAATTAAACTGTAATTTTTCTTTTTCAAGGAAAAGAAAAATCAGCTGTACCATCTGTGGTCATAAGTTTCTTCGAAAGAGCCAATTGCTGGAGCACATGTACACACACAAAGGTAAATCTTACAGATATAACCGGTGCCAAAGGTTCGGTAATGCATTAGCCCAGAGATTTCCGCCATATTGTGACAGCTGGTCTGACATCCCCCTGAAAAGTTCTCGTTTGTCCCAAGAACAGTTAGATTCATCTTGTGCCTTAGAGTCAGAACTCACACAAGAAAATGTGGACACTATCCTGGTTGAGTAGCGGTTTCTCCTTCAGAATTTTCATATCAGTTCTGAAAAAGAAAATCCACATGTGTTTTTTTATTCATAAATTATTTTCCTCCTCAAGTTCTTTACCATTTATCCATAGTTCTAAGGTTGTATATACTACATCTTTTTACTGTAAAGATATATCGATACATGGCTGCCAAAATGTAACTTTCCATTAGGGCTGTCTTTTCCTCAGTTAAATCACAATTTAGAAATGAGAAATCAATGTGGAAGTGTGGAAGTTTTTTCAGGTTGTAGAATCTGTAAAAGCAAATTGAATATGAAATAAGTGTAATCTTTTTTAAAGAATGTTCTAAACTTATCACTTTTGGTTAATGTTCCACATGAATTAAGCCCCTATGAGGATTATTTTAAAATGTTTTCTGCCATAGAGGAAATTAGTAGTTATATTAGTATATAAATATATGTTATAATGTATAAAACATTTGTTTGAGGGCATAACTGTACCAAATCATGAGTAGTTTTAAATTACTGTTTATTTGCTAGTTCTGCAACATCTTGCATGCATGTGTGTGCATGCTCAGTTACTCAGTCAGATACTGGGGTGTGATTCTTTGTGACCCCACAAAGTGTCTGACTGTGACCCCATGGACTGTAGCCTGCCAGGCTCCTCTATCCATTGGATTATCCAGGCAAGAAAACTGAAGTGGGTTGCCATTATGTGACTTTATTTATTTAACATTGAGCATACCTCATTTTCCAGAGAAGGCAATGGCACCCCACTCCAGTACTCTTGCCTGGAAAATCCCGTGGACGGAGGAGCCTGGTAGGCTACAGTCCATGGGGTCGCTAAGAATCGGACACGACTGAGCAACTTCACCTTCACTTTTCACTTTTATGCATTGGAGAGGAAATGGCAACCCACTCCAGTGTTCTTGCCTGGAGAATCCCAGGGATGGGGGAGCCTGGTGGGCTGCCGTCTATGGGGTCACACACAGTCGGACACGACTGACGCTACTTAGCAGCAGCAGCATACCTCATTTTCAATAAAAAATATTTGAAAGAGAGAAAAGGAGAAGAGTCAGAAACACACAAAAACTTAGAGAGTCAGTAAGATACACACACGTAGGTACGCGTAGTTGCCTCCAGTGTTAGAGACAGCAGTTCAGACAGATCTGTGTGGACTGACACCCTGGTGTTGTTACCTTAATCAAGAGTTTTCTTAAAGAACTTAAGAGCAGTTTGAGATTTTTATGACAAGAGGTTTATATGAGCTTAAGAGGAAAATGATAGAATACAAATTATCTTTCTATCCATAGTATCAGAAGATTTTATAGGCTGCTTGAGTTGACATTAATTTTCTAACAAAAACCTGAAAAGGTAGTTTTTCAGTGGCACAGTTTTCATTTTTTTTCTGGTACATAAAACCAGCAGGGTAGATATAGTCAGTGTACTAGAACTATGTTTAAAAATCATGACCAGCCTTCCCTCTGTGAGTCAACTTAACTCCCCTTTCTAATAGTGAAACTTACAAAGCTAAAACTCCAGAAAAATTAAAATTGATGGACCGAATGACAGATTCTCCTGCTGTGTGTAGCTGGGAAAAAGCTGGTCAAACTTCACCACAGAGGATAGATCTAAATTTTTTTTGATACGTTTAAATTTTAAATACTAGATAGTCAAGAATAACCAAAGAGAGAGGCTTTAGAACACCCTCGTCTTTTTTGTATGTTGCCCTGTTAAATTCTAACTCTCACAAGTATTTTAGTAAATTTAATAAATTTGGTTTCTACAGCTTAGAATTTAATTGCATACAAAAACTTTTTAATCTCCCTGATGACTGCACACTTCATAGTTCCTGACATCAGAGTTCCTTAAGTGTTTGAGTTTAGTCAGGAGGGAACTCAGAGAGAAATCCATCTCATTTTAAGGGTGCAAGGATTTCTTGGAGTTATCAGTGAGTTTAGGTAGGTTATGAAGTGGTAAGTTTTTAAGAAGTGAATGAAGAAAACCAATGGGCATTATCTAAGATGGTTGAACTTCTGTCCTAGACAGGGATGTGAAGCCTCGTGGGGTCAGGATTAATGTGCTAAGAGCAAAATCTAAGTAGCTATTGATACAGAGTCAGTTGTATCAGTCAGTAGTTAAAACAAATGTATTGCTCTTTAGTATCAGAACTTCATCTAATCATATTCTTAAATCATTTCAGCAATTATTCAAACTTACACTGTCCTCAAAGACTTCATCACATAAGGTGAACACAAATATTAACATTGATTTCATGTATCTTAGGCTATTCTGGATATATTCCCTAGCCTCCTTTAAGTAAAATTTTAATTTTTATTGTTTAGATAAAAATTTTCTTGATTTTTCTGTTCTGTTTTCTTTCCTACTTGCTCGGTCATTAGTCCTTGACCCAAAATGTGTGTGTAGCTTAAAGAGTGGGATTTAGTGTGCATATGAGTTGTGGGTAGGACAGCAGTTCAAGGCAGAGTCTGGATGAGGCAAGAGTTTGCTTTTGGCTGAGTGTCCATAATAGACAGCATTAACTTAAAGCAGACATTTATCTATTTTGTTGAGTGTTAAGAAAGGAGTGATTAACTGTATTTTTATTCTTATTCATAAGGCTCCTTTTAATATTAGGAATTCAAAGCAAGTGTTCTTTCCTTCATGGTATTCTGTCTCTATTAGAAAGTGGGGAAATGAATACTGCATTTTATAGGAAAAAATCCCCAAACCTGGGCTCCAGAGAGCCAGTGAGTAGTGGTGTGGGGGATGATTCCAGTTTTACCTTTCTCATTTGTTCAACAGGAATATTTTAAAAATTATTTTATAACTAATATTGTGCCCTGAGTGTTTTTTAAAGACAGGATTCCTAAGAAGATCTACATTGTATAAAAAAGTTCCTCCAGCTAAACGCTTTAATTTTGACTACATCATTTATAAAATGGAGCTGTTATCTTAGCCATATATTATGGTCTGCATAATGATTGTCAAACTCTTAAAACTGGAAATGCTGCGTGCACCTTAGTGTATCAGGCAAGTACTAAACAGACACTTCTTTGGATCAGCTTAGAATTTTCCCTTTTTTCTAGATCCCACATATAGTTGTTTTCTGGAGGAAAACAGACTGTTGCAGTATTTGTTCTTATTAGCATATTGTTAAACTCAGTATCTGATAGGTGCAGTCTGCTTTATAAGAAAACCAACATTTCTGGATTTATGTCTTGAAATTATTATTTCTTTCTCTGAATTATTATTCACTTTCCCATCAGTAAAGTGTGTGTAAGCAATCCCTACCTCACAGGGGTGTTGTGAGGATTTGTTTTAAAATTGTGGTAAGTTGTATCAGTATTATTGATAAAAATCAACCATATAGGGACTTCTCCAGTGGTCCAGTGGTTAAGACTTCGCTTCCCAATGCAGGGGGTGCCGGTTCAATCCCTGGTCAGGGAGTTAAGATCCCACATACTTCATGGGTCAAGAAACCAAAACATAAAAACAGAAGCAGTATTGTAACAAATTCAATAAAGACTTAAAAAAAAAAACCCAACCATATAAAGAGAACTACATTCTGCATTTTTTATGTAGCTAAACCTTTAACTTTAGTATTCCAACTCATAAATTCTAGAATGTCTTCAGAAGCAGTCATGTACTATTTAATACTGAGTAATTAATTGGCAAAATTTTTACCTTTTACAAATACTCTAGAAACAGCAGAGTTGCTCGAATTCCTATTCTACCTTACTTTAATCATAAGTATTTCTCTTTAGCCTTTAACAAGAAAGATAGTAATTCTTTGGCATTACTGAGAATGAAAACTTGCCAAGTTCAGTGTTATTGAAAGTTCCCCAAAACATACTGTTTACATATAGGAAAAGGAACAAAAGCAGTGGAGAAAAGACCGTTTTCATTTCTTTGATGTAGATCATCTAAAAAGTAGATAGAGACAAGGAATAGAGTAGGGATAATAGCATAGTAATTTATTATGTTCTATCAAATTAGTATTGGAAAAGGCTTCACTTAAAACTGAAGGAAATACTTATTAATCATGGAAAAAGATAGTCTGGAAAATGTATAATTCCATTGATGTTTATTTGCACAGGTGAATTCTTGATGTTGTAACTCAGATCCTTGAAAAGTATCCATTTTTTGTCTAATTGAGGTAAAAAATAGGCCATGTGAAGAAATTTCATAAGGTAACTTGTGTCTTTGTATGTTTTAAACTAAATGTAGCTCTGTGGTATTTTATTATAATTAACTTTTAAATTCCTAAGGATGAAATCTGTAAATTATTATTCTTTGCTGTACTTCTGTATTTGATGGTTGGACTTTCTGAACACTGGTGAGATTATACAGTCCTTAGCCTGTCTGTCTTAAATGTAAGGAATTACAAACTGATTTTTGTCTTCAAGACCTGAAGAATCCTTTGTGCTTCCGTGTGTATCAGTCCACACTTGATTACTTAGTAGATATTGCTCCAGTGCAATTGATGGACTGTCATCAACTCTTTTGTTTTGTGCCAAATAGTCATTTAGTCAGATTAAATCAAATATAAACTTAAAATGCTTTCAAAGAAACTTGGATTTCAAAAACTTAAACCAAAAACAAAGGAAAAAGGGAAATTCCCTGGTTGTCCAGTGGTTAGGACTCTGCGCTTTCACTGCTGAGGGCCTGGGCTTGATCCCTGGTTGGGGAGCTAAGATCCCACAAGCTATGTGACACAACCAAAAAACCCCAAAAACCTGTACAATGAAAAAGGCCCCCTGAAGAAATCTTCAAAGTACTACTAACACATAATAACATATAATACAACAGACTGAAATCAATAATATATTGTATGCTTAAACTCTTCCACCTAATGTATTGTGAGTTTGCTTCAGAAATATTCTTTCAGAAAGTTTTGTATTCTCCATTTGGAATGAAAACAGTGAATTTCATGTATTTTATCATGACAAATAAATTAATGTGGCTTGATCATAAACAAAACTTTTTATTAGCTCAGCTTATAGAATGTGTTCTTATTTTACAGCAGTGTCTGCCAAATGTTGTCTTCCTAGTGTTGAGGTAAGTAGTCTCTGTATCAGGTAACATTTTGGATATGTGATGCAAAAATGCATCAGTGGGTCCAGTTCTTCTCAACCATAATCTGTGTTAATAGAAAAGTGGTGTCCTCATCAAGTGCTTCCCAGCTGCCATCTCTGGAAAGAAAGGTAGTATCTAGTAATTTCCTTTCTTGCTTTGCTCCTTTCTCTCTTCCCTTTTTACTATCCCTCCAGTAGTGGAATCTGCAACAGCGATTCTTAGCCAGGATGTATTAATTGGGGTTCTCGAGAGAAACAGAACCACACTGTGTGTGTGTGTGTGTGTGTGTCTGTGTTTGTGAGAGAGGGAGACAGGGAGAGAAAGAGACTGATTGATTGATTGACTATAAAGAATTGGCTTATGCAAACATGGAGGCCAAGTCTCAAGATCTGCAGGTGGCAAGCTGGAGATCCAGGGGAGCAGGTCAGGTAGTTCCAGTCCAAACTTAGCAGCTTGAGGCTCATAAAGGCAGGAAAAGACCACTGTCCCAGCTTAATAGGCAGAAGTTCCATTATTCTCAGGAAGGTCAGCCTTTTTGTTCAGTTCAGGCCTTCAGTTGATTGTATGAGGGCTACTCACATGAGAGAGGAAATCTTCACTCAGTCTCCTGAGTCAAATGTCAACTCATTCAGAAACAGAGACACGCCCATAATAATGTTTGACCAAATTTCTGGATATCCCGTGGCCCTGTCAAGTTGACACATAAAGTTAATTATCACACTGGGTGTTCCCCCCTCACCATGGTGACATTTAGCAGTGTGGAGGTATTTGTCACAACTGGGTGGGGCTAGGAGAAGGTTTCTGCTGGCATCTAGTGGGCAGATAAACCAGGGGTGCTCTGAACATCCTACAGCACAGAGTATAGCCCCCACAACAAACAATTGTCCAGCCAAAATGTCAGTAGTGCCAAGAATTAAATTTCTATTTGTATTAACTTTTATCCCGTCTTTTCAAAGATAAAAATGTAATTATTAAAAATTACAGATGTTTTAAGCAACAGGACAGTCTAAAATCTACTCATATAGTCTTTGAACTAAACAATTGTGTCCCTAATAAGTTCTCTGTGAAATTAAAATGATTGTAAGTTGTAATTTGTACAAATATTTGATTTGGCCAAAAGGTGGCACCAGTGTACCTTTTAAAAGTCTTTGACATAGCTTTGACTAGGCTGACAAAGGTCCATCTAGTCAAAGCTATGGTTTTTCCAGTAGTCATGTATGGATGTGAGAATTGGACTATAAAGAAAGCTGAGTGCCAAAGAATTGATACTTTTGAACTGTGGTATTGGAGAAGACTCTTGAGAGTTCCTTGGACTGCAAGGAGATCCAACCAGTCCATCCTAAAGGAAATCATCCCTGAATATTCATTGGGAGGACTGATGCTGAAGCTGAAACTCCAATACTTTGGCCACCTGATGCAAAGAACTGATTCACTGGAAAAGATCTTGATGCTGGGAAAGACAGAAGGCAGGAGAAGGGGACAGCAGAGGATGAGATGGTTGGATGGCATCACCGACCCAATGGACATGAGTTTCAGCAAACTCCAGGAGATGGTGAAGGACAGGGAAGCCTGGCGTGCTGCATTCCATGGGGTTGCAAAGAGTCGGACATGACTGAGTGACTGAACTGACTGAACTGAACTTTATGCTCAAATTTGACGTCACTATTTGTTTAATTCACATTTATTTAGTACTTAGCTTCTTTGGGATTTTGTCTCAGTTTATAGAGGCATGATTAATGAGAAGCTTCCTAGCATTCCATAATATATTAGGTACTGAAATATATTGACATCCCGCTTTGATCAAGATGCTCCCAGTTTACCTGTATAGCAGCAGATAACTTGAAAATATCATTTAGTGTGCTTCTTATATCAAGAATTTCTGAGGATTCTTATAAGTCTTTAAGTGAAAGTGTTAGTCGCTCAGTCGTGTATGACTCTTTGCGATCCCATGGACTGTAGCCCACCAGGCTCCTCTGTCCATAGAATCCTCTAGGTAAGAATACTGGAGTGGGTTGCCATTCCCTTCTTCAGGGGATCTTCCCAACCCAGGAATCGAACCCAGGTCTCCTGCATAGCAAGCAGACTCTTTACCATTAAGGCTTAGGCATTTTAGTCTCAATCACGTTTGCTCCTCTAATCAGGCATCAAACTCAGTTTTTAGTGTTCTGCGGGTTAGTAGATAAACCCAGGGACGTGAGTAAATACTCCCTAGTTTCTTACCTTTGTTTCCTTCATTTGCACAGCCAGTGAGGCTAGCCTGCATATTATTTTCTGGAACTTACTTTTTCTTTCTGCTGTGATTTAACAAGTGACTTTTTAAGCTGGTGTTCCTTCTGCGTCTTCCTTCACTCCCTGCCGGCTGAGACGTTCTCTCATAGAGATCTTGTGCCTTCCAGTGCTGAGTGAACGCAGGCTACCCTTGCCTCTCCGTTGTTTCTGCTTGGAGGAGTACTGTTAATATTATCCTAGGGCTTTGTGCCTCATCACTAAATACTTCTATTAAATTTATTTTACAACTGATTAACCAGATGGACAGTGAACCTGCTTCCTCCCAGATAAATTCTCTTCCAGTGTTTATATAATGTTGAAACTTTTCTGTTGAAACAACTTGGTGATATTGTATCAAAATAATGGAAATAAAAGATCTTGCTTTAAGGTGCTAGAAATCCTTGGTGTCCTTTCATGTCAGAAATCTAAAGGAATAGCAGTGCTATGGGAGGGCTGTTCTGTACAGGGAGTGGAGGAGAGGCTTGTGCAAGAAGGAGGCCTGCATCATCTGAAGTCACCTGTTGTATCATCTATGTTATTACTCAGTTTCGAGCAGGTTCATGTTAGATTCTTGTGGACCAAACAGGCCCTTGAAGAATGAGATCTTATGAATTTAGCTCTGCCAAATTTTTATGTAAGGGAAACCATATGGTACTTAGTCCAAACCATATGTAGGTAAGTATCTAATTTAAAAAAAAAACAGTTTTTTTGATAACTGGCATTTGTACCAAGTGCCTTATGGGGAGGAAAATCTAAAGAACCTATGGTGTGGTTCTTTAGGAAAAGGATGCAACATTTGCAGAGATAAAAGGTTTTGAAATGCAGATCAAAGGTTCCAGTGGAGTGCATCTCAAAAAGATTTTTTTACTGGACCAGTTCTCATTTCCCACATTGCCCTTCTTTTACATAGGTGCACAGCCCGTGCTATGAGCTCAGTAGTACCGGTCCTCTATCACAGCATTTTAAAATGTGGGAGGAAAGGCATATAAATGGAGAACTCCTTTTTAAAATGTTGAATGTCTCCTGTTTCACTGTTAACATAACCACAGATTTCTCCAATTGGTGTTTAGCTTCAGACCCACTATGTAGAGCCATGCAAATTATGCACAATAACACTAGGGGGCACCACTCACCAAATGCATGCTGCTGGCGGTGGGCTTGCAGTTTGCACAGCTTTGCAGGGCAGCCCTGTCTTTCCTTATCCTGGTTTAACTGTTGAATTTAAGAACCACTTATTTTGAATTTCTGCAGCAAGTGGCAGTTTTCACTTGTGTAGCCAGGAAATTATATTAAACTAAAGTACGCAGGTGGTATAAAGAACAATGAAGAAAAAATGAATATTCCCTAGGTGACTCAACCATATGTTTGTTAAAATTTGTAGAACTGTGCACTAAACAGGGTGGATTTTACTGTGTGTAAATTACACCTTAATGAAGAAAAGATTAAGACCACCCAGATAAATATAGAAAAGTCTTAAAGTTTAAGGAGCCATAATGATTATCATTCACTATTAATCCTTCCATGGGTCAGGAAAAAAAAAAAATACCATCTAGACATTAAGAGTACAGAGAAAAACTCATGAAACTAAAAAGGTAATTCTGAAATTCACTCTGAAATCACACAAATTACTGATGAGGCTGTGGCACATCTGGATAAAAGATCAAAAACTCAGGTTGAGTTTTTCACCTGAATTGAATTGTGAGTGACCAATTATTTTGGCATTTGGTGCATCTCAGCTTTACACAGAGTACAAGGACAATTCCAACTAGTCATTCTGATCAGGGAGATAGAAATACTAGTTTCAGTTGACCTGTTTAAAGGAGAGGTGATACTCTATGTTTTTAGACTACAAATGGCTGTTCCACATGGAACCTCTGCATTGTAATTTATATATGAAGATATTTGATTGATTTGAGCATACACGCCTGTAGCTGCTTTAGTCATGACTGTGAATGATCACAGGTGTGGTCCAGAGGCCCACTTGTCACCGTACTGACCAGACTTTCCTGTGACCTGTAGATACAGTACGGATTTGGGATTCAAAGGTCTGAGTACAAGTATAAAAATGACTGCACCTGCTTTTGTCACTCCTAGGAGGAAGAAATGGCTCTCCACTCCAGTACTCTTGCTGGGAAAATGCTATGGATAGGAGAACCTGGCGGGCTGTAGTCCATGGGGTTGCCAAGAATGGGACACGACTGAGCATGCACAAACATCCCCCAGGAGTACAAAATTGGAAGACCTGTTTTTTTGGCCACAGTTATAGCTGAGAAAAGTATAGGAAAGTTTTAATCCCTGCCCCAGAATTGCACTGTCATATAGATAATAGAGCTTCCCAGGTGGTGCTAGTGGTAAAGAACCCACCTACCAATGCAGGAGACGGAAGAGACATGGGTTCAATCCCTGGGTTGGGAAGATCCCCTGGAGGAGGACTTGGCAACCCACTCCAGTATTCCTGCCTGGAGAATCCCCATGGACAGAGGAGCCTGGCAGGCTACAGTCCATAGGGTTGCAGAGTTGGACACGACTGAAGTGACTTAGCATGCATGCAAAGATCAAGATAAGGCCAAAAGTCCTATTTGAGTCTAGCCATGAAACAAATTGTGAAGAAAGTGCATCTGGTCTTGTAAAATGCAGAAACTGCTAGACACTGCTACCATTACTGTTACGATAACTTAGAGACAGTTTTAAGTTTAAGAGTTTTCCACCCTAGGAGGCATCCTCCCCTCACCTAGGTTATCCTTAACTGTTTGTGGTATCTGTTCCCAGCTTTGCTGAGGATTTTCTGTGAATGTATAGTGTGCTCATGTACAGATATATATTTACTCACTCTTTTTCCTAAGTTCAGAAACTTAGCCTCCAATGATCTCAAGCTTCAGGGAAAAAAAGAAAGGTATGTACTTCACAAAGTGATTGGGGGCTCCGGATTTCAGCATAAAGAGCAGAATTGCCTGTGAGGACAAGTGTTGTAAAAGGTTATGTACTTTTCTCTTAAATTAGAAAGATGTGACTTAATAAAAAATGTTAATTCCACAAAGTGTGAAATATTAAATACCCTATGTACTTCAGAACAAAGTTTAGTTTTAGGGCTTTTAAGATGCTGTCAACTTTAAATTGATCCCAAGGTTTAGAAAGCAAATTCTTTCCTAGAGCCTAATTATTGCCATTGGTCTGTGCTTCAGAAAAACAGGTTTGTCAATGTTTAGGGAAGAAAACTGGTGTCTTAGTAAACACAGAACTTTTGAAACATCCAGCTTTAGCAGGCACCATCTGAATAAGCATTTTTTGCATCAAGGTTGCTTAGTTATTTGGTAACCATATAGATTATTAACAATGTGTTGGTTAATACAGAAAAAACAACTTGAGAACAGCAAGAGATGATGAAAACCAGTGCACTTGTGTCAGGTTCATAGATGGCATCAAAATCAGAATTGCCCTTTAGGTGGAATTATTTCAGTGAAATTGAATTCAAGTTCAAGGTGTTTTCTTTCTCTTTCCTGGAGGTGGGCTCTTTCAGGCATGTCATCATAAAATCTGGCCAACACTTAGCAGAGCAAAACTTTTGGTGGTGCTAACTCAGTTTCAATCTGTGATCTTTATGGTTTTAGGAAATTAATGTACTATACCATGTTTCTCTTAAAAGACCTGGGTAAATAAACATGAACCAATATAACATTTATTTTATATTAATATTCAGTACATATATTAATTCAGATTAAAACTTTTTTTACAGAGTATTATTTCTTTAATATTTGCATCTGATCCACAGTAATATAGTACTAATTTTAATGAGAAATACAAATTAGAACTTTTGCTTTCATAATAGCTCATCCAATTAACATTTTTACAGACAAAGAACTACTATAAATATGTAACATTATGCAGGCTTTTTTTCTGCACCTGTTCACAAATCAGAAGGAATATACTTTAAAACTACTTAGAAACCAAATGCTATCAAGCTGCCCCTGTATTTATATGACCATCTCCCCACACCCGACAAAATGAATTCCTCGCTCTCTTGTCTCCCCACCAGTGCATCACAGTGCTGCGCGCCTGTGGCTCTTTGCTTAACCCCTGTCCCAGTTTCCATTGCCTCTGTTTCCCAGGTTGAGCTTTTCAAGGGCAGAGAGCCGGTCCCCTTTATCAGTGTTTGGGATGTGTCATACCCAAAACATTGAATAAATTGAATTCGACCTAAATTTAAGTAGTTTCTTTCTGTTAATTTTTTTGTAACTAAGGATTACAAAAAAATCTTTTCAAAAATGTACCATAAAATGTACTATATACTGAAAATTTGAATTCCGTATAATAAGAAACTGTAAGTTACACAATAAAACATCACAGGAATTTGAACCTAAATAACTCTAAACCTTAAAGATCTTTAAAAATGCAGAAAGGGCAGGCAGAGAAGTCCACCCCTAATGTATTGAGTATCAGGTGAAATTAAAAAGCAGACTTCACACATCTGAATAAAGTTGACATTAAAAGGATCTCTTCAAACAATGGGATTCTAAAACCTAACAATTATGTTAAAAATTCTGCTGTAAACTATACCCCCCCAAATTAATTCTTAACTATAAAAAAATAAGGCAACTTGAAGTTAGAAACTTATGGATGAAGTTAACTCTGGATCTTTTGCAGAAGCCAGATTGGACTGGTGCCCTCTCACAATCTGTATTTCTAAAAGCCTTAGCAGGAAGGTGAGTCACACATACTGGTGAAAATAGCGTATTCTCTCAGAAATACATCAATCGAGTGTCTAAGACTTCACTAAATAGTGGAACAATTAAGATCACAAACTTCGTGCTGTCAAATAAAATCTTCAAAGAAAATTATGCAGACAATTTTTCTGAAGAACTCCATTTGTGCCACATGCTTATTGTTCTTTGAGGTGGAGGAGGTGGCAGGGAATCTAATTTCTAGTTGAATGTTCTTTTGTTTCCTGCTGCCTTTACTTAAATGTTACCAGGGACTATTTTTATACTCTATAAAGTACTTTAAGAAAATGTTAAGTGGCTAGTGCTACACAAAATAGAGGAAGATTTTCTTATTCGCTTGTTGTAAAGCAAACTGAATAACACAACTCTCAAACGGGGGAATATAATGTGCTGAAAAATCATCTGATAAACCAACTAGCCTTGTAAAATTCTGAGTTAAAGAGAAACTGAATCCCAGCTAATTAATGAATGTTCATTAAAAGCAGCACTTATACCACAGCAAATTTAAAGGAAAATTAATGTGTTATTAAATTGCCTTTTAAGTGATATTTTAATATTGTCAAGTGGATGTGAATTGAATAAGAACCTATTTACATTCACTTGATGTCTTACATATAAGGTCAAATTGCTTAAAATAAAGAATGTTTTATGAAAGACTCCTAAGTCATCTGATTCTTGATTATTTCTATAACAGCAAAACAATTTAGATCATCTTAGAATTCATAGTAGTAGAATTTGGCCATGTAGCAGAAATAATCAGATTGAGACCAGTGCATTTCTGGATTCCTTTTTCAAACTGGAATCCTACTTACTTAATTCACCAGATATTCTCAATAGAAAAGATTGAGGAGAAACCATTTAAGAATGAATGCAAATAGAGTACACATTTCATCACAAAAACACTCAATTATAATACATTCTAACCAAATATGTACTACACCACAAAGGGAAAAAAACAGTAGAAACCTAGGACTAAGTCTTAAAAAATACTCATTAAACATATTTATCTCACATGTTTTTAAAACTCCCAAATAAATATACCTAAACATTTGAAAATATTTTCAATAACTGCTAGTGCTATACTTCTTGCTCATTCATGAGGAATTACTAAAAACTTATACAATCAAGTATATTGGCTTGAGCCATCCTTGCAGTAAATGAAGGCAGAATTCTTCAAAACTCTGTAAAACGCACCAACTTTAGTCAGTTTTTTAAAAAATTGCTCACTTTTAAATATGTAGTTGCTGGTAGCTGTCCAAGTCCATTAGCACCGCATATAGTGAATTAAAAAGTTATTTTTAGGGAGGATGACTTAGCAGTCTTTTGTTTAAGAGTTATATAATTAAAAGAAATTGATTTCTTGGGTCATGTTTTGAAAGATCCACTTTTCATCTTGCTAAATTGAAGGATTGATAGTTTCCTTCCCTGCGCTCTCCTCCCCGCAAGGTTATAAGCATGAAGGGAGGAAAATCTGGGGAAATACTTTTACACTTCAACAAAGAATCTTGCTAATAATATCCGTTATCTGGTTCAGTTCCAAAGTCACATTCTTCTGCTAGAGGTCTCAATATACTGTACATAAAGGAAGAAACAGGATTCTAAGGGACAAATTAGCACATACTTTCTGTATGCAATCCATAAATAATGCAGGAAGTCACCAGATATTTGAAATCATCTAACGTATATTCTTTTCTTTAAGAGCATACGAATACCTTTAACAAGTATCTTACAACTGAAGCAAAAGTTCTTTGCTATTTCATCTACTTTCAGAGTGACACGGTCACTCAATAGGGGACTGTACAATGTGAACCCTGACCTGTGAGGTAGGGAAGTGTATTGCAGTCTTATGGCCATTTCACACAAGGAAAGGTTGAAACAATTACTTTTTCAAAAAATATGGCAATCACTGATATCGATGATTTAAATAACTAAATAAAACACTAGCCCTTCTTGTTATATTAAGTTCATTTTTTTGTGTAAGGGATTAGCTGGACTAGAAGTACTGATGAAAATAAAATTTCAATATCCATGTAAAATGTTTACTGGTGTCTCTCAACACATAGGCACAATGAAAGAATACTAGCATTTAAAATATAATGTACTTGACTAATAACTTTTCACTTTCTATTCAGCTATGTATTTGGCTCATTCTTGAGCAAGAATGAATAATATTTTCATTAAATTATTGTGATTTCCTAATAAATCACAATCCAACCAGTCCATCCTAGAGGACATCAGTCCTGAATATTCATTGGAAGGACTGATGATGAAGCTGAAACTCCAATACTTTGGCCACCTGATGCAAAGAGCTGACTCATTTGAAAAGACTGATGCTGGGAAAGATTGAGGGTGGGAGGAGAAGGGGACGACAGAGGATGACATGGTTGGATGGCATCACCGACTCCATGGACATGAGTTTGAGTAAGCTCCGGGAGTTGGTGATGGACAGGGAGGCCTGGTGTGCTACAGTCCATAGGGTCACAAAGAGTTGGACACGACTGAGTGACTGAATTGAACTGAACTGATTGTGATTTCCTAGGACTTTTACTGCCAGATTGGCTTTGAATCCACTCTCCCCTCTTTGAGGAGAGATTGATGAACAGAGTCTCCAGAGATTTAATCTTGCAAGACGAATCCTGTGTTACCTGTGATCACTTGTTAATTGGGAAGTTTGTCTTCTCCTGGATGGAAAATAATATTCCACTTTTTGTTTTTGTTGTTGCTTTTTTTTTTTTTTTAGGTTTTCAGCAGGTGATCCCATGCACAAGTGGATTTACACAGGTCTATCTGGAGAAGGCAATGGCACCCCACTCCAGTACTCTTGCCTGGAAAATCCCATGGATGGAGGAGCCTGGTAGGCTACAGTCCATGGGGTCGCTAAGAGTCGGACATGACTGAGCGACTTCACTTTCACTTTTCACTTTCATGCATTGGAGAAGGAAATGGCAACCCACTCCACTGTTCTTGCCTGGAGAATCCCGGGGACAGGGGAGCCTGGTGGGCTGCCGTCTATGGGGTCGCACAGAGTCGGACACGACTGAAGCGACTAGCAGCAGCAGCAGCATCTGGGGTAGAAGAAAGATGGGGAGGGAAAATGCACTCCGTTTCCACACCTTTGCACTTGATAATTATTTGCCTGTTTGAAGTAATTTGTGAATGGCTTTTGTAAGGAACTTAAGCAAGACTAGAAAACCACTCATGTTTAATCAAACTATATATATATATATATATATATATTTTTTTTTTTTGGGTTTGCAGTATTTTTTTGAGGTAAAGCTATTGCCTAGGAGTGTAAGTCCTAGGCAGTAGTCTTACTACTATAAATCACACATTCACAAAAACAGTTTACCATATTCATCATTTCAAATAACATAAAAGTGCACTGTAAAAAAAAAGTTGTTGAAAACACAATGCGATGTTAACCTATACACAGTGTTGAACTATCAAAAGGAAACCAGGCTTTGTGACATCAGAGGACATGAAAGAACTTATGGCATACTGCAAGTACTCATTAAATATATCTTCTCCCAAGTACTCTAATCTCCAGAAACCATTTTAGCAACTCCCCTGATGTCACTTTTCATTGCAGTTTGTACTGACTTCCTCCAATCCAGAAGTGGCTGCAATTCAGTGATAGGGAGGGTTTTATAACTTGATTAATTCTTTAGCACTTCTGGGTTGGAATTGTGTTGGGTTAAATTCCAGATGCTAAATCTGTCATTTGTGGCTGAAAAAAGAAATGCCACGAATATGTAAAATAATTAACCATTAAGCTTGTTTTTCCCTCCCATGATCTAGAAATTGTCACTGTAGATGATTGTTTATTGTATTATCATCAGAGGCCATTTCATTAACAAGCTGTTCTATAGACAACTGTATAGCATTCTTGACAAGAGAAGAAGCTGTTTCTATTAAGAGTGTTTCATATTGTTCTGAAGTTCTACCCTCAAAACCACTGTCATTAGCAAAAACCCCTATCTGCTCATTTTCAGTTGAAATTAAGAATGGCTTAGGGACATTTTTAGATTTCTTAACATCAAATTCACTGATTTCAGTGTCTGTGATAATAATAGCAATTGGCTCCATTCTTTTGCTTTCTTCTGGTTTGGGTTTTTCTGCAGTGATCTCATTTTCTTGAAAATCTGATTCCTGGCTCAATTCAGTATCTTTTGGCTTACTCTCCTCAACAACAATCTTTCTACTTTCATGCTCCTCCCAATCTGGTCCAATTTCTAGGACACCATTTCTGGCTTCTTCCAGAATTTGTTGATCTGGGACTGCAGGTGAGGGAGGAACCTCAGAACCCACTGGGAGCTCATGTTCTGTGTCTGAAGCTTCCATTGGGCTCACTTGCTGAGGTTGAATGCTTTGTTTTTCCTCAAGCATTTCAGTATCTTTTTCAAGGATTAGAGTTCCTGTTTGAATAACAGAATGACCCATATCTAACTCAAGTTCTACTGAAATCACTTTCTCTCCAGGAGAAGTTATGCTGTTGTTCACATTTGATTCACAGACCTCATCACCCCCTTTCTGTGAGACATCTTCCCTTACATCCTGGGGCGACTTGCTCTTTGTTGCCTGGTCATCTGATTGGGTCAGAGATTTTGTAACCAGATTTTCAGCCTCTTGGACTTTGACACTGTGTTCTGAGTCCTCTATGATTTTGGAGTGATTACTTCTTTTCTCTCCTTTTGAGAATTTTATGCAGGGAATCTTGAGTCTGGATTTTACCTTTTTTTTGGAAGGATTAGCATTGTCAGCATTGATTTCAGATTGCAGTTTAGCCTCAAAGGGCTTTTGCTGCTTTGAAGACTCTGACCTTTTCCTGCGTGTTACAAGGCGTTTGATTGAGGCCCAGGCCCCCCCGGGGCGCTGTAGCTGATCAGAAGCTCCTGCTTCTGGAGGACACTTCCTTGCTGCATCAGCGGCTTTAGAGCTGGCTTCTGGCTTCATTGCTTTGGCTGCTTTTTTTCTTCTCTTGAAGCAGAGCATCGATGCTTTTTCCTCCTGCCTCTCATCCTGAGGTCTAACTTCTGCTGATTTCGTCTCATCCTTGCTTTCTACTTGTATTTCAGAAACTGTGATCTCCATTTTCACATTACACTATTTCTTTCTCTAGAAAACTATATCATCTCTTCCTTAGCAGCCTATTATGACAAAAAAGTGGGCAAAAATATCACAGAGTAAAATTTCTTCCAGATGTAATCATTCCTTTCGTCTTACTCCATACAGTCATTTTAGGTGGTTTCTCCAGTTATACAAATGCCTACATTCTCTATGACTTGTAATTTTGCTAATTTCTTCATGAAAGCCCTTTTACTGGATAGATTTTTGTTTTATTTAAGGAGCAACCTGATAAGAGAAAAGAGGGATATTTTATTTCACCAATCAGTCTATTGTTTTCTATAGAGACTATTTCAGTTGAATGCATATGGTTCTACCTGGTATATTTCCCATATACTAATTTACTGAAATGACTGGAGAATAAAAATTGGGGTTTATTTTTGCCCTATCCAAAAGACTTCAGTGTGAATTTATTTTACTCTCTTTTCTTTGTTAAAACTTCATTTTGGATTACTCTGCAGATCTGTTATTATTTTATCAATTCTGGAGTTGTGCTGTTTCTATGAATTGTTTATGTAATTCTCTGAATTGCAAATTAACAAACAAAAATCACCACCACCACCAAAAACAACAAAAAACAATGAAGAGCAGGGTGATAAGCAAGCTAATGTAATTTTTTATTACCTGCAATAAAGAGTTCTGAAGTTGAATCTTAGAGATTATTTGAGATTATTCAAGTCAAGCCAGGTGAAAAAACTGAACTCCAGCGTGGGCAGCTGGCCTGCTGAAGGTCTCACAGTTAGATGAAGTCAGAGCCAGAGTTAGAACTGAAGACTCTGACTCTCTAATGTTCTTTCCAGTATACCATAAGGTTTCTGTTCTAAAAATGTATGTTCCATGAAGGAGGTGCTACTTTTCATACATGCTCGTGGGAAATGTAACATTACTGTCATTCTCTACTTGTAAATTTGTTTGTATAATCTTAACATTTTTTTTCTAAGTATCTGCTGTTCATACATTTTCTATAATGAGCACATAGTTGAAGGTCAGAGTGAAGGATAATAATAGTTGACATTTATTGAGCAACTCCTATGTATTAGGAAGTGCTAAGCACTTTTATATACATCTCTAATCCTCCCACAACATTGCAGAGGAGGTGGTGCTATCACCATCTGCAGATGAAGAAATTGAGGCCTAGATAGGTTAAGTAACTTGCTCTAGATTATACAGCTAGTTGATAACAGAACTCAGATTCAACCTGAGATTGCTTGTTTTCAAAGCTTGTCCTCTGAAACTGGGTTTTAAGAGTTTTCATCAGAAAAATGAATTGTTTGGAGATGCTAATCTGCACTAGACTCACTGGTCAAAAATTTTAAAAACTGCTTAATGGTCATGTAACCATAATGTAACCCATCGACTCATAACTGAACCAAGACTTTGAATGAGTTCTTGTTATTTTAAAATCAAGCTTTTGAAATTCTTTGTATTTTATTATCTTGGCTCTGGAACTAATTTGAAAGCCAAAAATAAGTTGATAAGATATGCAATTGGCAAACTAATTAGTGACATAAATATAAACGTATATTTTAAAATCAGTGCACAGAGTGGTATGAGGGTACCAATGAACAGAGATGTGAGGTGGTCACCTAACAAAAATCCTATGAATTTTAGATGGATGTCCTAAAATAAACAAAGGGACTCTTTCTTTGTGCTGTTTATTGTTTGTTTGTTTTTTAATGTAAATCCTTCACTGTTGAAGGTTTATTTGGGTAGCCCTTGATTCCATGAACCACAGAAGAAACTGAAACTCTGAAAATCATTTCATCATCTAAGTAAATATCCCTTTAGGTTGAGTCTTACATACTCCATTCCTCTGACAGAAAGACAAAGTCATCCTAGAACAGTGACGAAACTAAAATATGAACATTTTTACAATGTCCCTCCTCATATGCTTCCATAACACAAGAACCACAGCTGATTATAGCTCTTTAAGTCTCCTCCCTTCTTGTGAATTCTCAGCGCCTGAGTTTTTATTAACCAGAGGATGTAGAGCCAATAGAAATATTGAAATTAGACCATGTTTAGAAATGTATCCTTTGAAATTATCCTAGATTGCCAAAAGACAGCTGCTTGAGAAGCTCACTTGAATGTATATCAGATGAAGAAATACAACAAATATCCAAATAAAACCTAACTGAAATGGGGAAGGTGCAGGGCGCCAACACTAAAACTTCGCATAACACTAAACTGCAAATGATTCGTCCTTAACCTGCGCAGATAGTTTTATCGCCTCGGGAATCTTAAAGTCCCTGTTGTAATTTCCTGATAGAACCGCAAGTTTGCTGCCACAGAAAATACCCCTCCCCATATCCCCGTGAGCAGAGAAGCACGGAGGCAAAGAGCAGCCGCTCTCTGGGAAAGTAGTGAATCTCTCCCATCTCCCGGGACGGACCGCGAAGCTTCCTCCTGGAGGAAGGCGTCTCTCCTTCGGCTTGATGTGCGTTTGGCAGGAGCCAGAGCGCAGGAGAAAGTACTCAAAAAGGAAAATGCTGGGGCGTGGAACAGGTAACCCAGCTTCAAGTTCTCTGCACAATGATAATGGCCAGGAACCCCACACCGTATTTCCCCCCAAAAGGGCAAGGAATGAAAAAAAGCTACCAGCAACACCTGCTCCTAGGAGATGTAACACGGAGAGGTGGGTGGACAGAGCCGATGAGGGTCGCTGTGGCTGGAGATACCTGCGGACAAACGACCTTCCTGATTCTCACCCCGGCCACCTGGGGTGGTCCAGCGGGCACCTTCCGCCTACTCTGCCGCACAGGCGATCAGCGGACCGGACACCTGCCCGCACCCTCTCCCCCGCAACCTCCTCGCCCTCCTCACTTACCGCGGGGTGTCTGGCCGACGTAGGGCCGGACGCCCGGGCACGCGGGAAGCCACGGTCGCACCGGGAGCGAGCAGCCCTCTGCAGAGGGACCGCAGCCCCGCGGCGCCCCCTCCCAGAGCGCGGGGACCGACAGGCCGCGGCTCCAATGCGCGCGGAGGGGGCGGGCACGGGGCGGGGCCGGGCTGGGGGCGGCGGGCGGTGGGGGTAGGAGATCCAGAGGTCTCTTCACCTAGCAGTTCGCCCGGCCGCTGAGACGCTGACCGTCGCGCTTCCAGCCTGGCTGCAGTCCCCGCCGCGCGACCTCATCGGGGGTCAACGATAGCCAGCCGGCAGATGGGGAAGGGACCAGGGTCGAAAGCCTCCTCGGTTTTTTTCTCAGACGCAAAGTAGTTAAATCCAATTTTAAATGACAAGCATCCTATTATAAATCCCCCCACTGAATATTTAAGTCACAGCATACAGCACATTTTTAAAGCAGGATTCAAAACTTTGCAGTGAACCTTGTTTGGAGAGAAAATGACGTTATATGAATTGAGAGAGAGAGAGGGGAAAAAAAAAAAAAAAACCTCATTACACCCAAACCCACTCCTGGGAAAGTTTTGGATATCAAGTTTCACGGCCAAAGAGTTTCAGAACCCCAAGACATAGGCTCGTCTCTCCCTAAGTGTCTAGAAGGCGGGTAGAAATGATGCAACCTGTGTGCTGTGGAGTTCAGAACCCAGGAACCCAGCTCCACCCATCCTTTATACCTTGTATAGATTTCCACGATTAAGTGGCTTACAAGTTACCCATGTTTCCCTTCGGGATGTTCCTAGGTGCCTGCTTAACCTTGTCCCTCTCAGTTAAGAGGGGGAGTGGAGAAATGGAGACGCGTTCCTCACAACTCCAGTCCTGATCAGAGCAAGGGTACTGACATTATCTACTCTCCTGCCTGACTCGAGGGTAGATTCAGCTTAGCTATTGTGTATTTTCACATATTTTGAGTCTTTATTTACAGATTCTTAAGCTTTAGTGAAAAGCACCGTAAGCATTTATTTGTGCACATAATCCATTGTGTGCAATACATTAACACCAATGAAAGGTGTTGCAGTGAGTGACTTGCTTTGGGTTTAGTATGACCTTCAAGGGCACTCCTGGGAGCTCCAGAGATTAGGTCCTCCAGGATGCTCGGCTCCTCACTCCTCTGGCCGGTCCCATGCACATCACCCAGATGAAGAACTCATTAAGATGGAGGGAAGAACTTCTAAAAAGTAGTTGTACTTATCTCTTTACTTTTATAGGATCACAATACTTTGTAGGTAAACCTCAGTTACCCATTTGGGGATGTTTTTCCAGGAATATATTTTACCTTTGTTAAGATTCTTTAGCTTTATCTATAGAGACTTATTAAGCAAATAACTATTAGCACACAAAAGTAAAGCTGAATCTAATCTGTCAAGATCTTAGAGACAAAAGCTGTAAAACAAGAAAATCCATAAGCATCCAATTTATAGTAGTTACAATTAAGAATTCAATTTATCTTTGTTTATTCAGCAAATATATGTGAAGATGTCTCAGATGGGTTACTGACCCTGCTGTCAGTTTTGAACTTGAAACAAATCAAAAGAAATCCATGCCATTCATAACCAACTGAGATGCTATTATTGAGATACAAATTTTCTCAAATCTAGCAGATCTGGGAGTTTGCAGCAATTTCAAGCAAAAATAAGATGAGCTTATCTAGATGAAGACAGGGTAGAATAGCTGTCTTATTAGGAAGTAATTGGAAATGAAATAAGCAACAGACTAAAACAATAAAGGCCATCTTAATGACACAGATCTTATTGCATCTGCTTTTCTTAAAAAAAAAAAGACTACTGAAAGGTGGTTTGAGGTAAGAGGTGAATTGATTTTGTATTTGAAGGGCAGATTTCTTTAAGGTATATTACATATAACTAATCTCCAACCTCCAAGACACACATAGTATAAAATCATAAATAAAATACTGTAGTGTAGTTTTTCTTTAGGATAAAACTAGAACCCAACACTAAATCAGAGTTTCAAAAAATATATCCAGTACCTCATACGTGAAAGAAACCTGTCATCCTTGAACTCATTTAAGTTACAGTTAGTAAGCTATTACCCATATCATTGCCTGCTATTGCATTAGTAGCTTATTATTACATAATGAGAAACAGGCTCTAAATATATCTTCAATCTGATGAGAAATTACCCTACCTACAGCTTATCTCGTTAATATCACCAGATACAGTGTGCCAATAAAATCGCTTATTTATCTGATCTCTACAGATGATACCATTTCTCCCATTCTAGTCCCTATCCACCCACTGCCTGGGTCTGCAGTTACCAAAAATGGCTTATAACTAACTCTTTGGTAATAATTCTTACATGTTATGAGACCTCCTGGGAATAAGCCCTCCACTTCCCTTCCCTGGTACACCATTAAATGAATGTGGCTCCAGGTCTCTGCTGGTTTGATTTGTTTCTGGGCACCACCAGGGTTGTCCCAGCCAACGTAAACTCGACACCAATTCTGCTGCAATCTGCTTTATTTGACAGCACATAAACATTTTCTTCCTTGAATTGAGAGCATATATACATCTTCATTGCACAGCAAGCCTCTGAGGTGCAGATCCAAGGAGATGCAATCTGTTTATCAGTAACATTACGAATATAGGGAGGGAAGCCATTAACTACTCAGGGTCAGAGCAGGGACAGGGAGGCCAGTGATCTTGAAGGACGCCTAGGCCCAAAGGAAAGACACAAGTCCTCTGGCCACACACACTACTCCAAAGCCACTAATGCTTGGCAGTAAGTCTTGAGTTCCGGTCTTCAGATAGCCTGCAGTTATTTTCTGTTCTTTATGCCTTCTCTTGAGCTTGGAATACCGGGTAAAAGCAATTTATTTATTGTATTGAAAGTGAGTCACTCGGTCGTGTCCGACTCTTTGTGACCGCATGGACTATACAGTCAATGGACTTCTCCAGGCCAGAATACTACTGGAGTGGGTGGCCATTCCCTTCTCCAGGGGATCTTCCCAACCCAGGGATCGAACCCAGTTCTCCCACATTGCAGGAGGATTCTTTACCAGCTGAGCCGCCAGGGAAGCCCATTTATGTATTAGGGCTTTGTTTATAATCTTTGTCTTCCCACCAGTTGTGTTCAGTATTTCTAGAAATATTAAAGATTAAGCCCACATGGCTGGGACTTCCCTGGAGGTCCAGTGGTTAGGACTCTGTGGCTTCCACTGCAGGCGGCATGAGTTTGATCCCTGGTCTGGGAACTAAGACTACACAAGCTGTGTAGCACAGCCAAAACACATATATGACGAACAAAACCCACATGGCTTTTGGTGATATGAGAAAGCCTAAATTTTTTAAGATGATCTTCAGGTCACCTAGACTAACAATGCACTGCTTTACTCTACTGTTTACAAACTTAATTCCCAGCAGGTCCCATTCCAGATGAGGTTTTATAGGACATTAAAAAAAAAAACAACACTGGAAATAGTGAACTCGGTGCAGACGTCCCAAATGATGCTTTCGAACAGGAGGTGACATCACTGAGTGTGCACGACGTGCCAGGGAACGTAAAAGCATGGCGGAGCTGGGGCTCTATGCTTTGACTCCCTCTGCCATATGCCCACTGCTGTCATTTCTTTAGACTGTGAAACTGACAACATTACAACACTGATATGAACAACCCAGGGAATTGAAAATAATAAAACCAAGGACACCAGGAAAAACACTGCTCTGCAATGCTAACTGTGCACACTGGCACCAGGGTGGATGTGACATCCTCTGGAAGGGCCCAATGCAGGAAGAGAAAGGGGAAAGAGAAGGAAAATGGCAGAAGAACAGAGATGGACGATAAAAAGAGAAGGGAAAACACTGGAGGGGAAAAAAACATCCTGTAGGGAGGGCTAGAGAGCTCAGGCACAGGGTAGAAGCTAAAGAATCATTCACTGAGCCAACAGACCCAACAGAGCCATCCTACGCTTAATGCTGTATAACCATCCTTCCTGAGGACTTTTAAAAATGGATGGTGCTGGGGACTTCCCTGGTGGTCCAGTGGCTAGGACTCTGAGCTCCCAATGCAGGGGGCCCAGGTTTGATCCCTGGTTGGGGAACTAGATCCCACATGCTGCAACTAACACCTGGCACAGCCAAATAAATAAATAAATTATTAAAAAAAAAAAAAAAAAAGAATGGTGCTGAAGCTGTGACAGCAATGGGAATTCTAAGGAAGTTCAAGATAAAAACCTATATAAGCAATACTTTCTCAGAGTTAAAAAAATAAGCCCCCCAAAAACTAGACTGACTTACTGACTAAGGCAATGAGGCCAAGAAAGCATTAAAAAAAAAAACTATATATATATACACACACATATATATATATATATGCACATGACAAAAAGGCATGGTCTCCAAATTCCATTTCTCCCTCAGCCCTCTAAGGAGGTCTCCTTACTATGTGTCCTCCCAGAAACACACAAGCATGCACTCATCGTTCCCCTTTTAAACGCAACGGATCAAAAAGTACACACTAGGACTTACTTCTTCTGTTGTGGCAGAGGTCTCCCAGCTCACACGGGAAAGCAGAGCTGAGGCAACACAGACTGTTAATGCTACAATTTATATTTGAACACGGAGACTGAAAAATTATTTATTCTATGGATTCAGTAAGGTAATTAGACTGGACATGATTCTGGTTAATTCATACACAATGATGCGAATTAAGACTGAAGAAAGGCTTCTGGGAAAACTCCCACTACTCATTCTAGAAGACCTCTGGGGCAGGGATTGACTTCTCTTGATTTCCCCACACTTCCTGACAGGAGGCCTGAATAAACACCGACCGAACTTTCAAAACAGCTCTCGAAGATGGACAATCTAGAAAGACAAAGAAACAAGAAACACACAGTTTTCTCTAAGTGCTGAAATATCCCCTCTTCCTGTCCACACCACACCATCACCTTCTACTGCTGCTGAAGTTGTTAACATTTACCTCCTTCCTCACCATCAACACTTTTGTCCACCGACTTGAAAACAATGCACAGGATTTACACCATGGCTGTGCAAATACTGTTTAAGTCCAGACCAAGGATGTGTAAGTCCAGACCAAGCATGTGCCATGATGACATTTCCAAGGTCACCTATGCCTCCTGAAGAACAGTGCCTCCCCAGCACCAAGCACAGGTGTCTCTGCTGTGTAAGCAGACGTGCTTCTGTGACAACCATCGGTACAGCTGCCTGGACGATAGCCATGGTTGGCTTCCACCTGGACCCTGACTTTCTTAGACAATGTGAGAGCCTTTCTTTTGCATAATTACCCTTTTGACACCCTTGTCTTAGCTCTCTCCAGTCTTTCCTCCCTCCTTCTATTCCATGTGGGATGTGTAACTCTGGGTCACTTGCAGTTCTCAGGACTCCCCTTCATTACAGTCCAGATTAAGATCTGCTTTTCTGAAAACCATGTCTTCCTTTTTTCTGGTTTGGTCCTCACTTTGCTGGAGTTAACTGCTAAATCCCTTCCGAGGAAGAGACGTGGGAGCAGCAAACCTGTACATGTCTGAAAACATCTGGACAGCTTTGGTGGAGTGTAACTACAGGTGGAAAGTCATTTTTCCTTGTGAGTGTGGAGGGCTTTCCTCCACTGTCTAAAAGCTTCTTACAGCTGGGAAGACAGGGGTTCAGTCTAATTGTCACTTCTTTCACAGGCCAGCCATTTTTTCTTCTTTGGAGAAGGGTTTTTAGGATTTTCATCTTTAATGTTTTTGAAATTTCACCTGGTATGTCATTGTCAGGAGTACTTAGGGGCCCTTCATTTAAGACCCCAAGAATTCCTGGACTGCTCCTGCTTCCTTCTCTCATCTACTTTCTAGGACGTTTACTCACTCCTGCCTGCTGTCCATTCAGAGTATACAGACCTTCAGCTGCTCCTGCCCTCCAATGTGCCATTAGCTCCAAGCCCCGAGTCTCCTGGGGCTCCACAGAGGTCTAACCTTCACTGGGGTCCCTCCACAATTCATCAGATGGTGCCTCTCCCCTTGATGCTGCCAATTTGTGATGAACCCTGCTCTTCTTTCAAAAATGCAGGGAAATATAAATATTGCACTCACTGGGTACTGCCAGTGCTCACTACTACCACCTCTCCTCTCACTGATGTCTGGAAAGGAATCGTAAATTATGAAATCTGCATTTTCATAGCTTTAGATGGAATCTGATCATTCATAAATATGCCTCATAAGGAAAAAGCAAAACTTCTACCGGTAATGACTTACCTGTTTAGAACAGCCCATTCACCTGCTCAGTTTCAGGGTCCAAATCAATATCATAGAAACAGGGGCGGGTAGGGAGTCCAGGCATGGTGCTCATCTAGGAGATATGAAATAGCATTAAAAACAAACTAAACCAGGTCTTTTCCTTCATGTTCCTTTCAGTTAGAAAGCCCAAGACACAATATTATTTTACAGTTGTCCATAAAGTGGCACTCTTCATGTTACAAATTAAAAACCAAGTCACTGATTCTGTTATGATCTCAAGAGAAAACCCTTGAGTCCTCCAGCAAACCAATGGCCAGTCTCCCCTCTGGGCTCCCACACAGACAGCTGCAACAGGAGGCTGAGGTGGTGCTTGTACCTTCCTCCCACAATGGCAGGTGCTGGGAGGCTAAGCCAGTTATTCACGCCCTTGGTTCTCGCATTGAAAGGCCAAAAGGAAGTACAGGGCTTGTCTGCTATTTAATTTTGTTTTAATGAGTCTTGAGAAGATACTCATATTATTTTTGCTTCAGTAACAAAAGATTAGGAATCAGTATCCTTTAAGTTGGGCCAAGATGTTGCTGGACACAATCTAGATGGTTTTAAAATCACTGTTATTACTGGTCCAATCTGGCTTTCTAAAACTGAACTTGCAATGCTTATGGATTTTATTTATACTTGTTTCTTCTAAAGAGTTGGCTTTGACAAATACCTACTTAGATACAAATTTGTAGTCTTGTCAGTGAAAACTCTGTATATTTTAACCTGTAACAACATCCTTTATAAAGAATACATACATACAAGTTTCAAATCAGATCTAGACAGGAGGCAAGACTAAATGGAACTTCTACAACTTTACTATGAAAGTGTCATAGAAAAGGGTGAGTCACCTTCCATAACACAAAATACACATACTTTAGAAAACCTGATTCTGACATCTGAGTGCCAGCCAACACTCCTGAGAACACACTATATGGAGCTCATGTTGGTCTTTAGTCTTAAATTCTGTAAGAGAAGCACCTGCTGAGTGTGGGGATGAGGAAGAAAAAGGGAGCTTGACGATGACATTATAAAGATGAAGGACAGGTGCCCACTGATGTAGACACACATGTGCAAGTTGGCAGAAAATTCTGAAGATGTTCCCCCAAATAGTAATTAGCAGGATTTTCAGTACTTTTATTCTTTTCCAAGTAGGACTTTTTCCCCCTTAAGACACTGGTCATACTGATAATCAGAAAATGCTTTTTTTTTTTTTAAGAAAACATTTTAAAGTAAGATTATATATATACATTTAGGAACTTAGATTAAAAAAAAACCTCCAAAAAGAAGCCACCACCCCATGAATTAGTATATAAAATGCTCAAATCCTCTGAGCCTCATTCAGGCCTCAACAGCAATTAGAAAGCAGGAAGAAGAGTAATCACCAAGCCATCCAGATTTTGTGTGGACATGTCTTGGTCCAAGTGGGCTTCTAATGTGAGTTAGTGCTAGATGAGATGGTCTTGGAGCTGGGCAGGCTGTGTTTCTCTCTGAACTACAGGCCTGACACTTTCAGTTTTGCTTTTGTCTCTACAGATACCCCTCTGCACGCACACATCAAAAGTGACAATACTGTTCTGCTTCTTCAGCTGCCAGCTGCTGACAATTTTTCCAGAATCAATATATGTTCTGCAATATCCAAGGTACTGGATAAATGGTTTAAAGTTCTTATTAAAAGGGGATTTTGACAAACCCTGAGCACTGATGAACACTGTCACCAGAGCGAGGCCTCCTGCCTCTGCAGGGGCTGAGGGACGCTGGCTTGCAGGCCTGTCTGACCACCACTGTGACGTGATGATACCACCCCAGAGTGCTGCGAGGAGCAGGGCTCATACCTCTTGTTGTTGTTTAGTTGCTCAGTTATGTCTGACTCTTTGTGACCCCATGGACTGTGGCCTTACAGGCTCTTTTGCCCATGGAATTTCCCAGGCAAGAATACTGGAGTGGGCTGCCATTTCCTTCTCCAAGAGATCTTCCCAATCCAGGGGTCCATCCAGTGTCTCCTGCTTGGCAGGAAGATTCTTTACCACTGAGACACCTGAACTTTCCTGAGGCCAAAACCAGCAGAGCTTAAAGTAGATTTCGCTTTAACATTCTGTACTTTCGACTATAATACTGCCTCCTACCGCCTTCTTACTAAACTGAAAGAAGCTCCAAAAAGAGATGTATTGATTTCTTTTACTTGTGTACCAGCTTAGTTCACTATTTCAATCCTGTTATTGCAGGTAAGAAAAAGCTGCAGATAAACTGGTTGGCCAAAAAGTTCATTTGGGTTTTTCTGTAGCATCTCGAATGAATTTTCTGGCCAACCAAATAGGTACTGGGCAGATCTGTGGGGGAAACCTGGGCACAGGATCAATGCAGACTCTGGGACAGAGTCCAAACTAACAGTCAGTCCAAATTATGCCCGTAAGCTTTCCTCTACTTCCCAATTAGCAATTTTCCTCCTAAAACATATATGAAACCTGTAAGACAAGGAAGGATTTGAAAATTAATTCATCTCAAAGCGTAAATAATCAGCTATAAAAAGGAATGCGAGTCAGTTCTAATGAGGTGGATGAACCTAGAACCTATTATACAGAGTGAAGTAAGTCAGAAAGAGAAAGATAAATAATGTATTCTAACGCACATATACAGAATCTAGAAAGCTGGTACTAAAGAATTTATTTACAGGGCAGCAATGGAGAAACAGACATAGAGAACAGACTTATGGACCTGGGGAGAGGGCAGGAGAGGGTGAGATGTATGGAAAGAGTAACATGGAAACTTACATTACCATACTTAAAATAGATAGCCAATGGGAATTTGATATATGGCTCAGGAAGCTCAAACAGGGGCTCTGTATCAACCTAGAGGGGTGGGATGGGGAGGAAGATGGGAGGGAGGTTCAAAAGGGAGGGGATATATGTATACCTATGGCTGATTCATGTTGAGGTTTGACAGAAAACAACAAAATTCTGTAAAGCAATTTATCCTTCAATAAAAAAACTAATTAATTAAAAAAAAGAAAAAAGCATAAATAAACCACCTTATCTTTATTATCTATAGGCTTCATTTACACTTTAAGGGGAAAATTCTTTACTCAAGAATGGTTAATTCCCTGAATTTCAGGTATAAGCTCCAGGCCTGTTGATAAGATCCAAGAGGTGCAGAACCTCAAACAGGCTATTGGGAGGAATAAGTTAGTCTGTAAAAGGTGCCCAATAAAAGTCAGCCGTGATTATATATAACAGTACCGTACATAGCCTATGAATTAGGCCCATCCAGGATTCAGACAAGGTCACACTGCCACCGGGAAACAATTATTATTCAGTACAAGCAGTCATGGCATCATCCTTGAACTGAGACCAAGATGGTCCACAGCAAGACAATTTATTGTAATGGGTCCGACTCCAGCTTTCTCCTTAGCAATGAACTCTGCTAATTAGGCATTTGTGTGATGTCTTCAGTAATCGATTTAAGAAGCACTGATGAACAAGCGGTCCTCTCTGGTTGCAGCACTCACTCACCGTTCCCACCAGAGGGTACAGAAAGCCGGCCCCGACGCTGGCGCGGATGTCGCGAATGGGCAGGACGAAGCCAGTGGGCACGCCTTTTACCTCTGGGTTGTGAGACAAGGACAAGTGTGTCTTGGCCATGCAGATGGGCAGATTCCCAAAGCCCTGGGGAAAGACAGGAACAGAAGTGGGAGAAGTGAAAGGTTGGTGATGCAATGAAGAACATCTGGGCACTGTGCTTCTGCAATTTACTTGAAACACCCAACTCCCTTTATGTTCATGTCTACATCACTGCTCTCTTCCAGCTTAGTCATTATAAATTAAAAAAAAGAAAATCCTTGTTGGGCAAAGGAATGGAACCCTCACAACCATATCCCACAAGTGAATATTTCACTTCCATTTATATAACCGATTACAATGATAGTCTGGAGCAGACGTGAAGATATGACTCAAGGCAGGCTCTCAGTGCTTTAGTAAGACATTTCATATTTCCTCATGACTTTTCCACACTCACATACCAACTCTGGAAAGATAAAGAACTTGGGACTGGACCACCTAATCCATGCTCAGTATTTAAGAGGGGAGATGGCTGCCGCCCAGAGAAGGACAGCAGTGCCTGGTGGGGCTGGGAGAACGTGGGCATTCTGCCTCCAAGACTTGATATATAAAGAGCTGAAAGAATATACCAACGACACGCCTACCTGCTTTGTGTAGACTTCCACTTTGTGCTGGGCTTCGGGGAGCAATTCAATGTCGTCAGCTCCATAGATCTTCTGCGCAATAATCCTGATTTTGTCCTCAACTGGGAGCTAACAGAGAGAGAGGTGAGACCATGACTAGACACCCGTGAGGACATGAACCCTTACTTAGAGCGGTATTCCAGGTCAGAGTCCCCAAAACGGCCACAGATGTTTATACATATACAAAGATGGGCAAACAGTTTGAGGTTTACTGGATTAGAAATGTTTTTTTACTACAAGGTCCCAGATTTTATAAGTGGAAAATGTCCCACAGGTGTCAAGTTACTGTGTGTATGTGTGTGTGTGTGTGTGCGCGCGCGCATGTGTAAGATTTTACTAGGTATATCATCAACAATACTGCTGACTACTGAAGAGTAACTATTTCTTAATAAATAAAAATAATGCTCTAATAGTGACAATCAGTCTCCCATCAAAGCAGACTTGGGATACGGTTTATGAAAAAAGACAACCGATACCCATTCACAGAACCCCCAGTGTGTACAGATGCTACCTTTAACACAAATGACTGTCAACTGCTGTTACTTTAGAAACAGTTATAAAAACAAAATCATCCACATATTTAAACAACAATCTAATGACTTATACGATCAACATACAACAAGGATGGTGGGAAAGGATATGTTTTTCATGGCATTTGTGTAGCAGACAGAGGCCAGCGGTCCAACCAGGGACCTCCAGGTCTAATGAGGAAGCCCAGGAATGCTTCCTCCAGGGCAAAACCTTCAGAAGTGGCGGCTAGCCTCTGAAATACTCTTGCAGCCCAGCTCAAGGCACTAAAATTCAAGAGCAAACAGCACAAGGAGAAACTGCCTGAAGGAAATGGGAAAGACACCTACTCTCACAGGTAACCTGGGTGAGCAAATCACTTAAATTAGGCGGTATGTGACTCCATGCCCCCTGGCAACGAAGGCTAACATTGGGCGAGTTTTGCTTTCTGAAAAGAATAATTACCTATGAAAACAAGTATTTCCTTTGTGAACTAAACTGTGATCATTTACGAGGGGGCTTTGTATAATAGACATGAATAAAGTGAAGCTATTCAACTGCAGCTTTATAAAGATCCAATAGAGATTACTTTCATATGCCTCTTATATATAACTGGAGCTCTATAAATGCCAAAGCACATTCAGAACTTCTGAAGCAAAAGTACTTTCGTTGAGGAGTGATTTAAGACCAACAGACGCTGAATAAGACAAAATGCGACAGCTTCCCGTCTGTCAGATAAAAGTTCCAAGTAGAAATGGGTTATGAAGTCCTCATTATCCCACCTCTTCCAGACCTCCTTCTCACCTCCAAGGACTGGGGTTCCTCACTCATGCACTGTGGATGTGGGCTTAGAGAGGGTGTCTATAAATGCTCTGTATTTGTGTGCAAATTTCTTTTGGGCATTTCCCCAAAAGACAGTTGGTTGAACAGGTTTTCAAACCAGCCTATAAAACTAAAGCTCAACAGGAAAATTTCCATGTCAATAGAACATTAATTAACTGTAATTAAGATATAAGCAGATTAGATCTGCGAGGGGCAAAGAAAACAAGACTGTTAAAATTCATGAGTAATAGGGTTTGCTTCCTTCTACCTTTTTATGGCTATTTTTGAAAGTCTACCATTATCTTCTAAAAACCAGGCCAAAAAGCGGCCTAGATAACACAAGCAGAACCAGCTGCAAAGTCCATGCCATGTTCCTAACGAAGCTGGCAGTTGTTGCTGTGGGCAGACTGCTTAATGTCCAATCGCCTTCTGAAGTACACGGACAGAGAACTGACAGCAAAGTACAACCCTATAATAAGAACAACCATTTTGTGAACTAACTTTATTGTACCCCAGAATAAGCAGTGTTTCTGCCTACGCCAGACGTATTATAATTTACTCAGTGACAGAAAGGACGCTGAAGCCTGCCAGGGTGCTCTGGTTTCGCGCCTGAGTGCTTCTCTGAACCCGAGGCAGCCCCGCACCAGGAAGTGTGTGCAGAACCACACTGCTTTCCCCTATACTGGGGAGCGGTCAGATGACACTTCTGAGCTTGATGTAGCCCAGTGCCAGTTTGCAGTAACATGGCTGGTGCCCTGGTTTAAAGGCTGTGGTTCTCTATGTAAGCCTTTCTCCTGCCAGAAAAGGGGCTGTACTGTGCGCCTTTTCAAAAGTCTGGACGTGAGCCAACCTCCTGGGGTGTTCTTGTCTGGATGCCCTCCTTGGTCAGAAAGCAGCAATGTACGTTGTTAAGAAAGCTGTCTGGAGTTGGGAGTCCAGGCTGTGGTCATGTTAACCGACCTGCATGAGACTGAAACCCACAGGTTGAAGCTGCTAAACACGGGCTCTAAACAGAAACCTCACTGTGCTTTTTGGGGTTTTTTTTTTGCATACAGCAGTTAACCCACCTTGAGGTCGTAGAGGAGCTGGAAGCTGCTGGGGGCTGCAGCTGCCCTCTGGACGGCCTTGGCCAGCGCCAGGGCGCCCTTGCCTCCTTCTGCCCAGTGAGTGCACTTCACAGCATCAAAAGCGCCATGTTCTTTGGCCAGGCGGCTGACGAGGTCCAGCTCGGCCTCTGTATCTGTCCTATAAAGGCAGAAGTTCATGTTAAAGCACTGATGATGGCGGGAGAGGACAGAATTTGTCATGTTTTTGCCATAAAAATCCATGTGCGTTACCCACTGATAAACGGACACTAACTGAGTAACACTGCTTGGGTTTGAACCCTGACTTTTTTTTTTTTACCAGCTGGATGACTTGCAGTGTCTGGGTGCCCATGTGGGTAGAATGGGCATAATCACTGCATTTCATTGGGATGTCGTGAAGCTTAGATGGCAAACACATGCACGGTACTTAGAACATTCTAGGTACATCATAAGGAATCAATAAATACTAGCTTCTCAAAACTTTTGTTTCCTATTTTGCTGCAGCTAGATCATCAGAACAAGATCAAAACCAGCATCGGAATAACTAAACAACCCATGCAAGCTCTCTTACAGGAACACTTCCAGGTCAACATGCTTAATAAACTGTCAAGACACTATCCCACCAGACCTGGAGAAATAATGGAACTGTAGGCCCATGACCTTATCTTAGCACAAAAGGCCTTTAGAGACCAGAAAGAATATTTAACTTCTGGCCTGTGACTTCACCTGATGAGGATGGGCACCCACATGAGCCAAATCTGACTCCACACCCTCAGCAGGGAGGGTGACTAGTCCCCTGTGACACATGCAGTGCCTGTCATATGGCAGGCTCTCGTCAACGGCTCCCAAAGCAAACGCTTGATAACTGACAGCAGCAACTGAAGAAAAGAACAAAGCTAAGAGCTGTGCTGCACATCCGCTCCAGGAGATGTCTGCTGGCCATTTCCCCCAGTCTCCCTCAACTCTTTTCAAATACCGCCTCAACTCTTACACCCCACACTTACTTGAAGGCGTTCACAGCTACGACCACCGGAACACCAAACATCCTGGCATTTTCAATTTGTTTCTTCAAGTTACTGAAGCCTTTTTCAACCAGCTCCAGGTCCTGCAGAAACAACAGGGAAAGGTCTAGAAGGTTAGAAGGCAGAACTTAAAACACCTGCAGGTTCTTCTTAAAAGAGAAACTGCCTCCTTGAGCCAGCAGCCACTTGCTGTCAGGACAAGCAGAGCGCAGGGGCGGTGATGCGTTCCCCAGGCTGCACTGAGTGACCTGCGACCCTGGAGCAAGCTGTGCTCATGGCCTGGCTGCCCTGAAAGCTGAGATCTGCCTGTGCGTCTGCCCTCACCATGCCATACCTTAAGAGCTTATTTGCTGTTTGAAGGGACTCAGATGACCTTAAATAAATTATATTTACAACCCCTGTTTTATAATAGATTGTATGTACTTCTATAGCACAATGGTACAAACTGACTGTTCAGCATGGCACAGACGCTGCCATCAGAAGACAGGCCCTAGAACACAGTGCGCAAAAAAGTCAGTGTCAGTCACTCAGCTGTGTCCCACTTTTTGCGACCCCATGGACTACAGCCCCCCAGGCTCCTCTGTCCAAGGGATTTCTTAGGCAAGAATACTAGAGTGGGTTGCCATTTTCTCCTCCATGGGATCTTCCGAACCCAGGGATCGAACCCGGGTCTCCCACACTGCAGGCAGATTCTTTACCGTCTGAGCCACCATGGAAGCCCTGTGCATGGCATTTGTCAGAAAATGTGGAGTCATCAGTAGTGCTTCAAAAGGTTTAAATGAACTCAACCATAAACCTTGTATCAGAAATAAGATAAATACCACCTTTAAGAACCAAATACTATGAAACTAAAAGGAAAGTAATTAAGGAAACATTTTAAAATATGCTTCCTGGAGCACTGTTTGCAGCATGGGGAGACTGCAAACAACACAAACCTCCTTCAACAGGGGACTGAGTCAGTGGATTATGATACACACACTCAATAAATATGTATCATGCACATGTCATGAAAAGTGAGATAATCCATATTAGCACAGAACCTCTCAAAGATGTACTAAAACTGAGACTATGAAGAGCTTAATTAATGCTATTTTTGGAGAAATACAAAAATAGATGTGCATATGCATGAAATTTTAAGTGTTGAGAGATATACACTAAACAGGGGACTCATAGCATATATATTATAATCTTATTTTATTTTTTACAAAGTGTATGTTATTATATTAGGTTAAAATACATTAAGTATTTTAACAATGAAAACATCACGGTCTCATATACAAATATGTACCCAAGATCATGGGTAAAACCCAGCCATAGTAGTGCTTGGTTTATGGATTCCATAAAACCATGGGAAAAAGGCTAAGATAAAGCACAAAACAACTGAGATCATTATAAACATGATTTATGGTTTTTTTCCCCCTTTAATGATTGAAAACTGAGATTAGAATTTAGTTGACATTCTAAAGAGCACAGCTAATTCCTCACCTCTAGTCACATGAAAACCAACTAATATGTAAGACTGATTGAGAACAGTTTTAAATAAGGCGAATTTCTTAAATGAAGACACCAGCTGGGCCAGTGAGGGGCAGTCACTCTAATTAGACACAGGAAAGGCTGCTGGGTGGCAGGAGGGCCAGAACTGTGAATTCCCCTCCTACGCGTGAATCGCACAAATGACCATAAAAAGCAAATCATAACTCAGAAGACAGGCAGGCTGAAGGCACCAGCAATGCTCTGCTAGCTGCTTTTGAATTACTTCATTTGGGGGCTGAAAAGTGACCCTGTACTGCCTGACAATTTAAAAGCCTCCCAAAAAGGCAGAGAACTTGAGTCAACAACGGTGATAGCCGCTGACCTTACCGTCTCACATGGTGCCCTCACCTCTCTCAAGACCACCTCAAACTGGAGCCAGAGATGCTTCTCGATGGTAAATGATACACACATGAGAAGCTTTACGCTCACAATTCTTTGAGGTCCTGCTTACTGCTATAAACCATATCAGTTTATGAAAACCTTGCCTAGAAAAATAACCAGGGTGCTGACCCTATCTTGGCCCTTGACTATGAATTTAAATCTGCAGAGAAAAAAGCATTTCAGAAAATGCCCCTACTTGCCTCTGATTTGAATGGCATTTGCAAATCAACCGGCCAGTGACAAGGAAACCTCCGTTAGATTAGTGCATGGTTCCTTATTTCTTTGTAGTGGGGATATCCTATGAATGGTAGCATCCCTCTTTAGCAGCATCCCTGCCCTCTATGCTCTGAATGCCAGTAGCACTCCCCACCTCCAGTTGTAACAATCAAAAATAAATGTCTCTAGACATTCCCAAATATCCTAGGATGGGGGGAACTGCTTCTGGTTGAGAATCAACCATTGGTCTAGGGGAGTGGTTTTACTGATATTCTATGTGGGCAACTGTTCTATGAAGCATTTCTTCCCTGTTTCATTTAGTACAGTTGTTCAGCACACTATGGGCCCCTTGCTCCCAGGAACAGCCCTGGATTATATGACAGCCCACTCATTTCCAGATATGCCAGGCTGAGAAATGCTGATTCAGAATGTGGTGCATCCTAGGGCAAGCAATGAGAAGTGACTGAAGTTACCTCCTCTATGTAGGCCTTGGGAAGTGGAATTCCAGCAGTAACCTGGAAGATAAAGAAGCAAAGTCAGAGGCATTTTTACTTACAATAGGATTTTAGCTTCTAATGGTGCTTTGCCATCTGTTCAAAGCCAGAAGCTGCATCCTTGGGGCAGGGGGCTGGGGGCTGGGGTGGAGGATATACAGCAGTAGAAAGCTGTTTCCTACCTTAAGGATTTAGAGCAAATGACCAAAACTATGGCACAGAACAAAAGTCACTGCTTTGAACAGGGAGGGAGACCTTCGTGAACTGAATTAAAGAGAGGAGATGGGACGAGTCTATGAAGGCAGGAGGGGGAAGGGATGTGTTCCCCTGTGAGTGAAGCACACAGCAGCGGGGGTGGAAGTAGAGCTGAGTATAGGGAAAAAGGCAGCTGTCAGCCCTGCAAGAGCCACCCTGAGACGTCCACTGTGGAGTCTGAGATGCGCCCGGCAATGTATTCATGAGCTGGTCCACCAAGCCAGCCCACACCTCGTGGAGCTGAACTGGGTGCACGGGAGCTGAACTGGGGCACGTGAGCAGCACAAACAAGAGGAAAACAACACACAAGGATTTTCTCTCTCTACGGTTACAGAGGTACCTGGTGGGACCTACTGTATTCACAGGGAAGTGCGTGAGGGTGAAGGCACTGATTCCAGGGACCCCACTGGGCAATGGACTAAGAAACCTCCCGAGTGCTCTGCTCCCTTTCCTCAGAGACACCATGGTGCTCCAACTCCAAAAGGGGCCTCAGGGAGGTGGGGCAGGAAGCTGGGACCTGAGCCCACGCTCCAGGCCTCACATGGCTCCAGGAGGCACAGGAGCAGTGGGCCAGGCTCCCGACAGAGCTGTGTGCAAAGCTCTTCTCTCAGTGCTGCCAGGTGACACGCCCACATGATTCCTCAGACCATGAGACCAGGAGGAAGGGAGGCGCAATGGCGTGAGGATGAGTGAGGGGATGGAAGAGGAGAAACGCTGGCTATGATGAGGAAGAGAAAGGGAGCCCGTCCCGCAGCCCAGCAGAAAGGGGCGTTCTGGGTTAGGAGGGCCATAGGACAAGAGAACCAGAGAGGTGTGCCGGGCTGTGACGGTGGTGGTTCTCCCCTTAGTGGGGACCTAAACCTTCCCCAGGGTCCAAGAGGTCAGGACTACTTCCACAACCTCAAGATATTACGGCTCTTTTCACTCTCATTCCCTCAGGAAGTCTACAATGGATTTGCCCACAGATTATGTGACATGTGACATCACAACAGATCAAATGCTGAAGATGAGAATCCAGCAGACTTTGATTAAGCCAGATACTGAAGAGATCTGAAAAACGTACAATGCAAAAATGTTGTTTTGGAAAATATAGTCACTTTTCACTGAAAAAAAAAAAAAGGTATTTATTTAGCATTTAATTATGCTAATATTTATGCTAAAATTTAATTCCTAATATGGTAAATATCAATAGACACAACTCACCTAAACAAAAGCTCTTGTAAGCCTTTAATAATTTTAAGTGCGTCAAGAAGGTCTGAGGCCAACATTCTTGAAGCCTGCTCTATCAGGAAAAGCCCTGATCACTACACTAAGAAACAGTGATTTTCTTCTGCAGATGAGGGAGGTCTTACTGCTCAAGCTACAAGACCAGCTCCCAGAGGATAGGAATTTAATATTTCATCAACTAATTCCTGAAAAAGAGAACCGTATCTTCACATGTACACGCTGAAGAAAAGGTTATGATAGTGATGGTGTTAGTCACTCAGTCGTGTCTGACTCTTCGCAACCCCACAGACTGTAGCCCACCAGGCTCCTCTGTCCATGGGATTCTCCAGGCAAGAATACTGGAGTGGGCTGCCATTCCCTTCTCCAGGGGTTCTTCCCGATCCAGGGATCAAACTGGGTCTCCTGTATTGCAGGTGGATTCTTTACCATCTGAGCCACCTGGGAAGCCCAATAATAGAGCAAAAAGTACAATTTTTAAGCAGTGTGAATTGAGGAAAACACAAAGTTTCAGGATAGAGCTGAAGGAAAACCGTGCTCACCTGTTTTCCCCATCACCAGAGGCAGTCCCAGCATACCTGCCCTTCTCCTCCTCCTCTCCCCAGCCCAGGCTGTTATCAGTCCTGCCTGACACGCTGACCTCTATCTCAGCTAAATGGTTTGGCTGGCTGGCTGCCAGCAGCACCATTAGAGGGAATGGGACTCAGATTTAAAAATAACAGTCTGAACATACAGGAGTTTTTCGGTAAATATAGTCAAGCACATGTCCTTGGAGGGGTTTGGATATTGTCAGCTGTTTTCCTCAGAAAGGTAGGCCATGAGGCCAACCTCGGCCCTCCCCAAGAGCTGGGACTACCTGTGAGTGATGAGAGGGCCAGCACAGGAGCCATCTGGATGTGCCCCGCTCTTGGTACCCTAATAATCATAAGGGTAAGAGCAGCTTAATGAAGAAACAGGCAGGAGTCATCAGCTTCCCTTCAGCCTTCAGAACATGTGTGAGAATCTGACCCTTCCAATCCCTGATTCTCACCGTGGGGCCACCTCCGTGCATTTTCAGAGCCCTGACAGTGGCGACAAGCACCACCACGTGTGGGCGGAGACCAGAATACCGGCATTTGATGTTAAAGAACTTTTCCATTCCAATGTCTGCTCCGAATCCTGCTTCAGTCACTGTAAGGAGAAAAGCAACTGTAAAAATGCTACCCCAACTCCCTTGATGCTGAAAGAAAAACGGTCTATCACTGCTTTTGCAAGAGTACTTGCCTACAAACCCTTCAGGACCGACAAGCTTGAGCGCAATCCTGTCTGCGATGATGGAGGAATTCCCGTGTGCGATGTTGGCAAATGGCCCAGCGTGAACAAATACTGGAGTGCCCTGTGGAAATCAAGACATCGTGAGCGAAGCTGCCAACCCTGCTTCAAAAGGGACCGTTCGGTCAAGGGGAACCAAACTTAGTTGACATCCAAAAGAAAAAGGGCAAGTATGAAGCCACCTCTTTTATATTTCAGTGAAGTCCCAGTCATAACTATGAGAAGAATGGGAATAAAGAGATGATCAGGAAAAGAAGTGTCTCCCTAGGGACACTGTGCTTTCCAACCAGTCCAGGATGGTGGGAGTCACTCTGCTCACCTCTAATGTCTGCATGAGATTGGGCTTGATGGCATCCTTCATAAGGACCGTCAATGCTCCACTCACTCCCTACAAAACAAAGGCAAGAACAGTTCATTCCCACCAGCAAAAAACCCACCTTTTGAAGCCAAAATTCAGCATTCTTAGGTCTTCCATTTCTGGCCATCTTAGACTAATGATTATTTTTACCTAAACTAGACCAGCCATTCATGCACTTACAAGCTACCGATTACCTTAAAGGAGAATAGAGAATGAAAATGACATTCATATGTAAATTCTGGAAAAATATGTAATCCTGGAAACAAGCATCTCAGTGAAGCTCTGGTTACTGATCCATGTGGGGAATCCATTTTAGACAGCACGAAAACACTAGTTCCTAGGATACTGAAGTATAGCTAACTCTGGACAGAAATGGCTGTAAACCAAATTTAACACGTGTGTCTTGTACCTTGGGGCTTCTCCTGTGGCTCAGCGGTAAAAAAAAAAAATCTACCCGCAATGCTGGAGCTGCAGGAGACACTGGTTTGATCCCTGGGTTGGGAAGATACCCTGGAGAAGGGCATGGTAACCGATTCCAGTATTCTTGCCTGGAGAATCCCATGGACAGAGGAGTCTGATGGGCTACAGCCCATAGGGTTGCAGAGTCGGACATGACTGAAGCAACTTAGCACGCACACGTCTCCTGTACCTTAAACTGAAAATTTACCCAGGAGTTCAACATCAACTCTTACATATCAGGACCTTCTTTTAAGCCATCCAACCATGGATGAACAAACTGGTATCAATATAAGATAAAGCTATAGATTTCAATTTCCATGAGTTTCTAGGTTTCTGGTTTGGTATAAAAAGTTAAAGCAATTTTTGTTCTTACACACAGAAACTGAAAACAAAAAATTAGTATTTCCCCCCTTTTCTGAATTCATCTGACATACCACTAATTGTAGGCCAAACATTTTGGTGTGTGTCAACACAAATAGGCTTTTTAAAAATTAATCTAGAGATTACCTCATTTAATCTCATTCATATTACCATGTAGACAGTTCAGATATAATCCTGACGTGGACAACTAGCCAAGTAGGATTGTTAGAAGACCAGGTTGAGCTGTTTCCAATATGGTCATCAGTGTGGATATGGGGCCAATGAGTCTCATGATGAGAGGTCTCTGTGCAAGGAGGCCTGTTGTGGGGAGGGGTTGGGGTGGGACTCTACGCTCAGCTCTAAGGGACTTAGACTTGGGACTCTTGATGCTCTCTGAAACTGAAGTCAGACACCCTCTCTTGGAAATATTCACAGGTTGAATATAAATGCTCAAACCACCTGAAAACTGGTCTATTACTGGAGCATCCTGCCTGTCACTCTCTGTGGAAGTGTTTTTTTATAAATTTCGTATTTATTTACTAAGTAAAAAGATCACATGACTTCATTAGTTAATTGCAGTATCTTCACTATACCATAGTTTGTGTTATTGGTAGCTGCTGAGAGAGGTTGGGAATACAGACACAGAAGAATCACCCCGGGACCCACCAGATCCTCGGTACTGATGGGCTCCCCTTTCTTGCTGGATGCCACCACCATTTTGCTCAGTCTCTCTCTCATGTCCTCTAGAGAATTGGTGAGAGCCAGCACAGCCATGATCTCACTGGCCACAGAGATATCAAACTGGGCCTGTCGGCAGGGAAAAGACACAACAGGGAAAACTGTGTGAAACCCAGAGCGTGGATTTCCTTTACATCCTAGACTTAAACAAATAACTTAAAAGGACAGAATAAAAGCACAGCACACGGAGAACTTAATGAAAATAAATAATCCCCTAAGAGCAAAAAAGTTTGTAATTAAATATTCCAAGACTTTGAATAGACAGTTTTTAGAAATAAAAGTCCTAGAAGGACCAACAATCCCTCTGGAGGCAGCTTGTGCTTATGTGATTATGGTTTCCCTAATATACAGGGACTGACACGGAAGCTCTCACACCAAAGAGACGTACTACAAGACGGCCACAAAAAAGAAGCAATTTTAATCAATTTGTGTGCAAGGATATTCACTGGGGGCTCCCCATCTCTAGGAGAAAATGCTAGGGTAAAATACACAGGTGACACATGGGATTTACTGCAAAAGCTGTCAAGAGCGCTTAGTGCCACACACCTACTCGCTCCCACTTTAAAAGGAAGAAGGTGGACCACCACCTGGGTGAATCAATCGATTGGGAAAGGACGGAGGAGGAGAGAAGCAGCAGAGATCCCGTCCCCATGAACTAATCTACTTCGAAAGGAACCATTACCGTCCGTGAGTGCCCCTTCTCTGTTGGAGCCTGTCCGATTGTGATCTTCCTCAGGAATCTATCGTTGGTATCCAGCACTACAGGAGAAAGGGAAGAAGCAGAAGAAAGATACAGTAGACACAGCAGAAAGGAAAAAGGACCACAGAGTTAAAGGGACTCACAGAATTTTAAAGCAACAAATCTAACTTAGTGACTATTTGATTTCAAATTTTATGGTAAAGCTAGAATATGGATTCAAGTTTAGAAATGATGTTCACATACTGTTAATGTGCAGGAATCAAAGACAGGATTGTAGAGTGGCTTTGTTTACGCTTTCTAGAGAATTCAAACAATTATTAATAACTAGAAATCTGGAATCTGTTTCAAAGCATATTCCAAATTCCACAGAAAACAGAGCAGATCACTGCTTTAAAAGGCCAAGGTTTGTGCTGTTTCATGGGATGACTCACTGATTTTACACAACCCTGAGAACCACAAAGGCCATAAACACAGGGCAAGGGCAAGGCCTTTTGAAGCAGGCTGGGTGACAGACCTGCTCTTTCCTTAGTATGTGTAGATGAAATAGTTTCCATTCTGATGACACAACATCAATCCAATTGCATACCCTTGGAAAACACAGCTTAGATCAACCTACTAACTACTCTTAATCTCACCTCCTAGGTCTAACTTTGATGAACATTTTAATGTACTCCCAATTTTGTTTTTTGTACGACATATCAAAAATAGCAACAAAACGTAAAATGAACAGTGGCAAACCAGTTCACACTTCCAGGGTGGGTCAAAGAGGAGAGGCATTTTTAAGGTACTTGATAACATGCTCAATTTTTTCCCATAATACCATATTTAAACACTAAAAGCAGTGTCTTGTACAGCACCTGGAGACACACACACAACCCCATTTTGACAGTAAAGGATGTAATGAGTTGTTGGAGCTTATCCATTTTTTTTTTTAATAGTGTCAAGTTCCTTGTATCTAATTTCTGTGTATAAAACAGCCAATGGGTATGATCTGTTTTTTCCCTTGTCTGCTTCTACCTTCTCAGAAAACATGAAATTACATATAAAGCAAAGGAAAAGTGAAGGAGATACCAAATTTTCAAACTGGATCTTTATTCCTCACAAAATATTACACCCTAGGGTTAAAGAGAAATATCAGTGTAGTTTTAGATGTTAAGAGAGTTACCTTAACAATGCCATTAGCTAGCACAGTAATTGAGCCAATGACAATCACAAAATCAGTCAATAAATCACTTGTTAGCTGCATTCTGGGCACCTGGATAAAAATCCCTTCTCAGCAGTGATAGAGTTTAGATGGATGAACTGTTGGTACAAAATAAAAAACCAGGCCATGCTGGCTGACATAAAGAAAGGCAATGTATGGCAGGGAAACCAGGCAACTCGCTCACCAACTTGCTAAATGTTTAGACCTTCAAGGCTACCTACTTTGTTAAAAGAGAGTTTAACAAAATGAGGCAAAAATGAGTTGGCAAGCTCCAGAGCTACAAGAAAAATCAAGTCACTTATGCCAGACAAAAATTCTAAGAATAAAGGGCAACGTGATTCAAGAAGTGATTAAACATTACTTCTCTACTTCATGACACTGACACTTGCTGCATAAAATGAAACTTGCAAAATGTTACTTCTGGTTTATGCATGAACTTCCATAAAACCATCCTCACACCAATGAACACTGAAGAGCCAGCAAAATGTCCAACTGGCCAAAGAAAAGGAGGTCTGATTACAGCTAATAAGGAGAGAGACTGGTAGAGGTGGCCAGGAAGAGGAGCAAGTTGCCATCTAGGTCAGCCCTTAACCATGAACACAAGAACACCCAAGCTCTGGATCTCCCATTCTACCACCTTTCAGGGAGGGCATGGGGTGTGCAGCATAACCGAACCAATGGGGTGTACGCCCTGCTCTGGTACCTCTTTGCCAAGTTATAGTTTCTGGATCAATGTCCAGTCTTGCAAATCTGTTTATCTCTTCATCTGTCAGTGTGGCAGGGTCAGTCTTTTCAATGCCTAGTCTCTGAAGAGAGAAAAAAATTAAAACAAAAATAAGACAAAACAAACGAAGCAAATAAAATAAAAAAAAATTTTTTATCCCCATCTCCAGATAGGGTCCCCTCTAGGAAATATAAGCCATGTTTAATTCAGAAGGGCAAATTACGATCCCTTTAGCTAAATCTTTATTAATACCACTCACACATGTACCAAGGCATTATTAACATATTTGTCCCTATTACTGAACACCAGAGGCATTTCCCTAAACCAAAGCCTTATGTAAGCACCGTGACCAAAACAGGTCATATTAATTCACCATATGCAAACATATTGAAAGGAAAAGAAGTGCAAAGCTTTTTCAATCAACCAACTGAGAAACCCAAGTCAAACGCAAAATCAGAAATGGCCAAAACAAGTAACAATCAATAAAAATCAATGGAAATCACTTTTAATTTTTTTTTTTTTAAATAATGTGCTAATTTTTTGAAATATATAAAGGGATAAATAGTCCTTTCAATGCAGAGGAAAAGAAAAGACATCGCTCTAGCACAGTACATGCTTTCGAAGTAGCCCTATTGTTCACTGCCTTCTTACTGTTTCAAAAGGCACAAAAAAGCTTTGTCTCTTCCTCCTCATGGAACCTGGAAATTTGTTTATTTACAATGTGTACTATGGTCACATCCTGAAATGGAAAATTCCTTTAAAACATACTCTCTTTTTCTCATAACTCGTGGTAGAGCTGAGTGGCCCATCAAGCCCTACTCTTCCCATAGTTTCCTTCCTGTGCCAACAGGACTTTGTTTTCAAACCTCAGGTGTGTTTTCAGAGTTGGTGCTCACTGGCTTGTCAAACAGCCTCACAAGCCTGGAACATGATATTGTTTACAGAGGTCAGCAAAACCCTCAGTCACTAAGTTGAGAATCTGCTGTTGATAATCCACTCTTATTTACTTATTTGGTTGCACTGGGTTTTAGCTGTGGCATGCGGGATCTTTGATCTTCATTGCGGCATCTTTAGTTGCAGTATGCAAACTCTTGGTTGCAGTATGTGGGATCTAGTTCCCTGACCAGGGATCGAACCGAGGCCCCCTGCACTGGAAGTATGGAGTCTTAGGCACTGGACCACCAAGGAAGTCCTGACAACCCACTCTTGACTGAGCTAGGGGGTTAGACTGAGATAACGAAGTACAAGAGAGAAAGTTTGGGAACCAGGAAACAGGGGACCAATGTTCTAGTTCTAACCTGTCGAGGGGTTCTGTGGCCATGGACAAGTCCCTTGTTTTCAAACCCTAGATCTTTTTAAAGGATCATTTAAACACTGAGTCCAGTCCCTCCCCACACATGACAGAAAGTTCCACCAACAAAGGTTAAGATCAGTTGCCTGCTCTTTCCACCATACTTGTGGAACACAATTCTTTGACATAACAAGGTAGTAGCTGACTTACTTCCTGCATAGTATTTTTTGGGAGGTGTCTTTTCCCCCTCATTTGAATTGCCCTCCGATAGGAATCCCAGCACTCCCACCAAGGATCCCACTCCCACAGATCCCTGGCTTTCCCCCACCTGTGCCTCCAGGTAAGTTTGTGGGTACTGTTGCTTTTGTAGTTGATGATAGTGTTGTGTTAGTTTCTGGTATATAGGAAAGTGATTCAGTTTCTTGGATCTTTTTGTGTGTGTTTCAGTTTTATATATATATACACTCACACACATACTTTTTATAAGATTCTTTTTCATTACACTTAAGATAGATGCAAAGTCCAAAGCTGTAAAGAGCAATATTGCATAGGAACTTGGAATGTTAGGTCCATGAATCAAGGCAAATTGGAAGTGGTCAAACAGGAGATGGCAAGAGTGAACGTCGACATTCTAGGAATCAGCGAACTAAGATGGACTAGAATGGATGAATTTAACTCAGATGACCATTATTATCTACTACTGTGGGCAAGAATCCCTTAGAAGAAATGGAGTAGCCATCATGGTCAACAAAAGAGTCCGAAATGCAGTACTTGGATGCAATCTCAAAAATGACAGAATGATCTCTGTTCATTTCCAAGGCAAACCATTCAATATCACAGTAATCCAAGTCTATGCCCTGACCAGCAACGCCGAAGAAGCTGAAGTTGAACGGTTCTATGAAGACCCACAAGACCTTCTAGAACTAACACCCCAAAAAGATGTCCTTTTCATTATAGGGGACTGGAATGCAAAAGTAGGAAGTCAAGAAACATCTGGCGTAACAGGCAAATTTGGCCTTGGAGTACAGAATGAAGCAGGGCAAAGGCTAATAGAGTTTTGCCAAGAGAACGCACTGGTCATAGCAAACACCCTCTTCCAACAACACAAGAGAAGACTCTACACGTGGACATCACCAGATGGTCAACACCGAAATCAGATTGATTATATTCTTTGCAGCCAAAGATGGAGAAGCTCTATACAGTCAGCAAAAACAAGACCGGGAGCAGACTGTAGCTCAGATCATGAACTGCTTATTGCCAAATTCAGACTTAAATTGAAGTAAGTAGGGAAAACCACTAGTCCATTCAGGTACGACCTAGATCAAATCTCTTATGAGTATACAGTGGAAGTGACAAATAGATTTAAGGGACTAGATCTGATAGACAGAGTGCCTGATGAACTATGGACAGAGGTTCGTGACACTGTACAGGAGACAGGGATGAAGACAATCCCCATGGAAAAGAAATGCAAAAAAGGAAAATAGCTGTCTGAGGAGGACTTACAGATAGCTGGGAAGAGAAGAGAAGCGAAAAGCAAAGGAGAAAAGGAAGGAAAGATATTCCCATCTGAATGCAGAGTTCCAAAGAATAGCAAGGAGAGATAAGAAAGCCTTCCTCAGTGATCAGTGCAAAGAAATAGAGGAAAACAACAGATTGGGAAAGACTAGAGATCTCTTCAAGAAAATTAGAGATACCAAGGGAACATTTCATGCAAAGATGGGCTCGATAAAGGACAGAAATGGTATGGACCTAACAGAAGCAGAAGATATTAAGAAGAGGTGGCAAGAATACACAGAAGAACTGTACAAAAAAGATCTTCAGGACCCATATAATCACGATGGTGTGATCTCACCTAGAGCCAGACATCCTGGAATGTGAAGTCAAGTGGGCCTTAGAAAGCATCACTACGAACAAAGCTAGTGGAGGTGATGGAATTCCAGTTGAGCTATTTCAAATCCTCAAAGGTGATGCTGTGAAAGTGCTGCACTCGATATGCCAGCAAATTTGGAAAACTCAGCAGTGGCCACAGGACTGGAAAAGGTCAGTTTTCGTTCCGATCCCAAAGAAAGGCAATGCCAAAGAATGCTCAAAGTACCGCACAATTGCACTCATCTCACACGCTAGTAAAGTAATGCTCAAAATTCTCCAAGCCAGGCTTCAGCAATACGTGAACCGTGAACTTCCAGATGTTCAAGCTGGTTTTAGAAAAGGCAGAGGAACCAGAGATCAAATTGCCAACATCCGCTGGATCATCGAAAAAGCAAGAGAGTTTCAGAAAAACATCTATTTCTGCTTTATTGACTATGCCAAAGGCTTTGACTGTGTGGATCACAATAAACTGGACAATTCTGAAAGAGATGGGAATACCAGACCATCTGACCTGTCTCTTGAGAAACCTGTATGCAGGTCAGGAAGCAACAGTTAGAACAGGACATGGAACAACAGACTGGTTCCAAATAGGAAAAGGAGTACGTCAAGGCTGTATATTGTCACCCTGCTTATTGAACTTATATGCAGAGTACATCGTGAGAAACGCTGGGCTGGAAGAAACACAAGCTGGAATCAAGATTGCCGGGAGAAATATCAATAACCTCAGATATGCGGATGACACCACCCTTATGGCAGAAAGCAAAGAAGAACTAAAGAGCCTCTTGATGAAAGTGAAAGAGGAGAGTGAAAAAGTTGGCTTAAAGCTCAACGTTCAGAAAACTAAGATCATGGCATCTGGTCCCATCACTTCATGGGAAATAGATGGGGAAACAGTGGAAACAGTATCAGACTTTATTTTTTTGGGCTCCAAAATCACTGCTGGTGGTGATTGCAGCCATGAAATTAAAAGACGCTTACTCCTTGGAAGGAAGGTTATGGCCAACCTAGATAGCATATTTAAAAGCAGAGACATTACTTTGCCAACAAAAGTCCGTCTAGTCAAGGCTATGGTTTTTCCAGTGGTCATGTATGGATGTGAGAGTTGGACGGTGAAGAAAGCTGAGCACCGAAGAATTGATGCTTTTGAACTGTGGTGTTGGAGAAGACTCTTGAGAGTCCCTTGGACTGCAAGGAGATCCAATCAATCCATTCTAAAAGAGATCAATCCTGGGTGTTCATTGGAAGGTCTGATGTTGAAGCTGAAACTCCAATACTTTGGCCACCTCATGCGAAGAGTTAACTCATTGGAAAAGACCCTAATGCTGGGTAGGATTGGGGGCGGGAGGAGAAGGGGACGACAGAGGATGAGATGGTTGGATGGCATCACCGACTCAACGGACACGGGTTTGGGTAGACTCTGGGAGTTGGTGATGGACAGGGAGGCCTGGCGTGCTGCAGTTCATGGGGTTGCAAAGAGTCGGACATGACTGAGCAACTGAACTGAACTGATACTTAAGATATTGAATATAGTTTCCTGTGCTATATAGTAAATCCTTGTTGTTTATCTGTTTTGTATATAGTAGATTTTTTTTTTCTGTAGTCGGAATGGGGCAGCCAGCCTTGAGACAGGAATTGGGTCCCTGCAGCAACATGGCAATGGCGACTGGACCTAAAGCTGGTTACTGAAGCACCGTTTCCTACTAAATCTTATCCCAAGCTAAGCAAGTTAAGGTTACAGTGGAAAGCAACACTGTCTGGAGTATTTTTCTTAAGAGCACAGAGAGGAGTTGACATGCAGCAAGGCAACGGCAGGGCAAGCAGCGTGGGCCAGGCTAACCTAGGAGCGGAGGATTAGTTCACGAAGAGAGAGCGGGTGAACTTGACGTAGTCGAAAGCAGTGGGGAGTTCGCGGCCCTTGCTGTCCATGTAGGGCTTCATGTGGGAGACGCAGTAGTCGGCTTGTTACCGAGTCAGGTTCTGGTACAGCTCCTCCTTGGTCACGTAAGGCTTCCCTTCGGAGCTCAGGGCCCAGAAGGCGCTCTCAATCTCCTCGCCGGACTTGACATTCTTGGTCTCACGGCTGATCATGAAGGCTATGTACTGTTGCAGGGAGACGTGGCCGTCCCTGTTAGGATCCACAGTGTCCAAGATGGCCTCGAACTCGGGGTCGAGCTCCCGTTCCTCCACCATGGGCAGGTCATAGCCCAGGGAGCGCAGGCAGGATTTGAACTCCTGGTGGTTCAGCCGGCCGGACTTGTCCTTGTCGAAGTGTTTGAACATCAAGCTGAACTCCTTGAGGGCCTCCTTGGTCACTCCCGTAGTGTTCCTGGCCTGGATCTGCTGCTCCAGGTTACGCTGCATGCGCATGCCCAGCTGGTCGAGCTGGTCCCACTGCTGGGCCAGGCCCACGGTGCTGTGCTCTGTGTACTTGATGTCCAGGATCAGCGCTTCCTCCATGACCACCCCCAGGTCTTCAATCTTCTTGAGCTGATTTCTCATGGCTCGAATCTCCTGGTGTTTGCGTTTGGTAGCTTCAAGCTACGATTCAAGGGTCCCAGATTCTTCCACCATGCAGGACCCATCGAGGAGACACATTCTGGTCTCCTGGATCCACTGGTGGAAGGCGTTGGCATGCTGGGCGAACTCCTGGCGCAGCTTGTTATTCTCCTCCTGCCTCCGCTGCTCCTTCTGCAGCTCCAGCTCCCTTTCCTTGATGATCTTCTGTAGGTTCCTCCAGGTCTCCTCCAGGGCCTCCATGGTGAAACAGGTGTAGGGGTTGGAGGCCACGTGGAAGCTCTTGATCTGGCGGTCCAGCTCGGCCAGCTGGTTGAAGTCGGCCTGGGCTGAGCTCAGCGAGGAGCGGAAGGCATCGTGGGCCTCTCTCAAGGCCTTGATCTCTTCTAGGGAGTTGCAGCGCACCTGGTCTGTTAAGTCCTCCTCTGCATTTTCAAACCAGCTGTTGAAGGCTGAAGCCTTTTTGGCAAAGGTCAGGAAGAGATCCTCCACCTTGCAGAAGTGACTCTGTGCCTCTAGCAGCTTCTTCTTCCGGGTGGCCGAGTTGGCCAGAAGCTGGCTCCACCTCTTCATGAGGGCAGCATGGCGGGCCTCGATGGCCTTGGACTGGATGTGCTTGGCGGCCAGCAGCTGATCTTTGAGGGCAGTGATGTTGGAGATAGGAATATATTTTTAAAATTCTCTTGTGCTACCCCTTTATAATCACACTGTTCCCTGACCCATAACTGCTGGCACCCACTGATCTATTCTCCATCACTATAGCTTTGTCTTCTGAGAATGTCATATAAATAAATGCAAGCATACAGTATGCAACCGTTGGAGACAGTCTTCTTTCACAAAACATAATGCCCTTGAGATTCATTCAAGTTGTTGTATTAGTTCATTCATTCATTCATGGTACGGATGTACTAGTTTGTTTATCCATTCATTCACTGAAGGCCATTTGGGTTGTTTCTAGATTTTGCAGACTATTAATAGAGCTGCTAAAAAAATTCATGTTTTTATATGAATACATATAAAAGTTTGCATTTCTCTTGGGTAAATACCTAGAAGTAGAATTTCTGGGTCATACAGTACAGTATATGTTTAATAACTATATATTTGCATTAGAGATTCAAATAAAATACAGAAGTAACAATCTTGCTAAGCTCCCAATGCTGGGATGAGCAGGTATTGAAACTCCAGAAGCTGCCATGCTGGCATCCTGACTCCTACACCCACGCTGTAAAGGAAGTGTCATTCTTCTTCTTAGCTGAGGGCAGGCTGTCAGATCTGCTTATTTCACTAAAAACTCACAGACAAATGAGAAACAACCTCTGCCGCCAATCTCCGCTGTGTATATCATGATCTTATGATTACTATAAATGAACCTGTCCAAAATAGGCTACTCTAAGGAGATTGTAATCTCCTTATCAATCACCTAATTTCACATAATAACAAAAAAGAACAAGGAAAAAGCTTACCCGCAACCTCCGGATTTGGATATCGGAGAACTTTCTCACACCATTTACTGATGGCACCAAACGATTAAAAAGAGCCTTAAAGAAAAGGAGGACAAGAGTTTTTAAGTGAAAAGAACCCCACTGCCTTGTTACCTGCATTATCAGCACTCACCGGCCCAATATTAATTCAAACCTTTTGAACGTGTCTGTGGGGTCTGAGCAGCCTACCTTGTCTGTTTGGGTCTCTTCATGGAACATACGGGCATCGATGGCTGCGGCCACAAGGTTATTAGCTGCAGTGATGGCATGGATGTCACCAGTGAGGTGGAGATTAAACTACAATAGGGTGGAAGCCACATCAGTCTTAAAACTTCTTTGTATCTTTCCAACAGACAATCTATCACGACCAAACCTATCCCTATGGTAAAGCCAATGGAAAACTGATGGCAGCACAGCTAGTGGACAAACACCCGATAGACCTTGAGAACAAATGACTATCTGTTCTCAGAAGGAACTGTGACCTTCCCTAAGAGACCTGGCCAGTAACCACAAATGCCACACCACTGGGATCAATAGCAACACTGGATTAGAAAGGACACACTCATGTGCTTTCAACAGTGAGCAAGGAGTACACTGGAGCTCCATTCCTGTATGCTGCTCCCACTTCTGTGGTTATTACTTTGAATTCACTGCATGGTGGTTTTTCCCTCTCTCGTGCCACATCTGATCGCTTGCTTAATGTTATTTCCACTGAAAGCTAGGCTTTGAAGTCCTTGTCATATCAAAGAAGTAAGCTGTTTAGAAGTTTACAAATTAAGATGTTTATCTTCTAAGTATTGCTTCTGCTGAGCAAACAAGTCATTTGTCTACTAAGATCTCTGAGACAGACTTTAACTCCAGGAAGGAAAAACTATAATAAAAGATCTGATTCAGCCGAATCCTGGACTACGTTACCTCTTCCATAGGAATGACCTGAGAGTAGCCACCGCCTGCAGCGCCACCTAGAGGACAGGTCAAGGGTGAGCACTCATGTTAAGCACACTTCTTCACAACTTGGAAATCAAATGAAAGCAAATTGATTTTTGTTAACTGCCTCGTGTATTATTTCAGAGAAGGCAATGGCACTCCACTCCAGTACTCTTGCCTGGAAAATCCCATAGACGGAGGAGCCTGGTAGGCTACAGTCCATGGGGTCGCTAAGAGTCGGACACGACTGAGCAACTTCACTTTCACTTTTCCCTTGCATGCACTGGAGAAGCAAATAGCAACCCACTCCAATATTCTTGCCTGGAGAATCCCAGGAATGGCGGAGCCTGTGGGTTGCCGTCTATGGGGTCGCACAGAGTCGGACACGACTGAAGCAACTCAGCAGCAGCAGCAGCGTGTATTACTTATTCACTTTTTACAAACATGTGGACAGATTTGAACAAGTTCTTCTTAATTTTTTTTTTACCAAGTATTATTTGTTTACTTTTTACAAACATTTGGACAGATTTGATCAAGTGCTTCTTAATTTTTTTACCGTATTACCTATTTACTTTTTACAAACATTTGGACAGATTTGATCAAGTGCTTCTTAATTTTTTTTACCGTATTACCTATTTACTTTTTACAAACATTTGGACAGATTTGATCAAGTGCTTCTTAATTTTCTTTACCAAACTAAACCACTCGCTCTTGTTCATGCTGAATAGTCTCTCAACTGAAATGTGACTCTAACTGACAAAACCATGAACACATACATACCTACTCATTATCTTTAAAAACAGGTTCCCTGTGATTCCTAACAATTGTTAAAAAACCCAGCCAACAGTTACATAAAGACAAACCTGTTCAATTTCCTACCCTCATAAGTGCTCTTCTGGCATTTTAAAAAAAGGAATATTTAAAATACACACACCAACATAAACACAGAGACTGCAATTCTTCCTAAATAGGACACATATGGTGGAAAACAGCTTAAGTGCTAGATTTTTGCTGGCCCATTTGGATTACTAACCAAAAGCTAGTCAAACAAGTCCAGGTTATCTGTGAGATAAATGTTGATTTGAGATAAAGGTTCTGTGTGTGTGTGTGTGTGGGGGTTTGTAAGGTAAGATCATGAAATAAAAATTGGGCCATTTGTGATGAGAGTAAAGGGAGCATACTGGGTTCCATAAACAGGAAAAGGCTCATTCTGAGCTAAAAGGGGGTTGTTAAGACAAGCTCAAAAGCAGAACTAACTAAGTCAACAGACTTATAGGTAAACAACAGGCTGAAGAAGGGCAAAGGTGTACCCATGTCAACATTTGTAGTAATCATGAGAGTACGGAGAATATATGATACCCTATCACCAAGCAAATGATGAACCTAACTCTGAGAACCCATTATAATTAATAAGAATATAATTTTAATTTTAATTAAAAGAACGTGTTTGGAGTATTGCTGCTATCAAAAACTGAAAGTGAAATACAGTTACTGACGATGTGTTTTCATCTCATCAGAAGAAACACTGTGTTGATGGTGTTATCTTAGAGCTTGAGATAGACATGGGGACTCTCCCTGGTACTTGATGATAGCGCCTTGACCCAGCTCCTCTGAATTCCAGCTGTTACTGTTGTAAGTGGTGATAAAACTATCTTAGAAGATAAAATAACAGGCATAAACTGCTTAGCAAAAAACCTGGCATGAACCCTGATACTCAGTAAGTGTAGGCTTTTCTTATTCCCTCAGCATGAAACATCTGTAGGGTTTGTCTTTGTCTCTAGAAAAGAGAGCATGGTGATCAGCAGTTGTGACTGTGTGCTTAGTTGCTCAGTTGTGTCCGACTCTTTGTGGCCCCATGTTAGCCAGCCAGACTTCTCTGCCCATGGAATTTTCCAGGCAAGGATACTAGAGTGGGTTGTCATTTCCTTCTCCAGGGGATCTTGCTGACCCAGGGATTGAACCCGCATCTCCTGCGTCTCCTAAATTGGCAGGTGGATTCCTTACCATTAGTGCCACCTGGGAAGCCTCTAGGAAGCAGTTATGATTACCTTCACTTGTTACTAAGACAACTGACTATCAGTCATATAAAAGCACCCATGGCTATGTATCACCCAATCCAGGAATCCCTGTGCGGTGTCAGAGAGTGTCAGTAGGAATTGAGGTGAAGTGACGAAAGCTTTCAGCAGAAGCACCATGATGGGGGTGTGATGAAGCCCCACCTAGTGTCTAAATGAGTTGAAGACCACCCCCTCTAGACGTTCATGGGCCAAGTGGGCCAGAGGACTAGAGGAGAGGCAGGCATCCTCTGGCCACCCAAGTCCGGTCCCACTTATACATTTTATTCCTCCTCCAATTGAAAATAAATAATTAAAAAAAAATACCTTTTATGGAGAAGGAAATGGCAAACCACTCCAGTATTCATGCCTGGAAAAGTCCATGGACAGAGGAGCCTGGTGGGCTGCAGTCCATGGGGTACATGACTGAGCACGCGTGCATGAGGGTGGAGGGAGATGGGTTGGTAGCAATAAACTGGTAGAACTAAAAAACAAACAAACAAAAAAAACCTTTTATTCCAAAGGTGGGCCCCTGAGAAGGCTGTCGCACACACGCGAAGACATTCTGATGGAGATGGGCGCCGAGGGCCTGCACCAGCCCAATCGTGGTTGTGCTTTTCCCCTCTCCCAAGGGTGTTGGAGTTATTCTTCAAGATGAAAGCAGAAAAGGAAAATTAGGTTTATATAAATTAAATTCATGTGTATCAGTAAGTCAGATCTAACAGATTCTAGAGAATGCCTCTTAGTCTGAATAATCAGAAAGATGAAAGACATGAAAGGGATCTTTTCCAAGAATCTTAGGTGTAACTTCCCCTCAGTTTTAATTGAAAAAAAAAAAAAAAAACCTCCTCCATTTTAGCTCTTCTGACTATGAGGAGCAAATATACTTGACCTTGTAAGAGACATTGCTATAATCTTACGTAATTTCTCAGTTTTAATCTCAAAAACTAGCTTTTAACTCAGTAAGACAAAAATATAGATGAATGCTCAACAGATCTACGGAATTAATGATTTGCGGTTAAAAAGAAAGGCACTTTCATCTGAAGGTCAGGTTTTAATACTCAAACTCTTCCACCTACTAGGTGAATGACAAATTTTCTCATCTCTGTGGGGTTATAATCTACTCTTACCTCACAAAGTTGCTGTAAGGATCAAATCAGTAAAGACATATGAAAATGCCAAAACCAAATTAAAAGAACCTCGACAAATACATGCTAAGTGCAAATGCAACCTTTGGTAATAATAATCAGTATTAAGATTCAACTGGTAAATGGACAAAAGTCATACCCAGTCACCACCACGTATTTCCCGTCAGGCTGGTGCTTCAGCCATTCCAGCGCTGACAGCAGAACTTTAGCCTTGGTTTCACCATACAATTCTACGTCTTCGGTGCGCAGACCAATTTCTCGAGCCAGGTTACTAATGGGCTTTGGCTTGTAAGACCGTGATATATCAATGTCACTTAGAAGAAATACAGAAAATACGAATCAACCTTTATTAATCTCATCATAGTAATGACTCACTCCAACCCTCTTCAGAAGGGGCATACGCATTAGCCATCAGCTAAAAACCTACAATCCAGAGTTTTAAAACAGTAATTTTTTTTTTTTTAACAGTAAAATATTTTACCTTGGCACGGGTGTCTTCAGGTTAAGTGTGTTATACTGAATCATCCAGTTTCCTGGCTTAAATTTCTCCAAGAAACGCTTTGCACTCTCTACTGTGCTCTAAACAAAATGACACAAATGCAGCTGAGAAGAGGTGACGATTTTTAACCTCCACCTCAATTCTTAATTCTGGTCACTCAAGTTCAATTACAAAATGAACAGCTTCACGATCCGATTACTAACACGCTTCAATTGTAGGCCAGAGTTTACGAGCAGCCAGGATGCCCTGGGCTGTGTGCCTCGCCCCCATCAGCTGGTGTGTGTTACGAAGGGCAACAAGCCAATACAGACTGAGCAAAGCCAGGGTGTTTATACAGTTTTTTCCCCCCTGAAGTTATCACATTCCAGAGGAAATCAGAATCATGCTACCCCTGATTCCCTTTATTAATATGCCTGATTCTACTTCTATTTCCTTTTTTTCTTCAAAATATTCACATCCTTACTCAGATTTTTGAGGAGGTTCTATGACATTTCTACTTGAAGAGAAATGCACTACCTAGAATTCTATCAGTTTTGTAGAACTATTACAGAAATTTGTACCCACACGCACCTGCATTAGCATCGCCACTGTCATGGGCCCGACGCCACCAGGAACAGGGGTGATAAAGCTTGCCCTCTCCTTGGCCTCCAGGTACGCTACATCACCCACAACTTTCTTCCCACCTGGTTTTGTATCATCTGGTCAAGGAGGGTAAAAAAAAAAAAAATCAAAGCCCAGCCTCAGAATCGCCATCCTGGTGTTTATTTCTAAGTTATGTGATCAATTATTACAACAGCTTGTTCCAAAAACTTAGTCGAGTTTAGGGGTGCTGTCTCATCTGGTTCAAGTGCCTACTTTACTTTTAAAAAGCTGTGGGGTGACAGGTGTTTGCTATTTCCTAGGGAGAGACTTACTTTACCTGCAAAATGCCCCAAGATGCTTAAGTGGTTTTTCAGAACCAGGAGAATCCTTTTGTCATCTGTTACCAACTGTTTCGTATTCTTACAGCCAACCACCCAGTATATAATGAGCACCTTTTAAAATGTTAATTTGCCAAGGCCTTCAAAGGAATTTTTTGGGTGCACAAAGCTCCAACTAGATCACAGCTGCTAGATACAGTTTCTACAGCAACTGTCAGCATTTGGTAAGCTCCAGGCGTGAGCTGGAGGAACAATTCAACATCCCATTCCAAAGACGAGCAGCTACTTAAATGTATGCAGAAGGCAAAGAATATAATTACACTCCCCTTAAAAGGATACAAGAACAACTACGAATCTCAGCAGCAAAGAATAGCTATTCAAGAGAACAAAAATCCCACGATGCATCACTGCTCACACACGAAGCACATCCTACACTTGGCTTCAGAGCACTTCTGGGAGGGGCTGGGGACAGGGCTAGACCTTGAGGCTCTCAGGCTTCCAGGCAAGACCTGGTAGGATCGTAGCCATTTCATCTTTTTGAGCAGATCACCAGAAATAAGAAAGCAAGCCTTAGGTTCAGCCAAAAAGCTAGAATTAAGCGACCTCGGCTCTTGGATCAGCTCTTCCACTAACCTCGAGTCCTCAGCCCCTATGGGCTCCTTATTCATGAAAAGTCCAAAGGGGCAAAGGAGGATGAACACTACCTACTTCAGAAGCTTGTGAAGACTCAAGAGAGAAATTGTGTTTCTTGAAACTGAAAAAAAAAAAAAAAATTCTCCAAACATAAGGGTTTCTCTTCCCATTCTAGATGTGGTAGTTGGTTTAGTTGCTAAGTCGTGTACAACCCTTGTGACCCCATGGTCTGTAGCCCATCAGGCTTCTCTGTCCATGGGATTCTCCAGGCAAGAATACCGGAGTGGGTTGCCATTTCCTTCCCCACCCATTCTAGACACATATTTTCTATACATACTCTAAGGAGGCAGGGGACAGAAATCCTTGTGATGGTTTCAGGTTTCTAAATTAGAAGGCAACAAGTTATGGCAACAGGAGAACATTTCCTACCATAACCACAAAGATCGTTTCAAGATGTCAAGGAAATACAATTAAGTGCTGCCTTTTGTATAGGTTTCAACTTTCTAACACCGAAGTCAGCTAAAAATAGCCCTGGCACCTCCTTCTATCTATGAATGTTAGTTACTTTCTCCCTGTGTTTCTCCATACATACAGGAGATGTATCAATGACTGCACAACTTAATGCTGAACTGGGTGAGCTCAGCTCTGCTCCTTCTTCTAACACTATCAGGGCTGGCTTGAGTGCCCTCTGATGTATGTATGGGCTTCCCTAGTGGCTCAGATGGTAAAGAATCTGCCTGCAACGCAGGACACCAAGGTTCTTCTACCCCTGGGTCGGGAAGACGGACAGGGTTTCATGGAGGGTGTATTGTAGTCAGTGGAAAAGTGACCACGTCTCGATCTAAGTGTTCGGCCTCAGTAACCAACACACATTTTGGTTACTTATCCCAGCCCCTGAATTTCTATTTCATTGGGAACTATTAGCACAAAACTACTTAAGATCAGCTGAGGGAATTCCCTAGAGGTCCGGTGGTTAGTACTCTTGTGCTTCCACTGTAGGGGCACAGGTTCAGTCCCTGGTTGGGGAACTAAGATCCCACAAGCTTGACAGGATGGTAAAAAAAAAAAAAAAAAAAAAAAAAAAAGATCCAGTTGAACCTTAAGTCCTTGTAATTTGGGGATCCTATGGCACCCCACTCCAGTACTCTTGCCTGGAAAATCCCATGGATGGAGGAGCCTCGTGGGCTGCAGTCCATGGGGTTGCTAAGAGTCGGACACGACTGAGCAACTTCACTTTCACTTTTCACTTTCATGCACTGGAGAAGGAAATGGCAACCCACTCCAGTACTCTTGCCTGGAGAATCCCAGGGACAGCGGATCCTGGTGGGCTGCCGTCTATGGGGTCGCAAAGAGTCGGACACGACTGAGGTGACTTAGCAGCAGCAGTAACAGGGTTCAGCACAGAAACCACTACACTAAATAGACTTGAGACTGGATGGGGGGAGGGCAGTGAGGAATCTGTTCCCACCTTTAAACCCTGCCAAATAAAACACTATTAATCCAGCCCTTCTCAAACGGTCTTTAGTAAGCCAAGCAGAAAGAACACTTTCACATGTTTCTCTGGCCAACACTTTGTGCTCTGCACTTGAATCTTAAAATATTCCTTAAAAACAACAACAACAAAAAACCACATACCTTAATTCATCCTGAATTTGGAAAATCACTTAAGACATTATCCCTGAATGGAACATGCAAATGATTTAAATAATCAAAATATGAGCTAAGAAGTGGCCTAGCTGTGGAACATGGTGCTTTAAGAATGAACATTTGCAAAGAGCAGTCTTTAGGTCCCCTTGCTCATCCATGGATCGGTAACATTAGCGATCCTGCCCTCCTTGGGGAACAGTAACATCCAGTCTTGTTGATGCTTGTTCACCTCAATGCCCAGGACCAGAAAAAAGTACAGCTGACCAGGAAGAAAGATACTGCTTTGACTATTCATATTTCACCTTCTATGTGAGGAATAAATGTGAACAGGAGGTAGGTTTCACGTGTAAGTCAACACTTCATGCCGAACTGTAAGACTCAAGAACCCTACCCAGGTTTTTCTTCTTTCGTCCAGAACAGAAAAAAGCCAACAGCAGAACTATGATACAGAAAATGCAAGGTTTTAAACAGAAAGAGCCTGAATGTCACATTGCAAGTACTGAAAGTGAGGAGTTATAGAAGAGCAATTTCTTTATCACCCATCAGATAATTACACTACAAGACAATGAGTGATCAATTGTGAGCTACTGTGTTAAAAGCATGGTACCGAGAGTGGGAGGGAGGTTAAAAACGGAAGGCTTGACAGTGACTAATGTTCCTGGCAGCTTAGTGTCAATATTTCAAACTTGAGCTGGGAAGGGAGAAAAAAAGAATATTCTTGCTATAACTCTCTTCAACAATCCAACAGATGAGGGCCTGCTGTCAGAAGGCACAAGCTGGACATGACCCCACAGAGACCACTGCCCCGAGGCACCCGTGGGCAGACGAGTGGAGAAAAAGGAAGAGCCACAGACAATGAGAGAAACACCAAGTTCTGCGGGACGGGAGGGAGAAGAAAAGGACTTTCAAAGGAGAGATCCTCTTTTGATGAAGGGAAATAAGACAAGGTTTGGAAGGAAGAACGGACACTTCGGACAGAGAAGAGGTGGGCAGGAAGTTGCTGACGATGAAGATGACGGATGAGTTTTATTCGACTGTGCAACCCAAGGCCTGGGGTGGTGCCCAATGCACAGAAATGATCGTTTGATTAAAAATTGTTCCTTTTTTAAACTCACGAAGTATGTACACAAGTATCCCTATACTGTCCTTTCAGTTTTATTTTTGAAAACTTCATGAGAGAACAGCCTGTCCCACTAAGGACGCAGAGGAGCTGTAAAGGAAACCAGGCACGGGCGGGTGGGGTACAAGGTCCGCTTTACAATAGTTAAGACAGGTGTTCACAAAGCGCGTGAGAAAAAAGGCCGCAGAGGTGGCCGAAACTAGTATGGGGCTGAGGAGTCTGACAGGTGACATGGGAGAAAGAGGCTCACAGGTCCACATCAAGCCCCCAAAACCGGGCAAGAGCACGCAGATGGACCTGAGTGGGAGGCAGCTGGCGGTAGGGAAGCCAGGGAGACATTCATAGCAGTGCATCCAGCGGAGAGGGGGACGCTTAGTGGTAACACTGAGACCATAGAAGGGGAAAAAATTTCATAATATTTAAAAATGGATCCATACGTGGAATGATTGGGAGGGAAACTGAAAGGTTTCAGACCCGTGGGACGGAAGAACAGTGATGATATTACTAACCAAAACAGGGCCATGAGGAGTAACTCACGGATGAGGATTCAAGTGTAGTTACAGACATGACTATAATGTTGGCGTTATCCTTGGTCTAGAAAAGGCGCAGGTCAAACACCTCTGCAAAGCCCTAACTGGAGGCCTCTTGGCACAATGTATCCCTCTCCTGGAGTTTCATAGCAGTTTGTAAAGATCACACTATGTTTTAACTGTCCTTTGCTAAAATCCATCTCAAGGTGAGGCTTTCCTGGTGGCTCCAGTCTATAGAGAATCCGTCTGCAGTGCAGGAGACCCAGGTTTGATCCCTGGGTCAGTCAGATCCCCTGGAGAAAGAAACGGCAACCACTCCACTATTCTTGCCTGGGAAATCCTGTGGACAAAGGAGCCTGGTGGGCTACAGCCCATGGGGTCGCAAGAGTTAGACACGACTTAATGACTAACCACCACCCCCATCTCTAGGTCATCTTGGGACTGCATGGCACAGTGGCTAAAATCATAGCTTCTTCCTGCCAAGGGGCAACTATGTCATCTACTAACTTCACACAGCCAAGGACAGGCTGATCGCTCTGAACCTTAACACTAAACAGGATAAGGGGTTCTTGTTTAGGCTTCATCTTCCTTTTCTCAGCCTGCCTCCAGAAACCACCTTCCTCCCCACAACACTTACCCGGGACATAATTGATTCCGCAGTCGATGACTATCGCCCCAGGTTTGATCCACTCCCCTTTCACCATTTCAGGTTGACCAACTGCAACCACCAGGATGTCACCTTTACTTACCTAGGAAAAGATGGTTCTGACTTCAGAAACTTAACAGTGACACTTAAAAAAAAAAAGCAGAAGCAGAAAGGACACCCCTAAGTTTTATATGACATTCTTCTTCGTCATCTGCTATCTTATGCAGGCCGCACACAGTCTCTGACAGCTCTTTGTATACTGTGCTCATTCCTACACGTGTCAAAACCTCCCCTTTCACTAGATATTTTACTGAATGGGGAATCTGATGAGAACCTGCAAGGTAGGAAGGAGTATAGGCTGGAGCCACAGGCCTGAAACAACGTCCCTGAATTACATGCCTCTTCTCAAGGATGTGGGAACTACCACCTTCCAGAGAGCATTGCTTGGGGAGGATTAAAGAGATGCGGGGCCTCTCCTGGTCTCTCCCCACGTTTATGAGACTGCACTGTCAACGGGATGTGTCTCTATGAGAATTCCTGAGCCCAGGTCAAGAACAAGCTGTGACTGAGGTCACAAGACCACTGTCCACAACTTCCTCTAGATACCTCCACCTCTGAGGCCACCCCTGTCACGTATCTGGGATCTGGCGGCCAGGGGTCAGTCTCAGTTCCTGTACTGCTAACCCCTATCTACCGCAGGATGGACTGGTAGAGAAAGAATATAGTCAGAACAAAATCTGTATAAATTTGGGCAAGTTTTAAACTTGTTTCTTCGTCTTGTAAAATAGACAAGAATCAGAATTGTTAGAGGGGTTAAATGAGATAATGAGGTAAAGTACACGGCAATTTTTGGCACTGAAATGTTAGCTATTCCCATTATGCAAGAACCCCCACCACACATGGGAACATGCGTGCAAATGTGAGCACGCATGCACGTGTGTGCACACACACACATCCCTTCCACTCCACTCTGGATCCCTTACCTCCTCGTTCAGATTGGCAGTCTTGGAGTGGCAGGTGGTCACTGTGGCATGGTTCCATAGAAGCAAGTCATGCATTGGGGCACCAACGATTTTACTGCGCCCGACCACCACGGCGTGCCTTCCGGCAATCTGCACACCTGAAAGAGAAGCCAGTGAGCATCAGAGAACTGGGGAAGCTGCCCTCCTTTGCAAGCCACCTAAATGGGAAAATTCAGAACAAGTGCACAAAAACAGGTTCTTAGCATCAAAAACCAATCTTCCTAAAACCATCCCTTCTTTGGCAACTCAGGGTTTCAGCTACAAAATTGGGACTTGTCCATGTGGCCTTCTTGCAAGTGGGTTTTTGAGCGGAGCTTAAGCCAAGATCCATTTACTGAGTCATAGCAGAGTGGGAAGAAAACCTACACTGAAAGCAGAAAGAAACCCTGACATACAGCTAAACAGCCATATGGAAGCAGAGAGCAGATTACATTACCTGGGAAAAACAGTTATAAGAAATAGTGTGCATGTTAATGGAGTGGAGGAGAGAACTGAGGGAAATTAGATTAGTATCAGTAATTCTTTAGTTCCTCATCCAAATTTCTCTTTTGGCTTAGGGCCTGAGCCACAGGGTTATTTGCAGGGAAGTGATAAAGGGGAACCTAACTGTAATATAAAGTTTTCTTTTTGTTTACTGAGCACCCATTCTTCTGGCCCTATCCCAACATCCCTCAGGATCAACATACTCTCCGCAGTAGAGACGGTGTGGGTGAGGACCCAAGTGTGGACGAATGACTGTATTTCATCCCCTGGCCAACAAGATCCACCCCATCACTCTTAGGCACAAGGGTGGAACAGGCTGGAGCTGCTCCGGGAGACCAAGTAGAGCTGAGAATGAGCTGCCACGCAAAGGGGAGCAGAGATGAGGTCTCTGCTGAGTCCCTACACCCAGCCCCACTGAAGCCAACTCAAGGCAGTTTGTGTTCAAATTATGCTTCTTGTGTAACATTAACTCCATCCAAAAATGGGGAAGTTTCTATATAATGCTAACGTTATGAACATCTAGCAGTAAAGCCCCCAAATTGTGAACTGTTTATAAGGTAAAATACTTTCTATACTTTCTAGGGTTCAGCAAAGGACTTGAAGCTGCACTAGGGCAAGTGGTTGCTTCAGTATCAACAAGGGGAATATCCCTGGTGATCCAGTGCCTAAGACTCCTCACTCCCATGCATGGGGATCTGGGTTTGATCCCTTGGTCAGGGAACTAGATCCTACATGCTAAAACTAAAGATCCCACATGCTGCAACTAAGACCCAGCGCAGGCTTAAATAGATAAAAATTAATTAATTAAAATCAACAAGAGGTGGTGGAGGCCCTACAGCTGCTGCAGCCTAAGGGACTGGTTTCCATTGAATTGTAATACACTGTAGGCTAAACAAGCCATAGAGGATAAATTTAGTTGTATGACTGATCAGCAATAGCTGTCCCAAGGGTTATACCTTGACCTTTCTTTGCCAGCCACAGAAAATTTTCCTTTACGTTAACCAACACTTTCCACTTGAAATTTCTGACCCACTTCCTCTAAAAAGGGCACACTTCCTTGTAAAAAAAAAAATAACCTTTGCTATAAAGTATTCATGATTAAAGTAAAATACCAACGTGTTGACTAGGTGATGGGGGCTTGGTTACTCAAGGGATTTGCTAGAACTACAATGACTCAGTGCCCATTTTGGGGTGGGGACTTTTCACTTTTCACCCTATAGACAATCTGAATCTGAATTACCAAATAGGTTATTTTTCCACACAAAATAATCTGCTTTGAACTCAAATAACTCTGAGTTCAAATCTTGGCTCTGCTGCCTCTTGGACAAACAACTAGATCACTCTGAGAATGTCTTCTCAGCTGTTAAACAGTAAGAGTATCTACTTCATAGGGCTGTTGAGAACATAGAGAATTTAGGTCAAGAAGCCCCTACCAGACAGGTCCTTGTGCCAATCAAGCCTGCTTCTTTAGGGCCCACAGTGTATCTCCCCTAAACCTCCAAAGGTTTAGACCACGTTCCCCAAAAGGATGCTTTGTTTCTGTTTTTACCTGTCTCCTTGATGAGTTCCAAGCATCCTTTGGGTGTACAAGGGATGAAACAGTTACTAAGGTCCCCTCTAGCAAGTTTTCCAGCACTGATGCTATTCAATCTAAAACAAGGAAAGTGATAGGTGTCTTTATTTTGTTGAAGCAAAATGACATGTTCCTGAAATAGGAATATATTATAATCGGAATCAAGCAATGTGGTGCAGAAAGCCAAGCCACACTCACCCGTCCACATCCTTTTCGGGGGCAACAGCATTGACCAATGTTTCAGTGTTAATGGGATTCTCTGAATCTAAAGGTAGCTGCACTATGAACCCATGCACAGTGAGGTCTTCGTTCAATGATGTGATGCACTTTAACACCTAAAAAATCATACCACATACCAATTTATATACCATGGAGAAATCAAAAGGGTAGAGAAACACTTCCCAAGTCAAAAGCCAGGTTACCTCATCCCTGCACCCCTCCACACACCGAGAGTTTAACTGTAGTTCTCTCGCCTTGCATTCTAGAGCAACTCTACCTTAACACAGAATGTCATCTTCAGGTGTCTGGTAAGAAATCCATCAAATAAAAGAGCTAAGAACTTCAATAATCCATTGCTATACAGCAAAATTCATGTTATCATAATCTAAACCAAGACTTTTGTGATGACAGAAATGCTCTATAATCTGTACCTTACAATAGTGGCTACTGAAGTACCTGAAACGTGGCTAGTTCAACTGAGGAGTGGGATTTCAAATTTTATTTCATTTTAGTTAAATGAGCACATGGGGTTAGCGGCTCCCCTGCTGGACTGTGTGGATGTAGACCATATCCGTGACCTCAGCAAGTCCCTTTTCCCTCCTGTCACGTCACAGCCAATCCCTCACCTACCAGCAACCACAGTTGCAACTTGACTCACCCATGATTTGTTCTGCCTATTCTTGAACAGCATGTAAATGAAATATATGTTTCCATTTTTAAAGTACACAAAACGACAGGCCAACGATCAGTTTTTAATGAACATCGCAAGTGATTTGGAAGCAAAGTATGTGGCAATTACACTGCGAGTACCCAACATTCACACCTGGCACTGCCCCATTTACTGATTTTCAAAGATTTTCTGGAGGCTGACTTTGTGGAGAAAAAATTACCTGGGGGTCTCCTCTGTGCTGAATGTACCAGGCCCTAAAGTTCTCCAAAACTAAAACCAGTGATAAAAGCACTTCAGCTGCCCTCTTAATTGCTGACTCCTAACTGCTCACCTCAGATTCCGTGGCCCTTCGGGATAACTTAATGTGCTTGGCTTTGATCCCAACCTGCAAGAATGAACATTTAAAATGGGTACATGGCAAAAGGACTTGAGACATGGGCCTGTTTCCTCTGCAGATGTGACTAAACCAAAGCAAGCGTGGCAGGCATCATTTCACCCTCACATGTCCCGAAGAAGGAGTCTTGCTTTGACCCACCCAGCCTTCCCTTGTTAACTGTCACCACCGAACTGAGCACATTTACGTTCTCTGCTCCTGCTCTTTAGAAGCAGGTCACTGACTAGAAAACACGGCAAGGCAAACTACAGGCCGAAGCTCTGGCACCCATTTCTAACTTGCAAAATAGATAAACTGAAGTCTGCTGTGGGTGATAAAAGTTTTTGTGGGAGGAGCACAAGGGGTGACAGACTGGACCTGGAGAGGGGGAGGGATGGGAGCCGAGGTGGGGGCATTGGCACCATTTTTCTGGGCTTTACCTCCTCAGCAGCCTTCAACTTCATATTTATATAAAGATTAGAGTCATCTCTGTTGCCAACCTGGAATAATAAAGACATGCAAATCAGATGATTAGGGAAAGGCAAACTGTATGGCAAAGCTTCTAAAATTTCAGTTTTGATAAAAGCAATGTTTAGTTATGAGACTCCCGCTACCGAGAACTTTTACAGGAGAATGAGGGGGATGTTGGGACAGCATGGAGACATGAACACAGCAGGCAGTACCAAACACAGCAAAGCACACCTGATCCCCAAAAGAAAGCACACCTGATCCCCCAAAGAAAAGAAACTTCAGCACCTGTTTTGGAAACTAAGTGAGGGTGCAATGGCCTGCCTAAAACATGGGGAATTTCTGCTTGCCAGCAAGCTGATGAACCAGAACAACAGGGCAGGGCGGCTGAGGAATTGTCAACAGGCAAGAAAACACCATAGCTCTTATGATAAGACATCTGCACCCTCTCCTCACCCCTGGGGGCAGGGGAAAGCTCTCAGGCTCAGCCACGGAGAAGAGGAACCAGCAAGGGACCTAACTAATCCCAGCTCACACAGAACACTCGCCTACACCAGGCAAAAGGCAGTCTGCTGCCCTCAAGACAGAGAGGAAAAAGTACACAGAAGCCAACTTCCCTGACCCACCATGCTAGGTCTCAACATGTTCCCTGATTCTTTAATCATGGACATACATAAGTTTTCACTGTAATCATTTATCTAAAAGTTTTCCTTTACAAATATTTTTCCACGTTTCAGTGCTGACATTTGGTCTTTTCAATGATGAAATGTCCTCTCAGGGTGATTTATCACAATAAGTTTGGTTTCTCCCCAAACTGCAGAGGGAAAACTGTAGGGCCCTTGACACCAGAGATAAGTGATGTGTGGCTGCGTTGCACAGGGCAACTCTGGAGGAAGCAGCTGGCCCTAGGAACAGAGCAGCTCCAGGCTTAGTCACTTGATGCTGTTCCTGGAGGCTCTCCTTAGGTTCACGGAACACGGCCTCACTCTTAGATGCAGGTGTCTTTCTAGAGAAGTCTCAGTTTTGCCAGTGCTAACCTGAATTTCAAGAGAGCCAGAGGAGTCCATTGAGTGGTACTTGGTTTTCCTATGGGTTAGCTGCACCTAAATGCATTAGCTGCTTACTGGGAGATTTCCCTAGGATTTTAGTGCAGCTCATGTTTCTTGTCCTTTTCACATGTATGACCTTTGCCCCTATCATCCAACCTTCATTGATTTGGTTACCAGATTTAACACCTTCCAGGATTTTTAGATCAAATAAGAAAGGTAAGAGTATTTCGTTTTTACTTATATTGTAAACAAAGAATGTCTCCTGCCATTCCAGTTCTGTAAGGATCACGTCATTAGCCACCACAGTCACTGATCAGCAAGTCCACCCCTGAAAGGAATTCAGGTTGCAGCATTCCATGTTTTGGATATGTGGGCCCTTTAGACAGTTCAAATGTGTATCTTAGGAGGAATGTCAATGACCCCAGATTCATGCGTCTTCTCACACACAGAAAAGCACTAAAATCATTGAGATATCTGATCCTGGCGCCCGCAGTTACCTTTCACTGAGATCCTGACTGCCTGTATCCCCAGTCCACATTCACAGATGTATACTGGCTCCTCCCCCGACCTCTTTGGAACAGTTTCTCTGAGCAACTGGAAAGACTACTGCTGTCTCCTGGGGTATAGCTCTCAGTTAGACACTGAAGAAACAACTCACAGCTCTTAGGTTGTATGTTTTTTAAGTAGACCATATTCATAACTACAATTAGATATTTCGACTTAACCCTGAGATTAAATGGTTTTTATCACTCCCTGCTGTTTTTTTTTTTTAATAAATTACAACTGTTCTATACTTTATCTTCATCTCTGATGTAGCTGGGATACAACTGTAAGTCACTTTTCCGGGAAAGGTGTGGGCAATTCTCCGAAGTCCGTGTGTATCTGAAAATATCTCTCTGCCGTCTTTGCACTGGAAGGACATAGTTGGCCAAGCTTGGAGTCACGACATTTTCCTTCAAGGCTGCTCTCTTTGGCATTTAGTATTACAGAAGTCTGAAGTCTTTTGTTGTTGTTGCTGTTTCTGTCTGGATGTTTCTGAAGGAATTTTTCTAAAACTCCAAAATGACCACTAGTGTTTTTTTTTTTAAAAAAGCTTAAGAGTTATGAGCATACATCAAAGTCTGACTGTAATCCTAAGGCAAAGGAAAAGACCTCCTAGGATCCAGTTGAAACACTCAGTATAGGCATCTTATTGGGAAAATGGTTACACAATCATTCTCAAACTGGACGCAAAAAGAATGTTTAGCTGAAGAACAGGAGATTCTTGACTGACAGTCAAGTGGGTGGATGGCAGACTGGTTTCCCAGAACAAATCTTAATCCCATTATAGCTTATAAAAAAAAAATCACTTAAGCATTTTATCAGAAATACCAATTTCTTCTCTGAAGGAGGTCGATTACATCATCCAAAAAAGGTCCTATTGAGACAGAAGGGAAGGGGGCAGGGCACAACAATTAAAAGAACGACACAACCGTTAAAGAACAGGATACCCCAAAAATCAGTTAGAATCCATTAGGTACAGGGTGGCAGCAGAGCCATCTACTTCCAGGAGAGCCTGATTATATACTCACTGTAATACATTAGCAAGCTAAGTGACACACAGGCACCGCGACAGTTCCCAGGGTGACCATAAAAGGCCAAAAAGCGGGCAGTGGCCCAATTCCTGGAAATCCCTGCCACTTCTCCAAAGTAACTGGAATAATCTTCCTACTTGTTAGCCTAGGAAATTACCCAGCCCTGCGCGCTGAACAATTGATGCTTCGAACTGTGGTGATGGAGAAGATTCTTGAAAGTCCCTTGGACAGTAAGGAGATCAAACCAGTCAATTCTAAAGGAAATCAACCTTGAATATTCATTGGAAGGACTGATGCTGAAGTTGAAGCTCTAAATCTTTGGCCACCTGATGCCAAGAGTTGACTAACTGGAAAAGACCCTGATGGCGGGAAAGATTGAAGGCAGGAAGAGAAGGGGATGACAGAGGACAAGATGGATGGATGGCATTAGCGATTCAATGGACATGAGTTTGAGCAAAGTCCAGGAGATGGTAAAGGACAGGGAAGCCTGGCGTGCTGCAGTCCATGGGGCTGCAAAGAGTCAGACACAACTGAGTGACTGAACAAATCAAACCAAATCATAACAACTACAACAGCACATTAACTGTGAACTTCCAGATGTACAAGCTGGATTTTAAAAAGGCAGAGGAACCAGAAATCAAATTGGCAGCATCTGCTGGGTCATAGAAAAAGCAAGAGAATTCCAGAAAAAACATCTGCTTCTGCTTCATTGACTATGCTAAAGCCTTTGACTGTGTGGATCACAACAAACTGTGGAAAATTCTTAAAGAGATGGGAATACCAGACCATCCTACCTGCCTCCTGAGAAACCTGTATGCAGGTCAAGAAGCAACAGTAGAACCAGACATGGAACAATGGATTGGTTCAAAATTGGGAAAGGAGTACATCAAGGCTGTATACTGTCACCCTGCTTATTTAACTTATATGCAGAGTATATCATGCGAAATGCCAGGCTGGATGAAGCATAAGCTCGGATCAACATTGCTGGGAGAAATATCAATAATCTCAGATATCAGATGACACCACCCTAATGGCAGAAAGCAAAGAGAAACTAAAGAGCCTCTTGATGAAGGTGAAAGAGGAGACTGAAAAAAGCTGGCTTAGACTTCAACATTCAAAAAACGAAGATCACAACATCCAGTCCCATCATTTCATGGCAAATAAATGAGTAAAAAATGGAAACAGTGACAGACTTTATTTTCTTGGGCTCTAAAATCACTGAGGATGGTGACTGCAGCCATGAAATTAAAAGACCCTTGCTCCTTGGAAGAAAAGCTATGACAAACCTAGACAGCATATTAAAAAGCAGAGACATCATTTTGCCAACAAAGGCCAACATGCCAACAAACATAGTCAAAGCTGTGGTTTTTCCAGTAGTCATATACTGCTGTGAGAGCCGGACAACTAAAAAAGCTGAGCACTGAAGAATTGGTGCCTCTGAACTGTGGTGTTGGAGAAGACTCTTGAGAGTCTCCTAAACACCAAGGAAATCAACCCTGAACATTCACTGGAAGGACAGATGCTGAAGCTGAAAATACAATACTTTGGCCACCTGACGTGAAGAGCTGACTCACTGGAAAAGACCCTGATGCTGGGAAAGATTGAAGGCAGCAGGAGAAGGGGACGACAGACGATGAGATGGTTGGATGGCATCACTGAGTCAATGGACTTGAGTTTGAGCAAGCTCCAGGAGGTGGTTAAGGACAGGGAAGCCTGGCGTGCTGCAGTCCATGGGGTCACAAAGAGTGAGACATGACTGAGTGAATGAACAAGAACAAAATGGTCTTCCGATTCCTGTTTTACAACATAAAATATCCTGGGTACTGGTTTATACATAAGTTTTTCTTCTGCTCCAGGGAAAAGATTTTATAGGCAAGGCTTGGGTTGAGAACTACAGAGTGTGTGACTTTCTTCAGATTGGCTGGTGGTGAGGAAACAGGGAAGTGCTCTAGGAGTCTTGTGCTCAGCTTGAAGTTACCATCCTTCACATGTGTGGGGGCCTTAGTTCTGAAGAATAACTCAAAGACACTTTGATGTAGATTCCCTGAGAAGGAACCAGGACCTGCCCCAAGGCTGTGCTGTACACAGTCCCTCTCCTGTGTTTCTACATCCCCTCCCTTCCCTGAGAAGCAACTGCTTGAATCTGCCCTACGGGAGGCTGAATGAAGCCTATTTCCTACAAACGAGAAATGGGGGACACAGGAAGGATTTGTACCACATGGGACCCCCACAGGCTCCTGCTTGGTTTCATTACTGTGTCTACAAGAAGACAGCTCCCATCCTGTATGGGGGTAAGATAAAAATCAGAACAACCAGAAAGTTATACAAATCACTTGAACTACAGAGACACTACATAAACAGCACTGTCATTCCTTTTGCAAAGGATGGGCAGTGTGTGTGGCTGCATTGACTGTGATCAGATCTGCATTTTGACAAGGGTGGCATCTGCAGTTAAAAGGACAGAATGGAAGCCATCCAGATCAGAAGTCTGTAAGCATGTGACTAGTGGCCCGGTGGGGTGGGGGCAGTAGAAATCAAGAGGAGGGAAAATGGACTTCCCTGGTGATACAGTGGGTAACAACCCGCTGCTGATAGAGGGAACATGGCCGTGATCTTTGGTCCAGAAAGATTCCACATGCTGTGGGGTGACCAAAGCTTGTGCGCCACAGCTATTGAGCCTGTGTGCTGCAGCTACTGAAGCCTGTGTCCCCTAGAGCCTGTGATCTGCAACAAGAGAAGTCACTGCAGTGAGAAGCCTGTGCACTGCAACTAGAGAAAGCCCAGGCACAACAACAAAGACCCAGCACAACCAAAAATAATAATAATAATAATGATAGTAAATTAAACAAAATTATTTTTAATAAATAAATATACAAAAGGAGGGAAGAGATCTCAAGAGCTTATGATGTGGAGAGCAGGGAGCACAAGACACAGCTCAGGTTTCTGGTTTGAGTATGTGGGGAAATGGTGGTGCCAGTCACCAGGATGGAAAAAGAAAAAACAAGAGGTATGAGGTGGCACAGATGTGATTACAACATAATCTGTGAGCTTTGCATCATAGAATGACATTGCTCCTGGTGCTAAAGTGCAAGATTAAAATATTCTACCACTGTTTTATTGGCAAGAACATAGGAGACAAGTTGCAGAACAGCATTTATGTAACAAAAACACTTTGCAATCAATAAGTTTAAAATATGAGCTTGGAAGTCAATTTTAAAAACAGGAAAAAAAAAAACCTTCGATATTGCTACAAAAACGGTTTTACAGAGACAGATTTCTTGTCTACAACATTTACTCTTCACACAACAAACAATTCACAAGACTAAGCCAAGAAATAACTGGTCCCACAAATGTACCAAGTGTACACCCACAACATATACCTTTGATTCTTAGCAATCTGTAAAAATAAAAAAGGAAAATCCACCAAAGCAGACACACCAGGCAGAACGACAGGCCTTCAGTGCTTTTCTTTTCAACTAAGGCCTCTCAGATAATGTATAGCAATGGGGGGAATATTATTCACTCTGAAATTCTTGGTGAACATGGAACAGAACTTTGCAAGGAATTAAACGATATATATGGAGACTCACATACAGAGAGAAATGAGACATGAGGGACCAGGTGTTTCTGAACGGAATTTCAAATGCAATCTATCAGTTTCTTGTCGTCTCAATAAATCCTTTAGACATTCATTTGTACATCTGTCCACATGACACGTATTTATGAAATACCTTCTGCCTTTTTATTGAAGGTCTCTTACTGGATGAACCTGGAGCTCTTGGAAGAAATCTTGGCTAGGAAGTATTCTCCCAAGCAGCCATGGGCCTGGGGGCTCACTTACAGAAAGAATAAGGTAGAAAGAGGTCTGAAGGCTGAGCATTGGCATTCAAATGGTCAAGGTAATGGGAACAGCAAGCAAAAAGATTAGAGAAGGGAGTGATGTCCTGGAAGCCACGAGTCTGGAACTCAGAAGAAATCCAAGTTTATAAGTTCCTGACCTACAGCTGATATCCGGGGGTCAGATGAAATTGTGCAGGGCAATGGTTCCCAAAGTGTGGATCATACACTCTTGGGGAACCCCAACACCCTTTTAGAAGACGTGCTAGTGCCATAATAATACTATGATGTCATTTGCCATTTTCACTGTATTGACATGTGTATCAAGGCTGCAAAAGTTATGGTGGGTAAGACTGCTGATGACTTAGTAAGAATCAAGACAATGGCACCACACTGTACTAGTCATAAGGATATCCTTCACTGTCACACACACTCAGTAAAAAAAAGAAAAAAAAAAAGAAAACAACACACACATTAATTGCACTTAGAAATGCTCTTGATGCAGTAAAAATTATTTTTATTAAACCTCGATCCTTGAGTACATGTCTTTTAAATATTCTGCATAAAGAACGGGGAAGCAATCATAAAGCACTTTGGCCATAAACAGAAGTAGTTGTCACCAGGAAAAGCACATGTGCTGTCTTGCCTTGCAAGTAGAACTGGCCAGTTTTTAATGAAACATCAAATTTATTCGACAGAGCAACTGACAAACAATGATTACTTGGGCTTGAACATTTAGCAAATATTTTCTCAAAATTGGATAAAGCGAGCCTGCTACTTCAAGGAAAATAGCTAATGACAAAATTGGAGCTTTCAAGCAAAAATTGGTATTTATGTACTCCTGTGAGCTTGACAACTTCTCAACACTTACAGGCTTTTCAGATGAGCTTGTTGGTGATAGTAATGATTACGAGTTTTTAAAATATCATGTAATAAAATGTATTAACATTTGGGAGATCTGTATAATTCAGTGAACCATTATTTTTCAGATGAGGAATGAAGAACATAACAAAACCACACACAGGTAAATATCCATTCAAACTGTAACATAAAACAAGATTCTGACTTAACAAAATATGAAAGTTCACTGATAACAATTTCAGATTTCACACTGCAACTACCTTTTAAAAACTTTACTTACTGAGTCCTTATAGTACTAAAGAAAAACATCCACAATTATCTGAGAAGAATATTAAAAGAATGCTTCCTTTTACAACCATATGTCTGTATAAGGTCAGATATATGTGAAGGTTCTTCATATATTTCAATGAAACCAGCATAGCAAGAGACTGAAAAGTGGATAGGAATCCAGCTGTTCTCTATTAAGCCAGACAGTAAAGGGTTTTGCAAAAATGTAAAACAATGCCCCTCTTCTCACTCCACTGTTTCTAAGAGTTACTAAGTCATAAAAATATTACTTAATGCTAATATATAGTGACCTTACTATTGGCATTTTAAAATATACAAATATCTTTAAACTTCTTAGTTTTCATTTCTAATATCGTAAAATATCAATGGATCAAGTCATATAAACAAAAGTTCCTTAAGGTCTTAAATTTTTGAGTGTAAAGGGGTCCTAAGACCAATGATCAAGAGATGCTGGATTAGGGAAAAGTATCCACAAAGAATAGCAGAGATCTGGGGCAGGTCCACATGCAGAAGTTGAACTGAAGAGGAGTAGCTTGCACAGAGAAAATGAAAAGGTCTGAGGTTCCACAGAAGCCAAAAAAGGTGAGCTTTGATGTGCTTTTTGTCATAAGTGCTACTGAGAGACTGAGAAAGGAAGAAAGATATTAGTGGAAACACACTGTCATAATACCTGTAAAATTGCCAGGCCTGGTGTGAAACCAGGTACTTCTTCCTTCATCTGAATGACTTGGTTCTTCAGTCTCTCCCTTATTCGCCTAGAGAAAAAGAAAAAGACTGGAGTTAAAACTTAATGTTTCAAGTCACAAATAAGCGATATGTATTATTAGATGTATTTCTCTTTGAAATTGAAAAAACACCTTCACTAAACAGACACTATCTGATGTCATATGTACTCTGTCCCACTCATCAGTTTTCCAGGGCTCAAGCAGACATGGATCTTTTCTAATTCTCACTGACACTGACTGGGCCATGGGTTATGGGACAACTAGTTTAAAACACACTGCTGCTGCTGCTAAGTCGCTTCAGTTGGTTGAATATATAAATTAGATCATCAACAAGGGCCTAGTGTGTAACACAGAGAACTCATTATTCTGTAATAACCTAAATAGGAAAAGAATCTGAAGACTAGATATATATATAACTGAATCACTCTGCTGTGCACCTGAAGCTGAAACAACATTGTAAATCAACTATATTCCAGCATAAAATTAATTTTTTTTTAAAAACATACAAGATTACAGCATTCAAATCATACAGGAAACAAACAGAAACTTGGACCAACGCTTTTGGAAGGCTGCTAATCCTCATCTTTTTCAGCATTTCCACTCTCTGAGTGCTATAGGAAAAAAGTTTACAGGAAACAACTCAAACTCACACCTTCTGCTCAACCTACCCTACCTAGTAAGATGATCACAGGCTATCCACAGAAGCTTGAATGATAAATCAATGAATCCCACTCTGAATTCAGTATGAATTTACAAATTATATCCTAGTTCACAAAAGAATTTCCCTAAGTTTAAAGCATAACCTCTTGTGAAACAAAGATACATCAATTTACTAACATACAACTTCTCTACAATAGCACGTTAAGTAAATGCCATTACATCCATAAGAAAACATTGAAATTAGTCCAAACTGTCCAGTTATGATGCAGTTATTAACTTGAACAGAATCTGTCTCCCTTGAAGGGCCAGTTTTGTCATTTGTCTTCATCTTAACTGCAGCTGACAAACAAATACGCCCAGATATTCGCAGCATCTCTTCCCTCATTCTAATCTGGTTACTCCCTCCCCCAGCTCTCCACACTTAACACATACATGTCTGGCATAAAAAGGCACAGGAAGACTTCTCTGGTAGTAGAGTGGATAAGAATCCACCTGCCAATGCGGGGAACACGGGTTCGATCTCTGGTCTGGGAAGATTCCACATTCTGCAGAGCAACTAAGCCCGTGTGCCACGACTACTAAGCCTGCACTCTAGAGCCCACAGGCCACACCACTGGACCCATGTGCTACAACTACTGAAGCCTGCGCGCCCTAGGGCCTGTGCACCATGACAAGAGAAGCCACCACAAGGAGAAGCCCATGCACTGCAAGGAAGAGTAGCCCCCACTTGCTGCAACTAGACAAAGCCTGAGTGCAGCCACAAAGACCCAGTGCAACCAAAAACAAAGTAACTAAAAAAAACCACACAGAAGTAGCAAAAAAATAGATTTGGGTTAGCCTAGTAAATGGTAAGAATGTTTAGCGATACAAGAAGTTAGAACTAGGACTGCAAAATCTTGTAGCTAGTAGCCTTGTTTGTTCAAATCCAATATTCTACAAATCATACAGTTCAACACAAGTATTAATTGACTATTGGATTTCTTTCACTGGCATTTTAATGAACAGAGGCACAATTCTGCTCTGACACAAGACAACAGGAAACACTAGAGTTGCCAAGTCTTCTTGGGCTGCCGCTGAAACTCCCCAGCAGCTCCAGCCAGAGTGGTTTCTCCTGCATGAGGATTGGAAGTACTGCCCAGGTTGCTGCGGAGAACAAGTCTCCACTCTCTCCTCTCCCCTTCCTTCCCACCAACCACTGTGGTAACTAACACAAAGTGCCAGGCAGAGGCTTCTACTGGTTCTCCTCACCCCTCCCCACTCAAACAAAACCCACAGTGGGGAAGGGAGTCCTAGGAGGGGTTCAGTTCAGTTCAGTTGCTCAGTCATGTCCGACTCTTTGCGACCCCATGAATCGCAGCACGCCAGGCCTCCCTGTCCATCACCAACTCTCAGAGTTTACCCAAACCCATGTCCATCGAGTCAGTGATGCCATGCAACCATCTCATCCTCCATCGTCTGCTTCTCCTCCCACCCCCAATCCTTCCCAGCATTAGGGTCTTTTCAAATGAGTCAACTCTTTGCATCTTTTCAAATGAGTCAACTCTTCATATGAGGTGGCCAAAGTATTGGAGTTTCAGCTTCAATATCAGTTCTTCCAATGAACACCAAGGACTGATCTTCTTTAGGATGGACTGGTTGGATCTCCTTGCAGTCCAAGGGACTCTCAAGAGTCTTCTCCAACACCACAGTTCAAAAGCATCAATTCTGCGGCGCTCAGCTTTCTTCACCGTCCAACTCTCACATCCATACATGACTACTGGAAAAACCATAGCCTTGACTAGACAGACCTTTGTTGGCAAAGTAATGTCTCTGCTTTTTAATATGCTATCTAGGTTGGTCATAACCTTCCTTCCAAGGAGTAAGCGTCTTTTAATTTCATGGCTGCAATCACCATCAGCAGTGATTTTGGAGCCCCAAAAAATAAAGTCGGACACTGTTTCCACTGTTTCGGTAGGTGCTTAAAAAAAAAAAAAAAGAAGCAATTCATAGCACAATGTGAGACAGGAAGGTGAACCAACAGTGAAAAACGAACACATCTGAGACTCTCACATCTGAGACTCTCAACCCCCTGCGGTAGGCAAGTGAGAAAATCTTTCTTATTCCTGTTCACAGATGCAGACACAGGTGCTAAGCAGTTGGGACAGGAGCCTTTCCCAGGGCCAATTTACGGAAGAACAACAGGTGCAAAAGGCCTCCAGTGGGTAAATGAGGTCCAAGAGGAAGCAGTAATCAAATCAGGTGCTGCCAAGTCGCTTCAGTCGTGTCCGACTCTGTGCGACCCCATAGACGGCAGCTCACCAGGCTCCGCCATCCCTAGGATTCTCCAGGCAAGAATACCGGAGTGGGTTGCCATTTCCTTCTCCAGTGCATGAAAGGGAAAAGTGAAAGTGAAGTCGCTCAGTCATGTCTGATTCTTAGTGACCCCATGGACTGTAGCCTACCAGGCTCCTCTGTCCATAGGATTTTCCAGGCAAGAGTACTGGAGTGGGGTGCCATTGCCTTCTCCAATCAAATCAGGGAGACAGTCATTTATTCTGAATGTGATGGAAAGCCATTCAAGCGTTTTCAATGGGGCTGACGTAACGGAACTCACTTAAAAAAAAAAAAACCAAACAAAACTTTTTGGCTGTGCCCTGCGACATGTGGGATCCCAGTTCCCCAACCTGGGATGGAACCCTCACTCTCACTGGAATCGAAGCATCTAGACCACCAAGGAAGTCCTTGGCCTTACATTTTTAAAGGAATATTCTTGCTGCTGAATTGGTAATACACCCAAGGGGGAAAGGTGAGAATCAAGGACATCAGCAAGAAGTTACTGCAACTGTAAAATCCAGGCCAAGAGGTGGTGGTAGCTTGGATTATGGTATCAGTGGTACACTGGCAAGAAGTATATATTCCAGATATACAAAACATGAAACACAGAGAAAATGCTAGGAATACAGATGACTCTAAGGTTTGGGGGGATTGTGAGATGGAGCTGGAAAGACTGATGGCTACAAATATTTTAAGGACAGGGCAGATTTCACACTGATAAAGTGAATTTATTTACCAAATCTTATAAGGATTCTAGAATAAGTCAGTGTTTGAGAACCAAGGAAAGAATCTAGGGACAAATAAAAATAATACTTAAACTCAGCAGGTAGTAAGCTGTAGGAACCCAGCACTACAAGGTAGTTTAGGTGGAAAATGTTGTTTCAGTTCAGGAAATTAAGAGCAAAGAACAAAATGTTCTTTATTTTCTATGCTATAATTTAAATGGGTCTAAGTGTGCATTTTTTTCCCCTAAAAGAAATTATAGCTTGAGACCACTTATACTGCCTCCCTTAAACTTTTTCTAAGAAGCAGGATCATTTTAAAATTTGCAGGGATATTCTTCCAACTACAAAGCTCTGTTGAAAAGCTAACACTTAGGCCTCTTTATGAGACATAACCAGAATACCAATGAGACAGACTAACATGCACATGAACCACAGTCAGCAAGAACAAGACAGCGCAGAACACTAAAGCATCAGGTGGAAAATCTTCTGCCCTGGTGAGGGGGCGGGGGAAAGAAATTAATATAGTTGTAATTAGGTCTCCATAAGTCCCTTAAAATTTTTTTCCCTGCCTGGCTTTCTTGTTTGGCCAGAAACTGAAGTATCTTAAAATGAAAAGTGGAAAAACAAACCCAAGTGTCAGGTATGTCTAAAGTTGAGACTATAAAAGAAAAAGATGGAGAGAAAAATTAACACTCCCTCCCTTGTCTACCTTTATTTTAGGGTCATAAAGCTGTGATGAGTTAAATAGGGGGAAGCCCTTTACTTTTTATAGCTCATTTTTAGAAAGTTTAAATGTATAACGGAATAACTTTTGAATCACTGAAGTTCCTAAATCAACAGAAACTTCCTTGATTGCAGACACCTCTCATTTCTATCCATGGCCCTGCAAGTTACATCATCCTGGTAAAAAATTTGGGGAGCAAACCAAGGCAAAAGTGGGCATATGAAGAAACATCCCTGATCCCTGAATAGAACTACACATGCTGGTCACACCATCTTCCATCAACATACCCTAAAATCTAAGGGAAGACATATCTCAATCTTGATGTTGGAAAAATCAGAACTAGAGTGCCACTGACACTAGCAGGACGAAGTAGCAGTAAAACCACTGAAATCTCTCTGGTCCTGAAGGACAGTATCTAGTCCTGAGCCAAGAGTCATAGCCAATTAAACACAGACAGACACAGATGCAGTTTAACTAAGTTACTACTGGCATCTAGTGGGTAGATCCAATTACATATCCTACAATGCACAGGACAAAGCATAGCAAGGAACTGCCCAGCCCTCATGGTAACAGTGCCCAAGGCTGAGAAACTCTGCTGCTGGCCAATAAATTGCAATGTTCGGGGTTACCTTTTCTTTCTAAGCTGCAAAAATCAAGGCGGATCATTTATAGCTCAACCTGCCAAAATTTGTTTTAATCTCTATGGATCTGCATGACTAACAGTTTTTTCCAAGTTGACTTCTCCCACATCCAGGTGTCAAAGAACCTAGTTAATAAAAATCAAAGGTGTACATCTCTATAGAATCATATTACTCTTGAACAGTCCTACTCAGAGTCTAACATCCCTAAACAGTCACCTAGATCTCTTGCCTCAAGTTTTGTACAATTACTCTTGAAAAAAATCCATTACAAATTTCAACTCATTCTGTTTCACAGGAGGGCCCATTTTTAAATTTTGGACATTTTATGCCTGAGAAAAAAAAGCATTGCCAAAACATAACCCTAACAAAGACATTTCAACAGAAGCTATAGGTAGGAAAAGGAGGCAGAAAAGGATATTTAGCTACATGGCTAAGAAATCTACATGATGAAAAAAAAGCTGCCCAGTCAACAAACACTGAAATGTTAACACAGGTTTAGAGGAATTTGCAAATGATCCTTAAAAGGTCCACAGAATAGGCCTTTAGTAGCTGATCAGAGAAAAAGCAAGAACATTCATCAACATGCAGGGCTATTCTAAACCGGGACACACATTTCTCTTCTTCCCCTCAAAGAGGTTGTTGTTTTAAGATTTTACAATGCAGTAAAACACAAATTTCTGATTTTATTTGCTTTATTTTCATTTTGTTCATTTGCTGTTTTATTTTTCACTGAAGCTCTCATACTGCTAAAAAATTCTTCAAATTTTTTGGAAAAACTTAACATGTAGTTCCTTGTAAAAATAATTGAGGCCACCTAGTGTTCCAAGAAAGGCATATACTTCAAATTCCAAGTTAGTTTAATTGAATTAAATTAAATATTTTCCTTGTTAAAGAACATATTTGCAAACGATGTGACTGACAAGGGCTTAACTTCCCAAATATACAAACAACTCAAACAACTCAGTAACAACAAAAAAACAATGCAATCAAAAAACGGGAAGAAGACCTAGACATTTCTCTAAAGAAGACATACAGATGGTCAATAGGCACATGAAAAGATACTCAACGTTGCTAATTACAGACGCAAATCAAAACTACGTTGAGATATCACATCACGCTAGTCAGAAGGGCCATCATCAAAAAGTATAATAAATGCTGGAAAGGGTGTGGAGAAAAGGGAACCCTCCTACACGGTTGGTGGGAATGTAATAAATTGGTGCAGCCACTATGGAAAACAGGGTGGCAGTTTGTCAGGATACATTTAACAGGAGGCTTCCTGTGTGCTGTTTTCAGTCTTGCATGAATTCTATGTTCCTTAACAGTGCCTGAATACAGGTGCCAGAGAGCTGGCAAGCCGGCTTTCAGAGATAACAGAAATTCACGTATCTCATTCGTATGGAAATTCCATATGGTGAACAGCAGCCATTTACAAGTCTCCTCCTTTCTGATATGTAAAGTAACTGTTACAACCCCCTCTCTAGAGAATAATTCTAACCTCCGGCTTTCTAGATGACTTGTTAGACTTTTGATCCCTATCTCTGCTAAAAAGGGCTATCTGGTAAGAGAGTATATATATGCCCACAATATGTTGAATAAATGCCTTTGTTCTACCGAACACTGGTCTCATTCTCTCTCTCTCTCTCTCTCTCTCTCTCTCTCTCTCTCTCGCTCTCTCTGTCTCTCGCTCTCTCTGTTTCAGGCTGTTTCCACGGAGCACAGGTGTCCATCGTGTCTACTTATTTGTCCGGGCTTTCAAGACCTCTTCGAGAGGGCGCCCTGAGCCTAGGTAGACGGTGCTAACTCTTTGTCCTAGAGTTATATTGGCATACTGTGTAAACCAGGGAATAGCAGCCTCTTTTCTTCCTTCTTTTCTTATCGGTCGACTCTGTACCCCCCAGCAACTACACCTCCACTGTAAATACCAGCACTATTCACACTAGCCAAGATATGGAAACAACCTAAATGCCCATCAGCAAGTGAACAGATAAAGAAGATGTGATAGATATACACAATGGAATACTACTCAGCCATAAAAAAGAATGAAATAATGCCGTTTGCAACAACATGGATGGACCTAGAGATTATCATACTAAATCAGAAAGAGAAAGACAAATATCATGATATCACTTATATGTGGAATCTAAAACATGATACAAATGAACTTATCTACCAAACAGAAACAGACTCGCAGACATAGAGAACAGACTTGTGGGTGCCAAGGCAGGGCAGGTGGGGGAGGGATGGATGGGGAGTTTGGGATGCAAACTATCATATATACAGAATGGATAAACAAGATCCTACCGTACAGCACAGGGAACTATAATCAGTACCCTGCGATAAACCATTATGAAAAAGAATATGAAGTAGAATGAGTATGTGTATGTGTATATATACACACACACACACACATAACTGAATCACTTTGCTATACAGAAGAAACATCACACTGTAAGTCAACTATACTTCAATAAAATAAATGTAAAAAAATTACCTTCTTGTTGATACATCATTTTTAGTGATAAATAATATCAAGCGCTACATTTTATCAGTATACATATCAACTAACACCAGTACTTTTATTATGTTTAAGAACAAAATATTTACAACGATTATAATTTTATGCAAATATTTACTAAACTTGACATGTACCTCAAACATATATTTGAAAACTTAATATGAACCTATTTTATGTTCCAATGAACATTTATAATGTAAAATTCTTCCATCCAATCCTCTCAAACTCTCTCAAAGACCCAAGGGAACGGTGACTTGCCTGATACTTATGACATGAAAACAGCTAACTGGTGTAAAGTTCTAATAAACCTCCAAATTCTCAGTGAGCGTAAAGGTCATCATTAATCCATATACGCAGTGACAAAATAAATGTTTTTGAGGTCTCCAGATCAGGGTTTATGGATCTCAACATGACAGACATCTGGGCCAGATAATTCTATGTTGTGAGGACATCCTGTAGCATTGCAGGATGCTCAGCAGCATCCCTGGTTTCTCCCTCTAGATGCCACCAGCACACAGCCGCTCGCCATATGACAAGCAAAATGCCTCAGACATGTTCAAATGTGGCCATGGAAGGAGGGACAAAACTGCCACCATTTAAGAACCACTGATCTAGAGGAAACAAATGAAGCTGCAAACTAGACTGAATTGGTGGAGAAAGGCTTCATAAAGGGATTCCCTGGTGGCTCAGTCAGTAAAGAATCTGCCTGCAATGCAGGAGACCTGGGTTCGATCCCTGGGATGGGAAGATCCCCTGCAGGAGGGCATGGCAACCCACTCCAGTAGTCTGGCCTGGAGAATTCCATGGACAGAGGAGCCTAGCAGGCTGCAGTCCATGGGGTCGCAAAGAGGCAGACACAACTGAGCTTCATAAAAGGTAGGGTTTTAAAAGCAGACTAAAAGTACATTAACATTACAGAAAGGTCACAGAGGAAAGCATTGTCAGAGAAGGTGCACACCACCAGGAACAGTCCCACCTTTCCCCCTACCCTCACACGGGAGTGGGGGCAGCTTCTTCTCAGACCCAACAAATTGGTGATGCTGGATCAGAGACTACAGTATTGCTGGACTTTACACGTCCTTTCAAAACATCAGGTGTCCAGATTCTTAAGTGTAATTACACACTAATGTGTTGGGAAGTAATCCAAGTTTTAAAAATAAATCTGCAAGCCCAACGAAACACTACTACATCTGGCCTCCAGGGTACCATTCTGTAATCCTCAGCTGGTAGCAAGAGTTATGAGACGTGATGGAGTGGCCACAAGTCTCAGGATCTGCAAGCAAGAGCCCGACACCCAGAATTAGTACTATTTCAGGACTATCTAAACCACAGATCCGAATATCAGAGCAGATGACATTCAGCAGGCCTCTGGGTCAGCATCCGAGGGGAGTGTGGCAAGAATGTAGAAAATACTTGGGTCTCCACCTGGAGAAGAGGAGAGGCCAACAGCTCTTAGCTGAGAAAAGGGTCACAGAGACCTGGCCTTTCTGCTTTTAGAGAAGACTAAAGGACAGTCTTGGGTAGGAACGGCTTAGGTCCAAAAGGCTTCTTACTTACTAAGCAGGGGCTAACATCCAAAGGAAAAATCATTTATCTTAAATCATGCAAGGCGGTGAACCTTCCTCCCCATAACACTGGCAGGATTATGGCCCTACCTCCTTCAAATCTTTGCCCAGAAGTCCCTTTTGCAATGAGTATGAGCTTAATTTCCATATTCAAAATTATAATCCCTGTGAATCAGAAGTCTGCCCCTCTTCCCTGCTCTGGTTTTGAAAGGCTTTGGCAAAACCTTTAACAAAAACACTCCCTATTTCCTCAGGCGCATCAAGCATCAGCAGCCCAAAGCTATACCTCTCCTGCCCAGGCTTGAAGGCAAGAACTTCCCAGCAAGGGAGGGGAAAAAGTTTAGCTAACAAAGGAGGGTGGTGTGACTGGTCTTCAACCTGTCAAAAATGACTGTGACTCTGAAAATGATTTTCTGAGGTGACTCAGTTTGATTCATCCATCTCTTAAAAGGGAGAGCCAAATCTAGCCAGTAAAAGCAAGTAAAATGCCCTTGGAGAGGAAAGAAAATACACTGATAAGGGTCGGCCACTAGCCTTAGAACTCTTGGTCAAACAAGTCACTTTTGGCTGCAGTTTCATAAACTGCAACATGGAGGGAGCAGTGACCTGGGTAGTGGAGAAACCCTGACTGGCATGGTTAGTTGCCCTCTCCCTCAAGGTCAAAGGCTTACAGGGTGCCAGGAGCCACCTTATAGGAAATTATCAGGGTAGGGGAAACTGCACAAAGCAGAGATGCGATGGCTTTCTCCCTGTGGATCAGATGTCAGAAGGTATAGCTGTAACCAGAGAAGCACAAAGGACTTCTTCAGAGAACCTCCTATACTCATTTAATCCTCTCGGCAACCTCATGAGATAAACACCATCATCATCGAATCCACTACCAGACGTGGAAGGTGAGGCTGACTGACTTGCCCAAAGCCACACAAGGCTGTAACCTTTACCCTATCCAGCCTCTCCAGGAGTCAGCTGGAGAAGGGAGCCTTTTCCCTCCACCCCAAGGACCCTCCTCTGTGCCAGGCCAGCCTGATATCCCTCCTTCCAGAGGCTTCTTCATGCAAATGGGGATACAAACAGGGACCACGTACCTCTACTCAAAGCCCTTTGTCTAAATTCCAATCTGCCTTATCCCCACCCTCCTGATGGATGAGGACAGACAGTATTCTTGGATGATAAGCCCTACTCAAGATTTTGGCTGGTGCCATGGCCACGTAAATGACTGCCAGTCCAGACTGTCACAGTCCACCTACAACACACCCAACAGCCTGACTGGGTGCCCTAGTGAAGAACCAGTGGAAGGTCCCACTTTCAGGAACTCCTGCTTGCTCTCCTGCACAGGCTCCCAGACTCAAGCCAAGGTTGAGGTTGACAGTCACCGTTCCATGGAACTTCCAAAAGGCCCACACTCTGGAACTCATTACAGGTAAATCTTTTCAAGCACAAAAAGGCCTCCAGGTACTTTTTCTGCAGGACAAAATGAAAAGCTTATCAATTTCACTCTGGTGAACAAACTCTTTTTACAGAAAATAGTTCTTCTAGCCCTGTAGCTAAACATATAATCAAGGTTCCATTTTATCTTTGAACAGTAGCATACATTCTAATTTTAAGGCTCAAGATGATAAACCAGCGGCCACAGATACAGCTTGGATAAATACAAACACCATCTGTTTATTCAACATGAACTAAGTACCAATTTATTGTAACTTAACTATGTGCCAAGGACTGCTCTAAATGCTCTACAAGTAATGACTCATTTAATTTAACAATCCTATGAATTAGGTGACCAACATACAGATGAGGGGGCTTCCCAGGTGGCATTAGTGGCATTTGAAAAGAACCCACCTGCCAATGCAGGAGACATGAGATGCAGGTTCAGTCCCTGGGTTGGGAAGATCCCCTGGAGGAGGGCATGGCAACCCACTCCAGTATTCTTGCCTGGAGAATCCCGTGGACAGAGGAGCCTAGTGGGCTACAGTTCATAGGGTCGCAAAGAGTCAGATACAACGGAAGTGACTTAGCAGGCACACACGCATACAGATGAGGATGCTAAGGCAGTAGGTAAACTAAGTCACCCAGTGATCCTGGAGAGGGCACACCGTGACCAGCTCTGTGGATACCTCCCACAGGAATCTGTGTTACCGACATATCAACAGGCTCTGCTCCACCCACAACTCAGAGCACCTTCTCCTGGTGGCCTGACAAGCAGCAAACCATCTGTCTCTTCACAACTGGCCTTTCTAGAAAGAAGGCTTAATCAAGAGACTTAATCCCTCCAGGGAAGTAACAGGCTCAACTGCAAAAGGAAAGGTCAACCAAATCGTACAACACTTCATCTGCCCCCTTTGAAAACCGAATGGTGGTTCGCTTCTGGTCTAACAGCTGTTGCTGCTGCTGCTAAGTCACTTCAGTCGTGTCTGACTCTGTGCGACCCCATAGACAGCAGCCCACCAGGCTCCCCTGTCCCTGGGATTCTCCAGGCAAGAATACTGGAGTGGGTTGCCATTTCCTTCTCCAATGCATGAAAGTGAAAAGTGAAAGTGAAGTCACTCAGTTGTGTCCGACTCTTCGAGACCCCATGGACTGCAGCCTACCAGGCTCCTCCATCCATGGGATTTTACAGGCAAGAGTACTGGAGTGGGGTGCCATTGCCTTCTCAGGGTAGTTTTTCTGACACTCTTATTTTCCACCCTCTGCATCATCTTTAGAAGTTCCTCTCTGAAGCCAGGGGGCGCTCTCACCACCAAGGTCAGTGCACTTTCACTCAGCCTCTCCACTCACCTTCAGCTTCTCTGAGGCCATCACTGCTGACCCTAGGGCAGTCATTTAATAATAACTGGCGAGGTCAAAGGTCCATGGCACAGGCTGTGTTTTTGGTGAAGAACAAACCAACACTGGCAGGCTCACGGCCCAACCTCCTTCGAACCTTTGCCCATAGGTTCCTCTTGCACTCTCATGATCAAAATTACAAACCCCATACCCCCACTCCTCAGAAATCTCCATTCCCTTCCCCGCAATGGTTTTCTCTTTGGCACTTCTCACTACCTCACACGCTGCTTTAACGATTTTTACCATCTTCATCTACCCATCAGGACACAAATTCTACTACGGTAGGGATGCGGGCTGTCGTGATGACTGTTACACTCTTGTGGCTCTGAAGAGTGCCTGGCAGATAGGAGGCAAATAGATATTTATTGAATGAATAAACATCCCCAAAGACACCTTTGTCCCTAACCCTCAGATCTCCCACAATGTTCAAATCCAGGCTACAACCTTGGAAACTCCCCTAAGGAAGAAATGGAAGTGTTCCTTCCAAAGAGACACAACTGGCAAATAGATCCAGGTTTCCCACAGGCAGAGAAGACATCTGGAAAGATGAACTCTGCCCAGTCCTGGCTACCAGAAAGATAGAAAGGGAGAAGAAGTAAAAGTAGACAAAAGTCAAGGATGGCCTTCTCAGCAGAATGGGAGGCATGGTAATGAGAGGAAGAGTGGTGTAAAGAAAAAAAAATAGCTTATGAAATTCCTTTTAGGAAAAGTAATAAGCACTTGACGGTGAGAAACACCATGTATTGGGTGAAGACCGTGGTTCTAAATCAGCCTCTGCCATTAACCAGCTGGGCAACCTTTGGCCAAATCAAATCACTTTTCTTGCCTCAACTGTTTCCTCAGCTGCAGGATAGGATGGGTGTGAACTCTGTTTTGGAGAATTTCTCACCGTGGAATTCTTGGTCTGCCCCATTCTTCCTCCCCCTTCAAAGAAGAAAGAAAGTGTTACAATTCAAACACTACATCAGGACAGAATCTGCCCAGGGAACTTGATGGTTTGCAAGTTTGTCCCCAGAGAGACTCAACAGTTGGTGGCAACCAATGAATCTGACCTGCAAATTTGGGGAATGAGGAACCCTTCTCCTGGACCCCAGGAACCCTGGCTGCACTTATCTTTTCTCTGAAGAGTGTCCCTGGCCCAGGAAAAAAGGAAAGGTAGGGACACCCTGCAGCCCAACCAGCTCAAGCTCTAAGACCCACCACCTTCTTGTTCAGGATGCCCCCCTGGGCCACGGCCAAGAGTATGAGGCCTGCCACAGCCTCAGCACTGGGAGCTGAGGGACTGCACCACTTCATGAGCCAAGCAGGCTGTCCCCCGTCTACGGCTTCTCCTCTCTAAGGAACTGTAAGCTCTACCTGCTCCTGGATTCAAGCTCTCCATGAAAGTCACGGTGCCATGGCTTCATCTGAAAGAGTCATTTTATGAGTATGTTGAAGAAAAATCCTCTGTACTTAAGTCTTAGTGCTTGTTTATGAACTGTGTTAGCTGGAACGATCTGATTGCTCAACCATGGGGCACTGTAAAAGGTCATCTATGTTACTTCTGAGCAGATGAGGGAAAGGAATCCTTCCAGTACCTGAACAGTCATTTCCACATCACTGACACATTCCTCTTCAACTGTGAAACTTGGACTGAGTCACTTTATGAGTACGTTAAAGAAAAATCCTCTATACTTAGTGCTTGTTTATGAACTGTGTTAGCTGGAACGATCTGATTGCTCAACGATGGGGCACTGTATAAGGTCATCTATGTTACTTCTGAGCAGATGAGGGAAAGGAATCCTTCCAGTACCTGAACAGTCATTTCCAGATCACTGCCATACTCCTCTTCAACTATGAAACTTGGACTTAAGAGTTAAAGCAAAGTCACTCAGTTGTGTCCAACTCTTTGTGACCCCATGGACTGTAGCCTACAAGGTTCCTCCATCCATGGGATTCTCTAGGCAAGAATACTGGAGTGGGTTGCCATTTCCTTCTCCAGGAGATCTTCCCAACCCAGGGATTGAACCTGGGTCTCCCACATTGCAAGCAGACGATTTTATCGTCTGAGCCACCAGGGAAGCTCAACTTAAGAGTTAAGGGTTTAGATAAGTGGTTTTCAATTTTCAAGATGCATTAGAATCACAGGATGAACTTTTAAAAGATTTTTAAAATATTGAGTCCAGTGGTTTATTGCTAGCAACTACAATTAAACCAGTCTAGTGTAGGTACCAAGCATGGAGTGCATATGTGCACGTGCTCAGTTGCTCAGTCATGTCCTACTCTTGGGACCCCATAGATTGTAGCCCGCCAGGCTCCTCTGTCCATGGGATTTCCCAGGCAAAAATACTGGAGTGGGTTGCCATTTTCTCCTCCAGGGGATCTTACTGACCCAGGGATTGAACCTGCTCATATACCTGCACATGCACAAAACTATCGTGGAAAAGACTGGCGATTTCTACTAAAACTGTTCATATATGTGTCCTATTACTCTGCAATTCTACTCTTAGGGATCTAACAGACAGAAATGTATATATGTTCCACCACAAGACATGTGAAAGAATGCTCATAGCACTATTCAATATTCCATAATCAACCAAAACGAGAAACCAAAATGTACATGAATAAGAAAATAGTGGCATATTCACACAGAATACAAAACAGCTACGAGAGTTAATGAACCACAGCTACATGTAACATGAAATAATTTCAGAAATATAAGGTTGGTTGAAAGAAACCAGACACACAGAAGACTTTATACTACATGACATCATTTACATAAGGATCAAAAACAAGCAACACTAACCTGCAGTGTTGGAATTCAGACAAGGATTACCTCTGTTGGAGGGTGGTGATGGGATGGGAGTGAGAGAGGAGTTTCTAGAGTGCCAACAATGTTATTTCTCGCTGAGTGCTACTGAAGTTCAGCAGTGCAAAACTCATTGAGCTATATACCTATGACAGGTGCACTTTTTTGTACGTGTTCATATGTAAATAAAAAGAAATAACAAAAACAAAAAGCTACCCAAGTGATTTTAATGTGCAGTTTATGTAGAACCACTGAAACAGGTCTCAAGGCAACTATCACTGTCAAAAAGATAATGAATCAATCACTTCTGTATACATTAATTACCAGTTGTTAACAGCTAACATGTATCGAACTCTTATTCTGTACCAGGAACAGTTCTAAATTCTCTTCAGTTAGAAACTCATTCAATTCTCTTAATAATTCAATGGCCTAGATATTATCTTTATTTTACATGTGAGAAAATTTTGGCACAGAGAGGTTAGCTAATTCGCTTAATGCTAAAAAACTAGTAAAGAGTGAAAGAAGGTTTCCAGGTGTTTTGGATATAGAGAGAAATAAGATGATGTACATATCTGCCCTTATGGAGCTCACAAACATATTTAATTTGCTCTCTACTCAAACCAAAACATATCCAGTGAGCACCTATTCTCAGTAGCCTGCCAAGAAGCAAACCTAAATTATCTCTTCAGTCTCTCTAAAATGAAGATTTTATCAAGAAAAGCCTCTGATTAAGAGAGTGGGTTTGAATACAAGCAACCAAACAAAAAAGATCAAGCACAAGCAATGCAATTTAGGAAATCACATGCAGAAAAGAGCTCAAACGTTAAGTATTGTCATTTCTAATCTAGAAGTTCAGGGTTCCTCCTCACCACTGTGAAAGATTCACCATCATCTAAATCACATCACACCTTCTTTGTTCACTGCTACCTTCCAGGAAACAATCATTATGGCCAAAGGTGGGTTTCACCACTAGTGACTCTACAATTCGCTCAAAAACCTGTACTCACAAAATTAGGGCTTCATGGGGCAACTATTGTTGCCAGCTGCAGCTGTTACTATATAACCGGTGAAGTCCAAGGTCCCAAGAAAAACCTGCAGGTGGATCACACAAAATATATCCTTCCCTCTTCTACTTTCATCTCCCCCTCACTCCATTCCCGTCAACTCTCAAAACAAAAAGCTGCTAGGTGTTACTCCCAGGGAATTAAGGCTGGCAATCATATCCACTAATTAAGCATCCAGATTTCCCCCTACAATAGAAATGGCAGAGGTCAAAGGGAATGTAAAATATTGTCAGGACTCAAGAGCCAAACCAGAAAGTAACTCTAGGGTCAGGACACAGGAGCGAGCTGTCAGCGCAGCATGAAATTGAGGGGGAAAGAAAGGCTTATTAGATTTCACTTAGCAAATGATGGCTCCGGTGTAGCAGGAAAAAGCTATGATCTTGGATGGAGACCCTCTGACACTAATCAGCCTGGTAAACTTGTCAAGTCTTGCTACCTCATAAATCTCAAGTCTCCAAATTCCCCCTCCAAACTGTGGGGGAAGGGAAGTAACTGGATTTCTGAGTGGAATGCCGCAGGCAACCTAAACTACTCTTCTGGCAGCTGCACTTCTGGGAGAAAAGTTGTCGGGCAGAGGAAGAGAACTTGTCCCAGAAGCATAAGAGCCAGCAGGCAGCGCCACCAGGTACCCAATCTACAAACGCAGACCATGTCCGGGGCGCCTGTTTTCGGTTGCAGAGACCCAGTCTTCAGGTTTGAGGGGTTCAAGACAACGTCCCCGCTACCCACTCCGCTGGCTTGACTCTTGCGCTACAAGTCTCCCTCCCGCAAAAAATAAAGTCCTTGTGAACGTGCACACTCCGCTCACAGTCCTCGCCCGCAACCCAACACACCATAACAACAATGACAGGAGCTTACGTAGAGACCACCTTCCCGTTCAGGATTTCCGCCGGCGCCATGTCCTTTAAAAGTCTGCGGCCCACAATGGACACCAACAAAATCGAGGTTCGACTCTCTCCACTGCTGCGCTGGACAGCACGTGTGTTGACAACGCGCTTAGCGACGGCACACGCCGACCCTTCTCCTGTGCCTCCTCCGCTCCCCCAACCCCCAACCGATGAGGACGCGCGTGCGCAGTCCAGACGGACAGAGGCCTCTTAGGCAACTTACAGCTGAGCAGTAAGGGTCGGGGAAGTACCGCGGGAAAAGAGGGAATTCTGTGTAGACTGGATGGAGGACATGATTGGCTGCTGGAAGGATTTTTTTTTTCCCAGAAGGTGTGGGAGTGTGAGCGGGGATCCAGCTGAATTGGGAATCAGCCTAGAATCCAGACCTTAGGTGGCGGAGCAGGGGGCGGAGTCGAGGCACAGGCTAGCGGGAGACCAGTTTGGCGGGCGCGGGAAGGCAGCGCGGGCTGAGGGAGTGAAACCTCTGCTGGCGGGTTCTGACCCGGTTGCCGCGTAGGGAGCTTGGAGGCGCCGGTCTGGCTCGCAGCGGTAGACCTGCGGCTTGTGGGGCGGCGTCCGGCGTTCTCACCCCCGCCCCCCGCATTTCACCCTAGCGCACCCCGTCGTGGTCAGACTGGTGTCGCCGTCGCCGTCCGCACCCTGATACTGAATCGGAGTGTCTGGGTGGCGCCCCTGACTGCTTTTCAAGTCTTAGGCGAATGTGATGCTTGGCCAAGGTTGAAGCCCAGCCCTCTGTTTCAGACCCGTGTAGCTGGAGCGCCGTGTTGGCTCCCTCAGGGTCCGGGTAACCCCCCAGGACAGCCACTGCAGGGAGGGTGGTCAGCTCTGCAAGTCTAGGTTTTATCAGATGCCCCCACACAGATCTGGGGTTGGAGAAAGGACATGGGCCTTGCAAAACTGGATGGCCTTGTGACCTTAAGGGCGGACACATCCCCCTCTTGGAAGGCAACTGGAATGTTTATAAGGACTGCTGCTGCTGCTGCTAAGTCGCTTCAGTCGTGTCCGACTCTGTGCAACCCCATAGACGGCAGCCCACCAGGCTCCGCCGTCCCTGGGATTCTCCAGGCAAGAACACTGGAGTGGGTTGCCATTTCCTTCTCCAATGCATGAAAGTGAAAAGTGAAAGTGAAGTCGCTCAGTCGTGCCTGACTCTTAGCGACCCCATGGACTGTAGCCTACCAGGCTCCTCCATCCATGGGATTTTCCAGGTAAGAGTACTGGAGTGGGGTGCCATTGCCTTCTCGATTATAATGACTAGTCCTGCAAATTTCTGATTGGTTCCAGAATCGTCCCACAGATACTAAAGTCCGCAAATGCTGAAATCCGTTATAAAAAAACAGCGTAGTATTTATGTATAACCTAAAGCACATTCTCCTGTGCAAGTTACGTCATCTGTAGATTACTGATATCGTGTAAATGCTATATAAATAGGTGCTGGTATGCTGCAAATTCAAATTTTGCTTTTGGGAACTTTTAAGATTTTTGGCCAGGATTGGCTGACTGAGCAAATGGAACCCAAAGATACTAGAGGGCCAACTATATAATAACCTAAAAAATGTAAGGACCTCTGAAGGCATACTGTTACCTTATGTTCCATGTGAACACAGAGATTAAGAGAAAAATATGTTCCCCGTAAATTATGGGTAGTGAAAGTTTTGTGTTTATAATGCCAAATAGATATTGACTGCAACTGTCTGGTTTGCTGAGAAAGATGACATAAACCCCAAATTGCAGATTGAGAAATAGACTTTGAAGGATAACTTTTTCAGAACTGCATAGCTGTTGCTGGAATAGGGACCAAACCTGACTGTTTAAAATATGTTGCCTTTGCCACTTTAACAGCCTGGTTTTCAAATATGCTATCTCTGTGTGACCTGTACAATTCATTCACTGAGCAAATAGTTATTGAGTGGCTACTGTGTCAGCAACAAAGAGACACTGCTCTAGGTGCTAGGGATACCACGGTGAACCAATTAATTCCCCCCCACCCCCACTCCCAGCTAATATTCTGGGAGTCAATGATTAAGAAATATGTATTCTAATTTTAGATATTGAGACATACCATGTTTTACTAATAGGCAAGCTAAGAGGATAGGGAATGGTGGTGGGAGGCAGGAGAGTGCTGTTTTAGAAATGTGTTAAGAGGAGATTCCCTCTGGGGAATCTGAGGTGCGGAAACCTGACTGAAGAGAGAAAGTTAGAGTGTAAGAGAAAAAAGCAAGGATTTGGTTTGAGCAACTGAAAAGATGAAGTTCCATTACTGAGCTGAAATAAGTTTTTAGATGCATCTTAAATGTCTGATATTTATATAAATGAGATCGTGATATTTAAATCCATGAAATTGGAAGTGTGCCTGACAGGAATGAGTATAGGTAGAGTGATGACTGAAGACTGATACCTAGGACACTTCAGTGTTTAGAATTCAAGGAGATATGAGGAGAAACCAGGAGGGAATACTGAAAAGAGTCCAGCGTGTTATGAGAAAAACTTTGAGAGCATGCAGCCTTAGAAGACAAGAAAGTGTTTCACAGGAAAAGAGGTAACTGATTCTTCCAAATATATTGCAGATTGGTCAAATAAGATAAAGACTGAGAATGGATCATTTCACAGAGAATAAAAAGATAAAATATTTTTATTCAAATGCTGTTAATGGCAGTTGCTTGAACAGATGTGTATCCTTTCTGCAGAAGTTCCATTTTTACAAAAATACTGAGGGTTATTTGAGAATATCTATCAAAACTTTAATGTGGGCTTTCTTTGATCTTGTAAGTCCACTTCTAGAAATTTATCCTAGAGTAGTAAGTACATGTATACACAAAGATATATGTATAAGAGTGTTCCTCACAGCATCAATTTCAAAAGCAAAAAGCAAATCTCCATCAGGATGGATAAAGTTGTTAAACAATGGACATACACCTATAGATGCTGTGTAAGATAGCTTTCACAGATTATTAAATCATCAAGGCAGGTTATCCAGTAAAATGTGTAATATGATTTATATTAATATATTCAAAGCAGACTGTCTTTGATTATGTTATCAAGAATGACCCCTCACTTAGCTACTTGTTACTATCACAATAGCCTGTTTTATTCACAGCATTTATCAATATCGAAAATGATTTCATTTATTTGCATAGTTGTTTGCTATCTTTTCTTTTTCCACCAGAATTTCAGCTTTATTAGAAATTTCCTGTCTTGTTCATGGTTATGTTTCTGCTGCTTTGGGATGTAATTTTTAAAATCTAGTTTTAGAGGAAAAAAAGGATATGTCTAATTTTCCTGGTTTAGTTATTAACTATTACTCTCATAAATACTACTTATTTTAGCCCTCAGTTCAGTTCAGTTCAGTTCAGTCACTCACTTGTGTCTGACTCTTTGCAACCCCATGAACCGCAGCACGCCAGGCCTCCCTGTCCTTCACCTCATTTTTATTCACGCTAGGATTACCTGTGTAGATTTTTTAAAATATTTATGCTTAGACCCCACTGTAGACCAATTAAGTCAGAACTTGGGGTATTGTCAGAGTATCAGTATTTTTTGAAGTTGTCTTTGGGATTTTAATGGGTGGACAGGGCTGAGAACCACTAGATTAGATGATATTTGAAGTGTAATGGTAGTGCTTCTAGTATCAAGAATACATAATAGGGACATGCTTTCTTAGAATACCAGTTTTTCAAACAAATCATATTTTGCTTTTACTATATTCCATAGTAGATGGAATCATCATTTTTCTCCTCCTTTCAAAGTACTTCTTTCTTGATGAAGTGTAGGTGTTTGACCTATTCCAAGAATTTCACAAAAGAAAGAACCAAAATATGAATTTCACCTTTGCTGGAATGTTTACTTTTGGTGGGATCACTTTCCTAAGAGTTTGTTAAGTTCTCTTATGCTTGATGAAGCCACTTTATGTTTTTCACTTCATCAATTAGGGAAATAAAGACTCACAGGCCTTACTTTATCACTATAGGAGGTCCTTTTTGCTATTCCCTTGACCTCTGTGATGCGTTGACCTAGCAACAGCTCCTTTGATGTACAAACATTCTTTTCGCAAATAGTGCAGGGCAGCCTCTCATATTGAACAATTCAGGTTTCTTTTGGGAACTGAACTTGGAATTGGAATTTTCTCTTGTGCCTGATATGGTAAACATTTATGGTTTTTACTTTCCACTAAATGAAGCATAGCATACTGTATTTTTCTAATGTGAATATTGATAAATCTTACGAATGTTGTAAAAGAATACAGTAGTTATGTACAGACCTAAAATCGTAGAATAATTGTGTCATATGGCTGTATTTTATTTTTCACTTCAGACTTCTATTATATTTTTGTAAGGTAAATTTGCAAGAACAGTATTACCACTTATATGAGTTAACTTCGTATTTAAGAGTGGTGTTTTTTTTTTTTTTTCCTGTTGGGTTCCTTAGTTGTTCAATCTGTGTTTTTTGGGGCCTAGTATGGAATGATAGAGATAAACCAGAAATAGATTCTGCTCTTAATGTACCTTTAATATAGTAGATCAGATTTTTACCTCATACAATGTTGAATGAGATAACAATCAAAGGAAACGTATAGATCATATACTCTTAAGAATTAGGAAGAGAGAGAGATTATCCTCACCTTGCATGAATCAACGAAGGAGATGGTACATGAGATACTATAAGATCAGTTCATGCTTCTGGGAATATATTTTGGCCCACATAGTAGCTTGTTTCTTGGAAGCAATATAAATGAAACTCATAAGTTGTTTTAAATGGAGTGTAAGAGTCATAAAATGGTAAAGAAATAAAAATAAAAGCAGAAGATAGGATTCTTAAGAAGACCTTTGTCTCCAGTATGATCCTTGTTCCAGGACTGAGGAGCAGTTTATTCTTCCTTTTCAGTTCACCAAAACTTAAGTCAGTTCAGTTCAGTTCAGTCGCTCAGTTGTGTCCAACTCTTTGCAACACCATGGACTGCAGCACGCCAAGCTTCCCTGTCCATCGCCAACTCCCAGTTTACTCAAACTCACATCCATTGAGTCGGTGATGCCATCCAGCCATCTCATCCTCTGTCATCCCCTTCTCCTCCCGACTTCACTCTTTCCCAGCATCAAGGTCTTTTCCAATGAGTCAGTTCTTTGCATCAGTTGGCCAAAATATTGGAGTTTCAGCTTCAACAGCAGTCCTTCCAATGAATATTCAGGACTCATTTCCTTTAGGATGAACCGGTTGGATCTCCTTGCAGTCCAAGGGACTCTCAAGAGTCTTCTCCAACATCACAGTTCAAAAGCATCAATTCTTCGTCACTCAGCTTTCTTTATAGTCCAACTCTCACATCCATACATGAATACTGGAAAAACCATAGCTTTGACTAGATGGACATATGTTGGCAAAGTAATGTCTCTGCTTTTTAATATGCTGTCTAGGTTGGTCATAACTTTTCTTCCAAGGAGCAAGCATCTTTTGATTTCATGGCTGCAGTCACCATCTGCAGTGATTTTGGAGCCCCCCAAAATAAAATCTGTCACTGTTTCCCCATCTATTTGCCATGAAGTGATGGGCCAGATGCCATGATCTTAGTTTTCTGAATGTTGAGTTTTAAGGCAACTTTTTCACTCTCCTCTTTTACTTTCATCAAGAGTCTCTTTAGGTGTTCTTTGCTTTCTGCCATAAGGGTGGTGTCATCTGCATATCTGAGGTTGTTGATATTTCTCCCAGCAATCTTGATCCCAGCTTGTGCTTCATCCAGCCCAGCGTTTCTCATGATGTACTCTGCATATAAGTTAAATAAGCAGCGTGACAATATATAGCCTTGATGTATTCCTTTCCCTATTTGGAACCAGTCTGTTGTTCCATGTCCAGTTCCAACTGTTGCTTCCTGACCTGCATACAGATTTCTCAAGAGGCAGGTCAGGTGGTCTGGTATTCCCATAGAAGAATTTTTCAGAGTTTGTTGTGGTCCACACAGTCAAAGGCTTTGACGTATTCAATAAAGCAGAAGTAGATGTTTTTCTGGAACTTTTGCTTTTTCGATGATCCAGTGGATGTTGGCAATTTGATCTCTGGTTCCTCTGCCTTTTCTAAACCCATCTTGAACATCTGGAAGTTCATGGTTCACATACTGTTGAAGCCTGGCTTGGAGAATTTTGAGCATTACTTTACTAGCATGTGAGATGAGTGCAATTGTGTGGTAGTTTGAGCGTTCTTTGGCATTGCCTTTCTTTGGGATTGGAATGAAAACTGACCTTTTCCAGTCCTGTGGCCACTGCTGAGTTTTCCAAATTTGCTGGCATATTGAGTGCAGCACTTTCACAGCATCATCATTTAAGATTTGAAATAGCTCAACTGGAATTCCATCACCTCCATTAGCTTTGTTCGTAGTGATGCTTCCTAAGGCCCACTTGACTTGGCATTCCAGGATGTCTGGCTCTAGGTTGATGATCAAACCATCATGATTATCTGGGTCTTGAAGGTCTTTTTTGTATAGTTCTGTGTATTCTTGCTACCTCTTCTTAATATCTTCTACTTCTGTTAGGTCTATACCATGTCTGTCCTTTATTATGCCCATCTTTGCATGAAATGTTCCCTTGGTATCTCTAGTTTTCTTGAATTTTCCAATTCTGTTGTTTGCCACTATTTCTTTGCACTGATCACTGAGGAAGGCGTTCTTTAAGTCTATGGTTCTTAGAAAAGGAATTGATATAGTAATGATTTTAAGTATCAAATAATTAAAGTGAGGAAGAGACTAAAGTTTCACTAGAGATATTTGTTCTTTAATAATTGTCTTCAGTATTAATAAATCTAGAATAAATTAATAGAGGAATTTCAAAATAGATTTCCAGGGTTAGTAAAGAAAACCAGGGCTTCGTACTTTCAGCTCAATGTTCTTCAGCTCACACCCCCCTGATTTTTTTTTGTCCTTTTACGAAGATTCCTCTCATTCTGGAACTGTTCCATTTTCTGGGAGATACCACCAGCAAAGGAAACTCATACCCTAACTGCATGCAGCCCTTCCAGCACAGTTTCTAAATGCCACACTTCCCCCACTAGAGTTCATTCTCTGATCTTAAAAAAGAAATCTCCATCTTATTGCTTAATAAAATATATGGATAATAATTTAGAAGATGTCTTTCTTCTACTTCTCTTATTGAAAAGAAAGACAATACATGAATTGAACTGGGTAGGAAAAATGGATTTAAGGCAGTATTAAGTTCTTATGAAATTGAATTTATAAAATTCGTAATGTGAGGTTACATTTTATGTTCCTCTGGGACAGAAAGAGCACTGTGAGCTATCACATGTTACATTAACTCATTTTAGACGCTAGCTTTTGACTGAATCTTGAGGGATATAGTTATATTTCCTATAGATCCAGAAATTGAAAATGAAGGAAATTTGCAAGTCAGGTATCTAAAGATATTATTCACAAGTAACATTTAAGTATGATATTATAAGTGCATATGTGTATATCAGCAGGCTATTTTCAACCAGTTATAATTTAAGCACTGTTTTGATACTGCCTTTAGAAACTAGATCTGTCTTATCTCCAAGCTATAGGTTCAGCGGGCAGCTTCTTCTGAGGTCTGGCTAAACTGTAAGGATCTGACGTGGAACCTTCGCAGAGACATTGTGGACGCTGGCCAGACCTCAGCATCTTTTCCTGACCACTCTATGAAAATTCTTGTTGGAAGCACCTTGGTTCACCATTAGTAGATCTGGTACATACTTCTTTTATCTCCAGCATGTCAAGCCCTGTCAAGTTTTTAAACCACTCAAATCCAGGGAAGCTGGCTACTGCCCAAAGCAAAGGGCCCCGCAAGGCTAAGCCATTGGAAGTCAAGCATTTATCAGCTTACACATCTCAGAAAAATAACTCAGGGGTGAGTTGTACTCTGGCATTTATGTAATTTTTTCCATCCTCAGGAGGAAGAGGTAAAACAGCCTCTTGCACAAGCGAGAGCTAGCAGAAAGGAAAATTCAGTTCTGTTTGCCCCCTTACCTGTGGAGCACCTTTCCAATGCATGACTCAAGACATGAGTCAAAGATCTCGCTTCTGGTTCCTGACTTAACTCTAGAACAAGGAGCAATGAGACTTCTGAATCTAATGGAACCTCAAAGTGAATTTTACTTATTTTTGCCTTTTTGGTGATTCTGATATTTCACCAAGGCCCACAATCCCAAAACAATATAAAAAAATAGGCTATAAAAGGCCTCTGAGTTAATTCGATCCAACCCTATCATTTTGCAGATTAGCAAACAGTTGGACACGACTGAGCAACTGAACAACAAAAAGACTGAGTGCAAATAGCAAGGTAGAAAGTTAGGTTTAGTAGAATATCATTAATGTAAATTTTTTAAATGGCCAAAACAATATAAGAAGCATTCACATATATCTAAACAGTAAAAACATGGACATAAAGGCTATACACTTAAGAAATTACCTCTGAAAAGACAAAAAGAAAAATAAAGGTCCAGGATGGTCCAGCAGTACTTTCACATTGACTTGTAATAGTAGTTACCCTTAACACCCTCATCTCTCACCACCGCAGACTCTCTGAATCCACTCACTTCCCTTACCCCATGGACTGTAGCACGCTAGGCTTCCCTGTCTTTCCCTAGCTCCCAGGGCTTGCTCAAACTCATGTCCATTGAGTTGGTGATGCCATCCAACTGTCTCATCCTCTGCCGTCCTTTGACATCCTTTTGTCCTCCTGCCTTCAATCTTTCCCAGCATTAGGGTCTTTTCCAGTGAGTTAGCTCTTCGCGTAAGGTGACTGAAGTATTGGAGCTTCAGCTTCAGCATCAGTCCTTCCAATGAATATTCTGGGTTGATTTCCTTTAGGATGGACTGGTTGGATCTCCTTGCAGTCCAAGGGACTCTCAAGAGTCTTCTGCAACACCACAGTTCAAAAGCATCAATTTTTTGGCGCTCAGCCTTATATGGGTATTTTCTGTTTGTTTGTTTTTTGGTGGTCTTTTTTTGTTTTATTTAATGGACTTTTTAAAAGAACTTGGAGTATAGCTGCTTTTTATGATGCTGTGTTAGTTTCCTTGTATAATGAAGTGAATCAGCTATACATATTCGTATATCCCCTCCGTCTTGGACCTTCCTCGCACCTTCTGCTCCAGCCATCCCATTCATCTAAGTCACCACACAGAGCACCCAAGCTTAGCTCACTGTGCTGTACCATAGGTTCCCACTAGCTATTTACTTTATACATGGCTGTGCACATATGTCAATCCCAATCTCTCAATTTATCCCCTGCTCTGCCCGTGTCCATGCATCATCTGCCTTCTATGTCTGTGTCTCTATTCCTGCCCTGAAAATAGATTTATGTTTTTGAGAGTAGTTTTTTTGGATTCATATAAATTTAGTCTGTGCATAATTCCTGCATAGAATTCCATTATAAATTATATTAATATATCAATTTTTATACATTTTAATTTTTTATTGTATAAGCAAGCTTCAGTGAGCTTCATATACAGCTTCATATATAGCATCCCTCCTTGTTCATTTCTTCTAAACTATGAAATAAAAGAATTTGAAAGAACTTGTATATAAAAATTAATTTCAGGTTGAATATTTCTTATTTTTATAAATTAAAAGCCTAATTGAACATAATGGTTACTGTTCTTTCTTTTTATTATTGGTGTTTGAAATCTTAGTGATATTGTGATGTATTAAGAATTTAGCACATTTTAATCAATTTGCTCTTGTTTTATATCTCAGATACATTGTCAAGTTAATCATGCTTAGTTTGTGGTACAATATCATCTTTCTGTACAGGGCTTCTCTCGCTTTACTTTTTCTCCATGTCCATTTCTGTCTCATCTAATATATTTGATGTATGTCTTTGGATATATATGCATCTTTTAAAAATATGTAGTTTTGTGAATGGATTTTTAAAAATATGTCATACATAGAAAAGAACTACAAAATGTATATGCATAGGTTAGGTAATAAAACAAATACTATAAACCCACCACCCAATATCTTAAAACACTCCAATACCTTAGAAGCTTCCTCTTTGCCCCTTACTAACTGAATCCCTTTATTCCTACCTACACTTAAAAATAGTGGGTAAATATTAATTTTATGTTTGAAAGCTTACTTAATGTAATTATACTATTTTTGTCTTTTTGTTACTTCTTTCACTTCATGAGATTTATGTCACTCTGTGTGTAGTTATTCAGTAATGAGTCTATTGTATGAATACACCATAAATTACCCATTAAACTCTTACTTGAAATGTGGGTTGTTTTTGGTTTTTGCTTTTTCAAGTAACATTGATAATCTTTGCTTTTAACTGGAAAGTTTAGTCCATTTACATTTATTGATATTATTGATTATTTGGGTGTCTTTCTATTATCGTATGTATAATCTATTTGTCCTATTATTTTTGTTTCCTCTTCTCTCCTTCTATCATACCCCAAACTGATTGTTTTTGTTTTGTTGTATTGCATTTATTTCTTTTTTTCTCATTATATATTTTTTTCTTCTACAAGTTTAAAAGTTATATGCTGTATGACCATTGTTTTAATAGTATATTAGTTATTTAAAAATACATACTCAGCAAAGTTAACAGAAGTTTTTATGGTTACTCTTGAGAAATCTGAATATTTTATAATGCTTTAAACTGTTTTTCTCCTCTCAGTCTATATGCTTTTATTTTGTCCTGCACTGGTTCTATTCTTCATTTTCAACCCCGTAAATCACTGTTTTAAAGTTAATGTTTATGTAATTATGCCCACATAATATTTACTGTTATTTTTTATTCACTTTTCTTTCTTGTATCTCAGACTTTGTGAGTTCATTTTCTTTCTTTAAAATTCTCTTTAAGTGAGGGCCTATTGGTGGTAAATTCAATTTTTGTTTGTCTAAAATGTGTTTATTTTACTCTTAATCGTGGAACATAATTTACGTAGAAGTTCTGGTTGGCACTTACCTTATATCTTTGATTTGAACAAGTAGTCCTGTCTTAGCCACTATTTTGAAATTTGAAAGTGTGATTTTGGCTAACCAAGCCATATGTGAATTAGCGGAAATTTTAAGATGCAGCCCAGTTGCTGAGATGTGAAAATCTGTGCCTCTCACACTCAGTGAAAGATGATATATTTTTCTTAGTACATTACAGATGTCATTTTGCTATTTCTCAGCTTCTATTGATATTGCGAAGTTGCTCATCTAATTGCTATTTCTTTGTAATTATGTCCTTTCTATTTCGTTTTCAGATCCCTTTTTTTGATGTTCTGTAGTTTCATTAGGAGTGTGTTGGTAAAGAAATTTTTTTGATTTACTTTTCTTGGGACTTGCTGGACCACTTAGATTAGTATCTTTCAACAATTCTGTAAAATTATCAAAGCATTATTTCTTCAAATATTGCCTCTTCATCATTCTATAGAATATAGCCTTCTTGGACTCCAAACAGACATATGAGAGACCTTTTCATTTTAATCTCTCTACCTTAAACTCTCTTTCACCATTTGTTCCTGTATGCTTGAAAATTTCCTTCATATTTGACTTCACTCGTTCCTCAGCTATGTCTAATTTGCTTTTTAATGTGTTCATTTAGTTTTCAAATTAATGTTATTACACTTTTTATTTCAAAAAGTTGTTTTTCCAAAATGTTTTCCAGTGTTAATTCTTTGTGGTATCTTGTGACTTAGTCATATTTTCACTTTATTTTTTTTAAACATTTAAATATAGTCATTTTGTATTCTCTTTTGCAGATCTGCATTCCTAGTATCTTGGTAAGAATAAAATTTTAAAACCTGATAACTTTAGAAAAATGCATTTTGTTCCTTTAATACAGTAAGTACCATGTTATACATTTATACACTTTTTAGGGATTAGATTAATATATTTTTCTTGGTTTCATTTGAATCATATAAACTTTGTTCTTAACCAGTTATGCTAACTAAATTTAGAACATTATATGTACTCTTTTGGTAAGAGGAGAAGATAAATCTCCCTAATTTTTACTCTCAGTAAAGTGTGAAAGAAACACAAAATTGATGTTGATTTACTGATATCAGATTTTTTAAAAAAATAAATTTGTATAAGATATAAGCATAGGAATTTACTTGTAATAAAAATAAAACAAATACTGGTAAATCTTTCACCAGTGACCTTATAATAGTTTAAGGTTCTGTAAAGGCTTTATTAGGTGTGAATTAAAATTTTCTGACATTTTATGTGCATTTTCTCTCCTATACTCTCAGAAATTATGTTTATTAGATGTACTGCATTTACTCATCGCTGGTATTATAAATTGTTAGGTAAGAATTTTTAGAGAAATGTTAAGGTAGACTTTTAAGTTAACATGTTACTTGCTACTTTTTGAGACCTGTTTCATTTGTTAGGATACCACCTCAAAATGAATATTTTAAAGTTGTATTTTAGAGTTACTTATTTGAGTTTGTGGGCTAAAACAGTGCAGTTTTTATTATAGGGTACATGTTTAGCTGATTAATTTGAAATTTCTTTTTGCAGGCTTGTCTTAATCCACTTGTTGAAGTGGTTCCCACCAGGAACCCAGTCAAGTGCAACAAAAGGGCAGCTGATTCAGTCCATCCTGACCTTGCTGGTTTGTTGGTGAAAAACAAGAATCTTTTAGCTGAGGTATATGGATTACTTGAAAATAAAACACCATGGGAAGTTATATCCTCTGTAGGGAGAGAAACATTCTGATAAAAGTCTCCAAGTATTATCTAAACTCAGGTTTGCTTTTTTCCCCTCAATACTGAACCCTCTTATCACTGAAGGGCACTAATGTAGATCCAAATCTATCTTTTGCCAGAGAAATCCCTTTGGAGATTATACATATTGCTGCTTTTGAGTGACTACTGAATAGTGTAGGAACTGCCATGCTCAAAATGTACATAATAATAATAATTTGCGTGTGCATGCTCAGTTGTGTCTGACTCTTTGTGACCCCATGGGCTGTACACCATTAGGCTTCTCTGTCCATGGAACTTCCTAGACAAGAATACTGAAGTGGGGTGCCATTTTCTCCTCCAGGGGATCTTCCCAACCCAGGGATTGAACCCGTGTCTCTTATGTCTCTTGCACTGGCAGACAGACTCATTACCACTGCGCCACCTGGGAAGATAATAGTTACATGTATTAAGTATTTTTTCGATGGAAAGGATGAGTTCTCACTTGCAGTAAAGTGCTAAATGGCAAATATCTACTAATCTTACTAAATACTTGATGAAACATCTGAGTAGTATCAACAGATGAAAAAGAAACCACATTTGTAAGAAGTACCTTGACTTTGATACCTTTGATACCCTGCAATGAACTAAAGGATACTTGTAGGAATTTTTTAGCTGAACTCTAGTACCCTAAAGTATTTGTTGCAAGAGATTGGTAATCAAGATTGAAATCCCAAGGCCATTGTCGTTGTTAAAGGTAACGTAATGTGGCTGCGAGTCTGTATTGCCTCTATGGTTACCTTTAAGTAAAATGTTCTGAGTGCTGTTATTGTGGGACATTGAATAATGCCTTTTGAATAAGTAGCTCTCTGTCGCTTCTGTATTGGTTTGCTTGGGCTGCTGTAATAAAGTGCCATGGACTGGCTAGCTTAGTTAACAGAAATTTACTTTTTCACAATTCTGGAGGCGAGAAGTCCAATATAAGGTGTCAGCAGGGCTAGTTTCTTCTTTTTAATGTTTTCTCCAGCTTTATTGCCATATAACTGACATAACATTGTGTAAATTTAAGATGTACAGTGTGGTGATTTGATGTACATATGTGTTATGAAATGGTTACCACAATGAGGTTGGTTAATAACATCCATCACCTCACATAATTACTTTTTTTTTCATGGTGAGATGGTTAGTTTCATCTGAGGCCTCTCTCCTGGGCTTGTAGATGGTCATCTGTTTTCTGTGTCCTCGGGTTTATGTCTATGTCTAATTCAAGAAAACCTTTAAACAGATTTAAAGAAAATACATAAGCTATTCACATAGAATTAATTCTATGCATATAGAATTTCCAAGTACTTCTTAAAAGCAATTTTTTACATGTACACAAAGCATTTGGTACCTATACATATATTTTGTTTGTCAAAACAGATATCTAAAAGGTTCTAAAAGGTCTCACTGTGAATTGATTTTAGAGACTATATACATGAAAAAGTATTTCATAGCTCACATTGGCATTTTCTAAATTTAATAAAAATCAGTGACAATTTAACTCCAAGCTTTTTTTAAAAAAAAAAAAAAAACACAATTCCCTGGTGGTCCAGTGGTTAGTACTCCATACTCTCTTGCCAAGGGTCTGAGTTCAGTCCCTGGTCAGGGAACTAAAATCCTACAAGTTGTGCTGCCAAAAGAAAATGGAAAAAAAAAAAAAAAAAAAAAACCCTTCAAAAAATAAAATAAATAAAAAACAAATTTTAAAAAAGTCTATTGTTACAATAGAATACCTTCAGCTTGAGTCATTGTTCCCTTTCCCAAAACCTATTATTTAATCCTATAGTAACACAATCGTCTTGATGAGACAATTTTTCTCTTCATGCATACATTTAAGTCTTTTTGTTATAATTATCTCTTTGTGGGACATACAAAAATAATTACCATGTGTTTCTGTCCAATAATGGAGAAACAGGTGCAAAAAACTATAGGAAAAGCCAGATACAGATGGGATAAATATTAAAGAACTTGGTTGGTGATTGGATTGTCTAGTTTAGGCAATACGATATTGAGCTAAAACTCTTGCATAGTGCTAGGTAGACTGCTGTGGTAATAAAAGTTAAACAGGGAATTCCCTGGTGGTCCAGTGGTTAGGACTTGGCACTCCCACTGCAGGAGGCCTGGGTTAGATCCCTGGTCTCAGAACTAAGATCCCAAGAGCCATGAGGCTCATCCAAGGGAAAAAAAAAGTCTTTAACAGCTTGTTAAAAAAAATTACTGATAATATGTATAATAAGGCCTACTGTCTTAAATTTAAGATATAATTAATGTGTTTTGCCAGTATTTTTAATTTGATTTTCAAGGAAACTTCTATTTGTGAGGGCAATATGACTGTTTTTTGCAGATATTTTTCTTCCCTTAGAGTAGTAACAAGGCAAATAATAGAAACCTGGTAAATGCACCAGTTCTGGAGGGGGTGAATGGAGGCAATATAAATTTTGCAGCTAAAGTAAAAATCATGAGAACCAGTTATTATTAATTTTAGTTGAACTTTTTATTGAGATAATTATATATTCATTTGCAATGTTAAGAAATAATACAGAGATATTCACTGTAAACTTTGCACAATTTCTCCCAAATTTGCAAAACTGTAAATGTAAGAGCCTAAATATTGACATTGATGCAGTACAATCCACCAGTATTATTCAGGTTTCCCCAGTCTTACTTGTACTCTGTGTGTATTATGTTCTGAACAGTCAGTCAAAATACTGAACAATTAGTTTTAACAGCACAAAGATCCTTCCCATTGCCATTTGATATGCACATCTACTTATTTCCCATCCCAACTCCTGGCAACCACTTATCTCTTCACCATTTCTAAAATGCTGTCATTTCAAAAATGTTATATACTGGAAAAAAAGTTATATACTGAAAAGCTAAACATAGAGTTACCATGTGACTCAACAGTCATGCTCCTAGGTAGAAACACAAGAGAATTAGAAATATATTCACATAAAAACTTGTAAATGAATGTTCATTATAGCATTTTCTGTAAAACCCAAAAGTAGACATAACACAAATATCCACTGATGAGTAAATATGCAAAATGTGGTATATCCATACAGTAGAATATTATTTAGCCATGAAAAGGGATGAAGTACTAATTGATGCTCCAACATGGATGAACCTTGAAAACACTATGCTAAGTGAAAAAAAGCCAGTCACAAGAGACAGCATATTATGTGATTCCCTCTATATAAAATGTCCAGAATAGGCAAATCCACAGAAACAGAGAACAGATTAGTAGTTGCCAAGGACTAGGTTGGAGGTAACTACTAATGAGTATGGGATTTCTATAAGGGATAATGAAAATGTTTTGGGATTAGATCACAGTGACGGTTGCACAACTGTGAACATACTAAAAACTGAATTGTATGCTATAAAGGATGAATTTTAGTGTGTGTGGATTATATCTCAATTTAAAAAGTAAAAAAAAGAAAGTTCAATATGGCTACACAACTCTATGAATATACCAAAAACCATTCAGCTGTGTATTTTAAATGGATAAATCTATGAATTATACCCCAATAAAGCTGTTTTTTAAATGTTTTGCAAATAGAATCATGCACATACAACCTTTTTAGATTGGCTTGTTTCACTTAGCATAATTTCCTGGAGATTTGTTCAAGCTGTTTTATCAATAGTTTTGTCCTTTTTATTGCTGAGATTGTGGTATGTATATACTACAGTTTGTTTAACCATTCATTTGTTGACAAATACCTAGATAACTTCCAGTTTTTTAGCTATCAAAAGTAAAGTTGCTATGAACATTCATGTACAGATTTTTGTGTGAACATAATTTTTCATTTCTCTGGGATAAGTGCCCCCAAATACAATAGCTGGGTCATATGGTATTTGCATATTTAATTTTATAAGAAACTGTCGAACAATTTTCTAGAGTATCTGGACCATTCTATTTTCCTACCAGCAACATATGAGTGATCCAGTTTCTTTGCACCCTCACCAGGATCTGGTGTTGTCCCTGTTTTGTATTTTATATATTTTAATATTAATACATAGGGAGTGTTATCCCACAGTGGCTTTAATTTGCATATCCTTAACGGCTGGTGATGTTGAATCTATTTTTATGTGCTTGTTTGCCAACCGTATATCCTTTCTGGTAAAATTTCTGTTCAAGTCTTTTGCCCATTTTTTAAATCAGATTGTTTTCTGAGAATTTAGAGTTCTTTATATTAATATATTCTAGATATAAATCCTTTGTTGACAGTTTTTATCCACAAGCTGTATCTGAGTTTTGGGGTACCTAAATTTAGTTAAGTTCTGAATATATTTCAGGTTTGATTATGTCCAAATCCAACATCAAGCTATTAAAAAATTTGGATTCTTTAACATAAACGATAACAGGCAGACCTCTTTTATTGTGCTCCACTTTATTTTACCTCACAGATTCTGTGTTTTTTATAAATCGAAGGTCTGTGGCAACCTTGCATTGAGCAGATCTGTCAGCATTCTTTTTCCACCAGCATCTGCTCACTTTGTGCCTCTGTGTCACATTTTGGTAACTACTGCAATATTTCAGACTTTTTCATTGTTATATTTGTTGTGGTGATCTGTGATCAGTGATTTCTGATGTGACTATTGTAATTGTTTTGGGGCATCATGCTGCTACTGCTGCTGCTGCTAAGTCGCTTCAGTCGTGTCCGACTCTGTGCGACCCCATAGACGGCAGCCCGCCAGGCTCCGCCGTCCCTGGGATTCTCCAGGCAAAAACACTGGAGTGGGTTGCCATTTCCTTCTCCAATGCATGAAAGTGAAAAGTGAAAGTGAAGTCGTTCAGTTGTTTCCAACTCTTAGCGACCCCATGGACTGCAGCCCACCAGGCTGCTCCATCCATGGGATTTTGCAGGCAAGAGTACTGGAGTGGGGTGCCATCGCCTTCTCCGTTGGGGCATCATGAACTGTACCCATATAAGATAGTGAGCTTAGCTGGAAAATATCGGGAGTTTTGACTGCTCCATTTACTTGCCATTCCCCATCTCTCTCCCTTTCCTCCGGCCTCCCTATTCCCTGAGACACAACAATATTAAAATTAGGCCAATTTATAGCCTTACAATGACATGTAAGTGTTAAAGTGGAAGAGACAGGCTGACTCTCTCGTTAGAGGCTAATGCAGCTGGTGACTTTCATTTGAAGCCAGTGATCAATCCCAGTCTTAGAACCCTTGAGAATTATTCTAAATCTACTTTGCTTGTGCTCTTCCACATCTCTCACTTTAAATCAAAAGCTAGAAATGATGAAGCTCAGTGAAGAAAGCAAGTCAAAACTCAAGATAGGTTGAAAGCTAGGCCTCTTGCCCCTGAAACTGTCAGCTTAGCTGTGAATGCAAAGGAAGAGTTCCTGAAAGAAATTAAAAGACCTATTCCGGTAAACACACAATGATAAGAAAGTGAAACAGTTTTATTGCTGATACGGATAAAGTCCTTGTGATCTGGAGAGAGATCAAACCAGCCCCGGCATTCCCTTAAACCAGAACCTAATTCAGAGTGAGGCCCAACTCTCTTCAGTTCTAGGAAGGCTGAGAGAAGTAAGGAAGCTGCAGAAGAAAAAGTTTAACGGTTGGTTCATAAGGTTTAAGGAAAAAGCTGTTTCCATTACATAAAAGTACAAGGTAAAGCAGCAAGTGCTGACATAGTAGCTGCAATAAGATCCAGACGATCTGGCTAAGATCAAGATGAAGGTGACCACACTAAACAACAAATTTTCAGTGTAGACAAAACAGCCTCTTGTTGGAAGAAGATGCCGTCTAGGGCCTTCACAGCCAGAGAGGAGAAGTCGATGCCCGGCTTTAAAGCTTCAAAGGACAGGCTGACTCTCTCGTTAGAGGCTAATGCAGCTGGTGACTTTCATTTGAAGCCAGTGATCAATCCCAGTCTTAGAACCCTTGAGAATTATTCTAAATCTACTTTGCTTGTGCTCTTTAAATTGAACAACAAAGCCTGGATGACAGCACATCTGTTTATAATATGAGGTAACTGAGTATTTTAAACCTGCTGTTGAGTTTTACTGTTGAGAAAAAAAAGAGTCATTTCAAAATATTATTGCTCTTGGTCACCCAAGAGCTCTGATGGAGATGTACAATGAGGTTAAATTTGTTTTCATGCCTGCTAATACAATCTCCATGGATCAGTGGTGTGCTGTATCTCTAAGGTATGCCTGTAATGTAAGAGTGGTGTTTTTGTTTTCTTTTGTAATTCATAAAGTCATGACGTTTTTTTTTTCTTACTTTTTAAAAGTTTATTAAAACTTGTAAAGATGTCAGTATTTTACAAGAGTTTTAGGTTTACAACCAAATTAAGAGATACAGAAGTCTCCTTTTCCACACACTCCTATCTCCATACATGGAGAGGCTCCCCCATTGTCCGCATCATTCACCAGAAAAGTCATGACTTTTTAATCAAACTATTTCTCAATCACAGTTTTTCATTATACAAGCTGTAATTTTTTCAGACTTTCCTAAATATTCCACTACATGTATCAAACTATCTTTTTAAAAAATTTTATTAGAGTATAGTTAATTTACAATGCTGGGTTAGTTTCAGGTGTACAGCAAAGTGGATCAGTTACACATGTATCTCCTCTTTTTAGATTATTTTCCTTATATAGGTCATTATAGAATATTGATTAGAGGTCCCTGTGCTATACAGTAGGTCCTTATTATCTATTTTATGTATCAGTTCAGTTTAGTTCAGTCGCTCAGTCGTGTCTGACTCTTTGCGACCCCATGAATTGCAGCATGCCAGGCCTCTCTGTCCATCACCAACTCCCGGAGTCCACCCAAACCCATGTCCATCGAGTCGGTGATGCCATCCAACCATCTCATCCTCTGTCGTCCCCTCCTCCTCCCGCCCCCAATCCTACCCAGCATTAGGGTCTTTTCCAATGAGTCAACCCTTCGCATGAGGTGGCCAAAGTATTGGAGTTTCAGCTTCAACATCAGTCCTTCCAATGAACACCCAGGATTGATCTCTTTTAGGATGGATTGATTGGATCTCCTTGCAGTCCAAGGGACTCTCAAGAGTCTTCTCCAACACCACAGTTCAAAAGCATCAATTCTGCGGTGCTCAGCTTTCTTCACCGTCCAACTCTCACATCCATACATGACCACTGGAAAAACCATAGCCTTGACTAGACGGACTTTTGTTGGCAAAGTAATGTCTCTGCTTTTAAATATGCTATCTAGGTTGGCCATAACCTTCCTTCCAAGGAGTAAGCGTCTTTTAACTTCATGGCTGCAATCACCATCTGCAGTAATTCTGGAGCCCAAAAAAACAAAGTCTGACACTGTTTCCACTGTTTCCCCATCTATTTCCCATGAAGCGATGGGACCAGATGCCATGATCTTAGTTTTCCAAATGTTGAGCTTTAAGCCAACTTTTTCACTCTCCTCTTTCACCTTCGTCAAGAGGCTCTTTAGTTCTTCTTCACTTTCTGCCATAAGGGTGGTGTCATCCGCATATCTGAGGTTATTGATATTTCTCCCAGCAATCTTGGTTCCAGCTTGTGTTTCTTCCAGCCCAGCGTTTCTCATGATGTACTCTGCATATAAGTTCAATAAGCAGGGTGACAATATACAGCCTTGACGTACTCCTTTTCCTATTTGGAACCAGTCTGTTGTTCCATGTCCAGTTCTAACTGTTGCTTCCTGACCTGCATACAGGTTTCTCAAGAGACAGGTCAGATGGTCTGGTATTCCCATCTCTTTCAGAATTGTCCACAGTTTATTGTGATCCACACAGTCAAAGGCTTTGGCATAGTCAATAAAGCAGAAATAGATGTTTTTCTGGAACTCTCTTGCTTTTTCGATGATCCAGCGGATATTGGCAATTTGATCTCTGGTTCCTCTGCCTTTTCTAAAACCAGCTTGAACATCTGGAAGTTCACGGTTCACATATTGCTGAAGCCTGGCTTGGAGAATTTTGAGCATTACTTTACTAGCATGTGAGATGAGTACAATTGTGCGGTAGTTTGAGCATTCTTTGGCATTGCCTTTCTTTGGGATTGGAACGAAAACTGACCTTTTCCAGTCCTGTGGCCACTGCTGAGTTTTCCAAATTTGCTGGCATATCGAGTGCAGCACTTTCACAGCATCACCTTTGAGGATTTGAAATAGCTCAACTGGAATTCCATCACCTCCACTAGCTTTGTTCTTAGTGATGCTTTCTAAGGCCCACTTGACTTCACATTCCAGGATGTCTGGCTCTAGGTGAGTGATCACACCATCGTGATTATCTGGGTCCTGAAGATCTTTTTTGTACAGTTCTTCTGTGTATTCTTGCCACCTCTTCTTAATATCTTCTGCTTCTGTTAGGTCCATACCATTTCTGTCCTTTATCGAGCCCATCTTTGCATGAAATGTTCCCTTGGTATCTCTAATTTTCTTGAAGAGATCTCTAGTCTTTCCCAATCTGTTGTTTTCCTCTATTTCTTTGCACTGATCACTGAGGAAGGCTTTCTTATCTCTCCTTGCTATTCTTTGGTACTCTGCATTCAGATGGGAATATCTTTCCTTTTCTCCTTTGCTTTTCGCTTCTCTTCTCTTCCCAGCTATCTGTAAGGCCTCCTCAGACAGCCATTTTGCTTTTTTGCATTTCTTTTCCATGGGGATTTTCCTGATCCCTGTCTCCTGTACAATGTCACGAACCTCTGTCCATAGTTCATCAAGCACTCTGTCTATCAGGTCTAGTCCCTTAAATCTATTTTTCACTTCCACTGTATACTCATAAGGGACTTGATCTAGGTCATACCTGAATGGACTAGTGGATCCTCTCCTCAGTGAAAAAATCATACCTAATGAAAATTATACAGACAACAATCATCTAAAGCCTCTGAAAATTGTCCTAAGGATATACAGAAAATGGAGAAATAGTTATTTTATGTATAGTAGTGTTTATATTCAAATTCAGTCTCCCAATTTATCCATCTCCTTCTTACCCCTTGGTAACTATAAGTTTAATGCTGATAAGAATAAAATTATTTATTTCAAATCCTTTTTGTCAATTTGATATGATTTTTAAAAATTTATTTCTTTATTTTTGGCAGTGCTGGGTCTTTTGTTGCTGCGCACAGGCTTTCTCTAGTTGTGGCTCACAGGCTTTGTTGCCTTGCAGTATTTTGGGGATCTTCTCAGACCAGGGATCAAACCCATGTCCCCTGCATTGCAAGACAGATTCTTAACCACTGGACCACCAGGGAAGCCCTGATAAGATTTTTTAAGTGTATTTAATATTGGAATCTACTGTTAGGAGATTCAAAAATCCTCATTTTATTGTATAATGTATAATTTAAATGCTCATAATGATTTAAAATCATGGTTTTTCTAAAACCAAAATTATAAATGACTTTAAAATAACACTTTCCTTTTCTCATTAGCTAAGAAATCTTCGAAACAAACTTTTCATAAAAGAAACTTCATTGCAAGAGATGAAGAATGAGCTAGAAACTTACAAAGAAAATAATGTGCAACAGTCATTCCAGATAATGTCCCTGAAAGATGATATCAAGGGCTTAGAGGAACTTGTTGCTTCTCTAACCAGAATTAAATCTTTGAAAAACACCAGTATTCAGAGTCTTGAAAGAGGCAACTGGGATCTAACTGAAAAACTTACAGAACTAGAAAATCTTCTAAGGTAGGGAATTTTCTAGTTTGTTTTCAAAAATGTCATTCATTTTTCATAAGCTTGCAAATATTATATGAACTTCATATTCCTGACTGATCACAGAATTTAAATCTAACAAAATTTAACATATCTGACTCAAAATTAAATTTTTAATTGAGAGTTAATTTCCATTCCATTAAAATTCACCCTTTTGCAGCATACAATTTAGTAGTTTTTAGTATATTCACAAGGTTGTACAAGCATCACCACACTAATTCTAGAATACTTTCATCAACCCCTAAAAAAATCCATGTCTACTAGTAGTTGCTCCCCAATCCACTCTTTCCAGTTTCTGACAACCAGCAGTCTACTGTCTTTCTCTATGGGCTTGCCTTTTCTGGACATTTCATATGAATGAAATGTTACAATATATGGCCTCTGTGTCTAACTTCTTTAATTTAGCACAGTGTTTTCAAGATACATCAATGTTTAGCCTGAATCAGTACTTTTTTTTTAATGCCTGAATAATATTCCATTATAAGGTTATACCACATTTTGTTTGTCCATTCATCAGTTGATGAACATTGAGTTGCTTCGTTTGCAAGGGACTTTATGAGTGAGCTGCTAAGTACATTGTTGTGTGAACTTTTATATGACTGTAAGTTTTATTTCTCTTAGTTAAATGCCTTAGGAGTAGAATTGCGGGTTGTAAAGTAACTCTATGTTTAACTTTTTGAGGTTACTTCTGAGCGACTTCCAGGCTGTTTTCTAAAAATTTTTGATGAAGCTTACCTTTTTTTTCTTTTGTCATTTTGTGTCTTTGGCTTTATAGCGAAGAAACCTAATCTAGTATCACAAAGATTTACACGTATGTTTAATTTTAATTGTTACTGTTTTAATACTTAAAATTTTATCATTGATCCATTTTGACTAATTTATTTATTCATTTATTTTTGGCTGGCTGGTTCTTCATTGCTGTGTGCAGGCTTACTCTAGTTGCAGTGAGCAGAAGCTACTCTCTAGTTGCGATGTGTGGGCTTCTCATTGTGGTGGCTTTTCTTGTTGTGGAGCATGGGCTGTAGGTGTGTGGGCTTCAATAGTTGTGGCTTATGGGCTCGGTTGCTGTGGCACACAGGCTTAGTTGCCCCATGGCAAATGGAATCTTCTCAGACCAGAGGTCGAACCCATGTCCCCTGAATTGGCAGGTGGATTCTCAACCACAGGACCACCAGGGAAGTCCCCACCACTTTCTTTTAATCAAATTTTTATTACTATTTTTCTCCTGTGTTATTTTAAAATATCTTTTAAATTATCATAACTTTTTACCTTAGACCTTGTGATTACAATTAAAGTCTAGATTTGGTATGGCTGCCTTTGTATCTATCCTACTTTGGATTTGCAGAACTTACTTAATCTATCAATTGATGTTTTTCATCAGGTTTCAAAAATTCTTGGGAAGTATTTTTTAAAGTTTCTATCTCATTCTGTGTCTACTCTCATTCTAAGGCTATAATTACAAGGAATGACCTTTTGAGTCATCCTCAATGACTCACTTCTACATGTCTCAATTCTACAGTGTGACCTACATGTCTCCAATATAATTTTATTGAATTATATTTTCTCTTAGATAATTCAGATATTTTATTTGACCTGACCCATATTCACTAATTCTATAGGATGCAAATCTTCGATAGAAAAGAATATAACAAACATGGAAGGTGGACTGAAACTTGAACTTAGCTTCAAGGTAGAAAATATTACCAAACCTATCAATTGTTAATCAAAACAAGAACCCAAATAATTAGTTGTTTGTATTTCATAATAAAACAAGTTTTTACATATGCTGTTTTCTATTGTACCATTTCTAATTCCTTTACCTTTTTTGAAACTCTATTCAGGGATTCAGTTGAAGAGCCCATGCAGGTGTTACTAAAATGGGAATACAGTTGTCCTTCATCCCTTGTGCCTCATAGCCTGCAGGGGATGGTTCTAGGACCCCTGAGAGTACCAAAATCTGCACATGCTAAATCCCTTATATAAAGTAGTACAGTATTTGCATATAACCTATGCACATCTCTTGTGTACTTTAAATCAACTCTAGATTACTTGTAATAGCTAATCCTATGTAAGTGGTTGCTGGTGTAAGACAAATTCAAGTTTTGCTTTTTGGAACTTTCTGAAAAAATTTTTTTTGAATAGTTTCAATCCATGGCTGCTTGAATCCATGGATGTGGAACTTGCAAATACAGGCCCATGGTACTTGTACCCATGTGGAACCTCCTGATCATCACAATATTATCATAGTAGCAGAGACATATTCATACTCAAATTTCCTCTTGAAAAAGAGTGATTTCAAAATTGGTTTCTCCCAGGGGAACTACTACAGACTTAACATTGAATCATTCTCTCCATTTCTCTGCCATTTCTCATCTCTTCCTAGAAATAATCCAGGAACTAGCACAGCTCTTTTCATAAGGAATACATTTTTACTTGATACACATATTTAATTTATTTTAAATGGGGATATTTCTTGTTATTATTTGAAGTTTGAAGAGCTGGTTTCATGATATTGTTACCTACCAATAATATCTTACACAGAGTACACCTGATTGAAAGAAAAAGAGCAGAGCGAAAAGCAGACCTTTTGGAGAAAAAGTTAGCAGGTGCTAACAGGTTCACCCCTTATACGAATATGAAAGAACAAGAAGATTCCTTGGATAGTTTCACGACAAAGGTGAGAACAAATTTTGGCTGATTTTTGAAGAAAAAGGGTTTTTGTTACTTTATGTTATTCCAGGAGATAATTGGCAAATGTTGAGTGGTTTGTTGGTCCTCTTGTGGAGGATAAAAGGAAGCAGTACGGCACAGTGAACTGAAAGCATTTCTGAAGTATGGAGAGAAAGTGCAAGGCAGATCTGAAGGTCTCTGTGATACTAACGAGGAGGTTAGAGGGAATGGAGCTGTGAGAGAACTGGGAGGAGGTGGTGGTTAGAGACTGAAATATTGAAGTTTTAAATTTCTAGTATGGGGTAGTTCCTGCTACTGACAAAATCTGGGTTCTTGGATTTGGGTATAAAGATTGAATAGGGGTGTAGAAGAAAGTTATTGAAACTGAGGCACAAGGGTCACAAAACTAAACTGGTGGATCATCTATACTGGATATTAAAATCTAGATGTATGCATGAGTTGGGTTTAGAAGGAAGAGGTTAGCCTGGTCCCTAGTAGATAGCAATTCACAGGATGAATAGAAGTTTTACGGAGGAACGTTGAAGGAGGATGGGAGATGAATTACTGTCAAGGAAGTGGTAAAAGTTTATTCTGAAATCCATAGACTTTAATTGTTTATTATATGCATGCTAAGTTGCTTCAGTCATGTCCGACTCTTTGCAACCCCATGGGCCGTAGCCCGCCAGGCTCCTCTGTCTGTGTAATTTTCGAGGCAAGAATACTGGAGTTGGTTGCCATGCCCTTCTCCAGGTTTATAATATTCTGAATGTAAAATAGGTCCATCATGATCCAATTAATGTGAGGGGTTCCACTTAAAAAATTCAGCAACCACTTTCAGAGTTTAAAGTAATTCCAATTTTTAGTTACCTCTTTCAAGTAATTCACAGTAACACCTTCTATGTTTTTCACTTTTCTGTCATATCTCTGAAAAACTCTCCCACACCAGTCTGTGTAGCTCTGACCTTTTCTTCCACTGCTCTTTTATTCTACCTCTTTCCCCCCTCCCCCCTGGGCTTTTAGTGAGACAAACCCATCATTACTTCAACAACTCTAGCTGCCCTTCTATCTCCTAGTTTCACAGGACAAAAAGTCCAGAAAGTAAACTTATTTACTCAGTTTTCAGAATTAAAGGCGAAAAGAAGAATTTATAAAGGCAGAATCTTCCTGGGAGAGGTAGGGTGAAGGAGTAGTATTGCGTTATCTTTTATTTTTTTCTGTTTACAATGAAAGCAGGGTGCTTACAAGGGAAAGGTTGGGGGGAAGAAATGTGACTTATTTATGCTTTTACATTATCAAAGCTGTTACTATTAAATGATGTTCTATAATCATAATTAAGTCTTTATGAAAATATCCATTTCCCTGCCAACTTTACACTTAGTCTTAGCATTCATTGATGATCCTTGACTGAATCAGTTGTTAGGAGAACCAAAATGCTGAGCTGTGAAATTCTATCATTCCTTCTACATTTATTACCTCAAAATACTCTGTAAACAGTTCCTTCAAAAACTGGAGCAGTTGGTTAGCCATTTCTCTAAGTTAAACTTCCTGTGTTCTCAAAATACTTTCTCCATAACATCACTTTTTTTTGCCCTTCCCACATGCCCCCCAAGAGGTATTTTAATATCTCTTGATGTTCTAGTTTATTCTTATGAGTATGCTCTTGTCTCTTAATAACTCTGTAACTCTTTGTTTCTATAGAGAGCCTTTTCTCCTCAAGTTCTGTATTATGACTATACTTATATTTCAAAGGGACCGAAATAGATGTCTCGATATTAAATTCCAAATGAGAAGTTTAACACGTGTGTTGGTATATTTAGGATAAGGATGAAGCTATGCTGGTCAAAAACTTTGAGAGAGACAACGCTTTTCGCTCTGAAGGACCAAAAGATGGACAGAAAATTTGGGATAAGTGTCAACAAGATTTGATCCATAAGGAAAAACAAATACCTGAGTTAGACCGACCTTCACGTTCATACAACTGGGAAACTAAAACAGCGCGATCCCACTATCAGAGATTTCTCAGTCAGCTGTCTGCTCTTCCCAGCAACAGTATTGAACCCACACCAGCCATAGAGGAAGCTGTGAAAGAGAGCATTCCGGAGACTGATGCAAATGAGCAATCTTGGAAGTCCGTAAGTGTATCAACAGATGGAATTCCTCTTTCAAATTAGTTTTAAGATGTGGATTTTGATGTTAGTCAATTTGGTAAACTGCCGGAGTCCAGCTCCAGCAGCCAGGGAAACGCCCTGAAGGGATGAACAGGGTCAGCGAATGATGCAGCCTCTCACTCATTTGACTTCCCTTGTGGCTCAGCCAGTAAGGAGTCTGCCTGCAATACAGGAGACCCGGGTTTGATCCCTGGGTTGGGAAGATCCCCTGGAGAAGGAAATGGCAACCCACTCCAGTATTCTTGCCTGGAAAATCCCATGGACAGAAGAGCCTGACAGGCTACAGTTCATGGGATTGCAAAGAGTGGGACACGACTGAGCAACTTCACTTCACTTCACTCACTCATTTGGACTGCATGTTTATTTTAAGCATCAGGTTTTCTTTTATACTTTTATAAAAGCATTAGGTCAGAGGTATGACATCTTCAGTTTCCCCTCACCCAGATTTACTGTCTCCATAAATCATTGTTGTCCATTAGAGTTCCCTCTTAAGTGTCCTTGTGATAACATTGTAACTCAAGTTTGTCTCTGGGCTGTATACCACATTCCTCAGTTTATTTCTTATCTTTCTAAATCCTGCTTGAGCTCATTAACTCCTAAAAAGACTTCTAGCTATTAGTATCTCTAAAATTCGTAGTCTCTATAAGCTATAGTAAAATACTACAACATACCTTAAACTTTTAGCTTCTAATTATTCTTAATTATTCCTAACTCCTAAACTCAGCGAACTTGTTTTGCCATAAACATTTCCCTTACAAGCAAGTTTCAGATAACAATGTTTCCCATGGTCTCAAGCTGCAGCCTATGTGCTCATCCTGGAGCATTCTTTGTAAAGATCCTTGAACAAATGTCAATAGTTAACTTTATGGATTATAACATTCTTTCCAGCCAACTCAGCCGGAGGAAGGAAAGGACAAGTCAGGAATCACAAGACCTAACTCCTTCATCCCGGGACCGTGCCTTCGGGATCAGGAGAGGGGGTTGGGGCCGTGCCTCCATTTTGTCAGTAATGTCTATCGTGGCTCCGGACAGTAAACCCTGTGGCTCTGATTTTATTTTTATTACTATAGTGATAAGAGGGACGAGGATGTCCATTATCACAATAGGGGTAATATAGTGTGTTTAAGAGCAGAGAGGCCGGGTATGAATTCCAGCTCTGCGATTACCGAATGTGTGCTCTTGGGCAGGTTATTTATGCTCTCTGTGCCTCAGTTTTGCAAATTTTGGTAGGAGTGGGAGTGGGTTTAGGGAGGGATATAGTTTGTGTACCACAGAATGGTTGTAAGGATTAAATGGATTAATACATGATACTTAGTACAGTTCAGTGTAAGCTCAATGAATGTTCACTTAAAAATAGTGGTGTGGTGAGGATAATGTTTCTGTCATGACCAAACACTGGTCAGTTTAGTCAGTGCAGTGAAGTAAATTATCAAGTCAGTCATTTGTGTGAATTTACTGGTCAAGTCTATCAAAAGATTGATCCAGCAAGTTCAAGTGTATATATCTCCTGTTATGTTCAAATTATTGTAGTAAAATTTCATCACTCTTCATCCTAACAGTCACATGAAAATAGGTGTTGCTTAAATTCAGTGTGTTAGTAAAACCTGCTACATGGTAGTCTGCTTATTATGCAGTTAGAATTTTTTTACACTCTCTCTCTTAAAATTCATTATGCTATTTTATTACTCAGTACTCACTAAAATGTCTTATTTTTGTATATCAAACCTTTGTTTCTTTTTTAAAACCAGCTGATACATGTTGAATCTTCTTAAACATCTTCCCCATTCATTTATTTAATAACTTAGTGTTCAGTTCAGTCACTCAGTCGTGTCCGACTCTTTGCAACCCCACTGACTGCAGCACGCCAGGCCTCCCTGTCCATCACCAACTCCCGGAGTTTACTCAAACTCATGTCCATTGAGTCGGTGATGCCATCCAACCATCTCATCCTCTGTTGTCCCTTTCTCCTCCTGCCTTCAATCTTTCCCAGCATCAGGGTCTTTTCAAATGAGTCAGCTCTCCACATCAGGTGGCCAAAGTATTGGAGTTTCAGCTTCAACATCAGTCCTTCCAATGAACACCCAGGATTGATCTTCTTAGGATGGACTGGTTGGATCTCCTTGCAGTCCAAGGGACTCTCAAGAGTCTTCTCCAACACCACAGTTCTAAAGCATCAATTCTTCGGCGCTCAGCTTTCTTTACAGTCCAACTCTCACATCCATACATGACTGTTGGAAAAACCGTAGCCTTGACTAGATAGACCTTTGTTGGCAAAGTAATGTCTCTGCTTTTTTTTTTTTCTGCTTTTTAATATGCTGTCTAGATTGGTCATAACTTTCCTTCCAAGGAGTAAGCGTCTTTTAATTTCATTACTACAATGTTAATATAAGTAGAACTTGCACATAGTTTTGAAAATAGAAATCATGGACCATTGGGATGTATCATCTATTTTTTTTCCATACAGAGAGCTGAAGTCCTCCAGCAGGAAATTCAGATGCTCACTAAGCAATTGGAGAAGCAATCTCATCACTCTGAAGAAACTGCTAGAGAACTATCCGACACTGAGGAAAAGTATACAGAACAAAAAAGACCCTTGAAATGTCTGGAAGGAAAAATTGCTATTAATGACCTTTTTCAAGGGAAATTAGACTTGGACACGAACAAAGTAAGAATTTCCTGAAGTATAAGGCATTTTTTTGACAATGAAAATGATCATCTTATATCATCTAATGTTCAAAGCTATTAATGCTATTTGTACTTTAATAGTGGGAAAGGGAGGAAATTTTGCTACAAATTTTGAACCTTCTGATTTTATCAAAAAACCTCTCCTTATTCCATATCTCCCATTTTTCTACTGTACACATCTGATATTTATTGTAAGGGCATTTGTTTATATATATATATATTTAAATTGGAGGATAATTGCTTTACAATGTTGTGGTGGTCTCTGCCGTACATCAGTGTGAATCAGTCATAATAATATAGATATTCCCTTCCTCTTGAGCCTTTCTCTTGCCCATTCCCCGCCTCTAGATCATCACAGAGCACCAAGCTGGGCTCCTTGTGTTATACAGCAGCTTCCTGCTGGTTACCTGTTTTACACACGGTAGTGTATATATGTCAGTGCTACTTTCTCAATTTGTCCTACCCTCTCCTTCCTCCACTGTGTCCACCAGTCCACTCTCTACATCTGCATCTCCATTTCTTCTCTGTAGATAGGTGTATCAGTACTATTTTTCTAGATTCCATATACATTAATAAACAATGTACTTCTTAATATACTTTTAAAAGAAGATTAGAGAGAAATGACTCTCTAAAGATGGAATTTTAGCTACTGTGTCAGATATGGTGGGCATTGGGAAGGAGCTGTTGGTGAAATTCCTCAATAATTACCTTATAGACCATTTCCTTTTCTATTTTTTGCTTCTCTGCATCTATAAAGTCTATCCTAAAAGTGCAATGGGAATAGGTAGGATGTTTTTCAGGAGATTTTGATTCTATTTTACTACCTCTTCACAGAATTGCCTGTCAACCCTTACCCATGCTATACTATTTCTATACTTGCTGTGCCCCAGAGTATAAACTCACTCACTCACTATTGAGTCTGTCATTCCATTCATTCATTCATTCATTGATCCCATAAAGTTTGATCACTCAGTTTTTAAAACTTCCAGCACTTGGTAAAGTGGTATTGGCAATGCACTCCACAGTACAAAGATGAATCCAGCTTCTACCTCTGCTCTTGAAAATGTAGTTGGCAATGATTCATTTCCACATAAAAAATTTAAAATATATTATGTTAAAAATTGAAGAATATATAAACAGCACATGCTTTCCACAACCCTTGAAACCATGCTAAAAGATTTGACGAAAACAATAATAATCTTCTTTAACCCTCTTTCTGCCTATTTCACCTCAGTAACCATTGTATCTATATCTTCTATAACTATTGCAGTGATTATGGAAATATATGTATATATACATACACTTATGTAAATGCTGACATTTTTACAAAATTGGGATTGTACGAGTCAAAATACTCATCTTACTTGATAAGTAAGTACTTCATGGTCTTTCCTTAGATCAAAAGATACAGGTTTAACTCATTCCTTTACAGTTGCATAATATTCCATAACGTTTTTAACCAGTTCCCTAGTAAGAACTATGGATGGTCATTCTCTTATTCCTACTTTTTATGCCACTACAAATAATGCTGAAATAAGTATGTTCATACATATGTATTTCCACACTGGTGCTTTCTCCGTCTATGGGTGGGTGTGTGTGCGCTCAGTCACTTAGTTGTGTTCTACTTGGCTACCCCATGGACTGTAGCCCACCAGGCCCCTCTGTCCATGGAATTTTCCAGCAGGAATCCTGGAGTGGGTTGCCATTCCCTAGTCCAGGGGATCTTCCCGACACAGGAATTGAACCTGCATCTCTTTGCATCTACTGCATTGGCAGGCAGATCCTTTACCGCTAGCGCTACCTGGGAAGCCCCCTCTCCCTGTGGGACTGAGTTCTAAATGTGGAAATACAGGATCACAGTGTATGAGTATTTTTTTTTCCTTTGGTCACACCACATAGCTTGCAGGATTTTCATTCCCTGACCAGCGATCAAATCCAGGGCCCTGGCAGTGAGAGTGCTGAGTCCTATCCACTAGACCACCAGGAAGTTTCCTCACTATTTAAAAGTTTAATGGCTTCCCTGGTGACTCAGACGTAAAGAATCCACCTGCAATGTGGGAGACCTGGGTTCAATCCCTGAGTCAGGAAGATCCCCTGGAGAAGGAAATGGCAACCCACTCCAATATTCTTGCCTGAAGAATCCCATGGACAGAGAAGCCTGGCAGGCTACAGTCTATGGGTCACAAAGAGTTGGACACGACTGCGCAACTGAGCTCACACACATGTACACATGCACCACCTTACTGAATTTACTTATTAAGTCTAATAATTTACTAGAGTTCTAGGGTTTTCTTGACATAGTTGAATATTATATTGTTTCATAGGAAACAATGTATTTCTTTTAGGTTTTCAACTTATTGACACTGAGTTACCAAGTAGTGTTTAGAATTCTTTTCATGTTTTCTACATCTATGCATTCTGTATGTTTCTCCTTTCTAATATTGTGTGTTTTCACTTTCTCTCTTTCCTCCTTAACCAGACTTGCCTGGGACATCTATTTTGTCTTTCCAAAGAACAAATGATTCCTTTTTATTTACATTTTACTAGTTTAGTTTTGATGTATACATAATGAAACTATATGGTATCTTTATTAAATCTATACCCCTTGTTTTCTCTTTTTCCTTATGTAAATATGCTCTTTTTGGGGGGGATTCCCTTGTTTTAATTCATAAAAACAGCAAAGGCTGTAAATATTCCTCTGTAAGTTGTTCAGTATATTTTTATATGAAGTTCACTGCATTTTATAAATGTTTATAATTTTTCTATTAATTTTCATTTCTTCTTTGAGCTGCAGTTATTTAGGAGAATTTTTTTATCTTTTACACTTATATGTATATATTATACATACATATATTTTTTAAAAATTAAATATACCACGAGTCTTCTATTGAAAAGCAGCAGCCCACTTCTGTACTTCCACCTATCCTATTTCCCAGAGGGAACTACTTTTAACCATTTTAGCTCTTGCTTCTGGTAGTAAACTCTATTTTCTTAAATAATTTGCTTATATTGCTATGTGTGCTGTGCTGTGCTTACTCAGTGCTAAGTCATGTCCAACTCTTTGCAACCCCAAGGACTGTAGCCTGCCAGATTCCTCAACACATCCAGATTCTCCAGGCAACAATACTGGAGTGGATTGTCATGCCCTCCTCCAGGGGATCTTCCCAACCCAGGAATTGAACCAGGATCTCCTGCCTTGCAGGTGGAGTCTTACCAGCCGAGTTACCAGGGAAGCCCTTATATTGCTATATCTTGAGTATTTGTTTTAAACATTATCTGTTGACTTCCTATTATATGATAGATGAAGGTTTATCTCTTTCCCCCTCCACCATCTATCGTCCCAGTATAGGTATATCAGTATTTTTAGCTAAACCCATAATCAGCATTTATTTCACTATGATACTAAATAATGTTTACAAAATGCCCAGTATTATACTCTTGTGACATTTCCTTCCTTGTAGTACTGTATGTTATTTTTCTGAGAGTTAATAGTTTTCTTGTATTTTCATATGTATAATTTTCAACATTCACTTATTAATTTTTTCTCCGATACTATGTCAGATGATCTTATAATCTACAAAAATCTCCCATTCTTTCTCATCCAGACTCCTTAATTCTCTCGCATCAGTCTGGACTGTTTGCTCTGTGGGCCTGGGCACAGCTATAGTCCTGTGACTTTTCTTCTCCAATCTCTTGGTTAGGTTGCACTGTTTCCTGAATCTTTTGTCTTCCTTTCTTTTGATTTACTTTCTTATTTTGCTGGGGTACATCTTCTAATAGATTTCTAAGAAATGGTATCTTGGAGGGAAAAAATTCTTTGAATAAATTACAAGGTAAATTACAAGGTCTTTTTTTGTTGTTGTTCACCTTCAGGATCAGTTTAGTTGGGTTTAGACTTTATTTTCACGCAGAGATTTGAAGGCATTAATCCATTGTCTTCTGATTTCCAGTGTGTTATTGAGAAAAATGGTGCCATTCTCATTCTTATTCCTTAATATGTTACTTGTTTCATTTTTTAATGGATTAAGACATTTGTAATAACATTTTAAGTAACTTTTTCTCATTATAAAATTAATTTATGTACATTAGTTCTGTATGTTTTTCTTTCCTAATAGTATTTCCATTTTCTCTTCCTTTTTTAAAATTTTAAAACTGTATTTATTTATTTGTTATTTTTGGCTGCGCTGGGTGTTCATTGCTGGGTGCAGGCTTTCTCTAGTTGCAGCAGGCAGGGGCCATTCTCTAGCTGTGCTGCACAAGCCTCTTGTTAAGGTGGCTTCTCTTGTTGTATATCATGGGCTCTAGAGCAAGTGGGCTTTAGTGGTTGTGGCAAGTGGGCTCAGTAGTTTCAGCACACTGGCTCAGTAGTTGCAGCTTGTGGGCTTAGTAGTTGTGGCACATGGCTTAGTTCCTCCATGGCATGTGGAATATTCCAAGACCAAGGATCAAAGCTGTGTCTCCTGTATTGGCAGGCAGATTCTCAACCACTGGACCACCAGGGCAGTCTTCTCTTCATCTTTAACCAGCCTTGCCTGGAGTATCTATTTTCTTATTGGAACAACTAGTGATTCTTTGTTCTTGCCTGGAGAATCCCAGGGACGGGGGAGCCTGGTGGGCTGCCGTCTATGGGGTCGCACAGAGTTGGACACGACTGAAGTGACTTAGCAGCAGCAGCAGCAGTGATTCTTTTAAATATATTTTATTAATTTTTAGTTCATGTATAATGAAAATATGTGGTATCTTTATTAAATTTGCACCTCTTCTCTTTTTCTTTTCTGGTAGTAACTTTATAAAGTACAAAATAGTAGAAAGGATACAATTAAAATAGCCAGTAATTCTACCACTTTGAGATAACCAGTGTTAACATACAGGTATATTTTACTATGACTATTTTCATGACTATTTTAACATAACTGAGAAAGGCATAATTTTTCTTCATCCTGCTTCTTTCATTTAACTATATCATTAGCATTTTCTCTTAGTAAGTATTTTTGAAAACTTGATTTATAAGAAATGTATTAATCTGAATGGAATGCTAGATTTCTAATTAAAAAAAAATGGATATGTAACAAGCAACGAAGGTTTACTGTACAGCACAGGAAACAATAGTCAATATCTTGTAATAACCTATAATGGAAAATAATCTGAAAAATAATATGTGTATATGTATAACTGAATCACCTTACTGTGTACCTGAAATACTGTCAGTCAACTATAACTTCAATAAAATGTATATATTAAGGAAAAAATACCCCAAAAGAAATATATTAATTCTTAATACATGAAATGTATTAATTAATCACCTGTAATTTAATTATTTTTTGACATTTGTATTTCTTCATGTTATAAATAATGTTGTAGAGGATATCTTTTTGCTTGAATCTTTATCTAAATATTTTATTATTTCCTAATCATACCTTATTAGAAAAGTTGAACTAATACATGCTGTCACGTGGTGTTTATAAATTGTCTGCTTAACTGTACCTTTGTTAGCATTAAGCCATCACTTTTACTGTCACATTTTATTTTCTGAATTATTATAATGCATATTTATGGTGAAAACGATCCTATTTATATAAGAATTAAGTCTATAATTTATCAGTCTAGGGTAGATCTGGTATGCTAGTGTGTAATACCATCTTAAAGCATAGCTTCTTTATTTCAATACTGTTGATTTCTGTAAAGGAAAACTCTCAATCTAAGATTTCCCAGGTGGATGAGCATGGCAAAACATTCAAGCAGCTAGAGAAAGACAATAAGCAAGAAACATTACTGAATATTCAGCAGAATTTTCAGACTGTTACAACTCAAAGATTAGAGGAGAAAATTCAGAAACTTCAGAAACAGCTCAGTGACTTGAAATTGTCAAATAAAAATATGAAAACTCAACTGACAAGAGTAAATGTCCTTAAAGTAAGTAAAGGACATGAGGCTTTCAAAAATTCACTTTTGTTCTGTCACAGTTTTTGCTGTATGTTTCTCATGGAACTTTAAAAATTATTTTACACCTATAAAAATAATATATATAATGTTAAACATATAGAATTATAAAGTTAGATGTTGTAAATCCACCACTCATCTTAAGAATCAGAGTATCTTCAGATCTTCACTATATCAAGCTTCAGTTGTAGTATTTCGAAAGTACATTTTATGCCTGAAACCAAAGATGCACTAGACATTATTGATCAACTTTTTTTGCCAGTTTATAAAGGATATTTAATCTTACTGTATCCAGTTATTCTCTGTTTCTGTGTTTGATTACCACAGACTAAGAATCTTGAGGACATGGAACATGTGCTAAACCTCTTTAAATCCCAAATGCCTAGTTAATAAAAGTTCTCATTAACTACTGGTTATTGATGAACATGGTGGAGAAATGTCCTCTTAATTCATAAATTGTGGAATTTTCTTTTTCTACATTATCTAGCTCGTAAAAGAAAAAGAAAGAAAAAGAGAGGAAGAAAGTAAAAAAGCATGAGTTATCATGCATCATGCCCGTCTGTTACTTAGAAGAGATCTAATCGTAGTCTTCTCCCTTTTCCACAACCTCTACCCTCATAGGACAAAACAATTGAGAAGCTAAGGGAATCTCTAACAAAAGTTGAAGCAAAAAAAGGGAAGGCAGTTATGGAAACAGACCTGAAAACTACAGTAGACTCTGATGAGCAAGAAGCAAGATGGGATAGAAAGAAGGTCCATGAAATGTTAGAAACTGCCACTCCTGAGCTCAGCACAGCAAAAAGCACACTTGAAGAAGTACCGGGAAAACAAGAAGAGGTTTGTTTTCTTTTAATACTATATTAAAATTCTTTAAGTTGAAGTGATAAACACCCACCTCAATTTAGACTACCCTAACTTAGACAAAGGAGAATTGATTGCCTTGTGGAATCAGAGTTAAAACAACCAGAGCTCCGAGAAGGCAGAGATGCACCTGGGCTATGGATCAGCACCTGGAATCTTCAATATAAGGCCCTTGTCATCATTTCTTCTTGGCATCTCTCAGTCAACTTCTGTCTGACTGACAGCCACAGGGTTAGAGTTTCTGTGACAGGAGAGAATCTCAAGAAAGGGTCCTGTGAGCCCTGAACAGTTTGGATGTTAGTGCTTTTCTGTTTTCTTCTCATCACAATTTTGAATGCGTATTTGCCATTTATCTATTCACTTTAAAATCCCTTTAATTGCCTTGCCCTCTCAATTTCAGGTGTTTCTACTTTAGGGTACTTAGAGGGCAGGGTTTACATACTAGGTTTCTTAACTCAATACCACTCTCTTCTGCTGACATGGTGAGTGCAGCTTCTTAAAGTTTACCTAGGAAGTCAAGCCTTTTGTTTTGGGGTGGGGTTCATGTGATGTCTGTTTCTGCAGTACTCTCTTGTTTATATAAGTCCCTAATTTCCAGTGCTTGCTTTTTCCTTTTCCTTTATCACTAAGCCTCCTCAGAAACCTTGTCCTCTAGATCTGCGTTTCCTCCTCTCACATACTTTCATGCACCTTTCTTTTCCTTCCATAGACACCGGTGTTCCGATCCACCAGTTCTCAGACTTCTTCTTAGTATTTCCTCCTTTGTGAACTGTCCCGTATCTGGGACACTGGAGGAAACTAGCTGCATACTCCAGCCTGAGTTCTGAGCTAGCCTTTGCTGGTTTAGAATATTTATTTCCCCACTTATATGCAGAATGAAGTCTGTGGTAGTCTCTACTTGTGTCTTAGGCATGATTTATGGGTGATTTTATCTGCTCTCCTGTTGATCACTATAGTTTTTAGAGAATGGGCGGAGAGATATGTACTTCAGGGACTCTATTACCTACAGCAAGTCAGAAGCCCAAAAAATAATTACCTCATGGATGAAAAACAAGCAGCAATAAAATTAAGTTTATCCTATAAAATTGTAAAACTAAAAACAAATCTTAAAATACAAAAGTAATTTTAGGTTTCTTATAATAGAGTCTTTTTAGCTTAAAAATACATTTGAATGATGTTATACTTCATAAAGAAATGTTTAATAAAACTAAATTTCTTAATATTTCATTGTACATAGTAAAGTGATCAAAACTCATGACATATCTTGATTTTTGGGGGGTGGTTCTTTGTAGCTTGTTGACTTTCGAGAAACTATTATGAAGATGTTGGGCTTTAACATGAAAACAGCAGACAAGAAAATCATCAATCACCTAAGGCTTATTATACAAGCATATGAAGCATCTGACAAATCAAAGATGGCTTCTGAGTGTGAGACTGGACAGGATAATGAATAAAGAATTTCTGCCAACAAGAACTCACAAATATGGACATTTCCTCTAGCATCTTGAATATGGTTACATTATGAATAAAATGCATTTGAAACTTTTCAGTTAAATCTGTTCTCTCCTTTGATATTTGGCAATTCACTTTTCTCTGTTGCAATCATGTTCTGTACATTTATTTGTGGTCTAATCTGGATTTTTATTATACTGTATAGTGTCTAATTATATTTATTAACTGTATTTTAATCAGAACTAGCCCTTAGTTGGAATATTTGTATCTACGTTAATGGCTTGTGTCTAGAATGAATGGTTTTTTGGGGGTATGCCCCCTTATGAATCTAGGTAAAGTTACAGTCTATAATTTGAATCTATTTTATCTATTTGATTAACTGAGAGTTTGAAAATCAGATATGAAATGTTGACAGGTAGGAAACTCATTAAGAATTATTAATAATGTGCAAGACTATATTGTTTATTTTTCTTAGTTAATAGTGTCTGCCAGTGTTTTCCTAATTGTAGATAGATCTCTAAGTTAATGATGTTTTTAAATATATTATTTCTAAATTTTACTTAGAACAGGAAACTGTTCATCTTACAAGATAGTTTTAGATTTATCCAAGATGTCCTCTGTAGGAACAGGTCAGAATCTGGACAGGCCTGTGGACACCCAGTGCCTGCTGTTGTCATTTGAAAAGATCTTCTGTGGGGCTTAGTTTTGGAGGGATCTTCAGGGTGGAAGAAGTGACGTTACACTGGACCTTATAGTAATAACACTTTGGAAGAAAATGATTCTCTTGAATACTCATTCAAGGAAAAGATGAGTAAACTTCTAAAATGCTCACAGCCATGTTTCTCAAATGTGTGCCAAGGCACTGTGGAGCTCTACAAGATCTCGGCATGCCATGGAGTGTTTAAAATTTTAAAGGGAAACAGTGACATTTGACACTTGTCAGGAAAGTACTCGAACTACTAGCTCCTACTAGTTTATGGTTTGAACACTGGCTCACTCTTCATTCCTTTTGATGACATATATTTTTTTAAAAAAACTGCCCAGGGCTTCTGAGGACTTCTGAATTTGTCGCCAAGTGGGGGTCAGCAGTTGGTGGTATCAGTACCAAGTAAAGTGATTCCAGGATCCCTGGAGGCAATGTAAGAGGTTCACTTACCTTTTTTTCTGAAGAATATCCTTAAGGAAAGGTAGGGACACCCTGCACAGAGCCTCCACCTACAGCCCAACCTGCTCAAGCTCTAAGAAAACCACCTTGTTCAGGATTCCCCCAGGGTCAGTGGTCAGAGGGTCAGGTGACTGCTGCAGCCTCAGCTTCTAAGAACCGGAAGGATAGCACAACCCCATGAGCCTGACAGGTTGCTGGACCCCTTCCTCCAGCTTCTTTCTGAGTAACTGCAAGTACTACCAGGGTCAAGTTCTCCATGAATGTGAACAGTGGCAAGGTCTGGCAGTCTCAAAGAGTCCGTTCATAAGCATGTTAAAGAAAATTCATCTTTAAGTACAGAGTCCTTAGTCTTAAGACTCCTTTATGAATTATGTTAATAGAAACTGTTCAACCACAGAGCACTGTATAAGGTCAGCTATGTTAGCTCTGAGCAGAGGAGGGAGAGGAACCCTTCCAGTACCTGGAACAAGTCTTTTCTAGAACTGCTTTTATCTTGTGACCAAATTGCTGCCACTCTGTTCTTTAACGAGAAATGAATTTAGACTTAAGGATTTAAACAAATAATTTTCAACCTTCAAGATGCAGCAAAATCATCTAATTTAAAATAATACGTTTTCTGGACCTATCTGGAGATTCCAGTTTAGTGCATGTGGTGTGGGGTAAAGTATGGACATGTTTTCAAAGCTGTTTAAGTGTATGAATTGGTAAAATTACTTTGGAAAAGTCTGGCAGTGTATCAGTTTCCTACTGCTGCTGTCACAAATTATCACAAACTTTGTGGCTGAATCAAATATTTATCATTCTACTTTCTGGAGGTCTCAGAGCTATGTTCCTTCTAGGCAGGGGAGAGAATTCATTTCCTTATCTTCCCCAGCTTCTAGAAGAATTCCACAGTCTATGCTCATTGCCTTCTCTCTTCAAAGCCAGGGCCTTGAGGTTTGCCAAGTGTTTCTAACACTACTATTTCTCTTATTCTCCTTCTGCCTCCCTCCTCCTCTCTTAAGGATTCTTTTGATTGCATTAGGCCCACCTGGTCAATCCAGAATAAAATCCCTATTTTAAGGCCAGCTGATTTGTGAGTTCAACTCTAGATTCCAGGCATCTCTGATCGTGGCAGAAACACTTTCGGGCCAGTTTAACGGAGCTTGTTGCCACGTAAGTATAGGAGCCAGCAGGTGCAGCCACCAGGCACTTATTGCCTGAGGACACTTCCTCACTGCAAGGCGCCTGTTGTCCCCTTTCCAGAAGGGCTATTAGTGCCCCTTCCCTACTCTGAGCCGTTTCCAGAGCTCCAACACAACCTAGCGACAAGTGCAGCTGCAGAGGCAACTCCATCTTACAGTGCAGCATTTCTTCTCAAGATTCCACTGGGGAACCTAGAAGAATCCCAAGAACTCCCCTCTCCAACGCGTTCAGTTCAGTTCAGTCGCTCAGTCCGACTCTTTGTGACCCCATGGACTGCAGCACGCCAGGCCTACCTGTCCGTCACCAACTCCCAGAGCTTCCTCAAACTCATGTCCTTTGAGTCGGTGATGCCATCCAAACATCTCATCCTCCGTCGTCCCCTTCTCCTCCCGCCTTCAATCTTTCCCAGCATCAGGGTCTTTTCAAATGAGTCAGCTCTTCGCATCAGGTGGCCAAAGTATTGGAGTTTAATATTCAGGACCGATTTCCTTTAGGATGGACTAGCTGGATCTTTGGAACCGCTATTCCACTCGCTTAGGCAGTTTGCAAGTTCGCGCTACTGCGCCTGCGCAGTCCTCAGCAGCAGGAACGCCGGAAGCACTTGTTTTTGCCAGGCTTTCTCTGCGAAAGAGAGAAGAGGGCGGGGGAGATACGGAGCTGATGATGACTGGCTGAGGGAAATGATTGGCTGGTGGAAAGACCATTCCAAATCGCACCTTCGTGTAGGCGGGGGACCAGCTGAATTGGGAATCAGCCTAGAATCCAGCCGGTAGGTGGCGGGGGAGGGGCGGAGCCGAGGGCCGGGCTGTCTGGAGACCAGTCTGGCCGGCGCAGGAAGGCAACGCGAGCTGCGGGCGCAGGTCTTTTCCTGGAGGGTTCCGGCCCCGCTCCCTCATGGGGAGCTTCAGTGTGTGGGGCTGTGTCCAGCGTTCTCGGGTCCTGGCATCCTCAGACTGGTGTCGGGGCCCCCACCCCGATACTGAATCGGAGGGTCTGGGTGGCGCCCCTGACTGTTTCGAAATACTTCTCCGGAGAATCTGATACTTGGCCAGGGTTGAAGCCCAGCCCGCTGTTGCCCGCCGGTGGAGCTGGAAAGCTGCGTGAATTACGTCAGGGTTCTGGGTAACCCCAGGTTGGCCAGTGCGGTGGTCAGCTTTTCAAGTCTAGGTTTTGTCCTGAAGAAGGAATTCATGGGGCCTGGACTCCCATCTTAGGACTGTTCGTGCTGATCATGTTTGGCCACCTCTCTAATGGACTGCAAGGAGATCCAATCAATCCATCCTAAAAGAGATCAATCCTGGGTGTTCATTGGAAGGTCTGATGTTGAAGCTGAAACTCCAGTACTTTGGCCACCTCATGCGAAGGGTTGACTTATTGGAAAAGACCCTGATGCTGGGTAGGATAGGGGGCAGAAGGAGAAGGGGACGACAGAGGATGAGATGGTTGGATGGCATAACCGACTCGATGGACATGGGTTTGGGTAAACTCCGGGAGTTGGTGATGGACAGAGAGTCCTGGCGTGCTGCAATTCATGGGGTCGCAAAGAGTCGGACACGACTGAGCGACTGAACTGAACTGAACTAATGGACTCTGAACTCTGTGCTTAGTGCCTGTGGAAACGACAATAAAAGGATAAGACCCCCTCTGGACAGGGGAATCTTGAAGATTGTATCCAGGTTACTCATCACCTAAGAGAAAACATCCACTAATCCCCCTACCTCCGGACAGGTCATAAATTTTTTCTGTCACCTCAGGTTTATTGATAATTGATTGTTTGAACACATAACACATGAATGATGGGGTTATTGTGATTGTATTTACCTTGCCTTTGTTTCTGTAAGTCACAAGGAAATTGGGTGGTGGGTTCAGACACGTGCACATGGGGTATAAAAGATTTTCACAAATGCTGGTTGGGGTCCTTGGCTAAGAGGAGACTCTGCCTTGGGCCCGCCAGTGTAATAAACTGCACTTCACTATCTGCATCGTCCTTCTGAGTGAGCTTGTTTCCCGGAACGTGTGGCTATAACATTTGGTGCGTTGGCCGGGAAACTCCTCAGTTTGAGGAGGCAGGTCTCGTTTGAGGCCACCCCGAGGCTTTGTAGCTTGAATCTCCTAGAGGGGGGAAGGCGCCTCGCCCCTCTGGAAGAACTCAGCCTTTCAACGCCCGGTTTCTTCGCTTTGGCAGGTAGTGAACGGCAGCAAGGGAACTGAGCGCTCAGGTAGGGAGGAACCCACCCGGTAGGGTGGAAGAGGGGGCCTGATCACCCCCCTGGGAGGGACCAGAAGGGAGACGCATAGGAAACTGGTTTAGGTTGGCGACAATAGCTACTCGGCACTCGGGTCGACGGCCGTGCCAGGGATAAAGAAAGGGAACTTAGGGTTTAAGAAAGCCAGTTAGGAGGTGTGTCCATGCTGTCGTAGGGAACGTGCCGAACGGTCGCCACAAGGTTTTAAGAAGGAGATATTGAATTCCGTGTGCTCGTATTCTGCCCTCCCCCAGGAGGTACCCATCTGCTGTGTGACCCATCATCTCCCCTACCAGTGGAAACAGGTAGATTGGCTTCTCGGGAAGGCCCTGGGACAGGGAAATCCAGAGGTAAGAAAATGGGAGGAAGCGGATCTAAGGCCACTGTATTGGAGAATATGATTAAGAATTTTAAAAAAGGGTTTGATGGAGACTATGGGAAGAAAATGACACCCAGCCGGCTCTGTACCCTTTGTGAAGCCGAATGGCCTTCCATGGGAGTTGGTTGGCCACCAGAGGGAACTATAAACTTAAATCTCATAAAGGCAGTCTATGCTATAGTTACGGGAAAGCCCGGACACCCCGATCAGTTCCCATACATAGACTCTTGGCTGGGAATAGCCCAAGACCCCCCCAAATGGGCCCGTTTTTATGCTCATGGCGGGGAAGGAAAAATCTTGATGGCCCAAAAAGGAACCAAGGACGAGGAGGAAATTTAACAGGACCCTGAAAGAGATGAACTTCCCCCACCACCGTATTGGATGATGGTCCCGCCAACTAGTATCACCGCGGCCGCTGGAGGCCCAACCAGAGGAACCAGCCTGAGACGGGTAAGCCTCCCGGACTCCTCAGTGGTCCCAACAGCTTCACAGGTTGTAGAGCCGCCCACTGGGCAGGCTCCAGCCTCAGCTGGAGGGACAATGAGTCCACTGGACTCTACCACCCCAGATGCTGCCTCTACATTCCCTAAAGTCTACCTTCCACTCCCGGTAAGTACTCCCGGAAAAGGGGGAGGAACCACTGGAATTAAACAAAGGCTCCGTTCTGCCAAAGAGCCAGAGGGAAGAATACCCTTGCAGATGCCCCTGAGAGAAGTTCAAGGAAGTCTTAGAGGAGGTCTATGCTAGCCGTCCAGACCTCCGAGACAGGCCAATTTCAAATCCTGACTGGACTCTGTATACTGATGGCATCAGCCTGGTAAAGCTAGGACAGCAAATGTCAGGCTATGCTGTAGTCACAGAGAAGACTGTTATCGAGGCCAGCTCCTTACCACAGCACTGGTCAGCCCAACGAGCTGAACTATGGGCCTTAGTCCGGGCACTGCAAGGGTAAGAAGGTGAACGTCTACACCGACTCCCGGTATGCTTTTGCTACGCTCCACGTACATGGAGCGCTATACCGGGAGAGAGGCCTTCTAACAGTCAATGGAAAGGACATTAAGAATAAGGAGGAGATCCTGACTCTGCTAGACGCTATCTGGAGTCCCACGGAGGTAGCAGTCATGCACTGCCATGGGCACCAGAAGGAAGACACCCCACAGGCTCGAGGGAATAGGCTGGCTGACAAGACCACTAGACGAGCAGCTGAGGACAAAAAGGAATCTGGGGAAATCCCCATGAGAACTTTTGTCCTAGCTGAGCTACCTGAGCTGACCCTAGTCTCCCCAACATACACTGAGGCTCAAAACCAACTAGCTGAAGCGGAGGGAGCCACCAAGACAAAAAAAGGATGGTGGAAACTACTGGATGGTAAGCTACTAGTGCCTGAAAAAATGGCCCCCTCTCTGGTGAACCAAGCTCACCGCATGACTCATCTGGGACATGACAAATTAGAGGAACTGATCCGAAGGTATTTTCTGGTTCCTCGCCTCTCCTCTCTATGTAAAATGGAATCCCAAAATTGCAACGCCTGCTTTCAGATTAACGCCGCTCCAGGGTGCAGACTAAAACCTCCAGGTATCCAATTAAAAGATACTCTTCCTTTTGAACATCTGGAAGTGGACTTCACTGAGATGAAACCATATCGCCATTTTTGCTACCTGTTGGTCCTGGTATATACATTCTCGGGATGGGTGGAGGCCTTCCCCACCCGAACTGAGAGAGCATCAGAAGTAGCTTGGAGCCTGCTTAGGGAAATAGTTCCCCGATTTGGATTCCCCACCAGCATAGGATCAGATAACAGCCCAGCCTTCATATCAGATCTGATACAACAAGTAAGCAAAGCCATGAATATAAAATGGAAGTTACACACCGCCTGCCGGCCTCAGAGCTCCGGAATGGTAGAACGAACTAACCGGACACTAAAGGAGACACTTTCTAAATGGATTATAGAAACTGACTGTTCCTGGGTAGATTTACTTCCCATGGCCTTGCTCAAACTCAAGATGACCCCACGGTCCCACAGCTACTCTCCCTACGAAATTGTGTATGGGAGGCCTCCTCCCATAATAAGACAAGTAACAACTGATATACTCCAGGTAAGGGGAGACAAGATATCACAGCAAATCGAACAACTAGGTAAGGTAATTAATCAAGTAACTAAGTTTGTGCAAGAAAGAATACCGTTCCCCTTGGGGGAGCAGATGCATGAGTTTATACCAGGGGACCAGGTATGGGTGAAAGACTGGAAACATGACTCACTGGCCCCCAATGGAAAGGTCCTTACACTGTTGTTTTAACCACCCCACCGCAGTTAAAGTTGCAGGCATTGCCCCTTGGATCCATCACACCAGAGTGAAGAAGGCATACCACGCTGACTCAGAAGACGCCGAGTGGACCACCCAAAAGGACCCCACTGACCCACGGAAAACCAAGATCATTCTGAAGAGGAAGAAGAAAACGAGGTCCCAGACGAGCCCTCTCTAAGATGGAGCTGGGTAAACGACTCCTGCTACTCGGCCTCACCAACGCAGTTCTGAACCTGACCACTGTTCCTGCACAAGACAACGTCTTCATCTCATGGGCACATTCCTACGCAGACTTCCACAACTCCTCCGACTGTTGGGTATGTGGGGCTCTGCCCCTGTCATTTATGGATGGACTCCCCTGGTGGGTGTCGCCACTTTGTTATGGAGACTTTATACCACTGTGCTCCTTCTTGGAACAACAAAAGGGAACTTTCCTTTCTCTCACCAATCATAACCTTTCTTTGCTCTCCTGGTGTAAAAAAAAAGCCATCAATGGGCCAGGGACATGGAGTTACATTTAATATGAACACTAGTCTTAACGGAAGTAACAAGAGCTTATACCTCATATATAAAAAATAAAAAAGAGAAGGGCTCCCTTACAAAAGGGGGACAGGCCTCCCGGTACCTTGAGCAATACTACCAGGTCTAGGATGAATATTTCTGGATGACTCCTGAGAAAGGACAGTTGATTGCTCCCACTACTATTTGCTGGGAACAAAAAGAACACAAAGTTGGATTTGGAGACTGCCACCTAGACCCAAAAGAATTAAAATATATGGGTTATTTGTCTCCTGAACAATGGAAACAAATCATAGAAGTTACCTATCACCCCAATCAGTCAGTTCAGTGGCCCGGTTCCGACTGGAAATATAATCCTGGAATCCGTTGGGTAGCCCCCAACGGGACTCAGTGGCTCTGTGGGCTTAACTTACAGCCATGGTTACTAGTTGGCTGGGTAGGGCGTTGCACACTGGGATTTGCTTTCGCCCATGGCAGTATTAAGCCTAGCCTACACCAACCTCCAGTAAACCTGCCCTATCTGCATGCAAGATGGACAAGATCTAGATGCAGAAAAAGCCTTTGACAAAATTCAACATCCATTTATGATAAAAACCCTCCAGAAAGCAGGCATAGAAGGGACATACCTCAACATAACAAAAGCTATATATGACAAACCCACAGCAAACATTATCCTCAATGGTGAAAAATTGAAAGCATTTCCCCTAAAGTCAGGAACAAGGCAAGGATGCCCACTTTCACCACTACTATTCAACATAGTTTTGGAAGTTTTGGCCACAGCAATCAGAGCGGAAAAAGAAATAAAAGGAATACAGATAGGAAAAGAAGAAGTAAAACTCTCACTGTTTGCAGATGACATGATCCTCTACATAGAAAACCCTAAAGATTCTACCAGAAAATTACTAGAGCTAATCAATGAATATAGTTAAGTTGCAGGATATAAAATTAACACGCAGAAATCCCTTGCATTCCTATACACCAATAATGAGAAAACAGAAAGAGAAATTAAGGAAACAATACCATTCACCATTGCAACAAAAAGAATAAAATACTTAGGAATATATCTACCTAAAGAAACAAAAGACTTATATATAGAAAACTATAAAACACCGATGAAAGAAATCAAAGAGGACACAAACAGATGGAGAAATATACCGTGTTCATGGATTGGAAGAATTAATATAGTGAAAATGAGTGTACTACCCAAAGCAATTTATAGATTAAATGCAATCCCTATCAAGCTACCAATGGTATTTTTCACAGAACTAGAACAAATCATTTCACAATTTGTATGGAAATATAAGAAACCTCGAATAGCCAAAACAATCTTGAGAAAGAAGAATGGAACTGGAGGAATCAACCTGCCTGACTTCAAGCTCTACTACAAAGCCACAGTCATCAAGACAGTGTGGTACTGGCACAAAGATAGAAATATAGATCAATGGAACAAAATAGAAAGCCCAGAGATAAACCCATGCACCTATGGAAACCTTATCTTCGACAAAGGAGGCAAGAGTATACAATGGAGAAAAGACAATCTCTTTAACAAGTGGTGCTGGGAAAACTGGTGAACCGCTTGTAAAAGAATGAAACTAGAACACTTCCTAACACCATACACAAAAATAAACTCAAAATGGATTAAAGATCTAAATGTAAGACCAGAAACGATAAAACTCCTACAGGAAAACATAGGCAAACACTCTCCGACATAAATCACAGCAGGATCCTCCATGACCCACCTCCCAGAATATTGGAAATCAAAGCAAAAATAAACAAATGGGACCTAATTAAAATTAAAAGCTTTTGCACAACAAAGGAAACTATAAGCAAGGTGAAAAGACAGCCTTCAGAATGGGAGAAAATAATAGCAAACGAAGCAACAGACAAACAATTAATCTCAAAAATATACAAGCAACTCCTGCAGCTCAATTCCAGAAAAATAAACGACCCAATCAAAAAATGGGCCAAAGAACTAAACAGACATTTCTCCAAGGAAGACATACAGATGGCTAACAAGCACATGAAAAGATGCTCAACATCACTCATTATTAGAGAAATGCAAATCAAAACCACAATGAGGTACCATTACACACCAGTCAGAATGGCTGCTATCCAAAAGTCTACAAGCAATAAATGCTAGAGAGGGTGTGGAGAAAAGGGAACCCTCTAACACTGTTGGTGGGAATGCAAACTAGTACAGCCGCTATGGAGAAGAGTGTGGAGATTCCTTAAAAAACTGGGAATAGAACTGCCATATGACCCAGCAATCCCACTGCTGGGCATACACACTGAGGAAACCAGAATTGAAAGAGACGCGTGTACCCCAATGTTCATCGCAGCACTGTTCACAATAGCCAGGACATGGAAGCAACCTAGATGTCCATCCACAGACGAATGGATAAGGAAGCTGTGGTACATATACACAATGGAATATTACTCAGCCATTAAATACATTTGAATTGGTTCTATTGAGATGGATGAAACTGGAGCCCATTATACAGAGTGAAGTAAGCCAGAAAGAAAAACACCAATACAGTATACTAATGCATATATATGGAATTTGAAAAATGGTAACGATAACCCTATATGCGAGACAGAATAAGAGACACAGATGCATAGAACAGTCTTATGGACTCTGAGGGAGAAGGTGAGGGTGGGACGTTCTGGGAAAATAGCATTGAAACATGTATATTATCATATGTGAAACAGAGCACCATTCCATGTTCTATGCATGGGACGGATGCTCAGGGCTGGGGCATTGGGATGGCCCGGGGGGATGGGATGGGGAGGGGGGTGGGGGTGGTGGTTCAGGATGGGGGACACATGTGGACCCATGGCTGATTCATGTCAATGTATGGCAAAAACTACTACAATATTGTAAAGTAATTAGCCCCCAACTAAAATAAATTTATTAAAAAAAAAAAAAAAAGATGGACAAGATCTGTGTTCCAATGGTATGACTCTCTTGCTGCCTTGTTTGTACCCTCTGTAGGGACAATGGATATCATGATTAAGGTGGAGGCCTTAACTAATTTCACTAAACAAGCCCTCTTAGACAGTACAAAAGCCATTCAAGCCTTGAACAAAGAACAAATTCAAATGAAGAAGGCAGTAATTCAAAATAAGATGGCATTAGACATACTCACAGCAGCTCAGGGAGGAACTTGAGCCATAATTAAAGTCGAATGTTGTGTATACATCCCTGACGTGTCTAAAAATGTATCTACTGCCTTGGAAGATATGCAAAATCAAGTGAAAGCCATGTCTGATGAAAATATTCCCTTTTGGACTTTGGTCCTGTCCTGGGTAAAGGGAGATTGGTGAAAAACTATTGTTACTGTTGTCATAATAGTTCTAATCATACTGCTTTGTGGGCCCTGCTTCTTACAATGTCTTGTGAACTTTGTAACCCAGAGGTTGATAGCGTTCTCTCATGTGGGTGGCCAGAGGGCTAAAATACAATATATCTCAATGAATGATGCTCGTTACGAAAACCAAGAGCATCAAGAGGGGGAAATGAAGAAGGAATTCATGGGGCCTGGACTCCATCTTAGGCCAGTTCATGCTGATCATGTTCGGCCACCTCTCTAATGGACTCTGAACTCTGTGCTTAGTGCCTGTGGAAACGACAATAAAAGGATAAGATCCCCTCCGGACAGGGGAATCTTGAAGATTGTATCCAGGTTACTCATCACCTAAGAGAAAACATACACTAATCCTCCTACCTCCGGACAGGTCATAAATTTTTTCTGTCACCTCAGGTTTATTGATAATTGATTGTTTGAACACATAACACATGAATGATGGGGTTATTGTGATTGTATTTACCTTGCCTTTGTTTCTGTAAGTCACAAGGAAATTGGGTGGTGGGTTCAGACACGTACACATGGGGTATAAAAGATTTTCACAAATGCTGGTTGGGGTCCTTGGCTAAGAGGAGACTCTGCCTTGGGCCCGCCAGTGTAATAAACTGCACTTCACTATCTGCATTGTCCTTCTGAGTGAGCTTGTTTCCCAGAACGCGTGGCTATAACAGTCCGATCCCCCACTCAGATCTGGGGTTAGATGCCACGTGACCAACGAGGGTGGACACTCTACCTTGTAGGCATCCACACTCTGGAGAAGTGAGATTGGGCGTTTGCATAGATAGCAGGGGTGGAGGACTGGGGAGCAGTGCTGCGGTCCTGCAAGTTGAGTCCGTTGAGTGCTGTCTCTGCTCGAGGAACCTGGCTGGTTTCTTAGGCGCTCAGATTACAAACGTTTACCTTGATACAGTTATGTAATTTATCTGTTACTCTGATCAGTTCAGTTCAGTTCAGTTCAGTCGCTTAGTCGTGTCCGACTCTTTGCAACCCCATGAATTGCAGCACGCCAGGCCTCTCTGTCCATCACCAGCTCCCAGAATCTACCCAAACCCATGTCCATCGAGTCGGTGATGCCATCCAACCATCTCATCCTCTGTCGTCCCCTTCTCCTCCCGCCCCCAATCCTACCCAGCATTAGGGTCTTTTCCAATGAGTCAACCCTTCGCATGAGGTGGCCAAAGTATTGGAGTTTCAGCTTCAACATCAGACCTTCCAATGAACACTCAGGATTGATCTCTTTTAGGATGGATTGATTGGATCTCCTTGCAGTCCAAGGGACTCTCAAGAGTCTTCTCCAACACCACAGTTCAAAAGCATCAATTCTTCAGCGCTCAGCTTTCTTCACCGTCCAACTCTCACATCCATACATGACCACTGGAAAAACCATAGCCTTAACTAGATGGACTTTTGTTGGCAAAGTAATGTCTCTGCTTTTAAATATGCTATCTAGGTTGGCCATAACCTTCCTTCCAAGGAGTAAGCGTCTTTTAATTTCATGGCTGCAGTCACCATCAGCAGTGATTCTAGAGCCCCCCAAAATAAAGTCTGACACTGTTTCCACTGTTTCCCCATCTATTTCCCATGAAGTGATGGGACCAGATGCCATGATCTTAGTTTTCTGAACGTTGAGCTTTAAGCCAACTTTTTCACTCTCCTCTTTCACCTTCATCAAGAGGCTCTTTAGTTCTTCTTCACTTTCTGCCATAAGGGTGGTGTCATCCGCATATCTGAGTTATTGATATTTCTCCCGGAAATCTTGATTCCAGCTTGTGTTTCTTCCAGCCCAGCATTTCTCATGATGTACTCTGCATATAAGTTAAATAAGCAGGGTGACAATATACAGCCTTGATGTACTCCTTTTCCTATTTGGAACCAGTCTCTTGTTCCACGTCCAGTTTTAACTGTTGCTTCCTGACCTGCATACAGGTTTCTCAAGAGACAGGTCAGATGGTCTGGTATTCCCATCTCTTTCAGAATTGTCAACTGTTTATTGTGATCCACATAGTCAAAGGCTTTGGCATAGTCAATAAAGCAGAAATAGATGTTTTTCTGGAACTCTCTTGCTTTTTTGATGATCCAGCGGATATTGGCAATATGATCTCTGGTTCCTCTGCCTTTTCTAAAACCAGCTTGAACATCTGGAAGTTCACGGTTCACGTATTGCTGAAGCCTGGCTTGGAGAATTTTGAGCATTACTTGACTAGCATGTGAGATGAGTGCAATTATGTGGTAGTTTGAGCATTCTTTGGCATTGCCTTTCTTTGGGATTGGAACGAAAACTGACCTTTTCCAGTCCTGTGGCCACTGCTGAGTTTTCCAAATTTGCTGGCATATCGAGTGAAGCACTTTCACAGCATCACCTTTGAGGATTTGAAATAGCTCAACTGGAATTTCATCCCCTCCACTAGCTTTGTTCGTAGTGATGCTTTCTAAGGCCCACTTGACTTCACATTCCAGGATGTCTGGCTCTAGGTGAGTGATCACACCATCGTGATTATCTGGGTCCTGAAGATCTTTTTTTGTACAGTTCTTCTGTGTATTCTTACTCTGATCACGTTGTGTATTTTTTGTATTCTTTGTACAGTTCTTCTGTGTATTCTTACTCTGATCACGTTGTGTATCCTTACTGTGATCACGTTGCACCAAATATCTGGGTTTCTTTTACAGATCATTTCTTAGGATGGTGTAAATCAATGGCAGGGCTCATCTATTGAACTTTATTCAGTTTTATTTGTTTAGGGGTTTTGGTAGATGGCTTTTTGTCACTGTTTAGTTGCTCAGTCATATCCGACTCTTGTTTTACCTTATTCTTAAATTCTGAGGATATCTTATCAGTTTAGTCATTCAGTCATGTCCAACTCTTTGTGACCCCATGGGCTGCAGCATGCCAGGCTTCCCTGTCCATCACCAACTCCCTGAGCTTACTCAAACTGATGTCCCTGGAGTAGGTGATGCCATCCAACCATCTCATCCTCTGTTGTCCCCTTCTCCTCCCTCCTTCAATCCTTCTCAGTATCAGGATCTTTTCCAATGAGTCAGTTCTTCACATCAGGTGGCCATAGTATTGGAGTTTCAGCTTCAGCATCAGTCCTTCCAATGAATATTCAGGACTGATTTTCTTTAGGATTGACTGGTTTCATCTCCTTGTAGTCCAAGGGACTCTCAAGAGTCTTCTCCAACACCACAGCTCAAAAGCATCAATTCTTTGTGCTCAGCTTTCTTTATAGTCCAACTCTCACATCCATACGTGACTACTGGAAAAACCATAGCTTTGACTAGACGGACCTTTGTTGGCAAAGTAATGTCTCTGCTGTTTAATAGGCTGTCTAAGTTGGTCTTTTCTTCCGAGGAGCAAGCGTCTTTTAATTTTATGGCTGCAGTCACCATCTGCAGTGATTTTGGAGCCCAAAAACGATATAAGAGCCACAGATATGGAATTAGAGAATCTCTTATTAACAGTTTTATTGAGATGTAATTTACATACTCTGAAATGAACCAGTTTTAAGTAAACGGTGCAATGATTTTTAACATAGAGTTCTGCAACCATCACCATAATGGAATTAGGCAATTTTTCCCCACCTGTAATAGTCTTTACTGTTCTCAAAAGTTAGTCTAAGTGGACATTTTGGAAATACAACCTAACAGCCTCTGAAAATCTAAGTGCAATCATTTTATACTTGAGCAGGTGAAATTAAGAGGAGAATTGAAGCAAATGTTCCTAGAAGTTGCAGGTAGTGAAACTTTTGTGTATTGTAATATGAAGTAGATTGTAACCATTCCATGTGTCTTGTTTTATGAAGAATATGGCATAAATCCCATTTTACAGATGATAAAAGAGTTTGAAGAATAAGTTTCCTAAAGCTACATGTTTGTGCCTAGACTAGGCCCCAACCCTGGATGCTTTATCTTCCTTTGCCACTTCATTGGACTGGTTTCCAATTATTTATGACCTGTACAATTCATCCATTTGTTGAGGAAATAATTATATAGTGACCGCTATGCCAACAACAACCAAAAACACTCTTCAAAGTGCTGGAGGTACCATAGTGAACCAGCTAAGTTTCTAACTTCAGCTAATATTCTGATGAGGAGATAATGATCAGTTGAAGAGAGAAAGTGAAAGTGTTAGTTGCTCAGTTGCTTCAGACTCTTTGCGACTCCATGGACTGTACCCTGCCAGGCTCCTCTATCCATGGAATTCTCCAGGCAAGAATACTGGAGTGGGTTGCCATGCCCTTCTCCAGGAGATCTTCCTGACCCAGGGATCAAACCTGGGTCTCCCACATTGCAGGCAGATTCTTTACCAACTGAACCTTGAGAGAAGATTCATGATAAACTGAAAATATATATATATATGTATACATATTCTAATTTTAAGTATTGGGAGATGCTATTTTCTTTGTTTTGGCTATGATGAAAGGCTTATAGAGTCGTAGTTCCCCAGCCAAGAACTGAACCTAGGTCCCCAGCAGTGAAAGCATGAGTCCTAACCCCTTGACTACCACCCAAGACATGCTATTTAAAAAAAAAAAATAGGTAATTTAAGAGTATAGGAAATGGTGGTGGAAGGCAGGATGTGATTTGAACAAAAATCTGAGAGAAGAGAGAAACTTGGGGCATAAGAAAAAGAAAGCAAGGATTTGGTTTGGGCAACTGGAAAGGTGGTGTTGCCATTTACTGAGTTGAAATCTATTAGATAACACTATGGAAGTACCACGGAGAAGGCACTGGCACCCCACTCCAGTACTCTTGCCTGGAAAAATCCCATGGACGGAGGAGCCAGGTAGGCTGCAGTCCATGGGGTCGCTAAGAGTCGGACACGACTGAGCGTCTTCACTTTCACTTTTCACTTTCATGCATTGGAGAAGGAAATGGCAACCCACTCCCGTATTCTTGCCTGGAGAATCCCAGGGACGGGGGAGCCTGGTGGGCTGCCATCTATGGGGTTGCACAGAATCAGACACGACTGAAGTGACTTAGCAGCAGCAGCAGCATGGAAATACCAGGTTTTGGGGTTAAGATGATTAATTCAGCTTTAGATATATTTCGATGCCTCTGAATCATCCATGCAGTGATGACTAAGAGAAAGAGCAAATGTTATTTGACCAAGGGAATAGGTGTTGGTAGAGAGAGGACCAAGAACTGATCCTTTATGAGACTTCAATATCTGAAATTCAAAGAGATGACGAGGAGCCTGGAAAGAAGATTGAAAAAGCTTGTTCAGTGTGTTAGGAAGAAAACCAGGTGAGGATTCAGTCTGAGAAGACAAGTAATGAAAGTGTTTTGTAGAAGAAGGGTTATGTCAAAAGTTACAGATGGATCAAATAAAATGAAGACTGAGAATGGCCCATTTGTTAGAGAGATAATTAAAATCTTTTGATCGAAATGTTCACGCTGGCAATAGCTATAGAAACAGAAATCCCATATTGGGATTATTGTTCTTAAAGGAAGAAGAAAGGAGACTTGAGCTCTGTTCTCTTTGCCATGTGTGGACATTGCAAGCAAGGAAATGGGGGCTTACCAGGAACTGAATGGACTGATACCTTAATCTTGGACTTCCCAGTCTCCAGAACTGTAAAAAATAAATGTTCATTGTTTAAGCCATCCAATCTATGGTATTTTGTTAGCAGCCCCAGCCTTATTAGATGGTAAAGTCATGTTTTCTAACGGAATGTATTGTATGATCTCAGTTATTTTAATATATCCATAGGAGGCCTATCTAATCACACTATCAAAAATTACTTCCTCATTTACCTTGCCTGAACACTGTTACATTATTCTTTCCTATCTGTGGCACTTATCACTATCTAAGACTTTTATTAATTTTTATGCTTATTTACTGTCTTTCTTGTCATTGTAGGAGGTAAGTTCTATCACATTTTTGCCTTTGTTATTTTTCTTTTTATCCCCAGTGCAGAGGTATATAATTTTTAAATACATTGTTTTAGGTGAAAAACCCAAACAGTATTCCTGTGGTGGTTTTAAATAAGACCATAAATTCACTGATACTGTTCCCTGCAAAGCCTGGTGGCTGATTCCCCTCTTCTTGAGTGTGGGCTGGATTTAGTAACTAGCTTCTAATAAGTAGAATATGGCAGCAGGGGAGGCATGTCAATAGGTCATAAAAGGCATCCATCATGACTTCCTCCTTCTCCCTCCCTTGGCTCATTCATTCTGGTAAACCATCTGCCCATATCATGCATGCATGCTCAGTCACTTCAGTCGTGTCTAACTCATTGTGACCCTATGGACTGTAGCTTACCAGGCTCCTCTGTCCATGGGATTCTCCAGGCAAGGATACTGGAGTGGGTGGCCATGCCCTTCTCCCAGGGATCTTCCCAACCCAAGGGTCTAACCCACCTCTCCTGCATCTCATACATTGCAGGCGGATTCTCTACCGCTGAGCCCTATCATGAGGACATATCAAGTAGTGCTTTGAAGAGCCCCATGGGACCAGAAACTGAGCTCTACTCCCAACAACCAGGGAAGAACTGAAGCATCCTGCCAACAATTATATGGATGAACCACCTTAGAAGCATTTTTTTCCTGGCCCCAGTCATGCCTTTAGATGTTTGCGTCTCTAGGTGACAACTTGACAGCAGTATCACAGGAGACCCTGAACCAAATCATTCAAGTAAGCCACTCTCAAAGTCCTGTTAGATAATACATTTTTGTTGTTTTAAGTCACTATGTTTTGGGGGCAGTATTGTTAGCAACAGTAAATGGTAACAATTTTTTGGTAAATATTATATTTTAGTTAATAATTATTAGTTCCATTCCTGAGAAAGTCAGTTTCTCACTGCCAGAGGGTTTTTTTTTAAGCTCATTTTATTATATTATATATTTATTTATTTTTGGCTGTGCTGAGTCTTCGTTGTTGCGTGGGCTTTTCTCTAGTTGTGGCAAGTGGCGGGGGGCTACTTTGTAGTTATAGTGCATGGGTTTCTCATTGCGGTGGCTTCTCTTGTTGCAGAGTACAGGCTCTAGGGCACACAGGCGTCAGTAGTTTCAGCTCGTGGGCTCCAGAGCACAGGCTTGATAGTTGTGGCCCACACAGTGCATGGTTTCTTTTCAAAAATTCTTGTGCTTCTTTGGCACATTTTTGTTAAATTACATGACATACATCAAGCTGTGGTTCAGAGCATTATGTCAGGATTTAGAAGTCTTGTATTCTAATACTTACCTCTATCATGAACTGTGATTGCGGACCCAAACTTTCAGTTTTTTTAATCTGTAGCATAGAAATAGAAAATCTTAGAAGTGTAAACAATATTGAAATTCATATACCAATTTTTCAGTCAACATTCTTTACAGGTATTTCTCTACTTCTATTTCTACATTTACAGTGACGAGGATTTACTGTCCCCCCCACTGAAGCCATTACATTTTCAGATAGCTCAAATTGTAAGAAAATTCTTATTTTTTAAAGGTAAAACCTACTTCCTTCTAACTTACATCTTTTTGATCTCCTTTAATTTTCTTTCTCTATGCTCAGTTACTGAATTCTAGAAATGATTTCTAGTATCATTTCAAAACCTGTTAGCACTCTAGTTTGATGACTCATAAGTCTTTCTTTCCACGTGGGGTTTTTTGTCCTGAGATTTCATGCTATGACTATTTACACTTCAAAAGAAGAAAAATAGATGTCTTGATATTAGACTCTAAATGGGAATTTTAACATGTATGTCAGTATATTTAGAATAAAGATGAAGCTATCCTGGGGACTTCCCTGATGGTCCAGTGGTTAGAACTCAGCGCTTCCAATGCAGGGGGTGCAGGTTCAATCCCTGGTTGGGGAACTAAGATTCCACGTGCCATGGGGTGCAGCCATAAAAAAAGAAAAAAAGGTGAATCTATCCTCACTGAGAACTTTGAAAGAGACATTTTTTACTCCAAAGGACAAGAAGATGGACAGAATATTTGGAATAAACATCAACAATATTTGATCTGTAAGGAAAAATGAATATCTGAATTAGATATACCTCCTTGTTCATTCCACTGGAAAACTAAAACTATGTAATCCCACTATCAGAAATTCCTTAGTTAGTTGTCTGCTCTTCTCAGCAAGTGGTGCCCCATACTAGCAATGAAGGCAGCTGTGAAAGAATTTTGGAAATTGGTGCAAATGAGCCATCTTGAATGTCTATAAGAGTATTGACAGATAGATGAGTTACTCTTTCAAATTTGTTTCTTTTTAAAGATCTAGATTTTGATATTAGCCAATTGATAAACTCTGTGGCTCTGAACATTAATTTGGACTTTGTTCCTATGAACACAAGTGATAACTATCAGGAAGTATTTTTTTCTTTTGCTATTGAGAAAGGACAATCTTCAGTAGGAAATTCAGATGCTCACTCAGCAAATGGAGCAGCTGCACATCTTTATGAATAAAATGTTTATGAATCATCCCAGGCTGAAAAAAGTAAAGGGACCAGAAAAGACCCTTGAAATATCTGAAAAGAAAAATTGCTGTGAGTTTTTTTTTCAAGAAAGATCTGTCTTAGTTTTTAAAAAGCCTTTCCTGAATGATAGATGTTAATTTGGGTAAACAAAATGATCATGTATCACTGTAATATTGATAACTAATTTTGTTTATTGTAGAAAGCTGATAAAACTATTCATGTTTCACCTAAGTGAAGAAAGTGAAGTGAAAGTCGCTCTGTTGTGTCCAACTCTTTGCGACCCCATAGACTATACAGTCCATGGAATTCTCTAGGCCAGAATACTGGAGTGGGCAGCCTTTCCCTTCTCCAGGGGATCTTCCTAACCCAGGGATCAAACCCAGGTCTCTTGCATTGCAGGCAGATTCTTTACCAGCTGAGCCACAAGGGAAGCCCTAAGTGAAGCAAAACAGCTATAAATCCTTAAAGTGATGCTTCTATCTTTATCAGAAAGCCTTCCCTTTGATTGTATACATATTTGATATTTGCTATGAGAGCATTTATATATAATTCTTAATGTACTTATAAGGATGATTATAGGAAAAGGAACTCAAAGGAATGACTAATAGTGGAATTTAGGCACTGTGGTTCTTAGATATGGTGGGTATTGGGTGCCAGGGCCTTTGATGATATCCCTTAATAATGATTGTGTAGATTATTATTTTTCTACTTGTTTTCCCTTGCATCTGTAAAGACAATGTCAGATATATCACACTTTAAAAAATTAACAGACTATTCCTTAGAGCATTTTTAGGTTTACAGAAAAAACTGTACACACCAGTTTCTCCTATTATTAATGTCTTTTTTTTAGTGTGGTATATTTGTTACATTTGATGAGTCAGTTTTGATACATTGTTATTAACTAAAGTTCTTTGTATCATCTTGACAAATGTATAATGATATGTAATCACCATTCTTGTACCACACAGAACAGTTTTACTGCCCTAAAGATGTCCTGTGTTCCATTTGTTCATGCCTTCATTACCCTCAAACCTCTGGCAACCAGCGATCTTTTTACCATCTCCATAATATTGCCTTTTCCAGAAAGTCCTATATTTGGAATCATATGGCAGTAGCTTTTTCAGACTATCTTCATTCACTTAGCAATATGCATTTAAGTTTACTCTGTGTCTTTTCATGGCTTGATAGTGCATTGCTTTTTATCACTGAATAATATTCTATTGTACAGATACACTGGTTTGGTTATTCATTCACCTGTTTGTGAATCTTGTTTGCTTCCAATTTTTGACACTTATGAATAAGCTACTATAAATATTTGTGGATAGGTTTTTGTATGGACATAAATTTTCAACTCATTTGGGTAAATTCCAGTGAGTGTTATTGCTTGATTATATAAAAAGAGTATTTTCAGTTTTGTAAGAAACTGTTAAAATGTTTTCCAAAGTGGCTGTTCCATTTTGCATTCCCACCAACAATGAATGAGAAATCCTATTTCTCAACATCTTCATCAAGATTCAGTGTTCTCAGTGTTTTGGATTTCAGTCATTCTAACCATTGTATAGTGGCATTTCTTTATTTTAATTAAAGTCCCCTAAGGATATATATGCAGAGTACATCATGAGAAATGCTGGACTGGATGAAGCACAAGCTGGAATCAAGATTGCCGGGAGAAATATCAATAACCTCAGATATGCAGATGACACCACACTTATGGCAGAAAGTGAGGAACTAAAGAGCCTCTTGATAAAAGTGAAAGAGGAGAGTGAAAAATTTGGCTTAAAACTCAATGTTCAGAAAACTAAGATCATGGCATCTGGTCCTACCACTTCATGGCAAATAGATGGGGAAACAGTGGAAACAGTGACAGACTTTAATTTTTTGGGTTCCAAAATCACTGCAGATGGTGAGTGCAGCCATGAAGTTAAAAGACACTTCCTCCTTGGAAGAAAAGTTATGACCAACCTAGACAGCATATTAAAAAGTGGAGACATTACTTTGCCAACAAATGTCCGTCTAGTCAAAGCTATGGTTTTTCCAGTAGTCATGTACAGATGTGAGAGTTGGAGTATAAAGCTGAGTGCCAAAGAACTGATGCTTTTGAACTGTGGTGTTGGAAAAGACTCTTAAGAGTCCCTTGACTGCAAGGAGATCCAACCAGTCCATCCTAAAGGAAATCCGTCCTGAATATTCATTGGAAGGACTGATGCTGAAGCTGGCCAATACTTTGGCCACCTGATGTGAAGAACTGACTCGCTGGAAAAGACCCTGATGCTGGGAAGGATTGAAGGCAGGAGGAGAAGGGGACAACAGAGGGTGAGATGGTTGGATGGCATCACCGACTCGATGGACATAAGTTTGAGTAAGCTCCAGAAGTTGGTGATGGGCAGGGAAGCCTGGTGTGCTGCAGTCCATGGGGTTGCAAACAGTTGGACACGACTGAGCGACTGAAGTGACTGAACTGAACTGAAGGGTATATGATGTAAGTGTATTTGTGTTTGCTTCTTTGCCATTTGTATATCTTCTTTGGTGAGGTTCTCTTCAGAACCTTTGCTCATTTTAAAGCTGTTTTATTATTGTTGAGTTTTAAGATTTCTTTGTATATTTTGGATACCAATCTTTTATCAGAAATGTATTTTGCAGAGATTATCTCCCAGTTTGTGGCTTATCTTTTCAGTTTCTCACCAGTGTCTTTCACAAAGCAGAAGTTTGTTTAATTAATACCTTTTTAGAAGAGTTTAAGTTTCACAGCAAAACTGAGGGGAAGATAAATAAATTTCCTACACACCACCTGCCCCACACATGCATAGCTTCTTCCATTATCAACATTCTTTATCAGAGTGGTACATTTATTACAATTGATGAATCTACATTGATATACCATAATCATCCAAAGTCCATAGTTTACATTATGGTTTACCCTTGGTGTTGTACATAAAGTAGAAGTTTCTGGTTTTAATGAAATCCAGCTTACTAATTTTTCTTTCCTGAATTATACTTTTGGTGTTGTATCTAAAAAGTCATTTCCAAGTTTAAGATAACCTGTATTTTTTCTCATGTTTTCTTCTAGGAGTTTTAGAGTTAGTGTTATATGTTTACGTCTGTGATCCATTTTGACTTATTAATAATTTTTGTGAAAAGTGAAAGTCCTGTGTCTAGATTTATCTACTTATTTTTGCATGTTGATATCCAGTTGTTTCACACTATTTTTGAAAAGATTATCTTTTCTCCATTGAATTGCCCTCATTCTTTTGTCAAAGATCAATTGACTATTTTTACATGGGTCTATTGTGGGCCTCTAATGTGTCCATTTTTTCATCCCTACTACATTGTCTTGATTACTTTAGCTTTATAGTAAATGTTGAGGTTGGCTATTATTAGTCCTCAAACTTTTTTCTTCTCCTTCAGTATTGTATTGGGTCTTTTGCCTTTTGATATAAACTTCAGAATCAGCTTGATATCATCCACAAAAATAACTTGCTGGGATTTTGAATGGGATCGTGTTGAATTTACAGATTAAGTTAGAAAGAATTGACATTTAGTAATACTGAGTGGGTCTTTATATGCATGAACATTGAATATCTCTCCATCTATTTAGATCTTTGATTTCTTTCATACAAAGATTTCATTTTCTTCATAATGACCTTGTACATGTTTTGGTAGATTTATACCTGTGTATTTTACTTTGGTTATTGCTAATTTAAATAGTATTGGGCTTTTAATTTCAATTTCCAGTTATTTATTACTGGCATATAGGAAAGCGATTGGTTTTTGTAATGTTAACCTTGTATCCTGTGATCTTGCTATAATATCTTACTAATTTCAGGGTGTTTGTTGTTGTTGTTGATTTGTTGATATTCTCATACAGACAATAATAACTCTCTGATTTGTATTCATTTTATTTCATTTTCTTGTCTTACTGCACTGGCTAGATCTTCAAGCACTGTGTTGAATGAGAATGATGAGCACAGACATACTCTTCCCAGTCTTAGAGGGAAAGAATTCAGTTTTTCAGTATTAAATATAATGTTGATATATATTTTTGGTAGATACTTTTTATCAAGTTGAGGAATTTCACTCGTATTTCCATTTTTCTGAGTTTTTATCATGAATGAGCTTTGAATATTGTCAAATATGTTTTCTGTACTATTGATATGATAATATGATTTTTCTTTTCTAGCATGTTGATATGGTAGGTTATACTGATGTTTGAATGTTGAACCATTCCTGTACCTTAGAATAAACCCTACTTAGTCATGGTATATAATTCTTTTTATATTGCTAAATTTGATTTGCTAATATTTTGCTAAGAATTTTTGTGTTTATTCATGCTGTATATTGGTCTGTATTAGCTTGGTGTAATTGTAGTTTTGAACTGTGAATTTTAAATCATTATAACTCAATTCAAACACATCTTTATTAATCAAAATAGGAACCATTACAATCAACACATTTTAGCCAACAAGAAATAAGTTTGTTTATTCCTATGGCATAAAAATCCACGCTTTGGGATTCAACGAACACTTGGAAAACATTTTCTGCTTACTGCTGGTTGTGGAAGCGTTTTCCCTCCAAAAAGTTGTTGAGGTGCTTAAATAAGTGGTAGTCAATTGGCAAGAGGTCAGGTAAATATGGCAGATGAGGCAAAACCTCATGGTCCAATTTGTTCAACTGTTGAAGCATTGGTTATACAATGTGTGGTTGGGCATTGTCATGGAGAATTGGGCTCATTCTATTGACTAATGCCGGCTGCAGGCATTGCAGTTTGCACTGCATCTCATCGATTTCTGAGCATACTTCTCAGATGTAATGGTCTCACTGGAATTCAGAAAGTTGTAGTTGATCAGATGGGCAACAGACCACTAAGCAGTGACCATGGCATTTTTTGGTGCAAGTTTGACTTTGGGAAGTGCTTTGGAGCCTCCTCTCTGTCCAACCACTGTCACTGGTTGTTGTATAAAGTCCACTTTTCATCACACATCATAATCTGATTGAGAAATGGTTTGTTGTTGCATAGAATAAGAGAAGATGTGCATTAAAATGATGTATAATATAACAACATTTATTTAAGAACCATGTTTATTTATGTATTCTAATACCTAATGGCAAAGTTCAACAATGCAAAACCACAATTACTTCTGTTCTAATAGTTTTCTTCTTTTCTACTGTCTTTGTCTTATTTTGGTGTCAGGATAATACTAGCTTCATAAAATGAATTGAGTCAAATAAATCATTGTGTTGTGCACTTAAAACAATAGCATGTGAACATTTCATCTCAAATTTTTTAATAAGATTGAAAAATACTTTAAAAATGAATTGGGAAGTAGTCTTTTCCATTTTTTTAAAAAGATATTGTATAGAATTGATGTTAACTCTCTTTAAATATTTGGTAGAATTCTCCAGTTAAGTCATCTGAACCTGGAGGGTTTTTTGGAGAGGAGTGTTTAAATTATGAATTCAATTTCCCTAATATTTATAGGGCAATTATATTATCTATCTAATATTTGATGAGTTGTGGTGGGTTTTTTGGTTTAGTTCATCTAAGTTTACACATTACTTTACACATGGACGTCACCAAATGGTCAATACCGAAATCAAATTGATTACATTCTTTGTAGCTGAAGATGGAGAAGCTGTATACAGTCAGTAAAAACAAAACATGGAGCTGACCGTGGCTCAGATCATCAGCTTCTCATAGCAAAATGCAGGCTTAAACTAAAGAAAGCGGGGCAAACCACTAGGCAAGCCAGGTACAACTTAAATCAAATCCCCTATGAATATGCAGTGGAGGTAATGAATAGATTCAAGGGATTAGAACTTGTAAACAGTGTGCCTGAAGAACTATGGACAGAGGTCTGTAATATTGTACAGGAGGCAGCGAACAAAACCATCCAAAAAAAAAAAAGCAAGAAGGCAAAGTGATTATCTGAGGAGGCCTTACAAATAGCTAAAGAAAGAAGAGAAGCAAAAAGCAAGGGAGAAAGAGAAAGGTATATCAACTAAATGCAGATTTCCAAAGGATAGCATGGAGCGACAAGAAGGGCTTCTTCAATAAACAGTGCATGAAACTAGAAGAAAACAAAAGAAGGGAAAGATGAGAGATCTCTTCAGGAAAACTAGAGATATCAAGGGAACAGTTTGCCCAAAGATGGACACAATAAAGGACAGAAACAGTAGAGACCTAGTAGATGCTGAATAGATCAAGAAGAGATGGAAAGAATGCACAGAAGAACTGTACAAAAAAGATTTTAATGAACCAGATTACTATGATGGTGTGGTCAGCCGCTCAGAACCAGACATTCGTGAGAGCAAAGTCAAGTGGGCCCTAGGAAGTAGTGCTGTTAATAAAGCTAGTGGATGTGATAGAAGTCCAGTAGAGCTATTCAAAACCCTAAAGGATGATGCCATCAAAGTGTTGCATTCAATATGTCAGCAAATCTGAAAGACCTGGCAGTGGCCACAGGTCACTCCTCATCCCAATTCCCAAGAAGAGTAGTAGGAAATAATGTGCTAACCATCGGACAGTTGCACTCATCTCTCCTGCTAGTTAGGGTCATGCTTAAAATCTTGCATGCTAGGCTTCAGCATTATGTGAACCAAGAACTTCCAGATGTCCAAGCTGGGTTTAGAAAAGGAAGAGGAACCAGAGATCAAATTGCCAACATTCGCTGGATCATAAAGAAAGCCAGGGAATCTCAGAAAAACATCTACCTCTGTTTCCTTGACTATGCCAAAGCCTTTGACTGTGTGGATCATAATAAACTATGGAAAGCTCTTAATGAGATGGAAATATCAGAACATCTTACTGTCTCCTGAGAAGCCTGTATGTGGATCAAGAAACAAGAGTTAGAACTCTGTATGGAATAACTGATTGGTCCAAGATTGATAAAGGAGTACAACAGGGCTGTCTATTGTCACCCTGTTTGTTTAATCTATATGCTGAGCACATCATGAGAAATGCTGGCTTGGATGAGTTACAAGCTGGAATCAAGATAGGTGGGAGAAACACCAACTATCTCAGATATGCAGATGATACCACTCTAATGGCAGAAAGTGAAGAAGAACTAAAGAGCCTCTTGATAAGGGTGAAGGAGGAGAGTGAAAGAGCTGGCTTGAAGCTGAATATTTAAAAAACCTAAGATCATGGCATCCAGTCCCATTACTTCATGGCAAATAGAAGGGGAAAAGTGGAAATAGTGACAAATTTCCTCTTCTTGGGCTCTAAAATCACTGCAGATGGTGACTGCAACCATAAAATCAGAAGACATTTGCTTCTTGGCAGGAAAGCTATGACAAAACCTAGACAGTGTGTTGATTACTCTTCCAACGAAGGTCTGTATATACAGTCAAGGCTATGGTCTTCCAATTGGTCATGTATGGTTGTGACAGCTGGACCGTAAAGAAGGCGGAGCACTGAAGAATTGATGTCTTCAAACTGTGGTGCTAGAGGAGACTCCTGAGAGTTTCTTGGACAGCAAGGAGATCAAACCAGTCAATCTTAAGGGAAATCAACCCTGAATACTTGTTGGAAGGACTGATGCTGAAACTCCACTATTTTGGTCATCTGATGCAAACAGCTGACTCTTTGGAAAAGTCCCTGATGCTGACAAAGACTGAAAGCAGAAGGAGAAGAAGGCATCAGAGGATGAGATGGCTGGATGGCATCATTGGAGCAGTGGACATGAACTTGGGCAAACTTTGGGAGATGGTGAGGGACAGGGAGGCCTGGCATGCTACAGTTCATGGGGTCACAAAGAGTCAGAAATGACTGGGCAATTGAACAACAACAACAAGAATTCTCCAGTTAAGTCATCTGAATGTAGAAGGTTTTTGGGGGAGGAATGTTTAAATCATGAATTTAATTTTCCTAATATTTATAGGGCTACTATATTATCTATTTAATATTTGATGAGTTGTGGGTTTTGTTATTCAAAGAATTGGTCCATTTCATCTAACTCTTCAACTTCATGTGTGTGGAGTTGTTTATGGTATGAATGTTTGCATCCACCTCCAAATCATATGTTGAAACTCTAACGCCCAATGTGATGGTACTGGAAGATGGGGCCTTTGGGAGGCGATTAGGTCATGAGGTAAGAACACTCATGAATTGAATTAGTGCCCTTATAAAAGAGATTCCAGAGAGATACCTCATCTCCTTCCACTGTATACGGACCCAACCTAGACTTTCTAGTCTCCAGAACTGTGAGAAATAAAATTATGTTGCTACCCAGAGTGTGGTATTTTCTTATAGCAACTCAAATGAACTAAGAGAGTAATATTCCCTTGTTATTTTTCAGATGTGGGCATTTCTGGGCAGCTGACTCCTTCTGTTCCAATTCTGGGATATATGAGATACAAAAGAAAACCCAGGCAACTAACCATGCTGTTCCTCAGGGACCAAGGTCCCTAGCTGGTCTGTTTTATTCTCTCCATCTATTAGAGTCTTCTTATGGTTTGTTTTATATACAATGTCCAGAGTTTTAGTTGTACTTAAATATCAGGAAGAACAGGAAAAAGTATATCTACCTTACTTTCCCAGAGTTCAAGTCTCCATCTTAAGTTTTTGATATTACTGTGTGGTTTATGTCTTGCTAAGGTATTGTGGCCAAATCATTTTTGACAAGATAGAGTGTCACCATTACTCTAAGATCATTGTTGTCCATTTGGCAAATCTTAATTACATTCAGTGACCTAAGATGCTTGGTGAATATGACTTTTGAACATGTGGAAATGTTTTAAGTATCGACTTAGAGTAAACTATTTATATAACAGCAAAAGTTTTCCCTAATTTAACTTGTGAGTAGATATTTGTACATAAAACTTTATTTGACAAATAAAATATAATCATTTAATTCTTCAAAGGCAGTTTACAGGCATATCTGCTTTTGGTTAATTATAGATGTCTCAACCCTGTATTTGATTTCACAGATAAATGAATAAGTAGAAGAGAAACACTGCAAACAATTGAGTATAAATGTGCATTAAGATAACAACTTTAATAATTAAATTTATGCCTTCAACTCTTCCTGGTAAGAATGTCATATCCATTTCTCATAGTTACACTGACTGGTATAGTAACCTGAAATAAGTGTTCTCAGATTGTTAGTCTATATTTAAAATCTTCTCAATTTAGTCAGAGGGAGTAATCAAATCACACACATACCTTTTTTGGTGGAATAAATATGGCTATTCTGGTCTCTGAAAAAAATACAAGTTCTATTTTTGCTAATAATTTCCCCTTCTGTGTTCACATAGCTTTTATAGCAGTGTTTTCATAAACAATGCATTATCATACATCTAGAATTGGTATGCATGTTTCACAGAAAGGTGCGAGACTTCTTGAAGCCTTCAATGTTAATCATCACTGATTGTATCATTGTAAATGAGTAGTAGAGAATGTAGAAGCTTGGGAAAATGTTGGCTTTGAAAACATAAAGCAAAAGTGTTACACTAGTTGGCAATGTCAAGAGGCCCAAATATGAATTTAAGTTAGAGTTTTATAAAGTAATATAAGTTCTCCTTTTAATGCATTTTAATATAATTTTCTTTAGTATCCCTTAACACCCTTTAAGCCAATAGTTCTCCATAATTATTTTAAAGTCAATGTCCTTTCTCTGTAATTTTACCATCCTCCATTCTCCTAATAAGCACGGCTGTAAGCTGAAATGATTTTGAAGAACTGTGAGCAAAAATCTAATACCAAAAAAAACAACACCTCTTGTAATTTTGAAGAGAGGGGCATACTAGGTAATTGACAGAGAATGGCCAGGAACATGGACTTGGAAGTAGGTCAAACAGATTGAATTGTTAAGTATTTTGGATGCAGTGTAAATGAGATTTTGAAATCAATATGCCATTTTGGTTGCATCCAATAGGGAATTTTAAAGCTAGAGGCAGGATGGAAAGATATGTAATACTGCTTTGTTCAGCCTTGCTAATACAAATGAAAGTGCTGTGTGTATTAAGTTCCCCAGAATCTCTAGAAAAATACAAACTACACTCTTTTATAATTTTGCCTTTAGAACAAGGTGTTTAAAATTGTATATGAGATAATTGTATGCTAAATACTGTTGCAATATACATGATGCTAATTTTCATCTTGTAACATCTTACTGTCTTTTTATTGTTATTATTTTGGAGTTTTCCTTAACAGCTCTTGACTGGGCACAAACTTACCATCTTTTATTATGCTGCATTCAAATGTAGGGATTCTAAGCAGCCCTGACTAAATCTCAAGGAATTGATATTCTAAGTGTAACAGATACTTTTGGTTTCATACCCAACAGCCATTTCCTTTTGGTTGTCTTCTATGGCCCCATACGCTGGGCTGGAGGAAGCACAAGCTGGAATCAAGATTGCTGGGAGAAGTATCAATAACCTCAGATATGCAGGCGACACCACCCTTATAGCAGAAAGTGAAGAAGAACTAAAGAGCCTCTTGATGAAAGTGAAAGAGGAGAGTGAAAAAGTTGGCTTAAAACTCAACATGCAGAAAACTAAGATCATGGCATCTGGTCCCATCGCTTCATGGCAAATAGATGGGGAAACAATGGAAACAGTGAGAGACTTTATTTTCTTGGGCTCCCAAATCACTGCAGATGGTGACTGCAGCCATGAAATTAAAAGACATTTCCTCCTTGGAAGAAAAGCTATGACCAACATAAACAGCATATTAAAAAGCAGAGACATGACTCTGCCAACAAAGGTCTATCTAGTCAAAGCTATGATTTTTCCAGTAGTCATGTGTGGACGTGAGAGTTGGACTATAAAGAAAGCTGAGGGCTGAAGAATTGATGCTTTTGAACTGTGGTGTTGGAGAAGACTCTTGAGAGTCCCTTGGACTGCAAGGAGATCCAACCAGTTCATCCTAAAGGTGATCAGTCCTGGGTGTTCATTGGAAGGACTGATGCTGAAGCTGAATCTCCAATACTTTGGCCACCTGATGTGAAGAACTGACTCATGTGAAAAGACCCTGATGGTGGGAAAGATTGAAGGTGGGAGGAGAAGGGGACAACAGAGGATGAGTTGGTTGGATGGCATCACCGACTCAATGGGCATTAGTTTGAGTAAACTCCAGGAGTTGGTGATGGAAAGGGAGGCCTGGTGTGCTGCTATGGGGTCGCAAAGAGTCAGACATGACTGAGCGACTGAACTGAACAGCCCCATATATGTTAGAGTGCCACTGTTTGTTTGCAGTCTTGTTCTCAGTGGAGAGGTAAAACCCAATAGGTACAAGCTAGTCAAAGTGGCCCTTTCCCTTAGCCAGTGATTGGCTTAGAGGTTGAATTTGAACCAGTTTGGTCAAGGAGACAAGAGAAATGTGCTGGAGAAACTCAGTTTTTCCTTGTTCTCAAAAAAAGATGGAGAGTAGAGATAATCGTTTTTTTCTACCAAATGTCATGCCTTATTGTGACCCTTGGACTGCTGCTGTTGTCTAGAATCCAAGAAGAGCTGACCTGAGGACAAAGTGAAGCACACCAAAGAAGGCAGAACAGAAGATGAAAAGAATAGACTCGATGACAATATTGAGTTTCTGATTTGAAATGAAAGTTACAGCTGCCCTACACCTAGACTTGTTAAGTGACATTGCGTGTTTCCAGGAATTTATCCATTTTTTCTAGGTTTTCTTTTTTTTTTTTCATGGTATTCTCTTACAACTGATATCTGTGATATCAATTGAAATTTCTCTTCATTTCTTATTTTGTTTGAGTCCTCTTTCTTACCACATTATTGACTAAGGGGTTTTTGCAGAAACTGATGCCTGTGTCCTGTCTCTGGTCAATAATGTGTTAATGAGCCTGGATAAAGGCTTTATCAATTTTGTTTATCTTTTCAAAAAACAGTTCTTGGTTTCCTTAATCTTTTCTATTGTTTTTTGGTCTCTATTTTATTTATGTTCTCTCTGATCTTTATTATTTCCTTTCTTCTGCCAACTTGAGGCCTTGCTTTTTTCTCATTTCTTTAGGTAGCATGTTAGGTTGTTCATTTGAGATTTTTGTTGTTTATTGAGGTAGTTCTGTATCACTGTGAACTTTCTTCTTATAACTATGTTTGCTGTGTCCCATAGATTTTGGGAAGCTGTGTTTTTATGTTCATTTGTCTTAAGGTGTTTTCTGATTTCCTCTTTGATTTCTCTGGACAATTCTCAATCCACAGCTTCTGTGAATGCCAGTAATGGCCATCCTCACCCCCTTCAGATGCAGTACCAGGTCCAAGACTGCCACAAATGAGCATTCTCTTTGGCACTGGCAGCTTTCACCCTAGTAGGGAGCTGCACTAGAACAAGGGGTGGCAGAGTGGGTGCTCAGCATGGGCTGGGGCATGCACTGGGGCAGTCATGGGAAAATGACTGGAGTGCCAGGTGGTTTCAATCTGCTTCCTCCACGCTGCTCCTTGGAGTAAGCAGGCATTGTGTGCATTCTTTGCAAGCTGAATCTAGGTTTATTACAGCCCTCCTGTTGGTCCCACTCTTTTTCAAACCAGCTAAGGCTTAAATTCAATTATGTGTGTGTGTGTGTGTGTGTGTGTGTGTGTGTGTGTGTGTGTGTGAATTCAATTATAACAAAACAATTAAGAATTCTTGAAACAGAGGTGAGGAATATAACCGCTATGGTCTCAATGTTTGTGTCCCCCTCATAATTCATGTTGAAACCTAATGCCCAAGGTGATGGTCTTAGGAGGTGAAACCTCTTCATGAGTATGATTAGCATCCTTATAAAAAAGTCCCCTTCCACCATATGAGGACACAGTGAGAAGTCAGCAGTCTGACGGTCAGAAAAGGGCTCTCACCAAGGCCTGACCATGCTTATACCCCGATCTTAAATTTCTAGCCTCCATAATTCTGAGAATAAATTTCTGTTGTTTATAAGCTACTCGGTTTGTAGTATTTTGTTATAGTAGCCGAAAAGGACTAAAACCATAACTTTTAGGAAGTAATTGTGAATTATGTATGTTTTCATCTGTAATCTGTGCTTAGTCGCTCAGTTGTGTCTGAGTTGTGTCTGACTCTTTGTGACCCCCATGGACTGTAGCCCGCCAGGCTCCTCTGCCCATGGGATTCTCCAGGCAAGAATACTGGAGTGGATTGCCATGCCCTCCTCCAGGAGATTTTCCCAACCCAGGGATCGAACCCAGGTCTCCTGCATTGCAAGTGGATTCTTTACCTTCTAGGGAAGCCCATGTTTTTATATTATTAGTCAATCAAATACTATTATGCATCCAATCACTGTTGTCCTATCAACTGAACCTACACATGTGTGATAATAATTGAATTTAGTCATTTTTGATATTTTGCCAGCTTCCAGTCCTAGTAAACCATACTTTTACATATAGTTTTCAATTTTGTCATTTCAAAAGTGTATTTGTGAAATATATTTGTGTGATAGGATACATTTTATTTAACAATTTTTTAGCTTACTTATCATGTTTAAAAATTTAAACTGTGTCATATGAGTCTTCATTTGTATGCTTGTCTGAGGTCCTAAAGATATTAGGGACAGCCTCAAGCCCTCAAAGAGGGCTTTAAGGTCTTGAAGCTATTCCTGTGGTCACTGTGGAAACATCTGGTCTGAGCCAACCATGGCTAATCTCCTCTTCGTCCTTTTCTCCCTCTTGTTTTTGTTATTGAAAACTGGGCAAGAGGGAGAAGGAATCTCCTGGAGATCAGTCTATACACTTTCCCTTTCCAAGAAAGACTCACAGTAGCTGAGGAGCCTCTGGAGTGGCAAAAAAGGCACCTGGAAAGGCTTTCGTGTTTGCATTGACCTGCAAGGGGCCTGGCTGACTTCCTCGTCCTCACCCAGTTCTGCTCAGTGCTGAAGGATGCATAAAATTCCACCCTTGGAACTTTATCTTAAACTTTTGTCTATCTTTTAGCATATTTGTACTTCTTGAGAACAAATTTGACTTTGGAAAAGCAGCAGAGAGAATCTGGGTTTCCAGGACAACAGAGAGGAAGAACCACAGAATACAGTGGAGCTGAGAGAGAGAGATGAAGGAAGCTATAATGGAGTTAGGGGAACTGGAAGGAGGTGAGGGGAGGTGTGATGGAGACATGGGAGATGGGTGGAGATGAAGGGAGATGAGATGAAGATGGGGAGAGATGAGATAGAGTTGGGGAAGGAGATGAGAAAGTCTAACTGCCTTTTCAGCTGTTTTGCCTAGGGATGGAAGGAAGGGGAGAATGTTGGAAACCAGGTTTTGACAGTGAGAGGGAATTATGCTTTCTGTAAAATAGCTAAGAGAGAGCCTTGTTATGCTGATACTTGAAAACATGGGCTTCAGACAGATGAGCTCAAATCCATCTGACGCCTTTTCGCTATCTAACCTTGGACAAGCTGATTAACCTGCTTGGGTCTCAGTATTATCACTTGTAAAATTTAGCAGAATAAATTAGGACCTATTTCATAGGATTATTCTGAGGACGAATGAGGTGTCATTTGATAAGTATTTGCTAGCATGCCTAGCACATTCTAAGTAAATTACAGTTACTGGATAATTTACTCTCCTTTCCAACAATTCATTTGAGTAAAGACTCCATGAATTGTCTTTCACCTAAACTCATCCAAGCCTATTTCTGTTCTTACCGCCCAGACATTCTGACCCTAGATAACAAGGCTTTGAAGCAGGAAAATTACCAAAAAGGAGACTGATTCTATTTTGTTCTAGTCTGGCCTTCATTGAATCTTCCCTCAACATTGCCACCAGGATGACCCTTTAAAATGTGAATCTACTTTTTACTTTCCTGCTAAAGTCTTTGAATAGCTCCTTGCCTCCAAAACAGAGTGAAAGCTCTTTAGCTTGCCATAGCGGGTCCTCCTTGACCTGGCCTCTGGTGATCTTTCCTTTGTTTTACGTGTATGTGAATTTCCTCCCAAGTAACTGAACACAGGACCTGCCTCATTCATTTCTGTCTTTTCAGTGTTTGGTTTTGATTAGGAAATATCTTCACATGGCTCATAATGTTAAATATGTAAAAGGAATACAGTGAAAACTCTCTTACCTCTGTTTTCTAGATAGACTGTTACCCTTCTAGGAGGAAACCAAGTAATGTTAATAACTGTTAATAACTTTTTTTTAACATCTTTTGGGAGATAATTCATGTGACTGTGTGTGTGTGTGCATGTATTCTTTCTTCTCCCTTTTTAAACAAATGGTAGCATATTATGCATAGCATTCTGTCCTCTGATTTTTCCCCTTAATATATCAGCAATCTTTCTATTTCAATATACAGCACATTTTCCCAGTCTTTTTTTTTGCCATTGCATGGTGTTATTCATATCTTTATACCTCAACATCTGGCACATAAATGATAAATATTGAATGAATGAAAACAAAAGGACACCTTCATGCCACTCTTGGAACTAACTGAATAAGCATTATTCATTACATCCCACAACTACAAGTTGTTTCAACGCATGTTACATGAATCACACATGACAAAGACAAATCATACAAGTCTTCTGATCTAACAACAAATAGAAACAAGTAGAAATCTGACTTGTCTTACTCTGTCCCATCCATTAGAGGGAGACATGAACCTGTTGTGTAAAGCCAACGTGTAGATTCTCTAACTAGAAAATCTGAACCAACTCTACCGCAGGTGGTCCTTTGCAGAATCTTAGCCCTTAATAAAGCTACCCAGGACTGCAGGATCTGGGTTGATAAAGGAATTCAATTGCAGGAGGAGACAGCGTAAGACTAGGAGGGAAGACATAGGTGGGTTCTGTTCAGTTACTAACAGCAAGACAAATTCATCACCTTTGCTCAGTGCTGTGCTAGTAAACAAGCTCTCAAAAAAACAATCCCACTTGTTTGTAATAATGTTTATAGATTCCCTAGAGAAAAAGATAATACTCAAAGTGAGCCAGGAACCAAAAACCAGAGAAGAGTCAAGAAGCATCGACGTCAATCAAGTTCTGAAGGAAACAGACCTGAGCACCCCTAAGGGTTTTTCTGACCAAGAGACATCTGTAGTGTAACTACTCACAAGGCTGATTTCAAGCTATTATTGGTTAAACAACTGAATTGCAAATTCCTTGGGCATTTAATAATAAGCTCTGCTGAGTGTGACCAGGCTCCTGCATACTGCTTGCTGTGTTTTGTTGGGCCATAGTGATCTCACCTATAAAATAGGGACAATAAATCACCCATTATACAGTGGACACATTAGCACTTTGAACAGTTCAAAGTGATGTTCCCCAAACACCCTAGATTATAAAATCATACAGTAGCTTGTGGAGAATGCACATTTCCAGGATCTGTCCCAGAGCTCCTGGTTTAGAGTCTGCTGGGGAGGAGGGAACTGTGAGTCTGCATTTTACTTTAAATTTTTAATTGATTTATATTAACAAACAATATTGTGTTAGTTTCAGGCATACAGCATAATGACTCAATATTTTTATGCATTATGAAATAATCACCACTGTAGTTTAGTTACCATTTGTCACCTTACAGAGATGCCACAACAATATTGACTAAATATTCACTATGTGTACGTTACATCCCGTAACATTTATTTTATAGCTGGGAATTTGTATTTTTTAACTACCTCCACTGGATTTCATCTGTCTCCCCAAACTTTGTTCCTCTGGCAATCACCAGTTTGTTGTCTGTATCTATGAGTCTGTTTCTGTTTTGTTTGTCTGTTTTGTTTTTTAGATTCCACATGTGAGGTCATACAGTATTTGTTTTTCTCTAACTTATTTCACTTAGTATAATATCCTCTATGACAATCTATGTTGCTGTATATGGCAATATTTCACTCTTTTTTTTTTTATGGCTGACTAATATTCATGTGTATGTGTGCATGTATACACCACATGTTCTTTATCCATTCATCTACTGATGGACATTTCAGTTGTTTCCGTATTTCCGTATCTTGCCTACTGTAAATAGTGCTGCAATGAACATAGGGGTACATGTATCTTTTTTAATTAGTATTTTCATTTTCTTTGGATAAATACTCAAAAGTGGAATTGCTGAATCATATGGTGATTCTACTTTTAATTATTTTGGGAATCTCCATACTGTTTTCCATAGTGGCTGCACCAGTTTGCATTCCTACCAACAGTACACAAGGGTTCCCTTTTCTCCACATCCTTGTCAACACTTGTTGCTTCTTATCTTATTGATAGTAGCCATTTTGACAGGTGTGAGGTAGTCTTTCATGGTAGTTTTAATTTGTATTTCTCTGATGGTTCGTGATGTTGAACACCTTTTCATGTTCTTGTTGGCCTTTTGTACGTCTTTTTTGGAAAAAATGTCTATTCAGGTGCTCTACCCATTTTTCAAGTGAACTGTTTTTTGGATATTGAGTTGTGTGAGATCTTCATATATTTTAATTGACCCCTTATTGGGTGTATCATTGGCAAATATCTTCTCACATTCAGTAGGTTGCCTTGTCATTTTGTTGGAAGTTTCTTTCACTGTGCAAAAGCTTTTCAGTATCATGTAGTTCCATTTGTTTATTTTTATGTTGTCCTTGCCTGAGGAGACGTATCCAAAAAATATCGCTAAGGCAGATGTCAAAGAGGTCACTGCCAACTTGTACTTCTAGGAGTTTTATGGTTTCAGGTCTTGTGTTTAAGTCTTCAATTCATTTTCAGTTTATTTTTGTATTTGATGTTATAAAGTGGTCCAGTTTCATTCTTTTGCAGTAGCTGGCTAGTTTTCCCAACACCATTTATTTGTCTTTTCCTCACTGTATTTTCTTGCCTTTTTTGTTAAAGATTAATTGACCATATGAGTATGGGTTTATTTCCGGGCTATTTTTTTTGTGTGTGCCACACCATACGGCATGTGGAATCCCAGTTCCCTGCCCAGGGATTGAACCATCCCTCTGCCGCCGCAGTAGAAGCACGGAGTGGCGAATGCTGAACTGCCAGGGAAGCCCCTGGGCGCCATTTTGTTCACACACTTGATTACTGTAGTTTCATAGTGTAGTTTCAAGTCTGGCAGATGGTATATCCGGTTTTATTATTCTTTTTCAGTATTGCTTTGGCAGTCAGGGTCTTTTGTGGTTCCATACACATTTTAGGATTATTTGTTCTAGTTCTGTCAACAATGCCATGGATGTTTTGATAGGGATTGCATTGAATCGATAGATTACTTTGAGTAGTACGGGTATTTACATAGTATTGATTCTTCCAATTCATGAGCGCAGTATATCTTTCTATTTATTTGTGTTGTCTTCAATTTCTTTCCTCAGAATCTTATAGTTTTCAGAGCACAGGGTTTTTACCTTCTTGGTTAAATTTATTCCTAAGTATTTTATTATTTTTGAGGCAGTTGTATAATACATGGGGTTGTTTCCCTTACTTCTCTTTCTGATGGTTTGTTATTAGTGTATAGAAATGCAACAGATTCCTATGTATGAATTCTGTACCCTGCAATTTTACTGAATTCATTTGTTAATTTGAATAGTTTTTTTGTTTGTTTGTTTTGGTGGAATCTTTGGGGTTTTCTACATATCATAGCATTTTCAAATAGTAACAGTTTTACTTCTTCTTTTCCAGTTTGGATAACTTTTGCTTTTCTGCCTAGATGCTGTGGCTAGGACTTCCAACAGTGTGTTGAATAAAAGTCGTGAAAGTAGGCATCCTTGTTCCTGATTTTAGAGGAAATGGTGTCACCTTTCCACCACTGAGCATAATGTTAGCTGTGGGTTTGTCATAGATGGCCTTTATTATGTTGAGGTATGTTCCCTCTGTACCCATTTTGTTCAAAGTTTTTCTCATAAATCAATGTTGAATTTTGTTAAGTACCTTTTCTGTATCTATTGAGGTAGTCATATGATTTTTATCCTTCATTTTGTTAATGTGAAGTGTTACACTGATTGATCTATGGATTTTAGAACCATCCTTGGCTCCCTGGCATGAATCCCTCTTGATCATGCGTATCATCCTTTTAATGTATTATTGAATTCAGTTTGCTAATCTTTCATTGATTGTTTTTTCATCTATGTTCATCAATGATATTGGCCTGTAATTTTTTTGTGTGTGTATGGTATCTTTGTCTGGTTTTGGTATCAGAGTAATAATGCCAGCCTTGTAAAATAGGTTTGGAAGTATCCCTTCCTCTTCAATTTTTTGGACTAATTGAGAAAAATAGAAATTGACTCTTCTTTAAATGTTTGGTACAGTTCACCTGTAAGCCATCTGGAGCTGAACTTTTGTTGTGGGGGAATTTTTAAAATTATTGATTCAATTTTATTACTAGTAATTGGTCTATTCAGATTTTCTATTTCTTCCTCATTCAGTCTTGGAAGATTGTATGTTTTGGTGAATTTATCTGGTTTTTATAGATTTCCTGATCTATTGGCATATAATATTTCATAATATTCTCTTATGATCTTTTATATTTCTGTGATGTTGTAATTTTTCCTCTTTCATTTACAATTTTATTAATTTGGGCCCTTTCTCTTTTTTTCTTGATGAGTCTAGCTAAAGATTGGTCAATTTTGTGTATCTGTTCAAAGAACCAGCTCTTAGTTTCATTGATCTTCTGTTTTATTTAAAAATTTTAGTCTCTATTTCATTTATTTCCAGTTTGCTGTTTATGATTTCCTTGTTTCTACCAACTTTGGACTTTGCTTGATCTTTTTCTAATTTCTTTAAATGTGAATTTAGGTTGTTTATTTGAGATTCTTCTTGTTTATTGAGGTAGGCCTGTGTCCCTGCGAACTTCTTAGAACTGCTTTTGCTGCATCCTGTAGATTTTGGAAAGTTGTTTCCATGTTCACTTGTCTTCAGGACTTTTTTTCATTTCCTCTTTGGTTTCTTCATTGGCCCATTGATTGTTTCGTAGCCTGTTTTTTAGTCTCCACACATTTGTGTTTTTTTCCAGTTTTCTTCTTGTAATTGCTTTATAGTTTCATACTGTTGTGGTCATAAAAAATGCTTGATATGATTTCAGTCTTCTTAAAATGATTGAAACTGGGGCTTCCCTGGTGGTCCAGTGGTAATGCCAATGCAGGGGACATGGGTTCAATCCCTTGTCTGGGGAGATTCCACGTGCTGAGGGGCGACTAAGCCTGTGCACCATGACTGCTGAGCCCATGCTCTGGAACCTGTGAGCCACAACAATTGAGCCTGAGGCTAGAGCCTGTGTTCTTCAACAAGAGAAGCCACTGCAATGAGAATCCCTCATTCTGAAATTAGAGAGAAGCCCCCACTCACCACAACTAGAGAAAGCCCATGTGCAGCAACAAACACCCAGCTCAACCCCAAATAATACATAAATAAATACAAATTTTTTAAAAATAAATAAGTGAATTTAATAAGGATCTCAGGTTATCAGAAAAAGGTTTTATCTCTGTATAACATCAATAGGTAATTCGAAATAAAAATTTGAAAAAAAAAATTCTTGAAGCTTGTTTTGTGACCTATGTGATCTATCCTGGTGGCTTTAACAGACCAGTTGGGGCTGGAGTGGATGCAGCTCAGAGAAGTCCCTGGGAAGCACCACACTGAGGCCATCTTAGGGGCACTTCTAGAACTAGTGTGAGCGCAGACCTGGGACAATCCTGGGGTACACCACACCCAAGGCTGCCTTAGGAGGACATCTGGAGCTGGAGCAGACATGAGGGATTCCTGGGGGAACCTAAACAATGGCACTTGCCAGCACCTCTGACCCCAGAGAGGGCTCCAGCAGTTCCCTGCCTGTTCAGCAGAAGTTCTAGACTTAGTCATTGGATTTCCTTCTAATATAGTCTAGATGTGCTGTAAATTGACGGTGTTTTGCTGTCTCACGGGATTGGCAAGCTTATGATTGGGCCCCTCAGTAACATCCCTCCCCACTGTAGGTTGCCATGTGAAGAGGGTATCCTGTGTCTCCACCTTTTCTCCTGGTTACTGTGGGGTTCTTCTATGTGCAATTGCTGTTCAGCCAGCCCTCAGGTCCTCGTCAGGAGGAATTGCTCTACATGTAGGTGTAGATTTTACACGTCTCTGGGAGGAGGTGAGCTCAGGGTCTTCCTAGCTTCCATCTTGGACCCCTGCTGGGGATCTGCATTTTAAACAAGTGACCCAGGTAACTCTTAGGATACAGGAAGGTGGGGAAATGCTGCTCTCAATTAGTCTGCTATTTTGGTCACCTGTCAGTAGGTCTTTCTCTGACTTCCTTCACAATGGGGCTTGCCTGAAGAGATGTATGCAGAGTTCTAGGACTAACTCCAGGTAGGGTATGTAATTTCTGTACTACTCCTCCACCCTCCGAGCCTAAACATCTCATATCAGGAAACTTGCTCCTTGCACTTTCCTAGGCCAAGGATCCCTTGTATCCAAGAAGTCCTTTGCTTGAAAGACTGCTCTGTTGTTTTAAAGCTGTCATTTATTGGGAATTTACCAGGTGTCAGGCATGTTACAACTCATCCTTTCTTTTCATTCATTCAACAAACCTGTGGAGTAGATTCTTAATATGTTCTTCCCATATTACAGAGGAAGATCAAAGCGGCCAGGAAAGTGTTCAAGGGCAAACGACTGGAAGTGGTTAGGCTGAAAACCCAACCCAGGACCCACTGACACCAAACCTAGACTCCATCTTGCTGTGGGCTCTTGTGGCCTGCCTACACAGGTGCCTTTGTGCTGACTGTCCTGTCTCTGGAAGTCCTGTGCTCTGAATGCAGATGCCAGAGGCCAGAGCAGAATAATGAGGGATTTTGAGGGAAGGTTGCAGAGTTGGGCCTGGGCACCTGTAGAATTTGGAGGAGACCCAAGGGGAGATCAGTGCCCTAAGTGTCTGAAACTCAGTGAGCTCTGGTAATGAACTCTGGGGGCAGGGGGTTAATGTAAATCTCTCTCTAAGAGGAATTCAAACACTCAGGGAAAAGAATTCTCATCCTCTGAATGTCCACAAAACTCCCGCTTTCCACCATTCGTTTGTCAATTATTATTCATAATAGTTCTCGTAGGTCATTTCTTAGGCATTTGTCTTCTCTACTTGTTTTTCAGTCTCTGATTCGTGTCTGACTCTTTGTGACCCCATGGACTGCAGCACACCAGGCTTCCCTGTCCTCCACTATCTCCTGGAGTTTGCTCAAGTTCATGTCCATGGAGTCAGTGATGCCATCCAACCACCTCATCCTCCTTAAGTAGAGTATAAAGCGTTAGGGAGGTCAGCAGTTCAGAGAGAATAGGCATTAGACTAAAACAGATCTAGTTTCAACCTTCTGTCCTTACTTTACTAGCTGTATGATATTGGGCATGTTACTTAAACTTTCTGAGCCTTAGTCTTCTCATCTGTTAAATGGGAACATCAGTCATACCTACCTTGTGAGATTGTTTTAAGGATTAAATGAAATAGTGCAGATAGAGGGTTTACAAGAAATTGCTGAATAAGTGGTAGTCACAGCCTCCTCCATCTCCTCCTTCCTTCTCATCATCTGAGAGCAAATATCTTCATATGCCTTTGTGTTTCAGGCAGGCTGTTATGGCACTATTGTTCTTCAGCGTTAATGGGCATTTTCACAATGATACAAATGAATAAGGTCAAGAAGCATTCTAAAAAAAAGAGTGTTTTATGAAAGAATAAATGTAATATCGAGTGTCAGAGTAATTTTAAGGTGAAAAAACACTAAAGAAGCTGTCAGTGATGTTCTCTCCCTTGAATGGAATTTTAGACTGATACAGAGTGGGAAGGGCAGAGGGAAGGGAAGGGATCAGGCTGACCTCAGTCTAGAGATGCCAGCAGTAGCAGCATGGAGGACATTCAGAGACCCCAGCGCTTGGAATGTGGGAAATGAATCTGCTGACGGGAGGTATGTATGGACCTATATGATGTGTCAGGTGACCGGGGTTCCTGTAACTATAAACCTGGAGAACTCGCTTCAATTTCTTTATCTGCAAAATGTGGATAAAATCGTTGTCTCAGAACTGGTGTGAAAATGAAGCATTACTCGGACACATAAGTGATCTATTAACTGTAAAGTGAAAGTGAAAGTGTTAATTGCTCAGTCGTGTCCAACTCTTTGTGAACCCACGGACTGTAGCCTGCCAGACTCCTCTGTCCATGGGATTTTCCAAGCAAGAATGCTGGAGTGGGTTGCCATTCCCTTCAGGGGATCTTCCCGACCCCAGGAATCGACCCTGGGTCTCCTGCATTGCAGGTAGTCTCTACCATTTGAGCCACCAGGGACTACTATTAATTGTAAAAGTGATCTGTAATCTGTTATCCTAGGGTAGCAGTTCTTAGTAAGCTGTGGCTGGTGGATGGAAGAGTGGGTGGGAACAGGCTGAGGAATCCTATGGCCTGGACACGGGCAGAACCTGAAGGAGCAAAACTGCCTCGATGGATAGGGGGAAAAGTGTAGACCTGTAGAAAGAAGAGAAAAAAAGGGGGGAAATGCAAGAACTCTAGTACATTGGACAACACTGACAAGACCTCAGAAGCTGTATGAACTATTTGGAGAAGATTTTTTCCTGGCTGTAATTCCCAGCAAAGGAGGAGACTGCATACTGGAGAAGACCATTTCTTTCTCCCATTAGGCTCATCAGATCAAGTAGTAAGTAACATGTGTGAAAGAAGCACCTTCTCTCTGTGCACAAAAGACAGGATCTATAGTTTTATAAAAGCCATTACTGCAATGTGCATCACTGGAGTGTTAGCTGATGTGGGTCTAAAGGACAACATGAGACATTTCTAGTAACTTTCCATGATGTGAACAAAGAATTTGAACATGTCAAATACATTTACAAGAAATAAAAAGACAAAATTAGTTTTTTTGAATTCTAAACTCTATGGAATCACACAGTCTTATTAGAATCTGTGGCTTCTTAAGCCATGTATGTCTATAACCTATCTCCTTTTTGACCTTATTTCTGGGAATATTACACTGGCAGACCTGTTATTAATAATACGTTATGCTATGCCAAAGGAAGTAAGGAAGTTGCATTTCTGGAATTGCATTTGAGTCATTTGTGAAATTGCCCATTACAATTTCCCACCATTTCTAACAGTTCTGCAAGATGTTCTTTCTCAGCTGGGTTTTCAAATTCATGCCAGTGACCTCCAGGGGCTAGTTACTTTTCTAGCTCAAGATGGAATTTCTTCAATCAGAGTTGGGGCTGATGTCAGGAACGTTTATTCTTCACATTGTTTGGTTTCAGTGGATAAAAAACTAGAAACTCAAGGTCTGCGAGAGATTTGTGTGGAATTTAAGTACCTTCCAGAAGAAGAAGACAGGACAAAAAGTTATTTTACCTGTATATTTGCAAATGTCAAAGACCAAGACTGAAAAAAATAAGGATGACTTATAAGGAGTTGGCTATACATGCTGACTGCCCAGGTGGTTCATTTCAACTGCGGGTCAGAGTAACCTTGTCCTGTGGTCTGGGTATTAGGTTAGGTCTACCTTGCAGCTTATGTCCTTCGTCACCTTACTAGAGGCTCCAGTCAAACACATGTCAATAAGGAATAAAGTTATGTAAATATGCACACAGGTGGTCAGACCTAGAAAAGAACTTGGCAAAAATTCATTCAGCAATATCAAGGCTCTTTAGGACAAATATCCCTCAGTTTCTACAACAAGCAAGAAAAGCATCACAAGATAACTGGAGAAAGCAAGGTATTAGCAGGTAGATGGTGATAGACGGCACAGGGCTGGAACTTTCACTCTGCCACATGCACTTGGGTGATCTTACCAAAAAATCATCTCTCTGTGCCTCATTTTCTCCATAGGGAGCAGAGATGGCCACACGGATGTTATCTGGATTAAATGAAATAAAGTGAGCCAATTTGTGTAGGCATGCCATTGTATTCGGGCTAGAAAGATGGCATAAATATTAGGTTCACTTTAATTTCTACAGAAGGCCTAATCCTGAAGAGCTCTGTCCAAATTCAACTTTCAAATATCAAGTTCTATTTTACAAACCTGATTTATGAGCAGCTGAGGTAACCTCTAATACATTGCATTAGTAATGCCACCTTCCCAATTTGTCGCCATCAAATAAAAGTGTTATTGCTGGTACAATGAACCTTTCCCTTCTCTTTTATTAATTTCATCACTTTAGGGTTTCATCTCTTGGATCCTCTTAAAACAGAGTAATTTATACCCACGTAATATGAAGGTGCCTGATCCTGTTATACTTTGGAACACATAAGAGCATCCCAGCATCTAAATCCTCCCACCTGCCCTCAGGCTGAGAAGAGAAAGAGTAACGATCCCAAACCATTCTGTAGCATGACTCTCTTCAGGTCATCTGTAAATCTCCTTCCCATTTACACTTCTGTACATCGGCTTTTGCTTTCTTGTCTTTGACAGCATTTATTTATTTAGCCCCTTGGTAGTTTCTGTGCTACAGAAAAATCTCTCCCTTTACCTCTGATCTTTCCAAGTTGAAGCCTTCACAAAATATTTGTTGAATGCCTGGGTTGTATTAAGTGGGTGCCATGGGCAGGATGCTGCTGTGGTGGGGGGTGCTGCAGATACAAGACGGGCATGGTGCAGTCACAGTGCAGGCAGTGTTGACAAGTAGGCTGAGTGCTAGGGGAGGCAGTGTGCATGTTCTGCTGGACTTTCAGTCTTCGCTTTACTTAGGGTCTTGGCTTCTCCAGACAGAGAAGGGCTGGGATGAGAAGATGAGGGAGATGCACCCCATTGGACATGCTTCCCTTTTTCCTACAGCAAAATGCACCGAGTCTTACTCGGACTTTCTTTGATTTTCCAGATGACATTTAGCTCATCTTGCAAGCTCATATCATGAATGTAATTATAAATGCTAGTAAAATTTATATTACACATCTTACATAACTGAATTGTAACAATCCAAAGCTTTAACCCCAAAGGAAGTTAAAGGACTGAAGTCCTCACCATTCAGTCCTTATCGTAGGATATTTGGGAGAGGGAAAAGCCTTTCCATGTCGTACCATGTGGGTGCTTCCTTAGGTAGGTCGTAGGTGAGGTGGAAGTGAAAGACCCTGCTGAAAAAAAGGTACATCCACAACGCTAGATTTCAGGTGCTATTTGGCCTCGCTAATGGTATTAACTGTTTCAAGAATCCCTTCTTGGTTTTAGCCTTGGTTCAGGGGGAGTTGGAATAGTCACCTTCCCCACTCACTGCATTCAGCTAGGCAAGTTTCCATCCCTAAGGTACCATTATCTTTCTTGATCCACAGAGTGAGTCAGAAGGAAATGTTCTCACTCCCATTCATTCTCTTTCCTTAATATTTCCTGCAGTGAGGTTTCCTTGAGTGACAAACAGCTTCTGTGGGTGTTTGAGGGTCTTTAAAAAGAGAACATGTTGTTCCGGTGAGTGGAATGACTTCTGAAGGAAGCATCACAGCAAACAGGGAGCTCTAGTTCCCAGAGTTGCTGCTGCTGCTGGTGCTGCTAAGTCGCTTCAGTCATGTCCGACTCTGTGCGACCCCATAGACGGCAGCCCACCAGGCTCCCCCATCCCTGGGATTCTCCAGGCAAGAACACTGGAGTGGGTTGCCATTTCCTTCTCCAATGCACGAAAGTGAAAAGTGAAAGTGAAGTCGCTCAGTTGTGTCCGACTCTTCGTGACCCCATGGACTGCAGCCTACCAGGCTCCTTCATCCATGGGATTTTCCAGGCAAGAGGACTGGAGTGGGGTGCCATCGCCTTCTCTGTCCCAGAGTTGAGCAGAAGCTTTTTTCACAGGTTTCAGGAGGCTTTAAGGTGGGGCTTGTCTGCAGGAGATACAATGTTCTGACATTCAAGCCATCTTCATTTCCAATTGATTGCAGCCATTGTATGGAAGAAAACAGAGTCTTGAGCTCTCACTGGCCTGGATTCAAGTTCTTCTCAGCCATTGACTGGCCATTTTCTCAATCATAAAATGGGGCTAATTAGTAACAGAGTTGACACAGAGGCTTGTTGTAGAATGAAATAATATGTATAAAAAGTGGGAAGTGAAAGTTGCTCAGTCAAGTCCAACTCTTTGCAACCCCATGGACTATACAGTCCATGGAATTCTCCAGGCCAGAATACTGGAGTGGGTAGCTGTTCCCTTTTCCAGGGAATCTTCCTATCCCAGGGATTGAACCCAGGTCTCCTACATTGCAGGTGGATTCTTCACCAGCTGAGCCATGAGGGAAGCCCATAGAAAGTGGAGCATGGCTAAATGCCCAATGAGTGGTAGCTGTTTATGAAAGCATTGTTGCTACTGGGTTCTTTTCTTACTATGCATGACTTCAGGTAGCTGATACAAGCTCTGTGAGCCTCTCTCTGTTACTCCATCTGAGAAGTGAGGTCAATGAGGAATAAATGAGATGCTGTGCAAGCATTTAATGCAGTTTCTGGCATGATGCAGATACTTAATTGATGTCAGTTTTCTTAACTGTCCCATAATCTTTGTCTCCTCATTGGCCCATGCATGACTGGAATTCCTTCATGATAATTTTCATTCTGGAATATCTGTTGACAAGTACTAACAAATGGAACTGATTTTTTTTTTTAAAAAAACATAACCATCCTTTAAAATTTTCTCCTTAAGGTGGAATGAAGGAAAAAGCACATGGGTATTAGTTACTGGAGAAATACCTAGGAAAGGGAACAGGGGAGCAAAGACTGGCAAAGATAAGCATTTCGTCCTCTACCATCCTCCACAGGGTGGATCTTGCCAGCTGTACACTCTCCTGTCTAAACTCCTCAGCCTCAAGGACCAGGAAACACTGCCCTACAACTTGAGAGAATCCAGGAGTCTAAGCTCTAATGAAACTTGGAGGTGGGGAGAGTACAAATTTTTGATAACCATTGTTTATAAAGTAGGTGACTCTCCATATTTGGAGCGTGTCTCCACCACCTGTGGACTTGACTCTTAAAAACCCAGAGCACACTAGCGTCCCCTCTAGGCTATTTTTGGTTAAACCCCAACACTTAAGTCTGTAAAAGTTTCCTTCCATATGCCCCTTTGGTCCTCCTGCATCTGAGGTCTGGAGCCGCAACCGCATCAAGAACCGCGTCCGTTTTGCCACGTGTATAGATCGTTCGATGATTAATTAGGCACAAATGTGGCACTAGGGTCTCACAACGGCCTAGGGGGTATCTGCTGCTTTCTTTTCGACTTTGCCATCAAGAAGCCAGTTGCTTCTTAATGTTGCTTCTTAATGATACCAGTCTTCTAGTCCGCACACTGGGATACGGCCGGGTGGGGTGGGTGAGAAGCGTGTAGGGGACGGTGCAGAATTGGGAAACTGGAACTACCACCAGGGGGCGCTCGCCTGTGGAGAGAGTTTGACCTAGGCGCCGCCGGGGAAGTGGGGCGCCTCCGCAGAGAAGCACAGTACCACCTCTCCGCCCGGGATCCCCCAGGCTTCCTTGCAGTAGGTGAGCTTGAGGAGCTTCCCGGGATCTTGCTCTAGGGCGAGACGGCCTTCCCAGCCAGCCCTTGAGAGATGAGAACCCTCACCCTCCACCTCCCCACTCGTGCCGCAAGGCTTTGCCTCTCCGGGGGCACAAGGCTGCGCTTGCCGCTGGGGACTGGGCAAATCCAACGCCTCGCTTAAAGAAGGCAGAGTTCTCTATTTAATGACACCGAAGCATACAGCTCCTCTCGGACTCAACGTGGCTCAGGATCTGGGGAGCCGCCCGTCAATGCGAGGCCCCTAGCCCGGCAGCTTCAGTTTCAGCATCACCTGTTAGGAATGCACAATCGCAGGCCCGCGCCCCAGATCTCCCGAATCCAAGACAGGGGAGGGGCGCCGTGTGTGCCTCGTCGCCCCTGAGAGTGACAGTGAGGCGCTGGACGGTGACAGCCCCTGTCCTGGGGCTTCCCACTTCGCTCAGGTGGAGCGTGCATGGCGAGGCAGGCATCCCGGGTCCTCCTGCGATCTCCTGGACGCAGGCTAGGTGGTCACGTGGGCTCTTGGCATCTCCGCCCCTCCCCGCCCCCACGCCGCCTCGCGTCTATAAGAGGAAGGAGAGGCTCCTCGTTAAGTCGTTTGTGAGCTTTGCAGTGTGTCGTACTGCTGGCTCTTCGGATACCCACTCCCTGGCCCCTGCTGCTAGGCCGCTGGGAGCGCGGAGGCTTCGGGAGACGCCTCTGGAAACTTGCAGAGCAGATCAAGGGCGGCGGGAGCCCGACCACAGGGGTCCGTCCTGGACTGCGACTGGCAGCCGGTGCTGCGGGTGCAGGCGGGCGTTTGGGGTCTGGGCTGCGCGGGGTGCGCTCGCTCTTCGTTTGCGCGGTGCCCCCGTTGTGTGCGGGGCACAGAACTAGTCCGGGGAAAGCACGCGCCGGGGGTTAGCGATTGCTAGGCTGCTGTGCACGAGGAAGGTAAGTGCCCCTTCTCTCCAGGTGTGATTTAATTGTCTGATTTAAGGTTTGAAATCCAACGGTGGGAAAACAGTAATATTGAAAACAATAAAAGACACCCCCTAATCCGCCCCCGCCGCCCCACGAAAACTACTGGAAACAGATATTTCATGTGTTGACTGAATATTTTCATTCAAAAGGCTGGCGAATTAGCTAATGAGTTTGTACCTGTAAGCTCCGGGTTCATTGTGCTAATAGACGTTTTCGAAGGAAAAACCTCTATATTCTCTAGGAATTTCCCGACCGTGGATGAAATGGTGACAGGAAAGTTGACCAGCGCACTTCATGCTTGAGTTTTGTGGGCCAGGAAGACGTACATGTATCAGGCAGTTAGCTAGTATTTCTAAATGTATTTAACTGGGAAACCTTAGTCATACCAGTAAAGCAGAGTTAACTTCTTTTCTGGTGGATCGAGCCAGATTGAGATCACCTGAACTGTCTTATGTGCTGACTCAGAACCTCGCCGCTGTTCTCTTAACCCGTTGTTGCCCCATTCCTGCCTACTTAATATTGGATATTAAATTAAGTCAAGGGAATATTATTTTTGTGAAAAACAAACTTTGGATTTGGGTGAATATTTAGGAAAGTAAGGTTGACTCAATTTTACTAGCTTCATAAAAAGCAACTTTGTGCTTTGTGTTGGCACACAACCCTTTTGAGGAAAGATTGTATTTTGTTAGGTTGCTAGTATTTACACGGGCAGTCCATTGGGATTTTTTATTTTTGTTCTAAGTTTCCAGACTCACAGTGGCTGTTTTCCTTTGTGTGTGGGGAAAGAGGTTTGTTATTTAAAAAGTGAACATGTGGAAAGATTTGTGCTGTGAGTATTGTAAAAAGTAAATGTACTGTGACTATGAAGAGAACATTACACACTTATTCTTTGGCTCTTTGTCCTGCAGAAAAACCTATGTTTCTGCCTACATTCTAGAAGAGGGGGAAATGTTTGGATCTGTTTATCAACAGGTGGTAAAGCATAAAACTTAGGATTCCATTTTATGTTCAAGCTTTTTTTTTTTAATTTGAGTTACTGAACCATTTTTATTTCAAAAGTCGCCAGTCTCCTGTAACATTTAAGACGTACAAGTCTCTGAAGTCAATTTAAAATGTTTAGGACATCTTTCATAGAGGGACACAAATGAATCATATCACCATTTACATTTCTCAATTTATTTATAAAGTGGAATATGTAAGATTTAGTAGATTCAACCCTTCAAAATATAATTAGCACTTGATATGTCTATTTTTAAGAATATTACACTACAGTTTTCTACAAATGTGTATCCAACAGGTAATTCAAGATACATCTTTTAATAATTTAAAATCATGTTTTGAATCGTTTTACATAATATCTACAAATAATAAAATAGGATACTGAAGGCTGAACTTGAACCATTTACTGGAATGTTTTTTGGTAATTACTTTTAGAATCCTTGAGAAATGTATACTTGAGTTTTAGACTTCATCATTCAGCACCAAGCACATTGTTTTAGACATATAGCATTTTTGAAAAGTCAAGCTTATTACAGTATAATTTACATAGAGTAAAATCTGGTCTCTTCAGGTGTACCACTCTATGAATCTTGCACACAGTCATATAATCCCCTCCATGATCAAGGCATGGAACCCTTCCATCAACCCCAGAAGTGCCCTTTGTAGTTGACCGTCTCCACTCAACCCCAACCCCTGGAAATCACTATCTGTTTGCTGACTATATCGTGTTCCTCTTTAATATATTCTTACTCGGAAATAATTGTCCTTTCCTTTTCTCAAAAGAAAACCCCCGCTCCCCTCCTTTTTTGAGGATGAGCCAGGTTGTCATATTTTTGTTTTAATACTGTCTCCTTGGGATATATTGAAGCAAAGACAAAACTATTTTGAAAATGGGAAACCAGAGACTTGGACTACATGTTAAATTTATATTGGGCTTATAGATTTAATTCTTAGCAAATTCGGATCCCGTTGTGGTATAAGCCTTTGGTTACAGTGTGCATCATTCGTTATTCTGAACTGAAATACAAGGCCATTTAAAACATTTATTACTTATGTAATATTAATGGAATATATGGTTTTTTATAGTCTTGCCTGTAAGAGATACTTTTATTATATTTGAGATTAAGAAATTTACCTGAAATGACATATTATCAAATAATGAGAAGCATAAGAAGAATTGCAAATGACAATTTGTAGTCATTTAAAATAAAATATAGAGTGATTGAGACTACATAGGTTAAAATATTTAATAATCTCCTTAATAGGAGCTAAGGTCTGTGCCTAATTTATTTGTAGATGTCAGTTTTTTTCTTTTCTTTGCCCATGTCGTGAAATCTAGATTTCCCTGTAGGACATAGATATAAAATCTTTTATAAACCAATATTTGTTTCCTGTTTAATACCTTATTCATTTCAGTAAGCAGGAGCCTGGAATTGCTAGGCACTCCTAATAAAGATACGTCGGATTGATGTCGTTTTTCTTTTTCCTTGGTGTTGTGAAAAACAAGAGCCTGTCTTTTAAATATGCATACAACTTACCTTTCAGAGAACTACAGTGGCAGTAACTAGCATACGCAGACAGGCAAGTTTATGAAGCACCAGCAAACTGGATAGTTGGCATTTCTAACTGGAACAGTTACAGCTCGTGATAATAGTTAAGGGCTTTACGAAGGGAATCTTTTGCAGGTGTACTTGAGAGAGGACAGAAGAATGAGGGTCACCTGGAAAGACAAATTACTGGACTCATATATTTCCACAAAGCAGGACTGCAGTTTTGTTGATGGATGTTTTGTGTTCAACTATCAAACCCCAGACTGGCAGGAGAGTTGAATGTGCTCAACTCTGCAATGGTCATGTCCTTTTGAATATCTTCAGCCACAGCTCTCCTCCACCCTCCTCCAAATATTTTAATATGGTTCGGTTTCCTAAAAGTGGAGCATTGTCACTGACAGTTGGTATTGGGTAGGAGAAAAGACTTGATGATGAAAGAGAAGATTGATGGGCTTGCCCTCCACAGCCCCACCCCCACCCTTACAGTGTGATAACCGTGGGGCTGAGGCTTTGTCCTCTTCCTGTATTCAAGCCCTCAAAATCCCATCTCCAGTCCAGCTCAGTAGGCTACGAGGGAAATTAGTTTTCACATTTTGGAAAATACCTGTACATGTTCTTAAGAGTTGCATGTGAGTCAATTATTAATGATAATTACGTGATGATTTTAGAGTGTTTTTTATTTCTAATATTAAACTGAGAGCGTTCATATTTTTCTTTGGGAAAGACACATTTAAGGCTAATGATTGGCAAGTAGCCACCTATACACATCAAGGACACTTGACACCTAAAACATACTTTTTATCTTTAAATTCCTTCCATTGTCTGCTTTGTGAATGTGAATATATGACTTCTGCAGGCACATATGTGGGGTGTTAGTGCTGAATGCTTGGACAAGTGTGATGGGCAGACTGGAAAATACAGCATAGGAGCATATGGTATTTTGTGTCCCACGCAGGCTACTTGCAGCTCAGCTTTTTGGACAGTGGAGATGGACTGTCAAGAAGGTAAGAGTAAAATTAGGAGGCAGAAATCTTCAGTAGCCAAAAGGGCACCTGAACCTAAATCGTCTCGAAATCCTGTCTAACGCTCTAAGCATATTAAGGGGCATACCCGTAGACTGACCTCATCCTCTTGGATATGTGATGACACCTTGCGGGATGCTTTCACGTACGTCATTTCACTTCACCCTCTAAGCACTGTCAGAAGGGGAACCCATGTGAGGCCCCTGTTTTTACTGAAGAAGATGTGGGAACTCAGGGAGTGTGTGTGATTTGCCTAAGGTCACCTGACCTTCAGGCACAGCTGGGCGTTGGGCCCAGTTTTCTGCTCTGTCCTCTGGACAAGAATACATATAAAAACAGGCCTGGTGGTGACTGCCTTCTGATTTTTTTTTAACCAGACTTAATAGGCACTTTGATAAAAATCAGTCTACTCTTTCTAGAGTGTCTTTGTGCCATTTTCTAGGGCCTGCCCTTTTCTTTGCCAAGGAATCACTGTCAATATTTGGAATTTTAAAAACTTCTAAAAAATTTAAAAGATTATTTTTTTAGTTTAAGAGCCATAATGCATTCCCCAGCTAGTACATTAGAACACTGTATAATCCCATGTGTACAAAAAGCTTTCGTGCTAGACACAGACGTGACCTGAGAGGGCTCCACACAGGTGTGTGTGCTGGAGGAGTGAGAGAGAACGAACTTTGGGCAGAAGACAAGGGCTGTTCATCATGAAGGATACGGGCCACCTGTTTGAGGCCATGGTGAGGAATTAAAACCAGCTCGCAAAGAAATGATTACTTACAGATTGGGGATGTCTGGGTACACATTCTTTTGTTGGCCTGGTGAAATTCTATACCTGCCAGGCCCAACAATTAAGGTGTTTAGAGACTGTTTTTCCTTGTTATACCAGAGCTTGTGGTCACAGAGGCAATGCTTGGATGTTCAATGTGTAGGGAAAATCCAGTTGGTACATTGTTGTAGAAATTGATTCTTTTGGGAATTCTTTCCTTCAGTCAGTTTATATTCCTGGTTTAGAGCAGAACTGCTTAAATGTCCACAGGTTGTTTATTCACTTTTCTAGACCTCCAATGGAGAAGACTTTCCTTTTGCTACCTGTTCTCTTGTGTCCCAGGTCTGCTGCAGTGATTTAAATTCATCACCCTTTGTTGTGTCTTTGCTTAAGGAGGAAAAACCCTTTGCATTGGCTACCAAGTTATTAGTTACCCAAGGCTCCACTGACAAATAGTTGTCATGTGAATCTGGATAATTTAAAAGATACCCAAGCAAAACCCAGCACATCCTCTTAAGCACACTGTCCAGCAACCAGCGATCACATTAATTATCATGGTACTAGGGTGTGTGTGGAAATTCCAGAGAAGTTGGTGGATATGTATAAAACCCTTATTTTCTAAACAAAGTTGCTGTGGTGTCCGATTGATTGCCTGGATGAATCTCCTGGCATTTGCTATTTTGCAGTATGCATCTGACAGATCATTTCAGCATTTCTGGGTTGAGAATGAACATTTCAGTTGTAGGTGAAAAAGTTCAATGGGATTGATTCTTTGCTCTTGAGAGAGATGTCATTTTCATTTTAAATGGTATTTTCTCTTTCCAACTGGATAATGGGGAGTGATATTTCAAGTTCATGGGTTTCCTTGCTACTATTCATCACTTTGTGTTAGTAGAAACTTTATGGTTTTAAGAGGCCTAATGAAAGAAAAAGATAGCCTTGGTTTTCTGATAGTTTAGTGGGTTGGCTTTTCTGAGCTACTTAAGCGGAAATGCCAAATACATTTCTTTTGGGCAATGTAAAGTTGGGACAACATGAAAGTCCAACCTTGATTGGCCAAAATGTTCAGAGAATGATTTTTTTTGTTGTTGCTTAATTGGTTTTTAAAAGTTGAGTATTATGTTGAAGCCTGTTTTCAAATTCTTATTTTAAAATCTACTGCTTTCCTGCTTAATTTCTTGAATATAATTTGATCTTCATTTGATGATTGAGAGTGTTGAATTTATCCTATGTAACTTTACTGTGAGTAGTGTTCTGTATAAGAAATAGGCTTACCCAGAGGCTCAGCAGTAAAGAATCCACCTGCAATGCAGGAGATGTGGGTTGGCTCCCTGGGTCGGGAAGATCCTCTGGAGAAGGAAATGGCGACCCACTCCAGGATTCTTGCCTGGGAAATCCCATGGACAGAGAGGAGTTTGGTGGGCTACAGTCCGTGGGGTTGCAAATGAGGTAGACATGAATTAATGACTAAATAACTGTACAAGAAAGTTGGGATACTCACCATGGTGATCACACTAAACTTTGGATATGCTTTTTTAAAATTACTATTAAATTGTGTAAGCCATCTTGTTTTCTTTTTTTAAGTTCAAGAAATGAAAATTTAATACTGTAAATCAACTATGTGCATGCATGCTAAGTCACTTCAGTCGTGTCCAACTCTTTGGGACCCTGTGAACTGTAGCCCACCAGGCTCCTCTGTCCATGGAATTTTCCAGGCAAGAATAATGGAGTGGGTTGCCATTGCCTTCTCCATAGGATCTTGCAGACCCAGGGATTGAACCCGTCTCATGTCTTCTGCATTGGCAGGTGGCTTCTTTACCACTAGCGCCACCTAGGAAGCCCCAATCAGCTATACTTCAATATTGCTTCCAGATTACATTACGCATAAATACAGTTTTTATGCATGTTACTTAAGTATTTTGTTCTCAATTGTATACTATTTAAGTTGTGTTTTAAAATACTTCAAATGTCTTTTAATTAAATACTTGGCCACATAAGATGCTCAGACCATTTAGCAAAAATAACGCCCTAAAATACAGTCACTGAGGTACAGTATGGAAAACATAAGCACAGTGTATGTGTATGTGTAGGTGAATTGAAATGGGAGAGGTGTTTTGAGGGCAAATTGAGGGATAAAAAACCTCCTAACAATACAGTCAGTTTTGGAGCTGACATCTAAAGGCTACCAGTGACCTAATTACCGACTTCTATATTCAGTACTTGCTCTAACAGGTCATTCCCATGGTTCTATAAATGTTTTCAAGGATCTCTATTAAAGACCTTCCTTGATAGACACAATGTGGTGTAAACATCAATGGAATATTATTCATCCCTAAAAAAGAAATTCTGACACGTGTGACAACATGGGTGAACCTTGAGGACATTAGGCTTGGTGAAATAAGCCAGTCACAAAAGAACGAATACTGTATGATTCCTCGTATGTGAGGTACTAAATAATTTTAATCTGTACAGACAGATGGAGAAGGAAATGGCAACTCACTCCAGTACTCTTGCCTGCAGAATCCCACGGACAGAGGGCCTGGCAGGCTACAGTCCATGGGGTGGCAAAGAGTCGGACATGACTGAAGTGACTTAGCACACACGCACGCACGCACGCACGCACGCACGCACGCACGCACGCACATACAGAGGTAGAATGGTGGTTGCCAAGGAGCTGGGGGAGGGCAGAATGGGGAAGTTGTTTAACACATGTAGAGCCTTAGTTTTGCAAGATGAAGAGTTCTAGAGCTTGGTTGCATGACAAAGAGAATGTATTTGACATTACTGAACTGTAAACTTAGAAATAATTAGGACGGTAAACTTGATGATATTTTACTACAACTTTTTAAAGTTTGGAAATTGCTAGTTTTGACAATAATTAGCATTATGCTTTATCCTTCATATTTTCTTTTAGTAATTAGGGATATGTATACACTGACTGGAAATCTAAGTAGTTGAAATACAGAATCCTGTACTCATGATTAATAAATACACATAGATATTTTTTAAAACTTCCTTGGTCTTATATTCATCTTCATTTACCATTCTCTCTCTGATCCCTTGTGGTCAGTCAGTGCTGATTGGAAGTGGTAGCACCTTTGTACTAGTTCCTTGTTATTTTACCTGGTCTGCCTGCCTCCTTTACTGGGCACCATGGCTCCTTGAAGGCAGGGTGCATGTCTTGGGACTCCTTTAGATCCTCTGTATCTGCTTAATACCATGCATGCTGAAAGTGCTCCATCTTTGATTAATACTCTTTACTGGCTGAAAGCATATATTTTTGACACATTTCTTCATTTTTTTCCTTGTTTTTAATCTGCACCATGTGGGATCTTAGTTCCCTGACCACAGATCAAACCTGTGCTGCCTGCATTGAGAACGTGGAGTCTTAACCACTAGACTGCCAGGGAAGTTTCTTCATATTCTTTTCTTAAAATAGATATTTATAGCATTGTATTGGAAGGTGAATAAAATATAGTGTGTGCTTTCAGGGAGCTTAAAACCTAATTGTACGTACTTCTTACTCTCCCACTCCACTGTTACCACTTCCAAGAAAGATTCAGTGTAGTTCTCATCTAATAGGGGTGCTAGTGTGAAAAAAGTGTTAAGGCATAGAATGCCAGCCACTTCACAATGTACTTTGTGTATTTCTTATGGACGTGGCAAGTTTTCTGTAGGAAAATGAAGGAGGTTAGAGTGGAGTGATGAGTTGGGGCAACATAGTGGAATGCCTTGACTGTTAGAAGAGCATGGCTTAGAAGAGGCTGGTGGGAAGCAGAGGGCTGCTCAGAGCTGGGTTTTTAAGAATGTTAATCTAGCCCCTCTGGGGCCCTGGAGAGAGCTAATTGGAGTCTAGGAGCAGTGAGGAACCTATTTAAGATGCACAGATAAGAAGTAGCAAGAGCTTGCTCTAATGGTGGCAAAAGACTTAATGGGGGAAAGGCATAATGGAGAGAAAAACTCATGATGATGGGTTTGATGAAAGGCAGCTGGATGAAGGGGAGAAGACAGATAACTGTAATGGGCTTTGTCATGAACACAAATAGGAAAAGAGTGGCTTGGGGGAGGAAAATAATGAATTTTTCCATGGATATTGTACCAGTTGGGCTTCCCAGGTAGCACTAGTGGTAAAAAAAACCCGCCTGCCAATGCTAGAGACATAAGAGGTTTGAGTTTGATCTCTGGGTCAGGAAGATCCCCTGGAGGCGGGCATGGCAACCCACTCCAGTGTTCCTGCCTGGAGAATCCCATGGACAGAGGAGCCTGGAGGGCTATAGTCCATAGGGTCACAAAGAGTTGGACATGACTAGTGATTTAGCATGCATGCATGTATTGTACCATTAGCTAGTGCTCTATAACAAATTGTCATCAAGTTTAGCAGCTTAAAACAACAAACATCTCACATGGTTTCTGAGAGGAATCCAGAAGCAGTTTAGCTAGGATATTGTCCAGAGCTGCAGTCACCTGACCATTAGACTGGGGCTATAATTCCTTACTGGATGTTGGCAAGCGGCCACTGTAGGGCTACTTAAGTGTTCTCACAGTATGGCAGGTAGCTTTCCTGCAGAATGAGTGATCCAAGAGAGCAAGCCAGATAGAGGCTGCAGTGCCTTTTACATCCTAGTCAAGGAAGTGCATGCCATTCATTCTGCCACAATTTATTCTAGAAGGGTGTCACTAAATGTAGCCCATACTCAAAGGGGAGGTTAGGCACCATCTTTTGAAGGGAGGAGTGTTGAAGACCATGGATATTTTTTTAAAACCACCACAGATATATTGTTTTGATGACAAATGGAGTGAGCATTCAAAGGAAAATGTCAGGAAGAAGGAATTGGGAGCTTTAGAGAGCCAAGCTGCCTGCATATGGAGGTAGGTGCCAGTGGGAGCTGAAAATACTGAAAATGGAGAACTTCTCTAGGCAAATTTCTTAATGATCTCTCTCAACCAGTCTCATTATTAAAGGTCATTGTTCCCTTCCTTGACTTGTATTATTCCGGGTATTTTAACTTTTTTTAAGGTTTCCATTTTTAATCTCTTGTATTTTGTTTTTTCTCCAAGCTTCTTATCATGAAAAATCTCAGTTACAGAAAAGTTGAAAGACTAGTATAATGTCCATATATTCACTATCTGGAATCAGTAATTATCAGCATTTTCATTTATGTACCCTCTTTATCTATCTATCCATCTGAATATTTTTCTGAACTACTTATTGAGTGGCATTCTTTGGTAAAGAAGGGTTTCCCCCTCTAGGGATAAATTACAGGTCCTCTTAAAAAGGCAGAGTACAGGTTTAATTCTTTTCCCCTAGTTACTAATTATCAGAGTGAGGAACTGATGTATCAGTCACTTGCAAAGGTAGCAGATGATTTTATTTGAACATCAGTATGGACTCATAGTCCAAAGCATATGTAATTTTGCTATTTATTGCAAAATACCCATGGAAGTTGTGCCATTTTGCATTCTCACCAACAGTGTAGAAGCCAGTCCATGTTTTTTCCATAACCTTGCCAAGAGAGTCTGTTGTAAAACATTTGAGTTTTTGGCAAACATCAGTGAGAAATGGTATTTTGGTAAAGTTTAATTTGTATCTCTTTATTGAACAAAGTTGAACATCTTTGTATGTGTTTTAAGAGCCATTTGCCTTCCTTTTTATGTGTTCTGTTTGTGTTTTTTGCCTGTTTTTCTAATGAAGTTTGGGTTTATTTTTTATCTTAATTTAAGAGCTCTCTATATAACAGAGACATTAACTCTTTGTTTCTAATGTGAGTTGGGAGTATTTTTTTCCAATTTGTCATTAACGTTTTGAGTTATGGTGTTTTTTAAAATTAATTTTTAGTGGAATATAGTTGATTTACAAGGTTGTGTTAGTCTTTGCTGTACAGCAAAGTGGATCAGTTATACAAATAACACATTCACTCTTTTTTAAAATTCTATTCCCATAAAAGTCAGTACGGAGTATCAAGTAGAGTTCCCAGTGCTATACAGTAGGTTCTTATTGTTATCTATTTTATATATAGTAATGTATATATGTCAATCCCAGTCTCCCAATTTATCCTTCCCCCTTGATAACCATAAGTTTTCTACATCGTTAAGTCTATTTCTTTCTTGTAAATAGATTCATTTGTACCTTTTTTTTAGATTCCACATATATGTGATATCATGAAAAAATATGAAATGCTTCAAAATTTGCATGTCATGCATGCACAGGAGCCATGCTAATCTCCGTATTATTCCAGCTTTTAGTATATATGCTGCCAAAGTGAGCACTGACTTATGCTGTTTTTATGATATGCAGATATTTACTTTCATGAGTTTATGTACTTTTATGCACATCTTTTAATTGCATCTGGAGTTTGAGTCATAGTTAAGGTTTCTCCTACACCCGTATTATAGGGGGATTTATCTTTGTTTTCTTCTAGTACCTGTGCAGCCCCCTCTTCCTCTCCCCATTCCTGTCTTACCCCCTCTCCCTTCCTCCTCCCTCTCCTTTCTCTTTCCAATTCTCTCAACACTTGGAGTTTATTCTGGTATACATTTCTTTTTCCAATGATTATTCTGTGTTCCAATGTTTTTGTAGTGATTTGAGATATCACCTTTATCATATGACAAATTTCCAAAAACTTTTGACTTTTAAATTTGCTGTTTTGGGATTTTCTATTCTGTTGCATAGCAGTGTGTTTCTTTCCAGTTAGAAGAGAAACTACACAGACAGGTGAAGTCTAATATAAGAATTACCAACTGTGATGGGAGATTAAGTGTAAGATGTAAGAAACTCTATAAAGCACACAAGAGCCGAGGTAGAGTACCCAAGGATGGACAAACTTCAGTGGCGGGGGCCGCTGCTCGGACCTCCTTGGAAAAGATGGTTTGGCCACTAAAATGTTCACTGGTTTACCCAGACAAAAGTGGTCAGGAGTTTCAGGTGGGGAGCAGGCAATCAGCGTTTTGTGGTGTGGGCGTGCCCTGGAAATCCAGTTGCCTGCCAGAGCAGAAGGCCTTCAGAGCATGCAGGTGCTGGTGATGAAGCTTGCACAAGGAACAACTTCTCTAACTCCTCAGGCCGTAGTCTGAACAAGTCACTGCAGAAAGGTTCTTGCCGTGCCAGGGCTACAAGTTAGCAGTGGAATCTCGTTCTGGACTAGCACAGGCTCCACTGGCTGTTCTCACCCACAATGTCAGCCTCTGCCCCTGCCAGAAATCACAGTGGCCTCTTCCTCCTGCAGTCCCTGCAGCGCCCTCTACTGAGAAAGCTCAGCACTGGGCTCAGTTTAAATGCTTCAAGGAATTCCATTGCCATAGAACATATATTAGGTTCTTCCCTGGTGGCTCAGACATATTGCGTATATTGAAGAGTGCATTAGAAAGTGAGAGGCAATAAACTGATCATTGACAGGTGCATTGGCCTATGTATTCCTTTTTTATCATTGGCTGTTCATAATATATTTGAAGATCTGTTAATGCTAGTCATGCTTACTAATCTACCCGTTGAGGGTTTTCCTGGTTATTTTTGTTTATTTTTATTTAAGAATTTAAAAATGAATTTACTTCTAGGGGGAAAAAACTGGTTGGCGTTTTTATTTAATCCTATATTTTTTAAGTTTTTTTTTTTTCCTCCAGAGATTGAACCCAGGCCACAGTACTGAGAGCCCAAAGTCCTAACTACTAGGCTACCAGGGAACTGCCTGTGTATTTAATTTTTAAAAGTATTTTATATTAAATTCTTATGGTAGAAAATTCTTATAGTTAACAACAAAAGCTTTATGGAAGTGAATGAAGAAGAAAATGAATTCCATGCCTTTTATTCCTACCCCTCTGAGGTCGTGTGTGTATTTTTCAGGATGTATTTCTAGTTCCATATAAGTGTGTGTGTATAATAAAAATGTGTCAACCTTTTTCACAGTATGCTTGTACCTGTAACTTAGAAATGTCTTTTCTTTTTTTCTTTACAGCCATACCTGTCCATGACTCTGAGAACATTATAATGTCCTTTTGTGCATCTTCTCACAAGGGGTTTTCCTAGCTGTTACCTACTCAAGACATGGATGTCAAAAACTCACCATCTAGCCTTAACTCTCCTGTTTCCTACAACTGCGGTCAATCCATCCTACCCCTGGAGCCAGGCCCCATATATATACCTTCCTCCTATGTAGAGAGCCGCCATGAATACTCAGCCATGACATTCTATAGCCCTGCGGTGATGAATTACAGTATTCCCAATAACTCGGAAGATGGGCCTGGTCGACAGACCACAAGCCCAAATGTATTGTGGCCAACTCCTGGACACCTCTCTCCTTTAGCCATCCATTGCCAGTCGTCACTTCTGTATGCAGAACCTCAAAAGAGTCCTTGGTGTGAAACCAGATCATTAGAACACACCTTACCTGTGAACAGGTAAATCCAGTCTTCATTCTGAATTATATTATGGCTGATAGTCAGATTGCTTTATGATTAGTGAGAAGATATGTGTTATACAAGGTCTTCGTTATCACATAGGGCACCTGAAACATCTGACGTTCTGAATTCTAGAGTATCTATTCTGATATTCTAGTCTTTACTAAAAAGTTGAACTTTTAGATCTGTATTGTGGGGAAGAATTCACTTCATGACTGTCTTTAGAAAATAAAGACTTAAATTACTTTCTTTTTGATGAAGTGATTTGAGTTTGAAAAAGGAATTTTTACTTTCAAGTTAGATCCTTCTTATCTTGAAGTGAAATCACAAATTAGTGTTCACAACAAATTATGTCTAAGATAAAAGTAACCATCGGTATTACAACTTGTTGAAATACTAGACAGGTGAAAAGACAAACACTGGTACAGATTTTAAACAGTGAACTAAGTAACATTTTATAAAGATTGACAGGAAACTAAATGTGGACTTTAGTTGAACATTCTTAAACTCTTAAGTGCAAGGTAACAATGGATTATTTGCATTCAGTTTGTTACACACACACACACACACACACACACACATGTATATTTTGTGCTGTGTGGCTTGTGGGATCTTACTTCCTCAACCAGGGATTGAACTCTGATAGTTTTAATGATAATCATGGCTACGGAGGGCAGAGGTAGGTAGTATAGGGAGAAGCATTAGGGGACATAACGTTACACAACAACCCAAGTAGCAAGTTACAGCATGTTTGATTTTGAAGTTTATTACTTTCAAATATCATAAAACTTTGAGAAAGCCGTATTACACACTAATTTTGTTTTTCTTCTTTTTTAAAGAACTTTTTGATTGGTAAAAGAGAATATGAAAAGTGTAGATAACTTTTTAAAAATAATGTCTTCTCATTCAACTTTTAAAGGAAGAAATATCTTATTTCTGAGGACAAGTTCTAATCAGAGTTCTGCTAATATTTGGGTACATTAAACCACAGCATATTAAATTTATAAATCAATCATACCTCTACCATGTCCTTGTCAAAGGAAACATGCTGTAGCAAAGTTAGGAACTAGTCCGGTGTGTTCTTGGGGTCTGCCGGTGCTCCCCTGTGGGTCCTCCCTTCCTCTGGTGAGCCCTGGCCCTCTCTCCACCCTGCATTGAACACCTGCTTTCTTCAGAGCCTTCTCAAGGGACAGGCATGTGTTTATGCTCTCCCCTTCTCTTCTCCTTCACTCTCCCCTTTTCCCCACTATTCCCACCCAGACTTGATGTGATCACTGATTACAGAGATGTACACCCTGATGGCTACAGCTAGTTCTCCATGGTAACCAGTGTTCATCCGCACTGCGTGGATGGGTGTAAACTCACCTATCCACTTTCAGACACCAGCCATCCTGACAGGGCGACTCTTAATAGATCTGATATCAGTAACAAAGGTTTTGCTTGATCAGATCTCTTGGAATATATTTATTATGAAGCCTGGAGGGCAAAGAGATACATGGGGCAATGTTCATGCTGTTCCTTTTTCTAGAAAGGTCTTGTTTTACCGTCAATGTTCTTTTACAGTGAATGTTCTCTTTGCCCCTAGGGAGACATTGAAAAGGAAGGCTAGTGGGAGCAGTTGTGCCAGCCCTGTTACTAGTCCAAGTTCAAAGAGGGATGCCCACTTCTGTGCTGTCTGCAGCGATTATGCGTCGGGATATCACTATGGAGTCTGGTCGTGTGAAGGATGTAAGGCCTTTTTTAAAAGAAGCATTCAAGGTACAAGAGTGTTGTTAGCTGCTTTTTTTTGTTTTCCACTTTGCTTTTAAACAAGTTTGCAGATGACCTGGCAGAAATTTCACGTTTGTTTGGCCTGCTTGGTACACAGAGTACTTGATGAGCGGTTGAGAGGATCATGTGTGTTTGGGGGTGGGGGGGATTGTTTCAAGTATAGAGTACTTTATCTTTCACACGGATCTCTACCCCCAAACCCAAATGGATCTTGCACCACCATCACCCCTTGTCGTCTTCCTAGGAGAAAACATAACCTTTGTGAAGGTTGGAAAAAATGTGTGCCCCTTAGGAACTGCAAAGATTGTTTCTTCCTTTGGCTTATGTTTAATATCTAGCATATGTTGTGATGGTGGGCTGGCTCCTGAGGAAAGAGAGAATATATTTTATGCTATCAGTAGCTCAACTAGTGGAACCTCCTTCACAGTACCATTTTCTGGTCTGAGTTTAGACTGTTTCCCTACCCTTCTCCAAATTTCTGCTAGGCTGGCTTTTTGTTTCTTTGATTTTGTTAAATTATCTCTTTAATCAGTTTCAAATTGTACGCACCTGGTTTCAAGGCCAGTCAGCCCCTTGCTACACGTTTCCTTGCCAGTCCTAATTTGCTGCAGGCACTTTCTTGCTTTCTTGTGCTCTCAGCTGTCTCTCTACCCCGTAACCCTTCCCTTGTCAGCCCTTCTTCCAGGCAGTGTCCTGTGTTCCCATCTCAGAGCTCCCTTCCCTTTTCTGCCAAAGCCTTGTTCTTAACCGGTTAAGGAAATCTACCTTAAAGCAGTTCATAGTATGCAAGTGAACAGCAATTTACTGAATTAATTCACCCAATGAAACTCGAGGTTGAGAGCATTTTCCCTCAAGCAGAGAAGCTGATGTAATCTAGAGGGAGATGAGGGGTAGAACGTTAGTAGATAAAGAATCACCTTCCTCCGAGTCTCTGGGAAATTCACCCTTCATAGATGAGCACCTGTTTGTCCTCAACCCTCCACTTAGTAGCTCTGTGACTTGATGTCCCAGCCTGATCCTCATCTGTGAAATGGAGACAGCTACTAAAAAAATGAAATGAGGTTAGTTATGTGAAAATACTTGGTCAATTATAAACATTGCAAGAGTAGAACTACTTGCAAATTCAAGTTATTCTAATCTTTCTTTTAACTCTTTTGCTTTCAAATGTCAGCATCTTTTCTTTCTGCCTGTGTTGTTTCTCTTCTAATCCTAACCTCATTTAAACCCATCTCCTCTAAAATCTTCATAGTTAGGTGGATGAGGGCCTCTGCCATTTCCAAGCTCATTTGCTTGTCAAAAGGAAAAACAACACAGATAAAGGAAGCTGATGTCATCAAATATTATCAAAACATAAATCATGTTTGGCTATTTTTTCTTTTATAGACACAGAACTTTTCTGCATTTAACATTTTCAGTGCTTAAAATTTTTTTGTTTGTGATCGTTGTACTAGGAGATTATCAGGCCAGGTCCAGTTTCCTGTGATATATGATAAAAAAAATTTAGATTTTCTGAAATTCAGAACCAAACTCTTGATATGATGACAATTCTATACTTTGTTGAGGTTCTAGAATTTTATATTCTAAAGGAAGTTTTGATCCAAAACAACTAACTACATCCTTAAAAGAGAGAATTTTTCTTATTTGCACCTTGGGAAAAATCTCTGCATGGACTATATTTCATGAACCCTGAGACTGCAGCTGATAATAAGTTTACTATGCTTTCCCCACATCATTCCTTCCTAATGCACCAGCAAAGGAGCTGTTAGGAAAGGGAAAAGGAATGTCACATCCTAAAAGTGCAAATGGTAATGTTAGTGCTCTTACAACTGCTTAATGCCTAAATGATTATTTCTTTGGACTCTGGCTATTTTTGGTGCCCTCTGGTATAAATGCATTGCAGTAACTCAAAACAGCTACTCAATTTTTTTGGTATGTCGAATGGAATGAGAATCAAATATATTTTCATAAATTGAAAAAGAATAAAACAAATTCTTTTGGGCTTCCCTGGTGGCTCAGCTGGTAAGGAATCCACCTGTAATGTGAGAGACCTGGGTTCGATCCCTGGATTGGGTAGATCCCCTGAAGAAGGGAACAGCTACCCATACCTGTATTCTGGCCTAGAGAATTCTGTGGACTGTATAGTCCATGGGGTCACGAAGAGTCGGACACAACTGAGCGACTTTCACTTCACTTCACTTTGTTTTATTAAGTAAATCCATTTTCATTGATTTAAAAAATATAGGACTTTATTTTTTTTGTTTGTTTGAGATATAATTTACATACAACGAAATTCCTCTATTTTAATTTTATAGTTTTTTTGGGTTTTTTTGGCCAAGCCATGTGGCATGTGGGATCCTAGTTCCCCACCAGAAATTGAACCCACACTTCCTGCAGTGGAAGAGTGGAGTCTTAACCACTGGACCACCAGGGAAGCCACAAATTTTACAGTTTTATGAATTTTGAAAATATATGTAGTCATGTAACCACCACCGTGATTAAGATATGGAACATTGCTATAACCTCAAAATATTCCTTCACACCCATTGCAGCCAAACTCACCCAAGCTTCCCAGGCTCGTGACCCTTGATCTATTTTCTGTCCTTAAAATTTTGCCTTTTCTAGAATGTCATATAATTGCATCTTAAAGTTTGTAACCATTTGTGTATGGTTTCTTTCACTTATCATGATGCTTTTAAGATTTATCTGTGTTGTTGGATGTATTAGTAGTTCATTCCATTTTGTTACTAATATTCCACTAAGTGTACCCCATTTTGTTTATATGTTCTATTTTTTGGTCACATTCCAAGGCTTGTGGGATCTTAGTTCCCTGAACAGGGATAGAACTCTGGGATGGAAGTGCAGAGTCCTAACCACTGAACCACCAGGGAATTACAGTTTATTTGTTCATTTGAATTGTTTCTAGTTTTATGATATTTTGAATAAAACTGCTGTGAACATTTATGCATATCTCTCTGTTTAGACATATCTTTTTGTTTCTTTTGGGTAAATACTTATGAGTAAAATTTCTACTTGTATGATAAGCTCCATAGGTGGTGCTAGGAGTAAAGAATCTGCCTACTGATGCAGGAAACGTAAGAGACGCGAGTTCGATCCCTGGGTCAGGAAGATCACCTGGAGGAGGGATTGGCAATCCACTCCAGAATTCTTGCCTGGAGAATCCCATAAACAGGGGAGCCTGGTGGGCTACTGTTCATGGGGTCACGAAGAGTCAGACATGGGTAGCCACTCCCTTCTCCAGGGGATCTTCCACCCAGGGATTGAACCCAGGTATTCTGCATTGCAGGCAGATTCTTTACTGTCTGAGCCACAAGGGAAGCCCACACATTCATATGCATTCATTTATTCAACAAATTATAATTGAGTACTTTGTATGGATTCAGTTCAGTCACTTAGTCGTGTCCGACTCTTTGTGACCCCATGGACTGCAGCAAGCCAGGCCTCTCTGTAAAGCTTTATATCTTAAAGAATTAGCTTCATGATTTGCCTTTAATTTTGCTTTGCATCTTTGTTAGTTTTGTTCATATAGAGTAGTATGCTTCTCAGACTGTTGCATGGAGCAAGAAAACCATTTTAATATATGTAGTGCAAGGAGGACTTTTTTCTTTTTGCCAGAAATGAAGTGAATTACTATGACCTTCTTGCACAATACATTCTGTAGGCTATTGTATTCATATTATTGTGTTTTCCAATCCTTTTTTAAAAAATTAAAATGCTTTTTTACAACAAACTCTGAGAGAAAAATAAAATCCAACCTCTAGTTGTTCCTTAAATGCTTATTGTTGTAAACCTCAGTATAAAATCAGTGAGGATAACATCATGTACAGTTCTTTAAGGCTTTAGAAGATATGTGAAAGATTGCTCCGGCTATGGGAAGTACTGTGGGATTACATTTCCCTTCTAACTGTAAAGCATTATGTTGGAAACTACAATAGAAAGTCTCTGATTAGAAATATATTTTGGGTTTTAAAATTAATTTTTGAATATAAGTGAGGCTAAAACCAATAACAAGATAATTATCTGTCCCTTAAAATGTTTTATGGTGGTGGTGGTTTAGTTGCTAAGTCATGTCCGACTCTTGCGACCCCATGGACTGTAGCCCGCAAGGCTCCTCTGTCCGTGGGATTTTCCAGGCAAGAATACTGGAGTGGATTGCCATTTCCTTCTCCAGCGGATCTTCCCTACCCAGGAATTGAACCCAGGTCTCCTGCATTGCAGGAAGATTCTTTTTTTAAAAAAATGTAATTTATTTATTTTTTTACTTTACAATATTGTATTGGTTTTGCCATACATTGACATGTATCCGCCATGGGTGTACATGTGTTCCCCTTCCAGAACCCCCCTTCCCCCTCCCTCCCCATCCCATCCCTCTGGGTCATCCCAGTGCACCAGCCCCGAGCACCCTGTATCATAAATCAAACCTGGACTGGCGATTCGTTTCATATATGATAATTTACATGCTTCAATGCCATTCTCCCATATCATCCTGCCCTTGCCCTCTCCCATGGAGTCCAAAAGACTGTTCTATGCATCTGTGTCTCTTTTGCTGTCTTGCATACAGGGTTGTTGTTACCATCTTTCTAAATACCATATATATGTGTTAGTATACTGTATTGGTGTTTTTCTTTCTGGCTTACTTCACTCTGTATAATAGGCTCAAGTTTCATCCACCTCATTAGAACTGATTCGAATATATTCTTTTTAATGGCTGAGTGATATTCCATTGTGTATATGTACCACAGCTTCCTTATCTATTCATCTGCTGCTGGACATCTAGGTTGCTTCCATGTCCTGGCTATTGTGAACAGTGCTGCGATGAACATTGGGGTGCACGCATCTCTTTCAATTCTGGTTTCCTCGGTGTGTATGCCCAGCAGTGGGATTGCTGGGTCATATGGCAGTTCTATTTCCAGTTTTTTTAGGGAATCTCCACACTCTTCTCCATAGTGGCTGTACTAGTTTGCATTCCCACCAACAGTGTAAGAGGGTTCCCTTTTCTCCACACCCTCTCCAGCATTTATTGCTTGTAGACTTTTGGATAGCAGCCATTCTGACTGGTGTGTAATGGTACCTCATTGTGGTTTTGATTTGCATTTCTCTAATAATGAGTGATGTTGAGCATCTTTTCATGTGTTTGTTAGCCATCTGTATGTCTTCTTTGGAGAAATGTCTGTTTAGTTCTTTGGCCCACTTTTTGATTGGGTCATTTATTTTTCTGGAATTGAGCTGCAGGAGTTGCTTGTATGTTTTTGAGATTAATTCTTTGTCCGTTGCTTTGTTTGCTATTATTTTCTCCCATTCTGAAGGCTGTCTTTTCACCTTGCTTATAGTTTCCTTTGTTGTGCAGAAGCTTTTAATTTTAATTAGGTCCTATTTGTTTATTTTTGCTTTTATTTCCAATATTCTGGGAGGTGGGTCATAGAGGATCCTGCTGTGGTTTATGTCAGAGGGTGTTTTGCCTATATTTTCTGCTAGGAGTTTTATAGTTTCTGGTCTTACATTTAGATCTTTAATCCATTTTGAATTTATTTTTGTGTATGGTGTTAAAAAGTGTTCTAGTTTCATTCTTTTACAAGTGGTTGACCAGTTTTCCCAGTACCACTTGTTAAAGAGATTGTTTTTTCTCCATTGTCTATTCTTGCCTCCTTTGTCAAAGATAAGGTGTCCATAGGTGCGTGGATTTATCTCTGGGCTTTCTATTTTGTTCCATTGATCTATATTTCTGTCCTTGTGCCAGTACCATACTGTCTTGATGACTGTGGCTTTGTAGTAGAGCCTGAAGTCAGGCAGGTTGATTCCTCCAGTTCCATTCTTCTTTATCAAGATAGCTTTGGCTATTCGAGTTTTTTTGTATTTCCATACAAATTGTGAAATTATTTGTTCTAGTTCTCTGACAAATACCGTTGGTAGCTTGATAGGGATTGCATTGAATCTATAGATTGCTTTGGGTAGTATACTCATTTTCACTATATTGATTCTTCCAATCCATGAACACGGTATATTTCTCCATCTATTTGTGTCCTCTTTGATTTCTTTCACCAGTGTTTTATAGTTTTCTATATATAGGTCTTTTGTTTCTTTAGGTAGATATATTCCTAAGTATTTTATTCTTTTCGTTGCAATGGTGAATGGTATTGTTTCCTTAATTTCTCTTTCTGTTTTCTCATTGTTAGTGTGTAGGAATGCAAGGGATTTCTGTGTGTTGATTTTATATCCTGCAGCTTTACTATATTCATTGATTAGCTCTAGTAATTTTCTGGTGGAGTCTTTAGGGTTTTCTATGTAGAGGATCATGTCATCTGCAAACAGTGAGAATTTTACTTTTTCTTTTCCTATCTGTATTCCTTTTATTTCTTTTTCTGCTCTGATTGCTGTGGCCAAAACTTCCAAAACTATGTTGAATAGTAGTGGTGAGAGTGGGCACCCTTGTCTTGTTCTTGACTTTAGGGGAAATGCTTTCAATTTTTCACCATTGAGGATAATGTTTGCTGTGGGTTTGTCATATATAGCTTTTATTATGTTGAGGTATGTTCCTTCTATGCCTGCTTTCTGGAGGGTTTTTATCATAAATGGATGTTGAATTTTGTCAAAGGCTTTCTCTGCCTCTATTGAAATAATCATATGGTTTTTATTTTTCAATTTGTTAATGTAGTGTATTACATTGATTGATTTGTGGATATTGAAGAATCCTTGCATCCCTGGGATAAAGCCCACCTGGTTATGATGTATGATCTTTTTAATATGTTGTTGGATTCTGTTTGCTAGGATTTTGTTAAGGATTTTTGCATCTATGTTCATCAGTGATATTGGCCTGTAGTTTTTTTTGTGGCGTCTGTCAGCTTTTAGTATTAGGGGGTGGTGGCCTCAGAGAATGAGTTTGGAAGTTTACCTTCCTCTACAATTTTCTGGAAGAGTTTGAGTAGGCTAGGTGTTAGCTCTTCTCTAAATTTTTGGTAGAATTCAGCTGTGAAGCCGTCTGGTCCTGGGCTTTTGTTTGTTGGAAGATTTCTAATTACAGTTTCAATTTCCGTGCTTGTGATGGGTCTGTTAAGATTTTCTATTTCTTCTGGTTCAGTTTTGGAAAGTTGTACTTTTCTAAGAATTTATCCATTTCTTCCAAGTTGTCCATTTTATTTGCATATAGTTGCTGATAATAGTCTTTTATGATCCTTTGTATTTCTGTGTTGTCTGTTGTGATCTCTCCATTTTCATTTCTAATTTTGTTGATTTGATTTTTCTCCCTTTGTTTCTTGATGAGACTGGCTAATGGTTTGTCAATTTTATTTATCTTCTCAAAGAACCAGCTTTTGGTTTTGTTGATCTTTGCTATGGTCTCTTTTGTTTCTTTTGCATTTATTTCTGCCCTAATTTTTAAGATTTCTTTCCTTCTATTAACACTGGGGTTCATTTCTTCCTTTTCTATTTGCTTTAGGTGTAGAGTTAGGTTATTTATTTGACTTTTTTCTTGTTTCTTGAGGTACGCCTGTATTGCTATGAACCTTCCCCTTAGCACTGCTTTTACAGTGTCCCATAGGTTTTGGGTTGTTGTGTTTTCATTTTCATTCATTTCTATGCATATTTTGATTGCTTTTTTTATTTCTTCTGTGATTTGTTGGTTATTCAGCAGCGTGTTGTTCAGCCTCCATATGTTGGAGTTTTTAATAGTTTTTCTCCTGTAATTGACATCTAATCTTATGCAGGCAGATTCTTTACTGACTGAGCTCTGAGGGAATTTCCATAAACATAAACATACATAAACATAAAACATAAATAAAAAATGTTTTATATCACACCTTATATTACCCCCTATTCTTGAGTGTGTATAGAACCTATATATATGATGAGTGACTGCGTTAGTTAGGTTACATTATATGGCAAATGGTGATGGGATCACCTCTTGTGATTATGCTCTGGATATGTAAGACTCCATCATAGCAGCCTGGGGAGAGGAGTGGAGTCAGAGATGCACTCTTCTACCCTGGAAGAAAGCAGACATATTGTCAAGTGCTTCTGGGCTAGTGCCTCTAGGAGCTAAGAGCAGTGTCCAGGCTATAACTAGCAAGAAAATGGGGACCTCAGTCCTACAACTGCAAGAAATTAATTCTGTCAACAACTTGAATGAGCTTGGAAGAAGACCCTGAACCTCAGATGAGGTCACAGCCCCGTCAACACGTTGGTTGCAGCTTTGTTGGGACCCTGAGTAAACTTTTCCTTGAACTCTCTGTTCATGGGAACTATGAGATAATAAATTTGTTTTATTTTAAGCTTTTAAAGGAATTTATTATGCAAAATGGAAAACTAAAGCAGTAACTTTAAGATTATTGAACTGAGCTTAAGTGTTTTCATTTGTAAAATGGGGATCATAGCTCTTTATAGGGAAGTTATATAAGTAAATGAGGTGCTCATGAAAAGAACCTGGAAATCAGTAGGAGGTCAGAAATGTTGATGTGTCAGGCTAGGAACACATTGCTTGCTGTACACGGCCAGGATGGAGTGTGACTTGAGAGAGTGGTTTTTGCATCTCTCGGGTGCCTTTGCTGGTACCCAAGCGAACTCAGGGCATGGTTGGCAAGCCACAAACAACTGAAGTTCAATTTATGTTTTGTTGAACGAATGTTACTGGAATCTGGAATCTACCTGAAAGGAGAGAGGATTATAAAATTTCCTTATGTTTCAATCATGGAACTATGTCTTTTTGAAGTGGTCTTTAAAATCGTGTTATTTTCAAGTGGCACTTCTTTCTTTCCTTGTTTAGTTTGCTGACTTTTATATTCTCTTATTGACCAGTTTAGTTCTCTTAGTTAGCTATGAATTCCCACTAAAACGTCATGTTAAATCCCAAAGAAAAATGTATGCAAAAGAGTACAAGGAGTTTAGTTTGGTGACCTGACACCAGGTACTACTCTTGAGGAGTTTTGTGACTTGGAGCAAATCAATTTCAGGTGACTCTCACTTTCCATGTCCAAAGAAGAGTATTTCTAAATGTATGTCTTGAGAATTCTAAGAACATGCAGAGAATAACCTACTGGTCAAGAAGTAGGGTATCAAAATATTCCTAGATGTCCTATACTCACTAACAAGGCACTGATGAGGTGGCACTTCGTTTTTACATCTGTTCCTGTAGCTAGAAGCTGTTTTCCTATCTCTCAGCTGGGTTCATTAGCTGTGTTGTTGACCAGAAAAGAGAATTATCCAAAATATTGTAACAATAAATTTCCTTTTTTTTTTTTTTGCTCTGTTGTAGGACATAATGATTATATTTGTCCAGCTACAAATCAGTGTACCATAGACAAGAACCGACGTAAAAGCTGTCAGGCCTGTCGACTTCGGAAGTGCTATGAGGTCGGAATGGTGAAGTGTGGTGAGTGTTCCCTTCCCCTTCTGTGGTATATGGGACATGCTGAGAGCCAGGGTCAAACTGCGGACAGTTTGAGGACCTGAAGACATGGAGTCTGGGTGAGAGGAGATTGAGGACTCGGTAATTATCTTCAAGAGTTTGTATGCTGTCCCATGGCAGGGGCATTGACTTATTCTCTGTAACTGGAGGACAGAGCTGGGGTGAACAGGAACAAGTTGCAGGAGGCACATTTTGGCTCAGCATAAGGAAGAGCTTTCTACAGGTCAAATGATCTGACACCAGAATTGGCTGCTGCATGAATTAGAGAACCCTAGCCACTGAAGTGCTCAGATGGACTGGATGACCTTCCACCTGAGGCCTTGAAAAGTCCCAGGATGAAGTTCTGGTACATTTTCACAGTTAAAGCTGTGACAAGAAGGTAGACTATATTGTGGGTTACTTGGGATGACTCATGCCTGTCCCTCCATTAACTTTCTAGAAGTGGAAAAAATATATATACAGGAGTCAGAAACATGATAGACCTATGGAAAGCACACAGAGCATGAATTTTGTTCTAAGATGGTATGTGTGCATATATATGTGTATACACACATGTATACATGCATGAAAAGACAAAGGGAAATGGGAACACTAGTGTAACAACTGACAATGATGCTTACAATCTGCTTCCTCCACCCAGCAATTCCTCCACCAATTCATTTGTCTGTACACATTTGCTTGTTTATATACACTCATGTCAACTATGCCTTAAACTTTTGTTATTCTTCTGCCAGCCAGTACTTTAGCAGTAGTTTGGTGTAATTTCTCTCTTTGTAACTATTTGAAAAAAAAATTTTTTAAGTCCTCTCTTTTCTGATAATCTGTTAGTAGCTCTGCCCTCAAACAGTCTCTGTCCCCTCCTCTAGTTCAGAATTATAGCAGTTCTTTTAATTTAATCACAGTTCTCTGGCTTCTCCTGGTAGGTATTGGTTACTTTCATAAACGCCACTTCAGTTATATCCTTATCAGTAACCACTCAGTTCAGTTCAGTCGCTCAGTCCTGTCTGACTCTTTGTGACCCCATGAATTGCAGCACGCCAGGCTTCCCTGTCCATCACCAACTCCTGGAGTTTATCCAAACTCACGTCCATTGAGTCGTTGATGCCATCCAGCCATCTCATCCTCTGTCGTCCCCTTCTCCTCCTGCCCCCAATCCTTCCCAGCATCAGGGTCTTTTCCAATGAGCCAACTCTTCGCATGAGGTGGCCAAAGTATTGGAGTTTCAGCTTCAACATCAGTCCTTCCAACGAACACCCAGGGCTGATCTCCTTTAGGATGGACTGGTTGGATCTCCTTGCAGTCCAAGGGACTCTCAAGAGTCTTCTCCAATACCACAGTTCAAAAGCATCAATTCTTCAGCGCTCAGCTTTCTTCACCATCCAACTCTCACATCCATACATGACTACTGGAAAAACCATAGCCTTGAGAAGACGGACCTTTGTTGGCAAAGTAATGTCTCTGCTTCTTAATATGCTATCTAGGTTGGTCATAACTTTCCTTCCAAGGAGTAAGCGTCTTTTAATTTCATGGCTGCAATCACCATCTGCAGTGATTTTGGAGCCCAGAAAAATAAAGTCTGACACTGTTTCCACTATTTCCCCATCTATTTGCCATGAAGTGATGGGACCAGATCCCATGATCTTAGTTTTCTGAATGTTGAGCTTTAAGCCAACTTTTCCACCCTCCTCTTTCACCTTCATCAAGAGGCTCTTTAGTTCCTCTTCACTTTCTGCCATAAGGGTGGTGTCATCCGCATATCTGAGGTTATTGATATTTCTCCCAGCAATCTTGATTCCAGCTTGTGCTTCTTCCAGCCCAGTGTTTCTCATGATGTTACTCTGCATATAAGTTAAATAAGCAGGATGACAATATACAGCCTTGATGTACTCCTTTTCCTATTTGGAACCAGTCTGTTGTTCCATGTCCAGTTCTAACTGTTGCTTCCTGACCTGCATACAGGTTTCTCAAGAGGCAGATCAGGTGGTCTGGTATTCCCATCTCTTTCAGAATTGTCCACAGTTTATTGTGATCCACACAGTCAAAGGCTTTGGCATAGTCAATAAAGCAGAAATAGATGTTTTTCTGGAACTCTCTTGCTTTTTCGATGATCCAGTGGATATTGGCAATTTGATCTCTGGTTCCTCTTCCCAACCTGTTTCTACTGATTGTAATTGTTAAATAATATAATTTAAAATTTATGCAAACATATGAAATATGAGTAGGAAAGATAGTTATTCTTGTGAAAGCTTTGAATAAAATGTGAAGGACTAACAGCTCTTGGGTTAGGTATGGGTAAGATTAGGGCAAAATCATCATAAACCTAGAAAGAGTCTGCATTAAGATTGCTTTATGAGTGTCTAAGTTCTTGCTCTGCTTTAAGAAAGCTGAAACTGAAAATCGAGAGACAGCGTAACTTGTGATTTAAATTGGCAGAAGTGTTTGAAGAGAAATCCCTTGGCCTTCTAAATAAAGACTTCAAATAAATATATAATGTTTTAAGTAAAACAATATTTTAAATTGCATATTTTAAGGAAATGATTTCTAATGTAATCTTAGGAAAAGAATGTTTTCAGTGTTCTAGGATCTGTTAGTGTCTATGTTTTTCTTGGTTTGGGACCGGGGCAGTAGCACATACACTCCACCTGTAGGGGGCAGAATATGTGGTGAGAAGAACAGGAGGACTGAATCCCTGCATAGATGGAATCTCATTTTTTTGTCTCATCACTTTTTGCTAACTGTGACTGTGCTTAAATGACCTAACCTCTCTGACCCTCAATTTCCTTATCTCTGAAGCAGACATATCTGCTTCACTGAGTTTTGTGAGGAATAAAGACCTAGCACAGTGCGTGGCATCGAGTATTACTTTCCCTTCCTTTCTCTCCCTCTCTCGTTGAAAAACACATTTAAGTTAGGAGTACCCGAGTTCAGAGATATACCTAAAATTTTCCTGGAAAAGATCACTGAATTTGACCAAAAAGTCACTGGATAGAGCTAAGAGAAAGACTTGCATTATCTTTGGAGATTACAGAAGAAATGAGATGACTTGATGTGCAAACAGAGGGGTATTTTGGCTCTTTATTGACCACGAGGAAAGACCATTAGGAGTGAATTTCCTTAACTGTATTTTTCTTCTTTTCCAGTCCTCTTGTCTGCCCTCCTGAGAAAATCCTTCATCTATATTCTTCCTTCTATCCAATCTCAGAGGACTAGGAATTCTCCCTGTATTCTGGATCCTCCTGCATAACTCCACTTCCCTCTTTTATTCAGAAATCCTTTCCCTTCAATCAGCACATTTTTTGTCTTCATTTCCAATCTTGTCCTTTCTGCTGAGTTATTAAGGTTGTTTAAATGGTAGAAGGATACCCACCCAGGCTAGCTTCAAAGGAAAAGCTTCATTATAAGAATACACTGAAATGCAAATAGCCAGCAAACTGATCTGAATAACCGTATATCTGATCTGTAGCCCTCTGTTGGGACAACAGCTCAGCATCTTTCAATGCCATCTCTTTATTTGCCTGCTGTATAGACACTTGAAAGTGATTTGATGGGGAGGTGATATAAAACAGTAGTTAAAAGCGCCAGCTCTGGATTCAGACCACTGATTGGGTTTCGGTCCTGCTTCTGGTATTTTCTAGCTTTTCTACCTTGGGCAAGTTACTTGAGCTGTTGTGCCTGGATCCTCCTCTGTATGTTGAAGATAGTAATACCACCTGTCCTCTCAGGCAGTTGTCAGAAAGGGATAATCTATGTACAGTAATACACAAAGTCTGGCACATAGAAGCTTCCAGTCTATGATAGCTGCTGTGATCATCATTTACCATTGTTGTTGTCATCATGTTTTTGCTGTGGCACTTTCTAGTATGGAGCACTCCTATTTGATAATTTCTCATTAAGCTCACTCATAGGCACACTGAGTGACTCTGCCTAGATTACAGTGTCAAAGCCATAACCCTGGGAATGTCCTTGATACAGAAATGTGAGTTCTTTGTCAATGGCTTTATTTTTTGACCTTCTCAATTTCATTTTATTCCAGTGTATAGAATACAACTTGATTTACCATAGGAGCTCTATAGATTTATTCTAAGGTCTTTATTTTATTGATCCTAACTTAGAATAGGGTCTAGTACATGGAACTTTGTTGGGGAAATTTGGTCAAATAAATTTGAATGTTGAATTCAAAACCTTTCACTTTGTATGGAGTCTGTTTTGTAAACTCCTTATCCTCATATTCTCCACAAAAGAGAAATGTGTGATTGGAAAGATACTTTCTTAAGCAATACATTTTGTCCCATTTTACCCTGGAAGTATAATTTATCTTTAATAATAATAATAATAATATGTGTAAAGTAAATAATAATAGCTCTCTATGTGATTACTAATAAAATTAATTATATTCTAGGCTTTTAATTCTTTTCTTGAATATTTTGTTTGATTCAGTTATCCCTAGATGAATACAGCCCTTCTTTCTACTGTAATTAGCCAAGGATAAGAGAAATTCAGATAAATTTTCTTGGAAATAAATAAATTTGCTCATACCGCCTAACTCATATTTCCTTTTATAAATGTGGACAATTGAATTTAGTGAACAAAGGCAATGGTGGGAGTATAAAGAGTAGGCACTCTAAGTTTTAGATTTTCTTTTTAGGGAAAATTTATATAAATGTTGTACCCATGTTAATGACATCCTGACTTATGTCTTTTTAAATTCCATTTTACATTTTTTACATTTTATATTTAATCAATGGATATTTAGAAATATTTTGCCTATATATATGTAGGGCTTCGGGAATTATATTTTTGTTACTGACTTCTATTTTTTATTTTATTGTGGTCAAAGAATATGATCTATATAATAGCAGTTTTAGTTAAAGTTGACCTAGTATGTAATAACTTTTGCAAATTGTTTTGATGTATATGAGTTTAGAATTACCTATCTTTCTTTCATAATCTACTTATGAGACCTTAATAATGATTTTTGTCTTAAAGTTTGTCTGATATTGACAGCAACTCCAATTTATTTGGTTAACTTTTGCCAAATCTTTTTCTGTTCTTTTACTTTCAATTTTTCTGTATGTTAGATGTATCCCTTAATAACCAGCTATGTTGTTGTTGTTCAGTTGCTCAGTCATGTCCGACTCTTTGAGACCCCATGGACTGCAGCATGCCAGGCTTTCCTGTTCTTCACCATCTCCCAGAGCTTGCTCAAACTCATGTCCACTGGGTCACTGATGCCATCCAACCATCTCATCCCCTGTTATCCCCTTCTCCTCCTGCCTTCAGTCTTTCCCAGCATCAGGGTGTTTTCTAATGAGTTGGCTCTTGGCATCAGGTGACCAAAGTATTGGAGTTTCAGCTTCAGCATCAGTCTTTCCAATGAATATTCAGGACTGATCTCCTTTAGGATGGACTGGTTGGATCTCCTTGCAGTCCAAGGGACTCTCAAGAGTCTTCTCCAGCACCACAGTTCAAAAGCATCAATTCTTTGGCACTCAGCTTTCTTTATGGTCCAACTGTCACATCCATACTTGACTCCTGGAAAAACCATAGCTTTGACTAGATGGACCTTTGTCGGCAAAGTAATGTCTCTGCTTTTTAATTTGTTGTCTAGGTTGGTCATAACTTTTCTTCCAAGGAGCAAGGGTCTTTTAATTTCATGGCTGCAGTAACCATCTGCAGTGATTTTGGAGCCCAAGAAAATAAAGTCTCTTACTCTTTCCATTGTTTCCTCATCTATTTGCCATGAAGTGATGGGACCAGATGCCATGATCTTAGTTTTTTGAATGTTGAGTTTTAAACCAACTTTTTCATTCTCCTCTTTCACCTTCATCAAGAGGCTCTTTAGTTCCTCTTCACTTTCTGCCATAAGGATGGTGTCATCTGCATATCTGAGATTATTGATATTTCTCCCTGCAACCTTGATTTCAGCTTGTGCTTCATCCAGCCTGGCATTTTACATGATGTACTCTACATATAAGTTAAATAAGCAGGGTGACAATATGCAGCCTTGATGTACTCTTTTCCCAATTTGAAACCAGTCCGTTGTTCCATGTCCAGTTCTAACTATTGCTTCTTGACCTGCATACACATTTCTCAGGAGGCAGGTAAGGGGGTCTGGTATTTCCATCTCTTTAAGAATTTTCCACAGTTTGTTGTGATCCACACAGTCAAAGACTTCAGCGTAGTCAATGAAGCAGAAATAGATGTTTTTCTGGAATTCTCTTGCTTTTTCTATGATACAACGGATGTTGGCAATTTGATCTCTGGTTCCTCTGCCTTTTCTAAATCCAGCTTGAACATCTGGAAGTTCTCAGTTCACATACTGCTGAAGCCTAGCTTGGAGAATTTTGAGCATTATGTCTAGATTAAAAAAATATATCTAATCTCAAATTTTTTCAGTTAACTTATTATTTGAAATAAACTTATATGTGTAAGTGTGTAAAAAGAATACGCAGACACACATACACACGTGCAAAAAAAATTTAAGGATGTATTATAAAAATGTATTATTTATAGTCAGTTCCTACTTTTCCCTATCTTCTGATTGAAGAAAATTCCAAATTTCATAGTTTGGAAACTCAAGTATGTTAATGCTCTTTAAAAGAAAGGTGGATTTAGATTTAGAAATGGAATAGATGATGTTGAAATGGAAACCTAAAGATCATTTGTGCTATTGTCTCTAAAAAGTCATTATTGATTTTGCTAATACCCGTCACAAATGTAATAGTCTTTAGTACTTGCCTCACAGGCTCCTGTTCTAAGACACATTCTGTGAATAGACTTGGGTTTTACAGTGATTTCTGTTTTCATCTTGGTGACTGGGGGAACCTGATGCTGCGTTGGGGAAGAGACGGGGAAAGCACTGTGTTATCTGCTCTCTCTTAGGCTCCCGGAGAGAAAGGTGTGGGTACCGCATAGTGCGAAGGCAGAGAAATTCTGATGAGCAGCTGCACTGCCTGAGCAAAACCAAGAGGAATGGTGGACCCATGACCCGAGTGAGGGAGCTGCTGCTGAGTGCCCTGAGCCCAGAGCAGCTGGTGCTCACGCTCCTGGAGGCCGAGCCGCCCCACGTGCTCGTGAGCCGCCCCAGCGCGCCCTTCACCGAGGCCTCCATGATGATGTCCCTGACCAAGCTGGCCGACAAGGAATTGGTACACATGATCACCTGGGCCAAGAAGATTCCGGGTAGGGCCTTCTGAGTCTTAGTTTTAAATTTATTTGTAGAAAGGCCTGCTGCTAACATTTATGGGGCACGAATACAGAATGGAGGTCTTCAAGCTCTGTCTTGAGTATTTAGTGGTTTGACAGCTTGATTTATAAGCTTTAAATGGAATATGTCCTTTCTTCTTATCTTGACACTTGTGCCTTTAACACAGGTGGCCAGGTTTCAATTTAGAATTCTTGAATTCCTCTGAGTTCTGTACTAGACATTGCAGTGCAGAAGGAGTTGTATATGGTGGGCCCCTTCTCTTTCTGTCTCTCTTCGTGTCCACCCCTGTCCCCCGCTGCATTGATCCCACACTACCTTGCACACACGGAATCCTACCTGTTCACATCTCCTACAGACATTAGCTGGTTTGGCTATATCTCATGCCTAGATATGTTCTGGGAAGAAAGACCCAGGGAAGAGACCCACCCATGCTCTGGATGTGGGTGTGGGCCATTTAGGCAGGGAATTGTAAGGTCCTGGGACCTGGAGCATGGTCTAAAAGGAATCTGGGCTCCACCTTAACCCATCTCTTGGCTATGGACTCATCACCTTGGGAGGAGGGGTGTGGTCAGGTGAGGGTGGGGTGGGGCACAGTATGACCTTTCACAGTATGAAAGGGAAGGGTTTCTCAGATGCTAAATAGGAATTGTAAAATTTTGTTCCAATAAAGAAAAAAATCAGTAATACATACATAAATGAATAAAATGGGTAAATAGAGTAAATCAGCTACAAAAGTAACATGAATCATCAGTAAACCTGGAATGCTTTTTAACTTGATAAAATTAAACATGGGTTTGGTTATTCCTGAATTGTCATTTAGAACATGCATTTTCTATTCTGTAATGTGTTCGTTTTCCCAGACCAGTTTGTAACATATGCACCCAAGGTACTGCATGGTCACCATCTAGTTATCATTTGAACTGGTATTTCCATGAAAGAATGAATCAAGGATTCTAACATAGATTGACAGCAACCCATGCTTCCTCTGGAAGGGCCCCTCCATGTACATCTTTCCATTTGTCTAAGAAATGAGGTCTCCAAGTTCTAAGTCACTAGGGATGATTCCCATGGCCTAGAGGGCAGCAGCTGCATTGGGCACATTTTAAAGATTGAGGGAGCTAGGGGAAGAGCACCTGGGTTTAAGGGTCTCAGATAATAGGATCCACAGGGGTCATTTGTTGGCGTCTGAGCTTTCTGAGAGTTTTCAGGTTTTTCCACTTCAGTTTTGATGGTTTAACATCTTCTTTGCCAGAATGATGTTTTGTTGTTTTTTTTTCTGAGCTCTTCTCCATAGGCGACAATACTGGTGCAGTTTCCTCTAGCTTTTGTTCTACGCGTATGCCAAACCTAGTTTTCAAGACCCCACGTGGAGAGTGGTGATTAATTACTTCTGAGAGCTGTGTAGCTTCTTTGTGCCAAAGCAAAATGGATCTCTTAAGCTGCATCAGTCCCTCTTCAAGCCTGGTGTTTTGGAAAATTTTCTGAAAGCTTAGGCATAGTCTGAAGTTGTGGGATTTTTCCCCCCACTTTCTCAGCTAGCATATTCATTGTCTAGAACAACAACAAAAAATTTAGTCTGTCACCTAGCTTTGGCTTTGTTGAAGATCTATAAGTATAAAAAGCTTGATCTCCCTTGGGCAGGCTTGTTGTCTGAAACTGTGGGTGAGGTTGGAATGTGTACACTCAGGAATGTGAACTGAGTGTGTAGGATGTGGCTTTGGAAAGGATTTATCCATCTTTCCATCAGCTCTCCTTTGTTCAGATTTCTGTTATAATTGTTCAAAGAGTTGAACCACATGTGTTCTCTGTGCCATAATTTCCTCATCTGTAAAATGAGGATGATGAGAGATTTCACCTCTAGGAAATTCTCAGAGGTAGGCATTGTTGCCCCCATTTTTCCCGTAAGAAAAACAAAGACTTAAAAGAAGATTAAGTAACTAGCTGAAATGAGGCCAAGCAGGGGTTCTAACCAAAGGCCATTGCACTCCAAGGTCATTTGTTTGTTGACTATATATATAGTATACGGCTTCCTCCTGTTATCATGACTTATGGAGGAAGCACCAGTGATCTCTGCTTCTGAAGTTTTCCCTTAGGGACCTATTTTTTGTTGTTATGTGTGTTCTTCAGCAAAGAATAGCCCAGAGACAAGTGCACCTACTCAGAAGAATGATTCTAATACTAGATGGGAAATGGTAAGCCATTGGAGAAACTCTTTCAGCTGGAACTTTGACTTTCTGCACTAGCTGAGCCTGTTTTCTCTGCGAGTCTCCCACCCATCACCCCCACTATCCCATCCCCCTACTCCTCCTGCCCCCATCATGGGCTGGGCAAGACAGGCAGCCCCTCTGGCTGGCGTCTGAACTCTATCTTTCTCAGTAGTGCAGAGGGATCTTTGGGATATAACTAACAAAGGTCAGTGCCAGCTTTGTCTTCTTCCCTAGCATCTGTCTGGGAGCTGTATAAGCCCAGCTAATAATTCTTCGGAAATTCTGAATGATGTACATTTCTCTCTAGAAGGGGTTCGAGACTAGAAATTGTGAGTTACTCACTCTGAATTCAGGATTTTCTTCCTCATTCGTTATTAACCACATCTCTAAAATATTGATTTCCCCTGCCCTCTGGGTGATTTGTGTTTTCTTAGCTTTTCAAAACTTGCTCTTCTTTTTTTTTTTTTTTTTTTTATGGAATCAGGGAGCTGAGGAGGAGGGCGGGTGTGCTCACGGCCTTTTGCTTTCCCCAGGCTTCGTGGAGCTCAGCCTGTACGACCAAGTGCGGCTCTTGGAGAGCTGCTGGTTGGAGGTGCTCATGGTAGGGCTGATGTGGCGTTCCATCAACCACCCCGGCAAGCTCATCTTTGCTCCAGACCTCGTTCTGGACAGGTGAGACACACATTCCTTGTATTTCTTCTCCAACTTGAATGAAGTGCCAAGTGAAGTGGGAACAGAGTCCTGAGTTCTGCAATGAACACCTCACTCCTGAAAGGGCAGGTGGGAGGAGAAGGTTGTGAGCTCCTTCACTGGGTCAAGAACCTGAGAAAGGAGAGCCTGAGTGCTCTGCGTTACAAAAAATCCATTTTCGGGTTTTAATTTTTAAGTTGTCCTGCTGTTCTTTCCACTCGTAGGGGCCATTTACATCTCCAGCTATCTGGACAGGTGGTAAAATTCAAATCTACCGAGTTTATTTTTACATGCTTTAACTCACTCTAACTACACATATTATATAGAATTTTGGGCAAAGCAGTGGAAGGAATGGTTATTAAACCCAGAATGAAAGTTGATGGAAACTGGGGAATGATAGTGTTAATGCTATAATTTGGTTGCATTTAGTTTTCTTTTGAAGATGACATGGAAAAGAAACCACTTTTTAATTGACTTAGTAAACTGTACATGGAGGGAAAGCTGGAACGTACAGCAACACTGAAGCTTTTTAGTAGGAAAAGTAGAACACTTTCCTGGTGTTGTATTTGAACTGTTCGAAAATCTCCATGGAAACTGATTTTTGTCTTCCTTGTATTGAAAAAGTGCTAGTGTTGAGTGTTCAGTCACTTTGGACCCTAAGCCTGGAGGGAAAGGATGCCTACTGCTGTGAATAGAAAGGATCTGCCCCCAGCTCTTGGCACTACCTCTTTAGATCTTCAGAAGCTCCCCATGCACACCTTACTCAGATGAAAAGTAATAGCCAGAGTGTTAGCACCCATTCCTCCTGTTGTTGGGGATGATGGCATTGACAAAGAGCACTGTTCTAAGTGATGGAGGTGTTTTGGTGGAGAGCAGGGCCTTTGACAGGAGCTGGAGCATGGGCTATGGCTCTAGTAGGAGCAAGCCCAGAGGGAGGTTCTGGAAAACCAGACCCTTCAGTAACAATCAAAATAGCTAACTTATTGGCCTCTATGTGCCAGGCACCATCTTAAGCACTAATGTCTTAGGTCATTACATCTTCACAGTAGCCCTTTTTGGGTGAACACCATTATTATCCCTTTCCTTCAGATATGGAAGTGGGAGGTTAGGTAAATTGCCTGCAGTTATGGTGATGGAGCTGGACACAGGGACTGGCTGTGAAGTTCACCCTCTTACCAACAACAGTACACGCTTCTCAGCAGGATAGAGAACTAGATGAGCAAAGAGGAGGAGGCCAAAGGCAAAGTAACTTTCTGCTTTATTCTTTTATCTTAGAACAACTCTATTTTACTCTCTGGCCATTTCAGAAAACCTATTCCTCCAGTTGTCATTTCAGGGTACCATGTTGCAAGGCAGGCTGAAAGGCCAAGCACCCAGTCACACTATCACTGTCATTCATTCCTTCATTCAGTATGTTCCGCTTGGAATTTAGATAAAGGTGCACAGACACACACACACACACACATGAATATACACACAGAATTCCCTAGAAGTTAGTGCTAGGAAGAAGTTCTATCCTTCGGTGAGCTAATACATTTGCAGACTCTGGGACTGGGTTTGGTTTTTTGTGTTGATTTCCAAAGTGTTGCCACATTTAGTGTTGATTTTCAGTGACTGTTTCATTCCTGGTTTTTAGTACAACAAACTCGCCTCTTTGTATGGGTTCAACTCCTACATGTAAATAGGTTACTGTAAATTGACACACATCCCAGATAAATTTTAGGCCTACCTGTTGGTTAAGTAATAGAAGAAAAAGAAGTAATTTTTCTTATATATTTGTTTTAATTAGACTCACATTAGAAGAGAAGAATTGATAGAAATTGTGTGTATTTGAGTGTAGAAGGGGAGTTCTTGGGAATTGTAAATGCATTCACATTGAACAGGCATTTTTCTTTGTGTGTCTACTAGTGGTTATTTTTTGTTGCAGTCCCTACTTGTTTTGAGCACTCTGTGAAGTCTAGAATTTCAAGTCTCAGATTCTTATTACATCTACTATATATACACAGCATAAATATATTTTAGTGTAATGGGTATATATCTGGAGGAATTGCTTATTCAAGCATGTTGAAAAATTTTTGACAATTCCAAAAGTCAAATTATTTACCATAAAGAAGTTCTGATGCGAATCTTTTCTGCAATGTGAATAAAACTTTTTCACACTACTTGAAAGTAACTGTCTTTTGGTGGATTGTCCTGTCAGAGTTCCTTTATGTGGTGAAAGTGAAAGTGAAGTCACTCAGTTGTGTCCGACTCTTTGCGACCCCATGGACTGTAAGCTACCACGCTCCTCCGTCCATGGGATTTTCCAGGCAAGAGTACTGGAGTGGGGTGCCATTTCCTTCTCCAGGGGATCTCCCCAACCTAGGGATTGAACCCAGGTCTCCCACATTGTAGGCAGATGCTTTACCATCTGAGCCACCAGGGGAGTCCTCATAATGGTAGTATGACCATTTAAGCAGGGAATACAACTAAATTAGCCTACTTATTTGTGGAGACTGAGACTATAATTTCTGTTTCCCTTTATTCTTGTTGAGGCTTCTGCAGCAGAAAAACTTGAATCTACTGAGGATGAGAGGAAAATCCAGGCATCTCAGCTTATTTCTAACAAGGTAGCTCTTTAGGTAATCACTAGAATCCCAGTTCACGTGAAGATCTACCAGAGAATTTGAACTTCTACTTGTTCGAGAAATCATATATGCCAAGACGTTATGTGTCCTTAACATCAGTAGAAAACTGTCAAATATTATTAAAAAGTCAGAGGAAGTGGATGTTTATGGAGTTCTGTTGGCTGACAAGTGTAAATGTGCTGAGTTTTCATTCATGTTAGGTATTTTTATATTGAATTGTCTTCAAGAGATCCACAGAATTTTCACTTCTAAATTTTTATTTCCCCTTTGTACTCAGATCATTTCACCTTAGTTGAATATTGAAGTCCTTCCCATGTGTCTCCCAACCCCATTGCCTCTCGCACAGGTAGACAAGTTGTGGTCCATTAGCCACAGGTATGCTGTCAGTACAAAGCAGTGAACCCCAAAGGGAAGCCTACTCTTTCAAGATGTCCTTGGTATCAAACAGAATATTTTTCTTTTCTAAAGGGTGGTTATCAAATAATAGTCTGCTTGAAACTACTACTTTTATTTTTATTTAGCACTGGCTTATGGGTAAATGGGCTTCCCTGGTAGCTCAGCTGGTAAAGAATCTGCCTGCAATGCAGGAGACCCTGATTCAATTCCTGGGTCAGGAATATCCCCTGGAAAAGGGATAGGCTACCCACTCTAGTATTCTTGGTCTTCCCTGGTGGCTCAGCTGGGTTCGATCCCTGGGTTGGGAAGATCCCCTGGAGAAAGGAACGGCGACCCACTCCAGTATTCTGGCCTGGAGAATTCCATGGACTATACATAGTCCATGGGGTCACAAAGAGTCAGACACGAGTGAGTGAGTTTCACTTTCACTATGGATAAATGGGGTGTAAAAGTAAATTTCCATGAGTAGTTTTGTTTGATATATTGTTTTAATATTTTAAAATCCAACTCATATACCTACTAGATTGACACCTCATATACCCAGTTGGTTGAATTCACATCTTTTAAACCTGTCCTAATATCTTTCTCATAAATCAGTGTCAATCCATAGTTACTTTCAGGATAAATGAAATGGGTCTCATTGATACTTTAAAGTCCTTCCTCACTGTTCTGTATAATTCATCTTAAAGTAGAACTTTAATTAGGGTGTCCTTTATAAAGTAAGGGCTTCCCTGATAGCTCAGTTGGTAAAGAATCTGCCTGCAATGCAGGAGACACCATTCCATTCTTGGGTCAGGAAGATCTGCTGGAGAAGGAATAGGCTACCTACTCCAGTATTCTTGGGCTTCCCTTGTGACTCAGTTGTTAAAGAATCCGCCTGCAATGCAAGAGACATGGGTTCAATCCCTGGGTTGGGAAGATCCACTGGAGAAGGGAAGGGCTACCCACTCCAGTATTTTGGCCTGGAGAATTCCATGGATGGTATAGTCCATGGGGTTGCAGAGAGTCGGACACGGCTGAGAGACTGTCACTTTATAAAGTATTTTACCTTATGGCCTCTATGTTTCTCATATTTCTTTTCTAAAAATTTGTTTGGTTTCTACAGCCTGTGAAGTGAATAAAAAAATTTTAATCTTGCCCGCCCCCCACCCCCCAAATGAGATGGTTGGCTATCATACTTGCTGGAGAAAGCAATCAGACCTAGTTCTTTACAATGGGTTTAGAAATTCTCTTTTTCCATGAGGTACATATGTTCTGATTTTTGTGAGTTGCAGCATTCATCAGGGCTTAAGATACCATGTAATATAAGTTCTCCCTCCATTTTTGAAATATGAATTTATACTTAAAATACCATGTATTTTAATGAGGAAACAGTGCTAGCTTCAGTATTTAAGGATGTGTTCTTAGGCTCAGGTGACAGCCTCTGCAAAGTAAGTTTAATTTCAAAGGCGTCCTCTTATACTACTTGGGGAAGTAGATGTGTGCGTGTGTGCACATGTGTGCCTATGACTTCTCCTCTGAGTCTCACAAAAGAGTAAAGAGCCAAACTACTAAACTGTCAATGCAGGACGTGGATTTTTTGTTTTTGGCCCCAGAGATATTTTAAAACTAACTTTTTCTCAGTATCAAATGTCCTTAAACCCATCAATTACAATTTCCAATAACTCATTATCCTAGGCAGAGTGATTTGGTGATTGGCTTGAGGGGCATTCAGTGAATAAGTATTCCTTGTGCCTCTGCTGTGTTCAGGGCATGCATGTCCTTACTGGACAGTTGCAGCAAGTTGCCTGGGAAAGGCCAGAGCTGGGGAAGTGGGTGGATGGCATATGGAGGGCTGAGGTTTCCTATAGGTTTTGGCACCTTTGGCTCTGATTCTTCAAAGTGGCCTTTCCCTTAGAAGTGACTTCTAATGGGCATGATATTTTATCATTTAAACTGTACACTTTCAGAAATTCTGGACTGGTTGCTGAGGATACCACGCTTGTTTGCCAAAGTGTGCAGTTTGCATACTTGTAACTTTGTATAGTGAGTTTGCAGGAATGTGAACGCTGTGGCCTGCAGGATACTAGTGAGTGGCCATCATAGCACCAAATAGGAAAGGCTTTACCAAGATTGGTGGTACCCACTGGTGTCAGTTCACTGAACTCTACGGAGGCCCTTTCTCTAAACACCACCATTGCTGGAAATGTCCTGGGTTGGGATTGGAGGAAGGAGGAGGGACTACCCAGTTCTTTGAAGATCTCAGGTCCCCTTCAGGGGCTGCTGCAGAGACTGAAAATGAAATTTGCAGAAATTCACTTTTACCACAGCTGCCCTTTGCTGTGTACTGCAGGCTTTTAGAAGCAAATGAAACTTTCATGACAAAATCATCTAACTGCTTGCTTGTCAAGGACTTACAATAGTGCTATGACTGATGATAATGCACGTTTTTTTGGCGGGGGGGGGAGCAGTGAGGTGGACTAATGTGTGTCTGGCTGAAGTGAATTGAAGCTGGTATTTTCTTGATGCATTTCAAGTAATTTACTTCAAAAGTACGCTTATACAGTTCATTTCCATAAGGAGTGCTCAAAAGAATTTTGATTATATGGTCCAATGTTTGTCTAAAGCTTTTGCTTAAAAATAATCTTTGGTAAGTCAAAATTACCACATCTCCATTTCTCCCTTCCTTTCCTGATTCTAATCTACCTTCTATAATTTTGATTTCTTTGTATGTCATAGTAGCTTTTTTTCAAACTACATTTAAATGTCTGTTTATTGCCCCACCACTTTCTAACTGACCACCAGGATGTGAGAGTTAAGCTCTAGATATACTGTTATTTCGTTTTGGAATATTTGCTTCTGTAATGTTCAGTCTTTTCTCATTAATACTTTAGAGTCTTCTGATGAGAACATGAACTGTCTCTTTTTAATAAAATATGTCATATTTTGAGGGCTGGCTGGCTGAAATAGTTTAGATCGAAAATAATAAACAGACATGATATTCCTTTAAGAAAACATTTGGTGAACAGGTAGAAGGAAAATGTACTTCCAGTGCACACTATTGCCTAAATAGTATTTATTCAAATATTTGGTTCAGGGGCTTATAGGAAATGCCCTGTCTTCCTTATATAAAGATTATTCTGGTAATTTCATATTTCTGGGTGTGCTCTCATTACTACCTTGTTATAGTTAAAGGGTATACCAGATGAAATTTGAGATTAAAAAGAAAATACTCCTTACTTTTGATGGTTACCTGAAGCTATATGTTTCTTACATTTCCAAATGGACTTTTGTAGGGATGAAGGGAAATGTGTTGAAGGAATTCTGGAAATCTTTGACATGCTCCTGGCAACGACTTCAAGGTTTCGTGAGTTAAAACTCCAACACAAAGAATATCTCTGTGTCAAGGCCATGATCCTCCTCAACTCCAGTAAGTAACCACACAGCTGGGCCCTGTCTTATGGGGGAGAGATGCTGTTTCTAGAGTCAGCGTGGTGTTGAGGAGTACAGAATTTCTTATTTTATTTAAAAAGGGGAAAATGGCTTTCTTAATGATTTCTCTGTTTCATTTATAGGGATTTAAACTGTACTTAACTTTTGGTAATTTGAATATAAATTATTCATTAGGTGAATTACTGGTGGTAATTTAAAAAGTGGCTCAAGCCACTCCACCGGAAAAGGAAAAAATGAACTTTAAAATGTTTACCTTGCATCGTTTTGTGTTTTTTTTTTACATTCTAATTTATTTTATTGTGGTGTAACTGACATATTGGGTTTCCCAGGTGACTCAGTGGCAAAGAATCTGCCTGCCAATGCAAGAGATGCAGGAGACTCGGGTTTGATCCATGGGTTGAGAAGATCCCCTGGAGTAGGAAATGGAAACTCCAGTATTTTTTTTTTTTTTAAGATGCTTCAGTATTCTTGCCTTGGAAATTCCGTGGACAGAGGAGCCTGGTGGGCTACAGTCCATGGGGTCACAAAGAGTCGGACAGAACTTAGTGACTGAGCACCCACACAATTGACATAACATGGTGTTGTTTAACATGTACAACATAAATGATTTGAATTTGTGTGATTGAGAGATGATCACAGTAAGTGTGTATGTCAATTCCAATCTCCCAATTTATCCTCCTCCCCCATAATATGTTTGTTTTCTACATCTGTGACTCTATTTCTGTTTTGAATTAATAAGTAAGTTCATTTGTATCATTTTTTAAGATTTCACATATAAGCAATATAATATTTGTCTTTCTCTGTGTGACTTACTTTACATAGTATGATAGTCTCTAGGTCCATCCGTGTTGTTGCAAATGGTGTTATTTCATTCTTTTTAATGGCTGAATAATATTCTGTTGTATATATGTACCACTTCTTCTTTATCCAGTCGTCTGTAGATGGACATTTAGGTTGTTTCCATGTCTTGACTATTGTAAATAGTGCTGCAATGAACATTGGGGTTGCATGTGTCTGTTTGATATGGTTTTCTCCAGATATATGCCCAGGAGTGGAGTTACTGGATCATACGGTAGTTCTGTTTTTATTTTTTAATGAACCTCTGTACTGTTCTCCAGTACAGATGCTATACCACTTTATATTTGCAGCAACAGTGTAGGAGAGTTTCCTTTTCTCACACGCTCTCCAGCATTTATTATTTGTAGACTTTTTGATGATGGCCTTTCTGATTAGTGTGAGGTGATACTTCATTGTAGTTTTGATTTGGATTTCTCTGATAATTAGTGGTGTTGAGCATCTTTTCATGTGCTTTCTGGCCATCTGTATGTCTTCTTTGGAGAAGTGTCTGTTTATATCTTCCATTCAGTTTTCAGTTGGGCTGTTTGTTTTTCTTTGGTATTGGGCTTCATGAGCTGCTTGTATGTCTTGGAGATTAATCCCTTGTTGGTTGCTTCATTTGCAAATATTTTCTCCCATTCTGTGGGTTGTCTTTTGGTTTATGGTTCCCTTTGATGTACAGAAGCTTTTAGGTTTAATTAGGCCCAAATTAAATTTAAATAAATTTAATTTATTTTTGCTTTTATATTCCTTACTCTAGGAAGTGAATCAAAAAAGATATTGCTGGGATTTATGTCAGAGAGTGTTCTGCTTAGGGCTTCCCAGGTGGTGCTAGTGGTAAAGAACCCACATACAATTCAGGAGACGTAAGAGATGCAGATTTGATCCCTGTTGGGAAGATCCCCTGGAGAAAGATCCCCTGCCAATCCACTTCAGTATTCTTGCCTGGAGAGTCCCATGAACAGAGGAGCCTGGTAGGCTGTAGTCCATAGGTTACAAAGAGTCGGACATGACTTAGCATGAACGCACGTGTTCTGCTTATGTTTTCCTCCAAGAGTTTTATAGTGTCCGGCCTTACATTTGGGTCTTTGGTCCATTTCAAATTTATTTTTGTGTATGGTGTTAGAAAGTGTCCTAATTTCATTTTTTTACATGTAGCTGTCCAGTTTTCCTAGCACCACTTACTGAAGATACTATCTTTTCTCCATTGTATTTTCTTGCCTCCTTTGTCATAGATTAGTTGCCGTAAGTCCCTGAGTTTATTTCTGGGCTTTCTATCTTGTTTCATTGATCTACATTTCTGTTTTTGTGTCAATACCATATTATTTGATTACTGTGGTTTTGTAGTATAGATTGAGGTCAGGGAGTCTGATTCTTCTAACTTTGTTTTGCTTTCTCAGGATTTCTTTGGTCATTCAGGGTGTTTTGTGTTTCTGTATAAATTTTAGAATTTTTTTGTTCCAGTTCTGTGAAAAATGTCATTGGTAATTTGATAGGGATTGCCTTGGGTTATTTTGACAGTATTGATTCTTATGATACAAGAATCCTTCTATATGGATAGTTGTGCCATGCTTAGTTGCTCAGTTGTGTCTGACTCTTTGCGACCCTATGGACTGTAGCTCGCCAGGCTCTTCTGTCCATGGGGATTCTCCAGGAAAGAATACTGGAATGAGTTGCCATGCCCTCCTCCAGGGGATCTTCCCAACCCAGGGTTAGAACCCAGGTCTCCTGCATTTCAAGTGGATTCTTTACCATCTGAGCCACCAGGGAAGCCCATGAATACTGGAGGGGGTAGCCTATCCCTTCTCCAGGGGATCTTCCTGACCCAGGAATCAAACTGGGATCTCCTGCATTGCAGACAGATTCCCTGCAGCTGAGCTACCAGGGAATCTCGATGGATAGTTACTTTCATAAAATAAAAAAAATTTTGAAAAGTACTAAGCCCTGGTATTTTATTGTTACATTCAGTTGATTTAAAATTACTCTATCAGTTGCTGTAAGAGTTTCCAAATGCTTACCCTCAATTTTTACTTCTCTCTTTGTGTGCGGATAACAGGTCATACTTGGAGTAACTCCAGTATCGAGCAGGAAGTATTGTCTGGGAGATAACTGGATCATGGTACAGGGACAGAGTGAGGGGAGGAAGTTAGGTCTTGAAGGAGGGGAGAGGGGGAATGAAGAAGAAATTTGAAGGTCACGTGAAGGTCAGAGACCCTGAAGACAACTTTGGGTACTTCCTTGCTGGGTCTCAATCTGACCTTACTTATAAGACAAGACATTTCTCCTGCACCCTATGCACTCTCTACACCATATCTAGAAAACAAACATTTGTGAGTAGAAATAGTAAATCGTTGGACAAGTGAAAATTGTAGGGGAAGTCAAGAAGACTGCTAAATGTTTTGGGGCTTTTATCACCTTCTTGACATTGACTGTTACCATTCACTTTCTATAGAATAATTTGAGGACACAGCTTACATCAGCGATAAAGTTGATGTGCATATAGGTAATGACCAGGTGGGACATTTGAAACTCTTGTGGAAGGAAATCAGCTTTTTCAGATCTTGTCTTTGCATCTACCTACATACATTATCTCAAATGTTTGCTGCTGTTTGTCTCTGTTAAAAGGAAGATTTCCCTGGAGAGTTCATTTGTACCTTGGGATGAGGATTATCAAATGCCAAATCATGGGACTTCTCTCACTTGCAGAAATAACTTAGGACTCTTTTCTGTGTAGCAGAGTGCTCCTTGGAAAGCAGTTGCTTCTTGTTATAACACCTGATGTGTAAAGGCTTCTGTTTGGCGAGGCTCCTTACAGACATTTTAGCCTCTGAGACATCATATTGTGTTGTTAGGGAGCTAGAAGCATCATCTGTGCAAATGGGAAAGATTAAGGCTGTGGCGTTCCTCCTGCAGCATCTCACAGAGCTGCCATGTGGAGGGAATACAGAGGGTGAGGCAGGCATGTGATGTACTTATCGCTCATGGTGGTAAATGGGTAGAATTTGTTTACAGTAAACCCAAATTTAAGAAATCTTCTTTTAAAAAGTTTTTTTGGCCTGGTGGTCAAAATAGTTTTCAAAGTGAATATATTCTTTTTTTTTTTAAGTTGTGCCACATGGCATGTGGGATCTTCGTTCCCTGACCAGGGATCAAACCTGTGTCTCCTGCAGCGGAAGCACAGAGTCTAACTTCTGGATCATCAGGGAAGTCCCAAAAGTGAATTTATTCTGTTCAGCATTGCTATTTGGAAAATGGGGTTCTCATTCTATTGGAAAATTTCCACTGTTAGGAGAGGTCTTTTCTCTGCTAGATTTTAAGCATTTCAAGTTACAGGCTGTCTTTCCTTTTGATTATTTATAACATTAACTTGAAAACAAATACAGGGACAGAATCCACTTAGGCACGTTAAATTTAAGAAACCCTACAGAAGATATAAAACAGACACTGGACATTGGACAACAGGCCACAAAGGACAGTGATTCCCAAGAGAAGAGACACTAAATGAGTCCTTTGATCGACCAGTTTACTGCCTAGAGCCAGTTTCCAGGTTGTAACACAGGGAGAAGTAACCTAAGTGAACACCAGAGGTCGTCTGAACTGAGGGGATAGAGTTGTGAGTTTGGGGAGGCTAAGGCAGTTAGGTCAGTTTTCATTCCAATCCCAAAGAAAGGCAATGCCAAAGAATGCTCAAACTACTGCACAACTGCACTCAGCTCACACGCTAGTAAAGTAATGCTCAAAATTCTCCAAGCCAGGCTTCAGCAATACGTGAACCATGAACTCTCAGATGTTCAAGCTGGTTTTCGAAAAGGCAGAGGAACCAGAGATCAAATTGCCAACATTCGCTGAATCATCGAAAAAACAAAAGAGTTCCAGAAAAACATCTATTTTTGCTTTATTGACTATGCCAAAAAAAAATGAACTGATCATTAGGAAGCTATGGGAAAACTATAGTAATTAATATACATGTATTTGGAGTCCCTGAAAGCAGAGGGGTAAAAAAATACTTGAAGAAACAATGGTTGAAATTTTTCCTAAAGGAAAATTAATTGGATTGATTTTCTGAATATTCATTGGAAAGACTGATGCTAAAGTTGAAGCTCCAGTACTTTGGCCACCTGATGCAAAGAGCCGACTCATTGGAAAAGACCCTGATGCTGGGAAAGATTGAAGGCAAAAGGAGAAGAGGGTGGCAGACAATGAGATGGTTAGATAGCATCACTGACTCAATGGACATGAATTTGAGCAAACTTGGGGAGACAGTGAAGGACAGGGAAGCCTGGTGTGCTGCAGTCCTTGGGGGCACAAAGAGATGGACGTGACTTAGTGACTGAACAACAACAATAAACACACAAATCCAAGAAGCTTGATGTATCCCAAGAACAGGAAACATGAAGAAAACCACACTAAGGCACATCATTTTCAAGTTGCTTAAAATCAGTGATAAAGAGAAGAATCTTAAAAGCAACTAGAGAATAAAGATATTACATGCAGAGGAACAAAGAAGAGGATGATAGCAAATTTCTGTTCTGATGCAAGTGAAGGGGGCCAGGGAGCAGCATTTTCAAAGTACTTTTAGAAAAAAATTGTTAAAGTAGAATTCCTTTTAGTACGCATGCTGCCAAAGCAAGCACTAGAGTAGAATTCCTTACACAATGAAAATGCCTTTCAAAAAATGAAGTCAGGGGACTTCCCTGGCAGCCCAGCAGTTAAGACTTTGTCTTCCAGTGCAGGGAGTATGGGTTTAATACCCGGTCAGGCAGCTAAGATCCCACATGACTCACAACCAAAACACCAAAACATACAAACGGAAGAAATATTGGAACAAATGTAATAAAAACTTTAAAATGGTCCACATCAAAAGAAAAATCTAAAAAAATGAAGGCAAAATAAAAACTAAAAATAATAAAAATATTTTCAAGCATACAAAAACTGAAAGTATTCATCACTACCACTATATTACTGGAAGTCTTTCAAGCAGGAGGAAAATGATACCAGATATAAATATGGATCCAGGCAAAGGAATAAAGAGGTCCTGCAGATAATAACAGTGTGTGTAAATATAATGAATTTATCTTATTATTTAAGACTCTTTACTTTCATTTAAAAGATAATCTAATGTTTATAGCAAAAAACCCCCATATATTGTGGGTTTATATAGAAGTAAAACAGATGACAAGACCACAAAGGCTGGGATAGAACAAATGGAAGTGTAGTGTGGTATAAGGTTTTTATTTTGCACATGAAGTACTATAGTAGTACTTGAAGATAAACTGTAGTAAGTCAAAATGTATGTCACAAACCCAAATGCAACCGTGGAAATAACAAAGAATTAGAGCTAATACCAACAATGGTGATAAAATGGAACCATAAAAATTAGCCAAAAAGAAGAAAAAAAGGCAGTATAAAGTATACATAGGACAAATAGAAAACAATAAACAAGATGGTAAATTCCTAATTAATTAATCCCAACAATAATTATGTTAAACCTCAGTTAAAAGGAAAACATTTTCAGATTGGATAAACAGCACAACTGTTTGCTGCTAACAAGAAGCTCATTTAAAGATATAAGTTAATGGTAAAGAATGGGGAAAGATATTACATTCTAAGACTAATCAAGAGAAAGCTGGAGTGGCTATATTAACGTTAGAAAAAAGTAAATTTTACAGCAAAATTTCTAGGAATAAAGAAGTTCATTTCATAATGATAAATGAGTCAGCTTGTCAAGAAGATGTAAATACCTTAAACATTTATGCACCAAATAAGAGAACCTCAAGCGTTATGAAGTAAAATCTGATAAAACTGCAGGGAGGGGACTTCCTTGGTGGTCCAGTAGTTAAGAATCTGCCTTGCATTACAGGGGACACAGGTTCGATCCATGGTCTGGGAACTAAAATTCTACATGCCAGGGGACAACCAAGCCCAACTAAAGAGCGCATGTGCTGCAACTACTGAGCCTGCACTTCACAGCTGGAGAAGCCCCCACACTCCACAAGACCCAGTGCAGCCAAAATAAATAAATAAAAACAAAACTCATCAACATTTAAAAAAAGCTACAGGGAGAAATGAACAAATCCTTTATTACAGTTGGATATTAATACCCCTTAATAATCTATAGAACACGTAGACAGAAAATCAGCAAGTATAGAGAAGACTTGAATAACACTGCCAGCCAACTTTACCTAATTGACATTTTAAAAGCACTCAACCTCCAAACAGCAGAAGACACATTTTTTGTAAGTGTTCATTGAATATTTACCAGGATAGACCATATTCTGAACCATTAAACAAATCTGAATATATTTAAAAGAATTTAACTCATACAAAGTATTTTCTTTGACACTATGGAACTAAATTAGAAATTGATATTAGAACGATCTTGGAAAATTTCCAAACACTTGGAAACCAAATAACATATATCTAAAAAATGTGTAGATCACAGGAAAAATAATCAAAATTAGCATTTTGAACTAACTGAAAAAAGTAGAACACAGCCAGATTTGGGGGTTGCAACTTACTCAACAGTTGAGGGAAATTTATAGCATTCAAGGCTCATATTCCAATAAAAGGAACCTCTCAAAATTTTTCTTGTTTCCTGAGGTAAGCTTATATTGCTATAAACTTCCTTCTTAGAATTGCTTTTGTGGCATCCCATAGATTTCAAATCATGCGTTTCCATTTTCATTTGTCTCCAGGTATATTTTTATTTCCTCTTGGATTTCTTCAGTGACCCACTGATTTTTAGTAGTAGCTGTTTAGACTCCATGTGTTTGTGTTTTTTGCAGGTTTTTTTTTTCTTGTTGTTGATTTCTAGTCTCACAATGTTACAGCCAAAAGATGTTTGATGTAATTTGAATTTTCTTAAATTTATTAAGACTTGTTTTCTGGCCTAGCCTGTGATCCATCCTGGAGAATGTTCTATGTGTACTTGAAGAGAATGTGTATTCTGGTATTTATGTACACCAATGTTCACTGAGGGCTTACCCTGTGGCTCAGTGGTAAAGAATCCGCCTGCAATGTAGGAGACATGGGTTCAATCCCTGGGTTGGGAAGATCCCCTGGAGAAAGAAATGGCAACCTACCCCAGTATTGTTGCCTGGGAAATCCCATGGACAGAGGAGTCTGGCAGGCTATAGTCCATGGGCTTACAAAAGAGTCAGACACAACTTAGTGACTAAACAAAACAAATGCTCACTGGAGCCTTATTTACAATAGCCATGATATCAAAGCAACCTAAGTGTCCATCAATAGATGAGTGAATAAAAAAAGTCATATGTGTGTGTGTGTGTATATACACACACACACACACACAGTGGAATATTACTCATATATTGAAAATTGAAATCCTACCATTATGCAACAACATGGAAAGATCTAGAGGGCATTATACTAAGTGAAATAAATCAGAGAAAGAGAAATACTGTATGATCTCACTTACATGTGGAATTTAAAAAGCAAAACACAAAAATAGACTAAATGAATACTGAGAACAAACAGGTGGTCGGTGGAGGCAAAAGAGCATGAAATAACATGTGAAAGAAATTAACTACAAACCTGCAGTTATTAAAAAAAAAAACCATGGGGAAGCAATATATAACATTAGGAATATGGTCAATACTATTGTAATATCTTTGTATGGAGACAGATGGTTACTTAACTTATTGTGGTGAAATCATAATATACACAAATGCCAAATTGCTATGCAGTGCACTTGAACCTGACTTAGAATTGTGTGTCAACTATATTTCAATTAGAAATCAAGGTCTGAAGTGAAAGACTTCAGCTTTCAACCTTAAAGAGACTTAGGAAAAGAAGAGAAAATGAAATCCCAAGTAAGCAGAAGAAAAGAAATAATAAAGGATATTGTGGAAAACAATGGAACAGAAAATAGAAATAGTAGATGAAAATTAAGAAAGTCAAAAGCTTATTCTTTGAGAAGATCAATGAAACTAATAAGCCTCTAGCCAGACTGATTATAAGAAAAGAAAGAAGATACAAATTACCAATATTAGTAGTGGGACATGTAGCGTTGTTATTCTTCGGATATTAAAAAGAAGAATAAGATAATATAAACACTTTATGCCAATTAACTTGAATATTAGATGAAATGGACAAATTATTTGGAAGATACAAGTTATTGAAGCTCAATCAAAAAGAAACTTAAAAACTCTGAACGGCTATTTATCTATCAAAGACACTGAAGTTTTAGTTTAAGACCTTCACACAAAGAAAACTCCAGGCACAGATGACTTTTCTGGAAGAATTCTACCAAACATTTAAGGAATAAATAATACCAAGTTTATACATATTCTTGCAGAAAACTGAGGAGCCAAGAAAAGCTTTCCAACTCCTTACTCTGACAGTAAACCCAGACCAACATATTAGAAGAAAAGACAACAGATGAGTATTTCTCATGTACGCAGATGGAGAAATTCTCAAAAGTGTTTAAAGAAGTAGAATCCAACAGTATATAGCAAACAAATGTGATTTTTCCAAAGAATACAAGGGTTCTTCAACATTTGAAAATCGATCAGCATAATTTACCACGTTAACAGAGTAATTAATGAAAAATCACATGATTTTTCCAATAAGTGCAAAGAAAGCATTTGACAAAATCTATGCCCATTCTTGCTAAAAACACTCAACAAACTAGTAAATGGAAAGAAACTTCTTTAACCCAATCAAGGGCATTAATGAAAAACCTACAGCTAATGTTATACTTGTTACCAGGAACAAGGCAGGAATATCCACTGTCATGAATTCTGTTCAGTGTTTTACTGGAAGTTTTAGTGCCACAAGGCAAGAAAAGAGGTAAAAGTACACCCATCGACATTATAAAAGTAGAAGTAAACTCTTTATTTGAAAACATGATAATCTGTGTAGAAAATTGTGTGTGTGCACAGTTGCACAGTTGTTTCTGACCCTGTGTGACCCCATCCATGGTCTGTAGCCTGCAAGGCTCCTCTGTTGAGGGAATTTTCCAGGCAGAATACTGGAGTGGGTTGCCATTTCCTACTCCAGGGGATCTTCCTGACCCAGGGATCAAACCCAGGTCTCTTGCGTTTCCACATGGGCAGGCAGATTCTTTACCATCTTTCTACCCATGTGAAAACTATTAGTAAGAGTTTACAAAAAAGTGAGTTTAACAGGACTGAAGGATGTGGTGGTTTATTTGTTAAGTCGTCTCCGACTCTTGCGATCCCATGGACTGTGCCCGCCAGGCTCCTCTGTCCATGGGATTCTCCAGGCAAGAATACTGGAGTGGGTTGTCATTTCCTTCTCCAGGGGATCTTCCTGATCGAGGGATTGAACCTGGGTCTCCTGCATTGTAGGATATAGGGGAAATATATAAAAAATAATTTTATCTCGATATAGTAGCAGTGAACAATTGGTATTTGAAGTTAAAAATAAATACCATTTATAATAGCATAAAAATTATGAAACCTTAGGATAAATCTGACAAAAGATGTGAAACTACACACTGAAAACTGTAAAACATTGCTGAGAGAAATTAAATTCTATAAGTGGGAAGAGATGTTAATGGGTTAGCAGATTGAGTATGTTAAGGGGTCAGTCCTCCTCACAAATAATCTCTAAATTCAACTTGATCCCAAGAAAATCTTAGTGGTAATGAACTAGATACAATGCTTTTGGTCTAGAATAAGGTTATACACTCTTACAGTTAATGAAGTGTCTGATCCTTACCAAGCTTAGGAGAAGTACATGTTCCTTTCTGTGAGGAGAGATGGGGTGAAGACAGTACCACCTGGACTTCCCTCTCAGCAAATCTTCCTCCACCACGCAGAGGTAAGATGTGTGAGCACCTACAATTGCTGTATGATACATACTCAGTCTTTGATGTGGCTTCTGAAACTCAGAGACAACAGCAATGGTGCATTTAACACAAACTGTTAAAATATTGTTAAGGTGTTTTAGAAACTTGAAGGTGTTATATGAGTGTTGTAGTTAATGTAATAACATATCCAAATTAAGAGTCATGAGACCAGCCATCTCGTCACCCAGAAACCTGAAAACTAGAGAAGTCCTCCCTTGCATAGAATTAGAGGCTACTGAATCTAGGAAACACAGTGAAATCAATCTTCAAATAAAAAGTCTTTTGAAATATTTAAAATTGGGAATAAGATCTGTTTAAATAATTTTAGGACTTATCAAGCTTTTGTAACTTTTTATTGCAAAATTTTCATATGGATGAAACTTTTCATTAAATGAAAGAAATAGAACCTGCTTATCCTATTTTACATAAATAGGATTTTCTTATTTTACATAAAGAAACATTTTTTAAGAGATAGCAACTCAATCTCTGGTTCACTCTGGTTCATTCATGACATGGGTGGGTAGAGAAGGCCATGGCACAGAAGGATCCACAGAAGGACACTGAAGAGGTCAGATGGGTCTTCTCTTCTTGATGGAGAACATGGGTGCGGAGCACTGCGGTCATCAGACTGCTGGGTCCATATCACTGTCACCTTTCAACACCAGTCCATTCTCATGGTGCTGGGTGAGGAGGTGGTGATAGAGGAGATGGTCATATCTTGTTCAGTCGCTAAGTTGTGTCCAGCTCTTTGTAACCCCATTAACTGAAGCACGTCAAGCTTCCCTGTCCTTCACTCTATCCTGAAGTTTGTTCAAACTCAGGTCCATTGAGTCATTGTTTCCATCCAACCATCTCATCCTCTGCCACCTCCTTCTACTCCTTCCCTCAATCTTACCTAGCATCAGGATCTTTTCCAATAAGTCGGCTCTTAGCATCAGGTGGCCAAAGTACTGCTTCAGCATCAGTCCTTCCAGTAAATATTCAGGGTTGATTTCCTTTAGGATTGACTGGTTTGGTCTCCTTGCTGTCCAAGGAAATCTCAAGAGTCTTCTCCAGCACCACAGTTTGAAAGCTTCAGTTCTTCAGCAGTCAGCCTTCTTTATAGTACAACTCTCACATCCATACATGACTACTGGGAAAACCATAGCTTTGACTAGACGGACCTTTGTCGGCAAAGTAATATCTCTGCTTTTTAATATGCTGTCTAGGTTGGTCATAGCTTTTCTTCCAAGGAGCAAGTGTCTTTTAATTTTCATGGCTGCAGTCACTGTCCGCTGTGATTTTGCACCCCCAAAAATAAAATCTGTCACTGTTTCCACTTTTTCCCCATCTATTTGCCATGAAATGTTGGGACCAGATGCCTCCCGACAGCCAGAACATTTTTCCTTTGGTCAGTGTTCTGAAATTTCTATTAAGCACTTTATCTGTTCTGATTTATTAGCTTTCAGTCAAGGTGAGCTTATATCTTCATCCTTTGAACCCTAAGGATGTGGCAAATGTTGGGGGGCGGTTTCCCAGCTCTCCCCATGTGCTGCTCAGAATGTCAGCAGGTGGGCTGATGGAAGGAGCACACAGCTGTTCTCAGGCGATAAAGAGGGGAGGAACTTGTGTCCTTGACTTTATTTTATTTTCCGTGGTATGTGTGTGGTGTTGTGCCAAGATCTGGACTTTTTTTCTGTATTTCTTTAGTCTTAGGAAAAGTAACTTAATTTGATTCTAAAATGAAATCTGATGTTTTTATTCTTGGGCGCTGGAGGGGATTAATTCTTGCCGTTTCCTATGTGTCTGGGCAGTGAGTGTCCTGGGGGTGGGGGCTTTGGGTCTTCTCCCTTGCCCCTCCCAGGGCCTGCCACTTAGTGATTACTCTGTACATGCATTTTGATGAGTCAGAGCGTACATGAATGTCCAAAGTGCAGGCCCAGCATTGCTGGCTGAAGAGAGAGTCAGGCAGCAAGGTCGCTATTCTACAGCCTAGTTCCTTCCCAGGATGATTTTATATAGGTTAATCTTTCTGTATGCAAAATCTTTCCCATGTATAAAATTGATATAGCACATGGCTTTACAAAACCACAGTGACTCCTACCCCCAAGCCCCTCATCAGTGACGGACCCTGAGCCCTGTCTGGAGCTGTACTGGCTCCACAGCCTGTAGAAGATCCAGGGCTCACCCTTGGCAGTGACTGCTTGCTCATTTATGAAGAACATGACCCAATAACCAACACAAGTAATTTGACAGGAGCCTTGGTCAGATGTAGGGAGGTACTGAGGAGCTTTTTTTTTTGTATTTAAAAAATTTTTGTCTCCTTTGGGTCTTTGTTGTTGCACACAGCTTTCTCTAGTTGTGGCGAGCGGACTTCTCATTGCAGTGGCTTCTCGTTGCAGAGCATGGGCACTAGGGTGCATGGGCTCAGTAGCTGTGGCACACAGGCTTAGTTGCCCTGTGAAGTGAAAGTGGCTCAGTTGTGTCTGACTCTTTGTGACCCCATGGACTGTAGCCCTTCGGGCTTCTCTGTCCATGGAATTCTCCAGACAAGAATACTAGAGTGGGTAACCATTCCCTTCTCCAGGGGATCGTCCCAACCCAGGGATCAAACCAGGGTCTCCTGCATTGGCAGGCAGATTCTTTACCATCTGAGCCACCAGGGAAGGCTAGTTGCCCTGTAGGATGTGGAATCATCCTGGACCAGAGATCAAACCCATGTCCGCCCACTATATTGGCCGATGGATTTTTAACCGCTGAACACCAGGGATGTCCTGAGTTTAAAGCATAGTGTCATTTAAAGCATACAGTTCAGTGGTTTTTCGCATATCTATAAGCTTGTGCCCCTGGTGGCTCCAAGGGTAAAGAATATGCCTGCAATGCAGGAGACCAGGATTCAATCTGGAGATCCCCTGGCATAGGGAATGGCAACCCACTCCAGTATTCTTGCCTGGGAAATCCCATGGACAGAGAAACCTGGCGGGCTACAGTCTGTGCAAGTCACAAAAGAGTCAGACACAACTTAGTGACTAGACAACAAAAAATATTCCAGTATATAGATGTATATTTTGTTTATCCATTCATCAGTTGATGGACATTTGGGGTATTTCCACTTTTAGGCTATTATGAGTAATATTGCTATGAACATTTGTATAGTAGCCAAGTATTTTTACATTTTCACTTTTTGTTACTTTAGACCAACGTATGTACAAGTACACAATTTTGACTCCTTTTAGAATCCAGAGATAAGATTTATTTATGGTAGTAGAAATACATGGAGCAGAATAAGCTAAAAAGGGTAGTTACAAGAAAGCACTTGTTCATGCAGCCAGGGCCAATTTTAAGGAAGTTAAGCTTAAAAGAATTTTTGCTATATTTTCATTTAATTAATAATTTTCTGTGTATGTGCCTAAAATATGCATTAACATGCATATGTATAATTTCAATTATAATGGTGTGATTGACTAGAAGTTTGAATCTATGTAAATTCATCTAATTCTTCCATGCCAGCCTTTGCAGTCAGTGATGGGGATAGAATGGCATACAAACGGACAGGATCTCCCCCCCGCCCCACAGTACTTATCTCCAGTCTTGCTGAGGGTTAGAGCATGTGAATGAGGACTTCCAGCCTGTGGCACAATATGATACCCTCTGCTGGGGAAGCACATGGCGTCTTGGGAGTGTTGGCTTCCACAGGGAAGTTCATAACCAGTAGTTGTGGCACACGGAATGTATGGAATCTAGAGGAGGAATGGGTGTAGATAAGCTGGAGGAGGGGGTGTGGAAAGGAGGAGGAGGTGTAATGGAGGAGGGGAGGGAAGGAAGGGCGGGTCTAAGCAGAACATTCAGCATGGTCAGCGCATCACCTATGGTTCAAGTTGAGGCGTGCTGGGAACTGCAGATGAAAAGAGCGGAGAGAGGCCTGGTACCCTGGTAATGGCATTAAGTGGTTTGGACTCCACCCCAAGAGCTGGGAAGTCATTGAAGGGTGCTTTGTGATCTGCATTTTCCATTTTGGTTACTCAATGGCATGTTGGGTGGAGGGTGGGGGCAGTAAGAGGGCAGGTCATCAGCCGTGAGGGACAGTTGGAGACTTGAGGATGCGGAGGAGTCAGGAAGAGTCACTGTGGGGAACAAGGTGAGAAGGTGGCTTGGAGCAGCAGCTTCTGGGCCAAAGATGAGTATCTTAAATCTGCATCATGAGACATCATGGAGGGACATGCCCCCAGGGACGTGGTAAAGCGCTGCACTGGCATGGTTGTGGTTCAGTATGTCCCTTGCCTTAATTGAACTGGGTTGAATTGAGTTGCCTTAATTGAACTGAAAATGCCAATAAAAGTAGAGAACAAAAGCTGCCAAAACAAACTCTGTGGATGATCCTTTGTTCTCATCACAGTCAAAAGTCAGCAGCTCCCCTGTTGATTTCATGTATTTGCTATTTATTCTTTGAAATCCAAAGCCTGGAAGACAAGCTAATTACTTCCCTGTTGTCCAGAATCAAGAAATCAAGGTTGGTAGGGGAGGGGGATGGTAGGGGCAAGGATACACAACTGAGCTGTTACTTTTGTAACTTTCAGGAGGCCAGATATCTCAGTTCCTGGAGTCAGAGGGGAATTAAACACAGGGCCAGGCAGGAAGGGGGAGGTGACCTACCTGGTGAGGTGGTTGTGGGGACCTCAGGACTCACGTGCTTGTAAGCTTTGCTCAGTGAGGAGCTGAGGCTGAAAGAGCCAGATGACTGGTCAGGGGTCAGCGAGCAAGAGATGGTGCATATAAAGTAGGTCTGTCTTACTGCAAACCAGTGGTCTTCCTGCTCCACCAAGGCATCACCTGAAGTGAAATGCTGCGAGTCTGGACAGAGGTGAGGTGGCAGTGGCCCTGCCGTGTAAGGGATGCGGGGCTGCATAGCAGTGGTGATTAGGTTGTTTAGTAAGCTCCCCTTAGACCAGTGGCCCTCCTAGGGACTAAGAGTTGGATTAACCTCACTTTCCTGGCCATCTCCGTATGGGTATTGTTGCTGCAGCTGTGAGAGGTACTATGTCATGGTTTGAGGCAGCTGGATACATTTCCTACTGTGGCACAGTCACACTTATGGGCCTGGCAGCCCTCTGAGAGGCTGCTGAGTCTGCCTGCATTCAGCCAGCTTTTCCTTCCAGCTCAATAACAGGGCTGACTCTTGGGGGAATAGACAGCATGCAGAGGTGAAGCCATGCTTTTAAGGTTTCACTAGACACGCAGACATCAGAACAACCAAAACCTCTTTGGCCTCCCTCCTGGAGAATGTAGAGGGAAGATCCCCTGGAGGAAGGCATGACAACCCATTCCAGTATTCTTGCCTGGAGAATCTCATGGGCAGAGAAGCCTGGCAGGCTATAGTCCATAGGATCACAGAGTCAGACATGACTGAAGCAACTTAGCACACACATGCCTAACGGCTGAGCACATGACTTCTGTTTTCTCAGGGCAATGACTCGTGGCTTTTTAATTCTTTGTCCAGATATGTACCCTTCAGCTACAGCACCCCAAGAGGCTGACAGCTGCAAGATAGACGGCAACATGAGAGGCAGGGAATACAACTTTAGACCAAGAAGATGGCAGACTAATGTCTCAAAATAACCATGCAGGTTCTTTTACATTGTGCTGGCTTATCTGGTTTTCAGTTGCTGGGGATTTTAGCTTGTTTATGGATTCTGAAAGGGGCAGTTAGTTGCTCCCCTAAAGTGAGCTGCGCCATCTTCCTGCACTACACAGGGGTCCTGAGGTGTTTTCTTAAAGAGGTTAAACCCAGCTTCTCTAGATCAGCTCTGGGGCTGGTGATCTGGGGCAATCACAAAGGCTTCCCTAAGAGTAGTCCTTTTCTTGCTATAGAAAAGGATATTATATATCCTTGCAACACATTCTCTGCCCAAGGTTTGCCATTCTAGGAGGTATTTGTCAGATTAATGGCCTTTTTGTTTCCTCATCTCCCCCCACCTTTGATCTATAAAAGAACCTGGCATCCAGACCCTCATAAGATGGTTATTTTGAGACATTAGTCTGCCATCTTCTTGGTCAGCCTAAAGTTGTATTCCCTGCCTCAACACTTTGTCTCTTGCCATCTATCATGCGGCAAGCAGAGCGAGCTTGGGCTTGTTAACAAGACACCATAAAGCTACTATGACAACCGCATCCTATAAGAGCCATCAGTGTGTGTACTGATGATGCCCACCTTCCCTTTCAGGAGTTCATTTTCCCTTCAAGGTTGCAAGTCTACCTTATCCATCCTGCAATATATCAGGATACTAAGAGAACTAGTGAGCCCAGTAGGTTTGGGAAGGCAGGGCATGGGTAGAGTGTATCCAGGAAATGGACATTGTGTGCGCTCAAGGAGGGAGATGGTGTCTGATGGTGGCTCCATGCCGGTGCCGTGAGGCTCAGTCCTGGCTGTCACTCAGGAGGAGGGTGAGGTGCTGGGGCTGGAGGAGGGGAGAAGAGGAAGGAAGGTAAATAGGTAAATGCTCCCTTGAGGAGGAGGAAAGTCTAGGGCCGGTGAGAAAGGACAACACACCTCAAGAATTTTAACAAGGGGGAGGAAGTGGAAATGAGCTCTGCTGTTTACTCTTGAACGATTACTCAGCACACGAGCATTTGCAGAGCAGGAACTGTCCATCCTCATTCATCACAGATTCTCTACTTGTGAATTTGCCTGCTTGCTAAAATGTATTTGTAACCCCCAAATCAATACTCATGGTGCTTTTGAGGTCATTCGAGGACATGTGCAGACTGGCAGAAAATTTGAGTTACCCACACTTATGTTCCCAGCGGAGGTCATACCAGGTGCTGCTTGCTCTGCCTTCTCATTTCTGCTCTCAGAGTGTAAACAAGAGTGTGTTATATGGTCTATTTAGTACCTTGTTTTGGCATTTTGTGCTTTGTTGGAGACTTCACAGTCTAAAAAGGATCCCCAAGAATAGTGCTAAAGTACTGTCTAGTTCTTAAGTGCAAGAAGCCTGTGATGTGCTTACAGAGAAAATGAATGTTAGATAAGTTTTGTTCAGGCATGAATTTTAGTGCTATAGGCTGCGGATGAAATGTTAATGAATCGATTTATGTTAAATAAGGCCCTTTAAACAATAACTCAGAAGAAACAAGATTATGTATTAATGGGCTGATGAAAATGTTGAGACCAGGATCTCTCAGAACCTAACCCTTATTTCTCCCAGTAGCAATGATTCAGTGTTTTCGAAGACCATGAAGTTGTAACTGTGGTGTTCAGAGACCCCATCACACTATGGGTCAAGTTGTTGGGGGTGGGTGGTTGGACACCATGGTCCACAGGACATTGGCTTCATCCTAACCTGCAGATCTTTGGAGGAGCCAGATGCAAAAACCATAGAGCAGAGGGCTGGGGGTCATGCTGGGGTGAAGGTGAGGACCAGCTCCATGCGGGAGAGTCGGGGAGGTGTCAGGCTTCCTGTGGCTGCTTCAGGAAGGAATCTCAGCACCTTTTTGTCTCTCCAGTAACAAGGGCATGGAACACCTGCTCAACATGAAGTGCAAAAATGTGGTCCCCGTCTACGATCTGCTGCTGGAGATGCTGAATGCCCACACGCTTCGTGGCAACAAGTCTTTGGTCACAGGGTCGGAGTGCAACCTGGCGGAGGACAGTGAGAGCAAAGAGGGCTCCCAGAATCCCCAGGCTCAGTGACGCCCAGCCCGGAGCTGTGGTCAGGCTGCAGAGAAGGTCAGAGGCTGAAGCGTGAGCTCCAGCACGAACTGTGAGCCCCGTCAGAAGGGGGCGGGCTTCCTTGGCTTTCTGCTATGTGGTCCTTCCTGTGGCTCCTCAATGCCATCCTTCCCCGACCTCCCCATCTCCTGGGAGTCAGGGTGCGAAAGCCAGTGCTCCTTGTCATCAGGGGGCAGAGTTTGAGTATAGGGTTTATGTCTGGCTTGGCCTCATGGGGTCTCATTGTGGTCGCTCCATTACTTCCCATCTCCCTCCCACTCTTTGGAAAATATCTTAGGGATTTTGGAGTGACTGGAGGAAACTGACTTGGAAGGGCTGTCAGGGGAGAAAATGTAGGACACACACAGAAGGGGACTAACCTTTTCTGTGCCACTTAAGCTTCCTTTGAGTAGTCCTTTGTATGCTGCCTTCTGGACTGCTTGATTGTAGGATTGAAAACCACAGCGACCGTCAGCTAACTGGTTCCACACGCCTACCTCACAGGCCTGTGAGGATGGATGGTCATACATTGCTATGATTCTGTCCAAGGCCAGAGGGAACGTGACCTAGGGAGCCAGTGGTCAGGCTGGGGTGGGAATCACATTCTTCCCCCAAGACCTTGCTGCCGCCTTCCTGAAGGTTCACCCCTGTTGGTTTGCATTCAGAGAGCCTGTGAATTATTTGGGGTGTGTGTGTGTGTGTTTTCACCTCCATGGAGAAGAAGTGTGGAGATGTAAATACTCTGCTCCTGGAATTGCCTTTCTTAAAACTCTTGTGTCCCAAGGAGTTCAGTATGTGTGCTGGAGAAAGGACCAGTGCTTGCAGGAATGGGGTTTCTCCTGTGGGTGTGGGTCACAGCCACCATGCTTCCCTGGGGCAGCCACAGCTGCCACACCAGCCACCCAGGGAACACAGGGACACTGCAGGCTATGTGTGTGTAAGGTGTGCTGATACACAGAAGGATGAATAGCTACACACACGTCAGCATCAGCGTGTCAGGTTCAGGGTCAAACCTGACCTGATGGGATGAGCACACCACCTGAACAAGATTGTGAGCTCTATTAGAAAAGAGAAATAGTTAGAGTAATTATTTATAGCAAGAAAAAAGTCTTTTATACCCTAGGGCTCTTTTAAAATATTTTCTTATCAGAACATTTATATGGTGGGTTGGGTGAAATAAAAACTTAGTAAAATATTAGTTCTTATTCCAAGTGGAACATAAATAGGACACGATGATAAAGAACCTCTGAAATTCTAATTTTAACTCATTTTTTAAAAATTTAAGTTTTTGTACAAATTTTCAGGAGCATAGTGAATGCATAAAGCTAGTTTGCATCTATACTTTGGAAGAGAGCAGTTAGATAATCGTGTGATTTTTGTGATGTTTTTAAAAATTACCTTGTAATAGGAGATTAAACACATTTTCTTTTTGAAAACGGTAAATACAGAATGTGCTCACCACAGTAAATCTAAGTCATTAGGAAGATTACATTCAATAACAAAAGGTTGGTTTCTGCCAGTGTGATCTTGAATAATTGTTAACTTCGATATTGATGAAGTTTTACTAAAATGTTGAGCAAAGCTGTATCAGAAACACTTGACCATGTACCAAGAAGAACACAGTGTTGTCTATATTCTGAGGGGATTTGAAATTATTCTTAGTGGCTCAATGTTGCAGCTTTAGTGAGATTCAGTACAGCATATACTTTAGGTTTTATAGGAACCAGGGAACCAGTGTTTTTTAGGTCAATTTTCTTTCTTTCCAGTCAGTTTAGGACCTCCTATGGCAAACAAGGGGATGGAGGCTAGAGAGTGAGAAAGGGGAGGCAAAGAGGGCAGTTATTTGAAGAACAATTATTTGCTGATGAATTTCTCTTAATTGCACTTATGAAAAAGACTACCAGTTTGAAAAAAAAAACAACAGAAATAATACAGAATGAGGTTCAAGCCACCGCCCCATGACTGCATAGTGAAGTTTTTCAGGTTGGATTTTGATGCCAAGGAAGGCATCTGATTGGTTTTGGGTGTCCAAGCACCTGTCTGTGCAAACCCTGCGTGTCACCCACATGGTGCTTGCTGCCATGAAAAGTCCTTCAGTGCTCACTGCCCACCTCCCACAAACACTCCTGTATGCTGCTGGAGGTTGCTTGTTTCACTACTTTTGGATTTGGCCCGTGAGGAGGATGTTAACACTTTTGGTAATTTCTTCTTGGCTGTGGTCTCACTTGGTGTGCTGGGGATACAGGTGAGTCAGTCCAACCCAAGAGGCTGCTCAGGTGCAAGGCTGTCTCTTAGACTGGCATCTAGGCCAAGCAGGCGGTTGAGATAATATGGTATGTAGTTTAAAGGTGTTCTTTGTTTTGTTTTGAATACCCTAAGGCCCTTTCCCCCTTTCAGATGTAGTGTGTACATCTATTCCCAGTTGCTCCAAATCCTTCCTCTTAGGGATTGCAAACTGCAAAATCAGGCTGCTGTTTTTATGGGTTTTGAGTAAACCCTCCATGTTCAATTTAAAGATGAGCCATTTCTCTTAAATAGTTCTTTCTCTTAAATGTCTTCTATTTGGAGGATATCTAACCACCCAAAGGGTTTCCCTGGTGGCTCAGACAGTAAGGAATCTGCCCGCAATGCGGGAGACCTGGGTTCAATCCCTGGGTAGGGAAGATACCCTCGAGGAGGAAATAGTAACCCACTCCAGTCTTCCTGCCTGGGAAATCCCATGGACAGAGGAGCCTGGCTGGTTATAGTCCATGGGGTCACAAAGAGTCGGACATGACTGGGCAACTAGCACCAACCACCTAAATGGTCCGTGGGCAAGTTAAAATTCTCCCATAGCTAAGTACAGATTTCAGTGTTTTCAAGTTCAGTTTTTAAAAGGAATTAACTAGGGAGAATAGGACCTGTGACAACTGTAAATAACAATTAACTGAGTATTGGGGAAAAAAATTACCCACCCAACTACATCTTATGTCTCATGGAAAAGGGTTGCTCAGCTTTGCCTTAGACTCGTATGGTGAGATTCCTTTCCTCCACTTTGATCATTTAATGTGAGAAACTTACTTGTGGGATATAAGTGAGATTTGAGCTAAATTCCAAAAACATGTGTCTAATATAGGACTCATATAGACAAATTTTAATAAAATAATTAACATGGAATATTCTTAATACAGAAAACACAGTGTTCACGACAGTGTTCACGCAGGTTCCCAGGAGAGCTGGCAGCCCCTAAAGAGAACCCTCAATGGGCCCCCCGGGAGAATGCACCGTGCATTGTCCTCGTTCTGACTCTATCCTCTGCCTTCACCACATCCTCTCTGTCTGGCCTCAGGCCTCTCACATGCTCAGTGTCCACCAGGACTAACTACAAAGAATTCAACCCTAAAGTAATTTTGAACTGATTTTTCTTCAAAAATTGTGGTAGGAACAGAAGATTAAGTTGTTAGCTTAAAAACATTTCTGGAGGGTCTTAACTGTATTAAAAAATAATGCAAAATCAACAAAAGCTCTTCGGTGAGATAGTCTTTATCTGGGTTCCTTCCTTTGCTAACTCAACTGGAAGGGCAATTATTTTTAGTTTCATAAAAAAAATTATTAGTTCCTAATTCTTGGCAGAACTACGTTATATATTCATATATATATATATATATATATGCTAAGTTGAGGCAATTCTAGAATGTTCTAGCATGTGCAAACAGTTTGGTTATTTTAATCTGCTAAGAAACTTGCATATATTAACACTTTTTCAAATTCAAAGGTGAACCCTCAGTTTCTAGTCTATTTTGAAACCAAACATTTTTATATAAGATTTGACACATTTCTTTAAGCTGCTAAAAAATATCTTAAAAGGACATTATAAAGGTTATATGAAGGAAATGATAAAAATACATTGTTTAATACCTAAAAATAGTATTTGTGGAACACAGACTGTGTGCCAGACACAGTGCTCAGTGCCTCATACGTTCATATTTAATCCCCATACTAAGTGCTATTACCCCAGTTTTCTGGCTGTGGAAACTAGAGTCTAAGCAGATTTGCTCAAAGTCATGTAGGGAGTAAGTGACAGAGCTGAACATAGGCAGTTGAAGTTCCAGTGCTGAAAGTAATCATTGCAACTTTAAAAAACTAAAGGAAAAATATTTTTAGACTGCAGAATCCATTCATCAAATGCAGTCTGACATGTGTGGCTACTCTGGTTTCAAAGTGGGGCCTGCTTGTGGCCTCATTTCCAGAATACCCCTGTAGACGAGGAGTTCAGTGCCATCTTTTATACATGTGTAAAGCCCAGAGGGGTACACAGACCTGCCCAAGATCATACAACAACTTATGGCAGAACCTGGACCCGAATTCAGGTCTTCAGCCTGCCTGAAGCCGCTCCTGCTATAGACCTGCTTCCACAGGAGTCTGCTGCTTGAGTGGAGTCTCGGTGCATGGAGCAGAGACGGTTATGTTGTGGTTGCCTTCTACTGTACCATCCACTTTCTCCATGTAGATGGGTCTGTACAAAGCTTTACAGAATAACAGCCCTGGAAACAGGTGGGAAAAAAAGATGAATTCTCTCATCCCTGCCCTCCCATCCTGAGCTTCTAAGCTTGTGGGCAGCACTGTTGTCACTTCCTCCTGTCTGCTACTATTTCCCCAGATGTGTTGCTGTGAGGTAGATTCCCTTGAAACTTACCTGTGTAAAATTCTCACACCTTTTAGGCACCAATGCTTCCTGAGTCTGGTCTACTGCAGCACTTAAACACATGCATTTTTATTCATATAGCTCTCCAAGTTGCTGGAACTTTAGCTCTTGTGGCAGCTGGAAGATGTGCATTCTCTGCAGTGTTATCCTTATAACCCTTTTTGTTGGATTGGAATCAAGGATCCTTTTTCTTTTTAGGAATGCCTATTTACTTGTGGGGCCAGTCAGCGTTGTGGGATGGTGGGCTTCCTTTATGGGAAGGACCAAGGTCTGATGATGCTAGCCCGGAACAGCTCCTGTGATCCTACAGTCTGTGCTGCTGCGTTTCTCTCTCTCTGCTGGGTGTCTAAGTGCCATGACTGTAGGTCCTGTAACTTTGTTATTTGATGATCCTGTGCACCTCAGAGCCCGCTATAGTTTACGATTTTTTTTTTTTTTTTCAGATGAATGCTTTGTACCATTAAGCAGGCTGTTAATTATGGGCCTTTTGACAAATGAATGTTTGCTGTTGTGTGAAAGCAGATTTTGGTATCTGCTTTCCATTCCTCCAGGTATGACTTTTTCTTTGCTGTGTGCCTTTAATGTCTATGGAACTGTTGCAGAAAGAAGTTTAATGTGACATAAGCTAAATAAAGTGTTTTTTTTTTTTCACAACTTCGGTTTTAGAAATGTATTTGTTGGGAATATAAGAACTTTCGATAATTAGGCTAAGTCATCAGTGTTCCCAATCTATTCTGAATTCTATTCTGTTTTAGGGTGCAGAGCTCTTTAAGAATTTGATGAAAATCAGACACTCTTCCAGCAAAAAGGCACATAAACAAAATGCTTACATATTGAGTTAAGAATCTCTGACTTAACCTTGAAGACTTTTTAAACAGCAGCAATTTAATCTTTAGTCAGCTAATTTCACACTTGTGATTTATGAACGAAGGCACTGTGTGATCAAGTAAAATGCAGCTCACGAATATAAGTCCTGGTATGCAATGCATCAGTTTAGGGTGTGACCTTCTAAACTTAAAGAAAAAGTGGTGGTAATATTTTCACTTAAATTTCCCTGTAGGGTTATTGTAATCTTTGAAAAGAGACGAATTATTTTAGAGTTAAAAGAGACTTGAAGGTTGCGGGGTAAAACGAAGACAGATTCCCTTCAGCTGGTCCCTTTACGCAAAGCTGCTGGTGAACTGCGCATGTCCTGGAGTGTCTGAGCCACAGCAGGGCCACCAGCGCTGAAGTCTGACAAGCTGCCCTGGCTCCCCTGAGGTTTGTGCTTTGCAGAGAAGGAGAGCAGTATCGGGATTGCTTCAAGTCCATGTATCTCCTGAGTGTCGAGATGCAGGTTAGGACCAGGTAACCAAGCAACTGGATCAGTAACTTTTTTTTTTAATATTCTTTTCCATTATGGTTTATCATAGAATATTGAATATAGTTCTCTGTGCTATACAGTAGGACCTTGTTGTTTATCCATTCTCTATATAAAAGCTTACGTCTGCTAACCCCAACCTTTCACTCCACCCTTCCCCAAACCCCCTCACCTTTGGCAAGCAGCAGTCTGTTCTCTGTGATTCTGTTTCTGTTTCATAGGTAGGTTCATTCGTGTCACATTTTAAACTCCACGTATAAAGGATACCATATTGTCTTTCTCTTTCTGACTTGACTTAGCATGAGAATCTCTAGTTGTATTCATGTTGTTGCAGCTGGTGTTATTTTGTTCTTTTTTACAACTGATATTGCATATATGTACATCTTCTTTATCCATGCATCTGTTGATGGACATTTAAGTTGTTTTGATGTTTCGGCTATTGTGAATAGTGCTCCTGTGAACCCAACGGTGTATTTATCTTTATGAATTATAGTTTGGATATATGTCGGGGAGTGGGGTGGCCAACAACTCTATTTTTAGCCTTCCTAAGGAGCCTTCATACTATTTTCCACAGTGGTTATACCAATTTACAGCCTCACCAACAGTGTGGGAGGTTCCCTCTTTTCCACACCCTCTCTAGCATTTGTTATTTGTTGATTTTTTTTACTGAGGCATAATTGATTTACAATGTTGTTAGTTTTAGGTGTTCAGCAAAGTGAATCTGTTATACATATATCCATTCTCTTTTAGATTCTTTTCCCATATAGGTCATTACAGAGTTCCCTGTGCTATACAGTAGGTCCTTATTAGTTATGTTTTATATATGACAGTATATATGTGTCAGTACCAATCTTCCAATTTATCCCTCTCCCACCCTTACCTCTCAGTAACCATAGCTTATTTTCTCATCTGTAACTATTTTGTTTTTGTAGATAAGTTTATTTGTAGCTTTTTTTAGATTCCACATATAAGCCATATCATGATCTTTGTCTTTCTCTGACTTCACTCAGTATGAGAATCTCTAGGTCCGTCCATGTTGCTGCAAAAGGCATTGTTCTTTTTTATGGCTGAGTAATATTCCACCATGTATATGTGTGTGTATACACACACATACACACAAACCACATCTTCTTTACCCATTCGTCTGTTGATGGAGATTTAGGTTGCTTCCATGTGCTGGCTATTGTGAATGGTGCTGCAGTGAACATAGGGGTGCACTGCAGACTTTTTGATGATGGTTATCAGTGTAAGGTGGTACCTCATTGTAGTTTTGATTTGCTTTTCTCCAGTAATGTTGAGCATCTTTTCCCATGCCTATTGGCCATCTGTATTTCTTCTTTGAAAAAATGTCCATTTAGGCCTTCTGTCCATTTTTGGATTGGGTTTTTTTGTTGAGTTGTACGAGCTGTTTGTATATTTTGAAAATGAAGCCCTTGTTGGTTGCATTGTTTGCAAATACTTTCTCCCATTCTATAGGTTGTCTTCTTGTCAAATGGTTTCCTTTGCTATGCCAAAGCTGGTTAAGTTTGATTAGATTGCATTTATTTTTATTTCTATTGCCTTGGGAGACTGACCTAAGAAAACACTGGTGCCCTTTATGTCAGAGAATGTTTTACGGTATCATGTCTTAAGTCTTTAAGCCATTTTGAGTTTATTTTTGTGCATGGTGTGAGGATGTGTTCTAACTTCACTGATTTACATGCAGATGTCCAACTTTCCCAATACCGCCTGCTGAAGAGACTGTCTTTGTCCCCTGTACATTGTTGCCTCCTTGGTGGAAGATCAATTGATCGTAAGTGTGTGGGTTTATTTCTGGGCTCTATTCTGTTCCATTTGGATCAGTAACTTATCATTACACTGTTCGTTTGGGTGGGAAATAGATAGTGGTGCTGGAATTGTAGGAAAGGCAGATGGCTTTGTCTGTTAACATTCATTAAACACTATGTGTTAGTTGGCTCTGGAGGGAGCTGGGGATAAAAAATCTGAGTGAAATGATCCTTTCATATCCACCTTCCACACTGTGCTGCCCTCATCACCCCTACAAAACAGTAGAATATAAATCTTAGCTCAAAATTAGTAGAACCCATAAATCCCCTCAAATATTTTTAAAATAATTTTTGCTCTATGGAGGATTACACATGATATTTAATGGCTTTGTAAATATAATCCAGTATGACAAAGGTATGGCTTTTTTGTTTTAATGAGAAACAGTTGTACATACCACAAACAGCTTCAAGTTTCTTCACCAACCCCCCATGGTCAAACAATTAAAACCTGAAGCATCACTTTAAGGGTGAAAAAGTCTTATAAAATTAACTTACAAAAATGTCCCTATCAAGTCCGTGGTTTGGCATTTACTGTACATTAGTCAAAAAAGCTCAAGCTAAAATCTGTTTTAAAAAAATCAAAGTTTACATTATTCATACAGATTCTGCATTGTTAAAAAATATGCACAAATAACCACATCCATGCAATATGATTTCTTTAAAAATTTAAAGCAGTATAAAGAGCAGACCTAAGTACTGAACAGATCATTTTGGTTTTATAACCTGTAGCTCAAGGTTGCTGCTGATTGAAGTAAAATTAATTCTAAACAAACATCTTAAATATGATTGTTTCAATCAATCAGCCAAGGGTGTGTGAGTTTCTGAACCATTTCCAAGGTGGAATCTGCTTGTTTCTGTAACATATATACTATGTGATGAATACTACTGTTCACTGACCATATTCACTACATTTTAATAATGTGGTTTGACAAATCAGAATTCACAAAGTGCTTGGCTCTTCAGGAAACTGCTGTTTCCAAAGATCCTGAATCCAATCAATCAACTGAGCTTTGCCAAACTGCCCGGAGTGACTGCTGCCCAGGTTCCTGAGAGAGCTCTCCCAAGCCCAGAGGGAGGTGTCCACAGCTGGTGGCCCTTGGACCAATGCTCAGAGTCACTCACAGGTTGGACACCAAGTCAACAGGCTGGTGGTGTGGCGCTGCGGCCCAGGCCAAGCCTCTATGTCGGGGGTGGCCCATTGGTGTACCGCAGCATGGGGTAGAAGGACCTGGCAAAGTTGTTAGCCTGAGTGCAGCTGTAGTCCTCTTCGGAGGAGGGCAGCAGGCAGGCCAGGAGCAGCAGGAGCAGCAGGAGCAGCTGGAGGGGCAGCGCCGCCCTGATCACCCGAGAAATGAAGGAGCGCTGGGGCTTGGAGCTCTCGGGGGCAGTGGGACCGGGCACCCTGGCAACAGAGGAGGTGAGAGCTGACTGGGAGTTTCTGGAGACCTCCCATCACCTGAGCCCCTGCTTGTGTAAAGACCGACATGAGGACTGAGGTTAAAATGGGGCCAACAGGGACTTCCTGCCGGTCCACTGGCTAAGACTCCTTGTTCCCAATGCAGGGGGCGTGGGTTTGATCCCTGGTCAGGGAACTAGAGCCAGCATGCTGCAACTAAAAGATTTCAAGTTCCGAAACTAGGACCCGGCCTGGAAGAGAAGCCTAGCTCTACCCCTTCTAAATGGTAGAAAAGCAGTTTTTACAAAGACCTTGAGAGAGGCATTGGCAAGCCTGCTGGGGGAGAGTTTAGGGCAGGAACCCACTTGCTGTTACTGTGATGTTGTTACCTGCTGGCCGTCTTGTTCTTTTCTTTTGTAGTTTTCTCTGCTTCAAACTGCTAGATAAAAATAATCCAATTAGTAAACTGAAGATAGTTTAGTTCTGTGAATGATAAAACGTTTTTTCTTCTCAAGTTATACATGTTTCTTAGGTTGTCCTCTTGCCAAGCTTTTGAGACTAGAGTAATATGTTTGAGATTACACTCTGAGGTAAGAAAATATTGGGTTAAACTAGCAAGAGTATCACTTTTCCAGCCTGTTGAGCTGTTGCTGATGGAGAGATCAAGAAGCCCCTCAGCAGTGCCCAGAAAGCTCCCAAATTCCACAATCCCAGGGAAGAGTACTGAGCACAGGACAGCCTTTCAGTCAGGTCTTTAAAAGTTTTTTTTTCCCCCAAATCTTTGGAGTAAGCCACTCCACTGATCAGCAGATTGAAGCAGAAATCTGCACTATTGTGAAATACTGGAAGGGGGCTTGGAGGTCCAAGTCCCTGTCATCTCAATAACTTTCAACAGTAACTAGTGTGGTTTCCGCGGCGGAAAGGGGCTCTCACCTTGGCTTGGGGAGCTGGTGCAGACGCTGCTAGAGGCTCTCCGTGGTCTACCTCGTCCACGCTGGGCAGAGGTGAGTCCGGGTTCTGAAATCCACACAAGAGTTCAGGGAAACGGAAGGCTCTGAAAAGTCTCAAGAGTCTGAACCTGCTTCCTGCCGTTTCTTCGCTGTACTGCTTACCCCTCCCCCAGTCTGAGCTTTCTAGAAGGAGGAGCTCTTCTCGTACGCTCACTCCCCGCTTCTAACATGGCCTTTCTCAGACTAGACGGGCTGTAAACAAAGTGAGGCCAGCCACATGCATTAAAAGCCCATAGCCCACATGAGCAGGGACAGACAGCTGGACACGTAATCTGGGCTGCACAGGAGATGTGTACTCTGGGATGGAGGGAGGGGCTGCCCTACGTCTGGTGAGTCAGTTGTTCTGAGCTGAATCACAGTTTAGAGAAGATGGTAGACAAATCAGAGAGTGGTCAGAAGAGACTGACCAGGACAGTGAGAGGACCAGGAACTGTCACATGAGAAAAGTGAGGGCATGAAGGCAGAGATGATGGAGGGACTTGGCTTGTTTTCCACACCCCCAGCCACACTGATGGGTTCTGCTGTCACCTCCTCCTCATAGATGACAAAACGACTTTAAAGAGCCTTCGTAACTTGTTCCGGCCACACGGCAGAGAGGGGCAGGGCACCTCCCTCCCCTAGCAGGGCCATAACATAGCTTTTCTGTTTGCATCTAACAGGACAATTCTATATTTAAGAGCTACAAGGGGACTCACCTGGCTTTGCTGCAAGGACACTAAGTCTTGGGACACTTGCTCAAGTAACTGTTTGAGTTTCTTCTCAATAACATGGATCTTCTCTTCAGCCTCAATGTAGTCTTCCCCATGCCCCTTGATAAGCAGGGTGCTGGAAATCTCTTGTAAGGCATTTACTTGAGGTTGACGTTCCACTAGCTCCTTTTCCAGTTGCTAGAAATAAAAAAGTGTGTAAAACAGTTGCTTATCAAAAGGGAAGTGAGTGTGGCCAGAAGAAGCTTTCTCAGTGCTGGGAAAGTTCTGGGATGGATGGTGGCTGGTGCTCATCCCAGAACCACCCCCTTCTCCTATTTGCTGGTCCCCAAGCCTGGCATCATCTAGATAGAAAGTTGGTTACACTCCATCCCTATTTTTTCAAATTTCTTGTCATTCTGGAGATGTGATGCTGGAGAAATTAGAGGAAATGAGTGAGAGGGTGGTTTGGGAAGACTAGGCCCTCATCCAGTAATGGTGGGAAATCTAGAGAAAATCTAAAGTGGACAGATTGAGAGAGCACAGCTTATGGTTAGAAAGAGAGGGATCAAGTGAATCTGCTTGTATTGTCTTGCTTGATGTCTAAGGTGGTAGCCACTAGACAATATGTGTCTAAAAGTAATTAAAAGTCCACTGCTCTGGGGAGAGGGGCTTTACAAAGATTTTAATACAAAAAATTTTTAAACAATGACCAGCATTTCAATTAAATTTAAAATATTGAACCACATACAAATACATGGATAAAAATGTTACCCTGAGTGCAAGTGAGAATATATGGGTATCATCTTCACTTGTTGGTGAAATATACATAAACACAACTAAACCCCCCCCTCCCCCCCAGGAGAAAGACTTTGTATGTGGATATAGAAAATTCATATAGCTCATCAGGGCTGCAGGGAAACCAAACACCGTATTTCTTCCCAAATGAGCTCTATTCGTAAGGGAAAAAGACTTTAAACGGCCTTAAGGTTCTCAGGATATTGCTGAACACCTATAGCCCCAGTTCTAAAGTGGTTTACACTTCCTGCTCTGGACCACAGCGCTTCATCCTTGCACTCATCCCACTTCAGCGGAGGGATGCCAACCTGGAACACGAGGGCAGACCACCAGTGGACACTGTTTCCTAAAATGCCAGGTGAGGCCACTCAGTACTGAGGTCCTGCACAGGCCAGTGGTTGCACAGGGTCCCTTAGGAGGAAACTTACCAGGAGTTCTTCCTGACACGCCAGGAGAACCTGGGGGTCTGCCTCCGGGTCAGTGACATGAACTTTCCGCCGCCGGCTCTCAGCACTCGCTAACCACAGCAGCAGACTTTGACTCAGCTGGTGAAAGTCCTTAAAAACAACAGACATCAGAGCACTGTCTGTGAAGGCAGGTGTGCTGGGAAGCAGCTTGCTATTGATAATCCATCAACATCACCTGCTCTTCTGGGTTTTATTCAGTGACTAAAAGGGCCAGACTTAAACTAGATGCCAGGGCCCCTGCCCCCCACAAAGGAGGGAAAGCAGGACAGGAAAAGCACTTGGCACGTCCCAGGAGGCATGCTGAACTCGGCCAAGTGCAAGGTGTGAGCTGAAAGGTGGGTGTCAGGACGCCCCACACAAATTACTAATGAATGTGCTGGATTCAGTGATCGAGATAGACCCCTCAACTGAACAGACTATGGCCCAGGGACAGGGCTGCACCTGGGCTTGCTGGTGGGCTCCTGTTCTCTAAGATGGGGTCAGAGCTAACCCGGGCTGGCCATTTACTGTGTGTCAGGTGCTGGGCCAAGGTTAAACATGTGTAATTGTAGAAAATACCCTGTGAGGTAGGCACTGGAATTATCCCTATTTTTCAGATGAGAAAACTGAGGTCTAGAAGGTTCAGTGCTTTTCCTGACAGTCACACAGCTACTAAAGCTACAGAGCTGGGTTAAGCTGCTCCCTTGTTCCAGGGCCAGATCTCTTAATCACTCTGCTATCCAGCTTTCTTGGCAAAAGGACAGACATGATGCAGTGCTGGTGTGACATTTCCAACCTACTGGAATGCTTGCTGGAACCCGTATACTATGGGTGGGCCTGGGCGGCAGAGTGGGAAACGAAGGGTGAGCATCAGGTATCTGAGAAGACAGCAAGTGGGCCTCTTGGGAGACAAATGGTGAAGCACATGCTTCTTAAGCACAAGCCATATTGGGCTGTGCCAGAGCAGCCTGACGATGATAAAAATATCTCTTCTCCCACCCCCGTGGGCCTGGCTGTGCCCTGGACTAGGCCTTGGGCACCGGCTGGGTGCTGAGTCGGCGTACCTGGCACTGCATGAGAGACCGCCGCAAGCCCTCTCTCCAGCTCTCCACCGCACCCAGGGCCGTGTTCCAGCGCAGGGTCAGCTGGCCGACTCGATCTTGGAGTTCTTTGGACTCGGCGCTCTCGCTTTGCAGAAATTCTTGGCTGTTCACATTGACGGAGACCACTAAGGCCTTGTAGGTGTCAAAGGCTTTCAGTATCTCCTACCGCAGAGGGAAAAAGCTGGGTCAGGCACTCTGAAAACAGTGATGTGGGGTTCATTTTGAACCTCTGTGGGGAACGGATCTTCCAGACAGTCTTCTGAGCTGTGGCCCCGGATACCAGAGCAGCGTGGCCTGTGACTGGCTGAGAGGCATCAGGTGAGGGAGCTGCCATACAAGGTCACAACTTGGCCGGCCAGCTGACCGGGCTGAGGGCGGCAGCCTGTCTCCTGGTGGATCAGCTATACTGGAGGCATGAATGGACCCTCTGACCTGCATTTGGCTTAATAACATTTCTGGATCAGATTAAAAGTCTTCCAGGTGAAGCACACGAAGCTATCCAGTATTTGCCTCTTAAGGATCACAGAAGTGTTATTTCTTAGGATGAATGGCAACCCCTGATATACCAAGGCACAAAGTAAAACAATAGTACAACTGTGAAGACAGCCTGGATACCCCAAAACTCCTATCCTGGGTCCTCTTAGGAAACCAGGCTCATGTGCAGAGCACCCCCAACGTGCAGGGCTCAAACCACCCCTCTCCTAGGGCTAGTTCTGGTGGGGCCAGGGCTGACTGTATGGGTGACAGCTCCGCTGTAACTCCTGATCTGAGTTACAGATCAGGCTACAGAATTTCTCGGTGGGTAAGCCATCCTCCTCCCCACCCACACACCGCCCCCAGTGCTGCCTGCACATAGTTGGGAAAGGTATTTCTAAGCTGCCTGCCCACGGCCACTGGTGCCTCCGTAAGAGCCTAGGGGTCCCTCTGCAGTCAGATCAGAGCTGCACCTCCCCAGCACTGCTCTGGGCTTTGGGATTATTTGGAGATGCTCTTCTGAATTAAAATACAAATTTTTATCCGTCTCCTTGCTGGTTACAGAAGTGAAGCAGGAGAGACTACTGAGCACACGCTGCGTGCACGCTGCCCCCGACGCAGCTAGCAGATCTGATGTGCTCATACTCACAGCCAATGTTTGCATGTGCGTTTTGAAGCCCTCTTCCCCTCCACACTCTCACTCACCTTCAGCTTCTTCACTTGGAGTTCCATTTCCTGCATATCAGAAGGAGGTTCTGCCTGCTTTAATGTTTCCAGCTCTGCTCCAGTTTTTTCCAGCCAAGGGGTGATTTTGCTGATATCGGAGTTCAGCTTCTGCAGGTTTTGTTTTTTCCTGAGCTTATTGTGAAGTTCTTGTGCTTGGATCAGTTCCCATCTGTCAAAGGCACCTGGAATAAAAAAGCTGCTAATAAAAAGAAGCAATAATGCAAACAGATTTCTCTGCTTCCAACTAATTCAAGGTCACAGTGATAAAACCTGGAGGCAATGCTCCCTGCAGGAGGCCCGGGGTTTGGGGGTTAGCACTTCCCCCGAGTGTGGAACAGCACGATTCCCCTGCTCTGGTTCAAGGCCTGTGCCAGTGCACTCTCACAGGGCCTTGGACAAGGTGCGGAGTGGCTAGGAGGCCCAACATGCTGCCAAGATGCACTGTGGTCCCATGTTCAACACTCCAGTTCATGCTGTATTTAGGATGCTCTGTCCTTCTGTCCATGAATGATCAGGTCAATGCTATGAACTTGACTTAGTGTCAGTTGAGTCATTACTTTTACGGTAAAAGGAGATACCTGACACACCCTTTGATCATCATCTTCATGTCTGTCTGATCTTTACATACAAGCAAAGGCATGCAGATGCAAACAGGCCCTTCATCATATGAGGCTCATTTTGTCAATATTTAAAGAATAGTTGCGAAAGTAAAGTGAACAGCCTAGGAATTTGTTCATAAATAAAAGTCAGCTGGATCTAAAATAACATTGGCTGCTCTACATCAAGTTCAGAAGTTTGTGAATCAGGTAATTGGTCAGTTCCTAGTTAAAGTTCTGTTGAGCAGAGACTTAGAGTAAATGTCTAACCAACCCAAGACACAGTCTCTGCCTCTGAACAACTGCCTTATCTGACTGTACCTGGCTGCTGCCCAGTGAGGGCGGCCAGGTCTTCGTCTTCCTGGTGTGCACTGCCAGTCAGAACCCCTGGATCTTCCTTGCCACCTTCAGTCCCTGGAGACAACAGCAGTTTTACCTAGAATGAGACAATTTTTACATTACCATCTATAAATTTTAAAGGCTCTCTGAAGACTGTCTTGATTCATAGTAACAGGTAAGAAATGAAGATATGGGAGCCCTTTCCTTCAAAGGGTAACTTGCTGGTAATACAGAGGCATTTAAGTGGACGGGTAGCATTTGTAAGGAGCAGAACTGATGGCAAAAACAAAGTCTCATCAATGGCCCAGGGAGGGGGAAGCAGGGGAGAGGTCAATGTTGGGAACAGAATGGCCTGATTTAATTTGAGGCTTCCTAATGCTCCCCTATCGAACTGTACAAAAAGACCAAACAATTGTTGAGCCTACCAGACTATAATGTGTTAGCACTTTTACATTTGCACAGGTTTTTACAAAATTTTCGTTATCCCTCCCAGTCACTCTGTAGAACTGGTTGGCATTATCATCACCAGAAATTGGAAACAGAGCACAAATCTGTCAACTAGGGTCCTTCGTGACAAACCTTTACCTTTCAGTGCACATACCGACTCTTCTGTTATCACAGAGCTGATTGGGCTGTTACCTCAGGCCTTCCCCCAAATAAATGTATCTTTTTTAGAAAAGTCATGTTTTTTTTGATTGTGTCCATATGGTCTATTTGTGTGGAATGAAAGAAAAAAAACAAACAAAAGCCAAAAACCCCTCAAATTTGTGGTTGCAGACACATCCAAAACGGGGTTGAGGTTTTGAAAGTGGCCAGGTAAGAACACAAGCATAGTCACCTGGAGAGGCCACACCACATGGCCTGGATGTAAAGCAAAAAGTGAGGTGCTGGGGTCTCTCCCTGGGGCCATCGGGTCTTACTGTGCATCACAAAGGGACAGAGTTAAAATGATAACTGCTTGCTGAAGAGTTTCTGAGTTGGGTACGGACAACCCATTATCAAATGACTAGGGTCTGACCATGTTTAGGCAGAATCTTCTCCACTGTCTAGCAACATTCACTTCTACATGCAGAGGGGACTTTGAAGGATAAATCTAGTGATGCTCACATCACTTTTGGGTTCTCTAAGAGATGACACTAAAAATGCATGAGACACTTTAATTTTGACTTGCTGGTCACTAATTCTTGATACTGAGAATGATCTGGGGCCAACATTAAATGCTAGGCTTGGCTGGCCCCCAACAGCTGCATAACCAGAGCGTGGCAAGGACTTACGTTGCCTGAGGAACACGTAACTAAGAAGGAACCGTCATCGGTAGAACAACAAACCGTATACAGTAGTGATAATAATGCTGGTGACCACTTCTGAGGGCCTTCTTTATATTTTCATACACGTTAATCCTAGCAACAATTATGTAAGGTGGATTTTTGTTTTTAAACGAATTTTTATTGGAGTATAGTTCCTTACAATGTTTGGTCAATTTCTGTTACAGAGAAAAGTGAATCAGCTCTATGTATACATATATCCCCTGTTTTTGGATTTCCTTCCCATTTAGGTCATCACAGAGCACTGAGTAGAGTTTCTTGTGCTATACAGTAGGTTCTCACTAGTTATCTATTTTATACATGGTGGCTCCCCTGGTGGCTCAGATGGTAAAGAATTTGTCTGCAATGCAGGAGACCCAGGTTGGATCCCTGGGTTGGGAAAATCCCCTGGAGGAGGAAATGGCAACCCACTCCAGTATTCTTGCCTGGAGAATCCCATGGACAGAAGAACCTGGTGGGCTACAGTCCATGGGGTTGCAAAGAGTTGGACACAACTGAGCGACTAACACACATACATGGTAAGTGTGTATATGTCAACCTCAATCTCCCAATTCATCCCATACCCTCTGTCCTCCTTGGTGTCCATATGTTTGTTCTCCTATGTCTGTGTTTCTATTTTTTCTTTGAAAATAAGATCATCTATACCATTTTTCTAGATTCCATATATATGTGATATTATATATTTGTTTCCCTTTTCTGACTTTATGTAAGGTAGGTTTATCTTCAGGTAAGGAAGGCTTACAGAGGTAAGTATAAGTGTTTGCTCTAGGGGAGCCACCTAGAGCAATTTCCTCATAGGGCTGGGAATCAAACCCAGGTCTACTATTTGTTGTTCAGTCCCTCAGTCGTGTCCAACTCTTTGTGACCCCATGGACTGCATCCCACCAGGCTTCCCTGTCCTTCACTATCTCCCAGAGTTTGCTCAAACTTATGTCCACTGAGTCGATGATGCCATCCAACCAGCTCATCCTCTACCACTGCACACTGTCATCTTTCTGAATAGGAAGTCACAATTTTTTGACTAGAATGTATGTGCTGTACTTAAGTCACTCAGTCGTGTTCAACTCTTTGCGACCCCATGGACCGCAGCCAGCCAGGTTCCTCTGTCCATGGTGATTCTCCAGGCAAGAATACTAGAGTGGATTGCCATGCCCTCCTCCAGGGGATCTTCCCAGCCCTGGGATTGAACCCAGGTCTCCCTGCATTGCAGGCGGATTCTTTACCGACTGAGCCACCAGGGAAGCCCAAGAATACTGCAGTCAGTAGCCTATCCCTTCTCCAGGGGATCTTCCCAACCTAGGAATTGAACCGGGGTCTCCTGCATTGCCAGTGGATTCTTTTACCAGCTGACCTACCATAGTCAAGGTGAATATATCAAAGGTTTGGGAGCTCAGGAGCAGCTCAGGAAGGCTACCACTTTGCTTCTCTGCTGTTTGCACAGATGACTGACTCAACAGTAATAACCATGGTCATCGTATGTCTGCACTCAAAGATGGTGTTTGGCCAGACACCCATCTCTAAGTCCAGTCAGTTATGCCAGAGTCCTCATGAAGTATGTTACCATGGGAAAACCAACCCCAAATATGCCTGGCAGGTGAGCACATGCAGTATACACCAAAATCTCTCTCTCTCTTTGAAAGTTTTAACTGTAACTCATGGACATGGGTTATACTCTCAGTGGGGTTAAGACTTACATAGGCTGGTTTATAAGGGGTGCTGGAATCAGAGGGGATGGGTTGAACATTCCTGTCACCTCCCATTTGTTTGTAGCGACGCTTGGGACAGGAAGGGCTGTCAGGAATATGCCACGAGGGGCCTTCAGGAATGGATTTGCCTGAAACAAAAAAAATTGGCAAGTGATGGTCCATTCTCTCCAACCAAAGGATTCATATTTAGTTACACAAAAAAGGTCATGGGTAACATGGCATCAGGTTATAGTATAATATGAGTTCTGCAGCTTTCCTTGCAAAGCATGCATGTTTGCAAAATGTCAGTATGTCCCAGAAGGGGATGAAATGAGACTCATGCAACTGAGCGACACTGAGCCTTCACTAGGTGGGTTCACGATGGAGCACAACAAACATGATCTGCTGTGAGATGAATGGCCTTTTGGAGGTGGGGGCCCTAGTGGCAGGGGCGCTGGCAGCAAGGCTGGGTTTGGGGGCCAAGAGAACTGAAGGTCTCTCAGGAGTGCAAGGAAGAGTGAACATCAGGGTAGATTCAAGGACCCCAGGGGCGCTCGTGGCTCTAGCCAACCACTGCAGGTGGGGGTGCGGCAGGGAAGGAAAAGCAGAGCTGAAAGTCAGGGAGACGAAGGTGTCTTCTCCTGCGGCAAAGGCAGCGGTACCCTCACCCCCCACTCCCCACCCTCTTCCCAGGAAATCACCATAAGCAAGGTAGTAGTTCCAAACCAAGCCACCCTGAAGAAAGCTTGGCCCGTGCCAAAGAACTTGAGTTAGATGGAGGGAAAAATTTAAAAAGGCACTGTGAAGAACTCCTTCCGCATGGGCCTGAGGGGGAGGAGAAGGATGGTGTGGAGACTGCTCTGGTCTGGAGGGTTTTGCATGGAGCACGAAGCTATGTGTGAGTATGGCAGTGCAAATACACCATGACGCAAGGACCAAGGCGCATGGTGTCCACAGAAGGCAGAGGTCAGACATGACATGGGAGCGAGGTTTAGGATGCAGTGCGTGCCACAGGACGCTGCCATGTTGAGACACATGCATGGGCAGGGGCCTACCAGAAGACGCTTTCAAAGTTTTTGTGGTCATTTTAAGATATGCCTCAGGATTTTCAAGGATTTCTATATCTGAAAAAGAACAATGTCATTTTCCTCACTGCAGGCGCTGTAGATGAATGTCCAAGTATTAAAACAGTAGAAACATTGTCACCTGGGAGGAGAAAAGTAACTATCCTTCATCTGTTTTATTAAAAAAGATTTAAAAAAACAGGATTTTTTTTTCAGCCAACTCCTGACCATCCAAAGTAGTGGTGGGGGGAGAGGAACTGCATAGAAAGGACAGAGACAATCCCTGATAACTCTGCAAAACTCAACTGAGAAGTCCACTGATGAGCCTCCTATATCCAGAGCCATCATCAGCCTTCACATCCCAATGTGGATTTTATTTTTCCCTTTCATTCCATCAGTAATAGGAATGAGCCAGCTCTCAGGTAGGTCAAAGGCGGGCAGGACAGACACAGGAAGCCACAGGATGTCTGGTCAACCACAGGCTGCACTCTGACTAAAAAGAGCTGGGCGTGTGGGTTGGGTGCTAAGAACTTAGCCGCCTGGGTCCATACCTGACAGTGCACTGTAGTATGGGCCCTCCTCGTCTTCCTCGTGAGAGGAGGAGCCCCCCACATCGCCTGTGTGGTCCCACTCCAGTGGGATGGAGTCCACGCTGACAGGGGTCTCACAGCCAGAGCGCTCGGGCCCCAGCGCTGGGGGCACCAGTTGACAAAGGGGTTGCGGGGATGAGGGCTCCTCACTTGCTCCCCTTTTACGCCAAGAGTCGTCCTGGATCTCCCTGGGGTCTTCCATGTCTGTCTCGTTCTCAGAGGCCTCCTTTTCATCTTCCAAGCCCTAGAACAGGGGTGTCCGGTTTTCAGAATTAACCAAATCATAGCCTGTTGCAATGATGAGGAGTGTTAGCAGCTAAGTCTGCCCAACCAGCAGCTCCTGAGAATGCCCACCACCAGTGTGTTTCTGAGGAGACTTTGAAAAGAATCAGGTCCCCAGGCCCTGCCTGTAGTTATTCCAATTTAGAGTATCAAGTGTGCGACCCAGAATCCCTATTTTCCAAAACTTGACCTTCTTTCCTCGGAAAACCGGAAACTTGATCATCTGAGTTAAATATCTTTATATAGAAGATAAGGACATGGAGGACAAAGTTTCATTGATGGTTAATGGTAGGTTCATCTAAGAATCAGAAAATTAAAAAAACAATTTTAAAGGCCATTAGCATGTTCTAAAAGGAAATTCACAACATCAAGGACCAGGTTCTTTCTTCTTATCGCCCAATCTTACTGTTCCAAATACAGAATTTTATTCTCCCTATGTTACAATTACTTTAAGAAAAATGACTCCGTATGGTTATATTATAAAAGAAGTTATGTTTCAAGTTGGCCGGTGGTCACCAGTGAAACTTCTGGCAGAGGCAGTGATCTGTAAATAATGGCCTTGACTCCACTTGAACATCCCAGAGGTGCCTCTTCAATGCATGAAAGTGAAAAGTGAAAGTGAAGTCGCTCAGTCGTGTCCGACTCTTAGCGACCCCATGGACTGCAGCCTATCAGGTTCCTCCATCCATGGGATTTTCCAGGCAAGAGTACTGGAGTGGGGTGCCATTGCCTTCTCCGGAATAAAGCACTAGAAAGGCACAAATATTAAGATACAGGAAAAGGCCGATACATCACCAAGTTACTGCCAGAAGCAAAACCAGAACAGTTATCATCATATCCTGGGGGTACTGACACAGGCCAGAGAAGCTCTGTGCTGAGGAACCCGTGGGAAACAAGAACTTGCAGGAGGGCCATCCTTCCCACTGGGAGACAGCAGCTCCGCAGTAAGTATGGCTGTATATTAGAACAGAAAGAGCATTTTTCAACTCAGCTTCTTGAAGCAGACTCGCAGACACAGAGAACAAACTGAGGTTACCAGTGAGGAGAGGGTAGTGCAGACAGGCAACATCGGGGTAGGGGGAGTGAGAGGTACAAACCATCAGGGAAAAACAAGCTACAGGGATACTGTACAACACGGGAATACAGCCACTATTTTATAATAACTATAAATGGAGTATAACTTTTAAACACTGTGGATCACTGTACCATACACCTGTGACATATAATATTGTACGGCAACTACACATTAATGAAACAAAACAAAAACACAGCTTTTTGTAAAAACAAAAACAAAACAAAAACAAAACATAAAACCATAACATGGTAAGTTTCCCAGCCTTTAAAAGTGGAGTCAAGGAACTTCCATGGTGGTCCAGTGGCTAAGACTCCATGCTCTCGCTGCAGGGGGCCCAGGGCTCGATCCCTGGGGTCAGGGAACTAGGTCCCACATGCTGCAACTAAGAGTCCACATGCTGCAACTACAGAGCCTGTGTGCCCATCTGAGACCCAGTGCAGCCAAATAAAGTATTAAAAAAAGTGGAGTCAAATCTCAACTTTGGGTGGCCCAGAAGCCCCATGTAGGAGGGGCGGTCCCCTTACCGGCGCATGGGAGGTGAGCCTCCGGTGGAACCGGGAGACCCTGCCGAACACTTCCTGGCAGTAGCGGTGCAGCTCCTCCAACTCATCCTCAATCAGCACGGCATCCAGGGGCTCGCTCTTCTGAATGAGCTGCTCCCCAAACACGATGAGCTGATCAATCTTGTTGGTGTTTAACGTAATTTCCTGCTGGAAACCCTATTTAGAGGATGAAGAAGAAAGGATTTCAAACTAGCTCCATCAATTTTGAACTAAGTGACTATAATGAGTTAAGAATTTAAAATGATCATACACATTTTTTTCTTCCCCCTTTTGGGCACTGACTTTTCCAATTAAAATAATGCTAAAGGTCTGGCACAAATGGACATTTACTGCTTTTGGGTGTGAGAAGTATCTGTTCCTGGTCTTACTCTTTTTTATCAACTTATTTATTTGTATTTTTATTGGAGTATAGTTGCTTTACAATGCTGTGTTAGTTTCCACTGCACAGCAAAGTGAATCAGTTATGTATACACACATATCCCCTCGTTTTGGGGTTTCCCTCCTGTTTGGGTCACCATAGGGCACTGAGTCGAGTTCCCTGTCTAGACTAGGATCTCATTAGTTATCTATTTTATACATAGTATCAACAGTGTATATATGTCAATCCCAATCTCCCAGTCCATCCCATGCTCTTGAGGGAGAGTTTCGTCCTGCTACAGCCCACAGGTCGTACTCAGACTTGAGTGCTGGAGAAACAGCATCTTATGAATGAAGTTCTCTTCGGAACCTCAAGAGTGTTCTCCCCTTGGATGATTATAAATGACAAAGCGAATGAAGGGCCTCGTTCCAATGACCCCTGGACTGTTAAGGAACAGTATCCTTGCTCGTGGTAACCTGGCAGGACACAGGTGGATGCGGTCTGGCTGCTCTGACAACGCTGGAATCTGCTCTCAGGGTGTCAGGTCGAGTTTGTACTTGGCCAGCTCTCCTCTGCCAGGGTGCACTCTATGGGGGGGAGCCAGGGAAGCAGGCCTTACGTTCAGCTGGCGCATCTTGTCATCAGCATCGCTCTCTGAGAAGTGCTCCACGTTGGTCAGCTGCAGGTCCATCTCCGTGAGCCACACCAGGATGCTCTCCCTGGTCCCCTCAAATTCCTCCCTTTGGTTGGTGAAATGCTACAAAAGGGGGAGAAGGTCACATTTGTGTTGATGGCAGGACAGGAGTTTAGGCAGACAGCAAGGTCACTTTCAGCACAGAGGAAGGGGAGCCTGGGGTACCCCCAGAGGCCCACTCAGCACGCAGGGGGACCACTGTGGGGTCAGGAGCCTGGGGTCTGGTCCTGGCTATGATACCAACAAGCCCCCTAACTTCTCTGAGTCTCAGTGTCTGCTGGTAAAGGAGGTGTGGGAATGTTGACCATGATCTCTAGGGTTCGTTCAGCATTTGAAATTCTGTAATTCTCTAGTCTACGTCAGTGATTTTCCTAGTCTGTCCTTTGAGGAACCCCCTTAGAGTCCAGGCCAGGCATCTGCCTGTTTCCACCTGTTAGCTCTCTATGGGAACTTTTGCTTGCCAAGGATTTAGTAGCTTCAAGATGGAAAAGTACCCATCTCGGGGTTGAACCTGGACTAGTGCCCCATTTGCCTTCACTGATATAATTCTGAGTGTATTTCCTCAAAGGAAAAAACCCCAGATTTATCACCTCCAATTCAGGAGGCCTCTCGGGTTACCACCTCATAGACAGGCAGCTGATGCTCAGACAAACACAGTGCCAAGTGCAGGTTTTGGCTGGTCACAGTCAAATTAGCAGGAGATAAAGAAATTAATGCAAGGGGGTGTCTGAAAAGCTGGCCAATTTCTTCTCCCTGAGAAGCTTAAAACAAAACACACCCAGATTTGCCTTTTCTTGGAATGGCTTTAAGAACACTCTGCCTTGAGAATAGAATCAAGGATTAAAATTACTTCCCGCAGCCACCACCCACACCGGTCCTGTCAGTTTACACCTGGACTCACAAAGGGCTGACATATGATGTCTTATGAGTTACAGAACTCTAAGGTGACTGTTTATACCCCAGAATCAAACCCAACATTTGAGGTTCGTCAGTTGCTCTAAAATTGGGAGAACAGTCACTGTCCCCAACCCCCAATAGAGAGGGGGCTCTGTCCATCCCCTCATAGTACCAGAGCCAATGGGACACACAGGCAGATGGGCAAAGTGGGCCTCTTTCTAGATTAAGAGGTACCTTCACCAGACCCAGTGACTGTGGTGCCCCAGACCCTGGGCAGAGTGTGGGTGTCACGCTTGGGGCAACAGAAGCTGAAAAAAACAATGTGTTTGATAACACAAATCGCATAAACAGGCTCAAGCCTATTCTGAGGCAAATAACTTCTTTAAAAAAAAGAAAAATGCTTTTTGGCAGCTTTCATGGCAGCTTTGGGCTTAGACAAAGCGGAAGGCTCTGCGGGAAGAATTTTAAGACAGCTTAGGCCTCAAGAGACACCTTCTACCCGCTGCTTTTGTTACAAGCCTGATATCAAGTATCAGCTTCCCACACCCCCCAGCATCTACAAATGACCCGGTGACGTAGAGGGGGTTACTCTGAGTCTCCGCAGGATGGCCGTGACCCGCTTCTGGAGGTTGTCCCAGCGCTGGTTGCCCTCATGCACCATCTGCTTCAGTTTGCTGGCCGTGTCGGTGCGGTTCTCGCGGGCCAGCCGCCGGTACTGCTTGTTGATGAGCTCCAGCTGCGTCAGCCTCTCGTGGATCTGCCGCTGGAAGGCCTGCAGCACGGGAGGCCCATCAGTGCCACAGCTCCAGAGCACCAGGACACCCCTTCCAGACCCCAGGCCACCTGCCTCAAGTGTCCATCCCCAAATGAAAGGCACGAGTCGCTACTTCACTCATTCTTTTGATGCTACCAGAGAACAGGCTTCTAAGGTCATGGCCAGGCAGTTGGCATAAATCAGTAATCCCCGCAAAGCCACTGGAACAGCCAATGTAGACTGGGGACTGGGTGGCCCTGACCAGGGGTGGGGAAGCCTGCCATCATGGGAAGACCCTGTAGCCATCCCTGAGCCCTCCGAGTCCCCGGTTCTCAGGACCACTGGCTAGAGGGGGCGGCGGGGGTGGGGGCAGTTTGGATCTTTACCTCAAACCTCTTCAGCTCCTCTTTGGCAACTGTGTACAACACCTCGGAGGAATTCGGACAGGCCGCTGTCCTTTCGGCGGCCTTGAGCCAGTCCTCAAAGCGGGAGTAATCGTCTAGAAACTTCTGCCACAGCCTCCACGTCTCTTCAATTCTAACGGAAGGAAATAACTCAATGCAAGCTGCCCATTCCAATCAGACCTTTCGTACAGCTTCTTCTTCCTTGACCGGTCCCACTTCCAGCCCTGGCCCCATGCATTGGCACTAAATGTCTGGGGCGAGGGGCAGGGGTGATCCTGCTACGCCTTCCAGGAAATAATCAGAGACATCACTTCGTGGTCAGGACACCCTCCTCCTGGGAACACCAGGTCTCTCAGAATTCCAGCTTCACAGAGGTCACCCGACAGGAGACAGGCGTCTTCCACCACACAGAGCTGGGACACTTCAGTTCAGTGTAACCCACAGTTACACCCAAGACACAGCAGAGCCAGGGAGAGACATGACCCTGATCACGCTTTCCTTGAATGATTTCTTTAATAAGGACTGGCCACACCTACTGAGCCTTCCCTGCCAGCACTCAGCACGTCCCTCAGCGAAGCTAACAGAGCACGGTCACTGTTACATAGGTCAGACATAGGGAACACGGAGTCGGCGGACCACACTTAAATCACCCGGGGGCAGCTCGGCCCTTACTTCATCCGCCGCTCCATGGACATGGCGCAGATGTTCCTCCAGCGCCTGTCCAGGCTCCTGGTGGTCTGCTGGATGGAGTCGCACTCGGTCTCGTTGGCGCAGGCGTCCGAGTCGTGCAGGAGGACGTCACAGATGCTAAACACAGACTCCACCCCCGCGCTGTGCTGCTCAATGTCTCGCTGCAGGTCCTGCAACAACAGGGGAGGAGGAGGCACTGTGAGGTGGCAGCGGCGGTGGGAGGGCTGGCATCGAAGGACCCCCTCCTTCCAGCCTAGGGGACTGTCCTGCATGCATTTCTACCTGGGACTCCGCAATGCAGGCTGAGTCATCTTTGGGCAACCCCTGTGCTACAGCACCTGACAGGAAGCCTAACTGTGGGCAACCGTGGGATGAAAGTGTTGAACTGACTAGGTGAGGGAGGGGGAGGAATGGGCGTCCCCTCCCCTGACAGCCCACTGCCCCAGACTCTGGGGTGGCATTCGATCTACTCCACCCCATCCAATCTCAAGGGCCTCCAACTTAGATTTGGCTTTCGGGAGGTCTTCCTTGGAAAACTATCTTGAACAGGACCTAAGACTTCAGCAACACAAACTCTGAACCTTTTACGGGTCACAGAATTCTTAAATCTACCAAGAGTTCTGTGCTATCTTCATACAGTCCACCCCCCACCCCCAAACAGTGGCACAGTGTCCACAACCTCCCCACGAGCGCATCCTAGGGCTCCATGGGCCCAAGGGAAGAATTTGGGGTAGAGACTTTGCCCTCTAACTCATGGGTGGTGGGGTGGGGTCTCTGGAGTCTTGTCCCATGATGGGGAGAGCACTGCTGATTCAGGAAAATGAAGGCTCACCAAGAGAAAGCTCATGCTCGCTGGAAAACTTGTTTAAGAATAAACATGGCATTTTCAGTTATCACCCAGGGAGTATTTCTTCTGCACACAAAGGTAGGGCTGGGTGAGGAGCCTGTTTGTCTCGTTATTCTAGATCAGTTAGTCCTCTCCCGATATCCAAATTCTGTGATAACTGACATGAGGCCATGCCACTCACCTTAGTACCCAAACTACACTGTGAAATAGACCAAGTTAAATAAACCGCTGGATTCAACAAAGTTCATATTAAGAGGGATTATTTTATAAACAGTGTCTACCATTGTCTACAGAAAGGCAGCCTGAAGTTTATTCCAGGTCATCTCAATATTTAATAATTTTGGAGATTAAGACTGGATTACTAGATAGGACTAATGTTTTCCTACTCTTGTTCTGATAAATGCACATTTGTATCATGCTGTGTCCAGGTGGAAACAAAAGAACAAAATGCTAACACTCAAATCAAGTTTTAAATCAAGCAGTTCTCAACACAGATCCTAACTTATGAAAAATGAGTACCTCAAAGTTCCATTCAGAAGAAAACGTGGTTTTTTTTTTAGTTTGACACCATATGTCCTATGAAAAGAGACATGCAGGTGATTTTCTTTAAGCTCTGTAGCCTAGGATAAATGTCTGAGATGCTGTAATGGGGGCAGTCATCTTGGGGTCAGTGGAAGACTAGCTTTACTAGGTTTAACAGAATTCCAGATTTAAGAATTCTCACCAGTTCACAGAATTGCCACAGGCTTTCTTAAAATTTACAGCTATTGATAAATCCCTTTTAACTGTTTTGCCAAATAAGGAATCTTAATGCTGGTGCTAAATGAGTAATATTGACAATTATCTTTCAAAAATGGTAACTGCCCCTGACCTTGCTGGGTAGGATTTGACTGAAAAGCACTGAGAAATTCTAGTCTATGGATAAACATAAATGCCATGTATTTTAATAGCCTCTTTGCAGTTACTCTACATTTTCTACTCAGCTTATACTGAATGAAACAGCTAAAGAAAACTGATTAATATAAAGGGTGAATGATGGCAAGAAACGGGCTCTCCGATGCTTTATAAAAGACCATGAACATCTTGGCAAAAAAGGAGCCCCAAATTTTTCAAAATTTCCAAAACTTCTAAAACACCACAAAATGGTCAACTGTAGTGTGAACTAGTAATCTTGTAAAATATAAAATAAATAGAGGACTATATTTTAAAACACAAACCAGTGAAGTCCTAGACAAGTGACATTTTGCGAACTGAGATAATCCCACCGCTAGCACCTGTGGTGAGGCCCCTGAGTCTGCACAATGATTGGGTTTCAAAAGTGTTCAAATGCAGAGATGAATCTAACTTAAGAAACATCCTAAAACCATGTGAAAGACTTTTGCCAGCAATTCTGGAAATACAGACGCCTGTTTGCTTTGTTTTCCTGTTCCTGAGCAGGTGGCACAGAGCACCAGAGCTAGAAAAGGGCTAAGGGAGACGGGGGTGGCAGGAAGCCAGGGCTGAGGATGCAGCCAGGAAGAATGAGAACACCCAAGGAACTAGGAAAGATGAAATAAAGAGCAGAAAAAAGGAAAACCAGAGTGAGAGGGCAAAAATCACGTGGTGTGTTATGGGACCCCAGGCAGTGGCTCCAGAGTGTCTCCTGGGAGGCCCTGGGGGTGTCAAGCAAATCCAGCAGGGTGGTCTTGGGGAGTGGTTTGGGGGTTTGGCAGAAAGCTGACATGACCCACCGGGGAGGGGAATACTGGTAATTACAGGGTGCGAGATAATTAACCCCCCAGGCCACCATCAGTCACCTCCACAGAGAACCAAGAAACCAAAGAAAACTGGAGAAAAATGCTGAAGACTCAGTGAAAGTGGTTCATGGTTTAAAAAATGTCACAGAGGTGGCCATTGCTTCTTTGCATTTTGAAGATGATACATATTCTATAAGAATAACAATACAATCCTTACTACCTAAAGCATTTCACATAAAGAAGAGAAGCAAAAAGACTTTTGTAAGGTCTGACCCTTTCTGGACCAAGCTTCCAAGGATATTACAATGAAGGTCCAGGGACCTCATGGCTCTTAATCACTTTGGGGGCCTGAGGGCTTCTGCAGAAGGTAGGACTAGGTGATCTCAAGCTTGAGTCTTATTTCTGGAAGTAATCAGACTATTATATTTAAATTAGTGGCAGCGACACAGGTAAAGTTTTTTTCTAATGGTCCATACTTTTTTGTGTGTGACACATTTTTTTGTTTTTGGTGGAGCATTTAAGGTCTAGGTTAAAATATATATTTTTTTAAATTTTTAATAAGAATACTAAAGGTTTCTCCAGGACATCTGTGGTAGGCAGAATATTGGCATTTTAAGGACCAGGTCCTGATCCCCAGAACTGTAGCTATGCTAGGTTACATGGCAAAGAATTAAGAGTGCCAATCAACCTTAAAACAGGTGATTATCCCGGATTCTCTGGGTGGGTCTAATGGAATCTCAAGGGTCCTTAAAAGTAGTAGAGACAACTGGAGGGAGGAAGGCACAGAGAGATGCAAGGTTGCTGGCTCTGAAGATGGAGGAAGGAGGCATGGACCAAGAAATGTGGGCAATGTCTAGGAACTCAAGGCAATCAAGTGGGTCCTCCCCTAGAACTTCCCCTGGTGGCTCAGACAGTAAAGAACCTGCCTGCAATGCAGGAAACCTGGGTTTGATCCATGGACAGAGAAGCCTGTCTGCAGTCCATGGCGGGCTGCAGTCCACAGGGTCACAAAGAGTTGGACATGACTGAGTTAGTGAACACTAACACCAGAACCTCCAGGAAGGAATGCAGCCCGGTAACACCTTGACCTCACCCCTGTGCCAGATTTCTGACCTCCAGAACTATAAGATGATAAATGTGCATTAATCTGCTAAATTTGTAGTAATTTGTGACAGTTTAATAGAAAATTAATACAATATTTAACTTCTTTACAGCAAGGTGGTCCCGAACACTAACTCCATAATTTGTTTTATAACCAAGGGATAAGAATTCCATGATGGTGATTTGAAGTTCTATGAAGAGGAAACTTTCAAATTAGCCAGATTAAAATTATATACCATTTCAGTATACAGGAACAAACACGGCCCAGAGAATGGCAGCTGCTCCAAATTATACACTTTTGGGAATAAATTCCCTACAATTTAATGATGTTTGTCACATGTCAGATTTATAAAATGTCAACACATTTATATAATCAGCACCTGCCAAATTTAGCCAGTCATTCTTCAAGGGGGAAAATGTTGTCAGCTTTGGTTCTATTTACCTGAAAAAGCTCACCAGTCAGGGTAAATGGCTATATGTAAGACCTCTCTATGAAGAGACTATTCAAAGAAATCCAACCTAATGAGTCAATCTTGTAATTAAAGCTGATAATATTTAGTATCTATGACTATACTGAAAAGGCATGAAAATCTCTGCAGTGTCCATTAACATGGTGGTTATATCAACATTCATGTCTCCACAAAAGAAAGATGGACTATAGATGACCTCAATGGAAAAGACATACTTAAATTTCTGAGACTAAGTGGAAAAACCAGTATTTTTACTTTGGAGCACTGCTAAATCATACTAGTTTAAAAATCAGAGAATAGGCATTATTTAAACAGTAAAATGTAATAGGATTAAATAAAGATCTAAGTTGAGAGTATTATCAAATACTTAGCTCTGTTTCAGGGGAGCATGAAATGTTGACCTGAACTCAAGAGAATTTATCATCAAGGGGTGGCCTTTTGGCCTTGATGATAATCTGATGAAAAAGGTTCAGCCCCCAAGCAGCTGTGATATGTGGGTGAATCGCCCTTGCCTGGTGAGTCAGAAACAAACAGCAAGGCTTTGGAGGAAACAGGAAGAAAACATACAAGTCTGTGAACTTGATGGCGACCATACTGCTTATATGATTAAAACCGAATCTGTTCACAGGGCTAAGAAAAACAAGAGAAGGGAAGCTATTAAAATAACATAAACTTAGCTATTTTAAAAATAAAGAGAAGCTTGGGCACTGCATATGAGAATGAGTTTCTGAACACGAGCCCATGGAGGGCAGAAGAGTGGATCTGACAAGTCAGTGAGACTAAAGAGTACCCACCAGGTAAGGGGGCAGGACTCAATGGTGTTCAAACTATGGGATTTCCAGGGCTGGCTAAGACGGGACATAACTGATGGCAGAAATGTACAGAACATCACAGGAGAGGCTTCCTCAGCTATTGGTCCTCTGTATTCCCCACCCCTCGAGCCCACCACTTTTTTGAAGCTCTATCAGACCCATCAAGTATTGTGCCTTGAAAACCTTCTTTGGTTGGAAAATTATTTTTCTTTCAATTCATTGCCAAAACTATGCTACCAATACAAAGATCAAAGTTAAGGAAAATGCAAAATAAAAAAACCCTTATTTATCACTACAATTAAGGTCTGCATCTTAAACATTATTCAAAATATTTCACAAAGAGCCACATGAATGGTGGGGTGTGCATGTAAGAGACAGACGCCTCACCCCCCCAAGGACACAGACAGGTGGTCAGCTTTCTCTGGAAGAAACAAACCAATACTATGAGATGTGAACCCGCTAAAACACACAGCCAGCATGAGACAGGTCTGAGTGAGTGGGCCCTGACAAAAACCTGTTCCGCACTTCCCCACCTGCTGCTCAGCAAGCCTCTTCTGGATCTCTTGATCGTCACAGACATCATAAACCACGGGCTTAGAAAGCTCAGACTCGATCCGAGCCAACCAAGTGCGAAGGTTGCTCATGTTTTTGTCTAACTGCTGAATAAAAGCGAAGGTCTCCTTCAACTTCTTCACCCTAAATATATTTGCAGGGAGAAAAAAAAGAGATGGAAAACAAAAGCACAATGTTTAGTGGTGAGAAAAACGCACCCACAAGCATGTTGGAGAGTAAAAAGGAATCATCATTGGTTACTGATTTTATAGCAAGGACAATGCTCATGTCACCAGATACAAGCTGTCACAGAATATGGGACAATTTACAAAACTGCTGTTGTGGTTGATTTTTAAATGGACTAAGAGTTAATCTACCCATGCACATGTAAAATCCTATCATTCCCAAGGTGGGATCCCCTGAGACCTAGTACATCTTTCCGGGGCTCCAGAGGAGTCAGGAGATGCCAATTCTTTCTTTCCAGGTTAACATCACCACACGTGACTTCTGTCCAGTTTCTGTTTTGGGTATCACCGAGGTCACAGAAGTCAGGGATCTTCCATGACGGGTAAAGATGTTACACACCTGGCTTACTGGGGGTCTCTGGCCCTCAATGCCTCTCATGAGACCCTCTCCTTGACTCAGCACAGAGCATGTGCCAAACCCCACCACATCCAACCTGAGGCGCTGGCAGTGCTGCACACAAGGAATCAGCCCATCATGGGACAGCTGTCTGAGCCAAGAAGGGAGGGGTGGACATGTTATCAGCAAGCATGGTTCCAGCTCCATTTAACCCGATCAATCCGCCTGGTTCGGCGTGGAGTAGACTTGAACTAACATGCTTGGCGTCAGCGTACACAGAGAGCTCACGGGCATGTCAAAATGCTGTCAAGGGGAAGTGATGCAGGGGCTGAGGGAAAATGATCTCCATATAGATCCCCATACACAATATGAATATCCTCAAGCAGAGCAAGTGAAGGCTTGCTCTGGTAATCCGTGGGCTCTTTTAATCCGAGACTTGAGGTAATGGCAACAATGGAAAGTTCCCACTTACTGATACTCACGTTATGAGGTGCTATCAGAACTGCATCCCACGGTGCTGGAAAGAGAAACTGGGGCACTGACTCTAACTCACAGGAAGTGTCCCGCCCCCAGCCACCAGCATCTCTTCCTTGACTGCCTGTGAACAGCTTCCTGCTGCCCCCTCACCCTCCTACCAGCTTCTGGTTCTGTAGCTGAAGTATACAGCGTCCGATCCTCATTCAAACCCTCCCACAGTCCTCGCCTACCCCGGCATAGCAGTTTAAACCCTCGACCCTTTCAATTCCTCAAGTGGTCCGTGGCCTGTCTGCCTCCAGCCCTGCCCTCCACAAACCAGCTCCCCTTCCCTTCTCCCGTAGCTTCTACCACTGTTCTGAGATGAGCTGGGGGCTGCTTGCCCATGTGCTCCCACAGCCCTGGGGCTCCCCAGCACCATGTGTGTTAGCATCCCTCATTCGCTGTCCCCACCCGGACAGAGTCCACAGCAGCCAGGTGGCATGGGGCCCCCTCTGCTTGCACTGCACACCCGCAGACCACCTAGTGGCCAGGAGGTGTTTACAAACATTTGCTGAATGAATAAATATGCATGAGCACCTCTAGTCTGTGTGATTATCTAGTAAAACCATAGAGTTATGCGTTACCAGCCAGTTTTATTTTTTTATTTTTATTGTGTTCTTTTTTGCACACTATTGACAAAATCAACTTTGTGTGTGTGTTAGTTACTCAGTCACATCTGACTCTTTGTGACCCCATGGACTGTAGCCCGCCAGGCTCCTCTGTCCATGGGATTCTCCAGGCAAGAATATTGGCGTGGGTAGCCATTCCCCTCTCCAGGACATCTTCCTGATTCACGGATTGAATCCTGGTCTCCCACATTGCAGGTAGATCCTTTACCATTTGGGCCACCAGGGAAGCCCAATCAACCTTGGGGAATGATTCCTAGCTTCAGCTCTATTTGCAGTTTTACAATTTAGGGAAAATCCTTCTACCTCAGCCCCTCACCTCTAGTAGGACTCTCAGGTCTCCTCAGCTTCAGGAAGGTGGTAGCATCTGGGCAACATGCAGGCCAGAGCCCTGAAGTGAGCAGACCCTGGTCTGAGCCCCACTGTACCATCTATAAGCTGTGTACCCAGCAAGGAACCTAACCTTCCTGATTCCCAGTTTCCTTGTTAGCCAGCAAATTATTGACTTTGTAGGGGTTTCTGAGACCATCAAGGGGATGCATGTGAAGCCTTTGGCATAAAGCAAGCACTCACTATGCTCACTCACTAAGCTCTTATGACTGATGACTGGGATCACACACGGCTACAATAAGGCCTCATTTATATGGCATTGGCCCTCACACAGTCCTTTTATAAATATTTTATCCTCGTAGTGCCATGAGGTAGGCAAGCTTGGAAGGAGGCCAAGGAGCCTGGTGATGAAGAGCACACACTTTGTGTTAAGGGTCTGGGTATGAGTCCTGGCTCTGTTTAATCTCATGTGTAAAACTGTGTGAACAGTGGTACCTTCCTCCACTGGGTAGCTGAGAGGACAGAATGAGATATAAATGCATGAAAGGCATTTGGCACAGTGCCTGACAGAGATAAATGCCCAGAAATTGTGGCTGTGATGATCTGAAGAAGGTATATTTTCCAAATTACATTCTTACTGCAAATACCACAAGAAGTTTCCTTCAAAGCCATATGATGATTTATTAAAAAGGAAGCAACGGAATCCGGGGCCAGGCCTGGATGCAGCTGTAACCTAGATCCTTCCTTTGTTCCCCTGGCTTTAGAGTTAGACCCTCCTCACCCCAATGTCTTGTCACCCTGACTGCCTGGGGAACAGAAAGAATACTCCAGACAATGCCAGAGCAGTTGGGAACCCCAGGCCCCATGGGACAAAGTCTTCCATGTAGTTTGCAAGGGGCTACCCTCCCGGGAGGCTTCAGCTAGAGAAGCCCGGCCCTGAGAGCTTCCTGGAGATGGGGAGAGGTGCTCAGGCCAGCACCTCTGCACAGCGCCCTGCTTCCCCATCCTTCCCCTTCTCTTCTCTCAGAATGGCAGCACCTGACCCTACTCCATCATAAGGATCTCAGTTTCTTTATTTTGAAAGAAAACGGCTAGAATGCAACTTTTTAAATGAGGAAAGCCAACAAGTAACGAAATAACCTAGGAGCAAAAAGAGCAAGATGCAGTGATCCTGAATCCTGTTAAGGGTGAGGCGTGCAATAAGTAGAGGGGGGAATATGGGAAGGTGGAGGCATAATTAGCTTGGCATCTCCAGGACTATGGTACTTCAGGCCAGTGGTGTCCAAAATATGGGGCTCACGCCCATTGGTATCCAAATCAGTTAGGTGTGGGAATAAAACACTAGACTTTCTCTGTTATCCCATTCTTTTAAAATTCCTACATTGGGTATGCTTTATAGTTCACAAACTATATTACTAAAATGGAACATCTACAGAAATGCCAACAGCTACGTGTGTCAGGCTTGTTGTGCTTTACATATAGTAGTTAACTCATTTAATCCTTACAACAGTGCTGTGAAATCAGTATAGAATCATGCCCATTTGACAGATGAGGTAACTGAGGCAATGAGGTTAAATAATTTGCCATGGCAACATACTCATTCAGTGGCAGAGGAAGGATGTCAACCTGGGCAATCTGGCCGGAATTGCTGTTCTTAAGCACTTTTCTCGTGATGGCTCATATAAACCTACACATGATAATGTGCACATATGCGGGGGTACAGGAGTACAGGATGGTTTTCATCGCTGTCAGGGAATACGACCAGGCTTTGGGACACAATGAGGGGTAGGAACCCACCCACTAAATGCTGCATTTTGAGTGCCCACTTTGCCCCTTCATGATTTCCTTTCAATAAACTTTAACCACTGACTTTGTCTGGGATCCTGTGGAGATCCTGAGGATTCCAAGATAACTTATTCCCGGGGGTCATGATCTAATTTGACATTATAATACAATATAGGAGGTGCTCAATAAATATCTTCTGAATGAGCAAGTGACATTCACACATCCCTTCAAACTTGTCTTTTTCATAAAGGAGATGGTCATATTACATTTTAAAGGAAAGAGGTAAAGATCAGAGCACCTTTGAGCCAGCCAGCCGCAGACAATTTGCTGGCATACTACGAGTCACACACGCTCCTAGACCTTGGTTCTATATTAGACATGCGAAGAACTCCAAACCAAGCATACACATCACATGCATGCTTGGGGCAAAAAAAAAAAGGAAGGGAGAGGGTGGGAGGGAAGAGAAAAGAAGCTACAAAACATTCAGTCAGTCAGGACTTAACCTGCTTCTGTGTCCCAACCTCTGACCAAATATCCCCAAATGCCCAGTGGTATAAATGAATGTTGTTCCTCAGATTATCATACTGAGACTTACTCTAGAACCATCAGATGTACTGCTTAGTCTGTATGGTTCTATTCTGTGCAGACACTAATTATCTAATCATCACCTTTCCCAGGTCAGGAAGTACACATCATTTGCCAACCCAGGCAACCGACCTCCTAGTTAGGCCTTGTTAATTTTGCTCTTGGAAAATTTTAAATCTCGAGTTAATATTGAGAACAAGGAAATCCATTCAGAGGGCAGACTGTTGGCACAGGGAAGCAAGCACAATTCTGGACTGCATCAACCACCCAGGCAGCTTAAACAGCTCACCATCTCGGCACTGGCCCATGGTTCACCCCAGATGCGCTTGACTAATACTAATCACACATATATTTCAACAAATCATGTTTCTTTGGAAAAAATAAACACAATTCCCTGAGCTGAATTCCAGTTCTAAGGACTGGAAAACCAAAATATTTAGGTGCAAAGAGGAAGTTTTTCACCTATATGAACTATTGGAAGACCTGAATTAAAACTAACACATTTTTATATGATGCCAAACAAAATAAGAAGTTTGCCAAAGAGTATACATTTTAGAAGTTCTTTTGTGGGGCTTGTGGGTAGAAATGCAGAAAATAATCAAAGTGAATAGAGTTTTCCGTTTATTTTCATCTAGCGATGGATGGGAATTTAATACCTATGAACCCTGTTCTCTCTCAAAAATAAAAATTAAGCCAGGTTAATATCACTTCATGAGTCAGGCCTAAGTCTTAATGTGTGAGGGAAGCTTTAAATATCAAATTCATGTATACGGAAGAGCTTACATTGCAGCCCTATTTCCTCCAAGCTTAAGGATCTACAGTTAAATGATTAAGGCCCTGGACCAGCATAAGCTAGAAAAATTCCCATGCCAATGCGGACTGCATAACTTAAAAAGAAAAACTGAGATGGTTGAATATCTGAATTTGTACTAAAACAGACACTCAGACCCGTGGGCAGCTGTCAGTTGCTAAAAACATTGTATGAATTCTGCATAATTGCATCTTTGTAAACAACTAACCAGCCCTGTAGTAAGATACTCAATTACTCCAAGATCCTGAAGCCCTGATTTGAGGCAGGGACATCACATTTGAGCTAATCGCCTCTTTGAAGCCGGAGGACTTCCATTTTCCCCACAGCATAATCACTTCTCTTGCCCAGCTTGTCAAAGGCTGGCTGCAGACACCGCGCGGCATGCTGACGGTGGAAAGAACCCATCCCCCGATGGCCGAGCGCGCACACACACTCCGCAGCCACCATCTCATCGGTCATTTCTATTGTAACGAACATGGGAGCCCGAGAAAGCGAGACACCCTGAGACAGCAGCCGCCCCTCCCAGATGCAGAGCGGATGATCGAAATGGCACTTACTGTTGATGAGAAAAAATCATTCCTTAGGTTGAGCGAAACCTCCAAGTTCCCGGCTGCACCTCCACCTCCCAGGGACGAGGCGGCCCCTCCCCCGCACGGCGGCCTCTCCATTCACTGGTTCAGCATCTTCCCCAGGCCGCCCTCCCGCAGGCTCCCAGGGGCTCGCCTCGCCGGCCACCACAGAACAGTGCCCAGAGGCGAGCAAGAGACCTGCGACTCCGCTAACTGCAATTTTTAAATCTTAGTTTTCTCCCTTCTAGTAAACAAACATCTCCAGCCCTTGCCTGTCTCTCACACACACAGTCTTTGTTCTGACGCTGCAGGATTGCAATGCCAGGGAAGAAAGTCCCCGTGTTATCTATGGGTTATTTATGAAGTGCTATAAACCCAGGGAAGAAACATTTAGATTTGGGGCGCTGGAAAGGAGGATTTGTGTTCTCATCAAATTAAATGTCTCTGTTTCAGGTTTAAAAGCAACGGTGTAATCTGAAGCCCCCAGATCCAAGAGGAATGGCTTTCTCCTAAAGAAATTGCCCCAGGAGATTTTCTGCCTTGCCTTTTCAGTCCTATGCATCCTGGCTTAGGAGGAGCAGAGAATTTATTTAGTCCATTTCTTTGCTTTTTTGGAGAAAAAAAAAAAACTATCTATCTTGTTGTACAAATGACTCGAGTTCAAGATTTTCAGAGGAAGAAATTTTGCATTTTTTTTGCTAGTTTCTCCTAAGGTTTACCATAATGTGAGGATTTGAAAATTCCTCCACATCCCTATTCACGGTTCTTGACATGATCCTGAGTGGCTCTGCTTAGTGGAGCACCCTTGGTTTGTGTCCAAGCCCCTTTTAGGCTCAGTCTCAGCCTTATTTGGAGAATCGATGATATCAATCATTTTTCATGGGTCCCTAAAGCCCAACATTTAGTTATTATTTCATCCCCACTTGAACACAGCAAGCACATTCTAAACCAGAGAAATTAGGAGTACAGATTTGGAAATAGTTCCCTCAAATGCAGCATCTCACTTGTGTCCACAAGCCTGGCTGTGCATGGTGACCTCCACCGCTCCGACACTGGACCTATCTGATGCTGGACACCAGGATCCTGAGGCTCACAGTCCCTGTGATGGCTGCTGTCTCCTTGGGGAAGATCCCTGACCCTCAGAAAGGCATTTCTGCTGGCCCCGAGAGCAGCAGCCACCAGCTCCAGAGATGGAACGATGGGGTTGATGGGAAGGAAAAGGGAGATGGAGGAGGCCGACTTCACATCTGGCTCTCCCTGCGCTAAAAACCTCTAAGTCTTTCCAGTCCCACTAAATCAGGCAACCTGCTAAGACCAGAGCAAGTCAGCTGTATGACTAGCAGCATTGTTTGATCTTCCAGAGTAACCTTGAGAAAATACAGATAAAAGGAGAGCAATGACAAACGTAGCAGTTTAAAAAGGCACACATCTTTGCCCATTCTTCAAGGGATGGAAAAACAATCTTAACACACAGTTGCCATGGTAATAACTGCTGAGCTTAAATGACATGTTAATTGCTACTAATATAAAACAGGTGGGCTTTTCACATTGGTAGGAAATCTATGCTTCATTAAAAAGTTTTTTCATGGACTTGATCTTGCTAATAGCAGGAGAGCTATCTAGTCTAATTACAAAGGGACCATAAGGTAGGGTGTCTGAGTGCATCCTTCCTTCATAACACTGGCCTAAGGATTCCAAATCTATTAAATGATGCTACCATCAAAGAGAGATTAGGAGAAAGGTAACAACATTTATGACATTTTTTTTTAAGAAAAAAAAAATTCCTGTATTCTTTCTTCCATAATGAACATTTACTAAACAGAGATAAAAAGAAAATTGAAACCACCAATGATATCAGCTGGAGAAGGCAATGACAACCCACTCCAGTCCTCTTGCCCGGAAAATCCCATGGATGGAGGAGCCTGGTAGGCTGCAGTCTATGGGGTCGCTAGGAGTCGGACACGACTGAGCGACTTCAGTTTCACTTTTCACTTTCATGCCTTGGAGAAGAAAATGGCAACCCACTCCAGTACTCTTGCCTGGAGAATCCCAGGGACGGGGGAGCCTGGTGGGCAGCCGTTTCTGGGGTCGCACAGAGTTGGACACGACTGAAGCGACTTGAGGCTCCACCAAGATGAACAACCAGACAGTGACTCACTGAGGACACAGGACCCCAGCTTCAGGGGGCACAGAGAAGGCTCTGATTAATGCAAGAGGGATGGAGGTTCTGGGAAACAAAAGGAGGTGGATTTTTAAGGAGTTTAGCTACTGGGGTTTTGAAATCAAGGGTACACATAGGTGAGATTATGTGTTGAACTGAAGCTTTCTTTGGCATCAGTCCTGTTGATGGCCGAGAACTTTCTTTTCAGAGTTTTAGTCTGTGCTGCTGAAGCAAGGCAATTCTGCATCTCTTGGTCCATCATCCAACATCCTGTGCCTAAACTGTTCTTTTTAATAGGTAACCCAGGTGACCCAAAACACGAATCACACATATTGGTGGTTCTGAAAAACAACTTCTGTAACTTAGCCATCTCTCCTGCATTCAGGTTTTGCTAAGTCAATTTTCAATGACATTATCGAAGAAAACATGGGCAAGAGGCATAGCCAATGTCTACAATTAAAAAAAACTAACTCATTTAATCTGTCACTGAGCATGGTAGGATATAATTAATATGTCATCGAATCAGATTGGGTTCACACCAGTCACCAAAAAGTACATAGTGCTTCAAATGACCTTTCTATGAAAGAAATTAATAACATATTTGGTAAATTTAAGAAGCCACCGAGGGGCCCATGAGGAATGCTAAAAGCTCCTGCAGCAATTCTGATGGAGAGTCAGTTCTGTGAATTTTAGTGCCCACATTAGAGGCTTCCATCATAGTTCAGTAGGTAAAGAATCTGCCTGCAATGCTGGAGACCCAGGTTCGATTCCTGGGTCAGGAAAATTCCCCTGGAGAAGAAAATGGCAACCCACTCCAGTATTCTTGCCTGGAGAATCCCACGGTCAGAGGAGCCTGGCAGGCTACAGTCCATGGGGTCACAAGAGTTGGACACAACTTAGCAACTAAATCACCACCAGGGCCTATGTGACCTTATGTGAGGAAATCGGCATTAAGACTGACTTAGGCACCCCAGCCCTCTGATTATTTGGTTATTTCAGAAGATGTATCCTTTAGACTCTTTGCTTTAAGAATTTTACAGAAGCTGAAAAACACTATACATGCAGGGGAAAAACCGTGGTTTGGGTCAAAGCACCTTCCCCCTACCTCCCGGATCATACACTAATACTACACACGTGTATATGGACGGACCCATCATTGTCCCAGTGCTTTTTCATCTAGAATCTAGCCCATGGTTCCTCAACAAGGAGACACGCTACAGAGGCCACAAGGTTACCATAAGTGGCAAGTCCACAGTGTGGCAAGTCACCTGGCTGCTTGCTCCATCTGTGATCCCCAGACCTGAACCATTGGCAATACCTTGGCACTTGCTAGAAATACGCATTCTCGGCCCAGAGAATGGGCGCATTCCCCCACCCATGGAATCAGAAGCTCTGGGGGTGGGGTACCATCATGTTCTCAGGAGCCCTCCAAGGATTCTGCTTCATGTTTAAATCTGAGAACCACTGCTCCAGAGGACACAGTAAAGTCTATAATAAGTTCCAGATTTTAGAAAAATTCTGATAAAGCACCTTTAAAGGTCTCAAAGGAGCCAAGTGCTCCCCTGATGCATGGTGCAGGGGAACAGAAAGACCGTGGCTCCGTCCTGTCTAAGGTAGAATCGTTTCTGCCCTCGGGTCAGTTATTGACCCTCTCTGAGCTACAGTTTCCTTCTCTGAAAGTTGGAGAATACTGACCACGTAGAGTTCTTGCAAGAATAAAATAAAATAATATATATAAGTCTGGCACTTTAAAAAAAAAAAAAAAAAAAGAAAACCCCACCCTATCTACCCCACAATGGAGCCTACTACCTGAAACGACTAGTAAATTTAATGTGCACTGAACTAATCTTGTCCTTCATGTTTTGTCAGTTCTTTTGAAACTTACCTCTATTTTGTTGAGAATAACCCCAAAACAATAGGCCTTTTTCCAACCTGATTTATTGAGGTCTTGGACTTCTGAACCATCTCCAGCTTTGAAGTTAAAGGCTGTGGTTAAAATTTTAAAGTCATGAAGCTGGGTGCCTGTGTATGGTCTCCCTCCAAATCTTATTTTTAACAAGAGACGCTGCCTCCTGCCACAGAAATGAAGCAGTAGATCACTGTGAGCAGGACAGGAATGATTAAATGATGTCCAGAATTCTTTGGAAAAATGAGGTTATTAATGGACCCAGCAAGATTGCAGATTCTCCTCCGTGTGGTTTAACTTCTGCAGCCTGTGCTCGCCTGCTTTTCTGATGGTGATGTGATGAGTGCCAGTGATCAGACAAGGAGTTGATTCTATTAATACATGAGGTCATTTTATGGCAAGTTCAAGCTTGCTGCCTCAACCCACAGATTCACCTGAAGTGTCACATCAACTAAGTTTCCTAGACTGTCAGTCATATGTCTCACCCTGGGCTTTGCTTTAAGGTAAAATAAGTTATTCCTTTCTAGTTCCTCAGTTTTGAATGGATTTCAACATGTTCTCATTTTGGTATAACAAATCAGAAGGGTCTGGGTTTGCAGGGAGGCAACATAACTGTCTGAGTTGAAATCCTGGTTGCCTCATGTGCTGACTATGCAATCATGCCAAGTTACTTAACTTTAGTGCCTCAATTTCCTCATCTGTAGAATGGAATAATGTCATCTACCTTTCAGAATTACAGTGATGATCATGTGAAATCAGACGTAAAAGGCACATTGTGAAGAATATAGCCAGCAGCCAATATATTTGCTATCATTTCAACTCCTTATTTTGCTCCTTCTAGAAAGACCACTGAAATTTCACTGGCTTCTTTTTCCTTCTTTCGCACCATGCAGCTGGCTAAAGACAGGCAGTCAGAGAGGAGGGAGGAAAGCAAGCAGTCTGTTTAACTCTGAAGTGATAGAACCAAAGCATGCATGAGTAAGAATGCATAATCACTCTAGCCCTCAGGAAGCAGAATCTAGATCTTGCTCCTGAATGATCTAAGAACAGGTTTGATGTCCTCATACTTTGGATTAGTGCCAGGTGCCCAAGAAGACTTAGGAGATAAAGACAGTGATGATAAAGGCATACCAGACACAACTGACCCAACAGAAATGATCACATTCTTATGTCCTGGGACATCCATTCATTTCAACAAATTATCCAAAGCACTGTTCTAAGCACTGGAAATAAGACAGTCAAAGACACTGGTCTCACGGAAGAAAGACCTCTCACTAGTAAATACAAGCAAGGGAATCCTTATCCACTCAAAAAACATGCCACTTAAAGTCTTCTTAGGGAAAGACAATGATAATAACCATTCAATAAATGCTCACTCCTATGTGCTGGTCCTGTGACAAATTCAAGACACGTGTTGTCATTCATTTACACAGCGACCTCTGATATAACCAGTGCTGTTAGATCTATTTTGTAGATTGAGAAACAGGTCTAGAAAGGTTAAATGACTACTCAAGTTTCCATGGTAGGTAGAAGTCAGATAAAGTCAGGACTAGCTCAAAATCTGTGCTCTTACTTGAGTTAACGCCATGGATTAACATAGATTTCCCCCTCACCCTCCCAACTGGTAGTAGAGAGATGTTAAATTTAGCCCAGGTTATGCTGTCAGCCAAATCACTCCAGTATTTATCTTCAACAGACCCTCAACTGCTAAAAAACCATGAAAGACTCAGACTTTATTTAGGAGGCCAACTCTTTAGTTGAGATTTAAGCTTGTCTAAGACTTAGCTCCAACCTACCTCTCTAAAAGCTTCACCTCCTATACCTGAGCCAATGGAGCTTCTTATAATTTCCTGAACAGTTTCTATTCTGCCCTACCCTGTACCTTTTTGCTTATAACATACATTTCTCTCTCTCTGCCACTAGGAACACCCAAATCCCACCCCCTTAATCAAGACCATCTGGGAACACTGCTCTTCCATCAGGCTCTTCCCAATCCCCACCCCCACTCCAGGAAGATGAGATTTGGGTTCTCAGACCACTTGGCTTTACAGCTGCTGGCATGTCTGCTCCCATTAACGTTAATGGACTCATCTTATTGCACTTCCAGTCTGTAATTCTCACAGCACTTGGCCTGGTGTCTCTGCTGACTGACTGAACCAGGTTCACTTAAGGTTTAGGGTAAACGATGGGGTAAAAGACAAGGATTGTTAAGCGTATTCTATTTTCCGTACTCCCCAGTGCTTCATTTATCTTACAGGATTCTCCTGTACAGTCCATGTTCTACATGTGGTCAAAATATGTGAGCGCTCTGTTATGTAACAGACTTGCTCAGCCAGTGCAAACAAAGCTGCATGAATGGCCCCAAAGCCAGGTGACTGTTCTTTGTGTGCCAGGTTACAATTGAAAGACACTTTGGTTGGGGTCTCTGTTTGGACAGAGAAGACAGAAAACATTTAGAAGCTCTGGGTGGTATCGTCATCATTATTTGTGAGGGGAGATCAAATGGTCAGTCTTGTTTCTGATAAGCACTGGATAGCCTTGATTTACAGTCACAGCCGTGCCTCCGGATTCCATGTCTTAGGACCAGATGCCCACTGGGGACCTAACATGCCCAGCACAAACCTGCAGAGGGGCCCTGCCTTGAATGTGCCCAGTTCCTCTGATGATGGTGATTAGGGGGAGGGGAACCTTCAGGGACCCCCAGAAGCAGCCCCCGGAAAATCAGGCCAATGCCTTGACCTACTTGCCCTTGCCACACATAGGCAAGAACAGGCAGGCATAACTTCATCTTAAGACTTCACACAAGTCTTAAGGTAGTGTTAGAATTTCTAAATAATACCTCCTCCTCAAAGACCAACTCTCACTTAAAACAAGTCTAAGTCATGTGAAATTTTAAGCTAAAGGAAAAAAAAGGTGAGATACATTTGGTTTATCTTCCTTCCTTCCCTGGTAGCTCGGTTGGTAAAGAATTGGCCTGCAATGCAGGAGACCTGGGTTCAGTCCCTAGGTCAGAAGATCCCCTGAAGAAGGGCACAGCAACCCACTCCACTATTCTTGCCTGGGAAATCCCATAGACAGAGGAGCCTGGCAGGCTACCACCCACGGGATCGCAAAAGAGTCAGACACGACTTCATGACTAAACCACCATGCAACAATATAATCCTCCTATAATATCAAAATAAGAATTTCCATTCATTTTTATCAAGCTCTACCTTTATCTGTAAGTTTAGAAAACTGCTGAGTTACCTGAGAGGAAGATGGGGCTCAGTTTTGAGATCTGTGAAGTAACCACAGGCTACTGTGAAGTAGCCAGGGAGTAGGAACCCATTTTTAGGCCATTTCTTACCTGGAGCCAATGACATCAAAAAGATGTTGCCAACGGTCGTTGATTTTGTTGAGCTTGTCATCAATCTCAGCTGCTCTTGTCTTGTTGCTGGCCTTGATTAGCCGGTCGCCCATTTGCTTTAATTGTAACTTGTTTTCACTAAACAAATTTATTTCTTCCATGCAGTCCTGGCATAGGCACCAAAACACAAAGCTGGAATCACTACAGAAAATTCATTTCTTTGGCTGATACAAATACATAGTTGTGGCTCCTGAAATTTCTTGAAAAATAAAAACACTTCTCTCACTTGTTAATGCAATCCTTCAGCGAGCAGCTAAAAAGCCAGCCCCATTCAGTACATGTGTAATACACGAGGCAGTAGTTACTTTCTTAATTCAAAAGCCCTGGTTTTCCTCACAGAGTTATTCTAACGCACTTGGGAGCTGAGGACTACTGGGCATTAACTAAATTAGCCTCATATATCAGTTAGAGTTTTCCTGAGGTTTAACTGAGTGGCATTTGGGGTGACTGCAACGAGAAGGTTCTTTCCTCTTTTCCTTGAGGGAATCGGTGACCACTTCACAATTACGAGCCCCACTGCTGTTGGTCTTTCTCCTCTGGCCAGGGGATCATCTTAACAACACAGTTAGAAAAACCATAACCCACCTGGGGTGTGAACTGAAGCTTAAGAAGCCGCGGGCCCCTTTTTCTTCCTAACCAAGAGAAAGCAACCCCCTAGTACACAGCACCCTGCCCACCAAGGACAGCCCACATTTCCCATCTCACTGGAAACATGCCTACAGCATACAGTTCTGAGCCTGGGAGTGAGGAGGGCAGAGAAGACCGTGGTGGTCATAACCGGACCCCTCTGGGGACTCCTGCTCACCTTCTGGAGCTTTTCAATCATTTCTTCAATACTAATATCTGCTGTCTGGAGAACTTTGTTTTCCATCTGCACCAGCCACGCACACAGCTCTTTGTTTTTTTCGTTGAACACAATCCATGAATTGAGCCTGTCTTCTATCTCCTGTTTGCGTATAGCCACCTGGAAATGAGAAGGCATTTGGCAGCTGAGTACAGGCAGGAAGGAGTTTCTCTTCCTCCCCACCCCCCATCAAAGGGACTATGGATTCCATTCATTTTAATCAGTGATCCCAAGGACGTAAATTATTATGTTTTTGCTTTTTAAAGACCTAGGGTTTGACGTCAACAGAAGTTTTACACCTTAAAAAGCGACAGTAGCAAATGATTGTACCTGAAGTATAACGAAAAGGATTCCGCTTTATCCAAAACAGTTTTAATATAATGCAGTAATCTATTGTTGCTGCTGCTAAGTTGCTTCAGTCATGTCTGACTCTGTGCGACCCTATGGACTGTTGCCCGCCAGGCTCCCTCTGTCCATGGGATTCTCCAGGCAAGAATACTGGAGTGGGTTGCCGTGCCCTTCAATTTATTATTACCGCATTTTATTAAAAATTAGAAACAGGAAGTTTATACGAATGTATTTTAAGCCTCACCTAAATTTCTTCTGTTCTTTATTCTTTAAGTATACATTTATTTACTGCTTGCTACATGTTACTTTTTTGTTTTATGATCCAAATCCTTTCTTTTTAAAAAATTATCAAGTCCTTATTCTTACTTAAGGCCAATGTCCCACCTGTTTAATTTAAAAACTATCATCTCGGTCACAATATAAATCTTATGTGTATAGTGCAAATGGACCACAAAAATTAACATCACTTAAATGTTGGAGTGGTACATTTCAAAAACAAAGCAAAATTTAAAAAATGCGTATCATTCATTTAATCCACCTTCCCAATATGCACCGCTGCTCTGGATGGAAACCATGGAAATGGAATCAAATACTGGTCTGCAGTGAGCAGGCTGACCCCCAAATACCCAGTGCTCTGTTAGGCAGAAGCAACCCCTAAGCTGACATCAGCAAAGGATCTTCCTCCTTCCAGTGTTCAAATTTATTACTTAAATGAATATAAATTTAAAGAATGCAAATCAATCAGCCTCTTTAAATGTACAAAAGTATTCCCAGATCTTAGAAATCTTCAGAATCCTAGAGATAAAAAGGGTAACCTAAAAGTCTTTTTGGTTAACTTTTAACATCCCACTTTACAATTGGGGAAACCAAAGTTGAACTCCTAGAGATTTTTCAGCTATGCACAAAACAAAACAACAAAAACCTCTGCTCTTTTCAGAGTGAAGCAAAAATAGCCAATGCTTCTACATCCACCCAACCAAATGTGTTGAGAGGGCTGAAAAAACTAGTGCTAAAAAACCAAGTTTTGTATTTCTGTTTTTCACAGCATCTATTCATCACAGCTTTTAAAAATCCTGGCATTTCGTATAGCGTCTTTCTGATTGGATTCCTGATGGTAACAATTAGGAACATCTGGGCCCCAGTCTTCACTTTTTCCTTAGCTTTTAGGATACCTTTCACATCTTCTCAATTTTCTGTTATATAAAATTTGAATAAAAATTCTAAACGGACTACTCCAAAAGTCCTTTAGTCCTTTTAGAAGACGAAAAGTCTTTTAGAATAAATAGTCTAAAAGGACTATTCTAAAAGTCTAAAAGGACAGGTATACCATGAATATTAAATACTAAAATAAAGAAGGAAAAACATTTTTTCTTTTATTAAAATGCACTCAGAAGTGTCTGAATTTTCAACTTTTATGTACATCTCTTAATTCACAAAAATTAGATTAAGGACTTAACTTTTCTTAGAATTAAATTGTTTTCTTAAAACAAAGATTTATTTGAACCCTTCAATTCCAACCTGATCCAGTCATCTACTTATACCTTGTAATACCTTAACTACAATCCAATTCTTAATATGTATAAGTGATTCACTGAGATACTAAGTGTAGCAGCTGACCATTTCTTTCAGAGAGTTTTAAAAGCCAGCTACTTGAAATAAACATTGGATTGCATGTGAATGCAGAGTGCTCAGATAAAATGCCCTGCAGCCTGGCACTCAGTACTACTCCTGCTGTCTGTTGGGCCCAGAACAGATACTGCAGAGATACTTCTCTAAGGCCAGCCAGGACCTCTTTGCTGAAGTTCTGATTCTCAGACAAGCACTGGTACTTGTCATCTCTACAGGACTGAGAGCACAGTGCACACAGCTGCTGAAAACGGCAATCCTCCCCTCCCCCTGCTCTGAAGGTGATTTTTTTTTTTTTAAAAAAAAAGCTCATTAAGAGTGTGCAAAGTTCCAGCACTGAGTGCTGGAGAAACAAAGGGTCAAATCTGTTAAACCTTGTTGCTGCCTTCTCAAGGAACAGTGCCAGCCCGGGCTCCAACTGAAAAGGGCCTCCCTGTTCAATGAAATTAAGCTCCTTTCTACTTTGTCTGGCCCTCGGAGACATTTCAATAAACTTCAGAAGAGCCGTGCCCTGCAGTTAACTGACTTACTCTTAAGCAGAGGTCCTCCCATTGTCTGTGCAAATGCTCTATCTGCTCCTTCAAAACCATCACGTCGTCCACCAGAATGTGCTGGGTTAGGTCGGTCTTCATTGTGTGAAGTTCTTTCAAGTTCTGAGTCCAGTTAGCTAAAGACTTCTCTAGTTCCTGCATTTAAACACAAGAAAGAAAGGGGGAAAAAAAGAAAGAAAGAAAACTCGTCAACTCAAGCTGCTGTTGTTTCCAAACCTGTAGAGGCTAATCCTTTGATTGGACCCTGGGGGAGTGGATGCCAGGAAAGGGGGCGGGACCTTCTGAATGAGAAACAGCCCAGGGCCAGCCTCTGCGGCTGTGGTTGGCCAATTCCTCAGCACCTATCTTCTCAAAGGAGAACTCTTCTCTACCTTTATTTTCACTTCCTCAGGTATTTCAGACTTTTCTATATTTAACTCTATGTTAAAGTCAAGTAGGTCTTTACCTTTATTTAGGGGAAAGTAAAGTATTTTTGGAGTCTCACAACAATCTCTCTCACCTACATTTAATTCTGAAACTGTGTTACAGAATGTTTATAAAATGTGATTTCCCTACTTTTAAAAACATCTTAAGAAATGCGTTGTTGCTACATGGCAATCATATAACAACAGCTTCTGTTAAGCGAATCATTTTGGTTAACTTTCAAAACGATTACACACAATTGAAGGAAAAAAAAAATTGTTCCCTAATAATTGCCAGAGATGGGTTAGCAGAAAATTTCCTTTGGCTCTGGAAACATTTTTTTTTTTAATGAAGTACTGGTCAAATTAAAACATTTTTGAATTCTAGGACTTAATCAAGATAATTACTGTCACAACAGAGAAGGTAAAATGAAACAGCCCAAACACTCAAGAGACCTCCAGATTTTTATTGTGCTTCCCGTATTCTGTATTTTGGCACATTTGAAGGGTCTCTTCATACCTGTCTATTGAAATCTGAAAGAAGAGAGTATTTCATTTACATCAGTAATCTGTCTGAGGGGTGGCAACAGTAAAAATGGGTTAATTCTGATTGATTTTCGGAGTTCTAAAAGCTACACTGGCATGCTTTCCTAACTTGCCAACAGGATTTACATTGAATAAAATGGTTCAGCGGGTTCTTTTTAAAGGTTGTGTGGAGATTTAAGAAATGTCTTTTTCAGAGGAGAAATCATCACTTTAAATTTCCGTTTCCTACTTTTAGCTTCATGATTCTAGGAAAGTGGATGAAAGCAGGCAAGCCACAAACAGAGGTTTACTATCCACTGACTCTAGAGATGGGAAGATGGTTGCACTTCAGTGTTTCCTGATCAAAAGTGTGGGCTCAGACGCCTGCCCAGAAGGGAGGCAGGTGTTAAGTCATCCACAGCCGAGTTTAAATCAATTTTGGTTTGGATACCCTGTCTTCTCTCACAATTGAAAGGATAATTAACAGGTGTAGAATTTTTGAATATGGACATTTTGGGATTCTTAATAAATACTGCCACATTGTGTCCTCAAAGGAATGACTATCTTTTTCCACATACTGTTTGGTATCGAGTTTTATATATTTGGGGGGAAATTTAATATGTGTAATGATTCCTAGTTATTGTTTAAATTTGTTGTTCTTTAATTACTAGCCTGAGATGCTATCCAGTTCTTCACCTTTATGCTTCCCCAGATGTATTTGGTTAATTCCTACCAACACTTGCAGGTCTCAGACACAGGTAATTCCTCAGAGGAGCCTCCTCTGAGTCATGGGATGAGGTTGGGACCCTTGTTTTATGCTCTCACGGCCCCTCTGTCCTTTTCCCTTCTTATACCCACCATGCTTAACAATTATGCACACACGCATACATATGTACCCATAATGGTAGGACTCTGGTCAACATGTATCTCTCCAGTAGCCTAGACTATCAGCTCCACAGTGGTTGGAGCCATGACAACATTTCTCACCAATGCACTGCCCACTTAGCACTTACCAAGAGACCTAGCATAAAGTCCTCAAATATCAAAATGGTATGATTGAAAGAAAAGAATTTGGCAGTATGTCTCAAGAGCTTTAAAACGTTCATAAATATTTAAGTGAAAAAGCAAGGAATCAAATATATTGGGTGAGGTCTACTAAGGTAGTCTATTAAGGCTGAAAAAGTTCACTTATTTATCTAAACATTTCAAAACTCATGCTTCCATTTTAAAATGAAAATACTCCAGGTTTGCTACCAAAACTAACTGCAAAAGAGAACATGTCAGGTAAGTTTGCCTTTCTTAATTTAACAAGGTAAATTTTCTATACTGCAAAAGTACCTGTGAAATTCCAACTATCCATATGGAATGTGATGGAAAACTTGACTACATAAAGTGGTGCACTGCACAGGCTTTGACTGGACTCTAACACAGCACAACAGCATTTAAGCCTTCCTGTGGACTCAACTACTGTTGGGATTGTCAAGTCCTATTTCTCTACACTACCATCCGGGTAAAAAGAGGATCAAAAAATGAATATGTGTATACATATTATGTATATACAGAGTATCTTTGGAAGAAAATATAACAAATTGGTAACACTGCTTCTGTGGAGAGAAACTGATGGGAGAAAAAGTTTTCATGTGTACTTTTTTGAACCATGAGACCACATTACTTATTCAAAAAATATTTTGTGAAGTGGTACATACCGCCAGTTATAAAATAAAGAAGCCACAGAGAGGTAATATTTAGCATAAGAAACATGGTAAATAATATTGTAGTAACTTTGTATGAGGACTGATTACTAGACTTATTGTGGTGATCATTTCATAAGGTATGCAAATGTCAAATCACTATGTAGTATGCCTGAAACTAGCATAATATTGTATAGTAACTATATTTCAATAAAAATTATTTTAAAAATAAAACTATCCCATGGATTCAATCATTTGACAAGTTTTGTGAACATAGATGCCCATTATAGTGATAATAATTTTCATAAGTTTATAGTTAGTATATAAAATATGATTGAAGGCAGGAGAAGGGGCCAACAGGATGAGATGGTTGGATGGGATCATCGACACAATGGACATGAATTTGAGGAAACTCTGGGAGACAATGAAGGACAGGGAAGCCTGGTGTGCTGCAGTCCATGGGGTCGCAAAGAGTCAAACACGATTTGGTGTCTGAACAACAACAACAAAGAAATCATACACATATACAGACACATATAACCATGTAAAGCAACTTCCCCATATGTCAACTTGGCTGTGATAGAAATGTAATTTTCCAGGGAGGAAAGCAAAGATCACACTGGAAAGTAAAGGTCGAGTGGTTAGGTATTTCCCCCAAGTGACTTAAGAATGATTAACACTGCTCTGAACAGGCTTCAGGTTACTTGGAATCTCTTTGGAATATGGTCATAGGTTGAATGAACTCAATGCTCTTGCCCCCTCTCCCCAATTCTTTTCACTGAAAAATAGAATGCTGAGGCTATGGAAATTCAAAGGATCCCAGTGGAAACTGCAAAGAACTGACTCATTGGAAAACACCCTGATGCTGGGAAAGACTGAAGGAGGAAGGAGATGGGGACAATAGAGGATGAGATGGTTGAATGGCATCACTGACTCAACGGACATGAATTTGAGTAAACTCCTGGAGCTGGTGATAGGCAGGGAGGCCTGGAGTGCTGCAGTCCATGGGGTCGCAAAGAGTCGGACACAACTGAGCAACTGAACTGATCATGGGCTTATGGTTCACGTTTTGCACAGGTTTCTGGACTTGATGGGAGGAAAGTCTATGTGTCAACTCAGAGGGACTCCAAATCCTCTTATCTGTTACTTGAAGTCTAGATCCAAACTTAAAGATATAGAAATGATAAAAACTTTGAAAATCAGGGATAGACAAGAGCCTTCTTAACCTAATAAAGGCATTACTAACACATGACCAGCAAAAATCATACTTCATAGTGAAATAAAAACATTCTCTTTAAAATCAGGACTGAAAAATAGATCAAAAACAAAAATAAAATAAAATAAAATAAAATCAGGACTGACACATAGGGGCCAGCTATCAATGCTTCTATAATACTGCTCTGGAGGTACTGACCAATGTAGACAGAACAGAAGTATAAGAATTAAAATGACCAAAAAAGTCATTATTCACCAATGGTAATTGACACAATTATCAGAACTAATAAAAGAGTTTAACAAGACAGTTAAATATAGTATCAATGCAAAAAGTCAATCACATTTCTAGGCATAAGTATAAACAAAAAACATAATTAGAAAAAGACAGTATTTTCAATAGCTTTAAAAGTGACACATCAAGAAGTAAATCTAACAAAAGATGTACAGTACTACATAAAGAAAGTTATAAAACACTCAGCATGACTAAAAGGAGAAATATGCCATATTTGAAAATAGGAGTACTCAATGTCAAAAAGATGTTAATTTCCTCCAAATTACTCAATACAGCTCCACTGTAGCTCTTCAGGATTTCCATTAGTTTGACAAACTGCTTCTAAAAGCTGTGAGAGATCAAAGAACCAAGGATACCCACACTCACATGTGAGAATGAGGGACGGATACACCACATTTGAAATGAAGATCTATCCAAATAAAACACAGAACTCAAGATAATTTGGTATAAATGCTAAGATAGGCAGACCACTGGAATAGAGCAGAGAACCAAGAATTAAACCATGCATATATGGAAACCTGATATTGGACGCTGGACTAAACAGTAAATGGACGATAGGATAACGGGCATCTATAGGAACAAAACAAAACCCAATGCTGCAGTGAATAAAGATACTCTACAGGTGTAAAAAGCAAAATTTGAAAACTTTAAGAAGGAAACGTAGAAGTATATCTTTATGACTTAAGTACAAAGTAATGGTACTGCTTATATAAAGTTTAAAAACAAAACTAACACTTCCACCAAGTAATATTCCACCAAGATCTACATGCACATGTAGTAAAATGATAAAGAAATGCATAAGAATGGTAAAACACCAAATTCAGGACTGTGGATACCTCTGGGGACGGGGAATACCTTGGAGATCATACAGGGCATTTGAACTGTACTTGTAATATTTTATTTTTCTGCTGGCTGATGGTTTCATGGCAGTTTGTCACATTATTTGTAATGTAAGAATTTTCTTGCATGTTAGAAATTTTTACAATGAAGAAAAAAGGTTCAGGCAGGAGGACACTAATTTCCAGCACAGCTTGAAGTAGGAGACTACTCAATTCTTCCTAATTATTTTCAGTTAGATCCCTGAAGTCACTAAAGGAAGGAAAAAAAAATTAAACTATATTCCATTAGGCTGTGGATATCTTTCCAACATCAAATATGCAGAAAGGAAAGAGAGGGAGGGAGTTCCTAACCTGGAAATTTAACTGGTCTAAATTCCTACTGGTGAATTTGCCTTGTCTTCTGCAAAGCCCTGACATACCCAGGAATTTTTGCTAGTGTAGTATCCATTAGGCAGAATATAGCTTGGAAAGTATTACAGAAACCTTGTATTTGAGCAAAACCCCCAAATACTGTCCTCTAAAAAATGAATTCTTCAGTCAAACTGTAATTTCAAACACAAGGCCATTTGATAAAGGAAGAGCTTTCAATGTAATCTCAGAGGCCACATCTTATATCACAGAGGAGAAACAGAAGGATGATTTGCGGGCAAAATCCCCCAAAAGAAGAATTTCTGAAAAATCTTTCTAGCCTTCACACACGAGTCTCAAAAAGCATGGATTCTAGTTGTTTCAGCAACCAGCATGGTGTATTACAGAGAAAGTAGAAGAAAATATTTTCCAAGTGGATCTGAAAACTTGTTTACACAGACAACGAAAGACAAACACTTCAACTTCTCTGAAAACAGCTGAGTGATTATCTTGAACACTACTTCAGATCTCAATACCTTAATCAGTTCTTTTTCTCTGTGGAGCTCCTCGTGAAGTTCTGGAAGAGGGTCTTTACTTTGTGCCTTCAAAACGTGCAGCCTGTTTTTCAGCTCCTTGATTTTCTTTTCACACTGGTCCCAGGTCTATTTGAAAACAGTGTTAAAATTGGTAAGTACTTCTCTGTTTAAGAATGAATTGTAGGAAAAGGATAATTAATTTAATCCATGTAATAGCTCTATTAAATGTGTCTTTGTCAATCATGCAGACACCCAGGTCCTTGTCTTAGCCGACAAAGCAGCTGGGATGACAGGATGTTCAATGCCTCTCTGCAGTGTTATGTGTGGCTCATCTCAACCATTGGGTTGCTTTTTGCTTGGAAATACTTCCTCCATCCGCATATCTCTGAGCTAGCTAACTTGTTTCTATTTTAATTTTGGACAAGTTCACATTTCAAAGACTACTGGAAAGATTAATTTTTAACATTTCCAGTCTTGGCCATACACTCTACTAGCACTGAAAAGCAAAAGTACTCAACCACTTTTCTTGTCTTCTTTTCTAATGCCGTCTCTCTGCGCTCTAGACATAGCTTGGCTTTAGTGACCCTTTCACAGTCAAGTTTCATTCTATTTCTCACCACTGTTCTGACTGCCACCTCTTGCTTGGAGTGCTTTATAGTTTATAAAGCTTTTCCAACTTCACTATCTCCCTGTAATTATAAGCTTAGGAGACAGACAAGGCAAGTGTTAGTATCACATTTAAAATGGGAAAACTGAAGCTCAGAGAAAACTGACTGTTCCAAGTACAGTTAGAAGTAGGATGAATTGACCGAGTAGCATTGACGTGCATACACTACCACATATAAAACAGAGAACTAGCAGGAAGCTTCTGAATAGCACAGGGAGCTCAGCACAGCGCTCTGTGATGACTGAGCAGGGTGGGAGAGAAGCTCAAGAGGAAGGGGACATAGGCACACACCGCTGATTCACATGGTTGACTAAAGAAACTAACGCAACACTGTGAACAAATTATACTCCAATTAAAAAAAAAGTGAGTCAATCTAAGGCTACAGTTTCCCTTGTGGATGCTTTTCTTTCATACTAGATCTTTTCCTTAAACCTTACATTACTGAACAAATAGTTGTCTGTATGTTTTTTTCAATTCTGCCTGTATTTTCAAGGGAGATTATAATTCATTAGGATACATTTCTATTCCTAATATTACTAAAATTACTCTCATGAAGTTACTAAAAACAGACAAACACAGACTCAAGCACTATACTATTCCTCAGTGCAACTGATACTTAAATATCCTTGGGTTGGCCCAACTGTATGCTAACCCTCACTTAAGGAGAAGCCACTTAATCTAGTAACATCAACTCTCTGGAACATAAACAAGAAGTGAAGGGAGAAACAAAACCGTGAGTCCTTTTCACTTCCACCAAACCTTCACTTGCATTTACAAATATGGCACGTGCTCAACAAAGGTCTGGGAGTTAACGAATTTCATGTAGTCTGTACACCAAATAAAATTCAGATACTTTATTTATAGGAGAGATGTTCAGGCCCTAACTCAGCACCTATTTATTCTTTATTCAGAAAAATGTCTCTGGCAAGCTTGGCTATCTGGTTTTGATACACACACAACAGATTAAAGAGTGGGTTATAAGTAGTAAGTATTCTCAGGGAAATAAAAAGTAAAAATAGACAGCTTAACATTAAATAGAAAGAAAGAAAAACCATAAAAACCACATAAGAACTCAAAAAGCACAACAGTGCAGGAGTTAAGTTCAAAGCAGCTCAGAGTTCTTAAGAACAACTTGGGATTTTTTAACAAAAAAATTTTAGGATTTTTCTAATAATCACTCAGAAGGAGATATTTTGGTTTTTAGAGGTATAATTATAAATTATCTGGGAAATTCAATTATATGGAAAAATGGAGTCTTTGAAGGTAGCAGAAAGATGAAGCATCACTATATTTACTTTTGTATACTACACTCAAAGACAGACTACACGTGGAATGTGAGCTTTGGTTACTGAACTTCCTTTGAACATGAGTTAGTTTCCTGTTTCATAAAGGTAAACATAAAATAGCACCTCAAGTATTTTGATATTAACATTAAACTCTTCCAGTGTTATATTATTATTTTAGGTAACTATCATGATTTGCGGATCAGCAGGACCCGACCTAGGGTCCCTTGGAAGACCCACAACATTGTGATTTCCTAAAATCATTGCCATCTTTGCAGAGCAAACAAAAATTCTATGTACTACATTTAAATACCATGAAAGGAAAAGAAAATGTTGAGTTACCTCTGCAGTGCTCTGGAACCGTTTAATCATTTCTCCGAGTTGGAGTTTTGTGTCCTTCCAATTGTCCTGGAGTTGACTGATTCTCTTGTTAACTGACTCTTTAGTTTCCAGGTTAGCTGTGTTCAGTAACTTTTCCCCAGCTTCCAAGGTTAATGAATAGGTAGTCTGCCACCTCTGGAAATGAATATCTTTATTCTTTAAAAAAAAAAAAAAAAGTAATTTTCTTAAGCCTTTGATGTGATCAAAGTATGACTCTTTGCATGTGTTTGTGTGTAGTTCCTTCAGAGCCTCTCTTAAATGTTAAACTAGATATAAATTAAACAAATCTGGTTAGAATACACACACACACAAACAGTCATTCACATCAAAGGCTGATATTTTAATTGAGTAGACAGCATACCACCAAATGATGTGTCCTTAAAATAATTTCCAAGCATTGATAAAAGGTGTTTAGTATACCAATTAAAAGTGAATAAAAATACACTTCACAGAAAAAGTCTACAAGATAAATGAATTCAACAGTATTAAGAGAATGACTGGAGTATTAGATCTGATACTAAGAGCAAATATCTGTCACCGTTACGGTATAGTCAGCTTACTCCTAACCCACATGAGTAGAATGTGTACGTTATGCTAAAAAATACAGAGAGCAAGTGAGAATTTGCTGTGTAACACAGGGAGCTCAACCCAGCATTCTGTGACAACCTAGAGAGATGCAATAGGGTGGAAGATGGGAGGGGGCTTTAAGTGGGAGAGCACATACGTATAACTGCGACTGATTCATGGTGATGTGTGGCAGAGGCCAATACAATATTATAGAGGAACTGTCTTCCAAAAATTGTATTTTGTTCTATACTTCTCAATATTGTACAATTATAATCTTTGATAATTACTAGTTACTCAAAATAAATAGACAAATAACTTCCTTTTTTTTTTTTTAAAAAAGGAGAGAACAAAAAAAAAGGTAAAATACAAAACTAGGCACTTTAGCACTTAAACACTTATATACGTCAGTGTTTGCCTTAAAGGGATAGCTTTTAAAAATTCTCTTTGGCTGTCATATAGATTTTCCTTTAAAAGGGACTGAAACCAAGTATTTATATTACAAAAATGAAGTAAAACCTTTATAACTGATTCATATCTCCAAAAGCATTTGGTTTCAGAAGAAAAAAATGGCTTTTATTTCTGTTGTAAATACGACTTCCTTTATTTTCAAATTTCTCAAGGGAGACATAATATAGGCATTTATCAAAATGGAAGCTGATATTTAAAAAAAAATCAATAGAGCATTTATTTACAAAGATAGTTTCAACAATACTTAGGATAGCCCAAATGCAAAAAAGAGGGAATTCCCTTGTGGTCCATGGTTGGGACTCCAAGCTCTCACTGCCCAGGGCCTGGGTTCAACTCCCGGTTGGGAAACTAAGATCCCAGAAGCCATATGACCGAAAAATCAAAACATCAAAAAACAAACAAACAAAACCCCCCATGAAAACCAAATGCAAAACAACTACAATTCAAGGAACACTGCACACTTGTCCTTCTAATATTCAGTATTGCTGACATAGCCACTGTTACAGACGTCTTTTAGCCATTTCAGATTGAACTCATCAAAAGACATGCTTCTCATCCAGTCTCCCCTGATTGGTCCGCAGCACACTATTTACCAAGATCCTCAACCTTCAAACCAAGAGTCACCTGGATTTAGATTTTTATTTACCTGCCATATCCAAACCATAAGCACATCCTGCAAGCTTCACCTACAAACAGCCTTTTTATCTTCACTGTGATCACCCTTGTCCTCTCCATCCTAACAACTAACCAAGATCACTGAAACAGCTTGTATTATGGCCTGAGTTACGGCAGACTGTATTTTTCACAGAATGACCACAACAACATTACCAGCCCCACATGCTCTTCTAGATCCTTGCCTCTCCCCATCAACTGGTGGTGCCTCTACCCCCTCCTCTTGATCCCCTGTGGGCACGTGTGATAGCCTTGATTAACAGAGAATGATGGCAGAGGTGGCTGATGTCCAAGGCAAGGTCTGAAAAGGTGGTGTAGCTTCTCCCTGGCTCTCCTTTCCCTGGGACACGCACTTTTGAAGCCATGAGCTGGATGTAGGGAGTCCGGCTACTGGAAGCCGCCACGTATAGAGTCTACAGGGAATGAAGCCCAAGGAGCCCCAGCTGCTCCATGTCCTGGCTGTCTGAGCTGCAAGTACTAGACATGAAAGTGAGGGAGCCTTCAGATGAGTCCAGCCTCAGCTGCCATCTGACTCAAACTGCCTGAGAGACTCCTGCCGAGAGCCGCCTAACAGCCCTGACAACCTCCAGAACTGTGTGAGAGAATAAGAACTCTTCGCTGAGATGCAGCAATAAATAGAGGTAATAAGCTGGGATTCCTGCTTCTGTGACCCCACCCCCACCCCCACTCCATCCTCCTCAGAGCAGCCAGAGGACCTTTAAAAATATGAATCATATCATGTGGCCTCCTCTTCCAGTTTCAACAGCTGCCTATTACACCCAGACTGTTACGCAGCTGTCACGCCTCTCTCCAGAATGCGCCTCCATGACTACCTCTCAAGTCCATTTTCTCTCACTGCTGCCTACTGGCTACACCCATCGTATGAGCCTTCTTTCTTCCTCTTTTTTGCTAAGATTATTGCCATCTTAGGGACTCAGGAAAGTTGCTCCCTCTGTCTGAACCGCTCCCCGCCCCCAACCCTCAACTCTTTGCACAGCTTGCTCCTTATCACTCAGGTTCCAGTTTAAATGTCGCCTCCCCAGAGATTACCCAGTCTAAAGCAGCCACTTAGTCTCTCCATCATCGGCCCTATTTTAATGACCCACATATGCCATGTTGCAGTCTGATGGTTTCTTTATTTTTTAATTTGTCCGATTTTCCCCACCAATCAGACAAACTAGTATTTTCTTGTTTATTGGTTTGTCTGATCGCCACATGAGAGCAGAGGTCTTCTATTAGCCCACACAACATAACCAGCATTTAGAACAGTGACCAGCACAGAGCAGGTACTCAATTAATATTTGACATATAGATAAACAAATGAGGCAAACACAGGACTTCCAAAGAGTGCTGGTTTGTTTAACTGTCCCTCTACTGTGACGCATGGTTCGATAACTCAGTGGAACATGCCCTGGGAACTGCCAACTAACTGTTCTAAGTCCTATGTTCATCAAGCAACTTTTGGACTGGAAACGTTGTTGTCTAAATGAATTTGCCCTTCAAGAGTAACCAAGAATCTGGGACTTCCCAGATGGTCTGTGGCTAAGACTCTGCACTCCCAATACAGGGGGCCTGGGTTTGATACCTAGTCAGGGAACTAGATCTCACCTGTTGCAACTAAGAATTCGCAGGATGCAGCTAAAGATCCCGAGTACCACAACTAAGACCTGGTGTAGCAAATAAATAAATTTTTTTTTTTTTTTTTAAAGAGTAAGCAGGAGTCCTGTTGTAAACTACTACTGTGGTAATCATTTTTATATTTTTCAGTGCCTTAAAGGTCTGTCAGGCTTCCCCAGTGGCTCAAAGGTAAAGAGTCTGTTTGCAGTTCAGGAGATACAGGACACTCGGGTTCGATCCCTGGGTCAGGAAGATCCCCTGGAGAAGGGAATGGCAATCCACTCCAGTATTCTTACCTGGAGAATCCCATGGACAGAGGAGCCTGGTGGGCTACAGTCCATAGGGCTGCAAAGAGTTGGACACGACTGAAGCACAAGGCTGTAAAGGTCTGTCACCCCAAACTTCTGCACTCCCCCTACCCATCCCCAGCCTACCTCTGGGCCCACAGCCCAGGAGAGCCTCACTATTTCTGGATGAATGGATAAGATTGGGTTTATGACCCCACAAGGCTGAGGACATGGCTGAGTAAGGTCCCCATGACCAACTGGCCTCCCCACTGCAGAGAGCACACTTGAGCATCAGAGAAAACACAAAACCTGAAGCGAACAAACATCTTCAAATAAAGGCACCCTGTGGTTCCCACACTGCTGCTGGGCTCACACTACCTTCAGCTCATGGATCAGGCTTCTCGTTTGGTGGAGGCTGTGGCAGTCCCGGCTCTTCACTGCAGACAGCACGTGGCTGGTGTCGGCAAGGAAGCGGAGCAAGTCCCTCTCGGACGTGGTGAAGGACCGCCACTGCCTCACCAGCTCATCAATGTCGCTCTTCCTCTGCCGAACACCCTGGGCTGCACTCTGCCACTGCTCCTTGAGCCTCGCGAACTTCCAAACAAATTCCGGTCTTGGGGAAAATAGATGGTTAGAGAATTCTGACATCTATGTGTAGGAAAAATAACTATTAACGTGTAATAGGAACTCAGATTTGCCATTTTTACCTAGAAAGACTATTTTAGATCTGAGCACCATTCAACTTAAACATGATGGGGAATTTGGGGCTTGAACAGGGGCAATGTGAGGGTTGGTGAAACGTGTTGAGCAGAAGAGAACTGCACAAGGCCTGCTATTTTGCTGGCACACACGACCTCAGACAAGCTGTTTTGACACAGATTATGCCAAGTGGTTTACGGAAAACTAAACATGGGGTCAATGGCAAACAGATGAATAGGTAGGTCCCTTGTACTTTTATTGATTACTGGAGGGTTGCACACTACATAATTTCAGCAATAAAGAACATGCTTTCTGCAACTACTCAACTATTTCTTTCCCAGATAAGTAACACCCTTCATGTAAGAAATAGGGCCTTTTATTTATTATGGGAAAAATCATGCTTTGCTGTACTAATCAGATCAAAAGTAGTTAATCATTTTGAAACTGGCTTGAATTTATTACTTTAGAGCTAGGAAGAAATGGGATTTGTATTTCTTAGTTATGCCGAAAGAAGATTCAGAAGTATATGGGTAATGATGGGGAGGAAATGAACGCCTATGGAGACGTATGGAGAAGTCATTTAGGAGGCCAGGCCCACTCTGGGCTCTTGTTGGCAGGTGCGCTGACTGTGTGAGCAGGTGCAGCTGGTGCCACCTGGCTGTCCGAGGGGCTCTGCTCAGCCCGACTGGAACTGCCCAGAGACCCCAACCCCACGTTCACAGCATAGAAAGAAGTCTCTTCTTTCACAATTGTGACATAGCCACCTGCTGGGAACAGCAATCCTTTGAAATTTATTTTTTAAATAGCAAAATATCATGAGGCTGAAGGTAGAGAGGAAAACATACTGTAAAAGAACCCTTTGGAATAAAAAAGTTAGTTAACTGGACTTGGCAGACACGTGTTTGCAAATCATCTGATCTGCTAAGCCCACCCTTCTACCACAGGGAAAAGGGGTCCTGATGTTTTTATGGCAATGAAGCAAGACTTTATCCTAATATACAGCCAGAAGACTGGCCCCATAGTGCTCTATCAATCACATGGCCACAGGCACTGATGTTAAGATTCATGGGTGGAAGGCCTGCCTGATTGCATTGCCTTCCACATTCTCACAGCCATCATGAATCCTGGAGAACTTACCTCTTCTCTATTTCTGCTGTGTCCAGGAGTTGTAAGCATTGGGTGACATAAGAATCAGCAATTATCTGGTTTATAGAAACTTCAGCTTCTAACATCTGTACATGAATTAAAATGTAAAATATTAGTGAAAACTGTTTTCATGAATTTCCTAATAAAGTCTACAGAGGATATGTGAGATAATTTATTTTCAAATCATTTGAGCCTAACTGTAAAAAATGCTTAATCATTGCAGCTATGAATACAATTTTAGAAGCAAATAGGTCTAATAATAACTACATCTAAGACCCATTTATTGGGCATTTTCAATTTGAGCTGTTGTTGTTGTTCAGTCGTTCAGTTGTGTCCGACTCTCTGAGACCCCATGGACTGTAGCCTGCCAGGCCCCTCTGTCTGTGGGATTCTCCAGACATGAATATTGGAGTGGGTTGCCATTTCCTTTGAGAGGCACTGAGTAAAACACACATTGTCTCACTTCTTCTTCAGCTTAGGACTCAAGTAAATACTATTAGATCCATTTGAAGAGGAAGAAACTAAACTGTCCAGGAACTTACTCAAAGTTTTCATTTTCAGATTTCATTTTCAGTGGATGACCTTAATGTAACAATGCAGACTTAAATCAGTTACATTAAAAAGTTACAGTGAACTAATCATGCATAGCTTGGAAATGCAGGATCTGCCTATAGGAGGATTTTCAAACATACATCAGTGAAAGCATGGAGAGACTCCTCTGAAAAACTATTAATGTTACAATTATAATTATACCAGGTGCCTCAATACTTTATAGAACTACTCAGTGAAAATACAAAGAGAAGTTGAAGTATTTTAACAGGCTCTTGGTAAAGTGGTACTATGTTCACATTCTAAGAAACCAAGGCTGTGCCAGAAGTTCCATCTACTGTAGAAAATCTAGGAGTTTAGTCGTTAATAAAACAGAGTAGCAAAACAAAATTTGGAAATTTATGAAATGTGTAAGAGTTTTGCAAATTATCAACCGACAACTGAATTTGCTTAAAGACATACATTCTGTGTTTAGGAATTGAAGATCGATAGATATTCTGCATATTTTTACTCACATCTCTCATCCCCTGACTACTGCCCCAGGGAGAGGGGGACAGAGCATGGGTTTATTTACCTCATACGTCTTCTGCTGTTCTAGAAGAGCAGGAAGGCTGTCAGCCATGTTTGCCTTGAGTGTCTCTTCTATCTTCTCCGAAAGCTGGCCCCACTTTTCACAGCAATGAAGAAACTTTTTATTTAATCCAATTCCTTGAAGCTCACTACAAAGGTTTAAAAACGGAACAGAGCCACATAACAATGACATTATTGCGTCAACTGTCAATTTTACCGTAATTGAAACAGAAGGCGAGAGCTGGGCTGTTCTGACCTGCAGCGTTCCAGAGCCATCGCCGTGGCCCGAATCCACTGCCGGTTCACATTTTGTAATGTCTTCACAGCTACGTCACTAAGTGGGAGCTTGAGGCTCACTTCATTCAAATGCTCAATACCAGGTGCCTGGGCCGTCAGTGCCAGCACATGATTCTATGAAAAAGAAATTAAATTCCAGATTTTTGGATGCCGCTAAGATACCCAGATGGTGAAAAAGCCTCAGAAATCCTATAGGCCTTTCTTATCTCAAAGATGAGGGAAAGCCGGAGCTTAAATAGGTAAATGACTTGCCCAAAGTCACACAGCTAGTTAGTGTCAGAATTGGAACTGAACCTAGACCTGTCAGTTCTGTGACTTCTCTAGAATAAGCTGCACACATGGCCAGAATCAAAACAGCCCAGGAAACAGAGAGTGATCTCATATTCCTGTCTTTGAAGAAGATGGAAATAAGCTTTCATTTTTTTTTAAAGGATCCACACTGGACCTTCAAGTTCCATTTAGTCTGCCAACAACGTGACTTTCAACAGATCATGCAGTTTATTTACAAAGTAAATGAAAATTTGATCCCTGACATAACTCTAGCAAAGCATGGTACTTATACATCCATATTATGGTGATATCACAGGAAAGCAAAATCACCAAAATTTTATTTTTGAAACAATATTCTAGGGACAGCATCTAGGTCAACAATGTATTCAGCAAACATCCTTCACAATATCCATGTTCTCACTACACAACTCTGCTCTAAGAGTTTAGGTCAGCAAACTTTTTCTGTTAAGGGCTAGATCATAAATATTTTAGCCTTTTATAAGCCATACGATCTCCGTGGCAAATATTCAGCATGAAAACTCCCACAGACAGTACATAAACAGTGGAAGGCCATGGCTATATTAGTGACACTTTATTTACAAAACCAGGTGGGGGCTGCATTCAAACCGTATGCCATAGTTTGCTGACTCTTAATTTAAGTTATGAATATCAGTCTTTAGGGTCAAGATCCAGAATTCTTTAATTCTTCATTCATCTATGTTAACTATGCTAAACTTATTAAAGTAATAAAGAAGGAAAAAATACCACTAATTTAATAGGGTATTTTACTTTTTGATCTTCTACTAACCAGAAAAATTCAGTTAATCACAACATCCAATTGCTAGATTATTCTAGTTCACTGAAACTAACTAGTAAAGACTTAAAGATTTAAAAGCCTACTGAAATCATTGAGGCATATTACAAAATAAATCTCATGACCCAGCATTTCCATTCCTGGGTATATAGCCAAAAAAAACCACAAAAACTTCCAAAACACTAATTCAAAAAGATACGTGCAACCCAATGTTCATAGCAGCATTAGTTTACAATTGCCAAGAAACAGAAGCAACCTAAGTGTTGATGAATGGATAAAGAAGATATGGTACATATATAATAGAATACTACTTAGCCATAAAAAAGAACAAACTTTTGCCATTTGCAACAACATGGATGAATTTGAAGGGCATTATGGTAAGTGAAGTAAGTCAGAAAAAGATAAATACTGTATGATATCACTTATGCATGGAATCTAAAAAACACAACAGACTAGTGAATATAACAAAAAAGAAGTAGACTCACAGATAAAGAGAACAAACCAGAGGTTACCAGTGGCAGGGCCAAGGGAAATACAGGAGCAGAGGAGGGGGAGGTATAAACTATTGGGTTTAAGATAGACTCTAGGATATATTCGGAGAAGGCAATGGCACCCCACTCCAGTACTCTTGCCTGGAAAATCCCATGGACGGAGGAGCCTGGTAGGCTGCAGTCCATGGGGTTGCTAAGAGTCGGACATAACTGAGCGACTTAACTTTCCCTTTTCACTTTCATGCATTGGAGAAGGAAATGGCAACCCACTCCAGTATTCTTGCCTTGAGAATCCCAGGGACGGCGGAGCCTGGTGGGCTGCCATCTATGGGGTCACACAGAGTCGGACATGACTGAAGCGACTTAGCAGCAGCAGCTAGGATATATTGGACAACGTGGGGAATATAGCCAATATTTGTAAAAACTCTATATGGAAAGTAATCTTTAAAAATTATATTATAAATTAAAAAATTAAAAAGGGAAATAATTGACAAATAAATTGTGTATATTTAAAGTGTAAAAAAATAAAATAGATCTCTGTGTTGTCATACTTTTCTAGACACTAGGGAAAATAGGACAAGAATGAATGACACATCAGTGACTGTTGTTCAAGGGTTAGGATGCACATATATTCTATAACATGACAGTAAGTCACTTATTTTTTATCCTATGGTGAGCCTGAGCCCTTAGAAATAACAAACATTGGCAATACCAGGAATAAGTCAGGATTTCCTTCTTTTTCTTGCCGGTAGAGTTTATCCAAATTCTCTTCTTCATGTGTAATGAGACCTTTTAAAGATTCCAACCAGTCCCCAAAATCCTTGAATTGTGATAGAACAAACTAGAACAAGAAAAGTTTTCATCAGAAACAATTTTCATGTGCATCTACAACAGAAGCAAGCACAGCCTTGTGATAAAAGTTCAAGTTGTTTCCAACCCTAAGGAGTTCCTTATCAGCTCATTATCTTGAATATCCAGAACATCTCTGATATTTACTTTGTGCCTTTGGTAAAGTACTAAGCCTTCACAGGGATGAACAGACCACCTGCTTGACAGGGGCATATAGAAGAGTCCTGCTAGTTAAGTGTTTTCCCCGCTGTGTGATACTGGAGCTCCATGGCCTTCTGTTCATCTTTTTGAGAGTTCATGAACTAAAGGCTTTTCAAAAAGAGAATAAAATATACCACAAATGGCCATGCTTTAAGCAGCCATTCTATGACTCAATTACCCCACTTGAAGATTCAAATACTGTGAGATTTGAACAGTGTATAAAATATATCACTTTAACATGTTGCAGAATCATATGACTGCAGAATCGTGTCAAATGGTAGGTATGTTTAGGGCGTCTTTATTCTGTTGTTTCCCTAATGTGCAGCCCACAAAGCACTAATAACTATCACTTCACAAGATACTAGGAACTTTGGGGAGTGTGCAAACGTCCAAGACAATAATTTGAATGGAAAAAAATAAGAAGAACCTCAAATTCATTTGTTTTCACAAGCAGCATCTTTTCCAGGTAGGAAGCTCTCTGGAGGGAGTGCATTTGACCAGACAGGAGCACATGGGTGTTGGGCTCTGCAGGTTGTGGGAGTCGATCCAGGAGAGTGGCATTTTGGAGAAAGGCCTCTTTTGTCTTCTGCACATCACACTGCAGCTCCTAGAGGAGAAAAAGTGATTGTAAAACATTCCTCTTCCTTTCCCAAAACAAACCCCCACCTTATGCCACTCCACTGCCCTGAAATTGTGGGTGTGGCTTTTTTTTTTTTTACTGTTTACTTTGTTTATTATTTGGCTGCACCAGGTCTCAGTTGTGGCATGTAGGATCTTTAGTCATGGCATATGGGATCTAGTTCCCTGAACAGGGATCAAACCTGGGACCCCTTCATTGGGAGTTCAATCTTAAACAGTGGACCACCAGGGAAGGCCCTACTGTTTATTTTAAAGAGCCAAAAAAGCTAATGCTTCTTTCTGTGATGCACATTACTGGCGCTAGTTTGAAATTTGTCAGCTCAGAGCTAAAAGTGGCCATGGATAAAGAAAGTTGGAGCTTCTAGTTCATAGAAGCTGGAGATGAGTTGGTAGAGTCTTATGAGTTCTGTTTCTAATCATCGAACACTTTAGGGATCTGCTTTAATGCACTTAAAGGATCATTCCAACCCTTTTCTCTGTCTGAGACTTTGTAACATAAATGGATTCATATGCAGGGAGTGTGGAATCTCATTGATCAAACCAGTTTTAGAACTGATTTTATTGCATCTATGTGAAATTCTGTTTTTATTTTAAACAACAGATTAGGTAGAAGTTGATCAGAAATATGATTCATATCTGTTGAATTCTTATCTCTAATTGATATTTCTTTATTTGACACATAGTATCAAAAGATACAAAATGTATCTGGTCACCTAATTTAACACTAGAGAGTATTTCCTTTATGAAAGTGAAAGTTGCTCAGTCATGTCTGACTCTTTGCAACCCCATGGACTATACAATCCGTGGAATTCTCTAGGCCAGAACACTGGAGTGGGTAGCTTTTCTCTTCTCCAGGGGACCTTCTTTATAGCCATTCATTAACATAATAGAATAAAACCACAGAGAAAAGTATATAACTCTTAAATATTAGTCTAAAAATCATTATTTCCACAGAAAAGCCTTATTAACATGGTGGCGAATCTATGATTCTTTCTAAATCAAGAGATTCAACATCTCCTTCTTAGATGACCACATTCAGCTGATACACTTCTGCTTTAATTGGAGGCTTTGTACGAAGCTTCTGCCTTAGAGATTTGCCTGCTAGAGTGAAAGAGGAGACTTGGAAGGAGGTGGCCAGGTGCCCTTGACTCAGCTACTGGCTGCCTGACCCTCACCTGAGAGCCATTACCTGGCTCTCCCAACCTCACACGTCCCTGCCTTGCCTGTGTCCTACATGGTCTGCTCACACACCGTTCCTGACCCACTTCTCCCTGCCTGTGGTCTGTCTACTCCCTGGGTCATGGCCCTGTCCATCAGGCTGTCTTGGCCTTGGTCTTTCCAATGGGCATAATGCCTACCTTTGCGTCCTGCAGGGCTGGGGGCAGGATCTCTGCCAGGTTGTTCCCAGATGTGTTGATGTTTGCGAGCTGTTGGTACTTTGTTTCCTGCTGCTCCAGCCTTGCTGCAGCTTCAGCGTGAGCACTGTTATATGCCTTCCAGAGTTGTAGCAGGCTCTGGGCCCTCTGCAACTGGTCTGCGATGTCTTGATTTACCTGAGTCCACCTGTCAGGGCAAAATAAGAAACAGGACCCCCATCCATCTCTTCCTTTGCGGCAAAAGCAAATGCATACTCTATCCGTTAAGCTAACAGCAGATGAATTAAGAAGACACTGTTCAATGCCTTTTCAAAATGAATGCTATCATCAGTATATAAACAGGATTCCAAGTTACGATACTTCATTGACTTTATAATTCTCAAGAAAATCTGCAAAATTTGTGACTGGCAGGAAATATCTATTGTATTATGAACATCTCTTAGGCAAAGGTGAGGAAAAGTACCAATCTGTTTGTCTGATGAAAATTTCTCCACATGGGAAGGGCTCCTGTTTCATAAAGCAGGTCTTTAGATAGGCCTTATTTAAAATGTATTTATGTCAAATTTATTTTCTAATTACAAAAGCAATACGTTCCTTATATAAAACTAGAAATAAAAAAAATATACTTTTCTACTTCTCAGCAAAGGGTACTTATTTTCTACTATGTTCTACTTTTTCTAATGTTTTACTGTTTTGTAGAAATATGCTTTGTTATAGGACTAATTTCTTTGTGAGTTGAGAGAAAAAAATGGCAGATATTACCTGGTGCTTGATAATATTTTGTTCTTTAGAGAAATGTTAATTCCTGTATATTCTCTTAGTACTTAGGCTGATTTGCAGGAGAAAGTTACTTACTTGGTGCAAACTGATCTTAATCATATGAGAAAATTGTTCCCAGGTGTGCCCTTCAAAGGATGCTAGCACACTGTCTATGAGGGAAGGCAGCAGTGGAGTACTTAGGCCCCAGATTTACATAGCTGGTCTCCATGAGGACCAGGCTAAAAAATAAATTCACCTTTGGATTCCAGGTGAACATAACTAGAGCTGTTGATGAAACCTAGTTAGATATCTCACTTTTAGAGTAGACACCACCAAATTATGAACAATGGCAAATAATAAAAGTATTTTTGCATCCATGAAAATTAGCTAATTTTGCGGGGCTGGCACATTCACTGGTTGTATGGATTGTTTTGGATCTCAGATGTACTGTCAAACTGCTACAAAAACTAAAAATCATAATAAGAAAATCATTTTCTGTAATACATTTTTCATTTTATTAAAACTGAAAAGTTAAAAAAAGGTAGAAATTAAAAATTTGTTTTTAATCCATACTATGGACTGTAACATCTTGCCTTCCTTTCCCACTTAACTTAAAAAAATTTTGCTATGTTATTAGTAAAAAAAATAAGCCTAATTTTAAATGGATGTACATAATGGTCTATAAATGGTCTGTTTTTTAATTGCCAAATTCCAATTTAGTATGAATATTGAAGTAATTTTCAAGTTTTGCATCCAAATATAACACTCAGATACAACTTTATTTAAAGGTCTTTTTCTGTATTTAAAGATGTTGGTTTTACACTAGATTTTCTTAGAGAATTATTTGGTCGAAGAATATAAATATATAGATATTTGTAAGGTTATAGGTATATGTTCAAACTGCTTTCTGGAAACATTATAATATTTACAGTCTCACCCGAAGCAGGTGAGGATGAATGTTTCAGTGGCCGCGCCAAATGGGTGAAAAAGGTAAAAAATGGCTTAAGTGCTCTACTTTTATGTATGTCACTAATTTTCTCAAAACCATCTGTTTTAAAAATAAGATTTCATCCAATTATAAGTACAACATATGCTCATAACCCCCCACAAAACATGTATGTTTACTCTATCCACACCTATATTGAGATTATCTACCTATCTACCCACCTATCTATACAGAGAAAGTAAAAAAAAAAAAAAAAAAAATCACCTGATATCTCAGTAATCTAGAGATAACTACTATTCACATTTTAGTGCCATTTTCTTCAGTCTTTTTCAATATGACTGCTGATATATTCTTGTATTAACAACTGAATGAGTCTGTGCAGTGGTGACAACCCAACCCCTTTAATAGCAACCTGCACCACCACCAAATGTTTTGACGGTGGTCCCAGTACTGTATGCGAAATCAGATACGCGTCTGTGCTCCTCTTTACCCTCCCTTCTCCCCCTCCGTCCACTAAGGACTGGATCAAGAGCTCAGGATACCACTGCAGGGTGCATAAACGTGGTGTCCCTTATTCAACACTTGTTCCAAGTTGGTTCACAGGAGAGGCTGAACATGCATGGAGGAAGGATGGAGAAGATCACCGAGGGTGGCTTAATCTCATCACCACTGTCTGGTGCAAAGCAGCGTTGAGCCAGCTTTCATATGGCAACCCACTCCAGTACTCTTGCTGGAAAATCCCATGGACTGGTAGGCTACAGTCCATGGGGTTGCAAAGAGTCAGACACGACTGAGCAACCTCACTTTCTTTCCCTTTCATATCCCATACACCAAAAGCCTCAGAATTAAGCAGGGCCACCCTCCTTAGAAGGAGCTTTCAATCACAAGCAGGTCATCAAAGAATTCCTCTGAGTCTCACAAATATCTCCTGAGAGGTACTCTAACATCCCCTTTCTTCCACCTTATAATGTTTCCAGTAAGACAGGTTGCCCTTCTGGCCACCCCTCAGTCCGTTTCTGCCTGCTTTTTTAGCGCCTGTGAGGATTGCATCGAGCATTTAGCCTTTATCCCCTGAAAGTGGCTATACTAGGGCTGTACTTAGTTCTAGATTGATTATACCAAACACTTGTACAAGGCAAGTACAATAGATCTCACAATACCAAATCTTACGTGAACTAGATCCTTTCAAGCAGGAGAGACCTGAATAGTATGAAACCAGTTACCTCAGATGATTAAGGAGGCTTAATAAGATAAAAAAATCTCACTTATCTTTTTTAAGAAGATAAAATAAATCTGCTCTATCATTGAAGTTGCATCTTGAAGCATACCTTGTGTGAGTGTTTTGGCATTTCTCTTGAATTACTTCAGCAACTGAAGGGCAGTACTCTTTGAGTTTCCCAATTACCTCCTGGAGTTTCTTCCAACTCCCTTCAATGCTCTCAGCTTCGTCTTGAAGAGTCTAGGAGGGCAGAGCCGGTATGTCAGCTTCAGAACGACTCATCCAGAGACACCTGCCACTATATTACGGTAATATTAACACTCAAACCCTAATATGAGAGCCATAAATTATTACAAGTTTGAAGAAGAAAACCAAGAAGGTATCCTTTCATTTGAGGCTAGAACTTAAAATTGTATACTAAAAAAAAAAAAAAAAAAAAAAGCAAAAAAACCCAACACCCCAAACCAAAACCTTTCAATTGTGAAATAATATGAACATGAAAGATGAAGAAAAATTCACAGTATGTATTTACAAAGTCTCACTCATTGGGTTCACGTAATTCATTTTGAAATTTCAAGTTATAATTTTGATGCTGCTGTTTAAAATACTATTTCATATTTCTCTCTGGAAAACATAACAGCAAGTGTGTCCACACCTATGCTTTCTTCCACTGGAGATTTTCTGCACTGTCCCAAGATCTGGTTAATTTACCTGAAGGTTCTGCACCTGGCACCTTAAGGCCTCTAATGATAAAACAATGGGCTTGCTGTGTTCCATGCAGTACCAGAATCGTATTGTCATCATATTCACTTCATCATAGAGTTTATCATAAATTTTCCACTCCTGTAAAACAGACTGCATGGAGGTCTTGAGCTCATTGACCTACACAAAAAGGTAGAAACATATTTAGGAAATCATCAACAAGAGGCTCACTGATCTTTTTTTTCTCTTTTAAGGACTCTACCGCTGTATCCAAGTTAGGTATTTTAATTTCAGAGTGGAGCTTTGATGATTCACTGAAGGTGGGTAAATGAACAAGAAATATCAAAGAAGGTTAAGTTTTAGAATAGGTGAATGGAAAACAGCCCTGAGACCAGAGGATCAGCATAGAGAGAGTTCAGCCGACAGAGGGGCAGACCAGGGAAAAAACAGAGTGAGGAATCAGAGTCTGAGATGTCACATTTCAGTGACACCCTATTAACTTTCTGGCCTTGGCAAGGTATTTAATCCTTAAGTCTGCTTTTTCATCCACAGAACAGATAAAAGAACACATAAAGAAAGAAGTAGTGTTTGTGAAAATGCTCTGAAAACTTTAAAGCATTATAAATGTAAAGGGTTACCTGGTTAACTGGCACTTAAGTCTGGGTACTCCTGCAGAGCAGGCATAAACTGAAGGGCAACATGTTTGGCCAAAATGATATGTAAGTGCAAAGTGGGAAGAAATGTGATGGTGGCTGTATTTTATCTTTCAATGTGTTTTGATAATTATGAAAAGTTGAAATTTGAAGCATTTAAATGATTCCTGATACAACTGAGAACATGTAAGTGTAAAAATTTTTATGTATTATGTAGAGAAGAACACTTATATCGCAACAATAAAAAGACAACCCAATAAAAAATAGACAAGGGATTGAATAGACATCTCTCTAAAGAATATATACAAAGACCAACAAGCATATGAAAAGACACACAACATCCACAGTCATCAGAGAAACATAAACCAAAACCACAAGATCCCACTTCACATCCACTGGAATGGCTGTACTCAGAGTTCAATAAAAACTAATGTTGGCGAAACCAGGGAAAAATTGGATCCCTCATACACTGCGATGTAAACATAAAGGTGTGCAGTCTCTATAGACATATTTGGCAGTCCCTCAAGTTAAACGCTCTATAGAGTTACCATGTGACCCACTGATTCTACTCTTAGGTATATGCCCAAGAGAACTGAAAGCATCTATTTATGGAAAAAACCTACACACAGTCTCAGCAGAGTAGGAGGTTTCAATGTCTTCATACCCCTGTCAACATTTGCTTCTCCATCCTTTTACTACAGGTATCCTTCTGTAGCCTGAAGCATTTTGAGGGTAAGAACCATTTATTTTCTTGTTTATCACTGTACCCTTGGCAGTGATCACAGTACCTCATAAAAGACATGTTAACAAATGACTCACAGAAGATATGTTAAGCTCATCCCTACTACCTGCCTAAGTTCTGGGTGGGGAATGAGGCTGAAGGTTACCTATGGATTTCATTTATAGAGGTTCCTCCCAATTCTCTCTTGAAACAAATGGATGAAAGTAGATTTTAGTAAATGACAAATAATCCACAATGAGGACTCTCTGGGAAACAAGGACACACTTGTAATAGGTTACTGTTTACGGTTTCTCCCTCCAATTGTGGGGAGATGTCAAAGTTGAAGAGTCTGAGGATGACTGTGCTTTTTCTCTTGGTGCTCTTCTGCTGGAAGGGGTAAATGCAGACATTGACATGCCTTGACACAGTCAGCAGATGTCTTCCACACTCTTCTACGCTTTCTCTTCACCACATGCCATGTCTCCACCTCTGGAGCTTTTCCTATGCTGACCATGCTTCCAGCTTAACAGAGGCTACATGGGACAGAACCACTCACACCCCACCCCCGGGGTATCTCCCTGAGAGTGGGCAATCTGAGCTGCTTCTTTATGGCTGTTCCTGTATATCTGACCAGCAGACAATGCCAGCTGCTCTGTAGGGTTTGGGGGGTAGGCTGGAGACACTTTTGCGCGCCTGAGTGTATTAGACAAAATAAAGATAACCAAGTGAACTTCAAGCTTGCCAAGGATGTGGGACTTTGGTGATTTTGCCTCTAATTATCCAGTGAAGGGGGGAAAAAAACCCATGAGATTTGAAATATGTTTCTCTACCTCACTTCAGTATTTTTCTCAGCAATTTTTCCGGTTTTGGTATAGAACAAGTATTCACCAATAAACAACAAATAAGATAAAAGAAGGATATCTGAAAAGAAATGGTACACTTTGAATGAATTCTAATACCTGGTTCATAACATTGTTTCTCTTTTGAAATAGCTCATCAATTTTGGATGCTGTGTCTTCCAATAATGGCACTGTCCCACTCTCCAAAGTCAGGTAATTTTGTCTCAACTCATCCAATGCTTTGGATTTAATTGCAAGTTGATTTTCTATATCCTGGAAAGGCCAGAGGAAAAAGGTTTTCATATGTGCAATATTACAAAATGATTAATAAGGGTTAGAGATAGGAGTTTGCACTTTTCAAGTAAAAATGCGATTAGAATATATAAAAAACTAACATTACACAAAAGACATTTTAATCATATGCCACTCTTCAATTTTTATAATGAAGTTTTACAATATGAATTTACACAATTACAAGATGAATTTTCAGTTATTATGTGGCTCTAAACTTTAGAAGAGTCTAGGTAGCAAGCCCTTATCATCATGGAATAGTAGAAAGAGTCTAGGAGATATAGTCTCCATTCCATATCTGCCCGGTACTGGCTGTTGGACCAAGCATAAAGTCTTCAAACCCTCAACCTGCATTTCCTCATCTGGAAAATGGTGATGACATCCCAGGCATGAATAACTTAGAACTCCAGTGAAACCAGGGTGGCCTGTTGAGGGTACTGTAGGACTGAGTTTCCAGTCAGGAGTTGTATGTGAGGAAATGGCAACCCATTCCAGAATTCTTGACTGGAAAATCTCATGGACAGAGGAGCCTGGCAGGCTACCGTCCATGGGGTCGCAAAAGAGTCCGACACGACACAGCGACTGAACAACAACAAAGTGGAAATGGCTCGTGGGTGGTCAGAAATGGGATGTGACCATCTGAAAATGAACGACCCCATATGGTGGTGTTGCCACCCATATTCTATTGAGTATCATTTGGTAACCTTCTAAGTAGAACTGGGGTCTGAGCTGACTTCCCACCCAACAGTGAGGAGCGTCACGTCTTCGTGTAGGCGATGCAGAAGCCGAGGAACCTGGGGACAGCTCCCGAGAGGAGTGACACAGTCAGGGCAGTGGGGAGCTAGGTGAGGGACCTTAAAGACTGAGTGACCTGGAGAATGATGACTGGATGAAAGAAGGGCACGGCCAACATGCTCCAGTCCAAACGGGATTTAGACAGGGTTTCCAAGGGAAAGAGCACCCCTTTTAGAACACATTACACAGTAGGTGAAAGAAAACCATTTTCCTCTGAAGAAACAGGATGAAATAATAAAAATCATGGAGACCAGAATAATTTTGTAAACAGTAGATAAATTAATAAAAACACAAATATTAGAAAACATCTAAATCAAAATTCCCTTGCAACTTTTTTCTTTTTTTTTTGGCCACACCATGCGGCTTGTGTGATCATTTTTACTTGATCTCAGTTCTACCAGGGAGTCAACCTGGGCCACAGCAGAGGAAGCACCGAATTCCAACCACTGGACTGCGATGGAACTCCCAACATTTTTTTCTTAGGAATAACATTCTAATCTCTTAAGAACCACAATAACCATGAAAATAACCTTTTCTGCTTATCAAAAAAAAAAAAATAGCATTTTGCAATTCTGTAAAACACATGGACACTTCTCTATGTTATATAAGATAGTAAGGAGCTGGGGGCTGGAGGAGAACCCTCAGAAACTGCAGCAGCTTGAGTTGCTCCCTGGGGGAGGAGGGGTAGCCAACAGCCTGAGCTGTGCACCTTCTCACCTGACAATCCAGGAGTGTCTTCTGTACCGAGATCACACTCTCAGGCTTTTGTAAAGTTTTCAGTCTCTCCTCTTGGGCCTCCATCCAGTTGTTCAGAATCTGTATTTTGTTTTCATTCTCAGTGATACTTTCCAAAAGTTGTTCTAAATGTTGTATCTACCAGTTATGAATAAGAAAATAAAATTCTCTTATTTTCAATTACATGCTTTCAAATGTGAATGTTATGATATCTTTAAGAGGTTACTTTTGTTTCCTCTCATATTTCTAACATTTGGCATAAGATTTCCCAATAATTTTTGGAATAAAGATTCATAAACCAGGAAATAAGAATTATAATCTTTTAAAAAAAATCTGACATTTGACATGAAAGCTAACCTGCTAAGAATATTGGCTCTTCTGGAGCACCACAGTATCTTTGGGAAACAGACTCATGTTGCTAACACTCAATATTTTTTCACTGCATCATCTATCGATATATGTAAAGCCTAAGAAAATTTTTTTTCCTGACTCTATTAGACTCACTTAAAAACTGTCAGTATAAAGAATATAACAAATAATGCATCAACTTAATAAAGTAGTATTTTTTCAGTCTGTGATTCTTCTCATTTCTAATGCTCACAATGTTTACTAGGTTACAATCACAGTATATATAAAGTTTAACACTCCTTTTCATATGCCACAGGCACTTGCTGTCATGACTTGCATTCACTTAAAAGGCTGCCTGATATCTCATCAAATGGACACCATATGATTAATTATTAACATTTCTCTCAAGTTGGAAATTCAAGCAGTCTAAATTTTTCACCAGAATAAGTAATGGTGAATTGAACACTTTGTGCACATATCTGTTTCTTTTCGAAGGACTATCTACTTTAGATAAATGTATAAGAAGTGGATTGCTGTTTTAAGAAGTAAGATGATTATTATGGTTCTTGAAATTTTCTGAAGGCTTTCCAAAAGGATATCGAAGCCATTATTTGCAATGCATGAATGTGAACGCTTTGGGCTTTTATCTCCATCTTGTTCTAGTTTAGTAAGCGTATAATGTTATTAATGTTTATTTCAGCTGTCAAAGCTATAACCTTTTCATGTTTATTTGCTAATTATAATTTTCTCTTTTGTAAATTATCTGTTTATGTTCTTTGTTCATTCATGTACTTAAACTTAATTGTATAAATGTATTTGTATGCATTTTCTACACAACAAAGAAATCAACGAATTTCACTATTACATATGAATATTAAATATTTTCCCAAGAGTAAGTTTCCTTAGTCTTTTCAGTCATGGAATAAAAATATAACAAGAAGTCATATACATTTTTCTTCCTTTTTATAGTCCTTCTAAAGCTGAAATAGCTTTGCTGCTTTTGAACATCTACTTTCAAAGAAAATGTTAAACCTCTGACCATTTAGTACCCTCATGCAATACTTGACATCTTCTTAAATAACATGCCTCCTCTTCACCTGCCTAACTCAATTTCCCACCAAGATACCACAAAGAAATATTAAAAACTATTTCCCACTCTTAAATGCACCAATGGAGAATGCTGAAGCTCTGGATTTAAAAGGGGCTAGAATTGAGATGATTATTAGGTTTGACTGTAAGTTAACCACACAAATGTCCATTCATTTATTTTTTTAGTTTATTTATTTATTTTCGGCCGCTCTGTGCAGCATGCAAGATTTTAATTCCCTGACAAGGGATTGGATTTGCACTCCTTGCAGTGGAAGCATGGACTCATAACCACTGGACCACCAGGGAAGACTAATGAATGTCTTTTTAAATTTTTCAGAAAGTAGAATTTTGCGAAGGCCAAATCATACATCAAACTGTGACCATGAGCTCACCTTGCCATTCAAGGCTCCATGGACCCGCTGCCACTGGCGGTTCATCTCTCCCAGGTGCTCTGCAAACTCTGTTCTCTCATAGCGCTTACTTTCTACATCACAGGTGCTTAACTGAAGTAAAGACTGGTTTACAAAGTCAACTATCCATTGTTTATAGTCCATTTCCATTCTAAACTCCTAAAACAAAGAAAACAAAATTGAACCACCAACGCCTGAACTGAAGTAGGTTAGAGGAACTGGACCTCCTTTTTGTTGTGCTGTAGAGGGCCCCAGGCTGCCACTGGGCATCAAGGGGCACCTGTCCGGACTTACATTTTACCCCTCCCCAACCCCACCAGGTGTGCGCTTTGAGTGGAGAGCCTTATTGAGAATTACACATTTCTGGAACAGAGGGACTCATGGCTTTCAAACAGACTGAAAAATCAAAGATAGCACCATGAATGGTGGTAGAATCATAGGAACCAAAATCAAGACCCAGGACCTGACAAGTGGTTCCTGTAAGAGGCTTCCTGAGAGCTACACTGGAACTCAGAGTCATTCTGTGGGCTCATGAAATGACTGGATGGGAAGCCTGAAGTTAAAACTCTCAGAAAACCCAAGACACCTTTAAGGAACTCTGCCAGTTTAGGCAGCTTCTCTGTTCCCCTGGGGACTGTCTAGGGAGCCTCCAAGTTTGGATGACTTTAAGTTCTAGAACAATCCTAAACCCTCCTAGGGCCAAGCATGTTTCTTTCAAGCCTAATACTTGTTGGGTTTATCCCGGCAAGTTCGAGCACCTCCTTTGGAGACATCTAGGGGAAAACCAAGTTATGTGCTAGGCTACTAGGGCCTGTGAGAAAAATACACATAGTCGCTCTACAGATTCTACTACTCACTGAAGTTAGGATGGGATAGGAGATAAAAAGAAAATCCTTACTAATATCTTGCTTTGTGGTTAAGCCATTCATTTTCTGCCTGTGCTAAGTCACAGCAGTTGTGTCTGACTCTTTGCGACTCTATGGACTGTAGCCTGCCAGGCTCCTTTGTCATTGGGATACTTCAGGCAAGAACATTGGAGTGGGTTGCCATTTCCGCCTCCAGTGCATCTTCCCGACCCAAGGATTGAACCCACATCTCCTATGTCTCCTGCATTGGCAGGCAGGTTCTTTACTGGACCAGAGTCTAGATCTATTAGCCTGTGAGGTCTTGGGAAGCAATGACTGGGGTATTCATTCATCTCTGTGTTCCTAGTGGCAAACACCTTGCTGGCACACAGTAAGTATTTGCATGGGGCTTGTTAAATGTTAGGTAAATCTACTTGAAATTGAATATCATGGAGAAGTCCACATTCCTATCTATTTGTAGAAGGATATCAAGTTTTCCTTACCCCTTCCCTTATGCAAGGAACATTTACTTAATACCTACTGGATGCCAGTTATTGTGCTGGGTGTGCTGTTTTGGGGAGGTAAAGGAGAAGCCCCTGCTCTCAAGAAGCGAAGTCAAGGAGGGGAGATGGGCAGGTAAGGAAACGTTCAGTTCAGTTCAGTCGCTCAGTCGTGTCGGACTCTTTGCGACCCCATGAACCGCAGCACACCAGGCCTCCCTGTCCATCACCAACTCCAGGAGTCTACCCAAACCCATGTCCATTGATCGAGTCGGTGATGCCATCCAGCCATCTCATCCTCCGTCATCCCCTTCGCCTCCTGCCCTCAATCTTTCCCAGCATCAGGGTCTTTTCCAATGAGTCAGCTCTTTGCATCAGGTGGCCAAAGTATTGGAGTTTCAGCTTCAACATCAGTCCTTCCAATGAACACCCAGGACTGATCTCCTGTAGGATGGACTGGCTGAATCTCCTTGCAGTCCAAGGGACTCTCAAGAATCTTCTCCAACACCACAGTTCAAAAACATCAATTCTGCGGCACTCAGGTTTCTTTATAGTCCAACTCTCACATCCACACATGACCACTGGAAAAACCATAGCCTTGACTATATGGACCTTTGTTGGCAATGTCTCTGCTTTTTAATATGCTGTCTAGGTTGGTCATAACTTTCCTTCCAAGGAGTAAGCGTCTTTTAATTTCATGGCTGCAATCACCATCTGCAGTGATGTTGGAGCCCAGAAAAATAAAGTCTGACACTGTTTCCACTGTTTCTCCATCTATTTGCCATGAAGTGATGGGACCAGATGCCATGATCTTAGTTTTCTGAATGTTGAGCTTTAAGCCAACTTTTTCACTCTCCTCTTTCACTTTCATCAAGAGGCTCTTTAGTTCTTCTTCGCTTTCTGCCATAAGGGTGGTGTTATCTGCATATCTGAGGTTATCGATATTTCTCCCTGCAATCTTGATTCCAGCTTGCGCTTCCTCCAGGCCAGCGTTTCTCATGATGTACTCTGCATATAAGTTAAATAAGCAGGGTGACAATATACAGCCTTGACGTACTCTTTTTCCTATTTGGAACCAGTCTGTTGTTCCATGTCCAGTTCTAACTGTTGCTTCCTGACTTGCATACAGGTTTCTCAAGAGGCAGGTCAGGTGGTCTGGTATTCCCATCTCTTTCAGAATTTTCCACAGTTTATTGTGATCCACACAGTCAAAGGCTTTGGCATAGTCAATAAAGCAGAAATAGATGTTTTTCTGGTACTCTCTTGCTTTTTCGATGATCCATCAAATGTTGGCAATTTGATCTCTGGTTCCTCTGCCTTTTCTAAAACCGACTTGAACATCTAGAAGTTCACAGTTCATGTATCGCTGAAGCCTACCTTGGAGAATTTTAAGCATTATTTTACTAGCTTGTGAGATGAGTGTAATTGTGTGGTAGTTTGAGCATTCTTTGGCATTGCTTTTCTTTGGGATTGGAATGAAAACTGAACTTTTCCAGTCCTGTGGCCACTGCTGAGTTTTCCAGATTTGCTGGCATATTGAGTGCAGCACTTTCACAGCATCATCTTTCAGAATTTGAAATAGCTCAACTGGAATTCCATCACCTCCATTAGCTTTGTTCATAGTGATGCTTCCTAAGGCCCACTTCAATTCACATTTCAGGATGTCTGGCTCTAGGTGAGTGATCACACCATCATGATTATCTGTGTCGTGAAGATCTTTTTTGTACAATTCTTCTGTGTATTCTTGCCACATCTTCTTGGCCAAAAAGTTCATTCCGGTTTTTCCATAAGATGTGATAGAAAAACTGGAACAAACTTTTTGGCCAACTCAATAATTATAATACCGGGTGATAGGAACTATTGATAGAACCATGCAGACACCTAATCCTGGAAAGTAAACTGATCTGGCTGGGAGAGTCAGATTTCCAAATGAGGAGACACTTGAACTGACTCTGGAAGGATGACTAAGAAGATTCCTACGGCTAAAAGTGGGACACTAGAATTCCTAGGCCGAAGGTACAGCACATACAAAAACATGAGTGGGAAAGCCCCAGGAGCAGTGGAGGGACCGCAAAGGACTTGGTTCAGGAGGAGTTCAGGGTTTACGTGGAAAAATGAAGAGATGAGGCTGGAGAGGAAAAGAGAGGCCAGAGCCAGTTGAAATCTCGGATTCTGTACTGTGGTCATGGGAGCTACCAAAAGAATCTGGGCAGGATAAGAGCAAGTATACTAACTTCTCTCTTTAGAATCATCCACTACCCCATTCCCCACCGATAGAATCAGCTTTTCTAAATTATATTCTACATGTCTCTTTGTTCACTATTTCTTTTCCGACAGACTTGCCTTCTTTATTTCATGAAATGGCTTCTGGCTTTTTTTGGATAATTACCTTGTACTTCTGAAGAAGATTTTTAACTTGAGATGCAGAACTCAGTGAATGCTCGGAGTCTTCATCTTCAGTTTGATGTTCTACATTGTTCATCCAGTCAATCATTTCCATGATTGCTTTACGAGATGGCAATTTCTCCATCTGAAGCTGCAAAAACAAAATGATTTCCATTTAATTACCCGCAGTTAACAAAATGAATCAGGGCATCACTGACGATGATATGTAGTTTGATAAAAGGTCACGCCACATAATTACGCAGGTTACTCCCGAAAACAAACCCAGCATTCAAGCTCAGAATAAGTGACCCCAAAACAATGACAAAGACCTTCACATAAACTAACACAGTGGTGCAGATAAACTGGGAAATAAAGTAATTAAGCCTGATTTCTCTCTTAAGAAAGATCCCACTGGAGGGGAGACCAGTAATCAAGACCTATATTCAGTGGTGCCAGAGAGAAAAAAGGCGGCGTCAATGAAAATTATTGAGTCAGAGGAATGATTTCAAAAGAGTTGAGCGTTAACAAATGGATGCTGATTCAAATGCTGGGTCTTTGAATACTTACCTGGTGAAGTTTTTCTTGGATGTCTGGAAGTTGAGTTATGAGCACTGTCCATTTTTGTTCAAATTGTGCCAAAGAAGCTCTCAGTGTTGCCGTATCAGCTTCCTTCAGGTGAAGGAGTTGGTTCCCAGTACTTAGAACTGCAGTCTTCAAGGAGGACTTTTCATCAGCTTCCTTTGAAAACTCCTAAAAGCAAACAGTTTTAAAATTTAGAAACATCCAGAATCTGCCTGCCGATGCAGGGGACATGGGTTCGATCCCTGATCTGGAAAGATTCCACATGCTGCAACTACTGAGCCCATGCACCCTAGAGCCTGTGCTCTGCAACAAGAGAAGCCGCCATAATGAGAAGCTCGCACACCACAACTAGAGAGTAGACCCTGCTTGCCACAACTAGAGAAAGCCCACGCGCAGGGACGAAGACCCAGCAAGCCAAAATTAAATAAATAAATAATAAAAAAGAGAAACTTTTAATATATAAATATGGCATGGAGTAATTAAGAATCAGAATAACCGAAATAAAAATAGCCATATCATTTCAACTTTTAAAAGAAACTATGGAACACATCACAAAGTTCATACTAAGTGAACTAAATGCAACAAATTTTTAACTAAAATATTTGAAGATATTCCTGTGTACTTATAAGCTTTTTCCAAGTATATTTAAGAAATATTTTCATTTTAACACCAAAATGAGTGATAGCTACAAAATATGAAAAGTGGAGAAAAGACTAAGAGAAAAGACAAACAGGTCTCGGAAGTATAATATATATTACAAAAGTTACTACTCTTTCTTAAAAACAAAAGACCTTAAAACAATAGAACAGTAACATTTTAGTAGAAATATCAATTTTGTAAGAACAATTTAAAACCATGTATTTATTAACTAACATTTATGAATTGATTATCTTGTGTCTTGTGAGGTTTTGGGGCGGAGCTGGTGGGAGAGATATTTTCTGCACTTTACGAAACATGTTCCAGGTCAGAGTAAGTTTTAAATTTATATATTTATAGGGCCAATTAAAAAATATACCTTATCATTATTATAAACATATGAATCAACAGTAAACAAATCGTTCTAAGTCTGAAGAATACAGCTGCTATTAGCCCAGGTCTTACTCCTTATCCACACATAAAGGTTATGGAGACGAAACGCATCAACTCTCATAATTTCCCCCCGTTATTTACAGCCAACCAATAATTATTCAAGAATATTCTACTACAACTTACAAAAAAATTGTTTATGTTGCTTCTGATTGTGTCCAGGTCCTGAGACACATTGAGGGACTGCTCTTTCCAATAGTTCAGAGTTTGCTGAGAAGACTCCAACCACTTGGTTAACTGGTCTGAATCGCTGGTATAACTAACAGGAGCAAAGCGAGAGAGAAAGGAAATAAGACACAATACGCAACACCTGCATATTTTCTTCTGTTTCTCTGTATGATTTCTTGTATTGACCAACCCTGGTATTCAGGAAAAAAAATCACGATTTTTTTTAAAGGATTATATACCTGTTTCATTCCAGGCCCCAAATCTGAGGCTTCTGTCATTTTCTGTGATTCTATAATGACTAATCAAGAACAAAGAGGCATTTTAAAGTCTAAAATAGTCTTTTAAAAATTTATGATAGCTATACCAAAATAAACCCACAGGTAAGGAAAGAGATTATTTTTATTTATTAAATGTTCTCTATAGACTTGTGTACAATAAAAATATAACCAACATTTATTATAAGCTGTATTACCATAAGCTGTTATTATTTACTATAAGCTATATAACAGCAAACTGCTGTTCACTGGATGCCAATATATCTGATAGAATGAAAATATCCCAGCAAAATGCTGTCCCTCTGGTAAACTTCTAAACTTCTTTAGGTTAAGACAGCCCCCTAAGAGGCATGGAAGAGATCAGGTTAAACATTTTGTGTTTTCTACATTCCTCAAGGGGTTCAAGAGTGAAATAAGTCAGACAGAGAAAGCCAAATAGCATATGATAATCATTTACATGAAGATTCTAAAATATGATAAAAATGATCTTATTCACAAAATAGAAACAGACTCAGAGACATAGGAAACAACTTATGATTACCAAAGAGGAAAGAGGGGGAAGGATAAATTAGGAGTTTGAGATTAACATAAACATAATACTATTAATATATATATAATAGATAAACAATAAGATCCTATTGTATAGCACAGGAAACTATATTCATTATCCTATCCCAGTAAACCATAATGGAAAAGAATATGAAAAAGAACACATACATATATTACTCAATCACTTTGCTATACACCAGAAATTAACACAACATTGTAAATCAAGTATACTTCATAAAAAAATTTTTTATAAAAGATTTGAGCTGTTAAAGCAAAAAAAAAATTCTCTGCAGAACTCCAAAGACTTTTTCCAAACTATTCCATTAGCTAAAATTATTTTAAAGATTTAAAAAAATTTTGGAAGAGTGTAGGAAAGAGCAACATCATGACATGCAGGTAACATGTAGATAATTTTATAACATAACTCCTAGTTTCCATAGAAAACTGATTACACATTATCCTGAGTCCTATGAACCAACATCAGAGACTCGAGACCCCATTTAGCCTGGAAGAGGGACCCAACTGCCTTAGATGATCAAAAATTGTACCACAGGGGGATGACATGTGAAATGTGGCTGACAGCAGAACCCTTCTGAGGTCTTACTCCACAGCAAAACCTGACACCAATCAATCCCTAAGAAAACATACCTCAGTAGATGCTTGAGAAGCGTTTGTAGTCTGTGTAGTTCATGATCAATTTTTTTGTTTAGGGACAACCACTGCTCTTCCAGTTTTGCAATCTGGCCCTCTAGCTCAGGACAGTTCACGGATGCAACCAGCTGTTTACCTTCATTCAGAGTCTGGTAAAGCCGGGCATGCTTCTCATCCATGTTTCTTTTTATTTGCTAATAAAAATAAAGTCATAGATTGAATTACTTAAAATTAAATCAGCCAGTCAACTCACAAATATCTCATGAAAAACCTACAGTTGAGGTAGGTCAATATGGAAAACAGTTTGGAGGTTCCTCAGAAAACTCAAGATAGAATGATCCAGCAATTCCACTTCTAGGAATATCATCCATGGACAAAACTACACTTCTGGGCATATCCCTGGAGAAAACTATAATGGGGGGAAGATATGTTTCCCCCATGTTCATAGTAGCATTGTTCACAATAGCCAAAACATGGAAACAACCTAAATGTCCATCAACAGACAAATGGATAAAGAAGATGTGGTACATATATACGATGGGATAGTCCTCAGCCATAAAAAAGAATGAAATAATGCCTACTGCAGCAACATGGATGCAACTAGAGATAATCATACTAAGTGAAGTAAGAAAGAGAGAGACAAATACCATGTATCACTTATATGTGGAATCTAAAATATAGCACAAATGAACCTATGTACAAAACAGAAACAGACTCACAGACATAGAGAATAGACCTGCGGCTGACAAGGGGTACAGGGTGGAAAGAGAAAGATGGATTGGGAGTTTGGGATTGGCAGATGCAAACTATCATATTTAGAATGGATAAACAGGGTCCTAATGTATAGCACAGGGAACTATATTCAATATCCTGTGATAGACACCATAATGGAAAAAATATATATATTAAAAGAGAATGTATAAATGTATATAACACTTTGCTGTACAGCAGAGATTGGCACAACATTGTAAATCAACTATACTTCAATAAAAAAAAAAAGAAACAATAATACTTTCCTAACCTTCAAGACTCTCACAGTCTGGCTGAGCATAATTAATGGATTATTATCTTTCATGATCAGAGTGTCTAGCGCATTTCTCCTGGATGGACTTATACATACAATAGAAAATGAAAATTCACAGATTTAGAACTGTTCATTTAATTCTTTCACCTAGAAACTAAAACGGTGACAGTCTTCAGGGCACAGCGAGCTTGCACAGAGGGTTTGTGTGACCTAAGGATTACTCTGAAAATCAAGAAATTTTTACATAGAAATCAGGATTTCCTGTGACTCTGTGAAAACAGGAAGATCTATTATAGCAAGCTCCTTTAGAAGAGGCTGTTCTCCTGGGTTCTCCTCCACTGCTGTCCCCACCAGCCCTCAAACATCCATCCACTCAGCTGCCCTTATTTCCGTTCTCTTGTCTGGGCCCCGGGAAGCATTTTACCTTGTGGGGTAGGTAGGTAGGGGTTATTCATTAGATCCAAATAGTAGGGGGAAAAGTTCATTTTGAGATTCTTCTGAATATAAGGATTCAGGAGGGAGAAAAAAAGAAGACTTCAGAAGAATAAATTAAAACAGTACACTGCTAATTCAATTTCATGAAAAGAAAAATAAAATTCTTCAAAACTGCAAATACAATGATCCCCTGAGGAGAACTCTCTAAAGGCAATTATCTTCCGTAGTTGGGTTCAGCTTAATGACATAACCTGACAGTTACTTAAATTTAATCTTAAAAAATAAGTTATGGTTAAAACAGAACATTTGCTATTTTCCAATTTACTTAAGCTTTTAAAAAATTATTAAAAATTCTACCTCCAATCCCTTTCTACCACTCTAGGTGCAAATCCCTCTTCCTGCTTGAGTCCGCAGGCTAGAATAAACTGTTCAATGTTAGTTTAAAAAAATAAATGGTTCTACTTTTCTAAGCCTTCAGTGCAAGACACTTCATCTTTAGAGCAGCTCTGAGAAGTTTTAATTTCCTCATTTTGTCCCCAAGAGTCAGGCTGCACTAGTCACTTGGCCCATGAGGTGACAACCAGCATTGAACATGGCCTGTTCAACTCCAGAGGTCACACAACTGACTGACCCTATATTCCCAGCCCATAGATGTCCCCCAGTCAAGATATATACAAACTTCCCCATGACATAGAAGACTGATAACAACTTTAGGACCGCTGTCAGTGAGATGGGCTTCACTAGATAATCTGTCTTCTTTTAGTCTGGCAGATGTATTTAAAAGTCTTAGAACAATTCTATCATTTTTAAAAATATTTCAAGCTTAAGAGAAACACAGGTTATAGTTTAAGGCAAGGGTCCCTAACCTCCTGGATGTCAAGGCTGAGGATCTGAGGTGAAGCTGATGTAATAATAATAGAAATAAAGTGCACAATAAATATAATGCACTTGAATCATCTTGAAACCATCTCGTCACCCAGTCCGTAGAAAAACTACTTCCATGAAACTGGTCCCTGGTGCCAAAAATGTTGGGGACCACTGGTTTAAGGTATACAGCTACTCTTAGAGAAATAATCAAGCTTCTATCAGGTTGGCTAATGTGAACTGTTTCTTAATCCCACAAGGTTTAAAAGCTATATTTTTCACTGCATTCTCTCATCTGTCCAGATGGCACCTTCTGCACCCCTAGGCTAACAAAGAATTAAGAAGCAGCTTCTTCTCCCAGAAGACTCAGATTTATGTTTGAGTTTGGCTCAATATGTGAAGATGGCGACGAGATCAATTGAAACTTTCAAGACACCTAGAGAGCATAACTACAGCATTCCAGCCTCTGGAAAATGCTCCTTGTAGGAGCTTAAGTGCCTCCAAGGAATGGTGGTACCCTGCCAGGTAATTCACGTTTTCATTTTTCGTCCAGTCTGGTTAGGCAACAAACCTGTCTTTGAAGTTTTAAAGTGGATATTTGAGAGCACGCACACACAACTAACCACACAACCAGATTCTGACCACATACATTCTAAAGTAAAAACTAAGCATTTCAAGTTTCTGTTGAAAATATTTAGAACCTGTTCTTATCTTGTAGGTCACATTCTCAATGCCACTCGAAAACCATGCTAAGGTTGTATCTTTTCTATGGCATCGAAATCTGAGACACAGAGAGTTCGATCATAACAATACCAAACGTTACACAAGAAAAAATTTCAAGTCTGAAGTCTCTTTATAATGCTGGTGGCAGGTAACAGATTGTTGTTTTCCTCATAGGCTCTGTCCAATCAGGGCTCCACTTGTCATAAGACTAAAAATATGTTCAGAGGCCCATAGTTGGCAAAGTTCTTCTCATACTTGAGCTCATGCCCACACCTGCTGACAGGTAGGTTCTCCCTCCAGAGACAGGTAGAACAAGCTTGATTACCTACATTCTATAGATAAAGACACTGAACCTTAGGGACAGAAAGCTGACAAAGTGCTAGATGAGAGACAGGACTCAAACCAAGGTCCCGACCCCACGTCAGGCACATGGTTACGAAGAGAAGCCCACAAGCAAATCTGCAGTTCTCCCAAATACATCTCACTGTGAGTTGTCTGAGGAACATTTCATTTCAATTCAAATCATTCACCTTCAAAATCAAGTACTTTAGTCAAAATACAATAAAAACACGAAGTGGTTCAGACCATGACTGATGGTTTAAGTGGAAGCAAAATACCTGGTAATGTGAAATCCTTTCCACTAATCTTTCCTCCGTCTCTTCTACCAAACTCACAGAGGGCAACGTAGACATAAGAATTTCCAGGTCCTTTTCAAGAGATGCGTAGTTTTCATCAAATTCTTCCCATTTCTAGAGAATTAAGAACACATGATCACCAGGGGGCTTAGTTCCAGAGTGGGACAAAATTAATCTCCCAAACAAAAATGAACTCTGAGACTGTACAAATTAAAGCACAGATTCCAGGGGTTGCTGAGATATAACCCACCCTAATGAGAGCTCAGCATCTGGTGGGAAACAATTCCACTTTAACTGCTGTGTGGAAAAGGTTTTAAAAAATCCAGGTGGTACTAGGGTTTTATGTTTGTCTCATCAAATCGTAGGGAATAATAGGATTAAGTTAAAATGATACTCTCAGTGTACACCTCTGTGGAGATCTCAGAGGACTTTTATTACTTGGAAAGGAAGCTGCTAACTTTTAAAGTTTTTCAACAGAATCTCATGTTAGGCTGTTCCCAGCCCTCCCTGCTCCAACTCCCAGCCCACTGAACATGACCCAGCCCATTACCCTAGCATGCCGCTCAAAGAAGTGGTTTGAGAGGCTGTGAGCTTATACTTCAGCAGGGGAGTACTACTGCCTTCGCCAGAGTCTGCCTGGTCCTAGCACTGTTTCCAGAGAAGCCTACCTCTGGGGCCCTAACCCTCAACAGAGCTGATTTATGGACACAAAATATTACCTGCTGGAAAATGAACCACCTCACTAATTCTCATATCGAGTGAAACAGTGGGTCACCTGAAAGTTAGGGACACTCACTGGACTCATGGAGTCTTTTTCTTTTTTTTAAACTTAACTCAATAATTTATTTGGCTGTGCTGCATGGCATGTAGGATCTTAGTTTCCTGACTAAGGATCGAGCCTGTGCTCCCTACCCTGGAAGCCCAGAGTCTTAACCCCTGGACCATGAGGGAAGTCACTCATGGAGTCTTTTTCTTTTTTTAAACACCATGAACTATTACTATAAATACCAACTTGACTTACTATTAGAAAATTAATTTTATTAGCTAAAATACTACCATATCTTATTACCACATTAAAAAGTTGAGTATTTCTTTATTTTATGGACTAATATCCACCATGTTTAAGAAGTTAAAGGTGGAAAAAACCTTAAAACTGAGAAAGAGCTTTATGTAAGCTTAACTTTTTTCTTTGAATCAGGACAGGATTGGCATAAATCTACTTTAGCAACAGAACATCTGGGCTTGTCCTCTTCAGGATGCACAGTTTCAGAACCACTGATGTTTCATGAAATGATCTCATTCAATTCCTCAAAGTACTTCCCATTTTGTTTATTTGTACACAGCCCTTGAAGGCAGAAAGATGCTGTGCCATCCCTAACTGACGTATAGGAAATCTCAGCTAATATTTCACTGGAGGAGCAGCAGTAGGAGCTGGAACAGGATTCCACATTTCTCATTGCTGGTTCCCACTTACCTACTTCTTAATAATAACCAGATACTTGTTTTCAAACCTAGAGGTGGTGGTTGAAAATCCAGAATTCCTGGCTTAAGTACAAAATTTATGAAAGCCGCATACCTGCAGTAAACTCTGTAGCTTTATTCCATATTGGTGTGACTTTTCTTCTAGCAATTTAACTTCTTTGACTTGTTCTGCCCCAAATGTTTCTTTCTTTTGCATTAAAGAAGGAAGCATTTTGTTGGAATATGTTTGGATCAAGAGCATGTCAGCAACAAGCTTCTGGAAAAAAAGCTGTGAAATGAGATGTTGACATTTATTTATTTTTACACTGTGAAAAGCCTTAAAATTCAAGTTTTTCAGCATGTTATACTGTCACATTTATTTTCTAAAATCTGAAATTCCAGGACAGCCATGTAGAGTCAAATTCATGAGAAAACAAAACAAAAGTTGCCTATGTATCCACGGTCATTAAGTACTAATGGAATTTTAACAAATCACAATGAAAAATTATCCCTGGTAATATTTTCCCCAAAACTATCAATATTAAAGGGCAAATATTATTAATTAGGCAATTAAAATTTCCAGTGAGATCTTCCTATATCAGAAATTCTAAGTTTTAAGAAACTTTTTTTTTTTTAATTTTTTACCAAAAAGTAGACTGAAACGACTTAGCAGCAGCAGCAGCAGCAGCAGCAGATGCTGATTTGGCTGACTGATTGCAAGACAACAAATTGGATGGATAGACGTGTGAACCCAAGAAATTCACATCACATATTCAATAGCCAGGGGTTCCTAAACTTTGGTTCTAACTTCTACTCGATACAATGGTTAAATAAAGGAAATTTCTTGATGGGGGTCTATTGGGATTCTGGTTGGTCAAAGCTCCTAGAATAGCACTTTAAGACCTTTAAAAAGAAAGGCTTTCCTTCACATGGTTCACCATTTATAGCCAGCTGCACCCTCTAGTTATTTTGGGGGGCCTCTTATTAGGTGAATCCCTTTTCTTATTCCCTGGAAGGGATACATAAAAGGGTCTACCATAAGGTTTGAGACACTGCATATATCAGTTAATATATTTTCTCCTCTTTTCCTCCATTCTTTATACAATATTTACCTTTGAAATTTTCTTAAAGTCTACTTATCAAAAACCTGGGCTTCAGCTTGTTGAAGGCAGAAACTGTTTCTTACACATTTATTATCAGCACTTAAATTACTACATATCTCTTGTTGGTTATCATGAGGTTTTGTTTAATGAAATGAATGGAAAGCAAAGGGATTTACTATAGCATTACACTACATATAATTTGTAATTTATTTATTTATTTTGATTTCAGTTCTCAGTAAGGCCTTTCCTAACCTCCTGAATTCAACTCCCTCTATTAAATGCTCTTAAAGTATGTATCCCAATTTCAACTTTAAATTTGTTTGAATCGCTCCTTGACAAAAATGTCTTCTCAATCAACTAAAAGCTCCATAGATGTTAGGAATTGTGTCTATTTTCACTCACAATTATATTCTTAGAGTTTACCAGAGTTCTTGGTACATGGTGTAATAGACGTTTGTTTAAAGAAAGAAGGAATGATGTATATTTCACCAAGGAAGGACATGTATGCTCTCTGTTCACACTCAGAATAACTTACAGTCTACGAAAAGGTGATCTGACCCATGTGTCTTACCTTGTGATTTTGTATTTGAGCCTGTAGGGCAACTTTACTTTTGGTTTGTTGTAAGTGGTCATGAGCAAGCTTTTCCTTTCCGATATTCACCAGTTCCACCATGCCTTGCAACAAAGCATCTTGCTGGCTCTCAGTGACGAAAGGGCTGCTGAGTTCTGTGTACCTGGCTCTCAGGATTCCCCATGCACTGTCAAGGACATCCTGAAAAGAAAGAGCAGGTGTGCACAAACATTTCCACCCAACCATGAAAATAACCCAAATAAAGAACATATCTAAATTTCCATGGAGAACTTCCAAGGTGGCTCAGTGGTAAAGAATCCACCTGCCAATGCTGGAGATGCCCGAGATGTGGGCCCTGGGTCAGGAAGATCCCCTGGAGACGGGAATGGCAACTCATTCATATTCTTGCCTGGGAAATCCCTTGGACAGAGGAGACTGGTGGGCCACAGTCCAAGGGGTCATGAAGAGCTGGACAAGACTGAGTGACTGAGCACACAGTGCACAAATTTCCTTGGGAGAAGAGAAATGCCTAGTAACTCTTTATAATCATAGTAATTTATGGATTGAATATTTTCTGCTCAGACATACCTCTAATTTGTAAACCTCCTGGAGTAGAACGTAAGGTAAATGAAGCCTCTCTCCTTCATCTCTTAGTTTTGCCACTCGGCTCTCAGAGTTCTGCAGCTCCACTGTATACACACCCACTTTCTAAAGAGAGAGACAACACAAAAAAATAAAACCCTTTAATAAGTCAGGAGTATACATAGTCACTTAAAAAGAATTAAACAATATAGAAAAGAACTAAGGGAAAAATGAAAGTGCCACTTCTCCTCAGTCCTCTCCAGTTCTCCCCAAAGATCCACAGTTGACGGTCTCCTTCTAATGTATTCAAAGCATGTACTGAGAAGAGGTATACATGCATACCCTGAAATGCACTGGATTGCACACGTCACTGGATTCTACAGTTTGCATGCCTTACTTATCAGCTCCTCAGCATCTAGTCACAGCAGTATAAACTAACCTAGAGCCTCTTAAACAGACACAGTAAGGCTGCTCACTGCTTTAGTAATAGTCGGTTCTAAATGGACTTTTGGGCTACTTAGAGTCTTTTAATTCAAGCAGTGCTGCCAGGCCCCTCCTTGAAGATTCATACACATATTTATCTTAATGCACTTGTCTTATTTCTTTAGGATAAGTACAAACCCAAAACGTAGAGCCGTGGCCTGAACACACTAGGTCAACTGACACTTGCTGTATAAGTGAATGGAGCTGCTGGATGAAGAGCATTTAGATTTACAGTTTTGATATGTAGCCAAATGATCTCTAGATGCTGGAGTAGTCAGCACACCTCCCAAGAGGATGAGGGTCTCATTTCTCAATACCCTTCCCAACACTGCACAGACTTGTATTTTAGGGAGTGATTCACAAGCACAGGAGACTTATGGTGATTGTGCAGACTTATGGAGTCTTTTATGCAGGAGACTCTCTGGTTCAAGGTTAAGTCAGTTTGAATTACTTTCACTTGATTACCTGAAGCTGTTCATCAATAGTCTGGCCACTAATTTCATTCAAAGATTGTTGTAAACATGTCTTATTCTTAACAAGTTGATCATATAATCGCTTTATTTCATTCTGTATAAAAAGATAAATGTAGGAAACAGTGAGAATCTCATTTAGAGCTTTGGAACCTTTTAAAAAATTTAGCTGTCCTTTAATTTCTGAGCTATCAGAAATTTCAAACAAACATCAAAATAGGGGAACCCCTGCATTGCCATCATCCATCAGCCTTAACGATTACTGATGACTTGTGGCTGGTCGTCTCTCTTCTGCCCCCTCCCCTGAGCTTTCTTGACTGCACCTGACTTCCCTTCCCTCAGATTATTTTGAAGCAAGTCCAAGATATTACATTACTTTTTTAGTGTATATTTCAGTATGTATCTCTAAATGACAAAGCTTCCTCCCTTTAAAAATATCACAAATCAATAATAATTCCTTAGCATTATTAACTACCCAGGCAAGGTTCAGATTTCCCTAATTGCCTATATTTTCTCCTTTTGGTTTGCTTGAATTGGGATCTAAATGAGGTCCAATAGGTGCAGTGGATTCATGTGTCTTAAATCCCTCATAATCTGCTGGCCCCTTGCCCATCTCTCTTTTTTGTTTCTGGGATTTTTTTTGTGTGAGGGGGGAGGGAGGCAGTAGTAGGAAAAAAAATGGGCTACCTATTCTGTACAGCTTGCCACTGCCTGTATATGGCTGACTGCACTCCCTTAGCACCACTTAACCATTTTATTCCCTTGTGTCTATATGACTTGGATTCTAGAGACTTGATCAGATTCTGGTCTGATTTTACAGGGAAGACTCCTTCCTAAGTGGTGGTGTGTTTCATTTCCTTTTGATTATAAAATTTCTAGCAGCTTCCTAACTAGTCCACCTGCCTCAAGTCTCTGCTTCAATCCTCATTAGACAACTGCCAGCTGGATCTACCAGAAATGTGCACAGACTGTAATACCTTTGTTCAAAAACTTTAATAGCTCCTCCTTACCTAGGAATCCTCCCAGGTGACACTTCTGGTGGTTGAACGTCATACAGGAAAGAAGCATTACTTTAGCTCGACCTAACAAATTCATACCTGAGATTTTGGAAAGGACCTCGCTTTCAAATGGTCTCCAGCCATGAGCAGCTGAACTAACTTAAAGACCTTCATAGAAAGAGTCTCACTGCTTTCCTTAGCAGTTCCCACTTGTGAATGCCTCTGGGTAGAGGAAGGAATGAATATCGGAGGTCCGTGCTTTCACCTAACACTGTGCCAAAGCAGCCCAGTGCCCAGACTTGTACCTGATAACTGCGGGTATAGTCGAGGCCAGCTTTCAGAGCCTTGCTTCTAGAGGCAGCTGTAGCCTGGGTGTGCTCCAGGTAGACTTGGAGATTATCAAAACAGTCAAGGAACTGGCTGGCGTTCTTGCCAGGCCAAGTCATGGCTTTTGAGAGATCATTCTTCTTGTCACTCATAGCTAAGTAAAGTTTTTTCAACTCAAGAGCCAATGTCTGCAAAGTGGAGAGGGAGAAAGACACCGTGAACAAGTTCTGACCTTAAGAGAAGTTTCAGTTCTGGCTAACCAGTGGGCTGCCTGCAGTAACAGCCAACACACGTGCTTGATGGATGCTCCCTACCTCGTAGTGCACCTGCTGGGTACCAATATCCCCTCTGAAGAGCCCAGGTGTCTGCAGCATCTCCTCCACACTGCCCAGGCACTGAAGGAGGGTCTGAAACAGTTCAAATAATTTCTTATCCAGATTCATGTACCTTTCTTCTGACATGTTTTCCTGAATCAAGAGAAGAAAAGGAAAAACAGAAATCACTAAGATTCCTTGCCTTCCTAAGCCTATATTTTCCCTGGTTTCCATTATAGTTTACCATTCATGTTATTTTTTTTTAATAATTAGTCATTTCAAATACTTTGTGAACTAAGTAGCAGAATAAATAAATAAAATTAAGATGTTAACTCTGAGAGAAACAAGTTTAAGAAACTCAGCGTTAGGTATTGAGTTGACTAATGAATAGAATTAAAAGGTAAATCAAAAGATGGACTTCTTTAGTGGGGCCGTCTAACTGGAAGTGTGAAAGTGAAAGTGTTAGTCACTCTGTCGTGTCCAACTCTTTGTGACCCATGGACTGTAGCCCACCAGGTTCCTCTGTTCATGGAATTCTCCAGGCAAGAACACTGGAACAGGTTGCCATTTCCTTCTAGGAGATCTTCCTGACCCAGGGCTCGAACCCGGGTCTCCTGCATTGCAGGCAGATTCTTTACTGTCAGAGCCACCAGGGAAGTGTGGTCCCAGATAAATCACACTACCGCTCTTCCCACTATTCTCTGTCTCCCATATTTTAATGTAGGAGAAAGTGGATTAATGACACCAAGGATGGCCTGAAGAAAGAACTCAAGAAACTTGAAGGGGTTCTTTAGAAAGAGGAACAGTATCTTAAAGGCAGGGATGGTACAGCATGGTGACCATAAGTAAATTAGGAGCCTGCCAAACCTATTAATCACCCAAAGTGGACTGTTTCCTACTGTCTTCTTTGATGGATACCTAAGCTATCCAGCACACCATCTCAGTGCTAAGTCTACTCAGGGTTGGAAACCCTGCTGCTACTCCCTCCCTCCATCTCTCCTCAGCCTTGCAATCCCAGAGCCCCACTGCAGACAGTACTAATAGATCATGATCCTTGTTCCTGCCAATCCTAGACTCAGGTTTAGAAGCCTGTGTACGTGGTATTCTATGTAGCCACTACCAAGTTTACCAGAGTCAGTAACAGAGATAAATTCTATTTGCGATTCTAGGACTCCTTCCATTGTACATCCTATTATTCGTTCAGTAAGGAAAACTATGGGCTTCCCAGCTGGCTCAGTGGTAAAGAATTTGCCCACCAATGCTGGAGATGCAGGAGATACAGGAGATGCAGGTTCGATCTCTAGGTCAGGAAGATTCCCTGGAAGAGGAAATGGCAACCCACTCCAGTATTCTTGTCTGAGAAATCCCATGATGAGAGGAGCCTAATGGGCTATAGTCCATGAGGTTGCAAAAGAGTTAGATACGACCTAGTGACTGTGCACACTCCCTGGATGCTGGCTCTGAGGGTAAGTTAAAGAATCCACCAAACAAATTATGACCAATTTACAGTATCACATTTCCCTTTAATTTTGTTATTGCAATGAGGAAAATATATAATAGGCAGCTGCTACCTGTGCCTGAAGATTATTTGCTTCTTGACGCAGGTCTTCAAGCTGGGTGGTGTAAGTTTTCAGTTCTTCGGGTGTTGGGTATCTAAAGTTATACACACTCACACTGGGTAGAACACTCATATTTGTGGTAACCTATATTTGAAAAAGGGAAATACGATTATGAAGAGTTTGAGATCCTGTTAATGTAAAATATCAAAAATGCCTTAACATGCTATCTTCTGAGTTTATCTTCTTGGAAAGTACTTTTATCTATCTTGTCATTTATAAGAAAAAAATGAGTTAATTAAAATTTAAATATTTTGGACAGCTTTGAAAAGTCATGACAGGCTTCACTTAAGACACTTGAGGGTCCATTTAGATTAAAAAAAAAAACAAGGGAAAAGAAACTATAATTTGAAAAATAGAGTAAAACCACTAATCTTTCAATCTGTAGCCATGCTACTGGACTTCCACAGTTAGCTCTTTCTTTCTCTGTTTACTGGCATACTCCTGGCACACAGCCAACTCTTAAATAGTATACAGTAAATGCCAGGGGCAGATCTGCATCTTGATTTGTTATTGAAAAGCTAAATTAGTACTGAAAATGAGCTGTGACTTCAGAAAGGGGAATGACTCAGAGTTAATTTCTTTGCCAAATTGGAAAACTAACATATAAAGGAACAGGATGGGGTGGTAGATGGACTCTGCTGGGGTGGGAGGGTGGAGAAAGAGGGATGGTATTCTATTCCTGGAAAAAGAACAACATATATGTTATAGCGTGTATGACAAGGAGAAACCAAGACTAAAGTCCTCTCAATGAATTCAATTCAACTTTAATTGGTCAAGTAAGGTTCTTCACAAAATAGGAGAGAACTGAAAAAGTTCCCACCAGACTGGGAAATTGGGAAATCACTGGTAACCATGGCCCGGGTAGTTTGACTGCAAAACTGAAGGCACACGCTTGACTGCTGGGAGCAACGATGCTATTCTGCTCAGGGGCTCCCTGTTTAGAGAGACACCCATCAGTAGCTGGCACAGTATGACAAAGATCATAATGGCAAAGATCAGGTATGATAAGGTGTGTTGGTGAGAATACCTATAGACGGGTACCATCAGCATAGGGACCAGCACATTGCAGATTTCAAATAATCTTTTTATGAATAAATGACACTCATATAGCACTATATCATTTTAAAGTGTTTTCTTTAAAACATATTATTCATTCCTTTATTCATTCAACATATAGTAACCAAGACTTTATGAGGTTCCAGTTACTGCTCCAGGCACTTAAATGTGAACCAGGCAGACATGGTCTTTCTTCTCATGCTGTCTAATGGGGAATATAGACAAATAAGCAGGTGTATAGTTTAGTAAGAGCTATAAGCGGGGAAGCCCACGGTGCTACAGAAGCAAAAAGGGAAGTGCAGATTTCCAGGAAGATGAAAAGAGGATAGCCAAGTATGAAAATCCATCTGGTATCTTTGCTTTCTAAAAATAAATGAAATCCTTTATGAAAATAATGCAGAACACACATGTGTGTTTAATGAATGCTTGTTGGCTTTTCAAAGGTAAACACGTTTATTTACACTGTGTGTACATACACACTCACCTGGGGCTGTACAAGCTGAGGGAGAGGGAGCCTTATTTTTGATGAGAGTTCATGGTGTAAATATTGCCACTTATCTCCACTTTGGCCCTGCGTTGACAAGATCAAGTCTGGAGCATCATTTTTGGGGCTAGATGTCTTACTGCTTTTAAAGGAAAACAAAAGGTAAAAAGAATAATCAATGTACAAAAATTATATTACATCCAGACAGTGTTTTATAAGTGATATTAAAAGAAACACTCTTAATTCTCCCAACTACAAAACTACTGAATGCCCAATTCTTTAAAAATATTTTACCTCGCAGATGATGTCTGAGTTGTATCTTTATCATGCTGGCAATACTGGGGCCATGTTTTGTTAGCGTTAAATTCTATGAATTTGATTAAATCTTTCTGTTCCATTGGTTTTAACTCCAAAACCTATAATTGAATAAGATTCAAATGATCCAATCAATCAAGGTTTAACATTTAGTACACAAGGGTTTCTTCTGTTGAGATCATCAGATTTGAAACCACTTCCTAAATCATTATTTACTATCTCTTGTTCTCATTAATATTTATTTTTCAAAAACTTATTTAAAATATTTAGACAATGATCAAGCATTTTTTAACATAACACTACACACAAGGAAAATCACCCAAAAAATACAAACGCATTTTGAAATAGGGAAAGAAGTGCTGCTGTTGCAGAGGTACACCTGCTTGGTTTAATATGCATGTTAACAAAGCAGAAAAGTTCAAGTGTCCCCAATGGTAGCAGATGAAAGCAAAGTAGCTACTGCAGCAAATGCTCAAAACTCAGACCTGCTGTACATACAGGAACACCTACACATCACACTTTCTATTCAGTCACGTAAGAAAACACTCCAGTGACCTTTCAGTATTTATTACAGCTCAATGGGAAATTCCATATAGAAAACTTTATTCTTGTCCTTATAACTATTGGGGGCTGAAAATACCTGTTGCTGCTGGAAATCTTTTTGTCTGCTGAACTGTGGCCTTTCAGTAACAACAGATTTAAATTCAGAAAGGTTATCTGGTTGGAGAACTTTCTGACGCGCTGAAGATTTCTTTAGCGTGGTAGAATGCTGCAAAACATTTTATGATGGCAGACTATTTAAAATGGTGACCCATTTCAATTCTAATAATGTGACTACACAGTGGAAAAGTTGTATATGAAGTAAATGACTGTATTTTGTTAATTACAATAATTACATACTACAATTTAATGTATTTATTTCATAACAACTTCAAAAAGCACTACATTTAATGAAGTGGTCATTTTACCATTTCCTCAATTTAACTCATTCAGTGAATTACTAAAAGCCAGAAAATCTATTGCCCTTTCTTCTTGAGAACAAAGTGAAATAAATATCAAAAACAGACAAAGTATTAAGCTTATGAACTCAAATTTCCCCTATGTCTGAAACTTAAGTAGATTTTTTAAGAGAGAGAACATATTAGGATAAAAGGGGTTCCATACAGCCTGTATATCTGCAGCCAATCTTATTTCTGTGAATAGAAGTCCTTTAAGTAGAAACCACCATCTCATTAAGAATGGCTGCGAAACAGAATCCAACATCATATTAAAAAGATCATACATCATGACCAAGTGGGCTTTATCCCAGGAATGCAAGGTTTCTTTAACATCCGCAAATCAATTAATGTAATACACCACATTAACAAATTGAAAGACAAAAACCATATGATTATCTCAATAGATGCAGAAAAAGCCTTGGACAAAATTCAACATCCATTTATGATAAAAACCCTCCAGAAAGCAGGAATAGAAGGAACATACCTCAACATAATAAAAGCTACATATGACAAACCCACAGCAAACATTATCCTCAATGGTGAAAAATTGAAAGCATTTCCCCTAAAGTCAGGAACAAGACAAGGGTGCCCACTTTCACCACTACTATTCAACATAGTTTTGGAAGTTTTGGCCACAGCAATCAGAGCAGAAAAAGAAATAAAAGGAATACAGATAGGAAAAGAAGAAGTAAAACTCTCACTGTTTGCAGATGACATGATCCTCTACATAGAAAACCCTAAAGATTCTACCAGAAAATTACTAGAGCTAATCAATGAATATAGTAAAGTTGCAGGATATAAAATTAACACACAGAAATCCCTTGCATTCCTATACTCCAATAATGAGAAAACAGAAAGAGAAATTAAGGAAACAATACCATTCACCATTGTAACGAAAAGAAGAAAATACTTAGGAATATATCTACCTAAAGAAACAAAAGACTTATATATAGAAAACTATAAAACACTGATGAAAGAAATCAAAGAGGACACAAACAGATGGAGAAATATACCGTGTTCATGGATTCGAAGAATTAATATAGTGAAAATGAGTATACTACCCAAAGCAATCTATAGATTCAATGCAATCCCTATCAAGCTACCAACGGTATTTGTCAGAGAATTAGAATAAATAATTTCACAATTTGTATGGAAATATAAGAAACCTCGAATAGCCAAAGCAATCTTGAGAAAGAATGGAACTGGAGGAATCAACTGCCTGACTTCAGTCTCTACTACAAAGCCACAGTCATCAAGACAGTATGGTACTGGCACAAAGATAGAAATATAGATCAATGGAACAAAATAGAAAGCCCAGAGATAAACCCACGCACCTATGGGCACCTTATCTTCGACAAAGGAGGCAAGAGTATACAATGGAGAAAAGACAATTTCTTTAACAAGTAGTGCTGGGAAAACTGGTCAACCACTTGTAAAAGAATGAAACTAGAACACTTCCTAACACCATACACAAAAATAAACTCAAAAAGATCTAAACGTAAGACCAGAAACTATAAAACTCCTAGAGGAAAACATAAGCAAAACACTCTCCGACATAAATCACAGCAGGATCCTCCATGACCCACCTCCCAGAATATTGGAAATCAAAGCAAAAATAAACAAATGGGACCTAATTAAAATTAAAAGCTTTAGCACAACAAAGGAAACTATAAGCAAGGTGAAAAGACAGCCTTCAGAATGGGAGAAAATAATGGCAAACGAAGCCACAGACAAAGAATTAATCTCAAAAATACACAAGCAACTCCTGCAGCTGAATTTCAGAAAAATAAACGACCCAATCAAAAAATGGGCCAAAGAACTAAACAGACATTTCTCCAAAGAAGACATACAGATGGCTAACAAACACATGAAAAGATGCTCAACATCACTCATTATTAGAGAAATGCAAATCAAAACCACAATGAGGTACCATTTCACACCAGTCAGAATAGTTGCTATCCAAAAGTCTACAAGCAATAAATGCTGGAGAGGGTGTGGAGAAAAGGGAACCCTCTTACACTGTTGGTGGGAATGCAAACTAGTACAGCCACTATGGAGAGCAGTGTGGAGATTCCTTAAAAAACTAGGAAAAGAACTGCCATATGACCCAACAATCCCACTGCTGGGCATACACACCGAGGAAACCAGAAATGAAAGAGATGCGTGTACCCCAATGTTCATCGCAGCACTGTTTACAATAGCCAGGACATGGAAGCAACCTAGATGTCCATCGGCAGATGAATGGATAAGGAAGCTGTGGTACATGTACACAATGGAATACTACTCAGCCATTTAAAAAAATACATTTGAATCGGTTCTATTGAGATGGATGAAACTGGAGCCCATTATATAGAGTGAAGTAAGCCAGAAAGAAAAGCACCAATACAGTATACTAATGCTGGTAACGATAACCCTATATGCGAGACAGAATAAGAGACACAGATGCATAGAACAGTCTTATGGACTCTGAGGGAGAAGGTGAGGGTTGGACGTTCTGGGACAATAGCATTGAAACATGTATATTATCATTTGTGAAACAGAACACCATTCCATGTTCGATGCATGAGACAAATGCTCAGGGCTGGGGCATTGGGATGACCCAGAGGGATGGGATGGGGAAGGAGGTGGGAGGGGGGTTCAGGATGGGGAACACATGTAAACCCACGGCTGATTCATGTCAATGTATGGCAAAAACTACTACAATATTGTAAAGTAATTAGCCCCCAACTAAAATAAATAAATTTATTAAAAAAAAAAATGAATGGCTGCGGATTTTACATAGTAAGATTCTACTCATAGGACGCACATTTGCATTTATATACACAGAATGCTTTTAAAAGTCATAAGAATACTTTAACTATATGATTCTTTGATCAGTATATATAAATATTTGTAAATGGAAAACAAAAGTACCTGTGAAATAGGTTTTTGTGTTTCTGATGTTAAATTTTAACCATGTCTATAAAGGCTTCATTTTTCTAGTCAAGCATGATTACACAGTTCCTTTCAAATACAAAGTTCCTTTAAAATTTATGATGAAAGGTTACATATATCTCATTATCAGCAAGAACAACAACCAACCCAGTCAAACCAACCCTAATCAAAGCAATAGGATCACTAACAACAACCTAGATGAGAAAACTACACAGCAAAATGAAACCAATAACAAAAGCCAGGGTACCCATTCCTTAAAGTTTTAAGAGGCACGATTCTTTTTCACTTACTGTAATTCCTCTGTAGTTGTTTCCTTACCTGCACCCAGAGTTCCTTCCTGATAGATATGCCTGTATTTACATACATGTCTATACACAGTCATATTTTACCTGGTCCTCACTGTATTTCTCCTGAAGCATCATTTGGACTTTTTCCAAATTGCATTTCACAGTTTTCAGTTTCAAGGAAAGTGCTTCAGCCTCCTGTTGAGTGGCTCCACTGTCTCCCAGGCCCTGATCTTTGCAGTTCTCTAACAGAGAGGCCACCTTGTGCTCAATCTCTGTTAGCATAGCCTAGGAAATAAAATCATTTCATTAATCATAGTTTTGGTCTCAAACAAGCGTTATACTCTAAAATAAGTTAGAGTCACTGTCTCTACACCTAGGTGTATATAAGAAGTTCCAGAAACACAGGTTGATAGGGACATTGTGAGGTGAGAAAAAAACAACTTCCACATAATTCCTATGTTTTTTCAGTAGGGGTTCAGCCAAACCAACTCCAAATTGGGTGTGAATAAATAAACTAAATTGGTTGTATCACAGTCTAAAACAAGTGATGCTATATTCCCCTTAGAAAACAGAGCTGAACACATCCAGTACAGCATAGTGGTTAGGACCACAGACACTAGAACTAGAACTTCATAGCTGGGAAAATTTGGGCACTTTACATTGCAGAGGTGTACCTCTAGTTATCTGTAAAATGGGGATAATAACAGAACTTACCTCCTGGGGTCACTTTGAGAAGCTAGAGTTAAATCCATATACTTTGGCCAGTGCTTGATATGTAGTCTGTGCCTACTATTATTACTTCCCACCTTATTCCTAAACTTTTTCTGTTGCAATCCAAGTGTTGAGCAGAAATTTTAAAAAAGACTTCCACAGAACCCTTGGAAATTCTTTCCTTTGCTCTTTTCTTGTCTTTCTCAAGCCAAATAAGCTCCCCAAATATCAGAAGACGATTACAGGAAGACATAACTTGGAACCTAAAACACTTAGTCATTGATACCACTGGTCAACTTACACCCGTGTCTAAAAATAAATCGGGAGGATGAAGTAAGTTTCCCAGTAAGTCATCATCATTGTTTTTCTCCTCAAGAGATCAAGTTTGCTCTCTCCTTGGGCTATGGAGCCGCAAAAGTCATGCCAATTGGCTGGGCACACAAGTGTAGCAGCAGCAGAATGTAGAATCAGACACATTCTAACACTGCGATTGCTTGTGCTAAAATTGTGTGTGCTAAGAACAAGTTCAATCCTTTGAGAGAAACTTAAGGAAAAACTTAAAACAAATTTTCAATAACATAGTTATAATTTTTCATCCAAGTCAACTACTTGTATCCTCTGAATACAAACTCTTCTAAGTTTAAACAACATGTACTTATAGATTTTAAAGTGGCTGAAAACAAAGTGTACTATAATTTTGCGCTTTTTATCCACTTATCTATCTTATGTATACATTTTCATGGGTCTACATATATATGCTTCATGATATCTATTTTAATAGCTGCATATTAGTACTCTATGATTCTCTTCATCTCCTTATTGTTAAGCCTTTAAACTGTTTCTGGTGCTTCATTTTGTAATCGATGCAGCCATAAACATTCTTCTCCTTTTAGGGTTACTTTCAGAAGATAAATTTAAAGTAATGGGATTAATAGCTCAAAGAAGATGGACATTTTATCTGCTAACAGCTGACTTCCCCAAATGCTGAACCAATCAGGCAGACATTAGTAGATCTATTTCTCCAGAGTCTTCCTGGATGATATAATTTTTGTCAAGGTAATGTAGGAACAAAACAACAGCTGCTTTGACTCATGCGTCTTTAATAATCAAAGCTGAACATTTCTTCTCAATGTTAAGTTACGGAATATAATTTTTTCTTGACTGACCTGTTTGCTCCTGTCCTTGGATATTTCCCCTCTGGGAACTTAATGTTTTTACAGAGCACTGTAAACCTTTTTAATATGTTTCAGTGTTAAAGTATATATGCCGTGATGTTATATAAATGAGCCAGAGTTGGCCCCTGTATATGGATCTCTATGTTGTTTATTTCTTCACAGCAGACATATTAGTTCATATTTCACCAATGCCAGACTCAAAACTGGACCCCCCACATCTAGTCATGGTTAAGACAAACTCTGGAGCTCTAAAGACTCCAGCCTCTGCTTCCTTCAGATTCCCTGACATCATCTAGACACACAGCCCCTCTGGATCCTCTAACCCCTAGGAGTTCCCTCCTCTCCGCCCCTTCTGGGTGGCGGCCCCACCCCCACTCCTTGCCAAAGGCTCTGGAAGTCCTGGCATGAGACGTCCCAGTCCTTCCAGACCCCACCAAAATGCTGCCCGATAATGCTCACTGCGCGCGACTGCCACCTTGTGGTCATGTCTCTTCCTCGAGCAGCCCCCACGTTTTTAAATTCACCAGAGGCCCAAGGACAAGATTTCAGTGATGATCAAGGACTTGGCTATGGGGTCTACCCAGTCAGCACGACCATCAGTGGGCAGATGGCTCCTGAAGGCCCTAAGTGGCTGGGTCTCAACATCTGGAATACCGAAGGTTCAGGTTAGAGGAGCACTGCTCTGCGCCGACTTACACTGTCTTTTCCAGACTTTCCTGCACGCCTTACCAGTCGGGCCACATGGTAGTGCCTGTATCTGAGTGAATTCAACCCTCAGGAGCTGACTTTTGGGGTGAGAGGTGCTGAGTTGCCCAAGGAAGGAGATCAGCTTGCCTGGCTGGGTCCTACTAGACTCGGACGTAGTAAGACTGTGGGTCTGAATGGAAAGGGGAGGAGCGCCGGCCTCGGGCCAAGGTGGGTCATGCCCAGCCCCACTTAGTGGGTGGAGCTCCCTGTGGACGGGCCAGTGGTTTGAGGCACTCTGAGAGGAAGTCCTTGTCCCCGGACACCACTGCGAATGAGCCAATCAGGTGGAGATGTCAGGCTAAGGTGGCTGTAAGTGCCTTTGAGGGAGGTGCCTTGGCTGAACTCTGAGGACACTCAGTCTCGCCCATCCCTGGAGGGATCCAGAGATCCCAGCCTTTGGGCTGTGCCAGAAGACCTTCCTCAAAATGACTCCAGGCAAGGAAGTTTACATTCCTGCCCCTCCCCACCCAAGGGTGCGTGTGTTCAGTCACTCAGTCATGTCACTCTCTATGACACCGTGGCCTGTAGCCAACCAGGCTCCTCTGTCCATGGAGTTTTCCAGGCAAGAATATTGGAGTGGGTTGCTTTTTCTGCCTCCAGAGGATCTTCCCAACCCAGGGATCAAACCCACGACTCCCGCATCTCCTGCTAGCGCCACCAAGCCAGCAAGAGTAGGAGCATTCATAGTAAAATGACAGCAAAGCCCTTTTCTGCTGTATCTGTAACCTTGCAAATCAGGATTTCAGTTTCATTTCTGATTAATGACAATTCAAAAAACTGAATATTATGACTAAAACTAGTATTTGTTGATTCCTTTATATATACTTTATACTCCAGACACTGATTTAGATACTTTATCTCATTTAATCCTGACAAAGTCTTAGGATATGACCTGTTTGAGGAAAAACAGTTAATGTGACCAGATTTAAACTCTAGATTCTGAGATCTTCTCCACTACTATCTCCCCAAATACTCTGCTTACATAAATTATTTCAAAGAATTATCCTGAGAACAAAAAGTTGAGGCCAAAATAAACACAGGGGTCGGAGTAACAAAGAATCACACTGTTGCTTTCAGAGAAATTCATCTACTTGTGACTGGTGAAGAGACAGGCCGTGAACTCAGACCCAGCAGCCTTACCTGGCACCCTACCAACTGCTGTTCCACCACCTGTTGCATGTCCGCGTCTAATGTTTCCGGCTCAAATGCCACGTTGGCTTGGTGCAGCCACAGCTCCAGCTCGGCCACCTGATTCTTGCAGACATGGAGGACTTCCGCAGGCTCAGGCCTCACTTTCTCCACTGTAGCCTCAAAAGCTCCTTGCTCGACCAAAAGGCCAGTATCTGCAGCCTTGATGGGAGGTGTGGCACCCTATGATAAATCCAAAGATAATCCAGCAGTGAAAAACTAGGAGTCCAAAACATTCAGATTCAGATTTGTAAAGACCTGTAAACTTTAAGATAGCATTTCCCCCAGTTCAAAGAAAAACAAATATATAAAGGCAGAAGAAGTAAAAACAAAAAGAAACAAAGAAGGCACCTCCACAGGCATAGCAACAATCACGTGACCTGGCGCCCCAGGTTTCCAAGCAGCCAATCTGCATGGACACAGGCACAGAGTTCCTTGGCACGGAGGACGCAAACAGGCTGGCAGTTCGTTAAACGGTGGGTCCCAGGAGACAGGTGAGTGAGCGCGAGAGGGTGTGCATGTGGGTGTATGTGTCTGAAACACTGCAGTGAACTGGCCAGTGTTTAAAGTTGCGTGACACATGATTAAGCAATGCTTACATTGCTATGCCCTCTGTTCAAACAGGAAAAAAAAAGATCTTTACACACTGGCGGGGACACAAGGAAAATATATTAATACCTCACACTTTTAACATCTTAAGTGGTTTAAGATTATAAAATATTTTAGCTTTCCCTCCCCCCTGCTATCACTTATCTTTTTCTATTAAAAATAGCTTGAGTCAAGTGATAAGCTTCATTGGGGTAATTTGGAAACTTTCCTCACATTCTTCACTCTCTAAAGTTACTTTTCAGCTTCTAGATACTCAAATATTACTGCGCTAAGGAATGGATGCTTACAGTATAGTACAAAGAAAGCAGGATGTGTGTGATGTGTTCTTTTTATGTTGAAACAACTAGGTTGTTTATCAGTCCCATAGAAAAATTTCTCCCAGTTACCAAGTGAATGTATTCTGGTAATTATATGATAGATAACTTCCAATTTGGAGGCAAAAGATGAACTGATACAGATACTTGTTCCCCACATCTTTTTCCAGGATACGGAAACACTATTATTGACCTTTCTGGAGGAATTTTTTTTAGGAATAAGGATTTGTGTTTTGCTCTATCTACCAAATTAGTGATATCTATTCGGGGCTTCCCAAGTGGCTCAGTGGTAAAGAATCCACCTGCCAATGTGGACAGAGGATACTGGCGAGCTACAGTCCACGGGGTCGCAGAAGAGTAGGACGTGACAGAGAGATTAAATAACAACATAGACATTTCATTCACTCTGGTTATGATGAAATGACAATGTTTTCTATATAAGGCTTTGCTATCTACCTCTCAGCATCTAACAAGGTTTAATTTTGGCCAACTGAGAAATGGGAGTTGCTCACAAATATATACCCTATCTCAACTCAAATGCCTATTTCCTAATATTTATGGAATTTTGTTTAAACATAGAACTTTCACTACATTAGAAGCAGACAAAATTGGTAAGTGGTGACAAAAATATGCAGGATATGAAAATACCACTCGTTTTCACACACACTCTGATGAGGATTACAAGAGCTGGTTCAACAGAAGGGTCCGCTGAGTTGTACTCATTCCCCTTGACCATCTCTTTACGTCACAGATGCCTGCCTTTCCTGCCAAAATGCTATTTCTCCCCTACTTTAATCAGGGTTTTCTTTAAGAATCACCTTCCTAAGGAAGTCTTTTCAGTACCATGTTTTCTCTATAGCTCATACACAGTCAGATCTATATTTAGATTCACCCATTTCAATTTTCTTTTTTAATTCTGATGTTTAAAAAAGCAACTCAAATGTGACTTTACTGCCAGACATCAATTTCTAGTCATCTAATTGCTTCCTAGTTTTCAGATTTTTCAGATATTGTTATATCTCAGTGGCAAAGATTTTTCGATCCTCCTTTTCGTCACCTGAGATAACAATCTGTTAATAGTGATTGATTGATTAATTAATCTGCAATAAGAGATTTACCATCTGGCTTCCCTATTTATTCAAAAACATTATTTGAGCACCTACAACCGCCACAGATGTTTAAAAAAATGACAAAATTTAGTTTCTTTGCTTTCTCTAACTCACTGAATTAATGAGGAAATATGGAAGCTGGAGCACTAATCTTGGTTTTATTTGCTAGTTATTTGAACCTGGAAAGAATCCAAAAGTAATGGAAGACAAAAAGATTATCTGTAACAGTAGAACTTCAATAGTTGAAGGTGGTGCCAGGAATCAGTTCACACCTTTTTTATAGCCAAAGAAATCCAAGTGTGTTTAATGTTTAATCAGTTCACACCCCTTCCATCCCACCACATTGCTTCTGAGCAACTCCGGCCCAGACATAAATTACTTGCCCAAGGTCACACAGTTACAAGATCTTTTCATTCTGAGTCTACATTTTTTCCCACAGTAGTCCGCCTGCTGACTATGTTCTTCAAATGATAACACCAAATTTAAAAAGTAGAAATTATTTTAATCAAAGTTTTATAACTATACATTTTGGAGGGCTAAAAAAGCATGACCACAAATATGTCTTGTTAGAGAATTATGTCATCTCTAAAGCATTAATATAAATTGATAATACCCAATCTTTTACTGGGTTCTAGAGCTAAGCTACTGTGCTAAGACTATCTCATATTTTATGCCACAAGCCCATTATTCCCAGTGTACAGATGAGGAAACTGAGGCTTAGAGAAGTTATTCAAACTGCCTATGGTCACTGGATTCAATCCTAGACCCAGGATTCAATCTCTGATTTCGTTATGCCTTGGGGTCTACAAGTCCACATTTTTGACATAATTCTGTCAACCCTCTGACATTCAAGTTAGCCTCTCAGTCAATGCATGTGACAGTGCTTGATTTCTGTACAACACATCGCTGATCTGAGTACCAAGATCCAGTTAAAATGCAAATGAATTTTCTGGCTGTAGCAATATTTCATGCCAAAATACCAAACAGTTAAATACTTTACCATCAATTCTACAAATATCTGCACACACCACCCCTTTTTATAAAATGCAAAACAAAACTGCCTGGCTAAAGTGCCTAGCATGCTAAGTCACTTCAGTTGTGTCTGACTCTTTGTGATCCCATGGACTGTAGCCCACCAGGCTCTTCTGTCCATAGGATTTTTCAGGCAAGAATACTGGAGTGGGTTGTCATTTCCTCCTCCAGTGGATCTTCCGGAGCCAAGGATCAAAACCGCATCTCTTACGTCTCCAGAAATGGCAAGCGGGTTCTTTACCACCAGCGCCACCTGGGAAGCCCCAAAAGTGAAGGATCTGCCCTTCTCTGAGGCTCAAACTCAGGCCCTTCAGGTTATGAGGCTGATGTGCTGCCTACTGTGCTAAGAGGGAAGATTTAGGTAAAGTGCCTGACCTAAATGCATTTGCACAAATACTAAATATGCTGCTGGGATGATGTGGTGGCAGCTTATTTGGTGAGGCCAAATCTACCTCGGTTTTACATCTTTAAATACTAAATATTCAAATTAGGAAGGCAGACTGGAATATTATGAGTCTGCCTCCTTATTCCTCCATTTACTAACTATACTTTTACACCCTGAATGTTGATGTTTCTTTTGTAAATGTGTGGTACATGTTAACCTACCTTATTTAATCTGAGGATTAGAGAGCAAACACAAATGCCTTTAATGTAATAGGTAGTTAATTAACATTCACTCTCCTCCACTTGTTACCCCCTTAAGCTGTATCTACAGAAAAAAGAAGGGGATACTAATGGAAACGCTGGTTCACCCTGACAAGTGATGAGCGAGTAAGAAGTCTTTAATTGCTCTGTACCACGCTTAGTCTCCATGTAAATATCTGATGGCAAATATTCCATTTATCCAGCGTGGCAGCACACATGAAGATGTTAGAAAGTTCACAAAGACCTCTTGCTTGGTAATACAAACTATCGCAAAACACAGAGAGCCTGTCATCTCTGGGTGCTAGTCCAGGTATTTGGGCAGATGGCTCATCAGCAACAGGGACCTACCTCTGGTGTTCGGTTGGAGCTCAGGGAAAATTCTGGGCCTTGCTCGGTGTTCAGCAGATCTGGTTCAAGAACCTGTGCCATGGAACTATCACATGTGCTTATTTTCCCATCTGCCTCCTGTAAAGAAAAGAATCAGAGGTTCAGAAAATTTCCTGCCCTTAAGCCATACAAGTCCTTCTGCACCTGCTCATTCTACAAATCACCTGCTTACAAAAATGTCTAGACTAGTCAGGTACATTGAGGAGAAAAAGTCTGCTCATTAGGGAAAAAAATCAACTTCTCCAAGTTTATCTTTATTTGAAGACTTAAATCTCCAAAGCTCTGTGGTTAATGAGGAACACATAAGAAATCCAGAGAATTAGGTATTTAAATGAATTATTATGAGAATTAAACTTAAATAAAATTACATGATAAAAGTCCTATTTCCAATAATGGAGGAAAGATGAAACTTTAAAATTTGGGAACAACTATCTTATCCAGGCACTTCATGAAAAACATAACCAAATCTCTATCTCACTGCTAACAATAAATTTCAACTGTATCTAATATTTAAATGTAAAAGACACACCATAAAAATTCTTGAAGAAAATATGAGTGAATCTATTTCCATTCTAAGAGTGGGAAGGGACTTTTAAAGCTTGACAATAAAGGGAAAAAATGTTAATATTAACATTGTTAATATTAACAGTGGCTAAGACTCTGAGCTCCCAATGCAGGGGGCCCAAGTTCGATCCCTAGTCACAGGACTAGATCCCATATGCCACAACTAAAGATAGCACATGGTACAACTAAGACTGGGTGCAGCCAAACAAATAAACATTAAAAAAAAAAAAATTTTTTTAAAAAAAAGAGAGAAATAACAGATTGAGATAACATCTTGCAAACTGTTAATATCCTTAATGTATTAATTACTTTTAGAAATAAATAAGGAACACATCAACTTCTATGTAGAAAATGACAAGTGGCATGGATACATGATTCATAAAAAAAAGAAAATGAAAGCCAATTCACACCTGAAGTGACAGTCAACATTCTTAGAATATATGCAATTGAATCCTCTGGCTATGTTTAACTAAGGTTGAAAATATCCAGTATCAGCTTGGGGTCAGAAAGGAGGCATTTCCATGCATTCTGGTAGAAATAAAATTGTTGTCTTTCTAGAGGACAGTTTGACAATGTGTGTCACATTTTAAATGGAGGTACACTTTGATCCACTTGTTAAGTTAATCAGGTTAAACAATGGGAAAATGAAACTTATACGAAAGACCAGTGTGGTGGGAAAACATGCATATTGTAATCAACCAATCTTGACTGCTCTACTTACAAGCTGCGTGATATTGGACAAATTAACCTGGACTCTCTGAGCCTCACTTGCTTCACCTTTAAAGTGGCAATACAACCCAGCTCACTCATTCCTGTGATTAGTAGACAAGATGACATATACAAAGCACCTAGTAATTCCTAAGAGCGTGAACTGAAAACAGTAACTGCTATTAGAAAGGTATGAACCAAGAACTAAAGGTAAAACTTAGATAAAACTGGAAAGGTAAGTTGGGATCATGAAAAGTCTGGAATGCCAGGCTATGAACACTGCATTTTATTCAGTAGATAATCAGAATCTAGGAAAGACTGGAATTTAACGAGAACTGCTTTAGGGAGATCCATCAGTTAAGTATAAGATGTATAAATGATTAGAGGCTACAAATCCACTTAGAAGACTCCTCTCAAAGTCTAGGGAAGAAGTTAACAATTGCCTAGAATAGGATGATGACAAAAATAATGGGAGAAGAAGGATGTAAAGACTGAATGGACATCACTTGATCAGTAGCCATAAAAGGCCAGACAAATGAGATACTTGAGATGACTCTGACGTCTGTCTCAGACACTGATGAGATAGTTGTGCCACTAACAGACATTGAGAGATTACAAGGAAGGGTAAGCTTTGAAGAAAAGTTGGTAAATGTGTTTGAGATGAAGAAAACACATTCAAAAAGAGAAATGTATTTGGATGGTAGAAATGTGGAACAGATTTACAGGAAATATCAAGACCAGAGATTTAATTTGGGAATCTGTGGCATAGAGGTGACTACAAAACTTATGAGAGGAGAAACTGCCATGAGACAAAACAGAGAAGAAAGAAGATGGTAAACCACTGGGGGAAATGCCTACTATGACAGAGATGGGTAAAGAGAAGGAGCTGGAAGAGGGGCTGCAGGCAGATGAGACAAGAAAGTATAGAAATGATAAAGCCAAAGGAACACTGCATTTCAAGAAGAAAGAGGTTCTTACTGCTAGAGGTCAAGAAGGATCAGGACTAATAAAAGGGCATTTCAACATGCAAAAAAACAAAGATCACAGCTTCCAGTCCCATCACTTCATGGCAAATAGATGGGAAAACAATGGAAACAGTGATAGACTTCATTTTCTTGGGCTCCAAAATCACTGCAGATGGTGACTGCAGCCATGAAATTAAAAGACGCTTGCTCCTTGGAAGAAAAGCTAAGACCAACTTAGACAGCATGTTAAAAAGCAGAGACATTACTTTGCCGACAAAGGTCCGTCTAGTTAAGGCTATGGTTTTTCCAGTAGTCATGTATGGATGTGAAAGTTGGACCATAAAGAAAGTTGAGCACTGAAGAATTGATGGTTTTCAACTGTGGTGTTGGAGAAGACTCTTGAGAGTTCCTTGGACACCAAGGAGATCAAACCAGTTAATCCTAAAGGAAATCAACTCTTTAATACTCATTGGAAGGGCTGATGCTGAAGCTGAAACTTCAATACTTTTGCCACCTGATGCAAAGAACTGACTCACTGGAAAAGACCCTGATGCTGGGAAAGACTGAAGGCAGGAAGAGAAGGGGATGACAGAGGATGAGATGGTTGGATGGCATCACCGACTCGAAGGACATGAGTTTGAGCAAGCTCCAGGAGTTGGTAATGGACAGGGAAGCCTGGCGTGCTGCAGTCCATGGGGTCACACAGAGTTGGACACAACTGAGCGACTGAACTGAACTGAAAGTTAATATCCAGAAGTCAACAGCAGTATAAATATAGCAAGGGGCAAAATCTTGATTACAAACGGAGCCAAGAAAGAGGAGCACTAACTAAAGACATTTAGCTATAAATGAAAGAGGAAGCACCATGAAATTGATCTGGAAAGCAGGATCAAGAAATTCAACACATTAAGGTAGCATATTGAGGCTTTCCAGGTGGCTTAGTGGTAAAGAATCAACCCGCCAATGTAGGAGACACAGGTTTGATCCCCAATCCAGGAAAATCCCACAAGCTGCGGAGCAACTAAGCCCATAAACCACAATTATTGAGCCTGTGCTCTAGAGCCCGCAAGCTGCAACTACTGACCCGTGCCCAGAGCCTGTGCTTTGCAACAAGAGATGACAGGGCACCACTAACAGAGAGTGGCCCCTGCTCGGTGCAACTAGAGAAAAGCCTGGGTAGCAACAAAGACCTAGCACAGCCAAAAAGAAACAAATAAATTATAAAGTAGCGTAATGAGCCCAGTACAGGACATCAAAATGTAGAAGATAAAGTTCCTGCTTCTCATCAAACTGTGTCAGATCGATGCATAAAACTGTGATAAATCATAATAACTGAGGTTCAGAATGCTATGGGAAAACAAATGGAAAGAACAGGGGGGTTCTTGGAGGTGGTAGGAGTTGAAAAGGGCCTTTATGGATTAGTAGGAAGTCCATAGGCAGATATGGAGAGAAGGGTACCCGTGGAGGCAGAGCAGTTTCTAAAGAGATGGTCTGGGCTTTAGGAAGGATAGGGCAATGGGGGAAGGAACTTGTTAGGGAAGGGAAATATGAACACTTCTGAGGTGGAGAGGAAAGGACACAACCAAGAGGCAGAGATTGGAGACGCTGGCTTAAGTGTCCCCATGCCAACTATCAAAGAAAGGACTGGCCTGGGAGCTGGGTAGGGTCAACCCTAGTCAGGACTCAGGTGAGGGGGGAATGTGTGGACCATAATGATGCAGAGATCCTTTCGAAGCAAAGGGAAAACATCATCTTCACATCAGCATGAAATGATTTTTCTAATGTAGGGCATTTGCCCTCTATTTTGAAAGACTGGAGAAGTTTATAAGTTCACAGGGAGCAAAAAGTTGTTATTCATTCGCTAAGTCATGTCTGACTCTTGGTGGCTCCATGGACTGCAGCATACCAGACTTCTCTGTCCTCCAATACTTCCCAGTTGGCTCAAATTCATGTCCATTGAGTCGGTGATGCTATCTAACCATCTCACCCTCTGCTGCTCCTTTATCTTTTTGCCTTTAATCTTTCCCAGCATCAGGGTCTTTTCCGATGAGTCGGCTCTTTGCATGGCCAAAGTATTCCGCTTTAGCATCAGTCTTTCCAATAAATATTCAGGGTTGATTTCCTTTAGTGCTGACTGATTTGATCTCCTTGCTGTCCAAGGGACTCTCTTCAAGAGTCTTCTCTAGCCCCACAATTAGCAAGCATCAATTCTTTGATGCTCAGCCTTTATGGTCCGACTCTTATATTTATACATGACAACTGGAAAAACCAAAGCTTTGACTATAAGAACCTTTTGTCACCAAAGTGAGGTCTCTGCTTTTGAATACACTGTCTAGGTTTGTCAAAGCTTTCCTTCCAAAGAGCAAACACGTTTGAATTTCGTGGTTGCAGTCACTATCTGCAGTGATTTTGGAACCCAAGAAAACAAAATCTGTCACTGCTTCCACTTTATCCTCTTCTATTTGCCATGAATTGATGGGACCAGATGCCAAGATCTTAATTTTTTGCATGTTGAATTTCAAGCCAGCTTTTTCGCTCTCTTCTTTCATACTCAACAAGAGGCTCTTTAGTTCCTCTTCACTTTCTGTCATTAAGGTGGTATTATCTGCATATGTGAGGTTGTTGCTATTTCTCCCAGCAATCTTGATTCCAGCTTGTGATTCACCCAGTCTAACATCTCACATCATGTACTCTGCATATAAGTTAAATAAGCAGAGTGACAATATACAGCCTTAACATACTCTTTTCCCAATTTTTTAAACCAGTCCATTGTTCCATGTCTAGTTTTAACTGTTGCTACTTGACCTGCATACAGATTTCTTAGGAGACAGGTAAGGTCTGGTATTTGGATCTCTTTAAGAATTTTCCACAGTTTGTTGTGATCCACACAATCAAAGCCTTTAGCGTAGTCAATGAAGCAGAAGCAGGAGCAAAAAGACTTATTTTATCAATTTATCTTCCGCACCACTTTGTTCAAAAAGAGAACTCTCACCCTCAACTGCTCCCCAAAAGAGGCATGTTAAATGCTTTAACCACACTAGTCAACCTTCTAGCTGCTCCTTTAACTGTTTTTTTCAGTTGGAATTTTCACTTAAGGGATTTTCCTCAGGTAAATACTTATAGGCTTCCCTGGTGGCTCAGTGGTAAAGAATCCACCTGCCAATACAGGAGATGTGGGTTTGATCCCTGGATCAGAAGACTCCCTGGAGAAAGAAATGGCAATCCACTCCAGTATTCTTGCCTGGGGAATCCCATGAAGAGGAGCCTGGTGGGCTACAGTCCACGGGGTCACAAGAGTCAGACATGACTTAGGGACTCAGCAACAGCATTATCACTGAGTGCACAAAAGAAATGCAACTAACACTCAGCTGTCTTTGCTTTGTGCAGAGGTAGCAGTAAGAAGTTTAAAAAATTTCAACCCATATAGATTCCATCCTGAAACATTCTTTCAAACAAGCAAACTCTTTGCTTTGACTTGCTATCCCTGCCCATCCCAACCCCCAAGAAATGTGACCCGCAGAGTATTACCTGAATGATTGTTCCAGAGGACGAGGATGCCCTGTCCTCCTCCACGTCCTTGTCATGCTTCCACAGTAAAGATGGGAACCCTGAAGACGGCTCTGCTTTCTTATCTCCACTCTAACACAGCAATCAATTGATTAGCAGAGGGAGGTGACTTCTACCATAACAGCATCCTCCTTATCTCTTTTGTGTAACACTCAGCTTACCAGGCAGTATAATTGCAGTCTTTTATTCCACCCCCTCCTCCCCTTCCCCCGCTATTTATCATTGATTTCTCTGGCTACTACATCACAGGAGTCCAAATGTGACTGCTCTTCCCAAAGCCAAAAAAATATTCTTCAAGTTGGGAGTCCGTTCATGTCCTATAAAGGGGACCTTTAAAACAGCACTTTAGGAATTTCATCTGCTTTGGTAAATGTAATCTCAAAGGCTCTTTAACCACATGTATTTTTTTGATATCAAAGACAAACAATGATTATAAACATATCAGTTCAGAGGCAAATACAGGTCTCAAATTAGAATCATACTGAAATGAACTCTTATTTTGGCTCCAGCACCTCCTTCATTTTCAAAATTTTCTCTGCTATGAAGAGGCAGAATCAGATCACAAAGCTGTCTGACGGTCAGAGTATATAAGCCTCACTCCTCCTCATCCGAGCACTCAGCCCCACGTGTCCCAGTGATACAGTGAAGGACTACAGGCTATTCTGTGTGACCGTGGAGTGACTGAGCAATCTATAAAATGAGCAGGAAGAATGTCTGCTTGTTACGTAGGAGACATTAAAAACTGTCAATTGCTGCAATTTTCTTCCCTTTGGCTCAGACCCGTTACTGCTTTAGTTCTTAAAGTATGAAATGGAAATTGATATAATGAGAAGGCTGGTGAAGGTCTCATTCAACCAGTTCTGATAAGAGTAGTAACATAGTAGTGTTAACACCCTACTATGGTTAACACCATTCTTCGTGTCCTTGGCAGTGCTGTCTGACTACAAAAGTAATTCAAATATGGAAAGATAAAGCCACCAGGAGTGCCAGCCAAGCAGCAAACTCTCAGAACTCCAGAGAAAGTACTCAGAACTCAGGATATGACAAAGAACTTCATCTTCTCCCTTCTGCCAACAAGTGTGTCTGAATTACATTTATCCCACTCTGGCCTGAAGTAGGTTTAGATGCACTTAAACATTAATAACATAACTACTTCAGTCACCCTTACAAAATACTGGCATTGAATTTAAAAAATCCTTATGTTTCCATTCATTGTAAGATCTTCTCATTGACCTTTTAGAGATTACGGTTCTAACAAACTTGAACGAGAAAACCATTTTCCTTACTTCACTCTTCAGGGAGCTCTCTTCTGCCTCTTCCTCGAGTGCTGGCAGGAAGGACATGGAACCCGTTCTGTTCAACTGAAAGGCACAGCACAAAGACTTGCAGCTGGATTGCCGTTCAATGTCGTCAGGATCCCGGCCCGGCTGCTTTTTTATGTAGCTAATTTTTTACTCACTTTATCCAGGATGCCCACCCACACAAGTAGCCTCTGGGTTTAGCAACTCTCAACTCATCCAGCCAAATATCATGACTCGGTCAAATCTTAGATCCCTTTCATTTGCATTGTCCTCTGTGACCCCTCATCAAACAATTCAAGAATGCGATTACTGATGTAGATTCCGAGTGGGCTTTGGGAGGTGCTGGGCCCGTTTCTGAGTTAGCAATGGGCTCACAGTTTGGTAGGAAGACATTTCAAAGGGTGACTGCCACCCACCTACCCCTGGGATTTCATAAACACCTTCTTAGGTAACCTGAGCATAAGAATTCTGGATTGAGTCCAGCACAGACACACCCTGAGAATTAATATTCACTCATGAATAATCTCAGGCAGAGTATTTCCACTTGAAGAAATTCCTTTTCTATAGGCCATAGAGGCCACAGGTTTTCCAGATGAAAAATACTACCAATTTAAAGCTCTTGTGGAATGTGGGACCAGTGTTAACTACAGCCATACCCACCTTCCACTCAGAAGCATCCTTCTCAGCCCCTGCATTCTCCTCAGATGCCCCGACTGACAGCACTTCCTGTTCTAATTCTTGCTGTTTTTCCTGTAAATGCTGGTGAAGGTTTAGTATGGCAGCCTTCAAGTCCACCAACAGGTCTTCTTTCTTCTGGTTCAAGCTCATAATTTGCTTTTCCATACCTTCGATTTCTCCCTGTGCAGAAAGAATGTTTGCCTTGGTTTGGGACATCTGATGCCTTTGCCACAGGAGCTTGCTGCATTTGGTGCAAGGGCTGAAGTTTCTTCTATGCTGCTGGCTTGCACAGCCAGGAACTAGTCCCTAGTACAGCATAGTTCCCTTCCCTCCAGTTGTGTTTCTAAATGATCCAGGGAGGGTTCATGATCTCCCTTATAGGATGCCTTAGCCTCACTTGACACCCTGTCAATCAATCACCGGGGGTCAAGTGGTGGCTCGGAAAACTAACAAGCCCCATGGGTGACCGTGGAGTACAGCCAGGGTTGCCTCACCTCAGTGGCCATAGGACTTTCTGGCCAGAATCCACAGGCGTCAAGAACTCCACTTTAACAAAATTCCAGAAGATCTGTATGCAGACTAACACTTGGGAACCACTGAGAGAAAACTAGGCTAGAAATTTCACACTTTCATGGTCACTTTTGAAGCCTTCTTTAGTTTTACTAAATTCATTTACTTTTTGTCTCACAGCCAAAGCTTCCTACCATATGGGGATAAATAAGCAAATGAAGGTGCTGTGAAGTGTAATTTGTTATGGGAATGATGAAGAGATGATTCCAAGCTTTACAAGGTTAAAAAATTTGTGTGACTGACATGTGGGAATAAAATGTCATACATGGGCAGTAGAAGTGCAGACGCCCACTATCTAAGAGGGTTATTAGAGTCATAGAAGGCTGGATTTGGAGGAAATGACAGGTGTTGTCCTGTTTGACATCCTCCTCTCCAGCACTCTGAAAGGCATCATCCAAACCTGAGCTGTATCAGAAGACAAACTTGCTCCTTTTTAGCAGAACTTCATGTACTGAAATTTTGTTCCTAACATATTCTTTAAACCCTGTGTTCATTCACTCCTTTTTCCCTTATTTCTTCTTTCCATCCATCTATCCTAGAGACATTGATAGAATCATCATTTTTTTTTTAGAGACAGAGCAACTCCGCCTATGAGTGAAAGTTCTAAAGCCCAGAGAAAGTAGGTGATTCTTCCAGAGCTGCAGCCAGCGACAGAACACAGACCTGACTTCTGACACCCAGCCTACATGACTCCAGTGCTACCGCACACATTCTGACATCATACCCCTGTTCTGTCTGCAGTGAAACTTCTTGTGAATGCTTTGGGAAATGATAACTTAATTAAATCTGAGTTAGCTGTGGTGTGTGTCCCTTTTCAATAAGCACCAAACTTCAGAAGTACGGTGTCTCCCAACAGACATAACACTATAGCCATTAGAACAGCACTTAGAGAAACAGACCAGTCTCCAGAGCCACTAGCATTATGGAGGCAGAGAAGGGCACAAAGCCGCCATTCTCAAAGTGGCATTTGCAAACCCCAGGAGGTCTGCACTCCATGAGGTCACGATCATTTTCATAATAATACCAACATGTTACTGGCCTTTCTCACTGTGTTGACATTTTTCTCTGTGTGATGTAGTAAAAGCAATGGTGGTTAAAACTACTGACACTTGGTAGGAACCAAGGCAGAAACGTCAACTGCATCAGCATTACTAGAAGCTTCGCATCTAGTAATTTAGCATCATACTAAATTTAGTAATTTAGTACCATGAATTTAACTGTAAAAAAAAGCCAACTTCAGTTAAGAATATCCTTGATAAAGAACATGTATTTTTAATATTCTGTTTGACACAGTGGGAAGCCTGCGTAAAGCCTGCACTTCTGTTGTATACCAAAGTTCAATGGTTGAGGAAAAGCACTCATGTGATTAAGTCTCAAGCTGACCTGTCCATTGTTTTTTCATAGAATACTATTTTTACTTGAAAAAAAGACAGTTGTTAAACTATACATACATATGTATGTAATACACATAAAGATTTTTCTGAAGAGGTAACATCTGCAGATGTTAGTAAATGTGCATTCTTTAATACTGGCTACTGAGATGTGTCATCATTTGAAGGATCTACATAACAAGTCAAATAAGTGTTTTCCAAATGATCAAGCATGATGTTATAAAATCATGCATGGTTGGAGATCCATTCCAAGTATAAGACAGACTGATGGATTTTAATGTAAGAGTATGAAAGTTCACTGACATGGCTCCAAATTCCATTTAACAATGAACCTGTGAGTAAATCTACCTGTCAGAGTTTAGTGTCGTTTCAAAGGATGTCCAAAATTATTCAAAAGCATTATTAAAATATTTCTCTTCCATGTATGTGTCTTTGAGAAGTTGGATCATATTTATATGCTTCACACAAAACTATATACCTCAAAAGATTGAATGCAGAACCAGGTGAGAATCTAGCTGTCTCCTAGAAAGCCAGATCCTCATGAGATTTGCAAAAATGCAAAACAATGTCACTCTTCTCACTATATTTTTTTCCTGTAAAATATAATTTCTATTAATATTTAATGGGTTTATTATCACTATTTAAAAATAACAGTTTTATTTACATTTCTGCACTATAATATACACAAAAGCTCTTTGGAGTTCTTGAATTTTTTAATGTAAAGGGAAATTTGACACTTTTATAATACTGAATCACTAACACATTGAGTCTGCCTTATTGAGTCCACCACTTAATAGGTTGTGTCATCTTAGATTTCCCTGTACTTCACTTTAGACATTAAGGAATTTGCCCTATGACAAAGAAAGAAAGTGGTGTAACCTGGTTTTGAATACCACAGCAACTGCTTGCCTATACCAACTTGATGGTAATAGAGAGTTAACATGCAAACCATTGTAACTGGGCCCGTAGGACATTGTTAATTATGGCATATGGTGAGGCTGCTTAGTATATGGCACTCTTTATTACAACAGCATTCAGTCTTTACCTCTAAAGCCCAGCCTGCATGACCCCTATGTCAGAACGCTAGCTGGGAAGTCAGGTTGTCCAAATACCGTGTGTTACATCAGCTTCTTTGGTACCAGCCAAAATGCCCTAAGTTGAGGCTAAAGACACTTGAAGAGACTTCCATTATGATAATTATATAATAACCTATTTAATGAAATAGGCATAGAAAGTAATCATATACATAAAATACCTTCAGTTGAAAGAGAGAAGTAGGAAATACACCATATCGTCAAAAAGGTTTCTAGATACCGACAGCTCAGAAAGTGAATGAACTGCTGGACAAGTGAATGAGACAAATGAAATGAAAGAAACGTACCTGCACGTGTGACAGGTTGGCAGCTTGGTCTGTTGGCATATGTTCAGGGGCGAATTCAGCTGGATAATTATTTAAGATCTGCTTCAATTTTTCTATTTCTTCATTGCATTCATTTGTCTGTTTTATGACTATCTATAAAATAAACCCCCCCAAGAAGAATCTGTTACAATCCAACGACTTGACCAATGGGTTCCTTTCAATGTCTATCCCTGTTACAAACGCCAATCAATTCTATCAAATACACAACTACACAGTTTTTAATAGGGAGTGGTAGTCTCAACATAGAGAGCAACGTGTGCAAACCTGGCACCTGACTGACTTGCTCTACTAGATGCCAGAGCACCTTGGGCACTGCTGGGAGTTGAAGTCTAATTAGACATGCATTTGTTCTTAAGTTTTTCCAGTCTAATGGGCTTATTCTGGGAAGCATTTTATAGCATGTAAACAAAGCGGCTAAGTTTTATGAAATTACTGACAGTCACATAAGACATTTTATACATATTCCTTGTCACATTTCTACACAGACAGGTGACAATCCTGGGAATGGAAAGGGCAAGTGATTTGAGAAATGACAGATTTTCCTGGTACAGACACATCCTCACCTGGTACTCTGAGATCTGTATGTTTTATGGTAAGAGGTTGAGGCTTGAGAGTTTGAAGAATAAGGCAAACCAGAACAATATCTGGAATCTGGTGTTAAAAGCTTGAACCTAACAGTATGCTAAATGATACAATAAAAGTGTGAGGAAAGACAAAGAAATGGACTTCAAAAGAAAATCTGGATATTCCTTTGTATGCTTCACAATGAAACTAAATGCCTTTTGAAACTACAAAGTTTCTGGTCAACACAGAATTCTTCCTTATATTTACTTTAATATTTAACTATAATTTTAATTTCACAGGCTAGAAATGAATAACTATGTTCACTGCACACACCTGTTCCCCAGCCCTCAGTAATGAGCTACATCCCATTACTCCCTCCAAAAGTAATTTGTCTTATTTTCTACAATGAGAGCACTTACAATATCTAACTAGAAATTAAAAGAAATGCACCATATTCTATGATTTCATTACTATCAGCTTACTTAGCTTTGAAATACCTGAGATGATATCTGATGTCCACTAACACAATAAGATGGAAAATTTTAGCAGCACAGCTTGATATCTAACTTGGTACAAAACCTAATTTCCTCTTCTATTTCCCCCCTTTCATCTTGTGAAGGAGTCATTTTAAAGCATAGTCAGAACTGTTATTTTCTTTTTCTAACCAAGAGACCAATAAAACACAAAAAGATGAAAAATAGATCATACTTTCTATCATTGCTTTTTGTTTTCTCTTTATATTATTAAAAAAAAAATAGTACATTGAATGCCAGATCTTTTTTCTCCCTGTGGGTGTTAGGAAATAACGTCAGCAGATCAGTAGCTAGGCCACAGAGACTGTGAGCTAAGACTCCAGAAAGAGATACAATATCCTCAAATCTTAGAACAGAGTGACCACCAAATGTGAATGAAACTGAAGAGGGAGAAAAAGATAGCAGTTTTCTTCCTATAACCGGGGGATGAGTGGGAAGGAGGAAAAACAACTTTTTCTCCTGTCCTGAACCCCTCATCAAGAACACTAGGCACAATGTGGGAGCCTACCAAGAGGGTTGAAAAGTCCGTGGCTCTTTCAGGAACTTTCTTTTCCCATAGGAGTGGTTGTTGATTTAGGAACACAAACCAAAGTAAAATGCAATTTCTAAGTGATGATAATTCTTTGGCTTGAGATCAATCAAAATGTAAGAATAAAAAGCAAGCCCTCAGGGAGAGGCTAGACGATGCCATCAGTTAGAAAGAAGGGACTCTGATACCAAGAAAAACACTAGGAGCCTAGAAACACAAATTCTTGTCTTATTCATACACAAATTAATCCTAACACATGTTAATTCTGGTATTTTATCAAATCACCTAACCTTTGCACATTAGTCTCCTAACGTGTAAAAATAAAATGCCAAAGTGCCTACTTGACCTGCATCACGTTGGCAATAAGACAAAATGATTAAAAGGAAAGCAACTGAGATGTGTAAAGAGATAATTGTAGGTCTGTCGGCCTCATGTGACTGCAAATGCACTATGCAGGTTGAATCTTTTCCCATAGCATTTTACCCATGTAGATCTTCAATTATTAAAGAATGGAATGAAACACACCATAACTATGCTTCAATGTCTTCAACCAGAACAAGGGTAAGAGCTAAGAAAAAATCACGTTAGCTACATTTGAACAATAAAATACTCTCTTATATCAATGCCGCCTCCTGGATAATAATACTGGAAGAGACCAAAAAGAATCAACACAGGCAGCGTCTTACTGTCATGGGAATTTGATCTACCCAACCTTTAAAAGTGAAAACAAAACCAGCTTTTGCTGAACATTTTCATCCAACAGGCTGGCTGTCATCACAAGCCACTCACCTTTAACAACTCATTTTGTTCCTGAGTCACGTTTTCCAACAGTTTTATATCTTGTAAAAGCCGATTTGTCCGCTGAAACACAGGCAGAGGCTTCATTCCTGTCTGGGGTAACCTCAGTTCCACTTGGTAAGACACAATTTCAGCAATGGTTTTCTTCATGGGACGTATATTTTCCAGTATCACCTTAGATAAACATGGTATACAAGTGGGGGACAAAAAGGCCACTCTTAAATCTATTAAAAATTAAACTTTTGTCTTTACAGTTTTGAAACAGTTTCTTAGCTCAGGTTGAAAAGAACTAATATTACTTGTGATCTGGTAGTTAGGGGGTCTCAGGAAAGAGTGCCTGGGGCAAAAGTACCCTCCAGCACAACATGATGCATTTGAACAGCCTTTCCTTCTTTCTCCCCTCCCGCCTCTATCTGTAGAACCACTGTTTTGCTTTCTGTGTTGTCGCCAGGCAGTGAGCCATGTAAGGCAGGTACTATCCCCTTACTAACTCTCACAGCAACTGCACTCAACACAGGGCTTCCCACTAACAGACCCTCAAAAAATGCTTACTGCACTATCCTGTCAAATTTCTTAAGTCTCAAAAGTATACTTCTATTTCACTTTAATGACATCCTATCCATAGAAACCTGGATTTACATAGTGAATAAATTACAAGAGAGTATTCACTTTACCAAGCATTTCATATACATTATTTCATCTAATCTTCATAACTGTCCTAGGAGGCAGAGATCAAAACAGGTAAGGAAATTGGGTTCACAGAAGTCAGAAGACCCACATGGGGCACATGGCAAAGAGGCAGGGTCGGGATTAGAACCTGGGGCTGCCTAAGCCCAAAGTCCACGCTCGAGGGGGAACCAACATCTGTCTGTTGCTCAGTATGTCCCAGCTTCTGTGCTAGGGGTTCTGTACATGTTATAATTGTCCAACATAATCACTGCATTACCACGGCATAGATACAAAAGCAAATCCAAGAAATATTAACCAATCATGTAAAGGCACACAGGCAGAGCAGCTGGGGCTGGAACCCAGTTCTCCTGACTCAGAGGCCTAAGCTCCTAGACTGTTAAACACTTAGGTTTGACTTGAAGGAAAAACTGCCAAACTTTGAAGTTTTAGGAAGAAATTAATTGAAAAAATAACTTACAGGAAAATGATCTTTATACAGAGACCACTATGAATAGGATTTAAAACATGGTATTTATAGTCTTTCCCAACTTGACCTTGTTCTTACTTTAGCAAGACTAAACACTTTTAATCACATATTATTACATATTTTAAAATAAGCATAGTAAGTGTTAAGAGAAAAGATTTTAAAACTGATCCATGCTTACCTCTCCATGCTTAAGATGTTCTTCAGGTGAAAAATCAAATATTTCTTTGGATAACAGGATAGCTTTGATTTTTGAAACTCTCTTCTCCATTGATTTTACTTCCGTTTCAATGGCAACCACATCCTAGAATTTCAGAAACAAAATAACACACTCATGCAGTATATTATATGTTAATCATCTTTATAAGACACAATTTATTGCCGTTTATTTTCACGTTTAACCAAAACATGTTTGCCACTTGTATCTCTTAAAAACTAACCAAGTGCTTCACAGATAATGTAGACTGTTTTCAATAAAAACACTTTTCTGTTAGTAACGGCATATAACACTACAAAACGCTGCATATAGTTGCTGGGTTAAAGATCCTCAACAGGCCAATATTTAATTAGTTATGCTATGAGAACAAAAGCAGAATGCATCTGAACCAATTTTAAGTAAATTGTCAATTATGTGCAAACTCTTTAGATTTATCTTTGGAATGTGCTCAAACACTTGAATACGAGTGGGTCTAATGCTGAAAAAGAATTCTTACTACTCTAGGAAGAATGATCCAGGCACCCTTGGGAAACAAACACACAAGGAGCTAGAAAACTGACAGATTTTCCTGTCAATTCCCTAACAAACTGTTGTCATGTGCAACCTACTCAGGTTAACATAAACATTAGATCATCTGTCCAGTGGCTATTCTCCCGTCAATGTCAACCTCTAGAACCTGGCCAAAACGGTAAAGTAAAAATGCTGCAATTTTTGCTATCAAACCCACATATTTAAGGATACGTGCTATAAAACCTACATTTTAAAGTCCACTCACACTGTAAGAGGGCCTTCAGATCTTTAGAGCTTAATGCAAATAAACTGTAGCAAAAATAAGCTATGCCTAATAATGAAGGAAATAGAAAAAATGACATAGAAATCGACAAAGGGTTTCAGATTATAGCAATTTAGAGCCATTCAGTACAGGACAAACATAACTCTACGAGCAAATGAAGCAGTAATTATAGTAATTTATAGTATTATGAGAAGTTCAATTATATTGAAATTATTTTCTGTACCTTATATTTAAGAAAGTATATAAAAGTATATAAGGCATTTCATGGTCATTTCTGTGAAAAGTTGTAGACACATTTAACAATTTTGAAATAAGAATATTTAACAAGTACGATTCTCTGAAGTTACTTAAGTGTATTGCAGGGAATGTAACTGAGAAGTAAAAGGTAAATTATTAAGACTAACTGCATCTGCCTTTGCTGTGTGACTCCATCCTAAGATAAATGCCTCACACGTTTCAAGCTAAAATAAATAAAATTATTTAAAAGTCCAGTGGCTCATATACAGCATCCCCTCAATAAATATTTGCTATCGGTCATGGAAGCCTTGGGAAGTTGTCTGTTTTAATTCCCTCTTTGCTAATCTTCACTTTAAAATCAATAATATCTCCTCTCTGACAAAGAGAAAACACTGAGCATATTTGACCAAGGTTCCTCCCTTTTAAAAGACCACTTCTGAACTGAGAATAGGGATATGATTTTTCATTGTAGTTGTACTACAGGGCACAAAGTAAAGAACCATTCAAAAAATGACAAACAAAATATATATCAGATCAATGTGTCTTTGTAGGAACTGATTGGCAGCATAACTCTAATTTACTAAATGAAATATAAACTTAAAATAAAAAGTAACATCTTTATAGTGCCAACTTACATTAGCCATTTGCTGAATCTGTGGAAGACTTTCTATGATTCTTTGTTGTAAAGCTGCTACTTGATGACTTAACTCTTGTATGGACTGTGCTAAATCATCTGTCTCAAAAATTACTGACAAGTCTTCGAGATCCGTGAAAACTGAATGTAAAAGAATGTGCTTCTGTTCTGAATCTTCCAAAGCCATCTAGATAATGGAAAACATGAAAAATGAGAGAGAAACATCAAGATACTGGAACAAGGTAATCGAAATTTAAAATAGAGAAAATTCTATAACTATGTATGGTGATGGATGTCAACTAGACTTAATGTGAGTGATCATTTTGCAATACATACAAATATTGAATCATTCTATTGGACACCTAAAGCTAATAAATGTTTTATGTGAAGTATACCTTAATTAAAAAAATTAAATCAGAGAAAATCTGAATTTGTCTCAACATCTCAAGCTCCTGTTCATTTCCACTTTCGTGATGAAACATTGGAAAAGACTTTGATGCTGGGAAGGATTGAGGGCGAGAGGAGAATAGGGTGACAGAGGATGAGATAGTTGGATGGCATCACTGACTCAATGGACACGGCTTAAGCAAACTCCGGGAGATAGTGAAGGACAGGGAAGCCTAGCAGGGTACAGTTCATGGGGTCACAAAGAGTCGGACACGACTGAGCGACCGCACAACAACAGTGAAACACTGAACATTCTTCTCAGCGGCAGTAGTGACTATAGACTGTTTACCCATCTCGGTGGGCTTGCAGCAGCTGTCTTATAGCATGTAGCCATGCTCTTCCACCATCATTAACAGAATGAGAAACACCTGACCTGTAGCTCCATCCCTCCATAAATTTGGAATTAGGGCCAAGAAAGCCATTCAGTTGGCTGATTTGTCATTTTGGGAACATGGGCTTCGGAGAAATATATAAATGAAGTGGGGATGAGAAATGAAGAGGTAGTCCTGTGGCTTCCCAGTCCTGGTGCCAGTCTCCTCCTTGGCCTTACCACATGGACTTCTGTGAGACAACCGTATAGCTTGAGGTGACTTGAATAACTTGATACCAAAGAGTTCTAGCTGATAAAACTAAATAAAAGCGGAAAACATCCATTTTTAAAGTCTCTCAGACATTCTTCCTTAAAATTTTTCGTTTTTCCTTTTAATAATTATAATCATTAACTTTCAAAAGTAAGATACCAAAATATCTCAGCCACCTGTTGGAAATGTTCAACCCGATAGATAATGTGGCCTTCAGATAATTTCATAAAAAATAACCGACATGAGAAAAACCATGCAACTAGAAATCTAGTCGTAAATCTAAAATTAATCAGGTTACTGACTTCATTCAAAATCTCAGCAGAAGAACACTTTAAGGAAAACAAAACTAAAACCAATGCTTTCTCCAATAATACTATTTACAAGAGCATCAAAAAATACATAGGTATAAATTTAACAACTTCCATTAAAGAGAAATTAAGGAAGATCAGAATAAATAGAGAAACATCATGTTCTTAGATAGAAACAGTAACTATGGCTAAGATGTAAATTCTCACCAAAATGATCTAGATTTAATTCAACCCCACTCAAAATTCCAACAGACCTCTGCAGATACTGACAAGGTGATTCTAAAACTTATATAACTTGTATGGAAATGCAAAAGACTCAGATGAGCCAAAACAAATTTGAAAAAGAAGGACTAAGTTGAAGAATTTATGCTCCCTGATTTCAAGACTTACTAAAAAGCTGTAGTACTCAAAATTGTATCATATTGGTAAAAGAATAGACACACAGATCAATAGAAGAAGACAGTCCAGAAACAGACTCATATATATGAGAGGTCATTGATTTTCAACAAAGCACTGAAATAATTCAAGGGTGAGTCCTTTCAAAACGTGGTGCTAAAGCAACTGGCTATCCCCAGAGGAAAAAAGTGAGCCTTAATTCTCACTTGATAACATACTAAGAGTTAAACCTATAAAATTTCTAGAAGAAAAGATATGAGGAAACTGTAGTGACCTTGGGTTAGAAGATTTCTTAGATACAACACAAAATAATAATACATAAAAGAAAAAATATTTATAAATTAGACCCCATCAAAGTAATAACATTTGATCTCTGAAATATAATGTTGAGAAAACGAAAAGACAAGCCACAAACTGGGAAAAAATATTTGTAAATTACATGCCTAATAAAGGACTGGATTTTAGAATACTGTATAAATCACTCTTACAATTCAATAATAAAAAGACAGACAACCCAATTTAAAATTGGGCAAAAAAGAAAAATTGAACAGACTTCACAAAGGAAGTGTACAAATGACAAGTAAGTATATGAATAAATGCTCAAATAAATTAATCATTAGTCATTAAAGAAATGCCATTTAAATCACAATGTGATACCACCAAATGTCTCTAGAGTAAAATGTAAAAGACAGATAATATCAAGTGCTGACAAAAATACAGGGTAATTAATTAGAACTCACATTGTTAGTGGGAATGAAAAATGGTACAGCCATTTTGGAAAATAATTTGGCAGTTTCTGATGTAGCTAAATACTGTAAGAGCCAGCAATCTGTGAAAACATATGTCCACACAAAGATTTGTAAATCAATGTTTTCAGTAGCTTTGCTCATAGGGATTCCCTGGTGGTTCAGATGATAAAGAATCTGCCTGTAATGCAGGAGACCTGGGTTCGATCCCTGGATTGGGAAGATCCCCTGGAGAAGGGAATGGCTACCCTCTCCAATATTCTTGTTTGGAGAATCCCCATGGACAGAGGAACCTGGCGGGCTACAGTCCACAGGGTCGCAAAGAGTTGGACACAACTGGGCAACACACACACACACACACACACACACACACACACACACACACACACACACACCACAGGGTTGCAAAGAGTTGGACACAACTGGGCAACACACACACATACACACACGTGCGCGCATGCACAATCCCTACCTCCTAGCACTCATGTCCTTATAATCAGTTCCCTTGAATGTAGGCTGAGCTTACTGATTCACTTCTAATAAGATATGGTGGAAATGATGAGCTGTCACTTCCAAGATTAGATTGTACGAGACCATTTCTGTCTTGGGAGTTGTTGCTATCTTTTAGATTGTTCATGGTGAAGGAAGCCAGCTGCCACGCCATGAGGCAGTCTTGCAGAGAGGCTCATCTGTCTGTGAATGGCCGTGAATCTTCTGAGGCCTGCCAACAATCACATGGATGCACTTGGAAGTGCATCCTCTCTCTTCCTTCACACAAACTGAGCCTTCAAATGAGACCATACCCTTGGCTGACACCTTGACTGCATTCTCGTAAGAGACCTTGAGCCAGAAGGACTCAGGTAAAGCCATGTCTGAATTCCTGATCCATACAAACTGTGAGATATGAAATGTTTCCTGAAGTGGCTAACTTCAGGAGTAATGAGTTATACAGCAGTAGATATGGAATATGTAGCCCCAAACTTGAAATATCCACCTCTCCTGCTCAGGGCTCTCATCCAATCCCTTTCCAAATCTGACTTTTGCTGCAGGCTACTAAGGGAAGTACAGGGCTTCCCTGGTGGCTCAGTGGTAAAGAATCCACTTGCTATTGCAGGAGGCCCGGGCTCAAACCCTGGGTTGTGAAGACCCCCTGGAGAAGGAAATGGCAACCCGCTCCAGTACTCTTGCCTGGGAAATACCATGGACAGAGGAACCTGGTGGGCTATAGTCCATGGGGTTGCAAGAGTTGGACAAGACTTAGTGACTACATAGCAACAACATTCTAAAGTAGGACAACTATTTTCAAAACAGGAACAAAGTGAGGTATTCACATGTAACTAGTTATTTGTGACTTATCTCCCATTTGGGGATTTACTAGGTCACATTCTGTGGATATCAGCCTGCATGTCCCCTTGTCCCTACTTCTCCACCAAATAACCTAAATTCTACTCAATTCCAGCTCCTAAACAAAGGCCAGCAAAGAAAGGTGTCCTGAACAGTTTGAGAGACACTTCCACAGTTTCACAGTGTGTCAGAAGAAGGCAGCAATAGTTCAGCTGTTTCTGTGTGAGTTCATTCTTGTACAGTTTTAAAATAAAAACAAAACTCCCAGGAAGCATTTGAGAAAAAGCAAGCATCGTTCCTCTCTTCTGTCTTTGCAAAATTCTTGAAAAGGGTGAAATTACAGGTGATTTAGAACAAAAAGATGAAGCACTTCCCTGGTGGTCCATTGGTTAAGACTCTGAGCTTCCAGGGTAGAGGTCATGGGTTCATTCCTTGTTTGGGGAACTAAGATCCCACGGGCCACTCACCATGCAGCCAAAAGTAAATAAATAAATAGATAAATGATTTGAAATAAAATAAAAAGAAGGCATGCTTTGGACGTGTGCAACGTCAACCCAAGAGGTGGGGGCAGCAATTACGGGCAAGGGTAAAAAGAAACAAGTAGGTGAAAATGCAGTATCTTTACATCTGTTGCCATAGGAAAAAATGTGCCAACAAATCTCAAACACCCGGAGTTATGAAGTCAGCAGTACTCAGGGACACATTGTGCTCCTTAAAAGACATAAAAAATAAGCTACATCAGCTTTGAGGTCTGATTACTCTAAAAACTGTCATAGGATAAACCTTTTCCTAAGAGATTCTTTCTCATAGCTGAATAACATGAGAGAAGAGAAATATCCCTTCACACCAAAGTTTAAGCCAACACTTGGCATTCAGAAGGTTTCTGGCAGTCATGGCCCCGAGTAGGAAAAGACTTTTATTTGTTTTGTCTTTGTAGGTTAGCATGGAAACACAGGGCATCTGTGGAGCACCAGGAAGGAGACAGGAAATTGGGAATCATGGCGTGCTAGTACTGGAAGGAACGACAGATTGGTTTTCTAATGCTATGTAACTAATTATCACAAACTTTGCAGCTTAAAATAAAACAAAATTATTATCTCATAGTTTCCATGGCTTATGAGTCCAGGCTTAGGTAGGACCTCAGCTCAGGTTGCCACAAGGCTACAATCAAGGTTTCATCAGAGTGTGAGTTTCTCTGCCAAGTTCATTCTGGTTATTGGTAGAATTTAGCTGTAGGACTGAGATTCTAGTGTTCTTGTGGGCTGTTGACTTTTGGAGGCTACCCAAGGGTCTTGGACTTAGGGTCTTTTCACAGAATGCTATGCTATGCATGTGTGCTCAGCCGTGCCCAACTCTTTGCGACCCCATGGACTGTAGCCCACAAGTCTCCTCTGTCCATGAGATTTTTCAGGCAAGAACACTGGGGGAGGTTGCCATTTCCTCCTCCAGCGGATTGTCCCGATCCAGGGATTAAACACTTGTCTCTTAAGTCTCCTGCATGGGCAGGTGGGTTCTTTACCACTAGCGCCACCTGGGAAGACCTCTCATAGTATGACAGGTTACTTATTCAATCTAGCAGGAGAATCTTATTCTAGTCTGTTACCAGAGAGTTTTAAAATCATATATCCATGATCAGTCATGTGTTCATGGGAGTGACTATCCCATATACTTATCTATATGCTGTAACTTAATCAACAGAGTGACTCTCCCATCACATACTCATACTCCTGCCCACACTCAAGAGAGGGGGATTATACAGGTCATGTACGCCAGGGAACATCTTGGAATTCGATGATCAAAACCATCACCACCATTCAGTGTCACATTCTTACTTCATAAATGGGGAAAACCATGGCCCATGAAGGACACAGTGAATTATTCAAAAAATCATGACATACTTAGGAGGACCGAAAGAACTAGATCCTGGTCTCCAAAATCCCTATCTAGAGCCGCTCTCCCAAACTTCCTTCTGCCATTTGGCATACTTCAGGAAAAGGTTGTCTTTTTTAGGAAAGAAGTGGGGAGGAAAGCACCATGATAGTCAGCTAAGTCACTAATCATTATATAGATCCTATGACATCCGGGAAATAATGAAAGAACACTTACCTGAAGGGTGCTAGCATGGTGACTCAGTGTCTTTGAAGAGTCATAGTCTGCAGGATCAGCCAGCAAACGACTGGTATTTTCTATCCAAGCCTCAGTACTCTTCAAAAGATCATGATATTCTTCTATCTTAATTGTGGCCTGTGAAAGAGAGGCAGAACCAAACTCAGTCTGATGCCTCCTCCTTGAGTCAAATGACTCTTGAATAAAGAATTGGTTGCTGTGAGTCAGTGGTGTAAGGCCTCACAGGGCTCCACGCCCCACAGCTGGGCTACTTGCCCACCCCCTTCAGCTTTCAATCCTTCAATCTATAAACTGAATCCTGGCCACAAGTGGGAAGGATTGAAGAAGTTCTATCCCAACACTACAGGCCTCAGCAAGGGTTCCAAGGTAGCTTTGCAACTGTTCTGGTTCCCATTTTATGCTCCATTCTGAAAACTGGGTTTCCACTTTGTTTTCCTGTACAGGGCCTTGTCCTGCAGCATCCCAGTCCTTCTGAGAGTAGGTTCCTGCCTTGCTCTTGCTAGATCACATGCACAACTCATCCACCATGACCCTTACTTGGAGGGAGGGCGGGGGTGTCTTGTTCCCGAATGATGTTCTCTTTCTGGTTCTCTCCAGGGACACTTGAGATTGCCTACCTCTCTTACCTCTTGAGAAGTCTAATTCTCACCCAGAATCCTTGTATGCTCTGGCTTATTTTTAAAGCTTTTTCCTTCCTTGATGTGGACCATTTCTAAAGTCCTTATTGAATTTGTTACAATATTGCTTCTGTTTCATATTTTGGTTTTTGGTCACAAGGTATGTGGGATCTTTGCTCCCTGAGCAGGGATCGAACTCATACCCCTTGCACTGGAAGGCAAAGTCTTAACCACTGGACGGCCTGGGAAGTCCTATGTGGTGTGACTTTTGGATTCTTGCTTATTATCTCATAGTTTCCATGGCTCATGAGTCCAGGTGTGGCTTAGGTGGGTCCTAAGCTCAGGATGCCACAAGGCTGCAATCAAGGTCCCATCTTGAGCTAAGGTTTCTCTTCCAAGTTCATTCTCATTGTTGGTAGAATTTAGTTGTAGGACTGAGATACCAGTTTTGCCAGCTGTGAAATTTGTCCCTTCGATGACCACTTGAATCTACGGTATGGCTCTAGCCTCAGGTCCTAAAACTGGCAATTCAAGGGAAACCAGCTGCCTCTGAATACATATTTCTGTTTTAAACCCATCTCACTACTACCACTGGCTCTGTGTAGCTATCATGTGTTGTTACAGACATACCTTGTTTAGCTGTGAGGTTCTAGATTCTGCCCTCTGTGATACTTGCTGATACTGCTGGAAAGGAATCATCAATTTATCCATCCATTCTTGAGCTTGTCCTGGGTCCTGTTCAACAATGTCCTGAACTTCAGAATCCAGCTCATTTAGCTTGGAATGCCAGAGATCAAGCTCATCCCACATTTTCTGGAGAAGAAAGGCATAAGTCAGTTTGGATGAAGAATATGTTAATTTCTAAGTTTTCACACAGTGTCTGTATTTGTAAATGCTACTCAAACAACGTGACAGAGACAACACTGCAGTCAGTTTTTCACTTATGCCCAGCAACAGCATGTGACCTGAACTGGAAAACACTTTTTCTGAGGTCTCTTAACTCTGCTGCTGCTGCTAAGTCGCTTCAGTTGTGTCCGACTCTGTGCGACTCCATAGACAGCAGCCCACCAGGCTCCGCCGTCCCTGGGATTCTCCAGGCAAGAACATCGGAGTGGGTTGCCATTTCCTTCTCCAGTGCATGAAAGTGAAAAGTGAAAGTGAAGTTGCTCAGTCGTGTCCAATTCTTCTCGACTCCATGGACTGCAGCCTACCAGGCTCGTCCATCCATGGGATTTTCCAGGCAAGAGTACTAGAGTGGGTTGCCATTGCCTTCTCCATCTCTTAACTCTAACTGTATTCATTTCAGTACAAATTAGCTGTAAGGGGGCACAAAGTCCTGGGCATTTTCAGAGATGAATGACATCAAACAAGGTCAACATAACCCTAACCTAATCTTTCCAGAGTGATGAGGTAACATTATATTTAAAAGGGCTTGGGTAAATACCTATCTTAGACCAGGATATATATGTACTTAATCTAGAAGACGATTCTTATAAATGTTAAAAAAAAAAAAAAGGATAAAAAGAAAATACCTGCTCTGACTCAGAGTAATGCAGAGGCAGGAAATTCTAGCCACATGTATTAGTAGCAACTGCTTTTGGTTCAAGAAACCAATAGACTGGATTCAAATGTGGACTTGTCTGGGGTGAGGAAATTTCAAAGGCAACATTCAATTATCGCTTAATATCTGTGTAAGAACATAATTTCTAGAAATGGAAAAATCTGGTTAAGTTACTTATTGAGAGCCCAGGATTTTGTCCAATGGTGAGCCATATTCTGACCTATTTTTATTTTTAATTTAATTTTTTATCCTTTGACATCACATTTATTTGGTTTAGAAGGAGCTACAAAGCAAAGGCAGGTATGATTGTGAGCAATCTTGTTCATCTTATTTTAAAAGAATATACACACTCTAATGTCTTCTTATAAGAAAGAAGAACACATACAATAGGTACAATTATTTTTTTCAATACTTATAATTATTTGCTTCTTTTTACCAAAAGAAACACAATCAAGTTAAATTAGAAACCAAAGGAGAGATTTAACCGCAGGGATGGAATAGACGGAAGGGGAGTGATAAGAAGTGAGACTTCTCCGAGGATAACTTTTAAAAAAATTGAGGTAGAACTGATAACATTTTATTCATTTGAGGTGTACAACACAATGGTTCACTATTTCTATCTACTGCAAAATGATTGCCTCAATAAGTCTAATTAAAATCCATAACCCTGAGTTTGGGAACCAAACAAACAAAAAACATCCATCACTATACATAGTTACAAAATTTTTTTCCCCTGTGATAAGAACTTTTAAGACGGATTCTCTTAACTATTTTTAATATTTATTTGGCTGTGCTGGGTGTTAGTTGTGGCATGCAGGATCTTTAGTTGCTTAGTTGCAACATGTGAACTTTTAGTTGCAGCATGTGGGATCTAGTCCCCTGACCAGGGATTGAACCCAGGCCCCTGCACTGGGGGCACAAAGTTTTAGCCACTGGACAACTGGAAGTCTCTCTCAGCTTTATTTTTAAATGTTTCCATTCATAGTAGAATATTTCCTTAATATGTAAAATAGAATGTTTTCCACACTCGGGAGTTTACTTAGAAGTTAAGAGGCAGAATATGATGTTTATGTACCATTCTAAAACCTAAGACATTTTGCATGGGAAATAAATTTGAAATTTTTATTTTCTTCTGTTTTCCTTTGGCAGTCTAAAGACAAGCTGCTAATACTATTCATATCCTATTGAAATATTTTTATATGTCAGTTTTCCCGAGATAGGATCCTTACTTTTCTTCCCTTGTGAAAAGGCTGGTTCACAATCACAAGCTGTCAGCAGTTTGGGTCTATTTCCACCATGGAAAAAACATCACAATTCTTAAATGCAACCTTCTCCATCAAGGCTTTGCCGGTGACACTGTCAGTGAGGAGGCCCCTTAAATCTGGGTTAGGATCCCTGTGATGACTAATGAACAGGGAATATACCAAATGCTGAAGGAAGTTAAGGGAGGAAGTTACCTTTTGAATTTCTTGAGCTTTCTCAATATTTTTGCTTTTCTGCTGTAGCATCTTTTCAACATTACGAAGCCCATTATTAATTTCGTCTATTTTTCTACTCATTGTATATGATGGTGAGCTTTTCAGGACTTCGTTGCTGATCTGTTACAAGTGAGAAAGACACAATGGAGATGTTTTCCACACTCTGATCAGATGTTCAAATACTAAGAGGGGCAGTCACACAAGTTTGCAATTTTACTTGCGTGCATTTCTTAAGGCCTGGGAAAAATTTCAAACCATACTGACTACTGCCATAATGAGAGGGTAGATTAGTGGACTAGGAAATGGCAGCTGGGCTGATCTGAACTTTTAAAGCCAACCTGAAAAAAAGAAAACTGACCAACAACATTTTGCTCAATGTAATCCACAGTATGTATCACAGTTGTGTGCTGTACTGGGCAAAACTACTGAGAGACCTGTTAGAAATATACTCCAAGGGAGCAAATGATAGGAAAGAATTCCTAGGAGAAAAATTATTCATCATACAGTCTCTCCGTTTTATGAGAGAATCCTCTGCACTCATCTGTTTTCAATAAAAGCAAACATTCTTAATCTGATGTAAAAAATGTAATCCTCACCTTAATATTCATTTGGGTGAAAAAACCTAAAGTTAGCTGTTTCTTACAGCAAAAAAGCTTAGTTTTTCTATGTGAATGCTTCTAGTATATGTTTTCCTAGCAATTAGAAATCTAGCTGCTGAACAGTGTAATTTTTTTTTTTATTGGAATGGTTTACCTAAGAAAATAACTTGTGCTCAGAAAGATAATAAATGTTGAATGTATCATTTTTCAAATGCCTGATAGTTTGAGTTCTTGGTTTGTTTGTTTGTTTTTTCCCCTTAAACTATGTTGATAAAATTTTCTCCAAGCAGCCACTGAATAACCAAACAGTGAAGCGAAAGTTGCTCCATCATGTCAAACTCTTTGTGACCCCATGGACTGTAGCCTGTCAGGCTCCCTCAGTCCATAGGGATTCTCCAGGCAAGAATACTAGAGTGCGTAGTCTATCCCTTCTCCAGTGGACCTTCCTGACCCAGGAATTGAACTGGATAATACTTAATACTTTTGTATAATCCTTTTAATTCACTTTTTAAAACCACTCTATTTGTACAACCATTGAGGCTGAACCTTCCAATGGGGATACTATACAGATACAGAAACTGAAACTCAGGCTAAATGACTTGCTTAAAGTCACACATCGAGGTAGTAGGTGAACTCATCACAAGAAGCCTGACACCAAGGCCTTATGCGCTTTGCTCAACATAAGGTTGCTACAGTTTATATAATAAGTGATAGTTTACATAATGATTTTATCCCACAGACGATACCACAGTCAAGATTTGTAGAAAAAAATTAATACTGTATTAGCTTTTTATTGCTATATAACAAATTACCACAAAATGAAGCTTTCTGATATTTTAAGTGGTTATTCTACAGGCAGAAATGCTTATCATTTTCATATACTAGGAGATCATGAATTAGGTGAAGTATGCAGCCATCTGAATTACACAGAATGGTACTGCGTCTACTGCATGGGTCCTATAAACGTACCACGCAATAAAAATCAGTTTACAGACATACACACATATAAAAATTACAGATGAAACTTTCAACCCTAAATTTAAAAGGTAAATTTTGATGATTAACTCACTTTGTTAAGGATTTTCACAAGAAGTAGTCAGGAAAACCAATTTAGTTTCTCTCAAAAACATTTAATATTTTCTAACAATACATGATTCTTGGGGAAGTTTCTCACAATAGATTATCTGTGTCAAATAAACAAGATTTGCTATAATATTTATTAGGAGTTTACATGTTTTCTATATGGGTTAGATTTTCCAAAGAAATCTAATAATCATATGTTTGAAATCTGTTTTTTTGTGTGTGCAATTAATATCTACCTTATTTATTGAATTATAGGTATTTTAGGCTTCAAAAGGCAATACAAAAATCTTTCTGTATTCTTCTGGACCAAACTGAACGCTGCTCTGTTGCATTGGGGCAGCCTTTAAATAACACAATAAAATTGTCTTGTTAATCTCCTATGTCTCCAAGTACTAGGAAACATTTCCTTTTCTTTCTTTCAACCTGGACTTTCAGGTATAAAAGATTTGTCTGGGAATGCTGTGTGAGAATTATGTTACCATCATCAGAAAGACACTGTGTGTTAAGTGCTATTCCTAATGAGTTATGAAATGCGTATTCTTATTGCTCTTGGTTGCAATTTCAAAATGTTAAAGGCAAAGTATTATTCATGTCCAAAATTTTACAGTGACTTTCCAGAAAAAGGAAAGCCAAGTAAAAGACAATATATAACTCTATTTCTAAGTGCAAGAGAAGAAAAATTAAGCATCTTGACAACTAAAAATAAATAGACTAATTCTGTTACCTGTGTCACTTAGAGCAGTATTGAACACACAAAAAACTATCACTCAACTAAACTCTGTAAAAACCAACATAGTTGGAAACAGGACAAATGAAAATGTGATATTAAATGATATTTTCTTCTTTATATTCATTTTCCCTCCATAAATAATAACACAAATGCAAACATTATTATTACCTTCTCATCTATGTCTTCTAAAGCTTTTCTGCATTCTTCCACCTGGGATTCAATCTCTGCAGGGACTATGGTGTACATTTCAGAATACTTGATTCGCAGTTTTTCCATAATATTCTCGAAAGTTAGCTTCCCTTTCTTAAGAATGCTTTGAAGCTCCTAAAAAAATCAAGAGAGTTTCAAATGCTCCCAGGACAGAGAAAAAGTTTAACTTTAAAAATGAAAGCCGCTTTCCAGCACATCCTTGTGATTTAAATGAGCAAATTTTGCATGACAAAACCTCACTATTGATACAAGCTGATTAAGCCTGAGAGATCTTCAGTTGGGTTAGATGATGCTTTCTAAATTGTAAAGAATTAAACTTGATATCTCTTCATAGTGTCAAACCATTGTCCTGAAAAGACATTACAACATCTCCTGCGTCTAAAGTACCTCTAGGATTTAAGTATATCTCGGTAGCAGTCTTGATCTAAAAAGCTGCCAGTAGCAAAAAGTTTCAAAGATTTTTTTTTTTTTATTAACTTGTTGCCATTTCTGCTTCTTCCTACATTAACATCACAATGATCAAGGCCACTAAAAGCCCTGTGTTTGAAGCAGAAGTGTCTGCTTTCATGTAATTAGACAGCCTGGTGGAGCTCAACCTCTTTCAAAAGGGAGGGTTCCAGTTCCCTGTAAAGAATGTGAGTTTTTAGGAGATAAAAGAAACCTGAACAAATAGTCTATTGGTCGTGGCCTAGAAACAGAATCTGATCTTCATTCTCCTGCACTAATTATAAAGGAGAAACTCATTTGTTTGGGAAAGTTTCCCAAAGATAAAGTGGAAAAATACTTCTTGACTTTCCTGTGGCTTTGGGGGGGTTTCCTTCGTTTTTACAGTAGCTGTTCAGTAGCATTATTTGTGTCAATGGATTGAGCCACCACACTGAAGAATGATTACAATTCTGAATGACTCCAAGATGTGTCACCGCTTTCCTTTTCTTAACCCTCAGCAGAGAACAAATCTAGAGAGGAAAAGTTAGAGAACACCACCATTCTGACAAATGTGGGGTTTCGATACAGCGTGCTCCTGGTTTATCTAGACCTCGCCGGGAGTACAGGTCTTCCTTCAGAGCTACCTCAAGATGCCTTCCCCATGAAGAACCCTTCTGTGACACAGAGTAAGCTTCCTTTTTTATTGAAAACGAAAAGCTCTGCAACTTTTGAGCAAACCTTCACCACTTTTGCCTGTTACCACTGAATGGAATGAAAAGAGATGGTTCTGAAAATGACCCTTAGCCTATGTATAGACTAATATTTAGTCCGACACTTTCACAACCCCATGGACTGCAGCTCATCAAGCTCCTCTGCCCATGGGATTCTCCAGGCAAGAATCCTGGAGTGGGTTGCCATTTCCTTCTCCAGGGAACCTTCTTGACCCAGAGAGAGAATCTAGCCTCCTCCATTGGCAGGTGGATTCTTTATCACTGCACCACCTGGGAAGCACTTATATATAGATAGTGTGGTATAATAAATATATTTAGAGTTTTTAAAAATTAATTTTTATTGGAATGTAGTTGTTTTACAATGTTGTGTAGGTTCCTATTATATAGCAAAATAAATTAGCCATACATATACATATATCCCATCCCTTTTGGACTTCCTTCCTATTCTGGTCATGGCAGTGCATTAAGCAGAGTTCCCTGTGCTATACAGTATATTCTCATTAGTTATCTATTTTATATAGAGTATCAATCCCAATCTCCTAATTTCTCCTAAATATAGTCTTCATCCCTAGTTCCTGGCACAGCTTCTAAAACCTTTGGAATTTCCTGCATTGGGGGAGTGTCTTTTGTTATTTATAACAAGCCTTCTCCAACCCTAAGGGAGTTTATGGTAATGAGAAGACTCTTGGTGGTGGGTGGGTAAAGGGTGGGGGTGTGTAGGGGAGGACAGCTTCAGGAAGGGGGTTGGTTGCCACAGGAACCAGCCATGTGATTAGAGGGTTGGAACTTCCACACCTCTAGAGGGGAGAAGGGCTGTAGATCGTGTTAATCACCAGCTGTCAGTGATTTCGTCAACCACGCCTAGATAACAGAGCCTCCATTTGCTGCTGTCGTTCGTCACTCAGTTGTGTCCGATTCTTTGCAACCCCATGGACTGCAGCACACCAGGCTTCCCTGTCCTTTACCATCGCCAGGAGCTTCCAGAAACTTATGCCTATCAAGCTGGTGATGCCATCCAACCATTTTATCCTCTGTCGTTCCCTTCTTCCCCTGCCTTCAATCTTTTCCAGCATCAGGGTCTTTTCTAATGAGTCGGTTCTTCGCATCAGGTGGCCAAAGTATTGGAGTTTCAGCTTCAGCATGTCCTTCTAATGAAAATTCCGGATTTATTTCCTTTAGGATTAACTGGTTGGATCTCCTTGCAATCCAAGGGACTCTCAAGAGTCTTCTCCAACACCACAATTCAAAAGCATCAATTCTTTGGCATTCAGCCTTCTTTATGGTCCAACTCTCACATCCATACATGACAACTGGAAAAACCATAGCTTTAACTATACGGACCTTTGTTGGCAAAGTAATGTCTCTGCTTTTTAATACGCTGTCTAGATTTGTACTACTTTTCTTCCAAGGAGCAAGCGTCTTTTAATTTTGTGGCTGCAGTCACCTTAAACACGATTTGGGGTCGCTTGCTCTGGATTGATGGACACACAATCAAGGTGCTGGGAGAGTAGTGCGCCAAGAGAGGGCAAGGAGGTGTCCTGCCCCTTTCCCCACACATTTCTTCTGGTTGGCTGTTTCTGAGTTGTATCCTTTACAATAAACCAGGAATAGCAAATAAAGTGCCTCCCTGAGCTCTCTGAGCCATTCTAGCAAATTAACAAACCCGAGGAAGGATTCATGGAAGCCCTGGCTTTATAGCCTGTCATTCAGAATTACCAGTGGCATGTGAAGTGGGGGAGTCTTGTGGGACTGAGCCCCAAAGCTGGTGGTCAGTACTAACTCCTTGCAGTTAGTGTCAGAATGGAATTGGTGTCCCAGTTGGTGTCTAGAGGGTTGGAGAACAGGTTAGTGTGGGCGGGGGGAAAGCCCCACACATTTAGTGGCAGAATGTTTTGAGTAAAAACAGTTCCACCTCATCAGAGATAAGGTATTACATCCTACTAAAGTGAGCAGTTTAACATATTATACAAGAGTAGTCACAGACCCTGTTCATCATACACACTTGAAATGTAGTTGAAAAGGGGCTGCTTGGTCGACACTGCCCTATTCCCAACCTGGTCCCAACTGTGCTGTCTGTACTACAACCATGTGGATCTCCTGTGGATCTGCCCACACCATGCCACAGAGCCTTTGCACGTATTTTCCTTTTCTAGGTTCCCTCTACACTAGCCATGGTATTACCTTTACTCTAATAACTTTGGATTCAAGATTTCAGACCTGTATCAGCCACATTCACTAGTTCATTTCTCACTTACCTCAAGCTGTTCTGCCTTCTCTGGACAGTCTTGTAATTCCATATTTTGGAAAGAGGTTGTGGTCTGTTGAAATAAATTCTTCAAAGTAGTTATTTCTTTTGTAAAGGAATGTCTTTCTTGGATTTCATTCTGCATCAATTCCTTATTTTCTTGGGCTTTCTGGAAAAGCCTAAAGTAGAGCATCAAAATAAGATTATTCCTTTATTCTGTTTTTCTCCAGGCAATAATTTTATTTCAACAATTAACAAGATGTCTGCATGGCTGACAAAAGACCTTTTTTCCTCCTGAGAGAAAAATTACCAGTTTTCAAGATTTATATACTATATGAAAAGTGAAAGTGTTAGTCACTCAGTCATGTCTGACTCTTTGCAACCCCATGGATTGTAGCCCACCAGACTCTTCTGTCCATGGAATTCTCTAGGCAAGAATACTGGAGTGGGTAGCCATTCCCTTCTCTAGGGGATCTTTCCAACCCAAGGATCAAATCCAGGTCTTCTGCATTGCAGTCAGGTTCTTTACCGTCTAAGCCACCAGGGAATGCCATATACAAACATATATCATGTTCTATCACTCCATCAAAAACCTCTCTAAAACTTTCATCCCCAAATACCTTCTTTTCACACTTTAAGTTCCAACTGCCACCTCTATTCTCTTTTTTTCCCCATATAATCCCTGAGTTCTGAATATGACTAGAGGTGTGAATGAAGGAATGAGCGGGCTCATAGGGTCAGAGATGACCACTGGTCTTTCTATCTGAGCTACCCCCACTTGCTATGCATGCAGCCATCATGTTTCTGGAGGAACTTAAGTGGTTAAAATCTTTCTTCAGGGCTATATGGTATTTCTAGCTATAAATATATTATCTCCTTTGACCCAGTGATCCTACTTCTTGGCATCTTTCTTGATGAATTAATCACAGATGCAGAAATTCTAGCATAATACTCACTATGAGCTTTAGTCAGTCATGTCTAACACTGTAATCCCAAGGATTATAGCCTGCCAGGCTCCTCTGTCCATGGAATTCTCTAGGCAAGAATACTGGAGTGGGTTGCCATTTCCTTCTACAATACTCACTGTAGTGTTTTTATAAAAGTAAAATAGGTTATACATAATTTTAAGATTCTGTATTGGAAGCTTGGTTACAACTGAGCGACTAACACACACACTCACATAAATACATTTTTGGGCTTCCCAGGTAGCACTAGTGGTAAAGAATCAACCTGTCAATGCAGGAGATGCAAGAGACATGGGTTTGATCCCTGGGTCAAAAAGATCCCCTGGAGTAGGAAATGGCAACCTACTCTGGTATTCTTGCCTGGAAAATCCCATGGACAGAGGAGCCTGGTGGGCTACAGTCCAAGAGGCACAAAGAGTTGGACACAACTGAACTCTACTACTACTACTAAATACATTATAGCATATCTACATGGTGATATTCAGTTATATTTCAGAGAACATTTAATAGCATAGGAAAATGAACAAAATATGCTGATAGATGGTTCAGCAGAATACAAAACAGGATAGTACTATAATCACAATTTTTTAAAAAAATATAACCATAGTAAGAAAGTTGAATGATTGGTAGTAACTGCCACTGAATGGTAAAATTAAAGATGATTTTTATATTAATCTTCATAATTATCCACATTCTCTAAACTTCCTTTAATGAATATGTGTTACTAAGTTAGAAAAACAGCAAACATTAAAAAAAATTTTTGAAAGATTCACCCACAGTAACACCAAGATGAAGAAGCGTTCTTGTTTTAATTATTATTAATATTAATCTTTTCTATCCTTTTCACACCTATCAGTGTTGATGCAACTCAATTCTGCCACACAATCTATCATTGTTCTATAATATTTTTATATTCTATAAATTCAATATTTTCTCAATTTTTAGCAGGAGTTGTCAAGCCATTTCCTTCGTCGTTTTTCATAAATCTTACTTGTGGCATCGTTCTTGCATAGACATAATCTCTTGAGATGCAGGAACACTTTCCACAGCCCCCAAGCCTTCAGGAGTATTCTGGATATTTTTTATGCGCTGCAGAAGAAGGGCCAGTAACAGCTGCTGTCGCTCCACATTCTCCTCGTATTGGCGTAAACAGTCCAGTAACCCCGAGAGTTCCTCTGTGGAGGCTGCCTCTTTTGCTTTGGAAATTTCAGGAACTTCTTCTTGAAGATTATCTAGAATAATTACTTCTCGTTCAATCTAATTTAATAAGCAAAAAAAAAAAGGAGCTCAAATAAGTAAAATATATTCTTACCACTTCAGGACTCAGGAATATCATAATTTTTAAAGACTGGCTCATCAGAGGATTCCCAATGCCATATTCCAGTTCAAAGTAATATTTGTCTTCCTATAGCTGGGAATATTATCCCTCCAGGATTCCAATCCCGTAGTTCCCAGCTATTGATCATATAGATATGTGGTTAAAAGGAAGTGTTGCTGTTATGAGCTGAAGGAAATGATATTGAATATTTTCATAATTACTTTTTCCTTTCAGGATCAGTTGCTTTACTAAAGCAATTACTTGAATGAGTTCCACCAAACCACATCCATGAAGTAGAAGAGGTTGGGCAAGTACCGGATAATTTTTCTATAACTCTCTCTTTTCTTTCATATCCAATCTCTATATACTCAGAAAAGTAAGTTCAGTGGGTCCTCATTACCTGTCACTCACCTACACCATCGGGAATGCTGCCCAAATGACTGGACTGCTCATGTATTTCTCAACCACAGCTAAATGTAGAATTCAGAAATACATAACCTAATAAATCAAATCTCTAGAAACTGGAGTTCTACCAGCCCTGAAACTCAAACAAAGATACAGAAAACTAGATCCCTCTTACTACCTCCTCAAATCCTCTAGCCCTCTCCTCTGCTGCAGCAAACATTTATCACATTGTTCCAGCATTGTTAACATTCCTGCTGTATGCTCAGACAGAATTAGGCATCTTGCAGTCTTGACATCACTGAATATCACACAGCTCAACTACATTTATAACAACATGCTAACTGAAATGATGAATGAGAACCTGGATGCCTAGTAAGACATGCCAAAGAATGAGAATTCAGGAGCCCCAGCATCAGTTAAGTTTCTCAGGGACCAACAGTCTGGGGCATGCCAGCACTTCTATAAGGTAAAGCTCAAGTTGTTCAATATTGCACTTCTACTGCCAAGAAAGAGGCACAGCACCAGATGGACCCTTTGGGATTTTGGCAGCTGTGTATGCTATACTTGTGACTGTTGCTCAGATCCATTTATCAGAATGCTGCCAGTGTGGAGCGGGCAGTGCAGCAGGGCCAGGATGTGGTATAAGCTGCCCTGTCACTTGGGCCACAGGTTCCAGCCAAGTCTCCAACTGCTAGAATACATGGGTACATGTGCAGACTGGCCCCTCTCCGAAGGACCCAGTTACGGAGTTTGCGCTTTCCATCACCTCAAACCTAAATTCAGTTGAGCTGAAGTCCTAGTTCTCAGGCAGGCAGCTGCAGTTCCCCCACGGAATGGGAAACAGGTTCCACTGGGTCATTTTACAGTATGCCCCACCCCCTACCAGTAAAAGAACCAGCATGCCCAGAAAGAAAGAAAGTGCTATGTTGACAGAGGTAACTGTCCATCTAGGATTTCCAACATACCTTGGGGTTGAAATAACTATTTTCATAATCCAGGATTAATGAAGCATTTCTTGGTGCTTCCATGGTCAGTGATAACCATAAACGGGCAACTGCAACAACCAGGACCCAATAAAAGTAAAGTGACTAAAGGCTCTAACCTTTCCTGGGTCAGTTCTCCTATCTCCCACTCCTGTTCCCTTGGATCACCTTCCAAAATAAACCACCTGCTGATGAGCCCCTGTCTCGGGTTCTGCTCTCTGCTGTTAAAGCTGGTAAGTCATTAGGAAGAGAATGCAAGGGGGAAGAATAACTCTGTTTTAGGACAATACTTTCATCCAAAAGCCAGGCAATTCTTCAACTTGTGAATGAATAAACCGTTGTGTGTGAGTCTAGTAGAATATTACTCAGAAATACACTACTAATACAAGCAACAGCATGAATGAATTTCACACATACTATACTTAGCGAAAAAAGGCCAAACTCAAAAGCATTTGAGTCCATTTTTATGACTCTGAAAATGGCAAGACAGATTAATGATTGCCACAGGCTGGAGGTAACAGAAGGAACTGACTACAAAGGGGCACAGGGAAACTTCTGGGTGATGGAAATGTTTGAAGTCTTGATTTATTGGTGGTCATGTGACTATGCACTTCTCAAAACGCAGCAAACCCTAAATTAGTAAAAGAGTTGCCACAAAGATTATGCATTCATTCTGCAGCCTCTGGATGATTTTCCTTGGACAGAGCAGTCTAACAAAAATTGGTTATAAAACTTTTAGGTTCAGTCAGTCAGTTACAAAGTTGTGTCTAGAAAGAGAGGAGGAACTATAGTTGTTTCATAAGTAAACACAGTGAAGGAGACTGAAAAACTTGCAAGCAACAAAAATAAGAACTAAAGCTAAAACAGAAAAGACTTTGGATCTTTGGTAGAAGGGAAAGAAAGCCTTACACCTCCCATCATTACTGAAGAAATGCCTTTATTTCAGCACATTATGATCAGCGAAGCATAAAATGATGATCCTGAATAACCAGGAATGAATAATTAAATTATGCAGATTCTGCTTAAGAAAACAGGAAGGTAAGACTTTAGGGGGAAAACACGGTAAATCAAATTTTAAATTGATTTTTTAATTTGTAAATTTAAATAAGCATTTATGCTTTTGAAAATATACTTACAAAACCTTTCTTTCATAAAGATACTGGATTGTTGTATTAGTATAGACTTTTTAAAAACAGAAATTCATTTTGTCATTTGTAAAATCATCAACCATGTCAACAGAATCTTGCATTACAGGTATTTAGGTGGTATAATTTTTATTGAATGGATGAAAGCTGTTTTAAACTCTTATATCAATTTGGTAGATGTAAATATCATTTAAGTGGATAGCTTAGTGGTTAAAAATGGAGTGTAAGTTGAATCTTCCATCACTCACTTATGATACTGAGCAACTTAATCTCACTACGCCTCACTTTCTTCATCTATAAAATGAGGATAGTAAAAATATCTACACTTCATAGGATTCTTGTGAGGATAAATGTAAATGTAACATATGTAAAGTGCTTAGAACTATGCCTGACACATGTTCAATTAAGTGCCTATTAAGTGGTAGTAGTTATTATTGTTAGTACAGGAGAACATATTTTGTTTGCATTACTCTTTGAAAGACATTCTGTTAGCAGATACTGTCAAATGTTGTATGAATAACTACAAATATAACTACTACTAAAACTACTAAGTATAATTGCATGGTACTGATAAAATACGATTGTTAATGGGTATAGAGCAAGAAAAGATAATGTAATAAAATATAAGAACAATAAGCTTAGGACTGGCCTAGACCTGGATTTGAATAAGAGCTGTCCCTCAACAAATAGTAAGTGCCAATTTAGTGCAAAGCCTTGTTCAGATTCTAAAATTATGGCACGGACAAAATAGATACGGCCCCAGTCCACAGCCCCAGTTTAATTACTAGCTTGGAGGGCTTGTACCAACTTAAATTTCTAAGTGCCTCTGCTTTTCCATTTAGAAAATGGTGATAACAGGTAACTCGTGAAGGCCGTGTAAAGATTCAGTGGCATCATGTGTGAACTGCCTTTTTTTCCCCCCAGTCCTGCTGTGTGGTTTGTGGGATCTTAGTTCTCTGACTAGGGATCAAACCCGTGCCCCCTGCAATGAGAGCAAGAAGTTCCTAACCACTGGACTGCCTTCTGAGCACAGCAAACGGGAACACGCTGCACAGAAGGGCCTCAGTAAACAGTGCCATTGTGGATGAGAAAGAACTGGAGGCTGGCAGCTCTGCTAAAAGTACAACTTACAAAGCTCCTTGACGTTTTCAATTCAAGAGACTATTTACTAATCCAACCCAGGCAACATCACTAAAATGATACTCATTTTCAAGAAGACCAAGTTTTAAGTAGAAAAATATGACAGGGCTGAACATTTAAATCCTAAGGCAATGTGACCTACTGCCAATCAAGTATTGATTATATTTCTGTTTTAAGCAAATTCAGCAGGAATTTTGACAGGCATAAGAGAGAAGAGTTTTCATTTAATGTTCTGATTTGTACCTAATTTATAACTGGTTCTGTAGAAAGATTAAAGAACACCCTAAGATAATTTTACGTGGTGTTGGAGAAGACTCTTGAGAGTCCCTTGGACTGCAAGGAGATCCAACCAGTCCATCCTAAAGGACATCAGTCCTGAATATTCATTGGAGGGACTGATGCTGAAGCTGACGCTCCAATACTTTGGCTACCTGATGCGAAGAGTTGACTCATTAGAAAAGACTATGATGCTGGGAAAGATTGAGGGCAGGAGGAGAAGGGGACGACAGAGGATGAGATGGTTGGATGGCATCACTGACTCAATGGACATGAGTTTGAACAAGCTCTGGGAAATAGTGAAGGACAGGGAAGCCTGGCGTGCTATAGTCCATGGGGTCACAAAGAGTCTGACATGATTGAGTGAGTGAAAAACAGCAAAGATAATTTTATACTATTTTAAATTTTCCTTCTAAATGTATGTGATGCCTTGGGCTTCAACTATGGTTAAATTAACATCTGTGATCAATTTATACTATGGAGGTTTTCTTTGAGACAGTCTTTGGAAAGAACATCTTACATACTTTTAGGTCAATAATTAACAACTGTAGTTAATTTCCACAGTTAATAACTGTAATTAATTTCAAAATAAGTTGGTTATTATGAATATTACCTTATTCTAACCTTTAATGTGATGGAGATACAGTTATTTTTAAGAGGGTTTAACTTATCTCCACAAAAAAGATTTTAAAGATCATATGGGCAACTAATCACTTATTTCTAAATATCTGACACTGAAAAAATGCCACTATCATGAATTAATTTGAATCATTCTTGAATCATATCTTGGAGATTATTTTGCTAGGACCTGATCGCTATAAACCATGGACACGGTTCCATATATGTGATATAAACAAATGGTACAGATGGAAGACTTGTTTTACAATTTTAAAAAAATGAAAATAATGAAACAATTTAAATGACACATGTTAGCAAACTGTACGTTGTGACTGTTGCACACGAAGCACTTACTTCTTCATGGACAAGTTTCCACTCCTGCTTCAGTTCTTCACACCACATCTCCCACTCTTTAGCAGCTTCCAGCAAATTCAGCCACCGCTCCCACAGAGCCGATGTGCTTCTGAGCAAACAGAGGCTGTCACTGTCCGTGCATGTGGCTCTCAAGTGTCTGAGGACCTGTCGTTGTTTCATCAGTTCTTCCTTGATGGTCATAAGATTTGACACCGAGGCCTTACAAGAGAAAAGAAAAGGAGGAATAGAATTTGTCTGAATCCAGAACTACCCTGAAAGTTATAAACTATTTTAATCTTGAAGAATTAATGTTTTTAAATCATCCATAAGTAAGATGTGATCCATTTCTTATTCCTTTTGAAAGTCAATTTGAGACAGATGAGAAGTATCAATGTGTTGTTATATAGCACATGAATTTAGAATTACGCGGACAAATAATGACCCATAAATCACATTTTCTAAGTAAACATGTGTCTTCTAAGGTAAATATTCTTAGAAGTTCATTGTTTTTAAATTTTAATGTAAGTTTCATATTTTGTTGTTGTTCAGTCACTAAGATGTGTCCGACTCTTTGCAACCCTGTGGACTGCAGCACGCCAGGCCTCCCTGTCCTTCGCTATCTCCTGGAGTTTGCCCAAGTTCATGTTCTTGAGTTGGTGATGCTATTCCACCATCTCATCCTCTGCCGCCCTATTCTCCTTTTGCTTTCAATCTTTCCCAGCATCAGGGCCTTTTTCCAATGAGTCGGGTCTTCCCATCAGATGGCCAAAGTGTTGGAGCTTCAGCTTCAGCATTAGTCCGTCCAGTGAGTATTCAGGGTTGATTTCCTTTAGGATGGACTGGTTTGATCTCCTTGCTATACAAGGGACTTTCAAGAGTCTTCTCCAGCACAATTTGAAAGCATCAATTCTTCAGTGCTCAGCCTTCCTTATGGTCCAACTCGCACATCCATAGATGGTTACTGGAAAGACGATAGCTTTGGCCCATATTTTACTAGATAGGTATTAATAATTTGTACAACACTTACTGCATCAACCACTGACACATTAGTTAAGGTTTTTTGGTTTTGTGTTTGTTTGTTTTGTGGCAGATGATAAGCACAGATGATTTAAAATGTTCTCATCCAAATGCTTATAACACAATACTGCAACAGATAAAAAATGCAAAAACTAAAATTGCTCAGTAATAGAGTATAAGAAGTAACCAGAATTTAGCACTTAAGATAGTTGCATTAAATGCTCTGTCATAGACTCAGTGATCTCCAACAATGTAAGAAGCAAGGTAAAGTTTTCAAAAGAATGATTAATAAGGACAGTATGCTACTGGGGAGAGGACCGTCCTGTGAACCTGACTGATTAACTCTCTCAGACCCAATGCTTCATTTAACCCATGGCTTTTGGTTTAGAAATTTTCTTGAGTGTATGATTTAGGTTAAAGATTTCTGTGGGTCATAACAGAGCCACATCCCTCGATGCCTCCACATGCTCTTTCTGCCAATTTTTTGCACACAGTCTTACTGAAGATTTGGTGTATCTGTTACCTTGCTCTGCTCCAAGCGCTCCAAAGCTTCTTTGTAAGACACTGGCAAGGGGGACATGGACTGTCCAAGAATGGTCTCCATCTGGCTGAGGTTAGTGCAAATTTTCTCATTTATTTTCCTATAGCATTGGTAATTTTCAAGACACCTAGTGAGGCACAGTTAGGGGGAAAAAAGTAATATTAAACTTTATTTAGTGCAATAAATTCTGAACTTTTCAGAATGTATTCTGAACCCCTAATAAAAAACAGAATTTAATTCTCTTTTTGCTACTCAGTGTATTTCAACAAATACTTATTGACTACTTCCCCCTCACCAGATCTGCATGAGACTTTTAATGCAAATATTAACAGGTAGATAAGACTGTTCCCCAAACATTTAAACTTTGGAAAACTGTATTCTTGAACACTGCCAACAAGGTGTAAATTGGTACAATTCTTGTAGAAAGCTCCTTCATCTTAAAACCGCTCATAACTTTTGATCAAGAAATATTCGCAAAAGAGGCTCAAGTTCATTACAATAATAAAGATGCAAATTAAAACCACAATGAAATATCATTTCTCAACCATCAGACTGGCAAAACTTAAACCTCACAACATTAAGTATTGATGAGGATATGGGACCACTGGAATATTAATATGCTGCTGGCTTGAGTAGAAATGGATAAAATCATTTGGAATTAAAAATTTAAGATGTGTATAACTTTTGACCTGGTAATCACAATCCTAAGTATACACCCAAGGGAAGCTCTTGAATTTTAAAACGTTCTTCCTAGCACTGTTTGTTAATGAAAAAACTGAAACAACCCAAATATCAACCAATATCTGGGCGAGTGAATTTTACTATAGACAAAACATGAATGAATTTCAGGATCATAATGGTAAGTGTGAAAAAAAATGAAGTCACAGAAGAGAACACATACATGAAAATAAGACACAAATACATAGAAAAATATTTTTTAAAGCAAAGGCATGGTCAATAAAGACAGGATAATGGTTATTTCTGAGAGGAGAGGGAAGGAGTCCACAAAGGAATTAAAAAGTCATGGTGTTTACCTTTGAACCTTTCAGTACAAAGCTGTTTATCATTATTTTTTATACCACATGCAGATTTCTATAAACATTCCATTCTAAGTACTTGATATTAAGAAAAAATTAAATAAATGCAGCAGAATATTTGCTATAGTTTTCCTTAGACAGTGATTTTTATTTTCCATATTTTCCAAATTATTTCTAACATGTACATGTTAATTATAATCTATATTTGTTCTTAAAGCATGATCTTTAGAAAGAAGTACCTACCTTTCTACTTCAGCTTCCTTTACTTTGGCTGCCTCCCTCAAGGCTGAGTTCTTAGAAACTAAGTCCTGTAAAGTGCACTCAAGTTGTCGTTTAGCTTCCAGGCTGGATACGGTCCCCAAATTCTCAGTGAGGTCCTGGATGCCTGCTATTGTGGATTTCAGTTCCTCTTGTTTCTGGCGAGGCAATTCTACCGATTCTTCTGGATGATCAAGATCTACTCTATGCGATGCAATGATGGCTTCCAAATTGGAGATGATCCCCACGGCCCTGGAGACTGCTTCATTATAGCGTGTCATATTTTCATAAGCACCATTCAAGACATTCTGGTGAATGGGAGATTAAATGCTGTGTTGAAATTTTCAAATTTGCGGGATTTTTGTCATTTTTGAATGTCTGTGATACATTCATAATACATCTCTGGGTCATACAAGAGCAAGCATCTCACACTTTTAGTTTGATATTACACTGATATGTTAAAATGAATAAGTTTTTCTTTGCATAAAGAAAATTATTTCTGGAATTATTTCATATTTCAATTTCAAATATTTCATAAAGAAAATTGGATTTCTAAGAAATCCAATCTAAATTTAAAAATACATGTCATGAATCATGTCTAATGATATTTATTAATGCTCTAGAACTCTGCATTAGACTATTAAATAAAACAACTGAATATATTTAACGTATATAACCTCAAGCAATATTTGTGGAAAAAACTGGAAAGACTCTCTCCCCAGATCTGTTGCATTTCTAAATTAATGTCTTTGCCATTAACTTTAGTTTTGAGCATATCACTTAATGTCTCCAGATCTCTGTCTTCTTGCTGAAATAACAAATAATTGAAACAAAGAACTCGAAAGGTCCCTTCCAGTCCATCTCTAAGCATAACAGTTTGAGGATTTATGTACAGTATTTCTGGAAACCATATTAAAATCAAGTGGAGAAATTTATTAAGTACCAATCTAAAGAACATTAATTAGAGTTCATATGACTTTATATTTCCATAGCATTTATACTTAGCAAAATAGTTCAAATACATTATCTAATAACTCTTTGAATTAAAGAAGGGAGTTAACTTCCCCATCCTATAAATTTAGTGTGACAATTCAGAAAACACAGTGAAAGGAGTTATGTTAAGCACAGTGTGTTTAACTGATGCCTAAGATATCTACCCTTTTACTACAGGAAAGGAGGGAGTTTGTTGCAGTCACTCTGCAACAGGCATCAGCAAACTTCTCCTTTAAAGGGTCAGACTAAATATTTCAGGTTTTGCAGGACATATAGATTGTCACAACTACTCAACCCAGATGTTGTAGCAGGTGAGCAGCGATAACAAGCCATAAAGTGAATGGGCATGTCTGTGTTCCAATAAGACTTTATTTATAAAATCAGATGCTGTAGGCAGATTGACCAGTGAGCCTTAATTTAATGACCACTCTCTAAAAGCAGACAGATCTCAACATGAATCCTGGTTCTGTTACTACTGAAAGATCTTGAGAAAATGGTAGTTTCTGAACTTCAATTTCCTTGTTTTAAAATGAGGCTAATATTAGCACCCACCTCACAGAACTGCTGCGAGTATTAAAGTGTTCATCATAATTCCTAGACATCGTAAGTGCTAAAGAAATGTGGACTTATTGTTTTGTGTTCTTTATACCGTATTTATTCCACTACATTCTGCTATTTCTAAAAACAAAACAAACAAACAAAAAACCCCAAACCCAAACTTTTTGGTTCTGAGCCCAACAGAGTCTACAAGGCATATAGAACTAATGGTGTCAAACATCTTCCCACTATAAGGCACTACATTTTGATGTAGAATGACTTGGGGCTATAAACTGGCTCTTTGAAGTTCTTTAAAATGACTATTCTCCTGTGTAGAATGTTCCTATAGAACCTGTAACTTCTGTTTTTTAAATGTGTTTATTTTTAATTGAAGGATAATTGCTTTCGAGTATTGTGTTGGTTTCTATCAAACATCAACGTGGATGAGCCCTAAGAACCTGTTACTTCTTGAGAAATGTAGATATTAACTAGAGTAAAACATAAAATCAGCTTTTTATGTTTTAAAAACATGAAACTAAAACAAATATATTAACTGCCTAATTAAAAAACTTACAGTGCGGGAATCAATGCTTGCATTAAGCTGCATGTAAAGATCTTCAATGTCATTTAATTTTGCCTCCACATCGCTAGCTTCAGAAGAATTTTCTTCACTTTGCTTCTCAATAACAGTCACAGCTTTAATGCTATCCATTTCTGCCTGAACTTGTTCCTGAAACACTTCACAATTATCTTTTTCATTTTGAATATACTCAATTTGCAAATTTATAAGTAATGGCTGTTGTAACTGAGATTTTATCTGATTTAAAACATGTAAGGAATTTTCTAGTTTGTCCTGAAAATCCTTTTCATCCATTTCTTTCAGTTGGGATTGCAGGACCACTTTTTGTTGGAGAACCTGGTGTAACTTATTATTTTCTTCTGCATACAGCTTTAGTTGTTGTATTTCTCTCTCTTTGAATAAGTCATCAAAGACTTTATTTTCACTTAATTTCTTGATAATCTCATGATACAAGCTCATGGCTTTCCCAATTCTCTGATTCAAAACTTGAGCATTGAGCAGACTGCTTTCTGGTGGAGTGTTAGGCATTGTTAATACTGGTTCAGCCCTTTTCTTAATTTGTAAATCCAAAGCCTTCAGTTTAGCTAGTGATGCTTGATATTTGTCATATTCTGCCACAAACGTATTCAACTGCTTAATTTTTTCTTCAAGTTCTTGTTCTTTTTCAAGTACTTGGGTTTGTATTTGATCAAGTTGGGTCCAATCCCAGTTTAGTTCTATACAGTCAAACACTTCTTTGAGTTTCAGTACTTGTAGGATACTAGATTGAATGCCAGTGACTTGGTTTTTAAGATGATACAACTCCTCTTTAACATCTGGATTTACTTCTGGATTTAGCAGAAGTTCATTGTGCTGTATATGGTCAAACTCCTTCTGAAGTGCAGATATTTTTTCATGAAATTCTCTGTAAAAACTTATCTTGTGCTCTACTTCATTACATTTATTTTGAATGAATCTTTGAGTTCTGTTGGCTCTAGTCTTAAGATTTTTCAATTGATCATCTAGAAATAATTTTTCAAATACACTTAGATCCTTAGAGATGTTTGTTTGTTCCTGAAGATGTATCGCAATTACACTCTTAATTTCCTGCAATTCCTTTTGAGAAGTGGTCAAGGCAACATACAGTTGTTCTAGATCAGCTTCTGTAGAGGTTGTTTCTGTCTTGGGGATCATCAGTGTTTCATTTCCTTGAAGTGAAAGTTGAACCTTCCCTATTATGGAAACAAATTTGCTTCTTTCTTCCAATTTAAGTTCTAATTGCTGTGATCTTTGGGTTGATTTTAAAACCAGCATTTGGTATTGATTCTGTAAGTCCTGAAGGAGGTTATTTAAATCATTGCTCTCATATGCTGTGAGGTTAGGAATATTATTTTTGACCTCATCAACCAAGGACTCCACAACTTGCTGCTTATCTAGAATGCCATCGTGCACGACCTTGCATTTTCTGATCTGTGAAAGAATGTCATCTGGGAGAAGGGAAATGGGAGGAGTGAGTTCACCTAACAGATTCTTGACCCATAAGATAGCCTCTTTCATTTTGTATCTGGTTTCACACTTCTTGATCTGATTTTCCACCTCCATGTTTAATGGCTCCAATGCTTCCAATTGCTTCTGCAAATTACTTATTGCATCTTCTAAAATCTTCCTTTCTTTTTCTCCCCAAATCCTCTTCATCTGAAGTTCAGCTCGCCCCTTGAAAACAGAAAACCTATGTTTTATAGTATGGAGTTCAGTGGCCAAAGCAACCATGCTTAGATTCCTTTCCTGGGCTTCTGGAGAGTTCAGCCTTAACTGCAGCTGCTGCTGCTGCTGCTGCAGGGAAGTTTCAAGGTCTTGGATCCTACTCATGAGAAACATAAACTCATCGTGTCCCACTGCTTGTTGAGAATACTTCTTCTGAACCAGTTGTTCCACTTGCTCCCAGCCATGTTCAAGTAGCTTGATCTGGCTTTCCAATAGCTTCTTATCCATGTCATTCAGACAGTTTGATAAATTTTCCCATTTGATTTTCATCTTGCTTAAAGAATCTTTCTCTTTTTCTATTGATGCCAGAAAATTTTTAATTTTGTCCATATAGGTTGCACTGTCCAGGAGTCCCCTAGCAAAAGAAGGAAAAATGAAGCTTATTAATATTTACTACATCAACATGAAGTTAGCTGTCATTAAAATAAATTAATTCTGCTCTGAATTCATGAAAGAGAAGGTTAGATTGTCTGTAAGAACATCTTTCCTTAAAACAAAAATCAGAATCTTGTTTACTGTGGCTCTCAATTAATGTGTGACGATGTAGAAAGCTCATCTATAAAATGAGTATCATAAAAATGCAGAACCACAGGAAAGGAGTAAAGAGCAAAGGGAACAATGTATGCAAAAGTCCTCTAAAATCTGCACAGTATGTGTGCAAAGTTAGGACTAAGGAAAATGACAATATCCAACTCCTGTGTTATCATCTTACAAACAACAACAACACCGATCAAGAAGGCATAACCATCAGGCTAAACTTTTTTTTTTTTTAGGAGCAGCTATATTTAATATACCTACCCAGAAAATATAAATTTTTTTTTTTTTTGCTTTTTGTATTTGAATACTTTTATATTTTTTTTTTAACAAATTTATTTATTTTAGTTGGGGGCTAATTACTTTACAATATTGTAGTGGTTTTTGCCATACACTGACATGAATCAGCAATGGGTTTACATGTGTTCCCCATCCTAAACCCCCCTCCCACCTCCCTCCCTAAATGTTTCTTTAAAATAAGAAAATCATTAAAGAATTTTCTTTCATGGTTTCCATATGAAATTAATTTCTATACTGTATATTAAAATCATAATATTCTTTAACAATATAAGCTCTTAACACCCTGGGCCTGTCCAAAGAAGTGAAGCCTATGGTTGAAAAACAGAATGCACGTCCTAAATTCTTATACTTACACTTTCAGACTTTCCTTTTCTGTCAACAAGGCTTTCATCGAGGATTCAGCTGTCATGAGATGTCCCTGAAAATCTGTAAGGAGACAGTATTGACTTTCTTTCTTTTTCTTCAAAGTAATAAGTGCCTGAAGCAGATTATCCAAGTGCTGCACTGAATAACTTTCATCATGGAGAACCAAGGCACTTGTTTCGGTTTTGTTGAGATATTCACTTTGTTCTAGAGGTTCAATGTCTGCTTTCTTTCCTTCCAACTGGGTACATAATTCCTGAAAGCAAGTAAAGGAAATCAACAAATATACACTTACTAATTCACTGATTAATTAATTCATTTATTTTTCCCGCTTGCTCTTTCCCTCCAGTAACACATTCCATTCCAAGAAGATTTTTAAATATTTCATTTGCACCCAGAGAAACTAAGGACCTGACATTTAAAAGATTTTTTTTCCCCACTGGAGTCATGTTAAAATCTAAACTAACATTCACCATTGGTCTAACATTTCATAGCAATCTGGTCACCCTATTGTGTTCAAAGGTTCTACAATGTCTAAAGAAGATTTATCTTGCTTTTATTATTTACATGCATCATCTCTTTTTCCTCTTTTAGATACATGCTTTCTACTACATAAACTTGGCTAAAATTGTAAGGATCATTTTTCAAGACATGAGCATGTACTGGACTTTTAGATGTCTTTCCATGGCTGTAAGTACATAAATACATAAACACAGTTATGTAAACACAGCTATAAAAATGAAGGAGTACCCCATAATGCTGATAATTAGGAAAAATAAAAGGAATTTGTCAAATGCAGAAAAATAGATATGACTACGAAAAGGAATAATGACAAGTCAGAATCTCCAAATTTTATCACTGAATAAGTAAGTTTTTAGGAACTTTGTGAAAGAGAAAGACTAATGTTCATTAAACTCTTACACTTTTTAAATGGAAAGATTTATACAACTTTCTGATTAGTACATAATTATATAGTTACCAAATTGATCATCAGGCAAAGGTTAAATAAGACTTTTCATTCTGTGCAAGCAAGTTTTTGGTAATTAAAATATATTGTATTGCACTAGATAAATGATGCAATCATGTTGTCAGTGTTTTTCTTGTTTCCATACCTCTATCTCTTTTAATTGTTCATTTCTTAACATAACATCTAATTCTAAAGGTTGATTTTGCAGCTCATTGACTTTCTGCTCATCTTCAGTGTTTTTCATGCTTTCTTGAACATCAAGAGAAAGTTGTCTTGACAAAATCATTTCCAAAGCTGAATTCTGAAAACAGAAAAAGATGAATTGCTAAATATTCTAACTTCCAAATAAATAATTTTTATTTTTCTTGATGAAAAATATCGTTTCTTGTATTTACTCACATTAAAGGCTTTTTCAAAAGTATATTTTTGCCATGACCAAAGTGGACTTTTACATGCAATATTTAATGACAATATTTAGTATTTTCCATGAAATATTTAATGCTAAGAAAAATGAAACTTTTTTTTACAAGAGGGTACAGGATCTAGCATTTCTCAATTATATACTGAGGAATAGCTATAGTCTTAAAGAAAGTAATGGCAACCCACTCCAGTACCCTTGCCTGGAAAATCCCATGAGCAAAGGAGCCTGGTAGGCAACATAGAATCCATGGGGTCGCAGAGTCAGACACGACTGAGCGACTTCAGTTTCACTTTAAAGAAAGAAAACAGATATGAAAAAAACAAAGAAAAAACCAAAAGTTCCAAAGCTTATAGTTAGTATTCACCATGATGCAGGGGGCTGGTTTAATAAATAGGCATTCAATGGTACCCACTGGTAGTTTAAAACAGTAAGTGGAGAGATGAAGGAAATGCCAAAATTTCATGCATTAAAAATGTCATGCCTTAAACCAAGTAACAGTAAGAATTCCAATTCTGGGTATGGCAGAACAGGTTACGTAGAGGGTAATTTGGTCTTTTCTGAAAGCTCTAAGAATTTGAGGTTCTCAGTAGGATATACAGAGATGGCATTTCAACTCATTTATTCATTTTTTCAACAAACATTTGTTGAGCACTTATACCGTATACTTACACAGGTACCATAGCAGTGATTTTAAAACATTTCCCATTATTTTGCTAAGGTAGTAGATCTTATTTTCAGGTTACTTTATATGTGAAATATCATTCAATTTTGCCATATACTTTCATGTCAGTAAAAATCCAGTCTGTATCAAGTCTCTGAATAAAATACATCCACATCTCCAAACAAGACAGAAATTGTTAAAAATTGTCTTAAAAATACAGCCTACATAGCAATGTTAAGATGTTAACAATGGGAAAAACTGAGTAAGGGATAAATGAGAACTATCTGTACTATCTTTGCAAGTTTTCTGTCAATGTGAAACTATTCTAAAATCAGAGTTTATTTAAATATAACAGATACTGCCTGGAGCGTCACCAATACTGATTGGTAAGAAAATTCAGCTGACCAGTGTTACTGGTTTTGAAGTATCTGCTTGGCACTTAGCACAGGACACTTCTTCTAAAAGGCTGGAAATAATTGGGATGATTTTGCCAATTTCCTCCATTTCTAACAATTTATTCATGAGAACTCTGGTTAAAATCCCCATGGAAGGCAGGATCTCTGCATGGGATGGGAGGCAGGGAGGGAGATCCAGGAAGGCTGTGAGAAGAGGGGGTGTTGGTGCCACATCAGATTTCTGCACCATAAACTGAAGTCCTATGAGGGCGAAGCCTGCCTCTTTGTCACCTAATGGCTACTGTTACTTCGTACCCCAACAAATCCACCTGCAGGGCAAGAGCTCCTGAGCTAAAGGCATAGACATTAAATCCAGGAAATCTGCACTCCTTATCAAAAATTTATTAGGAATTCAGAGCCTTGGTCTCTCTTACCTGATGGACCAGTCACTTGACTAGCCACATTTATGACCTGCTATTTGTACTCAGCCTTCAGTGGTTAGAGAGAGCATCTTAAAAAACCTGAAATCACCCCAAAACACCATTTGTTTACCAAATCCAAAAGCCATGTTTCCACTTTGGCAGAAAATCCAATAGAATACCTCAAAGGAACATTTTAAATTTAAAAAGTAACATTCCTTTGTGCACACCCCAGGCATTAGAACACAGACACCCGCCCTGATTGGCTCCTGGAAAGATTCTTTTGTAACCAGCCATCCTTTGCTCCCCATCTTTAGCTCTATTCTGATTTTGCAGGCTTATTTGAAACATCTTATTTTAAACAATAAGATGTTTCAAATATATTTAAAAGAATACAATATCATGGTTACTTATTACCCATGACAAGGACATAAGTGATATAATTTTTGATTTTAAAAATACAATTTAAAGTCCAGTCCTCACTTCTTTTTTATCTGTTCTTCCCTAGAACTAATCACTACTCTAAAATCCACACACACTTGTCTTTATACTTTGACTACATATGTTAATATTCATACAATATTATTTTATGTATTTTTAACTCATAAAATTAGAATCACATATGTATTATTTTATAACTTATTTTCTTCACTCAGCAATATGATTTGAGGTTATCATGGTATCAGATATAAATCTCACTCAGTCATTTGAGGTTTTATACAGTTCTGCTGTCTGAATGAACACGTCTGTCTGTCAGGCTACTATGGATATTATCATGTTTCCAACTTTTCCTATTTTAGACATTACGGTGATAAACACCCTTGTTTTAGATCTTCTTGAACATATGTGAGTTTCTTTGGGATGTTTTCCAAGAACTGAAATTACTCCTTAATCCACCCCTGCTGATCTCAGTTTAAGTATTGTTCCCTTAGAGAAGCTCTCTCTGACTACAGTTCAAGTCAGACTCCTTTACTGTAGATTATAATGGAAACATGTTCCTTCCTTTAGTTCCTGTAATTAGACTCTCATCAGATAATTAGTTGGTTAATAATGTATGTCACCTCTTGTAGACCAGAAGCTCTATGAGAAGAGAGACCACATCCATTTTCATTCACCATTGAACCCTCATTGCCAACTCAAGAAAGTTTTACCGAATGGATGTATAGATGAATTCACATTAGAAAAAAGTAAAATAATTTCATTTAGTCTTCAATTGCCAAGATTAACAATTAGTGGTTTATAAAAAAAAAAAAAACACTAAAAAAAAAGTGGAAAGAAGTTGAGGACCAATCAATCTAGAAGTTACGGACCAGAGATCTGCTAGGAATGACAGGCACAGGGCTCAGTTGGGCTGAAGAAGAGGAGAGAAGGTTTGAAAATATGCACAAGAACTGAATAAAGGGTCCATTGGAGCCAGAGAGCATATTAGCATATTAAACCTCAATTAACAGCCCATGTAACACATTTGATAAAATTGGGGGATAGACTGCCAAACGTCAAGATGGGTAGAGATGGGATGGTTCTAATCCTAGCTCTTCCAGAATGAGAACTTGGCTGATTAACACCTTCTGATGTTAATTCCCTAACCTGAAACACAGGGTTAGGATAGAAATTTTCTAAGGTTCCTCAGCCTAATATTTTAGGACTTTGAAGAATGTCCTCCAATGCACGCTACTCCTAGAGGTTAATACCGTTTATACTGTGTAAGTCTCTCCTGTATAGAAATAAATCTTGGATTGAGAATAATACCTCTAGAGTAAGAACCAAGATTTGCATAGTGGCCAGAAAGCAAAGTAATATACTTGGAAGACAGAGTTGACACATGACCTAACTACATGTTCCAAGACAAAAATTTTTCTACTGACTTACTAGGATAACCAACACCAGAAATAAACATCATTTACCCCAGGAACGAACTCTCTTTCTTCCTCTTCATTCTAGTACTGACTTCCCTGAGCTTCTGGTTACTCAGCTACAGCTGGATGCCTTGCATGGTTTATATCTGTGATCATCCACGTTCATTTAAATATTGAAATTATAAACACTCAGAAAATGTTAAAAAGAACAAAAAATGATTCAGACATACTGACAATTATACCCAATGACAAAGAAATTCAAGAAGCAATCACAGACAAAAGGTGTTTTTTTTTTTTTTTTTTAGGAGCAATTATCCCATGAAGGTTGACATTTGGGAAGGAAGGGACAAGAAAGATCATTCAATATGGGTTAAGCTATAATGTTGCTTTATGAGTTTTTAGAAAAATAGTAAGAGAAGAATGTATCAGTTATCCTGTATTTCCTTTTTATCATTTCCTTTTATGGACACCTAGAATCCTGAGATTACTCAGCCTCACTTTTTACCATATCCTAATTTGTAACCCCACTTAAGTTATATAGGAAGGGGGAGACAGAAGGCAGTTTTGTATTTTCATATTTAAAAAATTTTAGAAATTCACCTCTATAAAAATATCCAGTATGATCTTGGATCATAAGCACCCACATCCTTCAGAATGCATTTTGTAACTTCTTGTGTCTCTAAGCCTGCATTAACATTTTTTGATATTAAAGAAAAAGTCAGCCAAAGGTCTGGATCTAAAATATCCCTTGAGTGAGTGAGTGAGTGAAAGTCAGTCAGTAGTGTCTGACTCTTTGCAACCCCATGGACTATATAGTCCATGGAATTCTCCAGGCCAGAATACTGGAGTGGGTAGTTTTCCCTTCTCCAGGGGAGCTTCCCAACCCAAGGATCAAACCCAGGTCTCCTGCATTGCAGGCAAATTCTTTACCAGCTGAGCCACAAGGGAAGCCTAAGAATACTGGAGTGTGTAGCCTATCGCTTCTCCAGCGGATCTTCCCAACCCAGGAATTGAACTGGTGTCTCTTGCATTGCAGGTGGATTCTTTACTAATTGAGCTATCAGGAAGCCCACATGTCTTCACTGGGGCTAAGTAAGAAAGTATTAAAAAATTCAGATTTGTTGTTCTGTCACTGAGCTGTGTCCAACTCTTTGCAACCCCATGGACTACAGCACATCAGGCTCCTCTGTCCTCCACTATCTCCTGGAGTTTGCTCAAATTCATGTCCGCTGACTTGGTGATGTTATCTAACCATCTCATCCTCTGTCACCCCCTTTTTCTTTTGTCCTCAGTCTTTCCCAATATCAGGGTCTTTCCCAAAGAATTGGCTCTTCACATCATGTGGCCCAAGATTCCAATAAATTTTTTTTTTTTAAAAAGAGGTGTTACATATACACAAAGGAATATTCAGTTCAGTTGCTCAGTTGTGTCTGATTCTTTGCGACCCCATGGACTGAAGCATGCCAGGTTTCCTTGTCCATCACCAACTCCCGGAGCTTGCTCAAACTCATGTCCATCTAGTCAGTGATTCCATCCAACCATCTCATCTTCTGTCATCCCCTTCTCCTCCTGCCTTCAATCTTTCCCAGCATTAGGGTCTTTTCCAATGAGTCAGTTCACATCAGGTGACCAGAGTATTGGAGCTTCAGATTCAGTCTCAGGCCTTCTAATGAATATTCAGGACTGATTTCCTTTAGGATTGATTGGTTTGATCTCTGTGCTGTCCAAGGGACTCTCAAGAGTCTTCTCCAACACCACGGTTCAAAAGCATCAATTCTTCAGCACTCAGCTTTCTTTGTGATCCAACTCTCACACCCATACATGACTGCTGGAAAAACCATAGCTTTGACTAGAGACCTTTGTCAGCAAAGTAATGTCTCTGATTTTCAATATGCTGCCTAGGTTGGTCATAGCTTTTCTTCCAAGGAGCAAGCATCTTTTAACTTACCCAACCATTAAAAAGAATGAAACTAGAACACTTTCTAACACCATACACAAAAATAAACTCAAAATGGATTAACGATCTAAACGTAAGACCAGAAACTATAAAACTCCTAGAGGAAAACATAGGCAAAACACTCTCTGGCATAAATCACAGCAGGATCCTCTATGACCCACCTCCCAGAGTAATGGAAATAAAAGCAAAAATAAACAAATGGGACCTAATTAAAATTAAAAGCTTGCACAATGAAGGAAACTATAAGCAAGGTGAAAAGACAGCCCTCAGAATGGGAGAAAATAAGAGCAAACGAAGCAACTGACAAAGAATTAATCTCAAAAATATACAAGCAACTCCTGCAGCTCAATTCCAGAAAAATAAACGACCCAATCAAAAAGTGGGCCAAAGAACCAAGCAGACATTTCTCCAAAGAAGACATACAGATGGCTAACAAACACATGAAAAGATGCTCAACATCACTCATTGTTAGAGAAATGCAAATCAAAACCATAATGAGGTACCATCTCATGCCGGTCAGAATGGCTGCTATCCAAAAGTCTACAAGCAATAAATGCTGGAGAGGGTGTGGAGAAAAGGGAATGCTATTACACTGTTGGTGGGAATGCAAACTAGTACAGCCACTATGGAGAACAGTGTGGAGATTCCTTAAAAAACTGGAAATAGAACTGCCAAACGACCCAGCAATCCCACTGCTGGGCATACACACCGAGGAAACCAGAATTGAAAGAGACACATGTACCGCAATATTCATCACAGCACTGTTTATAACAGCCAGGACATAGAAGCAACCTAGATGTCCATCGGCAGATGAATGGATAAGAAAGCTGTAGTACATATACACAACGGAATATTACTCAGCCATTAAAAAGAACACATTTGAATCAATTCTAATGAGGTGGATGAAACTGGAGCCTATTATACAGAGTGAAGTAAGTCAGAAAGAAAAACACCAATACAGTACACTAAAGCATATATATGGAATTTAGAAAGATGGTAACAATGACCCTATATGCGAGACAGCAAAAGAGACACAGATGTATAGAACGGTCTTTTGGACTCTGCGGGAGAAGGCGAGGGTGGGATGATTTGAGAGAATAGTATTGAAACACGTATATTATCATATGTGAAACAGATTGCCAGTCCAGGTTTGATGCATGAGACAGGGTGCTCAGGGCTGGTGCACTGGGATGATCCTGAGGGATGGGGTAGGGAGGGGTATAGGAGGGGGTTCAGGATGGGGGACACATGTACACCCATGGCTGATTCATGTCAATATATGGCAAAACCCACTACAATATTGTAAAGTAATTAGCCTCCAATTAAAATAAATTTTAAAAAAAGAATGAAATAATGCTATTTGCAGCATCATAGATAGACCTGGAGACTGTCATACTAAATAAAGTAACTAGACAGAGAAAGATAAAACCATATATCATTTGTACGTGGACTCTAAAATAAAATGAAACAAATGAACTTATTTACAAAACAGACTCACAGACTTAGAGAATGAACTTATGGTTTCCAGGTGGACAGGACTGAGGGTAGGGATAGACTGGGAGTTTGGGATTGACATGTACACACCGCTATATTTGAAATAGAATGCCTTTCCATACTAAAAAAAAGAAAAAAGATTCATGTTACAATAGAGGGGGGGGAAGGTGCTAAAAGCGTTACTAGAAACTAAAACTAGCTCCCTCTAGTACAGACTTGTGAAAATTATTTGAAGACTTAAGTCCCTTCATCTGCTCTTAAAAAAATAGCATTGTGATGAAGTAGCATAAATTATCAATAGTTCATCATTCAAGAGTAAGTAAAAGCTTAATAAACAAAAATTTTTATTATTGGGTTGTGATCTTTAGTTTTCAATATACTCTACTGAATTTGGGGAGTTCACAGCCAACATGGGTCTGAGAAGCTAAACTTAAAGTTATTAAGCAAATTCACTTATCAATGTCATGTATTAGGATAGAAAAGTACTCAAGTGTTTTTCCTTTTTTACTTATTTACAGCTCTTTAAATACCATTAAGAAAGTTCCTTTTACAGATGCAACTTCAAGAGTCTCATCACAGGGCTTTTAAGACATGCTTGGTTAGCTCGATCCACCACAGTTTGTGGGATTTCATGTCAGAGACATGTTCCATTGGGATCTGACCTTTTTCACATTTTAGGAAACCCTAACTGGCTCCTCTAGTTCTCCATGCATTTTTTTTTTTTTTTTTTTTGGCTGCACTGGGTCTTTGTTGTTGCACGTGGGATTTCTCTAGCTGTGGAAGCAGGGGTGGTTCCTCTCTTCTTGTGCGGGGTGGGCTTCTCATTGCAGAGGCTTCTCTTGTTGCAGAGTACAGGCTCTAGGGCATGTGGGCTTCAATGGCTGCAGCACTTGGGCTCAGTAGTTGGAGCTCGCCAGCTCTAGAGCACCGGCTCAGTAGTTGCAGTGCATGGGCTTAGTTGCCCCAAGATATGTGAAATCTTCCCAGACCAGGGATTGAAACCATGCTCCCCTGCATTGGCAGGTGGATTCTTAACCACTAGACCAGCACAGGGAAGTAAGCCCCACCATGTATTTGTGCTCTTGGAAGACAACAGAAGTGCAGATTCTCTTCATCCCTGTGTATCATATATTCCATAAAATCCTGACAATGACCCATCCTTGAAACGGCTAACTTTTGCTGTTGTCCCAATGGACCCTGGACTGTGAGAGGCTGCCAAACAGGGAGACTCTTTCAAATGTAGTTTACTGGATGGCTCTTTGTGCCTTTTCCATTTCAATCTCTCACCTATGAGAAAGCACTTTAAGAGCCACAGGGAAATATACCCCTTTGGATCTGACAACAGTTAAAAATACATTTGCAGTATAGGGTTAATGTAAGAAGATAAAGAACGGCACCTATCCTTCCAAACAGTCTCTGATTTCATTATGAAATCAACCAAAAAAAAAAAGAAAGAGACCCACCAAAATAGAGCTGTTAGATTTTTTTTTCCCTAAGAAAATGGGTAAAGTACATTTTTTTTTTTGCCTTCTCTAATTTGCTTTTGAGCTCTTGACCCAAGAAACTATATCTGATTACATATCAGAGAGAATAATAAACCTAAATTGATGACTGACATTTCTAACAGATGAACAGTAATATTTCACCGCTGAAATCCTGGACAGTTTTCTAAGGGCTCTTTTTACAAGTGAGCATCATAAATAGCCAGCACATTGAGGGTTTAATTATGAAATCAGGAGGCTTGATTCACGACCCTCTCTTCAGAGCCCAACAACACCTCTTCATTCGCAGACATGATGTCTTAGAGCTGCAATCACGAGCACTTACCTTATTTATTTCCCAGTCTTCCTCCAACTTTTCCACTGCAGCTGAGTCCTGAGTGGACTCCTGTACATCAGAAGTGACCTGCTCCTCTCTGCCTGGCAGAGGAAACTTTGCTTTCTTCTCTGTTGAGCATTTTGATTTGAGAATGCTGTTGAGACAGTTTTCCAACTCCTGCTTAGCAGATTCAAGTCTGTTTTCCAAATCTTTTTGTTTACACTTCAGTGATTTTATATCATCCTTAATAATCTTCTGTCCTGCTGAAGATGTATTTTGCTTGACGGATATTGCTAAAGTTAAAATCTTCTCTAATGCACCATCTTGTAAATGAAGACTATTCTCTAGTTCCTGTGAGCAGAGAAAAGATTGTCACAAAAGTATCACTGTTCAATTATCACAAGAGTTAGTTGACTTTTGTAAATTATAGAGTATTCTGCTTCACTAGTGGGAAGCTTTGTAAGAAACATACCAACCCATATCACAAAGAAGAAACTTTGGGCAAAATTTAAACTAATGTAGTGACCCAGATCAAATTCCCCAACAGATTTTATAAGATACTAGAAGATTTTATAAGATTACATTTATAAAAAGTAATGAAAAAAATGTTCACAACCCATTCCTAGAACATAGGAAATGGCCAACACATATTTGTTGAGTATATATTTTGTTCAAGATACTAAATAATATATAAATAATACTAAAATGTATATAAATAATACTAAAATCAAACACAACCAAAACACTGAATAATAAGTGCCTACTTTGTGCAAGGCCCTAAAAAGAATAAAATCATTTAGCATGTGCTTGTATGAATCTAGTGCTAACATTTACAATTCAGAGCAAAGCTTAAATCAATCAAACGCAATATCTTAAATATAGCAGAAACTCAATCAATATTTACTAAATGCTGAAACGAATGAGGCTAATTTGAGACCTCCAGACTCAAAAGGAATTTGATAAACTAGAGCAGGTACAGATGTTACTGCTGAAGGAGAATAAGCCTTAAAGTTACTAGGTGAACTCTGCTCTATTTATTACTCGCTGTTCTAATGGACTACACAATAAGTATTCATTCAATCATTCAACTAATAGCAAGTAATATGGTAAGCTTTGAAATTACATAGATGAGTAAAATACAGTCCCTTCACAATCCTATAGCCTAGTGAGAGAGACACAGAAGTAAACAGACAGTTGTAATAGAATGTGGAAAGATGTACGCTAACAAATACACACAGGCCATTGAAATATTTTCAGCTGGAAGAAGGGAGTTACAGATTGCATTTTGGATAGATACAAGGTGGCCATGGACAAATTGCACCAGCGAGGGTGACAATGCAGGCAGGGAGCCTAGTCAGACGTCTAACAAACACAGGCCTCTGTGAGGTGATGGTCTGTTCTCAAGCAGCGGTAATGGGGGTAACAGCAGAGGGACCAACTGTAGAGATAACCCAGAGATGAAAGAGACAACTCTTGATGTCCGTCTAGACTGGGGAGACTAAGAAAGGATATCCAGGTTTCTGACCCGGCACCCTAGAGAGATGGTGTAGATATCCAGAGTCAGAGGAGAAGAAGCAGGCTCACTGGAAGGGAGTTGGGGTATGGAGAAAAGCGAGGAGATGACGAGTTATTTTTCTGGACATGCTGAACCACAAATAACTATGAGACACTCAAGTATAGAAGTCTAGTGGGGTCAGGAGACCCAAGTAGTAGCCCCCACTCTGTCATTTAGCTCATCATATATAAAATATGGAATCTGAACTTGATAGTTTCTGAGATTTCTTCCAGCTGTAGCTCATGTCTTATACTTTTCTCAGTATCCGAGGCACCCAAACAGGGACTTGGACATGATGACCTCAACATTTGTCAAATTATCACTGTTAAAAAAGGAGGTAGGATTTCCCTGGTGGTCCAGTGGTTAAGACTCTGCATTTCCACTGCAGGGGGGCTCAGGTTCAATCCCTGATCTGGAAACTAAGATCCCGCATGCCACAGGGCCAAGAAAAGGGGAGGGGAGGTAGCCTTGTCAATAGCCTTGTCAATAGCTTGACAGTGTCAAGCTATTCTGAAGGGGGAGTCTTGCTTGATTCCCAAGTTCCTAAAAAGAAGAGATCAGAAATTCCCAAGCTCAAGCCACTAGTGCTTCCTGAGACTCACCCCATGCAATCTCCAAAGGACTGCGAAAGCAGCACAGTAAAGTGAAGAACATGCTTTACTGTTTTCTTCCAGAGGACACCACATTTGTTGGCTGTGCAAACAGTGAGCTTCCAAGGAATGTGTTTTGAGAATGAGGGTAAAGAGCTGCAATGCTTACTTGTAAGGCGAGGGGTTGTTGAAATGAGGGTGAGAATTTTAAAAGCTCTCCATCTGCAGAGAACTCTACGGTAGTCCATGAGTATGAAAATAAATAAAGTGAAAATTACACAACTCCCATCTACCCGTGATGAAGACTGCAAAACTGAACCATTTCCCCTCTGGCCTTATTGCATTAGGTGTACCATTTGACCACCCACTTGTCTCCTGGAATCACTGTGCTTTTTCTAAGACAGAGATCTCCAGCAGCTGCTGACTGGTCATGAGTGGAATTATCTCCGAGGGTCCAGAGGGCTGAGTACTGTCCAACTCAAATTATAAATGGATTTGCTCACTAACGAAGAACATTCCCACTTTTCATGACTGGATAGGACTTTATCCAACAGTCATCCGAATAGCATTTTCAGCATGTTAATTTCTATTTCTTTTTTTATTTCTTTTTTTTCAGCATTTGAATTTCTGATCAAGGACACTGATTTGTCAAGTTGTGATTAATATTTTTTTTTAAATGTCTATCATTTCTGGATATTGCTTAATACCTGCAGTTTCTGAAGTTTTTCCTCAACTGCTTTTTCATCCACAGACTTATCAGAAAAACAGACAAATTCCTTAGAGATATAGTCCAATGCAGTGTTTAGGTCTGTGACGCAAAGCTGGTATGAGTCGTGTTCTTGAACATGATCTCCTAGTTTCTGCACAGAATCCTAAAAATAAAACATTGACAATGTATGAGTTAGATCTCTGAATTATCTCACTCAGAAAATAAATTGTTCATAAATATTTATTTTATGAGGGTTCATCTTGAAACAGAAATAAGACCATAAATCATCCAGAGTTCTTCAGTAAAATTTTTAGTGTTGAGATATTTATTTGTTCCCCACCCCACATTTATTTGCTTTCATTTCACTCCTGAAAATAACCTGTCAGAGGTTTACAAAATGAAATGGCTACAAATTATATCATCAAATCACAAACATCCATAATAAATCAGCTCCCTCAATTATCCTCAGAAATGAGACTATGTGAAATCAACCTAACCTCAGATTCCTTTCCTAAGAATCAAACCCCAAAGTTGGGAAAAAGTGATCCTAACTCAAGAGCAAAACCACTTTCAAGTTCTCTTCCTGGAGTAGGAAAATAAGGTGACCACACCTGATCAGAAAAGCAGCAACTAAATAACTTACAGCCAAGTGAGCATAATCTTCACCTCTGCACAACTCCTGCTATCTGTATAAGTGAGATTTCTAATCCAGGTAATCCTTACACTGAATCCAACTTTCAGTGTGCAAAGAATATAAATAATTCTCTTAAGATAATACTATGCTTCATGACAAAATGACATGTCACTTCTTAATTCTTTTATTGTAGATCATGTGGAAAGACTCAAGGGAGAAACCTGATCAAGTTTATACAGAATAATGGATACAACTATCACAATAGATGATGGATGGATAGACGGATGAATGCAATGATAGATTGATGGATGGATAGATGGATGTTGCATGGACAACTTTGACACTGTCACCTACATCAAAATGCCTAAGGGAATTCCCTGGCAGCCTAGTGATTAGGACTTCACATTCTCAATGCTGAGGGCCTCGAAAAAGAAAATCTTAAACCTTCCAATTCCTGAAGAGGAGAACTTTGATGAGAGGAGATAACACTATTATCAAATAATACACACAGATTTCTCTAGCAAAACTGACCAAACTGATTCCTCCATTTTGTGGAGCTAGTATTTGTATCTAAAAATGATAAATTTTTAAAAGCTTTAGATTTTCCAAAATAACCAAAAAATGATCCCATACACAAATAGTACATAATTAAGCATACTGAGGACAATCACTTAAAGTTTTGTTTTGAGCATTTCACCTGTAGTTGTTGAAGAAGACTCTCATGAAGATGCTTGATTTCCAGCCACGGCTCTTCACTAAAGTTGGGATTTTTAGTGCACTCTAAGAGGTAATTTCCTTGAGATTTTAACTCCTCTAGTAAGAATGTCAAATCCTGGGCTTTCTGGAGGAACTTCTTATAAATTTTTAATTGAGCTTTCTTCTCCTGCAAACCAGGTTGCAGAGCAAAGCCCACTTCTTGTTTCTTTTTTAGTTCTGTGAGCATTAATCTCAGATCCTCCTTACTTTGCAAATACTTCTCGCCTTCTAGTAGAAGCTTTTCCTGATGGCTAAATTTTACAAAATAGTTTATAAATGAAATGACACAGCAAAACAAAACAGCACTTTGCATCATATAATACAATATGCATTATTATAAAAAGCATTAAAATAACACTACTGTACATTATTCCCGGAGACTTCTTTGGCACTGTAACATTCTAAATGGCCCTAAAGTTTAACTCAGAAATCAAGATAAAAGTTAGCTGTAGTATGACTTTAAAAAAGTATTGTTTTCATTATATAATTTGACCTGAGGACAAATGTTTAATAATTTAGATTTCAAACTACTCCAGTTTTTATTATGTTTAAATATAATTATTCTATGTTTTTCTTTTTCACTTAAGTAAAACAAATAAGCATGCAGTATACTGGCCAACTAAGTAGCTTATGTTTCCTACAGCTTGACTTTAATTTTGATCTGACTGCTTCCTTATAAAAATATGAAATTTACATTTCCACCAAATATTAAATATATCATGATTTGATTTGATGTGAAAGGAGTTAAGAATTTCCACCAGAATTATGTCCACTTAATTCAGACATTTGTAAATGTTTACATATGTAAGAATCTCCTAGCATATATATTTAAAAGCATAAATTATCCTATAGTAAAGTAAACACTGAGGTTGTCTGGGGGCAGGAGGTTTGGTACAGAAGGAGGTTATTAAAGGTGGAATGATAGACAATGTTAATTTGTTACCAACGGTGGGTTGATGCACCAGCCAAAGTAAACAGGGAGTTATGACAGCATGTTTCATATCTGATCCAGAGAACTAGTCTCTGTTTCTGCCTCAGCACTGTGGTTGTCCCTGACATTGCTTTCTCTCCAACAGATATATTATATCTACATCCAGAAGGTAGACAAAACATACTTGTTATGACTTCACTGTGCAATGAAAAATCATGAAAATGGTGAAGGCATGCCCTTTACCTTAGATATGTGTTGGCCAAATGGAGTGTGTTGTCCCACTGGTTCTTGATATCAGTGAGGGTCTTTGGAACCACTGGAGCCTTGCTGCTCTCAGCCTGACTCATGATGGTCTGTATTTTAGCATCCCCTTCAGGTTTTAGTAAAATGATTTCCTAAATTAAATAAAAATGATCTTAAAATCTCATTCATACTACTTGGGAATTACATATGATATCTTTTTACTTATAAACATCATTCAGAGATTCTAACTGCAGAGTAGATTTCAAAATTTCCTTCCCTTTCACTTTTACATATGCCCCAAGTACAAAGATATCCTTCACATTGTATAGAACTGCTTCTCAGCAAACATCTGTCACATTACCTACTCTCCTCTCGATTCTCAATTGCACTCAAGGAAATTATGTACAAAAAAATCCCTGGCAAATCCTCCTTCCAACCTGCACCATTATTTATCAATCAAGAGTTGGGGTAACAACCTGAACAAGACGTCTTTATACACCTAAGAGTGAGTTTCCGGCTTCCTGTAGGAAAATGCACAGTGTCACAGGCCAACTCCTGTTTCTCCAGCACAACATAATTAATTCTCATTCCCTGTACTTTGATTTTCCTCTTTTGCCCAAAACAATCAGGTTCCTCTCTTCTTGGAAACACTACTTCAGATTCACCTTTTCTGGAAAACCTTTCAGACGTGACCCAAAACAATTCTGATTACTTCTGTATGTCAAACTAACCCTTGAAAGTTGACCATTATCTTCCTCCACAGTTAGTATCTGATAAACCAGGAAACACTCAACCCACTCAGGATCTAATACCCTTTAGGAACCATACATATCTACTCTGAAAATGAGCTCCTCTCCAGCCCTGACTTTGACATTGTCGATGCCTCTGATGTACTGACATCTATTCTTTTAACATCCTAACAAACTCCTACCTGCTGCAGTTCTAATTTATACCCTTTATTTCATATCTGTACTCAGTGAAGATGGATAATAACTGGGCACTGCTCTCACAAAGAGAGAATATGTCTTTCCTTTCTATATGCATTAAAATAATTTCAGATCGATTACAGCCCTTCCCTTTTGTAAGCTCAGTCATCTGAATTTCTCACCCAATCCACAGTGATCCTATTTTCCATTAACAAATGAATCTTTGCAATTTTCCTCTAAACCTTTTTAAAATTGGAGTTCATCCTGACCTCTAACATTTAGTTTCCACAGTTATACCTTTATTTTATGGATTCTTTCCTCAAGTGGCATTTTGCCTTCAGATGAATTCAAAACCATAAGGGACTCTTTAATCCCTGTTATCCAATGAACTACATCATGTGCAAGATCACTAAAACTCTGGTCCTCAGCAGGAGGTAAGTTATCCTCTTCATCAATTTCACATATTTGTCTCAATAATGTCTGGTATCTATCAATCAAACATGTTGATTCCGTTACTATTTCTTCTTCCTCAGTAATCCCATATTGCTTCACAGAGTTGTTCAACTGGGCCATTGATTCGAATTGTTCCCTGTAAATTCCAAATATCATTGGAAGATTATAAGAGCCACGACACACCTTCAGAAACCATATCCCCAAGAAATGCATTTTACACAAGATCAGCCATACCTCTTTCTAGCTAGAGTTTGGCAAAATAGCTCAGTTTTCTCTCGTGTTCCTTCCATTTCTTTCCATATTTCTTCTTGATTAGTCAACCACTTACTCAGGTTTCTGTGGTCATTCTGGAGTCTAAAACAACATCACACATGTTAAAATATGAAATCAGCAAAAAGTGTCTATCCGAGGAAAAGGTTGGCAAAAATCTTGTAAGCCAACCAGGTTTTTTACATTTTTTTATTATTCTTTATAAAAAACTCTGTAACATTATTTAGAAAATAATGTTACAAATAACAAATTTAGAAATAAAATTATAACATTAAAATCTGAATAATAATAGCATGTATTATAGTGGAATTCTAATAAGCCATAAATATGTATCATAAGCTTCCCAGGTGGCTAAGTGGTAAAGAATCCGCTTGCCAATGCAGGAGACTTGGATTTGATCCCTGGGGCGGGAAGATCCCCTAGAGGAGGAAATGGTAACACACTCCAGTATTCATGCCTGGAGAATTCCATGGACAGATGAGCCTGGCGGGCTACAGTCCCTGGGGTCACAAAGAATCGAACATGACTTAGCGATGAGCATGAGCACGAGGTATATCATAAAGAATAAGAAACAAACAGAAAATATTTTTGGACTCTCCCCCGAACCTTTGCCATAATTTGAAGAATTCTCCAAACCTCCGTATTCCTAGTGTCAAATATGGGTTTGAAAGTACATATTTTATTTTTGAAATTCATGTGTATATATATCCCACTGCTAGCTGTACTGAGGCAGAGTACATACGAAGAGATGATTAGTAAACTTACTATGAAAGATCACCTTTATTTCCTACCTCAGTAGCTGCTGCAAGCACTCATCAAGCTCCTTTGCTCGTGCCTGGCATATGGACTCCATTTTTTCTAATTCAACTTCTTGACTTACGATCCAACTGTTAAGCTTCTTAACAGGTGCTTTGAGCAGATGTTTTTTCACATGATTCAGTATAGTTCCCACTTGCTGTATTTCACTGCCTCTTCCTTCAAGAGTCAAAAAATCCTTAAGAAAGACAAAAAATCAATTATATTCTACAGGCAAGCCTCAGTGTGGTCCCTGTCACCCCAGTGATACTTCTCCAAGACAGTACACAGACAAGCCATCTTCATAACTTCCTCTGTAAAAGAAGAGCAATGGAGATACGGCTAACTCCAATGGCAAATGATCAAAAGATGATTTATATTAGTACTAGACTGTGTGTGTACATTGGCATTTGCATCTGACTTTCCGGGAATCATATCAAGCAAAATGATGCCACCGTGTGGGTCAGCGGGAGTGAGACCGGGAAAGCCACATTCTGTTCAACTTCTAAATATTTGCGCCTTTCTGGCAATCAATATGTAAAACCAGACAGCCTATTCTCTACTTAACGTTGTCAAAATCAGGATTTTATTTCAATGTCTGGGTTTCAAGGTTTGAGTATCAATTGCTGAGACCCATGGAATGAGCAAATTTAAAGAAAAGAAAAAAGTTGGAACTCCAAATGAAAAAAAGAGAAGAAAAATGATTCTGTCAATAAAGAATGGTTATCATCAAAGCAAGGAATATACTGGGAACATTTAATGCCATCAATAAGCTGGAGAGCATAACTTATCACCTAAAATACTTGATAACCTACCATAAAGTGATCAAGAATTGAGGGTGACATACACATTTTAAATGCCCTATTAACGGCTCTTATCTCAAGCTACCTTCCACTCCACTCCCATCAGCAGTGTATTAATAAAGTTCAATTACAATTTTTAGAAAAAATATGTCTCAGAAAAGATTCTATAAAAAGTCAAGCAATCTCTTACAGGAAATTAAGTGGAGCCAAATTAGGTAAAGCCTTTATTTTTTTTTTTATCAAATATGATTTTAACACAACTGAACTCACCAGCAAACATTAAAGTTAAACAGCATCTCAGAAAAGTTGTGAGAACTATTTTCTGTTTAAGTCACTTGCAACTTTACCCAGTAAACATAGAGTGTCAAAATATTTGAGTAAAGGTCAGATTTTTTTGTAAATATTACCTTTATGTAGGGAAACTAAGTCAAAATAACTATTATCCTATCTACTTATATAAAGTTCTGCCTCCAGTATTTTAATTTTGATACATTTTGAATAAAATTTATATATGTCTTCTTACAGAAAGTTTTTGTAGTTTTTGTTCCACACTCTTTTTTGTTTCTGATGGTTCAAAACACTCCTTAAGATTCATTTTAATGCTGCCAAACCAGTCATTAAAGTTCTTGCACTGATCTGTAGGAAAAAACAAAGGAAGCTGTATTTATTCAAAGATGACTTCATCTACCTTGTTAAATTAAGAGATTCTGAAAACTTGCTCCCCATGCCATAGGTACAAGTCACTGTAAAATGATAATAAACTAAAACCTAATTTTGAGGGTTAAAAGAACCTACACAATAGTTGTGGCATATTTTCTATACCAAACCTCCTTTCCAATCATACAAGATGCCCACAGAAACCTACAGGGGCAGCCTGCGCCCAGGCATGTTCCCAGACTCTGACCACAGCGAGCAGGTCAAACACTAGGACCCAGGTGCCTCTCCTTCATGAAATAAAGATCTGGGACTTACACAAAAGACATGTCATTTACAATAGGCATTCATCAGTGAGTGAGTGCTCCCAAAAGATTTATCTGAATATTATTTCCTTAAATAGGCTCTGTGCAACCATCATCGCTAAGTGAAGCTTAGATTAATTAGCCCTCATGTTCACAGTACCTATTCACTTTTCAATATTCCCAGAAACAAAGTAAGGAAGCATTGCACTCACCATTCAGTAACTTAGAAAAGTGATCTTGCAAAACACTTTTTTTGGTATTAAATAAATCACTGACACTTTCATACTGCTTTTTTAATTCAGAGAGTTCAGGAGTCAGACAACCTATTTGATTCTCAAGTAATATCATACTGTGCTTCTGCTGTAGAATTTGTTGTTGAATCTCCTAAATATATAAACAAACAAACAAACAATACTTAAAATGGGCTCAATTTACACACAGAATATTAGGTATCCATTGTTTCTACTAAAACCTAGATAATTTTTTACTGGGTGGACCTGCTTTCTCTTAGATAATAAATATATGTGCTTAGTCACTCAGTTGAGTCTGACTTTCGTGACCCCATGAACAATAGCCTGCCAGGCTCCTCTGTCCATGGGATTCTCCAGACAGGAAGACATTCCCTTCTCCAGGGGATCTTCCCAACCCAGGGATCGAACCCAGGTCTCCCACATTGCAGTCAGATTCTTTACCGTCTGAGCCACCAAGGAAGTCCCAATAAATGTATTTTACAATTTCACCTTTTAACTAGAGAAGGAAATGGCAACCCACTCCAGTATTCTTGCCTGAAGAATTCAATGGACAGAGGACCCTGGTGAACTACAGTCCATGGGATTGGACAGTCAGACACAACTCAGCAACTTTCACTAACTCACTCACCTTTTAATTCCTTTGTGGGCAATAATTATTTGATATTTAATATGGACTGTAGCCCACCAGGGTTCTCTGTCCATGATATTCTTCAGGCAAGAATACTGGAGAGGGTTGCCATTTCCTTCTCCAATTAAAAGGTGAAACATACACAAATTGTTTTCCTGACTTTTCTCCCCCAGGCTTTCATTTTTTAAAGTAATTATTTGCATTAATTTCAAAAGGATAAGACCACCAGAAATAAGTGTGAAAATAAATCTGAACCACAGAAGAGAAGTAGCTAGGAAGTACCTCTAGTTTAGTAAAGATCTCCAAGCTGTCGGAAGGAGACAAGGCATTTAAGAGAGATTCAGTCATTCCAATCTGGGTCTTGGCCTGGTTGAGATCCTCCCTTAGCTCAGCTGTGCTGCCACCGATTGCACCACAGTTGGATCCTCCTGTTAAACGCATTTTCACATGTTCTATCTTGTTCAAAATAGAGGACTCCATGACCTGAAATTATGAAACATATGAAGTACTGTCATGGATTTGATTTAACTAGATTTTAAGATAACTGCATTGCTGAAGAATGAGTTGAAACTTTGTTCATTTCAATGTGAAATCACCTCTCTTTTTCTGATTTTTCCTTGTTCTACATGATGATACAACAATTTAAATATTGCTTTTAAAGAAAAAGAGTAACATGAAAAACTGAAATTGACATTCTGATTTTTTCTAAGAGACTAACTGAATTCTTCCCCTTGAAACAAGTTTTATTGAGCATAACAGTTGAGATACTATCTCATGGTGCTCATTGAAAAATAATATTAAAACATATATAAAAAAAAGTAAATAGCCAGCATTTACTGTTTGTTATGTACACAGAATCATGGTAAGTATTTTATATACAAAATTCAGGCTTGAGAAGGATAAGCAACTTGCCCAAGACCACAAAGTTGGCAGGTGGCAGAGCAAGGCCCTCTCCCAGAAAGTTTGACTCCAGAGCTCATGTTCAGGCACTTTTGCGTTTTGACTTAAGTATAAGTCTAACAAATCTCTCCATACAACAGAAAATCACAGTTGGGGCAATCGCTGTTTCTCTGTCTAGCAACTAATAAACCTAGAATCATTAAGCCATATTACTCCATCCTGTGCCCAAGACACTTATGAGGAAACCCTTGTTACTTTACATGGGAGCACAGTAACATCTCCCCTTCCATACAAGAGGTCCGTGAAATAAGGGAATTGAGAATAAAACAATGCAAAAAATTACTCATTCTAAATTGGAACAAATATAATAAATTATGCTGACTATTAAAAATTTGGTTGGACGTGAATAAAGGTCAATCAAATAATGACCCTGTTTTTATTTTAGGTTTAAGTTTTAGAATTCTGGTTTATAAATCAGAGGATAGAGAGCATTTTTAATTGCAACTTTTAAACAAAAATTCTCTTACCTGTAATTCAAGAGGTATTTCACTGCTTTGAAGCAGGAACTGTATTTTAGCCACTCTTTTAGAAAATTCTGAAGGTTTTTGTTCGTGGGCTTGTAACTCTTCCTAAAACACACAATGTTAATAGAAAATATATTTTTATTTTATACCTTATTTTCTGGTACCCATGATTGCTACCGAAAATATTTAGCAACTAAGAGAGCTTTGAATTTTCCCTAATCACTTGATTTTTGACAGAGTCCTAAGAGTTACAAAACTAAGTGTCTTCATGAGTCAGGCATATGTTATAACTGAGTGAAAAACTCTGGCAATAACACGTTTGGAAAGTCTTTTCCAAAAGTATAAAAATGGATATGTGAACTTAAAAGTGAAAAAAGTGACCAAAATTAAAAAAAAAAGATTTGAAGCATCAGACTTGGTATATTGTCAAGTCATCATGCATGCATACATACATTGTTATATTACATTGAACCACATATAACTGCACGACTCTCTTCCTCTGAGCCCACCCATGGGCCTATCCACATAGACTTTTCTCTTAATAAAGAGAAAGCTACCTGTTTCACTATTTTATATCTCCTTGTTGAAATTCTTTTTCAAAAAACAGAAGAGCCAGAGCGTAGCTTCTAGTCACTAGTTGCTGGTGGTCTAGTAGTTAAGATACAGCGCTCTCACTACTATAGCGCAGGTTCATTCCCAGTCAGAGAACTAAGATCCTGCTTCAAGCTGCCACACACTTGGCCCATCCCCAAGGTCACTTCTATCCATGAACCTCCAGGTTGTCTATGAACCCACATTTATACCTGCTAACATCTTCCTGGATTACCACAAAGAAGACAATGGAATTCAGGTCTCCCTCGAGGAATAATGAAAGAAGTAAAGGATTTCTTTGTGATTTCTCTATCCCCCTTCAAGAAAGCATACTTGATAGTAAAATGCCAATGGTCTGTAAAAAGGACATATGTTCTATTTCTGTTCAATTACCTTCAGTTTTTCTCTTTCCTCTTCAGTCAGTTGATGTAATTCCAATTTTTGAAGGACTTTTTCAGTCCACTCATCAATTTCATTTTTTAAGTAAAAAAGTTTGTCCCATAAAGCTAGAGCTCGACCAAGGTTTTCATAGTAGCCCTCTGTCTTCTCATTTATCTACCATAATTTAAAAATAAAAATAATACATTGAATGGTGAAAAGTATAAGAATCACTTTTTAGTCAAACACAACTTTAAGATAAAATTTTAGATCACCTTTACTTGCTAAATTATTTGCTTTATTCATCAACAAAAATTTTGCTTTAATATACCATGTAGTTCGTTCTTCTACAAAAATAACTTAGCTGATTTGCTGCAGTTTATAAGCAACTGGAAGAAATACTCTTCCTTATTTCTAAACCATAATAATAAAAGCAGCTTTCAAAAATCCAGCTCAAAATATACAAATTCTTAATTTGTAATTCATAAAATATCATTACTACTCAACCAAAAATTAGTAAATAAAGCTGAACATCAATAACCTGCTTGGATAAGTAATATATTAATTAGTTTATTTTAAATAAGTTGAGTATGCACTTGTAGATCTAAAAGAGTATGGACCTATTTCTTTGTAGTGCCTAACTCTGGGGTAAAGTTAAATCCTAAGTCATAAATTTTATATTACTTGAACATTTTTTTATAATAAGCACTTTTGAATTTTGTAATTAGATAAAAACATTAAAGATGCAAAAGAAAAGATCAATTTAATTGTTATAAAGCAGAATTTCTAGGCAATCAAATTATCACTTACATCAAGCCATCTATCCAGAATAATATTAGCTTCTTTCTCAAAAGGAGGCTCTTCAAAGGTTCTCATTTTATTGAGATGAAACTGCAGATTTTTGCAGATCTGGTAAATCTTATCTACAACTTCTAAGTGTTCATTAAATTCTTCTTTAACAACTTCAATCTGTAAAAGTGATATGAAACATGTTTTGATATACTGACACAAACTGGTAAGACTTACGGTTCCACTTTCTCAATGAAAAATTATTAGACTCATAAACTTCTGGTTTAATAATAATCCTACACCCAAATTCTTTGTTCCACTCTGCATGATGAAATATTTATAATAGTCTAAAACTATGTTTCTAGTGAAATAATATTCTACCAAAAAAGGCATCTCTATTCAAGAACCTAAGTGCTCATCTGATTAAAACAGACAAAGTTCTAAAACATCAATAATATGACTTCTAGTTTAATCTTTCATGATTTTAACTCCCACATCATTTCTAACATAGAAGGTGAAACATTATCAAAAGGCCAACAATTTTAAACTACAAAATAAAATTTGAGTGTTGAATAATGCAATGCTAATGTTTCCAATTTACTAATCTTACACAAGCATTTTTAATGATTATATAAAACTTGAAAATAGTGATTTCTCATAAATAAAAAACTAAAAATTATGTCCCCATGGGGGATGAGACTTCCATTTCTGGGACTATGCAGCAAATATAATTTTCCTTATTTCCATTTAATACAACTAAAAACCCTGGACATCACCTACAAAACAGACTTAAAACTAAAAAGTGAGGAGATCAAGGAGGGAGAATGGCTGGGGGTATCAGCTCTTGAAGCCAGCCTGGTGATGAGTTCCCTGAATTTTCCTTTTCCCTTGTACATCCCAGAGTGTGTGTTGGAGAAGTCAGAACCTGGCAATATCCACATGTACAGACCAAGAAAAGTCTTTTCTCTTCAGCCAAAGAACCAGGAATAGGACAACACAGTAAAACAGAAAACTTTTAGAAATACCTGCTGGAGCAAAATACCTTAGAAAACACGTGGCCCAACCCCCTCCTGTACCAGCATAGGTCAAGTGTAGAGCCTAGATCACCACCATCTCCAGGTAGTAACAGGAGCCCCACTCTCCCCCAGCCAGGAAAAAGAAGGCCAAGTAGAGCTCAGACTCTCATTCCTGCTGGGCAGTGACATACACCCACACTCATGATGTCAGGGATGCTACACAGGGAGCTGTAAGGAGGATCCAGGGAGGTAGCAGTGGAGACCTTGCGGAAAGTGAGAACGCCCACCCTCAACCAGTAACAAGGAAGCCTCTATCTCCGGGGCCATGAAATTGTCTTTATTTGTGGACAACATTATTATCTACGTCAGAGAGCCCAAGGAATCTACAAAAACCACCCTAGGACTGATATGTTGGTTCAGGAAGGTCACAGGATACAAGATAAACATATAAAAATAGATTGCATTTCTTAGTTGTAATATATAGTGAAACTGTATGTAATGCTGTTTTGTATTTTCCAAGTCTGTAAATGTGTTATCATACTTTCATAATTTAAAAAAGAAAAAAGGGAAAAAAAAATCCAAAACTCAGGGAAAAAGATACATACAGTATTCAGAGAAAACTTGAATTCAAAAGGATACATGCATCCCAATGTTCACTGCAGCACTATTTACAATAGCCAAGACATAGAAGCAGCCTCAATGTCCATCAACAGAGGAATGGATTAAGAAGATGTGGTACCTATATACAATGGAATATAACTCAGCCATAAAAAATGAAATAATGCCATTTGCAGCAACAAGATGGACCTAGAAATTATCATATAAGTGAAGTAAGGCAAACAGAAAAAGACAAATCTCATATATTACTTGTATGTGGAATCTAAAAAAATGACACAAATGAACTTATGTACAAGACAGAAACAGACTCACAGACATAGAGGACAAACTTAGGGTTACCAAAGGGGAGGGATAAAATAGGAGTCAGGGACTAGCAGACACACACTACTATACAGCATAACCAACAGCTAACCAACAAGGTCCTACTGTACAGCACAGGGAACTATATTCAACATCTTACAATAACCTATAATGGAAACGAATCTGAAAAAAATTTAAATCTACTGTGCTTCTTTATACTAACAATGAATACACGGACACTAACATTTTTAATATAATACCATCCACAATTACTCAAAAATAAAATAGGTGTAAATCTAACAAACATATACAGTGATTATATGCTGAAAACTATAAAATGCCAATTAAAAAAAATCAAAGAAGGTCGAGATAAATGCAGACACATACTAAGTTCATGGATCAAAAGACAACATAGTAAAAATATCAATTTTCCTGAAACCGATGGACAGATTTAATACAATTATTATCAAATACTAGCAGCATTTTTTGTAGATATAGACAGGATTATTCTAAAACCTATATGGAATAATAAGGGAACTATAATAGCTAAGACATTTGAAAAAAGAAGAAAAAAGTGGGAAGTTTACTTGATTTTAAAACTTATCATATAGGTACAGTAATAAAGATTATATCAATTGGCAGAGGGACAGACACACAGAACAACAGATCAAAGTGAACCCAACAGTAACTCAGCTGATTTCTCACAAAGATGAAAAAGCAATTTAAGGGAGAAATGGGAATCTTTTCAACATATGGTGCCAGAGCAACTGGACATTTACAAATAAAAACATGAATCTTGACTCAAGTTTCATACCTCATACAAAAACTGATTCAAAATGGATGATGACCTTAAATGTCAACCATAACACCATAAAACTTCTAGAAACAACACTATAAAACTTCTAGAAAAAGAAATAAGAGAAAATCTTCGGGATATTGTGCTACACAAACAATTCTCAGACTTTGACACCAAAAGTACAATCTATGAAAGGAAAAACTGATAAACCAACCTTTACCAAAATTTTAATCTTTTGTTTGCAAAGACCCTGTTAGGGAGATGAAAAGGCAAGCTACAGTTTGGGAGAAAATATTTGCAAACCATATATCTGACAAATGACCATTGTGTAGAATATATATATATATATGTGTATATATATATATTAAAAACTCTCAAAACTTGACAGTAAAAAAAAAATCTAATTAGAAAATGAGCAAAAGGTATGAAAAGAGATTTCTGCAAAAATGACATTCAGATGGCAAATAAACACAAGAAAAGCTGATCAATACCACTAGCAATTAGGAAAATGCCAATGAAAACCACAGAGCGATACCACTACATGTGTATCAGAATGACCAAAACAAAAAGACATCTAATGCTGGTAAAGATGTGCAGAAACTGGATCCCTCATACATTGCTGGTGGGAATGTAAAATGGTACAGCCACTCGGGAAGACAGTTTGAAAAATTAACATACAACCCAGCAACTATACTCCAGGGCATTTATCCCTGACAAATAAAAAGACAACACACACACACACACACACACACACACACACACACACATCCTATACCAATATTTATAGCAGCTTTATTTATAACAGCCCCAAAGTAGAAACAATCCAGATGTCCAGGTGACCATTAAACCAGCTGTGGTACATTCATACCATGGAATCCTACCCAGCAAGAAAACAGAACAAACTCTCAATGCATGGAAGAGCCTGGATGAATCTCCAGAAAATTATGCTGAATGAAAATAACCAATCCCTAAAGGTTATGCTTGGCTTCCCTTGTGGCTCAGCTGGTAAAGAATCTGCCAGCAATGCAGGAGACCTGGGTTCAATTCCTGGGTTGGGAAGATAACCTGGAGAAGGGAAAAGCTACCCACTCCAGTATTCTGGCCTGGAGAATGCCATGTACTATATAGTCCATGCAGTAGCAAAGAGTCAGACATGACTGAGCAACTTTCACTCAAAGGTTATACACTACATAATTTCATTTATATAACATTTTTTTGCAATGACATAATTACAGAAATGAAGAACAAATTAGTGGTTGTGAGGAGGTGGGAGCAAGAGGGAAATAAATGGTAGGGCTATAAGATGACCACACCAGGTATCATGTGGTGATGGAAGTGTTCTTTCTCTTGATTGTATCATTGTCTGCAACCTGACTGCAATATTGTACTATAGTTATACCAGACATTACCATTGGGGAAACTTGAGTAAAGGGTACACAGGATTTCTCTGTATTATGTCTTATAACTGTATGTGAATCTATAATCATCTCAAATTAAAAGCTCAATTTAAAAAATGAAATTTACTTAAATGTTTTAAATGAAAAAAAACAAAACAAAACTGGGCAGTCTCTGTCTCCTGACCTGAAGTTGACTAATACTTTGGCAAAGGAGAGATGTAGACTCTGGTGTTTTTTTCCTACCCATTCAGGACACTTGTTCAATTAAATGAAAAAAAATACATATATATGCATATACATATATATGTATGTATCCTGTTCTTTATTACATTTAAAGAGCTTTGTTGTTACACTGACACAAGCTACTGGTGGGTGATGAGAAAGCAAGAGCAGGAGAGGACACCTCTAGTATTGACAGGAGCTGCAGGCTTTGTCCTACAATGAATGGAAGGAGCAAATAAAGGAAACCAGATACCCCCTGACATTTCCCAAACTTTAACAGTCCCCCGACATTCTAGCCTTCCAGTCTTACTTTTGCACTTCTGCCTTTCATTAAAGAGAGTGGAAATTCAGCACCATATCCTAGATAAATATCCAGGTTTCTATGGTTCTGAAGGATAAAAGTTCTCAGTGGTATCATACTTCAGTCACTGGTGCAAAGTACCATGAAAATACATATGCCAGAAATGGATTGTTTCTCAAGACCGGACCTAAGTCATCATAAAATTAACTGAGAGTTACATTAACAGCTGGTACTACAATTTGCTTTTTCCAGACAGGTTAAAATAAAGCATTAGAGAAAAATGATTAAACACAAGTGTACTTCTATATCTCCCATACAAAATGATGTATTATTTCAGTAAACATACAGAGATACCATGCTAGATATAAGATTCTCAATCTAATAGTAAAACCCTGGACATTTATACATTTCTTAGTTGTTTTATTAATTTCAAGGTATTCTTGTGAGTAAATCTTTACACTTGAGAAAGAGGTATAGAGCTAGCCATTTTTTACTCCTACAATACATGTTTCAAATACGTCTTCAGGGAAGACAATATTACGATTGAAACACAACTTTGTAGTCAGACAGGCTGAGCTTAAACAATAATTCTGTCACTTCTTAGCCAAATAATCTTTGGAAAGTTATTTAACCTCTATCCTTACTCTATTTTTTTTTGTTTACAGAGAAAGTTGCTACTCTGTCCAGCCAAGCCGGGCGTGGGGGGTGGGTGGTAAGGTTATGCCATCACAGCCTGGTAGGTAGAACATCAAGCCAGACAGGATTATTCTCAAGACTTAAGGTTTACTTTTGTTTGCCTTGTTAGGTTTTGGACTTGTCTGAGGGGACCCAATACTTCTTTCTTCTTTCCTATTCCTCTCTTTTGGAGTGGATATGTCTATCCTATACCTGTCCCACCACTATATTTTGAAAGCATATAATTTGTTTGGTTTCATGGGTTCACAGCTGCAGTGTATAAGAAAGTGAATAAACAGACCTCAATTAAACAGAGTCAGGAGATCAGATGGGGTAGCAGAGCCCAATAGGAAGAAGAAAGATTCCTTTATCGGCAAGGCCTCAGCCAATGAAAGGCCATGAACTCTGTTTACTGCTGCCTGCCCAACTTCCTTTTCCCCCATATAAAAGCATTCTCCTTTCACTGCTGTGTGAGGAACCGCACACGACTTCAATAGTCTCAGACTCTGAAATGCAATTCTGTGTTGATCCTGAACAAATCCCTCTTTGCTGGTGGAATATCTGTCAGTCTGTTTTAGATAAACAAGAGGAATTTCTCTCAAAATGAACTGAACCTTAAGTTTCACTCGTATCTAATTTAGATGATATTTAGATGAGATGTTGGACTTTGCTGGAGCAAGTAAAGACTTCTAGGGCTACAGACATATGTATACCTATGGCTGATTCATGTTGATACATGGCAGAAACCAACACAATATTGTAAAGCAATTATCCTCCAATTAAAAATAAATTAATTTAGAAAAGACTTCTAGGGCTTATGGGAAAGAATGAAAAACTTTACTTGTAAGAAGTACATGTTTTGGGTCAAGGGCAGAATGTTAAACTGTGAGAACTGTCTTCAGAACTGTATGAAACCGATTTACGTTGTTTGTAAGCCTCCCTACAGTCTAGGGTATTTTTTTTAATGCAGTCCAAGTGGAAAAAGACAATAACCATTAGAGGGGCTAATCATGGCAGAGGGATCAAGACCTGAACCTAGATTCCCAGCAGAGAGACTTACCCAAGAGAGGGGCTTACTGCCTGAAGGAGACAGAAGTTTTATTATTCAGATAAATAACTTGCCCAGAAAGCATACTGTACCATTAATGGGTTGATTAAGTACTAGGCACTCTGCAGGCCCTATACAGATGCTACCTCACCTAATCAGGAAAGCAGCAGCTTTCTGCTGGTAACAGGATCCCACTTAATGGGACAAAGGAAGGACTTCAGGACTGGGGTGGATTGACACAAACCAAGAATAGCTGCAAGTCACGAGGGATCCGCTCTCTGGTCAGTTTGAAAGGCAGGGACTCAGGATCTGTGAGTATCTAAGGCAGAGACCTGGATCCTGAAACAAGAGCAAAGGCTGGAAAATGGGGGTGGAGTAGAAAAGTAGCTGTGTGAACTGGGACATGTTTTAGACAAAGACTAAATTGTCCGTAAGAATCTGGTCTACAGGCATACCTCAGAGACATTGCAGGTTTGGGTCCAGATCACGGAAGTAAAGGAAGTATTGCAATAACACAAGTCACGTGAATATTTTAGTTTCCAGATACATTTAAAAATTTTGTTTACATTACACTGCAGTCCATGAAGTGTGCAATAGCATTATGTCTTAAACAATGTACACATTTTAATTTAAAAATACTTCACTGCTAAAAAAACTCGGACCATTCTCTGAACCTTTAGCAAGCCATAACCTTTGCTGGTGAAGGGTTTGAAATACTGCAAGAATTACCAAAATGTGACACAGAGGCACAAAGGGAGAAAATGCTGTTGGAAAAATGGTATCATTAAACTTGCTTGACAAAGGGTTGCCACAAACTTACAATTTGTAAAAGACACAATAAAGCAAAGTCTAATAAAATGAAGTATGTCTATATATAAGCTTCACTAATGTTGCTCTCAGTCACTGGGAAGTTTAATAAAATTGTTTTCTACCAGCCAGGTGTATCTAGTAGATGATATTTCACACATGCCTCTGACACTCTGACAGCACTTCAGTATAGAATACTTGGAGAAGGAAGAGGAGATGTAACTTTCTGGTGTATAAGAATACAATGTAGCATATTCTTTTCTAACCATTCCATTCTGCCACTTTGGTTGATAACCACATAAAATCATAGAAAATAATGACATCTAGTGTCCAAAACTGTAATCCTTCTTAGTCTATAAAGTTGTGATTGGCAAGGCTATGAACACAGATGGAGCAACTTGGAGATAAGCTCACACATCTTTACAGAAAGCGAAGAAATAAAAAGATAATTTTTTCTTTATCCACTAACAACCAATTTTAGGAATTTTCCTAGTACCCTCTTTCTCTTAAGGCTGTGCTGAAGTCAGGTTCTTCTTAGGTGAAAGTCAGTACACAGACTGTTCCAACCTTTCAGCAAGGGCAAGCCCAGACTCCAACAGAACCATACCACCAATATCAAAACCCAAACAGATGCAACCCAGTATTAACTTGGGGACCAACATTTTTTCAAGCCCTGGAGATAAACTGAATAAATTCTTGGATACCTGGTAAAACAGAGTCACTAATAACTACTTCCAAACTACATCTTGAAAATTATTCCATTGATAACCTTCTCTCTATTGTCAGGCTTGCAATCGAGGCCACCATGTAAAGTTTCCTTTGGTATTTGGACTCACCTCTGCTATCCTTTTCTTCAAGTTCTCCTTTCCCATGTAGGAAGCCTGGAGGGAGATGACATTCTCTTCTTTTTGAATCAATGTTGTCAGGGCACTTTTAAAATTCTGATACTGTTTTAAGAGCTCCAAAACTCTTTCACATTGGTCAAGGCTATGAAAAAAGTAATACAGCTAAATTTCTGAAAGTTACAAAACCATTCTTTCTCTTTGTAGTATGCTACGAAAATAACCTAATAAGTTATAGAAGGATGTTTCCTCTAGACATGGTTTATAATATTGTTTTACAATTTAACCCAAGAATGACGGTATATGTAATTATTTGACAAATGGATGGTCTAAATAAGGGCTGGATTACTATTTTCACCAGGTCAATATTAAAAAGTTACCAGATGCAAGCTCTAGACAGAAACACAGGATTCATAACCTTAAGGAATCAGCACCTCGATTTCATCATTAACTAAAAAATAACCTGGAAAATGATGTCTCTACAGCATTATTTTTGGATATTGTTTCAATGTTAATTCAATATGATTCAATTATGTCTATTTCAACTCATTATAGATTTTAGCCATTTTTTTTTTAAAAAAAAGCTTAAGTAGAATACATGATGTGCAGTTAAAAGACAGCTGGTTTCTATTTATGGCTGGGTAAAATTAGTCATGTGACCTTAAGTAAGTTACTTCAGGCTCTGTGGACCTCACTTCTTTCCTCTGTAAAATCCAAGGGCGGACTAGATCAAACACCACAGACGGGCTTCATCTTGAGTACTGTATGCTCAGGTTCCAGCAGGAAGCAGAAGCTATACTCAGACGGAGTTCTGTGGTGGAAGGATCACTGAGGGTAGAGTTAAGGGAAACTACAAGGGAGCTGAGACACCTACAGACTAAGGTTTCCAGTAACAGAAGCACAACCTGCCCTCCAGAGGAAAGAGGGAGAGTGCCTGGAGCCCAAGAGGGAGCCAACAAGAGCAGTCAGACCCTCTGCTGAAGAGGGCGGGGGTTTAGACCACCTTGACTTCTCTCTATTCTTGCTCACGAATCTCCTGCTAGTTGCTCCCACTTCCTAACCCAACTGGAACCCTTGGCTTGAGTGGTACGGTCCCTGGATGTTCAGCCCTCCCAGCCACTCTCACCCTCAGGCAGAAAATAAAGGGGGAAGATAAGGATGAAGACTATCCAGCTGCATTGCCAACGAGGACTGGTGAGTATTGACTGCTACAAAATTAAGAAAACTTCTGAGCCTTGTCCAGGCTCTGTAGGAAAGATGGTGGTAATTGACTGACAACGCCTGTTATTCAAGTAGACAGGTGTGGTAGAGTAAGGCCCCCAACTCCCAAAGACATCCACATCCTCATCCCTGGATCCTGCAAACACCTTATATACATAGCAAAAGGAACTCTGCAGATATAACTAAATTAAGGAACTTAAAATAGGGACATTTTCCTGGATTATCTGAATGGGTGCAGCATAATGACAAGGCCCTTATAAGAAGGAGACAGGAGGGTCAGAGTCAGGAGGAGATGTGATAACACAAGCAGAGATGAAAGAAAGACAGAAATTGAGATCTGAAGATGCTACTCTGCTGGCCTTAAAGATGGAAGGGGACACAAGCCAAGGAATGTAACAGGCAGCCTCCACAAAAGGGAAAAGGCAAGGAAGTGGATACTCTCCTAGAGATTCCAGAAAGGAACACAGCTTGATTTTAGGTCTTCCAACCTCCAGACTGTACGATAAGTTTGTGTTGCCTTTAAGCCACTACATTTGTGGTCATTTTATGTTGCCTTTAAGCCACTATTTGTGGGCATTATTACAGAAGCAACAGAAAACTAATACAAGTGGGGCAACAGTAATTATAAATACACTATATATATTTGTCCTTTCTCTTAGATAACCTTTTAAATTCATTTGTCCATAACCTAGGATTTCAGGTCTTGCCCCAGACGTTGGCCTAGTGAGTTTAGTGTGAAACTCTTAAGTTGGGCTCTCCTTGAGGCCCAAGAGACTGTGTTATCAACATACAAATTCCAAAAAGTTAACTGTGCCACAGACAATTTTTCAGATTTGTGAGGGGTTTGGGTTTTTTTTTTATTATTATTATTATTCTCTATTTTAAAATTTTAGCTGGTGGAGGAATTTTTTTCCTTACCATTCTGTGACCAAGGTTTTTGCATTCTCCCACAAGAGTGCTGTGTCCTGGCACCTTCGACTCAGGGCTTTGTCTCTGCCATCTTTGAATTGAGGAAGAGAATTCACCATTTCTTGCAAGTGTTTCTTTTCTTTTTCATATTCATCTAGGTCCTTATCCAGTCTGATTAAGGATTTTCTCCTTGAACATGAGAGAGAAAAGTTTAATTGCCGAGTATCAATACTGGCCAATTTTGATTCAGTACAAACATGGGTAATTCGTGGAGCACATTAACTTTAATTTGCCCTCATGAGATTTATGCCAAGATCACACATTCAGGAGGTTCTGCATTTCTAGAACTAGTTTGTGTTTTAAATAGAACAGACATACAAAACCATGAGCAGTAACATTTCTCAGTGATGAATATACTTGTAAATATACATATGAATACATGTGTATACACATATTATACATATGAATACACTCATATGTATATGCATATGAGAAAAAAGAAAGAGAATATGTGTGCATGGGTGGGATAGAAAGGATGATATGGAGAGAAGAAAAGAGACATATGGCAGAACACTGCAAGCCCTTCAGGCAGGGCACAAGGGGGTAAGAAGAAAGAGGAATGCAAATGTGTACAAAAAGCCCCCCAAAACAAAGAAGAGTCATTTGAACTAAGGGTTTTAACGTACAAATTAACCCTGGCAGGGCTAACTCCATTTGCTTAGGTCTAAACTGCTTTTATCAGATACTCTCTCTGTCTCTACTTCCTCTCTTCCAACTCTCGCGCTCACTCCTCCAAGACTGCTTGTCAAGCTACCCAGTAACGTTCACATTGCTAATCCCATGTCCCAATCTCCATCATCTCCTTCCTTCAACAGTAGGCAGCATATGACCCAGCTAATAGCTTCTCCTCATTGAAAGGCCTTTTCACTTAACCTCCAGGATTCTCTTGACTTCCCTCCAAAATCATTGCAGATAGTGACTGCAGCCATGAAATTAAAAGACACTTGCTCCTTGGAAGGGAGAAGGCAATGGCAACCCACTCCAGTACTTTTGCCTGGAGAATCCCATAGATGGAGGAGCCTGGTATGCTGCAGTCCATGGGGTCGCTAGGAGTTGGACACGACTAAGCGACTTCACTTTCACTTTTCCCTTTCATGCATTGGAGAAGGAAATGGCAACCCACTCCAATGTTCTTGCCTGGAGAATCCCAGGGATGGCGGAGCCTGGTGGGCTGCCGTCTATGGGGTCGCACAGAGTTGGACACAACTGAAGCGACAGCGACAGCAGCAGCAGCAGCAGCAGCAGCAGCAGCAGCAGTTCCTTGGAAGAAAAGCTATGACAAACATAGACAGGATGACTTTGCAACATGCATATGCAAACCTAGAGACATTACTTTGCCGACAAAGGTCCATATAGTCAAAGCTATGGTTTTTCCAGTAGTCAACGGATGTGAGAGTTGGACATAAAGAAAGCTGAGCACCAAAGAATTGATGCTTTTCAACTGTGGTTTGGAGAAGACTCTTGAGAGTCCCTTGAATTGCAAGGAGGTCAAACCAGTCAATCCTAAAGGAAATCAATCTTGAATATACACTGGAAGGATCGATGCTGAAGTTGAAGCTCCAATACTTTGGCCACCTGATGCAAAAAGCTGACTGATGCTGGGAAAGATTGAAGGCAGGAGGAGAAGGGGACCACAAAGGATGATATGGTTGGATGGCATCACCAACTAGATGGACATGAGTTTGAGCAAGCTCCGAGAGATGGCGAAAGTCTTCTCTGTAAAGCTGTGCCTATTGACCACTTTTGAATTGCAACCACCTCCTCCTTCTCTGATTAACTTTTCCCCATAGCCTTTATCACCAGCGCACATACTGCATGTCTTCTTCTTTCCACCAGATAATAAGCTCTACAAAGGGCAAGAATTTTTGTCTGTTTTGTTAACTGCTATATCCCCAGGACCTAAAACAGTGCCTGGCTTGTTCTACTGATAACTCAATTAAAAATTAAAGCAACTTACCATCTATCAACATGTAGTTTTCACTTATAAATTAATATTTATTACTAATTTATGTATAAATCTATAATAAACACACTAACAATCAATAACTAAATCAGTTCCATGCCTCATTAAGAACTGGAGCACTGCAGAAACAGACGTCTCATTGAGACTGAGAGCTCAGGGAGATTTCAGAGGGAAGAGCTTAATCAGCTAAAGAGCCCTGGGAGAGCACTGAACCTGAGGGATTAGAGGCGGACAGAAGAAGAGCCAGAAAAAGAGAGGCGTTTAGAAGGTGGAGGCTGCTGCTGCTGCTGCTGCTAAGTCGCTTCAGTTGTGTCCGACTCTGTGCGACCCCATAGATGGCAGCCCACCAGGCTCCTCTGTTCCTGGGATTCTCCAGGCAAGAGTGCTGGAGTGGGCTGCCATTGCCTTCTCCTAGAAAGGGGAGGGGAGCTCCACGAAAGTAACTCTTTTGCTAGCTTTTGCTAACATTTTTATTTTCAGGATCTGAATGCCAGCATTAGAGCAGCAGCACTCACAAAGAAGGCTGCCAAGTGAATTGATTTTGGAGACTCTCCAAAGTCAACACTAACTTTAGTTTACCTATTAAACTCAGTCCCCTGCATTCCCACTCCATCCCCAACCTAATCCTGCTGGGAAAAGGGGAACGGACCTAAAAAATGAAGGAAGAAGTAGGGACAAGGTGGCACGTGCATCTTCCACCTGTCTATCATCAAATGTCTGTAGTTTCCCAGGACTTCCCCCATCAAGAGAACTCCATAATAAATACACAGCAGTCAAGAGACTTTTCAGCAACTCATGGATCTTATACATATCTTATTTCACCCTTCCTTCATCCAGAAGAATGAAAACTTTAAAGAAAAAAATTATTCCCTATAAAACTGAAAGAAAAAAAAAAAAAAAAAAGAAGAAAAAAATTATATAACACCTTGTAAAGGTGTAATATCAACAAAAAGGAAGTTTGTCTGAAAGTCTACAAAAAAGAATGCTGAACCCTGAATAGAAGAGGATGGAACAGAAGTTGAAAAGACATAGGAAGCATTTATTTCACCTAATGGATACTTGAAAAAAACAAAACAGAAGAAAGTCATCTTGCATGGAGATGGATAAAAATACCTACCTTTGTTTTATTGCTGGAACAGTCGGATCCTTCAGGCCAATTTTACTGATTTGATTGTGCACATCTTGAATATTTTTCAGGAGTGCATCATTCTTAAAAATACAAGCCCCTAGTAATTTGTCTTCTTCAGTGACTTCCTCCTGCCCACCAGAACAGTGTGTCTCAGATAAGTTTTTGGACAAAGCATCCAGAAGTTTTTCACAGGAGGTGTTTTCACGCTGTTCAGTGTCTTTAATGCTTATACCAAGCATCTTCAAACGCTCATCCAAATGTCTGGCCTTGTCTCTCATCTGATGAATTTCCCTCTCTTTATTTTCCACCGTCAAAGTATTTGCTGGTACCGCCTGTGAATCTGAGGCTGAATGGTCTGTAAGCAGCTCACCAGAGAGTTCAGCTGCTCTCAGAGAAGCCAAAAAATCTTCCAGAGCTTCGAGAGCATCTTTACGCTTCTGTACTCTGTGGTTCATTTCTTCCAGTTGTGTTCTGTGTTTCAGGATAATATTCTGCGCTGCATGCAGGTCAAGGGGGTGTAATTCCTTCAATGCAAAGTTGCCTGACTGTCCCAAATTCTTACATGTTTCAATCTGTTTCACTATGGAATCTTGGATATTCTAAGATAAAAGTAATAACAAAAGCTGAAAGACTGAGGTAGAAAAAAGAAAGACTGTAGAACAGAAACTAACCCAGAATTACGTCACTAGATTTCATCTAGAAAATTGCTTCTCAGTTTAACCAAGGTTGACAGTTTTGACAGAAGGAACGTTTTAATTACAAATGATCCAATGACCCAGTTGTTTTCTTATCTGATAGCCTTCCTGATGTTTTGGCCTCCAAAAGTAAAGAGGTATATCAAATTATTGATGCAATGAAAATAATTACAGATTGATCTGCTGAGACATCTGTTTATAATTTTAAAAATAAAACAAATATTTTCAATTTAAGAGGAGATTTGGAATAAGTAAACTACAGAATACGACAATTTAAGCTTCTGAGTCTATACAGATATTTAGGATTTCAGTCACTGGAGAAAGCATTCATTACCAAGCCTTTATTTATTTAAAAGCTTTTTATTTTGTATTGGGATATAGCTGATTAATAATGTTGTCATGGTTGCAGGTGAACAGTGAAGGGACTCAGCCATACACATACCTGTATCCATTCTCCCCAAAACTCTCAGCAAACCTTCATTTTTAATTCAAACAAAATACGTTATTATTTACTCCAAGGTAACTACTTCTGAACTGGCAAGGAATTAAAGAGTTGAGAAATAAATAACAAGTCTATATTATTGAAGGTTTTTCTGTCATGGTTTATATTCTAAAGAAATACTATTGATGTTTAATAAAAAATCCATAAACATATATAAATCTCTGAAGAACTGATAACTCCATAAATATACTGTGAGAATTTATATTTACCCTCAGGTTTTGATAAATGTCATCAGCATCAGTGAGATGAAATTCCTGAATGGCCATTTCACAGAGGAGCAGGTCTGTGTCGCGGAGAAGCAGTGCCTCCCTCTCCATGGGTAACACCATCTGCAGTACAGTCTCTAAAGACTCCATTCTGGGTGAACAATAAGCCAGACATTAGGGGAAAACATAGCAAAAAGTTATCCTATAAAACATATCAATGCCATTATTAACCAAGAACAGAAAACAATTATTCTATGAAAAGACATACAATAACATGTATAGATCATCATATTAAAAGTTAAACCCAGTGATCCACAATGTCAAAGAATGAGCTATATGCTATATCCAAGTATTATTGATAATTTAACTGATACTGCACTAAATGGAAAACTGGTGTAAAACATATGAAGCTTTTCCCTCCCTTTTGACATATAAAATACTTGGATGTGATTGAACCTTGCCTTGGTGACAAAGACACTCATATGAATACTAATTATTTGATTAGTGGGAATATAATAGCCTTCAGAGACTAAGCTAATTAATAACTTGAAGTGTGTGAACTGGATAAGTAGAATGCAGACTCTGAGCCTCAGTTTCATCTGATGTCAAATGGGTAGATGTTCTGGAATATGTAAAGAACAAACAATAGCACTCTCATTCTAGAAATGAGGAAATCAAGGCCCAGAAGTCACATGATGTGCCCAAATTCAAGCTCAAGGGGAGGCAGTGGGAAGCATAGCCTTTGGAACTCAACAGACTTTAAGTTCCACTTAAGTTTCTGGCTAGTGTGGCTTGGGTTTATGATTTAACCTCCTTCAGTAGCAGTTTCCTCATCAGCTTCTCTTATGGCTGCTGTGACAATTAAATAAAATAACACACTTAGTAAATATAATACTAACTTTGCTTAAAACAGCGTTAACAAATTAAGCAAATTTAGTAACCGCATGGTTAATAGATCCCAGAATGATACCTGGACTTAAGAGTCATCTGAAGCTCTTTTTCTTTCTCCTTTAATTTGTCTCTTGCCTTAACTATAAAAGGCTTCTTAATGTCACTCTCAAGCTCTTCTAACTTCAATGAAGTGATTTCAAACTCTTTCCAGCAAGCATCAGTTTCATTTTTTAAGACCTGTGTGGAATACATAATTTATTAATGAATGGGTTAATAGGCACAATTATTCTATTCTTACAAAATGAAATATTCACAACTGTGGGCACAAAGTTTCACATGAAGATACATTTGAAAAGATATCTTCCAACCATCTACAAGTAAACTATCCTTCAGAGAACAATTACATTAACTGTGCTCTCAGAGGATCCACTGAAAGAAATCAAGGGAATCAGCAACATGACTTTCAAAGAACACAAACCCCCTTCCTGAAGTGAGATACACAGAATACAACTCAGACACACAGAGAAGGAAGGACAGAGATTCTATTAGATATTCTAGTTTTCTCTAGATAATAATTTTCTCCTTAATTAGCAGCAAAACAGAATCATTTCTGTCAAATGAGAAGTGAATAAAATTAATTTATGATTTATTATCAAACATCTAAAATTCTATACTATTCCAAATCTTTATCTTGGTTCTATTTTTTTAAAAGAAGGCACTGCTATAAAATCTGAGTGTTCATTAGCATCATTTGTCCTTCACTTTCCCCAAGGATTAGTACAGTTTTTCTAATCAACTTATTATTCAGTCACAGGAGTAAGGTCTCAAGGCGATTTCTTAATTGTGATGAAAACATGCTAAATTCATCACTTGAACATCAGAGATTTTCACACATGAATTTTGCTTGTTCAGATGAAAAACAGAAAGGAGCCATTTGGTAGAATGTGACTCAGGAACTGGCATCTTAAAAGGCAGATAACTAGAAAACATCAGAGGCATTAAAGGAAGCACCCATGGCCTTTTCCCCACTGGATATGCCTTCTCTAAAGGTTCACTCTTATGTACCTCCGGAGAAGGAAATGGCAACCCACTCCAGTACTCTTGCCTGGAAAATCCTATGGACAGAGGAGCCTGGTAGGCTGCAGTCCATGGGTTCGCTAAGGGTCGGACACGACTGAGCGACTTCACTTTCACTTTTCACTTTCATGCATTGGAGAAGGAAATGGCAACCCACTCCAGTGTTCTTGCCTGGAGAATCCCAGGGACGGGGGAGCCTGGTGGGCTTCCGTCTGTGGGGTCGCACAGAGTCGGACACGACTGAAGTGACTTAGCAGCTTATGTACCTCCAAGCATACAAGGTGCTGCACAGTAATGTTGATTATCTTCTAAATAAGAAACATACTTTTAAAAATTAATTAATTAATTTTTGGTTGTACTGGGTCTTCATTGCTGTGCAAAGGTTTTCTCTAGTTGCAGCAAGTTAGGGGTTACTCTCTAGTTGCACTGCATGGGTTTCTCTCTGCAGTGGCTTCTCTTGTTGCAGAGTGTGGGCTCTAGGGCAAGTAGGGTTCAGTATTTGCAGCACATGGACTCAGTAGTTGCAGTGCTTGGGCTTATCTGCCCCGTGGCATGTGGAATCCTCCCAGACCAAGGATCAGAACCCATGCTCCCTGCATTGGCAGGAAAATTTTCAATGAGTGGACCACCAGGGAAGTCCAAGGCAGATATTTATTTGTAGAACTTACAATTGGTATGCCCACCACTAAATAAATAATTTTTTCTGCAGCTCTTGAGTCAGATGCAATACTTCCTCTGAAGGCTCTCCATAAGATCACCCATCACGTACTGTGAACACTCCCTCCACTACCTGCCTCTTCCTTACTGACCAACACCAAACAGATAATGTGACAATTCAGTTAAGATGGTAGCTGGCTGAAACAGAAATTCAGAGGGGCTGATTTTTCACATATCCTTAATTTTAGAGCAAACCAGAAGGTGTATTGGTTGAAATAACCTTCAAACATCTTGTTTCAACCAATTCGTCTGAAGCTTTCATCTCCATCCCAAACACAATCCAACTTCTAATTTTATAAAATATCAAATTAGAGCATGAGCAATAAATTAGGACCTGGAACCAAACTCCTGACTGGGTTTGGGTGTCTTTCTGAAAATGGGTGACGAACATTCTTCAGAAACATCTAGCATCTGGGACCTCAACAAAAATGGTGGTGTAATACTTAGGGTGTCTTTATTTTCTATATTTAGGGTGCTATTATTTTCTTTTGTAATAAACATTTTTTATGCTTTTTTAACAGATTTATTTATTTTTATGTATTATTTATTTTTGGCTGCCCTGGGTTTTCATTGCTGCCTGTGGGCTTTCTCTAGTTGTGGGCACCAAGGCCACTTTCTAGTTGTGGTGGTTTCTCTTGTTGTGGAGCACAGACTCTAGGCACACAGGCTTAGCTGCCCCATGGCAAGTAGGATCTTCCCAGACCAGGGACTGAACCCATGTCCCCTGCACTGGCATGCAGATTCTTAACCACTGGAACACCAGGGAAACCCTATGGTGGTATTATTTTCTAATAAAAGATAAAACTCCTCTAGTAATATTTTCAGTATTTACCTGTAGATCTGTCAGTTTGTCCTGTAGACAAACACTACTTCTTTCCTTGTCACTAGAGAAATCAGATGTAATTCTGGCAATGCTGTTTTGCAGGTAAAGTTCAAGAGTGTCTCTGTGTGTATCATACCTAGAAAAAAATTAGATGCAAAGTTACTTGATTTTTAAAATAAGACCCCCAATTTTTTTAAATTACTGTCAATCGTCCATGAGGAAAGCCCAGGGAATTTCTGCTTAAGATGTGGCACTACAGGCAAAAATTATAACTAAAGGAAATTAAAAATTTATTGAAGTATACTGCATCTGCACTGATAAAAGATTTTTGCTGGATTTTCTAGTTGTTTAAAAGAGTTTACCTCTCCTTAACATATACACAATACTATACATAAAATTGATCACCAGCAAGGATTTACTGTATAGCACAGAGAACTATACCAATATTTTTAATAACCTATAAGGAAAAAGAATCGGAAAAGGAATATATACATATATATGTATGTATGTATAGCTGAATCATTTTCTGTGCCCCTGAAACTAACACAGTATTGTAAATCAACTATACTTCAAATAAAAATCTGTTTTTAAAAAACAGTTTACCTCTCTAGTAAACTGTCAATAGAGGTACTGTGACCCTTTTCATATTTCTCCATGATGCTTTCCTCCTGTTGACTTTCCTCCTTTAACTTGGATTCCAGGTTAAAATTCTGAACCAATTCCATTGCCTAAGCAAATACACAAAAGAGCAAACATACTATCTTCAATATACTTAACTGCCCAGAAAAGATAAACAGTTTTGTGATACAAATGGATATCATTGATTCTTTATACTCCAAACCTTAGCTCAGAAACAGGTCTTCCCGTAGGACACAGGAGATTTATCAGGCTGATTCTCACCTTCTAATGGGTATGCCAGCAGGGTAGAGGAGTTCTCCCAAGCCCTAAGCACTGTCTCTGCTGTGACCACACAGCCATGATCAAGGGCCGACAGAAGCGTAACATAGCACGCAGGAGCAGACCTCTGAAACAAATACACCTCGTTCCTGCCCCACACCTTCTGACTGGCAGCCTGGACTCACAGCAAATCCCCACTAAGCTAGAACTCAACAATTTAGAAAATCCAATTCCCAAAGAAAGTAAAAGTCATTATAATGATAAAAAGACAAATGACAAAAAAAAAAAAAGACATGACAAATGAACTAGCTCATCTCTGCTGCTGAAGCATCTGTGCAGATTAAGCTCAACCTTCTTGTGTTCTCAAAAGTAACGCACAGAGGCAGCGTGTATTCATAATGGTTCAAAATTGTCACTTTTGGAAAGAACTGTTTGCGTCCTCAGGGGAAGACTGTGTCCTCAGGGGAGGATCAAGTTACCACTGCCCTGGCTTTGGTTTGTTGTATTCTAATTCTCTGAAAAGCAATCTTCCTTACATTATTTAAGTGAGAATTCTCAGTGGATAGAAACAATCAGATAATTAAAACCAACACTCAATGAGAAGTGGATTATTGTTTTTCTTATTGGGTTTACTTCTAAAACACATTATCCAGATTTAACACCTTTTCAGCTGACGGCTGATTGTCTGATTTTGCAGATGGCACCTCGCTGAGGGTATTCCCTCCTCCATTCTCAGATGCATCCGTGGTTTCCCTAGGAAGGAATCGAAATTGCATATTAAAATATAGGGAGAAAAAAATGAAGCCTAAGAGAGAATAAATAATATTCAGTGTCACGTGCCTTCACAAAAGGCTCTATCTTATTTCTCCCTGATATAGCTATTCTCATGAGGCACTAACTTGTTTTTCGATGCGCCTCCCAAGGTGGGCTGCAGTATCATATGAATCTCGGAAGCACATTTCCGAAGCCTCTCTATCTTCTGCTCGTAATCTTTGAGCGCTCTCCTCACTTCCTGTTGACTCTTCTGAGAAGTCAGCTCCTCACACAGCTCCCGCAGGACATCCATGTGATGATCAAGCTGGTACAGGCTGCCTTCCTCAGAAAAGCAGGCCTGATTGAGGAAATAAAGTGGGAAATGTGTTTCCAATGAGTTCACATGATTAGTCCACGAGGATTAGAAACGAACAGATGTGTGTGGCTTTAACAGCACATTCTTTTTATAAGCCCCTCCAGTGTGCCTGGTGTGGGAGTGGGCACTAGAAACAAAGAAGAGGCAGTTGGCCCCAAAGGGATTCGCCACAGCCTAATGATGGAATGACGGAAAGCAGAACACGTCACCCCAACACACGCCTCTCTGACACGAGAGGAAATTTTTTTAATTGAAGCATGGTTAATTTACAATGTTGAGTTAGTTTCTGCTATACAGACAAGTAATTCAGTCATATACATATATATATATATATAAAAAACTCCCTCTGCATTTACTTCTTTTTTTTTTCTCCTTTTTTTAAAAGTATTTATTTATTTATTTGGCTATGTCAGGTCTTAGTTAACTAGCGGCATGAGGGATCTCCATTGTGTATCCAAGATCCTTGTGGCGAATGGACTCTACTTGTCTCTCACGGGCTCCGGAATTCTAGGGCTTCAATACTGGGGGTGAGCAGGCTTAGTTACTTCACTTCATGTGGGATCTTAGTTCCCCGACCATGGATTGAATCCATTTCCCCTGCATTGGAAGGTGGATTCCTAACCACTAAACCACCAGGGAAGTCACTTTACTGCTTCTTACTTGCCTTCAGCTCAAAATAATTTTCAGGTCATAAATCATAATGAGGAATAATATATACAATATATAAATAAATAAATATTTTTTAAAAAAGAAGCAGTAAATGCAGAGGGAATTACATATATGACTGACTCACTTGTCTGTATAGCAGAAACTAATATAACATTGTAAATCAACCATGCTTCAATTTAAAAAATTTCCTTTCATGTCACAGAGGCATATGTTGGGGTGATGTGTTCTGCTTTCCTTCATTCCATCATTAGGCTGTGGTGAATCCCTTTAGGGCCAACTGCCAACAACATGTCTATATTATTCTTCATTATGATTTATGACATGAAAATTATTTTGAGCTGAAGGCAATTAAGAAGCAGTAAAAGGACTTCCCTGGTGATTTAGTGGTTAAGAATCCACCTTCCAGTGCAGGGGAAATGGGTTCAATCCATGGTTGGGGAATTAAGATCCCACATGAAGTGAAGTAACTAAGCCCACACACCCCCACTACTGAAGCCCTAGAGTTCTGGAGCCCATGAGACACAACTAGAGTCCATTTGCCGCAAGGATCCTGGATACACAGTGGAGATCCCTCACGCCACAACTAAGACCTGATGTAGCCAAATAGATAAATAAATATTTTTTAAAAAAGCAGCAGCAGCAGCAGTAAACACAGAGGGAATTCCCTGGCAGTCCAGTGGCTAGGACTCAGAACTTTCACTACTGGGGCCCAGAGTTCAATTCCTGGTTTGGGAAGTAAGATCCGGTCAGCTGCACAGTGTGGTCAACAAAACAAAACAGAAAAGGCTTCTCCTTTTCTGCCTAAAGGCAAGAAATAAAGCTCCTTTTACTGGAGACAGAGTTTTATCAGCCCAGAGATGGGACCAAAGGAACACATGACAAACCTTGTACCCTAACGCTTCTCTTCCTAGTTACTTCTTCACCATTTCACTACACCTAGCCCAAACTCCTCTGTCTTGTCAATTCTTCAGAAACGTATTGTTTCTTTGTCTGAAAGGTACAGAAGATTCCTGCTCTGGTCACTTCTTTGGGTCATCATGCCCTTATGACATTTCCAATGCACATTAAAAAAATTCAAGGAAATATGTACGCTTTTCTCCTGTTAATCTGTCAGTTCAATTTCCAAATCCAACCAAGGATCTTAAAGCATTGAGGAAAGTTTGCTCCTTCCCCACAGTAACCACACAAATAATGAGCATACAGCATGACAAGGGACACCACCTGCCTTAAGCAGTCCGAGAAAACCCCCTTCACATGAGGGAACCATCTGGGCTAGAGGCTGAAAGAACATGCACAGAGTCCTACAAGGAAAAGGAGAGAGAGGTCATGCCTAACAGAAGGAGCAGCCAAGACAGGAAAAGCTCCAAATGTTCTGAAAGGACATGGAGTCTAGTGTGGCAGGAGGGGCAATGAAGGCGTGTCCTGGGGCCACACGGTGAAGAGCCTGCGTGGCCTTCTGAGGAGTTCGGAGATGTCCTGAGAGTAATGGGGGTTCAATGGGATCACTCTGGTGACAGGACCAGAAAATGATGCCACCACCATCACACTGAAAAAATAACCCAGGTTAAGGGAAGTAGCAACACTGGTGGAAAGGAAGGAGGAGCAGTTCTTCTGAAGATTAACAGATGGGACCTGGTAGCGGACTCCAAGGCTGAGTGAACAGGGAAGAGGAGGGGGGAAGGGAGTTCTGAGACGGCGACATCTTTCATAACCAGGGTGTGTTAGAGGAAGAAAAGTTTGAGATGAGATAAGATTGGCTGGTTTTGGACATGCTGGAGTGGAGGTCTCTGGAGAACACTGGTGGCATCTACTACTCAGAGACAAAATCTGGACTTCAGGGGAAAGGGCTCAGCTGAAGATAAAGATCTGGGCTCGTCCTTGTAGAGATGGCAGTTAAAGCATCAAAGGGCATTCAGTCACCTGGAGCAAGCATGAGATTAGCCAAAAACAGAGACCCCAAAACAAAAGCATTGGGATATCAGAAGAAAAAAGGAAAATTTGTGAAGAACACATAGAGAAAATCTCCCCCCAAATAATAAAATGCAAGAAAGATGGATACTGAGAGAGCCACAGCAGTAGAAAGTACAAATGAAATGAAAAGAGGGGTCAGGACCGTCAAATACACAAAAGCAATCAAATAGGACGAGAGCCAAAAACAGACCATAAGATTCGCCAGGGCTGGTTTATATCCTGATCTGCTGTCTTTCACAAAAGCTGTGCTTCAGAGGATGCCGAGTCCTTACAAAAATAACTACAGGAACTTCAACAGAGGGTGACATATTTGTAACCAGAGTCTTGAGGACAGGGGGCACTGAGATATATGAAAAAGAAATATTAAGTCAATGCTGAATCTTTCTCACTTCTAAAAAACAAGACACGCAGGATCTGGTTAGATAGAGCTTGAGCTGCCGAAGGGATGATCCCCAGGGGACAAAAGCACTGAGGTAATTTTCAGAGCAGTTTTAATCCTAGCCAAGGACATACTAAACCATTTAGGCTAAACCCCACAGTGATGACAAAACTTGAATGGAAACAGGTTTTCACCTCATGTTCCTTGATGAGACCCTTGGTCCTTCCTCTGCGAATTAGCTTCTTTTCTTTATTGATTTGCTTTTCGAGTTTTGCGATACTGTCAGTAAGTTTTCCTTTTTCAATGTCTATTTTTAGTTGTTGAATATACAAGGACATTTCATGATGAAGAGACTGCAAAAAAAAAAAAAATCAAAGACCCATATTAACCATGGAAACAGGATATATTGAGATTTCCATTAAAAAAATAAAAATATTTGTGGTAACCAAGGATAGAAATGAACTTATGTGCAATTCTGATTCATGTATATATCTTTGGGGAGGATGTTTCAAAATATACCAAACTCATAAACATATTTTTTTCTCTTTCTAATAACTAAAAATGTGTTTCAGCTGTGAAGACATGGTTAGAATTACAAGACAAGTGGCAGACTGGGAGAAAATATATACAAAATATAAATACAGAAATAAGCCTATGGAGAAATAACAAGTAACTACAATGTATATCCTGAATGAGATTCCAGAACAGATGAAAAAGGACATTATGTGGGAATCTGTGGTAATAAGAATAAAGTATAAACTCTAGTTAATAAGGTACTATTACTCCTTTATGACAAAGATACTATATTAATATAAGATATTAATAACTGGAGAAACTGGGCATGGGTACACTGGAATTCTCTTATTGTTATTACTACCTTTGTAATAATTTTGTAAATCTAAAATCGTTCTATAATTAAAAGATTATTTTAAAATGTGTTTTAGGAAGCCCTTTATCAGTAGATATTCAATTATATTACTTTATTCTGTCTCTCTCCATATACTCACACACACATTTAATACTCAATAACATTTAGTAAAAACAAACCCTGTAGTAGGTGCTTTATATAAAGCCTTGCAACAATCCTGCCGAGTCGGTGAGGTTATTCCCAATTCATCAGTGAAACTCCTAGGAGTTAAGCAGCTTGCTCAAGGTCATTCATTAGCTGCTGGATCCAGGTCGATCTGCCACCAAAGCCTACCCCTGTTTTCTATGAACCTCTACATGTGTATATATTAATATCAGGATCATAAGCCCCAGGCGCAAGCCCCAGACACACATGCTTACCTCCCACTTGGCACAGATGTCTCGACTCTTTTCTTCCAAAGACAGCTTTACATCATCAGTTACATTATTTTTCAGTTCTTCAACAGCTTTCAAATACTCAGCCAGACTTTTAGTATTAAAAATTATCAGTGCTTCCTAAAAAAGAAAAAAAAAAAAAAAAAAACCCACAAACAAGAACATGAAAGCCTTATTCTACTGCCGTGTCCTCAAAGCTAATTTAGCAGGTAGAATTTTAGAGATTTTAACAGGGAGAACCAGGAAAGGACTCCACAGAGACTACTTAAAAGATTTAGGGGAGACTTTTATGTGTAGATTAAGGTTAATCTCCCTTTTGTATGCCTTGATTTCTTTTCAAAAGAACTGCAAAATATTTATTATTCAAATGTAGTTATACCTTTGAGGCCAAAAGAAAGACTTCCTTATGATATTCCAAATAGTTTTTGGTCCCTTTCATAAACAATTAAAAGGCTTATTATTATGAGCCACTGGCAAAGTATCCTCTAGAGTTTTTAAGTATTGAGCAGATGACCACACTTCATAAGCAATACAGTCTGAAGAGTATACCAGCTTGTATTAGATATCAGTGTTGCAATAAGACCCAGTTTATAGTAGGGGTAATGTGGCAAATGTTTAATACTGTGCATAATCCTTTTATGCTGCAAGGAGGCAACATCCTCTTATCACTGACTTCAAAGCCTTGTTTAGGGCCAACAACAATGGCAGTCCCATAGACTGGAATGCGCCTGCTCCTTATCTCACACTTAGCTACTCTTAATAGGATTTTACCTGGCACTACTCTGTAAGAACAGAAACCTGGCTTAGGCAACCATCAAACAACAGAACAAAAAATAGTTTAGTGTCTATGAAAGGGCAGAAAAATCTATAATATAGAGACAAGAAGATGAAACTAATTCTAGGAGAGAAGGCAAAGAAGCAGCCTGGGGATTTGTTCATTTACTTATTACATATTTATCATGGGTCTCCTGCAGAAAAGGTACAGTCTGAGCCCCAGGGACCTCCTCTAAAGCCTCTGTGAGGATTGCTAGATTTATGGAAAGGGAAGACTTGCTAGCCCCATGTGCGGGCAGGGAACTCCTGCCACTTAGGTGTACCAAGAGTCCCTGGGATCTCAGGGCAGTAACTGGCAAGGCACACATTCTGTTTCTGCTGTGAAAATGGGTCTATTTCATTAAATGCCAGAGACCAAAACGGGGAGGACTTGGCTTCAGATTTCAAAAGGAAGATGGGCAGGAAGAGGAAAGTGGTTTGAGAACTAACATTGTAATTCCTCCCTCTGGTAGAGAAGGGGCCTGAGGCCTCGCTTTTTCTTTCCCTTCCCTCTTTCCTCAGCTGACTACATCTGTCCTCTTCAAATCCAGCCTAGTGATTCTTTACAAGAACCATTGACTCAAGTTCAGTTCAGCACTCTCAGCATTCCAGGAGTAGAAATGGGGGGGGGGGGCGGGGGGGGACAGTGGGAATTGGGCAAAGCTGGTGGCTGACAAGGTGCAAACAGTATAAGACTGTTGTGGGAAAAGCAATGTTGAAATAGCCGATGCTAGGGTCCAGTATGGTTAACAGTCCAGAAAGCCAAAAGAGGGCTGAACCCAGACAAGAGGAGGAAGCCACAAGGAGGATTAAGAGAGGCTGCTGGAGGAGTCCCTCTTCCTGGAAAGACTGGGTACAGTAGCCCAGAGAGTATTGATTGTCTTCATCTTTGTTTAATTTACAGTACTGTTACTTTGAAGTCTACAGCAAGGTGATAAGAATATATATATATATATATATAATATATATATATTCTTTTTTAGATTCTTTTCTATTATTATAAGATATTGAGGTTATTACAAGATATTGAGTAGAGTAGCCCATGCTATACAGTAGGACCTTGCTGATGATCTGTTTTATATATAGTGGTATGTATATGTTAATCCCAAATTCCTAATTTATCTTCCCACCCTACTATCTCCTTTAGTAAACATAAGTTTGCTTTCTATGTCTGGTAGTCTATTTCTGCTTTGGTTTTACTTCTTTTTATCTCTCCCAAAATGCCTAGCCCATTTTAAATGTTCAATACATTTGGTAAGTGTTGAATGGATGAAGGAAGGAACATATATTTCTCTACCTCTCTGATGTCTAAGGGTAGAGATCTTGTTTAACTTTTATTTCATATCTCCTAGTATTAATTAATAGTGAATCTCTGCTTTAGATATGCTGGGACATATCTTTCTTTTTTAAGTATAACTGATTTACAATATTACATTAGTTTCAAGTGTACAACAGAGTGATTCGATATTTTTATGGATTACACTCCATTTAAAGTTATCATAAAATAATAGCTATATTTTCTATGCTGCATATATATCCTTGGAGCTTATTTATTTTATACATAGTAGTTTTTACATCTTGATTTTGATACCATCTTAAGCTGCCTATCAAATCATGAAGTCAACCAAAAACTGTCTCTATACAAAGTATTACTGGATCTTTAACTGCTGATAAGCATATGTTCCTAGTAACTTTTATTAAAGTATTTTGATAATAATTTTATTTTACATTTGAGGAATTTTAACCACTCAAAGCTTCTTCACATACCTTGTTTTCATTTATTTGGCACTTGAATAGGACTAGAATTATTATGTCCATTTTATTGATTAAAAAAGCCAGAGAAATCAAATTCTTGCTTAATGTCATAGAGTCAGCCATGCTTTTTACTCTATACCACTGAATTCATTCAGTGAGTCTAAAGTAAAATCTGAATTAAAAAAATCACTTGAATGTTTATTTTTAAGAGTCTCTGGAGAATAATACATAAAACTGGGACTTTTTTAAAGTTATGATAACTTTATTATAATTACAGTGATGGAAACATCTTGATTTTAAATGAGGTAATGTAAAATGCCCTACATGTGATAGTTGAAACAGCCCCACCTTGTATTTTGAAATTAGTCCCCTCTGGCTCTCTTTTTGCCCAAGTAACTGCTCAGCCCTTGTAATGTATGATTCAAGTTCCTTCTGTGTTTCTTCCAACTTCAGCCTGACATCTAGGTCTTGGGAAACATCAGTTGAGCTCCTCAACATGGCTACTAATTTTACCAAATTGATCTGTAATGACAAAAAATTATCAACTTAACACTTGGCCCAACTTCTTAGAAAACTCATAAATTAAAAAACACTTTGAGTAGCAACTCATATTTTCCCGCTAGACATAAGAATATTCTATTTACTATATTGATATTTTCCAACATGCTCTAAATTATAAAGAAAATAAAAGGGAAAATTAATATTTTGCAAAAAATTTTCAAACTACAAGGCAATCCCCTTCTCTGTCCTGCCCTCCCATTGACTACCTGGTTTTAAACACTAAATTCAGTAAATGGGGAATATTAAAGACAGACCTGGACTTTCTCTTTAGCTTCCTGAAGTCCAGCTGTGAGGACATGTTGGAGAGATTCCTGGCTTGAAACACGTTGTACATCCATTTTTAACATGTCTTCAGTTCTAGACACAAGCTCTTCGTACATAGAGCCTTTGGCAATAAGATGCTATTAAAACACATTAGAGTGAGATAACAATAAATATTCTGATTATATGTTAAACATTAACCTCAATAATTTCATCAGGAAATCATAAAAAGTTAACTGCTAATCCAAAATGAGGCAAATTTATATTTCTAAAAAAGTTATTTTTAAAATTCATTTTGAAATTTATATTAATACAATCAGATTCTGAGAAACATAGTTTTTTATGTATTATTCTTAAACACTAAGCACTTACATAAAATAAAGTCAAGAGGAATACGATGCCGATAGAAAATAAGTTGAGAGAGTAGTAATAAACCTTAAAGTGACATTATTCACTTAGTCAAATCAGTCAGAAAGGAGTTCAATAAATGTTACTGGAGAAAACAGCTGTTGGAAAAACATCTTTTTAGAACCATGCTTTTTACAAGGTACCAAAAATAAATTTCAGATGAATTAGAAAATTATATATAAAACATGAAAACTAGAAAGAGAAGAAATTATCCATGAAAATTGATCTGCTCCCTGGGTTTGGAGGACCTTTAAAGGCAGAAATGACTATAAAAACACAAAAATTTTGTATGTGAAATAAAATAACTTAAAAGTTAACAACTTGGTAAATATATTTGCCATACAAATGAAAATGAGTCTTGATTCAGAGCGCTTATAAATTCAATAAGAAAAATACTAAGATCCCAAAGAAAATTCAGAAAATGCAATGTCATAATTCATGGAAACAAATGGCTAACAAATATATGAAAGACAGCTCAATCTTACATGTAATCAAATAAGTTACAAATTAAAATAAGGGGCACCACTACTTTTCAGTTATCAAAATAACAAAAAAAAATTTAAATTACAACTCAGAGGTGGCATAGGTATAATAAAATAGAAATTATATTGTGTGATATCAACTATGGAGATCTTACTTATCACAGAGCAGAGGAACTGTGGTGATTTTTATTTTCCTCTTTACACTTTTATGGGCTTCCCTGGTAGCTCAGAGGGTAAAAAAATCTGCCTGCAATGCAGGAGACCCGAGTTCGACCCCTGGGTCAGGAAGATTCCCTGGATAAGGGAATGGCAACCCACTCCAGTATTCTTGCCTGGAAAATTCCATGGACAGAGGGGCCAGCTGGGCTACAGTCCAGGGGATCACAAAGAGTCAGACATGACTGAGCAACTAACACTTTCACTTCATACTTTTATGTGTTATTTAAATGTTCTGAAGTTAGCACATTGATTTGTAATTTTAATATTTTTCTATTTTTAATGATAAAAGTAACAAAAGTTGCTGTAAAAAACTTAAACAAGAATAGAAGCATAGCACTTGAAGAAAAAGTTTTTCTTCTTCCCCATCCCTCCATTGTCATTTAATTAATCATTTGCATATTCATTTAAAAAATATGTACTCTATATCTATATGTACCAGGAAACACACTAAGAGCAGGGCTCACAGACATTTTTCTATAGATTTAAAAGTATAAAGTACAAAAAGCAGCTGTTTTTAAAAACACTGAAAGTATCACATTACCCATACTCTTCAGCAACTTGTATTTCTTACTTAACAATGTATCTTCATCCAATAAAGATCTACTTTTTTTCTTTTTTTGTTTCATCAAACTTTTTATTTTGTATTGGAGTATAGCCGATTAACAATGTTGTGACAGTTTCAGGTGGACAGCAAAGGGACAAACATATACATGTATCCATTCTCCCCCCAAATTCCCCTCCTATTCAAGTCCTATAACACTGAGCAGAGTTCCCTGTTCCATAGAGTTGGTTCTTGTTGTTTCTCTGTTTTAAATATAGCAGTGTATACCTGTCCATCCCAAACTCCCTAAGTATCCCTTCCCCCGGCTCCTTCCTCCCAGCAACCATAAGTTCTACTTAATTTCTTCTTATCTGAAGTATATTCTAGCATGTTTGTGTTTTCACTGTTTTACACTTTTGATTTTTTTAAAAGTTCAATATTTCAAAAATACTGAATTTCTCATTTCTCACTCATTTATTGCACTAAAAGAAATTCCAATTACAAAAATAAATACATAAATAAAATTAGAAAGGCACCAGCTGATGGCACAGGCAAGTTCACATATTTTCAAAGCAAGAAAAGGTATTACTCTTACAAACAATGAAAACACAAAATTATTCATATACACCTTTTCAAAATGTAGAAAAGAATTTCAAACTTCAAAAGAATTACACAAATAATTCTTTATTCCTAGAACTTTCCATCTTGCTGTAATTTATGACATGCTCTGTAAATTTTAGCTGGAACTCAGTAAAACCTCAATTGTAACTTTTTTCCAGGGAGAACTGAGTGATATTAAAATATACTCTTGCCTCATTGCTTTTCAATGAGTCAACTGCCTGAGAATAAAGACAGAACAGAGTTTTAACAACATGCAGCCCCTTCCCTGCATCAGGTAAGAAAGGAAAGTGGCTTCCACAGGGGTTGAGCTTTCCAGGAGTGGATTGCATCATCTCTTATGTTCACACTGCACTGAGCTATAGGAAGACTAAACTCACTTACTCATCTCATTGCCCTCTGATGAAAGAGAATATTTTAATCTCCACTCTGGACCTGGGAAAATCAGTTCAAGCACCTGAAGACTCAGGTATTATTAGTCTTCAACTCTATCCTCTGTCTTCAGGCAAAATCACAGCCAATGATCCAGGGTTGAGATTCCACATCTTTTTTTAAAAAAACCCAACAAAGAAAATTCAAACAGTGGTTTTACTTACTACTTCCTTTAAAACTTTTTATATCTTAATCCATAAGCCTACAGCCACAAAAGCTGTCTTGTTAATGCTGTTACACTCATACCTGCAAAGATTCTTCCACTGAGGTCTCTACATCATCCTGCTGTCTCAAAAGATCCAAAACAGATGTGGTTTCTGCTTCCCAGGTTTCCACTTGTCCAATTAGCTTTTCAACCTCTTTAGCCATTTTCAGTGGCTCTGAAAAGTCTTCATTTTCTTTTTCATGTTCTTCCCCAGCCTAAAACATTCAAAATTATCACTCAAGAAAATGGTAACATTTACATTATAAAATAATTATCATTTTAAAAGGTTATGTCTCTGTAGCAAATTAATTGAACAATGAAAATCTCAAAAAACAATGGCTGCTTTTTAAACTCAATGTTTTAATAGCATCTTTATAAAAGTTAGTTAAGATGCATACTGAACTTTTATGCCAAAAAAATAAAAATAAACACATTATATTGCTTTTTTTCCCCGAGAGTGCTAAATCAACATATTTTAATGATTTAAGATATACTTTTTGGACATGATAATGATACATTATGATAGCATAAAATACTTTAAAAATTAAGAGATTTATTCATAAAAATTTTCTTAAGGATATCATTCCTATCAGTTAGTTACTATTATTTCCATTTTACAGGAAACAGTAGAGTTTAGAAAATTATAGTATTGACTCTATAAACACATTTCTAAAAATGATATACAATTTAATTAAATACAGCTAGCCACTGGTAACAGTAGTTGTGAAACACCAGAATCAAATTTCAACAAAATTAAGCCTTTTCCCATTAATAATCTCTCAGTATCCTATAAGTTGATAAGCTACAGCTTTACATGACAGACATATTCTTAAAGCTGTTTTTAATCACATCATATTTTAAATGTACATAGAGCATAGTGACAGATTCAAAATGTTCCATGATTAGGTCCCATAATGATGGGAAAACAGGCACTCTATCACGGCAACTGGCAAAAGCCAGATAAACATTGTTTTCCTTAAAGTTATATAAGTTATTATTCTGAAGGGGGCATATTTCCAAAATCATAGGTGCTATACCATACGTTCAGACTTAAATTGAAGAAAGTAGGGAAAACCACTAGACCATTCAGGTATGACCTAAATCAAATCCCTTTTGATTATACAGTGGAAGTGACAAATAGATTTAAGGGATTAGATCTGATAGACAGAGTGCCTGATGAACTATGGACAGAGGTTCGTGACACTGTACAGGAGACAGGGATCAAGACCATCCCCATGGAAAAGAAATGCAAAAAAGCAAAATAGCTGTCTGAGGAGGCCTTACAAATAGCTGGGAAAAGAAGAGAAGGGAAAAGCAAAGGAGAAAAGGAAAGATATTCCCATCTGAATGCAGAGTTCCAAAGAATAGCAAGGAGAGATAAGAAAGCCTTCCTCAGAGATCAATGCAAAGAAATAGAGGAAAACAACAGATTGGGAAAGACTAGAGATCTCTTCAAGAAAATTAGAGATACCAAGGGAACATTTCATGCAAAGATGGACTCGATAAAGGACAGAAATGGTATGGACCTAACAGAAGCAGAAGATATTAAGAAGAGGTGGCAAGAATACACAGAAGAACTGTACAAAAAAGATCTTCACGACCCAGATAATCACGATGGTGTGATCACTCACCTAGAGCCAGACATCCTGGAATGTGAAGTCAAATGGGCCTTAGAAAGCATCACTATGAACAAAGCTAGTGGAGGTGATGGAATTTCAGTTGAGCTATTTCAAATCCTGAAAGAAGATGCTGTGAAAGTGCTGCACTCGATATGCCAGCAAATCTGGAAAACTCAACAGTGGCCACTGGACTGGAAAAGGTCAGTTTTCATCAAATTGCCAACATTTGATGGATCATCGAAAAAGCAAGAGAGTTCCAGAAAAACATCTATTTCTGCTTTATGGACTATGCCAAAGGCTTTGACTGTGTGGATCACAACAAACTGTGGAAAATTCTGAAAGAGATGGGAATACCAGACCATCTGACCTGTCTCTTGAGAAACCTGTATGCAGGTCAGGAAGCAACAGTTAGAACTGGACATGGAACAACAGACTGGTTCCAAATAGGAAAAGGAGTACGTCAAGGCTGTATATTGTCACCCTGCTTATTTAACTTATATGCAGAGTACATCATGAGAAACGCTGGGCTGGAAGAAACACAAGCTGGAATCAAGATTGCCAGGAGAAATATCAATAACCTCAGATATGCAGATGACACCACTCTTATGGCAGAAAGTGAAGAAGAACTAAAGAGCCTTTTGATGAAAGTGAAAGAGGAGAGTGAAAAAGTTGGCTTAAAGCTCAACGTTCAGAAAACTAAGATCATGGTATCTGGTCCCATCACTTCATGGGAAATAGATGGGGAAACAGTGCAAACAGTGTCAGACTTTATTTTTTTGGGCTCCAAAATCACTGCTGATGGTGATTGCAGCCATGAAATTAAAAGATGCTTACTCCTTGGAAGGAAGGTTATGACCAACCTAGATAGCATATTTAAAAGCAGAGACATTACTTTGCCAACAAAGGTCTGTCTAGTCAAGGCTATAGTTTTTCCAGTGGTCATGTATGGATGTGAGAGTTGGACGGTGAAGAAAGCTGAGCGCCGAAGAATTGATGCTTTTGAACTGTGGTGTTGGAGAAGACTCTTGAGAGTCCCTTGGACTGCAAGGAGATCCAACCAGTCCATCCTAAAGGAGATCAGTCCTGGGTGTTCATTGGAAGGACTGATGCTGAAGCTGAAACTCTAATACTTTGGCCACCTCATGTGAAGAGTTGACTCATTGAAAAAGACCCTAATGCTGGGAAGGATTGGGGGCAGGAGGAGAAGGGGATGACAGAGGATGAGATGGTTGGATGGCATCACCGACTCGACGGACATGGGTTTGGGTAAACTCCGGGAGTTGGTGATGGACAGGGAGGCCTGGCGTGCTGCAATTCATGTGGTCGCAAAGAGTCGGACACGACTGAGCAACTCAACTGACACCATACATGTGTATGATTTCTTGTTGCTGTTGTTTCTTTTCTATATTCTTATCTATAATCTAAAGCCATCCTCTGAATTACACAACAAAGCAAGAAATAAAGATTTTACTTTCCCACCTTTTACAGAAAGGATGCAAGACAGGCCAGAGGCTAGCCTAAAGCTGGACAACTGAGTACTAGTCAGAAGTAATCTGAAGAAAATAGCAACTCCACTTCCACAGCTCAGAAGTCATGAATGCTTCTGTGTGTCTGCAAGCTCTTCAGTGAGTTAGAGACACAGGGCTTTTATTTACTAATTGCTTTCAAATTTTTTGCTTATTTTAATCCATAAGCCTACAGCCATAAAAGATATAGGCTTATGGCTACTGTTTAGGCACTAATGACCACTGCATGAGGGTACCACTTAGGCATTTTAGTGAACAATGACCATACTTTAAGTGTTATCTAATAATCTCACTTATCTATGTTTCAACAATATGGGTTGTTTTCCCCAAAAAAACGGCCAAATTAAATTATTTCCATATATCAATACAAATGAACTACATAAAATATGACTATTTACCATAATATTCTGATTGTGGTTTTCAGGAGGTGTGCTTGATGTATCTGTTGAAAAACCAACAGTTAGGTTTTTTTCTTTGGATAGCTGAATATTTCCAGAATTGTCAAGAAAGGGCTCATCTTGTAATTTCATAAGTGCCAGGTTCATTTCCTATAAAAAATTAATGTCATGAAATGTAATGTTTATATCTTTTATTCTAAGGTATATGATTAAAAACAATAAGGAGACATATTTAATTTTTTTAGGATTTATTAGGAACATTATAAAATTTCCCATACAACACCTCAGTCTCAAATTATTAAGATAAGAGAATAATTTAATAATCTAAGTTCAAAAATTATTCTTTAAATATGTGCATTTATGAAGCATTATACTAAATCTAGGGTTTCTCTGGTAGCCTGGTGTTAAGAATCTGCCTGCCAATGCAGGAGACATGGGTTCCATCCCTGAGTTGGGAAGTTCCCCTGGAGAAAGAAATGGCAACCCACTCCAGTATTCTTGCCTGGGAAATCCTCCAGACAGAGGAGCCTGGCGGGCTACAGTCCACGGGGTCACAAGAGAGTCAGACATGACTTAGGACTAAACAACAACAAATATTAAATATAAAGATAAAATTTGCTGTATGTTCTCAAGGACTTTGAAATCTAACAGGCAAAAATGCTTACGTTACTCTTTAATGGTAAATAAATTTCAACTAAAAATTTATGTTGAATGTCCACACAAAAATCTGAACATGAATGGTTATATCTGCACTATTCATAGGAGTCAAAAAAGTGGAAAGAAGTCAAATGTTTGACAACTGATCAATGAATAAATACAATGTGGTATATCCATACAACAGATTATGCTTGGCTGATAAAAAGGAATGAAGTACTAATACAAACTACAAAATGAATGAACTTTGAAAACAAGTGAAAAAAAGCCAGAAACAAAAGACTACATATTTTATGTCTCCATTTATGTGAAATACCCAGAACAGGACAATTTTTAAAGCTGGGGACATTGGAAGAAAATAAGGAGTGATTGCTAATGGGTACAAAGTTTCTTTATGAGGTGATGAAAATGTTCTAAAATTGATTATGGTGATGATTTGCACAACATTAAATATACTGAAAATCACTGAGGAATTCACACTAAATGAGTGAATTGTATGCATGTGAATTACACCTCAAAGAAGCTGTTACCAAAAAAAAACTTACAAGCTGAGGTTTTGTAATAAACTTTCTCCATCTTTTATTCAGTCTCCTCAGTTCTTTAGAAATAGATGATCCAACTTCATCATTGCTGACTTGAAATAGGAAATTTCCCACTTCATTTAAAGTAGTATGTTGTAGATTCCACTGGGAGAGTGTCTCAAAGGGAACCTATATAACATATAAACAACGCAATATTTTAATGACATAATATTTGTTCTATTACTTACAAAAGATCTTCACTGAGCTTGACTGTAAGCAAAAGTAAGTGTGAAGGTTTTGCAGAGATTCTGACCCTTCCTGTTGGTCTACCTCTTCATCCTAGATCACTAAATGGCAGCTGCCAGCTGTCTGTCGGAGAAGGCAATGGCACCCCACTCCAGTACTCTTGCCTGGAAAATCCCATGGACGGAGGAGCCTGGTAGGCTACAGGTCATGGGGTCGCTAAGTGTCGGACACGACTGAGCGACTTCACTTTCACTTTTCCCTTTCATGCACTGGAGAAGGAAATAGCAACCTACTCCAGTATTCTTGCCTGGAGAATCCTAGGGACGGTGGAGCCTGGTGAGCTGCTGTCTATGGGGTCGCACAGAGTTGGACACAACTGAAGCGACTTAGCAACAGCAGCAGCAGCAGCAACAGCTGTCTGTCATCATTCTTGATCCTGGACTTTTAGAAAGCATGTGATGTTCCTTTATTTTTCTAAGCAGGTGACAGGCTTAGAGCAAAGGTTTCAAATCTTTTCAGTTCATGGCCCCCTTAAGGTCTCAGGGATTTTTTCAAGGATTCCCTAAGCTAGAAAAAGTATCTAACACTTCTCATTCATAACTAGTCAGGTCCAAACACCTTAGTGGTAATTTGTGCACTGTCCAACAGACAGACGTTGCTTTTCTCCCTCAAATTTTAAATTTACCCAAGAGTTCTCTTTAGTAGCTCAGAGCATCTCAGCACAGAGTTTGGAAATTGCAAGGCTTAAAGTCTTATTTTCTCAAAGATATGTGAATCTTATTAAAAGACCTTTAAAAGACAGAAGACCTGTTGAAAGCCAAAGATTTGAATTTTGGGTATCAATATAGGTTATAGGGAGAAGTAATTAACTCACTCGAATATTCTTTTTGCACTCATACACTTATTAGAAATTTTACTTTCATACAAACAGCCTATTTTCTGTTGAGTATCTTTAGCTTTTATTTGGAAAATGTTTAATCTGAGAGGCTGTCTACACTTATTTGCAAGAGAAGAAAGCAAATGAAAGAAAGAAAACTACCTCAAAGAAAAATCATAAAACAGGTTATTACACAAATGGCAAATAAAAACAATAATAAATTATACCAAAATTACTTCTCCACATAAATCTGAAATATTTTGTTTTTCCTCTTCCAGGAAGTAAGAAAGGTTTTAGAACTGAAAGGTACTCACCCAAATGGGAAAAAAAATTTTTTCTAATTTATTAATTTATTTTAAATGTATTTATAAACTATCTAGTACTCCATGTCTTTTATTTCCTTTCCAAGGAATTAGCAATATATCTTCCAAATGCTATACTGTATGTGTAAATTGTACCTCAATAAAATTCTGCATGTGTATATAAAACCTACAATGAGGAGGAAAATTCCTTTTAGCTATTATAGGAGAAAGAATCTAAACTCTTTTCAATACTTTGGAGAATTTTTCCAATTGTTTACTCATTCCTGGTCTCTCATTTTTGGATTGAAAATGAGGGTATCCAAACAAAATGAAAAAAAAGATTAAAATTAAGCGAATGTCATAAGACTGAAAATACCTCTTTCATCTGTTCCTTCTTTGTCTCCTCAAAACAAGCCTTTAGTAAACGAAGGTTTTCCACATAAGTAGCCCAACATGTCAGAACTTTTTGTAGCGTGGACTTCACATTAAGTATATTTTCTCTATACATGGAAAAATGGTATTTCACCATCGTATATTGTTTACTGATATTTGGATATTCTCCAGCTATAATGTTAACAAGAGAGCAATTTAAAAAAACAGTTTTTTATTAAGAAAATAATACTAAGAAAAATATTTGCATACTAATTGACAGTGGTGAAATAAATATATATACTAACAGTATTAAAAGTGAATGCAAGAATTTTCCAAAACATACATATATGTAAAACCAATTCCTAAAGCATTAAGATACATAAGGAAAGTGAAACAAATGAAATGTTATTTTTAAGTGACGGTGATTCCATCAAAAAGAAAATATAGCTTTACCCAAGTTGTTATGAATTTCTTCACATTTTTGAAACGAAGTTTCAAGTTGAGCTAGGAACTCTTTTTCTTCAATAAATTTCTGGGGGGAAAAATGGAAATAGAACATATTGACAACTTTTTTTAATATGTCAAGAAATCCAGAGATATAAACATTGATGAAGCACTTAGGCACCAAAATTTCTTTACAGTAATTAATACTACATATTTGGGTAAGTAGTTCATGAAGAAAGATAGTTAAGGTCAAAGAAACATACATATGAGTATTAGCAATATACAAGTATGAGACCTGACAAAGTTTGTCTTAATGCAGTGATACAGTTCTATCTTGGTTTTTCTGTTTTTATTAATATTGAATAATTTTTATTAGGTATGTTGAGCATGGTATAAATAGATACAATCTATCATCTATCACACAAAGACACTTGAGAAATACCATTAACCAAGTTATTATGTGTCTTAAGCAAGCAAAATCTTCCATGGAAGAACAGACAATTAAAAATTCATTTATTATACACTTATGTGCCAACAGTATGATTATTTAAACGGAAAAATGAAAAATCAAAGTAGGAAAAAGTAGTTAAAATATTCAAAATCTAATTTAGAATGATAATTTCTATTCAGGAATGTACAGTGTTTAAATCATAAACTGTAAATAAATATTTCCTCATCATGTTTTTCCAATTTTTGCACTGAAGTTTACAATCTTAGATTTTTCTTTTTGGGCCTCATTCTAAAAATGGAGAGACAGGGAATGATGAACTGGTGGTCCAATGGTTAGGATGTGGACCTTTCATTGCCGTGGCCCCAGGATCAATACCTGGTTGGAGAACTAAGACAATGCAAGCCACACAACACAGTCAGGAAGATACAGGAAGAAGGATAATAAGGCCTAACTATAGAAATAATACTGTTAGAATGCTTTAGTTTATCATATAAACACATATTTAAATAATTTGCAAAAATTTTTCCTATAAATTGTAAGAGCTAAAATCCTCCCCCAGAAAAACCTCCAAGACAGAATATACTGTTTTGCCCACTCTTAAAACTTGAAAGGCTAAGATTAAAATGTTCTAAGAAAAATTTAACTTTTGAATAGAACCATATATCAGAGTGGGGAAAGATATTAAACAATATATCCAGTAGGTGGAAGTAGGAATTTTTTTAAAGGAAGTAACATTGAAACTTTCTTTAACTATTATGTGACTTAGCCTGGTTAACTCAGTTTCCTCTGTCGTGCTAAATAATATTATTTTCTCCTTCTTACTCTTCTCAATTTCTGTTATTTGACTACCTATAATCTTTTTCTCTAGGTTATATTTAAGCTACCTAAAGCTACCAAGAAAACTCATCTCAAAACCTGAAAAGTTAAGGGATATTGTGCTCAGGAAACATGCAGTCCCAGGACCATGGAGAACAGTTGTCTAAAACATGAAATAAAGTAGCTTACATGCCAGTCTTCCAGCAATAATTCCACAGATTCTTTGCTCCCATATTTGATGTTCCAAACAAGCAATTTTGATTTCACTTCCTCTAGCAAACCAAGAACTGAGCACTCATAGTAATGAAATTCTAGACGTGGAATGACTTTTTTCCCCGAAGTGTTGTTGATCCTGGAAGATAGTGCAGGTTTTAGAATTTAATTTCATATGACCTGCCGAATGTGAAAAATCTGTTTGGCATTTAAAAATATTAGGGCTTTAGCATTTTCTTTTAATCACGTGGAACTCAGACGCATCTTCACCTCTTTTTTTTTTTTTTAAACAAAGTAAAACAAACATTGTGATGAGATATAAACCAGCTATTTCTAAGATAAAAACACCTAACAGAATTACATTCTGAAGAAATTATTCCCCTATTGAGAAATTCTATGATAAAATGTTAATCTCTAAAACATTTTACTGAATTTGAAAACTTCCATATAAGAATACAACTATAATTTCCACATTTACATATTAACAGCTTTCATTACTAAAGCTAATACCTTAATATCATTCTTGGAATAATGACAAAAGAGAAGATGATGTGGACAAACACCAATTAAATAATCTTTATTTATAGTTTTTTGGAGTTTGTTAAGTGCTCTCATATACTTCCTCCCATTTCACCTAGTATTCCTTGTGAGACATGAACAGAGTGGTTACCATTCCTCTATATTTACAAATGAGAAAATGTGCAGAAAGACATAATAACTTGGCCAAAACCAAGATAAAGAGCTCAGTTTCTGCCTCTAACTCCAGAACTTTTTCTACTACCATATCCTCCCAGGAAATAAAAGAGGAAGTATGTTAGCATGATGTTATGTTACTATTACATAAAACACAAAGGAATTGTTACCAAGAGCTAAAGACTAATTGTCAAAAATTATCTACAAATCTGTATTTCCTGTGGCCTGCAGCACCATGTTAGTGTTCATACATGAAGATGTCAGCAGTTATGAAAGGATGGTGGTACAAACCGTCTTTTCATTTCCTCCAATTTGTCAGGGGGTACCAACGGCAAATGGTTTTCATCTCTATTTTCAAATGCCAGGAGAGTATTCAAATGGTAGTCAAATTTATCCATCAGACTCTGAAAAGGAATTTAGTAAGACATGAACCACATGTATTGTCAAACTCTGTAACCAAGGGTTTGTTAATCTCATCTGCTCTGTGCACGCATTGCATCTTTAAAAAAAAAAAATCATAAAGTCCTTACATTTTCAACTAAAATGTTAAGAGAAAATATTTCCATCATAGATGTTTTAAACAAGAACATTTTACAGAGGCAGACTGTGGCTTCTCTGGTAAAAGCATTATCAAAATCTTTTGTTTTCAGATGTATTTTCCATTCAATCGTGGGCTCAAATGCTATAAATCTCACCTATTAAATTCTTTCATATCATTTTAGTGAGAACCCAATCTCCCATGTTTTAAAACAGTCTCCCCTCTCCTTTTTGGCCAGACTTTACGTTGGTTTAGAACTTAGTACAGATCGTTTTGGGTCCAAAAAAATCTGCAGGGGAATCATCTAAACTATCCTCAGATACCACTGTATTCCCTTCCCTTTCTTCTAGGAGAAAAGTTTTCCTCGAGAACAGTTCTAACAAAATACAGATTTTCCCCTGTTTCTTTTTCCTTTGCCAACCTGGAATAAAGTAATTTTCTCTTGCGTTAGAGCCATGGCTTCATAGTAATCCTGGGAGACTGACAAATCTTCATCTATAAGCTTCTCTACCTCCTGGAGCCAAGTTTCTATTTGATAAAGGGGTGAGGGCAAGACACGATTCAACTCTGTTTGCCACACATTAATCTGAAAAAAAAAAAAAAAAGAGAGAAGATGTTCTTCAGTAGCCACATTTCTAGTCTGTTTGTTCACATACAGTATGCTTCATCTTCTAAAGAATTCTTTTAAAACAACCCTTTAAACACAGTACTTTAATTCTGATATGTTAGTCAAGGAAACACTGATCAATAGGTATATTTCTAAGTATCATTGGCTAGCTGCTGATCGAGAAGATAATTTGTTCAAAAGCTTCAGAAGAGGGTGCAAGAATGAAAACAAATGTTTTGATCAACCCATAATCAGTTACAAGAAGGAAATCAGAAATAGTGACAGCAGGCCACTAAGTAGGGGTGGACTCCTGTACTGAATGATCACTTGAAATCCTAGAACCCCTTGTCTTCTCTGACATTACATCTACAGATAGCAAGCAGATTTATAGGTTATTTTCCTTACTAGCCCCAATCGTATATTTATATTAGATATCTCTACCACATCTTCAGATTATTTGTCCTTCATCAAAGCCCCCGCCCCTCAATCCCATCGCCTCTTCCTTCCTCAGTCTTCCCACCACTCCTGACGTGTGTGAGTCACACACCTGTCAACCACCTATTGCCCCAAGCCCTGATTACCTTCTCAGATCTTTGCTTCTTCTGCCCCTTCTACCTGAATTTTCTCCCTGCTAAGGAACCACCAAAACTCACTCACACATTCATACATTCACTCACGGAGCCAATTAGATGTACATGATTGGCAACGTGGAAGTGGCTTAAATACATGTGTGCTCAAAACTGAAAGTAAGAAGCAAAATAACATATAATACCAATTTATACAACTTAATACATGGTTACATAAATACATTACTGCATTTTGAAAGAATATATAAACGAAAACATACACACTAAGCGCATGACAGTGGTGGCCTAAGGAAAAAGAAGAATGGAAGGAGGATATGAGGATAAAAGCAAATAAACACACAATTGGTGTGTGTCAGTTGCTCAGTCATGTCTGACTTTTTGCGACCCCATGGACTGTAGCTTTAATAAGTGAATAAAAATAGGAATAGGGCCCTGTCCAGATCCATGTGTCATGAAGAGTAAGTTTAGCACAACTGTCCACACATCTGAAGGTCAACCAGATAAACAACAGTCACAACTCCTGCCAGACCCACCTAGTGGGAGAAACAAACAAGTACCCTGTTACAGTAAAGTGTGAAGAAGTGAAGCAAAGTGAATGCTTCTCAGTTGTGTCTGACTCTTTGCAACCCCATGAACTATAGCCTGTCAGGCTCCTCTGTCCATGAATTCTCCAGGCAAGCACTAGAGTAGGTAGCCATGCCCTCCTCCAGGGTATCTTCCTGACCCAGGGATCGAACCTGGGTCTCCTGCATTGCAGGCAGATTCTTCACCATTTGAGCCACCAGGGAAGCCCACAGTCAAGAGTGGTTAGCAGTATAACAGAGCAAAGGGCTGGGGAGGACCCCACACTGATGATGAAAGCATAAGTTTTAAGTCTGTACTCTCTCTTCTATCACAGTTCTACTGAGTAAGTTGTCACTATTCTTAGAGTTAAGTTGCTTTTATGGGAAGAATAGGCAAAAATTTGGTTACTTTTTAAGAATAGGGTTCTTTAATTCATAATTAACTCATTGAAAAACATTTATTGGTTGCCCACTATACGCAAGGCAAGTATAAAAAAAATCCCACTAAATCCACAACTCAAGTACAAACATGTAAAATGAGAACAAAGCTAGGCTCTTTTAAGGCAGTCAAATGGAACTATTCATAAACTAGAAGCATGACATTTTCCGCATTTTGTTTTGCCCCCCCTCCTTTTTTTTTTTTAGCATTATTGAGGTATAACTGACAAAACTGTAAGATAGTTAAGGAGTACATCATGGTGATTTGATACACATTTACATTGTAAAAGGAGTCTCACCGTCTAGTTAATTAACATTCATCATTTCACATATTTCTTTTGGCAAGAACATTTAAGTTTTACTCCCTTAGCAAATTTCAGTGATAAAATACAGTGTTAACAACTATAGTCACCAAGTTTTACATTATCTCTTCAGATCTGAATCATCCTATAGCTGAAAGTACTCTTTACCAACTTCTCCCTATTTCCTATCACCTCAGTCCTGGACAATCACTTTTCTACTCTCTGTTTCTATGACTTTCATTTTCTTTTTTTGGCTGCGTCATGCAGCTTGTAAGATCTCAGTTTCCAGGGATTGAACCCAGGCCATGGCAATGTAAGCCCAGAATCCTAACCACTAAGCCATCAGGGAACTTCTAAGTTTGACTTTTTTTAATAAAGATTCCACATATAAGTGAAGCCATGCACTATTTTATTAATTGCCTTGCAAGTTTATTTTCTCAAAACACATATAGAAAAAGACAGCTTTACAATCCTAAATCATTACTTATATGCTGTGAAGCCTCCAGTTGGAAAAAAATGAAAAAGAGGTTTTCATTATTATGAATTTTAATATAAAGAAGTTATGATGCACTTTTATTATATATATATATATGACTTATTATTATTAGCATTTCCCAAAAAATAAACAAAAATCAGAAAACTGGCAAACTGAGCAAAACATAAGCGCAGAATGATACCTCTAACTCAGCTATTATTCTTTTCACAATTGAAAGAAAGCTGTATATTTTATTTATTTTTAATTGGAGGATAATTGCTTTAGAATGTTGTGTTGGCTTCTGCCATACATCAACATGATCTGCCACAGGTAAACGTATGTCCCCTTCCTGTTGAACTTCTCTCCCTCCCCTCACCCCTCTAGGTTGTCACAGAGCACCAGGTTGAATTCTCTGCATCAAAAAGCTGTACATGTTTTGAATGAAGGCAAATGTGAGCTTTCTGATTGTGGGCTGTAGTCTATGCAGCAGTAGGAAGAGGAACGATAGTAGGTGATATTTACCTTTCATTCTTCTCCTTCCACTCTTAACATAGAAAACTAGTTCTACACTTTCCTTCCCAGTGTTGGAAATTACTTTTGAATTTGGATGAAAGTTTATATAAGATCTTGTCAGGTCAAAATAACACAATGTAGCTATTTCCTATAGCAGGCTTAAAATGAAACCATTTATTAAGATACTTTGAGATATCTGTGTCCTCAACCAACTGAACCAGAAACTGGATGGTATTGACGGTTATACATACGATAACTTTAAAATTAATACGTTTCATTTCGTAACACCAAGAAAATGAGTGGCACTCTGCCTAAGGATTGGACTTTTAAGCTACCATCAATTTGTAGCACTTACTCTTGTAAAATAGTTCTTTTAATGATTTTTCTCATTATTTTGGGTGATTTTTCCAAATCATAGGCAGCAAAATGAGGTCAGATCTCTATGGTCTGGAACAGCCTGAACTGTACAGACAGCATCTTCTTCCTCTCCTGTCTTGTTGAGGATTTGTAACAGAGTTCCTGCCCTTCACAGGGATCAGAGTTGTCAGAGCTGTGATCAGAACAGGAGCTGATAACACAAGGAGCACTGCCGCTTGATGGGAAGATTTCTGGAGCTGCACTCGTCCTTCAAAATTAGGGACTCGGAAAGTGTGGCTCTTTTTAAGCCACTGAGCTAGTGTTTAACACATTTCACAGATGGCGTGATAAATGTATTCTGAAAACAGGCTGTCGCTCCTTGTGGTCAAGAGTGTTGAGCAGGGACTGGCAAACTTTCTCAGGGCCAAATAGTACTTGTGACACATAATCTCTGTTGTAACTCTGTAGATTCACTAAAAGTCAATTAGCTATTTAAGATGAGCAGATTCTATGGCATGCAAATCATACCTCAACAAAACTGCTTAGAAAGAATGAAGACAGGACTTTGCTGGTGATCCCAGTGGTTGAGAATCCACTTTCCAATGCAAGAGACATGAGTTCAATCCCTGGATGGGGAACTAAGATCCCACATGCCATGGAGCAACTATGCCTTTGCACCACAACAAGGGAAGCCCCTAAGCACTACAACTAGAGAGAAGTCTGCGCGCTGCAATGAAGAGCTTGTACACTGCAACAAAGACACAAGGGAGCCAAAATAAAAAAAGAAGACTTACATTATAAGGTAAGTTAAAAGAAGTTTTCAAGCTGAAAAGAAGTGAGTTCAGCTAGAAACTCAAATCTCTAGGAAAGAACAAAGAACAATGGAAATGTAAATAGTTATATAAATATGAAAAACTAATTTTTCCCTTAATTTCTTTAAAACACATGACTGTTTTGAACAAAAATTTATAACATGGTCCTGGGGACTTTAAAACATATGTGTGTGTCATACATATATTTATATATAAAGCAACCAATCATAAAAAGTGAGAGATTTGATTGAAAGACTTCTACATGTTATAAGAAGTTGTACAACTTAGAATTTTACAAATTTAAGTGGATGACAAAAGTTTTACACTGTATATTGTAATCACAGTAAAAATACAATATGAGGTAGAGTTAAAAAGCCAATAGATAAATTAAAATGGAATTTAATACGTTAAAAATTCACATAATCTAAAACAAGGCAAGAAAAGAAAGAATAGAGATACTGAAAACAGAGGTGTATGTACTTAGTTGCTCAGTCATGTCTGACTCTGTGACCTCATGGACTGTAGCCTGCCAGGTTCCTCAGTCTGTGGGATTCTCCAAGCAAGAATACTGGAGTGGGCTGCCATGCCTTCCTCCAGGGGATCTTGGAGGAGGGATTGAATCCAGGTCTCCTGCATTGCAGACATATTCTTCACCATCTGAGCCACCAGGGAAGCCCTCCCAAAAAACAGAGGGGATAAACATTAAAAAAGGGCTTCCCAGGTGGCACTAGTTAGTGGTAAAGAACCGGCCTGCCAGTGCAGCAGATGTAAGAGACACAGGTTCAATCTCTGGGTCAGGAAGATCCCCTGGAAAAGGGCATGGCAACCCACTCCAGTATTCTTGCCTAGAGAATCGCATGGACAGGGGAGCCTGGCTGGCTACATTTCATGGGGTCACAAAGAATTGGATATGACTGAAGCAACTTAGCATGTACGCAAACATAAAAAAGCATACGATGATAAACCTACACTGAACCATATCAATAATTACATTAAATGTTGTCTAAACACTTGAGTGAAAAAACAGATGTTGTCAGAGTGGATAATAAAGCAAGATCCAATTATATGCTATCTATAAGAGATGTCCTTTAAATATAAAGACTTAAATAGGTTGAAAATAAATGAAGGAAAAAGATGTGCCATACAGTCAGCATAGGAAGAATGCAATGATCATATTGATATCAGATTCAGTAAACATCTAGAAAAATAGTCTTACCAGAGGTAAACAGTAATATTTCATAGTGGTAAAAGTGTTGATTCAGGAAGACATAACAGTCATAAATGTACATACTTAATAACAAAGTCTTAAAATACATGACACAAAATTTGACTAAATTAAAGGAAGGAGTCTACAGATCTTAATAATCCTCCCTCAGAAATTGATAGAAGGAATATCTGGACAAAATGTCAGTCAAGGCATAGACAATCTGAATATACCAACTACCTTGTCCTAACTGATATTTACAGAATGCTATATCAGATGACTACAGAATACATGTTCTTCCATATATACTATATGTTATATACCATAACCAGAGAAGGCAATGGCACCCCACTCCAGTACTCTTGCCTGGAAAACCCCATGGACGGAGGAGCCTGGTAGGCTGCAGCCCATGGGGTCGCGAAGAGTCGGACACGACCGAGGACTTCACTTTCACTTTTCCCTTTCATGCACTGGAGAAGGAAATGGCAACCCACTCCAGTGTTCTTGCCTGGAGAATCCCAGGGACGGCAGAGCCTGGTGGGCTGCCGTCTATGGGGTTGCATAGAGTCGGACACGACTGAGGTGACTTAGCAGCATATACCATAACACATGAGTCAATAAATTTAAACTGACTGAAATCATAAAGATATATTCAGACACACATACACACATTTATCACTACACTTTCTGGGTTTGCCCCTACCCACTTCAACCATCTATTGATATTGACACATGGTACTGTCCCAAAGTAGAGAGGAGGCTGCAGGTCAATATTGATAGAATAAGGATTCTGACTGCAAGAACTGATGGCAGATACAAAAACTTTGGATAAGCCTGCAATTTCTCTAAACAGAATGTTATAAATTCCTATTTATGATCAACCACTACTCAAAGGAGATCATGGAGAAAATACAGTAACATTCTCACAACTTTCTGTTGAAGCATCTACCCTGTCTTTTACAGAATTCCTCATGGAAGTCTGAAGTTCTGATCCAACAAACAAGCTGCCCCACAAAAACGTTCTAATCAACATAACACAGTAACCTGGTAGTTGAGACCATCCCAGGCTTCTCTCAACTGCAACTGATCTTTATTCAGATCATCTACATTCCTTTTTACTGTCAGGACATCCAAAAAGCGTTCTTTTTCTTTGTTGAATGACTCCAAAAAGGACAGCAGGCTCTACAATTAGAAGAGGAAAGGCTGAAATGTTTAAACCAGTTTATAAAGTGTAATTTGCCATTTGAAGGTCTGTAGCTGTAGATTATATTTAAATTTTTACTAAGATAAAAGTACAATTCCCTAAATCTAGGATCCTCTCACCAATCCATCTCTTTCTTCAGTGCGCCCTCGCGATCTGGGCCCCCTACAGTGATACAAGTCGCAGCTTTTGCCTCTACTGGAGTAAGGCAGCAAGGCCACCCAGCTCTAGAGGACGAATCATAACAACCCATGAAAAATGTAAGTTTCTCCTCCCCAAATATGTGTTCACAACAAAATGAGTGGAAATAAGAATTATATGACAGCAGTCAAGTATAAATGGTTTTTGAAATGTCCATGATTTACTGAGCTTCAGTCAATTCTTCCCAAGGCATTTTATATGGACTTTAGAAAATACTTTGTCTTTTCCCTCAAAAACTTAATAAATAAATCTTTTCTTGGCTTGTATTTGTGTGAAATACTGGTGTTTGAGTCATCAACTGCATAAACTCTATTTAAAAGATTACCTATAATTTTTGGCCATATTTCTAATTAAATTTTGTGTTCAAACTGAGGGATAATTAAATTCTTTCTAAAAATAACTTCGCACAGTCTTTCATTTAGGAAACCTGAATTTGTGGTACTTTACTAAATCAAAGAGAGTAAGGCACTTCCTGTGGACACTGAGCACATTATTGATGAAAAACTCTAAGGCCAGAGCTCAGAGGCAAGAAGCACAAGAAGCCCATGCAGTTCAGACAGAAGGAAGAGGAGATCCCTTCCTTCAGTGGTGACTCCAAATGAAAAAGAAAGAGGAGGCCAGCAAGTCACACCATCCACAGAAAGATTGGGCTGGATTCATCCAACTCCCTCCCTTAACCGATGTGGGGATGAAGACCTAGAGGTGCTCATGCTGGGTAGACCCACAAGAGTATCCTTTTCAGGATGGTGACCAGGTGGGGGGCACAGTCTGCATGGACTGGGTTCTGAGAAACAGACCTGTAGGCCCTTCACATTGGCTCCTGTGTCTCTTTCAAGATGGTGCAGGGAATAACTGCTTACCCTGGAGAAGCATCAGGATGCCAAGAGAGCTACAGCTTTAAAGCTAGACTTCATTCAAATCCCATCTCTACCATACAGTATCTATGTAACTTTAGATAACTCCCTTGGCCCTCCTAAGTCTTATCTTCATCTGCAAAACAAATAACAATACCATACTCTGCAAGATGTTATAACATGTAAAATGCTTATCAGCAAGGTGCCTGATATGCAGCAAATGTTTAATATATGGTGATAATATCAGTTGTCATTACTCCCCAAAGGACATGCTGGCTGAAACCCTGCACTGTACTTCTGGGATGGCTCCATTTCTGATTTCCTAATCTTTTTTTCCTTCAAATTCTTTCTGAAAAGCATATTTCTGCTCTAGACCAGGGATTGGAAAATGTGTAGGGTAAGAGGCAAGATAGCAAACATCTTAGGCGTTGTGTCTTGGGCCATATGGTCTCTGCTGTTACTATTCAACAATGTGATGAGAATGAGGCTACAAACAATACTTAACGGACATGGCTCATATACAATATATATTACAATATAATATATTCAATAACAATGTATTCATAAAAACAGGTGGTGGGGTCAAGAGACCAGTTTGCTAATTTTCACACTGAAACCTTACTACTCAAAGCTCTCTAAGGCTCAGTAGAATCAGCACCATCTGGGAGCTCGTGGGAAATGCAGAGTCTGAGGCCCCATCCCAGAACTACTGATTTAGAATCTGCACTTTAACAAGATTTCCCAGAGGCTCTGTCCCTAGAACTCAGCATTAAAACTCGGAGTTAATTTGGTATTTAAATAACTAGCTCTGAAAGATTTTTTTTCTAAAAACATACTACTCTTCCCTAAGAATAAACCACAAAAAAATTGCTGTTTGAAGTCATACTTACTTCATACGTTTTACAGTAGGTCTCATTTTCTGAATCCGTTAGCATTTTCTGCACCTTCTTCTCTTGTAAAGCTAACCAGACCATAGCATCTTTCACCTTTCCCTGTAATTCACACACACCCATACACACACATTTAAAAGTCTATCCTAAATAGACTTTGTAATTTTTTTAACAACAAAATTAACAACTTCAAACATCAGTGAAATAGTGTAATCACTACACACCAGTGACTCACTGTGTCAAAGAAGGATTTTGCTTGCTCATGTAGCACCTTAAATTTTAAAATGGATTGAAACCAGAATCTGAACATAACGTGCTAAAAGAACAGGGCAATCAAGCTCTTAGCTTTTGGCTTATTCACTTCCACCATTCTTCAATTTTAGAGAATGTTATTCTCAATTATTTATTCATAACAGGCATTTCAGAATTCTGCTTTCCAATAAACCGAAACATGGGTAACTCAAGAATGTTTACACCTACTAAATAAATGACATCAAAACATATCTTGAACAATTTAAAGGTGCTACTAATAACACTATTAAAGGTTTTGGTTAAGCTATCCTATGGAAATGAGCAACATTCAGATTCTCATTTAGGTGGTAAGCTTGCACACATTTAGAAGCAAAGTTTACTGCTGGGGGATAAAGCAAAAGAAATTACATCTCACTTCTACTCTCCTTTAACCTTTGTTTACTTTTCCCTTCCTTCTAAGGAAGAGTGTTTCTATGTATTTTTGCATCTGATTTCATAGACAGTTGAATTTTTAATTTTAGTTTTTAATAAGAAAATTAATTAGAAAAAAGAAGAAGCTCCTCAGCAGGTCAGAAATAAATGAAGTACATTATAAGCCCAAGTCTCAGCTTGAGTCTCTCTTTCAGAGTCAGCAACAATCTGGCTTGGTGCCTCCAACATAACAGTTGGAAAAACATAGGCATAAATTCGTCAAACAAAATGCAGTAATACAACTGTATGCTTAATGTCTGAGGAAGTAGTTTACATTTAAAAATAATATTGAAAAACATTTTACTAAATTCACAGCACTCATTTATCCATATAGAAGCAGGTTGTTTATTTTCAGCTCAGTGATTTTTATGAAATTTCCACCCACAATACTTTGTGTAACTAACTGAAAGTCAAAGGAAAAAATTGTAAAAATCTGAAGGAAATTCAAGAGTGTCTCAACAAACAAGGATTAAGAGTGGAACACAATGATTTCATTTATATGAAGCTAAAGAACAGGTAAACTGGAAATATACTAAAATTAGAGTGTGATGATCGTGCACAGCTTTGTAAACATACTAAAACCACTGAATTGTACATTTTAAATGATTTAATTTTATGGTATGTGAACTGTATCTCAATAAAGCTGCTAAAAATTACAATAGATAAAAGTCTGATATCTCTAAAATATTTTTAAAGCCTGCTATAATTTGTCCTATGTAGTACCTATCTAAATGTTGTCTTAGGTAATTCAGCCAAGTTTAATAAATTACCTCTTTTAACTTTAAAAAAAATAAGCAAAACTAATCTACAGTGAAAGAAACTAGAGTGCTGGTTGCTTAGGGCAGAGGAGTATGGACAGAAGAGAGGCACAATGAAACATCTGGGTAACAGAATTGTTTTACGTCATGATTAAAGTATGACATATGGTGTATGCATTTGTCAAAGCTCACTGAACTGTACATTTAAGGTCTGTGTGCAAATTATGCTTCTATGCTAAAAATTAAACCATTAGTAGCATACGACAAAAATGAGCTTGGTTTTTACTTATAAAGACATACCTGGGCTTCATCTCCAGACCCAGGTGCCTTCTTTGAATACTGCAGAAACTGTGCCACATAGGTCATGATCGACTTTTCATCAGGATTAACAACATCCACGTCTGCAAAATACAACACAGTGTCAATCAGCTACAGGTGTGATTTATTGTAATACTCAAGAACAGTATTGAAATGAACTTGAAATGAATCAAAGCAGTCAACCAATCATGGAATCTCTGCACACTCACCCTTGCTCCAAGACTATGCAGTAGTTAAGAGTTTAGATCTAATCAGATGGAACTGGGTTGAATCCTTGTGAAACATGGCAGGAGTACATGCACAGCCTTGGTTTCCTAATAATAAAAAAGTTGTATGTTGTGTATGTGCATGTTGTATGTATGAGGACTTAAGTAGTCAGGGAGGGTGGAAAGGAAAAGGAAAGCCTTCCTCTTTCTGGTGACACAACGCAGAAACTCCTCCAGAAGTGTAAGAATATAGAGCAAATGGAATTCACTCCTAACACACTGGTCTCTGCACTTGTATAGTAAAGAATCTCAAAGAGTATATGTTGTATAGAAGATTTGTTCAAAACATCCACAAGATTTTATTCATTTATTCATGGAACAAATACATTTACTGAGAGCCTTCTATGGGCCAGTCTTTGTGTTGTACTGAAATTGTCCATGGTGAAATAAATTTGGAAAATGCTGATTTACACAAATTTAAAATATTATAAATGAATTAAAGGGCAGAACATCTCCAGGCTTATAATAAATTAAGTAATTTGCAAAATCAAAAGAAAAGATTGTAATACATTACAGTTAAAATGAACACATAGTTTGGGGATGTCTTTAGCTATGTTGTCAAACAACCAGTGAAGATATTGACAAGGAAATCTATGCTTCTTAATTCCATTAAACTCAATTTGAAAAATATTTACAGAGAGTCAACAAAAGCAGGTCATAAGCATGATATTAAGGCTCAGACTTTGCTCATAGGGACTGTCTCATCCCTTCATTCACCAAGTAGATGCTAGACTCTTGAGTAGATGCTAGATGCCTTAAGACATTATTTGCCCCTCAAGGAGCTTGCAGTTATGAGAAAAACAAACAAATACAATGAATGCTTTATGCATGATTTAGGAAACATGTTTCCCAGTGAGTGCTTTAAGTCAGCTGAGAGAAGAAGTGAAACTAATCTATATCCAAATAATAAAATTAAAGACAGTAAGCACATAAAAAGAATCAATAAAAAGGTAGGAGTTGAGTTTCAATAAAGAAAGGATCCCTAAGAGTTATTTTATCTTTTATTGGAAAATTAAATTGTTTATTCCTCTAGTTGCATAGTTATTTTCACATACTAGAATAGAGAAAATAGTTTACACTAGTAATAAAGACTTAGCAAACACAAGGAGAGAAGCAGTTAAAAAATAGAAATAGGAAATAGAGCAAAGCATGGGGGAAAATGAAGAAATTTTTAAAAGGTAATGAAAAGTCAATAAGGAAAGACAAAAGATTAACAAACAAAAAGAAGTAAGAAAAATAAAGGAGGGAAGAAAAAACAAGAAGATGGGCAAAGGTCAAATAAGAAGGATCATTAACAAACAACAAGAAATCAGACTAATAACAAACCCAATATTATAGAAATAAGGAATCATTAGCCTAACTTAGGAATATCACCTAATTCAACTTTTACAATAACAACTAAGTTTCAAAAAAGTAAGAACCAGTAGCAGTGAGCATAGGTAGCACCCAGATCTTGGTTTCCAATACCATTCTCCAATAAAAGGAACAGGGTTCCTTGGAGGAATGACTGATCCCAGGACTACAGTAGGAAGTACAGAAGATGAGCCTGGAGCATCTTGTAATGCCAGAGTAAGGAACTGCCCATGAATGGAATTTTTTCTAATTAGAGCAATAAAATAAAGTAGTATTGGATAAAATATCCATGAGTCTACAGCGATATAACTAGTTGGATAAGTAAATAAATGGAGAAGAATGGGCAAATCTCCTGTGCAGAATTCCAAAGAATTTATGTAGCCAACCTGCCCTCAAGGAGAGTGAGCATAACTCTCCTGAGTATGCGCTGTGCCTAGTGATTTCCCTCCAGAGAGAAGAGTGTGGGATGGGGGAAAAAAGAGTAGCTTCACAGTGGGGAAAACTCACAAATACTACCTCAGACAGGAGATCAAGGTCAACATCAACAGTGCTGTCAAGCTGACAGTCTGAGAAGAAGCCTAACACAAATTCCAGTAGAGAGGCATCCAACAAAATACCTGACCAGTAATCCTCGAAACTTTACAAAAGAAAAGGCCTGAGAAATCGTCACAGTCAAGAGGAGCTCAAGGAGACATGGTGGCTAGATGGAATGTATCCTGACAGGATCCTGAAGAGAAACAGGGCCTTGGGGGGAAACTAAGAAAAGGTGAATAGAGCACCGCCTTTATTATAACATAACAGTATTGGCTCATTAATTGTAATCAGTGTACTGCACTAGGATATTAACAACAGGGAAAATGGGGTGTGGGGTATACAGGAACTTATTGTACTGTCTTCCCAATTTTCCTGTATATCTAAAACTGTTTCTAAAAATCAAGTATATCAAAAAGTAAAAAAGGAATGAAGTGTCAATAAATGTTGCAACATATTATGGATGAACTTTGAACATTATGCTAATTTAAAGAAGTCAGTCACAGAGCAGTTCTCGTGGGGTTCCTTACCCCCTGCACCTTACCCACCCAGGCAACCTTCCCCCCAAAATTCTCTTGCTTTGTCAGCAGAATAAAATATAGAAAGCCAGTCACAAAAGACCAGGTATTTGTATGATTCCATTCATGTGAAATTTCCAGAATTGGCAAATCTACAGGGACAGAAAGTAGATTAGTGGTTGCCTAGGGCTATGACTTGGGGGAGGCATGGTTGGCAGGGTTGGGAGGTTGCAGGAAATGGCGAGGGACTACTAATGGGCTCCTCGGGTTGATTTAGGGGGTGCCGAAAATATTCTAAATTTGATTGTAATGATGGTTGCAAAATTTTGTGAATATACTAAAAACCATTCAATTGTAGAGTTAAATGGGTACACCGTATGGTATGTGAATATATCCTAATAAGGCTATTTAAAACCAGAAAGGTTAAGTGACAAAGCCATAGTCAACTCAGTCAGTGATGTGCTTATACCAGCTTGAGAGAGCTGATCATTAAATTTTCATCAGTTTCATAAGTCAGTTGTTAAACACAGTCAGCATTAAAAATTAAATTATATAAATGTACATAAATTATATTAAAACAAGGGTAATAAATACTCAAAACTCATCAGTACTCAACTATTTCTTTGCATTTTACTTATCCACACTCCTGGGGCTATGCTTATAGTATCTGTAAGATAGAAATAACACACAATGATATACTACTGTGCATCTTTTCCCAATGTATTCAGTGACTTCACGTTGGTGGCAAGATTTATACCACAGAAAATCAGCAAATGAGGGCTTGATTTGCTGTTTCCTTGAGTGCTAAGAGGGCTTCCCTGGTGACTCGGATGGTAAAGAACCTGCCTGCAATGAGAGAGACTCAGGTTCAATCCCTAGGTTGGGAAGATCCCCTGGAAAAGGGAATGGCTACCCACCCCAGTATTCTTGCCTGGAGAATTCCATGGACAGTGGAGCCTGGGAGGCTACAGTCCATGGGATCACAAAGAGTTAGACAAGACTGAGAGACTAACACTCTCTGAGTGCTAAGAAAGAGATGGAGAAATTGTTAATAACGCAGGTTAATCTTAAAAGTATGTCCTGTCTATAGCTGTCAAACTGTGACTAGAATAAAACTCAAATTCTTCCAGTATTCTTTCAGCGAAAAAGTCATTCACATCACTGAAGAACAAGTGAAGTTCTGACATGCCTCTTTGCTGTTCCACTTATTCATTAATGCAAAGAAAGTTATCCACCCACACTGACGTCAGAACTACACCAGTTCAGCAACTACAACCAGAGGCTGGCTACAGATGGCTACAAGAGTTTGGCAAAAATCAACAAAGGCATCTGGGGGCTATATGGAAGTTCTAATAAAGTGCATCATATATTTTTATTTGCAAACTGTGCTACACATCCTTTGGACATGTGTGTGTATATACACACACACACACACACACACACACACACACACCTGTTTCAGAGAGCCTAATATTAAACACTGACCTACACACCCCTGTTGTTGAGCCGAGACTAGAATTTGTACCTCTTGACCTGTTAGTTCATTGCAACTTTCACCACATGCTGTTTTTATGACCTTACTGATGTTCTTGTTTTAATAAATAAATAAGCTTTGGGTACATTATGAAGGGGCTTCCCAGGTGGCGCTAGTGGGAAAGAACCCTCCTGCCAACGCAGGAGACATAAGGTTTGATCCTTAGGTCAAGAAGATCCCCTGGAGGAGGGCGTGGCAATCTACTCCAGTATTCTTGCCTGGAGAATCCCATGGACAGAGGAGCCTGGTGGGCTATGTCCGTAGGGCCCCAAACAATAAGACAGGACTGAAGCAACTTAGCATGCACATTAGGAAACAACGCAATCCAAAATACAGTGCTTTTCCAGAACTGAATCTTTTAAATCTTAATTTCATGAAGTTAAATATAACCTGATAATTATCTCTTTGAATATAGCCAGTATTTAGGATTTTGCTACTGTTGTTAACAATCCAACAAAACTGAGCACAGTCAATGGCAAAGCTGGGCCAGCCACAGAGGAAGAAACAGAGAAAGTCGTTTCTGTCCTCACAGAGGCCCAGCTTTAATTAAGGGGAGGGAATAGGAAAAGGGAGGTACATAGACAATAGACAACTCAAGTGAAAAGTGTTAGTCACTCAGTCATGTCTGACTCTTTGTGATCCCATGGACTGTAGCCCACCAGGCTCCACTGTCCATGGAATTCTCCCAGCAAGGATACTGGAGTGGGTTGCCATGCCCTTCTCCAGGGGATCCTCCCAACCCAGGGATTGAACCCTGGTTTCTCGCATTGCAGGCAGACTTTTTACCATCTGAGCCACCTAGACAACTCAAAGTAATATCTTACTTGAGAAATTTTAGAAAAGAATTATCAAATCAAGGAGGACACAATACAGAACACAATAAAAGAAAATTAAGACAAAGACTCACATTATTCCGCAAAACAGCATCATTTGCTTTCAGCTATGACATCATCTCTGCAAGTACTAAGTTTAAGTAATTGGTAGGAATTCTTAATTTCATGAAATTTAATAAAGAGTTTAAAGTTAAGCCCTCCAGGACTTAAATATCATGCTGTTATATTTACTCATATATGGATACTATTTTCAAATCCTCTTCACACTGGACATTGTTTCAAAAAGAAAGAAGTTTCTTTACCTTCTGGTTCCAGCATTTTGGGGATTTTTAATTCTTGTTCTGCAATTCTGAAGGCCTCTTTCAGATTGTCTCTGTTGGATCTATGCTTCACACTCTTCATGTCAATCAGGTCTGGTCGCAAGGCATGGATGACAGCCAGAAAAGCCATCCCATTTCTCCAGCTTGACTTAAAATCTGTCACAGTGACAGATTCATACCTTTCACAAAAGAATAAAAACATTAAAAATACTATTTAAAAGACTATATCACAGTGCCCCCAACTCTATTCATCAGGACTTAAATTTCAGCAAATCAAATTGTATCAGTCATCCTAGAAAAGTATTTTATTTTAATCATGAGGTTAAATTAAAGTAAAATGCCAAGTTTGATGAGGCTCACGACACTACAAAATATTAGTTCTCAAAGTGTGGCCCCTGGCCCAGCAATAATGGCAGCACTTGGACTGCAGGTAGAAATTCTCAGGCCCAACCCCAGGTCTACCTGAATCACACTTTGGAAGTGGGCCTGAAATCTGTCTTTAAAAGTCCTTCACATGACAGTGATACTCAAGTTTAATGCTCTTCATTCAACAATTTGTTGGCTCGACTAAGGTTGGATCTCTATGAATCATTAAATTCTTTTCACTGGAGGAAATAATTTTATTTCTCATTGGAAAAAATTAAACAATATTTTGTGCCAAGTCAATGGTCAATAGTTCACTGGATAGACGACTGCCTTTGTCACTTCTCTGCTTAGAACCGATCATGAATGAATGGATAAACAAAATGTAGCATGTTCATACAATGAAATATTTAGTCCAAAAAGTAACGAAGTTCTGACACATGCTATAACATGGATGAAACTTAAGGATATGATGCTGAATGAAATAAGCCAGTCACAAAAGAAAAACTACTACATGATTCCACTCATATAAGGTACCTTGCAGAATGAAATTCATTGATAAAGAAAGTAGACCTCTGGTGGCCAGAGGCTGAAGGGAAGGAGGGATTGGAAGGTGTTAAACAGTTACAGAGCTTTAGTTTTACAAGATTAAAAAAGTTCTGCAGACAGTTAGCAGTGATGGTTACACAACTGTAAATGTACTTAATGTCACTGAACTGTACCCTTAAAAATTTTTAAAGTGGTAAATTGTTATGTATATTTTATCACAATAAAAAATTATTTGAAAAAAAATCATAGTTTGTATTATATTTAGAATAACATTGCTCACACTGGCCCACAAGGCCTTACAAGCTTTGGCTCCTCCTGACCTCTCCTGCCTTTCTATCTCTCCTTTCTTACAATGCTGCAGTGTGGCTGGACCACACTGATTCCATTTTGTCAGCTCCAGCTTAGGCCTGCAGTCCCATCCCCTCTTCTCTCTGCATGACCAGGCTTGGCCTGCTCACAAGGAATGTGCCCAAGCCAGATAAGTTCCCCATCAACTTTTTCTCTTGCCTTCATCTGATATGAAAACTAGAAGAATGCCTTTTGCTGACACAGATGGTTAACGGTCAAGACCCCCAGGGAGAGGAAAAAATCCCTGGTTCCTGTTGGTGCAGAAACACCTCTCTCTTTGTAATTGATTGTTTTTTAGCTTTGGCCCCTTTAAGTCCCCCTGTACCCCTTTCGGGGGCATGGAGTACCTCTGGATCCCTGTCTGCCTGATCCTGCCTGTAAGTGACCCACAATAAACTTCATAATTTCACTTTATGGAGTTGCCTACTTCGTTCTTCAGCCTTAAAAGTTCCTTTTCAGTTCAGAGGATATTTTTCAGTATCCCCACCTGCCAACACATAGCCACACCAGCCTCATTCCTGTTTCTCGATAGCCCTTTTAATCCTTCTGCCTGGACACTCTTTCTCCCCAACCTTCATGTACTTAAAGCCATCTCTTCAGGTCTCAGCTCAAAGGTCTCCTCAGAAAGGCACTCCATGATCACCTCAGATAGAAATCCTCTTCCTACCCCTGACATTCTCAACCATAATTCCTTCCTAACTTTATTGCCAACTATACCGTGAACACATATAAGGCTAAAATTAAGAGACTACACAGTCAACTAAAAGTCTTTGACTTTTAAAGAACTCTTAGCATGGTGAAACTTTTTAAAATCTAAATCCACTTTCCAGATGCATAAGAGAATTGTGCCTAAAGAAAAGGATATTTGAAGACTACTTTATTTGTATACCATAATGGGCCATCTATACATGGGCATGGGAGTGAGGTAAGTTACACAAGTGACACCACCTTCTGGTCTTTAAAACCAAGAGTGGCTGAGCTCACAGACATCTACACATGAAAAATTGAATGTGAGAGTAAGGAGAGAGTGAGGACTTTCTTCTTATGAGAGGGAAGTTTTCAAGTAGGTGTTACACCTATTTGGCCAGATTTTCAGACCTGGAGGTCAGTAAGGTTGTGTTGGTGGGTACAGCTGCCCTGTGTGTCTCCCCTGGTCACAGCAAGCTACTTACGAGGCACACTGCTCCTGAGCCCACTGGAGAAGAGCCTTCTTTGCAGACATCCGCCATCTTTCTTGGACTTTGGAGCATTTCTTAGCTGGAGGACTTGAGGTAGGAGAGGAGTCAACTGCACTCACACTGTCCAGGGAAGGCTGACTGTAATTGCCAGGAAGAGTCCGGGCAAGCTCCTCAATCTAAGGAAGACATAATAATTGTTAACGTGTACGGAATCATAAGTTAACAGCATTGAGACAAAACCTTTAGCCAAAACAAGACCTAAAAAGTATCATTTAACAGTAACAGTTTACTCCTGGTAAAATGAGCCCTGCACAAGTCCTTGAACAATGGCATTTGGCATCTGGGGCTACACTTTGGTTTTCTTTCTGTGGACTTCTGTCACGCCTGCCCTCACTCAGGCATGGTGTTCCACACTGAAGGCAGGCATCTATTCACCCCCCTACCATGCTTATAGAGCACTTCACTGGTGCTCAACATATGTCAGTCAAAACTCAACTGAGCTTAATTGAGCTAGTCAAGAAAATTTCTGGAGAGATTGGGTCAATTAAAATGCATCCTTGATTATAAACCATTAAAAAACAAATATACATACAGGAAAAAATAAAGTTTCAAGAGAGAAAAAAAATCACTCTTAAGTGTATGAAAAATAACCTCATTGATCATTTAAGGATATGTTAAGTTTCAAGAGAGAAAAAAAAATCACTCTTAAGTGTATGAAAAATAACCTCTGATCATTTCAGAAATCTAAATGTATACAGCAAGAGGACAGTGTTTTCACTCATAATGCAGGCAAAAATTTTTAAAAGATAACAGTCAGTGATGAATATTCATATATTGCTGGAATCACATAAATTGATTCAGATTTCTTGGGTGGCAATATGATAATACATACAAAAAATGTTAAAAGACAAATCCAGAAACAGATGTGTTATTGAAAGACATTCACTTTTTTCAATGATTACAGATTTCCCAAATAACCATTAATAGTAGGTGTGACCAACACAATGAACAAACCTGATCTGGTTTGCATACAGCCTTGCACCTAAAATGGCACCCAGTACATGTATATTTATATAAATATATTTATGTAAATATAGACTATTTACCAAAATTGACATACTGAGCCATAAAGCAAGCCACAGAAATTTTGAACGACTGATATAATTCAGATTATATTTTCTGACCATGCTGAAATTAAACTAGAAATTAGTGAAGATATAACACATAAACTTCAAATATTTGGAAATTAAGTCATAGGTTGTTATAGAACCCATCAGTCAAATGAGAAATCATAATGAAAATTTTAAAATCTTTTGAACAGAAAATGAAAATATTTTATTCATGGATTAAAAGATGCATTATTTAAGAGATATCAACTTTTTCCAAATGATTTTATACTTTGATCAATCCTCATTAAATTTCCAGTAGCTTGTGTGTGTAAATTAACAATAAGCTTACTCAATGGTATATCTCAACTACATCTCAATAAAAAAAATTATATGGAAATACAAAGCACAGAGAAGCCAAAGTAATCTTGATAAATAAGTAGGACAGCACACTATCAGATATCAAGACTGACTGTACAGCTAAAGAAATTAATATAGTATAGACTTGGTGCGAGGATAAATAATGGGACAGAACAATCTGAAAGTGGAGCCATACCTACATGACTATTTGATTTATGAAGGTGATACTATAGCACAGTAGGAAAATGATGGTCTCTTCAATTAATGCTGGGCACGTGGACATGTGAAGCGGAAGAAAGGGGAGGGCTGGATGAACTGGGAGAGTAGCACTGACAATATTTACACCACCACGTGTGAAACAATAGCTGTGGAAAGCTGCTGTACAGCACAGGGAGCTCAGCTCGGTGCTTTGTGATGACCTAAAGCGCTGGGAGGGAGGGAGGCTCGAGAAGGAGGGGTATATGTATACTTATGACTGATTCATTACGTTGTACAGCAGAAACCAACACATTGTAAAACAATTTTCCTCCAACTGAAAAAAAAGAAAAAAGCACAGAAAGTGCAGATACTTGCTATCGCAGCAAACAGAAAACAAAAAGTGTTCTGGAAATGAGAAAGTGATTCTGCACACAACTGCTTAAAAGTTGCCTAGTAATTATACTAGATATGTTTAGTATCTTTCAAGACCCTATGTAAAGGGACATTTTTTCTTCCTTATATATCCTAATTATTAGAAAAATGTGGTATTTGTTCATTCCCCTGAAAAAAGTATCAGTTTTTGTAAGTTAAGATTTTTAATGCTTATCAGTGTCCTTGGTAATCCCTAACTCAGTCAAGTTCTCAGTAAAGCAAGGAAAAAAAAAATCAGTGTTGGGTCAACTAGATAGCCACATGGAAAAAATAAATCTTGATTGCTTTAACATAACGTATTCACGCAAATCTATTTATTCTTCTTTTTAATTCTGTATTGAAGTATATTTGATTTACAATGTTGTATTAGTTTCAGGTGTACAAATAAATCAATTCATTCCTGAAAGACTGCAGATATAAATGTAACATGTGAAATATTAAAGCTTTTAGAAATGTGCTGCCCAATATGATAGCCACTAGCCACATGCGAGGAGAAGGAAATGGCAACCCACTCCAGTATTCTTGCCTGGAGAATCCCAGGGACAGAGGAGCCTGGTGAGCTGCTGTCTATGGGGTTGCACACAGTCATACACGACTGAAGCGACTTAGCAGCAGCAGCAGCCACGTGTGACTATTAATTTTTAAAATTTTTAAATTTAATTCCTCAGACATATTAGCCACACTTTAAGTGTTCAATAGCCATAGGTGGCTAGTATGTATTGTTCTGTACAGTACAAGTATAGAACATTTCCATTACTGCAGAAAGTTCTATGGGAAAGAACTATTCTAGAAAGTAAGAGAATATCTCCATGATATTGGCAATGGGAAAGAATTCTTTAAAAGACATAAAAAGTACTAGCCACCAGAAAAAAAAAAAAAAAAAAAAAGCTGATAAATTTGAACTACATTAAAATTATGAATGTCTGTTAATTAAAGGATTGAAAAGGCAAGTCACAGAGTCAAAGAAAATATTTGCAATTTATACATATACCCAGCAAAGGATTTGAATCCCGAATATATTTTAAAACTTCTATAAATCATTACACATGGCAGAATAGCTAAAATAAATGTTTCTTTTTTTTTTAATGTGAAGTATTAGTGAGAATTGGCACAAAGAACTCTCAAACTCTGATAATAGTGCAAATCAGAAAAAGTTCGAAAAACTGTTGGGCAGATCTACTAAAGCTAGAGATCATATGCCCTACAGCCTAGCAGTTACAGTCCTAGATAAATATGCAACAGAAATGAGGCCACCAAAGGCACCAAGTGGCATATACAAGAACGTTCTTAGCAGCTTTATTTGTAACAGCTTAAAACTAGCAACAAAAGAAATGTTTGTCAACAGCAGAATGGTAAATAAGTTCTAGTATATTCATGCACTGGTATATTCATACACAGTAATGAAAAGGAAAGACTCTAAGAGGATGAATCTCACAGACATGATGTTAAATAAATCAGATACAAAAGAGTATCATATAGTGTATGCAAAAGAATTCAGTTATAATTTCCTTTATATTGTGTTTAAAATGCTAAACTAACCAATGATAAAGATCAAGGTAGTGGTTATCTTTAGGGAAGGAGAGCAGAGACTGGGAGAAAGACCTGGGGCTCTGACATGCTGGCCATGTTCTATCTTTCTATCTTCAGTTACATGGTGGTTACATGAATGTGTTTAATTTATGAAAATTCATCAAGCTCTACACTGAAGATTTGTGCCTTTTTCTCTATGTGTGTTATACTATTACCAAAAGTTCATTCACAATATTAAAACAAAACTTTAAAAAGCTTTTATTTTGCAAACTTTATAGACCAAGAATGCTGTTTCGAGGAATTTGGCCCATGGGAATGATTAAGATTATATGCAAAAGTTTTATCTTAAGGCTAAATTTTTTGGAATTGCTTACAGTCACAAAAAACTGTGAGCATTCTGAGAGTCCATTAATGAAATACTATGCTTTACTATAGAACACCATGCTTGCATTAAAATATATATAAAACCAGAAAGATGATAAATAGCTTGACAACAATATGGATAGCACAATCCTATTTTAAGACAGACATGCATGAATATATATATTAATTCCTGCTATATTATGTCATGAGAACTGTACATCAAATAAATTGAAGTGGTTATCTGTGAGTGGTGAAATTATAGATGACTTTCTATTTATTATTTATGTTGAAATTTTAAATTATATTTCAAATACCCTAAAAAGTATGGAAAAATATTTAACATGCCTATGAATTACCAAATTTTAACATTTTACCACATTCAGTTCATAATTTTTAAAGAAACAAAACAGTTTGAGCCTCGGTCTTTGCACATTCAATTCCATTTCCTTTCCTTTCTTTCCCAGAGGAAAAACCTCCAAATCCTAAATTTAGTTTTCACCATCCTCATGTATATTATTCTGCTACTGCTGCTAAGTCGCTTCAGTCGTGTCCGACTCTGTGTGACCCCATAGACGGCAGCCCACCGGGCTCCCCTGTCCCTGGGATTCTCCAGGCAAGAACACTGGAGTGGGTTGCCATTTCCTTCTCCAATGCATGAAAGTGAAAAGTGAAAGTGAAGTCGCTCAGTCGTGTCCGACTCTTAGTGACCCCATGGACTGCAGCCTACCAGGCTCCTCCGTCCATGGGATTTTCCAGGCAAGAGTACTGGAGTGGGGTGCCATTGCCTTCTCCGGCATATTATTCTACTATAACTACAAATATAGGTAATCAGAAATGATACAAAGTCTCTATTTTGTACCAACTATAGGTATACAGAAATGATACAAAGTCTCATTTTGTTTGAAATTTTACATAAATTAGTTATGCTACTTTCTATTTTTCCTAAAATAAGCACTTGCTTTCCATATAATCTTTAAAGTTATTTCTAATTATGGAGATAACCTACATATAAACTTTTAAGTAGCTCCAGAAAACATGCACTAATTCAAAATTCCAGGCCTGAAAGTATGTATTTATCAATCATAAGTGTCATCTAGTTAGGACTATAATCATCTTATTTGCTATTATTTTCTTAGTGTCCTAGCACAAAAGCAAGCGCATAGTAGATGTTCAAAAATACTCATGGAGTGAAGGGAACGTTATGAGTCAGTCTTGGGACAGAACTAGACGTTGCAGGACTATTAGAACAGACAAGGGACCTCAAAAATAGGGAGATTTTTACCCAGTTTAGTGGATTAATTTTCAAGAATTTACTCCAAAAGCTTCCCATTCTCTCTTCTACCAGAGTAAACAATAATAAACAAAATTTTACCACGGCAAGTCCTATTCAGGCTGGGGCTGATACATATATGCTATTTCAGGATATCATGATAATTTATCATTCAATTTTCAGTTGAAGAGTAACATAAGTGACAAAAGGTTGGCTATGTATTTTTCACTGGAAAAGACTTCCAAACAGCCCCATTTCTAAAGAAGCTCTAGCGTCAAGTCACACTTTTGCGCTACACTTATTTTATACTGTGCTAATTAGAAGATGAGTACTTTTCATATCAAACTACTCACATGAAAGTGCAGTATAATTGTCCAAATGAGGCCAAGAATAATGGATGGGTTTCCATCTATGATATCAGTAACATGAATATTTATTAGCTTAATCTGGAAAAGAAAAATGCAGGTTAGAAAAGAGAAAATATTTCACAGCATTAATCTCCCCAACTAATTTTCATGTGAATTTCATACTCACTGATTGGTTTTTTAGGAATGTCAGAGCATTTTCTATATTGATTCTACACTGGAATGTATTAGATCCTTTATCTCGAGGCTATGAGATTCAAGCAAAATACATCACTCAGAAATGTGATTTTTCTTTTCAATCCACAAAATTTCTTAATGTCATTTTAAAAGCTTACCAACCTAATTTTTAAAACTTACCAATTGCTGTCCTGAGAGTACTTCCAGCAGGTCCAGGAGGACATGCCCCTTTTTAATGTCTGTGAACAGGTCTGTTACAACTGAGGGAGGGGTGTGCTACCAAAGGTCACAAGAAAAGTAATCATTAACAGTTTGGAACAAAAACATGGTCACATTAGGAATCTCATAAATGTGCTTTTGAATCTTTGCAAAAGCTAAGATTCAGTAGTGATTTTCTTCTTAATTAACAGGATGATAGAAAACACACAAAGTTCCATATCCAAACATGATAAGGAAAGAAGTGACCTTAACTCACAGTAGATTTCCAATAACACAACACCCTTTCAGCTTTCACTGAGAGCTTAAAACCTGTGCAGAGAAATGGCATTCAAGATACTCAGAATCAGCCAATAGCGACCCATTTGGGGAGGAGATCACATTTCTGGAATAACCTGTTTATGAATTTATTCTTTGTAGAACTACAAGCATTGGGCTAGGATGGGTAGCCTGTGAGAGAGGCTCATTCATTTTTGTATCTAGGTTACTCCAGGCACTTGGCATCACTGAGAGCCAGGATGGCACAGAGATTAAGATCAAGGTCTCGGGTCCAGACTGCCTGGGTTTGTATCCCAGTGCTATCACTCATGGCTTCCCTGGGTCGGGAAGATACCCTAGAGTAGGAAATGGCAACCCACTCCGGTATGCTTGCCTGGAGAATTCCATGGATGGAGGAACATGGTGGGCTTCATGAGCCCATGCATGGGGTTGCATGAGCAACTAGTACTATACTACTACACTATCGCTTATAAGCTGTGGGACCTTTGAGAAGTCACACAACTTCTCTGTGCCTTACATTCCTTGTTTTTTAAATAGAAACAATACTATTTATATCATGGGATGTTGTGAATTCAATGAAATGTAATGAGTAGTCAGTACATTTAAAGAACTTAGCAGTGTCTAACATAACACTCAATATATAGGACTTCTGTTATAATTGCATTTGATAAAACAGATGTTGCTGCCTTAAATATTTTATAGCACTGTCTCCCACACCCTTAATAGAAGTGCGCAAGTGCCCCCTTTTAGTGTTGGGAAAGAACAACAAATATATCAAAACAGAATACCAAAGATTAAGGTGACATTCAACACATTCTTTCGACATTTTATCTGTCACCATTGCCATTTTGGAGACCAAAACAGGAGAGAACAGGAGGAATCACTTAAATATATTTTTAGCTTGATTTGCTCTGCTTTTCCTCACCTTTGCCAACTGTGAGTTTATCCAGCAGGTGAAGGTTTTCTTCTGAGTGTCTTCCTGTTCAGCTATTTAAAAAGGACAACGGCAGTTAGAAAATGAGAAGCCTCAGAATCCATTTGAACAAATCAGAGCATTAAAGGTCTGTCACTCTGGGAATGTGCATATGTCTCACAGTCTTATAAACTTTCTTGGAATTTAGTCTAAATTTCAGATGTTTGTCCAAGAAATGTTTTGGAAATAACATGTTGATATGACATTTTTTTTAAACCCACCCATTAACTGCAAGAGACAATGGTTTTTTAATACCTTTTACTGACAAAAGAATTAAGCCCCTACATAACCTTGACAGTGCTGTACAAAGACCTGTAAAGAAGAAGAAGAAGAAAAAAAAAAGTTGATAATCCAAAAGGACTTGCTGTCTAAGCCAACAACACTCAGAACTTCAGATAAACCCAGAACACCTGAAAACATCCAAAAGGCTCATAAAGTCATGGCAGTTTAGTCTTGACATTTACCATGAGTATTTATTATGAGTATTTATCATGCAGAATATATTGCCACTGAATTCACTGTAGATGAGCTGCAATTAGAGTCAGAGAGGCCAGAGTTCAAATTCTGCCTCTGTTACTGAGTAGCTGTGGGACATACAGCAGGTTCCTCATGAAAGACGGTGGGTAGCACACACTGCTAGAGACTGATAGTGATTCACTCGAAGTGCATGGACCTTGGCAACGAGGGAACACAGAGCAGGTGCCAGCTCTCATTCTGACCAACTGGGCAGAGGGTCCCGGGAAAGATCCGCACACTCGAGGTGGGCCTTCTCTTCCTTCCTGGGGCACGAGAGAGCCCCACACCAACCCCATGCTACCCCTACACTCTGTCTTCCTCCTACACCACACGCTGCCATCTCTCTTTCTCTCACACTTCATATCCAATGCCTCAGGAAGTCCTCTTAGGTCCACCTTCAAAATACATCCAGAATATGACCACTTCTCCCCACCTTCACTATAACCATCCTGGTCCACGTTAACTCAGATCGGGAAACTGCTCCACTCCAAACTGTGCAAGGGCTCCTCACTTCACTCACTTCACTCCTTACAATGCTACCAGTCCCACACCACCTGCCCCCGCCCTCACCCAACCATCTTCCTTTTGCTCATTCCACTCCAACCACTCTGGCCTACCTGTTTATTTGTTTGTTTTTGCAAATTCTCCAGACACACTCCCACCTGAGGGCTTTTGTACTAGCTTTCTTTTCTTCCAAGAATACTCTTCCTACAGATATCCCTATAAGCTAACTCCCTCATCTCCTTAAAATCTTGGTTTAAATGGCACTCATCTGTAAAGTGGAGAAGGCACTGGTGACCCATTCCAGTACTCTTGCCTGGAAAATCCCATGGACGGAGGAGCCTGGTAGGCTGCAGTCCATGGGGTCGCGAAGAGTTGGACACGACTGAGCAACTTCACTTTCACTTTTTACTTTCATGCATTGGAGAAGGAAATGGCAACCCACTCCAGTGTTCTTGCCTGAAGAATCCCAGGGACGGGGGAGCCTGGTGGGCTGCTGTCTATGGGGTTGCACAGAGTCAGACACGACTGAAGTGACTTAGCAGCAGCAGCAGCATCTGTAAAGGTCTATTCTGACACTCCTAGTTTAAACAGTAACAACCCCACTTCTTCTGCCTGTTGTCCTGCTTTTTTTCTTTCTACAGTACTTACCACCTTTAACATTCTATGTAAGCTACATATGTAGTATTGCTGTTCAGTCGCTCAGTTGTGACCCACTCTTTGCAAATCCATGGACTGCAGCAAGCCAGGCTTCCCTGTGCTTCACCATCTCCTGGAGTTTGCTCAAACTCATGGCCATTGAATCAATGATGCCATTCAACCATCTCATTCTCTGTCACCCACTTCTCTTCCTGTCCTTAATCTTTCCCAGCGTCAAGGTCTTTTCCAATGAGTCGTCTCTTCATGTCAGGCGGCCAAAGTATTGGAGCTTCAGCTTCAGCATCAGTCCTTCCAATGACTATTCAGGATTGATTTCCTTTAGGATTGACTGGTTTAATCTCCTTACTGTCAAAGGGACTCTCAAGAGACTGCTCCAGCACCACAGTTCATCAGTTCTTTGGTGATCAGCCTTCTTTATGTTCCAACTATTACATGTGTACATGACTACTGGAAAAATCATAGCTTTGATTATACAGACCTCTGTCAGCAAAGTGACGTCTCTGCTTTCCAATACACTAAGTTTGTCATAGCTTTTCTTCTAAGAAGCAACAGTCTTTTAATTTCATGACTGCAGTCACCATCTGCAGTGATTTTGGAGCCCAAGAAAATAAAGTCTGTCACTGTTGTCTTTTTTTTCGCCATCTATTTGCCATGAGTTGGTGGGAACAGATGCCATAATCTTTGTTTTTTGAATGTTGAGTTTTAAGCCAGCTTTTTCACTCTCCTCTTTCACCTTCACCAAGAGGCTCTTTAGTTCCTCTTCACTTTCTACCATAAGGGTGGTGTCATCTGCATATCTGAGGTTATTTGATATTTCTCCCAGCAATCTTGATTCCAGCTTGTGTTTCATCTAGCCCAGCATTTTGCATGATGTACTCTGCGTATAAGTTAAATGAGCAGGGTGACAATATACAACCTTGACATACTCCTTTTCCAATTTTGAACCAGTCTGTTGTTCCATGTCTGGTTCTAACTGTTGCTTCTTGACTTGCATATAGGTTTCTCAGGAGGCAGGTAAACTAGTCTGGTATTCCCATCTCTTGAAGAACTTTCCACAGTTTGTTGTGATCCACACAGTCAAAGGCTTTAGTGTAGTCAATGACACAGAAGTAGATGTTTTTTGGAATTCCTTTGTTTTTTCTATGATCCAACAGATGTTGGCAATTTGATCTCTGGTTCCTCTACCATTTCTAAATCCAGCTTGAACATCTGAAAGTTTTCCATTCACAAACTGTTGAAGCCTGACTTAAAGGATGTTGAGCATGATCTTGCCAGCATGTGAAATGAGTGCAGTTGTGTGATAGTTTGAACATTCTCTGGCATTGCCCTTCTTTGGGATTGGAATGAAAACTGACCTTTTCCAGTCCTGTGGCCACTGCTGAGTTTTCCAAATTTGCTGGCATATTGAGTGCAGCACTTTCACAGCATCATCTTTTAGGATTCGAAATAGCTCAGCTGGAATTCCATCACCTCCACTAGCTTTGTTTGTAGTAATACTTCCTAAGGACCATTTGATTTCACAATCCAGGATGTCTGGCTCTAGGTGAGTGATCACACCATCGTGGTTATCCAGGTCATTAAGACCTTTTTTGTACAGTTATTCTGCATATTCTTGCCATCTCATCTTAATATCTTCTGCTTCTGTTAGGTCCTTACCGTTTCTGTCCTTTATTGTGCCCATCTTTGCAATAAATGCAGATAAATAAAATGTTCCCTTGGTGTCTCTAATTTTCTTGAAGAGATCTCTAGTCTTTTCCATTCTATTGTTTTCCTCTATTTCTTTGCATTGTTCATTTAAGAAGGCTTTCTTATCTCTCTTTGCTCTTCTTTGGAACTCTGCATTCTGAGGGGTCTTTTCTTCTTTGCCTTTCACTTCTTTTCTCAGTTATTCATAAGGCCTTCTCAGACAACCATTTTGCCTTGTTGCATTTCTTTTTCTTGGGGATGGTTTTGATCACCACTTCCTGTACAATGTTACAAACCTTTATCCATAGTTCTTCAAGCGCTCTGTATATCATATATGTAGTAGGTTAATCATTTAATGTCTTGGTCTCCTCACAACAGAATTTAAGCACCACACAAGCAAGATGTTTCATCTGTGAAATATTCCATGGCCTGGAAGAGTCTGGCCAGATTCTAAATAAATATTTGCTAAAAGAGTAGGAATAACAATAATTTTATTAATTATTATTGTTGTATTTTATTTGCTGTACTGAGAAGGTCAAATCTACCTTTATGTGTTTGCATTCCTTCTTTGAAAAGCTGTCTGTTCTATCTTGTAAAACACTGTTTTCCTTCGACTCTTCCCATTCACCCCCATTAATCTCTAACACGGTTAAACTGAAATGGTTGGCATGACACCTAGTTTGAGTTCTCAAAAATGTTTTAATCTGATGAGAGCTCAGGGTGAGGAAATGAAGAGAACCTGAGTAAGTGGAATTTTAGGGTCTTTATAATTGTGACTAACTAGAGATTAAAGATGCACTGAACCTTGTTGGAGTTCCTCAATTTTAATCCATTTCATTTTTTCTGTGTTACCAGATGAAATTAGTTGCAGCTCATTTGCACATTAAAGGGTGCTCAATAATTGAGCACCCAATCTATAATCTACACAAGCAAATATAAAATAACCAAAAATTTCCAATGAAAACCCTGTTATCTCTGACCTAATTTGATTAAAATCTAATAAAAACAAGGAGAAAAACAATAAGATGAGCAGTCAGTACAAATCCCCACCTGGAACTCTACAATTGAAATCTTCACGAAAAGCTTTAAAAAGGAAATTTCATGGTTTTTAATGAATGCACTGTCCAAATTTACAGGATACTTGGTCATCCTGGAAATCGGAAACCTTCAAATGCAAAAAGGACCCTTTGCTAACAGCAAAGATGTCCCAGGTGTCATTAAACACCCTTATAACCACTCGATTGAATGGTTTTGTCCATGCCATGTCACTTACCCCTTGACACTTTTTCCCACACTTCCATACTGTCTTACCCTTGAAAAGTGCTATTTAATTCAGCAGGAATCAGAGCCAAATAGCTCACCCTATGGCAGGACAAGTAACCTTTTGTTCTTTTCAAAGGTTTGACCCATTGGGGAAAAAATAATTGAGATCCACATGCTTTAAAGCAACTTAATTTGAGTGGGTGAGATTTTATTAATGTTGGGTTTTTTTGTTTAAACTTTCAGAGTAACTTTCTAATAAAATAATAAAACTTTTCACAGAATGGCATGAATAGAATAGGACCTTTTATTTTTTTATTCTATTTCTTTAATTTTTTTACATTTAATTTTATTTTATATTGGAGTATAGTTGTGTTAGCTTCAGGTATACAGCAAAATGATTCAGATATATATATACCTGTTCTTTTTCATATTCTTTTACCATATAGGTTATTAAAGAGTATTGAGTAGAGTTCCCTGTGCTATACAGTCTTTGTTGATTATCTGTTTTATATATAATAGTATGTACATGTTAATTTCAACTTCCTAATTTATTCCTCCTCCCCACCTTTCCCCTTTGGTAACCATAAGTTTGTTTTTTAAGTCTGTGAGTCTATTTCTCTTTTATAAATAAGTTCATATGTGTCATTTTTAGATTCCACATATAAGTGATATCATAAAATAGTTGTCTTTCTCTGTCTTACTTCACTTAGCATTATAATCTCTAGGTCCATTCATGTTGCTGCAAATGGCATTACTTCATTCTTTTTTATGGCTAAATAATGAGGACCCTTTAATCAGCAGTTAGGGATGGAAAAAAACAAAGGCAGAAAGAGAATAAAATCTACCATAATGATGAGTGAGTTTTTTAAAACACCAAGGAGTAGACAGAGTGAGAAATTCTCTCTCCTGATATTTTTAAGGCAAATAAGAAATATGTATAAGGCAGGAAAATGTAGTCAGTGAATTTTATTCAGGCCCATATAGGTGATTATCACTGATTATCATTCTTGGAAAAAATCTGGCTGAGTTTGAGAAAGGAGGCATAGACGGAAAAGATTTTCTCTAGGTGTCATTACCATAAAAATACATTTAATCCCTGAGTTTTTTCTTATTCAATCTGCCTTTTGTGAGCTGGCAACTCATATCTTTAGCTGGAGGGGAACTTAAATGAAAACAAATTGAGTTAAGCTCAGTTAAAGAGGGTGGATTATAAATTCATTACTAAGCTCATTATAAAACTACCATGAAAAAAAAAAAAAAAACTACCATGGCCACTGGGTCTCACCAAGGTCCAGTTTCACAAAAGTTCATCTAAAATGTTGACTCCAGCAGTCCTTCCAGTTATTAAAAGTTCAAAGACAGCCACCAGGCATAAGAATCTCTAATTTACATTTTCACTAAAATACAGAGCAATGCATTACTACAATGTGGCTTCTCCAAGAATGTTCTCTACTGCATGAGGTCACCAAGGAAGCTTTGTAACCTCCTTCTATCCAGCAATTTCCCTTTCTACTGGTGGATTACTGATTACAGGTTTACTGCACATGGCCCCAGATTTATTACTTGGATCTTTCACTCTCCTCATTAAAATCTTTTGATCATTCCCTAATTCCTTAATGAATTCTTAGTCTAACATTCCAGGTCATTCATAATCTGACTCTGATCAACTTTTCCCTGACTCATCTCCCATAACTTCTCTACTCATATCCTACTGCTCTAGCCAAACCAGAGTATCTACAATTCCTCAATTGAGTTGCACTGTTTTCTTCATCAATAGGCTATGTACCCTCTGGATTGGCCAATTCTTCTATATCCCTCTGCACCCACAGAAACCCCAGCACCCAGCACCTGGGGGGTGTCAGACTGACATTTGTTAAAATAAGAAATATCCTGTTCAATGTTTCCTTTGCAAAATAGAAATAGTCTCTTCTGGCTCTGGCTTACCACAACACTTTGTTGGATCTTTTTCTTTAATCTTTACCATTAGAAAGTATCTAATCCTCATAAAATATTTTTTCAAACAGTAATAGAATTCAAAGTTATTCTTAACATCCCCAAACACCCACTTCCCTTGCCCTGAGACAACATTAATGAACAATCTCCTGTACATCCCTTCTAGATTAGGCAGGCAAAGAAAAGAAATTCTAAAGGGCAAGGGTTTGTTTTGATTGGTCACTGGGTCTCTAGCTCCAAGAAGTAAAACACACTCAGTCAAAACTTGTCGAATGAATGAATGAATGTATATGTAAATTAATTACTATACATGATATTTTTTAAGTTGATAATTCAAAAAAAACATGATTTAGGTACACTATTTAAAGCTGAAAAGCATCTGTTAAACCATAAGGAAATTTTTAAAAGACCATAAACCTTCCACATTAACAGGAAGGAAGAAAATTACATCTAGCTAGTAAAAAGAACAAAGTAGATATATATGTGCCCACGTGTGTGTGTATTTTCTTAAGTGAAAGAGAGCAAGTTATAAAGTAACGTGTTTATAATTCCCTCATCTGTATTTTTATGACAGGATAGCTCCGTGAAACACTCAACAGTTTTGTTTCTATCTTACGGTAATTACCACTTGCTGCTCATGTACTGCAGTCATGCACCTGCATGTAGCTTCTCTCCTACTCAATGTACAAACCTTAAAACTAAACCTTTATCCTTTTGTGTTTTTGCTTCCTCTTAACCCAGTGCCATGTAGAGAAGAGATACTCAATAAATTTAGCTGACTGAAAGATTTAGTAAAGATTAAAAGACTGAGGTTCAAACTGGCTTGTCACTGCCTGGAGAAGAATTTATTGGCAACTGTTACTAGGCCTAGGTCTTATCCTAATCCTTGTTTTAAAACCCCCTGGGCAACTCTAGACACAGTTGGGGAGGGAAAGAGGGGAACAAATGGAGAATGTAGCATCAACATATATACACTATCATGTGTAAAACCGATAGCTGGTGAGAAGTTGCTGTATAACACAGGGAGACCAGTCTGGCACTCTGGGATGACCTAGGGGGTGGGATGGGGGAGAGGGGAGTATATATTTTATACATATAAAAATAATGTATGATTATGGTTGAGTCACGTTGCTGTACAGCAGAAACCAACACAACATTGTAAAACTTAAAAAACAGCATAAACTCAAATAAATAAATAAAACCCCCTGGGCAATTTCCTTCTCCTGCTAAGAAAATGTGCCGGGAGCCAGCTCACGAGATCCCACCCATGACAGAGTCATGAGGAGAAGACCTGACGAGCAGAGCAACTCAGGCCTCAGGGATTCTCGGGAGGCTGCCTCAGCGCTCCCCTTAAAGATGCTATCTGTCTTTCTGATGTTTACTATAATAAACCTCTTCTTATTTTCTATGACTTAGGCAAAAGGCCTTTCCTGATTCCCTTCTAAAATAGATCATTCTGAAACCTCAAATCAACAAGGCCTCTGAACGGTAGCACCCTAAATAAAATTATCTGGGATATAGAGTATGCTGATCTAAATTCCTTTTGCTAACATATTGGTTTGTTTAATAAATGTACCTGTGCCTTTGGAGCTAATGTGCCTAACTGCTCCCTAGTAATAAAACAGCATTGAGAGCCTCCGCACAGAAAGCCCCTATGGGCACAAAATCCTTCGCAGGAAAAAAGGCTTGTTAGGAAATACAAAAAATATTGCTTTGTGAAACTGTTACTTAATCTATATTTACTATGTTTTTACTCTTAACGTATTTAGCCTATATAATGAAAGCATAATAATTAAAGAATTATATAAATAGAAGTTTAGCTTTAATACAAATAATAAGACAATTGTTGATTTAACTGATGATTCTTACTTAGAGCTGAACTTCAGCTTGCTGTTCTATGACTTTATGGAACCACATTCCTTTCTGTTAAGCTCAAGGCATAGAGTAAATTACCAAAAACAGGTTTTACCTTAAAACTTCCTGTTGATGAATTCTTTCCTGATGTGCCCGATACAAAAGTGTTCTGATTGATCAACCCTTATCAATGGAGAGTCACAAGGTGTTAGCAGGCCCCCAGGCCAGAAGATGATGTAAACAAAATGAGGCTTTTTGTAACTAAAGACATGCAAACGTCTTCGATGAGGGTCGAAGCTGCTGGCCCATTGAGCTAACTTGATAGGCCCATTAAGATATACCCATTAAGCTAAGTTGGTATGTCCCTTAAGCTGAATTGGTATGTCCCTTAAGCTGAATTGGTATGACTCTATACTTTACATTTGTTTCTATGTACCACTAAAAATATAAAAGCTGTCTTAAAAAACAATAAAGTAGAAGACACTCGGAAACGCTAAGACTCACTGTGTCTTCTCATTCGCATCGCCGATGCCGTCCTTCCTGAGGGAACCCCTGGACCTGCTGGAGCTGGACTCCGGCAAAAACGTCTTGAACAAAAGGGCATGTACTAATGAGACCCTGTGGCTCTCCCCTGAAACAATCCTGCCAACTCCTTGTTAGTTGGGACAGCCATAGTAAGGATAAACAAATTCAGTAAGACAATAATACAACACATTTTAGCCATGCGTTCCAACAGCCATCCCAAGGAATCTTACCCAAGCTGTTATCCAATAGAAAGGGAACTAAAAACAATAAGGCCACCTCTTCTATTGTTTTTCATGGAGATAATAACAAATAGAAATAAATGAAGAAACAAATTAAGAGAAAGAAAACACACAGGCACGCACAATCAAAACAAGAAAAGCCTAAAATATCTTAAGAATAAACAGGAAAAGGCCTGTGACTGAACTACCAAAGGGGAGATTATTAACCAACAAAGAAAGCAAGGGGGCAATTTACAACACATTTTCTTGTAACCAACCATACGCCAAACAAGCAAGCAAGAAAGAAAAACAAATAGTACCAAGACTGAGGCCTCACTTACTGAGTCAGAAAAGTGAGTTTAGAAGCTAAGTCTTAGCTAACATATCTCGTAAGCACAGTACCCAACCATGTCTCTACCTCAAAATTCTTTTCATTCAAGTACTTCCTCCCTGGAGAATCTACATTGTCACTACGGAAAAGAAAAAACCAAAAAACAGCAACTGACTGTCAAACCAGCATTCCAGCACTGAAACCATACTCTACCTCCCTACTTCTCTCCTGACTTGTCCTCATCTGTATTTTCATCTCAGGGGTTTGACACCACCATCTTTTATCAGCCCCAAGTATAGCCTATTGCCAAATCCTGCCAACTTTGCCTCCACGTGGCTCTGGCATATGCACTTCCTTCTCTAAATCTGACGGCCCTCCTGCCTCATCTACCATCAGCTCTGGTGCGGACCGCAGCCATGGCCAATCACGTAGGCTCTGCTCCCTTCAATCTATTCTCCACTTCAACTAGTAAATCTGCCCACAGCACCTTTTCCACCCTCTGATGGTTTCTCTCTGCTCTGAGGATCAAAAGCAGAACAGCCTACGAAGCCCTGCGTGGTTCACCCACATCATCTCTCCAGCCTCAGCACATATTAACACTACCCTTCCCTGGTGCCCAGCGCTCCAGACACTCCATCTTCCTCCAGGACCTTTAGAAGTTATTGTTCCTCCTGCCACACCTGTTTGTACCACCCTTCCCTTTCACCTACTTAACTTCTAATTACACTTAGGGCTCAGCTCAATTGTTACATCCCAAAGGAAACCTAAGCCAATTCGTCTTCCTCTACTACTTAAGCACTTGCCTCAACTTACAATCACTGACAAGGTTAAGAGCATGGACTCTAGAGCCAGACTGCCTGAGTTTGATCCATATTTGCAACACACACAAGCTGTGAGCCTCAGTCTTCTCATCTGTAAAATGGGGATAGTAGTGCCTACCTCAGAGTTGTTGAGGATTAAACACTTGTGATGTAGATCAGAGATCAACAACTGATAACCCCAAAGGCCAAATGTAGCCTATCACCTGTTTTTGTAAATAAAGTTATTTTGGAACACAGACACATTCATTTATTTACATATTGTCTGTAGCTACGTTCATGCTAAAACGGCAAGTTGCATAGTTGCGGCAGAGACCATATGGATCTCCAAGTTAAAATATTTACTACTTTGTTCTTTACAAAAAAAGTCTACCAATCCTTGGCCCAGACTATGCTCAAGCTATACAAATGAATATTAGCTACAACATGGATGAATGTTGAAATCATTATGCTAACTGAAAGAAGCCATCACGAAATACCACATATTATATGATTCCATTTATCCAGAATAGGACAGTCTATAGACACAGAAAGTACATCAGTGGTTGTTCAGGGCTGATGTGAGGAGGAGAAGGTTTTGGAATAATATTGAAAGGCTATGGGGTTTCTTTGGGGGTGGGGGGATGATAAAAACATTCTAAAATTAAGTGTGATGGTTGCACAACTTTGTGAGTATACTAAAAATGACTGAATTGTATACTATAAGTGGGTGAGCTGCATGGTATGTGAATCACTTCTTGAATTATATCTCTATAATGCTGTTACCACCAAAATAGCAGCTAAGACCTGTGAACTTCTTTGATTACTATCTGCTTCCTCACTAGCCTGTGAGCCCCAGGAGAGCACAGGCCAACCCTGATTTTCCTCCTCACCTTGCGTGCAGTACGTACCCCAGCGCATTTAATGTTGTTCGGATTCAAAAAGTATTTGCTGGTTATCTGGCTGGAAGGTGCGAGTGGGGCTTTGCTGCTGTCTTTCCCCAGTCAATCCAGAGATTTAAGGTCTTAGTTGGCTGGGAAACTCTGTGACACACAACAAGGAATTTCTGCTCTGGGCCTTAGCATGTAGGATCCAGCCAGGTCATGTAGCCACACGAAGCAACCACGCCCTCCTGCAAACACCTGAGGCCTTCACACTGAAGCTTTTGTTTCCAGCCACTCGGAACACAGCTCCTGGTCTCTGCAAAAACAAACCTTGCATTTCCAGCCCATGAAGATGAGCCCACAATGCAGACTACACGCCTAGGATCTGCGGAGCTTTTTGTCTCTCTTCTTTCTTACCCTCTTCTGACTCACCTGGGTTGCTCAATAAAAAATATCTGTGGAATGAACAAATCAAACAAATGACTACATTTCTTTTAACACGTATTTCTCACTCCTACTACTTTTTAACAAGCACGTTAGCACTGTGCGCACTTTCCTTGTGAAAATCACCTTCCTCTGAAGGTGTGAGCCTGAACACCTTCCGTTTGAGCCAGCAGTCCAAACTCCTCTGACTTCTGAGTTCAAAAGAGCCACAGTGAGCTAAAGGGATGGTGCTGTGGATTACAAATCTAGGATTCTTACACTTTTGAAAGCCAGCTAATCACCTGGAGGTCAGAGGTTAAGTGCAGGGTTCTATGCCCCAGTTCCCAGAGATTCTGACTGAGGGGGATCACACAGCTCACTCTGAGAAACCCCTCGTTAAAGTAATTAGATGGGTTTACACGTGTGACTTATTCTTGAGAAAATACAAGGGAACAGGAAGGACCTGGCAAAAACAGTAATGAAATAATAAACTCTGAGATGTTAACATAATGAATTAATAACTCAAATATAAATCTATTCTAACTTATGAGGATCCTAAGACACACTTCAAGGGACTCAGAAGGCATGCCATGTCCAGGAATAAGTAGGACTCAAGGGTAAGGAACAATGAGACTATTTCCTTAAAGTTTCTGGGAATGGTAACCCACTCCAGTCTTCTTCCCTGGAGAATCCCATGGATAGAGGAGCCTGGCAGGCTACAGTCCATGGGATCCCAGAGATCGGACATGACTAAGCAACTAAATTTTCATTTTCATTTCTAGTCAAGTGCTCAGGCAGGCATTCTGCAAATGAGAAAACTGTAGATACAAAAGATGAAGGATTTGTAGCCACTCATGCAATAAGCATTTATTGAAAATCTACTATGTCCTGGATACTGTGCTCTAGACGTCACATCTGGCTGAGAGAGATATTCAAATCCAGATGTGCCTGATACCAAAATCCACGTTCTTTTCATTATAATTAAAAATCAGCTGAGATGCCAGATCTATGTCTCCTCCAGCTAGCACCCTATTTCTCTCCTCCCTTTTATACCCAAACTTCTTGAAGGAATTGTCTACCCTGGCTGTCTTTACTTCCTCACCTACCACTCACTTCTCAACCCACAAAAATCTGGCTTCTTCCCCTGCCTCTCCACTTAATTCTCAACTGGGCCACTTATAATATGCCCACCACTAACCTCATGGATACTTGTCAGTATTTTTTGGACTCCTGAAACTTTTGATACTATTTACTACCCTCTCCTTCTTGAAATATTCTTTTAGGATTCTTTTAGAATTCTTTAATTCTCAGCTGGTTTTCTTTCTACGTCTCTGAACGTCCCTTCCAAGCCCTATTATGGGTTTGTTTGGCTTCTTTTATCTCTGGAATGTTCTATCTAGGCCCTTCTTCTCTTTTGCTAGATACTGTCATCTACTCCCAGGGAACCAATTACCATTTATACACCCATCACTTCCACATCTTTACCTTCAGCCCAGGTGTCCATTTGTCCTGAGCTGTGTGTATGTTTACCCACTATCTTCTGGGTATCTCCACTTAATTATTCCAGGGACACTTCAAACGCAACATTTCCAGAACTGAGTTACCATCTCAACCAACTCCCTCTCTATCAAAGTTGTTCTGCATATTTTCCCCAGTGAATGGTTCCATCGTCTGTTCGTTTGCTAAAGAATAAACCTGAGTCATCTTTGATACTTGCTTCTCCCTCCCTTTCCCACACCCACTCAATCAAAAAGCCCTGATAATTATCTCAATAAAACTGAAAATAAAGTAAAAAATTTTTCATATGACATCTCTTATATGCGGATCCTTAAAAAAAAAAAAAGAGGGGCTACAAATGAACTTATTTACAAAATAGAAGTAGAGTCACGGATGTAGAAAACAAATGTATGGTTACCAGGGCGTGAAGGGGAAGGAATCAATTGGGAGATTGGAATTGGGATATATACACTATTATATATAGAATAGATAACTAATAAGGACCTACTGTATAGCTCAGGGAACTCTACTCACTACTCTGTAATGGCATATATGGGAAAAGAATCTAAAAAAAAAAAAAAAGAGGTATGTGTATATGTATAACTGGTTCACTTTGCTGTACACCTGAAACTAACACAACATTGTAAATCAACTATACTCCAATAAAAATTTTAAAAATAAATAAAATAAAAATTTTAAAAATTCAAAGCTCTGAAAATTGGGCCTATTAGCTATCTCTGGATACCCATTTCTCTCTATCTGTACTGGCGCCTCCTAGATCAGGACACCATTATGTCTCAGTTAGACTGCAGTAACAGACTCAACTGGTCTTCCGTCTTCACATCCCATCCCATATGACCACACCCCACAGTTCCCCCTGGGTGATTTCTACATCAGCAGTTCTGAATAAGCTTCTACTCAGAATGCTTCTGTTGCCTTCTCTTGGTCTTAAGAAAAATGTCAAACCGCTATACGCTTACATGACCTCATTTAAAAAAAAAATTAGCGTCTTTATTGAATTTCTTACAATATTGCTTCTGTTTTATGTTTTGGTTTTTTGGCTGAAGGCATGTGGGATCCTAGCTCCTCAGCCAGGGAACAAACCCACACCCCCTGCACTGGAAGGCAAAGTCTGAACCATGGGATCACCAGGGAAGTCCCTACATGCCTTCATCTTTTCACACTCTCCTTCAAACTCTAAACTTCAGACTCACTGAACACCCATTTCCTTGAATGTGCCACGATCAGACATCTTCTGGCTTTGATACGCTGTCACCACTGCCTGAAATCCTCTTTCCATCTTCAGCCTTCTCAACCGTTAACACATGTTAGGTCTAAGCTTAGAAACCACTTCCTATGGGAAGCTCTCCCTGATCCTCAAGTCTGAGTGAGGTGTTCCTCCTCTGAGCTTCTACAGCGCCATGTCACCGCTCTCCTGTAGCACACTTCATACTATACTGCCGACAGGCTGGTCTCTATCTTCTTTCAGGACAGCAAAAGCTATGAGCCATTCCCTGTGCTCAGCACAGTGTCTTATACATCATAAGCATTTAAAAAATAACTCGCTGAGTAACAAATAAATAAATGAATGGGGCCCTAGGAGACAACAAACCTATACTTAGCAAAAGCATAACCATGAATAGAGTAGTATCTCTTACTTTAAAAAAATCCTATGCTTTCTTTCAACAAGTACCTGACATCATCCAAATTTCTTGAAATGTTAAGTCACCGTTTCTATTCCTGCACCTCCTATTTTCTCCTTAACTCACTCCAGTCAGGCCTCCGCCTTACCACCGGAGTGTAGCGAGTGTGTTTGAGCCACCAACTGACTCTATGAGCCCAAATCCAGTGGCCATTTGTCTACTCAACACAGTCGACCATACGCTCTTCTTGCAATATCTTCATGGAGGGGTTTCCAGCCCATCAGCTTACCTAGTTTTCCTTCTCTGGTTTTGACCAATCCTCAGTGTTCTTTGCCTGCTCCTCCCTCTTCTGTTTGACCTCTGACCATCACAAGACCCAAAAGGGCTGCTCTAGCTCCACAGGTGATCTCAATCAGTCTGTGGCTTTAAAAGTAAGCACACCAGCTATATGCTGACAGCTGTCAAGTCTCTAGAACTCTGAATCCTGATATCCAGTTATCTACTTGACATCTCCATTTGGATATCAAATAAGCATCTCATATCTATCATGGCAAAAATGAATGCTTGATTTCCCCCAAAAGTTGTTTATCCACCAAATTTCTTCATCATAATAAATTATATAACCAACTGCTCAAGGCAAAAATTTAGAAAATTATCCTTCATTTCTCATATAATTCACCTCCACACATCCCAACATTCACAAATATCCTTTGGGGAAAAAAAAAAAATCCATGGTTCTTCAGCCCATTGCTATCACCCCGGTCCAAATTCTATGATATCTCACCATAGCTACAACAAAACTGGCTTTCCTGTTTCCCCTCCCACTCCCAGATAATCCCCTCTCCACCCAGCAGCCAGAGTGACCTTTTGGAAAATGTACATCAGATCATGTTACTCCCTTGATTAAAATTTTCCAAAGGTTTCCCTTCCACACACTTTAACCTTAGAGCTGACGAATCCGTGCCTGACCCGGCTCTGCTTTGCCTTGCTCTCCAATACCAATCACACTGCCCCTCGTCCACCACAATTCAACCACACCAGGCTCCCCTGGCTCCAGAAATTCACCAGGTTTGTTTCTATTTTTGAGCTTTTCCTTGAGCCATTGCCTCAGACTAGAATGTTCTTCCCTAGTTCTTTGCACAGCAGCTCCAATGTTATTCAATCTCTCCTTAAGTGTCTTCTCCTTCTCTGACAACCTGATCTAAAGAAGACACCCAAACAACAATTACATAAATCCATTTTTAATATTTTATATTTTTGTTAATTATTTATTGTTTGTCTCTCTAATTGAAAAGCAAGCATCATGGACACATGAAGTTTGTTGGAGTCGTTCACCTCAATAATCTCACAACCCAAAAGAGTGTTTGATTAAAAAAAAAATAGTGCTTGATACAAGTGGGTTTTCAAGAAATACATGTTGAATGAATATATTAATGAATAGATTCACCTGTATTCATAAAAACTGTAATTATGCAATGAAGCAGTTCAGTGCGAATTCACCTGTACTTTTGAAACATTTTGTTTTGAAGACATCAAACCACCCTGGAAGTTCTGCCAAGTAAACATTCAAACAGAGGCAGACAGAGGCACACAGCAGAACTAGTTCCCACTATGAATACCCTTAACTGATGACAGGGCCAACAACGCCAACGTTTTGGAAAGATCTTACATGTTACTCAAATTTGAGAAGGGCCACTTGTGTTCTGTATTTGAACCAAATGCCTTTGACTGTATAACATTTCTCTGCCCATGTGATTGGCAGTCCCCTGTGTAGCAAAGGCTGAAAGGACAAAAGCAAACCCTGAGGGTGCTGCCCCACCCCAGAGGCAGACAGCAAGTGTGTGTAGCTACTGGTCTCCCTTTTCCTCCCATGCTCATTCAACACGTGTCACTTCAAAGACCATGAATGACCAGGAGAAACTGACCAGGAGAGATTATTCACCCAACTCTCATACCTCTCCTGTAAAGATACACAGGAGGATGTCACTCACTGCATTTCTGTAATAAATCATTCATAGCCTTTATCTACCATTTTTAAATGACTCTAAAAATACCTGGTGGTCATCAGTAGACTTCACCTCCCATACATACTGAGAACAACAAACACCAGTTAGCTTTTACCAAGTTTCTCTGCTGAACGTTCTAATAAAATGGAACCGTTTGGAAGAATTATAATCACCAATGATGAAACCAGATGAGGGAAGTAATCCCTTGAAGAGGCACATTTATAGTGACCTCTGATTTTTAGAGTATAAAATCACACACAAAAACCACTAAATGGTTGTAAATTAATCTCTCATATTTATTTCAAACTTTACCATTTCCTAAGGGGAAATCATTTTGAGTTTTATTTTTTCTAACATACTACTTCAAGCTCCGAAAAAGTACACCCCCGCCCAACACACAGGCATACACAAATGCCCAGGAAAAAAAAAAAAAAAAAAAAAAAAAAAAAAATCTTGTATCTCCCATGGGACTAATTAAAAAGGATTCTGATTTCTATAAGGAATGAATGAGATCTTTGTTAACCTACTTTAACAGGACTCTTAAATGACCCTGGATTTATCTTGCCCTACTTTTCAAAATGTAACTGACCCAGAATAAAGTAAGCTTATCCCCAAACTCCTGGCAAAAACAGAACCAAAGTTCCCAGAAGACGAAACAGTATATACCACCAAGGGGCGGCGGCGGAGGGGGGAAAGGGACCTTCCCCCGAAAAACACTGTTCACTGCAAACACTACTTCTTACAGAGCTATTGTGTTTTTCAATTGAAATATTTTTAAGATTATGAAGCTTTACAATATGAAGGTTAATAATCCTCCAAAAAAGAAAAAAAAAAAAAACATAGTAGAAGACCTCAGCTATTATGATTTCAGGAATTTTCTGGAAGGTTTTTTGTTGGAACAGTACAGCACTGATAGCTGATGAAGGACTATAACTTAATTAACTTCTCTGGGTGTAACAATCATCTAATTGGCAAAAAGAAGAAAGCCAGAGATAATTTGCTTTTATTCATAATAATGAAGCAGTCTGCCTTGGTTAGAGAAGCAAAAATACTGTCTGCACATTTCTTACTCTTCATTCATCAGTTCCATCAAAATCCCACAGTGGGGACCTGAGTGCAAAAGGGCAGAAATTCTACTCAAAAGCATTTTATTGAATCTACTCCTCTTTCTCAGGCTTCACACAGCTTCATTCACTCACTGTCACAAGGCTGAATAGAATTTCTCTCAGAAACATGATACTACAACACTATTGAGCCCTTAAACGTCACATACACGCCTCACTGGCTTGTTTCTAAAGAAAGCTATATTTCTATCCTGCCTAATTTTCCTGAACACACAACAATTCTTCAAATTTAGGCTACTTTATATATGTTTTTTCCTTCTAAATTAAATTTTATACATCCATCCATCCTTTTTCAGCTTCTTTTCACATATAGGTTATTACAGAATATTGAGTTCCCTGTGCTACACAGTAGGTCTTTGTTGATTATCTTTTTTTATATATAGTAGTGAGTATATATTAATCCCAAACCCCTTATTTATACTTTCATATTGGAATGGCCACTCATCTTTTCATTACACAGTTGTTTATTAAAAGCCTAAAACATGTCAGAAATATCACTGGCAATAAAGATACAAGATTTCCTATGCAGGGTACCTAACACACACTTAGAGGAACTCAGATGGCTGATTAGAACAAGTGATGTCCAAAGGCGAAAGGAAACTCCAGGATAAGAAACAATTACAGAGGGTTCAGCAGGAAAAACTCCAGTGAAGTTCTTATTTGTACTATTTGTTGACGTCACCTTCACCTGACATCAACAGGCAAAAGCACAGCTTGGCTACACATCTCTGGAAGGTGCTCAGTCTATTCATCTTTGCAGCCTTAACATCCTACCTGTGGTTAGCATCCAGTATTTACTGAACTGAATAAAATTCAACATTACATCACATAATTATGCTTGTAATCTAACTCAATGAACATCAATATTTTCTAATATTATTAAAAATTATACTTAAATTGAAAGCCACCTTTCAGATGGATACTCAGTAAATCATGAATAAATTAGAGTAATAACTATAGAGACTCACATTTCACGGCTTAGTCCACAAAGCAATGTCTACTCAGAAGGCATAGAGGGCTTTTCAGTCTTTTAAAATATGTCATCTGGAAGATAACAGCACTAAATAAAACATATGAGCACCGTTTGAAACAACACAGTAAGTTGGATGAACGTGGTTTTATACAGGTTCATGCAGATGATTAACCATCCACCAGCATTTTAGCAGGACTGCATGAAAGTTAATTCCTCATATGGTGCAAAGGTAATAGAATATACACTCCTTCCTAGTCCTTTGTCTAATGGATGATGATGTTCTGTATTCGAATACTGTTGTTCTAAAGAGGTATCATGGGCCCACCTCATTTTTCAAAACAAAATAATGTGCTCCAGGTACATAAATTTCTTGTGTCCTTTTATGGCCCCCAAATTATATTTATGTGTTAAAAAGAAAAATATGAACTATATTAATTGTCCAAAATAATTCAAAATTGTCACAGCTGCCACTTAAAATATCATGAGTCAGCCTAGCCAGTCAATTTCTTTTTTTTTTTCTGAAGTATAGTTGATTTAAAGTATTGTGTTAAATTCCATGTGTCAGTTTCACTTACTATTAATTTGACTTTCAAATGGGTCCTCTACCTGTGTTATGCTTTTAAGCTTTCCACGACATAGGAAGTTCTCAAGAAAGTTTCTTTGAAAACAGGATCTTTTATTTACAACAATTTATTTTAAACACCTTGATATAAAATAGTATTGAATGATCTTATTATTTGACGCTATTATAATAGTGAAAACACACTAAATCAAAAGGGAGGTCTTTGGACATTTTAGTTGCTACTGCTTTATTTCAAGCAGCTCAGCTTCTAACTTTGGCTCTTCTCCATCTTATTATCCATAGTCAATATTTGCAGAGTCACATTATATTATATTATATATTATAATTGCAGAGTCCACCTAACAGTTTCATATCTGTCCCATACTTTCCTACTCACTACTGTCACTCGAATCCAAGCCAATATTACCCAACACCCAGATATTTGCAAAGCTTTTATTTTTTACTTAATTTTTATTGGACTACAGTTGTTTCACAGTGTTGTGTTACTTTCTTGCTGAACAGCAAAATGAATCGTCATACCTATACATTTATCCACTGTTTGTCAGATTTCCTTCCCATTTAGGTCACCAGAGTACTGAGTAGAACTCTCTAGCTAGTTTCTCCAGCTTCACTTTCTCATCCCTCTCAAGTCTTCCCATACCTCAAAGTCAGATTAGTCTCAAAAGGCACAATTCTGACCATGGACCCTGTCCTCTCCTTCTCAAGACCCATAGCTACCTGCTACCTAAAAGCATAATCCTCAAACTTCTTGAGCTTGAATTCAACTCCCTCCAGAATCTTCATCTCAGAAATGCTACTGAAGGGATTCCTCCTTTGGTCTCAAAATTAAACAGAATAGCAAAGGAAATCCCATACAACTTGAAAACTCAGTGGTATTATTCAACTTTACCCCTTACTGCTTCTATAATCATATCTGCCCGATACATCAAAGAATTATCCTCTGAACATAACTTTCCCACCTGACGAGCTTAGCAGAGATGTTATTTCAGACAAAAAAAAAAAAACGTAGTTACTATTCTCTTAGGATAAAAGGGAACGAAGCACCTATTATTTTGCCAAGTAAGAAATCCAACGGAAAGGTGTAAAGAAATTCTATAATGGAAACCTCGGTTAAGCAAATAGCAGCCATTTATTTCTCATTTTAAATAGCTTGAACTTTCATATATATAATTTATTTCAAATGTGCACCATCCATAGTAGCACAAAATGCCCTAAACAAAAATAAATTTCATTTTTTTACATTAATCTGCTCAAATTCACAAATTCCATTTCCTTTTCGTCCCCCAAATCCAACCATTTCAATGCTGTTATCCTCATTACACTAAGAGAAATTTCTCTTTACAAAAAGGACCCTTAAAAATCCCTCCATAAAGACATTTTCTCAAAGATCACACAAATGATGAACAAAGAGAAAGACAAAGTTGCTTGTTTCTTGTCCTGCTCTATCAATTTCAGCAAGGCACTGCCTGATTCCTTAGGTCTGATGCCTTGTTGGCCCTGCGCACATAAGATACCTGTTTTCATAGCATATCAACAATGATTCACCACATTTCAATGCAGACATTTCACTCTTTCCTTGAGCATATTATTTGCAGGCAAGGTGTGGCAGTAATTGTCTCATCTTATATAGGTTTTTGGTTAAAATAAAACAGGCATTGTTAGTTAAATAGGCCTCTTTCTTCCTTTTAAAAAGGCTCTGAAATGAGGAGGAAAAAACTTTCTTATGAGCAGTCATCCTGAGCCTCTCATTTTACACAAAATCTCTTTTTCCTATTACTCCAAGGATCAGTAAGCACGTGGGAATTTTGTAAAATACAAGTCAGCTTACAAAGTGGACAGAGCTGAATGCTTTTAAGACTACTGCCAACAGCCTGCAGTTTGGAAGTAACTAATGTTCACAATGTTATCTATCAATTTTTTGTCTCCATAGCTAACAATCCTGCAATGAAACCAAAGTTACCATCAGAAGTACATACAAGTTCTTTCCTTCTTTCTTCACTTCCTCCTTGCTCTCTCTCTTTCAACAAGAAAGAATTCAGGCCAGAAGAATCATTGTAAATCTGCTAATAACAATATAGAACTTAACTCTGGGAAACCCATTCATTTCACAGGTAAGCCTTCATTCTACAGTCACAGGAACTCCTCAGTTGAGGGTACGTCGCACAGAGTCGGACACGACTGAAGCGACTTAGCAGCAGCAGCAGCAGCAGCTAATGTGAGCAGCTCTCGTTCCGTGTAAAGCCAACTACATTACAGTATTGGCTTTCCACCTCTCCCCCTATAGAGCAATATACCCAGCCCCACATTCCTCTAAAGAGACCATAAAGGCAAATCATTCACACTGGCAGCACATGTATATCACATTTCCACCGCCAAACAGCCCACACTCATCTCCTATTGTAAAGCAGACTGTAATAACCAAATATTATTAAATATATGCTACAGGAAACACTCATTTACCAGTAATTTGTTAATTATTTTGAACTATTTGTTGGCCTGAGATTAATGTTACTTAAAAATGCCCATCCATATTCAGGATGTGAAAGATGGCTGTAAAAATTTAAAAAACAAAAGTTTGCTATGGGTTGACTAAAATAAGGCTAAGATTTATGTGCACTTTCCAAAGAAAGTTGTTAGGGAAATTCCCTCTTTCAGATTGTTCTCTGAACTGTGTCAGAGTGGGTGTGGTGCAGTGGAAAGAGAGCTATCCTCCAGGTCAAAACCCAGCTCTGCTGCTCGCTAGCTGCATGACCCTGGAAGAGTAATTCCACCTTTGTGAGCCACAGCTTCCTTCCCTATATCTGGAAGATAAAATATCTACCTTACAATGTGGTTGTGAGGATCAAATGAGATAATGTACAAAAGGGTGCTGGTGTAAGCTAGAGCATGCTATGTAAAACTCTGCAGTGGGGAAGAAAGCATTTTTAAATATAACACTTATAATATGAATACTATTATAAGTGCTAAAGTAGGTGCTATGGGAGAAAGGAGAAGCGTAAATCTTAGCCAGAGGAAGAGTGGGGCTTGTGGAGGAGGCTGAGTCTGGCTAAGTTTGGGATGGAGAAGGACAAAGGAGGACTGGATGAGCTGGACTCCTGTGGGAGATGGCAGGGGAGCAACAACCACCTTAGCAAAATCACAAGCAGTGGGTGGGGTGGTGTGGGTACAACTCCTCAGGGCACTGTGGGGCTGGAGAGTAGGGTGCTTGTAGGAGATGAGGGCACAGGGAAAGGTGCACAGCAAACAGTATATGTGAGCCACCCCAAGAAGTTTAGACTTTACTGTACATGTTATGTGAAGCCATTGAATTGTTGTTGCTGTTGTTCAGTCACTAAGTCATGTATGACTCTTTGTGACCCCATGGACTGCAGCACACCAGGCTCCTCTGACCTCCACTATTTCCCGGAGTTGAAAAGAAATGTCAAAAGAAAACAAAACAAAAATCAATGAAAACCAGACTTCTGCTTTACAATTTTTTCCTGTCTAGCACACAGTTTCGACTCTAGCCTTGTGCTCCTGGACAAAAATCCTTTGGAACAAAGATTTTAACTGCAATATATACAAAGAAATTATGATGCATTTACTGAGTTCCTACTCTGTATCTGGCAGGCACTGTGCTAAGCCTGCACAATGTTCATCCTCAAAGCTCAGGGGCAAGGTAGGCATTACAACCCATATTCTAAATATGAGGAAACTGAGACTCAAAAAAGATAAAGTCTCTTATCCAAGTTCAAAGAACTGGTAACTGTCAGAGCCACCATTTGAAATTAGGTTTACCTTTAGAAGTCTGCACATTGTGACTGGTTTCAGCCAACTCCACCACCACTGCCACATCTGGTAACAAGTCTGATCTTTTCCTATCAGTTTGTATGTTTGATTGGTTGTTTTTGAAGTTTTATTGACTTCCAACACTATATTAGCTCCTGTTACATAACATAGTAATTAAATATAAGTTTCAAAAGGACCACTAAATTAAGTCTAGTTATGGTCTAAGATAAATAAGTATCAGAGGTGTAATGTACATGATAAATATAATTAACACTATTCTATGGTACATACAAAAGTTGTGAAGAGAGTAAATTCTAAGTGTTCTCATCAAATAGAACTAAATTTCTATTTCTTTGATTTTGCATCTATATGAGATGATGGATGTTCACTAACCTGTGATATTCATTTCATGATGTATGTAAGTCAAATCATTAGTCTGTACACCCTCAACTCATGCAGTGCTGTACATCAATTATATCTCAATAAAACCAGAAGGAAAAAAAATAAATAAATATCAGGATCAATTGATTCAGGAAAAAGAAAGGAACTGGATTTACCTGACCATTTATTGATGCACTATCCTCCTGACACGTTTTAGGTCACATGAGTTATTGTTATTCGCACGCAACCAAAACATCAGAAATAAACAAGAACACTGGGTTTTTTCAGATAAATGAAAAATTGATTCCAACTACTGATGAAGAGTATATGACACCATAAAAATGTACTTACTGAGGCTTTTAAGAATTCTTACTTTAAGTACTCAACATATTATGTTTCTGAGCCTATACAAATTATATGGTGTTTATTTTTAAAGGCACTGACCCCTAAAGTCAAGAAGCTAATCATTCAAAACACATTTTTAGTTAAAAAGAGATATCAAAGGAAAGTCTTTCAGGGACCTTTATCATACATGATTCAAATAAATATAATGCAAAGCATGAGTTAACAATATTTTATTTTACATACTTAAAAGTAGCTAAGAGAGTAAATCTTAAAAGTCCTCATCACAAGAACAAAATTCTGCAACTATGTACAATAACAAATGTTAATTGGACTTATTTTGGTGATTATTTCACAAGGTAAACAAATATTGAATTGTGTTATATTGTACACCTGAAACCGATACATTGTTGTATGTCTATTATATTTCCATTTTTGAATAATAAATTAAAAATTTTTAAAAACAAGTGACTCAAACCTGTGGCTATGGCTTCTAAGTAAGATTCTAAGAATGTTACACAATATTGTTAATAATCTGTATACTACTTTAAAACGCAGAGTTACATAAATATTTTCAAAGACTTGCCATAGCCTTATTTTTTCTGCACTAGCTAACTTTACTCAGCTCCAAGATTTGCAACAAAGGTAGAGTCTAGTGACTAATGAATTTTCAAAATACATAACAAAGATTGCCAAGAAGCATTAAAAAAAGACAGTACTCGCATAAATTCACATAATTCATGTGACTGAAAGTTCATTCACTTTTAGTATTACTGTTATTCCTTTTTATTAGGACAAAAATAGCATATTATATTTAAAAGAGGATTTACAAAAAGATGTAAAATAAGTGTAAACAATGACAAGCGAACTATGATTAACTATTTAATTTTCATTGCAAAAAAAAACACACATGCACTGAAGAGTAAAAAACCAAAATACCAAATTCCTCTTAGGTATTCCTTATTTTCCCAAGCAGCTGAGATAGCAATAAAGATATCAAAGTATACTTAAAGCTTCTACAAATGGAAAAATACAGACATGTATACATTTTGGGCTTCCCTGGTGGCTCAGACGGTAAATAATCCGCCTGCAATGAAGGAGACCAGGGTTTGATCCTTGGGTCAGGAAGACCCCCTGGAGAAGGGAATGGCTATGCACTCTAGTATTCTTGCCTAGAGAATTCTATGGACAGAGGAGCCTGGCAGGCTAGTCCATGAGGTTGCAAAGAGTCAGAAACGACTGAGCAACTAACACAACAACAACATGTATAGATTTTACCATAATAGAGACAGAAAGCCGTACAATTTGTGAACAGATGACAGTGAGGTTTGCATAGTTGCTGTGGGGTTACCCCAACCAATCTTAATTACCTTGCAATGAAAAATGGAGATCATCAATGCCCAAGGAAACCTGTTGGTCTTCAGTGGGAAGCACAGGACTAGATGCCATCCTTTGACTCAGTGAGATTATATCATGTCCATCTCAGTTAAAGAAGTGAACTAAAAATAGAAGGGATAAATGCTCATTAGTACTCTGCAGCTCTGCATTCCCAGTAAACATGCATTGCCAGAAAACAACGGCAACCAGAAATCGCCCTCCAAAAGAATCACAGCTTTCTAGTGAGTGAGTGCTTAGTTCATGAGGAACAAAGTGACTACGCCTTCTCTTCTGAATCATAATCAAGACTTTGCCCTGTGACCTATCCAAGCCCTTCAGAGCTGCAGGCAGAACTCCACAAGGGCTAGCATTGTGGATTCTGTACTAGCAGTGTAAAGGAAAGATACACAATTATATCCCGTGAGTTGTCCAGAGGATGTAAAGCTGACACAAACTGATATTTTAGGTCTTTGTATTATATTATTAGCCTCCACCTATAGGGATTTTCTTTACAACTTTTCATTTAACTTACTTCCTTTTCTGCTCCATGATGGTTGCCATTTACTGGAAACAATTACAATTGGGTCTGTATAGTTTGCAAAGTGAAACTAAAAATATTGTATGGAAAAGAATGTTTTCATGGGTTACCTATTATATTGAATTATTTTCCCAAGTCCTTATTTTTCTCCAGTATTCTGGGGTTTCTCTTGGCTCAGCTGGTAAAGAATACGCCTGCAATACAGGAGACCTGGGTTTGATCCCTGGTTTGGGGAGATCCCTTGGAGAAGGGAAAGGCTACCCACTCCAGTATTCTGGGCTGGAGAATTCCATGGACTGTATAGTCTATGGGGTCGCAAAGACTTGGACACCACTGAGTGACTTTCACTCTCACTTGCTCTCACATTTTTTACTCTACCCCCACTTTGACTCTTAAGAAATCCTTCCAGTAAGAGTAATTCTTACCATCAACTTTTTAAAAGTACTGCTTCATGTATGTGTATGCTACTATTACTATCCTGGGGGCTGAGAATAAATCATTGACTTCTCCCATTCAGATGATGACTTTCTTATCAAAATAAATCTAACCAAATATACAAGAACATAAAACATATCAGGGATGGAAAGAGGAATGGGTAAGTGTACAGATACGTGATCAACAAAGTATAGAAAACCAATAATGGCAGAATCTTTGTGTTGAATACATGAATATTCACTGTTAAATCTTTCAACATTGCTGTATATTAGAAATTCTTCATAATAAAATGTTGAGGAGGGGGACTAAAAAATAAATAAACCTGAGGCCAAGAGCTAGATACAATCAATCATATCTGATAGACCACTTTTTCAAAATGACAAGAACAAAAATCATTAAATATCCAACAGTAGAGCAGACTTCAAAAATCTTTCAATCCTGTCTTCCTACTTGTTTATCATCTAAAACTCCTTTATCATCTCTCCCATGGATCACTGTTGTTAAAGATTTTTACCTACCAAATAAACTATACTTATTAATTAATAATTAATTTGTTTTATCCTCAGAAGTAAGATGAATCAGAGTCTCCCTAAGGTAACACTGTTCATATGCTAAGTTGATACAATTCTGATTGAAATAAAAAGCTCCTTGTTAGTTCTGGCCAGTCTGTGCAGCCTGATAATTGATAAAGGTACAAATGTCCTCAGTTTTTGATGTACTGAAGACCGCCACAGCCTCTTTCCATACCGAGAGCTCCCGAACCCAAAGTGGAAAGAAAATACTTCTTCATGATGACAGGAGAAAACCTGAATTCCAGAATCAATTTCCTAATGGCACCTGCTGTTCCATGCCAGGGCTATTAAATAAAAGGACAATAGCAATAATAGCAAACATTTATACAGCACTTACTGTATAGAGATATTGTTCTAAGCACAACTGCATGAGTTAGGTACTGTTATTATCCCACATTTGAAATGACAAAACTGAGATGCACATATGTCATAAACATACCTTCCCAACCCAGGGATCAAACCCAGGTCTCCCACATTGCATGCAGATTCTTTACCAGCTGAGCCACCAGGGAAGCCCTGTCCATGGACATACAGCACTAAATGATGGAGTTGAGATTTGAATCCACGTGGTTTTGGTTTCAGAGTTCACGCTCTTAGCTAAAACAGGTTGTTACCTCATAGAGCTAGCTTTGTTGTTGTTGTTCAATTGCTAAGTCGTGTCCAACTCTTCGTGACACTGTGGACTGCAGCACACCAGGCTTCCCTGTCCCTCACTATCTCCCAGAGTTTGCTTAGATTCATGACCAATGAGTCGGTGATGCTATCTAACCATCTCATCCTCTGCTGCTCTCTACTTTTGCTTTCAATCTTTCCCAGCATCAGCGTCTTTTCTAATGAGTTGACCCTTTATATTTCATTAATTCCTTCTTTCATTTACTCAGCTAGCATTTATAAATGCTATGCACTGCTCTTAAGGAATTCAATCTTTTGAGAATGACAAATGAACACATATTGAAAGAAATCTTCTAAGAAATGTATGTAGAAGGTGCTATGGAAGCAAAGGAGAGGGCACGTCGCATCACGTGAATCTGGAGACAGATGTGATACCAGCAGTGTACTTAATAAAAAACAGCATCTCACTCCAAATAGTCCTGTAAGCATTATTAGGATAATACAGGGGTATTAATAAGAATGTATCTGAGAGCTACTCATTGCCATTCAATATTAAATAAATACAAAGTATCTAATGTAGGAGAAAAAACTTAAAAATAGAACCACAGACAGCAAATTGATAACCAGAGAATCAAGAAAATGTTCCTGTCCTAGACTGGCATGTAGGACCCACTGTCTTCTATCTTAAAGTCGTAGGAAAAAATAGTATTTATAAAAAGAAAGTTTAGACCTTAAAAATAACTATTTGTCTCATACATTTCTGTTTTTAACAGTGAAAATTTATTAATGAACAAGTCAATAAAATGTAATAATTTTTATGAATTTTTCTAGAGTTTCTAAAAACTGTAAATAAAAAGTAAAACCAGGGAACTTCCTGGCGGTCCAGTGGTTAAGACTCCGTGCTCTCACTGCCAAGGGCCTGGGTTCGATCTGTGGTTGGGGAACTATGATCCCAGAAGCTGGGGTGCAGCCAAAAAAAATTTAAGAAACAAGTAAAACCAAACTGTGAAGACGGAATCAATTACAAGTGTTAGATTACTGATCCAAATATTGTTTTAGTACAATTATTTATCAAAACACGCTACAGAGGTCATGAGGATCTGACTGAAGACAAGGTATGACGACATTTCCAGCGTAATTGTTTTGGGTGAGAAACAGTTAACATTTCCAGAGAGGAATATACTTACTCAATGGGGCTCATGAAAAACTGGAACAGAATAGAGAAGGAAAGCTTTGAGAGATGTCTCTGGATCCAAATTGAGAAGCTAGAAAGAGTATGAGAAAGGGAAAGCAGAAAGAGGAATGAGGCTGGGCCAGGTACGCAATGAGTCACAAGCGTCCATCAGTGAAAATCCCGAGGGCCTTCCTGTCATCTGCCTTCCGACTTCCCCGTGCGGAGCACAAAGGCTGCCTTCATAGGTGGGATTACAAGACAAAGGCAGTCTCTTCCCATGCAGTTCTCGTGGTCTTACTTTTCCTTTTCAAATAAAGGTTACAATTATGTAACATCAGGGTTCGGAAGGAAAATAATGAATCATCTTCAGGGACATACCAGAGATTAGGTAAAGAATTCATGTAGTGGCATTAAAGACTCAAAGATCAAGTAGAAGCACGCGAAACTGTGTTTTTAAAATCCATCTAAATTAATGCATGTGCTTTTACAAATGGCGTAAGCTATTTTGAAAGGACTGTGGTTTGCTTATGCAATATATCTTAGTATGCATCCAGTATCTCTAAAACCTCAAAACACTAGAGAATTTCCCTTTTTAAGAGAAATCTTGGCATTTACTTTGGACTACTATGATTAGAATGTTTACAACTCAAAAGTGAAATCTGAATAGCAATCATTTCTAATTGATGGAATTTTAGTGATTTTTATTAAATATTTTCTTCCTTTCTTTTATCTGCATTTTTAAAATTTCAAATGATGAATGCCTATTTCTGCTGCAATAAGAAAAATGCTTTTACTTCTATTTTGATGAAATGACAAGTAAGGAACAAGGTATTACTTAGTTCAGGGTCAGTTCTCCAATCCATTTGCTATAAAAACTGTGTATCTATTATAGCTTCATAATGAGAAAAATACTCTCTTGACACAAATAAAATATTAGCAAAACTCTTGAGTTTGTCAGAAATTTGTAGAAAGGATTGCTGAAAGTCATTTTGGTAGCTCAAAAGGCTTCATTTTCTCATTATTATATAGTTTGCTAATGAGCAAAAGCTATTCTAAAAGCACTAAAAAAAAGCACTGTCAATGGGGAGAAAGACTTCTATATCATCTTCAAAATTTGATTGGAAAGTGTATGTACCATAGCAGGACATGTTAAGTACGTGTACGTAGTTCTTTAACAAAGTGGTTTAAATGTCAACATTTTCCCTGGGGTACTTCCCTATTCTTTTTTCTGTTCTTTCAGCTGCACCATGTTATTTATGGCCCAGCTAGGAATTGTAAAGGATCTCCCTTTTGTCAGTTAAGATATTGAGTTTGTCCTAGCAACTGACAATTATTAACTCCAGTCTGCCTACAAGCTCACAGAAGAAAAGTTGATGACATATTTGCGATAAGTTTCTTCATCTTTTTCCCATTAACTTTCCCTAATTCTGTTATTACTTATCTTTTCATCTTTATTTGACCAGAAGCAATTGATATAAATTACCAGATCCACTGATTTTTAAGGTCCACTCTCCTATCTGCTTTCAGATACTATGTTTCTAATGACCAGCACAAAATGCCAGAATAATCAATCTTAATTATCCACCACACTTTCAGAAAACAAACATGTAGCAGTTCTCTGGATATGATACTGCTATACTTGCTACCTCACAACAAAGCAGTGTCACTCACCAGCCAATACCAACTGTGCTGCTAAACCACCCACGACCATCACGATAACAGCACTCTGAATGAATGTAGCCACTTTCCTAAAAGAGTCTTCTGTTGGCCTTCCTTCTCCAGGGGATCTTCCCAACCCAGGGATCAAACCCACATCTCACGCATTGCAGGCTGATTCTTTACCAGCTAAGTCACCAGGGAAGCCCCAAATAAGTTCCAAATGCTCTGAAATGCAGCGTCCACTGCTACAGAAAGGGAATAATACACATTTTATGTATTGGATTTCAGTGAAGCACATGAAACTAAAAACTACAGTAGTAACTAACATCTACTAAGTGCTTACTATGGTAGATGTACTACAGTATATAAACAGTATTTACTACAATCCAGGAAATGACTTTATCCAGATTAGCCCATTTCTTAATTGGCAGTAAAAATTAAAAGCTAGTGAAAATATAAAAATGAAGAGTAAAAAAACAAGGATAAAAACTGGCAATGCTATAAAACCTGATATGTGAAATCAGCACAGATCTAGAAAGCATGCATTCAGGAAGTAATTGTTTTTTCATTTTTATTGGCCTATTTTAACCTAGAAATTCTGCCCTAGTACTCCACAATCCAATTTTTAAAGCTCATCATCCCCCCAGCAAAAGTTCTCTGCCTTTGTTACTACCATAACACCAGTCTCCCAAAAAACCTGGAGAGATCTTTAAGTTGTAAGTACTGGCAGTGGTTTGGGTTTTTTTCATATATATATATATATATATATATATATATATTCATTACTTTTGCCATCACCTCTCCCCACAATCCCATTCTGCTGTGCTTAGTCGCTCAGTCATGTTTTAGAATTCTTTGCAACTCCATGGACTGTAGCCCACCAGGCTCCTCTGTCCATGGGGATTCTCCAGCCAAGAATACTAGAGTGGGTTGCCATTTCCTCCTCCAGGGGATATTTCCAACCCAGGGATCAAACCCAGGTTTCCCACATTGCAAGCTGATTCTTTAACGTCTGAGCCTCCAGGGAAGCCTGACCCCATTACTTTGTTCCTAAATTGCTCCCAAAGGTTCCTGGCTTTTGTATTAACTCTAGCTTCACCACCTGTATCTTTGAAGCATCCCAAAGAAGTCTAGGTAGTGAGATACTGCAGAAGTTGAAGATGAAACACAGGCCTGAAAATCAATGGAACTGAGTGTGTTGAACATCAAGACTGGTAGCAAGATTTCAGACAAGTATACACAGCAACAATAGGACTCCAAGCCCTCACCAACCCCACCTACTTCATGAGCATTGGTAGATGGACCTGCTCCCCAAACCACTTGCTCTACCCACAGGTGGGATTTCAGAGGATCCTTTTCTGGAAAAAGAAAAGGCCTTAGAAAAGACTCTAGAGACTGATATTTTGGGTTCCTCAATAGGAAAGTCAGTTCCATGCCAAATCACCCTACTATGATTTTCCACTAATTGAATTCTTTCAAATTTTGGGATATTTTATAATTTTCATATTAAAACACTGGGAGGAAAAGGTTATTACAGTAATCCAGATGATGATGGCTAAGATTAGGGCTAAATGAATAGAAGGAGTAAGTGGTCAGGTTCTAAGTATATGTTGAAGATGGTGCCAACAAGGTTTTCTGATTGATTTCATGTCACATGTGAGAGAAAGAGAAGAATAAAAAATGACTCCTAAGTTTTTGACCTAGGCAACAGAAAGGATGGAGAGGCCAGGAGTTGAGCCAGACAGAGAAGGCTGCGGATGGAGCAGGTTTGAGGGCAAAGCAAAATTTCCAGGTTTGAAATATCAGATGTACATCAGACATAGGTTCTGAATCCAGGTGACTGTGTATACTCCATTTTTTTTTTTCAAAGTAAATGTTTCATGTCCCATGGAAAATTAAGTCAACAGGATCAACTCAGACCAGGAAGATGGAGTTTGGCAAGACAATAAGACAGGAACAGTGTATTATGAAAAAATATATAAGTGATGTATTTTAAAAGATCAATAAAAGGGTTAGAAAATTAAATAAGGACATCTCCGATAAACAAAGGGAAGAAAAATAGAAAAAAAAAAAAAAAAGAAAAATTTAAAGGGCCAATCCAGTGGCTCTAACATCGAAATAAGAAAACAGAGGGAGAAAATTATCAAAGAAGTAATGCAAGATTTTCTAGAACTAAAGAACAAGTATTATAAAGGCACAATGAGTGGCCAACAAAATAAAAATTTTTAAAGACTCTTAGCAAAACGCATGGTTGCAAAATTTCAGAATAGCAAGAGTAAAGAACCTCCCAGAGTATAAAAAACAGACCATATACCAAGGAAAAAGAATCGAAAGAGCATCAGACTCTGTATAAGCCATACTGGACGATAAAAGTCAGTGAGAAATATCTTAAAAATTTTGAGAAAAACTAAACATAAGAGCTTAAACAATAAAACTTTTAGAAAAAAACATAGGGCAGCGGCTTCCCTCGGGACCCAGCAGTAAAGAGTCCGCCTGCCAATGCAGGAGACAAGGGTTTGATCCCTGGTCTGGGAAGAGCCCACATGCTGCAGAGCAACTAAACCCATTCACCACAACTACTGGGCCTGTGTTCTAGAGCCCAAGGAATCGCAACTACTGAGCCCACGTGTCTCAACTACTGAAGACCATGCATTTCAGAGCCCATGCTCCTCAACAAGAGAAGCTGCCGCAATGAGAAGCCTGTGCACCACAACTGGAGAATAGCTCCCGCTCGCTGCAACTAGAGAAAAGCCTGTGAAGCAACAAAGACCCAGAACAGCCATAAGGACATAAATAAATTAAATTATTTAAAAAAAAACATAGAGCAAAAGCTTAATGACATTGGATTTCACAATGATTCCCTGGATATGACTCCAAAAGCACAAGCAACAAAAGAAAAAATAAATTCAACTACAATAAAATTTAAAATTTCTGTTCCTCAAAGGACACAATTAATAGAGTAAAAAGGCAACCTATGGAATGGGAGAAAATATTTGCAAATTATATACCTGATAAGAAATTAACATCCATAATATATAAAGAACTCCCCCAACTCAACAACAACAAAGTAAACAACCCAATTAAAATGGGCAGCAGTCTTGAGTACAATGCCATTAATCATAAGGGAAGTACAAACTGAAACTACAATGAGATACCACCTCAAACCCATTAGGATGGCTACTATCAAAAAGAAAAAAAGTAGCAACTGTCAGCAAGAATGTGGAGAAATCAGAACCCTTGGCAGGAATGTAAAAACAATGCAGCTGCTATGGAAAACAATATGGCAGTTCCTTAAAAAATTAAAAATAGAATTACCATGTGATGATCCAGCAATTCCACTTCTTGGTACATACACTAAAGAATCGAAAGCAGAATCTCAAAGAGATTTTTTTTACACTCATATTCACAGCAGCATTATTCACAATAGGTAAAACGTGGAAGCAACCCAAGTGCTCATACACGGGTGAATGGATAAACAAAATGTGGCATGTATATACAACAGACTATTATTCAACCTTAAGAAAGAAAGAAATTCTGACACATACTACAACATGACAGCAAACTTGAGAACATCACGTTAAGTGTAATAAGCCAGTAACAAAAAGACAAATATTGTATCATTCCACTTACATGAAGTCCCTACAGTACTCATATTCAAAGATACAGAAGCAGAATGGTGGTTGCCAGAGGTTGGGGGAGGGGGAGGGAGATGTTAACTGTTTTGATTAACTTTTAATTAAATTTAGCTAACCCATTGTTTAACAGGTATAGCCTTTCAGTTTTGCAAGATAAAGAGTTCTGGAAATGGATGCTGGTAATGGTTGTTACACAACAATATGAATGTACTTAATACCACCAAACTGTACACCTAAAAATAGTTAAATAGGTAAATTTTATGTTATGTGTATTACCACAATTTTTAGAAATCAGATAGGAAGTTATTTTCAACCTACAGTCTATATCCAGCTAAAGTTTTAATTAAGTGTTAGGGTAGAAAACAATCATTTCTTGACATGCAAGGCTCCAAAAACTTGATTTCCTATGCTCTGGCTCTTAGAAAGCTACTAGAAAAGGTTACTCCAACACAATAAGAAAGTAAAATAATAAAGCGGAAGGCAAGTGTTTCAACAAAATAGAAACCTAAAGTAAACATGAGAAAAACAGAGTAGATACAGAACATTGAAAGAATAAAGGGAAGTTCCCAGGATGACTGCCACACGGCAGATGTGAGCAGGAAAAAGTAGGGCTCTGGAAGAGAGGACCAGGGTGGGAGCTACAGGGAGGGTGAACTAGAAAGAGGGGACATGAAGACAGGAAGAGGTGAACAGACGCAGGAAGGAGCACAGACTGATGTGTCAGGGAAACTGGAGAACCGTCACAGTGAGGTACTCACTTTGGGTATTAAGCTAGAAAAACTGGAGGCTGATGGCAGAGGGTATTTGAATTAGTGGTTTTAAAGATGGTACAACTCCTCATAAGACAGAGTTCCAATTTGGGGTCTGAGAAACCTGTGTAAAAACTCCTACCTCCATTCATTTCACAAAGAATATGTGATTTGGACAGAAAATTATTCTAGATAGAAATGCTGAGAAGTCTGGGAGAGAAGGATCGAGGGAGCTCGCAGCAGATGACCTCATTTTTCTCAGGAAAAGAAGAAGTCAGTTCATCTCTTGGGTGTGAGGGGGCTAGGGTGGCGTAGGGTTCTTGAGAAATGAAAGGTGCTTAGAACAGGCCCTAGTAGAGAACATGAGCAAACCAAGCAGAGAGACAGACAAGAAGATGGGGGGCGCTGAAGATGCACAAAGACTGGGTCAGCACTGGCTGCAAATGGACCCAAACATAATTTTGGGTGCAAGGATGTCCCAGGAGCACACAGCATCTGACTGATGCTCAGAAAAGAGGAGCAACAACTAGCAACTAAATAAACCTCTGCCAATTAAAAAAAAGGCTCTAAAATTGCACACAGACACAAAGGACTTATGTTCACGAAGGTTCATGTAAGAACTATGTATAACAGAAAAAATGGAAACAGTTGAATCCCATCAGCAGGAAAGTGGATAAACTATAGTTGATTCATACAAGGAGAGACTATTCCAAAGCTAAAATGAATGACCAGTATCAGCAAGGTTATATACATCAAAACTAAAATGCTGAAGACCTACTGTATAGCACTTGGAACTCTGCTCAGTGTTATGTGGCAGCCTGAATGGGAAGGGAGTTTGGGGGAGAATGGATACATGTATATGTATGGCTGAATCCCTTTGTTGTTCACCTGAAACTAATAATATCACAACATTTGTTAACTGGCTATGCTCCAATACAAAATAAAAAGCTTTTTAAAAAAACTAAACTGTTGAGGAGCAGGGGCAGAAAAAATGCAAAAGGACTGATACGCTATGAAGCCATTTATGTACTTCATGTGAATTATAAACACACATATATGCATATGGTAAAAAAAACAGAAACATGCTGGGAAATGACACCCACCAACTTCAAGGTAGAGGGCAAAGGAGTGGGAAGGTGGGGCTTCAGCTCTACAGTTAATGATTCATTCTTCTAAAAAGTTAACATCTAAGTAGGAAGTACATTGTAGATGTTAGAAACAGTCATTCATTTTTTTCTTCCAGGCCAAACTTTTAGTTATTTTCTTGAACAGCAAATTAAATGATGATTCTCTAAAACATGTATCCTAACTGATTTCCTCTTCTCGAACCATTTCACATTTGCAGATTTTAAACTATTCTGCCATCTGTTGACCCATTATGAATCAAATAAGTTATTAATAAAGTTTATAATAAGTGGTAAATATGATATAAAACAAAACATAATTAAGAAATATTCACTGTAAACATTTTTAACTTGTAATAAAATTCTTCTTAGGTTAGGCAGGAGAGATGAAATGGTTGAAAGAGCCCTAGACGTAGAGTTGGAAGAACCTGGCCCTGGTCCCAGCTCTGCCACTGACCTCTTGGCCTTGGATAATCATCAGCTTCTCCAAGGTCCCGTTTCTTCATCTGTGAAATGATTCTGTTTGAGCCAACTCAAAGGCTTTCACGTTCTTGCCAAAGAATCTAACCCAAAGTTCTCTGCTGTGCATTTAAAAACACTGGATTACAAGAAATAATATTCCTGGAGGGATATTTGAAAGACTGAACACTCTCCATTCCTGGATGTGGTCTTTGGATCCGCTCCAGTCACTGGGGAGCTGTGAACTTGAACCGTATTGTTTTATTCCCCCCAGAGAACCGCTTTATTAAAATGTGCTCTGGCATAATCCCATAAGCCTTATCGAACAGGATATTATAGAAAACAGTCAAAGAGACCTACCATTGTACTTCTTACACAGGAGTTCAGGAGGACAACCTCCCTTTACGAGAACATACTGTGGAAAATTCTCAGGTCTCAGTACCAAGAAAAACTGTGATCCTGAGCATTTATTCTTTTAGTCTAATGACCATGTTATTTTTATAAACCAAGTTTCCCTCTCTTTATTTTGGCTAGCATAGCCCAGATCTAGCAACTACAAATGACTTCATAGAAAACAAGGTGCTGCCCTACTGGCTTTATGCATCTACTCATTTTTTCCTTGCTACAATATCCTTGCCAGCTTTTTTTCCATTGAATTTTATGTTTCTCTGCAACCTACTTCAAACTTTCTCTAGAATAAGGGAGAGTACAAATAAGTGAGTTAAATGAACTCAGACTTGCTGGACATTGTTGGACAATGTCGGTCTTGTTGGACACAATGAGACAACATATGTAGCATGCTGAAATTTACAAAATGAGATACAAATGCAAGTTGTTCTTCATTGGTGAGAAAGAAAAATTTATTAGTGGAGGATGAAGTTTAGTAAGTGAGATCTTAATATTTTTCAATGTCCAACTGCTTGAAGATATCTAGATTCCAGTTCTAAGCTCTAGGAAGAAAACACAGTGAAGCATTCCTAAAACACTATGAATGACTTTCTGACCCACTCTATTAGCCACGTTCTGTTTGCCCCTCTCCCATCTTCTTGAACTAAGTACATGTCACCTGTAGCCGCATTCCCATGGAGACCCTGAGTCAGTGGGGAGTCTTGCCTGGAAGCAATGGATTAGCAATGCCTCTAGGGGAGGTGGAGGGCTTCCCTGGTGGTTCAGACAGTAAAGAATCTGCTTGCAATGTGGGAGACCCAGGTTAGAGCTCTGGCTTGGGAAGATCCCCTGGAGAAGGGAATGGCTACCCACTCCAGTATTCTTGCCTGGAGAATTCCATGGACAGAGAAGCCTGGTAGGCTATAGTCCATATTGGACACGACTGAGTGACTACCACACACACACACACACACACACACACACACACACACTAGGGGAAGTGGAACAGTGAGAAGGTGGGTAAAGAGGTACTAAAGGGCATAAATTGGTTTATTATTCAGAAAAAATATATTCTTAAGAACTCTTCACACTCAAGAACATATATTTTCAATAATTACACTCTTTGTGAATATACCCCTACTCTGCCTCTCCCTTATGTCCCCATTCCTTGCCCATCAGTCTCCTCTCTCTTGAAGATCAGCAGTCCAGGATCTGAGGGTGTTTTTACCTCTCTCTGCCCCAGTCCCCTCCCATTACAGCAGCACAAGCACAAATTGAATGTTCCATAAAATGCTGGCACATAGAAATGAAAAGAGGACACCTTAAACATCACCTATTAAATACATCTTCAAAAAGCCATTAAAATCATTATATATAAATTGCTGAAATTTTCCAAACAGTAAAAAGAAACCGAATTAGGTAGGTCCACTTGCCATTCAGGAAACTGGCTTTAGGTGGATTGGCCTTCTTCCCCAAGAAGTAGCTGTGTAACTAACAGATCACTTACTCTGGTCCCTGCTCCAGGAATAACTTCAGCCCTGCACCCAGCCAAGACAGTGGGAGCCCTGTCTTGATCACCTAGTTCTTACCAGCCTCTTCCCAGGATTTCATGCCAGAGTAAACTGCAAGCATCCTGGCATCACAGTAGAGGCTGTAGGTCCTGAAATGTCAACTTCAAATTTCTGCTAACATGTAGAAACCCTCACAAATTCCACTGCTGAGCCTCCGTGCCCTTTTGAAGCAGATCCATTGGCCCTGGGTCTCCTTGAGACTCTGGACTGTGAGCTCTAAGAAGGGACTATGTATGGTTCACGGTCATATCTTTGTCATCTAGCACAGTATGTGGCACAAAGTAGTTCCACAATAAATGCTTGAGGAATGAGTAAACAAGCGAACAAATCAGAGCAATGTAATGGAGGACGCTGTTTCTACAACTCTCAGCTGCCCGGGGGGAAGCGCTCCATTAAATTAATTTTTTTTAATAATTTAATGCTAGGAAATATTTCATTTCCTTGGAGACAGGGGTTGGGTTTTCTTGTGGTTGTTTCTGTATTATTTTTGTTATTGTTTTCCTTTCTGAAAACAAGAACCGTATAATTAGTGTTCCTTTTTCACTTAGGATGTCTGGAAACACAGAGCTAACTCTAAGGTCAAACTGTAGCAATTACGTTGCTCCCAGTTATATCTGTTTTTCCCTGGCCTTTATCTTGTTTTTTTGTTTTTACTTTTTATTGACATACAGTAGCTTATATATATTTGCTGTGGTCATCTTGAATTCTTTGTGAACAGGGTAAAAAATGAACAAATTGAAAAACTGAACAACCAAATAAGGAAGCAAACCAAAACTCAGAAAGTGTATTTTACAAGGATTCTCTTAATACATACATAAACAAAAATCATTCTGAAACTCAGGCCCTCCTGAGCCACAAGGTATTTTTAAAAAGTTGTAATATCCTCTTTGATATCTCCATTTGAATTGTTTCCCGTCCTTCCCACTTTCGGCCAAATTCATCAGCCCCTCAATCACACATACATGACTGCTAAGTTTCTTGCTTAACTTAGAGGCTTTCTGATCCAATTTTATTCTACATTCAAGCTTCAGATAAATATTATAAGCATGAACTAAATTCATGGAAAGTTAAGCGTTCCATGTGAGACTGACTGTATTAATTTATTCAGTTAACAAATACCCATTGAGTGCTTACTACTTGCCTGGCACTGTATCAGTTGCTAGGAATGTAAGATGAGTATGTGGGAAAGATCCTCCAGAGATAGGAACAGTGCGCTTGGGATGCATAACTGACAGAAGTCACTAATTGCCTGGGGGAATCCAAATAAGCAAGGCTTGTCCTAACATGCTTATCAGAAAAGGAGCAGATTTTACCTTCTCACTCTGAAGATTTTCCTTGTAAAGCAGGAAGGACCTGGCAAATATAGACTAGTGGATGAGGGGGCTGGCTAGGACAACTGAATCTAGTCAAATTACAAATCATTAGTAAGGGCAAAAATAAGTTTGCTCCTCCCAATCCACCATCACAATCGAGTTAAGAAATGGAATCAATGGAAGAAAATATTTGCAAATGATGCAATCAACAAGGGATTTAAAAAACATAAAAATTGTGCTCAATAGAAAAACTAACAAAAAAATAAACCAAGGGACTAATCTCCAAAATATACAAACAGCTCAAACAACTTAAAAAATACATATAAAAATGAGCAAAAGACCTAAATAGATATTTCTCCAAAGAAGACATACAGATGACCAAAAAGCACATGAAGAGATGTTCAACATTGCTCATTATTAGAGAAATGCAAACCAAAACTATAATGAGATACCACCTCACAGCAGTCAGAATGGCCATCATCAAAAAGTCTATGAACAATAAATGCTGAAGAAGGTATGGAGAAAAGGGAACCCTCCTACACTGTTGGTGGCAATGTAAATTGGTACAGCCACTATGGAGGATAGTATGAAGGTTCCTTAAGAAACTAAAAATACAGCTGCCATATAATTTACCAACTACACTCCTGGGCATATATTCAGAAAAAAGCCATAATTTGAAAAGATTCATGCACCCCAATGTTCATTGCAGCACTATTCACAATAGCCAAGACACAGAAGCAACCTAAATGTCCATCAACAAAGGAATGGATAAAGAAGATGTGGTACAAATACACAATGGAATATTACTCAGCCATAAAAAAGAACTAAATATTGCCATTTGTAGCAATACAGATATACCTAGAGATTATCATACTAAATGAAGTAAGTCAGACAGAGAAAGACAAATATTATGTGTTATCATGATGTGCGGATACTAAATAATGATAGAAGTAAACTTATTTCCAAAACAGAAACAGACTCACAGACTTAGAAAACAAACTTCATATTATTATTAATAAATGGAAAAGTTGGAGGGAAGATAGATTTGGAGGTTAGGACTAACATATACATACTACCATATATAAAATAAACAAGGACATACTGTATAGCACAGGGAATTCTACACAACATTCTGTAATAACCTAAATGGGAAAAGAATCTGAAAAAGTATAGATGCATATATATATATATGACTCAATCACTTGGTTGTACACCTGGAATTAACACAACATTGTAAATCAATTATACTCCAATATAAAATGAAAGTTTAAAAATATAAAGAATGTGGTTATTATTACAAAAAATGGATTCAAGTTTTATAGAGAGTAAAAAAATCTTTTAAAATCTAAATTATGTACCCAGTAAAGAAAAAAAGTCAAACTGTAGTTTAAATTTATTTCCTGCAAAATGGAATATACAATTCATTTACTTTTGTGAGGGTTTTTTTGGTATTATAACTGTGTGTATTAAAGTAATTTTTAATGTTATGGAAAACTAAAAAATGAGAAATCTATCCACAGGCCCAACATACAAATACCACCACTCCTAATACTTTGGTGAATTTTTAGACTACTTTTATCTATAGCACAGGTTTTTTGTTTTCATAGTGCTGCAATTATACCACAAATTTTTCTTTTTTCTGCTAAATATTAAACATAGGCATTTCCATGTTATTAGTCTCCATAAACATCATTTTAATGGCTACGTTATATTTTGATGGTACACAAAAATTTGAATCAGAAAAGAATACCAAGGGTTAGTCTCCTAAAACTTATCAAGACCAGAAAAAAAAGTTGTTATTGTTTCAGTTCAGTTCAGTTGCTCAGTCGTGTCCGACTCTTTGCAATCCTATGGACTGCAGCATGCCAGGCCACCCTGTCCATCATCAACTCCCAGAGTTTACTCAAATTCATGTCCATTGAGTCGGTGATGCCATCCAATCATCTTATCCTCTGTCGTCCCCTTCTCCTCTGGCCTTCAATCTTTCCCAGCATCAGGTCTTTTCCAACAAGTCAGTTCTTCACATCAGGTGGTCAAAGTGTTGGAATTTCAGCTTCATCATCAATCCTTCCAATAAATATTCAGGACTGATTTCCTTTAGGATGGACTAGTTGGATCTCCTTGCAGTCCAAGGGACTCTCAAGAGTCTTCTCCAACACCACAGTTCAAAAGCATCAATTCTTCAGTGCTCAGCTTTCTTTATAGTCCAACTCTCACATCTATACATGATTACTGGAAAAACTATAGCTTTGACTAGGTGGGCCTTTGTTGGCAAAGTAATGTTTCTGCTTTTTAATATGCTGTCTAGGTTGGTCATAATTTTCTTCCAAGGAGCAAGCGTCTTTTGATTTCATGGCTGCAGTCACCATCTGCAGTGATTTTGGAGCCCAAAAAATAAAGTCTGTCACGGTTTCCATTTTTTCCCCATCTATTTGCCATGAAGTGATGGGACCAGATGCCATGATCTTAGTTTTCTGAATGTTGAGTTTTAAGCCAACTCTTTCACTCTCCTCTTTTTGTTTATTTATTACTAGCCAGTAGTTTACCCAGAATGTATTAATGGGCAGCATGCATGTTTCAGGCACTATGCTGTATGGTCAGCAAGATAGTCAATCCTCGGAAAAATGGTCTCCAAGGCAAGAGGGATACATAACCCCTCACCTTATTTGATCCCTGGTCATTGTTACCACTGTCCTTCAGCTCTGCTCTGTGTAGATTAAATCAAATAATTAAGTGAGTTATACTAAGAGACTAATTTCCAGGAGGACAGGAATGGTGAATGGCAGCAGTAACAAGGACCCAGGCTCATCTGAGCTGAAAAAAACCAAGTCTGGCCTCAAGATCTCTGCCCATGGTGAGGGAAGCAAGGACCAGCACACATGAGCTGCTGGATGGCTATCAAGCAAAGGACAATAATTACCATGCAGGCTTAGAATACCCTAGTTGCACTAAGTCTAGTCTGGGAAGCCGAAAGGTCTTGGAAGAGGCAATGCCATGTCACAGAATTATTCCTAGACTAGTGGTTTACAGGGGCTTTCCAGGTGGTTCAGTGATAAAGAATCTGTTTGCCAAGCAGGAGACATAGGCGTGATCCCTGGGTAAGGAAGATCCCCTGAAGAAGGAAATGGCAACCCCCTCTAGTATTCTTGCCTAGGAAATCCCCTTGACAGAGGAGCGTGGTGGGCTTCAGTCCATGAGGTCGCAAAAGAATCGGACGCAACTTGGCGACTAAAAAACAACGTGGTTTACAGACCGGAGTTCTGGTCCTCATTCTGGCTCAAGCATAGAGAATGCATTTGGCAAACCTGAAACCCAATTTTCTCATCCATAAGGGTGGAACCAGACATTCTCTAAGAGCACTTCCAACTAAATAAACCTGTGATTTTATGAAGCTGTAAAAAGTAGACTCACAGTCCACAAAAGTACCAAATCCAGCCATCTTACCACTTTTAAAAAAGCATTATTTCAAACAATGCTGCTGCTGCTGCTAAGTCGCTTCAGTCGTGTCCGACTCTGTGCGACCCCATAGACGGCAGCCCACCAGGCTCTGCTGTCCCTGGGATTCTCCAGGCAAGAACACTGGAGTGGGTTGCCATTTCCTTCTCCAATGCATGAAAGTGAAAAGTGAAAGTGAAGTCGTTCAGTCATGAATGAATAAAAAACAGTGCCTTGCTGCTCTAGAAGTTATATACCTTCCAGTTCAGTTACTGAGCTATTTTGAGTTGTCATTGATCCTCAGTCTGGCTGGCAATGCCAACAAGGCCAGGGCGGTGGTTTGAGCCTCTGTTATGTCCAAGAGGAAAATCAGCTATGTTCTCTAATGTGGCCACAGGATGAACGCCTTCCCCACGGACCCAGTGAGTGGGTCTGATGGGTACAAATCTGCTTTTCTAATGCTAAAGTTCAAAATATCACCTTAAGTGACTGAAAATCACACTCTCATTACATATCCTCAGACAGTATCTTTCTCTCTCTCTTTCTTTAGTCACTAACTCGTGTCCGACTCTTGCAACCCCATGGACTGTAGCCTTCCAGGCTCCTCTGTCCGTGGGATTCTCCAGGCAAGAATATTGGAGTGGGCTTCCATTTCCTTCTCCAGGGGATCTTCCTAATCCAGGAAACGAACCCCGCTCTCCTGCATTGCAGGCAGATTCTTAACCAACTGACCTATGAGGGAAGCCCTCAGACAGTATGGAAACTAGCAAATAAATTCTCTTTGTTAGTGACAAATTATTTTTGTTCTCAAAATGATCATTATTTCTATGCTGTTGGGGTTTTCTTTATAATTTTTTTTAATAGAGAATAGTCCATGCCATTTAAAAACACCAAATTAATAACACTACTACCCCCAATGGATTTCCTAGGTGGCTCAGTGGCAAAGAATCTGCCTGCCAATGCAAGGAGATGCAGGTCCGATCCCTGGGTTGGGAAGATCCCCTGGAAGAAGAAATGGCAACCCACTCCAGTACTCTGGCCTGAAGAATCCCATGAGCAGAGGAGCCTGATGGGCTACAGTCCTTAGTGTCACAAAGAGTTGGACACAGCTGAGCATGCATGCAGCCCAGTAAGTATAAAATAGTCTGTCAAACAATTTAGACACTTACTTACAAAATACAAAATATAAAAGTAATATAAATACATCCAGTAGGTAAATAAACTTTGCACTTAATGATTCCTTTGCACCTAATAATCACACAATGCACTCTTAAAATCACCTCTATTCTACCTACCTCATGAAATCAAAGTCTATGACTTGAAAAGTAGAAAGGAAGAAAATACCATAACAAGTGGGCAACAGAGCATCATGCCACCCTGCCTTACAGGAATTAGAGTCAAGTAGTCTTATCAAAAATAATTATTACTCATCTGAAGATCAGAAAGCCAAAAAGGAAAAAAAAAGCACCATCAGCTTTCAATGACCCAGGCACACATCAGTCAGTCCCCTTCCTTGATACAGGGTATTACGCAGAGATGATAAGACAGTGTATCTGCTTGTATGGATGCCTTGGTAGGTAATGAGCCCATGCAACTGTGCATTTGGAATCTTGTTCAAGTCAGGGTTTGTTAAAGCTACCTTCAACCTGTGAAATGGCATCAATATCTGTCCACGCTAGTACACGGTTATAGGACACAGTCACTGGAAAGTAGCAAGATCCTATGTTGGTGGTGGGAAGGAGAGGCAGGTGGCCAAGTACAATGAAGGAAATAGCATCCACGCAATTTGCTTATTCTCAGAATATCTTCCCTCTGCTTCAATTAAGTGTTCAATAAATGTAGGCTGAATACCTCCAATGAACATGCAGCCAACTGCATACTGAACATATATAGCTAACAGCTCTACCTCCACAACTAACAATGCAACACAGTCAAAGAACAGGTGACTTCACTTCTGGCCATGAAGGAGTTCCAGGATCCAGAATTAACTTTCTTCAGAATAAAATTTTTAATAGGAAACAATTACTTTAAGAGTGCAACAGGCAATGCGGGAGGGTCATCCTTCTGAGAGGGAAACAAGTGAGGCGAGCCCCGGGACTGCTCGTGCTTTCTACCTGGAGACAATGTGCAGACTTCAGTGCTTTGAGTGCATGTGTGCTCAGTTGCTCAGTTGTGACTGACTCTTCACAATCCAATGGACTGTAGCCCGCCAGCCTTCTCTGTCCACGGGATTCTCCAGGCAAGAATACTGGAGTGGGTTGCCATTCCCTTCTCCAGGGGATCTTCCCGACCCAGGGATTGAACCTGGGTCTCCTGCATTGCAGGTGGATTTTTTACCATCTGAGCTACCAGGGAAGCCCCAAGCTAATGCCTACTAGTACTTGATGTGTGTCGTGCATGCGTGCTTCGAGAAGAACACCAAATAAAGCCCAGCAACCCACTGAGATCAGAATTCAGAAAGGCCAAGTGGGGCAGGGTTAGGCAGGGGATGAGGTTGAGCTGTAAAGTGGCTCCAAAAGAGGCTCTCTTAACCCAACAGTGGGCTCTGGAGGTGAAGTGGCCCTTCAGAGTCATCCTGAGTTGGGCGAGGGGGTCATTACACTCTGACTTCATCAGTCACTGGATGTGGGGCCTCCACCCCCACGCACCCCTGGGAAGGGGCATAACACCGGGTGAGGTGGTTCACTGCTGCTGAGGCAATCCCTGAAAGGCTGACAGCTCTCCCCGAGGCTGCAAGATCTGGATGGAGCTCTTAAATTAATCAGTCTCTAGTGGTTTTTCTTCCCTGCTTAAAACACTTTAGAGGCTCCTCCTCACAACTTCCAGGCTCGTCAAGACCTGGCACTTTCCTCCTTCTTCATCCCCATCTCCTGACACTCTCCACACAGGTGCAGGCTTCAAACATGGCAAGTGAGCCAAAGCTCTCTTTAATGTCCCATGTTCTCTCTCACTGTTCTGTCTTGCAAATGCTGTTTCTCCTACCCAAGCTGCAGGGGAGTGAGGAAATCTGCCTTTGGGCTCCCTACACACCCCATACCTCAAACTCAGCGCACACATCCCAATTGTCAGGTCTCCGTGTCTGAGACCCCATCTGAACCATGAGCTTCTTGAGAGTACCACTTCCTTCTGTGTAGCCACAGCAGCAGATACTAAGTCTGAGGCAAGTTCAATTCAGTCACTCAGTCATGTCCAACTCTTTGCAACCCCATGGACTGCAGCACACCATACTTCCCTGTCCATCACCAGCTCCTTGAGCTTGCTCAAACTCATGTCCATCAAGTCAGTGATGCCATCCAACCATCTCCTCCTCTGATGCAAAGTAGACACTCAACAAATGTGTGAGGAGTCAGTGGAGGGAGGGAGGAATAGAACCATTAAGCATCCTCACCAGATACCTCCTACTGACACTGTGCTGAGAGTCACTTCTCCCTTTTCCCCACAAGGCTGCCGTACCATGTTCTCTAATCCTAGAAATTTTACCTCACTGTGGTCTATGACAAAGCCCATTTACTTCATTTAATTTACCCTCAACTTTCTGTTTTGTCTGAGATGGTTGAGGAGTGGGAAGATGCTCACAGACATGTCTGGCCCTGACATCCTGGCCATGGCCCGACTCTAAACTTTGAGCTTCATGGCTGCTTTTCATCTCCTGGGCCAGACTAAGGGAACCCACCCCTCAACTCTCCACTGGTCATCAACCATACCCAAGGCCCCTTCACAAAATTCTCTCCCTGATGCCACAATATATTTTTTTCACTTCAAAAAACAAATTCAGTAGTTTCTGTGTTTTAAGCAACAGAAACAGTGCTACATTTCTATTTCATCACAGAAAACATCAGGTTCTGGTTTAGGACAACTTTTTCCCCAATTCAAAATACTTCTGAAGGGAAGGGATATTTATCATCTAATATAAATTCCCTTTTTCTTTTTTGGTGCATGTTCAGCCTTTATTAACTGTCAATTAACTGTCACTTCTTTATATCCACAGTACAATGAAGCTTGTAGTGATGATAATATAAAAGGACTCGGAAGCTTTGCAATGAAACTCAAAGAAAATTTCAGTTGTACTAAAGATGTTTACAGTGTAAACAGTCTAAGTCCCTGAAAATGAACAGTCTAAGTATGTTGTGTCATTTACTCTCCATTAAGTAGAATATGAGGTTATACAGGTTATTTCATTTCTCATTTATGGCAGAAAACAGGTAGAAAGGTTGAAGACACAGATCTGTATCCCAGAAGATCCACTCCAGGCAAAGTATATTAGTGTAAGCTTCAACTATGTTGATACGTGCTTTATATATATCCTAGAACAGCAGCAAACTATAACTAATGTCTGACACAACTAAAACTAAATGTTTACAACAAGGAAAACATGCCATTCCTATCCCAGTCCCCACAATGGCCAAGTGAAAAAATAAAACAAAGGTAATCGATTTAAGGAACAAACAAGACTACAAATACAAACAAAAGCTAACTAGCTCTTGAATAATTTAAAATTGATTATAGGGCTTCCCTGGTGGTGCAGGGGCTTTCCTGATGGCTCAGCTGGTGAAGAATCCTCCTGCAATGCAGGAGACCTGGGTTCGATCCCTGGGTTGGGAAGATCCCCTGGAGAAGGAAAAGGCTACCCACTCCAGTATTCTGGCCTGGAGAATTCCATGGACTCTTTAGTCCATGAGGTCGCAAAGAATCAGATATGACTGAGTGGCTTTCTCTTTCTTTCTTTCTTTCTGGTGGTCCAATGGTTAAGAATCTGCCTTGCAATACAGGGGCCACCAGTTTGATCCTTCACCTGTAAAGATTCCACGAGCTCCAATACTGAAGCCCACGTGCCACATGCACTGTCATTTTCATTTTATAGGACAAGGAGAAAGGAAGGGAGAGAGAGAGGAAAAAATCTAGACCAATACTTTTCAAAAACATAGGTCAAAAAATTCTTAACAAAATGTTGTTGTTCAGTCACTCAGTCATCTCCAACTCTGTGACCCCATGGACTGCAGCACGCCCTGTTCCCTGTCCTTCACCATCTCCCAGAGCTTGCTCAAACTCAGGTCCATCAAGTTGGTGATGCCATCCAACCATCTCATCCTCTGTGACTCCCTTCTCCTCCTGCCTTCAATCTTTTCCAGCATCAGGATCTTTTCTAATGAGTCGGCTGTTTGCATCAGGTGGTCAAAGTATTGAAGTTTCAGCTTCAGCATCAGTCCTTCCAATGAAAATTCGCGGTTATTTCTTTTAGGATTGACTAGTTTGATCTCCTTGCAGTCCAAGGGACTCGCAAATGTTTTCTCCAACACCACAGTTCAAAAGCATCGATTCTTCAGCACTCAGTCTTCTTTGTGAGCACATATGAGGTCCAGCTCTCATACATGCTCAATATATTTTGCCCTTTTCTGTGTTAAATGAAACTAAATTTGGTTACACATAGATCATTATTATAAAGTGTAATAAAATGTCCAAAAAAAGCGAGTCTGATTCCAAATATCAAAGGCCAAAACTGCTCACAAAGATTCACATACAAATGGAATTCGTGGAATGCAGATAATTCCTGAGGCTTGACTCATAAGACTAAACATGGTTGAAAGGACAAGATCACAAGGAATATCTGCCCACAGTCAGTTACAGTGATCGTGCAAAGCCACATTCACTCACTGAATTCAAGTCAATTAAAAAAAAAAAAAGAAGAAAGCTATATAAAACAAATGATAATGAATGGAGATTGTGTTTTTTAAAAAAATGTTTCTTCTTTCTAACTTTTCTGCTGTGAGAAAAATAAGTGAAGAAGCATATGATTGATCCCAAATTTTAAAATATAAAAAATAAAAGAGAACGGAAACATACTTCAGTTCAGTTCAGTTGCTCAGTCGTGTCTGACTCTTTGCGACCCCATGAATCACAGCACGCCAGGCCTCCCTGTCCATCATCAACTCCCTGAGTCCATCCAAACCCATGTCCATTGAGTCGGTGATGTCATCCAGCCATCTCATCTTCTGTCATCCCTTTCTCTTCCTGCCCTCAATCTTTCCCAGCATCAGGGTCTTTTCCAATGAGTCAGCTCTTCACATCAGGTGGCCAAAGTAATGGAGCTTCAGCTTCAACATCAGTCCTTCCAATGAACAGCCAGGACTGATCTCCTTTAGGATGGACTGGTTGGATCTCCTTGCAGTCCAAGGGACTCTCAAGAGTCTTCTCCAACACCACAGTTCAAAAGCATCGATTCTTCAGTGCTCAGCTTTCTTTATAGTCCAACTCTCACATCCATACATGACCACTGGAAAAACCATAGCCTTCACTAGACGGACCTTTGTTGGCAAATTAATGTCTCTGCTTTTTAATATGCTGTCTAGGTCGGTCATAACTTTCCTTCCAAAGAGTAAGAGTCTTTTAATTTCATGGCTGCAGTCACCATCTGCAGTGATTTTGGAACCCAGAAAAATAAAGACTGACACTGTTTCCCCATCTATCTGCCATGAAGTGATGGGACCAGATGCCATGATCTTAGTTTTCTGAACGTTGAGTTTTAAGCCAACTTTTTCACTCTCCTCTTTCACTTTCATCAAGAGGCTCTTCAGTTCCTCTTCACTTTCTGCCATAAGGGTGGTGTCATCTGCATATCTGAGGTTATTGGTATTTCTCCCTGCAATCTTGATTCCAGCTTGTGCTTCATCCAGCCCAGCATTTCTCATGATGTACTCTGCATATAAGTTAAATAAGCAGGGTGACAATATACAGCCTTGACGTACTCCTTTTCCTATTTGGAACCAGTCTGTTGTTCCATGTCCAGTTCTAACTGTTGCTTCCTGACCTGCATACAGGATTCTCAAGAGGCAGGTCAGGTGGTCTGGTGTTCCCATCTCTGTCAGAATTTCCCACAGTTTATTGTGATCCACATAGTCAAAGGCTTTGGCATAGTCAATAAAGCAGAAATAGATGTTTTTCTGGTACTCTCTTGCTTTTTTCAATGATCCATCAGATGTTGGCAATTTGATCTCTGGTTCCTCTGCCTTTTCTAAAACCAGCTTGAACATCTAGAAGTTCACGGTTCACATATTGCTAAAGCCTGGCTTGGAGAATTTTGAGCATTACTTTACCAGCGTGTGAGATGAGTGCAATTGTGCAGTAGTTTGAGTATTCTTTGGCATTGCCTTTCTTTGGGATTGGGTTGAAAACTGACCTTTTCCAGTCCTGTGGCCACTGCTGAGTTTTCCAAATTTGCTGGCATATTGAGTGCAGCACTTTCACAGCGTCATCTTTCAGGATTTGAAATAGCTCAACTGGAATGCCATCACCTCCACTAGCTTTGTTCATAGTGATGCTTCCTAAGGCCCACGTGACTTCACATTCCAGGATGTATCATTCTAGGTGAGTGATCACACCATCATGATTATCTGGGTCGTAATAAAAAATAACTGTGCTAAGTGCCTTCAGTCATGTCCAACTCTTTAGGACCCAATGGACTGTAGGCGGCCAGGCTCCACTGTCCATGGGACTTTCCAGGCAATAATACTAGAGTGGGTTGCCATGCCCTCCCCTCCAGGTGATCTTCCCGACCCAGGAATTGAACCTGCATCTCTCATATCTCTGGCATTCGTAGGTGGGTTCTTTACCACTAGTGCCACCAAATTCATGGTAAAATAGAGTGCTTACTATACACCAAGCATTTTACATAATGTACTAAGTATTTATACATATTTCATTTAAGCCCCCATAAAGTATCTCTGACATGGACACTAGAAATATTACCAATATCAGGGGAGTGAAGTGCCTTATCCATTTGGCTCAGCCAATGAGTGAGTCTCAGAGCCACATGTCTCACTCCTGAGTCCATAATCCCAACCCCTATTTCACATAATCCCTAATTACAACAGTCAGGAGAAGTAAACTGTTCAAGTAATTATATAATTCACTCTTGAAATAACATTGGCATTTGTTTTTAATCAATAGCAATGGAAATTCCTTGACCCATGAAATACAATATCTGGAATACAAATTAAGTTTTCTTTGGTGACTTAAAAAATCATCATTATTAATGACTGTACTAGGCTCTAGTTACGACCAAGTATGGCACTTTACATCTAGCTACTCAGTAAATTCATCCTGAGGAGTACATTATTCAAGATGACATTTTTTAGGATACAAAAAGAACTACTACTGCTTCTTGCACTGGCTCTGCTGTGTACCTTTGCCATGACTACCAGCAGGCACCTGACTCTCTCTGAGCTTCCACTTCCTCTACCGTAACACCTACAGGAGCCCATGGCCCACCCACCTCACAGAGCTTGCTATATAAAGCTCAAATGAAATAATTAACATAAACATGATCAAGAAAAGATAACTCTGCTCAATGTTATGGTAGCCTGGATGGGAGGGCAGTTAGAGGAGGAAAAGAAACCTGTATATGTGTATAGGAATGGCTGAGTCCCTTTGCTGTTCACCTGAAACTATCACAATGTTGTTAACTGGCTATGCTGCTGCTGCTGCTAAGTCGCTTCAGTCGTGTCTGACTCTGTGCGACCCCATAGACGGCAGCCCACCAGGCTCCCCCGTCCCTGGGATTCTCCAGGCAAGAACACTGGAGTGGGTTGCCATTTCCTTCTTCAATGCATGAAAGTGAAAAGTGAAAGTGAAGTCGCTCAGTCGTGTCTGACTCTTAGCGACCCCATGGACTGCAGCCTACTAGGCTCCTCCGTCCATGGGATTTTCCAGGCAAGAGTACTGGAGTGGGGTGCCATTGCCTCCTCTGGTTAACTGGCTATACTCCAATATAAAACAAAAAGGTTAAAAATAAATGAATAAGAAACTATAAACTGCAGCAGGATTGTAGATTTTATTATCTCTCTTCAATGAAATGCTTGGATTTTAAACTCTTCCTCTCAGATATTATTGTAAAGAGAAGCAAAATTCACATATGCTAAGTCTCCTCATTCAACAGTAGCTTGTCTGGCTGGCCACTCAGAAGTACGTTACAGTTTCTAATGAAGAACATTCTCAGTCGCACTTTTGTTAGTGGTTTCTGCAAGGCCACAGCACTCAGGCTTGAGAAGTTCACATTTCTACAACTGGTGTGAATACGCAGTATCTTAACCACTAGACACCTGTACAAATTGCAGCAACAGGCTCCCTGATGTGGCAGATTAAATTCATTGAGAGAGGAATTAATTTGGCCTTTTTCCATTTCTTTAGAGAAAGTAATCTGTGCTACATCTCCGATGCAAAGACTCAGATTCTTCTACAGCAACATCCCACAAAGTAACTGAAGACCAGAAACAACCATGTAAACAGCTTCAGAGGTAATCAGAAGATGTAAAGAGTTTCCTCTAAAAAACACACCAAGTTCTGACACACAGGAGCAGATAATTTACCTAAGAGGAAATATAAATACTAAACAAATACATGCAAAATGTTCACCTTCCCTAGTAGACAAAGAAACTCATATACCTCTATACTACATATACATTTGGGAAATTAATATAGTGATATGTGGCTTGAGGGCTTCTGGTGGCTCAGATGGTAAAGAATGTGCCTGCAATATAGGAGACTTGGGTTCAATCCCTGGGTAGAGAAGATCCCCTGGAGAAGGAAACGGCAACCCATTCCGGTATTCTTGCCTGGAGAATTCCATGGAAAGAGGAGCCTGGTGGGCTACAGTTCCAGGGGTCACAAAGAGACAGTCAGACATGACTGAGAGATGAGCAATTTCACTTTCACTTTTCTTTCATGTAGCTTGAATCATAGACATGCTCAATAGTCCCACTCCTGTGAATTTATCTTAAGTAATTAATTAGAAATAAATATATAACACATAGAATATATATATATGTATATAAGTTAACATTGGAATGCTTTGCAAAATCTGATACATCAACCTGGGGGGTGGGGAGTTTTTAATCAAAACAAAACCAATCACCTAAAAGTTTATGGAAAATAGTAAACAGGAAAATATTAAGATAAACAGCATATAGTGTTTAGATTCAATAGGAATATCCCCATATAAATACATATTCATGTGGACAAAGACTAAAAAGGCAAGGTGCAAAAATGAAAATTGTTGTTAGTGATATAATACTTACAGAAAACTCATTCAAAACCTTTACCATTCCTGCTCCCTCATCTTCTAAATGAGAAACAAGTAACTCATATCATTTCTTAAAAAATCATTAAAATCAACTTTTGCCACAACTCTTCCACCAAGTGAAACAAAATACATAAAATTTAGAACGTTATTACCTATAAAATAAGAAATAGCATAAAAGAAAATATCCCCTTAAGACTGTGATTTGTGGTTAATAAAAATAATAATAGTATTAATAAACGTAAGTCCTCACAGTGCCCCTAGGATGTCTATCACTGGTTGGTACTACAAACCTAAGAATCCCCACAATAATCTTTTCTAGTTTGTTGAATTCCCCTGCAGTGCTTTTCCAGACTAACTGAAGAATTTAATCTTTCAGTATTTATGAAAGTGTGTTATCTGTGGAGCACTAAAGGGAAAGCACAAATATTTTTGCCTAGGCTTGCTTATTTATCTGAACACGTTGAAACATCCTCCTCTGTCTTAGATGAACTTTGGAAGTCCTTTGGTTTCTCCCTGGAGTTATGTACTATCACTCTCTCTTTTCTTTCTCCACACAATTAACAGCCTCTGTCAAATTGGCTTCTCCATCTTCTCAGCTTTCTAGGATACACTAGCCCCCTGGAGAGCCTTTCTTGAAAGAAATGAAAGCCAACAGACTATTTATGGTAACTGTCAGGATTCAGGGGATGAAGACCCTTTGTGGGCTCTGCCAGATCCCCCGCCAGATTTGTGGCTTGGATCACAGGGGGTCTGCCTTTCTCCTTCCTCTGCCCACAGCCAGCATTCACAGGGGCTGACTCGGGTGGGTGGCTTCTCAATTACAGAATTTTTTTTTTTTTTGGTTCTCCTAATTTATTTATTTATTTATTTTTAAATTAGTTTATCTATTTTTTAACTTTACAATATGGTATTGGTTTTGCCATACATTGACATGAATCCACCATGGGCGTACATGTGTTCCCCTTCCAGAACCCCCCTCCCTCCCCATCCCATCCCTCCGGGTCATCCTGGTGCACCAGCCCCGAGCAACCTATATCATGCAAGAAGTTAATTTTTAGACATGTTGGTCTCTTTTCTCTGCCTGATGGGGAAACATATTCGCAACAAGAAAATGCTTTAAAATTAACTTTCTGATAAAACTTGCCTAAAGGGAGATTTCTCAGTATCTTTTATTTTTGAAACAAATTAATCCTACCTCAGTTTTTCCCATTTCTTCTTAGTTCATGAGGCAATACGACCCTTTAAATTCTTTAGCATCTTTTCAGGTAGAGAACAGACTTCTCTGTACATTCCCTCCCTTGATGGAGGAGGAGGTCATTCTCTCCCCAACTTTCTTACTTCTATACAAGCAAAGGTCCAAAGGTTGTCTTGGAAGACTCTCAAAAACTCCAGCCTGAAGTCAGTGACTTCCCTTCTTCCTCAATGTAACAGAATCCTCCGTGCTCTGTGACTCTAACTATAGAGAAAAGGCTTTCTTTTTTTCCTTAGGTTTATTATCCCAAAATGCCAAGAGTTCAGCCTCAATCTACATATCATCATCTTCACATCCATGAATTCCTTCTGTCCCTAATGTAAAAGAAGATTCCTCAAGGATCTGGAGTCTTTCATATGGTTAAAAGAACCAACCAACAACAGGTACTGAGTGAATGAAGTAAACTGTGTTATTTAATAGATTGGATCAGATAGGTTATTCCTAAATTTTGATTGCTGCTTTAAAAAACAAACAAAGAAAAGCTTCAGCAGCAGACAATGAAACGCCTGAAATCTAGGAAGAATGGATGTCAGTAAATCATTCTCTTGATTCCTGTATGGCCCTAAATATAAAATATATTAACCAACTTTTCTGGACAGCCAGTCAGTCCCCACAATCTCACCGCCCTACACCCAGAGGTAAGGGTGTGCACTGCCCCCACAGCAGGCCTGTTACTGGGGTTTCAGGCCCAATCAGATGATGTAGATGTATCAGGGGCAGACCAACGAGATCTAGACATGCGGGCCCCACAGGGCCAAGTCACATTCAAGCTCCCACATGTGCCATTTCACGTTCACAAACTCACTCACCACCTAAAGACAATGTGTGCCAAGTCAAATGGCCCACCTGTAAAATGCAGAATGCCACACCTTGAGACAGATAGCCATAAACTGGCATGGTCAGGGAAACCCAAGAAAAAGGAGGTAAACTCAGAACACTAGAGCAAACGAATACATAACGCAGGCTAGAAACTCAGAGCCATGACAATTTACACTGGTATAGATCTCCCAAAGCATTCTGCAATTCCATTTCAATCACAACATTAAAGCATGGAGATGGTTCTTCTTTCTATTCCCATGGTTTCCTTAACCTTTACTAAGACAAAACATGAATGCAGGTAACCAAATCAACTGCCTCCCCGCAGGAAAAAAGGGAAACTCTCAGAAACCTCTTATTTGTACAAATCATTTCCCAAAACCTTCCTGCCAAACTTTTGACCTATTGTTTCTCAACTTACCAATCTTTGGCAGTGTGTGGTAATAAACTTAAAAAGTGAAGTTTTGGTCACAAATCATAGTTCCTACTTTGAATAACATTCTAAGTTATTTTTCTTCAAGTTGTATGGCCCTGCTATTTTTACATATGAAAACAGCCATGGTGTGCCTTTTTTCTCTCCCTGAGGGCTTCCCATAATGTATTTATAGGACTGGAAATTTTCCAAACCCAAACATAATTTACTGTACCATTTTCAATGACTGACAGTTTGGGTTTTGTCTTTCTCTTATCCTAAGGGAGAATCAATTACCCAGCAAACCGATGTATCCCTCATCTTTTTATCTTCAGAGGCCAGTGATCAGAATTGACTTTGGTCTCAACTGGTCTATTTCTGGCTGTTAGCGGATGTTAATCCTCAAACACAGGTTTGCTGGACTAAGTGACAAACTGGGCGTCTATAGCGACAGTGGTTCTGATCTTTCTTATTCTTTCACTTACTCACTGGGAAGCCTTAAACAAGTCAGTTGTTATTCTCTTAGTTTCTCTGATCATAGGATGATTACCAAGCAGTCAAAAGGGATGTATTTTGTTGTTCTTTCAATTAAGAAATAATTAAACTATAATGGTATTCACTATTGCAATTATATAAGGCTTACGCAACCAACTCATTCCACAGCCACCAAATCCATACCATGTACCTTCATAAACCACAGCCCTAGCACACACTGGCATTAGGAAGCAAGAAAAGAATACACTGTATTTGAACTGATAGTGAGACGCATTTCCCTGAAGCCCTGGAATCAGTACACAAGTAAGGGCCACCAAATCTTGAGCACCTACAGCACAGCGGCTTTGTGAACTCTCATTCTCCAGGGTCCCATCAGGAACTCACGTTATCAAGTTCCCAACAGGGTCCTTGGACTCCAAGAGGAATCTAGTTCATCAAGGCTGCTGGAACCACCCCAGAGATTTGAATGAAGTCAGGTCTTGATCTACTTCAAGTCCTTAGGAGCTCAGGGTATCCTGAGAAGTATCTGCACTGGGAGAATTTGGAGGTCCAGGCCCCTATGTGTGAAACTCCTTATGAAGTCCCACTGGAAAGAAGGAAGAAAGAGCACTCAAAAAACAAGACACTTTAGATAAAGCAAATTCTTGAGATCTGCTCAGAAAAATGTAGGACCTTCAGGTGCTTCATAGTTGAAACCAAAATCCTCAGGATGACCCTGATCCGTAGATTCCCCTAGGGCACAACGTTACACAGAGGGACCTTCTAAGATACACCTCCTGCAACAGGCGCTCTGGCTAGAGATCCTCTTCCATCCTGAGGCTTCTGGCATGGTCTGAGGGCTCTGGACCCTGGAGAGGCCATCGGCTAGCTCTTCCACTTCAGTAGCCAAGCATCACTTTGGTAACACACTGCTAGTCCCTCAAATACACCTGCCTAAAGATTCATGCCCAAACACACACACACAAAATCCACTGTAAATATTTACATTCCGAAGGTTTTATTCGTTATTGCTTAAGGTGTGAGGTCCAGACATAAAAAACAAATTTATGGTTACCAAAGGGGAAGAGGGGAGGGATAAATTAAGAGGACTATCAGATTAACGTATACACATTACTATATACAAAAATAGACAATCAACAAGGACCAACAATAGCAAATAAGTTCTACAAACCTATAAGGGAAAGAATCTGAAAAGAATATATATATGTACATATATGTGAATCATTGTGCTGTACACCTGAAACTAACACAACACTGTAAATCAGCTATACCTTGATTTAAAAAAAAAAAGCGTGTGCTGCCCCCTCCTCAAAAGAAAAAAAAGTGTGGTTTTCCCCGCCCCCCCCAAGTCCTGGGTGCTATTAACAAGTATTTAACTCACCCACTGTTATTTTCTATTCTGTTAGTCTAAATCTAAGAACTTGCACTTCACCAATCCCATGGTGTAACATCCCATCAAGGTCTGTCATTCCACAAAAGCTGGCTGTGGCTTGAATGCACCTCCTCCGCCCCAAGCTCAACTTCCCCTTAGAAGAAGGAAGTGATGGGGTTGGAAGACAGCCCTAAAATGTGGTCATTGTTATTGTGAATCTTTAAATAGACCTTTACCTCTGTAAAGGTTTTGAGGTTCTGCTCACAAAGACCTGTGGGAAGGTCAGTGCTCCTGGCCCCCTCTTTCACTTTTACCTACGTGTGCTAAATCAGAAGGAAATGGCAACCCACTCCAGTATTCTTGCCTGGAGAATCCCAGGGATGGGGGAGCCTGGTGGGCTGCCGTCTATGGGGTCGCACAGAGTCGGACACGACTGAAGCGACTTAGCAGCAGCAGCAGCTAAATCATTACTAGAAACTGAAACTCATAAAGTGAAAACTACCCTCCAAAAAGAAACCAGGATTCTTTAGAAACCAAAGACCGAAGGGGTTCTCTGTATTCATGTAATGATGAAGTTAAAATGAATCTGGATGGCACTATCTCTGAGAACTCCGCTCGTCTGCTAGTTTTAAATGCACGTCCTCTTAAATTTCTTTAAACACTTTTCCCCTTTGACATTTTTTTATCTTCTACGTCAATAAATCAACTGTATATGGCAAAACATGCAAAGAAAAGGAGAATTACAGAACAATGGTGGTAATATTAATTTCAATTAAAATACAGAAAGCTAAAATAAAAATGTAGCTCGTGTTCAAAATGTTTAATATATTGCTAATTCTTTCAGCAAGAGTTTTGTTTTCGCTTTGGGGTTAGGCTTCAAGTCCACAGTTTTGTTTCTTTAAAAAACAGTTACTGGCAAATGGGTTCAAAATACTTTCTGCCTCTAAAAATAAACATGTTTCTTTTGAACAACACTTCACTTTAAAGTTTTGGCTATTCCCAGGACAGAAGAGTCTAGTTGATCAGCAATTTTTAAGAGAAGGGAGCTCAGGCAGGTTACAGAAATTCTTTCCGGGAGCCCTGGGCCTATCCTCCATCCACACCATCCAGCAAATTACAGTACGTTGTTAGCTCCCAACAACAAAAGAGCCCTCCAGAGCCGGGAGGGTGGCGGTGAGGCAGCGGAGAGGTGGAGGGTGGGGGCGGGGTAGCTGGGGGATAGAGGAGAGGGGTGGAAGCCATGCTCCAGGATAAAGCAACCCTCGGTACTAAAAGTAATTTTAAATGTTTTTGTCCTTTTGTATAACAAAAAGACGGTTAAAAATTAAAAGGAACAAACCATTGGATGCTCTGAAGGACTGTTAACTTAGAAATGCCATTTGTAATTACAAAGAAACAAGGAAGGGAGAGAAGGAAGCAAGTAAGCCAGGAGAGCAAAACTAGCAGGAATATTACACCTTTCAAGCCTCAGAAAAGTTGAACTGTATGGATCCTGCTGTTTAAGATCCTTGAAACCAATAACCCTCTAGAAAGCAGATACAAAGTGGCCCACAAAAGAAACAAATAACCTAACATGTCCTTCTTTAGCTTTCCTGATCACTGGCAGTGGAGGAAGGGGCAGGGGGTGGGGAAGGAGGCAAAATCATAAACAACCCAGATAGGGCTTTTTTTTCCAATTTTTATTTTATATTGTAGTTGATTAACAATGTTGTGTTAGTTTCAGGTGTACAGTAAAGTGACACAGTGTTATGTATACACACACACACACATCTTTCTTTTACAAATTCTTTTCCCATTTAGGTTATTACAGAGTATTGAGCAGAGTTCCCTGTGATATACAGCAGGTCCCTGTTAGCTATCTAACCCATAGTTTAAACAGAGAAAGTTCCAGAAAGAACTTCCTGAGCGATAGCCTCAGTCCTTCCATTTACTTTAGTTTCTTTTATACCCTGTGGGCCACTCTGGTTCTCTAAGGAAGCAAGTGTAACTTTCATTTTCCTGCTTTTGATTTAATAAAGGGGAAAAAAAAAGAACTTTATAATTTCCCATAAAGACTTTCCTGCCATGGTTTAGAGTTACAATAAGGTCAACTCCTTCACCAGCATGACCATGGAAATATGGGGAAATTAAGTCCATCTTCACAATCAAGAATGTTAAGTCTATGTCAAATTCACTCTAAGTAATGGAACATGTTCCTGTCTGCAGTCACAGGCAATGCCCTTGGTGTACTTGACGTGAACCTGATGAGGGAATACTGAAAGATCCTTTTCAAATATGAACAACTATGTGTAATAGTTGGAAATAATATTGGAAAGACAAAGTCATGATAGGTTTTATGTGACTTCTCAAGTACAGATGTTAAAGAATTAACAGTTAAATAGCAGTTTACCAAAAAAATTCAAAAGTAATATACAAATCAATAAGGAAAAGATAAACAACCTAATAGGAAAAGAAGCAAAACACCTCAACAGGTGCGAGGGCATAAAAAAAAACCTAACTATCTAAAAATGGATAAACTGTGACATATTCATTACATTAGGGTATTAAACCCTGAAAATGAATGAATCAGCTACCCATATCAATATAAATGCAGCTCACAAATATAAAGTTGAAAGAAAAAGAGCAATTTGTAGAAGAATGCATACAAAATGGTACTATGTATGGTCTTAAAAACATTGCTTACTGGGGTCTATGATGGACCTGATATTCAGCCAGTACACCATGGCTGGATCTGTTGTCAGCATCCATTATGAGTGGCCATATCCACACACTCCAGTTTGTTAAATACTTTGAAAATCACCCTTACTATTCAAATATAATAAAGCTGTGAAAAAAAATGCATGAGATTGATAAACATCAAATTCAGGATAGCTGCTACCTCTGAGGAGGAAGAAGGGGTCACAACCATGTTAGCAACCATTTATTTCTTATGTAGTATGCTAAAACACTTAGGTACTTAATAGTATGATGGTTTATACCTTTTCATAGGTTTTAAATAATAGATAACATAAATATTTTAAACACACACACATATCTATGCCAGCAAGAGCCAGGAATCTGGAGGTAGCATTTTTACTCCTTGTTCTGCCAATTACCAACTGTACCTTGCCATCCCTGAATCTTGGATTGTCTTCTGTGAAATAAGAAGATTCAGGTATCATTCCGTCTAAAATTTAAAGTCAACATGATGGGTGTTGAACTCCCTGGGCTCTAGTAACAACCCATCGCTTCTGTCACTGTACAAGTGACAAATAAATCAGATATGAGACGAGACACTGACTCACTATGGATAGCACACACACATTTTAAAGTCACCCTAGGAATGGACTTGAATCCCACCACATTCTCTCTTTCACCGTCCTTTGTGATGATGGTAAACCTTTGAGAGCTGTCTGATGGGGTTTAGGAGAGCGAACCAATGAATATCAGTAAAGGGGTGGGGACAGTTTAACTGATCCAAGACAAAACATACTTTGTATTTAGTTGTGCTTATATGTTATTTTATTGGAGAAGGAAATGGCTACACACTCCAGTATTCTTGTCTGGAGAGTTCATGGACAGAGAGAGGAGTCTGGTGGGCTACCATCCATGGGATCGCAAAGAGTCAGATACCACTGAGCAACTAACATACATACACACACATATGTGATTTTAAATAATCATGATATTCTTGAGGTAGAGAAACTAAGACAATTAACATCAGAGATTTATTCAAGAATATAAAACTGTCTGAGATAAACCCAGGATTTGAACTCATGATTGGTATCTCAGGAAAGGTACGGCTGTTACTTAACTTACGACTTCTCTATTATTTCTTATACCCTCAAGACTCGTTTTAGAGAAGAGCTCCCCTCTACTCTCTACAATCTAACTTTGACCAATTTACCAAGACTTACATGGTGCACAAAGCAAAGAAACTAGCAAATCCTTCAATCACTCAGTAAATCGCTGTAGATTTTAACATGCAGATCACAGATTCTGGTACATAAAAGTTTAGAGAGTACTATGATTTAAAGAGTAAATGACATTTCTTCTAATTACTTTAGGTAAGGAATCCGCCTGCAATGCAGGAGATGTGGCAGGAGCTGTGGGTTCAATCCCTGGGTTAGGAAGATACCCTGGAGCATGAAAGTTTAGAGAGTACTATGATTTAAAGAGTAAATGACATTTCTTCTAATTACTTTAGGTAAGGAATCCGCCTGCAATGCAGGAGATGTGGCAGGAGCTGTGGGTTCAATCCCTGGGTTAGGAAGATACCCTGGAGCATGAAATGGCAACCCACTCCAGTATTCTTGCCTGAAAAATCCCAGGGACAGAGGAACCTGGCAGGCTACACAGTCCATGGGGTCTCAAAAGAGTCAGACACAACTTAGCAACTAGACAACAACAACAAAGGGTTTTCATACCAGAATTTCAAGGAAATTTGTTCCAGAGATATTTTTAATTCATATCTTCCCCAAATCAGAGCTCCTATCTGTCCTTTTTGAGTTTGTTTCCGTTGAACTCTTAACTTCCAAGGAACTATCCACTACTACCTACCTTGCTAGAATTCTAACAAAATACTAGACACCCAGTCTTACCTAACCATGAAATCTTAGCATTATGACTGGTTACTGGGAAAGTAAATGAGGGGAAAAAAAAAAAACAGCTGAAAAATTAACTGTTGTGTGGTTTGGAAGCTGTTTTTTCTAGGGTGTCAGCCAGCAGTGCCACTCTTCAAGAGGTATTCATTTATTTAAAAGGTATTGAATCAAGCAACTAGAGAAATAGAGAGTGTCTCCAGTTCTTAGGGTGGCCAAGGGTCAGGCTGAGCACACACACACGCAGGCTGAAAGGGGGATTTGAGTTCTGAAGTAGATTTAGGAGGTTCGGGAGAGCAGATCAATGAATGCCGTGAAGTATTTACTAGACCCTCGAACTGTGAGATCATTCCTTCTCCCAGGCTTCCCTTGTGACTCCCTACAGAGCTTGCAAACTAGTTTCCATTTCGTTTCTAAACACACAGAAGTTACTCACCTGAAGAGAAACAACCAGAATTATTTGTTTCTGAGTTTATCTAACGATACAGTTTTCAGTTCTGTGGGCACAATTTTAAGATCTGATATGAGGTTACATCATCTCAGGGAAAGAACGGAATGTACTTCTGTGTATACAAAATTATCTTTGTTGTTACTTATGTCCTGGGACTCCATTAGAAATTTGTCTGGCTTAAAAGAAAAAAATCCTACTTCTGTCCATTTCTAAGGTTACTTTTTCTTCAGTGTATCTTCTACATCATTAAAATATTTAGAAGTTATACACCTCTATGTGAAGAAAAACTTCCTGAAACATAAATAATCCTTCTGACCCCTTAACTCCAATAACTCAGAGTACGAAAATCTTAAATTTTCTCTTCATGGAATTTCAGACTACAGTTTTGAGATTTCTAAAGAAATATCTTTTTCTTCTCTCAAAGCCCTCCCCATGGAAAGATCCCTGACCAGTCACCAGCCCCCAAAACTCATATGACATAAAACATCCTCAAAAAGGAATACACCTAAGTAGCTTTCTCCCCATTGATGAACAATTGGAACACTCTCGAGAAAGTATCTTATGCATTTTACATAAGAGTATTTATGTATTTTCCTGAGTAGAACCAAAAGTGAGACCAATGAAGAATCTTGAGAAGTAGGACCACTGGGACAAAACAAAATTTTATGCAGTCCTTTGGTTGAAACTCTTCTAACTTAGTTAAGAAGCTAAGAGAGGTACTAAAAACCATACCCCAATATTTATACATTCCTTCCAATAACCTACAGTGCAATAAAAGTGAAATGTAATGAGGTCTCCTTTGCTATAGCCTGAGAGTAAGAACAGGTAAAATCTGCTTACATGGATGACCAAAACTGTAGGTCCTCTATTTGATAATAATGATAAAACAGTAGAAAGAAAAGCTAATATTTAGTTCTTAATTTGTGCCAAACATTTTACATGTACTATCTCTTTAATCCTCACAAAATAGACACCATCTACTCCATTCAGGGGAACAGGGAGGATAAGCAACTTTCCTGAGAGCACTAAGTTATTGGCAACTCTTGCTTGAACACAGATGTGCAGGCTCCAAATTCCATGTCCTTAAAGTTCCTAACAGCCAGTGAAGCGAAAAGTCGCTCAGTCATGTCCGTCTCTTTGCAACCCCATGGACTATACAGTCCATGGAATTCTCCAGGCCAGAATACTGGAGTGGTTAGCCTAACAGCCAAGATATACCAATCTATACTATCTTGGTCCATGAGTTTTTAGAGAAATTTACCAGAATACATATTGTCTAAGCATTCAAAATATGAAGTAATTAAGAGATTAATATAGTGACTAGAATGGGCTTATATTAGTTTAAATTTGCAGTTCTCTGTCCTTTCTTCTCAAATAAATAAATAAATAAGATAAAACATGTTTTTGCCCAGTGTTGCAGTTAACTGGTGAACTTGTGTAATAAATTAACTAACAGAACTGGTTTAGCAACAAATGAGAAGCTCAAGTTCTCTAAATTCTAATCCTAGGTATGTCACTGATTTGAAAGGTAATCTGAGAGCATTTAACGTAAATTACATTTGATGTTTATAGGGCTCTCAGAACACGGTCTAAAAGAAGAGTCTGTATTTATGAAACTTCAATAATAAACTCTGATACTAAATATCTGGGTGAAAAGGAAAAAGCTTAAAATCAGCTATTTTGCCTAATTACTGCCAAAGTTCAAGTATTCATAAACATTTAAATAGGATAAACAAAGAACTGTCCACAGTGATAATCTCTAGGGACAGAGACAACAGAAATGGAAAGTGAAAATAACATGAAGGCAAACTTTTGCTTTTTAATATGCGTGTATGTGTGTAGCTGGATTTTTGTCATAAAGTTTTTAAGACATGCTCAAAGTCTTCCCAGACTTAAATTTTATCTGCATTCATGATCTTGACCTCAGGATTACACGTTCTAAAGGTGGTAACATTAAGGAAAAGAGCATCATTCTCTCTGCCCTGGCTTGTCCTCTCTAACCCAATATAACAAGGCTCATTTTATAAAGTTAAAACCCACTTGTAGCCAAATGTTTCCATTTCATCAGAAGTAAGAGAAATAAAAAAGTCTTGGAGGACTTCAGCCTTCAAGCAGTTGCAAAAGGAAAGGAACATTTGAACTTGAGAAATATGGTTAATTATGAAACTCCCTCAACAGTCTTCGAGTAACAAATACTAACCACCTAATTACAGGGCTGTTCTCTCCTTGCGGTAAAGAATATGTAATGAGAATCTGAATGCAGAAATGAAGAAGACTGCCACAGAGGACAGACAGTTCAGTGCCTTCAGCACCCATTCACTCAATCTTTCTAGCCCCAAAGAGCTTGAAGAAAATGACAAAAGTGAGAAATGCTTTGAAATTAGGATTAATGTTTAAGCATTATAATCCCCAGAGACCCTACACTTGAACAGTCTTTAAAATAAAGATGGTTACAAGAGACAAATAAGAACAGAATGGATAAAGAAGATGTGGTGTGGGTATCTATATATATATATATAGTTTTAGTCAGCCATAAACAGAATGAAATAATGCCATTTGCAACAACATGGATGGACCTAGAGATGATAATCTAAATGAAGCCAGACAGACAAAGACAAGTATCATATGATATTATTTATAGGTAGAATATATTTTTTTTAAAGATACAAATGAGCTTGTTTATTACAAAATAGAGAGACTCACAGACATAGAAAACAAACTTATGGTTGCCTAAGGGGAAGGAGGAAAAATAAATTAGGAATTTGGGATTAACATAGACACTCTGTATGAAAATTCCTATGCACTCTATATGAATCACTATGCTATATACCTGAAATTAACACAACACTGTAAATCAACTGTACCACAACTTAAAAAAAGACCCAGTTAGACCACCCTGCCGCCAGACCATCAGTTTTCTCCCACACCTTTTCCTATGGTAACTCTCTCAAGTAACAGCACCAGCATTCTTCTTGGCATCTAATTTAGAATCCTCTCTCTTCCAACTCCTTTTAATCCCCTCTGACTTTGTTCTCTAAATTTCTTCATCAATCACCTAGATTTCGAAAAACATCCTTTTAATTGGATTTCTTGCCTCTCCACTTCATTTTTCAGAACATTGTTGTGAAATAGACCTCACACCATGTGTACGCTGTAGGTTCCCACTGACAAGGAGAATATGGTCCAAATGCTTCCATCAGCAAAATGTCCTACAATCTAACCACAAAGCATCTATCTAGACCCCTCCCACTACAACCTGCCACGAGCCCTGTGCTTCAGTTTGTGATATTTTTCAGCCTGCAATCTACTATCCTTCATTTTCCACCCATGAAAGCTCTACTCTACACTCTAAACCCAGCTATATGCCCAGTTCAAATGTCAATATCCTATACAAAACTAGCCCTAACTGCCCCGAAGTGGGGATTAATGACCATAGCACTTTGCTAGCACTTCAGGTGGCACTTCTTTCATTCTGAATCATACTAGAGTGACTTGTTTACAAGGCTATCTGTCCCAGATCCTGCAAAAAGGGAGCCATGCCTCATTCATTGCTGATTGTCCTCTAACACCTGCCACTTAGCCCCTTGTTCATTGCACTCTTGAACTGAATGTAATAATTAGCACTTATTACTATGTGCTCTACAATGTTCTATCATAGGTGCTGTATTGTCCACTACAAGTGTTGTCTCAGTAATATTCATAACACTCCTATGAGGTAGGTCACATTTTGCCTTTTATTTTATAGATGAAGAAGCTCTACTCAGGGAGGTTTATAATTTGCCCAAAGTGACACAGCTAATATATGGCAAAGCAAGGATTTGAACCAGGGTCCACCTGACTTCAGAAGTTACACTCTAAACCATTACACAATATCACAGACACTCAAAAATTCACTTGTCCTTTAGTACTTATGCACCCGGGGGTATTACTCAAGATGAAGACTTCAGTAAATTACATTTTATCCTATCAGCACATGGAGACCATTTTTGGTTCTGCTCTAGTCCAGGGTCATAAACAAGCAGGTCCATAGTCTTCCAGATTGACTTCTCTTTTCTTATACCCACCCTTAGTTCCCTAAAACACACAGAAGAAAAATGATTTGGAACGCAGGGACAGTAAGAGAATGAAATCATTCCTTCATGGTGGAACTCACCATATTAACAGTAAGCTTATAAGGTTCAGCAAGCATATATAACCTAAAAGGATATGTTGAATCATTTCAAAACCTACTTTCCTAATCAAACCAGAAATCAGCAGCTGTTGCTAAGAAAACAGCCAACTGTGAGACAACATGATGACTCAGGCGAGGAGCGAGCTTACCTTCCAGTCTCAGAAACCATCACGAACACAGTCTTGTAACCAAACCTTCAACCTGTGGTTATAGATTGAGAGTTTCTTTTCACTTGGCTCAGAAGGAAATATAATCAGTTCTGGACTAAACACTATTAACAAAATTAATTATTACCCAACTGAGTTGGAACTTTCTATGATGAAAAAGAGTACAGAGACTACAAAGGTAACATACTTTCTTTCAAACAAAGGCTTATTAACAGAGGAAAATTTTTTACTCAATGTCATCAAATGAGTAACTACAAAAGACAGTTAAACAAGAGATTGCTAGTCACCTGTCAACATACTAGCACAAATAATAAAACATGCCTTTAACTGTTTTATAAACAGACTATATAGTCAGTTCTCTTTTTTCTTTCCAAACCACTAACAATTTTTAACTAAAAGCTCCAGCGTGCATTATTTTATAATCTCATCAAACATTGACTATAGCCTACCATAGTACTAACAACTTAGATGCATGAGTCGTTGTAGGGTTTTTTTAGGTTTGTTTGAGGGCATAGGGAACAATCTTGAACAGCTTTATTTATTTTGTTGTAATTTACACTTCAGATAAAAATTATGTCTTACTAATCAGCATTTTTTAAATGAAAATTAGCTAACTCCTACAGTGTGCATGCTCAGTTGCTCAGTTGTATCTGACTTTGTGACACTATGGACTGTAGCCTGCCAGGTTCCTCTGGTCCATAGGATTCTCCAGGCAAAAATACTGGAGTGGGTTGCCATGCCCTCCTCCAAGGGATCTTCCCAACCTAGGGATCAAACCTGCATCTCCTGCGACTCCTGCACTAGCAGGTGGATTCTTTACCCACTTAGGAAGCCCTACTCCTACAGTCTGATCCATTAATTAACATATCACTCAAACCTGAAGAGCTCAGATGTATCATAATCAGCTTTTCTTCAGAATACCACAACTAGTCCTCCAAAGTTAAAGTGGGAGAAAACAGGTAGTATATCTGCATAAGTTAATTCTGTTCCCTTTCTTGAAATATGAACTATCTCATAGCCTGAGCTCTAACTAAACAGGTTATCTCTAACCTTGATAAGAAGACTGTGTGTAGCACAAGCCAGAAGGAATCAAGGTTGCTGAGAGAAATATCAGTAACCTCAGATATGCAGATGACACCACCCTTATGGCAGAAAGCGAAGAGGAACTGAAGAGCCTGTTGATGAAAGTGAGAGAGGAGAGTGAAAAAGTTGGCTTAAAACTCAACATTCAAAAAGTGAAGATCATGGCATCCAGTTCCGTCACTTCATGGCAAATAGATGGGGAAACAACGGAAACAGTGACAGACTTTATTTTGGGGGACTCCAAAATCACTGCAGATGGTGACTGCAGCCATGAAATTAAAAGGGGCTTGCTTCTAGGAAGAAAAGCTAGGACCAACCAGACAGCATGTTAAAAAGCAGAGACATTCCTTTTCTGACAAAGGTCTGTCTAGTCAAAGCTATGGTTTTTCCAGTAGTCATGTATAGATGTGAAAGTTGGACTATAAAGAAAGCTGAGCGCCAAAGAATGGATGCTTTTGAACTGTGGTGTTGGAGAAGACTCTTGAGAGTCCCTTGGACTGCAAGGAGATCCAACCAGTCCACCCTAAAGGAAATCAGTCCTGAATATTCATTGGAAGGACTGATGCTGAAGCTGAAACTCCAATACTTTGGCCACCTGATGCGAAGAATTGACTCTTGGAAAAGACCCTGATGCTGGGAAAGATTGAAGGCAGGAGGAGAATGGGACGACAGAGGATGAGATGGTTGGAAGGCATCACCGACTCGATTGGCATGAGTTTGGGCAAGCTCCAGGAGTTGGTGATGGACAGAGAAGCCTGGTGTGCTGCAGTCCATGGGGTTGCAAAGAGTTGGACATGACCGAGTGACTGAACTGAATGTTTACATAGGAATTCATTTCACTATTATCTCTGCTTTTGAATATATTCAAAAGTTTTCACAATAAAGCGTTCTAAAATCTAATTTACTTTTGCTCCAGTGTCAGACAAAACTTTACCACTTTGGATTTCTGTTTTACCCACATTACAATTCACATTTTACATGACAATTCATTAGTGCCAAAATAGTTCTTAAAGTACCAGGTGGTAAATATCACATTTCTAAACCATATTTGTAGAAAATAGGACCCAGGGAAAAAAATCTCAGAGATTATCTAATCCTCTGTGCCAGTGGCTCACAATCTTGTGCATGCATCAGAATCACTTGGAAGACTTGTTAAACTCTAATCGCTGGGCCTCACCCTCTACATTTCTGAACCAGTAGGTTTGATGCTACTGGTCCCTGGACCACACTTTGAGAACCGCTGCTCTAAGCTTACACCTATTGCCTAGTTCGTATCTCCATTGCAGTGATCACCAATTACCACATTGGAATGCATGCTCCTGTGCTTATGGGCCCTTTTCCTAAGAGAGAGTTGGCTTTCAAATGGCAGGAGACATAAATTTTCATCAACATGCCAGAGCCCAGATTCAACAAACATTTTACAAAGTAAGTTAATTTGCTGGATGAATTAAGTTTTCCCACTCACTTATAGTTGAGTGTTTGTCAATGTATTAACCTTCAGAATAGGAGTACATTTACACATACCCAGATGGAGAGGGTATCCAATCTGTCCTCACTGATAAAGGAAGACTAAAAGTTAACTAAAACCAGAGCAACAAATAGCAAATTTTGGCGAGTTCTAAGAACTACATCTCAGATTGGAGTTTTCAGTCAAATATGGACACTGACAAGCAGAAACTTGAGGTTCACTTTGTCAAATGTGTTACTCTGACCCAAGTAGCTATAACCAAGTGCTTTTGACCTCATATACCATCGGAAGAGAGGAGTGCTTTGAAAGTTTCTCAGGGTCTGGATAATGTCAGCATGGGAGGACTCACTCCTGAACATCTATTCCCCTTTTTCTAATGCTACCCAGAGGAAAGAAAAGACAGCACACTCATCAATACCTGCATAGACTTCTCCAAGTCCAGGTGTTCTGAGTCTTGTAAGACCCCACAGTATCCTGAAGTATCTTTCTATTACAGCAATGATCAGCTCAATGACAACTCAGTAATTTAGTTTAAGAAAATGAACTATGCTCTGATTTCCAAATTTCACTACTGCTTTAATGTTTACACTAAAATTACAAGTTAGAATATATATATGTCTTCATAAAAGTGAATCCAATAACCTCAATATGTATAATTTATTTTCACTTGATAATAGTAAAATAAAGAATATAACCTGTGTAAAACATGGGTCCATATATGATGTTTTGGGTTTTAGATCCCTTTAAAAAATAATTGACTGTTCAAACAAAAAATAGTAATGTAATGTGGGATCAATAACAGACAAAAAGTTAAATGTATGACAATATCATAAAGGTTAAGCAGAGAGAAATGGGAAATAACTATTACAAGGCTCTCTTGCTATACATGAGGTGGTATAACACCTGAAAGTAAACTGTGATAAGTTATCAACCCAAAAGCAAACACTCAAATAACAAAATAAAGAATGATAGCTAGGGAGTTCCCTGGCACTCCAGGGGTTAGGACTCCACACTTTCACTGCTGAGGGTACTGGTTCAATCCCTTGTCAGGGAACTAGGATTCCCAAGAGTAAAATTAGGGAAAAAAAAAAAAAAAAAAAAAAAGGACTGTTAGCTAATAAGCAAAAAACTAAAAAATAAAAAAATAAATAATGATAATAAATTCAATTAATCCAAAGACAGAAAAAGAGAAAAAAAGGAAATAAAGATAAGAAAAACATGTGACTAATAGCAAAAGTACACATGTAAAAGGGAACTATAATCAATAATCACTTTAAATATAAACGGTCTAAATACCAGAATTAAAAGTCAGAGGTTGTCTCATGGAGAAAAAGCATAACTCTCCACTCCGTAAATGTGGGCTACACTTAGTAACTTCCATCTCAAAAAGTACGGGACAGAATGCAGAGAAAAGAGCAACTTTACAGCAGGAAACCTGACAAGCACCCCCTCAGCTAAGTAATCGAGGTTAACATGAATAATGATGCTATGTTGATGGTATGCTCTTTTGACATGGTATAATTAGAAGAAATATTATTTTCAAGCACACACAAAACATCCTTTTCAAGCACACAGAAAGGAAATAATAAAGATCAGAGTGAAAATCGGTTAAACAGAAGATAGAAAATATAAAGGAAACTAACAGCCAAAGCGTTGAAAAGGTCAATAAAATAGCCTTTGGTTTCTCTACCTTGACACTACTGACATTTTGGCTGAATGAGTCTTTGTTGAGATGATCTCTCCTGTTCATTGCAGATCTTTAGCAGAGTCCCTGGCCTTGACCCACTAGATGCCAATAGCAAATGCCCACCCACCCCTACCCCAAGATATTGTCTCCAGACATTGTCTCATCTCCAAAACTTGTCAAGTGTTCTAGTGGCAGTAGTAAACTTAAGCCCATATTCCACTCCATAAACAAAATTTAACTCAAGGTAGATGTACCAAAAAGTAAAATGAAAGACTTTATGGTTTTATATTCTTTTATAGTTTTTCTATAAGTTTTATAACTCTAAGGAAAAAATCTTTGTGATCATGAGCTAGGCAAAGATTTATTAGGTATAACACCAAAAGTGTAATTCCATAAAAGAATAAATTGATATATCAGACTTTATTAAAACTCTTGATCTTAATAGATTTGTTAAGAGAAGGTAAGATGAGCAACAGATTGAAAGTAAATATTTGCAAATCATGTATCTGATACAGAGCCTGTATCCAGAATATATAAAAAAAACTCTCAAAACTCAATAAGGAAGCAACCAATCCAATGAAGAATGAACAACAAAATGTAAACAGAAACTTCAGCAAAAAAAGATATAATATGAATGGTAAATAAGCACACCATTAGTCATCAGGCAACTGCAAATTAAAAACACAATGAGATACCACTACACATCTAATAGAATGACTATGACAGCTTAACCATACCAAGTGTTGGCAAGGATGCACAGCAACTGGAACCTTCACACGCTACTTTGGAAATGTTTGGGAAAGTATGGAAGTTTCTTTAAAGGTTAAACATACACCTACCATATGATCGAGCCATTCTACTCCTAGACATTTACCCAAGGAAAATGAAAGCAGATGTCCATATAAAGACTGAATATAATGTGTTTACAGCAGCTTTATTTTTAACATCCAAAAACTAGAAAAAAAAAATGTCTATCAATGGGTGAATGGATAAATAAACTGGTATATATTCATACAGCAGAACACCATTCAGCAATAAAAAGTAATCAGCTACTGATACACAGAACAACATAGATGAATCTCAAAACAATTATACTAAGTGAAAGAACCCAGACAAAAGAGAAAACATACTATATGGTTACATGCAAATAAAACTCTGAAAATACAAACTAATCCATAGAGTCAGAGCTATCACTGGTTGGGAAAGAAGGATACAGGGTATAGGAAGGGACCAGAGGGAAAGATGATTCATAGGTCTATAAATAAGTCAAAAACTTATCAAATTTAACACTAAATTTATGCAGCTTACTGTATGTCAATTACACTCAATAAAACAGTTTTTAAAATTACCACAGAAAAATCAAAAAGGACAGAGTTTAAGATAACAATCAAAACAGTACTTAAGCTGCAACTTCACAAAGAATTACAGGCTTTAAACATAAGTGATTTTACACTATTGCAGACACAATTCTTAGTTTGGTGAAAATAGGAATGGGGGCACATAACCCAGGTCATTGGAAAATGTGAAAGCAAAAACAACACAACAGTGAGCACACAGTAGTCATGAAGAATGGGCTATGCGTTTGAATGATATTACAATTATTTCTTAATTATAGCTAATCTGAAACATTTCATAATTATAAAAAAGGAAAAATAACTTCATTTTTTTCCAATTTGTCCTTTACCATTCTTAGGCAGAATAGGATGCTTTCCTCCTCCCAGAGACCCTGAGAATACATCTTTTCTAGCACTGCCATATGTGTATTACAATGGCTTGTCTTCACTAGACAAACAGCTCCATCAGAATTCGGACTATGTCTTCTGATGTTGGCCTAGTGGCTAAATGGGGCTTCCCAGGTGGTGCTAGTGGTAAAGAATCCGCCTGCCAATGCAGGAGATGCAAGACACATGGGTTAGATCCCTGGGTTGGGAAGATCCCCTGGAGAAGGAAACGGCAACCCACTCCAGGATTCTTGCCTGGAAAATTCCATGGAGAGAGAAACTTGGCAGGCTACAATCCAGACTGAGCACGTGCATGCATGCACGTGCACACACATATATATGGTGGCTAAATATAAGTGGGATCTGAGAACCTGTTTTCCTATCTGTCCTAGGCTGTGCCATTCACCTACTGGGTAGCCTCAGAAAGTTACTTCAATTTTATTAACTATAACATAGGGCCAATAGGGTATATATGAGAGTCCACTGTGAATGTATCCAAACCTTGGCCTACGAGGCCAAGCATGACCGGTCATCTGATTGCTGTTGTTGTTGTTCAGTCGCTAAGTCATGTCCCATTCTTTGCGAACCCACAGACTGCAGCGCACTAGACTTCCCTGTCGTTCACTATAGAGTTTGCTCAAATTCATGTCCATTGAGTCAGGGATGCCATCCAACCATCTCATCCTCTGCCATCATCTGATTACCATTCTTTTTCCCTTGAGTTCTCTCCCTGCAGTTGACAGTGCTCAGCCTCAAGACCTTCTCTCAGGTCCAATCAATCCATGTACCACCAAGCTCTTTCCTGACTCAGTGCTATTTCCTCAGCTAATCTTCTTCCATGCCTCTCTCCTCTCCTCACCTCCTCACCCACCACATACTGCATGCTACTTGTCTCGGCTTACATCTCACCTGCACAGAGAAGACTTCTTACTATTCACTTAGGAACTCTCAGTTACTCTATGTCTCAGCATTCTGTGGTTTTCTTATTTCCATTCAACGAATTGTTTGAGTCCCTACTGTATGCCAGGTGCTGACTCTAGGATGCAACAGTGAATACAATAGCTCTGATGAGGTGTGCAATCTAGTGGGGTAAGACAGAACATAAGCAGAGACATAAAATAGGGTATGTTAAATAGATGATGATATGGAGGGGGAAAATGTATGTTAGATGAAATGGAGGGGGAAAAAACTGGTTATGAAAGGAGAGTAAGGGAGTTACAAGTGGGTTATGATTTTAAATCTGGGGTTCAATGAAGGTTCATTGAGAATGTAACTGAGTAAAGAAGTGAGGGGGATCAGAGAAAGCACCATATAGGTCTGGTGGAACATTCCAGGCAGAGGAAACAGCAAGTGTGACAGCCCGCAGATAGCTAGGAAGCTAGTTTGGCTATAGAAGTACGAGGAAAACGAAGAGCAGCAGACGAAATCAAGGAGACGGGACTGGGCGGTGAGGACCACTTGGGGTAAACGCCGAGGCCACTGACCAGCCTTTGCCTTTCACTCAGAGGGAGACTGAAGCCACTGGAGGGTTTATATAGAAAAGAAGTGGTGTGATCTGATTTACATTTTAAAAACTACTGTTAGTTTATTGATGTCTTTTATGTTCTGCCTACCCTCCCCACCAACTAAGATAAAGGCAGGAACCACAGCTGTCCTGTGCATTATAACAACTCCAGCACCTACCACAATACATTGAAAGCACTCAATAAATATTTATTAGATGGATGAGGTAATCTATGTGAAGCATTTACTGGTACAAAATCAGTATTCCATAAATGGTTAGTATTATTTGAAACTCCAGAATCCAGCACAGTGGCTGGTATAGGTAAGCATTCATTTGAGTAAACGAAAGAATAATTTTGTGAAATAATTGAAAGTCTATAGTTAAAGCATATGAACAATGACAAATGAAGTAACTGCCTTTAACACCTTCCCTTACTTACCAAGACCTGACTGATCCTGGTTTTGAGCTTTATACTAAACTCTGATATACTACTAAGGGCATGACCCAAGAATAATCCCACTCTGTCTCAGTTCTTTAAGCATACTGCAGTATCCTGCAAACAAACTTAGGAGGAACGCACTGAAATGCTTGTAAAAATTTCTAATTGAGTAAACTCATTCACATGATGAAAAAAAAAAATCAATCAATGTACAAGGTTAAGATGACCCAACTGGTTTAATTTTTATTTTTGCGACTTCAAATAGAGCTCGTGAACTTAAACATATGGACGGAGAACTAAGGATTTACACTTTTTGCTTATTTTGACATCTCCATAGTCTTCACCACGGGGAAAAAAAAACTTAATGAGTATTACACCTGTTCTCTTCTCCCCCGGGTGCTTCTGGGGGTGGGGGATGTAATGGCACAGCTAAGGCCAATCAGTTAATTATCTCAAGAAGCGCCCAGGAGAGTCTCAAAAGACTTTTCCAGAAAGGAAAGGAAAGGAAAGGAAAGAGTCATGCATTCAAGTATAAAAACACACCAAATATTCCATCTCATAAAAGGTGAACACTCACCCCATGATGTTTACAATGGCTCAAGGGCAGGGCCCGAGTGGTGAACGGGCCAGGTGTGGTTCGGGTGTTTAACCCCAACCCTAAAAGTGGTCGAACTCATCCTAGCACAACTACAAAATATCTGCAAGGAGTTCTTCGAAGCGCTGGGAACTTTTAGAAAAGCAGGTGAAAGCTGTTTGAAATCAAACTTAAAAAAAAAAAAAAGGCGATGCCAAAGTGTTGAGCGGCTAGAAAGAACCTCCTGGGTTTGGCTCTGACTTGCCGGTGCCTGTACACAATCGCGCCTCCTGGCATCTGGCTCAGACGCTCCCTTCCACTAGGGGAGGGGAAAATAATAACTTTCGGAAATAACAGGCGCCCACAAAGGCAAAGGTTACACAGGACTCCTCAATCTCCATCAAAGAGGGTGGCTAACGTTGTTTGGAATAGCACTGATTTCACACAAGTCTCCCCTCGCTTTTTTTAACAGAAGAAAAACAACCTCAGAAGGAGAGAAGGTGCTACCGTCAGCCGCGCAAGGCAATTTCAGACAACAAAGACCCCAACCAATCTTTTCGGAATTTACAAGCCGAGCCGTCCGAGCGGCCCCAGCCGCGGAGGCGCTCTGCCACCGCGATTCCTCGAGTGCGGGGGCCGGCGGATCCCCGCCCGCCAGTCTTGGGGGACCCTGGGCGAGCCTCGCGCCGCCCCCCTATCTGGCAATCTCCGCGCCGCTGCTCTCTGCCTTCTAGCTCACGCGGCGTTCAAAATCTTTCCCGCCCAAGCGTGACGCCAGGAACGAAAACAATCAGCCGACCGCGAGCTCCCCGGGCCTGGGCCCGACGGGGGCGGCGGGTGGATCGGGGCCGAGCCCCCCGCGCAGCCCCTTTCCCAGGCGGGCGTACCGGCGGGCTGGGGACCGGAGGTGACACAAAGAAGCCGGAGAGACAAACGCCACCCGCTGGCGCTCGCTCCAATCCCCGGAGCGCCCCGCCCGCTGACAAGTTTGCGGCGCCCTCCACGCACCCCGCTCTTCCCAGCCAGGCAAAGTTTCCCGGGGCCCGGTTCGGACCCCCGCAGTGGGTCGGGTCTCGTCTCTCGCCGCCCCCGCCCTCGGCTCGGGGACCTGGCTCTCCCTGGCCCCCGCCCCTTTTCCTCCCTCCCGCTCTTCCTTCCTCTTTGCCACAGTCCGCTCCCTCCGGGGCGCACCGGGGTGCAGGGGCCCCGCCGCCGCCGCGCTCACCCGCTGCCGGCCCGGAGAGGGCGCGGGCTGGGGCCAGCCCGGGTCAGCGCCCCGCTCGCCTTGCTCCTTCGATCGCGCCTTTTGCTCGGTCTCCCGCTCGCTTCTTTGGTCCAGCGGAAGGCTCGGGGCGCAGCAGAGCGCGCTCGGCTCCTTGGCGCTCGGAAAGCTGCAAACCACGCCCCGCGCCTTCCCCGCCCGCCGCCGAGTCCCGCTCTCGCCGCTCGGTGGCCAGTGTCGAGCCCGCCCGCGAGCGCCGGAGGCGGAGCAGCCGCCTCCCCCACGCACGCCCCGCCGCAGCCCTGGACTGGCAACTTTCTTTCCACGTTCTGGAACATCAGAGATGTTCTGAGGGAGATGCTAACTCACAATGCAGGTTAACCACCACCGAGGGTGGGGAGAATGTCACACACTCCCTCAAGTAAGCTTTTCGGGTCGATTTGAGCTAGAAACTTCTCTAACACTCTCGGACTCCTAGGTCTTGGAAGTGGAGGTTAAGAAAAGCAGATCTGCGAATTAGCTACCAGCCCTTGATCAAGTTCGTAAACGTTTGTGGACCCTTTGTAAAATGAGAAATTTGGATTAGATGGCCTATAAGATCTGGTTCAGTATTTCCTACAGCATGGTCCAGACCTCAGTATCACCTGGCGGGAAGGTGAGGCGCAGAATGCAGAGTCCCTCCTTCCTGGACGCTGGGGAGTGGAGAACAGCCTCAACCTTACACCGATATACAACTCCCAGGTCTGATACTCAGTCGAAACTGAATCCTCGGGAATGCAAACTGCAAGTGTCAGTTTAATTTTCCAGCAAATCACTCAATGCCTTTGGACTCAGGATGATGTCAGTTGACTCCCACTTACCTCCTGTGCTGCTATTATACTATTATTACTAAGGCACTGGAGGTCCTAAATGAAAGGTATTGTATCAACTATCATCACACGAAGAAGCAGTGACTTGAAAGTATTTCTCTACTGAGTTTCTGTAGCAACTTTATTTTTTTATAAGTCCAAGTTCATATGTATTATATGGTTCAAGAATCTTGCTTGGATTACTTAGTTAAATTTGGTGCTTATGACCCAAACTAAATGGTAAGAAGCAGAGACTAAGAGGTTTGATAATGCATTCAGTTAACATGGAAAAAATTAGCTGAAAATTGCACCCACAATTTGGGACAGTTGTTTCAAACAGCTGTACCTCTGTAGCAGGATGCTTTGGGTAAGTTTTTCAAAAGCACATTATATTGATAATAGCTTAACTCTTAAAAAAAAAAATGGCATACTACCAATTTACTGCACAATCTACAGCACACTACCAATCCTTGTATTCCAAGATAATAGTTCTGATAGTATCACTTCTCTTCTTGGACTACATAGGTCTGCATTATTTATTATTAACGGCTTTGTTCACAACAGTGGTCTATATAACAAGAAGATTCTTCTTGTCCTGGTATATCTTTTGCATAGCACCATTTTGCCTGATATAATACATGCAAATCAACTTTGGGGCGGAGCAAGTTTCCAGGATTAATGAAGTTGTCCACAAAGTATTGTCTGCTATTTTCCTTCTCTGTTCTATTCAATTTGCTTCTATTTTATGTCGGTTGCTTCTTTTATAATAAATGGTGCAAAATCATCATGGCAACAGTCTCTGGGGAAGATAATTTCTTCATTATTGTTCTCTTCCAGGCATCTAGATTAAAAGTCCTCAAAGTGAAAGGACTGTTGTTCAATATTCCATACTGTATCTAGTGCACTTAAGATAGTCCAGAATAAAGTGTCTCAAAATGTTTTCAGATACTCCCAATCAGAGCCTTTTAATTACCTGTAGCATCTCCTAGCCATGCCAATTTAGATATTAATATATACTTTTAAATCCACAAATTAGACTAAGGGCAAGAGCACTGAAACTGATCCTCCACATTTTGAAATAAAAATAAAATGTAATGCTAAGCCAAACAGAGACACACCTGGCTCTTTTGAAATACAACACTAGGCATGTGAATGGATGGCTCATATGCTTACATCTCTGACTGGCAGAATAAGGGTTGCCATGAACCCAGCTATGCCCACATTCACCCATGCACCAAAACACAGATACCGTACAATAACACAGTATGATGTCATGTTATGTGTCTTACCTATTATTTACATCAGGCCTCCATATTTATGGCAAAAGATCCACCCACCTCAACAGCCCACCTGAGAGACTTTGCTAGCTCCAACTGTGGGAAGCACAGGTTTTGCAAATTGATCAAACAAAGCACATCTGTGACTAGGCACACAAGCATGCTGTGGCATGTGGTGAGAACTACTTAGGCAGACATTCAAAATATGCTGGCACATTGAAGAGAGCAAGACAGAAAACTTGATCAGAGGCATTCAAGTGAGTTGGACATCTTGATGCCATTAAAGGAATTAGTCACCACTCTTTAAGTTAGGCAGCGATTCCTCTTTGAATTAGAGTTGTCGTTTAATTTCTGCACCCCACACTAGACTGTGAGTCCCTTGTCTTTGCATCCAGAGTGCTTGAATAAGAAAGGTAACAGATTTTATATTGGAAGTAAATTCTAGGATGGTACTTGGGTAACAGGTTGAGAAGGATTACGGGCTGCATCTACATTTTTCAAGGAGGAATACAAGTTTATTAGTAACTGAGTCTCTACCGTGGGCACATAAGGGGAAAGTACTGACACTCTGCTGCTGCTGCTGCTGCTGCTAAGTCGCTTCAGTTGTGTCTGGCTCTGTGTGACCCCATAGACGGCAGCCCATCAGGCTCCGCCATCCCTAGGATTCTCCAGGCAAGAATACTGGAGTGGGTTGCCATTTCCTTCTCCAGTTCATGAAAGGGAAAAGTGAAAGCGAAGTCGCTCAGTCGTGTCCGACTCTTAGCGACCCCATGGGCTGTAGCCTACCAGGCTCCTCCGTCCATGGGATTTTCCAGGCAAGAGTACTGGAGTGGGGTGCCATTGCCTTCTCCAAGGTACTGACACTAGTATCATGCATTTATCAACATGATGGCAATAGCAGATAATGATGCTAAATAATTGGCCTGATGGTTAAGTGAATTAGAACAACACCAAGTATCTCTAGGCCGAGGCAGGTATTATACTAAGGCAGGGTAAGACAATGTTACCACTTGCTTCTATCTTATTAACAGTGTTACCACTAAAGATATCAGGAGATTGATATACAACTAAACAATTTGTTAGGATGTTAACTCTGCCCACAGCAAGGACCAATCTTTTGCTACAATATTTTTACCACTAGGAGCACATGTGTAAGCCTGGGATGAAAATAGCTGGCCAGGAAAAGGGCTCTGTTCCTCTTTGTCCAAGAGTCCAATCACACCCTGTAAAGGCCTGAGCTCCTTATCTCATTCTGGTCTTGTTTCCTGCCAAATCCGGAAACTAACAAATAAATGTTGGCTAATTGCTCCCTGGACCAATGTGATCTTTCTGACCATTGTCCTGCTTCAACTAGAAAGGTGTTTCCAACAACATGCAAGTGTGCCCTGCCAATGTATGCAGCAGACAGTCTCCTAAAATAGTGAGCCAATCAATTGAATTTCTCCCTATTCAATATTCTAGAGTTTGAAGAAAAAACAAATGTGCTATGATTCAGTGAAGTTGTTTATATAAAGTGGTAAGCATAGAGCCTTGCATGCAGTAGGCACTCAACAAATGATAGCTATGATTACAATAACTTTAGTAAATAACAGTGGGACTTAGAAAGGTACTATTTCAAAAGCACTTTTATCGAATTGGCAAAGCAAAGTATTGGGTTAAAAAAATATTCTATAGCTCACCTCATTTTACGCAAAAGAAGACTGAGCCTCTAGAGAAAAAGATTTCCCTAATGGCGTAAAACTAGTAGCAGCAATTCCTGGATTAGAACCTAGAAAAGTTCTTAGCAGAAATAAAGATATCATTTAGAGAAATCCTGGTGTGCATCTTGTTATTTGTTTTACTCTCAAAAGCACAGCATCAAATTAATCACACCCCTCAGCTCAAAATTAAAAATAAACAAATAAAAATAAAAGACATAAATGCCTCTCTCTCAAGGAAAGACAAGTCTAATGGAGCAAACCAAGCACAGATACCGCAAAGCTGAACAATGTAAGAAATAAGGTAGGCCTTATTGACGTATTCAAATTTAACCTCAAAAACAGACAATATACTCTTTTAAAGCACATATAGACTCAGTCATGAAAACTGGCTTTATATTGTCACAAAGAACTCCTCAATAGTAGAAAAAAGTAAAAATAATGCAAATAGTATTTCGGTTAGACAATAATGGCAATAAATGCCATAATAAAACTAAAAATTGATAACAAAATCAGAAAACAGTCTTTTCCATGTGAATATTTTAAAGTATACTATTAAAGAAGTGTTAGAAAAGGGTAAAGTACAATATAAACTCAAATCATTTCCAAAAAATAATGCTAATGGAAACAATACATATCAGAATCTATAAAAAACAAATCAGTGATTAGAAAAAAATTTATAGCTTTCAAATATTTATACAATGAGAATAAATGGATTCTATCTCTAACATGAAAAGCTAAAGCAAAGAAAAGCAGAGGAAGAAAATAAGGATAAAAGCAATGAGGTTGAATACAGAGAACAAATAGGACCAATAAACAATCAACACATGCTGATTATCCGAAAATAAAAAATATTTTGATGACAGACCAGTAATGAACCTACTCCAGAAAAGGGGGAAGAAAGCATAAACATTCAATATAAGAAATCTAAGGGGTTTTAGAAACAAAAACTTACATTGTTATTCGGTGTTTAGTCACTAAGTTGTGTCCGACTCTTTGTGACACCATGGAGTGCAGCATGCCAGGCTTCCCTATCCTTCACCATCTCCCAGAGTTTACGCAAACTCATGTCCATCTCATCCTCTTTTGCCCCCTTCTCCTCCTGCCCTCAATCTTTCCCAGCATCAGGGTCTTTTTCCATGAGTTGGTTCTTTACATCAGGTGGCCAAAGTAGTGGAGCTTCAGCTTCAGCATCAGTCCTTCCAATGAATATTTAGGGTTGATCTCCTTTAAGATTGACTGATTTGATCTCCTTGCTGTCCACAGGACTCTCAAGAGTCTTCTCCAGCAGCACAGTTCAAAAGCATCAATTCTTCAGTTTTAATGGTCCGAGTCTCATACCCATACACAACTATTGAAAAAGCCATAGATTTGACTATGCAGACCTTTGTCAGAAAAGTGATGTCTCTGCTTTTCAATATGCTGTCTAGGTTTGTCATAACTTTTCATTCAAGGAGGAAGTCTCTTTTAATTTTGTGGCTTTAATCACAGTTCACAGTGCTTTTGGAGCCCAGGAAAATAAAATCTGCCACTGTTTCCGCTTTTTCCCCTTCTATTTGCCATGAAGTGATGGGACTAGATGCCAAGATCTTAGTTTTTTGAATGTTGAGTTTTGAGAAAGCTTTCTCACTCTCCTCTTTCACCCTCATCAAGGGGCTCTTTAGTTCCTCTTCACTTTCTTCCATTAGAGTGGTATCATCTGTTCAAGCTGGATTTAGAAAAGGCAGAGGAACCAGAAATCAAATTGCCAACATCTGTTGGATCATCGAAAAAGCAAGAGAGTACCAGAAAAACATCTACTTCTACTTTATTGACTATGCCAAAGCCTTTGACTGTGTGGATCACAACAAACTGTGGAAAATTCTCGAAGAGATGAGAATACCAGACCACCTGACCTGCCTCTTGAGAAATCCGTATTGCAGGTCAGGAAGCAACAGTTAGAACTGAACATGGAACAACAGACTGGTTCCAAATCAGGAAAGGAGTACGTCAAAGCTGTATATTGTCACCCTGCTTATTTAACTTATATGCAGAGTACATGATGAGAAACGCTGGGCTGGATGAAGCACAAGCTGGAATCAAGATTGCCAGAAGAAATATCAATAGCCTCAGACATGCAGATGACACCACCCTTATGGCAGAAAGTGAAGAAGAACTAAAGAACCTCTTGATGAAAGTGAGACAGGAAAGTGAAAAAGTTGGCTTAAAGCTCAACATTCAGAAAACTAAGATCATAGCATCTGGTCCCATTACTTCATGGCAAATAGATGGGCAAACAATGGAAATAGAGACAAACTTTTATTTTGGGGGGCTCCAAAACCACTGCAGATGGTGACTGCAGCCATGAAATTAAAAGATGCTTGCTCCTTGAAAGAAAATTTATGACCAACCTAGATAGCATATTAAAAAGCAGAGACATTACTTTGCCAACAAAGGTCCATCTAGTCAAAGCTATGGTTTTTCCAGTAGTCATGTGTGGATGTGAGAGTTGGACTATAAAGAAAGCTGAGCGCTGAAGAATTGATGCTTTTGAACTGTGGTGTTGGAGAAGACTCTTGGGAGTCCCTTGGACTGCAAGGAGATCCAACCAGTGCATCCTAAAAGAAATCAGTCCTGAATATTCATTGGAAGGACTGATGCTGAAGCTGAAACTCCAATACTTTGACCACCTGATGTGAAGGACTGACTCATTTGAAAAGACCCTGATGCTGGGAAAGACTGAAGGCAGGAGGAGAAGGGGATGACAGAGGATGAGATGATTGGATGGCATCACTGACTCAATGGATGTGAGTTTGAGTACCCTCCAGGAGTTTGTGATGGACAGGGAAGCCTGGCGTGCTGCAGTCTATGGGGTCGCAAAGAGTTGGACATGATTGAGTGACTGAACTGAACTGACAGATCTGCATATTTGAAGTTGTTGATATAATTATTTTCATAGTATTGCAAAAATACATTTGAAAACCTAGATTTAATGCAAATCACAATATGTCAAAATTAATCCCAGTAAAGGTAAAAGGCCTATACTAATCAGTTTTATTCTAAAAACTAAAGATATCAAAAAACAACTGACTCAACCAAGTGCCAGGCCCAGATGGTTTCACAAGGAAATTCTAAATCCCCAAAGGTCTGTTATTTAATTGTTACATACAGTGATTCAGAGCATTTTAAAAGAAGAAAACATTCCAAATTGTTTTTACAAAGCGAGCATAACATCAATTCCAAAAATATGGCAAATACTGCACCATTCTCATTTATGTATATAAATGTAAAGAATTTTAAGTCAGCATCATCAGCAACAGAACACAAAAGCACATTAAAAAAATACTTGATGCAATTCACCAGTTGGTATGTATCCAAATGGGCTGAAAACTTACATCCACACAAAAATCTGCACATAAACATTTACAGCATCTTTATTCATAATTGCCAAAACATGGAGGCAACTAAGATGTCCTTCAGTAGGTGAATGGATACATAAACTGTGATACATCCAGACAATGGAATATTATTCAGTGCTAAAAGAGAAAGAAACTAATAAGTCAAGAAAAGACACAGAGAAATCTTAGATGTTTATTACTAAGTGAAAGAAGTTAATCTGAAAAGGTTACATACTGTATGACTCCAACTACATGACCTTTTGGAAAAGGCAAAATTATGGAGAAAATAAAAGGATCAGTGGTTTCCAAGGATTGGAGGAGACAGGCGTAAGTCAGTGATGTATAAAATTTCAGGGCAGTGAAACTATTCCGTATGATACTATAATAGTGGGTACATATCATTACACATTTGTCCAAACCCATAGAATGTACAAAGCCAAGAATGAACCCTCATGTTAGCTATGGACTTTGAGCAATAATGATGTGTCAGGGTAGGTTCATTTGATCATAACAGATGTTCCACTCAGGTGGAGGATGCTGATAGTGGGGGAAGCCTTGTGTCTGTGGGGCAGGGAGTATATGGGAAATCTCTGTTCCTTCCTTTCAATATTGTGTGAACCTAAAACTGCTATAAAAAATGAAGTCTGTTAAAAAAATCTTTTTAAACCCAAACTTTATAACCAAGATGGGTTTATTCTAGGAATATAAGGATTGTTCAATATTAAGAAAGCCATTAATATAATTTATCATATTAATAGATACAAGGAGGAAAATGCTAAGATTATTTCCACGTGTGCTGAAAAGGCTTTTTATACAATTCCACATCTTTTTTTCTGTTTAAAAAAAAGCTCAATAAAATAGAAATTGATGGATACTTCCTAACATAATAAAATAACAAAATATATCACAGCATCTTACTGGGGAAACATCAGAGGCATTCCTACTAAAGGTCAAGAACAAAACAAGGATGCTCACTATCTCTACTGTAACTTACTGCTTTAATGGAGATTAGCCAGTGCAATAAGACAACTCAATTAAAGGCATAAAATCTGGAAATAAAGAAATGAAGTTACACTTGCCAATGTTTTTAGAATAAACATAGAAGATCCAAGGAATCACCCAAAGCTAACACAAACATTAAAGAATTCAGTAATGGTTGCTAAATTTTAAGTTAACATACAAAAAATATTACCCTTCAGACATATCAAAGAGTAAGATAGAAGACAATGTAGAAGTAAACCTTCTTTACAAAAGCAACAAAATTTAAAATACTAAACAGTAAACAATCAGAAATATGCCAACTTATATGAGAAAAATCTTTAAAATATCCTTGAAATCACAATAGTGATCTTGAACAAATGAAAGGGATGCCATGTTCTTGGATAAAGGCAAATAAAATTGTTAATTTTCCTTAAAATTAATATATAAATATAAGTCAGTTTCATAATGGTAGTAACATGATTTTTTTCTGGAGTTAAGTTGATAAGCAAAGTCAAAAGACAAATGACAAACTGGGAGAAAATATTACTACTCACATGAAATTAAAGGGCTATTTGTCCTAATATATACAAGTAAAATTATCAAAATCCAATAAAAACATGGCCAAGAGACATGAACAGACAATTCACAGAAAAAGATACATAAATGGATCTCAAACATATGAGACAATGTTCAACTTCATAAAAGCAAACTGAATTAAAATGCTACTGTAATATCATTTAGAATCTATTAGTTTGGCAAAAATTCAGAAGTTTGACAATGCACTCTCTTCCTGTGGCTCTGTGCACGAATGCTTTCATGTGTTGTTGCTGACAGTACAAAATGGGTCAAATGGAGAAAAATATGGCAATATCGAGTAAAGCGACATACAATCCTTCTAAGAATTTACCCTGAGGTGATATCTCCACAAAGACAAAACAACATATGTACAAGGTTTCCCACAAATAGCAGCGCTGTTTGTTCCCCTGCCAGACGATTTCTCTTAGGTTTCGTCAGTGAACGATAGAGATAGGAAGGCAGGAGAAGGGAGAAGGGGCTTGCCTCCTGCTTCCAGTCCCAGTCAGAACGCCGGAGCAGCACAAGAACAGCTGTACCTCCAGCCTCCCGCTTCTGTTGGTGCTCACAGCTTCAAAGGCTTGGCACCTTCCTCCCAGAAGTCCCAACACCAGTCTTGGTACCGTCCGCCTAGACGTCTGAGCAGGAGCAGTGCTCAGCATCCAAGGACCAGCTCCATGGCGCCCCCTTGAGGTCTCAGCTGTGGACTATCTCCTCTAGGGGATTGTGGGAGTCCCTCCTGCAAATCCCCAGGTTCTATCCATGCTATTTCTTCCATTTTGTTCCCTAACCCTAGCAGCAATGGTCTCCTTTTTACAGCTACTACTTAAAGGAGATTTAAACAAAGTGAAGGGATATATCTTGCCATGGCTTCCCAGGTGGCTCAGTGGTAAAGAACTCGCCTGCCAATGCAGGAAATGCAAACAGGTTCAGTCCCTGGGTGGGGAAGATCCCCTGGAGAAGGGCATGGCAACCCATTTCAGTATTCTTGCCTGGAAAATTCCATGGGCTGAGGAGCCTTGCGGGCACAGTGCCCGCAAAGAGTGGGTCCGACTGAGCACACACAGCACAGCAATGGTAGTGAACACCACTGGCAGGGACACCATCTAAAACTGGGGCCCCCAGTGACTCCAAAAACAAAACCAGTCTCCAGACTAAAATGTCCATTTTGGAACTTCCCTGGTGGTCCAGTGGTTAAAACTCTGCACTTCCTCTGCAGGGGGCATAGGTTCCATCCCTGTTCAGGGAAGGAGGGGGGCGTGGTGGACAAGATCCTCTTTAAAGCTGAAAGAGAAAAAAGTCTACATTCTTTAAGCCCTCCATTTTGAGTTCTCTTTTCTATAGTAAGCTTAGCTTTACCCATACTAAGACACTGGGTTAAAGATTTAGATGTGAAAAACAAAAATTATAGAATTTTCTGAAGAAAATATCTTTATAACTTCAGGATATGGAGTGATTTCTTAAAGAAGGCATTAAAAAGCACTAACCATAAAGGAAAAGAAAAGCCCACATTAAAACTAAGAACTGTTCATCAAAAGACACTTTTAAAGGAGTGGAAAGACAAGTTACAGAAAGAAGATATTTTCAGCACATGTCAAAGATCTAGAATTCAGAATATATGTAGAAATTCTACAAAATCAATGAGAAAAAGGGGACAAATTAACACACTATTTGAACTGCAACCTTAGGGAGAGACAATCCAAATGATCAATATGAAAAAAAAAAGTTCCACCTTATTAATAATGAGAAAAAAAATTTAACAAGACCATAGTCAGGTAATATATTTAGTCACTGATTGGAAAATTCTTTAAATCAGAAAATACCAAGTGCTGATGAGGGCAATAAAAATGAATGAACTACTGATACATGTAAAAACACAGATGAATCTCAAACACAGCAATTTCAGGGAAAGAAGTCAACACAAAAGAATGTTTGCTGTATAATTTCGTTTATATGAACGAACACTTGCCAGTGCAAGTTGTTGAAATCATTTGTGTGTAAGTTAGTAAAAAATCAAAAGTGTAAGTTGGTAAAATAATTTTGAAGATCAATTTCACATTATCCTGTGAAACAGTAAATTTGCAAACTCTAAGACAGAGGATTTCCACTTCCAGGTATATACCATGTATATCTAGAACATGTAAACAATGTACATGCATGTGACAGGTACAAAAATGACTCATATAAACATTTCTAGTAGCGTTATTTTTTAAATAAACTTTGCTGTGGATTAGAGTAAAATGCACAGATTTTAAGTGCAGTTCAATGTGTTTAAATGAATGTATATATTTGAGCTACCATTTCCACAATCAAAACACAGAATATTTACATAACCCTGGAAAATTCCTCTATATCCCTTGGTAGTCAATCCCTTCCTCCAGGCAACTACTGATCTGACTTCTATCAGCATAGATCACTTTCATCTGTTCTAGAATTCATATAAACGAAATTATACAGCAAACATTCTTTTGTGTTGGCTTCTTTCCCTGAAATTACTGTGTTTGAGATTCATCTGTGTTTTTACATGTATCAGTAGTTCATTCATTTTTATTGCTAATTAATTTTCCATTGCATGAATTATCACACAATGATGGTGATTGGGTTATTTCACTTGGGGTTATTATAGATCAGTCTACTGTAAGTATTCTGTACAAGTCCTTTTGTGGACATATGTTTCCATTCTTCTTGAGAAAATATCTAGGACTGAAATTGCTAGGACATGGAATAGGTATATACTTATTTTAATTGTGTTTAAAACTTGTGAAATTGTTTTTCAAAGAGATTGTACCATTTTACACTTCCACAAGCAATATACAAGATTTCCAATTACTTCAGTTGGTGTCATCAATTTTTTTTAATGTTAATCATTCTAATTGGTGTGAAGAGATGTACCTAAATAATTTTAATATGCATTTCCATGATGATTAGTGATATTGAGCATCCTCATTTGCTGATTAGACTTTAACATACATGTGCGTGTGTGTATCTTCTTTTGTGAAGTATCTGTTCAAATCTTTTGTCCATTTTAAATTGGATTATTTGTATTGTTGTCAGAGTTCTTTATAAAGTCCATTTATCAAACTTAGGTGCTATTTTGCAAATATTTTCTTCCAGTCTGTGAGCTGGTTTTTCATTTTCTTATGGAAAGCCAAAGATTTTATTTTTGTTGTTATTGTTTGAAGTTAAATGATGGCTAAGCGGGTAAAGAATCCACCTGCATTGCAGGAGACACAGGTTTGATTCCCTGGGTTGGGAAGAGTCCTGGAAAGAGGAAATGGCAACCCACTCTGATATTCTTGCCTGGAAAATCCCATGAACAGAGGAGCCTGGCAGGCTACAGTCTATAAGGAGTCGGACATGACTGAGTGACTAAATACAGCAAACACAAAGAAATAAATTATCAACAAACAGACACCATTCCTACTTTATAAATAAGGAAAATAATGTTCATGATATGTCACTTGCCAGGGCCTCTCATTAGAGTCTGGAAATGTAGGTTATCTAATAACTCTGTATTTTAAAAGTTGTGAGGAACTTACAAATTTTTTTCCAAAGTAGCTGCACAATTTTGCACTCCTGCAGCAATGTATAAGGGTTCTAATTTCTCCATATTCTCAACAACACTAATTACTGTCTATCTTTTTAACTTTAACTATTGTTGTGTGTGAAATAGTTAAACTCCTATCCTATTTTATTGTGCACTTGGGTTTGTTTTTTTTTTTTTAGTAATTGAAAAATGCTTTATTTTAGAGATGCTACCTTTGGAATTTAAAATAAGCATATATACACTAAAGAAATTGCCTTACAATATAGGTAGTTTAAGAAATTTGAAATGATTTTCATTAAAATTTTAAAATTTATTTATTTTTAATTGAAGGATAATTGTTTTACAATACGGTGTTGGCTTTTGCCATACATCAAAATGAAAAAATATTTTAATAATTCTAAAAATAATTTTGGAAGGCATGGGGAAGGATGGAAGAGCTAAATTATTATTTCAGTCTCTGATTAGTGGTTTTTCATCCAGTTCAGTCAGGTAAGTAAAGATTTATTAGAATATATGTATGTATATGTATATACATATATCTGAATCATCCTACCGTACACCCCAAACCAACACACCACTGTAAATCAACCATGCTTCAATTAAAAATTTTTTTAATTAAAAAACAAAACAAAAGATTTATGAGAGAAATTATGTTTTAGGAAATCAGGGTGATAAAAATAACATTCAGCATGAGATCGTATCATTCAAGAAAGATTGATAAACTGCTTGTAAAAGTCAAGATATAATCAAATTATATTCATAAGATCCTACTAAGTAACAGAAATACTCAGTAGAATCATCACAGAAATAATTATTACTATTTATTCAACACCTATCATTTGCCAGGCACTGTGCTAAGTGCTTTACAGTTATGATTTCTAATTCTAGGAACTATACTTAGGAAGATAGTTAAGCTATTTTTTTGAAGAAATGAAGCTTATTAAAGTTTAATGCCCCATCTAAGGCCATACATCTGGTAGATGTGAGAACTGCTGTTTGAATCCAAGTTTTTCTTGGATTCTTATCATATAGAAAATCATCAGAATAAACTGCTCTTATATTTTATCCAAATTTCATTTGTAAAATTTTAGACATGCCCTAGTATTCTGATATGGCAATATCTATCTTTCATCGTTTTAATAAATAAGAAAATCCATTATGTTCTTATCATTTGGAAAATAGTATTATCACAGATAACAATACTAAGCTCATCTTGTCCTCAGTTCCAACAATTTAGAACTTGTTACTCAATACAAGACACCCTCTGATTCATATGCAAAGCACAGTATTCTATTTCACAATCACAAAGATCCAAAACTCCATTTTTGAGCCATTTCTGCATGAGAACCCAGGTTGCATTTGTCTGTGATTGAGCGAATATTAAATCAAGAAGTCCCTGAACAGGTCACAGTGTTGACAAAATTCAACATGATGCTGGAGTCTACAGACACAGGAATCAAAGCTGGGCCCTTCTACACAGCTCCAGGTCCTGTTGATGGTTTAAAGTCAAGGTCTCTTTGTGCCGAACATACTCCCCAGTTTCTGCTTGATGAAATACCACCATAATCATGGTGTCTACTCTCCTGCAGTCTTGTGTAGACTTTGCTGCCACCCCAAAACCCAAACGGATGTCTGCCATGGAATTCCCCATGACTCCCTAGTACTGAGAAGTATTTCCAGTAATTTGACCGAGTCCAGATTTCAGCTCATGGTTCCCAGACAGGAAGGCTTGCTCTGTTTCAGGAACACTTTATTCTTGGCATAGTGCTAAGTTGATCAGTCATGTCCAACTCTTTGTGACCCTATGGACTATGGACGGTAGCCTCCCAGGCTCCTTTGTCCATGGGGATTCTCCAGGCAAGCTACTGGAGTGAGTTGCCATGCCCTCCTTCAGGGGATCTTCCCCATCCAGGGATTGAACCCACATCTATGTCTGCTGCATTGGTGGGTGAGTTCTTTACCACTAGCGCCACCTGGGAAGCCCCATTCTTGGCATAGGGTGCTAGGTAATCCAGAGCTGTAATGTCCAACTGAAACTTGTGGGTCTTAGGGAATTTTCCAAAGTACCTCCCAAGCAAAACCAGCTTGTCACCAGAGATACCCACGACCAACTTCAAGATCATCTCATTCACACAGTACACTGTGCAGTCATTGTACAGCCTGAAACAATAGGTGCCGTAGGACCTGTTGACCAGTAGCTGAAGGTTCTCTCTGATGAATCTTGCTGTCTTCTCAAACATTACATGGGTCTCCTCTTCAGTCAGAGGCCAAATTTTCCTACTGGGTTGAAACCCAGAATCTTCAGGCCTCAGTTGTTGAAATGGAAACTTCATTGTGGTTTTAATTTGCATGTTAAGCATCTTTTATGTGCTTTCTGATCATTTGCATGTCTCTTTTGGAGAACTGTCTATTGAGATACTTAGCTTATTTTAAACATTAAGGTATTTGTGCTTTTATTGTTGAGCTATATTTTTTAATCATTCTGAATACAAGTCCCTAATCTGATACATGACTTGCAAATATTTTCTCTCTGATTCTATGCATTATCTTTTCATTTTTTTTGATGATTTCCTTTAAAGCACAGTAGGTTTTAATTTTGATGAAGTCTGATTTACCCTTTTCCCTTTTATTGCTGTGTTTTAGGGGTCTCATTAAGAAACCAGAATCTAACCTAAATCCAAGAAGATATCAATCTAGGTTTTTTTTCTTCCCAGCAAGGTTATAGTTTTAGCTCTTACATTTAGGTCAATGATCAATTTTGAGTTAATTTTCATATATAGTGTGATACAGGGGTCCAGTTTCATTCTTTTATGTATGAATATCTGAATGTCCCAATACCATTCATTGAAAAAAAACAGGTTTTTCCCATCAGATTTTTTTGGCACCCTTGTTGAAAATCAGTTAACTATAAATAAGAGTTAGGCATTCCTTCCCAAACTTCTGAATTTATATTTAATATCATTTCCTCCATCCTTAAGAATTTCTCTTAGCATTTCTTACTGTGGGCATTATTTATAATTGCAAGACAACTGAAAGCTCACCAAATGTCCATAGATGAAAGAATGGATAAATGAAATGAATTATTTTCTTAGACTGTCTTCCAGCAGTGAAAAATGAATTTATTGTAACTACATACAAAAACACAGAAAACTCTTAGAATAATATGAACTCTGCAAACAACCCAATTTTAAAATGGGTGGAAGAACTGAATAGACATTTTCCCAAAGAGGAAATGCAGGTGGCCAACAGGCACATGAAAGGCGCTCAACGTTGCTAACCATCAGGAAAGTGCAAATCAAAACCATAGTGAAACTTCATACCTGTCAGAATGACTATCATCAAAAAGACCACAAATAACAAATGTTGGCAAGACGTGGAGAAAAGGGAACCCTCAAACACTGCTAATATAAATTGGTGCAGCCACTGTGGAAAATGGTATGGAGGTTCCTCAAAAAACTAAAAGTAGAGCTACTATATGACTCCAAAATTTTATTCTTGGATCACTTCAGTTCAGCTCAGTCACTCAGTCATGTCCGACTCTTTGCAACCCCAAGGAGAGAAGCACGCCAGGCTTCCCTGTCCATCACCAACTCTCAGAGCTTTGTCAAAATCATGTCCATCGAGTTGGTGATGTCATCCAACTATCTCATCCTCTGTCATCCCCTTCTCCTCCTGCCTTCAATCTTTCCAAGCATCAGGGTCTTTTCCAATGAGTCAGTTCTTTGCATGAGGTGGCCAGAGTATTGAAGTTTCAGCTTCAGCATCAGTCCTTCCAATGAACACCCAGGACTGATTTCCTTTTGGATGGACTGGTTGGACCTCCTTGCAGTCCAAGGGACTCTTAAGAGTCTTCTCCAACAACATAGTTCAAAAGCATCCATTCTTCGGCGCTCAGCTTTCTTTATAGTCCAACTCTCATATTCATACATGACTACTGGAAAAACCATAGCCTTGACTAGACAGACCTTTGTCATCAAAGTAATGTCTCTGCTTTTTAATATGCTGTCCAGGTTGGTCATAGCTTTTCTTCCAAGGAGCAAGCATTTTTTAATTTCATGGCTGCAGTCACTATCTGCAGTGATTTTGAAGCCCAAGAAAATAAAGTCTCTCCCTGTTTCCATTGTTTCCCCATCTATTTGCCATGAAGTGATGGGACTGGATGCCATGATTTTTATTTTCTGAATGTTGAGTTTTAAGCCAACTTTTTCACTCTCCTCTTTCACTTTCATCAAGAGGCTCTTTAGTTCTTCACTTTCTGCTGTAAGGGTGGTGTCGTCTGTATATCTGAGGTTATTGATATTTCTCCCGGCAATCTTGATTCCAGCTTGTGCTTCATCCAGCCCAACATTTTGGATGATGTAAGTTAAATAAGCAGGGTGACAATAAACAACTTATACTACATATAAGCTGTATACACACACACACAAACACAAACACACACACACACACATATATATATATATATATAAAATTTGAAAAGATTCATGAACCTCAATGTTCCTAGAGGCACAATTTACAACTACCAAGACTTGAAAGCAACCTAAGTGTCCATCAACAGATGAGTGGATAAGAAGATATGAGATACACACACACACACACACACACACACACACACACACACACACACAAAATGACATACTACTCAGTCATAAAAATGAATGAAATTTTTCCATTTGAAGCAACATGGATGGACTTGGAGGATATTATGCCAAGCAAAATAAGCCAGCCAAAGAAAGACAAAAACTGTATGATACTACTTATATGTAGAATCTAAAAAATACAACAAATATTAATAAAACAACAATAACAAAGAGAAGCAGACTCACAGATAAGAAGAACAAACTAGTGGTTGCCAGTGGAGAGAGGGAAAAGGGGAGGGGCAATATAGGGGTAGGAGAGTTAAGAGGTACAAACTAATATCAATATGCATAAAATAAACTGCAAAGATATATTGTACAACATAGGAAAAATAGTCAATATTTTATAAGTGGAGGATAACCTTTAAAAATTGTGAATCATGGCCTCTTGCCTTCTGAGATGACTCATGCCCTCTCTGTGAAGTCTGCTTCTCTCAGGGCCACTTTCACCTTTTGAGATGAACCCCATTCTGTCTATGGAATGTGTTGTTGTTGTTGGTTAGTCGCTAAGTCGTGTCCAACTGTTTTGTGACCCCACGGACTATAGCCTGCCAGGCTTCTCTGTCCATGGGGTTTTCCCGGCAAGAGTACTAGAGTGGGTTGCCATTTCCTTCTTCAGGGGATCTTCCTGACCCAGTGATAGAACCCGAGTTTCCTGCTTAGCAAGCAGATTCTTTACGAAAGAGCCACCTGGGAAGCCCTATGGAATATTCAGTTCAGTTCAGTTCAGTCTCTCAGTCATGTCGGACTCTTTGCGACCCCATGAACCGCAGCACGCCAGGCCTCCCTGTCCATCACCAACTCCCTGAGTCCACCCAAACCCATGTCCATCGAGTCGATGATGCCATCCAACCATCTCATCCTCTGTCATCCCCTTCTCCTCCCGCCCTCAATCTTTCCCAGCATCTGGGTCTTTTCCAATGAGTCAGCTCTTCACATGAGGTGGCCAAAGTATTGGAGTTTCAGCTTCAACATCAGTCCTTCCAATGAACACCCAGGACAGATCTCCTTTAGGATGGACTGGTTGGATCTCCTTGCAGTCCAAGGGACTCTCAAGAGTCTTCTCCAACACCACAGTTCAAAAACATCAGTTCTTCGGTGCTCAGCTTTCTTTATAGTCCAACTCTCACATCCATACATCACCACTGGAAAGACCATAGCCTTGACTAGACAGACCTTTGTTGGCAAATTAATGTCTCTGCTTTTTAATATGCTGTCTAGGTCGGTCATAACTTTCCTTCCAAGGAGTAAGCGTCTTTTAATTTCATTACTGCAATAACCATCAGCAGTGATTTTGGAGCCCCCAAAAATAAAGTCAGCTACTGTTTCCACTGTTTCCCCATCTATTTGCCACGAAGTGATGGGACCAGATGCCATGATCTTAGTTTCCTGAATGTTGAGCTTTAAGCCAACTTTTTTCACTCTCCTCTTTCACTTTCATCAAGAGGCTCTTTAGTTCTTCTTCACTTTCTTTCATAAGGGTGGTGTCATCTGCATATCTGAGGTCATTGATATTTCTTCCAGCAATCTAGATTCCAGCTTGTGCTTCACCCAGCCCAGCGTTTCTCATGATTTACTCTGCATATAAGTTAAATAGGCAGGGTGACAATATACAGCCTTGACGGACTCCTTTTCCTATTTGGAACTAGTCTGTTGTTCCATGTCCAGTTCTAACTGTTGCTTCCTGACCTGCATACAGGTTTCTCAAGAGGCAGGTCAGGTGGTCTGGTATTTCCATCTCTTTCAGAATTTTCCACAGTTTATTGTGATCCACATAGTCAAAGGCTTTGGCATAGTCAATAAAGCAGAAATAGATGTTTTTCTGGAACTCTCTTACTTTTTGATGACCAATCAGATGTTGGCAATTTGATCTCTGGTTCCTCTGCCTTTTCCAAAACCAGCTTGAACATCTGGAAGTTCACGGATACATACTATGGAATATGTACCTTTCTAAATAAAACCACTTCTTACCCATCACTTTGTCTCTCACTGAATTCTTTCTGCAACAAGAGCAAAAACCTGAGCATCTGTTAAGTCCTGAAACCAGGAATTAAGGCCCCCCTTCCAGGTGGAGGAGGGAATGATGATGTTGACCCTCCAGACTTCAATCAACTAATGCTTGGACTCTGTTCACCTTTGCCCCAATTCTATGCTGAATTCTCCTCCGCTCAACACGCCTCATGAATATGCACATAACTTTAGTTTAAGAATTCCCCAATTTTGCAGTTCTGGGAGACATTTTGAGAAATGATCCCTGGTGTTCTCTTTCCTTGCTGCAAGTAATAAATCCTTCCTTCAACCTATAACCCCCCTAAAAAATTGTGAATCACTATACTGTACACCTGTATCATATAATACTATACATCAACTATACTTCAATAAGAAAAAAAGGAAAAAGAATTCTGACTTTTATTCAGTGTAAGATGACAATTCATTGTAGTGCTTTGAGCAGAGGAACAATATTATATGACTCACATTGTAACAGGATTTTTCTGGGTGCTTCATTGAAGTAGAACGTGGGGGGTGGAAAGGGGTAAGAACAGAAGCTGGCAGATCCACTGTGAGGCTACTGCAATAATTTACATAACAGATGATGATGTCTTGGACTAAGATTGTGGTAGTGGGAATGGCGAGAAGTGGTAGAACTCTGGATATATTTTGAAGGTACAAGCAACAAAATTTGAGGGGTATTGGTGAAGGATAGGAATCAAGTAGGTATTAGGATGAAAGGAAAATGAGCTAACTTTAAAATATTTTTTAAAACAATGACACAGTTGGTATGATGATACTGCAAAAATGGTGAGGCATAGAAAGTGAAAGGAATCAGTAACACGGATGTTTTTAGTCTGAACAAATGGAAGAATAAAGTCTTATGTCATTGTCTGAACTTTTATGTTTCAAATTTTTATAATATGCAAATGTTGAGAATAAATAACTTTTAATAAAAAGATTATAAATATGAATTAAAACAGTAATTAGACTATTTAGAGATTTTGAAAATGAGAATAAGAAATGAGATACTAGAAAACACTGATAAGAATATCTCAGTAGGAGTATCTCAAAGTTAAACATGTACTTTAAAACTTTTCTATAAAATTTTGTATTACAATTATTATGTATGCATGATCATGGTATTTTTGTCTATTAAAACTTCTTTATTGATGCATCTTCAGCATGTAGAAAGATGGAAGGCATATAATATGCACTCAAGAGTCAGCATAAATGAACAAAGAGCCTTATTTTTTCTCTAGGTCCAATTTTTTCCTTTACCTATTATTTAAATTCCACAAGTTCTGAGTTTGACTTTCACCATTCTACATGATAAGAATTAAGAAACAGTGATTTATGTGTCATTATTATCAGAGTAAACTTCAGTTATAACTAAACCAATCTAAAGAATTTTAAACTGAAAGGAATTTTTTAATCTGTGAAACAAATCAGCAAGTTAAACTAAAATTCAGAAGAGTTCCTTAAATATTCTTCATTATGCACATCTTGGAATGTGTCTATTTACTAGAGATTACAAAAAAATACGACTACCTTTTGAGATAGGAGATAAAGCAGCTTATGTTGTGTAGGGCAAGATTCTATGTTGGTACATTTATCATTCTTACTAGGTGATAACTAAGCTGACTCCAAGAATTCTGTGCTTATTCAAGTGTGGTTAGCATGCCACTGGAGATTTACGTGATTATTTTAGTTGATGATACACAGACACGCTATTAAAAAAAAATCAACAATTCCATGGATAATAATGTTTAGGACTAGGTTAAAGTAGGCATTACAATGAAAGGAATATGAGTCAACTTAAAAATTATTTTAAAAATAACAGCCCAGTTGGTGTGATGACATTGTGAAAATTGTGATGATCATAAATGAAAGACTGAAGTTTTAGAAACATTAAGTTAAAGGAATAAGGAAGAGTACAAAGCACATTGTATACCATTAATAAGGAGTTATTAACTTGATGAGGTTTGGAAAGGGAATTGAGAAGCTGGACTGATACAGCTTCTAAATGATCTACGGACAATGGTTCAAGGACAGAGAATAAAGAGATGCTATTAAAGAAAAGGTTCTGGCACTTAGCTGGGACTTTATCATAAACAAAGAGAGGTGATACTGCTGTCAATCAGTGGTCAGCTCATTGAGTGTCAGTTGGTCTGTTATATGTCTGTCTTCACATATCTTATCTATTTGAGAAAGAAAAGTACATGAAGACTGTGATTATATCTGTGTGGTCTACCTCCTTTCATATTGGTAGAATAAAATATATATGTGGATATTTAAATATTTTAATACTAATGAAAGAGCATTTTATGACATATGAATTGATTCAGAGATGATTTTTTCTTAACAATATGCAAAAAAAATATATCATAACTACATGGTTCAGTGAGTTTTCACACACTAAATAAACCCATAAAGCATCATTTTCCCTTTGTTTTTAAACTAGCTGCATTGCCTAAACTTATTTGTCCACTTTTACTTAAATGAAATAAAACACTCTACTCATTGGGATTTCATGCCATGTCCTATCTTCAGACCATCATAATTGTTAGTGCTTTTAATGTTTAAAGTCTACATGTGAACTTTTTACTGTCTCAACATAGGTTGGGAGTGGGGATGGAATTACCATTAAAGCATTCTCTCTGGAGTGATATATAGGATTCCATTAACATTTATTTTAAATAGCGTAAATTCCAACAGCAACAGGTCTTGTTACCTTTATTTTCTCTCCTTTGTTCAATCAGAAGTTCAAATAGATATAATATGTGCACTATTATTAACCAATGAGATTATCCTGCTTTGGTGTATTTTAAGTTGCTAAATGCTAACTTATTAATAATTATGGTTTTCTTCTGGCCATTTCTTTTCTGTGATTATAAATGCTGTAAAACAGAGATGGAGAACACACCAAATCTGACACTCTTCTTGTGGTAATTGTGTTCTCGACTTCTTAGCTGCAATCTAAAATAATTTTTCCTTGGTGGATTATTATGACTTTTGGATTCAGAAGAGAATTTTCCAAACTTCAAAGATTAGACAAATTACAAAGTTAGGAATATGGTTAGCATTTAAATTAAAATTTCCAGTTGATTTGATGAGCAATTACAATGAAAACAGAATAAATTTTTGTACCAATTAAAAAATTACTATTAATCTTTCTCTGAACTATTTTTCTTGTTTCCTTAATCTTTTCTTTTTATTCTTTTTTCTAAATCTACCTCCATTGTAGTTTTCTCCTATACTGAGTCCTTATAACTTAAAATCTTTCTCCTCTTTCTTGGTGTGTGTGTGTGTGTGTGTGTGTGTGTGTGTCTCCTTTGTTCTGAATCTTCGGTCCATTTTGTTCATCTGGTAATTTTTATGTTTTCTCTCTGTCTCTGTTTGTCTCTCTTTCTCTTTGGCTTCTTCCTTTCCATTCTTCTTCCCTCCCTATTTTTGCTTCTCTTTCTTTTAGTTGAAAACTGAGAAATTTTTATCTTGACAGCTCAGAGCAAAGATATTTGATTAACTTGAAACTCATAATTTGGTAGATTTGTTTTCTTCTTATTTCATGATGTTTATTTTGAACATTTATTCATAAGTCTCTTTGCCATTGACAGGTTATTATAAATAAAAATAACAATCTTTGTGAGGTACAAGAATAAAATAATATGAACATGATATGCTCATAAAATGTGGTTTCTTAAATATTGAAAATTTCAAAAAAAATCTATTTTCTAGTTAGTTTTTAAAATAATGCATATTATCTTAATGACTTCAATAGTCACTAAGATTTTTAGGAAAATGAGTAGTATATTCTAACATTCGCTACTTGCATAAGTCAATGGGAAGTATGTGTTTTAAGAAAAAAGTTAACAAAAATAGATCAATATTTAGACACATGCTGGAGAAAATCTTGAACTTCAATAGAGAAAAAAAAATCATACATGCATAAAACTAAATAAAAAATCAAGAGCAAATGCCAGCAACAAAAATACTCAAACTAGGCTCAGACTTTTTTCTATGACATTACATACTAGAAAGCAACGAAATAATGTCTTTGTACTTGAAAGAGATTGAGTCTCATGACTTATACTTGGTCACTATGTCACTTCATATGTGAAGATAACAGACAGAGTTAGATAGCCAAGGACTGCCCATAGCCCTTCCTGAAAAAATACTCAAGTAAAATTCTGGTCAGCCAAGAGAGTAGTCAAAATAGAGGTTCAAAGTGAGGAGAGATGACTGTATCGAAGAATGGGTGCTAAGAATTAAAAATCCATTTAATCATAAGATTATATTGCAATAATTATTATGAACAATTACAAAACAAAGAATATATTACTAGCAAGTCTTAGAAAAGACATGTTTAAAGGTAAAGATAACTTGAATATAAGAAAAGATTTAAGTTCCCCAGACAGATGGGGAAAAAATGAGGAGATATGAGAAATGTTAAAATGTTCTGATAACCTTTTCGTGTGTGTGCAATTCAATGACTTTCAGTATATGCACAGAGTGTGCATGCATCACCACAATCCATTTTAGACTATTTTTTTTTTAACCTCAAAAAGAAACCTTATACCCTTTAGCCATCAGCCCACAACCTCATAAGTACCACCAAATTCAGGCCTAGGCAACCACTAATCTACTTTCTGCCTTTATAAATTTTCCTCATCTGGACATTTCACAGAAATGCAATCATACAATATGTAATGCTTTGTGACTGACTTCCTTCGCTTAGCGTGTTTTTGTAGCATGTATCAGCATTCCATTCCCTTTTATATATGAATAATATTCCATAGATATACTGTATTCATTTGTTGATGGGCACTTGGGTTTTTTCCTACTTTCTGGTTATTACAAATAATGCTACTATGAAATTTTGGAATTTTTTCTGTGAACATGTGTTTCTTGGGTGTATGCCTAGGACTAGTGGATCATGTGGTAACTCTGCGTGTAAACATTTGGGGAACTGCCAAACTGTTTTTCAAAGTGGCTGCACCATTTAACATTCCCACCAGCAACGGATGAGTGTTCTAATTTGTACACATCCTGACTAGTACTTATTATCTATCTTTTTGATTATAGCCATCCTTGTGTGAAGTGGTATCTCACTCTGATTTTGGTTTGCATTTCTCTAATGATTAATGATACCGAGCATCCTTCCACGTGCTTACTGGTTATTTGTATTAATATATGTTTTTTTGAGTCATGACTATTCAAATCTGTTGCCAGCCTCTTGACTGGGTTGTCTCTTTGTTGTTGGTGTTGTTGAGTTGTAATAGCTCTTCATATATTCTGGATACTAGACAATTATTAAATATATAACTTGCAAATATTTTCTCCCATTCCATGAGCTGTCTTTTCACTTTCTTGATGAGGTTCTTTGGAGCTCACAAGTTTTAAATTTTGATGAGGTTCAGTTATCTATTTTTTTCTTTTATAGTTTACTCTTTTTGGTATCATAGCTAAGAAAATGTTGCCTAATTCAAAGTCAAAAAGATATTCATCTAGGTTTTCTTCTAAGTTTCTTAATTTTTTTTTCCTTCAAAAAGAGTTTCTTTATTGTTTTAACATTTAAAACATTTAAGTTGATGATTCTTTTCTGATTAATTTGTACAAATGGTGTCAGATTCAACTTTAGTTTTGTGGATGGTAGAAGTTCAACTTTACTTTTTTATATGTGGATATCCCATTATTATTCCCAGCACCATTCATGGAAAATACTATTGTTTTCCTACAGAATTTTCTTGACATTCTTGTCAAAAATCAATTGACATAAATGTGAGAATTTATTTCTGGATTCTCAATGCTATTTCATTAGTGTATAAGTCTATCCTTATGCCAGCTCCACACTACTTTGGTTACTATAGCTTTTACTAAGTTTTGAGATTGGGGAATGTGAGTCCTCCAACTTTTTTATTCTTTGTCAAGGTTGTTTTAGATATTCTGGGTCTCTTGTACTTCCATATGAACTTTAGAATCAACCTGCACCATTCTACAAAAAATGGCGGCTGAAGTTTTGATTGAGATTGCATTGAATATACACATCAATTTGAGACGTATCGCCATCTTAACAATATGAAGAACTCCATGAATCCAAGATGTCTTTCCATTTATCTTGGTCTTTAATTTCTCTCAATGACCTTTTGTAGTTTCCATTGTATGTCTTGCCTTTTTGGGGGGTTATATTTATTTCAAGTATCTTATTGTTTTTGATGCCATTGAGAATGGTATTTTCAATTTGTATTCCCTGATTTTTCATTGGTAACATATGGAAATGCATTTGAGTGTTGTATATTAATTTTTTATGCTGCAACTTTGTTAAACATGTTTATTAGTTCTAGTACTTTTTGTAGATATAATGGAATTTTCTACATAAAAGATCATGTCACCTACATTAAATAGTTTAATTTCTTCCTTTCCAATCTTGAAGCTTTTTTAGAAAAAGTCTTATTGCTCTAGATAGAAACTGAAGGGCCATGCTGGATAGAAGATGTAATGAGAGCAGATGTCCATGTCTTGTTACTGATACTTGAGGGCAATCATTTAGTTTTTCACCATTGAGTATGTGTTAGCAGTAGTCTTCTTCATCAGTGTCCCTTATCCAGTTGAGAAAGTTTCCTCCTTTTCCTAATTTGCTGAGAGATTCTTCAGGAATGGATATTGGATTCTGTCAAATTATCTTCTGTATCTACTGACATGATCATGTGTTTTTATCCTTTCTTCTATTAATGTGTTTTGTTTCAATGATGTTTTTGTAGGTTAGATCAATCTTGCCTTCCTGGGAGAAATTCCATGTGGTTGTGGTACATAACCCTTTTTATATAAATAGATCACGAAATTTGATATGTTAGTATTTTCTTGAGAGTGTTCGCATCAATTTTCCTAAAGATGCAAAAATATTTATAAAATGCTTTAAAATATTCATAAAATATTGGTTTGTGGTTTTCTTTCCTTGTGGTGTCTTTGTTTGGTCTTGGTATCAGTCATACAGGCGTCACAGAATGAGTTAGAAAGAAAGCATTCCTGTCTCTGTTACTTTTGGGGGACAGTTTGTGAAGGATAGCTATTAATTCTTCTTTAGAGGTTTGGTAGAATTCAGCAGTGAAGACATTAGGGCATGGACCTTCATTTCTGGGAAGATTTTTGGTTAATAATCCAATCTCTCCAACTGTTAAGTCTATCCAAATTTTCTGTTTCTTCTAGAGTCCATTTGGTAGCTTTGTCCTAGGAGTTTGCCTATTTCAATTTGTTAGCATACCACTCTTCACAGAACCCCCGTAATCCTTTCATCTGCAAGGCCAGTAGTGACATTTCCTTTTCAATTATTATTTTAGTAATTTGAGTCTTCTCTCTTTTTTGCTTTGTCAGCTACTTAAAAGTTTGTCAATTTTGTTCATCTTTTCAAGAAACCAGCTTTTAGTTTTGTTGGGTTTTTAATATATTTTTTTATTTTCTATTTCATTTATTTCCACTCTAATCTTTTTGTTTCCTTCCTTTTGCTTGCTTTAGTTATGGCTTGTTCTTTTCTAGTTTCCTATCATGTATGGTTAACTTACCGATTTAAGTTCTTTTTTCTATTTTAGTATAGATATATAAAGTTATAAATTTCAGTCTAAACACCACTCTGTGCATGTTTTGGGGTATGTTTTCAATGCTGTAAGCAGGTAGTTTACAACTATGTCTTCATCTTCATTTTCTGCTTGTGCAGAGCCTCAATGTCAGTCAGAGGAGAGAAATTATGGCTTTCTCAGCCCTTTCTTGAACATGAGCAGGGCACTGCACCTGCACAGGACTTTCTAGATTCCCTGCAATATGTTGAAGCTTTGTAACATAGACATCTCATTCTATATTTTTTCCTTTTAATTTTTTTGGTCAGGGTCTTAGTGTCTCCAACTAATATAATTGCCTCATGCACCTGCAGTGGTAAACAACTGACATGACTTGTTTTTGGCATATGTCCTATAATAATAAGTGTATTCACACAGAGTAAGCTCTGATGCAGGTCAAATAAAGACTAATTTTGATAACAGAGCTTTTCAAGGAGCTAAAAGGTCAAATAGTGACAATTATCTGGGGATGGAAAGAGTAGGAGTGTCAAATCCATTCTGCCTCTTTCCACCAGTGGCTACCAGGCTTCTGATTTTCACATCTATCATAGTTGTGAAGCCAATGGTTTCTAAGACTATCCTGGAACTTGAGGGAGAGGCATAGGAATAGGGCACGTTAAAAGCCACAAAGCTCACTGTTCTTACTGATATTTAGCCATTTTTCTTGAATAAATGATCCTAGAATATTGCAACACTTTCATTCATTTCTAGAGTTCTGAATAAGTTGATTTTGACAATTTTTTGTCATTGTTCTCTTGCTTTCAGGCTTCCCTGCTAGTTCAGATGGTAAAGAATCCACCTGCAATGCAGGACACCCAGGTTCGATCCCTGGGTTGGGAAGATTCCCTGGAGAAGAAAATGACAACCCACTCCAGTATTCTTGCCTGGTGAATTCCATGGACAGGAACCTGGCAGGCTACAGTCCATGGGGTCTCAAAGAGTTGGACACAACTGATCGACTAACACTCACACTAACATAATTTCTTGCTTTTGTGAATGAGCAGATTTTCATAGGTTCTTACTCTACCATTGTGAAAATGTTTCTAAACAAGTGCATTTTTAGATTAATATAATATATATATAAAATATATATAATATATATTATTGTGTAATATATATAATGAATACAGAGTATTTCAGGGTGCTATATTTCATTGTTTATTTTCAATTAATTGCATTTTGATCATGTGTCAAATTTTAAATTATAGAAGCTAGATTAAAAAGTTAAAGGGAGGGACTTCCCTGGTGGTCCACACTACCAATGCAGGGGTCCTGTGTTCAGTCCCTGGTCAGGGAACTAAATCCTACATGTTGCAACTAAGAGTTCAAATGCCCCAACTAAAGATCTCACTTGCTACACCAAAGATCAAAGATCCCATGTGCTGCAACTGACATTCAGCACAGCCAAATAAAAAAATATTAAAAAAAAAAAATAAGTCAGAGTGAAAAACAATTTGGTCAGTTTTTCTCTCTTTAGTTCTTTCTTTCTTTGTTTGTTTTGGAAGTGTTAATAGCCTTTGACTCTTTTCTCCCTGTGTAGCATATGTCATATCCTACTGTGAGTCCATCTGTTGTATTTGAGTACAACTTCAGGGATAAGGAAACATTCATGGGCTCAAAAACCATACGCTAGTAGGATTTTTGTTTCTGTTTCATTAATAAACACAACACGGAAAGAAAAATGAAGAAAAAATCTGAATCATCTTTGTAAATCCTGACTAGGAAAATGTTTAGTGTTACAATTTTGTTTTTATTATCTTTAAAAATTTTTTTTTATTTATTTGGCTGCGCCAGGTCTTAGTTGCAGCACGCAGGAACTGGTTCTCTGACTAGGGATTGAACCTGGGCCCCCTGCACTGGGGGCGTGGAGTCTCGGCCACCGAACCACCAGGGAAGTCCCTAGTGTTTAGATTTAAAAATGGAAATATGACTATACTTTATGCTTTGAGGACTTAGATCATAAAAGACGTTGGGATGCGGAAGAAGTAAAGAGTATGGGAGCGACGTTCCGACTTCTGACTTCTATTGTCAGAAGAAAGCCTGTCCTGGGTTGCATACACGACACAGGTCATGAAAAATGAAGGAGTTCGTCAAAATAAACTTTTGCCCCAAAATGAACAGGCTAACAGGAAAATTAAAAGTTCTTTCCTAGAAGGGGCTTTGAAAATTGTCATTCCTCAGCAGACGTTGGATGCTTCCAGACCTTCCAGACAAATCCTGAATTCTGTACAAGAAACTCCTTCCTGATTTCCCTTTTAAGGAAATTATCCTGAGATCAGATTAGTCTGGGTCGTCCGGTGGTATCTTCTAATGCTTTTAAAAAAAGAAGGAAATAGGCCTTTTAGGACCAAAAAAAATAACTTTAGTGTTACAGACCGTTTCATCTTTCAAGCGCAACAGCGACACCTAGTTGACAAAATCTTTCACTAACTAGAGCTTTTGTTATTCAGTCGCAAAGTCCTGTCTGACTCTGTGACCCCACAGACTGGACTGCAGACGTCAGGCTCCTTTGTTCTTCACTGTCTTCTGGAGTTTGCTCAGATTCATATCCACTGAGGCGGTGAATTTAACGTTTTCTATTTCTGTCTTTAAGAAAAAATATGCTATAAAATATTTATCCCTTAATAAATGTTTTCTTCCCCCTAGATTCACTCACGGAGAAGGCAATGGCACCCCACTCCAGTACTCTTGCCTGGAAAATCCCAGGGACAGAGGAGCCTGGTAGGCTGCAGTCCATGGGGTCGCTAAGAGTCAGACACGACTGAGCGACTTCACTTTCACTTTTCACTTTCATGCATTGGAGAAGGAAATGGCACCCCACTCCAGTACTCTTGCCTGGAAAATCCCATGGACGGAGGAGCCTGGTAGGCTACAGTCCATGGGGTCGCACAGAGTCGGACACGACTGAAGCGACTTAGCAGCAGCAGCAGCAGCAGCAGCAGATTCACTTAGGTCAGTGGCCACCGATAAAAAAAAAATTTCTCATATATATACTAAAAAGGTTCTCAGTAACTTGTGTGACCAGGGCCTTGGGTCCCCCAGAGTTGTTCAACAGGATATCAGGTAATCTCCAGTACCCACAGAACTCACCTGGGTGAGGGAACAAGACAGACCTCTTCGTAGCCATTTTTCTTCTTCCCATTAGAACTCTGATGAGGCGTTCTGATAGTAGCCACACTTTGGAGGAGGTGCTGATCATACTTCTCCAAGGTACATGGAGATTACAGTGAAATAATACCACTTAGAGGCCAGGGCTAGAATCTAGTTAAGAGTCCAGAATGGGGAAAAAAAAGATTGAAGTAAGAGTTCCAGGTAAGATTGCCACACAAGGAAGAAATATTTCTTAATTCTATATTTTAATAGACTAATCTAGGGGAAATATAAATCAAGAAAGCAAGCAAGCCATCAGTAAGTTCTAAATTGCTCTTCGTTCTCCTTCAGGTTTAATCTTGTTAAGAAGTCCTAGAGAATTGCCCGGATCGTCTCTAAAAGTCAGGACTGGTCCTAAAGTATGAAAAGACACCTGATACTGATGACTGAGGAAAGCTCCTGCTTCTTTAGTGTCTACTACAAGCAAGACATCATGCTAAGATTTCATGCACATTAAACCAGACTGTATTTAATACATACAATCCTGAAGTGTAGGCATTTAGTCTACCTTTACATGTAAGAAAAATGAGGCTTCAGGCTGTATAACTTAAGTAGCAGAATCAGAGATCAAATCTCAGTTATTTCGGTTCTAAATCCCATTATCTGTTCAATGTGTATTGCCTCCTGCCATACAGATAGAGGAAAGAAAATGGAAACTATTCTTCATCTCTTCTCTAGAAACCTGATGGAACAGTTTTACTGTTATCCTAAATTGAAAACTAACATTTCCTCCCCTGCTTCGTACTGTCAAATTTGGTATATTATATATTTTTCAACTTCAGGGGAGATTCACAATGATGCTGCTTCACTAGAACTTAAAAAGCATCATCAACGGGCTTCCCTGGTGGCTCAGTGGTAAAGAATCCACCTGCCAGTGCAGGAGACACGAGTTCAATCCCTGGTCCAGGAAGATCTCACATGCTTCTGAGCAGCTAAGCCACTGCACCACAACTATTGAGCCTGTGCTGTAGAACTCAGGAAGCCACAGTTACTGAGCCATGTGCCACAACTGCTGAAGCCCAATCACCTAGAGTCTGTACTCTGCAATAAGAGAAGCCGTGCAATGAGAAGCCTGCACACCACAACTAGAGAGTAACCCTGCTCATCGCAACTAGAGAAAAGCCCGCGCAGCAACAAAGACCTAGCACAGCCAAAAATATAAATAAATAAATACTTTAAAAAATCATCAAAATTTGATTTGCCTTAGTAGATTTATGAGAGTACAACTACTGGAACAAGTTGCTTAGATTTCAGTCCTGGCTCACCTATTTACTTACTGCATGACCTCGGCAAGTTACTTATGTGGGCCTCAGTTTCCTCATTTATAAATGGAATATGGTATGTGCTTAGTCAGGTCGCACTCTTTGTGACCTCATGGACTAGAGCCCGCTTAGCTCCTCTATCCATGGGATTCTCCACTGGAGTGGGTATCCATTCCCTTCTCTAGCAGATCTTCTGGACCCAGGGACTGAACCTGGGTCTTCTACACTGCAGGTTGATTCTTTACCATCTGAGCCACCAGGGAAGCCTGTATAAATGGAATAATAAAATTTATTTCACAGATTGTTGTGAGGACTAAGTAAAGTGCTTAAAACAGTGCCTGGCACTTAGCAAGAGCCTGGCACTTAGCAAGAGCTCAGTATCATTATTGAAGGCAATGGCACCCCACTCCAGTACTCTTGCCTGGAAAATCCCATGGATGGAGGAGCCTGGTAGGGTGCAGTCCATGGGGTCGTTAGGAGTCGGACACAACTAAGCGACTTCACTTTCACTTTTCACTTTCCTGCATTGGAGAAGGAAATGGCAACCCACTCCAGTGCTCTTGCCTGGAGAATCCCAGGGACGGGGGAGCCTGATGAGCTGCCGTCTATGGGGTCGCACAGAGTCGGACACGACTGAAGCGACTTAGCAGCAGCAGCAGCAGCAGTATCATTATTATTGTCAATATTAATTCTAATATGCTAAAAAGTAACAAGTTATTACATGTAATTATGTAACAACTTTGAGGTATAATTTACATAACATAAATTCATCTATTTAAAAAATTTTCTCTAATTTTTAAAAATATTTTTTTCTTATGTGGACCACTTTTAAAGTATTGAATTTGTTATAATATTGTTTCTGTTTTATATGTTTTATTTTTTCATGGGATCTTAGCTCCCTTACCATGGATCGAACCCATACTCCCTGCATTGGAAGACGAAGTCTTAAACACTGGACTGCAGGGGAAGTCCAAAATTCACCCATTTTTAACAGTACAATTTAATGATTTTTAGTCAGTGTGCTAAATATTTCAACAATCACAATTCAGTTTTAAAATATTTCCATCACCGTAAAAATTTCCCTTGTCCCCTTTGATATACACCAGCCCCATCCTCAGCCATAGGCAATCATGGATCTGCTCTGTCTCTGTAAATTTGCCTTCCTTAAACATTTCACGCAAATGGAATCATACAACATGCAGTCTTTGTGTTTCGTTCACATAGTATGTTTCTGAGGCATGTAGCATGTATCAGTAGACTATTCACTGCTGAATAGTATCCCGTCTAGGAGTGTAATTGTTTGGAGTTAATATGGAAATTTTGTTTAAAATTTCAATAATTTTAAAATCTATAGAACATTGGTTGATAATGTTTAAGATTCTAACCTTGCTGATTTGATTTTCTGTCTAGTTATTATTTTAGTTTTTGAGAATAGGATATTAAAATCTCTAGTTATTATTGTTGAATTATTCTTCTTTCTTCAAATCTCAGTTTTTCCTTCATATATTTGGAGCTCTCTTGTTAAATGCATATATGTTTATAATTACCTTCCTGATGGACCAATCATTTTATCATTATAGCATATCTACTTTCCTCTTACAGTGACTTATTTTGGTCTTAAAGTCTATCAGATAAAATATTTTTTTCTGATATTATAGCCAGTCCAATTTTCTTACAGCCACTTTTTGAGTCATTTTACTTTCAATCTATTAAATCTATGAATCCAAAATGTATGTCTTATAGACAGTATGTAGTTGGATATGATTTCTTTATTTTATATCTTTACTTTCTATTTGAAGTGCTTAATCCATTTACGTTTAATGTACTTACTTGCTTGGTTACATTTATGCCTGCTGTTTTCCTATTTGTATCTTTACGTCTCATGTCATTTTTGTTCCTCTGTTCCAACTTTACTGCCTTCTTTTGCATTAAACCAGTATTCTTCAGTGTGCCATTTTAATTCATTTGTGCATTTTTTAGCTATTTTTTGAGCTTTTTCTTACTGGTTACTCCAGGGAATATGGTATGTATCTTTATCATAATCTGCTTCAGGCTTCAACTGACCAATCTAGTAAAATGTACAAAGTTGATCTAATATACTGCCATTTTCCCCCTCCCCTTCAATGAAGAGATAGATTAAGATAGATGCTTTCAAAGGTCCCAAATATTTTAAAGAGCTAGAAAGTAAAAAAAGGAAAAGAAACACCATCTTTCAGGAAAGGGATACACATGAGCAAAGGCATGAATCAAAAAACAGCCTATTTATTGGCATATAATGCAATAGAGACATGAAAGAAACATAACAAAGGCCAGATCATGAAGGACCTTGTTAAATCAATAGAGGAAGGGTTGGTAGAGCACACATTATTTTAAAATGTAGAGAGGTATGTTCACATTTGTATCCATTCAGAGCACTTTTAACAGCAATGCAGAGGATCCATTTCAGGAAGACACAATTGGACCAAAGCTCGCTATAACCCTCCTTCTGAGTTTTTCTTGATCTCCGAATGTAGTTTCTGTGAGTCCTCAGGTGGGATCAAGCTCCTACACATTCATTCCTTAGCTTGTAACCCTCTGAGGTGATAACCCCAACTGCTGGAATCTCACTGTGTGCAAAGTCATCCAAGTCATCCAAGTCAATGCTTCCTTATTCAACTTCCTACTGAGTTTGCATAGAATCACACCATGGTATCTCTGTTTCATCCCTTCTTCATGCCCTACTCTCATTTACTGGCTGAATAGTTCCTTCATATTCTAGACGAAAAAAAAGAGTAAAAATGAGGGTGAGTATGAACGCTTCTGAAACAAAATAAGTTCGAGGTGATAACAAATTTCCAGTAGTAGTAAAAATACTGGCTGAGGATTTACAATGTACCAGGCACTATTCTAAGTGCTTTACATGCATTAACTCATTCGAGCCTCAAAATTGTTGTTGTTCAGTCGCTAAGTCATGCTTGACTCTTTGTGATCCCATAGGCTGCAGCAAGCCAGGCTTCCCTGTCCTTCACTATCTCCTGGAGTTTGTTCAGATTCATGTCCATTGAGTTGGTGATGCTGTCTAACCATCTCATCCTCTGCCACCCTCTCCTCCTTCTGCCATCAATCTTTCCCAGCATCAAGGTCTTTTCCAAATTTACCTTAAAATTACCCTGGAAGAAACTACTATTTTCCTCACTTCACAGATATTTGCCCAATGTCAGAGAGCAAGACAGTGGCAGATTTGAATCCACTGAATCTGAAACGCTGGAATTTTGACTGCTCTGTCTTTAAGCAGAAGCTTGTTGACTATCGGTAAGGGTGGAGTGAGGTGAAGGGTGTCATAGGGTCAAAGCCTGGCTAGGATGAGGTAACTTATGTGAGACTAATAGCTACATTTATTAAACATTTGCTGTCTGTCGGACACTGGAGTAAAAATCTCACATACATTGGAAGAGAGAATCCATCAAAGCACCTGGCCGAGTGTTGAGTACATCATAAATACTCAATTACTATGAATTGCTATGATCACTTTTAATCCTCTCAGCAGTAATATTAGAGGAGTATTACGGTATTCACTTTTCTAGTGGGAAATCAAAGTGTTGAGAGACAAGTAAATTACCCAAGGTCAGGTAACAGTAAGTGCTAAAGCCAGCGTGTGAACTCTGATGTGCCTGAATGCTACAGCCCTATTTTTTCTACCACATTATGCTTTCACTAGGGTACCTACCCTTCCACCTGGAAATTATGTGGTTCTGTGAAACCAAACAGCAGATAAGTTCAACTTAAAAAAATAATCTAGGGAATTCCTTGGCAGTCCAGTGGTTAGGGCTTCACGCTTCCACTGAAGGGGTCATGGGTTCAGTCCCTGAATGGGGAACTAAGGTTACCCATGCCACACAGTCAAAAAAAAAAATGGATATGCAAACTTAAATAAAGCTTACAAATTAGTAGACTATTAGCTAGGTGAGGTTAAATCTGATATAATAAGTAATATCAGAAATGCAATGAAATGAGATTGGTTTTATTTTTAAATTTTCAAACCCACTTATTTACCAGCTAAAGATCATTTTCCTGGCCTTTCTCCTTACAAGTTCCACCTAGAAATTTCCAGGTGCTAATAAATGGAGAGAAACTCCAAGCTAGAATAGTGATGATCATGAGTTAAAATCAAATGGCCCTCAAGGATCAGAACTGGATATTCACATAAGAGGTCAGGGTAGAAAAGCTCATGGGAATAGAGGACCTGAGACCACCACCACATACACAAACACCTGAACAGGTCAGAACGGAAATGAGCTCTCTGCAGAAAGCTGGCACCGGGAAAAGCTGTTCTGCCTGTGAAACAAGGAGAAAAACTCCACCTGCTGGTGTGTGTGTAGAGACATGTGTAGAAACAGGCTAATAGGCTGTGCTGTGGATGGAAGAGTCACCAACAGACTATCTGAACCCAAAGTCTCTGCAGGCAGTGGTTGTAGGTACACATTCTCACTGGGCTTCCCATGTGGTGCTAGTGGTGAAGAATCCACTTGCCAATGCGAGAGACACAAGATATTCAGGTTCGATCCCTGGGTCAGGAAGATTCCCTAGAGGAGGAAATGGCAATCCACTCCAGTATTCTTGCCTGGAGAATCCCACAGACAGAGGAGCCTGGTGGGCTATGGTCCACTGGATCACAAAGAGTCGGACACGATTGAAGCGACTGAGCACGCAAGGTGACAAAATCCAAATCAGAAAGAATTCAATAAGAACATCTTAATAAGCCAGAGTACATAGAAATCACACAGTAAATAACTCTAAGGATGAACTCAGAATCAAAAATTAGATGGAAAACAATAATATCAGAGAAGATCAGTAGGTCCAACAAATAATACATATAACAAATAGCCAGACACTGAGGTGACCGAGCTATATTAAAGTCTAGTTATGTTCTTCTCAGAAAAGAAGTGAAACTCTAAGGGGGGGGGAAGATATGTCAATGAAACTTCAGCTATCAAGAAGAAATAAAGGGAATTTTATTTGAGCTAAATAGAGGATTATAACCCGGGAAGCAGATTCACAGAAAACTTTGAAAACTGTTCCATTTGTTAGAAGTCTAAGGCAAGTCATATACAGTTTTGAGACAAAAGACTTTACAACAAAATAATATGCTGATATTCCACATAAACTTCGCCAAGCATAGCTAGCCAGGGTAGCACATAAAGCAAGCAGCAAGTGACCATGGCTCCCTACAGAGCTGAGAAAGGACACTATTCTTCTAAGAAGTTACACTGCTAGCATCCCATCTTTGAGGAACCCTGGTTAATGTGTAATGCAAATGCACACTGCCCAGTGGGGAGTGAGAAGGGCCAAACAAACACACAGAGAGAAGTTTATGTTTAAATTTTTTCTTGTCCTGCCTTAAAATATAAATAGTATTTCATCAGACATTATGAAAAACAAAAAAAGAGGAAACAAGAGATGTGAAAAAAATCATCCAGAAGGTGGCGCAGACAGAAAAAAAAAAAAAACAACAATATATCAAAGAGTATCTAAGAAATATGAAAAACAGAATGAGAAGCTCCAGTATAAACCCAGTGAGGACTTCAGAGGGAGGAAGTAGAGAGAATGAGAGAAAAGAAATATTCAAAGAGGTGACAGAGGAGCATTCTCCTAAACATGAATGCTAAGATTGAAAAACACCAAAGAATCTTCATGAGGAAAAACAGGAACAAACCAACAGGAAGGCACACTGAAGTTAACCTGTAGAAATAAAAGGTAATGAGAGAATTCCCTGGTGGTCCAGTGATTAGGACTCTGTACTCTCACTTCTGAGGGACTGAATTTAATCCCTGGCTGGGGAACAGATAACTAAAAACAGAATAATTAGACTGACATGGACTTATCATCAGTAGGCTTTTATTAGCAATTATAAGATCTAGAAACACATGGAGTGTTAAGAGAAACAAAGCTCACTGAAGTTAGATCTCAACAAGTGCAACCCTCAGACCTCTGAATGGGGAATAGCTATTAAATAGCTCCTGCCCTTTATCATAATTTGCTGGATGACAGAGTTTGAAGAGGGCCAGTGAAAATCAAGTTTCCATTAAGAGGAAAGTGGCAAAATAAGGTTATTATATCCTTATGTTGCTCTTTGAAAAACTGTGGTAGTTCTTTCTGTACAGGGCCAGAGACCTCTGCAAAATGTCAAATCACATTTAATAGAACTGTATGATCCCCTTACACACCTTTCATGTATCAGCTTCTCCCTTATTTAATACCAATTTTCCACCCTCATCACCTGCTGATTAGGAACTTATACACCTTAGAAATACTTCTGTACATTTCCTTTGGTTTTCCAAAACACTTTGCCTCAAAATGAAAACACCTATATTGCTTTTTCTGATTATAAAAGCCACTCATTATGGGGGGACAAAAAAGCAATCAGAAATGTACATGGAGTGGTCAAGTTTGATCCCATCATAAAATCAGATATACAAAAATTTTCTGAGTGAGGACTGACTGACTCACTCTTCCTTTATAGTTCTCATTTCACAGAGGGAGGGTGGATATGGGATAAGAATGTAAACCTACTAGTTACAGGTATCTCAGTTTCCTCCTGTTTCGTCATCTATTTCAGGTAAGTGTTTGGGGGCAACCCTCTGAATCCACTCCTAAACTCTTAGAATTTAACTCTCCTACAAAATTTTATAGGCGAATAGAGCGATCTCTGTTCATTTCCAAAGCAAACCATTCAATATCACAGTAATCCAAGTCTATGCCCTAAATGCTAATGCCAAAGAAGCTGAAGTTGAACAGTTCTATGAAAACCTACATGACCTTCTTGAACGAACACCAAAAAAAAAGATGTCCTTTTCCTCATAGGGGACTGGAATGCAAAAGTAGGAAGTCAAGAAACACCTGGCGTAACAGGCAAATTTGGCCTTGGGGTACAGAATGAAGCAGGGCAAAGGCTAATAGAGTTTTGCCAAGAGAGCAAACACCCTCTTCCAACAACACAAGAGATGACTCGATACATGGACATCACCAAATGGTCAATACCGTAATCAGACTGATTATATTCTTTGCAGCCGAAGATGGAGAAGCTCTATACAGTCAGAAAAAATAAGACCGGGAACTGACTGTGGCTCAGATCAGGAGCTCCTTATTGCCAAATTCAGACTTAAATTGAAGAAAGTAGGGAAAACTACTAGACCATTCAGGTATGACCTAAATCAAATCCCTTAAGATTATACAGTGAAAGTGACAAATAGATACAAGCGATTAGATCTGATAGAGAGCCTGAAGAACGATGGAAAGAGGTTCGTAACATTGTACAGGAGGCTGTACAAAACCATCCCCAAGAAAAAGAAAGGTAAAAAGGCAAAATGGTTGTCTGAGGAGACCTTACAAAGAGCTGAGAAAAGAAGAAAAGTGAAAGGCAAAGGAGAAAAGGAAAGATATATCCATCTGAATGCAGACTTCAAAAAAATAGCAAGGAGAGATAAGATAGCCTTCCCAAGTGATCATTGCAAAGGAACAGAGGAAAACAATAGAATGGGAAAGACTAGAGAACACTCCAGTGTTCTTGCCTGGAGAATCCCAGGGACGGGGAGCCTGGTGGGCTGCCATCTATGGGGTCGCACAGAGTCGGACACAACTGAAGCGACTTAGCAGCAGCAGCAGCAGAGATCTCTTCAAGAAAATTAGAGATACCAAGGGAACACTTCATGCAAAGATGGGCACAATAAAGAACAAAAATGATATGGACCTAAAAGAAGCAGAAGATATTAAGAAGGGATGACAAAAATACACAGAAGAACTATACAAAAGAGATCTTCATGACCCAGATAACCATGATGGTGTGATCACTCACCTAGAGCCAGACATCCTGGAATGCAAAGTCAAGTGGGCCTTAGGAACTATCACAACGAACAAAGCTAGTGGAGGTGAAGGAATTCCAGTTGAGCTATTTCAAATCCTAAAAGATGATGCTGTAAAACTGTTGCACTCAATATGCCAGCAAATTTGGAAAACTCAGCAGCGGTCACAGGACTTGAAAAGGTTAGCTTTCATTCTAATTCCAAAGAAAGGCAATGCCAAAGAATGCTCAAGCTACTCCACAACTGCACTCATCTCACACACTAGCAAAGTAATGCTCAAAATTCTCCAAGCCAGGCTTCAACAGTATGTGAACTGTGAACTTCCAGATGTTCAAGCTGGATTCAGAAAAGGCAGAGGAGCCAGAAATCAAATTGCCAACATCCACTGGATCATAGAAAAAGCAAGAAAATTCCAGAAAACCACCTACTTCTGCTTCATTGACTATGATAAAGCCTTTGACCATGTGGATCACAACAAACTGGAAAATTCTTCAAGAGATGGGAATATCAGATGACCTTACCTGCCTCCTGAGAAATCTGTATGCAGGTCAAGAAGCAACAGTTAGAACCAGACGTGGAACAACAGACTGGTTCCAAATCGGGAAAGGAGTACGTCAAAGCTGTATACTGTCACCCTGCTTATTTAACTTCTATGCAGAGTACGTCATGCAAAATGACGGGCTGGATGAAACACAAGCCAGAATCAAGATTGCAGGGAGAAATATCAATGACCTCAGATATGCAGATGACACCACCGTTATAGTAGAAAGCAAAGAGGAACTAAAGAGTCTCTTGATCAAAGTGAAAGAGGAGAATGAAAAAGGTGGCTTAAAACTCAACATTCAGAGAACAAAGATCACGACATCCAGTCCCATCACTTCATGGCAATTAGATGGGGAAACAATGGAAACAGTGAGAGACTTTATTTTCTTGGGCTCCAAAATCACTGCAGATGGTGACTGCAGCCATGAAATTAAAAGACGCTTTCTCTCTGGAAGAAAAGTTATCACCAACCTAGACAGCATATTAAAAAAGCAGAGACATCACTTTGCCGACAAAGGTCTGTCTAATCAAAGCTATGGTTTTTCCAGTAGTCATTATGGATGTGAAAGCTGGACTATAAAGAAAGCTGAGCACAAAAGAATTGATGCTTTTGAACTGTGGTGTTGGAGAAGACTCCTGAGAGTCCCTTGGACTGCAAGGAGATCAAACCAGTCAATGCTGAAGGAAATCAATCCTGAATATTCATTGGAAGGACTGATGCTGAAGCTGAAACTCCAATACTTTGGCCACCTGATGTGAAGAACCAACTCATTAGAAAAAAACCCTGATGCTGGGAAAGTTTGAAGGCAGGAGGAGAAAGAGATGACAGAGGACAAGATGGTTGGATGGCATCACTGACTTAATGGACATGAATCTGAGCAAACTGCGGGAGATGGTGAAGGACAGGGAAGCCTGGCGTGCTGCAGTCCATGGGGTCGCAAAGAGTTGGACATGACTGAGCGACTGAGCAACAACAACAACAGGATCTTAACTTTTATATTCATTTATTCATTCCCAACAATATTGTCTTTGGTGAAGGACTTACTCCTAAATCAGGTACCTTGGGGGAATAAGGATATTTTCAGAAATGCACATAGTCAGAAAATAAAAAATAGAACAAAATTCCTTTGCATCTTTCTTATGAAATAACTGGAGAATGTGCTCCCCTAAAACACAGGTACAGCTCAAGATGAAAATGAACAGGTCATCTACAGTAATTGAGAGGTGAAGGATGACAATGAGGGACGTCTCAGGTGGCACAGTGGTAAAGAATCCACCTACCAATGCAGGAGACACAGGAGAAGTGGGTTCAGTCCCTGGGTCAGGAAGATCCTCTTGAGTAGGAAATGACCAGTATTCTTGCCTGTAAAGGGCTTCCCTGGCAGCTCAGCCAGTAAAGAATCTGCCCACAGTGCAGGAGATTCCAGTTCAACTCCTGGGTCAGGAAGACTCTGCTGGAGAAGGGATAGGCTACCCACGCCAGTATTCTTTGGCTTCCTTGGTGGCTCAACTGGTAAAGAATCCACCTGCCATGCTGGGGATCTGGGTTGGATCCCTGGATTGGGAAGATCCCCTGGAGAAAATAAAGTCTACCCACTTGCCTGGAAAATCTCATGGACAGAGGAGCATGGCAGGCCACAGTCCATGGGGTTGCAAAGAGTCAGACATGCACACCCTTAATATGGATCAAATCAAAATTTGATAGAACAGTTTTTGGAGGTTGTGGGAGGGGGGAGGATGGAAGGATGGGAAGGGTGAGTAACTGTGGTGGGTGAGGGGAGAGCAATGAGAATTTGGGTCCCACCTTCCACAGTAAGTTTACAAATAAGTAGTTGTTTACAAAACTGAAAAATCAAAGAAATAAAAGTTATGTTATTTAGAGACATGGCAGCAAACATAAAAATAATCAGCTACAAAAGATGAAAGTGGTTACCTCTGAAGAGTGGGTAATAGGTAGAGGGAACACAGGGTATTGATAGTTTTTCCTAACAAAACTTGCTGAATTACTTGACTCTTTAAATAAAGTACATATATAAAGCTTCATATTTGTCTGGTTTTTATAAAACATCTCTGGCTATTGAATTTTGTAGATTTTTGTGGACACATTTTTCACACTAGACACACGTTGTCCTATTTGGGATTACACTAATGCCTTTCAGTAATCCCTTGAAGCAAGTCAACAGACACATAATTGTCTCATGAACAGATCTGAAGTCATGGTTGTAAATATTCACTTTGCCTGGCAGAGTAAATCCTGAGTAGATTCTGGAAAAGAGGTTTGCTAGTTTTGATTATGATTTCTCAGTATTTCCAAAACAATGAAACAAAAAAGCATTTGAAGCAGACAGAATGGTGGGACTTATCAGTAAAGCGGTTTGTTCCCTTTAAGAATAAGAACCACCATTTCAAACTGAACACTGAGTTCATATATTTACAAATATCATAGCGCGCCACTATGTTTACCACATATACACACACACACATATAGGTTCACTTAAACATACATATGCTGGTAGTATGAATAACTTTTTAAACTTTTAATTTTTGCTCATAGAATTCTCCAGGCCAGAACACTGGAGTGGGTAACCATGCCCTTCTCCAGGGGATCTTCCTTCTCCCAGTGATCAAACCCAGGTCTCCTGCATTGCAGGTGGACTTTTTACCATCTGAGCCACCAGGGAAGACCTTGATATAATTACACATTTACTAAAAAGTTGCAAGAATAGTGTAAGAAACCCCATATGCTCACCAGACTCACAAATTATTTATATTTTGCACCATTTATCATTCTCTCTCTCACCCTGATATATACTTATTTGTTTGCATATGCCTGCCTGCATATGTATATATATGTATATGTATATGTATATTCTTTCTGAACCATTTAAAATTAAGTTGTTACCAGGGAGAGAGGGCAATTGTGCCTTTACCCCAAAACACTTTTGTATTTTCTAAGAGCAAGAACATTCTCTTATGTAATCCATACCATGACCCAAATCAGAAAACTTAACATTGGTACTATACTGTTATTTACCCTGAAGTTCATATTCAAATTTCATCACTTATCCAAATAGTATTCTTCATAATATTCTTCAAATTTACTTTTCCTTGTCTAGGATCCAACCCAAGATTCTATATTGTTTTTAGATGTTATGACTTGTTGGTCTCTTTTAATATGGAACAGCTCCTCAGCGATGAGAGTATATACCAGATATTTTGTAGGAAGTCATTCAAGTTGAATTTGTCTAATGTTTTACCATAATTAGATTCAGGTTATCCATTTATGTTAATAATAACACAGAGAGATGCTGTAGCTGTCTTAGAGCATCATATCAGGAGATACACGATGTCAAATTGTCCATTTCCCTCTCCAGGGGATCTTCCCAACTCAGGGATTGAACCCGGGTCTCCTGCGTTGCAGGCAGGTTCTTTACCATCTGAGCTACCAGGGAATCCCCAGTCAGACTGTCCAAACTTTGCTAATTAGCTTAGGTAGTGGCTGTGAGATGTCTCCACTGTAAAGTTAATATTTTCCCCTATGTAAATATTAAGTAATTTGTGTGGAAATACTTCAATACTATGTAAATATTCTGTGTGTAATATTTTTATCCACTAAACGTCCACTAATGGTATCCAACTTTACCGTTTATTCTATATTTTTTAGTGAGCATTCTATTGTAGGGCTTTCCTGATGGTTCAGATGGTAAAGAATCTGCCTGCAATGCGGGAGACCTGGGTTCGATCACTGGGTTGGGAAGATCCCCTGGAGAAGGTCATGGCAACCCACTCCAGTATTCTTGCCTGGAAAATCCAATGGACAGATCGGATTCATAGAATCTTATTTTATTCAATGGATTATACTCCATTTCTATCATTTATTATAAGGCACAAATTGTCCTAAATTTAGATAATGATAGAAACTTCAATAAAAGAATAAAATCTGGGTGCTAGGTATGCTCACTGCTACTGATGTGTCATTGTTTGTAGGCCCTCTCAGCAGACAAAGCTAAAAAATGTCTATATCCACACATTAATAGACATATCTGATAACTACATAAATCCATTTAACCCACCCCTAAAAACATTTCCATTATCCCAAAAATTTCTCTCATGTTCCTCCCCAGTCAATCCCAATCAATTCCCATCCCAATACCAACCAGGAGCAACCTCTGCCCTGATTTCCTTTTTCATTATATATTAGTTTTGCCTGTTCTAGAAGCACATGTAAATGAATCATATATTATGTACTATTTTTGTTCTAGCTTCTTTCATTCAGTGTAATATTTTTGAGATTCAAACAAGTTGATTCATGTATCAGCAGTTTGTTCCTTTTTGTTACTGAATAGTATTTCATTGTTTACATATAATTTCTTTTGCAGTGTTCAGGTTAGAGGTCATGCACAGCTTTTGTTAAGTTAATTGAAGTATTTTATGCTATTGTAAATAGAATTGTTTTCATTTCACTTTCCAATTGTATTTCCAATAGCATTGATCTGTAAATTTTGACTATGTATCCTTTGATCTTGGAAATAATCAGATCTAGGGGTTGTATTATAGATGCTCAGATTTCCAACTTTTTCATTAACTGCAATGATGAACAGTTTTACTTTTTCTTCTCCTACCTGTAATCCTTTTATTTTTCTTGCATTGGTTAAGATCTCCAACACAATCTTGAATTAAAATAATGAGAAAGGACATCTTTGCCTTGTTGCTGAACTTAGACAAAAAATAATTTAATATTTTACTATCTGTATAAGGTTTAGCTTTAAGTTTTTTGTAGCTGATCTTACTTGTCTACCTTGTTCCAGTAAAAAGTTAGATCATTGATTTTATTTAAGATTTTATTTTTAATTTCCAGAAGTATAGAAAAATTGAAAGGATAATATGATTATTACCCAAATGCCCGCCATCTAGAATCTATAGGTATATTTTACTCTGCTTTCTTTATTACATATCTATCCAAATATCCATCCCTCTAGACATCTCTCTAGACAGTGTAGAAGGGTTCCCTTTTCTCCACACCCTGTCCAGCATTTATTGTTTGTAGATTTGTTTTTTTATGATGGCTATTCTGACTGGTGTGAGATGATAACTTATTGTAGTTTTCATTTGTATTTCTTTAATAATTAGTGATGCTGATCATCTTTTCATGTGCCTCTTGGCCATCTGTGTGTCTTCTTTGGAGAAATGTCTCTTTAGGTCTCCTGCACATTTTTTTGACTGAGTTGTTTTCTTTTTGATATAGAGCTGCATGAGCTGTTTATATATCTTGGAGATTAATCTTTTGTCGGTTGCTTGATTTGTAAATATGTTCTCCCATCCTGTGGGCTGTCTTTTCATTTTGTTTATGGTTTCCTTTCCTGAGCAAAACTTTTAAGTTTAATTAGGCCCCATTTGTTTATTTTTGGTTTTTATTTTCATTATTCTAGGAGGTGGATCAAAAAAGATATTGCTGGGACTTTTCTGGTAATCCAGTGGCTAAGACTCTGTGCTCTGAATACAGGGGGCCAAGGTTTGATCCTTGGTCAGGGAACTCGATTCCACATGCCACAACTAAGGGTTCACATGCCCTAACTAAGGACCCCACAGGCCACACAAATATTGAAGCTCCCACATGCCACAACTAAGATCTGGTGAGATGAAATAAATAAATAAAAGTAATATTTAAAAAGATATTGCTATGGAATTTGAAAGATGGTAACAATAACCCTATATGCGAGACAGAATAAGAGACAGAGATGCATAGAACAGTCTTATGGACTCTGAGGGAGAAGGTGAGGGTGGGACGTTCTGGGAAAATAGCATTGAAACATGTATATTATCATATGTGAAATGGAACACCATTCCAGGTTAGATGCATGAGACAAATGCTCAGGGCTGGGTCAACGGGATGACCCAGAGGGATGGGATGGGGAGGGAGGTGGGAGGGGGGTTCAGGATGGGGAACACATGTAAACCCATGGCTGATTCATGTCAATGTATGGCAAAAACCACTACAATATTGTAAAGTAATTAGCCCCCAACTAAAATAAATAAATTTATTAAAAAAAATAAAAAAAATACTGCTGCAATTTATGTCAAAGAATGTTCTACCTATGTTTTCTTCTAAGAGTCCTACAGTGACCAGCCTTACATTTAGGTCTTTGATCCATTTTTAGTTTATTTTTGTATATGATGTTAGAGAAGGTTCTAATTTCACTCTTTTACATGTAGCTGTCCAGTTTTCCCAGCACCACTTATTGAAGAGACCATTGTGTATTTTTTCTGTTGTATATTCTTCCCTCCTCTGTCATAGATAAGATGACCATAGGTGCATAGGTTTTTCTCTGGACTTTCCATACTGTTTTCATGATCTATATTTCTGCTTTTGTGCCAGGACCAGGCTGTTTTGATTACTACGGTTTTGTAATATAGTCTGAAATCAGGAAGCCTCATTCTTCCAGCTCTGTTCTTTCCCAAGATTGCTTTGGCTGGTCTACCCTGATGGTCCAGTGGTTAAGAATCCACCTACCAATGCAGGGGACATGGGTTTGATCTCTGGTCCAGGAAGATCCCATATGCCATGTGGCAACTAAACCTGTGCGCCACAACAACTGAGCCAGTGCTCTAGAGCCTGCAAGGCACAACTACTGAGCCCATGTGCCACAACTACTGAAACCCATATGCCTAGAGCCTATGCTCTGCAACAAGAGAGGCCACCACAACAAGAAGCCCACGTACCACAATGAAGAGTAGGCCCTGCTTGCTGCAACTAAGAAAGTCTGAGTGAGGCAACAAAGACCAAGCACAGCCAAAAATGAATAAATAAATCTTTTTTAAAAATTGCTTTTGCTATTCAGGGTCTTTTATGTTTTTATACAAATTTAATTTTTTTGTTATAATTCTGTGAAAAATGCCATTGGTAGCTAGATAGGGATGGTTTTGAATCTGTGGATTGCCTTGGGTAGTATAGTCATTTTGACAATATTGATTTTTTCTAATCCAAGAACATGGTATATCTTTCCATCTGTTTGTGTCATCTTCAGTTTCTTTCGTCAGTATCTTATAGTTTTCAGAGTACAGGTCTTTTGTCCCCTTAGATAAGTTTATTCCTAGGTATTTTATTCTTTTTGATGTCATGGTAAGTGGAATTGTTTCCTTAATTTCTCTTTCTGATTTTTCACTGTTAGTGTATAGGCATGCAAGAGATTCCTGTGTATTAACTGTAACTTTTCCAGTTACAACATGCAGTTCAGTTCAGTTGCTCAGTCGTGTCCGACTCTTTGCAACCCCATGAACTGCAGCATGCCAGGCCTCCCTGTCCATCACCAACTCCCAGAGTTTACCCAAACTCATGTCCATTGAGTCGGTGATGCCATCCAACCATCTCATCCTCTGTCGTCCCCTTCTCCTCCTGCCCTCAATCTTTCCCAGCATCAGGGTCTTTTCAAATGAGTCAGCACTTCGCATCAGGTGGACAAAGTAATGGAGTTTCAGCTTCAACATCAGTCCTTCCAATGAACACTCAGGACTGATCTCCTTTAGGATGGACTGGTTGGATCTCCTTGCAGTCCAAGGGACTCTCAAAAATCTTCTCCAACACCACAGTTCAAAAGCATCAATTCTTCGGCACTCAGCCTTCTTTATAATCCAACTCTCACATTTATACTTGACTACTGGAAAAACCATAGCTTTGACTAGATGGACCTTTGTTGGCAAAGTAATGTCTCTGCTTTTTAATATGCTGTCTAGGTTGGTCATAACTTTCCTTCCAAGGAGCAAGCGTCTTTTAATTTCATGGCTGCAGTCACCATCTGCAGTGATTTTGGAGCTCCCAAAAATAAAGTCAGCCACTGTTTCCACTGTTTACCTGCAACTTGACCAAATTCATTGAGGAGCTCTAGTAGTTTTCTGGTAGCATCTTTAGGATTTTTCTCTGTATAGTATCATGTCATCTGCAAACAGTGACAGTTTTGCTTCTTCATTTCCTACTTGGCTTCCTTTCATTTCTCTTTCTTCTCTGATAGTCAGGCTAGGACCTCCAAATCTATGTTGCAAATCAAGTGGCAAGAGTGCACATCCTTGTCTTGTTCCTAATCTTAGAGGAAAGAACCATTGAATATGATGTTAGCTGTAGGTTTATCATATATGGTCTTTATTGTGTTGAGGTAGGTTCCCTCTAGCTCATTTTCTGGAGAGTTTTTAGCATAATGATTGTCAAATTTTGTCAGAAGCTTTTTTGCATCTACTAAGATGATTGTATGATTTTTACTCTTCAGTTTGTTAATGTAGTGTAGCACATTGTTCGCATATGCTGACGATTCCTTGCATCCCTGGGATAAACCCCACTTGATTAGTGTGTTCAGTTCAGTTGCTCAGTTGTGTCTGACTCTTTGTTGACCCCATGGACCGCAGCACACCAGGCCTCCCTGTCCATCACCAACTCCCGGAACTTACTCAAACTCATGTCCATCAAGTCAGTGATGCAATCCAACCATCTCATCCTCTGTCATCCCCTTCTCCCGCCTTCAATCATTCTCAACATCAGGGTCTTTTCAAATGAGTCAATTCTTCGCACTAGGTGGCCAAAGTATTGGAGTTTCAGCTTCAGCATCAGTCCTTCCAATGAATATTCAGGACTGATTTCCTTTAGGATTGACTGGTTGGATCTCCTTGTAGTCCAAGGGACTCTCCATTTCCACAGTTCAAAAGCATTAATTCTTCGGGGTTCAACTTTCTTTATAGTCCAACTCTCACATCCATAATGACTACTGGAAAAACCACAGCTTTGACTAGACAGACCTCTGTCAGTAAAGTAATGTCTCTGCTTTTTAATATGCTATCTAGATTTGTCATAGCTTTCCTTCCAAGGAGCAAGCGTCTTTTAATTTCATGGCTGCAGTCACCATCTGCAGTGATTCTGGAGCCCAAGAAAATAAAGTCTCTCATTGTTTCCCAATCTATTTGCCAATTAATTATTATAGAATAATTAATATCATTGGGTTTAAGTCTATTGTTTTGATATTTTCTATCTGTCTCATGATGTACTCTCTTAAGTGTCAATATACAGCCTTGATTTGTTAAAGATTCTGTTTGCTATTTTTTTTGAGGATTTTGCATCTATGTACATCAGTGATATTATGTATTTTATTTTAAATGTTTCTCATAGATAAGGCTCTTCCGCCTGCTAATACAGGAGATGCAAGAGATGTGGGTTCCATCCCCGGGTTTTCCAGTATTCTTGCCTATCAGTGTGAGTATATCTTTGCCTTTTTTGTTACCTGAACATTATTGACATTCTCCCTAGTCAGTAATGTGTCAATTGGAGTTTTCTGTTTCCTCTTTTCCTATCTTCTTTTGTCTTGAGTATTTTTACATTCTATTTTATTCCTTCAGTTAGTTCAGTTCAGTCGCTCAGTTGTGTCCGACTCCTTGCGACCCCATGAATTGCAGTACACCAGGCCTCTCTGTCCATCACCAACTCCCGGAGTCCACCCAAACCCATGTCCATCGAGTTGGTGATGGCACCCAACCATCTCATCCTCTGTCGTCCCCTTCTCCTCCTGCCCCCAATCCCACCAAGCATTAGGGTCTTTTCCAATGAGTCAACTCTTCTCATGAGGTAGCCAAAGTATTGGAGTTTCAGCTTCAACAGCAGTCCTTCCAATGAACACCTAGGATTGATCTCCTTTAGAATAGATTGATTGCATCTCCTTGCAGTCCAAGGGACTCTCAAGAGTCTTCTCCAACACCACAATTCAAAAGCATCAATTCTTCGGTGCTCAGCTTTCTTCATCGTCCAACTCTCACATCCATACGTGACCACTGGAAAAACCATAGCCTTGACTAGACGGACTTTTGTTGGCAAAGTAATGTCTCTGCTTTTAAATATGCTATCTAGGTTGGCCATAACCTTTCTTCCAAGGAGTAAGCGTCTTTTAATTTCATGGCTGCAATCACCATCAGCAGTGATTCTGGAGCCCCCCAAAATAAAGTCTGACACTGTTTCCACTGTTTCCGCATCCATTTCCCACGAAGTGATGGGACCAGATGCCATGATCTTAGTTTTCTGAATGTTGAGCTTTAAGCCAACTTTTTCACTCTCCTCTTTCACTTTAATCAAGAGGCTCTTTAGTTCTTCTTCACTTTCTGCCATAAGGGTGGTGTCATCTGTATATCTGAGGTTATTGATATTTCTCCCGGCAATCTTGATTCCAGCTTGTGTTTCTTCCAGCCCAGCGTTTCTCATGATGTACTCTGCATATAAGTTAAATAAGCAGGGTGACAATATACAGCCTTGACGTACTCCTTTTCCTATTTGGAACCAGTCTGTTGTTCCATGTCTTGTTCTAACTGTTGCTTCCTGACCTGCATACAGGTTTCTCAAGAGGCAGGTCAGGTGGTCTGGTATTCCCATCTCTTTCAGAATTGTCCACAGTTTATTGTGATCCACACAGTCAAAGGCTTTGGCATAGTCAATAAAGCAGAAATAGATGTTTTTCTGGAACTCTCTTGCTTTTTTGATGATCCAGCGGATGTTGGCAATTTGATCTCTGGTTCCTCTGCCTTTTCTAAAACCAGCTTGAACATCTGGAAGTTCACGGTTCACGTATTGCTGAAGCCTGGCTTGGAGAATTTTGAGCATTACTTTATTAGCATGTGAGATGAGTGCAATTGTGCGGTAGTTTGACTATTCTTTGGCATTGCTTTTCTTTGGGATTGGAACGAAAACTGATGTTTTCCAGTCCTGTGGCCACTGCTGAGTTTTCCAAATTTGCTGGCATATTGAGGGCAGCACTTTCACAGCATCATCTTTTAGGATTTGAAATATTTCTTATACTGGCTTGTTAATTATATCTGTTCTGAATTTGGCATTTTTAATTTATCTCAATCTATCTTCAAATAATAGTAATAATATTTCATCTATTATTAATATTAATATTAGTAATATTTGTTGGCATAAGAAATCCCTCTTTTTACATGATCTCCTTCAAAGAGCTGTCTACTTGATAGCAGGTAGAATTGCTTATCAATAAAATAGCCCTTTGATTTCTTTCTATTTGAACCCATCCAAAGACTGGAAAAGGCAATGGCACCCCACTCCAGTATTCTTGCCTAGAAAATCCCATGGACAGAGGAGCCTGGTAGGCTGCCGTCTATGGGGTCACACAGAGTCAGACACAACTGAAGCGACTTAGCAGCAAAGACCCATAATGCAAAATTCTCTATAATACCAATTATTTTGCCATCAATAGTACTAGTCTGTATAACCTGGCATTTTCATAATCGTAATCAAACTAAGAGACAAAGAGAAGATTTGTGCTGAGGAATGTGTGCTATTCATAGCAAATGTTAGAGTTCAAAGTTATGTATGTAGCTGTCCTAATTGAACTATGAACTTCATAATAGTTCAGAGCTGTAATTGTGCTAACCTTCTAGGATCAGATACATTTACCAAAGATTGTCATCTTCTAAGGGTTATGTAGTAATTTCTCTGATTTACGTTCCAGAGTTGTTATCATCTGGATATTCCTGTTAATCAGGAAGGTAGAAATTTTCATTTAATTGTGATATGGAATTCATTAATAATTTGCTATCATCTTAATCAAGAGGAACAAATATTTTAATCAACATTCATTAAAAGGCTCCAGTGAACCAGATACTGTTCAAAAGAAAAACAATACACAGAGTTCAGAGGGCTCCCTCCTGCTTGGTGTGCTTACAAAATTACTGAATGTACTATGAAGGCTTTCAGTGGTAAAGGAAAAGTACTAGGTGCTCTTCTTAGTGTGTTAACTGAGAACACGATGTCTTAATCTGTGGAACACATACAAAAGCTAGTATAATACCTGATCTAAAATACTAGTAGATTCCCCTTCCTATGCTGAAGCTTCTTGGAGACACTGACCCTGTCATATCGTTCATCTTTGTAAATCTGTCAGTGTCTAACGTGTTACCTTACATTTGGCAGGTGGTCAACAAATGTTTATTGAATAAATTCATCTTTATTTAGTAGATTTTTCTGTAAATACAGTAATTCAGGTAACAGGAAAAACTCAGGACCTCATGGACTTTCACATTCAGGATATTATTGTTGCTGTTTTAATTTCTACTATTAATACTAACACAATCATTTAAACTCACAGCCCAGATTTTATTGATTAAAATGTTCTCTTTGTCTTCAGTTTCCTAAACTGTAAGGTGAGGGAGAAATCTCATGCTGTTTCATAATCAGTTGAACAGCTGTGCTACCCACAGCTAGTCAGACAAATACAAAGCATTAATAATTTTATTATAGTTGTAAGAGTCGATGAGTGGGCAGAATTGCTAACTTTATAATCATGTTGCAAAAACAAGTGTGCTCAGCTCAAACAAAAAAATTCTTCTATCAGAAGGATGATCACAAACAAGCACAGGCCAGATTTCCCTGGTGGTACAGTGGATAAGAATCTTCCTGTCAACGCAGGGGACATGGGTTCAATCCCTGGTCCAGGAAGATTCCACATGCCATGGAGCAACTAAACCCACGTGTCACAACTACTAAGCCCAAGCTCTAGGGATGGTGAGCTGCAACTACTGAAGCTTGTGCACCCCAAAGCGGGTGCTCCACAACAGGAGATGCCACCGCAATGAGAAGCCTGTACATTGCAATGAAGAGTAGCCCCTGCTTGCCACAACTAGAGAAAGCCCATGCACAGCAATGAAGACTCAGCACAGCCAAAAAATAAAAAGTTTACAAACAAGCACAGACCAGTGCATTGGTATCTGCACTTTTCATTTATCTGTCAAACTGAAGTCTGTTGCTTTAGATCCCACAATTTGCTCTTTATAACATATTGAAACTAGATAGATTATTTTAAAAATACAAAATAGTAACTGCTAGTAGGTAGCTTGTGGTGATAAAAAGTACAGTTTTTAGAATTAAAATTAGTTAAGTAGTAAAAAATGGCAGAAACAAAGACCAAGAAGTGAGAGAACTCATAGTGTGTTTCAGTATTAGTGAGTGGATCAGTGTGTCTACAACAGATGCTGCGGTGGAAAACAAGACAAGAATGGTCAACGGGGGTCTAACTAGGGAGGGCCTTGAATCTTCTGCCACCCAGAGTGGCTGTATGTCAGACTATGGTGAATAAGAAGCCTTGATGCTGTTTGAGTAGGGATCTGGTTGATGTAAACCATGTTTGGAAGGCAGTTTCATAATGATGTCAAGCAGAGATGAGGTAAGTGGGTAATCCTTACTCTCACAGACTATTAAATTAAATGAATAATTTCTATTTTACTTTATACTATGAAGCCTATCATAAATACAGAGGTAAAATACAAGGATGTACAACTTAAAGAATAATAAACACCAACTTTCAAACTTTTAAAATATTTTTTTGCTTCCTAATTATATATTCCTGAATTATATTTTTTTAGTTTTGCCTGTCCTCGACTTTATATAATGGAGTCATACTCTAAGTGCTTTTCTTTGCTAGCTTTATTTCCTTGGTCAACATTTTTGAGATTCTCATCCATATTAATGCCTATAGCTGTAGTCCATCCTTTCACTGCTGTATAGTATTCTATTGTTTGACTACACCACAGCTTTATCCATTGATATTTCCAGTTCTTCGCTATTATGAATAGTGCAGCTAAGAAGCTCCTGAATATGCCAACTGGTGAATGTAAAAACTGTTCTTTAGGGTAAATATCTGGGAGTAGAATTGCTGCTGCTGCTAAGTCGCTTCAGTCGTGTCCGACTCTGTGCAACCTCATAGATGGCAGCCCACCAGGCTCCCCCGTCCCTGGGATTCTCCAGGCAAGAACACTGGAGTGGGTTGCCATTTCCTTCTCCAATGCATGAAAGGGAAAAGTGAAAGCGAAGTTGCTCAGTCGTGTCCGACTCCCAGCGACCCCAGGGACTGCAGCCTACCAGGCTCCTCCGTCCACGGGATTTTCTAGGCAAGAGTGCTGGAGTGGGTTGCCATTGCCTTCTCTGTAGAATTGCTAGATCATTAGAAATGGTGTTTTCAACTTATAAGGCAATACAAAATTGTTACCCAAAGTCTTGAGCAAATTTACAGTCTCATAAGGACTTCCCAGGTGGTGCTAGTGGTAAAGAACCTACCTCTGAAATGCAGGAGATATAAGAAATGCAGGCTATACCCAGGTCAGCAAGATCCCCTCTAGGAGGGCATGGCAATCCACTCCAGTATTCTTGCCTGGAGAATTGTATGACAGAGGAGGCTAGTGGGCTACAGTCCATAGAGTCAGAAACAGTCAGACAAGACTGAAGTGACTGAGCATGCAAGGAGTGTATGGGGCTTCCCAGGTGGCTCAGGGGTAAAGAATCCACCTGCCAATGGAGGAGACACAGGAGACACAGGTCTGATCCCTGGGTTGGGAAGGTTCCCTGGAGGAGGAAATGGCAACCCATTCCAGTATTCTTGCCTGGAAAATCCCATGGACAGGGGAGCCTGGTGGGCTACAGTCCATGAGGTCACAGAGTTGGACATGAGTGAGCATGCATGCAGGCAAGAAGTGTATGAGGATTTCTATGGCTCCGTTTCCTCCCAACATCAAAAACTGACCAATTTGCAAGTTTCTTTTTGCAAGTCTGTTATGTATGAAATGGTATCTCATTGGTTTGTATTTCTCTGATCACTAATGAAGTTGAGAATCTTTTCACGTGCTTTTTTGGTCACAAATGCTCTCCCTTCTAAGATTCTGTTGTTGTTTAGTCACTAAGTCACATCTGAGTGTTTCATGACGCTATGGACTACACACACCAGTCAGAATGGTCATCATCAAAAAATCTACAAACAATAAATTCTGGAGAAGATATGGAGAAAAGGAAACCCTCTTGCACTGTTTGTGGGAAAGTAAGTTGATACAGCCACTATGGAGAACAGTATGGAGATTCCTTAAAAAACTATGAATAGAACTACCATGTGTGCATACATGCTCAGTCACGTCCAACTCTTTGCGACCCCGTGAACTGCAGCCTGCCAGGCTCCTCCGTCCATGGGATTTTCCAGGAAAGAACACTGGAGTGGGTCACCATTTCCTTCTCCAGAGGATCTTCCCAACCCAGGGATCGAACCCATATCTCCTGCATCGGGAGGTGGATTCTTTACCACTGAGCCATCAGGAAAGCCCCCCTTCCAAGACATGATATGATTATTTCATATAGCTAAGATTAGATGTGAAATATCTAATTATATCATTTGCCCACCTTCCAGTTGGTTTATATTTATTTATTGATCTGCCAGGTCACATCTGTCTTATATCAAATTTCCATTTATCCATGGGTCTATCATCTGTTTTCTTAATTCACTTTTAATTTATTTGAATATTTAAGACTGGTAAACTACAAAATGACTTTTAATGAAAGCATCAATGAAAGAATTTATACATGGGATTTTTTTTTTTAATTTACAAGAGATTTTTGAAAACAGTAATCACTGAGGATTAGCGTGCCACCAGAGAGAATCCAAAGTGGTCCATGAATGTGCAGCACAGCCTCCAAACATGCACAAGGCAAGGGAGGTTAGCTTTACTGAGCACTTTATGGGTGCTTTTCACTATTTCTTACATCAAGATCTTGGGGGTTGGGCTTCTTTGGTGGCTGTTTGGTAAAGAATCTGCCTGCCAATGCAGGAGATTCTTGATTCGGGAAGATCCTACATGCTGCGGAGAAACTAAGTCCATGTGCCACAACTACTGAGCCTGTGTGCTACAGCCTGGGAGCCGCAGCTACTGAGCCCATGTGCCTGCAGCTACTGAAGCTGGCTCCACAACAAGAGAAGTCACTGCAATGAGAAGCCCTCGCACCACAACTAGAGAGTAGTCCCCTGCTTTCCACAACTAGGAAATGCTCACGCAGCAAGGAAGATCCAGCACAGCCAAAAATAAATAAATGAATAATTGTTTGTTGTTGTTGTCTTATTTAAAAAAAAAAAAGGATCTGGGGATTTAAAGCATTTTTGTAGTATATCCTCTTTCTCTTTAGCATTCCACTATTTTTATTTTCCCACATCACTATGGCTCGGTAAGATATATCATGAGATAAAATAACTGGATCGGTATTAATCCTAGGATTTTTCATGGCCTGTCTGATTCTCTTTTCTTAGTGTCCCCAGCCACTGAAGTTTTAACCCCTCCTTGTACTCTGGGATCGATCCTGAAAGTGGGAAGTTTAGTGCATTAGCTCTGGTCCATTTCCTACAACTAAAGCTTGTCCCGCTCTAATTTTGTTGGAAAGGACTGATAATGGGATTCTGTAACCTCCTAAATCCTCATTGCAAGTAACACAGCTTTGCTAGTTCTTCTATGACTGTGCTCTTTCAAGAGACCAAACTCCTGCCCTGAAACCCGGGCCAGTGATATGGACCCTGTACTCTGCTCCTCAAGGCACTAACAAATAGGAGTCCCGAGTGACTTTCTTAGCTAGCGTGTTTGTTTTTTCCACACTGCTTTCTGAGACAGAGGCTGACCCCTGGCTTGTTAGGCCACAAGCTAAGGCCTTTGGCTCTTCTCTCTTTGTTCTGGTTGCTAGGAATCTGAAAAATAATTTTATGCTTGGTTGTTACAGCTTTGTTTTGAGCAACAAGTGAGCAAAAAGTTTCCTGATATATTTTCATCTATTTATTGAACCAATAAACTTCTTTGCTATGTACTTTAGAATACGGCAATGTAAAAAATTAAAAAATTAACAGGATTCTCACCATCAGGAGCTTATGGTCCAGCAGGAGAGCAAGGTATCAAACAAGTTGTGATCAAACAAGCACTGCAAAAAGGAAAGATTCAAAGTAAGCTTAAACGAGGACTTAACCTCAGCTAGTTAACGTCTATCACTGAATGCTGTTGTTGTTCAGTCGATAAGTCATGCCCAACTCTTTGTGATTCCATGGACTGCAGCACGCCAGGCTCCCCTGTCCTTCACTATTTCCTGATGTTTGCTCAAATTCATGCCCACTGAGTTGATGATGCTATCTAACCATCTCATCCTCTGCTTCCCCTTTCTCCTTTTGCCTTTGATCTTTGCCAGCATCAGGGTCTGATGCTCTAAGCATCAGCTGGCCAAAGTATTGGAGTTTCAGCTTCAGCATCAGTCCTTCCAATGAATATTCAGGGTTATTTGCCTTTTAATCTAGGTTTCCCAGGTGGTGCTAGTAGAACCCGCCTGCCAATGCAAGAGACGTAGGAGACGTGGGTTGGATCCCTGGGTTGGGAAGATCCCCTGGAGGAGACTATGGCAACTCATTCCAGCATTCTTGCCTGGAAAATCGCATGGACAGAGGAGCCTGGTGAATATAGCCCATAGGGTCACAAAGAGTCAGACACTACTGAAGCAACTTAGCACACACACATCACACCATTTATTCTAGGTTTTTTTCTGCGGCTGTGCCATGGCTTGCGGGGTTGAATCTTGGGGCCTGGCAGTGAAAGCGTGGAGTCCTAATCACTGGATCGCCAGGGAATTCCCTAAAATAGGTTTTTTTAGCTTCTAAAAGCCCTAGGTATTACTTCTTTACAAAAGGCTTCAACGGGAAGAACCCTTCTATAGGCTTCAAAAGTGGCTTTATTTACATCATCTTCCTCCAACTCTTTATTTCAAATCCACAGAGAGAAAAAAAAGGAAATAATTGTGTAATGTATCTATATGTATTCTTTGCCTAGATTCACCACTTGTTAGCATTTTACCAATTTGCTTTTTTCTCTCACACTTTCTGAATCATTTGAAAATAAGTTGCTGGCTCCACGACATTTCACTACTAAGCAGTTCATCATGTATTCTCCATGTCCACAATGCCACATTTATGCCCAAGAAATCTAACACTAGAGTCCATTCTAGCCTCCTGAATTGTCCAAAACATGTTGTTGATAGCGTTTTTCCCCAATAAATCTTTTAAAAAGGAAATATTGTGCTAATATAGCCAGCCAACTGGATGACATAAAAGAATGATGAACAAATGTGAGTGTTAGTCAGTTCTTGTTTATTTCATTACTTATTTGTATATCCAATGAGCAGACAGATACGAATTAAATCAATTCATTTTGCTTAAGTAATTTTGACTACAAGTCTAAAAAGCAAAGGTGTAGCTGATTATTCATTTAACTTAGATTTGGAGATAATCTACTCATATGTACACGCTACAAATCTGATCTAAACATTTTCAAAATAAAAACAGTGACTGTGTTTTTCTTTCAGCTTACTACCTCCCCGATTCTTTCTGTTTAGAATATTTAGCCAACATTGATTGGTGTATTAAATATAAACTTATTAATAATGTTTTCTCGCATCAGTGAACAAGGTTTCTTTTCTTCATGGACATTAGTTTTTTTCACCCTTGTGCACGACTCAAGATTAATCTCCATCCCTTTATCTGTATGCCTGCTAAAAGATGGAGACTATAGGAACTGGAAGTATTTTTGCAGCGCCTGTTTGAATTCCTTGAACTGTTTACTTATTCCTACGAACAGTGTCTATAAGGCTAAAAGAAACAGCCAAAAACTTCTAATTCAAGCCAGTGGTGCTTGTCCTTGTCCAGGGACAGCTCTCGAGCTCATGTTATAGAGTGTGTTTTAGAGAGAGCCTGACCTTGCTTTGCCCTCATTTTATAGTTCATGGGCTGCCTGACAGTTTCATTTATACTTCCAGCCTTTCCTATAGAATTCTATGAAATATAATTTTTAGCAGCAAATGCCAAATTTTGAACTTAAATAGTAAACACAGTCCTCAAAAAAAAAAAATGAATGCAAAAATCTAGTATCAAAGACATGTAGAATTTGGTTCTCAAAAACAATACCAAAAATAGGGGGAAAAAAGAATTTACTGTCACATTTTTTTTTTTAGTTCTACCAGTTTATTGCTACCAGCTCATCTCCCTCCACCCTCATGCACGCATGCTCAGTCATGTAACCCCACAGACTGCAGCCCACCAGGCTCCTCTGTCCATGGACTTTTCCAGGCAAGAATACTGGAACAACTTTTTTTTTTAAATAATGGAGGGAACCCAGCATATAGATAAACGTAAAACCCTAAGTTAGTTGAATTTTTAGTTTTCTAAGGCAATGGTCTCCAAAGTCTGGTGTGTGTCCTATCCTTCAGGGCTACACAAGACAATCCACTGGGTATGGAAAGAAACTATTGAATAAATGTCAATTTATATTTTTATTCCACCCGTAAAAATGTCTGTGCACTGCATGGTGGTGGTGGTTTAATCGCTAAGTTGTGTCTGACTTTTGTGATCCCATGGACTGTAGCCGGCCAGGCTCCTCTGTCCATGGGAGTCTCCAGGCAAGAATAGTGGAGTGGGTTGCCATTTCCTTCTCCAGGGGATCTTCCCGACCCAGGAATCAAACCCGGGTCTCCTGCATTGCAGGCAGATGATTTACCAACTGAGCTATGAGGGAATGTATATTATACATTAGTAGAGTAATATATATATTTAATGTAAAAATAAATAATATGCAAAAAAGCTTGCAGACCACTTTTTTTTAAAGTTAGTACGCTTTGATTAAGTACATTTTGTTTGTATTTTGAGAAAACTCTGGAAAAAAACTTTCCCAAAAGGAATAAACTGAAATGTACAGCTACATACAAAATGTTAAATTATAGCATTTGGACTGCTAACCTTTAAAATAGTCATTACATACTAAAAATCACCATACACTTTTATGAATATGTTAAAACAATGTCTTATTTAATGTTTGCAAATTGTAAAGATAAGTACTGAGAATTAGAAAATGACATGAAAATAAAATGAAGGAAAAATCCAGAGACAATCATTGTTATCATTTCATGTAGTCTCTCTAATCTTTTTTATACATTTTTACATAGATGAAATCATATGTATAGATAAATACATTTTTGATTTGTTGTAAAATATACACATTCATAAATACATAGAAATATTGAATACACAAGATTCATAAATTCATAAGGGTAAATTTAATGATTGTGTAACAGCCCATGTTGACATAAATGCCCTTATAAATGCTGAAATGAAACTAAAGGGCAGGAAGAGTTGTGCACTGATAACATTTCTAGTAAATCCACCACAGATGGTTTCATGAAACAAGCCTTTCTTTAACACGCTATTTAGATAGACATGATATTCTGTTGTAGGCTAGCATTAATTTGATTTGTTCTGTGAAGAGCTTATTTTAATCTATATTTTTGCTTCTATGATATATATACATATGTATTTACATTTGTAAGTGGTATATATAGATGTGTGTGTATGTGTGTGTAGATATATGTAGAGATACACACACACACACACACACACACACACGCACACACACTTGCCAAAGAGAGATTCTTTAATTCTTTAGGGTCTATTAGGCCAGAGGCATTTACCAAGGGAACCTCTTTCCAGGAGGTCTGAAGGCACAGGGACTGTAACTGTGGAATCATTACAACCATTTTTTCCACCAGTGTCCACAAGCTAGAATTTCTATTGAAAAAAGTTAGCCTTCCTGTGTGAGCAACAGAAAGATGGATACATCAAAAGCCAGGTGGAGGTCCAAGCTAAGGAAAAGTTGGAATTATAAAATAAATTAAGCCAACAACCTCTGTGAAAGAAAATAAAGGCAGATATCCAAAACAAAGAGGTGCTATTAACAGCAGTGACTGAAAAAACATGTCAAACAAAATAAGCAGCTTAAGTTGTAAAAAATAAAAGAGATTGAAAGCACTCTTTGAAACTTGAAACAACCATTTCTACCACTCTAATCCTTCTTTAGGTCATGTATTCCTTTCCTCGGTCATTTACCCCTAAATTACTGAAAACAAATACTTGACAAGAGGCAGCTGAATTAATCTTTTAGCTTTTGACTGAACTGAGATGAGGCTAGCTGGTTTATCAGCATATTATTGATAAATCTTTGGATAGGTATAAAATTCAGTTAATATCTCAGCCCAACTATTTTTAAGATAAATAGTGACATAGTCTTAATCCAATAAACATTACCTTCATCGAACAAGCATGACTTAAAAACATTTCTTTTCAAGCCACTGGGAGAAAAACTCACAAATCACAGACACACAACTAATATTTTTATCCTTTATAGTTTCCAACATTTTCAATGTCTGGATATTCCAATAATATTCAAAAATTTTCCAACTTATACTGTTAAATAAATGTGAAATACTAATAAAAAACTGTTAAAGTTATGACCAACTTCCAACTACAATGTGACCGTGCATAACTAAAAGGGTAGAACTAAAAGGAAGGCTGCCCTGGTGGCTCAGTGATAAAGAATCTGCCTGCCAATTCAGAAAAGGTGGGCTCAATCCCGGGGTCAGGAAGATCCTCTGGAGAAGGAAATAGCAACCCACTTGCCTGGGAAATCCCATGGACAGCAGAGCCTGGCAGGCTACAGTCATGGGGCTCACAAAAGAGCTGGACACGACTTAGTGACAAACAATAACAAAAAGTAAAATAAGAAAGTAACAACAAAAAGTAAAAACCTTCACTGTCAAGGTTCTTTTGTTAATGGCATCAAGAATGGTTCTAAAACCTTTTTATAACAGATTCAGAATCATAAGAATATTGCAGTAAAATCTGACACCTCAACAGTCTACCTGTTTAAATTTACTAACAAAAACATGGTGTAATACAGACTTGGAACAGTGTATCTCAACTTAAAAGCATTGATCTAGCAACACTGTAAAGCATTATCCTTCAATTAAAAATAAATTTTAAAAAAGCACTTACTTATCTAATCAATTAAATACAGAAAGTGTATCACACAGGTCCCATACATGTGCACATGTGAGTGTGCTAAGTCACTTCAGTTGAGTCCAAGTCTGTGTGAACCTATGGACTGTAGCCCACCTTGCTCCTCTGTCCATGGGATTCTCCAGGCAAGAATATTAGAGTGGGTTGCCATGCCCTCCTCCGAGGGAACTTCCCAATCCAGGGTCAAACTTACATCTCCCATGTCTCCTTCATTGGCAGGCAGGTTCTTTACCACTAGTGCCACCTGGGAAGCCCTACCCATGCAAAACTCCAATTAAAACCATTCTTTAGTATGGCAATAAAATCTCTACATTTTTTGTGGGTTTTTTTCTTTTTGTAACGTCCTTTTCTTCAACTTTTTTCTGTTTCATAAATATGAGTCACACAGCAACAATGATAAGGAAATCCAACCTAAGGTTCCTGTAAGTTTCTAAAATTTCACAGTTATGGTGGTCTATGTATTTTATAGTCAGATTGTCTCTTCATGTATTGTATACTTAATGACTGCCAATTTTAAATACCAACTCTAAACAAAACTGCTTGACAAATTCATTTTACTCTCTAAACCAGTTTTTCTTCAAGTGAGGTATTGATTTATTCTAGGATCTTTCATTGTCAAAATATATTTTCTTTTAGTGACCACAAGGTAGGAACCTAGAATAAAGGATGGAAGGAAACAGAAAACTTAGAAGCTACAATGACTACTTCAAAGGGGGGAAAATAAGCAATTTTAGCATCTTGTAAAGAGAAGAGGATCAACAACAACTACAATTTATTAAATGTTTCCTATAAGCTGTGCACTGTTAAACTTTTTACATAAATAACCTCATTCATTCTTTGCAAAATTCCTATGAGGTAAGCATTGTTATTTATTCCAATATCACAGAGCCAACAAGTTAACAGAGCTAGGTATTGAGCTTACTTTTACTTGTCTCTAAAGCTTATCTCCTAACCACCACATACTGCCTTCAACACAACACTTCTTTGACATCAAATTCTGTAAACATAATGAAATGACTCTGAGTGATGAGATAGGTAGAGAATAAGAATTAATAGTTTATTAACCAAAATGGAAACTGAGAAAACTGGGGAGGTAATGGACAAAACCGTCTGTAAATGAGCTCCAAAATCTAGTCAGAAATTCTTAGCACGTGCCTGATATCTTGGGCAACAATACAAGATTTTACACAAAGTAAAATAATTAGTCCATGAGCAAGCAATTAAGTCAAGGGAAAAGCTACTGGCATTGATGTTGTGGGTCCGTTGATCAAGATAATTTGTGAATCACTTTGCATAAATCATAAAACATCACATTATGCATTGCTGCAATACATGACTTTCTTGAGAAATTCTATTAATAGAGCTAATCTGTGAACTATAATATTGTTGGATACTTGCCAGGTTCATGTACCAAAATATTTCATATACCATAAGAAGGATAATAATTTCTTAGAGATTATTCCAAAGTTTTAGAATCTGAAAAGGAGTGCATACTCAGGATCTAAAATTATTCTTGTGAGCAACAAACACAAGATGCTGGACATGACAGGCAACTTTAGTATTGCCAGAGAATTGTGATAATTAATTCTTTTTCTACCCAGTAGACATTTTCTTACTGCTTTCTTGTGGGGACTCCATTTCCTGTGGGGCTGATTCCCTGCCCTTCTCTACCAGGCATACACTTCTGCATCTACCACCACCACCACCACCTTAGGAAATACACAGATGGTACAGACCTAGCTAGATACTGCACATCTGTGGCAGCAGGGATTGATCATGAAGAGGGACAAAGCAAGGGTAATCACAATCATCTTTAGGACATTTGCTAATAATGCTGAAGAAAAGGCACTCTTCCGCTATTGTGAGGAAAACAGAAGTCTAGACTGGCAAATGGCCATCGTTGCCACCACTCGGAGAAAACTTATAAAAGAATAAATCTAAAAACAGCAATAAGAAAATGCTGTGAATGGTGGGTTTGTGACAGTATTCCAGTGACATCATCGGAGAATCTGAAGCTAGCTGTAGTTGAAGCTGGAAGCAATCTTGCATTTCTCAGTTATACAGTCAATAGATACTCTTTTGTGTTTAAACTAGTTTGAGTGTCTGCCATTTGCAAACAAAAGTGAACTTTGACCATAGGTACACTATAAATGTATTCTGTAAGTACAGTAATATCCTAATGTTGCTATAATCTCAGTTGCCTGCGTACAATAAGTCCATAAACTTTGGCAAATGTGCCACAGAATTTGCTGTGGTATGATGAAATGCAACTCCACCATGATGGTCCTATTTTTTAAAATTTTGTTTTAATTCTCTTTTTAAAACATGTATCTGCACAATTTAGATTATACTAATATGGAGTGGGTTGCCATTTCCTTCTCCAGGGGATCTTCCTGATCCAGGGATCAAATCTGGGTCTCCTGCATTGCAGGCAAATTCTTTTCCATCTGAGCCACGAGGGAAGCTCAAAAGAATCAACCAACCATTCCCAATTCAGAAATAGAAAACTGCTGGTATCTTAGAAGTAATTTTGTGTCTTTTTGCCTTTTCTTGAGAGGTAACCACTGTATGTTATGTGAGTTTGCATTTCTTTGGTCTCTGTATAAATGAAATTGTACTGTGTTTTTCTTCTGTAACTTGAACTTTTCTCTTAATATGTTGTTCTTGAGAATCATCTATGTTGATACATGGTGATGAAATAAAATGTATATTTTAAGGCAGAATAAGAAAAAACCTAAAGCTCAGTGTGCACCTGCATTACACATTAACCAGAGCTCCTCAAAGATGGGAGTGCCTGCTCAACCATGAAGATCAATTTTTTTCCCTCTCTTTCTTCTTTGTGTAGCAGTGTAACTTCTTAAAGCAATAATGTTCCTTTCACTACTCGTTTATGATAAAAAAAAAATCCTCCAGAAAGCAAACATAGAGGGAACTTACCTCAACATAATAAAGGCTATACATGACAAACACAGCTAACATTGTTCTCAAGAGTAAGAAGCTGAAAACATTCTAAGATCAAGAACAAGACAAGGATGTCCATTGTCAACACTTTTATTCAACTTAATTTTGGAAGCTGTAGCCACAGAAAGGAGAGGAGAAAAAGAAATAAAAGGAATCCAAATTGGAAAAGAAGTAAAACTGTCACTGTTTGTAGATGACATGATACTATACATAGGAAATCCTAAAATTGCTACCAAAAAACTACTAGAGTTCATCAATGAATTTGGGAAGGTTGCAGGATACAAAATTAATACAGAGAAATCTTTTGCATTGCTATATGCTAACAATGAAAAATCAGAAAGAGAAATTAAGGAAATGGTCTCATTTACCATGACATCAAAAAGAATAAAATACCTAGGAATAAACCTGCCTAAGGAGGCAAAAGACCTGTACTCAGAAAACTATAAGACCCTGATGAAAGAAATCAAAGATGACACAAAGAGAAGAAGAGATATACCGTTTCTTGGATCAGAAGAGTCAGTATTGTGAAAATGACTATACTACCCAAAGCAATCTACAGATTCAGTGCAATTCTTATCAAATTATCAATGGCAGTTTTCACAGAATTAAAACAAAAAAATTTTAATCTGTATGGAAACACAAAAGAGCCCAAATAGCCAAAGCAATTATGAGAAAGAATAACAGAGCTGGAGGAATCAGGCACCCTGGCTTCAGATTATACTACAAAGGTACAGTTAAGAAAACAGTATGGCACTGGCACAAAAACAGAAATATAGATCACTAGAACAGTATAGAACCCATACACCTATGGCCACCTAATCTGTGACAAAGGAGACAAGAATATGCAATGGAGAAAAGACAATATCTTCAATAAGTGGTGCTAGGAAAACTGGACAGTTACATGTAAAAGAATGACATTAGAACATTCTCTAACATCATATGTAAAAACAAACTAAAAATAGATCAAAGACCTAATTGTAAGGCTAGACACTATAAAACTCTTGGGAGCAGAACACTCTTTGACATAAACTGCAGCAGGTTCTTTTTTGACCCATCTCCTAAAGTAATGAAAATGAGATTTAAAAAAATAAATAAAAGGAACCTACTTAAACTTAAAAGCTTTTGCACAGCAAAGGAAACCATAAACAAAGCAGAAAGACAACTGACAGAATGGGATAAAGTATTTGCAAATGATGTGGTTGACAAGGGATTAATCTCCAAGATATACAAATGGCACATGCAGGTCTATGTTAAAAAAACAAACAAAAAAAAAAAAAACAATTAAAAAAAATGGGCAGAAGATCTAAATAGACACTTTTCCAAAGAAGACATATGATGACCAAAATGTACATGAAAAAAATGCTCAACATTACTAATTATTAAAGAAATTCAAATCAAAACTACAATGAAATATCACCTCATATCAATCAGAATGGCCATCATCAAAAAAATCTACAAACAATAAATACTGGAGAAAACTGTGCAGAAAAGCAACCCTCCTACACTGTTGGTGGGAATGTAAATGGGTACAGTCACTAGGGAGAATAGTATGGAGATTCCTTATAAAGCTAAAAATAGGGACTTCCCTGGTGATTCAGTGGTTAAGAATCTGCCTTCTAATCAGGGGATATGGGTTCCATCCCCGGTCTAGGAACTAAGATCCTACATGCCACAGGGCAGCTAAGCCTGTGTGCTGCAAGCTACAGAGCCCACATGCACTAGAACCTGTGCATCACAACAAAGATCTCACATGCTGCAATGAATATCTGTTGTTCATCACCAAGTTGTGTCCGACTCGAGACCCCATGGACTGCAGCATGCCAGGCAGTCAAGACCCCATGGACTACAGCATGCCAGCCATTCTGGTTCAATTTAAGGGGAAAGGATGGGGGAAGGGATAGTTAGCTTGGAATCAACTTGTACACATGCTATATTTAAAATGGATAAACAACAAGGCTTACTGTATAGCACAGGGAACTCTGTTCAATATTATGTGGCAGCCTGGATGGAAGGGGAGTTTGGGGGAGAATGGATACATGTATATGTATGGTTGAGTCCCTTGTTGTCCACCTGAAACTGTCACAACATTGTTAATTGGCTTATTCTTGAATATAAAAAGTTAAAAAAAACCTGAAAAATAAAAATCATTGAATAATATCTAAAATGAAAAATGAAATAAAGATTAGCAGTGCAAATTTATTTTAAAAATAGGTAAAATAAAGCCCTTGTAGATTAAAATTTTTTAAATTTTAAACGTTTTAAAAATCAAGTAAATAAAAACAGAGCTACCATACCATCCAGCAATCCTGTTCCTGGGCCCAGAGAAAACAATAATTCAGAAAGATACATGAAAAAAAACAAATACATGCATCCCAAATGTTCATTACTCTATTTACAATAGCTGGGAGGTGGAAGCAACCAGGATATGGAAACAATGTAAATGCCCAACAACAGATAAATGAATAAAGAATATATGGTATCTATATACAAAGGAATATCACTCAGCCATAAAAAAGAACAAAATAATGCCGTTTGCAGCAACATGGATGGACCTAGAGATTATCAAACTAAGTACAATAATACTGGAATGTGAAGTCGAGTGGGACTTAGGAAGCACCACTATGAACAAAGCTAGTAGAGGTGATGGAATTCCAGTTGAGCTATTTCAAATCCTAAAAGATGATGCTGTGAAAGTGCTGCCCTCAATATGCCAGCAAATTTGGAAAACTCAGCAGTGGCCACAGGACTGGAAAACATCAGTTTTCATTCCAATCCCTAAGAAAGGCAATGCCAAAGAATGCTCAAACTACCACACAATTGCACTCATCTCACACACTAGTAAAGTAATGCTCAAAATTCTCCAAGCCAGGCTTCAGCAATACGTGAACCGTGAACTTCTAGATGTTCAAGCTGGTTTTAGAAAAGACAGAGGGACCAGAGATCAAATTGCCAACATCTGCTGGATCATCGAAAAAGTAAGAGAATTCCAGAAAAACATCTATTTCTGCTTTATTGACTATGCCAAAGCCTTTGACTGTATGGATCACAATAAACTGTGGAAAGTTCTGGAGATGGGAATCCCAGACCACCTGACCTGCCTCTTGAGAAATCTGTATGCAGGTCAATATCAATAGCCTCAGGTGTGCAGATGGCACCACCCTATAGCAGAAAGTGAAGAACTAAAGAGCCTCTTGATGAAAGTGAAAGAGGAGAGTGAAAAAGTTGGCTTAAAGCTCAACATTCAGAAAACTAAGATCATGGCATGCGGTCCCATCACTTCATGGCAAATACATGGGGAAACAGTGGAAACAGTGGCTGACTTTATTTTTTGGGCTCCAAAATCACTGCAGATGGTGACTGCAGCCATAAAATTAAAAGATGCTTACTCCTTGGAAGGAAAGTTATGACCAACCTAGACAGCATATTAAAAAGCAGAGACATTACTTTGCCAACAAAGGTCTGTCTAGTCAAGGCTATGGTTTTTCCAGTAGTCATGTATGGATATGAGAGTTGGACTATAAAGAAAGCTGATTGCTGAAGAATTGATGTTTTTGAACTGTGGTGTTGGAGAGGATTCCTGAGAGTCCCTTGAACTGCAAGGAGATCCAACCAGTCCATCCTAAAGGAGATCAGTCCTGGGTATTGGAAGGACTGATGTTGAAGCTGAAACTCCAATACTTTGGCCACCTGATGCGAAGAGCTGACTCATTTGAAAAGACCCTGATGCTGAGAAAGATTGGAGGCAGGAGGAGAAGTGGACGACAGAAGATGAGATGGTTGGATGGCATCACCGACTCGATGGAGATGAGTTTAAGCAAACTCCAGGAGTTGGTGATGGACAGGTAAGCCTGGCGAGGTCCATCGGGTCATGAAGAGTAGGAAATGACTGAGCGAATGAACTGAACTATAAGTCAGACAGACAAAGACAAATACCAAGTGATATTAGTCACATGTGGAATCTAATTTTTAAAAAATTATGCAAATGAACTTATTTACAAAGCATAAACAGACTTACAGATTTTGAAAACAAACTTATGGTTATGCCTGCGTGTTAAGTTGTTTCAGTCGTGTCTGACTCTGTGAGACCCTCTGGACAGTAGCCCGCCAGGCTCCTCTGTCCATGGGATTCTCCAGGCAAGAATACTGGAGTGGGTTGTCATGCCCTCCTCCAGGGTTATCAAAGGGAAAACATGGAGCAGGAGGGAAGAACTGGGAGTTTGGGATTAATATGCACACAGTACTATATACAAAATAGATATCCAACAAGGACCAACTGTATAGCACAGGGAACTCTACTCAGTATTCTAACACTCTGTACAAGAAAAAACTATGAAAAAGAATGAACATATGTATAACTGAATAACTTTACTGTAACCTGAAACTAACATAACATTGTAAATTAACTATATTCTAATAAAATTTTTAAAATAAAATGAAACTCTCCAGCTACTAAAAAAAAGTGTTCTTTCCTGGCTCTGTAGGCGGTTGCAGTGGCTGTATATGCTTACCTGGACTATGAACCCTTGATGAACCTTGTGTAAAATACCAGCTTATCGTTTTGAGGTACAATTCTTTGTCTCAAAAATATATATGACTATTCTCAACTTCTACCAGGTGGAACAGTTCTCAGAGCTTTCTGAGAATCTACTTCCCTGGTTATAATTCTCAGTTTGGCTCAAATAAAATTCCTTTTTCTTTTTAACTTGTAGCGAATTGAATTTTCATTAGCAGTAGAATAAAAGTTAATTCATTTTCACTGCTGTGTAAAGTATTCAGTTGAGGAACACACCACAATTTATTAGTCTATTTTTCAATTGAAGGACATTTGGGTTTCCCATTTTTTGCTGTCACAAACATTGCTTCTATGAACATTCTTATGTGTGTTCCTAAGGCAGATGTACATGAGATGCCTTATACTGTACCTAGGAGTGGCAACAGTGGGTTGTTGGGTATGCTTGTGTTCTTTTTTCCCAGAAAATGCCAAATTATTTTCCAAAGTGGTTGTACCAGTTTCGACTTCTACCAGCAATGTATCAAAGTTCTGATTGCTCCACATATTCTTATCAATATCTAACATTAACCCACTTTAAATTTTTTCCCAGTCTGATTACCATGAAATAGTACTGTTTGGTTTAAAATTTTCATTTTTCCTGACTACTAAAGATGTTGAGCACATTTTAATATGGTTATGAACCATTTGATTTCTTCTTTTTTGGTGAAATGACTGTTTCTGTATTACACCTATTTTTTAGTTTGATATTAGTCTTATTCTTATTAACTAACAGTCTTACAATTATTCTGGATGCTAACCTTTTGTGAGTTTTATGTGTCACAGTACCCTCTCAGTTTATTAATCCTTTTGGTGTCTTTCAATAAACAGAAGTTCTTAATTTAAATCTATTGAATTCATCCATATTTTCTTTTATGGTTTGTGATTTTGTGCTCAATTTAAGAAACCTTTCAGCACTCTTAATACAATAAAGATACTGTCCTACATATCATTTAAGAAGTCTGAAGTTCTGGTTTCTGTATTTAGGTCTCAATCTATCTGGAATTTTCTTTTGTATATTGTATGAGTAATGGTCCATAGCTTTCCCATAGGGATTCACAAGGGTTTCCCTGGTGGCTCAGTGGGTACAGAATCTGCCTGCAATGCAGGAGACACAAGAGATGCAGATTTGATCTCTGGGTTGGGAAGATCCCCTGGAGGAGGAAATGGCAACCCATTCCAGTATTCTTGTCCGAAAAAATTCCATTTACTGAGGAGCCTGGCGGGCTACAGTCCAAAGGGTCACAAAGAGTTGGACACAGCTGAGCGACTTAGCACACACACACACACACACAACTATCAAAGAGAGTCTTATCTAATAACCTGACATTTATTTACTTAGGATTTTAATGTAGTTTCATAACATTTTATCATTTCTCTCAAAAAAGGATTACATGCATTAATATTTTATTAAATTTATTCCTGAATACTTTTGGTTTTTTGTTGTCATTGAAAATAGCATTTTTAAAAAATTACATCTTCCAACTGATATATGCTATTGAATTGCAGCTGACTTTTGTATATTGATTTTTAAACATTCTTGCCAGTTTCTCTCTTTTTTTTTTAATAAATTTATTTATTTTAGTTGGGGGCTAATTACTTTACAATATTGTAGTCGTTTTTGCCATACATTGACATGAATCAGCCATGGGTTTACATGTGTTCCCCATCCTGAACCCTCCTCCCACCTCCCTCCCCATCCCATCCCTCTGGGTCATCCCAATGCCCCAGCCCTGAGCATTTGTCTCATGCACAGAACATGGAATGGTGTTCTGTTTCACATATGATAATATACATGTTTCAATGCTATTTTCCCAGAACGTCCCACCCTCACCTTCTCCCTCAGAGTCCATAAGACTGTTCTATGCATCTGTGTCTCTTATTCTGTCTCGCATATAGGGTTACCATTACCATCTTTCAAATTCCATATATATGCATTAGTATACTGTATTGGTGTTTTTATTTCTGGCTTACTTCACTCTGTATAATGGGCTCCAGTTTCATCCATCTCAATAGAACCGATTCAAATGTATTTTTTTTTAATGGCTGAGTTTGCCAGTTTCTCTTATCGATTTTAATAATTAACTTCTAGATTTAAAAATTTTAGGGACTTTACTGTTGGTCCAGTGGTTAAGAATTCACCTGTGAATGCAAGGGACACAGGTTCAAATCCCCTGGTCTGGGAAGATTCCACGTGCTGTGTGGCAACTGAGCTCATGTGCCACAACTACTGAAGCCCGCTGCTCTAGAACCCATGCTTGGCAACAAGAGAAGCCACCACATTGAGAGGCCCACACACCACAACTAGAGAGCAGCCCCTCCTTGCCTCAACTAGAGAAAGCCTGCATGCAGCAAAGACCCAGCACAGCCAATAAATAAATAAACAGATAACTTTTTTAAACCTTATACCATTCACCAATAGTGACAGTTTTGTTTATTCTATCCCTGAAGCAACTAAGATTTCCAATACAATGTTGAAGTGAAGTGGTAATAACAGGTATCATTTACTTGCTTCTGATCTTAGATATGTTGTTTGTTGCTGTTGTTCAGTCGCTCAGTCGTGTTCGACTCTTTGCAACCCCATGGACTGCAGCATGCCAGGCTTCCCTGTCCATCACCAACTCCCCAAGTTTGCTCAAACTCATGTCCATTGAGTTGGTGATGCCATCCAACCATCTCGTCCTCTGTCGTCCCCTTCTTCTCCTGCTTGCAATCTTTCCCAGCATCAGGGTCTTTTTTAATGAGTCAGTATTTAGTATTTCACTATTAGATAAAATGTTTGGTAAAATGTTTTTGCAGATAACTTTTGTCAAGTTAGTAAGTTTCATTACAGTTCTGATTTAAAAAAAATTTTTTGTTGTGAATGGATGTTGAATTTTATTTAATATTTTTCCTTCATCAACTGAAAAGATCGTATGTTTTTCTTTGATTTGTTGTTAGTGCAATAAATTACAGTAATTTACCTACTATTAAACCAACATGCTTCTTCAGTATAAATCCAATATGCTAACATTTCTAATACGCTGTTTGATTTGATTCGCTAATGTTTTGTTTAGAATGAAAGTGTTAGTTGCTAAGTTGGGTCCGACTCTGCGACCCGGTGGACTTAGCCCCCCAGGCTCCTCTGTCCATGGAATTCTCCAGGCAAGAATACTGGAGTGGATAGCCATTCCTTTCTCTAGGGGATCTTCCTGACCCAGGAATCGAACCTGGGTCTCCCACATTGCAGGCAGATTCTTTACCATCTGAGCCATCAGGGAAGCCCTTGTTTAGAATATTCACCTTATTTTATGAGTGCTAGTAGCCAGCAGTTTTCTTTTCTTGCTTTGTCCTTTTCTGATTTTGGTTATCAAGGTCATGTTAGTCTGATTACCCATTTTACCTGTAGAAGAGAAATATATGCATTTGTAGATACAAATATTATTCCTCTGTAAATGGAGATTTATGAATTATGTCAAACATGAACCAGTTAAAGAATGCAGAGAAGACATATCTATTCAAAGTAAATGCCTTCGTCGACACTATCATTTCTTTTCATTTAATCTTCTTGCACTCCTACATAGAATATTTCTCTGGCTATGTAGTATATAGAGCAGTGTAGTAAAAGGAACACAGTACTCCACCGATACCCTGCACACTTAATTCTCATTCCAGCTCTGCCACATTCTAAGTTGCCTCAAATACAGATTGATGATAATAACTTATTATCATCACTGTCAAGATCACATGAAATTACATATATGAAAGTCAATTTTATAGAAATGTGCTACACAGACTCCAAAGAGTCATTATTCTTTGCTAATTCTGGTATTCTTGACAACTCAATGCATGAGCATTTCATTTAAATCCTTTTCCAATTGAGTATATTTTTGGATGAAAATTTACCTATTTTTGAAAATCTAAAGTTGCTAAATTTAGTTGCAGAGTTAATATAAACAAGATTTCTGAAATGGAAATTATGAAGTTGAAAGACTGTTTTGCTCTGTTAAGACAGTAAGTGGAAATGATATGAATTTATAGTACTCGTAACTTATATATGAACTAAATAATTCTACGCACTAACAGTTAAAACAATATAAGAGAGAAGAAGAAAAAAGCAACAGAGATCTGCTTCTGAAGTGATAGCCTACTTCTGGAGATACATATATAATATGTATATGAATTTGATCTTAAAAAATGTTCATGACACTTTATCTAAAGAGACTAAGGAAGACTTCATTCAAGACAAACTACTGCGATGAGGGTTCTTCATTTGAGGAGAGAGTGGGCTCAGCTCTGAATCGAATAAAGACAAGCAGGGATTTACAGTCAAGGAGCAAGACAGAGGTCAGTGGACAGAACACATTAGGGGTAAGGGAGATTCCTGCTGAAGGCTGGCCCTAAAATATCAAGAATGCAGGATGAGGAATTTGATCTGATACAAGGTGATCAGATACCAAAGGTGGAGGACTTTCACTAAACCAATTCAGCAGGATTCTTTGGAAAACTAGTTAAGTGGCCAAGGACTGAGCCCAAAGTCGATTTAGGCTTGGTCAAAGGGAGAGTCTTCGGCAGTAGCTGGAATGTCTGTCTCTCGACTGGATGGTTGAAATACCAGCTTTTTCTAGCCTCACGCTGAGAAAATCTAAGGTTGCTTCATGTCAACTCACCTTGTTAACCTGAACCAGCAACAATTAAAACTACAGAGTTCAAATTACAGTTTTGAAGCCTAAGATCCAATGTTTGCACTTAACCTTTCAGCAATAATTTTAGTATCTGACAACCACTTCTACTAGCCCAGGGCATGAAAGTGTAATAAGAACAACTTTGGAAACAATGAAATGACTAAGTTCTAGATAAATTTTGTAATACTGGAGTCTTTACCCTTTTATTAGATGTGGGTGTGTTAGAAGGAATGATAATGCCTAAGTCCTGCAATAAAACTCAAACAGGTTTGGGCTTGACACCCAAAGAATACTGACACTTATGCTTCTCTACAGAAATCTGAGTATAACGTAATGCCTCAAGTAATGCCTTGACAAAGCTGACCTTTATCTGAAGGTTAAACAATTCCCTCACCCTTCTTCCCCAGAGGACTTAGATAAGATGCCGGCCTGGTTTGTCAATGACAGAGCCACACAGAAATATCTATTCTTTGCCTCATAAATGAAGAGCTGAACTGTTTTGTCCCCACTGATCAACAGGGAAAAATATTAACCAAATTTTGGTTAAGCTTCTTTCCTTCCTCCAGGATCCTGTACTTGGGCCCACCCTAAGTCCTGAGGCAGCACACAGCTCCTCCTTAAGAGCAGCTCCCTGAGAAGAGGCTGGCCTTAGGGTAAAACACCCTTGACTTACTCTCCCATCACAGGAGGAACCTCTGGTGGCTCAAACGGTCAACAGCCTGCCTGAAATGCGGTTTTATCCCTGGGTCAGGAAGATCCCTGGGAGAAGGACATGGCAACCCACTTCAGTATTCTTGCCTCTTGCCTGGAAAATTCCATGTATGGAGGAGCCTAGCAGGCTACAGTCCATGGGGCTACAGAGTCAGACACGATTGAGCAACTAACACAACCCATTACACCATCCTTGCATCCCACATCCCTTACCTGTTCCTTTCTATCCTTGTTCACTCCTCTCTACAAAAAAAAAACTCTTTTTGCCCAACTCCTGATCAAGTCAAATTTTATTTGATTTCTCAAGTGGCTAGCAAATTAATCTCTGCCAAGATCACAACTCCAGCCTCAGCATTCTTTGCACTCTTTTTGCTCTTTTTCTGGCTCTCTGCTGCCTGAGAATAAAGTCCAAATTCCTTAGTGTAGCTTTTAAGTCTTTCCAAGAGGTCTAATATCTCTTGTTTCTCTCACTGAACACTTTCAGGTGTTTCTAAAACCCGCCTTGCTTTTTCTAGTCTTGTTGTGTTTAACCATTGTATTTCCTGTGCTTTGAATGTTTTCCTTCCAAAATTACCCCATTTTAATTTCTATCCTACACACATACTATTCCTTCCCTGTTTGGGAATTAATCTCTTCCACCATTATTTCCCTGACACTGTCTGTACCTCCATTAAAGTATTTAACACAGTTGTCTTTTACTATAGTAACTTGTCGACAGTTTTTCTCTCTCCTTCTAGAATATAAACTTCTCGAGGGCACAAATGTGCTCATTCCTCTGTGTATTTTCTCTGGCCCATAGCCAATGCCTTGCATTTCGTAAACATTCAATACTTGATCTTGTGATTAAAATGAATGTAGATAAAAATGTGAGAATTCAGGACTCAGAATCAATTGAATATTATTTACAATAAGGCAGAAGATGGATTTCTTAACTAATAATGGTCATAAGAGAACAGCAAAGATTGAGATGGTTATTTGACAACCTCTTGGGAGGCAATGGATGAGATGGTTGGATGGTATCACGACAGAGGATGAGATGGTTGGATGGCATCACTGACTCAATGGACATGAATTTGAGCAGGCTCCGGGAGTTGGTGATAGACAGGGAAGCCTGGCGTGCTGCAGTCCACGGGGTCACAAAGAGTTGGATACAAGTGAGCGACTGAACTGAACTGGGAGGCAATATAACAGTGTGTTAAGACTGTGGGCTCTGGTGTCAGGTGTCTGAAAGCAGGTTCTGCTACTTACCAACTCTGTGACCTTGAGCATATTCTTTATAATCTTTCTATACCTCAATTTTTCATATGTATAATGAAGATAGAAAAGAAATCTACCTTACAGGGTTGTTGTGAAGATAAGTTACTGTCAGTAAAACCTATCCAATAGTACACATCATATAATAAGACTCAATAAACATTACTTTTACTACCAAAATTGGGTATCTAAAAAGGAAAAGCTTCACTTTCTTGTTGCCTCTTAGTGATTGTTTAAGTTAAATGATTCCAAGGAAAATTTGTTACCAAATAGCTACTGGTCACACTGGTTGGAACAAACCTGAGGCATCTCTAAGGATGATTAGATCTCTCAAAGATTTGTATAAGAAACAGACAACTACAGCTGTGCTGGGAGTGAGCCAAAGTCAAATAATCAAATTTATATATTTTAACAATCTGTTTAGGCTTCAGAGTCTTTCAAGGGGAATTCTGCAGGAATGGATTTCTAAAGCTCATTCACTCATACACTGCTGTTGTTGAGTCATTCAGTACTGTTCGACTCTTGGCAACCCCAGGGACCACCAGGCTCCTCTGTCCATGGGACTTTCCATGCAGGAATACTGGAGTGGGTTGCCACTTCCTGCTCCAGGGGATCTTCTCGACCCAGGGATTGAACTCGCATCTCCTGCATTGGCAGGAGGATTCTTTACCACTGAGCCACCAGGGAAACCCATATATATATTGATTGACAACATTTAGGTGCTAGGTATATAGAAAGATATAGGTAATAATCAAGGATATTATTCCTGTCTTCAGTTAATTTCTATTCTAGTGTAGGAGACGGTCTTGAAGGACTCAGCCAGGTGAGAGATAGAAGGAAGTGAGTTCAACACAGAAATAATACAAGCTGACACAGAGAATGGACACGGAGCACCAACACAGAGGCACAAGGGAGAATGAAATATTCAGAGCAATTCATTTCAGCATAACTAAATATAGAGTGAGGATAAGTGAGGCAGTAGTAAAGTAAGAGGGAGAGACAGGAACAGGAGGATGACGACCTTGTCTACAAGGCCTGATCACCACCTGGCTTCTCTCACTCTGCCTGTTAAAGTCCCCCTAGCTTGCATACCTCATGGGAGGCGGGGAGAAGACAACAAAATGTCAGGCAGGAGCCAAATAGCCTATGTAAAACCCAAAGCGCTGGATAGACTAGATCTCAATCACCTGGTTTCTCCTCTTGTATCCTGAGAAATCTACATTTAGTTCTTCAGGAATGACAAAGTAAAATTTGAATTTTTTATTCTGAAGGCAATAGGGAGACACTGAAGAGCTTTAAGCAGGAGAGAACTGTGATCCAGTTTGCCTTTAAAACGCAGTTTTAAAGCAAGGAAGAGATTTGAGGGGGTGGTGAATAGAGGCAGAGGTATGAAGAAGACAATGCATTCTATCTCAAATGTAAGTTTGAGATAATGATGGATATTTGTATGGTGATGTTAAAATGATAACATACCAAATTCAGACAGGGCTTTAAATAAAATTTCCAATGTACATCCTGCAGTTAACCCACTTTAGAGTTAAAAAATTTCTTACCTATATAATGTCACTTTTAGCCTTTCCATAATCTGACAAGGCTCTTGTTCTTTCCATTGTGCTGTGAAGATTTGTACATCTGAGACTGTAAGTGATTTGCCGAGGATCTTACAGGAAGTCGGTGGCAGATCCATGCCCCAAATCTAGGTCTTCTGAATCAAGATAATATTCTTTCCATAATTGTATATGTTTATAGTAACTCATCAACTCCTTATTTAGTGTCAATTTTGCTCCCAGCATCTTGTTAGTAGAAATAAAATGAATTAGAAGCAAAGCACGGGTCCTTGCCTCTGGGGACCAGCAACAGGTTTTGTAGCAACAAAAACTGTTCATCACCAAAGCTGTAGGTGAGCGATCGGATCTGACTTCTAGTTCTAACTCTGCCTCTAACCACCTGTGTGATTTTATTTTATTTGAAAATTGCAAGTTCAGTTCAGTTCAGTCACTCAGTCGTGTCCAACTCTTTGCGACCCCATGAGCTGCAGCACGCCAGGCTTACCTGTCCATCACCAACTCTTGGAGTTTGCTCAAACTCATCTCCATCGAGTTGGTGATGCCATCCAACCATCTAATCTTCTGTCATCCCCTTCTCCTCCTGCCTTCAATCTTTCCCAGCATCAGGGTCTTTTCAAATGGGTCAGCTCTTCGCATCAGGTGGCCAAAGTACTGGAGTTTCAGCTTCAACATCAGACCTTCCAATGAACACCCAGAACTGATCTCCTTTAGGATGGACTGGTTGGATCTCCTTGTAGTCCAGGGGACTCTCAAGAGTCTTCTCCAATACCACAGTTCAAAAGCATCAATTCTTCGGCGCTCAGCTTTCTTTATAGTTTAACTCTCACATCTATACATGACTACTGGAAAAACCATAGCCTTGACTAGATGGACCTAACTTACCTCAAAAAACCCTTAATAAAAATGAAATTTATTGGCTTATGAAATCCAAGGAAGAACTGAACACAAGCATCAAGAAAAGCAGGGCAGGGACCTCACTGGTGGTACAGGGGTTAGGAATCTGCTTGCCAATTCAGGGGTCACGGGTTTGATCTCTGGTCCAGGAAGATTTGACATGCAGCAGAGCAACTAAGCTCGTGTGCCACAACTACTGAGCCCACATGCTACAATTACTGAGGCCCGTGAGCCTAGAGCCTGTGCTCTGCAATAAGAGAAGCCACCACAATGAGAAACTTGTACACTGCAGTGAAGAGTAGCCCCCACTCCCTGCAACTAAAGAAAGCCTGCCTGCAGCAACAAAGACCTAGCACAGCCAAAATAAATATGTAAATTAAAAAAAAAAAAGCACTACAGAGTTGGGGTAAAATAAAACAGTATAAGTAGTCTGTATGGTAAGGGAAAAAAATTTCATGGTGATTTCAGCCTATGTGGGCCAGAAGTAAAAGTGGGTGAGAAGCCATTTATTTTGTTGACTGAGATACTCTCAGAACATTTTTTTCCTTAGAATATTCCTTTGGGAGAAGGTGAAAGGCTGGGGCAGAGAAAATATAGATGATAAAAAATTAAAATTAAAATTTTATCTATATTCATCATATATCTTCTATACATTTGTGCTATGATAGGTATCTTTTTGAGAATTCAAAAGAAATCCTATTTTTGAGAAGTATAAAACTAATCAGAGATGCAGGATAAAATCACTAGGTTATATGTAAATAATTTAATAAACATGGGTTTAATCATTCAAAAATATTCATAATGACCACTTATTGATGCCATAAGTGCTACGTAATGACATCTACATTTCAAAAATATTTTAGTAATAGTAACAACTTACGGTGACTAGTTTACAAAATATAAATTTTGCAGTTTAACAAATAAGAAATTAATTTGAAACAGAAATAGGCTCACAGACATAGAAAACAAACTTATGGTTACCATAGGGGAATGTGTAGGGGGAGAGAAATTAGGAGCTTGGGATTAACATATACACAGTACTGTATATGAAATAGATAAACAACAAGGACCTACTGTATGGCACAAGGAACTAGACTCACTATCCTGTAGTAATCTACAATGGAATAGAATCTGAAAAAGAATATATATGTATATAGACACACAAATACATGTATCTATGTATAACTAATCACTTTGTTGTACACTTAAAACTAACACAATATTGTAAATCAACCATGCTTCAATAAAAATATTTAAAAATTCTAAACAAACAAAAAATGAAATTTAGTTGGATTCCAGGTAGGCAAAAGAAAACAGATTGATAATAATGAATATTCAGTTTGAAATGAATATTATCATTTTCTTATTAAGTAATATAGTTTCTCCGTCCCTTGGAGGGGTTTAAGGAGATATAATTCACACTGAACATTGTATTAGTTTAAGGTGTATAACATAATGATTTAATATATTATTGTAATTTTAGTTAACATCCATCACCTCACATAGTTAGTTCTTTTTTTCTTGTGATGAGAACTTTTAAAATCTACTCTCTTAGTAACACTCAAATATACAATACAGTATAACATAGTTTTGAACCTAAATTACTTACAAGGTGCATTTCTATTGATAAAGTTCTTTGAACTCATTGTAAAAATAGCTGAATCAATGATTTGTATGCATGCTTAGTCGCTCAGTCATGTTCAAATCTTTGTGATCCCATGAATGGTACCCCGCCAGGCTCCTCAATTTATGGGATTCTCCAGGTAAGAATACTGGAGTGGATAGCCATTTCCTTCTCCAGGGGATCTTTCTGACCCAGGGATTGAACCTGGGTCTCCTGCATTGCAGGCAGATTCTTTACCATCTGAACAACCAGAGAAGCCCAAATCAATGATTTACCACAATTCACTATGATAAATTATCTGCTGAAGGTAGAACAACCAAGGCCAAGACTGTGTATTGTATTTCCCTTCTACTTTAAGGAAAGTTCCATTAGAAATGATAGCAATTTTGCCTTTATAGAACATGAGTCTTCAAAATGTTTCAATATTATATAAAGTACAAAGAAGTATATCACAAAATTTAACATATCAATTGTAGGACATGGATTAAGACATTTGTTACAACGTAAGTAACATAGAAACTTATATTACCATATGTAAAATAGATAGCCAATGGGAATTTGCTGTTATGACTCAGGGAACTCAAACCGGGGCTCTGTAGCAACCTAGAGCCATGGGATGCGGAGGGAGGTGGGAGTATTTCAAGAGGGAGGGGACATATGTATATTTATGGCTGATTCATGTTGATGTTTGGCAGAAACCAACAATTCTGTAAAGCAATTATCCTTCCATTAAAAAATAATTTAAAAAAAAGACATTTGACTTTGCAGGTAAGACACTGAATCAGACCCAGAGGGTCATATCTTTCCTTGGCAGAAATATTTTTTTTCTTTTAAAAAATGTTTATGCTTTAAAAGTGCTTGCCGCAGAATATTTACATTTGAATTTTTATACAGTTAAATTTCCATTAAGTTCTAAGATATTCTATTATGAAAAGTTCAGAGTGAATGTGAATAGAATCCACCAAAACTACTATTTTTTTCGCTGTGGTGCTTTGGTTTACAGCTACGACGTTTTCCTTATCATTAACAGATTTATTCCACTAGCAGGAGAGTGCTAGCCCCTTCAAGTTTGGTCAACTTGCATTCTTTTTCCTCCTTAGTGCAGTCATAGGTCAAATTCCCATTCCCCCATCATCTGTTTCCATTACCTTTAAAGGGAATATTGCATTCTGACAAAATCTATCAGTGCTGAAGGAGTCATAATTTAGCCACGGGATATACAGACATTCCCTGGTTTGTGATGGTTCAATTGAAGATTTTTTGACTATATGATGGTGCAAAGGTATTACAGATTTAGTGGACAACATACCTCAAATTCTGAATTTTGATAGTTTCCAGAGCTAAGGATATGCAGTACAAAAGGCTGGGCAGGGCAGGGGAGAGTAGGGAGCTGCAGCTCTCAGTCAGCTACTAGATGACAAGAGTAAATCATTAAGACACTTATAACCATTCTGTATCCACATGGCCATTCTGTTTTCCACTTTCACTGTCAGTATACAATAAATTACATGAGATACTCAACACTTAATTAAAAAACAGGCTTTGTGTTAGGTGATTTTGCCAACTGTAGGCTAATGTAAGTGTTCTGAGCATGTTTAAGGTAGGCTAGGCTAAGCTATGTTGATAGGTAGTTTAGGTGTATTAAATGCATTTTTGACTTAGGATATTTTCAATTTATGATGGGTTTATCAGGACCACCATTGTAAATTGAAGAAGATCTGTAAAGATCACCTTCTACTTTGTTTTCTGTTTTCTTTTTTCCCTGCTATCTTTAGACTAATCCCCAGAATCAAAAATTTCTTGGATGAATCTGAATAATTCCCCTTTGAACAAATTGTTTTCATAGAAAAGCATGTGTAAACTGCCTCACAGACATTTCTCTCTACAAAGTTGCTCCTTGACTTTAAGCACCAGCTAATCATCTGTTTGACAGAAGCAGTCAGAGCTAGCCCAATGCCACCTTCCTGCCTCTCACTCCACTTAACGATTGCTTGTATCTCACTTCCTAGAACTGTTTATTATGTTTGGCTTTACATCTTTGAATATATTTGCATGTTTTCTCTTGTTATGCCTTCCTCATTAAATTAAAAATGTCTCAATATTAGACACAATATTTTCCAATCAGGGATGGACTATTATTTGCCTGCAGAGCTATGAATTTAAATGTAGTGAGTAGTGAAAGTCATTCAGTCCTGTCTGACTCTTTGTGACACCAGGGACTATAGCCCACCAGGCTCCTCTGTCCATGAGATTCTCCAGGGAAGAATACTGGAGTGGGTTGCAATGCCCTTCTCCAGGGGATCTTTCCGACCCAGGGATTGAACTTGGGTCTCCTGCATTGTGGGCAAATCCTTTTAAATCCCTTCCTTCCAATTCTCAGAATCTGATTCAAGTTCAGGCACTCATTCTCTCACTTGGTTACTGTAATCATCTAATGATTTACCTGGCCTCTGGTCTCTGACCTGTGGCAATTCACCATTGATTTCTTTTCTAGTCCTCTTTCTAAGCACAGTTCTAATGGTGTTAGTGCCAAGGTTAAAGGCCTTTGATGGTCCTGCACTGCTTACAAGGGCTTCCCAGGTGGTGCTAGTGGTAAAGAACTTGCCTTCCAATGCAGAAGATGTAAGAGACACAGATTCGATTCCTGGGTCAGGAAGATCCCCTGGAGGAAAGCATGGCAACCCACTCAAGTATTCTTACCAGGAGAATCCCATGGACAGAAGAGTCTGGTGGGCTTCAGCCCATAGTGTCCCAAAATGTCGGACACGACTGAAGCAACTTAGCATGTATGCACTGCTTGCAAAATAAAATCCCCAGCCTTTACAATCTGGTCCGATCTTCCCTTTCTAACGCCATTCCAGTCACTTACCCTCTCTACTCTGTATTCTATGAACTATTAACTGTTTACTAAATATGTGTTCACACATTTCCATCTGTCTTTATTCATTTTCTCTTTTCCAAAGATAGGCTTTTCCAACTATTCATATCTCACTTTTCAATTATGATCTAGCTTAATAGGATCACCCCAACAACTTTTTTCCTGTTCCTAGTCAACTTGTTTCCTCTCCTTTCCAGAGCAAGTTGTTTATGATTCAGTTTTAGCACTTACCATCTGCTCTATACTCCAGAGGGGGATCTATCTCTGTCTCCTATTTATCTTGTGAGCAACTTGAGGGCACAGATGATGGCTTATTCATCTTTCTATGGCCACAGTCTGGCAAGTGGAGCGGGAGGAGGAGAATCATTCTCCCTGGGAAAGAAGAAAATACAATATTTCTAATAACATAAAGGAGGGGAATTTTCCAGCCGGTTTCTTGGAAGAAGTTCAAAATTTGAAATTTAGACATTCACTGTACCTGAAATGACTTCCTGGAACTAAGTTCAGAGCCCTTTTTGTAAAAACCACTCTTTCTAGAAGTCAAATTTGTAACTTGTGGGACATGAAAGTCAAGTTTGTAAACCAGCCTTATCAAACTCAGAAATCTACCCCCTGAGTTCAGCTGCCAAGTACATATTTTCTGTGCAACCCTGCTAGCTATTAGAATTTATCAAAAGGAAATTCTATAGGTAGGTTAAGAATAACTGTGATCTGGTAACTTAGACAAAAATATTTGTTAAATTCAAAACCAAATGGAGACCAGTCTTAATTCCTTGGGCAGACGAAACCAATTTAGTCATTTCTTGCTTATGCCTTTGGAAATAATAAGCAAAATTTGAACTGCTTCTCAAGGCTGATATGAGGTAACCACTGAAAATTCTATTATAACTAATCATTATGAAGAAGAAAAAGGTCACTACCTTCTCACCATATGAGCTGCTTTATAACAATATACCCCGAAAACTCACCCTGTATTTTGGTTTGAATGATCTTAGTTTACAAACTCTTTGGTATGTGCAGAATACCCATTTACTAATTACTACTTCAGCGATTTATTGGTTTTACTTCGTCCGTTTCTGAGCTTTTGACAATCAATGACACGCTACCGTCCTGGGATCTACATTTACTCTCGTCACCAGCAGTCAACTGGCACCTGGCTTTAAGGACAGCTCAGTAATTACTTGTAATTCGTTGAGTGCGTGGCAGTTACTTCGCTTTCGTTCACCATTCACCATTTGATTCTGTGCCAGCTGGACGTTCGGGTGCTTGGCCACTGGCACCGTCGAACCTGGCACCAGGATCGTGGCCTTTCCCAGTCAACGCGGGACCGAGAGAAGCCGGCAACCCCAGGCAGCAGGGAGCGAGGGTTGAAGTTGAAAAAGGGCGCGCAAAGTCCTGCCCGCCGAGCGCCGCGACGCCTGGTGGGTATTAACAAGGAGAACCTCCAGGCCGCCGCCCTGCAGAGCCTCAGCGCCCTCACGCCGCCCGGGTGCGCTCGAGGCTGACCCGCGCCGCCGGGCCCCCTTCTAGAGCGGCCGCGGGGGCGGGGCCCGGCGGGGCGCGCGCCGGCGCGTGGAGGCCAAGGCGGTGGCGGAGCGCGCGCGGCGAGGGAGGGGCGAGCAGGGCGGGGGCGCGCGGCGGCCGCTGCGGCCTGTGGCGCCGTCACCCGGCAGAACCCAGCTGGTGGCGGGAAGTGCCGCTTGCCTTGCCGTTGCCGCTGCCGTAGGCGCGCGGAGACGGATCGGGGCTGCGCCGGGGGCCGACCCACCCTCACGCTGTCCTCCTTTAGCCCGCGGGCCGCGCGGGTTCCGTTATCATGTCGTTGGGGCAGTGGCTGGCCCAGCTGTTGAGCAGTTTGCAGGACTCGCAGAATGTGGCCCGTTTCCAGCAGCTGTGCGGGGTGGAAGCGCCGGCGAGCTGCACAGCCGCGGCCGCCGCCGACCCGAGGGAGGATGAGAAGGCGGAGGCGCACCTCGCCGGAGAATCCCGGCGCAGAGAGCGGCAGCCGGGGGCGGCCGGAGGCCCTCCGCCGCCGGGGAACGACCGCAATCAGTGCCCGGCCAAGTTGGGCGGCGGCGGCGCCCCCCAACGGCGTGCGAAACGGGCGGGCGACCGAGGTGGGCCCGGCCTCGCCGCGGCGCGCTGGGGTTCTGCGCCGCAACTCGCTGACGGGCGAGGAGGGCCAGTTGGCCCACGTGAGTAACTGGCCTCTCCACTACCTGTTCTGCTTCGGCACGGAGCTGGGCAACGAACTCTTTTACATGCTGTTCTTCCCCTTCTGGATCTGGAACCTGGACGCCCTGGTGGGCCGGAGGCTCGTGGTCATCTGGGTGCTGGTCATGTACCTGGGCCAGTGCACCAAGGACATCATCCGCTGGCCGCGGCCCGCCTCGCCACCCGTGGTCAAGTTGGAGGTTTTCTACAACTCTGAGTACAGCATGCCCTCCACCCATGCCATGTCCGGCACCGCCATCCCCATCTCCATGGTCCTTCTCACCTATGGCCGCTGGCAGGTAAGGGTCCCTGTCCTCGCCCCGCACAGCCTCCGAGCCCTCGTTGCTCTCCGCAGTCGTTTGATTTTGGCCATTCCCTTCCCAGACTTCTCTTTACACAGGTTTTCACAGTACCCCCCCAAACAGGCCCTTTCTAGCTTAAATAATAATGAAACGATGGGGAAAACCTAAGACTTAGCCATCAAACTCTATTTTACTAGTGATGCTTTTCTTGGAACCTAAAGGAAATACCGTTTGTGGAGTAATACATTATCATCGGGCTTTAGTTGAGTTGATAAACGGTTTTTAATTCTTGTGATGCACAGACTATCATTATGATTAAGTATACCGTGCTTATAATTAATCGTTGGGTGACTAAGATTCACCCGTTTTATACGATGCCTTTCCCCAGACTGATTTCTGTTTCAGGCGTAGGTAAAGACATTGACTTTCTCTGGAGACAGTGTTTGTAAAATAAACATGGTCATTCGGGCAATGAAGTAATGAATTTTAAACGAAAGCCACCCTTTGTGGAAGTTAATGGAGCATCGCCTGAGTGCTCTTTTTAAGGGTGTGGTTGCTAATTTGCTGATAGACACAATTTAATTAGCTTTTGGATCATTGATCTGTACTGTCAGTTGGTGAGCTACAGCATGTTGAATTAGCTTTGCAAATGCTTGGTTTTAGTTGGTCTTAAAAGTAGGGATCTTGGTCAGACCAGCGGGCTTGTAAAAATGGTAAGTATGACTGCCTGACAGCCAGGGATGAGTGAGTTTTTAAACAGTAAACTTTTATATTTTGCGTACTACTTCTGGCCTCCCATTTTTCGGTTTTTCGTGGTCTGTAAATGCAGATTTAAAAGCTAGTTCTTTTTTATATAGAAGCAAAATTTATTTTTAGACTGATGTCTGTTTTATCTGTCACTTTAAAATTCTTATTGAAGTTCAGGTGGTTTACAGTGTTGTGTTAGTTATCTGTCTTTTAAATTGTAAGGAGGTTTGTTCATTCTGCAGACCAGTCCCTTAGTTTAAGAATAAAGTTAATAACTATGAAGAATCTAAAGACTCAGACTTCTTGATTTTTTTTTTCCCCATTACAGCACAAAATTATCTTCTACTGAGAAATGTACATCCTTTGTAAACTCTGTTATGGTAAAGACTTAATTTCAGTATAGATAAACCCTTGTCCTCATAGACATTTCTGGGCAGTGCATCACTTACAGACCGTGGAAAATGTGTGATGTGTGTAATAAGAATGGCAGAATTATGAGGGAAGAGTACCATAGACATTTTTTCTTTTTCTCTATGCAACCTAAGGAGTTATACAGTAATGTTCAGATTGTAAAGTAATGCTGCTTGTTTTGCATAATAGGTAAATATCTCAAATGCACTTAATCTAAATACTTCAGAGTTTAAGATTGTCATTGAGTTATGATATTTACTGGTTAGCTAATGATGTTTCTCTTATTTTTATGAGATTTTCAGGATTCCATAATAATAGAGCCTTTTATAACTCCTTATTGAGTAGCTATGTTGCAAGCAATTAATTTTTAGCAGTCCAAGTAAGAGAAAGTTTTTTTTTCTCTTCATTCATTGAGAGCACGTGCTAACAGGAAGTCTAGAAACAGTACCACCGGATTGTTTATGGGATGCATCTATCAGTATTTTAACACTTCAAGGTTATTTGAATTACCAGAATATGCTTACAATATAGTTTTTCAACAACCTAGTATATTTAATTCAAAGTTTGAGGGCTTTATATATCATACAGTTTTAGAATTTGAGCTAGTCAGGACTTCAAACGTCTCCTGGTCTCAAACTGTCATTTTACAGATGTCGAAACTTCCCAGTTACAGTAGAATTAATCTTATAAAATTTGTTTATTCTTTTACATGTCCATTACAGATGTGAATAAACTTCCAAAATTTGAGTAATTATTTGTCTTTGATTAGTTGTTTTGAAAAAAAGACTCCCTTACATGAAAGTTCTGTATTTATAAATAGTTGTAATAATTCAGTATAAAACTAAACGACCTTTTAAATTTTTTACTTTTTTTTTAAAACCTTGTTATGAATTGAAAAGTACCTTGCTTTGCTTTAAGGTGTTTTGGTCATCTTCTCTGCCAATTAGTATTGTACTTAGGAGGCTTGTTTTTCCAGAGTGAGTAATGAAAAAAATGTATGTATTGTGAAGTGGGATAGGAATTAAACGTGAAAGCCTGGTGTTTTTCTGAGTAACGGCAGTTATGGCTGACAGTCGTTGCCGTCTGGTTGTGCTCCTGCAGCTTGTTCAGGACAGGTGTGTTTGTCTCTATGTGCCTAGGACGTTGAAGCTTCTCTGGAAATTTGAGTTTATCTCCCTTTGATGAGACATCTGCTTCACTCCTCCCTTCATGCCACTTCATGTTCCTGCTTGAAATCTGGTCATGGTTCACTTACATGAAATCTTTTAAATGAAACCTTTGTGTTTCATTATTCATGTGTTCTTAAAATAACAGTAAGCCAGAAAAATTATTAGTGGCTTACATCAAGTGCAGTTCCTATACTTTACTCCCAGAGATTCTGATCCATTAGATGAGTAAGGGGTATTGCATTTTATTGAAATTCCCTAAATATTTTTGAGGAAAAAAAATGTACGTTTTTAAGTCCCATCCAGTAAAATTAGTATATTTGATCCTTAGACTATATTTTATATTTCTTCAACATTGCTGTCACCGTTCTTTTGCAGTTCTTTTAAAGGTATGTTAATAATACAAAAAGGGAAATTGAAACAGTGTGGCTCCAAACAATTATTTGATGTGCTGAAAGAATTTTTTCCAGTAATGTAGGATAGAAAGTGTTATGGCATTTCTCCAGGTATTAAATAGCTTGATCATATTATTTGTTGGAATTTTTTGTAGCTGAATTGAGAAAAAGTAAGAAGTAAGGGACATTAGATATTAAAAACATAGTCTTTTGAAAAATAATATAAAAAAGTAAAGCATTCCTTTTATATTTATTTCTGCATGTTCTTTCCAGAAATAAAAAGTCTTAATTTTTAAATAATATGGCATATAATGAGTTCAAATTTTATACTTGACTTAATAACATTAAACAATTTTTAGATGAATTTCATTTTTTAAAAATTAGTGACATCACATGCTTTATAGCCTAACCCATTCCCAACTAGTCCATATGCTTTCACTACTTTTTAAATTATTATTAAAATAATAGTTATATTATTATCTTTATTAATATTTATTAAGGCCTTACTATGGGTCAGACATTGTTTGAAATGCTTATTACCTCATTTAGTCTGCTCTTAAAACATGCCAATGTTTGGTGCTACTGTTAATACAAGTTTACAAATTATAAAACTGAGATAGGAGAAGAATAACTTACTCAAAGGTACATAGCTAGTGAGTCACAGGCTGGCTGTAAACTTATAGACAGACTCCAGAGCTTACAAAGAAAACTCTCTTCACATGATGCTTTGTGAATTTTAAATTGACTTTGCAGTACGAAAATTTTTGAAATAGACATGTGTCCTTACAATACAAAAACAGCTTTGGTATGCCTTGAGATACAATACATGTACAATAGTCACAAATATTTCTTTTAAACATAAGTTGTTGACTGAAACTAAATGCTGATTTAATTACCCTTCCTTTCTTCTATTTTCCTAATATGAATTTAAAAAATTAAGCATAATGAAGGCTTTGGGGGAAAAAAACATAAGATATTTATCATAATATAGTTTATTGTAGATAATAAAGGAAACTATTTCTGAGATCATGAAATGATAAAAGGCAAAGAAGTAAGAGTTAGAAGAGTTAGAAAAGTAGGTCACAAATGATGACGACCAGAAAAGGCTTTAGGAGCCACGGGGAACTGATCATTATAGTAATTCTGGGAAGAAATACAGTTTATTAAAAAATGAAATTGGCTTGCTACTTTATTTCTTTTTACCTAGCTGATACTTGTGTTTGAAATGCACATTTTTCTGATTTTATACATGCTTATTAATAAATCTCAATTTTAAATTAATTTATTTGAATGGATAATAGATTGTTGAAAATCCAGTGTTTACATAAAAAATGTGAAGAGGAGAGTGGGGCTCCCCCCTTGGCTCAGCAGTAAAGAATTCATCTGCGATGCAGAAGACGGGTTCGATCCCTGTGTCGCAAGATCCCCTGGAGGTGGGCCTGGCAACCCAGTTCAGTATTCTTGCCTGGAGAATTCCATGGACCACGAAGCCTGATGGACTTATATAGTCCATGGGGTCACAGAAAGTTGGAATGACTTTAAGCTACTGAGCACATGAAGAGGAGAGTACAGTTTTTCTTTTTGAGTCACAGCTAGGAGGCTCTCTTTTCCAGAATGATTCACTGTTAGAAATTTCTTATTTAATCTTCTAGAGATAGTCTTTCCTTTGGTAGTGGTATATTTATATAGTTTGTTCTTCCTACAGATGGCAACATACTATGCTGTTATGGACCTTGGTTTTTTCACTTAGAAATATATTGTGAAGGTTTTCCTCTTCTTTTACCCAGCAGTTAATGAATACTAATTTTGTGCTTGTGATTGTTCTAAATGCCTTACTTGACTTTCAATCCCCAGAAAATCCCCTGAGTATTGTCACTGGTTTGCAGAAGAAACTGAGGCAGAGGAAATTAAGTAACTTGCCCAGAATGACTCTGCAGGTACCTAACAGAGCCTGGATTTCAGATTCAGGCAGTCTGGTTCTGAAGTGACCCCACACTGCTGTGTTATAATGTGTCTCTGTATTAGCATTTTCCGTTGAGAGAGCTATCTGATTTTTGCACATGTGTGTGATGTTCCAGTATATTAACAGCATGATTTATTCAGAATTTGACTATTCCATTACTGCTGATTCAAAGACATTCTCTATTCTTTTCCTACCAGATTATTGGTATTTTACTAATTTTTAAAAACTCTACCTCTTTGCTTTTCTTTTTGTTCTTTTTTCCAAGTCCTTGCTCTACCTTCAGATATTGTTATACCAGTTCAGGTACAGCAATAGCATGCTTTATTTTTCCCTTTCCCCTCCTTTGTATTGTTGTTGTCATACATTTTACATCTATGTTATAATACTCAGAGTACATTGTTGTTATTTTTGTATAGTGTTCCAGGATTATTTCTAGAAATATTTTTTTCTCCCCTATTCCCTAACAGCCTCCCCTTCTGGAACTTGTCTCACGTATATTAGATTTGTTAAACACAGGTCACTTGTAGATCACTAGTGCTTTGATGATGATGACTGCAGTGCTTTTGGTCTCTGTGCTTCATTTTGGATAGTTTCTATTGCTGTAACTTCCAATTCACTGGTCTTCTGCAGTGTCTAATTTTCTGGTAAACATCATGTAGAATGGGATATGATTTTAGACACTATATACTTTTATATCTGGAAGTTCCTATTGGATCTTTGGTCTAGTATACAATTAAATTACTTGTCAGTTTACTCTCTTTAGGCTCGCTAGAGTGAATCTGGACTAACCATAGTCTAGAGCTAATTTAGCCTGACTGACTTACAGTGATAACCTTCTGAAGACTACCCAGTTCCCTCAGCTCTCTGCCTGATGGGAAAGCAGTTGCAGGCCTGTGTAAGCCCTGGGAATTATATGGTCTACTGCTACTTTCCAGTAGTTTCCCCCCAGCCTGGTGGACTTTTGTCCCATGTGTGCACAAGGTAGTACTCAGCCAGCAATTTGCAGAGACCCCTTCACCTCCATGGAGTTCTTTCTCCATCCAGAATCCTGTTTCCAGTACTCTATTGAAAATTATTGCTGCTTTGGCCCCTGGGAACTTCTGTTTCTCTCCCCGTAGCTCAGTAAGACTGTTGTACTTTGTTTTGGTTCTTCTTCTCATGCTACAGCCTGGAAACTCCCCTTTAGCAACAAGCCAGGGCGATCAGAGGGCTCTTTGCATTTGTTTTCCCTTTTCTTATGAATCACAGTCCTGTGCTAGTTGTTTTCCAATATCTGAAAACAGTTCTTTCATATAATTAGTCTAGGTTTTTGGTTGTTTTCAGTGCAACAGCTTTTCTTACGACAGTTAATTGTTTATGGACAGAAACAGATATCTTCTTATCTCTACTGTTTTGTGGGTTTTTTTTTAATGTATATAAAATACAACAGCTTCAGTTCAGTTCAGTTCACTTGCTCAGTTGTGTCCAACTGTTTGCGACCCCATGAACCACAGCACGCCAGGCCTCCCTGTCTATCACCAACTCCCGGAGTTTACCCAAACTCATGTCCATTGAGTTGGTGATGCCATCCAACCATCTCATCCTCTGTCGTCCCCTTCTCCTCCTGCCTTCAATCTTTCCCAGCATCAGGATCTTTTTTTTTTTTTTTTAGGCAGATAAAGGCTTGTCTTTTATTGAATGAGTGATCTATGCAACTGCCGAGGCCACTATGTACAGAAAAGAGGGGGAGAACTTTATTTCTTGGTCTCTTCCTCCTTGGACAGAGTCTTGATGATTTCCTCCTTCTTGGCCTGGAGCAGCTCTTCATGGCGCTTGCGGGCTTCCTTGGTCTTAGACCTGCGGGCCTCAGCCTGGTCCGCCAGAAGCTTCTTGCGAGCCTTGTCTGCCTTCAACTTGTGGATATGTTCCATAAGAATACGCTTGTTTTTGAACACGTTACCCTTCACCTTCAAGTACAGGCTGTGATACATGTGGCGCTCAATCTTCTTAGATTCACGGTATCGTCTGAGCAGCCGGCGCAGAATTCTCATCCTCCTCATCCAGGTTACCTTCTCGGACATTTGAGCATTGGCAGTACCCTTTCGCTTACCTATACCCGTGTGCCTGCCCTTCCGGCGAGCCAAGGTGTTTTTCCGGCATCAAGCCCGGGAATGGACAGTCACGGGCTTCCGGATGATCAGCCCATCTTTGATCAGCTTCCGGATCTGCTGGTGGGAGTTGGCATTGGCAATTTCATTAGTCTTATTGGGGTCCAACCAGACCTTTTTGCCCCAGCGAAGGACACTGGAGGCAAGCCTCTTCTGAAGCCTGAGCATACTCATGGCCGTGGCCACAGCGGCGAAAAGAAAGCCAGGATCTTTTTAAATGAGTCAGCTCTTTGCATTAGGTAGCCAAAGTACTGGAGTTTCAGCTTCAACATCAGTCCTTCCAATGAACACCCAGGACTGATCTCCTTTAGGATGGACTGGTTGGATCTCCTTGTAGTCCAGGGGACTCTCAAGAGTCTTCTCCAACGCAACAGCTTACTGAGATGTAATTCATGTACCATACAATTCACTCATTTAAAATATACAAGTCAGTGGCTTTCAGTATATTCATAGTATTGTGCAACCATCACCACAGTCAACTTTAGAACGTTTTCATCATCCCCCAAAGAAACTCCATCCCCATAGTCATTGCTCTCTATTTTCCCCCAATCTCTTGGCACCTCTAGACAATCATTAATCTACTCCATAGATTTGCCTACTATTGTCATCTTGTATAAATGGAAGTATTCAGTATGTAGTCTGTTGTGAATAGCTTTTTTCACATGGCGTAATATATTAAGATTCATCCATTTTGTAGCATGTTATCAGTACTTCAATTCCTTTTTATTACTGAGTAATATGCCAGTGGTAAAGAATCCACCTGCCCGTGTAGGAGACACAGGAGACGTGAGTTTAATCGCTTGGTCAGGAAGATCCCCTGGAAGAGGAAATAGCAGCCCACTCCAGTATACTTGCCTGGAAAACTCCATGGACCAAGGAGCCTGGCGGGCTGCAGTCCATGGGGTCACAAAGAGTTAGACATGTCTTAGTAGCTGAGCACAAATGCATGCAGGCCAGTGGATGAATATACTACTGTTTTCTGTGTCTTTTCATCTGCTCATGGACATTTGAGTTCACTTTTTGTGCTGTGGTGTGTGCTTAGTTGCTCAGTCATATCCGACTCTTTGTGACCCTGTGGACTGTAGTCTGCCAGGCTTCCCTGTCCATGGGGATTCTCTAGGCAAGAATACTGGAGTGGGTTGCAGTGCCCTCCTCCAGGGGATCATCCCAACCCAGAGATTAAACCCAGATCTCCTGCAATGCAGGTGGATTCTTTACAGCTGAGCCACCAGGGATTCACTTTTTATTTATTTTGAATAATGTTGCCTTGTATATTTTTACATAAGTTTTTGTAGACATATTTTTTGTTGTTGTTTTTTCTCTTGGGTTACTTACTAGTTTTTGAAGTCTTTTAAGTTTGGTGAAATTAGCCTTTTGATTGTGGTGTGATTTGGAAATATGTTTTCCTAAATTATTACTTCTCTTTTGACTTTTTTTTCCAAGCAGAATTATTTTCTTTTTACATATCAATTTTTATTTCATAGTTTTGGGGTTTTGTGTAATGTTAGGATGTCTTTCTACCATGGTTTCCTATAGTACTTTTAATAGTTTCATTTTTTTATGCTTTAATCTTTGAATCCAATCTCTTGTTTTGAGGAAGGAATCCAACTTGATATTTCCTAATGGCACCATTTATTGAATAATCCATTTTTCCCTGTTGACTTGAACTGTCACTTTTATCATATATTAAGTATAGGTATATATTTGGGGTCTATGCCCATGCCTTGAGTTAGAGTTGATATATCTGATATTGTGTATAAATGTGTGTGCTTAGTCACTCAGCCGTGTCTGACTCTGTGGCCCCATGAACTGTAGCGCACCATGCTCCTCTGTCCATGGAGATTCTCCAGGCAAGAATACTGAAGTGGGTTGCCATGCCCTCCTCCAGGATATCTTCCCTACCCAGGGCTCAAACCCAGTTCTCCCGCATTGCAGGTAGATTCTTTACTGTCTGAGCCACCACAGAAGCCCAAGAATACTGGAGTGGGTAGTCTATCCCTTCTCCAGGGGATCTTCCTGACCCAGGAATCAAACCACAGTCTCCTACATTGCAGGTGGATTCTTTACCAGCTGAGCTACCAGGGAAGCCTGTGTTGCACACAACAGTATTGTGGGCAAATACTATACTGTTATACTTATTATAGTTTTATAAATATTTTTTCAGAATTCTCATTGGGTTTTTTTGTTTTATTTATTTATTTATCTTTAATTGAAGGATCATTGCTTTACAATATTGTGTTGGTTTCTGACATACATCAACATGAATCAGCCATAGGTATACATATGTCCCATCTTTCTCTTTTTTCAATTTAATTAATTTATTTTTGGATGTGCTGGGTCTTTGTTGTTGTGGGGGCTACTCTCTAGTTATGGTGCACAGACTTATCCCTGCAGTGACCTTTCTTGTGGAGCATGGGCTCTAGAGTGCGGGCTCAGTAGTTGTGGTGCATGAGGGCTTATTTGCTCCACAGCATGTGGAATCTTCCCAGATCAGGGATCGAACCCATGTCTCCTGCATTGGCAGACAGATCCTTTACCACTGAGCCACCAGGGAAGCCTGCCCTTCTCTCTTGAACCTTCCTTCCACCTCCCACCCCATCCCACCCATCTAGGTTGTCACAAAACCCTGGTTTGAGTTCCCTGAGTCATGCATTTACTGTTTCTATCTTTCTTCATGGACTTTAGATTTTGTCTAGTTCTAAAAGAAAAATCCTTTTGCAGTTCTTTGTATTGCAAAGATAAAGTTGTCAGTTTGCATTTAAGTCTTTGATCCCTCTTCAGTTGGTTTGTATGTGTTGTGAGGTATGGATCTGATATAATTTTTTATATAAATATGTAACTGACCTTGTACCATTTTTGGATAGTTTATCCTTTTCCACTATAGCATTATTATCTGTAATATTACTTACATATCAAGTTCCCATATTTTCAGGTCTAATTCTGGGTTCTCTCTTCTGTTGAACTGGTCTGTTTGTCTAATCTCTTTAGTGATATCATTGCCTTAAATGCTATAGTTGCTTTAAAATAAGTCTTGGTATCTATTTATGAAAGTTCTATATCATACTCTTCAAGATTATGTTGGCTATTTTTGAATATTTCTTTTCAGTATACATTTTAGAATCACCTCTTTAATTTCCATGTAAAAGCCTATCTGGACTTTTACTGAAATTGTAATGAATTTATAAATTAATATGGAGAGAATCAATAGCCTTACAATATTGAATTTTCTTATGTTTGAATATGATAAATTTTACTTATTTAAATTTTCTTAAATGTATTTCAGTGAAGTTTTATAATATTCTCCATATGGATCAACCATATTTTTTGTTGGATTTATTTCTAGTTACTTTATTTTTTGTTACTGTTGTAATGATAACTTGTTAAAATTCAAATATTCTAACTTTTTGCAGCTGTAGTATAGAAATATCCTTGGCTTTCGTACATTGATTGCATATAAACTTTGTTCAACTCTCCATTAATTTAATAATTTGTGTGATAGTCTCATATGTTTTCTATGGGGAAAATCATGTCAACTGAGAATAATGACAAGTACATTTGTTCTGTTGTAATTATACATTTGTTTCTTCTGATTGACTAAAAAGCTTTAATCAAGGTAATGACATTCAATTCCACAAATATAATCTCTTCACATTTTTAATAAGTCCTAGGCAATAATATAAGCCCTCCAGATATTGGAGTGAATAAAACAAATATGTTCTATCTGCTCAAGGAGATTAGATTGGTATTTTAGAAATATTCTTGTATCTGTAGTATGGAAAATGGACTGGAAAGAAGCAAGGCAGGAAGCAGGTAAGCCAGACCTAGTAAGAAGTTGCTCTGCTAGTCCAAGGGAGAGTGATGGGGAGCTACATCAGGAGACTGCATCATCAGCCTGCTGCCTGATTTTTTTATGACCTGTGAACTGTGGATGGCTTTCACAGTTTTAAGTAAAGTCAAAAGAAGAAGAATATTTTGTGACACATGTAAATTATATTATTCAAAATTTTTGTGGCTTATACAGTAAAGCTTTATTGGAACACAACCATGTCAGTTCATTTGTATATTGTCCATTGTGCTTTTGTGCTACAACAACACAGATGAGTAGTTGTGACATTGATTGTATAGTCCACAAAGCCCAAGATAGTTACTTTCTGGCTGTTTATAGAAAAAGACTTTGCTGGCCCCTGACCTATATAGTGGCAGAAGAGAGAAATGTGTGAATTTGAGAGACATTAAGAGATTACCAAGCATTGGCAAGGCTTGGCGATTAACTGGATGTGTCTGTAAAGAAAAAAAATGGAGTAAAGGATTCTTCCCAGATTTCCAGATATTTGGAAAGATGAGAAATAGTAGTTTTATTTCTAGAAATAGACAATATTGAAATCAGGTCAGATTTAGGGAAAGGAGTAGGAACATGGAGGAGATGAATTCTGTTTTAGATATGTTGAGTTGGAGGTGTCTATAAGACAGCCATTTGTAAATATCTGGGAGGCAGCTGTATACATGAAAGAGACCTGGACAGGTTTGGTCATCAGCATGACTTTGCAGAACAAAGTGATGAGAGTAGACGATATTGCTGGGAGAGAGTGCATAGAGTAAGAAGAACAGAGGGTCTAGTAGGAAAAAGAACTTTAAAGACATTAATATTTAAGGACTGGATAGAGTGAAAGGAACCTGGAACAGAATCTGATAAGTAGCAGTTTGAGAGGTAAGAAGATATCTTAGGGATTGTCTAACTAAGGCTGGGGGCGGGGAGGGGTGTACAGTGTTCTAGTAACCCATTTGAACTATCTTAAGCAAAAAAAAGTTATTTGAGAACTAGAGGCAGGTATCTCATGGAAGTCAAGGATGAAGTGCTACAAGGTCTCCTGAGGGACTGGAGCTAAGCTCTGGAGTACTATCAGGAGTAAGGGCATGCCATCCATCTCTGTTTCTTGAGGCTGCATGGCCTCTTAGTTCTGCTGCTTTCTTCTCTGTCTCTATTTTGGCATGTGTCTGTCAGCCTCACCCCTGGTTCTACATCATTTCTGAATTCACACACATAACAGAGACTGACTGACCTTCTCACTTTGTTTCAAACTACTACTAGGAAAAAGAACCAAATCAGCTTAGTTCAGCCAGTGGGTCTGCTTCTCTAGAGCCAGGTGTCTGATCCAGTGGCTGTGGTCCAGAGAACAGCATCACACAGGGTGAACATGTCTCCAGGGCCACACTGCTGGGTCTAAGTGGGGTGTTTCCAGAAGAGAGAAGTATAGACCAGACAGTATCATAAAAAGAATATACCATCAACTATAATTTAAAGAAAAGGGGGTATACTGGAGAAGAAAAGTAGTTTGATATAAGTTGATATTGTTAAATGTTGATATTGTTAAAAGGATGACTACTCAACCTTATAGAAGATTTGGAAAATAGAATAATAGGACAAAGCTAGTATTAACTTTATTCCTTACAATTTTGAAACAATTGGGACCATATTGTGTATGGACTTTATTCATTATTTAATTAATGTGTGATGGTAAATTTTATGTGTCAACTTGGCTAGGTCACAGTACCCAGATTTTTGGTCAAACACTATTCTAGATGTTTCTGTGAGGATATTTTTAGATGACAGAGAAAGAAGGTGACAGGCCGTAAAGAAGGCTGAGTGCCGAACAATTGATGCTTTCTAATTGTGATGCTGGAAAAGACTCTTGAGAGTCCCTTGGACTGCAAGGAGATCAAATCAAGTCAATCTTAAAGGAAGTCAACCCTGAATATTCACTGGGAGGACTGATGCTGAAGCTCCAGTACTTTGGCCACCTGATAGGAAGAGCCACTAGATAACCTTCTGTAATGTAGGTGGGGCTTTATCCAATCAGTAGAAGACCTTAAGAGAAAAAAAGACTACCCTCCTCCAAAGAAAGCATCAGTTCTTTGGTGTTCAGCCTTCTTTATGGTCCAGCTCTCACATCTGTACATGATTACTGGAAAAATCATAGCTTTGACTATATGAACCTTTTGTCAGCAAAGTGATGTCTCTGCTTTTTGGTTTGTCATAGCTTTCCTTCCAAAGAGCAATTTTAAGTTCATGGTTGCAGTCACCATCTGCAGTGATTTTGGAGCCCAAGAAAAGAAAGTCTGTTACTGCCTCCCCTTGTACCAAAGAACTGATCCTTTCCAATCGTGCTGAAGAAAACTCTTGATAGTGCCTTGGACTGCAAGGAGATCAAAACAGTCAATCACAAAGGAAATCAACCCTAAATATTCATTGGAAGGACTGCTGCTGAAGCTGAAGTACCAATACTTTGGCCACCTGATGCGAAGAGCTAACTTGTTGGAAGAGACCCTTATGCTGGGAAAGATTGAAGGCAGAAGGAGAAGGGGGCGGCAGAGGCTTATATGGTTAGATAGCATCACTGACTCAATATATTGACATGAATTTGAGCAAACTTCAGGAGTTAGTGGGGAACAGAGGAGCCTGGGTACTGCAGCTCATGTGTTTTCAAAGAACTGGAAATGACAGCAACTGAAGAACACAACATCCCCCAAGGAAGAGGGGATTCTGTCAGCACACTGCCTTTGGATTTGAGCTAATCAAGTTCCCTGGGTCTCCACGCTGCTTGCCAACCCTGCAGGTTTTGTATTTGCCAACCTCCGTAATCCTTAAAATAAATCCAATAATAAAACCAATTCTTGACAATAGTAAATCTCAATGTGTATATGTACATACACATCCTGTTGGTTCTTTTTCTCTAAAGTGTCCTGACGAATACATTTTGTCATAAACTTTCAATCAGTAAAAGTTCCTAGAAAACATTATTAATGAATGAAATATTTTCATATTCCTACAAACTACTTTTGTATTATAGGGTTGCCGTTCCTGTTGATATTATTTATAAATGAGGAAACTGCATTACAAAGAGACTATGAAACTTAGCCCATGGTCCCACACCTGAAGAAGCAAGCACCTTTTATGGGGTCTGTCTAGCTCCCAGCCCTCTAAAGGCTCCCTCACCTATAAGGCTCACGTATTTTCTCTACATGATACTGCCCATCAGGAATTGAGAAGAGTACTATTTGGGCATGTTTCCTGAGAGAAGAAGTAGTGAATTCAGAGACCTTCATCTACCCTGTGGACTGAAGAAGAGAGAAACTGGTCTGCAGGAAAAGAAGAATGAAGTGGATATGTAAAGAGAAGAGATGGCCCTGTGACTATCCTGTTCATAGCTCCAGTTTCTTCTTGAAACTTAGCCTCATTCTGCCCTAGTGTTCTAAATCTTTCTAATGTATCTATTTTTTTTCCCTTAAGATAATTAGATATATCTGTTATTTGCATTTTTAGAGTCCCAATAAATGTATGTAGTAAGTCACTAGATCTGGGTCTGTGTAATTTTATTCGGCAGTGCTGTGGAGCTTGTGGGATCTTAGTTCCCTGACCAGGGATAGAATTGGGCTCTCTGCAGAGAATGCACTCAGTTCTAACCACTGGAAAACCAGGGAATTCCCCAAAACTGGTATTTTTAAACACTATAGTCAGTAAATACTGATTTATTCATTGTATGTTATATATAATTTTATGGTAAACATACTTATATATAATCCTTGCCCTCATTTCTGTTTTTTTAGTGAAAAGTTCTAGGAGAAAGGTTACCGATTCAATGTATATGAGTATTTAGAGCTCTTTTATGTATTGACAAAATGCTTTCCAGAAAGGTTGCCTCAACTTTTACTCCACTAGCAGTGTATGAGAACAATATCATATATGATATATTCATATATGAGTATATCATTAATGTTTTATTCTTGTCCTCTGTTGTTTACATATTCTCCATTCCTTAAATTGAAAATATATAAATTTTTTGTTGCTTGCCTTTGTCCTATGTTTAAGTTACTTTAAAAATTTTTGAATTCTACTGAAGACAGCTTTCATAACTGCTTTTTAATTGTATTAATAAGTAATTATATTGACTTACCAACTTCAATGAATGGGAATAGAAATATCCTAATATAAAAAATGATTCTGATTATGTGTGATAAATATTTAAGGAAAGCATATCAATAAGAGTAAAACCATTTGGTAGAATAACTGAAGGAAATGTTTAGATAAGTGTTCCATGATAGGGTTTACAATGAAAAGATTAGATAGTGGTATGAAATGAGAAACATTTAGGAGATCATGTAATCTGTTTTGAGTTTAGTAAATTTTTATTAATTTGAAAATTTGAAGGACTTGTCAATTTTTCTTTTACATTTTGTTGTTTTGGGTTTTCTTGGCTGTGCAGCTTGCAAGGGATCTTAGTTCCCTGATCAGGGATCAAACCCACACTCTCTGCTGTGAAAGCTTAAAAGTCTTAACCCCGGAACTGCCAGCGAATTCCCTCTTTTCATCTTTTTTGATAAGCTCTAAAACGTTCTTTTTTTTTAATTGATGCTTTTGAACTGTGGTGTTGGAGAAGACTCTTGAGAGTCCCCTGGACTGCAAGGAGATCAAACCAGTCAATCCTAAAGGAAATCAGTCCTGAATATTCATTGGAAGGACTGATGCTGAAGATGAAACTCCAATACTTTAGCCACCTGATGTGAAGAACTGACTCATTGGAAAGGACCCTGATGCTGGGAAAGATTGAAGGCAGGAGAAGAAGGGGACAACAGAGGATGAGATTGTTGGGTGGCATCACCGACTTGATGGACATGAGTTTGAACAAGCTCTGGAGTTGGGGATGGACAGGGAAGCCTGGGGTGCTGCAGTCCATGGGGTTGCAGAGAGTCGGACACGACTGAGCGACTGAACTAACATTCTTTTTAGAGGAAATACTTAAATTTAGCAGATAAAGGTCAACATTCTCTAAGAAGAAAATGGAAACTAGGAACCCTTACCAAACTTGAAATTATAACCTATTTGTGTAGTGGTAAAAGTATAAAGTGACACGGATGGTAAATTGGAAGAGGCATCAGAATAGGCTGCTAGAATGTAGTACTTAAATGTTATGTAGCATCCCTGGGTCTGTTCCTTATTTTGTAAAGAGGGGGAATGAAATCAGTATAAGATATCCTTTCTACCTGTAATTAAGTGAAATTTAATTTTTCTCCATTCTAAGAAAAAACAAGTAAAATATATCTATGATATTTTTGATCCTAGTGATACAGGAATTAAACAACACACTTTTGGGAATTCTGTGGAGTTCCAATAGTTAGGACTCCACACTTCCACTGCTGGGTACCAGGGTTCAATCCCTCTTTGGGAAGTTAAGATCCCACATGCTAAGCAGCCAAGAAATAAATAAAATAAAAGAATTGCTGGATACATTAAAAAATAAAAAATAACACACTTTATACAGCATAGTATAGTGGTTAAGAGTTCAGACTTGGGAATCAGATTGCCAATGTTTGAATCTCACATCTGTAACTTAATACCTATTTGATTTGGGGCCTCTCTGTGAGGCGTTTCATTTAAATTAGAACACCTACCCCTTAGGGTTGTTCTGATGATTAAATGAACTAATATTTGTAAAGAAAGTGAAGTCGCTCAGTCGTGTCCGACTCTGCGATCCCATGGACTGTAGCCTACCAGGCTCCTCCCGTCCATAGAATTTTCCAGGCAAGAGTACTGGAATGGGTTGCCATTTTCTTCTCCAGGGGATCTTCCCGACCCGGGGATTGAACCCGTGTCTCCCGCATTGCAGGCAGACACTTTACTATCTGAGCCACCAGGGAAGCAATATTTGTAAAGCTCTTACAATAGTGCCTGCTGCTGCTGCTAAGTCACTTCAATCGTGTCCGACTCTGTGCGACCCCATAGACGGCAGCCCACCAGGCTCCTCCATCCTTGGGATTCTCCAGGCAAGAACACTGGAGTGGGTTGCCATTTCCTTCTCCAATGTATGAAAGTGAAAAGTGAAAGTGAAGTCGCTCAGTCGTGTCTGATTCTTAGCAATCCCATGGATGGAAGCCTGCCAGGCTCCTCCATCCATGGGATTTTCCAGACAAAAGAGTACTGGAGTGGGGTGCCACTGCCTTCTCCGTAATAGTGCCTGGTACAGAGTTAATTATATGTTAAATTATTTATTAATATCTCAGTAAAGAACAAACCCACACGTATTTCTTCTAACATATGCCTAGAATGGAACTTAGGGTATAAATTAGGGAATAAAAAATTTACGGTATAAAAAAATCTAGTTTGAGTTTTCTATTACAATGCCTTTTGCATTTTGAAAATTGCTATTGTTGTTGTTCAGCTGCTCAGTAGTGTCTGACTCTGCAACCCCATGGACTGCAAAATGCCAGGGTTCCCTGTCCTTCACCATCTCCTGGAGCTTGCTCAAACTCATGTCAGTTGAGTCATTAATGTCATCCAACTATCTCGTCCTCTGTCATCCCCTTCTCCCATCCCCTTCTCTTCCTGCCTTCAATTTTTCCGGAGCTTCAGCTTCATCATCAGTCCTTCCAATGAATATTCAGGATTGATTTCCTTTAGGATTGACTGGTTTGATCTCCTTGCAGTCCAAGAGACTCTCAAGAGTCTTCTCCAACACCATAGTTCCAAAGCATCAATTCTTCAGCGCTAAGCTTTCTTTATGGTCCAACTCTCACATCCATACATGACTACTGGAAAAACCATAGCTTTCACTAGACGGGGTTTTGTTTCTTTTAATTTCATGGCTGCAGTCACCATCTACAGTGATTTTGGAGCCAAGAAAATAAAGTCTGTCGCTGTTTCCATTGTTTTCACATCTATTTGCCATGAAATGATGGGACCGGATGCCATGATCTTCATTTTTTGAATGTTGAGTTGTAAGCCAGCTTTTTCACTCTCCTCTTTCACCTTCATCAGGAGGCTCTTTAGTTCCTCTTCGCTTTCTGCCATTAGGGTGGTGTCATCATTTATATCTGAGGTTATTGATATTTCTCCCAGCAATCTTGATTGCAGCTTGTGTTTCATCCAGCCTGGCATTTCGCATGATGTACTCTGAGTATAAGTTAAATAAGCACAGGGACAGTAAACAGCTTTGACATACTCCTTTCCTAATTACCAGTCCGTTGTTCTAACCATCGTTTCTTGACCTGCATACAGGTTTCTCGGGAGGCAGGAAAGGTGGTCTGGTATTCCCATCTCTTGAATTTTCCAGTTTGTTGTGATCCACATAGTTAAAGGCTTTAGCGTAGTTAATGAAGCAGAAGTAGATGTTTTTCTGGAATTCTCTTGCTTTTGCTATGATCCAACGGATGTTGGCAATTTGATCTCTGGTTCCTCTGCCTTTTCTAAATCCAGCTTGTACATATGGAAGTTCTCAGTTCACATACTTAAATTCCGCTACTCCACTTACTCTCCCAAGTGCTGTTGTCATCCCAGACTAGATTTGTTCCCAACTGTAAAGATTTGAATTAGGAATTAAAAAAATCTCCACAGAATCTGTAATATTAGGAGAAATTTAGGCACTGGAGAAATTTTCTGGCATCTTGTAAGCAAATAGGCTATATTAGATGAAAAATTATTTGATAGGTTAAAATCAGAATGAATTAATGAATTGGAAACTGCCTGCAAGACTGGGTTTACTAAATCTCTTTTGTTTCTCCTCTGGTTTCTGCAGAGAGAATTAGTAGTTTGTATTTCATCTTAACTATCTGCAAAGCTGTGGTCTGCCTATGATACGTAGCCCTTGTTTTTTTTCTTTTTTAATTTTTTTAATTTATTGCAGTATGATGACACATTTATAAGAGACTTGGAAAATATACCTCCACTATGTATTACAAGTTTTAAGTAGATAAATTAAGATTATTAGTTGGAGTTTCAATATCAAACTCTCAAAACTTAGTAGAATGAATAGACAGAAAAGTAGAAGGATATAGTAGACCTGAAAAGCCCTATGATCCAATTCAGCATAATTAAGATTTATACAATTCTCACATGACAGCAGAATACAAATTCTATTCAAGTTCCCATAGACTGTAAGCCAGATTTCACATTGTATTTAGTTGCACTGAGCTCCATCCAAGAAATTCTGATAAACTCTCTTTCATTTTTATTGTTACAAATATTTTCTAATTTTCCTTGTTATAGCTTCTTAGATATACCCATCATTTAAAAGACATTTGATTTCCAAATACATGGAGTTTTTAAAGTATCTTTGATAATAGTTTCTCTTTTTGATATTAATTTATTATTTAAATGCTTTCTTCTCTGCAATCACCCTCTGAGTTTTTTCAGTCTTTTAACTTTATTGAGGCTTTCAATGGCTACATCAAAGATCTCCCTTGGTAAATGTCACACTGCACTTGAAAATTCGTGGGTTTTTTCCAAGTATCTCATGATATTGATTTCTAACATATTTCCACAGTGATCAGAGAACAAACTATGATTTTAGTACCTTTAGACAATGAAATTTTTGCACGTTTTATGTCCCTGGATATGTTCCACTATCTCCTGGTTTATAGCCTGTGTATGCTGTGCCTGGTGGGCTGCCGTCTATGGGGTCGCACAGAGTCAGACACGACTGAAGTGTCTTAGCAGCATGCTATGCTATGCTATGCTATACTAAGTTGCTTCAGTCATGTCTGACTATTTGTGACCCTATGGACTGAAGCCCACAGGATCCTCTGTCCATGGGATTCTCTGGGCAAGAATACTGGAGTGGGTTGCCATGCCCTCATCCAGGGGATCTTCCAACCCAAGGATCTAACCCAGGGATCTAACCCAGGTCTCCCGCACTGCAGGTGGATTCTTTACCAGCTGAGCCACAAGGGAAGCCCAGGAACACTGGAGTAGGTAGCCTATCGCTTCTCCAGGGGAGCTTCTGACCCAGGGATGGAACCGTGATCTCCTGCATTGCAGGCGGTATTCTTTACCTGCTGAGTTACCAGGGAAGATTACCTTCATTAGTCTACCAGTGGAAAGTACCATGAAGGAAAACATGCTAATTTAATTAGGTTTTGATTATTTGTTTTTCTTTTTAGCATAGAAAATATAGTTTATAATGTGCTATTGAATGAAGGTTTTTATATTTCTATGCAACTTGGATTGCTTTGTATTAAAAAGTATATATTACTTTTTAAAGCATAAGCTGCAGAATCCTTACCTAATAATGTTTATTCTAAAACAAGAATTGGAAATTCCCTTTCCTGAGTTTAGTTAGTTCAGTTGCTCAGTCATGTTCAACTCTTTGCAACCCCATGGACTGCAGCAGGTCAGGCTTCCCTGTCCGTCACCAACTCCCAAAACTTGCTCAAACTCATGTCCTTCGAGTCAGTGATGCCATCCAACCATCTCATTCTCTGTCATCCTCTTCTCCTCCTGCCTTCAATCTTTCCCAGCATCAGGGTCTTTTCCAATGAGTCGGTTCTTTGCATCAGGTGCCCAAACTGTTGGAGCTTCATTTTCAGCATCAGTCCTTCCAATGAATATTCAGGACTGAATTCCTTTCGGATGGACTGGTTTGATCTCCTTGCAGTCCAGGGGACTCTCAAGAGTCTTCTCCAACACCACAGTTCAAAAGCATCAATTCTTCGGCGCTCAGCTTTCTTTATAGTCCAGCTCTTACAACCATACATGACTACTGAAAAACCATAGCTTTGACTAGATGAACCTTTGTTTGCAAAGTAATGTCTCTGCTTTTTAATATGCTGTCTAGGTTGGTCATAGCTTTTCTTCCAAGGAGGAAGCGTCTTTTAATTTCATGGCTGCAGTCACCATCTGCAGTGATTTTGGAGCCCAAGAAAATAAAGTCTGTCAGTGTTTCCCCATCTGTTTGCCATGATTGATGGGACCAGATGCCATGAACTTCATTTTTTGAATGTTGAGTTTTCAGCCAGCTTTTTCACTCTCCTCTTTCACTTTCATCAAGAGGCTCTTTAGTTCTTCTTTGCTTCCTGCCATAATGCTGGTGTCATCTGCGTATCTGAGGTTATTGATATTTCTCCCAGCAGTCTTGATCCATCTTGTGCTTCATCCAGCCTGCTATTTCACATGATATACTCTGCATATTAGTTAAGTAAGCAGGGTGACAATATACAACCTTGACATACTCCTTTCCCTATTTGGAACCAGTAAACCGGTAAACCTGAATTTACTCAACAGGATTTTCAGATTTCGGTTTATCATGGTGAATTCCAGAGATGCTCTTGTTAGAAATAAAGTTTGACACAGCCCAGGTTTGAGGCCAGGAATTGAGTGATACCATGGCTTTTGACCTCAGGTTATCTTGAATGATAACCTGGCTAAAGGCTCATGTTTACTTCATTCAGCAAGTATTTATTGACTGCCTATCGTATGTAGACACTAGACAATAGTGAAAATAAATACTATTATTGTAAGTACATATAAGTATTTGTAGTATATATGTATATATAGAATGTATACAGACTATATCTTAATGCATAAATGTAGCCTGTGTCAAAGATAAGGGTTGTTCATTTCTTTTAGTAAAGTGTTGTATTCTTAAAGTATTTTATTCTTTTGGGTGCTATTATAAGTTGAATTGTTTTCTTACTTTCCTTTCCAGACTGCTTGTTGCTGATGTGTAGAAATGAAACTCTTTTTTGTGCATTGATCTTGTTGTACCTGGCAACTTTGCTGAATTCATTTCTCAACTCCAGTAGTTTTTGTGGATTCTTGGAGATTTTCTGTTTTTAAGGTCCAGTCTTTGTGAATGGAGATAGTTTTGAAGTGAAGTGAAGTGAAGTCGCTCAGTCGTGTCTGACTCTGCGAGCCAGTGGACTATAGCATACCACGTTCCTCCAGCCATGAGATTTTCCAGGCAAGAGTACTGGAGTGGGTTGCCATTTCCTTCTCCAGAGGATCTTCCCGACCCAGGATTCGAACCTGGGTCTCCCACATTGTAGAGACAGGTTTACTTCTTCCTAATTTAGATATTTTAAAATTTCTTTTCCTTGCCTAACTGCTTTGGTTAGAACCTACAATACAATGTTAGAAAGCAATGGTGAGAGGTAAACATCCTTGTTGTTCCTAATCTTGGCAGGCAAGCTGGGTGGGACCTTTCAGCCACTGAATGTAATAGTATCTGTGGATATTTCGTAAGTGCCCTATATCATGTTAAGGAAATTCCCTTCTGTTCCTAGTTTTTGAGATCTTTTATTGTGAGGGAGTGTTGAATTTTGTCAAATGCTTTTTCTATATCCATTGAGAGGATCATGTGTTCATTTTGCTTAGTTTTTACTTCTGTTAATGTGGTATATGACACTGATTTTTTTGTTGAACCACCCTTGTATTTCTGAGATAAATAACCATTTGATCATGGTGTGTAACACTTTTAATGTGCTGTTAGATTTTGTTTGCTAATACTTTGTATAAGATTTTTGCTTTAGTATTCACAAGGGCTAGAGGTCTGTAGTTTTCTTCTGCTGTCGTTTTCTGGTTTTGGTATCAGAGTAATAAAGGCCTCATAGCATGTGAGGACGTATTCTCTATGCTTCTGTTTTTTGGAAGAACTTGAGAAATATTGACATTGAATCTTCTTTAAATAAATGTTTGGTGGAATTCACCAGTGAAACTGTTTGGACTTTGGTTTTTCTTCAGAGGTTTTTGATTGCTGATTCAATTTCTTTACTTATTTAGATTATATTTCTTCTTGAGTCAGTTTTGGTAATTTGTGTTTCTCTAGGAATTTTTGAATTTCATCTAGGTTATCTTAATTTGTTAACATATTAATCGTTCATAGTTTTCTCTTATAATCCTTTCTATTGCTGTAAGATCAGTAGTAATGTTTCCACTTTGATTTCTGATTTTAGTTATTTGCATCTTCTTTTTTTTTTTTTTTTGCCCGCCAGGCTGTAGTTTCGTCAGTCTTGTTCTTTTTAAAGAAACAACTTTCAGTTTTGTTGATTCTCTTGTTTTACTATACTGTATTTCGTATTTCTCCACTCTTGTCATTTTATTACTTCCCTCTCTTGCTCACTTTGCATTTAGTTAGCTCTTCTTCTTCTAGTCCTCAATGTAGAGTTGTGAATGGTTTCTTTTGTTTTAATGCAGGAATCCACTGCTGTGCATTTCACCCTGAGTGCTGCTTTCATTGTATTACATGATTTGTGTTATCTTGTGTTTAGTTTCTATTTGTCCCTATTTTATAATTTCCCTGTGATTTCTTATTTGGCCTATGGTTATTTAAGAGTAGTTTAATTTCTTCATGTAGTTGATCTTCATTACTCATGGACTGTTTGTAAACTTAGCCCATGCAGTAAAATTTGTTACCCAAGAATCAGTACATTCAGACATGTGCAGAATGTGAAAGTTTTGAGTTACCTGGCATACACGTTCCCAGGCAAGGATGAACAAGGCAACAATCTGCTTTCTTGTTTCAGCTATTTACTGTAGACAGTCCTTTTTGCTCTGTTCAGTGCAGTGTTTTTCATGTTTTTGTGCTTTTTGTTGATGGCTTTACTGTTTAAAGTCAACTGAAAGTCACTCAGTCCTGTCCCACTCTCTGCTATTCCAAGGATTGTAGCCTGTGCATGGGATTCTCCAGGCCAGAATACTGGAGTGGGTAGCTGCTCCCTTCTTCAGGGGATCTTCCCACCCCAGGGTTCAAACCCAGGTCTCCCACACTGCAGGCAGAATCTTTACCAGTTGAACCACCAGGGAGTGGTCCCCAAACTACAGTGCTGTTTCAGTTCAGTTCAGTTCAGTTGCTCAGTCATGTCTGACTCTTTGCAGACTCCATGGACTGCAGCAGGCCAGGCTTCCCTGTCCCATCATGAACTCCCGAAGCTTGCTCAAACTCATGTCCATCGAGTCGGTGATGCCATCCAACTGTCTCAACCTCTGTCATCCTCTTCTCCTCCTGCCTTCAATCTTTCCCAGCATCAGGGTCTTTTCCAGTGAGTCAGTTCTTCCCATCAGGTGGCCAAAATAATGAAGTTTCAGCTTCAGCATCAGTCCTTCCAATGAATATTCAAGACTGAATTCCTTTAAGATTGATCAGTTTGATCTCCTTGCAGTCCAAGGGACTCTCAAGAGTCTTCTCCAACACCACAGTTCAAAAGCATCAATTCTTCAGCGCTCAGCTTTCTTTATAGTCCAACTCTCACATCTATACATGACTACTGGAAAAACCATAGCTTTCACTAGATGGAACTTTGTCAGCAAAGTAATGTCCCCGCTTTTTAATATGCTGTCTAGGTTGGTCATAGCTTTTCTTCCAAAGAGCAAGTGTCTTTTAATTTCATGGCTACAGTCAACCATCTGCAGTGATTTTGGAGCCCAAGAAAATAAAATCTGTCACTGTTCCCATTGTTTCCCCATCTATTTGCCGTGAAGTGATGGGACCAGATGCCATGATCTTCATTTTTTGAATGCTGAGTTTTAAGCCAGCTTTTTCTTCCTCTTTCACTTTCATCAAAGGGCTCTTTAGTTCTTTGCTTTCTGCCATAAGGCTGGTGTCATCTGTGTATCTGAGGTTGATATTTCTCCTGGCAGTCTTGAGTCCAGCTTGTGCTTCATCCAGCCCAGCATTTCACGTGATGTACTCTGCATATAAGTTAAATATGCAGGGTGACAATATACAGCCTTGACCTACTCCTTTGCCAATTTATAACCAGTCTATTGTTCCATGTCTAGTTCTAACTGTTGCTTCTTGACCTGCATACAGATTTCTTAGGAGGGCAGGTAAGGTGATCTGGTATTCTGGTGTAAAGTGCTGTTTAGTGTCCTTAAACACAAGAAGGCAGTGATCTAATTTACAAAGTAAATATACGTATGTGAGATAAGATTCATTCAGGCATCAGTTACAGTTCTTTTGGCCCTGAGTTCAATGTTAATGTATCAATAATATAGTACATCCAGAAAAGAGAAGAGGAAATTCACCCATGTGTGTGTAAGGCCACTCTGGAAATGCAAAAGTAGTATTTGTAGTGTCTGATGAAGTTATGGAAAACATGGGAAAGTGGCTGAATTTGTGGGTTCATGAGATGATAGCCAGTTAAAAAAAAAAAAAGAAACCATAGTGGACAGCATTGATGTGAGACTGAAAGCCAATGAAACCATGTTACACAGAGCAAGGAAAATATTAAATTCTTATAGTGCTGACTGGCCTGCACATGTCAAAACACTACACAGCATTAAAAATGTTAACCTTTCAGTAATCCTGAGTCAAGAGGCTGTGGGCTGTTTTTTAAATTATCTGCCAAGTGTTAGGAAAAAGGCTATGTGGAAATTCCAGCAGGTTTTCAGTGCTGATGAGACTGGCTTGTAGAACTAGTTCTCCAATGGTTTTCAGTGCTGATGAGACTGGCTTGTAGAACTAGTTCTCCGCTGGTTTTCAGTGCTGATGAGACTGGCTTGTAGAACTAGTTTTCCACTTCTGTTAGTGTTTGCGTCAGTTGTTTTGGGGCTTTGGTGCAAATATGTTTATAATTGTTAGGTCTTTTTAATGAATTGATCCTTTTATCAGTGCATATTGTCCTTTGTCTTTGGTAACATTTTTTGACTTGAAGTCTATCTTGTCTGATTTTAGTAGAGACACTTAGCTCTCCCTTTTGGATACTGTTTGTGTGAAATGTTTCTTCCATTTGTTCACTTTCAACCTATGTGTCTTCAGATCCAAAGTGAGTCTCTTAGGCGACATAGAGTTGGAGCAATGTTTTCTTGTCTATCCTACCAATCTCTGCCTTTCATTGGAGAGTTCATACCATTTCTATCTAAAGTAATTACCTGTAAGGAGTGACTTTTGGTATTTTGCTATTTGTTTTTGTGTGTCTTTTGCTTCTTTTTGCTTCTAATTTCCTACATTACTGTTTTCTTTTGCATTTGAGTTTTTTTTTTACAGTGTACCATTTTTATTCCCTTATTTTCTTATGTGTATATTTTTTGATACTTTGTGGTTACCAAGGGAATTATAATTAATAACTGGATATATTTTTGAAGGTATAGCTGACACTTCTAATGAGTTGTTTGTAGATACGAATGGGGAAACCAAGATTAACAACAAGGTATTTGGCCTGAGGAATGAAATTGTGGGGAAGTCTTTTAGTGGGAAGGAGATAACCATAGGAATTTAAGCTGGTCAGAGGTAGAAATGGAATTGGGGATTTCAGATTTAGTCCTATTACATTTGAGATGCCTTTTAGACACTGATCACATAAGCAGTTGGATACAGAAGTCTGAGATTCAGTAGAAATGTCCCAGCTAGAGATGGAAATTTGAGTCCTGAACATACAGCTTATTTATAAATCCTTGGTCCTGGATGAGATCATTAAGGGAGTGAGCATAGATTGGGAATTGGGCTCAATGATACTGAGTTCTGAATTAAGGGGGGAACTAACAAAGAGGCCTGAAAAGGAGTAGTCTATGTATATTTTATACATTTCTAATAAATTGTGTAATTTTTTAGGAAAGGATAATTCCACATGAATCTGTTTTCTTTCCAGTTATAGCTAATCGAGGACAGTAGTCCTAAAATATTAGTAGTCCTAACTTTAGAGACAGTTTAATATAAAATCAAAAGGTAGTTATAATTTGAATATTATTAAATATTAAATAAATCTGTCAGATGAATTGTTTATTATGCACCATCTTCCTCCCCCAGCACAATCCCACTTTAGGAGTGTTACTTTTATCTAGTTTATCTAGTTTATTTTTTATTGTCATTAAGACCTGTGGTATTTTTTTATCTGGTTAAAAGATTATTTGATAAGATACTTCTTTGCTTTGATACTGTAATTATGCTGAATTCTGTTATTCTCTGGGGAGTAAATGTGAAAGGCATGTAATCAAAACTGGATCAGGTCTTCCCCCAAATATGTTCCTTTCCACAAAAGAAATCTAGGGAAAATATTCTGAAGATGGAGACTAATGGCTAAAAAAACATCAACCAGTCAATGAAAATAAAAGTGACTTGTTCTTTTCCCAAGTTTTTGTCTTACCCTAAAGGTACACTGGGATGGGAGAAATGCCTCTGTGCATCTAGCTTGATTGCATTCCTCACTCTTCCATTTAAATACCTTGGAGATAGTAAACCTGAATAAATGTGGATTCAGTTCAGTTCAGTCTCTCAGTCGTGTCCAGCTCTTTACAACCCCATGGACTGCATGCAGTACGCTAGGTAGGCTTCCCTGTCCATCACCAACTCCCAGAGCTTACTCAAACTCATGTCCATTGAGTCGGTGATACCATCCAACCATCTCATCCTCTGTCATCCCCTTCTCCTCCCGCCTTCAATCATTCCCAGCATCAGGGTCTTTTCAAGTGAGTCAGCTCTTCGCATCAGGTGGCCAAAGTACTGGAGTCTCAGCTTCAGTATCAGTCCTTCCAATGAATATTCAGGACTGATTTCCTTCAAATGTGGATTGAATTAAGTTAAATTCAGTTTCATTGTTCCTGCTCAGTAATGCTCCTTATCCTCTACCTTCAGTCCTAGCTTTTGAGAATCAATAAATGAATTTTTCTTCTATCTGTTATGTACAGAGAATTCCCATCAATAACTTTGTACATTTTTTACTTCCTTATGGGGTCTAAGTTAAAAAAGAGAAAGAAGAAAGAATCATAGGAAAGAATCATGGTGGTTGTGGTGGTAGTTTTTACTTCTTTGACCCTCCCTTGCTAGTGGAAAAAAAAAAAAAAATTAACAGGACCTGAGTAGCTGCTACAGAGACTGAAGCCACTGTCACGGTCTCTCACCTAGAGTATAGCAACAGCCTCCTGACTGGTCTTCCTGCTTCCACCCTTGCTCCCTTATTGTCCCGTCTCCAGACACTGCTCTGCCCAGGACCCTGCAGCGGGGCTCCCCAACGCCACATTTCTTACAGAGGCCTTTCAGGCTCTGCTTGCTCTGGCTGCCAGGACCTCTCTCACCTCTCCTCCTACCTGTTCCGGCCACACAAGCCTCCTTGCTGGTCATGTTTCCTCATTAGAGACTTTGTTCTTCCTGCTTCCACTCCCTCATGTATATTCTTTCCTCAGATATCTGGTTGATCAATTCACTTCCATCCAGTCTTGCCTCAAATCTTAGTTTGTCAATATAAAGCCTGCAATGACCATCTTCTAAAACTTTAACCTGTGCCCCCATACACTCCCATACTCCTTATCCTGTTACTGTTTTAATTATGTGTGGTTATGCTGTACTGATTTAACCCTGAAAACAGCTTAACAACAAAAGCTTCTTTCTCATCTGTGCTTCATTTCCATTATGGGTTAGCAAACAACTCTGATCCACTTAGAACCTCAGAGACCCGGGGTGTGGGAAGTTTGCCCATCTGGTGATACACCTCAGTGTACAGCCTCCAGTATCACATCTGTAGGAAAGAGAGCGTTCATAGGATGATTAAAAGTGGCACACATCACCTTTTTTCCCAGTTCATTGGTCAAAACCAGGCACATGGCCCCAGTCTGATTGCAAGAAGAGCACAAGGACTATTTGGCGAACATTACTGTTTCAGCTGTGTGTGTGTGTGTGCGCGCGCGCGCGTGCATGTGCATGTGTGCACTCTGTCGCTCAATTGTGTCTGACTCTGTGACCCTGTGGACTAGTGCCCACCAGGCTCCTCTGTCCATGGAATTTTCTAGGCAAGAATACTGGAGTGAGTTGCCATTTCCTACTCCAGGGGACTGTTTTAGCACCTGTTCCCTTTTTACTTCTCCATAGTACTTATTATTCTTTATTATATAATTTGTATATTCTATATAAAGTATCATTTATATATTTACATATCATACAATTTGCATGTTTTATGTTTATTATTAAGTTGCTTTTCCTCAGTTAGAATTTAAGCTTATTCCCCTAGAAAATGTCACTACTTAAAACTTCTTGGACATAAACCTTTCTTCATTCGCTCCTACTGTTTGTAATGTCCTCTATCATTTTTACCCTGTGCTCCTTTTTTTTTCTGTAAAGATTAAATCCTACTCATCTTTTGAGACAATCTGAATTGTACTTAGTTAGGGAGACTTTAAAGGTCCATTCCTTGGACTCCCTCTATCATGGCACTTACCCTCCTTACAGGATTACTTGTCTGACTGCATCATTAACCAGATTCCTCATGCATATCGAAAAATGTCTGAGGGAATACCTGGAGCCTAGAAAAGGATCTCGGAGAATCTGAAAAGGACAGTATAAGTAGGGTGAAGAGATGACAGAATCAAGAAATATTCAGAAAGTAAAATCAGTAAGACTTCATTATTGGTTGAATATGAGGGATAAGGAAGAAATCAAAGATAATTCATACTTCTCATTTAGATTATGATGCTTCCAAATGAAGTAGGGAAAAGGAGAGGAGGAACAAGTCTAGTTGGTAGGATGATGAGTAGGGTTTGATGATAATGGGTTTAACTCCATAAGGGTCTCAAGTTGGAGATATGTGCAGAGGCTGGCTAAATGGTTCTTAATCCAAGGACATGCATAGGTCTTCAGCATGCTGAGTAGTAGAAGAAAAGGTGAAACTGCCAATAACTACTAAGGCCAGAACCCTTAGTTATACTAATGTTTAAGGAACAATGAGGAATGTTTTCTTGTGTGGAAAACACAGAAAAAAATAGATGGTGAAAGGGGAACGAGAGTGTGATGCTGTCAAAATCAATGCATTTAGACATTCAAGAAAAAATATTTGGGCCACAGTAAATGCAGTGTGAGTGAGCTAAGTTGCTTCAGTTGTGTCCGACTCTTTGTGACCTTGTGGACTGTAGCCTGCCATGCTCCTCTATCCATGGGATTCTCCAGGCAAGAATACTGGAAGTGGGTTGCCATGCCCTCCTCCAGGGGATCTTCCCAATCCAGGGATCGAACCTGCATCTCTTATGTCCCCTGTACTGGCAGGCAAGTTCTTTGTCACTAGCACCACCTGGGAAGCCCCTCGAGAAATCAAATCAAAATAACTATGTACTAAATCTTGACCACTCTTGCAGCATTACTTAATTCCTTTCTTTTAACCTCACTTCTTATTGAACCACTTTGAATACTTAATGAATTGAACCATCTTGGCTTCAATTTCATTGGGAAATTTGAAGTAATCAGGCACAAACTGTCTCAAAAGTGCCCCCTCTTCTTTGTTTACAAACTTAAGACATGCCCAACCATCAGTCATTTCCTTCTTCCCTCTAGTATTAGGAGCTTCAAAGTCACCTCTAGTTAGTACTAGAGGTGTGCCATTGATACTGAAGTGAAAGTGAAAGTCGCTCAGTTGTGTCCGCCTCTTTGCAACCCCATGGACTATACGGTCCCTAGAATTCTCCAGGCCAGAATACTGGAGTGGGAAAGATCCCCCTTTCCCTTCTCCAGGGGATCTTCCCAACCCAGGGATTTAACCCAGGTCTCTCGCATTGCGGCCAGATTCTTTAGCAACTGAGCCACAAGGGAAGCCCAAGAACACTGGAGTGGGTAGCCTATCCCTTCTCCAGCAGATCTTCCCGACCCCTGAACTGAAGCGGGGTCTCCTGCATTGCAGGCAGATTCTTTACCAACTGAGCTCTCCGGGAAGCCCAACCGATACTAAAAGTCATCTGCATTTTAAGTTTTTTCCCTCTTTATGGCTTTCTGCTTTCAATATCCCACCAAAATTTTTCAGAGTATAGTTGCTATTTGAAATTATTAATGGACAACAAATTACATGATGTTGAACACTGAAAGGAAGATGGGGAAATGGCAAACAGCAGTCACCGATGGAAGTGAGAGGGAGATAACGCCTCCTCCCCAGGGAAGCAGTGACACTAAGCTGGACCAGAGCCAGATGCTTTTCCAGAGGCACTTTCATTTTGTAGTTATAGTAAAAGTATGTCTTTTATTTGTTTTTCTTCTGTAGCAGGCCAGTGATTGAGTCTTGACTGTAGAAGCAAAAATGAGCCAGTTCCCACAATGAAGACTGTAGAAACATTAGATTTGATTTATTTGTTCATTCATGCAAAAGTATTTCTTGAATGTCCGCTATGTGCCATGCTTAGGCTTGGGTGCTGGAAATATAACAGAAAATAAACACACATACTTCTTGTTCTCCTTGAGTTTTTATCTGCTTGTTTATATTTAACCTGATTTATCTAACTAATTTTACTTTTTTTTTTCCCTTCAGTATCCTCTCACATACGGACTGATTCTTATTCCCTGCTGGTGTTCTCTAGTTTGCATAAGTAGAATTTACATGGGAATGCACTCCATTCTGGTAAGGAAAATGTTGTTCATATTGCTTTATTTTTTCTAAAATCAACACCCAATTTTATAATTTTTAATCATTTTCAAACTTACTGGAAACTTAAGTGATAAAATGTAGTTATTGTAAATCTTTTTTTCTTGCAAAAATAGCAACAGGATGTTTTGCAAAGTTTTAAAGTAGTTATAATATATATATTTCATAGAAACAGTTCCCAGCAATCACAAGAGCCAAGTATTATTCAGGATAACATTTCTCCCTCCTTCCAGGTTCACTTTTATCTTCTTTCTCATTTTCTTCTATGCCTTTCCTACTGTGGAGTCAAAACTGACAATGTAAATACAGACACCAAGGAGCTCTACTTGTAAGTGAAAACCCAGTGAATAGAAATTAGATAAACAAAAACTGTCCTGGTTTCACTTGTTTTTGAATATTAAACTCTAGTTTTCTTCTTTCCCAACAGTATCTTAGGGCTTACATCATATATTTTATTTGGAGAATGCAGCTCAGTTTCAAAAGCAGCGGCACAGGAACCCTGTATCTTTCAGCTATACCTACTCACTTCCCTTCCTGTTCCTCTGATTGACATTCCCTAATTCTGGCCCGTGTCATCTCTGACTAGGGTACTGCAGCAGCTTCTTAATTAGCAGCTCCACTTCAAGTGGGACACTGCACCATTCAGTGTTTAGCCTCCTATTGTCTTTTACTCTTCAAAACACAAATATGATGCCGTATTGAATGACCTATGTTTGCTCAAATGTGAGGGTGTTTCTTCACATTGTTAGGAATGCCTTAACCTCCACATGGAATGCTGTTTTCCCTTTCTTTGCCTAACTATCAAATCCACTGTTCATGACTCACCAGAAAATGTTATCTCCTAAAGCCTTGTTACCTTCTCCATCCTTCCTTTCTCAAGACTGGTTAGGTGGCTTTTCTCCAGAACATCTTGAGCATAATTCTGGCATAGCACTTATGCTGAATTGCAGTTGCTTTTTTATTTATCTGTCATCCCCACTAGACAACAAGCAATATGAGAAAAATAACTCTACCCTCATGTATAGTGTGGTGTCTCTTAGAACACTCTGTGAAGGTATTATGTATTATATTATAGGTAAAGAATCAGAAGAAAGATGGAGAGACAGGGACGAATTCACGGAATCCAAAAATTTATAAAGGGTTATATCAAATTTGTCTTGTCCTTAATAAATGAACACTTTTAGAATTTTCTACTCATAAAAATATCTCATTTCATAGCTGAAAAATATTGCATTTCTGTTTCTTCTGCAGATTACTTACCTCTAGCAGCTGCCCCTTCACTAGTAAATTTACAAAAAGTCCCAAATGCTATGTTAGGAAGCAAACTGTTTGTGTTTTATTTTTTATAATTATTTATATTAATGCAAATTATGAATTGACATATAATTTTATCTTTCTGACTAGTCTGTAATCATTTTATAATAGACCAATTATCACCTTTTTATATCAAATCTAATATTAGTCACAAGAAAATGTTTTCCATCTTTGTGCTTCATTACAGTTGTTCCCTTCCACTCCCAATGAACAATATTGCACCTGAAAAACTACCAAAAGATTATGAACTAAGAATGATAATATTATCCCTAGATTCATTATCATCATAAAAGAGGAATTAGAATCTTATTATATTGAATATATAATCTCAAACATGCTGTATTCAAAGGAAATATATAGTGGGTTGATTATTCAAGCTGAGTTCAGTTCATGTTTTTAATACTGGATAACACCTGTTCTTGAATCAACTGAAGTAAAAACAATATTGATGTATTATTAAATTATAAGTCTGATAACCTAGTCTTTTTTTTTTTCTTGTTCTTTTGGTCATACTGCATAACTTGCAGGATCTTAGTTCCCAGACCAGGAATTGAACCTGGGCTTGGGCAGTGAAAGCATGGAGTTCTTATCACTGGATCACCAAGGAATTCCCCAACCATAGTCATTTAATTATTCAAAAGCATCCTGTCCCATAGAATATCTTTATGAGTTTTATTCTGACTAGCTACTCAATTTTATTATGTGTATTATTACAAGTTGTTTTTCTTTTTCAAAAGTAAAATCACAGATGACTTGCAAGCATTGTAAATTATGTTCCTGTGTTACAACCTTTATTAACATTAAGAAGAAAGTTCTAGTAATGTAGTCTAAATAATTTATAAGGAACACTTCATTCAGTATTTCCCATATGCTTTGTTTTTATTATTACAATACAAAGAGCAACACTTAATTTATTTTTAATGCCTACTTTACTAAATGGCTTCCCAGATGGTGCAGTAGTAAAGAATCCTCCTGCCAATGCAGAAGATACAGGTTTAGTCCCAGGGTTGGGAAGATCCCCTGGAGAAGGAAATGGCAATCTACTCCAGTATTCTTGCCTGGAAAATTCCATAGACAGAGGAGCCTGGCAGGCTATAGTCCATGGGGTCAAAAGAGTTGGATATGACTGAGCAACTGAGCATGCATACACTTTCCTAAACAGATTTCCTTAATCCCCAGAAAAGTAGAGGAGTTACTTCCTCCATTTTTCCTTTATTTTCTATCAAACCTAGCTCTGAAAATGTCTTGAAACACAAGCCATTTAAAAATTACCAGACTAAGTACTTGTCAGCTTACTAGTTTATTTCTACATTAGTAAAATTATGAATATTTTGTAATTACATTTACCTAAAATTGTACTAAAAGTTTATTTGTCTATATGTGGAAAGATTTTTAGAAAAGTATTATGAGATTCTCAAGTAGCATGTACCTCCAAAACCCATTTTTATAATAAGATATAAGAATCAAACTAATCAAACAACTGCAAAAGCCCTGAAAACATGTTATAGAGAAAGATCCAGAACAGTAAACACTAACAGTGTTAATAGTAGTTATTTCCAAGTAATAATTACTTGTTATTTTTTATTCATATTTTCCAGTTTTTCTATACTGAACATGTATTAAATTTGAATTTTAAAGATAAAAATTTCAAAATACATCCTTATTGGTTGTTTATAATGAAGAATGATGCATTCCAGTAATATATTTTGTTGTTAGAAACCCTGTTGGCATCACTGACATGTTGAATTAGAATCAGGACACCTGAAATATATTATAATTTAAAAAAAAAACAACACTAGGAGCGGACAGAAGTCTTGAATTCTAGTCTCAGCCAATCACTAGCCTCTCTAGTTCTATATACTGATTGGGAGAAATGAAAAGAAGGCAATTCTAGATTTGATATGTAATAAATCTTTATTGAATTTTTGGTATTTGATATCCTCTACCATAAATTTGATAACTGTGAATATTCCATTCATATGTGTAATTATTAACTTTTACAGCAGATATGTTATCTATAATTAATTTAAGTATCTAAAGTTATTTGCTTTCTTTTTGGAAAATTTGCTACTTTGAGTTCTTTATTACCTTTAACATCAGCTTTTCTTTATCACATATTTTGTGCTGTAACGCTTAAAATCACTTAGTTACACATTTTAATGTTGTACATTAAATTGGTATCACAATGAGAGCCACCATGTTTATGTCCTGAATTCAGTCATTCTTCTCTAGTTCTGTAGCATGGAAATTAAATATGCCTTAATGACAATTAGAAAAGGAGGCAGATTTGTATAAAGTCTTATATTAATTAAATTTAATATTCATAGAGCTATACAAAAAAAGTAGAGGGCAACAAGATTGGATGTTTTATGTCATACTGAAATATACTTCCAAAAATATAATTGCTATCATATATATCTAAAGAAATCATATTAATCAACAAGAAAAAGAAAATCCAAAGTAACAGTTGCCCTAAAGACACAAATATATCTTGCATATAAAAGGAATCGCCCGTGGACTTGCAAAATAATGCTTAATTAATAATCAGGGAAATGCAAATTAAACATCAAGAAATACCAACAACTGATGAAACGTGGAGAAACATTTTGGAGAATATTTTATTAGCTTATAAATTTGAACGTGCACATATACTTTAATTCTGCCTTTCCATTCCTAGGCACATGTCCTGGAGAAACTTTTGTAGACCCATACAGGAACATCAAAAGAAAGAATATAGTAGCATTGTTTAAATTCCTGGTTGGTTTAAGAAAGAAAGAGAAGTCACTCAGTAGTGTCCAACTCTTCGAGCCCATGGAATGTAGCCTACCAGGCTTCTCCGTCCATGGGATTTTCCAGGCAAGAATACTGGAGTGGGTTGCCACTTCCTTCTCCAGGAGATCTTCCTGACCCAGGGATTGAACCCGGGTCTCCTGCATTATAAGCTTTACCGTCTGAGCCACCAGGGAAATTGGTTTTAGAGTATATACCAATTAAGAAAGCATTCAAGCTCAGCTGTAACCAGTGAACTAATCCAAAACCTGACAACAACCTAAGTGACTCTCAGTGGGAAAAACAGATAAATAAGTTATATAATCACACAAAATATTACATACTTGGGAAAGTGAATGAACTATAAACCACATATGATGAATGAATCTTAAGAGTTTAATGTTAAGTGTGAAAAGCAAATCAGAGGAGACTACATATTGCCTAACATTTTTATAAAGCTCAGAAAGAAGCAACACTTGGTAATGTTTTGTTTGGAGATATGTGATAAAACAGGTTTTATTTATATTTTTAATTGGGGTGTAATTGTTTTACAATGTTGTGTTAGTTTCTGCTGTACAGTAAAGTAAATCAGCTGTTAAGTAGACATATATCCCCTCCCTCTTGAGCCTCCTTCCCACCCCACCCACCATCCCACCCCCTAAGTCATCACAGAGCCCTGAGCTGAGCTCCCTGTGCTCTACAGCAGCTTCCCACTAGCTCTCTGTTTTACGCATGGTAATGTATATATGTCAGTCCTACTCAAAGCAGGTATCTGTTCAGTCAGTACTTAGGTTTATGCAGAGTGATAGAACTATTAACCAGCATACCAATAGATTCAAAGTACTTTGTATAATTTCAGGTACACTCTACGTGTCTGATTTCTATGTACCAAATGTTACATTATAATAATAATAAAAAATCTTAGGACAGAAAAACAGTAAGCCACTACTCTGTTGCTTAACTGTATTGAATGCTATTGAGAAGTAACCATTGTTTTTGGCAGCATAAAGGTCACTAGTATCTATGAAAAGAGTGGTTTCAATACAGTCATGAGTTTAGGAAAAAATAAGGAAGTGAGGAAGTGGAGACAGTGAGTGTATGCAATTTTTTGGATAAATTTTTCAGTGATAGTTTATCCCAGAGTTTGGTTTTGTTTGTTTTAAGGTGAAAATTTTGGAACAGTTTTGTTCATGTCAGGAGTGATTTGGAAAGGAAGATTCTTTTAATAGCTTTATTTCCTCCAATAAACCATCTTCTGTCATACATAAAACTAGATGGCATTTTTGATCCCCTTGGCTTTTCTCTTACATTCAGATAATCACTAAGTTGAAGTTGGTCAACTCTAATTTTAAAATATTTTACTAAATCCATCTACGTATGTCTCTGTATATGGACCACATCTAGAGGGAGTCCCTGTAGTAGCCTCTCACCTGTGTCTCTAGTGGTCTCCTGTCTTCCATACTTTACCCCATAATCTGTTCTCTACACAGTGGATGGGGTGTTCTTTTATAAACATCAGTCAGATTTTATTACACTCCTACTTGGGGATCTTTCTTTCAGGCCTCCTGTCACTTTTGAAATAAAATGTGAAGTTCTTACCTAACCTACAAGGGCCCTCCCTACCTCAGAGAGGTGATTTGACCTCTCTGCCTATCTCTCGGGTCTCATGTCACATCTCTCTTTCTTACTGTTTGAGGCACACTGGATTTCTCTCAGTTCCTTGAACTCAGTAGGTTCTTTTCTGCCTCAGTACCTTGGCACTTGGTTATTTATTCTACCTGGGACACTTTTCCTTAGGTCTAAAGATAGGGCTGACTCTTTCTTGGAATCCGATTTCTACTCGAGTGTCATCTCCTCAGACAGGTTTCCCTAATCACTCTTAATAGGGCCTATCCCACTGTCTTGTTTTAGCTTCTTTATAACAACCTGAGATGGTGATATTTATCTACTGTTTCAGAGAAGGCAGTAGCACCCCACTCCAGTACTCTTGCCTGGAAAATCCCATGGATGGAGGATTTTCCGTCCATGGGGTCGCTAAGAGTTGGACACGACTAAGCAACTTAAATGGCAACCCACTCCAGCGTTCTTGCCTGGAGAATCCCAGGGACGGGGGAGCCTGGTGGGCTTCTGTCTATGGGGTCGCACAGAGTTGGACACGACTGAAGCAACTTAGCAGCAGCAGCAGCATCTACTTTTTACTTACTTGGTTATTGTCAGTCATCCCCACTAAAATGTAAGCTCTATGGCAGTAGGTATCTTTTCAGTTTTTAAGCAATATATCCTTAGCCCCTAAAATAGTGTCAGGCACATGTAGGTACTCAATAAGTATGTGTTTAGTGAATTAAGAAAAAATAGGCTTTGGATCCTCTTTAGTCATAGAAATAATTATGTGTTTAGATGTTATATTAAATACATGAAGATGAAGTCTTAAAATAAGACTGGTTGATCCTTGAACAACTTAAAGGTCACTGTAGTCAAAAATCCACCAATAATTATAGTGTGCCCTTCACATACTTGGTTCCTCCATATCCACAGTTTCTTCATATCAGGGCTTCTGCATCCTCAGATTAACCAACCAGGGATCATGTAGCACTGTACTACTGCTTACTGCTGAAAAGAATCAGCTTAGTGGATCCACACAGTTCAAATCCAGGTTGTTCAAGGGTCATCTGTATATTGCTTTTCTCAGAAATCACAACTGCATACTTTAAGCTAGTTTATTGTTCAGGATTTGAATATAAATTTGTGTATAGTATATCTATATTAACTTATAAAAGGGCAGAACTATAAAAACAATCATTTTATTATTATCAATAAATCTTTTTAGTGTAATGGTTTTAGTACCTACTATATATTATATAAAGTTTAATAATGTGACATTTTAAAATGTATGTTAACATATGAAATGTGAAATATATACTTATTTCTTTAAATGCCAAACAAAAATATTGTACTAAACAACTGTGCTTTTTTCTTTTCTCAGGATGTTATTGCTGGATTCCTATATACCATTTTAATCTTAGTTATCTTCTATCCATTTGTGGACCTGATTGACAACTTCAACCAAACTCACAGATATGCTCCATTAATCATCATTGGGCTTCATTTAGCCTTGGGGATCTTTTCTTTCACTCTTGACACCTGGAGTACATCCCGGGGAGACACAGCTGAGATTCTGGGGAGTGGTGCAGGGATTGCATGTGGATCTCATCTTACCTATAAAATGGGTCTGCTATTAGATGCTCCTCTGGATATATTACCTTTAGCGAGGCACCCCATTTCAGTGACTCTGTTTGGAAAAGCCATATTGCGGATATTCATAGGGATGTTATTTATACTAGTCGTCAGAGATATAATGAAAAGGATCACTATTCCTTTAGCCTGTAAAATCTTCAATATACCTTGTGATGATATTCGAAAAGCAAGGCAGCACATGGAAGTTGAACTTCCTTATCGGTATATTACCTATGGAATGGTTGGTTTCTCTATCACATTTTTGGTTCCTTACATATTTTTCTTTATTGGTATCTCTTGATGGAGAAATACTGTTTATTATAAGAAAGGAGGGTATCAGTTACTGATATCTAAAAACCATATTCTAGTTAAAAGCCAAATCAGAGTTAGGCTTTTGCAGGAATTTAACTTAAATAATTATTTAAGTAAATTCTTAAGAGTCAGTGCATTTTATCACTGCACATCCAATTATTGTTTTAGGTGAGCTGAGCTATTACAACATTGAGAAAATGATAAATACCATTTGGAATGTTCATGTAATATTTGGAGAGTTTTGTGCTGTTACAGATTCAAGTTATATAATATATATTAAGGAACATAATATAAAATTATGTATCTAATATATATTATATATAAAATAATATACCTAAGTTTTTTTGAACCATGGGGGTGTATTATAAAATCGATAATAATATGCAAACAGTTGTGCCTGTGTATTTGGACTTAATACAGGTATATTATTAACTGATATATTTAATGTTTATTTACAATGGGAACCATTTCCTAATCTAATTGCATAATTACTAGACCAGAATTCATATGCTACCACATATTAATTTACTGCCTCTTTTTACACTGCCATCATCTTTCATGTTATCCATGATGTTGAACATAGGAGGCATTTTTAATGGACCAAATTTTCCGAAAAATTAGTTTTTGAATTCCCTTTTTTTTTGTTTTCCAGTTCTGTGCACTGTGTTGAATGTATTTTATTTGCAGTTTTTCTGGACATTAGTTTAATAAGTCAGGTACTGAATTTTATTGCTTGCTAATTGTGCCTTTCTGTTGCTGAATTAAGAAATGCCATGTATACTGTGACATAAAAATAAGACTAACTTTATCTTAAGTTACATATAATCAGACAAATATTTAAAAAAATATCTGTCAAGCTAACAGGGCTAGAAGTAAACCACCTTTAATTCTTTAGCCTTTGTTTAGAAAGAAACATGGAACGGGCTAAATTTTCTCACTAATTTATTGGGAACCTAAATGGATAAATATTTCCATTTTTATAGGTATTTTTCTGTGCATTGTAAGTTATAGGAATGATATATTTTTTGTACATTGTCTTGATCATTTATACTACAGGTAGATAATTCCAATGAATGGAAATGTAATTGAACTTTATAGATGGGACAATGCACATGTTTCATATATAAACAAACCATTTTTCTAAATTATTTGGAAGGGATTGGATTGAGCAGTGTTAACTTTTAATACCCATTTAGTAGCTTCTTAATGGTAAATTATAAAATTTAAAAGTATCAGAATTTTAGATCTTATTTTTTTCAACCTTTTATTATTTTCACAGTGGAAAATTTGTCTTTATTCTGTCTGTGCCTTTATATTTTGAAGTGTCATTGTAATTAGGTTAACATTAAATTTATTTGTATTAAGTTTTTCATAAAGAAGAGAATTAACTTTCCATGTAAATGAGCATTGGGTATGGAATTACTGACTTAGTGCAATATCTGTCTGATTATCCAGAGATATCAACTTAAGATGTTTCTATTTTGGGCAACATAACTATTTGAGCTCATATTTTTATAACTCTGATTGAGAATGTAAAGACATGGTAATTTTTGACAATACTGCATCTGATAATTGTAAGTAACTAAATTTACAGCCTTTACCTATTAGTTAACAGAAAACCAAGGCACTTAGGAACATACTGGTACGTTGGAAAATGTGCAAAGAACTTTTCTTTCAAAATGTGTTTACTGAATTGAATTTTAGGGACTATTTCCTATAATTTGGGTCTATGCTATCTTATTAATTTTTATATCTAGCTTAAAAGTATTTGAAAATATTCCATTTCTTTGTGATTTATTATTTTCTGTCCTATGGTATTTCCATGCTAAATGTATTTTAAAATAAAAGCCAAATTCAAGATTAGAGGGTGTTTTGTTTGGCTTCTATGCATTTGTTTCTGTATTTCCTGGTAGGAATTTATGAAATATATCTAGTATTTTCATTCTAGCAGTCTTCCTATGAAGCATTTCATTCAATGTAAGTACTGTTTTTAGTAATAAAAGACATTGAAGAAATTCTTTACGGTTCATACTGACTTTGGGCTCTATATATGATCGTTCTGACATTGAACTTTCAGTGAAAAGTTTCCTAACTTTATTTTTAAAACTTATGCCTAAAACATGTTTCAATAAAATCCATGATTAAGTATTGCAGGTATTTAGTTGACTGCTAATCCATTAATTTGGGCTCATACTACTAGGAACAGGTACCATTTCAAGCAGAATAAAAACATGAACAATTCATTTTGTAATTGTGAACTGTCATAACATGAATTGTAAAGACTAGGGCTGCCCATAGGTTTTTGCAATCTAATTTTAAAAACCTAATATAAAGTGGTACTACTATAGATTTATATTAATTTACTTACTAGCTTTCTTTACAAGGAATGTTTAGTAAATGTATCTTTCAAAGAATATAAATATTAATTCAGTGATGTGAGTATAATTTAGAGCAAATTTTCATAAAATGTTTGATAAAGATGAATAAATACTAAAATGTTTTTGAGTGTTTTAGTAAATAAATACTTGAATGTTTTTATTTTTGTAATCACAGAATTTTATGTGGCAAAGACTTTTTATTACTAAAGCAATTTTATTCTTGTTAGCAAAGAACATTTCAGTTCAGTTCAGTTCAGTCGCTCAGTCGTGTCCGACTCTTTGCGACCCCATGAATTGCAGCACGCCAGGCCTCCCTGTCCATCACCAACTCCTGGAGTTTGTTTAATCTGCACATCAATAAGGGTCAATTTTAAAAATTCAACTTTATAGTTGAATTAATTTTTCTGAAAGGAGTTTTTGTTGTTTGCTGTGGAGATTATTTTGAGAAAGGGCAGCAGCAATGGTTTGAGAAAGAGTAGTTGGATGTAGTGAATGTTACTGTGTTGATTATTTTGTTAAATTTTGGTCATGTTCTTCCAGGTTTTGCTCTTGTACATAAGTTAAAAAGAAGACTTTTAAACTTGAATTTTAAATAACTTTTACAGTTGAATTTTAATGCTGGTTACATAAGCTATAAGCATCCTTCTCCAGGGAATCTTCCCAACCCAGGAATCAAACTGGGGTCTCCTACATTGCAAGCAGATTCTTTACCAGCTGAGCTACCAGGAAAACCCTGAAGCTATAAATAGCACAATAAAAAAAGTTTCAACATGCTAACTACAAAGGACATTTTACAATGCTCTTCATTTTTAAGCATACCAGACCACTTCAAATTTTATAAACAAAGCATTCCACACCTTCCTTGTGAGACATACAGGAGGGAAAATTCAAAGAAAAATAAAAGAAATATGTTTTTAATAAAAATGTTTACAGAAATAAATGCTAACTTTTTAACCTCAGCTAGCTAGTATTTCCTAATCTGTCCTTTTTTTTTCCTTTCACCATGTTTTGTCTTGGTGTATTTCCCATGGATGTCTAAAAAGCCCAGCTCCTACTACTGTAATCGGATGTGAGAGAAATGTAATGGGTGATTTTAGGAGTATTTTCCTGTCAGTTTCTGAAAGCCAAATGAACTTTAAGATTGCATTATGACCACTACTAACAGACTGTATCATGATTGTCTACAGCATCATTGGGTTTATTTTCAGTCTCAAATGTCAAAGTTCATTATCTCAGCTTTTAAAAATTCATACATTTACCTATTATGCTGTTTGCAATATCTGTTTGATTTAATAAATATTTTTAAAATTTCTTTTGTTACATAATAACATTTTTTTTGTGAGATGTAAAATGGATTTTTTTAAAAAATAGTTACTACAGTAATATTACCTCATGTTGCATGAATATCCAGTCTCTAGATAGGTATGTACATTTTCCAGGCAAAAAATTTCATTAGTTTTCATCAGCTTCTCAGAGAGATTGGTGATCTAAAAAAGTTTAAAAATATGTAGTAGTCTACATTTTACTTCTTGTTGTTTTAAAGGTTTATGTTGTAAATAAATGCTTCCAATTCATCTACTATGAATTTTGTCACTTTTCGTGCAAATATTTAAAGGATAATGATTTAGAGTCTTGAAATGTTTTGCATGTAATTACTACAATACCCCATTGTATAGAATAGAATGTGATTTGTATCCAGATAAGTTTTAAGATGTATTTTCTTTGGAGTTAAAATAAAATCGAAGAAAATATTCTGTATATGTGGGGATATAACTTGTTTCCAGTAATAAGCTATATAAATGTGTTCTTGAGAATATCACTTTGTACAGTTTGATCTTTAATCTCACATAACCAACTAATTCACAATCTGTGATTTTTATAATTAAAGTGATATTTATAATCAAAATGTAGATGAGATACAGTCGGGGCTTAAATGTAAATTTTTTAACTAAAGCACAAAGACTCCCCTGCAGAGTCTACAGGCCTTCATGTGTTCTGCAACAAGGACTGCCTCCCAGGGGACGCGCTGGGATTTCTAGACATGCTCTGGGAAGAACGTTGTATTCTTCAATTTATTTCCTAACCTGCTATGCTTGAGACCGGACTTTCTTCTGTAGGTTAAAGTCAGAAACTATCACACATCTGAACAACCCCAGCTGCTTAAGACATGGTTTGTAAGGGTGAGTGTAGGAAGGGGTTTGCTAGTAGAATCAGAGTTGTTCAGTTGCTAACTCGCGTCTGATTCTTTGCAACCCCAAGGACTGCAGCATGGCAAACCATTCCAGTATCCTTGTCGCGAGAACCCCATAAACAGTATAAAAAGGCAAAAAGAATCAGAGAGACACGGTCAATGTGTTCTGGATCTGTCAGGTAATCCACAATACACCCATGAGCACCTAAGTCTTCCGATTCAACATTATTGTTCCAGAGAGCTCTTGGCCTTCTCGTTAGAACTGTATATGTGTGTCTGTTACTTATTTTAAAAGGATATAATAGCCATATTGTCTTATTTTTACCTTACAATTAGCCCTCAAACATGTTACTAGACAGCACAGATCTGCAAGTGTAACCATTCCGTATTATTCACTTGAAACTTCATTCAAAGAAAATTTTGGTGACTTTTCATGAGATGGTTTCGTAGGTAGAATGGAAAGATTATAGAATTTTGTTTAGGGAGCTTTAAGGTGATCCATGTCACAATCAGTTCAGTAGAGTTCAGTCGCTCAGTCGTGTCTGACTCTTTGCAACCCCATGGACTGCAGCATGCCAGGCCTCCCTGTCCATCACCAACTCCCAGAGTTTACTCAAACTCATGTCCATTGAGTCGGTGATGCCATCCAACCATCTCATCCTCTGTTGTCCCCTTCTTCTCTCACCTTCAATCTTTCCCAGCATCAGGGTCTTTTCAAATGAATCAGCTCTTTGCATCAGGTGGCCAAAGTATTGGAGTTTCAGCTTCAACATCAGTCCTTCCAATGAATATTCAGGACTGATCTCCTTTAGGATGGACTGGTTGGATCTCCCTGCAGTCCAAGGGACTCTCAAGAGTCTTCTCCAACACCAGACTTCAAAAGCATCAATTCTTCGGTGCTCAGCTTTCTTTGTAAATCCCATGTCAAAGGGATTTTTATGCTACTGTATACATTTTTTAAAAAGTCTACAGGGTCAACAGTGGTTATTTCTGAGGAGTGAAATTATTTGACCAGGAGGAAGACTTCTATTCTTCCCTTTGTATCTGTTACATTTCAATTATTTATGAAACTAGGAGTAAGTTTTATTAAGTTGTGATAAACTTACAAAACTCAATGTCCCAAAATGGCCACTTAAAATGGCTACATGCAGAATACATCATGAGAAACACTGGGCTGGAGGAAGCACAAGCTGGAATCAAGATTGCCAGGAGAAATAGCAATAACCTCAGATATGCAGATGACACCACCCTTGTGGCAGAAAGTGAAGAACTAAAAAGCCTCTTGATGAAAGTGAAAGAGGAGAGTGAAAAAGTTGGCTTAAAGCTCAACATTCAGAAACTTAAGATCATGGCATCCGGTCCCAGTGACTGAACAGAACTGAACTGACTTGGGGAGTTAATCTTTCAGTGTCCTATCTTTTTGCCTTTTCATACTGTTCATGGGGTTCTCGAGGCAGGAATACTGAAGTGGTTTGCCATTCCCTTCTCCAGTGGACCACATTTTGTCAGAACTCTCCACCATGACCTGTCTGTCCTGGGTGGCCCTATACAGCATGGCTCATAGTTTCATTGAGCTAGACAAGGCTGTGTTCCATGTGATTAGATTGGTTAGTTTTCTGTGATCGTGGTTTTCAGTATGTCTGCCCTCTGATGGAGAAGGATAAGAGGCTTATGAAAGCTTCCTGATGGGATAGACTGACTGAGGGAGATACTGGGTCTTGTTCTCATGGGTGGGGCCATGCTCAGTAAATCTTTAATCCAATTTTCTGTTGATGGGGGAAGCTGTGTTCCCTCCCTGCTATTTCAGTTCAGTTCAGTTCAGTCGCTCAGTTGTGTCCGACTCTTTGTGACCACATGAAATGTAGCACGCCAGGCCTCCCTGTCTATCACCAACTCCCGGAGTTTACTCAAACTCATGTCCATTGAGTCGGTGATGCCATCCAGCCATCTCATTTTCTGTCATCCCGTTCTCCTCCTGCCCCCAATCCTTCCCAGCATCGGGGTCTTTTCAAATGAGTCAGCTCTTCTCATCAGGTGGCCAATGTATTGGAGTTTCAGCTTCAACATCAGTCCTTCCTATGAAAACCCAGGACTGATCTCCTTTAGGATGGACTGGTTGGATCTCTTTGCAGTCCAAGGGACTCTCAAGAGTCTTCTTCAACACCACAGTTCAAAAGCATCAATTCTGTGGCGCTCAGCTTTCTTCACCGTCCAACTCTCACATCCATACATGACTACTGGAAAAACCATAGCCTTGACTAGACGGACCTTTGTCGGCAAAGTAATGTCTCTGCTTTTAAATATGCTATCTAGGTTGGACATAACCTTCCTTCCAAGGAGTAAGCGTCTTTTAATTTCAATGCTGCAATCACCATCTGCAGTGATTTTGGAGACCCAAAAAATAAAGTCTGCCACTGTTTCCACTGTTTCCCCATCCATTTCCCATGAAGTGAAGGGATCAGATGCCATGATCTTAGTTTTCTGAATGTTGAGCTTTAAGCCAACTTTTTCACTCTCCTCTCTCAATTTCATCAAGAGGCTCTTTAGTTCTTCTTCACTTTCTGCCACAAGGGTGGTGTCATCTGCACATCTGAGGTTATTGATATTTCTCCCGGCAATCTTGATTCCAGCTTGTGCTTCTTCCAGCCCAGCGTTTCTCATGACGTACTCTGCATATAAGTTAAATAAGCAGGGTGACAATATACAGCCTTGACGGACTCCTTTTCCTATCTGGAACCCGTCTGTTGTTCCATGTCCAGTTCTAACTGTTGCTTCTTGACCTGCATACAGGTTTCTCAAGAGGCTATTTACCTGGAGCCAAACTATGGTGGAAGTAATGAAGATAATCGTGACCTCCCTCAAAAGATCCCAGGCATGTACTGCTACAGTCCGTGCCTCCAACCCTGAAGCAGGCCACCACCGACCCATGCCTTCGCCGGAGACTCCCAGACACCCACAGGCAAGTCTCCTGTGGGGTCACTGTTCTTTCTCCTGGGTCCTGGTGACAAGGTTCATGTTGGGACCATGCTCAGTAAATCTTTAATCCAAGTTTCTGTTTAAGGGCGGGTCTGTGTAGCCTCCTGTTTTGGCCTGTGGCAACCTCCTTCAAAAAGACTTATGCCAACTCGCCCTTGTAAGTCTATCATGAATTTGGTTTCAGATTCCCAGGTTGCAAGCAGTGATTTCTCTCAAATCCTGACCCTGATACAGAGCTCATTTTTTACAGAACTCTTGTCCAGTCTTGTGAAAATTTTTGTGTATGAATTCCATTCTGTGTAAAGATGCTAGTGTCAAACTGGAATTGACTTTTGTGTTCCCGTTCTATGTTTTCTCCAATAAATATAGTGATAAAACAAGTGTGCTGAATAAAAGAAACAGACTCAAGCCAGTATGTTGTGGATGATGCCAGAAGAGCAGAATTTTTGTTTTGACTTTGTTTTGTCTTTGACTATAATTTGCTATATACCTTTAGGCACTAGCTCCATTTTCCATGAGACACTATGTCCTCACATAAAATGAAGAGGTTGGACTTGATGTTTTCTAGGATCCCTTTCAACACTAAAATTTATTAAACTGTACTAGGCCAAGCATGCAAAAACAAAGGGAATAGTTCTATTGTTTTTATTAGGGTACTGAAATTTAACAGAAGAAAAAATAACCCTTTTTGACTGAGGGAATAGAGTTGAAGGGGCCTATCTTGTCCTGTCTGTAAATAGTTTGTAGACGCCCCTCTAAGAAAGTTTCAAGTTTCTCCAAAGAGAAACAATGAGTTAATAGCTTTAGAAGTGCCATAATAGAAGGTTGTTAAGTCTCAGTCATAATATTTGTTTGAATCACAAGATTTAAAGTGACTGCTGGTTTTACCCAATTCAACTTACTATCCAAATAATTCTAAACTGAAATCACCTGAAACAGATAGTTCTTTGTTTAAAAAATAAAGTGGGGTGGGGTAGGGGCAGGGACAGGGTAGACACCAAATTACCTATGTAGTTTCATAATTCATTCAACATATTTTGCTAGTTATCAAGATGAACATGTAAATTAAAAAGAGAGAGAAAGAAAAAGAAAATTCGTCTGGGATGCTCAATCAGAACTGAAACAAAAAAACAGAGAATATTTTTTTAAAAAAATGTAAACTACCTCATAACAAGCATAAACCTCATGTGAACCTTGAAGATTCATGTTGTGTTTTAGAAAATAAGACCCTTGTAATAAATTCAAGCCATTTAAAAATTGCAGAGTACATTATCAATTTAAATTTTTTAAAAATAGAGTAAGCAGAATAAAACACCACCTTTGTTCATTAGAACATTTCTAAAATTTAACAGTGCTCACTGCGTAAGACATTTTAAAAAATATTTCAAAAGTTCTGTTAGAAAACAAGATTAACAAACATCTGTCAGCTGTTCTCTTACAGTGAAATTTTTTCACAGAAATGAGAAGTTACTCACCACAAAAAAATTACATGAGGTATATATGGATACATTCATGTTGTAAAAAAACCCCTCAAATACAAGAAAAGCAGAAGTCCTATTTTGACCATTATAATGTAATACAGTGTAATGTGCTCGCTCAATCATGTCCAACTCTGTGACCTTATGGACTAGTCCATGAGGCTCCTCTGTCCATGGGGTTTTCCAGGCAAGAATACTGGAGTGGGTTGCCATTTCCTTCTTAAGGGGATCTTCCCAATCCAGGGATCAAATTAGCATTTCATGTATTATAGGGAGATCCCTTACCATTAGCATCACCATAACAACTGCATTCTCCTCCCAGAAATAATCACTGTTGCCATTTGGAGGATGTTTTTCCTTTGTATGTATATATTCACATACATTGAAATATAAAGTTGTGTGGGTTTTTTTAATAATAGCATTTTATAACGGTTGGATTTTCTAAGAAAAACAGGATATTATATATATTGTTCTGCAAATTGCTCCCCTCTTTTCCTTTCAATTAATGATATATATTGGAGTTCATATAGAATTTCCCTCCTAGAGTTATCTTTTTTATCCTGAAACACAAACTTTTTCATGACTACTACTAAATCTCTGCCAAGAGCATACACAAACATGCTGTCCCATGTCTCTGTTCCCTACTTCTTAAGAACTGACTGTATATTGTCTCTACTTCTTCACCACCTATTCCCTGTTTCACTTTAGAATTTAAGAATTACAGAAAAGTTAAAAGAATATAATATCTGTATTCCCATTATATTAGTTTTGTGTGTACACTTGATTTGATATATGTATATATTATGGAAGGATCACCCCAATATGCCTAGTTAACATCCATCACTGCTGCTGCTGCTAAGTCGCTTCAGTCATGTCCGACTCTGTGCGACCCCATAGACGGCAGCCCACCAGGCTCCCCCATCCCTGGGATTCTCCAGGCAAGAACACTAGAGTGAGGTGCCATTTCCTTCTCCAATGCATGCAAGTGAAAAGTTCAAGTGAAGTCGCTCATTCGTGTCCGACTCTTAGCGATCCATGGACTGTAGCCTAGCAGGATCCTCCGTCCATGGGGTTTTCCAGGCAAGAGTACTGGAGTGGGGTGCCATTGCCTTCTCTGACATCCATCACTACACAGTCACAATTTTTTTCTTATATCTTTTAAGATTTACTCTCAGCAACTTTCAAGTATGTAATACAGTATTATTAACCATTGTCACTATACTGCACATTACATCCCATGACCTATTTATAACTGGAAGCTTGTATCTTTTGTCCCCTTCATCCATTTTGCTCACTCTTCACTCTCCACCTCTGGCAACCACCAATCTGTTCTCTGTATTTAAGAGGTTTTTTTTGTTTGGTTGTTTTTTAGATTCCACATATAAGTGAAATCATATGGTATTCACCCTTCTCTGTCTGACTTATTTCACTTAACAATGGCTTTTAGTGCCAACCATGTTGTTGCAAATGGCAACATTTCATTCTTTTATATGGGTAATGTTGATAATATTTCATTTTGTGTGTATATACACATATACACACACACCACATTTTCTTTATCCATTCATCCATTGATGGACTCAGGTTGCTTCATGTCTTGACTTACAAATAATGCTACAGTGAACATGCGAGTGCAGACACCTTTTCAAGTAAGTGTTTTTGTTTTCTTCAGATAAATATCCAGACCCAGAACTGCTAGGTCATACAGTAGTCCTTTTTAAAACTTTTGAACAACTGGAGTGGGTTGCCAATTCCTTCAGGGGATCTTTCTGACCCAGGGATTGAACCTGGGTCTCCCACTGTGCAGGAAGATTCTTTATCATCTGAGCTACCAGGGAAGCCCTTTGTACAACTAACATACTTTTTTCTGTAGTGACTACTACGATTTACAAATTACTACAATGTAAATTACCCAATGTACATTCCCACCAACATTGTACAAAGATCCCCTTTTTTGCACATCTTTGTCTTTTTGATAATAGCCATTCTAACAGGTGTGAGGTGATGTATTAGTCGCTCAGTCATGTCCAACTCTGCGACCCCATGGACTGGAGCCCACCAGGCTCTTCCGTCCATGGGATTTTCCAGGCAAGAATACTGGAGTGTGTTGCCATTCCCTTCTCCAGGAGATCTTCCCGACCAAGGAATCAAACCAGGGTCTCCTGCATTGCAGGCAGACTCTTTACCATCTGAGCCACTAGGGAAGACTTTTGAGTCACCATTTGTGAGATGATATTTCATTGTAATTTTGATTTGCATTTCACTGACTGAACTGAACTGAACTGATGATTAAGTAATTCAGTCTCTTTTTAAAGAAGTAAAACATTACAGATGAAGCTAAAACATCTTTTAATTATTGCCATATTCCCATCTCATGATTTGCAGAGGCAATTATTGTAATGAGTCCTTCCAGTTTTTTACTTTTATGCACTTACTTGTACATCTGTAACCAAATGTACAATATTTTATGTGTTATTTTAAATGTACATCAATGGTTTCATTCAACAATTGCTTTTCTTTGGTTCAGGGTTACATTTTTGAAATATATCCATGTTTATAATTTATAGATTTAATTAATTTGTTACCTACTGTATGGTATTTAGGGGCTTCCCTGATAGCTCAGTTGGTAAAGAACCCGCTGCAATGCAGGAGACCCTGGTTCAATTCCTGGGTCGAGAAGATGCACTGGAGAAGGGACTGGCTACCCACTCCAGTATTCTCAATTATACCAGAGTTGATTTATTTATTCCTCTAGAATGGATAGTTAAATTATCAATGTTCATTAAAAATATAATAGACTTCTTAAGGGCAGTTTTAATTTCATAGTAAAATTGAGCAAAAAGTATAGAGAGTTCTGACATTCTACTAACTGCACCTCACAGCCTCCACCACCATCAACCTCCTGCACCTGTGCAGTACATTTGTTGCAACAGAGGAACCAACACTGATACATCATTATTAACCAAAGCCCATAGTTTACATTAGGACTTCCCTAGTGGCTCAGATGGTAAAGAGTCTGCCTACAATGCGGGAGACCTGAGTTCAATCCCTGGGTTGGGAAGATCCACTGGAGAAGGAAATGGCAACCCACTCCAGTACTCTTGCTTGGAAAATCCCATGGATGGAGAAGCCTGGTAGGCTATGGTCCATGGGGTTGCAAAGAGTTGGACACGACAAAGCGACTTCACTTCACTTCACTTCACTTCATAGTTTACATTAGGGTTCACGCTTTGTGTTGTATACTCTATGGACTTGACATATATCCACAATTAGAGCATCATACAAAATAATTTCATTGCCCTAAAAATCCCCTTGCTCCACCTATACCTCCCCCTAAGCTTTGGCAACCACTGATCTTTTCACTTTCCCCATAGTTTTTGTCTTTTCCAGAATGTCATATAGTTGGAATCATACAATAATAGACTTTTCAGATTAGCTTCTTTCACATATTAATATGCAATTTTATATTAAAATAATGTGCTTTGATGTACAACACAGAGTGGGCCCTAATGTAAACTATGGACTTATTGTTCATAATAATGTATCAGTGTTGGCTTGTCAACTGTAACAAATAGATCACACTGATGCAAAAATTAATAGGAGAAGTTGGGTAGGGGACTAGCGGGCATATGGCTATTTTTCCTCCAGTTTTTCTGTAAATCCAAACTTGCTCAAAAAAAACTCAAGTTAAAAAAATAGGCTTATAAATATTAACTCAAAATGGATCAAATTAAGAGTTAAAACTATAAAATTCTTAGAAGGAAACATAGAAATAAAAAACATTCATGACTTTGGATTAGGCAATAATCTTTTTTAAATTTATTTTTTAATTGAAGGATAATTGCTTTACAGAATTGCACTGGTTTCAGCCAAACTTCAACATGAATCAGCCATAGGGACACATATGTCCCCTCCCTCTTGAACCTCCCTCCTATCTCCTTCCCCATCCCACCCCTCTAGGTTGTTACAGAGTCCTGGTTTGAGTTCCCTGAGTCATACAGCAAATTCCCATTGGCTATCTATTTTACCTATGGAAATATGTTTCTATGGTACTCTCTCCGTACATCCCATCCTCTCCTCCCTCCCCCTACCCTGTGTCAATAAGTCTGTTCTCTATGTGTCTCCATTGCTGCCCTGCAAAATAATTTCATCAGTACCATCTTTCTAGATTACATATATATGTGTTAGTATATGATGTTTTTCTTTTCCTGACTTACTTCACTCTGAATAATTGGTTCTAGGTTCATCCACCTCATTAGAACTGACTCAAATGCATTTTTTATGGCTGAGTAATATTCCATTGTATTCCACAGCTTCTTTATCCATTCATCTGTAGATGGACATCTAGGTTGCTTCCATGTTCTAGCTATTGTAAACAGTGCTGCAATGAACATTGGGGTACATGTGTCTTTTTCAGTTTTGGTTTCCTCAGGATATATGCCTAAAGGATTAGGCGATAATTTCTTATATATGACACCAAAAGCACAAACAATAAAAGAAAAAATAGATAAAATGGACTTCATCCAAATCAAAAACTTTTATGCCTCAAAGGGTATACCATCAAAAAAGGAAAAAAAGACAATCTGCAGAATGGAATGAAAATATTTGTGTCATATATCTGATAAAGATCAAGTATCTAGATTATGTAGAAATCTTGTAACTTAATACCAAAAGATTAATAGCCCAATTTTTAAAATAGGCAAAGGATTTGAATGACACTTCTCCAAAGAAGATATACAAGTGACCTAGAAGCACATGAAAAGATGCTCAACATCATCTGTCATCAGAGAACAGCAAATCAAAACCACAATGAGATATCATTTCACACACTAGGATGACTATAATAAAAAAAGATGGATAGTAGCAAGTATTGGCAAAGATACAGAGAAATTGGAGTTCTCAAACATTGCTGATGGGAATGTAAAATGGTGCAGTGACTTTGGAAAACAGTTTGGCACTTCTTAAAAATATAAGCAGAGTTATTATATGGTCCCATAATTTCACTCTTGGGTATTTACCCAAGAGAATTAAAAACATATGTCCATTGTCTGAGAGTTTATTTCTGTACAGAAAACAAACTTATGGTTACAAAATGGGATATGGAGGAAGAGAGGGACAAATTAGGAGTATGACGTTAAAAGATATAAACTATTATACATAAAATAAATAAGCAACAAGGATTTACTGTATAGCACAGGGAATTATATTCAATATCTTGTAATAACCTATATGGTATATAATTTGCAAAAAAAAAATCACTAGCCTGGAAGCTCCATGAGGGCAGAGACCCTCTATCATATTGTCCTCATTATTCTTGGCACCTAGGGTTAGTAGAGACTCAATATTGGTCCTATGAATGACTGAATGGATCTGCCTTTTTAAATTATACTGCTGCATGGTATAATTACATAAATCTATCATAATTTACTTAAAGATTACCCTTTTAATGGACTTTCAGATTATTTTTTGCTATAACAATGCTATTCTAAAGATTCTTGCAAGTGTCTATATTTTTTTGTCATTGCATGTGACTGTGAATAGGCAGGGAGCCAACGAGAAATGAATAAATAAGACTATATCCTGTCCTTTTTCCTGACAGCATTTCTATTTCCTTTTCCCACTGAGATTTAAAGTGCCCTTGTACACAAAGTAATTTTCAAACATAAAGCATGTTTCTTTTAATAGCTCAGATTCAAAGAGAAAGTTTTTGCTTTATCATCAAGACTGTATTCTCTGTCCCAGTCTAGTTAGATTTAAAATTCTGTTATATCTTGGAAATCAGCATGGGATTAAAAGAAGATAGAATGAGACCCTTACAATTACCTCTGCAAATAATTTTTAGTTTGATCTTTTGTCATCTCATCATCTTATTCATCTCTGTTGGCTCCCTGCCTGTACAGGTCTTCAGCAACTTATACTAAAATGTTAAAAAGTCCAATACTGAAGATATTTATTGGTATTTGTATTCATTTTATATTTAATAACTTGGTATACTGAAGTAAACAAATATGTATAACTTAAGAAAATTAGAGGTTAAAATCTGCTTCTGGAGGGAGTCTTCACAACACGTTTCACGTCAAGGACAAAAACCAATCAACTAAGAGTGTTTATGGGCTGTTTCGTGAAGAATTATTCAAATTCTTTTGATAGGAGTTGGTTTAGTCGCTAAAGTCATGTCTGACTCTTTGCGACCCCATGGACTGTAGCCTGCCAGGCTCCTCTGCCCATGGGATTCTCCAGGCAAGAATACTGGAGTGGGTAGCCATTCCCTTCTCCAAGGGATCTTCCCAATCCAGAAATTGAACCTGGGTCTCCTGCATTGCAGGCAGATTCTTTACCAACTGAGCTATGAGGGAAGTCCTTGATAGGAGTGCTACAATCAATTGATGACGTCTGCAAACTGCAGAGGAGAGAAGGGGTGGAAGATAAGAAGTCAATGAAAAGGACACTAAAAAGGCAGGAGAGTTCCCAGAAAAACAGAGATCCACAGTGTCAAATGCTAGTGGAAAGATTCAGGATGAGGGTAAAGAAAACGCATGGGTTTCTCGTTTAACAATTAAGAAAGCAAATTAAATAATATATGTGATAAGGTTAGTGGTCAAATTATAGTGAGTTGGGGGGGGATTAAGGAATGAGGCACTAAGTATATTTCTGAGGCTTCATTTGTGAAATTGGTAGGTACTACATGCTAGAACTGATTTCATTATATACAGTTTTAAAATCTACATTAAATCTAAGATTAGACTGCATCTGAATCAGAAAGAATATAAAACCTAAAGCTAAGGATATCCATTAAATGACTTTGTAGCACCTGATCTTAAGCAATAAGTTTTAGTACCATTAATCTAGCTTTTATTTCACATTTGTCAAACAAAAAAGACATCAGGGAACCACGTCAAGGGGATAAACCACCTGAAACAGTGATTTCTCAGTGTGCAATACCCTGACCAGTAGTTTTGACATCACCTGGCAACTTGTTAGAAATGCAAAGTCCCAGGCCCCATCTCAGACTTACCGAATCAAAAAAGCTTGGGAGCCTGAACTCAGCCATATTTTTAACAAGCTCAACAGGTAATTTGGTTGCACACTTGAGTTATTGTATTATAACGGCACTTTCTTCTTAAATAAGACACATAGTTATTAAGTTACTAATCTACTTGGTGGGCTTGACCTAGATTCTGTACTGCCAAACCCTTTCTAGGGGTTAGAGTCAACGGAAAGTCTTTTAAGGATATTGTGGTCTATTGGCCAGCAGTGATATATTAAGAAAGCTCAAAACTGAAGGAAAGATGATTACTCACATTGGGCACCAGCGATCCCACAAGTGGGACAAGTGCCTCTCCTTAAACTCCCTGGAGCTTAAGCACAAGTCTCAGGTACCCAGAGCCAATTCCTAACACCTCAAAACTACATACAGTCATTTTTGACCTATTTGTCTGTGAAGAACGTGCTCTTTATTAAATTTTTGCTTCACTACCCATTTGTAACGTGTGCCCTGCAAAAATTCTCCCCACCTCCCCTTCTTTCCCGCCTTTTTTTTAAAGTTTGATATATTCTGTGTGGGAGAGGATGTAGCAGGTTTTCTGTTTCGTTTTGTTTTTGTTTAGCTGCACTGAGTCTTACTTGTGGTACGTGGGATCTTTTGTTGCAGCACACAAATTGCTAGTTGTGGCGTGTGGGCTCAGTAGCTGTGGCACCTGGGCTTAGGTGCCCCGCAGCATGTGAGCCCCCAGTTCCCTGCCAAAGGGGTTGAACGAGGATCCTCGGCAGATTCTTAACCACTGGGCCACCAGGGAAGTCCCTCCCCTACCTTATTTTTTTTTCACAACGGTTTACTTGTATATCTATCACACTGCTGTGTTACATATATTACATAATAGTATAATATTATACTGCATTTCAAAATAATCAGATCCTTTAAAAAGATCCCTTCTTCTAAAAAGTGTGCTTCTCCTTCTGAGTTCTGCCTTTTAGCCTTGTAATTATTGAAGGTCTTTCCTCAGGTAATTAAAACCTGGCTTCTTTGTAGAATATCAACCCAGTGTCTGAAAATCAATTATCTAGCCAGTATTTATAGGCAGTGTTGACTCCGCTGTTCAAGCTGGTTTTAGAAAAGGCAGAGGAACCAAAGATCAAATTGCCAACATCCGCTGGATCATCGAAAAAGGAAGAGAGTTCCAGAAAAACATCTATTTCTGCTTTATTGACTATGCCAAAGCCTTTGACTGTGTGGATCACAATAAACTGTGGACAATTCTGAAAGAGATGGGAATACCAGACCACCTGACCTGTCTCTTGAGAAACCTGTATGCAGGTCAGGAAGCAACAGTTAGAACTGGACATGGAACAACAGACTGGTTCCAAATAGGAAAAGGAGTATGTCAAGGCTGTATATTGTCACCCTGCTTATTTAACTTCTATGCAGAGTACATCACGAGAAACGCTGGGCTGGAAGAAACACAAGCTGGAATCAAGATTGCCGGGAGAAATATCAATAACCTCAGATATGCGGATGACACCACCCTTATGGCAGAAAGTGAAGAAGAACTAAAGAGCCTCTTGATGAAGGTGAAAGAGGAGAGTGAAAAAGTTGGCTTAAAGCTCAACGTTCAGAAAACTAAGATCATGGCATCTGGTCCCATCACTTCATGGGAAATAGATGGGGAAACAGTGTCAGACTTTATTTTTTTGGGCTCCAGAATCACTGCTGATGGTGATTGCAGCCATGAAATTAAAAGAAGCTTACTCCTTGGAAGGAAGGTTATGGCCAACCTAGACAGCATATTAAAAAGCAGAGACATTACTTTGCCAACAAAGGTCCGTCTAGTCAAGGCTATGGTTTTTCCAGTGGTCATGTATGGATGTGAGAGTTGGACGGTGAAGAAAGCTGAGCGCCGAAGAATTGATGCTTTTGAACTGTGGTGTTGGAGAAGACTCTTGAGAGTCCCTTGGACTGCAAGGAGATCCAATCAATCCATCCTAAAAGAGATCAATCCTGGGTGTTCATTGGAAGGTCTGATGTTGAAGCTGAAACTCCAATACTTTGGCCACCTCATGCGAAGAGTTGACTCATTGGAAAAGACCCTAATGCTGGGTAGGATTGGGGGCGGGAGAAGGGGACGACAGAGGATGAGATGGTTGGATGGCATCACCGACTCGATGGACATGGGTTTGGGTAGACTCCGGGAGTTGGTGATGGACAGAGAGGCCTGGCGTGCTGCAGTTCATGGGGTTGCAAAGAGTCGGACACGACTGAGCAACTAACTGAACTGAATTGACTCCGCTGAACTTGTGCTCACTACTCAAGGCCCTCTCTTACTTTCTCACTGTGGTTTGGTCCTGATTACCTCCACTGGTCAATATGTACTATGGGCATGAGGCTTGAAATGGCAGCCTCACGTTTGCCAGCCCTATGTATGCCAGGGAAGGTCTAAGACCAAACCCTACCATTTAGATCAATAATTGTGTGATTCATATTTGTAAAAACTGGCCAAGAACATTTATTGTCAGTAGTTTTTTTAAAAATAAAAAATTATAAATGCCCTTTACTAATCTACATTTCATTTATAGCAAAAGTTATGAGTTTAATGAATATCTGCATCATCAGTTTCAAAGCATTTTAAAAATAATTTTATTTATTTATTTATTTTTGACTGTGCTAGGTGTTTGTTGCTGCTCCAGCTTTTCTCTAGTTGTGTCAAGCTACTCTCTAGTTGTGGTGCAGAGGCCTCTCATTGTGATGGCTTCTCTTGTTGCAGACATGGGCTCCAGGGTGCATGGGTTTCAGTAGTTGCAGTGTTTAGGTTCAATAGTTACAGCTCCCAGGCTTTAGAGCACAAGCTCAATAGTTGTGGTGCACAGGCTTAGTTGCTCTGCAGCATGTGGGATCTTCCTGGACCAGGGATCGAACTCGTGTCTCTTGGATTGGCAGGCGGATCCTTAACCTCTGAGCCATCAGGGGAGCCCTTAAAGCATTTTTTACCAATAACCTTAAGAGTGACATCTTTGTTTCTCCTTCTGAACTTTGTCCTTAGTTTATCTTGTAACTATACAAATCTCTTAGCAATCTGTGCTTCAGAATTATCATGTAACCTTGAAATGACTGATCATGTTTATGATTGTTTTAAATTCATATATTCAGCATCTTTATAATTCATTGAAAAAATTTCCAAATTTTGAATTCATTGCTACCAAACAAATGCAGGTGCATTATTATCCTCTATTAATCCACATTTCAATTAGTGCAATGAAAAATCTCATATCACTAATGTTTATTAATAATCATGCAATAGCATTAACGACCATGTTTCAAATATCTTCGAAATATTTGTCAGCATTTAAATTGACAGTATTTCATTGAAAAACTGTTGAAATGAAAATAATTTCTCCTGCCTCAAAAATAATATTCCTTATAAATCATGCTTTGGTTTGAAAGGAAAAATGAACATTTATGAAAGTTCATATAAAGATACATCTAGTACATTCTATAATGTGTATTTAATAAACTCAGTTTCTTCAAGAGTAAGATGAACTGAAATTTCTGACTATTGCCATAAGTTTATCCAGATTTTCAAATTAACATTTTATTTTCTGTTATGCAAACTTTCCATAAAATCCTAAATTTGAAATACTTCACTTAAAGACATTTCTATTACAGGGGAGAAAACCCATAAATTAGTACCATAATTATAGAAGTGTAAAACAGCTGAAAAGAAATCCATACTTTTGCTATTGGAGTAGAGGTGAGGAATGTTTTTCCAGGTCTAAAGCAAATCAACAAGAAGGTGAAAAGTTCCCAGTTGGTAATAATTACCAATTCAAACTATAAAAGGCTAATATGTATTATTACCAGCTTGGAAATCTTTATTGCCAGACTTACACAGATCTTCCTGTGCATATTCAAAGGAGAGTAAGATAGTGATTTCCAATCTTATATACCTATTAACGTATCATTAATAATATTGTCAGGAATATTATTAACCTACATATGCTACATTTTTCAAAGTTCTCAATATATAAATGTTTCAAGTAAGTACTCAATATAAATTCTGATGATATAGGTTGGCATTTCTTAAAAAGATTCTACTTCTGTATGTGGTATTTCAAGAACAGTATTCACAGTATTTTTATGTTATAGAGAGTGCTCCCATTAGAATTAAAATTACATTTATATTTCAAAATTTAGTAATATGTAGAACCACAGGAGAGGAACAGTAGTTGTTTCTTCAAGAGAAAGAAGTCCCCTATTTCTTGTTGCTATTCAAAACAATGTATTAGAGTTTTGCATAATCAGGAAGTTAACATTAACGACTTACTTTCGCTGTTTTTGATAAAGTCCTAAAACTAACCAGCATAAAGTTGTAAATTTTAATATTATCTATAAAATGTGTTATTTTACACCTAGATGTCAATTAAACAAAATTCACCCTAATGCTTTCAGATGAACTAATTTTTTAAACATTAGTTGGATACTTAAAAGAAAGCCCTTTTTGATGCAAGTTTTAAAATTTACACATAAATTGCTTCTATGACTTTGTAAACTACATTTTAATTTTCCTTTAACAATGCTGTAGTAGGCATAACTTCCTCCTACAGTCAATATCCAGAAGAGCAAGTTTTCATGTGCTATCGCTGTCATTACAGACACTCTGTTCTTGGAGCTTAGAGGCTGCTTTTTTCTAAAACGGGGATTGCAGCAAAGATTTCTAAATGGGTAATTTTAATGTAGCCATTTTAAGTGGCCGTTTTGGTACATTGATTTTTTTTTAAAGTTTATTACAACTTAATAAAACTTACTCCTCTAGTTTCATAAAAAATTAAAATATAACAAAGGGAAGAACAGAAATCTTCCTCCTGGTCAAATAATTTCACTCCTCAGAAATAACCACTGTTGACCCTGTAGACTTTTTAAAAAATGTATACAGTAGCATAAAAATCCCTTTGACAATTAAATAAAAATGAGCTCTATATATGGTTCTCTACAGTTTCTTCATTTAAAAATGTGTATGAAGGATCTACCTAATTTTAATAGCTACATATTAATAGTACTCGTCTTTAAAAAGTATTTATTTGGCTACCATTAATTAGTTGCAGCAGGCAGGATCTTCCATTGCAATACACATGCTCTCTAGTTGTGGTATGCAGGCTTAGCTTCTTGGTGGCATGTGCGGTCATAATTCCCAGACCAGGGATGGAACTCATGTCCCCAGCATTGGAAGAAGAATTCTTAACCACTGGACCACCAGGAAAAAGTCCCATATTATTGCATTCTTGTAGCACAGTTTAACCAGTGTTCTATTTACAAATATAAGATATTGCTAGATTTTTAAAAATTACACAGATACAGTGACTATCCTTGTATACACATTTTAATGCTTTTATGCAAAGTGTAATTGACAAGTCAAAAGTTTCTGTGAATTTTTTTGTGTTGATAGATGTCAAACTGCCCTTTCAGATAGGTTATATAAATTGATAGCACCACTAATAGTATATGCAAGTACCTGCTTCATATTCACTTTATAATGCATACACTTTTGCTCTGTTTCAATATTTTTTTATCATGAATGTGAATCACCTTTTCAAAGTTCATAATTTTTCTAAAGAAGTGAGATAATTCAAATTGTCCTTTTCTTTTATGGCTATACTGTTTTTCTAAAACTATTGCTGAATCCACCATCTTTTATTCATTATTCTGAAATGTCATCTTTGTCATATACTAGATTCCCTTATAAATATTTGTCTTTTTCTGGATTCTTTATTCAGCTTCATTGATTTATCTAATTGCTACGAGTTTCAAGTACTGTGGCTATAACAGTTTAAAATTCTTGTAAAACTAATCCTTTATTAGTTCTTTAAAAATTTTTTTTTACCATCTACTCTCATATTTCTAGAAGAATTTTGGGGGGCAGTCAGATCTTTTTATTGTGGTAAGCTATACATAGAATTTACCATTTTAACTGTTTTTAAGTGTACAGTTTTGTTGTGTATATTCACATTGTTGTGCTAACCATCAATACCACTCATCCTCGGACTCTAGGCACATTCTAATAACACTTGATCAAGTTCCAAAACATAATGCTGTTGATATTCTGGTTGTTATTCTACTTAGTGTATAGATTTATTTACATAGAAACACTATTTTTACAACATTAAGTCTTTCTAACCAAGCACAGTGTTTTTCCATCTCATTCATTGATTCAACACTAACTTAAACATCTATGGAGTGCCTATTACACCAGGAATTCTACTAGGCACTAGAGAAAATTATAACTACAATACTGTATCATGTTGGTTGGTTGGTTGAGTGACTAAGTAGTATCTGACTCTTTCAACCCCATGGACTGTAGTCCTTCAGGCTCCTCTGTCAAGGGGGTTAAATCCAGTAGGAGAAAGAGAGACTAAACAATTACACATGTAACATTGTGAAGCTTTAAGGGAGAGATACATCGTGGGCCTATATTAAGTGATTTGATCTCAACTTGGGGGTCTGGGCTGTCTTCCCTGAAGATGTGACAATCAAGCTCACTCAGATCATACTCAAATATGCTCAAATCATACTCAAATCATCTTCAGTATTTGCTAACTGGCTTCAAACAGGCCCAGCACATTTCTTAGGTTTTCCCCTGAGTACAAAATCTCTTAAATAGTATTATATAGTATCTTCATTTTTCTTTTTTTTTAATTGGAGTATAATTGCTTTACAATGTTGTGTGAGTTTCTGCTGTATAACAAAGTTACTTTCTAACTGGGTCTTTCCTATTTATGGGAAAGCTATTGAACTTGTATATTAAATTTGTAAATAGCTGCCTTTGGGATTTTTAACTGTTTTGGGGGGAACTCATTATCTTTTTCTTGTACATTCTGCCTCAGCCAGTAAGATAGGAATGTCTGCCAAAATTTCCATTCTTTGGGAAGTTTCAGGGAGATACTGTTGTCTTCTCTTCACCTCTGTGAATGCAAGAGTGATTTATCTATTTGGTGAGATGGTGAGAATATGACATCTGCATTGAATAGAATTAATAATTGAAAGGTATCTCTTGGCTCTTGATAGTCAATGGGAAAGGCAGATCTCAGTCCACTCTGCAGCAGGCTGGTTCACGTTTGCTTTGTTGACATTGCTCTCCTGCTATAAACAGGATATTTGAGTTCCACACACTGTGTAACATCACTGTGTAAAACTGTTAGGCCAAGAAAAAAATTGGAAATTTTTTTTTCATTCTTATGTCTTATATTTTCACCTATTTTAAAATGCAATTAATGGTAACCCTATATGTGAGACAGAATAAGAGACACAGATGCATAGAACAGTCCTGTGGACTCTGAGGGAGAAGGTGAGGGTGGGACGTTCTGGGACAATAACATTGAAACATGTATATTGTCATATGAGAAGCGGAACACCATTCCATGTTTTATGCATGGGACGGATGCTCAGGGCTGGAGCGCTGGGATGACACAGAGGGATGGGACGGGGAGGGAGGTGGGAGGAGGGTTTGGGAGGGGGAGCACATGTGAACCCATGGCTGATTCATGTCAATGTATGGCAAAAACTACTACAATATTGTAAAGTAATTAGCCCCCAACTAAAATAAATAAATAAATAAATAAAAATAATAAAATAAAATGCAATTAAATACTTAATGGAAAATAAAATACTTAATGGTGTCAGCCTGGAGAGTTTGATTAAAGAGCATTCTGTCCATGAAGTACTTATTATTCACCAGATCCAACAGTCACCAAACTTTACTGATTGCACATTCATCATAAAAAATTTTAAGTATCTATTGCTAAACTTTACTTAATAAATTATCCACATGTACTATTATAATGTCCTTTGTATTACAAAATATACATGGAATTGAAATTGCTAAAAGATGAGATTTCTAAGATAATTTTTACTTTATTTATTAATGATTCTCAAATATTTTGCTCTCAGCAATAATTATTATAATTCCATTTTTTTTAAATCTTAGTTTAACATTTTGAATATAAAGCATCTTGAAAGTTTTGTTCTACTTTTCAATTTATTTCACTTCTTGGTTTTAATGTCTATAATGTATAAAAACTCATTTGAAAAGACCCTGATGCTGGGAAAGATTGAGGGCGGGAGGAAAAGGGGACAACAGAGGATGAGATGGTTGGATGGCATCACTGACTCAATGGACATGAGTTTGGGTAAACTCTGGGAGTTGGTGATGGACAGGGAGGCCTGGCATGCTGCAGTCCATGGGGTCGCAAAGAGTTGGACACGACTGAGCTACTGAACTGAACGTATAAAAAAACATACCTCAAAAAGCTACTAAGATTTAAAAAGAAGTGGTACAAAATCAGGATTCTCATTTTTTCTTACATATATCCTAATTGTGGAAAGGATTTTGTTGAAATTCCACTAGAAATATCTATCTTCCCTAATGTCAGTCAGATGTTGTATATTTGTATCTAACATATGGATTAAGTATCTACTGTCACTCTTCATTTGGAAAATTTTCAAACAAGTTTGACAGTTCTGTTTCCCAATATCAGCATACTTGAATTATTACAGATGACAAACAAATCATTTTCAGCAATAAAGTCAGAGAATGATAGAAACATTGCCAAACATGTTTTCAAATTGTACTGGTTTTTGATAAGCAGTTATTTTCCCATTCATTGTTAAAAGGTCACTGTTACCTTCAAAGAACAGATAAAGTGTTCCTTTTTTCTGTTCCCCAAAATATCTGCCAACGTTGCATTTTACAGAGTCACTTGTCAGCACAGGAACGGACAGGAAATTCGAAACTTTCCTTTTAGTAAAAGGAAAATGTGAAACTCATCTTCACTTTGGCCACTCTTTTAAGGATTCTGTGACAAGTATCAGTAAACCTCCCTCTGTTGTATTAAATTTTTTTATGCTCACTCTACAGATAATTAAAAAATACTGTAAAGATCTTACACTGAAATTTTTATGTCTTATTTTTTATTAAAATAGATGATATCCTATATAAGTTCATACAGTCTGGCGCCAACTTCCCTGTCATTGTAACTTACCAATGAAAAATCCAATGATTTGATTTCACATGTATCATTAGCACCATAACCAGGTTCCAGAGAATTAATCTATCCTGGTGAAATCAGTTGCTTCACCAAGAAAATCAGTTTTGTTTTCCCATGTAAAATTGTTTTTATTAACAAAGTCATTTATTATTGAAAACATAACCTCTCTGGAATATCTTGTTTTTAATGGCTCAAGAGAAATAGTTCTTCCTGTATTTCATTCTTAACTCAGAATTTAACAAATACCATAAGCTGAAACAGATGAGAAACACTTTCATCCAAATGAACAGGAGCCCCCCATATGGCATAATTTGTTTTAATACTTGAATCTTCAACTTTGCACAATATTTTCTATACCTATACACTTTAGTATATGTTATCTGAATAATGTTATTTTAGTTTGTCTCTTTAAAAATTTTTTATTTTAGCTATTTTAACTGTTGCAGGAAAGATGTATTTCTCCAGTGGTATATGAATTGATTTCTTTTTAGTTACTGCTATTTTTGTCTTGTTTTGTCTTCCACTTTTAAGTAAGGAACCTCAGAAGTAAGAAAACTTAGAAATCTAAACATTTATCACTTAGTTTAGTGCAACTGTATAAAGTGTTACATGTCACATAATTTTAAATATCATTCAAAAGATTGTTGAGATTTAGCTTCACATACTGGATGTATCGATTTTAAATAGTGGTTTTATATTACCATCAGCTAATACCTCAATCCATTATAGCCACTAAGGCAAGATTCATTTGCTAGAAAAGTGGATAGAAATCTGTATTTCAAATAGTCTTCCTCTTATTTGTTTTTTAATTAGCTATTTATTTATTTTCGGTTGCACTGGGTATTCGCTGCTGTGTGCGGGCTTTCTCTAGTTGTGGCAAGCAGAAGCTATTCTTCGTTGCAGTGCTTCTCACTGCAGTGGCTTCCCTTGTTGAGGAGCCCAGGCTCTAGGTGCACGGGCTTTAGTAGCTGTGGAGTATAGGCTCAGTAGTTGAGACTCGTGGGCTCTGGAGCACGGGCTCAGTAGTTGTGGTGTACAGGTTTAGTTGCTCCATGGTACATGTAATCTTCCCGGACCAGGGATTGGACACATGTCGCCTGTATTGGAAGTTGGTACAGTCTTATGCACTGTACCACCAGGGAAGTCCCAAATAGTCTTCCTTTTAGTTTCTAATTCTTTTGGCTGACTTGTTAAATCTCATTTAAAAAACTGTAATTTTTATCACGTTTTGGATAAGAAGAGATTATCCTGAAAAATCTAGTTCTTCCATTTGGTTATTGCCTTTGCTTTTATTATTGATCTTTTTGTCTTGTCTTCTTTGCATGACTGTTTTAACATCAAATGTTTTACTGTCTCAGGTCAGGTTCTCAAGAAGCAGAGTCTGAGATAAGGATTCTCGTGCCAGTGAATTTTGGAGAAACTGAGGGATGTCAGATGAAACCTAAAAGGCAGTGCAGGAAATAGAACAGCACAGGGGGAGGGGCTCGGCAAAGATGTGGGTTTACCTGAAGTTTATCCTCAGTCTGATCCTACAAGAAGCTCCAGTGCATGGATGGCACCATGGAGTTGTGTGTGTCACCTCCAAGAAAGGAGGCAAGACTTTTATATCCCCTTATTGAGTCATTGGCCACAGGCCACCTGGGGGTGGCGGTTAGAGGGTGGTGGTAATTTCTAATCTCACTGATTAGGTAACTCCCATCATTTAAGAACAAACCTGCCAAGCAGAAGGGTATAGTTATGAGCTGTTAGCAGCCAACAGTCACAACATATGAGGAATGCAATGACCAGTAAGGAGGATCTTGGTAGGGCACCAATATCCATTTTGTGAGGTTAGTTTAGCTAAAACTAGGTGTCATGATTGGTAAATCTTTTACTCTACCACTGTACAATGTGTCACAATGTCCTGAAAAGGAATAATAAACAGAAGAGGGTGACAGCTGCAGAATTCCTGCTTGTGTTGGTGGACAGCCACTACCTTATGTGACCATCTGACCTTCAGACTAAGTCATGAGGAAAGTGACATTCCACATATGAGTAAAAATTAACCTATTTTCAGATAAAAAAAGAAACAAATACAAGTGCTAATATTTTCTTTCTGAAGCTCAGTAAGGCACCTTGCAAACTCTACCTTGGAGATCACTGTACCAGACTCTAATGCCCAGGCCGATAAAACAAGGACCTGTGACCTATGAAACACGTGATAGAAAAAGCTGGTTCTACATCCTTTCACCTCCCTTCAGTGTCTTTTTTCTTATGTGGATGCCCTGTCCCATGTTTGCCTGCTGTTTTCATACCGTGTATCTTCAGGCTTGCCAGGAACTCTCATTTTCAGCACAGCCTTTTTCTCTTTTTATTTTAGCACAGCCTTTCTAAATAAAAAGTTTCTACAAATCAAAAAAAGTAATGATCCAACAAGGAAATGAGCATGAAATAGTTCATTGAAATGTAAACACACTTATAGATATTTCATGGAGATCAAGTTTGGCAGTACCGATCAAAATGTAAAATGCATATCCTTTGACTCAACAATTCTGTTTCTAATTTATGCACAAGATATACTTGTGTATGTGCATAAAGATGCACGAACAAGGATATATGCATATGTGGATTTGCAAATATGTAAAACAGAGCAACTCTGCAGTGATTTTGGAGCCCAGAAAAATAAAGTCTGTCACTGTTTCCACTTTTCCCCTTTCTAGTTGCCATGAAGTGATGGGACCGGATGCCATGGTCTTTGTTTTTTAATGTTGAATTTTAAGCCAGCCTTTTCACTCTCCTCTTTCACTCTCATCAAGAGGCTCGTTAGTTCCCCTTCACCTTCTACCATTAAGCAGAGTGACAATATACAGCCTTGTCATATTCCTTTCCCAATCTTGAACTAGTCAGTTGTTCCATGTCTGGTTCTAACTGTTGCTTCTTGACCCATATACAGGCTTCTCAGGAGACAGGTAAGGTAGCTTGGTACTCCCATCTCTTTAAGAATTTTCCAGTTCCCAAAGAAAAGCAATGCCAAAGAATGTTCAAAGTACTGTACAACTGGGTTCATTTCACATGCTAGGAAGGTTGTGCTTAAAATCCTTCACTCTAGGCTTTCACAGTATGTAAACCAAGAACTTCCAGATGTATAAGCTGGGTTTAGAAAAGGCAGAGAAACCAGAGATCAAATTGCTAACATTCGTTGGATCATGGAGAAAGCAAGGGACATCCATAAAAACATCTATTTCTGCTTCACTGACTACACTAAAACCTTTGTGTGGATCACAATTACCCTGAATAGATTTTCAATTTGGGAATTTAAGGGTGAGAAAATGCTAATTAGGTTAATATATTCATAACTGAGACTTTATTTAATGTTCCTTTCCTCTTTTAACCTTTCACTTCATTAGCCTGAGAGCAATCATCTATAATGATTTATAATCATCCGATTACAAACTGATGACTCTCAAGTCAAGCTTCTGACTCTCACTGTGACTCTGTATTTTATCATCATCATGCATTTCTTTAAAGGAAAGAAAACTTGACTTTGCTGCAATGTGATATTATTATTGTTCTGATATTAAGATGCTGGCAATCATGATGAGATCCATCTTTACAATTCTTGGCACAACTTAGGATTTTGTATCATCTGGTATGGAAATTTATTTATTGTAATATAATGCTTAGAAAATTAAATCCAACCTCCTACTAAATATTTTTCTAGGATAGTGATGAGAGAGAATCAAACTATATGTAAATCCAAAAATATGTAGACAATGAGTGGGGTTATGAGTGGTAATTGAGTCTGAGGGCTAAAAGTTCCAGAAATCTTTCAAAAGAAAACAGATGGGTGTCCATATTTCTTTTACAGCTCAGATGAATAATTCTGTATTATACCATCATATAAACCAATTGGAAATCACATGAAAAAAAAAAATCCTAAGGATATGATATGAGCCAATGAGTCTGTATTTCACGTAAGTTCATATCAATTGTCTCTTTATTACTGCACTCTACTCCGCCTATAACTTTGATCTACTTCATCATTTAAACTTTGATTCCACTTCTTGGCTGTTGTATACTCCTAGTGTTATCATTAAATTCTTCTTTTTTTCAAGGATAATTTTTAACAACTAAAGGGCTCAGCAAACATCTTTTTTATCATTCTTCCTATAATCACTCAGAGCAAGTGGTATAAATGGACCAAATGCTGGAATTTGAACCAGTAGCTAGCTCCTGAATGCCTATACTGTGGCAAGCACTGTGGGGAGTATTTTATTTACGTTGTGTTAATTTTCATAATCTCATTGAAAGGAATATATTGTCACCTGATGAATAATTTGAAGTTTAGAGAGATTAAATAACTTCAAAATCATACAGTTTTTGGAGTATTAGTCCTTATTAAAATATTTGCTTATTTTAGTTATATTTGGTGGGGGAGTCATCATTTAGAGATACAAAGAGTCCTATTTACAAACGAAATGACTTGCTTATCTGATAGGAGATGTGGTGGGAAAGTGGATGAGAGCATAGATATAAGTTTAGCCATCAGTTAAGTTGGGTGATAGGGTCATATACATAATGGTTCATACCATTTTTTTCTACTTTTGTATAAGATGGAACTTTCCCACACTGAAGTTTTTAAAAGTAAGTAGCCTGGAATGTACAAGTACAATAAAAGAGAAAATGTAAATGTGTAGTTGGACCACAAAGAAGGCTGAGTGCTGAAGAATTGATGCTTTTGAATGGTGGTGCTGGAGGAGACTCTTGAGAGTCCCTTGGACTGCAAGGAAATCAAACTGCTCAATTCTAAAAGAAATCAACCTTGAATATTCATTGGAAGAACTGATGCTGAAGCTGAAGCTCCAATACTTTGCCCAACTAATGTGAAGAGCCAACTCACTGGAAAAGACCCTGATGCTGGGAAAGATGGAGGACAGGAGGAGACAGGGGCGAGAGGATGAGATGGTCGGATGGCATCAGTGACTCAATGGACATGACTTTGAGCAAACTCTGGGAGACAGTGAAGGGTGCTGCAGTTCACGGGGTCACAAAGAGTTGACAGACACAACTTAGCGACTGAACAACAACAAATCTGTAGTAGTGTTCACCTTAGCAATTCATAACTCTTTAGCTGTATCCTTTTAGAGCTGATCTGGAGGAATAGCCCTGGATCAACTTTAACATGCATGGGTAAATGGGCACTTTCATAACTTATTTAATAAAGAACTGAGAATTCCCTGCCAGTCCAGTGGTTAGTACTTGGTGCTTTCACTGCTGGCCCAGGTTCGATCTCTGATTGGGAAACTAAGATCCTCTAAGCCTGGCAACACAGTCAAAAAAGAAAAAAAAAATTTTTTTCAAAGTAATTATTAAGATCCTAAGTTGCTCCTGTTGATCCTAACCACATCTCTATAATAAACTATGGTCCTAATTCTTAGTTAAATAGAAAACCCAAGGACCGGTTTGTCAAATACTCTAGTCTTTCTTTCTTCTCCTCCTGACTCCATTTAGTGTGCTATTTTACTATTTGTTCATTCTTTTTAACTTCAAAGTGGCAGGAAGAGAACAAATAGCTTAAACCAGTCAATTTACCACCTTTGAGCAGCTCTGTGGAGAGGTTTTCTAGAGGTAAGTGGTGTTTTTGGTCAATATAATTATCAGTTGCAGTACCAGCTCTGCCTCTTCTTCAACTCTCAGCTGTCTAAAGGGATTATAGGAAAGTCCATCTTAAAACTGAAGGAATTAAAATACTGCCACTATCTTGAAAAACTGGCACGGTGACTGGTGTAAACCAACTGGCACCTGTTACAGGATGTTCTAGCCACCACCCTACCCTGTGATTTCAAGGGCAATGTTGTTGACATTTTCAAAAGCTCCAGAGCTGGTAGCTTGCCAGGAAGTCCTTCTCATACAGAAGCAGGCATGCCTACAGGTGGGCCTTATTTATTGGGAAACCTCTGTGATTCAAGAGTTGGGCAACACATTCCTGGTGCTAGGGAATCAAGCCAAAGGCTTCAAATGTAGGCTGTCAGGCCAACATCTCAAGGAACAGTCAAACAGGCAGCAAGTTAGAGAAACAGGCTGGAATGGAGTTTGAAGGTAGAGCCATTCCTTTTAGACGCATTTTACCAGAGAGTGGAAATGGAATTGGTTTGTACATCCTGTGTGCTTATACTAACCCTCTTCCCAAAATACAGACACAACATCAAACATAGTTTCCAGGAATGAGTTCCAAGCCTGAACCCCAACTCTCAAAGATCTGAAGTTCTTTATCTATGTGCTGCCATGAAGGTATTTTGTAGATGTAGTTACTGTTCATTATCAGTAGACTTTAAATAAAGGTTATCCTAGATAATATGGCCAGGCCCAATTCAATTAGTTGAAGGGCTTTCAGAGCAGAACCGAGGTTACTGGGAAGAAATTATGCCTGTGGATTGCAACTTCAGCTCACGCCTGAGAGTTCCAGACTCCTTCTCCTGACACACTGCTCTACAGATTTCAGACTTGTCTTCTAGCCAGCCCCCACAATTGTGTAAGTCAATTCCTTGCAAAAAAAAAAAAAAATCCTTAATCTATATCTCCGACTGGTTCTGTTTCTCTCACTGAGTCTTGGTATAGTGACTGAGCCTGAATATTTCCAAATAGTATTATGTGTAATTCAGACTTCACATTTTAACAATAGCAAGTAAAAATATTTTTGTGTATATATAGCAGTGACAGATTTTATTTTCTTGGGTTCCAAAGTCATTGCTGATGGTGACTGCAGCCATGAAATTAAAAGATGCTTGCTGCTTGGAAGGAAAGCTATAACAAACCTAGAAAGCATGTTAAAAAGCAGAGACACCACTTTGCCAACAAAGCTCCATATAGTCAAAGCTATGGTTTTTCCAGTATTCAGCACAGATGTGAGAGTTGGGCCATAAGGAAGGCTGAGCCCAAGAACTGATGCTTTCGAACTGTCGTGCTGGAGAATACTCTTGATAGTCACTTAGACTACAAGGAGATCAAACTAGTCAATCCTAAAGGAAATCAACCTTGAATACTCATTTGAAGGACTGACGCTGAAGCTGAAGCTCCTATACTTTGACCACCTGATGCAAAGAGCCAACTCACTGGAAGAGACCCTGATGCTGGGCAAGACTGAAGGCAAAAGAAGGGGGCAGCAGAGCATGCGATGGTTAGATGGCATCACCAACTAAACGGACACGAATCTGAGCAAACTCCAGGAGATAGTGGAGGACAGAGGAGCCTGGCATGCTGCAATCCATGGGGCCACAAAGAGTTGGACACGACTTAGTGACTAAATAACAACAGGAGTGAGAGTATGTGTGGAGTGTATATATATGTGTGTGCTCTTTTGACTAGGCTTGTCTTCAGCCCCATGTCCTTCCTTGCAGTGTTCAAGAATCCTATAGCAAGAGTCCTGCTAAGGCAGTTAAACCAAAATCACCCTCTCTCAGTATCTGATTGAGTGCCTCATCCTTCATTATCCCCCAGGTGATGTCCGATTATACCTACCAACTTTTAGTAAGAACTGTTGAGTAATGTAGCAATAATCCCCCCTACCCTGATATTTCCTCATAGTAAACCTCCACCAACTGCCCCTCTACCTACTGGCTATAAATTCCTGCTTTCCCTGTTGGACTCAGAATTGACTCTAATCTCTCTCCCTTTTTACAGAACCCTACCACAGTACCCACCTCGAAGAAAGTCTGCCGTACCTTCTTAAAAAGTGTCATGAATGAAACACTTCAGACTTTTATGATCATGTATTTCTCAATAATTTTTTTTTTACCACTCATACATATGTAAACATATACATATGTGTGGTTGGGTTTCAAAGTTTATCCTGCTATATCATGTTCACAATTTTAAAAAATACATATATATATATATATATATATACACACACACATAAAGAAAAGTGTTATGAGATTCCCACTGTCCAGTGAAACCATGCAGCGAAACCACAGCCAAGGGAATGGGCTTGGCCTTATCAGCAGGGAGAGAAAACCCTGTTGAGATTGATCCTAGTCTGGCACAGTGAAGAGAAATGAGAGGTGTAGAGTAAGCGGGAGGCCCCGGGCGCCCCACCACCCATCCCCGCGAGGGGGCAGGGTGGGGTGCACCACCTTTGCAGGCCACCAGTGAAATATTCTGATCGTTTTTTCCACTGACCGAGTGAGGTGCGGGTGGAGGGGGGTGTGTGGCAGTGGCAAGCCCTAAGGGGCTCTCATTTCTAGTGCCACGTGCCCTGCCAGGGACAGTGCCAGGTGGGGAGTTTGACTGGGGCCGTACACCTGCAAATGGTGTCCTAAGGCAAGCTCAGGGAGGATAGAAACCTCTCCTGGAGCAGAAGGGCAAAAGCTCGCTTGATCTTGATTTTCAGTATGAATACAGACCGTGAAAGCGGGTCCTCACGATCTTTCTGACCTTTGGGGTTTTAAGCAGGAGGTGTCAGAAAAGTTACCACAGGAATCAATGGCTTGTGGTGGACAAGCGTTCATAGTGAGGTTGCTTTTTGATCCTTTGATGTCAGCTCTTTCTATCATTTTGAAGCAGAATTCACCAAGCATTGGGGTGTTCACCCACTAACTGGGAACGTGAGCTGGGACTAGACTGTCTTGAGACAGATTAGTTTTACCCTACTGATGATGTGTTGTTGCCATGGTAATCCTGCTCAGAAGGAGAGGAACAGCGGGTTCCGACATTTGGTGTATGTGCTTGGCTGAGGAGTCAATGGGTCAAAGCTAACATCTGTAGGATTATGACTGAATGCCTCCAAGTCAGAATCCCACCCAGGCAGAATGACATGGCAGCGCTGGGAACCCTCGGTTGGCCTCGGATAGCCAGTCCCCCGCCATCCCTGCTGGCGGCCTGCCGCCTGCATCCCTCCGTGTGCGGCATGGCATTACCCTGCTGCATGTTGGGACCAGGTCACGCATTAGGACCAGGTCTGGTGCAGAAAGCCTTTCGTCCTGAGACACAGGGCACAGCCAGAAAGGCGGCCACCTCCTCGCCCGACCACCGCAGGTTTGTGGGGAACCTAGTGCTAAACCACTGGTAGATGACCTGCTTCTGGGTTGTGGTTTCATATGCAGCAGAGTAGCTCCCTTGCTGTGATCTATTGAAAGTAAGTCCTGGACACAAGAGTCTGAAAAATGGAAAAAAACAAAAAGCGATTAAAAAAAAAAAGTGTTGATATTAAAAAGTAAACACAGGAACTTTCCCCGGTGGTCCAGTGGCTGGGACTCCACGCTCCTGATGCAGGGCGCCCAGTTTGACCTGGTCAGGGCAATAGATCCTGTGCGCTGCAACTAAAAGGTCCCTCCTGTCATGACTAAGACCTGGGGCAGCCAAATAAATAAACAAGTAAATAAATAGTTTCAAAAAGTAAACACAACCAGGGATTGTAATATTCATTTCCTGTATCTCAAAAGTCATCTTGCATTTCTCTCACTTTGAGGTCATTTCTTACAACTATTTCCCAACAGATGGTGTACAAAGATGATTCCTGAGTTAAAGGGCAGTAGTGGTGACTGCTGTGATTTCTATATTTAAATACTCAGTTAAAAAAAAAAAAAAAAACCAACAACTATTCAAGATGTTTCTCTTTAAATGGAACACTTTGAGAGCTTTGGAAATATTCCAAAAGAGTCAACACTTAGGACAGCTAATACAGATCAGCCAAATGTGCCCAGGATTCAGTTATTCAGTTGATTTGTCACTCTGCTGAACCATGCTAACCATAGTAGCAGTCTTGATATCTGCAGTTTTTATTCTTAGTAATACAAATTTGATTAATATCTCAAATGGATCACTGATTTAAAATAGGGGGCAAAAGGAAAAATATTTTCAAAATGTTAGTTAATGGAAGGCATCAAAACTAACAATTTACATTTTTGTCTGATGGTGATTTTCATACCAATATATTTCACTGAGTACATCATATCAAATATTTAAAGGAGAAATATAGTGGTGGTTACACTACGTTTGGCTTTTTATGTACGGAGAATTAGAGAAAAAAAAAAAAAACACTTATGTTTCTCATGTTTCATTTACAGAGAAAACCCGAGACCTTCTGTCATAATTTACAAGACACAAAAAATTGTAAAAGCAATTATTCCAAGCATCAGTCATAAAAGCAGTTTCTGCTTGGCTTAAATCCTCTAAATTGTACTTAATTTTTTGTCCAGCAACAAGCCCTGTTTTTTCTTACACATATGAATGTTTGTATTACATATTAAATAGAAAGAAAATGTTGAAAAGGGCCACTCAGAAAAACTTTTGGTATTTATAGATTTTTCCTTTTGCTAAACACAAAGCAATGAAATGTAACTAAATGTGCTCACAAACGTGAAAGGAGTTCATGATTCAATAAAACCAAGGAAGTGAAGTGAAGTCCCTCAGTCCTGTTTGACTCCTTGCGACCCCTTGGACTGTAGCCTACCACGCTCCTCCATCCATGGGATTTTTCAGGCAAGAGTACTGGAGTGGGTTGCATTTCCTTCGCCAGAGGAGCCTCCCGACCCAGGAATCGAACCCGGGTCTCCTATATTGTAGGCAGATGCTCTACTATCTGAGCCACCAGGGAAGTCCTAAAGTCAAGGAAATTCTCCCTTAAACCAGTATGTTTCCAATAAGACTGAAAATGGACTTCATAATACAACCTTGAATAATATACAGTGTGTGCGCCTCCTGAAATTGGTCATATTTGACATTTTAACTACAGCATTATTTTCCTGTCAACACAGTAGCCAGTTCTGCTTTTTATCGTATCAACACTTTATTTACGTAAACAGACAAAATAGTATATATAACTTTCAAGTTTAAAGCACTTTTCAAATATTGTCGAGTGAACACGAACATGAAAATCAAATACCATTTTGCTGTAAAAGCAAAAAAACCAAGACTTTTACTACCCACTTTGTATGTTAATCACGAACATCTAGCAGAGGGCTTCCCTGGTGGTTCAGGGGTAAAGAATCTGCCTGCAATACCGGAGCCCCGGGTTCGATCCCTGGGTTGGAAAGAACCCACTCCAGTATTCTTGCCTGGAGAATCCCATGGACAGAGGAGCCTGGCGGGTTAGTCCATAGGGTCGCACAGTCGGACACGACTGAGGCAACTAAGCAGTATCAGCAGAGGCACAGTAGTGAAACGTTTTAAATACTAGTATTTATTTATCTTTACATACATGAAGTCCTTCTAGTTTTCCTAAGTGTCTTTTGGCTTTAATACTGCTGATAAGCGAAAGGATAAGAAAGCACAACGGAAAACAAGAAAACCACAGTAACTATCCGCGGTTGTTAACATGGAAGAAGTAGCAGCAACAACCACATTCAAAGCTATGGGACACTTGCGCCCAGGACCACAAATCCCAGGATTGCCTGGGGTGGACGCGGAGCTACGTTCAAATTGATAACTTTTCCAGCCAATGACACAGCCAAGTCAAAGACCGCGAAAAGGCCTGATTCCTCTGCGTTCCAACACTGAAGTCATTATTTAAAAGTTCAGAGTGTATGTGGGTGTTTCAGGGCCCGATTCGAACTACTAAGTATTTCTCACACGCAGAAACTTACTGGTCAACGTCCCAATTGTCTACCCGAGTCTGGCTCGGTGGCAGTTCTAGCGTCTAAACGCTGAAAGGAACTCACGTCGCCCTCTGCCAACGGAAGGACCCAGTCGCCAGAGGAAGAGGCGGAACTCGCTTTCTTCTTGCCTTTCTGGACACGCCGCCAGAAGACTTACGCCTTCGTTACAACCAATGAGTCATTAAAACTTCCGCTAACGTAACGTACTTACGTAACGTGCTTCCGTAACGTACAGGGCGGTGTTGCCCGTCCCTATAGGAAGCTGGGTCTACGTCTGCGCAGATGTCTAGCTTTCGTCCAATCCGGAAAGAGGCCAACTCCCGGCGTTTCTTCTCACCTCCCCGCCCCACCTCTTCCCCCTCCCCTGGGCAATGGCCCGCCTCTCTGCTGTTGACCAATCCTCTGCGGGCTCCTTTGCGCGTTGATCCAGTCGGAGAGTTGGAGGGTGGGGTTCTGGTCTTCCGCTCGGCTCCGAGTCTGTGCTCGAGGTCGTTCCCGCACCAGTCGTGGGCTTCCTGGTCAGGTATATTTTCTAGGCCTGGGGTGGGTAAGGTTCTTGGGATGAGCAGCTATCGTGACGGTCGTCGACAGTGCCAGTTGACTCTAGAAAACCGAAGTCGCTGAGCCTGTAGCACTAGGGGCAGAGGGGAATTAGGGGAGGCGGTGAGAGGAGGGAGCCACGTGTTGGGACATCTGGTGCAGTGATCCGAGCCCCTGGGTCATACCCGTGCTGTCACTGCTCCGCCGACCTTCTGAGGGTTAGGTTGGTGTCGCCGAAGCCTGTTTGGGTAAAAAAACGCCTGTTTGTCAGGTGTTCAAGGAAGGGTAGCTGGGACCTATTTTTCCCCTACCCGCACTGCCTCCCCTTGCATTCTTTCCTCCCCACCTCCTGGGTTGGTTAATTTTCGGGATCAGGAAAGCAGATTCTCCTCTGGGAAGAGACGTCCTGGAGTATATAGTAGGAACTGTGAGACTAGCTGCTCTGATAAGCACTTTACGTGTATTATGTCATTTAATCCACACAGCAACACCTAGAAGGGTAGAGACTCATTCATGCGGAGAAACACATTACTCGTCTGCGCGTTCCCTTCAGCTTCTTTCTAATCACTTGTGTGTGACATTAGGTTTCTATGCACGTAAAATTAAAATATGGTATTGCTTGTAAAATATTGGTCTTGTTTTCTTTTCTAACTTGAAGTTATTTTAGAAGTTAATACAACATACCTAGACATAGATCGATTGCTGTTGTCGAGGTAAAATAATCTAGTAGAAAGACATCGGAATAGGAGCCATTTACTAACCTTTAACTGGGCAAGTCACCCTCTCAGCCGCTGCTTTTTCCACTGCAGAATTGAATTCAGTACCAGACTTGACTGCTTCCTAGAGTTGTGAGGATCAAATGAGATAATGACTATAAATTACTATTGTTAACTACATAGGACTCTTTTCTGCTTTTCAATTTCTTTCCCGTGGAAGCTAGACTACCTTTAATATGCAGTATATAATATATTTAAAATATTATGTACACAGACACAACACATACAGTGGATAACATGCAGCCTAGTACCACTCGAGTTGAAATACCTCTTAAGCCTATGTGGCCCACTCAGCTGCTTATCCAGGGTTCAGGGTCTTATTCCCTATGAATGCAGAAGTGGTACTTGTCTGATTTGTATTTTTATCTTACACTGCTGTAAAGCAAAAATAGTTCAGCTCATTTAACTGCTTTTCTGAGTTCTGATTACTTCTGGAGACTCTTGAGAGGAAGTCCCATTTCTTTGCTTTTTTCAGCTTCTAGTAGCCACTTATATTCCTTGACTTGTGGCTGCTATATTTTAAAAGCACATCTCTGAAATCTGTGCTTCCATGATCTTATCACCCTCTGCCTTCCTCTTAATGGGGCATTTGTGTTTACAAATAGATCCCACCTAGATCAGTCAGGTCAGTTGCTCAGTCATGTCCAACTCTTTGCAATTCCATGGACTGCAGCACACCAGGCTTCCTTGTCCATTACCAACTCCCAGAACTTGCTCAAACTCATGTCCATTGAATCGGTGATGCCATCCAGTCATCTCATCCTCTGTCACCCCCTTCTCCTCCCGTCTTCAATGTTGCCCAGCATCAGGGTCTTTTCCAAGGAGAAAGTTCTTCACATCAGGTGGCCAAAGTATTGGAGTTTCAGCATCAGTCTTTCCAATGAATATTCAGGACTGATCTCCTTTAGGATGGACTGGTTGGATCTCCTTCCAGTCCAAGGGACTCTCAAAAGTCTTTCCAACAACACAGTTCAAAAGCGACAATTCTTCGACACTCAGCTTTCTTTATGGTCCAAGTCTCACATCCATACACGACCACTGGAAAAACCGTAGCTTTGACTAGACAGACCTTTGTTGGCAAAGTAATGTCTCTGCTTTTCAATATGCTGTCTAGGTTGGTCATAGCTTTTCTTCCAAGGAGCAAGTGTCTTTTAATTTCATGGCTGGAGTAACCATCTGCAGTGATTTTGGAGCCCCAGAAAATAAAAGTCTCTCACTGTGTCCACTGTTTCCCCATCTGTTTGCCATGAAGTGATGGGACCGGATGCCATGATCTTAGTTTTCTGAATGTTGAGTTTTAAGCCCACTTTTTCATTCTCCTCTTTCACTTTCATTGAGGCTCTTTGTTCTTCGCTTTCTGCCATAAGTGTGGTGTCATCTGCACATCTGAGGTTATTGATGTTTCCCCCAGCAATCTTTGTTCCAGCTTGTGCTTCATCCAGCCCAGCATTTCACATGATATACTCTGCATATAAGTACTACTCTGCATATAAGTTAAATAAACAGAGTGACAATATACAGCCTTGATGTACTCCTTTCCCAGTTTGGAACCAGTCTGTTGTTCCATGTCCAGTTCTAACTGTTGCTTCTTGACCTGCATATAGATCTCTCAGGAGGCAGATCAGGTGGTCTAGTATTCCCATCTCTTTCAGAATTTTCCACAGTTTGTTGTGATCTACACAATCAAAGACTTTGGCATAGTCAATAAAGCAGAAGTAGAGGAAGTTCATGGTTCATGTACTGTTGAAGCCTGAGTTGGAGAATTTTGAACATTCCTTCACTGGCGCATGAGATGAGTGCAATTGTGCGATAGTTGAACATTCTTTGGCATTGCCTTTCTTTGGGATTGGGATGAAAACTGACCTTTTCCAGTCCTGTGGGCACTGCTGAGTTTTCCAAATTTGCTGGCATATTGAGTGCAACACTTTCACAGCATCATCTTTTAGGATTTGAAATAGCACAACTGGAATTGCATCACCTCCACTAGCTTTGTTCGTAGTGGTGCTTCCTAAGGTCCACTTGACTTCGTTTTCCAGGATGTCTGCCCCTAGGTGAGTGATCCCAACATCGTGGTTATATGGATCATGAAGATTGTTTTTCTATAGTTCTTCTGTGTATTCTTGCCACCTCTTCTTAATATCTTCTGCTTCTGTTAGATCCATAGCATTTTTTCCTTTATTGTGCCCATCTTTGCATGAAATGTTCGCTTGGTATCTCAAATTTTCTTGAAGAGATCTCTAGTCTTTCCCATCCTACTGTTTTCCTCTATTTCTTTGCATTGACCACTGAGGAAGGCTTTCTTATCTCTCCTTGCTATTCTTTGGAACTCTGCATTCAGATGGATATATCTTTGTTTTTCTCCTTTGTGTTTAGCTTCTCTTCTTTTCTCAGCTATTTGTAAGGCCTCCTCAGACAACCATTTTGCCTTTTTGCGTTTCTTTTTCTTGGGAATGGTCTTGATCACTGCCTCCTGTACAATGTCACAAACCTCCGTCCATAGTTCATCAGGCACTCTATCAGATCTAGTCCCTCAAATCTATTTCTCACTTCCACTGTATAATTGTAAGGGATTTGATTTAGTTCGTACCTGAATGGTCTAGTGGTTTCCCCCACTTTCTTCAATTTAAGTCTGAATTTGGCAATAAGGAGTTCATGATCTGAGCCACAGTCAGCTCCCTGTCTTGTTTTGCTGACTGTATAGAGCTGCTCCATCTTTGGCTGCAAAGAATATAATCAATCTGATTTCGGTATTGACCATCTGGCAATGTCCATATGTGGAGTCTCCTCTTGTGTTGTTGGAGGAAGGTGTTTGCTATGACCAGTGCATTCTTTTGGCAAAATTCTGTTAGCCTATGCCCTGCTTCATTTTGTACTCCAAGGCCAAATTTGCCTGTTATTCCAGGTATCTCTTGACTTCCTACTTTTGCATTCCAGTCCCCTGTGATGAAAAGGACATCTTTTTTTTGGGTGTTAGTTCTAGAAGGTCTTGTAGGCAGATAATCCACCTAGAGAATCCAGAGTAATCTGTCAATCTCAAGATGCTTAGCTTAATTACAAAATCCCTTTAACTTGTGAGGAAACATTCACGGGTTCCAGGAATTAGAGAAAGGATGTTCTGAGGGTGCATTATTTAGCTTGCCACAAAGGGTATAAAGAAGGGTAAAATAGATTCTATACTAGTGCAGTGTAAAGACTAGTAGGATATGCTGAGAGAAAAAAATATTAAGTGACTTCTGGATTGCTGTGAAAAGACCCTTCTTAGTTACCTTAGGTTGGTGCTTCAGCTTTTCCACTGGGAAATAGAAGAGGTAAATGAGTATTCCTGTGATAATGCGGATACAAAGCCTGAATTAACCCCTTAGAAAAGTGAAATTTCTTTGAATTCTAGTCTGCCATAAAAGTTCATGTGAGTTTTGCATTCATGTGAGTTTCATAATATTTGTGTTTGATACTGTTGCCATATCATAACATTGCTTTTCTAGGGAGAATAGAGTTTATTTTGTAGCTTCTTGTAGCCAGTTTACTGTAGTCATAGGTGTGTCCCCTAGTTTAAGAAGCATGACCTCAGAAGATGGAGATGTATTATAAGGAAGTCAGTAAAGACTCAGTCTCATTCCTCCTAAGGCTAGAATATGCGAAAGTCTTCATGGAGAACTGTACTGATGGTCCTTCATCATTAATATCCTCCAGTCCCCCCAGCAAGGAGATAGTAGCTCTGATGACTTCAGTTTTTACTCGTATCTTCAGAAGGTAACAATCTGTTGCTCTCATGTCTGGTTGGAATTAATAATTCTCAAGAGACAGAATCTGATAAGTGTGTTACCATCCAAGTATAGATATATTGGAATAAGAATATATGAAAGAACTCAGCTCCAGGTAGTCATTCGGTATTCAAGAACTCAGTTCAGTTCAGTTTAGTCGCTCAGTCATGGACCCCAGGGACTGTAGCACACAAGGCTTCCCTGTCCATCACCAACACCCATTCCCTTCAAGGGATCTTCCTGACCCAGGGATCAAAACTCAGTCTCCTGCATTGCAGGCAGATTCGTGATCGTCTAAGCCACCAGGGAAGCCCAAGTCCTTTTTAAGCTGGCTCCCTTCCTGTGCCATCATCAGATCTATAGGAAAAAATTTCATATCCTTTTCCCTGAAAATAACAATGCATTGCAGTACAGCCATTTATCCTTGTTCTGTTTGAGCAGATATCCAGCCACAGTCTCTTGGACCTTTCCAGGCATGGCTCTTGTATCAACAGTTAGCATGGTACCAGATCAAGGTCTGAGCTACTCTCATAAAAGTGGGCATGAGGAAAAAATTCCACAGTATTTTTCCACAAATAACTTTTTCCAAAAAATTATTTTTCAGCTTCTTTCGTGCTTTTATTCCTTAAAATGCATGTCATGATACTGATTGCAAAATTAGTTTTAGGCTACCTTCTTCGCAAGTCCAGTGTGAGTGGTCTGCTTCCTAACTTAGGACTGTGAGGGTATAGTACACAGTTTTAGACTCTAATATATTTTTGTACACTTAAGGTACAATTTATTGGGTATTTTCTTGGTAATTAATTTTTAACTGATTTTTTAAAAAAAATCTCCCAGTAGTTTGAATTTTTAAAAAATCCAAACCTAAGGTATTTCACTTGGGAGAAGGAAATGGCAACCCACTCCAGTATTCTTGCCTAGAGAATCCCATGGACAGAGGAGCCTGGTGGGCTGCTGTCCATAGGGTCGCACAGAATCAGACATGACTGACGCGACTTAGCATACATGGAAGGTATTTCACTTACTAAATGCTTCTGTTTGGTTCACTAGTCTTCTCTGTTTCTTTGCCCTATAGTAATTCATATGAAGTAAATATAGAGGAATGAATATTTTTGAAACTATCTTTGAAACTGATAATCTCTGGGAAGCTAACATTTAGTTGATTGAGATGAATGATAGAAGTTTTTTTTTTTTTTATTGAATTCTAGAAAATAGTATTATTGTAGAGTTATATTATTTTACAGTTATGCATTTAAAATTTAGCTTTATTTTATTTATTTTTTATTTTGTGGCCATGCCACGCAGCATATGAGATCTTAGTTCCCCTGCATTAGAAGCGTAGAGTCTTAACCACTAGGTCACCAGGTAAGTCCTCACTTAGCTTTAAATGCAGATTTTTCTTGGGTTCCAAGTTTATTTTAGCTGAGTTAACTAGTTCATCATTTCAGTTAGATAACTTGTACATCATACAATAATGAGATTTTTAGCAAGTAGACCATAAAACTTCATTATGTTTTCTACTGTACATTTTACAAATTTTCTTGGCTATAAAGCAACTTGAAAAGTATAAAGCTTAAAATTTTGGCATAATATGATAAAAGAAGCACTTGGGAGTCAGATCTATCTAGATCATATTAAATATTTAACTTCTCTGAGCTTCAGTTTACTTACTAAAATAAGGATAATAGTATTTGTCCTATTTCAGGGTTGTGAGAAATAGATGAAATGACAAGCACTGTAGTCCTTAGAAAAATGTGGTTCTTTCATAAAGTAGCAGCTATATTAAGTATCTATCGATAGTACCTTAAAAGAGTTCAAATATAACACTAGTTCTATTGTGAACTCCACTAGTTCATGTGATTTTTGACATTTTGCTGTTTCATAAGTTAACTGGACCAAGATACAATAAAAATGCTGTCTGTCAAGTCTTTTAAGTTAATATTAGTGTTAGTTAATATTTGTCTCCAAATTTCATTGCTTTGCTAACGATAGAATTTTATAGGAAAATTAAAAGAAACCTCTGTGCCATTATAGTTAAAATTGTTTCCCTGGTAGTGTAGATTAGTTTCTCATATCAGTTAATATATTTCTTTTACATGGGCCTTTGTATTGGTATATATACTGAGGTAAGTGACGGTGCCATTCTCTCTGTGGACGTTCATTCTGATCATTGTTACTTTTTATTGGCTTTTTAAAAAAAGAGTTTCACTACTTCTTTATTATTATTATTATTTAATTGGAGGAAAATTGCTTTACAATGTTGTGTTGCTTTCTGCCGTACAGCAATGCAATTTAGCCATAATTATATATATATATCACCTCCTTCTTGTGCCTCTCTCCCACCCACCCCCATCCCACCTCTCTCGGTCATCACAGAGCAGCAAGCTGGGCTTCCTGTATTACAAAGCAACTTCTCACCAGCTATCTGTTTTACATATAGTAGTGTATATATGTTGATGTTACATTCTCCATTCATCCCACCCTCTCCTTCCCACACTGTGTCCACAAGTCCATTCTCTATATCTGCATCACCATTCCTTCACTGCAAATAGGTTCATCAATACTGTTTTTCTAGATTCTATGTGTATTAGTTAATATGCGATATTTGTTTTTCTCTTTTTGACTTGCTTTACTCTGTATAACAAGCTCTAGGTTCATCCACCTCACTAGAACTGACTAAAATGTGTTCCTTTTTATGGCTGAATAATATTCCATTGTGTATATGTCCCACAACTTCTTTATCCATTCACCCTTTGATGAACATCTAGTTTGCTTCCATGTCCTAGCTATTGTAAATAGTGCTGCCATGAACATTGGGGTACATGTGTTTTTTTCAATTATGATTTTCTCAGGGTATATGCCCAGTAGTGGGATCAGTGGGTCATATGGTAGTTTGGGGCTTCTCAGGTGATGCAGTTGTTAAAGAATCCACCTTCAATGCAGGAGACTCAAGAGACTCTTTGCTGGGCAGGAAGGAAGTGAGAACCTATTCCGGTATTCTTTCCTAGAAAATTCCATGGACAGAGGAGGCTGGCGGGCTGCATTTGATGGGGTCACATAGCATTGGACACGATTGAGCACATATGCACATGTGTAGTTCTATTCCTAGTTTTTTAAGGAAGCTCCATACTGTTCTGCATAGCGACTGTATCGATTTACATTCCTACCAACAGTGCAAGAGAGTTTCCTTTTTTCCACATCTTCTCCAGCATTTATTGTTTGTAGATTTTTTGATGATGGTCATTCTGACTGGTGTGAGGTGATACCTCATTGTAGTTTTGATTAGCATTTCTCTAATGGTGATGTTGAGCATCTTTTCATGTTTTATTGGCCATCTGTATGTCTCTTTGGAGAAATGTCTGTTTGGGTCTTCTGCTCATTTTTTGATTGGGCTGTTTGTTTTTCTGATACTGAGCTGTATGAGCTGCTTATGTAGTTTGGAGATTAATCCTTTGTCGGTTGTTCCACTTGCAATTATTTTCTCCCATTCTGAGGGTTGTCTTTTAATCTTGCTTATTATTTACTTTGTTGTACAAAAGCTTTCAAGTTTAATTAGGTTTCATTTGTTTATTTTTATTTCCATTATTGTAGAAGGAGGGTCAAAGAGGATCTTGCTGTGATTTATGTCAAAGAGTGTACTGCCTATGTTTCTCTCTAAGAGCTTTGTTGTTTCTGGTTTTACATTTAAGTCTAATCCATTTTGAGTTTATTTTTGTGTATAGTGTTCGGAAGTGTTCTAGTTTCATTCTTTTACATATAGTTGTCCAGTTTTCCTAGGACCACTTATTGAAGAGGCTATCTTTTCTCCATTGTATATTCTTGCCTCCCTTGTCAAAGAAAGGTGCCCATAGGTGTGTGGGTTTATCTCTGGGCTTTCTGTCTTGTTCCATTGGTCTATATTTGGGTCTATAGTTCTGTTTTTGTCCCAGTACCATACTGTCTTGATGACTATAGCTTTGTAATATAGTCTGCAGTCAGGAAGTTTGATTCCTCCAGCTCCATTTTTCTTTCTCAAGATTGCTTTGGTTATTTGGGGTGTTTTATGTTTCCGTACAAATTGTGGGATTGTTTGTTCTAGTTCTGTGAAAAATTCTCCTGGTAGTTTGACAGGGATTGCATTGAATCTGTAGGTTGCTTTGAATAGTATAGTCACTTTGACAATATTGATTCTTCCAATCCAAGAACATGGTATATATCTCCATCTGTTTGTGTCATCTTTTGTTTCTTTCAACACTGTCTTATAGTTTTCTGCATACAGGTCTTTTTTCTCTTTAAGTAGGTTTATTCCTAAGTATTCTTTTGGTTGCACTGGTGAATGGGATTGTTTCCTTAATTTCTCTCTCTGATTTTTCATGGTTAGTGTATAGGAATGCAAGAGATTTCTGTGTATTAATTTTGTATCCTGTGACTTTACTGTATTCATTGAATAGCTCTAGTAATTTTCTGGTGGCATCTTTAGGGTTTTTTACATATAGTATTATGTCATCTGCAAATATCACCATTTCTTAAATTTCAACAGAGCTAGTGAGGTTGAGAGCACAGATTCTTAAACCAAACTACCTGAGTTGAATACTGCCTCCAATTATAAGACTTTGTAGTCTGTTAGGAGAGTTAAATAGGTAAATATTTGTGAAGTGCTTGAAACAGTTCCTGACATACACTATTATTTATTTATTTATTTATTTTAATTGGAGGCTAATTACTTTACAATATTGTAGTGGTTTTGCCATACATTGACATGAATCAGCCATGGGTGTACATGTGTTCCCCATCCTGAACCCCCCTCCCACATCCCTCCCCAGCACATCCCTCAGGGTCATCCCAGTGCACCAGCCCTGAGCACCCTGTCTCATGCATCAAACCTGGACTGGCGATCTGTTTCACATATGATAATATATATATTTCAATGCTATTCTCTCAAATCATCCCACCCTCTCCTTCTCCCACAGAGTCCAAAAGACTGTTCTATACATCTGTGTCTCTTTTGCTGTCTCACATATAGGGTCATCATTACCATCTTTCTAAATTCCATATATATGTGTTAGTATACTGTATTGGCTGACACACACTATTAAATAAATTCCTTCCTTGATGATTTTATTCACATATCATTCATCAAGTATTAATGTGAAATAATAGCAAGAAGAGAAGAAGCTCTAGATGATGGCTTATATTTTAAATTATATCTTGTACCTGACATTATTTTAAATCTTTCTTTAAGCCTATAAATACTTGGAAATTTGCACATCTAGGCATCTAAGATTGGCACTGGATTTCACATCATTGATATTACCACTGTCTTTTTAAAAACTTCCTTAGTATGAAGACTTTCCACATATATATGTTTTAAATATTTTAACTATATGTCACTTGGTTGTATGAATTCATTTTTGTTAGTGCCAGTAAGAATTATAATAGCACCACTTTATATTAGACTGTTTATTTTTAGTTTGGCTACGCTGGATCTTCATTGCAGCATGCAAGATCTTTTGGTTGCACCATGTGGGATCCAGTTCCCTGACCAGGGATCAAATCCGGGCCCCCTGCATTGGGAGCACAGAGTCTTAGCCACTGGACTACCAGGGAAATCCTGAATGGCCATTTTAAAATGCTTTGTGAAATATGTTCTTTATATCATTTGAGAGGTAGTATAAGGAAGTATTTAAGACTGTGGACTCTGATGCCTGATTTGAGTTCCAGTCCCTATTCTACATTTGTGAGCTGAGTGACCTTTGGCATGTCACCTACTCTTTCAAGCTTTACTTCCTAATTATAAAGTAGAGGAATCCCTTAGAAGAAATGGAGTAGCTATCATGGTCAACAAAAGAGTTCAATATGCAGTACTTGGATGCAATCTCAAAAATGACAGAATGATCTCTGTTTGTTTCCAAGGCAAACCATTCAATATCATGGTAATCCAAGTCTATGCCCCAACCAGTAACGCTGAAGAAGCTGAACTTGAACGGTTCTATGAAGACCCACAAGACCTTCTAGAACTAACAACCCAAAAAGATGCCCCTTTCATTATAGGGGACTGGAATGCAAAAGTAGGAAGTCAGGAAACACCTGGTGTAACAGGCAAATTTGGCCTTGGAGTACAGAATGAAGCAGGGCAAAGGCTAATAGAGTTTTGCCAAGAGAACGCACTGGTCATAGCAAACACCCTCTTCCAACAACACAAGAGAAGACTCTACACGTGGACATCACCAGATGGTCAACACCAAAATCAGATTGATTATATTCTTTGCAGCCAAAGATGGAGAAGCTCTATACAGTCAGCAAAAACAAGACTGGGAGCAGACTGTGGCTCAGATCATGAACTCCTTATTGCCAAATTCAAACTTAAATTGAAGAAAGTAGGGAAAACCACTAGACCATTCAGGTATGACCTAAATCAGATCCCTTATGATTATACAGTGGAAGTGACAAATAGATTTAAGGGACTAGATCTGATAGAGTGCCTGATGAACTAGGGACAGAGGTTCGTGACATTGTACAGGAGACAGGGAGCAAGACCATCCCCATGGAAAAGAAATGCAAAAAAGCAAAATGGCTGTCTGAAGAGGCCTTACAAATAGTTGGGAAAAGAAGAGAAGTGAAAAGCAAAGGAGAAAAGGAAAGATATTCCCATCTGAATGCAGAGTTCCAAAGCATAGCAAGGAGAGATAAGAAAGCCTTCCTCAGGGATCAATGCAAAGAAATAGAAGAAAACAACAGAATGGGAAAGACTAGAGATCTCTTCAAGAAAATTAGAGATACCAAGGGAATATTTCATGTAAAGATGGGCTCGATAAAGGACAGAAATGGTATGGACCTAACAGAAGCAGAAGATATTAAGAAGAGGTGGCAAGAATACACAGAAGAACTGTACAAAAAAGATCTTCATGACCCAGATAATCACGATGGTGTGATCACTCACTGAGAGCCAGACATCCTGGAATGTGAAGTCAAGTGGGCCTTAGAAGGCATCACTACGAACAAAGCTAGTGGAGGTGATGGAATTCCAGTTGAGCTATTTCAAATCCTAAAAGATGATGCTGTGAAAGTGTTGCACTCAATATGCCAGCAAATCTGGAAAACTCAGCAGTGGCCACAGGACTGGAAAAGGTCAGTTTTTGTTCCAATCCCAAAGAAAGGCAATGCCAAAGAATGCTCAAACTACTGCACAATTGCACTCATCTCACACTCTAGTAAAGTAATGCTCAAAATTCTCCAAGCCAGGCTTCAGCAATACGTGAACCGTGAACTTCCAGATGTTCAAGCTGGTTTTAGAAAAGGCAGAGGAACCAGAGATCAAATTGCCAACATCCGCTGGATCATTGAAAAAGCAAGAGAGTTCCAGAAAAACATCTATTTCTGCTTTATGGACTATGCCAAAGCCTTTGACTGTGTGGATCACAATAAACTGTGGAAAATTCTGAAAGGGATGGGAATACCAGACCATCTGACCTGTCTCTTGAGAAACCTGTATGCAGGTCAGGAAGCAACAGTTAGAACTGGGCATGGAACAACAGACTGGTTCCAAATAGGAAAAGGAGTACGTCAAGGCTGTATATTGTCACCCTGCTTATTTAACTTCTATGCAGAGTACATCATGAGAAACGCTGAGCTGGAAGAAACACAAGCTGGAATCAAGATTGCTGGGAGAAATATCAATAACCTCAGATATGCAGATGACACCACCCTTATGGCAGAAAGTGAAGAAGAACTAAAGAGCCTCTTGATGAAAGTGAAAGAGGAGAGTGAAAAAATTGGCTTAAAGCTCAACATTCAGAAAACTAAGATCATGGCATCTGGTCCCATCACTTCATGGCAAATAGATGGAGAAACAGTGCAAACAGTGTCAGACTTTTTTTGGGGGGGGCTCCAAAATCACTGGTGATGGTGATTGCAGCCATGAAATTAAAAGACGCTTACTCCTTGGAAGGAAGGTTATGGCCAACCTAGATAGCATATTTAAAAGCAGAGACATTACTCTGCCAACAAAAGTCCGTCTAGTCAAGGCTATGGTTTTTCCAGTGGTCATGTATAGGATGTGAGAGTTGGACGGTGAAGAAAGCTGAGTGCCGAAGAATTGATGCTTTTGAACTGTAGTGTTGGAGAAGACTCTTGAGAGTCCCTTGGACTGCAGGAGATCCAGCCAGTCTATCCTAAAGGAGATCAGTCCTGGGTGTTCATTGGAAGGACTAATGTTGAAGCTGAAACTCCAATACTTTGGCCACCTCATGTGAAGAGTTGACTCATTGGAAAACACCCTAATGCTGGGAAGGATTGGGGGCAGGAGGAGAAGGGGACGACAGAGGATGAGATGGCTGGATGGCATCACCGACTCTATGGACATGGGTTTGGGTAGACTCCAGGAGTTGGCAATGGACAGGGAGGCCTGGCATGCTGCGATTCATGGGGTCGCAAAGAGTCGGACACGACTGAGTGACTGAACTGAACTGAACTGAAGTGTATCTACACTGTAGGGTTGTCTGGGAGGGTAAATGAGATATTTACATAAGGCATTTACAACAGTGCCTGGATTATAACACCAGTTCAGTCTCTCTTTAGTTACTGTTAATGTCACTGATGTATACAGAAGAATCGGTAAACACAGTAAGAAGAAATGTGAGGAAACTAAGATTCAGACCGAGTCTGTGATTTTCTGAGGGTCACATGTAAAAAAGAAAAAAGTAAGGCCCCTCACTTCGAGTGCAGATGTTGTCCCATGAAAAGTGTGTCTCCTTTTCTACCATTAACACCTTTTAGCTCACTCATAATGACTAGGTACATCCCAGAGACATGTTCCTTCATTTCCCATTGTGTTTCCAACTCTTGGCTGCTTGTTAGAGTATTTTTTCTTGGTTCTAATTCTGTCAGACTGTTTATCTTTTTTCATGAATCCTTCAGTCCTGCAGCATGCATGACAGGCATCTATTTTCAAGAAAGGAGAATAGATATTGAAACTAAATTTTTAATAGTGATTAGTTTATTTTAAAACATTTGACTTCATTAGCCTATCATTAATTTGTATTTCATGTAGCACTGAATTATTTTTGCAGAGCTATTTTATTCTTTCTAAACTTACCCTCCCCCACCCTGCCCTGTAATTGTAAAGTCGAACTGAAGTTATTTCTTAGGAACTAAGAAAGGAGCTTGAAAATCACACAAATACCCTGAGCCATTCTAAAAATAGGAAGGATGCAATTTGTGAATCATCAGTTTATTTTTAAAAATTTTGAAAGATTATAATTTGGCTGTATTTTTTTTGGCATCAAAAACAGGTTTATATCATATGAGCAAAGCAAGTAGTATTTAGTGCTTTATACTGGAATTTTGAATTTTTTTGATCCTGTAACATGTTTTATGAAGGAAGAGTTGCATTCTGAACATACTTGCTCTGAATTTGGCTGTGTAGGACTAGTTATTAAATTACACTCAAATCATCAGGTGTTTGTTTGCTAAATACTTTCTGCATATAGGGTGATGTTCCTAAATCCTGGCCTGTTCTTCAGTTGTGCTTTCATGGGGCTTTCTAGGGGGTTGAGTGAATTGACCTCCTCAAAACTGTGGTTATGGGTTGCTGGTTTTTGTTTTTTTTTTTAATCAATATTGATGAGATTATTACTATTTAATTTCTCTAGAAAGGGGATAGCTGGTTCTAAAGGTTGGTCTGTGTGTGTGTGTGTTTCCTGTCTGGCTGTCATTGTTTTACGTTTGTGGATAGTTCCTTATCTTGGCCACCTTGTCTGCCTCTCTTGAGTGTGTTTCGTATATGTTTGCATTTTTACCCTCCTCTCATGGGAAGTAGGATTTCCTGAGGCATGCTGTGCAGTTAGTCTCCAGCTGATAGAAGATTGATATTAGAGAACTGAAAAATATAGTTCCTGTCCTTAAGAAATTTATACTTTACACTGGGGAGAGAAGCAAATATAAATGTATAACACATACAACTAGGGATAAATAACATTTTAGTATATTCAGTATGTGATTGCTAAATGAGTAACAGTTGATATTTTGGCATTCAGAGTAAGTAGAAACACTTTAGGTTAAGAAGGATTTTGTAGTACTGGTGAACTTTTAGCTAGATCTTAAAGCATGGGTATTATCTAGATAACTCAAGAAAATTATGTAGGATTCTTGGGAAGAATAGCAGGTCTTTTAGCAGCTGTATTGTGGAGAAAATATTTTGCCTATTAAAATATTGTTGAGTCTAGGGTTGCTATAAAATACATTGTGTAATTCACATGTTCAAATGTCTGCAGCCCATGTGACATAACAATAGAATGTATGTCATACTTTATGAAAATTATTTAGTTTTATGAACAAGAAATACTCATGAAATCATATATTTGCTTTTATTTCTGATATACTGAATGTCAATATTTTTTACAAGATGAAGTTGGCATCTAAAAATAGAACTCTTACATGCTGTTTCTCCTGTGAGAAGTAAGAAATTTTCCCATTCTTGCAATCTTTGTTCAGGAGTCAGTTAACTGTTGAATCAAGTGTTTCCTGTCATGCTCCGTATCAGGCACTGAGGAAGTTATTATAGTTGCAGACTAGAGGTAATGGAAAACAGGAAGACAGTCGCAGGACAAACGGTGAGGAGGTGGATGTGAAGGGCGATTTTCAAGATAGGCTTTATTAGCTAGTAGAATCTTGTCCTTGGCCTCCCTTTAATCAAAGGTAATTCTGAGATTTTGAGTCTTGGTGACTGAGAAGACTGCAGTTAACAGAGATGAAGAATATATGTTTGAGTTACATTTTCAGCATATTTAATTTCAAGTTTTGGCAGCATGTTCAGGGGTAGAGGTCTAGGCAAACATTAGAAAAACAGGATTAGAATTTTGACGAGAGATCAGGGTTGAGGATAAAAGCTAGGAGTTCACATAGAGGTAGTAATTTATATTGCCAGGGGAAGAGAGGAAAAGAACAACTAAGAAAGTCTTAGTTGTCCTGGAAACAGTTTAAATTTCTTCTGTTTAGAGACTTTGTAGTTAAGTCCTGAATGATGTTTTTTGTCATTCTCTAATTTTTACACCTGTTGCTTAATGGTGCTAGTCATCGGTGCCAAGAGCAAAGTAGGCAAGTATTAAAAAAGAATTTGATAGTTTAAGTCTAAGCTAAATGTTTTCATGTTTAGTAAAGTTAAAATTGACAGTATATTATTTTCAGTCCTCTTTATCCTTCACATCAGATCTATATAGTAAGTGTGGAATTTTTTTCCTCTTAATATCCGGCTTTTGCAGGATGGTTCAAGAATTACGCCTTTTGTTGGTTATTTCTCTGATATCAGGATCTTACACTGTGTTCAGAGAAAAGGAAATGAGTTTAGAACTTAACTACATTCTTATCTTCCTGTGATATGGCACAGAGTGATTAAGAGCACTGGTCTGTCCTATTGAATCTTTACACAAACATAAAACTATAAATGTTTATGTTTAAGGGTTTTTACCACTCTTTTGATTTCTATTTCAACAGATTTGGATATTCACCTAATTTAGAGTAATAAATAATGAACCTAGACTTTGAAATGTAAAAGATGTCTTTAACTATCAATTTATAAATATTTATAAAATATAGCTTTTTGTATGAGAGATATGGTGACATGATTATAAGCTCTCCAGTATCAGTTCAGTTCAGTCACTCAGTTGTGTCCGACTCTTTGCGAACCCATGAATTGCAGCACGCCAGGCCTCTCTGTCCATTGCCAACTCCCGGAGTCTACCCAAACCCATGTCCATCGAGTCGGTGATGCCATCCAGCCATCTCATCCTCTGTCGTCCCCTTCTCCTCCTGCCCCCAATCCTACCCAGCATTAGGGTCTTTTCCAATGAGTCAACTCTTCGCATGAGGTAGCCAAAGTATTGGAGTTTCAGCTTCAACATCAGTCCTTCCAATGAACACCCAGGATTGATCTCCTTTAGGATGGATTGATTGGACCTCCTTGCAGTCCAAGGGACTCTCAAGAGTCTTCTCCAACACCACAGTTCAAAAGCATCACTTCTGCGGTGCTCAGCTTTCTTCACCGTCGAACTCTCACATCCATACATGACCACTGGAAAAACCATAGCCTTGACTAGACAGACTTTTGTTGGCAAAGTAGTCTCTGCTTTTAAATATGCTATCTAGGTTGGCCATAACCTTCCTTCCAAGGAGTAAGCGTCTTTTAATTTCATGGCTGCAATCACCATCAGCAGTGATTCTGGAGCCCCCAAAAATAAAGTCTGACACTGTTTGCACTGTTTCTCCATCTATTTGCCATGAAGTGATGGGACCAGATGCCATGATCTTAGTTTTCTGAACGTTGAGCTTTAAGCCAACTTTTTCACTCTCCTCTTTCACTTTCATCAAGAGGCTCTTTAGTTCTTCACTTTCTGCCATAAGGGTGGTGTTATCTGCATATCTGAGGTTATTGATATTTCTCCCGGCAATCTTGATTCCAGCTTGTGTTTCTTCCAGCTCAGCGTTTCTCATGATGTACTCTGCATGTAAGTTAAATAAGCAGGGTGGCAATATATAGCCTTGACGTACTCCTTTTCCTATTTGGAACCAGTCTGTTGTTCCATGTCCAGTTCTAACTGTTGCTTCCTGACCTGCATACAGGTTTCTCAAGAGACAGGTCAGATGGTCTGGTATTCCCATCTCTTTCAGAATTTTCCACAGTTTATTGTGATCCACACAGTCAAAGGCTTTGGCATAGTCCATAAAGCAGAAATAGATGTTTTTCTGGAACTCTCTTGCTTTTTCGATGATCCAGCGGATGTTGGCAATTTGATCTCTGGTTCCTCTGCCTTTTCTAAAACCAGCTTGAACATCTGGAAGTTCACGGTTCACATATTGCTGAAGCCTGGCTTGGAGAATTTTGAGCATTACTTTACTAGCGTGTGAGATGAGTGCAATTATGTGGTAGTTTGAGCATTCTTTGGCATTGCCTTTCTTTGGGATTGGAATGAAAACTGACCTTTTCCAGTCCTGTGGCCACTGCTGAGTTTTCCAAATTTGCTGGCGTATTGAATGCAGCACTTTCACAGCATCATCTTTCAGGATTTGAAATAGCTCAACTGGAATTCCATCTCCTCCACTAGCTTTGTTCGTAGTGATGCCTTCTAAGGCCCACTTGACTTCACATTCCAGGATGTCTGGCTCTAGGTGAGTGATTACACCATCGTGATTATCTGGGTCATGAAGATCTTTTTTGTACAGTTCTTCTGTGTATTCTTGTCACCTCTTCTTAATATCTTCTGCTTCTGTTAGGTCAATACCATTTCTGTCCTTTATCGAGCCTATCTTTGCATGAAATGTTCCCTAGGTATCTCTAATTTTCTTGAAGAGATCTCTAGTCTTTCCCATTCTGTTGTTTTCTTCTATTTCTTTGCATTGATCCCTGAGGAAGGCTTTCTTATCTCTCCTTGCTATTCTTTGGAACTCTGCATTCAGATGGGAATATCTTTCCTTTTCTCCTTTGCTTTTCGCTTCTCTTCTCTTCTCCAGTATCAGGAAGCCTCATTCTGGCTTAATCTTATTTTAAGTACTGATTAATAGTAGAAATTAGAAGAATGTTAAGGTGTTCTTCCCACAGTATGTATATTCAATTTGATGTCAGTTGTCATGGTTAATCATGGGCTTCCTATAACAAACCTAATAGGTTGTCTTATAGTAACCCTATTAGGTTGGAACTGTTAACCCCTGTTTAAAGAATAGAAGCTGAAACAATTAGCTAGTGAAGCCAGAATTTGAACCTTGACAGTCTGGCAGTATACTCATCCTCTTAACTATTGTACAGTATCTATTTCTCTAAGTCTCAGTTTCCTCACCTAAAGGGCAGTAATAAAAAGATTATTTTTTAGGGTTACTGATTGATAGGACTAAATAAAGCAATGCTATGAAGAGACTGACTCAAGATCCTAGTTATTAATGATCAGTTAATACTTATTTGGCTACTTTTTTGGGGTTCTTCTGTTTCTTTTTTCTTTGTCTCCTTTATAGTTTTTATTTCTCCTCTACCCATTTCTTTTAACTGGTGTTTCAGGATTCCATTCTTGACCTGCTGTTGTATATCATTCTGTATAATTCCCCTTCAAGAGGTTCATCCACTTCCCTAGTTTTTAACTACTGCCTACTTCCTATAATTCAGTGATCCAATTCTCTACTTTCCTCCTGAGTTGTAAGCTGTTGCATCCAAATGGCTGCTGTACATCCTCCTTTGCCTACCCCTACATGTCCCTCCAGCTTGATGTGGATAAAAGTATAAAAGGTTTTTCTAAAATGAAACTAAAGGTTATGAAATGGAGAATCTCACACTTTAGCTCTCAGAACAGTGAAACTTGAAGACTAAGAGATTTCCCATAAATGCCTGATTTATAAAAGATTGAAACTTAACCTCTGACCAATGAATTGCTCCCCATCTTTGAGCCAGTTAACTCCGCGTGGACCCTAATTGGGCTCTCCCCTTTCACACTCCTTGCCCATGAATGCAACCCATTCTTAACCTTCTTCAGTGGACTCACCGGTAGCTCACTGCAGCTGCATGTCCTGAATTACAATATCTCTGCTACTCCAGAATAAACTTGATTTTTGGTATCTCATGAAGAAGGGAATGGCAATCCACTCCAGTGTTCTTGCCTGGAGAATTCCATGGACAGGGGAGCCGCAGGCTACAATCCATGGGATTGGAAAGAATCAGACATGACTGAGTGACTAACATACACAGACATTTGGTGTCTTGAGTTTGCCTCAGCTTACCTCTTTTCTTTTAGGTTGACCTTACATGGTGTCATAAGTGAGATCTGAAGCCAACCACTTGAACCTCTGGAATCAAGTGAATTTCCTGCACTTGAGTGCTTTGCACTGTTACCTTCTGTGAGCCATTCTAACTTTGGTAAGTCTCCTCAGAGCTCAAGCTGCCTTCTTTTGTTTGAGCTCTCCTACTCTATTCAGGATCTAGATAGAGACGGGTTGCCCTTCTGGTAAGTACTCTCGTTTCTGATAATTGTATCTAGTCATCTGAATGTACTAAAGGTACATTTAGTGCTGAATATACTGAAGTACACCCCCCCCCCCCCCCCGCAACCACCACCTTGAGGGATCCTAGCTGGTTTTATGTTAAAAAAATTTATGGTCTTTCCTCATGTGCATAAATAGACCAATCTTACTAAGGATAACACAGAACTCCAATGGCCATTTTGTGGAAACTTTGATCTCTCCAAACTTATTTTCTTTGAACTAAGTTAGAAGACCATGGCTACAATATTAAGCAATCTGAGTAGGATAGTTATTTTAATTGGTATCTGCTGCTGCTGCTGCTAAGTCACATCAGTTGTGTCCGACTCTGTGTAACCCTGTAGATGGCAGCCCACCAGGCTCCTCCGTCCCTGGGATTCTCTAGGCAAGAACACTGGAGTGGGTTGCCATTTCCTTCTCCAATGCATGAAAGTGAAAAGTGAAAGTGAAGTTGCTCAGTCATGTCTGACTCTTCGCGACCCCATGGACTGCAGCCTACCAGGCTCCTCCGTCCATGGGATTCTCCAGGCAGGTGTACTGGAATAGGGTGCCATTGCCTTCTCCGAATTGGTATCTAGAGGCTACTAAATGTTCAGGATTCTAAAATTGCCTCCTTATTGTTTCTAAATTAACTGAAGCGAAAAAAACAACCAAAGATGGATTAAAAAAATCCCAGGTCTCTTCCTCAGTGCTAACTAAGGTCCTTTCTAACCCCACTGTTCCACCTCCTCCATATCTCCCTTTACCCTTCCTGAGTCTCTTCTCTGAATTTACTTTCCTCACCAAACAGAACCCATTAAGAGCTTCTTTTTCAAAATTAGACCTTCTGAGGATCCTACTAAAAACTGCCCTAGATTTCCTACACCCCATGAACAAAGGGCAACATAAGGGCTATAATAAAGGATTTCCCCTCAGTAACTGAGGATCCCAATATATTTGCTGAAGAATTCAATGCTGTAACCAAACCCACCAACCTCATCTCTCTAATCTCTGTTAATTAGTCTACTTGCTTGTTGGAGAAGGTCAAGCCCCACAGTGGATTAAAACTGCAGCTTGGGGAAACCCTGGACAATTTCTAGGGTTTAAGTTAAACCAACCATTAGTCCTTTCATATGGTTAACCTCATGGCAGAGCCAAACGGCTACACAAAGCCATCCCTGGAGCCTTCCCAAAATCTGTGGACTGAAATTAAAGTCAGGTATGCATCCAAAAGCCTGCTGAATCCTTCCATGACTATTACAACAAACTCCAAACCGTTTCCAAAGGAAATTCTGGACTCTTTATAGATGTTGAGTCCTCTCAGGTAGCTTTTTTTTTTTTTTTTTTTTTTTCAGGTAGCTTTTAATTCCATTTGTATAAAGGGCCTACATAAGGACTTATCCTTGGTGGTCAAAAGAACCTGTATCAAAGGGGAGAGAGTGTTCACCCCTGACCTTGTCAATCTGGCTAATAAATTAGCTCACACCATATAAGATGACTCCAGAAAGAAGAAAAAAAAAAAGATAACTAAGATTTTGAATCTACAGCACCAATAGATGGAAACTTCAAAGCAAATCCATCCTACAAGAATGTGTCATTATTGTAGAAAGCCTGACCAGGGGAAAGGATTGCTACAAATTGAACTCCAAATAGTTACAACCTTCTCAGAACCATGGCCAAATCCACCCCAATGATGGGGCTTCAAGGACACACAGGGACTGTTTGTGTTCTGCCATTAAATAGACTGGGGAAAACTACGCTCCGGGTCAGGGACAAATTCCTTACAGTGTTAACTGGCACAGGGGCCGCTCCTGTCAGTGCCCCACCCCACTGCAATTAGCAGTCCCTTCCCTGGAGTAGTATGTATGTTCAAATAGTGGGAGTCTTAAGTAAGCTAATGTAAACTGCAATGTGCCCCTATTTCTCAGCCCGTATTTTTTGGTCTGGACCTTTTGTAAGGCAATTGTCTGCTTCTTCTCAGTGATTTGGGTCCCAAACATTTATTGGGATGAGATTTTTCTGGAGAAACACAATGCTGCCTTTTTTTTTTTTCTCTCAAAATGTGGAAATTAAAAAAAAAAAAAAAAAAAAAGGTGGAAGTATCTCTTGAGTTTAAGTTCAACACTCAGGAAAATTCAACCCCCGTTGCCATTGTTTGCACTCTACAAACCAAGGCAGTCCAAACCTTGTGCTCATTTGCTCTATTAAACTTCAAATTCCCTGATCTTTGGGTAAAATCCTTAACTGAAAGAGGCACAATTCATAGTGCCCCTCCCATTATGATCCAGCTGGACCCCACAAAACCTCTCCTAAGAATGAACAAATACCCTATGAATAAAGAAGCTTACAGGGCATAAGGCAAATTATAGAGGACTATAAGGCCCAGGCACTTACTATCTTTTGTACTATCTTTGTATTAATAATACCCTTATTTTGCCTGTAAAAAAAAAAAAAAAAACCCAGTGGCTGAGAATGGAGATTTGTCCAAGACCACAGGGCAATAAACAACATTGTAATTCTCTGCCATCCTGTCTTTTCAAATCCCTGCATGCTATTAGTATCCATCCATGCTGGAAGCACCTTTTACATTTTAATCAGTTTAGGCAGTGAGTTTTTAGTATCCCTGTTGAAAGGGATAGTCAGTGTCTCTTTGCCTTTACCTGAGAAGGACAACAGTACATTGGGACAGTCATGCCTCAAGGCTCTACTGAGGCCTTCTTACTTCTCACAAGTTTGACAGGCTGATTTAAATGACATAAAATTCTCTAGGGGCTCCACCTTACTACTACATTTGGATGAGCTTCTTTTTTGTTTGCCCTCCTAATACTTCCTGCAAAAAGAAGTATTTGCTGAAAATCTCAGCCCTTAAGGGACACACAGTCTTGAAGGAGAAATTACAGTTTGTCCAAACTCAGGTTCAATCTTGAGGACATTTAAGCTCAAAACAGATGCTACACCTAGATGCTGATTGGCTTCAAGGCATTTTAAACTTTTCAAACCATAAAAGCAAATGTTTCTTGGTTTGGTTTTTTTGGCCATGCCATACAGTTTGTGGGATATCAGTTCCCCGACCAGGGGCTGAACCTAGACCTTGGCAGGGAAAGCCCAGAATCCTAACCACAAGGCCACCAGGGAACTCCCAAAAGCAAATGTTAATTGTGAGGTTTTCTTGGGCTAGCTGGCCATTGTCATAATTGGATCCCAAATTTCTTTTTGGTGGTTCAGCTCCAATATACCCTGCTAAAGAACACCAGCCTGACCCCATAGTTATGGATAATCAAGATAGCTTGGCCTTTAAGATCTTGAAGGAAAGTTTAATAAGCCTACCTGCCCTTGGACACCTAAATTATCAGCTACCCTTTTCCCTTTTTGTATATGAGAAGGAAGGGAATACCCTCAGATTACTTACCCAAAACTATGCGGCTATCACCAACCTCTAGGTTGCGCAGCCAACAATTAAATACAGTGACCTGACCTCCCTCCCATGCCTGACAGCTATGCCTGCTTCTACTCCTTTAGCAAAGGCTACTGAAGAAATCATTATAGGATCCTCTTTAATCATCTTTGTACCTTAGCCTGTTGAGCCTCTCTTAAATTTCATGCCACACTCAACATCTTTCAGCAAGCCATCTTACCACCTATGAAATCCTCTTACTTACCTCCCCTCATATCACTCTTATTCACTCTAACAGTCTCAACCCTGCTCTCCTTCTTCCCTTTTGCACTGATGAAATTTCCCATGTCTCTTTGACTTTGATGGATCACCTCTTGACCCCTCATGATTACTTACAAGAAACCTCCTTGGTGAATGGTAATCTGGTTTATTGATGGCTATTGCCTAAAAAATAAGAAGGGCAAATTTTGTGCCAGGTAGGCAGTGTCAGCCATTTTCCAGGTCACTGGGGCTGTACTCGCCTTCAGCTACTTCAGTCCAACAAGCTGAATTATAGGCTGTCACTCAGTGTGTTTTAGCCAAAGGCAAGATGGCCAGCATCTATACAGATAGTTGATAGGCCTTTGGGATAGCCCATGACTTTGTAATATTATGAAACAGTGGGATTTCCTTTCTTCTAGTGGAGATAAAATTAAGAATGGCCCTTATGTCCAGAATTTGTTGGCTGCCAGACTGCTGCCAGCACCTCTAGCTATCATTAAAGTCCCTGAGCATTCCAAGTCTGATTTCTGGAAGCCAAAGGAAATGACCTCACCAATATTCCTGCAAAAAAAACATGCCACCCTTCTGGAGATCTATAAACCAAGCCTCTTATGGTCCAGAAGGCTACTCCCCCTCTGAAGACCTAAAGACACTAGCCAGGAAAGTACAACAGTTGGCATCTGAAAGAAAAACAGAATTGGAAATCTAAAGGCTGTTGGTCCCGTCAATTAAAGGGACTTTGGTTTGGACCCAGTAATAAGTTGGTCCTGCCAAGAAAATCTAAGATTTCCCTTATTGACCACCATACATGAATTAAATCATTGGTCCAATGAGAAAACAGTAACATTTATGAATGAGTATTGGTGGAGAAATATTGGCAAGGCCACAGAAAGCACATGTCTTGTTTGTTCTACCTCTCCTAAATCCAACTCAGAGAAGATTATCTACACTGCTGGGGACATATTGATTTACCCAAAAGACCATCTGAGGTCTGGCAGACGGATTTCATACAATAGTGCCTGTCTCGTGGATACAAATCTATTAGGCTTGCAGGTTTGAAGGTTTTCACAGGGACTGAAGCATTCCCACGTAGAGAGACAACTTCCTCTTCTATAGCTAACGTTCTTTTAAAAAAGATTATTTCCATTTGAGGAGCCTCCCTGGAACTCCATAGTGAACCCATTTTACAGAACAAGTACTTTGACATATCTGTACCATCTGGCCACTTCTGCAACATTTTCATTCTGCTTATCATCCTCACTCCTTAGGACTAGTTGAACATTCAAATGGAATTATCAAGATCCATTGGCTAAATTAGTTAAAAACCTCCAAATACCTCAGCCAAAATTTTTTCTGCTGGTTCTTCTAAATCTTAGACCCAGTCCATTCAGGATTCATGAGATCTTATCCTTTGAAATAATTACAGGACAGTCCCTGCTTCCTTTGACCTACAAATAATAAAAAGGGGATCTATTTCAGTTTTGCAAAGGTGTAATTAAGTCCACTGAGAATAATAATGCTTTGGAAAAATCATCTTTCCGTGGCATGCTCCCAGGAGACAAAGATGTCAAATACCACATTTGCAGCCTGCTCTATTGCACTCATCTCACATGCTAGTAAAGTAATGTCAAAATTCTCCAAGCCAGGCTTCAGCAATACGTGAACCGTGAACTTCCAGATGTTCAAGCTGGTTTTAGAAAAGGCAGAGGAACCAGAGATCAAATTGCCAATATCCGCTGGATCATCGAAAAAACAAGAGAGTTCCAGAAAAACATCTATTTCTGCTTTATTGACTATGCCAAAGCCTTTGACTGTGTGGATCACAATAAACTGTGGAAAATTCTGAAAGAGATGGGAATACCAGACCATCTGACCTGTCTCTTGAGAAACCTGTATGCAGGTCAGGAAGCAACAGTTAGAACTGGACATGGAACAACAGACTGGTTCCAAATAGGAAAAGGAGTACGTCAAGGCTGTATATTGTCACCCTGCTTATTTAACTTCTATGCAGAGTACATCATGAGAAACGCTGGACTGGAAGAAACACAAGCTGGAATCAAGATTGCCAGGAGAAATATCAATAACCTCAGATATGCAGATGACACCACCCTTATGGCAGAAAGTGAAGAAGAACTAAAGAGCCTCTTGATGAAGGTGAAAGAGGAGAGTGAAAAAGTTGGCTTAAAGCTCAACGTTCAGAAAACTAAGATCATGGCATCTGGTCCCATCACTTCATGGGAAATAGATGGGGAAACAGTGGAAACAGTGTCAGACTTCATTTTTTTGGGCTCCAGAATCACTGCTGATGGTGATTGCAGCCATGAAATTAAAAGACGCTTACTCCTTGGAAGGAAGGTTATGGCCAACCTGGATAGATATTTAAAAGCAGAGACATTACTTTGCCAACAAAAGTCCGTCTAGTCAAGGCTATGGTTTTTCCAGTGGTCATGTATGGATGTGAGAGTTGGACAGTGAAGAAAGCTGAGCACTGAAGAATTGATGCTTTTGAACTGTGGTGTTGGAGAAGACTCTTGAGAGTCCCTTGGACTGCAAGGAGGTCCAATCAATCCATCCTAAAAGAGATCAATCCTGGGTGTTCATTGGAAGGTCTGATGTTGAAGCTGAAACTCCAATACTTTGGCCACCTCATGCGAAGAGTTGACTCATTGGAAAAGACCCTAATGCTGGATAGGATTGGGGGCGGGAGGAGAAGGGGACGACAGAGGATGAGATGGTTAGATGGCATCACCAACTTGATGGACGTGGGTTTGGGTAGACTCCGGGAGTTGGTGATGGACAGAGAGGCCTGGCATGCTGCAATTCATGGGGTCGCAAAGAGTCGGACATGACTGAGCGACTGAACTGAACTATTGGAAAAGGCATCTCCATAAAGTTTCCTTCCAACCTTGTTGGAAGGACCCCTCGCAGGTGTTGCTGATTATCAGCTGTGTCGCTAAGCTTCAAGGGGTGGATTCCTGAATTCATGTGTCTCTTCTATAAAAAGTGGATCTGCAACCTAACTGGTGATTCAAAGGTAAACTTTTCTAATGACTGAAGCGGATGACATCAGAAATAGACAGCTTTCCCAAGATAACCAGACCAGGCCTGTGTCATGCTGCTTAAAGTTCTAGTGGTCCTTTCTGTGGATTTCTTGCTGCCCCCTCATTTAGCTTTAGCACATCCCTTGGTTCCCTGCTTAGAAAAACTCCCAGATTCTACCAACCTTACTGATGGTTTGATTTGTGCCAGAGGTAGTGACGCTTGTGATGAACCTGAGCTGGTAGCCTGACCATTATCCTTAGAAGGATGGCAAGGTCTCTCTGGCAGAGATGTAGTATTTTCCTTTGGTCCCTTTGAACTGTTACACATTCTTCCTTCTGGCAAATTGGCACCAGACATTACAACATTCCATTGGGTGCCCCCCACCCACAAAGGAATACCCCTCACTCAAGTCTGGACTCTTACCTAAAATCTTCCTTTGTGTTTCAAAAATGTTAATGGGACTGGTAAAAACTTTGTGGTGGGGTAACGAAAATAATAATACTGGGGGTTAAACAGTGGATGTCCTTCCATTCAATGATAATTTGGTTGATAAGAAATCTAGTAAGTGGTGGGAACGTACTTTCTCCCTGGAGATTCCCCAGACCTCCATCAGAACCTCACCCACAACAATCCAACTCTCCCATTATTCCAAACATATAGATATTTAAGATCTTCTTATAGCCATTTCCCCCATGCTGACTATCATGCACTATATATAAATGACTGTTTTTGGTCATGAGAACTCTTCTTTTATCAGAGGAAAAAAAATACCTGGGCTAAAGGGCCCACTTATGCCCTTTCTTCAGAAAACACTGGTTATTTCTTTCTGTGTGGAAGAAATACGCATTCCACATTCCCCCTTAAATGGAAGGGACACTGCAGAGTTGTTTCCCTCACTCCTGACCCCAGAGTCAGGAAAACCTTCCCTTTACTGGAAGAACCCACTTGGGTTCTTTCTCCTCACAGCTTAAAGGAGCACGTGAACCTTTTGTTCAGTTAAAGTTGTAAAGCAATTGTTGTGGATTTAAAATATATCCATAAATTCCTAGATATTCTTCCTTTCAATAGGTGGAACCTAATTGTCCTACCTTAAGTGGGCTGTAGTTAGTGACTCTCATCTATCAAGTAAAATGTGGCAAAAGTGACGGTGTGGTTTTCAGGACCAGATCATGAAAGGCATAGTGGCTTTGTGTGTGTGTGTGTGCTTTCTCTCTGTCTCTCTCTTGGATCACATCTTCTGGGGAAAGTCAGTTGCCACATCTTGAGGACACTCAAGCAGTCCTGTGAAGAGGTCCATCTGATCTGGAACTTAGGCATCCTGCCAATAACTAGTAAAGAGGTGAGGCCTCATCCATAGTGAGGAGGCATTCTGGGGAAGGAAGTCCTCCAGCATCAGGCAAGCCTTCAGCTGACCACAGTCTTGGCCACCATCTTGACTGTAGCTTCATGTAAGACCCTGGGTCAGAAACACTCGTCTAAGCCCCTCTCTTCCTCTCGGAAACTGTGTGAAATAACAAATGCTTATTGTTTTAATCTGCAAACTTTTGAGTAATTCACATTGCAAAAAAATTAACACATCATAGTATGTTTATGATAGGGGTTTAATTTTAATAAAATGTGAAAACTAAAATATCAGTGTAAAACTAAATGTGAAAATCAATGTGAAAACTAAAAAAAAACTAGGATGGATATAATTTTGGATGGATGCCCTCTAATAACCCTGTAGTAGTTAGAAAGGGATTTGAGTGTGTCTTTGACTGTCTTTTCCCCCCTTGGGTTAGAGTAATAGGATGTGGAAAAGCAAGTGGAAACCTCTCCATAGTCATGGGAACTGCCTTCAGTGCTTCTGTTAGAGCTTTTGAATAGCAGCAAACCTAGAAAGACAGCCTAGCAAAAGTAGTCTTACAAAAACCACAGAGCCCTAAAGCTCCTTACTGCACAGTAGGGAGGAACCTGTGCTTTACTCTGGGAAGAATGCTATTTTCATGTTAACAAATAGGGAAACACAGTGCATGAAATAAAAATGATGGACAGTATCAATCTCTTAACTGAAATAGGCCAAGCCCTAGTACTTAAGACATTTTCAAACTATTAAGTATAGGTAGCTGAGGGAACTGGTTGAGAAGTTTGTTCCAGTCAATAGCTATAATTGGACTTCTGACCCTGGGTATAATCCTTCTAATGAAATTTCTACTGTCTTGTTTCAATAGGCAAACACCTTTCTCTCAGATATATTACAGAATAAAGTTCCTAAGGCTTATCCTGAGGCTTAATTGACCATGAAACCAAGTTGACTCCCTTGGAGGAGTGTGACAGAGATTCTCCATGTTTAAATGAGGCAAAAAAATCAATTTGCCATGCCCTCTTCTGTGGGACAGAGTATCTTAGGATGGTCCTCTGAAGTTTCAAGGGATACACAGCCCAACATCTAGCAACATCTCGGACTAAACAAATACTGAGGTTGATTAACAATGCTTTTCTATGAAAGATCTTGCTCAAATGAGGAGAGAGTAAAACGATTTTAATCTAAAATGGAACCAGAGGATATGAAATGGAGACCCATGCATGTGCCCTCAGAAAAGCAAAATTTAAAGACTGAGAGACTAATTTCCCATAAATACCCGACTTAGACAATTATCAGTTCAGTTCAGTCACTCAGTCGTGTCCTGACTCTTTGCGACCCCATGGACTACAGCATGCCAAGCTTCCCTGTCTATCACCAACTCCCGGAGCTTACTCAAACTCATGTCCATCGAGTCAGTGATGCCATCCAACCATCTCATCGTCTATTGTCCACTTCTCCTCCTGCCTTCAGTCTTTCCCAGTATCAGGGTCTTTTCAAATGAGTCAGCTCTTTGCATCAGGTGGCCAAAGTTTTGGAGCTTCAGCTTCAGCATCAGTCCTTCCAGTGAATATTCAGGACTGATTTCCTTTAGGATTGACTGGTTGGATCTCTTGCAGTCCAAGGGACTCTCAAGAGTCTTCTCCAACACCATAGTTCAAAACCATCAATTCTTCTGAGCTCAGCTTTCTGTATAGTCCAACTCTTACAACCATACATGACTACTTGAAAAACGATGCTTTGACTAGACGGACCTTTGTTGGCAAAGTAATGTCTCTGTTTTTTATTATTATTTTTTAATGTTTTATTATGTATTTATTTGGCTGTACTGGGTGTGGCATACAACTCTTAGTTTCAGCATGTGGAATCCAGTTCCCTGACCAGGGATCAAACCTGCGGCCCTTTCATTGGGAGTGCAGAGTCCCAGCCACTGGACCACCAGGGAAGTCCCTGTCTCTGCTTTTTAATATGCTGTCTAGGTTGGTCATAGCTTTTCTTCCAAGGAGCAAGCATCTTTTAATTTCATGGCTGCAGTCATCATCCGCAGTGATTTTGGAGCTCCCCCAAAATAAAGTCTGTCACTGTTTCCATTGTTTCCCTATTTATTTGCCATGAAGTGGTGGGACCGGATGTCATGATCTTAGTTTTCTGACTGTTGAGTTTTAAGCCAGTTTTTTCACTCTCCTCTTTCACTTTCATCAAGAGGCTCTTTAGTTCTTTGCTTTCTGCCATTAGGATGGTGTCATCTGCATATCTGAGGTTATTGATATCTCTCCCAGCAATCTTGATTCCAGCTTGTGCTTCATCCAGCCCAGCATTTCTCATGATGTACTCTGCATATAAGTTAAATAAACAGGGTGACAGTATACAGCCTTGATGTACTCCTTTCCCGATTTGGAACCAGTCTGTTGTTCTATGTCCAATTCTAACTGTTGCTTTTGACCTGCATGCATATTTCTCAGGGGGCAGGTCAGGTGGTCTAGTATTCTCATCTCTTTAATTTGATCTCTGGCTCCTCTGCCTTTTCTAAATCCAGATTGAACATCTGGAAGTTCACGGTTCACGTACTATTGAAGCCTGTCTTGGAGAATTTTGAGCATTCCTTTGCTAGCATGTGAGATGAGTGCAATTGTGCAGTAGTTTGAGCATTTTCTGACATTGCCTTTCTTTGGGATTGGAATGAAAACTGACCTTTTCCAGTCCTGTGACCACTGCTGAGTTTTCCCAAATTTGTGACATACTGAGTGCAGCACTTTCACAACATCCTCTTTTAGGATTTGAAATAGCTCAACTGGAATTCCATTGCCTCCACTAGCTTTGTTCTTACTGATGCTTCCTAAGGCCCACTTGACTTTGCATTCCAGATGTCTGACTCTAGGTGAATGATCACACCATCCTGGTTGTCTGGGTCATGAAGATCATTTTTCTATAGTTCTTCTGTGTACTATTGCCACCTCTTCTTAGTATCTTCTGCCTCTGTTAGGTCCATACCATTTCTGTTCTTTATTGTGCCCATCATTTCCCATTCTATTGTTTTCTTCTATTTCTTTGCATTGATCACTTAGGAAGTCTTGCTTATCTCTCTTTGCTATTCTTTGGAATTCTGCAGTCAAATGGGTATGTCTTTCCTTTTCTCCTTTGCCTTTAGCTTCTCTTCTTTTCTCAGCTATTTGTAAGGCCTCCTCAGACAACCATTTTGCCTGGTTGCATTTCTTTATCTTGGGAATGGTCTTGATCCCTGCCTCCTGTACAATGTCACGAATGTCCGTCCATGGTTCTTCAGGCACTCTGTCTATCCGATCTAATCCCTCAAATCTGTTTGTCACTTCCACTGTATAATCGTAAGGGATTTGATTTAGGTCATACCTGAATGGTCTAGTGGTTTTCCCTACTTTCTTCAATTTAAGTCTGAATTTGGCAATAAGGAGTTCATGATCTGAGCCACAGTCAGGTCCTGGTCTTGTTTTTCCTGACTGTATAGAGCTGTATACAGGATTATCAGATTTACAGATTTATTGAAGCTTAACTTGTGACCAATGAGCATCCTCCAAAACTTTCTTCCCATGTTCCAGCCAGTGAACTCTCTGCATGTCTCCCAGCGGGACTGTCCCCTTCTGCACATTTTATTCATAAAAGCAACCCACCCTAAACCTTAACAGGCTTGTCTGTAATTTGCTATAGCTTAGTGTACCGAATTGCAGTTCCTTGCTGTTCCCAAATAAACTTGATTTCTGGTAATTTGAGCTTCACTTCTTTTAGATTGACATTTCATTTTCTTAACCAATTTTCAAAAAGCCAAAGTTTTAAATTTTAATTAGTTTAAGCTTTTCTTTGCTGGTTTGTGCTTTTGTATACTAGGAAATCTTCACCTAACCCAGGGTCATAACTTCCCTACTTCTTTCCTAGAAGTTTTGTAGTTCTTGCCCTCACATTTAGGTCTATGACAATTTTAAGTGAATTAATAGTCCTTGTCCAGACCTCTCCTTTATCTGATATTAATAAGCCACTGCAGTGTTGGGATGTAAGTTAGTATGTTGTTGTTGTTGTTTAGTCGCTGAGCCTTGTCCAACTCTTTTGCAACCCCATTGACTGTAGCCCACTAGGCTCCTCTGTCCATGGGATTTCCCAGGTGGCTCAGTGATAAAGAATCCTCCTCCCAAGGCAGAAGATGCAGGTTCAATCCCTAGGGTGGAAAGATCCCCTGAGGGAGGATGGGACAATCCACTTCAGTATTCTTGCCTGAAAAATGCTATGGACAGAGGAGCCTGGTGGGCTACAGTCCATGGGGTTGCAAAGAGTCAAACACGACTTAGGGACTGAGCCTGCAGTGTTGGGATGCTGGAGGGCTTTCCTCATTGTCCCTCCTCCACTCACAGCTTTAGGCAGGCACTGCTGTGCTGTGCCAGATAGGGGATTTCTCACCAGATTTCTCACCTCACCCTTCCTCCTCCATCAGTAGACTTGTTCCTTTTTACTCAGAATGAGAATCTTGATGGAGGCTGAAGGTCATTATCCTCCATGATTGGCTTGTTTTTTCAAATTTGTATACATCTGCGTATAATCACCACTCAGAAGTCCTCTTGCTCTCTTTCTCAGTCTGATGCTGCTGCTGCTGCTAAGTCGCTTGTGTCCGACTCTGTGCGACCCCATAGACGGCATCCCACCAGGCTCCCCCGTCCCTGGGATTCTCCAGGCAAGAACACTGGAGTGGGTTGCCATTTCCTTCTCCAATGCATGAAAGTGAAAAGTGAAAGTGAAGTCACTCAGTCGTGTCCGACTCTTAGCTACCCCATGGACTGCAGCCTACCAGGCCCCTCCGTTCATGGGATTTTCCAGGCAAGAGTACTGGAGTGGGGTGCCATTGCCTTCTTCGTTTCTCAGTCTGGATCCCACCAAAAGATAAGCAGTATTCTGATTGCTACCATTACAGATTTGTTTTTTCTGTTCTTAAACTTTGTATCAGTGAAATCCTGTAGCACCCTGTTGTGCCAGGCTTCTGTCACTAAACAGTTCTGAGGTTCATCCACCTTGTTACATGTACTGGTGGTTTGTGGCTTTCTGGTTTCTTTGCTGTGCGTAATTCTATTATATTAATATATCAGTACCACAATTTATGAGCTTCCCAGGTGGTGCAGTGGTAAAGAACCCACCTGCCAATGCAGGAAACATAAGAGATGCAGATTTCCTGGGTCAGGAAGATCCCCTGGAGGAGGGCATGGCAACCCACTCCAGTATTCTTTTTTTTTTTTTTTTTTTTAATAACATTTATTTTTATTTATTTATTTGACTGTTCTGGGTCTTAGCTGCAGCATGTGAGATCTACTTCCCTGACAAGGGATTGAACCCCAGCCCCTGCATTGGAAGCATGGAGTCTTAGCCACTCCACCACCAGGGAAGTCCCACTCCAGTATTCTTGCCTGGAGAATCCCATGGACAGAGGAGCCTGGCAGGCTACATAGAGTTGCAAAGAGTTGGACACTACTGAAGCGACTTAGCATGCACATAGGCTCCACATTTTATAAAGACTATTTAAACAACTGGATGATTAATTATCTAATTAATTATTAATTAATCATCTAATTAATTATAAAGCAAAAGCTGAAGTCCTTACCATGGCCTGCAAAAATCTTCTCTGACTCCAGCTACCTCTTCAACCATAATTCCTACGCCACTTTCTTTCCCTGACGCAGCTTTAGCTGCTTCAGCCCACTTGCTGTTTTTCTTTGCCCAGGAGGCTCTTGGCTCATATGGTCCGATACTTTGCTTCCGAATTTTATTCTGGTCTCGGCTCAAATGTCACCTTCATGAGAGAGCCTTGCCTCTAATGACCAAATCTAAAAGGCTCTTTCTGGGACTCCCCTGGCAGTCCAGGGGTTAGGACTTCACCTTCTAAGGCAAGGGGTTCAGGTTCCATCCCTGGTTGAGGAGCTAAGATCCCATGTGCCTTGTGGCCAAAATACCAAAACATAAAACAGAAGCAATACTGTAACAAGTTCAATAAAGACTTCAAAAACCAGCCACATCAAAAAAAAGAATCTAAAATAAAATAAGTAAAGGGCTCTTCCTGTCTCATGTCTTGTCTTACACATTATTTTTTATAATACTTATTACTGTTTCCATTAGAACTTCCCAGGTGGTGCTAGTGATAAAGAACGTACCTGCCAATGCAGGAGACTTAAGAGACGCAGGTTCCATACCCGGGTTGGGAAGATCCCCTGGAGAAGGAAATGGCAGCCAATATTGCCACTCCAATATTCTTGCCCAGAAAATCCCATGGACAGAGCAGCCTGGCAGGCTATACTCCACAGGGTCTCACAGAGTTGGACACAACTGAGGTGGCTTAGCACGCATGTACAGTTTCCATTATAATCATCTGTATATCTGTGTGTCTCCTCACCACCCTCTTTTGAGAGCAGGGACTTTGCCTGTGTTCTTTGCTAAATCCATTGTATTTTAGGCCTGTCATGTCAGCCATTCGAGAGTTATTTCTGAATTACTGAATAAGGATTTTATGATATTGCTTATCAGTTTCTAACTGTAACAGTATTCAAATGGCTGGTTCTTTGATGTTAACATCATTCTGTTATAAGCCGTGATTCTTTTTGTTCTGTCTCCTATCTTCCGTTTTCTTTTCGCAGTTATTAAGGAGAACGTTTACTTAATTTTTAAAAGCATCTATTGAGAATTATAAAAAGAAGTAGTAAACATAGAGTACCAATTCAAGACGTGAACTCTTCCACGTTGCTACTGTCTGTTCCAAATTAAGACATCTGGTGATTGGGGAAGTTTAGTTCCTCTCTGTTTAGTTCACCAGCTGGTTGCTCTGGAAAGGCAAAGGCAATTTATTGTTCTTGTTGAAAGAAGCTGGGTGTTCATAGACTTACTATAAAGGATGGATTTGGGGTGGAAGATTTACTTGAAAAGCTGGACACCTCAAGATGTTACTGAGGAAAATGTCTGTTTTTTAAAAGATACTTTGAATGTTATATCTGGAAGCTGAAGGATAATCTCATACTGCTTGAGACAGTGTATGTATGTCATTCCTTCCCACCCCCTCCCCCCTTTCCCTTGGTAACAAATTCCTGCACTTTAAAAAACTGTGCTCTCCCTAAGAATTTTAGTGTATTTAATGCATAAAGTGCCATATGTTGCTGCAACCAGTATCTTGAACATTCGTGTGAGTAAGAATAGCATATTCAGGCTCACTAAGCAGGATTAATTTACAAAGACATTAAGTCTCAGTCATTAATGAATATGATATTTGAAATTACACTGAAATTGTAGCAGATGTCAGTTTAGCATACCTTCCATTAAATATGTAGCACTTCTGCCCAATTTAAAACAAATGGTTCTTTGACAACCTAGAGGGGTTGGATGGGGTGGGAGATAGGAGGGAGTTTCAAGAGGGAGGGGACGTATGTATATCTTTGGCTGATTCATGTTGACATGTGGCAGAAACCAGTATTGTAAAGCAATTAGCCTTCAATTAAAAATAAATTTAAAAAAATAAAGCAAATGGTTTCCTGATAAATGTTTTAAAGCCAATTCTCGTTAGTTTAAAACATACACACAAATTTCTCTACATTTGTTACGTAAAAGTTTTCTGAGAAACGTTCAGCTGACATTAAACCAATGCTTGCTTTTTATCCCAGGGTATTCTCTAGGACATATTGGTAATGCATATGAGTAACTGTTCTTTAATGTCCAGTATAGAACTTTTGTAACTACCATTAGATTTTTCCTGTTTGCCATTGACCTTGCCAATAGCACATGACATGAGATATTAGCAGTTACTTCTTCCAAATTCTCTAACACCCCTTCCCTTAAAAAAATAAGTATAATGTATGTTTATTATACAGATAACATAGCCTACGGAGAAGGAAATGGCAACCCATTCCGGTATTCTTGCCTAGGGAATCCTGTGGACCGAGGAGCCTGGTGGGCTGCCCTCTATGGGGTCACACAGCATTGGACACGACTGAAGCGATTTAGCAGCAGCAGCAGCAACATAGCCTACACCTATTTCTAAAAAATATGCTAAGTGCTTACAATAGAGACAGTATAGTATAGGAGTTAATTGTATGTCTGGGCTCTGGAACAAGAATACTTGAGTTCAGAAGCCAGCTTTTTCAGAACCTCCCTCCCACCTCCCACCCCATCCCACCCTCTAGGTTAGCTGCATGTTAGCTGTGCTTTTATCAGTTTAATGAACATAATAGTACTTATGGGATTATATCATCATTGTTAAAAATTTTAACAGTATAGAAAAGTACTGAAAAGAAGGCAACGTATTCCCTCCATACACACACACACTCCAGATACTTGAAATACATTTTATGAACATTATTCCAAGACCTTTCTTGTGTATATACAGATAAGCTGAACAGAAGCATGCATGAATAGGAATCATTTTGTTAAATATAGTATTTATATATTTTATATAGTATTTATTAGTATACATTTTCTCTGAATAGTATTGCATTTAACTTGGGTTTAATTAACAAAAACATAAAATGAAACAAATAGCTAGAATTTAGGTATATGAGTTCCTTTGCAAATTCCCTTTGAGTTAACCCAAAGAAAAGATGAATGATATTAAAACATCAGAGTCATCATGCTGTGGAGTTTTTTAAACTGTGTCTTTCAGGTAGCATCTATACTGCTGATGAGCTGATGCAGTCAGCCTTTCATGTGGTGATTGGCAGAGTCAGGCTCCTTTCATTTTATGACTCAGCCATTCTTTTTTTTTGGTTGCACTGAGTCTTCCTTGAGGTGCTCGGGTTTCTCATTGCAGTGGCATCTCTTGGTGCAGAGCACCGACTCTCGGTGTGCGGGCTTCAGTAGTTGTGGCACTCAGCCTTAGTTGCTCTGTGGCTTGTGGGATCTTCCTGGACCAGGGATCGAACCCGTGATTTGTGCACTGGCAAGTGGATTCCTATCCACTGCACCACCAGGGAAGCCTGACTCGGCCATTCTTTAGGGCCTTGGAATCCACTGCATCCAGCCAGCAGATGGGTGAAGAGAAGGTAAAGGAGGCATCACCTTTTGATCACCTGACCCAAGTACAACCATTGCTTCACTACTACTGGCGAGAAGTCCTCAAAGGCTAGGGCTGAGGCAATGTTTGCGGGGGGCCCTGGACTCTTTTCCCTTCTGGGATCCCGTGAATGTCCTGCACCAAATCCCAGGTATATCTATTCCTGTGGGCTGCTTCTCATGTCCTAAACTCAGTGTGGAGACCTTAGAAATATAGTAGGCAGCCCTCCTTCACCCTTCTGTGCCCTTCACATAACCATGATACATTTGTCAAAACCAGAATTAACACTGGTATAAATACTATTGACTAAAGTACAGAATTTATCTGGATTTAATCAGTTTTCCCACTGATATTCTTTTTTTGGTTAAGAATCTAATCAAGAATACCACTAATCTAATCAAGAATACCACCAATCTCTCAGACCTTCCTTCTTTTTCATGACTTTGAAACTTGAAGAGTACTAGCCACATATTTGTAGGTTGTCCCTCAGTTGAGTTTGATGTTTTCTCAAGAATAGGCTGGGGTTATGAATTTTGGGGGCTTCCCCAAGTGGCTCAGTGGTAAAGAATCTGCCTGCAGTGCAGGCAGAAGCCGCAGGAGACACAGGTTCGACCCCGGGGTCGGGAAGATCCCCTGAAGGAGGGCATGGCAATCTACCCCAGTATTCTTGCCTGGAGAATCCCATGGACAGAGAAAACCAGTGGGCTGCAGTCCATAGGGTTGCAAAGAGTCGGACACAACTGAAGTGACTTAGCACTCAGACACGTGAAATTTTGAGAAGGATGTCACAGAAGTAAAGTCTTTCTCATCACATCACATCAGGGGGCAAGTGACATCAACATAATTTACCACCAGTGATGTTAACCTTGATTGGTGTTTTTAAGGTGGTATCTTCTGGTTTTCTCTAATTAAAGTCTCTTCTTACTCTTTCCTTACTCTGTTCTTTGGAAGCAAGTCCAGCCTATACTCCAGGAGAAGAGAGTCATTTTTATCAATATGGATTCATGGCTATTTATTCTTTTTTATCTTATCCTTTAGGTTATAATCCAGTGTTATTTTGTTGTTCAAATTGGTCTAGAGTGACCAGTGGGAGATCATAGCTTTTGTGTCTTTTTTTTTTAAATCACTTCTTTACTTTTGGGCACTATTTGTTGCTTTAGGTTCATCTTCTAGTTTCCCTGTCTAAGACCTAGATTCAGGCCATTTTTCCAAGGAGATCAAAGGATATTTTTAATAGGATAGATGCTAAGCCTCTATAATTGGTACCTAACTAAAAGAATCTTGGAAAAGTTGACTGAGAACTTGAGTTTCACTTCAGTATATTTTCTTCTAAAACATATTGAAGTTCATTTGCTGTTTAGAAATGTACTTTTCATTATGAAATGAAAAATAAAATCTTAAAAAAAGAATCAATATGGAAAATTTCATGAACACAAATGTCAGTGGTTTGTTCAGAATTGAGAGTTATTGATTTGATATTTGTGTTCATGAAATTTTCCGTATTGATTCTTTTTTTAAGAATAGTTTTCATATAAAAGTAACAGACTTTGATTTTTTTGTAAAGCTGTACGATGGTAGTTTTTAAAACGTGAATGTGAAATGAAATAAGGCAAATCAAATGAAAATTTATTAGAAAGGAAATCAACATTTGCTTTTTTTTTTTTTTTTGCCAAGGATTACGTCCACTACATCCTTCTGTTTGGTGTTCCGTGATTTCTTATGTCCTTGTATCAGCACCGTATGTTGTAATTGTTTCCTGGTCTTTCTCCCAACCTTTTGAAGACAGCAAGTGTGTTTCGCATCTGAATGTCCATCATTTAGCATTTTACTTGGCTATAAAAGGTGCTCAATATTAAATATATCCATTTTTATCCCCATTTTAAAGATGAAGAAACTGAGGCTTACAGAGGTTAGGTTAATTTGTACAATGATGACTTTGCTAGTTTGTGGTAAACAAGGACTTGAACTTACGGCGTTTTATTCTTAAACATATTGCTTTTTTATTGTACCACACTGACAGACTGTTGACACGCTAAAAATTAACTCACTGCCTTATTTCCAAATTGAACAAGGACTTAAGGACAGAAATTTCTGGAAAGACTCATATTTTAGATATTCAAAAATAGATAAATTTAAAAATACAGAGAAACAGCAGATAGAGTTTTTGCTTTTTTTTTGTACCACATTGACATTTCAGTGGTTCATTGTTGACACGTCTAAAAATTTATTCACTGCCATAGATTTCCAAATTGAAAAAAAATAGTAAAGGAAATACTGAATCTCATAAACATGGAATAGAAGTTCTTTCCATTGGTTGGATTGGCTACACTTTAGAATTTGTGTTTCACATGTGAACAGATTATAGTTGAGAGGGGGATACATGCGTGAGTTGGCAAAAATGTAAGATTTCTTTACCAATTACAGGTTAAAAGGAATGGCATTACTATGATTAGGTTAATCAGAATTCAATTCTGGGCCTGTGGTCAACCCCGAAACCATGTTGATGCCACATGGAGAGGGAAGAGGGGTGGTTGGAGGGTTTCCCTCATACTAGATGGCCTCTAGACTTTCCTAATTGCCCTTCAAATAAAATATGATATATAAATGGCCCCTCTGCCCCTAATAATAACTTTTGAGGACTATAATTGTTTGTGGTAGATAACGGGTTGCATAGGGGTTCTATTACTATTCTCTAGTCCATACAAAGTCTGTGATTAAAAAAAGTGGTGTTAACTTACTATAGCCTTTTTCCACGTTGGTGTGTGTTTTTGCAGTCATCCTCCTCCCTTTTTTTCTCCTCTACTGATCTGTAGAACTGATGTATAATTCCTCCTCTCAAAGCCTAATAAACGTATTCTTTAATTAAAGTTAGCACTAATGTTTAGTACTTACACAGAAGAAGAATAGCATAGAACTGAATGAACACAGGTTCACAGGTTTTGAAGTTACAATTTGGGTTTCAGATCAAACTTCCCCTGTGTTTTCCCCTTATTACCTGTGAGAGCATTGGCAAGTTACTCGGTTTTTCCGAGCTTCAGTTTCTTCTGTAAAATGGTGATAATAATGCCTGTCTCATAGGGTTAAATGATTAAGATTAAAAAAAATACTAGATGTAAGTTTCCAGCACACAGTCTAGCATTTGTTGAACTCCAATTATGATTGTTTTCTTCCTAGCCCACCTTGCTAGATGTTTTAGTATTATTGTAGTTACATTATTAACGTGGATTGTGTTGTTGTTAAAGACCATTCCTGAATGGCTTTTCTTACTTAGCTTCTCCCTACATTTAGGACATTAGCTGAATCTCTGCATTTTACCATCATCAGAGTTCCTTGTGGTCAATGGGCAGTATTAAATATCAGCTGTGAGGAATTCTATTTTCTGACCCAAGTCTGATAAATTGTTTCGAAAGAAAACTAGGCCTTTATCCAACGTATAGTTTAAATACAACTGTTATTCTTTAGTAGCAAAATGTAATAGTATTTGTTGCTTATGTCATCAAATCTTTCAAGTATGATGAACATTCATACCGGAAAGATAGAAATGCATCTATTTCTAAACATACTGCTCATTTCTGACTTCCTACACAATAATACATGGCCAAAGATTTTTAGTAGCGTGCCTTTTGTAATCAATAGTTTCTAAATAGGTATGAAATGTTGTGTTTTCTTTTAATACTTTTTTTCATCTTGTTTAAATGGGAAAGAAAGCTACTTCCTCTTCCATTATCGGCTTCCCTTGTGGCTCAGCTGGTAAAGAATATGCCTGTGATGCAGGAGACCTGGGTTCAGTCTTTGGGTTGAGAAGATCCGCTGGAGAAGGGAAAGGCTACCCACTCCAGAATTCTGGCCTGAAGAATTCCATGGACTCTATAGTCCATGGGGTTGCAAAGAGTTGGACACGACTGAGCAACTTTCACTTCCATTATGGAATTATTTAAGCTGGCTAGGCTGTCCTTCAGATTTCATATTCAAACTTGGTCAATTCAAGAATAAGAGGAATGCCTAGTTGCAGTTAGATGTATTTAGAATGCACTTTATATATAGAAATAACACTTTATTGGGTGTATTTTAATAGGAAGTAAAATAAAAGAACATTTTGATTGATAAAGATAACTTAAATCTTACTAAGGCAAAAGCCCCAGAAGAAATACTTAATGTTTAGGGATGTTGTTATCAAGTAAATCAGCTCTCAGTTATCTAAGGACTATTCCTTAGATTAGAGATTAATGAGCATTTTCCATCTAATGTGTTTCAAGATGGCTTAATGAAAACTTTTTAGCCAACATAGCTTTAGACTCTACTGAACTTCCTTTATCTGGACTTTTCCTCCTTGTCTCATCTCAGTATTGGGAAAGGGCAAAGTGCAGTATGATTTAAGAAGTAGTGGCAGTAACTCCATTCCCTTCTCTTCCCTGTTTTGTTCTCTTTGGGCTTATCTTCATGTCTCTTCTTTTCTCCTCCCTATTCTTTACTTCAGTATTCTTTTCTGTTCTTTTCTATTTGTGCCCTTTTCCATTTGTGTGTGTGCATTAGTATAAGAAAGGCGTCCTCAGCTCTCACGAGCCTGTTGAGATCTAAAATGCTAACTTAGCTTCCTTTTATGTATCTTAACAGAAACAAATAGAGAAAATATTAAAATTATGGCTAATCTTATTTGTTCTCTTTATACATTTTTGTTAGATTGAACCGTATGAAGTTGTCAATATTGGTTTGATCTCCAGAAATAGATTGAACCTTATACTTCAGTTAGTGGCCTATAGCAAAAGATTTGAAAAGGGATTGGATGAGAGCCCTGAGTAGAGGAATTGGATATTCCCCACAGATTCTGGCTTAGGTAACTGGGTAGATGAGAGTGTTGTCATGGTGCCAGTATCATCGAGCAACATGGAGAACATCAAAAAGCATAATTTGGTTCTGTTTTTAAGGAGAATGTTTCATGGAGGGGAAGCATAAATAATCAGTTTAACTTGGAGTTATAGTGGGATTCAAGGAGAGATGGCTAGTTGACACTTGGCGATATGGACTTGTAAATAGATGCACTCATTGGCATGCAGGTGGCACTTGAAAACATGAATTTCAGTGAGGTTACTGAGTGAGGAGAAAAGAGAGACTATGGCTTATCTTGAGGAATGGGAAGAGGATCATGCCCCCCCCCCAAAAAAAAAAACAACTCAGATAAGGGCATACATAGAAGTAAAAAGGTTTATTTATCATTTTACAATGATTCATTAGTATGTAAAATTAAGATTAACTGTGTAACCTTGGAAGTTATATTTCAAATATGTCTCATTTGCATATGCATATTAACATGTTAAAGCGTAAGTCAGAGGTTTTCATCTTTTCCCAAGGAGATTAAAGTAATATTTTACCATTTGTATCTGTGGACAAATGAATATAAACTGTATAATATGAGAGCATTCTGGGATCTACCTGTCTTCTACTATCTTTCTCTTTTTTTGAAGCACTAGACTGCATTTAAACAGTGTGTCATGTGGAACACCAGTGAGATTGTTACCATTACTGCTGTCTTAAAATGTCGGTTTGCTGTAGCATTCCATCTGGGGCCCACTCTGCCTGCATCATCGATCCCAGAATCCTTTGGATTAAAGCCTTGCAGGGGACTGTTCCAATGTGAAACAGACTCTCTGGGCAACACTGTTGTGGGGAGGAGTACAGCACTGCTCTATTGCTTGGGGGTAGCAGTACACAGCCATAGTCCTGTAACTTGCTGTTAACTTGAAAGTCACATTAAACTTTCTTATTGTTTAAAATTCTCATCAATCTGATATTTCATATGCAGAGATCAATATGAAACAGTAGCAAAGAATTGTTTCTTTTTTAATCTTATTAACACTTTGATTGTTTCAAGAATGGGTAGCTGTGTTTTATCTGGAATTACAAAGGATTTTTTCCTTGAACTGTGTAGGCAGTATACTCTTGAGTGAACACACATTTTAGGACATATTTGAATAGCTTGTAGTAAAAAAATATATATATATGTTAAATAATGTTTCTTTCACAAATATAAAGTCTTTATATTTCCTTTTTGTGCTTTATTTAAAGTACTGCTAAAGAATGCCATTATGTTACTAATTTCCATAAGCAGAGCTCTCTCCCTGCAAACATACAGACATATGACATATCATTTTCGGTTTATTCTGCTTTTCCTGGAGCTCTTCAGCTCTTTATGCATGAAAGCTGAATCAATTATTCATTCATTTATTCAACAACCATATTGATAACAAAAAAGCAAGAAACTCAGGTAAAATCAAGTTTTTCAAAAATATTGAGTGAAAAGAGCAAATTGTAGCAAAGATACATATAAATGTGATGCCATCTTTAGAATTTCTTAATCATAGAAGTTGTATCTATCATTTCATTTCTTCAAATAAAAAACTGAGGCAAATATGACAAAATGTTAAGATCTGTTAAATCTAGGTAATACATACAGTATTTGAGTATGTTTCCTTTTTCCTACACTTCTTTGTACATTTGAAATAGTTCATAATTAAAGCATTTTTAATTTTTAACAAAATGGGCAATATGATAGGGAGTGACCGGCTGCTTTAGGTTGGTTGATCAGGGAAGTTCTCTCTGGGAAGGTAACATATTGAGACCTGAATAACAGGCAGGAGTTACTCACACAAAAAAATGTACAGATAGTATTCCAGACAGAGAAGCAACTACTGCCACAGTCCTGAGACAGAAGCATGACGCGTTCAAGGAGAGAAGGCCATTTAACCTATCTGGTTATAAAACCGACAGTTATGCTGTGGAGGTAAACAGTCTTTTAGTCTCTGAATACTTAAAGGAAGCTCACTGTTTTCGGACTTAGCTTATTCTCATACAGAGTTGTTGCATGTAGGGACTTACAGACTAACTGTGATAATGACGTATCAAAAGCACACAGAAGCTGGCCTGAGGCGTTTCTCAGTGGTCAGGTCAGAGACAGTTTGAGCACCAAGAACTTAAAGAAGTGATCAAAGTTGTTATTATGAGCCTCTGTGATGTGATGCAGTAAGAAGTCCCCAGCAACACATAAATTGTATCCCTGATAACAGTGTTAAACTGGAATCTAATCTCAAAGAGGAGACAATTAGAAAAATCTAGAATATAGGACATTTTATAAGACAACTGGCCGGACTTTTTAAACAATTCAGTGTTAAGAAAACAGAAGATTAGGGAGGTTCTCTGTGTCAAAGTATTTAGAAGTGAAATGATATTTTGTCTGCAGTTCACTTTCAAATAGCTCATCAAAAATGTGTGTGTCTGTGTTTATAGAGATAGAAGAAAGCAAGTTGGTGATCCTCGGAGGTGAAAGACTGTGTGTATGTGTGTGGGTGTTCATTGTACTGTTCTTTCAACTTTTGTAAGTTTTAAAATATTCAAAATTTAGGGATTCCCTGGTGGTCCAGTGGTTAAGACTCTGAGCTCCCAATGGAGGGAGCATGGGTTCAATCCCTGGTTGAGGAACTAAGATCCCACATGCTGTGTGTCCAATAAATAAAATAAAAAAACAATTTAAAAAAAATAAATAAAATATTCAAAATTTAAAGTTGGAGAAGATGCTTATTCTTTTGAACCTCAATCCAACTTTTAATATTTTTTGCCTATTGGTTTAATTGTGCTGTTTGGAGCCACTCTGATAGATTTAAATTCTCCGCTATGTGTTGATAATGGCATTGGTAATGGTAATCCTGGTGATTTTTATGTGACATTTGTTGAATGTGTACTATGATATGCCAGACACTTTGTTTCAGTTAATCTTTCTAACCACTCTTGAGTTCATATTCATTTCTCCGTGTAAAGATGAAAAGACAGACAGCTAAAAAGCTATCACTAAAGCAACAGAAAAAAAAAAAAGCATTTCATCTTAAGAATGAAAATGTGAATTTGTGAGGCTGGCAAGAATATCCATTTGGTGAAAGCAAGATAGAAAAACTTGTGATAAAGTCACTAGACTTTATGCATATTTTTCTGGCCTGAAACTTGTTCTATATAGAACCTACCATTGAGAAGCAATCTAGTGTGGTAGTGAAGATCACTGTCCCTGAAGCCACAATGCCTGAGTTCAAATTCCAGCTCCACCCATTTGCAAGCTGCTCCTGCCTGAGAAGCACATTTCTGCAATTCCTACTGGGTACCTGTTAGTTTTTTTTTTTATTGCTGCTGTAACAGATTACTGCAAAATTGGTGTCTTGAAATGACGTAAATTTTTTAAAGCTCTGGAGGTCAGAAGTTCAAAGTGGGTCTCACTGGGCTAAAATCAAGGATTAGCAGAGTTGCACTTTCACGTGGAGGCTCTAAAGGAGGCTACTTCCTTGCCTCTTCCACTCTCTAGAGGCCACTCAATTATTGGCTTCCCTCACCCAAACCAGTAATGTATCTCTCTGAACATTTCTTCCACAGGAACATCTCCCATTGATTCTCATATTCTGCCTGCTTGTACTTTTAAGGGCACTGGTGATTACTTTGGGTCCACCGAGATAATCCTCAATAATCTATTTTAATGTCAACTGATTAGCCACCTTAATTCCATTTACAACCTCAATTTGTCTTTGCCATGTAACCTAACATATTCATATGTTCCTGGGACGAAGGCATGAATGTCTTTGAGGGACTGTTTTTCTGCCAACACGTGTGTTTAGATTCTATAGCTGTATAAGGTAGCTGGGTCCAGGAGAAGATGATCCCAAAGTAGAGATCCTGGCTAATGCTGAGGACCATGAGTAGGACCAATAATTAGGTTTGAGCTGAAAGGAATTACTAAGCAATGTATGCACATGTACATACATTTTTATAATCTCTTACTGGCAATAGATTCAGTATATAAAAAGTGGTTGAATTAGAAGGAAGCAGCTGAGTTTTAGTTACATCATGGTAGAGGAATGATTAAAATATTAGGTTTTATTTCTGTTTTCTTATGCCAGCTCTCAGAGGGAAATGTTCTTGATTTAATTACAATGTAGAGATGCTTTGGTTTTAATTTTAATTTTTGTGTTTATTACAGATTTTTACTACCCTTGGATGCACTCCTGACATGGAGAAGATTGAAGAACAATTTGCCAACTTGAACATTGTTAAACGTTCCTCAGAAACTAAAGAGCCTACTTACCTGCTTGGCATAGACACATCAAAGACTGTACAAACAGAAAAAGGAAGCTTGGTTGCTGTTTTATGTTCTAATGGATCAGTCAGAATATATGATAAAGAAAGGTTAAATGTACTGCAAGAATTTAGAGGATATCCCGGACTTAATGGAGTCAAGTTTGCGAATTCCCATGACTGTGTGTATTCCTCATGCACTGATGGCACTGTAAAGTGTTGGGATGCTCGACTGGCCAGTGGAAAACCTGTCCAGCTGTTCAAGGGTTACCCTTCCAATATTTTTATCAGTTTTGATATCAGCTCTAATGATCATGTCATTTGTGCTGGTACAGAAAAAGTTGATGATGATGCATTGTTGGTATTTTGGGATGCCAGAATCAGTTCTCAGGACCTGTCTACTACCAAAGAGCCACTTGGTGCATATTCAGAGACACATAGTGATGATATCACTCAAGTACGTTTCCATCCCAGTAATCCAAACATGGTAGTCTCAGGTTCAACTGATGGCCTGGTAAATGTATTTGATATTAGCGCAGATAATGAAGACGATGCACTGGTCACAACCTGTAACTCAGTTTCATCAGTAAGCTTTATTGGTTGGTCTGGGAAAGATTATAAACAGATTTACTGCATGACACATGATGAGGGATTTTGTTGGTGGGATCTTAATCATCTGGATACAGATGAACCAATTACATGTTTGAACATTCCAGATGTCAGAGAAGTAATTAACGTAAAAGAAGGGATTTTGGACTATTTGATTGGTGGCCTATATCATGAAAAGACAGACAAATTGTTTGTTGTTGGAGGGACAAACACAGGAATTATTCACATAATGAGCTGTATGACATCAGGATTGGTCCATATGACCAGTCTTCAAGGAGGGCATGCTGCTACAGTCCGGTCCTTCTGTTGGAATATGCAGGATGATTCTTTCCTAACTGGAGGAGAAGACGCACAGTTGTTACTTTGGAAACCTGGAGCAGTAGAGAAGACATTTACAAAGAAAGACAGCATGAAAATAGCATCCTCTGTATACCAGCGCGTTCGCGTTCACAGTAATGATTCTTATAAGAGAAGGAAAAAGCAGTGATATTACATTGGGCGTTTACTTGATAGGTTTTATAGTTGCAAATAATTATTTCTGTGTACTACCTGTGGTAGACATGTTAAAAGCTCATATATAAATAAAAACAAGCCAGTTAGCAAACAATCCTGGGAAAATGCTGAGAATGGTTTAATTCAAGTCTTCATGTATTCTAAAATTATTTTTTTAAAGCTGCCAGTTGAGTATGTAATCAGTGAGTTGAAAGTAAAATTACACATTCCTCATTTTAAAAACCCATCTGTTGAATTAGTAAATGTTGGGTTTGAAGAAATAGCTTTGATAAGGGTTTTTTAGAAGTAGATGGCTGGTGTGACTTTTAAAAACAGGTGGTTTGGGTTGTGTTTTTTAAGCTCAATTTTTTACTTTTTTAATCATCTTTATTATTTATAAAACCAAATCAGACTGTTTTTTCTTTATTTGAGAAGCCCCTACTTGCTTAATACATGTAGATTACACTAGCATTGTAGTTGAGTTGCAAAATCATGTTCGACTCTTTGCGACCCCATGGACTGCAGCACGCCAGCCTTCCCTGTCCTTCACTATCTCCCAGGGTTTGCTCAAATTCATGTTCATTGAGTCAGTGATGCCACCCAACAATCTCATCCTTTGTCATTCTCTTCTCCTTTTGCCTTCAATCTTTCCAGCATCAGGGTCTATTCCAGTGAATCGGCTCTTTACATCAGGTAGCCAAAGTATTGGAACTTCAGCTTCAGCATCAGTCCTTCCAGTGACTATTCAGGGTTGATTTTCCTTAGGTTTGACTGGTTTGATCTCCCTGTAGTCCAGGGGACTCTAAAGAGTCTTCTCCAACACCCCAGTTCAAAAGCGTCAGTTCTTTGGCACTCAGCCTCCTTTATGGTCCAGCTGTCACATTGTATGTGACTACTGGAAAAACCATAGCTTTGGCTATACAGACCTTTGTTGGCAAAGTGATATCTCTGCTTTTTAGTATGCTGTCTAGATTTGTCATAGCTTTTCTTCCAAGAAGCAAGTGTCTTCTAATTTCATGGCTGCAGTCACCATCTGCAGTGATTTTGGAGCCCAAGAAAATAAAGTCTGTCACTGTTTCCACTTTTGCCCCTTCTATTTGCCATGAAGTGATGGGACTGGATGCCATCATCTTAGTTTTTTGAATGTTGAATTTTAAGCCAGCTTTTTCACTCTCCTTCCTCCAGCCTGGCATTTCACATGATGTACTCTATATATGGGCTTCCCTTGTAGTTCAGTCTGTAAAGAACCTGCCTGCAGTGCAAGAGACCCAGGTTCAATTCTTACGTCGGGAAGATCCCCTGGAGAAGGAAATGGCAACCCACTCCAGTATTCTTGCCTGGAAAATCTCATGGACACAGGAGTCTGGTGGGCTGCAGTCCATGGGGTCACAGAGTCCAGCACGACTGAGCGACTATTATTTACTCTATATATAAGTTAAATAAGCAGGGTGACAATATACAGCCTTGTCTTACTCCTTTCCCAATTTTGAACCAGTCATTTGTTCCATGTAGGATTCTAACTGTTGCTTCTTGACCTGCATACAGATTTCTTAGGAAACAAGTAAGGTGGTCTGGTATTCCCATCTTTTTAAGTGTGTGTGTGAGTCACTCAGTTGTGTCCGACTCTGAGACCCCATGGACCATAGCTCACCAGGCTCCTCTGTCCATGGAATTCTCCAGGCAAGAATACTGGAGCGGGCACCATTCCCTTCTCGAGGGGATCTTCCCGACCCAGGGATTGAACCTGGGTCTCCCGCATTGTGGGCAGATTCTTTACTGTCTGAGCCACCAGGGAAATATTTTCCACAATTTGTTGTGATCCCCACCGTCAAAAAAAATAAGACTGATAGCACTAGTAGTAGAGAACCTGCCTGCCAATGCAGGAGACATAAGAGATGTGGGTTCAGTCCATGGGTTAGGAAGATCCCCTGGAGGAGGAAATGGCAACCCACTCTGATAGCTTTTCCTGGAAAATCCCATGGACAGAGGAGCCTGGCAGGCTACAGTCCATGGGGCCACAAAGGAGTTGGACGTGACTGAAGTGACTTAGCACCAAAGTCAAGACTTTAGTGTAGTCAATGAAGCAGAAGTTTATGCTTTTCTGAAATTCTATTGCTTTTTCTATGATCCAGTGAATGTTGGCAATTTGATCTCTGGTTCCTCTGCTTTTACTAAACCCAGCTTGTACATCTGGAAGGTTTTGGTTCACGTACTGCTGAGGCCTAGCTTGAAGGATTTGAGCATAACCTTACTAGCGTGGGAAATGAGCACAGCTGTACAGTAGTGTGAACATTCTTTGGCATTGCCCTTCTTTGGGATTGGAATGAAAACTGACCTTTTCCAGCCCAGTGGCCACTGCTGAGCTTTCCAAATTTGCTGACATATTGAGTGCATCACTTCAACAGCATCATCTTTTAGGCTTTTAAATAGCTCAGCTGGAATTTTATCACCTCCACTAGCTTTGTTTGTAGTAATGCTTCCTAAGGCCCACTTGACTTCACACTCCAGGATGTCTGGCTCTAGATGAGTGACCACACCATTGTAGTTATCCATGTCATTCAGACTTTTTTTGTAGTTCTGTCTATTCTTTCTACCTCTTCTTAATTAATCTCTTCTGCTTCTGTTAGGTCCTTACTCTTTCTGTCCTATTTATATTTAAATACACTGACATATTTATAAATACTCTAAATAGAATTAAACTTTTTCAGAAATAGTGATTTTCATTTTTGAGAAAAATATATTGAGGAAATTTGCTTTTATACTTTTAATACTATTTGCATTTTTGAGAAAAATACATTGAGTAAATTTGCATCAATACTTTTAATGTTATTGGTTAAACAGGTGTTTCACTGATGAAAAGGAAAATATCTTGCAAAATTTGTTTTGAAACTCGAAGTAAATATACAAAAATGAAAGTATTTATAATAGCAGAATGACTTTTTATTTTCAAAAGATTCCAATATTTTGTGATAAAATTTTCTTCTAAAGTGTTTCCTCCATCCATAATTTTAAACTTGAATTTTTGTTTACTGCTAATTTTTCCATACTTCCTTTTAACTATTTCTCCAAAGAATCTTAGTTAAAAAGTTGATCCTTCTAAAGGTTTGGTACCTTATCTATGAGACTGTAGCACTGGGGGGAATTTTTTTTCTATAGAACATTTGTAACTTACATTTAGATATGATCTAACTTAACTCAAGTGAGACTGAACAATAGGTGAAAGTGAAAGTCTCTCAGTCGTGTCCAACTCTTTGCAACCCCATGGACTATATAGTCCATAGAATTCTCCAGGTCAGAATACTGGAGTGGGTAGCCTTTCCCTTCTCCAGGGAATCTTCCCAACCCTGGGATCGAACCTGGGTCTCCTGCATTGCAGGTGGATTCTTTACCAGCTGAGCCACAAGGAAAGCCCAAGCAATAGGTAAGTAACTATTAAACGTATTAAAAATACATGATTCTTATTTCAAGAAATTCTACTATGCTTGGTATTATCCAAACCATACACCTGAGGGTAACTTAGTACTTTTCCTTTTTCTCTTAATCACTCACCAAGTCCTGTGCCATTCTACTTCCTAACAGAAGTAAGAACTTGTCATCCTTTTTTTTGCTTTACCCCCTACCACTACTGCCTTAGATAAGACTTCCATCATTTCTCTCCAAGATTATAGACTCTTATCTACTCCAGTTCATTTTCTTTACTCTTCTTGAATGAACATCAAAAACACAGGTTTGATAATGCCTCATGCTGCTTAAAATCTTTGATACATTTTGATCTTTTGATAGAGGACTATGTAAAAATGAAAAGCCATGTTTTTAACATGTTTAGGATATGAGGTAATGCTGACTATGTTGTAAGTGGGAAAAAATTCACTTGTTAAAATGAAATAACTTAAGAGGCTATCCCAGAACTTTAGTCTTCAGGTTGAAAGGCCCAACAAGAGTGTCAAGTGTAATGACAATAATAAGACCACCCAATTTTTTCAGTGGTCAAAGGACCTGAATAGACATTTCTCCAAAGAAAATATACAAGTGGTCAATAAACACACAAAAAAGATGCTTAATATCATTAGTCAGTAGGGAAATGCAAATTGAAACCACAATGAAATGCCATTTCACACTCACTAGGATGGCTATAATTAAAAGAAAGCATTGGTGAGAGTGCAGAGAAAGCTTCACACACTGCTATTAGGAATGTAAAATGGTATAGCTGCAGTCTGGCAGCTCTTCAAACAGTTGCTATTTGATACAACAGTTTCACTCCTAGGTATATGCTGAAGAGAATTTAAAACAAATCCACGCAAAAACTTGTATATGAATATTCATAACAGTATTCACAATAACCAAAAGAGGGAAATTCAAATGTCTATCAGTTGATGAATGGGTAAAAGTACACATATGATGGAATATTATTCATCCGTGAAAAGGAAAGAAATGTTCATCTGTGTACTAATGTATGCTACCGCTCTGATGAGTCTTGAAAACACACTAAGTAAAGATAGCCACAAAAGACTACATATACATGATTCCATTTACATTTATATTCCATTACATCAAATGTTCAGAATAGTCAAATCTATAAAGAGAACATATATACAGTATTTGCCTGGGGTTGGGAGGTGGGGGGAAATGGGAGGGTTGATTGCTGATAGGATTTCTTTTGGGGATGATGAAAATATTCAAAAATTGTGGTTATGGTTACATAACTCTGGGCATATTAAAAACTATTAAATTGTACACTTCAAATATATGAACTGTATGTGAAGTACATCTGAATAAAGCTGTTGCCCCCCCCCCCCAAAAAAAAGATACACCAAAAAGATACAAACCAAAAAGCTAGGTGGCAATCTTAATTATTGCCAAATGGAATTTACAAATGTAGTTATTTACAAATGTAGCATCGATTCCAAAATGAGATGAAAATGAAGAAAAAGGCTTGTTTTGTTTGTTATTCACAGTTTAAAATATTAGCTACCAAATCCAGTGGTGTATTTTTTAAAAACATGACAAATAGGTTTTATCTCAGGGATACTAGGGTGACTCAACATCAGAAAATCGATCAGAGTGATAGACAAAGAATGACATAGAAAAACATGTGGTAAGGCTTCATATCTATTTATGAAAAATATAAACCTCAAGCTATCAATAGAATAATTTTTTAACTTGGTTAAAATTTATATATAAAAAATTGCACTAAATATTATTCTTAGTGGAGAAATGTTAGATTAAAATACATTTTCTTTGAGAAATTGAGACCAGAACACAATGAGGAAGCCTATTGGAGTAGTACAGATTCTGGCTAATACTATAAAGAAAGATTAAAAGAACTATAATGTGTAAGGATTGGAAGAGAAGAGGGAAAAAAACTCCTTTGCAAATAAAAAATACCTGAAAAATCCAACAGTCAGCAAACTATTTAAACTATAAAGAGGTTCAGCAAAGTTGCCAGAAGACGGTCAGTCTACAAAAATCCAAACATCATTTAACAATAGCAAAAGTTAAAAACTATCGTAGAATTGACCAAGATTATAGGATATCTATTTGAAAGTGAAAGTGAAGGTCGCTCAGTGGTGTCCCACTCTTTGCAACCCCGTGGAATTTTCCAGGCGAGAATACTGGAGTGGGTAGCCTTTCCCTTCTCCAGGGGAATCTTCCCGACCCAGGGATCGAACCCAAGTCTCCCCCATCACGGGTGGATTCTTTACCAGCAGAGCCACAAGGGAAGCCCAAGAATACTGGAGTGGGTACCCTATCCCTTCTCCAGTGGATCTTCCTGACCCAGGAATCGAACCGGGGTCTCCTGCATTGTAGGTGGATTCTTTATCAGCTACCAGGGAAGCTAATATATGGCCGTAGAACAATGCAAATGAATAGAACTCAGAGACAAAGCATGGATATATGGCAACTTAATATTTTATAAAGGTGACGTAATGAAAAAGGAAAGTTTTTTCATTAAGTTATGTAGAGGATACTAGCTTACTATATTTGAAAAGGAAATGGTAACCCACTCCAGTACTCGTGCCTGGAAAATCCCGTGGGGAGAGGAGACTGATGGGCTACATACAGTCCATGGGGTCGTGAAGAGTCGGACACGACTGAGCGACTTCACTTTCACTTTTCACTTCCATGCATTGGAGAAGGAAATGGCAATCCACTCCAGTGTTCTTGCCTGGAGAGTCGCAGGGACAGAGGAGCCTGGTGGGCTGCCGTCTATGGGGTTGCACAGAGTTGGACACGACTGAAGCGAGTTAGCAGCAGCAGCAGCAGCTTACAATATAGAGAAAAACAAAACTAGATTCCTTAAATGATAAATGTCATTCAGTTGATAAGCCGTGTCCAACTCTTGTGACCCTGTGAATTGCAGCATGCCAGGCTTCCCTGTCCTTCACCATCTTTCTGAGTTTGCTCAGACTCATGTCCATTGAGTCAGTGATGCCATCCAACCATCTCATCCTCTATTGTCCCCTTCTCCACTTGCCTTCAATCTTTCCCAGCATCAGGGTCTTTTCCAATAAGTCAGCTCTTCACATCAGGTGCCCAAGGTATTGGAGCTTCAGATTTAGCATCAGTCCTTCCAATGAATATTCAGGGTCGATTTCCTTTAGGATTGACAGGGTTGATCTCCTTGCTCTCCAAGGGACTTTCAAGAGTCTTCTCCAACACCACAGTTTGAAAGCATCAATTCTTCAGTACTCAGCCTTTACAGTCCAACTCTAGCATCTGTACATGACTACTGGAAAAACCATAGCTTTGACTATATGGACCTTTGTCGGCAAAATGATGTCTCTGCTTTTTAATACACTGTCTAGGTTTGTCATAGCTATTCTTTCAAGGAGCAAGCATCTTTTAATTTCATGGCTGCTGGGACTGTCCGCCTTGATTTTGAAGCCCAAGGAAATGAAATGTGATACTGTTTCCGCATTTTCCCCATCTATTTGCCATGGAGTGGTAGGACCAGATGCCATGATCTTAAATGAGAATAGCTCTAATTTAGAGGTGGTAAATGGCTTCTTAAACTTCAAAAGTATACAGTATAAGACAGAAAAATATTATTATATCAAAATTAAGCATTTCTGGTCACAAAAAGTCTATAGATAAATGACAGATGGAAGAAAAGATACTTGGAATCAATGAGTGGTTAAATGTAGACTATAGAAGGAATTCTGCAAATCAATAAGGGAAAATACCAATGGAAAAATTAGCAATGAATAATATAAAGGCAAATTTCAGATGAAACCCACAAAAATTGTCAAACTTCTTAGCAATCAGAAAAATAAAGACGTAATCACCTTATATCTTTTAGAATTAAAAAAATTAGGAAATTAAATGATACCAAAATGTTGGAGACACGTGGGCACAGAGGAACACTACTGCACTGCTGATGGGAGTGTAGACACACAGATACAGCTATTCTGGAGAGCAAAAGCACATGTTCACATACCCTCTGACCTAGCCATTACACTGCGCGTTGTGATAGCCCAAAGATATTTGCATACAGGTTCATTATTGGGCATTGTTTGTGATGTCATAGAGTAGGAGACAACCTGGATATGCATCCATGGGAAACAGGTAAAAATGTGATGGATGTACACCATGAAGTATTCCACAATACTTAACAAGCCACAAACTAGATCTATATACTTTAGACGTATGACTTAATCATAAAAATATAGTACCCAATGAAAATAGTAAGAAATGGAATGCAGGTGTGGGAAAACCATTTATATAAATTTAAAATATACAAAAAGCAATTCACATTTTGCAAGCAGATACAGACAATTATACATGTTAATCACCATAGGGTGGTTGCCTAGTATGGAAGGAGAAAGTAATGGAAGAGGGTTCAGAAACAGGGAGAATGAGAAAGGGAGGAGAGAAAGCAAATTCAATAATTTTAACAGGAAAGAAAAGATTACATTGATGGAATATTACCACCCCATTTCTGCAGTTTGTGGGTCATCTGCTTGGCGGCTGTATGGTAGGTGGGGTTAATGGCAACCTCCTCCAAAGGGGTTATGCCACAGGCTATGTCACCCAGGTAGCTGCATCCTTCCTTCCAAGGACATTCCTATTCTATACCTATGCCCCTCATGACTTTCAGAGCTTCAGGTTCTGGTCCTTTCATCAATCTCTAGCTCCATCAGAACCCCACTATTTGCAATGAAGCCCCATCCAAGCCCAGAAAAGCAACTGCAACCCACACAACAAACCACATACATATTAGTGTTCTGTCTACTGCCCCAGACTTCCGCAACCTCTGCCTCACCTTTCTGATGACAACCACACCCTGAACCATAGACCCCTGCAACAGATAGCCATGGCTCCTGCTACCACACTGATTATATTCTTTGCAGCCAAAGATGGAGAAGCTCTATACAGTCAGCACAAACAAGACTGGGAGCTGACTGTGAACTCCTTATTGCAAAATTCAGACTTAAACTGAAGAAAGTAGGGAAAACCGCCAGACCATTCAAGTATGACCTAAATCAAATCCCTTATGATTATAAGTGGAAGTGACAAATAGGTTCAAGGGATTAGATCTGATAGAGTGCCTGAATAACTGTGGACAGAGGTTCGTAACATTGTACAGGAGGCAGTGATCAAGACTATCCTCAAGAAAAAGAAATGCACAAAGGCAAAATAATTGTCTGAGGAGGCCTTACAAATAGCTGAGAAAAGAAGAGAAGCAAAAGGCAAAGGAGAAAAGGAAAGATATACTCATTTGAATGCAGAGTTTCAAAGAATAGCAAGGAGAGATAAGAAAGCCTTCCTAAGTGATCAATACAAAGAAACAGAGGAAAACTAAAATGGGAAAGACTAGAGATCTCTTCAAGAAAATCAGGGAATCCAAGGGAACATTTCATGCAAAGATGGGCTCAATAAAGGACAGAAGCGGTATGAACCTAACAGAAGCAGAAGATATTAAGAAGAGATGGCAACAACACACAGAAGAGCTATAGAAAAACAATCTTCATGACCCAGATAACCACGATGGTGTGATCACTCACCTAGAGCCAGACATCCTAAAATGCGAAGTCAAGTGAACCTTAGGAAGCATCGCCATGAACAAAGCCAGTGGAGGTGATGGAACTCCAGCTGAGCTATTTCAAATCCTAAAAGATGAGGCTGTGAACATTTTGCACTCAATATGCCAGCAAATTTGGAAAACTCAGCAGTGGCCACCAGACTGGAAAATGTCAGTTTTCATTCTAATCCCAAAGAAAGGCAATCCCAAAGAATGCTCAAACTACCGCACAGTTGCACTCAACTCACAGGCTAGCAAAGGAATGTTCAAAATTCTCCAAGCCAGGCTTCAACAGTACGTGAACCATGAAATTCCAGATGTTCAAGCTGGATTTAGAAAAGGCAGAGGAGTCAGAGATCAAATTGCCAACATTCGTCGGATCATAGAAAATCATAGAAAAAGCAAAAGAATTCCAGAAAAAGTCTACTTCAGCTTTATTGATTACACCAAAGCCTTTGTGTGGATCACAACAAACTGTGGAAAATTCTTCAGCAGATGAGAATACCAGATCACCTTACCTGCCTCCTGATAAATCTGTATGCAGGTCAAGAAGCAACAGTTAGAACTGGATATGGAACAACAGACTGGTTCCAAATCGGGAAAGGAGTATGTCAGGGCTGTATATTGTCACCCTGCTTATTTAACTCATGCAGAGTACATCATGTGAAATGCCAGGCTAGATGAAGCACAAGCTGGAATCAAGATTGCTGGGAGAAATATCAATAACCTCAGATATGCAGATGACACCACCCTAGGGGCAGAAAGTGAAGAGGAACTAAAGGGCCTCTTGATGAAAGTGAAAGAGGAGAGTGAAACACCTGGCTTAAAACTCAACACTTAAAACACTAAGATCATGGCATCCAGTTCCATTTCTTCATGGCAAATAAATGAGGAAACAATGGAAACAGTGACAGACTTTATTCTTTTGGGGCTCCAAAATCACTGTAGATTGTGGCTGCAGCCATGAAATTAAAAGACTCTTGCTCCTTGGAAGAAAAGCTATGACCAACCTAGACAGCATATTAAAAAGCAGAGACATTACTTTACCAACAAAGGTCCATCTAGTCAAGGCTATGGTTTTTCCAGTAGTCATGTATGGATGTGAGAGTTGACCTCTAAAGAAAGCTGAGTGCTGAAGAATTGATGCTTTTGAACTGTGGTGTTGGAGAAGACTCTTGAGAGTCTCTTGGACTGCAAGGAAATCAAGCCAGTCAATCCTAAAGGAAATCAGTCCTGAATATTCTTTGGAAGGACTGATGCTTAAGCTGAAACTCCAATAATTTGGCCACCTGTTGTGAAGAACTGACTCACTGGAAAAGACTTGATACTGGGAAAATTGAAGGCAGGAGGTGAAGGGGACGACAGAAGATGAGATGGTTAGATGGCATCACCAATTCGATGGACATGAGTTTGAGCAAGCTCTGGGAGGTGGTGATGGACAGGGAAGCCTGGCGTGCTGCAATCCATGGGGTCGCAAAGAGTCAGACATGACTGAGCGACTGAACTGAACTGAACAGCTCTACTAGAGGGTTTGAGAACTAATCATAGGCACATGGAAAACTATGCAAATAAAAGAGGTGTGGGATGATTTTTAACTCTAAGGGGGGGAAATTGTATGAGAAAAGAAATGAAATTATCCTGTTTGACCCAGTGGTGAATAATATTTACGTAGTCATCATGGAAGCACAATATTGATTTAATCAAAAGTTGTAGAACTATGTTAACAGCCGGGAAGGGAAGTGGAAGTGGTGTGCAAATGCTTAGTTTCCTTTTCCATAGTAAAAAGTTGGCTTGCTTTCTGTGGATAAATCAAGAAAATAGCAAGGTAAGCATATTATCAATATTTAGAAGTATGTAAGTAAATCATCTGCCAAAACAGTTAAACGTTGAAAGTGATCCTCTCTAGAGAAGAAAGGCAGAAGAGAAAGGAAAGGAGATTTCTGTTGTTATTGTTCCTTGATTTTTGTTATATGTGGGCTTCCCTGAGAGCTCAGTTGGCAAAGAAGCCACCCACAATGCGGGAGACTGGGTTCGATCCCTGGTTTGGGAAGATCCCCTGGAGAAGGAAAAGGCTACCCACTCCAGTATTCTGGCCTGGAGAATTCCATGGACTGTGTAGTACATGGGGTCACAAAGAGTCGGGCACAACTGAGCAACTTTCACTCACACTTTCTGGTAGAATATCAGGATAGTTTTGGCTGCAAATAACAGCTCAATTCAAATTAACCAAATGAGGAACATCCTACCTGGCATAAGTTCAGAAGTAAAGCATTGCCCGGGCTGATAGCAAGAATGCAAATTCTTTCCATTTTTCTGCTCTGCCGGTTTTCTTCTTGTCAGGTTCAAGTTCACAAGATGACCTGCAATCAGCCAGTGAGCACATCCATACTCAACAATGTTTAATGGGAGAGCAGCTGCTTCTTTGCTTGTCATAGTTTTTATTAATGTTTACATACATTTACTAAGAAGCCTTGTAGCAAGTGTCATTGGCTGAAATTTCATTCTGTGCCCAAACAGTCACTAGCAAGAGGAACGCAATCACCACCAACTGGCCCAGTCGCGATTCACTGCCTGTGGGGCTGAAGATAGCACATGCTCCTCAGAAGGATATGGGTTCAGAGAAGGGTATGAAAAAGTAGGTTGGGGTTGATGAATAGTTGTTCTTCAACAGGAAGACTACTTCAATTCTGTGTATGTGTTATTTCAAAACAATTTTCATTTTATCACTGAGTCAATATTTGTGAGGGAAGGATTAACTTTCACAGTTTAATCAACATGCATTAAATGCAAATTATTACACCTTTATTGGACTATTGTTTGGCGGAGAGTTAGACATTAAAAAATTAAAAGGAAAACTATTACATATAAAATAGATAAACAGTGTCCACCTATATAGCACAGGAAACTATATTCTGTACTTTCTATTAAGCCATAATGGAAAAGAATGTGAAAAAGAATATATATGTAAACTGAGTCATTTTGCTGTACACCATAGACTGACAAAACACTGTAAATCAACTATGTGTGTGTGCTTGCTAAGTCGCTTCAGTTGTGTCTGACTCTTTCCGATCCTATGAACTGTAGCCTGCCAGGCTTCTCTGTACATGGGATTCTCCAGGCAAGAGTGCTGAAGTGGGTTGCCATGCCCTCCTCCGGGGATCTTCTCGACCCAGGGATCGAGCCTTCATCCCTTATGTCTCCTGCATTGGCAAGTGGGTTCTTTACCACTAGCACCACCTGGGAAGCCCATAATACTTAAATAAAATGAAATTTAAAAGAGAAACTGAAAAATGTGTCAGATGATTTATGTGGTCTTTTTGGCAAAGTTTACAATACTGATTGCTTCTGAAGTTGGTAATATTATTTGAATTAATTTATTATTCAATTACTGACTCATTAGTAAATACATCTCTCAGGTCCACAAATAACTCTCAGGTATCTAGCTTTGAGATTACTAACATTATGTCTTTTGCACTTTAGTGCTGCCTGGGTTTTGTGCTTTTCACTACCTATTACCTTTTTGATCATGTGACATGTCAGAATTAAAATCATACAACTTTGCAGCCTCATCACCTTTCATTCCTCCCACTTTTACACTTGTGCATCAGCCAAAAGAAACTACTTGAAATCCCTAAATTTAATGAAAATAATGTAACCACACTTTACATCAGTTTTGTTATATGAAAAATGAAGATAAGCATGTGATAAAAACTTAATTGTCTCCCATTATTTGTTCTTCCCTTCCATAGTATGGAACCCCCACATTTAGGATGGGGATGTAATGTCCAGAATAAAGATTGTATTTTCCAGAGTATTCCTTAACTGTTTGTGGTTATAAGATTACGTTGAGGGACTTCCCTGGTGGTTCAGTGGCTAAGACTGCACTCCCAATGCAGGGGGCCCACGTTCAATCCCTTGTCAGTGCATTAGATCCCACACGCCACAACTAAGAGTTTGCATGCTACAACAAAGATCAAAAATCTCATGTGCCGCAACTAAGACCCAATGCGGCCAAATAAATAAGAAATAAAAATAAATATTAAAAAAAAAGAAAAAGACTAATTTGGGTTGGGAGTTCCCTGGTGGGCTGGTGGTTAAGATTCCAGGCTTTCACTACTGTGATCAAGGTTCAATCCCTGGTGAGGGAACTGAGATCCCACAAGCCATGTGTGGCATGGCCAAAAAAAAAAAAAAAACCGACTAAATTGGGCTAATGAAACATGTATAGAACTTCCATAAAATGACAGTTGAGTTCCTTTGCTCCCTTCTGCCATCTGGAATGTGGATGTGATGGCTGGAGCTCTAGCCAACATCTTGGACCAGGAGGATAAAGGCCTAGAGTAGTTGACCCTGAGGTTTTGTCGAGAAAGGACCTATTAAATTATCATTTAAGCCCCTGTTATTTTAGGCCTCTGTTATAAGCAGTGGAACCTGATAATGTTGTATAAACTTTTTAAGATTGTTCAAAACATTACATGAACTGACATATGTCAAAGCTCTTAGAGCAGTGTCTGAGAATAGAGTGAGTGCAAAGTAATATTTATAATGTTATAGACTGCAAGGAGATCAAACCAGTCAATCCTGAAGGAAGTCAACCCTGAATATTCATTGAAAGGACTGATGCTGAAGCTGAAACTCCAATACTTTGGCCACCAGATGTGAAGAGCTGACTCACTGGAAAACACCCTGATGCTGGGAAAGTTTGAGGGCAAGAGAAGAAGTGGGCGACAGAGGATAAGATGATTAGATAGCATCACCAGCTCAATGGACATGAAGCTGAGCAAACTCCCAGAAATAGTGGAGGACAGAGGAGCTTGGCGTGCTGCAGTCCATGGGGTCACAAAGAGTCTGATGTGACTGAGTGACTGAACAACAATAAAACTATTTCCATGATTTGGTAAGGTTTTTTTATCTGCCTGGGGGTTTATTTGGCAAACTTGTATTTGTTCTTAAGCCCCAGATCAATCATTTCTCCTCTGTGAAATTTTTTCTGATCCCCACCTGGGGAGGTAATCATTACTTTATACCGGTTCTTAATCTTTTTTTTCTCAATCTTGTGTATACTTTTACAGCAGCTTGACATTTCAGTTTACAAATTTGTCTCCCTGCTAAATCACCTTTTCTCATTCAAAACAAAACAAAAACAATTGGAATCCTCTCTCAATAAACATAAAAATCTCATGGCTCATGTAGATTCCAATAATGCCCCTAAACCTATTACTGCCCCTAAAGCTTTCCTGGTGGCTCAGACAGTAAACAATCTGCCTGCAATTCAGCAGACCTGGGTTTGATCCCTGGGTTGGGAAGATCCGCTGGAGAAGGGAAAGGCTACCCACTCCAGGATTCTTGCCTGGAAAATTCCATGGACAGAGGAGCCTGGCAGGCCCCAGGCCATGGGGTCGCAAAGAGTTGGACATGACTGAGAGACTTTCAATTGCACTTTCAAATCTATTACAGTATTACTATGCTAATCCTGCAACCCCCTCCCCACTCCCTGCCACTGCTGCCTAAAAACCCTGATGCACCACTCTTAGAAGAGACATACCCCTCCTCCCCTCTCCTGGCTGACTCAACTGATGAGTTAGGATGAATGCCTATTGAACTGGACACTGTGGCAGATGATGCTGGAGGAAGAGATTTGGTCTCGTCCTCATAGGGCTTGCACTATGCTAGATGAGACAGGGTCTCTAATAAAAATAATACAATGTACAGAGTGAACAAGTAGGCAGGATGAGAGTGTGACTCATTCTGTTCTCAGGCACAGGTTAAGAAAAGATGATGCCTGGACTGTGTTTGGAAAAAAAAATACTTTACCCGATAGACTGGAGAACGGGGAGAAAAGAGCAAGGAAGATAAATTGGGCAGAAGGAACAACATATGTACAGGCACAGAGGCATAAAATTCGTAGTTAATTTTAGTCATGAGCATTGGACTCAGGTCTTTCTGAGATTCTATGCAAACACATTCACAAAATATTTCGAGGGGTGAGCTACCTCTGCAGATGGTTCATCGCATCTCTTCTGTCTTGATTTTTCACTGCTTTAGTCTGAGAGCTGTGTTTCCCTGAGCCTCTTTTCTGGACTCCGTAACACTATATAATAGCTGAAATTGTCAATTTCTCTTCTGGAGAAATATTCCTTGGTGCCAGTTCAGGGCCTCACTGTTGATTCATCCTGCAATTGTGCATATTCAGAAGCTCTTCCTTCTAAGGCTCATGCTCTTCTCTGACATTCAGAGTATTTGCAAGATTACTTTGTAGAAACTTACTGGTTAGTGCTTAGCTTTCCTTTTCTGGTTAACAGCAGGTTGGTTAGTTTTCTACCCTCTGTCTTTAGTCCCTAGCCTAGAGACAGTGCTGTGCTCATTTAGCCTTAGTCTTTCTGTGTTTGTTTTTTTGATTCCAAAAGCCTCCTCATTGATTAAACTAGACTGTATTTATAAAGTTGCTCTCTGTGCCTTGATTTCTCTTCTCTTGGAGGGAATAAAGGCTACATATTTCCTTAAGGGCTTTGCAAATAATGTAGCTTGGCTCAGGTGTTGAATGAGCTCCTAAAAGGAGGTTTAACCCAGTACTCTTTCCTTGGAGACCTTCAGTGGCTATGAGTCTCACAGTGCAGTGGACCTGGCATGATTTTACTATCACCTGGCTGGATAGAGCTGCTACACTCCACCTGGCAACTCCTTTTAAATTTGGATTGAGCTTTGTGAGCCCTGAAGGCTATTTTGGATCCAGGCACCAACTGTAAGCACCTGCCAGTACAGGGTTCTCTCTGCTTCCTTTGTAGTTTGCTCACACACCTCAGCTGTTACATATAGATAATAGTTTACATTTCTAACTGTACTATTAACTGCCATTACCATTTGTATTGGCCAAAGCCAACGAACTGAATTATTAAGAAGTGAGTCTTGGGATTTCCCTGGCAGCCTGGTGGTTAAGACTCTGAGCTTCCACTGCAGGGGGCACAGGTTTGATCCCTGATTGGCAAACCAAGATCCCACCTCCTGAGCAGAGTGGCCAAATAAAAGAAAAAGCAAAAAGAGGTGAGTTTTGTGAATGCTCTCTTCTCTTCACTGCCGGAGTCCAGCTCCAGCTGGTCCAGGGGTTCCCTCAGGATGGACGGCGTCGGCGATGAGAATGAGAAGACAAAGCGAGTCTCGGTGTTTCCAAGAGTCTTCCGACTTTATTGTTTTTAAGACAGCTTTTATATTTTTAGTGGTACATAGAAACAAATGTAAAGTCTAGAGTCACGCCAGATCAGCTTAATGGGTCAGCAGTGCTGACCCTCACCGACAGCGTTTGCATATCTTAGTTCATTTTGTTTACGTCATCTTCTGGCCTGGGGGCCTGCTAGCACCTTGTGACTCTCCATTGATAAGGGTTGATCAGTCAGAACGCTTTTGTATCAGGCACAGCAGGAAAGAATTCATCAATAGAAAGTTTCAAGGTAAAACCTGTTTTCAGTAATTTACGCCTTGAGCTTAACAGAAAAGAATGTGGTCCCATAAAGTCATAGAACAGCAAGCTGAAGGTCAGCTCTAAGTAAGAAACATCAGTTAAATCAACAATTGTCTTATTATTTGTATTAAAGCTAAACTTCTATTTATATAAATCTCTAACTATTATTCTTTCATTATATAGGCTAAATATGTTAAGAGCAAAAACATAGTGAGTAAATATAAACTAAGTAACAGTTTCATAAAGCAATATTTTTTATATTTCCTAATAAGCTTTTTTCCTACCAAGGGCTCTGTGTCTGTTGGGGCTTTCTGTGTGGTGGCTCTCAATGTTGTTTATTGTTAAAGAGCAGTCATACACACTAGCTCCAAAGGCACAGGTACATTTATTAAACAAACTAATATGCTAGCAAGTGGAATTTGGATTAGTATACTCTATGTCCTAGATAATTTTATTAGGGTGCTACCATTCAGGGGCCTTGTCAATTGAGGTTTCAGATTGATCTATTTTAGAAGAGAATCAGGAAAAGGCCTTTTGTCTAAGTCACAGAAAATGAGAAGAGGTTTATTATAGCCAACATCGGAAAGACAGATGTCATCTTTAAGGTGAGTGCTGAGGCAGCCTTCGAGAATCCCTGAGGCCTGAGAAGCTCTGCTCAATCAGTCCTCTTTCCCATGACTCTGTCACGGGTGGGATCTCGTGGACTGGCTCCCGGCACTTCACCAAGCCTGCTCACTTGGCATGGAGTCGTTGATAAGGTCCAACTTTGAGTGCTGTGTTCTTGGCATCATCAGGACCACGAAAACGTACCCATCAATTGATCTTTAGCTCCTCCTAGAATCGGAGTATTTATTCCCTGCAGCAGTGTGGTCCTTTTGCTTCTCTTTCCTGCCACACCTGTTTTGATGCAATCAACCACTTGCTCTAGGCTCTAGGTCTGATCCCCGACCTGACATTGTTCTCTGAAGCAATTTTAGAGAGAATCCTCCAGGCAACTTTGTGCAACAGCAACCATTAATCCCAAGAGGAAACACAGGACACAGGAGAAAACAGAGATTTGGCGAGGTAAAATTACTTATGTTTCCAAGATAAGAATGGAAAGTAGCTGGCTTCTGTTTTGACCTGGTGACAGTCTCAGGATTGTAGGTAGGAGGCTGTAATGTGACCTATGTGGTTAACAGTGTGGACTCAGATGTCAGATTGCCTGGGTTTAAGTCCTGGCTGTATTAATTGTTGCTTCTGTGGTTTGAGAGGCAAGTTATATAATCTCTCTGTGCCTTGGCTTCCTCATCTGAAAAAAAATAGAGCAATTAATAGCCTTTACCTTTTCGGTTGTTCTAAAAATTTAATGAGTTGATACAATTGAAGCATGTAGCAGAGTGCTTGGGGCATGAAAAGTCCTTGATAAATGTTAGTTATCATCATCATCATTGTCATCAGTGGAACTGAGTTTGTCAGGTAGTAGAAGTCAGAAAAAATGAGGCCCACGGATGTTCGTCACTGATCATACAAATTTGTTGCTTCCACAATGTTTTTCAGTGTTTAGAGAACTTTCACATTTATTATCCTGTGTGATTCCATCACTCTATCCTGTGTGATTTACATCACTGTGGCTGGTGTAGCCAGTTATGCCATCTTCATTTTATGGAGATATTCAACTCTACTTAGTGAGAGTTATGTGCCAGGCATTTATGTGCCAGGTACTGTTATGTTCTGTAAACTCAAAGATAGAAAGATAGCATGGTTCCCGCTCTAGGTCAGTAAGAGCTGTCTTTGGGGGTGGGTTTTGAGAAGCCTTTTCTTTTTCTACACTTTGTTTGAATTTATATGATAAAAATATATTAATTTTACGGTCAGAAAAGTAAAAGGTGTGGCATAGGGGATGTGTCTAATGGGGAGACAGGGGTGCAGATTACTAATTATAATACAATTGTCACAGCGGACGTGCAGATAAGGGTCAATGGACATGTAGGAGTTTCAGGAGGAAAGTCAGAGGAGTGGCATTCAACCAGGGACAGGAACTTTAGGAAGTTTGCAAGTAAATGCAGAGAGGAAGGTATTTGAGCAGAGGGAGCATGAATGACTGTGCTATAGCTTGAGGAAATTATGAACCATTCAGTGTTGCTTGACACGAAGTGAGCAGCAAATGATATAAATTAATGCACAATACACAAGCAGGAGGAGTCAGATAATGAAGGAATGTACCAGGACAGAGGTGTTCAGAATTTGCCCTGTAGAGGATGGATTTTGTGTTGAAGAATTTTGTGTTGGAGAGTAGCAGGATGAGAATTGTTGGCAGTGTGGGTCTTCCCAGGTCGCTCAGTGGTAAAGAATCTGCCTGCCAAGCAGGAGATGCAGGTTGGATCCCTGTGTTGGGAAGGTCCCCTGAAGGAGGAAATGGCAACTCACTCTAGTATTCTTGCCTAGGAAATCCCAGGGACAGAGAAGCCTGTTGGGCTACAGTTCATGGGGTCACAAAGAGTCAGACATGACTTAGGGACTAAATAGCAGCAGTAGCAACAGTTGGCAGTGTAGACAAGCTGCTGCTGCTGCTGCTAAATTGCTTCAGTCGCATCTGACTCCGTGCGACCCCATAGACGGCAGCCCACCAGGCTCCCCCGTCCCTGGGATTCTCCAGGCAAGAATACTGGAGTGGGTTGCCATTTCCTTCTCCAATGCATGAAAGTGAAAAGTGAAAGTGAAAAGTGAAATTGAAGTTGCTCAGACGTTTCCAACTCTTAGCAGCCCCAGGGTCTGCAGCCTACCAGGCTCCTCCATCCATGGGATTTTCCAGGCAAGAGTACTGGAGTGGGGTGCCATTGCCTTCTCCAGTGTAGATAAGGGGGCTGATTATATTCTAAAAGGCTAAAATTGTCAAATCAATGCCGATATCAGAACTCAAGTCTTTTGACCCAAGTTTAGCATATTTTCCATTAAACCATGCTGACCCTTCTACGGAGCAGTTTATCAAGGTCCCACTCTTTATTGATTTGCTAGTGTGAATTTAAATTCTGAACTAAGAGAATGGGAAGAGATTTCATATAATCACTAAACAACTTAACCCTGTTTTTCCTCTCTTTGGGGAGACGTGCCTATTAGAAGATAATTTTCTCTTGAATTCCATCTCTTCATTTGACAGGAAGAGAGCTATAATTCATTCATTCTTCAGATATGCACAGAGCATAGATTCTACCAAGCAATTTGTTCTAGTGCATATATCCTTTATAAATTCATGTAATTTTTAAAGTCTAAATTTAATTTGCTTTGATACAGGGTAATCTCACTTCTCCTTTCATAAGATATATAAAGTCCAAAGATGTATGGACAACAGCCTTTCAGAGGAAAAGCTTGCTTTCTCCATGTGACAATAACTACCCTCATTGTGTTTAACACTCTTTGCTTCTACACCCCTGTCCCCAACAGAGGGCATCAGTCAGCCTAATGCACAGCAAACTGGTCATCATGGATTCTTCCATTTGGGGTGACGATTCGTTTACTTCTGATGCTCTCTATCCAGGGCTCCTGCTGTCTGGCAGAAGAGAAGGGAAAATACAATCGTACATTATTAGCGCCCTCTCTTGACTTTTCCTACCTAAAGCACTATCCTGTTAATTTGGCAGGACTTTATTAGTATTTCAAGGGCTTCTCTGTTGGCTCAGATGGTAAAGAATCTCCCTACAATGTTGGAGATCCGGGTTTGATCCCTGGGTCGGAAAGATCCCCTGGAGAAGGGAATGGCTACCCACTCTAGTATTCTTGCCTGGAGAATTCCATGGACAGAGGAACCTGATGGGCTATAGTCCATGGGGTCGCAAAGAGTAGGACATGACTTAGTGGCTAACACTTTCACTAATTTTATTAGAATACCAAGGGTTTTCTGAGCTCCCCAAATCCTCGTGGTTAGTATGATCCTATGTTACCAGCAGAGATTTAGTCTGAATTCATCCTAGGGATGTTATCATCGTTCTGGCAAAATTCATGTCATTGAGTGTTTCTTTGCCATCTGTGTTCTACTTCCTGCTTGTTGGAACAAGAAGTGCTAACCTATTCTCTCTCATCAGTGACAACACCCACTTCTGGGGTTAAGTTCAATCTTTTAAACTATACCCAGAAGCATGGTCTTTTACACATATACTCACTCATTCATTTATCCATTTTTTGACTGCTTATTCAATGTCAGCCACTGACAGCCTTAAGTAACTACTTGAGGCACAGTGCTGGACAAAACAGAAAAATGCTTCCATCATGAATCTTCTGACCTCGTGACCCTGATGGGGGTGGGTATTAAACGTGAAGAACAGATTATTAATTGAGAATGGGAGGAAATGGAAGCATTGACATTTGCCATCATTGTAATTGATTCATTTTAAATAAAAAGTTGAAACAAATTTTAATTGTTATAGATGGGCATGGATTGCTATTTTCAATTTAATTAGAGGGAAGGCAATATACTGCCTCTTAAGATATTGCAGGAGAGTCCATGAGCATGGGGCTATGTGTTTAAAAGGTAACTGCTTCCTTAAAAAACTAAATATGGTCCATAAGATCCAGCAATTCCACTTCTGGGTATATGCTGTTATTCAGTCACCCAGCTGTGTCTGACTCTGCGACCCCATGGACTGTAGCATGCCAGGCCTCCCTGTCCCTCACCATCTCCCAAAGTTTGCCCAAGTTCATGTCCATTGCATTGGAGATGCCATTCAGCCATCTCATCCTCTGATGCCCTCTTCTCCTGCTGCCTTCATTCTTTCCCAGCATCAGGGACTTTTTCAATGAGTCACCTGTTTGCATCAGATGACCGAAATACTGAAGTTTCAGCTTCAGCATCAGTCCTTCCAACAAGTATTCAGAGTAGATTTCCCTTAAGATTGCCTGGTTTGATCTCCTTTCTGTTCAAGAGACTCTCAGGCATCTTCTTCAGCACCAAAGTTCAAAGGCATCAATTCTTCAGTGCTCCGCGTTCTTTACAGTCCAGCTCTCACAACTGTACATGACCACTGGGAAGACCATAGTCTTGACTATATGAACCTTTGTCGGCAGAATTATGTTTCTGCTTTTCAACACACTGTCAGGTTTGTCGTAGCTTTCCTGCCAAGAGGCAAACATCTGATTTCATGGCTGCAGTCACCATCCACAGTGATTTTAGAGTGTGAGAAGAGGAAATCTGTCACTACTTCCACCTTTTCCCCTTCTATTTGCCATGAAGTAATGGGGCCGGATGCCGTGATCTTAGTTTTTTTAATATTTAGTTTTAAGCCAGCTCTTACACTCTCCTCCCTCACCATCATCAAAAGGCTGTTAAGTTCCTCTTCACTTTCTGCCATTAGAGTGGTATCATCCGCATATCTGAAGTTGTTGATATTTCTTCTGCCTTATCTTGATTCCAGCTTGTAACTCATTCAGCCCAGCATTTCTCACAATGTGCTCAGCATATAGATTAAACAAACAGGGTGACAGCAGACAGCCCTCTTGTACTCCTTTCTCAATCTTGAACCAATCAGTTGTTCCATACAGGGTTCCAACTGTTGCTTCTTTACCTGCATACAGGTTTCTCAGGAGACGGGTAAGATGGTCTGGTATTCCCATCTCTTTAAGAATTTTTCAGTTTGTTGTGATCCACACAAAGGCTTTACCGTAGTCAATGAAGCAGAAGTAGATTTTTTTCTTTAATTCCCTAGCTTTCTCTATGATCCAGCGAATGTTGGCAGTTTGATCTCTGGTTCCTCTTCCTTTCTAAACCCAGCTTGGACATCTGGAAGTTTTGGTTCACATAATGCTGAAGCCTAGCATGCAAAATTTTAAGCATGACCTTAGTAGCATGGGAGATGAGTGCAATTGTCTGATAGTTAGCACATTCTTTAGTACTACCCTTCTTGGGAATTGGTAGTACTAAATTCCCAAGTCCTGTGGCCACTGCTGGATCTTCCAGATTTGCTGACATATTGAATGCAACACCATGATGGCATCAACCTTTAGGGTTTTGAATAGTTCTACTGGAATTCCATCACATCCGCTAGCTTTATTAACAGCAGTGCTTCCTAAGGCTCACTTGACTTCACTCTCTGGAATGTCTGGCTCTGGGTGGCTGACCACACCATCATAGTAATCCGATTCATTAAGATATTTTTTATACAGTTCTTTGGTACAGTTCTTCCATGTATTCTTTCCATCTCTTCTTGATCTATTCAGCATCTTCTAGGTCTCTACCGTTTATGTCCTTTATTGTGTGCATCTTTGGGTAAAATGTTCCCTTGATATCTCCCATTTTCCTGAAGAGATCTCTAGTCTTTCCCCTTCTGTTTTTTTCTTCTAGTTTTATAAACTGTTCATTGAAGAAGGCCTTCTTGTCTCTCCATGCTGTTCTTTGGAAATCTGCATTTAGTTGGATATACCTTTTCCTTTCTCCCTTGCTTTTTGCTTCTCTTCTTTCTTTAGCTATATGTAAGCCTCCTTAGATGGAAGGTCTTCCCTGATAGCTCAGTTGGTAAAGAATCTGCCTGTAATGTAGGAGACCCTGGTTCAGTTCCTGGGTCAGGAAGATCCACTGGAGAAGGGATAAGCTACCCACTCCAGTACTCTTGGGCCTCTCTTGTGGCTCAGCTGGTAAAGAATCCACCTGCAATGCAAGAAGCCAGGGTTTCATCCCTGGGTTGGGAAGATCCCCTGGAGGAGGGAAAGGCTACCCACTCCAGTATTCTGGCCTGGAGAATTCCATGGACTGTATAGTCCACCGGGTTGCAAAGAGTCAGACATGACTGAGTGATTTTCACTTTCAGATAACCACTTTGGCTTCTTACTTTTCTTTTTCTTTGGGATGGTTTTGTTTGCTGCCTCCTGTACAGTATTACAGACTTCCATCCATAGTTCTTCAGGCAGACTGCTTACAAGTTCTAATCCCTTGAATCTATTTGTTACCTCCACTGCATATTCATAGGGGATTTGATTTATGTCATACCTGGTTGGCCTAGTGGTTTTCCCTGCTTTCTTTAGTTGAAGCCTGTATTTTGCTGTGAGATACTGATAATCAGAGCCACAGTCAGCTTTAGGTCTTGTTTTTGCTGACTGTATACAGCTTCTCCATCTTCAGCCACAAAGAATGTAATAAATTGGATTTTGGTATTGACCATTTGGTGATGTTCATGTGTGAAGTTGTCTCTGGTGTGGTTGAAAAAGGATATTTGCTATGAGTAATGCATTCTCTTGGCAGAATTCAGTTAGCCTTTGTCCTGCTTCATTTTTTTCTCTGAGGCCAAACTTGCCTGTTACTCCAGGTATCTCTTGACTTCCTACTTTTGCATTCCAATCCCCAATGATGAATAGAACATCTTTTTTGGTGTTAGTTCTAGGAGGTCTTCTAGGTCTTCATGGAACTGGTCAGCTTCAGCTTCTTCAGCATCAGCGGTAGGGGCATAGACCTGAATTACTGCAATGTTGAACGGTTTGCTTTGGAAATGAACCGAGATCATTCTGTTGTTTTTGAGGTTGCACCCAAGTACTTCGTTTCAGACTCTTTTGTTGATTATGAGGGTTACTCCATTTCTTCTGTGGGATTGTTGCCCACAGTAGTAGATATTACAGTCATCTAAATTAAATTTGCCCATTCCTGTTCATTTTAGTTCACTGATTCCTAAGATGTTGAAGTTTATTCTTACCATCTCCAGGTTGACCACATCCAGTTTACCTTGATTCAGGGGCCTAACATTCCAGGTTCCTATGCAATACTGTTCTTTGCAGCATCAGATTTTACTTTCATCACCAGACACATCCACAACTGAGCGTCATTTCTGCTTTGGCCCAGCTGCTTCGTTCTTTCTGGGGCTGTTATGAGTTCTCCTCCACTCTTCCCCAGTAGCATATTGGATAACTTCAGACCTGGGGACTCATTTTTCAGTGTCATATCTTTTTGTCCTTTTATGCAGTTCATGAGAGTCTCATGGCAAGTATACTGGGGTGGTTTGCCATTCCCTCCTCCAGTGGATCACATTTTGTCAGAACTCTCCACTATGACCCGTCCATCTTGGGTGGCCCTACATGGCATGGCTCAAAGCTTCATCAAGTTACACAAGCCCCTTCTCCACGACAAGGCAGTGATCCATGAAGGGGATATATTGCAAAAGAATTGGAAGCAGGATCTTGAAGAGATTGGCACCTCTAGGTTTGTCACAGCATTATACAATTGCCAAGAGGTGGAAGCAGTCCACCGTTCATCTGCAGACAGATGAATGAATAAAGAAAATGTGATATAAACATACAGTGGGACTTCCCTGGTGGTCCAGTGGCTGAGAAGCCACCTGCTGATGCGGAGATCACGGGCTCGATCCTTGGTCTGGGAAGATTCCACATGCTTTGAGACAACTAAGCCAGGGGTGCCACACCTGCTGAGTCAGTGCACCCTCGGACCTGTGCTCTACAACAAGAGAAGTCACTGAAATAAGAAGCCCATGCAGCACAACAAAGAGTAGCCCTGCTTTCTGGAACTGGAGAAAGCCCTCGCACAGCAATGAAGACCCAGCACAGCCAAAATTAAGTAAATAAATAAATAAAATTTTTAAAAAGATCCTGCCTCTATCCCCCCAAATACATTAAAGAAAATACCATACAATGGGATATTATTCAGCCTTAAGAAAGAAGGAAATCCCATCATACGCCACAACATGGACAAACTTTGAGGATATTATATTGAGTGAAATAAGCCAGTCACAAAAGGACACATACTGTATGATTTCTCTTATATGAGACATCTAGAACAGTCAAAGTTATGGAGACAGAAAGTAAAATGGTGGTTGCCAGGGACAGAGGGGAAGGAGAAATGAAGAGTTGTTTGATGGCTAAAGAATTTCAGTTTTACAAGATAAAAAAACTTTAGAGATCCATTACAGAATAATGTGATCATGGTTAACATATTGAACTGTACATTTAAAAATAGTTGAGGGAAAGTTTTATATTATGTCAGTTTTTTGCCACAGTTAAAAATTTAAAAAAATAGTTTTAAATAGTTAACATGGTTACCATGGAAACAACTATGGGTATGATAGAAGGAGTGGTGAGTTGGGGTCAGTTTGAAGACTGAAGTTGTAGACCTAGCCCTGCCAGTTCCTAGCTGTGACTGTGACCTTGGACTTGCATTTAACCTCTAAGTCACGGTGTCCTCCCTGATAAAATGGAGATCATGTCACTACTTCAAAGAGTTTTGCAGGTAATCATCTTACAATTTTTAAAATTACACTATTTAATTTTCAGTGTTTATAAAAAGATGAGTTTTTCCCAAAATACTCAAAAAAAAAAAAGTTCTGCAGGGTTAAGTGAGATAGTGAGATGATGTGTGTGCAAGTTGGCAGACCTAAAGCACTGCTAGTTGGTATGATGATGGGTTTCTCTATTAGCTGGCTTCCCCATTGTGGCATCTGGCCATACCTAGACTTGGAAGGATGTTGAGGCACTGTGTGAGATAACTGAGCATCTCTCTTCCATTTGTCCTGCTATTTTCTTCAATTCCAGTTTACAGATTTTAAAAGTGGAGTGCCTAACCTGGTTGTTGATCCTGTTACCAGCAACCACTTTTTTTCCTGGCTGCACCAGAAAAAATCTTTGTTCCCCAATCAGGGATTGAACCTGCACCCTCTGCAGAGGAAACACAGAGCTTTAACCACTGGAACACCAGAGAAGTCACTCGACAACTGTTCTTACTGACTTCTCAACCAGGCAAGTTCTACTCGCCTCCCTTTTCTTATTTTAGTTAATCCAATCATAGAGTTGGAGAGATTAAATACAAACATGAGGAAATAGAATTGCAATGCAAGGTAGTGGGATAACTACTAAGACTCTTAGAGTAGCTAGGACCCGTTCTTTGGGGAATGGAAAGAAGGGTTGGCATTTCTGGTGGGAGGAAACCTCATGAGCAAAGTTTGGAGATAAAAATAGATGAGAAAAGTTTAAGGGACAAAGAGGATACAAGTCTGCTTGAAATAATGAGCTTGAATGATGAGAAAGAGGTATAGATAATGGGAGGGACTTCAGTAGAAGCTGAGGGTACTAGATTTTGTGCAGTGAAGAGTTTAGTCATTCAGTTTGACAGTGGAAGTTTGATCTCTTTAGCGTGGGTTTTAAACTAAAATTATTCTTGGACCTAATGCAATTACAATAAAATCTCAATAAGCTATTTAGGAGAGCTACAACATGATTCCGAAATACAACTATGCAAGTCATCAGGTGAGAATAAGGAAGAAAAAGACTTAAAAGTATAATGAAAATGGACTTGTCATGACAATAAATGATGGTGGGAAAATTGGTTATTTATAAAAAATCAATTTAGGTTCTTATTTTATATCATATGCCAAAATTAATTCAAGCTCAATTAAAGGGTATAGTATAAGAGAGAAATAAAAATTAGAAGATAATGTTGATAAATGTCTACTTTCTGAATGAGAAAGGATATTTTTGGACATCAGAATCTCCTGTATGCTGATGGTGAGATTGTAAATTGGTACACACATTTAGGAAAGCACTTTGCCCCATCTTGTTGAAGTTGAAGAGGACGTACCTTTTGACCTGATGCCTCTTCTAGATATGCACACTGGAGAAACCACAGAACACAAGGAGATGTGCCCAGGAATGTTCACAGCACCGCTGTTCAAGATATAAAATGCTGGGAAACAATCCAAACATCACAAAATAAGAGGATGAATAAATGGCAGAACGTTTGTAAGTAGATGCTACATAGCAGGGAAAGAGAATGATCCAAAGCATCTCTGTCAACATGGTTAACATCATGTTGAGTGGACAATTATGTTACAGAAGATAATGTACAGTATAATACCAATTATATGCAATCCTAAAATATGAAAACTAAAGAGCCTCTTGATGAAAGTGAAAGAGGAGAGTGAAAAAGCTGGCTTAAAACTCAACATTCAAAAAATGAAGATCATGGCATCTGGTCCCATCACTTCATGGCAAATAGATGGGGAAACAATGGAAACAGTGACAGACTGTATTTTCTGGGGCTCCAAAATCACTACAGATAGTGACTGCAGCCATGAAATTAAAAGATGCATGCTCCTTGGAAGAAAAGCTATGACCAACCTAGACAGCATATTAAAAAGCAGAGATGTTATTTTGCCAACAAAGGTTTGTCTAGTCAAAGCTGTGGTTTTTCCAGTAGTCATGTATGGATGTGAGAGTTGTACCATAAAAAAGCTGAGCGGCGAAGAATTAATGCTTTTGAACTTGGTGTTGGATAAGACTCTTGAGAGTCTCTTGGACTGCAAGGAGATCAATCCTAAGTCAATCCTAAAGGAAATCAGTCCTGAAAATTCATTGGAAGGACTGATGCTGAAGCTGAAGCTCCAATACTTTCGCCACCTGATGTGAAGAACTGACTCATTGGAAAAGACTACGATGCTGGGAAAGACTGAAGGCAGGAGGAGAAGGGGATGACAGAGGATGAGATGATTGGATGGCATCACCAACTTGATGGACATGAGTTTGAGCAAGCTCTGGGAGTTGGTGATGGACAGGGAAGCCTGGTGTGCTAAAGTCCATGGGGTCACGAAGAGTTGGACACGTCTGAGTGACTGAACTGAACTGAAAATATGAAAATAGTACTACATGATGTTTAGGAACATGTACTTAAATATAACATCATGAGAATAAAAGCCCCCCAGATTCAGGGTCATGGTAACCTCTGAAAAGAAAGGACATGATGGGAGACCATTACATAAGAGGCGTCCACCATAATTTTTTTTTTTTTTTTTTACCAAGTCATGAGGCGTGTAGGATTTCAGTTCCCTGACCAGTAATTGAACCTGGACCCTCAGCAGTGAAAGCTTGGAGTCCGAACAACTGGACCACTATTTAAAGGAATTCCCTAAAATGTTTTGTTAAATAAAATGTAAGATGATGCCTATACATTATAAAAATTAAAACAATATCTCAGTATATAATTTAAACTTTACCGTCTTCCTCTGAGCCATGCCCTCAAATATTCACTGTTAATAGTTCCAGGTATAGTCTTCCAGATCTTTTGTAGATATCTGTATATCTATTTATATATCAGGTTTCTCCTAATATAAACGGGGGACTACCTGATCTTAAATTTTATGATTCTTGCTTTTTTCACTTACTGCCATAGACACCTTACCAAATGAGTGCATATACATCTCCCTTGTATTTAATAGCTACATAGTATTCCATTGTATGAATGTACCATAATTTATTTTACTATCCCTCAACTGATACATATTTAAGTTGTTGATATTTTTTTGTTATTAAAATTCTGCAATGAGTATCCCTGGTGAACCTCAGGAGTGTTTTTGTTTGAAATATTTCCAGAGGGAGGAATTTTTAAGGCAAAGACTTTCTAAGAATTTATGCTTAGCAATGAAAGAAATCCCAAAGGAAACCTGATAGATTCCTGTATGTAAATCAATATGCAAAATAATTCATATAAGTAGATCATAAAAGCATTAAAACTGTAATAGAAAAACAAGCAATGAACACCAACAAACAATTTGCAGGAAAATAAATATAAATGACTACTAAATATGGAAAATATTTTAACTATTCTAGCTCTATAATTAAAGAGATTAAAGTTATAATTAGTTTCAAATTTGGGACCTATCGACTTAGACAAGATGAGAAAGGGAGTAATAGTTTTGGCAATGTGGCAGAACTTAATCAAGGACTTAACGAATACTCTTCTCCCTAGACCAGTAATTCCACTATTATAAATTTAATTTGAGGAAAAAAATCAAAGCTGTCATAAGCAGACAGTCATTGCATGTGTCTTTGGGGTAATGGCTCTTTTTCTTTTTTTCTTTCTCAACACACATGGAGACAACAGAAAGCCTCATCGCTCATTTTGTGCAACAGTCCTCTGCTGTCCTGACCACAGTTGACAGGACCAGATGTGGGGAGGACCTAGGTTGGACCAGAGTCCCCTCCGCAGGCAGTCTAGCCTAACTTCTGGATACTGTCTTAAATGGAGACAGTGAAAGCGTGAGAGCTTGATCTGCCATTTTGCACCATGCAGCCTGGTCCTCAAAGAAAGTGCCTCTTTAATGAGAGAAAAAAATAGAGTACAAGCACAGCAAGGGATAGAGACAAAAAAAGACCTCAGGGCTTCCCTGTCCTGCTGCTAGTCCCTGTCTGCTGAAGCTGTATGTCCCTGCCCAGAATTTTAATAACAATTCATCCCTTTTTACACTGGCTAAACCCCTGATAAGGCTCCTGCTGCTCTTTTTATTATTATTATTATTTATTTTTATTGAAGTACACACTTTGCTGTACAGTAAAGTGAATCAGTTATATGTACACATATATCCACTCCTGTATTTTAAAAAGATTTATTGATTGATTTTATTTTTTGGCTATGGTGGGTCTTCTTTGCTGCACGCGTGCTTTCTCTAACTGCGGCAGGCAAGAGGAAGCTACTCACTAGTTGCAGTGCATGAGCTTCTCATTGCGGTGGCTTCTCTTATTGTGGAGCATGGGCCCTAGAGAGCTGGCTCAGTAGTTGTGGTGCATGGGCTTAGTTGCTCCGCAGCATGTGGGATCCTCCCAGACCAGGGATTGAATTGGTGTCCCTCGCATTGCAAGACGAATTCTTAACAGTGGACCACCATGGAAGCCCATATCCACTCTTCTTTAGATTTCCCTCCCATTTAGGTCACCACAGAGCATTGAATAGAGTTTCCTATGTTATATAATAAGTTCTCATTAGTTATCTACTTTATACATAGTAGTGTGTATATGTCAATCCTAATCTCCCAATTCATCCCACCCTCCAGGCCCCTGCTGCTCTGACTCAAGAGAGAGAACCTAGATTCTACCTTGCCCTGAAATATCCCAGCACACAGAGAATGAAGGGAAATGCGTATCCTAATTGCTAACTCTGAAGGTGGACTGGGGAAGAGGAGAAGGAATGGAAGGAAGAACTCAGCATCAGTTGAGCACTTATTAACAAAATGAAGATAATTTATGTGACTCATTTGGATATTTCCTGGCTACAGCAAAGAATACTTTAAACAAACAACCAAACAAATAAGATGCAGAGCCAGGAATGAATGAGAGCTCTGAGTGGCACAATGTTTAGTTTATATACCACACCCTCTTTTTCCTTTATTTTTTTTTTTCCAGTTGCCTCTCCTGGTCACAAAGTTTTACACTGGGCTCAGATGGTAAAGAATCTGCCTGCAATGAAGGAGACCTGGGTTTGGTCCCTGGGTTGGGAAGGTTCCCTGAAGAAGGAAATGGCAACCACTCCAGTATTCTTGCCTGGGAAATCCCATGGACAGTGGAGCCTGGTGGACTACAGTCCATGGGGTTGCAGACAATCCAACAAGATTGAGTGACTAAAACTTTCCTTTTCACTTCACTGGGCTCCCATAATAATTAATTCTTGATCATAACTTCCTATAATACACTAGAGTAATATTACTTACTATATCTTATTCATATTGGAATTTCCTTTGAGCACAGAGTAGTTGCTTAAATATTTGGAATGAGTGCACAAGGGAATGATTAAATAAAATGATAGAAATTTGGTTAGGAACGTTCTCTGATATTAAGTGTTTGAAAGGCTTATTGAAATGTACTGACTTTGATGATGATAATGATTTCTCTTGAAGCTAAGCGTTTGCTCCCATCTGCCTCCAAAGCCAGTGACTTTTAGTTAATTTTAACTTTTCCTCTCTAAAGGTCAACACAGCTGGAATTTTATATTTTGAATGAATCTCTCCCAATTTTGGTCTTCAAAAATACTTTTTCATAAATAGTTTGTTCCAGTTGCCAACTGATTTGTTAACCAGGTCACTAACCATCCAAATCTGAGAATATAAGGTTTATTGACTTTGAAACCCATCAAACAGAACATTTTCAAATATTAGAGGTGGCTGCTGCCATTGTCCCTGTTTCAAAGCTCTTTAAGACTAAGGTCTCCAAAGGAGATCTCTTCAATAAGAAGGTTGATTTGGATCCACACTGCAACCTAACTCCACCAGCAAAGCGTGCTTCTCACCAAAGACAGAATGGGGCTTCTTTGTTGTTTTGGAAAAAGGCTTGAATATCAAGGGAAATGAGTGAGAAAGTTTTCATGTTTTCTATATATACTATAAAGCACTATATACAAACCAAATTGTATAGACCATTTCCCAGGGTAGACAGGCAGTAAAACAGTGAATTTCAGTGCCTGTCGTCTAGTCTTAACACCTGCCCAAGTTCTGCCACTTACTAGTTGCATGATTTTTGAAAAGAAACTAAACGTTTCTGTGTCTTAGTTTCTGTATCTGTAGAATGGGGTAAAAGTACTTGCGTTAACAGGTTATCGTAAAAATTAAGAGAATACATGTAAAATGTCTGCTGTAATTCCTGGCTTATAGAGTGGGAGTTCACGTTGATGATGATGATGGAAGACTTGATCCATTGTTTATACCATTATTTTTCTATATGACATTGTATAGGATATTTAATCTCTGTGTCTTATTAGTCTTTCCTTCTGTAAGATGGAGAAAATAGTAGCCTTGTATTCAATTACTTGGCCATATCATTAGCAAACAAGGATTTAAAAATAGAGGTAACTTGGTACAGTGTGAAAAGGCCTGGCCCTTGGAAGAACTGGGTACAAACTGTGGTTCTACTGGTTACTAACTATGTGGAACTGGACAACTTCCCCATCTCATCTTTCTTATTTATAAAATGGAAATAATATACATCTACAGAGATAGGATTCAAATTAAGTAATGCACAGGAAAGTGAGCTAAATTGCTATGCATGTGTTTGCAGTTATTATTACCAGTACCATACAAGATTGAGTATATTGTCCTTATTGTTCTTTGTTTTGATAACAGTGTATTCAGATTTAAGTTTTCACCCTCTTTTGGTTGTCTTGCCCATTGATAACATTTTAGCAGTGATTTACCTTCTGTTCATAGGTTTTACCCAGTTTTATTGATGTCTTAGAAGCAATGTTAGCTCTCTATGATAGGTAAGAATCCTGGATGCAATATTCAACCACAGGCTACACTTTCTAAAATATGGCCTTGAAAAAAAAATAATAAAATAAAATATGGCCTTGGTGTCTTAAGTGATACAGTAAAAATAACCTACTGAAAAGCAGCAGTTTGCTGAGAATAAAGCTTATTTTTGTGTTTGGTAGGTCACTGCACTTTCTCCTCATATAGGTGTTTTCTAGGGAAACTTAACTCTATAGGTATAATTCTTAAAGATATCTGCTTTGAATTTTAAAAATAAAACCCAACAAATAAATTTGACTTGATAAATTACATTATGAAAGAATTTCTGGCAAGGTCACTTTAAATCATTTTCTCTCACGCATCAGATCAGAGTTCACCTAAAGATGTCATCCCGTAGAAAACCCCAAATTCAGGGCCTAAGAGTAAATTGAGGCTTGGAGAGTTTAAATAACTTGGCCTTGCATTATTAGTCAGGATTCATTTGGGTATAAGTTCTAGAAATTCAATGCCAAAGTAGCTTAAACAAAAGATGGACTTCACTGAATCACACAACAAAAATTAGTTTCTGACATAGCTGAATTCAGCAGCTCCAATCAGGTGGTTAAAACTCAGCATTTGCCAACGTTTTCCCCACAGTATTGGCTTCCTCCAGGCTGGAGGAGAGGGAGGAAGATGGTCAGAATTAGCTCCAACTTACATCATTTCTATGGTTTATGATTCAAAAGAAAGAGAGGTATCAGTCTCAGTTTTCACAGAGCAAATCTTGCGGAAGATCCAGGTGATTCCCTTGGGTCGTGTACCCACCTCTCATGGGTAACAGTTCCCAGACCACGTTAAGTGAGGAGTGTGGTCCTCAAAGGAAAAGTGGGTATGGGTGGGAAGCCAATATCCACCGCACCAAGGCTAGGCTATTACCAGAAACAGGCCTAGGACCTCAGTCTTAGTGCTGTTCTGAAGGTTACGAGAAAGAGAAATAGGTAAGCTCAGAGCAAAATAGTTGACACCTCTTTTAAAGGTATATAAATTAGAAATGAACATAAAGTTCTGAAATGATGTTAAATCAAATGACCATTTTTTATTACTTTCAAAAATATGCAGATATTCTACAATGCAAATCCCTGTTATTGCTAATGAATGCTGCCACACGCACATGATAATTTAGTGTGGAAATGGATTGAAAAGCATGTGGCTCATTTTCTTGCTCCTTGTTTTCTTTTTATTACGGAAGGGTATTTCAGAATATAATTTTAGGGGGAAAAAAGACAAAACCTCTTAAAGAAATATTTCTAAATGGATAAAAAGTATTGAAATGTGAAGAAAGTGGATGATTGTGGTAATAACTAGTATTTATTGAACAGTTAACATGTGTCAGGCACTATAGTAAGTGCACACATGAATGCATGCTAAGTCGCTTTAGTCGTGGTCTGACTCTTTGCCATCCTATGAGCTGTAGCCTGCCAGGCTTCTCTGTCCCTGGAATTCTCCAGGCAAGAATACTGTAGTGGGTTGCCATGCCCTCCTCCAGAGGATCTTCCCAACCCAGGGATCGAATCCATGACTCTTAAGTCTCCTGCATTGGCAGCTGGGTTCTTTACACTAGTGACACCTGGGAAGCCCATAGTAAGTGCATCGTTGTTGTTCAGTCCCTCAGTCGTGTCTGACTCTTCAAGACCCTGTAGACTGTAGCACACAGGGCTTCCCTGTCCTTTACCATCTCCCTGTGTTTGCTCAAACTCATGTCCACTGAGTCAGTGATGCCATCCAACCATCTCATCCTCTGTCGCCCCCTTCTCCTTCTCCCTTCAATCTTTTCCAGCATCAGGATCTTTTCCAATGAGTCAGCTCTTTGCACCTGGTGGCCAAAGTATTGGAGCTTCAGCTTCAGCATCAGACCTTCCAATAAATATTCAGGGTTGATTTCCTTTAGGATTGACTGGTCTAATCTCCTTGCAGTCCAAGGGACTCTCAAGATCCTTCTCCAACACCACAGTTCGAAAGCATCAATTCTTTGGCACTCAACCTTCTTTATGGTCCAACTCTCACATCCATACATGAATGACTACTGGAAAAATCATAGCTTTGACTATATGGACCTTTGTTGGCAAAATGGTGCCTCTGTTTTTTAATACGCTATCTAGGTTTGTCATAGATTTTTTTCAAGGAGCAAGCGCCTTTTAATTTCAAGGATATAGTCACCTCCACAGTGATTTTGGAGCCCAAGAAAATAAAGTCTCTCACTGTTTCCACTGTTTCTCCATCTATTTGCCATGAAGTGATAGGACCAGATGCCATGATCTTTGTTTTTTGAAAAGTGAACATGAAAGTCACTCAGTTGTGTCTGGCTCTTTGCAACCCCATGGACTATACAGTCCATGGAATTCTCCAGTCCAGAATACTGGAGTGGGTAGCCTTTCCCACCTCCAGGGGATCTTCCCAACCCAGAAATGGGACCCAAGTCTCCTGCATTGCAGGCAGATTCTTTACTAGCTGAGCCACAGGGAAACCCATGTTGAGCTTTAAGCCAGCTTTTTCACTCTCCTCTTTGACCTTCATCAAGAGACTCCTTAGTTTCTCTGCTTTCTGCCATTAGGGTAGGTTCATCTGCATATCTGAGGTTATTGATATTTCTCCTGGCAATCTTGATTCCAGCTTGTGTTTCATCCCACCCAGCATTTTGCATGATGTACTTTGCATATAAGTTAAAAGAACAGGGTGACAATATACAGCCTGATGTACTCCTTTCCCAATTTTGAACCTGTCTGTTGTTCCACGTCTGGTTCTAACTGTTGCTTCTTGATCTGCATACAGGTTTCTCAGTAGGCAGGTAAGGTTGTCTGGTATTTCCTTCTCTTGAAGAATTTTCCACAGTTTGTTGTGATCCACACAGTCGAGTGTTTTAGCATAGTCAATGAAACAGAAGTAGATAGTTTTCTGGAATTTTCTTGCTTTTTCTATGATCCAGTGGATGTTGGCAATTTGATCTCTGGTTCCTCTGCCTTTTCTAAATCCAGCTTGTACATCTGGAAGTTCTCGGTTCATGTACTGTTGAAGCCTAGATTGGAGGATTTTGAGCATGATCTTGCTAGCATGTGAAATGAGTGCAATTGTGTGGTAGTTTGAACATTCTTTGGCATTACCCTTCTTTGGGGTTGGAATGAAAACTGACCTTTTCCAGTCCTGTGGTCACTGTCAGCAAATTTGCTGGTCACTGTTTTCCAAATTTGCTTGCATATTGAGTGCAGCACTTTAACCAGCATCATCTTTTAGGATTTGAAATAGCTCAGCTGGAATTCCATCACCTTCACTAGCTTTGTTCCCAGCGATGCTTCCTAAGGCCCACTTAGCTTCACATTCCAGGATGTCTGGCTCTAGGTGAGTGATCACACCATTATGGTTATCTGGGTCGTTAAGATCTCTTTTGTATAACTTTATTTAAATCTGATGACTATCCTGAGTTAGGAAGTATTCTTCTGTTCATTTACAGGCCAGGAAACCCAGGCTGTGAAGAGTGAGAAATTTGGCCCAGTTGCTGGCTCTTGGCACTGGAATTCTACCTTGGGTATAGTATCTGATTCCAGAATCTGTGTTCTCATCATTGGGATTATAATTAGTTATAACTTTAGTCCATTTTTTGTGGCTTCCTTGGTGGCTCAGATGGTAACTGCCTGCCATGCAAGAGACCTGGGTTTGATGCCTGGGTGAGGAAGATTCCCTGGGGAAGGGAATGGCAACCCACTGCAGTATTCTGCCTGGAGAATTCCATGGACAGAGGAGCCTGGCAGGCTATATAGTCCATGGGGTTGTAAGGAATTGGAGGCGACTGAGTAGGCACACACATTAGTCCATTTAATTGTATATAAATTGACTATTTTACCAGCAAAATTATTGCTTGTAGTACATTAATTTGTCTTTTAGCCTATGTGAAAGAAAGTGCACTGGAAGCATAGGCTTTCTCGTTCTGTTTTTTTCCCCCTTTTTTGTTAAATTTCCTTCCCCATCAGCAACACAGGGTCCCTCTTCCTGTTTGATGCATTAGTGACCAAGGACCTCTCACTGCTAGGAATGGAACTGGAACAGCTAAACGTTTTAAATCTCAAGCTATAATTATACACATTAATCACATGAAAAGCCATGCATAACCTATGACTTTTGAGGTACATCTGAAAATGCAACTGCACTGTTTAAATTGTGACCCAAGAAAATGTCACTGCTGTGGGTGTTTCCTGTGTAGGTAAATGTTGTTGAAAGAAATATAGCACCAAATTTTCTTGTCTACGTAGCTGTGTATATAATCCTTTTGTTGCTTTCCCAAGACAGCAGCTCTTGTCTCAGGCTTTTTCACTATTCTTCCCTCTTAGCTCACAACCAGCTTCATGTACCCTCTACCCCCACTCACAAACTGGGCTTGTGTACCTCTGATGGTACTTAAGCTGATGACACCTCTGATTGTGTTATCTTATCAGCCTAAGTGTTTCTCTCCTGTGGTGGTAGTTTAGTCACTCAGTCGTGTCTGATTCTTTGGGACCCATAGACTGTAGCTCGCCAGGTTCCTCTGTCCATGGGATTCTCCCAGCAAGAATACTGGAGTGGGTTGCCATTTCCTTCTCCAGGGGATCTTCCCGACCCAGTGATCGAACCTGAGAACACGTGTCTCCTGCAATTGGCAGTAGGGTTCTTTACCGCTGAGCCACAATGGAAACCCTTTCCTCCTATCAGTTCAGTTCAGTTGCTCAGTCGTGTCCGACTCTTTGCAACCCCAAGAATCGCAGCACACCAGGCCTCCCTGTCCATCACCAACTCCTGGAGTTTACCCAAACCCATGCCCATCGAGTCAGTGATGCCACCCAACCATCTCATCCTCTGTTGTCCCCTTCTCCTCCTGCCCCCAATCCTTCCCAGCATTAGGGTCTTTTTCAATGAGTCAACTCTTCACATCAGGTGGCCAAAGTACTGGAGTTTCAGCTTCAACATCAGTCCTTCCAATGAACACCCAGGACTGATCTCCTTTAGGATGGACTGGTTGGATCTCCTTGCAGTCCAAGGGACTCTCAAGAGTCTTCTCCAACACCACAGTTCAAAAGCATCAATTCTTTGGTGCTCAGCTTTCTTTACTGTCCAACTCCCACATCCATACATGACCACTGGAAAAACCATAGCCTTGACTAGACGGACCTTTTGTTGGCAAAGTAATGTCTCTGCTTTTAAATATGCTATCTAGGTTGGTCATAACCTTCCTTCCAAGGAGTAAGCGTCTTTTAATTTTATGGCTGCAATCACCATCAGCAGTGATTTTGGAGCTCAAAAAAATAAAGTCTGACACTGTTTCCACTGTTTCCCCATCTATTTGCCATGAAGTGATGGGACCAGATGCCATGATCTTAGTTTTCTGAACGTTGAGCTTTAAGCCAAATTTTTCACTCTCCTCTTTCACTTTCACCAAAAGGCTCTTTAGTTCTTCTTCACTTTCTGCCATAAGGGCGGTGTCATCCGCATATCTGAGGTTATTGATATTTCTCCCGGCAATCTTGATTCCAGCTTGTGCTTCTTCCAGCCCAGCGTTTCTCATTATGTACTCTGCATATGATACTTCTGCTTATTATCTTAACTCTTCTTTAGTTCACCAGTCAGTCTGGTGAACTTCTTTAGTTCACTAGAAGATGATAGTCTACATCTTCCAGATTCATCACATGGTCAGCTCACTAGTAGATTCATGATAAGCTCAGCCTTGGTCTGGGAACTGAATGCTTTCATCTGATACAATGTACAGTGTTTTGTTACTTGATGATGGCTTCCCAGACAACTATAATGTATTTCTTCGTTGTTGTTTTTATATTTCTTTTTGTAGATGTCTCCAAACATTTTTGATCACTCATTCCCATCAATATATTTTGGGGGAGCAATTATTAACCAAATATATGTATATTTATTTATAAAGTATATACATATGCTACCAGCATTAGCTAATAACTCAATTATAATATATGTTCAGGATGAAGTTCATTGTTAATGACAGTGGATATAAATCCACATTCAAAATCTTGATGAGTTTGGTATTTTTTTCAAGCCAAAATTTGGTTGAATTTATTATATTAATTTTGAAATGTAGCTGCCAAAAAACCTGATACTAGAAGATGTGTCAGTTCTGCCATTTACTTTTTTTCCTGTGGTTCCATTGCAAAGAACCCTGTAAAGCAACTTGGAGATTTCCTATGGATTAGTTAGGAAATGACAACCCACTCCAGTATTCTTAACTGGGAAATCCCATGGACAGAGGGGCCTGGCAGGCTACAGTCCTGGGGGTAGCAACGAGTCAGACATGACTGAGCGGCTGAGCTCAATCATGAGTTTCATTAAACCTAGGTAATATATTCAGTAACTTCTCTTAACTGACCCGAGCAAACTGCAATAAGTCATTACATGTTGAGACGGACTGAGTGAGACTTATCACTGCCAACTCCTGAAAATGGGCAACTCCCACTTTTCCTTGAGGACATCTCTTGTGCTATTCTAGGCCAAGCGATCATTCCATGGACTGGGTGCAGGATCACTCATTATATATATAAAATATTATGTAGAATATTAGTTTTCTTTTTTGATTAGAATTAGGTATAAAGAGATGTCCCCATACTTTTTTCTCCTGCAACCCAAATGGACTGGGTTGACTTTAAAAATAGTCACAACCTAAAAGTTGAGAGTTGTATTTTATTTGGTGGGAATTTTTAGGACTTCAAGCCTGGGGAGACAGCATCTCAAGTGACCCTGAGAGAACTGCTCCAGGGGTTGGGGGGAGGAGTCAGGTTATATACAAGTTTACAACAGTGAGCAGGTGGTTTAAACATCAAAACATTATTGTTAATTAAGGAAAATCAGATATCTCATGAGTTTGAGTAAACTCCGGGAGTTGGTGATGGGGCAGGGAGGCCTGGCGTGCTGCAATTCATGGGGTGGCAAAGAGTTGGACACAACTGAGTGACTGAACTGAACTAACTGAAGATATCTCAAGTTAAGGAATTTAGTGCTTTTCTATATACGGGAAGATGCAATAGTCTGGGTTCACTGAAATCACTTCTTTCATAGCTATCTGGGGCCAGTATGCTGCATTTTTCACATTCCCCCCTACCCCAGCTCCTCAGTGCTCATCTAGGGAGTGACTGCAGCCTGAGGGCTTCCTGGGGGCCCTCCAAAATCGCTGATTGTTGTGACTCTTTGTTTACTGGTATGGCAGGAAATACTCCATTTCTCAACTGCTTTGTACTTTCCTGGAATATACATACCCTTTGTATGTGTGGACCTCCTTTAGAAACTATCAGTTCAAGGAACAATCTCTCACATAGGCATGGATTTTTCCATTTAAAAAGACCTACTCATTTCAGTTACTCAGCCATTTTTATAGAAAGAGTTTTGAAATGAATTGTCTTTACAGAGATCCATAATTTGCAAGCAAAATCCCCACTCTACAGAATGTGAAATATTCTAAGCAACAGCTGTGAGCATTTCAAACAAGCACTACTCTTTGACAGTTCAACTGTTGCCAAGGGAAACTGAGTTGGTTTTAAAATCTTCCTTGGTTTAAATTCTGCATTTACCCTTAATCAGAAATTGAGCAAAGAAGTACTGCATGGCTAGGACACTGAATTTTTCATGAAGACTGGTATGGGAAATTGAGATGTGGAAATGCAAGTTTCTTGAAGGTGGGAGGGAGACTGGTATTCTAGCCAGTTTTAGAATGCTTAGTGGAGATGGAACTTTTCAGAGCAAACACAGACACTATCTATAGTGGCCAATCATCTGGAGCCAGTAGGGGAAGCCCGCTTCCATCTAAGAGCACCAACTTTTTCGGCTTCCTATGTCACTTAAAAATTTCTTTTAATGACAATTTTTTTTTTTTCATTCAAGATTCATTTCTGGGGATGTGCATAGAAATTTGCAACACTTGAGTGTTAAAACACCACCAACAACAGAAATAAAAACATTTTTTTTTTTTTTCTGCTGTCAGTTGTAGGTATGGTACAGTTTTACTTACATGCAGTTCTACTTCCTGACTATGGAAAACATGATATAATGCCAAGTGGAAAAATTAAAGTCTACAGAACGGAATACACAATTTTAAGGAAGAAAATGCTGGAGAGAAGTACACCAAAATGCTAACAGTGGTCGTTCCCTGGGTTGAATGATTATGAATGCTTTTTTTTTTTTTTCATTTTCCAAGTTTTTCAACATTTGGCACTATGACATTTGTACTTAAGAATTTTTTTTTTTTCACCCTCTCAAAAGACAAATGTAGCATCCACTCGAATAGAGCAACGGTTCAAGAATATTCTCTGGTAATGCACCACTTCGCTTGTTGTTCAGTCGCTCAGTAGTGTCCAACTCTTTGCGACCCCACGGACTTCACCACTTGGTCTAGGGCTCACCAAGAACGCAGCCATATCTCTAAATATTTAATCACTTGTTCTAACTAGAGTTAAGTGAAGCCTTCGCCACAAACTCTTTCGGATCCAACTTGCCAATTAAAAGTTCCCTAACTCCCACAGTTTGGAGCTGGGGTTCCCTGAGCTCTGTGAAGCGTGTGAGCCCAAGCGGCTGTTCTCAGTAAATGATCTCGGGGCTTAGAGACAGCGTTCCCACCTGCGTCCGCCACACCGACCTGGCCCCAACCAGGCTTGCAGCAGCTCCAGGGAGCTGACATTCAAAACAGAGGTTCAGAAAAAAGGAGACGAGGACGAGGGAGAATTCGAAGCGATATCCAACCCTTGGCCGGGCCCCAGGGTTCGGATTTCGGTGCCAGGCCTCCCACAAGGTGGAGCGGAAAGCGACTGCTGTGGGTTTACGGCCGCGAGCCGCGAAGGGCCCATTTACACGAGCAGAGGCGCTGGTTCCGGTCGCGAGTGGACTACTCGAGCCCAGAAAGGCCAGTCTCGCGGCTGAAAGGGGCGGAATCGAGGGCCGGGGATTACCCGACCCCTGCCCTCGGAATCCTCAAGTTGCAGACGACCGCCGCCCAGAGGTTCCGCACTGCACGGAAACCCTTCGTCTTTATGTCAGCTTCACACCTTCCGAGCTTTAGCAGCTCCAGTTGGGCCTAGTCGCTGCAGCAGCTCTCTTCCTCTGTCTACCCTACCGCTTGGCGGAAGCAGTGGCAACGCGGCCTGAGAACGCGGCTGCATCCGGGTTCCTCTCGCCTTAGTCCAATCCTCGGTCTCCTCTCTTCCCACCCTCCTGTTTCTCCGCCCCCCCGCCGCCAATCCGCGATCTGCTCTCAGCCGAACATGCTGACAGGGGAGTGAAGGCGGACGCCGACCAATGAGGCCTCGCTTCCCGTTTGAAGTCTCCAGTGAGTGGACGCCGGAGGCGGGCGCTGATGGCGAGAAGGTTCGGTTGCGCGTGTGCCATGGACTCAGCCGCCCGGTGATATTGACAATAGGAGAGAGAAAGGGGCATTGACGGGGACCCACCGCGGGTACCCAACGGCGGCTCTGGCAGCGGCGGCTCCAGCCCCAGCGACTCCTCCTCTTTCTCTTTCCTTCTCCTCCTGCTGTCGCTGCGGCTTCAGTCTTCCTTCCTCCCTTCCCCCCTCCCCTCGTCGTCGCTTCTGCCGCCGGGTCCGAGGCAACGAGCAGAGGCGCCGCCCGCCGGGAATGTGAGCGAGGAGCCACCGGCGGAGCCGCAACGGGGTCGGTGCCGATTTCATGGGACGGGCCCGCGGGGGAGGATCGTGAGGCCGCCGCCGCCGCCGCCGCCGGAGCGCTGAGGTTTAGGTCCGGCTGTGAGGCCTAGAGGCGCCGCCGCCGCGGAACCGGAGGGACGCCGCGCCGGACAGCCGTCGCCCCGGGCTCCCTGCCGCTGTCCGGACCTCCCCCTGCACGTCCCTGTCCCGCCACCCGCCCCCGCTGCGGCCGTCTCTCCCGTCTCCCGCCCCTCCGAAACCACAGATCATCTTTGGATTCTTCTCCAGAAGCTTCAAGGTAACTTCGTCCCTCCAGCCCCGCGGCTTGTGTGCTTCCTTTCCTCCTTGCTTGCCTCTTCCCCGTCCTCCTGGAGAACCCGCAGGGCACCGGCCTCGGGAAAGGCCTGGCCCGATCTGGCGAGGGGTGCGGGAGAGGGAGCGCCGGTCCCACTTGTCTGATTTACCTGCAATTGCTTCTGATGTCTCGTTCTGTTTGCCCCCTCCCCCCCCACCCCTTTTTCTCCACCTTCCGGCACTGGAGGCATATTCTTGTCCCCCTTTATCCACTGACGGAGGCGGAGGGGGGAGGAAAGGGGGATTGTTGTAGTGAGAAGGATTCTGTAGCAGCTTAGCTTCTCCAGGGCTAGGGGTGATGGGGCGATGGGTGGGAGCAAAGGGAGGATGTGAGCATCCCTACAGACCAACCCCTTGTCTGTCTTTCTCCTCCACCCCAGTACCCCCTTTGGATTATCCTGAGCCTTGGAAATGCCCCGTGCCCGCTGCTCAGAGGATGATAAAGCTTGGGCGCCCTAGTCCTGGGCGAAACCTGTTTCCCCGGGCTTTGCACCGACCCGCTGCTACTGCACGTTCAGTTCTGCAGCGCTTTAGGGTTGAGATCCTTGACGTTTATCCTCGGCCGCGGGCATAAGGGTCAAGTGATTTAAATTTTTTTTTTTTTTTTTTTGCTACCAGTAACTTATCTCTAAAGATGAGACGTGAAGAAGAGACAAAAAGAGTGATGGAGGAACAGGATTTACGGAAATTTTGTGTTGTGAGGGTTACATGTAATCTAAATAACTCACATACCAGATTGGAAAAGCTGCCCCTAATATGCGGAGCTTCTTGTAGATGCAGTCATTATGAATTTTGAAGTGATCTTACTTCTACAGTCATTCATGCTTTGCAATTATCTATCACATTGTATTTGAGGCTAAATTAGGTAGATTGCTAAAAAAAAAACTTTTTTTTTTCTTTTTAAAAGAAAACCAAACGGGACTTCAGCATCCCAAACATCAGCAGTATAAGGTTTTGTTCTTGGTTTCTGTTTTTGTTATTTTTGCTCTGTCAGAATCCAGCTAATTCAGGTAACTTTATTCTCACACGTTCAGGAAGAAACTCCCTTACTCTTTTATTTAGAGGTTAAAAACCACTCGTGTTATGTAGGGATGACAGGTGAGTGAGTGCATTTCAACATTTCCACTATGTGCCTTATTTCTATTCAAGACTACCATTCATTTTGCATGGGGCATGGTGGAGCCTCAGTGCCATGGAAATGAGGGCATCTGTTTAAATTGGTGAATGAAACTGAGTTTAATGTTTGTTACTTTTAGGAAATAGACTTCATTTTAATAATTTGAGAAGGTTAAAAAAAAATCTCAAAGAACTGTTCTGTTCCATTAGTTTGATGGAATGAAAATTAATATTTAATGATGAACTTCAAGGGAACTCAACTTTGTTGTCTAAGTAGGCTGTGAATTTAGGTTTTTACGGCAACTTTGGTGCACGATTTCATCATAGTTTTTAAGCTTTAGTAACATCAGATGGCTTCATTCAAAAAGACTTCTTTGAAATGATTTTAATTATGCACTTTATGTGTTCTGTTTAAAGTAATCTAGTCTGTCTTCATTGGTGGTATGGTGTCGTTTATCTTAGCTAGCACATTGCATTAAAAAGTCATGCCTTGGTAGTTCAGAAATTGTAAATTTCACCTTGCTGTGATACATTGGTGTAGATTCTTGAAGTACTATAAGCATTTCAACTCCAGAGCCCATTCATGATATTAAATATCTTGGGAAAATGTATCGATGGAAGTTTTCCAGTTGCAGAAAAGCTCCAAAATTAATTTAGGATCTCAAGATGAGAAGAGCTGTGCAGTTAAAAAATGAGTACATGGCTCAGAAGAGTTTTTTCAGGTATAAATGAACATCTTTACTGCATATTGTAGAAGCAGCATAAGGCATTAGCATTACAATATTGTTTATATAGTACTTTATTCTATTTTCCAGCAAGTTTTGCTGTTTTCCCATTGAACATAGAACTGTTAATTGATTTTATTTGCTTTCTTTTCCCCATATTCCCATTTTCAAAAAAAGTATGGAATTTTAGAATTTGTGTAACTCACTTGTTTGCTTCCACCTTGGAGGTGTGTGGATGATATTTCTTTCTCTTCAGTAGGGATATGTCCTCAGTACCAACTACTCCTCCATCAGTGGATAAAGTAGACGGATTTTCTCGGAAGTCCGTCAGAAAAGCCAGACAGAAGAGGTCGCAAAGTTCCTCACAGTTTAGGTCTCAAGGCAAGCCTATTGAGTTAACACCTCTGCCGCTGCTAAAAGGTAAGGCTCATGACCAGGTGATGGATTCCTTTTCAGTTGATCTTTTTATATCTGTATATAATTTTCTTTTTGTAGAGTTCCATATTTGTTAAAATTCTTTGTTGCAAGTTGAAGGAATGGGAGACTTTTCAGACAAGTTACTGGTTTGTGACCAGGTATACCCATCCCCCTTTTTACAGGGGCTCAATTGAAGCTAGATAGCCATGGACAGATGAAAAAAATCTTATTATCAGGAGTATCTCTCATATTGATAAGTAGAAAAACTGAACGCCACAGAAACTTTAAGATGTCTGGGTCTGTGTTTTTCTTTTTTTCTTCTGTTGAGATTTAGATGTATACATTGTATGCAATGACACCTGCAAACTGTACAGTCTTAATCACAGGAAGTAGTAGAGGATATGGTATCATTAACTTACATATAGAAAATGATACTTGAAGTAATTCATTTTTTAAAATTGAGAAAAAATGGTCAGTAATTGATTACACGCATGCTTGTTTTCAGATAGTACAAACAGGAGATGGATTTGATGATCATTCTTGTTTGTGGAATTAATTATGGATAAGTTCTTATGAGAACTGTTTTTTTCTAAATTAGACTATTCTCAAAGGAAATAAAAAAACTTGATTTCCTTTGGGCTCAAAGGAAATCAAAAACTTGGTTGCTAGTTATTGAACATTTATTTCTATAATGATTTGTGAAATTGTTACAAAGGTATTATAAGAAAGGTATCATAAGAAAAGCTGGAGTGTGACTAGAAAACGTAGCGGAGGGTATTTCAAGCTTCTGTTTTTCCCATGTGAATTTATGCTTATGTTTTTCCCAGTATAATCTTGAAGTTGGTAGACATGAAATGAATATTGATTACTGCAGAGATGATATATCTACAATTAATGAAGATGAGCTCATATGAGTTTGGGTGGAGAAAATTTTGACTAAAGATTTTGCTGGTAAAAATGAAAATAGTCTTTATGAGACTTTGGAAGAAAAGTGAAAGAAAAACTTGCTAGGGATAAAAGTAACCACGCTTGAACTACCAAGTTGGGAGGTATATTGGGTTCTTTACTAATTTATTTAATCTGAAATGGATAGGTGATAACTACTATCATCTCTGTCTGGCAAAGGACTTTATTCTGAGGAAGCAGTTTAACCTTTCTTAGAACAGATTTAAACTTTGTTATATTAATTTCTTGGGGTGCATGGTAAACATTTAAATTGGCACTTACCTGACCACTCAGAGCCATGGTGTTGGTTTTGTGAGTAGTGAAAGAAGCATGCGTGAGGCAAAGCACGTGTTTCAACATGTTTCAATCCTTTGTTGTTTCTTACCTTGTTTAAAAAAATGTGGTAAAATATATATAACATAATATTGATCATTTTACCTATTTTTAAGTATGCATTAAGCATGGCATTCACCTTTGTATTGTGAAGGCATCCATCACCATCTCTCATCTCCAGGACTTTTTCATCTTTCCCCAACTGAAATCCTGTATCCATTAAATAAATACTACCTCCCCATTACCTCTGCCCCTAACCTCTTTGCAGCCATCACTCTACTTTCTGTCTGTGAATTTGAATACTCTAGGTGTCTTGTATAAGTGAAATCCTACAATAGTTGTCTCTTGTGGTTGACTTATCTCGCTTAGTGTAATGTCCTGAAGATTCATCCATGTTGTAGCACATGTCAGAATTTCTTTCCTTTTTAAGACTGATTAATATTCCATCACACACACACTAACGCACACAAAACTTACTGGTTTTCCACCTTTTGGTTATTGAGAATAATGCTGCTATGAACATGGGTGTGTAAATATCTGTTTGAGTCCCTGCTTTCACTTCTTTTGGGTATATACCCAGAAGTGGAATTACTAGGTCACATGTTTAATTTTTTCGAGTAATTGCCATGCTGTTTTCCACAGCAGCTGCACCATTTTACATTCTTACCAGCAATGCCCAAGGCTTCTTCCAATTTCTACACATTCTCCCTGGCACTTGTTCTTTTCTGTTTTTGATAATAGCAGTCATAATGTGCATGAAGTGGTAGTTCATTGTGGTTTTTATTTCCATAATGATTAGTGACACTGAGCATCTTTTCATGTGTTTATTGGCTATTTGTATTTCTTTTTCTCATATTTTAAGTGTAGTCCAGTAGTACTGAAAAATTTCCAAGATTTCTGCTCCCCAAAAATATGATTTTTGTGAACTTGTATATTTTGCCAGCATAGAAGCATTGGAGAGCAACAAGATCATGTAATACTAGATACATCTGCAAGCTTAATTCCAGACAGACTAAAAGTGATTCTTGTGTAATAAGCACGTTTTAGGAAAATATTTAGGAAGCATTCCACAAGTTAGATTTCCATATCTGTAGAATAACAAAGAAGTACAGTCATGTACAGACTTTAGAAATGTGTGTATGTTCTTGATGATTATAGTGAATGTAGAGAGTTTGTTGAATGACATTTGTTGTCCTTACAATGGATTGACTTTTGTTTGTGTGCCTTCTTACAACTTTAGGAAGTGGTTTATGAACATAGTGAAAATGTAAGATGAATTTCTTTTTTTTTTTTTTGCCATTTCCTTAGGAAAAACCAGAATAAATTATATATACATGCCAAAGGCTAGTTACTGATTTAATTTTCTATAGAATTGTTTTGACTAACTTGGAAGCCTTGAGTTAATTTTATTTGGGGGTGCAGTATAAATTGCAGTTGAATTTTGGGGGTTGCTTTAAAGAATAAAGTAAAAACATGTCCTTAAGGTCTTTAATTTTAGGGGAGTTTGAAAATGGAAATTATATAAACATAGTAATTATGTAACATTTTTAATATATAATTTTTGAAAGCTCAAAAATCAGGTATTCATTAACAATCACTTATTTTGTGTATTTGCCCTATAAAAATATTTATTATAGACATCATAGTATTTGACTGGCTTATAAGTAACACTACCATTATTGCTTAGCATTTTAAAAGTCTCTTTACTTGCAGAACTGTAAAACAGTTAAAGGAAAGTTTCATCTCTTTTGTTCTTTTTCTAATAGGTGGGGTCTTGAAATTTGTATTGGTGGTTTTATTTTCTGCGGAAAGCAGCACCAGCATGTAGTTCTGTCTGTGTTAATATATTAGAGTGACCTGGCTTTTCCTGCAGTTGTGAAATTGCAGGATAGACCTTGACATATAGACATCTGAATTTTCTCCATGAAGTACTTCTGAAAGTATTTTCAGAAGGTCCTAAAGTTTTTGAGCTTGAAGGACTTTTCCTCATTTTCCTGATAAGGGAAATTCAGTAGAGGTTGAGTGCGAGCTTCATAAGAAAATAAAGACTTTGATGCTTTCTTGGTACCTGCACATCAGGACATGCAGCAGACTTTGACAGGTACCTAGGACGAGATAAACACTTAGGCAGATACACACACACACCCGTGGATAATAATCGCAGTAATAATAATGACTACTAGGAGTTATTATCTGGCTAGGTGGTTTATGTTCTCTACCCACTCCTTTTTTAACTTTAAACGATTATATAAATTTAGATTTGAGGGAGATGTTTTTGAAAACTACCACTTCTTTGAAAATGTGATTATAATGAAAGTGGGATCATTGTGGCTAGGCTCATAATTCATCATACGTTTCTCAGGCATTTTGCTTGTAGTTTGAATAGTCGGTATCAAACATTCCAAAAACTTTGATGCCTGGAGGTGCTGTTCAGGCAGAAAGAAACTCTTTGCCTCTTGATAGTGAAACCTTTAGATGGGTAACATTTCTGTGACACTAATTCTCTGATTTTTTTTTTTTTAACTTTAGGCTTATGATTCAGCATACATTTTTGTTTTGTAGGGTGACAGTTTGTAAGGACTTAAACGATTTCAAGTTAAAACTAGTTTTTGTGCTTTTGAAATTGTTAGATGGGATAATTCCTCTCTTCCGTTTGTATCTGGTTTGTGTAGTGTATAGGAATATGCAGATAGACTTCCCAGTTTTTATAATGGACTAGGGCTCTAAACTGTATTTATAATGAGAATGATCGCCTAAGAAATAGTGTGCTTGATTTTAGTGTTCACCTTCCTCCGTGGAGGTTATGCTGCAGTGTTGCATGGGAAGAGGTACATAGGATTTGTTTCCTGCAAGAGTTCTAGCTAACTTGTAGCTTTGTTGCCCAGGGCAAGTGAGTTGACTTCAGAAAGCTTGGTTTCCATATCTATCTAATGGGAATGACAATAAAAATCAAGAGATATGGCAGTACCACATTCAATACATTACTAACTATTGTCATTTAACTGAGATTTCAGAAGTTAGAATATGAATAATGTGAAATTATTATTTGACCTTTTGTATTTTCATAGCAAAAAGTTGAAACTGGAGATTTCTCTGAAAATTAGGGAACAAGAGCATAATTTTGTGGTCATGAACCTCTTTCAACCCCCAAATATGAAGAAACAGTGTGCAAATGTGTTGAATTTAGTAGACTAGTTATTTTAAATATCTTTATTTGGAGATTTTTTTACCTTCTGCATTGGCATCCTGCCACATATTTGAGTGTAATGCTTTTTTATTTTAACTTACTAGTGTTTTGAATAGATAATACAGTTATGTGGTTCAAATTTTGAAAAATACAAAAGGATATGTAATGAAAAATCTTCCTTTCAAGTTGGTTTTCCTAATTAGTTCCCCTTCCCAGAATCAGGCAGCCATAATATACTTGTATTGTAGGTATAGGCATTTTTAAACCCTTGATTTAATTTGAAATGCACTGAGCAGACTGAAATTATATGCACATTTTATATGCATATGTCCATTTTTTTTTAAATGGGAGAATTCTATAGCATTTTTCAAATTCTTGAAGGGGTATTGAAATCAAAAAAGGTTAAGAACCATTGATCTAGTGATCTAGTTTGTACCTTAGATTAGTCATGTATATACTTTATTTTCTTTTCCATTACGGTTTATTACAAGATATTAAATATAATTCCCTGTAGGGGCTTGTTATTTCCCTGTTGTCTAGTAGTTTAAATCTGCTAACCCCAAACTCCTCTAATTTATTACCCCCCCTCCCTTTTCCCCTTTTGGTAGCTGTGAGTTTTTCTTCTACATCTGTGAGTCTGTTTCTGTTTTGTAATTTGTAATTGATGTGTATTCCTTAGGCAACTAAATTGTAGTGTGTGTGTGTGTGTGTGTGTGTGTGTGTGTGTGTGTGTTATGTGTGAATGGTTTAAAAAAAAATAATCATAAGCTTTGCTTTTGAACCAGAAGAACATCTGTAAGTTAATAGGTGTTAATGTTCAGCTTTGCAGCCTTTGAAGCAATGTGTAATATTTTACTTTGGGAGAAGAAATTATAAGATTTTACACAAAACCGAATCTCAAATTACACTGTTATCATGTGTGAAAGATTACACTAGTTGTAGTGAAGAGGTGTTTCATTCACTTTTAGGTGGGAATTTATCTACCTTTCTTCATACATACTCTCTCTGTGTATATATGTATATCTGTATATATCTAACTATATCTATATCTATCCTAATAGTTTGTTTCTGTAGCATAGAGAAAATTCCTGTACGGAGTCTTATGTGGGCCAAAATAAATTGAGAGTAAGCATTCCTGATTTGTGAATCATTTAAAAGTAGAGCGGCAGCTTGTATTCATATCCATCCCATCTGAGTATGATAATTACTGCTTAATTATTAACCTAGGGTTCATGGATTTCTGGTTGGGGATAGGGTGTATGTGTTATAGATGGGCTTCAAGGTTCTAAGAACCTCCTAAAATTTTATATAAAGTTTCTGTGTATGTGCTTTTTTTTTTTTTTTTTTTGGAGGACAGAGTTCATTGCTTTCATCAGATTCTCAAAGATTTAGCGTTAATGATTACTGGTCTTTCCCCAGAGTTAAGAGCTTCTGGCTTAGACTAAAAGATTGGGAAATTGTTACTATTATTATTATTACTGTTTTTCCTGTGTATCAGGTTAGCTTTGTGTGTGCACAGATGCATTGGATACTTATCAGTAAATATTGTAAGCTTTAAACAGAATTCATCATAAAGTGGGTCTCTTCAGGATATAACCCATCGAAGACATAAAAATTAATTAAATTGCTAAATAAAACCTCTCATAAGGTGAGGTGGTCCTTTTCTACTTAGAACTTTCTTCTCTTTGTATCATTTTTCAAGTTTCAGCTCAAATGGGACCTTCTTACGGACCATCCTGCATCACTTTAAAAAATAATCTTCTTTGACATTTCTATCATTTTATTGTTTTTTAGCATCATATTTATAATCTGAAATTATTTTATCTTGGTTCACTTGTACGTTATCTATTTCTCATCGCCCATGAGAATGTAATCTTTGCTGTGAATACCTTGTTTTGCTTATCTCTAGGGCCTAGATCAGTGCCTCATACATAGTTGGTATTCAGTTAAGTATTTGTTAGCAAATGAATGAACATTGTTAGTTCCCAACATTGAGGTTATTAGTAATAGCAGTATAGACATTTGTTTTTGCTTCCTAAAGATTAAAATTTTTCCCCTCAAATCCAGGCCATGCAGATTTTAACTAGTAATTTACACAAAATGGTAAACTTGTTTAATGAAGACTTTTCAATTTTAAAGGATCAAATAGCTAAGTGTTCACTTAAAATGCTGAGAATGGGTTTATGTTCTGTGTAATTCTGCATGTTTCAGGTTAAAACCAGAAGTGGTATCTTGAGAGAGAATGGAGTGGATTATATGTATGGTAGACTAAGAGTCATTCCTTTTACTTAGGGGATTCATCACTTTGACTTTGCACAAGTTAAGATGTTAATTGGAGAAGGAAATGGCAACCCACTCCAGTGTTCTTGCCTGGAGAATCCCAGGGATGGGGGCGCCTGGTGGGCCCCCGTCTATGGGGTTGCACAGAGTCGGACATGACTGAAGCGACTTAGCAGCAGCAGCAGCAGCAAGATGTTAAGTACAATGAAATTTCTTTTTTCTGCTGGTGTTTGGGGACTGAATTATGGGCTGATCAGATCATCAGACTTTCTTAATATAGTTTGAGAGAATATCTGATTTATAATGGACTTTCAGAGCAGTGATTTATGGTCGAATTTTCTCGTCTTTAAAACTTTTATTTTATAATAATGTTAGCTCTTAATATTAACTAGATTTTGTAGCACTTGAAAAAGAACAGTAAAGTTTCTCGATATTCCATAAAGGCTAACTAAAGTAATTCTTTGATTTGTTTGCCAATGACTTTCTCTTTTACCACTTAAAAATAGTTTTCTACCTTTGGTTTTGTAAGATTTTATTTAAAAAACCCAGGGATCTCATTTTTATATTATAGTACATTTATGCATAAAAGAACTTATGTATATGTTAACTGTATAATATTATTGTTACCTAATATGTAACAGTATACACCTAATATATGTATCATACATTACTTGAGGGAGGCAGGTGCCCTCCCTGAGGTAAGAATGGAGTCTCTGGGGTCACACCCACGTAGTTTGAATTCCAGGTCCATGCACAGCCATGTGACTTCTGAGCATTGGCTTTATATCTTCAAAACTGGGAGTGTATTAGAACCCACCTGAGAGTCAGATGGAGTACCATCAGGCAGGTAAAACATTTAGCTCAGTGCTGGGGCCATTGTACGAGTTGAAGAGTATTAACTATCACAATTATGGTTAAGAACTGCATAGTAGAAAATGCTTACCAGTGTTTTCAGTTGATTTTTTATTTCTTTAATTCATTACGTGGATTATTTCCACTTAGGTAGAAAAATATGGAGTGAGTGGAGTTATGAGAATTAGACTTCAAAAGCAAAAAAGGGAACTGGTTCTTGTGGAACAATCTCAGCATTATTGTTGAGTCAGTTTGAAACCAACTTCTCATTTCAGGAGTAAGAAAGATGGCTAACGTGATTATTTTCAAGGGAAATTCCATTTGTGGAGAGATACACAGGAGAAACTATTGTTAGGTAAACTAATTTTGGAAGTTGTCTAGTAGGATAGGATTTACAAACTTTTTTGTGATCACTTACTCCTGTCAGTAAAAACAACATGTATTTCTGTTTATATATTATATATACATGTGCTATTATGTAAATATGTAATGCACGTTAAGAACATACACAGACATAGAAAATTAAAAAGGATGATACTGAAAAATACAATGTGTAGATGTTCTTAATACTTCGTTTTTAACCTCCTTTTCCCCTGCCCGCCCTCCCAGCACATTCACTAGCCTTGGGCGTCTCTTTATTTTGATGTTTTACTTCAAAGAGAGAACCTTCTCTTCAGGTTTTGAGCCTTGTTAAATTTATAGCAGTTTGTTTTGAGCCAGAAAGAACTGACACTGAACCCAGATGTGGAGAGTTGAATGTGAAAACTTCTTTATCTTCTTGAGGTTTTTGTCTAGGCTTTTCAGTTTATTGCACCTTAAAGAAACAAAATCTGAATGGACAATTTTGCCAGTTTGAATATCGTAGATGGTTCCTTGTTGAGGGCTCTGTGCTGTTGATGGGTAGGTTTCAGAGGGCTCTTAAACCTCGTGAAATTCCAGGCAGTATTTTCTGTCTCTGTGCAGATTGACATTTTTCTGGGCACAGCGTTTAGAGTGTTCATCAGATTCTCAAAGGAGTTTCTCCCAAAGGCTAGCAACCATTGCCTTGGGTGGTGGGTGTCCATTTGCTCAGAGCAGAGAGAGAGAGAATTTGTCATATGACCCCTTTCTATAGAAGGGAGATCTCATGTCAAGAGATTTCTCCTGCATGTGTCTTCTGATTTTTAATTCTTTTTGGTATCAGACAGAATTTTAAAAGATGTTTGAAGGTAGAAGTTGCTACGTGACTCTAGTGCAGTTGGTTGGAAAATTTTTGATCAGTGTCTTTTGAAAAATGAAGCTGAATGAATGTAACTACCATTGGTAAAATTGAGAGTACCTGTAAAACAGCATTTTCTCTGGAACAGCTGTAGACCAGGAAGAAGTCGGGTGGAGAAGCTCAGGGTATCTTTACTGGTGAAGAAATAATTTAGTAACCAATGAAGCAGAAGAGAAGCACTATCGCTTGGTTCTGCCCTATGCTGGGCAATGTACCACATGGGGTTGCATTGACGCTTCGCAACAACACGAAGAGCATGGGATGTTTGTTGTTGACAGAGGGTAGAGAGAGCCTGAGTTGGGACCCCAGGCCCATCTGGTTTCAAAGCCAAGGCTTCTCCATTATATGCATTCGTGGTGGATGAACACAGGTAGGCACTGGACCTAACAACTTTCTTGCTCGTGCTGTGCTAAGATGACTTCCTAAGTGAATCGTCTTACTTCCTCTTGTAAGAACCCTGAAAATTGTGAGGAGATGAGGTGATGAGAAAGAGAAGCAGAGAATGGAAGAGCAGGGAGCTGCCAGGCTGGCAGTCGCACTGTGCTGATGGGGAAGAGTCGAGGAAGAGGAGCAGGCCTCCTAGACTCAGCTCCTTGGAAAGGCCGAGGCGCAGTGCCTTGAGAGGCAGACAGAAAGGGCAGCTGGCACCTCACAGTGGCAGGGAGAGGGTAGACGCCTGCCTGGACCCCTGTTGTCACTGTCACCATAAAGTCCAGATAGTTAGAGTTTGATAAACAGGTAGCACTCTTGCCATGGTGGTTGTTTCTTTTTTTTCCTTTTTTCTTTTTCTGGCTGCACAATGGCATGTGGGATCTTAGTTTCCTGATCTCAGTTTCCAGGTGCAGGCATTGAACCTGGACCTGCTACAGTGGAAGGGTGGAGCCTTAACCTCTGGACTCCCAGGGAAGTCCCTGGCAGGGTTGTTTTTTTTTTTTTTACCATTCATCTTCCCATCTTTGGGAACTAGCATATTGTAGGAAAGGGTCTGGGTTCAAACCTAGGTGATAATTCTAGCTTTATGGATTGAGATCAGGTATTTAACCTCTTTGGAGCTTCAGTTTCCACTTTTGTAAAGGGGGACTCATATATCCCAAGGTGGTTGCGAGGAATGAGATTGTGTGGGTAAACTGCTAATGTGTGGTTGGTGGCTTAATAAATAGTCCTTCTCTTGCTTTCTGTTTGCCATTGATCTTTCTTTGAGTCACTCCTGTGGGCCCACATCATGTTTCAGAGTACACAGTGTTGTGAAGGAAGAGGTCTGGCAAAATTCCATCCATTTTTGTAGGCACCGTGAAAGACTTTTTGTCTTTTTAAAAAAATTTATTTATTTTTAATTGGGGGGTAATTGCTGAACAATGTTGTATTGATTTCTGCCATGCATCAGTGTGAATCAGCCATAGATACACGTGTCCTCTCCCTTTTGAACCTCCCTCCCACCCCATCCCACTTCTCTAGGTTGTCACAGACCACTGGGTTTAGCTTCCTTCACCATACAGCAAATTCCCAGTGGCTCTCTATTTTACATACGGTAAGATACATGTTTCAGTGCTGCTCTTTCAATTTGTCCCCCCTGCCTCCCCAGCTGTGTCCACAAGTCAAAAGACTTTCATCTTAAGGTGAGGTTACATCTTAATGTAATTAATTTGTAGTTGCCAGTGTCTGGAACATGGTTCAAAGTAAAACATTAAAGCACGAAAAAGAACTTGGAGAAAATTGGGACTTGCTACCGTTTCAGGAAAAGTGCTATCTTCTGACAGGAAAGATACAGGCTTTGGAATTAGCCTTTCACCAAAACATGCCCAGAAGACTCCCTCCACTGAGGTGTTGCACCTTAGCTATCCGTTGTAAGGGTATACAGTGAGAGTTCAGAGTGGTTTCAGGCTCCGGAGGACCTCTTGGGTGTATTCTTACATTAGCAGTTTGGAAATCACAGCCAGCCTGTACCTTCCACATTGTAAACTTGTAACACTTCTTTTGAATGAGTCTTTTGAAATTCAAGGACATTTGTAGCAAAAATGATGCTTCTTTTAAGGGTCAGAAGGCTGTTTCAACCTTTTGACTCATCAAATTAAGTTTTCAGAAAGTTATAGTGATGAATCAGAAGGACTGGTGTTTTTCCTTAATTTGTGAGCAAAAGTCAAGATGACTTGAAAGCACATTGATACAAGGGACTTTCTAAAAGTAAAAGGAAGTTTCAGGACTCTGTTCTACCTTGTCTTCCATGCATCCATTTATGTTTGCCTCTTCAGCTACGTCTACACTATAGAACCAACTGGTATTTTTAATGGTACCTAGTGATTTAGAAGGGCTTTCCTGGTGACTCAGAGGTAAAGACTCTACCTGCAATGCAGGAGATGTGGGTTCGATCCCTGGGTGGGGAAGATCCCCTGGAGAAGGAAATGGCAACTCATTCTAGGACTTCCCTCATAGCTGAGTTGGTAAAGAATCCATCTGCAGTGCAGGAGACCCCAGTTTGATTCCTGGGTCGGGAAGATCCCCTGGAGAAGGGATAGGCTACCCACTCCAGTATTCTTGGGCTTCTCTTGTGGCTCAGCTGGTAAAGAATCTGCCTGCAATATAGGAGACCTGGGTTCCATCCCTGGGTTGGGAAGATCCCTGGAGAAGGGGAAGGCTACTCACTCCAGTATTCTGGCCTGTAGAATTCCATGGACTGTATAGTCCATGGGGCTGCAAAGAGTCGGACACGACTGAGTGACTTTCACTTCACTAGTATTCTTGCCTGAGAAATTCCATGGACAGAGGAGCCTGGTGGGCTGCAGTCCCTGGGGTCCCAAAGAGTCAAATACGACTTAGGGACTCAAACAACAGCAACAACAACAGTGATTTAGAAATAAAATACATCTCACTTTAAGAAAGGACTCCCTGGTGGCTCAGATGGTAAAGAGTCTGCCTGCAATGTGGGAGACGTGTGTTTGACCCCTGGGTCAGGATGACCCACTGGAGAAGGAAATGAAAACCCATTCCAGTATTCTTGCCTGGAAAATCCCGTGGATGAAGGTGCCTGGCGGGCTACAGTCCATGGGGTCACAAAGAGTCGGACACGACTGAGCAGCTTCTCTTTCCTTTTCTTTAAGAAAGCTTAAAGATGTTTTAATCAATAACAGTTAAGATGAAGTTCTAAAACTCAGTCACTTCGGTCTGGGATGTGACTGGTTCTTGGAGGAGGTCTGTTTATAACTTTCAGGTATGAGGAATCTTGGCATAACCTTTGGCTGTTGAGAAAAGCTTGTGCTTTACTACTTCAACTTAGTTATTTCCTAAAGATTCTGAATAGAGCTATATTTTATTGTGTTTAGACTTATATCTTAACATTGTAAAAGGCATTTCAGCTAATGGTGGAATTTATTTAGGCATTTCTGGTTGAGTGGTATGTTCTAGAAATGGTATATACTTTAAATACCCTTGACTTACAAGTGGTAGGCCCTGTATTCATGCTCTTGAATTTTGGTGCGATCTGAATGAAATAAATTGTGTGCAGGTATTTTTCAATGTGTGTATGAAGCAAATACCTATGAAAAGAGTCTGCATTTGACCTGGCTAAATCAGTCACATCCAAGGGACTTAAATTCTCATTTTTGAAGTTGTTTTGTGGGCTCTTTAATTTATTTCGTTCATTTGTTCCTTCATTCATTCATCAGATTTCTACTTTGTGGTGTGATGTACCCGGCACTGTCTTGGAAACACTGATGAGCAAAACAAAAAGACTAATGAGGTACTTCTTCTCAAAAGGCCATTGTAGCTGGAGGTCAGAGACTGATGGAGCTCTTCAGGTTGTTGGGCCAAATAATTCAGGCTACGTTAAAGTTTGTCCTTAATCCTGAGGTTATTTGTTGTCTGTTGTTTAGTTCTGTGACCCCATGGACAATAGCCCTCGAGGCTCCTCTGTCTATAGGATTTCCCAGGACATTTCCTTCTCCAGGGTCTCTTCCCAACCCAGGGTGTTTCCTGCAATGGCAGGCAGGTTTTTTACTATTGAGCCCCCCAGGGAAGCCCAGGGGTATTTGTACATAGCCGTAAACATACAAGGATAGAGTATATACATCACCCATAAATAAACCTCCTACTCAGTCAGTCACTAGGAGTATTTTCCCCTCCTGTTTATGTATTGCCTTTTAAAAAAAGTCGTTTATTTGTTTGGCTGTATCGGGTCTTGGTTGTGTCATACGGGATCTTGTGTTGCAGCCCATGGACTCTCTAGCTGTGGTGCTCGAGCTCTGGAGCACACAGGTTCAGTAGTTGCGGCTTGTGGGTTTAGTTGCCTTGCAGCATGTGGGGATCTTCCCCGGGCCAGGGTTCGAACCTGTGTCCCCTGAACTGGCAGGCAGATTCTTAACCACTGGACCACCAGGGAAGTCCTTCATGTTTAAATATTCTTGTGTTATGCTTTAAAATTTTTTTTGTTATATGTGATGATTAATAGCATTGTAATTATTTTGAGGTAGTCTTATTGGAGTTGGAATTTTAAAAAGTTCTTTTTTCTTATCATGGTAACATCATGCTTGTCATTTTCTGACACTGAGGTTTCTTTGAAAACAAATCACTTAATCATTACTTGCTTTTTAAAAGTTTTTACCAGTTTACTTTCAGCCTATAAACATGAAATGTACAAAATGGAAAAAAGTCCTTTTAAAACTAAATAAAGTCCACTTGAAGGTCCAACTACATGCTCTATAGATGGCACTGTGTTATTAAAGTGCATGGTCTTAAGTTTTCATGTTTTAATTCACTCTTTTATGAACTGGTGCTTGGAATAGTGGGGAACATAATGCAGTAGATTTAATTCATTAATAGAAGAAAGGTTTAGAAAGATTAGAGCTAGATTTACTGTCAACACCACTTGAAGCTCATTAAATGAGAATGTAAGCAACAGTAAACCACAGTTAGGCAAAGCAATTAACACTGGTAAATGGTTACTATAAAGATTGGGAAAAACAAATAATAGAAAGTATTTTAAATTTGACAAATTGAATGAAGTTAAAAATTGAATCCACCTCTTTATCACTTGCTAATTTTAAAATTTCCCTAGCTATTATGATTTAAATTATTGGGTGTTATCTGTGCTGCGTTCTGTGGGTGGTGAAAGTTGAGTGGAATGAGTGCTTTTCAGTACCAGTGCTTGAAGCAAAACTGGATTTGTGATAGTTTGTGATGTCTCAGACTCTGACTTGTGGGAGTGTACAACAGTAAATAAAAGAGCTGTAGAGTGTGGAGTTTTTGACAGTCAGAGCTTAAAGGACCACTCTTGTACCTCAGTGGTTAATGAATTTCAAAATGATTTTAGAATCAATGTACACTCCTCTAAGTGCAAATCTGTATTTAATATTAGCATGCTCTTGGTGAAATTATATTTCTTTGCAGTTTTACTTACTGGAATATTTTCTTTTAGTTGTTAAAGTAACACTTTACCTTCATACATTTCCTGGCTAGAAAGATACCCCCTTTTTATTCTGTACTATCTCTTAAGGGAATAATTTCTTCACATCAGACCATCATAGTTAATAATTGATACTCATTTCTCCATAAATACAAGGATAATTGGGTAGTTATTTGCCCTGCTTGGTGAGATAGTTGTAATGTTTTGCTTGACTCATGTGGAAAAGATGAGAGATCAAGCACTTCTCCACAGGATGGTTTTGAGTGTTGAATGAGTTAGTATAGCTAATGCTCGGAGCAGGGCCCAGCTCATGCCAAGTATTATATAAATGTTAGCAAGCTTTGTCATTGTTGCTACTGTTATTATCATTTATTTATAAATAGTACTGAATTGTATCTTAAGGCTTGGGTTTCAAGTGAATCCTGTGAAGATGGTCTATTTTTGTATACCATGTTTAGAAAGTGGGTGCTTTGTTTTTTGAAATCTATTTAGTCTATACATAGACAAAATTGTTTAAGCAAAACAGTGTATCACTATATACTACATTTACTAATGAACTTTAAAGAACATTTAAAATGAGTTTTTGAGTGAAGAAATATTTGAAAGCTGTAAAAAAAAAAAAGATTACTGAACCCAAGGACTAGTCTAGCCAAGAGTGAGCTGCGTTGCGTTATGATGGATGCTGAAGCATTGTGCTCACCTGTCTTCCCCAGCTGGTATGTTCGGTGCTTTGAGGGGAGGGAGGCTTGGGGAGTTGCATGTGTGTGATGACACTGAACATTGTCATGTGTAACATCAGGAGGGACCGTAGGTGGTTACTAAATGGAGTTAAGACGTTGGTGGATGCTACCTGGACAGATAGGAAATAGTTATCAAGCTAACATCTTTCATTTTGTGGGAACATTGGAAAATCGTAAAAAACCAAAGCAACCCCCCAAATCTAAAGAATTTGCTTGGAGTTTTGCAAAAGTATCTTTCGAGCAGGTGGTTTAGAGTATGAATTTCAGGTGTGTTAGCAATTTTTCTTCATCTGTGAGTTTTTACCTGAAGCTGTTTTTATGAACTGAGATTATGGATTTGTTATTTGTGTATAATTTTGACTAGCAGTGAACCTGTATTTAGTCTTTCTTCAGGCCTAAACCTAGAAAGTTTTTTTTCCCCTTTTTCTTTCCCTTGGGAAGTTATGGTTATTACAATGTTCAGACCACTCTTTTCTCATCAGATGGTAAAGAATCTGCCTGCCGTGCAGGAGATGTGGGTTCGATGCATGAGTGGGGAAGATCCCCTGGAGAAGGAAACGGCTACCTACTTCAGGGTTCTTGCCTGAAGAATTCCTTGGCAGAGGAGCCTGGCGGGCTACACTCAGTGGGGTCACAAAGAGTCAGACCTGACTGAGCGACTAACAGAAACCTGGAAGGTTTTTTTACCCTTTTACTTTCCCATGGGAAGCTATGGTTATTACAATTCCCCAACCACTTGTTTCTCATACTTGTCTCACGATAATGAGTTTTCCCGTTGATATGTCTTCAGTTTCTGTTGAGAAATAATGAATTCAAATAAGTAACTGTGAATTGAAAACATTCATGAAAACAACATGTACATACATTGAAGTGGGTATATAATGAGGGAAACCAAAGTGCCAAGACATTACTTGCAGGTCAAAGTTCAGTAAGTGGAGTCGAATTGGAATGCATTCAGAAAAGAACTCTCTCTTCCAAGTGACCTATCTCCTTGAACTGATAGATGCTGATGATTCTGTTCTACCTTGAATTTTTACTTTTTATCTTAAAGATTTAAAGTAAAGACTCAAACTCAGAGAAATGAAAGCTTCAGTCAAGGCAAGACACTTTAGGTGTACACTATACTGTTTGACTTCAGCTTTGTTGAAGCAAGAGACAGTTCCTAGACTTTTTCCCTGCCATCTGTTTAAAAACATTTTTTTAAGACAGATTTTTGACATTTTTCCAACTCTGTTTCTCTTGCTTAGTTTTTTTTTTTCCTTTCAGGTGAGTTTACTTCAGGCCATATAAAACTAGCTGTGACTGGGTCAGAAGTATAGAGGTAGCATGGGAAGCTAGGGAGACTGATGATTAAGACATGAAGATGTTGCATGGCCAGCAAGGTGGCGTTACGGGAAGAGGCTAGGTTTGTGAGCCAGCCAGCCCAACGTCTTGGAATTCCAGCCAGTTTTCCTTGCAAACTGGGTGACTTTGGACACGTAACCTTCTTAGAGCCTCAGTGTACTCATTTGTAAAGTGTTGATAATATCTGCCTTGCAGGATTAGTTTGAGAGGCCATGTCTATGATATGTCTCAACCAGTACCTCACGCATGGCAAACACTTGCTGATTGACCCTTGTCATGATATTTCCATCTTTGGGGTCAGGGATCATGTCCATTCATGATTATATTCCCACTGTCTAGGGTAGTATTCCTTCACATTGTCTGTCCCTGTTGATTGAGTACCTGTTGAGTTGAAGCCATCCTTCAGATAGGAAAGGAATTCTTTATGTGTGTAAAGCAGTGCTGATTCATTCCTTTTTCTTTTCTGATTTGTATCTTAAATATTCTTTTAAACAAATGTACATATGTATTTTAAAAGAAGAGACTTTTATGTCACATAGTTATTTAATAAACTGAACATTGCTTTCAAGACAGATGTTTATGCTTGCCCTGGTTAGATGAAAAAGTGCTGCTTTGGACAGAGTGCAGTCTCTGAAAGGATTATCAAAAGTTGCCAAGTGCTTTGAAAGGCTTCCTCTTCTGGTTTTATCTTCAGTCTCTTCAGCTGTGATTTAGAGCTGGCTGTGTCTGGTGTGTTGGAGACATAGAGAGAGTGCTTATAGAGTGAATGAATATGTAGATGGTTCAGATATCAAAATTTTGTGGGATCTTCATTGGGTAATATTTACTTAATCATCTTTGCAAAGCAGAGAACGTATGCAAACATTAAATGAATTTTAGTACCTTCTTGACAATAAAAGCACCTCAGTTTCCTGTCACATCTTAAGTGTAGACCAAACAGACTTGCTGGTTCACAGTAATTGCTGCTGGGCACTAACCTGGCACTTTGCTGCTCTCCTTAAAATACACCATAGAGAAGTTTCCACTGGGTTAGCACCTAGGGCCTGAAAAGCGTCACATTTGTATAGTCTCCTTTGGGTGGATATGTGGGGGGTGTGTGAGCGAAAGAGGGAGCTGTAGGAGAGTTTGTGTGTTCTCGTCTTTTCTCTCGCTTAGGCCCCACTTTTCTTGTAGGTACTTAGGTCGTCTCAGATGCACTGGTTCTGGCTCACTTGTGATTAATGAGAAGAAGTGCTGTAAAAGTTACTACTCTGGTCCTCTGTGTAGTTTCTCTTTTCTCTTAAATGAACTGTTTTCCTTCACCCAGTCTGTCGTTTGTTTGGTGTGTGTTCAGGAAATCTAAAAAGCTTATTTTAATTCTAGACTTAAGCTAACATAATTAAAAAGGAAAAGTTTCTGTTGGTTATTGCAGGAAGCCCTCCCTACTTCTACTCCCTGCCTCCCACGCCCTACCATCAGTATATTTTAATCCTTAGGTTTTCAGATTTAGATTTTTGTGAGGCAGCCTTTATATAGTTAGTTGTAGCATGAGAAAACATGTATAGGAGTTTATCCATACAGCATAAATGCTTATACTGAAAGCAGTTAATAGTCGAAGTATTATTTGTATGTATGTATGTCTGTCCTTCTGTCCTTCCACCTTCTATCTACCTATCTGTATCAGTCAAGGAAGAGTGATCTCAACTTGTGATCTCTTTAATATAATTGGTTTCTTTTCTATAAGGAAAGAGTTTTAATTAGTCATCTGTCTAGACAACCTTGAAAAAGTATCATTTTTAATGTTTAGAAGGGAGGTAAAGTACTTTTCAGAAATGGTGTGTAGGACATTACAAAGAAAAAGTCTATCGGTGTGAAATCTTTTATTCTCACGGTTTTCTGAGATGCTTATCTTGGTGATTTTATTTCACAAAGAACTCAGCTCCCTGACTCTCATACACCGCACTTTAATGAGCTACACAGTAATTTGTGTCTTGTGCTCTCTCCTTTTTAATCAGCTTATCACTCATCAACATCATACCCATTTTGTATCAAGTTACTTTACAACTGAAACTTTCTTTTTGTGTAATGCCATTAGAGAAACCAGGAGAGCTTAGTGGTTTGCTTTCGATTTGGGGGATCAAAAGGTATTCAGTTAGCTTTTGCTGTTTGACAAATGATTCCAAAACTTGGTGGCTTAAACCGGCCATTTAGTTAGCTCACCATTCTGTGGTTTGGCGCTGGGGTTGGGTTCAGCTACAAGATGGTCCTGGCCTCTGCTGGGCTCACTCTTGCACCTGCAGTCATCTGGCACATAATAGTGTCATTCACATATCTGATGGTTGGCTGCCCGTTGACTGGCTGTGGCTGCAGAGGTGTCTGGGCTATGTTGACTCTCAGCATGTAGCAGGTTAGCCTGGTTTTCTTTATGTGGTACATTGTGGGGTGCTGTGAAGCAGTGAGAGAGGGCAATCCTTACTGCTTCAGTACTTTTCAAATCTCTTGCGTTATTTTTGCTGTTATCTCATTGGTCAAAGCAAGTTACAAGCAAACTGAAATCCTAAGGGTGGAGAAAGACTCCACCCCTTTGTGGAAGGAGCTCTAAAATTGTACTGCAGTGTCATGAATACAAGGAGGAAAAGAATCTGTGGCCTTTTTTGCAGCCTGCAAAAGATATTCTGAGGACTTCAGGTCTTGGTTCAGTGGATGTCGTCTCTCTTTTGAAATACATGTGGAATCGACCACCACTTCTAGTGCTACCGCTGAGTCCAGACCACAATCGCCTTCTGTCTCCTAACAGGTCCCCTGCTTCCACCCTTGTCCCTGTATTCTATGCAACAGCCAGAGCAGACTTTTCGAAATCACAGTCAAATCATGTTTAAAACCTTCTATTCACTTCTCATCTCTTTCAGAATAAAATTTAAACTCCTTACTGTGGCTGTAAGACTGCACGATGTAGCCCTTTCTCTGACCTCATCTCACCTCACTCTCTCTCTCATCCTATCCAGCTCCACTGCCCTTCTGGCTGTCTCTCACATACACTAAACTTGTTCCTGCCTCAGGGCTTTATCTTTGCTGTTTCTCTGCCAGATATTCTGCATGGCTCCTCTCTTCCCTTCTGTTAGATCTCTGTTTATGTCCTCTTTGCAGAGGGGCCTTCACCGATATCCCCACATAAAATAGCATTCTTTCCTACCAATCTATAGCTGGCATTATTTTACTCCCTAGCTCTCATCATCACCTGACGTGTGTTTATTTCCTCTCTCCTCCAGGTAGAATGTAAACTCTTTGAGGGCCAAGATTGAGTGTTTATTCCCAATGACTAGAACGGTGCCTGGAGAAGGGTATATGCTCCCTGAGCCTCAGTGGAATGACCATTAAGTGATACTCATCATTGGGCCTTGTTGATGGCCGTTCACTAGAGCGAGTGTCGTTTGTGTCCCATTGTTTCTGGGCTGGAAGCAGCCTCTCTCCTCCCCTTGCCTGATGCTCAGCTGGACCAATGTAATGATATTTAATGAAGTAGTCATTCAGTTTCCCTTGAAAAATTTAAACAATCTAAATACAATGATTTTTGGATCCTTTTTCTTTATAAATACCTATATGGACTCAGGAAGATAATCATTCTCTTTTATCCTGATGGTTTATGTAAATGCATAAATATTCATTCATTCTTTTTTTTTTTCGCAGAAGGTGGCAAAGAGCAAACTCTCTAGGCTAAACAGGGAGGTTCAGCTGTTGTGGCGTTAATACCTTTTTTTTTTTTTCCCCAAAGATAATTGTCACAGTTATTTGTCAGAAACTTAAGAGCACCTCACAGAGAATGACAGTACTTCCTGAGAATTGTTAACGACAAGAAAAATGCTCCTACTTAAGTGACAAAACAAAGCAAGAAATAGCAGTTCCATACTTTTGTTCCCAAGAATATATAAATTGTTGTTTTTTCAAATACACGTAATACATTCAAATAATATAAACTATCATTTGCTGGTAGGATGAATGACTACCTTCTTTATATGTTCATATTGGCTAAAAAAAGTACGACCTCTGCAAACAGTACATTTAAACCGGGAAAATGAAATGGCAAAAAATCAACAGCATGATATTTTTATTAAGAAAATCAAGCAGGAGAATGAAACAGGGCCCATAAGTTCTTCACAAGAGCCATCAACAGATCTTGACGACTGCCAGGACGCAGAGGATGAGAAAAAAGTCTAGGGTAATTCCAAAGTCCCAAGCTGGGAGGGATACAAAACAAGAAAGAGGTTTGGGGAGAGTTGTATTCTGTTTTGGACCTAAGGAGTTTGAGGAACCTGTAAAGTCCAGTAGAAATGTATAGAGAGCCGTGTGTGTGTGCTCAGTCATGTCCAACTCTTTGTGACCCCATGGACCGGCCTCCCCAGTCCATGGGATTTCCCAGGCAAGAATGTTGGAGTGGGTTGCCATTTCCTTGTCCAGGTAATCCCTTCTTGTACGCTGAAAATTCCTTCAGTCCCCAGGCCACCTTTTGTTAGGCCTGTGTACCAAATTCAGGTCCTACTGAGCCACACTTCCCCTGCACTTTAGCTGACCCAGGCATAGGGTTGCTATCCTTCAACTGTAATTACTGTCTCAAATGGCTTTCCTATAGCCACCTCTAGGCTTTGAATCTGAGTTCTGTTAGTCCACAGGAGTTTACCATCTGCAGGTATTTTGTTTGTAACATAGAGTCAAACCTCTAATTTGGAATAATGAGATGGGACGGGGCTGAGTAGGAGGAAGGGCATCTGGTTTAGTGAAACCTCTGAATCACAGAATACTTAAAAATAAAGACAATTATATGATTCTTAAATTATAGTGCGTATGATACACTAATACATAACTGAGGCATAACGAGCTGAGCAAGCAGCAGTAATGGAAATATTTACCATTCACAACAGGGCTACAGAATAAGCTAAGAATGGTAAGCAGCAACGTCTTTGTGAGAGTTATTTGACTCAGAATTTGAAGGCTGACCTAAAGAACCCGAGGACTCACGAATTTCCTGAAAGCTTTGATTTGAAAATATCATTGATTTTTATATAGAGTGTTCTTAATTTATGAAGACCTGAAAATGTGCAGGTATGGACTGACTTGTATTTGATTGTAATCACAATCTTCAAGTTTAAGATGGAAATGTGGAAGAGGAAAAGCAAATTTTAGACTTGTTGTAAGGAATAAATGAAGTTAATATATGCAAAAGGCTTAATACTAGAAAAGGCACATACTATATACTCATGAAGTACTCATGAAGAGAAGGCATACTTTCTCAAGTATCTAGAAAAGTGATGGTATCAGAAGGGTTTAGAAATGGGCAGCAGGGTATAGTCTTTTGTGATGTTTTGGACCCTATGAAAATATTGAATATGTGCAGTTAGTCTGTGAGAGGGACAGGGTGGGGGGCGACAGGGAGCGGGCAGGGGGTGTCATAGCATTCACAAGGCCTGTGGCTGGGGTGGGTAGCCAGTGGTTCAGCAAGGAATGGGCAGGGCCTTTGACTTGTGCACAGCGGCTCTGAAGAGAGGAGTGTGAGGTTGTGTGAAGAGAGACGAGCACACGCATGATAGTGGGGACAGAGAGCTCCAGAGGGAGGAGAACACTGGTATGTGAGGGGTGTGTAGGGGACAGGGGTGGGAGGGCAGGGGGTGGAGTAAGGACTTGCAGGCTTCAATCTGACAGTTGCATTGGATTCCAAAGGCATTTAGGAGCCACTCAAGCAAGGCCTCTACTAGGAGGGATGATACAAACTGAGGCTCTCCTAATGGCGTGAGACTAATGGTGTAAGGATAATGCTCGAGTTTGTCCACTCAGGTGCCTCTAGTCATAAGAGAATTACCCTTGCCACAATCCTGCAATTTCTTTGAAGTTTTGTTTTTTACTTTAAAAATTCAGAGATTTTTGCATTTCATAGGATCTTCACTTCTTTTAATTCTCAAAATCGGTGTTTTTAGTCAAGTTTATGGTTCCAGGGAGATGTGCCATGTTTATCCTATGGCTTCTGGAAGACACTCACACTGCCCTCCTTGGGTCCATCCAGGAGCAAGGTGATTAACAAATAGGGCATTTGGAATGTGAGGACCGAGGGGCTTTAGGAGGGCTTTACCCTCAGCAGGCAGGCAGGCCTTCGTTACTCTTCTTCCAGACCTTGTAGGCCCCAAATTCTTTTCCTGGGGTCTTTGAGAGTTCATTGACCGTGCTTTAGTGCTCACTGCTTCCCCATCTTTTTTTCCTCTTCCCATGGCTTAAAATATCCAACCTCTTTCTTATTGCTTTTTTCAAGCAGCTTTTTTGAGATATAATTTATCTACTGTACAATTCTCCCATTTAAAGTGTTCAGTTCAGTGTTTAGTACATTCACAGAGTTGTGCAACCATTGCCACTCTCTTAATGTTGCAAATTTTTGTTCCTCCTTAAAGAATCTGTGCCCCATTCTCTTTGTCCCACCCCTGCCACCCCTAAGCCTTGGCAACTGTAATCTATTTTCTGTGCATAGATTTGCCTTTTCTGTTCATGTAAGTGGAATCATACATTATGTGGTCCTTTGTGACTGACTTGTTAGCAGGTTTCCAGAGTTCGTAATGTTGTGACACGTATCAGCGCTTCATTCCTTTCTGCGGTTGATCATATTCCATTGTAACACTTCTTACTTATCCATTTGTCACTCGATGAGCATTTGAGTTGTTTCCATTTTTTGGCTTTTATGGATAATGTTAAGTTTTTGTGAGGACACGTTCTCAAGTTTTCTTGGGTAAATACTTCAGGCGTAGTAATTCTGTGTTTAACTTTGGAGGAGTCGCCAAACTTCTTCACAGGGTGTGCCATTTTGCATTTCTGTTAGTGATGTATAAGGGATCCGATTTTTCTGTATCCTTGCCAGCACTTGTTATTCTTTGTCTTTTTGATTAGGGCCATCCTATTGGGTGGGATAGGCATTTTTCTGACGGCTTGTGATGTTGAGCATCTTTTCATGGTCTTATTGGTCATTAGTATATCTTCTTTGGAGACATTTTTGTTCAAATCATTTGCCTATTTTTGTTTCTTTGGTTATTGAGTTGTGAGACTTGCTTTAATATTCTGAGCACAAGTTTCTTATCAGATATATGATTTGTAAATATTTTTTCCTGTACTGTGGGTTGTCTTTCACTTCTTTGATGGTGTCCTTTGAAGCAGAAAAGCTTTTTATCTTGATGGAGTCCCACTTATTTGTTATTCTCTTTCACTACTTGTGCTTTTCTTCCTGCTTTATAATCCCAAGTTTGTTGGGCTAGGAACGAGAGGACCTGGGCTTTAGTCCATTTTACCAGCAATGAGCTGGTTGCCGGTGGGCCAGTCACTGTCTGTCTGCTCTGCTTACACCAGTCTGTCCTCCACAAAAGAGATCTTTTCCTAAAAACTCCATGGTGATCATATAACTTTCCCTCTTCACAAATGTCTGTTTATTATTGCCCATAAAGGATAAAATCTAAATATTTAAGACATTTATTTAAAGCTGGTCCTCTATTCTTTAGCACTTATCCCTTTCTGGATATGCTGAATACCTCATCCGTGTTTAAACCTATGCTGAATATTCTCACCTGTGTCTCAATCTGTCCTGTCCTTTTCCTACTTCATGACTCGGTGTGCTTTTTTTCTTGACTGACAAGTCTTTCTCCCTCCCATGTTCCTCTTTATTTAGTAAACTCCCTATTTTAGTCTTTCAAGATCTACAGCAGATGTTCGTTGTTGTGCCCATGCAGTGCCAGGTACACAGCACATACTGAATAAATAATTGTTGAATAAATAAATGGATGAAACATTACCTTTTCTTGAAAGCCTTACTAGACTTTATTCAAAATTGTAATTTCCTCTTTCGTATTTCTAGAGCATATGCTTTTTTATGTCTGTCATGATATTCCCACACAGTTTTGTACTTTGTGATACTTTTCTCTCCCACCCAGTAATCCCTTGGGAAGCAGGGGCTGTGTCCTCTATGCCCCCAGCTGAGTTTCTGCCAAGTGCAGCAGGATAACATAAAGTGGTCGGTAAATGTTGCCCGTGAAGGGACGACTTTCTCTGGGGAACTCTGTAAAGTGAAAGAGGGGATATAGACTGTTGATTCTCAGCTTTTATGAACCAGGTTAGAGAATGATTGTAAAGCTGGTGTAAAAGGATGTGAGGAGTTAGATTCTCAGCCAAAGGTATTCCTCCAGACTTTGGCAGAGACTGTTTGGAGACACGCCAGCTCCATGGACCCAGCCTCCCTTGCCTAGTCTTTTGAGTATGGGGAAGGAGTTGGGGGAGTGAGTGGGAAGAGTACGTGAGCAGGTAGGTGGTTATTATTAGGGTTCTATAATCCCCACCGTTTATGTGGATTTCCTTAATTCTAAAGTAGTTACTACCAAGTTTAATTATCTTTTTAACTTAGGGGGATGTAAAGCTGCTTTTGGCTTCTTCAGAAACTTCCTTGGGAGTAACCAGATTATGTGATCTTCCTAATGCTATAATAAGATCTCTTCTAGTTCTGAGATTTCATGGTTCAAGACTTTGTCTTGCCCGTGAAATATTTCTTGATTAGTCCTCAGTGATCTCTGTCTTCTTATCCTAAGTCATGCAAGACATATTTATGTGTACTGCACCGTCATTCATTCATTCAACAGACCTTCTCCTGGGAACGTGCTAGATGCTGGAGTGACCAAGATGACTAGAACAGCATCTGTTTAACTGCATTTATTGAGCATATATTTTATACTATGTCCTGGGGATAACATGTGAATAATACAGGCAAAGCTCTTACATTGCACTGGTTGTTGCTTTTCATGGGTGTTGGTTTGCTCTCACTAATTAGGTGGTAAGTTGTGTGTTTTGTATTTCATTCCTCCAGTCATCTTAATATGCTGAATAAATAGTTCTCAAGAATTACCTGATTGACTTCTTGGATAGGGTTCTTTTGATTGATTGCCAAGAAAAATTCTACTTGCCAAGAAAACACATGAGCTGTTTGGATAAATCAGAACTTTGAAGTTTATAATCTATACAATGTGTCCAGGTCTTACAAGTAGTAAGGTAGGTAATGTGATAGGAATAATGTATACCTGTAGTTGAGTTTTATTTGGAAGAAAAAATTGGAAATAACTTAAACTCTTGGGCTTTTTACCAAGATTTCATTTCCTAGTAATGAACTTGTATTCAAATTTTGGACTCAGGATTCTGGCATGTGACTTTGGTATTGCATGCTAAATCAGAACTTCAAAGAGTTTTTGTTTTGTTTTGCTTTTAAAAACAGGGCAATGCCCTTCTTAGTAAAGTAGAATCTTTTTGTTTGCTTGTTTGAGTTGTATTGGGGTTTTCCCAATATTTTTTCCTTGCATTCTGCTTTTAATAAGGGCTTTCAGAGCCCTCATGCAGTTCTCACTGGTTCATTATTTAATACCTAAGAGGAGAGAGACTATGATTGTCGTGTCATTTGCAATTATTTTCTCCATTCCATAGGTCTTTTTGATTTGTTGATGGTTTCCTTCACTTTGCAACACCTGTTAAGTTTAATGAGGTCTCATTTATTTATTTTGGCTTTTGTTTCCTTTGCATTAGGAAACAGATCCAAAACGATATTACTATGTTTTATGTCAAAGAGTATTCTTCCTATGTTTTCTTCTAGGAGTTTTATGAATTCTAGTCTTAAATTTTAGATGTTTAATCTGTTCTGAGTTTATTTTTGTATCTGGTATGAGAAAATATACTAATTTCATTATTTTACATGTAGCTGTTCAGTTTTCCCAGCACTGCTTATTAAAGAGTTTTCCCTGTTGCATATTCTTGCCTTCTTTGTCATAGATTGACCATAAATGAGTGGGTTTATTTCTGGGCTCCCTCTTCTGTTCTCTTGATCTATGTGTGTGTTTTTGTGCCAGTACCATATCGTTTTGATTACTGTAACTTTGTATAGTATAGTCTGAAGTCAAGTAATGTGATACCTTCAGCTCTGTTCTTCTTTCTCAGGATTGCTTGGCTATTCAGGGTCTTTTGTGCTTTCATACTACTTTTGTGTTTTAATCTTCCTACTAACTTTGTATGTGGTTGACTTACTACAGTTACTGTGTTTTTGCCATTACCAGTGAGCTTTTTCCTTTTTGTACTTTTCATGTTTCTAGTTGTGGCCTTTTCATTTTTGCTTAGAGACCTCCCTTTAACATTTCTTGTAAAGCTGGTTTGGTGGTGCTGAACTCTTTCAGCTTTTGCTTATCTGTGAAACTTTTGATCTCTCCATCAAATCTGAATGAAATTTCTTGGTTGGTAAATTTTTCCCTTTCATCATTTTGCATATATCATGCCACTCCCTCTGGCCTGCAGAATTTCTGCTGAGAAGTCAGCTGATAGCCTTTGGGATTTCCATTGTATGCAACTTGTTGCTTTTCCCTTGCTGCATATTATTATGCTCTTTATCTTTAATTTTTGCCTTTTTAATTACAGTGTATCTTGGTGTGGTCTTCTTTGGATCGATCCATTTTGGGGCATTCTGTCTGTTTTCTTTCCAGGTTAGGGAAGTTTTCAGCTATTGTGTCTTCAAATAAGGATATATTTTCTGTCCCTTTCTCTCTTCTCTTTCTGGGACCCCTGTAATGTGAGTGTTAGTACCCTTGATGTTGTCTCAGAGGTCTCTTAAACTGTTCTCATTTCTTTTTATTCTCTTTTGTCGTTGTTGTTCAGCTTCAGTGAGTTCCACTACTTTTGTCTTCCAACTTGTTGGTTCATTTCTCTGTATCCTTTAATCTAATGTTGATTCTTTCTAGTTTGTTTTTTTTTTTAAGAAAAATTCATTTATTGTATTCTTCATCTATTTTTGGTTCTTCTTTATATTTTCTAACTATTTGTTAAAAACTTCTAACCTCTCACTCTGTTCATCATTCTTCTCCAGGGTTCTTTGATTATCTTTACCATCATTGCCTTGAACTCTCTACTATGTAGATTGCCTGTCTCCACTTTTTAATTAGTTCTTTGGGGGGTTTATCTTGTTTCTTCATGTGCAACATGTTCCTCTGTCACCTTGTTTTGTCTGATTTGCTGTTTTTATTTCTATGTACCTGATAGGTTGATTATGATGTTTCCTGACCTTGGAGAAGTGGTCTTTTGTAAGAGATGTCCTGTGCATGTCAGCAACTCACTTCCCTCTGATTACCAGGGCTGTATGCTTTAGGAGTAGCTCCTGTGTAGGTTACATGGGTCCTTCTTTTGTGGTGGGCTGACTACTATGGGCAATCTGGTAGGCATGACTGGCCCCCCAGCCTGGTTGGTTGCCAGGCCTTGCCTTGTGTGGAGCCTGGTGGCCATTGGTTGGTGGGTGGGACCAGGTCACAAGGTAGCTGGCTGTGGAACCCCAGGGGTTCCTACAACTAGCGCTGGCTCACTAGAAGGCAGAGCTGGGTTCTGGGGTGAGGGGTTATAGGACCAGGGTTCCTGAATCCAGTGTTGGCCTGCTGGTGGGTGGGCCAGTTCCTGTCATGGCTGACTGCAGGTTTCTGGGTGTTCCAAAGCTAGTGCTGGCCTTTTGGTGGGTAGGCAGGATCCTGGGATGACTGGCTGAGGAGTTTAAGATATTTCGGAGTTAGTGTTTGCCCGCTGGTAGGTGGGTCCAGGTTCCAAGGTCCCTCGCTGCAGGGCCTTAAGGGTCCTGAGGCTGACGTTAGCTGGTGTTAACCCACTAGTGGTTGTGGCCGCTGGCTGATGGACCCAAGGTTTTCCCAGAGCTGGTGTTGGCCTAATGGTGGGCAAGATCAGGGCTCTGGGGGTCCTAGGGCTTTTGCCAGCCCACTGGCATGTTGATTGGGTCCTGGTAAGGCAGGCTGTAGGGCTGTGGTGGTCTTGGGCTTGTGCCTGCCCACTGATGTGTGAGGTTGCTCCCTGGTCTAATGCTGGCCTTCTGGTAGGCAGAGCCCAGTCCCGGAGTCTCTGAGTATAAGACCTGGTGGTTGCAGAATGGGTGTGTTACTGATGGGTGGGGCTGAGGCCCAGTGAGATTTGAGGCTGATGCCTGGTCCACTGGTGCATGAGCTGGGTCCTGGGCCCTTTGGTGAACAGGGCCCATGTTCAGGGCTATGGTTTCAGGGGGATTTATGCCAGCCTGCCTACTGGTGGGTGGGACTGTGTCCCTGCCCATCCAATTGCTTGGCTTAGTACTAGTCTGGTAGGTGGGGTTAGGTCCCCAGTGCTATTAAGCTAGAGGGAGGATTCCAAAATGTTGCTTGCCAGCACCAGTGTCCACACGGTAGAATGAGCTCCCGGTGATGACTGCTGCCAGTGTCTTATGTCCCCAGGGGGACTCCAGTTGCCTCCTGTGTCTCTGGGAGCTTCTCCAAGATCAACAGGTGGGTTTGACCTAGGCTGCTTGCAAATTACTGCCTCTACCTTGGGTTCAGAGTGTGTGAGGTTTTTGTATGTGCTCTTTAAGAGTGGGGTTCCTGTTTTCCACTGCTCTCTGGGTCTCAGGAAAGTAAGCCTTGCTGGTATTCAAAGCGAGACATTCTGGAGGCTTGTCTTCCTGGTGCAGGATCCCTGGGCCTGGGGAGCCTGATGTGGGAACTCAGACCTGTTGCTGCATGTGGAGAATCTCTGCAGTTGTAATTATCCTCCTGCTCGTGGGTTGCCCACTCGGGGTATGGGTTCTGACTATATGGGTTTTGACTATACTGCAACTCTGCCCCTCCTTCTTATTTGTATTGTCAGTTGTAGATGATCTTTTCTGCTAGATTCTGGTCTTTCTCATCAGTAGTTGCTCTGTAAATAGTTGTAATTTTGGTGTGCTTGTGAGAGGAGGTGAAATCAGGATCTTTCTACTCTGCCATCTTGCCCAAGCTCCTTGAGTATGTAATTCTTGATATATGGTATGTATTGCTCATTGGACCATTCTCATATACTGGACTGCCTTACTAGCATACTTTTCAGGGCTCCCACATAGAGCTTTGCAGATTTTACACTCACTGCATAATGTACAGTGTTTTAATGCAAAAAATAGCCCGTTTCTCTTATTAATATTTTCAGTTCCTTGAAAGTAGAAATAATCTTAGATTTTTATGTTCTCCATAGTACCTAGTTAGCTGTTTATGTTCAGCCTATTTCTTCTAATATTTTTATCAATTTCATACAGCAAAAATACGGTAGTACTGTTTTATCTTTTATTTAGGAAATAACTGTAATAACAAATGGTTTAAGATTAGTCACAGAGTCTTAAATTTGATGAATGTTCTTTTTTAGTTTTTAGAGTTCTTTTGCCACCATTGCTTCATTTCCATTATAATTTAGTATATGATGAGTAATGTTTAATAACCATTAAAATTAAAGTACTATTGATTGAATATTGTCTTATGAAATATACTGTTGCTAAAGGAGATTATTTTTACATAATGATTCCAGTTAGAAGCCTTGAGCTAAGTTTTTCCAGATCTCCCCCTACCCCCACCACCTTCCAAATATACAGATTATTCCTATGTGAATAGTTGAATGTGCTTTTTGGTCTTCTTCTGAAAAAGAAAAAAGAAGAACAAAAATGGCAACATTTTCAGTTATAACAGTCACACATATATCATCATAGAAAATACAGATGAACATTATAGAAGGACATAAAAATAATCACCCCTACTCTCAGCTCCAGAGATGGTTACAGTTTCAAACATTTTGTTGTTATGTTCTTCAGGCTTTTGGTCGGGGAAGAGGGGGTGACTATTTATATGGGCTCATGGTCGTACAAATCATTCTGAATTTATTTTTAAATTGATCCCCCTGTTTTTTGGGGTAAGAGCTAATTCTATCCTATCTACAACTGTGAGTAATTTATGTTAATTTGCCTTTTTTTCAAGTCACATCAAAAAATTGACTTAGCCAATGAGTAGTGTGTGTCTTGGTTAGTTCAGTGCTTATTGAGCGACAAGACTGAAATACAAAGAATATAAAGCAGTGCTACTGGAATGTTAGGTCATTGTCTTCCGCTTCAGTAGGCTACCCATTTTGGGAACCACTGACTTTTTTTTTTTAATATTGGAATCTGAGCCAGAACATTTTGCTTGTAGTTTGAGGAAAGAGAATGCTCGTGCTCAGCTTCTCTGCATTTTGGAGGATGATGGTTTATGACTTAATGTGTACATTTCTCCAGTTCCCTTCTTACCCTCCCATCTTCCTGGCAGAAGGAATCCAGGTTAACTGCTGACTAATGCCAGTATAAAGATTTCTTGTGTTGATAGAAGGAGTCCGGGGTAGTGGAAGAGAACAGGCTTTGGAGGTTTGCTGTTTTTGCCCTGTGCATGACCCTTAGCAACAGCATAACCATTTTGAGTCACAGTTAGCTCATCTGTTGGAGTCTGCTGCAGTGGTCATCTCTGCTGTTGTCTTGGCTCTCTTTCCTCACATCACGTTTCATTTGGTCTTCATGGCATGTGAGAGAGGGAGGAAGATGAGGATTATCATCATTATTATTTAGGTAAGGGAAGTTATAGGTGTTAGGAGGCAGGCCCTCTTCCCTTTAGCGGTGGTACCCTCTACTTTATGCTGTATTGATGTTTTCATTAAAAACAAAAAGAACAAAAAACAAAACAGAACTTAAAATAATTTTAGATTTACAGTTGCAAAAATAGAGAATTCAAATTGCTTTCCCTAATACTAGCAATTTATATAACCATCATCTCCATTTTTTTCTACTGAATATGGTTCAGTTTTGAATATATTTCACCACCATCTTTTCACTTTATTTATTTTGGCTGTGCTGGGTCTTTGTTGCTGTGCATGGGCTTTCTTTAGTTGTAGTGAGTGGGAACTACTCTTCCTTGTGGTACATGGGGTTTTTACTGTGGTCGCTTCTCTTGTCGTGGAGCAAAGGCTCAAGGGTGATTGGGCTTAGCAGCTGTGGCTTTTGGACCCTAGAGCTCAGGTTCAGTCGTTGTGGAGCAGGGGCTTAGTTGCCCCGTGGCATGTGTAATCTTCCTGGACCAGGAATCGAACCCATGTTCCCTGCATTGGCAGGTGGATTCCTATCAATTGCTCCACCAGGGAAGTCTCATCTTTTTCTTTTTTTAAAACAGCGTTATTGAGATAAACAGTTTATTGAGATAAACCTGAGGTTCCAAAACTGCAGATTCAACCAACTGTGGATTGAAAATATTCAGGAAAAAGAAAAAATTCCAGAAAGCTCCAAAAAGCAAAACTTGAATTTACTTCATGCTGGCAACTATTTACATAGCATTTACATTGTATTTACAGCTATTCATATAGCCATCTACATTTTATTACAAGTGATCTAGAGATGGTTTAAAGTATAAGGGAGGATGTACATAGGTTATATGCAAATGCTCTGCCATTTGTATACAGGATTTGAGCACGCGTGGATTTTGGTATGTGGGTAGGGTTTGTGTCCAAAAATCAATTCCCTGAGGATACTGTGGGTTGACTGTGATATGCATACCATATAGTTTATCCATACAATTCACTAGTATTTAGTGTAGTCACAGATTTGTGTAACCATCACCAACAGTCTAATTTTAGAACATTTTTATCACTTCAAAAATAACCCTATGCCCATTAGCGGTCACTTTCCATTCTACTTTCTACCCCTTTCCCCCAGCCCCAGGCAGCCACTAATCTACTTTCTGTCTCTTCTAGATTTGTCTAGATATTCTGGACATGTCATGTACATTTTCTACCATCTTTGTATCTTCTTGGCATTTTCTATACAGATTCCAGAGCTTCACTTCCTGAATTTAAGTCCCTTACTAGAACTTAACCGTGAACTTGTCATTTAATTTGTCTCTGCCTTGATTTTTTCAGTTTGTAAAATAAAAGATAATTATAGTACATACATATGGGGTTTTAAGAATTAAATGAGTTAATGCGTGGAAGGTACTGAAAATTGTACCTGTCCCCAATAAATACTCTATAAATTTTAGCTGTTGTTATTGTGGTATGATCTATCATATTTCTAATTAATTAATTTTGCAGTCTTCTGTATTAGTATTTATTGTTTATGTGTTGTTAAGAACTTACTTTAAAGTGTATAAAAGTCATTCAGGTCAGTTTTAGTGTTCTAACTCCAGAGTTTAGAATTTAGTCGTAAACTATTTCCTGTTACAAAGACTTAGTTGGTTAAAAAAAAATTACCAAACAACCCCCCCAAACATAAAAAACCTGCAACATTTTGCAGTGTAAGTATGCATCTTCATTTGGCACCTTGATGTGTTTATTTGAATGGGAGATGATGCTCCCATCTGATTTTAAAGTAAAGTATATCTCAGGCATTGGTTTCTGAAAACCAAGTTGGACTTCATTAAAGGAAGTTTCTTTCTTGGAAAGTTGTGTTTGAAATTGATTTTTTGGACACAGTTGTTTTTCATAGACTTCCAAAATCCAAGAGGAGATAAGAAAAATTCATAGTGCCCAAAAAAGCATATCCACCACCACCACCGTTTCCATAGATGGGTACACTCTGAGGCTCAGTTGAAATGATCTGTAGGATAGTAAAATGAAGCGTGAGAAATGTCTGTTTAAAGTAGTTATCTTTATCAAAATAATTGTCAACATAAATGCAAATCACATCTAGATTAGGACATTCAAGAGGGATTGTGAAATACCAGATAAGACACTAGAGATGCTAGGCTAGGAACCAGAAGCACTGGGGCTACCACTTGCTATATCAGTTGGCTGAATGACCTGGAACATGCCACTTAATGTTCTTTGGGTCTTCTCTTTTGTAAAATGAGACAGTGGGTCCCGAATAGATGGTCTTTTGGAGCTTATCCAGAGGGAAAATTCTTTGGTTTATTTCTCATTAGTAACAGACAAGATGCTAGCAAACATTGGTCAGTTCCCTGTGCGCTATAAGGGAAGGATAGGGCAGAGAGATGACTGAATGTGTGTTGTTACTGCTCTTTCCCCATTCTTGTCATTGCTGCCACGTTTCTTCTAGATTCATGGTGAGGTGGCTGTTTTATGATGTGTATTTATGCATTTTTGTAATATGTTTGTCTCTCTCACTAGCAGCTCTGACTTGTGATACCTTCAAAGTCTTGATGAGATTTTAGTTACAGATGCTCTGGCTGGGCAGCATAGCTGAGGACTAAAATCAACCTTCTCTTGGTGGTGGAAATGGAAGCTGGCATGTCCCATGTTCTAGAGTGTCCTGAGGCCTTTTTATGAGTAATTGCATTTCTTAAAAATTGCCTGTGAAGTAAATGCTTGTATGTAAATGATTTTTGTGACTAATTTTTAATTTAAATTTGAAATTGTAATTTTAGAGGGAAATAGTGTATTCATGCCTGACATACAATAAATTGTCACTTCAGGTTCCAAATACTTAAAGAGCTATACTGTTTGTACCTAGGCAGTTTTGTGTTTCCTATTCTCTGCCAATAATGGGTCACCAAATGTGGCCTTCAAAAGATGAGGGGCATGTAGTAATTGTAAGGGGTTCAGTCATCTATGCAAACCCCTAAGCTACAGACTAAATAAATAGGCCTTGGGCATAAATGTATTGTACTAGTATTTTTCAGATGTATATAGATGCTTGTGATTAATAAAGGATAGATTTATTTAAAAATACATACTGAATTCAGAATAACATTTGTCCTTGTATTTTCTTGAATGATAAAATTACTAGTGTGTGAAGATCCCCAAACACAGTAAAACCTTGCAAAAATTCATATATGTGAAGCTTGGAAAACATTCTTCTCTAAAACTACGTCAAGAATGTAGTGAATGCTTAGATGAACCATCTGATCCTACGTGTTTGTTTATAAATATGTGTATAAACAGTTTCTGTCTTAAGTAAAATAATTTAAGCAAGCTTTGCCTTTTCACTTAATAAAACCCACAGTATTTGTCTCTCTAATGGATTTAGGGCATTCAGTCTCAAGACAAAATGACAGACATTCAGAAACGCTCTCAAAACTTGGTTGATACTAACTAAAAAAGCCATCTAACTCATAAGGAAAAAATATTAACTTCTTTTCTAAGATGATTATTTTGTTGACCGAATGATACTGTACTTAAAATAAAACATAAGCCATAGAAACTGAATTCAGTTATTGCCAAAAGTTCACCAAATGTATTGTCTTCTAAGTGAGTAAGGAAATGAGATTTATTGATATTTGTGATGAAGGAAATATTGAACAATACCAGCTGGTACCATTAAACCGAGTGTGTTTTGGCCATGAAAGAAGCAGTGTTTTATGACAGGTTGCAGTGATCAAGTTACCTTTCCAGTTTCTGGGTAAACTTTGAGCAGTTTCCTGTGTTTATACCCGGTTCCTTACCCCGTACGCTGTTAGTTACCTTTGGAGAATGAAGGATTGTGGTTTATCTACAGATGGTGCTTTATCTTGATGGTGTCAAGAAAGAAGAGGATTGTATGTAGCCTTTTGATGTAGACCCGGGTTTTACAAAATCCCATGGATCCAGTCTTCAGATCCAGCATTCTAATTGAATAAAGACCTTCAAGGTTCTTTGTTATGTTGTTCTTTCAATGGAAAGGAAATAGTATCATGGTCACATTTATGCATCTCTGTATAAAATAATTTAGAAGTGATATCATATCGTTATCGTTGTAGTCACTAAGACGTGTCCAACTCTTGCGACCAATGGACTGTGGCCTGCTAGGCTCCTCTGTATATGGGATTCTCCAGACAAGAATACTGGAATGGGTTGCCTTTTCATTCTCCAGGGGGATCTTCCTGACCCAGGAATTGAATCTGGGTCTCCTGCATTGCAGGCAGCTTCTTTACTGACTGAGCTATGGATATTAGTGTATTTGAGATAAATGCCCTAATAAAGGTTAAACTATCTTGGAAAAATGGGAAAACTTAAACAGGAGGAAATACAGTTTATTTTTACAATTTAGAATGTTCCATTTAAAAGCAGTTAAACTGGTTAGAGCTGAGGGTAGAGCGTGGTGTGCTAAGATGGTTTAAAGGCCATAGCTATTATGGTTCATGCTTGACATTTTGTTTTGAAAAGTGTCTGCTCGTTTATTTTAGAACCAAAAGAATTTTTTTTTGGAAAAGTACCTTTCCTACTGTGCACCCAGATAAAATAGTTTGTTACTCTAAATCTAGAATTGAGGTTTTAATTTTTATTAATTATCAGGTCTGTTAGTCCTTCAGATGTTTGATTATTCATTGAAGATTTAAGTAGAAGAGGAAAAGCCATATCAATAAGTATGGATCATTTAGATCAATAAATTGAAAAGTAAAATTAGAAGCAAATTTAAATTTGTATAAGATCAGAGTCTGCTAAATTAAACAATAAAACATTTATTAACATTTCATAAAAATTAAAATATTGTGCTAAATTAAAATACTTCCCTCTGACTATGCTCTTAGTTATCAACTGACTATGATTCAAGAGGGCATCTTGGTGAGATTTCTTGCCTCTTTGAAGTTGACTTGGCAAAGTGAATTAAGCCTTACGTGACTGCTTTGAAGGCTCAGCAATGTCAACATAATGTGGTTGACAAATGGCAGACTCTAATACATCGCAGTGTGTGATATAGGATTATCCACAAAGCTTGATTTATCGAAAAAGTGACATACAGAAAAAATAGTTTTTAATAAGCCTTAAATTTGAAAAATGAAGATAGCCCAAGTCTAACTTTAAGTTTGTATCTTGAAAATTATTAGTGGCTTAAAAGAACATATACTTGTCAAAAAAATCAAAACAAATTGGTGTATATTCTTTCAGACTTTTTTCTGTCTGTATCTACACACACACAGACACACACACACATACATGAAGCCATACTTTCTCTCTCACTATATATATTTCTTTGTCCATTTATTTCCCACTTAAAAGTTTGTCTTATTATTGCTTTTTTAAAGAAAAATGGCTGTACAGTCTTCCAAGGTGTGCATATACACTAATTTATTTAAAACTTTCCTTATTGACATTTGAAGTATTTCTAATTTGTTGCTGATGTGAACAGTGCTGTGGGAACTGCTTTATGCATCCCTCCCCTTGTGTAGAGGTGAGTATATCTGTAGGACAGACTCCTAGAAGTGGAATTTTGAGTAAAAAATAAAGTTTGGTAGATGCTGCCAAATTGCTTTACAAGTTGCAGTCTACAATCCTGGAAGGTTATCGGAGAATACCTATTTTCCCACAGTCCCTGAATGTTCTCAGTCCTGTTAATTTTTTGCTAACTATATGGGTTGTGTGTGTGTGCGTGCTAAGTCGCTTCAGTTGTGAAGTGCCTCTTTATGACCCTATGGACTGTAGCCTGCCAGACTCCTCTGTCCATGGAATTCTTCAGGCAAGAATACAGGAGTGGGTTGCCATGCCTTCTTCCAGACAGTCTTCCCAGCCTACTTATCGAATCTGTGTTTCCTGCGTCTTCTGCACTGCAGGTGGATTCTTTACCACTGAGCCACCGGGGAAGCCTGAACTATATGGGTCACAAAGTGGTATCTTATTTTTATTTAAAACCATATTAAGACAATAAGCATCTGCATTTAGGAGTTAGAACATCATGTGTTCTGAATAATCATTGTTGGTTAATCTAATAAAAATGTTTACCAATTAAATTAGTTACTAAGACAGGAAGCTTTACTTCCACTATAGTTGAAGAACCTTGTATCTGAAGCTTGGCTGGTTCCGATCCCTAGAGTACTTCATTAAATTGTGACCCCCATGTTTGGTTGTATCAGAGACTTTTGTCAGAATTACTTCTTACCAGGTGTGCAAGACCAGCTGTTTGACAACTTTCCACCCTACCTAAACACAGAGAAAGTTGCCTCTGATTTGGTGCAATTTGGTGAGATTTCTTACCTCTTTGAAGTTGACTTGAGGTGCTTGACTTACAGGTGCTTTTGCTCTCTACCAATGATTCTTAACCAGGGACATTTTTTGTCTCCCAAAGGACCTTTGACAATGTCTGGAGACCTTTTTGATTGTCACAGCTTGTTGGTCGGGGTACGTGGAAAGGAGGTCACTGCTAGCATCTAGTGGGTGGACAGTCCACAGATGCTGCTAAGTGTCCTACACTTCACAGAACATTGCCGACAGTAAAGACTTTTCTGGCCCTAAACACCAATAGTGCGAAATTGAGAAACCCAGCTCTATACAAAGAGGTTAGGGTGTTTAGCCTTAACAGCTATTTGATTTCTTAAATTGTACCCCCATTTCTTGCTGCTTCATGCCAAGTCTGTCTTTAATATATCAGAATTTTTTGCTTCGAGTGGCTGATGGGCAGATGACCATCTGGTTAGCCCTTAGCCACCTTTGGGGACTTTGTTGTTAGAATGTCCAGCTTCTTCATGTTTTGCTCATACGTAGAGACAGGCAGAATTAGGCACAACCTGGCCAAGTAAAGCCTGGTGTAAAGAGTCGACTTCTAAGTTCCAGTGAAGAGACTCTGGTAGTTTCTGTCTTGGAATTGGCTATTTTTATTTTGCTGTTGTTTTCCACTCAAATGGAGAAGTAAAACAACCCCCCCCCCCAACAAACAAAACAAACAAAAAAGCAAAACCCAGTCAAACAAAAATCCTCCCACAAACAAAACCAAAACTCCTGAGAAGGAGGGAGCCTAGCGTAATCATCTTTAGTTTACATTTCAAGTTCGCGCTTGACTCGGGTTAGCGTAAAAGAAGACAAACCGGTGTGACTGTCCGGAGTGCATTTCCAGTGAAGAGGCTGGGGAGTCCAGAAGAATGTTTTGAGTCATCAGATCCTTTTAAAATGCCAGATTCTTTCTGTGGGGTTAATTTAAACCTGTTGTGACCCTTTAAAAATTTTCACAAGAGACCTCAGAGTCATAATGTGGAATATGCTTGTTCAGTGGAAGTTTCTAAAGGGCACCTTTATATTTGGCCACATTTTTTACATGATTAGCCATCACGTAAGAGAAAAACAGATCGGAATTTTGGGGTCCTTAACAGGAAAGAACAGTTGCTTAGGGTAGAGTCTCTCATGACAGCGTTTTCTTTTGAATAAAAAGGAAGCTCTCTGATTGAAAAATAAGGTATTTTCTTCGTTTTTCTTTTTTCCTGACAATTTAGGTTTAAGCTAAGTGTATGGAGTGTCTGTGAAGGTGTAACACTTCAGTGTGCTGTTTATTTAAGGTTGCCTGCACTTCTTGTTGGGAGAAGGAAATGGCAACCCACTCCAGTGTTCTTGCCTGGAGAATCCCAGGGATGGCGGAGCCTGGTGGGGCTGCCGTCGATGGGGTCGCACAGAGTCGGACACAACTGAAGCGACGCGGCAGCAGCGGCAGCAGCAGCAGCACTTCTTGTTCAGAGGTAGTAAGCTGTAAGTCGGGTTATTGAAGAACAGAGAATGACTGGCTTTCTTTTATGATCACAGAATAGAATGGTTGTGGGCTATTCCAGGTCCAAAGGAATGGCAAGTTTTCCTCTTTGTTTTTTGTTGTAGCAATTTGTCTCCTTTGTTTCTTGTGTTAGTTTAGTGCTTCCCAGTAAAAATAAGATGCAGACCTCAACGTGAGTCACATACATAATTTAAAATTTTCTCGTAACTAGATTTTTAAAAAAGGAAAAAGAAACAGATAAAATTAATTTTGATTTCTTTAACTCAAGATATCTAAAATATCATCATTTTAATACATATATAAAATGAATTATTTCTGTTTTTCATACTCAGTCTTTGAAATCTCATGTGTTTTTTTACACATTTATAGCACACTTCACTTAGAACACCTGATATTTCAAATGCTTAATAGCTACATGTGGGCTACTGTATTGGACTGCACAATTGGGTTTTTTTTTTACTGAAGTATGATTGACAAATAGAAATTATATGTATAATTAAAGTGAATTACCAGTCAGGCAGTTAACATATCCATCAGTGCACATAGTTACCGGGGTGTGTGTGTGTGTGTGTGCGTGTGTGTGTGTGTGTGTGTGTGTGTGAGAGAGAGAGAGAGAGAGAGGTGAGAATACTTGTATAAAATAAATTATTTGTTGCGGGAAAAAGTGGGTTTGAGACAACTCAGCTCTATTCACGTTCTGTGTTGGTCTCATAGGGGCTACATGGCACAAATACAATTAGATATAATTCCAAGAGGGCAGATATTATCACATCCTGTAATCTACTTAAGTGCATTGAGAGTTACAAGCAAGGGACCCCTGCACTTCAAAGGCAGGGAGGGATGAGATCAGGTTGAGCAAATCACCAGGAAAGGTTCATGACCTTTGGAAATGACATTTGAGAGGGACATCTAAGGATGGATGGGGATACAGCCTGGAGGGGTATAGGGCCAAAACTAGGAGAGTAAAGACTTGCTTGGGGTCTTTTAGCTGAAACAAGGTAACAGTTTGGGGCTTAGAGTTTATACAGGAGGGAGGAAGGCAGGAAAGAGAGATAGGAAAGAAAATGAAAGGGGAAGGAAATGGTAGAGCATAGTGGATCTCATGATTTCTAGTTTCATATTCTGATATATCCCAAATGATGGTGTTGGTAAGCAGTTTGTGGTGAGAGTTTAGTATATTTGCACAAATAAACTAAATATGTAATTTAGTATACATCTCAAGGGGTTTCCCAGGTGGCGCTAGTGGTAAAGAACCTGCCTACCAATGCGGGAGACTTAAGATATGTGAGTTTGATCCCTGGGTTGGGAAGATCCCCTGGAGGAAGGCATGGCAACCAAGTCCAGTATTCTTGCCTGGAGAATCCCATGAACAGAGGACTCTGGCAGGGTGCAGTCCATAGGGTCACGAAGAGTCGAACATGACTGAAGCGACTTAACATGCACACATGCATACATCTCAAAACAAGAATGTTGCCATATATAGATAATAGATCTTTTTGTATGAGCAAGAGGTAGAGAGAAGAAAGAGACCTATTACTGAGAAGAGGGTGTCTTTTGGTATTTGTTAGAGAACCTATCGTTTGTGCAAATGTTCTCACTTATAAGCATCATGAAAAAAAAATTGCTTCCTGGGAAAATGTTTAAAGTGTGTGTGTGTGTGTGTGTGTGTGTGTGTGTGTGTGTGTGTGTGTGTGTGTGTGTGTTTATTAAAGAGACAGTGGCAGAGCCAGAAGTTAGGAGAGGGCAAGAGGGAGAAAAGTGAGAAGGAGAGGAGAGAAGTGGAAAGGGGAGTTGGAGAGAATAGGTGATACCAAAGTGTAACGAGGACATATTTTTTAGAGGAAATGCCTTTGGGAGGCTTCTCTGCCACAAATGTTTGTCAGTATTTACACAACCATAGATCATCACAAGTTGTTGTTGCTGTTCAGTTGCTGTCATTTTGACTCATTGTGACCCCATGGACTGCAGCATGCCGAGCTTCCCTGTCCTTCATACTATCTCCTGGAGTTTGCTCAAATTCAAGTCCATTGAGTCAGTGATGCTATCTAACCATCTCATCCTCTGCCACCCCATTTTCCTTTTTGCCTTCAATCTTTGCTCGCATCATGGTCTCTTCCTGATGTAAGCCTTCAATCTTTCCTGGCATCAGGGTCTTTTCCTGATGTAAGCCTTCAATCTTGCCTAGCATCAGAGTGTTTTCCTGATGTAAGTCAGTTTTTCACATCAGGTGGCTAAAGTATTGGAGCTTTCAACTTCAGCATCAGTCCTTCCATTGAATATTCAGGGTTGATTTCCTTTAGGATTGACTGGTTTGATCTCCTTGCAGTCCAAGGGACTCTCCAGAGTCTTCTCCTACACCACAACTCAGAGCATCAGTTCTTCTGTGCTCAGCCTCCTTTATGGTCCAACTCCCACGTCTGTACATGACTACTGGAAAAACCATAGCTTTGACTATACGGACCTTTGTCGGCAAATTGATGTCTCTGCTTTTTAATACGCTATCTAGGTTTGTCATAGCTTTCCTTCCAACGAGTAAGTGTCTTTTAATTTCTTGGTTTCAGTCACTGTCTACAGTGATTTTGGAACCCAGGAAGATAAAATCTGTCACATTCCCACTTTTTCCACTTCTAGAATGCCATGAAGTGATGGGACAGGATGCCATGCTCTTAGTATTTTTCATGTTGAGTTTCAAGCCAGCTTTTTCATTCTCCTCTTTCACCCTCATCAAGAGGCTCTTTAATTCCTCTTCACTTTCTGCCATAAGGGTGGTATCATCTGCATATATGCATCACAAGTTATATATCACTAATAATGGAAACACCTGTAGACTTGTCCCCCTTGCTTTTTAAAAAAGTAAGAAAAATGTGGAAAAGAGCCCTCACATTTCATAGTCATCTTGTTGAACTAGGTATGTAAAAAGTATGTTTTTCCTTGCATTCTGTAGCAGTAGCTCTCTTCTCTGAGGAAGAAAGATTTAAGCCAAAATCTTACAAAAGGAGTTGATGCTTACTTTGGATGGAACATTTACTTTTATGAAAGCAAAGCAGGTGAAAAGGCTGTTCAAAGAAATGAATGGTTGAGTTTGGATATAATAATGGCCTTAGGAGAAAAATTATTTTTTCCTTTCTTCTAAAGTGCTGAAAAGTTTTTACTTTTAAAATAAGAAATGTGGTTACGTTGTCTCTTCCTACAGGAGTGTTTTCAGGGGTGCTCCCACTGAGAAAGATGAGGCAGCTCTTTGCTGCCTTGGTCTCCTGCAAATTTAAAATAATTTGGCTTATATATTTTTATGGTGAATTATTGAAATCTTAGGCTATAAAAATTGAACTTGGTGGTGCCCTGGTAGTATTTTTAAACTTCCTGTATCTTTGACTAGCTTGAGAACACTGTGAAGGACTCAGCAAATATACTTGGCCTAGTTAGAACCTTGTTGTGTCTGGCTTTCCTGATCTTTTGAGTAGATTCTGAATACTTTTCTTTGGTTTGAATTATAACATTGTTTCTTGTGGTTCTGGAAACTATCTGTAATAGCCTCATTCTTGTAGTTGCCTCATTCTTAAGAAGTTGCTTTTTTGCTTTTGAGTAATTGTATTTGACACTGTGCACTTAAGACAGATAAAAAAAATATTAATAGTTGTGTTGTTGCAGGCTGCTTCTTTCTGAAAAAGGGAATGATTAGAAGATCTTGGTGCTCTCTTTATAATTGATATACTTGTATATGTATGTACTATGTATGTGAGAGAGAGAGCAGAAGAGAGAGAGGGAGGGGAGGAGAGAGAGAAAGATTGATAGTATCCATTCTGATGCCTTCAGCTGTACCTCCCAGACTTTTCAGTTTATATTTCCAGCCTAGAATTTTTTTCTAATCCAGATCTGCATTTCTCGCCACTCCATGGTCCCTTTCAAGGTCCTGTACATTGAGCGTGCCCCAAATCTCTTTAGGATCTCTTCTGAATGTCCCCATTTTAGGGAGTGGTACCTTCACCTCTATTGTGGCCTTCACTGCATCTGTTTGGGCTCTGTGTCTTTCTGCTTCTAGCTGCTCAGTAGATGTTTTGAGTCTGTCCTGTCCTCTTCTTTCCCCATCACTGCCTCTGCTTTTTCATTTCTTTGCTGGCCCCACACGACGCTGCCTTTCAGAGCTGCCTGTGTGAGCTTTCAGTAGCGCAGCTCTGTGGTAGAGAGCACCCCCTCGAAGGCGGAACCCCCTTGCTCTGACCCCTGCCTGCCTTACTCACAGCTGCCTCCTCCTCCCCCATCACATCAGCCGTGGCTTCATTCTGGGAGGCTGCCCGCTCCTAGCTCTCCTCTCCCGGCCATGGCACATGCTGTCCTCTGGGCATTGAGAGCCCATTGTCATCTCATGCCTCTGGCCAACTTCTCTTGATCTTTCAAAAACTGGTTCAGATGTTCCTTCCTCTGGGAGGCAGAATTAAGGGCCTCCTCCTTCCCACTGAACCTTGATCAGATCTCACGTAGTATGCATTATCACATTGATGTCATAATTAGGTAAATGTCTGTCTAGGCCACAAGTCTGTGAGCTCATCCTACTTAAAATTGTAACCCTGCTGCCTTTCCCGTTACTCTTTCCTTGCTTTTTCTTTTTCCTGTTGCACTTATCCCCCTTTAAAATACTAGCTAATCTTCTTATTTATAATAGTATCTGCTAGAACATAAACCCCATCAGGGCAGGAGTCTTCGTCTTGTTTGTTCACTGCTGTATCATCACTGCCTGGAGCAGTGTCCGATGCACAGAAAGTACTCAAGAAATATATGTTGAAGGAAATATGCCAGGGTCCAGGTCACAGCAGGCATTGGATAAGTTAAACTGTTGATGAATAGTATATTCTGTTAGACTTGCCAGCAGGTATATACCTGTGCCTTTGTGTGGTACATAGAAGTTAATATAATTAAATAAATACTTTCAGGATTTTTATGTGTTCAAGTAATTGTTTTATTTTGTAAAAGACTGACTTACTCTCTGTTAGTTTCTTTGTCCTTCCGATGAGAGATATTTTGTGCCAGCATATATTTACCCCTCTTTCTTATATAAGCCAAAACTAAACAACCAAGAAAATATTTCACCAAAACTCATGCTTTGAGAATACCATCTATATGGCGTCCAGGATCACACATGCCTGATGGCATCAGTTTTCAAATATTTTTGGTCTATAAACCTGACAGAATTTTGTAGGACGTTGAATTTTTGAATTGATTCTGACAAGTTTATCTTGTATGTTTAGACAATTGCATAGTGTGTAATTTCTAGGATGTTGTAAATATTGACATTTAGAGAATGTCAGAAAGAAAAATTGGATGATGGGTATATGGGGATTTATTACAGTTTTCCTTTTAAGTATATTTTAATACAAAACACAAAGTAAAACAAGACAAAGCAAAAATTCTCTGTGGAAAGTGTTCTCACATGTGTATTCTGGTTTGAGACCACTGTCCTTTGATGCTACTAATATTGTTAGTCTTAGTGCTATTAACAAAGTAAGGCATTCTCTTAGGTTGAACCAAATGAAATTGCCTATATTTCATATAGGCCTAGGATCATTTTTGACATATAAAAAAATTTACTGTTTTATTTAATTCAAACTAACAATATTTGATCATATGTACTGGTTTTCTCTTCACACGTTTCATTTTACTAGTTGGAAAATTTCATTTTACTAGCTTGATGGCTAAGGGAGAATTTTTTTCAGGCTCTTTAATCCTTATAGACAGTATTTTTAGTTAGGATTTGTCAAAAGGGTTTTTAATTTGATGTCAGTGCGGTGCTAGGTGCTATTTAGATTGACATGCAGCCGTGTCTTACTCTGTTGTATCAAAGACTATGTTTTGTTCAGCTCTTCATTCCTAAGTGTAGGCAAACAAACGGGTCAGTTCATTTAGCAAGGTGTTGAGTGAATAGAAGAGACCGTTTGGGGCCAGACAGCTGGAGCTGTCACCTGAATAGCACTTGACAAGTAGACTTTAGAGGGAAATTAATCTTCTAAAGAGCTCAGAGTGTGTGTGTCTCTGTGTGTTTTTGTCTTTGTTGTGAAGTATGGGAATAACAGACTGGAGACAGATATTGTTCTTAATGTTTTGTTTAGCCAGAAGGAGATTAGGATCTAGAGAAGATAAGTGATTTAGTATGCTCTTATGCTAAATCAGGGATACAGTCAAGTTCTCATGGATTCTCATACCCTAGAATGGTTGTACTCAGAGTGTGCTTGCTGCCTTAGCCAGCTTGGCTGTTGTCACCCAAGAGATTCCTGCCCTCTAGTTAAATGTGTTACTTATATACTTTTTAACTTAACCGAGGGTAAATATTAAGCATTTAATGATTTTTTTTTTTTTTTTTTTTGCCTAGTTTGGTATCATATGGCATAAATTACAGTGAAACTCTGGCTTTTGTGATATATAGATCTAGCCTCTGAATTTTCTTTTTAGAGAGTTCAGTAGAGGGTTGCCCATGGTACAATTTGCTTTGCTACTTCAGCCTCACTGTAGAGAATCTCAGACATACGATTATTTTGTGGTATCTCACAAAAGAGTAAGAATGCTCAGAATTTACTTGAGTTTATAGTAAAGTAGTGAATTTACTATTCACTATAGTAAGTTTTTGTGTTTTGGTTGGGAAAAAAAGTTACTATAGTTTAGAACTGCTAGACCATATGTTTTTACTGTCGCTTGAGTTTTGTAAGGTAAGTTCCTTGGTGCTCTTTTGAATGTATGTTTCAAGTTCTAGGTTTCATGTAGGTACCATATGTGTATTTTCCAAAGCAGTAGTTGGAAGTTAGGGTTTGGCAAATATTTAATTTTTCTTCATGGTATTTGACACACATATGTATAAAACTCAGATACTATTTAGTTAATATACTTCCTCTTAACTTTTATTGAAAAATACAATTCACCTAAGAGTGAAACTATCCTATAAAATCTAAGATGGTGGTTTTCTGATTTTTTTTTTTTGCCACCTCCAGTAAAAGGTTCGTTTTGCATTCTGGCTGCAATATATGGGCCTCTCCATAAATGCAACAGGGTACATGTAACCAATATAAAAGTTAAATGAAGTAGAACTTACATTTCATATGTTAGATGCACTTGTTTATGTTGTTTCTATTCTGCTTCATTTACAAATATATGCTGTTGCAATTCCCTAAGTTGAGATTGAAAAAACAATGAAATGGTACATATTGTTACTGTACATGTGGTATAAAGTGCCTTCTAGACAGAATTTTGAAGAACTGTGTTGAGTATCAATTGCTCTGTTGATTATTTGTGTAATCTTTCTTTCTTTCCTCCCTGCCTCCAGTATTTAATGGCTACTCTATGCCAGCCTCTGTACCCACTGTCTAAGGCAGGCGCAGTCCTTGTCTCCTGGAAGGTTGTATTCATAATAGTAGCTGTGATAACTGTCACCTACTGAGCCACTTGCAAGGAGGTTGGACTAACTAAAACCGCTGTCTCCCACTTACTGAGCGCCTGTTACTTGCTAATGTTGTACATTCTGTTTTCTTGATTTCTTATCAGCTTGCTAGGAGAGTGGTATATTTCTCCCATTGAATGAGGAAAGTGAGGCAACACTTAGTCAGTGAGGGAACTTGGATTCTACTCTTAAGTATGACATTTCTTTATGTTCCTGCTTTCCACTGACCATCTGGCTTTTTTGGACTTAACCCCTCTAGGGTTCAATTTCCTTATTCTTAAAAAAAGGTTGGATGTTGGATATTAGGTTGCTGAAGACCAGAGCTGACATTTACTTGTTCTGCACGTTGAAAACAATAGTCTCAGTGTTCAGTTCTACGGGGTAGGTGTCCACATCGATGGTATCCAAATTTTTATTCAGTTTTTCCTTTTTTTGTTTTATTAGTAGTATTGACACATGATCAAGTAACAAGCCAGATATTAAATGAAATTGAACTATGTCTTTTTGTTGTTATTATTTCCAGCTTTGAGATGGGAAAACAGCCTCAAGAGTGTTTGAAGGATCTCAAAGCTAAATCATATTGATTCATTTACCCATGTTTTGCATAAGAGCAGTATCACTTGGGATTCATTGTGTCTCTCACAATGAATTTTTGGATTTTTAACTCTAGTATGCATGTTAATTAAGTGCTTTTTTTTCCTGTAGGAGTCAGTAGCGGATAGTGACTTAACCTTAGGCTACCTACACTTACATTTTCTTTGAAAGAGCCTGCCTTAAAATGAGAATTTATTTGGCAGTTAGTTTTTACAGATAATGTATCTAACTTCTCTTTCCCTCATTTTCCTAATTCCTCTTCTTCCCTTCCCATTTCCTTTTAGTATTATTGCATTTTTTTAAGAAAGATAAATGAATCAGTAAAATAATAGAAGATGATGTTTTATTACAAAGAGATAAAACTCTGGACAGTGATCACTGAACTTGGCCTTTCTTTCTGAAAGCTTTGACTTGTTTTTTCCTGAGGTTTCACTTATGGATCTGTTACCTTCTCTCTTCTCAGTTTCCTCTTGTTTTCCATATTCTTTTCTCATGTTTTTATTTTAGGAGTTTATTTGATTGTTAGGAAAATTGAGTAATACTGGTAACAATTCGTAGTATCTATGGAGTGTTCATCATGTGTCAGGCATTGTTCTGAGCGCTTTACTTAAATTAGCCCATTTTACTCACACGTGATGAAGAGAGAGCAGAGGCTGTGGTGCTGGGCTCTTCCTAACTGCCAGTGTGACCTTGGGCAAAATGCATAGTCTCTATGGATCTTAGTTTCTCCATTTGTAAAGGGGGATGTATGTATGGGTATGAGTGAAAGTCGTTCAGGTGTGTCCGGCTCTTTGCGACCCCATGGACTATACAGTCCATGGAATTCTCCAGGCCAGAATACTGGAGTGGGTGGCCGTTCCCTTCTCCAGGGGATCTTTCCAACCCAGGGATCGAACCCAGGTCTCCGGCATTGCAGGGGGATTCTTTGCCAGATGAGCCACCAGGGAAGCCCAAGAATACTAGGGGAGGTCATTTCTGTAAACCACGGAGAACATTATCTGCTATTTTTGTTGTTGTTGTTATCATTAAAGCAGATTGACAGTTCCTAGAATATATCAAGTGCTCAGTAAATGGTAGTTATGCACATTATTTAATGTTGTTGTATTGCATATTTGCTTTTAGATGGTGTATTGAGTTTGGCTGAGGCAGAGGTGAAGTAGTAGTTTAAATGCTGTCTTAATATCTAGGTGAAATTTCTTTTTCTTATGAAATGATGCAGACGCTGGATCATGCCTGTGATCCAGGTAGGTAGTAGACATCGTGGACTTCATAAAGGATACTCCTGAGAACAGCCTGTTAAATGGGCAGTGGGGAGAAGAGATGCTGGTAAAGCAGCATAAAGCGGCATTTCAGGTTACAAACCTGGGGCTGTTTGAGTCACAGTGTGTTTCCATGCCCGGTGCTCTCTTATTTTCCTAGAGTGAGAGTGTGAATAGTAAAGCATGGGACCCTGAAAAGGGAAGCAGGAAGGCATCTCGGTGGAGAATAGAGAGAAGAAGAGCATTAAGGACAAAGTTCTGGCACCTTCTAATTTTGCCTGGGGCCTTTCTTGAATGCTTTAGTTGTGCTCTGTCTGATATGGTGGCCACTACATTATAAAAATGCACTGAATTTTGAAGACTTAGATATGAAAAAAGAATGCAAAATATCTCATTAATATTTTTACACTGATTATGTGGTGAATGATAATATTTAGAAATTTTGGTTTAAAATGTCTTATTAAAATTAAAAGAAAGATTTAATACTTGTTAATAAGCATCTTAAAGTGAGGAGGTATTGGATTTTTTGTTTGTTTGTTTTTTGGTGTGTGTAAGTCACAAAACAGACTCTAATACTTTGCAGTCTAAATGGTTCACCTTGTTCTTAATTTTCAGCTATTAGTGGACTCTTAGTTAAGTTTGTGTTAAGTATATGATCTTATTCATGAATGTCATGAATGAGTAATTTATAGATTACTTTATGACTGCTAATTATTAATGGGTTTGAAATCAGTGGAACTTCTAAGACAGGATGGAAACACAGTGACCACCAACAGTCTTACAGTGATTTCTGTGTGCTCATTAGGAAAAATAATAGCATAATGAATGAACTGTCAGAATTGGCTTTCTGGTAATACATCGGTATAGTTGGGCATCTAATGCCTCAGAACTAATCATCAAAGCTTGGTTATTACTTGGGCGAATAGCTGAGTCTGTTGAGAAGTCACAGTATTTTATGTGATATTTGAACCAGTTTTGGCAGGGATTTGAAACCCTTTAATTAAAGACTGTATTACTGTAAACTTTGGTGGAGGGAGAAGTGGGCCGCTTGAAACCTGTAAGACATGTATTTGAATGTGGTCCTTGTTACCTCTTATGTGTGTAATTTTGAGCAAATTGTGCCTCTTTGGTGCAACTCAGGTTCCTCAGTTGGAAAATTAGTATCAAACCTAGTCAGCCTAACTCATAGTTTTGTTAGGATCACTAAATGAAGTATTGTATTTTAGAGATCCCTTAAAATTCTTCTGAGTACTATACAAATATAAATTAATGCCAGTCCTCCTTTCAAATGCAAAAGCATTGTTTGAGAGTATTCTGACTCCAGATTGTGTTTATGGTTTTAATTTTTTGTTTAGGTTCATCAGTGGCAAGTATAAGCTTTAAGTATTATGATCTTCTATTTTTTTTTGACCACTAATTGAAATGAAGGATGTATGCATTTGTGTCTGGCTATGTAGACATAAGTAATGATAGCAGTGCTGTTTATGACACTATAGTTAAGCATTTGTCAGAGTTTCCACTCTAAACTTTCCATTAGATTTTTTTTTTTTTTTTTTTCATTTTAGCTTGGGTTTCCTGTGGGGTGAAATTATAGAGGCCTGAGTGTTTTGGTTGGCAACTTTTTTTCTCTTTAAAATAGGGAGTGAATGCATGCTATTAAAAACTTTTCCTGCACGTTGTTTTATTGTACAGGTTTTAAAATACATGTATGTATTTTTCTTTCTGTAATAATTAAAAATATATTTTCACTCTATATTCATAAGTAGTTTTTCTTTGTTGTTGTAGTTTTTCCACTTAAAATGATCACTGTCTTCATTGTATTATCCCAGTTAAAAGGATGTAAATTGTTTTTATAAATTAATGATAAGGTCTAAGAACGATGTCTTGAACACCTGGATACTTATTCCAAATTAAGAAAAACTAAATTACTTATAATTTTTAAATTTCCTTTGACCTTCATCAGTAAAAATATTGATTGATTTTTGTTTTTAAAATTTTTTTTATTTATTTGGCTGTGCTCAGGTTTAGTTACAGCTTGTGGGATCTAGTTCCCTGACCAGGGATCAAACCTAGGCCCTCTATATTGGGAGTGCAGAGTTGTAACCACTGAACCTCCAGGGAAAGTCATGATCTTTGTTTCAAATTTAAGTAGAGTGCAATGTATTAGAGACAGGCCAAGACTTAGAATACCCATTATATTCACAGACCCTCTCCTATTGGATGTCATGTAGAACCCTGTGGTCTGGTCCCAAGACCATGCAATGAATAGGCAGGCCTTTGATCCAGGCAGGAAGGAATCCAACCCAGAGGCTCTACCCAACAGATGCTGCTGCTGCTAAGTTGCTTCAGTCGTGTCCGACTCTGTGCGACCCCATAGATGGCAGCCCACCAGGCTCTGCTGTCCCTGAGATTCTCCAGGCAAGAACACTGGAGTGGGTTGCCATTTCCTTCTCCAATGCATGAAAGTGGAAAGGGAAAGTGAAGTTGCTAAGTCGTGTCCGACTCTTCGCGACCCCATGGACTGCAGCCTACCTTGCTCCTCCGTCCATGGGATTTTGCAGGCAGGAGTACTGGAGTGGGGTGCCATTGCCTTCTCCGATATGTCTCCTAAACACCTCTAACTTAACACATTCTTAGTGGAATACTTGATTTCTCCCATCAAACTATTTCTTCTCTTTTTTACTGGACGACTCCTCCATTCACCCAGCTGTTCAAAGTAGACAACCAATACTCACCATTGATTCCAATTTCTCACTTTCAAGTCACCTTCATACCCTCCCCAAAGAACGATTGCTATCAGTAAGTGCTTTTGATGCCACATCCAGTATATATTTCTAAGTCCACTTTGTTTCCAGTCATTATGGCGGCTCCACAGCAGTAGCCTTTTATATACCAGTGGTCTGACTGGTTTTCCAACTTCTTCTGTTGCCCCCTTTCCATTCATTCAGCTCATAGTGCCCAGAGAAGTCTTTTCAAAAATAGAAATTGTTTGCTATGTCTCTCCCTCAGGCTTTAACATTGCCATGGGTTTTCACTGCATCTGGAATTAAAACCAAAGTCCTAACCTTCACCTTTTGCTCTTCTCTCTTCACCTTGGCTTTTTTCATGCAGTTTTCCTGACATTACTAATTAAAATTTAATGTTGAAATCAATAGCATGTGGGTTAAAACTGCTGAGTTCCTAAGAACTTGAATGGACTTGATTTTTTTTCTCTTTCATCTTGTGTCTTTTTCCTCTTGTTTCTTCTCTTAATTTGATAAAAACCAAATCAAAACCAAATTACAACCGGCCCTGTCCCGGTTCCCAAGTTTTTGAGTTCATTGGGTATTTCTCAGACCTCTTTGGGAACTTGTTTTGTTTCATTAGTATCAGGAGAATTTCTTTAAGGCTACAGGAGAAGTTTTTTCCACTTGTATGTCTGTCATAAACTGTTGGCTTTGGATGTGGCTTAGAAGTTCTGCTTATTGTTACTGGTGACACTTCATCTTCTTGGTTCTCAGCTCCCATACTGAGCTTTCTGCCTTGTCATTGAGTTTTCTTTATCTTGTTTCTAGCCACTTTATGGTTCCATTTTTAACCTTCTGTGCTTAGTTCATCACTTACAGTGTCATTGAGCTTATTTATTTCTCTGACTTTCACTTTTATGGGAAAACTCGGGAATCTCTATCCTCTAGTTTAGCCTCATGTTTCCAGTACCATCATGAATTTCTCCTCCCTTGCATGCCCTGGAGTTAATCTCACACTCCGTTGTCCCCAACAATGACATACATGAGCTTCCTTTATAAATGAACCTCTCTAATTATTCCATGTTTACCACCACTATCATCATTCTCTCAACCTGGAAACATTAGTAATCTTTGACTATCTTTCCTTTGTGTTACATGTAGTATGACAAAAAAATCCTTTTGACCCCTTTGTTCCTGTCTTTTAAATGTATCTCAGACTTGCCTCCATTCCTCGGTTGCCATCAGCGTAGTATTGGCTGTCATAACTCTTCATGTTTGGTTTTGGTGACAGTGTTTTGGCTAACCTTCCTTCACACCTCTCAGAATCACTTATTGCGTTTGCTCCTGCTCAACAGATCTCTGTTGTCACCTGCATGAAACTCAGATTACCGTGCATTTTTCAAGGCCGTTTGAGGCCTGGTCTGTTCTAATTCTTCACTCTGGTTTCCTACTCTTCCCAATCAGCTATGTCCGCTATCCAGTCAGTTGTATGTTGTTGTTGTTGTTCAGTCGCTCTGTCCTGTCTGACCCTGCAACCCCATGGGCTGCAGCATGTCAGGCTTCCCTGACCTTTATGGACTCTGAGTTTGCTCAAACTCGTGTCCATTGAGTTGGTGATGCATGCCATTCAACCATCTCATCCTCTGTCTCCTCCTTCCCCTTTTGCCTTCAATCTTTCCCAGAGTTAGAGTCTTTTCCAAAGAGTAGGCTCTTTGCATCTGGTGGCCAAAGTATTGGTGCTTCAGCTTCAGCATCAGTCCTTCCAGTGAATATTTAGGGCTGATTTCCTTTAGGATTGACTGGTTTGATCTCCTTGCCTTCTAAGGGTCTCTCAAGAGTCTTCTCCAGCACCACAGTTCGAAAACATAAATTCTTCAGTGCTCAGCCTTCTTTACGGTCCAACTCTCACATCTGTACGTGACTACTGGAAAAGCCATAGCTTTGGCTATATGGACCTTTGTCAGCAAAGTGATATCTCTGCTTTTTAATATGCTGTCTAGGTTTACCATAGCTTTTCTTCCAAGGAGCAAGCATCTTTTAATTTCACGACTGCAGTCACCGTCCGCAGTTACTTTGGAGCCCAAGAAAATAAAGTCTATCACTCTTTCCATTTTTTCCCTATTTATTTGCCATGATGTGTTGGGACTGGATGCTCTGATCTTCGTTTTTTGAATGTTGAGTTTTAAGTCAGCTTTTTCACTCTCTTCTTTCACCTTCATCAAGAGACCCTTTAGTTCTTCTTCGCTTTCTGCCTTTAGGGTAGTATCATCTGCATAGCTAAGGTTGTTCATGCTTCTGGCATTCTTGATTCCGGCTTGAGCTTCATCTAGCCCAGCATTTTGCATGATGTACTCTGTGTATAAGTTAAATAAGCAAAGTGACAGGTAAGGTAGGCTGGTATTCCCATCTCTTTAAGAATTTTCCACAGTCGTGAACATCTTCTTATATTTCCCATATAATGTGCTTGATCTTAACCACCACATTCTTCTTGCCTAAAATATCTTCTTCCCCTTCCTTTGTTTTTTCTTTGTCCCATTCATGGTTCCCTTAAGTTCCATTGCCCTCAATCTGCCGGATGTCTTCCTGACCTTAGGCCCTGCCAGTGATAACAAAGGATTGAACACTCAATTTGACTCATCTTATCAAAACATATGAAGTATCAGCAAATATCAGGTTTACCAGAACAAAATGCAACAGCTAAACCTCTGTGTCCTTACATTTCCTTGAAAAGTAAATTAAATCCAAACAGAAAGAATGTTGAAATCTTAAAGGTAAAGCAGCTCAGGTGCAAAGGAGGATGTTGGAAGGCCAGAGAAGACTTGTAGTAATCATTTGAGAGACTTAAACACCAACATAAAGGGGTCCTTTAAATGTTAATAGAAGTAACAGTCCAGCTAGAGAATCTGTATAACTCCTGGTACTTGCATTTTGTTTGGTCCAAGTGGAGGTAGATCACTGAACTTGGGCCTTTAGTAGACAATATATTAAAGAATCTATTAAGAGGATTAACCTTTTCAGGTTGTCCCTCTAGCGCCGTGGTCACCAACCTTTTTGGCACCAGGGATCAACTTTGTGGAAGACTATTTTTCGATGGATTAGGGGAGTTGGCAGGGTGGGGGGATGATTTCAGTATGATTCAAGTGTACATTTTTGTGGACTGTAAAAAATATTTATTTATTTGGCTGCCCCAGGTCTTAGTTGCAGCATTCAGGATTGTCGATCTTCATTATGACATGCCAGATCTTTAGTTGTGGCATGTGAGATCTAGTTCCCAGACGGGGATTGAACCCCAGGTCCCTGGATTGGAAGTGTGAAGTCTTAGCCACTAGGCCACCAGGGACCTTCCTGTTGTGCACTTTATTTCTGTTATTGTTTTATCAGCTCCACCTTAGATCCTCAGGCATTAGATCCCGGAGGATGGGGACCCCTGCTTTAGTTTATGTTGTAGGTATGAGATGAAAAAACAAAAGTGGTTATTGATAAGCCAACTCATATTACTCTCTGGCAGACGTGATAGAGCATACAGGTGCCAGATTGCTTGAGCCTAAGGCTCAGCAGGGCTCCTTTCCAGCTGTGTGACCAAGATCAAATTACTAAATCTCTCTGAGACTGAATTTCCTGTATGTAAAATGAGGATAATAATGCCTCCTACACAATATTATAGAAAGGATTAAATGAGTTAGTACATGTAAACTGCTTAGAATAGTGACTGTCTCAGAGTAAGTGCTTACTAAGTTTTTACTATTATTATGTATACATGATATGGCTGGGAAACGGTGACTCATTGAAGATTTTCAGAAAGAACTATTTATTGTGAAACAGGAAATGGCTCTTGAGAGTGTTTCTTTTTTTTTATACCTGACCTGTCCTTGGTGACTCTTGTTTATTTTGATTTATTCATTCATGAACAAGTATTTTTTGACATTGTTTATAGTGTTGCAGATCCTAAAAGGGCAGATTGTCTCTAAGAGATTATGGTATTTTCAATAGACGTGGATTCTGAAAAATACTCTAATGAGGGGTGTGAATGAGGTTCTTCTGGCCCATCTGGATCTGTGAACCAGCTATACAGATAAAGCATCTGGTTTCATCGGAAGCTGGAAACATACACATTTTAGCATGTGCTTTCTATTCCCACAGAGAATCTGGTGCATATTTCCCCCAGTTTATGTAATATGAGAGTTTCTGAACTCTGGATGAATGTCATTCAAAACTCTGCTGAGCTTGCTGCATGTTAAACTCTCAAAGAGACTTTATCCTTTGCTTGCAGTGCTTGGTAACTCTTAAGACTTTGGACTTCAGGAGGAGCAATGGCTCAGGAGCAATGACTCAAGCTGTTGCCTGGTTAACTTTTTGAACTTGGGGTGCACTAATGATATAAACAAAAAATGTGATTTGTTTGAACTTCAGAATAGATATTTCATCTTTTTAAGACTGGGACACAGGTGAGAGAAGGGGGAATTGGGTGAAGGCAGTCAAAAAATACACACTTAAAATTACAAGATAAGTAAACTAAGTAGTAGGAATATAATATACACATGATAAATATAATGAACACTGTATATGTTATGGGCTTCCCTGGTGGCTCAGACAGTAAAGAATCTGCCTGCAATGTAGGAGACCTGGTTTTAATCCCTGGGTTGGAAAGAAGAGATTGGTTACCCACTCCAGTATTCTTGCCTGGAGAATTCCATGGACAAAGGAGCCTGGTGGGCAGCAGTCCGTGGGGTTGCAAAGAGTTGGATGTGACTGAGCGACTAACACACACACACACACGTTACGTGTGAAAGTTGTTAAGAGAGTCAATCCAAAGTGTTCTTGTTACAAGAAGAGAAAATATTTTTTTCGTTAACTTTGTACCTGTGTGAGATGATGGATGTTCACTAAACTTACTGTGATAATCACTTCATGATGTATATAAATCAAATCATTATGCTGTATACCTTCAGTTCAGTTCATTTCAGTTCAGTTGCTCAGTTGTGTCCAACACTTGGTGTCCCCGTTGGACTGCAGTGCGCCAGGCTTCCTTGTCCATCACCATCTCCCGGAGCTTGCTCAGACTCATGTCCATCAAGTCAGTGATGCCACTCAATGACTGTATACCTTAGACATGTCCAATTATATCTAAGTAAAACTGGAAGAAAAGAAACATATTATTTCTCTTTTTATCAAGGTGTGCTTTTTTTGTTTTCTTCCTGCCCAAGATCTATTGATAAGACTTGCCTTATGATGATGTGAGTAGTGTAGATATAACTGGGGAGGAGGGGGCTCCAAGTATCTTGCCCATTTTGTTTGAAATGTCCATTGTTAAAATTAGACCATCGAGTGAGGCCATTTTGTTATTATTTATGAAATCTTTGCAGTAGTATAATATGGGTGTAAACCTGTTAGCCCTTTGGCATTCAGGGTAATCCACCATATATTTCAGAGGATAAGGAAGATATTTGCGGGTGTGGAAAGGTCACGAGTGCACGGTGTGATTATGCTAAGATACTGTCTGCCTCAGAGGTTGGAGATGGACCATAAAAGAAGGAAATAGAGGATGTGGAGAACAGATTCATTGCTCTCTTGTCCACATTCCTGCTGCTACATGTATCTGTTCAAGTTAGTGTCAAAGAAAGATTTCATTTTAATGTAAAATTTTCATACTTTTTGGTTCTGTACAATGAAACTGCTTTTACATCATGGTTATTGGCCTATATTAATGAAACTGAATAGCTTGCAGCCTCATTTTTCTTGTCTGTAAAATGGGACTGTTAATGCCTGCCTTTCAGGATTTTCGCAAGGTTTCAATGAGAGAACTCATGGAAGGACCCTGGCTGGAATATTTTAGGTCCTCGCTGAATGCTTTTTACTTTTCTCTTGGTCCGTGAAATTTAGGTACTTAACTGCATTGTTCTTATATTTTTTGCTCTTATTTGCTATGTTAGTTTTGCTTCCCACCAGGCTGAATTTCTTTGAGGACAAGCATCATTTCTTTTTTATTCTCTGTAGTTTATGTTCCTATAGTATCTTGTACCTTTTCGTCATCGTGCAACCTGTCTTATATTTATTTATGATTGTTTAGTTAGATTTTCTTCCTTTTTGGTCTGTAAGCTTCTTGAAGGGTAGAATCTTGTTTGATCTTGCTCAGAAATGTGTACTTAAGGCCTGAACTAGTGCCTGGCATGTAAAAAGTGTTCTGTAAATATTTGTGGAATGAATGAATGAATGATTGATGATTAAATTAAACATACTAGATTCTAAGCCAGTTCTGTTCTGGGAAGGCTGAAACTACCTATCATTTTCCTTCCAGACTTAGCCTGAAGCCTTGTAGGAGGCTATAAAAAGTTTGCAGAATTTTGACTAACACCTTAGATCTTTAAATAACAGAGTATGTGGAAAAGAAAAAAAGGTTTATGAGATACTTTGAAGTGGTTCAGTACTTCATGTTATTTTTGTGGGAGGTCAGTAATGTTTGTTATAAATATGTTATTGTAAAGAACTCTCTAAGTGTAAATTACTGTTATTGCTTTTAGCTAATATTTATAAGTATTAACATCTGTGAATACTAATATTATTTTAAAATTCAGGCTTGAAGGACAACACTGTGCAACATTGTCCATTTTTCGTTCCTTTGCGAACCTGATTGTTTGGGAATGTGTGAGAACTGGGTGTGTCCAGGTCTAGGCAGTGCTCCTCCAGATGGTTGTATTTCTCCTAATTTCTTGATTTTCTGTCCCTGATGCTCTGTTAGGTTCTTATACATTCAATCAAATGCTGATTGTCTTCACCCTCCAGGATTGTGACACACTGCTGAAACATGTCCTGACAGCTGAATCATTTCACGTATTGAATTGAGTCAGCGTCTTCACCTTTCTTCTAATCAAATTACAATTTTATTTTGAAGTAACTTTACTGGATATTAGTAGATCAAAAGCTAAATATTATATTCTACAAATATGGCTTGCACAATTAGACACATACACACACATATGCAGAAGGGGAGGGAAGAAATCCTCCATGTATCATCAATTTATCTTTTTCATTTTTTAGGTATTTTTTAAAAAGCTGATATTTTGGAACGTTTTCCATGTGTCAGGCATTGTGTGAAACATTTTATGTATTATCTCATGAAATGCTTGAGCTCTCACTGTGACAGAGCTACTACTATTCTTAGATTCATTTTGCAAAGGATTTTAAAGTTCAGCAGTGCAGTTTTCGTTCCAATCCCAAAGAAAGGCAATGCCAAAGAATGCTCAAACTACCGCACAATTGCACTCATCTCACACGCTAGTAAAGTAATGCTCGAAATTCTCCAAGCCATGCTTCAGCAATACGTGAACCGTGAACTTCCAGATGTTCAAGCTGGTTTTAGAAAAGGCAGAGGAACCAGAGATCAAATTGCCAATATCTGCTGGATCATCGAAAAAGCAAGAGAGTTCCAGAAAAACATCTATTTCTGCTTTATTGACTATGCCAAAGCCTTTGACTGTGTGGATCACAATAAACTGTGGACAATTCTGAAAGAGATGGGAATACCAGACCATCTGACCTGTCTCTTGAGAAACCTGTATGCAGGTCAGGAAGCAACAGTTAGAACTGGACATGGAACAACAGACTGGTTCCAAATAGGAAAAGGAGTATGTCAAGGCTGTATATTGTCACCCTGCTTATTGAACTTATATGCAGAGTACATCATGAGAAACGCTGGGCTGGAAGAAACACAAGCTGGAATCAAGATTGCCGGGAGAAATATCAATAACCTCAGATATGTGGATGATACCACCCTTATGGCAGAAAGTGAAGAAGAACTAAAGAGCCTCTTGATGAAGGTGAAAGAGGAGAGTGAAAAAGTTGGCTTAAAGCTCAACGTTCAGAAAACTAAGATCATGGCATCTGGTCCCATCACTTCATGGGAAATAGATGGGGAAACAGTGGAAACAGTGTCAGACTTTATTTTTTTAGGCTCCAGAATCACTGCTGATGGTGATTGCAGCCATGAAATTAAAAGACGCTTACTCCTTGGAAAGAAGGTTATGGCCAACCTGGATAGCATATTTAAAAGCAGAGACATTACTTTGCCAACAAAAGTCCGTCTAGTCAAGGCTATGGTTTTTCCAGTGGTCATGTATGGATGTGAGAGTTGGACGGTGAAGAAAGCTGAGCACCTAAGAATTGATGCTTTTGAACTGTGGTGTTGGAGAAGACTCTTGAGAGTCCCTTGGACTGCAAGGAGATCCAATCAATCCATCCTAAAAGAGATCAATCCTGGGTGTTCATTGGAAGGTCTGATGTTGAAGCTGAAACTCCAATACTTTGGCCACCTGATGCGAAGAGTTGACTCATTGGAAAAGACCCTAATGCTGGGTAGGATTGGGGGCGGGAGGAGAAGGGGATGTCAGAGGATGAGATGGTTGGATGGCATCACCGACTCTATGGACATGGGTTTGGGTAGACTCCGGGAGTTGGTGATGGACAGAGAGGCCTGGCGTGCTGAGATTCATGGGGTCGCAAAGAGTCGGACACGACTGAGCGACTGAACTGAACTGAACTGAACTGAGTGCTTTTTAGCAACAGCAATGTAGCAGCTAAAGTTTATTGAGCACCTAAAGTGTTCCAGACATTGTTCTATGTGTTTTTATTTTTATTCACTCACTTAATCCTTAAGTCAATCATATGAGATAGTTACTACTCTTAAGCTAGTGGAAGTAATGGAATTCCAGCTGAGCTATTTCTAATCATAAAAGATGATGCTCTTAAAGTGCTGCACTCAATATGCCAGCAAATTTGGAAAACTCAGCAGTGGGCACAGGAATGGAAAAGGTCAGTTTTCATTCCAGTCTCAAAGACGGGCAATGCCAAAGAATGTTTGGCACAATTGCACTCATTTCACATGCTAGCAAGGTTATGCTCAAAATTCTCCAAGCTAGGCTGCAATAGTACGTGAACTGAGAAATTCCAGATGTTCAAGCTGGATTTAGAAAAGGCAGAGAAACCAGAGATCGAATTACCAGAATCTGTTGGATCATAGAAAAAGCAACAGAATTTCAGAAAAGCATCTACTTGTGCTTCATTGACTATGATAAAGCCTTTGACTGTGTGGATCATAACAAACTGTGGAAAATTCTTAAAGAGATGGAAATACCAGATGGAAACACTGTACCTGTCTCCTGAGAAACCTGTGTGCAGGTCAAGAAATAACAGAACCGAACATGGAACAATGGACTGGTTTAAAATTGGGAAAGTTGTACATCAAGGCTGTATATTGTCAGCCTGCTTATTTAATTTCTGTGCAGAGTACATCAGTGTGAAATGCCGGGCTGGATGAATCACAATCTAGCATCAAGATTGCCAGGAGAAATATCAACAACTTCAGATATACAGATGATACTACCCTAGTGACAGAAGGCAAAGAGAACTAAAGAGCCTCTTGATGAAGGTGAAAGAAGAGAGTGAAAAAGCTGGCTTGAAATTCAGCGTTCAGAAAACAAAGATCATGGCATCCGCTCCCATTACTTCATGGCAAATAGAGGGGTAAACAATGGAAACAGTGGCGGACTTTATTTTCTTGGGTTCTAAAATCACTGCTGGAGAAGGCAATGGCACCCCACTCCAGTACTCTTGCCTGGAAAATCCCATGGATGGAGGAGCCTGGTAGGCTACAGTCCATTGGGTCGCTAAGAGTCGGACGACTGAGCGACTTCCCTTTCACTTTTCCCTTTCATGCACTGGAGAAGGAAATGGCAACCCACTCCAGTATTCTTGCCTGGAGAATCCCAGGGACAGTGGAGCCTGGTGGGCTGCCGTCTATAGGGTTGCACAGAGTCGGACACGACTGAAGTGACTTAGCAGCAGCAGCAGCAAAATCACTGCGGCCGGTGACTGCAGCCATGAAATTAAAAGACGCTTGCTTCTTGGAATAAAAGCTATGACAAACCTTGACAGTGTATTAAAAACAGAGACATCACTTTGCCGAGAAAGGTCTTTCTAGAAATGCTATGGCTTTTTTCCAGTAGTCATGTATGGATATGAGAGTGGGACCATGAGGAAGGCTGAGCACTGCGGAATTGATGCTTTCGAGCTGTGGTGCTGGAGAAGACTTCTTGAGAGTCCCTTGGACAGCAAGGAGATCAAACCACTCAATCCTAAGGAAATCAACCGTGAATATTCATTGGAAGGACTTATTATGCTGAAGCTGAAGCGCCAATACTTCGGCCACCTGGTGTGAAGAACTGACTCATTTGAAAAGACTCTGATGCTAGGAAGGATTGAAGGCAGGAGAAGAAGGGGACAGCAGAGGATAAGATTGTTGGATGGCATCATCAACTCGATGGACATGAGTTTGAGCAACCTCCGGGAGATGGTGAAGGACAGGGAATCCTGGTGTGCTGCAGTCCATGGAGTTGCAGAGTCAGACACAAGTTAGCACCTGAACAGCAATAACTACTCTTAAGGGATTTCCCTAGTGGCTCAGCGGTAAAGAATCTACCTGCCAAAGCAGGAGATGCAGGAGATGTGGATTTGATCCCTAGGTGGGAAAGATCTCCTGGAGAAGGAAATGGCAACCCAGTCCAGTATTTTTGCCTGGGGAATCCCATGGACAGAGGAGTCTGGTGGGCTACATGCCGTGGGTTTGCAAAAGAGTTGGACATGACTTAGTGACTAAACAACAATAATTATTATGCCCTCATTACTGAGGGAATCAATACACTGAGTCTCACCTCTGATTCTCTGGCTAGGAAGTGGCAAGGACAGGCTTGGAATCCAGCAGTCTGATTTTGTGCTCCATTGCTTTAACTGTCACCCAAACTGACAAACTGGCAAACTGCTCCAGACTGACAAGTGGCAAACAGTGGAGTCTGCTTAGAGCCCAGACCCCTGACTTCAGGCGTGGAACCTGCAGAATAATCTCAGCCGTCTGGTATATTGAATGCAGAAAGTTTCCACTTGTGCTGAAGGAAATCAGCTTAATTTGAAATTGTAAACATCTATGTAATGTTCCTTCAGAATTATAACTGACAGACTTTTGAGATAGTAGACTTAAGTGTCCAGTTTAGTGTTTATCACTCTTACTAACGCCAGATCTTATCTCTCACATTTGGTCTGCCTCCTTAAGTGGAAAATACAATGAAAGAGTGTTTCCTAAAAGTCGTTTTTAGTATAACTGAAGAGAACATACTTGTCCTACCCAGGGACATTAGCTAAGCACTAGAGTACTGCATTGGTTGTAGAATGCTGAATTATATCTAGCACAACGCTGTGCTTGGAGTTACAGCATTAGCATGCTTATCTTTAGGTTTCAGTGACTCTTCCTACCTTTGGTGACAGATTTTTGTGGCCAGGAAGTCAGTAGCAAAGAGAAGGGAGTTATGTTGTAAATATCCTCATTCTAATTGATACATCTTACTGTTCAGTGTTTAAAATGCTTCTCTGCTCTGAAGCTAACCTTTCCATATTCATTCCGTGTCTTTACAAAATCTTTGTGTTACTGTTTTCTAAGTTTCCATTTTGGAATCATGCACTCACAGTTGTATTTATACATACATATGTACATGATACATGAATACATTTGTGTAAGTTCCTATCTGTCTATTGTTTTATACTTGACTGCTGTTTTTATACATAACAGGAAATAAGGTTTCAAAATTGACTTCATTTTTCTCAGTATGATGTTTCAAATTTGAATTTTGGATTTCCTCAAACCTTTTATATATATGGGCTTTACATTTATCTTTAATTTCTATTCAGTAAGTAATATCCTTTGTGTGAAGTATAGGCACATTCCACAATTAGTGGGGTGTACTGCATGCCATCACTGGAGTTTATTGTCCACATTATGACTTTGATAATATACATACACTCTCTTGATTACTCTTGAGATTAGAGGTCATTTCACTGTACTCAGTCCTGTGTCACTCTCAGGAGCTTAAGGTCTCATATTTAAAACTCCCAGCTGAGGTTCAGAAATAGCATCTCTAAGCTGGCATTGCGACATTGGATTGACTCTTTTTTTGTATTTTAAATTTTTTTTTTTTTTTTTTAAGTTTAATGATGTCTTTGGTGTCAGCTGTAAGTTGTGAAATAGAGGTAGTGGTGGTTAAACAGCAGACATGGGCTTAATTGATATTAATGTGATGTCTATCTGTTTAATTTAACTTCATATCATACCATTAAAATAACTGAGGTTCATCTCATTCTGAACTGATTGCCACTGATGTTAATCCTCAAAACAAATGGAAAGTAGATAGGCCATTTTTTATCCCTTGTGGAAGTAATCCCTGGGGAAGAGGTGGGGGGTGGTGGTGCTCAGTTAACTGGATACTTGAAAGTAATGCATTTTTTTTTCTTTTGGTGGGGGAGGGACACCTGATTTGTGTTGCTCATATCTTTGAACCTGGCTGAAGTTTGGGCATCAACAGTGCTGACTCTTGGACATATCCCGGTAGTTTGTTCTGTTAGTTACTTTTTATCAGAGTATGATTTTCATGATTTACTCCTTGTCTTAAAATCCAAATGTAGAAGAGAAGACAAATTATCGTTATCTTAGGGTTTTAAAGAGATGGCCTTTGTTTAATTGAAGTTTGATATTATTAGAATAAAATTTCAAAAATTAATGTTTCTGAAAACACTTCAGAATGTATTTTGTATATGTTTTTAAAATACTAATGAAGATGTGCCAAAAAAGCAAATGTAAGCCTTTCTATACAGAAAATAATTTTAATAGGATTTAAAATAGCGAATTTATTCGATACTGTATGCTGTAGATGCGATGTTTGTGAAGTAAGTGGTAACTTTTTGAAAGTGCTTTTGGAAAGGACTTAACAGCCTACAGAACACTTAATTCATTTACTCCTCTCTCCACCCTGTGCAATACATTTTACAGATAGGGAGATGAATGCTCAGAAAGTAAGTGGCTCGTCCAGTGTCTCGTATTAAACTATAAAAGTGTGATTCCATTTCACAACTGGAAACCTTGGGTGTGCTCAGTTGTGTCTGACTCTTTGTGACTCCGTGGACTGTGGCCTGCCAGGCTCCTCTGTCCATGGGATTCTCCAGGCAAGGATATTGGAGTGGGGTGCCGTTTTCTACTCCAGGGACTGGAGGCAAGGCCAAAGTCCTTACTGTGTTTTTCAAGGCCCGACACGATCTCCTGCAGCCCCTTATCCCTTATTCTTCTGACCCCATTACCCCACTTTCCACTCAGGCTTCAGCCTTGTTTGCCTCTTTGCTGATACTCAGATTCACCTGCATACTCTGCTGCCATGGTCCCCTGGATTTATTATCCCTCTGCTCAGGCACTTGCCCCTCATCTTCAAGTATTTGCTCAAAATCTATCTTCCAGGTGGTTCCGACGGTAAAGAATCTGCCTGCAATGTGCAAGACCTGGATTCAATCCCTGGGTTGGAAAGATCTCCTGGAGGAGGGCATGGCAGCCCACTCCAGTGTTCTTGCCTGGAGAATTCCATGGACAGAGGCGTCTCAGTTCAGTTCAGTTGCTCAGTCGTGTCCAACTCTTTGCGACCACATGGACTGCAGCATACCAGGCTTCCCTGTCCATTGGAGAAATCTCCCTGTCCTTTGGAGAGTCCAAACTCCGGAGCTTGCTCAAACTCATGTCCATTGAGTCAGTGATGCTATCCAACTATCTCATCCTCTGTGTCCCCTTTTCCTGCCTTCAGTCTTGCCCAGCATCAGGGTCTTTTCCAATGAGTCAGTTCTTAGCATCAAGTGGCCAAAGTATTGGAGCTTCAGCTTCAGCATCAGTCCTTCCAAGGAACGGTCAGGACTGATTTCCTTTAGGATTGAATGGTTGGATCTCCTTGCCGTCCAAGGGGCTCTCAAGTGTTCTCCAACACCACAGTTCAAAGCATCAATTCTTCAGTGCTCAGCTTTCTTTATGGTCCAGCTCTCACATCCATACATGACTACTGGAAAAACCCACACCTGGTGGGCTACAATCCATGGGGTCACAAAGAGTTGGACATGACTTGGCGACTAAACACAGCAGACAGCATCTTCCAAATAAACATTCCACTTAAAATCATACCCTCCAACCCAACAGGCCTCATCCCCCTTGTCCTACATATTCTGCCTGCCTTCAGCATATGCCATACAATCTGTTTATTATTTTTAATTGCAGTTATTTTGTCTCCTCCTGCTAGTATGATAGCTCTGTAAGAGAAGGGATTTTTGTCACTGTTCCTCCTTGTGATATTCCTGCAGTGTTTGGACCTCAATGAGTGTTCAGTGAATATTTGGTGAATGAATGCAAAGCCTATGCCCTTTGCACCAGATCTCCCACTTTTCATTTATTAATGATATACTTGACAAAATTACTCGATTTATGTTTGCTATGAAGGGCATTCCAAATAATACTACTTCATTAGTTTCGTGCATTCATCTTCATTTCGAATATTTTTTTCTGTTGTATTTTCCTCTCATCTGTGAAGATGAACCATTCTGTTTGATTTTAAAAGTCAACCAGGTTTTTTTTTTTTTTTTTTTTTGAAGGAAGTGTTAGAAAGTGAGACATAACCTTTTTGGATAGTAATAGGGGCAGATGGTTCAAAGAACTTAGGTTTTTGTCAAGTAAGCTGCACTTTTTTTTTAACATTCATAAATATTGTGTCATTAAAAACCAACCTAGTTTTAAAATTTTATTTATTTCTAGTTTTATTGAGATATAATTGATGTATAACATTGTGTAAGTTTAAGGTGTACGGTATGTTGATTTTCTACGCTTTTATTTTGCAAAGTGATTACCACCGTGTGTGGTTAGCTAACACCTCCATCTGGTTACATAATTACCATTTCTTTTTTGTGGTGAAAACATTTAAGATCTGTTCTTTTAGCAACTTTCAAGTATATAATATAGCCTTATTTACTATTACACCATGCTGTACATCAGATCCCCAAAATCTGTTTTATCTTATAACGAGAAGTTAATCCTCTTTGACCATCATCTCTCCATTTCCTCCACCTCCACCTCTGGTGACCACCGGTCTAGTTTCTGTTTCTTTGAGTTTGACTTTTTTAGATTTCACATATAAGTGGTAACCTCCAGTATGTCTTTTCCTGTCTGACTTATTATATTATTATTCCATCTTAGTTTTAAAATTTGCATTTTGTAACTTGGTATTATTAAATATTAGGAAATAATTTATTAAACATATTAAACTTTTTCCTCTTCAGTATAATTTTTTTTCTAGAGGAATAAAGTTGTAATTTACCATTGAAAGTAGAGAAAAATAAGATTCAGTTTATAAAGTCAACCTGCATTTATTATGTACCTACCATGTTCCAGAAACTTCTTTTGGGGGCCATTAAAAGAGCAACAAGACACATGATTCATTGGCTTAAAAAAAAAAAAAAAAGTGGTCCTAATGTAATGTGGCAAGTCCTTGAATGGAGTTATATATAAAATTTTATGAGGCATTTTTATGTTACGGGTTTCGGGACTTCATGGCTGCTATAAACTGAGATACTCCTATACTCATGCAGGGTGTATGATTCTCTTCTCAGCATTTACAACCATCTAAATTCAGTTGAAATTAGTACTGTCATTACAGCTGAGACTGTTACCACGCTACTAGAGAAATGTTGTAACAAAGAAGTGATGTGGCCCAGAGGTTCCCAAATGTCGAAGACCAGTGGAAGAGTTGTTGCTGGTACTGGGAAAAATGAAAAATAAGTAGAAGGGAAAGAAGATTGAGAGAGAATACATGACTGTGTGTGTGTGCTCACACGTGTGCAGATGTGTATGCATATGTGTGCATATGTGTGGAGAATTGCCACCCTCCTTTTTAAGGAATGATTATTTTTTATTCTAAGTTTGAGCTTTCTCTTCTTTTTCTATCCTTAAAGGTCCTTTCATTTTAGGAAATTAGAGTGGAAATAAGTGGTATCTAGTTATTATTTTAATGTCTTTTCCTGAAATAAAGTCAGCCTCTTCTTTTTAATAATTTTGCTGGTAAAATCGTCAGAGGGAGCCACTGTCGGGGATACTTTAGAACATTCTATAATTCTTACAGCTCTTGTTTTATTTTTTTTGACATAGCCAGCATGCTTCAGGCATTCCTTTTATTTAAAAGGCCTTGGTCCCTATTTTCCTAGTCTCATCTCTGCAAATGATAATGGACTGATAGTAGAGAGACTGTCTTAGTCAGAGGCTGTGGTGGCTTCTATCCTATGAATAAGTTTGGTGGCAGAAAAGGAATCTACATCTGTAACTAGGAATTTTTAAATGTTTTATTTTTCTTGTCCTGACAAGTTACGGTGCAGGCCTTGGCATTAGAAGGTAAAGCATGAGAGAGAACTGTGAAAAATTGGAAACATATTTATTAGAAGTTTTGTGTGTGTGGGTGCATGTGTGTGTTTCCCATTTATTCTGATTAGAACACAGTGTTGAAACAATATGATAGCCCTGACACCTATGGTTTTGGTGCTGACGCCACTATTCTGCATTAGTGGAGACATCTGGGTATGGATACTAGCTACAACCCTTAGTAGTGGGTGATGTTGGGCAGGTGACTTAGCTGTCTAGGCTCTATTTTTTTTTTTTTTCCATCTGAAAAACTGGGATATTAATAGTGGCCACTCATAAGATATTTTAGGGATTAAATAGGATAATGTATGTCAAGAGCTTAGTACAGTGCTTTGCAGTAGTAAATGTTCCTTATTATTGTCATCATTCTTTTAGCCTTAAAATATCAGTACTGGTCTTAACTGCCTTTCAGTTTGTCGTTTAATACTTAACACCTTGCCTTGGTCTTCTTTCGATACTGTTTTTTTATTGGTGTAGTAGTTCTACGTGACACGTTTTTGAATCTAAAAAAAAAAGGTGTGTGCTAATCATCAGCAAAGTGTTTTTTGACCTTCCTAATAGATTGTGAAGAGTTCTGAAAGCAGCCAACTCTACATTCACATGTTTATAACCAGGGCCAAGAAGGAATACTTTAACTATTGTAGGTGTTGCCAGGGACCTTCCTTTGCTTGAAAACCAAAAGTTTTCACTGTTAGCTTTAAATAAACTGAGAGCAGATTTCAAAGGTGAAGGAGATGAAAGAAGGATTTTAAAGTGATTACTTTAAAAACAGTGGTCTTCAGCTGTGGTCACACATTGAAATCACACGAGACACTTTTGTAAAATATAAATTCCTTGTGGTGGAAGCATCATCAACAATAAATGTTTTTGGAGCCCCTACTTGGAACACAGTAATAAAGTAATTGTAATGGTCAGATACTTAATACTTATTTTAGCTCACATCAGTTTCTTATTTGCTTATTTACATGGGACTGTCTTGTGTCACCAACATGGCATGCTTGGGTTCAGTTTATAGGACATGAAGCCTAATTTTATTATTTGGTTCATTATAAGGATTTATAGTGGTCTTATTTTGATGAAATATTGTTGGCTATATCTGATTTTTTTTTTCAAGTATCAAAAGCAGTTCCTAATAATAGTTCCATGAATATAATAAGATTCGTTTTAGGTTTGTTTTTGAAGTAGGTATGACAAAAGTGGGGGCTTCCCTGGTGGCTCAGTAGTAAAGAATTTGCCTGCAGTGCAGGAGACCTGGGTTTGATCCCTGGGTTGGGAAGAAACCTGGAGAAGGAAATGGCTACCCACTCCAGTATTCTTGTCTGGGAAATCCCACGGACAGAGGAACCTGGCAGGCTACAGTCCATGCAGTTGCAAAGAGTTGGACACGACTGGGAGACAAACAGTTACTTGAAGTATTTTACCACATCTGCTAACATACCACACTTCAGTCTTCAGCGCTCAGGCAAGCTCTTCTTAGTGCTGTGAGACTGCTACTGCTAAGTCGCTTCAGTCGTGTCCGACTCTGTGTGACCCCATAAACGGCAGCCCACCAGGCTCTCCCATCCCTGGGATTCTCCAGGCAAGAACACTGGAGTGGGTTGCCATTTCCTTCTCCAGTGCATGAAAGGGAAAAGTGAAAGGGAAGTCGCTCAGTCATGTCCGACTATTAGCGACCCCATGGGCTGTAGCCTACCAGGCTCCTCCGTCCATGGGATTTTCCAGGCAAGAGTACTGGAGTGGGGTGCCATTGCCTTCTGTAGATATAGTCTCATATACCCATACAGATACAATTCTGTGACTTTGTTGAAGTTTTGAAGGGTCATGTGTAAGGGACAGATAGCATACTTGAGTGGGGATGTGTTTGCTGTAGGGAAAGTTGTAAAGGAGGAAGTGGAGGGATCATAGACCACATTGACATGCTGAGTACTTTTGATTTTTGTTGTTGTTGTTCTGATTGGGAAAACGGATGTAAAAGGGCTAACAGGGTAATAGCTTAGGGTGTTTTCAGGTGAAAAGCATTGTTAATTTAGAATTTTTTTTCCAGATCTTTTGAATGGACAGAACTGATTATAAATATTATTCATTAGGAGCTCAAACAATGTTACTGGTTAACTTCCAGTACAAACATAGCCATTTTATGGAAATGTTTATCTACATACATTTAAACAGCTTATGTGTAAATGCATTATCAGCCCACATCTCTCTCTCTCTCTTTTTTTTCTAAAAACCAATCTGCTTTCTTCCTGTGATATCGTGGCTAATGAATTTAATGATGTGAGCTTTCTTTATTTACTCAGTTGGCATATTTGCAGGTTGCAATGATTTTCAACAATTTCGTTTACCTGGCGTCCTAGAGTACCAAACCCAAAGGACATTGAGCTCATGTTTCATTCCTTCTACTTTTGCTGCTTTTTTCTTTGCAAAGTCCAAAATTGAGTCAGGCCCTCAGAGAAGATGGGCTGATATTGGGTCCATGATTCTGTGTCCCAAACTTGAGAAGGGATGGAATAATGGAAGCTCTTGATTAGGGAGGAAAGAGTGTTCATCCAGTTATAAACAAATAATAAACATCCATCCCTTGAAATTATAATGAGGGTGAGTGGTGTGTGTGTGTGTGTGTGCATGCATGTATTACATGTATAACTAAGTGTGTATAACACCCATTGACTATTTAGACATAAGGAGAATCTTTGGCTTTTAATCTGAACTTGCATCCTTTCTCTACTGTTGAATTCTGTGCCCGTTTTCCCATTACTTTGGGGCTTGTAAGTTTTAAAACTCTTTGGGTATGAACATCTTGGAGGTGAGAGTAATTATTTCACCTTACTAATGAAAATTGATAGGAGGATGCTGAGAGATGGTGATAGAAAAAAGCATGTGTGAGAAAATGACTACTGCTGAAAGGGAAAGACAAGGACACTACAGTGAGAAATGCAAGTGTCAAGAAGATTGACCATTTAACTGCTCATTACATTATCTTCTTGGGTGAGGAACATATTCTGGAAATCAGCTTATAATTCTAAGAGTTGTTCCAGAATAGTGGAATCTGACTTTATGAAATCTTATCAAGCTAAGATCATTAGATCAGTTAACTCTTCCCTTCAAACCAATACTAACACTGGATGGATGGGTTGTTGTGCTAATGACCTTCATGGTATTATATAACCGCTTACTGATTCTTCGTTACTTATGGTTATGATTTTATGGAATCCCTCTCCTGGGGGTAGGGATGGTCTGTGCAGGACAGAGGTTTCCACTGGAAGAGAGCCGACACAAGCATCCACTGCCTGGTGTGCTTTGGGATTCTGCAATGACCCTTAGTTTTTCTAGTTTACGTTTATTTTGAAATGTCTATAATTTTTTTTTCTTCATCTAAGTTACTGAATGTTTCGATTCTCAGGTGGCTTGGATTTGGGAGGTGGGTAGTTTTGGGTTGTTAAAATCCAGTGTTACTGCATGTGGCCAAAATGTACTGCTTGTCTGATTTCTTCTTTTTGTCATTTATGAGATTTTCTTTATGGCCTAGTACCTGATCCTGTTTTTACACGTGTTTCTTTAAAAAAGAATCTTTGTATCTGCTTCTGGGACTGGTTCTGTAGACATTAAATTTACATCACTGGAACCGTCTGCTCTACTCAGAGTGTTCCATCTCTGGTCCTGGCCCGTCCTACCTTTTCACGTTCTACTCTTTTATATCCTGCTGGAACTAGGGAAGAGGAGGGCAAGGAGGGTAGGAGCAGCACAGCCATGTGGGGCAGTCTGAGGGGCAAACGAAGAGTCCTATGCTTGGACCATTGTGAGTTAGGGCATCCTTCAGCACAAATGAAAACAGAACTTTTAAATTTTGTTACAGTGGGATTGGTTCTTTGAGGACACCATTCCCCTTTTTTCTTTGTCTTGACTCTCCTTTTTTTCTTCAGTCTTGATTATTTAAGTTAATAAATTTAGGGGAAGGAGGTTATTTTAGAGGAATTTAGTCTGTGATAAAGGATAAAACATAGCTTGTTGCTGTATGTGTAATCTCTGGGAAATGGGCTAGAGGGGTTTAGCATGATACTTTATATTGAGGGCATGATGGAAATTAATTGGCTGTTTTCTTTCTGTGTTCTTCCTCTTGTCTCTTTGTGCATATTCTCTCTATGGAATACAGTATTACTTTCATGTCTTACTGAGTTTGATTGTTGCACAGAGTGAAGAGTTCAGGCTCTGGAGTCAGTTAGCTTGAGTTTGAATCCTTTCTCCACTGCTTATTAGCTCTAAGACTCTGCGTAGGTCACTGAATCTCTCTGTGCCTTGGTTTTCTCATCTGTTAAGTGGGAAATAGTACCTATTGCATAGGGTTGTTGTTGGGACTAAGTGAGATATAAAATATGTAAAGTGCTTAGAATATTACCCAGTACTTGTATTCAATAGTGCTCAATAAATGTGAGCTATTATCATTATTGGGCAGTTGGATAGCCTGCTTCACATTTGTCTTTGACATTATAGCAATTTGGATAAAAAGAGAATACATTTCAGTTGTTTAAAATTAAGAAAGAGGACTAAATGTTAACTGCCTGCATTTTTTTAAGTAGCCAAATGTGAATTACTTGAGTATCATTGCACTGACCACAAAGAATAATCATTGTTGTGACTACTTAAATGATGATTTGCTTTTTGGAGGAAAAGCTGTCATTTATAGAAGCTTTTATAATTCATATGTGCCAAGTTAAGTAGTTCTTGTACATGGCCTGGTTTTTAAGCTTTATCAAAATTACTGTATCAAAAATAGGATTCATTAAAATTTGTCCTGAAGACTTTAATACATTAATAAGCCTTTTCTTGTTCTCTGTGCAGCGTCAGAACTCCTTCCGTACTAATTAACCATGATGGCTATGTTCACGTAATTAACCATTGGTTAAGGATATATAGTCATGTTGATAAGCAGCCTTGTTTGGTTTTTGTTTGTTTATATAAACATCTGAAGGAGATAGCAATTAAAGAGTTGGTTTGTCTGATTTAATCCTTATAAAGCTTAGATGTTTTGAAAGTGATTAAGTTTAGGGGCATAGAATAAGACATCTCATGGCTTAATTAAAATTCTTTGACTATTCAATATGTTAGACTTTTGGGGGGACTTTGGGGAGTGGTGGTAAGAAAGGCAACTTGTCTGATTTCTAAATATTTGGTTGAGAATACTTTCTAAATATTTAACTTGTTTTTGCTGAGAATAGCAGTGGTGCTGTATACCTTTAAAAATGATCAGCTATTTCTTGTTCCCTTATATCTGGTAGAGAAATGTGATACTTCATATACCGTTGTACTTCATCTAGGCTTACCCTAAAATTGACATCAGTTTTGGGGGGAATGATCCATGAGGTCCCAGGTACATGGGCTGGCACTTGGGTTGTGGGTTGTGAGGAGAGGAGGAACCAAGTAGACGCTGTGACTAGCAGTCTAGCCCTGTCTACCCTCTGCTGGGGCTGCTGGTGACTGTGTAAGATGGGTGCGGTTAGCCTTTGCACTTACCTCCAGAAATCAGGTGGCCTGTGCTGCGAGGCCATTGTAGTGCATTTCCTGGGAGATCGGCAACTGAGGATGGTTGCAAGTGGCTGGGCCAACATTGTTCGAGTCCCTCTCGAACGGTGCAGAAGGAAGATGGGAGCGTGGTTAGAGGCTCGGGTGCCCTGCCTAGCTTCACACCTCATTCATTGTGGGACCGCCACGATTGTCTCTGGTTTTCTTTGTGAAAAATGGAGAATAATAATAATGATGCCACCTGCTTATCTCAGAGAGTCTTCTGAGGATTAATGAGGTAATCACCTTGGATGAAGGCAGCAGAAGTTCTCTTGTCATAATATCATTGCCTTTCCAGAGAAGCTCGGGTTTGGTGGAATAAAGTAGTGGAAAAAAGACAGGAGTGGAATGAACTATTCACCACTAGTTGGTGTCTTTCAAGTCCAACTCTAGGTCAGGTTTCCATTCTAGCAGGGGAAGTTAGCGTAAGATTTCTATGTATTTTTTAGCGACACCAAACCAAATGTCCGACCTGCTGTTTGTAGGAAAAGAACAGATGTTTATTCTGAGAACACGTTAATGAACATGTTAGTGGTCTTCTCCCCTGTAAGAGAAGAAGATGGGTCAAGAGGGAGAGCCTAGGTTTAAGTCGAGTTTGCTTGCATTGCCTCTTACGGATGTGCCCTTTTTGAGAGAGTCTATATTGCTTCCTTCTGTTGATCTTTTGAGTGTCTTTGACAAGAAAGCTTCACAGATACCAAGCCAAAACAAAACAAAAAATATAGACACTCACAACAGTTGCCTTAAATACCAAGGATGTCAGCGTGAAATTAAAATGAATCAACTGACATTTCTGCTTTGAAATTTTTTTAGTAAAATTAATTTAAACCAACAGTGAAAACTTCTGTGTCTACCTTATAATGGAACGTTTGACCTTTTTCAGTGTTTTTGGCTTAAGAGTGTAGACATTGGGATGTTTCTGGTTAAAATTTGCTTCAATTCTCTAAGGGCTCTTGGGATTTTGGTCAATCTTTGGTGGCGGAATGGCAAATGCTGTCAATTGTGTTGGGACCATGTAGTTTCTGAGACAAGGTCTCTCAAGTAGTGGATATGGTATCTCCTCCTGTCCATGTGTAACTGTTTTAAAAGAACACTGTTTCATGTGAATTCTTATTTTTTTTGAGCTTGCTTTTGAAGTTAACTTTCACAGAGAATTCCTGTTACCTAGAAATTGATGACAGACTTACACCATTTCCTTTTTTTTTCTTAGACGTTCCATCCTCAGAGCAGCCTGAACTGTTCCTAAAGAAACTTCAGCAGTGCTGTGTCATTTTTGACTTCATGGACACGCTATCTGATCTTAAAATGAAAGAATACAAGCGCTCCACTCTTAATGAACTGGTGGACTACATTACAATAAGCAGAGGCTGTTTGACAGAGCAGACTTACCCTGAAGTAGTTAGAATGGTGAGTTTCTTTTTTTCGCCGCGGACACATGTAAGCACCTTCCGTAAGGATGCACAGGTGTATTTACTGCAGAGTCAGGTCACAGGAGGCCACCTCCACAAATGAGAGCCAGCCTTCTGAGAGCTAAGCACAAGTAGTCGGCACAATACTAGAATTTGAAGAGCATGATTTCATGAGAATGAAATCCAGAACTTTTCACCTACAACAGTATTGGAGGAATCATTGACTTCAAAATACGAAACCAAGATTGCTAGAGTGTTACTGGATTTCTGGCATTGGGAAAAGAAAAGACACAGGAGAATCAACAAAAGTTTTAGATCTGTGTTCGAAAATATACAAGTCTGTTGGATACCTTGATTCCCCCCCTCTCCGCCCCCCCCCATTCATTGTGGTATATTAGAAATGGCTTTAAACTTAATGAAATTGTGATATGTGGAATCTAGATAAAGCCTCTCTTGGCTTTATAAACTAATCGTTCACTTTATAATCTTACAGTCAGGAGTGATGTCTTTCATTATTTTTGAACAGCGTCTTGTAGTTTGTGTGGTCGTTAAGAGTTATGAGAAGAAACGATTATTAGTATAATATAAGAAATTATGTTCTTATTGTATCAATAATTATATTAGTTTTTCAAAAGCTGAGCCAAAATACAGTCTGCTGTTAGATTTTTGTGAGAGGGTTGCCTTCCTTTGTCTCCTAGAAGATCTAGAGAGCACAAGCTATTTGGAGGTGGTGGCGCTGGTCTACTAACTCCTGAAATTATGCCGAAGAGATCTAAGGGGGTCGGTGCATCATTGGGAAGCCCGTTGGGGAAACTGGCTCACCCTCTGTGTACTGCTGAAAATGTACTTAGTCTTTTTGTGTAACTTGTATCACTCGTATTCAACAAATGCAGAAAAGAGACATCTGTGATGTAGTAGTTTTGGTTAAAAATGAATAGCTTTCAGATTTGGGAAGGGACCTGAATTATCACAACTTCAGAAACTATGACACATATATGAAGGTCATTTCAAAACAATGTCCAGTGTAGTCCTCAGACCCATATTGGAGTGTATATTGCATTTATTAATTTACAGGAATGTAAAACAGTGTTTTGTACATTAACTGTTTACATGTTTACATTGTGGCTCTTGAGCAGTGGTTCTCAACCAGGGGTGATTTTCCCTGCCAGGTCACCTTGACATTGGAGACATTTTTGGGAACTGCAATCAGGGTTGGGAGGGGGGTGCTACCAGCATCTAAGGGGTAGAGGCTAAGAATGCTGTTAAACCTCCTAAAATGCACAGGACAGCCCCTGTAACAAAGAATTATCTGGCCTCAAATGTCAGTAATGCCACTGGTAAGAAACCTTGGCTCTAGAGTTTGCCTGCTCTCCAGCCCTCTTACCCTGATACCTAGGATCTTCTCTAGTCCACCTGCTTCTTCAGAGCATAGTCCCTTGGTTTTAACCTACCTGTGTTCTCAGCCAACAAAGTTATCCACTGTTTATAACTTTCTTCTGCATCTTTCCATGGATAGTCGGTGAATATTGAAGCATATCCAAGCTTATATGGATAAATATTATCTTTTGTAAACACACAAATGGTAGCATACTATACACACTCTCTGTATCTTGCTTTCTTCGCTTACGTAAGTACATCAGTACATACAAAGCTGTCTCATTCATTTTTATAGCTGCGTTTCATTTTGTGGATGTGCCATAATGTTTTTAACCATAACCCCACGAATATCTTTGTATGCATATCAGTTTGCCCTTGTGTGAGAACATCTATGTATTTGTGGATTTGTTCTCTAATAGCCTGTCTTTTCCCCTCTTCCTGGACCTTTGTGAATTCCCTGGCCCCCTGCCTCTAATTCTGGTTCCCCCACTTGCTTTCAAGAGCTGGCTTAAAGTGCTACCACTGGTTCCTGAAAAGTCCAGTGTTTTCTCCTTCCTTCAGTTCTACCACTTCTTGACAACCCAACTTTTTAGAATTCGTTCATTGGCTGCTCTTTAATCCTTTCAGACATTTATTTGATTTTTCTATTTAGATTATAAGTACTTCTAGGGGTCCCTAGCCTCTCGGCCACAGACTGGTACCTCCTGTCAGATCAGCGGCAGCATTAGATTAGAAATAAAGTGCACAATAAATCTTTTGGTCCCTGGCCAAAAAGATTGGGGACCGCTGAGTACTCCTAAGCAGGAACTATGTCACGAACATCCCTGTGGCCTCGGTAATCTCTTAGGCCAGGCCTACCTGGAGATTGTTGAGTGAGTGAATGAAAGCGTGTTCCCTCTTAAAATATGGGCATTTCACGCCCTCAAATTATGATGAAGATACTGGATTTATTGGATTATATCCAGTTTTAAACCCAGTATGTGGCATAATTCAAAAATTCATTCATTCCTGTGAATCATCTTGGTCCTAAAGCAGCTTGAGTCTCAAAGGAGAGACCATTTTCTCTTCTCTTTTACCATCCATCTGCGCCCTCCCTGCTGCCACAACCCTCAAACCTCAACAAAAAAAATGTAAAAAAAAAATGACTCCTGTCCTTTGCTTGTGAATGTATACCTTAAAATGTACTTAAGTCCTGTTTTAGGAAGTATTGAATCTGTAGCATGCCTGCTATTCTAGGGCATTAGATAATTGACTTTCTAGATGATAGTTTAGGGTTCTCGGAGGTGTAATTTATTTTTCACATCTGTGATTTGTGAAATTGCTACTAATTTTACATGATTCTTAGACAGTCTGGGATTTACAGAGAAAGAAGTAGTATGGTAGAGTAGAAAGAGAAAGGGCTTTGAAACCACACAAACTTGGGTTCAAATGCCAGCTCTTGGCACACTTACTTGCTCCATCACCTTGAACTGAGCCCTCCATCTCTAATGTCCTCAGTTTACATGAGGTGCCAAGAGATGTGTAGGATGGAGGGAAGGGTGGCTACAGTCCTTCCCACCCTGCTCCATAAATAGTCCACTAAGGAAAATTGTTATGCTTTGCTTGTACATCAAGGTTCTCACCACCTCAGATACACATACAATCTAGTAAATAGGGATTTACCTCTATAAGAAGGGTTGGAACTAAATCCCTCCTTATCCTCTATTCCCTTCCCTTTTGCCACCTGTGAGCCCCTTGTATGTAGAAATCCTGGTGCCGTTACTGCTTATTTTCGTCATCTGTATTGTACCTACCTTTTGGTTAATTTGTGAGGATTGGAGACGACGTATGTGAAGCTCTTGGCATAATCCCTAAAGGGCTTCCCCAGTGGCTCAGTGGTAAAGAATCCACGTCCACTGTAGGAGACGGGTTTCATCCCTGGATTGGAAAGAAACCTGGAGAAGGACATGGCAACCCACGCTAGTATTCTTGCCTGGGAAATCCATGGACGGAGGAGCCTGGTGGGCCGCAGTCCATGGGGTTGCAAAGAGTCAAACATGACTTACTGACTGAACAACAACAATAGTCCCTAACACATGGCAAGCATTTAGTCAGTAATATTATTACTATACTTTGGTGATTTCACTATTACATACTTGACTTTATAATCATTGGAGAAGCCAGAGTTCCTGTTTGTGGACTAAAAATGCTCTGTTGGCTAGACGTGTTATATCCCACTGCCTCTGCTCCTCAGATTCTCTAATTCCAATCCTGCCTGATGAATAGTTACTGTCCCCACCTGTTCCTCTTTCTTATTACTGTAAAATGAAATTGCTTCAGTAGGATTAGTGAGAGAAATGGTGGTACTTTTAATGAAATATCAGTGAAGTTGATAGCTAGGTTTTACAAAAGAGTATGACTGATGACTTAAGATAGCGTGTTCTATTGTCAGCATTATTACCAAAACCTGATGGGACTATTCTGAGGGCTGCTATTCCTGTTAGGGTAAGAAAAGAGTTACAGATGCAAGTAATCTAGGAGTTGGGGAACCCATTTCTAATATTTAAATAAAGCCTAGATACCATCTACAGACTGTTAGAATTAAGAAAGAAAAATGACTTTATGTGTAAACAAAATAAAACAGTGTAGCGTGTAACTCACCTTCGGGTAATGGAATAGCCCCAGATAAAGTAGAAGCCACTGTCCTCACTTCTTATCTCCCACTTAACTACTGTGAGACTTGGGTAAGTTCCTCTGTAAGCCCCATTTCTCCCCTTGTAAATGAAGGCAGTTGGTGGTGGTCTGTCATGTCTGTCCAGCTCCAAAAACTACCAACACATTTTAAGAAATTTAGAATGGATCCTGCCATCCTTAAAGTTGACAGAATATTGTCCAAAGTAGTTGCTTCTACTCTGTCCATGGTTTCTTCCATGTGTTTCTTTCTCATGGGGTCATATCTGATGGAAAAACGAGAACCAGGACTGTTAGTTCCTTAGGCTTTGGCACATGTTGCCGTGTATCATTTCAAGGGTCAGGCTTCTGTCCTTGAGGCAGTGTTTTTACCACATTTATGCTCATGTTTTCTTTCTGGTTCTGTTGCCATGCATCCATCTGAGAAATTTCTTAGCATTTCTTGCTCTCTCAAAGGGTCGGACATGACTTGCCCGCTGAACAACAAGTAATCTTGGGTTCATTTTTTTATCCAGGCTTAAACTCTTTTATACTCTTTATGTTCACGCATCTTCCTTTTCAAAACCATCTCTGGGAAATAGTTCAAATATGAGAGGAAATCTTATGGGTGAAGGCATTGTTTTAATTAGCCCCAGGTAATATTTGTTACGTGGTTTAGAGCCACACCTTTACATTTTGATGATTAAAAAAAGACAGGGCCCTGCTCTGTCAAAGTCTGGTAGAAAGGGCACCCATGTGAACAAATAATACGTCATCCATGTATTAATAGAAGTTTGTAGAAGGCAACAAAGGAGCAGAGAGAAAGGGGGAAGGGAGGAAGGGAGGAAGGTCAGGGATGGCTTTACCAAGTGAGGAAAGCCTGACTATTAAAAACAGTGGAACATATATTTTCCAGTGGTTGAAATAATGTTGAAATGAAAAAGAGAATTACATGATACAAAGACATTCCCAAACCACATGATATATTCAGAGGAACACAAGCAGTGCTGTGTTGTTGTAGCAGTGTGTGTGTGGGGGTGGGGGGAGGGTGGGGAGTGAGAAAAGGTGAATGGTGGCAGTTGAAGATGTAGGTGTGGACCAGAAGGACCTGAAAGAACCTCTGGTTTATCTACAGACAGTAGGTAGCCATTGAAAAGTTATGAACAGGGAACTGATACGATAAGTTTTGTATTGTAGTGGCAGTGGGCCAGGTAGATTGGAGAGAAGGCAGAGAAAAATTGATTAGGGGCTTGTTGTATTAGAGAAGTTTTAGAGGTCCTGAACCAAGGACAGGGTGGAAGTAGAGAAGGGGAGGAAAGTTCAGTTCAGTTCAGTCGCTCAGTTGTGTCCGACTCTTTGCGACCCCATGGGCTGCAGCATGCCAGGCCTCCCTGTCCATCACCAACTCCCAGAGTTTACTCAGACTCATGTCCATTGAGTCGGTGATGCCATCCAACCATCTCATCCTCTGTCGTCACCTTCTCCTCCCACCTTCAATCTTTCCTACCATCAGGGTCTTTTCAAATGAGTCAGTTCTTCACATCAGGTGGGCCAAAGTATTGGAGTTTCAGCTTCAACATCAGTCCTTCCAATGAATATTCAGGACTGATTTCCTTTAGGATGGACTGGTTGGATCTCCTTGCAGTCCGAGGGACTCTCAAGAGTCTTCTCCAACACCACAGTCCAAAAGCATCAATTCTTCGGCACTCAGCTTTCTTCATGGTCCAACTCTCACATCATACATGACTACTAGAAAAACCATAGCCTTAACTAGACGGACCTTTGTTGGCAAAGTAATGCTTTTTAATATGTTGTCTAGGTTGGTCATAACTTTTCTTCCAAGAAGCAAGCATCTTTTAATTTCAAGGCTGCAGTCACCATCTGCAATGATTTTGGAGCCCCCCCCAAAATAGTCTATCAGTGTTTCCACTGTTTCCCCATCTATTTGCCATGAAGTGATGGGACCAGATGCCATGATCTTAATTTTCTGAATGTTGAGCTTTAAGCCAACTTTTTCACTCTTCTCTTTCACTTTCATCAAGAAGGGGAGGAAAGGATGGCATTTAAAACTCATTAGGGGACTTCCAGTCTGCCTTCCAATGCTGAAGACATGGGTTTGATTCATGGTCTGGGAACTAAGATCGTGCATGCTGCAGGACAGCTAAGCTCATGCACCGCAACTAGAGAGCCTGTGTGCTGCAACTATAGCCCACCCACTGCTGCAACTACTGAGCCCGTGTGCTGCAGAACCTGTTCTCCCCAATAGAAGTCCATGTGCTGCAATGAAGACTCGGTGCGGGTGCACACCAGCCTCATTAGGAGGTAAAACTGAAGCCACTTATCATTTGCATTGATGTTTAGAGAGAGAGAGAGAGAGAGAGAGAGAGAGAGAGAGAGAGAGAGAGAGAGAGAGAGAGAGAGAGAGAAAGAAGTCTCCGATAGCTTTGGAAATCAGGTAGTCTATGGAGCTACTATTTGAGAAAGGTTCAGCAGGATTAGCAGCAGGTTTTGGATGGAAGCCGAGTTGAGTTTTGATGTGTTACCTTTGAGGTTATAGGAGTCCTTGATGGGAAGGTTAGAGATGGTTATTGGTAATTATCAGCATGAGCGTAGAGCAGGGGAGAAAAAGAACAATGCTGGGACCCTAGGCGATAGCAGAGAGTCATTGTGCTTCAGTGCAGTGGTTCAGGGGGAGCTAGTGGATTGTATGTGAAGTGTCAGGAAATTGAAGTGATGGCTGTGGATAATGATTGCACATACGGTAGTGGAATCTTGGGTGTACTACCTCATTAGAGTAAAATCCTATCCTTCCTTTCCTGAACAAAGCATGTTTTATCGCATTGGTCATTTATTATTATTATTTTCATACTTTCTCTCTATATCTTGGCTTTTCTTGATTTTAGAGTTTGCTCCACTTCTGCCTCATCTTGGCTAAGTATGTATGGAATATAGAATATAGAATATAGAATGTATGGTTTGCCAAAGTGAATGTAATTTTAAGATAAAATACAACATTTTCTTCTTTTCTACTGAAATCTTGCCTTGCGTCCTTTATATTGTTTCTTGTCCACACACAAGGTTTGTTTTTTCGCACTCTCAAATTAGGCCCTGTCACTTAGTTATCTAAGTGTTGTATCTTTTTTTGGGCACTACTGGGTCTTCATTGCTGCCGATGGGCTTTCTCTAGTTGTGACCAGCAGGGACTATTCTTGTTGCGCTGGTGCCTGGGCATCTCATTGTGGAGGCTTCTCTTGTTGGAGAGCGTGGACTCTAGGTTGCACGGGCTTCTGTTGCAGCACATGAGCTCATAGTTGTGACTCTTGGGCTCTAGAGCACAGGCTCAGTAGTTGTGGTGCATGGACTTAGTTGCTCTGCAGCATGTGGTATCTCCTTGGACCAGGGATTGAACCATGTCCCCTCCATTGGCAGGTGGATTCTTAACTACAGGACCACTAGGGAAGTCCCTGTTTTATCTTTTATGTGTTCTATGATTTAACTGGAAATCCCCGCTTTGGTTAGCCTCTTAATAGAATAAAATAGTTTTGTGGAAAAATATGAAGTCTGCAATTTAAAGGTCTCAGAGTCTCCTACACAGACTCTTATGGGTGCTTTGTTAACTTCACTGCATCCTCTTTAGGCTGAAGGATGAAAAATTTCTTCTCATAAAATAACAGGGATCTAAAAGTAGCCTTGGGAATGATAACTACCAGGGGGAGCATGAAATTCCCATTTTTCATCTTCCAGCATCTGATAAGGACTTTAGCTCTACATCCTGGCTGGATTTGTCTTGGAGGTGACTCTTTAGACCCAGTGGAGATAAGATCTGTAGGTGTGAGCCATTGGGTGTGGTGGGATAGGGGAGGTGGGGTTGCTTACGAGATTAGAAATATAAATAATGGAGGAGAATTGAGTGACATCTGGGAAAGGCATTTAGGAAATGATGAACTTACTGGGAAATTTTTAAGGATAGGATAAGTCTAAAAGATAAGACCTAATAAATTAGAAGGTAAATAATTCATTGGTACTTTGAATATACAGAGGTGGTGGTTTAGTCACTAAGCTGTGTCCCACTCTTTGTGACCCCATGGACTGTAGCTTTCCAGGCCGCTCAGTGCATGGAATTCTCCAAGCAAGAATACTGGAGTGGGTTGCCGTTTTCTTCTCCATGAATATACAGCAGGTGCAGACAAATAACTGTTGACACCACTTATATGAGGTACCTAGAATAGTCAAATTCGCAGAAAGTAGGAGCCAGGGAGGCCTGGGGGTGGGTGGGAGTGGGGAAGGGGGATGGGTAGTTAGTGTTTAATGTGGATAGAGTTTCATTTGAGGAATGTGAAAAACTCTGGAGATGGATGATGGTGAGAGTTGTGCAACATTGTGAATGTACTCAGTGCCACTGAAGTGTTAAGTATGGTTAAAATAGTATGTTTTATATTGTGTGTAATATGATATACATTGTGGACTTTTACCACAATTAAACATTAAAAAAAAAAAGAATTTCTTGGTATTTTGTTAATACCGTAAGGTTATGATGATGAAGATTGCCAAAAGATATTTTTAGAATGAGATCAGGAAGAAGTCACTGCTCAAGGTTAGGAGTAGATTGTTACCATTTGTAATGTATCAGAGGGTAGAGAAACTGGCAGGCACTCTGTCCTGTTATTAAACTATCACTCTGTGCTGCATCTGTTAATGCTCATTTAATAGTATTGTTTAGCGTGTTTGGGTATCCATCGATTATTTTCATGGGGGTGAGTGGACCTCTTGATGTTGAGCACAGAATTTTGCGTGTTTTGCCGGTTTTTATGGGAGAAGATCTGTAGGTTTTGATTGAATTTTGAGACATAGTCTGACTCCAGAGTGGTGTAAGCTTAGTTTTTACATGTGCAGTGCTCAGCTAGGTGCTGCTCTCTAACATATAGATGAGATTAGAGGGGAGCAGGGCCTTCCTATTTATGGCAGTAACTAAAGATGAAGATGAAATTGTTAGAATGATTTCACCAATGAAACCGTCTGGGCCTGGGGTTTTCTCCATGGGAAGGTTTCTGGCAGTGACTTCATTGTTTAAAAAAATTTATTGTATTGAAGTATAGTTGATTTATAATGTTCTGTTAATTTCTACTGTATAGCAATTATATGTCTCTCTCTATATATACATCAATTATGAATATATATACACATTATTTTCATACTCTTTTCCATGATGGTTTATCACAGGATATTAAATATAGTTCCCTGTGCTGTGCAGTAGGACCTTGTTGCTTATCCATTCTATATAAGTTTGCATCTGCCAGTCCCAAACTCCTAATCCATCCTTCCCCCACCCCCTCAATTTTTAAAATACATATGTGACCTATTCAGGTTTTTTGTTTTCTCTTGTGTCAGTTTTTGTTGGTTTTTATAATGGTTTCACAGTTAAGAATTGTGTTTGAATTACTTAATCCTTAGTGGTTCTTCATAAAGGTGTGTACTAATGAAAGATGATCAGCACCTGTACAACTTCCAGTGTTGGCAGCATAATTATCTGCTGCAAATACTGTGTGAGTAAATTAAGTCTTCACAACAACCCTGTTGTATTATATGTTATATTATTATTATATTTTATAGATTGTGTAAAAGAAGTAGAGAGAGGTTAAGAAACTTTCCCGAATTGACTCATGTGGGTAACTGTCAGGACTGAGAACTGAACCCAGTCTGGCTACAGAGCTCATCCTCTTGACTGCTGTGCTGTAATTACTCTCCTGGGATCAGTCTTTCTAATAGGAATGGAGACTAAAATCTCTAAATTTGGACTCTTGCCTCAGTACTGTGTCGTTTTCCTTGAACCTGTCTGCATAAGTAATAAGGCTTTGATGCTTTCCCTGGAACCTTTTCCTTCCTTGTTATTTTACCAAATAATAAGCTCTGGGGTTAAATGTTCATTTTTGCTTAAGGAACAGCTTCCTTTTCACTCTCTCTCCACCCCTCCACCCCCCTCCTCACTACCCTATATAAACACTACGTTGCCTTTGTTATTGTCAAATTAATTTTTTTTCCCTGCCCGACCACTGCCTCCCAGTAGGCAAGAGTACATGGTCATTGGGAGTGAGGAGGGGCTCAGGAGGAAAGCTTTGTAGTTCAGAATTCTCTGTTCCACCGAAACCACAGTCCTTGAGATGGTCATATCCCCTAAGTTCCCTGGATGACATCTCCCGCCCCGCCCCCCCACTCCTCATTAGAAACAAAGAGAGCCATATCAGCAACCAAGGGATCCTTAAATTGCTTGGTTAGCCTGGATTTAGAGCTAGGAAGCTAGATATTTAAATGTCCTTTCATCTCTGTGTTGGCCCCTAATCCTTGGAAGTATTTATGATTACTTAGGATTGTACAGCCTGCCTATTTGTTGTCCTTCCTGGGTCAGTGATATAGATGGAATAACCTGGGCCACGTACTTAGCTGTGTGATCTTAGATGAGTCTTCATCCTAAGATCCTTATGCACTGTAACTTTATAAAGTTATTGTGATATGATTATTGTTATCATTTATGGTACTACCTTTGCCACTTCTGTTAGACTTACTTTTTTCTTTGAATGGATTAATAAGTTTTTTGGTTACAATGAAGTCTTGCTAGCATCACATCTTTGACTATTGATTTTAAACTTTAATTTTCTGGGAAGTCTTACTTTCAAGTCTGTTTTTTGGGATTGGGTATGGCCCTGTAAATCTGCAAGTGCCCATGTGTATATCATTATATTAGGTTGTCCAAAAAGTTTGCTTGAATTTTTCCATAACGTCATAGGAAAAACCTGAACAAACTTTTTGGCCAACACAATATATACATATGTATGTAGTGTCGTTAGTTCACCTATATAACTTTTTTTTTGATATTACTTGCATAGTAATATCCACACTGTATTAATAACTTACCACTTCTCTTCTGCAAACGTTGTCTCTTAAAATATCTGATAGGGATTTTAATGGGTCCCGACTCGATGAACATGGGTTTGGGTAGACTCCGGGAGTTGGTGATGGACAGGGAGACCTGGCGTGCTGCAGTTCATGGGGTCGCAAAGAGTCGGACACGACTGAGCGACTGAACTGAACTGAGTTTAACTTACACATTCTAAGGAGCAGGTTTTTACTCAGGAAGCAGTGAGCTACTCATGATTGCTATTTGCTTCATTTACAAGCTGTAGTCCCTCTGGCTTAACTGCTTCACAGATTGTTGAGAGTTTTCGATATACTTAAAATGGTTTGACAGCTGTGACTTGTCTAGTGCTGAACTGTCCAATACTATGATTTCACTGAGATGAGAATATTCCTCCTCCTTCTCCTCCCTCCTTGCCCCCAGGCTGGCAGCAGAGTTTGCAGGATAAGTTACAGTACTGCATTCAAGTTTTGATTTCTCTTTGATGCCACCTTGTAATTTAACCTAGAAACTGAAAATATGGTTAGTTGTGTAAGCAATACTTCTGGAAAAACCTGCCAAGAAAATGGATGACAAAACGGTTGGAAAATATTGCCGGTCGTATATTTAAGTGGGTCTTACCTCTAGCATAGCAATTGATGTTAGTTTCTATGGCTCAGTCTTTTCTATAGTGAAGAGGGACAGAAATGAGAGAGAGAGGGATTTATTGGTTGATTCTCTAAGGGAAAAGCTGGTTACACCGTAGCAGTGCATTATTAGCAGGAGAAAGTGGAGAAAATGGGTGTCTTCCATGTGGAATTCTGAGCGACAGTGATGTTTGAGGCAAGAATTTGGCAAGAAAACAATGAGCAGGTCCTTTCCAGGAGGTAGGTGGGCTCTGACCAGTAGTAAAACCCAAACTCCATCTGTAGATGAAAACGAGAAATATGCTATCTAGTGACTTCTGCAGAGAAAGTTGCCTCTGAAAAGTGAGGGGAAGATAAGGGACGTTATTCTATGCAGTTACAGTGATGAATAGAGAAGTGATGGGGGTTAGCCTGTCAGCGGAGGAGGGACAAGAGGAAAGACCAGAGCCTGAGGCAGAATTCAGGGAAGAGCAATGCCAGGAGAGGAGGGCAGGGGTGACACAGAGAAGAGAGAATGTTTCTGAGTAGAAATAGAACTGGGCATAACTACCTGGTAAGTTGGAGAGCAAGTTTATTTTTTCATAAAATGGACAAGCAAGGTATTTTGGAGAGTATGATATTTCCTGGCCCTCCAGAAATGTAGGTTACAAACAAGAGTTGGGGGCTGGGCAGGTGCTTACATGGGCATACCATGGATTTTCCCTTCCTGAAGAAGTTAAGCTTTTTATGAGAATAGGATAGAACATCCTGGAATAACCTCAGCCTCTTTCTTTTGTGGGACTTTTGGATTTTTCTCTTAGAAGTTAGAAAAATTTAGACAGTAGGTAAGGTGCTAGAAAATGGAGTTTTGTATTGTCAAGAACAAAGCGGGGTGTCTCTTATGCCCTATTCTGGAAAGGAAGTGTAGTAATTTGAAGGATAAAATAATTGGAAGGCAGTGGTCTTGAAGAGCACATTTAAAATGGAAGCTGAAAGGGTTGGTAGACAGTGCCTCTAGAACCCTCTCTTGTTTTTTTCTGAGGAACTTACACCTACGCTTTTGCCTCCCCCTCCGAGACGAGGCTGGCATGCCTCCATGAGGCTGGTGAGGGAGGGCTGGCCGGATGGAGTGGCGTATCTTACTCAATTTATTAGGAAGAGTAGTATCTGGTAAAGAGTGATGTTCATCTCTGGTCGGAGGTAGGTCAGGTGTGTTTTTGTTTTCACTGCTCATCCTCTAGCTCAGGGCTTTATTTTACTAATGAAGGGTCACAGAGACAAGAGAATCACACACAGACACACAGTAAGGGGCAGTGACAGTTTGGGCAATTTCCTGTTTATTTTCAGTAATTTTATGTAAGAACACATACTCGGTAGCCAGAAATGCCCCATTAGGAGCCTCCAGTGTTTTGTGTGTTTTTTTAATTCAAAATTCAAGAGCTTTAATTATTCCTTTTAGCACTGGCTGATTTTGAAAGTAAAGCACTGAAAGCAGATGTTAAAAGACTATGTGTGCTCTCAAAAAAGCCCCGTGTTGTTCTTGTTTTATCAACTTGGGCACTGTGGTTCTTACTGAAATCACTTAATTTAGCAGTTTTAGTACCTTTCTGGGATGTTAGGACCTGCAGTCCGTGCATAATGAAACATAGTGAAAACCTGGTATCACAGGGCTAGCCTGAGTGTAGGGTGTGAGCGCTTGACTGCCAACAGCAAGACAGCCTGCTCTGTATTTATACACAGCAAGCACCATGACTATTGCAGTGTTTACACCTCTATTTTTGGATTCCAAGATTTAATATCAACAATCTTCACTTTTGGATTCACTGCTACATTTCCAATTTTGGAGACGGTGCAATATAGTTGTCTCTCTGTGGGAAATATTTCCCTGTGATGGTTCGTGTGGGGATAATAGACTCGAGAGAGAATAAATTTGACATTACTGTCAGCATGTCAGCAGGTAAAAAGTTGCCTCTGAGCAAAGTCTAGTCTTGAAATAGAAGCCTAATGGGAGTGGATGGTTCATGGTTGGAATTTGTGGGAAATGTGATGGAGCCGCAGGGATGGCTCTAGATTACAGAGGTCTTGGCAGGCTTAGTAGAGGATAGTAGGCTTAATCTCATGGATAGCAAGCAGGAAGTTGCTAAGGTTTTTGAATAGGAGGTGAAATGTAAATGATACTCTTGTTTTTCTTTCTCCTGCCCCACAAAGAGAGCTTCCTGCCAGCTCCTTTGTGTAGAATTTTCAGTGAGCCGGTTCAACCCATGATGGCCAATGGCAGAGGACTGTTGTCCCAGTCCTGTCCCATGGTGGCAAAGGAAGAGGAACTAGAGAAGAATACGTAAAGAAACTCCTCATCTTCTCTATTTTTTTCTGTGCTCATCAAAGAAAGTTCAGAAACCAGAGGAAAAAATAATCAGTAATTTCATTATTTAATTTCAATCATTGGCCACATTTTGGCCAGTTTCCTCCTATCAGTTCTTTTAAAATGAGATTTTTTTCCTTAAGTAAAAAAAATTTTTAAGATTATATGGAATATAATTTTACGAGTAGAGCTTAGGCAGTGAATGTTCAGTGAATTTAACAATTCTATATATTCATGTAACCATAACCCCAAATCTAGAACGTTGCTGTCACTTAAGAAAATTTCCTGTTTCCTTTCATGATTTCCCGTGTTAAATTTTTTGCTAATCTTCCTATGTATATAATTTCTATTAAAATTTTTCTTTAGAATTATGATGTAAACATGCTTTCATGTAGTTAAATATCTTTTAAAAACATCATTCTAATGTCTGCCTCATACTCCGCCTTGTAGATATACCATTGTTTACTTAACTGTTTTCCCATTTGAAAGACATTTAAACTGCTTGCAAATTTCCACTATTAGAAGTAACACCACCATTAACCCCAAGGCACATTATGAAGGAGTAAATAAAATGACTTCTCGATAAGTTGCATAAAGCAGATAATGAAGAGGAAGAGTTAAAGAAAATTCTCAAGAGTTAGAATGAGGAAGGTGAAAGGAGAATTCTCTTTTATAGGGAAGTGGAGGATGTGATTGGTTTTGACTAGAGTGAATTTGAGATCTACTGAGATGTCAGAATTGCTTTATACATAATTGGAAATAATGGAGTTAAGGACATCCTAGTGCCTTGGAAACAGAAATCATAGTAGAAAAGGTGACAGAAAACTGAGATGGGAACTTCTTGCTGAGGATTCAGCTTTGTTCCACCTTGAGTTTTAGTGATGATTTCTCTCTTTTGAGATGTGTGTACTTGTTCCTTGGGTGAAATTGATGACTTTGAGGCATTCATTGACTTCTGTATTTAATATTCCAAGACCCAGAATGTGCTTTGCTTTCTGTTCTGCTTGACACTAAGACCTTTTACTGTGATTGGTGCTAATTCTGAGAAAGAAAACTTGACGTGGGGGTCTCTCACTTTTCTTTGGCTGAGGTCAGAGCAGGTGCCATTTACTTTTCTTGACCTTCTACTGGATTCTTTCCCACTAATGGAGGATTGATGTATTTGCATAAGAAAATTAAATTGCTTGAATTTGTAGAAGTTATTGAAGAATGGAAGAAATAATTTTGTAGAAAATGATGGCTAACTTTTGAGTAAATAGCAGGAATTGAACACATGCACCCATATGTCTACTTCCTTTATCTCTGAAACTGCACAGAAATTACTGAAAGGAAATAAAACCCACAGGAAAAAAGTGAAACGGAGAGATCTCAGAATCAACATTTTGGAAACCATAAAGCAAATGTGAACTGGTGATCACTACCACGGCTGATTAGAGAAGGTTGAATCCTAGTCCATAGCAAGGATAGTTTGGAAACTGCCAGCTCACACTGCATTAACTCCAGAAGGTGCAGAAAGGTGCTTTTCAAAGTAAGGGTGCTTGGGGTGAAAACAGACTTGGTGGACAGTCTGTGTTAAGATATAGCTGGAACTGCTTCTACCAAACCGGGCAGCCAGATGACTGCTCCTCCCAACCCGCAGCAGAAGACTGAAGGGTTACTCTCTGGAGAGGCTAAACTGAAGGGAATCCGAACTCAGGGACATTGGTTCAGAGCAGCAGTACCTTTCTGAAAGCAGGGAAGCGTATTCAGTGAAAAGATCCTTAGCCCTCTTCCCCACTCAGCTCCCAGATCCTTTATGTCACTCTTCTGGAGGTGGATGCTTCTTCTCTGGAGAATTAGATTAGCCCAAGAGAGAAGATCCAAAGGCACCAATAAAAGGGGAGTTCCTGGGAGGATGAAAGGATGGTTGTGGTAAGGAAATAGCCCAGCCGGTCTCACTGTGGGGAAAGCCCACTGCTCGGTGCCATCCTCTCAGATAGGTCTCCCATTTTCACATGCCTGGGTGTGACACTGTGAGTAAGAACGCCGATTTTGTGGGTTTAACTCCTCTCTTCCAGTTAGTTTTCCAAGATTTTGAACTTTATGTAAGTGTACATGGAGGGGCTCTGCTCAGATGTCTTCCTCTTTCCCTTGCGTCCCCTTAACCCTCCCAGTCTCTTTTCCTGCCACTGGTCTTTGCTGTCTTCTGATGGGCGTAGGTCAGAGAGAGGGGAACAAAAAACAGCGGGCCTGTCCTTCACACACTTTGTCCCTTTTGTCTCCTTGTGGCTAAGTGTTGATGTTATTCCTCAGAACTGCACCTGATACTTGTATTTGATCTGTATTCACGTTCTGTTGATTCTCTGTCCTTCTCATGGACAGATTCCTTTCTTCCTATACAGTTGTCAGTGCTCTGATCCTTCTAGAAACCTGTCGTCTAAAGGGATCAAATTATTTTCAGAAAAATCCAGTTATATCTGTTGATCATAACAATTAGCAACTACTGCCACCACCAACAGCAGCAGTAATAACATCGGTGAAACAGGTTGGTTTTGTTTTTTTCCAGTCTGTGTAATCTGAATAGTGTGTGTACCTAGTAGATTTTGAAAGGAGAACTTGATTAAGGAAATATTGATGTAAGTAAAAATGTTGGTATCCTTGTGAGTTAGGAAAATGCCTGAGATTTCTATTACTCCAATCTTTTGAATCTGGCTATGTATTTAAAAACTCTAATTGGGCAACATAAGTTTTTAAGCTTCTTTTGTTGTTTGTTGGTTTTATTTGTTACTCTCTTCCTTCAACTGATTGCTAAGCTTCTTTTTTAATTTTTTTTATCATTTTAAAACGTTCTTTCTGCCTCATTTCAGAAATCAGTTTTAACAGAATAGCTGCTATGTCCTAGAAAGCCCTATTAATACAGATTTAAAATATGATGGTGAATGGGTAACAATAATTAGGTTGTAATCGTTGACTTTGGAAATCTTTTAAATCCTCTTTTAGACTTCTGGATCTTGTAAAACACACTGCACAACTGTCTCACGGGCATATTTCTCAGTCATGTGGAAACAATGCTCTCTGTCTTGGTTCTGGTTTGGTGAATGTTTTCTGAAAGGTATAGAGCTTTGTCCACAAAGATGGTTTTATGATGAAAATGTGAACAACCTTACCTGTCAACCTTAGCTTGACACACCTGTGTATCTGTTGTGTTGCTAAGACCTGTGCTTGTGAGCTGCGTGCAGGTGGTTTGATTCAAGGAATCATATTCAAGTGAGCATGCCTGGAATGGTAACTTGTAGAAATGCTTGTCTGAGACTGCTAATTTCATTGACACTTACCGTATTTAATATATTAGAGAACAAAATGACACCGTAGTGGGTGGCTCGTAATCTAAGAAGTTGTTAAACTGATTTAATTAAAGTTCTCCTCTTTAGAATTAGTGCTAAGGACTTGTCTTTATGTTAGAATAAGAGACTTTAATGATTCCATGAGTTAGATAAGTTTTAAACAGCTTTGTCCATTCATGTAGACAGTGAGGTTTAAAAAGAGAATTTGTACCTAGTCTGAAGTGGAGACTACAGGAGATTTATTATAATTAAAAGACATAGTTTGTCTTTCAAAACATTGATTGAAGGAATTGCCAGTGAATTAAATTAAGTGCTAATTGAAAGTTTAAAATGTTACCATTTGTTTCCTAATTAGAGTATCAATTTAAAAGATAGTTTATCTGCTGCAATTTCCTTGCGCATAATTACAAGTGCTTTGGGATTTTCCCCTTTGTTTTTATTTATCTGTAATTAAAAGGGGCTGAGAGTCAGGTTTGGAAGGTTTTTTTATCATTGAGATCATCACTAAGAATTCTTAAATTTGGTGTTACCAAAAGTAACTTGACATTATATATGTATATGTTGTTAACTTTTATGCTACGAAAATTATATAGCATAGCAAGGTGTACCTAAGCAAATTTTGTTAGAGTTTTATTTCTTCGAGTTTGAATGTTTAATACAAACTCTAGCATGTTTGGAAATCGGTCTTCTCTGTTCAAGTGTCTGATCTATAAAGTAAGTTTTATTTCAGTTTACATTTTTATTTTGGATGTGATTGTTTTTAAAAACTGCATCCATGGCAGATGTTGATGAACTACTATGAGATTTTCTTTTGAAATTCAGTTTTAGTGTATCTATTTAGATGCATCTTTTGGGCTACCACAAAATACTGTGAGAATTAATGCATGATGACCTAGCTTCAACATTGAGTTTCCTGGGTCCTGCCTCTGCTTATAAATACTTGATGAAATCTTTTGTTTCTTTTTTAGTTATATGATGGGTTATGGAATGATAAATGAAGAACTGGATGAAAAAACTCAGGGATATTATTGAAATTGTTACTTGCATGAGGTCTTAACACAAATTTTGCTAGAGGAGTGCTAGAGGAATAATGGCGCTTTGAATTTTGCTTGAATGTTCTCTGCTTAACATTATTCATATAGCTCTTTGTTGTTAGAAAACTTACTTCTTAGATGTAATCCCAAGAAAATTTATGTTACAGTTATGATGTCATTTTTTGTATTTACAGCTAGTATAATTTCAGTATTGCGTAAGTATTTGAAATTACAGTTTCACAGATGAAAGGGGGAGAATCCTTTCTGATGTTAACTAGTTCACTTGCTTTTGTTGAAGAAAGACGAGACTTAATCATCTAGAAAGTATTATTTTAAAGCATAGGGAAGATAATTTAAGTTACCTTGTTATACTGTGGTGGAAGTGTCCCTGATCACATTACATGCTTGGTTTTCCCAAGCCTTAAATATTAATAGTGCTAACAAATATATAACCAAAGGAAATAAAAAGTATTCCTTTAATACCTTTAAAAAGTACTTTTTAATATTCCTTTAAGTTAAATAGGTGTTTTTAATTTTTTTTTAAAGCGGTACTCAAATGTATTATCCTTACCTTCTATTTTGTTCATTATTAATCCTGCCAGATACTTAATGAGTAGTTACTAGGTGCTTCCACATTCTGTTCTGTTATGCGAGGCTAGTTATTTTCCTTAAGCAGAAACAATAGCAAGATGTCAACCAAAATCATGGTGTAAACAGTAGTTTCTATGGAGAGAAAGATTGAGGATATTGAGTTTTTCTTTTTTTCCTCCAGTAATTTAACTAATTATTTAAAATGTTAATAGTTGTATTTTAATATTGCAGGTTAAAATGAAATAAGTTGTTTAATCAAAAACTGATGAAAAATATGCCTAAACACTCCTTCTTTTGCTAGATGGGCTATGTGCTTAGAAACTTTTTAGTCTTCTCTTTCACATTTGGTCCAGACTTCAGATTTTATTTCTTTACAGCATCGTTAACAGCAATCAGCAAAAAACCAAAGAACTGAGAAATAAGAGAGCAGCCCATCCCTCAGCGCAAGCTGCTGTCGGGTCCTAGGCCTTGCCTAGCATCCCGCTTTCATCCTCTTCCCCAGTGTGTCACAGTGCCACTTCTGAGTTGCAACTGTGTTGTAACTGGTAGAGATTCTTAATTAACATTAGTATTATTTTAGGGTTGTTGGATTTAGGTATTAAAAATACAGGGCACCTACTTCAATTTGAATTTCAGATCAACAGCTAATAAACTTTTTTAGTCCCCATGTAGTGTGTGGGATATATTTGACCCAAAAACTGTTTATGTGAAACTCAGACTTAACTGGTAACCTGTATTTTATCTGGAAACCCTATTTATTTCCATTTTTTCTATTAGGCTCTAGGCATTCAGAAATTAGGGATTCCCACGTGGCTCAGTGGTAAAGAATCTGCCTGCAAAGCAGGAGGCCCTGATTCATTCCCTGGGTCAGGAATCTGGTGAAGGGAATGGCAACCCACTCAGGCATTCTTGCCTGGAGAGGTCCATGGACAGAGGAGCCTGGCGGGCTATAGTCCATAGGGTCATAATGAGTTGGACACCACTGAGTGACTGACCACACACACGCCCATGCTTTCAGAAATTAGTAGAGAGCCCTAGAGGGACTCAGAAGCTAACTGGGCAAGGTGAGAAGGGATGTGAGGAGCAGGAACACCAGAGAGGAAACTTGCAGTCATCCAGATGTTTGATGATGGGGCTGTGAACCAGACAGCAGGGATGCAGAGCTTGTTTTATTTCTGTGTCGGTGCCGGGTAAGGGCATCAGCTTGAGTCTGAACGCTCTCAGAAAAAGAGTGTCCGTGCATGTCATTGAGGGCCACTGGCAGACCAGAAGCCTAAGAAGGGGGGATGGGAAAACAGAGTAATAAAAATGATAAACAAACAAAAACTGGTGAGGGGAATCAGGGAAGAAAGAGAGAGATATAAAGAAGGCAGGTCCATACATGGTCCTCAGGGGTGGTGGTGGAGGTGAGGTGTCAAACAAAGAACCCCAAGAACCCTATGACAGATCATGGCACTTTTACCTTGAAAAACTCACAAACTCTTAGGACCTCACTTTTCTGATTTCGTACAGTGGAACTGGATTTTTTTGTTGCTGTTATGTTGCTCATTTATGTCCGACTATTTGCGAACCTATGGACTGCAGCATGCCTGGCTTCCTGTCCTTCACTGTCTCCTGGAGTTTGCTCAAATTCATGTCCATTGAGTCGGGGATGCTATTCAATCTTTCATCCTCTGCTGCCCTCTTCTCCTTTTGCTTTCAATCATTCCCAGCATCAGGGTCTTTTCCAGTGAGTCGGCTCTTTGTATCAGGTAGCCAAAGTATTGGAGCTTCAGCTTCAGCATCAGTCTTTCCAATGAATATTCAGGGTTGATTTCCTTTAGTACTGACTGGTTTGATCTCCTTGCAGTTCATGGGGCTCTCAGAAGTCTTTTCCAGCACCATGGTTTGAAGGTATCAATTCTTCTAAGCTCAGCCTTCTTGATGGTCCAACTCTCACATCTGTTAATGACTACAGGGAAAAGCTGTAGCTTGTTTTACTATACAGACCTTTGCTGGCAAAGTGATGTCTCTGCTTTTTTAATACACTGTCTAGGTTTGCCATTGCTTTCCTTCCAAGGAGCAATCATCTTTTAATTTCATGGCTGTAGTTACTGTCCGCAGTGATTTTGGCACCCAAGAAAATAAAATCTGTCGCTGCTTGTACTTTCCCCCCATCTGTTTGCCATGAAGTAATGAGACTGGATGCCATGATCTTAGTTTTTTTAATGTTGAGTTTTGAACCAGCTTTTTCACTCTCTTTTCACCTTCATCAAGAGGCTCCTTAATTCCTCTTCACTTTTTGCTCTTTGAGTAGTATCATCTGCACATTTGAGGTTATTGATATTTCTCCTGGCATTTCACATGATGTACTCTGCGTGTTAAATAAACAAAGTGACAATACACAGCCTTGTTGTATTCCTTTCCCCATTTTGAACCAGTTATCAGTTCCATGTAAGTTTCTAAGTGTTGCTTCTTGACCTGCATACAGGTTTCTCAAGAGATAGGTAAGATGGTCTGGTATTCCCATCTCTTTAAGAATTTTCCACAGTTTATTGTGATCCACACAGTCAAAGGCTTTAGTGTAGTCAATGAAGCAGAAGTAGATGTTTTTCTGGAATTCTCTTGCTTTCTCTATGATCCAGCAAATGTTGGCAATTTGATCTCTGGTTCCTCTCCCTTTTCTAAACCCAGCTTGTACATCTGGAAGTTCTAGGTTCATGTACTGCTGAAGCCTAGCTTGAAGAATTTTGAATCTAACTTTGCTAGCATGAGAACTGAGTGCAATTGTCTGGTAGATTGAACATTCTTTGGCACTACCCTTCTTTGGGATTTGAATGAAAACTGACTTTTTCCAATCCTGTGGCCACTGGTGAGTTTCCAAATTTGTTGCATGTTGAGTACAGCACTTTAACAGCATCATCTTTTAGGACTTTAAATAGCTTAGCTGGAATTCCATCACCTTACTAGTCTCTAACAAGATCTGATTCTAGAAGCATCTCAGTGGAATCACCTACCCTAGGTTTTCTGTCTTTGAGGAGAAGTTTTAACATCCAGATTTTAATACCTGTCCCCCAGCTTTGCTTTCTGTCCTTATCACTACTTTCTAGAGACCAGGCCAGTGCCTTCAAGCCTTTAGTTTGGTCCAACTTTCAGTGTTTATTTTAATATTGTTGAAATGAAAATGAATTAGACTTACCTCAAAGACACTTGTTTCTTAATTTTTTTCTTTGCATTGACCCCAGTATAGATTAAAATAAAATAGTGATAGTATACTTTAAAAACTTTCGTTCATTTCTGGTAATTCATTTTGAAAGAAATAAAACAGAAGGCTTAGGGCTAGAACCTCATACATTAAAATGTATTAATAGTGACAGTTTGTGACTTTATACATACCTGGATGCATTTTAATCTTAGCTACATAGATGCTTTAAAAATTTCTACGCAGTGAGGAGTGATGCTGGTGGCTACTTGTGGTCACGATACATTTGCATAAGCATGCAACTGCCAGTTCAGTTCAGTTCAGTTGCTTAGTTGTGTCTGACTCTTTGTGACCCTATGGACTGCAGCACGCCAGGCCTCCCTGTCCGTCACCAACTCTTGGAGTTTACTCAAACTCATGTCCATTGAGTCAGTGATACCATCCAACCATCTAATCCTCTGTCGTCCCCTTCTCCTGCCTTCAATCTTTCCCAGCATCAGGGTCTTTTCAAATGAGTCAGCTCTTCGCATCAGGTAGCCAGAGTATTGGGAGTTTCAGCTTCAACATCAGCCCTTCCAATGAATATTCAGGACTGATCTCCTTTAGGATGGACTGGTTAGATCTCCTTGCAGTCCAAGGGACTCCCAAGAGTCTTCTCTAACACCACAGTTCAAAAGTATCAATTCTTTGGCGCTCAGCTTTCTTTATAGTCCAACTCTCACATCCATACATAACTACTGGAAAAACCATAGCCTTGACTAGACGGACCTTTGTTGGCAAAGCTTCTGTTAGGTACCTATTTAATTGTTACCTACTTAATAATCCTTTTAAAGCCTGGGCTGTAAATCAGAAGTGACTGCCATGATAAGGGAAGATTTAATGGAAGCATATTTATTATTTTGGACAGTGGTTTTTAACCATTTTAGAGTCTGGAAGTTTTTCAGAAATCTGATGAAGGCAACTGGGTCTTTTCCCAAATTGGACTAACACATACACAGTGCTGGCTAAGACTTCGGGAATTTAGAGAACCGTCTCCCTCACCACTTTCATCCAAGGATGACCCAATTTTAAACTCATGATTTTGCAGCTCAGCTGTATAGTTCAGCTGGTCCACTCATTCAGTCCTTCAACCATTCATTCATTAGGTAGACCCTAGACATTGTGAGAGGCTCTGATTTTTAACTCTCCTGACAATCATAATCTTTTCCAAACAAATTCAAGAGCTTGTTTTTATCTTGAAATTAAAGGCATAATGCACATACTACATGTCTCTAACTTAGGCTTTTTATGGATTTAGAACTTACTTGGTGTATCCCAAGAGGATGAACAGCAGCTAATGAGTTTCATCCATATTCCTCTTGCTTTAATACAGCTTTTCTTAATTTCCTTTTAGTTGTTGTGCTGTATGATCAGTCATTTGTGACTCTTTGCAACCCCATGAACTGTAGCCTGCCAGGCTCCTCTGTCCACGAGATTCTGCAGGCAAGAACACTGGAGTGGTTTGCCAATTAATCCTCCAGGCAGTCTTTCTGGTCCAGGGATGGAACCTATGTCTCTTGTACCTCCTGCATTGGCAGGCAGATTTTTTACCATTAGTGTCACCTGAGTTATCCGTATCTACTGTTATCTGTACAGTTACAGTTGACACCATTATAGCTCAGTTGGTAAAGAATCCTCCTCCGATGCAGGAGACCCCAGTTCAATTCCTAGGTCAAGAAGAACAGCTGGAGAAGAGATAGGCTACCCACTCCAGTATTTTTGGTCATCCCTTGTGGCTCACTGGGTAAAGAATTCTCCTGCAATGCAGGAGACTTGGGTTCCATCCCTGGGTTGGGGAGATCCTCTGGAGAAGGGAAAGGCTACCCACTCCCATATTCTGGCCTGGAGAATTCCATGAACTGTATAATCCATGGGGTCGCAAAGAGTCAGACACGACTGAGCAACTTTCACTTTCATTATAGTCACATCATCTTTCCCCCTAAATCTTTATTTCTGACATCTCTTTGTGCTTCCATATAGTGATTATCTTTAATCCTCTACAGTGTCCTGCTGAATTGATGTGCTTCTCTAATGTTGGACTTAAAGGTTATTTCCAATTTTACACTTTTTGGAGAATGTTGCAAATGATTGCTTTAAATAGTTTTTTCACTCTTGTTTTAGATTAGTTTCTTAGGATAGATTCTCAAGGATGGGAACAATGGTTCATTCATTCATGACATTTTTATTAAGCAACTATGATGTGCCAGGCAGAGTGAAAGTCTGACTTGATTTGCTTTGACATTCTTTCTGTTTGTTCTAGAGAACTACTTAATTAGTTGAGTTGGCTGTTAATTGTCCAGTCCAATAGATCCTTGCTTCCTCATTTCTCATGGTGAATGTTTAGGAGTATACTAAATAAAGCATTGTAAGGGAGGCAGATCTGAAGAAGTGGCAGTGTGTGGCTAAGTAAGATGTACATGCCTTTAGAACTCTTTGCTGTTTGGATTGCTTACACAATTCAGCATTCTTTTGATGTGACAATAACTGAGAGAGGAAGCTTTGACCAAAAGAGAGGCTTAGAACACTGTGCAGAGCTAAACGTCTTAGGTTAAATAACCTAGGCTTTATTTAAATCACTCAAAAATTTAAATTGAAATTTGGTTAAAGCAAAAACACACACTTGTATTATGTATGCAAACCTTTTTGTGAACCTTTATTGGAAGACTCATATGTGCCAAGAAAACAAATGTGAATATGACATTGCATATTCCTCATTAGTGGGAAGAGACAAATATGTAAACAAATATTTGCTGCAGCCCAATATTTCCCCACCATAAAAGAGTTTGGATGTCAAAGAATACAGAGGAACAGAATTTTCTGTGTCTTTTTACCCAGATTGTTTTTGGCTACAGAAGACCTGTTTCTCTTCTCTCTCTCTTCTCTTTCTTTTTATAAATTAATTTTTATTGGAATATAGTTGTCCTTCCTTCTCTGTTTTATTTTTGCATCTTGTGGGAGGAAAATAAAACTTATTACAGAGTACAATAAATATAAATGATGTAGTTGAGATGAAAACTCAGTTTCTGCAATAGACGCATAGTTGAATGAAGATTCAAAAGCAAGTAATTAAAAGATTTTTGCTCTTTTAATTTTTGCTATTTGGGGACATCCAGAGATCCAGTTAGAAATATGTTAAAAGAGCAATATCCAGGAGCCAGACACGTGAACCTGTAACCTCAGAGGTAGACAGGTCAGGACTGGAGATCTATAGGGACTCATCAGCATGCAGAGATATTTGAAACCATGGGACTAAGGGATCTTCTTGAAAGGAATAAATAGAAAGAAGGGAAAGGACCCTCAGATATCCAACATTTAGAAACCAGACATGGCTGGTTGAAGAGAAGTCACTGATTGATGATTATCTGAAAAGTCACTGGTTTCTTTGTAAACATAATTTCTAATAATCATTAGAAGGGACAAAAGTAAATAACTGTGTGTGCTGTACATGCTGTAATTAGTCACTGCAAAAATATTCTAGCATGATAATTTTATTTTCCAGTCATCTAAGCTAAAGAAGAGCAAAAGAGTTAGTCTACCCACTTTTCTAGAACACTGGGGTGGAGCCTGACAGCTTGGGTTCAGTCATAACTGCTGGTTACTAACAATAACCTCAGCTCTCAACACCTGTGCTTCTATTTCCTCAATAGTAAATTGAGGATAATGATAGTACTCGCCTTATAGGGCTTCTGAATCCAGTAGCTTCTGCTCTGTGCTTATCTTGGTCCACCTCGAGCAGCATTTGATGCTGTGGTCATCTTTTTTTCCTTAAGACACTCTTTTCTCCTATCTCAAGCTCCTCAAACTCAAATCTTTTTTTTTCTCCTACTTCCTACTCTTTTCCATTTGTCTTTCTTGTCTCAAATGTTGGATATCTGAGGGTCCTTTCCCTTCTTTCTATTTATTCCTTTCAAGAAATCCCTTAGTCCCATGGTTTCAAATATCTCTGCATGCTGATTAGTCTGTATAGATCTCCAGTCCTGACCTGTCTACCTCTGAGGTTACAGGTTCATGTGTCTGGCTCCTGGATATTGCTCTTTTAACATATTTCTAACTGGATCTCTGGGTGTCCCCACTAAAGCCAGCAAGCAAAGGAAACGTTTCCCTTTCCCAGTCATTTTCATCTTGGGTAAATGACCTTACATCTATGACTCATTATTCAGTCTTTCCTTTTGTTCATCCCATACTTCCAAGCCAGCAGCAAATACTACCTCCAGAATATATTTGAATCAGTCTATTTCTGTCTTCTCTGCTAACCATCATCATGTCTTTCCACTTTCATAGGCTTCTAACCTGTCCCCTTCCTGTTTGTTCCATACATAGCTGCCAGAGGGATTGTTTTAAAAGTAAAAATTGAACTGTATCCTTTTTCTGTTTAAGATCCACTAATGGCTTCCCGTTGCACTTAGAGTAAAAATCAAGTCTTTCCATAGCTTACACATCTGAGTTCAGTGACTATATCTAGAATATCGGGATAATTGTGACTTTAAACTAGAATATAAACTCCTGGAGGGCACAGATTTTTATCTATTTCATTCACTGCTGTTGTCCCAGTGCCCAGAACAGTGTGTGTACGAAATGAGCACTTAACAATTATTTGTTGAATGAGTAAACACATTCAGATTATATGAGCCTTTCTTTTTCCCTCTTTCAGAACAACATATGATAGCCTAGTATTTTCTATATTATATAGAAAGTTCAGCAAAGGCTTCTGGTACAATATCTACCCACCCCTGCCTTGTTTCTTTTGGGTTTGTTTGTTTGTTGGCCCTAAGGCTCCAAGATCTTAGTTCCCCAAACAACTGTTGTACCCTTGCGCTCCGTAGTGAAAGCTCAGAGTCCAGACTGTTGGACCACCAGTGAATTCCCTCCCCACCCCTGTTTTATTTTTTAAATCTGAGGATGCATTTGAGTCATTAGGAGAGGATAGATAAGTAATAGAACAAGAAACAGAATAGAAATTGGAAGGAACTCTGGGAAGGTCACTGCAAAATAGTAGCAGAAACATTTAAAAAAATAAGCATTTTACCACGGAAATCTTGGACTACGTGCGGAAATAGTAGAACAGTATAGTGAACTCCCGTCTCTTTGTGGCCCAGTTTCAACAGTTGTCAACTCATGGCCATTCTTTGAGCCTCCAGGATTTAATTTGGAAATTTCCTAAAGTAAAGGAGTACCTGGTTTATAGAAGTTTGTATCACAGATGTATCTTACCCTGGTCATTGTTACTATTTTACAAACCAGCTGAGAGCAGATTAGATATGATTGTAAGGACTCTAGGTTCTGAAATATTTTTTCTGATTTGCTTTTTGTAAATGCCTGAAATTTACCATTAGTATGGCTGTAAAGCCTCAAATTTTGAATAAGCCTGAGAAGGGAAATACGTGAAGCCCATTAGCAGTTATTTATATTTTAGTGTAAATTGATTAATGAGAAGCTTACTTGACTGGTAAGTAATGAAGCACAAGCTTTGATGGAAGGCATAAAATCACAGGGACCTGGGGTGCAGATGGCATTGTAAGCACTAGGAATACTGTTCAAGAGGGTGGAAGGTACTGCTCTATTTCCCAGCTTTTCTTGGAGCTGGTCCTGGCCTCAAAGCCGGGTCTCCTTCCAGTTTGGTGGTGTTCTTGTCGTCTGGGTTCCCTTTGGCTGGCTGCAAAGACCTTGTGTAAGGCTGCCGAGGAGGTGATTCCATTCCAGCTAACTCTGCTGCTTGTTTATTTTTAGGTATCTTGCAATATATTCAGAACTCTCCCTCCTAGTGACAGCAATGAATTTGATCCAGAAGAAGATGAACCTACCCTTGAGGCATCATGGCCACACTTACAGGTACTTTGAGCTAACATTTGTTCTAAAAGAAAGATCCATTAATCCATGAGCTGATTAGCATGGGAATTCCTTGATGGCCTTTATTCACCAAGAAATCAAATTAAGAGTACATTACTGGAAAGCTGGAGAATGCTTTTTATGTTTCTTACTGTTGATAATTGGATGCCAAAAGAATAAAATAAGTATTATAATGCTTCAGGGTGGCCCCTCCCAGGTTGCACACTCAGCCAGCAGTTTTTATTAGCGTTTCTGTGATCTTCCCGCTGGAGCCTCAAACAAGAACAGAACTATTTCACGTTAATATTAGTTCGATGTGATTAGGTCACAGAGTACATACCTCATTTTCAGCAGTTAGGTACCCTGGGGACTTTGAATGCCTGTCTTCGTGATAACCACGAATGCGTTTCTTTAGCCTGGGAGGACAAAAACAAATTGCAGTAGCTGTTTCACAGTGTCATAAGGAGGAGCAATAGCTGAGAAAAAGCTTGTGTGAAGGCCAGTTTTGCTCTGTTGCACTGAGAAGGCCATGTTTTCCAATTACCCTTATGTGCCAGGACAGATTAGGACCATCCCTGCATCTCCTTTCCCAGCATGAGGCTCATTTGTACTGTGTTGAGTTATCCACACCAGCCCTTCACCATCCTCCTTTCCTGGCTGCCTTCTTTCAAGACCAGACTCTCAAAGGAATAGAACGAGGAAATGTGAGTACAGTGAACCTTAAGGCCAGTTTTTCCATTCAGTTAGGTTGTTCTCCAAGGCTGCATAACAGCTAGTAAGGAGGGAGGGAATGATGGAGAAGGAATATGACCTTGTACATTTTAACCCGAGGCAGAAGCCACTGCATCTTTGTAGCAGTGTGCTTATAGTTACTAGTTGATTTTCTGAAGGGCAGAAAACTGTAACAGGGAGAGTAGGCCTAGAGATATTATAAGGGTTTATTTTTTTCCGTGCTTCAGAATTTTTGACGTACATTTGCAACTTTCCTCGTCCTGCTTTGGCAGCTCAAGGTTGCTGCAGATATATATGTAATGCTCTTTCGCCTAGTTATATGGAGAGCTTTCAGGGGCTGTGTTTTCTCAACTTTCACCTAGTCGTGTCATACATATATATTCCTGCTATGATTGCCAAGTGGAGTAAATTAGTTAAAACCCTATAGTCGATTTACTATCTTGGATGCTTGATTTTTTTTTTTTTTCCTTAAGGTGCCAGACATACTTTCTGCAGTCTAAGAAATTTGGGAGACTATTTGTGCTTTTCATGGTGGATCCCAGATTATGACCAAAAAATACAAAAGCAATAACTCTTTTGAATGGATGGATTTTTTGTCATGTTGTATTTTTCATGCTTGGCATCAGGTCACAGAAGTGCAGTATTGTCTGGTAGAAATTTAAAAAACAAAGCAAACAAAAAGATAATTTTCTCAGAAAAGTCCCACATTGTGTAGTAGAAAAGACGAGGAGGGAAATGCCTTCAGAGCTTCAACTTTTTGTCTAGTCTACATTCTGAAGAAGAGACAGTAGACCATTCTTACCATTTGCAAGAGCTTTTGAATACTGTAAATTATGATCACCATAGATATGAATTTCCCCTAAAGTATGATAAAGTTTAACTCTATTTCAGTTAATCCTTCCTAAGCTTAATGACTATAAAACATGGGACTAAATTAATTTCTAAAGCTATTAAGCTGAATTCCACCACCACAAATGTCAAGCTTACGCCGTGTCATTAGTACAGAAACATTAACCATTAGTTCATCTGAAACTCTTAAAACCAAAGCAACAGTGAAGAGTGATGCTGAGATCTGTGCCCTTGGAGATCTAAAGTAACAAACTGTCTTCCAGAACAGGCTGGTTTCATCTCTGTTGATGTGTGTTTCAGCCTGTAGTCCTCTCGGCCCTTCTTTAGTTCGGGGGAAAACACGACTTAGACTGGATCAGGTTCCATGAAGGCTCAGTCGTAAAGAATCTGCCTGCTAATGCTGGAGACTTGGGTTCAATCTCTGGATTGGGAAGATCCCCTGGAGAAGAAAATGGCAACCTACTCCAGTATTCTTGCCTGGGAAATCCCAAGGACAGAGGAGCCTGATGGGCTATAATCCAAAGGATCACAGAGAGTTAGACACGACTGAGCACATACAAACACACAAAAGAAACCTACATGAGACAAGAGTCTAAAAAAGAGTGAATATGTGTATATGTATATCTGTATCGTTTTGCTGTACACCTCAAACTAACATTGTAAATAAATTATACCCCAGTAAAATTTAAAAAAAAGAAACCTCTTAAAATTCACAAAGCAACCTTCTTCATTCATAGCAAAGGTCAAGTCAGTAGGCACTCTGGCCTTCACTCTCTTTGGCTTTCTGGTTGTCTTTGTACTGGTTCCTGACTTGTCTCATGAATTCTGTTTTCTTTGTGCATTCTGACTCCATGAATCAGTCACTGTTCCATTTTCACTGATGGGTGGTTTTAGCACTGAAAGACCCTCGATGGATGTTTCAGAAATCTCCCTTTCTGTCCATGATAGGTCTCTCTTGTTGCAGTGACCAGTCACTACTATTTAACATCTTACTTTATGATTGATCAGACAGTTGATTTTTCCTAACCCAAACTGCACGTTCCTCAGCCTTTTCACTTTTTCGTAACTCCAGCATTTGCAGTGTGCTGCTTCTGGACCACATTTTACAAGGAAACACAGTGAAGTTGCTCAGTTGTGTATGACTCTTTGCGATCCCATGGACTGTAGCCTACCAGGCTCCTCCGTCCATGGAATTTTCCAGGCAAGAGTACTGGAGTGGGTTGCCATTTCCTTCTCCAGAGGATCTTCCTGACCCAGGGATCAAACCCAGGTCTCACACGTTGCAGGCAGACGCTTTACCATCTGAGCCACGAGAGAAGCAAAACACAGCAAACACAGTGTTTATTACCAAATCTCTGACAATAGTAGAGAACAATAAAATCACCCTGTGGTTGTTGGGTGGTTGGCTGTGTTCATTGCTTTCACTAATTGTCTGCTCCTGCACAAGCTCCTGCTGTCCTGTTTCTGCTTTGATTTTAATTTTGGCTCATACAATATTACTCATAACAAATTATGAATCTTTGAGGATATTTAAAACTATGAAAAAATGTTAAATCTACTCTATGGGTTTTGTTTGATCTTTTCTGTTATTGGTATTTTTTAAACTGGCATCCCATGGTTACCATGGTTATTCTTTGCGTATTTTCTGAAATTTGGTCTATATTTCTAGTAGAATATGATTTTGTAGGACTTCCATTTACAAATAAGGGGTTATTTGTAATGTTTTACACTTGAGACTGAAAATCTGGAATGCTTAAGTTTTCTTACTTATGTTCTTTGGAGAATTCACTTATGTGACCTTGAAAAGTAATTTATTCTCCCCAGTCCCTAGTCTTTTCCTTTAGAAACTCAAGGGAGATTTTTGATTCTGAGGTAAAATTGGTAAAAAAAGAGAGCATTTATGCTTATTAATAAATGTGTCTGAAGTATTTCCACCAAACTTTTTTAAACCATAGCCGCTTTCAAGAAGGGAGAGGACACTTTGCCAATCCCACCAGAAAGCCCTGCCAGCCCACAAGTTGGGCCTGGAAGATGGAAATCTCTCTATTTTGTGGGAGTCAAAAGAGAGATGAAACCCTCTTTCATAAGTTATTTGAATAATGCTGATGTAAAACTATTGGTAAAACTATAAGTTGAAAGATTAGTATATTGAAGAAAAGAACAGTTCTTCTAGGGCATGTTTGAACTCGGGCATTATTATGATTAGAAGTACAACTTGGCAATGTTCAGATCACAGGGAAGTTTTTCTGAATCTAGAGTTTCAGAGAGCAAAAGAGAATTTTATAGAAAATTAAAATGCTAATGTAAACACCTAATGTAAGTGTTACGTTAGAGTCTAAAGTCACAAGATCCCTATGTGACACATTTAGGTTAGTGGTATCTGGAGACCATTAGGGGGATCCTGAGAACAGATTTTTAGTGGCCTGCAAAGTCAAAATTAGTTTTATAACAATACTGCTTTATTCTCTCTTTTTACTGTGTTGGCATTTGCCCTAATATTTGTAAAAGTGATGGTGGTTGCAATTGCTGTTTCCTTATTAGCACAAATCAAATGTCAAACTGACTTAGTAGTTGCCTTCTCTACTGCCATGCACTTACAATTAAAAAAAATCCAATTTCAATTAAAATGTCCTTAAAGAGCAGCAAAAATTATTAATTTTATTAAATCTGGACCTTTGAGTACACATTAAAAATAACATTCTTCATGGTGAAATGGAAAGTATGCATAAAGCCTGCTGAATCTTTGTCTTGTGCTAAATAAAGCATTTGTGTGATTGTCTGAGCTGCAAGTTAAAGTAACTATTCATAAAGTATCATTTTTACCTCAAAGAATACCTGACAAACTATGGTTGTTCCGACTTGGGTATTTAGTAAATGTTTTCTGTGAAACAAACAAACAAAACAATTGTTTTCCCACTGATAAAATTAGAGCATGCAAGCAGAATTTAGAATCAGAATTCTGGAAAACTTGTGTCTGTCCTTTGGAAAATTTATATCTTTTTTTTGTTGTTGTTATTATCAGCATAGAAATTTATTTGAATTCAAAATAATATGGTTATATTTAGGATAATGTAATAATTATCTAAAGCACATATCATTGGCTCTGAAACAGTTCTAAAGAAGTCATTCTTCTGAAGTCAAAAAATATGTAGTAAGAATGTACAAGGAAGCAAAAATATATTAAAAAAAAAGTTTGCTGAGTATTGGGAGTTGTTATAAGAGGCGCACACTGAGATACTATAGCAGAGTCCAAGTTACATAACATGCAGCAAGGCGTTCTCTTGCTTTATCAACTCTTGGAAAATAAACCATAACCTCAGAATGCAAGACCACCACCACTGCGTTAACAGGACAAACTTCCTGAGGGACACAGGGAGTAATTCACTATACTTCCCCTTTCCCAAACTCGTTTCCTCATATCAATTTCTTTTCCTTGAGGATAGGTTTTATCTTGTTGAAAAAAATTGGTCTTATTTGTGAAAGTGTGAAAGTGAAAAGTGGAGTAAATAATATCCTAATTGAAGTAGGCAGCGTTTCAGCTGAAGATGCTCAGGAATCAAACTTTTGAAAAAGGTCAGTTGGCTAGCTAGCAGAGACCATCAGTGGCTTGGAGAAAAGAAAAAAAAAAAAATTCAGGTAATATGTGTTTGCTAAATAGATAAAAAGAATAAGCAGTTAAAAATGGGTGAAAAATCCCAGGGTTTATTGTGACCTAGACAATCAAAAGCAGACAGGTGACCTCTGATTAAGCCCATTTACTTGTGGAGTGAGCTATAAGGGGCTCCAAGAGAGTCTGGTTTCCAACAGTGTCCACAGCCAAAGGGCAAACTCAGAACGTCTCCTCCTCTGGTAGAAACTGGAACACGGATGAGAAGTCTTTTTTTGAGTAACCTTTCGTACACATCATCCTGTAGATCTGATGGGCTTGACTGCCAAGAAGGATTGGGCTCTTCGTACTGGTAGCAGAGTCTTGTGCTAATCCCAGATCCTTCGCCATGAGTGTTGTTCCGAATCCGCCCTGATAGTTATTAGCCGAGGGAACTCCATCCATCACCCCAGGTACAGGATTATAAGTGTCACTTGACCAACATCGTCCTGAGCTCATATTTAGGATTTTAGCCAAGAGTTTTGGGTCAAGCCCTAACCTGATTCCCAGATTCATAGCTTCAGCAGTTCCAATCATACTAATAGCTAACAGCAAGTTGTTGCAGCTCTTCGCAGCCTGCCCTGTCCCAACAGCTCCACAATACACCACATTGGAGCCCATGCACCCCAGCAACTCTTGGGCAGCAGCAAATTCTTCTTCGACTCCTCCTACCATAAATGTGAGGTTCCCCGACCGAGCGGCTCCCACACCACCAGAAACAGGGGCATCCATGAAAACTGCTCCCATTTTTCAACTTCTTTGGCCAGTTCTTTTGAAACCATAGGATCAATAGTACTGGAATCTATTAATAGTGAGCCTTTCTTCACTTTTTTTAGAATTCCATTTGCTCCAGAATAAGCTTCTATCGCATTGATGCTGGTGGGCAACATGGTAATAATTCTGTCAGCTTTTTCAGCTACATCTGCTGGGGAAGACACTACCTGTTCACCTGCATCTAGAAGCTCTTTGCATGCATCAGGGAACACATCATAAATAATGAGTGGATAGCCGTGTTTCATGAGATTTTTTGCCATTGGATTCCCCATGTTGCCGACTCCAATGAATCCAACTGGAGTCTTAGAAGCCATTGACCTAGAACACACTGAGAGGCTTTAGGTTCTTTGCTCCGCTGCAAGGCTGGCCACTGCCGGAGGCTGCCGGCGGCTCCAATACCGGAGGCTGGAGGCGGCTCCACGGAGCCGTAAGGAGGCTGCCATGCTGCCCCCGCCCCGCCTCCCTACGGTGACCTCCGCGGCTCCCTGCTCACACCTGTATCTTTTTTTAAACCAAACCTTTGTCTGTCACTTTGAGCTTTATAGCTCCCCAAAGCTTAAAGACTTAAAGAAAAAAAATAGCAGATATTAAGGAATGTGACTTTTATTGATACTGTGTAATAAAATGTGTCAACATTTGCAGTAACTCAGTGAACCATTATTTTCCAGTTGACCAATGAATGATGTTAAGTAACCATGCATGGGTAAATATCATCCAAAGTGCAAGGTAGATGATTGGAATACAGTGTAACAGTGTGAAAAATTCGTTGATATGGTTTCAGATTCTCAACTGCAGCTTTAAGAAATGACTGTTGTTCTAGTGTAGTATCAAAGAGTATCCACAATTATGTAAAGAAAAAACTGTGAAAGTACTCTCTCTTTTTCACAACAGTCAGTTTGTGTATAGCTTGATTTTCTTGATATACTTTAACCGAAGCAACATATTCTAACACCTTGAAGATAGAGGCAGATAAGAATCTGTCTTCCAATATGCCATTAAAGAGATTTATAAAAACAAAAAACAATATACCTTTTCTTAGTAACTTTTTTGAAAAATAAAGTTGTTTTTCACAAAAATATATTAGTTATGTTAACATGTGATGTGTTTTATTGTTCTGAATAATAAATACATTAAAATAAATATAATTTTATAATTATTAATATATTTACAAAATAAATAAAAATATATTAAAATTTTTGTGTTTATTTCTACTTCTGTATCTCATGTAAACAAAAGCGTTTTGTAGTCTTCAGTAATTTTTCATTATAAAGGGGTGAGACTAAAAAGCGTGAGAATACTGTTTTAAGCAGTAATGACAGTAGTGGTATGTGTTAGCCACTGTGTAGGGGCTTTATGTGTATATTATCACATTTAATCTTAGGGATTATCATTCACATTGTACAGTTGAACCAACAGACTAGGGTTACACAGTAAGGGGTAGAGCTAGGTTTTCAACCCAGTATCTGTCTCTTGAAAGTTCTGGTTTTAACATACTTTTGTATATGTGCTACACCAGGATTTAATGTATATTCTAACATAGGTTTATTTTGCAAAGCATGTAAACAGTGATCCCCCACCGTTTATCAGAAGTTATTTGAGGTTGACTCTGTGGATGATAATATTCTTACTCTTTGCAGATGAGAACATCCTGACACACTCATATATTGTTGTTGCTAGAGGAGCGTACATTTCCATAAACTTTCTGAAAGGAAATTAGTAATGAATGTTGATAATCCTGACATGTTTGATATCTTTTGATCTAACAATTCCCCTTTAGAAATATTTTCTCATGAAATAATTGAACAAGTGCACACTGATGTATGTTATGTAAGGTACATTGTGGTGTAATTTAATAGAGTAGTAATTTAAGAACTATTTACATGTCTAAGCATAGGATATTGGTTAAAGTAATTATGAATAATGGAATTATTCATTATAAATTATCTATAGTGGACTATGCTTCTGGCTACTAAGAATGGTGGCATAGATATTGTTAGCACAAATTGACCACAATATATTGTTTAGATGGTAAAAATAGTTTGAAAACTATATTATATATGTGTGTGTGTGTGTGTGTATATATATATATATATATATACACACACATACATGTATATATTTATAGTACATTGGTATGTTGTAGAGGTATAGAAAAAATCGGGAGTTTTATACATTAAAATGTTAGCAGTAGTTAACTCTGAATGATGAGATTTGGGGAGGTTTTTATTTGCTTTCTTAGGCTGTGTTTTCAGGTTATAAGTTTAAAAAGCTAAAAATCATAATAGTAACTGTGAGCTGCAAGAAAGGCTAGCACTGCTAGTTGATTGATATTAAAACACACTAAACCCCTCGTCAGTTTTATTTCATTTTTTTAATTAGTTTGTTTATCTATTTTTTAACTTTACAATATTGTATTTGTTTTGCCATACATTCCCTCGTCAGTTTTAGTATTAGAGCTTTTTATGGTTTTTAATACTGTTCTCAGTGAATTATAGTTTGAAATTAACAATAATCCATTTCTTGCAGCTTGTATATGAGTTTTTCATACGGTTTTTGGAAAGCCAAGAATTCCAACCCAGCATTGCCAAAAAATACATAGATCAGAAATTTGTATTACAGGTAAGTATATTCTTATCATTGTATGTATTTGTTTTTCAGTTGATAACACTTTATCTCATTTGCTGTAGATGTTTGTTAAAAAATCTTACAGTGACAGTTATATCACCCCGTAAACAAATATATATACATAAGTTTATTATTGCCCATTAAAAGTAGTAGGTACCTCTTTAATTTATTGTACTGGAAATTAATTACGTTTTAAACAACAAGGAATGCTAATGCCTGAATCCTTGCAATTTTCTTTCTTAAAATGTAATTATAAAGGAATTTCATTTATGTAACTCTAGTTTGTGACCCTTTATATAATTTGAAAACTTCTATTTGCATAAGGATTTCAAACTATTTCATACATCTGTTAAAACTGAGTAGGCATGGTTTAGAGCATAAGTAAGCTTTAGTAAGTAATCAAAGTCAGGGTACTAGTAAGCTTTCATAGCTAGGAAGTAGCATAGGTTAACACTGTTAAGAGTCCCTTGAAGGGATTAACTCTCACCTGTCTGTTTGGAACTTCTCAGTGTACCTACATATTTTTCTTGAATGTCATTTTACATTTTATAATTATGGATCATATCTGTTGACTCCAGACCTGGAGCACGTTTATGGTGCTCTTGTGGACAGTCTTCTGTAAAAATGGATACTTGAGCCAACTGGTGTGTGGATTGTTGTAGCTTCTTTCTAAGTGATTAATGAGATGCCTTATGTAGAAACAAATAAGCATCTCCTAGTGAGTCAATATGCAGAACTTCGAATTTAAAACATTGCTTTGGCAGGAAATTGATCTTCTATGTCTTAGTGGAAAAAGGTTGATGAGTCAAGTGATGACCTCATTCCCCTTTCTTAAATTAATACCTTTAGAATTCTGGACATATGAGGCTGAGAAGTTTTGGAAAAGTGAGATTTGATATTTGTTGTTGTTCAGTCGCTCAGTCGTGTCCAACTCTGCGACCCCATGGACTGTGTAGCATGCCAGGCTTCCCTGTCCTTCACCCTCTCCCAGAGCCCGCTCAAACTCATGTCCATTAAGTTGGTGATGCCATCCAACTATTTTGTCCTCTGTTGTCCCCTTCTGCTGCCTTCAGTCTTTCCCAGCATTTGATATTTAGAGAGGTAGATAACTAAGTAGATTGCTGGTTCACAGGGCAATAGGTAGATTGGTCCAGATCCTTATCCCAAGAAGCTAAAATGCATTTCAGGCAGAACAAAAAACAAAACATAACAGATCTGTGTTTGTATTGTATCCTTGCACTTCTACAGCACTGTATAATTGTCAGAGCACCTTTATATGCATTATTTAATTTGATATATACAGTAATTTAAAGCAGGTATGGCTAAGTTTTATGCCCATTTTGTAGATGAATAAATTTGAGGTCTAAAAAAGTTAACCAGATTTCCCACACACATGTCCTATTCAGGTTTTCTGTCTCTTATACCATGATGCCTCCTTGTGATTCCCTTCACTATAACTTGGAATGACTTCAAGGCAGGAGTAGCCCCCCTCTCTTAACACGGACAAAATGATAAGGTTCTCTTACATTGATGGTAAATTAAAGCACCCAAGAGGATCAGATAATTATTCAACAGTAAACACTGTGTTTAGTTGACATGGAAACAGTAAATCCTGCAATCTTACTATGAAAGCCAGTGCTTTTCTTACATGAAAAACAGGCAGGGCCTAGTCAGTGTGCTCTCCATGGTCGATGATACTGATGATAATAAAGCTCCTAAAATTAAAACATCAGAGAAACCCAGACTTAGAAGACATTTTGGTTTCTCTCTTCTATTCTTTACCCATTGAATCAGTTTCCTTTGAGACCCCGATGAGGGATAACCTCTGCTTGCTCTTTTTCAGTGAGGAAGGGCCCCATACTTAGGCAGGTTCCTCCATTTTTGTTAGAAAGTTGTTTTTTGTGTTGAGTCTCCCTGTACCTCATATGCCTTCGGCCTTATTTCTTCAGTAGAGTCCCTTAGTGTATCACCAGCCCAGGTCCCAGAACACAGCTTTTGTGTTTACCTCTCACCTCTTTTTCTCTAAAGCAGCAGTTTCTCAAACTCAGATGCTTGTAGGCTCATTTAAAATAGTCTAGGGGCTAGATTCAGACAATAGGAGGCAGACCAGCTGTTACTGAAGGCAGCATTGACTATACCTCTTTCATCAGTTCTTGCTAGATAATGTTTTTTTCCAAGAGAAATTTTTTTTTCCCAAATTTGTTTTTTTGGTGAAATTTTCTGATAGTTTTAAAATCCTATTCAGAATGAATTAAAGCCATCTGCCTCATGGATCTAGCCTTCCAGCTGTCAGTGTACGTTCTCTGCTCTAGACTGAGTCCTTAGTATCTGTCTCATTTGTTAGTTTTTGAAGTCTTCGACATGTGTCCATTTGTCTTCAAGGATGACATCTATATCTGAACACAGAGCTCTGAGCTCAGTCAGTCCAATGGAACTTAGAGTCGGGGTCTGCATTCCTTGTCTGGATGCTAGGGTTCTTAAAGGAGACATCTCATTAGCTCTTCTTGCTGTTCTATGACACTGTTAATTTAGGTTAATAAGCTTATGGTCTTAACTGACTTTTTTTTTTTTAACTTTTTTTATATTGGGGTTTAGCCAGTTAACAATGTTGTGGTAGTTCAGGTGCACAGTGAAGGGACTCGTCATACTTATACATGTATCCATTCTCCCCAAACTCCCTTCCCATCCAGGCTGCCACATAGCGCTGAGAAGAGAGTTCCATGTGTTACACAGTAGGTCCTTGTTGGTTATCCATTTTAAATATAGCAGTGTGCAGATGTCCATCCCAAACTCCTTAACTATCCCTTTTCCCTATCATTCCCCCCGCTGCCCCCCACCAGCAGCCATAATTGACTGGCTTCCAGTTTAGTTTCATGCATTTTGTCATAAACCCATTTTCATTTTCCCTTGTTCTTGTTCATTTTGCAGTTAGCTTTTTTATCTTGCTATAGGATCTGACATATATTCCTATGAAATATCTTCTCTCTCCAGCCTTCTGAAGTCTTTCTGGGTCTTGATTCTGTCATCAACCTTTTTCACTCTGCCTTCCATCTGTATCACATTTGTGACTTTCTAAATATGCTAGCTGTTGGCTTCATTAAAGCCACTGATTAAAATTGTTAAACTAGCCAGGATGGAGGACAGAAGCCTGTGTCGTGCCTTTAGCAACTTCCCTTTATTTTAGCACAGATTCACTAATCAGCAGTCTTTGAATCCATCCTTGAGCCAGTTAGAAATCGACTTTAGAATTTCATCCTCCTCTGATTCCAAATTTTTGTTTATAAGGAGAGCCAGAGAGAGATTTTGTCCGATGCAATGGTAAAAGCCACGACTTCATGCTTACAGGATTCCCCTCCTGTATGGACCTTGGAACTTTGTCGTTAAAAGGAACGCTGCAATTCTCTGGCGGTCCAGTGGTTAGGACTCCTGAGCTCTCACTGCTGAGGACCTGGGTTCGATCCCTGATCAGACGTCACCACTGAGTGGTACTTGAACGTAGTCATGTGACTCAAACCATTGCATCATGTTAGAGATGAGGTCTCATTGCCTATCAGCTCCCATCTTCCATATTACCCTGTTCGTTCATGTTGGTAACCTGTACAATTGGCCTCCTGTTCCTTTTCCTTTCCTAAGTTTGCCCAGCACCTTCTCAGAGAAGGGACTCAATCCTCTACCTGCTTCTCCTGAGATTCCTTCCTTGAACCTTTGGTCCCAACCTGGGACCTTCTGGCAATGGTGAGCCTTTTGGAGCTTGAGGCATTATTGCTGAGATTCTGTCCTATTATCCCCTGTCCCACCCTACCTCCCTCTTCCTTTGACCACCATGCCTTAGCTGTCCTTGAGCTGGCAGGTCCTTTGTATGTCTGTGCTCTATTGTCAGCTCATTCATTTTGCACACCCTCACTTTTCTCTACCCCACGGACTCGCATGCTGCAGCCTGGTTCTAGTCTGTTCCTCTTGTGACATGGGAACCCTCAGAATTTTCTCTTTTGCAAATCAGAATGACACTCACCTTATTCCTTTTCTTTGAGCAGATATCTTATTCTCTGTGAATTCTCAAAGATCTCAGTGAGTTTTGGTGATCTTAATGCAGAACTTTTTTATTCAGTTAGACATAATTTATTCTAGTTACAAGATTTACACTTTTGATAGCAGCTAGCCTAATTCTTTACAGTCTCTGATTCCTCCATCCCCTAAAGCAAAAAAAGAGTTGGGCTGTTTTAGCATGATACAATGGAAAGAAAGCTAGAAAGCTCTGGATTTGAACCCTGACTCTCCTGTGTATCTACTTATGTTTTAGGAGCTGAGAATATGACTGTGGCATAAGAAGAAACTGTATTTAAACTCTGGCTTTTTTGCCTACTTTGCAGTGTAACTTTCAGCAAGTTAATATACTTGCTACCAAGCATGGATTTCCTCATTCATGACATAGGGATAATGGAATAAGTGAGATAATGTTCAGTAAAATAGAATATACCCCAAACTGACAGCTGTTAGATTTTCTTAATTGAATTGGCACTACAGATACAAACACAGGCTCCCTACCTTCACTATTAAATAGGTACAGAAAACTTGGGCAGATTATTGACAATTCTGAGCTTGTGTTTTCTTCAGTAAAGTGACAATAACAATCATCTCTCTTATAGCAAGTTAAAGTAGTAGGCTGTTATGATGATAAAATAATATGACATATAAATGTCTGCTAGTATCATATGAGGCCTAATATTTTCTCATTAAATATGAATCCCTCTTTTCACATCTTCATTATATTACCTGTCCACATTGTCAGAATATCTTATTTTTCTTGATTCCAATATTTTATAATTTCCACCTTTTGAAATAATTTTAAAATTTATGTGAAACTTATAATAAAAATTTGCAAAGAAGGCAATGCAGAATTAAATGAAAGATTTAATAAAAATAAATTTTTATTTTTTATATTTATATTTTTATATATTTTTATATATTATATATAATATATATATATTATATATATTACATATATTTATTTTGTATATTATATATTATTATTTTTATATTTTATAAATTTATTTAATAAAAATAAAAAATTAAAGAAAGAACTGCAGAAATGTAACATTCCTGGGTGGGAAGACTTGCCATCAAAAAAGTGTCCACAGAATCTCCAGATTAATCTGCACATTTAGTGCACTTCTAATTAACATTTCAGTGGGTGTGTTTGTGTGTATGTGCTACGTCACTTCAGGCGTGTACGACTCTGTGCGACCCTGTGGACTGTAGCCTACCAGGCTCATCTGTCCATGGGATTCTCCAGGCAAGAATACTGCAGTGGGTCGCCATGACCTCCTCCAAGGGATCTTCCCGACCCAGGGTTCAAACCCACATCTCTTACATATTCTGCATTGGCAGGTGGGTTCTTTACCACTAGCACCACCTGGGAAGCCCAAAATTTCAGTAGTTTCTTTACTTGAAAATTTCAGAGTTCATGAAATAAAACATTTTTGAAAAAGGAAACTAATGATACTTTATTAGACATTAAAACATACTATAAAGGTACATTAATTATAAAAGTATGGTATGGGTACAGGAGACTAGAACATAATAGAGATTTGGGTAGAAAAGACTTTCTTGTTAGGCCTTCCTTGGTGGCTCAGATGGTAAAGAATCCACCTGCAATGTGGGAGACCTGGGTTCGATCCCTGAGTTGGGAAGATCCCCTGTATGCCATAAAACTCATAAAAATGCACGAATGAATAGATAGGTACCTACATACCTATATATTAAGTTGGTATAATGCTCTGAAGAGGAGATCTGATGGTGTTCTATTGATGCAGATGGTGACTGAGCAATTCCATGAGAAACAGATATGTACACAAAGCAAAATATACAGGGATATTGAATGCATCATTGTTAATGATTATTAGAAAATTGTAAACAATTCAGAAGTTCTTCAGTAGGGGGTTAGTTGAATAAATTGGACATTCATTTAACAAAATATAGATCACTGAGTAAAAAGAATGAGATAGAGTTACACAGGATCTGTTTTTAAGTGGAACAGTAAAATATTTTGAACCTGAGTCTGTTATTTTAGAGAAGAAGATTATTTGTCTATGCAATAAAAAGTGTGAAAGAAGATACAGTACATTTTTGTTAATTATCTAGTAGGGTGTCAGATTATTTATGATGATCTTTACTTTTTAATTTTTGTATTTCTCTATTTTTTCGTTTTGAAGTATGAACATGTATGTTGTAATTAACTTGCATTTTTCATAAACGTCAGCTGATTCTGTGCATTAACTTTCCTAAGACTACTTGTATAAGACTGGGCTATTCTTTTACACTTAACATTTTTTATGTGTCCATTCTTTTATCTTTTGTGTATGTCCTTTTAAAATCTGAATCTCAGCAGAAAGCTTCCTGTGTTTCCTGAAAAGCCTCTTTCAGTAACTCTTGCTTAATTGGTAATTCCTCAGTTCAGTTCAGTCGCTCAGTCGTGTCCGACTCTTTGCGACCCCATGAATTGCAGCATGCCAGGCCTCTCTGTCCATCACCAACTCCCGGAGTCTACACAAACCCATGTCCATCGAGTCAGTGATGCCATCCAACCATCTCATCCTCTGTCGTCCCCTTCTCCTCCTGTCCCCGAATCCTACCCAGCATTAGGGTCTTTTCCAATGAGTCAACTCTTCGCATGAGGTGGCCTAAGTATTGGAGTTTGAGCTTCAACATCAGTCCTTCCAATGAACACCCAGGACTGATCTCCTTTAGGATGGACTACTTGCAGTTGGATCTCCTTGCAGTCCAAGGGACTCTCAAGAGTCTTCTCCAACACCACAGTTCAACAGCATCAATTCTTCGGTGCTCAGCTTTCTTCACCGTCCAACTCTCACATCCATACATGACCACTGGAAAAACCATAGCCTTGACTAGACGGACTTTTGTTGGCAGAGTAATGTCTCTGCTTTTAAATATGCTATCTAGGTTGGCCATAACCTTCCTTCCAAGGAGTAAGCGTCTTTTAATTTCATGGCTGCAATCACTATCAGCAGTGATTTTGGAGCCCAAAAAAATAAAGTCTGACACTGTTTCCACTGTTTCCCCATCTATTTCCCATCAGTGATGGGACCAGATGCCATGATCTTAGTTTTCTGAAGCAAAGTAGATTAGTGGTTAACTGTATAGAGAGGTTTGGATTCAGACTCTGCCATTTTTTGGTGCCTGACCTTGGGCAAATTATATAACTGCTCTGAGCCTCAGTTTCCTCCTCTGGAAAGTAGATCCAAAATATCCATAATATGGTAGTAATTACAAGGTCATTGTGTAGATTTAATAAGTGTATTCATGTATAAGTATGGAGAATAATTTCTGATCATTGTAACTATACAGTAAATGTTACACTGCTGCTGTCACTACTGTTTTTGTTAGAATCACCTCTTGTTTTGAGAAGTTTCTTTGTCATTATTTTCTGGAACAGTCTCAGTCCCCAAAGTTATATATTAGTCTGTCATGTCTTACATAGCATGTTATCAATTTTTTGAGATCTTTTACCAGTCTAAAAAATCAAAAAACCCTTTGGACTCTGCTTGTATGGTTCTTCTCTGGCTGTTGGGGTTTTTTTGTTGTTTTTTTTAAGATGTTTAATATGGTCCCTTACCTTTGAATTCTTATCATTTCCACTTCACCAGCTGATTTCGTCAATCAGTGTTAGAAGTAAATGTTTAGTGCCAGGAACGTGTACTTTTCAGTATGTGAGAACCAGGGAAAGCACATTCAAATCTTCATAGAGGCCAGACAAGTGATATATAATGTAGTAGTCTGGGTTTGACAGAGAGGAGTTGATGAAAACAGTGGTGACCCAGAGAGCTTGGACCCTGCTGCCAGTCTATTCCGGTCAACTGTTGGCTAATTGCTGAGTGGGCCAAGTGTTGCTAGATTCTTTCGATTTTTTTAGGAAAACCTGGAAGTCTAGATTTTTGTATGGGCCAGTCAGAACTATCTGTGACTTGTACCTTTGAAAGGTTTGCTGTTTTTTATTTCAGAAAGGACTTATGTTGTTCAGTCGCTAAGTTGTGTCCAACTCTTTGTGACCCTGTGGACTGCAGCACACCAGGCTTCCCTGTCTTTCACTATCTCCTGGAGTTTGCTCAGACTGATGTCCATTGCATCAGTGATGCCATCCAACCATCTCATTCTCTGTTGCCCCCTTCTCCTCATACCCTCAATCTTTCCCAGCATCAGGGTCTTTTTCTAGTGAGTTGGCTCTTTGAATCTGGTAGCCAAAGTGTTGGAGCTTCAGCTTTAGCACCAGTCCTTCCAATGAATATTCAGGGTTCATTTCCCTTAGGATTGACTGGTTTGATCTTCTTGCTGTTCAAGGGACTCTCAGGAGTCTTCTCCAGCACCATAAGTCGAAAGCATCCATTCTTTGGCACTCAGTCTGCTCTGCGGTTCAACTCTCATGTCGGTAAATGACTACTAGAAAAACCACAGCTTTGACTACGCGCATCTTTGTTGGCAAAGTGATGTCTCTGTTTTTAAATATGCTGTTGAGGCTTGTCACAGATTTTCTTCCAAGGAGTAAGTGTCTTAATTTCATGACTGCAATGACCGTCCACAGTGATTTTGCAGTCCAAGAAAGTAAAATCTGCCACTATTTCCATTTTTTCCTCATCTATTTGCCATGAAGTGATAGGACCGTATGCCATGATCTTATTTTTTTTTTCATGTTGGGTTTTAAACCAGCTTTTTCACTCTCCTCTTTCACCTTCCTTCCAAGGCTCTTTAATTCCTCTTTGCTTTCTGCCATTAGAATGTTATCATCTGCATATCAGGTTGTTGATATCTCTCCTGGCAGTCTTGATTCCAGCTTGTGATTCATCCAGCCTTACATTTTGCATGATGTACTCTGTATAGAGGTTAAATAAACAGTGACAATATATAGCCTTGACCTACTCAGAATGATGTATTAACTAGCTTAAATTTCATACTAATTTTTGTTAAATCTAGGTTTACATAACCTTTAGCATTTGTTATGTACTTAATTTAAGTCTTTACATAAGGAAGCTGTCAGAGACTTCAAAGATAGAAGATTGATTACATAGTGCACTTGTGTCCAGGGTAATGTTGATTTTAGACTTAGGTAACTTAAGCTATAAGTGTGTAGGCTTGCCTAGACTTATGAAACAACCTTGTCTATTGCCAATAAAGATAAATTTCATCTGCGTTAGTTGGGCACATGGTTCGTTTATGAGACTTCGCATCCCCAAGACCAAAAATGAATCACCAAACCTTGAATTATTTCACTGGGTGGGTTGTTATGGTAGGAATTGAGTAGTGAATTTCTGAAGACTGCTTTCAACCACTCTGCAAGTCTGAAAAGTAGTCAGTGGTTGCTAAGAGACATACTATTCAAGTATCTCCATAAACATATGTACTGTTGGAGATGGCTGGCTAATAACTTGTTCTTCACATGTGCAGTTATATTTAGCTGAAAGGTGCTGTAATTTTCATGCAAATTATGCAAATCTTCCAGCCTGTCCTTGATAGTGATCTTTTGTTATTGTGTTTTAAAAACTGAAGACAAATTGGACACGACATAAAACCAACTTGTGAAAAAATTTTAGATTCTAACATGAAATAAAATTCACAAACCTTGAATCTCAGCCCTAATACAAAGAACTATTTTCCAAACAAGTTCCTTGAGTGTGTCAAAATGTTTACATTTCTCTCTCAGAGTCTTTAGCAAATAAAACTTGAGAGTTTATTTCTACCAGGAATTTTATCAGATAGCCATTACCAATGAACAGTAAATTACCCCATCTCATCTGTCCAACCTGTAACTCAGAAACCTTAAAAAAGGGCTTTACTGCTCTGACTCCTGCATCCAAAGCCAGCTTGGTGGGGATGCAACTCATGCTGGGGAAGAGGGTCTGCTTAGAAGGCACTTGTTCATGGTTTAATGCTTGCTGTTGCTGTCTTGAAATTCTTAACACTTTTTGAACAAGGAGTAAGGCATTTTCATTTTGCACTGGGTGCACAAATTAGTCCCTGTCTGTATCCCACTAAGTACATCATTATGTAGCATAACCACTCTGTCTTGAGATGCCGACCAAATTGGTTGTCTTAAAATTTTAAATCACAGGGTTTTCTTGAGTCAGGGTGAATGCTTAAGGGAGAAAGAATGGACTTCTCTACTTTGTAGGAAAAATGCTGAAATTAGGAGGGAAAAAAAGCATTTGACTTGGTGGAGTTGTTGATGTTTGTATGACTTATACCTTTGAAATTTTTATACTGAGTTACAAAGTTCCTGAAGTCAGAATTGCTAGAAACTTATGATGTAAGCTTGTGCCCACTGTACTTGCACATTGGCTGCCCCATAGTCAGTTCATTTCATATGTTGGTCCTCTTGAGTTGTTATGATACATGGGAGTCAGGCTGCCGCTGGCTCTTGTTTCTTGGTTCTTTGCTCTTTTCTCCAGGTGCATTTTTACTTGATCGAGGTGAAGGTATTAGGAAGATAGTATTTTTTCATGTACAAGAATTTGTTGTTCAGTCACTCAGTCGTGTCGGACTCCTTGCGACCCCATGGACTGCAGCACGCCAGGCTTCCCTGTCCTTCACCATCTCCCGGAGCTTTGCTCAAACTCATGTCCATTGAGTCATTGATGCCATCCAACCATCTCATCCTCTGTCTTCCCCTTCTCCTCCTGCCTTCAATCTTTCCCAGCATCAGAGTCTTTTCTGATGAATCAGCTCTTTGCATCAGGTGGCCAAAGTATTGGAGTTACAGCTTCAGCATCAGTCCTTCTAATGAATATTCAGGGTTGATTTCCTTTAGGATTGATTGGCTTGATCTCCATGTAGTCCAAAGGACTCTCCTTGTAGTCCAACACCACAACTCAAAAGCATTGGTTCTTCTGCATTCAGCCTTCTTTATGGTCCAACTCTCACATCCATACATGACTACTGGAAAAACCATAGCTTTGACTATACAGACATTTGTTGGCAGAGTAATGTCTCTGCTTTTTAACATGCTGTTTAGGTTTGTCATAGCTTTTCTTCCAAGGAGCAATGTAGCAGAATAGCTTAAGTTAAGTATAGCCTGACATGTAGAGATATAATTTTAGTTAGGTTTAAAACATTTAGAATACTAATTTAACTGATTATTTACTCTTATTTTACATGAAACAGAGCTGGGCAGTTGCTTCTTTATTGCAGAAGAGGATAATAGGCTTTTTGTTTCAAGTCTTTTGCTCACACATTTTATAAAGACAAATAGCAACTCCTGCCTGATCCTTCCCCAACCCAGAGTCTCATTCCCTGGAAGTAACCACATTCAAGTAGCTATTTCCTCGTATGTATCTCAGTACTTCTAAGTAGCATTCTTAATGCTGTTTCTTGATTGTTTAAAATCTGTTCCTACTATAAGCTGTTACATGTCTGCCTCTATATCTCCCTCCTCTCCATCTTTCCAGTACAGTCAGAAATTTTAATTAAATCAAATTGTAGTATTTTACAATCAAACAACATGACTGTGTACATGTTGTTCAGAGCAAAGGCACACATTATGCCATAATGACATGTTTTCTTGTAGGGTTTTTTTTTTTTTAAAACCCCTAGAATTAGTAGTTACCTGATTTTTCACTTGTTTGCTTCCTTATGTAGTGATCATTAGTTCATTCGTTAGTTCTGTGAGAGTGTCACACAACTCTTAGTCTGGCCCACACTGATAACTAGTCTTTTGTTTTTGTATTTCCCTTGGAAGCCTTCTTCCTGGAGCCCAAGTCATCCTGCTCTAGTTGGCACTTTAGGCTGTGTCCACAGTGGCCATCCTGGGACTTCCCTTTGCCCCTTTTCTGACTGTGTCTTTACTTGTTTCGTTTCCTTTCATTTTGGTGGGCTACATCCTCTAGATGCTTCTGAGGAAAGCATGGATGGTATGTACATTTTTTGATACCCGCTTCTCTGAAAATGTCTTTATTCTGCCCACATAACTTGATTGACATTTTGATCTGCTAGTTTTCTTATCTTCTTTCTTCTGTATACTCTTATCATTTGGTTATACTTTCAAGCTAGATTTGCTCACTTTAATGCGCCAGACCTTCTGAAATTTTTATTTCTGTTGCATCTTGAATTTCTAAGTGTGCTGTTTTATTTCCTGAATATTCATCTGTAATAGGATTCTGTTTTTGTTTCAAAGATCTAATAGATTTGTTTATTTTGAGGATGTTATAGATTCTTTTATTTCCAGTTTTTTCCACTCGCATTGTTTACTCTGAATTCTTTATGATTTTTTTTTGGGGGGGTGTGTTCTGTATCTTTTATGTTAGAGTCTTTGGTGATCTTAGACTATATTCGTAGTTGTTGTTTAGATGCTAAGTCGTGTCCAACTCTTTCGTGACCTTGTGGACTGTGGCCCACCAGGCTCCTCTGTCCATGGGATTTCCCAGGAAGGAATACTGGACTGGGTTGCCATTTCCTTCTGCAGGGAATCTTTCCAACCCAGAGATCAAACCTGCGTCTCCTGCGTTGGCAGTCAGGTTCTTTACGACTGAGCCACCAGGGAAGCCCTGTATTCATAGTTAACATGTTAGTTTTTAAAAAAAGACCTCTTAGAATCTGTGTGTGTGTGTGTGTGTGTGTGTGTGTGCATGCATGCATGTGTACACACATGTACAAGTGGGAAACACTTGGCACCTTGGCAGAGGCCTTGCCATTTAATTGAGAAACCTACAGATATTAGTACACTTGTAGCTGTTTCCTCTTGAGACTGTCCATTTCCCCCATAAGGAACTTTTTAACCTCCTGCCTCAGTCGGAACTGAGAGCTTAGTCAGGGAAGGGCCTAGCAAAGATAATGCTCTTCAGCATACAGAATTTTATTAAATCCTATTGTTTTCAATAAGTGTCTTGCTGCTGCTGCTGCTGTTAAGTCGCTTCAGTCGTGTCCGACTCTGTGTGACCCCATAGACGGCAGCCCACCAGGCTCCCCCGTCCCTTGTGAATTGGCTTGCTTCTTGTTGGCTTCCCTCCCTGCTGGCAGGATGGAAAAACACTTAGCAGAGTGGAGAAAGAGGAAACCCAAGATAGTTACCCCTTGCCATCCGGTCTCCATCTTTGAGAGATGTGTACATTTGTCTGATCTGCTCCCCAGCCCTCTCTGCCCCATGGATCTCTTGCATTTTTATTCCTTTACTCGCATTTCAGGGAGTGTTTGAGAGAGGTTCAACCCCTCTAGTCTAACTGACAGACCCTGACTACCTTTTTCAATTTGTCCTTTACATTTCACTGTAGATTTATGATGAGGTTCAAAGGAGGTTGTTGGGCTAAGTCACTGGGCAGTTATCTCTGTCTTGTCAACTTCAGGATGGCTGGTTTTGCAAAGTAGGAGACAGCGTGTTGACAGGTCTGTCTTTGCTCTGTAATCACCTTGGAAACTCTCCAGCTTCATTTCTCTGACAACAAGTTGCCTGTTACATTGTAGAGAGCACAGTCTACCTAGGCATTTACAGATGCTGGATTATATTTTTCATTGCTTTTTTTTGTGGGGAGTATTTGGAGTTTATGTATGACTATGCACACAAATATTACTTGGTTTTGGAAATTAAAACTCATCCCACTCCCTTCTTTTTGGGTCTACACACGATTCTACCTTTTCTTTTGCCTCATATATCATGAAATCATTGAGTGTGTTCTGCAGCGCTGCAGAAAAGTAGTTTGTATACTACAATTCATCATTCTCAAAGAACATAGTATATATATATATATATATATATATATATTATTTGTGCCTTTAAGACTGGCTCAGGTTAGGTGCCTGGTAATACATTTTCTTTGAGGGCCTAATGAAAACACATTAGTTAAATAATTTTTGTTTAATTATTATGTGTTCATCAGACTCTTAAGATTAACAATACATAAGCATGGTTGATTCAAGTTTTGCTAGCATTACACCCCCTCAAACCTTCTCTTGTGATAGTTACAAATTACTCATTAAGCCTTTTTACAACACTTAAAAATAGAAACCAAATTAAAAAATAGAACTCAAAAGTTAATTATTTCTGTTAACACGGAATGGAATGGGTCAGTTAGAAATCTGTCATTTTCTGCATGTAGAGGTAAGAAATAATGAACCCATGGGGCCTTTTTTGCCCGTAGGGTTCACATCTTTCTTTCTCTGTTTACTGTGGAAATGTGTAGTTGACTTTCTCATTGCTTTCCTGTGGGCTCCAGGTTTGTTCGTGTGTGTGTGTGTGTGTGTGTGTGTGTGTGTGTGTGCACACACGCGTGCATGCACCCAGCAAAGGAGATGGGCACGGTCCCTGGTGTATGCAGAGATTGATTGATTGACTGGATGGTTGATTGTATGACTAAGTAGGCAGAGAGATGGCAGGTATTTTAACCACATCTTCTATTTGGATAGGCTTCAGGCGAATGTATGACCAATTGAATCTGCCATGAACACTTTCTTCACCTCTGGCTCCTAATTTCTTCATGGATGTCACTTCATGTAGAAGTCTTACCTGATCACTCCACTTCTCCCAAATGGAGTAGATGTTGCTGCTGTGTATTTATCTAGTATCCTGAGTCACTTGCCATGGTGTTTATTTCCATGAATTCCTCATTACACGAAGTTCTGTAAAAGCAAGTGTCTGTATTGCTCATCATTTTGTCCCTGACACTGTGCCCAGTAGCTGGCGACATGCTCATTTGAAATATTCAATTTTTGAATGGATGAATAGATGACATTGTACAGTCAAAAATTTTGTCTGTCTCACTGCCCAATTTTGAAGACTGTTCTTTAGTTTGTGCTTTTTTTTGGCCAGTAACTCTTTTGTTCAAACAAAAGTAGATAATTTATTTGATTACTGCCCACCAAGTTCTTCTGCTGTCATTCCCAGCCTCAGTCTTTAATCACCTGAAATCATGTTTTAGTGTGTCTTGACAGCTTTTTTTTTTTTTGGTAATTAGGGTAGTCTGCATTCATTTGTATGGTGTCTGTATGCTCATGAAATGTTTTGCTATAAAGTTAACATTAGAACTATGAGTTCTGTTTTACTGCAATGATAATGAAGGTATGAAGAATTCAGTAAAATTCAAACCAGTCTCCAAGTTTGTTCTTCAGGTGGAGGAACCTTCCTATTATCATTAAAAAAAAAGGCAGCCTTACTGAGGTATAATTCATATACTGTAAAATTCAGCCTTTTAAAGTTTATAATTTAATGTTTGATATATTCTACAGAGTTTAATCATCACTGCCATATAATTGCAGAACACTTTCTATCATTTCTAAAACAAATGCCACACTCTTTAGTGGTCACTTATTCTACTTTCCGTCCCTACGGATTTTCCTATTCTGGATATTTCAATGAAATCATACACTATGTGGCCCTTTTGTGTCAGGCTTTTTTTGCTTGGCATGATGTTTGACAGGCATATCCCTGTGGTAACGCATTTCAGTACACCATTCCTTTTCATGGCTGCACAATATTCCACTGCAGCATGCTTCGCAGCAGTTGATGGGTATTTGGGTTATTTTACTTTTTGGCTGTCGTGAATCAAGCTGCAGTGGACATTCATGTGCAAGTTTTTGTGTGGGCATATGTTTTCAATTCTGATAGGATGTGATCTTATCAGGATTCACTTATTGCCTTTAGATTATAAATGATTGGAAGCTTGAAAAATGTTATTCATGTATAACATACATACGGAAATCATAAATGTTCACATCAGTGAGTATTTATAAAGTGAACATACCCATGTAATAAGATCCAGGATCTCAGAAGAGACTGTTGCCGGTGTTCTTGGGAACTTTCTTATGTTTGCTTTGGTTTGGGTTATCTCAGTTTGCTTGTGTGCTCTGGGAGAGCTGAAAGCCTAGCTGTATCTTTAAAACATAAGCTCAGTAGGTGGCTTATGCCACAAAAGTGTGGTGATTGAAATAATGGACTCTAGGGTCCCGACTGCTTGGGTTCAAATTAGAGTTCTACCACTTCTCATCTTTGTGCCCCAATTTCCTCTCTGTAAAATGGGAATAAGACTACCTTATAAGGAGTATTAATGTAAGTAGGTTGTTTAGAAAATTGCCTGCTGATCGTACTAAGTGCTATATGTGTGTTACCTAATATTATAATTACTGTTCTGATTATTGTTCTTTTTGTGCATCTCTTCTCTGTAGAGTATGAGCCCCTTGTCTGACTTACTTATCGCTGCATTCCCAAAGACTAGCGCTATGCTTGTCACATAATAGATGTTTAATAATGTTTTGAAGAATGAAGGAAGAGATTTTAAATAACAAGTGGCAGAATTTCTAAATCCTTTGCTGAAACCACTTTTGACAGCTACACTATCTTTTATTTACAACAGCTTTTGGAGCTGTTTGACAGCGAAGACCCTCGGGAACGGGACTACTTAAAAACAGTCTTACACAGAATTTATGGCAAGTTTCTTGGTCTTAGAGCATTTATCCGAAAACAGATTAACAATATTTTTCTAAGGTAAGTGGAGGGAGGAGAGGCAAAGTTGATGGTTTTATGGAAGTATTAAGTAAACCTCAGATATTTTAACATAGGGTACTGACTTTTTCTCTTTTTCTTTCCCTTTCCTCTCCTCTTCTCCCCTTCTCTCCCCTTTTCTTTCCTCTCTCTTTTTAGGTTTGTTTATGAAACAGAACACTTCAATGGTGTAGCTGAACTGCTGGAAATACTAGGAAGGTGAGCACATTTTTAGCTCATTGCTCATCTCAGGTGAATATTGAATTGTCGTGATGGTTAGGGTCAGGTGGCACGGGGAGACGCTGCCCCAGACCCCTGCTGTATATACATCAGGTCTCACTTGTGCTTATAGCATGTTTCCCAACTGACTCTACAAAACACAGTTTTGTGTTCCCCTTCTTTCATAGTTCTGCATTGCTAATTATTTTGCAATGACAGAAAGAGCCAACAGTTTATTCGTTATTCATCTAACCACCGTCAGACCAGTTACTCAAACATCATCTTCTTGTCAGTTTTGTTTCTCCGCCGTAATTTTCAAAAGCAGGTTTATAATAAATTAGAGGGACATCCCTGGTGGCACGGTGGCTAAGAATCTGCCTGCCAGTGCAGGGGACATGGATGTGATCTGGTCTGGGAAGATTCACGTGATGCGGGCAGCTAAAGCCTGTGTACCACAACTACTGAGCCCATGCTGTAGAGCCCACAAGCTGCAACTACTGAGCCCCTGAGCCACAAGTACTGAGGCCTGCACACCCTAGAGCCTGTGTTCCACAACAAGAGAAGCCACCACAAAGAGAAGCTGTGCACTGCAACCAAGAGTAGCCCCGCTTACTACAACCAGAGAAATCCCGCACACAGCAAGGAAGACTCAGCACAGCCAAAAATAAATAAATACATTATTTTAAAAAAATTTAGAAAGATTGCCATTTTCAAAGGGTCCATGTACCAGGTGTAGTTCTTGAGCAGCTTCTTCCTGGAGTAGTGAAATGAATTGAGGAGAGACGGCTGTTGTTGGGTTTCCACACACAAGGGGGTCTAATGTAGCTGGACAATGTGATTACTTAGTCTCTCCTCCTAATGTGAGGGGAGAGAGAAGGTGGAATCACTTGGTTCCCTTTAGGACTTCCCAACGGTGGGCTTTATACCCTGGGGTATTCTTGGCATGAGCAGATTTCAGGGATGGAAAGGAACACTGTTTGGAAATGGAAAGGGTCATCAGTGAACCAGGCCGGCGATTATTTGGGGAAGGATGAGAGGGAAGGGGAAAAAAAAAAGTTGTTGATACAAAAGCTTTGGGGAACTATGCATCTAAGTATAAGAGCTCAAGAGCCTTTGCTGGGAGATCAGAAGCAAATTTCCTTCTTTTAAATTCTCTTTCTACTTAAAGATAGTCTTTAAAGCAACTGAGAGGACTTGAATGCTACTGGGCTGGGTTTTGGTTTGTTCTGGATCAAACATAAACTGATTAAGATATAGCCTGATCTCACAAGAACAGCATCTCAGTTTAGCTTGTTGTGGTAATAACATCACTAATTCATGTCTCTTTTCTTTTTCCTAGTATTATCAATGGCTTTGCTTTACCTCTTAAGGCAGAACACAAACAGTTCCTGGTGAAAGTGTTGATCCCTTTACACACTGTCAGGAGCTTATCACTTTTCCATGCCCAGGTAGAATTTTGTACAACTACTTTTGGAAGCAAAATAAAGTGTGTAAACCCAGTGTTTTTTTGTTCTTGTTATTTACTTAATTTAAACAAACAAAAGGCTTGTGAAAGTTAAAAATATTCCCCAAAGCAAATAAAATGTGTATATATTTGCCTGTGTATAGGAGAATCATGGGAATTATTTCTTAAATGGGAACAGCGGTTGCTTAATCATCTCATCTTACAGAGAGAACTTAGATAGTTGCCCAAGTTCACAATCAAATTCAGCGGGTTGCGTGTGATAAACATGTATATGGGCTTTTCGGAGTTAGACCTTTGGATGTATGTAATCATTTTGGAATGTTCTCTAATCTTTTAGCCCATCCTCATCTTGTGTTAGTCTGTCCTTGCCCTTTTTACCCCCTCTTCTAATTCATTCACTGTTTCTTTCTCACCTTCTCTATACAAATAACACTCTCACAAGAAAACAAATCAATCAATATTTTCACTTTAGCCTCCGTTACTTTAAAAAGCATACCCTGTCTTGTCCCTCCATTCTAATTTCCCTGCTAACACTGCTTTGCATGGTAAGCATGTCACTAGGAGGTAGGTACATGATATCATGGCATTTTAATTTTAGCGTTTCAAGCCTCTGACATGCCCCTTCCCCGTAATGGGAATGTTTTGAATTTTCATAAAAATGCAACACATCTTCCAGAGTAGTATTCCTCTTTAAATGTGAAATAGTGTGTTTCGAGGAAAAATTAGTCCATATGCTTCTAATTTAGAACACCATCAAAATGTTTCACAAGAGTGAATTTCTTGTCCAAGAATCTTTCCAAGCCCCTTTGCTAATCTTGCTTTGAGTTTTTGAAATAGGATATCACACTTCATGATCATTTAAAAAAATTCTTACCTTGATGAGTTAGCATCAGATGTAGAACTCTTCGTGTTTATTCAGGGTTCTATCCATGGCAGGTACAACCTTTTAAATCTTTCCATGAAACTATTTCAACTTGCATGTGCCATTTCAGGTGGTCAGCAATGTTTTCAGTTAAGTGCCTGCTTCTCAGATAGGACTCTTCTGGAACCACAATAGAACCCTATATTGTTAATGTTCCAACAAAGAGAAAAGAAACCCATGAGATGTAGCTCAAACTCTATGTAGATGAGATACTTTCAGAATATACTGGATGTGGTATTTCACCTCTGCTTTTCATTAATTGACTACTTCATGTCCCAAAGTTCTTTTTAAAAAAATTTCCCTGGTGCCTTATTAGTGTCAATCTTTGGCTTGAAAAAGTAGCTTCTTGTTTTTCTTTATATATATTTTATTTTTTAAATGAATGTGAAGTTATTAAAACCAGACTCTGGAAGTTTTTTAGGGCTTTTTAATAATACATCTTTGAGCCCTGAGTATATAGAATTTCTAATTTTGTCTTGTGTTTGCTTGTTTTTCCAGCTGGCATATTGCATAGTACAGTTTCTGGAGAAAGATCCTTCACTCACAGAACCAGTAAGTATTTTTTCCATAATTTTAAAAAACTTCAGAAAAACCACTTTTCATGGAATATATAAGAAAAATTAAGTGCGATTTGTTTTTCTCCTTTTCACTTTAGGTTATTAGGGGATTAATGAAATTTTGGCCCAAAACATGTAGTCAAAAAGAGGTAAGTGTTCAGTGTCAACTGTGTTAATAGCTTACTAGAGCACTGAGATAATAGGCGTCTGTAAAGATGCATTATCTTAGCTAATCCTCATGGTAACTCAGAATAAGACAGGATTGTAAATATTCTCATTTTACTAGTTATGAAATTGATAGTTAGGGGTTAAGTAGCCTTCCTGGGTACACTAAGTTTAGGTGATTAGGCCGGAGCCCGCCCCCCCGATTCCTGCACCCTGGGTTTTTATCCTGGTCTGCTCACTGATGTCCGCTTCCTAGTGACCACCTACAGAGTAGGAGGTTTTGCTGTCACTGTTGATAGATGCTGTAGCAACCTGCCCAGATACCCACTTTAAAGCATCATGTGGGTGAGATCTTACTATGCACAATCTTAAAATATATTGCAGACCTTTAGTTTCAGCTGTTCACAAGCGGCCCTGGAGATCTCTGATTTATAATCATTTGTGCTATTGCCAAGGCCTCACTGGGCATGTGTAGTGTGAGGTTGTGGCAGAAGCGAGTCTCTTTGCGAAGTGAACATAGCTGAGCACCAGATCTACACCACCTTTTCTGAAAGGTTAGAAACCATGTGGAAAAGGGCCCAGAAACAAAGGTCAGCAGTTGGTTTTATATTTAGAGAGTATTTTAGAAGAAATTCAGAATGTTTCTTAACAAATGGCAAGGCTCAGCTATATTTCACTTTTGATGGAAACACCCTCCTTCTAGAATCAGCTTCAATTCGCCAAAGCCCTACTTTACACATTTTCAGAAACTTCTGATTTCTTAATACCTGTCAGGTAAAATTAAATAATTCATTGCTACCCAGATGCATTTTAAGATACGAAAAGATCATTTTTCATGTTTTAATTGCAGACTTAATTTTTTTCTAGGCAGTCATTTCTTCATACCTAACTAGGAGAATGGTTTTTATTTCTCTGTCAGTTTTCCATTATATTTAAAACAAGTGACTGTACTATTGATTTGGCTCCATTTTGTGACCTAAAAGCTCTGGTTTTGGAAGCACATGGTACTGAGGCCACGAGATTCATTGTGCTCAGTAGCGAGCGAGTGTGTACATATGTACATGTAAGCGTGGCGAATGGGCCAGCGTGTGCTGAGGAGTTTAAAGTGGCGTCTGTCCGTGACTGAATCTGCTCGTTGGTGTGTCTCTCACTTTGTATGTTCTATGAACTGGTGTCTCCTAGAGGAGCACCTAGCTCACAGCACGGACTGTAAATGTTTGGCAAATATCTGCATGTGCCGCTGTGGACTTTGTCCATCATGCAAGAGGGCCACTCGCCCACCGTTTTAAAAATATGGAGGAGGGGAGGCAGGCCCCACAGGGACAGTCCCATTTCCCAGGGCCCTGCTGTAGTGTGTAAGCACCCCCTGCTCTGTGTAATAGATGTAGCACAAAAAGTAGTTTTTCCAAAGTAAATAGAATCACATCTTCAATGCTGTAGGAAATTTGTTCTTAACAAGTACCCTCCGGTGAATTTCTTATGAAATAAACATCTAACATAAGTTAGATTCTGATTTGTTCATGTTCGATTTTATGCATACATTTTCATTATATTAAAACTGTGCAAAACTCTTGTTTTCCTCATTGTCCATATGGATTTTTTAATAAAGCACCTGACACTTGGTGTTTTGCATGTACTTCTAGGTCATGTTCCTTGGGGAACTGGAAGAAATACTGGATGTGATTGAACCTTCGCAATTTGTTAAAATCCAAGAACCTTTGTTTAAACAAATCGCCAAGTGTGTGTCTAGCCCCCATTTTCAGGTTAGTGAAAAGAGGGCATGAGCCAGAGTGGTTTGTACAACATGTATTATTTTGGTCAAGTTTTATTTCTATTGAAAGAAATGTAATGGACACTAGCTACCTGTTGTTTTTATTGACTTTTTTCACACGATAATACTTCTGATAATCACCACCTTCATCTTGAACTCTTGCTACATGACAGCCACTGTGATGGTGCTTTCTGTCCAGTAACTTGAATTCTCATGACCACTCTGCAGGCAGGGCATTATGATTTTTACAGATGTAAACACTGACCTTCAGAGTGGTACAAGAACTTGTCTCAAATAAAAGGGCTGAATAAGAGGTGGACAGGTAGGGCTCCTATGGTGTGTAAGAGAGAATGGTGAATAAAGCTTAAGAAAAAAAGAATGCTGATCTTTACTGTGTTAGATGTTTCACATACGTTACTCCTGAACTTCAGATTATCCTATGAGACTCCCCCCCTCCACTTTCTAGATGAGAAAAAGGAGGTTCAGAAAATGATTTGTTGAAGTTCCCAAGTTAAGAGGGAGTGAGGAGTCACATGGCATAGCGTCTTGTGAAAAGCCTGTGACCTTCCTGTGGCACCAGTCTGCCTCCTTGTGGCCACTCTGAGAGATTACAGGGAAGGTGAGCCTGGGCAACCCTTTTCTCCACTGGGGCCATTTTAGTTGTGCTGTGGGACCCACACTGGAGAAAAGAAGGTGATCCTGGGTGAAACACATTAGGTTTTCTAATTTGGCTCTCTCATCAAAGGTCCAAATCACAGACCTAGAGAATTCACTCTTTATATACTGCCTCTTGATTGGAAGAGATTGTTGAGATTGCAGTTGGCAGCACAGAGCCCCACTGCTAGCATGATGGACTTGATGGTAGACTTCGCTCTGAGCTGTTATTATCTTGCATAGTTAGAGACACTGGCTGTTGTTCTAATTTTTGACCTAAAGACATCTTTAGTATGTCAAGTCAGTAATCTGATGACAACCTTGCAGTTGTACCACAGAGCCAAGACAAAAAAAATAGAAACCATTCCATGAAGCATCACATTCAGATGATATGACACATGTCTAGATTTCTTTAAAAACGCAGGACCCTTTGTAGATGTTTTACATATTACACATGGTCTATGGTGCTCAAATACTTGGATTGTTTACCTTATTTTTCAGTTTTTATTATGTGTTTGAGGGTAGTGGGGGGAAAAGAGCAGGAATCTCTTTCCAAATGAACATTATCAGGAAGACATAGACTCAAGTGAAGCTCAGAAGCATCAAAGGGAGACAGAGTGTCTTAATCCACTGGGGCTGAGTCTTAGGGCTACTTAACAAAATACTACAGACTGGGTGGCTTATAAACAACAGAAAACTTTTCTCAGAGTCCCAGGGGCTGGTAGTCTGAGATCAGGGTGGCAGCATGTTTGGGTGAGGGCTCTCTTTTGGGTCACAGACTTCTTGCTGTATCCTCACATAGTAGAAGGGGCTAGGAAGCTCTCAGGGGTTTCTCTGAAAAGGCACTAATTCCATCATCTTTGGAGGTTAAGATCTCAGTGTAGGAGTTTTGGAGGATACAAACATTTAGACCACAGCAGACTTCCATAGTGCTTCCCAGGTGGCGCTAGTGGTAAAGAATCCACCTGTCAGTGCAGGAGGTGCAAGAGACACGGGTTCGATCCCTGGGTTGGGAAGATCCCTCTGGAGATGGGCATGTCAACCCACTCCAGTATTTTTGCCTTGAAAACCTCGTGGACAGAGGAGCCTGGTAGGCTACAGTCCATGGGGTCACAAAGAGTTGGACATGACTTGAGCACATATCTGTCTGTCTGCGTGGCTTAAATGATAGTAATTGATTTCTCATAGTCTGTAGGCTGGAAGTCTGAGATCAGAGTGCCAGCATGGTCTGCTGCTGGGAGGGTTCTTTCTGGCTTGTACATCTTCTCACTGTGTCTTCGCATGGCCTTTCCTTGCTGCATGCTTGAGGAAAGAAACAAATCTCTTGCTTCCTCTTCATAGAAGGTCACCAAGCCTATCTGATTAGGGCCTCACCCATATGACCTCATTTAACCTTAATTACCTCCTATCTCCAGATGCACTCACACTAGAGGTTAGGGCTTCAGCAAATGAATTTTGTGCAGGGGGTTGGGACAGATTTATTAAATGTATTTAAATGAAACATAATTTCTTAACCTGTGTCAATGAAAGAAGCAGCTCTTTTCCTTTCCCCATATAACTACTCTTAGAGTTTTTAGTGGGTTTTTTTTTTTTTGAGTCTTTGGTTTACTTGAATTATTATTGTTATCTTAGATTGCTTTTTAGATTTTTTAGGTTTTCTTTGAAGCATTCCTTTGAATTCAGAGACTCAGTTGGTAAATGTGGCAGTCAGAAAAAAGAGGTCTGAGATAGCAACTGCAGGTCCATACAGCCAGTATGCCTAAGTCCAAAACGGAGTGACTTCCTCCTGGCTTACCCAGTTCTAAGGAGGGGACTAGAAATGAACTCGGGAAGGAGTCTGGGCACTTAACTCATGTCTCAGTCGTCACTGACAAGCAGTGTGACTGTAGCCAGGTTCCCCATCTCTCTGAACCTCAGTGCCCTCCTTTGTACAGTGGTTCCCACTCCTCGGATGGTGGTAAGGGTGACACATTCTGCCTACAGGCTGGGCACAGTCTCTGGCCAAAGGAGGTGTTTAGCAAATGCGCCTGTTCTGCAGGGATAGGCAGCTGCGTTTTCTACAGCAGCTACTGACTGAAGGCCAGCTGCACGCTGGGCCCTGTGGTTGATCTGAAGTGTGTGGGATGGAAGAGGTGAGCCAGGAAGGGAATTAAAGTGATGGGGAAACAGTATGGCATTTGGAAGCAGGGTAAAGGTGTCTGATGCTTGTGAGCTATGTAGGGAAAAGGTGGAACCAGGAGAAAAAATGTGTTAAAAGAGAATAAAAATAAGCAGGTAGCAGATCTTTTCTTCCCCAAATTGATTAACCAGTTTGGAACTTTGTGAAAGATTTTAAACCCACAAAAATGTAACGTGTGATTAATACTTAATTTTATACTTGGTTGGATGATATTAAAATAGTCTTAAAATACTTTTTTTGAAGAGGTTATTATTTTGTTTTGTCTTTGTCTTTTTCTCTCTGTTAACATTTTCTTTTTCTTTTCTCAAAGGTGGCAGAAAGGGCACTCTATTATTGGAATAATGAATACATCATGAGTTTGATAGAAGAAAACTCTAACGTCATCCTTCCCATCATGTTTTCCAGTCTTTATAGGATTTCAAAAGAACATTGGAATCCGTAGGTTTTCACAGTTTTCCCTCTCCTTCCCTTTCTCCCTCCCTCCTTCCTCCCCTCCTCCTCTTCCTTCCTTCCTTCTTTCCTCCCCGCTCTCTCCACACTTCCTTCTCTCCTTCCATCTTTCCCTCTCCTCCTCTGCTTTGGCCTCTCTTCCTCCTTCCTTCTCTTTTGCTTGATAAAATGTCTTGTATGCATGCTGTGTGTCAGATGTTGTGCGTGATGCTGAAGATATGCGTGTGAAAAGGTAAAATGTTTACATTTTAGAAATTCACTGACTGGTTGGGGAGACCCACAAGTAAACAGATGTTTTATAAAACGGTGCTTTAAGTGTTGTTATGTTCACGTATCTGTTTACTTGAGGGCATCTTAACCTGTCTTTGAATACAGCTAAGAGCTTTTGGGGATGCTCTGGATCAAGTGGAGAAATTTGTATATTGATGGGGGTGATGCTCATACTGAATCTTAAAAGAATTGGGCAAGTGGATGGGATGGGGGTAGCCCATTCAGATAGTGGGTTTACCCATCACCTAAAAAGGCACAAAAGGTAAGAAGCACCTGTCATGTTCTGAGACCTGTGAATTTGGGAGGGCTAAAGCACACAGTCATTTGAGAAGTTTGCTGGAAGATTGGGTCAGAAAGTAGAGTAGTGCCTACGTGAGTCTTCACCAAGTAAATAATAAGGGAACACTAGAGAGTTGTAGGAAGGGAAGTGGTCTGAATTGACTTGCATTTTAGCAAGATCCATTTTTTAAAAACCAACTCAGTCATTATACATGTTCTGTAGAGGGAAAAAACATTTTTGAATGTTTTTTATCATCTAGTCTTATGAAAGTTAAAGCATTCTGTATTTGAATGACTTTACATATTTCTCTATGACATAGAAAGAAAATTGAGTGTGGCATTAAAAATCAAATAGAATTAAGTATTTCCATAGTATGTTTTTGGAGAAGGAAATGGCAACCCACTCCAGTATTCTTGCCTGGAGAATCTCATGGACGTAGGAGCCTGGTGGGCTACAGTCCACGGGGTCGCAAAGAGTCGGACACGACTGAGCGACTTCACTCACTCATAGTATGTTTGTCTACAAGTTTTGCATACAACTATAAAATACCATATTTCTCACTTTTCACATTTGTCAAATTTGTGACTAAAGCTTATAAAAATATAAGAGTTGGCAAACAGTTAAATCTCATTATGTAGACAGCCTCTTGAGAATCCAGAGAGTGGTTCTAGCATGTGTCCTTAACCGCTCAGCAGACTGTATTTGCCTTTTCTCCATCACAGCTCCATCACTGTCATATCTGAGAATGTCTTTCTTTTCAACAAAAGATGGCTGAAGTTTCTCTTTTAATGAGCACAGGGCAGAAGCAACATAGTAAATCCACTTATAAATGTTTTTGAAACTTCAAACCCAAGGAATGCCTTTTTCAGTGGTGTTGGAAAACACGCACAATGGAAGAAATGTTGTATAGTTTTGCACAGGGAAGTGTTATTTAGATTCTAGTCTGAAGATACTAAGCTTGTCACGGCAGAGTCCTCACATTGCCAAGAGCTTATTCTTAGACTTGATAAGCATGGGCAGCCATTTGGCTCCTGAGCTGTTTCATGTGCCATCACTGATAGCAGCCATCACCAGCTAGCCAATTACCTTCAGCCTGTGCGTTGAGTCAGCAAGAGGACTGATGCAAATCACCACTAGAAATGTAACTCATATTAAGCTGCCCAACTTACAGGGGCTTGGTATCATCTTTGAATATGAATTATAGATATATAAAATTTGTTACCATGGGAACAGCCTTTGATGTTGATGAATTATGTATATTATCACTTTAAAAATAAAATTCTATGCAAATTCAGGTCTCAAAGGTTGGTCCTGCCACAAGTGTTCATTTTTAGGGTGAAGTTGCTTTATTTTTATACTTGCCTTTTTATTAATTGAAATTAACAAGTGCCCATAGGCAAGTCTATTCTGAGTACCAATGATTAGAAGGGCAAAATTAGATTTTCTTTTTCTAATCCTGCCAAGCCCTCAGAAAGATCTCTTGTCTAAAAAATGTAGCTCTCTTCATGTGGAAATGAATCGTAGGTCATTGCTAGTTGTTGTAACTAAAGAAGGGATGGAGACTAGGCAATATCAGGAGCTCATTCAGGTAAAGGTTGTACATGCATTTTCTTTGGGCAGCAACCCATTACGTAGGACTAACCAACACGTTCCTTTCGCTCTGTGCTTCCAGGGCTATTGTGGCGTTAGTATACAATGTGTTGAAGGCGTTTATGGAAATGAACAGCACCATGTTTGATGAGCTGACAGCCACATACAAGTCAGATCGTCAGCGGTAACTTTTTAAAGCTTTTTTGTCAGCTGTGCATAAAACTATTGAGTTCTTTCCTTGCTCTTTGCCGAATTTGCCTAGTTGTACCTGAAATCCTAAGCAGCATGATTTTATTTATTTCCATATTCATTTTTGCATGTGCATCAGCTGTGTCTTTATTAGTGTGCCACTGGGTAACAAAGTGTCATTTTGGTTAAGGCTGCTTTCCTCCTTCCCTTCCCTAATGTTTCTCTTCTGCGTCCCGGTTAGAAGCCTGGCGCATAACTGGTGTTTCAGGCCCACATAAGGGGACCATCAGGTCGTTTGCCATCTGGATTCACTCGCATTCTGAACTAGAATGGGGCTGATTTGTCCTTCACTCCAGGAGCAAGAGAGATGGGGCATGGTTTTTGTTTAGCTCTTTGACCCAGAACTTAACTTTCTATACTAGAACCCAGCACATTCCTGTGATTTAGAGGGCAGTGAAAAGAACAAGGAGATAAAGAGTATTATGCAAATCTTGATACGTTTAAGATCAAAAGGGAGCAGAAACCAGTTGAACTCATTATAATAAGTGCTTCTGGTTTCATGGGTCTTTCTTGATTTCATTTACGTGATTCTTCACTTGTGTTATTTCTCATTCAGTATATTCAACTTTCCAAAAGATGTGTCTTGGTCTGTGTGGGCTGCTATACCACATTATAGGTATCTTGTGAGTAGCTTCCAAGCAACAAAAATGTTGTTCTGGAATCCAGAAGCCCAAGAGCACGGCGCCATCATGGTTGGATGAGGGCCCTCTTTCTGGTTCAGAGCTGGTACCTTCTCACTATGTCTTCACGAGGTGGAAGGGGCAAGGGATCTCTGTGGGGTCTCTTTCATAAGAGCACTAATCCTATTCATGAGGGCTCCACCCTCATGGCCTAATCACCCCAAAGGCCCCACCTACTAATACCATCACCTCGGGGGTTTAGGATGTCAACATGTGAATTTTGGGGGCACACAAATACTCAGACCCTGACTTAATGTACTTGGAGAGGTTGAGGCAAGTCTGGAGAGCTCGTTAGTAGTTGAACTGCTGGGTTGACTTTTCTCATCCAGAAGAAGATGTCAGCTTTTTGTGTATTATAAAACCATAGACCTTCAAGGATCCCTGTGTTCATACTCAGGACCTGGCTAAACCTCCTGAGAAAAAGTATGGTTCCCTTGCACCTTTTCCTGATTTTTTAATATGTTACTTGGATTTTAGAAAAAAAGGCGAAATGAAGGGAAAGGTTTGGTGGCAGGGGACAGAGGATCATCATAGTGATTTTTTAAAAAATTACCAGTATGTGGTATAGAAGAGCAACTTTATGGAATACGAAAAGTGTTTTCATACTGTGATATACCATTAAGGAGTGCATTGTACATAATATCCTTCTTTTTAGAGTAACTAAAAACCCATTTTTATTTTCCTAGTTGAATAAGGATTAAATCTGTAGAAGTACATTAAGACTACTGAAGACCTAGTTCTAAAATATTCAAATCATTTGTATTAATTTCATTCATTTTTATTGAATTCCAAAACTGTTTTATGATCATTTATGATTTAAACTAAATAAGCCAGGCTCTTGAAAAAGATAATTAACAGCAAATAGACACTATGAAGCTGACTATGACAGTCTGGTGTCTTAAAGTGATTTATAGTGAGTGGACCTTTTTTTGTGTAATTTATTTATCTATTTTTTTACTTTACAATATTGTATTGGTTTTGCCATACATTGACACAGATGGATTACTTAAAAACTAGTATTTTGTCTAATGAGCAATACAAGGGTATGCTTAGTAGATGGAAATACTGGTTTTTCCGTGGATATAGGAAGAGGAAAAGAGACTAAAGAGATTTATTTGGTATTGTCCGACAAGAGGTTCACTGGTGGCTCAGATGGTAAAGAATCCGCCTGCAGTGTGGGAGACCTGGGTTCGATCCCTGGGTTGGGAAAATTCCCCTGGCGGAGGGCATGGCAACTCACTCCAGTATTCCTAGCTGGAGAATCCCCATGGACAGAGGAGCCTGGTGGGCTACAATGCGTGGGTCACAAAGAGTCCTGACAAGAAATAAAAAGAGGATTTATTTCTAGAAGGCAAGAAGTTAGTAACTGTTGCAGTTCAGATCAACATTTTTTAAGTATTACAAATCTGAAAATGGTAGGTGGAGTAACTAACACTGATGGATGCATATGTCAACATTAGTGCTCTGTGAAATTGAAACAAGGAGTTTGACATTATCCCTAGTATGACAGCGTAGTGAAGTTTTTAAACTGCCACCTACAGGGAGAGAGAAAAGTGGGAAAGAATAGGAGTGACAGAAGCTATATCAGAAATATTTAGGGTTTTTGAAGATAAAGCTGTCAGTATAAAAGATGTATGATAACTCAGCAAAAAGTTTACCTGGAAGAAAAGCCCCATAGGGTAGACTGCATTGATGGCTATACAGTTCAGTTCAGTTGCTCAGTCGTGTCCGACTCTTTGGGACCCCATGAATCGCAGCACGCCAGGCCTCCCTGTCCATCACCAACTCCTGGAGTCTACCCAAACCCATGTCCATCGAGTCGGTGATGCCATCCAGCCATCTCGTCCTTTGTCATCCCCTTCTCCTCCTGCCCCCAATCCTTCCCAGCATTAGGGTCTTTTCCAATGAGTCAACTCTTCGTATGAGGTGGCCAAAGTATTGGAGTTTGAGCTTCAACATCAGTCCTTCCAATGAACACCCAGGACTGATCTCCTTTAGGATGGACTGGTTGGATCTTCTTGCAGTCCAAGGGACTCAAGAGCCTTCTCCAACACCACAGTTCAAAAGCATCAATTCTTCGGCGCTCAGCTTTCTTTATAGTCCAACTCTCACGTCCATACATGACTACTGGAAAAACCATAGTCTTGACTAGACGGGCCTTTGTTGGCAAAGTAATGTCTCAAATGCTATACAACTGTTGATCAAAGACTGGTACGCCTCAGTAACAAGATTATGAATGTTTAATCATGTCAGCTCTTCATTTAAACTGCAAATTAGGGCAATAAGAACCTAACATATGTTGAAGCTGCTTTTTAGTTGAATAAAGTCTCTAAAGTCCTTGCTTACTATCTTCCTCTTCTTCCAAGTAAAAAGATCAATATGCATTGAAACTCAGCATGATCAGCAGAATTTACTTTCAAATCAGTATTCTATGATAACATTTATTTAGACCTAATGTTGGGCTTCCCTGGGAGTCCATTGTTTAAGAATCTGCCTTGCAGTGCAAGGGAAACCTGTTTGATCCCTGGTCAGTTGGAAGAGCCCACATCCTGCAGAGCAACTAAGCCCATGTGCCATAATTACTGAGCCAGCCCTCTAGAGCCCGAATCACAGTGACTGAGCCCACGTGCTGAGTCTGCTGAAGCCCAAGTGCCTGGAGCCTGTGCTCTGCAACAAGAGAAGCCACTGCATTGAGAAGCCTGTTCCACCACAACAAAGAGTTAGCCCCCGCTCACCACGACTAGAGAAAAGCCTGCACAGCAACGAAGACCCAGCACAGCCAATAATAAATTAATAAATAAATCTTTAGACAGATCTAATGTTATCCCCAAATTGTGCTGAGAAACCAAAAGTGATAGTTTACCGAACAGTTTTGCTTTGCAGTTAGGTATCTAGGATCCATAATGGTTGGAGAATTATTGCCCTATAAATAAAATTTTTCAGGGTCAAAGTTACCAAGTAGGTAATTGTTTGAAAAAACTATTATGCCTACTAAAATACATGTTGTATCAAGTGTATTTGAGCCAGTTAAAACTAGTTGCGGTAAACAAGGCTTAAATTGCCAAAATACTAAGTATAAAATGATGAAATGGGGATGTAAAAGTCTTTAGATATTTCTAGAGGTATTTTGGCCGAGGGGATGAAGATTAATTTCTGTTGCTGTGGATAATCAGTACAACTTAAAAAACTGGTAATGACTTAAAAAATATAAGGCAGTGGAATTATATATACATTTCACTTATGTGGATTTCCTTCCCTGAATAAATATACTGTACTACAGTGAAGTACAAAAGTCTTGCTAAGTGAAGTCAAATTCTTCCCAAGTGAAGTAGAGCCCCTGTTTTTAGGAATTATCTGAATTTATGGATTCACAAATATTATCAGATCTGCCGTGTACTGGTTCATCACAACATGAGGAAACTAGGAACAGTGTAGTGAGTTATTTTTAATAAATGAATTTATAATGTAGCCATGTGCTCCTGGATTGAGTACTTAATACTTCATTGATATTAAAGTTAACATCTTTTCTTATATAAAAGTATGGTAATCTAAAAATGTCCTTGGCAAAATAAAATTCGTTTACCCTATTTTGAACATCTAGTTTTTGGGAAAATTTTAACCAGTGAAATCTGAAGTCTGTAAGTCACAAATTGATATTGAGCCAAATTCGAAGGCTTGGAACATTAAAAATTTAATAACTGATAATAGCAACAAAGTTCTGTTGAGAATTAAAACTGAAATTATAGAAGAAAGGATGTTTAATTTTATATATAGGTATAAAATTCACAGTTTGGTTTCTTTGGTTTGATATTTTTAAGAACAAGATTCTGCTAAAGACTTTACATACATACAATGTAGAAAAAATGGACCATAATAAAGAGGAAGTATGTTTTCTTGACCTACTACATTCTCTATGTCAGTGTCATCTCTAGCAACCCTTTGAGAAACTATTCAGAGATAAAAAGAAAATCAGATTTGAACTAGACCCAAAGTAAAAATAACTAATATGCCATTGGATTTAGGGTAACAGATACTTATAAATGTTGATCATTTTTTTTTCTTGGTAATTTGAAGTTCATCTTCCTTATTAAGCTAAGTGTAAAGGAATATTAATGTGAAATGAAATCTTAAAATATTCTTGTCATTTCCTACTCTATGTTGTCTCTATATGTGTGTCAAGGAAGAAAAAAAGCAGAAAACCAAAAAGATGAAACACCTACAGGTTTAATGCCAGAGTGTTCCGAGATCTTTAAAAGACTCGGTTGGAGTATGTCAAAGGGGCAGTTATTGTTGGATAATCTTTTTAAACTTTCTCAGTTGTTTACCTTATATTCTATTTTTTTTCCCCAGTGAGAAAAAGAAAGAAAAGGAACGTGAAGAATTGTGGAAAAAACTGGAGGATCTGGAGTTAAAGAGAGGTCTTAGACGTGATGGGATAATTCCAACTTAACGAGAATAACGACAGCACATTACTAACCTGTGGAGTCACACATTTATGTAGTAGAAGATGGAGCAACAGTTTTCTGTATTGTGCAACTTTACAGTAGATTTCACATTTGTTTCATTATTACAACAGCACTGTATATACCTGTCTCTAAGAAAAGGAAAAAAAAAATAAGGACTTCAATCCAAAGTTTGGACAGTAGATGGACTTCTCAGAACTTGGCAAACGTAATTATTATTCTAACCCTCTTAAAAAAAAAAGCAGTCTTCAGAGATCTGTTGATGAAATTGCTATATTAAAATTCCATTATTGGGAGTTCCTTATTTATCATTAGCAGAGAGTATGAAACAATTTTCAAATGTGAGCAATCTTAAATTTAGCTTGTCTTTCTGCTAAGCTGTTAAATGTATTTATAGTAAAGGAAGGAAAAAAAAAAAAGACTGTCATTTCCTTATAAGTTTGTATAACATCCTCCTCTGGATAACTTGACTGTAATTTGACATTTTTTCCTTTTGCACATCTTCATGAGTTGAATGTGGAATGGGGCTATGAATTATAAAGGTCCCGTGGTAAAAGTTTTGTTTACTGGAATGAACATCTTTCCAGTAACCACGTAGTCCTGGTACTCCTTTAGTTTTAAAGTTAGGAGTAAAAGAGAACAGGTGATAAACATAGTAGGGAAGGGAATTTTGGATTCATGCATGAGTTTATGGTGAATCCAGGTCAATGTCTTGAATCCTTTGAAAACAGGCACTGGGACAAGATAGGGTTCAGTACCTGACCAGTGTTAGTTATGTACATCACTGAACACACATACCAGAGATGTTTTAGAAATGTCAGGAGACATCCTTTCGGGCCATTTTGAGATAAGAAGGACAGACACTAAACAGTACAGCCATGAAATTGATTGCCAGGATTGTGAATCTAATTGGGAATAGAGTTGAGCAAACAGCTTGGACTGTTTGGAGTTGTTGCCTTACTTTTTAATATGTATTTATAAAGTATTCCAGCAAAAAGAGGATGTAGCCTCTGGGGAAAAGAAACAAATAAACATATTACAGTGTTTTTTGTAGATTCTCGTTCTATATCCCATCACAGCGCCAGCCCTGTTTTTAGCCAGAAAGGATTCAGGATAAACATTATTATGCATTCAGAATTGGATGCGTATTCCTAACTACTGTATTTGTTACCAAAAGTGGTTCTACAAATGCTACTGAAAAAAATCTGGAAATTCCTAATGTCCTGAGTGTTAATAATAAAGTTTAAAAATGCTTTTATATCAAAGGTGCATTGTGACCAAATTGTTTAAGAAAACAAACAAAAACCACAAAATCTAGGGCTGTATTATAGATATATCTTACTGGCTCTCTGCTTTGTATTTGAAAGAGGAATCTTACATCTTGGGGAGTTAAAATGCTGATAAAACTGTGTACATTGTGTACTTAACCTAATGCAGTTGCATTATCATGTACTGAAAGATATGTGTTTTGGGATTTATTTCCAGGATGCTTTTGCTTGTTATGGACATGGCAGCAGTGAGTTGATAATCCTAAACCATCCCTTCCAGCAGTATTCGTGATATGGAGCTGATTCTGCATTCATGTGTTGAATTGTGATAGTAGCAAACAGGAACATATGAACTGTTGTTACTCTTAATAGAAATATGGTATCAATATGGGCTTGTATATTTTCTTCCTTCCATTTAAAATATAAGATAGAATATGCAGTTTTATTCTTTATAAGAAAAAAGGAAAAAAAAAAAAAGAAGCCGCTGACCTTTCTCCCCTATAAAGTGTTTCAGGATTATCAGGTCACAGTTTGTGCATAAAAAGTCAGCCGATTATGAACATTGTCATCTCAATAACTTTGTAAAACAAAAACAAAACTTGGCATTGTTAATTCTGAAAAAGAAACAGCAGTAAAAGAGTCATATGCAATATCAAACACAACATGGTATAGTGGAATTAATAGATTTTTTTTTTTTTTTAAAGAACTTTAACGGTGATTCAATGTAAAGCTGGCAGAGGCTGCCAAAGATGAAAGAACTTACTTTAAAAGTGCTGGAGCAAAGGTGCAAGTTCAAATGCTAAAGATAAAAATAAATTTGTAACAAACCATCTCCTTCAGCCCTTTTGATTTTAGCCCATGAGTTTTGACTTCGCTTTATATTTAATTTTGACAATAAGAACTTTTGTTTCCTATCAGGGTCACAGGTTTGTGAATTATATCTCTGCCCGTTAGAATGAAATGCAGTCATTTGAAATGAGAAAGACCAGGATTCTTTATTGTACCTTACCCTGTCCTCAGAGTTAAGGTGAAAGCTGTACTGATATCTTTGATGTCAGTTTCGTATGTTGAGCATTCCAAACTGAGAAGAATAAAGCCAAATTTTAGACATGTTTAAAGAAGCTATTATAGCTATATGTCTAAAATTAATAGGGCAACTTCTGAGAAGAAACACTGTCTTTTCTGTTTTAATTGAAAGTGACAATGTGACATTTGTCATGTTGTATCCAGTGACACAGAGTAACCTGACTGTTGCACTATGTGACATATTTAAGGACGTACTTGCTGCATTTGCAGCAGCCCTCTCTCTTTGTCCTTTCCCACATTTCTGCTGTTGCTGCAACTTGAGTTAATTGTGACAAATGCATCTTTGTGTTATATTTTGTTTGCTTCTTAATTTCCGGAACTATATATAAATATATTTTTTAAATAGCAAATATTGTAGTTGGTGAGTGATGATCACTCCAACCTTATCCCTACCATATTGGTTTCAGGGGTAGGATTAAGAGTGTCTTTGGAAGAAAAACAAAAACAAACCCCTGTGGTTTAGAAGGATACTGAGGCCTTAGGCTGTGGGCCTAGAACAACCATGTGAGTGAATTGACCCATCTCCTACTTTGGATCAAGCATGCATTCCTTTTCTCATTGTGCAAGGGTCCCCAGTTGTTTTCCCTCAGTGTTTGGTTTTTGTCCTTTGAAATTTTATTATATTTTGCTCTCCCTAACATCTGTTTTTTTATAAAATAAAAAAATTTAAAAAGTGAGATATAAGTAATACCCTCAATGCCTCTGGATACTCACAAGCAGGGTTATACTCCTTCATCTTGGGCTCACTTGCCTAAATGGAAGGGTTTAATTTATTTTGTACCTCCTTCTATGCGTGGGACAGTCCAGGGTGCAGAGCCAGGAATTGCTTATAACTGCACCTGCTATACTTAAATGTATAGCCCTAGGCTCAAACACACTATGGAAAGAAAAAAAAAAAAGTATATTTAGAGCTTTAAAAGCTTTTTTATTTTTTTGTGGGCGCCGGGTTGGGGCGGGGGGTGGGTGGGAAAGGGAAGATGTATGGATGTTATTGGCATTTTTAAGTGTTCAGAGGTGGTTTTTTTTTTTTTCCCCTTCTGTTTTGTTTTTTTCCCTTCAATTGGATGCACTGACCTGGCCCAAGAAATAAAGAGATTCTCTCTTTTGATGCTATTACCAATGTTATGACAAAGTGACAGTCACCTAGAACAAAAAAGGTGGCACCAGACATGATCAGTGATATTTTATTTGCACATTGGTATTTTTATTTTTATATTCTGGCTCAGCTGCTTCTCTTGAGTGGAGTTAAGGAATGAGCCACAAAGAATTTTTGTAGTAGCTATATTGGCAACGCATTTTGTATTTCTCAGTATTTAATTTTGAAACTCAAAAAGGATAGTGCATCTTGAGAGAAAGCTGAGCAAGTTTTAGTCTAGTGGAATGTTAATTTGTGCTGCTTCTTGTGCACAACTGCAGCAGTAGCATCTCTCTCGGAAATAAACATCCCAGATTATGACATCTATGAATATAGGTTTCCTTTTCTACCCCACTCCTTCCCTTCCCTCCCACCCATCTTTTCTTCTTTCCCTTCTCTTTACTTTACTTTTTTGGAAATCACTTATTGTATATAAGTTGTAATCCAGACCTCATGTATCAATGGGGAACTTTCAAATATAAATATTACCAATACATTTTCTGGTTGTTGTCTGATTTTTGATTGAGGTATAATGAGAATGACATATCCATTGCTTTTGGTTTGAGGATTTCACTTTAGCTTCATACATCTTTTGGTATTTTAGTATTTCATTGTTTTAGCAGGAGAGGGCAGCAAAAGTTCATTTTCCCTGTTAGAAATGCTGTGGTTCATGACTGGTTTTAAATTTAGTTGTGTGTGTGTGTGTTTTTTTAAACAGCATCTGTTTGTGGGTAGAGGTAAAATATGAAACATTTTTGATATGAAAATTTGCATATGAAAATTATAGACTGGTTCAACCAGACAGTGAAGACTTCTGATCCACATGAAAGTTAAAAGGCCACAAAACAATCTTCTGGCACTGGCTAAAATATGCTACTTCCTTTTCAAACACAACAAAATGCAAGCTGAATCTTAAGACACTTGGAGTTTAAAATGTCTTTCTTTGGAAATGATTTACTTTCTTCAAAGTGGTAACAGAAACGAAAATGAAGGTGCTCCCAAAGGAAAATGTAACCTTCCCCTTTCACAGATGTGTGAGAGGTTCTGTACTGTGGGTGCATCCTAATAAAGAAGCAGTGAAGAGTTCTCAGGCGCCTGGCTATGTGTGTTTGTTCATCTGTTTCTGACTTCCATGACCTTTGTGAACCATACAAAGAGTAGATTTGATCAATATAAATGTGAGACAGGTTGGTATGTTCAGGCTTTCATCTTGAGAAAATCAGTTTGTAATTAGGGTGGGCTCCAGGGTCTATTGCTGGATATGCAAATACCCCAAAACTTGGTGGCAAAATCGAAGTTATTTATTTTGTTCACAAATGTACGATGTGGGCAGGACTTGGCAAGAATTCTTGTCTTTGCTATCCAAGTGTCAGCTTGGGTTTATCCAGTGGGACAGGAGAACTCCCTTCCAACATGGCTCACTTGTGTGGCCGGTCAGTCGGTGCTGGCTGTTGACTTGGGGTTCAGCCAGAGACCTCAGTTCTTCTTGACGCAGACCTCCTTATGGGGGTGCCTTTATTACTTCCTCAAAGTATGATGACTAGGAATGAGCGTTTTAATTGACAGGAGGTGACACTGCCAATTCTTTAAAACCTGGGCCCAGAAACTCACAGCATGATTTCTGTCATATTATGTTGCTCAAACAGTGACAAAGTCTGCTCAGATACAAGTGCAGGGGATGTTGGTCTCATTGCTATGTGATGAGAGGAATGTCATCTGTAGTCAACCATGGGATGCTTTCTTTGTAAAGCATTTGATTTAGGTGTGGTTTACTCTCTTGGCTAATTAGATTTGGAACCATGTAGAGTTAACTAGTTAATGTTTCATGTTCAGTTAAACTGAGTTGGGAAGGGAAAAAAGAATCCTTGTGAATTTAGTAGTTTTGTATTTCAAAGCATGACAATTTTATATCTGAAGATCACCTTCTTGGTAAGTTACTTACCAAGAAGAAACTTGTAACAAAGAATTTTAGGGTTCATAGAAATATGAGTTGATTTCCATGGAATATCTAACCGTTTCTATAACATTGCTTCCTGTCTTACAATGAAACAAAACAAATGTCTAATCTGGATTGTGTTTGTTTGTTTGTTTTAGCTGAGACTAAGTATGGAAAAGTATGGGATAGTTGACCAAGACTATGGGATTAGGGGAATTAAAATTTGATTTTTTTTTTCTGATTATGATACATGTTCATTGTATATTCTTGAGAAGGAAGATTTTAAGAAGCAAATTGAATACTTATATGCTACTCCCCATACCAAAAAGACCATTAAAAGTCATGTACATTCATTGACTGGACCAATGTTAATTGGTTACCTCTGTCCAGAGTTTTGCCCATCCTCTGTTGTTCCTATTTACTACATCTTTATTGTCTCATTTAATTTAATTCACAGTCTGAATTAATTATACAATTTGAGTCAAATTTTGCTGCTACCAGATGATACGGGGCCTCAGAACCAGGATGGATATCAGTCACGGCCCCCTTTGTCCTCCCCAAAGCTCTTCAGGCAAGGTGTCTTCAGCCAGTGTCACCCAAGATGATGACCATGGACTTGGAAGACAGAGACCCGTGGGATCATTTGGCTTCTGACATTTATCAACAGTGTGACTTTGGGAAAACTGCTTGAGCTAAGCCTCAAATTCATTTGTAAAGTGGTACTTATTTTTCAGTGTTGTTATATTTTATTAGGCAGTGTATGTAAAATAGCATAAAGTGTGACACATGGTAACCTGAAAAATATCATGTTTGATGAATACTTTATTAAACCCAAAAGTTAAGCCCACAGCAGAAGAATGGAAGTAATAAAGATTATTAAGCAGAAATAAAGTAGAGAATAGAAAAACAACAGAGAAAAATGAAACCAAAAGTTGGTACTTTGAAAAAATCAGCAAAATTAACAAACCTTTAACCAGATGGATAAATAAAAGAAGACTCATATTACTAAAAATCAGAAATGAAAGTGGAGATATTTTTGCAGATTCTATAGAAATAAAACATTATAAGAGCACTGTGAACATTTGTTTGCCAAACAATAAAAAAAGTTAGGTAGTCTAGATGAAATGATTCAATCACCATGAAATAGAAAATCTGAATAGACTTATAATTAGTGAGAGGATTGCATTGGTAATCAAAAATCTCCCAACAAAAATCTTGGCCCAGGTGGCTTCACTAATGAATTCTACCAAACATTTAAGGAAGAATTAATACCAATGCCTCTTAAATGTTTTCAAGAAATCAAAGAGGAGGGAACATTTCCTAACCCATTCCTATCAGATCAGTATAACCCTGATACAAAAACAAAGATACTATAAGAAAGTAAAACTAAAGACCAATATCCCTTATAGACATTGATACAAAAATGTCCGGCAAATTGCTAGCAAACAGATTCAGCAGCATATTAAACATTATTCTCCATGACTAGATGGGATTTATTCCTGGAATGCAAGGATGATTCAACATACAAAAATCAATGTAATGCACCACATCAACAAAATGAAGGGGAAAAACCCCACACAGTCATCTCAACTTATGCAGAAAAAGTGTTTGAGAAAATTCAACACCCTTTCGTGATAAACACTCAACAAAATAGGAATAGAAGGAAATTACTTCAACATTGTAAAAGCCACATGTGAAAATCCGTAACAAACATTATATTCAATGGTGAAAGACTGAAAGCTTTTCATCTAAGATCAGGAAGAAGGTGAGGATACCCACTTTTTCACTATTTATGTTCAACACAGTGCTGGAAGTTCTATTCAGAGCAATTAGGCAAGGAAAAGAAAAAGCATCCAAATTGGAAATGAAGAAGTAAATTTGTTTGCAGGTGGTATGTTGTTACATGTAGAGAACTCTAAAGACTCCACAAAAAGTTGTTGGAACTAATAAATGAATTCAGCAAAGTAGCAGAATACTAAGTGAACACACCAAAATCAGTTCCATCTCTATACAATGAACAAAGGAAAAGGAAATTACAAAAACAATTCCATATACTATTAGCATCAAAAAGAATAAAATCCTTAGTAATTAATGGTGAAAGACTTGTACAATGAAAACTACAAAACATTACTGAAAGAAATTAAGACAAATGGGAACATATTCCATGTTTATTGATTGGATTACTTATTATTGGCAAAATGTCCATACTGCTGAAGTGATCTACAGATGGAATGTAATCATTATCAAAACCCCAATTGATAATAATTGATTGATAAAAGGTTTTTTTTGCAGAAATTAAAAAAAAAAACCATTCTAAAATTTATGTGGAATCTCAAGGGAGCATGAATTGCCAAAACAATTTTGCAGAAGAACAAAACTGGAGGACACACTCTTTCTGATTTTAAAACTTACTATAAAGCTACATTAATCAAAACAGTGTGGTGGTTTTGGCACACTTTGAAGAATGAAGTTGGACCCTTATCTAACACTATATACAAAAATAACCTCAAAATGAATCAAGAACCTAAATGTAAGACCCAAACCTAAATGTAAGACCCAAAATAATAAAACTCTTAGAAAGAAACATAGGACAAGAGTTTCATTGTACAACATTGTACAATATTTGACACGACTTCATGAACATAACATCAAAGGCACAGGTAACAAAAAATGAATTAGACCATGAAAATTTTAAAAATTTGTGCATCCTAAGATACTATCCACAGAGTAAAAAGGCAACGCGTGAATGGGAGAAAATATTTGCACATCATAAATCTTTAAAAGGGTTAATATCAAGAATATATAGAGAACTTTAAAAAAATGACAAAAAACCTAAACAGCCCAATTCAAAAATGGGCAAGGATTTAAATAGATATTTCTCTAAAGAAGATAATAACTGGCCAACAAGCACATGAAAAGATACTCAACATCGCTAATCATTGCTGCTGCTGCTGCTGCTGCTAAGTCGCTTCAGTCCGACTCTGTGTGACCCCATAGACGGCAGTCCATCAGGCTCCACCGTCCCTGGGATTCTCCAGGCAAGAACACTGGAGTGGGTTGCCATTTCCTTCTCCAATGCATGAAAGTGAAAAGTGAAAGTGAAGTCGCTCAGTCGTGTCTGACTCTTGGCGACCCCATGGACTGCAGCCTACCAGGCTCCTCCATCCATGGGATTTTGCAGGCAAGAGTACTGGAGTGGGGTGCCATTGCCTTCTCCGTCGCTAATCATTAGGAAACTGCAAATCAAAACTTCAATGAGGTATACCTCCTCATACCCATAAGGATGGCTACTATGGAAAAACTAGAAAACAAGAAGATCTGGCAAGGATGTGGAGAAACTGGAACATTTGTGCACTATTGATGGGAATGTAAAATGATACAGCTGCTGTGGAAAACAGTATGGCAGTTCCTCAAAATATTAAAAATAAAAATATCATATGATCTGGCAATTGCCCTTCTGAGTATACATCCAAAAGAAATGAAAGCAGGGCCTCAAAGAGTTATTTTTACACCCATCATTATTCACAATAGCTGAAATGTGGAAGCAACCCAAGTGTCCACCAGCAGATGGCTGGATGAGCAAAATGTGGCATATACATGGAATATTACTCAGCCTCAAAAAGGAAGGAGATTCTGAAAGATGATACATCATAGATGAACCTTGAGAACATTATAGTAAATGAAAATAAGCCGGTCACACAAAGGCAAATAGTGTTTGATTCCACTTAAATGACGTACTTAGATAAGTCAAAACCATAAAGACACAAACTGTAATGGTTGTTGCCAGGGGCTGAGAGGAGGAAAGAATGGGGGTTATCTTCTAATAAGTATAGAGTTTCAGCATGTGTTTTTTTGGCAATTTGTATATCTTCTTTTGTGAAGTGTCTGTTCAAATTTTTGCCCATTTTGCTTTATTGTTTTGTTGACCTTTTTATTATTGAATTGTAGGGTATCTTTATGTTTCTTGGATAATAATTCTTTGTCAGATATATGTTTTGTGAATATTTTCTCCATACCTAATGAGCAAAGGGTTTAAATTTTGATGAGATATAATTTAACTTTTTTTCTTTTATGATTATTGTTTCTTGTGTCCTATGAAATCTTTCTGTCTTCCTGCTTCCTTTCCTCCCTCCCTGCTAGTCCAAATTATACTCTTTTATATATCCCCTTTGAAAGCTTTATAATTTTTACTTTTATGTTTAGGTTCATGATTCATCTTGGATTATTTTTTTGTACACATCTCTGGCTATTTTCAAAATTTTCTTTATCTTTTGTCTTCTGTTTGTTTCTGATGTGCCTAATGTTTTGCTTCATATTTATCATGCCTGGAGATCACTGGGCTGCTTAAATCTCTACATATTTACCTATTACCAGATTTGGTAAATATTTTGATCGTTATTTTTCAGATATTTTTTCCTGTCCCATTCTCTTTCTTTCTTCTGGAACACTAATTGCATGTACTTAAATCTTTGTTATAGTATTATACATCACAGGTACTGTTCATTTTTTATAATAAATTACCTTTTTATTGAGAGAATTCACATAAAATTAACCATTTTATTTACTTTTTAAGATTAGCCATTTAAAAATAGACTATTCACTGACATTTTGTACATTAAAGATATTGTACAGCTTTCTTTTCTATATTATTCCAAATATTTTCACCATCCCAAAAGAAAACCCAATAATCTTGAGGTAACCACTTCCCATTCCTCCCTCCCAACACCTGTCAACCACAAATTAGCCTTCAGTCTTTATGCATTTACCTATTCTGGATATTTCACATAAATGGAATCATATAATGTGTAACCTTTTTGTCTGGTTTCTCTCACTTAGCATATTCTTTTTGATGTTCATATTGTATGTATCAGTACTTCTTTCCTTTTTATTGAATATTTCACTGTATGATGTACCACATTTTATTTATCTATTATCAATTTATTGATATTTAGTTGTTTTCACCTTATGGCTATTGTGAATAGTGCTGTGATGAGTGATCATTAGGAGTTTTCATTTAAATACACGTTTTCAGTTCTTTCAGTAAATAAGGTTGGAGTGAAATTTCTGGGTCATATGGTAAAGCTATGATTAATTTTCTGAGGAACTGTCAGACTTTTTTTCTACAGCAGCTGCACTAATTTACACTCCCTGAGCAGTGCATGGGGGTTCTGATTTCTTTACCTCATTGCCAATGCTGGTTGTTTTCTGTTGTTGTTTTTATCTATAGTCATCCTAGTGGAAGTTCTGTTCATTTTTTTAAAAATATCTTTTTTCAGTGCTTTTTAAATTGATAATATATTGATCTTCCTCAAGTTCTTTTTCCCCTGTCATCTCTATTAACTGTTATGCTCATATAACAAATATTTTCATTTTAGATGCTATATTTTTTAGTTATAGAATTTTCTCATGGTTCTGAAGTCTATTCCTTTGTGGAGATTTCTATCTTTTCATTCCTTGTATGTTTTTCTTAATATCATTGTGTATAATTATCATAGCTATCATAAGATTCTTTTTGCACATTCCAATATGTGGGACTTGTCTCTCTTAATGGTCTTTTTCTGGAGAATTTGTCACATTTTTCTGGTTCTTTGTATGTTGAGTAAGTTTGAATTTTTTCTTGGATACTTTAAATTTTTTGTTATGGGAACTCTGGATTGTGTAATATTTCTCTGAAGAGTATTAGTTAGTTTTAGCAAAAACTGACTTGGTGGGACTCTGCTAACTCCATCTCTTGGGAAGTAGCTCATATCATCGTTTAGTTTTATCCTTCTCTGGAGTTTGTTCCACGCATGTGAGGGTCGGGGGTTAGTCATAGATTTGGGTTAGATTACACGCACAAAATTTTGGTTTCTCCTCTCCAGTGCTGTCCTTTCTGTGATATTACCCTCACTTTCCTGTGGCTGTAGCTGCCCTGCACTCTGGTTCTTTAGGACAGAAAAACAGTTTTTCTGTTGTGTTCTATTTGTGTTCTTCTTCACCTAGTATTGACCCTCAGGCTAAAACTTATAAAAATGGAAGGTTTACCCAGTGTCGTCCTTTTTTCCCAAGTGTTGACTTTCCTACAGAATATGCCTTTTAGTGCTTTCCAATTGTTTTCCTTTCTCCTCTGTGTGTATGTCTCTGTATTTTTGCTACATTTCCCCATTTTTATCTGTATGAAGAGGTCTAGCAGAATATATGATATTCTTAAAGCAGATTTTCCCTCAGGGGCTGTAAGTTGGAGACACATGATTCTCTCCCTTCCCCACCCCAACACATTCTACGTATCAGGCTTGGTGCTAAGTAAGGTAAGTATTTTCCACACATCAGTAATTTATATATCACGGCCATTAATTTTGCCACTTTAATACTACACTTATAATGTGTTAGCTTATTTTTAAATGAATCATATTTTCATTCAATTTTATTTATTCGCTTTTAAAACTTTTTATTTTGAGACAAATTTAGACTTATACAAGAGTTGAAAAATATTACCGAGAATTCCTGGATACCCTTCTTCCAGCTTCCCTTTATGTTACTATCTTCTATAACCAGAGAAGATTTATCCTTGGCACAAGTATCCTAGATATAATGCTGTCAACTAAAATACAGAATTTATCCAGATTTTACCAGTTTTCCCATTAATGCCCCTTTTCTCTTCTAGCATCCAATTCAGGACTCCATGTTATAAGTAGCTGTCTCGTCTCCTTAGTCTCTTCAACTTGGTGACACTTCCCCAGTCTTTCCTGATCTTTCATTACAGACGCTTTTGAATGACACTGGTAAGTTATGTGTTAGAATGTCCCTCAGTTTGGGGTTTCAGATGGTTCCTTATGATAAGATTGAAGTTATAGGCATTATTTCAGGATATTGATAGGATGCTTCAGAGATGATGCTCCTCCCTCAGTGCATGATATCAGGGAGTACATGGTGTCACTGTTTATTATTAGGCTAGAGAGGATATTTACATACTCATATTAATGCAGTCCCTAATTACTGACTTAATTAAAAGAATGATATTTTGGGAGGTTGGGAGAGGGGAGACACAGGTTGTACAAAATTAAGCTGAATCTTTGACAATGTTTGTAGAATTGCCAAATCAAGAAATAATGGCATAAGCAATTGGACATGTGGAAGCAACTACTGCTAGCTTGCAGACATACTATAGGTAATATTAGCTAAAGGTATTCAAGAGGAGAGACATCATGAAAAAAAGGCTTAATTGTTTTTTATCAAAGTCTCAATGTCTGAGAAATAGGTCAAATAAATAGTGTGCATTCTTTTTTCAAAAACTCAGTGGAGCAGACCAACAACAACCTCCAACACAAGCTGAGACATGCCTGTTGGTATAAAAGGGGCTTTCTTCAGACCAGAGTGATTATATGTGTATGAATAGAGCACCTCCCGGTCAAGAATTAGGATGTAACGGGTTGAGCTGATATCCCTCAAGATGCATAATTCTTTTTCTGAGATTCTGAGAATGCAGGGGTCAGGAATTGAACTCTGCCACTGATAAGAAAGAAATCTGGCACAGATAACCTTCTAGTTTGCTTGAATGAGGAAATTTGAACATCAGATGGTGTTAATTAGGCATTTACAGGCTATTTCACTGACACAAAAAGGATATTATCGCTGCTCCCCCTAGCACTTCAGCACCTGGAGTGTCTCAGACAATAGCGAATTCACATAATGAGCAATGTGAAATGGCAAGTGATTATGACTGAACAAATTGAGCTTGTGGAATCTCAGAGGCAGACTCATTTCCTCCTTATAATTCTGGTATAGCTCTGTCTCTTTGGAAAGCCTGCTGCTTGTTCCAGGAGCTTCAGAAGTCCAGGAAGGACCACCTGGAGAAGCCCAAGAGGGGCCAGTAAGGAGAGAGAGGAGAACTTTCATTCTTTATTCTGCAGACTCTGAAAATCCAAAGGTCAGGAGGCATCCTTGTGGGGGTGGAGTCCTGTACTCTTCTTATGGCTACTTTGATGAGAAATCATCACAGGGAGAAACCTCTGAAGATCCATAAAACACCACATGAACAGTTCAGCTAAATTACAGCAGTGGGAGAAGGAAGGGAAGTGCTGGGGAGAAGCATTTTAAAAGCTCATGAATAAAAGGTATATCAATTTTGCAGGCTTTATTCTCATTATGAAATTATATGTACCCTTTCATTTTTACTGCTTCTTGAGGTATAATATGGGGTTTCCCAGGTGGTGCTAGTTTTAAGGAACCCACCTGCCAATTCAGGAGACAGAAGAGGCACGGGTTTGATCCTGGGTCAGGAAGATCGCCTGGAGGAGGGCATGGCAACCCATTCCAGTATTCTTGCCTGGAGAATCCCATGAACAGAGGAGCCTGGTGGGCTGAAGTCCATTGGGTCGCAAAGAGTCAGACATGATTGAAGCAACTTAGCACGTATGCACAAGGTATAATATACTTGCAGAAAAGTGTACATATCCTACATGAACAACTCACTGCATTTTTTACTGTTTTCTTTAGAGAGCTAAAAACAAGAAACCAAAGTGAGACAGAAGACAGGTTGGGAGAGACTGCATTCTGCTGTTACCATCTAGGGACAAATGGCTCGATGCTTTGATGTACACCTGATAACCACGTATGGCTGCATCTCCCTGAAATTGTCTCCATGCTGCTAAGGACAAACCAGATCACCTCAGGCTGACCTCCTGTGAGGATACCCATAGCAATGGAAGTTCTGCCAAGTTCGGCGCTGCATCCAGCAACACCTGGGAAGACAGTAAGTCTTCAGGTACAGGCTAGAAAAGAAATAGGACTATGAGAGATTAAAGGAATCATTACAAAGTCTCTGCCATGGTTTCTCCATGAGCCTCATGGTTTGTTTCCATCCCATGACACATCACTGATTCAGATAAGTGACAGAAAGCCCAAAGAAAAGGCAGTGGATTAATCTGAATATCAGATCATGTCAATATTCTTCCAAAAACCCTTTCCGTGATTACTTGATATACTAGGAATAAAGACTAGACTCCCAAGTGTGGTGCACAAGGTGCCAAGTTATCTGGCACCACCTGCTCTCTGATCTTCCTGCCTGCTCCTCCCTTCCCTTACTCATCGATCCTAGCTCGATTGGCTGCCGTCTTCTTCCTCAGGACCTTTGCATTTGCTGTTTCCTCTGCCCTTAGTACTTCGTGTTGTTGGCTGCTTCTCACTTTTTAGTTCTCTGCCCAAATGTCATCTCATCAGTGGATTCCCATGACTGGTCTACCTAAATAAACAAGTCCCTTCTTCTGAATCACTCCTATCTCACAGTCCTCTTTATTTACTGAATTTAGCTTCTCATAGCCTGAAACTACCTTTTATTTGTTAACTTTTTTTACTTATTTTTACCTCCCCTTTCTAGAAGGTCAGTTCAATAGGGCAGACTTTATCTGCCTCACCGATGCCTATAAATTAGCCCTGAGAATAACAGTGCCTGGCAGGTAGTTGGTGCTCAGTAAGTCTGTGTTGAATGAATGAGTAAATGAATAGTGAACAATATGCATAATAAACATAACCATTATGCTAAGGTTTCTGTGAGGAATGAGCCTATGCTCTTCTTCTTTGGAAGCCCCTTGGGGTCTTGAGTATAGCAATCTGAGCCACTGTGCTCTACATGTAGACTTCTGGAAAGCCCAGGCTAGCTTACTGAGCTCTGTATTAGTTATTTATTGCTGTGTGACAATTTATCATAAACTTAGAAACTTTAGAGACTTAAATCACATTGATTAGCTCCTAGTTTTTCTGGATTAGGAGTCTGGCATGGCTCAGCTGGGTCTTTTGCTTGGGATTTCTCATCAGGCTGCCATCAGGGTGTAGGTTAGGGTTGTGGTCTGTTTGTTCTCAAGGACTGATGGGGGAAGGAACTGCTTCCAAGCTCACGTGGCTGTTGGCAGAATCCTGTGCTTTGCAATTTTAAGGCTAAAGGCCTCAGTTTCTGGTCGGCCATTGGCTGGGTGCTGTCCTCAGTTTCTACTTGTTTGTTGACCAGAGACTATCCTCAGCTCCTTGTTGTGAGGCCTCCCCAATCTGGCTACTCACTACAGTGAAGACAGCAAGGGAGACAGTCTGCTACAAGACGGATGTTCTTATCTTATGTCATGTGGTCACAGAAGTGACATCTCATTTCTGTTGCCACATTCTAGCCTAAAGCAAGTCACAGGTCCAGGCTGTACTCTAGGGGAGGAGATGATGTGGAACATGAATGCCAGGAAGCAGGGCTCCCTGGATCATCTTAGAATCTGCTCGTCACTGTCCATAATCTAGCTCCCAATGGTTTACATCCTCTTGCGTGTTTCCCTCCCCACCCCAGTACATCCACCTCCTTCCAAGAGGAGCCACGAGTCTCATCCCATTTCTCATTACAGCATCTGTTCAAAGTCCAGCATCTCGTTATCAAAATCAGAAAGTGCACTTTGTGTAAAATTCCTCTACATTGATAGATTTTTAAAACTAGAGAGACAACTTATCCACCCCTTGTCCCTGCAACCTACAACTGTGGAATACAGGCAGAGAATGAAAGCTATAGATAGTTCTGTTCAAAAAGGGGGAAATGGGAAGTACAAAGGGGTATTAGGCATCATTCTCATTGGCCCTGTCCTTTGAGTTCTTGGTTTCATCCCCTGAATGATCCTTTTTTTTTTTTTTAAGTGAAAGATGGTACTCTTTGTAGCTTAATAGTCCTATTAGCCTGCTTCTTGTGAGTAGGATTTTGTGAGTTCAAATGCCTCTTTTCACTTAGTGGTGGTGATTTAGTCACTAAGTCATGTCCCACTCTTTGTGACCCCATGGACTGTAGCCTGCCAGGCTTCTCTTTCCATGGGGAGTCTCCAGGCAGGAATACTGGTGTGGGTTGCCATTTCCTCCTCCAGGGGATCTTCCCAATCCAGGGATTGAACCCAGGTCTTCTATGCCACAGGCGGTCTCCTTCATTGAAGGCAGATTCTTTACTTACTGAGCCACTAGGGATTTATCTCTAGTTCCTTCAGTCCAATCTGGCAGTACTTTTGCTAATAACTTTTTTGAAAACGTAATGAGTCTTCCTTGGATTCCACTAGGACTGGGGTTCATTTCATTGAACAAATCCACACTCACAGATCTTTGTGAGGTAGCCCTTCTCTACTTGTGCCCCTGGTGTGATGGCTGAGATAGGAGGCTCCTAAGATCCCCACTGAACTTCCTTGGTGGCTCAACTGATAAAGAATCTGCCTGCAATGTAGGAGACCTGGGTTCAATCCCTGGGTTGGATTCTTGGTTTCATTCAATGACTATTTGGTGTGATTAAGAGAATCTGGGAGACACAGCCTCGGTGTCTTGAGAGGACATTTTTTTGTGACTGAATACTATTCTGCAACTCTGATCTGTCTTGAGATTTTAACAAAAGGTGTATAGTCATGTCCTTGGCTTTTTTTTTCCATGCCATATTTTCCTGACAGTGCAAGGAAGCTATTCTTAATTTTAGCATCTTTCAACATACAAAAAGTCTAATAATTTTAAAAAGTCATTAAGTCCTGGTTCCCCAATTCACTGGTCTCCCAGTGCATTTTACTATTGTACAAATGGCAAGAAGAAGCCAGGTGGTACCTTCTTTATTTTGCTTGGAAATCTCTTTGGCTAAATAACCAAGGTCAATCCTTACACTTTTTTTATTTTTCATGTAACTGCAGGAGACAACTTTGCTAAGCTTTCTGCCACTGCACTGCAAGCATCTCTCTTTTTTCCAGTTTCCAGTAACTTGTTCCTCACTTCCTTCATAGCCTTAACAAACAGTGTCTTCAAGTATCTTCTACTAACAGTCTATTGGAGTCAATTTAGGTTTTCTCTCTCATGTGCCTCAAAATTCTTCCAGGCTCCAAGACCACACTCATGTTTGTTATGGCAGGACCCCACTTCTACATACCCAGACCCATGTTAATAGATTTTATGTATGCCTTCCACCAAGCTGAATTAAGGGAAATTAACAGTTGACTCACTTTGATTCCCTAAGTGCTGAGTAAAACCTCTCATACTCCGTTAGGTGCACAGAAAACTATTTGGTGACAGTTCCTTTTTAGGACAAGTTTGTTGCTGTTGTTCTGACTCTGTTGTTCCATCATCATGGATAGGTTTCTTTTCTCTTCACATTTATTTGCCTGTGGGGTTCCATCCCTCTGCTGAGCAAATAGAGCAAATTGAGCCAAGCCACTGGGTGAAGATTTGGGCTTGGGGTTTCTGGAAAGTATTAGCAGCAAGGAGGACATAGCTCAGTGTGAGTGGCCTAGAGGAGTATTAGGGATGGATCATTTGGTATTGGGTTTGTGCTTGGTGATTGTCAACCCATTTGAAAACATATTTTCCCCAGCAGGCTGTTGGGCCACTGCCTGTGTGTTCCCTCCAGCAGTCTGACCTTTGAGAGGATGAACAGTTCCTATGATGGTTGTCCCCTAGGGTGGCAGCCAGGCTGTCCAAGCATCCTGACACATGATAAAGATGCTTCAGGCTAGAAGGCCCTCATGGAAACCCTGTTCTGCTGCCAACAAGTCAAGCTGGCCGTGGGACTCCATGACTTTGTCCACTTCTGGGGACACAGCCTGAAGGTGAGCCTTGAGGTCCCAGCTTGGGGTCCTCCCAAGGCTCAAGAATGGTGCTTGGCATTCATGTTTGGCCTTTACTAATCTGGAATGTTTCTCTATAGCAAATGCTGGGATGACAAATCTATAGACATTTGAGTGCCCTAAGGATCATGCCTGTCTAACCTGGTATGTATCTCATGAGTTTAATTCAGTATGATCTCCTGAATGCCACGGGCATGTCCTTATGTCTTAGTGTCCTAACATCTCAGTTGACCGAATGACTCATTCTTCTGCTTGGGAAATTGCTACTGCATCTGCAGCATCCATCCTTACACATGTTTCCATTTCATCTAGGTCAATATACTCCTCAGTTTCAGCCAGGCTCCTATTCTCCACTGTCATGTAAATATATTCTTTGTCTTTTGAAAGGTTCACTTTTTACCTTTTTATTAGGAAAGTGCCCTCAATCGTGAGTGGCCTTGCCTTCTAGTTATTCCTAAGAGCCTTTGTCCAACTTTCTGATCAACTTTAGTTAAAACTGTGTTTTAATTTTTTGGGTGGATAGAAGGCAGGGCTTCCAGGGACAGGATTGTATGGTTAACAGTAATTTCAGCTGATGTGGGAAAGAGGCAGTCTTATAGTCTCTTGCTGAGTAGAAACTGCCAATTCTTCGAAAAAAAAAAAAAAAGACAAAGGTAATTTTTATTTTATTAGCTCCATTGGAGTAGGTTCCTATTCAGGTCAAGTTATATCACATTATTTTTGATCATCAAGCCTTCAGTGTCACTTGTCCAGAGGCAAAGGATATATCCAGCCAGAACTTGTGAACATGACCCTACATGGCATGGATCTTTGCAGAGGAATTAAATTAAGGATTTTGAGTGAGATCACCCTGGATTTAGGTTGGATCCTAAAACCATTGTCAGGTGCCCTTAGAAGAGAAAGACAAAGGGAGATAGAGACGCAAATTAGTCTCCTTAGAGTTCCAGGATGAAACATTGGAAGCTAAAGGGATCAAGTTATTGGCTGTGGGATCAGAATACAAGTATGCTTATACTTTCCTGCTGATCAGGAAGTGAATGTCTAGGTTTAAGAAGCAGCCACTATGAAGAACAGTATTAAGGTTCCTTAAGAAAGTAAAAATAGAGCTTTCATATATCCCACTCCTAGGCATATATCTGGAGAAAACCATAATTTTAAAGGATGCACAGGGAACTCTACTCAATGATCTGTGGTGACCTAATTGGAAAGGAAATCTAAAAAAGAGAGGATATATGTATATATATAACTGATTCACCTTGCTCTACAGCAGAAACTAACACAACATTGTAAAGCAACTATACTCAAATAAAAATAGGTAAAAAAAATCACACACACAAAAGATGCTATTTTTAGACTCTATGCACATGAATTTAAATAAGTACTAAAAGCAAAACTTAAATGCTAATGACACAGTTGAAATACAAGTGAAATAAACCACACGTGAAAACCTTAAAAGAAGAAACATTCATGTATGTGTTCAGTTATTCATGAAAGTGTAGTTTGTGGCGGCAGAAGGTTGGAGACATTGAAGCAATAGGGGAACAGAGGACGATACTATGGCAGGACATGCAGCTGGTAATAAAGGATGAGGGGGATCTCTATGAAGTGATAATGTGAGATCTCTAGGACATATTATTGGATGGAAAAAGCAATACTGGAAAGAGTTTATACAGTAGGCTTACTTTTAAAGAAAAAAAAACAGGAGAAAATAAGATTTGGGGGGGGTATTTCTCTGTATTTGCCTAATGAAATACTGGAAGGATAAGTAAGACATTAATATAAATGGTTCCCTGTAGGGGGTGAGGGCAGAACTGCGTGGATGGGGGACAGGGTGGGAGTTAGACTTCTAATGTTGATTTGCTTTTAAAATAATGTAAATATGTTATTTTTTCAAGAAAAGGAAAAAAATTAATAAGTCTGAGCCTGCCAGGCTTCTCTGTCCATGGAATTCTCCAAACAAAAATGCTGGAGTGAATAGCCAGTCCCTTCTCCAGGGGAGCTTCCTGATCCAGTGATCAAATACTGCATTACAGACAGATTCATTACCATCTGAGCCACCAGGGAAGTCCAATAAGATTTAGGTTCTGTTTTTTTCAAATATAACATATAAAATCTATGATATATAATAATATAGTGTTGTTGTTGTTCAGTTGCTCAGTCATGTCCAACTCTTTGCGACCCCATGGACTACAGCATGCCAGGTTTCCCTGCCCTTCACCATCTCCCAGAGCTTGCTCAAACTCATGTCCACTGAGTCAGTGATTCCATCCAACCATCTCATCCTCTGTCATCCCCTTCTCTTCCTGCCTTCAATCTTTCCCAGCATCAGGGTCTTTTCAAATGAACTGGCTCTTCACATTAGGTGGTCAAAGTATTGGAGTTTCAGCTTCAGCATTAGTCCTTCCAATCAACATTCAAGGTTGATTTCCTTTAGTATTGACTGGTTTGATCTCCTTGCAGTTCAAGGGACTCTCAAGAGTCTTCTCCAACACCACAGTTCAAAAGCATCAATCCTTTGGCGCTCAGCCTTCTTTACGGTCCAACTCTCATGTCCATACATGACTACTGGAAAAACCATAGCTTTTACTGTATGGATCTTTGTTGGCAAAGTAATGTCTCTGCTTTTTAATATGCTGTCTAGGTGGGTCATACCTTTTCTTCCTAGGAGCAAGCAAATTTCATGGCTGCAGTCACCATCTGCAGTGATTTTGGAGCCCAAGAAAATAAAGTCTGTCACTGTTTCCATTGTTTCCCCATCTATTTGCCATGAAGTGATCGGATTGGATGCCATGATCTTAGTCTTTTGAATGCTGAGTTTTAATAATACATATAAACCTATATATGTCTACATATGTATATATAGTCTATCATTTATGTATCTAGAATTTTAAAATTCAGCCTGACAATCTAGTTTTTTACTTAGAGTAAACCCTTGAGAATATGGATGTCTGGAGAGAGGAGAGAACAGGGAGTGAGTCTGGTGAGGGAGGTGAGGGAGGTGAGGGCTAGATCACACACAGCTTTTCAAGTTGCAATAAAGCATTTGGATTTTATCCCCAAAGCTATCCAAAGTTACTGAATGAATTTAAGAAGAGGAAGGACTGAATATAATTTGTATGTACCACGTTGGCTGCTCAATTTTCTGGCCATCTCACTGATAAACTGAAGTTCTTTGCAACTCCCAATACCGTATCACAAATCATTATGAACTGACCATATTGCAGGGCAAAACATTTTTGAAACTTAAATAAAAGCCAACACCATTAAGAGATTAATAATCTAATATATAGACAATTCTTTCAATTAAAACAGCTTTGCCTGAAAGCTTTAAGAATTTGATTTTGAGATTCAGGGAGAAATCTTGGTAATTGGTGCCAGTCAATGTGTTACTGACTTCGTCAACATGAACGCAAGTTGGTGCTTACCCCATTAAAAAGATATCGAGATGTGTTTCATTAATGGTTCTACTATTAGTAAGTTTAGGTGAAAAATGATAGTGATTTCTAGTAATTAACCAAAACTCAAATTTCTCTCTTTCTCCCTCATCCCCATCTTTCTGGTCCAGCTTTAGTCTATTGTTTTTGTAGGGCGGTGCCTCTCAAAGACTGTAGGGCAGTGTCTCTTGGACACTGAGACCCTTTTAGGAATCTGCAAGGTAAAAACTATTTTCAGAATAATATTCAGATGTTTTTCACTCTTTTCACTGTGTTGGCATTTCCACTGGTAGTGTAAAATCAATGGAAGATAAAAGTGCTGGCAGATAAAAGTGCTGAATCAAGGCAGTGTACATCAAATCATAATAGTAGTCATTGAAATTTTCACTCAGTTTAAAAAATAATGCTAGTTTCAATTAAGAATGTCATTAATAAAGCAGTAAAAATGATAAATTTTACTAAAATCCTCAGTAAAATTCTCATTCCTTGAACAATTTTAATATTTGTGTGATGATATGGAAAGTGTATATGTAGCACTTCTGTTACATATTGAAATATGATTATCTTGAGAAGTAGCACTTGTTTGACTGAGTTGGGAGTTGAATTAGCTGATTTTTCATGGGACATCATTTTTACTTGAAAGAGTGAAAGACCAGTTGTGATTACTTAGCATTGAGTATTTGGCATGTATTTTTTACCAAAAATTTCAGGTGAACCTATCACTTCAAGGAAAATAACTGATAGTGTTGGTTGGCAAAATGAAATTTGAGATTTTAAGGGAAAATTAGAATTTTGGAAAACATATCCACTACTGTGAGCTTGTCAGCTTCCAAAAAATTTAAAGACTTTTCTGATCAGAGTGCTGGTGAAATTAATGAATGTGATTTTTTTTTATGTTGTATGTTGAAATTTATGAACACTCAGAACATTTGCACAATTCAGTCAACTAATGTTTTCTAAATCACCGATGCAGTATGTGACGATAGCATGCCTGGGTAAACTATTTAAAGTGCAAGTGAGACAAATGGATTTTAATGTAACTCACTACAAAAAGTTCATTGATGTAGTTTCAGATTCTACGTTACAAACCAACCTTAAAGAAACTACCACTTGTTGAGCTTTGGTTTAGTAACAAAGAATATGCTTTATCATCACAGTAACGTTTTATTTTTTTGGATCTGTCTTCTAGGATAATGGAAGTAAAAACTAAAATCAACAACTGAGACCTAATTAAACTTAAAAGAGAATCATTAGAGAATGCAAATTAAAACTATAGTAATGTATCTCCCCACACCAGTCAGAATGGCACAGTTAAAAGGTCTACAAATTATAATTGCTGAGCAGGGTGTGAAGAAAAAGGAACCCTCCTACATCGTTGGTGGGAATGTAAATTGATATGGCCACTATGGAGAAGAATATGGAGGCTGTTTTAAAAAACTAAAGATAGAGATAACGTATGACCCTGCAATCCCACTCCTGGGCATATATCTGGAGAAAACCCTAATTAGAAAAGGTAAATGCACCCCAGTGTTCATAGCAGCAATATTTATAATAGCCAAGGCATGGAAGCAACCTAAATATCCATCAACAGATGAATGGATAAAAAATGGTGCATATATTATATATGTATAAATATATATATATGCACATACATAATGGAATATTCAGTTCAGTTCAGTCGCTCAGCCGTGTCCGACTCTTTGCGACCCCATGAACTGCAGCACGCCAGGCCTCCCTGTCCATCACCAACTCCCAGAGTATTACTCAGCCATAAAAAGAATGAAATAATGCCATTTGCAGCAAACTGGATGGTCCTAGAGATTATCATATTAACTAAAGTAAGTCATACAGAGGAAGACAAATATCATGGTATCACTTATATGTGGAATCTAAAAAATTAGTACAAATTAACTTCTTTACGAAACAGAAATTGACTAACAGACATAGAAAACAAACTTAGTTACCTAAGGAGGATAGCAAGGAGGGGTATGGGGGAGGGGAGGGATAAATGAAGAATTTGGGATTAACATACACACACTACCATATATGGAATTGATAAATGATCAAAGACCTACTGTATAGAACAGGGAATTATATTCGATATCTTATAATAATATATAATGGAAAAGAATTTGAAAGAGAGTAGCTGTATACACACATGTATAACTGAATCACTTGTGTGTACACCTGAAACTAACACAGCATTATAAATTAACTATACTTTAATTAAAAAAATGTTAAAAATAAACATCTGAAGAGTATTAAAATATTTCTCTCATTCCCAACCATGTTTCATTAATGAGACTAGCTTGTCTTCATATACGTCAACATAAACAATGTGTTACAACAGACTGAATATAAAAATACCTTTAAGAATCCAGATGTTTTTATATGCCAGCTTTTATAGCAACTTGTAAATGAGTGAAACAGAGCAGTTTTTCTTACTACTTTTTTTTGGAAAATATATTTTTTCCACAAAATGTGTTACTTATGTTAACATGTAATGAGCTTTTTATTGTTATTTTAGAACTAATTAGTAGTTGAACATTAAAGTATATCAATGGATATGTGCCATGAATGAGAATGAAAGGATGAAATGAGGATGAAAGGTAGAAATGAAAGGATTTAATAGTTAGAACATACATAAGCAAAAGCTCTTGGGAGTCTTCAGTAATTTTTAGAGAAGAAAGGGATCCTTAGATCAGAGTTTGAGAATCTGTGGTCTAGAAAAAAGTCTGTGCTCCTCATGTGCATTCCAGTATTACTCTTGTTCTCAATGATTTCATGTGAGAAAGTCTTTAATTTCAAAATTCTCATCTGAAGCAAAGTACAAACTATTGTGTACATAGGCTAGACAATGACTGAGATATTTAAAATTTTAAATATTACTCTTGGTAGTTTATTATTCTCTCTTTCTGTAAAAAGGGGTTAACATCACCAATTTTATGGGGCTGTTGTTGGGACACATGATGTATGTAAAATGCATGGTATGATTCCACTTGTCTCTAAGTGTTCTTGATTATCATTTTTCAAGTAGATGCATGTGTGTGTGTATTAGTTGCTCAGTCGTGTCCGACTCTTTGCGACCTCATAGACTGTAGCCTGCCAGGCTCCTCTGTCCATGAAATTCTCCAAGCAAGAATACTTGAGTGAGTTGCCGTTCCCTTCTCCAAGGGATCTTCCCAACCCAGGGATCAAACCCCGGTCTCCCACATTGCAGGCAGATTCTTTACCATCTAGATGCATAAATATGCTTGAATGAGTTTATCTGGGACTTAAATTCCTCTCTGATATCTTTGTTGACACGTTTCTGTGTGGCATCTGTAGTCCTGCAGCTCTTCCTCTCATCATCAAATGAAACTTCCATATAAGGAGTTTTTTGTAGATATTTCTTCATGTCCCATAAGGAGAATGAGTCCAAGAGGCAAACTCTAAGCAACAATCATTGCTTTTCTAAACAGACTAAGTGATGAAGACTTCTATAGAATATTCCTTACAAGGAACTGGAAAACTTAACAAGGATACCACATTATTCTAAAGCCCTCTTGGAACCTTAGTGAATTTGAGTGACGAGTTCCTAAGAGGAGAGATTATGCAATTCTATTACTGTACTGAAAAATCCCTACTTACAACCTTTTCTTTTCTCCTCCACTTAACAAATTATTCCTAAAAACCATTGCCCATTACTATTATTTTCTGATTTTCCTGACTCACCTACAACCCCTCTCAAAAATCCTTGGCTGTGATGTCTGAGATTTCAGAACAGTCTTGCTCATTATTGTGTAACTAGAAACCGGGTAATGAAATTTCTGTTTGGCTTAACTACCAGGGAAAAGATTGTGGGGAAATAAGCCACATGTAGTCCTAGTATTTTCCTTTGATCAAATGTCATATCGTGAATAATAGGAGTTCTGATTTAGTTGGGAAGTTAACTAATTAGCACAGAGTTACTATGTTTTTCTAAAGTAAACAAACATGTCTTTTGTTGTCTTTTTACAGATGGGCTTTTTAAAGTTTTATATTTTAATGATATGGATTTCATTACTGTGGATGACATCTGATTGGCAGCTTATGAACATGAATTAGAAGAAGATTAATTCTCTAGGGGAAACTTTGGAAATGACTGGAAAATTGTTAATAGGTAGGTATCCTTTCTAAGGAAACCTTCCCAGTATCTAGTCATGGAAGACATGAGATAGAAACCCACTCAGAGCCTGCTGGAGAGAAATTGAATAATGGAGTTGGAAGAAACTTATGTAAAGTGGATTTTTCCATATTAGCTTATTCTAAGTTCTGAACATGTTGGCTTTGTTTGCCAAAGCACTGACTAACTTATTCTAAGATTGGGTTATTGAAATCTCTTGCTTTTCTGTCTTCTTTTTCTTGCATTCTGATATTTGTGTATTTCATTACTCATTAGCATTTATATCAAAGGATGAGATTATAACAGAGAAGAAATTTATGGCAAGATGGAAGTCTGATGGTTCCTTTCAGCTTGCCTTTCCTCATTTATAAAATGAAAATGATAATATTCCCTACTTCATAGGGTTGTTCTGAGGCCCAAAGAGATAACATATGTAGAGTGCTTAACATAGTGGCTGGTACAAGGTAAGATCAACAAATACAAATTTCAAACCATTTTATGTGGGCTTCCCTGGTGGCTCAGACAGTAAAGAGTCTGCCTGCAATTCAGGAGACCCAGGCTCGTTCCGTGGGTCGGGAAGATCCCCTGGAGAAGGAAATGGAAACCCACTTCAGTATTCTTGCCTAGAGAGTTCCATGGATAAAGGAGCCTGGTGGGCTACAGTCCATGGGGTCCCAAAGAGTCAGATATGACTGAGTGACTAACACTTTCCCTTTTCACTTTACGTGAATTAGTTTTTATTGATTCCTCAATACAAAAGAATAGGGGGTCAGATTATTGGCTGAAATGAGGCTTAGACTTTATCTCTGTTTACATCAGGTTCTCCTAAATTATCTGGTCAGAAATATTGTCAACAATATACTTATGAACCCGCCTAAGTTATTGTGCTTCTGAACTTCCTGACCTAAATACATGACTATTTCGATTTAAGTGAATTCAGTGCTACCTCCTTGTTGCAACAGCATCATGTGAGTTACAGCTGGCAGGTGAGGGATCCCACTCTGTTGGTCTCATTGTAACAGGTGGAATAGGGCAGCAACTAACAGAAAATTGGACTAACAATGGCTTAAATATGAAAATATTTATAAATTCACATAATAAGAAGTCTGAAGGTTGGATGCAATGACTTTGATCTTATCACACCACTGTCCTTAACACGCTGGTTTTCCTTCACAAACTTTTCTCTTGCTTACTAGATGGCCGCCTCAGTTCCAGGCATCATGTCCTCATGTTACTGCATCCAGAAGAAAGAACAATTTCTCTTTATAGGTCTCTTTCCACTAGAGGGGAAATTCTTCTCTAGAAGCCTCCCAGGAGACTTACCTGTCCTTGCTTGAGTTCCCCAGAAAGCAGAGTTTGAGCATCAAAGTCTTAGATTTTAAAGGGTCAGAGCAAAGGAAGCAAAGAAGTACCCATCTGAGACAACAAGAATTAACAAGGATGAATAATAATGCTGAATTTTGTCTAACGATGATCCTAGTGTTCTAGTGTATAAGGCACCCCACCCCATTCTCTGTGTGTGCGTGCATATGTGTGTGTGTACACTCATGGGTGTATATGAATTCATTCATCCATTTCTTCCATACATCATAAATTCAGTATGTACTGATGAGTATTGACTGTGCCAGAAGCTGGGATTCAGAGACAAATGTGACCTGGCCCTTGCTGCAAGGACTTCATGGCCTGTTAGATCTCCCTTGTCCGCATTCCCTCATCCAGTTCAGACTCCTGCTTCATTTCCCAACTTATTTTGTCTACAACCTCTCAAGCCCCTTGCCTTAGAGCAGTCCTGAAAGTGAAAGTCGCTCAGTCGTCTCTGAGTCTTTGCGACCCCATGGACTATACAGTCCCTGGAATTCTCCAGGCCAGAATACTGCAGTGGGTAGCCTTTCCTTCTGCAGAGGATCTTCCCAACCCAGGATCAAACCTAGGTCTCCCGCATTGCGGTGGATTCTTTACTAGCTGAGCCACCAGGGAAGCCCAGAGCCGTCTTGGAAACCTCCTAATCTTGCCTCAGTCTGACTCGCTGCTTTCTGCAGTTTGGCTGACCTTTGTCCCTGATTTCTGCCGAATAAAATCAAGTAGACCTAGGGATTAGTTTCTCTACTAATGTGTAGTTTCAGTCCTACCTGAACTAGGAAAAGCTGTGATTCTTTTGAACAACTTTAAGTTGGATATATCTATGTATATCCTCATGGATATATACGTGTATCTCCTTATGGATGTTTAAATCTTCATTAGGACTTTGCTTTAGATGAAAGAAAACTTAGAGCTGAATTTGTGCCTTGCTATAGCACATGAGCAGAAGCCCACTATGTGTACAGAAGGGTACAACAGAAAGGGACAAGGCTGCCTGGCTGAGGGGTGAGCCTTCCCATGGTGGGAGCCCTGTTACAGCGGATGAAGCCCTGGGCTGCATTCTCCAGCTCTGTCTCTTGCTGGTTGTGTTCTGGGGCAACTTGTATCAAATTTTCTGGCTAGTATATTTTCTGGCAATGTTGGGCGTCTTCAAATCTTCTCCAATTCCCTCTCATTTATTACAAAATTAGTGGATGTTTTTCATGAAATAGCTTATAAATGTTGGATAATATTTTAGGCCCATGTCCTGTGAGTAAACAGTAGCCCTTTTGAAGAAGATACCCTTGCAAGATAACTAGAAAGAAGCAAGAAAGTTTTACTCAGAGTCTTACTCTTTCTGTATTAGAAACAAAATATGTGCCTTTGCTATGGTTGTTTGCAGCCTCCAGTGCCGAGGGTTGAGAAGGAGGCCAACTTACAATAGTTTGGATGTGTCGGATGTTGAGAAAATAGCATTTTCAAGGCTATTCACCCCAAAATGGCTTAATATAGTTAGTGAGTGACAACTCAACAGCTAATCAAAAAGAAAATAATTATATGAGATTTAAAGCATCTTACTGTAAAAAGAGTCACTGTAAAAAATGATCAAATATTTTTTAGGGAGGCTACATTAGAAGTTGACTTGTGCTTTTGCAGCAGGTTACATTGGATACTGTAACATTGTTCAAATGGTAGACAATACTTCAGATGGTTTTCAATGTCTCTTTGGGGCTCTCTTTGCTAGGAAATCACCCTAATGTCAGAGTTGTGACCAAAGCAACTTTTAGTGGAATTATTGGTTTACCAGTGTAGGTATCTGCCTGATGATAAAGTCTCAGTAACTTACAGCCTGGCTGACTTGGCTGACAAAATATTTTCTCCTGTGTTGAAATGTTGGCTTTCTTCTTACTGCCTGAATACGAATTAAATGACCTTTAATTACTGTGGAGGAATATGGTATCTTCCATCTCCTTCTCCCTCGAGAAAGGGTTATATTTGACTCTCTTTCCCCCAGTGCTCAGTCTCTCCCAGGAGGAAAAGTTTTGAGACAGCTCTCCTGTCTAAGAGTGGTACTTTACTCAAGACATCAGTTCAGTTCAGTCACTCAGACATGTCCGACTCTTTGCGACCCCATGGACTGCAGCACACCAAGCTTTCCTGTCCATCACCCACTCCTGGAGCGTACTCAAACTCATGTCCATTGAGTCAGTGATGCCATCCAACTAGCTTATCCTCTGTTGTCCCCTTCTCTTCCTGCCTTCAATCTTTCCCAGCAGCAGGGTCTTTTCCAATGAGTCAGTTCTTCACATCAGGTGGCCAAAGTATTGGAGTTTCAGCTTCAGCATCAGTCCTTCCAATGAATATTCAGTACGGATTTCCTTTAGGATGGACTGGTTGGATCTCCTTGCAGTCCAAGGGACTCTCAAGAGTCTTCTCCAACACCACAGTTCAAAAGCATCAATTCCTTGGGACTCAGCTTTCTTTATGGTCCAACTCTCACATCCATACCTGGCTACTGGAAAAACCATAGCTTTGACTAGATGGACCTTTGTTGGCAAAGTAATGTCTCTGCATTTTAATCTGCTGTCTAGGTTGGTCATAACTTTACTTCCAAGGAGAAAGCATCTTTTAATTTCATGGCTGCAGTCACCATCTGCAGTGATTTTGGAAACCAAGAAAATAAAGTCTGTCACTGTTTCCATTGTTTCCCCATCTATCTGCCATGAAGTGATGGGACCAGATGCCATGATTTTCATTTTTGAATGTTCAGTTTTAAGCCAACTTTCTCACTCTCTTCTCACTTTCATCAAGAGGCTTTTTAGTTCTTCTTTGCTTTCTGCCATAAGGGTGGTGTCATCTGCATATCTGAGGTTATTGATATTTCTCCCAGAAATCTTGATTCCAGCTTGTGCTTCCTCCAGCCCAGTGTTTCTCATGATGTACTCTGCATATAAGTTAAATAAGCAGGGTGACAATATACAGCCTTGACGTACTCCTTTCCCCATTTGGAACCAGTCTGTTGTTCCATGTGCTGTTCTAACTGTGTTTCAAGATCCCAAGAGGCTAATTACTCTGTAAGAAAGGGTTCCCTGGGCTTGAGAGTTCTCTGAAGTCAGAAATTATAGTTCATAGTTGGTTGTCTGTTCAGGACAAGTATTCACCTACTTCTTCCTCCTGAAACTCCTCCACTGTGGGACAGTAGAGGCTGACTCTGGCCCTTCTCCAGGGATGGGTGTTCATTCATGTGAGCCAAAATTGGAATTCAATCCTCTTTTTCAATGGTTGGTCAGGGGTGAGCGTGTGAACAAAGGGAGCCCAATCAGATGGAAGGGAAGGACTTTTATTTCACAATGGGTGAGGAATGATGGTTAATTTTATGTGTCGCCATGAAAGAACTCTGACTGGTATAGAGGGAGACTCTTGTTCTCTCTCAAATGGGCATGAAAGAGAAAGCATGTTGCTCCAGGTGCTGCTGCAGCCATCTTGTGACCATGAGGGCAGCCTCTTTCTAAGGATAAAGCAGGCATGCTAAAGAGGGAAGACCATAGAGAATTTCAGAGAAAGAGGAAAAAAGCTTTACTCTTTCCTGGAGCTAGTCCTACCTTGGGGATTTAGCTTTGTGAGATAATAAGTTCCTTAATTGTTTAAATATGTGTGAGTCATATTTTCCTCTTTATTTCAACAATTCGCTTAACCTGTTGCCTACTTAGCAGCTACTATGTGCCAGGCGCTGTCCCAAACAATATGGTCAAAGTGCCTATCCTCATGAAACATAATTTCAGTTAACAGAAAAAACAGTAAACACATGAATACATAGAATGCTATCAGGTAATCCAGCCAGGTACGAAGACAGGAAGTGTTGATTGGGGGTCATATATCTGAGAGGCTTGCTATTTGGTCAGGCAGGTGAATAAAGTGAGGGAGTGGGCCATTAAAACATTTGAGGAAAGAACTTTGTAGACAAGGGAAACAGCAAGTTCAAAGGTCCCAAGGCAGGAATGTGCTTGGTATGTCTTTAGGAAAAACCCAAATTACTGGTACAGATGAATGAGATGGAGATTGGTGGTAAGAAGGAGGCAATGGTGAGAACATGTGGGTTGGGAGACTTGGAATTGCTTATCTGCATAAAAGCAAAGCTATTGGAAAATATTGAGAATGGGAGTAATTTGCAGCTCAAAGCATTCTAATGAATACAGAGGTAAAGTAACTTGGACCTAAAGGTACAATCTGCAAAGATCAGGGCAGAATTTGCCTTTGAACCTTTGAATAGTCATTGCACTCAGTTATTCTTTTAGCAACTCATCAGTTTATCTGTTGTTGCATTCTTATAGATCTAAATAACCAAAGCTCAATATAGCTACATATGTATGTGTAAATATACAGATGATTGAGAAAATACCTATTTTTCATAAGAATTTAAATATTTTCAATTAGGAATAACTGTTGTATTTATTTTATTACGTGCTTTTGCAGCCTCTGTTGAGATGACATCATGTGTTTTTCCTCCTTTGAACTATTAATATGGAGAATTATATGAACAGATTATTTCCTGTTACTGACTCATCCTTGCATTTCTAGAATAAACCCAACTTGGCCATGGTATATTATTTGTTTAGTATGTTGCTGGATTCAATTTGCTCAGTTTATTTATTATTTTTATATCAGTATTCATAAGAAAAATAAGATTATAGCTTTCTTTTCTGGTGCTCTCTTGTCCTGGTTTTTGTATTAGGGCCTTTGTAAGGGCACTTTGTTTTTATTCTCAAGTGCTTTCCCACATGCTACAGTCTTTATAATAATTTTAATTGATAAGTACTATTCTATTGTGTGGCTGGACCATGGTTTAATACTTTCTTATCCTTGCATGGTTAGGATATTTCCTGTTGCTATAATAGTTTGTAAAATAATGCTACAATAAGTGCACTTTGCAAAGTTGTATCCTAATTTGGATTTTTTTTCCCCACTAGGATAAACTTCCAGGAATGAGAGGGTAGGAAATTTTCTATGACTTTTAAGATCTATGAGCAAATTATTTTCCCAAAGATTTGTACCGATTTACAGCATCTCCATAATTTTGATGTATTATCTGCACAACATTCTTGTCAGCACTGGATGTCATCTATATATATATATATTTTTTCTGTTGTCAGGTATGGAATAGCAACATAGACATCTAATCTCCAGGCTAAGGGGCAGAACAGTGAGGAGAGCACTTTTCCATTAAACGCTGACCCTCCCACTGAGGTTCCAGGGTTGATATAATTGCTATTGTTTCTTGGGTGTAGTAAGTTACTCTGAGACTGGGACCCCAGCTCTTGCCTGCATTGTACTGACTGAAGCCAAAGCCCAGTACTCAGATTTGGTCACCTTTTTGTTTCTGTTTTTCTTTTTAGGTAACATTGATCAGGCTGTTATAAATATGCCAAGTACAAAGTCTTAGCTGCCTTTGCTTATTACCAAGAGGACCCATGGCTGGGGAATATGAGGACTTCTATGGGCTGAAGGGGCAGGAGCCTGCCTCTGGTGGCCTCTTTTCAAAGACAAATGCCTTTCAGCTTGACTTTCTCTTCAATTCAATTTAGTGACTATAGACACGTATCACTATCTTCTGAGCAGGCTGGCTCAGGGAGGGGAGAGAAATCTTGGCTCTTTAACACTGAACTTGTGGTTCTTCCCCAGTTAATCTGTATTAAACAAAACAGCACTTGCCACCTCAGCAGAGAAGACCTCTTATTTTTGTGAAATCAAAGTGCTCTGTAACCATGACGAACTTCCAATGTCAGTAAACTATCCCCAGAGAGAGGTTCTGATCACAAAAGCCTCATAGAATAACGATGCTGCTGGAATTGTCACACAGGTGCCCTCCCCAGGAGGGGGTCTGATCTTCTACAAGCTGGGGCCTCAGCCAAGGATTAACTGAAGGGCAGAAACCAATCAGGACCCTTTCTATGGTATTTAAATTTAGTTGTAAAAGTGAGCACAATGAGAACCTACTGCATAGTTCAGGCAACTCTACGCACTGTTCTTTGGTGACCTAAATGGGAAGGAAATCCAAAAAAGAAGGATTATATGTATATGTTTATATGGGCTTCCCTGGTGGCTCAGCTATGTGTATAGCTATATGTATAGCTGATTCACTTTGCTATACAGTAGGTTTAATACAACATTGTAAAGCAATTATGTGTGTGTGTGTTTGTGTGTGTGTGCTCAGTCATGTCTGACTCTTTGCAGCCTCATGAATTGTAGCCCGCCAGGCTCTTCTATCCGTGGAATACTGGAGCGGGTTGCCATTTCCTACTCCTGGGGATCTTCCCCACCCAGGGATTGAACCCACATCTCTTAAACCTCGTGTACTGGCAGGTGGGTTCGTTACCACTGTGTCACTTGGGAAGCCCACTATACTCCAAGAAAAAAAAATTTTTTTTTTTTTAAGCGAGCACACGCAGTTCAAAGAAAGAGAATACCCTTGTTTTCATGATGGAGAAAAACAAGCAGCAGAATCTAGAAACCAGATTTCTGTTCTTAAGTGAGTAAAGAGAATGAGGGGGCACAGGGAAGAGGTGTGTTCCTAGATTAAAATTTATCTTGAGTGACATGCTAAAGCCTTGTACCTCCCTGAATTTGAAACACCTCAGACTTGCTGTTTTTGTCTCTTCCATGAACTATGAGTTTGCAATCATTATTTAATAAACATGTGTTGAACATGTAGAATATTCTGAATTGTGTATTTAATCCTACAGACATGAATAAAATAAGATTTTGTCTTTACCTTCAAGCTCACTGTGTCCAAGGCAGGAAAAAACTGTACACAAACATAACAATGATGGATGTTAGGTCAATGTGCTGTGGGAACCCTAAGGAGATAAATACTTTGGTTCAAATGAACTAAGTTCTAAGCTTTGAGGCTCTTTATATGACTTCTTGCCCCTTCAGTTCAGTCACTCAGTCATGTCCGACTCTTTGTGACCCCATGGACTGCAGCACGCCAGGCTTCCCTGTCCATCACCAACTCCTGGAGCTTACTCAAATTCACGTCCATTGAGTTGGTGATGCCATCCAACCATCTCATCCTCTGTCATCCCCTTCTCCTCTCTCCTACCACCTTCAATCTTTCCCAGCATCAGGGTCTTTTCCAATGAGTCAGTTCTTCACATCAGGTGGCCAAAGTATCAGAGTTTCAGCTTCAGCATCAGTCCTTCCAATGAATATTCAGGACTGATTTCCTCTAGGATGGACTAGTTTGATCTCCTTGCAGTCCAAGGGACTCTCAAGAGTCTTCTCCAACACCACAGTTCAAAAGCACCCATTCTTCGGTGCTCAGCTTTCTTTATAGTCCAACTCTCATGTCTATACATGACTACTGGAAAAGCCAAAGCTTTGACTAGACGGACCTTTATTGGCAAAGTAATGTCTCTGCTTTTTAATATGCTGTCTAGGTTGTCAAGTATTTAGGACCAAGTAAATGACATTCTAATAGATCTTACAGAACTAACAGCAAAACTACTGCTGATAAACTTTTAGAAGCATGAAGGGAAGCAAGAGAGCCAAGAAATGGACAAATATTGCCTACAAAAACTAAAGGTGAATTATTGATATTATACAGGTAAGACTGATAGCTGTACCAGCACTTTGGAAAGGAGTACTTGTGGGTGATCACCAAAATAGTCATGTCAAACTAGATAAAGAGCACGTAGAGCACACTGATTTTAGAAAAATGCCTAAAATGTCTTATTTTTAATTTTTTTTGGCAAGATGAAGGAGAGGCAGACGTGGGTGGTGGTCACTAGTGATATTCCAGGGGCTGTGTTCATGGCCCCATCTGTTTTCCCCTCTTCCCTTGAACCTACTCAGGAAGATGGGGCCATTGGCCAGTATTTTTTTTTTTTTTGAAGAATTGAAAGAACTGTATGAAAGTGAAAATGCTCTGTTTGGGGTTTAAAGAAGGTGTCATATTAATGAACATTTACCCTGTCTCATTCTTCCCTCTTTGACATTTTGAGGCCATAATAAGGTCCTTGGGGGGAGCTTTGGGTAGGATGAAGGAAAAATTATGAAAACTTCTTTATCTCTTTTTCCTATGTATTTAGAAATATGTAAAATTTTAGCCAATAAATATGTTACATGGCTAAAAACTCAAATACTCTACCAAAAGATAGAATGACAAATGGCATCCTCTGGCTGTATCTCACCCTGCTTCCAAGTTCAACTATCCTAGAGCAACACTTTTCAACTCTTTTTAACTGTTCCATTTGTCATTTACTTCTCGGTTTCTAAGTAATATGCCTATATTGAAATTTCTAGATTTATAAATTTTCGGTGTTGTTTATTGACTTTCTATAATGACGATGAGGGAGCAGGGCGGTATGGCATCCACTTGTATCACCAGCCTCCTCCCCATTTCCCCATCTTCAAATGTGGTCCCCTATACCCTTCTGCTCCAGTTTGGTTTTGCTGTTCTCTGGGCCTTTTTTGACTATTATTCTGGATTCTCTTCAACTCTCTACTTCCTTGGATTGCTCATTCCTGAATTTGATATTTTCTTCTTCCTTTATCGACTTCCTTGTTTATATTTCTTGGTTGCTTCCTGAGAACAGGCACATTTGAGATGTTGCATGTCTGAACATTTCTTTATTCTACTTTTATGCTTGACTGAAAATGTGTCTAGGTGTAGAATTTGCTAAGATGAAGATACTATTCAATAGAATTTTGAAGGCATTTTTCCACATTACTGTGAAGGAGCTCTGGTGAAAAGAATATTATGTGTTCATCAAATTTATTTCATCTTCTTCTTGGGCTAGACAGCTTCATTTCTCAGCCTTGTTTGCAATTAGGTCAGAGCCATGAGATTGAGTTATGGTGGGGTGTGGGTGGGAGTGATGTGCCTACTTCAGGCTCCCACTGTCTTCCAGGCTGTCTCTTTCCCACCCATGGTGGTCTTCCAGGCCACACCTCAAAGATGATGTCACAGGATGGACCCTCTGTCCCTTAATGATGGCAGAGCCCTGCCCTCAGCTTCTGCTGATGGTGAGTGATTTTATTGTGTTCAACCATTGAGACCTGGGGACTTTTGTTAGCTAATCTGATTAATATGCAAACCCTATGCCATTCTGATTCTAGTTCCTTCTTATGTGACTTGTTTTCCATGTGACCTATTTTTCCCTTTGGAAGATGGATGGAAAGAACACAGCATGGATACAGCATCTGAGCACATTCCTAAAGGAGTGGCAGGAATCTGCTGGGCAGAGGGAGCTATATAAGGTGGGGCCCAGCAGCTTGGTGGTGTAATAGAGTCTGTGTGACAAACATTGAAAAGTCTGCATAGGAAGTTATTTGTTCTTTCATTCATCCACTCTGTAAGTATTTATTGAGTGTCTATTTGCTGTCAGATATAATACTGTATGTATGCGTGCTCAGTTGCTTCAGTCCAACTCTTTGTGACCCCGTGGACTGTAGCCTGCCAGGCTCCTCTGTCTATGGGAATTTCTGGGCAAGAATGCTGGAGTGGGTTGCCATGCCCTCCTCCAGGATACTGTCCCAATGCAGGGATTGAACCCGCATCTCCTGCATCGCAGGCAGATTCTTTACCACTAGCACCACCAGGGAATCCCCAGATACAATAATGGTGGGTAGAAAAACAATGACCCCTATGGATTAGTGGTAGAAGTAGAAATGTAAAGAAAAATTTTAAAAATATTTAGATACTGTCAGAGAAATATAACATAGTGGTTAAGGGCATGGGCTCTGGACACAGACTGCCTAAATTCAAATCCTAACTCCATTACATTTCTCTGTGTGACCTTGGGCAAGTTACTTAACTCCAGTTTTTTCACATATAAAATGGAGATATTAACATTATAGCAATATCCTTGTTGTGAGGGTTAAAGGAGACAATGACATGAAAGTGTTTAATATGTATTGAACAGGGAGTAAGACTAAAAACATTAGCTGTTATTATTATGTGTGAATAGAGGCTGATGCTGGGAACTTTTATAAGCTATGTCAAAGCATTCAGGCTATATCATGTAGACTTAGAGATTATTTCAAAGCAGAGATGAAGGAGAGACCTATTTTTAGTGCCTTGTCATCCTGCTTGTCTTACAAAACTCAATTTCAAGGGAATAACAATTTTCCTAAACTCTTGTCAGCCCATTACATGGCTACACTGAACAACAGGCTTGGGGCATATTCACAAGTTCCTATTTTTATTAAACTGACACTAGCATCAAAGATCATCCTTATTTACTAGTTTTGATTCCTTAAGGCCAGAGTAAGTCAATATGAGTCAAATTGTTTCCTTTCGTAACATTTCTTAGGCTACTTGTGATTTGATTCACTGCTTGGAGACATTCGAATGCACAGTCATAGAACCACAGAACGTCAGGGCTGGAAGGGGCTTCAGAGATGCTTTCATGCAAACCCCTCACTTTGCAGATAAAGAAACTGAGGGTACTGGTTTATTTTCCTATGGTCAACAGTGCTCCTGGCAGTAACTGTTAGTGTTTGAGGGTGATAAGCAATCATGACTTTCTCCTTGCTCTGAGCTTGGAACTAACAGAAAGATAAGACACAGGAATCTGACAGGAGGAGGTACAGATACTGACTTTCCTACTGAAAGGGGTTAAATTAGAGAGCAGGCCTTGACCTGGTCTTTGCTCTGACTCCAACCGGCACATGGGACAGGCACTGAGGGTTGTCTACCTGACACCAGTAGGTGCCTTTCTCTTGTCAGCAGAGCTGGTCTTCCACTGTAGAGGCTGGAAATGCCAGGCACTCCCATTCCCAGTCTTCATTACAGTGAGCACATGATCGTGTCTCCTGATTCTGGCCAATGTGATTAAAGAGGAAACCAGCAGGAAATGTTTGTAAGACCTTTCCTCTCTTAAAAGAGAAATGCTGTGACAAGGTACTTTCCTCTTCTTATTCCTCCCCAGCCTGATTTTTTGTTTTTGGACACTGTTGCCTAAGGACACTAAGCTTGGAGCTGGGGCAGATCATGAAGGCAGGCAGGTCAACATGCTGGGGATGGCAGACCAGGCAGATGGGCAGCACCCAGGTCCTTGATGACAATGTTAAGCAGCCACACCAGGGCTGGATCGCCTTGACTCTGGGCTTCTTGTTACTTAAGCTCAAATATGCTTATGACACCTTCAGTGGCTTGTTATTTGCAGCCAAAACCATCCCAGTTGATAAATCTACCTGAACTCTAAACCTCCAAGATGTTGAGTCACCATATTTATTTCCCAATCTCATCAATCGATCAGAAAAGAAACACAGGTGGGGTGTAGATTAGAGAGACAGAGGCCTGAAGCATTCTACCCATCCTTTTCCCCGTTTCCCACTGCAGACAAGTGAGAATGGGAGATAAGCATCTCTCCCCACCCTGATCTTAACATTGGAAATTAGCATCTAAAATACAAGGGTCTTCTAAATTTTGACGAGTTAGACCCCTGATTTTACATGATGAGCAGAGTTGAACTGAGAGTGAGTGTATTCTGATAGTAGTTCTAGAGCTTCCCACTTTCGGCTCAGTCTTCTGCAGGCCTCACCGGTCTTCAAGGCAGTGCAGAAAACAGAGCACCAACAGCAGTGTTAGGCGCACCTGAAATACACATCTTGTTTCCAGAGCCTTGGACATGAACAATGCAGAAAGGATGAACCTAGCGACCACATCTTTGAGGCACAGTAATTTCATTATGATGTTTCCTTCTTTACTTTTGCCCCTGAGGGGAGAGGATTATTAAAATTATGTCATTACCCCTCAGGCTGTCAGAAAAGCCCAAACTCCTTTGTCCAAAGAGAGCTGCAGAACAGCAGAAGTGATCGAAGCAAAGAGCTGGCTGCCAATCAAATCTGGTTTCCATAGCCTCCACATTTCTTTGATGAGATATTTCAAGCTGCAAAGAAGGAAAATGTTTTTTCCTTTCCAAGTAATTGAAGTTAGTCATAAAACTCAGCCAAACAGACCACGGTGCCAAGGAGTTCCAAGAAGCAGATATGTGTGCCCTGCCTGACCACTCGCATGGAGGACTCTGTTCTGATTGGTGGGGGGTGGAAGCCCTCAGGTTACTGTCCTGTTATGGGAAAGAAGATAATGGAAAGGGTTCTGCTCCCAGGGCCTAATCCTTCTAGGACTTCTTGTTGCCTGTGAAAGTTCACAGCCCCTCATGTGGACCCCACTCTGCACTAACTCAAAGCTCGTGGCATTTCATGGTGACACCTGCACTCGCCCACTGAGCTCTCATTTAGAAATCGAAAGGCAGAGCTTACTGGATTGACTGTTTGCCTTTCCAGAGATACTTGCCAAACTTTAATGGAGGCTAAGTTTTGAGTTGGGGAAAAGTGGGAATAAGTGATATTTGGTGTTCTCCACAAATATTCAGTTCTCTTCATTTAGTTCAGCATTTATTGCTTACTCTGTAAAGCACTGGGGTTGGAAGATTGAACAGGAGAATGATGGGGAGCTACTTGTAGGGGTTGGAGACAAGTGAACTGTTCATGAAAGGAGCTGCAATAGGGGAGGCATGAGGAATGATGAAAGCACATGTCTTGGGTGCCCATCTCAGACTTTGAGGATCAGGGAAGGCTTCCTGAAAGAAGCTCGCAGCAAAGCCAAGTCCTAAAGGATGAACAGGGGGTGAGGCAGAGGTAGGGGTTGGGGAGAGGAAAGGGCAAGTGTGGTGGCCAGTTGGGAGAGAGGGTGGTCCTTGGCTCGTGCAGAGAGACCCGAACTTGGAATAAGAATGGGGAAGGGCTAAGGAGAGAGCTTTGTTAAAGAGCTTGTATTTTGTCTTGGGTGGCATGAGAAGCAGTGATGAGTTTAAACCAGAATGAACAAGTCATATTTAGACTGACATTTAGAAAAGATCTTCCCAGGTACAGTGAACAGAGAGTCAGAGGCATTAGTAAGAAGGGTCTTCAAGGGTTTTGAATTAGGAAACTGAGTCACAAAGTATTTAGGAGATAAAATTGATAGAATTGCACATGTTGGGGGGTAGGGGTGCAGGGGGTGGCATTGGGAGGTACTTAGAATGAATCTCAAAGGTTTCATTTCACAGGTGGGAAATGACAGACAAAGTGGGTGGGAAAGACCTTAGGGAGAAAGATAAAGAACTTTGTTTGAGACATAATGAAGTTAGGATGTTTCTGTGACATCAAATGGGCTTCCCAGGTGGCGCCAGTGGTGAAGAATCCACCTGCCAATACAGGAGACGTAAGAGATACGGGTTCCATCCCTGGGTTGGGAAGATCCCCTGGAGGAGGGCATGGCAACCCACTCCAGTATTCTTGCCTGGAGAAACCCATAGACAGAGGAACCTGGAGGGCTCTGGTTCATAGGGTCACAAAGAGTTGGACATAACTAAAGTGACTTAGAACTCAGTCATGCATGTGACATCAAATAGAGAGATCATGTAGATAGTAAGGAAATTAACAAGTGGTATTAGATGTTAATGTACTTAATATTTGAGCTTTCCTGATGGCTCAGACAGTAAAGAATCCACCTGCAATGCAGGAGACCCAAGTTCGATCCCTGGGTTGGGAAGATTCCCTGGAGAAGGGAATACACTTAATATTCAGGCTGTTTCAGCCTCATATTCAAGGCCTTAGTTTGCTTTCTATCCATGGCTTCTTAACTCAGAGTTGTGGGTTTGAGACTCTTACTTTATTCAGCTCTTAAAAATTTCAAACTGCTTCTCTAATCCTTGGTCAACATTTTGCAAAGGTGGGTCCCTGGTTCCAAGAGACACCTAGGACCCAGGCCCACAGCTACAGAGAGAATTTGGTCTCAGGTCTGCCTTTGATATACTGCTATTCATTCTACCCATAGCCACCATGGCCTCAAGATCTTATATTGTACTTTCCTTCCCCTCAGGCTTTGCCTGTCCAGCTTATCATTTAGACTGGTGATTTTGTTTTTTCAAAGCCCATTCTTTATTATTAAGTTCTTGTATCCCCTTGATAATTTTAGCTTCCCATCTCTGGACTTGATTGTTCACTAAATGTCAGGGCCATCTTTACTTAGAAAAAATTTCTCCCCATAATTTATTTTGATGTGAGCTCTTCAGCGAGGTTAAGGTAGGAAGCAGTGATTCAGTCAGGCAGATTAGTGCTTTTCTAAAGACTGAGACTCTCAAATCAAGTAATTAGGCTCAGAAGATCAGAAACCAGGTTCTAGATAAATAAGTGTTTTGATAAATTCTGAAAAAAAAAATCATCTCTTTAATGGACTCCTTGCTGCTTTAAGCTTTGAAATTTCACATATACCAGCTGCACGGGCTCAGCTGGCAAGGCCTCAGATGTTGCCATAAAATTGATCTAATGATCCCTCACTGTAGGCCCAGGTTTCTCACTGGAACAGCCTAAAAAAGTGGCTAAAGCAGGCGGATGTAGGAAAAGGCGATCAGAGCTGAATTTGAATCCCAGCTCTATCACTGATTAGCTGGAAGGCCACGGTCAATTTGTTTAACTTCTTTGGGCCTCAGTTTCCTCATTATAATGGTAGATAATAAGACTTCACAGGATTGTTGTTGCTGTTGTGAGAATAGTCATGTCACATGAAAAGGGTTTAGAAGGAGTTCAGATAATCATTCCTTGACACTGGGTATCACAGTCTATGCATTAGACCTGTGCTGTTCATTATGGTGTAAGTCATTCTTCAGCACTTGAAATGTGGCTACTCTGAATTGAAATGTCCTGTCAATTATGCATATCAATACAGATTAGACTCCAAAGACTTAGCATAAGAAAAGGATGTAAAAAGAGTATGGAGTGTTTCATGAATAATGTTTTACAGTGTTTGAAGTGAAGTGAAAGTCACTCAGTTGTGTCTGACTCTTTGCGACCCCATGGACTATACAGTCCATGGTATTCTTCAGGCCAGAATATTGGAGTGGGTAGCCTTTCCCTTCTCCAGAGGATCTTCCCAACCCAGGGATCAAATGCAGGTCTCCCACATTGCAGGCAGATTCTTTACCAGCTGAGCCACCAGGGAAGCTCTTTATAGTGTTTACATGTTGATTATATGATAATATTGGGTACAATTTTATTTCTAGCACTTACCATGCTGGAATTAATTATTATAATTAATTTCACCTTTTCCTTTTGTTTTCTTAATATGGCTACTAGAAATTTAAAATTGCATATGTGGCTTGAGTTCTACTGCTATTGGACACCTCTGTTTTGGATATAGGACTTATCCTAAAGGACTACTAACATAGCAAAGCACTCACCAGCTGGTGTCTCTCTTCTAGTCTATCTCCTCACTATGCCCAGAGGACCTTTCTGAAGAACAGAATGTTTCTTTCTGAAACTCCTCCTTTATGTTGAAATAAAGATTGAGCCTTTCAGAGTACCTGATCTGTAGCCCATCTTCTGCTACCATCCTCATTCCTGTCTATCCTCCTGAGCACTGTGCTCAACCATGATGACCCCTTGTAGCTTCTTGAACTCATCACATCCTCTTCCATATCATTATGATTCATTCAATGAATAGTTTTCAATAATTAGCTGTGAGCCAGGTAGTGTTTTAGGCCTTGGATAAATTGCAGTGAACAAGACAGATGAAGAGTCTGCTCTTTTAAAAAATTTTTGTTGAAGTATAGTTGATTTACAATGTGTTAATTTCTGATGTACAGCAAAGTGATTCAGTTATACATATACATGAATTCTTTTTAATATCGTTTTCTACTATGGTTTTTCACAGGATATTGAATATAGTTCCCTGTGTTATACAGTAGGACCTTGTTGTTTATCAATTCTATGTTTACTACTTTGCATCTTCTGACCCCAAATTCCCACTCCATCTCTTCCCCCACCCCCTTGGGAGTCATACGTCTGTTCTCTATATCTGTGAGTCTGTTTCTGTTTCATAGATAATTTCATTTGTGTCATATTTCACGTTCTACATATAAGTGATATATGGTATTTGTCTTTCTCTTTCTGACTTTGTATGATAATCTCTAGTTGAATCCATGTTGAAGCAAATGGCAATATTTCATTCTTTTTTATGGCTGAGCAATATTCCATTGTATATACATACCACATTTTCTTTATTCAATTATCTGTTAATGGACACTTCGGTTGTTTCTGTTTCTTGGCTATTATGGATAGTGCAGCTATGAACATAGGGGTCCATATATCTTTGTGAGTTATAGTTTTGTTCCAATATCTGCCCAGGAGTGGGATGCTGGATCACATGGCAACTCTATTTTTAGTTTTTTGAAGAAGCTCTATGTTGTTTTCCATAGTGGCTATACCAGCTCACATTCCTACCAACGGTGTAGGGGTTTCCTTTTCTCTCCGCCCTCTCTAGTATTTGTTATTGGTAGACTTTTACATGATGGCCATTCTGATCAGTGTAAGGTGATATCTCATTGTAATGTTGACTTGCATTTCTCTAATTATTAGTGATGTTGAGAATCTTTTCATGTGCCCTTGGCTATCTGTATGTGTTCTTCGGAGAAATGTCTATTTAGGTCTTTTGTCCATTTTTTTGATTGGGTTGTTGTTGTTGAGTTGTATGAGCTGTTTTTATATTTTAGAAATTATTATTTTTGAAATTGTTGGTCACATTGTTTGCAAATATTTTCTCCCATCTGTAGGTTTTTTCATTTTGTGTATAGTTTCTTTTGCTGTGGAAAGGCTTATAAGTTTGATTAGATCCCATTTGTTTATGTTTGCTTTTATTTTGATTGCCTTGGGAGGCTGACCTAAGAGAACATCGATACGATTTATGTTAGAGAATGTTTTGCCTACGTTCTCTTCTAGGAGGTTTTTGGTGTTATGTCTTATATACAAGTCTTTAAGCCATTTTGAGTTTATTTTTGTGTATGGTGTGAGGGAGTATTCTAACTTCATTGATTTATATGTGGCTGTCCAACTTTCCCAACATCACTTGCTGAAGAGGCGTTTTCCTATTGCATATTCTTGCCTCCTTTGTCATAGATTAATTGACTGAAGGTGTGTGGGTTTATTTCCAGATTCTATTCTGTTCCATTGGTCCACATGTCAGTTTTTATGCCAGTACTGTGCTGTTTTGATTACTGTAGCTTTGTAGTATTGTCTGAGGTCTGGGAGAGTTATGTCTCCTGCTTTGTTCTTTTTCCTCAGGATTGCTTTGGCAGTTCTGGGTCTTTTTGGTTCTATAAAATATTAGAATTATTTTTTCTAGTTCTGTGAAAAATGCCATGAGTAATTTGATAGGGATTTCATTAAATCTTTAGATTGCTTTGGGTAGTATGGTCACTTTGACAAAATTAATTCTTTCAATCCAAGAGCATGGGCTATCTTTCTGTTTCTTTGACTCATCTTCAGTTTCCCTTACTAATCTTACATAGTTCTCAGCAAACTGTCCGGAGTATTTTACTTTTTTTCTGATGTGATTTTAAAAGGTACTTTTTTTTTTTAATATTCTCTTTTTGGTATTTCATGGTTAATGTAAAGAAACGCAATGGTTTTTGTATGTTCATCTTTTATCCTGCCTGGTTCCTTGCTAAATTTGATTATCAGTTCTAGTAGTTTTTGTGTGAACTCTTTAGGTTTTTCTCTATATAGTTTCATGTCAAAAGAGACTGCTGTTAACTCCAATGGTGGAGTCAGTGTGTGATTTCCTCTACCTGAAATGAATTCTCTCCTAACTCACTGGAGTCACCTCAGTAGGAAGTCTAAGGTCTCATAGGATCCTTTCTCCGTTTTTATCACTGCTCTTATCCCACTTAATGGTATGTTGATTTATTTTTTAAGCTTCTGGTTCTTTTGATTTCCTAGCAGTAATACTTAAAATTAACTTCTTTATTTTTTCTTAATGCAGAGTGCTTTTTCACTAAAAAATTGACATATAATTGACATCTGCCTTGTATTTGTTTTAGTGGTATGACATGATGGCCTAATATGTATGTGTATTGTGAAATGATTACCACATTAGGTTAGCATCCATCATTACACATAGTTACAAAATTTTTTTCTTGTGATTAGAACTTTAAAGTTCTACTGTCATACCAACTTTCAAATATACAATAGTGTTGTTAACGATAGGTCATCATTATGAGCATTATAGCCACAGGATTCATTTACTCAAAACTGGAAGTTTGTAACTTTTGACTACCTGCATCCATTTGCCCATCCTGTAAATAAAATGTTGATTTATTTTTTAATCAAACTAATTTTTATGTATTTGTATATTCATATGCAGTTGTAAGAAATGATACAGAGATATTCTGTGTCCCATTCATACAGTTTCCCTCGTATTTTTTGATACTTAAAACTGTAGTACAATAGTATATTGTCAGGGTATTAACATGGATATAACTACCCATCTTGCTTACATTTACCCAGTTTTACTTAGATTTGTGAGATTCCCAGGTGGTGGCAGTGGTAAAGAATCCGCCTGCCAGTGCAGGAGGTGCAAGAGACAAGGGTTTGACTCCTGGGTTGGGAAGATCCCCTGGAGTAGGAAATGACAACCCACTCTAGTATTCTTGCCTGGAAAATTCCACAGGCAAAGGAGCCTAGTGGGATACAGTCCATGGGGTTGCAAAGAGTCAGACATGACTGAGCACATGCCTCAACTTACATTTGTTTATATGGCTATATTGATATTTAGTTCTATACAATTTTATTACATGTTTTGTTCATTTATTTACCATCACATTGAAGAGAAGAACATTTCCACCGTCACAAAAATCCTACATTTGCCCTTTGTAATCACACCCACTGCTTTCCTATCTCTGAGTCTCCTTAGTGAAAAGTGAAAGTGTCAGTTGCTCAGTAATGTCTGACTCTTTGCGACCCCACAGACTACAGTCTGCCAGGCTCCTCTGTCCATGGGATTCTCCAGGCAAGAATACTAGAGAGGGTTTTAATTCCCTTCTCCAGTGGATCTTCTCAACCCAGGAATTGAACCTCAGTCTCCCACATTGCCAGCAGATTCTCTACCATCTGAGCCACCAGGGAAGCCTTGACCATTGGCAACCCTAGTCTGTTCTCTGTCTCTAGAATCTTATCATTTCAGGAATGGTATATAAATGGAACCATATGATCAATATCTCTTTAGGATTGGCTTTTTTCACTCAGCATGGTTCTCCAGAGATTCATGAGTTGTTGTGTGTTTGTTCCCTTTTACTGAGGTATAAGATTCCATGACATGGATAGACCACAATTCATTTAACCATTCACCTGTTGTAGGACACCTGAGTTGTTTCCAGTTTGGGGCTATTATGGATTAAGCTGCCACAAACATGTATGAACAGGTTTTTTTGTGAATATAAATTTTCATGACTCTGGGATAAATGCCCTAGAGCACAATTTCTGGATCATATATCTGTTGGTTTATTTATTGCCCTTGCTAGATTTTGACTCTTTGGGGCAGGTTCTTAGCTCTGTTAATATTTGCATCACATATACTTAGCACCTGTCTGACACATGGTAACAGTCAATAAAATATGGAAGGACAGAAAGAATGAAAGAAGGGATAAAGTAAAGAAAGGGAAGGAAGAAGGAAATCTATTATTACTCTCAGTTGCTAGCTATACTACTTTCCCAACATCCTCTTTTTATTTTTAAATGAACTCAGTGACTCCATTGCTGGACAGTGCCTGGCACATAGTAGTTGCTTAAAAAATATGTGTAAAGTTATGTAACAAGAACTCTGGAGAGTAGAACAGCTCTCCACGTCTTCACTCTCCCATCACCCTGCTCCATCACTCAAGCACGAGCATGGGTGCACACAGACATGTGCCCATATTCTGGGGCTGTGATCCTAGGAAGCTTTTTCTGGAACAAAGCCACATAGCTAACAAATGAGGTGCTGTTGCTTCTAAACTTAACTAACAGCAATCTTGGCCCTGTGTGACTGCCTAGGGAATCACAAATGAAGGATTTGAGGACCCAGCCGCTTTGTGGACTCATTCCAATGAAAGAATACAGGATACACTTGAAATAAAGAATGCTTCTTTGTGACTCATTAAGCTCCCCTCTGTTCCTCTCTATTAGGCATGTGTCTGCCATGCCCTGCAAAGCTATGACATTCAAAAGTGGAAGAGTCAGGCGGAAATAAAAACATTCCGCTTCAGCGCCTAAACCATGTGCCCCTTAATCTGAAATAAATCTGTGACAATTGACAGATACTTCTTTCAGACAGTTGTGGAGAAAGGCTTGACTTGTCCTAGTAAATCACATACAGGCTTCATTATTTTTAGTCTCGTTAAAAAAATAGTTACCATGGCAACTGCACCTTCATCTAGGGCAAATGTTATCTCTCTAAATCAATAAAATGAAGAGTCCCACAAATACCCAGTGCTTTGAAAGGAAGAAATGACTTTTCAATAAAATTCATTTCTTCAAGACTTCGCCATTCATCTACATTTGTAATCCAAGATCTTTTTCTCCATCTAAATAAGGGATATTAAAAGTAACATCCAACTTTGTAAAGTCTAAGGCTGACCTTGCTTGTATCTGTTTACAGAAAATTGTGAATTCTATCACTTCCTTGAAACATATAGCTTCATTTGTGGCTTTTTTACCCATTCTCAGGAGGCATCATGGTAATTGATTTGGCCCTTGGACACAGCATTGTGTATTCTGAGAGGACAACGAGGAGAAACATATCAGAACTTGCATGTCTTTTCTCAACTCTTTTTTTTTTTAATATTTAGTTTTTTTTTTTATTAGTTTATCTATTTTTTAACTTTACAATATTGTATTGGTTTTGCCATACATTGGCATGAATCCACCATGGGTGTACGTGTGTTCCCCTTTCAGAACCCTCCTCCCACCTCCCTCCCCATCCCATCCCTTTGGATCATCCCGGTGCACCAGCCCCAAGCACTTGAATGGAATATTGCTGCTGCTACTAAGTCACTTCAGTCGTGTCCGACTCTGTGCGACCCCATAGACGGCAGCCCACCAGGCTCCCCTGTCCCTGGGATTCTCCAGGCAAGAACACTGGAGTGGGTTGCCATTTCCTTCTTCAGTGCAGGCAAGTGAAAAGTGAAAGTGAAGTTGCTCAGTCGTGTCCGACCCTTAGCGACCCCATGGACTGCAGCCTACCAGGCTCCTTTGTCCATGGGATTTTCCAGGCAAGAGTACTAGAGTGGCATGCCATTACTCAGCCATTAAAAAGAATACATTCGAATCAGTTTTCTCAACTCTTAACAGATCATTTTAATCGATGCAGCAGACAGCTGAGTTCCTGTGGGCTCTCACTGAGTTACCTGTGGGTATGCCGTATGCACTGGTTGACTTAGTTACTTTGGCTCTATTCTTGGTCAGAACTGAAATTGTTTCAGAGTATTCATGAAGATTTCTTAATACATTAAAACTTGTTACTGTGGTACACATGAAGTATGAGATTTGAATCTTATAAATTAAATCTAATATGTCAGACTTTTTTCCTGCTTGCTCAGTCACTCAATTGTGTCCAATTCTTTGTGACCCCATGGACTATAGCCCACCAGGCTTCTCTGCCCATGGAATTTTCCTGGCAAGAATACTGGAGTGGGTTGCCATTTCCTACTCCTGGGGATCTTCCCCACCCAAGGATCGAACCCCCATCTCTTGCATCTCCTGCATTGGCAGGCGGATACTTTACCAGTAGTGCCAACTGGGAAGCCCTGTTCCTACTTAAAAAGTGTTAACTTTAATGTCAGATCACAACACTACAGGCTGTGGGAAAGCACAGTTGGTACCCACCTGTGTCTCCTGGTTTCAGGATGCTGAGAAGGTCTTCTAGCCCCCAAAGACTTTGCTTCCTCTATTTTCAGACTTGTATTTTTTCCACATTTAATACCTTTGAAATCAGGATATGCCTGATAATTAACAGGCGTACTTTTTTATTGGTGGCTTCATTTTTCTTAGGGGTACACACAATGACAATAGGAAAAAAGAGTGAAACATTTACTGCCTGCTCATGAGGTATCAAGCACTGAGATAAACAATTTCTAGACATTTTTTTGTACAATGCTTACATAAACCCTTTGAAAAAGGCATTTTCAGTTTTGTGGAAAACTGAGATTCAGTGGGCTATGAGACTTTTTCCAAGATCACAAGCTGGCAAGCATCAGAGTCAGACGAACACAAATCTAGATGACTTTATTATCATACGAACCTTCAGATTCTCTACCTGACTTGCCCTCAGCTTGTTAGCTTCATAAATAATTTGCACATCTTTAAGTTCTGGTGCTAGAAAGCACCTCATGAGTCATAAGGTCCACGCCATTCATGTTGCAGATGGGGAAACTGAGGCTGAGAGAAGTGACTTGCCCAAGGCAGTCACAAAAGCAGTTGTGCCCCTGAGAATCAGCATGGCTGAACCAGGGAAGAGAGTCACCAGGTTCCTGCAGTGTTTCCATCCCCTTCACAGATTGTACCTGCTGGTCCTCCCTTGTCTGGGGCTGCCCGCTCTGGACCAGGCCTCCACCCTTCAAGGTGCTGACACTCAGCTCCTCCCTCTCTGTTGTCATGCTCCCCTAGATCTCAAGATGATTGCTCTCCTATGCCCCTGCTGCCCTCTCCTTACCCCTAGGAAACCTATATCTTGTGACTCATCCTCCAAGGTAACAATGAATTCCATGTGAAGATAATGTGACAAGATGAGAGAAGATTCTCTTGGACCTGTGCTTGGAGACATTGCCCACATCTTTGCTATATCAAGAGAATGACTTCAATGGTGGGAACGTCAATGAAAATGGAAGGGAAGGCTGCAGATACAGATTCTGAGATGTTCTGTGGATATCAGAGCCTTAAGTAACCCTTGAAATCACACAGCAACCTCTCACTGCATGTAGAGAGGCAGGTGGCATGGCACAGTGCCTGGATTGCAAAAAAGTGGCAGCCAAATACCAGTCCCTTTTCCTATAATCATGATGAAGTTGGTGGTCCACAGCTTTCTGCACTAGGAATGGATTCAGAGGCCTTTCTTCTCTTATTTATTTAATTAGTTTATTTTTTGGTTGTGGTGGGTCTTTGTTGCTTCATGTGGGCTTTCTCTAGTTGCAGTGTGTAGGCTTCTCATTGCTGTGGCTTCTCTTGTTGTGGAGCACAGCAAGCTTCAGTAATTGCAGCGTGTGGGCTCAGAAGTTGCAGCTCGTGGGCTCGAGTGCAGGCTCAGTAGTTGAGGCACGTGGGCTTAGTTGTTCAGTGGCATGTGGGATCCTCCCAGGGCAGGGATCAAACTGGTGTCCCTTGCATTGCAAGGCAAATTCTTATCCACTGGACTGCCAGGGAAGCCTGAGGCCTTTCTTAACAGAGTGTTCCAGGTGGTACCTCTGATTGACTGCAGTTGATTATAGGGATGAAACAAACTGATTTGCCATCTCAGTGTTTCCAAAGGCTTTGGAGACTGAGAGATTACAAAATAACTGAGCCTTCATTTCTCCCAATGGAAAAAAAAAAAGACAGTATAGTTTGATTTATATAACTGATATAAGATTTAGAGGTAACATATGTAAGAGCACATTTGGTACCATGGAGTCTGGTACACAGCAGGTGCTCAGTGACTATAAGTGGTCATTCATATAAGGTCAATGCTGATGGGGAGCAGGTAGAATGCCACAGCCCAGCTGGAGAAGAAAGGCACTTCTTGGCCTCTCTTTGTTGTCTTTCTTTATCTTGTGACATTGCAGACACAGGTATGTATGTTTCAGGTCTCCTCCAAAAGGGTTGAACATTCTCAGGTCAGGATGGCAGCTCACCACCGATTGGCTCAGCAAGTTAGGACAATCACGTCAGGTAGGCAATCTGTCCCTATAGTATCCCAGGGATATAGCACCCCGGGGGTACCCCTGGTTGTGCTACTCACAGTCTGAAGGGCTGAAGAAAGTCCTTTATTCCAAGCCTAGTTCAATTTCTATAAAATATATATGATAATCTGACTCTGGAGATAGGTATATTGATGATATAGTGATGGATTCACTAAGAGTCATTATATATTTTGAAAAAAAATCAAACCCTTAATGAGTAGCAAGTCTATTTAAAGAACACCTTTCTTTGTAGAAAATAGAAATGTTACTTTATTTGGAATCATATTTATTTAATGTGCATCTTAAATGTCTTGAACTATGTCATTATTAGCTATGATATGTAAACTCCTAAAGGCTAGAAAGATGTCTGCTTCATTAATTTTTTTAGTGCACCCACAATAATGACATGAACAATGAGATTTTTAATCCATTTACATGCTACAATTGCAGACTGAAATATAAACTGTGTCTCATACTCATAAAGAATACTATTTCATTCTTAGTTTAAACTTTAAGAACCAGAAATCGAAGGAAGCTGTTCTGTTACAACAGCATTGAATATCTTTACATGCAGCACAGATGGATAATTATTGGTTTATTTTAATTTTTAAAGTATCAATATTAACCGACTTACTATGAGAGAAGCCTGCCCAAGTAGAAAATGTGAAAGATGCCGAAAACTACCTGGAAAAAATAAAAAGTCATTTTAAGTCCCATGCTGGAAGATAATTGTGTTGAATACCTTAATATTTGTTTCCTGTGTGATTCATTTTAAGGTGTTATTAATATGCTCTAATACTTAATGCATTTTAAGACATTCAAATGTTTCTTACCATGATTTCCATCCTTTCAGTTAATGATCCCATGTTCTTCCCAGGAAGAATTATTGTTTTGTTATCTTTCAATGCATTGAAATGTGTTGTGAGTTAGAGGAAAGAATGCTGTGAGCAGCTGGTGACTGCCTCCTGTTGAGAAGGAAAGTTGTGGTTACTGCAAAGGAAAATCTAATCCATCTTGCCCCAGTGCACTTGGTCTTCCAGAGCCAGGTGAACTACCTTTGACTGTTTCCCCAGGATTATGTCACCCACCAAGGTAACTTTCTTCTTCAGTAGGTGATGTTAAGAAACAAAGCAACACCCTTTAAGTTAATCACTTTTGGAAAATAGAGAACGGCTTTATATTCCAAGGCTTTGATGTGTTTAGTGGTTCCTGTAAGGCTCTGCCTCCCTTTTCATTTTGATTGACAAGACCTTTCCTATATATTTGAGCAATCAAGCAGCCCAGTCACAGAGGGTAGAGGCATTTACCCAGAGCAAACTTGTACCACTCACTGCGACTTTCCAAAATCTTGAGTACAAGTTTCAGCTTTACAGGTGAGTCAGCTCCAGTAAGATCAGGTAAGTGCTTCTCCATACAGGAACTTCATTCTGCCCGAGGGTAAGTCCAGAGAGCCTTGCTAAGGTGACAGGTCAGAAGTAGGAACTGGGAGATAAGTTTGGGAATAAATAACTCTGCAGTCTAAATCATAATGAATTGGGGGTGTTCTGTAAGTGGAGAGTCCACCTTCATTTCAGCATTCAGGTGTGTCTGTCTGGTGGGCCAATCATGAAAGAAGTGATTCTGGCTCCTGAAGAAGCACAGGAAATGATCAAGACCCAGGAAAGACCCTGATGCTGGGAAAGGTTGAAGGCTGGAGAAGGGGGCAACAGAGGATGAGATGGTTGGATGGCATCATCAACTCAGTGGACATGAGTTTGAGCAAACTCAGGTGGATAGTGAAAGACAGGGAAGCCTGGCACACTGCAGTCAGTGGAGTCTCATGATTGAGCCACTGAACAACAGCAACAACAACAGAGAGGATAGACAGTAGATCGGTATTTGAGTGGGGTTGTGTTTTAAATACCCCTGATGCTTTCCATCATTCGGATTTAAATTTAGTCACAGCAAGATGCCTATTACAATGGAAGCTTAGATCAAAGGGAATTTGTAGCAACTAGGACACATTTTTATCAATGGCCACCAAGTCAGATGTGAGGGCTGTTTTGCATATCCAAGTTTCATGGTTTTGTGCTGGGTTGGGTTAGTAACAATACGTATGGGGCATGCAATTATTATTTATCTACCCCTCTCCATTTCTCATCCATGACATTAGAAATATAATTTTGAGTGAAGCATGTAGCATGATACCAAATACCTTGGATCTGAATAAAAAAGTTTCATGTGTGTTCATGTATTATGTTAGGATATGCACTACTTTTGGTGTTAGTCATATTCTGTATTCATGCTGAAGAGATTATTGGAACAAACTTCTTTAATGCACAAATCCAGCAGTTGGGATACCATAAGGAAAAGCCTTAGGATACCCTTGGAGGGTTGAGTGTCTAGTGACCCGAAATTCTAAGGGCAATGTCCCTTTGACAGTGACCAACACATTATCGATGGAGGTTATTGTTATTGTTGTTCAGTTGCCTGGTCATGTCTGACTATTCGCGACCCCATGGACTGCAGCACACCAGGCTTCCCTGTCCCTCACCATCTCCTGAAGTTTGCCCAAGTTCACGTCCATTGCATCAATGGAGGTAGCTAGATCTATCAATAAATTCTCTTTCCTTTCCCTCTCGGAGGAACAGCATGAGGCTGGTGTACCTTTTCCTTGGCCCCATGGCCCTCCTGCTCCTGGCTGGCTGTGGCTGTGTCCTCAGCACCTCCAGCGGGAACCTGCGCACGTTTGTGGGCTGTGCAGTGAGGGAGTTTACTTTCCTGGCCAAGAAGCCGGGCTGCAGGGGCCTTCGGATCACCACGGATGCCTGCTGGGGCCGCTGTGAAACCTGGGAGGTGAGTCCCAAAAGAGGCCCTGGTGGCAATGCCTTCATGTCACTTGGACTGATTCTAAAGTACTAACTTAAAAAAATTTTTTATTTCTTTATTTTTATTTTTGGCTGTGCTGACTATTCTCTTAGTGAGGAGTAGGGGCCCCACGGAGCATGCTCCGTAGTTGTGGCGCTCGGGCTCAGTTGCCCTGAAGCACATGGGATCTTTCCAGACCTGAGGTCAAACCTGTGTCCCATGCATTGCAAGGCAGATTCTTAACCACTGCACCACCAGGGAAGCCGAAGTATTAAAGTTCTTAATGAAATGAGATAGAGCTGGGGTAGCTATACTTTGTTATTGGTTAAACAAACAAACAAAAAACAACTACTTGGAATCCTCCAAAAATAATCTGAAAGAAACATGATATTGCCCTTCTAAAGAAACACTGGTAAAATTAATAATTTGATTGACATGGTGTCTGTCTATTTGGGAATCATCTCTGGGAGGCCAAGTTGTGCTGTTTTTCTGCCTATTTTACAGATGCCATGCAAGAATTCAATTGGTAGCTGACTGCAGAGTCATGCATGGAGTCAGTGAAAAGTTTGGAATAAATTCTTGGTTCAAGCTTATAACCCAAACTCTTCCCTGTGTTCCTCCCTCTGTAAAAAAGCCAGCCAGTTACCAAGGAAGGCCCTAAGCTAAACATCAGATGAGGCATGTCCTCAGCCCCTCCTTCAGTGCCTCACCCTCAGCCCTGTTCTCTGCTTTCCCCTAGAGTCATTCCTGGGTCCCTCAGGGAGCATCACTGACAGATCTATTAAGGCTCTTCATATACAATTATATCCAGCTTTTTTAGAAATAGTACATTTAAAATGAGATAAAAATCTCAATCAAAGTTAGGATGCTATTAGGCTGAGAGGAGGAGATGTTTGAGGGGTGAGGAGATGGAGCGCCTTTCAGCATCCCATAGGATCACACCATCTAGTGACTGCTGCCTCTGCCCACTAGGGCCTGAATTGGTTCCTAATGAAGTACTAGCTCTGATTTTGTCACCCTGGCTCCAAAATCCTTTAATGACCATCCACTGTTGCAAATTCAGTAACTTAACTTTTAAGGTCCTCAGCAATATGCCATCTGCCTATTTTCCCAGGCACTGCATATATTATTAGCTCTGCCTAAGAGACTAGATTTTAAAGGTTTTATTCAGTATTCCTCATGAAATCTTACTTTTGGTCCTTTTCTCATATTCCTGCTCACATTTATTCCTTGATGCCAATCTCCAGAACCAATTCCTCTGAGCCTTTTCTGACTCTCTGGTCAGCCCATGGCCATCATCTACCTTTGTCTTACTTCCTTCCCCACCAAACATTAGGTTTTAAGCTTTTTGAGTGTAGAGGTTCATTCTTGTGCCTTTCACAGCTCTTTTCAAAAGACATGTATAAGCAAGGCATTCAACAGATGTCTAATTAAAAGGGATGAATCCCTTCCTGGAGTTATACATCTTCTCACCAAACTGAGCCCATTTAGAAGCCTGGTGGCTCAGATGGAAGAATCTACCTGTAATGCAGGAGACCTGGGTTCAATCCCTGGGTTGGGAAGATCCCCTGGAGAAGGGAATGGCTACCCACTGCAGTATTCTTGCCTGGAGAATTCTATGGACAGAGGAGTTGAGTGGGCTACAGTCCATGGGATCACAAAGAATTGGACACAACTGAGTGACTAACACTAAACTAGAAGCCCATGAACACTATGAAAGGACACTGCAATTAGGAAAAATATCCTTCTATTCAGGGACTCAGAGAGCAACTTGTTATCACTTGGATAAAATTATGGCCCTATGATTGGAATTGGATTATGGTAATGAAACCTGTAACTTACATGAAACAACTCCATCAAGTTAGCTTCATTTTCCCATCATTTGGGGGCTTGAGACATAACAGCAAATGAAAATTCAGTTGTTGCAGATACTGTGGCTGTCACATGACATCAGACTTATATGAGAAACTTTCTTGTGTTCAGGGTGTGGCCTGGCAATGCCTTCCCCTGCTCACAGCTGTGTCGGGGCTATTTGGAGCTCTTTCTGGGCTAAAATCTCAAACTACAATTTCCTTTTAATTCAACCCATCCTTTTTTCCCCTTCTAAATCAATGAATGGCTTTAACTGGGTAGCTGTCACCCACAGGAGGTCAGGGACTGTGCTCTCACTGGAGCAATGGGAACACTGAGACTATTAAAGAGCAAGAGTCTCCTTAATGTCAGTCAGCTTTTATTTATGCCTTTATTGTGGTATGAAAATGGAGGCTATGTCTAGAAAGTAAATAAAAGAATGAGGTTTATTTTCCCCACAATCTGAAAGTTTCTGATTGATAAAGCACTTGTTTTTGGTAAATTAACTGGGGAGCATGTCTGAAAATTAGGATATTCATGATGACACAGTGGCTGGATCTACTTTGAAGGTGGAATTATTGCTGAAAATAGCCTTTGTTCCTGGCCTAGGTTTAGGGTAGCTAGAGTTAGCAAATAACCAAACCAATCAAGCCAGGATGCCAGTTATATTTGAATGTCACATAAACAACCCTTTTTTTTTTTCATTTTGGTATAAGTCTATCCCATGTAATATTTGGGATATACTTATACTAAAAATGCTGTTTATTTGAAATTCAGATTTTACTGGGTATCCTGTATTTTATTTGGCAATGCTGCCTGGGATTCCAGATTACAATAAGATTAAGATAAGAGGACATGAAGCAAACTGAGAAAGGCTAAAACATTATCTGAGAAATAGTAGGAAGAAGTTGATATTGAATTTAACTCTTCTACATGATCCTCATTGAAGGGAAAGCCATATTCCCATGACATGCATGTAAGATCTGCATCCTGGACCTCCATTAAACATATTTCAATTGCCTGGGACAAATGAAGGTGCTGTCCTCTGAAAGCTTGCTAGTTATTATTTTTATATTACTTTCTTACTCTTGTAATTGCTCTGATAAGAACAATAGACTACACTTACTGAACACTCACTTGATGCTAGTCATCTACCATCTTATCTCACCTCCACAACAATGCTGGGAGGTAAGTATTTTGTTTTACAGAAGAAACTGATTTTCCAAGGTCTCCAACAAGTGGCAGATCAGGGATTCAAGCTTAGTAGGTCTGCCTGAAGGGTTTGAGATGTGCTGGTTTCCTGATCTGTATGCTCTGTTTATCAAAATTATCTTTGAAGTCATGATCTCTAAAAGGTGAAGGAAGGAAGTGAATCCTTTGATGATCAGAACCAGCACATAGGGCACTAAGGAATCTGCTTTGCTCTCTTTTCTTTTATTGATTCAACAGGTGGTTGTTGAATTTGCTTTCTACTGGAAGGGAAACAAGTAAAGAAATTAACAAGTAAAGAAATGAATAACAAGCTCATCTCTTATACTGATAAGTGGTACCAAGAAAATGAAACAGGATGGTATGTTCTAATGGGTTTTCTGTTTTCTACCTGTGGGGACAGAAGCCTATTTTGGAACCCCCCTACATCGAAGCCCATCATCGAGTCTGTACCTACAATGAGACCAAACAGGTGACGGTCAAGCTGCCCAACTGTGCCCCTGGAATCGACCCCTTCTACACCTACCCTGTGGCGGTCCGCTGTGACTGTGGGGCCTGCTCCACTGCCACCACGGAGTGTGAGACCATCTGAAGCTCATGTGACCTGCAGACACAGCTGGAGGGCTCCAGGCTCACGGACACACCTGCACGGGCAGCATGAGCAGCAATACCCCCTGAATTCAAGGGCTGTTTAATTTTGACCCCACCTATGCAGGAGGCTATACATCTCCCTTATGCCTGGCTCAGGCACAAGGCTGAGGCAGCACACTTTATGTTAAAAATGCAAAACAGTATTTGTGCCTTCCCTGACACAATTTCTCTGGTTCACCCACTACAAATTAAATTTTCTTTACCTTGAGTCTGAGAACATAACTCGTATATCATAACCCGCCTCCAATATGGATTTATAGTAAGCCAATATTTTAAATGCTTTGGGCATAATTAGGAAATGGGGCTAGAAAAGCCTTTAAATTCTCATGTCTTATTTAATGACTGGTCTCCAAAAAGATTTATGATCAAAGTGCCAAGAATTAATAAAAACCAACGCTTTAGTCCTCATGCCCTCCAAGAAAATCCAATTGCAAGCTCCCTTAGAACTTTCTTTTCCTTTTAGCTGAGTGATTACCTACACAAGATATAGAGACTGCTCAGATTAAAAAAGGGAGGGCAACAGTAGCTCAAATTGAAAGTTATCTGGATTTAAGGGATTCTTTTCCCAAGAAAAATTCCCAAAGTCCCTTTTTAAATCCTTAATAAAGAGACTCCTTTGTGATTAAAAACAAACAAAAGACTAAAAAAATAAATGTAATCAGAGCTATCACTTGATCTTAAAAACTTGTGAAACTAAACTTATGCGTTTAGACTCAAGTGATACTCTCCCAAATCTATGTCCCAGATTATCAGAGTCACAAATATTCTTTACCACTGAGTATATTTTAAATTGTAGCTTTTTAAACTCAAAAGTTCTGTGTTTGTAGGGGTAAAACTGCACTGCTGACTCAGAGGAAAAAGTCTGTGATCGTCTAGCTCTTGCCCTCTCTAAAATCTTACAGCAGCTGATTCTCTGTGACTTTTTTTAAAAAAAACACTCTAATGTTATGTAGGTGTCTTTAGTTCTGACATTGTGGGGGTTGAAATGAACCTCGTTACTTTTACACATTGCACCAGGAGAATCTATATTAATGACAATAAAGCATTTCCTCTGTCTTTTGAATTCATGAAAACTTTCAAAAAAGTCTCTTTTGTCTTTAATACACTTGGAATTATAACAACAATCACACTTAAAATGAATTGCAAGGTTATTTTTACTTGCACATTTAGGATGTCATATTTAGTAAGGAATACAGACAGATGACTGGGTACCATGAGTCCCAAAGGTGGCTCAATCTGTATTCTCATCCCTGGCATTTCATCAGTAGGAACCAGGGGTCCTCCTTGAATGAGGAATCAATGAGTCTCCATGAAAACAGTAAAGCAAATGCTAGGATTGATGGTCTAGGATTGGGATGCTGAGGTGGACGTCCCAGAACAAAGAGCATGAGCAAAATCCATCCAACCTTCAGTGCAGACCTGTTGGTGGACAAGAGGGTCACTCTAATGTGAAAAATATGTGAGTGCCTGCCTTCTCTGCTGGGGTGGAGGAAGGGGATTAGGGATAAGACTTGATGGCACCACTCAGGTGTTTTCAACCCATCCCTCAGAACTTCCATGAGGAGTTTCTGGGAGAAAGAGCTGCTTCTTAAAGAAACTTAGGGAAAAAGAGCAGAAGCAGGAAGGGCTTGCCAGAATTTGAGAAAAGGTGACTGTAGCAGGTGGCACAGTGGTAAAGAATCCATCTGCCAGTGCAGGAGATGCAAGATACTTGGGTTCAATCTCTGGGTTGGGAAGATCCCCTGGGGAAGGAAATGGCCACCCCTTCTTGCCTGGAAAATCCCATGGACAGAGGAGCCTAGTGGACTACAGTCCATGGGGTGGCAGAGAGTTGGACATGACTGAGCATGCAGCATCTGTAAGGGTCCTGGTGGGAAACAAATAATATTAAACAAAGAGCCTATTTACAAACATGAAGACAGAATTAAGGAAACCAACTAGGGGGTGGTGAGACACTCTCAAACCCTTATGTGAAGCAGTTGGCAACCGAGGCTGAAGGACCAGGAGAAAGAGTGATTTTCAGATCTCAAAGAGAACTGTAGGAGAGGAGTTTTTTGACAGGGGTTGTGGTTTTTGATAGGAGGATGTGGCCGTTAACAATATGAGGCCTGAGAGGGAGGCAGGTGGGTAGCAAATACTCTAACCTCACTCTGCTCCTGCGCCCTGATCTTCTGCAAATGGGAAGGCAGAGAATTAGGGAGTCCACTGGTTCAACTCATAAATGTTGGCCACCCAAGAAGCAGGTTGGAGAAAGGTGGGGAGTGAACCTAAGGGGTCCAAAGGATAAAATCCCCAGAGGTATCTTTGGGAGACTTAGCCAGAATGCCATAGGTAGTAATGCTGGCCTCGAGAGCCGTAGGAGGTGCTACAGCAACACAATTACTAAGACTCTGCTGTGATGAATCGGGATGGGGTGCATGTGGAAAGGTATGTATGGGTTAATACAACATCGACAACATCTGAGAGATGTGGGAACCGAGGTAATGATCAAGACCGTAGGAACTGATTGGTTGTTAAGTGCAATCAAAGTACTTGGGGCTTGGCATGAAAGCCACATTTGAAGAGATTCTCTTCTCCTGAAGATGGAGGGCAGAAGGTGCTGAAAATCAAGCCTCAGGCCTAATCGGAAGATCAGGTGAATCATCAGAAAGGCTGAGTCCTTCACCCTGACAATCTCCTATCCTTAAGTTCCTCACAGGGAAGTAGTGGGTCACAGAGACTGCAGTGGGGACAACCCCTGGATGAGCTTGAGGTTCCCTCATCAAAAAGGCTGCTCCTTCTTCCTAGAGGATGCCAACCTCCTGGTGCTCAGAGACCGGGCCGAGGCCGCATCTGAGGAGGCTGCTTTACATACCACCTGCAACCCCTCATTTATCCTACGTGGATAATTAGGGTCAAGACTCAGGGTGACCCGGCTGGGGAAGGACATTCCCTCTGGTGGGAGGAATGAGATTTTCCATTGAAGGAACCTCAGGACTTTACTAAAGCAGACAGGGATCAGGGAAATGTGCTTGGGAATGGATCTTGAGGGTGTCAGATGGATGGGATAAGGGAGAGAGTGGCAGAATATAAGTCTATATATCCCTGGTGGCTCAGTGGTAAAGAATCCCCCTGCAGTGCAGGAGACCCGGGTTCAATCCTTGGGTCAGGAAGATCCCCTGGAGAAGGGAATGACTGCCCACTCCAGTGCTCCTGCCTGGAGAATTCCATGGACAGGAGAGCCTGGTGGGCTAAAGTCTACGGGGTCACAAAGAGTAGGACACAACTGAGCGACTAACAGTTTCTCACTCCAAGAAGAGCTTCTTGGGCATTCTCCCATGACTCAGGACTAGCATCCTCACAAGGACACCTGGATTGCATTCCAGTGTGCGGTTGGACTGGCTCCCTAAAGCTTGGGGGAAATGGTGGCTTACATGAGTGAAGAGAAGATCCCAGACTGTCCCGGCAGAGTGTTTGAGGACTAAAGCCTCAGAGAGGGGCCCTGACATGTTCACCTGGAGAGTTCAGAAGATCCCCCCTTCATTAAAGCGACGAGGAAGGCACCAATGAGGGGCTTCTGCATCACAGAAAAGCTCAACAGTGGCTGTCTTTGTAGACCAGGGTTGATGGGCAGGAGAAACTGGGCTTCCTGGTCTCAGCAGAGGTGACAGGGGTCTGGAACAGCAGAGGCCTGGTGGTGACGTGTAGCTGCCAGAGGCGAGGTGGACGTAGTTGCCATAACAGGAGGAGGGTTCTGATCCGCAGGGTCTGCGGTGCTGTAGAGCAGTCCACAGTGTTCCTAGTCCGTGGTGTTCCAACAGCTTCTACAGTAAGTATTTATTACAATCAGAAATGTTATTAATGAGAAGGGGGAAAATGTGTCAGTGATAAACTTGATTGTTTTTCAAATCTCCTCTTCCCTTTCCCTGTGTCCCTCTTTGTCATTCTCTTTTTCTCCCTCCTTCGCTTCCACAAGTATTTATGAATTCTAATTTTGTGCAAAGCACTATGTTTGAAAGTACAGATATAAATATTGCTACCATTTATGGATTTCTTATTATAAACAGGACCCTTTATATATATATATATTTAAACTTTTAATTTTTATTGGGGTATAGCCGATAAAGAAACAATGTTGTGATAGTTACAGATGAACGGTAAAGGAACTTAGCCATACATATATATGTATCTATTCTCCTCCAAACTCCTCTTCCATTTAGCCTTCCACATAACATTGAGCAGAGTTCCACATGCTATACAGTAGGGCAGGACACTTTATATTAATTCTTTGTAATCTTGTGTCAACTGTGCTCATAGGCATTGTTATTGCTGAAGCATTGTTAATGCCATCGCCATTTTACAGATGATGAAATCAAAGCTCAGAGAGGTCAAATAACCTCCCCAAGATGAGACAGCTGATTGACAGCACATGCCAGCTTTCTCTGACCCAGAACCAAATTCTTTCCATTGGAGCACGATGGCTTTTTGGAGAGTGTCTTCTGAGTTGTTCTTGCCTGGAGAAGTCTTTGAGTTTATTGATGTCAGACTCTTTCTCACCATTGATTAGCATGTCTGCTGTCTCTACTGGAGGTAGCTCAGTGCAAGCTTGGGTTGTTGTATGGAGACTGTAGTTTTTCTCTAGTTTCCTTTATAACCTCTAGCAAGATAGTGCTTTGCTATAATTCAAACCAAAGCTTGTAACAGGAGAGACTTAGAGAGAAAAGAAGCAGAGCCTCAAAGGGAAATTCAAAGAGACTGCTGTAGAGATGAAGGTTGTATGCCCTCAGCTCGTCTCCCAGGCAGTGTGAACGCTGGCAGAGATGGTGGCCATGCCTATTGGTGAAGGAGAAACTCTAGACAAAACTGACTCCCAGCAACTCCTTACTCTTGGAGATATGTTTATTTTGCAACTAACAAAAGGTAAGGAGAAGGGGAATTTCCTAGATTTTTTTTACCACCATAAGAGTGTTTTTCAATGGAGAATGTAAATACTCACAACACATTCTACTTCTGGGCTTATTAGTTGTGCTGATTGAATTCACGTTTTCCTTCTTCCCCTGATCAGGAAAGGAATGAGCCACCACAAAAGTACCAAATTCTGCTGCAGTGACTCAACTCTTCAAATTAATTAGGTTTTTAATAAAAACATTTCTGAGATAGTAAATAAACTGTATATCTAATCAAAAATAACGTGGCATTGATAAAAAAAATACATTACATTTCATCAAGTTTTCCAAGAGGACTGATTATCTTTTTCATTCAGATAAAATGATGTTTCAGGAGACATTTTCTTAAAAATAATATGTACCTTATCCTTTTTGGTTTTCTTCAACATGTTAAAGCAACTTATGAAGAAGTAACTTTAAAAGGATTCTTTGGAAAATTCTAAAAATATTATTTTCTGCTGAAAATTTCTACTAGAGAGATAGTTTGCTCCTTATTGGTGAAATGAACCTTCTGGCATTTTCTTTTACAATGATCTCCCTTTGTTTTAATGAACAGGGCTGTTTGGAATTGTGTACAGAGAGATCTAAAAGGCTCAGTGGCTGGTTGTTGTGGTCCTGGAGTATCTGAAGGGGATGCTAAAGACCTCTGAGGAGGTAGGTGATGTCTAACAACAGAGGAAAGAAATAGAAAAAGGATGAGAAAAAGAGGAGCAGGTGCACAGCACTGTATCCTGTAGTGTTAAGTAGAGACTTGTTCCAATGTTAAGGAATTTAGAGGGATTATTCGAGTCTCTGTTCCAGGTCCTCATTAGCAGGAGAAAAGTAAACATTTCCTAAGCTCTTTGGCTTTATTTTTTACTCTGAGTTCCTCTGACTGTAGTTCTTTAGCATACTGAATAATTGAGTTAAAAAAAAAGGCTTCCTGATACACAAGATCAATAATATGCTTTGACCTTGACTGTGGGCCATCAGGGCTTCTGGAAAGTCATTCAAACCCCCAAACACATACACCCCCTTCTTCAAAAGAGAAAAAGCCATTTTGCTTTAACAAAGAATTATCAGTGTGGGCTTGATCTCTGGGTCGGAAGAACCTCCGGAGGAGGGCATGGCAACCCTCTTCAGTATTCTTGTCTGGAGAATCCCATGGACAGAGGAGCCTGGTGGGCTACAGTCCATAGGGTCACAAAGAATTGGACACCACTGAAGCGACTTAGGATGCACTCATGCATCAATACTACCGAGACGATAATGGTAATTTTTTTTTGGTGATGCTCAAGATATGATTACCAGTAAGTAATAAATATAACTACCTCTAAGTCATAAATAATAAATAACTTAATTTGAAAGAACATTTGTTCACTTAATCTCTTGTTGTTGTTTAGTTACTAAGTCGTGTCCAACTCTTTTGATTCCATGGACTGTAGCTTGTTAGGCTCTTCTGTCCACAGGATTTTCCAGGCAAGAATACTGGCATTGGTTACCATTTCCTCCTTCAGGGGGTATTCCTGACCCAGGGATCAAATTCACATCTCCTGCTTGGGAGGTGGATTCTTTACCACAAAGCTTACCTGGGAAGCCCACAATAAACTCTATACATATACAATAAAGGATACTGATGAATTACTAATTGTCATTATCTCTGAAGTACACATGCAGAATTATACAGTTGAAATGGAAATTTAATCCTGTGAGGTTGCCAGGTCTTTGCATAGGAAATGCATGAATAGATCACGCTTCCTTGGCCTCACCCTGTTGCTCATGCAGAGGTTATTAATACATGGAGAGGTGCACCCTTGAAGGAAGGTTCTCTAAGCTTCTAGGCTGTTCTTAACCCCCATCTTCCATTACCCTCTTGGCATCTGCATATCAAAACTAAAATATTTGGGGGGACCAATTTTAATGAGTGGAATGACGACATCCAGTATTTTCAAATATGTTGGAAAAGGCTTTAAAAGGAAGATTTTGCTCAGCTTTTAGCTCCTGTTTGAGCAAGCTGAGGATGCTAGCGCTGAAATATCTCCCCATTGAAGCATAAGCATTAGTTAATGAGAAAGTCCAACTGAAATCAGTGGCAAATTTCAGCATGAACAAAATCTGAGCCACCTTCAGGACAAACCTACGGTACAAACTAACGTACTGTAATTTCACTCAAGACTGTCTCTACGCTGCAGGCTGCTGGCCAGTGGAGTAGAAGCAAGTGGGTTGTGACCAGAGGCTTCTCTCCTTTGGCACTTGATTATTTCAATGTGCTCAATTCAGTAGAGGACTTTCCAATTTCTTGGACTGGGATTTTGTTTTGCTGTTGCAATAAAGGGAGTGGGAATAAGACATTTAAAAATGATAAGTAAATGGATTCTTAAAGAGAGATTGATTGTTGTTGTCAGTGTTCTTGCCTGATCAGTTTCTTATGAGGAAGATAAAACAGGCTCTATTTTGTAGCCTGGGGAAGGGAGTGAATGGGTGGGGGTGCAGGGCCTAGGAGGATACACAGCCCCTGGTGTAAGAAGTGCTTTTTGGCAGTTTGCACCAGTGGTTATGAGTAAGAAGCTGCAATAATGAAAATCACCTTTAGTAAGATTCTGGTTTTGGTTTTGGCTAAACCCTTCCAAGAATGCTAGCTGCTAAAAGCTGTACCCAGGTTAAGGATAACAGGTGGTCCCTGCAGCCTTGAACGTGAAGGAATAGCTGACTGACAGGACCAGAATCAGAGACGCAGGGGGCAGAAGGTGGTCCTTTCTAGAGGAGGTGGTCCCTTAGTGATGGTATCTGCATAATTGCATCAGTTTCTTATTCTGGGATGGAATCACTGATATTGTAGCTGGAAAATTAGGAGGCCATTTGTAGGTACAAAAGAAGTGGTGATCCTTGTGTACTTTGTTTGAAAGTAGATATGATTTGCCTTCAGGTCTTCTGGAGCAACAGTGGAATGTGAATAACATAATAGGCTTAACCATGTGTGTGTACAATTTTCAATTTTTAAAGGGCTCTTGTACACGAGGTGGGGTATGGGTAGAGTTAACAAAGCATGGTCCCCTGTGACATTTAGTAAAAATGTGTTGAATAAGTGATGACAATTCTGGTCTGTGCTTAGAGCAATAAACATCTAAATCAGGGAGATGCCCTTCGTAGAGGTCAAGTTGTAGTCAATCCTTATTCTGGCCTCTAGAGAACTGTCTAGAATATTATCTTAAACAGTGAAGAATGAAGTGTTATGCCTCAGATAACCAACAGTTTTATGCCTCAGAAATTTGTTTTATCTTCATTTTATAAGTTTATAATGTTACAGGATATAAATCTTTCTTATTTCTTGATGGGAAATCATTTTGGAGGTTTTTTCCTCTCCCTTATAAATGCCAGAAAGACTTTTGGAAAAGAAGTTCTTGAGATTTATCAGTTCTTTCAAACCAGATGCTGCTTTTCTGCTCTGGATTCCAAAACATGCTGTTTCTTCTACTGCAGCTGGGAAGCACATGAAGAGCAAAAGAAAGGACTTCTGAAAGTCTTTTTTTTTTTCATCCAGTAAATGTGGACAACTCAAATATTGGCCTAAGATAGCATCAGAGAGACAGGTGGAGCCGATGGTTTCATCATCTGGCAGCTACATGTTTGGGTGTAAAGACTAATGATAAACTTAGTTGTCTCATAGGGCAGTATTCTCAAATTTTAAAGTGCATATAAGTCACCTGGGGTCTTATTAAAATACAGCTTCAGATTCAGTAGGTCTGGCCCAGGACTGAGCTTCTATAGTCCTAACTAGCTCACAGGTTGTGCCCATTCTGTTATTCCCTGGAACATACTTCGAGTAGCAAAGTTCCCATTCTAAAGGATAGAGGAGGCAGTTTTCTTGTGTGTCTGGTGGGGACCCCGTCAGATAATCCATAAATGAGAGTAGGAAAAAAGACTGTATAATGAATTAAAAGTCAGAATACAGCACAAGATAAACTTCAAGTTTACAGTACAGGAAATGACATTCTGTTAATTACAGAAAGTGTACACAGAATAGCCATTACAAAGAAGCAGATGGTAAGAAAGCCAATCTGCAAGCAGCTCAGCCATGCTTCCCGTGTCTATCATTTTCCCTGTCGAGATCACCTGAGGAGGAATGTGGACTGTTTCCATTGGGATAAAATTCTGCTGAGATGTACTTAAACGCAATTACTGTGTAATCAGAGTGAAAAAAACAATTTAAGCCAGGTGATGAGAAGAATGTAGAATTCATTAACCTTCTGCCCACAGCCCCTCTGTGAGAAAAAATCCAATTGCTTACAAAAATTGATTTAAAAAATAGCAGGTGGTGGTACTTTCAGGTGTGTATTTACAAAGCTGTCCCAAACATACCACCCTGCTATGAAAAAGTTTCTATTTTTTCTTTAAAGAATTAACATAAACTCAAAAAGACTGCAGAGAAGGCAATGGCAACCCACTCCAGTACTCTTGCCTGGGAAATCCCATGGACGGAAGAGCCTGGTGGGCTGCAGTCCATGGGGCTTCGAAGAGTCAGACATGACTGAGCGACTTCACTTTCACTTTTCACTTTCATGCATTGGAGAAGGAAATGACAACCCACTCCAGTGTTCTTGCCTGGAGAATCCCAGGGAGGGGGGAGCTTGGTGGGCTGCCATCTATGGGGTCACACAGAGTTGGACACGACTGAAGTGACTTAGCAGCAGCAGCAGCAAAAAGACTGACTTGTCCAGGGTCTCTAGGAGGTGAAGTGTGCTTCTAGACGAGACTCAGCTCAGGGTCTTGGGACCCTCTCCTCGAATTACTCCAGACATCACATCCCTAAAACACTGATCAGATCTTGTTCATCCATGATAACTGCATATACTGAGAGGCTTGGAGGACACGGTTGAAAATACAACAAAATTATACCAGCTACATATCATAAAGTTTCTGAGTCACTGCAGAAAAGAACTCAGAACAAAATGAAATTTCCATGGTAGAACATGTTTAAAACACGCACAAAATGACTCTAGATTTTAACAGAATATTCCCTAAGGAGAAAAAAAGACATAGATTGTGACCAAGATTAATCATGCAGCTTTTCCTCTAATTTCCTGTAGTGGAAGTTAAAAGCCAAGAACTGTTATTGAACTTGCATCCCACGAATTCATCGATGAGTCAAACCCTCCATGACTCACTCCTGTCCTAACCCCAAGAAATCTTCCAAGAGCACAGCTGAGCCTCTAGTGCTTGAGGAGCTTGTGTGTAGAGCTTGGTGCTTTAATTTCCTTTTTGCTCTTTGTTGACCATGGAAGCACCATGAACTGTTGCCTTATCTCATATTTTTGTGCTCTGTTATTGCTGTTGTGCATTTTATTTTTTTGTTTTGGAGTTTAGAAATGTTTTATTTTAGAAAGGTAACACCATTGTCCATTTTAAATGCAATCTTTCTATTTAGAGTTATTCCGCCAAGATAAATAAACATTCTTCATACAAGTAGCTGTCTTTCCAGATATCCCGCAGTCATTCTTTTCAGGTTTTAAGTCATGTTCATTCTCAAGGAAACTTTCAAAGTGATTTATTCACTCATATTTCTTGGTTAATTTCCTTTGCCTGCCCGCTCCATGTTAGAAGGTTTGAGGAGGATGAAGAAGAAGGTTTGAAGTGGGATGACCTGCATGGCTATTAAAGACCCAGAGAGCGCTATCCAGCATCTCATCCATTTTTAATGAATCACGAGGTGGCATTATCTAGGATTATCACATAATTAATTCTGTTGGCTGACTCTGCTTAGAGACCCAGAAACATAGAATGCTCTTCATGAGCATGGTCCTGTTTTCTTCCCCACGGCTCTAGAGACCAGGCAGAAGTTAGTGATTCTCCAGAGGGACTGTCAGATTTGTGTTTTTGCTTTCTGTTTGGTTTTAGTTTTTTCTCCCTTCTCTAAATGTTTCCTTTTTAAGAGTACCTAACTTTCTTCGCAAGAAGTTTGGTTTCCCTGACCTCTCTCACTCTCTCTTTTTCTGTTTCTAATGGTCCTTGAAATGAAAATGTTCTCTTGAGTTTTTCTTTGTACCTGGGCAGCCTACTCAATGACTCTTAAGAGAATAGCTGGTGACCTGTGGTTCTCTTTGCAGAAGAGAATGCACATTTTGTATTCTGGCCTCTAAACACAGAGGTAGATTTAAAAATGAAGACATAAGTGGTTAATCATCTCCAGCATGGTGTCAAACATTCCTTTAAAGCCAGACCTTGATTTTTAATCTTCCATAACTTTGGTCTTATGGATGAATCTGCATTTATGAAAGCAATACTGCCTCTTTAAAGGCTGACCTCAAGTTATATTGGAGAAGGAAATGGCAACCCACTCCAGTATTCTTGCCTGGAAAACCCCACGGATGGAGGAGCCTGGCAGGCTACAGTCCAGAGGGTCACAAAGAGTCAGACATGACTGAGCGACTTCACTCACGTTATATATTTCTTCTTGAAGACCCACTACTTTGTGAGGTTATAGGAACTAATACTCCTAATGATGATATTTATGTTGGCTTCACATTCTGGGTTTAACTTTAAAATTTTTTTTCCTAAAATTGTGAGTATGGTTGTGATTGCCTCTTTACTACTATTTGAGTATTAACTTCCTTATTGATGTTTTATGAAAGCTGTGTGTATGGTTACAGGCACTTCATCTGGTACTTCTCTCACAGACCAGAAATCTTCCAAATGGTTCTTTGCATGTTATGATCAGACATATTGAAGTCTCAATACCAAATATCTCTTCCTGTCATATGTGTGTGACAGTTTTTGATTTCCAAATTTAGTGCTTTCTTGTTGAGAGTGCTGCAGTTGCTCTTTGGGTATAAATTTTCTTGGCAGAAAGCAGCCCAGAGTTCTACTGTTAACATGGTTCTGACTTGGGTCTCCCAAATAAGTCCATTAATTCTACTAAACAACCAACCATCTGATTGAAAAAAAAAATCTGTCAAACTAGCTACTTGATCAAGCCATGAAATTGAGATTATATTACAGTGTATATTTGTAGCTTATTATAGTGGCCCACGTCACATATTTGAAATGTGGTTAGGATCTATAGGATAAACAGATGCAACTCAGGTAATATACCTACAAAACTCCAACTTAATATGTTGATAATGAGTAGATTCTAGTATGAAAGTGAAGTGTTAGTCGCTTAGTGGTGTCCAATTCTGCAGCCCCAGGGATTGTAGCCCACCAGGCTCATCTGTCCATGGAATTCTCCAGGCAAGAATACTGAAGTGGGCCATTCCTTTTTCTAGGGGATCTTCCTGACCCAGGGATCGAACCTAGATCTCCCGCATTGCAGGCAGATTCTTTACCGTCTGAGCTACCAGTATAGATTACGGTATGGAGTTGAAAGGCACTGGATGGGAAGCAGAAAAACTGAGATCTGTCCAGCTTTGTCACAACATATCTCTTTTAACTCATCTGTGTATTCAAGAATATGTTTTCTAATCTGTTCAATGAGGAGATTGGACTATAGCTTCTTCTATCTCAGAAAAGTCAAGACTGTACCTTCAGTAGCGATCTGTTGCCCCTTCTTGACTTTGAAGATGGTGTAGACCTTTAAAAGGGTCCTTGTTGAGATTTCTATGTCTTTCAATCTTTGGTTTCAGAATATAATTTTATTCAATCTTATGGCAGAAAACTTTTTTTTTTTTTTTTTTTTAGAGAAATTAACTACCTATTGCCATGAAACAGGGAATACATGATTAATTTGGTGGAATGACATGAACTCTTTTAGGTTGCTTTGTTCTTCATTATTTTATTCAACAAGTAGCTCCTAAAACCTCTAAGAGTCTGGGCTCCACACAGACATTGTCTCTCCACGTTCTGGTTCTAGGCGAGAGAGAGATCTCCCACTATGAACAAGTTAATCTCTGTGGCCCATTAGGGAGGTGATGACCTGGGGAACCATTTGCCTGTTGAGTGCACACATCTGGAAAATTCTCCTTGGCAGAGCAAACACACTGTTCTCAATTTTTCATCCACATCAGTGAGGAGCGGCTCTTCAGCAAGACGTAACCACACAATAATGTAACAAAACCAGCTAACGGCACTTCATTTATTATAGGGCTAAATGCTCATTATTGTTTGTAAAGGATGAACTCATAACGTCTGCAGAGTTACAGTTTATACATGGTTGATTTCCACTTACAGAGAGAGAATGTCCTTGTTTTCTCTAAATGTCAAGCTTTGACTTACAAAACTCCCGTTTTCTTTTAGGTAGGGTGTGTGTGTATTCAAGAAAACGTTCAGCAACTAGATGGGGGAGAAGACAAATAAAACTTGAAATGTAGAAGAAGGGAAAGCACATTTCAAAAATTCCAAACAAACAAACCCCCAAAAACTGAGGGGGTGTCATGGAAGTCTTCACAGAAAAGACCACTACTGCATGCTTCTTTTTAAATGTGCTTCCTCCAGGAGCAGAAAGAACTAGAAAGACTGGATTTTTCCAACAGGAGTGTGAATCTAGAAATTCTTAAACTAAAATTCGTGTAATTTCATGCTGCAAAGAGGCACTTTGCTTATGCAATTGAAATAAAAATAAAGTGCCTACCTGGGTGTTTCCAGGATAACTGTAAGCAAATAAAACTAATTAGAAGCCTTCACAGTCTCTAATTAAAGCTAGGAAATAAATCACTCTGAGATATAAGAATCCCTGGATGTTTGGAAGAGTCTCTTCCCCAAGGCCAAAGTCCCTGTTCCACAGAGCACATCATTTTGGAAGCAGGGCATAGATGGATCCAGAGCTTGGTACTCATGGATATAGACCAAAATACACATTTGGGACAATGAGTACAGGAAATAGGGAGGGGCAATATTTCAGTACCAGTTATACTTGGAAAATATCGTTTGAAGAGAATGAGAGCTCCCATGGGACAAGTTGAGAAGCACTTTCAGTTGAAGTGAGAGGGAAAATTGAGGCACTTTGGCTTAACCTTTGGGGACTTTTAAATGCAACTTTTTTACATCCCATGATCAGATCCTTCTTTGGAATCAAGTTATTATTGGGCATGGGAGACAGTGTGAAATCAAGAGAGGAAAGAGGCATGCAGTGGGGAAGGGAGGAAGCAGGAAATTTCACTTTAATGAATAATAATTTTTTTAAAAGATAGGTCTGCCATATTCTCTTCCTAAAATCAGTTTGATTGAAAAGCAGAAATCCTACTTTCTTAAAAGTACAGTTCATTTGTAATTTTGAAGAGCCACCTCATCGGAAAAGACCCTGATGCTGGGAAAGATTGCAGGCAAGAGGAGAGGCGGGAGACAGAGGATGCAATGGTTGGATGGCATCACTGACTCAATGGACATGAGTTTGAGGAAACTGTGGGAGATAGTGAAGGACAGGGAAGTCTGGTGTGCTGCAGTCCAAGGGGTTGCAATGAGTCAGGCCTGACTTAGTGACTAAATAACAACAATGACAATATAATGTGGAAAAAATAAAGCGACCAATCAATGTCTTAGGCAACAAATGTGGACCTGCAACAATTCAGATGGTGTTTCTTTCAATCAGGGTCAGAAATTATGGCTTTGTATATTTCCAAAAGTTTCAACATTTCCTTGTATCTTCTTACAGTCAGGCATTCAGAGGTACATGTTGGTTTTACTAGCTTTGGTAGAAACATGCTGAAAATAGGAATGAACATAAAAACCTTTTTCTTTAAGATAGTTTGGTGTGGTTTTATAAGGCCTGAGTAAACTGGTAAATTAGTAATTTCTTAAAATAATACAAATCTATGTAAGACACATAGTAGAACAGCAGATTCAAGAAAAAAAAAAAGGTTAGTATCATATTCCCATGTTTTGTAAAAGACATCACGTAAGGCCACCAATACAAGAACCAAGTTCTTTTTTTGGGTTTTGTTTTCGGTTTTCCTGTGATGATTTCCTATCAGATTCTCGATCTTGGAGGGGATGATGGAAAACTCAAGATGGTCTTTGACTTTGTTTCCCACGTGGTCAGCGGTGACACTGGCTGGGATCTGGGCTCAGCACTCTCGTGGAGTGTGCAGTGTGGATGCTTCTGGCTGGTATGGAGGATGTGGCAGTTGGCTGATAGTGTGCTGTGCTTGGGAGGGCTCACAGGGCAGAGGGCCAAGCCTCTGGGTCTGGGACTTCCTCTCTGGCCATGCCCTCCTTTTGGCTTGAGCTGGGTCACAGAGACTGGCTGCCATTCTTACCCTCGGTGGGGTGGAGGTGGGTCTCAAGCCACCTCAGATAATTGAACAGCAGCTGTGACACTGGGAGCAGTGTTTCTTCTTTTTCTTGGGATGGAAAATGGTGAGGATTGCTTCATCAAAAACTGCTTTGAGACCTTTCTGGGTCAGGGCCGAGCATTCCAGGTAGCACTGTGCTCCGATCTAAAACACAAAGAGAGGCGTGAGAGGAGGAGAGAGAGAAAAGCACAGTAGTGTCTGCCCTCTGCCCAGCCAAGCGCTACCGCTGCTTGTCTCACAAACAGCCCGGGGATGGTTTGGATCACAACTTTTCCTTCTGTGTTTCAACTTGCATCTGCTTTTCTTTTTGGTATTTTTACATATTTTGCTTTCTGATGTTAACATTAAATGACTGTGGATTGCTTCTGATAAACAAGTTTATTTTTAAGTATAAGAATATAAAATATAAAAATTAAGAGAGGATTCAAAACCAGTGATATGGTTTAAGTATTTTTTTGTGAACTACAGGGTACGTGATGTTGTTTTTCATGCCTTCTCATTTGTACGCAGAACATGTGAATGTGGTACAAGTGAAATGAATTCCCTTCTGTGCATAGTAGGGCAGGGTGTCAACTTGCTTAATAAAGCTCATAGAAAGAGAGTGGTTTTATAGAGAGTGATATGGTTTTATAGGTCATTTTTGATTAAGATGCACTTCTGACAAGGTCTCTCTCAGCAAAGTAATATCTGATTGGTTATATTATTCACTTTTAAGATACATTAAAAGGCATATGTTAAGCAGTTAAAAAAACTCTCAAAACATATAAAAATAAAGGTCATAAAATGTATCTACTGGCACAGATACGCTCTTTGTCAATATACGGTCTATGTGTATTTAAATGACAAAATATCTTGTGCTTGCCTAGGGCTTTATTTCAAAGCTTTTGATGATTTCATATTATGATATATTTGATAATCACAGATCCCTATGAGAAATATAAAAATTCAGGCCAGAGCTACAGATTCTCATTTTAAAAAATTGCAGGTAGAGCAGCCCATGTTTGGCAGTCAGCTTCATGAGCTAATTCATGTGAGCGAGACCTGGGGTTTTAATTGCTCCAAGCTCAGTATGAGCTAACAGTTTGATGTGGACTTTTTAATATTAAGGACATCTGGAGAAATGCTTCTATTATATGCTTCACATTATAAGAATAACTGAAAAATTAAAGTGTATCCAGGAGAGGGTGGATAGATGGAGAGCTCCTGGAAACCAACAGATAAATGACTAAAAGAGGGTAGTAAAATCACCTGCCGATTAGGGCCAGTAGCTTAGGGGACTGAATAAAGTAGGGCTGGTGCCAGACAACAGGGAGAGGTGGAGACTGCGGCATCCTGTGGGTGCACACCCCTTTAAAGCTGGCAGTCTATCTGGCTTTGGACAATTGTTGTCATGCAGGAATGTTGCTTCATTGTTGCCATCTTCATGTTTTTGAAGAGGACGTGGGCATTTGGACTTTAATTAATATTTACCAATTAAAAAACACTCTATGGGCCAAGCAAGACACTAATGTGGTGTGTCTTGGGCAGCAACCAGCCAATTTGTATGGCTTAAGGACGTCCAACTAGAAAGTGAACAAGCTAGACCTAGAATCTGGGTCACTTGATGACTATTCTTTTCCTGGTTTCATGATGGAAACTCTGACCTTCATCACTCAACTCTGGTCAAGTTGACAATGAAGTGAGGCTGCCCACTTGGTTGAAAGTCCACAGATAAGAAAACTAAGCATGAGGTAAAATTGTTCTGGTGGGGTCCAGATATGCACTTTTTTCCTATATGGTTATTGGTTACTGTATAAGCCAAAAAAAAAAAAAAATCCCCAAAGGAAGAATGTTACATATTGAAAACTTATTTTATGGTTTCACTTTGACCATGGTCTGGATTACAAAATAGCTTTCTTATATAATTAAAAACAATTGAATATAAGAGAGGGATAGTGAATTGAAAGTCACTCAGTCATGTCCGACTCTTTGCAACCCCATGGACTATACAGTCCATGGAATTCTCCAGGCCAGAATACTGGAGTGGGTAGCCTTTCCCTTCTCCAGGGGATCTTCCCAACCTAGGGATTGAACCCAGGTCTCCTGCATTTCAGGTGGATTCTTTACCAGCTGAGCCACAAGGGAACCGAGGGATAAGGATTAGAAAAATTTTTCCTAATAATGTCCTGAAATGTCATCTCTTACCATTTGGGATTGTATTCAGGATTCAATTTTAACACATGTGAAAAGCACAGTAATTTAATGAATGTGTCTACTGAATGAGTGCTTATAATGTACTGGCTCTTGTCAGTCATCCTGAAAAAAATGCTCAGAACATGCCATGGGGATGTTGTATCTAGAATACCTCCCCACTAAGATCACAAGCCTCGACTGACTCTGGGAATTACAGGACAGCTGGACTGAGCTGGGTTTACACATGGAATTCTGGACCATCTGGTCCTGCAAGATGGGAGAATGCACATTTTCTCCTTCTCTTGTCTCTCCCCCGCCCCTGCCACAGTGCTGTTGACAACATATCAGAATTTTCCTTTTGATGGTGCAAGTGGAGTCCAAACTTGTCTTTCCCAATTCAGACATTTCTGAAGATAATCAAACAGTAGATCAAGGCATTATTGTGCAACTGGGTTAATATAGCATTATCTTGTACTGATAGTTATAGGAAAAGTAGCAAACAGATTTCAGGTGTGATTTGGGAAATATGTGTGAGAACCAGAACCCAGTTGTGAGGTCAGCATTGCTAACCAAGGATTAGGTGCTGTAATGGTCAGAGGAAAGAATTCATCCCGATGCAGGTAAGACTTATTCCCTATAACACAGCCATGTTATAGGGACTGCCGGAAAAAAAAAAGTGTGCCCTCCAAGGTGCAAAATGTAAAACCATCCCAAGGAAACATAGCCTCTTTTACAGCAGCAACTTCATCTGCCTCTTGAAGCAAAGTGACCTACACTGTTAAATATTTAGAATCCATCTGCAAGCGCTCAGGATTCACAGATCTTTGTTTAGATACACATGTTAGCAATCTGGGACATGCTTTACCAAAATGATGTGTTTTCAGGAACAAAATTGAGACTGAGGAATGTAAACTGAGAGAACATTTTCCTGATAACTTTGTAAGAGCTGTAACATTGTTTCAGAAGCTGGGAAATTTATCAGAGGTATACAGAAGGTAAAAGAGTGTGACAAGAAGAAAAAAACAGGCAAACAAACTCACAGTGACCAATCAAGTGAAAGAAAACCTAGTGTTTATTCCAGGTGGTCCTTGTGGAGGTGGGACACGTTCTAGAATAAGATAAGGCATAACTGGAAGGAATAAAATGGAAGGTCTGCCCAGCTGCAGACATATCTGAGAGGACACAGTGTCCACAACAGTGCTAGCTAGGTGAGCTAGACTTTGTGGTAGGTACACTGGCTCACTTAGCTGAGAGGTTAAGTCTCTCACTATTCTCCTTTGTAGCTCAGAAAACTGATGTCGAGAGAGGTAAGTTAACCTCCCTAAGGAGGTTATACAACTAAGAAAATGGCCGATATTTGAATATGTCTGTCTCCTGAGCCTGAGTCTTAACCATTCTGTTGAGGTCTCTCTAGCAAATGAAATGTGATGAAAGAGCAAAATAAACAGATGGAGATTTTGCTATGACTGAGTGACGATGAGAGAAGAAGGAAAAGGAAGGCTGGTACTGTATGTAAATAGGGAGAAAAGATGTTAGTACAATAAACAGAGTAAGCTGATATCTAAAGAAGTGGTGAGTAGCAGAGAAGTTCCTTATTTCTGATTTAAAATTTAGGAAAGGTATGCAGAGAGAAAGTTCAACTTGAGAGCCACATGACAGAAAGAGAACCAAAGGACTTGTGAGAGAGATTCCATCTCAATAAAGTAGCATAATGACCAAACTGCTGAAAGAGGAAAAGTGTTTCTATGCTGGATGCATCGGCTGCTGATTTTTTTTTTTTTCTTTCAAGAATTGGTAGAAATTGCCAACTCAGGGGTGGATAATGTGAGTGCACTGCTTGAGTGTAGGTTATTATGAGGTGGTGGGGATTGTGGCTTACTGAACAGTATATATTGGTTCAGGTTTTTCTGTACCATCCTATGGGAAAACCTGAATGAACTTTCAGGCCAACCCAATGCCTTATTTAAAAAACTGTTTAAAAGTTGCAACTGATGAGGAAATGCTGGATGGTGCTGCCAGATGTACTGATTTTTTTAAGAAGTCAGAAATGTGTATATTTACATGAAGTTTCCAAATTGCTCAATGTTGGCCACTTCAGTTCAGTTCAGTTCAGTTGCTCAGTCATGTCCGACTCTTTGCGACCCCATGAATTGCAGCGCGCCAGGCCTCTCTGTCCATCACCAACTCCTGGAGTCTACCCAAACCCATGTCCATCGAGTCGGTGATTCCATCCAACCATCTCATCCTCCGTCGTCCCCTTCTCCTCCCGCCCCCAGTCCTACCCAGCATTAGGGTCTTTTCCAATGAGTCAACCCTTCGCATGAGGTGGCCAAAGTATTGGAGTTTCAGCTTCAACATCAGACCTTCCAATGAACCCAGGATTGATCTCCTTTAGGATGGATTGATTGGAACTCCTTGCAGTCCAAGGGACTCTCAAGAGTCTTCTCCAACACCACAGTTCAAAAGCATCAATTCTTTGGCGCTCAGCTTTCTTCACCATCCAACTCTCACATCCATACATGACCACTGGAAAAACCATAGCCTTGACTAGACGGACTTTTGTTGGCAAAGTAATGTCTCTGCTTTTAAATATGCTATCTAGGTTGGACATAACCTTCCTTCCAAGGAGTAAGCATCTTTTAATTTCATGGTTGCAATCACCATCAGCAGTGATTCTGGAGCCTAAAAAAATAAAGTCTGACACTGTTTCCACTGTTTCCCCATCTATTTCCCATGAGGTGATGGGACCAGATGCCATGATCTTAGTTTTCTGAACGTTGAGCTCTAAGCCAACTTTTTCACTCTCCTCTTTCACCTTCATCAAGAGGCTCTTTAGTTCTTCTTCACTTTCTGCCATAAGGGTAGTGTCATCCGCATATCTGAGGTTATTGATATTTCTCCCAGCAATCTTGATTCCAGCTTGTGTTTCTTCCAGCCCAGCGTTTCTCATGATGTACTCTGCATATAAGTTAAATAAGCAGGGTGACAATATACAGCCTTGATGTACTCCTTTTCCTATTTGGAACCAGTCTGTTGTTCCATGTCCAGTTCTAACTGTTGCTTCCTGACCTGCATACAGGTTTCTCAAGAGACAGGTCAGATGGTCTGGTATTCCCATCTCTTTCAGAATTTTCCACAGTTTATTGTGATCCACAAAGTCAAAGGCTTTGGCATAGTCAATAAAGCAGAAATAGATGTTTTTCTGGAACTCTCTTGCTTTTTCGATGATCCAGCAGATATTGGCAATTTGATCTCTGGTTCCTCTGCCTTTTCTAAAACCAGCTTGAACATCTGGAAGTTCACGGTTCACGTATTGCTGAAGCCTGGCTTGGAGAATTTTGAGCATTACTTTACTAGCGTGTGAGATGAGTGCAATTGTGCGGTACTTTGAGCATTCTTTGGCATTGCCTTTCTTTGGGATTGGAACAAAAACTGACCTTTTCCAGTCCTGTGGCCACTGCTGAGTTTTCCAAATTTGCTGGCATATCGAGTGCAGCACTTTCACAGCATCACCTTTGAGGATTTGAAATAGCTCCACTGGAATTCCATCACCTCCACTAGCTTTGTTCATAGTGATGCTTTCTAAGGCCCACTTGACTTCACATTCCAGGATGTCTGGCTCTAGGTGAGTGATCACACCATCGTGATTATCTGGGTCATGAAGATCTTTTTTGTACAGTTCTTCTGTGTATTCTCGCCACCTCTTCTTGATATCTTCTGCTTCTGTTAGGTCCATACCATTTCTGTCCTTTATCGAGCCTATCTTTGCATGAAATGTTCCTTTGATATCTCTAATTTTCTTGAAGAGATCTCTAGTCTTTCCCAATCTGTTGTTTTCCTCTATTTCTTTGCACTGATTGCTGAGGAAGGCTTTCTTATCTCTTCTTGCTATTCTTTGGAACTCTGCATTCAGATGGGAATATCTTTCCTTTTCTCCTTTGCTTTTCGCTTCTCTTCTCTTCCCAGCTATCTGTAAGGCCTCCTTAGACATCCATTTTGCTTTTTTGCATTTCATTTCCATGGGGATTGTCTTGATCCCTGTCTCCTATACAATGTCACGAACCTCTGTCCATAGTTCATCAGGCACTCTGTCTATCAGGTCTAGTCCCTTAAATCTATTTGTCACTTCCACTGTATACTCATAAGGGATTTGATCTAGGTCATACCTGAGTGGACTAGTGGTTTTCCCTACTTTCTTCAATTTAAGTCTGAATTTGGCAATAAGCAGTTCATGATCTGAGCCACAGTCTGCTCCCGGTCTTGTTTTTGCTGACTGTATAGAGCTTCTCCATCTTTGGCTGCAAAGAATATAATCAATCTGATTTCGGTGTTGACCATCTGGTGATGTCCACGTGTAGAGTCTTCTCTTGTGTTGTTGGAATAGGGTGTTTGGTATGACCAGTGCGTTCTCGTGGCAAAACTCTATTAGCCTAAATCACATCAAAAATACCCGTGTTGGTTGATCAAAACATTTGTGGGTGAAATTTGGGCCATTACTTGCATGTATCAGTCTCCCTATTTGGAATTTGATCTCCCCAGTCCCCTAGTTTCGTCCACCTGACAAACTTATTATCCTGGCTCAGTTGTCGGCTGCTCCAAGAAGCTGACTCTGAGTCCTTCTCCCCAAACGTGTCCATCACTCTCCCCTCTCTGCTACCCCAGTCCTTTGTGCACGTGTCTGTTCTATTTGTTCAGCTGGTGTGCTTTAGCTTGCCTGTCTCTCTTGTCTTCTGGGCTGTGGGTCTCCTGAGGGCAGGGCTCTCACTCTGATCTCTGTAGCCCAGATTCCAGCAGTGAGGTGACTGATTTCCCATGACCACAGGACAAAGAGGAAATGGCCGGCACACAAAACAAGGAGGGTAATGGTGACCTTCACAGTCAGCGGGAGGGTATTAGAGACTCCATGAGCATTGATGACAGGGTTTGTGCTGCAGTTTTGCTGCTTTAAACCCCACTGGTGCAAGTCAAAAACCCAAGAAACAGGTGCTCAGACAGAGAGTGAGAACAGCAATAAAAAAGGCACAGGGTGAAGAAGATGACAGAAGAGGCCAAAAATTGAAAAAAGGAAAATGGCCTAGAGTTTTATTCAGAAATACCTTAGGAAGACTGAGCTTAGAAAACCATGTTTAGATTGTATTCAGTGGAATTGGGAAAGAGAATGCACAAAGAAGCATCATCTTAGAGCTGAAGTGGCACAGATTAGGTATTAATTATTGCCAAGTAAGTCCAGTAGCCGTACAGGCATACACAAGTGACAAAAGTGTGGGAAGAGTAGGCTGAAGATTAAAAACAATAGTGAGAAGAAGAGGAAGGATAAAGCAAGTAAAGGGATAACAATGACTATTTATTATAAATTGATATAAAACATTTGCATAAATGTAATTGACTCTAGAGTGTAAATAATAGGAAATATGTATGACATGAAAATGTCTCAAATATAAAATGTCTTTTCAGATCAAAAAGAGATGATAGATGAAAAACATTTTGGAAATTGAAAAGCACTGAATAAAAGTATATAAAAAATCTGATCTTGCAAAGCATTTAAGTTATGGGGAAAATATACACATTAAAATAGGGGCCTTCAGGGACTTCCCTGGTCCCTGTGGTTAAGACTTCACTTTTCTGTGCAGGGGTACAGGTTCGATCCCTGGTTGGGGAGGTGACACCCAACATGTCTCACAGCCAAAAACCCAAAACGTTAAACAGAAACAATATTGTCACAAATTCAATAAAGACTTTAAAAAGGGTCCACATCAAAAAGAGTCTTTAAAAAAGATACGGGGCTTCGGTCTATAAACAAAGAAGCCCCAAACCTAAGGGTTTCTTTTCAGATTAGAAGGGGGGTTAGTAGAAGAGCATGGTGGTTAAACACAGTTTCATATCCTGGCCCTGCCACTTTCTAGGGGGGCGATCTTAGCTTCCTTGAGCCTCAGTTTCCACTAGGAGAGTGGAGGTAATAATATATACACCTTGGGGGGTTGCTGTGAGGATTAATTAAGACAAGGCATGTAAAGCGCTTGGCATGAAGCCCAGTGGACTGCAAATCCTCCATAAATGTTAGCTGTTATTATAAACTACTTGACAGGAAAGTCAGGGAGCAGAGAAACCTAAAGCATCTCTATAATTACATGAATTGTGATGAAACAAGTTAAACTCTTGCTTGGTTTTCTTCTAAATTGGATTTTGTAAGCTAAACATGATTTTCGCTGTATCTGAGAGCAGTTGCTAGGAGAAACTGGCAAAAGGCGATGAAGTGGTGAACTCAGCCATTGTTCCTAAAATAAGTATGAAATGAGATGGGAGGCTTTGGAACGACTTCTTCTCAGAGGGAAAAAACAACTTCCCCAAATGAGAAGCCAGTCTAGGACGTTGACAGGATGGTGGTGGGAGAGACTCCAGAAGCAAGAGACACAGAAAACAAGTTTCTGCACAAAGCTGGTGCTGAGCCTTTGGAGCCTCCTCGCTGTGAAAGATATCTAGCTAGGAATCACATACGATCATTTGTGGAACTGTATGTTAAAGTACTTTAGGGAGAGAATGGAAGCTGGATGTTTGAGGAAAAGGAAGAAGAGCCTGTAGAAATGTGCCCATTTCTTAAAAAACATTTTGGCTGTATCACATGGCATATGAAATCTTAGTTCCCCAACGAGAAACTGAACCTGTGTCTTCTGTGTGGAAGCGCAGAGTCTTAACCGTTGGCCCACCAGGGAAGTCTGACATGTGCCCATTTTATAGGTGGGAAAAGAAATGGTTTGAGGAGATGGTTTACAAAAGGTCAGGCGCATGGGGGTGGGGAGGTCGGGAAGATCCCCTGGAGTAGGAAATGGCAGCCCACTCCAGTATTCTTGCCCGGAAAATTCCATGGACAGAGGAGCCTGGTGGGCTACAGTCCAAAGAGTTGCAAAGAGTCGGACGTAACTGAGCGATTGAACACACTCACATACACACCTATTATCAGTTGTGTGAATCAAACCTGTTCATCTCCCTAAGACTCTGGGTCCTCAACTGTAAGACAAGACCACTGCTCTCTACCTAAGAGGGGAGCAAGAGGCTGAAAAGAGATGGAGCTTGTAAAGTGCTTAGTGAGAACAGGATGGGTGGCTCCCACTGCTGGTTCTAACATTACCACCCTTAGAAGCATTCAGTTTCTCAAATATTTGTGAGATGTTCTCACGTCTTACATCCATAGAAACAGAATTTTATTTAATTCATTTCTATTCAAATGCATCACTTAATTTTGTTGCCTATAAGAAAGGTTTAATAAGAGAAATACATGCATATTTATTCACAAAAATTTGGTAATTAATGTGACTCTTGACCTATTTAAAAGCAGGGGACCCCTAACTCTGTCCCAGGGCATGCATTTGCAGAGTTAGTTACATAAAGTAAAAGAGAAATTTCTGAGACCTTTGGCCTGGCTTGATGGGTTTGTGACTAAATCAATGAGGAGGTTATGGAAATATGATTTATAAACCTCCTTTTGCATTTGGCACCTCGTCCTCTCATATACATGTTAGTGTTTGCTTTTGTGCACCTCTTGGCAGTAAATGGGAGACAGATTTGGTCTAAGTTGTTTTCCCAACAAAATCGCTCTTTAGCTCTTAAGAATGAAGAAAGGACCATGGAGAGGATCATGGAAACTGTTCCAGTTGTGAGCAAGTAGCTATTATTTGTGAATAGCCCCTTGGATTCTTCGACTAGTTACCTTTTGGTCTATGTTACTCTGTTGAGAAGCTGTTGGTGACATAATCCAGCTTCTCCAAGTGGCTACTCATTATAGGGTGAGAAAGACTAAACAAATACAACACTGCCAGATGCAAATCTAAGTTTCTCTCAGGAAAATCACAAAATGCCTTTTATGTAGTCATTTAAATGAGTTACATGGATAATAAGCAGTGAGATTTACAGATATCTATCTAATGACTCCCTTTATTCATACTCAATATGGCAAATGGATATTCTAGAGGTTGCTAAATCAGATGATAAGTGCTTCAGCTGTTTAAATTCATCAAGTTTCTTTCTTTTTTTTTTAAATTTATTTATTTTAGTTGGGGGCTAATTACTTCACAATATTGTAGTAGTTTTTGCCATACATTGACATGAATCAGCCATGGGTTCACATGTGCTCCCCCTCCCAAACCCTCCTCCCACCTCCCTCCCCATCCCATCCCTCTGGGTCATCCCAATGCTCCAGCCCTGAGCATTTGTCCCATGCATAGAACATGGAATGGTGTTCCGCTTCACATACGACAATACACGTTTCAATGCTATTGTCCCAGAACATCCCACCCTCACCTTCTTCCTCAGAGTCCACAAGACTGTTCTATGCATCTGTGTCTCTTATTCTGTCTCGCATATAGGGTTACCATTACCATCTTTCAAATTCCATATATATGTATTAGTATACTGTATTGGTGTTTTTCTTTCTGGCTGATCAAGTTTCTTTCTTAATGAAAACCAGACAGTGCTGGGTGACAAGAATGCTAACCAAATGGTCCCTTCCAGCCTGACTTGAACAGAGGGAAGTGTATAAAGCAGAGAGATGATTTTGAACACATTGCATTTTAAAGCAAAAGCCTATGTCACTCTTCCATTCCAAAGCATACAGCAAACTCCTCTGTCAGAAACCATTGAAAATGAAATTCAAAATCAGTACCGCTTTTGCAAGCTTCACACCATGCTCGTAAGTGAGAGGTTTCTCCTTCATATACAGCAAACGGGCCAAAGTTTTGGGGTCATCTCGGAGATCAATCTGGCAAAAAACACACATGTGATACATTTATTCATTTTTTCAGGCCTTACCAGATATTTCAAGCTGTGACATAATAGAGATGTTTTCCCACTTGACACCCATGAAATTGCTGAATTTTCTTTAAGGAAGCACATACACATGGCCATATTATGTCTAGAAATTAAAGTGTGTTCTTTGTTATGTATACCCCAGGCTTTACTCATAGTTTCCCCTTCAAAACTATTACCCCGGGAAAGCAAAAGTGAAAGTTGTTCAGTCCTGTCTAACTCTTTGCGACCCCAGGGACTATCAGTCCATGGAATTCTCTAGGCCAGAATACTGGAGTGGGTAGCCTTTCCTTCTCCAGTGGATCTTCCCAACCCAGAGATGGAACCCAGGTCTCCCAAATTGCAGGCAGATTCTTTACCTGCTGAGCCACAAGGGAAGCCCAAGAATACTGGAGTGGGTAGCCTATCCCTTCTCCAGTGGATCTTCCCAACCCAGGAATCGAACTGGGGCCTCCTGCATTGGAGGAGGATTCTTTACCAACTGAGCTATCAGGGAACTTTCACTATTACCCTGGGAGCTGAGGACTTATTCAAATGATTCTGCGGCTGTTTCAAATGCTTTTGAAATTTCCTGTTTATTTCTAGACCCTACTTATTGGATATACAAAATAATCAGTCTTATTACCCTGCAGTGATGCCTCATTTGATCTCTAGTTATATTACCAATTCTATAATAGTTATTTCCTGGCTCTGATTATATGTATATTATATACATAGACTTTTCCAAACCAAATCTTCATACTCAAAGGGATGAAGATGTGTCACTTATGAGGATATTCTAAAGAATGTGCTGTAGGCTCTGAAGGCAAGTTCTAAAGAAGAATTTCCAAGGGGCTTGCTCAAGGAATAAACATTAATCTTTTCAAACATAGAACTACTTCAAAAATAGCATCCATGTGTGGATGAGGGTTGAAAATTTAAATATTTAAGTTGCTTTAACCTCTCACTGTGTGTGTGAACCCATGCATACATGCATGTGTGTCAATATGGGCACATCAAAGCTTGTGTTTTAAAGACAAAATGACACTAGGGTCCCCTTTGAAAGCCCATTTCTCAGCTTTAGTACTTTGTGGGTGGGTTTTATTTTTTTGCCTTAATTTTTCAACTTAGTGCCCACAAGTTATAAAAAGGATTTGGATCATACAAAGATGTTGGCATGTCCCATCAAACATTTTCTTACCAAATCGTCAAACATTATCATCTAAAGTTAAGACAAATGATTTTATTTAAACAAACAAATTATTATCTTTCAGAGCAGAAGCGTTAATTGTATTTATGGATCTGTTAGTTCTCTGTCCACATACTCTCTTGGAAATATTTTCCTTTCTCTTAATCACTTAAAAGTTTTTCTTGGTCAAGCAGAATGTAAAATGAGAAATAGAAAGCAGCTGCATATGAAACAGACAACAATAAAGCTCTTCAGTATCATTACATTTCTATGTCTTTGGGATAGTAATTTGGGTTTTAACATAGCAAAGAACAATCTATTTAAAACTATAAAAAGCTAGAACAAGCTCTAATGTGTTTGGGAACTGGCTTACTGTTGGAAATTCAAACTATTGAACTTTATTAGCTTTCAAAACACTTTAAAGTCTTACAATTGCAGCTTTGTCTGATATATATCTATTTTAATATCATTTCTAAGATCTGAAAGATGGGGGGCCTTCAAGGGAATAGGGAACAGTGAATTTCTGTCTTCCTTTTCAAGGACTGTTATTGAGGAGTTTCTGTCATAATGAGCCTATTCTGATTGCTGGGGTCATTTTGACATTCACACCTATTTTGTGACTTTCAAACAATCGTGGATTTTAGATATAAAAAAAATGAGGTAATAAGTGTAACTGACATCTACACCTCATTCCTCTGACTCAGAACTGGAGAAGGGTGTCTGTTTAAAAAATGACTTTGTTTTTTAAAGACAAGAAGTGGAGAGAAGAATTTTTCAAGGCCCCACGGAAACTTATTGTTACATATGCAATGGCTCTATTGTCTTTTCAACCGTGGGCTAAATAACCACGTGGTTCATAATAAAGGCTGTTCATCAGACTTGTACCTGAGACCCTCTAATCAATAGTGTTTGGTAGAATAGGACGTTCAGAAGATGCCTACAGGGTCTTTCCATTTTGGTAAACCCTCCACTGCCACCCTACCCGGCCACGCCGCCTTCTAACCTGGGTCCCTATGAGGACGTAAGGCACGTGAGGCATGCAGTCCTTCAGCTCCGGGACCCACTCCTCCTGGACGTTGTGATAAGAAGCAGGGTTTACGACAGAGAAGCAGATCAAAAACACATCAGTGTTGGGATAGGAGAGCGGCCTCAGCTGGTTGTAATCCTCCTGTGGGAAGAGCAAAGAGTCTGTGTGTTTGTACTGATGCAGCAGGGTGAGGTGCGGCCCGTGTGGTTCCAGGAGTGACGCAGACTTAAGATTCCACCGCAGCGCCCTCTGACGCCGTTCCTTCCCCGACCCCGGCATCTGGTGGTTCCCTGTATTACCAGAAGTAAAGGAGCCCTCGGCCAGGAAAACACTTTGTTGTGTACAGAGCAATTATGAATTGCCCTCTTTTAAGATGAACAAAAACAAACCCTTAAAAACATTTTAAAATAACTTTAGTGGGATAATTTACATACTATAAAGTTCATCCGTTTAATTTCTATAACTCAAGAAGAATTATTGCGATTCTTGTGTCTATGGGAATTGTGTTGTATTGAATATGGATTTAAATTAGTGGGCCATTGGCCAAGGCACAGAAATTCTCTCCTTATGTAATTTTTAAAAAATTGCATTGAAATTCAATTTAGAATAAGCTAACTAAAATGCAGAGCAACGAGTTGTTGCTAAAGCATACACCACAATATTTGAAGAACTATATTGTGTGAGACGTTAGAGCTAAGAATTTGGGATTTGTTTCTAAATCTACCTAAAAGCCATATTTGACCTAATAAATAAGATACCAGATTGATGATTTTTCCCCAAAGACTTTTCAGACCAGAATATGCTTTGGTTGAAGAGCTTGTGGTTGCATAAGATGTTTATGTATATGCTATCTTAGTGGGAAATGATAGAGAGAAATAAAAATGGTAGATCATCTCAACTTTGGGAAAAGTCAGCGAGTATCTTTTATTGTATGTAAAATATTTTAGGAGGTTCCAAGGTAAAACCTGCTATTTCATTAGAAGGTTTTATCTATTTTCATAGAATTTGGTAACAAGTGCACAGTAACTTTATGTGTGTGTGTATATTTTATATGTATATACTATATACACATATTAATAATACATGTTCTCACATACCACAGTATGACACAAATGTTCATACACACTACAGTATACTTCATATACGTACACATACTACATACAAGCACACATTATACATACATAGGTGAAACCAAATCTGTATGTTCACACTTAACACATATGTACATAGAAATGGACAATGTATCAATTCATTTATTAGGGTCTGTCCTTACCACTCTTTCTAACATTAAAAAAATTATAACACATATATGCTCATTGTAAATATTTAAACATTATGTAAGGACATAGAATTAGAAGTAAAAGTTTGTTTCTATCCAGTGCTTTATCTCTAATAATTTTTCCTCTCTTCTCAGAAGGAGCCATTATGTAACAGTATCCTTCCAAACTTTTAATATTTATTTACATATATAACATATGCATGTTTATTTAAAAATTAATTGATTATATAGCTTAAATTGTTGTGTGATTCTTGCTTTTTTAAAAAAAAAATTTTTTTTTTATTTGGCTGCATCAGGTCTTAGGGAGGCATGCAGGATCTTTATTGCACCATGTGAGATCTTTCATTGCAGTGTGTAGACTCTCTAGTTGTGGCCCAGTTACTTGCTCCACAGCATGTGGGATCTTAGTTCCCTCACCAGAGATCGAACCCACGTCCCCTGCATTGCAGGATAGATTCTTAACCACTGGATTACCAGGGAAGTCCTGATACTTGCTATTTTAAACTTAATATGTATGGATATTTAAAAATATCGATCTCACTATCTTTCTTTTGACTCTAATAACATCTTTATTAAAAGGGGGTGCACATGGCCATGTACACGTGTGCCTGGGAGGAAACCCCTTGGAATGTCAGGCATGGTCATCTCTGGTTGGTCAACATGCATTTATTGTCATTTAGTGCCCAGCACACAGGGGCTCAGTACACTATTACTGCTGCTAATTCTATCACAGCCTAAGCAAAATGCAATGCAGGCTGGCAAGGATGCTGAATAATCCTAAAATCCTAAAAAAGTGAACTAGAAACACACAAAAAGTCAGTTATTGTGGCTCATTTACCACATTTCTATTAAAGCAATTAATTGGGAGTTGAATACGTTGCTTAAAAACTGATTGGGCCAGGCCTACGACTGCATCTCAGTCAAGTTGTGCCCATGTCTGTGTGTGTATGTCTGCATGTTGAGGGTGGTAGTTGTGGGAGGGGACAACATCTTTTATCAGTACCTCCTCCTCTGTACACAACTAGCCCTAAAAGCCAAACCTCTCCCAGGGTCTCTCTCCCCTGTCTCTTCTCTCTCACAGTAGCTGTGAAGTCCACAAGCTAAGAACTCTCCTTCCCAGCCCATAATCGATAGCTGTTCATGACACCACCTGCTCCCTGTCACTGCATCCTCTCATCTGCATTGTCATAAATGGAGTAGGGGCTGTGTTGTTTTTTTCTTGTGCCCCACTTAGACTCAGTCCATAGCAAATATTCCATAAGTGCTGTTGACTGACTGGATGACACAGGGTCTGCTGTGACCTGCAAATGAATACACGGCTTTATTGTAGTTTTCGCCAGAATCACCTGGGGAGCTTTAAAAACCTCCCGATGACCTGCTAAGTCAACTGCCCGCCTCGTCCGTCCCTACCCTGGGATCAGTGAAACCAGAATCTCTTGAGAGTGGGTTTGGGTATCTGGGTATTCTGATTTCACTGGCCTGAGGTTGGCATGGAGTTGAGAACAACTGAGTTACATCACCTTCACTACCAACTGAAGATATATCAAGGGCTTATTACTAAGGGCCAGGCACTGTTTCAAGCTCTTTCATGCATGATCTAGTTGATCCTCTCACTAGCCCTGAAAAGATGGTACATCAACATCCAAATTTCATAGAGGAGAAAATTAAGGGTTAGAGAAATTCAGCACTGGACCAAAATTACAGAGCTTAAACACCAAGATAGTGTATTTAGCCTGAATCCAGCTCTGGCTCTTAATTGTGAACATGTAATTTGTTTCAGCCCAGAATTTTAAGTGACAGATTAAGTATTTTCTTGAAAATTCGGTTCTCTAGAAATCTTAATATGGACTGATGCTTTACCCAAGGTTCTAGGAAAAGAAATATTAGACCATGGGGTGTAGTTACCTATTGCACTCATCTCACACACTAGTAAAGTAATGCTCAAAATTCTCCAAGCCAGGCTTCAGCAATACGTGAACCGTGAACTTCCAGATGTTCAAGCTGGTTTTAGAAAAGGCAGAGGAACCAGAGATCAAATTGCCAATATCCGCTGGATCATCGAAAAAGCAAGAGAGTTCCAGAAAAACATCTATTTCTGCTTTATTGACTATGCCAAAGCCTTTGACTGTGTGGATCACAATAAACTGTGGAAAATTCTGAAAGAGATGGGAATACCAGACCACTTGACCTGTCTCTTGAGAAACCTGTATGCAGGTCAGGAAGCAACAGTTAGAACTGGACATGGAACAACAGACTGGTTCCAAATAGGAAAAGGAGTACGTCAAGGCTGTATATTGTCACCCTGATTATTTAACTTCTATGCAGAGTACATCATGAGAAACGCTGGGCTGGAAGAAACACAAGCTGGAATCAAGATTGCCAGGAGAAATATCAATAACCTCAGATATGCAGATGACACCACCCTTATGGCAGAAAGGGAAGAAGAACTAAAGAGCCTCTTGATGAAAGTGAAAGAGGAGAGTGAAAAAGTTGGCTTAAATCTCAACGTTCAGAAAACTAAGATCATGGCATCTGGCCCATCACTTCATGGGAAATAGATGGGGAAACAGTGGAAACAGTGTCAGACTTTATTTTTGGGGGGCTCCAAAATCACTGCTGATGGTGATTGCAACCATGAAATTAAAAGATGCTTACTCCTTGGAAGGAAAGTTATGACCAACTTAGATAGCATATTTAAAAGCAGAGACATTACTTTGCCAACAAAAGTCCGTCTAGTCAAGGCTATGGTTTTTCCAGTGGTCGTGTATGGATGTGAGAGTTGGACGGTGAAGAAAGCTGAGCGCCACAGAATTGATGCTTTTGAACTGTGGTGTTGGAGAAGACTCTTGAGAATCCCTTGGACTGCAAGGAGATCCAGTCAATCCATCCTAAAGGAGATCAATCCTGGGTGTTCATTAGAAGGACTGATGTTGAAGCTGAAACTCCAATACTTTGGCCACCTCATGCGAAGAGTTGACTCATTGGAAAAGACCCTAATGCTGGGAAGGATTGGGGGCAGGAGGAGAAGGGGACGACAGAGGATGAGATGGTTGGATGGCGTCACTGACTCAATGGACATGGGTTTGGGTAAACTCTGGGAGTTGGTGATGGACAGGGAGGCCTGGCGTGCTGCAATTCATGGGGTCGCAGAGTCGGACACGACGGAGCCACTGAACTGAACTGAAAAGAAAGGCCTATCTCTAGGTCTGCATCTACCAGAAAGTACCACCAGATGGCAGCAGACACTGTATATTTAAGACCTAAAAGCCTAAAAAACAACACAATTGGGAGGAATGTCACAAATACACAAATCGGGTCACAACTAGATAAGCAAATAACTGGTAGTCTGAAAGGATCATGTTTACTTGATTCTTTACCCAGAAACCCTCAAAGAAATTCTACTTACGTTATGGGAAAGTTAGGAAGACCCTGGGTTGCTGGATTAACTGTAGGTGGGAAGGTGACAGGAGTTTGGTTTTTTGATAATTTTCCCTCCTAGTAGGTCCAGCTGGGCGACTGCTGACCGAGTCCTTCACTGGGCTTTATCCTGCTCTGTATTCTGGATCTGTATTCTGTGGAAACTTTAGTGCTGCTGTATGTACTGTACTGTGCTCTGCTTAGTTGCTTAGTGGTGCCTGACTCTTTGCGACTCCATGTACTATAGCCCACCAGGCTCCTCTGTCCATGGGGATTCTCCAGGCAAGAATACTGGAGTGCATTGCCATGTCCTCCTCCAGGGGATCTTCCCGACCCAGGCATTGAACCCAGGTGTCCCGCATTGCAGGCAAATTCTTTACCACCTGAGCCGCCAGGGGAGCTCAGTCCTGCTGTATAATTCCAATAAAAAAGATTAATTAATTTCCTATTGAATGCCTAGCATATAGCATTAAGGATGCTATAAGAACTATATAGAGTAAATAAGAATTGGAATTCTGGTGGGAAAAAGATGAGAATATGGGAAACAATTTGATTTATGTGAAAGTGAGAGGTGAAACGTCTCTTGTGTTAGTTTCTCAGTCATGTCCAACTCTTTGTGACCCAATGGACTGTAGCCCACCAGGCTCCCCTGTCCATGGGATTCTCCAGGCAAGAATGCTGGAGTGGGCAGCTATTCCCTTCTGCTAGAGATCTTCCCAACCCAGGGATCGAACCCAGGTCTCCTGCATTGCAGGCAGATTCTTTACCACTGAGCCACAAGGGAAGCCTTGCTTTTAGTTAACTCTCTGATAATAGAATACTATAGACTAGTTTTTGACTGAATTGGGAAAATACAATGCCAAGGCTGGAAGAGGTCTTAGAGATCATTAGTGCAGTGGATCCCAAAGGAGCATGGGCATCACCTGGAAGCTCGTGAGGAATGCAGACATCACCTGGGAGCTCGTGAGGGATGCACATTTCCAGGTGCCACCCAGCCTTCTGAAGCTGAGGCTCTGGGAGCGGGGCTGCCCGCTCTGTGACCTAACAGGTCCTCCAGGTGACTCCATTGTAGACACTGAATGATTGAATCAGGGCAAGCATACCATTAAAGAAGGCTCACACTTGGGCTGGCCTGACTCATTTCAGCTCCTCTTCCCCATGGACTGCAGCTATGAAACACGGCAGGGGCTTCAGGCTTAATATAAGTTAAGTGTTCCCTCAGATTGAGGGCTGGGGACTGGGAGGTTGGGGGACTTGAATTTGTACCAGCTGATAACTTGTGTTTCTTTTTGTTTTTTTGCTATGGAGCACGTTTTGAGTGGGAATCCTTGGTGGCTCAGCAGTAAAGAATCTGCTTACCGGTGCAGGAAATGCAGGTTCGATTCCTAAGTTGGGAAGATTCCCTGGAGAAGGGGATGGCAGCCCACTCCAGTATTCTTGCCTGGAGAATCCCATGGACATAAGGAACCTGGTGGGCTATAGTCTGTGGGGTCACAGAGTCAGATACGATTGAGCGACTAAACCACCATGACCATGTTTTGAGTCTTGGTTGGATGCACACATGTTGAGATGATGTAAAGGGTCAGTGGTCTATCTGGTATTTGAGTCCCCTTCCAATGCTGAAACTGAGAATGGAAGACTACAACAGTGACTTGGATGGGACTTCAAGGGCTAAAGTAGACAAAGAGGCTGGGGTGGGGGTGGGGGAGGGGGTGGAGAGAGGGTGGGATGTTGTAAAGGTAGGCTTTTGAGCACTTTTCACCCAACTTCACTCTGAGGGCAGGATAGTGTTTGGTTTGAAGGCAAATCTCGTGTTCTGGTGGTAACTATGGGTGATTATCAAACAAGAAAAGCTTAGGGACAGCCTCAGCCTCAGACAGTCTAAACACTTGTGTTTGAAATATGTCTGAATCAGCCACACCGTGATGGCACAGATGGTGAGGAAGTGAAACCATTAGGCCAGCTCTCCTCAGACTTTACGCGTGTTAAATTACCTGGGATCTTGTCAGGATGCAGATTCTTATTCAGCAGCAGGTCTGGGATGAAGTCTGAAAAGTTGCATTTCTAATGGGTTTCCAGGTGGTGCTGGTCCTGGGACCACACTTTGAGTGGGGAGGAGAGGAGAGTTGCACTGAGCAGTCCCTTCACCCCACCTCACCCCCATACCCACGTCAAATTGGAAATAGAAATTTGCTTCCAAGTCCTCTGGGTTTAATGATATTTACCCCAGATTTTCAGCATGGTCTCACTTTTATATTCTTCCATAAGTACACTTGGATCTGTTAGGCTTGGTTTGGAAAATGTGGGCAGGGCACAGAGGGCAGGAGTGCAGTTTAGTGTTTAAGAACGTGGGCTAGACCTATTCACAGGGTTCAAATTCCAGCCCTGCCTGTGGCTACTGTGGGACCTTGGGTAAGTTCTCTCTGCCTCAGTTTTCTTATCTGTAAAATAGGTTGACAATAGTGTTGGACTCAGAGGGTTGCTCTGAGAATAAAATGTGTTAGTGTTTGTAGATCACAGATCTGTGCCTTGAACACAGCAGGTTCTTTAGTGGTTGAGAGTTCATCCTTCCTACAGCTCCACTTTTCATAATGAGAAAAATGTGATTGTGTCCTGAGATTATTCTTAAGCAATAACTTGTCACATGGGTCAACTTCCTAACCCCCTGTCCCCGAGTTTGAACACTTCTAAAACCACATTAAGAGGCACATGAGCAAGAAAGTTTGAGTCACTCATTTAGGAAGAATATTTTTTCTGAGGTTTTAGGCAAACTTTCCATAGAGTTGTTGTTGGATTCTGGGCTCCAGAGGGCCCTTGGGTCAGCTGATAAGAAACGGGAAGGCTCCTGTCCTTCCAGGGGAGCCCTGGGTCGCTGCCGTTAATGAACGCCTGATGTACTTGCCTCCCTACCTGGTCATATGTCTCTCTTTCCAGCCCCTGTGGAGGTGTGGGGGGTGCGGGGTCTCAGGATCTAGGGCAGTGAAGATGTGTGGTATGCCTCCCTGACTGAGTGAGCGGTATGACTGATGGCTTTCCTGCTCTCATACACTCATGGTCACTGGGGACGGCTGAGCTGCTATGGTTCTCTGTGACAGACACCGTTCTGTACTTGCCCACAAGCAGACAGCCCTAATCCAGTGGTACTCATGTGCTGAGAACTCAGGGGTTTATCCCGCTGAGAAGCCAGGCTCCTGACACCAGGATAGTCTCATTTCTCCCTGCAGCACAGCTAATTGCCACTTTTGCAAATGCTGTCTTTGAGATACCTCTGTCCTGGAGTTTGCCCTGAGAGGCTGCAATTGTAGTGGGGTTTTACTCACGTTACTCCTGCAGGCCAGGGCCCATGAGAGGAAGAGATGAGGTGTCTTAGTACCGGGACTGGTCCCACTCCAGGGGGCCAGCTGGGGGTGGGGTTGGGGTTGCCTGGTTCTGGGCCATGACCCGGGAGAGACACTTCTCCCATTTTGGCATTTCTCAGCCAGCAAATGTCCAGGCTTGCAACAGCATCCCCCCTACCCTGCTTCCTACTCTCCCCTAGCCCCTCATGCAGTTGTTTAGTCACTAAGTCGTGTTGGACTTTTTTGTGATCCTCTGGACTGTAGCCTGCCAGGCTCCTTCATCCATGGGATTTCCCAGGCAAGATGTAAGCATGTTGTGAAAAAGTCAGCTCCAGACTCTGTAGTCAAGCCAAAGACCTGAGCTCTAGAAATCCCTCTCAGAAAGCCTCTCAGCCACACACTACTGGGGCATGTGTTGTGCAGGCTGGGTAGGCAGGACCTAAATAGATTCGGCTTAGAGACCTGGGCCTTATCGCCTCCCTGGTGTGAGCTGGGGCATAACATGCAGAGTGACCCTGTGAAGAAGCCCCTCACTTCACTGCCTAACTGAATGTTTGGAATTCTGTCGAACAGATGAACCGGAGTTCTGAAGACTCTTTGTCTTCAAAGAGCTCCACTCAAAGCCCAAGTATCCGTTTGTTTCAGGCGTTTGGGGAGAAAGCTAATGTTTGCTAGCAGCTGCCTCATGCTGACAGTGTATGCACGTGACTTCATCACAAACTGTCTTGAGCGGATGCTGGGCTGGCTGTGCGGTGCCGGAAGGTGTCTCAGGCAAGTCTAGTGGGACTGCGGTGGCGCCCGAGGTGAAGAGGTGTGGCAAAGTGGAGGGAACCAGGTCAGATGATTTTGTCCGGGGCTGACTTTGAGGGTAGAGGTAATGTTTTCTTGCCACTTTGTCTTTCTGAACACGTGTGCTTCTTGAGGTTGTTTTTAACTCTGAGCCCTGGTTAACTCAAGGCAAAGATGAGGGGGCACTGTTTCTTGGTTTGTTCGTGTACAAAAATTGAATTATTCACAGCCAGATGGAACCCTATAGCCAGGTTCAAAAGCTTGTTTCTTTTTTTGCTGCTCATGGATCAATCAATTGGTTCTGAGATTACCTCTCTTTCTTGTTAGTAACTCTGATCAAATGAGTAATTTTGAATTAGTTATAGAGCTTCCTGAGTCATGTGACCTCAGCAACATTTGTGAGAATATAACTGAGGAGCTATCTTTCCTGAAGCTGGGAATGGAAATTTTGGGACAATGCTTCTAAATTAAATTTGTCACAAAGCCTTACTGGCAGAGTTGTGGAGCCATGGGAATCAACTTAGGTAATGGTTATTTTCCACTGCATCCTCCTAACATTAGGAACAATGTTTCAACCAACAAAGACTTCAGTTTTAACCTGCGTATGAATCACCAGGAGATCTTCTTAAAATTCATTTTCAGATTCAGTTGGTGGGGGATGGGGCCTGAGATTCTGCCTTGCTAATAAGGTCCCTGGTGATGCTGCTGGTTGCTTGTCCAGACTCTTGAGTCCCAAGGTTCTAGAACAGTGGTTCTCAAAATTACCTGTCAGAAATTTAAGTGTGTGGGCACCATCCCAGAACTGTAGTCAGCAGCTCTGAGGTGGGGCCCAGTGACTGGGTTTTAATCAGCCCTATATATGATTCTCATCTCTGCTCAATCTGAGAACCACTGTTCCATGTCATGAATTATGTGAATCCTTCAGTGGAATGCATTCCAACACTTCACAGCCCTTTACTGCTAAAAGGTCCCCTTTAGATCTAGCCTCCAATTGTTTTGCTTAATTACTCTGGTTCTTTAAGGCACTATTTAAATCATTTTCAAAGGTCCTAAACTTAGAATTTCAGTTCTATAACCGCCTTTAAGATATGTTCTGATTTCTTTCCCCCACATTTTATGTTCCCCTATGAACCTTGTCTACCTCTGGGCTTTCAAAGTAGCTGGTGGAAAGCATTAAAATGAAAGTTAAGTGGAAGAATTATCTGTAACCCGTTTGTTGTTATATTCTATCAGCAATTATCACTTTCTCCTGTGTCAGAGTTTTGGGTCAATTTGGAGTCTAAACATGTTTTTTCCACTGCCTTAGAGTCTCTACTCCCATACTAGTATTATTTTTAAATTTTTCTAAAAAGAAGGAGCAGTGGGAAAGAATAACTAAACTGGTTTTATGCAGTTTTGTTGGATTTGAAATTAAATAGAGGCCAGGGGGAAGCTGTTCTGGGGACAATTAACGCACAGAAGCTAACAATTGTAGTGGATTGCTATAGAATTAGGGAGAACTGGCTGGGCACAGGGCAGGGGGCATAGGGAGCTTATTTAGAAGGCAAGGTAAACAGGTTTCAGAGTCAGGCAATAATCCTTGCTGTGTTGAACTTTTCAAACTGGATTTTATTCATAAGATTTGATTATGTATGAGAAGGGTGTGCACTTTCTTTTTCAGGCTATGAGTCCTGATGAATGGGGACACCCCAATGACTGTGTGATTGAATGAGAGCAGGCAACTCTAGCCCAAAAAGCAGCCTCGTTCTATTGCTGGAATGCTTTCTGGTGGGGAGGCAGTCAAGCAGGAGCTGCACTGAAGCCTGGTACCTTAGCACAGAGGAGCCACTCACTTTTCCAATCTGCGTGTCTGTGGGCATCCTTTCCTAGTCGGGTGTCTTGGTATTGATGTGAGAGGTCTCCTCCACTTTCTAGTTCCTGAGGGAAGCTGGCTAAAGCACCCATCTGCCAGTGAGCGGAAGCTAGATGCTTTTAGAGCTTTGAGTCTGCTGCTAGATTTTTCAAGTTCTCCACTGCCTGATTCTACCTGTCTGTGGAACACCTGCTTTTGATGTTCCATAGACATTTATATTGTCTGAGCCACCATCATCTGATGTGAACAGCCGACTCATTGGAAGAGTCCCTGATGCTGGGAAAGATTGAGGGCAGAAGGAGAAGAGGGCATCAGAGGATGAGATGGCTAGATGGCATCACCGATGCAATGGACATGAACTTGGGCAAACTTTGGGAGATGATGAGGGACAGAGAGGCCTGGCATGCTGCAGTCCATGTGGTCACAAAGAGTTGGACATGACTGGGCGACTGAACAACAACAGTGAGATATTTATACAGTGGTTCTTGCCAATGCACACAGAAATCCCAAGGAGAGTTTTATTTATTATGACTTTTTGTTTGTTTGTTTCAAGTTGAGCAAAAAGGCATATCTCCAGATAATTGTGAAAAAAATCTAGACAAATGCATAACTGCATATAACAATTACCAGGAGACTCACAGTGGGAATAAGCATGGTCAAATGTTCACTCCAAAGGACTTAAGATGTATGAATTCGGACAGACTGAACAACCCACTGATTTCAACTTAAATAAATGACCCAGGATATATGGTAACAAAAGCTCTGTCAAAGAAATCGGGTTACAGCCATCAATTACTTAACCACTGCCCCTCTAGCCCATGAACTTGTAACTTTGGAAACTTTTTGTAATGACATGTGGGATACAAGGGAAAAAAAGATAAGGTGACATTTTCACACTAGCAGAGAATGTGTTAACTGGTTTAAGAATTGAGGGTTCTATTGCTTTACATATTGGTTGGCCAAGATCTCTGACTTGAAGAAATATTTCTGACAGAATGAGCATATTTCAAGAATAGAGAACTTAGATTCAACTCCAGTTGTTCAGGGGTTGACCCTCACTTTGGGAAAACATCCAGGATCCTGTTTTTTTCTCCTTCTGATACTAAATCCATCTTTTTTCTATTCCCTGACCCCCATTCCCTATCTCTTTTTGTACCTTCCCACAGCTCATTAGGCTTTTAAAATAAAGAGTGGGTAAAGAATACAACATGGAAAAAAGATAGTGTATGAAACTAAAATTTATGAAATTGACTCAGTAACCCTGAATCTGGAATTGGCATGGGTTAGAAGAAATTGGAACTCTTCACCAAATATGTGATTTTGGTTAGTGATAGTCATCAATCAATAAATGAATGGGTATTTGCTTATCAATACCTTGAATCTCATAATTTAGTTTTCTGTTATTACAAATATTTTTAAGATATTAAAAATATTTTGGTTGTCATTTAGGTATATGATAAATTTGCCCCAGGTCATCAGAGGAGGTAACGTCTATACCATCAGTCCCCATAAACTTAGTCAAGTGGATCATTCTCTCCCCTCCCAAACCCTTCATGATTCAAGATGAGAAAAACGTACCTGTCCTGCGGTGTCATACAGTCCGAGCAAGTGTTGCTTACCTCCCACTGTCACAGTAACTAGGGGAGAAGAGAAAAGGAGAGCCTGTAAATGCAAGCTTCAATCAGGATCCTTCACATTTCTCTATGCCAGCATCTCCCTGGGCAGCAAGGCCAAGCATATGCCTCACCCATGTATATTCTAAACCGAGTTGACAGCATGATCGCCAAATAAAAGCCAACCTTGGGCTGCAGTGAGAGCAGATGGGCTGAGTCAAGTCCAAATTTCTCAACCAAGGCAAATACTGTTGGTGCCACTAAGGTACTCTACCCTGCAGGCTGTTCATGAATCCTGATTAGGCCCTATAATATCAAGCTCCTGAAGGAAAAGGATGCTGGACTCCTTCTCAGTTAGTTTATTTTCTTCTTTCATTTGGTTTGAGCCACCTTTCAGGATATAGACTCATGTAACCAGAACACTCAGCTTTTATTTGTTGTCAAAATGCTAAGAAGCCCTGAAAACAAAGGATGTTAGCCCACCTGCCTATTTTATAATTTATAGCAAAGCTGGGGCTTCCCAGGTGGTGCAGTGGTAAAGAATCTGCCTGCCAGTGCAGGAGATACAAGAGACACAGGTTCGATCCCAGGGTTGGGAAGATCCCCTGGAGTAGGAAATGGCAACCCACTCCAGTATTCTTGCTTGGAAAATTCCATGGACAGAGGAGCCTGGTGGGCTACCATCCATGGGAGTCACAAAGAGTCAGACATGACTAATCACAACAGGATCAGCAGGAAGGCAAAGCTAATAGTGAAATGAGAAGGGCTTAACATTTATTGCAAAAAGTGTTTTTATTCAATATCTCTCTGATTTGGCTCAACTGACTCATGACAGTTTGAAACTTAGTTGCAGAAGGAAGTGTTGTATGTGGGTTTCTTCTGACATAACTGAAGCATATATATAGAGTGAAAAAGTAGAGAGTTTGATTTACCCAGTAGGCTTATTGCCTCACCAAGCAATTATGTCCAAAAGTAAGAGGTAGTAGAGGAATACCAGCCACTCTTTACATGGCTGGAAATGAAATAAAGTCTCGACTTGAAACTAAACTGAGATAGAACAGATTGAAAGCAAGAGTAATACAATATTCCTGGTAAATGGAAGGAACAAATTTAAATTTCCACAAAAATTTAATTCCTTTTTGGAAAAAGAAAGTAAAATATGAAGGAGAATGTGGTTTTTCCTAGTTGATTAAGAAGAATGTACAAATGCTACAAATGCAGGGATTTATATTCAATATCCAGTAATAATCTATAGTGGAATATAATCAGAAAAAAAAATGGATTGCTATATGGTACACCTAAAACTAACACAATACTGTAAATCAACTATATTTTAATAAAAAATGTGCAGGTCCAACATAAAAATGATTTCTGATTCCTTCTGTCATTAACTGTTCAGGAAATGAAAAATAAATGGAATAGCAACCTTTTATAACTGCATCTCTAAAATATGCCAGCCAGATTCTCTAGTCTGCTGCTCAGAGTTACTGATTTGGTACTGATTTGAGTTTTATTTGTTTTCAGGTTCAGGGGCTACATGTGTGCAAAGTGCTTCTTAATGGCTTATTCTTTGAAAAGCACTTGTTTAAAAGCACTGCCTCCCCAGACACTGGGAACAATTTTTCTAATCTTCTCAGATCAACACGTGTTCAGCTTGATAACATGGCGGTAGTCACTCAGATGAGCTTTTAAATGTGTGTTTTTAAGTGGTGAACTCAGCTCCATCCAATGCTAGAGACAACACAGAAGACAGGCGTTTAAACATTTTCCTTTCATAAGCCAGGCTAGCAATGGAAATGAAGGCGAGATGGCGCAGCCTCCAGCTCTTTGTCCTGTTATATTTTCCTTTTCCTGCAGACTTGGAGCCTAGTCAGATGTTCCTAAAATCTGCCTAAATGATTTCTTTAATGGCCCATCCACCACCTAGTCATGGATCAGGAATGAAAGGAAGAAAGCCAGCCATTACAACATGGAATTTCCTGCCTCTAGTGAGCCCAGTACACATAGGTTAGGGCAGCTGCTCGGAGACCCCCTGGGATAGCCCCCCAACCTACAGACCCACGGCCATCTGTGGAGTGAGCACTAGAAGTTGCCTCATCCTCCTGGCCCCACTGGGCACGGCAGATGTTCCAAAGTGATGGCTCCGACCTTCATCACTGGAGCCCTGAAGATCATGCCTGAGTTTTCTCAGGGAACAAACATTCCTTCCAGCCTGCTTTTCCTCAGACCTCACCCTCTTCTCCCTTGGCAGCTCTGACGGCAGGGAACTGTACCAGGCCTGAGGCGAGGGCCAGCCTGGGAAGGAAGCCTTTGGGCTGAGAGTCTGAGCGCAGTCTTTCCTTTCCTCTGTCCTTCCCTTCCTCTAGTGTTTATTGGGTTCCAGGACTGCGCTCAAGGGTTGGGAGTGTTTGTGCTCCTGGGAGATACATCTCCTGCTCTCACAGAGCATGGAGAGGAGGGTACAAGGCGGTGTGGTGGACACTCTGCAGGGGCAGTGTAGATGGGTGTGGGAGCAGGCAGAAGGAGCACTACCACATGCGCAGAGACACCCAGCTGAAGTGTGGTTCAGGAAGGCTTTCTGGAGGACATGGTCTGAGCCAAGTCCCAAGATTGTCGAGAGTTACCCATGGTGCCCTGGGAGTGGTTCAGGAGCTACCCAGCATGCACTGGAGGAGATGGGGCTGAGGAAGTGAGCAAGCAGGCTCAAGCCCTCCTAAGTCACTAATACAGGCTTTATGCTGAAGGCTCTGTTAAGTTGTGAAAGCACTGAATTCTTCTCTTCCCCAAAGGCAGTGAAAGAGAAGGAATTAAAATAGTTTTCTTGGGTTTAGGCAAAACAGCAAGAGGAGGGAAGATGAGGTTTTTGGGGTAGAAGCCAGGTTGGTTCTGAGCTTGCTGGGCAGTGACTGCCTGCTCTGTTGGGTCAGCCCTGCTGGAGGAATCCTGAGGGGACAGGGCAGTGCTTGTGCCCCCATCTCTGGAAACCACGTTTATTCTCTCTTCTCTGCCCTTCGATTCTTCCGTTTTATCAGAAGGGAGATGAGGGGATCACGGGACAGCCAGCCAGGGACAGAGCCAAGTAGTACTCACACATTGTGGGATATGCAGATGGCTTTGTGAGTCCTTATCTTGGATTAGCAATGGCCGCCTTATCACTTGTCAGTCTGGCTCTGTGAGGCTCCTCAACTTGGAAATGAATTAGATCAGCACAGAAAGAAGGTGTGCTCTAAAATGATCAGAGGAAATTCAGAGAGGTTGAGACAGCAGAATCTTGGAAGTCAGATGGTTCTGCTTCCGAATCCTATCTTTCTATTCACCATCTGCGTGACTCTGGGAAAGTGACCTAACATCTCTGAGCCCCTCTTTCCCTATTTGTTAAAAGAGGGTATCACCCATCAAAGAGAATACTTGTGAGGAGGAAGTTAAAGGAGAAGATGTCTGGCACATACCCTGGCCCATAGTAGGTGCTGAACAACTGTTGCTTTCTCTCCTTCAACAATGGAGAAGGGAGTGACAACCCACTCCGGTATTCTTGCCTGGGAAATCCCACTGACAGAGGACGCTGGTTAGTTATAGTTCATGGGTTACAAAGAGTCGGACATGACTGAATGACTAACATTCCTTCAACAAAGGCTTATTGAATCTCTTCTAAGTCCAGGGCCAGTCTGACCTTCCCCCCATGTATGTGTACTCAATGCACATATATACTCAATGCACATGACACGGCACAACAACTTTATAATATGTATGAACTGCCAGTCACTTTCTACCCTAAATGGTTGCTATTTAGATCACTGTCTTGTGTCTCTGATTGGACAGGAAGACCCTTGAGGAGACAGTCTCCATAACCCATGCCCTGCGCAGTACAGAGCACAGTTCCTGACATTTGTAGTAGGTGCTGAATCCACAGAATGGAAGTGAAGCCTCAGGGGCAACTCAGGCAGAAGGAGGCCCTTCAAAACCAGCAGAGCTGCAGCTTTGCAGCTTCAAGCTCCCTGGCAAGACACTAACTGCTGGGAATTGCCTGCAGCCAGTAAACCTGCCTGGCAGACAGTGGTCAGGCTAAAATCCCAGATCACCTTCTATTCTTGGAGCTTTTAGAATTGCTTTTTTTGAGCTTAGAGAGGTTTTAAAGAGAGTGGGTCAAGTGACCTGCTAATGGCTCAGATGATTCTCTCAATAAAGTGTGAAAAGTTGTCAGTGACCTGTTAAGTATGTAAAATGAAGGCCTTCCTCTCCAAATCCATTAAGTTCTTTGCTTCCTTGTGTTTGTTCTCAGTGCAGCTTGGATGGTTAAATTTATGAGTTGGAGTGAGTGAGGTGCTAATGAAGTTGAAGTCATGTTTGCTGTCCTGAGGGTTAGTTGGGTTCACCCAGAGAGAAAATGTCCTGGCAGGATGTGAGCCCACCCCTGCCCCTCAACCCTAGCATTTCTGTCACCTCATGAAATGGCATGTCATTTGCAAACCTGGATAAGGAAGGGTTGGTCATTCCCTGCAAGCCAGCTCTGACCATCAGTCCAGCTCATCAGCAGTGCTAGGAACCTGGTTCATAGCCCCTGCCCTGTTGGGTGGTGGACTGGTCATCTCATCTGCCAGAGAAATCTTTCGAGGTCAATGTGATGAATATATGATGAATCTGAGAACTGGCATGGTGGAAATGCCAGATCAGTCATGAGGAAACCTCCCAGTGCCCCTCCATTCACCGCACAAGGCCAGCTGTCTGCATCACTCAGGTCAAATATACCCTATTTGGTGGGTAAGGTAAGGCAGACCTGACTAGGTATGTGGATATAATTCCATAGAGATCCTAGGGGTTCCTTGGTAGTTCAGATGGTAAATAATCCGCTTGCAATTCAGGAGATCCGGATTTGATCCCTGGGTCAGGAAGATCCCCTGGAGGACGGGATGGCAACCCACTCCAGTATTCTTGCCTGGAGAAGCCTATGGACAGAGGAGCCTGGTGGGCTACAGTTCACAGGGTTACAAAGTGTTGGACATGACTGAAGTGACTAATATTTTCCCTTTCATTCTCACTATTTTGGAGGAAGAAACACTAAATTTATAAGCATAGCAACAAACAGAATTTTAAGAAAGCTTGAAATATGCCCTCATGCAAATATAGACTGATATTATGTCAAAGGTTTATCAACTCTTTATGAGAGAATTAGTAAGAGAAGAAATCTTGTTTGAAGAGCATTTTGAAGAACTGGGCATTTGTAGGTACTAAAGAGCAAAACGTCAGAATAAAATGGCTAGTTTCAATGGAAAACTGGTTGTTATCCTATGGAAAGATAACCCTTGGTGTTCTGTTCTCTTACTGAATGAATTATTTGCATCTTAACCCAATAAGATTCACAAGGTAACATGCAACTTTAGAAAATCTAAACTTTTAATTAGTAGCAGCATCAGGCAAAGGTGAATTCCCCTAGATTGCTAAGCCTTGAGGGAAGGGTGTTGAATAGTGCCTCAGCATGATGTTGAGAGGAGGGGTTCAGGCTCTTGGCTTTATGTCTAAGTTTCTGATAATTTTTCTTTATGTCTGAATTCAAGTCCATACTTAGCCTTCCACTCATTTGGTGAGATGTCAGGCAGGTCAGTAGGTTTCTCCCTCACCTGGAAAATAAACACATTGCCTTTACCCTAAAAGGGTCTGTGTGTGCTAAGTCACTTAGGTCATGCCTGACTCTATCATCTGCAGCCTGCCAGGCTCCTCTGTCCATGGCATTCTCCAAGCAAGAACACTGGAGTGGGTTGCTGTGCCCTCCTCCAGGGGATCTTCCTGACCTGGGGATCGAACCCATATCTCTTATGTCTTCCTACATTGGCAGGCAGGTTCTTTACCACTAGTGTCACCTGGGAAGCTAACAGGGTGTAGAAATTCTTTATAAGTTGTTCAAAAGTCAGGGGTAACCATCACTATAATTTGTCTACCTCTGGGGCCTGCAAAAAACAGAGAGTTTAAATGAAAAATCTCAATTCTGACCCTTGTGATGCTTGCTGACAGGATATTTTCACTGAGCTTTTCCCTCTCTGAACTGACTGCCGCCTCTGTGCTTTTTCCTTTCTAGAGGATCCCATCTGACTCACCTAACACCAGAGTCTGCTCTGAGGAGTTGCTTGTCTGTATGTGTTACGTGGTGTCCGTTTCACAAATGAACATGTTCATTCTATAAGGAAGAAACTCAGAGGCATCTGGGATGACATTCCCCTCAAATTAAAATAAGTTAGAAAATAGAATGAAACTAGAAACAGACTATGTTTTTATGAATATGAATGGTGGTGAATTTCTCCCTAGTGGGGTTTTATCCTTCCAACTTATGTGTTCCTCATAAGGTGGCTTGAAACCCTTCTCATCCGCCTACACTGATCCCCCTCAGCTGGCTTGTTTCCCTTCTTTGCAGGGAATGCCTCTTGTTTCCTGAGGAGCAGCCTGTGTGTGAGCATGCATGCATGTGTGTGTATGTGAGAAATGAAAGTTGTTCAGGCAAGTCTTTAATTTGATGTGCTGGCGTGAGTTCCTGTTTCTGAAGAAGACTGAGGAGAAAACCAAACAGGTTCCCTGAGAATCCAGTAGGATTCTGAGCTGAGGATTTTCTTTGGTTAGGTCTTTATGTTTGTCCTACAGTAATGAAAGTTCCATTTGAAAAGGGTAAAATACATCTGCCGTGCATCTTCCATCCCTGGTCATGTTTCTTTTTTCCTTTAGGTACACCTGTGTGACAGGGGATTTGGTTTGTAGTCATTTGGGATTGTAATCACCCCAGAGTTTAAGGCAGAAGAATGGGTTGGAGGCTTGAACTCACTGTGAACAAACTGGGACCTTTAGCAAGTTTCCACTATCATAAGTCTCAATTTTCTTGCTGGAAGTTTGAGGAGAAAAGGAGATCATGAGCATAAACACGGTGTACAAGAAAGCTACTACAAATATAAGGTGGCATCACCAAGCAGATGGCTTCTTAACAATACTTTTGGGAACAGAACTTGCTGGAATGAAGTTGGGTGTGGGCTGGGTGTTCAGGAAAGGTCTGCCCTTCTTAGTCCTTGTTTGATGATGGAGGAGGAGGCGGATGAAAAGCAAGAGGAAGGGGAGGAGCTTGTGCAGTTCCAGGGCTCTTGGAACTGACTGGGGATGAGGCCAAACCAAAGACAGAGCTATGATTCCATGACATCCACATCCTGGGATTTTAGAGTCTTAGTACTTGGCCTCACCCTTCCTTCCTCAATGTTCATTTCGTGTCTCCATCCTGCCAGTTCTACCTGCTAAGTATTTCTAGACTCAAACTCTTCTTTACCATCCATGTAGCTATTCCCATGCAGCTGCTCACCCTCAACCTTGTCAGTTGCAAAAGGCTCCTAATCTACATTTATTTCTTCAGGCTCCATCTCCTGTTCTCCTTTTCCTCACTGCCACCAGAGTAAATGCAACTATGGCTCCCGGTCATTTCAGATAAAATTCAAATACTTTCCATGAGTGTGCAACTTCCTTGTCATCTGGCTTGTGGTTTACCTTTCCAGATCTTTTATTTTTTTATCCTCCTACAACCCAAACATCCTGCGATCTGTTATACTCACAATGCCTTTGCTTAAGTTGTTCCCCCTGGAGATCTGGAAAAGAAATTTTGGAATGTTTTCCCCATACCCGTCAACCTGGAAAGCTTCCATAACCTGGAAAACTCACTTCCATAACTCCTCCTTGATGCGCCCCCTCTCCCCAAGTACCATAAGCACCTTTCCATGCTTACTTGCCCATTGGCCCTAAAGTGCTCTGTGCTATTTATCCTCATGCACCAACATCTAGCATGGGCCTGGCATGTGATGCCGTAAATATTGGTTGAGTAACTGTGAGTTAAACTCCAACCAAAATGGGCATTATCTCTGAGGCATTTATTTTCTCTAGATGAATCCTTGGTCTTTCCCAAAGGGTCATCATAAGCTTTCCAAGACATGAAGTGGCAGGATGGGGTCAACAGCAGTGGTGTTCTGTCCTAGAGTTGGCCTACCTGTTAGGAGGGGATGCCATGGAAATGTGGTTCTGCTGGGTGGGATCAGTGCCGGAGGCTCTCTGTCACTTTTCCAGGCAACTTTCACTATCTACAGGGCTGCTGGACTCCACCTGTGGGGCAGGACCACTGCCAACATAACACTGTGGCCATATAAGCCACTGTAGCCAGTCTCCCTGGCATTAGTGACAGAGTACAGGGGCGCTATCTTTTGATTAAGACTTCGGGGAGAGTGACTGAATTATAAATGAAGCCTGCATATGGAGATGTGTGATCTGCAAATCCGGGTGTGCTTTATATAGGACCCCCTGTTTAAAGAGATACTTAAAGAAAGCCAGCTCTTCCAGTCACATTCATACATCACTAGCAACTTATAATAATTAAGCTGACATTGAGGTATGGTAGAATAAATACCTAACTTAGAGGCAGAACCTTTCAGCCTTGGTCTTGACTTGGTTGAAATCAATGTTTCATGGCAGCCACCAAGGGAAGCTGGTTTAAAACCACAAATTCTCTGGTTTCACACCCCATACCTAAGATTCCAGGAAGTAGGTCTGTGATGGGGCCCAGAAGTCTGCATTTTTATCAAACTCTCTGAATGACTAAAATCTGAACCTCAGTTTTCTCATCTTTAAGATGAGAATAATAATAACTCTTACCCTAGGAGCATCCAGTCCACTTGAGACAGTTTTGTGAATATCAGATGAAGTATGAAAAGGAAACAAGTTACAGTTTATAAAATGCTACATGGATATTGTCTTTTTTGATCCTACACAATACAGGCACAAGGTGGTATGTTTGTAGCAGTCTTCTCCCCTCCTTGTATAGAAATATTCACTAAGGAAATTCAAACACCTAGGTGATGATAAAGTAGAATAATGTATTCCTGTGAGGAGTGTGCAAAGAATTATTAGGTTCATAAAAATTCTATCAGGTGCCAGCTATAACTACTTAGAAAATATGTTGGAAAATATCCTTCCCACAATAACAACAAAAACTATAAAATGTCTCGTAATGGGAAGACCTTTATGAAAAAAAGCATGAAAAGCACTTTGCTGAGATACATAAAAGAATAAAAGTGGGGGAGCAGCTCATGGTCTAGGGTGGGAAGCACTGTATTGTAAAGATGTTAGATCGCCTCAGTTTAATATGTTTATAGTAATTCCAATAGAATTTTTGAATTGGGCACATGCCAGAGTAATTATAGCAGTTATATTCAAAATTTAGTTGAGGAGAATACCTAATAACTCAAAAAGAATGACAGGTTAATTGTGCTAATATGTTACCATGTAATATAAAGTTATTAAAGCAGAATAGTATCAGCATAAGAATCAATGAACCAGAGCAAGAATCTCAGCCACTGAACTTATGCTACCTATGTGAGGATTTAGTATATGATAAGTGGCAATGGGGAAAGATGAAGTAGTCATTATATGGCATTTAGATAATTGGTTACTATTTGGAAATAAAAAAAGACTCTGAAAATATAAAAGCAAATGAAGAAAACCATAAAGAAAATGATTGATATATTGACCTAAAAAGAGTCACATATGATATAGCATTGGAAACTTTACTTAATGCACTGTGGGGACCTGGTGGGAAGGAAGTCCAAAAGGGAGGGGATATATGTATATGTGTAGCTGATTCATTTTGTTGTACAGTAGAAACTAACACAACATGGTAAAGCAATTATATGAATTAAATATTAATTTAAAAAGTCACATATGCTCACATATATTGTGAAAAACGATCACAGTGTATGAGGGTCAAGAAGTTTATTATCTTTGATGCATAAGGGTGCTTTCTGACTAATAAGAATAATAATCCAAAAGAAAATATATAAAGAATATAGAAAATTTTCAAATAAATAAAGGGCCAATGAATATTTGAGTAAAAAAAAATCAAACAAGATGCAACCTTTGGCTTGTCAAATTGGCAAAGATGAGGAGAATGACACCCAGGACTGGGGAGGATGTGGCACCTACATACTGTTGGTGTGTGAAATGTAGATTGGTTCATGTTTTCTGTCAAGTCATTTGGCAACAGAGATCTAAAAAAATGTCTAACCAAGGGTCTGCCTCTGACACCTATTTCTGCAATGTATCTCCAGGAATAATCATGCAGGTGCACAAGAATATATATGTATAAGACTATATATCACAAAAAGTTTATAATAGTAAGTGTTGGAAACAACGTACACATTCAGTAATTGGGGGTTGGCCCTCAACAGTTATGGAACAACCGTACAATGGAAACTTTAAAGAACATTGAGGTAAAATAACTAGGATATAAAGTCTAGGGAGTAGGACATAAAATTCTATATTGCATGCAAAAATGTTTATAGAAAACACTTTTTATTTTTTCCATACTTGGTTACCATGAACATGTAACTCAGAAAAAGATATTTGGGTGTTCAACAACTCTAGTTACTTTGTTGTTATTATTGCTGTTATATGTAGATTGGATTCAATGTTAACTAAGTTGTCTCCCATCACAGAAGTTCTACCATTTCTTCTTGGTTCCCTCTGTAATTCTGTTTTAGGCTTACCCAGATTTATTTTAGGCTATAGGACCAAGTTTATATTTTTACAAGGAGGACCATGTGATGAATCGGTCTACCGCAGTGAAGGTTTATGAACTGTGTATTGCAGAGCAACTCATCTTTTTCAGAGAATTATGATGAGCCACTAATTCTCTACCTATATTTGCATTTCAAAGATACCAAGAAAATATTGTGCATTTGAGGTTGGTGGAATCTGCTAAATGTATTAGTTGTAAACCAAAAGTAGTATATGAGCTGTAAAGACAACAGCAGTAAATTGGTTTTAAATATAGAACAATGTCTAGGCAGAGTGAAATAAACTAGCCAAGTAAATATTTACAGTGTGCATTTCTGCTCTCAATAATTTCTTTTCCTAAGTATTACAAGATAATTTGGAGAAAATTAAGTGATTTTTCTGTTGTTTACTTTTGTGCATGGTTGTTGTTCTGAATTATATTTACTCATCCGCCTCTTCGCTACTCAGGATCTTTGTTATGTATTTATAGTTTTCTCCCTTTATTTATTTCACTTACTTTAGTCTAATGTGGGGTTCTTTTCAGGTAGCAACTTTATTTTCTAGTTCTGAAGAACTGTCAAGAAATATTAATAGTTGCTGGTTAATTACTATCAAAGGAGGATGTGTGACAATTTGAGATAAAACAGTCCTTGGATCTTTTCTGCAATGAATATCTAAGAGATGGTCTTGTGTAACTATTGAGTATTTTCTCAGAATTTCTGTAAGGTAACATCTACCATTTGTATGTCCTTGTTCACCTATTTTTCCCCAGTTGTTTTTCTTCAAACCATATAAAAAGAAAAGTATAATTTGGGGGATGCTTATCATCAATGTAAAGTTCATTGCTAGTCAATTCTATTAAGGAGAGGTTCATGGTCAGTAAAGGAATGCTCTGAATGACAGCTACTATCAGAGCCTGTGGTATGCATTGTCACCCAAAGCTGGAGGAAGTTTTCATGAAATGCTTGGCATCTGAGTTCAACTAGGCCAGAGGATTAACAGTCTGAGGCTTTGAATTCTTGCTTGGTTTTGCTGATATTTTTCTGTCAGGTTTTAGGTGAGATACTATTAATTTAGTCGAGTTTCTGTACATTTTCAAGTATTTAAAAAATGTAACAAAAGTGGAGAACCATGTAGTATGGTGTCATTGTGGTTTCACATTCAAGGACATACAACACTAACCACCCAAAGTCCTCATAAACCATTCTGACCTTAAGTAAAAGATAAAAGGACCAAAGAGGGATTCAAACCATCAACCACAGTGTGCGTGCATACTCAGTCATGTTCAACTCTTTTGCAACTCCATGGACTGTATGTAGCCCACCATGCTCCTCTGTCTGTGGAGTTTTCCAGGCAAGGATACTGGAGTAGGTTGCCATTTCCTCCTCCAGGGGATCTTTGCCACCCAAGGATCCAACTTGCGTTTCCTGCATTGGCAGGCTGATCCTTTACCACTGAGCCATCTGGGAAGCCCATAAACGACAGCACTGCCTCTTAAAATTCATTGTCTTCTCAGTATTTTTCCTAGTCTACCACAGTTGTGAAGTTTTGCCCCTCCCCTTTGTTCATCACCAGCACACCTTCCTAAATATATGGCTCCTTTCTGCCAACACAGGAAAGCCAACGCTTAACTGGTGCTCTCCTTTGGGCTTTGGAGGAGAGGAAATCAGTAGCCAAAGGCACTTTTCCTCCTCAGGAGAAGGGGGGAGGGAGTGAGGACTAGGGGAAAGGGAAGGATAATAAACATTTATAATTTAACTTTTGCTTTTGTGTCCTGACATATTTATAATGCAGGTATTTGTTTTACAAGTTAAGGGGTTGTTTGCCAAACTCTTAGAATAGTAACACCATGTCTTTCTGCTGGAACCCACAGACAATCAGCAGTTTAAATAACCACATGGTCATAAACACCATAGGAAGATGAAACTTCAGACTCTGCTAGACAAGAAGGTGAAAGGCTCGAGGATAGAAAGGGGATACAGATTAGATGATGGTCCTCTTGAATCATTACTAATTTGTTGGAAGCAAGGAGGTTGTGCCAGTGGCAGCCGCGTGGACATGGGATCAGGGCTGTATGTGTGAAGGGGTTTGAATACTGTAGTACTGTGTTCTAGAGAATGTCAAGTTAAGCATTCAGGACCTGGCAAAACAGTGGAGCTGGGGAGGCTTTGCCATTAACTACAGAGAAATAACATCAAAGAAGGAAAAAAGAAGTCATATTTGATGGGGACAAAAATGGGAGGTGGGAGAGTGAGAAATAAGATGGAGAAGGTGGAAAGAAGACTTGGGAAGGGGGTGAAAGTGAAACTATTAGTTGCTCAGTCATGTCTGACTCTTTGCAACCCCATGGACTACGGCTCATCAGACTTCTCTGTCCATGGGATTTTTTCCAGGCAAGAATACTGGAGTGGTTAGCCCTTCCCTTCTCCAGGGGATCTTTCCAACCCAGGGATCAAACTTGGGTCTCCTGAATTGCAGGCAGATTCTTTACTGTCTGAGACACCAGGGAAGCCCAATATATGGAGTATTTGAAGACCGGACATTTAGTTTGGCATCCATATCTCATAGTTCACGTTACAAAAGGATCAGAAATAGTGGCTGAAGCCTGGGATTGAACCAGGGACCTTTAGCTCTTCAATCTACACTCTCTGAACTATTTCAGCCACCCGCAGGGAAGGGGGTGGAATACTCTAGTTGGCATCAATCTTCAGAAGCCCAGTGCAGGCCCCATACCAGCCACCTCAGTGCAGTTCCAAGAGCTGGTTCAGTCGAGACACTTAGGCAGTTTAGGTGTAGTTCAGATCCTCCAGGGTTGCTCTAAACCGATCTGGTCACCCAGGGAGCTCTCTGACTTGTGGCTTCTCTGTCCTGCCAATGGTCTTGACCTGTGACTCTCCAACTGGGAAAACCCAAACCTATTCTGAAGGATTAGTAAACTCCTGATTTGAGCTGGCTATGTCAGGAGGGGCATATGGACTTGGGCTCGGTTCCTGAGTGGCTAGTTGTCAGGGGTGCCTATGACTAGGGAGAGAGAGGGCAGAGAAAGAAACCCTTGTCACTTCTGTCTGGCCTGTTCTCTTCTGGATGGAATCACACCCTACCGAGTCCTGACTTCACGAGGGCACTGATAGATGGACAAAGGCAGATAAAGGATGTTGTAGAAGACCGGAGTGTTGGTGTGGCCAGGAGAGCCATACCCACTTGTGTCATGACCCTTGCTGCAGTTTTGCTGTCCCAACTTGTGATGCTTGAGCTTCTCCCTCTCCTCTCATTATGAATTCCTAATAAGGGTTGCGATGATTAATTTTATGTGTCAACTTGGCTGAGGCTTTCCCAGATGGCTCAGTGGTAAAGAATCTGCCTGCCGATGCAGGAGACACAGGAAACGCAGATTCAATCCCTGGGTTGGGAAGATTCCCTGGAGAAGGAAACGGCAACCCACTCTAGTATTCTTGCTTGGAAAACCCCATGGACAGAGGAGCTTGGTGGGTTGTAGTCCATGGGGTTGCAGAGTTCAAAGAGTTAGACAGGACTGAATGACTGAGCGTGCACACAATTTGGCTGGGCCATATAGTTGGTCAAATATTATTCTGTGTGTTTCTGTGGGGATATTTTTGAATAAGTTTAATGTTTTAATCAGTAAAGCAGATTGTCCTCCACAATGTGGGTGGGCCTCATCTAATCATTTGAAAGCCTGAATAGAAAAGACCAACCCTCCTTGAGTCATAATGACTTCTCCAACAGACTGCTCCAACAGACTGCCTTTGGACTCCATCTGTACCACTGGCTCTACTGGATCTTAAACCTGCTTGTCCACCCTGTAGATCCTCTCCCAGCTTCTATAATCACCTGAGCCAGTCCCTAATAATAAATCTCTTTGTCTATACATCCACCTCTTATTGTTTCTGTTTCTCTGGAGAACCCTGACTAATACAAGGTCTCTTGTAGGACTGCACAGTCTGATCTACAAGCTCTCAGCTAGAGGACACGTATATAGTATAATGTTTGGACTAACACAGAGATTCAGCCAGTGGATTTTAAATAAAAGGATATTTTTTATGACAGAGTTGGTTAGGTGAGGACTGATACCAGTGCCAGTTGGCATATAGTATGGCAAGTAAGGGACCCAGGGCATGAGATTGGTAAATAAAGGTGCTGATTTGCAAATGGCTTGGTCACCAATGACCCAGAGCATCCCTGTCGGAATGGTGCAGGAGGCATCCTTAGTAAAGTCAAGGCGAGAGCTCCTTCTTCCAGCTCCAAGAAATGTGGCTCCAAAATGGAGAGAGAAAAGACAGTGCATGTAGCAGGTGGCCCTCATCTGAATGTGAGATGGGGAGAGACCATCTCAAAGTGGGAGCTGTTTTTATCCCCTGCTATTATCAAGAGGCACACCTGAATTATGAGGATGTCGAGGGAAGGATGGGTAGGTAGGGTTGTGTGGTAATGGTTGTTATTAATGTGCAGATTCGGAATCAGCTGGTCTGGGGGAGGCTTGAGAATTTACATTTCCAATAAGCTTCTGGCTGGTGCCATTGCCACTGGTCTGCAGGCCACACTTCAAGTGACAAGGTTCTTATTCTCCCCTTAAATATGGCATATATGCATTGTAGGTGGATTCTTTACCTACCGAGCCACCAGGGAAGCCTGTATATATATAAAATATATATATGTAGACACACCACACAGGCACGTAGAAAGGAAACTGGATCTGGTCCACAACTGGCATACACACTCTTACCTACTCCCTCACTGGGCTTCAGAAATTAAAAAGGTGGAGCATGGTCACCTTGGTGATTTAGGTGCTAAGTCGTGTCTGACTCTTGCAACCCCATGGACTGTAGCCCGCCTCTCTCTGTCCATGGGATTCTCCAGGCAAGAATACTGGAGTGGGTTGCCATTTCCTTCTCCAGGGGATCTTCCCGACCCAGGAATTAAACCCAGGTCTCCTGCATTACTGGCAGATTCTTTACCAACTGAGCTACGAGGAAAGCCCAAAAGTGAAGGTCTCTCAGTCATGTCCGACTCTTTGCGACCCCATGGACTATCACCTTATTGGTCCTACAAAAAGCCAAAGCACCTGCCATGAGGGAAGCCTCCTGATGAGGCTTGCCAGTTCCTGTGGTGGAGATTTGAGGCATGGAAGGGACTGCAGCCAAAAAAGAGGACTGTAAAAAATGGAATTATAAACAAGTAATCTTGAGGCTTGGAAAATTTTCTCTCACTCCCCTGGGTCATTACTGAGGGGAAATTGACCTCAAAATGTGAGAGGCAAGTGATTTGGGCAAATTGAGACCATGAAAAGGGCCGATTTTCTCAGTCATTTATTTCAATATTTCAGTAGATTATACCCAGCAGCTTGGAGTATAATAAAAACCAGTGTGCTTGCTTCTATATGGGAGATTTCTGAATGTCTTTTTGAAGTTCTGTGACCTAATTTACAAAAGTGTGTTTCTGGATCTGTGGGTGGAAGTACCTACTATTGTTATCTGTCTACTGTAAGGGTCTTTGTGGACATGGCTAAAGCCCCATTTGGGGGCAGTTGGTGAAGTCAGACAATTTATCTTCTCTGGGTGAGCTCCCTTCACCCCACTTCCTCTTCCCTGGCCTAGTAATTGGTATCTTTCTTTCCTTTTCTTATCAAAATCTATCCTCTTTTCTCCCCTCCCCCCAACACACTGAGGTTCTACAAATGATTAATAACTGAATAGACTGTGAACTCCTTACACAGTGTCTTGAAAGTAATGGGTGTTAAATAAATGCATTTGTGGAATAAATGGATAACTTCACATCTGCCCCCTCCCCAACAAGAGAGTATACGTTTTAGAGGGGATCACGTCAAACTGATACATCTTTAATAGGGATGTCAGGAGCATCTGGTGTGGAGGGCAGGGGAGTTTGTGTGAGACTTGTAGCTTTCCTAGCACTTGGAAAATCACAACAGGAGGTCCTGGGAATACTTTCTGGTGTGGGTGACAGAGACACAGTTGTTGAATTGAAACTGATCAATTCTAGGAAACAAGGAACCTATTGAACCCATGGCTTGGCCACACTCCAAGATAGACAGTGATCAAGTGTTTGGCTAGTTCCCAGCACTGACAGTTGAAACAATCCCAATCCAGGCTTGTGTGACATAAGGCAGCCTTTGAGGTTGTCAGTTTCATAGTCTTGGGGGAGCAGCCCAAACTCTTGACCTTGATCTCTGCTGGGACTGGTTCTACCATCACTCCAAGCACCATGCTTCCCAGGAGCACTGTGGGGGATGGTGCTAGAGTGGCAGACTCTGCTCCCAAATCTGACTTCCAGTTAGGAGGTGGAGAGAAAAATGGCCAAGGACACCTGCTAAATACATTACAGATTTTTTAAAAAAAATATAGAATCAATGACAATAAATGAACATTAACTTTCATTAATTATACCTCCTGAGACAAATTCAAACGGTTAAAAAAAATCATCACAATAGCTGATCCTTCAACTGTCTGCAAAATGTTTTCTCTTTTAGACTTTGTCTAAGAATCAGTTCTTCTGGCTCTCTGAGAGGTATAGCATTTGTAACTAATTGCTTTTATATACAATCTCAAGAAGGTTGAGAAGGGAACAGCCTTACCAATCAATAAATGCTGACTTGCCTAAAACTAGAAATGCCTGGAGGAAAACAAAGATAGGCAAGAGGGCAGCAATAGCTTATACCTGTGAAAGAAAATGATTAAAAGTATTATCGGAAACCTATGTACTTTTGAAGGAATTAGGAATTGGCACTCATAGGCATCTGTTAACAAATATGTATCTGTTGAATGTCCCTTAGCATGGCACTACCTTGGCTTCTAAAGGGATTTCACCTTGAGAATTATAGAGCTATTGATCTTTCGGGGCTTATAGGTAAGTATAAGTGTAAGAGAGTACGGAAAGGCAAGAGAAATAAAAATATGTATGTATGTATATAACCTAGCCTTAGCAGTCGGGCTAGAAAAATTTTCTAAACATACAGGCAAATTCTTCTTGAACAATTATGGAGAATTTCATAATTTCTCTGTTAAATATCATCTCATTTTCACATTACTGTTCTTAAGAGATGCTTCTCTTTCCATCTTTATGACACTGTTGCATTTCTGGGAGTGAAAGGAGGTTGGGTGATTCCTGGGGGTGGAGGGGGCAGGGAGGGTTTGGGAATGGTGAATTCCAGGCAGGAAGACTAACAAAATAGCTTCTTTCATCACAGTTGCATACTAGAGAGCTATTAATTGGGAAGGAGTGATGCTTTTCTTAGGGTTAAAAATAGTTTAGGAATATCCTTGAACTACTTTTCCATAGTGAAAAAACATTTTATGAACTGTTAGACTACATGAACTGATTTGAATGGATGGTACCAGATATTGGAGACAGTCCATTGATATGGTTTTAAGCATACTCCAGATTCATACCTTGGGGCATCCATAGATATCTAACTATTTAGTATAACAATTGTAGGCAGAATAATTGTCCCCCAAAGATGCCTACCTGCACATTCCCAAAATCTGTGAATATGTTACCTTATGATGAACGCAAAAGGGACTTTGCCGATGTGATTAAGTTCAGGATTTTGAGTTGGGGAGATTATCCTGGATTACCTGGTGGATTCCATGTGATCACAAGGATCCTTAGGAGGAAGAGAGAGAGCGAGCGAGCAGGAGAGTCTGTCAGAGATGATGGGATGGAAGCAGAAGTTGGAACCCTGAGTCAAGAAATGAGGGCGACCTCTAGAGGCTGGAAAAGGCAAGGAGCGGACTGTCCCGTGTAGCCTGCAGAAATGCAGTTCTGCTGAAACCTTGAGAGTAGCTTGTGTGTGCTTGCTAAGTTGCTTCAGTTGTGTTTGACTCTTTGCAACCCTGTGGACTGTAGCCCTCCAGGCTCCTCTGTCCATGGGATTCTCCAGGCAAGAATACTGGAATCGTTTGCCATGTCCTCCTCCAGGGGATGGAACCCACATCTATTATGTCTCCTGCATTGGCAGGTGGGTTCTTTACCACTAGCGCCCCTTGGGAAGCCCGGATTGTAACACATTTCTGGAGGTCAGAAAGAAGATAATAAGATGATAAACTTTTGACAGTTTGTTACAGCAATAGGAATCTAATACAGTAACTTTATGTTATAAAATATCTACTAGCCAAAATAAATGTTATAAAGTCAATAATGTTTGTGGAGAGGGATCATGCTTTCCATTGGCTTAATGCTTTCACGTGAAGGCATCACTCAGTATTAACATTTTTGGCTTGACTGCGCCCATGGGAGTGGAGACAATGGTTTGACTGGCAAATCTGAGAACAGTAACTGGGCATGCGCTGCTCAGACCTTCTTTCTCTCTGAGATCTGTCTGCCACAGATGTAAGAGCTGTTTCTTTTCTCCTTCTCTTCCTCCCCTCCCCCCCCATTTCCCTTCATAAGCCTTTATTTTCCAATACTGTTTGTGATGGGTTATGTGCTTAAAACCATTCTGTTCTTTTTCTGTTTGACTCTTTTTTTCTCTCTCTCTAAAGCAGGGAAAAGAGGTGTCATTTATCTAAACCCCTGAAACACAACTCATCACATAACTATTTTTCTCTTTTCATCGAATAAGTTATTCTTTGTTATTTAATTTATTTACTATGTCTTGCTTAGTTCCAGAGAATATTTACCATGGTTTACAAATAAATTATAATTAAAAATGAGGAGCTGAGGTAAAAAGGAAGTTCTGATTAGATTAAGCTGTAGCAAGATGAGAATACAAAGCCTTTATTAGGAAAGTCTCTTCTGGTGCTGGGTGGGGATTCAAATCTGGCTCTGAGTTTATCAGTAAAAGCAAAGAGAGAAGCCTAATTGGTTAATGATTAATAGAATTATTATAGAATCAAAATAGAATGATTTATGGAACATGATAGCAAAACACCGACTGGTTACTCAAGAGAAACATAATTACTGGTTACTCAAGAGAAACATAATTACTCCTAGAACTGAAACTAAAAACTCTCTCTTATGGCTTCCTAAACAGAACACTTATATTGATATAATGTGGTAAATGGGATTCGAGACATCATCTTGAGTAAACATGGCAAGTTGTTGTTGTTTTGTCACTAAGTTGTGTCCTGCTCTTTGTGATGTCATGGACTGCAGCATGTCAGGCTCCTCTGTCCTCCACTGTCTCCCAGAGTTTGCTCAAATTCATCTCCATTGAGTTGGTGATGGTATCTAACCGTCTCATTCTCTGCTGCCCCTTCTCCTTTTACCTTCAGTCTTTCCCAGCATCAGGATCTTCTCCAATGAGTCAGCTCTTTGCATCAGGTGGCCAAAGTATTGAAGCTTTAGCACCAGTCCTTCCATTGAATATTCAGGGTTGATTTCCTTTAGGATTGACAGGTTGGATCTCCTTGCAGTTCAAGGGACTCTCAAGAGTCTTCTCCAGCAACACAATTCGAAAGCATCAATTCTTCAGTGCTCAGCTTTTTATTTTCCAGCTCTCACATCATTACATGACTACTGGAAAAACCATAACTTTGACTATAAGGATCTTTGTCAGCAAGGTGATGCCTCTGCTCTTTAATATACTGTCTAGGTTTGTCATAGCTTTCCTTTCAAGGAGCAAATGCCATTTAATTTCATGGCTGTAGTCACTGTCTGCAATGATTTTGGAGCCCAAGAAAGTAAAATCTGTCACTGCTTCCACTGTTTCCCCTTCTATTTGCCATGAAGTGATAGGACCAGATTTCATGATCTTAGTTTTCTTTATGTTGAGTTTCAAGCCAGTTTTTCACTCTCCTTTTTCACCCTCATCAAGAGGCTCTTTAGTTCCTCTTCACTTTCTGCCATTAGGGTGGTTTTATCTGCATATCTGAGGTTGTTGATATTTCTCCTGGCAATCTTGATTCCAGCTTGTGATGCATCCAGCCTGACATTTTGCATGATGTACTCTGCATGTAAGTTAATAAACAGGGTGACAATATACAGCCTTGATGTACTTCCCTCCCAATTTGGAACCAGTCAGCTGTTCCATGTCCAGTTCTAACTGTTGCTTCTTGACCCACAGGCAGGTTTCTTAGGAGGCAGGTGAGGTGGTCTGGTATTCCCATCTCAAAGAATTTTCCAGTTTGTTGTGATCCACACAGTCAAAGGCTTTAGCATAGTCAATGCAGCAATTTTTCTGGAATTCCTTTGCTTTCTCCATGATCCAATGAAAGTTGGCAATTTGATCTCTGGTTCTCCTGCCTTTTCTAAATCTAACTTGGACATCTGGATTCTTGGTTCACGTACTGCTGAAGCCTAGCTTAAAGGATTTTGAGCATAATCTTGCTAGCATGTGAAATGAGCACAATTGTGTGCTAGTTTGAACATACTTTGGCATTGCCCTTCCTTGTGATTGGAATAAAAACTGACCTTCTCCAATCCTGTGGCAACTGCTGAGTTTTCCAAATTTGCTGACATATTGAGTGCAGCACTTCAACAGCATCATCTTTTAGGATTTAAAATAGCTCAGGTAGAATTCCGTCACCTCCACTAGCTTTGTTCATATGTGTGTGCTCAGTTGCATCCGACTCTTTGTGACCCCATGGATGGTAGCCCACCATGCTTCTCTGTCCTTGGAATTCTCCAAGCAAGAATACTGGAGTGGGTTACAAGTTGGACCATAAAGAAGGCTGAGCACTGAAAAATTGATGCTTTCAAATTGTGGTGCTGGAGAAGACTCTTGAGAGTCCCTTGGACAGCAAAGAGATCAAACCAGTCAGTCCTAAAGGAAATCAATCCTGAATATTCATTGGAAGGACTGATGCTGAAGCTCCAATACCTTGGGCACTTGATCTGAAGAGCTGACTCATTTGAAAAGATCCTGATGCTGGGAAAGATTGAGGGCAGGAGGAGAAGGGGGCAACAAAGGATGAGATAGTTGGATGGCATCATTGACTCAATGGACGTCAGTTGGAGCAAACTCTGGGAGATAGTGAAGGACAGGGAAGCCTGGCATGCTGCAATCCATAGGGTCGCAAAGAGCCAGACAAGACTTAGTGACTGAGCAACAGGTCCAGGGGATCTTCCTGACCCAGGGATTGAATGCACATCTCTTGCCTCTCCTGCATTGGCAAGTGGATTCTTTACCACTGGGCTACCTGGAAAGCCTGGAAAGTTCATATTAATGCTTCCTAAGGCCCACTTGACTTCAATCTCCAGTATGTCCAGTTCTAGGTGAGTGACCATGTCATTGTGTTTATCTGGATAATTAAGACCTTTTTGTACAGTTTTTCTGTGTGTTCTTGCTATCTCTTCTCAATCTCTTCTGCTTTGGTTAGGTCCTTGCTGTTTCATTCCTTTTTCGTGACCTCCCTTGCATGAAATGTTCCCTTGATAACGCCAATTTCTTGAAGAGATCTCTAGTCTTTCCCATTCTATTGTTTATCTCTATGTCTGCACTATTCATTTAAGAAGGCTTTCTTATCTCTCCTTGCTATTCTCTGGAATTCTGCATTCACCTGGGTATATCTTTTCTTTTCTCCCCTGCCTTTCACTTCTCTTCTTTCCTCAGATATTTGTAAAGCCTCCTCAGACAACAACTTTGCCTTCTGGTATTTCTTTTTCTTTGGGAAGGTTTTTGTCACTTCATCCTGTAATAATATGTTATGGACTTCCATCCATAGTTTTTCAGGCATTCTGTCTACCAGATCTAACCCCTTAAAATTATTCATCACCTCCACAGTATAATCATTAAGGGATTTGATTTAGATCATACCTGAATGGCCTAGTAGTTTTCCCTACTTTCTTCAACTTAAGCCTGAATTTTTGCAATAAGGAGCTGATGGTCTGCTCCAGGTCTTGTTTTTGCTGACTGTATAGAGTTTCTCCATCTTTGGCTGCAAAAAACATAATCAGTCTGATTTTGGTATTGACCATCTGGTGATATTTATTTTTAGAGTTATATCTTCTATTGTTGGAAAAGGGTGTTTGCTTTGACTAGCATGTTCTCTTGCCAAAACTCTGTTCACCTTTGCCCTGCTTTATTTTCTACTCCAAGGCAACCTTGTTTATTTTTATGGTTATCTCTTGACTTCCTACTTTTGCATTCCAATCCCCTATGAGGAAAAGGAGATCTTTTTTTGGTGTTAGTTCTAGAAGGTGTTGTACAGTGTATGTAGGTCTAATATGGCTATACTTACCTTTAGAAGCTATTGTTTTTACAGTATCCTTCAGTGGAAGTAAATGGTATAATAAAACATTTCTTTCTTTTACATTGAATATTTATTGGGCATCTACTCAATGAGTTGGGGGTGATGCTTGGTACTGGGACATTCATGGGAGAGCAAAACAGAACCACCCTTGTTCAGGCAGTTTGCAGTCTAGAAGGAGAGCCAGATATTATACAAGTAACCCCATTCTAAGAAGACAGAAAATTGGGAACTAAGAGAGTATAAAGCAGAGGAGTCACTTTATATTAGGGATCAGGGACAACCTCTTTGAGGAAGTGACACATAAGCTGAGACTTTAAGTGAGCAAAACAAAGAATGTGGGTGTAGTGGGAAGAGATCAGGTATGTGTGTGTGTGTATAGAGCATTCTAGGCAGAACAATAACACAGAGGCCCCAAGATGGAAAAGATAAGGAAGAAATGGAAGGTTAATGTGGCCATTGTGTAATGAATGAGGGTGGTGAGCAGACAATGGCCTGGAGAACTTGTGTATTTTTTAGCTTAAGCAGTGGGAATCCTTTGAAGGTTTTTGAGGAAGGAAGTGACATGTTCTAGTTTATATTTTAAGAAGCTCACTCTGGCTGCCATATGACAGCAGGCAAGAAAGAACAGGGAGCCTCCTGCAGTGGCCCCGGGAGATGTTGGTGGCTGAGACTAGGGGGTGGTGGTATAGAGGTGGAGATGTGTCTATGGTGATGGGGGCAAAAGCAGGCGCAGATAGGTGCTTTGCTGTTGATCGAAGGAATGCTTCTCCCTATTTCTGATTTGATTTAATCCTAAATCAACTTCAGCTCTTTCTTAACTGATTGGCTCTCTCATCTAAATTAGTTGCATATGCAGATTGGGCAGATTTCCTAGGAGACATATTATCATCCCTAACAAGATTCTACTTAGAGCCATGGTTCTTAACCTTGGCCACACCCTGGATCAGTGATCAAAGAATTTCTGGGGCTGAGACTTAGGCACAGACATATTCTAAAGTCCCCCAACTGCTTCCATTGTGTGGCTAAGATTAAGAACCACTATTATAGAACATAAGACTAATGATGAGATGTAACATGTGAGATTAGAATTAAGTCCAATACTTAAGGTTGTAAACAAGGTAGAGAAGGAAATTTTTGCTAATATGAGATTTGAATGGAGCCAGCTATGTGGTTTTCTTTAACTAGCACTACATGTAGAAAATTAAATCATGATGAACTGAGGAAAAAAAATCCTTATAAATAGTTTAAATTATAGCAGCTCTTGTCAAATTCATCTGAAACCTTGAACTTTATAAATAAAGACAAATTCTTAGGTATTGCATGGACCAAAGTATAGGCTAATTGGACTTGAAATGTCAGAGGCCAGCAATTCTGAGCATATGGTGGCTGCTTTGTGGGGGTTTTTAACAGAACAACAGCCTGCATCCTGTTGCTATGGGAAAATTCCCAGGCTACATGCTTGTTAGTCCTCAGGTATGAGAAATGATTCATGCACACACTTAGTTGGTGAGTTCCCATCATCCTGCTGCTTCTGCAGAGGCCATCAGCTCTGTAAGGACTGAGAATGCAGTGAATGTATCTAGTTCCTTCCAGCATCCATTTCATACCTTCCTGTGTCTTCTGAAAGTGTCTGAGCTTCTCAGCATCACACAATGAGCTCTGACTGGTTCTAACAGTGAGCTGTGATTACCATATGCCTGTCATATGCCCCATATAACAGATCACCTTGTTTGGTTGGGAGTTGGCATATGACCCAGGTCAGACCAATTGGGACCAATGAGATTCACTTCCAGGTTCTTTATTTGAAGTATAGGGGAATAGACCCTCTTTCTAACTGAAAGTGAAAGGGTAAGGAGGTAGCTGCTGTAGCTGATTTTGGAACTGTGAAAAGAAATCTCTTTGAGAATGGAGCCAATCCTAAGAAAGCAGGGCTGACAGATGTTGTGTAAGTCATGGATAAAGCTTCATCCAAAGCCAGGATGACCCTCTGTAACTTGCAATGACATGAGGACTGTGCCTGCCTTGTTCATTGTGGCTCTAGCATGACAGTAAACATTTGTCGAATGAATGAATGATAAAAAGAGGGAAGACAGCAGTGTTAGGAAATAGAAATCAATATTGAGTTTATGCAATTACAGAAGAAAAAACTATTACCTGGGAGGCCAAACTCCCAACATTTTTCTGATTCTGACATCAAGTTGAACTAGCAAAATATGGAATTTCCTTCTGATCACCTTACAATGACAGAGGAAGCTTCACTGGAAAAAAGTAGTAATAAAAAATAAATGGAGCTGGATGGGAGGGAGAAAATTCTTTTTCCATCACACTGGTATTAGGGGAAACCTGACTCAGACTTAAGGGATTTATGTCAATGATTTTCCCAAACTCAAGTATTTTATTCATTATTTCTTTAGCTTTACAAATGCTTCACTTAATTTAATCACACTTACCTTGACATAGATTATTAAAATTTTGCCCGTATTTGAATTTGTAGAATTACTGTATCATGAAAGAAAACACATTCACATGTTTCAATATATCAATCAAAAGAGAAACATATCTAGTCAATGATCTAAATCACAATTTTTATGTGATACTTTCCTGGGGGCTACATGCATATTTTATATAGTAGCGGTCCCCAACCTTTTTTGCACAAAGAACCAGTTTCGGGGATACTGGGGAGATGGTTTTGGGATGATTCAAGAACAGTACATTTACTGTGCACTTTATTTCTATTATTGTTTATTATTACTACATCAGTTCCACTTTAGATCATTAGGCATTAGATCTTGGAGTTTTCAGACCTTTGTTATATAGGAAATCTATCTTATTTTAGATATAACACATAGGTGAGAAGAGGCAAAAGAAAGATTTAGCAGTGACCTCTGTGATGATTTTACTCAAGGACATATTCAAATATGAGGAGACAGTTCACTTTTGTAAATGGAAAAAAGATAGTTTGCATTTATTACAGAAGTTTAGATAGTTTCCTCCCAGACAAAAAGCAGTGGAATTTTTCATTATTTCTTCCCTTCTTGATTTTTTCCTCCATTTCTTTTCTTTTTTCTTTTTTTTTTTTCTTTAACCAATTTACTAGAATATACTAGATTCTAGCCCTTCAGGCAAGAGGGAAGTAGAAGAGTGATGAAAAGAGAGTAGAGTCAGCATAGAGGAAAGATTTTCATATCAAATTTCATGCTTTGGAAAATTCAGATACATTTGGTGAGCAAGCAACAGCCATTGGAGATGCTGCTCTAGAACTGTGTACTGGCTATAGGATGTACCCGTTCAAGTCCACTGCTCGAGACCTGTTAAGGGTCTGTAGAGCCAATACATACTGAGTGTGTCCACTGAGAAAGCCTCAGTGTATTATTTCAACACAATACAGACTAAATTTGCTTAGTCTCTTTGCTTAGTCTTTGATTTGGTTACTCCATTCTTCACTACATCTAACAATAACAAGATCCTTAAGCCTCTGAGGAGCCTCCCTGATGAGTACTTCTGATTCCAGCCTTGCTCTGCATCCCTTTCCAATTTTATCTCCAGACTTGTGACGTGGAGCTGGGTAGGAACCCAGGGAATAGTTAAAAGGAATTAATGAGTTCATTTTCACCAAGGGCTGACTCTAAGGTCTCTTATAACCTGCAAACAGATTGTGATATGAAGTTTGTCAAGTTAAATTCACAATCTACGCTCTCTCCCTCAGTTCAGTTCAGTCGCTCAGTCATGTCTGATTCCTTGTGACCCCACAGACTGCAGCACGCCAGGCTTCCCTGTCCATCACCAACTCCCAGAGCTTACTCAAACTCAAGTCCATCGAGTTGGTGATGCCATCCAACCATCTCATCCTCTGTCATCACCTCCTCCTCCCGCCTTCGATCTTTCCCAGCATCAGGGTCTTTTCCAATGAGTCAATTCTTCGCATCTTGGGCCAAAGTATTGGAGTTTCAGCTTCAACATCAGTCCTTCCAATGAATATTCAGGACTGATTTCCTTTAGGATGGATTGGTTGGATCTCCTTGCAGTCCAAGGGACTCTCAAGAGTCTTCTCCAACACCACAGTTCAAAAGCATCAATTCTTCGGTGCTAAGCTTTCTTTATAGTCCAACTCTCACATCCATACATGACTACTGGAAAAACCATAGCTTTGACTAGATGGACCTTTGTTGGCAAAGTAATGTCTCTGCTTTTTAATATGCTGTCTATGTTGGTCATATCTTTTCTTCCAAGGAGCAAGCATCTTTTAATTTCATGGCTGCAGCCACAATTTGCAGTGATTTTGGAGCCCCCCAAAATAAACTCTGTCAGTTTCCATTGTTTCCCCATCTATTTGCCATGAAGTGATGGGACTGGATGCCATGATCCTAGTTTTCTGACTGTTGAGTTTGAAGCCGACTTTTTCACTCTCCTCTTTCACTTTCATCAAGAGGCTCTTTAGTTCTTCACTTTCTGCCATAAGGGTGGTGTCATCCTCATATCTGAGGTTATTGATATTTCTCCCGGCAATCTTGATTCCAGCTTGTGTTTCTTCCAGCCCAGCATTTCTCATGATGTACTCTGCATATAAGTTAAATAAGCAGGGTGACAATATATAGCCTTGACTGCCGGAGTCCTGCTCCAGCTGGTCCAGGGGTTCCCTCAGGATGGACGGCGTCGGCGATGCGAATGAGAAGACACAGAGAGTCTTAGCGCCTCCAAGTGTCTCCTGACTTTATTGTTTTCAAGACAGCTTTTATATTTTTAGTTGTACATAGAAACAAATGTAAAGTGTAGAGTCACGCCAAATCAAGTCAACGGGTCAGCAGTTTTTGACCCTTATCGGAATCAGGACACTGTTTGTGTTTTTAGTTACAAAAAGTTTAAAGTTGTTTACATCATCTTCTGGCCTGGAGGCCTGCTAACATCTGGTGACTCTTTTATTGATAAGGTTTGATCAGACAGGACACTTTTGCATCAGGCACAGAAAGTACCAGGGCTACATTTTTTTTTAAAGAATACAGGCACAGCAGATTATGACAAAGAAAGAATTCATAAACTCAGAGTTTCAAGGTAAAACCTGTTTTCTGTACTCTATCTTATGCCTTGAGCCTAACAGAGAAGAATGTGGTCCCATAAATTCATGGCACAGCAAGCTGAAAACAACTTAGCGCCAAGGTCAGTGCTTAGCAAAATCACCAGCTGAATTAACAATCGTCTTATTATTTGTACTAAAGCTAAACTTCTATTTATATAAATCTCTAACTATTATGCTTTCGTTATGTAGGCTAAATACGTTAAGAGCAAAAACATAGTGAGTAAACATAGACTAAGTAACAGTTTCATAAAGCAATATTTCTTATATTTTCTAATAAGCCTTTTTTTCCTATGAAGGGCTCTGTGCCCATTGGGGCTTTCTGTGTGGAGGCTCTCAGTGTTGTTTATTGTTAAGGAGCAGTCATGCACAGTTAGCTCCAAAGGCACAGGTACATTTATTAAACAAACTAATATGCTAGCAAGAGGAATTTAGATTAGAATACTCTATATCCTAAATAATTTTATTAAGGTGCTACCATTCAGGGGCCTTGTCAATTAAGGTTTCAGATAGATCTATTTTAGAAGAGAATCAGGAAAAGCCTTTTGCCTAAGTCACAGAAAATAAGAAGAGGTTTATTATAGCAAACATCAGAAAGACAGATATCATCTTTAAGGTGAGCGCTGAGGCAGCCTTCCGAGAATCCCTGAGGCCTGAGTAGCTCTGCTCGTCAGTCCTTCTCCTCATGACTCTGTCATGGGTGCGATCTCATGAGCTGGCTCCCGGCACTTGACGTACTCCTTTTCCTATTTGGAACCAGTCTGTTGTTCCATGTCCAGTTCTAACTGTTGCTTCCTAACCTGCATACATGTTTCTCAAGAGACAGGTCAGATGGTCTGGTATTCCCATCTCTTTCAGAATTTTCCACAGTTTATTGTGATCCACACAGTTAAAGGCTTTGGCATAGTCAATAAAGCAGAAATAGATGTTTTTCTGTAACTCTCTTGCTTTTTTGATGATCCAGTGGATATTGGCAATTTGATCTCTGGTTCCTCTGCCTTTTCTAAAACCAGCTTGAACATCTGGAAGTTCACGGTTCACGTATTGCTGAAGCCTGGCTTGGAGAATTTTGAGCATTACTTGACTAGCATGTGAGATGAGTGCAATTATGCGGTAGTTTGAGCATTCTTTGGCATTGCCTTTCTTTGGGATTGGAAGGAAAACTGACCTTTTCCAGTCCTGTGGCCACTGCTGAGTTTTCCAAATTTGCTGGCATATCGAGTGCAGCACTTTCACAGCATCACCTTTGAGGATTTGAAATAGCTCAACTGGAATTCCATCACCTCCACTAGCTTTGTTCGTAGTGATGCTTTCTAAGGCCCACTTGACTTCACATTCCAGGATGTCTGGCTCTAGGTGAGTGATCACACCATCGTGATTCTCTGGGTCGTGAAGATCTTTTTTGTACAGTTCTTCTGTGTATTCTTGCCACCTCTTCTTAATATCTTCTGCTTCTGTTGGGTCCATGATAGCATATAAAAAAGCTGAATTCTTATAAATATATATATGTAAAACAGTAGAAAATTTTATTCTATACACCATTACAGAAAAAAAAATGTTAAAATTTTATCTTTAATCCTAGTCATCAAAGAAAAGCTTAGTTCAAGAAATAGCTGGAGGGTGATAACAGGATTAATAATAGTTAAGATTCCCTGCATACTTGCCATGTAGACACTGTGCTAAGTGCTTTATGTGAATTATCTTATTTAACTTCTCTTTAACAGTTAAGGCATAAGGAGTCTCAGACTGTACTATTTTTCCAAGAGCAGCTGAGTAGTAAGACTCAGAGTTGTGAGTAGAATGTAAATTTGTCTGATTTCAAAGCATAGGCTTTACCCACTATGTGGTTTCGGTAGAGATCCTGAAGACAACTTCTGGAAACTTACGAGGCTCTTGATGTCGCTGGCTTATCATTAAGCCCAATTTTCTTAAGCACTCAAGACTTCCTTTAATTTTTCATTTCATGTTGTGCTTTTAGCTCACATGTGAAATGGGAAAGGAGACACTGAAGAGAAATATTTTGAAGACAGAGATGAGAGGCAGGAACTAGAGATGAGTGGTGAGAAGTCAGAACAAGAGGAGAAGGGAGGAGGGGCAAGTGAGTACTTGAGAAGGTGATGGGAAACAGACTTGGGGTTGGGCCTTGCCTGGATTCTGGCCCAGTCCCCTGGGTGGTTGCCAGGAGAGAGCTAGGGCTGGGGGAAGGAAGCGTGAGACACTTCTAAGCTGGGTCTTCGCAATGGCAGGAATCCCTGCACTATGCAATCTCCTTTGGATTTGTAAAAAGCTCATACACCATCTCATAGTAACATTAGCTACACAGGTAACAGGTGGCAAAACCAGGATTAGAATCCTGTCTCTTGGAATTCAAAGCCAGGGCTCTAGCTGCCCTGTTCTTTTATGTTTCTGATGATTTGAACTACTGTGTGTGATTGTGAATGTCTCCTGTGAGGTCCTTGGCATTGGTAGGTATGGATTTTAGAAGTTTTCCAGACCCTTCAGTTTGTAAGCATTTGCCTACAAAGGGATCATAGTACTAGATTTTGGTTTACACTTAGCTCAGATTCGTATAGTTTAAAAAATACATAGTTTTCTAAATAATATACACTGTGTACTAGTGTAGCCAGTTGAGTCTTTTGCCGTTCTTTTCAATGAGCAAGATAATCTTGAACTTGTTTGCACTGTTGGGTTTGCACTGTGATGACTCGGAGGTAAGGCAAAGTCATGGTCAGAAGCACCAGCATTGTAAGAGTTTTGTTTGGTTTAGTTCCCTGATGCACAGAGTGTTCTATGGAACTGGATGGGAACACTTCAGGTTTTCTAGTTCCATACATGTGATTGAGGTGATGAGGAAATGTTTGGTTGTTTAGTTATTCAGTGACTTGATATTACATTGTACTGGATCCATTATTTATCAATAATTGGTAAAGTATTCGATTTTGTTCTTTATGTGTCAATTTTATGCTTTTCCCAAAAGGGTTTAAAGGTTTGCCAAAAAAATATAAGATGTTTGTAAAGTGAAACAATCAGGGTGGAAAGAAAATTAATGAAGGAAAAATTAAGTGAAGGCAAAGATGTTATTATACAAAACGCACAGTGTAGGCCCCTGTATACTGACCCGTGAGAAAGAAAACCCAAATTTGGTCCTGAGGTTTCTGCAGCCACTGTGAAAAGGGTTGAAGGATGAATCACAGTGTCCACGAAGCAGAAAAACCTCCATTTTACCGTTAAGAATACTGATGGACAGAAAAGGTCACACAACTAGTAAACCCTGGACACTGTATTTAAATTCATGACTGTCTGGCTCCAAGGCTCACACCATTCTCAATAAGCGGTATTGTACACACAAATGCCCACGTGTGAGTGAACTCAATCAGAGACAAGAGTAAGGACATCAAAGCGAAGGCTTTGCTTACCTGAAAACTTCTTCATTTGTTGAAAATTAATTTTTGCACAGTTTTGTGATCTTGGGCAAATTTTATTATTGTTGTGGAGGATGCAGAACAGCTAGTAGTCTAGGCTGACAATTGGCAGTGTCACTACTGCCACATTTTATCTGCTGAAGCAAGTCACAAGGCTGGACCAGATTCATGGGTAAGGATTCTACCTCTTGAGAGCAGTTACTGCAAAATCACATTGTGCAGGGTGTGGATACAGGGGGACATGAACAATTGTGATTTTTGTACCTCATCTACTACAACTTCAGTCTGTGAAATAGAGAGAGTAATAATAGTTTCTACTTTATAGGTAGATTGTGAAAATTATACGAGATAATATGGATGTTACCCGGCACTTAAAGAATGTGAGAAGTTTTAATTATAATATCGCTTATCCTCACAATCAGCCATATGGAGATTTTGTAATCCTCTTTTCACAAATGAAGAAACTCAAAGTTGAAGTAAACTTGTTGCTGATCACATGGTTAGTCAATTGTGGAGCCAGGATTCAAACTAAGGTTTGTTTGACTTCAAAGCTTGTAGCAGAGACTTCCTAACTGTTCACCAAATCTGTGTTTGTTTATGTTTTTTTCTGGACACGTAAGTAGACTACATTTACCAGCTTGCTTTGCTGTAGGACTGAGTGATCTAGTCCATAAAAGATGAGCAATGCTGCTCCGAAGGGAAAGAGTCTGGATCTCTGAATCTCCACATGAAAGAGAAATGCCTGCAGATTAGAAATACTGATTTTGGATTTTAGCGAGCTAGAAATAAGTTTTTGTGAATAGCCAATAAAGTGTTGCAGTTTCTTACAGTAACTATAAGAAACTACTGAAGTTTTTCTTTTTCTTTTTTTGGCTGCTCCACACAGCCAGTGGGATATTAGTTTCTCAACCAGAGATCAAACCTGCGCCACCTGCAGTGGAAGCTTGGAGTCTTAGCCAATGGACTACCAGTGAAGTCCCTGAGAACTCTTGCAGTTTAGTTGTTAAATAGTTAGCTCTACAAATTGACGTATACTTGCTGTAACAAATTAATACTAACAATAACATATTATCTAATGGTATTATTACTAGCTGTAAAATTGAATGTATTTGAGTTTTAGTTTCCTTGTTTTTGAAATTGGGATCTTTGTGGTATTGTTGCATGGATTAAAGATAATGTGTATCTACCTATCTCACTAACACATTACTTGAGATTTGACAGCTCTTCCAAAAGAGAAGCCATTATCAATTTTCAAAGCTGCTCATTTTCAATCAGGCATTACCTTGGTTTGATAACATCCCTAATGGTTTCACAAGCAACAATAATAACAGCAATCATAGCTTAGATTTATTGCCTTCTTGCAATGTACAAACTGCCGAGTAATTTTTATGAGCCTGTCTATCTCACAGATTCCTCCCTCTGAGCCTGTGAAGTCAGAGTTGTACCATCTCCATCTTAGGGATGATGACACTGAAGATGAGAAATTCATAGAAGCGTCTGTTTTGGAAAAGGATGTTGTACATGTTCTGAGTAGGAATAGTGCTGTTACTCAGTTGATATTAGTCAGTTGTAGGAGTTTGTAAAATGTGCTGGTTGTGATGCTACTCTTTCAGTATCACATCAGAAATGGTGCCCTTTGCACAGCCGTGGAAATGACTGCAATTAGTCTGGGGGAAGAGTTTCTGGCTCTCACAGCCTAATGTAAGAGAAGACCAGCTTTCCAGAGTAGTTACTGTTGTGTTCCCCACGTCGTGTTTAAAGGAGCCAGGAGTTAAGCTGTCCTGAAATTGCTGGGGGCACTGTTTCATGGCAATACTTTTCAGGCTATCCTTACCTTTGAGGCAAAATATAATGTGGGTCATTGGGTCAAATGCTTTGCTGCTGCTTCAGAAATGCCAAGTTTTGTGCCAGTGTGTCACTGCACAGGGCAGGGGGATAGGAGGAGCTAGCCTTGGTGCTTATGGGTGGATCAGTCCCATTGCGAGACCAGTTAGTTAAACCGTGTGGGTAACCTTGAGACATACAGGGGACAAGTACTTTTCGTTCTTTGCTTTTAGGGGGGCTTGTTCAGATTGGGAATTGAGAGAGCCTGAAGGTGTATTTTATCACTTTTTTTCCCTTAAGAGTTTTTCTTTGTTTTTTGTTTATATATATAATAAAAAAAGGAGGTACAAGTACTATAGTTCTCTATTTGGCCACCCTACCATTTTGAATATATCGATGTCCACAATATAGATTCCCATGTCCCCTGGAATCTGGTGGTTTCCTTGTATTTGGTCTCGAGGTCAATACAGCTTATACCCACTATGATTTGAACTGTAATACTCAATAGAAAAATGAGTATTTTATTTATTAAGTTTTTTATTGTCTGTTAGAGTGTTATATAAAAATATTGCAGGTAGTAAATAATTGTGGTCATTTCATTTTATATCTCTGAGTTATCTCCTTTGTATAACTGTATGACATAACTGCTTATATAGGTCTGTTGATAGCTGTGTTTAGTTTGGATAAGAGCTTATGGATTTTTCCCAGAAAATAGGAGTGAGGACTGGCTTATTTAAAGAGAATGATGTCTCCTGCATTGGTAGGCATGTTCTTTACCACTAACGCCACCTGGGATGCCCCAAATTATGGCAAAAAACTCATGGTGATCGCTAACGCGTGCCTTTCCATCAGAACCAGGCTTCTCAAACTGGGTTTGAGTAACAAGACACAGAGGGAAGAAGGAAGCTTTTTCCTGCAACATCAACTGCCTACAGTCAAATAACAACACTTCATTTTCATATTAAAACAAAGAAGGATATATTACAAATGCCAAATTCATAAGGAGATTAAAGATAAAACATAGAACTTTAAAGAAAATTTCCACTTGCCTTTGCTGACTATATTCCCCTACCTCCCCCTCCCACAATGTTTCCAGCCTGTGCTTTGCTTCTTCTGCTCTCAACAGCATAACTAACTGCTCTGCAAAGTTAACTGGATATTGATGTTCCTGTCATCTGCAAAGCTGCAGATAGCACATAAAGGTAGTTAATGTGAGTGTCTTTGGCTTGTACTTGCTTTCTGTCATGTCAATAAATCCTAAATCCTCCCTTGAAGTCACCAAAGTCTATTGGCAAGTCATTCTTCTGAATATGTGCCCAGAGACAGGAGGGACAAGCATTTGTTTAAAATATAAAACTAACCAGGCATGTGCAGCCAAGCTGGCAGGACTCTCTTTTCATCTTGTTCCCCATCTAGGGATGTGGTTTCACTCTAGGAATGGCAGGCCACCAGCGCTTCTTATCCCCAGCCCCCAGTTCCGTATTGCAGAAGCACTGTTCCAGACAGACATAGCCAAGAGAACATGTCTCCTCTTCTGACACATCTCCCAGTCAGAAAAGAAGCTCTCATCCAGGGACAATAGGATGAGCACACTGAGTCTAAACATTTCTGCCCAAGCTCACCTATAGGGCAAAGGTTCCATGCCAGGAGGAGCAAATCAAGAAGATGAGGGTCTACTGTTCCTACTCAGAGACCAGGGTTATCTGGGAGAAGTGGGTCATCGTCTTGGCTGCAATTTCAGTGCAGAAGCACAGAAGCTTTACTTGGAAGGAGGGAAATATTGAACAAACAGCACTGCTCTGCATAAGGTAATTGACTTAATTTGGGAACAGAGTATGGGGATATTCATGCCGAAGGGTGTTGTGGAAAACAGGATCCTGGCAGTGAGCAATTAAGAGAAGGCAGTAGCTCCATGAGGGAAACAAGCTATATAGTAGATGACTGAGAAGTTTAACAGGGAGACCAGAAAAAAAGACAATTGAGAACTTAGAGGGTTGAAACAAACCTCAGAGTCTCCCCAAAGACAGTCCCTGAAAAGAGGACCATGACATTTATTGGATCGGGCTGTTGAGAAATTTGGGTACTAAGTTGTTGTCAAAAACAATCTAGAAAAAATGGTACTGATGAACCTATTTGCAGGGCAGGAATAGAGACACAGACGTAGAGAGTGGACATGTGAACCCGGATCAGGGAGGGTGGCATGGGATGAATTGTGAGACTAGGATTGACATATATACATTATCATACCACATGTAAAATAACTAGCTAGTGGGAACATGCTGTATAGCAAAAGGAGCTCAGCTCTGTGCTCTCTGATGACCTAGAGGAGTGGGATTGGGGTGGGGGCTGGAGGTGGTTCAAGAGGGAGGGGATATATGTATATTATAGCTGATTCATTTTGTTTTACGGTAGAAACCAATACAAAACTGTAAAGCAATTATACTCCAGTAAAACACAACAACAAACACCCAACAATACAACCAGCCATCAGTGAGTGGAGGCTAGCAGCAACTTGTGGTATCAATAGGAGCAGTCAGGTAACAGAAATCAGGAAAACAAAGCCCTCCAAAATCCATTCTCATCCAAGGATGATCATACCAGGCCAATGCCTTGCCCTCAGCAGAGTGACAGCGAGGCTGCTCACAGAAGGGGAAGTAAACTTCCTTAAAATAATCCACCATGTTACAAAATAGACAACAAAAATATCAAGCCCTGGAGTGGAGGAGGGGAATCAGTACTTACAGTTGCTGTATCATCTAAAATGTCCAGTTTTTTTCAAGGGGAAGGAGGAGGAGGGATGGACTTGGAGTTTGGGGTTGGTAGATGCAAACTCTTAGATTTAGAACAGATAAACGACAAGGTCCACATTCATAGCACAGGGAACTATATTCAATATCCTGTGATTAACCATATGGAAAAGAATATAAAATGTCCATTTTTCAACCAAATATTATGAGACATGCAAAGAAACAGACAAATGTGACATATGCACTGAGTGAGGGGAGGCAAGAAAAAAAGGAAAAAGGAAAGAAAGCTGGGAAGTCATTGATGGGATTAGAAATCTCTTTTTTCCCTTTTTCTCTTGTGTATTTATGGCTGTATCAAAGACTAGGGAGGATGCAAAAGTTTTGGTCCTTGCTTTCCCAGAAAGCTCAGAAGATAGATGATTAATACTACTAGGATACATTTTTGACTCACTGCTTCCAATCCATCGTAGATCTCCAACGACCACGGAACAAACACATTTATGGTGTTCCACCCCCCACCCCCCACTCCCAGCTCTTGGGCTCAACCTGTCCCCGAGTAGACTTTTGTGAGATACTCTAGACCTGATAATAGTTTCGAGGAACTTTCTTGGGCAATGTCTTTGGTATCTGGAATTTACATTAGTCATGATTTCTCCCGAGGGCTCTGGGAAGAAAGCAAGTGAAATACTGGGAGAGGACTGGCTGTGGATTTGAACTTGAAATCATTGAACCTGAAATCAAAAGTTTGAGATGCTAAGTCTGCTGTTGAACACATTCTTAACAAAATATACTTTACATCTCATGGAACCAGTATCACAGATGAGAAAATGAAAAAGTGGATTCTGGTTATAAATGTCTTAGTTACATTAAATGAGTTGAATAATTTTCCTTGACAAATTTATTACAAGGTGGAAAATCCTGACATAACTTGATTTCATTATGTTTTTAGTTGTTCTGTAAAGCCAGTAGGTATTTGTGTAGTATCCACTGTGAAACGTTATAACAAGATGATTGTAAGGTGGTCCTATAGTTTGTGGGCTTGATTGTTTTTCTTGACAGCTTGTGCTGAGCATGGATCATCTCTTTTCTCTCTCACTGCTTCTGCTACGTACTCAGTGTAAATATTCCAGTATGTTTCTATTTACTTACTATTTCTCTTATGCTGCCTGAGCCCTCTGCATCTTCATGCCTATCATATTTTTTCCCCCCTTGAGATCAAACAACCAGCAAGTTTTTTTTTTTTTATATTGTTGTTGTAACAGGCTTTGCAGGAATTAAGCTATAATTCCTAAAGGCTAGGGGAAGACTTCTGTCCAAATTGTTCCACATAACCACTAATGTATTTCATGCCAAAAAAGTACTTAATAGTTTGGATGATGATAATAAATATATACCTTAGAAAAAAATGGGATCTTTAGTTTCTTTCTTCTAAACACAACTCTGCTTAGACTTTTCCAGAAAGAGTGTTCATAAACTCTTTTTGAAAAAAGGGACTCTATTGGTTTTTATTTATTTAAATATTTATTTATGCATAATTGACATTCAATATTCCATTAGTTTAAGTGTGCAACATAATGATTAGATATTTACATATACGCTGAAGTGATCACAATAAATCTAGTTAACATCTGTCACCATACATAGCTACTAAAAAACTTTTTTTCTTATGATGAGGTCTTTTAAGATCTAGTCTCTTAGCAACTTTAAAATATGCAAAACATGATTATTAACTATACTCACCATGCTGTACATAGCATCCCCAGGACTTTTTTTTATAACTCTAAGTATGTACCTTTTGACTCCCTCCACTCTCCCTCCCCACCAGAAACCACCAATCTGTTTTCTGTGTCCATGATTTTGGTTATTTTTAGATTCCACATATAAGTGATATCATATGATATTTGTCTTTCTCTGTAGACTTCTCTCACTTAGCGTAATGACTTCAAGGTCTATTCACGTTGTCACAAATGACAGGATTTCATTCACGTGCTTTTATTATTAAAACTTTGGTTTTTGTCTGACCATGAATTCCCTCCCAGCCTTTCTTTGCTTCTTTCTATTAAGCAAATCCCACTTCCTTAGGGTTTCCTCAAAGGCTCCATTTTCAATGTCATACATTATTCATTTTTGTCATTCTGCCATATTTACAGAGTATTTACCATACATAAAATTCTGTGACGCTTTATAAAGGAAATACAAGCCAGAGCCACTGCCCTCAAAGACTAGAAATAGGGAGATTAAGATAGCCACAAAGGCGTCTATTTTAGCTCCTTAGAATTTCATCTCTGGTCTTTTAGCCTAGAGTTGACTCACTTGATAATCTCCTCTTTTGACTGTCCTTAATTCCAGAAAATATCACACACACATTGTTAAAGAATCTTCTCTTTCTCTTCCTCTACTCATCTTGAGAGAGGTCTGTATTGCTATCTTGCAGGTGGACAGCAGTGACCATCACAAAATTACAGCCAAGGCACTCCAGCCTGTATCTCTTTACCCTGAAATAGAGAAGCGCCTGACAACTGCAGTAGGTTAGTCAGGTCAGATTCTGACAACTAAATTTTTGGTTCTGTTCAAAGCAACTTTCAGAAACAACTTGAAGCCATTTAAATTTCCCCAGAGTCAGTGAAAGTACTTGGACTTGCTGACTTCTAATGTTCTTAGGATGACATGGGAACCCTGGAAAGTCTATGAGGCTCGCCCCCAATTTTTCTGATAACAGAGTCAACTTTGTTGAAGAAGTGGTCGTTTCTATTTCTACTTTAACATGATTTGTTATTCATTTGAAAAAATTATGCTCAGCAGTAGGTAAACACAGAGAAAGATCATGGACTGAATTTAGGTCCCTGATTTCCTCAGTACCCAACTTAGGGTGCGACCAGGTGGTGTGGATTTATGGTTATGAGTATGGGAAGCAATATCAAGTCTGCTGCTTATGTGTGATATGACCATGGGCAAATTTCTTAATTGTGTTACACTTTCCTCATCTCCAGAAATGGAGGAATCACAGTTACCTCACAGGATCACCATAAAAATGTACTGATACATATATCAGTACATATACAACTGATGTATATGTCAGTACATATGTCTATCTATGTATCTATTTATCTATACACATAAATGGGCTTCCCTGATAGTTCAGTTGGTAAAGAGTCCGCCTGCAATGCAGGAGACCCCAGTTCGATTTCTGGGTTGGGAAGATCCACTGGAGAAGGGATAGGCTACCCACTCCAGTATTCTTGGGCTTCCCTTGTGGCTCAGCTGGTAAAGAATCTGCCTGCAATGTGGGAGACCTGGGTTCGATCCCTGGGTTGGGAAGGTCCTCTGGAGAAGGGATAGGGATAGTAAAGCCATCAGGGAAGCCCTGTAGTGATAGATATATCAGTACACACACACACACACACACACACACACACACACACACACACACACATATATCACATATAGGAAAGTCCTCATCACATTTCCTGAAGCATGAGCAGTGTTTCATGAACTCTATGCTGACTGTAATATTATGCTAAGCATAACCAAAAGTACACAGCTTAAGATTTCCCTGACTCTGATTTTTGAAAAGTTAGTTTTGTACTATGCTATGGATGACTTTTGCTTTAACAATTTTCACAGCTTCCTAAAAGTGTTCTGGTCTGAACTATATCATTTTTGCTATGCCTGAGGGAAACAATGAAATAAGCAAGCAAGCAACAAGTTGGCGTTACCTTTAATAACACTTCTAAGATGGATTTGACTTAGCTTTCCAAATATACTAGAAATCTACAATTCCTCCCTTCATCGCTCACTTAGGAGATATCGAGGAAAATTTTTTTCTCTACATGAAAAATTTGCCATGTTAGGCCATGATCCACTGGTGGTGGAAACCAAGGCCAAGAGGTGAACACGTTAGAGTAAATCTTAAGTGAGTTGAATGTGGTCTGAAGCTTGCTAATTCTTGGCAGCTGCAGGACCAGCAGGACAGAGCAGGGTGGGAGAACAGCCAGGCTGAAGTGGCAAGGAAAATTCCTTTCACACCTAAGTTGTACTTGCTAAAGAATGAGAAGCATGTGAAAAATCCCTTGATTTCACTGAGCTGAGATAACAAGGACAGGTGTGATGGAGATATACTCATTTCTTTGGAAAATGGAACAAGGAATTACCCCTTGAAGCCATAATTGTAAACTGCAACTTAACAAGTGTATAATTGGAGTTCTTGATGAATAGCTAACAGAATACCACGTTACATACCACTGTCCTGCTATTGGCTTAAGAGAGAAATGAGGCGGATTTAAGAAGTAACAATGACTCTCAAGAGAAGATGTGTTTTAATGCTTAAAATTAAAATTTTCCAGAGACTGATACTGATCTGACATTCAAACTGTTTCAACGGGAAACAAAAGAAAATTATTCCTTTGAAGTTTTAAAAATTTTTTCTCATGAGATTAAACTGAGCTGGTCAATGTTTTGTCAGATCATGCTTTCTAGGTTATGTCATCTTGTTTCCTGCTAAGGCCAAGCTATTTAATAATAGAGAAACTGATTTTTTTTCTCTTGCTCATATTTTCTCTTATTTTTATCGGCAAAGTATATCTCACAAAACATCTTCTTTTGTCCACTCAAAGTCTGTTGAAATAGTTTCCCACTGTGTGAGTGTGTGCATGTGTGTGTGTGTGTGTGTGTGTGTGCGCTCGCATGTATGGCTTTCTGGAGTCAGAGTAAGAAGAAAGGATGCAGAAAGGGAGATTTGATCCATAGATTTGTAGAAAAATGCAAAAGCAATTTAAACTCTTTATGAGTGCTGCGTTTCGCTGTTAGATCACTGAAAAAAATGAAGAAATGAATTTATGAAGAAGAATTTCTTCCATGTGTCCCATATGCACATTTTTCTCTTGGGGAAATATTTCTCCAAGTGAAAAGGTAATTATTATAGAAAGTCATCTATTTGCATTTTGATATTTCCTCTCTGGAAGAAAATAATTCTAACCTCAAGTCTTCTGGTAGGTTCTAAAGAAGGATTAGAGAATTTAACCTTCTTATTTAAACACAATTCAGAAGTTAATAATCAGAAAAAGCACTGCCATCTCTGTAGTATCAAGTCTAACAAAAGACTTACTTATCTCTAAAACCAAATGACCATCTCAGTTTGAAAAATGTGTGTTATAACATGGGTCACAACTATCATTTAAAAATTTTTTTTCTACAAAGAAAATTATTTCAATTTTTATTTCAAAAGAATTTAAAATGTACTAAAAAGTTGAAAGGACAATGTGAACACCTTCTATCCTCTACCTAGATTTAATAGTGTTAACATTTTGCCACTGTGCTTTCTCTCTCTCTCTACATACATAATTTTTCTCCCTGAACCATTTGAAAATGAATTACAGACATGACATTTTATCTATAACTACTTTAGCAGCATTTCTTAAAAAAGGACATTCTCTTACAGAGCCACAATACTGTTATTATACCCAAGAGTATTGACATTAATTTCCTAATGCAATCTAAATTCCATATTAAAATTTCCTTAATTGTCCACAAATGTCTTCAATAGCTTTTCTTTCTCTGAAATCATGATCCAATTTGCATTTAGTCTAGAGTGGTCTGTTCATCCTTCCCCCACCCCTGGCCCCTTGCTATGTTATTGATGCTTTTAAAGGTCCAGGCCAGGTTTCTTATGGAATAGATTACATTCTGGAATAGTTTTGATATGCTTTTTGATAATTTAGAATCACAAAAGAAGCAGCCTAAGAACTTAGTTTAGTATATTAGTAAAGAGATAGTTACCAAAGTGGTGAATACTTTCATATTAACATAGGAACCCCAAGAGATTTAGATCAGACGGAATGAATTTGGCAGGAAACATAATAGTATTTCGGGAGCAGAGTGTGTCTGAGTTTACTGGTTTTTAGATTTTCTAAAATTAAAAGAAAGGGAATGGATTTCTTTAACATGTCATCATTCTACCATGGATATGTTTAGCCGATGTCTGGGAATACTGGTTTGGGGCTTATAAGAGAAAGTATGGTTAAAGAGAGACAAACTGTCTTTTTCCAAAGAATATAAGATGAAAGAACTCTTCCAGACTCATTTGATTATAGTACCATTATCCTGATACCAAAACCAGACAAGGACAACACAAGAAAAGAAAATTACAGTCCAATATCCCCAAAGAACATAGATGAAAAAAAATCCTCACCAGTATATTAACAAACTGAATTGAACAATACATAAAAAGATTATACACCATAATCAGGTGGAATTTATCCCAGGGATGCAAGGATGGTTCAATAGCTACAAATCAATCAACTTGATACACCACATTAACAAATGAAGTATAAAAATCATAAGATTATCTCAAAAGATGCAGAAAAAGCATTTGACAAAATTCAACATTCATTTATGATAAAAGCTCTCAACAAAGTGGGTATAGAGGGAATATTGTTGTTGTTGCTTAGTCACCAAGTTGTGTCTGACTCTTTTGTGACCCCATGTAGCGGTAGCCCACCAAGTTCCTCTGTCCATGGGATTTCCCAGGCAAGAGTACTGGAGTGGGTTGCCATTTCCTTCTCCAGAGGAACTTCCCGACCCAGGGATCAAACCTGCATCTCTTGCATTTGCAGGTGGATTCTTTACGACTGAGCCACCAGGGAAGCCCGTAGAGGGAATGTAACTCAATATAATAAAGGCCATATATGACAAGCCCACGTCTAACATAATACTCAACGGTGAAGAGCTGGAAGCTTTTCCTCTAAGATCAGGAATAAGACACTCTCAGCACTTTTATTCACCATAGTGTTGGTAGTCCTAGCCAGAACAATGAAGAAAAAGAAATCCTTTGAGAATATCTCCCTCCCCAGTCTGTAGAGTTCTAAAGAAGGAAAAATTGCTTAAAGCTATAGAAGAGGTCAGATACAGATAAACACTTTTTCAGTAATGATGCTACGTTTAAATTATCACAGCAATATGTAATAATATTTTCATGCATTGAACACCTGTTAGATGCTTTAAGTACTTCAGTTTATTTATTCCTTACAATATATCCATGAGGTAGGTACTTAACTTCTTTACAAGTGAGAAAATTAAGGATTAGGCAGGAAGTTACTTATTTCATATTTCATTTTGTACAAGCTCAAAAGTCATGCTCTTGACTACTGTTTGAGAATACAAAGCATCCTAGTCTTTAAAATTTCTCGGTAACTTTCCCATTCCTCTTTTACATACCACATTTCATGACCTTCACATTTTCCTCAACTTTAAGTAGCTCACCTATTCTTTGGTTACTGGCTTCATCTTTTGAAATGTTAAGAAAATTCATGAAAATATGTTTTTATTAGATATGGTAGGTTCAAGAATTTCATTGTTTCCCCATTCTTCAGCTGAGGTTGGGAGTAAACTTCGTTGAGAAAATGGGTCAAGACGGTAACTGTTTTATTACTTAAGCAAATGGTAAAGATTCACTCACTGAAACATAGGTTTTTATATAATTGCTGTATTTATAGGAATCATGTTGGTCTATTATTTCTTCTTGATGTTGTAAGAGAAACATGATAATCTGACTTAATGTTAATCCAACTATGGTTTACTGTGTTTGAAGACAGACTGTGTGGTGAAGAGCTTTCCGCAGGGGGCCAACTCTGCGTCAGCTATAGTCTCCATATTCTGGCAAGCTTCCTTAAGTGAAGTGCCTCTAAGAAATAGACTGCGTTTGTTTACCTACTGCCTACTTCCCAGGCACCCTAACATACCCTTCTCCTTAGTGCTGTTGTCCAAATCCTACTTGAGATTATTGTATCAACAAAGTATAGTTTTGGGGAAGGAAGATGGCTTTCCTGACCCTCAATTTAAATTCAATAGGACCTGTGAAAATTAATCTCTTCAAGTGTCAGAAAGGAAGAAAGTATGCCTGACTACCTAAGAATGCAGTTATGATTCTCTAGTTGAAAATTATTTGATGAAACCCACAGTATGGAGAGGCTTTACTAAGAAAAAGAAAATGTAAGCCTAGAAGGGACCAGAGAAAGTCATTTCACAACTGTCTCTGGAATATTAGTGTCTTAACCACATCAGTACCATGACTGTCTGCTCTCTTTATGAAGAGATCTTCATATATGTATACTCCATAACTCACTTGCTCATTTCAATATCTTAGGAACCAAACCAACTAACATTATTCTGTGTTGGATTAGTCTATGGGCTTTTCTGTTTACTCATCCGTGGATGTTGGAAACTGACAGTGGACAGGGAAAACACAGTCTCTGAGGTTAGATGTGATGTAAGGACAAAGAAGTTGGATTAGGTAGCTCTCTCACATGAACAGAAACAATGGAAAAGTCACTAACATTTTCTCAATACTGATACATATATTGATGCATTGGCTCACTTAATCCTCAAATGTCCTAGATGAAATGTTTTATTATATTCTCATTTTACAAATGAAGAAACTGGCTTAGGGAGTTTAAGTGACTCGATCAAGATCAAACTACTACTTAGTGACACAGCTGAGAGTCTAATGTAGGGCTACTTGATCCAAAGTACATCTTCTTACTCCTAACATGACTGTGTGACGTAATTATAGAATGGAATTTTGCAAAAGCATCACTAGTTCTTTGCCTACATAACCAGGAAAAAAATACTAGTTCAAGCACAGCTTCTATAAATTTTGATTTACTTGACTAGCTGTTATATTACCCAGCAAGATAGTTAGGTTCCCTAAATTATGTTGTTGGTGGTCTTTATTCGCTAAGTCGTGTCTGACTCTTTTGTGACCCTATGGACTGTAGCCCACTATGTCCATGGGGTTTTCCAGGCAAGAATACTGGAGTGGGTTGTCATTTGCCTCTTCAGGGGATCTTCCCAACCCCAGGATTGAACCTGCATCTCCTGCATTGGCAGGTGGATTCTTTATTGCTGAGCCATCAGGGAAAATCTAGAACTGGTTAATTTTCTCTGCTTATGCATAAGTATGATCTAATATAGTGGACTCATAAGATCAGAGGGAAAAAGTAAAGATGGATACAAATACTTGTTGGAATTAGGGAAGAATCAACATATAAAAAAAGCTAGAGGGACTTCCCTAGTGGTCCGGTGGTTAAGATTCTTTGCTTCTGCTCTGGGAGGTGCAGCTTCCCCGAGCTGGGGAACGAAGATCCTGTCTGCCCCACAGTGAGGCCAAAAACAAACAGAAATTCCCCAAACAACAACAACAAAAGCCCTACAAAGTGAAGACATTGTATTCTTGTAAACTTACATTTGTTCACTCAAAAGATATTTATTGAGTGCTAAGCATACTTCTAAATATCAGAGATATGGCCTATCACCTTAATCGCGAGATGATAAAGAAATGTAGTGTATGGGTACATGTATATGTGCATGCAGTATATTAGGTGGTAATAAGTTCTACAGAAAAATAAAGCAGATAAGTGGTGAGTAGTTCATTACTATATAGTGTGACTGGGAAAGACCTTGCTGATAAAGTAACACTTGAATGGATCCCTGAGGAAAATGAGCAAGCCTTTGGGGAGCATAAGTGCCAGTAGTGGGGACAGCAAAAGCGAAATCTCTAAAGGGGAAACTTGCTTTCAAGGAACAGCATAGAGAGTAGAATGAATGGAGGGGAGAGAGTAAATTATGAAAAAATATCCCCAATACTTTTCCCTTATCCAAGTGCATCATATTGTGCTTTCTATGAAATGTTAGATAATAACGTTAGTAAGGGAACCTTTGCCTTAGTCCTGACTTTGTTGGAAATATTTCTAGTCTTTCCTCATCATTCATTATCCTGGCTTTTGGATTCAGATAGATGTATAAACAAAATACCCAATGTGTTAAATTGTCCATTGCTACATAAGCAGCTATAAAAAAATTCAGTGACTTAAAACATTAATTATTTTATTATCTCATGTTTCTGTTGATTGGACTTGACTCAGCATTTTTCTGCTTAATAATATGTCATTTGGGGCTACAGTTGTTTCAGGGCTTGACTGGGTTGGAGCCTCCGAGATGGCTCACCCATATGTGTGCCATTTGGTGTTGATTTGTCTGGGAGCTCAGCTGGAGCTGTGGACCAGAATATCTTAGCTCTCATTTTGGTCTTTCTGTATAGCTTGAGCTTCATAGCATCGACAGAGAGGTTCTAAGAGGAAGAAAATCCGGGGCTCTGATGTACTAGAAAACCATCACTTTACTCTCTCGGTCAAGACAGTCATAGGACCGGTTCAGATTCAAGGGGAATAACACTATTCAAGAGGAATAACTCTACCTCTTGATGGTGGAGTGACATATTTATACAGGAAGGGAGGGATTGACCATGGCCATTTTTGGAAGCTATCATATCATCAATTCCCTATTTTATTGTTGTTATTATTTAAATCAAATTTTAATTATTAAATTTTATAATGTTTTTCAGTCTCCATGAAGGTGATCGTATTGTTTTCCTCCTTAGACATATTAATATGATAAATTTTCTTAATACATTTTCTAATCTTGAACTATTCTTAAATACTTGGAATAAACCTCTCTGTACATGGTTTTATCTGTATGACTCTTTGTGAGGTCCGTAGCTTCTGTGATCTGAATCAGATGTATGGAGTCTTCTAAAGCCTTCAGATTATTCTGTTCTGCACCGTTTTATATTCATGGGATAGAGTTCTTTTCCTTTTCAGATGTATCCCTCATCTTCAAAAATTATATTTTCGTTGGCAGTTTTTGAGACCCGTCATAACTGGGCTCTGTCTTCTCAGCTTCTAAATATTTCCTTCCTTTGTTTCTTTTGTGAATTCTGTTCTTTTTTGGCATCCTTTTCAAAATATTTTGAAATCTATGCTCTTGTTTTACTGAAAATACAGTTTGTACTTTTGTTTTCGATTTTTTCCTTTTGGATGGTTTTCAGAGAGAGGATAAAGTCGAATTTATGCAATAACAGTCGCATCAGAAGTCCCAATGTAATACTATTATTTTTACAGAAGTAAATATCAAGATCTTAAATTGATTTCCACAGATTCAATAGGCATTTTAGAGGTGAAATTGCTTGAGAAGTAAAAGATTTCAATATTTTGGGGGATAGGGATAAGATTATTACAAGTTAATTATTTATCTTTTTTGGTAGCAAATACAACCCTCTCCTGGAAAGCTAGAGGTAATTTGTATTGTCCCAAGAGAAAACTTTTCTCCTCCATCAACCTCCAACTATAGTTTAAAAAATACCAGTGATAGCTGTATAAGTGAAAGATGCAATTGGGAAAAAATGCTTTTCCTTGGAGATTGATCCCAATCACTTTCAAAATTGTGATGGGGTTGAGGGGCTGAGGAACAAGCCTGGGAGTTAGTGAGAGGTCCCAGGGTGGGGGTATGGGATAAGGGTGAGCTAACTTCAGAAGTCAGAGGATGCTAGGAAAATCAGGAAAAATACAAACAAAATCTTCTAAACAGCAAACTTCTGGATCTATCCCAGTAGGGACTAACTGCGCTTATTAACTGTTCTGTGAATTTGGTATGGAGTAGGCCCTGAATTTTCACTAGGCAGTAAATTGTTTGAGGTATATTATTAACAGTAAACAGTACAATTACAATTATGTCTTTAGAATAGAGTGTTTTAATATCCAAATGTTTTTGTGGTGAGTCTTTTTAAGGTCATAAAAATGGATTTACATGCTTGGTTAGAAACAATTCTTCTGGTGCTGCAGCTGGGTGATCTGGACTCTGGAGACCATCTCCAGCTCCCCACACCTGCTGCTGAAATAACGCCAACAGTGCTGAGGCATTTCCACCCGTAAAGGGAAGGAGCAGGCCGGGTGCACAAGCTACAGGACACAGAGCAGAGACCTCTGGTTCTGAGCCCTGTTTCTGGCACTCACACATCCATATTGCTTATGCATGTGTGAAAGAACAAATAAGGATGAACCGCCTCTTAGAGACGCAGTCTGGGGGAAGAGGATGTGTTAGTGTTGTGTGCTGTCATTGTGCTTTGTGTCTAATTACATTTTACGTCATTCTACACTTATGGAGCATTTAATAAATAAAGTGATTTATACTAATAAGAAACAATAACTTTTGAGAGTGCTTTCCAGCACACAAAATGCTTTCATGTACATTATATAATTTATAATTTCTTAAGGATGTTTGGCTAATACAGATTAGTTGCCTGGGGATCTATATAATATTAATGCTATCAAGAAGACAAATCACTTCCTAGATACCTGGTTTCAAGGTAAAATTACATGTTGGAGAGAGTTGTGGTGGTCATAATTTGCTTAACAAGTATTTTTAGAGACTCTCAGGGTAGAGTAAAATTGGACTATGCAATGAGACTATCGAAACGTTTATAAGGCTTTATGGATAAGACTGTCTTTTCTTAAAAACAAATAAAACATGTGGAAGTCATCTTGTAGGAATGAGACTGAATATCAATCTGGAAAAGCAGAGTTGTATAAGAGCAATACCTGAGGAGTATGTCAATACAGATCCCTCCTTTTTTCTCCTCCTACAGTAGAGTTGGGATTTTTCTGTTTCTGTGTCTCTCTAACTCTTTTACACACACACACACACACACACACACACACACACACACCCAGGCAAGATCAATAATGAACTGGATTGCACTTATTGTAGTCTTTCAGAGGTGTCCATGAAATTAAAGATTGGAATGTTCATATTGTAAACACTGCTTCCAGCACTAAGCTGATAACATAGGTACAGAAGTTAGCTCCTGTGAATATTTCACAACTTTCCTACGAAACTCAGCAGACAGTAACCTTCTTGTGAGGAAATCACTGATCTGGGGGTGACACTATGGGCTTTTGGGCAATAAGCAACTCACTGAATGTGCCCCACCCTCTCCTCCCTTTTCTATGCACTTCTGTGGACCACCTAGGATGATGGCAGAATAGGGCAAGTGTTAAAACTTATGCATAAATGCAGAACTTGGATGGAGATGATCTGTAACACTGAGGAAGAATATCTGTCAATGCTGGGTGTTCTATGCAGGCAAGATGCAGTGGGACCTTAGAGACAGCAGGACCATAGGATCTTTCTTACACTAATAGGTCCTGCTCTAGCAATAGTCTAGATGGCTGACCAAAATTTCCTATTTTTCACTATACCCAACAGCATTGACAAGACTTGGAGGAAGTGCCTCCAAGATGGGACATCTTCACAAATGGCTTTTAGCTGTGAAGAGCTTCCCTGGTGGCTCAGATGGTAAAGAATCCACCTGCAGTGGAGGAGACCCGCTTTGATCCCTAGGTTGGGAAGATCCCCTGGAGAAGGGAATGGCTACCCACTCCAGCATTCCTTCCTGGAGAATCCCATGGACAGAGGAGCCGGGCAGGCTACAGTCCACGGGGTTGCAAAGAGTCAGACACAACTTAGTGACTAACACACTTTCTCCTTGAGAATCAGAACTAATCTCTACTCATCTACCCACAAGCCTTAAATTCTTTTCTTCAATCTTTTCACTTGTCATGCAACAATGATAGATGAGCTCAAAGCAGGAGGAGCTAGTCTATGCCCTTTCTTCTCCTCTTCTTACCTCCTTTGTGTTCTCCAGATACACAGAGGTGAAGTGAGCAAGAAATAACAAGACACCTTGTAAAGAAGTTGCATTCCTTTGTCTTTGTTCTCTTGACCTTCAGACCTAACACAACTTCAGGCTGCTCCCCTTATGAAGTGGGTTCATTCATAATGAAATAATCTCAGATTCTTTGAAGGGGAAGATGCCAAAATTGCTTTGGAAGTTGTTCAGCAACGTCATATTCTAACCAGTCTAGTCTAAATCCCTCTTTTTGTAGTTTAAGATGATCTATTTAGGCATGCCCCCAGGCATATATAATGCAATTTTTATCCCTGAGACATCCATTTGTGTTCTTGACACTGGAAAAGATGGTACATCCTTTATCACCATTCTCTGGTGTTGGAAATATAATCAGCACTTTCAATCTAGTGCTTACTATAAGCCCAGTTGTGATGGGGGATAGAGCCTTGCCTCACTAGGAGGAGTAGCCTGGCAGAAGTGGATAAAAGCAGCTATTTTAAAAATTAAACTTAATTGAAGTACAGTTGATTTACAATGTTGTGTTAATTTCCTATGTAGCAAAATGATTCAGTTCCTTTTAGATTCCTTTTCCTTATAGATTATTGCAAGATATGCAGTAGAGTTCCCTGTTCTATACAGTAGATTCTTATTTATTTTGTATATAGTAGTGTGTATATGTTAATTCCAATTTCCTAATTTATCCCTGCTTCACTTCTTTCCTTTTTGGTAACCATAAATTTGTTTTCTATATCTGTGAGTCTAATTCTGCTTTTTAAGTAAATTCACTTGTATCATTTTTTTTTTAGATTCCACATATAAGTGATATTATATGATATTTTTCTTTCTCTTTCTGCCTAACTTAGTATGAAGATCTCTAGTTTCATCCATGTTGCTTCACATGGCATTATTTCATTCTTTTTTATGGCTGAGTAACATTCCATTGTATATATATACCACATCTTCTTTATCCATTCATCTATCAGTGGACATTTAGGTTGCTTCCACGTCTTGGCTATCAGAAACAGTGAGAAGTAGCTGTTTTATAGGAGGCATTCACACAGTTGAGAGACAACAGATGAGGAGGAACAGGAAAGCTTTAGGGATCTTATTGTCTCAAGACAACAAGTGTAACAAAATAGTCATTTAGAGATAGGACATAATGCCAGCTTCTTTAGTAAAATAATTTAGTTCTGTTTGAATTTGTATATTTTCAGTCATTGAGTATATGTATAAAGAAGGTAGGCATTTGGGAAGTCAAGTTAAAACCACAGTCTTTTATAATTCAGGAACATTTGGATTTTTGCTAAGATCTTCTTTCTTGTGCTATGTGCCTGCTCTGATCTGATGGACCAGGCCAGACTCCAGGCAGGTTCTGTTTTCAAACAGGACCTCTCTTGAGGAGTGAGATCGAGTTACCTAGTCAGGGGTGGAGGGAATAGCAATTTCCTGTGCTAGTTTTCATCCCTAGAACTAAGAATCTTCTTGTCTCGGTGGCTTGATGTTAAAATGAGAAAAAAAGGGGAAAATGTAGAAATTAATAGAAGAAGATTGCTTTATGTCCCCAAGAAAGGATCCTGATGGATCCTAGTGGAAAAATTACCAAGGATTTAGCGCTAGAAGAACCTTGTCCTTGAAGAATCACAGAGAAAAATCTCAGTTAATTTTCTCTTTCCATAAATTTGAAAGACATTGCTCAGGGGTAGACTTGCATTATGCCTCCTGAATCACTGATTAATTCACCAAGGAAGAAATATGCAGCTCTTCCGTGTTCCTTTTGCATTATGGTATACTTTCCATAAATGAATTGCTACGATTCTCACATATACCATTTAAATATCACTAAAGTATTTTTTCCTTAATAAGAGATGAAATTTAAATAATATTAGCAATAAGTTTTGGTTATCAAATTAAAGCTGCTTGTCAAAATTAATATGCCATTGCCATTCTCTTAGAAGATATGCATTCCCTTTCCTGCAGAATTCACCAAGTAGAGGTACTTCGGGGGTGAGGGGAAACTCTTGGCACATGCCAAGGAAAGTTTAGAGTCCTTTATAAAAAGAAGTAGGAGAACATGGAAAGACTAAACAAGAACAGAACAATCTCTATGAGGCTCTTTCTTGAGTATGTCATATGTTTTTTCAATAGCTGATTATTGATTTTAAGAATCATGAAAATAAAAATGTGCATTAAATCCTCTGAAGTCACCATTTTCAGTTAGTTTATTTAGAGGTGGTTGGTGCCCATATACAAAGACATAGAACAGTGCTAACAATTTTCAATGGACAAATGGATCCTTCTGTGGGTTGATTCCTCTCTTTTGCAAAATGCTTTACCTGGTGCTCTTTTCCTTTGGGCTTTGAGTGATTTTCAGGGTCTGTGGGAGTAACCAGATGTTGGCTGCAAAAGTAGAGCTAAGTGTCTCTCTCAGTGGAATAGAAATTCTCTTCCTCATTTCATGGGAACAGGCCTCTAAAATGTTGGTGACATGGCAAAAGATAGGGAAGCTGAAGTAGTGATTTTAGATATCAAAACAACGTAGGTTTACTGGCTCCTTGTGACACTGAATGCAAATAAAATGTATTTTTCCAAATGTGTGCAAAAGTTAGTTTTTTGGATTAGTTGCTCAGCTGTGTCCAACTTTTTGCAACTCCATGGATTGTAGCCCGCCAGGCTCCTCTGTCCATGGAATTCTCCAAGAAAGAATACTGGAGTGGGTTGCCATTCCGTTGTCCAGGGAACCTTCCCAACTCAGGGATCAAACCTGGGTCTCCCACATTTCAGGCAGATTCTATACCATCTAAGCCACCAGGGAAGCCCCCAAATGTTGTGTGGATGTTTTGAAAGCTGTGCATCTATTAATCTATATTCCTAACCCCCTTTCACTCTTTCCCCATCACCACAACCTCCCACACTCGCACATCAGTTGAAATTTTGGAAATCTCTTGAGGACCCACATATATAAATAAATACAAAGTGAAGTAATTTCTTTTACTGTGTAAATTATGAGACTTAAGGTTAATTGAAGATGTGGTAGGGTCCACAATAACCCATGATCTCTTGAAGGTACCCTTCAGGCTTTGTTCAAAGCTCGGAGCTTAAAATTTCTTCCTATGTCCAGAAAAATCTAGATTACTCTGGAACAGAATGTCTTTTGTGAAACTGGAGTTCAATCTGTGGTAATTGGTGAGGTCATTAAACAGGATGTTGGTCTGATGTACACTCTTCTAGAGAAGCTTTTAATGTACTCACTGGTAGGAAGTGAGTGCAGCTGAAAAAATGCTTCAGGATGATTTGTAATCTACTACAATCTAAATCCTAGTAAGACTAGCATATCTGTTACAATGATAGAGTGTTCAGTGCTATAAAGTACAGTGATCTATGGTAACCACTGGGACCAATATATCTCCTGTAATACCAAAGAATGTGTCAATCTAAGGACACGTTAATTTCTCTAATAACAAGAGAAAAAAACTCAAAGATAGTGGTGATCAAAAACATTATTTTGTCTAGATTTCTACATCCTGTTAGGGCTGGCTGCACCTAACCCTGTTGATGAGATACCCTTTACTACTAAAAAAATTACAAAAGCTCCTTACTGGGTGCTGGCTAAAGATTTGAAATGAAAGTTGTTTGTGATTTCCTTGAAGTGAACTCATGAGAAGTGGCCCATTAAAAATGGGGAAAGAATAGTCAAACGTTTGTGAAAGGAGTTGGAAAGATCTGGGAATATTGTCTGAGGACAAAAGGGATGAAAATTTCCTTGGTTTTCAAATATGTTAAAAGCCATTATTCTGAGGATGAAAATGAAGGTTGCTCCACCTTTGATAACTTGAGAGGAAATGGTTTTCATCTACAGCCTAAAAGATTCAGTTTATCTAAGGGGAGGACTTGGTAGGGAGAGTTATTAGGAGGGTAAGTGAACAAAATGTAGGGAACAACCTCTATGGCAAAGTTTATGCCTGATGTTGACACTTAAGATTTAACATTCACTCTGTCTCTTGTGGGCTTCTCTAGTGGCTGAGTGGTAAAGATTCTGCCTGCCAATGCAGGAGGTGTGGGTTTGATCCCCGGGTCAGGAAGATCCCCTGGAAAAGGAAAGGAAAACCTACTCCAGTATTCTTGCCCGGAAAATCCATGGACAGAGGAGCCTGGTGGGCTACAGTCCAGGGGGTCGCAAAAGAGGGGGATATGGTTCAGCGACTAGACAACAACATCAACTCTGTTTCTTGTGAAAAGTTTCGTTAAAAATATGTTTACTATTGAAAATTCTTACTGCTAGTATTTACTAGCTTGAACTATTGTAAATTTCATATGAAATTCATTTTAGTTGAAGAAAGAAGCACTTAAGGCTCAGAGTACAAGTTTATCCAATAAGAGCAGAGAGGAGACTTGAGAAAGAGCATAACTATTTTCTTCCAAATAACTTTTCTTATAACAAGTATAATGTGCCCCATTATTGATATGTATGTTCATGACTTTTCTTATCAGCTGAAAATCAGTATACTTTCTACTGAATGGTGACATTTTATAAACATCATTCACAATTTTTAGGAAGTTTACACCTGGTATGCATTAAGGAGGTTATTGACTCATTGCTTTTCTCTTTATTAATCTAATTACTTGAAAAAAGTTTTAGAGTACATATTTTAGGGAATTAAGTTTTTCTTTTTGCCTCTAGGATATAGCATCCAAAAAAACAAGAGATAGAACAGAAATCCTTAATATAATTAGGAAAAACAATTTTTGCCTAGTGAAATCACTCAACTCACAAGTTTGAAATTTGGCTTAAAGCAAAAGCTTTTGGAGTTTTTTCCTTAGAAGAATAAAATTGTTTTACAAAGTTTTAAGCAAACCCAATACATTACCTTTTTTTTTTTTTTGGCCATGCCACGCAGCATGTGGGATCTTAGATATCGAACCCATGCCACCAGCATTGGAAGCAGAGTCTCAACCACTGGACCACAGGAGGAGTCCCCCCAAGACACTATTTCTGAATGAATGATCATGATGTTTAGGATATATAGGATGAGGGAGGACCAAATTTTAACATAGAAAATTATCCTGACAGTTCACATGGGGTGCTGACTTCAGTATAATGCAGTGGTTAAAACTGTGGGGTTTTTGGATGTTATTCATTCATTCAATCAGTCATCCAGTAGGCATTTCTGGTGTCCATTGTATTGTAGGCTAATTCCAGGTGCTGGGAACATAAGAATAAATGAGGCAGAAAGAATCTTGCCTTCATAAAGTATACATTCTACAGTGAGACAAGCAATGGATAAATGAATAAACAAGTAAGACAATTACTGTAGAGAAAATAAATAGGTGTTGAAATGGTGGTCAATTAAATCAGGGTGCTTTGGTTTGGCCTCCTGAGGAGTTAATATTCGAGCTGACAGATTTTAACCCCAATTCTGCCACTTCCTGGTCCTGAGACATTGGACTGATTACTTCTCTGACTTCCAATTTTCTTCTCTATGAAATGAAGATATTACTACCAGAGAAAATATGAGGCTTAAAGAAGACAGCAAAGTAAAGGGCTTGGTGCATATTAAATAATAGCTAACTAACATTAATTACTATTTTGGGCTTCCCAGGTGGCACAGTGGTAAAAATCTGCCTGCTGATGCAAGAAACACAAGAGAGGTGGGTTCAATCCCTGGGTTGGGAAGTCCCCCTGGATCAAGAAATGGCAACCCACTCCAGTATCCTTGTCTGGAAAACTCCATCAACAGAGAAACCTGGTGGGCTACAGTCCATGGGGTCTCAAACAGTCGGACAAAACTGAACAACTGAACACAGACAGACACAATTACTATTTTATTAATAAACCATTAATATTATTCCAAAAGGATTATGAAGCAATTTTTTTAAAATTATGATACATTCTGCTTAGGCTACACAGAGAATTGTTTCTCTCTTGTTGGCAAGTTGAATCGCATTCTGAAGCCTGGCTGACTGATTTATATTAAAACAGTGAGAGAGAGACTTGAAAGAGGTCCCCACTGGCAGGAGTGCTGGTCATTGTCCAGATAAGGGTGCCTAAGTCCCAGTTACCAAATTTCTGTCTCTCCCTGACTTTACATCCTATCTTTTTCAGAAACCAGATTCTAGCCCAAGTAAAAGCTTTCTTAGACTCCGAGAAATTGAATTTTAGGCAACTTTCCATTTTTGTTTTTTTCTCCCTCGTTTTCTCCAAATATTAGGTCAAAGCGCGAAGAAGAACAGAAAGATCTGCAGAGGGGAAACAGATGTTTATGTTCATTTCACAATCACAGGGCTGGATAGATATGGAAGAGCAAGAACTGCATCCAGGACAGAGCTGTACCCAAACCTCCCCAAGGATCCCAGGTTCTTTCCTGTGTTTTAAAACTCCTTTGCTTCTTCCCATGACAGTAGGTGTTCTCTAAGCTTTCCTCAGTGCCCACTCCGAAGGTCTCACAGTTGTGCTGACTATTGTTTTGCATACAGCAGGCTCAGTGAACAGCGATTCATGCTTCGCAGCTTTGCCAATCACGTCTAAGGCTTTGCTCTCAGCAGCTGGTGCTTCGTGCACCCAAGTTTCCCTAATGAGTCTTCTTTCTGCTCCACTTTACAACTCCCACTCTTCTCTATTGTGAGTCTCTGAGGCTTTTCCCTTTCCTCCCAGGCACCTCCCCCCTACCCCCCTTTATGATTTTCACCCTTGTGAATTTTTTCTTCCAAGGTCTCTCTATGTCCCAGCCATGGACACAGATCTTTTTATAAAGGACTCTTGTTTCCTCATTTAGGAATTTGCTAGCTGTTTCTGAAAGACTCTAAAGACCTCTTCTGTCTTATACAATTTCTCCTGTTAGAAACTAAGTCAAGGAATGATATATACATTACTTATTCTCAACTTGCTTTTTACTGATTGTAAGTGTGAAAGTGAAAGTGTTAGTCGCTCAGTCTTGTCCGACTCTTTGCAACCCTATGGACTGTAGCCCACTGGGCTTCTCTGTCCATGGAATTCTCCAGGCAGGAATACTGGAGTGGGTTGCTATGCCCTTCTCCAGGAGATCTTCCTGACCCAGGGATCAAAACCTGGTCTCCTGCACTGCAGGCAAATTGCTTACTGTCTGAGCCACCAGGGAAGCCCTTTTAATGATTGATGGTTGGTTATAGAATTTTTCTCTTAACTTGATTTTTAGGCATGTTCATAGCATAAAGAAGGATTTTCTGAATGTTCTAAATTATATTATGTTGAACTATATGAACTTATGATACCCAAATGATTTTGAACTACAAAATGATCATTTCATCTGTTCACCTAATAAGAAATTCTTAGAATGCTTATTGAAATTTATATTTACAGCTCTTTCTCTGGTATAGAAGTTCTGGCATGGACCAAAGAAATCTGCATTTTTTTTCCTTCTTAAATTGGAGTATAGTTTTCCTTTTTTAAAACTGAAATATAATTGAAAATAATCTGTATATATGTATCACAAGATCTTGAATATTATTCCCTGTGTTATACAGGTAATTCTTGTTGCTTTTCTATTTTATGTATAGTAGTATATATCCATTAATCCTATACTTCTAATTTATCCCTCCCCCCACTGCCTTTCCCCTTTGGTAACCATAAGTTTGTTTTTTATGTCTGTGAGCATGCTTCTGTTTTGTATATAGATTCATTTGTATTAGTTTTTAGATTCCCTGTATAAGTGATGTCATATAATATTTGCCTTTCTCTGTCTGACTTACTTCACTTAGTATATTATTCTCCAGATCCACCCACATTTGCTGCAAATGGCAATATTTCATTCTTTTTTAACGACTGAGTAATATTCCACTGTGTGTGTGTGTGTTTAGGTGTGTATACATACATACATACTATAATTACATAGTACATCTTTTTAAACCAATCATCTGTTGATGGGCATTTGGGTTGTTTCCATATTTTGGCTATTGTAAATAGTGCTGCTATAAACATTGAGGAGCATGTATCTTTTTGAATTGGACTTCATCTTTTCTGGATATATGCCAATGAGTTGGATTGCTGGACCACACGGTAGCTTTTTTTGTCCTTTTATTAAAACAACAACAACAACAAAAAGAGCTACCATATGATCCAGCTACCATATGAAGACCACTGATCTTCCCAGTGGTTATGTACGGTTGTGAGAGCTGGACCGTAAAGAAGGTGGAGTGCCAAAGAATTGATGTCTTTGAACTGTGGTGCTGGAGAAGACCCCTGAGAGTCCCTTGGACAGCAAGGGGATCAAACCAGTCAATCTTAAGGGAAGTTAACCCCGAATACTCATTGGAAGGACTGATGCTGAAGCTGAAACTCCAGTATTTTGGTCATCTGATGCAAATAGCTGACTCATTGGAAAAGTCCCCGATGCCAGAAAAGATTGAGGGCAGAAGAAGAAGAGGGTGTCAGAGGATGAGATGGATGGATGGCCGTGCAATGGACATGAACTTGGGCAAACTTCGGGAGATGGTGAGGGATAGAGAGGCCTGGTGTGCCGCAGTCCATGGGGTCACAAAGAGATGGACAAACTGGGCAACTGAACAACAACAACGTGGTAGCTCTATATTTAGTTTTTTAAGGAACCTCCATATTGTTTTCCATAGTGGCTGTACCAATTTGCAGAATCTGCATTTTTGACAAGCAAGTGACTGGGAAAATTTGGGAAATACATTTTCATTGGTATTTCAGTGGTAGTTGAATGAACATCTAAATATGATCCTTAGGGAAATTTATATTGTTTATGAGTTTATTGTATTTGATGTAAGAAATTTCAGCTTAGCTACTGTGATGATGATTACTAAGTACTCAATGAAATCTGTTCACCCTTTCTTTGGGCATATAGCTAACTTCTCTAAGTGTGGCCTAGGGTTTAACTTCTCTCCAAAGAAATATAAAGAGATGTCATGCCTGCCACTTGCAGACTTGGCCCAGATCACCACTCCTTGCCCTCCATATCCTCTCATATTCTGTCTAGATATAGAGCAACACAAAGTCCTACCCAACAGCAGAATCACATGAAGTCATATGAAGTCACATAAAGTCTTTCGCTTCATATGCCCTGTACGTAGCTATTGTTAATTTGAGAGCAACAGGCATTGGCTAGATGAGGCAGACAAAGTATTTTTAAGAAGTATGTCTAGGAAAGATTCACTTTGGTCTTGGATGTGGTTATTGGGTACTGAGAACTAACCAGAAACCTAATAAGTTCTTGAGAGAACTGCATTTCCAAAGAAACTCCAAACTTTGACTAAATGCTCTTACGACTATAAAAATAATACTTGAGCCATGAAATTGCACAAGCAAGAGGCAGGCTGTGAAAGTTGTGTGACTCTTAAGAAAGTGTCCCTGAGACCCAATTCAGATGTGTGTCATGAAGGATAACGGAAGAGGAAGAAGAACTCCCCAGAGACCCAAGCTAGGGGAGGTTTAGAATAATGGACAAAGAAATTCCTCCTGGAGAACAACGTAAGTGTCAGTTCAAGAAATGTCTTCCATTGCTAGGTCAGGGAGTCTTCCCAACATTTGCTATCTGGATTCTGTTATTGCTATGTCTCTCTCTTTCTTTTCTGAAAGGGGGTTTGGGTATTTTGGTTATCCCATCTCTTCCACCATTGGCTAAGAGGTGACTGTATATATGGGGGATATAATGAGTCTTCTACTGACCACAAGAACCATGTCTCCATCAAATGGAAAGGACCAGGCATCACTTGCAGATGTTAGATTTAAACCTGTTTCACTGAAATATTGGACTCTGTGATCCCCCTTGAGAAAAATTTTGTTTTACATGTAGGAAAAAATGTGCAGGAATATTTGGTGGCTAGAGAGTTTGACGCAAACAGAGATGGCTAGATTCCATTAAAATTCATTCTTCCCCCTTCTGGGCACATAGGTGGGTTTGTTTTTATTTCCCAGCTTCCCTTAGACATAGGTGTGGCCTCATGACTAAGTTATCTGCTCTGGAGCTTGACTGGAAATGATGTCTGTCACTTCCAGACCTGGCACATAAAACTTTCCATGCAAGCCTCTCCACCATGCTCTTTCTCAGTAGTCTGGTTGGATGGGAGATCTTAAGGGATGGTGGGATCACAAGATACAAAGAACCTGGGTCCCTAAATGACTAAATGAAGGAAAGTAGACCAACTGACATGAATACCTATTCAGGACCATAAATTAGCAAGGTGTTAATCCCTTACATGTTTGGGTCTATTTGTTAGAACAGGTTAGCATATCCTAACTAACAGTGACTTTTTGATTAATGTGATTAGCTCTAAACCTACACACTGCTTACATTGCTTATTTACTGTTTCATGGCCACCACTTACTTCATTACAAGTTATTTAACCTTAGCAAATTGGTTAATAATTTTGAGACTTGGTTTCCTCATCAGTCAAATTTAGGAAAATTAATACCTCATAGGATCATTATGAGGATACAATGAATTGATGTATGAAAACATCTCAAAATATGCTCATAGCAAGGACTTTGTAAGTGTGTAGCTACTGTTATTGTTGTTAGTACATATTCTAGTAGCGTTTGGGTTTTGTAATTAAATAGTACCACACTGCTTGTAGGATTACACGTGGCCATAATGAAATTCAAAATGAAACTGTGAGTGAGGAACATCATAAATAAAAGCTGTATTGTGAGCCAATACAAAACGCTGAATGAATACACATGAATAGGTCCTTTTGTTTGGTGAGAATTAGGCACATCCAAAAAGTTGGTGGACTTCAGAGTATTCAGGAATGATGCCAGGCCACTCAGTGATTCACAGTGGGTCCCTATTGAGTTCACAATGGAATTTATCTTGAGTTATACCCGGAAAATTAACCATTTGGATTCTGCTAACTAACCAAGGGGTGGCATTGATTTTTGTTTGTGGGAAAGTAAATTTTCAGCCTTATTAGTACCTGTGTCTATACACAGAGGGTAGGACCTCTGTAGATCCTTGTGATCTTGTGCTCAGAATTGGTGAGCGAGATGATTTCTGTTGAGTTTTCACACCTGTCCTTTCTTCAGAGGCCTCACGTGAGTTGCCCACCCTTCTGTTGCCTTTGTGGAATAGGCCAACTACATTCCAAAACAAAGCTTTCCAATGTGCTGGGCCATCCCTGAGCCAAGTTTGCTCTTTGCCCCACAACAAGAGGGAGTGATGGCAGACTCTGAAAATGCCATCCTGGAAATGAAGTACTGATTACCTGAAACCCAACCTTGTTGGGCAATCAGTAGGAAACTTTATGAAGGCTTTCCTAGCTTGGGCAGTGAAAGGAGCCAGGCTGTGTGGAACTAAAAGTCTTGGTCACAGGGAGTCTGTCCACTGAAGCCTGAATTGGTCACAGGCCTTGGTTTGTTGCCAGCTAAATCTGGAATGCAGGAGGGTTATGAACTGCAGATGTAGTTTCTAATCCCAGGAGCATGACTTTTCTTGGGTTGCTATGGTCACAGATACTTAATTCTCTTTTTCCCTCTTCTATTCTTTCTTAGTCCTAAGAGATGAAGCTCACAGTTTACTCCTTTGCAGGATGCTTTGGCTTTCCAAGTGTAATTTCCACCCCTGAGCCTCTGAATGTGCTCATGCTCATAGGCATCACAGTGTAGACTGTGGAAGGAACTATCTATACAATTCCTGTTACTGTACCTTTGATGTGGCCTCCGAGAGTCCAGAAAAACATCAGACACTCATCTCACTATCACACTGCCTCACAAAGAGATATTGGAGAGTAGAATACCTGTAAGATACTGGGCTTTTGAGCATCATGTTGGGTTTTTGAACAGAGAGATTTGACTGGCCCATTCTTGTCTCCTCTTTCACATACTTCTTTTATATTTTTGCCTAAGGTTAAAAGCCTGGTGATTTACTTCATAGTCCCATGAGAGGTGTTTTAGGTTTTCTTTTGGCTTACAAAAAATGAATCTCATCCATTCTCCACAGACTCTCAGGTATCTTTAGAAAGAACAAAAGAGAAGCTCCTGAGTAAATATTACTGAAGGGGCAGAACTGTCATAACACTGTATAGGCCTGGGGCTTTGTTTTATTTACTCTTTACTATTTTATTGTTTTCCTTCTGGGTTGGACATAGTTTCCTCCTAATGCTCTGGCCATTAGGGTTATGATGGAGTCTACCTTGAACCAATCATCATTTAATTAGGTGGAAAAAGTTTAGAATTGACTTTCAGCTCTCTGTGAAAACATCCTTTTACATCTCCCTCAGCTGATAGAGCAACTAACTGTTCTTCCCTTTTCCACAAATTGTGTTAATTTCCTGCATAGGCAGCCTGGGTTTGCAAATAGTGACAACATAAATTTTTTAAACACCAGTGGTTTTCCTAGAGAGATGGGTGATAGGTGAAAGAGCCACAGACATGCCTGATTCTCATACAGAGGATAAATGAAATGGTGAATGAGGTACGTCAGGCAGGGGCTTTAACTTGAATGGAATTCTTTTATGCAGCCACACACATCAACAGACAAACCACAAGCATGATCCAACTCAACATACAATCTAACTAAACTGGAAACGGAAGTGTTATCCTTATGACATATGTGGTGTGAAACATTAATTGATACTACTTTATCAGTGAGATGCCTGCCACAAAACTCAAAGCTGAAGATAAGATGAAGCCAGGATAGGGGAAGAAATATGGTTATTCTGTGGTAAGCTGTGAAATCTCTAAAGGTTGTTAGGATACCTCGAGTCTTCCTTCGAGTAGGAAACAGTGCCCAGAGATGTTTCTTAGGTACATCTGTTGACTTTTTAATCTTCCTTTAACTGCCCCCAATTTTTGGACCTAGCTCTTAGTTGAACTTGGAGTTACTCTGGAACATACTCTTTTATAAAGAACTATAAATGAGTGGGCCACTCAAAATTTACGTAAGCTTTTAAATATAATGTAAATGGAGGAATTTGAGTACATCCTGTCTGTTTCCAAATGAAATTTACACACTGAATACATTGGGCTTCCCTGGTGGCTCAATTGGTAAAGAATCTGCCTGCAATGTGGTAGACCCAGTTATGATCCTTAGGTTGGGAAGACTCCCTGGAGAAGGAAGTGAAAACCCACTCCGGTATTCTTTCCTGGAGAATTCCATGGATAGAGAAGCCTGGCAGGCTACAGTCCATGCAGTTGCAAAGAGTCAGACATGATTGAGCAAATGACATTGGCCCATTAGATCAAGAAATTTCAATGCTGTATTATAATTCCAGTAGAGATAAAATGATTATTTAAAACGTGAACAAAATAGTTCAAAAATATAATACATTTAATAAATATTTTATATGTTCCTTCCTGAAGAGACATCTATTGAACTAACAATTTGTTCATTTATTCATCAAAGTTTTAATGGACCAGTAATATAATTATCTAAGCGCAGGAAGAATGAGATGATTAAGACATCTTAATTCATTAATTCAGTAACTGTCTATTGCGAGTATACTGGATTTTGAGTTCTATTTGAGAAGATGGAGATAGAGCAGTGAACAAGACAAAATCCTTGCCCTCATGGAGCTTACATTCCAATGTAGGATAAAAGTAGTAAGCAAACAAGTCAAGTAGTGTTAAATCTTATGAAGAAAGATGAAGCAGGATAAAAAGTTAAAGAGTGACTCTGTAGGCATGTGTGTTTGTGTGCGTGAACACATTAGACAATGTGATCAGTTGAGACTGAGGGGGACCTGGAGGGAATAAGGTCAGGTTGGGGGAAGACTAAGAACATAATCTTCAAGGAAAGAAGTTTGGTGTGGCTGAAGAACATCAAGATGGCTGGTGTGGCTCGAGCGAAAATACTGCAGAGCAGAGTGTTAGGATTGGAGGTTAGAGAGATAACAGGGCCCAAGCCATGGAGTGCCTTGGAGACTGTGATAAATGATGGAGTCTTAGGGTAAAGGGAAGTGATTGGTGGATTTGGGGCTGTGGGTAGTCCCTCTGTGAAAAGCTGACTGGAGGGGGCCAGACAGGAAGCAGGGAACTGGGAAGTGATTATAGCAGTTTGGATGAGAAATGATGGTGGCGTGGACAAGAATGAAAGCAGAGGAGTGGTGAGAAGTGATCAGGCTTGAGATGTATTTTGAATGTTGACCTGATTCGTAGTAGGAAGGGGTAATAACTAGTGGCTTGGAGGGAGAGATTTGGAGGGTACTGTTAAAGGGAGAAAGGAGTTAAGGATAATACCAAAGTTTTTGTTCTGAGCAACTGGTTGGAAAACTTTAGTCATATACTTCTATTGGGAACAGTAGGGGAGGAGTAGATTGGGAGAATTAAAAAAATTCTGCTTTGGACAGGTTAAGTTTGAGATGTCTATTAGATACCCAAATGAACAGTTGGATATATGAATCTGAGTCAGGGTATTTTTTTTGTGTGTGTGGTAGAGATATACATTTTGGAGTTATCAGTGTATGAACAGTATTTACGTCCATGAGACTAGATACAATCAACCTGGGCACAGATGGAGAAGTGGATGGAGAGACTGAATATTATAGTATGCTGACGTATAGTGGTAGGGAAGAGATGGAGAAGGCAGCAGAGGAGATAGAGAGAATCGCCATTGAGGGGAATAAAAACTAGGAGAATGTTATACCCCAGGAACCAAGGAAGTGTTTCAAGAAGGAGAGTATAAGCCATAAGAAAAGCCTCCAAGAGACCAAGTAAGATGAAGACTGAGAGTTTTTTTTTTTCCCCCTTTTTGGCCACACTACCACTTTGGGATCTTAGTTCCCTGATCAGTGTTTGAACATGGGTCCTTGGCAGTGAGAGCTTGAAGTCATAACTCCTGGACCATCAGGGAAGTTCCAATAACACAGAATAGAACACTGGTTTTGAAAAGACATGACCCTTTCTTTCAGGAGCTTATAGTATAGTGGCAGTGGGGAAGTAAGGAAACAAGCAGATTGCTCTCAATTGTGGAAGCTGTATTCTAGCAGTGTTGACACATTGCTGGACATGGGTTGAAGAAGGAGCAAGGAATTTTCCCTGGGGAGTCAAGGAAAGCTACATCAAGCAGATGTACATTTTTTTTTTTTGCAGATGTACTTTTGGATTCTGGTAGGTAGGAGGGAGGGAAAACAACCAAGATTCATAAAACTTAAAAACATTTCTTTTCTAGTTGGTTGTTGATTTTTTTACAATCACTTGTGCAAAACTAATATTTCCTCTCAAGTGAATATCCAACTACAATTACTCCATGTAGACATTTATCAATTATCAGTAAACATGATAACTATATTATAAGGACAATACACACATTCAATCATACCCTGTTCCATTCGGAGGACACTCTTGTAATGATATTCTTTCTGGTTGTAGCCTATATCTTTTAATTATATTTAAATTCCCTTTCATAGCTGTGTTCAAGTGTAGAGACACTATTCTTTTTCTTATTGAAGTGTAGTTGATTTACAACATTGTGTTAATTTCTGCTATACAGCAAAGTGATTTAGTTATATGTATATACATATATATATATATATATAATTTTTTATATTCTTTTCCATTATGGTTTTTCATAGGATATTGAATGTAATTCCCTGTGTCATGCAGTAAGACCTTGTTTATTAATTGTGTATATAAGATTTTGTTGTTCAGTTGCTAAGTTGTGTCTGACTTTTTGTGACCCCTGGACTGCTGCACGCCAGGCTTCCCCATCCTTCACTATCTCCCAGAGTTTGCTCAAATTCATGTCCATTGAATTGGTGATGCTATCTAACCATCTCATCCCTATGCTTAATCATAGTAGCTGCTGTGTACCTAACACTTACCATATGTAAGACACTGTTCTAACAGCTACATGTATTAATCTATTTTGTTCTCATGACCTTAATTTCTCTACTGTCCCTTTAAAAGATTCATGACAACTGAGGCACAGAGAAGTTGAACAACTTACTTAAGGCCACACAGTAATGGCAGAGTCAATATTAGAACTGGGCTTTCTGGCTTCAGAGCTCACTATCTTGAGCAGTATGCTGATGTGACCATACTATTATATCTTTACCTTTCTAAGATAGGTAGTTATTAGGGAAAAATCTTTGCAGCTCATGAAATTCTCCAGGCCAGATTACTGGAGTGGGTAGCCTTTCCCTCCTCCAGGGGATCTTCCCAACCCAGGGATCGAACCCAGTCTCCCACATTGCAGGCGGATTCTTTACCAGCGGAACCAGAAGGGAAGCCCTTTCACTTCTTTAAGGGATAGGCTCTCTTGAATTTTTCTGAATTCCTTGACTTCAGTTTTCCAAAGACTCAGTAAACTAGTTGCAGGTTGTCACTGCAGAATGAGCCAGTAGGACCCAGGGACTAGATATTGAATACTTCCCCACATGGAGAAGAGATCATGAGTTCTTTTACAGTTGACCGTGGATTCTCACGTGACTGTGTCAGGGTTTACATTTAATCAGTTCATACATGAAGAGGACGATGGTAAAGCGAGTTAGGGTCTTTGTGGTGGGGAAGATCCCTCTACTGATGAAAATGTTCACTTCATTGGGCTTCTAGATGTATATGGCTCACATCTTTATTTCCCTTAAAGATGTGAGATACTGTGTACTTAAAAAAGGTACAAAGTGTAAAAGCAACAATGTTTGGGAATGCCTACTATGAGCAAAGTATTGCTTTGGCAATCGTGGCTGTGATATCTTGAGAGCTAAAACAAGGAATAGCCAAAGTCTAGATGCTTTTATGCTCAAATAACAGCAAGTATGTATACAACTGAAACAAAATAATTTGTCCCTGGTGAAATCTAGTGGTGGTCCAGCCTTTGTTTGCTCTCTGATATTTTTTATAGGCTGATTTTACCTCTAAAGACAGTTTTATCCTTTTTCTTTCTGACACTGTGCTGTAATTGGTTCATCCAAAAGTTGGAGATGGGATATGTAATTTAAAAAATTATTTATTTACTTATTTTAATTTTGGCTGCATTGCTTCTTAGTTGCAGCATGTGGGATCTTTCAGTGCAGCTTGCGGGCCCTCTAGTTGTGGCACATGGGCTTAGTTGGCCACAGCATGAGGGACCTTAGCTCCCCAACCAATGAGTCCCCTTCATTGCAAGGCAGATTCTTAACCACTGGACCACTAGGGAAGTCCCATGGATATGCAATTTTTAAAAACACTCAAAACCTTGTGGGTTCTATTTTTTTTGTTGTTAGCAGTTTTTGAAATTAGGTAGTCCTTTGGACTGCAAGGAGATCAAACCAGTCAATCCTAAAGAAAAAGAACCCTGAATAGTCATTGGAAGGACTGATGCTGAAGGTGAAGCTCTGATACTCTGGCCACCTGATGCCAAGAACCAACTCATTGGAAAAGACCATGGTGCTGGGAAAGATTGAGGACAAGAAGAGAAGGGGACGACAGAGGATGAGGTGGTTGGATGGCATCATTTACCCAATGGACATGAATTGGAGCAAACTCCGGGAAATGGTGAAGGACAGGGAAGCTTGGTGTGCTGCAGTCCAAGAGATCACAAAGAGTTGGACAAGACTTAGTGACTAAACAGCAACAACAATCTTCCAGTTCCCTAGCCTGGAAGAAAGAGAATTTAGAATAAATAACTTTTGCTAAGATGTTTATAGGTTGAGACCCTAATAACTTTCTTAAGTTGCAGACCTAATCTTACAATTAGATTTTTTATTTTCCCCTCAGGGTGAAAGTCTATCTGCACTTCTCTGCATTCTGTTCTCATTAAAAGGTTCTTCTCTGGGCATGCATGTGTGTGTGTGCTTAGTTGCTCAGTCATGTCTGACTCTTTGTGGCCCTATGGACTGTAGCCCACAAGGCTTGTCTGTCCATGGGATTTCCCAGGCAAGAATACTGGAGTGGGTTGCCATTTCCTTCTCCAGGAGATTTTTCCAATCCAGGAATCAAACCCAGGTCTCCCACATACAAGCAGATTCTTCACCGTCTGAGCTACCAGGGAAATGCTTCTCTGGGCACAGCCACTATAATTTCAGAAAAGCTTAAGGGAACTAGCATTCAAATTTGCTCTTAATTTCTGCAAATATATAAAAACCTGCTAGACAGTGGATACTATTTTCACTGTGGTTTTCTTCCTGTCTGCTATGTAATAGTGTCATAAATCAGGTACATCTAGCAGGAGGAGGAGACGTAGGTGACTGTTTAGCTCTGGAAAAGAAGCTACTTCCTACAGAAAGGATTTCAAATAGTCCCACAGCAAAGCCAGCACTCAAACAGGTTTCCTGTGGGCTATTTCCCCTCCGCTGCTCTGGACCCAAAGCCAAAGTGAAGAAGAGAAATTTCCCTATCACAAATCTCAAATCTCTGGTAACTCAAGCTGATCTTATAGTGATCAAGCAGTTCATCATATTCCAAAAAGTTATAAAATCTAGGCTATTGTAAATTGAAGCATTTTATGAATTTGCTTTTAAGAAGTTTAATAAGATTTACTTTAGAGATTAGGGGAAAAACAAGAGTCAAAGTGGAAAAGATTAGATAAGTGATCACATGACAAACTTTGGAACACTCAACATAACTGAAAGAATTAAGTTGTAACTACAGCATCTTAACTGTCAGACCTTAAAATATCTTATGCCATATTCGGTGCTTTTTGGACATATGTTGAAATAATTAGGAAATTTCATATTAATCTTTATTTTTACTTTTAAAACATATTGATTAAAAATTTCTCTTTTAATTCAAAATACAGATTGCCTAACAGATATTTAAAATCTTTGAATACTTTTTCTTCAATCTGCTTCCACAGGAAAATGAAAGTACATCAGGATAGCACCAGTTGTTATGGAAAAATGAATGTTCTAATGCTGCTAATCTCAGCATTTCATTTATAAACGGCATGGGGTGAATATATGAGAAGTGTCAAGAACACTTCTTTCACCAGTCGTGTAACGAGTGTTTTTTTTTTTGTAAAAGAGAATTGTGACGCACCACATTGTTAATCAGCTATACCCCAATACAAAACAAAAAGTTAAAAAGAACTATGATGCAATTATACTACATTTTATAATGTTCACATTAAAGAAAGTTGATGAATCTTCAGGCAAATATTAAGTAACATCTCTAGCCCCAAAGTCTAGAGGGCAGTTCAGGGTATTTCCCCCGCATTATTCATTTGGTTTAAGCAGAGAAAAGGGTTACGGTTAAAGTGATATACAAGTTGTTCTAACAACAGCAAAGACTTGGGCTGCTGTGACGCCCAGCTACCTGGCTCCTGCTAGGCCTGCACCCAGTACTGACAATGGAGATAAGCCAGGCCCCTCTGAAGCAGGGATGTCACCTCCCACGCCATGTGTCCCATACACAGGGGTGGCTTTCCCACTTTTCTTACCTGCGTAGTGATCGAACACAGTGGGCACGTATTCCTCGGGGAAGGCGTCGTTGGCGTAGCTCATCAGCAGGCAGGTCTTGCCCACAGCGCCGTCCCCCACCACCACACACTTGAGCATCTTTTTCTCCTCGTGGCCACCGCAGCCGCAGCTGCTGTCATTTCCCTCCTGGCAGCTCATGCTCGCGGCTCCAGCTGCTGTGACTGTGCTGTGGTTGTTGCTTCTCCCACTTCTTCCAAAGCCCATGAAGCCCGCAGCAGGCTTGAGATCACTCTGCCTTACTCAGGGTAACTGGGATCCTGCAGACTCGTCCGAGGTGGCTGGCACATGCCCTCTCACTTACCATACTGATCCGGACAGGTAACGCACTGGGGAGAGTGATTAAAAGCATCTGTCCCTTTCCCCCATCAGTTCAAGTTAAGAAATCCTCATCTTCACTGAATTCTAGGGGCTTCCTGGGAGTCTAGAAATTTCAACAGCTCGAGGGTTTCACTCTGATCCCCTGTTCTCCAAGCCTGACTGAAGACACTGTGGAATTTTGCTAAATCTTCCCCATTTTCCACTTCACATCTAACATGGAGGAAAGCTGGGCTTTTTTAATGGAGTTTTTCCTTGCTTCCTCCAGCTTGCGAGTGTCAGGAAATCATGGGTTTCCTGCTGCATTCCATATTAGGATCAGTGGGCTGGAGAAGGCTGCAACAATGGGAGCTCTGTGTGTGTGTGTTTGTACTTCTGGGGAACGCTGCCAGGACATGGAGTGGGAAAACACTAGGGGTCCCACTGCAGACTCAAGCTGTCAGACTTCCTGTTTCATCCAGGGCTGGGGAGCCTGTTTGCCTGTGGCTGGCTGGGAAGAGGCTGATGAAAGGATGAAAACCCGGGAGTACTGTCCGCCACAGAAACACAGGGAACCACACCAGTCGTTGTAGGATAATATATGACATCATTCCTCACTGAGTCACCAGTTAAAAGCTCTGCAAATTAAAACTGGACAGTTCTTCACATACTTAAATGAGAAACCGTAAGAAATTTGTCTGGGCAGCAAAGAAAACCTTCCAGAGTTTCATTGTTTCAAAGGGAAATGTTCTTGTAGATTGTAGGTTTAAGATGTGTGATCAGGTTTATAAGCTGCCACATTTGAGCTCAACACTCGTACGTGTATTCCAGACACAAACATTTTTATGGTTGTAGCACATAAGAAATCAGTCAGATGTGGGATGTTTGCATCCACTTATTAGCGAATAAACACACATGTCTTGGCTCACCCTTACTTTTGGAAATGAGAGTGTGTGGGAGAGCTTTATTGGTTTGCTTCAGGTCTCCAAATGCTGCTTTTTCTTGAACAGTTCCATTTTTGATTTAGTCTTCTTCCCTTGGTCAGCCTGGTCCTCTTCAATTACAAAGGAGCCATTGGCACCTAATTTATTTGTCTGTTGGGTCACTCAAAACGAAGCCCCTTTGAAGCACTGAGTCTGATTAATGTACTCAATCTTAGAAAAGAAGTGGAACTCTGCAAGTGTTTCTGACAAATGGGTCAAGTACGTTTTTGGTGCAGGAAATGTGTGTTTCTTTAAGATTTTTGAGAATTGATTTTAAGAATTCAGATTATCCAATTGATATGAGGAGGGTTTTTTTTTTTTTTTTTTGCAGGGGTAGGGTGAGAATTCTGTTTTAATAAGTGGCTATAAAGAATTCTCCTGCCAATGCAGGAGATGCAAGAGATGTGATTTGATTCTTGGGTCAGGAAGATCCCCTGGAGTAGGAAATGGTAAACCACTCCAGTATTCTTGCCTGGAAAATTCCTTGGACAGGGGAGCCTGGTGTACTACAGCCCATGGGGTTGCAAAGAGTTGAATACAACTGAGCACATGTGCACTCACTCATGCATCAATAATATATATATTCACATACATATGCTACTGTATTATCAATATATTCTCATATTACTTCTGTGTTGGATTGTAGTAACATTTCCCATAGTGTTTAGTGTCCCAATATTTCTTTTCCATAAGGAGATGATGTTTCGGTTAGGTTGTTGTGTTTCTACCAAATTATGTTGCTATAGCAACTCCCAGTGCTCAATAATTTAAAATAACATGTATTTCAATGAGGTATTACTTCACACCTGTTAGAATGGCTATTATAAAAAGTTTACAAGCAACAAATGTTGGTAAGGAAGTGGAGAAAAGGGAACCTTTGTACAGTGTTGGGGGAAATGTAAATTTGTGCTGCTACTATGAAAAATAGTATAGAGTTTCCTCAAAAATGTAAAAGTAGAGTTACCATGGTGGTGGCGGTTTAGTCGCTAAGTCGTGTCTGACTCTTGCGACCCCATAGACTGTAGCCCCCTCCCGACTCCTGTGTCTATAGGATTCTCCAGGCAAGAATACTGGAGTGGGCTGCCATTTCCTTCTCCAGGGGATCTTCCTGACCTCGGGATTGAACCTGGGTCTCCTGCACTGCAGCAGTTTCTTTACTGACTGAGCTGCCAGGGAAGCCCAACAAAGGCCAAAGAATTATGTATGTACCTTATTTAAAAAGGAATGCTGTTGTAAAAATGGCATCAATAGACTTGTTCGACACAGAGTTACCATAGGATCTATCAATTCCATTCTTTGGTATATATCTAGAAAAAAATGAAAACACTAAATGGAAAAGATACAGGTACGCCATTGTTCATAATAACATTGTTTATAATAGTCAACATGTGGAAGCAAACCAAGTGTCCATGACCAGGTGATTGGATTAAGATGTGTTTTATATATATCACATATATACATATATCACATATATATATATATCATGGAATATTATTCAACCACAAAAAATGAAATTCAGCCATTTGCAACAATGTGGATAGACCTAGAGATTATGCTTAGTGAAATAAGTCAAAGAAAGACAAATATTGTGTGTTCACATATAGGTGGAATCTTCAAAAAATCAAATGAATGCATGTGTAGAACAGAAACCTTGTTTGTTTTCTGTTTTGTATCTTTGTTTCCAATTCCACATATAAGCAATATCATATGATATTTGTGTGGCTTACTTCACCTAGTATGATAATCTCTAGGTCCACCCATGTTGCTACAAATGGTATTATCTCATTCTTTTTATGGCTGAGTAATAGTCTATTATACATTGACTCTTAAAGCTTTACTCTGGAAGTGACACTTCTGTTCATTCATTGGTCAAAGCAAGTCACATTCCCATGCTGCCCAACACAAGGGTCAGAAGTACGATCCTACCATGTGCAAAGAAGGTGAGAACTAAATATTGATGAACAGCCTGAAAAGTTGAGATAGTTTAAACAACCAGAGATAGGTTAGTAGAGGTTAAGTAAGAAGTATGAAAGTTGAATTGTTTCACGTTTAGTGCCAATCTGAAACATTTGAAGGCACCTACAACTGCATGTGATTTATAATTTTATTTTCATTTAGTTTATGTGAAACATCTGGAATATCTAATAACATAAATTACAATTGTAATAATGCATTTACAAAATAATACATTACAAAATACAATTGTAATAATAAAATTACAATTGGCTCAAGTGTGAAGGCAGCAGCCAAACAAATCTGTGCAGGTAAAGGAGTGATAGATAGTGTCAAGAAATCCATCCTGAAGATGAGTAAGGTCACTTTGAGCACCATGTGATGATATGTCTGGCAGAACTTTGAGGAGGTTCTGCCTTTGACCTTGAACCTGCCAGCAGTAAATGTGGCACAGAGTAAATACTCATTTCAGATATGGAGTTCTCAAACGTGGCTGCCCAGTCTGTGTTCCTCCATTCCAAATAAACCCTGGGAAAAGAATGGGAAATCAAATTGGGTGAAATTTTGCTATATCTGTGTATAAACCTAAACAGTGTGCCAGCAGACACAGATATTTAAGTCCAAGCTGATTTCTACGTGGGCTGCAGTTTAACAGACAGCTGAAGCAACCAATTATGGGTCTTTTACCATTAACTCAAAATCCAACCTGACGGATTGGATTACATGTAAAGATGGATCATGCCAATGCTGTATTTCTCAAGTTAAACTTGTTTCATTGGTATTTACTGTTCTTCAACCACATCCCCTCCGTGGCCAAAGTGAATATTTATAGGGGAAAATGTTTATGACATCTAGTAAAAATGGTCAAAAAAGTTAGAATTTTATTAACCTGCTGATTATATGGATCATGTTGTCCGTGTGAGAATAACTCTTTAAACATTAAAAACTGATCTGAATCAGAATATTAGAATCTTAAAAAAATATTTTTTTAAGTAAATAAAAAAGTAATAAAAGTAAATAAAAAAAGTAAATTCAGTGTTGTTCTTATAGGTCCATGAGTCAATACAAGTGTGACTACTTGTCTAGATAGAGAGGTCAAGAATATATTTTAATTTCAAAAGTTTATATGTATGAGTTTAGAAGAAGTTTGAAGACCATTTGCTAAAATATTCTTTACCAGATGCCTGTACTTTAGGATCTTGGGCCATGTCAACAACTGAGTGGTGGTTTTGCAGCCATTAATTATCTGGTTTACCTCAAGCACCAAGTTACACAAACTTAACAGTACATGGTGAAATCTTGCTGGGCGATATTTCCTGCTTTTCCCAAGAGACCTTAATTCCCTGACTTCCTCTTGTCCTGTGAGCTTTGGCTTCAGATGAGTTTTCCCAAATGCTGACAGAATATTTTTGCATAAAATTCTGATTTCTCTGATTGATTCCAGTTTTAGTCTGACTTTAATAAAAGAGCCCAGATTTTCTCCCTTGCCTTTTTTTTTTCTTTTTGTGCTTGAAACTAGAAATTATACAGGGAAATAATGCAAATGGGTCAGATACTCTGGTTCTGGACTAGCCTCTGCATAGGAGACTGTTAAGACTTCAGGCTTAGGAACGTGGGATGTGTTTTGGTTCCCGTGATTCTGGCAAGCCCAGCCCATCCATGAGTCACTCCCATTCCAGAGAAAGCCTGTATGTGCCTGTGTGCTATGTCACTTCAGTCACATCTAACCTTTTGTGACCCCATGGACTGTAGTGACACTGTGGACTGTAGTTTGTCAGGCTTCTCTGTCTATGGGGATTCTTCAGGCAAGAATACTATAGTGGGTTGCCATGTCCTTCTTCAGGAGATCTTCCCCATCCAAGGATCGAACCCGTATCTCTTATGTCTCCTGCATTGGCAGGAGGATTCTTTACCACTAGAGTCACCTGGAAAGCCCCAGAGAAAGCCCTCTGTGGGGCTAACATGGAAGTCAGGCCTCTAGGGGTGGAGGGTATGGTGTGAGATAGGAAGACTGAATAGTTTTAGGGGATCTGACCCAAATACCCCACTGGGACCAAATCTCAAGATGAATTGGAGAACTGCTAAAAGTTAACAGGCTGTCCTGGGGTAAGTATGGACTGGAACTGCTCCTCCCCAAGTCCAGTGCCACCAGGGACCCTTCTGGATTTGTGTTTTTCAATCTGTCAGGCTACCTGTACTCAGCCTCTGGCCATTGTCTGTGTCATATCATATCATATATCATATCATAATCATATATCAGCCACATCTTCTTGGATATGATCTTCTTATAGTTCCAGAAATGGCTTTCATTTTTCTTGCTTGAGGGAGTTTTCTTTCTTTCCCAAATCTCTTAATTCTGATAGAAATAGATTACTTTCAGATCTAAGGCAGATGGAAACTTCTTTCTGTTTTAGGAAAGAAGAGGCCAATTTGACTAGTAATGGTTGAGGGGTGTGTGTGTGTGTGTATCTTCTGTGTTTCACTATTGCATACCTTGATTCTGAAAACAAAGCCTTGTTCCAGAAAGAGTCCAGTAGATGATCTAATGTTTTGGTCTCTCTCCATAGAAACTAAGAGGTTAGGGAACTTTGAAGTTCCCCATATCCAGAAAATCTGGAGAAAGAGAACAGTTTAGAAAGAAATTTTACATTGATTCCTGATCTTACAGACTGGAAAGATATATTTGGGAAGGTGGAGAAATTTGAGATTGAAGTGGTATTAGGTTGTTCATCCATCAAGGTCATGGAGCAGGAAATAGTTGCTGGAAATAGCCATCTTAGGGTCTAACAAAGACCCTTGATGATTATTTCAACAGGTTAGTGATATGGGCCCAAGAAGCCTAAGGTCATTGGATTGGTCATAGCATCACAGTGTCACTGCCATAGGCTGAACTTCTGTGAGCTCTGGGCCTTGTCCCTTCTGTTGCCTGCTTTGCATGTGGGGTCTGTTGGGAGAATGAGAAAGATTGGTGTACATTTTTTGTCTCTGATAGAAAACTTGAAATTTGACCTCTGCTTAGGATGCATTATTGTTATATAAAAAATTAATATACATAGATTGAGGACTTGAAGTTCCTGTCAAGAATAACAGGTGATACGGGATATATACAAGACATAATATGTACAAGATATATTATGTACGAGGAGGCATTTTGGTCGTGACTGGATTCAACACAAAAATGAGTCCTCCTGAGAGTCTGCAGGTTACCAACCAACTCCTTGTGGCCAAACACTAAATGCAGAGGAAACACAATTCTACTCTGTAGACTTAATGTATGTGTTTGTCTTTCTTTAACACCCATGTGCTAATTGATTTGTGTGTAAAAATTATGGGTCAGAAAAAAAGAGACAAAAAGACTGCTAAGCACGAGATGTGATCACAGCTTAAGTCTCAGATTCAGAGCTTGTGCATGACAGGGACTGAGAGGCAAGATCTGAAAACCAGCTCCCAGTGGGATAAGTGGAAAGAGTTAGGGGAAAGAAAACACCTTCAAACAAGTCTATAAAAATTCCCAGGAGAGAGGAAAGAAGAGAAAGTCTTCTATGATTATAATGCTAGCAACCCTGGGCACAGTATGGATGGACTCATTATGTAGAAGGACATGTGGTTTTCAGGTTGAGTGCCCTAGAAAATCAGTCCCTTGACAGTAAGAGTTGTTAAGATGGAGAATTCTTGTGATGTGAGAATTCCAGACAATTTTATGCAATTTTCTTTTTTTGTTGTTCTTCTATTCACTCTTTATTGTGCTGATTTATTAAAAGCACTATGGGTATTTCAAAAATGTTAAATAGTGGTTTCTATTGTGCATCTTTTGTTTTTGATTATATTATACTTGGTAATTATTTTGTACTTTACCTCACTTTTTGGAAAACTAAAAGAATTATAATTAATTTTGTGAGATGCATATCTCCTTTGTATGCTCTGGAAGTTTAAAAGTAACTTCTTTTTACTTTAATTTTGTATGATAAAATCATATTATTTTTACTGATGATAATGGGAAAATTGACAATATACTCAATACTTAAAGTGGTTTTGTTTTTGTAAATTTCAGGTATACTTTTTTTATCTCTCTTTATTTCACTTTTCCATATCAAAGAAAGATAATCCTTTAAAAATGCCCACATTGATGAAACATTCTTGTCTGATTCCAACACATAGCAAACTCCAAGTACCAAAAGATTTATTTCTGTTGGACTTTCATTTTTATTGTGTTTCAAAATCTTTCCAAATCTCAATCTTATTGAATCTGGAAGAGCTTTCTAAATAATAAAGGAATTTTCTTTACAACATGGCTCACAGGCTGCATCCTTTTCATGACTATTATTGTTCACTCTATAAAACAGCTACAGCTATTATTTACTATTTTAATAATTAAGGTGCAGTTGGCTCTGTAGTAGACATTTATTGTTTTTTCCTATCTAAGATATCTTTCTTCATTTGATGAAAGCAATTTTCCTTCTGCTCTTTTTTATCCTCAGTCCAATTTGCTCATCTGGGGCTAACCCCATATTCTACTGCAGGAGTGGGCATATGATCCAAGAATGGTGGATGAGAATTATCTTTAGAGCTCCAGCTGATTCTCTCTGGAAAGAGGTGCTCTTCTTCCCTAAAACTTCTCTAAGGATCACATAAACTTGTTGTTGGGGCCATTATTTGCCACCAGGTGTAAAGATCCTGCCTGAGGCTGATAATAATAAGGGTGATAAAGTAATTTTTATTTTATAACTGTTTAATCCTCCCCTAAAAATTTGAGGTGAACGTTATTATTAACTCCATTTCTATGATTAAAGAACTGAGGCTAAGTGAAATCAGGTGATTTGTTAGTGTCAGACAGCTAAGAAGTAGTGGATCCAGGATTCTAAGTCTGGCAAATTTCTTCTAGAGCTAAGACTTTAAATCATTATATTGATACTACAGAGAAACATAGCTGAAACATAGAGAGAAAAACAGATTCCAGGTCACACAATTTGAGCCCTTGGATCTATTCTTAACACAGCTCTGGATTTCCCTTTTGAATATACCAATGCATTCCCATTTTGATTGAAAATAACTTGGGATGTATTTCTATTATTTGCACATGAAGGAGCCCTGGTTAGTCCCTGAAAGATGGATAGGAAAGCCTTAGGTAAACTATGCTTTGCCATATGATATTTAAGACAATGCATAAAGAGAAGACTTGCTTAATAAGTCTATGCCTGCTTAACAAAGGTATGAAATGTTGGAGGAGCATTCCAGACACGTGATTATAACGAGCTGATTTTCTGTTCAAACTTATGCTTTTGTTTTTACATGGTACTATAGACTGAATGTTTGTGTCCCCTCAAGATTTATATGTGGAAATCTTATTCCCAATGTGATGGGGTTTAAAAGTAGGATCTTGCAAGGTGGTTAGATCATGAGGATGAAGCCCTTATGAATGGGGTTAGTGCCTTAATTAGTGCTCTTTTATAAGAGGGCTCCCTTGCCTCTCCTACCACGTGAGGACACAGCAAGGAGACAGCTGTCTATGGACCAGGAAGTGGGCTCCCACTAGACACCAAATCTATTTGAACCTTGATCTTGGACTGCCTAACCTTCAGAACTATGAGAAATACATTTCTGTTGTTTACAACAGTCTAGTATTATGTTATAGTAGCCCAAACAGACTAAGACACATGGTTAAGAACTAGATAGAAGTCACTTAAACCCCTATTTGGGTAGATTATAAAAAAAATCCTCAATAAATAATTAATTTTTGCCTTTTAAATAAAAATAAACTAATCACATCTCTAGACATAGTTACAAATATATAAAAAGATCTAGGGAACATCATTGGACTCCAACTAACTTAAGCTAAAAGCCATTTATAGTTATGTAACTGAGATTTACTATTACTGGGTTTGACTAATCCAGGATTAATGTTGTCAGTAGGATCCGTTCTTGGCCTCCTACTTCTGGGTTAGTTCCATCCTCAAGCTGTTGATGAACATGAAAGAGGAGAGTGAAAAATCTGACTTAAAACTCAACACTCAAAAAAAGAAGATCATGGCATCTGGGCCCATCACTTCATGGCAAATAGGTGGGGGAAACGATGGAAACAGTGAGAGACTTTAGTTTCTTGGGCTCCAAAATCACTGCAGATGGTGACTGCAGCCATGAAATTAAAAGATGCTTGCTCCTTGGAAGCAAAGCTATGACCAACATAGACAGCATATTAAAAAGCAGAGACATTACTTTGCCAACAAAGGTCCATCTAGTCAAAGCTATGGTTTTTCTAGGTAGTCATGTATGGACATGAGAGTTGGACCATAAAGAAAGCTGAGTGCTGAAGAATTGATGCTTTTGAACTGTGGTGTTAGAGAAGACTTTTGAGAGTCCCTTGGACTGCAAGGAGATCCAACCAGTGAATCCTAAAGGAAATCAACCCTGAATATTCACTGGAAGGACTGATGCTGAAGCTGAAACTCTAATACTTTGGCTACCTGATGCAAAGAGCTGACTCATTAGAAAAGACTCTGATGCTGGGAAAGATTGAAGGCAGGAGGCGAAGGGGATGACAGAGGATGAGATGCTTGGATGGCATTACTGACTCAATGGACATGAGTTTAAGCAAGGTCCAGGAGATGGTGAAGGACAGGGAAGACTGGTGTGCTGTAGTCCATAGGGACGCAAAAAGTCAGACATGACTGAGCGACTGAACAACAACGGGCTCTACAAAATGGCCCTTGGCATCTCTCTGCCACTCCACAGACATGATGGAGGTAAGTTTCCCTTCCTCTCCTCAGTCACCCAGCCTGTTAGGGAGGAGACTGTATATCTTGGTATTTCCTCACAAGTTCCTCTCTGACTTGGGTTAAGTGAGATATGCTGATGGATTTAAGCCAATCAAGCTGTACAACTTATGCCCATGGAATCACAGGGCTGAAAATGGAGAAGGGGAATGAGGGAGGAAACTCTAGATATTGGTGTTAGGAAAAGAAGTGGAAAAAAAAGTAATAATAATAATGAGTACAACTGGTGGTAGTAATGATGATGATAATAATATGACTATGTGTGTTAGCATATATTAACACACATAATCCTTACCACAACTCTATGCTAAGGGTACCAAAACTTCTCACCTTACAGATAGGATTGCTAAAACAGAGATTAAGTTCACATCCCTAGGAAGTAGCAGAGCCACTATTCCCACAAGCACTTTGGCTACAGGATGCTCTTGCCTATGTTAAGAATGAATGGTTGAGTCATAGTGAGTGTCCTACATTCAATTCTACCCACCAATTATAATCTTTGGCCTTTTAAGAGCCCATAAAATGCAGTAACATTTAGTGCTGTGCCCTACAATCCATGCCTCATTTGCTCTGTTTGCAGGGATTGTATAAACCACATGGGATAACCTATCAGTTTCTGAACTCTGGTACTTCAGATCATTTTCTATATATTTATTTTTACTCTTACTGAAGGTGTTGATAAAGCACTATATTTCTTAGTATATGATCTCTGTAGTTGATTCCAAGGATGAATATTAAATATTCTCTCTTGTTTGTTTTCATGGATATCTATTGCATAATCAAAAGAGGATTGGAATAGTAATCTGCAACATTATTGCTTAGATGTGTGACTATAGCCACAATTTCTTGATTTGATATAGAACAGAAGTCATTGAAGTTATTTGTTTGGATTAATTTTTTTTTCCAGTAGGTAAATTTGACACATAATAGGGAATGTCTATTTCCTCCTACTTTGGGTACAAAAACTTATTGTCAGGTGTATTGACTACCTTTGATACCACTTAAAAAAAAACAAACAAAAACAAAATACAATTTTTCCCACTCTATTCCTTTCTTCAAAATATATTCTGGACACAATATATGTTCAGAAAATTAAGCCATCACATTCTCTATGCCATGAAAAGTTGAGAGATACTGTTACCAGACCAAATCAATTGGATGAATAACAACCTTGTAAGAGAATAGCTATATCCATTTCTAAAGCTCTTTTTTCTTCATTTAACATCTGTCTCATACAGTTATTCCTAGTATTTCTTACACTACCAGAATCAGTACAATGCTCAAATCTTAAATTATTCCAGACTGAAGATCTTTTTTAAAAATGTTGAAATTCCCTTTATGTCATTAGGGAAAGCTCCTTTAGAGTAAATGTGAGCCTTCAAAATCTGGTTGAGGGGATGAGATTTGTGAAGCCTGATTAGGTAAACTTCCTGTGATTTTAGATGTAGGCCTAAGTATACTGAAAGAAGCAGATTCCATAAAATGAAGTGACAGTTCAATTGGTTTGATATAACTTTGCAGAAATTTAGACTTCTCACTGTCTTTCCTTAAGCCTTTTCTTAACCTCAGACATAATTCTACAGTTGATGCTGGTATGATATAGCTTCTCTCACAGTTATGCTAGAAAAATCAAATGAGGAATTGGAGAAGAAGAGGACTATTCTATGGGGCACTTGTTCTTGTTCAGTTGCTCAGTTATGTCTGACTCTTTGCGACATCATGGACTGCAGCATGCCAGGCTTTCCCATCCTTTACCACCTACCAGAATTTGCTCAAACTCATGTCCATCGAGTCGGTGATGCCATCCAACCATCTCATCCTCTGTCGTCCCCTTCTCCTCCTGCCTTCAGTCTTACCCAGCATCAGAGTCTTTTCCAATGAGTCAGCTCTTCACATCAGGTGGCCAAAGTATTGGAGTTTCAGCTTCAGCATCAGTCCTTCCGATGAATATTCAGGACTGATATCATTTAGGATTGACTCGTTGGATCTCCTTGCTGTCCAAGGGATGCTCCAGAGTCTTTTCCGGCACTACAATTCAAAAACATCAATTCTTCAGGGCTCAGCCTTCTTTATGGTCCAACTCTCACAGGTATACATGACTACTGGAAAAACCACAACTTTGACTATATGGACCGTTGTCAGCAAAGTAATGTCTCTGCTTTTTAATATACTATCTATGTTGGTCATAGCTTTGCTTCCAAGGAGCAAGCATCTTTTAATTTCATGGCTGCAGTCAACATCCACAGTGATTTTGGAGCCCAAGACTATAAACCCTGTCACTGTTTCCATTGTTTCCCCATCTATTTGCCATGAAGTGATGGGACCAGATGCCACGATCTTTGTTTTTTGAATGTTGAGTTTTAAGTCAGCTTTTTCACTCTCCTCTTTCACCTTCATCAAGAGGCTCTTTAGTTCCTCTTTGCTTTCTGCCATAAGGGTGGTGTCATCTGCATATCTGAGGTTATTAATATTTCTCCCAGCAATTTTGATTCCACCTTGTGCTTCATCCAGCTTGGGCTTTCATATGATGTATACTGCATATAAGTTAAATAAGCAATGGGACAGTATATAGCCTTGATGTACTCCTTTCCCAGTTTTGTACCAGTCCATTGTTCCATGTATGGTTCTAATTGTTGCTTCTTGACCTGCATACAGGTTTCTCAGGAAGCAGGTAGGTGGTCTGGTATTCCCATCCCTTTCAGAATTTCCCACAGTTTGTTGTGATCCACACCATCAAAGGCTTTAGTGTAGTCAATGAAGCAGGTGTTTTTCTGGAGTTTTCTTGCTTTTTCATGATCCAATGGATGTTGGCATTTGGTCTCTGGTTCCTCTGCCTTTTCTAAATCCAGCTTGTACATCTGGAAGTTCTAGGTTCATGTACTGTTGAAGCCGAGCTTGGAGGATTTTGAGCATTACCTTGCTAGCATGTGAAATGAGTGCATTGTGTAGTAGCTTGAACATTCTTGGCATTGCCCTTCTTTGGGATTGGAATGAAAACTGACCTTTTCCAGTCCTGTGGTCACTGCTGAGTTTTCCAAATCTGCTGGCTTATTTACTGTAGCACTTTCACAGCATCATCTCTTAGGATTTGAAATAGCTCAGCTGGAATTCCATCAAACTAGCTCCACTAGTTTTGTTCGTAGTGATATTTCCTAAGGCCCACTTGACTTCACACTCCAGGGTCTGGCTCTAAGTGAGTGATCATACCATTGTAAGTTATCTGGGTCATTAAGAATCTTTTTTGTTCTTCTGTGTATTCTTGCCACCTCTTCTTAATCTCTTCTGCTTCCGTTAGGTCCTTACAGCTTCTGTCCTTTATTGTACCCATCTTTGCATGCAATGTTCTCTTGGTATCTCCAATTTTTTTGAAGAAATATCTAGTCTTTCCCACTCTACTGTTTTCCTCTATTTCTTTGCATTGTTCACTTAAGAAGTCTTTCTTATCTCTCCTTGCTCTTCTCTGGAACTCTGCATTTGCTCTTATACCTTTCTGTGGCTTCTAACTGGGCATATTTTAAAAGGATCACCCTAGCTTCTGTGAGGAACATAGACTGGAAATTACTGGAGGATGAAAGCAAGGAGATCAATAGTAATAATCCAGTTGAAATATGTTGGTGGCTTGGGCCAGAGAGAAAATAAGAGAAGAGCTTGTGTTCTGGGTACAATAGTGATCTGAAGGATGGTATGCAGGCTGTGAGAGAACAAGATGAATCAAGGATGAACCCTGATGATTTTGGTCTGAGAAACCAGAAAGGTAACACTTCCATTAACTGGGACTGTGAGTGGAGATTTAAGAGTAACTAAGGTCAATATTTCAGTTTTGGAAATGATGTATCTGTTGGACAGAGACATATATGGCCCTGGATTTTAAAGGAGAACTGAGGCTTAAGGTATAGATTTGCCTCCCTGGAGAAAGGAGAACGCTCTTGAGGTAGAAGCACAAAGGAGATTGAGAGGAGCAAGGAGAGCCCCTCAAGGAGGAACTTAAGAACACATGGTGTCCAGGAGACCAAATGAGGAAGGTGTTTCCCGGGGATGTAGTAATCAACAGTGCCAAATGCTGCTAACATTCAAGTAAGAGGAGGACAGACAACTGACTGGCGGATTTTGCAACGTCAGTGTCCCTGGTAATCTTGACAAGAGTGATTTTGGTGAAGTTTATGGGAACGTAAAACTGACTGGAGCGGTTTAAAAGATAGATCAGAGAAATTAAAGTTTCTTATTCTTTTTTAAAAAGATATTTTATTTTATCTTTTTATTTGGCCACTCCGAGAAGCATGCCTTATCTAAGTTTCCATAACCAGGGATTGAACCGGTGTCCCCTGCAGGGGAAGTATGGAGTCTTAACCACTGAACCACTGGGGGGGGCGGGGTCCCAGTTCTTACTCTTTAATTTTTTTTCTTTTTTCTCCTTTTTTTCTCTCTTTTTAAAAAAATTATTTATTTTAGTTGGAGGCTAATTACTTTACAAAATTGTAGTGGTTTTTGCCATACATTGATATGAATCAGCCATGGGTTTACATGTGTTCCCGATCCTGAACCCTTCTCCCATCTCCCTCCCCATCCCATCCCTCTGGGTCATCCCAGTGCACCAGCCCTGAGCACTTGTCTCATGCATCGAACCTGGACTAGCTATCTGCTACACAAATGATAATATACATGTTTCAATACTATTCTCTCAGATCATCCCACCCTCGCCTTCTCCCACAGAGTCCAAAAGACTGTTCTATACTTCTGTGTCTCTTTTGCTGTCTCCCGTATAGGGTTATCATTACCATCTTTCTAAATTCCATATATATATATGTTAGTATACTGTATTGGTGTTTAACTTTCTGACTTACTTCACTCTGTATAATGGGCTCCAGTTTCATCCACCTCATTAGAACTGATTCAAATGTATTCTTTTTAATAGCTGAGTAATATTCCATTGTGTATATATACCACAGCTTCCCTACCCATTTGTCTGCCAATGGACATCTAGGTTGCTTCCATGTCCTGGCTATTATAAACAGTGCTGCGATGAACATTGCGGTACATGTGTCTCTTTCAATTCTGGTTTCCTCGGTGTGTATGTCCAGCAGTGAGATTGCTGGATCATATGGCAGTTCTATTTCCAGTTTTTTAAGGAATCTCCACACTGTTCTCCCTAGTGGCTGTACTAGTTTGCATTCCCACCAACAGTGTAAGAGGGTTCCCTTTTCTCCACACCCTCTCCAGCATTTATTGCTTGTAGACTTTTGGATAGCAGCCATTCTGACTGGCGTGAAATGGTACCTCATTGTGGTTTTAATTTGCATTTCTCTGACAATGATTGATGTTGAACATCTTTTCATGTGTTTGTTAGCCATCTGTATGTCTCCTTTGGAGAAATGTCTGTTTAGTTCTTTGGCCCATTTTTTGATTGGGTCGTTTATTTTTCTGGAATTGAGCTGAAGGAGTTGCTTGTATGTTTTTGAGATTAATTCTTTGTCCGTTGTTTTGTTTGCTATTATTTTCTCCCATTCTGAAGGCTGTCTTTTCACCTTGCTTATAGTTTCCTTTGTTGTGCAGAATCTTTAAATTTTAATTAGGTCCCATTTGTTTATTTTTGCTTTTATTTCCAATATTCTGGGAGGTGGGTCATAGAGGATCCTGCTGTGGTTTATGTCAGAGAGTGTTTTGCCTATGTTCTCCTCTAGAAGTTTTATAGTTTCTGGTCTTACAATAGATCATTAATCCATTTTGAGTTTATTTTTGTGTATGGTGTTAGAAAGTGTTCTAGTTTCATTCTTTTACAAGTGGTTGACCAGTTTTCCCAGCACCACTTGTTAAAGAGATTGTCTTTTCTCCACTGTATATTCTTGCCTCCTTTGTCAGAGATAAGATGTCCATAGGTGCATGGATTTATCTCTGGGCTTTCTATTTTGTTCCATTGATCTGTATTTCTGTCTTTGTGTCAGTACCATACTGTCTTGATGACTGTGGCTTTGTAGTAGAGCCTGAAGTCAGGCAGGTTGATTTCTCCAGTTCCATTCTTCTTTCTCAAGATTGCTTTGGCTATTCGAGGTTTTTTGTATTTCCATACAAATTGTGAAATTATTTGTTCTAGTTCTGTGAAAAATACCATTGGTAGCTTGATAGGGATTGCATTGAATCTATAGATTGCTTTGGGTAGTATACTCATTTGCACTATATTGATTCTTCCAATCCATGAACACAGTATATTTCTCCATCTATTTGTGTCCTCTTTGATTTCTCTCATCAGTGTTTTATAGTTTTCTATATATAAGTCTTTTGTTTCTTTAGGTAGATATATTCCTAAGTATTTTATTCTTTTCATTGCAATGGTGAATGATATTGTTTCTTTAATTTCTCTTTCTGTTTTCTCATTGTTAGTGTATAGGAATGCAAGGGATTTCTGTGTGTTAATTTTATATCCTGCAACTTTACTACATTCACTGATTAGCTCTGGTAATTTTCTGGTAGAGTTTTTAGGGTTTTCTATGTAGAGGATCATGCCATCTGCAAACAGTGAGAGTTTTTCTTCTTCTTTTCCTATATGGATTGCTTTTATTTCTTTTTCTGCTCTAATTTCTGTGGCCAAAACTTCCAAAGCTATGTTGAATAGTAGTGGTGAGAGTGGGCACCCTTGCCTTGTTCCTGACATTAGAGGAAATGCTTTCAATTTTTCACCATTGAGGTTAATGTTTGCTGTGGGTTTGTCTTATATAGCTTTTATTATGTTGAGGTATGTGCCTTCTATTCCTGCTTTCTGAAGAGTTTTTATCATAAATGGACGTTGAGTTTTGTCAAAGGCTTTTTCTGCATCTATTGAGATAATCATATGGTTTTTCTCTTTCAATTTGTTAATGTGGTGTATTACATTGATTTATTTGCGGATATTGAAGAATCCTTCCATTCCTGGGATAAAGTCCACTTGGTCATGACTTATGATCTTTTTAATATGTTGTTGGATTCTGTTTGCTAGAATTTTGTTAAAGATTTTTGCATCTATGTTCATCATTGATATTGGCCTGTAGTTTTCTTTTTTTGTGGCATCTTTGTCTGGTTTTGGTATTAGGGTGATGGTGGCCTCATAGAATGAGTTTGGAAGTTTGCCTTCTTCGGCAATTTTCTGGAAGAGTTTGAGTAAGATAGGTGTTAGCTCTTCTCTAAATTTTTGGTAGAATTCAGCTGTGAAGCCATTTGGTCCTGGACTTTTGTTTGCTGGAAGATTTCTGATTATAGTTTCGATTTCCGTGCTTGTGATGGGTCTGTTAAGATCTTCTGTTTCTTCCTGGTTCAGTTTTGGAAAGTTATACTTTTGTAAGGATTTGTCCATTTCTTCCAAGTTGTCCCTTTTATTGGCATATAGCTGCTGGTAGTAGTCTCTTATGATCCTTTGTATTTTTGTGTTCTTTGTTTTGATCTCTCCATTTTCATTTCTAATTTTGTTGATTTGATTCTTCTCCCTTTGTTTCTTGATGAGTCTGGCTAACGGTTTATCAATTTTATTTATCTTCTCAAAAAACCAGCTTTTAACTTTGTTGATTTTTGCTATGGTCTCTTGTTTCTTTAACATTTATTTCTGCCCTAATTTTTAAGATTTCTTTCCTTCTACTAACCCTGGGGTTCTTCATTTCTTCCTTCTCTAGTTGCTTTAGGTGTAGAGTTAGGTTATTTATTTGACTTTTTTCTTGTCTCTTGAGGTAAGCCTGTATTGCTATGAACCTTGCCCATAGCACTGCTTTTACAGTGTCCCATAGGTTTTGGGTTGTTGTGTTTTCGTTTTCATTCATTTCTAGGCATATTTTGATTTCTTTTTTGATTTCTTCTATGATTTGTTGGTTATTCAGAAGTGTGTTGTTTAGCCTCCATATGTTGGAATTTTTAATAGTTTTTTTTTCCTGTAATTGAGTTCTAATCTTACTGCATTGTTGTCAGAAAAGATGATTGGAATGATTTCAATTTTTTTGAGTTTACCGAGGCTAGATTTATGGCCCAGGATGTTATCTATACTGGAGAAGGTTCCATGTGCACTTGAGAAAAAGGTGAAATTGATTGTTTTGGGGTGATATGTCCTACAGATATCAATTAGGTCTAGCTGGTCCATTGTGTCATTTAAAGTTTGTGTTTCCTTGTTAATTTTCTGTTTGGTTGATCTATCCATAGGTGTGAGTGGGGTATTAAAGTCTCCCACTATTATTGTGTTATTGTTAATTTCCCCTTTCATATTTGTTAGCATTTGCCTTACATATTGTGGTGCTCCTATGTTGGGTGTATATATATTTATAGTTGTTATATCTTCTTCGATTGATCCCTTGATCATTATGTAGTGTCCTTCTTTGTCCCTTTTCACAGCCTTTATAAATAAAGGAATAACAGCATAGTTTTTTATGCCAATGATAATGACCTAATAAATAGGAAAATAAAGATTCAGAAGACAGAGGGAGAATTGTTGGTGAGAGGAAAGGTTTTCACAAGCTTTTGCAATGAGGAAAGAGATAAAAGTATTTCTCCTTGATCTGATAATGACAGCTTTATCATTGAAATCTATTTTCAAGTGGTATATCTCAGTGATATCAGAATGTCAAATAGCCTGATCCATTATTTGAAAGCCAAAATTCAACATTTTAAATGTGAAATGGCAGGATTCATTACAAAGATTGACCTATAGTGAAGAAGTCTCCACTGCTGAGAATCTGTTTTTTTTCCCCCCAGTACATGATGATGTTCTTCACTGGGCCCAGATAAAAATGATTATGTATTATTTGCAAGCCATATCTAAATGCTATACTAGAACATGAATAGATGTTGTTAGAATTGGATGCTGTCAGATTTGAAATTGGTTCAAATTGCTAACCTTTCTGCTCTCATGTCTGATGTACTCCTTCATTTAGCATCTGACAGAGCTTTGAAAGTGATCTTCAGCAAAAAATTATCATATAATTTTTGGATTCTCTGCTTAATTCAGTTTTAAGTGCTCTGACAGGTCCATCCTTGATTGCCATTCCTGATATCTACAATTGTGATTCAATTGTGATTTAGGATTGTACAGTTTATTAGAGATAAAGTAGAAGAAAATAAGTCACCTATATGTGGATGGAAACTGATGAAAGTGGGCATGGAGCTGGATGACTTGGTAGAAAACTGCAAACAATATTCTACTTCTCATTTACATGTAATTGTTATCACTTTAAAATTATACTTTTATTCTTTAATATTGGGATGAGTTTTGTCTTTTTCTTAACCTGAGATTTGCAGCACTGTGTCAAATGACTGCCCATCATGTGGTCTTCAGCTGTCAAAATTTGGAGAATCACTAGGCTTGGTTATGCAGGGGCATGTAGCCTTTGGAAATGTGTTCAGATTATATTCAAGGGCAGTGGAAAGCCACTGAAACACGTTAAGCAGGGAAATAACATATTTTCATCAGTGTTTCAAATAAAGATCCTCTAGTAGTATTGATAAGAGAGGTACAACTGTGGAATTACAGAGATAAATAAGAGGCTGACAGGTGATGATTATTTGGATCAGAGTGGTGGCAAAGGAGACAGTAGTATTCAGCATTTACTGAGTAGTTACTATAATAATCCTATGAAATAGGGCTGCCCTGTGGTTTAGTGGCTAAGAATCTGCCTGCCAATGCAGGGAACAAAGATTCGATCCCCTGGTCTGGGAAGATTCCACATGCCGTGGAGCAACTAAGCCTGTGCACCACAGCTACTGAGCCCACACTTTATTGCCTGTGAGCCACAACTACTGAGCCTGAGAGCTGCAACTACTGAAGCCTGCATGCCCTAGAGGCTTTGCAACAAGAGAAGCCATTGCAATGAGAAGCCATTGCAATGAGAAGCCTACACACAGCAACTAGAGAGCAGACCCTGCTTGCTGCAACTAGAGAAAGGCTGTGCAGCAACAAGGACCCAGTGCAGCCAAAAATAAAATAAATTTAAAAAGAAATAGATACTATCATTGATCCAAATTTATAAAGAAACTGAGGCACAATGAAGCAAAGTAACATGTCTAGGGACACACAGCCGAGAGATTGGAGCTTGCATTTCAATCCAAGTAATCTGATTCCATATTTCATGATCTTAATCAGTAAATTATTTGTCTTTCTTAGATGGAGATGAAAAAAGTAGGTGAAGATATATTTAGAGATAGGATCAAGAGGACTTGGTAATGGTTAGGTTGTCGTGGTGATACAATGGAAGATAGCAGAGGTGACTCTAATGTTTCTCCCTGAATCAACTAGAATGATTCCATATTTATTGAAAGAGAGAAAGACTGGAGGATACACAGATTTAGAGTGCAGTTTGGCAGGTGCAGGCTAAGATGCCTGTCAGGCATCCAGTGAAGAGATAGAGTAGGCTGTGGCCCATGTGGAGTTGCAGTTCAGGAGAGACATCTGGGCTGGAAGTGATCTATTTATGAACTGGAAGCTTATTGGAAACCATGGTTGTGTTGTGAATCAGCCCACAAATAATGTGGCACCTGACATGCAATGGGGGTCCAATGATGCTGAATGACTTTGTAGAGGAGCCATGAATCTTTGGATCTGGAGAGCATCATGCGTGGTATGCTGTCTAGGTTTGTCATAGCTTTCTTTCTAAGGATCAAGCTTTTGATTTCATGGCTGCAGTCTCCATCTGCAGTGGTTTTGGAGCCCAAGAAAATGAAGTCTGTCACTGTTTTCACCTTTCCCCCTTCTATTTTCCGTGAAATGATGGAACTGGATACCACGATCATAGCTTTTTTTAATGTTGAGTTTTAAGCCAAGCTTTTCACTCTCCTCCATGAAAAACTTAATGTATTAAAAAGCAAAGACATCACTTTGCCAACAAAGGTCCATATAGTCAAAGGTATGGTTTTCTAGTAGTCATGTACAGATGTGAAGATTGAGTGCCAAAGAATTGATGCTTTCAAATTGTGGTACTGGAGAAGATTTTGGAGAGTCCCTCGGACTGCAAGAAGATCAAACCAGTCAATCCTAAAGGAAATCAACTCTAAATATTCATTGGAAGGACTGATGCTGAAACTGAAGCTCCAATACTTTGGCTACCTGAAGTGACTTACTGGAAAAGACCCTAATGTTGGGAAAGACTGAGGACAGGAGGAGAAGGGGGGGAAAGGATGAGGTGATTAGATAACATCACCAACTCAATGTACGTGAGTTGGAACAAACTCTGGGAGATAGTGAAGGACAGGGAAGCCTAGTGTGTGCAGTCTATGGGGTCACAAAGAGTCAGACACGACTTAGTGACTGAACAACAACAACATGTATAGTACAGGCTCCTGCTTTTCGAAGTTTACCTTTCTAGATGTTAGGTGGTTAAAAATATCCATTTGAGACAATCTCAAACCTCAGACATTTCCAATGAAACTACCATGAAAGAACAACACTCTAGGGACTTCCCTGGTGGCCCAGTCATTAAGACTCTGCCCTTCCACTGCAGGGTACTTGGTTTCAATCCTTGGTTGGGGAATTAAGATCCCACATACCATGTGACATGGCTGTGAAAAAAATAAAAAAAACAACAGAAAAACACTCTGGTAAAGTGTCAATTTTGAACATGTCCATGAACGCTTAAAACTGTCTGTTTAATGAGTAGCTCTAATGATCTGTCTTCTTAGTTTGCTAAGAGATAAACATCTTTTTTTTGTTCTCAGTCAGTTCAGTCTCTCAGTCATGTCCAATTCTTTGCAACCCCTTGGACTGCTAGGACTCCCTAATATTACTAACCAAGATAGTGGGTATTAAAAACAATAACTTTTCATGTCTTTCATGTCTTAATAACTTTGTGTTTTAAAAATAGTGTTAGATATTTTACAATTTAGAATAACTTTGAGGAAGAGTTGAAAGAATTTTAGAAAGAACTCCCATGCACTGGTAATCCAGATTTACCAATTATTAACATTTTGTGACATTTGCTTTATTGTGCCTTCTCCCTCTATGTTTATATAGTATTTCTTGGACCTTTTGAGAATATGTTGCAGATGTTATATTCCTTTACTCCTAGATACTTAAATATTGTATTTCCTAAGAATAAGCTCATTCTCATGCATGGCCATAGTACAATGGTTACATTCAGAAAAATAACAGCATCTTTATAATACCATTTCATAATTTGAAGCCTATATTCAAGTTTCTTCATAGCATTCCTTCTCCTCCCCACAACCATTCAGTAGAGAATTCAATCTAAGATCATGCATTTCATTTAGTCATCATATCTCTTTAAATCTTCTACTTTGGACAATTCCTTATTCTTTATTTGTATTTTAAGATGTAATTTTTGAAGAATATAGATTGATATTTATAAAATGCCCCTGACTTCAGGTTTGGCTGATGTTTTTTCAGGATCAGACTCAGGTTATGCATTTTTGGTAGGAACACTATATGTTAGGGTTTGCATTTAAAAACATTTTTGTTGTAGTATAGTTGATTTACAGTGTTGTGTTAATTTCAGGGGTACAGGGGACAGCAAAGTGAATCAGTTTTATATATAAATATATCAACTCTTTTAAAAATTCTTTTGCTATATAGGCCAGTACTGAGTACTGAGTAGAGTACTGAGTACTGAGTAGAGTTCCCTGTCCTATATAGTAGGCCCTTTTAGTTATTCATTTGGTATAAGTAGTGTGTATATGTCAATCCCAATCTTCCAATTTATCCCCCCTCCTTACTCCCTGTTAATCATAAGTTTGTTTTCTACTCCTATAACTCTATTTCAGTTTTACGGATAAGTTCATTTACGCAGTTAGAATTGTGTTATTCCCAGTGCACCATGTCAGGAGGCAAATGATCCAGTTGACTTTGATTATTGGTGACGTTAACTTTGGTCACTTCATTAAACTACACTTGCTGGACTCCTCAGAATAAAGTTATACTTTGTCCCTTTATAACATTAAGTAATTGTGAAGAGTTAAAGTAAATCTGAGAGACTTAAATTTTAAGGTAAAGCTTTTCCCCTAAAAGCTACAACTAAAAGCCTGATTTTTTTAATTGCCAGATTCTTAGGAGGAAGATGAACTAGGGATCTAGAAGCAAGTTAACTGAACCTGGCATGGAACCCATATTAATTTGTTCAGCTTCTAAAATGCATTTGTCTAAATCTCTCAGTCACACCATGGTGTTAAGCTGGAAGAGTGGTGGCACCAGATCAAATTCCTGATGTGGTTCCAGCCCACTCGGGAAGACAGAAGATAACATCTGGTCTCTGTACCACCCCTGCTTACCTAACATCCAAATAGAGGCTGTCCAAAGAAAGGCTGTCTGAGTATTATTCAATATACATTCACACTATTTTATATAAATTACCATTGTCTTATTTTCCCCCTTCATAAGGATTTTAACATTCCTAACTTCCCTGTTGGTTCAGCTGGTAAAGAATCTGCCTGCAATGTGGGAGACCTGGGTTCAATCCCTGAGTTGGGAAGATCCCCTGGAGAAGGGAAAGGCTACCCACTCCAATGCTCTGGCCTGGAGAATTCCATGGACTGTATAGTCCACAGGGTCGCAAACAGTCAGAGATGACTGAGCGACTTTCACTTTCATGAATATCCTGGAATTGGCTATTGGCTTTTATACCTCGTGTTGCACTTCCAACACTTATCAATCTTAGAATGCCAAACAGACCTTAAAACATTAAGAATCTATTCATATATTTATGAATAAATGTACAACAATGCTTGTTTTCATTTTATTATTGCATTAAATGATTATTCTCTTAGACCTATTATCAACAATTTTAATACAAATTCTGTAGCAGCCATAAAACATGAAAAATAACATACTTATATAAGGCTTTTGCATATTTTTATTTTATAAACTTCAAATGGGTCATCCAGTACAAATTTTGGCAGACTCACATAAAGTAGTACAGTTCTGTGGTTTTTTTCAGACTCTGATAAACATTGGGCTACATTTTGTCTTGTTCTATATCTGCTCAAAGCTTATAACAAGCTTACCAAAATTCCTGCTGTATAAGGATGGCTCTAAATGACAGAGATTTCAGAGAGAATTCCTTTTAAGCATAAGTATTCAAATAAGGTATTTGTGCTTAATCCCCTCGCATAAAAATTGGCCTCCTTGTCCCGTATTTCTATCTGCTTAACTCTCAAATGAGTTCCACCAAAGCAACATTGAGAAAGAAGAATGGAACTGGAGAAATCAACCTGCCTGACTTCAGGCTCTACTACAAAGCCACAGTCATCAAGACAGTATGGTACTGACACAAAGACAGAAATATAGATCAATGGAACAAAATAGAAAGCCCAGAGATAAATCTATGCACCTATGGACACCTTATCTTCAACAAAGGAGGCAAGAATATACAATGGAGAAAAGACAATCTCTTTAACAAGTGGTGCTGGGAAAACTGGTCAACCACTTGTAAAAGAATGAAACTAGAACACTTTCTAACACCATACACAAAAATAAACTCAAAATGGATTAAAGATGTAATTGTAAGACCAGAAACTATAAAACTCCTAGAGGAGAACATAGGCAAAACACTCTCTGACATAAACCACAGCAGGATCCTCTATGACCCACCTCCCAGAATATTGGAAATAAAAGCAAAAATAAACAAATGGGTCCTAATTAAAATTAAAGGCTTCTGCACAACAAAGGAAACTATAAGCAAGGTGAAAAGGCAGCCTTCAGAATGGGAGAAAATAATAGCAAACGAAGCAACAGACAAAGAATTAATCTCAAAAATATACAAGCAACTCCTTCAGCTCAATTCCAGAAAAATAAACGACCCAATCAAAAAATGGGCCAAAGAACTAAACAGACATTTCTCCAAAGAAGACATACAGATGGCTAACAAACACATGAAAAGATGCTCAACACCACTCATTATTAGAGGAATGCAAATTAAAACCACAATGAGGTACCATTTCACGCCAGTCAGAATGGCTGCTATCCAAAAGTCTACAAGCAATAAATGCTGGAGAGGGTGTGGAGAAAAGGGAACCCTCTTACACACTGTTGGTGGGAATGCACACTAGTACAGCCACTAGGGAGAACAGTGTGGAGATTCCTTAAAAAACTGGAAATAGAACTGCCATATGACCCAGCAATCCCACTGCTGGACAAACACACCGAAGAAACCAGAATTGAAAGAGACACATGTGCCGCAATGTTCATCGCAGCACTGTTTATAACAGCCAGGACATGGAAGCAGCCTAGATGCCCATCAGCAGACGAATGGATAAGGAAGCTGTGGTACATATACACAATGGAATACTACTCAGCCATTAAAAAGAACACATTTGAATCAGTTCTAATGAGGTGGATGAAACTAGAACCTATTATACAGAGTGAAGTAAGCCAGAAAGAAAAACACCAATACAGTATACTAACGCATATATATGGAATTTAGTAAATCGGTAAAGATAACCCTGTATGCAAGACAGCAAAAGAGACACAGATGTATAGAACTGTAATTTGGACTCTATGGGAGAGGGCAAGGGCAGAATGATATGGGAGAATGGCATTGAAGCATGTAAATTATCATATGTGAAATGAATCGCCAGTCCAGGTTCGATGCATGATACAGGGTGCTCGGGCCTGGTGCACTGGGATGTCCCGGAGGGATGGGATGGGGAGGGATGGAGGGGAGGGGCTCTGGAAGGGGAAAGCATGTACACCCATGGTGGATTCAAGTCAAGGTATGGGAAAACTAATACAATACTGTAAAATAAAAAATAGATAAAAAAATAAATTAAAAATAAAATAAAATAATATCAAAGAGATGAAACTGAAAAAAAAAATCCAACTTACATAAAAAAAAAGAAACTGATATGCAATCTAAAAAAAATTATAGAAAATGTATTCCATTCGATCATATTATCTTCATGATTGACCCACAATCATGGGTCACCCACAAGGCAATGAAATGGGTTACAAGATAGAAAAGTATGTCTTATGCTCTTTAGTAGTATATCACATCTGGTAATCAACTGCCTTATGTACTATTAATAAATTGGAAAATGTTTACCATCCATCACCTCACTTCATCTGGTCAAGTACTGAGATTGGACATTTCAAAAATATACATTGCTGACAACAGCAAATAATCCTCACCCAGTACTAGGTTGAATACTTTGAGTGCTCTTAGAATACCTTTCAACTAAAAACTACAGAAAAAAATTTTGTGGCCTTGAATACATTGCACTTTATAATAAATTATAAGACGTTTTCTTGCACAACATGGTTTTAGACTCTCTTCTAGTGTTCAGTTACAGTAAGACAATTTTCCTGTGGGGGAATATTGAAAGACACTAATAATTTTTACAATGTTCCTGTTATTTTCCTTTCATGGAAGGAATATCAACCAATTTCAAATTGCCCTCTAGCATTATTTAAAGCTAAGGCACAGAGATTATATTAGGTAAAGACTAAGATACTGTAACAAGGAAACTGAATACTATGTTAGTTTCAAGAGTCATTACTGTTCAGTTGCTCAGTCATGTCTAACTCGTTGTGACCCCATGGACTGCAGCATGCCATGGTTCCCTGTCCTTTACCATCTCCCAGAGTTTGCTCAAACTCATGTCCATTGAGTCGATGATGCCATCCAACCATCTCATCCTCTGTTGTCCCCTTCTCCTCCTGCCCTCAATCTTTCCTCAGTCTTTTCCAATAAGTTGGCTTTTTGTATCAGGTGGCCAAAGTATTGGAGCTTCAGTTTCAGTATCAGTCCTTCCAATGAATATTCAAAGTTGATTTCCTTGGGGACTGATTGGTTTCATCTCCTTGCAGTCCAATGACTCTCGAGTCTTGTCCAACACCACAGTTTGAAAGCATCAGTTCTTCAGTGTTCAGCCTTCTTTATGGTCCAACTCTCACAAGGCAAAACCATACATTTGACTATACGGACCTTTGTCAGCAAAGTAATGTCTCTGCTTTTCAACACACTGTCTAGGTTTGTCATAGTTTTTTCTTCCAAGGAACAAACATCTTTTAATTTCATGGCTGCAGTCACTATCTGCAGTGACTTTGGAGCCCAAGAAAATAAAGTCTCTCACAGTTTCCATTTTTCCCCCATTTACTTGCCATGAAGTGATGGGACCAGATGTCATGATCTTCGTCTGAAGAGTATATAAGTGTATTTCCCTTGTGCTATAGTCTAGGTGGATATTTATGTTCCATGTAGCCATTCATGGAACCAGTTTCCTTTCACCTTGTTTTTGCACTGTCTTCTAGGAGGTTGTCTTTGTCGTTGCATGGCTGAAGCTAGGTTATGGGCACATCCATTGTCCAGTCCTGCAGAAAGGGAAGAGAGTATGAAGAAGTGCATGTCCAATGTCTTAAGGTCCAGGCCAAGAGATGGTAAATGTGTATTCTGCTCATATTCCTTAGCTACATGGTGACTAAATGTCAGGGAGGCTTGCAAATGAGGTCTAGCTGAGTGAAATTTCTATTACTATGAAAAAAGAGGTCGACATTTAATTCCATAGAGAAGTTGGATAACTTGCCTGAGGCTACAAAGCTAATAAGTGAAATAGTAAGTGGGATTCAAACCCAGACACTGTTATTCCTTAAATAATGCCCTTAAATATTATTTCAGTTTTCATTGGTGTGTAACAACCATCCCAAAATGTACCTATTTTTTATGATTCTGTGGATTGGCTGGGCAGTTCTTCTGTTGTCTAGAGTCACTCATATGGCTATGTTTGGATGTCAGATTGGCTCAAGTCTGGGTTCAGTTGAAGTTGCAATTGGGACACTATGATTCTTTATCTTGTGGCTTCACCATGTGATTAGCTTAGGCTTCCTTAAGGCATGTAAGACAGGATTCCAATAGGGAGTGTTCCAGTATCATAGAATTAGAAGGTACAAGGTCTCTGAAAGCCTGGTATTAGAAGGCACACATCTTCACTTCTACTGCAGTCCTTAGGTAAAATCAAGTCAGAGGGCCAATGCAGATCTCACGGGAGGCTCCATAGCTTCATGAGAGTAGCAGAAAACTCTAATTGTAAAAGGTGTACGAGATGGGACATGTGTTTGAGTAGATTCTGGGAGTTGGTGATGGACAGGGAGGCCTGGTGTGCTGCAGTACATAGGGTCGCAAAGAGCCAGACATGACTGAGCGACTGAACTGAACTGAGTTGATAAAATGAGATGGGAGCTACTGTTATATCCATCTCTCTGAACAGTTTATCACAAATACTAGGCAATTCTATTTCTCAAAATCTAGGATTGGAAAGCACCTAGGGAAATTAAAGTCTGAGACATCCTCTGATCCATGTCTGAAATTCACATAGGCACTACATGGGATCTGTGGTCTTCTTATTTTTATTCCACCCTAAGGGAAGATCAGGACAGGGAGCGTGCAGGATTAGACTAAACGACTAAGGAAGAATGTCTGGTTCTGAGTGGGTGAAAGATACCATTAGCTTCCTATGGTATAATGTGTTACATTTTGGGGTGTGTTCAATGAACTAGGAGGCTTAATGAGTGAGCATATGTTAGTTGTATTTACTTAAGGGCACTCGAGTTTGGGAATGACTTCGTCTGGAGTATAACCAAGAGGATATGTTCCCTGAATAAAAAGGTCTGGATCTTGGGGTTAGGATGCCTCTGCATTCAGAGGGAGAGTCTGTGAGAAGCAGTGAGCTCAAGCTTTCCAGCACAAGGTAGAGGGGCCAGTATTGTTTCAAATCAGAGTCAGGGATGTAGAAGGCAGTCAGTAGTGGGAAGTAAACTTCACTGGGGATGACGGCAATGGGATCAGTTGGGATTGGGAGCCTGGCAAGGGAGGGGATTGAGAGAAGAGCTGAAATTTCAGGTGGTAACCTGAGATAAGATCACCCTGAAATCTTCAAGGGCAGTGAGTGCATCCCATTTACTCTCACATCCTTAGAGTTGAATTTATGTTAGGTATGTAGTAGATGCTCATAGATATTTATTTAGATAAAGTACTTTTATACTACAGAGGAAGCGAGAAAATTCCTAACCAATAAAGTTGAGTAGTAGTGGGTGCTATTATAACTAAAAAGCCAGGAGGCTAGTTGGTAGTGGATGATCTGTCTCTTCCAGTTTTGTGGGATGGGGTGCTTAAAAGAGCCTTGGCTTGCTCTGCTGTGGTCTCTGATCTGATGGGAAATAAAGTCTCTATTTATTTACCCATGGGTACTCATAGGACAAATTTGACTCTCAGTAAAGACCAAACTCATAAAACAGTGGGGGCATTTTAAGGAGGTTTTACTACAGTGTACAGCTAAATTTCCAAATTTTGAAGGTGGATGATCCCTGTTGTGCTAAATTATTGATTTTCAACAACTTCAGTTCAACATTTTTATGTCTCTTTCAATATGATGATATAAAAAGAAAGACCTTTTCTTAACATCATTTCTATAGTTGCTTTCTGTCCTTAGTTTTAAGCATGCAATCAAATCTAACTCTTAAATTTCTCATTTTTTTTGGTCACCGAGGATTATCATTCTAAGCAAAGTAAAATCCCTGTGAGTTTTAGTGAGCAGCACTGCTAGCAGCTGTTAGTTCAGTTCATTTCAGTCACTCAGTTGTGTCTGACTCTTTGCCACCTCATGGACTGCAGCACCCCAGGCTTGCCTGTCCATCACCAACTCCTGGAGCTTGCTCAAACTCATGTCCATCGAGGTGGTGATGCTATCCAACCATCTCATCCTTTGTTGTCCCCTTTTCCTCCTGCCTTCAATCTTTCCCAGAATCAGCAGCTGTCAGTTGTCACTTAACTACACTAGTCTAGTTGTTAAAGTTTGTTAATTACATCCAAAAATTGTTGTGGTTGAGCTGAATTTAAAAACATATGTGCTGTGCTATGCTTAGTTGCTCAGTTGTGTCCAACTCTTTGGACCCCATGGACTGTAGCCTGCCAGGCTCCTCTGTCCATGGGGATTCTCCAGGCAAGAATACTGGAGTGGGTTGCCATGCTCTCCTCCAGGGGATTTTCCCAACCTAGGGTTTTAACTCAGGTCTCCCACATTGCAGGTGGATTTTTTACCATCTAAGCCATCAGGGAAGCCTAAGAAAATGAGTGGGTAGCTTATCCCTTCTCCAAGGGATCTTCCCAACCCAGGAATCGAACTGGATTCTCCTGCATTGCAGGTGGATTCTTTACTAGCTGAGCTACCAGGGAAGCCCTTAAACACATATATCCAAGAACAATGATATAGCTCCTGAATTTTTGTATAAAATACCTTTAGAGTTCTTATACACTACATTGCAAAGCTATATATCAGAATCAGGGTTGAAACTTCTGGTTATGATATAGGAGAATAGGAAAGATATTTACTCCTTGATATGGTACAACAATGGTTCCATCACTTCAAGGCAGATAGATGGGGAAAGAGTAGAAATAGTGAGAGACTTTATTTTCTTGGGCTCCAAAATTACTGCAGATGGTGACTGCAGCCATGAAATTAAAAGACACTTGCTCCTTGGAGGAAAAGCTATGACAAACCTAGACATCATATTGAAAAGCAGAGATATTACTTTACCAACAAAGGTCCATATAGTCATAACTATGGTTTTTCCAGTAATCATGTGTGGAAGTGAGAGTTGGAACATAAAGAAAACTGAGCAATGAAGAATTGATGCTTATGAACTATGGTGTTGGAGAAGACTCTTGAGAGTCTCTTGGACTGCAAGGAGATCAAACCAGTCAATCCTAAAGGAAATTAGTCCTGAATATTCATTGGAAAGACTGATGCTGAAGCTGAAGCTCCAATACTTTGGACACCTGATGTGAAGAACTGACTCATTGGAAAAGACCCTGATGCTGGGAAAGATTGAGGGCAGGAGGAGAAGGGGACAACAGAGGATGAGAAGGTTGGATGGCATCACCAACTCGATGGACTTGAGTTTGAGCAAGCTCCTGGAGTTGGTCATGGACAAGGAGGCCTGGTGTGCTACAGTTCAGCTATAGTTCATGGGGTTGCAAAGAGTTGGACACAAGTGAGTGACTGAACTGAGCTGATGGTACAACAAATAAAAAGCCAGATAAAAGAAAAATTATTTTTTTATATGGGGTTAGTGGAGAAGAGTGAATGCAGGAACCTGTGAAGAACTTAAATCCTAGTTGAAAAAGAGAAAGAAATAAAGAAAAGGAGAAAAAGAGAAGAAGGGGTTCTTTATGGATGAGCAGAGAAGTGTGGCAGCTCTTTTACTTTGGATCAAGTTGTCAGTCTCTGTTTGGGCAGATGGTGTTGCAAACCTGCCATAAGTTGAGAAATCTTGGAGGGATGAGGAGAAATCACTCAAGCTGTAGACGATTACATGGGCAGGTGGAATGAACTGGAATCTGGAACAGAACTAGAGGCAAAAGCAAATTGCTCAGTTCCCAGTGTCCTTGAAGACTGTTGAGTAAGCTGCAATGGATGAAGAGCTAAAAAACAGAAATATTGCTTCACATATTCCTGTGGGAGTGAATTCCAGTGTTCTATCAGAGTTAAATTTAAAGATGAATAAAATAATATCTTTAATTGCAGTCTTCAAACACTTTTTAGCTTAAATTCTGGTTATGAAAGACTATGAGGGTCTGAGATTTTACTGTTGTTTTGTTGTTCAGTTGCTAAGTCGTGTCTGACTCTTTGTGACCCCATGGACTGCAGCACGCCTGACTTCCTGTCCTTAACCATCTCCTAGGGTTTGCTCAGATTCATGCCCATGTACCTGCAAGCTAATAAGTGAGCCTGCCACAATTTCATGGGTGTTGGTAGAAGTCGTGGAACTCATGGGTTGGAGATGAAGGGTAGTTTCTTACTTGCAACTAGAGCAAGGTAATTTCTGAACTAAAAAATACAGTGTATGGGCTCAAACTAGCAGGACATTGCTGAAGAAAAGATCAGCACACTTAAAACCATTCCAATAAAAAGTACCCAAAAGAAAGTGAAGAGATTAGAAAAAGTTTCAGAAGAGTAACCTGTAGAATAATTTCAAGCAGTCCGCAGTCATGACACATTTGGAATACAAGAGAAGAGAGAGAAAATGGGGCAAAGAATTTTTTAAATACGATGAAAGTCATTAACTCATAGATCCATGAGGCTTGACAAACTCCAAAGAAAACCATCCTTAGACAATCCGAGTGAAATTGCTAAAAATCAGTTAAAACAAGAGAAATCTTTAACCAGAAACAACAGCCAAATAGAGAAAAGCAACAAAGCCCAAACTGAATCTTAAAGGATGAATAAGATTGATGTACTCCTAGCAAAACTGATGAAGATGGGAAAAAAAAAACCTTACAAATTACTATTAGCAGAAGTGAAAGTTAAGACATAATTACAAATCTCAGACACTGAAAGTATAGAAGAATATTATGAATAACTCTGTAAAGACATTCAGTAATTTAATTGATAGATAAAACTTATAAAACTTGTATAAGAAATATAAATTACTACTAGTCCTTTAAAAAAAGGACAAAATTAGAGAATTTACATTACCTGATTCCAAGATTAACTATGAAGATACAGCAATCAAGCTAGCATGATATTAAACTAAGAAAAATAGATCTATGGAATACAATGGTTTGGAAATAGATCCACTCTTTTTTTATGGTCAATTGATTTTCAACAAAGACACCATAGCAATTCAATAGGTAAAGTGATGATTTTTCAGCAGATGGTACTGAAAGAATAAGATAAGCGTATGAGAACGATGAGTACCAATTCCAACTATATACCATACATAATATCGATTCAAAATAGGAGAATATTTTTCTGACTTTGGGGCATACAAAGATTTCTTAGTGGGATACAAAAAGCATTAGCTATAGAATAAAAAGATAAACTGGACTTCAATTGAAAGCCTCAGTTTATCTAAAGGCATCATTAAGGAAACGGACAGGTAAGTCACAGACTAGGAGACAATAGCTGTAATCTATGCATCTCACAAGCAGAATATAATGAACACCTTCTATAACGAAGAAATCAAAACCCACACCATCCACATGAGAAAATGGACAAAATAGCTGAACAGGCAGGCATTTTATTCAGAAGATATAAAAATGAACAACAAATGCATGAAAGGTACTCAACATCATTTATCATGAGGAGAGTGCAATTTAGAACCACAGGGGTATGTCATGTCATGCTTGCCAGAATGTTCCAAGTTAAAAAGACTGACAACACCAACTGTCAGTGAGAATGTGAAACAACAGAGCTTCTGTCCTTTGCTAGTGGGAATGTAAAACAGCACAGCTATTTTGGAGAAACAGTTTGATGGTTTTTTTTGTATAAAGTTAAAATATATAATTACTGTATAGCCCAGTAATCCTATTCCTGGTTATTTCACCAAGAAAAATGAAAATGGATATTAACAAAAATACTTTTACAAGGATGTTTCTACCAGCTTTATTTATAATACCCCAAACTGGGACTAAGTCACATGTGTGCAAATAAAAGATTAGAAAAATATTCATACAATGTAATACTGCACAGTATTGAGAATGAATAAATTGTTAACAATATGGGCAAACAACAATACAACAATATGGGCAAATCTTAGAAGTATAATGAATGAAGGCATGCAGCCAAAAAAAAGAGCTTAGTAGTATATTTTCTTTTATATGAAGCTCCAGAACAGGGAGTTCCAATCTATAATGATAGAAATCAGAATAATTATTGCCTCTGTGGAGACACCTAGAAGGGACAAAGTAAACTTGCTAGAGTGATTTAAAAGCTATATATCTTGGCTGGGGTTAAGTGAGCTTATATAATTGACAAAATTCATCAAATTGTACACTCACGATCTATGTATTTCACTCTATGTACATGATGATTCTATTTAACAAAAAAAAAAAGAGTAAAGAACCTTCCAGAATCATGGTAAGGAATTGAATGTTGCAAAGAAAAATAAAACTCTCCTGTAGCCCGTGTTCTATAAGGCAATAGATATCATTTTCTGGTAATTCTTTTATTTAACAAAAAATGTATTGAGTGCCTCCTGTGTATGAGGCATGTTCTAGGAATTAGTGAACAGAGCAAAAAATAGCCTTGCTTTCATGTGCTTTGCACTTTAGGGGAAGAAAAGGATGGGAGTGGGGAGAAAATGCACTCTGTAAACAAACAGCTTAGAGGGGAAAATAATCTCAGATCGGTGCCTTGAAAAAACTGTCTGGGAGAAGGCGGGGGCGTGGGCAATATTTTAGTTGAGGTAGTGAGGAAAGACTTCTTTGAGGAGGAGGAAGTGACATTTGTGGTTTTGTGTTGACTCTTAAATGATAAGGAAGAGCCAGCCATGTGAAGATCTGTGGGAAGAGTATTTCAGGTAGAGGGGACAGTCAGCGTACAGGTCGTATGGTGGCAGTCAGTGTGGCCCACTTGAAAGAATGGTGGAAGTTCTGTGTGACAAGAGCATAAGGGATCATGGGAAGAGGGATAGATGATAAAAGTGATCTTGTGTCTGCTATTTATGGCTATGTGGATTCTCATTGATTGTTTAGGATATAAATATTCCTGGCTAGTGTCCAAATCATTTAATGGGTATAAAATTTGCATAAGAATATGCTTTGCAAAATGAAAACAACTAAATGCATTCTGGTTATTATTGCTATTATTTCAATGATTAAATATCTGTATGTTTTTGTCAGTTAACCCTACTTGTAAAAGCTCTGCTTTTTTATTGCTTAGTAATCTAAGTTATAGTGGAACAATTAGAAAATCACAGACAAAGCCAAAAGAACTAAAAAAATAAAACCTCTGTGGTTATCTTAGTTATATAATTCTGAACATAATCATGTATATTAATTAACCATGCTGCATGGTTCTGAAAATTGATATCACTACTCTATTTCCATGTCACTTAATATGTCACTTAATATGTATCACAATATTATTTAAAAGGCTACAGAGTGAACCACTGCACAAACATAAAATAATTCAATCCTTCAATCTTTTTTTTTCAATCCTGTAACCTTGAATAATTAGGTTGTTTTCACCTCTTCATTTTTAAATGATTATACATCACTGTGCTTCCTCTCTTAATTGTTTTGGGGATAGATTTTTGGTGTTGAAGTTCCTTTTGATTTCTAATCAACCTTCCCAATGTCTCTACCAATATAATGAACTGTTTCAGTGTAACTTTTTCCTTTATAAAAGTTACCTGGAAAAAATGATAGTCTTTTTGTTGTTTTGTAGGCACATTCTGAATCAGGAAATGTGCTGTTTTGGCTTTTTTTAGAAAATCGAGTCCAAGACAAAAGCTTTGTTTGAAAAAAAAAGGAGAAAGGCTATGCTCCAGTGGAAAACTGTGGTTCAGGGGTTACCCCATTATGCTTCCTTCTTCCTGTTTAGCTGGTGTGTTACTGGAATCATTACATGGTTGTATTATGAGGGGAAAGAATGAGGAGACAGTGGTGATAGGATGAAGCTACTAGGTGCAGACACAGCCTAGGAACAGGGTGAGGGACACAGCATAATGACCCCCAAACACATCCACCTCCCAATCCCCTGAACCTGTGTTATTACACATGGCAAAGGGAACTTTGAAGATGAGATTAAGTGATGAATCTTGAGTTAGGGAGATTATCCTGAATTATCCAGATGGGCTCAATGTAAGGGGTCCCCATAAGTGAAAGAGGGGGTAGAAGAATCATAGAGAAGGAGCTGTGACAACAGAAGGAGAGGTCAGTGTTATGCAGTTGCTGGCTAGAAGGGGAGAGCCTCTAAAAACCAGGAAAGGCCAGGAAACCAATCCCCTCAAGGGCTTCAAAAAGGAACAAGGCCCTGCCAACACTTTGATTTTAGCCATTTAGCCACCAGGGAGATCCATTTTGGACTACTTACCTCCATAACTTTAAGATAGTAAATTTGTTTTAAGCCACTTAGTTTGTGGTAATTAGTTATAACAGCAGTAGGAAAGTAATTCAGGTGCTGAATTTAATGGGGATGTTAGAAAGTTTTCTGATTTGAAAAAATATGAATATTTGCAAAATGAGTTTGATGTTTAGGTGGAGAGACAATGATGAAGGAAGGTAATGTGCGTGTGAAATTGCAGGGAGTGGGTAGACCTGACTAAGGTTGACTCCAAGATGAGGCCACCAGCCCATGCTGGTTTTTACCAGCACTTGTAATTTTCCTTCATAGCACTACATGAAGTTAGACATATTCATATAAATAGTATGTAATATATTGCCAATATATTTATATTTCATATAATTATTTATTTAATCTTTACCTTTCTTTTTACACTGCAGAATCTAGGAGGGCAGAGACTGTCTTCTGACATAGTCTTCTGAGCAGTGCTATAGTAACTAATAAAGAAAAAACAGGCAGGATAAAAGGTTAAGGTGAATGAATAAATTGGGAAAAGAAATCAATAATGGGTAAACAGAAAATAATAGAAAACTCAATAAGAAAGGAAGCCTAACATATAGGCAGCTTATTGCAGATTAAGACTCCTTACATTGGCTGTAGTGATTTTCAGACAGCAGGACGTACTGTTTTTCTTTTGCAGTTCTGCTGGCCTAGTGATTCATTAAGAGCAAGTGGGGGCTTTGAAACTAGACTTTTTGGTCCAGACCCATAGAGCTCTGCACACTGTCCCTTGTGTAGGTCTCTAACATACTCAAGTGTGATATGTGTCAGATAAGCTAGGCTAAAGTATAGCAAAATGGTCCATCTACCCATCTAGTTCAGTGGTTAGGAGCTCAAGTAATGGAGCTCTGTCTCAGCTCTGTCAATTACTATCTGGCCTTGGGCAAGTTACTTAAAAATTGTTTATAAAATAGGGACACTAGTAGGGTTGTTATAAGGATTAAATGTAAAACAATTTGAATAATTTCTGGCACATAGTTGCTGATAAATATTATCTATTATTATTACTAGTTGAATAGTACCAATTTTGGTTTAGTAGAAAGACACAGAAACCAGGTCTGCAGCTAACAAGTGTGTGACTATGGTCAGATTTTACTTCTCTGGCTAGGGGAGGGGATTGTTCTAGACCAATGATCCTTGATCTTTAATGCACGAATGAGCTCCCCAAAGGTCTATGGAAAATGCAGGTTCTGATTCAGTAGGTCTGGCGTGGAGGATGAGATTCTGCACTCCTAACACATTCCCAGATGATGCTGGTGGTTTGAGGACCACACTTTGAGTAGCAAAGAACTAGACAAGCTCTAAGATCGAGCTTCAGAATTTCTACTATTTGTATTGTCACCCTGCTAGTTTCCCAGTCTATATAAATCTTTCAGTTTACGTCAACTTTTTCTTCCTTCTCATTGTCTAAACCCAATCTTTATTTTTATTTACTTATTTATTACTGATTCTGTTTCCTTTCTGAAAATATTTCTTCAGTGACCTCTGAACCTAAATAATGTTAATTTAGGAAATTGACATCACTGCCTGATTATGTGGCCATTAAAAATAGTTAAGGAGAACATTAACATGGTAAAATTTTTATAATTTAGTATCACATAAAAAATATAAAAGCATATATCATGTGTGAGCGAATCTAGGGAGATCCTCTCCTCATTCTGTATACTGGGAGAAAGAAAAAAGATAGGAAGGAAATATCCCAAATGGACAGAGTTTGGATGATAGAAATAGGCTTCTCTCTAGGTGTGTATTTTTTACTTTCTTTTTCTATAGTTTCTTCAGTGACTATGTATCATTTGGAAAATGAAAACATTGTTTTCAAAAAGTTATCAGGCCCAGAATCCTTCCAATTCAAAGGTATTCCTGGAACCCTTGGGGACTGTTGGCCTCCTTTCTCTCATGAGCATCTTTATAGGTTCCTCTCTTCACTCTTTATCTTCAGGTGTCACTGACAGGAAAGTACCCATGCTCCAAAAAGATTTTTCATTTCATCTCCCCTGTGAACAGAAACTCATTTTTCCCCCCAGCTCCTGCCTGACTGATGTGATTATGCTCTTTCCTAAACCTTCACATGGTACAGAATGCTGGTCCCTACACCACTGGGCCTTACTTTCAATGTCTACCGAGGGCATAGGGCCAGAGGGCTGACATCATCCAGAATCTTGCCCCAACCCCCTTGGGGTCTGCTTTATATAAAAGGATGGGGGAGGTTGTGGAAGGACGAAGTCAGATGTTGCCCAGCTGCAGCTTATGCCAGAAACAACTTGGGATGCAGTTCTACGGCTGCAAACAAACTGAGCAGCCAGCCACGTCCACAGCCACTGCATCTCCAAGGGGAAAAGAGCCATACAGCCAGATGTTGCTTCTAGGAAAAAAAAAACAAAACTGCTGTGAGGATCTTGGCCTCGGAATGGTGCATCTGTCCAACTTATCTTCCACTTGGTCATAGATAATAAAAACTCTTGCTAGGCAGGCCTGGAAAAAAAACAAGGAACATAACTGGTCTATGAAAAGAAAGTCATGAAATGCATGTTTTTGCCAAAGCATTTATTTTGGAGTTTCTCAGATTATTTAGCTTGAATTCATATTGAAATGTCCTTTCTGAGAGGAAATAAGTCTTTTGATCAGCTGCTGATGCACGTTCCTCTTGATTCCACTTTTTATGTTCCATGGGGTACATGGACAAGGCTTGGTTATACCTTAGAGGAGAGAAGGAAAACCCTTTCCTTGCCCCTGATTCTAGACTTTTTCAGAACAGGCCTTCTCCTACTATTAAGCCATTGTATGATACTTTCCAGGTCAGCTGGGTATGGTTGGACAGGTTGTTGACTGCCCAAGGGTGGCTGATTGAGGAATAAGAAGGTGGCTAGAATCTAGCCTGTGTTCCAGACACCAGGCTGTGACCTGCATAAGTCTGTGCCCAACAGGGAGGGGTATCTTTTTATAAAGAACACAAAGATGTCCACTTGCCAAGAGCTGTGCTGACAGGTTTACCTTTGTGTGCACAGGATGCCTTTTCCTCATTAGCATAAAGTGTTATATAGGCTTATGGCCCAATCTAACCCTCAGACCTCCAACCTGGGACCACCATTCTTTCAGTTGCTGCGCCAGCAGCACCCAAGTATTCATTCTGACAACAAACAGAGAACCTGTAGGACTCTGTCCAGGGGTCAGAGCACAGAGTCTGGCCCTTAATTGTGTCTCTATTCTGATTAGGGAAGTTTGTCCTGAGACTCTGGCTTCCCATTTATATGTAAGAGATAGATTCTTGTCTTATTTTTTGAGCCAAATTGATATCTCAGAAGAACTGATGCTTTTGAACTGTGGTGTTGGAGAAGACTCTTGAGCCCTTGGACTGCAAGGAGATCCAACCAGTCCATCCTAAAGGAAATCAGTCCTGAATATTCATTGGAAGGACTGATTCTGAAGCTGAAACTCCAATACTTTGGCCACCTGATACAAAGAACTGACTCTTTTGAATAGACCCTGATGCTGGGAAAGATTGAAGGCAGGAGAAGGGGATGACAGAGGATGAGATGGTTGGATGGCATCACCGACTCAATGGACATGAGTTTGAGTAAACTTTGGGAGTTGGTGATGGACAGGGAGGCCTGGCATGTTGCAGTCCATGGGGTTGCAAAGAGTCAGACACAACTGAGCGACTGAGCTGAACTGAACTGATATCTCAGATACATGCCTCACTTTAGAGTCAGGGACCTCTGTTGGTCTGGTAATTCCTCCTTCCAGGAATTCAAGCAGCGCTCTTGCTCCTCAGCCTGGCTGCTAGCTTTCCCCATGGCTCTTTCCGGCTTGGATCTCAGAGCGTGACCTGCTCCAGGGTGAATCTCCCCTTACTGTTCCATGTGCCTGTTGGGACACTCCTTCCAGTTTCAGGATGTTCCTGAAGTTGTGACCACTTCCTTTCTCTGTTGCTGTCAATCCTCTGGAAACTGTGTGCTCTGTTTCTTGGCCTGTACTTGTTCTTGAAGCCTGGCTGTCCTCATTGGGTGGGTCTGGTTTTCTGTTCTTCCCCTAGGGTGCCTCATCCTGCCTCAGGAAAGGGGGCAGAAACCTGGCCATCCTCTGAGTTGTGCTTGGCTCCAAGAAGGGCCAACTTTATGTGACCAAATAACCGCTTAAATAATATAATGAATACTCCTACCAGAAAAATCTCCCTACTGGGTACACAGTGTCTGAAATTCTACCAAGGGCATTGTTCCCTCCAGGAGTCCTCTGCAGGATAAGGAACAGTGACTAGTCAATTGTATAGTTAGTAATTCCATGATCTTTCCTAACCATAGGAATTCAGAGTAGTATGTGGGCATAAGAGTTCTGGACAGAATAGAGCAGAAGAGACTTATACACGGAGTGAATAGAGCAAGACACTGGGACAAATTAATCATTTTTCTGTCTTTACCTGGTCCCAGTTTTGGGTGAGCTCTTCATAGGTGGAGCTAGTGGTAAAGAACCCACCTGCTAATACGGGAGACACAAGGGTTTGATCTCTGCGTCGGGAAGATCCCCTGGAGGAGGGCATGGCAACCCACTCTAGTATTCTTGCCTGGAAAATCCCATGGACAGAAGAGCGTGGTGGGCTACAGTCCATAGGGTTGCAAAGAGCCAGACACAACTGAGCACACATAGGTGAGTCCTAGGTGAGCAGTTCACATAACTTTAGGCTTTGATGTGGTTTGGCGTACCATGGAGGCTGAGAGCATGCTGGACAAAAACATTGTCTTTTGGAGTTAATAGAGAAAGAAACAGAAACAGGATTCGGTTATTATTTGGAAGAAGGCAGAAAAGCTGAGGAATGAGCCATAAATTCACCAATTCAATAGATTATCATGTAAAACTGGGACCAAAAAATGGCTAGTGTGAGAAATGTGTTAGAAACAGAGGTCAGGGAAAGGGTACAGGATTACAGGTAAGTCAACCAGCAGTTAGTCGTCACGTCTCCAACATTAAGCTCTGAATGTAATGCACACACTCAGACTATCACACAGACTATTTCTGGCACAGGCTGGAGTGTCTCACTTCCTCCATGTTAATAAGAGTACTATGGGCTGAGGGGAAGAGCTTATTATGTGGTTAATAGCTCAGATGGTAAAGAATCTGCCTACAATACAGGAGACCCAGGTTTGATCTCTGGATCAGGAAGATTCCCCTGGAGAAGGGAATGGTTACCCACTCCAGTATTCTTGCCTGGAGAATTCTGTGGACAGAGGAGCCTGGTGGGCTACATTTCATGGGGTGGCAAAGAGTCAAACATGACTGAGTGACTAACACTTTAGTTTCAATAGGTCATTAGGTGGGGGTTGAAGACTTTCCACGGATTTTTCTGAACCAGTAGGGTTATGTCACCCCTTGAAATTAACCCCCCTTGAGAGGTGGTGATCCAAAGGAGTGACAACATGGCTTTGATGTCAGCCAGGACTGGGTTCTCTCTTTAGTTCTGGCTCAATTACCTACTAGCCGTCTGGGCTAGAGCCCTTAACCTAAACCTCCTTTCCTCACCTGTAAACTGGGTGCTTTAACAGTACCTATGTCATGAGGATGACATATGTTATTGCATGGTATAATGTTACAAAACTCCAAATAGAATACCCAGCAGAGGATGAGTGTGCATAATGAATGGTGCCTCCGTGTTGGAGGAAATCCCTATTTTCCTACAACACAATCTGGTATTCCTGTCAGCAGAGCTTCTCAGATATCCAAAGAGTTCTGAGCATTTTCATTTTTGAACCTTCTGGTACATGAAGTGAAACGCAAAAGCAGATATGTACTTTACATAACTATATCTAACAAATCAATGTTGGTAGCACATGCACGTACATACAAAAAGTATCATGGAACATGATTGTATTATTTATGGGATCCTGGTTCACTACAGGGTGGTCTGGAAGGGATCCAAGTTTGAAGTTGTGTGGGAAATGTCTTTCAATTTGGTTTATGTCTTTCTGTAACTGAATGTTAATCTTAACCAAAGATAAAGTGAAATAGTGAAGTCTAAATTTGAGTCTTGGGCTCACAGCCCTCCGAGCCCTTCATATGATAAACTCCAGCAGTTAGAGAAATCTGAGCTGTACAGATGATGCTGTTTGCTTCTGCTGGTGGAAGTCAGAGTGTCTGCTGTTGTCTTAGAGCAACAGACAGACAAAGTGCAGGCTGAACTTGGCTTTATTTCAGGAAAATTGTAATGTGGAATGAGCACTGGACTAGGATGAGGAGCACTGCTTTAAGATTTGAATCCATCCACCAGCACGAGGAGATGCAAGGGAAGGTGCTTTCCTTCCTCAGGATTGATACCCTGTCACTTGAATGACAGGGCAGAGATCAGCTCTTCGCAAGGTCTTCACTCTGAGTTCTGTGATCCTGTTTGTGTATGGAGTATGCACATATGCATGGGGCTTGCTTTCTTAAAGGCTGAAATATCTAACAGAACACAAGATTTGATCTCACAATTTTCAGGCCAATTAAGTTAGTTATAGAAGGTAATAACCTGGTAGTTAATAAATCACTAAGTTACTTATAGGGGTTTTTCCTTGAAATAAAGTTATTGCTTATCTTCAGTCTACTGCTATCTTTCAAGATCTAAAACATCAGGGAAAGCAGTGAATCTGGAGACGGAAGGAGTAAGAAATCAATTTTGAAAAGACTTGTGGTTACAAAGGGATGAGCCTGGGATAAAAATCAGCAACAAAGTCTTTAGATACAACCCCACGACCCTGTTAAATGTTTTTCCATTCAGTCTTTACTTCCTTCATTTTCTCACTGTTTCCTTTTTAGCTTTATAATCTTCTCTAACTGTTTTTGTCCATCCACTATTCCACTTTTATCTTTTCATTTTTAAAATAAGTTTAAAGTGTTAATCATAATGACATATTTGTTTTGAAATGATTACCTTAATAAGTTTAGTTAAGATCCATCATCTCATACAGATACATTTTTTTTTTCCTTATAATAAGAACTCTTAGGATCCACTCCTTATATTTTAAAATTTATATAAGATTTAAATTGGTAGATGCTAGACTATTCTTGGACAAGAAGAAAATCCTATCTATAAAACAATTATGACTTTTTATTTTTCCTCTCTGTAAACAGTGATTAATTGCAAAGTGGGAAATATTTTCCAATAAATAACTCACATATTTGGACATGTTTGGATGAGGGGTGAGAAAATAAACATATAACTTTACTTGAAGAGAAAGTTAAAAATCTTTATTTAAAGTCTTTTGTGAAAGTGATTAATTCATTAAAATTAGGAGAGATGTATTAGAGAAAACCTTTAGAAAGAAAAAGGACAAAAATTATATTCTCATTTGAAAAGTTTGAAAGACAAAGAATATAGCAGAAAGGAATTTAATAGAGTTAATTTTTAATAAAATTTACTTGAATAAAAATGTCTTTTGACTAGAGGAACAGATTTCTCTATAAAATACTATTCACATAAGCTATTCAAGATAACAGTAAATTTACTGTGATTCAGATCAAGACAGATTCTGGGTGAGTTATGGGTGTGCCAGTCATGGTTCTCAAATTTCACCCTGGAGAGTTCTTAACTTTCGATTCTAAAGACCTTTTGTCCTTCCGAGGTCCCCAGTAAAAATTCAAATATTTCTGAAGGGTATGGTTGTGCTTTTGAGGGGGAGGGTGGTATCTGAGTGTGGTACAGGGCCTAGAAGATGGCTCGTGGGGTGTCCTACCCTTTGTTTCACCCATGGAGCGAGAACTATGTTACCAGTGCTGTGTGGAAGGCTCAAGGCTGAGAGGCAGAACAATAACTCATTAATCCAAATTCTGAGGGTTATCTTGATGAGAAGGGCAGGGAACTCATTCTTTCAAAGTGAATGCACAGATTCCAGGGAAAAGAATGACCCCCAAGTGCATGGAATACTTGGCATCACCATTCATAGAGATTTCCTTTGTTCATAACTGAATCCAACCTACTATTTTCAGAAGTCACTAAGTGAATATGGGGAACTAAAAATTCAGTTCATGCCTTTAGCTAGGGGGTCACTTGGTATCTTTCTCCACCTAGTGGCCAATGGCTTCCAACCACAAAACTAAAAGACGATTGGTTATTGCAGCAAGGTTTCTTGTTTTGAGATACTAAGCTATCAAATCCTGGAATGAAGAAGATATTTAAGCATATGTTTGGAAAAGCCAGTGGGCGTATTAATAATGAGGTTGGCTTGCATAGTTTCCATTGTTCAACTGACATGCTTTGCATTCTAGTGTGGAAAGAGCAATCCGGAATGCTTGCTGATAAGCAATGCACACAAACAGAGTTAAAGCTTGAGGCCAATTTCATGATATCAAATGTTCACACTATAAAACTCACTTTTCAAGGACAGAAAAAGACAAGAGATTCAAAGAAACTTAAACTATTAGTTTTATGTAATTTTTTTTTTTTTTTTAGTAGTTTTACGTGATTTTTGGATACTCAGTTTCAGTTATGCTCTGGGCATACTGTAAGTGCACAGTAAAAATCTTTTGTATTGAATTGAATTTGACAGATCTGCTTGTATCTCAGTCTTTAAATTGCCCTGTTGTTTCTATTTTTCCCAACTAAAAACATACTCCATTAAAAACAAATACATACTTTAAAATATGTATGTAATGAGCATTTTTTTGATTGTCCCACTCTTATCTGTTCTCCCCTAAGTTCCAGACCCAAATTCCTATCTGTCTGTTAGTTATCTTCACCAGAGTACCCTGGAGGCACCTAGAACCCTGTGAAGTCCTAACTGAGCTCATTATTTTTGTGCCCTTCTGCTAGTTGCACTCTTGCTGCCATTTCCTATCTGGGTCTGTGTCATTATCATTCAGTATTCAGGATCCAAAGGATGAATAGGGTTTGTCTTTCTATAGCACAGAGTTGACTCTGATAACAAAATTAATATTAAGAACTATGATTTATTCAGGAGTTACTATTTTCCAAATGCTGTGCTTGATATTTCATATATTGTGCTAGAGAGTTTCTGAACCTATTGCCATCAGTGTTTAGTTGAGGGGCAAGTGAGAAAATAGCTGGGAAGGATACCTGATTGGCTCTGATCACTGGCCCTTCATTGTCAAGAGATTTTTTTTTTTTCTTAGCTTTTTCCAGTTCAATGATGAAAATTCTCAGTAGATTTTTGGTTTGATGAAAAAGGAAAGATTGACAGTTTTAAATGTCTGTACATCTAAAAGAAAAACAAAGTAGACTTGTATTTTTTTTTGACAAATATAAAGGATATTAATGTTTTATAAGGGAAAATATGAATGATTTCTGGAATTTTTGGCACTTTGGGTCAGGAAGATCCCTTGGAGGAGGGCAAGGCAACCCATTCCGGTATTCTTATCTGTAGAATCCCATGAACAGAGGAGCCTGGGGAACTACAGTCCATGGGGTTGCCAAGAGTTGGACAGGACTGAAGTGACTTAGCACACACACACATGTATTTGAGGTTAATGCTTAGATGTTCTTATGAATCTCTGTGCTTTAAAAACAGGCATCTAAATGTTTCCATAAATTGAGTACTCAGCTTCATTGTAAAAAAGCATTTTAAAATGTAGATAAAATGCTGATAAAAATTTTAAAAACATTAATGGTTCCTTGTATGATCATACTGAATCAGACAAAGGAGAAATCAAAGAGGGAAATTCACCTTAACTCAGAGTAGGAGATGGATTTTGAAACTTTTTTTGAAATTGGAAGCTGAATCAGGAAAAGGAACCATTCTTTGCCCTAGGCAATTTAGATACATGATCTTTCACTTCACAGCAACTCTGCAAATACTCTTGTCATTTTTCTTGTCTTGCCAATGAGGAATTAATTTTAAAGAATTTGATAAATTCTCTGTAAGTTACACAGGTATTAAGTGGGAAGCTGGGATTTAAGCATGGTTTGAGTGGCCCTCTGAACCACACTCTCATTACACTGCCTGGGAAATAGAATAAATAAACAAGATGCAAAGATTTTGCAGTTGCAAATGTATAATGAGAAATCACTATACATAGATCTTTCCAAATTACATGATATGCCGCCTGAAGACAGATGATGTGTTACAGGATGTGCACAAGTATATTTTGTCGTACTTTAAAGTAGACAGTGACCTCCTGTAGGACAGCTACTTCCAATTTCCTCCGACAACGTTTATAGAAACAATCAAGAATTTTATATATAATATAATCTCAAAAGTATTCTAATTTAGAAAACTGCCAACCTTGGCTAAATTACTACACCAAAAGGAGTTAACCTGCACTGCTTTTATGAGAAAACTGTCCAATGTGAGCTGTTATCTTTTATTTACTTATTTACTTATATGTTTATTTTTAATTAAAATATATTTGGTTTACAACGCTGAAACCATTTCACTTGCATAGGATAGTGACTAAATATTTTTTATAGATTACACTTCATTTAAAGTCATAAAGTGTTGACTGTTTCCCCTGTGCTGTACCATATACACTTGGATCTCATTTATTTTATACATAGTCATTCGTACCTCTTAATTTCCTACCCCTATTTTACCCCTCCCTCACTCTCTTCCCGCTGGTAACCACTAGGTTGTTCTATTGTATCTGTGACCTGTTTCTGTTTTGTTATATTCATTTGCTTTAATTTTTTTAGATTATACATGTAAGTAATAATGTACAGTATTGGTCTTTTTCTAAAGTTTCACTAAGCACAATACCCTCCATGTCTATCCATGTTGTTGCAAACTTTTATTCTTTTTTATGGCTGAGCAATATTCTGTTGAATATATATACCACATCTTTATCCATTCATCTGTTGATGGCAATACGGATTGCTTCCATATCTTGGCTCTTGTAAATAATGCTGCTATGGGCATTGGGAGTACATCTATCTTTTCAAATTAGTTTTCATTTTTTTTCTGGATACATACCCAGGAATGGTATTGCTGAATCATATGGTAGTCCTATTTTTCATTTTTGGAGGAACCTCCCTACTGTTTTCCATAGTGGCTGCCTTAATTTACATTCCCACCAACACTGCACACAGTTCCCTTATATCCACATCCTCTCCAGCATTTGTTATTTGTAGGCTTTTTGATGATAGATAGCCATTATGGCAGGTGTGAGGTGATATCTCCTTGTTTTGCTTTGCATTTCTCTAATAATTAGGGATGTTGAACTTCTTTTCATGTGCCTTTTTGGCATCTGTATGTCTTCATTGGGAAAATGTCTATTAAGGTCTTTGGCACAAGTGGTAGAGAATCTGCCTGTCAATGCAGGAGATGTAAGAAATACATGTCCGATCCCTGGGTCTGAAACATCCCCTGAAGGAGAAAATAGCAATTCACTTCAGTATTCTTTCCTGGAGAATCCCTTGGATAGAGAAGCCTGGTTATGGTCCATAAGATCACAAAGAATCGGACATGACTGAAGTGACTTAGCATGCACACCCACTCAAAAAAATTTTTTTAATAAATTGAATTGTACAAGCTGTTTATATATTTTGGAAATTAACCACTTGTTGGTCATATAATTTAAAAATATTTTTTCCTATTTGTAGCTTGCCTTTTCATTTTGTCTGTGGTTTCCCTTGCTGTGCAAAAACTTTTAAGCTTAATTAGGTACCATTTGTTTATTTTTGTTTTTTTCTTTTGTCTTAGTAGACAGATCCAAAAAAATATTGCTATGACTTATGTCAAAGTGTATTCTGCTTATATTCTTTTAGGAGTTTTATGGTTCCAGGTCTCAAATTTAGGTCTTTAATCCATTTTGAGTTTTGTATATGGTGTGAGGAAATATTCTGGTCTCATTCTTTTGCATATAGCTATTCAGTTTTCCTAGCACCACTTACTAAAAATACTGTTTTGTTTCCATTATGTATTCTTGCCTCCTTTGTTGTGGATTAATTGACCATAGGTGTGTGGGTTTATTTCTGGGCTATTCTGTTCCATTGATCTGTGTTTGTTTTTGTGCCAGTACCATACTGTTTTGATTACTATAGCTTTGCAGGATAGCCTGAAGTCAGGATGCCTGATTCCTCTAGATTTGTTCGTTTTTCTCAAGATTGCTTTGACAATTTGCAGTCTTTTGTGGTCCCATATGAATTTTAGGATATTTGTTCTAGTTCTGTGGAAAATGTCATGGGTATTTTGATAGGGATTGCATTAAATCTGTAGATTGCTTTGGGTACTATGGCCATTTTAACAATATTAATTCTTCCAATCCACAAACACTGAATATCTTTCTATTTATTTGTATAATCTTCAATTTGAGATGTTATCTTTTATACTAGGGTTTGGCACATTGACCAAATCTGGCCTGACACCTGTTTTTAGTACATTCCATGGGCTAAGTGTTTTCACATTATAAAATGGTTTCAAAAATCAAAAGAAGAATAATACTTAATGGCCATTTAAAAATAATGTAAAATTCAAAATTTCATGTGCATAAGTAAGGTTTTATTGGAACACAGTCATTCTCATGCATATGCATATTGTTTATAGCTGTTTTTGCAATCTGAATTGAGTAGTTGTGATACCAGAAATTGTATGGTTTGCAAAGCCTGAAATATTTACTCTGACTCTATACTATTTGGTAGCTGAAAACAAGACTTGGAGCATTGGTTTCCTATGGCTTAATTTCCTAAAAATCATTAAAATATTCAATGCAAATATACTCTATGCCAAAATACTAGTGTACATGTACATTTTGTTTATACATACTATTTTTTCTTATCCAATTTCATGATAACACTACTTGAAACTTTGTCTTTCAGAGCCAGCTCCAATAATACGTAACTACAGGAAATGAGGACTAAATCCATATGGGGACTGGGTCATTCTTTGGAAAGCCATTTACCTTGTAGGAATCATAATAACAGTGATTATAATGGTGACCTAACACTTTAGAGTTTAGAAATCACCTTTACTTACCAATTCACATTTAATCTTGATATTTAACTCTGTGAGATCATATTATGATTACATTTCTTTTGTTTACAGATAGGGATACTAAGGCTTTGTCGGGTTAATTGACTTGTCCAAGATCTCCAAATCAGTAAGCATCAGAGCCTAGACTCAAACAGTAGCTATTCAATTTTCTTTTGTGGGGAGAGATTTTATTGTTAAAAGGAAACATTTATGTTTTTATATCTCTAACCAATAAGAATGTTTTGTTATCAACAAAGTGATGGAAATTTACTTAAAAGAACAGTTTTTAGAATTCTGATTTTATTTTCAGACTGCTTTACTATATATGTTCTTCTAAACAACATCCTTTTGTCACCATAACTGCCAATATCTATTTTATGCCAGTTAAATTTGCAGCAATGAGGTAGATTTTACAAGTAGTGATAAATGTGAATTTACACTAAAAATATTTTTATTTATATGAGAAAATGTTCATTTGATTATAGAAAAATTCCCTTTTTAGTATTTCTCTGAATGAAAGCCAAATTTCAAATGAATAAGATATAATTAAAAGAATCAATGTCCCAAGGCATAAGAATGAATGAACAGGGTCCTAACAAATGGTTTATTTGGATTTCTAGTTTACTAAAGATATTAATACAGAATAGTTTCAAGCATTATGTGAGATATTGGTGAAAGTGTCTTTAATAAGTTCATGGTTTGTGGAGAAATTAGCATGTGAAGCAAAAATTACAGTATACCTCAGGTTGATACGTGCTACCTTGGAAGTCTTTGTAATAGTGCTGTTGTTACTAATTAATTCTGATTGTAAAATGAGAATATTGTCAAAGGATGGGTTGAAGAATTGAGTGAATAGTTTCATCTAAAGTAGAAAATATAGAAGAAGGGAAGTTTGGATGATGGAAAGTGAATGACTGGGTGAGTGAGGTGGGGGTGAGGACAAGTTATTGAGTTTGGTTTGGACATGCTGAACGATAAACAGTCTAGTAAGGGCTAACAGAGGAAAACAGATGGTTGCAATATTTTGTGAAAAGGGCTGTCTTCAATAGCATGATGTAACAAAGGAGGACAGAAGACAGATAATAACTTTGACCAAGAGGGGAAGTCCAGAAGAACTTCCTGAAGGAAGGGAACTTCTAAGCAGAGACTTAAGAAAAGAGCAAGAACTGTATGGCTAACACTGGTGGACCAGAGCTATCATGTATGACTGTGTAGAGCTATCATGTAGACACTACAAAGCTCCAGAGGATGGTGGTCACATAGACTCAGACGTGAATGGAGTTCTCCTGGAGTTGTTCAGTGCACAGCCTGTATGTACAACCATATGTGCTGGACCTGTATGGGAATTGGGTGTTCTGAGTAGAAAATAATGCAACTGAGTTGCAGGCAGAGGAGTCCAGCAGAGAGATAAGGGTTCTGAGGCCGGAGGAAGCAGGAATGGTCAAGAAACCAAAAATGGACTTCAGTTTCTATTGTGGAGTCAAGAACGGGATGGAGAGGAAAAGTTGTTACTGACGCTTTCAAGTCCATCCTCAGCAAGGATCCTCCTGCTTGGTGTCATTAGAGCCAATAGAATAGACCAAGTCCAGTTCAGAAGTGAAGGAAAACTCTTTTCTTTTGATCCAAGGATGGAGAGGTGCGAGCTCACGCTCCAGAGCACACACTCCCCTACAGGCGGGCTGTGGGTGGGGCTGCCTCCTAGGGTTCTTGTCAGAGGGGGGAGGGGAGCAGAGTTCTCATGGGGCAGCCGCAGGTGTGCGGCTCAGGCTCCAGCTGGTGGTGCTGGATGCAGTGTCTCTACACACGGCCCGCTACCGCCATTTTGAACGGCCTGCCCATCTGAGGTGTCGGCACAGCAGTTTTGCGCCAGGAACTCTGGTCTGAAGGGCCAGGTAAGGCCTCTGTGTGGGGGCTCCTACAAGCAAGTGAAACTAGACAAGGCACCAAGGGAAAAAAAAACAGGTTAGATGTTATTTTTTTTTCCCAGAGTCTATCTTTACTTTCTGGGAGTTATTAATGGGCTTTGCCGGTGATAAATCCCTTCTGTCTTTTGTCCTGAGCCTTGTTCTTGAGGGCACTAAGAGGCATAGGTCTGTCTTCCTGCTGAGTTTGAGTGTTGTCAGAACCCCAGGTGGAGGAAAAGAGTTTCTCCCCAAATGCCTTTAGATGGGTGTGATGGTCACCAGGCCTCAGTCCAGACTCTATCCCTAGGGACCACCATTGGTTAACCTTTGGGAGACAAAGGACACCAGACAATTTCAGATGCTTGGCCAAGAGAATAATAGTCACAAGTCAATTTTTTCCGAAAACAAAGGCATCTAGGTCTTTTGCCTGAAGGCACAATCATGCCCTGCTGTTGAGGCTCACTGCCCTGGCCTGAGTATCCCTGTTAACATTTTCACTGTTTTTCAGAAGAGAAGCTACAGGTCAGAGAGAGGGTCACACAGTAGTGTGGGGGCTGTTCATTGTGTAGATGGGACATGTCTCAACTATCTGACTGACTGTACTTTTAATGCCAGGAGTTACCATGACCTCAGCTAACCAGTTACATAGGGCTTCCTTCCCGTGGTGAGTTCCTTGATGAGCTTCCCTGATGGCTTGACAAGCTGCAATTTGAGGAGAGCAGTATTTCCACATTCATTAACTAGCCACACCTGGCCTTCTAGGTCTCTGCTGAAGCCCCCACTTTGGGCTTTTTCTAATCTTCTTTTGTGTGGACTGGGTAATAATTGGATGGATCTGGCTTTCAAGGTGTGAGGGGAAGTAGCCAAGTGATTCTAGGGTTGCCCTGTTGGTAGTTTGGTCTGCCTTTTTGTTTCCCTTTATTACCTCTGCACCCCCCCATTTGATGACCCCTACGATGAATCACCACCACCAGGTTTTGAAGCTGTACTGCTTCTAAGAACATGAATATCCTTAAGCCATGTTTCACCTGTTTATTCTTTGCAGTAAACATATCTCTTTTCTTCCAAATAGCCCTGTGTGTGTGTTGGGTGGCATACACCTACAGAGTCTGTGTAAAGATTTAAGATCTTCCCTGTCCTGAGCATTAAGACTCTGGCAAGTACTACCAGCTTGGCCTTTTGGGCAGGAGTCCCTGGAGGTAGACTTCTTGTTTCTGTGACTTAGGTCTGTGAGGTTACTGTGTATCCTGCCAAACCTTCCCTGTCTCTGATAAAACTGCTCCAGTCTGTGAACCATTTCTCTTTGGCATTTGGGAGAAGCTCACTTCCCAAGTCAAGGTGACTGGACTATATCGTGTCTATTGTTTCTGTACAGTCATGCACCAGGGGCTCCATTTCTGTGGGTAGCAGGGTGGGAGGATTTAGTGTGCAACAGGCTTTTATGGTAACCACTGGGTTATCTAAAAGCAGAGCCTGAACTTGAATCAAACTTCCAGGAGATAGCCATTCCATTTCCTTAGAACTCACTACAGCCTGAACTTGTGTGAAGTCCATTTAATGACCAGCTGACCAAACCGCTTAACTTTTCAGCTTCCTTTAGGACTGTAGTAGCTGCTACTTCCTGTGGGCAAGGAGGCCATCCCTTAGTGGTTTGATCTAATTGTTTAGAGAAATAAGCAACCAACAGAGTAAGGAGTCCCAGTTTTTGATCTAATACCCTGAAGGTGATTCTCCTTTTCTCACGAATGTAGAGGTCACAGGGTTTAGCTAAATCTGGGAGGGCCAAGGCAGGGGCCTGAAGTAATTGCTTTTTCAATTCTTGAAAGGTCCCTTTACGTGCTGAATCCCATCCAAAACGATCATCATCTTTTTCCTTCAATTTTTCATATAAAGGCCTACCTATTAGACCATAGTTCGGAATCAGATGCATCAAAATCTGATCATCCCAGGAAACCCCTAAGCGGTCTATTTTTAGGAGAGGTGAGGTTGCAAAAATGGCTTCTTTCCTTTCCTGGGCTAGGGTTCTCTGACCTACTGTGAGAATGAAGCCTACGTAGGTCACCTTAGCTTGTGATATTTGAGCCTCTTTCTTGGGCCCCTTATATCCTTTATTGGCTAGATGATTCAGAGTGTTTATAGTATTTTTGTCAGAGGCCCCCTTAGCGGAACTGGTGGTCAGAGTATTGTCCACATACTGGCAGAGGGTTCCCTCCTCCAGATGTAGATCTTTTAGGTCTTTACCTAAGTTTTCTCAAAAATGGGGGGGGGGTGCGGATTTTGAACATTTGGGACAAGACTGTCCAGCATGATTGTTGTTTTTGTTGCATGTTTTGGTCCTCCAACTCAGAAGCAAACGTTCCTTGTGACTCTGAGGCTAATGAATACAGAAGAAGGCATCTTTTAAATTTAACACAGAATACCACATTCTGATGGTAGTCGAGTAACCAACATGGTATAGGAATTAGAAACTGCTGGATGTATATCCTCAGGGGCTTCACTGACTGCCCTGAGGTCCTGTATCATCCAGTATTCCTCGCTGGGTTTTTTTAACAGAAAGAATGGGGATGTCACAGGCTGGTTGCCAAAGTCTAATAAGACCGTGGTCAGTTAAGCCTTGTATAACATAGGTAAGGCCAACAATGTGTTCTGATGGAGAGGGTACGGTTCCTTTTGGGCCATGTATGTTAGATTTTAGGTGGACTAGCATAGGACTGGTTCCCATAGCTTGTTCTATCCATTTCTGACGCCAGGGAGGTTGACTCATTCTGTCTGCAGAGGTCTGTCCTCAGCCATTAAACATCATCTGGTGCCCTTTGTCTAAGGGGACACCAGTCTCCAATTTGTCTCCCATCAGGCGAACAGTAGCCCTCAATGTATGTAAGACAGCTCTTCCCAGGAGGAGTGTAGGGCATTCGGAGACATACAGGAAGGAATGGGTAAGCATGTGTTAATCCAGTTTACATTCTGATGGCTCTATGAATGCCCATTCTTGGGCCTTCCCTGATACCTCCACAATTTTACAACTTTGTGACTGAGTTTATCTGATCTGGTATTCAGAATCAAATAAGTGGCATTAGCGTCGACTAAGAATTCATTAGGCTTACTGCCCTACCGACCCAATCCAGTGTCAGTTGGGTCTCCTTGAGGGTCAATTGGAGTGCCGGCTTAGGAGGCCCTGGCCTCATCTTTCTTCCTCTATTTGGACCATCTGCCTTCGAGGGTGGAAGCTGGGATCTGCCATTTCCGTTCCCCTTTGTGGGCGATGAGGGCATTCTCCCTTCCAGTGGTCCCTCTTGTTTACATATGTGCATGCATTGACTGTTTCTTGTTTCCTCGACTTGCTCTCCTTTGGTAGGGGCTAGGGCTGGCTCACCAGACTTGAGGGTTTCTGTGGGCAGTTAGTCCAGATTCCCTGTGCCAACCGGTTGAGGATGGAGGGCAACAGCAAGTAGGTAGTCTTACCTCTGGGCCTTTTAGTGCTCTGACTTTTCCTCCTCTATGTCTCAGTTATTAAAAACCTGGTAGATAACCTCAACCAGGTGAAATGGGGTAGATGGTCCTATTTCTGGGTTCTGAAGTTTACACCTAATGTTGGGGGCACTTCGGGAAATGAAATATGACCTCAGGATTGCATTCCCTTCCAACGACTCAGGGTCAGTGGTGGTATAGATTCAGAGGCATCCCCTGAGTGTTGTAGAAATGCTGCAGGGTTTTCCATTGGCTCCTGATTGACTTTATCTCTTTGCAATAGATAGATTTCCTTCCTGCTGCCTGGACTCCCTTTAGGAGCATATTTTTATACTGGGTCAGCCTCTGTCTTCTACCATCTTCTCCATGGTCTCAGTGGTCCAAGTTGGGTTTGGTATCTGGGACAACTTGTTTCCTCCCTCTGATAACAACATGACCTGCATTGTTTCTGTTCTCTTTGCTTGCTTCATCTAGGTTTTTTGAAAGGACTGGCCTTTCCTCCCTGCTAAGAGTAGCTTGAGGAAGCTCTGGATGTCAACCACATGGAGTCATTGGTCTGAAAGATCCCCTAGTCAGATTCAGAAGCCCCTCTGGATCTTTCCTCAATCCTTTACCATAGCTTTTCCAGTTATACAGATCAGAAGTTGTAAATGGGATGTGTCCCTGGATAAGCCCTCCTTCTCCATCAGTACCTGCCCCAAAGAGAGTGCTTTTCCTGCTGAGCTGTTGGACCATGGTTGGTAATTAGTCATGCTATGTGTCATTTCTGGACTGGATTCTGGAAGTGGGGGCTAGTATGGAAGGGGCCCAAATTGGGACATATGAAGAAGGGGAATAGGGAGGGAGTGAAGAGTGACCCTACTGGAAACAATTTGAGAAGAGTTGTTTAGAGGGTAGCACATCCTAGATTGAAAAGTGAATGGGAACTAGATATTATGGAGAGAGCCAAGGTATATGTTGATGGAAGTGAACTAGAGAAAAAAGTTTGGTCAGGAGGGAAAAATATCTCTTTTGGGCTGGTCTGAGGAACTACCCATTATATAGCAGAGCAGGTTTATACCCCTGATCTAATAAAAAAATGCATTTCAAGTTCTAGATTGTTACCATTTGGGGTAAGTTTCATTTGGATGTTGAAAATTCAGTGTTTGTGTTTGTATATTGTTGGTGTATAAAATACCTTAAAATATGTTCTCTTTGTTAAGAAATCTTATAATAATGTTCATCTTATTAATCACAGTTTTGATTATTTAGTAAAAATTTAAGCATCAATAACCCCAGGCCCTCAGTCTTCTTGTTTAAATCTGCTTTATTATGGCCTGCTTGACTGGATAGCATTTATGCCACAAATTTTCAGAGCTAATCAGAACTGGCCTACAATGTGCCAGGACAATCAGGAGGTACTTTTCGGGGTGAACATTTCTTTTCATTTCAGGTAACACTATCCAGGCAGCCATTTACAAAGGCTGACTGTTGTGCTCAATGTAAGTGTCGTTGACAATTTTCTATTGTATACGTGGGTAAGTCTTTTATCTGGATTGAGTATGTGGTGTACTATAGGAAAAAACAAAACATGTTCAGCATTTTAGCAATTAAAAAAGAAAGAGGGAAAAATATCTATCAATCTATCTGTCTATCTAGTGTGGTCACCAAGGTGATATGGATCCACAAGCTCTGGATCAGCAGGTAGGTTACTTTTGATACCTGCTGTATATTAGTTTCCGGAAGAATCAGAGTGTCATGTTTGGATGCACCAGACAGAAATGAGGAGTTCTTCTGCTTTAATGGCTTTCAACCTGCCCACCTCAAGTGTGGCATGCTTGAGGGTGAAGATTGTGCCTAGAAAGCTATAGGAAGCCCCAGAATTTGCTCAGAGAGTTATTTCTTCCTTTTGTTACTGAAGATCCCCCTCACTTCAGTTCCTGCCTTGGTTTCCATTTGGCTCCTCTTTCTCATTCTGTTCCATTCAGACTGTTTATACTGTGTAACCAATTTGGAAACTCTATAAAATACATTATTTCTGGCTACAGCCCCTGTACTACCTGCATTGCAAAAGGTCCCCATGGCACTGCTGGTGAGGCTCGCGGTTCTTCTCACAAAAGAAAGTGATGAATCACTGAAGTCACTTCTGTTAATAGGTGTGCTTAGAGACTGATGGGAAAAACCCTGTAGGAAGGAGATGCTTTGTCTTCTTGATTATTGAATTCATTTCCAGAGCCTTCTAAAATCCTTATATTTTTCTTTTACTTTAAAAAATTATATTGTTGACTCATATCAGTGGGGAAAAAGCATACACAGAAAATTTATGCCTTTCCTCAAACTCTCTGTTTAATCTCTGTCTCTCTTTCTCTCATTTATCGACCTTATGTTATGTTATTGCAAACTAGCAGCACTTTTCCCATAAGTAGTAGCTGACATCTTGTTTTCAGGAAAATGTTTTTGTTTTGCAAATTTTAATTGTTGATGCTAGAAGAAAAGATTTGTAAAATTAGAGCCTGTGACTCTATTAGTCTAGATAGGTTTGTGTTAAAGTTTTAAAAATTACCTCAATAGTGTTAGAGAAAGAGAAATATCATATGATACCCCTTACATGAAGAATCTAAAAAGATACGAAACAGATGAACTTATTTACAAAACAGAAACAGACCAACAGATGTAGAGAATGAACTTATGGTTACTAGAGGGGAAGGGGAGGCAGGGAAGGGATAGTTAGGGAGTTAGGGCTGAACAGGTACACGCTGCTATGTTCAAAGTGAATAACCAACAGGGTCCTACTCTATATAGCATCGGAAACTCTGCTCAATGCCATGTGGCAGTCTGGATGGAAGGGGAGTTTAGGGAAGAATGGATACATTTATAGGCTTGGCTGGGTTGCGCTGCTGTATACCTGAAACTATCACAACATTGTTAATCAGATATACTCCAATATAAAATAAAAAGTTAGATTATTTCATGTAGTCTTCTACAGTGACAATCAAAAACAAAGAGATTCCTTTTGTGACTATTAAAATGTTCAATTATTAATGATCAATATTAGATATTTATAGAATGTGTCTTTGAAGAGGAATTAGCAAAACTCCCTTAAGTAAGAACTTGTTTCTCTTCTCATCTATTTATTCATTCTGCTTTGCACCTTTCCCCGCCACCCCCATGACATAGTAAAATGACTGTATATATTGTTTAGTCGCTAAGTCATGTCCAACTCTTTGAGACCCCATGGACTGCAGCATGCCAGGGTTCCCTGTCCTTCACTGTCTCCTGGAGTTTGCTCAAGCTCATGTCCATTGAGTTAGTGATGCCATCCAACCATTTCATCTTCTGTTGCTGTTGTTTCAAATATTTGTTGTATTGAGTTTCTGTTTTAACTCACTCATTTCTGCTTTTGCCTGTGTTATTCAGTGATAGGAATTGGCCCATGATATTCTGCTGTTGAACTCACACATCACAGATACCCAAATCAGACAAGGTCACAAGATAGTGTGAGACAAAAAGACAACACTGTAATCATGTGTGAGCAAAGGCAAAAGTAAATGCATGTGTGCTCGGTCATGTCCAACTCTGTGCGACCCCATGGACTGTAGACCGCCAGGTTCCTCTGTCCATGGGATTCTCCAGGCAAGAATGCTTGAGTGAGTAGTCATTCCCTTCTTCACGGTATCTTCCTGATCCAGGGATCAAAGCTGGATCTCTTATATCTCCTGCATTGACATGCAGGTTCTTTACCACTAGTGCCACCTGGGAAGACCAGAGATATATAGATCTATCTATAATATTTTAGTCCTGACTTTTTAAAATGTAGTCCTTTTTGCCTCTTTCTATTTTACTTTGTATTTTGTTTGATTTTCTTTTTCTATCCTCTCTATCCTTACTGATGGTGTCTGTTCTTCCTTGTATTTTTTTTTTTTATAGTTTAGCCTTTATTTCTGAAATGACTTTGTCCTTTTTTTCTTTTTCTTTTCTGAGCACTGTCAGTTCATCCTGCCTATCCACCTGTTAGCAACTATTACTTCCTCTTGTCTGATCATCTCTTCTTTGAGTTTTGGTATTTCTCCTTTACAGCTTCAGTTGGTACATAAAGTTTAAAAATTCTCAGCTGAAATGTTAAGTTGTACTTTTTAACCTGTTTTGTGTCAATATTTTTTTTGTGTTTTCACTATCTGTAAGAAAGTTATCTTGCTCTTTTTCATCTTTTTATATTTCCTTGTTGCTGTCACTAATATTTTAATGAGATGAGATTTTCTGTGGTTAGCAGGAAGTTCCTGTGGAGGTATAAGGCCAGGGTAGATTTCTAGGCTTCATAGCTCTCAAGAGTGCCCTCTTCTGCTATCCTAGCAAAAGACTTAAAGCATGAATATAGTTTGTGATTTCTTGGCAGTTCTTTTGTCTTTTGTATACATTTCCAGGGGGAGATACACTCAAATGTTATATTTTATTTTATTTTTTAAATTAATTTATTTATTTTAATTGGAAGCTAATTACTTTACAATATTGTAGTGGTTTTTGCCATACATTGACATGACTCAGCCATGGGTATACATGTGTTCCCCATCCTGAACCCCCCTCCACCTCCCTCCCCATCCCATCCCTCTGGGTCATCCCAGTGCACCAGCCCTGGGCACCCTGTCTCATGCATTGAACCTGGACTGGCAATCTGTTTCATATATGATAATATACATGTTTCAATGCTATTCTCTCAAATCATCCCACCCTCGCCTTCTCCCACAGAGTCCAAAAGTCTGTTCTTTACATCTGTGTCTCTTTTGCTGTCTCGCATATAGGGTCATTGTTACCATCTTTCTAAATTCCATATATATGTGTTAGTATACTGTATTGGTGTTTTTCTTTCTTACTTCACTCTGTATAATAGGCTCCAGTTTCATCCACCTCATAAAAACTGATTCAAATGCATTCTTTTTAATGGCTGTAATATTCCATTGTATATAGGTACCACAGCTTTCTTATTCATTCATCTGCCGATGGACATCTAGGTTGCGTCCATGTCCTGGCTATTATAAACAGTGCTGCGGTGAACACTGGGGTACATGTGTCTCTTTCAGTTCTGGTTTCCTTGGTGGGTATGCCCAGCAGGTTATGTTTTAGAGTCACTTGAAATAATTCTTCTCTACATATTCATGCTATCAATTTGATACACTATTTAATATTAGGTACATTTGTTTCAGTTGTTATTTTACAGAGCACTTTTTAAAATCTATTTTAAAAATTATGTAAAAGCATTTACATGATTCCAAAATATAAACAATAAACAAAGTACATTCAGAGATGTAGCTTTCGTCCTTGTTGCCTGCACTCTATTCTCTTCCTGCCCTATCCGGTGGAGAAGGCACTGGCACCCCACTGCAGTACTCGTGCCTGGAAAATCCCATGGACGGAGGAGCCTGGTAGGCTACAGTCCACGGGGCCGCACAGAGTTGGACACGACTGAAGCGACTTAGCAGCAGCAGCCCTATATGGGGCAGTTTATTCATTTTTGGCTTATTCCTCAATTGTTACTTTTTGATAAATACACATATTGGTATCTCCCTGTCTCCATTCTTAGATAAAAGTGTCATGTCATAAATATCGCTCTGAGTTTCAATTTCTTACGTGACAACATATCCTGGGGATCACATCATCACGCTACAGCAATATATAAAGTTCTCCCTCCCTCCCCTTCTCTCCCCTTCTCTTCCTTTCTCCCTTCCTCTTCATTTTTTCCTTCCTTCCTTTTAAAATTGAGACATACAACATAAATACAGTAAAGTGCACAAATCCTAAGTGTTCATTTCAGTGAATTTTTTCATGTGTATAATCCTGTGCAACTACTATCAGATAAAGACATTTATCACCGCTCAAAAAAGCTTTCTTTTTCTCTTCCATCAGTATTCCTCAAACAAAATCATTATTTTGATGTCTGTTTTCATGAGCTAGTTTTACCTATTGTAGACATTCATATAAATGGCATCACACGGATATATAGTGTTTCATGTCTGGCTTCTAACATAATGTCTGAAATTGATCCTTTTTCTTGAGTATTTAGGAATTTGTTCTTACCTAGCACTGTGTAATATCCAATTGAATGAGTATACCACAATTTATCCATTCCTCGTCTGGTGGATGTTTGGTTATTCCTCATTTCTTGAGAATATTTTATTTTCATATACATGTCCAATTGTTTAAATGACTGTCTTCTGCACTGAATTCCCTTAACATCTTTGTCAAAAGTCTATTGGCCTTGTTTCCATGAGCCTATTTCTGGAGCCTTTACTCTGCTGTGTTCATCTCTGTCTGTTCTTTCACTAGTACTTCACTGTCTTGGATACTACAGCTTCATATTTTCTTGAAATTAGGTAACAGGAATTCTCCAGCTTTGCTCTTCTTTAAAAAAACTGTTTTGACTGCTTTAGCCCTTTGCCTTTGACATAAATGTTAGAAATAGTTTGTTGTTCTCTATTAAAAATACTAGGATTTTCACTGAGATTTTGTTTTGTTTTTGGTGGCTGAATTGTGTCCAAACCTTTTGTGACCCCATGGAGTGTAACCTGTCAGGCTCCTCTATCCCAGGAGAGGAGAGGTGAGATTGCCCAGGCAAGAATACTGGAGTGGGTTATCATTTCCTGCTTCAGGGGATCTTCTCAATTCAGGGATAGAATCTGTGTCTCCTGCATTGGCAGGTGAATTGTTTACCACTGAGCTACCAGGGAAGCCCTTCACTGAGATTATGTCGAGTCTAAAGATCAATTTGGGAAAAACTGACGACAGAGTCTTCTGACCCATGAAAAGTGTGTGTCTCTATTCGTTTAGCTCTGCTTTATCCTAAGTGTGATTTCTTTGATCACTGTTATATGTTTTTCAATATAAAATAGCTATATATATTTTGTTAGATTTGTTCCTGAGGTGCTATTGTAAATAGTACTGTTACTTTAATTTCAGTTTCTAATTGTTAATTGCTTGAGTATGTTCAAATACAATTGATTTCTGTATCTTATGGTCTTGCTAAGCCCACTTATTGGTTCTAAGGACTTTTTAAAAATAGATTTAGTGGAATTTTCTAATAGATGATCACATTGTCTGAGACTGGATGACAAACTTTTTCTTTCTTTCTTTCCTTATCAATGTGCTAGAAATTACCTCTTTTATGCTCAAACTCTTCAATGTGAAGTTCAGGTGTTAGTCAGTGACTGAGGGGGATTTCTATACAGACCTGGAGAAGGAAATGGCAACCTACTCCAGTATTCTTGCCTGGGAAATCCCATAGACAGAGTAGCCTGGTAGGCTACAGTCCATGGGGTCGCAAAGAGTTGGACACGAATGAGTGACTTCACTCACTCACTCACTCTATACAGATCATGGGGTTGCTTTCCTGAAGCTCCTTATCTTCTGTGATTTTAATCTTCAAGTGCCAGCTGCATTGGCCACCTAAACCCCAAACTCTTTCTCCATAGCCCATTTAGACCACTGTATTTCTGCTAAGGGTTTACCTCTGCTTATGGGAAACTAGAAAGCAACCTCAAGAAAACAGCCAGATGAATATGATAAATCTCACCACCTTTTCCTTTCTTCTCACATGTGCCAAAGCTCCATTCCCTCCAATACCCATAGTTATTTAAAAATATTGTAACTTATTCAGTGGGGTGATTTGTTTGATTACCAGCTATCCTATTACGGTTGCTCTTGAAAGGTTTTAAATATACCTTTAAGTGAAAGAAACAAACAAAAAAAGAAGCTGATATCAAGGATTTGGTTGTACAAGGAACTTTCAGAGTTTTAAAATATGAGTCAGGCTCATGTGTAAGTATTTAAAAGTGTTATGCAACACCAACCAGATTGAAGAGGAATTGCCTCGAGATTAATCACAGAAGGTACGAAGCATTGATATTGTTTGCTACCATTGTACATCAGTTGGAATTTCTAAAGTGGTGCCGCAGATGGTAAAGAATCTGCTCGCAATGTGAGAGACCCAGATTCGATCCTTGGGTTGGGAAGATCCCCTGGAGACGGGAATGGCAACTCACTCCAGTATTCTTGACTACCGAATTCCATGGACAGAGGAGCCTGATGGGCTACCATCCATGGGGTTGCAACAAGTCAGACATGACCGAGTGACTAACACACACACCCACCATTGTACAATAGTTAGAATTTCTAAAATGGAACCCCAAAGTATGAATATACACACATGATACTCCAGGCACCCTAGGTTTTTCCAGAATCTCTTGGTTACGTGAGTGCCTAATGTTGCTACCCGTCTTTCCTCTTAGAGTCCAGTCCAGGTACTTTGAGTATCCCTATACTTTTCCTACCCCAAGCAGTACTCAAGAAGTATTAATCAGAAAGAGTATGCCAAAATGTTACTGATTCCTATCTCCATCTGATATTTCTATTGCCCTTTCCAATTTTTATATCCAAACTTGAGGCCATTTCTACTATTCCATGAAATATTTTCGTTTGTTACATCTTCCTTCTAAACAAGCTCCCCTGAGTATGTGCCATACATGTTTAATCCTTTCTGGTTTGTGTCATACCTTCCTCTGATTGACTCTTAGAATGTACCTTCTCAATTTGATTTCAGATGAGTTTATACCTTTCCTTACCAAATTACAGTGTTCTCGTCTATGCTCTGGGCCCTATGTAGAGTATTAGTTTTTTGAAGAAAAGGACTTTTTCATCTAGATATTTTGTGCCTACCTCAGATCTTAATAAAATCTGTTGATTTACAGCTGTTCTCTAAATGTGCTCCCTAGTTAAATTACAGCATCATATCACATTGTCTTTTAGTTGCTATTTGTGTAGTTTTTCAAGGTTATTTTTTTCAGGTGTTATTGGTATTCAACCCAAAATTAGCCCCTTTAGTAAACAATTTGAAGCACAAAAGCTGTCCCAAGAGCACCACAAATACTGTTGATATCCACTGCCCATTTAGGGCTATAGGACAGATTTTACCAACCTTTTCCCATGACCCTTAACTGCAGGGATTTATAATTGCAAAAGTGAAAAAGAATGTAATTAAAATTTCAGGAACACATAATGCCAAGCTGCTTCGGAAACAGAATGAGTGCCACAGTTATGTGTTGCAATTTGTAGTAGAAGAACTGAACACGTTGGTCATGTAGTGTCATGACTGAAGTGATGAGGGTAGTCATTCTGTCATGTATAGCAGCCCTCATTTGTGATGCATTAATCTGAATTTGGTCTTCTTGTGAACAGATTAATTGCAGTAGAAAAGTGTGGATATTTTATAACGAGGCTCAATTTATTCTGGAAATAAAGACCATAAATGAATGTTTTTCTTTTCGTATTTCCTGATAGGACTTCAAATTGAAAGACAAAAATAAATGTTCAGAATAGCTAGAAGTTGGTCCTAGAAATTGAAGATGATCATGAGTTCTTACATTTCCGTTAACATTGTGGTCTATTCCTTATTCTACCCACACTGAGGCTTCCTTTTGTTTTGTCAGAGATTAACGTTCTTTCCTTATTCACACAAAAGATTAAAGAGAATATATAAATATGAAACATGTTCTTTTCATTAATCAAAGTTTTAATTCATCTTCTTGATAAACATCAAAAGACATAAATTGTGTTAGAATTATATAATACAACTAATATGAAATATGTAGCTTTATTTTAAACATGAGAATTATTTAATATATTTATTTATTCTCATTTTAGGTGAGTTGTGTGGTGGGTGATTCTTTCCCAACAAGAATCACCCTGTTTTTTTTTTTTTCCTACAGCAGCCTAACCTTTTCTTCTCTTGATGGAAATGACAAGGGTATTTGATTGGAAGCAGTAGCTGTGTAAAGGGGGAAAAACTGTGTCCAGGTGAAGGAAAATGGAGCTAATTTATTGTGATATACAGTTAGAATTGTAGTGCTGTAAAAGACATTCAGTTCAGTTCAGTTGCTCAATCGTGTCTGACTCTTTGCAACCCCATGAATTGGAGCATGCCAGGCCTGCCTGTCCATCACCAACTCCCGGAGTTTACCCAAACTCATGTCCATCGAGTCGGTGATGCCATCAAGCCATCTCATCCTCTGTCGTCCGCTTCTTCTCCTGCCCCCAATCCTTCCCAGCATCAAGGTCTTTTCCAATGAGTCAACTCTTCTCAGGAGGTCCAAAGTGTTGGAGTTTCAGCTTCAACATCAGTCCTTCCAATGAACACCCAGGGCTGATCTCCTTTAGGATGGACTGGTTGGATCTTCTTGCAGTTCAAGGGACTCTCAAGAGTCTTCTCTAACACCACAGTTCAAAAGCATCAATTCTTCGGCGCTCAGCTTTCTTGATAGTCCAACTCTCACATCTGTACACGACTACTGGATCAACCATAGCCTTGGCTAGACGGACCTTTGTTGGCAAAGTAATGTCTCTGCTTTTTAATATGCTATCTAGGTTGGTCATAACTTTCCTTCCAAGGAGTAAGCGTCTTTTAATTTCATGGCTGCAATCACCATCTGCAGTGATTCTGGAGCCCCAGAAAATAAAGTCTGACACTGTTTCCACTGTTTCCCCATCTATTTCCCATGAAGTGATAGGACCAGATGCCATGATCTTAGTTTTCTGAATGTTGAGCTTTAAGCCAACTTTTTCACTCTCCTCTTTCACTTTCAAGAGGATTTTCAGTTCCTCTTCACTTTCTGCCATAAGGGTGGAGATGATCTATTCATGATTCTTACAGATGATGAAAAGTGATATCTGGAGTAGAAGTGGATTTGCACGAGGTAACATCACCAGTTGGCTAAGCAGGCATATAGCTAGGAAAAATGCTCTTTATCATATCATAATGGTCGCTCAGTACTCACACTGCTCTTCATTAGTGGAGAGCTCCGCCAGCTCCAAGCATTCATGGTAGAAAGTCCTGTCTGGGCTGTTTTGTGACCCAGAGAAAATAGGGCATTCATACTTCAAAGATCTTTAAGGTAAGGTCAAATAAGCACCTATAAAGGAGGCTCATTCTCACTCAGGGTATCTGCCAACTCCCCTCCAGCTACTGATTCTCACACCTGGTAAGCCAGATCACATCTGCTAAATCAGAACCACAGTTCAGGTGAGATTTGTCCAGAGGGAGTAGAGGTAAATGCTACAGCAACTCTGATGTTGCTGACTTTTGTGATTAGTGCCAGGTGTTTTGGCATTGTAGATAAAGGCAAATGGTTAAAAGTTGGAATGCCTGGTATTTTGGAAATCTGGGAAAATTGCAAAAGTGATACTAAACCAAGCCAAAAAGTGATTGAAAACTATTTAAATAATACCAAAGAAATTTCCGCTTATTCCGTCCTCTCTTCTTTGCTCCATGGTCCCCACTGGATGAGATTCCACTTCATTTCCTACCATTATACAAACAAAAAGAACTAGGATTTCATCTTGTTTTTACAAAAATGAAGCCGTGTTCTGCATACTAGATTTTTATCCCCCAGAATCTTTTTTGGATTTCATTTCATAGCCGTGCCCAGCTACATAATTCTCCAAAGTAAGCATTATAACATCCCTGTGCTGAAGGATATATGTCACTTCTGATTTTTTTTTATTTACAAGTCATACTGGAATGAATCTTTTATGCCCATCTATGTGAACATGTGTGAGCATTTCCTTTTGCTAAATCTGTGGAGGTTGAATTTCTTGGTCAATGCATTTAGGTATTAAAAAATTTTCTAGATATAGTCAGTTCATTTGAGAATTTGATATGTAAGTGAAAACCAAGAAAAATAAATAGATTATATAAAATTTCTAAATGTTCTTAATACCCAAAATCAACAGGGATTAAAAAAAGCTAATATACTTGGCTTCTTGTCCTGGTATTCACTCAGAGTGGCTCTGAATCAGGGTTCCTCAAGATCGTGCTCAGACTTGATGATTTGCTAGAAGGACTTGCAAGGATTCAGAAAAGCTGTTAGATTCACAGTTATTTTTATTACAGTGAAAGGATATAGATTAAAACCAGCAAGGGTTAAAGGTGAATTGGTGAAGGCTCAGCGGTTGTCTCCCAGAAGCTGGCCAAGAGCCAGGTCCTTTCAGATCAGACTTTTCTTTAGAATGTGCTGGGGCTGGAACAACCAGCCTGAGTTAACCCCTTTCTGTAGAGGCTGCTTGAACTTCCTTGGAATGATTCTGTCAAAATAGGTCTTGATCTATTAGCAAGAAGGAGGTATTAGGGTTAATTGAAGGATGTTTGATCATTTCTTTGTTCTAGGACTGAGCGATTTTTCCTCATGATGTGGAGCCATACTCCATGTGGTGCTGTCAGTGTCTGATCAGAGCTGACATGGCTTGATGTGAGTCCTAGTCTGAGCAAGTCCTGAATTTGAATCTGCAGAGACTCATTTACTCCCATTAAGATCAGGGATTTATACATGGGAGAAAAGTAAGACTTTTTAAGGATGGAAGAGCAATCATGTGAGCTTGAAAGAAGATATACTTTTGGGGTATTGGTCCTTGGCCTGGTAAGGAAGGAGTGACATTAACAAATGTTCACTATCCAACACCAATTGATATCTATTCAAAAACCACAAACATTTGCTATATACTTACTGTCTGCAGATACCATGATATCCAAGTGGAGACAGGACAAACAATTTTTCAATGGGGTATGTGTTTAGCATTATAAAACTTTGCAACCCAGTATCAGTGACCCAGTTCTAAGGAGAGTGAAGTCCAGGACAAGAATATATTTCTTGGTCATATGGAGATAGTAGGCAGAGAATTCAGAAATTGTAAATCCTATTCTTAAAGGGGAAAACAAGAATCTAGCCATGAGATACTGGACCAGAAATTAGGAACTTAGAAAATGAATAATTAGAAGAAAGGGTAAGGATTCTGTCACAGAGAGCCTGGATCACAAATCAGGAAATCAATTACTGACAAACTGAAGTTTTCTATTAGCATGGAACCAGAAGTGTAGCTCGAGACCAGACTCTTACATTCACTGTGTATTCGTAAGATTGGGTTCAGAGCCAAAGAGGGACTCATTGGGTCCATTTGTAGATTAGAGATATTCAAGGACCAGTTATGAGGGCTTTATACCACTCTTGTGCCTGTGTATGGTAACTTTGGTTTTGCTTTATTAAGAAGGAATGTGCTTTATTTTACTAAGTGACAAAAAATTCAATGAGATAGGAAAATATAGATCCAGTTGATTTATGAGAGGAGAGGACTTGGATAATGTGAATTAAGTAGTGATAAGGCAAAAAACATGAAGGAGAGCGTTTCTTCATGTGACAGTTTTGAGTGACTTATTAAAGAGATATAAGCTTTATTCATTGGTAGCAGGTGGCAACAATTCTATTCTGGGCCATTCTCAGGAAGACCCATCCCTCCTGTTATGGGTTCAGTTGTGTCTCTCCCCAAACCCTGAAAATGAAAAAAAGATATGCTGAAACCCTAGTAACTCAGAATGTGAACTTTTTGGAAATATAGACTTTAAAGAGGTAATCAAGTTAAAATGAAGTCATTAGGGTGGGCTTTAATCCAGTCTGACTGGTATCCTTATAAGAAGGGGAACTTTGGATACAGAGTCAGTAACACACAGAAGGAAGAAGATGTGAAAACACACGGGGAGAAGATGGCCATTTACAAGCCAACAAGAGAGGCCTGGAACAGATCCTTCCCTTATGGCCCTTGGAAGGAACCAACCCTGCTGACCTCTTGATCTCAGACTTCTGGCTTCCACAGCTGTGAGACAACACAGAAATATTGTCGCATAGTGTTGTCTGTTGTTTAAGCTACCCAGCCTATGGCAATTCCTTACAGCAGCCCTATCAAACTAGAGTACTTTCCATATGGTATTTCTCATTCTGCACTCTAATTACAAGGGCATGGATGGTCCTTTCTACCTTTGTTCCTTATCTTATATTTTCTTATTAACCAGTTTGCCTTTAAAAAATTATTTGAGTCAAAACAATAGGTCAATAAGATGTAATATTAAGTAAGTAATTGGATAGGTGGTAGGTAGAACATAGGAGGGCATGGTAACTCACTCCAGTATTCTTGCCTCAAGTATCCCATGGACAGAGGAGCCTGGTGGGTTACAGTCCATGGGGTGGCAAAGAGCCAGACACGACTGAAGTGACTTAGCAAGCATGCACAGTTAAGAATATAGCCTGGGTGTAGTGAAAAAGAAAAACAGAGAATACAGTAAGTAGAACAAAGACCATTGTGAAGAGATAGAAGTATTCAAGGCTATTCAGTCTCAAGTAGGGTTGCTGATTAGGATAATAACAGGAAGGAGAGAGAACTAATTTTGAAATCTTGTCCTGGGGTGTTTTTTTTTCCTCCACTGAATAAATAACTAGAACAATTCTCCAGTATAAATATTTATATTACTGATAAGTTTTGACAAGTAGTGATTTTATTTTTGTTATTGTCAATCTAAAATGATAGTTTTGATCAATTTTTAAAATTTATAATAGTTTTTGCTCTGTATAGTTGATATAAAAATTTATGGTGGTTTGTTCTTTTTGTCAACATAAATGCCTCTCCTTGCTGCTTGCTGCTGCTGCTGCTGCTGCTAAGTCACTTCAGTTGTGTCCGACTCTGTGTGACCCCATAGACGGCAGCCCACCAGGCTCCCCTGTCCCTGGGATTCTCCAGGCAAGAACACTGGAGTGGGTTGCCATTTCCTCCTCTGGGTAAGTCTTTGCAATTGGTATGTGTCTCTTTCTTTTTTGTTTCTTTTCCACCTGATAAATATATCTCCATCTTCTTATTTTTGTTATGAAGGGCTTCCAATTTGCTTCCTAGTGTCTGGAAGGCATTAATGTGGTGTGGTAACTGCCTGGTTGAGGTAGGATCTTACTGTGTTTCCACTGCTTCTGACTCTATGAATCACTGTGCCCCATGAAAATCATAATCCCCAGCACTGACTTCCTCCAGGGCTCTTCCTTTCTCTACCTCCCTCCAAGGCTCTACACTGAGGACTGGTACCTCATGCTTCTTCCCCCACCTGCCTACTTAGCTGGTTCCTTGAAGTTGTAGCCTCCCGGGGTGTGTGTAAGGTCAAAACAGGTGTAATACTGTCTGAGCAATCTGGGGAGTGGTATTTCCGAATAAATTCCCACCACAGGAGAGGGACTTGCTCAGATTTTCTTAAGTGCAAACTCAGAATTTCTATTCTGAGGGAAACAAAGAGTATAATGGACATTGTTTTTGCCCTCTTTTATGTATTCGTCCTTTTTTTGGTATCAAATTCAATTTTTTTGAGAGACTGCTCTTTTTCCATTCTCCAGAGCTGGCATGAGATGGGAATAAGGAAGCAAGTGTTCCACTCGAGCACATTTTCCCAAAGTGATTCTGTCTCAGAAAATTGAATCATTTGAGAAAGTGGCCAAGGTGTAGATTTGTATGTCCTCACTATCCCTGTAGGTAGAAACTGACAATACTGATGTAATTCCACTCGGTTCTTGTTGTCGACTCAAAAAATAGTCACAACTTGAAAGCTGAGAGTTGTTTCATTTGGTGGAACTTTTTAGGATTTCAAGCCCAGGGGACAGCCTCTCAAGTAACCCTGAGAGAACTGCTCTGAGAAGGTAAGGGGAGGAGCCAGGTTTTATAGAAGTTTAGCAACAAATGATAGTAGTCTGAACATCAAAAGATTACTGTTAATTAAAGAAAACCAGATATCTCAAGTTAAGGAATTTAGCGCATAGTGTCCCAAAGAGTCAGAAGGGTCTGAAGTGACTTAGCACATGTATGGGAAGATGCAAGAGCCTGGACTCACTGAAATCATTCCTTTCATATGCATCTCAGCTATCCTGGGGCCAGTATCCTGTGCTTTTCGTATCCTGCACTTCCTTGGAAGTACTGATGCTGAAGCTGAAACTCCAATACTTTGGCCACCTGATGCCAAGAACTGACTCATTGGAAAAGACCCTGATGCTGGGAAAGATTGAGGGCAGGAGGAGAAGGGGATGACAGAGGATGAGATGGTTGGATTGCATCACCGATTCGATGGACATGAGTTTGAGCAAGCTCTGGGAGTTGGTGATGGACAGGGAGGCCTGGTGTGCTGCAATCCATGGGGTCTCAAAGAGTCAGACACGACTGAGCGATTGAACTGAACTGAACTGAGCTTCCTTGGGGCTCACTGTAGGGAGTGGCTGTAGCCTGAAGGCTGGCAGCTCAGGTAATATTCTCCTTCCTGAGTGCCCTTAGGGCTCCCATCATAGGGCTGCAATAGCTGATGACTGTTACACTCTTGTTTACTGATATGACAGGAAACACTCCATTTCTCAAGGTATTTTCAAAGGGACTCCTTTTCTGGTTCTAAGGAGGAGGCAGGTGGCTCTGGAATGGCAAGTTGGAGCATTGCATGTTTCCTTGGTCATAGTGATTCTTTCAAAGATAGGATATAACCCAGGCAGAGCCAATGAGACATAATTTTCCCAGGCTGAGAAAGAGACAGATGTTCTTTTTCTTTGCATTTGAGCCCAGGAGAATATGATCTTGGAGCTGGTGCAGGCCACCTCATGGAACCCGAAATCCATTCAATACAGTCAATGTGAGAAAGCACAGAGTCAAAACATGAAGAGGGGCTGAGTCTTAATAATGTAGTTCAAGCCCCTAAATTGATCTCTGTCTGAATTTTTATGCTAATTTGTGTTGAATTTCTATTTGAAAACAAGCACTGGCTGATATGGTGGCAGAGGGACAGAGTGTCTGCTACCTTCTTGTTACCTATGCTTCTGGTAGCAAAGGATGACCCATAGGTCACCAATTATTTTTCATTCCAACTTTAATGGCCTCACAGTTAGTTGAAATTCCTTTCAGATTCTTAGGATACATTAACAGTCAGCCCTAGTTTTCCTTTATGGTCCTTGTGCATGCCTACTGGGAGGTTGAGTGAGAATTAATGAAGGACTCTTTCAGATGCATTTTAAGCAGGAGTGGTGATGCTGATGGCTAAACTTTATCATATTCTCGTTTGACAATCTTTCCTGGTCTTCTCATGTTGATCCCTTATTAGGCTTTTTAAGTTTGGCTGCATGGGGCAGAAAAATCAAAGCGAGAGTAGCTTGGATATAATCTAGCTATGTTTTCTGTTTTCCTTACATAATGAAAAACTGGAGGCAGGCAGGGTAGGGATGGCAATGCGATCAAGGATGTCATCAGGGACCTGACTTTTATCTTTCTGCCAAATATCTCAAGCATGTTTTCTCAGCCTTCAGGTCTCAGGGCCTTGACACAGAATTCCAGATGGGGGAGAAAAAGACTGAGGAACAAACATCATATGACAGCGTGAATTCTTTAATAAAGTCTTCTTGGAAACCATGACTTATATTTACTTTCATTGGCTCAAACTGCCACATGGCTGCAAAGGAGACTGGAAAGTATAATTTATTAATTGGGCCCAGGGTGCTCCCAAGAATATCAGTGTCCTTTTAGCAGAAAGGGAAGGGAGAATGGATATTTGACAGGCAGCTAACAGACTAATCTATAGGGAAAATAGGTATTGGGTTGAGTAGGAAAAGCCTAATCTGTGATACTTTTAATGTAACAACCCTTTCTAACATACTCAGTGCTTTGCATTACATCTACTCCTATATTTTTTTGGTTGGTACAAATATTCTCTGTAATTTTTTTTTAGCCTTGTGTCTCTTTGCTACAGTGCTCTGTTCTCTGAAGTCTCTGAAGCTCACACAAACTCACATGTTGGAGGATTCTAGTAGGTTTCATGTTACTCTGTTCAGAATTGTATCTCACATATATAGGCTGTGGCTGGACCAGTTGCGTGCTGGAGCCTGCTCTACCGTTCCCTGAGAGTTGATTGTTAAATTTTTGGAAATTTTGCAAGCTGGATGTTAAGCACTGTCAACATTAAATTATGTAAACTTACAATTAAATTATGAAAACTTACAATGAAATGAGTTATATTAAAAACAAAGGAAAACTTATTTTTAATTATTTCATACTGTAATTATCCCTATGCTCTTGAGATTATTTGTATTTATCTGTGTGATGAAAATTAGTTAATATTAGGCTACTGTGTATCTCTCCCCTAGTCTGCATTCATTGGCATCCTGTTGGTAGCTGGAGGGGTCCGTGGTGAGAAAACTTACACAATGGAAATCCGCAAACACTAAAAACTAAGGCTTGAGCTATTATTTTGTTAATTGTCTATCTAGATTTAAGAAAGTAATGAAGGAAAAGCTAATAATGAAGATTGAATTTAAATATGTGATGTTTTTAGCTGTTTCATTGCGAGTAACACAAAAAAAAGAAAAAAATATTCTTCCAGTGTTAGAAAATTGTCATCTGGTTCAGCAAAGAATGTATTCACATAATCAGCAAACTGGTAAAGTTTCAACTTAAATATTTTAAATTGATCTTTCTTGCTAACAAAAAGCAAAACATCTACCAAAATTCAAGTGAGAATTACACTTAGATAGCTGGTTGTTAAGCAGTTAACTAGTATACCATGCCTGGAGTCTAAAGGGGAGGGAAGTTATGTTTTTGACTTCTACAGTTATTTTATGTTGGAAAGTAACAGAGGACTTGCTTTATTTGACTTCTAGACTAGAATTAGTTTTTGGTGGAAAAAAATATCAGAGAACTTGCTTCACTTGCAGTTGTCAACACAGATTGACTAGACTCTGACTCTAGCTTCTGTCTGCCGCTTATGCTGAAATAGAACCTGCCTTATACCAGGTTTGCTGACTTACTTTGATAATATTCTTTACTTTGTGTGTGGTTTTTAAAAATTATGTTATGCTTATTTGAACAAAGGGCTGGTTTGGAGTTTACCTGTATATCATTCATGAAGAACAGAGATTACAAAATGAATAGTCAAATAGGAAGAAGGAGGCAGAAATTTTCAATTTGGGAATGGTTTCATTTGCTGATATTGCTAATTAGCTAACCATTAATGCCAGTCTTGTGGACCTCCGCTTGGCTGGGTTGTATCAATCACTAGGTGTGTTCAGCTCACTAAAAAGTAATGTAATTGTATATCCTTAAAAATCACATATAATTAAGACTTTTCACTAGCTCAGATTTTTCGTCAAGTAGACTAGAACAGGTATAATGGTATGGAGTTAGGCACGGTTCTCAAATATTATGTAGTAACTTGCATATAAGCTCATTGGAATGCATTTCTCACTGTTAATCAAAATTTTAGCATTTTTCATCCCTTGAAAGTCACCACCCTCTAGTATCTTTGTGTAGTCGTGTGTGTGTATGTGTGTGTGTGTGTGTGTGTGTGTACAAGCTCAAGGAGAGAAGTCTTGGGTCTTCTCCTCCATTCACTGGATCACTGCTCTTCTGAGTCTCATCTTCCCACTTAACCACTATTCATTCTACTGCTGGACATGGCTGTTGTTGTTAAGAGTGAAATCTAACAACAAATTGTCCATAGTACCTTTAAGACAGTGTTGTTTCTGTCTCAAGGCCACTGTGGAGAGAGTTGTGGAGGAGGTAGAGATATTGAACATTTGGCAGGGCTCACTTTTCTTCATGTTCTTCCTCATTTTGCTTAAGGACTTCAATGTGCTAAGTTGTCTGAACAACAAGGATTATATTAAAGGAAGACATTTAAAACTTTCTTCAAAGTGCTACCTGTCTCATGGCTCAACAGAAATTTATGCAAGGGGTTAAACCGTTGTCAGCCACTTTGTGGGCAGTTGTCATTCTGCTGTAACATTTCCTAACTTTATTATTATTTTTTTAATGTAAAAAGCAAAACTATAACTTTTATTTTTTATTATTTTTTAAAATTTACTTTTTTAAATTGGAGGATGATTGCTTAACGATATTGTGTTTGTTCCTGCCATACATCAACATGATTTAGCCATAGGTATATATATGTCCCCTCTGTTTTAAACCTCCCTCCCACCTCCCATCCTATCCCACTCCTCTAGGGTGTCACAAAGCACTGGATTTGAGCTCCTTGCATCATACAGTAAATTTCTTCCTGCTGTCTAAATTTACACATGGTACTATATATGTTTCAGTGCTACTCTCTCAATGTGTCCCACGCTCTTCTAAATTTATTTTTGTGTCCTCAGGTTTACCTTCTCTCCTAACTTCCTCAGGGTGAATCTCTGCTCATCTTTTGGAAACCTTTTCCATAGGGTCAAGTATGACTTCAGAATCTCTCCTTTTAACTCAACAGTATATTTGTCAAAGTCGGAGTAATGTAGTGTAGAGATATGCCTTAGGGGCTCTAGGAAGATAGTGTAGGATGGCTTTGGAATGGAGCCTTCAGTCTGGAGCCTAGTCCTTTCCCCTAAATCTCTCTATTAAGATGAGTGCAGATTTTATATTCCTTTATATTCCTTGTTGAGTGATGAATGGTTCTCTCTCAAATACACACATATCACATTACAACACACACATACTCCCTAAGGACACACAAATTCTCAGAAACTAGTTTAATATAGTATAAACTCACAGATGAAGAAATATTCTCTACTAAATTATAATCTGTGAGGTCACTTATCTCAAACTATAATATTTCACACTTTTATGTACCGCATAATTCACTCATCTTCATTCATTTCTCTCCATTCCTTCCTAATTGTGCTCTTTCAGTTTCACTGAAGATTAAAAACCAACAAGTGGTGTGGTGTGTACATCTTAAATAAAGCATTTAGTGACAAAAGCCCCAGCTTGTGAGATCCTCATTAAGCTTTCAGATGAGCTGTCAGCTATTTAGATTCTGTCTGAGCTGGAGAAAGTTTGTTTTTCCATTTGCACCACTCTTCCCCATCATGCAGTCTTCTAATCATTATTTGTGACCAAATGTTGGAAGCTTTTCTCACCACCATAAACAATTGGTCACTCACTTCTCTTTGCTCCTATGTTACTTTATATGTATCTCTTCAACAGTCTTGGTTGCCTGGTAATTATTTCTTTATATAATGGTTTATATTATATTGTCCAATATGGTAGTCACTAGTCACATGTGGCTATTTAAATTACTTAGAATTAAATAACATTAAATATTCATTTCATCAGTTGCACGAGTTATATTCCAAGTGTTCCATAGCCACATCTGGCTAATTGTCACTATTTTGGCAAAAGAAACTATAGAACATTTACATAATCACAGAAAGTTCCACTGACCCTGTCGGTCTGTACTTTAGACTATAAACTCTTATATTACTAATCTTTGTGATCCCTGCCTTTTGTATGGTGCCTGTAATCAATGCTCAATAAGTGCTTGTTGAATAAAATGAACGATGAAGAATTCCTTTATGTCACTTCGGAAGTCTAAGATTAGTTTTCCACAAATGTTTAACCTTTTTATTTTTTTTTAATTGGACTGAAGGATCAAGAGTTTGTTTCTGAAGTATTAAGAGTCCAGTAGAAGTGACAAAGAATGAGTAGGAGACTGCTTAATAGGGAAGACTGGTCCTAATAGCAAAACTAAACTTTCTCTAACCCAGAGCAAATGTTAAGAAGTAGTTGATAATGCATCTGAAAGCTTAATGAAGTCCTCACAAGCTAGGGCTCTTGAGTGACTTTTGAACAGTGAGGACTTTGCCTTGCAAATAAAATGAGGAAGGGGATTTGAGGAAGATGCACAGAGACAGAACAAAAATATCAGGTTCAAAGAAACTTGGAATGGTTTGTCCATAAGACGGTAACTAGTGTTGAGCTAGGCACTGTTTCACATACTTTGCATATATTACCTCACTTAATTTTCAGGGAATATTATTTTATAGATGGGAAAACAGAGATGTATAGAGGTTAAATTGCTTGTTCAAGTACTTAAGGAAGTAGCAGAGCCAAGATTCAAACTCAGGGAGTCTAGCTTCAAAGTCTGGACTCTGAGACTCCCTCTCCTCATGAGTAGGAAAGTTTTAGAAATTAGACTGGAAACAAGTGAAAGTGAGATTGTTAGTTACTCTGTCCTGTCCAGCTCTTTGCTATTCCATGGACTATAGCCTGCCAGGCTCTCTGTCCATCGGATTCTCTAGGCAAGAATACTGGGGTGGGTAGCCGTTCCCTTCTCCAGGGGATCTTCCCAGCCCAGGGATCAAACCTGGGTCTCCTGCACTGCAGGGAAATTCTTTACCATCTGAGCCACCAGAGAAGTCCAGGCTAGAGACAAAGTGAGGACTAAATCATGGTGGGGCTTTCAGGGCCCGCTGAGGTGCTGAACTTTCCAGAGCTGTGGGAAAAAATTGTAAGAAAGAAAGTAACTTTGGATGTTTATTTTAGAAATATCATTGTGGTTAAAGGAGGGAGGATTGATTATCAGGGGAAGATGTACTACCATGGGATTTATTACAAAAATCCTGGCCAAGAAATGATGAGGGTAGAGGGCAGGGGGTAGGGTGTAAAGGAGTTGGTGTTTTTTCATTAATAAAAGGAGCTGAATGGAGGAAACGCTCCCAAAGTTAGCTAGATGTTGTCATCTACTGGAGAATATTTGAAATTCTCCAGTTTTCTTGTGACCATTAGGGGATGGGCCTGCTCCTCCATGCTGAGCATGCAAAGCAGAGAGAAGAAAAGAACCTGGAGGCTTTAGGATGTTATTGTGAAGCTGAAATAATTCATCAAAGCTGAGTCAAAACTGCCCTTTCCTTGGTCTCCTAGTTGTGTGACATAATAGAACTCTTAATATTTAGGCCTCTGTTCATTGGCTCCTCCATTACTTATAGCTAAAAGGATCATAATAGATTGAACTATTCTTCTGGCATAAAGGTGATGGTCCTCAGAACTCATTAATTATTTTATACATTTAATAAACATTAATTGAAATAATTGAACATGTATGTGTCAAGCGTGGCCTAGGTGCTGAGTATGTAATAGAGGAGATCACAGGTATGGGAGTTGATGAATGTGTAAAGACAGAGAGAAACTTAGTGTGTCTGGAGCCAAGTGAGTAAGGGGAAAGAATGTTGTGGGATGCAGTTAGAAAGATGGGTAGGAACCAAATTATGCATGGTACTATAAACCAGGGTGGGGATTTTTAAAAACTTTATTCTAAAAGGGTTAGAAGTCATTGAAGAATGTAAAATGGAGGAGACATAATTAGATTTGAAGTTTTAAAACAACATGCTGTCTTGTGTAGAAGCACAGAGTAAAGGCTAGAGTAGAGGCAGAAAGGATAACTATTCAGGCTAGTCCAGTGAGAGATGAAATTGGACTGAATCAGGGTGGTTGCCATAGAAATGGGCATATATATGTGACTTCAAGTTATAATTTAGTGGTAGAATCATTCGGACATGATGATCATTTAGATCTGAGCAGTAACAGAGATCGTCATTAAAGTTGACTCCCAAGTTTCTGGCACTAGGTGAAGAAATGCCCAACTTTTTAGGTAAGGCACACTAGAGAAAGAGCAGTTTGAGGTAGCATAAGGTACAAGAGGTCATTTTGGGAAAAGCAGAGACACTACTTTGCCAACAAACGTCCGTCTAGTCAAGGCTATGTTTTTTCCAGTGGTCATGTATGGATGTGAGTTGCACGGTGAAGAAAGCTGAGCGCTGAGGAATTGCTGCTTTTGAACTGTGGTGTTGGAGAAGACTCTTGAGAGTCCCTTGGACTGCAAGGAGATCCAACCAGTCCATTCTAAAGGAGATCAGTCCTGGGTGTTCATTGGAAGGACTGATGTTGAAGCTGAAACTCCAGTACTTTGGCCACCTGATGCGAAGAGTTGAGTCATTGGAAAAGACCCTGATGCTGGGAAAGATTGAGGGCAGGAGGAGAAGGGGACAACAGAGGATGAGATGATTGGATGGCATCACTGACTCTGTGGACATGGGTTTGGATAAACTCCGGGAGTTGGTGATGGACAGGGAGGCCTGGCGTGCTGTGGTTCATGAGGTCACAAAGAGTCGGACACGACTGAGCGACTGAACTGAACTGAAATATGAGATAACTGTGAGACATTTAAGTAGAAATTTTGAGAAGGAAGGTGGAAATGTAACTCTGGATCTCCAAAAAGGAGTCTGACAACTAAACTCATGTGATTGCAAGACATCTGCTTATAGGGTGTTTAGCCAGGAGATCTTTAACAATGAAGAGGAGCAAAGTTAACAGGAAAGTGAGCCTATGCTCTCAGTCTCATTGTGGTAAACTTCTAATAATGTGAAGTAATCTGCATCTATATGTCATACACATTCCCACTGGCACAGCTCTCAAAATATATTCCAGACTACTTCTTTCACCCATCTTCACAGCTATCAGTATAGTATTTCAACTGGATCAATGCCACAGACTCCTAATATCTCTTGGTGGAGATGAAGAAGCCAATTATATGTATGGTTTTGGGAATCAGGAGAGAATCTGGGAGTAGAGATTTGAATTCAGAGTCATTGAAGGGAGGGGTTAGTGGACAAGGGGTCAGGGTAGGGAGTGTTCTAAGAAGGAGGGTAATGTGCAAAAGCACAGAAGCACAAGGTAATATTAGCTGGGGGAACTAAAATTTAAAAATGAAAATTAACATAGAGAACCAATTAGTCATTGAAATAAACACTTATAGGGAAGATAAGTAATATGCTTAAGACTTACACAATTTGTTCTTTTAAGATAATATGTGCTTAGTCACTCAGTCGTTTATGACTCTTTGTGACTCCATGGACTGTAGCCTGTCAGGCTCCTCTGTCCATGGAGATTTTCCAGGCAAGAATACTGGAGTGGGTTGCCATGCCCTCCTCCAGGGGATCTTCCCAACCCAGGGATTGAACCCACGTCTCCACATCACAGGTGGATTCTTTACCATCTGAACCACCAGGGAAGCCCTAAAATAATATGGTACATTTTTATTTGAGGATTCCTGTTGGCTCAGTGGTAAAGAATTTGCCTGCTATTGCAGGACTTGCAGGTTTAATCCCTGGGTTGGGAAGATCCTGGAGAAGGAAATGGCAACCCACTCCAATATTCTTGCCTGGAAATCCCATAGACAGAGGAACATGGTGGGCTACAGTCCATGAGGTCTCAAAAAGAGTAGGACATGATTTAGCGGCTAAACAACAACATTGTTATTTAATCAATATAGCTTAAAATATATATGAGTTGGCACATAGTGCTGGGTGGATGGAAGAGATAAGGCTGAGAAAGGGGCAAATATATGGCCAGTCTTGTATGCTACACAAGGCATTTAGATTTTGTGTTGTAACTCAATTTGCTTGAACTGGTGTCAGAGGAGGCTTGGATGAAGATGAAAGAAAAACCTTGGTTCAAATCCAACAAATAATTATTGAGAACCTATTATGTAAGCTTTGGGTGACATAAAACAAGGCCTGACTTGGTTCTGATCTTTGAAATGATCATCTGGTAGGGAAATGAGACATGCAAACTAATAACTACATTAAGAGGTGGAATGTGGGGACTGAGGACTTTAAAGTCAGGAAATAAGGGAAATAAAGAAGTTCCAGGGAAGGTGGGTGAAGAATGATGGGCGAGACAAAGGTTCCATGCATATGCAAATGCATTTGTTGTCTGTGCAAAAGAAAAAAGGACTGGGATTGTCATAGAGCTTGTGGTGCAATCAGAATGGGATGAAGACAGAATTTGTGAGTAAATGAAATTCATTCAATGAAACCCAACAAATAAAGATCCAGATTTAAAACAGGTAAATAAGAGGAAGTTTAACTGTGTCACCAAGCGATATTTGGTTTTATGAAAGAATTCACTGTAGAGTAAATCAGCAGTGTTCTCCAGAAAGACAAGAGAGAATTTTATTAAAATTTTTTTCTTTATACAACTTTCCAGCTCTAACTCAATGCAAGGTCTTTCAATTTCACACACAGGCCTCTAACATTTTTCCTCTTTTAGTGCATGTGACTCTACTGCTGCATCTCATTGCCTGAACCTGTCAACTGTGTGTGTGTGTGTGTGCATGCTAAATTGTCTCAGTCACGTCTGACTCTATGTGACCCCACCAGGCTACTCTATGTGACCCCACCAGGCTAAACTGTATCAACACCAAAACACCTAGGGGCACGCGTAAAGTAGAATAAATATGTGAGTAATGAAAATAGACTAATAGCCTGAGCAGGCAGTTTGGGTGGCTGCTCTGTGGGAGGCTGATCACTTTGCTTTACAAGATAAGGTCATTGTGTAATGTTGGTCAAAATCTGCCAAGGGGAAGCAAACTACATTTATCTGCACTAATGCTGGTTGGGAAACCATTAGGCTGATTTTTGTGTTTGTTTGTTTATCAATTCTCCATTAAATCTGGATAATACTATAAGCATAAAGCAGCAAGCTTAAAATTAGAAAAAAAAAAAAGATTTTACTCTGAAATCATGGTAATACATGGTAAAGGAGAAGGAAAAGCAAAACTGTCAAAGCTAGATGTTTTGCTAGAAAAAATTGGGAGATTCATAAGGGAAAACAAAAGTTTTATTTTTATAGTCTGAGATCCAGAGCAAACAGGAAGAGAAAAAGAAAGTTAAGTAATCTTAATATTTATTTAATAACTATTCAGTATCTATTTAAAAAAATGCTGAATTAAGACTTGCATGCTGAAGGGGTGTGCTTTTTCAGAATACAGACCTATGTTTCCCTTTGGTCCCTGTTCACAGTGAGCTTCCCAGGTTGCAGGTACACTGTATTGCGCAGTTGCAAGCCTGTGCGTGTATTTAAAGCTTTTGCTAAATTGGATTTTTTTCATACCGATTTTACAGGAGGATTTGTGGAATCCTTTCCAGATATAATATTGCATTATTGTAAAAGCTTTACTCCTCTTATCTTTGTGGACAAAGGGTCAGGAAGGACTGCATATGAGGATTAAAATCAGCCTGTCCTGGAGTCAAATAAACTGGGATGGATTACACAAAACATTTTAACAAATGCTGGAGGTCCTGGCTTGCCTTTATTTTTCTCCTCTGAGATTTCAGAACATGTTCCAAGAACATCGTTTGGAGGAAAAGAGAAATTAGATAAAAAAAATTTCAGCAGCCATGAAAGCTAAACTTATGCAAAACATTGATCTTAGTTTTCAGGAACCACTTAAATCCTTTTAACAAATAGTAGAAATATTCTCAGCTCTTCCTGCACTGGGGAGAAGGGGCACTCCAAGGTTCTGCCCTGTGCTCTGCTCTCCCCACTCTGTCAAGAGAGCTTGTTGCTCTTTCCTGGTTTCTGTTGTAACCTACCAGTGAGGGTCTGGGCGGTTTCCAGCTGCACTTCTGAGCTCTCCTCACATCCCACTGAGGGGCCATCCCACTGCCTTGGAAGTTCTGGAACACCTCTCCTTCCATGTGGCTAAAACATAGACCAGTCCCTTTGTTACTAAATTGGTATTGCTAAGGATTTTGTGGGAAAATATTAACTAAAGAGCATTTTAATAGCATGGTCTGGGATTAGTCAAATATTTTTTCTCTAAAGTGTTATAGTATAAGCACTGTACTGGTCTGCTAGTGACCTTAGAGAATTAGTAAGAGCACCTCTTGCTACTCCGTTTGAAGAGACAGATGATTTCTGTGTAACTAAATTATTAGTTATATGTAACTTCTTAATTAATGTTAGTAAGAGTAGTTAAAAAAACCCTGACTGCAATGAGAAGCATCTGACTTTCAAAGTAGGCAGAATAATTTACATGGGTGAGAAAAACGAACCCCTATCTGAGAGCTGATGGAGGACGGGGAGAGAAAAGAGAGGAAAATGGGCCTTTGTCCTGTTCTTCTGGACACATAAATCAGGGAACTAGGAGAAGCTGGTCTGTAATTGAGCAAAGCACATGAATGAATATTAGAAAAGCAGTGATGGCCAAGCCAAGCCGCAGTGGGCAGAGCACCGAAGTGTTCTGCAAAGAGGATTCCCGAGAGGAGAGCTTGGGGAGCAGAGAAGCATGGAGTCTTTGGGGAATATCTAGTGTTCAAATTTCCTTAGCCTTGCCATACACAGTGCTCAACCTTCATGCCTTGTGTTTTGGGTAGGAATCAAATAGGGGTTGTGTTCTTTCTCTGACACAGAACTCAGAGGACAGAGAAAGTATGACTCTCTCTGTGTCTGCTAAATTGCTTCAGTCCTGTCCGATTTTTTGTGACCCCACGGACTGTAGCCTACCAGGCTCCTCTGTCCATGGGATTTTCCAGGCAAGATACTGGAGTGGTTTGCCATTTCCTTCTCCAAAAGTATGACTAGAAAAGACAAAAGCATCTTTTTTTAAAAAAAACAAAACAAAACGTTTTTCTTTCCATCCTGCCTCACTTAGGGAGAATCCCTGGTGAGGAGGATGTGCAAAGTAGCCTGTTGCCACTGCCTGGGTATCGAGAATCACCTTTCTAACCTATAAGGGCATCTGAGTTATACCTGGGTGTAGATGCCAGCTTGTTTGGTATTTTCAAAGGGAATTCTAGAAATGGTAGTGAAGAGCATAATTAAATATGATCTTTGGAGCCACCCTGATCTGGATTTGAATCTTGGATTTGAACATGTATAAAATCTGTATGACTATGGATAGATTTTAAGACTTTTAAATTTTAATGCTTTCATCATCTCTGAATTAGGGGCAATGATCCTTGCCCCAAGATGTTGTACTGAATTAAATAATATTTGTCAAGCAAGTGGCTTTTAGCCTGGTATGTGATAGGCATGCACTACATAGCATCTTATATTAATGTCAGCGGATTAGGTTTTTATAGTGAAACTTAAGGATGCACCAAAGCTGAGGCAGGAGGAATCAAGGAGGTAACTCACCGATTTCTCTTCTCTTCTCTCCTTTTTAATCTTCATTATCATCTGTTCTCCCCTCTCTGAACTGGTTGTGAAATGGTGTAAGAATTGAAGTCAGGAGGTAGTTCCAGGTGAAGAAGAAATTGCTAGCAGAGAGCAAAGCAGAAAGGAAATACAAAGATGAGTGTTTAGCAGAAAAGAATTTCCTTGGTCTTCTAGTCAAGGCAGCACTTCCTGTGCTCACCTGGCTGACCCAGAGGGATGCTTGCCTCTGCCAGACCCTACCTCAGTCCATCCACTTCCCTTTGTAACTTTGTCTGGGCACTTCACTTTCCTCACGGGTGCTTCTCACAGTTGCCACTACTGGGCTCTAGGGAGGAAGGAGTGTCCCGTCCTATGGTTATTGGATCCCTACTGCAGCTGGCTGATTACAGGTTAGTGCTACTCATTTGTTATACAGAGCATGTCAGGAGGTAAAACAGATTCCCATAGCTTGTTTTCTGTCGTGTGGTTCCTGGCCAACTTCTGTCCTGAGCAGCCATTTTCTGCACCTCTGGGTCCTAAATTCTGCCTTCACAGAGGTTTCTTAGGGGTTTAGGTCTTCTGAGTTCTGTTAACCTCTTCATGGTGTCTGAGCATCTCCAAAGCTCAGTTCAAGGATGAGAAGGCTCAGTTCTATGTGTGTCATCTCCTCCCACAACTCCGTTTGGAAATGTTCTATTTTTGCATCTCTGATTCTGCTCAGATGTTACTCAGTGTATTAGAAACTTTAATTTTATAATATGTCTTTTGAATATGAATAAGTTGACTCAGTATTGTGGAACCTTGGTTGCACAGATTAGGTAGGAAGGGAGGGTGCCGCTGATTTCAGATAAGGAGAAAGTCCATTAGGTACTCATTCTGTGTTTTGGAGAAGTTGTTAAATGCATGTTTTAAAAAGTACTTGCAAATTGACCCAAAATATAATTTGAGAAAATGGCAGAGGGTCAAGCTTATCACTGAATTCTGCAGGAGGGACATCATCAGACTCATCAACGTAGAGATGTCTTTTTGTTTTAAGATCACAATAAAGTATTCTAGATTCAAGATGGAATAAGAGATAATAAGAGCCTTCATTGCAACATGCAAATAAGCTGTCTCAAGAGGTGAAGAATGTTGGCAATTTGGCTGGTTTTGTTTCCTTTCCTGAGGGAGGATTTGATCATCTGAAGGCACTGGGTGAAGAAAAATATTGTAACTGCAAATCATGTCTTTATGAGAAACAGTGAAAAGCCTATTCAAATTGGCTTACTTGCTACATCAGCTTCTTTGTGCTATGTAACTTCAAAATGTAATTACTGGACCAAGCAAAGACAATGAATTAAAAAAAAAAAAAAGACCATACAATCAAGAAAAATCACACTCCCCACTGCTTCCACACAATAAACCCATCTTTTGGGCTTTCTAAAGCTTTATTAATGTTACAGTAAATTGAATATCCTCAGAAAGTGATTATTTTCTCTTAATGAGTAATAATAATTGTTCTGTGCTGGCTTACCCATGGCCACTTTTCTCCAAAGAACTGATAATCTCTGTACTTCTGTTACACTTTTGTGTTTATGTTTGTGATTTTATTTTTATCCTAGGATATTTTAAAATGAGGTCATTACATATGCTGTATCTGTACCATTCAAGTGAATTTGTGAGACTGGGGAAAACAACATTAAATGTTACCTGAACCATTTACTAGCTGTGTTGTCTTGGTCAGGTTAGTTAATCTCTTTTACTTCCATTTTTTCATCTGTCTGATATGACACAACATATGGTATTTTTTTAAGACTTAAAAGAGACTATGAATCTGAATGTAGTTGTTAAACACAGTAAGCAACTCTGTAGGTGCTAAAGTCGCTTCAGTCATGTCCGACTCTTTGTGACCCTGTGGACCGCAGCCCTCTAGGCTCCTCTGTCCATGGGATTCTCCAGGCAGGAATACTGGAGTGGGTTGCCACTTCTTTCTCCAGGGGATCTTCCTGACCCAGGAATTGAACCAGTGTCTCTTACGTCTCCTGCATTGGCAGGCAAGTTCTTTACCACTAACACCCCCTGGGAAGCAAAATACTGTTATTAGTTGCTTTAATTATTTGTAATTGTAGCAATGTTAATTATAATAACAATTACTAATTATTGAAAACATGTGAGAGACAGGTTCCTTTCGTATACTGGGTATTCTGATTTCTGGAGCATTTCTGCCTCAATTTGATGAAACCTTTGGATCAAAATACACGGTGATAAAAGTCCTTATTTTTAGTTAGAGCTTCATTCATTTATTTATTTTTATTTGACTGTGTCAGGTCTTAGTTGCAGCCGGTGGGATCTTTTGTTGTGTTGTGTGGATGTCTCACTAGTTGTGGCATGTGGGCTCAATAGTTGTGGCGCCCAGGCTTAGTTGCCCTGCAGCATGTGGAGCCTTAGTTCCCTGACCAGGGATGGAAGCTGTGTGCTCTGCATTGGAAAGTGCATCTTAACCACTGAGCGACTATGAGTTGGTGGCCTACCTTTGTGACCTAGTTGTGCCTTCTGTTCTTCTTAGACAGAGACTTTCATTGAGTATTAGTTCCTGGGTGCTGTGCTGGGTGAATTACCTGCATTATTTTATTTAATCCATAGAGTGTTATTATGAGGAAATGTATTATTGTCCTTATAAGTTCAGTTCAGTTCAGTCACTCAGTTGTGTCCGATTCTTTGAGACCCCGCAAACTGCAGCACGCCAGGCCTCCCTGTCCATCACCAACTCCTGGAGTTTACTCAAACTCATGTCCACTGAGTTGGTGATGCCATCCAACCATCTCATCCTCTGTTGTCCCCTTCTCCTCCCGCCTTCATTCTTACCCAGCATCAGGGTCTTTTCAAATGAGTCAGCTCTTCACATTAGGTAGCCAAAGTATTGGAGTTTCAGCTTCAACATCAGTCCTTCCAATGAACATTCAGGACTGTCCTTATACAAATGAAAAAAAACAATGAGAAAAAGAGAGGTTTAGTAACTTGTTCCAGCATAATAGCAAACAAACTAGTATGTGACAACTTAGATGAGATGTCAGACTCTGAAGTTTATGATTTTTATACTGTACCAGGTAGTGGTAAGAATGTTTTAAAGAAAGCATCCAAGTATAGTAAATTATCACAATGTGCATGGATTTAATAGGTAGATGTGTATGTGTGTGTGTGTGTGTGTGTGCACGTGCATATTTAGTGATAGTCTACCAACTTGCGAATCAAGATTTGAAGTAGGTTGGAATCCCAGTGTAGCTAGAGACCATAATTGCAGAGCCTAAATGTGGACGTGGTCTAGCATTTGCCTGAACTGCTTAGTCAGTGTGGACATCACACACACACACACACACACACACACACACACACACACACACACATCACTTTGGAAGCAGAGATCTTGCCTTTGGGTGTTTTTCCCTGATGACATCTAGTGCAAAGGTATCACTGCTAATGAATTGCAATGAATTTAGAAAACTGAAACTTAGAAAACTCTAAATTATTATAAAATTCAGTGCAACCTGCTGGAGGGACTTTGACCTAAAGTTAATTTAATGAGCATGAGATGAAGCCAGAGGTCTGGTAATAGACAGTTTTAGAAATTAGCACTCAGGACACAGTACTGGCAGTGATTCACACTTCCATCTCTCTTGGAAGGAATAGGAATCATGAATGATGAACAATTGGAAGATTAGATCTTTTCATGATGACTCATATTTTATAGAGAAGATTTTAATTCCCCAGATGAATAGAGACTTGGGAAAATGTAGGCTTCTCTTATGACTCTACATTAGTAAAATGGCATATAGTTAAAATTACCTGGACCATATGTGACTCTAAAAAATTATTAAAAAATATACATTTGCTTGAATATGGAGGAACTGATCATGTAAAGTATAAAAACTTCCTATGCAGGGGAAATTATCTATGCATATATGTAGATAGAGGAATATATCCATTGATCTATCCATGCATGCATGCATGCATGCATACCATAAGAAAAACTAACAGTAGATTATGAGATTTAAGTTTTCTCCTATGGCCAGTGGAACAACTTCAGTAGTAAAATGGAATCAGCAATACTAATATCTGGATTAAAAAATCCTCAATACATTCAGTGACTCCAGTCAAGAATTATCCTGGCTTTGTCTTGGTATCTTTTCATCAGCAGAACAGTGATGTCTATGTCTTCTCAACTCTCAGAGTGAGGAATCAGAAGTTCTACATTAAGACCTTTATGTTTTCCTACATGTAAAACAAAAGGGTGAATTGGATGATCTCTCAGATTGCTATGAGCAGCTTAGGATAAAGGGAAAGAACTAATTTTTAATTCTGACCTATGTTTCAATTCTGGCTTCATTCCTTTCTAGTTATATAACTCCTCTCTGCCTTGAATTTTGTCTGTAAAGTGAGAATGTAATATTATTTCATATGGTTGATGGGAATATTAAATTAGAATAACAAAAATGGTTTGTTGCACTTTAGATAAGCAAGGGATTAGTTGTTATCTTTCTTTGATTATGGAGACTAATCGAAATACTAAAATTTAGCTATTATTCTGGCTCTTTATTTTAATGGTTCAGATGAAACTGGTAAAAAGTATAATATTACATGGGACAATAGACAACAACTGCATTGCAATAAGCTGTGGTTAACAGAAATATCTCACTGGGCTGCTGTGGAAATTAAGTAAATTGAACATTTTAAAATGACTTGTGGTTTCTTTCATTCAAAATATGTTTACTGAAAGAGTCTGTGTGCTGGCACTATGCTGGGTATACATGGGTGTGCAGAACCAGATGAGGTTGCTGCTCTCGGGAAGCTAAGAGTCTAGAGTGTGGAGACTATCATTATTCAAAGAAGAACACTGAAGAACCACTCTGTAGACTCTTCTCTTTAGACAATAAATCTACCTGGGTTCCAAAGAGATACTGATTATGGTAGGCTTATGGTTACTTGGAGGTAAGTCAGAAATTGTTCAGGTAAAGTGCTTTTTTTAAAAAAAATTGAAATATAATTGCTTTACAATGTTGTGTTAGTTTCTGCTGTACAACAACGTGAATCAGCCATATGTATACATATATCCTTTCCCTCTTGAGCCTCCCTCCCACCCCCTGATTCTACCCATCTAGGTCATCACAGAGCACCCAGCTGAGTACCCTGTGCTATATAGTGGCTTCCCACTAGCTGTCTATTTTACACATGATAGTGTATATGTGTCGTGCTACTCTCTCAATTCGTCCCACCCTCTCCTTCCCCTACTGTGTCCATAAGTCTATTATTTATGTCTCCATCTCTATTCCTGCCCTGCAAATAGGCTCATCAGTACCATTTTTCTAGATTCCATACATACAAGTTATTATACAGTATTTGCTTTTCTCTTTCTGACTTCACTCTGCATTACAGGCTCTAGGTTCATCACTACACTGACTCAGTTTTGTTCCTTTTCATGGCTGAGTAATATTCCATTTCTATATATACCACATCTTCTTTATCCATTCATCTGTCGATGGACATCTAGGTTGCTTCCATGTCCTGACTGTTGTAAATAGTGCTGCAATGAACACTGGGGTACATATGTCCTTTTGAGTTATGCCTTTTGCCTGGGTATTTGACCAGTAGTGGGATTGCTGGGTCATATGATAGTTTTAGGTTTAGTTTTTTTTTTTAAAGGAACTTCCATACTGTTCTCCACAGTGGCTCTATCAGTTTACATTCCTGCAAACAGTATAAGAGGGTTCCCTTTTCTCCACACCCTCTACAGCATTTGTTATTTGTAGATTTTTTGATGATGGCCATTCTGGCCAGTGTGAGGTGAACCTCCTTGTGGTTTTGATTTGCGTTTATATAGTAATTAGTGATGCTGAGTATCCTTTCACATGCCTTTTGGCCATCTGTATGCCTTCTTTGGAGAGAATCTCTTTAGGTCTTCTGTCCATTTTTGATTGTATTGCTTGTGTTTTTTATACTGAGGTCCTTGAGCTGTGTATATATCTTGGAGATTAACTATAGTCTCTCTGTGTTCATGGCGTCTTGATTCTCTCTGTGGTTTTTTTTCTGCCTCTTAACTTTGGTTTTCTGTGATCTACCATGGCTCTGACAAGATTTCATGACTTTGCGCCAGTTTCTGCTCACTTGCAGCCTCATTATCTTAATGATGTCTAAAATTTCTAAGGGAGACAACTTGGATTATATCACCTTTTTTCTCCAAGTCACACCAAGTCCCTGACCAGAGCGGAATGCTGCTTCTGAATCATATCCACATTCCTTATCCTGTCAGTTGTGGCCGGGGTTGATAGATAACCCACAGGAGAAGGGGTGAGTAGGGAGGCCCTGGGTTGTTTAGTGGGGGTCATCAGAAATCTACGTAAAACACCTCTCATTGTCATATACTCACCATTTCTCACATTTCTTCTCAGGTACTTGACCTTGGGAACATGGGGCTGTGAATAAGTTATGAATGCAATGGCAGCAGAAATGTCATGGTCATGCCATTGAAAATTAGTACATGGATATTTGGTCTGTAGATCTCTGGTTGGGCAGCGACCATCCGTCTGACCAGCCTTAGGTGTAATGACAAAACTGAATGTGCAAAGTGGAGAACTACACATTAGGATGGCGACCTCTTCAAGAATCAGATTTGGTTTTGGGGTCTTCAATCTCACAGCATTTGAGCATGGCCACAGTCTTTCATTTCAAATTTGAGAATTAATTTGTTGGTGTATAATATTTGAAATTACTTCTTTATATAAGGGAAACAGAATAAACAGATAAACAAAATACAGATAATAAAAATAGCTTTAATCCTGCTACTGCACAATAACTGCTATTTATATTTTTATGTCAATACATCCTTCCACAAAGGGGGAAAGAATGTGTACAAGATAAACATACTGCTACATTTATAAAAATGGGATTATACTGTTTATATTTTTGTGGTCTGTCCACCTCATGATATTTCTGGAATTTATTTCCACTTCTGTAAATGGCTAATGGCATCCTGCAGTATGAACAAAACATATACCTCCTAAATTGTTAGGAAATTAAATGTAGTTCTTGTTATTACAAACAATAGTAGACTGAATTATTTTCCTTAAGTATTTTCCAGCTTCCATGAGAACTCCTTTGGGGTGGCTAGTAGACTGGATGATGCTGTGCCCAGATTCCCTGTACTGGACCAGTGCCTCCATCTCTTAGGGGCTATGTTTTTACTGCTAATGACTCACAGCTACTCACTTTCACCAGATAGATGGCTGCTCTCAGCTAATGGGAACCTGCTGCTAAAAGGTTACAACCTCAACTGCGGGTGGTGGCTGCAAGCCAAAGCCTAACTAACATAAGGAGAAGTAAGACCAACCCTCTTGATTAAAAGTGGGACTAATATTACAAGGACAGTTTAGGCTCCAGAACTAAACTTGATCCGTGCCTGACTCTTTCCTCTTCTAGAACTGCAGTCCTCACTCTCTTGAAAGTTTTCCTCAAGAGCAGTCCCTCAATACACTATATGTATTAGAATCCCAGACTCTGGCTCTGCTGCTAGGGAAGATGATCCAAGATAATATGAATTTTGAGGAACAGAACATGCATATAGGACCATTGAATTTTTAAATTATATCTTTACTGAGAAAATTTATTTTATTGGCCCTTTTAAAGAAATCAGATCAAGGGTTCTAGAATATTCATGGATAGGTGTGGCCATCACCCCAGCTTTAGAACATTTCATCACCTCAAAAAGAAACAGTTTAGCCATCATCTCTCTCCCCAACCATCCTCCCCAACTCTAAGCAAGCACTAATCTACTTTCAGTTTCTGCAGATTTGCCTAATTTGGATATGTCATATAAATGGAATAATATGATTTGTGGTCTTTTGTGGCTGGCTTCTTTCACTTAGCGTAATGTTTTCAAGATTCATCCATGTTCATACTAAAATTTCATCAATTTCCCTTGCCTTGTTCTTGATCTTGGAGAGAAAGCATTCAATATTTCATGATTATGTATTGTGTTAGGAGTTTTTGGATGCCTGTCCCTTATTAGGTTAAAAAAAGTTTCCTTTTGCTTTTAACTTGCTAAGATTTATTATACATGACTATTGAGTTTTGTTAAATGCATATTTTGCATCTATTTAAATGATCGTGTGGTTTTCTTCCTCTATTTTTCTTTAACATGATGAATTATACCAAATGGTTTTGGAATGTTAAACTAAACTTACATTTCTAGGGTAAACTCCACTTGACCGTGCGGTATTTTCCTTTTCATTTTACTGGATTTCATTTCCTAGAATTTTCTTAAGGAATTTTGCAACTTTGTTTCTGAAAGATGTCAGCCTTGATAAAGCTAAAAGAGACAAAGTTGAGGCCATATTTTTAGTTATAATGCCTACAATTAATGACTTGAAAAGCAGTGTTGAAAAATTTGACAATTTGTATGAATTTATATATATATACAAATCCTCTATTGCAAATTGTCAAATAGATTAAGTTCACAAAGAATAAAACTAGAATTTGAGGCTTTTTAGCTTTCTTCTGTGTAGCAAATAATAATAATAATAATCTGTGTCCAGATAACAGAGATTTCGTTTATTAATAAATTGTTCTAACTCTGTGCTTTTTGAATACTCTTAAATTACTTTGCAAAAGGATTATTTTCTTAAAATTATTAATAGTTATAGTTACATATTTTTAAATGTTGCATGTAGCTATTTGTCTTTGGGTATTTATGACTTATCTTCTGTTTTGATCTGACAAGTCACCTGGATTTTGCCTTTCCCAAACTCAAACCCCAAATTCATAACAATTAAATTATTAAGATGATCTTTATGTCTAAATTATATTTGGGTTTCCTGGAATAGCCACCAGGAAACTCAAACGTTTCCTCCTCCTTCATCCTTATAAAAGAAAGTATATAGGAATAATTATGCTTGCTGGGCACTCTCTACATTTTAATTAATTCACAACTATTGTGAGGGTTCTTTTGTTTACCAAACACAAGATAAAAGAACAATACATGAAATTAGCAAATCAAAAGAGAATTTTGGTCTTCTTAGGGTATTGATGTATAAATAAAATGTGTTAATATGAATAGATCTTAATTGTATCTTTTATATTAAAATAAGCATTATCATGTTCATGTACAAAGGCTGAGGATATCTCCAGGAAGGTTTTGTTTCTTGGTTTTAACAGTCTTGTTGATCAGGGACAATTACAATACAGTTTATGGGATAAGTTAAAGGCCTACAGGTATGTCAGTTCTCTCACTTTTCATAATGTAATTTTCTCCTGGAATAATCAGTGACTAAATTTTTATAAAATTGATTATGTGTTATAGCTCAGTAGAAGGTTTCATTCTCCTTCATTCTGATATTACTAGCTGTTGCAATAAATTAAACAGAACATTTAGTTTTATTATTCACAGGGGTTTTTGCTTCTTTTTTTCATTCCCCTAAAGTCCTCTGATTGTAAGATTAGTATCTGGAATGTGTCTTCTGAAAGCAACACTAGAAGAATCTGAGTAAAGGACTGCAACAGTCTCTCTCTCTCTCTTTCCATCCCTCCCTCCCCTCCTCTTGGGATGCTCACTCATGGAAAATTGTCACTATATTGCCAGGAAGCCAGGTCATACAAACGTGTTCTGGCCAACATTGCCAGCTAAGGTCTTAGCCCACAGCCAGCATTAGACATCAGTCAAGTAAATGAGCAAGCTTTCAGGTGATTCCAATTCTATCCTTCAAGTCATCCCAGCTGGTGCCCAGTAAAGCAGGGATGAGCTGTCTTAACCAAGCTCCGCTCAGATTACAGATCCATGAGCAAATTACATGTTGTTCTGAGCCTCTAAATTTTGTAATAATTTGTTATGCAGTTAGAGTAACTGGAATTGGTTTTTGTTCTGAAATGCAGTAAGTGGAACATATAGTATAAATGAAACTATTTGTAGTTATCATTGCCCTCACCACCACCAACAGGTGACCGAGTCAGGATTTCCATAACTATTTGGGTTCAGAAGCAGGAAACAATGCAAAGCAGGTTGTTTCCTTCCCAGATCATGGCACCAGACTCCCAGATTCCAAGAACCTCTCATTGAGCTTCCTGGCAGATTTTTTAGTTTTTTTATGCTCTTTGTTATTGTTACACCTGTATTTAAAAGTATTAGTAGGTAGCGCTGTTCCTTAGTCACAGTAGTCCCAAATGCTTTATCCTTGACAATTACGAGATATGTGACTAATTCTTCAAATACTGCAAAGCTGGGCAACTCATACCCAAGGAAAAGGAAAGGCCAATTGGTTATCTAAGGAGGATTGAAGTAGATTATGGGATATATGGGTATGCTTCAAGCTTTAATAATAATCTTTGTTGCTAGAAGCAGATATCTACAAAAGTGATTTTGATGTATTGCAAAATTATTGCTCAGGGTAACTACTACCAGAAACAGGTGAAGGATCATTTCTACATACTGGAATAAATTTTTTTTATAATCTAGAAATATCTTAGTCAATCTGATAAATAAAAACAAATATCAATATTTTTTTAAAAATTTAAGGATAGTTAATTTACAATATTATTTTGGTTTCAGGTGTATAACACAGTGATCCAATATTTTATAGATTATACACCATATAAAGTTATTTTAATATTATTGACTATTTTTCCTATGCTATACATCCTGTGACATTAATTTTATAACTGGAGTTTGTACTTCTTAATCCCCTTCACCTGTTTTTGCACATGCTCCTCCTTTCTGGCAAACACTAGTTTGCTCTCTGTAGGTTTGTTTCCCTTTTGTTATATTTGCTCATTTGTTTTTTTTTTTGTTGTTGTTATTTTTGAATTCCACATGTAAGTGAAAACATACAGTATTTGCCTTTCTCTGTATGACTTATTTCACTTAGCATAATACCCTGTAGGTCCTTCTGTGTCACTGCAAATGGCAAGATTTCATTCCTTTTAATGGCTGTTTAATATACTTTTGCAACGTAAAGGACCTAATTAGGGCAAAATGTATTTTAATACACATAAAAATCTTTATTGCACATCAGTCTATTTTGAAATTACCAAATACAAATGTATCAAAGTTTAAAAAAAAGCCATCTGGTGATTTAAAATAAACATCTAATCCTGTATATAATGGAGAAAATTATAAGCTTTAAAATGAGAGCTACATATAGAACAAGTATGCTATCATTTATATTTAATGACAAAAAGAATGAATGTCTTTATTCGTAAAACTCATACAAAAATATCATAGGATGAATCATAAATAACGATGAAGTTGTAAATTACTCATGTACACATTTTGTATACAATATATTTGTTCCTGCTAGAAATTATAGTAATTTCTAATTTCAAATCAATTATAGTAATTATAGTATTTGTAGCTCTATATGTCTCAATGTTTACAAATAATTTCCAATCTTGAGACTGTGTTGACATGGAAATATTTACAGTTTCTCTCTGTAGCGCAGTTCTCAAGTTTCCTGAATTGACTTTTGCCCCCTATTTGAACTGCTAAAATCCTGCCCATCCTTTAAGGTCCTGGTTATTTTGCATCCAGTGTCAGGGGTCCCCAGGACCACACTATGATTTAGTGATTCACTAGAAGGACTCACAGAATTCAGAAAAGTTGTTACATTCATGGTTGCAATTTATGATATGAAAGGATAGAGATTGAAATCAACAAGGTAACCAGTTGCATAGGGCAGAGTCCAGGTGCGACGAGGTGCAAATGTCCAGTTGTCCTCTTCCAGTGGAGCTGTCTGGACAGTGCTTGTTTCTCCAGCAATGATGTATGACAGTGTGTGCAGAGTCCTGTCAACCAGGAAAGCTTCCCTGAGCCTAGGTCTGCAGAGATCTACTTGTTGGTGAGAGAGGTAGGTATGGATCATCCTTTGTAGCTGACCTTAGTTACTCAGTCTCCAGCTCATCAGAGGTTAAACTGATACAGTGTAGCCCATGGCACCTTTCTGTCCGCCATCCCCGATAATTCAGATCGTTGGCATAAACTGCCTGTCATCAGGTGGCTAAAGTATTGGAGCTTCAGCATCCATACATAACTACTGGAAAAACCATAGCTTTGACTAGATGGACCTTTGTCAGCAAAGTAACATCTCTGCTTTTTAATATGATGTCTAGGTTGGTCATAACTTTTCTTCCGAGGAGCAAGCATCTTTTAATTTCATGGCTGCAGTCACCATCTGCAGTGATTTTGGAGCCCAAGAAAATAAAGTCTCTCACTGCTTACATTGTTTCCGCATCTATTTGCCATGAAGTGATGGGACCAGATGTCATGATCTTAGTTTTTTGAATGTTGAGTTTTAAGCCAGCTTTTTCCACTCTCCTCTTTCACTTTCATCAAGAAGTTCTTTAGTTCCTCTTTGCTTTCTGCCATAAGGGTGGTGTCATCTACATATCTGAGGTTATTGATATTTCTTCCGGCAATCTTGATACATACAGGTATAAATAATCTCCTGTTGGTGCTGGTTTCTTTGAAGAATCCCAACTAATACATGGAATAAGGGATTAATATATATGTATTGAATAGTATATTCATGCAACAGTGGTTACTTAAGAAAATGTTATTTAATCCTCACAAAACCCTTTGTAGTAAGCTCTATTACCATTTTCACTTTACAGATAAAGGCTAAATCCGTGGCCACTTAGCTAGCAAGCAACAGAACTGGGACTCAAGCCCCGTGATCTGGCTCCAAGGCTCCCACTCTTAAGTGCCTCAGAGACTTCCTATTCTGACCGCAACGCTATCATGCTGCCAGTGACTTTTAAAAGCCTGCCTTACCTTTCAGAAATATTAAAAGCTACTTTTGACTTATTTCCTAAGCTATAATTTTCTTATCTAACTACTCGCCAGGACTACATTGTCTTAGTTTAAAAACATGCATCGGTGACATTTATTAGTCGAGTAACTTAATTTCACTATCTCTGAGATTTAACATCCCACTGAAGTAAACACTGTCAAATGTTGGTGACTGAAATTACCATGCTATCTTTCAACAGTGGAGACAGCAATCAGAGCAGAATAATAATTTTATTTTCTGTAAACCCAGCATTGTCACTAGCTGTATTAGGAAACTGAAGCATGGACTTAATCATTCTCAAGGAAAAGGAATTTAATATAAAAGATAGTGCTGAACACAAGAAGGTTCTTTCTATTCAGCAGTTGTTACACTGTTATAATTTTTTAAAGCTTAGCCTACATGGGTGGATTAACACCTGACGCTTTCTACTTCAATTAAATAAAATGAGTCATTATCTTTCTACCTCATGCATCAGAAGGTAGACACTTTTGTGGTTGGCAGAAATCCTTGCATTTGAAAATTTCCAGTAATTGTTAAATATTCTTTGAAACTTCCAACTTCAACAATTTTACTTATTCAGTTCTTACGGAACTACAATCAACTGTTTATGAAACTTTTCTATTTTCTTTAAAAAAAAAAAAAAATTTATTTATTTGGCTGCATCAGGTCTTAGTGCAGCTTATAGGATCTTCTGTTGTGGCATGCAGGCTCTAGAAAGCACTGGCTTAGCTGCCCTGTGCCATGTGGGATCTTAGTTCCTTGACCAGGGATCAAATCCACGTTCTCTGCATTGGAAAGCAGAGTCTTAACCACTGGACCACCAGAGAAGTCCCTGTAAAAGCAGTTTTTGTATATTGTGGTAATTCAATTGCATATATGTATTTTCCTCAGTGAGACTGTGCATTGCTTGAAGGGAGAACCTTGTAAAAATTCTCTTTTGCATTCCCATGTCACAGTGACATGCAAAAATTATTTTTATTTAATGTATAACTCAGAAGTACAGTTTTAATCATTAGACCTGGGTTGGAATCTCAGCTCTATGACTTACTTGTGTGTAAACTTAGGCATGCTTCATATCCTCTCTGAACCTCCTTTTTATTAATTAAAATGAGGCCATTACAATCTTTCTCACAGGGTTATTGTGCAATTTAATGAGATTATGTACATAAAGTTCCTAACAGAATTTAGCATGTATTTTTCTTCTAATAGATAGATAAAGTAATTTCATCCCTAACATTTCCAAAATATGTGCTCAATTATATCAAAAGGATCAAATATAGCAACTGATGATTAAATGTGAAGAAAAAAGTTATGTTGGAATTGGATATTTGGTACTGGGAATTTATAAACTGAATCGTCTAAGTTCAGTTCAGTTCACTCACTCAGTCATGTCTGACTCTTTGTGACCCCATGTACTGCAGCACGCCAGGCCTCCCTGTCCATCACCAACTCCTGGAGTTTACTCAAACTCATGTCCATCGAGTCAGTGATGCCATCCAACTATCTCATCCTCTGTTGTCCCCTTCTCCTCCCACCTTCAATCTTTTCCAGCATCAAGGTCTTTTCAAATGAGTCAGTTCTTCACATCAGGTGGCCAAACTATTGTAGTTTCAACTTCAGCATCAGTCCTTCCATGAATATTCAGGACCAATCTCCTTTAGGATGGACTGGCTGGATCTCCTTGCAGTCCAAGGGACTCTCAAGAGTCTTTTCCAACACCACAGTTCAAAAGTGTCAGTTCTTCAGTGTTCAGCTTTCTTTATAATCCAACTCTCACATCCATACATGACTACAGGAAAAACCATAGCCTTGACTAGATGGACCTTTGTAGCCAAAGTAATGTCTCTGCTTATTAATATGCTGTCTAGGTTGGTCATAAGCCTGAATTGTCTCATGCTGTTGAAAATTGACTATCCAAGGGTAGAGGTGGGAATTAGGACTATTGGGTAGATTTATCTTAATTTTATCTTGTGAGGGAAATTGGGAGCAATTTTTCCCTTTGTCTTTGTGTGACAGATTACAATCTTGTCCATAGCACATGCATATAGAATATGCCTACGGCAATCTTTCCCCATATACCTGCTAGGGCTGGATGCCTGGCTTATCACTTATTTCATTAATTTTTTTCCCACTTAAATTAGAGATCTTTTGGTTGCAAGTGACAAAAATCATAATTCAAAAGAGCTTAAACACTTAAGGGAATTATATGTCACCCTGATGTAATAATCAGATCTAGATGCCAAGGATACATGAGTGGGTGTCAGTTGGAAGCTCCATTTGTTGACCCATTATAGCCCCAGGCTCTTCCTTTTAGGTACCAAAAATTACTGCTTTAATTCTAGGCTTCATAATCCACTCACAAGGGGAGATAGAGAAAGCTTCTTCTTCCCAGGAGTGTTCAATAAAGGCTTTTCACATCTCTTTGGTCCTGACTAAGTAATGTGCTCATTTTTAAAACAGTAATGGTAGATAGGAAATGCTGACTGACTTAAGCAATGTAGACTTCTTTCCCAGAGTTGGTCATGCCGTTTACACCATATGACTGAAATTGGGAGATGGATGCTACCAAAGGTACCTTGGGTACAGTTGAGAAGGGAGAGGGGGCAATAGGGGAATACATTTCACAGAAGGAGCAAACAAACATCCCCTACACATGTACTGATAATCTACTCTATTCCCAGCACTGTGGTGGTAAATGCCGCTATTTTTTTTGGCATCCCTGCTCCCCTTCACGGGTAGAATTTTCTATTTCATGGGTAGAATCTTGCACAAAAGAGAATGCAGAGGAGGTAGGAATGGAATAGTCTTTTTTTCAAATGTTCTCAGTTGCATATGTTGATAGGATTAACCTGGATATTGCTGAGAAGGTGTGACCTTGCTTGTAATTCAGCTGTCTTTCATTTGATTTTTGTTACCATGGGCAGCTAGAATATGTTCGGTGTTTGCTCAGTTAAATCTCTTGGGAAGCCCTCTTTTCTCCAATGAAGAGGTGCTTTCTTTTCCTTTCATTTGGAATTTTTTAAGGCAGAATGTATTTTGAGGATGCCTGGACAAAGTGAGTTGATTTTTTGAACATGACATTGCTATTGTTCAGTCGCTAAGTCATGTCCGACTCTTTGTGACCTCAGGAACTGCAGCAGGCTAGGCCTTCCTGCCCTTTACTATCTCCTGAACTTTGCTTAAACTCATGTCCATTGAGTCGATGACACCATCCAACCATCTGATCCTTTGTCACCCCTTTCTCCTCCTGACCTCAATCTTTCCCAGCATCAGGATCTTTTCCAATGAGTTGGTTCTTCGCATCAGGTTACCAAAGTATTGGCACTTCAGCTTCAGCATCAGTCCTTCCAAGCAATATTCAGGGTTGGTTTCCTTTAGGATTGACAGGTTTGATGAACATTACATATAGAAAAATATTTTTTAAATCTTAGAGGTGGTTCTAGTTTTAAAATTCCTGATTTTATTTCAGTCTGATTCTCCTCACTGCATGTAAAACAAAGTGAATTGAAGAGTTATTAACAGTTTATAAAAATCTATTGCATTAATAGACATAATCTCACTCACTGGAAATTTTATTCTGAATACTCATATTCTAGGATTCATAGGTTCCAGAATGAAACTTTCTTTGTCAAATTTCTTTTGTTTTTCAAAGTCAACTGCAGACATCAGTATATAGTCTGTAGTATTTATTTACAGTTATTTTCTTTTACAGTAAAATATACATATTACAGGAGAAGGCGATGGCACCCGCTCCAGTACTCTTGTCTGGGAAACCCCATGGACGGAGGAGCCTGGTAGGCTGCAGCCCATGGGGTCGCGAAGAGTCGAACACGACTGAGCGACTTCACTTTCACTTTTCCCTTTCATGCACTGGAGAAGGAAATGGCAACCCACTCCAGTGTTCTTGCTTGGAGAATCCCAGGGACAGAGGAGCCTGGTGGACTGCCATCTATGGGGTCGCACAGAGTCGGACACGACTGAAGCGACTTAGCAGCAGCAGCAGCAGCATACATATTACAAAGAAATGCACAAATCTTAAGTGTATATTTATTGTCTTGACAAATGAAAACCTCTGTGTGATGCAAATACCTATCAAGATATAGAAAATTATCACGATATCATGCCCTTTCACAGGCAACTCCCACTTTTGTCAAATTTTTTTGTCTTGCTACATTTTGGTAAATTTTTTCTACATCTTAAACCTAAAACATAAAGGTGAATGTGTCATATATTAATGTATCTAATCATTTTATAGGGCTTCCCTGGTGGCTCAGATGGTAAAGAATCTGCCTGCATTGCAGGAGACCTGGGTTTAATCCATGGCTTGGGAAGATCCCCTGGAAAAGGAATTGGCAACCCACTCCAGTGTTCTTGCCCGAATTCCATGGACAGAGGAGCCTGGAGGGCTATAGTCCAAGGGGTCACAGAGAGTCAGACACAACTGAGTGACTTACATAATTTCAATCATTTTATAAGAATACAGAAAATTTTTCTTTATCTGATTATTATTATTTTGTAAGAGATTTCTGAGTATCTGGTCCAGATTTTACAAAGAAAATTTAAAAGACATCAGAGTGAATCACAAAATAAATAGCATTCTTACAAACTTCAGATGAGGTTTTAATTTTGTGGATACTTGTTATGGGCTGAATTGCATCTCCCTAAGTGAAAGTCGCTCAGTTGTGTCCGACTCTTCGCAACCTCATGGACTATACAGTCCATGGAATTCTCCAGGCCAGAATACTGGAGTGGGTAGCTGTTCCCTTCTCCAGGGGATCTTCCCAACCCAGGAGTTGAACTGGGGTCTCCTGCATTGCAGGTGGATTCTTTACCAACTCATATGTTAAAGTCATAACATCCAATACCTCAGAATATGACTGCATTTAGAGATAGGGTCTTTAAAAGGTGATAAAGTTAAAATGAGGTCCTAAACATAAGCCCAAATACAATCTGACTTATAAGAAGAGGAAATTTGAACACACAGAGTTACAAGGGATGCACCAGCACAAAGGAAAAACTATGTGAGGGTACAGAGAGAAGGTGGCCATCTGCAAGCCAAGGAGAGAGGCCTCCGTGGAAACCCAGCCTGCCAACTGACACCTCGCTCTTGGACTTCCAGTCTCCAGAACTAAGAGCAAGTAAATTCCTGTTGTTTAAGCCACATTGTCTGTGGCATTTTGTTACCCTAGCAAAACAATACAGTCTTCTATGACTGTATATCTAAAGCCAGGTTGTTCCCTTGTGAGTTTATTGAGGTCACAAAATATGGTGCTTTGATCTATGCTTACTCAACATCTAACCAGAGTCTGGCTCAGAATATGTGCATGGGAAGTGTCTGTTGAATAAACACAAACCATGTTTTGATCACGGCAGTGGCAGAGCAACTGGCTGCCAGCCTGGCTCTTTCCAGTTTCCACCTGGAGTTTCCAGACTGTTGTTTCGTTTTCCCTAAATAAAAATGACTGTTTTTGTTCTTTGACTATAAAGATGTAAAAGCATACACGTATAGAAGTGTGTATTCATTGTAAAGTATAACCTGGTAATGTGTCAAAGTATGAAGAAGAAAGTAGAACTCACCTAGAATTTCAACACCCAAAGTAACTATTTAAATTTTGGAACATATATTCCTCAAGGCTTTGGGGTAGTTATATCCACATGGTTATTAATTTATCTCTAAAAAATACATGACATGACTTATATACTCTTGTTTTTATAATATGCCTTTCCCATATAACACAATTTGTATATCTTCCATATTAGAAAATAAATATAGATTTATGGTAGTAATTTCAAGTGGCTGAATTATATTTAATTTAAGGAATGTGCAATAACTTATTTAGCCTAGTGCCTACTGAAGGTAATTAGGTTTTTCTAGTGTTTTCCTAATATGACTAGTGCTGTGAGGATTTAGTCTTTTTGTTGTAGTTCTTGTCTTATTATACCTCTTTCTACTTCCAATTTCGTTATTTACTAAGACATGAAAGGTATAAAACAACATACTCTAACGTGTGCAATTGCGGAACTGGTAATGTAGACACAGAGGTAATGTAGATACCTTAAGAGGAAATCCTTGTAGAATTCCCTTCTGGGATAGTTCCATCTGCTCCCAGAACTTCTCTGGTGGCTCAGCTGTAATGAATCCACCTGACAATGAAGGAGACGCGGGTTCAATCACGGGTCAGGAAGATTCCCTGGAGGAGGAGATGGCAACCCACTCCAGTATTCTTGCCTGGAGAATCCCATGGGCAGAGGAGCTTGGTGGGCTACGGTCCATGGGGCCACAAAAGAATCAGACGTGACTTAGCGATTAAACAACATCATCTGCTCCCAGGAGTCAAAAGCTTTTCTATGAGCTCCACACTCAACTATCAAGTGCCTTCCTTTTTTTGTGTGTGTGTGGGGGACCCAGAGAGGCACAGGCATTACTGACGTGTGGGATGCTCTGCCGCGCAGACCCCCACGACAAACAAGCACCTCCCACAGGAGGGGCAGCTCAGCAGTCCACTGTGAGGACAGCGTGCTCCCCGCCACCCCCGCAAGTGCCTTCCTTGACATTTCCATTTGGGATATATCAGATTCAAGGTGTCCAAAATGCATCTTCTGATTTCTATTCTGAAACATGTCTTTCACTAACAGAGCTTTCCCATCTCAGCCAAACGTGCCATTGTTCACCCAGCGGATGGCAGGAACAAATTTATCCCTGACTTTTCCCTTGTCTTTTCTTCCCACACCCATTTCATCAATGAGTTCCTGTTGACTTTATCTCTTAGTTTTACCTGCACCCTGTCTTCTTCTTCCTGTCTTCACTGTTCATTTTGTGGCAGGACACTCACCTCTTGCCTAGATGATGGTAACCGCCTTCTCATTGGTCCCACACTCTGCTTTCCTGTTTCTTTCTGCTGCAGAGTGATCATGCTACACCCCACCTATAAGTGTCTTGATGGCTCCTCTTTGTACTTTGCAGGGAAAAGTTCTAACTCCTTACCTTGGTCTACAAACTGAATGATGTTGCATTTGTTATGTCCAACATCACTTTGTATTCCTCTGCCCTGCATTACCCCACAGGAGCCTCACTTTCTTATGGTCTCTTTAACATCCCACACTTAGCTGCACTTGCAGCCTGTTATGTGAGCTTTCCCTTCTGCCTGGTCTGCTCTTCCTTCTATTCCGTTTGGGTTATGTTCTCTCCTTCCCCTTAGTTTGAAGCTTAAATATGACCTTCACAGAGAGACTTCCTAAAAACATTTAATCTAAAGTATGTCCCTTTTCCCTTTACTTCTCTCTTTGATCTCCATCTTTTGTTTTTTCCTTTCTTAGAACTTTTTTGGTGTTTGCAAATGTTTCACTTCTTTTTTGGTCTTCTTACTCAATCTCTCTCTCCTCTACTGGGAGCCATGCTTGGATTCCAGTGCTGAAGACCTTCAGCCTGCAGGCTTGACTCCCCTCAGAGGCTGAGGCCATCTCAGGACCTAAGGAGGTATGTCCCCACCAGATGTGATTTTGCTGCCAAAGTCCAAGGTACAGTGGCTGGGGTGCTAGGAGCTTGTGGTGTATTTAGCTGCAACCTTCATCCTATCCTCTTCCCCCAGGCAGCTGTTCCATATGATGGGGCTTCTGCCTCCAGTTTGAGTTTGAATTTCAGTTGCCAACTAGGATTGACAGTTCCTTGAGGACAAGCATACCTTGGAGATACTGCAGGTTTGGTTTCAGACCACTGCAATAAAGTGAATCTCACAATAAAGCCAGTGACAGGAATTTTTTGAACTCCCAGGGTATATAAAAGTTATGTTTACACTATACTGTAGTCTATTAAGTATGAAAAAGAATTATGTATAAAAAGTATATACCTTAGTTAAAAATACTTCATTTCTTAAAATTTGAATAATCATCTAAGCCTTCAGCAGATTGTAATCTTGCTGGTGGAGGGTTTTGTCTCAATGTTGATGGCTGCTGACTGATCAGGTTGCTAAAGGTTGGGGTGGCGGTGGCAATTCTTGAACTATTACAGCAATAAAGTTTGCTGCATTGACTGGCTCTTCCTTTCATGAATGGTTTCTCTATAGCATGCAGTACTATTTGATAGCACTTCATCCACAGCAGAACTTCTCTCAAAATTAGAGTCTATCCTCTCAAATTCTGACACTGGTTTATTGACAAAGTTTATGTAGTATTCTAAATCTTTTGCGTTCATTTAAAAACTCTTCATAGAATCTTCACCAAGAGTAGATTCCATTTCAAGAAATCACTTCCTTTGCTCATCCATGAGAAGTAACTTTTCATCTATTAAAGTTTTATAGTAAGATTGCAGCAAGTCAGTCATATCTTTAGACTTCATTTCTAATTCTAGTTCTCTTGACATATCTACATCTTCAGTTTTTTTTTTTTTTTTTTTTTTTTTTTTTACTGTTGAAGTATTGAACCATTCAAAGTCATCTGTGAGGGTTAGAATTAACTTCTTCCAGACTCCTATTAATGTTGATATTTTGACCTCTTCCCATGAATCAAAAATATTCCTGATTCCATCTAGAATGGTGAATCATTTCCAGAAGGTTTTCAATGTACTTTGCCCAGATCCATCAGAGAAATCATCGTCTATGGCAGTTCAGTTCAGTTCAGATGCTCAGTCGCGTCCAACTCTTTGTGACCCCAGGGACTGCAGCACGCCAGGCCTCCCTCTCCATCACCAACTCCTGGAGTTTACTCAAACTCATGTCCATTGAGTTGGTGATGCCATCCAACCATCTCATCCTCTGTCATCCCCTTCTTCTCTCGCCTTCAATCTTTCCCAGCATCAGGGTCTTTTCAAATGAGTCAGCTCTTCACATCAGGTGGCCAAAATATTGGAGTTTCAGCTTCAACATCAGTCCTTCCAATGAACACCCAGGACTGAACTCCTTTAGGATGGACTGGTTGGATCTCCTTACAGTCCAAGGGACTCTCAAGAGTCTTCTCCAATACCACAGTTCAAAAACATCAATTGGTGCTCAGCTTTCCTTATAGTCCAACTCTCACATCCATACATGACTACTGGAAAAACCATAGCCTTGACTAGATGGACCTTTGTTGGCAAAGTAATGTCTCTGCTTTTTAATATGCTTTTGGCACAGTCGATAAAGCAGAAATAGATGTCTTTCTGGAACTCTCTTGCTTTTTTGATGATTCAGCAGATGTTGGCAATTTGATCTGGTTCCTTTGCCTTTTCTAAAACCAGCTTGAACATCTAGAAGTTCATGGTTCATGTATTGTTGGAGCCTGGCTTGGCAAACTTGGCAGTTAAAGCCTTACAAACTGTACTTCTTAAATAAGAAGACTTGAAGGTCAAAATTACTCCAAGACCATAAACTTCAGGATGGATTTGTGTTAGCAGGCATGAAAATAGCATTAGTTTTATTGTACACCTCCATCAGAGTGTATTATCAATATTTTGAAAGGAATATTTTTTTTCTGAGCAGTAGGTCTCAAAATTGGGCTTCATATATTCAGTTAACCATGTTGTAAACAGTGTATGTTCTGTTATCTACATTTTATTGTACTTTTTTACAGGCACAGGCAGAGTCAATTTCCTAGAATTCTTAGGGGTGCTAGGATTTTCAGGATAGCAAATGAACACTGGTTTCAACTTCAGTCCCCAGCTGCATTAGCCCCTAACAAGACAGTCAGCTGTCTTTTGAAGATTTGAAGCTAGGCATTAAGTTCTCCTATCTGTGAAAGTCCTAGATGGCATCTTCTTCCAGTAGAATGCTGTTTCATCTACATTGGAAATCCATTGTTTAGTGTAGTGACCTTCATCAATTATCTTAGCAAGATCTTCTGGATAACTTTCTGTAGTTTCTACATCAGCTGCTCTACTATGTACTTTTATGTTATGGAGATGACTGCTTTCTTTAAACCTTATTGAATCAGCCTCTTCTAGCTTCAGACTTTTCTGCTACAGCTTCCTCACCGCTCTCAGCTTTCACAGAATTGAAGAGAGTTGGGGCCTTGCTCTGGGTTAGGCTTTGACTTAAGTGAGTGTTGTGGCTGGTATGAGCCTCTGTTCAGATCACAAGAACCTTCTCCATATTAGCAATAAGGCTATTTCACTGTTACCATTTGTGTCCACTAGAGTAGCACTTCTCATTTCCTTCAAGAACTTTTCTTTTGTACTCACTTCTTGGCTAACTGGTACAAGAGGCCTAGTTTTTGACCTGTTTTAGCTTTTGACATGCCTTCCTCACTAATCTTAATCATGTCTAGCTTTTGATTTAAAGTGAGAGATGTGCAACTCTTCATTTGAACCCTTAGAGGCCATTGTAGGGTTATTTGTTGGTCTAATTTAAATACTCTTGTTTAAAGAGGGGATAGAGGCTCAAGGAGAGGGAGAGAGAGAGGGTATTGTCTGTTAGTGAAGCAGTCAGGACACACACATTTATCAATTAAGTTCACTGTTTTATGTGAGCATAGTTTGTGGCTTCCCAAAACAATTACAACAGTAACGTCAAAGATCACTGATCACAGATCACCACAACAAACAACAATAATGAAAAAGTCTGAAATATTGCACAAATTACCAGAATGTGGCACACAGACATGATGTGAGCAAAGGCTGTTAGAAAAATGATGCTAGTAGACTTGCTCAATGCAGGGTTGCCACAAACCTTCAATTTGTTTAAAAAACAAAAAGCAATATCTGTGAAGCACAATAAAGTAAAGCTTGTATAGCCATACCAGGCTCTCTCCCTGGACCTGGACTTGTTCCCAGCTCCATCCCTAGCCATTGGCTAAGATCCTGCGTCTAAGATCCTGAATCAGATAGAAGATTCTCTTCTACTTGTCCTTCTACTCTCCCTGCCTGTTTCATGACCTGACTGAAAATATTGCCACTGTCTAGAGCTTTCTGCTATGCTTCACTCCCAGGTATAAATGACAGCCTACACTGGCATCAAGCACATCACTGTCCCTTTGGATATTAGGATTTGCATTTGCTTGCTGTCCAGTTTCATCGGAGACAAACTGTAGGATGAGGGGTTTGGAGCCAAAGAGTTCTCAATTTGAATTCTGCTTCTGACACTTTTTAGCTGTGTGGTCTGAGACAAGTTATTGACTTCTCTGAGCCTCAGTGTCACCATCTGTCATTTGAGGGTATATAATATCTATCTTGAAGAGAGGATTACTGATTTCCTACAACAAGCAGCTAAAGCAGAGCCTCGCATATAGTGGCACTCAAGCCTCCGCACCCTGCCTGCTCCAGCTCCTCTGCCCCAGCTTCTTTCTTCCATTCCACTAGCCCATGACAGATTCTGTCCTATGTCTGCAGAGTTGCATCAACTGTTGCAGGCTGTTTTTTGTCTCTTGATTTGAGCTGAGTTGACTGCTTTAACTTCCTGAGATTATGTTTTCTTTTTGGCCCATATCCTTTAAGCAAAAACTCTTTTTTAACTGCCTCTAGTTTACACATCTGAGCCACTTTGATCTATTTCTTTTCAGCATAAGAGCCATTTGCTCTCTTTGGGAAGTAAGTAAGATGCATTTTCAAAGAACACTATAGTTATCTCCAGAGAAGACATTGGCCTGATCTCCTCAAAGATGAGGTATAGGGTGGATGGCATTCATTATGTTCATATGCAAAGGATGTTCGTACAATAGGGGGACATTTCTTGTGCATTTTAAAGGCTCTAACAGTGCTTTGAACAGCAAATAGGATGTAATGTGATGGCCCTTTGTGATAAGACTATTTTTGCAATGATTTCCAAGTGTACAATTTATTATTTTTTTCAAGGTTACAATTAGAATTACATGACCATATGACTTTTCTGGAAGGCATAAAGCTTCTCTCTAGAGCCCGGCCCCCTCAGACACCTTAGCAGGAATAATTTGAAGAATGGCTGAGATCCCATATGTTTCTTCATTCCTCCTAGACAGCGCTGACATTTGGGGGTTTATTCTTAGAGTTTGCCTCTTTGAACATGTTTGGTTCAATTAGTCTACTGAAGCTGAGGTGGCATAAACTGTTTTTTAAAGAAGTGGTACCATATTCAGAATAGGATGTTTGAGACACAACAGATGGACTTGCGATCAAGTTAAACTGCCACTTATCAAATTTAGAGTAAACTTAAGTAGTTCCAGAGTACCTAACCCAGTTCCTTAAAAGGTAGAAGCTCAAGAAATGCTGGTTAGAAGAAAGAATGAATCATAAACAACTGATGGCTGGAAACCTATTGACGACTTAGGGAAAGGGGAATATTTAAATATGTTGCAGATTATCTAATCTTAGAATGTCAGATGTACTACTGCATGAATAAACTGTCACTAATTTTCTTTGCTGAGATTAAAAGGTCTGAGCTGCTTTACATGATAGTGAGTTACTGGTTAAGGAAGACCTACTATAATGGGCATCTGCTAGTTTTGTTTGTTCAGTATCTCTGTTCCTTTTGGGGAACTGTGCCTGTCTCTGTAGTCAGTGAAATTATCAAATATGGTATTGCCTGGCACTTGCCCCATGCTAAGTCAGTTCCTGTACTATGTACACTAGGCAACCATCCTTGGTGCAAGCATAGACATGTAGATGTGTGACACAGTTGGACAGATGCTTAGATAGTGAAAAGAGAGGTTTCTATTTAAAACGGGACTACTAAACTCAGAATTGGTGAGTCTGGACATTAGCATGCAGGTAAATGTTTAATGGCTATCTCTGGCTGACTTCCAAGAAAAGCATATATATGCATATATTTAAATTTATTATAAAGTCCACTGATATAAGAGGTGTATAGCACAAATTTCAAGCAATAGTAAAAGAGTTGACTCATTGGAAAAGACCCTAATGCTAGGAAGGATTGGGGGCAGGAGGAGAAGGGGACGACAGAGGATGAGATGGCTGGATGGCATCACTGACTGATGGACATGGGTTTGGGTAGACTCTGGGAGTTGCTGATGGACAGGGAGGCCTGGCGTGCTGTGATTCATGGGGTTTCAAAGAGTCGGACACGACTGAGTGACTGAACTGAACTGAAAATATTCAGTACTGTTTATTGTGAATTTCATATAGCCCATTGATTCTCACAGGATACTTTCACTGAGTTCTGCTTGACTCTTAAGTCTGTCATCAGCCTATGGTTGTCATTGAGGATAATGTAGTTCCAACATAATCATTAGTTGGTATTTTCATTTATCTTAGTGATAGAAATGAAAAGATAAAGATATATGCTAGAATTTACATTCATGTTAATGATGTGAGTGACTTCTTTACTGAACTGGGTAATAGTTTTTGAATATTGGAAGAATATTTGCTTATTAGTATTTACACTGTAACAGTTATAGACACAAACACTTAAATTTAATGCTCATTATTCATAATCTGCATTTTTCCCATCATTTTCTGAAATCTAGATAGTCAACAAACAGTAAATCAAACCCTGATTTGTAGCATTAGCTGATATCCATGGCTGACTTTAAGGTTCCAATATGACATCACTGAATATGGGGGTTGGAAATTAATGTGCTGTAGCATGCCAGTCTAGTGGATTTCCACTATACAGATTTATTAGAAATCAATAGCCTTAACAACAGAGATAATAGTAAAATGTAGTTACACAATTAGGAAGCAAAGAGTTTTGAGTATTGATTGCCTTCCTTTTTAATATGTCATTTAATTTCAAATCACTATAATTTACTTTTTGTTAGTGATTAACCACCGACTCACTAGATCCCTGAAAATTTGAAAGTGGGCTCTCACAAGCCAGTAGAGCTAGTTTCAGCATATCACTGAACAAAAGGCTGTTGCGGTGTGGACAATTCCTTCACTAGATAGAGAGAGTCTGTCTGCAGAATAGAGGCTCCTCAAGGGAAGCAGTGTGGAGAGACCTACCGAAGGGATTCTGCCCAGGGATTCTCTCCATTTCCTTTTGTTTTCTAGCTAGATGGACCTGGATTTTTGTTGCTACCAAATATTCCTGAAATGTCGAGAGCTCTGAGCTTCATTACTTCCATTTAAAATAGACTTCATTTTACAGGTGAAGTTTTTTGGTTATTAAATGCTGTCTCATTTAATCTTCAGAACAATCTATCAGATGTCTGAATGCCTGTTTTTCTTTGTTCTCATTTTTCTGATAAGCCATGAGAAGGGAAGTGACATGGGCTTGGGTGAGATTCAAGTCCAGTTCTGTCTGACTGCAAAACAACTTCCTCAGCCTGCCTTCTCAGCAAATGTAGGGTTACTAAACAGTAAACAGATCAGTGTCTGTAAGATTACTAAGCTTCTAACCTAAAGAAAAGAAAACATCTGTTCACTGGCTTCTTCCACTGCTCAGCCCCCTCCCCAGTCTGCCTTTTTGGCATTTCCTGTATATTTCACCATTTAATCCTCTTGTTCTCTCAAGTCAAGAGATGTTAACAGCTTGGGGGGAAAAAAAAAGTGGTTCCTATTCATCAAAAGGAGTCAGTCTAACTTCATTTCACAGATAAGAAAACTGTCTTACCAAAACTTGAGCTGAACCCTAAGAACTGCAGGCAGTGTTGGAGCCAGAGTCCCCACCCCACTTTCCAACTGGGGATCATTCCCTCTGGCTGACTATTGGCAAGAGAAGAATTGAAAAATACCACTGTGCCTCCGGCAATAAATTCTGCAAATGCCAGAAGGAAATTATGTCTTTGTCACTATTAATGCCCTTTGACTATAGTTATCAAACTTTAGTGTACATGGAAATCATCTTTCTAGTCATATCCACAAAAATGTACCTGAATTTCAAAGTAATTATCCTGAGTGAAAGAAGACAAACAAAAAAAAGAGTACCCATGGCATCATTTCATTTACATACCATTCAAGAAAATGGAAACTATGGTGAAAGAAAGAAGATCAGTGGTTGCCTATAGACCACAAAGGAGGCATTGATTGCCAAGGGGCATCAGGAAACTTTTCTGGGTGAAAGATATGTCCACTACTTAATTGTGGTGATGGTTTAACAAAAACTGGCTTAAAGCTCAACTTTCAAAAACTAAGATCGTGGCATTCGGTCTCATCACTTCATGGCAAATAAATGGGGAAACAATGGAAACAGTGATAGACTTTATGTTCTTGGGCTCCAAAATCACTGTGGATGGTGACTGCAGCCATGAAATTAAAAGACACTTGCTCCTTGGAGGGCTTCCCTTGTGGCTCAGCTGGTAAAGAATCTGCCTGCAATGAGAGAGACCGGGGTTCAATCCCTGGGTTGGGAAGATCCCCTGGAGAAGGGAAAGGCTACCCACTCCAGTATACTGGCCTGGAGAATTCCATGTACTGTATAGTCCATGGGGTCGCAAAGAATTGGACATGACTAAGCGACTTTCACTTTGCTCCTTGGAAGAAAAGTAATGACAAACCTAGACAGTGTATTAAAAAGCAGAGACATCACTCTGCTGACAACGGTCCATAGAGTCAAAGCTATGGTTTTTCCAGTAGTCATGTACAGATGTGAGAGTTGGACCATAAGGAAGGCTGAGCACTCAAGAACTGACGCTTTCAAAATGTGGTGCTGGAGAAGACTCTTGAGAGTCCCCTGGGGAGCAAGGAGATCAAACCAGTCAATCCTAAAGGAAATCAACCCTGAATATTCTCTAGAAAGACTGATACTGAAACTGAAGTTCCAATGCTTTGGCCACCTGATGCTAAGAACTGACTCATTAAAAAGAAAGAGTGAAGGCAGGAGGAGAAGGGGATGACAGAGGATAAGATGGTTGTAAGGCAACACCTACTCGATGGACATGAGTTTGAGCAAGCTCCAGGACTTGGTGATGGACGGGGAAGCCTGGTGTGCTGCATTCACGGGGTTGCAAATAGTCAGACATGACTGAGTGACTGAACAACAAAATGTCAAAAGTCAATAAATTTAACTTTTTAAATATGTGTAGTTCATTGTATGTCAATTATACCTCAATATACCTTTTTTTTTTGGAAATAAGTTGCTTTATATTTATTCCCTAGACATTTTATGTGTGTGTGTGTGTGTATCATTTCTTTCAGGCAGGTTTTTGCTTGGTTTTAAATGATCTATTAACAACTGACAGTGAACACTGAATAGAAACATCAAAATCAGTAGTAACATGAAATATTATTATATGAAAAGGAAAAACAAAACCCCAATCTTGTAAATCACCACTGAGTCATAAAATCTATAGCCTTTTATCATGTTCCTGATTAGAAGTCAAAATGTATATTGTAGAAATCAATGAATATGTAATGTTTCACGTTACATATGTTTTTCCATTGGCCTGTATTTTTAAAGATCTTTTTCATATTTCTACATAGTCCTTGAATGTGTCAATTCTAATGGAATTTTGCTTAGAATTAAATTCACATACTGTGATTTGCTTATTGATTTATTCATATCTAAATATTTGGGTCATTTAAGCTTATTAGCAACAATGCATAGCTTAGTTTTAGCAATTTTCATAAATGTATTTTCTCATTTGAGTTATCCCCTTGCCCTATATTATTGATATTTCAATGTGACATAGAGGAAAGGATATTGAACACAGTATCCAAAGAATTGGGCTGAGCTTTGACTTGCCACATACTGGCTAAGGATCTTCTAAAAGTAACTTAATATATTTGGGGCATTTAGAAAATGTGAGCAATAGAAATAATTATACATGTTCCATTAATCTCACAAGATGTGGTTGAGAATCATGCAAAAATTTACAATTATGGTTATTATCCATTAATTCATTGGGGGCTATTTGTTCATTGGGATCTTTTATATATAGATTTGTATTCATTCCAAGCAGATTTTGGAGAAAAAGTTTCCCAGTCAAATTAATCATGAAATTCCTCTTCATCTCCATTGTGCTTTTTGTGTGTGTGCAGGTGATATGGTTTGATGTAATCAAACCTGCTTACCTTGTTATTTATAATTTTCTATGTTTCAGAAATAACTTAGAAATGTATTTTTTAACAGTTTTAAGGTATTTAACTCAGTAGTATATTTGGAATTTTTAGTGGTATGTGGTGTGAACTGTGGGTAGAAATTAAAATCTTTAATTCTATACAAAAAGTTTTTCTCAATAGCATTGAATAATTAACAAATCAATTTCATTTGTGTTCTGCATGTTATAGGCACTTAATAAGAGCTAAATAAATGTATATAAGGGTGATAGCAAGAGAGTAACAGTAAATATAGAAGTTGAAGGAAAACATTTACTGTTTCAAAGTATGATCTCTTCATACGCAGGAGTCTCTTATTTTGTTTCTCTGATCCTGATGTTCTCTTTCCCCAAAGCATTAAAAGAAAATTAAGGTATAACTCACATACAACATTATATTAATTTTGGTATACAACATAATGGTTAGATATTTGCATCTACTGTAAAATGGTCACCATAATAAGTCTAGTTAACATCTGTCAAAATACATAGTTACAAAAAAAATTTTTGTGATGAGTCCCCAAAGCATCTTGTGAACCCATTACATATAGATTCCTTCTCCTAAAAAACCATGTTACTTTTTTACTCAAAACATATCTTTCATTGCCTATAGAATAAGCCAAAGTCCCTAATAATGAGTCCCTATCTGTGTCTCCAACTCTGTCTCCTGTTTGTCTTTGTTAAATCTGAATTATTCACTTTTGGTCACATATCATAAACTTTCCTATTACTGTGAATTTCTCTTTTCTAGTTCTCATGTAGAAAGACTTCCTCTTCTTTTCACTACGGGCACCCATCAGAGGGATAAATAGAAATTGAAATCCAGATCATGATAATTTCACCAACTGATGTCCTTGCCTTTGGACTGTCCAAAGAAGATTTCTTAATTCTCATGAAGATGCCAAAGTGGTTAGTGGCAGCTGTAGTGAGAAGATAATTAGGATCTCAATGGTATTTATAACCTTTTTTTTATTACAGTGAGGCAAATGCTACAGCAGAAAAAGCATATGGTGACATTGGAAGAAGACACAGGAAGGGCTCTTCACTAAGTCTTGGACAGTCAAAGAAGGCCTTTTGGAGGAAAAAGTATCTAATCTAGGTTCAGAAGGAATATGCCTGGTGATATAGGACATGGGTAAAGGAAGAAAGGGCCTTCCCTGGTAGCTCAGTGGTAAAGAGTCTGCCTGCCAATGCAGGAGACACGAGATTGATCCCTGAGTTGGGAAGATTCCCTGGAGAAGGAAATGACAATCCACTCCAGTATTTTTGGTTGGGAAATCCCATGGACAGGGGAGGCTGGTGGGCTACAGTTCATGGGGTTGCAAAAGAACCAGACACAGCTTAACAACTAAACAATAACAAAGGAAGAAAGAGAGAGCATGGTAAGTACAAGGAACAAAAAGGAGTGTGGGGAGCAAGGAAGGATGAGGAAGTGGGCTGCAAAGGAGAATGTGAGCATTGACCCTGGGGTAAGTAAGCAAGAGTCTGATAGGGAAGGACTAAAAAAAGGCTAGCTTAGGGCATTGGACTTTTAGCTGAGGACAAAGAACAACTCAGGAGTGTAATGTAAATAGATTTATGCTTTAAGAGCTTTAGCTACAGTGTAGGGTAAAGAATGAATTGGGTGGAGCTTGGGGATGGAGGCAGAGAGCAGTGTGGCAGGGAGATAAATTTACATCACTGTTGTAGCAATCCAAGTGGACAATGAGACCCTGAAGTATTTATCCTGATGGATACAGATTATGAATATGCTCTAGGTACATGAAATTAGGGTAACAAGAATTCTCAACATTGATTGCATAGGAGAAGGTTTGACCTCCAGCAGTGCCAACAGTGATAGTAAGTGGCAACTTTTAAGAGACCTCTGAATGGTAGAATAAACAAGATTGGCTGTCAGTGCTAGGGATAGAGAAGAATTGAAGTTATTGACTTGACAACTGGGTGGATGGAGGTGATATACACTGGAGGGAGAGAAGGATTGGGCAGGCTGCAAGATGATACATTTGTTTTGGATATGTTGATTTTGGGATCTCCATGGTATTGCCACATAAAGAGGGTCAGTCAGTACATAGGTAGGTATGTCTAGAGTTACAGGAAGAGATCTGTATTTTGGAATTCAGAAATTTGTAGATTTCAATATATTTTTATCTCTTCTATAAAGATTAGTGACCACTTTACCTGTTATCAAACACATAAGTATCTATGAAGCAAAACAATGAAAAATATTCACAGCAAGTGGGATAACAAAAGAGAACAAATAGCTTCATGACAGTTCAGGTCAGACTTTTCTGGCAAATGAGTTTGTGACAAATTTATGAAAAGTTTAGGATTTCAGAGTTTTCCATTAAAAAATGTGGATACAAGACTGCCCACCTGCATTATCTCATTTAATTCTGTTTTTTCTTGTTGAATGATTTTTCTCAGCCTTTTTGTTTCTGGGTGAGAAATCAATATTTTTATTTTTTTTTTAAATTTAATTTTTTTTTTATATTGGACTATAGTTGATTTACAATGCTATGTTAGTTTCAGGTGTATAGCATAGTGATCCAGTTATACATCTACATATATCCATTCTTTTCCAGATTCTCTTTCCATATAGGTTATTACAAAGTAGATTGCCCTGTGCTATACAGTAGGCCCCTGTTGACTGTCTAGTCCTTAAAAAAATTTTTTTATTGGAGTATAGTTGATTTACAATGTTTTGTTAGTTTCAGGTGCACAGCAAAGTGAATCAGTTATACATATACATATATCCACTCTTTTTTAGATTCTTTTCTCGTATAGGCAATTACAGAGTATTGACTGTGTATCTCACTTAATTCTTCAATCAATTATATGAGGTAGGGACTATTAGTATTCTCTTTTTACTAATAAAGAAACTCAAACATACACAGGTTAATTAAAATCCTGAGGTCACACAACAATATTCAAAAACAGGCAGTCTTAGGCAGGAGAACGTTTTGAGTAGACAGGAGTTGGAACAGGGTCAACCATCATAGGCAGGTAAAGTGAAATTAAGAATGAAATTGCCTCCCTGGATTTGACAATTAAAACAACCTGAACAGAACAGTGGGTAAAGAAAGCATTCTTAAAGCATATTAGATATTGAAGAGAGGAATGATGAGACAGCTAGTAAAGTCAGGTCCCTCCAGAGGCACACGTGAATAGGATCCAGCGTGCTAGTGGAGGGATGGTGAGGGGAATTGCTTTCTGCTCACTATGAAGAAAGAAGATAAAGAAGAGAGAGCCAAAGCAGGAAGCCTAAGAGTTGACAACACAACCTCTTCTCTGTGGCTCATCTTCTGAGACGGAGAGGTAAGAGCGTACATCTGAGGTGTGAAAAGAGAGAAGCAGGTTTGGAAAGCTACTGTAGAGAATGGAAGGGTCAGTTGACTAGGGATGTAGAAGGCATCCCCAGATGCCTAATATATTCAATGGAGAGGCAAATTGATTATGGAGACCTTGAGGTTCTGGTGCATCAGTCTTGGAGGTTTTGTGATTCTCTCCTGAGAAGCTCAGCAGCTAGGAGTAGAGAGAACTCATAGTTGGATATATTAGTGTGGAGTCTTTGCTGGGTGGTTGTATCATAGGTCTGATCCTTGAGAGTTGAGGATCTTGGCACAATATCTAAATCCTAGAGAGTCCCATAGAGTGCAGGGTTGCTCGAAGACAATGGTTCTTTTTTATATGCAAATACTATGCATTTTATTTTATTAAAAAACATTATTGGCATATTGCTGCTTTACAATGTGTTAGTTTCTGCTGTAGAGCAAAGTGAATGAGTTATAGGTACACAGTTATCCCCTCTTTTTTGGATTTCCTTCCCACTTAGGTCACAGAGCATTGAATAGAGTTCCCTGTGCTACATCGTAGATTCTCAGTAGTTGTCTATTTTACACATAGTAGTGTATATATATCAGTCCCAGTCTTCAAATTTATCTCCTGCTCCTTTTGTGTCCATACATTTATTCCCAACATTAGTATCTCTATTTCTGCTTTGTAAATAGGTTCATCATACCATTTTTCTAGATTCCACATATGTGTTCATATGCAATGTTTATCTCTTTCTGACATTTCATCCTGTATGACAGTCTCTAGGTCCATCCACGTCTCTTCAAATTGTACAGTTTCATTCCTTTTTATGGTTGAAACTATAGTTAATTGTATATGTACCACATCTTATTTATCCATCCCTTTGTTGATGGACATTTAAGATGCTTCCACGTAGGACAATGGCTCTTAACTTTGCTGCACATTGAAATTACCTTGGGAACTTTAAAAACTACTGATGTATGAGTCTCACGCTCAGAAATTCTGATGTTCTTGGTCTGGGGGCTGTGGCCAGGACATTGGGATTTTTGTAAGTTCCCCAGGTGATTCTAGAGTACAGTCAGGGAATTGTTGTTCCCCTAATTTGCTGTAGCTACAGCAAGTTCACAATCCATATCAGTCAGGATAGATTAGGGTATGGTACAGTAAGGAACAGTGCCAGAATCTCAGTGTCTTAACAGAAGCTTATTTCCTGCTTATATAATATCTACCACAGGTCTAGGTAACCCTTCCTGTAGCTATTCTTGTGTTGCTTGGCATTCCACAGTCACTGAAGCAGAGGAAGAGGAGCGTCAAGCACTGGGTTCTGACTCTTATCTGCTTTCACCAGGGAGTGATAAACATTGCCTCTATTCACAGTTCATTGACCAGAACTATTAACAGTTTATGGCCATAATTAATTTCAAGGAAGTGAAGAAGGTGCTTGGTTATTGGTGAGCATAAGTAGTTACTACCACCTAGAGCTATTATTGTAGATGAAAATAGAAAGGGATGAAAAGGCTTATTGACAAACACTTATATGGTCCTTGTTACATGCCAGATATTATTTTAATAGCTATCAAATAGGATCTCATTTCATCCTCATAACAGCTCTCTTAAGTAGAATTTCAAATTTCCATTTTTATAGCAGGGGAAATTGAAGCTAAATATTCTGCTTTCTCTTAGATTCTGGGGTGGGAGGGAGAAGGAGGAAGGTTATAAGTGTGGGACTGTGCAAGCAAGGGAATCAAATAATAATGTGGATATTTTATTGCTAGAGCAGAGGTGGGGCTCTGGGGGAGGTGGAAAGTGAGATTTGGAAAATGGATTGGGAAACTGGAAATGGTTTGGACTGATACTGCAGCTAATGTCACCAATCCTGGAGGCCAGGATGGAGAGAAACTTCTGGCTTTTTGTTTTCTTCTTTCCTCCCATTTCTCCATCAGAACCACCCATTTAGCATCTAGAGATTGCATCTTATACCTCTTCCCAGAAACAGAGAGCAGGGATAGAGAGAAAAACCATCCCAGAGAGAGTAGTGGGTAGGCTATTTTCAAATAAAAGATCAAACAGTGTTAAACTGGACCTATTTTTAATGCATTTCTGAGAGTTTACACATAAGTACAACTACTGTCAAATAAACTATATTTTAAATCCTCAAAGGAGGGATAAAAGAATCCTTCGGCAAACCTATAGTAATTACAAACCATTGCTTCCTAATATATCATTTTCTAACTCTTCACTCTTGTACTGGTTGCTGTTAAACTGGAACACACCTGCAGCTCAGCTAGCTTTCCTTTCATTTCAGAACTGTGACTTAGGAGTTGGTGAACACCTCTGGGTATTGGAACTCTTGGTTCTCACAGATGACACCTCTCTAATTACAATACCCCAAGATAGAAGGAAAGGACAATGATTCTGCTTTAAAATGTAATCTTTGCAGCGAAATGCCCTTTGTGTGACATTGAAAGCTGGCTGATTCCTATCTGTCTCACCTGTATATCCTGTGGCTTCCTTACAACATATGGGCTCTGTCTGAAAACCACTTTTAAAATTCTGTATCGGCACCTGCTTCAATCTGCCAGCACATTCCTCAGAGCCAGTCAGTCCATACGGTGCCAGTGCTGCTCTGTTTTCCTAAATTCTATGTTGATTGGGAGCTGTTGCTAGTGATTATCGGGGTTTCTCTTCTCTCTAGTTCTGCAAAACCAGCGATGGCAACAGAGATCATCAGATGTTGCTGATCGTTACCACGCTATACCAACAGCAGGTTATTTTCTATTATTTACAAGGAGCTCTCACTACAGGTTTAGATGGCTTGAGTCTAGTCACAATGTAGCCTCTAAAGCCCTGTGGCATCTTGGATTAGGCAACTTATCTCTCCAGGCCTTGTTTTCCTCTTCTGTAAATTGAAAATTTAAACTAGAGGATTACGAAAAGTGTGTAAACCAAGGATTTGACACTTTCTAATGATCAATTTTTTTTGCAATAATCAAAATAATTGCAAAGTTATAATGCTATGATATTATGAAGGACAAAAAAGAAAGGATGTCATTTTAATTAAATCTGCAGCTGGAAATAAATGGGGAAATTCTACCAGTAATTGTGTGACTGTGTCTTAATGGAGTCCAAAAGAGTTTCCTCTTTGGGAAGTGTGAGCTAATACACCCACAGAGGAGTGATTAGAAACAGGGATATTTATACTAGATGGGAAATGCTGCAAGCTGAGATTTTATATCATACCCAGAGGCGAGATGTGGGCAGCTGATGATGTGCAAAAGAACATATAGATTTGAGATATTTCCTGTAAATGGTGATGATAGATTTATCATATATTAGAAGTCTAGGATCACAATCTATGAAATATATATTGATAGTGTGTATGTATTTTGTAGATATTTATAGACTTTCTATTATATATATGAAATTAGCCTGCTGTTCATTACCTCAGTATCTCAGACTGTGAATGGCTGATTAGTCGTGGTCTGTACAGTAGCCTAGTAGCCATAGGCAGAGGTCCCAGAAGAATCACCAGAAGAGGGGCAAAATCCAACTGTGTGTCTAAGTTCAGGTTTCTAGTTCCTCTTCTGCTTATACAGACTTCCCTGATGGCTCAGATGGGAAAGAATCTGCCTGCAGTGCAGGAGACCTGGGTTCGATTCCGGGGTTGGGAAGATCCCCTGGAGAAGGCAATGGCCACTGACTCCAGTATTCTTGTCTGGAGAATTCCATGGAGCCTGGAGGGCTACAGTCTATGGCGTCCCAAAGAGTTGGACACAACTGAGAGATTTTGACTTTCACTTTCCTCTTAAATCACACACAGTAAACTTCAGAAAGAGAGCTATAACCTCAGCCACATCTCTGACTCCTGTCCTGGCAGGATCCAATCTGAACCTGAGCTCCTTGTTATTTAACTAAAGACACCCCAATGCATTTATACTAAAAAACACCTCTATGCGGTTATAAGACATTCTAGTTGTAGGGAAATGAACTGGTACCAACAGGAGTGCTTGGGGTAGAAATCAGGGCTGCCTGCCAGTGTACTAAGTTGCTTCAGTCATGTCCGACTCTTTGAGATCCTATGGACTGTAGCCTGCCAGGCTCCTCTGTCCATGGGATTCTTGAGGCAAGAATACTGGAGTAGGTTGCCATGCCTTCTTCTAGGGAATCTTCCTGACCCAGTGATAGAACCTGTGTCTCCTGTAGTTCCTGCATTGCAGGCGGATTCTTTATGAGCCACAGGAGGAAGCCCAGAAAGCAAGGCTCAGTTCAGTTCAGTTGCTCAGTCGTGTCCGACTCTTTGCAATCCCATGAACCTCAAGTCTCTTGATTTTGTGTGGAAAGAATCCTAGCAGAGCAAACTGCTTCTTAAAGCGCATCAACTTTCTAGGTTTGCTCAGTCACCCAGTCTCTGCAGGAACCGGTGGAAATTTCAGAGGAGAGGGAGAAAATGACCCTAAACTAAAGCCTGGATATTGGCTGTGCATTTATGTGTCTCTTGGCTACAGGCTAGCTTCTGTCCTGGCTCAGAGTGTAAAGCGTCTGCCTGTAGTGCGGGAGACCAGGGTTCAATCCCTGGGTCAGGAAGATCCCCTGGAGAAGGAAATGGCAACCCACTCTGGTACTCTTGCCTGGAAAATCCCATGGACAGAGGAGCCTAGTAAGCTACAGTCCATGGGGTCGCAAAGAGTCGGAAACAACTGAGCGACTTCTCTTCACTCACTTTGGCTACAGGCTAAGGCCCTTACACAGACTGCTCTGGAGAGGGGGACAGTGACTTGAGACAAGTGACTGGTAATCAGGGGGTCTCCAAAGTAAGTCGAGACACCACCCCCGCTTCCCTATCCCCCTGCCCAGGTTGGGGCGGAGCAGAGGTCATTTCCTCTGACGCCTTCCAGGGAGAATCCTACTGCTTCTGAATAGCCCAGTTTGACCGTTTCTAGCAGAAGTTATCTAGCATAGGTCCCAGCGAAGGGGACGCCCCCATCCAACTCTCCTTTAGCCTTCCTACTTTATGCTTTGCCTTCGCCACCAACCTCTGACCTGGCCGGAGCGCACTTTCTGTCCTCACTCCTGGACCCTGTTTATGCAGTCGTCCTTTCTAGACAGGCCCGGGCGAAGCCTCCGGAGCGAAAGCCTTAGATCAGTTCTTCTTAAACTTGAGCAAGCAGAATATTTATCCGGAGGGCTTCTTAAAGCATTGTTAGCCCCAGCTCCCAGAGTTCCTGGTTTCCGAGCTCTGGGGTAGAGCCAAATAATTTGCGTTTTAAACAAGTTCTTCGGAGGCGCTTCCAGTCCGGGATCGCTTAGAACCACGGCCTTAGACGCCGTGAGCTCTCTCACTTCTTTCCCTCTGTTTCCCCAGTCCCTTCGCACTTAGGCTATTTTCCCTTCTCCGTCACAGACTCTAGCTTGTGGGCTCTGTTTGTAACAGTTCCCCTCCTGTCGCCAGTTGCGAGCTTTGTTGGAAACGATTCCCGCTCGCAGTCTCCGGTCCTGGGCAGCTTCGCGCCCACCGCCTTCACTGTTTTTCCACGGCAAACGCTGCTCGCTGCGCTCTCCTCTCGGAGGGTGCATTAGTCACCCTCTTCCCCTACTCGTTTCATTAAGTGCAACCTTTCCCGCAACTTAGCGGCGGCGGGGCTCGCCGCTCGCCTTTGCGCTCCGCAGCCCTGAGAAGCATCCCAGCGCGGTCGCTGAGCCCCACCGCACGCCAGACCCAGCCTGGGGTGCAGGGGCCATTCCCGCTCCCCCCACCCCCAACTCTGCGCTCGGACCTTATCTGGCTCTGGCTCCAAGGCTAGGGCGGGTGCGGAGAGCTCCTCTTTTGAGCTTCGGGCGCCCAAGCCCAGAGGGGGGCAGTAGCAGCGTCAGGTGGCTGCTCTGCGTCCCCGCGCGCCGCCCATTCAGTCCCCGTTCCGCTCTCAGCCTGGGCTGGAGCGGGAGATGATCAACACCTCCGCCCCGGCAGCCGCGTTCCCGGGAGCAGTCGGGGCTCGGGACCTTGGCAGGAGAAACCGAGATGTGACCCCCGCCGACTGCCCATTGCCCTCTTTGGCATCCTGCCTGCCTCTCCCCACTTCCTCGCCCTCTCCAGGGCCCCACTGGACAGCGAGCGTTAGCCTCGATCTCCGGGGAGAGAGGAGCGGCCACTGCGCACAGCCGGGCAGAAGTTGGGCTCAGCCGGGCAGCCCTGATCCAGCCGCGCCAGAGGGGTGGACGAGGGAAGGAAGAGAGAGGGGCAATAAAGGGTCTGGGAGAGAGGGCTTTGAGTGGGCTTTTCCTGCTCCCTCGGCCCCGGTGGTGAAATGCTGAGCCTAGGTGACCGCCGCCGCGACAACAGCCTCAGCGGCAGCTTCAGCATCAGCACCGGCGGGACAGCGACAGCGGGGGCGGCGCAGGCGCATTGTGCCCCGCGGAGCCTGCAGTTCCCGAGCCCCGCGCGCGGCACCGCCACAGTCTGGGCAGCGGCGGCCGGGGGAGTGCTACTACCATGAACTGCCTGGTCCTCCTCCCCAGAGCTGCTCATCCGGGTCGGGCTGGAGACACAGTCAGGGGACCCCGTCGCCGCCGCCGCGCCCCCTCTTCTTTCGGCGCGATCTTCTCTTCCACCTTTTCCTCTTCTTGCTCCACCTTCTCTTCCTGCAACCCCCCCTCCCCCGCCGCGGATCCTGGCCGCTGCTCTTTAGACCCAGGATGCCGGGGGGCAAGAGAGGGCTGGTGGCACCGCAGAACACGTTTCTGGAAAACATCGTCAGGCGCTCCAGTGGTAAGAAGAGTTACAGTCAGAACACCCCTCCACCTGCATCCTGCCCACCCACGCCCCCATCCACCTCATCTCATCCCTCTCCCAAGGGGGGAGGGGGATACGGACAGCCCTTCCCAGTGGCTTCAGTTACCAGCTGGACCTGATATGAGGTGGGGGTGGGAACGAGGTGGCAGAAGGAAAGTTTGTTGCAGCCCCTCCCCAAGACGTACTCACCCCCCTCCCACCTGTCCAGAGCCGGGAGCAGAGGAAGTCTAAGGGGAGCAGCGGGTAGGGAGGAGGTACAGCTGGAGAACTGAGTTGAGTTTGTTGAGGGATGTCTTTCTTGTTCATCTTTCCACCACATTTTTTTTTTTTAATCAAGTAGACTGCGGAGACGGATCAAATTTTTAATCTCGGTGGAAGGGCTTCCCTTAAGTTGGGAATGGCTGTGAAAGTGGCTCCTTAAGATTTAAGTCTCTGGAATGGCTTTCAGGCCCAGCGGTCACCATTGAAGGGAGCCCAGTGTTTGGGAGGGTGGTTGGAGTTGAACCTAAGAAAGAGTCGGTTCTGGAAAATGGGAAAGGTGATTATTTTGGTCAAATTTCAAGTTTCTTTTTATTTTAGGCCTTGGTCTATATTGATCTATATGATATATTTGATTTGACTTAAATAGGAGAAAGGTAGAGGGGAAGCAGTAGCTACTGTGCTTTCAAAGTAACTGAAGAAACAATTTTAAAAATGCCGTCCTACATTGCTGCTGAGGCTAGGGTTTTCTTGCCTTAAAGTGTCTTTAAATTTCTGTCCATTTGTGCATTCATTTCCTCTAAGATATCTGAATGGGGATGGTTATATATTTCACCTTTTAGGACCTTGTAAACTTTGCATTTTACTGAAATATACATCTTCTACTTGTTTTCACATCTTTTATATAATTTTTAATTTTACAAACAAGATGTGTAAAATGTGCTTTAAAGTTGTTCCTTTTTTCCTTCAGAAGCCAGTTATTTTGAGATCTTTTGCTTGGAGAATTATGAGAAAGACATTTCTGCATATTTATTACAGTAGATCTTGGACTAAAGCAATGGAAATGCTCTATGCAGTTCCATAATCATTGTTTAATCATTCATTCATTCAATTAAACAATGTTTATTTGGATGCCTTATACAAAAGACACTCTGTGGGGTCCTTTGGATAAAAAGTGATTAAGACACTTCTGCTATCAAAAAGCTCCCTGCTTAGTGGGCTAGACAGAGAGAGGCACAATTGTGCTTTTCCTGAATTGGTAGATTAGGTTGTGTTAATTCTTAGGATATAATCTCTTCTAAAACTAGGTTTGCAAATATTTCCCTTGATTTTAATGTAATGTAATGTAATGTAATGTAATGTAAGTGTCCCGAGGTACTTTTCATCAATCTCTGACATGATTTTAGGCTTTAATTTGTGACTTTTGACTTTATTTCTTCCTATTTTATCAATGCCTGTTTCAAGTTTTGAACTGACTTTTTGGGTTGGAAAAAATAGCTAATAGGCCTGGTCTAGTTTTAAAAAATAACTATAATATTTTTAGCCATTCCAGTGTGATTTCGAATGTGTGTTTGATTTTTTATGATAATATAAAATATGAACTCATTATGGTAGACAACTTATATGTTTATGCATTATTTCCTATATTAATATTGTATAGAAACCTGGTGTACAAAGAGATATTACTGTTAAAACAACCAGTTTAGGAAATTTAAAGTTTATTGGAATTAGCTATTTAAGATGTAGCTTTTAAGATAAAGCCCTTTTTTTCAGCTTTCTCATCCTCTTGGGTTATTTCATCTCCACGCAATTTGGTCTGCAAGAGGACTTTTAAGAGAAGGCCTTAAAAAAATAAAATTTGGAGGGGTTCTCTAGTGCTCTGCATGGTAACTAGAAAGTAGATGAGAATTGACTGAAGTTTACTCTATATATGGCATCTTTGGATGAAACTTCTTATACAGACTGAAACTATGAGCCAGTTTGCAGAATATCTTTTATTTCTGATATACCATGAAATTATGACTGACTTTATGTGGCTTTAAATAGCTGCTTCTATTGCCTCCGTTTTAAATCCACTATCCAAATTAATGAACGGTTTATCTTTTTTTACACTTCATGTTGTAATTGCTTCACTGGTTTAATGTTTCTTTCCATGGATAGCACCAAGTACAAATGAGAATTCATCTGTTTTCGCATTTTAAATACCACCTCTAATTGCTTGTGGCTAACTTACTCAAAACCTCTCAGCTTTGTTTGAAATGTGTTAGATATTTGAGGTAAGTATATGTCTTTGTGTATGTAATCAGTACCGAGATGTCTCAACGCCACTTACACTGGAAGTACCTCAGAAATTGAGAATTACAGTGTCAAATTTTGTGGGAATATCCCACAATTGTTGTCACTTCTATATGATTTGGCAGAGAAATCAAAAAATTCATTCTGAGAAATTGTTTAATTGAGATTAACAGAAAATAATTGAGAACGGGGTTCTCACGGATGGATTGAGTTTGTCACAGTAAAGATTTCATTATTCAATAACTTAACAACATTGAAAGTGATGTATTGGCAGAGCTTTAGTGGAAGAAATAAGGAAGCGGTACTCCCAATATATTTAAGAATTGAAGAAAGATGGTTTGGGATTGGCTATTTACCTGTCCTCCATGAAATCCTTCTCTTTCTGACACAACCTCATTTTCTTCTTATGAAAAGATCAGATCTTTTAGTGAGAATCAGATGGAGTAGAAACATGTAGAGATGCACACAGATAAAATACAGACAGGTATCCACTCAGACACAAAGATAGATGCAGAGGAAATAAATTCTTTCACACACTCAATGGGCAAAAGAGATGTAAAAAGTAGCAGAATACAGAGAGGGTGGGAACAAGAGGTAGGGGAGGGAGAAAAGGAGGGATACAGCTTTTATTTATTAGGCTATCACTAATGAGCTGAAATCTCAGTCAATTAGAGATCCATCAGAATACTTCTTGATGAAGAACAAAAGAGCAAGAAGTGTGATATATTTGGATATAGTTTTTAAACATGAGGATTTCCTAATAAAGTCCCAAACTTCTCAGTTGCAATTTTCCAGAATAACAGTGCTGTATTCTTTGCCCTAGAGTGGCACTATAGCCTATTTGCTGTTATTTTACGCTTCTCGAAATTGGATTTTTATTTTCCTTATTTAGTTGACTCAGTCTGTTATGGGAAAGCATTTCAAATTGTTATTGGTGATTCAAAGTCTATAAAATAAAATGATGAGGGCCGTTGAGTAGGATGGATACAAACATATTTTATAGCCAAATACCCAAATGGTAGCAGTAGGAAATTCCTCTTTTTAGTTTTAAGATAAGAAATAAAAGGAATTACAATCATTCTTAACATGTGATTCTAATAGGTAGAGAGTGCACATTATTTACTCCAACAAGTTGTAAAGGTCAAGAGCATAAATGCAATAGCAAGATTTAGATACATTTTTGGCTAGTAAAATAAAAATATGTTGTTAGGAAGATAAAGTTTAGGAACTATGTGGCAAGTTCATTACAGGCATGCAATGTCTCATAGAAGGCTTCCATCCAAAGTGCTTACTGACTGAATCTGTGTCTGAAACATTATTAGGTTAGCTTTCCTTATTTAAATTTCAGTATTTTGCAAGCTCTTCATCCATATATTTTGGGCTGTAGGGAGCAGTACACTTATGGGTAGAAGGTAGGTACCTGAAAGAAAGTAGCAGTTTTTTAAGACTTTTAGGTGGAACTTTAGATTTAAACAAAATAAAATATTTCCAAGGCCTTCAGTGTGATTCGGAGAAGGCAATGGCAACCCACTCCAGTACTCTTGCCTGGAAAATCCCATGGATGGAGGAAACTGGTAGGCTGCAGTCCATGGGGTCGCGAATAGTCGGACATGACTGAGCGACTTCACTTTCACTTTTCACTTTCATGCATTGGAGAAGGAACTGGCAACCCACTCCAGTGTTCCCACCTGGAGAATCCCAGGGACGGAGGAGCCTGGAGGGCTGCCGCCTATGGGGTCACACAGAGTTGGACACGACTGAAGTGACTTAGCAGCAGCAGCAGCAGCAGCAGCAATGTGATTACTGCTTTGGGCAGTACATTTCTATGTATATGTTGTCTTTGATTCCTTAGCAAATAGGCAGACATTATTAGTTTGCGTGACAGTAAACTAGTTGCCATTTTGAAATTTTTAACTATAAAAATAATTTCTTTTAAATTAGAATATGACTATTGTTCTTTAGCTTCCCTGGGGGCTCAGATGGTAAAGTGTCTGCCTGCAATGCTGGAGACCAGGGTTCAATCCCTGGGTTGGGAAGATCCCCTGGAGAAGGAAATGGCAACCCACTCCAGTACTCTTGCCTGAAAATTCCATGGACTGAGGAGCCTGGTAGGCCATGGGGTCGCAAAGAGTCGGATACAACTGAGCGACTTCACTATTGTTCTTTAATATTTTAGACATTAGGAAAAACTAGAAGTGTTTTCTTTTTAGAGAAAAAAAGGGGCTCAAGAAAGAAGAAAACAGAAAAAGCAGTATTTTATGAATTGCTTAACCTTCAAGAGAAGCAACTCAGTATACTCAGTTTTCCATTTTACTTGAAACACCTCCCCAAGTACTTTCTTTGCTCTTACCAATAGGAAAATCTAAAATAATTTTTGTGCTATAGTTAATATTTGTAAAAACTGAGATCTTAAATGAGACCCTATAGGAGAGGAAGTAGAAAACTAGTGATTTAAAAACAAAATAAAGAAATAATGACTCATAAGTATCATCCAATTTAAAAAAATGAACAAGGACAATTTTTTTTTTTTTTGGTATAGAGTACTTGATATTTTTTCTTGAAAGATCTAAAACATTCTTCAGGAGATATTGATAAAACCACTTAGAATTTCTGAAGGCTTATCCAAGCCTTATAATGTATCAGTTCTACTTTTAAAACATCATAAAGTTTGAAATTACACTGACCACTTCCTAAATTATATTTATAAGTAAGCCAGAGGATTGTCCTTTCCTTCAGAGTGCAGATTGCCTTATATAATGGATGCAGTACTTTGTTGACTAGGGAGCTGCTTATCCCAGGACATCCTTGTGTTCACTAGAAATTGCTCTGTTTGTCTATCTTTTGCTTGATTCCAGAAGTAGTTCAGTTCAGTTCAGTCGCTCAGTCGTGTCCAATCCTTTGCGACCCCATGGACTGCAGAGGTAGAGTGTATAAGAATTAAAGTGTGTAAGAAATCCACACGCTTGGCCATCTGTCAACTGCCCTGCTAAAGAAACCTGTAGCACAGTATTTTACAGAGTACAAGGGAGTAGCTATGATTGCTCTGACAGTGACTGAGTAAATTTCTGTAAAGGAGTCTTTTAGTTTAGTCAATATTTATCTTTTCTTTCATTGTTAATAACAGCTGCTTGCTAGCATGGAGGAACAATGCTTCCCCAGTCTCTAGCCTTTAGCCTAAGAAAAGGTTGCACTGTTCTGTAGTACTGTAGTTAAGATTCACCACAAGAGGGCACTATCGGTTCTACCACAGGTAAACTAATTTTTATCTGTTTCTCTTTTCTGTCCTTTTCCTGAGGTTTGGGGGTTAAAAAATCAATGAAGTTGGTTGTAACTCTTGGCAGAAAATATCTAAAATAGAAGACGTGTAAGAAATTGAAACTAAGAAAGGAATTGCAATCTTATATTAGTTGATGATAACTCAATGTTTTCTGACTAAATGAATGTTATATTAGTAAAAACAGTTTATGGAAACAAATTCAAAATTTAGATTAGTATAACACCCACCTTAGCAGATGAACAAAATGTTATTGTAACCATCTCAGTGTGGTGATAATATATATAAAATATATAGTTTTACAGAATAATTATGTATGAATAATGTTCACATTAGAAGGATAACTACATATTTTCTGTTTCAACAAAATTTCCTCATCAGATGTCTTAACATAATTTTGATTAAGTTTGGTCAAGTAGAATCAGTTCACGATAGTGCTTTGATTTTATTAAAAGACAGTTTACAGATTTACAGATACTTACCTAGGATGTTACATGATTCTAGTAGTTCAATGTTATACAAACTTTAAAAATAAAATACAGAGCTAAAATAAATATCCTTCAAAGTTTTCTAAACTTATTAAACTCTCAAAAAATATGATTGGAGGTACAGTACTACATTAAGAGGTTTTATTTCTTGTCCGTCATCAAGTTTGAATCTTGGTTTTAGGGACTTTTTTTTTTTTTCTTTTTGGTAGGGTTAGAACCATATTTTGAGAGATGCTCTGAAACGTCCCAAACAAAATCAGTTTTAGTGGGAAAAGTTAAAATGTGTCATACAGTACTTTTATGAATAACATAGATACAGTGTGAAAGCAAATAAAACTGAATAACAAGTCACAAAACCAGTGGTAATTATTGTGTGGAAATTGAGGTCAAAGAAAATAGTCTTTATGTGTTGTAAGAAACGGACATTTGTAAAATATTTTTCTTTACTAATAGAATTTTAAAAACTCCAGTCTCATGTTCTTGCCACACACAATAAAGCAAAGTAGTAACTATGTGGAATGATGGACATGTTGATTAGCTTGGTTGCATATGATATCAAATCATCAAGTTATATCCTTTAAATACACACAATTTTTATTTGTCAGTTATACCTCAGCAAACCTGAAAGAACATCCTCAGTGTATTTCACTAAATATGCTAGCTTAATAATGTAGGATATAACTCCTTTTCATCATTGAAAAATGACTAAAAACAGTCGTTTGAATATTCTCATTTTATATAATGTAGATGTTTTAATATTGGAAAGACTTGGTCTTGAAAGATAGTTGATCAAATGAACATTGACAATATTGTCACATATTTCCGAGTGCATGTTAGACATTATTTTAGTGTTTGGTTGTTTATGAATATTATTACCAATACAAAGAAGTATTTGTATACATTCTAGATAATGGTTTTTTGATATATTAAGCTTTCACATGAGAAAAGATAAGAAAATTAAATAAAAAGTGAAATAATTTATAAAGGAAGAGTGGTTGAAAAGCAATTTGAAATCTTATTGAAATGGATTTCTTTCCTTATTGGGTCTGGTCCCATCAGAGAAACATAAGTACTAAGTCTTATTGATTTCACAAGATAAATGATTTTATTTCTGAGCTTAGGTGCACAATCAGCGGTTTCTAGAGATAATGACAAATAACTGGGAAGTCAGGGAAGTGTTGGTATATGAACTAAGCTTCTTCCGGATATGGGTTATACCTTATACATACTTTTATATCCTCCACTCTGAAGAGCACAGAACACTATGTACTAGTTGAATAAATGTTTTTTTTTTTTTTTTGTCTTCTAAATTAACCAAGTCTAGAATTGATTTTTTTCTAAAGCACTGCCAGTTAAATCTATTAGGTAAACTTGTATCAGTAACTGCACAGTTTAAAATATTTAGATAACCAATGTGTAGATCTGAACATGGAAATCACATTGAATGGGGAAAATCAAATGGGACTCATGAGAGCATGACAGGTGAATGAGTGAATGATCTCACATTCAACTCTTGTTGCAACTGGATATACAGCTGAAATATTTCCTATCACTTTTTGTTCTGATCTCCAAGGCCTAAAATGTAGACTATTTTGTATAGGAAATAACTGTTTATAAATTTGCTGATTCTAATTAATTCTTTTTGTAAAACAATTTTGCATTAGGAGTTATTGATGGTAAATTCTATCCTTGGGAATTGATCCATATCAATTTATGTATCTTCTGAGTGAGTTCCGCCTTGAGAAGCAGCTTGCAGTCCTGTGCAGTAATCAGAGGAAGAGGCAGGATAGATTTTGGCTTGTTAGAGCCTTCAGGGTCAGCCTCAGGTCACCAAGTTTAACTGGAAAACAACTCACTTAGATTAAGAAAGAGCAAAAGTTCATCTTTATCCTCATCTTTTCTGTAAGCCTTTTCATGTCTCCTGGCATATTTTTAATTTGGTTCAAATTATAGCACAATGAGTTTATTTTCATAGTGTTGAGAGAATAGAGGAATTTTTCAATGCGGGTTAAACAGTCTGGGAATAAACTCACCTAAAATAACTCTCATCCTTTTGCTTGACCTTCATACTCTTTCTAGTTGATCATTCACTAATTTGATAATTTGACATAAATTTGTGGAGCACCTACCATGTGCTAGACTCTGATCTAAGCACTGAGGATGCACACTGAACACAATGATAGAACTAACGTTTCCCTACCACCCTTTTTTTTTTCCTGTGATGGGCAGTGTACACACTGGTTAGGCACCACAGGTTCTGGAGGCTTGCGTTCAAGTCCTGGCTCCGATGTTCACTAGCTCTGGGACGAACTTGTCTGTCCCTAGTTTTCTGCTCTGCAAAGTGCAAGTAATGATAGTGCCTAGCTTACGGTACTGAAGTGAGGATTGAATGAGAAGCGACGTGCAAAGTGCTGAGGACCGAGTCTGGCACTTAACAAGTTCCATATCAGCATTAGTGCAGCTAGTTATTGTTATTATCTAGATGTTTAACACTTTGAATGCAACTTTAATTCTTGGTCACCACTTCCTTTTGAACCTCCTTTCAGTGGATTTCTGCCTAAACTGTAATGTTGAGACTTCCTAGAAGGTTACAAGTGAGCATTCTTGTGAGTCCAGAAACCTTTCCTTTGTCCATATTTTTCTAGGTTTTCAGGATTTGAGACTCTGCTCCCCTATCCTCTCCACACTTTTCTGGCTTTCTTGACTTTGTACTTTCTATTGCCCTTTTCCCTCTCATTTTCTATCCTCTTTCCACTCCCCTTCCCTCCCATCCCCTCCCTTCTCCCCTCCCGAAGGGTGAATGGTCATTCAGGTTCAACTTTCAACTGTCTTACCCTTCTTTTCAGAGCAAGTTTGTCCTCTGTCGTCATTTAAACTTTATCCTTTCTGTTCTCCAGTCCCATGTGACCAGTGGCCTACAGAATTTCTCCTGTACGCCCTCCAAGTTATCTAAAACTCAGTGTGGCCGCAGCATTGAATTTATCATCGCTTTTGGCATCAAGCAGACTTACTTCCTTTGGTATTTCCCCATTTCTGTCAAAGGTGTCTTTAATATTTTAATCTTTTAGTCTAGAAATCTTAGAGTCATTTTTGGCTTCCCATGCAGTATAATACTAGTCTTACTTCCTAACCAGATTATTAATCTCTAGAGGTAAGAATTTTGCCATATATTCCTGCTGTACTCTTTATAAGCGCTGGGTGCAGAATAAGTGAATTCATGATAGTTCACTGTAGTGACTCATCATGTCAGGGCGTGAGATGTGTCCATAACTGGCATCATGTATGGCCAATGTGTACAAGTATGATGGACTACAGTAGGAGTTGAAAGAAGAGTTGCATCATTCACTGGGCCCAGAAACAAAAGATCTCCTCTGAGAGTGAGGAATGAAAGGTGTGATACATTCTCCTTGTTCATTCCTAGGCAGCCTCTTTTTCTACTAGAGCAACCATAGTCAAGTAACCGATCATCTTCTGGAACTCTGCAGGGCAGAAAACAGTGGTCTCAATAGATAAAAGGCATTTCCATCTTGTCTTGACACAGACTTCCATCCTGACTCTAGCTATCACTCTGGGTGACATCTAGGACTCTACAGGATTACAGTATTAATGACTACCTTGCAGTGTTGCTGGAAAGATTCAGCAGACTCACAAATGTGGTGGCTCTGGCACTGTGCCTCATCAAGGACTTAAAAAATATTCACCTGTTCCTATTTTTCTCTAAAGTAGTGGTGATTTTTTCTTTTTTTTTTTTAACCTGAAGAAAGCAAAGTATTAAATAGCTGAGACTTTCCTAAGTTTTATCCTGATGGATCTTAGCTTAAAGGCATTTGGCTTTACTTTACCAAGGGCTTACTTATTTGGAGAAAAAACCAAAACAAACAAACACCACTCTTTCCTATAATGACAACAGCAAAAAACTACTACTTACAGTCGAAGAAGCATCAGTTCTTTTTACCTCAGTAATTGGTAATGCTTGGATAAGCTCAAGAAGAAGGCAGAACTTAGCCTCTTTTTGTAACCGGCTGAGTTAAATCTGGCCAAAGGAGAGAAGTTTGAATATGTGATCTGTATCTTTCCCTTGAACAATTAGCTCCTATTGCATAGATAGTAGAAATTAAAAAATATATATAGGACAAAGCTTTAGCAATTAATTGGATTATAAATGTATTTAGAAAAGCCTCGCTTCTATTTTTCTACCAGGTGTGGAGGTTAGACTAGTCTTTTAATTGAAATTCTTCATTAGTTATCTTACCATTAGTGTTTGATAGCCTTAAAAGGTAAACTAAAGAAAATAGAATCCCTTCATAACAGCTGCAGTTCATTTGCAAAAACAAGGTTTGTTTATTTGCAAGATTGAAAATGATGCTTAAACATTAAAAATGTATTACTTCTCCCCCTGATAAACATAACTTGACTGATTTAGCTTCTATCCAAGATTATATAACTAGTGAATGTTTTACATTCTTATGTATTTTAAGAAATATCATTGTAATAAAATTCAGTAAAAATTTGTTTTTATCTACACGGGTGAAGGTTTTCTGTTGTACTATATGAGACTACAAATCACATAGGCTACCATTACAGTTATCTTTTATTTTTAATGATGCTGACGAGTGTACTTTTAAGAAACATATCTTTCATGAAGAAAACACTAATTGTTAAAAGTAGAAACCTTGAATTGTTGGACATTCTTTTACGTGTGTGTGTAAGAAATATTTTCTATAACAAAATTGCTGTTTTTCTACCATTAGAATTTCAGGAATATATGTTAAAATAGCTCGTGAATCCTGAACCACTTTGGCTGGATGGAAAAATGAATTTAATGCCATCAAAGAAACACAGAAACTTAAAAATGTACCTTTGATCTTGAAGGAGATGAAAAGTGGAGGCATATTTTTATCTTTGATGACAGCTGAACGAGTTTGAATAAATTAACAGATTTTTTTTGCATATTTCTAACTCCCACAGTGATGGTCTGCTTAATGTTGCCAATATTATTATATAATAATTAGTTTCATTGTGAAAAGTACAAAGCGTATGTGTCTACACACACACACATTTCTTTGAAACAGAGCTGTAAGATAAAGGTATATTTGTGAGGACTAAAACATATCAGTCTTATATTCTATTATTGACATAGTAGAAGTGGATAATGCACCTACTAGAAATCAACATTGTGGATGTGGGCATGACATATAAATTATTTATGCTTCTGTTTAGCCATCTGTGCCAGGATTTTATTTAACCCAAATAAAATGTGTTGTATGTGCCTCAGGGATTGTTCTGCTGTTTCTGTTCTCTGAAACTTAAATATATCTGTAGATACCACTCACCCAGAAGACAAGTTTAAAAAGTAATATGTCCTGCATGATTTAAATCCACAAGTTTCCAGAGTTCAGGGAAATCTGTGTTGGAACACCTAATTTTTTTTTTTAACAGAATTGACTATTCTTTGAAAAAAAAATACCTAGCACAATCCTTATCTATATTCTTGACAATGTCTAGCATTGCTCTAATAATTATTTATTGACTGTATGACTTTAGGAATAAGAATTTTTCTATTTTATTTGATCATTCAGCAAGCTTTTGTGGGTACATAGTGGTGAACCAACAGACGTGGTCTCTGCCCTCATGGAACTTGTAGTCTTGTGGGGAAACAGGCATTTCACCAACCTAAACCAAATATAAATTATAAATTGTGGTAAGCATTTTGAAGGAAAAGGGGAGGGTGCTGTGGTCAAGTGTATTAGAGACTAATTTTGGCTGGGAGATGGTGTCTGGGAAGACATTTCTAAGAAAGTAGTGTTGAATTCAGGCCTAAAGTAAGAGGTAAATAGATGATAAATGGACAGAAGAATATTTCAGACAGAGAAAACGTGTGAACAACCTTAAGAAGAAAGACAAAATGAGTGGCCGAGTGCAGTTGCATCTCAGTGGACAAAAAAAGAGAATGTGGAAAACCAGGGTGGAGAGACAGAAACCTGACTGTTCAGGGAAAGGCTTTTGGATTGTATTCCAAGTGCAGTGGACAGATCTTCTGGTTACAGGGGTCACTTGCTGTATAATGGCATGTTGGGTTGGAGGAAAGAACAGTGCTAGTAAGGGACTAGCCAGGAGACTCTTGTGATAGTCCAGGCAAGAAATGGTGGAGTATTTTGCTTGGGATGGTACCTGTAGAGTTTGAGAGGAGTGGGTGCTTCTGCTGGTAAAATTATTAGGGTTTAGTGATGAAGTTTGAACCAGTCCATTATTCCATGTCCAGTTCTAATTGGTGCTTCTTGTCCTGCATATAGGTTTCTCAGGAGGCAGGTAAGGTGGTGTAATAGTCCAGTTTCTTCAAGAATATTCCATAGTTTGTTGTGAGCCACAGAGTCAAAGGTTTTAGCATAGTCAATGAAGCAGAAGTAGATATTTTTCTGGAATTTCCCTATGATCCAGAGGTTGGTGGCAGTTTGATCTCTGGTTCCTCTGCCTTTTCTAAATCCAGCTTGTACATCTGGAATTTCTCAGTTCATGTACTGCTGAAGCCTAGCTTGAAGGATTTTGAACATCACCTTGCTAGTATGTGAAATGAGTGAAATTCTATGGTAATTTGAACATTCTTTGGCATCGCCTTTCTTTGGGATTGGAACGAAAACTGACTTATTCCAGTTCTGTGTCCATTGCTGAGTTTTCCAAATTTGCTGGCATATTGAGTGTAGCACTTTCACAGCATCATTTTTTAGGATTTGAAATAGCTCAGCTGGAATTCCATCACCTCCACTAGCTTTGTTTGTAGCAATGCTTGCTAAGGCCCACTTGACTTCGTACTCCAGGATATCTGGCTCTACGTGAGTGACCAACTACACCATTGTGATTATCTGGGTGATTAAGACCTTTTTTGTACTGTTCTGTGTGTTCTTGCCTCCTTTTCTTAATCTCTTCTGCTTCTATTAGGTCCTTGCCATTTCTGTCCTTTACTGTGCCTATCTTTGCATGAAATGTTCCCTTGGTATCTACAATTTTCTTAAAGAAATCTCTAGTCTTTCTCATTCTATTGTTTTCCTCTGTTTTTTTGCATTGTTCACTTAAGAAGGCTTTCTTATCTCTCCTTGCTTTTCTCTGAAATTCTGCATTCAGTTGGGTATATCTTTCCCTTTCTCCTTTGCCTTTCACTTCACTTCTCTCCTAAGCTATTTGTAAGGCCTCCTCAGACAACTACTTTGCCTTCTTGTATTTCTTTTTCTTGGGAATGGTTTTGGTCACCACTTCCTGGGCAGTGTTATGAACCTCTGTCCATAGTTCTTCAGTCATTCTGTCTACCAGATCTAATCCCTTGAATCTGTTCATCACCTCCACTGTGTAATCACAAGGGATTTGGTTTAGGTCATACCCAAATGACTTTCTTCAATTTGAGCCTGAATTTTGCAAAAGGATGAATTGCAATAAGTGATGAATTGGATGGCATGAATGAAGAGGTGTGAAGCATGGGGTTTCGGCTCAAGCACCTGGGAATAGATGGAGGTAGGGATGGAGATGGGGAAAACTGAGATGGAGAAAATTGGAAGATTACTAGGTATAGTGTGAAGCTCTAGATATCACCTGCGTTATCACTTTGCCTTCTAGCTCCCTCTTCATTCCTTGGAAGAAAATAATGCAGCTGAAGAGAGCTTTGTTCAGTATGATTGTGTACAGAAGTGATTTCTGTATTCTTCCAGAGGTTCAGAAAAGAGTATCACAGGCCACATAATTAAGCTGGTCAGTCTGGTTGTTTTGTGGAGAAACATGTAGCTTCAGATTTTAATAGGAGGCCGGCTCATATGAGAGACAAAATTCTGAGGGGTATGTATGTGTATTTCTTAAGTGGATTTTTAAAATTGAAGTAAGTGTAGTTGATTTATAATATTATATTAATTTCAGAAGCATAACATAATGATTTAAAATTTTTATAGATTATTCTACATTTTAAATTATGATGAAATATTGGCTATACTCTCTATGCTGTACAACATAACTTGTAGCTTATTTATTTTATACAGTATCAATAGTTTGTAGATTAACCTCCTATCCCTATCTTGTCCCTACTCCCTTCTCTCTCCCCATGGTAACCACTAGGTTGTTCTCTCTATCCAAAATAAAATTTTAAATAAAACCGAAATTCTAAATCAAATGTAACTTTATAATGAATATTTGACAGTCAGTAGCTCAGCTGGTAAAAAATCTTCTTGCAATGCAGGAGACCCCAGTTCAATTCCTGGGGCAGGAAGTACCAAAGAAGGGATAGGCTACCCACTCCAGTATTCTTGGGCTTCCCCAGTGGCTCGGATGGTAGAGAATCCACCTGCAGTGCAGGAGACCTTTCAATATCACTTTTCAGTGTTGAAATACCCTTTTCAATCCCTTTTGGAAAACGTTAGTAATTGGTTCATGAATTTCATTTTGTCGCTTTCAAGCTCCAAGTTTCCCTTCTTGGCCACTAATCTTTGGAATTTGAATTCTCTTGCTCTTTGAATCGGAGGATTGTGGAGGGCAGGGTAATTCTTGGAGCTGTGAGAGTCTACATCCCAGTCCTTCCCTTCCAGTGCTCACATTATGGGTTTCACCTCTGTTGGAGGAGCTCTATGCCAGGGTTTTAGGGCTTTCAGAATAAGAGTGATGACTTCTAGGTGATGTGCTTCTCCAAGGTTAGGACTAAATGAATATAATCAGAAGGAGAATCTGGTTGACTTTCCTTAGAAGCAGCTCTAGACCTTGGAAAAAGTATAAATTTGTGAGCAAGTTTTATTCAGTGCTTCTGGCTTCTTTTTGTGAAGGCCTTTCCTTTCCTACCTCCACTGCCTGTTTTCTCTCTTCCTCAGGACTCTATAGAATTCCTTTGTGTCTTGTGAAAGCAGAAGTGTTAGTCTCTCCGTTGTGTCTGACTCTTTGCAACCTCACGGACTGGGACCCACCAGGCTCCTCTGTCCATGGAATCTCTAGGCGAGAATATTGGAGTGGGTGGCCATCCCCTTCTCCAGGGGATCGTCCTGACCTAGGGATCAAATCCTGGTCTCCTGCATTATGGTAGCACTTGTTAAAATATCTGAAAATTTCCCTGTGCTTGTGTGGTGAAATACTTCTCTCGAGGGTAATTTGCATAACAATGAGGAGAGGAAGAGAGGTTTAACCCCCCAAAAGGTATTCCATGCTTGTTATTGTTTATGAAGTTTCTGGATCAGAAAAGGGTGTAGTTTTTATTAAAAACAAAACGAAACAAAAACCTCGATAAGCATCTAATCATGCCAGATACAGCTCATGTTGCAGTAGAGGAAGGGCATCATTTTCCTAGAATTGCTATCGAAGGGGAGAAACATCTAATATGCTTTTATATTGTTTTCATTGACTGAATATAACCTTTCTTCTTCCAGAAACTTCTGTCAGCAAAATTATTGACCTCATGGTTTGTACACGATCTCCTTTAGGAATGGGATTAATGTGTAGTGGTGTTAAATTGAATGTAGTTATTTTCCTTGTTGTCTGAAGAAATAGCCCTGTAAAGAGGAAGGGCTTCCTTTATATTACATGAAAACAAAAGTTTAAACAGCAGTTCAGAAATATAATGGCGCAAGAGAAAGTCTTAGACAGTGAGACCTAATTCTATCTTTCTCCCTCACTAAATTCCCTTTTCCTGTGTTTGCCAAGTCTTCTAACACCCTGGCCAGCTTTCCTATCCTTAAAAGTAAGGAAAGGATGCACAAGATGAGTGTATTCATGAGCTTGGGGAATCACCTGATGACCTCACTAAAAAGCAGATTCTGATTCATTCTGTCTGGGGTGGGTCCCAGATTCTGCATTGCTCATAAACTCCCAGGTGATACTGGTCCACACTTTGGGTAGCAAAATATGAGAGCAAAGTTTTCCAAACCTGACAGCATGAGGCTGACCTTTGTGGCTGTATTTTTGTGTGGCTGCCAACATTTAGGATTTATTGAAGTAGATCAGGGCTTCTCCACCCTGGCTGCATGTTAGATCACTTGAGAAGATTTAAATATTGATACTTATGTCTGTTTCTCACTCCAGATCCATGAAAATCACTCTTTTGAGAGGTGGGGCTCAGAACAAGTAACTCCTGTGATCCCCTTCAATTCTCCTCAACCTCCATCTCAATCAAATGAATAGTCAAAATTGAGAAACACTCATAAAGATTTTGGTGGTCTTGTGATTTAGTTTTTGACCTTCCAACCCTTGAGGAAAAAGTGTTTCACTTCATGTCCATCTCTGGGAGGATATTGGATGGTCTTGAAAAAAATACAATGAAATGTTTTTGAGCCCGTCTCTTGCAGAGATCCATTTGAGAATCTGTTCTTGTGTGGGATTATTGCTTCTGAAATGTTTTACCAGACTACTACCACCTGTGACAGAAAATTACCCAATTCTAAGATTCCTCAAATAGGAACATATGTGTATTTAAAACATTTGGACATGATTGTTGCTAAATAGGTCTTCTAATGTGGCCCTAGTGATAAAGAATCCATTTGCCAATGCAGGAGATGCAGGAGATGGGGGTTCGATCCCTGGGTCAGGAAGATCCCCTGGAGAAGGAAATGGCAACCTACTCCGGTATTATTGCCTGCAAAATTCCATGGACAGAGGAGCCTGGCAGGCTACAGTCCATAGAGTCTCAAAGAATCAGATACGACTGAGCCACTGAACACTGAGACTATTTATAAATATCTTCAAGAACTAAAACAGTCTGAATCCTAAGGAAGGTTTAATTTTTTAGAACTCATGGCTCTTCATATTTTAAGAGCTGTGAGGACAAATCAGAACTGGTTTCCCTGATTGGTTGATGAATGTCAGTGTATTTGTGCTGCTATGACAAAATGCCATAAATCGCGAGGCTTATAACCAGCAAAAATTTATTTCTCACAGTTCTGGGGTCTGCAAAGCCATGGTCAGGGTGCCAGCATTGTCAGATTCTGGTGAGAATGCTCTTCCTGGTTGCAGACCACTGACTTCTCATCGTATTTTCCTCATATGATGGAAGCCAAGCAGAGGGAGCAAGCTCCCTTGTCATTACTATAAGTGTCCTAATCCCAGTCATGAAGGGCTCCATCCTCATGACCTCATTGAATCCTAATCAAACCCCCAAAGTCCCACCTCCTAATACCATCACACGAGGAGTAGGGTTTCAACGTATCAGTTTTGGGAGAATGCATACATTCATTCCATAATAAACAGGATGTAGATGGTCGCTCAGAATTATGGGCAATTTCTTTAATGGCTTTGTGTTTTCAAAACTTCTGAGGTGGTCTTGCTTTTGAGATTTGCAACTATCTCCTTTGCAAAGGACGTTATCCTTCAGTAACCAGATTGCTTTTCCCTGCCATGTTTTAAAGCCAAAGGGAATTAAAATTTTCTGGAAGCAATTTTAATTACCCTGCTATCCTGTTCTTAATATTTGTTAATAATACCAGATTTCACATTTACTGCAGTAATAATTTTCATGACTATAGGGAAATGGAGCAGTTGTGTGAATATTTCATATATACATACTGAGTTCCAACAAACAGACAAGTTTCCAAAAGAAGCTCCTGGACTATTTATTTAATACTTAGTAATTTCCATTTAATTTAGCCTTTGACATAAAGAAGACTCTGTCTCTCTTTATCTTTCTTTCCCACTTTCTCCTAATATTTTATTTTGTAGTTTAGCTCTTAGTATAATTTTATAGGTTTTGGTTTGCAGGGTCAACATTTTAATTTTTATTTTTCCTAGGGTATTTGTTTATACACACACAGAGAGCGCTAACACACAGAAAGCTCTCTCTGCGTATATAACACAGTTGTAAAAGAATCTTGTACACAATAAACAATAATAGTTTATAGGCAATTTTTACTCCAATGGTTAGTTTATAAAGATTTTGCTCACATTAATCTAATCTCCATAAACTACTCAGGGTGGTAGACATTGTTATGAGGAAACCAATAACCTAACTAAAATTCCCCAGGTTTTTCACAGTAGCTCCCTTGGTTGTATTGAGACAATCCAAGTGTTGGCAGAAAATTTGTGGAAAGGGCTTCTAGTGATAATTAAAAAAACAATTTTTTTTTATTGGAGTATAGTTGCGTTACAGTGTTGTGTTAGTTTCTGCTGTACAGCAAAGTGAATCAGCTCTACGTATGCACACATCCTCTTTTCCTTCCTATTTAGGTCACCACAGAGGTTTGTGTAGTTTGGTGATAATTTGTAATGAAAATTTACTAGTTGATGACTTGAAGGACCTAGCACCGTGGTTAATTTTCTCAGTTCAGTTCAGTTCAGTTGCTCAGTCGTGTACGACTCTTTGCGACCCCATGAATTGCAGCACGCCAGGCCTCTCTGTCCATCACCATCCCCCAGAGTCTACCCAAATCCATGTCCATTGAGTTGGTGATGCCACCCAACCATCTCATCCTCTGTCGTCTCCTTCTCCTCCTGCCCTTAATCTTTCCCAGGATCAGGGTCTTTTCAAATGAGTCAGCTCTTCACATCAGGTGGCCAAAGTATTGGAATTTCAGCTTCAGCATCAGTCCTTCCAATGAACACCCAGGACTGAACTCCTTTAGGATGGACTGGTTGGATCTCCTTGCAGTCCAAGGGACTCTCAAGAGTCTTCTACAACACCACAGTTCAAAAGCATCAATCCTTCAGCACTCAGCTTTCTTTACAGTCCAACTCTCACATCCATACATGACTACTGGAAAAACCATAGCCTTGACTAGATGGACTTTTGTTGACAAGTAATACCTCTGCTTTTTAATATGCTGTCTAGGTTGGTCATAACTTTCCTTCCAAGAAGTAAGCATCTTTTAATTTCATGGCTGCAGTCACCATCAGCAGTGATTTTGGAGCCCCCAAAAATAAAATCAGCCACTGCTTCCACTGTTTCCCCATCTGTTTGCCACGAAGTGATGGGACCAGATGCCATGATCGTAGTTTTCTGAATGTTGGCTTAAAAGCCAACTTTTTCACTCTCCTCTTTCACTTTCATCAAGAGGCTCTTCAGTTCCTCCTCACTTTCTGCCATAAGGGTGGTGTCATCTGCATATCTGAGGTCATTGATATTTCTCCCAGCAATCTTGATTCCAGCTTGTGCTTCCTCCAGCCCAGTGTTTCTCATGATGTACTCTGCATATAAGTTAAATAAGCATGGTGACAATATACAGCCTTGACATACTCCTTTTCCTATTTGGAACAAGTCTGTTGTTCCATGTCCAGTTCTAACTGTTGCTTCCTGACCTGCATACAGGTTTCTTAAGAGGCAGGTCAGGTGGTCTGGTATTCTCATCTCTTGAAGAATTTTCCACAATTTATTGTGATCCACACAGTCAAAGGCTTTGGCATAGTCAATTCTCAGTTAGGCTTTATAAAATATTCGGAATGGTCGAAGCAGTTCTTATGTTTGCCTTCGTAAACCCAGAGCACATATTGCTAACACGTAATCATTAAGACCTTGAGGTAAGGGCTGGTGAGCACAGAGTCTAGTTACTTTGCTCTTTGTTGGTCTAAATTAATGGAATCAAACTCCAAGCATAAAGATGAATAGAGAGCATATTTCTTTGACTATTTTTTTTAAAACTTTAAACTCTAGTACAAGCAAATATTTTAGTATGTACCTAGCAAATATCTGGATTGTCCATATTATATATTATTAGTTAAAATTAAGTATATTTTTAAAAAAAATAAGATTGAAGTCAGGCAATATTTCAACAATTCACTTTTTAAAAAGATTTATTTTTAATTTTACAATATTGTGTTGGCTTCTGCCATATAACAACGTGAATCAGCCATAAGTATATATATGTCCTCTCCCTTTTGAAGCCCCCCATACCCCATTCCATCCCCTCTAGGTTATCACAGAGTACTGCTTTGAGCTCCCTGTGTTATACATCAGCTTTCCATTAGCTATCATTTTACATATGATAATGTATATTTTTCAGCGCTACTCTCTTGATTCATCCCACCCTCTCCTTCCCCTATGGTGTCCAAAGTCTGTTCTCTATGTCTGCATCTCTATTCTTGCCCTGCAAATAGGTTCATCAGTACCATTTTTCTAGATTCCATAAATGTGCACCAATATATGATATTTTAAGAAGTTGTGGTACATGGTACATATATGTAGAGTGGAATATTACTCAGCCATAAAAAGAAATGAATTTGAGTCAGTTCTAGTGAGGTAGATGAACCTAAAGCTTGTTAAACAGAGTGAAACAGCTCACTTTTGATTCCAACTTCTGTATTCTTTTTCCCAAACCACTCTGCCTTCAAGCTAATATAAGCATTAGTCTTCCTTGGCGTGGATTGTTTTAAGACTTACCTTTCATTCCTAGTCATATTTCCCATAGAAAAGATTCGAATTTGCAAATATCTCAGTCAAGAATTGGAATTTAAGGAGCTTTGTGCTTCCTGCTTCTGACCTCCTGGGGCACTGGGGCTTAGTGAGTCTATCACTCATTGCTGGAAGGAGTTGTACATGTGACATATGGTCCAAGACTTGGCACAGAGCAAGGGCTCTGCTCCTGGCTGCTTTTGTTACTAATTTTGTTATTACACAGTAATACTAGGATATAAGTGAAGTAACATATCAACAGCAAATGGATCATGATAGCTGGGCCCTGCTGAGCTGGAGTCTTCATTTTCCCATGTGGAACTATTGAAAGTGGTATGTTGGGGCAGGCTAGTATTTTTAATAACAGACTTAACTAGGGACAGTAAGAACTTCTGATCTAAATCTTAAAAAATATCTTGAAAACAAGTCTATTTATGAGAGAGGCAGACGTGCAAGGCCTTTGGGGATAGTTTGAAGCAGGTTTTTAAAACCATGAGATATGACCCTTCACAGGGCATAGATCGATTTAATGGGTCTTGACTGGCACGCTAAAAGATTGAAATAGAACAGAAATGGAGTACATCTTGTATAGTAAGAGTGTTATCTGATAAATATTTTCAGTTGTGTGTACATGTGTGCATGTGTGTAAACACACCGAGTTGCTATGTAGAATTCTTACTATGAGCTTTAATTAAACAAAATTGAAGAACACTGATTTGGATAGTTTTTAGGGAAAGAAAGCCCTTTAATGTTTTAAGGTCTTTCTGTTTTAGAACTGTGGAATTCCCTTTCCTGGGATACTGGGCTATTCCTCTAATCAAAAAAGTAATTACTGTATTGGGACTTTGTATGCACAGTAGGCATAAAATTTATAATTCTGAGGACTATATCATCCATATGATAAGATAAAAATTACCATAGATGAAAGCATACATGAGGTATTTAGGGAGGTACTTCACACTAAATTTAATGATATTAATTATATAACGAGATCCCTATAAGAATCTATGAATGTATCTGTTTATTGATGTAGTCAGGGCTTCCCAGGTGGAGCAGTGGTAAAGAATTTGCCTGCAGTGCAGGAGATGCAGGCTCAATCCCTGGGTCAGGAAGTTCCCCTGAAGAAGGAAATGGCAACCCACTCCAGTATTCTTGCCTAGGAAATCCCATGGACAGAGGAACCTGGGGGGTTACAGTCCACAGGGTTGCAAAAATGTTAGATACAACCTAGCAACTAAAACAACAGCAAAAACATTGATATAGTCACTCAATTAGCAAGCATATATTATATGCCAGGCACTGTGTTAGGTACTGGAGGGTCAAATAGGAACATACAGCTCAAGAGGCAGATAGGTGTTAATCATGTCATGACACAGATAGGTATAAAATTGCAACCTTGATAAGGGCTGTGATGGAGAGGTACATTGTGTCTAAAATTATTAGGGATGACCTGGTCCAAAGGTCAGGGAAAGGTTTACTAGGGTCATGGCAATTGAGTTAAGGTCTAAATAAATGTAGATGTCAACTAGATACAGAGGGAAATAAATGATGTTTAGATAGCGAGAATGTCAAGCTAAAAGGCCTGCTCTGATGGAAGAGGATGAAGCTTACAAGAGAAGGGAAAAGTCACTGTGGCTATCATGTTCAGGGCAAGGGGCAGAACGCTGAGAGCTGAGGCGTGACAGACTTTGAGGTCATTATAGTCCATGGATATGTTGAAGGGTTCTGATAAGTTACTGATGGATGTTACAGCAGCAAGGGGACGTGATCTGGTTTGAATTTTGAAAAGACCTGCTTGGCTTCAGTGTGGATAATCCATTGAAAGAGTCCTCAGTGATTCCTTCATTGAGAGGGTCTGAGTAAACCGATTAGATAGATCTTGGCATGCTCTAGGGGAGAGATGATGGAAGCTTGAAATTGGAAGATGATGATGAGGATCTAGAGAAATGGCGAGATTTGAAAGGGTTTTAGGAGATAGAATTAATAAGACTTGGTAATACATTAGAATGCTCAGACTATCGCGCAATTGCAGTCATCTCACACGCTAGTAAAGAAATGCTCAAAATTCTCCAAGCCAGGCTTCAGTGAACCACGAAGTGCCAAATGTTCAAGTTGGTTTTAGAAAAGGCAGAGGAACCAGAGATCAAATTGCCAACATCCACTGGATCATCGAAAAAGCAAGAGAGTTCCAGAAAAACATCTGTTTCTGCTTTACTGATTATGCCAAAGCCTTTGACTGTGTGATCACGATAAACTGCGGAAAATTCTGAAAGAAATGGGAATACCAGATGATCTGAGCTGTCTCTTGAGAAACCTGTATGCAGGTCAGGAAGCAACAGTTAGAACTGGACATGGAACAACAGACTGGTTCCAAATTGGAAAAGGAGTATGTCAAGGCTGTATATTGTCACCCTGCTTATTTAACTTATATGCAGAGTACATCATCAGAAACACTGGACTGGAAGAAGCACAAGCTGGAATCAAGATTGCCGGGAGAAATATCAATAACCTCAGATATGCAGATGACACCACTCTTATGGCAGAAAGTGAGGAGGAACTGAAGAGCCTCTTGATGAAAGTGAAAGAGGAGAGTGAAAAAGTTGGCTTAAGGCTCAACATTCAGAAGACTAAGATCATGGCATCTGGTCCCATGACTTCATGGGAAATAGATGGGGAGACAGTGGAAACAGTGTCAGACTTTATTTTTGGGGGGCTCCAAAATCACTGCAGATGGTGATTGCAGCCATGAAATTAAAAGATGCTTACTCCTTGGAAGGACAGTTATGACCAACCTAGACAGCATATTAAAAAGCAGAGGTATTACTTTGCCAACAAAGGTCTGTCTAGTCAAGGCTATGGTTTTTCCAATAGTCATGTATGGATGTGAGAGTTGGATTGTGAAGAAAGCTGAGCGCCGAAGAATTGATGCCTTTGAACTGTGGTGTTGGAGAAGACTCTTGAGAGTCCCTTGGACTGCAAGGAGATCCAACCAGTCCATCCTCAAGGAGATCAGTCCTGGGTGTTCATTGGAAGGACTGATGTTGAAGCTGAAACTCCGATACTTTGGCCACCTCATGCGAAGAGTTGACTCATTGGAAAATACCCTGATGCTGGGAAGGATTGGGGGCAGGAGGAGAAGGGGACAACAGAGGATGAGATGGCTGGATCGCATCACTAACTCAATGGACATGAGTTTGGGTAAACTCCGGGAGTTGGTGATGGACAGGAAGGCCTGGCGTGCTGCAATTCATGGGGTCACAAAGAGTCGGACACGACTCAGCAACTGAACTGAACTGAATACATTAGCTATAAGGGTAATCAGAAGGATGTTGAAAGATGACCCCCAGATTTCTGGCTTACATAATTGCACTGTTGTTGTTGTGCAGTTGGTGAGTCATATCCGACTCTTTGCGACCCCATGGACCATAGCCCGCCAGGTTCCTCTGTCCATGGGATCCTCCAGGCAAGAGTATTGGAGTGGTTTGCCATGCTCTCGTCTAGGGGATCTTCCTGACCCAGGGATCAAATCCATGTTTCTTATGTCTCCTGCATTGCCAGGCGGGTTCTTTACCATTAGCTCCACATAATATTTTTCAGATTAATTTGTATGGGTGCAATCTATCAGTAATTCATTCCATTGTACAGCTGGGTAGTGTCTTGTAGGAATATACCACAATTTTTAATCCATTCTTTTGTTGATGGACATTTGCATTGTTTTTGATTTTTGGCTACTATGAATAAATCTGATGTGAACAATTTTCAACAAGTCTTTTTGTGAAAATATATTTTCATTTCACTTGAGTAGATGCTTAGTAGTGAAATTTCTGGGTTGAATATTTAACTTTACCTTGAAACTGTTTTCCAAAGTGATAATACCACTGTATATTCTTATTAGCATTTTATAAAGAATTTCAGTTATTCCACATTTTTGTCAACATTTTGTATCATTAGCCTTTATAACCACTCTAGTGGTTGAGCAGAGATATATCATTGTGTTTTTAGTTTGTATTCCCCTAATGCGTGTTGATGGTGAACATCTTATTCTTGTGCTTATTGGCCATTGTATATCTATCTTCTCCTGTGAAATATCTGTTCAAGTCATTTGCCCATTTTGTCAGTTGGGTCATTTGCCGTCTGGTAGGATTTTGGGGACCTGTTTTGGATAGAATTTCTTTCTTGGGTAGCAACATGTGAATATTTTCTCTCAATCTGTGGATTTCCTTTTCATTTTCTTGACTATCTTTGAATGAGCAGTTGATTTTAATTTTGATAATGTCTGATTTATTTATCCTGGTGGCTCAACAGAATCTGCCTGCAATGTAGATGTCGGTCTGACCCCCGGGTTGGGGAGACACCCTGGAGAAGAAAATGGTAACCCACTCCAGTATGCTTGCTTGGGAAATCCCATGGACAGAAGAGGCTGGTGGGCTACAGTCCACGGGATCAAAAAAGAGTCGGACATGACTTAGCCACTAAAACAACAATTTATTTATCAACACTTTATTTTATGGTGATTACTGTAAGAGTCTTGGGCTTCCTAGGTGGTGCAAGTGGTAAAGAATCTGCTTGCCAATGAAGGAGACTCAAGAGATGCAAGTTTGATTCCTGGATTGGGAAGATCCCCTAGAGTAGGAAATGACAACTTGCTTTAGTATTCTTACCTGGAAAATTCCATGGACAGAGGAGCCTCATGGGCTACAGTCCATGGGGTTGCAAAGATTGGATGTGATGGAGTGTGCGCACACACACACACACACACACACACACACACACACATGCACCCACTGAAAGAGTCTTAGAAATTTCTGTCTCCTCAGAGTTGCAAAGATCTCCCCCTATGTTTTCTTTTTAGTTTTCACTTTTGTATTTGGGTCTATGGCCTGTTTTAAATTACTGTTGTGTGTGTGGCATGAGGTAGGGGTCATGGTTGGATAGCCAGCTGTTTTAGCACAGTTCACTGAAGTTGTTTTTGTTAATGAAACTGCCTCGGCATCTGCCAAAAATCAGTTGACCATATATGTAAGTGTCTATTTCTGAACTCTTTAATCTGTTTCATCAATCTGTTGTCGTCACTCCAATTTCATACTATATTAATTATCATAGCTGTATATTTCTACAACTTGGTTCTTCTTTTTCAGAATTTATTTTGGATTATTTTTGGTAATTTGTATTTTCACATTCTATAATTATTTTGTCAGTTACTTCAAAAAAGCCTGTTGGTATTTTCGTTGGAATTGTTTACATCTATAGACTAATTTGAAGAGAATTGAAGTCTTAAAATATCTAGTCTTTCAGTTCTTTCACATGGCATAACTCTCCATTTGTTCAAGCCATTTGAGAGCAGCCTTTTTTAGTTTTCACTCTAGAGGTGTTGCATGTATTTTGTTGAATTTATTTCTAAGTATTTTATATTTTTTGATATCATTCTAAGTAAAATTGTTTTGATTTTCCAATTGTTTAATGTTAGTTAATAGAAATAAAATATACTTTTATATTGACTTTATATGACTTTTTATGACTTTGCTAAATTCACTTAATAATTTTAGATATTCTTTTGACTATACCTTAGGATTCTCTATGTAAACAGTCATATCATCTGCAAATAGAAAAAAAATTCATTTACCTTTTCCACATTTGTATCTTTTGTAGTTTTCTTTTTCTTTCTTTTCTCTTTATTTCATTAGTTGGATATCCAATAAAATGTTGAGTAAATATCATTGACTTTTTCCTAATTTTCGGGGAAACATGTTCAATATTTTAGCTTTAAAAATGATGTTAGCAATGGATTTTTTAGTAGGTCTCCTCTATCAGTTTGAGGAAGTTTCCTTTTATTCATAGTTTGCTCAGATATTTTAATCATGAATAAGTATGAATTTTGTCAAATGCTTTTTTCTGCATCTATTGAAATATAATCATATAGCTTTTTTCTTTTATTTGGTTGACGGATTACCTTGATTGATTTTATAACGATACATCAAATTATGTTCATGAGATAAACCCCAGTTGGTTATGATCTATTTTCTTTTTATATATTGTTAGATTCTATTTGCCAATATTTTCTTCTGGATTTTTACAAATACATTCATAACATCTATTGGTCAGTAATGCTTTCTTTAATAGTTCACTTTTCTTTGAATGCTTTTTGTTTCATTGATCAACATTCCAAAGTTTATTTCCTCCTATTTAATCTGGGTTTAATAACTATTATTTTTCTAGTTCTTTTTCCATATAAAAGTTTAGATCATTGATTTTAAACTTTTCATTAAAAATAAACTTTTAAAATGAGAAATTTCTCCCTAAGCACTGCTTTAAATGTATACCACAAACTTATTATCACCCAGTTAAAAATACCTTCTATATTTCTTTTAATTCTACTTTGACCCAGTGGTTTAGAAATGAATTGGATAACATTCATATGTTTTAGATTTTTCTAGATAATTAAAAGATGGTTTCTGATTAAATTACTTTGAGGTCAGAAAACATCAGTCAGTTCAGTTGCTCAGTTGTACAGTCGCTCAGTCGTGTCTGACTTTTTGCGACCGCATGGAATGCAGGATGCCAGCCTTTCCTGTCCATCACCAAAATTCCGGAGCTTGCTCAAACTCATGTCCAACGAGTCAGTGATGCCATTCCAACCATCTCATCCTCTGTTGTCCCCATTTCTCTTGCTTTCAGTCTTTCCCAGCATCAGGGTCTTTTCTAATGAATCAGTTCTTCGCATCAGGTGACCAAAGTATTGGAGCTTCAGCATCAGTCCTTCCAATAAATAGTCAGGACTGATTTCCTTTAGGATTGACTGGTTTGATCTTGTAGCATGTGGTTGAAAATAATGTCTTGGAATAATTTTATTTTAAAAAGAGTCTTTAAAATTTTTATTTTAAGTTAGACTTCTGTAAATCAAGGAAAGGAAAGGTTAGTCACTCAGTCATGTCTGATTCTTTGCGACCCCATGGACTGTAGCCCTCCAGGCTCCTCTGTCCATGGGATTCTACTATAGTGGGCAACTATTCCCTTCTCCAGGGGATCTTCCTGACCCAGGGATCAAACCCTGGTCTCTCACATTGCAGGCAGATTCTTTACCATCTGAGCCACCAGGGAAGCTCTTCTGTAAATCAAACTGATGTACAAAGAATTTGTCCCATCGTGTTAAAATTACATTAATACACTTTTTGGAGGAGTCATCCAAAGTTGCCTCTGCTTTTAAGTGTAATATTCTCAATTTGTGAAGAAGTGACTGTAGCCTTAGTCTTAATAAATTAAACTGTTTTTAGCTGTGATTGTTATAGTCATTAACATTTATTTAATATTAACCATACTTGATTTTCATAGCATAGTATTTACTTGAATGCAAGAGTATTGTAAACTAGCTTGTTTTCAGTGGAGTTTTTAGTTCATATGCAAATCTTGTACTTGTTGCAGATCTCACTTGCTGGTGTTGCTATGCTAATAATAATTTCAAGGATATGTTTTGTTCTTTATTCTATAAAAGCCACAGTTACATTTGTTTATTTTTATGAATTTGTGTTTTTAATTACTTGAAAGATGTACATTCTTAAATGAAGCTAAAAAACTTCCCTTTTCTTCTTTCTTCTTTAGAATCGAGTTTCTTACTGGGAAATGCCCAGATTGTGGATTGGCCTGTAGTTTATAGTAATGACGGTTTTTGCAAACTCTCTGGGTATCATCGAGCTGACGTCATGCAGAAAAGTAGTACTTGCAGGTAGGTAAAAGAACAGATCAGGAATGTTTTCTAAAGTTTAACTAAATGTTGAAGGTGATTAAAAGATTTAAACTTAGACTCACTGTGATATCATGATTTGTGATAAGAAATACATATTTGGTCTTCCACCCAGTTCCTGGCATAGATCTCCTCAATTCTTGGCTTTTCTTGTGATATGTTAATAAGGTGACTTTTGGAAAGCCCTTAGATAACCTAAGGATGGGGTTCACTGCCAGAGAAATCAACCATGTGATTAGAAATGCAATTTTTCCCCAGTCTCCTGGAGAGGGGCTGGAGGTTGAATCAGTACCAATGACAATGATTTAATCAGTTATGACTGTGTAATGACACTTGTGTAAAAACTCAAAGGACAGGTTCAGAGACCTTCCAGTTTGGGCAATGTGTGGAAGAGCCGAGAGTGGCATATCTGTTCCATCTCCCTTTTTCTGAGTTATATCCTCTTGTGATAAACCAGAAGTCTGGTAAGTAAAATGTTTTTCCGAGCTCTGTGAGTTGCTCTAGCAAATTATTCAAATCAAAGGAAGAGGTCTTGGGAACCTCTGATTTATAGCTGGTGCTGAAGTCTAAGGGTGGTGTGTTGGGAACCAATCTGAGTTAGGTGGATCAGAAACACAGCCAACACCTAGGCTTCTGCTGATGCCTGAAGTCAGCAGAAGGGCAGTCATGTGGGACAGAACCCTCAATGTTCAACCTGCAGAATCTGATGCTGCCTCTGGATAGATAGTTGGAATTGGAATTTCAATTCCCCTCTCCCCCAGATTGGAATTGAGAACCTATTGACTCACATAAAACCTATAGGGCAAAAATTATATTAGAATATTAAGGAGATTAAATTGTCAGTAGAAATATATAGTTTAAGAGGCACTGGTGAGAGCTTTTGCTAAGAGAAATATTTTTGCATAGCTGTGAATTTATCAATTCATTCAATAAATATTTTTTGATCACCCTCTATGGGCCATGAACTATTCTAGGTGCCAAGTGATCAATGTTGTTGTTGTTTAGTTGCTCAGTTATGTCCAACTCTGCGACCTCATGGACTGCAGCATGCCAGGATTCCCTGTCCTTCACCATCTCCTGGAGCTTGCCCAAACTCATGTCCATTGAGTCGGTGATGCCATTCAACCATCTCTTCCTCTGTCGTCCCCTTCTCCTCCTGCCTTCAATCTTTCCCAGCATTAGGGTCTTTTCTAATGAGTCAGCTCTTTGCATCAGATGGCCAATGTATTGGAGCTTCAGAATCAGTCCTTCCAATGAATATTCAGGGTTGATTTCTTTTAGGACTGACTCGTTTGATCTCCTTGCAGTCCAAGGTACTCTAAAGAGTCTTCTCCAACACCACAGGACTGGAGAAATAGACTTATGGAGGGCACAAACAAAACCTTGTGCTCACCAGGACCTACAAGGGACTGAACCAGACATAGCTATGAGTGTCCAGGAGTCTCTGGCAGAAGTGTGGGTTGACAATGGCATGCTGCAGGGTCAGGGGCACTAAATACAACAGTCCTGGGAGCTGTGGCTTGATGGCATAGGTCCTTTTGAAGGAGGTTGCCATTACCACCATTGTGAAAGTTGTTCAATTGTGTCCGACTCTTTGTGACTCCATGGACTATACAGTCCATGGAATTCTCCAGGCCAGAATACTGGAGTGGGTAGCCTTTCTCTTCTGCAGGAGATCTTCCCAACCCAGGGATCAAACCTAGGTCTTCTGCATTGCAGGCAGATTCTTTACCAGCTGAGCCACTGGGGAAGCCCGTTACTGCCATTACCCCTACCATAGTTTGGCCTTAGGCTAAACTACAGGGAGGGAATACAACCCTGCCTATCAGCAGAAAATTGGATTAAAGGTTTATTGAGCATGGCCCTAACCACCAGAGCAAGACCCAGGTTTACCCATAGCCAGTACCTCACATCAGGAAGCTTCCACAAGCCTCTTATCCTCATTCATCAGAGGGCAGACAGAATGAAACCACCATCACAGGAAACTAACCAAAACTGATCATGTGGATCACAGCCTTGTCTAACTCAATGAAACTATGAACCATGCCATGTAGGGCACCCAAGATGTGTGGGTCATGGTGGACAGTTCTGACAAAATGTGGTCCACTGGAGAAGGCAATGGCAAACCACTTGAGTATTCTTGCCTTGAGAACCCCATGAGCTGTATGAAAAGGCAAAAATGAAAAGTGATCGTTGGAGCAGCCTGTATCAGAGACCCACTGATATCATCAGCACTTTTTGAGTTGCTAAAACTGTCTTGAACATAGAGTCAACAACCCTCAACCAAGTAGGACATGGTTTTAAACATTTAAAGAGATCAAGATAAAGTTCTTTCATCTTGAATAATCACACATACTTTTGTCATGTTGGTATGTTGTACCACTGCTATTTTGTTTGACTTATGTAAAACAGAATCTGGCATTTATATTATTTATAACAATGCTTTTAAAATATTCCATATCTGTGAGCTTAAAGAGAATATTACCAAAAAAGATCACAAAAAAGAAAAGGAAGCTCTATATAAGGAACCAGTTTAGAACTGAAAACTTTTCACAATATTTCAGTAAGACCAGATGGGATGTTTTTCCTTGAGTTAATTTTTCTTTAACGCTCCCACTTAACTAAGTACCAAAATCATGTTATTTTAGAACTGCAGGGTATATGAATTATTTTCTACTCCATATTCATTATTTTTCAGAAAAAAAAAACTTGAGGTAGAGATAGGTGAAGGGATTTGCCCAGGGAAACAGTGATTGATTTTTTTCTACCTATTTTTTTCTTTCTTTTTTTCCTACCCATTTATGCTGCAAAACATTATATGCATGTACAAATATATATATATATTCTACATCTTCATGGAGGGTAGGGATTTCATATGGAGTCTAAACCTTACTATTCATGGAAATTACCTAGAGAGGTTTAGCAAAACACAGATTCTCAGACCTCACCTTAAGCCTATTGAATCAAGATCACCCCAGGTGGGTAGGTGGGAGCAGGAGTCAGTACTTGTAACCAGCAGCTCAGATGGTTCTAGTGCTTAGTGAGCTTTAAGAAATTATCTGTTCGAACATCCTCTTCTTTCACTTATCCTCTTCCAGTGATCCTCATTTTCTCTCTATTAAAGTCATTCTCACATTCAGCCTTCACTTCCAGGAGTGAAATTGGTAAGTAGGAACAATGGAAAACGGTGGCCCCTCTTTGAGAGACTCCCTCTGTTAGCACTGTTGTTTCTTGTGCCTTTTATCTTCTGGGTAGATATTGGCTCTTGGCCTAGCACTCTCATTGAGGTGTGTGTTCTAAGTTCTGGGAGGCTGAGGTTTGTATGGACCATTTCTGCTCCCTTGTCTCAGCAGCGTTTAGATTAAATGTTATTATATAGTTTTGAAATCACTGAATTCTAGTTAAATATGGACACAAATAATTTCATAGTGAGGGTAGCCTTGTAAACAAATCATTTTACTGATTTTAATAATGACAAGTTTTAGACAGAGTAAGAAACTACACATCAATGAGTCTTTGTCTTTCCCAATCCTTCTCTCATTAGACCAGGTGTATAGAGTGAAAAATTAAATATATTCCTCTGTTTGTTCCAATATTTTCATTGTGATTACTCTGGACAAAGCCTCTATTTTATTTGTTTCATTTTATTTCTTCTTCTTTTATTTCTTTTCTCCTTCATTCCATCCTCCTTCGTCTTCCATAGTTATTCATTTTAGTGTATTTATTTTATGTCTTTCTAACAATTCCATTTGTAAAATAAATATGTGTATTCTTGTAATGATGTTGCTTTATGTGCATTTGTTTTTAAGGCCTGCCTAGTTTATACCATGTAGTAAAATATACAATTTCTTGCTCTTTTCATTCACCGTTATGTTCTTGAGATTTTGTTGCTGTTGTTGCTATATCATAATCTGTTTCATCATGTCTGACCATTTTATAGTGTTCTCATAGCCTGCATCTTCATTAATCCATTTTACTAGTCTGAATTCCAACTTCTGCCACTTTGCTACTCTATCAACTTGGAGGTAAACATCCTTATAGCCATCTTCTTGTGGTCCCATGTGAGAAGTGTCTGTCACTATGCCCAGAAATAAGATTGCTGTGCAGTAGAATATATGCAGAAATTGTAAATTAACTGCTGTCGGATTGCTGTCCAGAACGGCCCTCTGTTTCCACTCTCATTTGCCATGAGGGAGGGTTATATCCTTCCCTGGTGGCTCAGACAGTAAAGCGTCTGCCTACAATGTGGGAGACCTGGGTTCAATCCCTGGGTTGGGAAGATGTCCTGGAGAAGGAAGTGGGAATCCACTCCAGTATCCTTGCCTGGAAAATTCCATGGACGGAGGAACCTTAGGCTATAGTCCATGGGGTCGCAAAGAGTCAGACACGACTGAGCGACTTCACTTTCACGTCCTTGTACTTTATAGTAGCAGCTAAATTTCTATCAAAAAAATCTGATGTGTGCCATGTACTCTCATTTTTATTTCAGCTAAAATTTCAAAAATGATTTTTTATGAAATTTCTGGATTCCTAGGAATTTCAAATGTTCATTTTGTTATTTAATAATTGAATTTCCAAGCTTTTGGGCTGTTGCTCTATCCTGAAGGACATAGAACACATTGTGTGTTAGAAAGAGATTGTATGTAGGTTTTGGGGGAATGACATTTAAAAATGTCTGATCTTATCTCAGGACCCTTATAAAGTCCTGACATTAGACACATACTGTCATAGTTCAGGTAAAAACCACTTTAGCATTCTACTTTTGATTAATCTGAGCCTTTTAAAAGCCTGTTCTGCTTTTTAAAAAATTATTTTTATTTATTTTTACTATTTAAGATAGAAGGGTGGGAAGACCAATCATAGAGGCAGGGAGGATAGGAGTAGACAGATGCATTCGAATACAATTTTTTTTTTTCCCATGGAAGGCCCATTAATAATCCTTAACCAAGCTATCAGATTAGACAATAAAGCAGAGCTGTTAAATGGCACTTTGTTTTCACAAGTAGTTTTATTAACACAGGGTTACCTCAGTCAACAAGAGAACATTCCACATGATGGATGTCAGTCAGTCCCTTTCCATTTGGCTGAGGGCTCTGCTTTACACTGAGAAAAGTTCTGGAGGGCAGAGTGTCTCAGTGATCATGTCACACTCCAAACATTAGAGATGTCTGATTCTAGTCCTAGTTTCCCTTAATTACATGTCATAGATTTACCTTTTATGACTCGATCTAAATCCTTTTAACCTCATATAAATTAATGGGCTGTGAAACCTTTTATGATCCATTGTAGAAAGTATGTAATGCTTTGATTTATTATGAAATTACTTCTTTCAGATTTTGAAAGCTGTTCCTATTTATTTCTAAATCCTTCTCCTCACTCTCTCTTACGCTTCTTTTTGATCCTTTGACTATAGATTTCAGCCCATCCTGTGATTAACTTTCATGATGATTTTACTTTTGTGGCTGAATCTGAGGTGGAGACCACATATTTTTAAGTCAATCTGTGTGGTTTCTGTGATGAAGCATTTGCTAGGCTGTGAACTACAGCCTGTATGTAATTTTATCCTTTACTTGTGGGGACTGAATATTTATGTGCTCAGTCCAAGAACATTGTTAACCCTTAGCAGATATTTTAAAGTTAATTTTTATTGGAGTTTAGTTGCTTTACAATTCTGTGTTAGTTTCTACTGCACAGTGAAGTGAATCAGTTCCTGCATTGCAGTGGATTCTTTACCATCTGAGCTACTGGGGAAGCCCTTATGTATACATATATCCCTTCTTTTGTGGATTTCCTTCTCATTTAGGTCACCACAGAGCACTGAGGAGAGTTCCCTGAGCTGTACAGTAAGTTCACATTGTTGACCATTAGCAGGTGAAGATAGATAGGCAGTGTTTATGATTAGCTTATATATTTTCTCAGTGTGCTGTTTCCTTTCTTCCATGGAAGTCTGTCAACATGGTAGCCATCCTTCCTGTCTGGTATCATAATGAAGCTCATTTGTGAGATTTTGATGGCAGAACAAGGGATCCAAAAATTAAGTAAATCTTGATATAAAGCAAAGTCACTGGTCCCTAGAAGTTTCCGGGGTAGGATGTACATGAAAGATACACTGCCAAATGCTTAGGATGTACATGAAAGATACCCTGTCAAATGCTCAGACAAGGTGGATATGGCCCAAGCTAGCCTTCAGGAAATCTCCCTTACTCCCAAGATCAGATCTTCCCACAAGTTAGTTGTGTGGCTAGATAAGTGGACAGAGTATCCAGCAGCAGGCTGTAGGTGAATGTATACCTCAATGTCATGGGCTCACAAAGGAAGAAGACACACAGAATGATGTGTGTATCTCTTTCAGACACAGTGACTCTGCCCAGTAGCAGGAATGAACTAACTCTTGCTCTCAAATTATAAAGGATCAAGGGAGTAGGGTTGGGGCTGGAAGGGCCTTCTTCTAACCCCACCCATGAGAAGCATTCCAGTAATAATTCAGCGATTGTATAGTACATTATAAGTTATAACTTCATGTACATTATCCTTCTTAATTCTCACTGTCTGAGTTATAGTAACATTATCATCCCTGGTGGCTCAGAAGGTAGAAAATCTGCTTGCAGGGAAGAAGACCCCAGTTTGCTTCCTGGATAGGGAAGATCTCCTGGAGAAGGAAATGGCTACACACTCCACTGTTCTTGCCTGGCAAATTCCATGGACAGAGGAGTCTGGTAGGCTACAGTCCATGGGGTCGCAAAGAGTTGGACATGACTGAGCAATTAACATTTTCACTTTTCACGGATGAAAGAACTAAGAGTCAGAGAAGTGAAATGACTTGGCCATGGATTATACAGTTTATAAGTGGTCCTCTAGTGCAGTGGTCCTCTGTTATATCATGGCTGCTCCATATTATAGCAGGGATAGATTGCTTCTGTTCATCTAATTTTATTTTCTGTCCAATAAGACAACAGTGTAGTTGTGGAAGTCATTTATCATTACTGAAGGGGAGTTTGGTGATCCAATAGAGTAATTTGAAGTTCTATACTTTTTTAGTATTCCCATTATATATTCCTGGAGGATAGTCAATAAGATACGTAAAAGCTGTATAAAATTATTTTATAGATATGTGGTTTCTAAAGTCTGATGGTTATCATTTCTAAATCTTGTTTCCATTCAAATACCATTAACCATTCAAAGACTGCATTGAGCTTCAGCCATCTGGAGTAAGGTTGCAGGAAACCTTGGTAAAGAAATTCAGCATTTACACATAAGGAAAGCTGAGCAAGTAAGCAAATGTGCCATACCTATAGTACCCATAGTATATGCAGAAGCACTGGTTTAGTCATTTTGGTTGGGCAGTACTGGGTGGAAATACTTTTAAAATTAGAATTATTTTCCAGAACATTTGCCTTGGAAGAATGGATAATACATTTCAGACATTCTTTTGGGTCATTTTGAAATACCGTTTACTATTTAACAGCTATATTTTACTGCTTCAAATATGTGTTCTGTCACTGGAAATACATAGTTTAATAAGCTTAAAATAAAAATATGAGTGAAATAATATGATATAAAATATTATTTTTGAGAAATTATCCACGGTATAATAATCTGGGATTTTTTTCTTAAAATGCCCCTGTTTTTCTTAGAACAGGCTATTTTAGCATTGGGAGAGCTAAAGAGTAATGGGTTATAGAATTTTCAGGGTTTATTTGAGAAACTGCTTGTTTTCACCTTCTCTTTAGAATTTTAGCTGAATCAAACTTGTGTTGTATTTCTTCTTAAGTGTTACTGTTACATCAGTTTCCAAGGTAGTTTCTTTTTTTTTAATTTGAGTTGTAATTTATTTTAACCCTATTAGAGTTCAGTTCCTTGTTATATTTTAGATGATTTGTTTTTCATGTTTTTTAGTTGGCTGATTGTGAATATTGTGTTTTGGTTTATTGAACCATACATAGACTCTGACATTTAGTAATAGAAGTAAATGCTTTTTCTTTTCTTAAAGACCACAAACATTTAGTAGTTTAATTGCTCATATCATACTTTTTGTTTTTGTGTGTTTTAATGTTTTCTCTTTAGTAGAGTCTTTAGATTAAAAATACCAGTCAATAAAAAGTTTACTCGTCTGTAAAAAATATTAGCAGTATTAAACTAGTGTGTTGTTTTGGTGGAGGCAAGGTGGGTGACTTTGTTCACTTTAACTGAGGAATTCTAATTTAATTGTGATGTCCTCAGGAGATTTTCATAAAACTCACATGATAGTAAGTCAGGCTTTGACAGGAACAGTGGCTTTTCAATGCCCTCTGAAGCATCATGTGCTAGTCTGTCTGTAAGATTATGGAGTTAGAACCTGTCATCCTATTCTAAGATTTTCTTGCTTATTTTACTATTATAATGACAGTTAACTATTCCTTTTTAATAAAAAAAATAAAAGTAATTGAAAATGCAGGACACAGATTGGAGAACATTTGGTTGACCACATCTATCAGTGGGCTTCCCTGGTGGCTCAGACAGTAAAGAACCTGCCTGCAATGCAGGATTTTATCCCGGGGTCCAGAAGATTCCCTGGAGAAGGGAATGGCTACGCACTCCAGTATTCTTGCCTGGAGAATTCCATGGACAGAGGAGCCTGGTGGGCTACAGTCTATGGGAGTCACAAAAAGTCAGATACAACTGAGCTACTAACACTTTCAGTTTCATCTATCAGTACTTAGTTTCTAGAATTTTACTTGCTCAGGTTGGTGTTACCCTAAGATTGGTTGTTGCTCTGTAATTTTTAGTTGTGATATGGTATCATTGTTGAATCCTGCTAGTTTTGCTGGTTCTTGCTAACAAACTATGCTTTTCATGTTGAAAACTTTCTAGATTGAGATATTCAGGAGCAGATTTCCTATGACAATAAAAAAACCTTAACCTTTATGCCTTTCTGTGAATGCATGGCTTTCAAGGCTCTGTACTTAATTTCGTTTTATAAGTTTAGTATTCTGCTCCTTAAAGAGGGCCTGTAAAACTGTATAAGCTTCAGGCCCCACCACACTTGGATTTACTGCTGACTAATAAGTTAATTTCTTGAAAATTCTAAGAAAAGCCATGACTAAGATATACTTGAGGCTTTGAAAACTTAGTCAAGTCACACATATTTTTCCTGGTGGAAGAAATGACCTGGACAATCATAGCAACTAGTATAACTAGGTATTTGAAACCAGATGCACAGCTTATGATTGCAAAAGCATCAAGAATAATTTTAGAGTTTTGTAGTCCTTTGACTGAGTTCTGTTTTGTAAATTTGCAGACTTTTGGTGAAGTTCTCTTAAAAAAAATAGATAATTTCAAATGTTAGGAAATGTTTGTGAGATGTGGAAGTTTACTCTTTGATCTCTCTTTTTACGTTCCTCTAGCCATAGTAATAGCTTATGTCTCCTTCAATTTCTCTTTGTTATTTTCCTTCTGTTAGGTCTCCTTGTATGTATTTCAAAAAAATCCTCATAAGTAACGAGAATGCCAATTCAGTAATGCATATAATACTAAATCTTCACATTTCATGGTAGTATGGGAATGTGAAAAAAGACCATACAAGCTGAAAGCATGTAGTGTGATCTTAATACTCAATGAAAAAGTATGATTGTTCTGTGACCTTTAACAATGTTTGTCAAAGCATTAAAAAAAACAACTCTTTCTGTTGGTTTTAAGTGCAGGGAAATGAAAATAATAGTAACATTAATACTTATTTAGTATATTATTTAGTGATCTGTAACATTAGAAACATTGAGATTAAAGTGTTTCATTTCTTTGCAAAAACCTACCATGAGTCATTTGAACAATTCTTGCATTCTTTTAATATATTTTATGATATGAAGAGAGCATTTTTTCTACCTCTTAGCAAACAGTATACTTCTTTTAAGTTTGAATCCTCTTCACCTTTATCCTTTTACTTTCAGTACTGTGAATTACTTCCTAGTACTCCTTTAATGTGAAGGTTTTTTTTTTGTTTTTTTTTAATGGTATTACGTCCCCTGGGAAACATTGGTCTTTTTTACAGCAATCCTTTTCCTGGTTTTTGTTGATAGGTGTGTCCTCACTAGGTTCCTCTGGCCGCATATTTCAAGTCTCTGAAGTAAGCAGTGTCGACATCCCACCATTCTTTTAGAAGAAATAACTTCTTTTATGTTTAATCTGAATTTCACCTCTACCATGATCACTTTACATTTCTTTGGTGGGCTTTAATCTTTGATGGTGAATTCCTGATTTTATTTATCCATTTTTGTAAAATGTCCCATGAGTGTACCACTGAGAGACAAGGAGGCAACACAACTGCACACTTTGCTGTCTATGCATGAGCTGAGTAGTGGATGTGCTGTAATTCTGACAGACTTTAAAACAAGTAGTGAAACTGATCACTGATTGTTACGAGTATTTGTTATTTGTTCGTGACTTACAGACTGATGAGCTAGCAGCAAAGTTTATACTTTATGGTATCAATCATAGTTAATATACTATGAAAACCAACATTTGAACTGTGTTGTTGGGAAACTGGTATGATTTAACAAAAGGATTGCCTAAGTAACTGAAATTGATGCATACTGGACTTGTGTAAAGTAAGGACTGTTTCTCTTACTCTTTCTCACTATATGTTCAAAATCACTTAAAAAGCTAGCTTCTAGCAAGAGTTTAATAGTCATGATTAAAACATGGTTTAAATATTTTAGTTCATTTTGTGGGAGCAATTATTTTGTAACCAAATTTGAATATTTAATTTAAAAAAGACAAAGTATGATTTTATGTAGCATTTGAAAAGCAACCCCAAACTGAAATGAATTGTTTGTTTGTTTTTTTTCTTCCAGTTTTATGTATGGAGAATTGACTGACAAAAAAACCATTGAGAAAGTCAGGCAGACTTTTGACAACTACGAGTCAAACTGCTTTGAAGTTCTTTTGTACAAGAAAAACAGTAGGTATCTAAGTCATCAATAAGATGTGTCAACTCCTTATTAATATTATATATTGGTAAGTGGTAGCTAAGCTATAGTGTAGAGAGAATATAAAAGATTTATTGCTTCTCTTGGCAGGAGGTATTTGTAAAAATTAGATAGCAAAATTAATAAATAATGATTATGAAAAGCAACCTTTTGAGGAATGAAAGAAAAATATAATGCATTTTGAATGGGATTTCTTTTGTGTGTCAGATGGCAGGTTGTTTTGTGATTAATATCCATGGTAAAGACCCTATAGTTATGTGACAGCAGCTAAAAATGACTGAGAAATATGTTCATTTCTTCTTGTGGTTAAAGGGAAAGTGGATTGTTATCAGTGAGTATGTTATCTTTCTACATATACATAGATGACGTGTGAGTGTATGGTATCTACCTGAGGTGAATCTTTAGCAATATGGCTGTTTGCTAGACCAAACTGCTTTGTTGGAAGACTGGTGAGAATAGTTGTTACTTTCAGAAAGTACCATTCACATCTGGTAACTTGGTATTGATTGTATGTGCTGTTGTCTAATGATGGGAGGTATGAATGGTCAGTTGTCCATTATATAATCACATAATACCTCATGAATATGGGTCTTAGGTAATTATGAGTGAGTTTGATGAGACTCTCCAGTAGAGTTTGGAGGAAACAACAAACAAAAAACCAACTAATACACTCATCAACCAAGTCTCTTTTCTAATTTGTTTTCTATGAATAGTCACTTACTTTATTTCTTTTTTGCTGCATTTCCAAATGGGCCTTTTTTTTTAAAAAAAAAAAAAATAACAGTCACTGCATAAGATGAGTCAACTTATTTAGTGTTAATGGCTAAGTGATAGCAAAGCCAATTATTATCTTTAGTGAAAATTGATGGTTACTAAATTCTTCCCCAGTTCAGGAAGCATTCTAGCTTCAACAGGAAATGCTTCTACCAAGTTTAGTACTGGTTGGGTTTTGTGAAGCGTAGTTTATCCTCTCCATTGTACTTTAAACGTTTGCTCTCTATTGAATATTTAGGTTTTCTTTCTATTAATAGGCCATCGTAGGGATAACTACAACCATAGGCATTTCTTCACATTAGTAGTGAAGTTCCCACTACCAGGTGCTACTGGCAATGGAAGAATTAGTTTCAGTGGTTTTCCCTAAGGAATGCTTTATCATCCTATCTTTCATTTTAGAATCAAAACTGAAAATATGTTTCTCTTTGGCATTATATCCAAATGTCTATTGGCTTATCAACTAGAGAACAATCCATTCTGAATAATCAGCTCTGTCTTCTACAAGAGAAAAGCCAGTTTCTAGGTGCTTTCTGGACTTTTTTACTAGATCCAAACACATACTGGTATTTTGTAGCCAAAACTTGTATGCCAAAACTCCCTTTCTTTCTTTCTTTTTGCTTCACACAAGGGAGGATCTTAATTCCCTCACCAGGGATTGACCCATGCCCCTGCAGTGAAAGTGTAGAATCCTACCCACTGGACCAGCAGGGAATGCCCCCTTTCATTTTTATACAGGGTTGTTACCCCTTGAATGACTTCAATATATACCTCAAGTTTAGCAAATGATTTAACATTATTCCATATTACTAAGGTCATTTTAGGGGCTTCCCTCCCTGATAGCTCAATTGGTAAAGAATCTGCCTGCAATGTAGGAGACTCTGGTTCAATTCCTGGGTTGGGAATATCTGCTGAAGAAGAGATAGGCTACCCACTCCAGTATTCTTGGGCTTCCCTTGTGGCTCAGCTGGTAAAGAATTTGCCTGCAGTGCGGGAGACCTGGGTTTGACCCCTGGGTTGGGAAGATGCCCTGGAGAAGGGAAAGGCTACTCACTCCAGTATTCTGGCCTGGAGAATTCTATGGACTGTACAGTTCATGGGCTTGTACGATACTTAAAAGCAACTTTAAAAAAATCTTGTAAATAGTTAGCTAAAGGCTTCTGAACATCAACTGAAGGAAGTGTGCTCTTATGATGTTTTTTAATGTTAGAAAAATTCACACGTCTGTCAAGAACTGTTTTGGGAATGCCAAAATCTTGGCCTGAATGCCAAGTCCTCCCAACACTTCCATTAAATAATTAGCTAAACACCATTTGCAAATGGGGAGATTGAGATGTCTGATTTAATATGTATCACGATTGACATTTCAGGTTGCAACCTCAATTCTTTAGGTCCATTGCTCTGATTATAGTGGGTTGCTTATACTGTTGAGAAAAAAAGCAGTGGCTCTGGGAGGATAACTGAAAATGGATCTTTCTGTTTACACGAAGGCAGAGCTGTGATAGCTAGGACAACTCAAATAATCAAGGCCAGGGCACTGCCTTGAGTTTCCAGCAGCTACAGGTCTCTCTACTTAACCCTCCCAGACTTTCCATCACCTTGAACTTCAAATGCAGAATATAGATATTCACCAGCCATGCAGCAAAAACTCAGCCTCCTTGGAGAAGTCTGAGCCTGTGACTAAACTTGAAAAAAGTATACTGTGATTTCTGAAAGCAATTTTAACAACAGCTCTGACTCAATGCTGAAATTTGAAAAGCTGCTGTTTTCCTTGGAAGGTCTGAGCTGAAACATCATCTCTTTCTGTTTAGATTTCTAGCAGACCTTGGAAAACGACTTATTTTTAATGCCCTTTTCTCTCTGTTTATGACCTGCTGCCTCAAGCTCACTGTGTTGGAACAGCCATAGGCCATGTATCTGCGAGCGTCTGTGTCTGGTGATTTGTCAAACTGTGCACATCACTCACAGTTCATGGACATACTGTGTAAAATAAGAAGCAGAAAACAAAGAACAAGGCTTTCTGGGAGATGGTGGGATTGTTTTTGAGGTCCCTGTCTCATCCTGTAATCATTTTGGAAAAGGTTATATCCTTCTATAGGCTCCCTGGGGTTGCAAAGGACCTGGTTGTCAGAACTGAATATTTATAAAAACCTCTTTGGAATTCTTTGATTTCTAGCACCTGGTAGTCAAGTCACCTATTCTGTGTAAATGGCAAATTCCCCTTTATGTTGATATTATCACCAGACAATTTTTAACCACGGATATGGAGATGCTTCTTATGGGTTTTCATTGAAAGTCACTAACAGGCTATTGACTTTCCTCTAAAGATTAAATATTAACAGCTGCACATCTCAATCCCCAAATCCTAAACCTGACAAAAGACCATATGTCTTTAAAATAGAATATTCAGAGAGGCTTTACTGCACTGTGGCTTGGAAAGACTATAATGGAAAATGCATCATTTTGATTCTGATGGAAAATTCCCTCAGTGTTTTATCATTTAGTGAGTAATTACTCCTTTGAAGGCATTTCTTGTGTCTTCAAATATTTATTATTTGATGTAATGCCAGTTTCTAACTTGTCCAAATCCTAAGGCTTGAATACTTTGAAACACTGTGTCTTTCGAAGTCTGCAGGAGCTATTGTTTGAAGATCATTGTGACAGAGTCCAGGCTCATGCTTTGAGCAAGGGAGCTTGGAAGCAGTGTCTCATGAAGATGTCTGAGACTTTCAAGGCCTGGGGACATTTTTTTCTTTAACATTGCCTTAAAGTCTTCAGGTATAGCTTTGTGTACATCAGGCCTGTAGTGTTGCTGACATCCTATCTCTCTGATGTGGGGATGTGGCAGAACTGAAGAGTTTAAGTCTGACTGATGAGAGAACCTTGAGGTAGAAACAGCAATTCAAAAGTTCCTGCAAGAGAAATACTTATCAAAGCATCAGGTATTGATGTTGAAGTCATCCGGAAACACTTCTCGAAGTAACACGGAGAAGCACATAGGAATGCTCACACTTGGTGAGAATAAGGAAGGGAGGTGGTGAAAGCAGCAGTGGGTGTAGAGACCCAGATTTAAAGGTGCCACTGAAAGAAAAGTGAAAGTGTTAGTCCCTCAGTCATGTCCAACTCTTTGTGACCCCGGAGACTGTAGCTCACCAGGCTCCTCTGTCCATGGAAATTTCTAGGCAAGAATACGGGAATGGATAGCCATTCCCTTCTCCAGGGGATCTTCCTGACCCAGGGATCCAACCCAGGCCTCCCTCACTGAAGTCAGATTATTTACCATCTAAGCCACCAGGAAGCCCCATTAACACTACTTAAATAGCAAGACTGCCTTTATTCCCCTGTATTATGAAATGATGCCGTGTGCTTTATTTTCAAATTTTGATATTTTGAGTTGAAAAACGTTTTCATTAATTTTTGAGCAACTGGTAGTTGATATAAAATGAAAATTTTACTGATTCTTTTCAGTAATTAAAATACTGTTGTTTTGGTGCTGATTCCTGGCATAGCAGTTTGTGGCTGAAGGAGGAGGGAAAGCAGGAGACCAAATCATTGTGGCGGCTGCATCACACTCTGCTGTCCTTTCTCTCTTTTACAGGAACCCCTGTTTGGTTTTATATGCAAATTGCACCAATAAGAAATGAACATGAAAAGGTGGTTTTGTTCCTATGCACTTTCAAGGATATTACGTTGTTTAAACAGCCAATAGAGGATGATTCAACAAAAGGTAATTTTCAAAGGAATTACCATACTTAAGGATTAGCCTGTCATTTAAATATAGTATTATTATTTTAACAATATCCATAGGTTGAACTTTTAAAGAAAATTTTACTACGTGGCCTTTCTTTGGCTTTATATTTATTCAAGTAATTGTCCAGAATCAATTTTATTCAATGATATTGTTTGAATGGAAATAGGGCATTGAAATATTAGGGGGTTATCTTAAATTAGAGAAATTGAGATGAGCTATAAGGAAGAGATTTCATGGAGCATTATAAATTTTGAATCAGTATGGGAATTTCAACAACTTCTATCATACTGAGACTTAGAAACAAAAAGGTATAACAGCTTGTGGAGTTGTTTGGTGAAGTTCTACTGGAGCACAGTTGATTAGTTGATTGAATTTTGTTATATTGATTAGAGCATGAATTATTTTTAATAGAATAGTTTTTTTATAGTGTTTTAGGTTTTATTTTGGCTTGCAAGGTATGTTCTCAGATCACAATGGAGTTAAGTCAGGAATCAATGAGAGGAAGACAAGTAGAAAATCCCCAAATATTTGGAAATTAACAGATTTCTAACTACTCCACGGGTCAAAGAAGAAGTCTTAAGATAAATTATAAAAATATTTTGAACTAAATGAAGATTTAAATATGACATATCAAGTTTCTGAGATGTAGTAAAAGGAGTGCTTAAAGGGAAATGTATATCATTAAATGCACATATTTGAAATGAAGAAAGATATGAAACTAAATACTAAGCTTTCCCCTTAAAGAGTAATTTAAACCAAAGCAAGCTGAAGACAAGACGCAATAAAACTTAGCGTAGAAATCAACGAAACAAAAAAATTAGAGAGAATCACTGTAACCCAAAAGCTGATTCTTGGAAAAGAATGTTAAAGTTAGCAAACCTCTAGCCAGGATAACCAAGAAAAAGGGAGAAGGCACAAATTACCATTGCCAGAGGTTAAAGAAGGGCCATCACTACGTATCCCATGAGCATAAAAGCATGCAAAGAAATCCTTTGAGTGACTTGATAGCCACTGAATCGATAACTTAGTTAAAACGCACCAATTCCTTGAAAGACACAAACTACCAAAACTCATGATAGGAGGAATAGATAACCTGAATTGTCCTATATCTATTAAATAAGTTAATAATAAAGTTCCAAAGTAAGTGCAGATAGTTTCACTGGTGAATTCACGGTCTCTTCCAGAAAACAGTGGAAGAGAAAACTCTCCTTACTCATTCTATGAGGCCAGTTGTTTCATCATACCAACACCAGGAAAAGATATTACAGACCAACATTTCTCGTGAATGTAGATATAAAAGTCCTCAACAAAAATGGATTGCAAGGATGTGTTAAAAGAATTACACTTAATGGCTGAGATTTATTCCACATGGAAAGATGTTTCAAAATTCAAAAACCTATCACTCTCATTCATAGTGCTGACATCAGGTTAAAGAAGACAATTGATTTGATCATATCAGTTGGCATAGAAAAAGCATTTCACCACACCCAAAAGTTGTTCATGATAAAAACTCTCAGCAAAGTAGGAATAGAGAACTTCCTTAACTTGACAATAAGCATTTATGAAAAACCTGCAGCTAACAGCTGTCTGTATCTTAAAGTGCCGTATACATTTTTTTAATTTTTATTTTATGCTAGAGTAGAGTTGATTAACTATGTTGTGTTATTAATAGTTTCAGGTGTACAGCAAAATGATTCAGTTATACATATACATGTGTCTATTCTTTTTCAAGTTCTTTTCCCATTTAGTTTATTACAAAGTATTGGGCAGAGTTCCCTATGCTATACAGTAGGTCTTTATTGGTTATCCATTTTAAATATAGCAATGTGTACATGTCAGTCTCCCAATCTGTCCCTCCCTCTACCCTTTCCTCCTGGTAACCATAAGTTTGTTCTCTAAGTCTGTTAGTCTGTTTCTGTTTTGTATATATTTGTTTGTATCATTTTTTAAACATTCTGCATATAAGCGATCTCTTAGGATATTTGTCTTTCTCTGTCTGACTTGCTGCACTTATTTTGATAATCTCCAGGTCCATCCATATTGCTGCAGATGGCATTGTTTCATTCTTTTTAATGACTGAGTTATATTTCTATATATGTATATATATTTATATTTATACCACATCTTTATTCATTCATCTCTTGATGGACTTTTAGGTTGCTTTCATGTCCTGGCTATTGTAAATGGTGCTGCAATGAAATCGCGGTGCACATATCTTTTCGAACCATGTTTTTCTTGTGATATATGCTCAGGCATGGGATTGCTGGGTTATATGGTAGCTCTGTCTTTAGTTTTTTAAAGAATCTCCATACTGTTTTCCATAGTGGCTGCACCAATTTACATTCCCATTGACAGTATGTGAGAGTTGCCTTTTCTCCCCACCCTTGCTTGTATTTATTGTTTGTAGACTTTGATGAAAGTCATTCTGACAAGTGTGAGGTGATATATCATTATAGTTTTGATTTGTTTTTCTCTTATAATAATTAGCGATATTGAACATTTTTTCATGTGCCTCTTGGCCTCTTGGTATGTCTTCTCTGGAGACATATCTGTTCTTGTCTTCTGCCTATTTTTTGATTGGATTGTTTGTTTTTTAATATTGGGCTTCAGTAAATTGTTTGTAAATTTTGGTAAAGTGCTATATTCTAAAATAAAAGATAAATCATTGGCATATGACTTGTGGCCCAACATATTCTTCAGATGAATTTTTCTTGCCTTCATACATGAATGGTAGCCAGACTGAGTAAAAAAACCACAGACTTTTCCCCTCAAAAATACTTATACATTTTTACCTTTCATACTTAATGGTTATTGTTTTTCTCATTCACTTTAACTGACTTCATGACACAGCTAAAGTTGGCCAAGAAAAGTACAGTACTTTCTCACAAGTTTGACCTGCTGAACATTAATGGTGGTATCTGTTCATGGAAACTAAAAATTGGCAGCGTTTTCCAATGAGGTTAAGAAAAAGGGTGCTAATGCTGAAAGACTGACCTTTATTTCTCAAGCTCTCCATTTATCTGCCTCTACCTCCATCTCTCTGCATCCTCTCATCAGACTCATAGAGCTCTTTCTCTTTTCAATGCATTATTTTATTCTTACAAAAATGAACTCCATTTAAATAAACTTGAGACAACTCAGACCACTTGGTTTTTGAGTAATGTGTTTGATAGACCTGTAAATTAAAATTTATAGGGAAAATCAAACCTCATTGTGAAAACCTTAGAGTAAAATATCTCCAGAATTTGTAGTGGAAGAGCTTATTTTAAATAGATTTTTATTTTGAGACTCCTCCACACCTTTCAAATACATAACAGATTTCTAAAAATGTATTGCACAATGTAACTGTGAATGGTGTATATGAGCTACTTTCTATTATTCATGTGAGTTGTAAATTTAATATGAAAAATTCAATAGAACTAAAATATTTATGCCATTAAGCAATCATCCTACTATCCCTATGAAGCTAGCATATCAGAAAGTATATTTTGAAAACTTGGCACAAAAATGCATCTTTCAACTTTTTAGTTTGAGCAAAGGGGACCATAGAACTTTTGGGAAAAAGCAGATGAGATTTCATGATAACAGCAGAGTATCAATATGATTCGAGTATAGAACATTGAACGTGGAGGCAGCAATCTTATTTTTTTATTGGAATATAAATGCTTTGCATTTTGTGTTAATTTCTGCTGTACGATCAAGTGAATCAGTCATATGCATACATACATCCCTTCCCTCTTGGAGCTCCCTCCCACAGCCTCCTCTCACCTCTCTAGATCATCGCAGAACACCTTGCTGAACTTGTGCTTATAGCAGCTTCTCACCAACTATCTATTTAACACATGGTGGTGTATATATGTTAGTCCTAATCTCTCTCTCTCTTCATCCTACCCTGCCCCGCCCTGCACCATGCCCGCATGTCCATTCTCTATGTCTGCATCTCTCTTCCTGCCTTGAAACTAGGTTCATCTGTACCATTTTTCTAGATTCTACGTTTATAGTAATCTTACTTTAGATTCAACCCTGGGCACCAGAGTTACTTAACATGAGCCTTTTTGTGACTCCTCTAGGAGTATTTTTTCTTTTTGTTTATCTGATTTATTTATTTTTCCCCAACCAAGCATGCTGACTGAGCACACAGTATGGTGCTGACACTATTAAGTAGGTCTTGGAGATACAAAGTTCCTTCCATCATATCCTAATGTAAAGAGGGGTGGTGTAACAAACAAATAGATATATAATGGAAGCTTTCTTTGGATTACTCTTATTTTCTCAGTAGAAGTGGAAACATGGTTATCAACTAAGGGTAAGGATAGTGAGGAGGTAAGGAAGGGTTGAAGGGGAGAGGAGGAGGAGGTATGAAACAGTTGTGTAGAGAGTGGAGCAGTGAGTGGCTAAGGCTAAATTCAACAGGTTTTCAGGGCAGCACTAAGGTCCACGTGAGACTTGTGGTCATACATTTCGTTAGTATCTATGAGCATGATTATGTGTTTACTCTACCCTAGTAGAGTCAAAGGTGTGTAGATGGTGAAGTAGGTGAGTTGGATCTAACCAGAGTTGGGATTTGGTTAGGTGAGCAAGATGAAAAGAATCAGGGAGCTCAAGGATCAGGGAGAAGGGATCAAGGAGCTGAGGATATTTGCAATAGTGTAGGTTGAAGGTGTTTGCAAAAATTTGAAGCAATACTTAGATAATAAAAGCTTGGCTGGGGATATAGAAAATAGTGTTTTTAGATGCAGAATAAACAAGTGAATCCACACATGGGAAAGCCAGGATATAACTTTTTAAAAAATTTCTAGAACAAGGCCATTTTACCTTTTTTTAATGTGGAAAAGGGGCAGTGATTGGAACAAAGGCCCATATTTTTTAAGAATGTGACAAAATTGATTGGAATTGTTAGCAGTCTCCTTCGGCTTATATTGGTATTTTTACCAAGCAACTCAGACATATGGGTCAAAAACCTGAGTAAACTGGCTAACTGTGAATTGTACTTCTAAGTTGTATCTGGAATGGTAACTAGAATGTAATGGTAGCCAACTAATTTGAGAGTAGCACTTCCTCATAATGAGTCCTATGATCACCAACACTTCATTCTAGATGAATTTCTGTCTTTAAAATGAATGGCATTGAGTGATGTCAACTTATATATACATGATGGGTGGTAGCAGAAACTATTGAAGGGAAAGAAATCGGTCTTGATGAAGCAGTTAATATGTGTCAGGAGCTTTGTATTCTTTATAGCTCATTCCTATACTTCTGAAAATTAGTGTTATTATCTCCATTTTACTGTTGGAGATTCTGACACTCAAAGTCTGACTGATTTTCAATCTAGTGCTCTCTCTGTTGGACCATGCTGCCTTAGCCCTTTCCAGTGGATACTTATTGGGGTTTGGCCCCCTTAATCCCCCTGCTCTCCTTTTTCCCTACCAAGATGAAGCACAGGTTGAGAACAGTCTGATTCTGACAGGACTGTACTGTTTTGAATCCACAGAACTTACTGATGATAATTCAAGGAGGGAAAAGTGTTTTTGTTATCTTTTGTTTTTGATACTGAGGTCCTGGAACTGTTGCTCAGATTATCAGTCAGTGGTACCTGATACATCATTTATAATAATACAAAGAGGAAAAATTACAGCCAAGAAATCCATTCTGTTGATTATCCATATGTGTTCTAAAAGCGTTGGTTCAAATCTCTGCCCGTTTATACAGTACAGTATTTTCAAACAGATTAAAAAACTGCCAAGACACTTAACAGTGTGAAATATCCTGTGCCAAATAGTTATGGCATCTTTGTGCCAATAACTGAGACAAAAAAATTCCTGTAGAATGAAAGTAACAGCAAAAATAGCAGCCTTCCCCTTGTAGGAAGCCAATGGTTTTCTTTAGAGAGGAGACAACAGATGAAATATGAGTAATTATACCATGTAGTCTCTTTGGCCAAGAGTATAATTGTTTACCTAAGCTTTTTTCTTATAGATTAGAATCTTGTGTTGCAGTCTAGTAGATTGATTGAACTGCCTCTGTGACTTCCTTTTATTTTTAAGATTGGGCAGTCCATGACAAAGAGGTTAATTGCAACCCAATAGAGCTAAACTAATGTTTTATTAAGAAGGAGTTGGCATCCTAAGCTTTTAGGAGAACAAATGTTCTCATAATGCCATGAACAACTTATAGAGCAAGTATTAGGCTCTTCGTACTCAGCTGTCTGTTCACATTACCCCATATCGACCACATCTAAGTAACATCAGCGAACTGTGCTGAATAATCAGTCACACCAGTTAGGTCTCGGTAAAGGTGAAATCAGTAAATGTATCGCCGGGAAAAGTTAGAACTGCTGATATGCCTTTTTTTTCCCTCTGACCTAGACAGTGTGGCTGCTTAACTTTTTCAAAGTTTGACTGTTTAGTGGGGACTGTTTAGTGACAGATCAAATGAATTAATTCATCTAATCACACAGGCGATTCCAGACGTATCCAAGAGCTCAAAGGTATAGGTATAAGGAAATTCACTGTGGCGTTGTTAGCGATAGTGAAAAATCTAGAAGCCATTTAAATGTTTATAAGTAGAATATATACATAATCAGAAAAGAGCAAATGCCTAATTCTCTGAGATAACAAAGGTACAGGCAAGAATCAGTTGCCATGGTTGGGTGGAACTTGAGATGGAGGGAACAGAAGGGAGGTTGAAGGCTGTTGTGTTTCTTCTGTCTTCTGTTTTTTCAATAATATATTTGATAAGGTAATCTGCTGAGAGTGAGGACAGAGGGGCAGCATAAAGCAAATAATGCTGTTTAGAACCGAGGACTGCAAGAAAGCTCTCACCAGAGACAAAAGATCACTGAGCAATTTAGGGAGTGCATCTTTGAGTGCTCCCTTTGATTTAAATGTGAATCAAAACACTCCCTGGCTTTGCATTGGTTTTCTAGCTCTGCGAGCATTTTGATATTGAAGCGCTTAAATGGTTAAATGATTAGACAACTGCCTTTGCTTTCTTTAGGAAGAATCCTCACCAAGTATTGATATTTCCTTCTAAACTTCTCTCAGTATGTCTGAGTCAGTTTGACAATTGTCACCACCTTTTTTTTCCTGTTAACAACTTCCCAGTTTTCATTTTGAGAGAAAAATTATAGTCCTCCACACTTCCTCCTCAACCCTCTACCATACCCTTTCTAGCTTCCCCAACCCAAAGCCCTTCCTTCACAAGACAGAGTTGTATTAGTATCTGCTAAGAGCTGAGCATAGAAAACCAGAAGATTTGCTTCTTTATATTCTAATTTTAACTAGTAATACATATAATCTGGGTGCCATGTTAATTTCTATTTAACTTTTTAACTAATGTTCTCATTCATTCAAAAATGTGTCTAGTGCCCACTATGTGCCAATCATGGAACTAGACAACCAGGGATAGAAAGAATAAAATCTGGCACCTTAAAGTCATATCATGCAGTAAACTCCCTTTTCATCTATGTTTAAGGTCTGTCTCACTCAGAATACACTGTGTGAAAATTTCAGAATGAAGAATTAACGTTTTGCTTTCTGTTTCTTTCTACTGTTTACATGAAGAAAAGTGTCTGTGTCTTATTTTCATAGTTTTAACATTTTGTCTTACTCCAGGACATTGAAATAAGGTAAAGGGATGAAATAGTTCATGATTATGTTGACTTCATGTGTAAAATGAGATACACATACACAGGCACATTTGTTTTATGTTTAAATGAGGAACTGCTGCTTCCGCATAAAGAAACTGTAGTGTGTACTCATGATTCTTGAAATAGAAAGCCAGAGGATGATGATAAACATTCATCATCATGTTTCTCCTTCCTCACACGTTTGCTTCTTTGTACTATCCTGGGAAAGGAGTGAACACATGGTATTTGATGATTTGTATTCTTCCATGTGTTGTTGAATTTATTCCTCTGATGTCTCCTTTAATTTTTTAAAAATATTTTCTGAACAAACCATTATCATACACAGGAAATAAAAATTATCTTCTCAATCCAATTATCAGATGTACTAGTAGGTGCAACATTATTTATCTTAGAAATATGAAACTTAAGTTAGTGTAAGATTGACTTGCAGTAATTCTTGGCAGTCCAGTGGCTAGGATTCTGTCCTTTCACTGTTGAGGGCCTGAGTTTGATCTCTTCTCTCATCAGGGAACTAAGGTCCTGCAAGACTTGTGGCTCAGCCAGAGAAAAAGAAAAGAAAAGAAACTGAATCAATGTTGACTTGGAAGTTTCTAAAAATATTCACTGCAATTATAATACTCAGTTGCTGTAAAAGAGAAATGATCAACAGGAAATATTTTAATATACCTGCTGCCAATATAGTTGCTGTCCTCTGAGGACATCCTCATCATTTTAACCCAATAAATCAAAAACCAAACCAAAACCCAGTGATAATAATACATGACAATATTTCATGTTAATGTTCATGATAATAAAAATGCAGCTTATTTTTAAATCTTAATTTTAAAGTCACAAATAACTTTTGATTAATTAGTCAATTAAAGGTCTATTTTATGGCAAGCCTCTACCAAGTTCTGAGAATGGAGAGATGAATGGCAGTTTAATGGGAGTGACTAACATGCTTATCAATGACTGCATTAGTATTGTTAGGGCCATGTGAGGTATGCATCCTGTAGTGTGAATGCACAGAGGAGAGTACATCTCTCATGGGTGGATCCAAGAAGCTTCCAGTGGATCCCAGAATGCGTTGAGTTTGGAGGTCCCAGTAAGCATTAGCCAGAATGATGGGAAGGGAAAAAGCATTTCAGGCAGGCAGCGTGATTATAACTTGTGAAAGCATGAAAGCACTGAATGTCGTAGGGTGAACAAAGAATTCCTAATGGATTTAGTTTTATTTTTCAACTTGTCATTTTAATTTGGTAGTGATTTGAGTACAGAGTGTGTATGAGAAGTAGAAGGAGATGGATGCACAGCAAATCTTTAGGGTCAGAAACTAAATGACATATATACCAAGGATAGTCAGTGTTATCCTGAAGGCCTCTAGGGATCTCTTAAAGAATTTAAAATGGGAGAAGGGCATAGTAAAACTTGTGCTGTAGAAAAAGCTCTGGCAGAAATGTGGAAAATATGTGGTCAGAGAACAGAATATAGACTATAGTTTTTATGAGCTACTGTCTAACTCAGGTGAAAGATGATATATATGACATGACATATTAGAGATGGAGAAAGGAGATTAAATTTTAGGATATTTATGGAAGGAACTACAACACCTTCCAGAACTAACACCCAAAAAAAAGATGTGGAAACTATCAAATGATCTTAATGGAGCTTGTAATAGATTGGAGCTTTTGGGGATAGCTAGAGGAGGAGCCTGGTAGGCTGCAGTCTATGGGGTCACTAGGAGTCGTACACGACTGAGCTCCTTTGCTTTCACTTTTTACTTTCATGCATTGGAGAAGGAAATGGCACCCTACTCCAGTATTCTTGCCTGGAGAATCCCAGGGACGGCAGAGCCTGGTGGGCTGCAGTATATGGGGTCGCACAGAGTCAGACCCGACTGAAGCGACGCAGCAGCAGCAGCAGCAGCAGCAGCAGAGAAAGGCTAATTGAGATAGGAGCAGCCTGTGGTTGGTTTTGTTCCACTTGGTCACATCTCATTGACATTTCCTTAAAGTTAATTAGCTTAATAATGAAAAATTAATGATTTTAATAATGGAAATAATGGAAGAAAATTCTCTTTTATTAAATTCACATTCCTTCCCCTCAGAAGTTAAAGTTACTACACTTTTAGAGAACATTATTAAAGATTCTATATATTCCCCAAATAATCTTTAAATATCAGTGAACTTGTTAGTAAGAGAGAAATAACATTTTGCTATGTTACAAAGAAGATAGAGGTGTGTGATATGAACTACAGTTTGTGAGATTTGTTGAAGTTGGGCTTTATTCTCTTATGTATGTATCTCTTCACATAAGTACACAATAAGACTGTTTTTATTATGGTAATGCTACCTTCTATAATAAATACCCCCCAACCTAAGTAGTTTAACACAATAGAAGCCTATTTCTTGCTCATATAACAATCCAAGCAATTGATCCTTGGCATATGGCATTCTTCTATGCACTGATTCAGTGGCTTTGCCATCCTCAGGGGCCTTATTGTCATTTGCATACAGCTAGCAGAAGGAGAAAGTATGGAGAAGTTTCACTTGCCTCTTAAGTTGTTGCATGCATGGAGGTGATACACATCACTTCTGCTCTCATTCCATTGGTGAGAACTAGAGACATGCCCATACCTAGATGCACAGAATGATGGAAAATGGATTCCTGGCTGGGCAACTGTTTCCCAATAACACACCTATACAATGCAAGGGGGAGGATAGAATTTTATGGACACCTAGCTGCTTGGACTATATGATATTAATAGATTTGCACAAAACACAAAGATCACACATAAAAGTTACTTATTATTTTATAACTTCACTTGACGTATATGAGGATGCCTGTGTAAATATAAAATGCTTTAGCTTGATACTTTTCATTAGTTCTGCATTTTCATTAGCATGAAGTGCTAACTTTTCATTACTTATGCTATTTCTGAGATCCTTTGAATATGAGCAGAATATTGACTTCTATATTCATCATGTGTAGAAAACTGAGACTTTCTTTCCTTATTTTTAAGGTTGGACAAAATTTGCCCGATTGACACGGGCTTTGACAAATAGCCGAAGTGTTCTGCAACAGCTCACGCCAATGAATAAAACAGAGGTGGTCCACAAACATTCAAGACTAGCTGAAGTAAGTGCAAGATTAACTTTACTTCTCAACATGCTGGTGGTGGTACATTTCCCCCAACCAAATGTCTCAATATTGATATTTCTGGCTATTATTTTACAAATACTTATACGCTGATTGATTTTCCCTTGTAGAATTGTAGAAATTTCATATATTTCTTTTTATGCTCTCCTACTTTGAAATTGGGAAGGTATTTTACAACATCTCAGTTGATGTCTGTAGAATATGAGGTTTTCCTTGGACAAATGAGAAAGTTCATTCATTCACTTGTGTGTGCAGCACAGACTTATTGAGGGTTTGCTCTATGCTTGAAACTATGCAAAGGATATAAAGATGAATAGGCTATGGACCCTATCATCAAGGAATTAAATATCCAGCAGAGAAGGGAAGTGGTACCTGAATGAGATTATACCTGGGCTAAGTGAATTTTTTTAAAAAATTATAGTTGATTTATAATGTTGTGTTATTGGTTTCTGGTATACAGCAAAGTGATTACATATATATATATGTTTATATAATATAGTATATATATTTTCATATTCTTTGTATTAAGGTTATTATAAGACATTGAATATATAGTAGTTATTATAAGATTCTAAATGTATGTTGTTTATCTATTTTATGCATAGTAGTTTGTATCTGCTAATTCTAAGCTTCTAATTTTTCACTCCCCTCTTCCCCTTTGGTTACTTTGTTTCCAAAGTCTGTGAGTCTGTTTCTATTCTGTAAATAAGTTAATTTTTTTCATATTTTATATTCTATATATAAGTGATATGTGATATTTGTCTTTCTTTGCCTGACTTACTTCACTTAGTTTGATAATCTCCAGATCCATCCACGTTGCTGCAAATGGGATTATTTCATTCTTTGTAATGGATGAGTAATATTCCATTGTATATATATACCACATCTTCATCTATTCCTCTGTCCATGGAGATTTAGATTACTTCCATGTCTTGGCTATTGTAATAGTTCTGTTATAAATATTGGGGTGCATGTACCTTTTCAAATTAGAGTTTTCTCCTGAATTATTGGGCTGAGTGAATCTTGAAGGAAAAATGTAGTGAAGAAAAGATGAAGGTCATTTATGCCAGAGAGGCCAGCATGTCCAAAGACTCAGTGATGAGACAGTATGGTGTCCATGGAATTCTCCAGACCAGAATACTGGAGTGAGCAGCCTTTCCCTTCTCCAGGGGATCTTCCAAACCCAGGAATCGAACTGGGGTCTCCTGCATTGCAGGTGGATTCTTGGAGACCCCCCAGATAAAATCTATCACTACTTTCATTTTTTCCCCTTGTATTTGCCATGAAGTAATGGAACCGGATGCCAAGATCTTAGTTTTTTGAATGTTGAGTTTTAAGCCAGGTTTTTCACTCTCCTCTTTCACCCTCATCAAGATGCTCTTTAGTTCCTCTTTACTTTCTGCCATTAGGGTAATATCATCTGCATATCTGAAGCTGTTGATATTTCTCCTGGCAATCTTGATTCCAGCTTATGATTCATCCAGTCCAGCATTTCACTGATTTACTCTGCATATAAGTTAAATAAGCAGGGTGAAAACATACAGCCTTGTAGTACTCCTTTCCCAATTTTGAAGCAGTCAGTTGTTTCATGTCTAGTTCTAACTGTTGCTTCTTGACTTGCATATAGGTTTATCAGGAGACAGGTAAGGTGGTCTGGTATTCCTATCTCTTTAAGAATTTCCCACATTTTGTTGTGATCCACACAATCAAAGACTTTAGCATAGTCAATGAAGCAGAAGTAGATGTTTTTCTGGAATTCTCTTGCTTTTTCTATGATCCAATGGATATTGGCAAAATATTTGATCTGTTTCCTTTGCCTTTTCTAAATCCAGCTGGTACATCTGAAAGTTCTCAGTTCATGTGTTACTAAAGCCTAGCTTGAAGAATGTTGAGCATAATCTTAGCAGCATGTGAAATAAGCTCACTTGTACGGTAGTTTGAACATTCTTTGGCATTGCCCTTCTTTGGGATTGGAATGAAAACTGACCTTTTCCAGTCCTGTGGCCACTGATACATTTTCCAAATTTGCTGGCATATTGAGTGCAGCACTTTAACAGATGGTGGCTACTGTTGGTTAATAAAATCTCAGATAGAAGAGGAAGAAAAGGAGGTTTGGGAGCAATGATAGTATATTTACTCTTGGACATACTAAGTTTGAAGTTCCTGACAGGAAATTCAAGTGGAGATCTTTAAAAGGAAGTGGGATTTATGGGTCCGCCTCTCAAGGGGTATCTGGGTTTGAGTTGCAGGCCTTGGTATCATACTCACAGATATGGCTGTTAAAGTCAGAGGACTGGGTGATGTTACCCATACAGAGTGTATTGAAACCAAAGAGAAAAGGAATGAGGACAGAACTCCAAAGCAGCTAGAAATTTTGCTGTCGACATGTTTTACATAATCATCTTGTGTCTTACTGGTACAAAAGATGACAAAATAGCTAATCAAGTTACCAAAACTGCTGAACACTTACTGGGCACTCACAAAATATTATGAGGTAACTAACCAAGGAAGAGAAAGATACAATTCAAAATGTAAGTTCATCAGTTTGCTTTGCTGGTGAAAAGTTAGCTGAATTTCTTCAGAGTAGCTTTCTTAACTTGTTGCAGATACTAAATTTCATTTGGAGAAAGTTAGGGAGCAAAGTGTATTCTTCAAATTGGGAGGGTTCTGGAGTTTTTCTTGGAACATAACTAACAGGGAGATGTGTCTGATTTTCTGGTACCTTTGAGGGGAGAGTAATACTTTGATGTATAAAAATGTTTTTAAAAGCCCAAGTAAGACATTAACATATCTAAATGTTAAATAATAATAGTAATCGTGATATTTTAAAAGATAATATGCAGTTGGCACAAGATTTAATGCACTCAATCAGGATAAAAATATTACATAAAGTTTAATTTTATTTTATTATTTTTAAGGAGGAAGGGGTCCAGGAAGGCAAAAATACCGAGTGCCCATAAAGGTCCTAATGCAACTTGGCACTGAGTTTATTTTCTATGTGTGTTTCTTTGTACTCAAACTACAGAGTATGTGAATACAGATGATATAATACTAACATTGAGTATGAAGGAAATTTTCATGTTTAACACAGTGATGTTGGAATGAATAGATCTGTGGTTGAAAGGTGAAAGAGAAGCCATGATTCTGTAGGAGTCTGTATATGTAATTCTGTGTCTCAACATGAAACTTAACCTACCTGTAGGATAATTTGTTGCTAAGTAATTTAAGATCTCATGGAAAAAGTGTTACTGGGGTACTGATAATGAGCATAAATATGTAAAAATCTTTATAAATAATTCTTATAACTCCCAAACTTAAAACAATAATTATAATATATATCTAAAGAGAATATCAGTGATTTCTTCACATTTCAAAATAGCAATCATTATATTATATGCTTAGTTTTCAGTTGTATAAGTTCTATTTATGAGAGACTTCAGGATGTCTCAAATTTCAAAAAAATGCTAGTGTACTTATTTTGCTTTGTGGCATATAAATTACAGGCTAACAGGTATTTTTGTTTACATCTATTTGTGCATTGACATACATTTAGTCCATTTATGATTTTATAATTTGAACTTGTTGACTCCTACTTTCTGGGTCCCATTAGTCTTAGGGACACTGAATAATTGAATGTATAAGATGGTAAAGCTGCTGAAAATATTGTTCACCAAAGTCCCACTTACAAACTCCTTAATACACAGATTTACTCAGCTATAGCTTCATTGGTGGCATGAAGCAGAGGTCTTCTACCTGCTTCTTCAACTCCTTTTCACAATTTCCATGTTCCAGATTCTACAAGGAAGTGCTAAGTCCTGTGCAGACCTCTGCTTTTGTACTGTCATCTGCTTTTTCTCATTGTCTCTTTAATGAGACCTAATCAGTATAAGTCAGAGTTCATATAACTTTGTATGGAAAATTGTCAAATTGTCAAAAAGGTATGGAGAAACAAACCTGAGTATTTAGAATTTTTTTCTAAAGGAAATTTGCATCTGGGCAGGAAACCCAGTATTCTTTAAATCTGATTGAAAGGGAAACAAGGGAAAGCAGGCTATAACATTTATAACTCTGATACCGCTGTGCCCATCATTAGGGCCCTGGGTGAGTCCCATGCAACAGCAAGATCATGAATAGTGGGGCCCTGGGGTTCAGCAAAGCCTTTAGAATAAAAGTTATGCTCCTTCAAATCCAAAATACATAAAAAATGGGTAATGGTGAGCCATGCAAATAACAGCTGGACAGTCTGTGAGATGTGTGTTTCTAGGCACCTTTGCCCAGTGAATGTGCAGAAAGCACTTCCAGTAGTGGATGTCCAGCAGTGCTGTGGATCAATGTCCGTGTTGGAGGATGTCATCAAGAGGATGGGACTGCTAGGTGATCCTTGAGCTAGACCCAAGCAATTGGAAGCTCCTCACCCCCTCCCTTGTCCTTGAAATGTACTTTCTGCCCACCATTCCCATCGTGGGGGCCATTTTCAAGGATACAACCTTGAGAGAGTTAGCTGTGGTGGAGACCATCTGGACTGTATATGTGACTGAAGCCAGTTAAACCTCTGTATAAACTTTTAAGATTTGGTGGGTGGGTTCTGAGACCTCTGGTTTTGTGGTACCCAATAAAACCTTGTAAGTTCCCTTGCCTATGAAAACTGCCACCTACCAATCTGGAGTGGTCTGCCGTTCTTTGGTCTCTTTCTGCCCTCCGTGTGTGGGGACCAGTTTCTGAACCAGTTGGCAACAGGAGAGGAAGTCAGAGGGAATGGCAGACAGATCAACTTTGAGAGAGTGATTGGACTTGTAGTGACTTTGGATGAACCTTGATACAACTCAGGAGAAGAGATATAATTACAGAGCATAGCTGGTTTTGAAATCAGTGGTTTGGCTGCCAGAAAATTTGAATTCATCACTAACTTTGCAGAGATGTCCGGGTCACTTATAAATACATTTTGTCTCTTTTAGGTTCTTCAGCTGGGATCAGATATCCTTCCTCAGTATAAGCAAGAAGCGCCAAAGACGCCGCCGCACATTATTTTACACTACTGTGCTTTTAAAACAACTTGGGATTGGGTGATTTTAATTCTTACCTTCTACACCGCCATTATGGTTCCTTACAACGTCTCCTTCAAAACAAAGCAGAACAACATAGCCTGGCTGGTGCTGGACAGTGTGGTGGACGTTATTTTTCTGGTTGACATTGTTTTAAATTTTCACACAACCTTTGTGGGACCTGGTGGAGAGGTCATTTCTGACCCCAAGTTGATACGGATGAATTATCTGAAAACTTGGTTTGTGATCGATCTGTTGTCTTGTTTACCTTATGACATCATCAATGCCTTTGAAAATGTGGATGAGGTAAGTTTCCTTTCTTTTTTTTTTAGTACTTTAATCACATGTTTTGAGAAAATTAGTATAAAAGGAATTTATAAATAACCCAAGCTTCTTTATAGCCACCACTTTCAACCTTCATCCTACTAAATACCTGCCATAAATGATTATATTTTATTACTTTATAATTGTATCCACTTTAAAAAATTTCTGGTTGAAAGTACTAGGAAATGGCTGTGGTTGGAGGTTGTGTTTGAAAGAGGAGAAGAAAAGCCACAGCATTTGAAGTCAAATATGGTTTATGAACTGGACAGTTGATTGAAAGATAATGAAATAGATGTATTTTTTTTGGAAAATTGTAGCATTTAAAAACTCTGTGTGCCCATAGATGTTTTGACTCCTCCCCTCCAGATACATATGGTAGCAGAGCTTGTGTTAACAAAAAGATCCAGGAAACTTTTATGGTAGAGAAATTCTTGAATTTTTGCCTCTTTGGTTCTTTTTTTTTAAGTTTTTGCTTTAAGTTTTGTCTAATCATTTGTGGTTAGAAACTGTATTAGATGACTTCCGATGTCTGGTTTAATTCAAGATTTTGCTTATTCAGTGTTATCTCCACAACTAGAAATATTAAAACATATGTAATGTCTTAATGACCATTTTATCCAGAGCTTCTTAGTTTATAACTTAGTTGTGGATGATTTTCAACTTGCTATACTAAGGATGTATATAAATGAATCAACATAGAATGTATCTGTTTTTAAATTGTGTCCATAAAAATAATAATAATTACAAACCCAATTTCCCTGAAGATTCTACTCTGTCCTCATAAACTGTTCAGATAGAAAAGTCTCCACTACATTGTTGTCATTCTATGTGTGTTGAGAGGTAGATTGAAACTTTTCTTCAGGATCTTTTTCCATAAAAATTTCTGCATTGAATCAACTTTAATGATACTAAAAAATATTTCCTAAAAGTTTAGTATAGGCATTGTATTTTGATGCTATACCCATAATTATTACTTTAAAAATTTGAGGAAAAAAGAATCATAGTAATTTGTTTCTAATTTTAAATTCCACCCACATCAAACTTTTAAGGTATATTTCTTTCCTCTTTCCCTTCTGGAAGGACTGATAGGGGTTAATTTTAAAAATGCTAATATTATGATAAGAAGATAATAAGTAGTATTTATATGTTCACTTACTAAATAGATTAATATATTAAGATCAATGCACTAAGATTTCCATTGCTTAGAGTATAAGCATAATGATTTTAATAAAAATAATCAAAAGATTGGTTTAGTTCACAGAAAAGAAAATAAATTAGATTACATAATAATAAATGCATCTAATATACTATACAAATATATGACAATATCCTCAGACTTACTAAGGAAAATGCAGAGTACACTTACAGACTAAGCTGACATGACACTGGCTTGGTGAGTGTGGTGTCTGAGAATGTGTACTCCTCAGATCTCTCTGCATGGAAACCTGCTGCATGGAGCACAGTTAGGGTCTTCCTGGAAGTGGCTCCTGGTTTGGAAGACTCTCTTTAGCATCCCTGTCAAACTCAGCATTCAGTGACATCACACTGTCACCCTGGTAGCTTGAAACTGGACACAGTGGGAGTATTTACACCCAGAAAGTGGCAAATGCTATGAATAAAGGCTTTTTTTTTTTAAACTTTCTATGGCATTGGTTGTTAATCATTTACCAATATACCACTGAATACAGTTGACTGACACTTGCTATGGCTTTCTGATCTGCTGTGGGTCACAGTTAGAAGCTGTTTCCCCAAGGCTGCACTCAGCCTATGACTAAGAATAGTGGTAATATTATGATTGGGCTTATCAGGTGTCTCAGTGGTAAAGAATCCACCTGCCAAGGAGGAGACGTGAGTTTGATCCCTGGGGTCGGGAATATTCCCTGGAGAAGAAAGTGGCAATCCACTCCAGTATTCTTGTCTGGAAAATCCCATGAACAGAGGAGCCTGGCTACAGTCCATGGGGTCACAAAGAGTCAGGCACGACTTAGTGACTAAAGCACCACCACCAGTATTATAATTAGTCTGTTCCTGCTCAATGAACCCCTCTGCTGAGCAACTTTTGCCCTGGAACTCCCCATTTATCTGTGCTGTAGTTGAGGCTCTTTCTACACAATTCTTCCTTCCATCTTCATAGGTTTCAGACATGCGTTGTGGTCTGAAGACTCCTCCCTCCTCTCTTTCTCCTTCATAGGCCTTTTTCTCAGTGAAAGTCTTGCATATCTAACTGTGACTTGGCATCACTCAGTAAGGGATCTGAATTGATACAGTGACTGTGTATCAATGTATCCCTTATACATTGCTCAAGGGAATACTGGTAAAACTTACATGAAGAATAACTGGCAATATCTCATTTTTTAAAAGAGAAGACCCTAGAGACAACCACTTTCAGACTTTTTAGAGGATTATTTTAATATTTGCTTCCATCACCAAACAGCAAGACTGTGTACTTACCCCTTTTGGTTTTCCAGTTTGGGGACTTGTCTTTGACTTCTCACTATGAAATTGGAGATTTCAGCCTCTTTCTCCCTGCCTTCACTGTATCCATGCACTTATTTCCATCACCTCATTCTCACAATATAGATATATCATCCTTTTGGTCCTGTAAGTAGTGTTTATATCATTATGTCTACAAATATGCTATTTATAACTGAAAGTGAAAATTGCTCAGTTGTGTCTGACTCTTTGCGACCCCATGGACTATACCGTCCATGGAATTCTCCAGGCCAGAATACTGGAGTGGGTAGCCTTTCCCTTCTCCAGGGGATCTTCCCAACCCAGGGATTGAACCCACGTCTCCCTCATTGCAGGCAGATTCTTTACCAGCTGAGCCACGAGGGAAGCCCATTTATAACTGAACCTTCAACATATTGTGATTACTTTTCCTCTTCTGCACTTTCCACTCTCCTGGGAGGTGATAATTGTCTGGTTTTATCATTTGCTTTCTTTTAAGTACTCATCACTCACTCAACCACTCAACTCTACGCCAATTGTCTCAAGCTCCCTTCCTTACATTGATGCAAGCAATATCCTGTCAACATCATTTTCTTAAACAGATCTCTCTTCATCCTACCCTCCCACCTAATGGACAGTTTGACTATCTTTAATATTCTAGGCCATTCATAGTTTCTCCTCAGATTTTGAAGGACAAGCTGCCATTACAGTCTACCTTCTAATAATTCTCGTAAGAAACTTTGAGGCATTGTGATCTATTTTCTTTTCTGGAAATTTGATATATCTTCTCTGTCTAGGGTTCTTTCCAGTACTATGCTTTATTGTGAGTCCATTTTCATCCGTTTCGCTGGGCACTGTCTCAGTATTCTTTTTCAATCTGGAAAAGCATGTCTTCTGTTTCAATTTTTTTTTCTTATGATTTTTCTCCACCTCCTTTCCTGCTATTCTCTATTCTCTCTCTTGTTGAAACTCCTTTTATTCTGATACCGACTCAGTTCAGTTCAGTTCAGTTCAGTCACTCAGTCATGTCAGACTTTTTGCGACCCCATGAATTGCAGCACGCCAGGCCTCCCTGTCCATCACCAACTCCCGGAGTTTACCGAAACCCATGTCCATCGAGTCAGTGATGCCATCCAACCATCTCATCCCCTGTCGTCCCCTTCTCCTCCTGCCCCCAATCCTTCCCAGCATTATGGTCTTTTCCAGTGAGTCAACTCTTCGCATGAGGTGGCCAAAGTATTGGACTTTCAGCTTCAACATCAGTCCTTCCAATGAACACCCAGGACTGATCTCCTTTAGGATGGACTGGTTGGATCTCCTTGCAGTCCAAGGGACTCTCAAGAGTCTTCTCCAACACCACAGTTCAAAAGCATCAATTCTTCAGCGCTCAGCTTTCTTCACCCTCCAACTCTCACATCCACACATGACCACTGGAAAAACTATAGATGGACCTTTGTTGGCAAAGTAATGTCTCTGCTTTTAAATATGCTACCTAGGTTGGTCATAACCTTCCTTCCAAGGAGTAAGCGTCTTTTAATTTCATGGCTGCAATCACCATAAGCAGTGATTTTGGAGCCCCAAAAAATAAAGTCTGACACTGTTTCCACACCTATTTCCCATGAAGTGATGGGACCAGATGCCATGATCTTAGTTTTCTGAACGTTGAGCTTTAAGCCAACTTTTTCACTCTCCTCTTTCACTTGCATCAAGAGGCTCTTTAGTTCTTCTTCACTTTCTGCCATAAGGATGGTGTCATCCGCATATCTGAGGTTATTGATATTTCTCCCAGCAATCTTGATTCCAGCTTGTGTTTCTTCCAGCCCAGCGTTTCTCATGATGTACTCTGCATATAAGTTAAATAAGCAGGGTGACAATATACAGCCTTGATGTACTCCTTTTCCTATTTGGAACCAGTCTGTTGTTCCATGTCCAGTTCTAACTGTCGCTTCCTGACCTGCATACAGGTTTCTCAAGAGACAGGTCAGATGGTCTGGAATTCCCATCTCTTTCAGAATTGTCCACAGTTTATTGTGATCCACACAGTCAAAGGCTTTGGCATAGTCAATAAAGCAGAAATAGATGTTTTTCTCTAATTCCTTTTCCCCTCTTTCCTTATTTTCCAATCCTTTATCTTTTTGCTATACTTTCTGGAAAATTTTCTCAACATTATTTTCCAACTTTTCTTGTAACTAATAATGCCTTTATTTTCCCCTTAAAGTTTGTTTGGCTTGATACTAAGAGCTAAACTAGCATTTGTATATTACTTGATATATGTATTTCTACCATTTAAATTTTCATCATACTAGACTATTATGCTCTAGTTGTATCTTTGGTAAATAGTCTATACATTCTGAGAGTTTCTCTAACTCAGAAGCTTAGTCTGTTTACATTTATTGTGATTAATTACTTTTTGATTTAGGTAGAGCATCTTATTTTCCACTCTAAAATGTGTTTTATTCAGTTTTCTCTTTTTTTACTTTATTCTTCTTATTTTCTGCCATTTTTTAGATTGACTGAATTTTTAAAATCTTCTGGATTCCCTCTAATTGATTGGAAGCTTTTGTATTAGTTGATTGCTCTTAATATTTTTATCTTCAGTATTTGACTTATAAAAGGATCTTTGCCCTTCTAAATAAATTAAGGGCCTCTGTTTGCCTTCTCATTTTTCAAACTAGTATTGTTTTATATTTTGGTTCCACATTTTTTTTAAGTTTCTCTTTCAATTATTGGGTGACTTCTTTAGGACTTTGTTTACTGTGAGCTTTTGGGATGGTGACTATAGATTTCAGTTTCCATATCTGTAAAAAAAAGGGAAGGGATGCTTGACTTTTTTATTTCACAAGGTGTCTGTAAAGAGTCGATGGAAAAAAATAGATATGAATGATTTTTGTTTGTAGAATTGTGCATGTCTGAGGGGATATTATTGTTTCGCTTGTGTGTGTCTATTTCCTCAGCTGGTGACAAGCCCTGTGATGGTTAGGAATGCATTCCGTCTCCTTGGCAGTTCTTCACTGCTTACTGCATATTGGTGACTCATCGACCTGAAGCAATAAAGTGTTAGTAAGGTTTTAGTAGATTGTACAAGGACATAAAACAAAACAGAACTTAAAAATGAGGAATTGAGCTACTGCCAGCTTCGGAATAGGAGAATATGAGTCTGAAGATCACAGCTTACGCCTTTAACATGATACGGTGCAAAATAATTTAGGATGTAATGACATTTTCATATTCAAGAGTGTCTCAGATGACATGATTTCTGAAGACAACTTGATTTACTAGGAATTCACGAACTGGATATGTCATTCTTTAAGAGAACTGTGAGGCTGGGAAGATAGAGTCCATTGAAGGAGAGAATTCTGTTTGAAAAGAAATAATGTCAATTTCCTAGATAATATAATGGGGGTAAAAGACATTATCACAAGGAATCTAAGGAATAAAAACAAACTCCTTTGTAGTAAGTATTTGAATACAGCTCTGGGAGGTCCAGGGAGCTTGATTTCTGGGAGGTTAGGGGGAACTGAATTATAAGACATCATAGAAATATGGGGCAGCTGCAGGTAACAAACAGTTTGGTAGACTGAATGGAATTAGGAAACATGATACTTGGGGAATTCAGGGGACAATGAGTGGTATTAGTAAGTGGTAAACACAATAAACCAGGTAGAACAAACTGAAATTGGAAAAGTGATCACTAATGCACTGTTTCAAGAGACAAAATGATTGAGCCAGAAACTGCTAGGTGGAAGTATTACAAATATTTTTAATTTCCATAAAAGTTGAGGAAAATCATTTTCTAAATTATAATTTTTCTTGATTTATGCTTGTCAAATGGGCACATACATCATTTCATTTTAGCATACCTGTTTATATATCACATTTTTATCTCTTATCTAGACATCAAAGCAAAAAATTGGAAATCAAAGCTAATTGTATTCATATATTTATTTTGCCACTTTGAGAAATTTCAGACCCTCTATTAAGGATATATTGGAAATTGCTATTTAATATAATTTGATCATCATTACTTTTTCATTAAAACTTTTAAATAATTGAAAATAATGTTTGAGTGGTATAGGAGAGGATTTCATAGTATTTGTTTTTAGTTTTACTAGTTTTAATCTTATTAAATCCATAGAAACATTGCCAAGTCATCTTATAATTATTGATTTTTCTTATTAGTGTGATAATAAGACTTTTTTAAAGAGTTGTTGTAAGTTCACAGCAAAATTGAGAAGAAGCTACAGAGACTTCCCGTAACAGAGTTTGCCCACACATGCATAACCACCCCCGTTATCAGCACCCCCCACCAGAATGAAACTACATTGACACATCATGTTTTTCAAAGTCCATAGTTTACAGTAGGGTTCACTCATGGTGTTGTGCATTTTATGGATTTTGACAAATGCATAAGGGCATATCATAGTATCATACAGAGTAGTGTCACTGTCCTAAAACTCTGTGCTCTGCCTCTTCATCCTTCTTCCTTCCTAACCTCTAGCAACCACTGATCCTTTTATTATCTCGATAGTTTTTCATTTTCCAGAATGTCATATAGTTGGAATCCTACCGTAGAAAGCCTTTTCAGATTGACTTCTCTCACTTAATAATATGCATGCATTTAAGGTTATTCCATGTTTTCTCATGGCTGATAGCTAATTTGAGTGCTGAATAATATTCCATTATCTGGACATATCGAGTTTATTTTTCCATTCACCTACTACTGAAGGATATTTTGATTGCTCCCAAATTTGGATAATTATGAATAAAGCTGCTATAAACTTTTGAGTGTAGGTTTTTGTGTAGGCAGAACCTTTTGGGTAAGTTATCGACTCATTTGGGTGAATATCAAACAGCGTGGTTGCTGGATCATGTGGTAAAAATATGTTCAGTTTTGTTATAAACTGCCAAACTATCTTTCAAAGTGGTTTTCACCACTTTGCATTTCCACCAACAATGAATGATAGTTCCTATTGGCTCACATTCTCACCAGTCTTTGGCATTATTAATGTTTTTAATTTTAGCCTTTCTAGGACTTGTGATATCTTGTTTTAATTTGCAATTTTCTAATGATATATGAGGGGACTTCCCAGTTGGTGCTAGTGGTAAAGAACCTGTTTGCCAGAGCAGGAGATGTAAGAGACGTGGATTTAATCCCTGAGTCAGGAAGATCCCCTGGAGGAGGGCATGGCAACCCATTGCAGTGTGCTTGCCTGGAGAATCCCATGGACAGAGGAGTCTGCTTGGGCTATGGTCCATGGGGTCACAAAGAGTCAGACATGACTGAAGTGACTTAGCATGCACACACGGTGGTAAATGAACATATTTTCATATGCTTATTTGCCATCTGAGCATCTCCTTTTGTCAGGTGTCTGTTCAGATCTTTTGCTCATTTTTAATGGGGTTGTTAATTGTATTATTGTTGAGTTTTAAGAGTTCTTTGCATATTTTGGGTAGTACTTCTTTATTATTTGCACATGTCTTTTGCAAATATTTTCCTCTAGTCTGTAGCTTGTCTTCTCATTCTTTTGACAGTATCTTTCACAGAGCAACATTTTTAATTTTAGTGTATTCCAGTTTATTATTTTTTTCATGGATTATACCTTTGGTGGTATATCTGAAAAATGATTACTCAGGGTCACCTAGATTTTCTCCCATGTTATCTTCTTAGAGCTTTACAGTTTATGTTTTATGTTTATGTCTATGATCTGTTTTATTTTATTTTTTGAAGGGTATAAGGTCTGTGACTAGGTTCATTTTTTTTTCCATTGGATGTCTATGTGTTCTATCAAGATTTGTTGAAAAATTATCTTTTCTGTATTGTATTTCCTTTGCTCCTTTGTCAAAGGTAAGTTGACTGTATTTATGGGGTTCTGTTTCTAGGCTCTCTATTCTGTACCATTGATTCATTTGCTTATTTTTTTTCCACCAGTACCACACTGTCTTGGTTACTACAGCTTTATAGCAAGTATTGAAGTTGAGTGTCTGTGCTGTGACTTTGTTCTCCTTCAATATTGTGTTGGCTATTTTGCACAATTTTTATCCCTCCATATAATCTTTACAATCAGTTTATTGATATATACAAAACAACTTGATGGAATTCTAATTAAGATTACATTGTAGCTTTAGATCAAGTCTAGACTAACTGACATCTTCACAATGTTGAATGTTTCTGTCCACAAACAAGGCCTATTGCTCCATTTATTTAGTTATTTGATTTCTTTCATCAGTTTCATAGGTTTCCTAGTATACAGCCTGTACATATTTTGTTAGATTTATAACTATGTTTTTTATGCTAATATAAGTGGTATCATGTTTTTAATTTTAAATTCCACTTGTTCATTGTTGGTATATAGGAAAGTGATTGGCTTTTGTATATTGACCATATATCCTGCAAACTTCCTTTAATTGCTAATTAGTTCCAGACTCCTCCTCCCTCTCACCACCCCCAGCTCAGTTTGTCTGGATTTTCTGTGTCCAATTATTATGTCATCTCTAAAGAAAGGTATTTTTTTCCCTTCCTAATCTGTATACCTGTTATTTCCTTTTTTTTTTTTTTTACGATATGATATAATATGTAGGGTTTTGTAGATGTTCTTTGTCAAGTTGAGAAATTTCTTCTCTGTAGCTAGCTTTTTGAGACTTTTTTTATCGTGAATAAGTGCTGCATTTTGTCAGATGCATTTTCTGCATCTATTGATATAAACATATGACTTTTTCTTCTTTAGTCTGTGATGTTATGGATTGCATTAATTGATTTTTGAGTGTTGAACCAGCCATGCATACCTAGGATAAATCTTACTTGGCCATACTGTATGATTATTTCTGTATATTGTTGGACTTGATTTGCTAATGTTTTGTTGAGATTTCTGCACCTATGTATTAGAAATATTCATTTGTAGTATTCTTTTCTCATACTGTATTTTTGTATTTGAGTATTGGTATTTGAGTAAAGCTGGCCTCTTAAAACTGTGTTAGAAAGTATTGTTTCTGCTTCTTTTCTGGAAGAGACTGTAGAGAATTGGTATAATTTTTTACTTAAATATTTGATAGAATTCACTTATGAGTTAATCTGGGTCTGGTGCTATGTGTTTTGGAAGATTATTAATTATTGACTCAATTTGTTTAATAGATATAGTTCTCTTCAAATAATTATTTTTATGTTCTCTTCAAATAATTATTTTTGTGTGTATATTTGAGTTTCTGTAGATTGTGTCTTTCAAGGAATTGGTCCACTTCATTTAGATTATCAAATTTATGGGCACAGAGTTGTTCATATTGTTCTATTATTGTTATTATTATTGCTATTGTTATACTTTGATTGTCTAGCATCTGTAGTGATGTCCTCTCTTTCATTGCTCATGTTAGTAATTATGTCCTCTTTTTTTCTTGGTTAGTGTGTCTAGAGGTTTATCAATTTTGTTGATGCTTTCAAAGAAAAAGCTTTTAAAATTTTGTTGATCTTCTCTACTGATTTCCTGTTTTCAATTTCATGGATTTTTGCTCTAATTATAATATGTTTTTTTCTTCTTATTACTTTGGATTTAATTTGCTTTTCTTTTTCTAGTATGCTAAGCTTAGAAATTTAGGTTATTGATTTTAGTTCTTTATTACTTTTTAATATATGCATTCTAAGCTGTAAATTTTCCTCTGAGTACTGCTTTGCTACATCCCACAAATTTTGGTAAGTTGTATTTTCAGTTTCATTTAATTCAAAGAGCAATACATTTTTCTTGAGATATCTTCTCTGATCCATATTTTATTTATAAATGTGTTGTTTAATTTCTACATATTTTTGTATTTTCCAGTTATATTTGTTATTGATTTCTAGTTTAATTTCACTGTGATCCAAAAGCAGCTGTTGTATGATTTCTGTTGTTTTAATTTGTTAAGGTGTGTTTTATAGCCCAGGATATGGTCCATATTGGTAAATGTTTCACATGAGCTTTTTTTTTTTGTGGTTATTGTATAAAGTAGTCAAAGATGTCAATAATAGACTGTTGATTGACGGTGCCATTGCCTTCCACTATGTCCTTACTGGGTTCCTGCCTGTTAGATCTGACTGTCACTGACAGAGGGATGTAGAAGTCAGTAAAGATAGTAGTGGATTAATCTCATGTGTACTTGAAGTTCTATTAATTTTTGTTAGGTTCATGCATACAAGAATTGTTATACCTTCTTGGAGAATTTATCCCTTTATCATTTGTATAGCATTCTTTTTCGGAGAAGGCAATGGCACCCTACTGCAGTACTCTTGCCTGGAAAATCCCATGGATGGAGGGGCCTGATAGGCTACAGTCCATGGGGTTGCAAAGAGTCGGACACGACTGAGCGACTTCACTTTCACTTTTCACTTTCATGCATTGGAGAAGGAAATGGCAACCCACTCCAGGGTTCTTGCCTGGAGGATCCCAGAGACGGAGGAGCCTGGTGGGCTGCCATCTATGGGGTCGCACAGAGTCGGACAAGACTGAAGCGATTTAGCAGCAGCAGCAGCAGCAGCAGCAGCATTCTTCTTTATCTCTGATAAATTTACTTAACTCTGAAAAGTATAAGATGTTTCTCGATGTGCTATATTGTAGTACATGTAGTACATGTATTGTCTGTGATGAAATATATTATTTCTGGGAGGATTTTACCTTCTCCGTGGGACTTTCTCCCATTTAAGTTTTTTTGTTTGTTTGTTTCTGAGTAGCTTGCTTTAAAAACTTTAGCTGCAACTTTAAGTCCTAGTTACCTACCAGGTCTTTACTTAAGAAAGCCCACTACTAATCCTAGAGCTTCTGATAACAATAAAAACATTTGTATTTTTATTGAGGATTGGATTAGTGGTTTACTAACACTCATCTTTCATCTGTATGCTCAGAGGAAGGTTTATGGGTGACCCTATTTTTTATGCTTCAATTTTACGTCAAGTTAGGAGGTCAAATACAACAAAGATCTTTAGAAAACCAAGGGTTAGGCCCTGGGCTCATTTCTGGTGGAATCAAAAATAGACCTTATGCTTCTTCAGTGCAAAGATCCTATCTTCTTAATATCTTGGATTTCCAGTTCCTGGAACATAATTGTCACACTATATGTGTTTCTATTGAAGTGAATAAGGCATAAACCATTTCTTATCAGAAATGAAAAAGACAAGGACAAGGGCAATCTTTGTGACACAACCTTATCTGTGACCCCATATCCTCCACTCAGAAAATCTAGCATTATCCTTTGGCTACTCTGCTCAACTCTCCATTCATAAGTTTCTTTTCATGAATTTTCATGTAAATAATCTTCCTGTCAGACGTCCTACCCTACCAACTTTCAATACATGTTTAGAGGTTACCAAAGGGTTTATTTAGATCCCCAAGCTGGGATCTCCCACTACGAGTACAAAGCATTGTGGACAAATGAATACAAAGATGTACAAGGCTTAGTCACTGAACTCAAATGTACCTACCTTCTAGCTTGAGAGTAAAACTTTCTCACAAACTATTCAAAAGTGTGAATAAAAGAGAAGTCAGTTTGAAAGAGGAGATGGGGAAAGGATTTGGGAAATGGATGAGAATCAGCCACAGATTTCAAATTGGAGCAGAGTGGCAGTAGGTTGAACTTTTAAATTCTTTTCCAAGTGGGGATTGGTGGCACAGAATGTTATCAAGTTTGGTTAATAAGAAGGTTTAAAGATAGATATCCTTCTTATATTTGAAAAAGCTGATGGTGTTCCAGAAATATATTCTTTTGCATTAATTTTCTACAGAGACAAAATAATCTGTTTAACTGAGTAAATTAGCTTTGGGAGGATAGGAAGTTATAAGCGAAGAGGACAGCAGTGAGATTCCTTTATTTGATTTTGTGGCTTACATAAATAGAAATTTTTATGTGTACTGATCTTCATTCATGGTAAATGCTTCCTATTGTTAAGCATTAGGAAATGATTCTGATATGAAGGCAAAGAAGGGTGAAATATATTACAATATGTACACTATAACTCTTAAACATTTTGCCTTAATTAACCATGGATACTTGCTTAGAAATTTCTCTTTACTATTTGTATAATAATTATCACTGTGCTGAGAATTCATCATTTCCTCATTCTTCTTTGAAGGAAGTTCTAAACCTCCATTCCTACTCCATTTAGTCTTCTTATTACTTTATTTTATACTATGATTTTATCTCTGCTTTCACATAACACATGCTGACTCACAGGGAACATGGTTACCTTTATATCAGAATTTTTTATCCTTAAGAAATTTGTTTATTACACATTGTGGATAAAGGGTTAAAAAACCATTTCTCCTGCATGACAGCTTTACCTGTGGTCAGCTGTCTTCCATTCTTCTTCTGGGAACTGATGAAGGAAATACACTACCTGTGTTTCTAGGCAATATTACTTATATTTAAAAATGATCTCTGATGGGTAAATTTCATCTGAACTGTGAAGAACTTTTAATGAGCTATAAATAACTTGACAAGGACACCATAGCTTAAGGGTTCCCTGACTGATACAATTCTGAGCCTATCTCTTGTGGAACTCTGAAAGTTATACCTGCATTGTCATTATAGGTATTAAGTTAGGTAGGGCATGAAGCATCGAAAGCTAGAACTACGAACACAATTCACTGATAAGACAAAGCTGAGTTGAGTTTATTGTTTACCATTTAATGCGAGAGCGCTATCTTGCAAAGATTTGGTAGTATCTCAGAAATTTGATAGTATCTTCTCAGAAAATGAGAGAATTTATTGGGAACTGGAAGTTTGATTTAAGGTGGCCCTTTCAAATCAGGAGAGGTTTAGGAGAATAGGCTTTGTTTGAATTGGGTAAGGTTTAAGAATCATGATGCCATCATCCAGGATTGGTGGAAACAGTGAGGTGATGATTTTGAGGCAAAAAGTTCAAAGAATCTTAGGGCTTAAACTGTCGATGCTTTCCACTGAAGAGTTTATGGGTCTTTGGGCAGTTCCTATAATGTATAATCAAACTATTTGCCTGGGCAGAAGTCCTGAAGAATAAGATCATGCTAAGGAGGACACGAATAGTACCAAGTCATGTCAATATAGATGGCTAATTATGGTTTCAATTCTCTGTGTCCAAGGCAAGTATGGGGCTAGACAATTTCAATTCTTAACATTTTTAGAGTAAGATGGATTCAGTACTGGCCAGTTGAGTCTTATTTGCTCACTTCTGATTTGTCCCCTGGTGAGACGTTCACAAGGAACATAGCTCTGAAGACTGCAATAAAGACTGCTCTGAAGTCAGATCCTTTGGAAGAAGATGCCTGGTGTTCCTCCACTCATAAGCAGTGATTTCTGCCCTATATCATTTTTTTATTAATATATATATATATGTATATATATTTTATTGAAGTAAAGATGACTTACAAATTTCAGGTGCACAGCAAGGAGATTCAGTTATACATATACACATATGTTATTTTTCAGGTTATTTTCCATTACAGATTATTATAAAATATTGACTATAAGTCCATGTCCTATAAGTAAAACTTTGTTGTTTGTTGCATATCTGTTGTTTAAATTAGAAATCTAACCTATTCATGCTGAGTCAAACAAGTGGAATCAAAATGTCATAAATTTTTTAGTGAGGCAAAAATTCATAAGTTTTCTAAAATGTATATAGTATACATACTATTTATATATATGTATACAAAAGCTTTTCTACAATGCTTGATAAAGCCTTGCAAAAGAACATAAAAAAAGAGATGGAGCAATTGGAAAATATAAACTAAATGAAATGGGAGCATTGAATATGAAATAGAAAAAGTGAAACAAGCTAGGTAAAGGTAGAAGATCATCATATAGTCCAGTTGTTTTTAAAGATGGCTGCTCATTAGAAACATATCTGAACTTTGGAGAAAGAAAGTAATAGCTGAGCTTTGTATTTTTCAAAAAATATTCCAAGATAAACCTGATATGCATCTGGATTTTAAAAAGTGATTACAGATTTTTCCATTAAATAGTAGTTTTGGTGATATAGGATTCTATTATTTTTCTGTTGACCAATCATGATAAATTCTTGCAAAGCAAGGTAGTGACATATTTCCCAACACAAAAGGTAAACTAATATCTACCAATTGTATACTAAAGTTTATTTTATACATTCATATCTTACCTATTTGGGAGACTGTCTTGTTAAAATGAGACTTCTTTATCAGTTCAGTTCAGTTCAGTCACTCAGTTGTGTCCGACTCTTTGCGACCCCATGGACTGCAGCACACCAGGCCTCCCTGTCCATCACCAACTCCTGGAGTTTACTCAAACTCATGTCTATTGAGTCGGTGATGCCATCCAACCATCTCATCCTCTGTCGTCCCCTTCTCCTCCCACCTTCAATCTTTCCCAGTGTCAGGATCTTTCCCAATGAGTCAGTTCTTTGCATCAGGTGGCCAGAGTACTGGGGTTTTGGCTTCAGCATCAGTCCTTCCAATGAATATTCAGGATTGATTTCCTTTAGGATGGACTGGTTGGATTTCCTTGCAGTCCAAGGGACTCTCAAGAGTCTTCTCCAACACCACAGTTCAAAAGCATCAATTCTTCAGCACTCAACTTTCTTTATAGTCCAGCTCTCACATCCGTATATATCTACTGGAAAAACCATAGCTTTGACTAGATGGATCTTTGTTGGCAAAGTAATGTCTCTGCCTTTCAACATGCTCTCTAGGTTGGTCATAACTTTTTTTCCAAGGAGCAAGCATCTTTTAATTTCATGACTCCAGTCACCATCTGCAGTGATTTTGGAGCCCCCCAAAATAAAGTCTGTCACCATTTCCACTGTTTCCCCATCTATTTGCCATGAAATGATGGGACTAGATGCCAAGTATGTATTTATTTTGCCCCCATTTTATGTCAAACAAGTATGAAATAATGTACTCATAAATGCATATGCTTTCCTCACATTTGTATCAGTTACTTTTTTTTTCCTGCATGACAAACTACTCTAAAACTTTATGTATAATTCTATCACCATTTGTTTAACTCATTTGTGTGTGTTCTGAGTGATTCTGCTGGCTTTGGCTAGGTTTGGCTTATTTCAGCTATGTTCACCCATGCATCCATGGTAGATTGCTGAGATGTCTGGTGGCTAGCTGATCTGGGATGGCTCACATGGATAGCTCAGAGGACTGTTCTTATAACCTCTCATCCTCCTCAAACCTAGTTGCCATTCTTCATATGACAACTTAGAATGGCCATAGGTTCTAAGACCGTGATTAGAGGTTATGCTTCTTGAGGTCTAGGCTTGGAGCTGGCACAAATGTCACTTACACTACATTCTGTTGGCCAAAGTAAATCATAAAGCCAGTCTAGACTCAAGTCACGATGTGGAAATAGAGTCTATCTTTTGTTGGGCGAGGTTGCAAAGTCATGTGGCTAAAGGGCATAGATACAGGGAAGGAAATGCCTGCAGCTGCTTTTTTCAAACAATCTACTACACATCCTATGTGAGAGAATGGTAGCTGTAGGAGGAAAACCAAGCAACTGAATATTATAAGTCTGTATTCCTGTTCTCTCACCCCCACTTAATTGTCGTATGTCCTTGGACAAGTTCTTTGATCACTTCTTTTCTGTTTATGAAGCAATGGGGGAAGAAAGTAGGAAAGAATACTAGCTGAGTTATTTATATCCTTGGCTCGGATGAGAGAATTGATTTGTATTTTAAATGGATTTATCATTGCAAGACATTATTTTTATGCTGATGACACCCCGTGTACTTATAATGTGGGAACCCACAAAAATACCTTGAAGAGTAAATAACACTGAGATATCTCCAAGATACTGTTCTTTGTGCTCTCATGGCTTAAGGGGCTTGTCAAGTAGGGAAATTGGCTAGAAGGGAAGGCTGATGAGTGAAAGTTCTCCATTAGCCCTGCTGTGTTCTATTATGCATTTGATGTGTTTGATATTCTCTTCCACCAGTGGAACCCCAGGGATTTGTGTGCTAAGAGCTCAGAGGTTGGGATAGAGGCGGAATGCCACTGGAGTACAGATGAAGGCACAGAAAAAATTGGAAAGCATGCAGTGAAATTAAGCAGAAAATGAATGAGCAGACAAAACTGGTGGAAAGTACAGAATCAAGAGCTTGTTATAAATAGGTGGTAGTACAGAAGGAAGTAATTTTATTTTGGACAAAGCATCCAGTATTACCACATGGGTTAAATTAAAATTCCCAACAGGGATTAAGTATAATTTGAGACCCAATCTAACGTTTATGAGGGTGAGTTATAAAATAAGTAAAATCTTATTTTGGATTGAGTTGAGTGTGACTCCTCTTCCCCTCTCTCCAAATCATATGATGCAGAAGAAATCATTAATCCAGATATGTACTGTGGTGAAATATTAACCTTAGTGATACAACAGTGAATAATGGATTTTTCTTAACACTTTTTTTCTGATATTTAAATATACTATACTTAAAAAATTCCATCAATCTTACAATCATAAGTAGAGTTCAAGGGATTTTCACAAAGCAAACACACCTAGTAATTCCTAGTAATGCCATATCAGGAAACAGAATATCGCCAGAGCCCATTCAGGCCTTACATAGTCACAATCCCTTCCCAAACAAAGAAAGCCACTTTGACTTCTAATGACTTCTAATCCCTAAGAGTAGTTCCATTTGTTTTTAAACTTTTATAAATGGAATCATGCAGTATATCCTCTTTTGTTCAATATGCCACTTTTTAGATTTATTCTTGTTATTTCATATAATTCTAGTTTGTTCATGTTTATTTCTGGATAGTATTTCATCGAGTGAATATGCAATGATTTTTAAAATCATTTCTACCAGAGATGGACATTTGGAGCAAGGAGTGTGGATGAGACAGTCTATATTTGAATCCCAGCTCTTCCTCTTACCAGCTGAATAAACTTAGCCAAATTACTGTACTTAATTTTTCTAGGCTATGTTTTAGTAGTGATACCTATCATATAGGATTATTAACTATGCCCCCTCCCTGCCCTGTGACACATTCAATTCATCACACTCACAAATACTTGTGTTGTAAAAAGTGTTTCATACATTACTGAATATATTGATTGCTTAACATATTACTGTATGCCAAGCTTTGGAATACAATATGCCAACAAATTTGGAAAACTCAGCAGTGGCCACAGGACTGGAAAAGGTCAGTTTTCATTCCAAAACCAAAGAAAAGCCACGCAAAAGAGTGTTCAAACTACTGCACAATGCACTCATTTCACATGCTAGCAAGGTCATGCTCAAAATCCTCCAAGCTAGGCTTCAACAGTACGTGACCAAGAACTTCCAGATGTACAAGCTGGGTTTAATTTAAAAAAGGCAGAGGAACCAGAGATCAAATTGCCAAAATCCATTGGATCATAGAAAAAGCAAGAGATTCCAGAAAAACATCTACTTCTGCCTCATTGACTATGCTAAAGGCTTTCACTGTGTGGATCACGGCAAACTGTGGAATATTCTTAAAGAGATGGGACTAAACTGCATAAACTGACCACCTTACCTGTCTCCTGAGAAACCTGTATGCAGGTCAAAAAGCAAAACTTAAAACTGGACATGGAACAACAGACTGGTTCAAAATTGGAAAGGAATGCTTCAAGGCTGTAGATTGTCATCCTGCTTATTTCACTTATATGCAGAGTACATCATGTGAAATGCCAGGCTGACTGAATCACAAGCTGGGATCAAGATTGTCAGGAGAAATATCAGTAACCTCAGATATGCAGATGACACCACTCTTATGGCAGAAAGTGAAGAGAAACTAAAGAGCCTCTTGATGAAAGTGAAAGAGGGGAGTGAAAAAGCTGGCTTAAAATTCAACATTCAAAAAAAGAAGATATGGCATCTGGTCCTATCACTTCATGCAATATAGATGGGGAAACAATGGAAACAGTGAAAGACTTTATTTTCTTGGGCTCTAAAATCACTGTGGATGGTGACTTCAGCCATGAAATTAAAAGATGCTTGCTCTTTGGAAGAAAAGCTATGACAAACCTTGGCAGTGTATTAAAAAGCAGAGACATTACTTTGCTGACAAAGGTCCATACAGTCAAAGCTATGATTTTTCTTGTAGTCATGTACAGATGTAAGAGTTGGACCATAATGAAGGCTGAGCACCAAAGAACTGACGTTTTTGAACTGTGGTGTTAGAGAAGACTCTTTAGAATTCCTTGGACTGCAAGGAGATAAAACCAGTCAATCATAAAGGAAATCAGACCTGAATATTCATTGGAAGGAGTGATGCTGAAGCTGAAGTTCCGATACTTTGGCCACCTGATGTGAAGAGCTGAAGAAAAGACCCTGATGCTGGGAAAGATTGAGGGCAGTAAGGAAAAGGGGACAACAGAGGTTGAGATGGTTGGATGGCATCAACGACTCAATGGACATGAGTTTGAGCAAGCTCCGGAAGATGGTGAAGGACAGGGAAGCCTGGTGTGCTGCAGTCCATGGAGTCACAAATAGTCGGACATGACTGAGTGGCTGAATAACAACAACGAAAAGCTTTGTAACTGATGCTAGGTATGTTCTTCAGGTGATTTAGCATTTCCTGGCATGTTGTGCAGGCAAACAGAGACTTGTAATAAGGTACTATTGTGATAATTATTGTAATAGAGATGAGCAAAGAGTATATAATAACACAAAGGAAGAATACCTAACTTTCACAGTGAGTATAGCCATGCAGATAATGGGGTGGGGAGGAATGTCAGAGAAATGCATATGGAGGAGAGAGTCTTTGTCATAAACTCTACGTAAGGCCATGTCTACCAAGATAGTGGGAGGGAAGGGTGCTTTAAGCAGATTGAACAACTTATAAAGCAGCATGAAACAGTATGGGCACTCTGGGAACTATATATAGTTGAGCATGGTGGGAGCCTAGATTGCATGGGGAGGAATTGCTGGGAGAGATGCTCACCAGATAGATAGATTCAAGGTCCTGAAGAACTTTTCATGTCAGAGCAAGGAGTAAACACTTAATCCTTTATGTAATGAGCTAACACTTCAGATTTTAGGTCAGAGAGGGGCATGAGTTTATATATATATATATATATATGTGTGTGTGTGTGTGTGTGTGTGTGTGTGTATAATATAAAACAACACCAGGCTAGCCTATCCAGGGTGATCAGATAAGTAAAGGGAGTGAGAATGGAGGTGGGGTGGCTGATGGAGAGCCTATTTCTATCACACAGGGAGGAAAACTATGATGCCATGACCAAGACATGACCTTGGGAATAGGAAAGAAGGGACATTTTTTGAGAGATTTATTCATATTTATTTTGAGCAGTTTGAATACTGAGATCCTCAAAACTTGATAACTGTCTGGGTGTGACAGGAAAGGGGTTGGGGTTCATAGTGATGTTGTTCATAAGAGAAGCAGATGAAGAACTGATTCAGGAGAAATGAGATTCCCTTTGGGACATTTACCTTTTGAACACCTATGGAATATCTAAATGGAAATGTGCAGCAGGCATTTGTCTTCTGTATCAGGAACTTAGGGAAAAAGTTTTATGCTAAGAAGTGAACCTGTGACTCTTTCATGTATTGAAGTCAGTTGAAACATGGATAGGCAGTAAATCAACCAGGAGAGGTTGAGGGTAATTGTATTGAGAATCCTAATGCATAATAGAAGCAGGGATAAGGCTAGCCCCAGAAAATGATTTTGCAGGAGATGTCAGCTGGGGAGCTGACTAAGATCTAGGAGGACATGGTATCATAGAACCCTTTACAATGCATGCCAAGTATTTTGTAATATTGAAATGATATTGAACATGTCTACAGAAAATGGTGCTTTTTGATTGTTTGGAGTCTAGAGCAGGTGGTTCTCAGGGTGGATCACCTCCTCTTGTAGAGATCTGCCCACCTCAGAGGTCAAGAGATTGTAGTCTTCCATCATTTGGCCTTAATTCTAGTAGGTCCTGATTCTTTACAATCTAGCTGAAGGTTGTGACTATTTTTTAATTTGATTTGGGGATAAAGTTTCTGTGTCTTTTTCCTTTGTTTTTACAACAAAAATTATGGTATAAATAAATTTTCTCTGTAGTATTTAAATAGAAGTACCACGGTTCTTTTAAAAATTGGAGCCAAGTGGAAGAAAACATCTATAGCACTGTATTTATTTTTTAATTTAACCCTGTTTGAGTTCATGCATTTTGACTATAGGTTTCTTTAGAGCAGAAGCAAGGCATATTTGTCTTAATGTCCCCAGGGCCCAACTCATAGCCTGACTTATAGAAATGCTTGATAAATACTGATTTTGATCTTCTTGTTCATGATTACATAGTTCCTTTGTTTTGAGAGCTTCCAGACTCTCTTGAATCTTCTAACTTCTCAATATCTCATGTCACTGAAGGATGCTATTCATCATCTGAATTTTATTAACGCTACCCTTTCGAACTGTTTGAAGTTCAATATCTCCCCTCCCCCAAGTGTTCAAGTGAAATAAGAATTGATTTAAGGCTGTGTATATGCCACAGCCTTTGAGAGTAGGAATCTAAATAGAGCCAGGCCTAAGGATATTGAGCTTGAGACAGAAAACTGAGACAGGATCCTCCTGTTCCTCTTTTGCTTCCACTAGGTCTCCTGTTTCTACTTCTCTTTGTTTTCACTCTCTCCATTTCACATTTTTCTTTTGCAAAATGTCAAACATATACCATCATATAGAGTATAATAAAATACATTCTTAACCTTTTTCACTGTAACTATACAATGCCATAATTAGAGTCTCATTAATATTCCATCTGTTCTACTTTACCAACAAGTTCTTCAATGTTGATCAGAATTAAGCTCAGATTAGGTAAAGAATCTACTGGCAATTCAGGAGACATGGGTTTGATCCCTGGATTTGATCCCTTCTCCAGAGGATAAGGGAATGGCTATCCATTCCAGTGTTCCTGCTTGGGGAATTCCATGGACAGGGGAACCTGGTGGGCTACAGTCCATGGAGTCACAAAGAATTAGGCACAACTGAACAGCTGACACTTTCACTTCACTTTCAGGTTATGTTAGATTCCTTGTCTCCCCTCTGGAAGACAGAATTAGCAGTAAGGAAGTCATGGACTCTGTGAGACTTGAGGTGATGATCAGATGAGAGGGTCCTGGGTCACTGCTTTGTCTTCCTCTTCTGCACCAGGAATGGCGTTAACCTCTCTGAGTGGCTTATTGCATGCTTTGCACAAAAAGTAACTTTGGGAACTTCATGGACTGAATAAAGTCTATGGTGTGTTGAATAAAGTCTATGCTGTGGTTCCATTTGGATAATGCTCTATTTGGTATTTTGAGCTTCTCAACAAAATATGAATCTTCTTGCTGCTATTCCCTTAAAGTATTCTTTTCTATGACCATTGCTAGAGGATGATAGGATTTCATAGGTATCTCATTCTAGGTTCAACTCTTCACTTTTTCACAGCTCTACAAATTTAGTGATTTTCATAAGTGGCAGGAGGTGGTGGAAGCAGCAGTGACATTTGCTCATTCTCCTAATATACGCAGAAATATTTCCTGTTTTCTTGACAGTAAAACTAGGATTCCTTTTTTCAGAAGTTTTGCTGTTCATAGCGTTTATAAAGTAAGAAATAAAGTAAAATCTTTTAGAGTAGAGGAAACATTTTCCAAGGAGAAGAAATGAAAGGTCTGAATTTATCACCCTATTTCTATACTGTGTGTATTGCATCTGAGCTATTTTCTTCTTTGGTTTTTCTCTGTGCTATTTATATTCCCCTTATGAAAATAAACTGGGTCTTACCTAATGAAACTTTTCTGTAAATCTAATAATTCACAAATATCTTATTTCCTGGTGAGAAGGAATCTGCATATAAAAACTTTCTTTATCATTTAAACTTTTTTGTTGCCTTAAAGCCAGAGCTGTATTATGTATGTGTGTGTTCTTAGTATATAAATTGTGCTTGAGTTAATTAAGGTGAGCCATTGTTTTGTTTTCACCAGCCTTTGCTTTTCTGAAAGTGTTGTGTCATTTCTTTTATTCAGGGAATCAGCAGTCTCTTCAGTTCTTTAAAAGTGGTGCGTCTCTTGAGATTGGGCCGCGTTGCCAGGAAACTGGACCATTACCTGGAGTATGGAGCAGCCGTCCTTGTGCTCCTGGTTTGTGTGTTTGGACTAGTTGCTCACTGGCTAGCCTGCATATGGTACAGCATTGGGGACTATGAGGTCATCGATGAAGTCACGAACACCATTCAAATAGACAGTTGGCTCTACCAGCTGGCCTTGAGCATTGGGACTCCGTATCGATACAATACCAGTGCAGGGATATGGGAAGGAGGACCCAGCAAGGATTCCCTGTATGTGTCCTCTCTCTACTTTACCATGACAAGCCTTACAACCATAGGATTTGGAAACATAGCTCCTACCACAGACGTGGAGAAGATGTTTTCAGTGGCCATGATGATGGTTGGCTGTAAGTATCTTTTCTTTTTTTTTAAAAAAAGTATTATCATTGGCAGCTCTCCAGCTCCAATCTTGGAAAGGAGCAAAATGAAACTACTTTGTCTTCAGAAGGATATTCAATCCATTTCATTTACTTTGCTTTAATTTTTACTCAGCCTTAGAAAATAGAAATGCAAACTGATATATTTTACTCTTTAGAATGTATTAGCACATGAAAAACAGTATGAATGGAGTGATAAAAAAATCAGAATGGTATCTCTTTGATTTAATTCTGTTTATAGCATTGTTCCCAGCAGAGCTATCTCCAAAGAAAGAGCAACATCAAGAAAGACGGTGTCTGGCATATTCCATAGGTTTTGTTGGCAGTGCATTAAATTCTGAAAAGTAGACAGGATGTGATGTGAGATAGCCTATTTAGAAAATGTTTTAGTTAATAGTCTTACATAGGTTTTTACAATTTAGACTAGTAAAAGTATTTATAAAGCTAGTCTCCATTACAGAATTGTAGGTGGAATATATGCCAATCTGAGAGAATGAAAGGATTAGTAATTGTCAGTGCATTCAGCAATGATGAATATGTCTAGGGTGAGGCATGCAGACCTGAGTACTAAATGACTTGATGGTGTTCTTGGGAGTAGGATGCTTCTCTACAGGAGTGAAGGACCAGGTATTCTATCACTACCATCAAACTGATATTGGACAGTACAGGAGATCAGAACATTAAGGAAATATATACAAAAGAAGCTGTTGAAAAAGGAGATTTTGCGGGGGACTTCACCACCATATACACCATGTGTCACATTGACTTGGATGATTTTCCAAGCCTAGGTTACCTGGAGTAACCTCAGGACTGAAGTTATGATTAGTGTTACTATGTAGCCTCTGGGTCATGTTAATTGTTTTTGGTCTAAGCCATCCTTTTTGAGATTCTGTGTTCTACAATTTTATATTTTGACATTAATAGGAAAAATGTTAAGAGTCTAGGAATGTCAGTTGACTTGTGAAAAAGTCAGTATCTTGGGTCTAAACAAGGTAATTTTCAGAGTTCAGAATGTCTGCAAATTACTGGACACTGATGTTAACAGTGTTTAGTTTTCCATACTCTTTTAATTGGGTACAGAAATAATAACACACAGGTTCTCTTTGCTGCTTAAAAGTACGAGAGGTAGAATGTCAATTCCAAGTTATGTTTGCTCCACAGGCTTTTAGGAGGAAAATGTTCTCACAACGAGATCTTGATGATCTCTTAATTAAACTGCTGCCTACATACCAAAAGTGACAAGATGTATTGGCAGAAGAGGTACTTTATAAATTCAGAAGACAACATTTTGTCAGATGTAGTCTTTATTATTATACTACTTTTTAATATTTATATAATGCATTTTGCCTTATACTTGAGCATGGTTAAGTAAAAAAAATTCATTTTGAAGTAATTATAGATTCACTGAAATTTGCAAAGATAGTCTAGAGGAAGGGGAGGATAAGACAAATTGGGAGAGTAGGAATGACATTTATACATTATGTGTGTTAAATAGGTAGATAGTGGGGACCTGCTGTATAGATCAGGGAGCTCAGTTTGGTGCTCTGTGATAACCTAGAGGAATGGGATGTGGGGGTAGGGAGGTGGGAAGGAGGCTCAAGAGGGAGGGGATGTGTGTATACATACAGCTGGTTCTTGTTGTTGTAGAACAGAAACAAACATAACATTGTAAAGAAATTTAACTCCAAAAAAAAAAAAAAAAGAATAGTGAGCACTTTTGTGCTCTTCCCTTAGTTTCCTACAATAGTTATATCTTACAGGGCTCTAGTACAACATCAACATTGGCTGCGATACAGTGTGTGTGGATAGCTCTGTGTTGTATTATCACATTTGTGGATTCCTGTAACCACTACTGAAATCAAAACACAGAATTATTCTGTTATCTCAAAGATCTCCTTCATGTCACACTCACCCTTTCCCCCAAGCCTCCCTGACACTAGCAACTACTGATATGTTCTTTATCTATATAATTTTGTGATTTTGAAAATGTTATGTAAATGGAATCATGCAAAATGTAGTTTTCTGAAATTGGTCTTTTCCACTCAGCATAAGTCTCTCGAAATCCATCTAAGTGGTTGAGTGTATTAACAGTTTGTTCCTTCTTATTCCTGAACAGTATTTCATGGTTTGGATATACTGCTGCTTAATTATTCATCCATTGAAGGTCATTTTGATAATTTTTAGTTTTTGGTTATTATAATAAATAAATTCACTAAATTCATTGCTAAAGGGCTTTTGTGAAAAAGAACATTTTCAAAGTTTAGTTCTGAAGCAGTTGTGGAGAATAGCATACCTTGTTTGTGTATAGTTTTTTGTTTGGACATAACTGTTTAGTTCTCTGGGATAAATATCCAGAAAAGAGATTTCTTGGACAAATAGTGTTCTATTTTTAACAAGGAACTTGTCAAACTATTTTTCAGAGTGGACATATTAGTGTAGTTTAATTTTTTAACAAGACAATAACAGAAAAATAAAATCTATGTAGAGCTGAAGGGCACCATTATTCACTTTGTTTCTCAGACCCCAAACCTGTGAATTATCTTATATTCCTGTTTTTCTTATGTATTATGTCTATTCATAACAAGTCTTGTTGACTTTACCATCAAAGTATATTTGATTATTTCTCCCCACTTCCGTAGCTTACCATCCAAGATCAACTAATAATCTCCTATATGTTGCTTCTATTTTTACCCTTGACTCATAATCTCTGCTCAGAAGGTAAGAACATATTATTCCTATGTTCAGAGTCTTCCAGTGTTTTACACTGCATATAAAATAAAATCCCGATCTCCCACCCCTTCAGTCAAAGCTTTAATGGTCTGGCCCTCACCTGCTTCTTTCACCTCACTTTTTACCATTCCCACTCTTGCTTATCCTACTCAATCCATGCCAACCATATTGCTGTACACATCAGAAAATAGTACTGTCTCAGGCTCCTTGTACTGCTTCCCCCACTGCTTATAAACCCCTCCCCTGACTTATGCCCCAGTTCAGGCAGGTCACCATTCAAACCACCTCTCCAGAAATTCTTCTCAGTGCTACCCACTGCAATGCCAATCACTCTTATTCTCTTTTCTTTAATCTATTCTTTGTTGTATCTACAAGGCCTGAAGCCATGTTTACTCTGTTTTCCTTTTCTTTAGAATGTAAGCTCCATGACAGTATGGCCTTTGTCTGCTGCTGCTTCTTTTTTTTTGGTCTCTATATACTCAACTTCTAAAAAGTTCTTAATGCTGTGCCCAATCAAAATTTGTTGTATGATGAATGAAATTGAAGATGTCCCTGATGATCATAACGAAAATCCTCAGTCCTTGAATCCACCCCATTTGGATCTGTGATGAACACACATGCCAGAGGAGTGCACAATTTGAATTTTAGCTGTGATTCCTTTGTGAAAGCCTGGTGAGCTCACCTGTACTGTCTGCCTGTGGCAGTGCAGCAGCTACTTCAGCTGGATTGTTGCTGTTGTCGTTTAGTTGTTAAGTCCTGCCCGACTCTTTTGTGATCTCATGGACTGTAGCCTGCCAGGCTCTTCTGTCCATGGGTTGTCCCAACCTTAAGTTTCTCATGTGGCCTGATAATAAGTTCTGAGAGGCTAGGCAGTAGAATCACCAACAACCATTTCTCCCACCGTAGTTTTTGTTTTTTACCAACTACCTTCTGAAACTACCACCTCTAGAAATTTTCACGTAGATTCAGTTGAGTTTTCAAAACTTCATTTAGTTCATTGTTGGCCTCCTTCTTCCCTAATTCATGTATAGCCAATTATATTGCTATGTCAACATTTCTTTCTCCTGTCTCCTCCTCTTCAGTTCCTGTCTTGATTTCAAGATGAAGATCTGGGCAAAAAGTGGATCCTTTTCCTCCCTGAGTTTCTGCTATACCTCCTTTCAAACCTGAATAAACCAATTTCTGATATCTTTTGAGTTTGGTTTTCTTTTTATGCCTCTGAAAAAATCCATCTTCTGTAGCCAGTTTTCCAAGGAGATGCCTTTTAATTTCCTTCTTAGTCCTTGGGTCCTTGGTAATTTCATGGAATGTTTCCTTTGAAACAACCCAAGAAGATGATTGAAAACTGTTAAGTGCCATGAAGTGTTACAGTAACTTCCCACAATTCCAAATCTTATTAGACACACGTGCACAAAATATCAGCCAAATGTGGCTGTTGCAGCTGTTTGTGTTCTTAGTATAAATTTTTTCCAGTATAATTATTTTCCTGTGACAGCACCAAGGGAAACAGGAAAACAAGCCTAGTAAGTTTCTTGAACCTAAAAAGTGTTATAAGCCTCAGACTTAACCAGAGATTGTGTGCACACGCGCGCACGCGTGTGTGTGTGTGTGTGTGTATGATGGAGAAGGGAGGAAGGGAAAAAGGAGATAAAAAACAGGTTCGTGATTTCAGTTGTGCTAGGATTCTAGTCAATCTATGCTAGTTGCTTGAGAAGCACCACTTCCAACCTTACAACTCAATAACTGGGAAAGATGTTCTTCAGAAGGTTGATGGAGATACCAACTGCCTATTTTCTGTTGAGAAAGTAATCACTACTTGGAGATGATAGCTTCTTTTTTTCTAGAGAAAGCCATCTGAAACTTTTGTGTCTTCCAGCAAAGTTTAACAGAGAAGGCAATGGCACCCCACTCCAGTACTCTTGCCTGGAAAATCCCATGGACAGAGGAGCCTGGTAGGCTGCAGTCCATGGGGTCGCTGAGAGTCGGACACGAGTGAGTGACTTCACTCTCACTTTTCGCTCTCATGCATTGGAGAAGGAAATGGCAACCCACTCCAGTGTTCTTGCCTGGAGAATCCCAGGGACGGCGGAGCCTGGTGGGCTGCCGTCTATGGGATCGCACAGAGTCGGACACGACTGAAGCTACTTAGCAGCAGCAGCATCAAAGTCTAAAAATTTAAATGGCAGCAATTCCAGTTCCTAGAGCCTTTCTGAACGTTCTTCTTTCTTTAATGGCCTGTCTTCTCAGACTCCTCAGTTTTTCCTCCCTGATGCTGAGTTGTGTGAACTCTGTCCTGGACCACAGTCTCAAGATTCTCCTTGTTGTTGTCATAGTTTATGACCATGGCCTCCCTTCAACCCCAGGCACCTTCTGTTTCCTCCTGATACCTTCTGTGTCAGCAGTGTCCCAGGGTATTTCTCTTTTCTGCTACCTAGGAATTTCTTAGGCTTAAACCTAGTGTTCTTACATTTGCTCCTGCTCAGATTCCAGATCTGGAAGGGTTGTTTCTTACATAGGTCTACTATCATGTATTCTTTTTCTCAGATTTATCTTTTCTTCTATGCTCTGTGCCTTGAGTGCACCCCTTGGTTCAGGTAGCAGCCATTACTACCCCAGGACAGTCAGCTCCTCCTCATTCCTCTGTCTAATCATGAATGAACCTAACTACTCTACTAATATTCACTAATCACCACTGAAGGGCTTTGTGAAAAAGAGCATTTTCAAAGTTTAGTTCTGTAGTAGTTGTGAAGAATAGCATACCTTTTCTTTTTTAGATCAAGATGTGGGTAATCTCTGCCAATTTGCTCAGTAAATACTGAATGATGTCTTCCTTAAATGCTTTCTATCCCATTTCATTCCTATAATCTTATTATTGAACCCCTAACACTTTCTTTTTTCTGAAGATTAGCAGACTAATTTTGCTTTTCTATTCAGAAAGCGCCTTCGTATGCTGATGACTTGTTTTGATTGCTATAAAACAAAGGAATGTGAGTTACAGAATTTTCTGATATAGTTATCCTTTTTGCCTTAATATTTTTATGAATCCTCTTTTAAAGATGTGTTAGGTAGTTAGAATAGGAAAAAGGAGTCCAAAATGGGGGTGGCTAAAAGACAAAGAAGGGAAAAGCCCGCGAAAATAGAAAAAAGAAAGGTCCAAGGACGGAGTGAGGACCTCAGGTAAAACAAACAGCCCTCCTGGCAACGCAATTTACATAGGGCAGGCTCAGGGGGAGGAGAAAAACATAAAAGAGGAGCCAAAATTGAGCCGGGGCTTCTCTTCTCTTTGTGTCTTTTGGGTCAGCCTGCCCACATGCCTCAAGGATGTATTTTTCTTTGCTTGCCTAATAAAACTGAGCTGTAACATGGAGCTGTAACACAGGTCTGTCTGTTGCTTCAAATTTTTGCTGTGGCAAGACAGAACCGAGGAAATTACATACTCCCTCGACAGATGTATCAAGAAAACAATTGCTTAGCTCTTGCTTCATTACTAAATAATCACATACACTGTATTTTGGTTTATTCCAACCATTGTAAAAAAGTATACACTTGTGTTTTTCAACTTTTCAAACACTTGTGTGTTTACAACTTTATAAAAAAAAGAAACATAAAATAAGAATGTTTTAGATAACTTTTTGTCATAAATTATGTTTAATCAAAAATTTGTTTTCATTTGCTTTGTTTTGTTTTAATATATTATAAAATGTTATACATGTTAGTAAACATGTTAACAGCCTATTTCAAAGGACTATAAATACTTGGGTATTTATTTTATTTAAAAACAGTTTTCACTTTTTCCATTGTTGCCTGCTTAGTTGCCAATTGAAGCAGCCTGACTCATGGGGTCTGTAATAATCAGAATCTGTCCTGGTAGGATGCCATGCAAAGTAAATCTTCAAAAGTAAAACAAAGCAAAACAAAAACTACAAATGTGAAAACTGCTTAGGTTTAATTGGTAGAGAGGAAATCCCAGTCATAACAATGCTACTGTAATTTTTAAATGGTCTGTAATTGATGATAGCTCCAACAGTCTAAGAACTTTCTATAATTGACTGGTATGGTTTATAATGCATCAAGCAAACGGTTTAACACATTTAGAAGGATAGCAGGACCATCTGCCAGTGGGATATGTATGACAGGAAATTCAGATCTCCATGAGGGTAGTTAGGAGTCATCAGGGAGCACTTAGCTGCACACTGGTCACTCAACATCATGCAGAGGAGACAGATGCCACACATATTCTCTAGTACATGGGCTCATTTAGCACCCTCAGTGGAGTTCAGATAAAAGCTAATCTGAGAGCGTGGCATTGTACTTACCCCGCTCCGTAGGAAACAGAAATAAATGCAAGATGGTGAGACTCAGAGACTGTGAAAATACATTAATAGAATAAGCTGGAGCAAAGGTATGTGTGACCTTGGATGGCTTTGGATCTCTTTGGATTTTAAATTTTTTAAGTGCAAAATGCAGAAGTTGAAGTAAATAACTTTTAAGATCCCTTTCAATACTAACGTTTGATATATCCAGTGTTCGGTTAGTATAGTTATGACCCTGTTCTTAGAATTGGACTGGTTATTGGAGATGAGGTTAAATATGGAAAAAGAAGAGGTGTCACTTAAAAGTTTAGGACTTTTCATATGCAGTGCATACTTTGTTTTACAGAGAGTAAGATATGTCTTGTAGAGAATATATTCAGTAAAGAGTTGAGAGGGAAGACTGCCAAGGAATATTATGGAGAAAAGAAATTAAGCTTTTGGAAGGAACAGCATTTTACCCTATAGAAGGTAGGTAGCTTGGAAGACTGAAAGGTGTTTGCCTCAGGGTATAGAAATGGGCTCAGGGAGAATGCCCAATGGGGACTCTGAGGGATATTTGGTCTGTATAGATATCTAGACAGGGTTAAAAGTTGTTAACCTTTTAAAAGGGTTAAGAGTTGTTACACTTCTCCAAAAAATTAAAAAATTTGTCTACAAATCTTAACATGAGACTTTAGGTGACACGGATATAATATTAAGTTATATGTTAAATTTTTTCTTTACTATTGTGATTTAGGTAGGACATAGAGTGTGGACACGCTGATTTTCATTTCTGGTTTTAGTTTAGCCAGATGGAGAGAGCTTTAAGCTTAATGTTTATTTTGGAAACTGGGTCAGTTCTTTGTATCTGCTTTACCCTTGCTTGTAAAAGAGACTGTTTTCTTCCCTTTTCTTTAATGAGCTTTAGTATCCCATGAAGAAACGTATTTCGTGGAGCCCAAAGTTCAGGGTTATGGGCACCCTTTTTTATGGTTTAGTAGTTTCAGGTGTACAGTCCAGTAGTTTGAAAACTGTCCTGTTTGACATGTGTTTAGTACAAAGTATTTTGCCTAGTTGATAAAAATGAAAGTATTAGTTGCTCAGTTGTGTCTGACTCTTTGCAACCCTATGGACCATAGTTGACCAGGCTCCTCTGTCCTTGAAATTCTCCAGGCAAGAGTACTGGGGTAGTTAGCAATTCCTTTCTCCAGAGGATCTTCCCAACCCACACATTGCATCCAGGTCTCCTGCATTGCAGTCAGATTCTTTACTGTTTGAGTCAATAAGGAAGCCCTAGTTGGTAGATGTGCTCATTGAACATATGTTGAAAAAAAATTAATAAAAAAGTTCACCTAGTTCAGCCTGAGGAATCCAGGAGAGTTTCCAGGAGGAACTGACTTGACCTCAGGATGCAAAAGCAAGTAGGTAAATGAGGCAAGTTTATGGTACTTTCCAGGGAAAGGGAACTTTTGTGAAAAAACATAGGAATGAACTGAGTTGACCTTTCTGCTGTTCTCTGTGTATTTCACTTTGGCTTGAAGGGAAAGTAGGAAGAAGGCAAGGAAGAAAGGTACCAAGATGCCAAAGGCGTTGTATAGGTTGAGAAGGATTTTGCCGTTTTTGCTAATGGTTATGAGATAAATAAGGATTTTATTCTTCAATCTGGAAGGTAGATTGAAGGAGACAGAGGCTGTGGGCAAAGAAACCAGTTAGGGTGCTCTTGGAGTAATGCAGGAAGACATAAACTGAGTTGGTAGGGATATGATGGATGGTACAGCTTAGAATTGGCAAAAATCTTCATTTTCTATAAAGGGATAGATAATTGTCTTAGGCTTCACAGGCTGTAATGTCTCTTTTGCAGCTACCCATCTCTGCTGTTGTAGTGCTAAAGCAGCCATAGATAGCACACAAACAAATGAGCATGCTATGATCTAATAAAACTTTAAACAGATAGATGGCCAGACATGGCACATGGCCCATAGTTGCCCATGGATTAGCTTAGACAGTTTGACTTATAAAAAGACCTTGGACTTTGGAATCAGACAAATTTAGGTTTATTTTTTATCACTTATTAAGAATTTACATTAATTATCTAAACTGTCATCTATAAAATGGAGATAATAGGCCCTACATACAGAGTTATTTGAAATGCTAAATAAGAGATTGTATGTAAAATTCCTGTCATGCATCCCAAAGAGTCAGACTTGACTGAGTGACTGAACTGAACTGATGTAAAGTTCCTGAAGCATTTAAGTTGTTTTGGTGATTGAATGAATGAATGAGCGAGTAGAAGGAAGAGTTCAAAAGAATTTGTAGGTTTCTGGCTAATTCCAATAAGCGAATGACAAAGCTCTTTCTAAGGTGGGAAAGAAGGGGCAGGTAATACTGGGACAAGAGGGCAGTTTGTTTTTGGACATGCTGAGTGTGAGGGATCTGCCAGTCATTTGTTAGAAATGTCCACAAGGTTAGAAGTGATAAAATTTAGAAGTGTAGCTTTGGGTTCCACTTTCAAGTTCAATAAAATACATTTCTACTAGATTATGTGGTGATTATATATGCATGGGATTTCCTTTCATGTTACAAAGCAGAAAACGAAAAATTGATTTTGAGAGAAGTTTTTAATGAAAGTCTGCTTTCTAAGAACAGGTATTTTCATCAAGGGAGAGTTTTATTGTATTTTTAATTGGAGGATATTTGTTTTACAATGTTGTATTTGTTTCTGCCATACAACAACTCGAATCAGTCATATTCCCTCCCTCTGGAGCTGCTCTCCCCTTTCCCAGTCAGGGGAGAATTTTATTTACTGATGACTACAAGCTGCTTTGGGACCTTTAAATAAATTTAGTTTTGATTTCCATGATTATGTATATTTCCTAGGGCAGATTGTTGCTTTAAAGGAAAAGTGGTGCTCTGCTATAGAAAAACGTTGAGGACTTAATGATCCTTACATACGTAGTATCAAGGATCAAGGTACATATGATTTAAATTTTGCTCAAGATAAAATAGTTATTTTTTTCCCCTATATATTGAAAGACTGACAAATCCATAGATGACTTTATTTAGAACACATTAAGATAAAAGCCATTCCCCAAAGACCTTTGTTGTTGTTCATTCACCAAGTCATGTCTGAATCTTTGCCACCGCATGGACTGCAGCATGCCAGGCTTCCCTGTCCTTCACTATCTCCTGCAGTTAGCCCAAATTCATGTCCATTGCATCGGTGATGCCATCCAGTCATCTCATCCTCTGTTGCCCTCTTCTTCTGCCTTCAATCTTTCCCAGCTTCAGGGTCTTTTCCAATGAGTCGATCTTCGCATCAGGTGGCCAAAGCATTGGAGCTTCAGCTTGAGCATCAGTGCTTCCAATGAGTATTCAGCGTTGATTTCATTTAAGACTAAGTGGTTTGATCTTCTTGCTATCCAGTTTAGTTCAGTTCAGTTGCTCAGTAGTGTCCAACTCTTTGTGACTCCATGGACTGCAGCATGCCAGGCTTCTCTGTCCATCACCAACACCTGGAGCATGCTCAAATTCATGTCCATTGAGTCAGTGATGTCATCCAGCCATCTCATCCTCTGGGATCGTTCTCCTCTTGCCTTCAATTTTCCCCAGAATCAGGGTCTTTTCCAATGAGTCAGTTCTTCGTATCAGGTGGCCAAAGTATTGGAGCTTCAGCTTCAGCAATGGTCCTTATAATGAATATTCAGAACTGATTTCCTTTACAATTTATTGCTATGATCTCCTTGAAGTCCAAGGGACTCTCAAAGATCTTCTTCAACACCACAGTTCAAAAGCATCAGTTCTTTGGTGCTCAGCTTTCATTATGGTCCAACTCTCACATCCATATGTGATTACTGGAAAAACCATACCTTTGACTAGATGGACCTTTGTCTGGAAAGTAATGTATCTGCTTTTAATATGCTGTCTAGGTTTGTCATAGCTTTTCTTCCAAGGAGCAAGCACCTTTTAATTTCATGGCTGCAGTCACCATCTGCAATGATTTTGAGTCCAAGAAAATAAAGTCTGTCACTGTTTCCATTGTTTCCCCATCTATTTGCCATGAAGTAATGGGACCAGATGCCATGATCTTAGGTTTTTGAATGCTGAGTTTTAAGCTAGCTTTTTCATTTTCCTCTTTCACTTTTAACAAGAGGCTCTTTAGTTCCTCTTTGCAGATGGTGTCATCTGCATATCTGAGGTTATTGATTTTTCTCCCAGCAATCTTGATTCCAGCTTGTGCTTCCTCCAGCTTGGCATTTTGCATAATTTGCTCTGCGTATAAGTTAAATAAGCAGGGTGACAATATACAGCCTTGACGTACTCCTTCCCAATTTGCAACCAGTCCATTGTTCCATGACCGGCTCTAACTGTTGCTTCTTGTCCTGGATACAGATTTCTCAGGAGGCAGGTCGGGTGGTCTGGTATTCCCATCTCTTTCAGAATTTTCCACAGTTTGTTGTGATCCACATAGTCAAAGGATTTGGCATAGTCAATAAAGCAAAAGTAGATGTTTTTCTGGAACTCTGTTGCTTTTTCGATGATACAATGGATGTTGGCAATTTGATCTCTGGTTCCTCTGCATTTTCTTCATACAGCTTGAACATCTAGAATTTCACAGTTCACGTACTGTTTAATCCTGACTTGGAGAATTTTGAGCCTTTCTTTGCTAGCCTGTCATATGAGTGCAATTGTGTGGTAGTTTGAACATTCTTTGACATTACTTTTCTTTGGGATTGGAATGAAAACTGACATTTTCCAGTCCTGTAGCCACTGCTTAGTTTTCCAAATTTGCTGGCATATTGAGTGCAGCGCTTTCATAGCATCATCTCTTAGGATTTGAAAAATCTCAGGTAGAATTCTATCACCTCCACTAGCTTTGTTCATAGTGATACTTCATAAGGTCCCCTTGACTTCACACTCCAGGATGTCTGGCTCTAGGTGAGTGATCACACCATTGTGGTTATCTGGGTCATGAAGATCTTTTTTGCACAGTTCTCCTATGTATTCTTGCAACCTCTTTTTAATGTCGTCTGCTTCTGTTAGGCCCATACTGTTTCTGTCCTTTATTGTGCCCATCTCTGCATGAAATGTTTCCTTTGTATCTCTAATTTTCTTGAGGATATGTCTAGTCTTTCCCATTCTGTTGTTTTCCTCTATTTCTTTGCACTGATCACTGAGGAAGGCTTTCTTATCTCTCCTTGCTATTCTTTGGAACTCTGCATTCAGATGGGTATATCTTTCCTTTTTTCCTTTGCCTTTAGCTTTCCTTCTTTTCTCAGCTATTTGCAAGGCCTCCTCAGACAACTGTTTGCCTTTTTGCTTTTCTGTTTCTTGGGGATGGTCTCTCAAGAGCCTTTTCCATCATCACAGTTCGAAAGCATCAATTCTTTGGTGCTCTGCCTTCTTTATGGTCCAGCTCTCACAACCATACATGATTAGTGGAAAGACCATAGCCTTGACTATAGACCTTTGTTGGGAAAGCAATGGTTTTGCTTTTTAACACACTGACTATGTTTGTCAAAGACCTTAATGCATGGATTTAAGTATTGTTTTGGAATGCTCCAATAGACTTTTCTTTGGGACACTTTCTAATCCAATTAGTTCCCAAGTGGCTGCTTCTTATCTAGGTATTTGTTGTTGCTGTTGTTAATTTTTACAAAAATTGTGATGACTGAGGTAGGCTTCCCTCGGAGTTCAACTGCTAGAATTTAAAAAATTCTCTTTGAAGCTAGCTCTGGAACTACCCTTTTAGATCCTATCTTCTTTCAAGTTGAATTTATGTTTAACAACCCCCAAAAGTCTTAATCTATGGAAGTCTAAATTGGGAACCTTACAGGTTTAAAATGAATTCAAGGAAGGAAGCTTAAATTCATGCCTCTGGTTAGACTTTAGCAAAGGAGACAGATCTAGTGTTAACTCTTTCAATGAGACTTTGGGGTGGAAGCTAAGACATCAGGAACTTTTCCTATACTAAGCTGCTTATGTGTTTGTCAGATTCCTTACAAAAGGCTTCAAAACACCTTCATAGTAGGTGAGTTTCCCCAACTCCCTTCCCAGAGGAGGCCCAGTCTGGAGAATAATGTCACTTCCCTGTACCTCCCCCACTGTTACACACACAGACACTGTAGATTCTGTTATCCCTAAATAATTCCCAACCTGGATCTGTCTGTCTCTTTTGCTCCTGTTCCAGGATTGCTGAGTACTGGCTAGAATAAACCACACATCCCTGTGAACAGGCACCACTAAAATGCATGGTTCACAACCTTAGGAATCTTTACTTATTTCAAGTCATCTCTTGCTCATGTTTGCAGAGTAGCTATTTTTATGCACGGAGAAGGCAATGGCACCCCACTCCAGTACTCTTGCCTGGAAAATCCCATGGATGGAGGAGCCTGGTAAGCTACAGTCCATGGGGTCGCAAAGAGTCAGACGACTGAGCGACTTCACTTTCACTTTTCCCTTTCATGCACTGGAGAAGGAAACGGCAACCCACTCCAGTATTCTTGCCTGGAGAATCCCAGGGACGGTGGAGCCTGGTGGGCTGCCGTCTATAGGGTCGCACAGAGTCGGACACGACTGAAGCGGCTTAGCAGCAGCATTCTTATGCAAATAGCAATATGTTTTCTTCCCACTTCTTTAAACCTATGACCAGTGTTTTTCATCTCAGCAGCTGGCCCTCCTTTTATTTCTTTGAAAAAGAAAGGACAATTATAGCAGACATACATTCTTTTCATTCCTGAACCCTTTCTGACAAAGGCAGGCTAGAGGAGGGGAAGGGGTGAGAGATGGGGTGAGTGAAACACACAGACAGTTAAGTTATAGGCCAATGTAGTGGCTTTTCTTCTGACTTAGATGGTAATGTTTTTGAAAGTTTGGGCCCAAAGAATGGCATGATTTGTCTTAAAATTTATGAAGATAAATTTGGCTGCTGCATGGAAAACAGACTATCAGGGACAAGAATGGAAGCGGGCAGACAAGTTAATAGTTAAGGTGAGAGAAGATGGTCATGGTAGTTAGAATTGGTTAGATTCTAGACAATTGGTTAGTAACAACACAATGTGAGGGTTTGAGAGAAAGTGAAGATCAGGATTTACTTTTAGCCTTTTGGTGTTAGCAACTGTGAAGCTAAATTGTTCATGGTCATTTGTCATGTCTAGCGGGCAGTTATGTATTCAGTATGAACCTAGAGTTCTGTGAAGTGGTCTAGGATGTGGACATAGATTTACTTTGTCTCTTGGTGTTTTCTTTCCTCCAGTTTTATTCCCTTCTTTTTTCTGTGTTGTCCGTCTATCTTTCTACTGGCTCTTTCTCATCACCCTATAAACATGCTCATGTCTTTTCAATTCTAAAAAAATACACATATGTAAATAAAACACTTGACTTTGCATTCTCTTTAACTATTGACAATCTACCAGTTCTACTCTTAAGCAGGCTTCCTAAAGCATGTGTCTTCACTTTTGTAGCTCCACTTTCTACCTATTGACAGTGGACTTCTCCTGTACCACCTTTCAAAGTACATTTGCTAAATTTCACAGACACCTTTTCATCCATATAGCAGCACCTTCCTTGGCTTTGTCAACCTGAAAAACAAGAATCTAGTTCAAGAGGCAAAATGTTTATTTGGGATCAAGGAATTACAGTTGAGGGTATACAGATATAGGTAGAGACCCAAATAGTCGTCTGATCAAAGGAGGGGTGATCAGGGTTTTTTCTCAGGAGAAAGAGGAAGATGAAATAAGTTGTTTTTTTAGAAGTATTCATTGGTACAAGATGATATAAAGCTAGATTTGTGCTTCATCGATTGGTCAGGTGACATGGTCACTAGGTAAAAGCTCATTTATCAATCCTTTCAACAGAAAGAATATTCTGGTTTATTTTGCAGCCGTCTTAAAATAGTGGCAGATTGTCCAGTTCATAAGTATAGAAAATGGGATGGGCAAGGTTGTTTCTGTGGAATGGTTTCTCTGGCTCTGTTTTAAATGTCTCTGCTAATGTCATCTTTTACAGCTTCTTTGATGTTTATTTCTCCCTGGTACTCTCCCACTGCTCTGAGTATTTCTTCTCTGTTTGCTTTGTTGGATCGTTGTACCCTGTCTGTCTCTTAAATATTGAACGCTGTAATACTGGCAGCAATTTATTGAAAGATCAAAGGCAGCTCTCTTGATAGGCTGAGGAGTGTCTCTTTACAAGGAGTGATTTAAGGGAGTCAGCCAACTTTAAGATCTTTTCCTGATTGTTTCACCTGATGATATTTTCTTTGCATGTCCTTCCCTGCAGAAGGCCCTGTGAAACTGCCATTTTGTTCTCTGAAAAGTGTAAGTCTAGCCTCTATGACCATGTCAGCTCAGACTGAATTTCAAAGTAGTTCACTGTCACAATGAAGAGGAAAGAGATGTTGAGATTTCAGAGGAGGGTGAAGAAAACATTTGGAACATGGGGTGCTGTTTGGCTGGCAGGCAGGGATGGAAAGGAGCTAAGGTGATGATGCCAAGAGTGAAGAGACTCTTCGAGAAAGACATTTTTTTTCTTCCTAGCTCTAAGTTGGGAAAATAATCAAGGATTGATGATTCACACCCCTTTTCTCTGGTTTCCTGCCATGAGAACTTTCTTCCAAAATCTGTCTAAAGTATCCCTGTCCCCTATTTATATCTTATTATCCCTTTATTGTGGTCTGTAATTATACTCTTTCCTTCTTTATATACTTATTGCTTGTCTCTCCAACTAAAATGGGAGCCAAGAAGATTGGAATCTTGTCTGTCTGATTCAACTCTGTATCCCTGGTATAATAGGAACATAGGAGGTGCTCAATAAATTCTTTAGAAATGAATGGATTTTGATACTCCATATGTGAAAAGTTGTAAATTCAGAGCAAAGTACAACTGCACTGGTTCTCCAGACCTGAGTTTTTAGTGGTGGATTTAAATAGATATTAAAACTTAGATACATGAAGATATGTGGCTGATTCAGTTTTCTGTAACAGAGCTCACTAAGTAGGTGATCTCCCTACTCCTGCAACCTGACTCTTTTCTACCCTTGAAAGTACCCTTTAATGTTGCATCTGTCCTGTTGTTGTTCCTGTCACTATTTGTCTGTCTAGTCCCAGAATTCTGGATGGGAGGTAGGATACACTTCTCTGTTGCTTTCAAATTTCCCTTTTAACCTATTTTAGGTTTCTTTTTTCAACTATATTTCTTTCTATTCTGCCCACCTGTGTTTCACTGCTCCTTCCTCTGACCCCATGTTTTCTGGAAAAAGAGCTAAGGTTTAACCTTAAAAACAAAACACAATAACAACAAAAAAAGCCACTTGCTTTCTCAGGGGCCTGGCACTCGCAAAGAAAATCTATGCTTTCAAGATTACTGTTTTGGCTATGGGCTTAAAAAATGTCTAATTTGAAACTCAAAGCTATGCTGTTTTCTTTGTTCTTAGCTGTCTTTGCACTTCCTTTGAAAAGTGACTGCTACCATTTCAATGGGAGGACAGCAGAGGGGCCATTAGGAAGAACAAAGAATTAGACGGATGAAAATGCTGTGTGTGCGTGAATGCGCTTGTGTGTGCACAGGCACACACAATCTCACGGGTTCCTCATCCTCAATCATAACTAACTGCTAAGTCAGTTAATACTTGTCCTTCCAGCTTTAAAAAGCTTTTTTTGTTGTTGTTGTTGTTCTCCTATTTCCTATGTCCTTGTAGGATCATGGTTAAAAAAATCTACTTGCTGTTATTTTGTGAAATTCTGTGAAGCAGCAGAGGCACATAAATTAAAGAATCATTTTGACTATATTGGCTGGGCCTTTCTGTCTTTTTGCATGCTTCTGTCAGTTATACTGGTTCTTACTTTTCTTTCCTCTGTTTATTATCCAGATTTGTACAGCCCTTGATCTAAAATTTTGCACTAGTATTTGCCATTTGTCTCAATCTACTAAGTAGGGAATTCCCTACTTAGTAGGGAATACCGCATCCTTACTAAACCCATCAGAAGTCCATTGATATAATATCTGTTTACTTAACCTGCAAGTCCACTCCAATGTCTGCTTGACTTCACAGCTATGCCTTATGGTCCCTGATCTTTGGCGTTCCTGTGCTGTTAAAACAATCTCTGCTCAGTCATTCTCTTTTGCATTCTTTTCCTCTGTATGCATTGATGCCAAGCTTTCTTTTATACTACATCAGTCTTGAAGCACATCTCCAGCAGAGTATCTTTTCCCAATCCCTTAAATACATAGAATGACACTGTAAAAATGATTAAACACTCTGTCATTAGCTAGATTGAGTTGGGTGGATGGAGCCTAACCTTTTCATGTAGGTTTATACATTAAAGTTAAAGGGAGGCATCAAATTTACCTGTATGATGAATGAAGCCAGAACAAAATATGTTCAATTTCTTAATGTCAAAATTCTCTTACATTCTTAGGACTAGACGTGGTCAGGAATAAAAGAGTGAAAGGAAAAACCGTCCTCAGTATGAGGGGCTAAATTTATGTCAATCAGGGCTAAATTTCTCTTCTATCAGCCTTTAATAAATAGCATGAAATAGACTATAGTGAATTTAGCACAGTGATGTTTGGATTTTTTGAGAAACCTGTTATAGGTGTCTTTCAGTTTGTGTTTGCTCTGAAATGCTGTCAGCTGGAATACTTCACTGAGGCAGTCAGTGTTGGATGGGAACATATGTGCCTTTGATGAAAGCCGCTTTGCAGTGAAAATCACTGGGCTTCCTGTGAAGCTCTATCTTGTGAACATTGTTATACAAGCACTACCTTTAAAGTCTTGAGCTTGAGTTTGAAGTCCTAAATAGGTTTATAGAGTACAGGCTTACCAGCTGAGCTGTAGTAAAAATGAAATGTTTTCCTATTGTGATATGTGGAGCTTTTCTGGTGTCTGATAGAACTTTAGATAGAGAAATTTACATCAAGAGAAGGCTGACTAATAAAAATCATCATGGTTACCAGTAAAGCCTTAAAGATTTTATGAAAAGGTTGTATCCTCATTGTAAATCAAGTGGCCAGAGTTTCTGGAATAGAGAATGGAGGAAATGGTGTAGGGTGAGGTTAGAAAGATAGTGGGACCTGATCTTTCAACCCAAGAAGCAGGCACCGTGGACAGAATTGTTTCTCCCCGAAATATATACGTTGAAGCCCTCACCTCCATGTGACTGTATTGGAGATAAGGCCCTTAAGGAGATGATTAAGGTTAAATGAGGTTAAATGAAGTCATAGCATGAAGCCCTGATCTGATGGAACTGGTGCCCTTATAAGAGAAAAGGACAACAGGGTTTTCTCTCCCCCGTGTGAGGACACAGCAAGGTTACCTGTTGGAAGCTGGGAAGAAAGCTCTCATCAGAACCCCATGCTGGAGCCTTACTACCAGCCTCCAGAACTATGAGAAAATAAGTTTTTGTTGTTTGAGACATCCAGTCTGTGGTAATGGTTATGGCAATCCAGACAGACTAAGATAGTGGGACTCTGTTTTTTTGCTACTACTTATTCTTGGCATTTTTTTCAAACATTATTTCTTTGGGGACTTTAGATCTACTAACAATCTAGTTAACAATCTAGTTAACTATCTACATAGCAATAACTCCCCATTTAGGCTTTGAAATACTGGCAGCTCCTTTAACTGCATCCAACATAGTACTTTCTGCTGAAGAGCATCTAAAAGTTTCATACATTTATCAGAGCAGCTACGAAGGTGCACTTCTAGCTTGTCAGGCTCCTTTGCACTGAATTACTTTAATTTCCTAAAGTTAAAAGTTGAGTTGCTGATGCAAGCCTATCTTTCTTGCTTCCCTTGCATCCTTTTCTTTCCTCTTGCTCCCTTATTTTCCTTCTGTACTAATCACTTGCAATATTTTCTGCCTGAAACATTTTGAAATGTTTACTGTATGGTATTCCAGGATTTATGAAACATTAATCTGTTCTTGATCAGTATGTAGTCTTTGTTATTTCTAAAGCCTTTGCAACCTGGAATGGCAAGAACTTCTTTATATCTGTTCCTCTGGTTTATGTATTAGCAACAACAAAAAAGCCAGTACCTGTGAGGTCTTTTCTGTAGTTCATCCAGATTTTAGTTTTCTTAATACGGGCATTTCTTTCTTCTTTAATATTTTGTCACAAAACACTAAAACATTAAAACTATTATATGCAGTCTCTGGAAATCCATGATTGGAAATCTAGTTTCAGATTCCAGAATTATGTCTACAAGAGTTGATTATAAGCTGCATTGTGGCTATGTGATACAGACTATGGGCCATCTCTGTAATATAGGCACAAAAGGGAATGGCTACTCATTGGGAATTTAATAGTTTAAAGATACCAGGTAGGTACCAGGGGCAATGGAGAGGTTGGTTAATTCTTTATCTTCTACCTGTGAAATGCAGAATGAATATTTAATGTCTAAGCTTCCCTAGTGGCTCAGATGGTAAAGAATCTGTCTGCTATCTTGGAGACCTAGGTTTGATCCCTGGGTCGGGAAGATCCCCTGGAGAAGGGAATGGCACCCCACTCTAGTATTCTTGCATGGAAAATCCTATGGACAGAGAGCCTGGTGGGCTACAGTCCATGGGGTCACAGAGTTGGACGTGACTGAATACACACACACATATGCATATTCTGTGTAACATTATGTATCTTATTATGCATAAATATATATTGTAGGCTGACACCAAATCTAATGTTGAAGTACCATAATTCATTATGGTACTCAAGGGAAAAACAAAGCAGTATACTTGTGGAGAATTTTCAAAGAAGAGGAAACATTTAGATGAGTAAATATGCAAACTACAGTTACACAAAAGAAAGCCATATGGTTTAATGTCGTACATTAATTTGTTTTAAACCTTTTGTGGTTTGTTTTCAATTTAAAATGAATATGTGCCTTAATTAGTTTTCAAGTGGGATAGGGAAACATATGTTTTTTAGTTAAACACAGAGTGATTTATGTGGTATTCTCTCTCTTATTCTTCGTGCTAGGTCTAAATTCCAGTTAACAAAAAAATATGTGGTTCAGAGACCCAGTTTCAGCCCATCTTTATTATGTTAGTATATGTCTTTTTTCTTTTCGTTATACTTTGCTTAGCTGAAAAGAAAGAATTTCTAGGTCTTCATTTGACTATTTAATCAAACACTTATGTAAGAAATTTCGTATTTATGTATATCTACTATTTAATACAAATTTGTATGCTCCAGTGCCTTAATTTCTTATGGCTTTGCCTGGCTATCTTTTTACCTATCTATTAGCATGCATCCTAAGTTGCTTCATCATGTCTGACTCTGCAACCCTATGGACTGTAACCTGCCAGGCTCCTCAGTTCATGGGATTCTCCAGGCAATAATACTGGAGTGAGTTGCCATGCTCTCCTCCAGGGGATCTTCCTGACCCAAGGATCAAACCCACGTCTCTTATGTCTCCTGCATTGGCAGGCGGGTATTTTACCACAAGCGCTACCTGGGAAGCCCATCTATCTATCTAATAGAGATAGGTATAGATATAGATATCTAGACCCAAGGATACAAAATTGAGGTAAAGTCATTTTCCTGCTCTCCAGACCTCAGAGATACTAAAGAAAAACTGCCTTATAAAGTTGAATATGGAAGAAATAAAATTTAGATATCTGAATGCACTCATGTAAGGTAGAACCCAGAGTATATGCCCTCTACATCATTATCTCTTGGAATAAACAAGAAAAAGAGTCAGTTATACATATCACCATATAGTCCTATGTATGTCACAGAGTTGTTATGAGATGCATTGGAGAAGGAAATGGCAGCCCACTCCAGTGTTCTTGCCTGGAGAATCCCAGGGCTGGGGGAGCCTGGTGGGCTGCCGTCTATGGGGTTGCAGAGTTGGACACGACTGAAGCGACTTAGCAGCAGATGAAATAACGCATCATGAGCATGTTTTGTTTAAAATTTTTAAGCACAAAAATTATTGTTGATATTCTCAAAATACTCAAACTCCAGCCCCTGGGTGTCTGTTCCTATCAAAATGAGGCAAATCAAGATGTATTTTATTCATCACATCTGAGCCCAGAAGGCTGAGAGGTGAAGACTCAGTTCTTGCCCATCCTGAAATCAGGTCACAGCCAGCCTGGTGGATACTGAGAGGCAAGTGGGTCCTGATCCACTGGAGGGCTCAGGAGCAGCCAGTGAGATGTGTACAGAGCTGTTTCCCTGTGGTTCCGTGGTGCAGTTCTTTCTCCAGGTGATATGTGTGGCTTTAGAGGGTTATTTGTAGTCATAAAAAATCATGTGTCTTCATGGAGATTTCCTGGGATATTGATGACACAAAACTTGATCAGAACAGATGAACTTGTCTCTAAACCTTTCTCCACTACACTCAATTTCTGGGTATAAGACACAGCTATTTTCTTCTTACTAATGGTCTTTCAGACACGACATATTCGTTAGGATTTTGAGATTCTATCCACAAAGTCATGAAACACAAATCATACTTTCTTGTGTTTCAAAGAACAAGCTTAATTTATCTTCCATTTATTCAGAGAAATGATAGGTTTTTAAGATTCTATTTTTGATCTGCTTTGGATTAATAAGGCATTTTTTTTGTAGCAAGAAAGTGAAAACAGAGCCCTATGTCCTTGCAAACGTGTTTAATTATGGAACATGCTGAGCCACACTTGACCATTTGTTTTGTTGTTTCTAAACTAATGTCATCCTCTCCAGTCTGCTACGAAATGTGTTTTTCAGCTCTACGACAAAGGATGAAAATAAAATAAATGTTTGGGAAAGCACCTTGAGATATCTAAAAGATAGAGAGCCACACAAAAGCATACAGGCATTAATAGAATGACAAATTAATTGTGCTGCTTTTAAGTGATAACACTGAACAATTAATGTACTTAATTGCTTTATTGAAACAGAAAGCTCTTTTGTAGTTTGCAGGACTTCTTTTATGTAATGAGAATGTTCACAAGTTTATAAATGAATGCATGGCCTCTATTTTAGGGGAGTGTTGGTAATATATTTATGTTTTTTTAAATTTTCAGACAGCATTTTTCTTTCTTATCGTACACATTCAGAACTGAGTTCCCTAATGAGATAAATTATTATAAATTGTTAATGAGGAAAAGGGAAGAGAAATTATTTTTCAGAAATTAATAGCTTTGAATAATTTATTGGTGTTTTAGATTTCATGTTTAATGAATTTTATTTTCAAGACTGTAATTTTTATTTCTTGAAAAATTAACCTAAATAAATTTATTATGAGGAATTAAAAAAAAAAACTACAACAACACTGAGTCCAGTGGCTTTTAAATTGCATTGGAAGGTTGAAGATTTCTTAGGGTCACCCTGGAACTGGAAGAAGGGTAAGAGAGGTGAGCTGGCAGGGTACCACACTGTATAACCCATAAGGGTTTTGCATCTCATTGTAATCTGACACTTACAATGCTCTGTACCTCAGAATAAATGAAAGAACAAATTAACCCCCACCCCTCCAACCCTGCTTTAGCTTGAGAGGCTCAGTTTTTCTCATTTTCTTCATTGCACGCAGAGTAAGCTTTCTGGATTTCACTAGAGGAGTTCCAGAGTTGATGTGAAATATTCTCTGGGGTGTCCTACCCTACTGCTGCTACTCATACACAGGAGTATCCTGGCTCCTCTTCCAATCATCTGCCTCTTCTTCCAGATTTTTCTCCACCGTTGTTCCTAGACCTGCAGCTCTACTGTACCATTTGCCCCAGTGGGAGATGGTGTCCTAACGTGCTGGTCAAGCATGAGTCTCCATTTCCATGTTGAACTGGCACAGTGATCAGAAACACTGCTAACCCATTATGGAGATAGTCAAGCTCCCTGAAAACTGTCATGCACTGTGTAAATGTAAGGTATTAGTAATAGTTTTTTTTACAGGACTTTATTGATTTGTCAGAGTAACTGATGTCATCTTGCCAAGACTGGACACCCTCAGATACCCTGGGATCTTGGGAGTCTGGTCTGCCTTCCTAAGCCTTCACTGACCTCTCTTTCTACCTTTGGTTTGGCGATATTATATGTAAACTTAAGCACATTCAAAAGACTGTTTGGCCCTTGGTTTTCTGAGACAGAGGAAATGATTCATCCTCTCCCAATGTCTGTGGGTGATGCATTGTGAGCAGGTAGAGGATAACAACAGTAAATATTTCATGTGCTTCCATGACAGGGAAGAATGATTCTTTAGAGGATCTCATTTTACAGTGAATAGCTGACAATTTTTTTAGGATGTCAAGTATGAATCTAAGTGCTTTACATAATTTGACTCATTTCATCCCCATAATAATCTTCTGAGTTAAGTGATATTACTGCCCATGTTTCACAGAGGAGAGAAATTGAGCACAGACAGGTTGAGTCACTTGTTGAAAGCTGCCCAGCTCGTAAGTTATGGAACTTGGTTAAGTTTCACTCTAGTCTAGGATGAGAGATGCTTTCAGTTTAATCATCTCAGCAATACTGTAATTTCCTTTTATATATATATTTTTCATTCCTGTGGTTTCCAGAATGCTTTTCTAACCTTATAAAGCTTACAGGAAAAAAATAAAAATCCTAGAGCAGTTATATTGTTATTAAGATATCATTTCTAGGGAATTAGCTATAATATTTGTTTGCTATTAAGACAAAAATAATTTCATTTTGTTCTGAATATAAAAGTAATGCACACTTTTGAAGAAAATTAAAGCCATATGGAAAATATAAATGAGACATCATAATCACCCGAAGTCCCAGTACCTAGACGTATTTGGGTGAATACACTTTCTGAAATTTCTCCATGTACCTGTGAAAGTGAAGTAGCTCAGTCGTGTCTGACTCTTTGCGACCCCATGGATTGTAGCCTACCTGGCTCCTCAGTCCATAGAATTTTCCAGGCAAGAGTACTGGAGTGGGTTGCCATTTCCTTCTCCAGGGGATCTTCCCGACCCAGGGATTGAACCTGGGTCTCCCACATTGCAGGCAGACGCTTTACCATCTGAGCCACCAGGGCTTTTTATTAAGTAACACAAAACTATGTATATTGTTCTATAACCTTTTCCTATGCTCACAATGTACTTGCTGTGGCCATGACAATAAGTATATACCATGTTTTAGAATGGTTATATTGTACTACTTTATATGGGCTTTCCTTGTGGCTCAGCGGGTAAAGAATCTGTCTGCACACTGTTTACAATAGCCAGGACATGGAAGCAACCTAGATGTCCATCGGCAGACGAAAGGATAAGGAAGCTGTGGAACATATACACAATGGAATATTACTCAGCCATTAAAAAAAATACATTTGAATCGGTTCTATTGAGATGGATGAAACTGGAGCCCATTATACAGAGTGAAGTGAGCCAGAAAGAAAAGCACCAATACAGTATACTAATGCATGTATATGGAATTTGAAAGATGGTAATGGTAACCCTATATGAGAGACAGAATAAGAGACACAGATGCATAGAACAGTCCTGTGGACTCTGAGGGAGAAGGTGAGGGTGGGACGTTCTGGAACAATAACATTGAAACATGTATATTGTCATATGAGAAGCGGAACACCATTCCATGTTCTATGCATGGGACGGATGCTCAGGAATGGAGCGTTGGGATGACCCAGAGGGATGGGACGGGGAGGGAGGTGGGAGGAGGGTTCGGGAGGGGGAGCACAAGTGAACCCATGGCTGATTCATGTCAATGTATGGCAAAAACTACTACAATATTGTAAAGTTAAAAATTAAGAAAAAAGTTAAAAAAATAAAATAAAATAAAAAATAAAATAAAAAAAATTAAAAAAAAAAAAGAAGAAAGAAAGAAAAAAAAAGAATCTGCCTGCAGTGCGGGAGAAAATTCCTAGGTTGGGAATATCCCCTGGAGAAGGGAAAGGCTACCCACTCCAGTATTCTGGCCTGGAGAATTTCATGGACTGTATAGTTCATGGGGTCTCAAAGAGTCGGACACGACTGAGCGACTTTCACCTTATATGGCTTTAGCATAATATATTTAAGCAGTCCCATATTGAGGAACAATCACTTCCAATATGTATATTATAAACAATATTATAATAAACATGATTTCCACAGATCTTTTGGTATGTGGACAATTGCTTTTTTGGAAGCAAGTTCCTGGAAGTGGGATTGCTGGCACAAAGGGCATTCTTATTTTTATTTGGCTATATAGTGCCAAACCAGAAAGGCTGTCACAACTTAACACTCTACCAATATATTTTGAGTATTCTCATTTCTTTTGTTTCTTTCCAGTGTTGATTTTTTCAGTTTTAAAATAGCTTTGCCTGTTTGAGAGTTTAAAAAAATTTGTTTTTATTTCTGATACTTCAATGATGAGTAGGTTTGAATATATGTATTATGCTTATTGACCATTTATACCTATATATGTGTATATTTTGCAAGTTATATACCTATTAATGTCATCTATCCATTGTTTTTGTTCATGAGTAGTTTCTTTTTACTATATTTTTTTATATATTGAAGATATTTGTTTATTCAGTGTGTTACAAATAATTTTTTCCAGTTTAAGTTCGTTAGCCTCATTTAATAGTTTGTGATTTGTCTATTTATTATTTGCCATAAAATTTTAAAACGTTTTATGTGCTCAAACAAGTTTTTAATGGATTCTTCTGGATTTTTAGGCATTCTTAATAAAACCTTCTTTACCCCAACATTTAGAAATGACTTCCTCTAATAGGACACAAAACCAAGCTATGTAACTGTCATTTATTAGTCAATCACTTTTAAGTTTACTAGGCTTTCACAAACACTTTCTCATTTATTCCAGTTCCTAATATAATGTTATTTTTAACATTTCTCAAATGAAGGAGATCAGAAGAAGGGGATAAATCACTTACCTCAAATCACACATCTAGTAAGGATTAGAATGTCGATTAGTCTGATGCCAAAGCCACACTCTCAGCCATGGCCCTTCACTATGCCCTCTTACACAGATGAGAAAGCAGAGGAATAAAAAGGTTAAATGGCCAGCCTCTTGCTGAAAAATATTTCCCTCTTTTGATAGAAAGATTAGGAATTGAATCCTTGATTGTTAATATGATCCTTCTTCTAGTAATCGGATTTCATTTGAGTCTTTTGAAAGGAATTTCAGTGGAAAAGCAATTAAACATTAAAAGAAAACAGCCATAGGAATGTTAAGATTAAGAATAATGTGGGGTATGCTTTGGATTTTAAGAATTAAGAGGATGACGTCCAAGTAGTTAAGTGAATTTCTAAAAATGGGTCAATTCCACGTTGGAATGCTTGGTCCATTTTCAGGCAGGAGTATTGAGCAAACTCTTCCCTCATCTCATTTCCAGTAAATAGTCAGAGCAAGTATTAAGCAGGATTTTACATGTACAATTAGAAAAGATTTTATCCCTGGTATTATACTGGATTTTGCTGCAGATAAATTTCTCATTCACAGAACATTTTCAGTCCTCAGGTCAAAATTTACTATTTAAGAAGTATATAGATTTCAGTTGATAGTACATCATTAACTATCAGTACATGCATGAATGCACTGAGGTTTTCAGCAAGCACTGTATTTAAGACAATGCAAAAAGTAAACATTTTTTTTGCCCTTTTGTCCCCCAAGAATACATTTCAATAGGCAGTAGTAAGTGAGTAATTTCTGTTCTTGCAATGAGATGAACAGAACTCAGTCTCATCAAAAATGTTAGGACATTTAATGCAGAACAAAAGAAGTTATATGACAAAGTATAGCCATGTAACAGGAGTAAAGCAGATCTTATGCTGATTATAGCAAAACAAAATATAACCTCCTTCATGGTAGTTAAAAATATTTTAAACTGTAGGGTAGGCTCCAGTTTTTATGCTAGTCTGTATTCCTATTTTATTGGTATGAATCCTCAAAACCCAATTTCTCAGATTTCTAGAAAATGAACCACATTACCTCCCATATGAATTGCTTCTCAGTCTTTTAGGATCCTGCTCAGTGATTAAGTGGATAGAAAATTGCCTCGCTGTACAATGTGGGCTCTGTTATTTTTACCTTCATCTGGACCTCTTCTCTTTCAGCTGAACTGTCAGTTACTTGTTGAGATTGAGAGCCTGAAAGGATGAGAAACTGTTTTCTGAGGCTCAGCATGTATTTGCACCTGTGCCACCTTGTGAGCATATTGGTGTGAGCCTCTGTTGAGTCGTGCTTCTCGCCTATCTAATCAAACCTTTCAGTTCCAGAGCATCTCGGTGTTCTCAAATCCCATTAGTTGTGTTTTCTGGCCTGGAGGTTTTCAGAACAGAATCCAGAGTTTATATAGCAACAGGGAAAGATTTTTTCTCATCAGAAAAACAGAAAAGGTACGTCAGTGGTACAACAAACTTAACTGTTTCAGTGTTCTAATAAAAAGGCTTCATTGAACCAGGGGCTTTCCCCTGAAGTTCATTACTTCTCACATCAGGGTTGTTCTTTCTAATATAATAAAACTGCAACCTTAAGAAGAAGTCTATTTTTTGATGTATTTTAAAAAATAGCATTAAGGAATTTGGGTGCTTAAGAAATGTACTGACCTTTTTAGCTATGTCTTCCTTTCAGTATTGATCCCCCAATCAGTTGATTACTCCAGGCATGGTTGTGGCAGAGAATGTATACATCAGCCACATTTGGAATCAAATCCTGGCTTTGGGTCAAGAATGACTTTGGGCAAGTTGCTTGTTTCTAAACCACAATTTCCTCATTTGTCAAGTGGGCATTAGAATGCCTTTCTGTTATTGAAGTTGCAATTTAAGATTAAATGAGATAATGTACATAAAATGCTTTCATAGCACCTGTCAAATAAGTGTTCAATAAAAAAAGATTTAGTACTGTTATTAGGTATGATTGTTACCAAAATGGTGGTACTTCCATATATAGCTAACCTTTAGAAAATGACTTTTGGAATAATATTTTCCTCATTTACATATACTTTCACTTCAACATCAGTTGAGGACCTGCTATCTTTCTAACAATGGGATATAGATAGAATAGTACATGACTCCTGGAAACTTAGGAGCTTATGAGATAATTCCATGTTTACTTTTACTGCCTTCACTTGTTTAAATCGGCTCAGTTCAGTCTCTTAGTCATGTCCGACTCTTTGTGACCCCATGGATTGCGGCACGCCAGGCCTCCCTGTCCATCACCAACTCCAGGAGCTTGCTCAGACTCATGTCCATTGAGTCAGTGATGCCATCCAACCATCTCATCCTCTGTCGCCCCCTTCTCCTCCTGCCTTCCAATCTTTTCCAGCACCAGGGTCTTTTCCAATGAGTCAGCTCTTTGCATCAGGTGGCCTAAGTATTGGAGCTTCAGGTATCAGTCTTGAATATTCAAGATTGATTTCCTTTAGGATTGACTGGTTTGTTCTCCTTGCTGTCCAAGGGACTCTCAAGAGTCTTCTCCAACACCACAGTTTAAAAGCATCGATTCTTCAGTGCTCAGCTTTCTTTACACTTGTTTAAATATCATGTGTAAATTTTTATGGGATTTGTAACCCTTAAAAAGTCTACTGGGAAAGAATAAAAGCCTCTACCCCCAAGAATTCCATTTCTTGCTTTGGTGTTTCTTCTTTAGATTTCTTCTATAAATGACAGTAGTTCTGGAACTTTACAAACCTTAAATATTCTATTAAATGAAGTGTACACCAGAACATATGGTCTTTACTCTCAAGAAATAGGGAAAGAGTTAGAAGAATATGCATATTTATATAGTGGGTTGATGGCATTAAGTCAATGCAGCAAATTACAAAAGCACAATTAGTTATACCCAAATAATTGGTGGGCACCTCACAAGAGTTTTGGCCAGTTACAAAGCTACAGAGTCAATTAGATAAAACAACTGTTATTCTTTATACACTGCTTAATTGAAACAAGGAGATCTCTGGTTGAGACCTGTGGTATACTGATCTGATTCCATAAACATTTATTAAATGTTTCTTCTGTGCCAGGAACTGACTCAGCTTTGAAAATACAAAGGTGAATAAGCAAAGAACCTGTTCTCAAAGAATATAAAATCCAACATCTAGAGGGAATTTCCCTGATAATTTATCCTTAAGAATTCACTTCCTGTCTTTTCTCACTGCTCAAATGGAAAGATATGCACATTTAAAATTTGAATATTCTCATAAGTATTTTATCAAAGTATTCACTCTTTGTAGCATCTCACATGGCGATTGCCAGATTATGAGGGCCATGTGTGTACTTCTACAAATAAACACTACTATGTTTAGAAGCATTGTATTAATACAGTGACAGAGAATTCCTTAAAAAGTTAGAGAAGGGTACATAAAGAAAATATCAAATCAACTAGCTTCATGATAATTTCTAATAGATATTTTTTCAGTGGAATCATACTTTGTACTGAAGCTGAAAAATGACACAAATCAAGAAAGGTCAGGTTAAACACATGTCATTTATTTCTAGATTATCAAATTTAAAACTGTCATATTATTAATTTCAAGTCATTTTCTAGACTAGTACCTTCGGACTGGAATAAGAATAGAAGATATCATTTTTCTAAAGAAGAATTAAGATAGCTAGTAATATGTAGCTCTTAATATGTATGCTCTTATTATGACAGATGGGTTATTCTTCTACTTGACTTTTTTAAGGATGGTGGTGCTGGAAAATGGACTATTAATTTGCATTGTTGTTCCTATTCATAGCTTACTTTTTGAAAATCAGAACTGCTGATAATGGATAGTGGTTTTGACCTGTTTCTTCTCCTTCCTTTCTCTGCTATGTTTACTGAGCACTTAATGAACACCAGACACTGTACTCCTGGGGAAAATGATGAGGCATGCATAGAACTGATGTTATATTTGAGGTCAAAGTAATAGGTGTAATAATGTAGGTAATAATAATGCAGTAATAATTCTGTACTTCTTGGTTGTGTCACTTTGGATCACTTATTGGTCTTTATAAGGTTTGTTTCTCATCTTAAATGAAAAGTAACACCTATCTTGTGGGTCATTGTGAGAGTCAGAGACATATGTACATTTATTCATTAACCAAGTATTTACTGCACACTGATTTTCAGATGGTAATAGTGATAAAGAATATGCCTGCCAATGTAGGAGATACAAGAGACATTTAAAAAAAATAATTAATTTATTTTAATTGGAGGCTAATTACTTTACAATATTGTAGTATTTTTTGACATACATTGACATGAATCAGCCATGAGTGTACATGTGTCCCCCATCCTGAACCCCCTCCCACCTCCCATCCATTCCATCCCTCAGAGTTGCCCCAGTGCACCAGCTTTGAATGCCATGTTTCATGTATTGAACTTGGACTGGTGATCTATTTCATATATGATAATATACATGTTTCAATGCTATTCTCTCAAATCATCCCACCTTCGCCTTCTCCCACAGAGTCCAAAAGTCTGTTCTTTATATCTGTGTCTCTTTTGCTGTCTCACATATAGGGTCATTGTTACCATCTTTCTAAATTCCATATATATGCGTTAATATACTATATTGGTGTTTTTCTTTCTGACTTACTTCACTCTGTATAATAGGCTCCAGTTTCATCCACCTCATTAGAACTGATTCAAATGTATTCTTTTTAATAGCTGAGTAATATTCCATTGTGTATATGTACCACAGCTTTCTTATCCATTCGTCTGCCGATGGATATCTAGGTTGCTTCCATGTCCTAGCTATTGAAAACAGTGCTGCGATGAACACTGGGGTACACGTGTCTCTTTCAATTCTGGTTTCCTCAGTGTGTATGCCTATCAGTGGGATTACTGGGTGGTATGGCAGTTCTATTTCCAGTTTTTTAAGGAATCTGCACACTGTTCTCCATAGTGGCTGTACTAGTGGCTGCATTCCCACCAACAGTGTAAGAGGGTTCCCTTTTCTCCACACCCTCTCCAGAATTTATTGCTTGTAGACTTTTTGATAGCAGCCATTCTGACTGGCGTGAGATGGTAGCTCATTGTGGTTTTGATTTGCATTTCTTTGATGATGAGTGATGTTGAGCATCTTTTCATGTGTTTGTTAGTCATCTGTATGGCTTCTTTGGAGAAATGTCTGTTTAGTTCTTTGGCCCATTTTTTGACTGGGTTTTTATTTTCCTGGTATTAAGCTGCATGAGCTGCTTGTATATTTTAGAGATTAATACTTTGTCAGTTGCTTAATTTGCTATTATTTTCTCCCATTCTGAAGGCTGTCTTTTCACCTTATAGTTTCCTTTGCTGTGCAAAAGCTTTTAAGTTTAATTAGGTCCCATTTGTTTATTTTTGCTTTCATTTCCATTACTCTGTGAGGTGGGTCATAGAGGATACGCTGTGATTTATGTCAGAGAGTGTTTTGGCTGTGTTTTCCTCTAGGAGTTTTATAGTTTCTGGTCTTACATTTATTTATTTTTTTTTTAATTTATTTTTTATTTTAGTTGGGGGCTAATTACTTTACAATATTGTAGTAGTTTTTGCCATACATCGACATGAATCAGCCATGGATTCACATGTGCTCCCCCTCCCAAACCCTCCTCCCACCTCCCTCCCCATCCCATCCCTCTGGGTCATCCCAATGCTCCAGCCCTGAGTATCCGTCCCATGCATAGAACATGGAATGGTGTTCCGCTTCACATATGACAATATACATGTTTCAATGTTATTGTCCCAGAACATCCCACCCTCACCTTCTTCCTCAGAGTCCACAGGACTGTTCTATGCATCTGTGTCTCTTATTCTGTCTCGCATATAGGGTTACCGTTACCATCTTTCAAATTCCATATATATGCATTAGTATACTGTATTGGTGCTTTTCTTTCTGGCTTACTTCATTCTGTATAATGGGCTCCAGTTTCATCCATCTCAATAGAACGGATTCAAATGTATTCTTTTTAATGGCTGAGTAATATTCCATTGTGTATATGTACCACAGCTTCCTTATCCATTCGTCTGCCGATGCACATCTAGGTTGCTTCCATGTCCTGGCTATTGTAAACAGTGCTGCGATGAACATTGGGGTACACGCGTCTCTTTCAATTCTGGTTTCCTCGGTGTATATGCCTAGCAGTGGGATTGCTGGGTCTGGTCTTACATTTAGATCTGTAATCCATATTGAGTTTATTTTTGTTTATGGAAAGTGTTCTAGTTTCATTCTTTTATAGGTGGTTGACCAGTTTTCCCAGCACCCCTTGTTAAAGAGATTGTCTTTTCTCCGTTGTATATTCTTGCCTCCTTTGTCAAAGATAGGGTGTCCATAGGTGCATGGATTTATCTCTGGGCTTTTTATTTTGTCCCATTTATCTATATTTCTGTCTTTGTGCTGGTACCATGCTGTCTTAATGACTGTAGTTTTGTAGTATAGCCTGAAGTCAGGCAGGTTGATTCCTCCAGTTCCATTCTTCTTTCTCAAGATTGCTTTGGCTTTGAGGTTTTTTGTATTTTCATAGAAATTTTGAAATTATTTGTTCTAGTTCTGTGAAAAATACCATTGGTAGCTTGATCGGGATTGCATTGAGTCTATAGATTACTTTGGGTAGTATATTCATTTTCACTATATTGATTCTTCTGATCCATGAAAATGGTATATTTCTCCATCTATTTGTGTCATCTTTGATTTCTTTCATCAGTGTTTTATAGTTTTCTCTATATAGGTCTTTTGTTTCTTTAGGTAGATTTATTCCTAAGTATTTTATTCTTTTCATTGCAATGGTGAATGGAATTTTTTACTTAATTTCTCTTTCTGTTTTCTCATTGTTAGTGTATAAGAATGCAAGGGATTTCTGTGTGTTAATTTTATATCCCACAACTTTAGTATATTCATTGATTAGCTGTAGTAATTTACTGGTGGTGTCTTTAGGGTTTTCTATGTAGAGGATCATGTCATTTGCAGACAGTGAGAGTTTTACTTCTTCTTTTCCAATCTGGGTTTCTTTTATTTCTTTTTCTTCTCTGATTCCTGTGGCTAAAACTTCCGAAACTATGTTGAATAGTAGTTGTGAGAGTGGGCACCCTTGCCTTGTTCCTGACTTTAGGGGAAATGCTTTCAATTTTTCACCATTGAGGATAATGTTTATTGTGGGGTTTTCATATATGGCATTTATTATGTTGAGATATGTTCCTTCTGTGCCTGCTTCCTGGAGGGTTTTTATCATAAATGGATGCTGAATTTTGTCAAAGGCTTTCTCTGCATCTGTTGAGATAATAATACAGTTTTATCTTTCAATTTGTTAACGTGGTGTAGTACATTGATTGATTTGTGAATATTGAAGAATTCTTGCATCCCTGGAATAAAGCCTACTTGGTCATGATGTATAGTCTTTTTAATATGTTGTTGGATTCTGTTTGCTAGAATTTTGTTGAGGATTTTTACATCTATGTTTATCAGTGATATTGGCCTGTAGTTTTCTTTTTTTGTGACATCTTTGTCTGGTTTTGGCATTAGGGTGATGGTGGCCTCATAGAATGAGTTTGGCAGTTTACCTTCCTCTGCAATTTTCTGGAAGAGTAGGATAGGTGTTATCTATTCTCTAAATTTTTGGTAGAATTCACCTGTGAAGCTATCTGGTCCTGGGCTTTTGTTTGTTGGAAGATTTTTTATTACAGTTCAATTTCTCTGCTTGTGATGGGTCTGTTAAGATTTTCTATTTCTTCCTGGTTCAGTTTTGGAAGGTTATACTTTTCTAAGAATTCATCCATTTCTTCCAAGTTGTCCATTTTATTGTCATATAGTTGCTGATAGTAGAAGAGACATGGGTTTTATTCCTGGGCTGGGAAGACCCCCTGCAGGAGAGCATGGCAACCCACTCCAATATTCTTGCTAGAGAATCCTATGGACAGAAGAGCCTGGGGACTATGGTCCATAGGATCACAAACAATTGGACGTGACTGAAGTGACTTAGCACACACACACATGTATCAGATACTGTTGTGGGCTTTTGGAATATAAGAGTGAGCTAAGCAAAGATTCCTGCTCTCAAGGAGCCTACCTTCTAAAGAGGGAAGACAGGCAATAAGTAATAGACACAGTAAATAAGGGAATTGATAGGATATTAAATGCCAGGCTGGATGAGTCACAAGCTGGAATCAAGATAGGCAGAAGAAACATCAACAATCTCAGATATGCAGATGATACCACTCTAATGGCAGAAAGTGAAGAGGAACTAAAGAGACTCTCAATGAGGGCAAAGGAGGAGAGTGAAAAAGCTGGCTTAAAACTAAGTATTAAAAAAACTAAGATTATGGCATCCAGCCCCATAACTTCATGGCAAATATAAGGGGAAAAGGTGGACATAATGATAGATTTCCTCTTCTTGGGCTCTAAAATCACTGTGAACGGTGACTGCAGCCATGAAATTAGAAGACGATTGCTTCTTGACAGGAAAGCACTGACAAATCTAGATAGTGTGTTGAAATACAGAGACAATACTCTGTTGACAATACTCTGTCAACAAAGGTCCATATAAGTCAAGGCTCTGGTCTTCCCAGAGGTCACATACGGTTGTGAGAGCTGGACTGTAAAGAAGGCAGAGCACCAAAGATTTGATGCCTTTGAACTGTGGTGCTGGAGAAGACTCCTGAAAGTCCCTTGGACAGCAAGGAGATGAAACCAGTCCATTTGAAAGGAATTCAACCCTGAATACTAGTTGGAAGGACTGATGCTAACACTTCAACTCCAGCATTTTGTTCACCCGATGCTAATAGCTGATGCATTGGAAAAGTCCCTGATGCTGGAAAGAATTGAGGGCAGAAGAAGAGGGCATCAGAAGATGAGAGAGCTGGATGGCCATGCAATTGACATGAACTTGGGCAAACTTTGGGAGATGGGGTGGTGAGAGACAGGGAAGCCTGGCGTGCAACAGTCCATGGTGTCATAAAGGGTCAGACATGACTGGGCGACTGAACACCAACAAGCAGACAATAATTACTAGGTAGAAAAAGGATAAGTAGAGCAGAACCTGAGTGTTTGGGAGTGTTGGGGCAGGGACGGCATTGGGTATGTTCACTAAGATGGTGATGTTCAAGGAAAGCTGTGAAGGTGATGAGGTTACCTGTGTATTTCTTGTGAGAGCGCCTTCGAGATGGAAGCAACAGCAGATGGAAAGCCCTTTGGTGGGATTGTGGCTGCTGTGTTAATATCTGAGGAATAATGAAGAGGAAGCCAATGTGACTATAGCAGTGTAAGTGGGATGAAGAGAACTACATATATGCAATCTGCCCCGCATTGTGTCCGACAAATAACAGGCACTCTTCAATTATATTACTGCAGCGGGAGCCCATGATCTGAGGTAGGCATTGAACTGGTTTTGTGGAATCAGTGGTATTTAAAATGTAAATCAAGGCACAGATGGAATGTAGACAGGGCACGCAAATTGGTTTGAATTTTGTTATTTAGCCTCACAACAAAAAAGAGGTTAGGACTTTACCCCAAACTGTTTTATCATCCCAGCAACATGATCTAAACCAAGTCTCTGGTTTTCATTGCCAAAGGTTGGGCATTCTACTATTTTTTTCCCCACTGATACTCTGAATGTCCCTTACATATCTTCAAAGAAACATGCACATGTAATATGTGTAAATGTACATATGACATGTTTTATGTACATGTAGATTACATGTGGGGCTTCCCTGATGGCTCAGTGATAAAGAATACACCTGCCAATTCAGGAAACTCAGGTTAGATCCCTGGGTTGAGAAGATCCCCTGGAGAAGGAAATGGCATCCCAATCTAGTATTTTTGCCTGGGAAATGCCATGGAGAGAGGAGCCTGGTGGGTTACAGTCCATGGGGTTGCAAAAGAATTGGACAGGACTTAGTGACTAAACAGCAACAAAGATTACACGTAAATGTGAGAAGACAGAAATGAGATTGTTTCCTTTTCTTGAAATGGAAAATTCCCAGAAAAAGAATAATTCTGGTCACTTATAAAGCCACATTGTAACCACCCTGTTAAAATGAGGTTTCATATAAAATCATGATTCTAATGTTCTGTTTTCAACTGTGTCTCTGTTAGAGGCTAGTTTTATTTAACTTATTCATGAAGTTCTGGATAGCTCATAGCTGGGAGTTCCATGGTGATACAGATCCCTATGCCATTCTTTACTTATTTCCCCTCATTGTATCTCTTCCAATTTAAAGGAGTGGTTTGGGGGCCTCCAGAAAATATAATCATGAGTGAGACTATCCCAGACCACATTAGATCAACATAAATGATGACTCACAATGAGTAACTCAATGGAGATGGTGATTAATGATTTCTATTTTTTGGAGAAGGAATATGGTTAATATCTGAGAGCTCTTTATACATCATTAGAAAATTTAATTTTTTTATAATAACTCCTAATATATTTTCCTATGTTAAGAAAATAAATTAGTGCTCATCTACTCCTAACTATCCATTTCCACTCTGCTTATTTCCATTACCAGAATTTCTGTGAACGTGTTTTTTGGTCAGATGTAAGGATGAAGTGAGAATTAATTCCTGATTTTTGTACAAGGGTGAGGGACTTTAGTTGGGGAGGTTGAGGCTAAAGTTGTTGCTTCTTTCTCCATGACTCCAGGAGCTTAACATAAGAAAAAAGCCAAGAGAAATTTCTTATTTTTTTTAAGCCTCAGTGAAGTATTACTGCTCTATGATTACTTGAAAGATGAATAAAATTCTTTGACAAACTACGTTATTTTAGGTGATGATTATGAATCATTAAGAAACCAAAGCTTTTCCCAGTATGCATTAAAAACCATTTTGCCTTAGATTTTATAGTGTCCGTGCTCTTTAACTTCTCTTGAGTACTGTAATTTTCTAGGTGGTTATATAAATTGAATTTAGAGAGTCTCTGTAAATTAGACAAACCATTGCTGTTTTACCTATTGAATCAGTTGCCCACCAGTCCGTGCCAAATATAGAAGTTTCAAATTTATTTTAACATGCGGTCTGTCCTTGATTTATGTCACCATTGATCATTCATGGCTTATTTTATATCTTAAGCCACAAAGATGCATTTGATTTATCCTGTGGCTTCATTTGTCTTGACAAATAACTGCTGTAATCCCTCCTCACTTACATTTTTACTCCTTGGAAAGAAATTTTTAACTAAGTACCAATTTAGAAATAATTTTTCTAATAGGTATTATTAGAAAATATAAATATATTTGTTAGGTAATTCTCCACAGTTTGAGGGAGGAAAAACTTAACCATTTTTGCTCTCTGTAGCAATTTATAATCCCAGCAGGGGGTTAAATTTAAGTAGATAGATGTATCAAACCGTGAAACTTAAAGGGAAACATACCTTGCTTCTGTGTCTAAAAAACAAAACAAAACAAAAAGCAATTGAAGCTTTCTAGTCCCTCTAATTTCACACTCAAAATGGCTTTATATGAGTGGTAAATACAAGATTTGATTGTGTTGTATTTGTACATGGAAAATTTCTTTTCTAGCTAATTAAAATAAATCAATATATAAAAGAAACTAAAAGATAATAGACCAAGGTAAGAGAATAGAAGACTAGATTCTGATGTAATTCAGCAAACTCTAAGGACTAAAAAAAAAATAAGATTTGATTGTTGCCATTACTCAGTTTTCAATTATTATTATAAAATTATAAAATAATTCTTAATAATTTACAAGCTGTTATTATATTAAAGTCATCTTAATACACTTTGTTATTCTTTTACAAGTACCATTTCATTTGATTCTCACAGTGCTAAGACGTAGGAAAGTTTAGGTATGAATAATCTTTAGTCACATATATTTTTTCAGTATATTTTTCTCCCTACCTTCACTGAGATATTGTTGACATATAATATTGTGTAAATTTAAGGTGTATAATGTGATGAGTTGAAATAGGTATATATTGTGAAATAAACAAAGGAGTATGTAAAGCACTTTATATTTTCTGAATTTTTAAAAAGTGTTTAAAAGCCTTTGCCCACTAACCTGAAATGCTGATTCTTGTTACATACAAAATTTTCACATATAATGGTCCCACTTATTTATCTTCTATTTTATTGATCAAGATGTCAGTTTCTGAACCACCAAGCTTTGGCTATTCCTGAGCATTGTCTCTTCTATATGCATTTCAGAATTATCTTGTCAAGTTCCATAGAAACATTCTATTTGACTCTTGATTAAGATTATAATAAATTTATAGGTTAAATTGGAATAATTAAAATAGTTATAGCATCAACACTTCCCTTCCATGCACATGGTTTATCTCAATTAATTCAGGTATTATATGTCCTTCACACAATATTTTTTGAACACATACTACTTTTACGGTACTGTTATAGGTGTTGGGGATATAAAATGCCCCTACTTCTAAATGGCTTAATGTAATGGAAGAAGAGAGGAAACAACAAATAAGATTCAAATATATGTATAGTATGTTTCATTGTGATAGGCACTCAGAAGAAAAATAAAGTAGGGTATAAGGAAAAAGAACAATAGAAATGTGTTTGTCTGTGTGTGTACCTGTGTGTATACCCTGTTGAGTTAGGGAAATTTTCACTAATAAAGCAATAGACTTGAATCAGGAGAGTAAGTGAGCCATGTGTATATCTTTAGAAAGAGCTGCTTTCAAGAACAAAAGATGCAAAGCTGTGAGGTAAAGAGGCCTGATATGGCTGTACTCTGTACTGAAAAAACAGTACAGAGTCCAGCGTGGTTAGAATAGAGATGGAGAAACATTTGCAGTTGTCACCATGAGGATCTTGAATACTGCTTGTTAAGTTTATTCAAGGTAGTTTACAGTCTTGCTCTGACCATCTTTTTTATGGTCTTTCTAAAATTACCTTTCTAATCGCTAATTGTGGGTGTACCAGAGAATTTCTGATTCTGGTGTGTTGATTTTATACCCTGTCACATTACTGAATTTAGTCCTTGTATTTTAACAGTTGATTTCACTTAATTTTCTATAAAGTGACAATCCTGCCTAGTGACTATCTCTTCCATCCTAACTATGTGTGTGTGTTAGTCCCCCAGTCATGTCCAACTCTTTGCGATTCTATGAACTGTAGCCCACCAGATTCCTCTGTCCATGGAATTCTCCAGGCAAGAATACCAGAGTGGATTGCCATTTCCTTCTCCAGGGGATCTTCCTGACCCAGGGACTGAACCTGGGTCTCCTTCATTGCAGGCAGATTCTCTACCATATGAGCTACAGGGAAGGCCCAGCCTAACTATACGTTTTATTTATTTTTCCTTGTCTTATTACATTTCTATGATGCTCAATAAAATACTTAGCAGTATGTATAAAACTGAACATTTTTTCCTTTTTCTAATTTTAATGAAATGCTTCTAATTTCACAATAAAACATCATGTTTGGTTTAGTTGCTAAGTCGTGTCTGACTATGACCCCATGGACTGTAGTCCACCAGGCTCCTCAGTCCGTGGGATTTTTCCAGGCAAGAATACTGGATTGGGTTGCTATTTCCTGCTCCAATCATGTTTACTATGTATTTCTTTAATGAAGTCGGGGAATTTTTTTTCCTGTTTATAATTTGGTAAGACCTTTTTTTTTTAACTAAAACTTTTCAACATATATTTTGAACTTCTTATGGGTTTGTATATGGGTGTATGTGTGTTTGTATCCTGTTAATATAGTAAATTGCCTGATTATATTAGCCTTTTAGAATACATAGGGCAGCTTTTTGCATGTTTGGGAGCGGTTTGGATGCAATGAATTTCCTAACTACAGTTTTGGTGAAGCATGCTCAAAGTCTTTTGGACTTTCGTCTTTTTTGAGGTAGTGGAGAGATGTGTGAGGGGTCTCCAAGACCAACCCCAAGTTTGGTGATTTGCTAGGACTCACAGGATTCAGTATTAGTTGTTCTTGTGGCTAAGATTTACTTCAGCAGAGGGTGCACAGCACAGTCAACAAAGAGCAAAGGCTTATTGTAACGTGTATATGTCAATCCCAGTCTTCCAACTTATCTGCCCTCAACTTCTGGTAACCATAAGTTTATTTTCTGTATCTGGAACTCTATTTCTATTTTGTAGATAAATTCATTTGTACCCTTTTTTTAGGGTTCCACATATAAGCGATATCATATGATATTTGTCTTTCTCTGACTTCCTTCACTCAGTATGATAATAAGAAAAGAGCAAAGGCACATGGCATGGGACGAAGTTTGGGGGAAATCAGATTGATTATATTCTTTGCAGCTGAAGATGGAGAAGCTCTATATAGTCAGCAAAAACAAGACTGTGGCTCAGATTATAAACTCCTTATTGCAAAATTCAGATGTAAATTGAAGAAAGTAGGGAAAACCACTAGACCATTCAGGTATGACCTAAATCAAATACCTTACAATTATACAGTGAAAGTCAGAAACAGATTCAAGGGATTAGATTTGATAGACAGAGTGCCTGAAGAACTATGGATGGGGGTCGTGACATTGTACAGGAGGCAGTGATCAAGACCATCCCCAAGAAAAAGAAATGGAAAAGGCAAAATGGTTGTCTGAGGAGGCCTTACAAATAGCTGAGAAAAGAAGCAAAAGGAAAAGGAGAAAAGGAAAATATACCCATCTGAATGCAGAGTTCCAGAGAATATCAAGGAGAGATAAGAAAGCCTTCCTCAGTGATCAGTGCAAAGAAATAGAGGAAAACAATAGAATGGGAAAGACTAGAGATCTCTTCAAGAAAATTAGAGAGACCAAGGGAACATTTCATGCAAAGATGGGCACAATAAAGGACAAAAAATATGGACCTAACAGAAGCAGAAGATATTAAGAAGAGGTGGCAAGAATACACAGAAGAACTATACAAAAAGACCTTTATGACCCAGATAACCATGATGGTGTGATCACTCACCTAGAGCCAGGCATTCTGGAGTGTGAAGTCAAGTGGGCATTAGGAGGCATTCCTATGAACAAAGCTAGTGGAGCTGATGGCATTCCAGCTGATCTATTTCAAATCCTAAAAGATGATGCTGTGAAAGTGCTACACTCAATATGTCAGCAAATTTGGAAAACTCAGCAGTGGCTACAGGACTGGAAAAGGTCAGTTTTCATTCCAATCCCAAAGAAAGGCAATGCCAAAGAATGCTCAAACTACCACACAACTGCACTCATCTCACATGCTAATAAAGTAATGCTCAAAATTCTCTAAGTTAAGCTTCAACAGTACATGAACCGTGAACTTCCAGATGTTCAAGCTGGATTTAGAAAAGGCAGAGGAACCAGAGATCAAATTGCCAACATCTGTTGGATCATTGAAAAAGCAAGAGAGTTCCAGAAAAACATCTATTTCTGCTTTATTGACTATGCTGAAGCCTTTGACTGTCTGGTCACAACAAACTGTGGAAAATTCTTCAATAGATGGGAATACCAGACCACCTTACCTGCCTCCTGAGAAATCCACATGCAGGTCAAGAAGCAACAGTTAGAACCGAACATGAAATAACGGACTAGTTCCAAATTGGGAAAGGAGTACGTCAAGGCTGTATACTGTCACCCTGCTTATTTAACTTATATGCAGAGTACATCATGTGAAATGCTAGGCTGGATGAAGCACCAGCTGGAATCAAGATTGCCAGGAGAAATATCAATAACCTCAGATATGCAGATGACACCACTCTTATGGCAGAAAGTGAAGAGGGACTAAAGAGCCTCTTGATGAAAGTGAAAGAAGAGGGTGAAAAAACTGGCTTGAAACTAAACATTCCGAAAACTAAGATTGTGGCATCTGGTCCCATCGCTTCATGGCAAATAGATGGCAAAACAATGGAAATCATGACAGACTTTCTTTTTTTGGTCTCCAAAAGCACTTCAGGTGGGCTGCAGCCTTGAAATTAAAAGATGCTTGCTTCTTGGAAGAAAAGTTATGACCAACCTAGACAGAGTATTAAAAATCAGAGACATTACTTTGCTGATGAAGGTCCGTCTAGACAAAACTATGGTTTTTCCAGTAGTCATGTATGGATGTGAGAGTTAGACCATAAAGAAAACTGAGCGCTGAAGAATTGATGCTTTCTTTTGAAGCAGCCCATTGTTCTAAGTCCAGTTTTAACTGTTGCTTCTTGACCTGCATACAGGTTCCTCAGGAGTCAGGTAAGGTGGTCTGGGATTCTCATCTCTTTAAGAGTTTACCACAGTTTGTCATGATCCACATTGTAAAGGCTTTAGGGTAGACAGTGAAGCCGGAGTAGATGTTATTATCCCTAGCAATCACTAATCTTTTTTCCTTTCCTAAGAAATTTTATTTTGAAATATTTTTTTTCACTCAGCATAATTTCCCAAAGATTCATGAAAATTGTTGTGCCTTTCAGTAAAGCATCTCTTTTTATTCCTGGATTATATTCCATGGAATATATAGATATCTGGCTGTTATGAATTAAATTGCCATGAGCTTTTGTTGACAAGTTTTTGTGTGAATACACATTTTCCTTTCTCTGGGATAAATGCTCAAGAGTGCAATTGTTTGGTCCTATGATAATTGTGTGTTTAGTTTTATAAAAAACTGCCAAACTGTCTTTTGAACTGGTACCATTTTAACTTTCCATTAGCACTGCATGAATAATGCAGTTTCCCCTCTCCAGCCTTTGATGCTTTAACTGTTTCTTATTTTATCCATTCTGATAAGTGTGTGATGATATATTGGTTTTAATTTTTGTTTTTCTGGTGACTAATGACTTTGAACATATTTTTATATGCTTATTTGCTATCTCTCTGTTTATTTGAAAGCAACTTATTTCAATTAGTTGATAATTTTATTCTTGATTTAATTAAACTTTTACCTTTTGTATTTCCTTTGAGTTTACTTTGTTTTTAATTGAAAATGTACATCTTTTTGTTTGTATTTTTACTTTCTTTTAAGCATATCTAATTCTGAAAACTTCCATGGAGAATCTCTTTGGATATTCACCACTGGTTTTGATATATAATGATCTCATTATTGTTAAATTTTCTATTGTCAATTTGTCTTTAACTTTATTTCTTAATACATGAGTTATTTTAAATTACTTTATTTCCAAGTCAAAATTTTTGCCTTCCTTTTTGGTGTCTCTTTTAGTTGCAATTTTCTTTCATTCTGTCTATTGATTGTGACTATTATGAAATAAGTTCTTTTGGAGTATGATGTAGTCTAATAGCTTTTGAGGCTGTCTTTTACATGTTTAAAAATGATACGTATCCTCTGTTGTGTCTGTGTATGTGTATATATATATAATATATATATACAAGTTATTAATACTAATCAAATCTTCTATATTCTGTTTAAAGATGTTGATTTGTTAGAGAGGTATGCTGAAATCCCAATATGTGTGTAGATTTATCAGTTTCTCCTAATTTTATTGCATTTTTAAAAATATTATGTTGCTTGCTTCTTCACGTTTCTTTGTTGTTGATTGTTTCTTTTATTAATTTTAGATACTCCCTTTGGTTCCTGTTCTTCTTGCTTTTCATATTGCTAGATTCCCCTCCCTCTTCCCTCTTCCTCTGCTTCTTTTTCACCATTGCAAGCTTTCTGATTTTTATTATCTTTTTAGGTATATTATTTTTCCCCTCTAATTTCTACACTTGTGTGAAATTTTGCTTTAGGTATATTTCCATTTAACAGCATTGATTAAAACTTGTAGTTTAAAAATTATGTTTAATATAGTTCTGTTTAGTTTGAATTATGCAAAATTGGAATAGTTTTATCTTTCTCATGTTTCTCACTCTTTCCCCACATTTTTTCCAGCCTTTTGCTGAATTGACTGTCTTGTTGTGTTTGCTATTGTAGTTGTTTTTAAAATTTATGTCCCCTTTCATTATTTGAAAGTTTGTCTGATTGGCATTCTAAATTTTTAATGCACATACTTGGTTTCTTTTTAAAATAAATTTGTTGAAATACATTGATATGTAATAATATATATTATAAAAACAATAATCTACATATATTTAAAGTATAAAATTTTGTATTTTGAAATGTATTTCCAATGTATATGATTTATATATAATTATATATTTAAAACACAAATATTTGAATTATAAAAATATACTTTTATATATGACATATAACCAATTTAGAGCCCTACTAAGTATACATTTATTTTTAACATATAATATATTCAAGTATGCTGCTTCCCTGGTGGTTCAGCAGTAAAGAATCTGCCTGCCAATGCAGGAAATGCAAGTTTGATCCCTGAGTCAGGAATATCCTTTGGAGTAGGAAATGGCAACCCACTCCAGTATTCTTGCCTGGAAAATCCCATAAACAGAGGAGCCTTGCAGGCTACAGTCCTTGGAGTCTCAGAGTCCGACACAACTTAGAAAGTAAACAACAACAACAATTATTTTTTAGAAAAAAAAATAGTTTCTTTCAAGTTCAAGTTCAAATGTTAGTTGCTCAGTTGTGTCTGACTGGGGTGACTATGTGGACTGTAGCCGGCCATGCTCTTTTGTACTTGGGATTCTTCAGGCATGAATAGAGGAGTGGGTAGCCATTTCCTTCTCTAGAATATCTTCCCAACCCAGGGATCAAACCCCAGTCTCCTGCATTGCAGGCAGAGTTCTTTACCATCTGAGCCACCTGGGAAGCCATATGTATATATATAGTGCCAGGTGGCACTAAAGGTAAAGAACCTGACTGCCAATGCAGGAGATGCAAGAGATGTTGATTTGATTCCTGAGTCAGGAATATCCCCTAGAAGAGGAAACAGCAACCCACTCCAGTATTCTTGCCTGGAGAATCATCTCATGGACAGAGGAGCCTGGTGGGCTACAGCCCACAGGGTTGCAAAGAGTGGGACATGACTGAAGGGACTTATATATGTACATATATATTTATATACATGTACTTATATAAATATATATATACATATATATTTAGCAGAGCTCAGAATTGATTATATGTTCCTCTGCTGCTGCTGCTAAGTCGCTTCAGTCGTGTCTGACTCTGTGCGACCACATAGACCGCAGCCCACCAGGCTCCGCCATACCTGGGATTCTCTAGGCAAGAACACTGGAGTGGGTTGCCATTTCCTTCTCCAATGCATGAAAGTGAAAAGTGAAAGTGAAGTCGCGTAGTTGTGTCCGACTCGTAGCGACCCCACAGACTGTAGCCTACCAGGCTCCTCCGTCCATGGGATTTTCCAGGCAAGAGTACTGGAGTGGGGTGCCATTGCCTTCTCCAATATGTTTCTCTACTTTGTCCAAGAAAAGACCTATAGTATTCTTTTAATTTTCTCCTCTCCTCTATCCCCCGTCAACCACCACGTTGACATTATCTAGAATTTGTTTCAATCTGTTGCAGTTAGTTCAAGTGGCTCTTGCAATTATTAGCAATCTCTCCTTATTTACCACTGTTGAGTTCTAGTCCATTCCTCTGGGGGTTCCGGTTTCATTTCTTTCTTTGTTTAGATGCTGTTTCCTATCTTGGATGCATTCCTGAAAGTTTCCTTGAATATGGGGTTTGCTTAGGTTTCCTCATCTAAGTTACAACAGGCTATTTTGTAATAAGAATTTCGGGTAGGAAGGAGAGACCGTGGCGTGGACTAAGACTGCCATCTTGACCAACAATTTAGGAGGCACTTTTTGTGTGAATAGGAAGTAGACTTGTGAATGGAGGCAGGCAGGTGTTAGGAAGTCAGGCTTGTCTGTCATATGTCTGCTTATCTCTGCTCTCCTGACTACTAAAAATGTAGTCAACCTAATTGAGCTTTAGTTTCCTGACCTGTAAAATGGACATCATAGCAGTCTTGTAAAGATGAAATGAGTTGAAGAATGACAAATAAGTTTGTATTACCACATATTCAGTGTTTAATAAGTATTGATTTCTTTTTAGGTTAAATAAATGAAATATGATACTTTTATACAAACTAAGTTGTAAACATGTGAAATCTATCACTCCTAAGAGTTTGTTTAGTTTGCACACATAACTATGTTTGATCATCGTTTAGAGAGTGACTTAGTATATCAAGGATATACCCTTGGGATGTCTGGGAATGTATCCCCGATATTTTGAAGACAGTGTTGCAGTAGATGACTCTGTCTTTCACAATGCTCTTATGTTGATCTAGCCACAGGAGGGCACTGACCATCAGATGATCTCTTGAGTTATTTATGATGCTGCTCCATAGGGGAGATGTCTACAGTAAGGTCCAGATGCTGCTCTGCTTTGGACCTATCACTTGCCACTCCAGCAGACAGCTCACTGGAGCTTGAGAACTGATTCCTGCATTACAGAAAACATATGAATAAACATGAAATTACAAAAAGTTGTAACTTAGTATTGAGATCTGACTTACTTTCAATTTCCAGTATTTGTTACTCAGACTCCTTGTTCAGCTACCAATTCTCAGATTCTACATTCTGTAGGCATTCCTTGATTGAAGCTACTTTGCTACTTGTCCCAGACACTGATCTCCTTGGATTCCAGGTCCCTTGTTATATGCTAACCTTGGCAGTTGCCCTCTACTTCAAGACTTGCATGAAATTATCAATAAGACCATTATGTGGGAGAGAATATGAATGCATGATCAACTAGGAAACAGTGTGGCGCTGTGAAAACAAATCATGGTAGACTTATTTCATTTTCTTCTCTGATAGAGTGACAGGCCTCATAAACAAGGGGGAGTAATGGACAAGATCTATGTTGCTTCCCTGTAATTACTCCTGAAACACTCCAGGTATGACAGGCCATATTTTATGTTTCCATACAGTTCAGAAACAGGATCTTTGTCACCAAGCCTGATTAATCTGTCCAGTTTTTCTGAGAGTCTGCATCTGAGCCAATATGCTGAATAAGTTGTGCTAGACAAAAATCAGGGCAACAGAGCTAAATAAAGAATTAAACTAACTCTGTCCATCTAGAAAAGACCACTAGAGGCTTCCTACATGTGGAAAGTTATAATCAGAATAGCAGGAAGAGGTTGAGATTGTAACGTTAAGAAAATACACTGGGGCTTGAAGATGCAAGGTGTATCTAAACAAAGAATCCAGGAAGAATTGAGAGAGTGCTGTAAATTTTTCAGTGAAGTATACAAGTTTTGTCTTTGAGACATTTTGGGTAAAATGTCGGAGAATGCTTTGGCGTGGGCTGGCTTTAGGTCCCTTCTTCTGTCCAGTGCAGTATTTTTACATATGTACTTTCATGGGGAAATCGGAATGATGAATACAGATGTCACCAGAAGATGAGACAAGAACAAAAATGTTTTGTTATTAAAGGAAAAGGAAAACAGACTTTCTAATTTGTATCCTACCTGGGGTGCATGAGGAACATGACTTTTACATGTGAAGGGTGGTCTATTCAGTTTTTCTTTATGGATTTCATAGTTTCAGTGGGAAAGCAAAGGGTAAAAGCCTGACTGAGTTCTCTTTGTTGTTTAACAGTGAGATGAATGGGTTTTATATTTTCGGTATTCAACTTTTTTTTTTTTTAAAGGGAAGATGGATTATTCTCATTTTTAGTGGAAACTGTGAACAGGGTTGCTCCAACTGAAATATATGCTGCTGCTGCTAAGTCACTTCAGTTGTGTCCGACTCTGTGCGACCCCACAGACGGCAGCCCACCAGGCTCCCCCGTCCCTGGGATTCTCCAGGCAAGAACACTGGAGTGGGTTGCCATTTCCTTCTCCAATGCATGAAAGTGAAAAGCGTAAGTGAAGTCGTTCAGTTGTGTCCGACCCGTAGCAAACCCGTGGACTGCAGCCTACTAGGCTCCTCTGTTCATAGGATTTACCAGGCAAGAGTACTGGAGTGGGTTGCCATTTCCTTCTCCGACTGAAATATATAGATTTGTGTAAAAGAGAGGAAAGTGGTTTTGTTACAGAATGAGCTTTGGTGTTTCCTCTACCTGTCAGCTCGATCAAGGTTTCATTAGAGAAGTCTTCTTTGACCTCTGGACAAGGCTGGCTCAGCCTTTCATATATTCACAGCACTGAGTATATATAGGAGTCTGTGTGTGACACACATCTGCATACAGAGGTCCTATTTGTGAGTTTTTAATTTAATATTCTACAGTAGATAGACTGTAAGCGCCTCTGAACATAGGAAATGTGCAAGTTCTGGCTCACTATTTTATAATCGAAGCCTAGTATCTGACACCTATTAGACTCTCAATAAGTGAATGAGACAGTGAACAAGTGGGTATAGTCTAGATACTACAATAATTTGAAAAGCAAAAAAAATAAATTATGAGGATGAATAAAAATGTGATCATTGCCCATGAAAGGAGTTTTCACTTAAAAAGTTTTACAGTAAGTGTGTTACCTTTTGAGTAAGGAAGGCAAATTTCCAAACATGGAAGAGGCAGAGTGGTGGGTAGGAGGCCACGCTGTCACGTGCTGGGTGGGCAGCAGATGGAGGTGAAGTGGGCCTTATGCCAGCCTTTGTCTCGACCCAATTTTGACAACTGTTACTGAACGTGTTTCTCTTTCATCATGCAATTGAAAGCCCCATTAAAAGCACTCTGCAGGTCCTTTTGATATAGCAAGTGAGAGTGATCAAAGCCGGAAGAGAACTAAACCCGGGAAGGCTGGTTTGTTCACTCCCCTCCACTAACAGTTGGTTCACAGAACAGAAAGGTGGTTCATTTACTGAAGACCAGGAAAGATAATAGCGGTTTTCACAGCAGCTGAACACATTTAGCAGAGTAATTTTCTAACACACTTTTAGCAGAGTAATTTTCTAACTTCTTTTGTCAACTTCCAGGACAGTATCTTGACTTCCTCTTTGTTATATTCACTAATAATTTTTGGTATTAAGATTATAATGCAAATGTTGCCAAGTATTTTCCCTTTCATTTGAAACAAAGAGTCTTGATTGTCATTCAAAGGATCTGATGAACTGGTGAGGTTTTGTGATTTGGAGGTAAGGAGGGAAGTTGTGGTTATTTATTTGAAGTTCATTAGAAGGAGATATTTTCTCAGTCTAGTATGGGTTCAATTCCATCTGAACCCGGGCAATTGGCTTGGTGATTTTTCAATGACTCCTTAATCTCTTTGATTTCCTGAACACTCTAAAGACATAAACTGACACTCAGAAGTGCATCTAGATTAGTGGTGGGTAAATTATGAATTGTATAATGGATGTCCTTTACATTATGCTCTAAGTATGTTTAATTTCCTTTTTTTTTATTTTTAATTTTTTGGCTGTGTTGGGTCTTCGTTGTTGAGTGAGTTTTTCTCTAGTTGTGGAGAGTGAGGGCTACTCTGTAGTGGTGTTGTGTGAGCTTGTCATTGTGGTGCGCAGGCTTGTCGTTGTTGGGCATGGGCTTGTCATTGTGGTGGCTTCTCTTGTTGTGGAGCCCAGGTGCTAAGCACTTGCAGCCTTGAACAGTTGCGGCTCCTGAGCTCTAGAGCACAGGCTCAATAGTTATGGCGAATGGGCTCAATTGCTCCTAGGCATGTGGGATCTTCCCAGACCAGGAATAGAACCCATGTCTCCTGCATTGGCAGGCAGATTCTTTACCACTGAGCCACCAGAGACGCCCCTCGTTTCCTTTTAAGCTTCCTTTTATCTCAAAAGCAGAATTTGAACATGTGAACTGATAATTATCACTGGCGGGTTAACAGAAGTCAAACCTAATCAAATTTCAGAGGTAAGACCTCAATTTGTCTTGTTGTTAGGGGCAAAATGAACTGAGAAATACATCCCAAGTTGGAATTCAGGACTTTTGTCAAAGTCTGGGCTAGAGATTACCATGCAAGCCTCAGTTTAAGATGATTATTATGATTATAATGATATGTGTAGAAGTATACGAAATGATAAACATGTCTAAAAGAAAACTGTTTTCCTACCTTTGATGAGGGCTAAATTTCTGTAGAGTGTGTATGTGTGTATATGTACTTGTGTGTGTGAGCATGACAAGTTCTCTAGCTCACAGAAGGTGTGGTTTATGAGGAAACCTTTCAGGACCATGGGACCTGTGTGGATTAGTGTGTGGGTGGGACTTTGCTGAAGATGAGAGGATCTCTGTGGTTGGATGGGAGAAATCACACATAACACACTGTACATTATAATTAACTAGGCAACTGCTAACTAAGTTTCCTCCTCTTTTCCTTCTATAATGGTAGCACAAAAGTGGGAGAATGTGCTTGAATTCAGTGTGGTGGAGAACCTTCACAGTGTGGAATAACATTCTTGCCAATGAAGTAAAAACATGCATAGTGATTAAGGGAAAATATTCTGATAATCTCATTCTTGATGTATAGAGATTGCTTAGAGTAAAATTATTTATATGCCAACGTGGAAAAAATTACTTTTTCAAGTGTTATTAATGAAGATGGTGTGCATTTCTGAGAGAGTTGCATCTGTAACAAATTCATCAGGGTGTACTCTTAAGGTATTTTTATAGGAATGCCACTATTCTGACACATTGGAAAACCATACTCTTAATTGAACATAAATGTTACAGTTCCTTAAGAAATTGGTATAAGAATGGTATTTTTCATTCAAGAAAAAAAGGCTGTGGTCACCTCACAATATTTTCTGAAAAGTAAACACACATGATTTACAATATAATGAATTTTTTATATATAGAGTCTGACCAACTTTTTAATATTAAACTATTATAATAGCATTAGTAATCATGCATTTTATGTAACTTGACAGCCCTCAGAATGAGACCAATCATCCATCCATCTACTCATTTATTATTTTTCTGGCTATTTCCTCAGGCAATATGAATGATGCAGTCTGGTTTCATCTTTGACATTGTGAAACCATCTTTTATTTGTTTATCACTGAAACCCTGACACTTTCCCTGTCACTTCTAGATGATTTTTTTCTATGTCGACAGTGACTCAGAGTTCTTCATGGGCTAGTAGAGTGTTAGAACTGAAGAGGACTGTGACGTGTTGTCAATGAGACTGAGGTCTAGAGATCAAAGTAGTAGAATTGATGATATCCAAACTATTTTTATATTCATTTTAACTGTCTGCATTTCCAGCCCATCTTTCCCTTTAATCTCAGAAAAATAAATGGTTCCTCCTTATTTATTCAGGAGCACACTCAGCTGGTTCCCATTCCTTCTTTCTCTGGGAGGAACCTAATTTCTATATTAAACACTTGATGACATATTCTTATCCTGAGATTTTTAGCTAAATGGAAACCAATAATGGGTTGAGGATTGGTAGTATAGGAGTACACATGTGTATGTGTGTGCCTGTATGTGTGTGTGCAGTGGTGATGGTGGTGGTGGTTTGAGGGTTCCGTCTTTTGACAAGAGCATAGGGTGGAGTGAAGAGGAAGGGAGCTCTTTTTTTCGCTTGTAAAACATTAACTGGAGGACTATAGTATTCTGCTCAACTGTTTGTTAGGCCCTAGTAATGAGACTGACAGTTTTTAATTTTCATAACTTATGAAAAATCATATAATTTTCATAAATGCATTGATAACAGTCTTATGAAATAGATATTATTACCCACACCTTTTTCAGATGAGAAAATTGTGGCAAAGAAAAATTAAGTGATTTGTGTTAAGTCCTTCTGCTAACTGGTGGCAGAGCTAGGATTTATTTCAAATTTATTATCATACAGTTTTCAACCCTGAGAAAAAATTGTTAGTATCTGCTGCACCATCATTTATGTTTATTTTTAATTTTATTTTTAGTCATTTCATTTTTTCCTTTGACACTAGAATGTTAGGGACTTTTATTCTTTAAAGAACCAACTTTTGGTTTGTTTGTTGTCTTCATCCAATTTTTGTTTTCATCATTGTTAGTTTTTTCACTTAGCTGTTTCATTTATTAAATTTCATTTTATTTTTTTAAACTTCATTTGGATACTGAGATCATTTTCAGCTTTTCATTTCTGTGTTATAAGTATTCAATACTTACTTTCTCTTAGCTTTATCTTATAATTTTCATATGTGGTACCATGTTCATCACATGTTAAAAGCATTATTTTATATAACACTTAGAAAAATACAATGATAACATAGTAGCTTTTCATAATTTCTAATTTTTATTTATACTTGTTGAAAGATTATTTAAATGTTTTAAAACATAAGCTTCCCTACATATGAAAGAAAATGTAAAACTAAATTGGTTAAGATATTTAATAAACTTCTTCGCATCCAGATCAAGCTCTTCTGAATCATTTATTGATTCAGAGTCATGGACTCTTATTTTTGTTTGCATTATGTCATCCTCTATGCTATCAAGAGTGCTTTACTATTTTCCCTGGAATTTTCTTCCAAAATGTGAGTTTTGATGCTGGTGCTTTTTTGATCTTCCCGGAAGTATGTCACCGGATCATTTTTGATCAGCAAATAGGATTTGTATTTCTTCCTCAAATGGTTCTAAATATTGTGTACACTAAAATACGGAGGGTACGGTTTTCTTGTTAAGTCATCAGGGATAACAGTTAAATGCAGTTAATGCAATTATGTCATCAGGTCAAGTAAGATTGAAAGACATCATTGAGTATAAGATACATTTTGATTTCTGAAATATTAAAATGTGAAAAATGTGGATTAGATACATGATATGCTGCTGCTGCTAAGTCGCTTCAGTCGTGTCTGACTGTGCGACCCCGTAGACGGCAGCCCACCAGGCTCCTCTGTCCCTGGGATTCTCCAGGCAAGAATATTGGAGTGGGCTGCCGTTTCCTTCTCCAAAGTATGCATGCATGCTAAGTCGCTTCAGTCGTGTCCGACTCTGTGTGACCCTGTAGACGGCAGCCCACCAGGCTCCTCTGTCCACAGGACTCTCTAGGCAAGAGCACTGGAGTACATATGAGATAGTGCTCAGCTCGGAGTATTTTCTCATTTCTATTTTGATGTCTTCTTTCTTCTTTGACCAACAGGTTATGTAAAAGCCTATTTTAACATTTCTAAATTCATGATTATTTTATTTTTGGTATTGGCTGCTTATTTGTGCTTTTAGTAAGAAATATATTCTGCATTGTAATAGTGTTTTTGAAATTTGTCTAGACTTGTTTATGACCTTGATATAGTCAATTTTGTCAAACATCCTTGTATGTTTGAGAAGAATGAAGTTCTCCAGTTTTTGTGGGTTTTGAATTGTGTTATTCCATATCTTTACTGATTTTTTTATCTGCTTGATAAATAAGTTGTTTGGTAAATCAGATGTTTTAATAACTCCAATTATCTCTGTAAATTTTTCAAAATCTCTTTGTATATTGGCAATTTGCTTTATATATTTTGAAGCTATGTTACAAGGTGCATACCATTTAAAATTATGTCTTCCTAGGTGATTGAAATTTTGATCAATATGTAGTTGCTCTACATATCACTATTATGTATCTCATGTCTATTATGTATTCATTGTATGTCTAGCAATAATTTACAATACCTCTAGCAATAATTTTAAATGATTAGATCTCTAGCAATATTTGCATTTACCTCTAACAATCATATTTAGATGGTTGACTATTTTATGTTATTAATACCATAATTATTTCAATTATGCTTTATCTGGTACATAAATTTAGCCTTTAATGTTCAATCTTTCAATGTTCTTACACTCTTTTGAATCTTTTATAAGCAACTCATGTAGTTTTAAAAAGTTCACTTTAACAATCTGGCTTTTAACCAAAGAGTTTTGTTTACTTGCATTAGTTTTAATTACCAATATTGTAAAATTTATATCTATAATCTACTTTGATTTTTCAATTTTTAATTTTTCTATTTCTTTTCCTTCTTTTCTATTTTCCTCTGTATTGAGTTTTTCCCTGTGTACTGTTTTGGGAGTTATAACTTCCATGTCTGTTCTTTTAGTGATTTCTCTAGATATTTTAATGTGTATGTGTAATGTGTAACAAAGTCTACTGGTAATGAGTATTTTTACCTTCTTTCAGTGCAATATGAGGGATTAAAATCAACTTCACTCATTTCCTTCTGAGCTTTGTACTATTATTCTAGTTTTTTATTTCCATCTATTTTTTAATGCCAGAAATTAGGTATCATAGTCACTAAAATATACATAATGTGACTATTTTTTCTCTTGATTTCTAAAATGTAACCTTAGAATTTAATCTTTATTTTATAATATGATAGATTAATTCTCCATTCTGTGTCTCTAATATATCCTGTGTTCCTTAAGACCAGGTATCTGATTTTATTTTTTATTAATTCACAGTGCTTGAGACAATGCCATGTACTTAGTAGGTAGTTAATAATTTACTGGCTCATTGACTTAGCTTCCAATTATACTCATGAGTTTTCATTAACTGAGAAATTTAACATTCAAGTTAAAACATTTAGATGTTTTTTTTTTTTTTCTGCTATGGTTAGTATTGGTTTTTCATGCTCCATTTCCCTGGGACTGATTCAACTGGATGTTTCAGTTACCAGGTCAAGTTGGTACTGAAAGTATTGGGTAGAAACAGAGATAAAAAGAAACTATAAGGAATGCACAAAATATTGTTGCATTTTGTGACTATGTGAAAAGCAGTAAAACTCATATGGTTTCATTTTTTCATTTGCTGCTCTTCTTCCTAACTATATTCTTCTATATTCTTTTCTTTCAAATTATTGACCTCTATAAGTTCTCTTAATGTTCCCATGCTGTAGATGAGACAGTGATAACATTTTATTCCTTGGCCTTCTTCTGCATCAAACAAAGCCATGATAGACCCGAGACAAATATACATTTCTTTTCTTCTTATCCATAATGTTCTTTTTAAAATATTCTAGCATCTTTCAGATAAAAAGCCTTTTTCTTCATTATGTGATAAACACCCTTGTTAATTTTTTAGCCTTATCTTTTCTACTTGGTTCATCTAAAAAAACATTTCTTTCCCACTAATAAAAATACTTGTCTTGCCTTACAATATCTGATTCAAGAATAGCTTAAAAATAAACCTGAATTTCACTTAAGATAATGTAATAAAGGACTCCAGATCAGACATCTGTTACTCATTGTTTATAACCTCTGGCTAAAAGTCATGCTAATCAGGAGTTATTGCTATTTATTTCTGAGACTGCTTGCTCGGAAGACTCATTCATTGTCTTTAGTCATTTTCAATTTGCTGGTGATGTCAGTAAAGTGTAAGTAGAATTTGAAACACCGGTTGTTAGTGGGGGACAGGAGACCACCACCATAAAGCAAGTTAGTGATCAAAATTTGTCAGTTCTAACCACTGCCTCAAAGTGACTTTTGTCACCTTATTCAGTTGCTGCAGAGTAATTTGCAATTAGTTGTTGTTGTTGAGTTGCTAAGTTGTGTCTGACTCTGTGGGACCCCATGGACTGCAGCATGCCAGGCTGCCCCGCCCTTCACCATCTCCCAGAGTTTGCAGATGGACTCATGTCCATTGAGTTGGTGATGCTATTAGTAGCTTCAATAATTGTTAATTTTTTTTTTTCCTAAGGAGAGACAAGGTGCTTTTTACGTGTATTTCTCATATGTGACCATGTGATATTATCTATATGATCTTAAACAAATTTAAAATCTTTCATTGATATTATCTGTTGCTGTTTTGTTGTTGTTTAGTTGCTAAGTCATGTCTGATTCTTTGTGACCCCATTGGACTGTAGCCCGCCAGCTCCTCTGTCCATGGCATTTCCCAGGCAGGAACACTGGAGTGGGTTGCCATTTCCTTTTCCCGTGAATCTTCCCAATCCAGTGAATGAATCTATGTCTCCTCCATTGTTAGGTGGATACTTTACAGCTGAGCCCCAGGGAAGCCAAAGTTACTGGGACTGAAATGGATTAAAAGAGATCTTCTTAAGGACTCATGAAGATCTTTGTTTAAAACAAAACAAAAAAATCTCTGAATTCTGTTCAAAATGCCTATAAAAGAAACAGGAATTCATTTCATAGTCTTTAAGTCAAGAAAGCAGCTTCTTGTATAAATTCTGTTGATGACTGTGCAACATATACTATATTGATCATAAAATTGAACTCTGAATATACCTCAGAAAGATTTTTGAAACATATGGATCAGTCTACTTTTTATTTTTCCTTTAAGGATACTCCCCATAGTAAGAGGAAGGTAGAAGGAAGATTCCCTCACAATGCCCAATATTCACTGGCAATGCAAGATGAAGAATTGAAGTAACTTTACCACTAGTAGGCCTCCATCTTGAGCACTCCTTATCTGGAAAAAAAATTTTTAGGTCAGTTACCTACCATTTGCTGACAAAAGTAAATCAAACTGTTTCACTGTATTGCTGTAGAGGCTCTTTGCAGTCAAAACAGAATGCAATTCTGGTTGATTCATAGTTTATAATTCCAGCGACCTATTGACATTTCAAATGAAAAAGAAGGATGTGCTTGGTGCCACTAACGACCATGACTTCTGCCCTTCCCCTCATAGTTCCAGAGAATTGCCATCAGGGAGAGCAACATTCTTGAAATTGTTGTCGTAGGTTCCCTCTTTCTGGATATTCCTATGGACTGTTGGATTGAATACACAGCAGATGTTTCTACCATTTCTTCCTACTGGTATAACTTGTGATGTGAAAGCAATTTCTTCTTTCTATGCCCACACCCTTCATCATCTTTTTCCCTACTAGAAGAGTGAATTAAGTCTTTACCCAAATGGAGTAAGGATTATACCTGCTACAGGAACTCATAGAAAGGAGAACTTGATGTAGGCTATTCATGTATGCTACAAAGAGATGTTCTTCAGTTATGCTGATCGATCTTTATAAGACATCTCTTTGGAGCATAAGTTCCATCAGTGGATTTTTGTGAGAAAAAGACATGAGTCTTCTGATTGTCTGAAACTTCAGGGTATTCTTGTCATATCTCTGAACTCAGAAGACTGTGATCATAAGTGGTGCATTTCAATTTGTTATTTGCTTCCATCCTGGCTCAAAATAAAAATGATTTGCTTTATTCACATCATTATGTTGAATGAGCTAATGTTGACTAATGAGTTCCTTCATCTGTACTGATAACACAAGGATTAAATTTGTAGGTGCTAGGTTATCAGAATCTTTGTATAATTTCCTAGGAGACTGAAGTAAATAAAACAACAAATTACATTTATAATTAACATTAGCACTCTGAAATATCCCAAATAGAAAGTAGGAAAGAACCTTGTCATCTTACATTTCCAAAGATTAAAAGGCTTATTTAAGAATTAACTGAACACATGGGAATTACATGTTATTTGTAATTTTGTTAACTGAGTCTAAAACTGAGTCTAAAACTATGTAAAGTTAAGTTTTCTTCCATTATTATGAATTTAAGGTATTTTGGTCTGTTTCTCAGTTACCAATTAGAGTAGATTATAGGCTTGGTCATCTATAGATTCCTAGCTGTAGAAGATGAGGAGAATGGATTCATTCAGAATTAAAGAAATTAAACTGAGTTATCTTTTGAAATATCTGAAAAGTTTATTGAACCTTGGTGAGTTTAATTTCAGCACATTTAATGAAAATTAAATGTGGATCCATTTAGTTAAGGCCATTAGGTGGAGGAAACTGTTCTGTGCAGAGGCTTAAGAGTGGAAAATGACTTACAATGAACTTTTGGCTTATAATTTAGCAAATAGACAAAAATTATCTAGAGTTGACTGGATGTTCATCAATGTTAGACAGCTTTTGTTATGATATAGGGGAAATCATTAGTAACCTTGACTTTTAGGTATTCTGAAGTGTCCAGTTTGAACATTCAGTTTAAATATACTGATAAAAGTAAAGACAGAAAAATTTGCTGGAATAAGAAACTGAGGTTGATTTAGTGTTGTCGCTACTTGATATGGAGGAAATTTATGAGGTAGTTGAACACAAATGCATTTGCAAACACACAAGAGGACAATAAAGTGACTTATACCCCTAAGTTGATGAGAGCGTTTATTACTTACCGATCTGAGTGCTTCCTTTCCCACTCCCACACCTCCTAAGATACAGATTCCTTCTCTTTGATACTTAGATTCTATGTGCATGCATGTTTTGTGGTGTGTGTGTTTGTGTGTGTGTTTCTGAGCACAGGGTTATAGAATTAGGGGCATAATGTTTAGTTTCAAGTCTTGGTGACTCATGTTGTTTTGATGATTTGATGCCCATTTAATCCATGACATTTTTATAACCTTCAGCTTCTAAGTTTTCCATTTAACCTTCTGATGCCTTTTTGAACAACTATCTTCAATACTGTGGGTAACTAGCTTATCTCCTATGTAGTTATATACTCAACTGAAATACACAGGCACATATGCATGCAAAGTTGGTTCAGTTGTGTCTGACTCTTTGCAACCGTCTGGACTGTACCTTGCCAGGCGTCTCTGTCCATGGGATTCTCCAGGCAACAACACTGGAGTGGGTTGCCATGCCTTCCTCGAGGAGGTCTTGCTGACCCAGGGATTGAACCCACATCTCTTATTTCTCCTGCATTGGCAGGTGGATTCTTTACCACTAGCATCACCTGGGAAGCCCCCAATACACAGTAACTATGCAGGATAATTTATTACCACACAGAATTGTTCCTGTGCAGAATTTGGTACTTAATGAGCCAATTTTGTTTCATATCGAAAACATTGTGGTGTGGAAATAGTCTGAATGTCAGAATCTGTCCTGGCTTCTCACCTTGTGAACATTTGATTCTCAAGACTCAGAGCAATGGAAACTGCACCTGCATAAAAATCTAGCCCTGCCCTGTCAGTTACTGTGATCATGGGCTGCTCTCTAGACTACTGTATCATCTTTCCCCTGGATTCTGGGTATCTGACTCTTGGTTCTTGCCTTTCTTTACTTCCTGTCACTTGGTTGTGCTATTCCTGATATACTGTTCCCCTATGATTGAGTTTTCTTGGTGCAGTCTCTGTCTTCCCTGACTGGGTCTGCATGTGATATTCTGCTAGAATGAAAGCTCCACAAGGAGAGGGTATTTCTCTATTTAGTTCAATACTATGTCTTCAGTGTCTATGTCAGTGCTTGGCGGGGGAGAGACTTTCAATTAATAAGTACACGTTGATTGAAATTTACTTTCTTTTGCCTCTGTCATTTTGTTTTCCTCAATTCTCTCACCTTTGCATTGCCATGAATAGTCTTTTCTTCAGATACTGAACTTGCATTATCTATGGGGTAATAGAGGAACTTGGACAAAATCCCCTCTTACTTAGAGCTCATGTACTCTACTAGCCCACTCCTAGCCCGTGGCCATACACTGCATGTTATAACCAAAGATGTTAATAAGGTAAGGTGTTATCACCCATTAGACTGTGTTGCAACTGGGACCTAAAGATAAATTAGAGTCTCCAAGAGACTCGGGCCTCACCCAAATTAGATGTTTTTATGACTAAGAAGTTCTTCAGTTCAGTTCAGTTGCTTGGTTGTGTCCAACTCTTTGAGACCTCATGGACTGCAGCATACCAGGCTTCCCTGTCAATCACCAACTCCCAAGGCTTAATCAAACTCATTGCGATCAGGTTGGCGATGCCCTTCAACATCTCATCCTCTGTCGTCCCCTTCTCCTCCTGCCTTCAATCTTTCCTAGCATCAGGGTCTTTTCCAATGAGTCACTTCTTTGCATCAGGTGGCCAAAGTATTGGAGTTTCAGCTTTAACATCAGTCCTTCCAATGAATATTCAAAACTGATTTCCTTTAGGATGGACTGGTTGGATCTCCTTGCAGTCCAAGGGATTCTCAAGAGTCTTTCCCAACACCACAGTTCAAAAGCATCAATTCTTCAGTGCTCAGCTTTCTTCACCGTCCAACTCTCACATCCATACATGACTACTGGAAAAACCATAGCTTTGACTATATGGACCTTTGTTGGCAAAGTAATGTCTCTGCTTTTTAATATTCTGTCTAGGTTGGTCATAGCTTTTCTTCCAAGGGTCAAGAGTCTTTGAATTTCATGGATCCAGTCACCATCTACAGTGTTTTTTGAGCCCCCAAAATACAGTCTCTCACTGTTTCCATTGTTTCCCCATCTATTTGCCATGAACTGATGGTATGGGATGCCACAGTCTTAGTTTTCTGAATGTTGAGTTTTAAGCCAACTTTTTCACTTTCCTCTTTCACTTTCCTCAAGAGGCTCTTTAGTTCTTAGCTTTCTGCCATAAGGGTGGTGTCATCTGCATGTCTGAGGTTATTGATTTTTCTCCTGGCAATCTTGATTCCAGCTTGTGCTTCATCCAGTTTGGCATTTCTCATGATACTCTGAATGTAAGCTAAATAATCATGGTGACAATATATAGCCTTGACATACTCCTTTCTCAATTTGGAACTAGTCTGTGGTTCCATGTCCAGTTCTAACTGTTGCTACTTGACCTGCCTACAGATTTCTCAAGAGGCAGGTCAGGTGGTCTGGTATTCCCATGTCTTTAAGAATTTTCCACAGCTTGTTGTGATCCACACCATCAAAGGCTTTGGCCTTTCTGTTAATAAAGCAGAAGTAGATGTTTTTCCGGAATTCTCTTGCATTTTTGATGATCCAGCGGATGTTGGCAATTTGATCTCTGGTTCCTCTGCCTTTTCTAAATCCATCTTGAACATCTGGAAGTTCACGGTTCACATACTGTTGAAACCTGGCTTGAAGAATTTTGAGATTACTTTGCTAGCAAGTGAGATGAATTGTGCGGTATTGAACATTCTTTGCGATTGGAATGAAAACTGTTTTCCAGATAGCCATTGCTTTTTTCCATTGGAATGAAAACTGCATTGTCTGAGTCCTAATTCCAGCTCCATGAAGATCTTTTTTTTATAGTTCTTCTGTGTATTCTTACCACCTCTTCTTAATATCACTTCTGTTAGGAAGGTTTTGTCCTTTATTGTGTCCATCTTTGCTCCTTATATTCTTCTCTAGATCTGAAAAGATTCTAGTCTCTTTCCCATTCTATTATTTTTCTTCTTTTCTCTTGCATTGATCACTGCCTTTTCTTGCTTCTCTTCTATTTCTCAGCTATCTGTAAGGCCCCCTCAGACAACCATTTTTGCTTTTTTTTCATTTCTTTTTCTCAGGGATGCCCCTTGATCCCTTTGCTTTTCATGTACAATGTCACGAACCTCCCTGTCTGTAGTTCTTCAGGCACTGTAGTTCTGTCTGTCTGTCAGATCTAATCCCTTGAATCTATTTCTCACTTCCACTGTGTAATCATAAGGGATTTGATTTAGGTCATACGTGAATGGTCTAGTGGTTTTCCCTACTTTCTTCAATATAAGTCTGAATTTTGCAATAAGGAGTTCATGATCTGAGGCACAGTCAGCTCCTGGTCTTGTTTGTGCTGACTGTATAGAACTTTTCCACCTTTGGCTGCAAAGAATATAATCAATCTGATTTCAGTATTGACCATCTGGTGATGTCCATGTGTAGAGATTTCTCTTGTGTTGTTGGGAGAAAGTGTTTGCTATGACCAGTACATTCTCTTGGCAAACTCTGTTAGCCTTTGCCCTGCTTTGTTTTGTACTCCAAGGCCAAATTTTCCTGTTACTACAGGTATCTCTTTACTTCCTACTTATGCATTCCAGTTCCCTATAATGAAAAGGACATCTTTTTGGGGTGTTACTTCTAGAAGGTCTTCATAAAACTGTTCAGCTTCAGCTTTTTCAGCATTACTGGTTAGGACATAGGCTTGGATTATTATGATATTGAATGGTTTGCCTTGGAAATGAACAGAGATCATTCTGTCACTTTTAGGATTGCATCCAATTACTGCAGTTTGGACTCTTTTGTTAACTATAATGGCTACTCCATTTCTTCTAAGGGATTCTTTCCCCCATCTGCTGCCTCTGTGTTCAATTCACCCATTCCAGTCCATTTTAGTTCACTGATACTAAAATGTCAATGTTCATTCTTGCCATCTCCTATTTGACCACTTCCAGTTTGCCTTGATTCATGAACCTAACCATTCCAGGTTCCTATGCAATATTGCTCTTATAGCATCGGACTTTTTTCTTCCATCACCAGTCACATCCACAACTGGGTAGTGTTTTTGCTTTGGCTCCGTCTTTTCATTCTTTCTGGAGTTACTTCTCCACTGATCTCCAGTAGCATATCAGGCACCTACTGACTTGGGACATTCATCTTTCAGAGTCCAATCTTTTTGCCTTTTCATACTGTTCATGGGTTTCTCAAGGCAAGAGTACTGAAGTGGTTTGCCATTCCATTCTCCAGTGGACCATGTTTGGTTAGAACTCTCCACCATGACCCATCCATCTTGGGTGGCCCTATAGGGCATGGCTTATAGTTTCATTGAGTTAGAATAAGCTGTGGTCCATGTGATCAGTTAAAGTTCTTAGGCTTTATCAAAGAGCAATTTAAGGAAATTCTTAGATAAGTTGACTTATTTTTGTATACTATCTCTTTGGTTGGGGTCAGTGATCTTTTCTGTGGCATGAAAAGTAAATATTGCAAACAAGGATACAGATCCAAATGGATTATGTGGATGGTGACAGGTGTTCTGCAATCTTAGAACATCTACAAGTAATAATATTGTTGTGTAGGTCAAGATGTACACTGACACTTGCTTCTAATATCTAGTGGCTCCATGTCTGCCACTGAGAATTTAATGTAGTTCTCTGAGGAGAATTATAGGAATGTATATCAAATTATTTTCCAACTTAAAACCACAGAAATATAGATCTTAGAGCTGAAAGCCACCTTAAGAAATCATCTATTTTAGATGCCTGCCTACAGGCAGGTTAGGTGTAATTCAAATTTCACACAAAGCATACATCTGAGACCCAAATAGGTTGAATGATTTTCCTGCCAAGTGTGACATAGCAAAGCTTTGAAATAAAATAAATCTCACTTATTGGTTATAGTCCAAAAGGTAATATATGTTCTCATAATTTCTGCTTAAATTTTGCTTTCATAGAAAGCTTTGAAATAATCTGCAGTGTTACAAGTGCATCTTTCTATAACATGTACAGGGATTTTGAGTCTTTGTGGTTTTAGCTAAATGGGATTAGAGGGTAAAATCTAAGGTTTTCTCCTTTTTTTCAAGGCAGAGGGTTTGTACTCTTGGTAAGACAAAGCACAACACATCTAGTAAAATGCAGAAGATTCAAGGTTATCTGCAGAACCTCAGACTCTTGCTTGAGAATGTTCATGCCAACATTTTTCATCATTCTTAGGTAAAGGAAACGTAAAATGCTCTTAGAAGCACATGTGTTAAAATTAGTAGAAAGGTTTAATAAAATTTCGTAGATAAGTGAGAATAAAAGCCATCTCACCTGCAACTTCCTATTTTAAGGAGGAAGTATTGGGTCCTAAAAAGTGATGAGGCTATATATTTGACCACAATTAAAGAAAAAGCATTGGAGCTCCAAGAGTTTCATGCTGGACTCTCAAAGGCAAAGCTGATGGTAGAATACACTGGTTCTGACCCCCGTGCCAATGCTTTTTCTGTTTTAATGAAGTCAGTTCCCTTCTAGGATCTTCAAACCTTATATCATGCTCAGCATTATTTTATCTGATGTGTTCAGTACCAAGCTTTAGGTTGAAAGCTTACTTCAACAGTTTTTTTTTTTAATATATCCAAATGATTTTTGAAGCATTGATAAGAGGCAATTTTGTCTTGCTTTTTTCTCATACTCTGTGTTTTGTCTTCTTATGTTTGGAAATATTCATCACAGAACTTTAAAATTCTCATATTGAATTGTATGCGCCTTACAGCGCTAACCTGAAATCTTGAATGGTCCTTATTTGTAAGTACAGTGTAGTAGCACCAGAATATATAAATAGTGCTATTTTGCTCTTGCCTCAATCGAGAACTGATTTGGCTTGTACTCCTTTCCTTCTGTTGCCAGAAAGACCACACAAGCTGAGTAGTATAGTCCTGAAGTCTACCTGGAGTCCAGGTTTAGTATGTGGAAATGATTAGACCCATATTTTGTCAAATTTATTCAATGATAATAGTAAAATAGCCATCTCATTTAACTAAGATAGCATAATAACAATTTATATCAGGAGAAATAGGAGCAAAGGGACTGATTATGTATTCTTCCTGAGAGTGCCCTTTCTTATTGTCAGAGATGGAGGATTAGGTAAGCCAAATGTGGCATGTTGTTTGGCATTTTCTTAGGTTTAGAATTATTATTTTAAACCCCTGAGAAGTATAGCTTCCCATATATTCACACTACCAGTTCTCAGTTCAGTTCAGTTCAGTCACTCAGTTCTGTCCAACTCTTTGCGGCCCCATGGACTGCAGCATGCCGGGCTTCCCTGTCCATCACCAACTCCCAGAGTCTATTCAAACTCATATCCATCATGTTGGTGATGCCATCCAAGCATCTCATCCTCTGTCATCCCCTTCTCCTCCTGCCTTCAATCTTTCCAAGCATCAGGGCCTTTTCCAGTGAGTTGGTTCTTTGCATCAAGTGGCCAAAGTATTTGAGTTTCAGCTTCAGCATCAGTCCTTCCAATGAATATTCAGAACTGATTTCCTTTATAATTGACTGGTTGGATCACCTTGAAGCTCAAGGGACTCTTTCAACACCACAGTTCAAAAGCATCAATTCTTCAGTGCTCAGCTTTATTTACAGTCCAACTCTCACATCCATACATGACTACTGGAAAAACCATAGCTTTGACTAGATGGACCTTTGGTGGCAAAGTAATGTCTCTGATTTTTAATATGCTGTCTAGGTTGGTCATAGCTTTTCTTCTAAGGGGCAAGTGTCTTTGAATTTCATGGCTCCAGTCACCATCTGCAGTGTTTTTTGAGCCCCCAAAATACAGTCTCTCACTGTTTCCATTGTTTCCCAGTCTATGTGCCATGGAGTGATGGGACTGGATGCCATGATCTTAGTTTTCTGAATGTTGAGTTTTAAGCAAACTTTTTCACTCTCCTCTTTCACTGTCATCAAAAGGCTCTTTAGTTCTTCTTTGCTTTCTGCCATAAGGGTGGTGTCATCTGCACATCTGTGGTTATTGATATTTCTCCCAGAAATCTTGATTACAGCTTGTGCATCCTCCAGCCCAGCATTTCTCATGATGTACTTTGCATATAAATTAAATAAGCAGGGTGACAATATACAGCCTTGAAGTGATCTTTTTCCTATTTGGAACCAGTCTGTTGTTCCATGTCCCGTTCTAACTGTTGCTTCTTGACCTGCATACAGATTTTCAGGAGGCAGGTCAGGTGGTCTGGTATTCCTATCTCTTGAAGAATTTTCCACAGTTTTTTGTGATCCACACAGCCAAAGGCTTTGGCGTAGTCAATAAAGCAGAGGTAGATTTTTTTTGGAACTCTCTTGCTTTTTCAATGATCTAGTGGATGTTGGCAATTTGATCTCTGGTTCTTCTGCCTTTTCTAAATCCATCTTGAACATCTGGAAGTTCACGATTCACATACTGTTGAAGCCTAGCTTGGAGAATTTTGAGCATTACTTTGTTGGCGTGTGAGATGAGGGCAATTTTGCAGTAGTTTGAACATTCTTTGGCATTGCCTTTCTTAGGGATTGAAATGAAAGGTAATCTTTTTTCAGTCCTGAGGCCACTCTTGAGTGTTCCATGTTTGCTGGCATATCGAGTGCAGCACTTTCACAGAATCATCTTTAAGGATTTGAAATAGTTCAACTGGAATTCAATCACCTCCATTAGCTTTGTTCGTAGTGATGCTTCTTAAGGCCCACTTGACTTTGCATTCCAAGATATCTTGCTCTAGGTGAGTGATGACACAATCATGGTTATCTGCGTTGACAATCTTTTTTGTATAGTTCTTCTGTGTATTCTTGCACCTTTTCTTAATATCTCTGCTTCTGTTAGGTCCATACCATAGCAGTTCTACACATATCTAAATGTTCTCTTACTGAGTAGTCTCATCTAACAGTCTTAGCTGTTCTGGCATTCAGTTAAGTTCGATCGCTCAGTCATGTCTGACTCTTTGCGACCCCATGAACTGCAGCACGCCAGGCCTCCCTGCCCCTCACTTCCGGTTCTGGCATTAAGTTCTCACAATTTTGGGATTTTTGAATGCAAAGATGTAGTAATTTACCCATTTTATATTTTTTCAAGATGCTCCATACACTTCACAAGCCTATTCCATTAGCCAAGTGTTTGGAAGCAAATACACGTTCAACCACGTGTGTATATTATCATAATGCTCATGTTGAGAGGAATCATATTTTTTCCTGAAAAGCATGATTGAAGAAGCTAATTTTGCAAAGATCTCATGATCAGTTTCTTTCAAGGTTCAACTCAAGTTTGACAGCTTGAAGAATTTCATGGAGCAAATGGAAAACTATTCTTTAAAAAATTTCAACTGGTATTATAATCATTGTGAGTTTCCAAATATACTCTCACTCCACTCCCAGTTAAAGCCATGGGAAGCCTTGCTGTGCCACAGCTTTTGTGCAGCACAACCATGAGGGATAACATGTGGTCGTGTTCTTGAAAACCTGTATCCAGCAGGATCCTGTTTTGTTTATTTTTTTGTTAGTTTTTCATGCAGACCACATGACATAATACAAAAATGAAAGCACAGATTTTACATGCAACAAGTATAGTTTTTGATGACATTGCTTCCTGCTTGTGTGTTATCTTTTGGGTTGATGGGTTCCACAGAAATCAGCTTATAATTAGAGATGTCTTGGCATGTCTGTACCAAAGTTGTTGCAGCCTAAGGATGTTCAGAAGAGAGATATTCTTGTGTGTGTGTGTGTGTGTGTGTGTGTGTGTGTGTGTGTGTGTGTTTTCTCTGCAGGTGCTCAATTTTCAAGGAGAGAAATGTTCAGCTTGAGCAAACATGACTAATAATTGTGAGATGTTTATCTGCAAACAGACAAGTGTTGGCAGCACAGAATCCAAAGCAGAAATTATTACATTAGAGAAGTGCTGTGGGATCTGGGGCTTCATTTTCCCTTTTCTTCTAACAGTCTTTCTTTGGAACTTCAACATTTTATTTATTTGTATAAAAATACTATATGATATATATTCTCCATCTAACTTTGTACTTAATTATTTCTCCCTTCTACCTTGTGATGATAAATAACAACTCTGAAACACAAAGGGATACTTTGACAGTGATCTTCACCATTCTGTCAACAAACTTTATACCCATAATATTTTAAAGTATTTCCTTGTTTATCTACTTGCTACTTCCACTGGAATCTAACACTCCCTAAAGCACAGGCCATGTAATTTTGTCATTGTCTCATGTCAGAAGTATTTTTAATCTATGATTTTTAAATTATTATTTGTGAGCCTGGCCAATGATAGAAACTGATAATCTTAGTTATAAATCTTTATCTTCTCATCGCAGTCTGGGAAAGTACTTTGCCCTTATATAGTCTTCTGTAACATTATATGCTTACTATATTCTTGAAATTTGGGCTATAATAATAATTATAACTAACATAATTGTCTTCGAACTTAAAAGAACTTTAGATAGCATGTAATCCAAGGGAAAAAACATGAAATTAAGTACATAGAGATGACCCGATTTGTCTAGTACCATATGGGTAGGTATTAGTTTCAGTTGTGGATCGTTTGATTTTATGTATTATATATATTTAGTCTGGTGGAATTTCAAGAATCTTTTCCTAAGCACTAAGGTCAAACATGGAAATATAATTACTATCATTATCCGCTTCGTTCTTCAAGAACTAGTCTTTATATTTTTATTCATTAAAGTACAATACTTGTTTTTTAAGGATTTAAGATCGTCTTTGTTTCTTTTTTTTTGTATACTGACATCCTACAAAGCTGTACAAATAATTCATAAGTTTTCAATGCTTTTTATAAAATCATATAGTTTGTTTCAAAATTTACTCACTTCATACTGGAATTGATATAATTGTGTGTTATAGAATTCCGGTGAAACTTTTCTGGACTGTGAACTTGTACTAATTCAAGCTTAGAATTTTAATGTTTATATCATCAATAATTTTTACTTACTAGCTTACTAGTTTACTTACTAGTTTCCTATTCTTTTGTGTTTGTCATTTGCATTTTTAAAAGCATCTGGCATAGTTATGGCATATTTATATTCTCTACATATATGTACCTTAAAGCTGTGTAAATGGTAAGCCTAGAGTAATAATTTTCATTTCTAAGTCAGTTGTTTGGAATGCAAATTATAGACTCAGGGAAATCAGATTTTTAAGTGTATAAATATAACACATTCTGAATGTTATTAATATTATAGGTATATTAGAAGTTAAATGGAATTTTTTGAGCTATTGTCTATTTTTAGTATAAATTAGAAAAAATATTTTTTAATTCTAAAACAGAACTTCATATAATGCCCTTTCTTCAGTATTGGTGACTCTCCAAGTGGCAAAAAGAACTGTGGTTATCAGGTAGATTCTCTTGGGATAAAACTTGTTAAATATCTGTGTCTGGGTAAGAGAAGGCAGATGGCTATGTATATATCCAGATATTCTAACTTGGGAGCAAAGGACATTATCCTCTATGGCTTGAAGATTCTTAGTGCTCACTCCACCAAATTTGCTCTTTACACCCATTTTTAAGTTTTTGTAATAATTATTGCTGTAATACATATCTATGGTAGAAAAAGAACAGCAGGGTGTAAAATGAAATGTTAATGTTTCCCTCTGTCATTCCAGTCAATGAACGCAGTTAGTGTGATTAATAGTTTTCTTGTGTATTTAATAGAGTTTTTATGTACCTACAAGTAGATTTCATTAGCTTATCTCAATCTCAGTTTTTCTCTTTGAATATACCATTTACAAGTCTGGTCTTAATGAATCCTAGAATTTTGATATTTTAAAATTTACATTCCGTATGTCAAAGACCTTCCCTGGTGGCTCAGTGATAAAGAGTTCGCCTACCAAGCAGGAGATATGGGTTCGATCCCTGGGTCAAGAAGATCCCTTGGAGAAGGAAATGTCAACTCACTTCAGTATTCTTAGCTGGAAAATCCCATTTACAGAGGAACCTGGTGGGCTACAGTCCATAGGGTCACAAAGAGTCAGACACAACTGACAACTCAGTGTGCACACACGGGTTTGTCACGAGCTCAGAAATAACAAAAGTAAAGTCAGGGAATTACTCAAGCAGTAATTAGTAAAGCTTTATTTTGTTTTATTATTTTACTCATAATATTGTACACATACCAAAGAGACAATTTGCAAACTGGGAGCACTCAAACCAAAATGTAAGAGGCTTGGGGATATATGGTAACCAAACAGCTTATATAAGAAAGCAGTCACTGTTTATTATTCCGATGATTGGTTATAATATTAGAATTGTCTTAAATGACAGGGAATTGGCTAGTGATCACCTCATATCAACCTTGGGAAACTGTTTACTTATGATTTCCAAAGGCATAAGCAAGGTTAAGTTAGTCTTGCAAAAAAAAAAGCTAAATTAAGCTTTGCTTGTTTGATTAAACTGGTTTTGTCTGCTTAGGGAGTTATTCAAGTCTGCTCTCTATTGGTGATTTTAAAAATCCCTCCCTCTTTTGCTCATTCTCTCAGGGGGCTGAGAGTAAGACCAACCAGTGTAGCCTTACTCTCAGTTACTACTGTGGATGTAGTCAGGCCCAAGAATCACATAGTTGTTTTTTCCATTAGGTTGAGTCATTAGGCCAGAGGGCTGTCTAGTCACTGTCTTCATCATTTATGTGTTTTTCGTGGGTTTGATCCAGTTGTCTGATTGTACTAGATACCCATTTCGCATGTGAGTGGCTGGAGACAGGCTTTTAAACCTTTGAGCAAATACAACACACTAAAAAGGTTAATATGATGAGTAAAAGGAGAACAACAGCCAAGAATCAAAAAATTTCCTGGAGCAGAGATTCCCAGGAGCCAAGATTTAACCAATTAAATAACTTAAATGGGTTATAACTCCTTAAAGTTATTTACAAGGGCACAGCCTGATGTATTGGCAGTTACATGTACTCATGATTACTTAGGACAGGATGACTGTGAAGGTACTTTATTTCAGGAGGTGGTGATGCAGATAAGCTTCCACCTCAATTAGGCTTCTGTATGATGGGAGCAATCAGATAATTTAATGAGAGGTGTTTCTATGGTAACAAAAGAAAAACAAAGCTTGGTAGTTTGAACATATCATAAATTCACCTTCTGAGTTTGGAGAGAAGTTAATTTAAAAGATTTCTGGATTGAAGTTCGAAGCATCTCTAGATGGTGGAATAAAGATGACAGTTTCCATTTGATGAATTTTTCTGGTTTGCAGTTTGAATGTCTTTGATGATGTCATCAGGTGTTCTACAGAGCTTACTTGAGTGGTCCATACAGCAACAGGGATAAAGCTTGTCCATATGTAACCTGTTGTATTTTTGTTTTTTTGAAGTTTCCAAGTAAATAAAACCTCAAAGACAGGATTAGAATTTGATAATGGATACACTATAGTTTTTAATTAAAACACACTTTTTGATATTATTCCATTTTTATCAAATAATACTTACAATGAAATTGATTTGTTTATGAACTAAGCCTAGTCTTATTGAACTGACTTGATTATATACCTAAGTGGAGTCAGAACAGTAATTCTACGCATGTTCTCAAACATGGCATTTCAAAGTTTTGGTAATATACAAGAGGTTTTAATTGACTCTATAAAGTCAATTTTGGCTGTTTAAAATTCCTTGTTAATAGGGAAGCTCAGATTACACCTTCAGCATCCCTTTAGGCTAAGAAAGTCATTGAGGACCCGTCCAGTTGAGTTTTTTAAATAGGAGAATAGATTCTTATTGAATTCATGTAAATATCTATATTGTCATGAACAATAAGAATATTTAAGAAGTTTCAGAATTCTAGAAGTGTCAGGTAAAGAAAAAAGATAAATGTTTCAATCTTTGTTGCAAAGACATACTTTACCAAATCATTTTAAGCTGTAGAAAACTTAAAAGGCCAAAGAAAAAGAGGTTATTTAAATCTGGAAAATAAAACATTAAATTAACTAGCAATGTTTTAAATGAAGTCATAAAAATTATAATCATCTTTATCTGTTCATTTAGTCTTATGTAATTAATTATTATTTTCCTTGACCTTGGGTTAGTGGCTTTATGAATCAATTTTCCATTAAAGACTCTTTCCCTATGGATCTCTTTGAAGATGAAGCATTTTTGTAGGAATACTTTTGCAAATGCTTCAAAAGAAAACAATAACTGTGAATGTCAACAGACCTAAGAATAGCCATGGTTAAAGATCTAGTAAGAGTTCATGATAATGCAATTATCAAGGACATTAGGTTACTTTTGTGATATAAGAATATTTCAAGATAAAGTTTAAATTTTAAGATGGAATTATGATATGACATTATATTAGAACATCTCAGATTCTAAGAATTTCATTTAATTTCTGAATTTATTTATAGGACAGAGGTAGAGAAACAGACATAGAGAATAGATTTATGGACATGGGGAGAGGGGAGGAGAGGGTAAGATGTACGGAAAGAGTAACATGGAAACTTATATTACCATATGTAAAATAGATAGCCAACAGAAATTTGCTGTATGATTCAGGAAACTCAAACAGGGGCTCTGTATCAATCTAGAGGGGTGGGATGGGGAGGGAGACAGGAGGGAGGTTCAAAAAGGAGGGGATATATGTATACCTATGGCTGATTCATTTTGAGGTTTGACAGAAAACAACAAAATTCTGTAAAGAATTATCCTTCAATTAGAAAAAGTTACATAGTTCTGAAAAAAACCTTAGTTCTCTTAATATTGAAAACACCATTTTTTCCTAAGTACCCAAAGGCCTGGCATAGACAAGGAGAAGCATAGGAAATTTTTTCCATGAGATACAGAATTTTCTGTTTCCTAGGCAGATTACATTAAAGGTAAAGAAAGCTTTTGTTTACAGTTTCTTATTAAGAGCAGATCAATAATTAAAAATATCTGGGATTTAACAGAGAAAATCAAATTCTAATTTTGCTCCACTATACTTTTAATATTAAACATTTTAAAATTGAATATTGCTCATTTACAATACTATAGTAGTTTCAGGTATACAACATAGTGATTCAATATTTTTGTACTTTTTAGTTAACTTAAAGTTATTGAAAACAATGGTTATATTTCCCTATATGATACAATATATCTTTATTGCTTGTTTATATTATACAGAGTTCATTTCAGTTCAGTTGCTCAAACGTGTCCGACTCCTTGCAATCCCATGGACTGCAGCATGCCAGGCTCCCCTGTCCATTACCAACTCCTGAGTTTACTCAAACTCATGTCCATTGAGTCGGTGATGCCATCCAACCATCTCATCCTCTGTCATCACCTTCTCCTACTACCTTCAATCTTTCCCAGCATCAGGGTCTTTTCAAATAAGTCAGTTCTTCTCATCAGGTGGCCAAAGTATTGGAGTTTCAGCTTCAGCATCAGTCCATCCATGAATATTCAGGACTGATTTCCTTTAGAATGGAGTGGTTTGATCTCCTTGCAGTCCAAGGGACTCTCAGGAGTCTTCTCCGACACCACAGTTCAAAAGCATCAATTTTTCGGCGCTCAGATTTCCTTATAGTCCACATCCGTACATGACTACTGGAAAAACCATAGCCTTGACCAGACAGACCTTTGTTGGCAAAGTAATGTCTCTGCTTTTTAATGTGCTGTCTAGGTTGGTCATAACTTTCCTTCCAAGGAGTAAGCATCTTTTAATTTCATGGCAGCAGTCACAATCTGCAGTGATTTTGGAGCCCCCAAAACATAAAAGTCTGCCACTGTTTCCACTGTTTGCCCATCTATTTGCCATGAAGTGATGGGACTGGAAGCCATGATCTTAGTTTTCTGAATGTTGAGCTTTAAAGCAACTTTTTCACTCTCCTCTTTCACTTTCATCAAGAGGCTCTTTAGTTCTTCTTCACTTTCTGCCGTAAGGGTGATGTCATCTGCGTATCTGAGGTTATTGATATTTCCCCCAGCAATCTTGATTCCAGCTTGTGCTTCCTCCAGCCCAGCATTTCTCACAATGTACTCTGCATACAAGTTAAATAAGCATGGTGACAACATACAGCCTTGACGTACTCCTTTCCCAATTTGGAACTAGTCTGTGGTTCCATGTCCAATTCTAACTGTTGCTTCCTGACCTGCATACAGATTTCTCAAGAGGCAGCTCAGGTGGTCTGGTATTCCCATCTCTTTCAGAATTTTCCACAGTTTATTGTTATTCACAGAGTCAAAGGCTTTGGCATAGTCAATAAAGCAGAAATAGATGTTTTTCTGGAACTCTCTTGCTTTTTCGATGATCCAGTAGATGTTGGCAATTTGATCTCTGGTTTCTCTGCCTTTTCTAAAACCAGCTTGTACACCTGGAAGTTCATGGTTCACGTATTATTGAAGCCTGGTGTGGAGAATTTTGAGCATTACTTTACTAGCATGTGAGATGAGTGCAATTGTGTGGTAGTTTGAGCATTCTTTGTCATTGCCTTTCTTAGGGATTGGAATGATAACTAACCTTTTCCTGTCCTGAGGCTACTGCTGAGTTTTCCATATTTGCTGGCATATTGAGTGCAGCACTTTCACAGCATCATCATTTAAGATTTGAAATAGCTCAACTGGAATTCCATCACCTCCACTAGCTTTGTTCATAGTGATGCTTCCTAAGGCCCACTTGACTTCACATTCCAGGATGTCTGGCTCTAGGTGGGTGATCACATCATCGTGATTATTTGGGTCGTGATGATCTTTTTTGTACAGTTCTTCTGTGTATTGTTGCCACCTCTTCTTAATATCTTCTGCTTCTGTTAGGTCCATACCATTTCTGTCCCTTATTGAGCCCACCTTTGCATAAAATATTCCCTTGGTGTCTCTAATTTTCTTGAAGAGATCTCTAGTCTTTCCCATTCTATTGTTTTCCTCTATTTCTTTGCACTGATCACTGAGAAAGGCTTTCTTATCTCTCCTTGCTATTCTTTGGAACTCTGCATTCAAATAGGTATAGCTTTCCTTTTCTCCTTTGCTTTTCACTTTCCTTCTTTTCACAGCTATTTGTAAGGCCTCCTCAGACAGCCATTTTGCTTTTTTGCATTTCTTTTTCTTGGAGATGGTCTTGATCCCTGTCTGCTGTACAGTGTCACGAACCTCCGTCCATAGTTCATCAGGCACTCTGTCCATCAGATCTAGTCCCTTAAATCTATTTCTCACTTCCACTGTATAATCATAAGGGATTTGATTTAGGTCATACCTGAATGGTCTAGTGGTTTTCCCTACTTTTGTCAGTTTAAGTCTGAATTTGGCAATAAGGAGTTCATGATAGCACTCCTGGTCTTGTTTTCGCTGATTGTATAGAGCTTCTCCATCTTTGGCTGCAAAGAATATAATCAATCTGATTTCGGTGTTGGCCATCTGGTGATGTCCATGTATAGAGTCTTCTCTTGTGTTTTTGGAAGACAGTGTTTACTATGACTAGTGGGTTCTCTAACTAAACTATTAGTTAGTTTCAGGCTAACTCTATTAGCCTTTGCCCTGCTTCATTCTGTACTCCAAGGCCAAATTTGCCTGTTACTCCAGGTGTTTCTTGACTTCCTACTTTTGCATTCCAGTTCCCTATAATGAAAAGGACATCTTTTTTGCATGTTAGTTGTAAAAGTTCTTGTAGGTCTTCATAGAACTGTTCAACTTCAGCTTCTTCAGCATTACTGGTCAGGGCATAGAGTTGGATTACTGTGATATTGAATGGTTTGCCTTGGAAACGAACAGAGATCACTCTGTCATTTTTGAGATTGCATCTAAGTACTGCATTTCAGACTCTTTTGTTTTACAGAGTTAGTTTTGTCTTTTAATTGCATACCCCTATACCACCCCTTCCTATATTTCTCTTTTCTAATTTAAACTCACTGCATTTTTTAGCTTGACCACGCATAAGATTTCATTTCTCAAGATTCCTATTCCACAAACCTTCTGTCACTTTCTATATTCATTTAGGTTTATTCTTTTTCCTTTCTTATTCTAGAATAATTATTTTAATTTAGGACAAAATTATTTTCTTTTTTGCCTTACCTAAGACAAAGAAACAATAAAACCCAAACCCTTGTCCTTCATACCTTTTCTTATAAGAATAACACATTCTATTTTTCTTACCTACTTTTTATATAATGCATTTTCTTTTACCCTTAGTATATCTAGTACTTTTATTTTTACATATTGAGTATGAATTTTAACATTTGTAATCTTTTCTTTCCAGTGAAAACAAGGAAGGAGGAAATTTTGAACAATCATTATCATCCTGTATTAGATTAGTAAATTCTAAATATGTAATTATAAAAGCATTTTTCAAAGACATGTTTTTATAGTACAATTTTTTAATGTGACAAGAGACTTATGTATTAATAGACTCAGATATTCTTCATCTCTCTATAAAAATTAAGAAGCCAAAGGTGGATAAGTTTATCCTGACTAATGTTTCAGTATTTTATTTGAAATTATTTAGATGTTCAATGAATATATATTATTTAGTTTAACTTAGTATAAACTTTTATCTCATTTCCACCTATGTAAGTTACTTGTTTTTAACAATTATGCTTGTATCAGAGATTAAACAGCTATCATCTTATTTTTGTAATGGACAAATTTGAAGAAATGCCTGCTTTCATTAAGCCAACAAACATAAATTAGCTTTCATTAATGAAAAATTACCCCAGATCATGTGAACTTGAAAGACAGTTTGGGTTATTTTCTATATTTCTGAGAGTTTTAGGAATACCAAATTTATATAAATTTTTTTCTTTAAGCCAATTAAATGGAGCTCTTTAGAAATTAATTTTGACAATATCATCCAAAGGTAGAACAATTTCACATATCTAAAACATGGACATAGACATACATAAATAGACATGTAGATGCAAGCAGGAATCCTGTAGCTTTTGTTTTAAAAATTCTAGCCATGTCGTAGGTATAAAACTCAAATTATACCTGGATCCAAATTATATTTCTTGCAGATGCACTAAAGTTAATTTTACCTGCTCAGTCAGTCATAATTTTTCACTAAAGATTTTTATTTGCATACTGAGCTGTTTTTGGAGTCATTTTGTCTTTTAGAAGCTTCTATATGTACGTGTTCATTTGTGTCCGACTCTTTGAGATCCCATAGACTGTAGTCCACTGGGCTCCTCTGTCCATGGAATTTTCTGGGCAAGAATACTGGAGTGGGTTGCCAGTTCCTTCTCCAGGGGATCTTCCGAACCCTGGGATTGAACTCATGTATTTCAAGTTTCCTACATTGGCAGGCAGGTTCTTTATGACTGTGCCATTAGGGAAGCTCTGAGAGGTTTGCAATCCTCTCTTTTAAGGGTGCTCTTTAAGGTGGATTTACCTAAGATAAAGGTTCCAAAACAGCTACTACAGTTCCTGAAAGTTCACTTGTTTCACCAAAGGCACAAGAACCTTACCCATAGACCATATGGAACCCATTTTTGTCTTTAGATTTTCTAAGACATATAACTGTGAGGGGCATTTTTTTTTCCCCCAACAGCAGTACCAAAACACAGGGAATCACATGTTTTCTCCCTTTTTGAACAGATTAGGATAACTTACCAAGAAACAAAATACAGGTGTGCATAATATAGTCTAAGCATTCAAAACAAAATGAGGGCAGAGAGCTCACATCCAAGAGATTTATCTCAAATTCTGGAGTCACTGCTGCTGCTGCTGCTGCTGAGTCACTTCAGTCGTGTCTGACTCTGTGCGACCCCATAGACTGCAGCCTACCAGGCTAAAGTGAAAAGAGAATCTGAATTTGCTCAGTCGTGTCTGACTCTTAGCAACCCCATGGACTGCAGCCTACCACGCTCCTTCGTCCATGGGATTTCCCAGGAAAAAGTACTGGAGTGGGGTGCCATTGCCTTCTCCACGTGGAGTCACTGAGAAAGCTGTGAACTCAGTGAGTCCTGTGGATATCAGGACCTGTTAGCTCACTGCTCCAGAGTCATTGAGAGTCTTCTTTAGATCTCAATTCTGATGCCATAAAATGTCAAAAGTTTAAAAATAACAGAGGTAAAACCAATGAATTTACCAAATAGTAATTAATGAAAATTTATTCTCCATAAACCAGAAGGACAGCTTGCAAACCAGGAACACTCAAACCAAAACATGGAAGGAGGCTCAGGGGTATATGGTTACAAAACAGTTGATAAAGTAAGAAAGCAGTCTCTATTTAATTCTTCACAGCGATTAGTTATAATACCAGAGTTTTCTTAAATGATGGGAAATTTTTTTGTGGTTACCTCTTATCAACTTTGGGAAGCAGTTTAGGTTAGCTTATGATTTCCAGAGGTATAAGCAAGAAATGACCCAGGCTATGTTAGGCTTGCAAAATAAGCTAAATTCAGCTTTGCTTGTTTGACTGGTTTTGTCAGATCAGGGAATGTTTCAAGACTGTCTTCAGTTTTTTTATTTTAACATGAAGCAGCAGAGTTATCACTGTCCTGAACTTAGAAGCAATCTCTAGTTAATCATGACACTCCATACTGAGAAAAACTTCTATTTTTTTCATGTGAAATCATTACATTTCCTGGAGTACCTAAGGAACTAACACATTTACTAGCTTTCTAAACTGGGCAGCTAAATTTTCCTAGATATTGCCTAGGTGATTTATTTCTACTGAACTTGGAGATACATCTAATTCTTACTCACAGTTGTCCTGATTGGATCAAATAGCTCTATGGATAGAAGGATGTGGGAGAAGAACCATACTTCAGAGAGCAGAAAGCAAGCATCTGCTGTTTATCTCCCAGATTAATGAGTGTGGCTCTATTGGAAGAGTGAGTACTAATTAACTCATTAAACAGTTCCCACTGTGATTCCTCAGTGTAATTTCAGGCTAATCTGATGTCAGAGACTTAAAACCTAACTGCAGAAGCTTATCATTGTAAACTATTGATAAAACTTTCAGGCACATTAGAAAAATTTCTTTTTATTTTTAAAAAATTTATTTATCTATTTTTACTTTACAATATTGTATTGGTTTTGCCATACATTGACATGAATCTGCCACGGGTGTACATGTGTTCCCCTTCCAGAACCGCCCCCCCTCCCCATCCCATCCCTCTGGGTCATCCCAGTGCACCAGCCTCTAGCACCCTGTATCATGCATCGAACCTGGACTGGCGATTCATTTCACATATGATAATTTACATGCTTCAATGCCATTCTCCCATATCATCCCGCACTCGCCCTCTCCCATAGAGTCCAAAATACAGTTCTATACATCTGTGTCTCTTTTGCTGTCTCACATACAGGGTTATCTTTACCGATTTACTAAATTCCATATATATGCGTTAGTATACTGTATTGGTGTTTTTCTTTCTGGCTTACTTCACTCTGTATAATAGGCTCCAGTTTCATCCACCTCATTAGAACGGATTCAAATGTATTCTTTTTCATGGCTGAGTAATATTCCATTGTGTATATGTACCACAGCTTCCTTATCCATTCGTCTGCTTATGGACATCTAGGTTGCTTCCATGTCCTGGCTATTATAAACAGTGCTGCGATGAACATTGGGGTACATGTGTCTCTTTCAATTCTGGTTTCCTCGGTGTGTATGCCCAGCAGTGGGATTGCTGGGTCATATGGCAGTTCTAGTTCCAGTTTTTTGAGGAATCTCCACACTGTTCTCCCTAGTGGCTGTACTAGTTTGCATTCCCACCAACAGTGTAAGAGGGCTCCCTTTTCTCCACACCCTCTCCAGCATTTATTGCTTGTAGACTTTTGGATAGCAGCCATTCTGACTGGCGTGAAATGGTACCTCATTGTGGTTTTGATTTGCATTTCTCTGATAATGAGTGATGTTGAGCATCTTTTCTTCTGTATGTCTTCTTTGGAGAAATGTCTGTTTAGTTCTTTGGCCCACTTTTTGATTGGGTTGTTTATTTTTCTGAAATTGAGCTGCAGGAGTTGCTTAGATATTTTTGAGATTAATTCTTTGTCCGTTGCTCCGTTTGCTATTATTTTCTCCCATTCTGAAGGCTGCCTTTTCACCTTACTTATAGTTTCCTTTGTTGTGCAGAAGCTTTCAATTTTAATTTGATCCCATTTGTTTATTTTTGCTTTTATTTCCAATATTCTAAGAGGTGGGTCATAGAGGATCCTGCTGTAGTTTATGTCAGAGAGTGTTTTGCCTATGTTTTCCTCTAGGAGTTTTATAGTTTCTGGTCTTACATTTAGATCTTTAATCCATTTTGAGTTTACTTTTGTGTATGGTGTTAGAAATTGTTCTAGTTTAATTCTTTTACAAGTGGTTGACCAGTTTTCCCAGCACCCCTTGTTAAAGAGATTGTCTTTTCTCTGTTGTATATTCTTGCCTCCTTTGTCAAAGATAAGGTGTCCATAGGTGCATGGGTTTATCTCTGGGCTTTCTATTTTGTTCCATTGATATATATTTCTGTCTTTGTGCCAGTACCATACTGTCTTGATGATTGTGGCTTTGTAGTAGAGCCTGAAGTCAGGCAGGTTGATTCCTCCAGTTTCATTCTTCTTTCTCAAGATTGCTTTGGCTATTCGAGGTTTTTTGTATTTCCATACAAATTGTGAAATTATTTGTTCTAGTTCTCTGAAAAATACTGTTGGTAGCTTGATAGGATTGCATTGAATCTATAGATTGCTTTGGGTAGTATACTCATTTTCACTATATTGATTCTTCTGATCCATGAACACGGTATATTTCTCCATCTGTGTCCTCTTTGATTTCTTTCACCAGTGTTTTATAGTTTTCTCTATATAGGTCTTTTGTTTCTTTAGGTAGATATATTCCTAAGTATTTTATTCTTTTCGTTGCGATGGTGAATGGAATTGTTTCCTTAATTTCTTAGGCCATATAGTAGAAAGGAAGTAATAGAAAGCTACAAACTCTTGCTGTCCAGAAAGTACTTAAATTTTTTTCTTTAGCTTAGTTTCTTAAATGCTAATTCATTTAACCAATACAAGGCTGAAGTTGCATGTTTTATTAATAAAAGCCTTGATTGGTTGTAAATTTGCATCTGTGTCTAATCCTGAAGACTTAAATGCCGCTCAGTTAAAATCCACCCAAGAAGCATGTTCAGCATGTATTTTAATAGTAAAACAAATTTATTAAGCTTCATGAAGAAAGAAAAGGCAAGAAAACAAACATTCCAGACTCAGTTTTGAACTGACTGTTGTGAGAGTGAGCACAGTGGCACTGTTACTCCAGAGCACATATTACACTATAAATTACAACCACAAAGGCATGCAGCCCTCTCTATAGTCTAGGGCTATATTGTGAACACTGTCAAGTTATTAGTGTTACATATGAAGCATGAGTCTGATTGTTGAGTGTGCAGCACATTGCTTGTTGTTGGATCACAACAAACAGCAGAAAATTCTTAAAGAGATGGTAACACCAAATCACCTTACCTGCCTCCTGAAAAATCTGTATGCAGGTCAAGAAGCAGCAGTTAGAACCAGACATGGACCAACCAACTCATTCCAATTGAGAAAGGAGACATCAAGGCTGTATATTGTCACCTTGCTTATTTAACTTCTATACAGAGTACATCATGAGAAACACTGGGCTGGATAAAGCACAAGTTGGAATCAAGAAGGCTGGGAGAAAAAATCAATAACCTCAGATATGCAGGTGACACCACCCTTAAGGCAGAAAGTGAAGAAGAACTAAAGAGCCTCTTGATGAAAGTGAAAGAGAAGAGTGAAAAAGTAAAAAAACTAAGATAATGGCATCCAGTCCCATCACTTCATGGCAAATAGATGGGGAAACAAGGGAAACAGTGAGAGACTTTATTTTCTTATGCTCCAAAATCACTGCAGATGGTGACTGTAGCCATGAAATTAAAAGATGCTTACTGCTTGGAAGGAAAGTTATGACCAACCTAGACAGCATATTAAAAAGCAGAGACATTACTTTGCCAACAAAGGTCCATCTAGTCAAGGCTATGGTTTTCCAGTGGTCATGTATGGATGTGGACTATAAGGAAACCTGAACACTGAAGAATTGATGCTTTTGAACTGTGGTGTTGGAGATGACTCTTGAGAGTCCCTTGGACTGCAAGGAGATCAAACCAGTCCATCCTAAAGGAGGTCAGTCCTGAATATTCATTGGAAGGACTGATGCTGAAACTGAAACTCCAATACTTTGGCCACCTGATGCGAAGAACTGGCTCATTTGAAAAGACCCTAATGCTAGGTGGGAGGAGAAGGAGACGACAGAGGATAAGATGGTTGTATGACATCACTGACTTGATGGACATGAATTTGAGCAAGCTCCTGGAGTCGATGATGAACAGGGAAGCCTGGAGTGCTGCAGTCCATGTGGTCTCAGAGTAGAATATGACTGAGCAACTGAACAGAACTAAACTGAACACATTGCTTATGAGACTTGGCTAAAGTCCCATGGTGTTGCATGTTGTGGAACATAAAAATAACAGCATGAAGCTCAATACTGATTCTGTAACTCACATTCACTCCCCTTAGAAGCAATGATTATTTTCCTGAAAAAGACTTTTAATGTCTGGTCCTCCCAAGCTGACTAGGCTGGAAAATGAGATTGAAGAGTTTTCAGTGGATTCCAGAAGGTCCTTAAAAGATGATTAAATGTCTAAAATAAAAAGTTTCTGAGGGTGGTAAAAACATAGTGAACCATCAGAGTTATTTTAGAATAACATATCTGATCAGGAGACAGAATTTTGAAAGTAGCCTGAAATTAATTTGAACCCAGCCTTCACTGCTCACTAACAATGTAACTTTGAGAAGTTATTTAATCTCCTGAATATCCTTCTTCTTCATCTAGATCTGTAAAATATGGATATTTATATCAACTTCACAGAGTATTGTAATACAAAGTGCTTCTTAAATGGCACTATTACTAGCAATATATACAGTGATAATGAGCTATTTTCCATTTATTATAGCACAAGGCATTTCAGAGATTTCAGAAGTGAGACATTCTTGTCATGAGAATTTATCAACAGTGGAACTAATTCAATCTTCCATGGAAATCTTTAGACAAGTTATATGTATTTAGTTTATTTTTTTCTTGTGTACCTCACTGTTGCTTATTTTAGAATATAAGCTCTTGGAAACTAAGCACCATGTCAATGTACCATTGATCACCTATACTGCCAAATATGGGTAGAAAAATGTGCTCTATTAGGACGTATTATCCTTGTGCATGCTCAGTTGTGTCCAATTCTTTGAGACCCTAAGGAGTGTAGCCCACCAAACTCCTATATTCATGGGATTTTTCAGGAAAGAATATTGGAGTGGGCTGTCATTTCCTTCTCTGGGGTATCTTCCCGACCCTGGGACCAAACTCACATTGCCTGCATTTCCTATATTGGCAGGTATATTCTTTACCACTGAGTCACCTGGGAAACCCATTCAGTTCAATTCAGTCTCTCAGTTGTGTTCAACTTTTTGGGACCCCATGGACTGCAGCATGCCAGGCTTCCCTGTCCATCACCAACTCCCAGAGTTTACCCAAACTCATGTTCATTGAGTCAGTGATGAAATCCAACCATCTCATCCTCTGTTGTCCCTTTCTTCTCCCGCCTTTAATCTTTCCCAGCATCAGGGTATTTTCAAATGAGTCAGTTCTTCACATCAGGTGGAAACCCATTAGGCCACACAAATATCCCCTAAAGCATATGAATTTGATTGATGTCTTAATGGTGTTTCTATGCAGTGTCAATTCAATTGTTGAAAAGTGACAAATTTACATATGTCAATATCACTCTCTCAATTCACCCCCTCCTCCTTCCCCCACTGTGTCCACAAGTCCATTCTCCACATCTGCACCTCTGTTCAGTTCAGTTCAGTCAGTCAGTCGTGTCTGATTCTTTGCGACCACGTGAACCGCAGCACACCATGCCTCCCTGTCCATCACCAACTCCTGGAGTTTACGCAAACTCATGTCCATTGAGTCGGTGATGCCATCTAACCATCTCATCCTCTGTCGTCCCCTTCTCCTCCTACCTTCAATCTTTCTCAACATCGGGGTCTTTTCAAATGAGTCAGGTCTTCGCATCAGGTGGCCAAGATATTGGAGTTTCAGCTTCAACAGCAATCGTTCCAATGAACACCCAGGACTGATTTCCTTTAGGATGGACTGGTTGGATCTCCTTGCAGTCCAAGGGACTCTCAAGAGTCTTCTCCAACACCACAGTTCAAAAGCATCAATTCTTCAGCACTCAGCTTTCTTTATAGTCCAACTCTCACATCAATGCATGACTACTGGAAAAACATAGCCTTGAATAGATGGACATTTGTTGACAAAGTAATGTCTCTGCTTTTTAATGTGCTGTCTAGGTTGGTCATAACTTTCCTTCCAAGGAGTAAGCATCTTTTAATTTCATGGCTGCAATTACCATCTGCAGTGATTTTTGCCAAATTCAGACTTAAATTGAAGAAAGTGGGGAAAACCACTAGACCATTCAGGTATCCCTAAATCAAATTCCATACAGTGGAAGTGAGAAATAGATTTAAGGGACTAGATCTGACAGACAGAATGCCTGAGGAACTATGGACGGAGGTTTGTGACACTGTACAGGAGACAGGAATCAAGACCATCTCCAAGAAAAAGAAATGAAAAAAAGCGAAATGGCTGTCTGAGGAGGCCTTACAAATAGCTGTGAAAAGAAGGGAAGTGAAAAGCAAAGGAGAAAAGGAAATATATACCCATTTGAATACAGAGTTCCAAAGAATAGCAAGGAGAGATAAGAAAGCCTTCCTCAGTGATCAGTGCAAAGAAATAGAGGAAAACAATAGAATGGGAAAGACTAGAGATCTCTTCAAGAAAATTAGAGATACCAAGGGAATATTTTATGCAAAGATGGGCTCAATAAGGGACAGAAATTGTATGGACCTAATAGAAGCAGAAGGTATTAAGAAGAGGTGGCAAGAATACACAGAAGAACTATACAAAAAAGATCTTCATGACCCAAATAATCATGATGGTGTGATCACTCACCTAGAGCCAGACATCCTGGAATGGAATGTGAAGTAAAGTGGTGCCTTAGGAAGTATCATACTATGATCAAAGTCAGCAAATTTGGGAAACTCAGCAGTGGCCATTCCAGTTGAGCAGTTTTCATTCCAATCAAATCTCAAACTGAAAGATGATACTGTGAAACATGAACCGTGAACATGCTGGTTTTTAGAAGAGGCAGAGGAGCCAAAGATCAAATTGCCAACTTTCGCTGGATCATTAAAAAAGCAAGAGAGTTATATTTATTTCACTCTGTATGATAATTCACACAGGGAGCTCAGCTTGGTGCTCTGTGATGACCAAGAGGGACAAAATGAGAGTAGGCTTAAGAGGGCAGGGATATACATATACATATGGCCGATTCACGATCTTTACAGCAGAAACTAACACAACACTGTAAAGCAATTTTGTTCCAATAAAAAGGTGACAAAGTTCAATAAACTCAGCTCTTATAAAGCGGCTGCTGAACTGAATTGAACATAGTCGCACAGTCATGTCTGACTTTGCGATCCCAAGGACTGTAGCCCGCCAGACTCCTCTGTCTAGGGAATTCCCAGGCAAGAGTACTGGAGTGGGTTGCCTTTTCCTTCTCCAGGGGATCTTCCTGACCCAGGGATCGAACCCAGGTCTCCTGCATTGCAGGCAGATTCTTTACCAACTGAGCTACTGCAGTTTGTAGCAATTTTTGCCACTCCATGTCAATTAAAGGAAGGACTGAGCCATATGTTAGCGGCTGGCTGGCTCTGTATGTGGAACCTTTGTTAGTTCCAAGTTCAACTTGGCAACAGACATTTCCAGAACTTATTTTCCATCTTTCTCTAAAAATAGATCTAAGTTTCTCAGATATTTTAAAATGGACAAATACTACACCAAATCTGTAATGGCTGTTTTTCATTTTAAAAAAGAGGAAATAAATGAAAGTTGTGCACAGTGATAAAATTGCCACTAATGTTAATGAAATTCTTTAGAATCTTCTCTTTTCTGTCTGCCTACAACCCAGTTTCTTTTATCTTTTGCCCTTGTCCCCCAGAACATCTCTACATCCTTGTTTTAATATCAGCCTAAAAACTTGCAATTGCATGTAGTTCTGGACCATAGTTAGTACTAAATACTTTTTTTTTTTTTGAGTGAGACTCTCCTTTTGGTTGTAGAATGTGACAGTATCCTAACAGGTGTGCCGAATGAGATCGGTTTCTCATTATACCAGCATTGAAAACCAGATTCTGCTTTTTAGTTTTTTACATTCTGAAAATATTTTTTATACTCTGATAATTAACAGTATGCAAATAGAGTGTAAATTCCAAATCAAATTGGTGAAGTTGCAATAAATTTTAATGCCTGATACTGGGTAGAGAGCAGAATGAAATGGCTGTATCACACTACAGATGGGAATATAAATTGCTACAAGTTTCTTGGATAGTATTAAGAAATGTGCTTCAAGGAACTTAAAATGTGGTTAAATTATCAGAAGTGTGATTGAAGGTAAAAGTTTACCTTTACACTGCAAATAAACTAAATGTTCAATAATAATGAACTTGTTAAAGAAATGCTTTCATTCATTTAGTAAATATTTTGTCTATATTCACTATATGCCACACACTGTTCTAGTCTCTGGGGGTATTGCTGGGGACAGATGACATGTACATGATTTGATACTACCTATAGATTAAAATATTAGAGTTTAATCACATGGATTACATGGTGTTGCTGGTTATATGGTAAATATGGGACTGCCAAACTGTTTTTCCCAGTAGTTGTACCCCTTTGCATTTCCATTGGCTATGTATGAGAGTTTTGGTTGTTCTGTCCTTTTCAACATATTGTGTAATTAGTCTTTATAATTTTACCCATTCTGGTGGGTGTGTAGTAATATATCATTGTGATTAATTTGTATTGGCCTAGCTGTTAATGGTTTTGAGAATTAGTTTTGTTGTCATTAATCATTTTTTTAATTTCAGTTATCCCATTTCTTCTAACCCCCACTACCCACCTCTAGCAACTACCAGTCTGCTCTCTCTATGAATTTGTTTTTTTTGTTTATTTTCTTAGATTGCATATATAAGAGAGATCACATGTTATTTGTCTTTTTCTGTGTGACTTATTTTCTTAGCAAAATGTCCTCCAGTCCATTCATGTTGTCATAAATGGCAAGATTTGATTCTTTCTTATGATTGAGTAATATTCCATTGTATACACATACCATATTTTCTTATCAGTTCATCCATTGATAGGCATTTAGGTTGTTTCCATGTCTTGGCTCTTTTAACAATGCTGCAATGAACATGGGGGTGCATATAACTTTTCAAGTTAATGTTTTTATTATCTTTGGGTGAATATTTAGGAATAAATTTACTGATCATATGATAGTTCTATTTTTAATTTTTTGAGGAACTTCCATACTGTTTTCTACATGACTGAGCCATTTTGCGCTCTCACTAATAGTACACAGGGTTCCCTTTTCTCCATGTCCTCACCAAAACTTGTAATTTACTGTCTTTTTGATAATACCCATTTCATGGTGGTTTAATTTGTATTTCCCTGATGATTACTGATGTTGAGCAATTTTTTTACATGTACCTGTGGACCATCCATATTTCTTCTTTGGAACAATGTCTAGTCAGATCTTTTGCCCATTTAAAAAATTGTATTGTTTGTTTTTTGCTATTGAGTTATATGGGGTCTTCATATATTAGGGGTATTGGTCCCTTATCAGATTGATGTACAAATATTTTCTCCCACTTAGTATGTTGCCTTTTCATTTTGCTGAGGGTTTCCTTTGATGTGCATAAGCTTTTTCATTTGATATAGTCCCACTTATTTATTCTTTCCTTTGGTGTCAGAATGAAAAAAAATCATTGCTAAGATCTATGTTAAGGGGCTTACCAACTATGTTTTTTCCTAGGTGTTTTATGGTTTCAGGTCTTATATTCAAACCTTTAATCCATTTCAAGCACATTTTTGTATATGGTCTAAAATAGTGTTGAAGATTCATTCTTTTATATGTGACCATCTAGTTTTCCCAACACAGTTCATTGAAAAGACTGTCTTTTCCTCATTTTATCTCCTTGGGTACTTTGCTAAATTACCTGACCATATATGCATGAGTTTATTTCTCAGGCTCTGTTCTATTTCCATTGCTCTATGTGGCTTTAATACCAATACTATTCTGTTCTAGTCATTATGAAAGAGATGTGAATACCAGACCATCTGACCTGTCTCTTGAGAAACCTGTATGCAGGTCAGGAAGCAACAGTTAGAACTGGACATGGAACAACAGACTGGTTCCAAATAGGAAAAGGAGCACATCAAGGCTGTATATTGTCACCATGCTTATTTAACTTATATGCAGAGTACATCATGAGAAATGCTGGGCTGGAAGAAGCACAAGCTGGAATCAAGATTGCTGGGAGAATTATCAATAACCTCAGATATGCAGATGACACCACACTTATGGCAGAAAGCAGAGAAGAACTAAAGAGCCTCTTGATGAAAGTGAAAGAGGAGAGTGACAAAGTTGGCTTAAAGCTCAACATTCAGAAAACTAAGATCATGGCATCTGGTCCCATCACTTCATGGTAAATAGATGGGGGAAACAGTGGAAACAGTGTCAGACTTTATTTTTTTGGGCTCCAAAATACTGCAGATGGTGATTGCAGCCATGAAATTAAAAGACGCTTACTCCTTGGAAGGAAGGTTATGACCAACCTAGATAGCATATTGAAAAGCAGAGACATTACTTTGCCAACAAAGATCTGTCTAGTCAAGGCTATGGTTTTTCCAGTGGTCATGTATGGATGTGAGAGTTGGATGGTGAAGAAAGCTGAGCGCTGAAGAATTGATGCTTTTGAACTGTGGTGTTGGAGAAGACTCTTGAGAGTCCCTTGGACTGCAAGGAGATCCAACCAGTCCATGCTAAAGGAGATCAGTCCTGTGTGTTCATTGGAAGGACTGATGTAGAAGCTGAAACTTCAATACTTTGGCCACCTCATGCGAAGAGTTGACTCATTGGAAAAGACCCTAATTCTGGGAAGGATTGGGGGCAGGAGGAGAAGGGGATGACAGAGGATGAGATGGTTGGATGGCATCACCGACTCGCTGGACATGGGTTTATGTAAACTCCGGGAGTTGGTGATGGACAAGGAGGCCTGGCGTGCTCCGATTCATGGGGTCGCAAAGAATCGGACACGACTTGAGTGACTGAACTGAACTGAATATAGCTTGAAATCAGGGATCATGATTATTATTCATTTATATATGTGTGTGTGTGTGTGTGTGTGTGTGTGTATATATTTTTTAATGAAAGTTTTATAGGCTGAATAGTGCCCCCAAAATTCATAAGTTGAAGTGTTTAATATCTCAGAATGTTGAATTTGAATATAGATTTGAATATAGATTCTTTAAAGAGGAAATTAAGTTACAGTAAGGTAATTATGGTAGGCTCTAATTCATTATGACTTACATCCTTGTAAGAATAGAAAATTTGAACAAAGACGTGCACAGAAGGAAGATCATGTGAACACACAGGGATAACATGATGTGTAGACTAAGGAGAGAGGACTGCTAATAATGTGATCTCAAAATTCTAGCTTCCAGACTTGTGAGAAAATAAATTTCTGCTTATTTTTAAGTCATTCAGTTTTTGGTACTTTCTTATGGGCACCATAGCAAACTAGTACAAAAGGGCTTTGAACTTTTTGGCAACTTTAAGTCAAGATACTGGTTTAAAACATATTCTTTATACATTTTGGATATACATATATCCACATATACTTGTATATATGTATTGGGAACATTTTCTCCCTGTTTGTAATGTGAATTTTTATTTTCTAATGAAAATACTTTGGAGTGCAGAAGGTTTTAATTTGTAAGGAGTGACCTAAATCAAATCCCTTTTGACTATACAGTGGAAGTGAGAAATAGATTTAAGGGACTAGATCTGACAGACAGAGTGCCTGATGAACTATGGATGGAGGTTCATGACATTGTACAGGAGACAGGAATAAAGACCATCCCCAAGAAAAAGAAATGCAAAAAAGTTGTCTGAGGAGGCCTTACAAATAGCTGTGAAAAGAAGGGAAGTGAAAAGCAAAGGAGAAAAGGAAAGTTTTACCCGTTTGACTGCAGAGTTCCAAAGAATAGCAAGGAGAGATAAGAAAGCCTTCCTCAGTGATCAATGCAAAGAAATAGAGGAAAAAAATAGAATGGGAAAGACTAGAGACTCTTCAAGAAAATTAGAGATACCAAGGGAACATTTCAGCAAAGATGGGCTCAATAAGGGACAGAAATGGTATGGACCTAACAGAAGCAGAAGATATTAAGAAGAGGTAACAAGCATACACAGAAGAACTGTACAAAAAAGATCTTCACGACCCAAATAATCACGATGGTGTGATCACTCACCTAGAGCCAGACATCCTGGAATGTGAAGTCAAGTGGGCTTTAGGAAGCATCACTATGAACAAAGCTAATGGAGGTGATGGAATTCCAGTTGAGCTATTTCAAATCCTGAAAGATGACGCCGTGAAAGTGCTGCACTCAATATGCCAGCAAATATGGAAAACTCAGCAGTGGCCACAGAACTGGAAAAGGTCTGTTTTCATTCCAATCCCAAAGAAAGGCAACGCCAAACAACGCTCAAACTACCACACAATTGCACTCATCTCACACGCTAGTAAAGTAATGTTTAAAATTCTCCAAGCCAGGCTTCAGCAATAAGTGAACCGTGAACTTCCAGATGTTCAAGCTGATTTCATTTTATTTTATTTTATTATTTTTTTTTTAATTTATTTTTATTTATTTATTTTTTTTTATTTTAGTTGGGGGCTAATTACTTTACAATATTGTAGTAGTTTTTGCCATACATCGACATGAATCAGCCATGGATTCACATGTGCTCCCCCTCCCAAACCCTCCTCCCACCTCCCTCCCCCTCCCATCCCTCTCTGTCATCCCAACGCTCCATCCCTGAGCATCCGTCCCATGCATAGAACATGGAATGGTGTTCTGCTTCACATATGACAATATACATGTTTCAATGTTATTGTCCCAGAACGTCCAACCCTCACCTTCTCCCTCAGAGTCCACAGGACTGTTCTATGCATCTGTGTCTCTTATTCTGTCTCACATATAGGGTTACCATTACCATATTTCAAATTCCATATACATGCATTAGATTTTAGAAAAGGCAGAGAAACCAGAGATCAAGTTGCCAACATTCGCTGGTTCATCGAAAAAGCAAGAGAGTTCCAGAAAAATATCTATTTCTGCTTTATTGACTATGCCAAAGCCTTTGACTGTGTGGATCACAATAAACTGTGGAAAATTCTGAAAGAGATGGGAATACCAGACCACCTGACCTGACTCTTGAGAAACCTGTATGCAGGTCAGGAAGCAACAGTTAGAACTGGACATGGAACAACAGACTGGTTCCAAATAGGAAAAGGAGTACGTCAAGGCTGTATATTGTCACCATGCTTATTTAACTTATATGCAGAGTACATCACGAGAAACGCTGGGCTGGAGGAAGCACAAGCTGGAATCAAGATTGCTGGGAGAAATCAAGAACCTCAGATATGCAGATGACACCACTCTTATGGCAGAAAGTGAAGAACTAAAGAGCCTCTTGATGAATGTGAAAGAGGAGAGTGAAAAAGTTGCTTTAAAGCTCAACATTCAGAAAACTAAGATCATGGCATCCGGTCCCGTCACTTCATGACAAATAGATGGGGAAACAGTGGAAACAATGGCTGACTTTATTTTTCTGGGCTCCAAAATCACTGCAGATGGTGATTGCAGCCATGAAATTAAAAGACGCTTACTCCTTGGAATGAAAGTTATAACCAACCTAGATAGCATATTAAAAAGTAGAGACATTACTTTGCCAACAAAGGTCCATCTAGTCAAGGCTATGGTTTTTCCAGTGGTCATGTATGGATGTGAGACCTGGACTATAAAGAAAGTTGAGTGCCAAAGAATTGATGCTTATGAACTGTAGTGTTGTAAAAGGCTCTTTAGAGTCCCTTGGACTGCTTGGAGATCCAACTTGTCCATCCTAAAGGAAATCAGTCCTGGGTGTTCATTGAAATGTCTGATGTTGAAGCTGAAACTCCAGTACTTTGACTACCTGATGCGAAGGGCTGACTCATTTGAAAAGACCTTGATGCTTGGAAAGATTGAGGGCAGGAGGAGAAGGGGACGACAGAGGATGAGATGTTTAGATGGCATCACTGACTCAATGGACATGGGTTTGGGTGGACTCTGGGAATTGGTGATGGACAGGGAGGCTTGGCGTGCTGTGGTTCATGGGGTCGCAAAGAGTCAGACATGACTGAGTGACTGAACTGAAGTTTATCAATTTTGAAAATGTTTAGTGCTTTTGATGTTCTATAGCAATACTTCTTTTACCTTATGTCAATAAGATTTTGTCTGATGTTTTCTTTTAGTAATTTTGTAGCTCTTGTTTTGCCTTTAAGTCTATGACTATACTTTGAATTTTAAAATTTTATGTATGGTAAGAATCAAGATTTTTTTTTTCTTTTGTGTGAAGATGCTATTTTTCTGCCTCTATTTACTGTGTTCTTTTCTCTGTTTAGTTACCTGAACAAACATTAATTAACTTTCTGGACTCTATTTTGTTCCATTAATCTATATATCTTAGCCATATGTCAATACAGTGTTATCTTGATAAAGATCACTATATAATATGTAATATATAGTGTGTTTGTGGAATTTTATTGTTCAGTACATATATTTAATGGAGAAGGAAATGGCAACCCACTTGCCTGGAGAATGCCAGAGACGAAGGAGCCTGGTGGGCTGCCGTCTATGGGGTCGCACAGAGTTGGACACGACTGAAGCGACTTAGCACATATATTTAAACTTATTTTTAAGTATTTTATACTATTTGATTTTGGTTTTTAAGTATTATTGCTTTACAAATTTAATTTTTGTGTTATTTATTGGTAGTATATAGAAATAAAATTAGATTTTTGTTTATTCTTTTTGTGTCTTGCACGTGACTATATTCACACTTTTTTGTTCTAATAGCTTTTGGTAGATTTCTTGGGATTTTCTCTTTGTATGATCAAGTTATTTGCAAATCAGCTATCCTTCACCTTTCCAACTACTGTGTCTTTTCTGTTTCCTGCCTTATTCCACTGGTTAAGATTTCAACATAATGTAAAATACAAGTGTTGAGAGTCAATATGCTTTACTTCCAATCTTAGAGGAAGATCTTAAATCTTTTAATATTAAATACATCACCTATGTCTTTGTAAATTACTTCTATCCCTTTGAAGATATTCCCACCAAATTTTACTTTTCTAAGAATTTTCATCATTAATGGGTATTAAGTTTTATAAAGTGCTTTCTTGGAATACATTGAGATGATTGTATGATTTTGCTGCTTTAGTCTGTTATTATGGTGAATTAGGTTAATTAATTTTCCAAATGTTATATCAACATTGCCTTCCTAGGATAAATCACACTTGGTTGTGATACTTATGTTTTTAAAATATTGCTGAATTAAATTTGCAGATATTTTATTAAGTACTTTTATATTAACATTTATGAGAGTTATTAGTTTGTAGTATTCTGTAGTGCATGCATGCTTGATCAGTCACAAAGTTGTGTCCAATTGTTTGCAACCCCAAGAATTGTAGCCCACCAGGCCCCTCTGTTCTTTGGATTTTTCAGGCAAAAATACTGGAGTGGGTTGCCATTTCCTTCTCCAGTTATGTAATATTAGTATTCTAACACATTTGACTAATTTCAGTGTCAGGGTAATGTTACCTTCATCAAGTAAGTCAGGAATTATTTTTTAAGAATCTATTCTAAAAAAAACCTTGCTAAAGATTCCAAACATCTTTTCCTTAAATATTTGAGAAATTCCCTAGAAAAGCCATCTGGGTAGAGTTTTATTTGTGGGAAGACCTTCAATTTCAAATGTCATATCTTTAATATGCTATTCAAATTTTCTATTTTCATGGCAGTGGGTTAGTTTTTGTCAGTCATGAATTTAAACACTTTACCTAAGTCATCTAAATGACTGACATAAAGTATCATTCATAGCATTTTTTATTACTAGTGAAAGTCTCCATTTTCACTCCTGATATTCATAATTTTTGCTATTCTTGATCAATCAGTTTTATTCCTTCTTTAAAAAATAATTTTCTTTAGCTTTCATTGGTTTCTCTCTCTCTCATTTTTTTTTAAATTTTATTGATTTCTGCTTTTACTTCTTTATTTCCTTCCTTCTACTTACTTGGGGTTTAATTTAGACTTCTTTTTCTAGATTCTTAAGGTCAACCTTCAATCACTATTCTTCTATTTCGCTTTTAATATACATGTTTAAATTTACAGATTCTCAATTTAACCCTGCTTTCATTTCATATAAGTTTTTTAAAAATATATTTTGACTCTCATTTATTTCAAAATATTTTCTTTTGGATTTCTCCTTTAATCAATAGCTATTTAAAAAGTATGTTATTTGATATGTAAATATTTGATATTTTTTCCAAATATTAATTTGTTCTTGAGCCGTGGTTTAAACTTTCTCTTTCTTTCTTTCTAGAGAATTTCCAATCTTTTAAAAAATGTATTAAGATTAGTTTCATCATATGGTGTATGGTCTAGCCAGGTGAATATTTCATATACACCTGAAAATTTTGTATGTTGTGACATTGCTTGGAGTAATGTTTTATAGTTAGTTAGGTCAAGTTGCTTGATAGTAGTGTTCAGGTTTTACATTTTTTAAATTGATTTTCTCATACTTGTTCAATGAATTCCTGAGGGAGGAGATTTAAAATCTCTATTTGCAATATTGACTCTTTCCAAGTTTAATTCTTATAGTTTTTGCTTTATTTATGTTGAGACTCTTCTAGATGCATACACATTTAAAATTTTTGTGTATTCTTAATGAAGTAATGAGTTTATTATCATAAAGTATTCCTCTGTTAGTATTTCTTGTACTGAAGCCTCCTTTGATAAATTTATCCCACCTAGCTTTCTTATGTTTACTGTATTTTTGGCCATTTTAAAATTTCAAGCTGTGTCTTTATTTTAAAAGTGCACTTCTTATAGTTTGGTCTTGCATATTTATTTAATGTGACTTTCTCTGCGTTTTAATTGGAATGCTTAGAATATTTTCTTTTAATGTGTTGTCACTATGGTTGGATTTATATGTACTATTTTGCTATTTGTTTTTGCTGTTTTTCTTTTTTTCTCCCCTCTGCCTTGATATTTAGTGACTATTTTCACACATTAAATTTTATTGCTTCTGTTGATTAATTAGCTAAACCTCTTCATTCTAATTTTTAATGATTCTTCTATGGTTTAAAATATGTAACTTTAATTTATCACCATATTTTACCTTCACATGATGCTTTATCACTTTTCATATAGTGTGTATGTGTGTGTGTGTGTGCAAGCGCGTGCGTGCATGTGCTCAGTTGTTCAGTCATGTCTGACTCTTTGAGACCCCGTGGACTGTAGCCCACCAGGTTCCTCTGTCCATAGGGATTGTCCAGGCAAGAATACTGGAGTGGGTTGCCATGCCCTCCTTCAGGGGATATTTTATTCTGCTTGGGGATTATTGCACTTTTTCAATCTATGTCTTTTGAATTTTCATTAAATTTGGGAGCATTTCATCTCCCTTTCCTTAAATATATTTTGCTGTCTTCATTGTCTTTCTGGGACTCTTGAGTAATGCATGTAAAAGGATTTGCCATGTCTCATGGGTTATTCACATTCGGTTGATATGTTTAAGACTTTTCATTCATTCTTCAGTTTGGATAATTTCTATTGCTATGTCTTCGAGCTTACTGTTTCTTTCTTGTGAAAGAGTTTAACCAGCTATAAACTCTATCCAGTACATTTTTTATTCTAGATTTTGTATATTTCTCTCTAGAAGTTCTGTCTGGTTGTTTTTATACTTCCCTTTCTCTCCACTTTATGCTCATATTTTTATTTAAATCCTTAAGCATATTTATAAAAGTCATTTTAAAGTTATTGTGTGCTAGTTATATCATCTCTTTTAATCTATTTATATTGACTAAGTGTTTTTCTGTTTGTACATCATGTTTTCTTCTTCATGTATCTAGTAATTTTTGAACAAATGTTGAGCATTATCAGTTTTATGTTACTGATAAGATTTTATTGCCTTCACTTGAAGTGTTTTGAATATTGTTTTTATACATGGCTTGGTAATTTGAAGATAATTTTGATCCTTTTAAGGCTTGTTTTAAAAGCTTTATTGTTGTCATTTAGTTGCTAAATCATGTACAACCCTTTTTAGCTGTATGAACTGCAAACCACCAGGCTCCTCTGTCTATGGGATTTCCCAGGCAAGAATACTGGAGTGGGCTGACATTTCTTTCTTCAGGGGATCTTCCTGATCCAGGGATCAAACCTGTGTTCCCTATATTGGAAGGCCACTTCTTTTAAGATAAGTCTAAAAGACTCCTCTTCATGGATCACTGCACTGTTGTTGTGAAGGAGCTTGCATTACCTCATTGAGGCTATAAGCCAGGCCATGCAGGGACACCCAAGATGGACAGGTCAAAGCAGAGAGTTCCGACAAAACGTGATCCACTGGATGAGGGAATGGCAAACCATCCCAGTATGCTTGCCACTAGAACCCCATGAACTGCATAAAGGGCCAAAAAGATATGACACCAAAATATGGAATTCCCCCAGGTCTGAAGGTGTCCAACATGGTACTGGGGAAGAGCAGAGGAGAATTATCAATAGCCTCAGAATGAATGAAGTGGCTGGGCCAAAGCGGATACAACACTCAGTTGCTGATATGCCTGGTGATGGAAGTAAAATCTGATGCTGCAAGAACAGTACTGTATGGGAACCTGAAATGTTATGTCCATGAATCAAGGAAAATTGGATATGTCAAGCAGGAGATGCTAAGAATAAACATCGACATCCTAGGAATCAGTGAACTAAAATGAATGAGAATGGGCGAATTTAATTCAGATGACCATTCTTCTACTACTACCACCATTTTGTGGGCAAAAATCCCATAGAAGAAATGGAGTAGCCCTCATAATCAACAAAAAGAGTCTGAAACACAGTACTTGGGTGCAACCTCAAAAATGACAGTATGATCACAGTTTGTTTCCAAGGCAAGTCATTTAATATCACAGTACTCCAAGTCTGTGCCCATACCACTGATGCCAAAGAAGCTGAAGTCGATCAGTTCTATGAAGACCAAGGAGACCTTCTAGAACTAGGGCCTAAAAAAAGATGTATTCATCATCGGGACTCCAGTACTCTTGCCTGGAAAATCCCATGGACGGAGGAGCCTGGTAGGCTGCAGTCCATGGGGTCGCTAAGAGTTGGACACGACTGAGTGACTTCACTTTCACTTTTCACTTTCATGCATTGGAGAAGGAAATGGCAACCCACTCCAGTGTTCTTGCCTGGAGAATCCCAGGGACGGGGGAGCCTGCCATCTATGGGGTCACACAGAGTCGGACACGACTGAAGTGACTTAGCAGCAGCAGCAGCATTCATCATTGGGAATTGGAATGCAAAGTAGGAAGTCAAGAAATACCTGGAGTAAAACCCAAATTTGGCCTTGGAGAACAAAATGAAGTGTGGCAAAGGCTAACTGAACTCTTCCAAGAGAATACACTAGTCATAGCAAATACTCTTTTTCAACAACATGAGAGATGACTTTACACATGGACATCGTCAAATGGTCAATACTGAAATCAAATCAATTACATTCTTTGTAGCCGAAGAATTGTATACTGTCAGCAAAAACAAGACCTGGAACTGACTGTGGCTCATATCATCAGCTTCTTATAACAAAATTCAGGCTTAAACTAAAGAAAACCGGGAAAAACACTGGGCCAGCCAGGTATGACTTAAATCAAATCCTGTATGAATTCACAGTAGAGGTAAAGAATAGAGTCAAAGCACTAGATCTAGATAACAGTGTGCCTGAAGAACTATGGACAGAGGTCCATAATATTGTACAGGGGGTGGTGAACAAAACCATCCCAAAGGAAAAGAAAAGCAAGAAAGCGAAGTGGTTATCTGGGGAGGCTTTATGAATAGTGGAAGAAAGAAGAGAAGTGAAAAGTAAGGGAGAGAGGCTAAGATACAACCAACTAAATGCAGGGTTTCAAAGACTAGCTAGAAGAGACAAGAAGGCTTTCTTCAATAAGCAGTGTTTAATAATAGAAGAAAACAACAACAGTGGAAAGACTAGAGATCTCTTCAGGAAAATTGGAAACATTGAGGGAGATTTCCACCCAGTGATGGACACGATATAGGATAAAAATGGTAGAGACCTCAGAGATGCTGAAGAGATCAAGAAGAGATGGAAGGAATACATGAAAGAATGTATAAAAAAGATCTTTATGAACCAGATTATTATGATGGTGTGGTTAATCACTCAGAGCCAGACATTCTGGGATGGGAAGTAAAGTGAGTGTGAAAGAAATGAAAGTCGCTCAGTCTGTGTCTGACTCTTTGTGACCCCATGGACTGTTCATGGAATTCTCCAGGCCAGAATAGTGGAGTGGGTAGCCTTTCTCTTCTCCAGAAAATCTTCCCAACTCAGGGATCGAACCCAAGTCTCCCACATTGCAGGTGGATTCTTTACCAGCTGAGCCACAAGGGAAGCCCAAGAACACTGGAGTGGGTAGCCTATCCCTTCTCCAGGAGATCTTCCTGACCCAGGAATTGAATCAGGATCTCCTGCATTGCAGGCAGATTCTTTACCAACTGAGCTATCAGGGAAGCCCTAAGTCAAGTGGGCCTTAATAAGCACCACTGTTGATAGAGCTAGTGAATGCGATGAAATTCCAGCAGAACTATTCACATTCCTAAAGGAGGGTGCCAACTAAGTTTCACATTCATTATGGTAGCATATCTGGAAGACCCAACAGTGGCCATAGGACTAGAAAAGGCAAATCCTCATCCCAATTCCCAAGAAGGGTAGTACCAAAGAATGTGCCAAACATTGACAATTGCAAGCTAGTAAGGTCATGCTTAAAATCTTGCATGCTAGGCTTCAGCATTGTGTGAACTAAGAACTTGCAGATGTCCAAGCTGGGTTTAAAAGGAAGAAGAATGAGAGATCAAATTGCTGACATTTGTTGGATTATAGAAAAAGCAAGGGAATTTCAGAAAAACAACTATCTCTGTTTCATAAACTACACTAAAGTCTTTGACTGTGTTCAGTTCAGTTCAGTCACTGACTCTCTGTGACCCTATGCACTGCAGCACGACAGGCTTCCCTGTCCATCACCAACTCCTGGAGCTTACTCAAACTCAACTCTTTTGAATCAGTGATGCCATCCAACCATCTCATTCTCTGTCATCCCCTGTTCCTCCTGCCTTCAATCTTTCCCAGCATCAGGATCTTTTCAAAAGAGTTAGTCCTTTGCACCAGGTGGCCAAATATTGGAGTTTCAGCTTCAGCATCAGTCCTTCCAATGAATATTCAGGACTGATTTCCTTTAGGATGGACTGGTTGGATCCCCTTGCAGTCCAAAAGACTCTCAAGAGTCTTCTCCAACACCACAGTTCAAAAGCATCAATTCTTCAGTGCTCAACTTTCTTTATAGTCCAACTTCCACAACCATACATGACTACAGGAAAAACCATAGCCTTGACCAGATGGACCTAGTTGGCAAAGTAATAACTCTGCTTTTTAATAGGCTGTCTAGGTTGGCCATAGCTTTTCTTCCAAATAGCAAGGGTCTTTTAATTTCATGGCTGCAGTCACCATCTGCAGTGACATTGGAGCCCCCAAAATAAAGTCAGCCACTGTTTCCTTTGTTCCCCTATCTATTTGCCATGAAGTTATGGGACCAGATGCCATGATCTTAGTTTCCTGAATGTTGAGTTTTAAGCCACTTTTTCACTCTCTTCTTTCACTTTCATCAAGAGGCTCTTTAGTTCTTCTTCACTTTCTGCTGGAAGGGTTGTGTCATCTGCATATCTGAGGTTATTGATATTTCTCTCAGCAGTCTTGATTCCAGCTTGTGCTTCCTCCAGCCCAGTGTTTCTCATGATGTTCAGTTCAGTTCAGTTCAGTTCAGTCAGTTCAGTTTAGTCGCTCAGTCGTGTCCAACACTTTGCGACCCCATGAGCTGTAGCATCCCAGGCCTCCCTGTCCAACACCAACTCCCAGAGCCCACTCAAACTCATGTCCATTGAGTCAGTGATGCCATCTAACCATCTCATCCTCTGTCGTCCCCTTCTCCCCCTACTTTCAATCTTTCCCAACATCAGGGTCTTTTCAAATGAGTCAGCTCTTCGCATTAGGTGGCCAAAATATTGGAGTTTCAGCTTCAACAGCAATTGTTCCAATGAACACCCAGGACTGATTTACTTTAGGATGGACTGGTTAGATCTTGCAATCCCAGGGACTCTCAAGAGTCTTCTCCAATACCACAGTTCAAAAGTATCAATTCTTTTGTGCTCAGCTTTCTTTATAGTCCAACTCTAACATCCATACATGACTACTGGAAAAACCATAGCCTTGACTAGATGGACCTTTGTTGGTAAAGTAATGTCTCTGATTTTTAATATGCTGTCTAGGTTGGTCATAAATTTCCTTCCAAGGAGTAAGTATCTTTTAATTTCATGGCTGCAATCACCATCTGCAGTGATTTTGGAGCCCCTCAAAATAAAGTCTCTCACTGTTTCCTCTGTTTGCCCATCTATTTGCCATGAAGTGATGGGACCAGATGCCATGATCTTAGTTTTCTGAATGTTATGCTTTAAGCCAACTTTTTCACTCTCCTCTTTCACTTTCATCAAGAGGCTCTTTAGTTCTTCTTCACTTTCTGCCATAAGAGTGGTCTCATCTGCATATCTGAGGATCTGAGGTTATTGATATTTCTCCCAGAAATCTTGATTCCAGCTTGTGATTCCTCCAGCCCAGTGTTTCTCATGTTGTACTCTGCATATAAGTTAAATAAGCATGATGACAATATACAGCCTTGACGTCCTCCTTTCCTAATTTGGAACCAGTCTGTTGTTCCATGTCCAGTTCTACCTGTTGCTTCCTGACCTGCATACGGATTTCTTAAGAGGTAGGTCAGGTGGTCTGGTATTTCCATCTCTTTCACAATTTTCCACAGTTTATTGTGATCCACACAGTCAAAGGCTTTGCCATAGTCAGTAAATCAGAAATGGATGTTTTTCTGAAACTCTCTTGCTTTTTCAATGATCCAGCGGATGTTGGCAATTTGATCTCTGGTTCCTCTGCCTTTTCTAAAACCAGCTTGAGCATCTGGAAGTTCATGGGTCACGTATTGCTGAAGCCTGGCTTGGAGAATTTTGAGCATTACTTTGCTAGTGTGTGAGATGAGGACAATTGTGTGGTAGTTTGAGCATTCTTTGGCATTGCCTTTCTTTGGGATTGGAATGAAAACTGACCTTTTCCAGTCTGTGGCCACTGCTGAGTTTTCCAAATTTGCTGGCATATCGAGTGCAGCACTTTCACAGCATCATCTTTTAGGATTTGAAATAGCTCAACTGGAATTCCATAACTTCCACTAGCTTTGTTTGTAGTGATGCTTCCTAAAGCCCACTTGACTTCACATCCCAGGATGTCTGGCTCTAGGTAAGTGATTCCACCATCGTGATTATCTGAGTCGTGAAGATCTTTTTCGTATAGTTCTTCTGTTTATTCTTGCCACCTCTTCTTAATATCTTCTGCTTCTGTTAGTTCCATACCATTTCTGTCCTTTATTGGGCCTATGTTTGCATGAAATATTCCCTTGGTATCTGTGATTTTTCTGAAGAGATCTCTAGTCTTTCCCATTCTATTATTATCCAGTCCCATTACTGCATGGCAAATAGAAGTGGGAAAGGTCAAAGTAATGACAGATTTCCTCTTTTTGGGCTCCAAAATCACTGCAGACGGTGACTGTAGTCATGAAATCAGAGGACGATTGCTTCTTGGCAGGAAAATGATGACAAACGTAGACAGTATGTTGAAAAGCAGAGACATTACTCTGCTGGCAAAGGTCCATATAGTGAAGGCTATGATCCTCCCAGTGGTCACGTACTGGGAACATATTCATGATAAGAACTCAGTGGTTGTGAGAGCTGGGCTGTAAAGAAGGCAGAATGCCAAAGAATTGATGCCTTTGAACTGTGGTGCTGGAGAAGACTCTTGAAAGTCCCTTGGACAGCAAGGAGATCAAACCAGTCAATCTTAAGGGAGATCAACCCTAAATATTCACTGGAAGGACTGATTCTGAAGCTGAAGCTCCAGTATTTTGGTCATTTGATGTGAACAGGTGACTCATTGGAAAAGTTCCTGATGCTGGGAAAGATCAAGGGCAGAAGGAGGAAAGGGTATCAGAGGATGAGATGGCTGTACGGCATCACTGATGCAATGAACATGAACTTGGGCACACTCTGGGAGATAGTGAGGGACAGGGAGGCCTGGAGTGCTGCAGTCCATGGGGTCGCAAAGAGTCAGACACAACTGGGCGACTGAACAACAACAACAATGAAATGTCCTTTATTCTTTTACTAGTTTAACCCTACTCCCAAGGCATGACTCTTCTGCGCTCTCTAGTGAGTGTCCTTTGTATTCAATAAGGTCTCTTCATTCTGGCTGTTTGGAAGTAAGTCAATGATAGCCTTTTATGATATCTGGATTCAGCTTACATACTCAACAGCTATTTTTATTTGGTCTCTAGGAGTTTTTCTCTGTCCATACGCAGTATAATATTCAGACAAAAACTCAAGATGGGGGCATATATGTATATTCCTGGAGCTTTTTCCTTTGCTTAGTGTATTCATTTCTCATATTTAATCACAAAAATCTTAGTTTGTTAGACTTCCCCAAATTCTGATCTCAGTCTCATCAGCTCAGCCTGATCACCCTCATCAAGTTGAAAGCCATTTTCTCTTCACTCTCCTCCACCCAATTCTTTTGTCTCCAAAAAGATACTCAAGGTAGTTGTTTGGCTCATCTTATTTACTTCCTGTCCCTCAGTGTAATAGTTATGTCCTTTTCCTTCTCAAGTTTTAAATCATTTGTTTCATGTATTTTGTTTATTTTTTTCTCTCATTATTTGCAATGAGAGGATATGTGTGTTATCAATTACTTTATCATGGTTGGAAGAAGTTCAGGTTTCATTTTTAGGAAATCGTTTAATTTTCCCTAAAACATATCTACCATAATTTCAACTTGTTCAGACATGAACTTAATGGGAAATAAAAAGAATTACAAAAAATAAATCTTTCTAGTCTAAATTACCCTTACTAGCTTTTCATCAGGCAATACTTTTAAAAGCAGACTTGATACCTTGCCATCTTGTTTATTTGCTTTATAGAATTTTTAAAGCAATAGGTTACTATTTAAGACTAATACATAAAAAATCCAAAATGCATTTAAGATAGCAAGAAAATCTTAGAATTTGGGATTTTGCTGATCACCTGCACTCAAGTTCTTGTCATGAAAATGCTTAAGAAGTATTTTTCTGGCTTCCAAAATCTTTATGTATGTCAATATGATATTAATGACAGATTTCCATTTTCTCATTTAACAACATACAAAGAGCTGACTTTTGGACTCAGTGGGAGAATGCCAGGGTGGGATGATTTGAGACAATAGCACCGAAACATGTACATTACCATATGTAAAATAGATGAGCAGTGCAAGTTCGATGCATGAAACAGGGCACCCAAAACCAGTCCTCTGGAACAACCCAGATGGATAGGGTGGGGAGGGAGGTGAGAGGAGAGAGGAGGGTTCAGGATGGGGGTGACATGTGCACACCTGTGGCTGATTCATGTTGATGTATGGTAAAAATCCTCACAATGTTGTAAAGTATTATTCTAATTTAACAAGATTAGAAACTAGTCTGTAGTAATTTTGGGACTTATACCCATATTCACCTGATTCAATAATCCCATACTCTTAATCTTACCAGCCATTTAAAATGAAAGAAGCACATTTATATATAACATTTTTATAAATTTTTATTATGAGCTACTTTGTGAAGTTCAGGTCTTTTGTGGTAACAAACACACAAGCAGAGTCTCCAGAAAAAAACCTCATGTCTTCAGAGATGAAGTATAGGAGATAAGCTTTAGTCTGTACTCTGTTCCTTCTTCTATGGAAGGATATTTTTAGTTTAATTATGGTTTTTCCAGTAGTCATGTAGGGATGTGAGAGTTGAACCGTAAAGAAGGATGAGTGCCCAAGAATTGATGCTTTTGAACTGTGGTGTTGGAGAAGACTCTTGAGAGTCTCTTGAACTGCAAGGACATCAAACCAGTCAATCCTAAAGGAAATCAACCCTGACTATTCTTTTGGAGAACTGAAGCTGAAGCTCCAATCCTTTGATCACATAATGTAAAGAGCTGACTTCTTGGAAAAGACCCTGATGCTGGAAAAGATTGAAGGCAGAAGGAGAAGGGGGGCAAGAGAGGATGAAATGGTTGGATGGCATCACCAACTCAATGAACATGAGTTTGAGCAAGCTCCAGGAGATAGTGAAGGACAGGGAAGCCTGGCATGCTGCATTCCATGGTGTCCCAGTCAGACATGACTTAGGAACTGAACAATTAGAATATTGATATAAACTGTTTTCATCATTAGCTTCAGGAATTTCAGGTTTCCTGTTTGCTTAAGAGTTAGTAGGTGTTAGTCACTTAAATTACCCTCTTATGTTAGAATTCTGGGTTTAAAATTAAAAATAGAAAGCTTGAAATGTATCAACCCTTGGAGCTGAGCTGTCAGTTGACATCCACAGATAGAGAAATCACTTTGCATCTGTCAGAAGCAGACTGGTGACAGTCACTCATGTGCTTTTCAAAGTCTAAGGGCTGTTCTCATCTCCAGCTACTTCTATACCCTGCCACCTGATCCTTTTAACTGGGAGAAAATATTGAGTAGGATTTTTGGATTTATGATAAATAGGTACAAAATTGTAGTATTTTCTTCCACTCCAAATCTCAGAAAAGAAAATATTAGTGTTCACTTTTTTAAGTGCCTCCCAACAGTAGTTAATGAAATTCAAAATATCAGGACATTAGACAATTATCCTCCCCAAATATACGGTCTATGATTTAACCAGTTGGACAACTCATTTTTATCAAGGGACCAAGGCTGTATAGCATACAATATGTGCTTGAATCTCTGACTTGTGTATAGTTTTTATTATCAGATAAATTCTACAAATTTGCCTAATGACTTAAACAATTATAAAAGGCATTCGTTTCACTCAGAAAGAGCCACGTTATAGGCCTTTAAGCTGGTAACAACACAGAGAACTCTGTGATCCACATCCACCCTGTAGTTGTGAACTACAAGTGAAAATTGGTTATTGTTCAGTCCAGTTCAATTCAGTCGCTCAGTCGTATCCAACTCTTTGCAACCCCATGAACTGCAGCATGCCAGGCCTCCCTGTCCATCACTAACTCCCTAAGTCCACCCAAACCCATGTCCATCGAGTCGGTGATGCCATCCAGCCATCTCATCCTCTGTCGTCCCCTTCTCCTTCTGCCCTCAGTCTTTCCCAGCATCAGGGTCTTTTCCAATGAGTCAGCTCTTCGCATAAGGTGGCCAAAACATTGGAGTTTCCACTTCAACATCAGTCCTTCCAATGAACATCCAGGACTGACCTCCTTTAGGATGGACTGGTTGGATCTCCTTGCAGTCCAAGGGACTCTCAAGAGTCTTCTCCAACACCACAGTTCAAAAGAATCAATTCTTCGGTGCTCAGTTTTCTTTATAGTCCAACTCTCACATCCATACATGACCACTGGAGAAACCATAGCCTTGACTAGATGGACCCTTAGAAGAAATGGAGTAGCTATCATAGTCAATGAAAGAGTCCGAAATGCAGTACTTGGATGCAATCTCAAAATGATAGAATAATCTCTGTTCATTTTCAAGGCAAACCATTCAATATCACGGTAATTCAAGTCTATGCCCCAACCAGTAACACTGAATAAGCTGAAGTTGAACAGTTCCATGAAGGCCTACAAGACCTTCTAGAACTAACACCCAAAAAAGATGTCCTTTTCATTATAGGGGACTGGAATGCAAAAGTAGGAAGTCAAGAAACACCTGGAGTAACAGGCAAATTTGGCCTTAGAGTACAGAATGAAGGAGGGCAAAGGCTAATAGAGTTTTGCCAAGAGAACGCACTGGTCGTAGCAAACACCCTCTTCCAACAACACAAGAGAAGGCTCTGCACATGGACATCACCCGACGGTCAACATAGAAATCAGATTGATTATATTCTTTGCAGCCTAAGATGGAGAAGCTCTATACAGTCAGCACAAATAAGACCGAGAGCTGACTGTGGATCAGATCATGAACTCCTTATTGCCAAATTCAGAGTGAAATTGAAGAAAGTGGAGAAAACCACTAGACCATTCAGGTATGACCTAAATCAAATCCTTTATGACTATACAGTAGAAGTGAGAAATAGATTTAAAGGACTAGATCTGATAGACAGAATATCTGATGAACTATGGATGGAGGTCGTGACATTGTACAGGAGACAGGAATCAAGACCATCCCCAAGAAAAAGAAATGCAAAAAAGCAAAATGGCTGTCTGATGAGGCTGTACAAATAGCTGTGAAAAGACGGGAAGTGAAAAGCAAAGGAGAAAAAGGAAAGATATACCCATTTGGTTATTGTTAAGCAACTCTTTTCAGATTCTTTTCTCCCCTAGAAAAGCTTAATATTATCCAGTTCTTACAACTGGAACATGATCTTTGGCAAGGCTGTCAGTCAGGGGGCTCAGCAGTGTGGTAAGTGCTTAACCACAGCAGTGGTAGTATGGGTGGGGAGAAGAGGCAGATTTCTTATCTGTAAATGGGGGGAGTAATGCCCAGGTCCATGTTTGTTAGAAGGATTAAATGGGATTGTGAAAGCACATGGAAACTGTGAAAGCCAGGGAATCTTAGGTAGCATATTTCTTCTTCAGAATGTTAATGACAGCTGTCAGCCTCATTCACCCAACCTTTTCATGTAAATGTTCAGTTTTAACCTACTGTCAGGTTATGTACTACCTGATGGGAGCCCTGAAGATCTTTTTCATCACATGTTTATTAGAGTTGACATTTCTGCCATAATGATGTGCCCAGTAAAATGAACTTGGTATGGCTTTATTCCATACATGTCAGACTTTGGCAGTAATGATTTATTGAAAAAGTGAACATTTCATACCTAGTGTTATTAGAAAAAAAATGAAACCTAGTCATGTGGAAGATAGAGAAGTTTAGTAATGTATCATAAACTCTTTTATGGATACAGTTTCATGGGCTACACCATCTTGAAAATTAGAAAGATGAAGATGATTTTATAGTATCAAGAATTAAAACCTTTGAAATATTTTAAATCAATGCCATTTTTATAGACCTAACAGGTTTGTGTTGACTCCATTCATTATGAGCAGTTAATTGTTACTCTTTAGCTAGCTCCTAATGAAAAGAAGGCAATGGCACCCCACTCCAGTACTCTTGCCTGGAAAATCCCATGGACGGAGGAGCCTGGTAGGCTACAGTCCATGGGGTCGCTAAGAGTCGGACACGACTGAGCAACTTCACTTTCACTTTTCCCTTTCATGCACTGGAGAAGGAAATGACAACCCACTCCAGTGTTCTTGCCTGGAGAATCCCAGGGATGGCGGAGCCTGGTGGGCTGCCGTCTATGGGGTCACACAGGGTCGGACACGACTGAGGCGACTTAGCAGCAGCAGCAATGAAAAGACAGAGGTTACAAAGTTTCTGTAGATGTAATGCTCAAAGTTTCTACAAATGATAGTTCCCAGGAATCATAAGTGAAGTAATGTATTCTGCTTTTTAAGTTTCCAGTGGATGGATTTTTTCATGTTTTTATATATTATTACATGAATTTGTTCTTTTAATTTGATGATATGACTGTCTTACACATTATAATCTCTTGGGATTACTCACTGAGACATCTAATCCTGTCTAAATATCTAATGGGGTATTATCATTAAAATAAGTCAGGGAAGTACCCTATCATATATAAAATACATGCTTACAGTGCTTGGTTAACATCAGTTAATTTGATGTTGCAATCAGTGTACAAGATTCTCCTGGGAAATGTGCAATTCATGGAAAATATATTTTCTTATGCCCAATCAATTTACACTTATGTGGAGATGCTAAAGATATACAGCTGAAGTGATTTACAAAAAAAAAAAGAACTTAGAAGATACAGAGCAACATAAAGGAAAAAACAGACTGATTATTGTCAAGTTATGGCCAACCCTTCTCAGGTTCTCCAAGACTGAAAGAACATAACTGTGTTAGAGTCCACTGACTTAAGCTCAGTTGCTCTGCATTGCTGAATCTTCTTCATGTCTTTTGGTTTATCTTCTAGATCCTCATCATTTTTGCTTCACAGAGATGGTGTCCAAGCTGGTAGCTTGTTTGCCTGTTGTAATCTTTTTCCCACTCTAGTAAGCTTGTCTAAAATGATAAAAATATGCTTTTTCAATTTGCCTTTTATCGATTTTTCATCAAACATTGACTCAAGAGTCAATTAAGGAATGCCACTTTAAGACTCACATAGCATAGTGACAGAGGACTGTAGGAAGTCTATGCCTAAAACTTCAACAAGCCTTGGCTAGAGAAAGTAAGGAGCCCAGTCAGCTCACATGTACTGTTCTTCACCTTGCTCTCTGCCACTTGCCTAGGTTATTTTTTTGACCAAATTTGAGTTTGACTTCATCACCTGGCACTTCTACTCTTGCTTTTCCTACAGATTGGTGTTACCTTTCATGACTAGTTCCTTTTCTCCATCAATCTGTGACATGGGTTGATGCAGCACACCAGTTTTCAGATTTGCTAAAATGGGTTCCTCAGTTGCTGGCCTGCATTAGCATCCTGGGATTGTGGCAACAGTTTCTCCTGTGCTCCAATGCCTGCATCTGCTTCTTTCTGTCTACTGCAATGATTGTGAAATGGTTTGCATGGAGATCTGCAAAATGTTACAAGGTTTTTAATGAAGAAAAAAGGTTCTAAGGACAAACAAATATGAAGAATAGTGTCTTTACTGCAAGGCTTCTTGAAGCTTTTGATATGCTAATATGCATTGTGATATGCTAATGTGAATTGGGATTCTAAGAGGGAGAACTAATATAAAACTTATTTGATCCAGAAACTTTTTTTAAAGGCAAACATCTGTCACCATCACAGGGAATTATAGTGTTCCAAAAGAATAAATTTTGCAAATTTTGGACTGCATGTCAAATCTAATTCCTTATACCTTGACCAAGTCATCATTCCTTCTCTAGAAAATATTGTTTTGGTATCACTCATATTAAAAAAATATTCACTGTTCATTTTAAACTCCCATGGTCAGTTATATTAGTCTGTATACAGTCTCAGCAAGAAAAGCAGCATAGTGGTTTTAGCTTCTAGAGCCTTGGTTTTATGCTTCATGCCCATTCCAATGAATATACAGAGCAGTTTGGGGAAGAGTAGTACTCTAGGCTAGGAGGAAATGGCATGATTCCTTTTTAGGCATTGCATCAGGCAATTTGATAGATACAGTTATCCAAATAAAGTGATTGTGTAGGCTCTTAATGTCGTGAGATGATACAGCATGTAGTCAGGGAAGACATATGAGTTCAGATGTTAGTTGAGATTCCATGAATGAACAGAAGTTTTTAGAGTGAGCTATGATGCAAGTGATCATTACAAGCCCACAGACCATCTCTTGTAGTAAGAAAAGGGGCCATAGATAAAGGAATTGGAATAAACATGGAGTCACCCATGGTGTGTCTGGTTTACCTGGGATACCTCTCCTTACCCTTGTTGTCCCAGCATAACTAATAAGATTGCCTTCTTTCACTCTCAAGAAAGTGTTGGTTTCATTGATTAATTCTATAGACAGTTAAGATAAGGGAGAAGATAAGAATCAATGTGTCCTAAATGTGAAGGAGATAAACATTACTTAAAAAGAAAAGAATAATGAAAGTTGTTAAGGGTACTGTTAAGTCAGCGATGATGAGGCTGACCTAAGATTTTAATGTAGAATAGTTCCAGTAGGAAAGTAAGTTACCTGTTTAGTTTTGACCTTATTGACCCTTCAGGACATTTTGCCAACTGTATTATTATTAAATGATCAGGCTTATGTCATGATCTTTTGTCAGATTTCTGATACAATGTTTGGAAGATTTTTAAGAAATATGAGAAAATTCATAATCATTCTTGAGCATAGACTTTTACAACTAAATTGCTTTAAGTATTAGTCAAAAAATAAAATTATATATAGAAAACTGTGCATCTCTTTATCTCCCATAATGCTTAGTATTGCATTTGCAGACAGTAAGCACTTAATAAATGTGTACTTGACATGTTGATGGATAATCTAATTATTGGCTAATACCAAAAAGACATAAATATAATTATAAAATAGCTAAAACACCTTTATAGAAATTTTGACAATGTGCATACAATTTAAATTTGGACAGACTGTTCAAACTACTGCACAATTGCACTCATCTCACACGCTAGCAAAGGAATGCTCAAAATTCTCCAAGCCAGGCTTCAACAGTAAGTGAACTATGAACTTCCAGATGTTCAAGCTGGATTTAGAAAAGGCAGAACCAGAGATCAAATTGCCAACATCCACTGGATCATCGAAAAAGCAAGAGAGTTCCAGAAAAACATCTATTTCTGCTTTATTGATTATGCCAAAGCCTTTGACTGTATGGATCACAAAAAACTGTGGAAAATTCTTCAATAGAAGGGAATACCAGATCACCTGACCTGCCTCCTGAGAAATCTGTATGCAGGTCAAGAAGCAACAATTAGAACTGGACATGGAACAACAGATTGGTTCCAAATCGGGAAAGAGGTATGTCAAGACTGTATATTGTCACCCTGCTTATTTAGCTTATATGCAGAGTACATCATGAGAAACGCTGGGCTGGAGGAAGCACAAGCTGGAATCAAGATTGCCGGGAGAAACATCAATAACCTCAGATGTGCAAATGACACCACCCTTAAGGCAGAAAGTGAAGAAGGACTAAAGAGCCTTCTGATGAATGTGAAAGAGGAGAGTGAAAAAGTTTGCTTAAAACTCAACATTCGGAAAACTAAGATCATGGCATTGGGTCTCAACAGTTCATGGCAAATAGATGGGGAAACACTGGAAACAGTGGCAGACTTTATCTTCTTGGGCTCCAAAATCACTGCACATAGTGACTGAAGCCACCATTTAAGTGAAATTAAAAGACGCTTTCTCCTTGGAGGAAAAGTTATGACCAACCTAGACAGCATATTAAAAAGCAGAGATACTACTTTGCCAACAAAGGCCCATCTAGTCAAAGCTATGGTTTTTCCAGTGGTCATGTATGGATGTGAGAGTTGAACTATAAAGAAAGCTGAGCGCCGAAGAATTGATGTTTTTGAACTGTGGTGTTGGAGAAGACTCTTGAGAGTCCCTTGGACTGCATGGAGATCCAACCAGTCAATCCTAAAGGAAATTTGAAGGCAATGGAACCCCACTCCAGTACTCTTGCCTGGAAAATCCCATGGACAGAAGAGCCTGGTAGGCTGCAGTCCATGGGGTCGCGAAGAGTTGGACATGACTGAGCGACTTCCCTTTCACTTTTCACTTTCATGCATTGGAGAAGGAAATGGCAACCCACTCCAGTGTTCTTGCCTGGAGAATCCCAGGGATGGGAGAGCCTGGTGGGCTGCCGCCTATTGGGCCGCACAGAGTTGAACATGACTGAAGCGACTTAGCAGCAACAGCAGCATTCATTGGAAGGACTGATGCTAAAGCTGAAACTCCAATACTTTGGCCACCTGATGCAAAGAACTGACTCATTTGGAAAGACCCTGATGCTTGGAAAGATTGAAAACAGGAGGAGCAGGGGATGACAGAGGATGAGATATTTGGATGGCATCACTGACTCAATGGACATGGGTTTGGGTGGACTCCGGGAGTTGGTGATGGATAGGGAGGCCTGGAGTGCTGCAGTTCATGGGGTCGCAAAGACTTGGACATGACTGAGCGACTGAACTGAACTGAACTGAATAATGAGTGATATTGAGCATCTTTTCATGTGTTTATTAGTCATCTGTATGTCTTCTTTGGAGAAAGGTCTGTTTAGTTCTTTGACGCACTTTTTGATTGGGTTGTTTGTTTTTCTGGTATTGAGCTGCATATGCTGCTTGTATATTTTGGAGATTAATACTTTGTCAGTTGTTTCATTTACTTTGGTGTGCAAAAGCTTTTAAGTTTAATTAGGTCGTATTTGTTCATTTTTGTTTTTATTTCCATTATTCTGGGAGTTGGTCATAGAAGATCTTGCTGTGATTTATGTGAAAGAGTGTTATGCCTATGTTTTCCTCTAAGAGATTTATAGTTTCTGGTCTTAGATTTATATCACTGATCCATTTTGAGTTTATATTTGTGTATGGTGAGTAACCCACTTTGTTGAAGAACTTTCTAGTTATTCCTATGGATTATCAAGGAAATTGATACTACTGGCTCTACATTAAAGAGCTTCAGTTCAGTTCATTTCATTTAAGTTCAGTCGCTCGGTCGTGTCTTACTCTTTGTGACCCCGTGCATTGCAGCACACCAGGCCTCCCTGTCCGCCACCAACTCCCGGAGTTTACCCAAACTCATGTCCATCGAGTCAGTGATGCCATCCAACCATCTCATCTTCTGTCATCCCCTTCGTCTCCTGTCCCCAATCCTTCCTAGCATCAGGGTCTTTTCCAGTGAGTCAACTCTTCACATGAGGTGGCCAAAGTATTGGTGTTTCAGCTTCAGCATCAGTCCTTCCAATGAACACCCAGGACTGATCTCCTTTAGAATGGACTGGTTGGATCTCCTCGCAGTCGAAGGGACTCTCAAGAGTCTTCTCCAACACCACAGTTCAAAGCATCAATTCTTCGGTGCTCAGCTTTCTTCACCGTCCAACTCTCACATCCATACATGACTACTGGAAAAACCATAGCCTTGACTAGAAGGACCTTTGTTGGCAAAGGAATGTCTCTGCTTTTAAATATGCTATCTAGGTTGGTCATAACTTTCCTTCTAAGAAGTAAGCATCTTTTAATTTCATGGCTGCAGTCACCATCTGCAGTGATTTTGGAGCCCCCCAAAATAAAATCTCTCACTGTTTCCACTGTTTGCCCATCTATTTTCCATGAAGTGATGGGACCAGATGTCATGATCTTAGTTTTCTGAATGTTGAGCTTTAAGCCAACTTTTTCACACTCCTCTCTCATTTTCATCAAGAGGCTTTTTAGTTCTTCTTCACTCTGCCGTAAGGTTGGTGTCATCTGCATATCTGAGGTTATTGATATTTCTCCCGGCAATCCTGATTCCAGCTTGTGCTTCTTCCAGCCCCGCGTTTCTCATGATGTACTCTGCATAGAAGTTAAATAAGCAGGGTGACAATATACAGCCTTGATGTACTCCTTCTCCTACTTGAAATCAGTCTGTTGTTCCACGTCCAGTTCTAACTGTTGCTTCCTGACCTGCATACCGGTTTCTCAAGAGACAGGTCAGGTGATCTGGTATTCCCATCTCTTTCAGAATTTTCCATAGTTTATTGTGATCCACACAGTCAAAGGCTTTGGCATAGTCAATAAAGCAGAAATAGATGTTTTGCTGGAACTCTCTTGCTTTGTTGATGATCCAGTGGATGTTGGCAATTTGATCTCTGGTTCCTCTGCCTTTTCTAAAACCAGCTTAGAGTATAAATTTGTGTAAGGATTATATTGCTTATCCTTTTATGAATTGTTTGCTACACATTACAAGAAATTTTGTTAGGCGTTAAGATTATTCATGCACCATACAGGCAGTTGGAGAGATTGATGTTGTTATGTGCAGGGAAATGAGTGCAGATAGGGAAATGATAAATTAGCCTATGGAAGAAATATCAATACAAAGTGCTGAGTCTGGTAGTAGAAACTTTTCCCCATTGAATAGATCCCATAGATTCTTTCAGAGTGCCCTTACCTTAAAGGCTATGTGTATACACTAAGTATTTTTTATGGAGAAAATAAGATCACAACATTTTAGTATTTTAGGAAATTTTTCCAAATAGCCGTGTACCAACTGTATTCCAACAGAGACTGGAGATTGAACAGCAAGGAAGCTGTTGTGGTAACCTATCCATAGGTTGAAATACCCAATTCTGGGGTCTTAATTGAAAGGAGGCTATCAGTCTGAGACATTCTGAAGGCAGAATGAAAAACCCTTGGTAATTAATTTTATAAAGGGGTCACACAGATATTGGAGACAACAACAGACCTGGGAAGATCAATGGTGCTGTTGCTTATCTCAGGTTTCCTGATGATCTTTTATGTATATGTCACCTGGGGATTGAACTAAATGTTCTCTAAAGAGATTTATAGCTTCTACCTTTCTAAGGAATACAAATAAATTATTCTTTTTTAAAAAATTTGGTATTTCTTTTTGTTCATTGCAAATATTGCATAATGCTGAAGTTTAAAGAACATCAAAATCATTACAAATTGTATCTGCCAAATGTCCCTTTTATAATTAAAAATATGCTGTTAATCTTTTCAGATCTCTCCTAGGAGACCCCCTTCATCATCTTAACGGTCACCTAGTTTTCGATTGTGTTGTTTTGCCGTCATTACCCAATCTTTATTGTTGAACGTTTTACTCTTTCTGCATATTATAAAGAACGCTTCAGTGATCATTTTTGTGCACTTATTTTTATAATGTCATGGTATAACTTCCAAGAAATGGGATAATTTTTCTAAATAGTGTACCCACCGAATAACTAAATCTCACCGTTCTTGCTTTCTTGCTGTCTGCTAGTACATCCCAGGTTTCTTCAGGAATCATGATCTTAAGACAACATGCTAAAACGTGCAAGTCCCCTTAATGTCTGGCTCTGGAAATTGCATAATATCGTCACTGCCATATTCTACTGGAAGTCATAAACCAGCCCATATTAAAGGAAGCATATTCCACCTTTTGGTGGGAAGAGCAATAAAGTCTTATTGCAAAATGATGTACATACCAAGACAGGAAAAATGTGTGGTCAGATTTGGAAATCTACCACACGGGAACTTAATGACAAAGATTTGGAAGCAAGAGTAAACTGTTTGAGGCTCAACAAGAAGATAGGTTCTGACACTGTTTTTCAGGATATACGAGAAACTTTTGTCTCTCCCACAGATACCATTCTTAGTAGCCTCAACAGTTTATTTAGGTTGTTGGCAGTGCCATTTCACTGAGTCTTGGATCAATAATACTCATGCTTTGGCAAAGATGTATTTTAATATTATTTCAAGTTTTATATTCAGTGCTTCCATATTAATGTAAGTATAATAGTAACACCCACTTTATGTAGCAAGAATAAGTGATCTGATGTTACCTCCCTCTATTGCTTCTTTTCACATTCTGGTGCTGAAAATTAGAGAAATGGCTCACAGGTATGATTAATGAAAATTACATTTAAAATGTCTATTTAGTACAAAATAGACAGAGGAGAGTTATAAATTAAATTTATTTTTTCACCATAGTGGATCCGTTCTGTATTCACTATATTTTTTCTTTCAATTTTTTCTTTTCTGTAGCTGATAAATCTAGACTTGCAACTTGGTATAGTGAGTTGATGTTTGCGTTTTATAATTTGAAGAGAAAAGGAAAATCTCTGCATCAAATCATTGAACCACTGCAAGACTATCTGATCTCACCATTGTAGTTGCATTATTTTGTGTTTTAAAGTTTTTTAAATAAAAAGGTATGAGTATATATGAATACCCTGAAAAATATAACTAATAAATGAATTCAGTCAAGTTGCAGGACATAGGATTAATATGCAGAAGTCTGTTATCTTTCTATATACCAATAATGACCTATAAGAAAGAGAAATTTATCCTATTTAAGATCCTATCAAAAAGAGTAAAATACCTAGGAATAAAATTAACCAAGGTGGTGAAAGAACTGAACTCTGAAAACAACAAAACACTTATGAAAGAAATTGAAGATGATAGAAGTAAATTTAAAGATAGCCCATTCTCTTGGAAGAATTAATATTGATAAAATGGTCATTCTACCCAAAGCAATCTACAGATTTAATGTAATCCCTATCAAAATACCCATGAAAAATTTCACAGAACTAGAACGAATAGTCCTAAAATTAATATGGAACCACAGAAGATTCTTAATTGTCAAAGCTATATTGAGAAACAAGGACAAAGCTATAAGTATCAGACTGTTTTCAAACTATATTATGGCCTCCCTGTAATATAGGCTCTTTGTTTTCAGAGTGTGTTACAAAGATATAGTAATCAAGACAGTATGATTCTGCCACAAAACAGACACATAGATCCATAGAATAAATAGAGAGCTTAGAAATTAACCCACACACACATGGTCAATTAATCTTAGACAAAGGAGGCAAGAATACACAATGCAGAAAAGACTCTCTTTAGGAGGTGGTGCCAGGAAAACATGACAGTTAAAAGAATGAGATAAGAACATTTCTTCACGCTATATACAAAAATAAATTCAAAATAGACTAAAGACCTAAATGTAAGACTAGAAACCACAAAACTCCTAGAAGAAAACAGGCAGAACACTTCTGGACATAATATTTTTTTGGATCTGCCTCCTAAAAAGGAAACAAAAGCAAAGCTAAACAAATGGACCCTAATTAACATTAAAAGCTTTTACACAGCAAAAGAAACCATTGACAAAATGAAACGACACACTCAATGGGAGAAAATATTTACAAATGATATGGCTGGAAAGGAGTTACTCTCCGAAATATATAAATAGCTCATGTTGTAATGAGCAGTGAAAGTCACTCCGCCATGTCCGAGTCTTCGCGTCCCCATGGACTATACAGTTCATGGAATTCTCCAGGCCAGAATACTGGAGTGGGTAGCCTTTTCCTTCTCCAGAAAATCTTCCCAATCCAGGAATCGAACCCAGGTCTCCTGCATTGCAGGCGGCTTCTTTACCAGCTGAGTCACAAGGGAAGTCCAAGAATAGTGGAGTGGGTAGCCTATCCATTTTCCAGCGGATCTTCCTGACCCAGGAATCGAACCTGGGTCTCCTGCATTGCAGGCAGATTCTTTACCACTGAGCTATCAGGGAAGCCTGCACATCTGAGAGTATTATGTAAATAAATTACACATCAATAAAAATAGTAAGCATTGCTATATAATTATTGCAGGCTTCTCAGGTGGCTCTAGTGATAAAGAAACTGCCTGCCAGTGCAAGAGATGTAAGAGACACTGGTTTGATCCCTGGGTTAAGAAGATCCCTGGAGGAGAGCAATGCAACCCATTCCCACATTCCTGCCTGGAGAATCCCATGGACAGAGGAGCCTGGAGGGCTACAGTCCATGGGGTTGCAAAGAGTCAGACACAACTGAAGTGACTTAGCATGCACACATGTAATTATTGAAACTAGTTTGATGTAATCAGTTCTCATAATGATCATGGTATCTGCTGAAAGCTATTGAAATCATTCCAATATCTTGCTATAATTTGATAAAGTTAAAAAATGTTTTCTTCTCTGTGTCAACTTATCTTGCTAGTTGAGCATCAATTCTAATAATGATTCAGTCAATTCACTGTATTACCTCGAATTCCTCCTTCAAAATGCCAACATCCCTAAGAGGGATAGCATATCAAATAGTTTTCAATATTTAGCACTTAACATCAAGTAATTAATGAAACTAATTTCTAACAAGATAGTTGGCATGGTTCAGGTACTAGGTGAAATGGGACATGGATTAAATGAATACTGGGAAAGAGAAAATATCTGGTTCATAACTGATGCCTGGAGGGTGCTTTCTTTTATGGGTCATTGCAAAAGAGCATCCAGGGAAACCTAAAACCATTATGAGACAGCTGGAAGGAGAATAAACTTCAAAATTGGAAGCCTGATGATCAGCTTCACTTTGTTCAGCCACTTGGAGTGATTTCAAGTGTTTTAACAGGCTATGAGATACATATACAATCATATCTTGGTGGAACATTTTCCTTCCATGTATTAAATTTCATTTATTAAAGGTAGACTTTAGTAAGTAGAAATAGAAATGGAAATGATGGTTGAACCACTTATGTGGCTTTAATGTTTACCAGAAATGCATTCTCATATAAGTATTTTAAACTACATAGTCTAAGGCTAATGATTACTTGCCAAGACTTAGAAAAGAAAGATAACTAGGAAAAATAAATGTTTGATGTCAATATGAATGGGCACAAAAAGTCTAAAAAATATAAATTGTTAATAAGAAGGTGAATGGCTGCAGCGTGACCTAAGGAGCAAACAAAATGAAGTGACTGAGAACACTTTATTCAGAGAACTGGATATCATCATCTGATCTGTTACTCTGTGCAACTTATAAGAGTGTAGATAAAGTTACAGTTAATTAGCTCAATATAGATTCTGTTTGACTCTGCCAGTTGTTTAACATGAGAAATAAACTATACTTAAATTATGTACTTGGTATCGGTATAAGTTCATTTGTGAATTTTTGTAAACTATGAAAAGGATATGATGATCATTAGTTTTCTTTCAAAGGATATGATTTTGGAGAATTAAGATTGATACTTTTCCTTTGGAAGTAGTGAGTACTACTTGAGAACAGAGATTATGTTTTATTCTTAGTGACTATTGTAGTGGAGGCATATAATAGATGTTCAATAAATATCCATGGAATTAAACAATGCATGAATGAACTCTGGGATTAAGTTATATGACATTATTAAATCATTAAAACTTTGTTTCTTTTTGAAAACGTTCATTTATGGCTTCAATGTTTATATTATAAAAATAATGGATGTTTTTGAGTATTAAAATATATTCAATAAAATATATTAAAATTTCCTTTTCCTAAATATGCTATTAGACTGATGTGTATCATAAGGAACTCGCTACTCTCCTCTCTCAGGTTTACTAATCAGTTGAGAATCAACTATTAATAAATCTGTTTATTAGAATATTAGAGTTGCATAACTAATCAAAATGAGTGGCTTAAAACAAGAAAAGCCATTTATTTCACTCATGAATCTATAATTTGTGCAGGGCTTGGAAGGCATGACTTATTTCTGGCACATAGTTATCGCTGCGTTTGCTTGAGTGGGTCTGAAAAATTCACTTCTTAGTTGGCTCAGCCACATACATGGCTAGTAAGCTGATGTCAAGCTAAGTGCTGCATACGGAATCATAGATTGATAGGACATTTTCCTTCCTGTCTTAACTATCATTATTAAATATGAATATAAATAGAAGGGGAAGTGATGGTTGAACTCTCCACCCTGCCTTAAGTGTTATCAGAAATGTCTTCTTGTATCCATATTTTAAATTGTTCAGCCTAAGGCCAGTGTTTAGCTGGGAGCTCAGCCAAGACTCTTGGCCAGGGGCCTTGATTTCTCTCCATGTGAACCTTTCCAGAAGAATATTCAGGCTCCTTCACAACACAGAAACTATATTCTAGTTATTTTAGCAGGTATTTTAGTAGTAATGAATTAGGAATTTCTAGTTTCTTAAGGCATAGGCCCTGATATTGGCATGTGATTATAGTTACCATAGGCTGTTAGTAAAATAGTAAATAGAGTATGCCTAGATTCAAGGGAATAAAAAAGACCCTGGCTGTCTATGGAGTGTCAGAGAATTGTAGTCATCTTTAATCTAACATAATTCTCTTTGAAATAATCCCCTTGTGGTGAATAAGAAAACTGTAAGACTTTTTAGATAAGACATTCACCAGTATATATGTCAGAATTACCAAGTCTTTAAATATGATGTGGAAGTGAAAGTCACTCAATTGTGTCCAACTCTTTGCGACCCCATGGACTATACAGTCCATGGAATTCTCCAGGCCAGAATACTAGAGTGGGTAGCCTTTCCCTCCTCCAGGGGATCTTCCCAATCCAGGGATTGAACTCAGGTCTTCCATATTGCAGGCGGATTCTTTACCAGCTGAGCCATGAGGGGAGCACTTAAATATGATAAGCTAGTAAAACTGGCTTGTCTTAAATTGTCTTAAGCTTAAAAGGCTACAGGAGAGCATATAAAAAGAGGCTTAACAAATTTTAACTGGTCAATCAAATTATTAGTAGTAAATAGGAAAATTACCTCCATGGCATCCCATTCAAAGTGTAAAATTATATAATAATCCCCTACAAACCTTGCCAGGCCAAGCAAGAGCATTTGTATTTGATGGACAATAGGCCTTCCCAATTCATTTACTATCTTAATATGGCCAGGACATATATCACCTTAGCTTCTCAACATTTTATTTTCTCACATGCATTAATAATGTGTACTTCTTCTGTGTTTTTGTGTCATCAGTAGTGAAACTTTGACTTGAAAAAAAGAATGTTTCTGAAAATAATGTTTCCTAGGTTTTTGGTGTGTCAGCTTACTGAAAGAAAATATTTAAATACCTATAGTGTTCCAGGAACTGATCTTTGTTCTGGAAATAACAGCAGTGAGCAAAAAAGAAGGGACAGGGTCCGGGCTAGTACTTATGGATTTTGCATTTCTAATTGGGAAGGTAGATATCAACAGATAAATATGTCATATAAATTAAAGTAGTGATGAATAAGTTTAGAAACAAAGACATAATATGGGGTGGGGACTGATACTGAAGGAAGGGGATGTTTTTTCTGCTGAGTGAAAGTCACTTGTTTGGAAGCTATTTTGATGATGATGATGATATATACATAACATTTCATGGAAGCTTACTCCCTATTGGACTCTTTTAAAACTATTTTATATGAGTTATCTTAATTAGCACAACTCCTTTGTAAAGAGTCTAGAGTAACTGTAAAGTTGTAAGAGAGGAAATAGAATCCTCAAGAGCTCTAGTAACTGGTCCAAAGACACATAGCTAGTCAGTAGGAAAGCATGTACTCTTAAAGGAGACAAGGCTGTTGGTAGAGGTGGTGAGAAGAAATTGAACTGAGGCTCTATTTTGAAGGTAGGGCCAATAGGAATTGATAATGGAGTAGATTAGATGAATCAAGGAGTGAATTGAAGAAAGACTCTAGCTTTAGTCTGAGCAAATAGGTGTGGCTTTGCAATTTAATGAGATGAAAAATTGGCACTTGGTTGCTGAAGAGAAGGTAGTGTTAAATGAGTTCTCTTTTGAACACATTAGATTTGAATGGCTTTAGACATTCAAGAATATCTGTGTATCTGTAATTCAAGAGAGAGGTTATTACTTTGGGAGTTAGCAGCATAGAGCTAGTTTCTATTGAGATCGATTTCTTTCATTGTTGGGTGTCATGTTCCAGGGTCACTTTCCTTAAGGATGTACTCATTTGTCCTGTGAACACAAACTGTGGTGGGAAGCCGTATTGTTGCTTGCCATGGACTGTCATACTTGCTGTCACCATATTTTATGAAATGTGTACTAGTTCTAAATGTTGAAAATATTTTTAAAGAAGAAGTGATTTCTCTTTTTAAAAATACACATATATCACATAGATTTGTACAGATGATAAAACTTTTATAAAGTTGTATACCCCAAAAATGACTGCATGTAAAATACTAGTTAAATATAATGTCTATTTGTTTTTGTTGTTCAGTCACTAAGTCATGTCCGACTCTTTGTGACCCCATGGACTGTAGCCCTCCAATTCTGCCCATGGGATTCTCCAGGCCAGAATATTGGAGTGGGTTGCTATTTCCTCCTCCAGGTGATCTTCTCGACCCAGGGATTGAACTTGCATATCTTACATCTCCTACATTGGCAGGCAGATTCTTATAGTTCTGTAGGATGTCATAATTGAGAGAGCTACATGTGGGTATATGTGAGCTTTCTGCTGATTTTTATAACATTTCAAAGTAAAAGATTATATACATAATTATGTATGTATTATATATGTATATATAATTATGCATATATTACAAATATGTATGTATGCATAAATATACATATTTATACATATAAATTACATATATTACATGTACATATATGTATACACACAATTATATATATAGTTGAATGTGTTACTGTAAATTATGACTTTGATTAGTCTTACTCAGTGTAGGACACCACACTCACATGAAAGCTGGAGGCAGAAGATATGTTTGTAACATACCCAGCTTAATTGGATGTTGATTATATCCTTCATTTATTAATGCTGAAAACTGCAAATACATTGACAGTTTTATTCATATTTCAGTGCTTAAGCTATTCATATGACTAGAATGTGTGCATATTTAATGTACCCCAAAAGATAAAATGTGTGGTAATTTGTTTAACTAAAAGGCAGTAGTAAGACACTTTGACAAATATAGCATATTACAAGCATCTTAGGGAGCCAAACAAGTTGAACATGTCAAAATAATAGTTCTGTAATATTCATTGACATCTTAAAATAGCTGGGGGCTATTCAAAAGCATGACTGTAGCATTATTTAATTAACCTGTAAAAAGCTCATTATTTTAAAAACAAATTCTCTTCATGTCACTTTCTTGGAAATTCAAAATTCCATATTTGTTATATGATTCTTCTACCATTAGTTTGTTCACATTATTTCTGTGCTTGTCTTTCTTAATATCAACAATGAGGAATAGAGTTTTAAGTCTGATTACCTCTACTTTTTTGTTGTTTTTAAATATAAATATTCAAAGATTTAAAGATCTTGTTGAGAAGTGTCAGCATTATATTCTTCCTACTTAGTTTTAACAAAATATTGTCTATCTTAAAAATTGTTCTGTGCTGACACCAACATCCCAAAATAATAACAAAACCCCCCACAAAAACCAAAAAAAATCCCTAAAAAGTGATTAAAAAAAGAACCCGAGTAACTGCTTGTGTCCTATTGTGAAATATTAATTTGTTATGCTCAAAGAGCCACTGTTCTTAAAGAAAACAAATGGTTTTCTGAAAATAGAGTGAGGATCTTAAGTTGCTTCACTGGTTTGATGTTATACTCTTTCTATCAAGTGGGATTTGATTGATGAAACTGTGAAATGAAACAGTTCGTACTTTTTGTTCAGAGGAATTATTTTGTCAAATGCTTAGAGGAACAAGAATGGAAGTGATCACTGTCTTATATTCTACTTATTTGTGAAATGCTTTTGGAATGAGTATGGTTATTAAACATAGTGTTTCCTGAATATTAAAGGGAATAAAATACTGCCTTCTTTCAAAAAATCTTACTGTTAAGGGATAAAACTAAAGGGACAGGATAGGTGAGGAGTGGTATGTGATTGAAGATGTGTTGATTGGGCTCTGAATTCAACTGCTTTTAAAAGTTTTTTCAAGATCAGGTCAACATTAGTAACCTGATAGATCTGGAGAAAGAGGAGTTGGTAAGTTATTGGTTGATGGAGGAAGTAGCAATCAGGGGCATTAAAACACCTTATACTTTTCTTTAGCTATTGTAGATAGATAACAGTGACTTGTAGGTTACAAGTTACTTTATTCTTAATTAAAATAATGAAGTAAAAAAATCCTTACAGTACTGGATTACTGACATAAATTTAATAAGTGGAAATTATGGGCACTCCCAAAGTTTTATTGTAGCTGTTAATTCCAATCCTGTTTCTTCCTAGAATCTTCTAGAAATGAAACACCTTGATTTGTCTTCTTATCCTGCATTTTTGATATTCTGTCAAAAATATTGATAAGCAGGGAAATATTCCAAAAGCTGGAAGAAGCATGCAGTGAGAATGAGCATATATTTCTAAACTGAATCATCAATTCCTCAAAATTTTAAATTGATTAAGCTTCATTTAAGAAGACAGGGCTGGAGGATAACTTTATTGATAAGGCTAAGAGGCAAATCATAAACTTGGATCATCTAATTCTTCATGAAATCTATCAATCACCATCATATTTTACCAAATTGACTAGCTGGTGGTCACTCATAAAATCATGTTTATCATACTAAAGATAAGATTTACTGAGTGAACACCAAATTCTAGGCACTCTTCTCAGGGGGTTATCATGCATAATTCTGAAAAGTTTATTAAGGTATCTCTGTCAGATAATTTATTGATCTGGCCAGTATTCACATCATTTATTTTCACTTGGGATATTTGTTTTATTTTCATCATTTCTTCTCTTTCAGCTCTTCTTTATGCAACTATTTTTGGAAATGTTACCACAATTTTCCAGCAAATGTATGCCAACACCAACCGATACCATGAGATGCTGAATAATGTACGGGACTTTCTGAAACTCTATCAGGTCCCCAAAGGCCTTAGTGAACGAGTCATGGATTATATTGTCTCAACATGGTCCATGTCAAAAGGCATTGACACAGAAAAGGTATGGATTATTATAACTGTTTTTGTTACTTATTTTATGTTTCAATAGGATCTTCAGATGCATGTAACTTTGTCACTCACATATTGCTTGTATATTACTGTCATTCTGTATTTCACAAGCAAATATCAGTCAATCATATTATTTAGCGGTTAGAAGGTAGAAAGCAGTCAACCATTAATCATCAATTAGTACTAGCAGTCATCACACTTAATTTAGGGATTGTGGTTCCTGAAAACAACTAATTACTTCATTTGCCTAAAACACTCTCATTACCACTCAGAATAATTTTCCAAATTCCTCAAAAACGCTAACAGTGTTGCCATTTCTCCTGCTAGATTTTATTCTTGATTTCTCTTTTGCTACTTTGCTCATTTAAAATTTAGAAACGTCCTTGCTATAACTAAAAGATTATATGTTTTCTATTTTACTCTCTATTTAAATTCCTCTTCTCTCTCTTCTATGTTTTATAATGCAACTTAAATTCTTTGTTTTCCCCATTTCCTTACAAAACTTATGAATTGAATACCACCTCTGTAATCCACCTGACATTCTTAATTTCTTTCTTGTCTTTTCATGGAATCTCTAAATTTTTCCCATCTAGCTTATACCAGGGTGAAAGAAGAAATCAAAGTCCTCTCATGATAAAGTCAAATTAAAAAGTCTTCGCTTCCTATACCCAGCTGATTCACATCAAATGTAGAGAATGACAAGTAGGGCTTGCATACAAGAATTTTAAAGAAAACTGATCTTGAGCTATTTCACTTTATAAGCATTGATGAAGGCTTTATTTTTAGGTACTGATTTTTGACATATGGTAATCAGCACATAACTTGGCCAACAAAAGTCCATATAGTCAAAGCTATAGTTTTTCCAGTAATCATGTATGGATGTGAGAGTTGGGCTATAAAGAAAGCTGAGTGCCAAAGAATTGATGCTTTTGAACTGTGGTGTTGGAGAAGACTCTTGTGAGTCCCTTGGACTGCAAGGAGTTTCAACCAGTCCATCCTAAAGGAGATCAGTCCCGAATATTACTTTGGCCAGCTGATGCGAAGAACTGACTCATTAGAAAAGACCCTGATGCTGGGAAAGATTGAAGGCGGGAGGAAAAGGGGATGACAGAGGACGAGATGGTTGGATGGCATCACTGACTCAATGGACATGAGTTTGAGAAATTTCCAGGAGATGGTGAAGGACAGAGAGGCCTGGCATGCTGCAGTCCATGGGGCCGCAGAGTTGGACATGACTGAGCGAATGAACAACAACAAATCAGCACAGAATCTTCCTTGCCATTTCCCACAAATTTTGTGTTTTTAATCATAGGAGGTTGACATAGTATTTCTTTCAGACTTGCTCAACAAGCACCTTTCAGTGTCATGGTGAAAGAACCAACGAAAAAAGCAGATGTTTAGTTAGGGGAATTTCATGAAGCAAGTAGGAGGTTTTAAGCCAGAACAGGCGTTGTTAGGGGCAGAATGGCTGAGGGGAGTTGAAGGGAATGGGCTTGAAAAGTCAGTTGAAGGAGGGAAGCCTGCAGAGAGTGCAGGTGAGATTCAGGAGGATAGCTGTGTGGAAGAATTATGAAAGAGAGTGAGATTTGCTCATTTTTCCACAGTTTACAAGATGCAATTAAATGGTCCCTTAATGTGGAATATGTGACCACAGAGGGGAAAAGGACAAATTGCACATCTGTGGAATTTGATTAATGTGTGCCTGAACCAATATAAGGTTATTAGTGAGGGAATTCAAAGAAGGAGAAGAATCTTCCTCAGAGGTGCCTGTGAGAATCAGTGTTTAAATTGCCAAATGCAGGATATTCTTTGAGGTCCACACTCAGTGAAATTGAGCTCAGAGGCAACCATCTACCTTGTCAATCAGTATCTTGGTCAGAAGCTTTTCTTTCCAGAAAATTCAGTGGGGTCTTATGGTAGCTGACGGAAAACATCAGTAAAATGTTGGAATGATAGCTCTTTACATAAACCCAGAGCCTATGCCACAGATCTGGTACAGATCTGATCTTTGAGTTCCTTTCTCTTTCTCTGAATTCCCAGATGCTGGGTTAGTTCAATAATGAAATCAACAGATTCTCACAAGCTTCTCCAGTACCTACTCACCTGTCTGCTTCATGATACAGTTAGGGTACAATACACTGGTATCAGGTGTGTATGGAAGTGCATCCACAATGTAGTTCTTAGTATGGGCATTTTTTTGGTTGTTTGCTATTCACTATTTGTGGTCACAGGAATGTACTTCTGATTGGTAGAATAGCCATGGAAAATGGAGTGTTAGGGAAAAAATATGAAGTTAATATTAAAACTGAAATAAAATTTTTATTCACATGAAAAGATTATTAAAGAAATAAGTAAAAATATTCAAATGAATTAGCTGTTGGATAAAACGAAATCATGGATGTGCCTTCTAACTGAATAAGAAATCCTTTGAGTAGTTTTTGGCTAGTAAGAGAAGCAGATTTAAAGAACTGTGGCAAATATGAAAGGTTTCGTGTGTATTAGTGCAATAGAACACATAAATTAAGTGATAAATAAATTCCGCTAGAGGTTTGACAACTTTTCACACCACACCCATGGAAACAAAGAGATAAAGCATTTGCAACAAATATCACAGGTGAAAGACTACTCGCCTTCATATGTAAAGTGACTTTACAGAGCAATAGGAAAAATTACAATATATGGGGATAATAAGGTTAAACTTATTATCCCCATATTTTTTTTTTGCATAGATAACTTATAGAAGGCAAAAGTACAAATTACTAATAAACATACAAAATGTCTTCCTTTCACTTGTAGTGAATAAATACTGAAGGAACAAGAGACTTAAAGATAATTCCCAATATTGACATAGACTGTAGTGGCTGATACTATTATGTTATTCTGGTCTATATGTAATTTAGTAGGGCACTTCTTTTGAAAGCAGTTTGACCAAGAAAATATACAAAATTTGGAGTTATTCTAGACCTCAGTCATTATGCCGCTTCCCTCTTCCTTCTAGAATCTCTCCTTCAGTGATTATCATACAATATGATGACTGTAATAATATATGCTAACACCACCCTAGTGTACATAATCATCCTGGACTTATTCTCTGATCCACAGATTCCCCTATCGACTGCCTACTCATAGCCAATGAAGTTGTCCAGAACTGAACTCCTAATCGTCTCCCATAAATCAACTCCACTGACATTCTTCCCAAGTGCAGCTAATGGAAACTCCACCCCTCAGTTGCTTAGGACAAACCTCCTACATTGAAACTTCCACCAAAATCCTATTGGCTCCATCTCTATTTCTCACCACTTCCATTGCTATCACTTGATTAAAGTCACTCTCTTTTGTCCTATGTGAGTTATTTCGTAGCCAAGTGATTGATCTGTGCATCCTCCCCTGTCCCTTTATAAATTATTTTCAAACAGCAACCAATAAGCTTATTTGGCTTTCATAATAAAGCTTTCTATCTTTTCTTTTCCTTTCTTGTCTCTCTTTTCTTTTTCTTATTTATCTAATCCATCCATCCCTCCATCCATTCATCCATCCGTGTACCTGTTATATAATTCATCTTTTCTTTTGATAATAGGAATGACATTGGTTGAGCCTGTTAAAATAGGATAGAGAAAAGTAAATGAGAGTTTGATGACAGTAATCATGTAAATCTTATAGTTGTAGAAATAATCTTAGAAATATGGATTTACTTGAAGATAGCTTTAGTAAACAGCACCTGGTTTTTAAGAGTTATGCTGTTTGATACTGGGCTTCCCTGGTGGCTCATTTCTTAAAAAATCTGTCTGCAATGCAGGAGACCCAGGTTTGATCCCTGGGTCAGGAAGATCCCCTAGAGAAAGGAATGGCTACTACCCACTTTAGTATTATTTTCTGGAACAAAAATAATGTGTGAAATGAAATCTGTGTTCTAATGCTTCTCTTGCTAGTTTTAAAACAGCTATATTTTTTTCAGCTGCTGGTACTATAGAATTTAATGATGCATTGCAGCTAATTAGAGAAAACCTTCACCCCAATTACTGAGATTTCATTCTACCGCTTCCACATATTTAGTTTTATAGATTTTTTTGAATTCAGCTTTAAACCCACAAGCAAATTAATCAGTGTGATTTAATTCAGTCTTAACTTGTCTTTTGTGAATAATGCTTTCTCTAATACAAGTTGTGGCATTAAGATCAGTACTGATGTGAAGTTGCAGCATTTTTATCATGAAAGATTGCCTTAGGAAATTTAAAAATATAGAACAGTATCTAGATTAATTTTATTTGGTTGAAAGTATTTTATTGACTACTAATTACTATAGTTACTTCAGTTTCTTTTAAAATTCAGTAACCAAAATCCATCCTCTGGGCTTTGCTACTTGATAACATTCTGTGCACTTAAAAGACAAGAGAAATGGGTGGAATGAGAGGATTTAAAAGGGAAAGAGCAAATTATGGGGGTGGGGGAATGGAAATGATGCTAGTTAAACCTATAAACATCTATCCTACAGTTTGAAGTAGCTTTTTTGAGAAATAACTTAAATAATAATGCCTAGAGACTTTATTTTCAGCTTTAGGACTATATGAAAAAAATATACAACTTGTTGTTTTGTAGAATAAAGTTTAAAACCTTACCATTTTTTTATTTTCCACTGTCTTAACAAATTTTTTCTAATATATTCTTTGAAAAAATCTCAATAAGAAAAAAGTTCTTTGGTCTCATTACTTGTTTCATGTGTTTTGTAATAAGCATGAAGTATCAGTAGGCAGATCCCATTATATGGAAAGTTCTGGCAGAATTATGCAAAACATTCAGGCAGATTTATGCCTTTAGAATATAAAGAAATTGATTTTGAATATTTTAAAATCTTGGATTATTTTTAAAGCATATCTATCACAGAAGCACTTTACTTCTTCCAAATATAGTAGGCAATACATATTTTTTCTACAAATTAACTTTCTTTTAATTTGTTTACTTTCATACATATGTTTTTCAATTTAGAAAAGCCTGTCTAAATATTTCTTTGTATTCCTAAATGTGAAAAACAGGGATGACATTCTTATATACTCATGGTGTCATTATCTTGGTTCAATATTTAAATTATTTAAATACTTCAAGAAGTTTCTATAGCAATGCATAGGTGAAACTGAGTGAAGGCACTAGCTTTCTAAGAAGAGCCTCACCTGGTTAAAGATGCAATGTAAGTATACACATGTGAAGATAGTTAAACAAAACTGAATTGATCTTAAGATGAATTAATAGGACTTTTGCATTTGGGTCAAGGGAGGTAATAATCATCCCAATATAGTCCCTGCTATTCATATCATAGGCTAAATATATTATGTTTAGCTGAATATTTTAAAGAAATATTATCAAATGACAGTACACTTATGAGAGATAATCATGATGACATACATTTCTGGGAATCTTGTTATAAGATGAATAGTTAAAAGAAATATGAATACTTTGTTTGGCTAAGTAAAGATTTTGGAAAGAGGTATGATGGGTAACCTGAGATATCTGAAGTATTCAAAGATGCAGTGCTCTGTCTGCATCAGGCAGAAATTAACTCCCTGCCAGTAAAGAATATAGACAGAACATAGTACAAAGTGAATTTTGAGGTCCTGACACTAAAATTACATGCTAATTGTATCTGAATGATTTAGAGTACTATTAAATATCATAGCCATTTTACAATTCAAAAACATATATTCAAGAGATCCTTTATTGAATATTATATAATAAGATACAATAATGATTCATTAATGATTTCTCAACAATTTTTATTAGTACATCTAATGGCTGTAGTTTTACACTTGAAACTAACTGGTTTTTCCTATGTGGCATAACAAACACCATCTTAAAAATAATCTTGAGGCCAGGCCCATGGGACAACTAGCATTTTTTTCCTATGGTTTTTAAATAAACTGCTTGTTGAACAAAAGATACTTTGGGTAGTCTATTATTTTAGGAAACTATACTTCGGCCTGTTGTGTGAAAGTAACATGCTCCAAATATCTGAAAACTATGACTTTTCTATCTACACCTTAACATGGCAAGGAAACTTAATTATTGTCATCTGTGCATGTGCTTCTCAGTTGTTAACTTCTGAAAAATTACAGGGTAAGCATTCATACTTTTCTAGCTGAACTGAAGGCATTATCTGAAAAGGTAGACTTACCTAAAACCTCAATTATATTTTTCCTTCCATGAATCAGAAGTTAAAAAAAATAACATTCAAGAGTTTATTAGAAACATTGTAAGTAGATAGGAGTTTTAAGTAATATTTTCTGTTATAGTAATTTGAAACATCAAGTTATATTTGATGTGTCATGGCTTTTGAAATATTTTAAGAGTGCTCCAATGCCAGCTTTATTTTATTGTTAGCTAATATAATTAGTAGTAAATTTTGTGTGTGTCAGGTAGTAGGCAGTATTATTTTCCTCCAGGAAGGGGAGGGAGACACTGTACAACTTAGGTTAAAACCACAGTGGCTCAAATCATTCTCTAGGAATAATATTAAGTGCACTTTTTATGTATCATGTTGAAATTACCTTAGTGCATTAGAGTGGGCTAGTTTGTATTTCATTTTCTCAACATTCTTGTCATAGCCTCTGAGGAAGGGACTAAGGAATCATTTGATAGCTATAGTCCAGGAATGAGAAGGAGTTGTTCATATAAGACCACTGATGACTTGCTCAGTAGCCTGGATTTATCTTGATATGAGAATTGCTTTTGATGCTTTTATGTCACTCACATCCACAATAGAGATTACTATCACTTAGTTGGTTAGAGTATGAAAAGTGTGCACATAGGGCTTGCATAAGATAAGCAATAATACACGATATCAAATAATTTCATTTATTGTGGTTACTTTTGATTTCTTCCTTTACCAATCATAAACTATAAGAATTAGGTCGTGCATGGAACCATTTTTAATCGTAGTCTTTTCTTGGTATTCACTGCATACTGTTGTCTTTAAATATAGATGAAAATAGAACCTCAGTTTGAGGACAATTTGGATGAGTAAAATGAATGAAAATAAATATATTTTGGACTTTGGTGAAAAAAAATTAAATAATGAATGAATCATGAATGTTGTAGGTGGTGTTATAGTATGAGTAGGTGTTTGTAAACAACTCACTATTTTGTACTAAGCCACCTTGATTGCTCTGTTTTTAAACTCTCTAAACTTACTATAGCAAATCTGTAGAAATGGCCATCAAAATACTTATTTTATGAATGATATTATACTGTTTCCTACAATTTTTGCAGTATACTAGATAAAGGTAGGATTTTTCAAATGGTTGGATTTTATAAAATAAGCTTTAAAAAAGCTTCCACTTCCATTATTTCTGTTGTTGTTGGTACTATTGTTCAATCGCTCAGTCATGTCCAGCTATTTGTGACACCATGGACTGCAGCATGACAGGCTGCCCTGTCTTTCACCATTCATTGAGCTTGCTCAAATTCATGTCAACTGAGTCAGGGATGCCATCCAACCATCTCATCCTCTGTCGTCCCCTTCTCCTCTTGCCTTCAATCTTTCCCAGCAACAGGGTCTTTTCTACTGAGTCGGCTCTTTACATCAGGTGGCCAAAGAATTGGAGCTTCAGCTTCTGCATCAGTCCTTCCAATGAATATTCAGGGTTGATTTCCTTTAGGATTGACTGGGTTGGTCTTGTTGAAGTTCAAGGGACTCTCAAGAGTCTTCTCCAACACCACAGTTCAAAAGCATCAATTTTTCAGCCTTCTTTATGGTCCAACTCTCACATCCATACATGACTACTGGAAAAACCATAGCTTTGACTGTACTGACCTTTGTCGAAAAAGTAGTCTGCTTTTTAATACACTGTCTAGGTTTGTCAGACCTTTGCTTCCAAAGAGCAAGTGTCTTTTAATTTCATGGCTGCAGTCACCATCCACAGTGCTTTTGGAGCCCAAGAAAATAGTCTGTCACTGGTTCCATCATTTCCCCATCTATATGCCATGAAGTGATGGGACCGGACTCCATCTTCTTCGTTTTCTGAATGTTGAATTTTAAGCTTGAATTTTCCACTTTCACCTTTATCAAGAGGCTCTTTACTTCCTCTTTGCTCTCTGCAATTAGGGTGATGTCATCTGCGTATCTGATGTTATTGACATTTCTCCCAGCAATCTTGATTCCAGCTTGTGCTTCATCCAGCTCGACATTTTGCATGATATGCTCTGCATATAAGTTAAATAAGCAGAGTGACAATATACAGCCTTGATGTATTCCTTTTCCAGTTTGGAACCAGTCCATCTTTCCATGTCTGGTTCTAACTGTTACTTCTTGACCTACATACAAGTTTTTCAGGAGGCAGGTAAGGTGGTCTGGTATTCCCATCTCTTTAAGAATTTTGAATGCAGCACTTTAACAGCATGATCTTTTAGGATTTGAAATAACTCAGCTGGAATTCCACCACCTCTACTTGCTTTGTGATGCTTCCTAAGGCCCACTTGACTTCACCCTACAGGATGTCTGTTTTATTTTTTATTTTTATTTCAGGACCTGTGACTTTCTATACTTCATCCACTTTCCCATCTCTTTCCTTGTTTTTTTGATAATGACTAAAAGATGCTTATTTTTTGGCTCAGGCTAATTGTTTTTTATTTTGGTCATTCATAGTCTATGAAGTATGAAAAGCTACTTTTAGCTTCTTTATTAGTAGTGCTAGATTACCGTGATCAGCCCTGTCTGGCACAGCAGAAGGCAGCAAGAGGGTGGAGCAAATAGAGTAAATACATTACAAGAAAATGAATATTTGTTATTTAAGAAAGAAATTCCTCTAGTTGTTTACTGACAATTGCCTGAGATGCTGCTTCATGCCCTCCTCTGAGCATGTTCCTGGAGTTAAGGAGAGAGACATATTGCTGGGCAGTTTAGCATCTTTCTCTAAATTTTGCTTCTTATGGGTATTGGTCTGTTTTGAGACCTTTCAACATTCTCTTCCTTTCCTATATTAACATACTTTCTATTTCTTTATATCTCAAACTTCCTTGTGGAAGTTTTCATTTCCCTAATTTCTGCTGGTCTATCTCCAAGACATAGAAGACATCATTTAAGGAAGCATTGATGCTATAGTAGAATTTACAAAAAGGAAAATGGCTAACTTTTAAAAATTTACATCCACATCAAAGGGAAACATGATTTTACATTCTCCAAGATAGATCATACGATAGTTCACAAAAGTTTCAGTAAATTTAAGAGGATTGAAATCACATCAGGCATCTTTCCTGACCATAATACTTTGAGACTAGAAATCAACTACAAGATAAAATGGCAAAAAATACACAAACACAGGAAGTCTAAACAATACGCTACTAAACAAGTGAATCATGTAGAATTCAAAGAAGAAATAAAAAAATACCCTGAGACAAATTAAATGAATACACAGCAATCTAAAGTCTATGGGATACAGGAAAAGCAGTGGTGAGAAGGAAGGGTATAGCAATACAGGCCTACTTCAGGAGACAAGAAAAATCTTAAATAAACAACCTAACCTTATACTAGTAAAAGAAGAAAAAACAAACCCCAAAGTTAGTAGAAGAAAAGAAGTCATAAAGATTAGAGCAGGAAAAATTAAATAGAGAATGAAAAAAATTTTTTTAGTAAATGAAAAGCTGGTTCTTTGAAAAGATAAGCAAAACTGATAAACCTTTAGCCAGTCGTAACAAGAAACAAAGGGGGCCTGAATCAATAAAATCAGTAGTGAAAAGGAAGTCACAACCAACATCACAGAAATGTAAAGGATCATACGAGGTTACCAGAAATAATTATATGCCAATAAAGTGGACACCTTAGAGGAAATGGGCAATTTCCTATAAATGTACAATCTTCCAAGACTGAACCAGAAGGAACTAGAACATATGAACAGGAAAATTTCCAGTAATGAAACAGAATCAGTAATAAAAAATTCCCAGCAAACAAACGTCTAGGACTAAATGACTTCACTGCTCAATTCTACCAAATATTTAGAGAATGTTCAGGTGTTAATCTATCCTTCTCAAACTATTTCAGAAATTTGCAGAGGAAGGAATGCTTTCAAATTCATTCTATGAATGAATTCAATGAATTCATCCTATGGATCAAATTCAACCCTAAACCAAATTCAGCAGTATATAAAAAGGATCATACACCACAATCAAGTGGGATTTATCCCATAGATGCAAGGATGGTTCAGCACTCACAGATCAAATGACGTGATCTATCACATTAAAAAATTAAAGAATAAAAAGTCATATGATGATAATCTCTATAGATGTAGAAAAAGCTTGTGACAAAATTCAACATCTATTTATGAAAAAACTCCAGAAAGTTGGTACAGAAGGAACAAACCTAACATATTAAGGGCCATTATGATAAGCCCACAGCTAACATCATACTGAACGGTAAAAAGCTGAAAACATTTACACTAAAATCAGGAATAAGACAAGGGTGCTCACTTTCTCCACTTTTATTCAACATATTATTGGCAATTCTGGCCACAGTCACCAGGCAAGAAAAAGAAATTATAGGAATACGAATTGGAAAAGAGGTAAAATTGTCACTATTTGCAGATGATATGATATTATACATAAAAATTCCTAAAGATACCTGCAAAAAAATACTACACCTCACCAATGAATTTGGTAAAGTTGCAGAATACAAAATTGATATACAAGTATCTGTTACATTTCTATTGACTAACAACAAACTTGGACAGCAAGGAGATCAAACCAGTCAATCCTAAAGGAAATCAGCCCTGAATATTCATTGGAAGGACTGATGCTAAAGCTAAAGCTGAAGCTCTAATACTTTGGCCACCTGATGCAAAGAACTGACTCAATGGAAAAGACCCTGATGCTGGGAAAGATTGAAGGTGGGAGGAGAAGGGGATGACAGGATGAGATGGTTGGATGGCATCCCTGACTCAGGTGACATGAGTTTGAGCAATCTTTGGAAAATGGTGAAGAACAGGGAAGCCTGGCATGCTGCAGTCCACAGGGTCACAAAGAGTTGGGCACAACTGGGTGACTGAACAACAACAACAACAACAAGCTATCAGAAAGAGAAAATAAGAAAACAATCCTATCAAAAGGACAAAATACCTAGGAATAAATTTAACTAAGGAGATGAAAGATTTTTACTTGGAAAATTATAAGATACTGATGAAAGAAATTGAAGATGACTCAAACAGATGGAAATATATACTGTGTTCATGAACTGGAAGAATTAATGTTGCTAGTATGACCATACCATCCAAAGCAATATACAGATTCAGTGTAGTTCCTATCAAAATACCAAGGTTTTTTTTTCACAGAACTAGACCAAATAATCTAGAAAATTTGTATGGAAACACAGAAGACCCAGTAGACAAACAATCTTGAGAAAGGAGACCAGAGCTGGAAGTATCACACTCCTTGAATTCAGACTATACTACAAAGCTACAGTAATCAAAACAGTATTGTACTGGCATAAAAACAGACACATAAATCAATGGAATGGAATAGAGAGCTTAGAAATAAACCCACACACCTATAATAGATTAATCTACAACAAAGGAGACAAGAATACACAATGGATGATCTAGAGGGGTGGAGTTGGGGGGTGAGAAAAAGGCATAAGAGGAAGAGGGGAGATATATATATATCTGACTCACAATATTGTACACCAGAAACCAACACAGCATTGTAAAGTCATTATATTCCAATAAAAATAAAATAAAGTGAACTCATAAGCAGTAAAAAAGTTAAAAATAATATATAATGGGAAAAAAACAGTCTTCAATAAGTGATGCTGGGGAAACTGGTCAATCACATGTAAAAGAATGAAATTAGAACATTTCCTCATACCATATAAAAAAATACTCAGAATGGTTGAAAGATCTATAAGACTGAAAATCATAAAACTCCTAGAAGAAAACATAGGCAGAACACTCTTTGATATAAGTTGTAGCAATATTCTTATTGGACCTGTCTCCTAAGGCAAATGAAACAAGCAAATATTAACAAATGGGGCCTAATTAAACATAAACATTTTTATATACAAAAGGAAAATATCAACAAAATGAAAAAAATAATCTACTGAATGGAAGAAAATATTTGCAAATGATATAACTGTTAAGAAATACCCAAAATATATTAACAGCTCATACAGTTTGATACAAAAAATATAAAACAACTTGATTAAAAAATATATGAAGATCTGAATATACATTTTTCCAGAGAAGACACGTAGGTGACCAGCAGGCATATCACAGATGCTCAACATTGCTAATCATTAGAGAAATGCAAATCAAAACAACAATGAGATATCACCTCATACCTGTCGGAATGGCTGTTATCAAAAAGACCAGACATAACAAAAGTTGGCAAGGTTGTAGAGAAAAGTGAACCCTTATAGACTGTTGGTGGGAATGTAAGTTGATACAGACACTATAAAAAACAGTATGGAGGTTCCTCAACAAACTAAACATAGAACTGCTATTAATATATGATTTAGCAATTTTTCTCCAGGGTACATATCCAAAGAAAAGAAAAACCCTTAATTTGTAAAGATACATGTGCCTCAGTGTTTATAGCAGCATTGCTTACTGCAGCCAAAGTATGGAAGTAATCTAAATGTCCATCAACATGTGAATGGATAAAGATGACATGCCATACACACACACAAACACACACACACAATTGAATACTACTCAGACATAGAAAGATCGAAATTTTACCATTTGCAGCAACATGGGGGTACCTGGAGGATATTGCACTTAGTGAAGTAAGTCAGATAGAAAGAGACAAGTACTGTGTGTTTTCACTTTATATGTGCAACCTAGAATATAAAGCAAACAAATATAATGAACAAACTCACAGAGAGGAAACTACTTTTATTGGTAGGGAGAGTGAAGGCTGGAGGGGAAACATAGTGATAGGAGATTAAGAGGTATAAACTACTATGCATAAAATAAACAACCTACAAGGATGTATTATTATACAGCACAGGGAATATAGTCAGTATTTTATAATAACTTTAAATTGAGTATAATCTGTAAAAATTTTAATCACGTTACGCACCTGAAACAAATATGATATTGTAAATCAAGTTGATAGAAAGAAAAGGAAAACATGGTTTTGTAGGATATTGTTGTAATTGATATGGAGTAGTAAATAAAATAAACATAGTTTCTGCTTTTGTGTTGCTCTAAGTTTATTGTGAGAGGAAAGGCTTAAATAACCACAGAGATAAGTGTGTGATTCCAAATTGTGAGGACACTTGAAATACAACACAGGGAGCTATGGAATATTTAAAAATAAAAGGAGAGAGAGTGAATCTACTTAAGATTGGAAGATGTGGGTTAAAGAAGGTAATAGAGAAAGAAATAAAATTTGGACATAAAAGTTTGTTACAAATGGAAACTTTATGAATTTTATAACAAAACTCAAATTACCTATGTGCTTATCTTCGACTGATTGGTCAGATAATGGGGAAAAAAAAGAAAAAGAAAAGATCTATTTAGTCCATTAATTACTCAAATCAATAATTAACTTTACCTAGATTTTACATTCTGTGTGCTATCAAATAGTTTGAACTGAACATTCATATTGGCTAAAAAGCTTATTCTAAAAGCAGTAACAATACATATGGGAACATATTGACTACCTTGTGTCCCCAATCCTGATTAAACTAATTAACATATATTTGTTTATAAATAGGCCTGCTGATTTTGTAGACAAATACTGAAGAATACATTCATGACCAGAGTAGACTTTAAACATTCTGTTATCTTTATTTCTATCATGGGTGAATAAATGTTGGAAGAAAAGTATTTTTCTAACCATTTTTCCCCAAATGTTTATTTAATGACTGTTATATAAAATAAGAAATGAGAGCTAGAGAAAGAATAAACTATTATAAGTCACCCATAATCCTACCATTCACAGGAATATAGCTTGCCACATTTATTCTGTGTGATTTTGTGAAATGCTTTATGTTATATGCTACCCACTCCAGTATTCTTGAGCTTCCCTTGTGGCTCAGCTGGTAAAGAATCCATCTGCAATATGGGAGACCTGGGTTTGAAACCTGGGTTGGGAAGATCCCCTGGAGAAGGTAAAGGCTACCCACTCCAGTATTTCTGGCCTGGAGAATTCCATAGACTGTGTAGTCCATGGGGTCGCAAAGAGTTGGACAAGACCGAGTGACTTTCACTTTCACTTATATGCTACCTACCCATTTGTAGTCTGTTTAAAGAATATGTCATATTTTATCAATATCCTAGTACTGGATATTTAAGATGGCTAAGAATTATACTAAGGTAAACACTGAGAATGGAGCTTGTCAGTCAAAGGGTATGCACATTTTATAGTTTATAGTATTTTTATTATTTATTTCTTCTAAAAGATCAAATGAGCTGTAACCAACATAAGTTTATGTGTGTCCTTTTTCAGAAGAGCATTGTTAAGAGCAGGCATTGATCTTCTTTTAATCTTCATAAATTTAATAGACAGTTTTATTATGTGAATTTTTATTCTTTCTAACACATAAATACCATAATCATTCCCATTTACTAATATTGAAACTATGCTGTAAGAGAGTAAATGATGGCCTTGAAAGTGAAAGCGAAAGTCACTCAGTCGTGTCCAACTCTTTGTGACCCCATGGACTACCTAGCCCATGGGATTCTCAGGCCAGAATACTGGGTAGCCTTTCCCTTCTCCAGGGGATCTTCCCTACCCAGGGATTGAACCCAGGTCTTCTGCGTGGCAGGCAATTTCTTTACCAGCTGTGCTTTAGATCACACATATTGAAACGTGGATTTGGACCAGATCTGTATTACAGACGCTATGCTTTTAGCCACTGTATCCCTTGTTGCATATTGTTATCTAGTAGACAAGTACCTCCTTACCACATCTTATTTTTTCCTATTTTTTTCACGCTTACATTTCCAAGCAGTGTTTCCCTATCATTTCTACTTATCATCTTCCTATATCCCCAAAGATAAATCCCATTAGCTTTTGATTGGAGTTGCATTGTCATAATCTCAGAGTTAAAACATACCACAGAGGCCATCTGAAAACTTGTACAGGTTGTCAGATGAGATGTGGTGAGCTCATGAGAAGCAATTAAAGATATTGGAAATAGGTCTTCTACTGCAGAGTTCCAGTCTTAGAAGCCAATGTGAAGATCAAAATTCCACAGTTTGGGTGCAAACTGGAGGTAGTATAGGTGAGCATGAGGAACAAAATGCTAGGTCAGCAGTAAGGAGACTTGAGTTCTAGTCAGCTGGCCTTCCAATCAAGTTGCCATCTTCCAGGGAATGACCAATCGCTTAAACTCATTTGGTCTTGGAATATATATTCTTTCATGATCTTTAAATTGTTTTTAAGTTTAGGTATATTTGGTATTCAGTATAAGTTTCAGATATACAACATAGTGATTCACAGTTTTTAAAGGTTATACTTTATTTATAATATCTTAAATATTGGCTATATTCCCTGTGCTGTACAATACATGCTTGTAGCTTATTTATTTTATACATAATAATATATTTTTTATTATTTTATACATAGTAGTTTGTACCTCTTAATCCTTTTCCCCTGTCTTTCCTCTTCCCCTCTTCCATCTTCCCACTGGTAACCACTAGTTTGCTCTTTACATCTGTGGGTTTGTTTCTTTTATGTTACATTCACTGGTTTTATTTTTTTAGATTCCACATATTTGCAACAACATGGATACACTTGAAGGATATTACGCTTAATGATCTTTCCATTTCCAAAATTAAATTTTGGAAAGTTTTTTTTTAGAAATATTAGTAGTTTCTTTTTATCAGGAAAAATGAGAAAATAGGGTCTCAATTAATAGTTTAATATTGTAATCCTTGTGTATAACTTTAGCTTGACAGTAAATGAAAATTAATGGAAAGTAAAAGCAGTTTTCTGAGGGGAAAAACCAGTCACTATAAGAGGAGAAACAAGCCAGCCTAGTCATTCCGTTGTTTCCATTAAGATCCCTCTTGTTTAATGGCACAATTTAAACGCAAGAACCTTCAAGAGAACTAAGCCCATTTAATCTGACAGTTATTACTTGACTTCAGAGTACCTTGAAAAGTAGTTAAATCAATGGTTGCATAATTTTAGCATTTTTAAATGGTTGATATACTTCAATAAATCACAGTGTGATTAGAAGTAAGTTATTTATTCAGCCATTCTCAAGAACTTTGAGAACCATCCTTCCATATGGTAAGGAAGGAAGCAAATGAAACTAAAACCTCAAACTAAAAGTCTTCTTTACTGCTGATGGTAACACTTCATTATCATTTAAATGTTCTGTTAGAGGGATTTTGATTTAATAATGGCTTATTAACTGTAATAAAATATTGTATGGTTAGAGGAAAAATGGAAAATTCCTTTTAAATGAAGGTGAAATTCTGAGAAGTTTAGCTAAGAATGCATAAATATTTAGAAACATATTGATGTGTAGGTTGGTATTTATCAATACATTAAAGATTTGTTTTCTGTTCCAGTCAGTTCAGTTCAGTTCAGTCGCTCAGTCGTGTCCGACTCTTTGCGACCCCATGAATTGCAGCACGCCAGCCCTCTCTGTCCATCACCAACTCCCGGAGTCTACACAAACCCATATCCATCGAGTCAGTGATGCCATCCAACCATCTCATCCTCTGTCGTCCCCTTCTCCTCCTCCCCCCAATCCTACCCAGCATTAGGGTCTTTTCCAGTGAGTCAGGTCTTCGCATGAGGTGGCCAAAGTACTGGAGTTTCAGCTTCAACATCAGTCCTTCCAATGAACACCCAGTATTGATCTCCTTTAGGATGGATTGATTGGAACTCCTTGCAGTCCAAGGGACTCTCAAGAGTCTTCTCCAACACCATAGTTCAAAAGCATCAATTCTGCAGCGCTCAGCTTTCTTCACCGTCCAACTCTCACATCCATACATGACCACTGGAAAAACCATAGCCTTGACTAGATGGACTTTTGTTGGCAGAGTAATATCTCTGCTTTTAAATATGCTATCTATGTTGGCCATAACCTTCCTTCCAAGGAGTAAGTGTCTTTTAATTTCATGGCTGCAGTCACCATCAGCAGTGATTTTGGAGCCCCCAAAAATAAAGTCTGACACTGTTTCTACTGTTTCCCCATCTATTTCCCATGAAGTGATGGGACCAGATGCCATGATCTTAGTTTTCTGAACGTTGAGCTTTAAGCCAACTTTTTCATTCTCCTCTTTCACTGTTCCAGTATTTAATAATAAATGTTGATTAAACCTCTATTTATATTAAAGACATTGTTCTAGTCTCTGGCATTGTAATGGTGAGTGGGAGAGTGCATGTCCTACAGGACTCCAAGTCTAGCAGACTGATCAAGTCAATTTCACTCTCTTTGACCTACTGGTAATCTTTTATAATTACACCAAGTGGCACTTGGCCCCCATGTCTAGAGAACCTGGAAGAATGTATAGACCAAGAATTGAAGGGTAACAGAACAAACATTTAGTGAATATAATGGCGAGTCAGAATTTGATTCTGTTTCTTAGGGTTCTGGTCCCAAATTTTATGCTGTTTGCCCTGCACCACTCAATCGAAACCTATTGTGTTTCAGACACTATACCAGGCACTGGAGATGAAGCTAAGCAAGATAGGTAAGGTCTTTGCCTTACAAAACCTACAGTCTAGTTAGGGGAGACAGAAAAATAATTGTGTGAATTATTAATATTTTCTAATCCCTAACAAACATCTAAATAATTTTGAAGTGTTAGCATTCAGGGTAAAAGAAGAAATTAAAAAAAAAATCTTTGGTATTCTTTCTTAACATAGAGAAGGCTGATTCTGCTTGCATTGAGAATGGTGAGTAAATGTACTACTCCTAAATCTACTGTGCTTTGTGATTTAACGGAATCCTTATGTACATGTTGTGGTGTGCTGTGTGTAGTTGCTCATTTGTGTCCATCTCTTGCAACCCCATGGACTGTAGCCCACCAGTTACCTCTGTCCATGGGGATTCTTCAGGCAACAATACTGGAGTGGGTTGCCATGCCCTCCTCCAGGGCATCTTCCCAACCTGGGAATCTTTCCAAACCAGGTCTCCTGCGTTGAAGGTGGGTTCTTTACCCTCTGAGCCACATACGTACATGTTACAATGAGGTGATTTTCGACCACTACCTTGTAAACACCCTGAAGCAAACTAATAGCATTATTGTGACAAGTGTTGTTTTTAATTATCAATAGGAGATATGTAATTTTATTAGACTGAATTGGTATAATTGCAACAAAGAACAATGAAAACTGAAATTTTAGTGAGCTTATGCTGCCTAAAATTGGGATGAATGTTACATTAATACTGAGACACAGGTTCAATCCCTGGGGCAGGAAGATCCTCTGGAGAAAGAAATGGCAGCCTACTCCAGTATTCTTGTCTGGAAAATGCCATGGACAGAGGAGCCTGGCGGGCTACGGTCCATGGTGTCACAAAGATCCAAACACAACTCAGCAATTAAAAAGTAGCGGCGGCAGCGGCAGCAGGGTTTTCAGTACTGAACCAAAGTCCTTGTTTTCTTATTTGTTTGGGGTTAAGAAAAGCTGCTTTCATTGTGCAGATGTTTAGTGTGTACTCTTTGAAAAAACATGCAAATTTTATTTTCTTAAATTCCTTTAAGAACTCCAGTTCCCTTAAAACCTTAATGTTTTAATGACCAGATTTCAGAAAGCCGTTAGGTCTTACTTAAGCTGAGAAACATACAGTACCACAATAAGAAAGTACAGGATGAATATATTAGTAGTGGTACTACCATCAAACTTGTTACTTACGTAGAACACCTAATAAAAAAGACCTGATTCTGTAATCAAAATTTAGTGGAGTACTAGAGCTAGTATATTTGATAATAGATTTATCTTTAATTGGTTTTAAGAAAGCTCTTGTAGTGAAATCTCCCTACAAATTCACAGAGGAAGAGCTTCATTTATCTGACATTTTGAGGGCTATTGTAAAAGGTTCAAAAGTAAGACAAAAAGATATTCGAAAACAAAAACAAACCAAAACAAACAAGCAAATGAACAAAAAACCCAGTCTAAGTTTTCCTTTTTTATAGCTTAAAGTATATTATAGAAGATTCAGAAGAGCTGATAGAAAACTCCAAGTCTTATTTATGTGACATTTACTTTCTAATTAATAAAACATGTGACCTGATATCACTTAATCTCAATATACTTCTGTTCTCTATTGGCAACGATGCATAAAAATGTCAGTGTGAAAGCATGAGTTATTTCACAGAAGTATATTTTCCAGATAACTTTGTACCTTCCTGCACAATTATTTAAACAGAAATTTGAGAAAAGTCTTTCAAACGATACTACATATTTTCTCTATAATGTATATTATATATTACATAAATTAAGAAAATATTTTCATCGCCAGGAGCACTATACTTCCTCATAAATTTGGACATGCACTCATACTCGTTTAACCCCTTAATTCCAAATTCCATAAGGCAGTTTGTTACTATAATCTTAAGGGTAACCTTTTAAAATAGTGTTCAAATGTATCCTTGTTTGTTCATATATGCATACATTTTCACACAAAATTAGACTTTTTGTAAAATTAAAACAAATATAAAACAAGACAATATAAGACATGCATAAACACTTCCACGTACGTTTACAAGGAAACGATTAAACACAATAAAGGTGTACAACCACCTGAAGTCTAATTTTTATTGAACTTGCTCTTGTTGAGATTTTGTTTCTCCGGGAAGCTGAATTAAAAAAGAGAAATAATGTCTATTAAAGGAAGAAACATATTTGCCTAAACACTAAAATACTTTCTGCTGCCATTAGATCCAAAGAGGACTTTGTTATGCAAACTTTTTTGTTTGCAAACAATAAAGTGCATTGATTAAGATAAGAATCAGCAAAGTTTCTATAGAAAGGACAGGAAAGTACCAAGTTTAGAGTTTGTAGGCCATGTGGTCTTTGTCTCAACTAATAAAATTTGCAGCTGTAGCATGAAAAGAGCTGCAGACAAAATGTAAATAATGAACATTGCTGTTTCCCAGTAAAAGCTTATTTATAGTCACATTAATTTGAATTTCATTTATTTTAACATGTCATAAAACATTACTTTCCCTTTTTCACTAATCTCTTAAAAATGTAAAAACCATTCTTAGCTCACTGGCCATCCAAACACAGGTGGCAGTCCACATTTGGCCCTCAGGTCTTAGTTGGCTGACCTCTGCTTAAGATTACTACATCTCTAGTTGGATTGCCAGATTTCTATCCTATTTAAAATTGCAGCTCTCTACCCTTAGGGTCTTTAGGTACCTTCTATTATTTAATGTTCTTCACAGCCTTAACTATTGTATATATAGTTCATTTCTTTATTTGTTGTGTCACTATTAGAATAAACATTTCACACAAGCAAGGAGTTTTGTGTCTTTTGCTCATTGCTAAATAATTAGCGCCTAGAATAGTGATTGGTACATGTTATATGATCAGTAAATACTTATTTTATCAATAGGTATAGTTCTGATGTTTATCGGACACATAAATTTGGAAGCCATTAATATATAAAATGCCGTAAGTACTTAGCTGTGATAACTCAAAATGACACAGTAGCTAGGAAAGAGAAAAGAGAATAAGATCAAGCTTTGGGAAGCTCCTACATTTAGGTGAAATAGATGAGAAAGGGCCTGAAAGAACATTGAAAAGTGGTTGGTGATATCAGATCAAAAGCAAAAATATTTGATTTCATGGAATTCAAAAGAGAAAATGAGCAATTATATTGAAATCTAAAATATAAGTGAAATGTGGAAAGTATTGCTTGGATTTTTCAACATAGAACATATTGGTGGACTTGATATAATAGAAGCAGATTGATTAGAGTAGTGGTGACAGATGCAGCACTGAAGTGAGGAGCAGTAATGTAGTAATTAGGAGTGTGATTTTGGCATAGGGATGATCAAATTAACATACGATAATGGTGTGTGTACATGCTGAGTCCCTTCAGTTGTGTCTGGCCAGGTTCTCTGTCCATGGAGATTCTCCTGGCAAGAATATTGGAGTGGGTTGCATTTCCTACTCCAGGGGAATTTCCCGACCCAGGAATTGAACCCATTTCTCTTAGTCTTCTGCATTGGCAGGTGGGTTCTTTACCACTAGCGCCACAATGGCACAAGTAAATACATCTAAAAAATAGTTCCAAACATATGAGGAGGCATTATATATGACAGAGATGGACCAACATATTAATACATAAGTGGGAAAGGCAAGACCATAAATGTTATTGTGCTTAATGGGGAAAACAAAGTTCAGTTTGACCTCATTTTTCCACAGTTTCGTATGGAACTACAAAGGACTTCAAATAGCCAAAGCAATTTCGAGAAAGAACAAAACTGGAGACATCACACTTAACTGATAACAAAATACTTTAAAAATCTGCAGTCATTAGAATATGTGGTACAAGCATAAAGACAGACATATAGACCAAGGAACAGAATACAGAGCCCAGAATTAAACCGGCGCATAGATAGTCAACTGATCCTTGATAAGGGTGCTAAAAATTCACAATGGGGAAATGGTAGTCTTTTCAATAATTGGTGTTCGGAAAATTGGGCATTTGCATGCAAAAGAATGAAATCGGGTTCTTACCTCATACCGTGCACAAAAATCAACTCAAAATGAATTAAGAAACTGCTAAGACCAATGTCAAAAAGCTTTCCCCTGTGTTTTCTTCCAAGAAATTTAGAGTTTCGGGTCTTATGTTTAAATCTTTGCAGTGATTTTTTGGATATAAACAATAACACAGGCAACAAAAACAAAAATAGACAAATGGAACTGTACCAAACTAAAACGGCTCCGCACAGCAAAGGAAAAAAATAGCAGGAGGAAAGACAACTTATAGAACGGGAGAAAAATATTTACAAACCCTATATCTGATGAGAGATTAATATCCAAAATATATAAGGAACTCACAAAACTTAATAGTGAGGAAACCAAATAACCCAATTTAAAAACAGGCAGAAGTCATGAATAGACATTTCTCCATAAAAGACATATGAATAGCCAACAGATATAAGAAAATGTTATGTTATAGAAAGAACAAAGGGCCTTTAAGTCACCCAGACCATGAATTTATTATCAACTTTGTAAAATGGAAACAATAAGATCTGCTTGGTATCATTTTCATACAGATTAAAATAGTGGTGTCATTTTCTGTTTCTTTCAAAGTGCAAACCAAGTGAATCTAAGAAAACAATATTGAAATCCCTGCCGAGCTATATTTGAACCTTAGAAGAGGGATATTTTGTTTGCTCCTCACTAGATACTGTGATTTCAAAAATAGGCTGAAGGCTGCTGACTATTCAAGGCAAGATAACTTCTGAGTCACTCAGGTCTTTGGACTTTCCCAGAATGTTACTCATATTTCATTGATAAAATACATTAGTTTTAGTTATTGTTGTTGTTAAACTGTCTTAATCAGAAAACTAGAACCTTCTGAAGGTAGTAGCTGTATATATATTTTTTTGTCTATATCTGAAAGACAAATCATTCATTCTAGAATTCATAAGTGACCATCAACCAATGAGCAAATGAAATAGCAGACTGATAGAATTATGAATTTAGGGAAGGAGTTATTCCCTTTACTTCTTTGATACTGTTCTCTCACTTTATTAGATTAGTTACAATTTGCAAAGCTAATATCATTAAAGGATTCAATAATTGAAAATAAAATAATTGCATAAAGATTTTGTTCAGATATAAAACATCACTAAATACCAAATAAATTCTTTGTCTAAATGAGATTTTCAGTACAGTTTTGAAGGGTCTTGGCATTTAAGAAGTTGAAACTGGAATATTTTATAGAGAGCTCTGTTATAAATTGTAAAATTACAGCTTGATTTCCCAGAGCAAAGTGTTTTTCGGCTAAAGCCTTTGGCTTTGTGCTGGAGACTAATGGCTCAGGTCAGAGGTTTGGCACTGGGTTTACCCTGGGGCAGAGGGACAAACTGGAGTTGTATCTGATGAGATTAAGCTAATCTTCCAGCCAAGCTGGCACGTGTAAATCCAGAGCATACAGACAGTTCTCCTACTGAGGGGCGTTCTCAAGTATTTTTGGCTTCATGAAAAGTAATGCTTAATAAAAGTGTATTAATGTCACCAAATGGAATACTCTGTTATTAGCTGATGTTCTAGAGACACTGATTGTTTGAAGGGATATTTGTCTCTTCCTGGAAAGGGAGGGAAAAAACTTTTAGTTTTTTGTTAATATAAAACTTTAGCTTAATTTAAAAAATTTTATTTTGAGATAATTGTAGGTCACATGCAGTTCTAAGAAATAACAGAGAGAGAATCTACCTTTCACCCAGTTTACCATATAAACAGGAAGTTGACATTGATATGAATCATCAACTTTATTGAAATTTCACCAGTTTGCATACACTGATTTCTGTGTATGTTTGTATGTGAGTGTGTGCGTGTCTGTGTGCATGCTTGGTTCTACACCAAACAATTTTATTACAAGCATAAATTCATGCAACCACTGCCACAGTCAAGGTACAGGGCAGTTCCATCGCTGGGCTCACCTTTCACTGCCACAGTCACCTCCCTCCCCTGCACCTTCCTAAATCCTGGCAACCACTAATCTGTTTTCCAGTACTTTAAATTGTCATTTCAAGAATGCTGTATAAATAGAACCATGTAAACTTGTAAGGTTAGCTTCTTTCATTATGCCTGATTCCCTGGACATCTACCTAAATTCTTGCATGTATTGCTAGTTTTGTTCCTTTTTATTACTGAATGGTATGCTATGGCATAGATTTACTACAGGTTGTTCAACTCTTCACCCACTGAAGAAAATTTACATTGTTTCCGTTTGGATCTATTACAAATAGAACTATAAATGTTTGTGGGCAGGTTTTTGTGTGGACATTAATTTTCATTTTTCTGGGATAAATGCCCAGAGTGTAATGGTTAGGTCATATGTTAAGTACATGTTTAGTTTTGTATGAAACTGCCAGAGTAGATATACAATTTTGTATACTCACCAGCATTATATGGACAAACTAGTTTCTTTGCGTCTTATCATTTGGGGTCATCATATTTCTTATATTAGGGTGTACAATGATACTACATTGTGGGTTTCATTTCTATTTTCATAATGGCTAATCACGGTGAACATACTTTCATGTGCTTAGTTTTTATCTGTATAGTCTCTTTAGCAAAACATCTCTCATGTCTTTTCTTCTAAATGGGTTTTTTTAAGCATTGAGTTTTTGTACTTTTTATATATTTTTTAATATATTTGTCTCTTGTTGGATATGTGCAAGTATTTTTGTTTTCCAGTTTGCAGTTGGTTTTTTCATTCTCTTCAAGTTTTATAGTCTTGCATTTTATATTTAAGTCCATGATGCATTTTGAGTTAACTTTTGTATAAGATGTAACGTTTGGGTTGAAGTTGGCTTTTTTCCCTGATGTATGTCCGATTTTTCCAGCACCATTTGTTGAAAAGACTGTACTTGCCAGTGTCGTGCTCTCTTCATTGCTGCAGCGATGGAATGTGCCGTAACACTGGACAGAGGGATTCCTACTACCTTGCTCCTTTCAATGCTCTTAGCTATTCTAGATATTACACTTTCCTGTTTACATTTAAGAATAAGCTTGTCTATGTCTACCAAGAAACTTTGCTGGAATTTTGATAGGAATTGCATTAAACTTATAGATAAATTTGGGGAGAATTACCCAATTAATTACTATTAATATGTTGAGTCTTCCAGTTAACTCATATTGTATATCTCTCCACTACTTTAGATGTTCTTTGATTTTCTTCATCAACATCTTGTAATTTTCAGAATATAGATACTGTCCATATTTTGATAGATTACTATTTTATAGATTATAGATGATACTATGATTTAAGTTTTCATTTCTACATGTTCATCATTATGTTTTAGTTTTTTGACTATTTCATTGGCTCTCAGCTCTCACCTATTGCTTATCCTCATAGTCAGCATGCACTGCCTGCAAAATTTCTAATAATTTGCTGTCTTTGATTTGCCATGGGCAGAAACTTTATCATGTTTGCAGGATCTGGGACTCTGGTAGAGTTCCTTAAAGAATCAAGTGACATCGTCTGTGAAATGGAGATGAGCAATAGTGGTACCTACTTCCTGAGGTGCCTATGAAAATTAAATCATAATATACAAAAATCATGGAGAAGGCAATGGCACCCCACTCCAGTACTCTTGCCTGGAAAATCCCATGGACAGAGGAGCCTGGTAGGCTGCAGTCCATGGGGTTGCTAAGAGTCAGACATGACTGGGCGACCTCACTTTCACTTTTCACTTTCATGCATTGGAGAAGGAAATGGCAACCCACTCCAGTATTGTTGCCTGGAGAACCCCAAGGACGGCACAGCCTGGTGGGCTGCTGTCTATAGAGAGCACAGAGTCAGACACGACTGAAGTGACTTAGCAGCAGCAGCAGCAGCGCATACAAAAATCATAGTGTTCAATATGGAATAAACATTCCATATTGAACGGTTAAAAAAAGAATGGTTGAATTCAATATATGGTTAAAAGAAAAAAGAATCAAGTGACTTCTGAGGCAGATATCATATGCTTGCAAGTCTTCTTTTCATGGGAAGTTTTACTTACTCTTGTATTCATGGCTGTTTTCTGGATGACGATAATTGCAAGTTTGATTACTGACATGTCTGGTGTCTCAGCAATGAAGACATTGGTGACAAATATCAATGTAAGTAATACATAAATCAAAATTCATTTTGGGTTAATTTCCCCAAAATCCCTTTAATAATGTCAACATAACATGCTGTATAAAAAAGATAATAATTTGGTTTCTGGAATATTGTAGAATACTAATGAGTTTTGACAGAATTTTTAAACTTACGAAAAAACATGTATTTCCCCTGTGCTACTAAATGGACTCATGTAAATAAGAAAAGTTTATTTTTGGTCCTAAAAACATTGGAACAGTTTAGTCACCATGACAACATATATGCTATTAAGTAGACAATTAAATAACTAGCAGTATTTACTATTCTGTTTTTAGGTCTTATTAATAGCATTGATACAAACTTAAGATGGTAGACACTGCATTTAGTGATAGAAATTCATTATGATGTATCAATAATTTAAGAAAAGTTATTTCAATTATGTAAAGTGAAAAAGAGGTTTCACACTCATAAGATTGATTAATTATAAAATAACCAAGTCTCACTTTGGTTTGGCCTATGTAGACCAGCTCACTTTCCCTCAAATATTTCTTAATTATATCCTCCTCTGAGCTACTGCCAATTATTTCCTCTAAAGCTGGCTTCTTTTTTTGCAACTTGCTTACCTTTCCCTGTGAATTTGACTGACTAGTGAGTGTGTCTTACTTTCCTGGTGAGATAGGCAAGCAACTGGCATGCAGAAACTGTAACTATTAATGCCATCTCCTATATGTTTTACATATAAAAGACACTCTATACCAATACTATGTAATTATTTAATGAAATTAGTCATGTCTCCTGTTCTATTCCATATGTGGTGCAACTTAATTCTATCCAAATTTGCCTAATGCTAATATTTTTAGTGGTTGCAAACTGGTGATAGTAATGATTTTCCATATAGTGTTTTATCTGACACATCCATATGTAACACACATAATGCATACAAATCATAGGCACAAAGATAAATATGTTTTTATGTATGTATATACCATATAACTGCTACTTAGATCAAGATAAAAACATTTTTATCACTCAGAAAGGCTCATCCCATGGTATGCCCAGGTAAAAGGACTGGTCACCTACTCCAGTATTTTTCCCTGGAGAATTTCATGGACTGAGCCTGGGGAGCTACAGTCCATATGGTTGCAAAGATCGGACACAACTGAGGGACTAACACTTTCACTTTCATACGCATATTTCACTTTCCCCACTCCAAAGTAATCAGTTTTAAAAATTGAGATGTAATTCACATATAAAATGCAACATTTAAAAATGTACAATTCAGTAGTTTTTAGTAGATTAACGATGTTGTGTACCCATCACCACCCTCCAGAACATTTTCATCACCTGGAAAATAAACTTCAGCCCCATTAGCGATAACTTTCTATTATCTCCTCTCCCAAGCCCTTGAAAAGGACTAATCTACTCTCTGTCTCTATGGATTTGCTAATTCTGGACATTTCTTATAAGTGGAATCATATTCATATGATATGTGGTCTTTTGTGACTGGTTTATTTCATTTAGCATGTCTTCCAGTTTCATACATGTATCAGTACTTTATTTCTTTTTAATGAGTAAATAATGTTCTCTTGCATGAATTTACTATATTTTGATTATTCATTCATCCATTGATGGACATTTGAGTTGTTTGTTGTAACCGCTATTTTGATGCTAAACTTCATATAAGTGGAATCATGCAGTATATATGTAGTATTTAATTATATGGATATATCAAATGTGCCATCTTCATTCTATGGCTGATGAACATAAGGGTTGCTTCTAAGTTGGGGCTGTTATGTATAAACGTATTATGAAATTTCTTTTTGTGAACATATTTACAGACTTCTGTAGTGTATATTCATAGGAATTAAATTGATGAGTTGTAGTATTGGTAGGAGTTTGGTTTTATTAAGAAGTTGTCAAAGAGTCTTGAAAGTGATAGTATTATTTGACATTCCCACTAGAATACGTGATAGACCAGTTGCTCCATATATTCCCCATGTTCTTGGTATATTCTTGGTATGTTGGCAGCCTTTTACATTTAAGCCACTGCAGTCTGTGTGTGTGTATATTGACATCTAATTGTGGTTTTAATTTGCATTTCCCCATATTTAGTGATTTTGAAAACCTTTACAAATCACATTGTTTAGGTAATCTCTTTTGTAGTTGCCCAACTCACAAGTTTCTTTCTTTCTTTTTTTTTAATTAGGTTCTCTGCCTATTTCCTATTGATTTGAAGAAGTTTTCATTTTATCTTGGATATGTCTCCTTTGAAAGATACATGTGTGACAAATATCTTCTTTCAATCTAAGGCTTATATTTCATTTTCTTAACTTTTAAAATTATATTTATTATACAAGTTTTTTAAAATTGGTTTTAATATAGTCTGTATGTTATTTCTTATAGCTTACTTATTCATGAAATACTGCCATAGAAAATTTAGGAGGAATACTTGAGCATGTAAATATTCAAGTAACTATACTTTTTTGTCTGTTTTAGTGGTCCCAGAGAGCTAAATTCCTGAGACATGTTACTAATAGTGAATTGTCTAATTATAAGGCAGCTCTGTCTGGTATTGCTATCCCATTTCAACTATAAATAATAACAAAGCAGGCTTTATTCACTAAGAACATATTGATCAGTGTCTAGTCTGATAAATGTCAGCATATTGGGAGAGTGAATGGAAGAGCTTGGTATTCTATGAAAGATTTCTGGTTTTATAATGCCTGGTCATTTTATACATTCATACATTGCTATTTACTATATATCTAAGTGTTAGAGTTATAAAATAATGTTTCATTCTAGAAATAATTGTCACCATAAGTATATATAAAGCCATATCAAATACCCTCTATCTATATCAGATTTTCTAAGGACAGTATTTTTAGAAGTAAAATTAAAGAATAAAGTATTTTTGTTGTTCAGTTCAGTTCAGTCGCTCAGTCGTGTCTGACTCTGTAACCCCATGGACCACAGCACTCCAGGCCTCCCTGTCCATCACCAACTCCCAGAGTCTACCCAAACTCATGTCCATTGAGACAGTGATGCCATCCAACCATCTCATCCTCTGTCATCCCCTTCTCCTCTTGCCTTCAATCTTTCCCAGCATCAGGGTTTTTTCAAATGAGTCGGCTCTTTGAATCAGGTGGCCAAAGTATTGGAGTTTCAGCTTCAACATCAGTCCTTCCAATGAACACCCAGGACTGATCTCCTTTAGGATGGACTGTTGTTATTGAGTTGCAAAGTCATGTCTGACTCTTTGTAACCCCATGGACTGTAGCACTCCAGGCTTCCCTGACTTTCGCTATCTCTCAGAGTTTACTCAAATTCATGTCCATTGAGTCAGTGATGCTACTTAACCACCTCATCCTCTGCCACCCACTTCTTTTCCCTTCAACATTTCCTAGCATCAGAGTCTTTTGCAACAAGTTGGCTCTTCACATTACATGGCCAAAATGTTTGAGTTTCAGTTTCGGCATCAGTCATTCCAATGAATATTCGGGGTTGATTTCCTTTAGGATTGACTGGTTTGATCTTGCAGTCCTTGAGTAAAGTATATACATGTGTGTGTGTGTGTGTGTGTGTGTGTGTGTGTGTGTGTGTGTGTGTGGCACAGTGGTAAAGAATCTCCCTGTCAATGCAGGAGATGAGGGTTCGACCCCTGGGTCGGGAAGATCCCCTGGAGTAGGAAATGACAACTCACTCCAGCACTCTTGCCTGGACAATTCCAATGATAGAGGAGCCTGGCAAGCTACAGTCCATGTATGTATATATACAGTCTATATATATATATTCAGTTTTGTCAGTACAATCAGGTGATTCATTTCTACCCACAGCATATGAGAGGAACTCCTTCTTTTAAAGACACCAGGAACATCATTTGTCATGGGTGACTTTTAAAAGGATCATGACCAGATTCTTTATAAGATGGTTTCTGGATAATTAATCAAATTACTTCTAAAATATAATTTTAGAAAATATTTTCACATGTGGAAAAGTATTCTTATTTATTTATGTATGCACATATAAAATTACAGAGATGAGACAGAGAACAATAGAAACTCTAAATTTCGTCAGAGCCCTACTACATTTGGAAAGTTAAAAGTCCCAAACAGTAGCTTTCACAAGTTAAAAATTGATAACAATTGCTATTTGCTTTTTTTCACTGCTCATTTTGCTAGAAAACAAAGACCATGAAAAGCTTGGTGGGAGTGGTTTTCTGTATTTTTTAAACAAAAACCTTATGTCTCACTTTTGTATGTGAAGTCTAGTCATAGAAAATTTACCTGTAAATTGAAACCTATGAATTTTAACCTATAATCCTGGAATGGTTATAGCAGTCTTCTATTGCTAAAAATGTCCTTTTACTTTTAAATAATGGAAATTAATTTACTTTGGCTTTATTTTATTACATTTCTCTGAGTTAATTCTGTAGGGATTTTGATACCCTGGGAATTGGCATACTAACATCCAGTCAGCTGCTCTGCTTTGGTCCACATGGCTGCCTGGCTATACTCAAAAAACAATAATAATAATAATAAGGTGAGCTTTCTTTCCTTCCCATAAAGTGAATGAGAATTGAATTCCTGCAGAAAACACTGCTTCACTTGTTGGCAGTCTTGAGCTTCTCATTCCCAGGAAGGATTGTAAAAATGTTTTAAGTGCAAATGTCATTTGCTTGGCATTTTGAACTGATTTTCACTAACTTAATACTAATTCAGTTGGACTGGTGGACAGAGATTAATTAGCATGGCATAACTTAATTGCAACAAAGGGAGCAGGAATTTTGAAGAATGTGAATGATGACTTCAATGCCTATCATAATGTCATCAATGTATTTATTCCACTGTTTTAAAAAAGAAAACTGGGAGATCATTTTCACTAATCAACTATTATTAAAAATAACTAGCACTATATTGTCCCTGATATAAGATTTTATAGATAAACCGTAAAATATTTTAGAGAAGTAAGAGACATCAAGAGGGAGCCTTGTTTAGTTCACTACCTTCAGGCACTTAAAATACAATTGACTTATTATCCTCATTTTCACATTAAAAATTTGTTGAAGATGATTTAGAAGTGGTCTGTCTGTGGTCACTGAATTCAGGAGCAGTGGTAGGAGATACCTCCACTAAAACTAAAGCTGTTCAGCCCCGTCTCATTACAGAATACAGTTCTTTTATTTCAAATGAAATTGCCATTTGTTTCTCTTTCAAAAGCAAGCAAGAGATTTTAGAGACAGATTCTAAAATCGTGTAAGATACTCTCATATACTACCAGTCAAAGTGTAATTTGGTACAAATCTTCTGAGAAACAATTTGGCAAGAGCCTTAAAAATGTTTTTATACTTTATTCAGTAATTTTACTTCTAAAATTGCTGTCCTTAAGACAATCTGATATAAAGTGTTGATGGCTAGAAAAAAAAAAAAAGGTTCAGGATATTTGTTATGACTTGATTTATGAAAGGGAAAACTGAAAATCTTGGCATCCAATTATAATACAATGGTTAAGTGAATTGTGTTGTAATTATATTAGGAATTATTTTGCAGTGACTCAAATTATGTTTTTGAATCAGCATTTCATGGCCTGGGAAATGATTATAACATGACATTGAGTGATTATAGCCTGAAATAAAACTTTAGAGACTCAAGTTTTATAAAAATACTCTACATGTGTATATGTGTACTCTGTTGTGTCCAACTCTTTGTGACCGCACAGACTGTGGCCCACTAGGCTTGTCTGTCCATGGGATTCTCCAGGCAAGAATATTGGAGTGGGTTGCCATGTCCTCTTCCAGGGTATCTTCTAACCCAGGATGGAATATCTCCTGTATTGGCAGGTGAATTCTTTTCAACTAGCTCCACATGGATCTCCTGCATTGCAGGCGGATTCTTTACCATCTAAACCACCATGGAAACCCCTGTATGTGTATAAATATGTATAAATAATGAAGAAATTCTGTGTTCTTCTTTATAGTTTTTTGACTTCTCATGTTTTGTATGATGAGTATTAAAATACATTTTAAAGTATATTCAAAGAATGAATTAGAGAGAATCAACCTTCTTCCTTTGACTCTAGTCTATCATTTCCTCAGAGAATCTTGATTTAACTTCTTGGTTTCTAGTGAAAATATTTAGGTCTCTCTTCTTCTAAGCTTCTTCTAAACACTAATACCATAAAGGATGAAAGTGTTGGGGGAGGGGACCTACCTGAATGACATTTATCAAATTTTCTCTGTATGATATAATCTAGGCCTCCTGGTGGCTCAGATGGTAAAGAATCTGCCAGAAAGCAGAAAATTGGATTCAATACCTGGGTCAGGAAGATCCCCTGGAGAAGAAAATAACTACCAACTCCAGTATTCTTACCTGGAAAATTCCATGGATAGAGGAGTCTGGTGGGCTACAGTCCATGCAGTTGCAGAGTCAGATAGGGACACAACTGAGTGACTAACACTTTCACTTTCATACTAATATCTAGTTCAGATCCTTTCAATACATATGCTAAAACTTATGTATGGAATAAGATGCCTTCCCTTTGGCAAATGGTAATGAGATAAACTAATAATTTGTCAGTGAATCCTCATGCCTTTACCAACACATTTTGTATGCAATACCAATGGAGCTAAAATAAAATGTTTAGCTAGAAACGGAAACAAATTTGCAAAGAAATCGAGGCTGTTCAGTGATGGTGGTGGTGGCATTACTGATTTCCTAATAAACTAGTTTGATTAATTGGACTTTGATTTTCAGAAATCAGCAGTTATACCTTTGTAATACACTAAGAACCAGAGAACATCAGAAAGTGCCAAATGTTATATTTTAATCCTGGTTGAGCTTTGCTTAGCAGCATTGGCTTAAGAGCTGGAACTCAAGAGTTTTAGGCTTTGCTAATTTATTGAGAGGCCTTGAGCACATCAGATACCCTTCTGTAAAATGGGGCACTGGACTAGGAACAGTGATTTTTCAAACTGTTCCTGACTGGAAGCTCCGGGGAGATAGGCAACATGAGAATTTTATCTCACAGATCTGGAGGACCTACATAGTAGCCTGCATGTGGCTAGTACATAACCAGAGCTTAGTAGCTGTGAGTTAAATGAATGAATGTGTCCTCTGGAGCCCTGCCTGGAGTCAGCTTTTCTATCAGATTTTCAGCCAGCATAATGCCGCATGTATAAGGTAAGATTGTATTAAAAATGTGAAGGATAATTCTACTGCTGTAAATAAAAGTTTAAAAGCTTTAATATAAAGTCTTTTCAATACTGTGATAATTTAATGTTACTATTGTGCTATTATTTAAAAATAAAGATCACAACACCTCTTACTCTCATTTTCCCCTTCTATACGATTTAAAAATCTATGATAGAGCTGTGTGTAAATTGTATTTGTGAAACAGCAAAGGATGATATGTGTTTTGATGGATGGATTGGAGGTGACAAGGCAGAGAAGGAGATGATGGGGTATGCCAGTCAAACCAACAGCATGTACAAAGGCAAAAATGAAAGTGAAAGTCAGCCACAAGGCCAGAATGGAAGTGTTGAGATTAGCTCTTTGGAGCCTGAGGGTTATCTATTAAGACACCTCTTGATCTTGGGTTTAATGAAACTGGTATCATAAATACTCAAAAATGTTCTCTTTATTCAGACCATGGCATACTTTCTCTTTTTTCACACTTGGTTTACAGAATTCTAAAAATGATTCTGTATATATATCAACCCTAATATGTCAATCCTAAAGTAAATCAGTCCTAAATATTCATTGGAAAGACTGATGATGAAGCTGAAGCTCCAGTACTTTGGCCACCTGATGCAAAGAAATGACTCATTTAAAGAGACCTTGATGCTGGGAAAGATTGAAGGCAGGAGGAAAGGGTACAACAGAGGATGAGATGGTTGGATGGCATCACCGACTCTGTGGACAAGAGTTTGAGCAAGCTCTGGGAGTTGGTGATGGACAGGGAAACCTGGCATGCTGCAGTCCAAGGGGTTGCAAAGAGTTGGACATGACTGAGTGACTGAACTGAACTCAACTTGCAGGATTCTAAAAATGATCCCGTATATATAGCCAGAGCTCTTCCAAAGACAAAGCTTACTGTCTTAATTAGGAATACACTTTAATTTATTACTACCTGGACATGAACACAGAGAAGGAAATGGCAACCCACTCCAGTATTCTTGCCTAGAGAATCCTGTGGACAGATGAGCCAGGTGGGCTGCAGTCTATGGGGTCGCACAGATTTGGACACGACTGAATCGACTTAGCAACAGCAGCAGGACATGAAGAGGGGATAAAAAAATCAACCCTGGAGTCAAAGAAGTCACTGTTAATTAGATATAATCTACTACAATGTAGCTTCATTTGTTTATGACTATGAGTAAATCATGTGAAATGCCAGGCTGGATGAAGCAAAAGCTGGAATCAAGATTGCCAGGAGAAATATCAATAACCTCAGATATGCAGATGACACCACCCTTTTGGGAAAAAGTGAAAAGGAACAAAAGAGCTTCTTGAAAATGAAAGAGGAGAGTGAAAAAGCTGGCTTAAAACTCAATTTTCAAAAACTAAGATTATGGCATCCAGTCCCATCAATTCAGTTGCTCAGTCATGTCCAACTCTATGCAACTCGATGGACTGCAGCACGCCAGGCTTCCCTGTCCATCACCAACTCCTGGAGCTTACTCAAACTGATGTCCATTGAGTTGGTGGTGCCATCCAACCATTTCATCCTCTGTCGTCCTCTGCTCCTCGTGCCTTCAATCTTTCCCAGCATCAGGGTCTTTTCTAATAAATCAGTTCTTCGCATCAGGTGGCCAAAGTATTGGAGTTTCAGCTTCAGCTTCAGTCCTTCCAGTGAATATTCAGGACTGATTTCCTTTAGGATGCACTGGTTGGATCTCCTTTCTGTCCAAGGGACTCTAAAGAGTCTTCTCCAACACCACAGTTCAAAAGCATCAATTCTTCTGCACTCAATTTCTTTATAGTCCAACTCTCACATCCATTCATGACTACTGAAAAAACCATAGCTTTGACTAGATGGACCTTTGTTGGCAAAGTAATGTCTCTGCTTTTTAATATGCTGTCTAGGTTGGTTATAACTTTTCTTCCAAGGAACAAGCGTCTTTTTACTTTATGGCTGCAGTCACCATCTGCAGTGATTTTGGAGCCCCCCAAAATAAAGTCTGTCACTGTTTCCTTTGTTTCCCCATCTATTTGTTATGAATTGTTGGGACCCAATGCCATAATTTTAGTTTTCTGAATTTTGAGTTTTAAGCCAACTTTTTTACTGTTGTCTTTCACTTTTATCAAATACTCTTTAGTTCTTCTTCACTTTCTGCCATAAGTGTGGTGTCATCTGCCTATATGAGGTTATTGATATTTCTCCCAGTAATCATGATTCTAGCTTGTGCTTCATCCAGTCCAGCATTTCTCATGATGTACTCTGCATATAAGTTAAATAAGCAGGGTGACATATACAGCCTTGATGTAGTCCTTTCCTGATTTGGAACCAGTCTGTTGTTCCATGTCCAGTTCTAACAGTTGCTTCTTGACCTACATATAGATTCTCAGGAGGCAGGTCAGGTGGTCTGGTATTCCCATCTCTTTAAGAATTTTCCACAGTTTGTTGTGATCCAGTCCCATCACTTTATGGCAAATAGATGGGAAAACAATGGAAACAGTGACATATTTTATTTTTGAGGGCTCCAAAATCACTGCAGATGTTGACTGCCGCCGTTAAATTAAGACACTTGTTCCTTGGAAGAAAAGCTATGACCAACCTAGACAGCATTTTAAAAAGCAGAGACATTATTTTATCATAAAAGGTCCATATAGTCAAAGCTATGGTTTTTCCAGTAGTAATGTGTGGATGTGAGAGTTGAACCTCTCACATAAAGAAAGCTGAGCACTGAAGAATTGATGCTTCTGAACTTTGGTGTTGGAGAAGACTCTTGAGAGTCCCTTGGGCTGCAAGGAGATCCAACCAGTCAATCATAAAGGAAATCAGTCCTGAATAATCGTTGGAAGGACTGATTATGAAGCTGAAGCTCCAATGCTTTGGCCACCTGATGCAAAGAACTGGCTCCTTAGAAAAGACTCTGATGCTGGGAAAGAATGAAGGCAGGAATAAAAGGGGCGACAGAGGATGAGATGGTTTGATGACATCACTGACTCGATGGACATGTGTTTGAGCAAGCTCTGGGAGTTGGTGATGGACAGGGAAGCCAACGTACTGCATTCCATGGGGTCACAGAGTTGGACACGACTGAGTGACTGAAGTGAACTGATAAGATATCCAGTTGGGAGCTATCTGACAAGAGATTGGATATGACCTTCAAAGCAGAGTGCATTGAAATTGGGAATAATGGACCAGGTGTGACAGTTATCTTGAAAGTTTTATTTTATAACTTAAAACTAAATTTTGCCTTGCATAAGACACTTATTGGGCTTTCCAGTTGGCAATAGTGGTAAAGAACCCACCTGCCAATGCAGGAGACATGAGAGGCAGTTTTGATCCCTGAATCAGGAAGATCCCTGGAGGTGGGTGTGACAACCCACTCCAGTATTCTTGCATGGAGAATCCCATGGACAGAGGAGCCTGGCGGGCTACTGTCTATAGAGTCACAAAGAATTGGGAACCACTGCAGTGACTTAGCACACACATATTCAGGCAAGACATTTATTAGCTTCCCAGGTGGTGTAGTTGTAAATAATCTGCTTGCTAATGCAGGAGACACAAGAGATGAGGGTTCAATCCCTATGTCGGGAAGATCCCCTAGAGGAGGAAATGGCAACTCCTCTAGTATTCTTGCCTGGAAAATTCTATGGATAGAGGAGCCTGGTGGGCTACAGTCATGGGATCAGAGAGAGTTGGGCATGACTGAGCACAGGCATCAAGCACAAAGATACTTATTGGGCTTTCATTTACAGGAAAAAAAAAATCTATGCTCATATCTCGAGGACAGACACACCGTGATAGAGCACATGCTGTATATAAGGGACTGGGGTTGAGCTTGCCAGTAGGTGTGACTTTGGTCTATTTAACAGTTAGTTTTAATTTGCCACTTTATGACATTTGGACTTCAGTATATACTGTGAATCAAAATAATAAAAAAGTCAATGTCTTAAGGAAAGTGAAGAAAAGAAAGATGCACTTAAAATGTAATAAAAGTCCTCTTTTGATATGCTACTAAACAGAATGTTGCTAATATTGGGAGATATCATTTTCAGCATGAATCTTGAAAGAAATAATTAAAAGGATGTAAAATGACTATTACCAAAGTGAATCTAAAACAATGAAAATTCTTTAAGGTAATGAAAATAGAAATAGATTGATCTGTTTGACCATTAAGCTATTCAGTGTAATATTTACACATGTATGTATATATTTTAAAATTACTTTTACGGATTTTGCTCCCCTAGCACAAATTCTATTTTCAACTTGAGGAAAATGTTAATATTAGCTAAAACTTGAAATATATTCAGGCTCATGCAGAAATACTTTCTTAATTCTTCCTAGAACCTCATCAAACAATCAAGAAACAAAATTCAGGCAGGAGTGGAGAATGAAAAAACAAGAAAAAACAAACTGCTTTTAAAGAGAGCTAAAAAAAACCATTACATTTTGTTGGAATACTCAAATGTTCGGTAGGGAAAATAAAGCCTAGCCTTTCTTTAACATTTACCATGTGCAAGACTAAACTGGGCTAAACTCAAATCCTTTCATTTAATTCCTACAATGAACCTATGAAATAAACACTATCATCCCATTTCACAGATGAGATTCAGAGTGATAAATAAGTTGCCTTAGGTTACAAAGATAAGTAGTAGATCTGTAGCCACACCTATGACCTCCTGAGGCTGATCTTTCATGATACCTCTAGGCACTCTCCCATGTCCCCATGGCCATTCGCCCATCATACTTTTCTCACTGTATTATAATTGTCTTTGTACCTCCTACCTCCCCCTACTTCATCGTTAGCTCCACCAAAGCAAAGACAGCATATTACCCTTCTAGTTCCAGGAATTTAATGCAGTGACATGCCTCACGGTAGAAGCTCATTAAGTGCCCATTGAAAGACTAATATTTTCAGGAGTCACTGAAAGTTAATATAGTAAAGAAAACATTGTATTGTTATGGAAACTAACTGATGTGGAAAGTGCCAATTGCTTCTATAGTTCTGTTAGATGTTCCTTTTTTCAAAGATGAACTCTTTCAGAAATATAGGAGAGCTGATCACTATTGCATATAGGAATTCAGAAGAGTAAGAAGAAATCCGCAAAGATCCTGAAGTGATGTGACACGGTATCACAGTATTAGGAAAGGTTCATGGGATGGATATTGAAAGCATAATTTAATCAAGGGTCTTTACATTTATGACGGCTCATCTTCTACACACAGAAGCAACCTGCTTTTCATGGATAGTGAGCTCCAAGTGAAAGGAATATTCCAGGCCTTAGGTCATTTTTTAAAGGTTAAAATGCAATTAGCATAGGAAGGAAAACTATTTTATATGAAAACATTATTTGGTATAATTTAATGAGGACAAATCAACTTAGACTTCAGCTCAAGGGATTCAAATTCTATCAAAGAAAAACATTTCTGATTATAAGAGTTTACAAAGGGAGTTGGGAGGGGATTCTGAGTTTGCACATGTACCTTTCACGGGGACTGTCCTGACTTCTATAATCATGCTCGATGATGCTCTGACGATAATGTGATTATATGTCCATTTTACTCTGGGTCTTTAATTGCCTTGTCTGAAAGCTACCGGGAATAAAATTTCTATACCTCCGTCTCTTTAAGCACGTTTCTGTCATTTGCTCGCCCTTTTAAATGGTGCTTGGAGCTTGAATTCTGCTGTTGCTCTCAGCAGTCTTCAGGAGTCAAAGACCTGAATGAGCAAGGGCTACCATGCAGCCTGCAGTGCCCACCTCTGCCAGTGTGGACATTGCCAGTTTTTTAAGCCTTACAGAAGGCTGATGAATACCCTTTTGCTCCCTGAACTTAAATTTATTAGTAAAATAAAAATATTTCAGAGTGAAGAAAACATATGGAAAGTGGAGTTGTTATCAGCCATGTCAAGTTGCATGACATATTGCAATGATGCTTTTGTTGATTTTGTTGTCTTGTAATTGGTTAATATGAATCCACTTCCAATGTGTAGTAAGGTCTGTTATCTTGAATTTTGAGGTAGTTATGAAAAAAATTGTAAAGTAGCAACTAAACTGAAATGAATGTTAATGACCTATTTTATTTATTTTTTGATGACATTATAATACATTCTTTTCTGAGACTCTTCCCAGCCGTCTTAAGACTGTCTTCTCTCCGTGATGAGATTCATACCCACTCAAAGATTCACTACATGGTGCTGTGTTATAATAGCCCATATGCTTATCAGCCCATCTCACTGGATTATTAGATCTTTCAGAGCAGAGCTGTGTCTCGTTACCTTTTTCCTCAATACAGCATTTTGCAGACTGTGCCATAGTTAATAAGTATTTGTCAGATTCCTTTTTGTTGGAAATAGTCTTTCTCTCTTTTTTCTTCTTACTTATTCATCTCTCACTTTCTTCAGGTCCTCTCCATCTGTCCCAAAGACATGAGAGCTGATATCTGTGTTCATCTAAACCGGAAGGTTTTTAATGAACATCCTGCTTTTCGATTGGCCAGCGATGGGTGTCTGCGAGCCTTGGCAGTAGAATTCCAAACTATTCACTGTGCTCCTGGGGACCTCATTTACCATGCTGGAGAAAGTGTGGATGCCCTCTGCTTTGTGGTGTCAGGATCCTTGGAAGTCATCCAGGATGATGAGGTGGTGGCTATTTTAGGTACTGTGAACTTTCCTAATGTAGTAGCAAACGTGTAACAGTTTTAGAGGTTTTACTTCTCAGGTTTCTTAAGAGAAATTTCCTTTGCTGGGTGACTTTGGAAATTGGGTCACTAATGAGATGATGAATCTCAGTGAAAACTAGTAATGCCATTTCAGCAAAGAGCATTAGTATTGGTCATAGCTTAATGGGCTGCATGAGGGTTTGATTAAACTTTCTTTGGCAACAGTGCGACAATGCCTTTTAGACGAGAGGTGATCACAGCCTAGGGTGACTGAACTTCCATGTTGGCAAGTGTGAAAATGGCTTGTGAAATGATTGTCAGGTTAGTAACCTACAGTATTTGTCTCAGAGGGACAACAGAACCTTTGCAGATCAACACTTCCCTTTAGAGATGCATAAACTGAGGCTTTATACATCCAACAACAGCCAACCAGTTCAGTGGCTGGTTCAGCTAGTTACCTGAGAATTAGTACTTGAGTACAGATCATCTTTCCCTAAATCTTTCTGCTTGCTCACAGTGGACCTAAGTAATGAATGGAAAGTGATGAGGAGGTAATGAATTTGACCTGTTATGTTGAAATGATCACAATGCAAGTAAACTTAAGTTTTTAAAGCTGATTCTACCCATCTATATTTGAGTGAGGAAAATTATTCAGCTAGTAATAAATTTGTTCTAAAATTCAGAGACCTGATTGATATAGTAGTACTAATGGAAAAAGGCAGTGACAGTACATGTGAGTGAAAAAAAATTTTTTTTTAAATTGCATGTTTGGGGACAGTGTGATCCATTTTACATTTTATCTTGGTAAAAAATTGCTAAATGATATTTTAGATCATTTTCTGATCAAATGTCTGCAGCATGAAGTCCACATAGATAAAAAAGGAAGCAATAATGAGGCCAGAGGAGAATCATTTCTTATGTTTTTTCAAGTGAAATAAGTTAGAATTGTAGGATGTCAGCTCTCTTTTGATCACGTTTTTCATGGCTTCTGTCTCATGAAAAATGAGCTCAATTTTTAAACTATTGGATTTTTTAGCTACTGAGGTCAACCTACCATAGCTTGAATGCTACTTATTCTCATAAGTAAAAGATTGACTGGTGTATTTTAGAAACTGCAAAAGCAAAATCCAGCCCCAAAATGAAGGATTGATTCAAAAAGCACAATTACCTGAAAAAGACAGAATTGAGAATTGAGAAACAATGACTCTTCCTAAAAAAATAGGTTCAATAAATTTGTTAGGGTTACAAAAAATAGTCCAAGGATGCAAATGACTGAACACTATTGTTCATAAAACTTTCTTTAACTGTTGAGAAATAATATTACATTTATGCATAAATTTCTTTTAGATGCTATTTTTATTTATTTTTTTGTTTGGTTAGAAAAATGCCTGCAGCTCTTAGAATCAGCACTCTGGGTGTGTTTAATGTTGCTTAGTGTGTTCTGCTTTGTTTCCTGGAGCATAAAGGAGTTATATAATACTTCATAAAAAGTGTACTTTTCACCAGAACAATCCTTTGTGGTAAAATGTAGCATATACACACTACAACCATTCTTGTTTGCTTAAAGAAGATGATAAAACACAAGCCCAAAACAGGTGTATTTTTTCCTACATGTTCATTTCAGTGGTGGGTGGGATAGCAGACATCAAAAATATTAAAATGAGTACTGTTGTGATAAATTTCCTAGACTGTGTTCTCACTGTCATTTGTTTTGCCCCATTTTCTTCATTGTAGCTTCACCTTGCTAGCTTCTTTTCTAAAAAGATGGATTGAGAAAGCCCTGAGTGCAGTGCCTCTGGGCTAGGTCTGCTAAGCTGGAATCATGCTCAGTGAAACAGACAAAATGCATTTTCTTTTCATTTTAAAAGAAAATGGTAGCTAGTTTTGCCCAATGACACAGTAAAAATGAACACAGGGCCTCTAGGTATTGGTCCAATCTCATCATATATCTGTCATATTTTATTTCTTTGAATGAATGCTTTTTGTTTATCCTCCTCAAAAATCTGAACATTTCAAAGATTTTTCATCTCTTGGTTTAATGAGTTAAATTACATGTGTACCTCTCTGGCAATCTTTCTTTCCTTTATTCTGTGGGTCTCTAACAAAGATTAGCTCAGCCAAAAGGCAATCAAAAGGTTTCTGTTTAAAAAAAAACTTGCCCTGGAAGTGATCTTCCAAGGAAGACATAAGTCCGGGGGCGGGGGTGTGGGAAGGCATGACACTGGAGAGGCTCAAAGGGTTGCCTAGGTGCCCTAGTGCTGGCCAAAGTCACATCCTCATGGTGACTGTGATTTGGATCATCAGTGACAAGATAGTTGTGGAGAGAAACTTTGAGAACTCTGCCTTGGTGTTGCACCTTCTACCAATCTGGCTTTATAGGAAGGCAGTCTGAGGAGACTGTAGAGTAGGAGTGTGGACTCACAGTGACTTTCTGTGGGAGACGGTGTGTGATGTCACATGTGAGAGATGTTTGCACCACATGCCCCAAGGAGTGTGTCTGCCATGGTCCAGATATGCTCTTGTGCTCACATGGCTTATAGGTTCCACCTATGAGCCTGATGAAGCCTGAGCCTGTTGCCACCTATGCTTCATCTAAGGGGCATGGAACCTGCCAGAAGGGTCTTTCTTAATGAACCAGCTTCTTGATTTGTAGGTGTCTCACTAGCTCTGTTGTGTGACTTCACAGTGTGGTTTCCACTGGGGATGCATGTTTTCAGACTTTTCTAAGCCAACAATACTTTCTTTTATAATTAAAAAGGATTTTTGTTTTTTATTTAACACTTAAGATGTTTAACAATGTTTTAGGAGAGGGAGACGGGAAAAGAGTAACTCATCCACATCACTTCTGACACTATGATGACTGTTCATTCTTTTTATAATCCTATTTTTTCTTATTTCTGATTTTTTGGTAGCTAAATTTTGAAATAATTGCAAACTTAGTGAAAAGTTGCAAAAGTTATCAGCACATGAAGTTTGACATATATCAAGGTTTTCTACCTTATTGAGTAAGTTAATTAGGTTTTCAGTATCTTTACTTATTTTTTTTTCCTCTTAATCTATCCTGGAACTGAGAGTGACATGTTATTTTATTATTAATGTGTTGTATCTATGTCTCTTTGTATTTCCTGTAGTTTGCTATTTATAATGTTTATTACTGTGGTATTTGGTACACAGATATTTGTAACTATTATACCTTCAGCTGAATTGTGACTTTTAGCATTGAACTCTTTTCTTTTTCTTCACAACCCTTGTAAGGGTCAGACAGAAACAGCATCTCCTCCCCCATCTGCATATACCTCAGAAAAATGAGAATTTGTCTAAGTTGATCTGATAGGAGAAATAAGTAGGCCTTGTTCTCTTGTACGCTGATTTATTTGCCAGTTGAAAAGTAGAGGTGAGGTCATTTTAAAATTAATTAAAATCTCTGAATCCAAAAACCAGGTGCAGTTCATTCCCTTGGATCTTTGCCTCTCAACGGTCTCTTGGTAGCTCCATAATTCTTTAGTGTGTCAAAAGTGTTAAGGTGTTTAATGAATAAGTTCTGAAGCAGAACTAATTAATGGAAAGATAAAAATATAGTCAATAAATACCTTCTCTTTTAACATGGAGAGATGGCTTCAAGATGTTTTCTAAATAGGGCACATGAAGATAATTGCAGTTCATGTCTTTTTCTAAATTGAAGTTCTTTCAGTTCTTACAACTCTACTTTTTTTTTGACCTTCCCACTTTTTATAAAGCACAAAGAATTCCAAATTAAGTTCATGATGCATACATAATATTGTATGTGCTTTATATCATCTTGCATTTTAATTTTTACCCTATAATTACTTAATGTGAACAGATTTATTGGTCTGCCTAAAATAGCCAGATTACTTTTAAGTGTCTGACAAAGTATACTGTATCTTATAGAGACTATACAAACGGCATTTCTCCGCTAACTTTAGACCCATCTTCTAAAATAGTTGATTTGCTGCATTCACATTTTGACTTTTCTCTTTTCACTGATTATTAAAATTATATTTAGAATTATTAATCTAAGACAATCTATATCTAAGTCTGTTAACTGTAACTTTAAGTTCCCAAGAGAACCATGCTTATTTATGTAGAGTTTGAACAGAGGCTTAGATGTTGTTTTTAAGTTGAAGGAAGAAGGCATAAGAGAATAAGAAAGAATTAAATGAATGTAATAATATAAAATGGCTTCCCAGGTGGCACAGTGATAAAGAATCTGCCTCCAATACAGGAGACACAAGTTCAACCCCTGGGTGAGGAAGATCCCCTGGAGTAGTAAATGGCAACCTGACTGAAGTATCCTTGCCTGGAAAACTCCATGGACTTAGGAGCCTGGTGGTATATAGTCCACAGAGAGTTGGGCAAGACTGAGCACATACATAACACAACACAACACAACACAACACAGTAATACGAAAAGGGTAATTTCTATTACCTGGGTAAAGATTCCATTTTAATTAGACTCAGTTATTTAGAATCAGTTCATCTCTTATAAACATTTGTCCATTATCAAAGAAAACATTTGTTCATATCAAATCTTCAAAGAATTTGAAAATTTCTCTCAAAGTAAACGTAAGGACTCAAAATATACTTCTTATTTTTTTCCCCTCCAAAAAAAAAAAAAAACTGAGATGTGAGTGAATAATATTCTTCTATTTTGAGAATTTGTGAAAATGTTACTTTTGTGTTGTGGCTAAGATTTCTTCCCATCTATTTGTTGAAAGTCAAGTGTTTCACACTTAAATTCTTTAAAGGGCTTTTCCCAAGCTCCAGAAAATTATTTTCTTTTGTATCCACATTTCTCTGTTTTGAGATTCTGTACTATGAACCAGGTAAGTCTGCTCTACATATTGTGGTGATGATGAACTTAGTTAATTTAGACATTTTTATGAAAGTAAACCAGTTATTTGTTTTAAAACACTCATGCCTGTCTTCTTTTAAACTTTGTAAGTAGTGAGTAAAACATTGTTTGCCTATGGCTTAAATTATACACTTTAGAGTTCCTCAGTGTGTAGATTTTAGGGTAAAATATAGTCTTTATTATCTGGTAATTTGGACTTAGGGGGTTCCCTCCTGCTGGCTCAGTAGTAAGAAAAAAAAAAAAAAAAGAAAGAAAAGAAGTCCTCCTGCCAGTGCTGGATACCCAGGTTTGATCTCTGGGTTGGGAAGATATCTAGGAGAAGGAAATGGCAACTCACTCCAGTATTCTTGCCTAAGAAATCCCATGAAGGGAGGAACCTGGTGGGCTACAGTCCATGGGGTCACCAAGAGTTGGACACGACTTAGTGACTAATCAACAACACAAAGTTTAGACTTAACTTCACACCCTCTCCCTACCATCCTTCAGAACTGACCTTGTTCATTCTATCTTCTCGGTGTCTCTTTAACCTATACTTAATGTCCTTTCTATGGAGGGCCACCCAAGATGGACAGGTCATGGTGGAGAGTTCTGACAAAATGAGGTCCACTGGAGAAGGGAATGGCAAACCACTTCAGCATTCTTGCTTTGAGAACCCCATGAACAGTAGGAAAAGGCAAAAAGATAGGACACTGAAAGATAAACTCCCCAGGTCAGTAGGTGCCCAATATTCTACTGGAGATCAGTGGAGAAATAACTCCAGAAAGAATGGAGAGATGGAGCCAAAGCAAAAACAATAGCCAGATGTGGTTGTGACTGGTAATAGAAGCAAGGTCTGATGCTGTAAAGAGCAATATTGTATGGAAACCTGGAATGTTAGGTCTGTGAATCAAGGCAAATTGGAAGTGGTCAAACAGGAGATGGCAAGAGTGAACATTGACATTTTAGGATTCGGTGAGTTAAAATGGACTGGAATGGGTGAATTTAACTCAGATGACCATTATATCTACTACTGTGGGCAAGAATCCCTTAGAAGAATTGGAGTAGCCATCATAGTAAACAAAAGAGTCTGTAAATGCAGTACTTGGGTGCAATCTCAAAAACAACCGAATGATCTCTGTTCTTCCCAAGGCAAACCATTCAATATCATGGTAATCCAAGTCTATGCCCTGACAAGTAATGCTGAAGAAGCTGAAGTTGAACGGTTCTATGAAGACCTACAAGACCTTCTAGAACTAACACCCAATAAAGATGTCCTTTTCATTATAGGGGACTGGAACACAAAGTAGGAAGTCAAAAAACACCTGGAGTAACAGGCAAAGTTGGCCTTCGAGTACAGAATGAAGCAGGGCAAAGGCTAATAGAGTTTTTCCAAGAGAATGCACTGGTCATAGCAAACACTATCTTCCAACAACACAAGAGAAGACTCTGCATACACATGGACGTCACCAGATGGCCAACACCAAAATCAGATTGATTATATTCTTTGCATCCAAAGATGGAGAAGCTCTATACAATCAGCGAAAACAAGACTGGGAGGTGTCTGTGCCTCAGATCATGAACTCCTTATTGCAAAATTCAGACTTAAACTGAAGAAAGTGAGGAAAACGACTAGACCATTCAGGTATGACCTAAATCAAATCCCTAACGATTATACAGTGAAGTGAGAAATAGATTTAAGGGACTAGATCTGATACACAGAATGCCTGATGAACTATGGATGGAGGCTTGTGACATTGTACAAAAAACACAGATCAAGACCATCCCCAAGTAAAAGAAATGCAAAAAAGCAAAATGGCTGTCTGAGGAGGCCTTGCAAATAGCTGTGAAAAGAAGGGAAGCAAAAAACAAAGGAGAAAAGGGAAGATATACCCATTTGAATGCAGAGTTCCAAAGAATAGCAAGGAGAGATAAGAAAGCCTTCCTCAGTGATCAGTGCAAAGAAATAGATGAAAATAATAGAATGGAAAAGACTAGAGATCTCTTCAAGAAAATTAGAGATACCAAGGGAACATTTCATGCAAAGATAGGCTCAATAAAGGACAGAAATGGTATGGACCTAACAGAAGCAGAAGATATTAAGAAGAGGTGGCAACAATACACAGAAGAACTGTGCAAAAAAGATCTTCATGACCCAGATAATCACAATGGTGTGGTCACTTACCTAGAGCCAGACATCCTGGAATGTGAAGTCAAGTGGGCCTTAGGAAGCATCACTATGAACAAAGCTAGTGGAGGTGATGGAATTCCGGTTGAGCTATTTCAAATCCTAAAAGATGATGCTGTGAAAGTGCTACACTCAATATGTCAGCAAATTTGGAAAATTCAGCAGTGGCCACAAGACTGGAAAATATCAGTTTTCATTCCAATCCCAAAGAAAGGAAATGCCAAAGAATGCTCAAACTACCACACAATTGCACTCATCTCACATGCTAGTGAAGGAATGCTCAAAATTCTCCAAGCCAGGCTTCAGCAATATGTGATCCATGAACTTCCAGATGTACAAGCTGGTTTTAGAAAAGGCAGAGAAACCAGAGATCAAATTGCCAACATCCCCTGGATCATCGAAAAAGCAAGAGAGTACCAGAAAAACATCTATTTCTGCTTTATTGACTATGCCAAAGCCTTTGCGTGGATCACAATAAACTGTGGAAAATTCTGAAAGAGATGGGCATACCAGACCACCTGACCTGCCTCTTGAGAAACCTATATGCAGATCAGGAAACAACAGTTAGAACTGTACATGGAACAACAGACTGGTTCCAAATAGGAAAAGGAGTACTTCAAGGCTGTATATTGTCACCCTGCTTATTTAACTTATATGCAGAGTACATCGTACATCATGAGAAATGCTGGGCTGGATGAAGCAGAAGCTGGAATCAAGATTTCTGGGAGAAATATCAATAACCTCAGATATGCAGATGACACCACCCTTATGGCAGAAAGTAAAGAAGAACTAAAGAGCCTCTTATAAAAGTGAAAGAGGAGAGTGGAAAAAATGGCTTAAAACTGAACATTCAGAAAGCCAAGATCATGGCATCTTGTCCCATCACTTCATGGTAAATAGATGGATAAACAGTGGAAACAGTGGCAGACTTTATTTTTGGGGGCTCCAAAATCACTGCAGATGGCGACTTCAGCCACAAAATTAAAAGACGCTTACTCTCTGGGAGAAAAGTTATGATCAATCTAGACAGCATATTAAAAAGCAGAGATGTTACTTTGCCAACAAAGGTCCATCTAGTCAAGGCTATGGTTTTTCCAAGTGTCATGTATGGATGTGAGAGTTGAACTATAAAGAAAGCTGAGCGCCAAAGAATAGATGCTTTTGAACTGTTGTGTTGGAGAAGGCTCTTGAGAGTCCCTTGGACTGCAAGGAGATCCAACCAGTCCATCCTAAAGGAAATCAGTCCTGGGTGTTCATTGGAAGCACTGATGTTGAAGCTGAAACTCCAATACTTTGGCCACCTGATACGAAGGACTGACTCATTTGAAAAAACCCTGACACTGGGAAAGATTGAAGGCAGGAGGAGTAGGGGACATCAGAGGTTCTCAGTAAAGGTTCAATGAGCCAAATTATTCAGCACTTTGATTTGCCATTAAGTTGTTTTTATAGCTGTTTTAGTTCTTGTGTTGTATTCTGTTGCCATTTTCTTTGTTTTACCTTGAGATACTGACTACCCTCTGTTTCTCTTTTATCTATGTGGTTTTTGTAAAATGTGTTTTTCTAAGATCCTAGCTTTAGCATAGATCTAATACAAGCTGAGCAAACACTTTCCTACTGTTAGTTGGGCAATGTGAACATGGAGAATAAGAAGGGATAAATGCTAAATATCTCAGGCCACTAAAAACTCTTTAATAAAACACTATTTCCTTGTTCTCCATTAGCAACTCCCAGAATCAAGAAAGAATTGAACTTACACTCTGGTTGTTTGTCATGATAGAAATTTTTTTTTCTGTGGAAGGGAATTTGGCTTTAATTCCTGAAATTGGCATTACTTTTACCATCAACTGGAATGAATAGATCTACAAATTAGAATTATTTATTGGAATATCAATGCTTTAGAGTTAAAAGCGACTTATACAAAGAAACATCGTATCTCTAGTTAGTAATTGAGCATGCCCATGCCCATGCTTAAGTAAAATTTAAACACCTCGATATGTTTGGATTTTAAGATTTCCTATCACAACTTTTAAAGTATATTTTTGAGAAATGCAGTCTACACACCTAGACTCCTTTGAAAGTCTGGTTTAAACACTAATAGTTGTTAAATACTCACTATCTTATAAATATTATTACATCAAATTCTCTAATTTATCTGTGAAAAAAGTGCTTAGTATAGTCATCTTGTTAGTTGCTCAGTTGTGTCTGATTTTTTGTGACCCCATAGACTGTAGCCCGTCAGGCACTTCTGTCCATGGAATTCTCCAGGGAAGAATACTGGAATGGGTTGCCATTCCCTTCTCCAGGGAACCTTCCTGACCCAGGAATCGAACCAAGGTCATCTCCTGCATTGCAGGCAGATTCTTTACCATCTGAGCCCTAGGGAATTCATCTTACAGATAAAGAAGCCAAGGCTCTGCTGTATCACTGAATCACCCTAGGTCACACCTAGAAACTAAATGGTGGGTATAGGATTTGAACCCAGATTTGTCTGGCTCAATGTCCATTCTCTTAACCATCACATTTCAAATGTGATGCTTTCTTTACCAGGAATTTTAAAATAGAATTTTGAAATTTTGGTTTAATCTTGACAGAAATTAGAGTGCTGAATATTAATTTTACCACTTTGTTTCCTTTTACTAAAAATATTTTTTCTGGAACTTCTCTCATGGTCCAGTGGTTAAGACTCTGCTCACCCATTCAGGGGCCATGGGTTTGATCCATTGTTGAGGAGCTAAGATCCCACATGCCACACAGCCAAACGAAAGATTTCTTCTAACAACACTGTTAAGTACCATACCAGTAATTAACACAAAATTGTAAATCAACTATTCTTCAATTAAAAAAAATCATATCTTAAAAAAAAGTACCATACAGTGTATATTACAAAAACCAAACAGTACCCAGGTGTAAGATGGTTAATAAGCTACTAAATGTCTACAAATATGGCCCTCCTCCAAGTGACTAGTTTACCCCATAGAGGTGTTTAGTTCTGGGGAGAACTGACATGAGCCCTCAGAACATAAGATGAGGATATTAAGTTCTGTCTTTCATGTGGGTATTGGAAATTTTCAGAATCCATCTAGTTGGTAGGTATTAATGTGGAGGATGCTTTATGATTGCAAGAATGGCTACAAATCTTTTAAGCTTCTTCCATGAAGATGTGGAGTCTATTTCTCCACTCCTTGAGTTTGTACTGGTCTTGTGACTTGTCTTGGTTCCTATGCTTAGTCCTCCACTCTTCCCTTAGGTGCTAACAGTTTCTGAAAAGAATTGGGAGGCTTGTCTTGCTTTTCTCATTGTTCTTCTGTTTTCCTGAAGTCATGGAATCCATGTACAGAAAGCTTCATCTTTATTTTTCTAGACTTTTTATACCTAACTACATACCAGTGTCTTGCTCCCACTACCCTTCTCTGCTCTGCCTTCCCTTAGTCAAACCCATTATTTCATATTTTCTCCAAAAGTATCAAGTGTGCTTTTTTCTTTAAGGGATTGAAAGTTTAACTAATTACAAGTTTAATAAGTTGGGTTTTGTTTTGTCATTAAGAAGATCAAAGCTAGTAAATTGTCTCTGTTGGTTGACTTGCTCTGTGAATGCCATTGAGAAGTCAGTCTTCCTTTTGGTGTATGGAGGTGGAGGTGTTAGTGAGTAGGTGCACATTAAAACTACTAGAATTTTTTCAGTTTGAAAACTAAAAGACAGATTCATAAAGTATAACAATATAAACATATAACCTAATGAGCTCTATATTTCAAAGATCCTGTAACCATTTCACAGGTCAAGTGAAAGACCTTTTACAATCTTCATACACCTGGGAGAAGTTACACCTTGTGATCCATTCTAAACACCAAGTTTAATTCACCTATTTCTGAATTTGATCTATCATTTAAATCTACAAGTTCCTCCTCTACCCCTTTCTTTCCTTTATAATTATTTGCTGAAGACCCTGAGCCCTTTGTTCTGCAGAGTTCCCACAGTCTGGACTTTGCTGATTGCATCCTGACTGTCATTTAGCAGGTTTCTCCATCCTCTCTATTTCCTGTCAACTAGCAGCTAGATCCAGAGGCCTGATCACACTCAGGTTCAATCCCTTTGCAAGACTATAAGTGGGTCTGTGTTCTTTCATCAGATGACACGTGATACTCTAGCTGTATTTTTGTTTCGTTACCAACTGTCAATACTCAATGCCTATCTCCATTAATTCATTGGGAGTTGCAAAAGGAAAGTATTCTAGTTTTATATTTTTGCTTTTGATTGGAATACTTTTATAGAGAGTTACCTCTCAACTACTATTTGGTTACCCAGTATGCAGTTCACAGGAGAAGGAAATGGCAACCTGCTCCAGTATTCTTGCCTGGAGAATCCCAGAGGCAGAGAAGCCTGGAGGGCTGCCGTCTGTGGGGTCATATAGAGTCAGACATGACTTAAGCGACTTAGCAGCAGCATGCAGTTCACATAGGAGTGACTGCATATATACTTAATACTTTTCCATTATTTACCAAATTTTAAGATAGCCAGTTGGTTTCTTGTCCTTTAAGGGTAACTAGATAGTTCCTTAAAAATATCCTTATGGACTAATGAATTTAAACAAATGATGAATTTTAGTGCATTACAATTTTGACTACTATTGAAGTGCCAATTTCCTGTCTTTGCCAAGCTAGAGCCCCTTCAAGTTGGCTCCTATGTCTTTTTGATACAGTAGTCTTTGATGACTTCATTGCTATGCAGTATGACCAGATCCTCATCTTGTATAATTCTGCCTCACACCTGAGATCATTCATTAGGCATTTCTCCAAGAAGCTTAGATTTGTTTTTATGAAATTTATTTCACAGTTTTGGTCCTACAGATATTTACAGCTACTGAGTTGGTCATTGTTTCTTGGTCCATTTAATAAATAAAATGAGGAATAAGATATTTCTGTGTCTGTGTCTCTGTATATATACACCCATATATAGATAGATAGATAGATAGATAGATAGATAAAAATAAAATTTCTAATGAGTTAATACAGATTGTATTTAACTAAAATTCAGTATACTAGGGCTTTATTTACTCACTTCTATATTACATCTTCAACTACTTCTTCCATATTGAGAATGCTGGGGATGACCAAATTAAAGTATTGCATAAACGCTCAGTTGCTTTATGTGACATTACACATATAGCAACCTCAGAATAACAATACTAATACCGTTACCACCAGCATAATTACTGAAAATACATATAAAGATTTTTGCATATGCTTGTTTTCCCATTCTTCCCCATCCATCATTATTTTTAGCAGCTATACTAGCTCTATATTGTCAGAGCCTATAGCATAGCATACTGTACCCTTTCCCTTTAACCTTCATTTAGTCTTAATTCTGCAAGTAACTATATAGTTAGGGCTACCACTAGTCTGTATCAGTGTCTCTCTAGATAACTTAGTTGTCTGAAGGGTATTCACTAAACATGGGAAAAATCCATGGGAGCAAAATCCCTGAGTTCTTTTATATTAGTGATATAGTTTGCATCCTTTATTCTTGAAAATCAGTTTTGCTGGGTATGGAATTCTTGGTTCATATTTCTTCCTAGAGTATTTTAAATATGTTACTCCCTCGATCTCACTCAAATCAATAGGCAAATCATGGAGCTTTTGTTTTCTACCGTCATATATCCTTTATATCTTTCTCTCCTCTTTAATCTTGTCACTGTCTTAACTTGTGATGAGGTGATTGTGAGCAAGGTGAAGTCATGTATCTGTAATCTGTGAAATATCATATGGTTGTCTACAGTGATGTAACAGTACTTCCTTTGACACTCTTCATACCATCACTAGTTCTGGTATAGGCCATTAATGCACTGAATAGGCCATTAATGTCTTGACTTGAAACACTTTTGGTGGGTCTCTCTCTTTGAAATAGGATGAAGCAGACTATTGCATGGCACTAAAGTTTCTCCCTCTTGGATGTTCTTGTTTCACTCCAGACGTGGCCTTCTCTCTACATCCCATAGGTTTCTAGTATTGGGCTAACACTGCTCATCATGCCCCAGGCAGATCATGTTCATGCTGCTCTTTGACAAAAAGTACTGCTCTTCTCTCAAAGACTCTGCTGTGATTAAACTCAAACACTGTTTTACTTGTGAGGTCTTAACTAAACTCCCTTGAATTCAAGATAAACATTTTCTCTTATGTACTTTGCCATTCCTGATCCTACAGTACTTATCTTTTCCTATATTTTTTGACATGTCTCTCTTATTATATACCTAAACGTTCTTGAGAGCAGGATTTCTATTTTCTGCATGTCTTTTCCCCACTGCCCCCACAGTATAAAATACATGTTATAGCTTAAGTGTACTGCTAGAGTTAGGGTTAGGATGCTGGGTGCATTCATTGAATGGGGTGACGTGGACAGCCATCATTTCTCCCATATGACAGATGTGAAAGTTATAAGACTTAGTTATAGTATGAAATTATAATAAGCTTCAACTCTGAATGTTTTCTTTGAAAGAGAAAGTAGAATTTTAAGATTTAACTACTTTTCAATTTAGTCTCTTTCTTAATAATATGCTACTAACTTACTTGATTTGGACACATGTTCAGATTTCTGTATATAACCAATTTGTTCTTAGTACTAATAGTGCCAAATTCAGGGTTATCAGCCTGCTTATTACCACATCTTCAACCTCTGCAAAGGTAGCCACCATTGTCCTTCACTTATTAATCAGAATACTTTCTGTTTTCATACATCCACTTAATGAGAGCTATTTGGCTCATTCTCTGTGCATGTCAATAAAAATTCATAAGCTAAATCAGTAATTTTTTCAGTAGATAAGAATTATTTACTTCTTTCAAGGTGTCAAATTTGCATCTGTTATAATTTTTCAAGAAGATGACTTTGAGGATCAATCACTAAAGATTGGTGGGCATCAGTTCTAAATGTTTCAGAAACTCTATTCTAACACACCTTTATAATCTCTAAGTTTTAGTGCTCATCATGTTCTTTTCCTTCAAAATATTACTTTATGACATTTGCTGTTTATAAAAGTCAGTTTAAAAATCACACAATTTAACAACTCTTAGCTTTGTTAATTTATAAATGAATTTTTGTGCATATGAATTCACAATAAAGTTTATGAGCCGACTAAAACAATCTGTTATAGTGAAGGGCTGACTAATAAAAGTAAATAGGTGAATTAAGTCCATTCTATAGAAGAATCATTAAATAGAGCTATCACCACACCCCCACATACACTCACAGAAAACTACCTAAGTCAGCCTCAAGCACTCTATTTTTAGGAATTCATTGGCTATAGTGGATTGCTGTACTCATTGATGAATAACTGAGATAATTTTTATGAATTCATTTTATCTGTATCATTAACTCATCAAATGATGTGTTTCACATTAAAATAAAAGCACTGTAAAATCACCTCAGGGGACTGGCATACTGTGATCTGTATTACTCCTGTAGTTATGTAGTAACTATTTGTCTCTATTTTGTCTTAATTTTTCCAGTTTTCTACTGTATGAATTGTTAACATTTTCTTCTATTTTGCAATCCAGTTTCCTGTGGTTTGGAAGTGAAATGCTTCATAAGACTTGATGCAAAGAACGGAGAAAATATAAATAGACCAAACAACAATTTCATGTAGAGCGTGAGCTTTTCTACTAATTTTAGCACTTTGGGGAAAGGTTAGTTTTCTCAAACTCTAAAATGTTTATAGCTGAAACTATTTGCACCCAGTGGGAGCTGACCTAAAAACTAACATCAAATATTCTATAGTTAAGAGGATTAACAGGATTTCCCAGTCCTAAAAGTGTACAAAGCCTTTGTGATGAAAAAAAGTGTGCTTTTCTATTAGACAGTCCATACATAACCTGTCTTCACAGCTGTGATTCCTGCACGTTACTCAGTGTAAACGTGCATAATATTTCCTGAGGAACATTAGTCAGGTTGTAAATTTATTAGTTGAGTTACGTGACAACCATCTTCTCACAAGTGCCTTAAAACTTGTGAATTGAATGACTATTAGGTGATATAGAAAACCGGATAAAGAAAAATAGTTTGATTAATGACTAATTGATATATTGTGTATCCTAATGGAAATTCTGTGTTATAAAACAGTCAGTATTGCTTATATGCAACATGAGTTCTCATGTTTGGAGCAGGATAATCCATGTTTATTAATTTTGCTATGCTTCTCTAGACAATTTTAGGGAGAGGAGCAGAGAGTAATTTTACTTTGGCTAAGTCAGTTAACTTCCCATATTACTTTTCAGCCTCATAGACTTTTTATTTCCCCATGATACTAAAAAAGATAAATAATTTAAATTTTAAAATTTTGATAGAAATATGGTGAGAATTTTAATTTCATCAGTTTATTTAAAATAAAACATATAATAGACATTTGAATGCCTCCACAATTTAAAATGATCTGTGTTGGCAAGGAGAAATTTATGTATATATTGAGTATCTTTTATCTATTGACGATATACTTATTTATCAATGAATATTTATTTACTGTTCTGCAGATCTGTGTATCTACTTTATTAATTCAGTCTCACTAAAAAGTATAAGGAAAAACATCTGTGAAATAATTTGTTATTTTTAAATAAAAAATTCATTAGAAAAAATTTAGAAAACAAAAAGTAGAGAGAATGAAAACAATAAACACATCATTTGAAGCCAATTTCTGTAATAGTTACGTGCATTTTCTTTTGTCTTATGTCCCTTTTTATTTTTAACACAATTTATTATCAATTGATAAATTAATAATAACCTATAATATACCATATAGACTAACATAGAATAATAAAACATAATAATAATTTTGTGTCCATCAAGATTACTCTTCTTTAAGAAATTAAGGAATAGTAGATGTTTTATTGGAGGGTAATTGCTTTACAATGTTGTGTTGTTTTCTGCTGCACAATATCGTGCATCAGCCATAGCTATATATTTATATCTTCTCCCTCTTGAGCCTCCCTCCCACCCCACCCCCATGCCGCCCCTCTAGGTCATCACTTACATAGCAGCTTCCCACTAGCTATCTATTTTTACACATGGTAGTATATATATGTCAATGCTACTTTCTCAATTCATTCCACCCTTTCCTTCCCCGTCTGTGGCCACAAGTCTGTCCTCTATATCCGTTTCTCTATTCCTTCCCTGCAAATAGTTTCAAGAGTACTATTTTTCTAGATTCCATATATATGCTTTAATATATTCTATTTATTTTTCTCTTTCTGTCTTACTTCACTCTGTATAACAGGGTCTAGGTTCATCCACCTTACTACAACTAACTAAAATTCGTTCCTTTTTATGGCTGAGTAATATTCCATTGTATATATGTACCACACTTCTTTTATTTATTCATCTGTTGATAGACATCTAAGTTGCTTCTATGTCCTAGTTATTGTAAATAGTGCTGCAATGAACATTGTGGTACATGTGTCTTTTTGAATTGCTGTTTTTCTTAGCATATACGCCCAGCATATATCTCAGCAGTGGGATGCCTGCATCATATGGTAGTTTTAGTCCTAGATTTTTGAGGAATCTCCATTCTGTTCTCCATAGTAGCTTTATCAATTTACCTTCCACTAACAGTACAAGAGAGTTCCCTTTCCTCCACATCCTCTTTAGAATTTATTGTTGGTAGATTTTTTTGATGATGGCCATTATGACTGGCGTGATGTGTATTTCACTATAGTTTTGATTTACATTTCTCTAATAATGAGTGATGTTGAGATCTTTTCATGTTTTTATTGGCCATCTGTATGTCTTCTTTGGAGAAGTGTCAAGAAATAGGCTTTTAATAGAAACTTCTATTAGAGTTTCAGTTTCATTTTTATGTACTTTACTATCAGTTCAGTTCAGTCGCTTGGTCATGTCTGACTCTTTGTGACCCCATGAACCACAGCACGCCAAGGCCTCCCTGTCCATCACCAACTCCCGGAGTCCACCCAAACCCATGTCCATTGAGTCATTGATGCCATCCAATCATTTCATCCTCTCTCTTCCCCTTCTCCTCCTGCCCTCAATCTTTCCCAGCATCAGGATCTTTTCCAATGAGTCAGCTCTTCACATGAGGTGGCCAAAGTATTGAAGTTTCAGCTTCAACATCAGTCCTTCCAATGAATATTCAGGACTGATTCCCTTTAGGATGGACTGGTTGGATCTCCTTGCAGTCCAAGGGACTCTCAAGAGTCTTCTCCAACACCACAGTTCAAAAGCATCAATTCTGTGCTCAGCTTTCTTTGTAGTCCAACTCTCACATCCATACATGACCCATACATCATGTACTTTACTATAGCTGTAACCATAATTGTATCTTTATTTTTTACTTAACATTATGATATCTGCATTTTTGCACAGAATTTCTGAAACTAGTTTAATTCTCATGAATTAATATATACATAGCTATAGATTTCTGTTGTCTTTGGACATTTTTATTTATTTATTTTTGCCAATCTGAGATTATAATTAATAGCACTCTAGTGAATATTATATGCATTTGTTTTAAATCTTTTGATTGAGTCCCAGAAGCAAAATTACTGAGTCAAAGACACTAATAATTATTGTTGTTGCTGTACGTGAAAATCAAATAGTTGAAAAGTAATGAATATTTATAAATAGGTCAGAGCTTGTATTATAAGTGATAACTTGAGAAAAGGTTTCAGAAATGATTCAGAAAGAAATGTAATCACTTGTCTCTCTTCAATGTAAAACCCAGTATAGAAACAGTAACAGTGACAATAGGGGAAAATGAATCATAATAGTGGCTCAAAGCAGCCCTTTAAAAGTCCTGTTATTTCCATAACACTGGGGACTATAATAATATAATAGTTGATTTCTTCTGGTTAAAAAATAGCACATGTAAATTAAAAGATATAGTAAAACTGATCCATTATATTGATGCGAAGAGCCAACTCATTGCTTCTTTTCAAGAGCCAACTCTTCCTGATGCTGGAAAAGATTGAGGGTAAGATGAGAAGGGAGCAACAGAAAATGAGATGGTTGGATGGCATCCCTGACTCAATGGACATTAGTCTGAGTAAACTTAGGGAAATAGTAAAGGACAGGGAAGCCTGGCATGCTGCATTCATGGGGTCGCAAAGAGCGGGACACGACTTTGCGACTGAAAACAACAACAACAATTACCGTGTTACAAGAAAACCTACTATTTGATACATTTGCTTTGCATGTGTGTCTGGGGAGAAGAGGGCACCTAAAATGAGATAATACTATATGTATGATTTAATATTCTGCTTTTATTATTTCACATCATGTGAACATTTCTCTGTCATTTTTATGAGACTGACACACTGCCACCTGTGCTAAGGCAAATTCACTGTCATTAAAAAAAATTATGATATTTAGTGGCTGCATTACATTCCATTAAATATTTATTTTTGCTCACATTTATCTTGTTTCTACCCTTTCTGGCAATTATAAATATCATTTCAGTGAGCTTGGTACTTCAGATAATGCAATTGGGATAAATACCTGTAATTGGAATTGCTAGTTTAAAGAAAATGGAGCTCTGAAATTCATCTGTGTTAAGTGGAGGTAGGGTTTATCTTTTAAATTTCTATGATTAAAGTCTCCCTGGGTTGCTTTGATGCTGTATCACCCCAGGCACCTTATTTTCCTCTCAGGTCCCTAATCATACTTCCTTAAACAAATATATGACTGTCGTGCAGTTAAGCTGTTCATCAGCAGCTTAAAAGATCATCATCACTAACTAAAAAGGAAATGTTGGGAGAATCTGGAAACAAATGAGATTGCTCAATATTTATTAAATATCTATTATGGTTATTTTATGATGATCATTTGATCACATAGTGGTTTTAACCACCTCCTCAATGATATATGTGTTTTCTCTCTCCATCCCAGAGTGGCTCTTGGTTCTCTGAGGATTTCCAAACTTCCTGTGTGGGGTGGGCAAAGAATCCATAATCTCACTTAACCTCAGCCTCTCTTTCTGTCTCTCTTGTTCTCTCTCTCTCTCTTTTTCTCTCATTTCTCTGGTTGCATATTATCTTTTCTCTCTGTTGGTCTGACATCTGAAGTGTTATAAAGCATCTTTCTTCTTCCTTAGTTCCTGTCAGTTCTGACTTTAATCTTCATGATAAGAGCTTTTTAATCTTCACTTTAATCTTCACTCATCTCTGTGGTTAGAGTACATAAAGAATAAATCTTTGGAAGAGTGACAGTAGAAAGATTTTTTTTTTTCCCTTCTGGAAATATTCCCCATCTTTTCCACTTTAAAACCTTCCCTTTCCTGCAGAAGAATGGAGAATGCAGTTGATGGCCCTTCACAAGCCAGGGGCACTTAATGGAACTGCCTCAGCAGAAAAACCTTTTAGCACTTACTCTGAAGTTTCCTCATTTCCCTGTGTTTGGGCAGCTAAGTACTCTTGACTCAGGATGGTGAACTGTTGATTTCAGGTCACCAGTGGGTATTGCTCTGAAGTAAATAGTTGATTTCTGTGTTCTATTATTTTAACATCCACATTTGACTACAGTGTAGCACTCTTTACGGAACTGTTTATGGCATAGCAAATCTGGGCCTCTGTGTTCTACCCAGCTTAGTTTCTTTGGCTCTATAATTGTGAACTGGAGGTCTCTCCAGGGGCTCTGAAGCTGTGTATGAGGTTTAGCTCTGTGAAGAGGGAAAGGCATCCTTGGAGAATCAATCATGGTGAGCTTTTGTTTGCCTAGAGCACAAGACCTAGGTGCTGAATAATTTATGTTTAATATATGTCAAGTCAGTTCCAGATTTATCAAGCTATAACAGGAGGTTCTTGCACATTGCCTTTTACTGTCATTTCTACCAGAAGGAGCAGAAGAAAAGATGAAACTAAGAAGTCACCTTTGCTCCTTTTAGTCAGAATGGGAAAAGTTAAGGTGGCAGAAGGTAATGAAACTATTTCTTAAAATGAGGTTCTTGGCTTCTCTGTTGGATTTCATTTATTCATGTCACTCTAGATTTCCATCAAAGACTGAATTTAGCATGATGTTACTTTACATATTATATGAAAGTGTTGTACATTGTTATATGTATATATGTGGTAGTGCATACTTAGACTTTAAATTATGTTAGATGATTAGTAACATATGAAACTGAATTAGAAAAAAGAACATGACTAAGATAAAAAAAAATAGTGTAGATACTTGAATGTATTTATCTTAACTATTTTCCAGGGAAAGGGGATGTATTTGGAGACATCTTCTGGAAGGAAACTACCCTCGCTCACGCGTGTGCCAATGTCCGAGCACTGACATACTGTGACCTCCACATCATCAAGCGAGAAGCCTTGCTTAAAGTCCTGGACTTTTATACAGCTTTTGCAAACTCGTTCTCAAGGAATCTCACTCTTACTTGCAATCTAAGAAAACGGGTGAGTTGTCTGGATCCATTTCCACTTACTAGCCTCTAGAGGGTTAATACATTGTATTCTATTAGTTAAAGAGTGGTATAGTGATTTTATTTTGTAGTAGTACATCCCCATCAATGTAAAGTGACGTAATATTCCCATTTTCTTTTTATTTTGCTTACTTTTTAAAGGAGTGATAAAAACCCTGAATACATGGATAAAGGTTTGAATATCTATTATTTAAATATAAAACGAAAAGTGGACCTGAGGAGAAACAAACTGTGCTATAATATAATTAGTTAATTCTTGGGGTTATTATACTGCTATAAAATTAGTATCAGTGTCTCTTAACTTTATTATGTGGGTCTTTTAAAGCTTCTAAGTTTAATCAAACTGGTTGCCTACTTTATATTCCTGACTCTCTTTACACCCTCCCTCTCATTTAATAATCATAAAGCTCATTCACCATTAATTCTTTCAAAGCACACTATCTCAAAAAATAATAAGCCATACTGACATATCCTACTAATAGATACAGGAATCCTTTACTTTGTGTGGATGGTGCAAATTTAATCTTCTTGCTGTTTTCTTTTTTGTTGATGAGTGTGGAACAAATTTAATTTGCATAAAGAATTATTCTAGCTCTGATTTATAGGTCATTGGACATTGGTGAGGGCTCTTTTATTGCCAAGAATGAAATAGACGTTTGGATAACTGCACTTAAGGAATTTCATCTAAGATGATTGCCTGTCTCCAGTGAAGTATTTTAAAATAACAAGCCTTCCCTTCCACCAACCCCTTAAATAGAACCTTCCTGCTAGTTAACATAGAGAAAAAAATCAATCCAAGTGGCAAATTAACATCTATACTGCATCAACATAGAAATGAGCATAAGCAAATCAATATAATTCTCTACTCAGGGTTATAAGAGAGGATAAGACTGTAGGAGTCATATTCGTACTAGTGTCACAACACTTGATTTATATTTGAAAAGCAGTTTCAGTTTATATTTTGTTAACAAGTAGTTATTGAGCATCCACAACCTGAAAGACAAAATGTTAAGAGCTATAGAAAACATGAGGCTTAAATAACACAGTCTTTATGCTCAAGGAGCTGACAGGTGAGTGTGAATGTTACGTGAAATGCAAATATGTGAAACATCTCTTTGTACAAGTAATTGAGATTTAAGGTAATGATAAACCTGGAAGACTGGTGCCAAATATGAACTAAACAGAACACCTGCTCCTTCATTAGGGAGATTGGAGTCCTGTCTATTATTACACAGAAATATGTCTCTTCACTCTGTGCTCTACTTTTTCTAGTGGCAAATTCCTCTTCTATAAGACTGCCGGGTGGATATTTGAAACTCATATCCTATTAAATCTTCCCAATATAATTTTGCCAGTTTTAGAATCTTCCCACATACTACAAACTTACCACAACCTGGATCTGTCCTTACAGTCCTCAGGGCAGATATCATTTGTCACTGTCCTCCTCTAAGTATTGTTGTTTATACATTGTCTCATCTGACATTTATAATATTCTTGTGGGAAAAAAGGGCAGTTGTTTTCCCTTCAAAACACATGGAAGGGATTAATATTAAATAACAAACTGATATACTTGCAATGCAAATGATTGCATTCCTCAAAGAAGGATAGTAAAGACAAAATAAACTTTGGTTCTTCAAAATGTGTTAATCACAAAGCTCTATCATCTTTTTTTCTCTTTCAAACATCTGAGCACATGCATATCACACGTGTGTGGGCATACACACACACACACATTGGTTATGAGAGCCGAGTGTGTGCAGCAGCATGTCTGTCTCTGACAGGCATGGAAGTAGAGTAGAAAACGCGTGCTATTTTTTAAGGGGACCCAGGAATTGTGCACCTGCCTCTGTAGGCGCCAGTGTGTGAGTTAAATCAAATGGCTTCTTCTCTTAATAACCCGTTCCTTGTTATATTGTGTGTTAGGTGTTTTGTTTGCTTGTTTTTAAAAAACATTTCCTGCCCTTCTATAATTGATGAATAGTCCCAATCACTTGAATGTCGGTTCAGGTGTATTTCTCTTCAGTGTCACTTTGTTCTCAGATAAAAGTATTTTCATAAATAAGAGAAACTGAGACAATATCTTCCTGTGATTCACGAGAAGAGCTACCATTTTGAAAGTCTATTTTATATCCATGTGCTTCAACATATTTTATATATAATTAATCGAATTAAATATGAACAACCTGCAAATTAGGCAGTATAATCTTCATTTCATTGATGAGGAGGTTGAGGTTCTGAAAGTGAGATAGCTGGATGCCAAATCAATTATGGGTCACAGCCTAGATTTGAATCCATCTCTGCCTGTTCTAAAGCCCATATTCTTTAGTTTATACTATGTTGCTTTTGTTTTTCAAATAGCTGACTTTTTCCCCCCAACAATATCCCGCAGACACACTTCCACTAATAGTTTCCCCACTGAACTATTAACAAAAAATATATTGTTCTTATTGATACTATTTTAAGCATTCTTGAAGTGAATATTCGTTGTAAATTACAGAGTCAAGTCTATGTCCTTAGCATGCCATTGGTGTCTTCTAGCTATCACAACCATTAATTAAGAGTGTGCTCCTACTAAGTTGGAGAAGCATATTTGGGACCCAGGTTTTCAGCCTTCATAGATTTATAGCTCTGGCCACATAAGCACTTAAGGTGTCTCAGTGGGGAGTTTTTATAGTGTGTAGTTCTCGGTGACTGCAGTAGGAGGAATGTGATAGTGCGAGCTGCTTGTTTCCATCTCCATTAAAGAGAAACAAGATGCTTGTTTTGCAAATATAGCTCCCACTAACCATCGTTAGGTCCGTCAATATGAAATTTCTAGAATTGCAACTGATATTTCCATCCAAAAACTAGAGAAGGAGTTGGCAAACTTTTCTGGCAAGGACAAGATATTTGAGGGCCATATAGTTCCTGTCTCAACTACTCAGCCCTCCTACTGTAGCATGATATTAGCTGTCTTAACTTGGGTTGCCATTACAAAACACCATAGATTGGGTGGTTTCACCAATGGGAATTTATATCTCACAGTTCTGGAGGTTAACTCCAAGATCAAGGTGCTGGTCAATTCGGTTCCCCAATGAGGACTCTTATTTCTGGTTTGGTGACATCTGATTCTTGCTTTGCCCTCATGTGGTGGACAGAGAGTTTGAAGCAATGTCTCTAGTATCTCTTCTTGTGAAAGTAAAAGTGTCAGTCACTCAGTTGTGTCCAACTCTTTGCCCCCCATGGACTGTAACCCACCAGACTTCTCTGTCCATGGAATTTTCCAGGCAAGAATACTGGAGTGGGTAGCCATTCCCTTCTCCAGGGGATCTTCTTGACCCAGGGATCGAACTCAGCTCTCCTGCACTGCAGGCAGATTCTTTATTGTCTGAGCCACCTGGAAGCCCAATTATAAAGGCACTAGATTTTATCATGAGGACCCTCATGGCCTCATCTAGTCCTAATTATCTCCTCGAAACTCTTCAAATATCATCATATTGGGGGGATTGGGGCTTCACCATATTAATTTTATGAGGACCCAATACAGTCCATAGCAGCCAAAGAGAGTATGTAAATAAATGAGGTTAGTTGTGCTTCAGTGAAAATTTATTTACAAATACAGGTGGCTTCTGATGGGCCTGAGTGTGTCAATAGCTGAGTGGAAGCCTGCAAGTTAGATGGGAATGGCAGAAGGTATGCAGATAGAATTCTCCACTTTATTAGAAAACAAATCTCTACTAAGTGCCACCCAGGTAGAGGGTTATCATGAAATGGAAAATGCCATATATAAGAGGTGAATGCACACAAAAACAAAATCCAAACAAACAAAACAAAAAAAGAGATGGCTATAGGAGTCAGGTAGACAACACACATGAGTTAAGACTATGTGTCTGTGAAGACCAGAGAGCTCATACCATATGTGGAAGGGGAAGCTGCTACTCACTCTGATTGTATTTTGCCTTGGAATCTCAGTCAAGCAAAACAGGTCTACCTGCCCTTGGTCAACAATTTGTGAACTGAATGTAATGATTTCATGAACCTCTGATCTCATGATACTAGAAGCCTGAAATTTTTACCTGGATCTTGAAAATTTGGATGAGAAAAATTATTACATTATTAATTTCTAAGTGAAATTTAGCTTTTCTTTCAATTATGAAGGTTGATACCAAACTATAGTTTTATTAGTGTTACCAAAAGAGATTATGTTTTCATAGCATATAATTTTTGTTGAAGACATCCTGAAATGTTTATACTAATCAGTGCTTCTTAATTATGATAGTTATTAGACCTGCTGCTAGATGTGTTATTGTGTTAATAAAAAAGCATATAGATTACTGTCTTGTAAATTTCTTTTAATATTTTTATAATTGAATTTCAATCTATTTCCTTTGCACCACTATGTATTTTATTTTGTGCATTTAAAGCAACTCTTCTGGAATGAGGCCTATTTCACAGGCTTTACCAGACTTCTGGAGATTAAGGCAGTACCCGTGCCCCGCCCCCCCCCCCCAATATGAGAGTCAGAAACTGGACTAAGTTGAACGAAAGGACTGATTGGTATATAGTTTTCAATAATAATAAGGCAATTCTATAGTTTCCAATAAATTTAAACATATTCCGAAAAGGTATAGGAGAGCAGCAAAGGAAGGTTGCCTCACTTTCTGACTTTGATCAGAGATTATTTCCTTTACCAACCTAAGATACCATTTCCTGGAATGACTAAATGCTTTTATTAATTTGAGAATGAGCACTCAGTTACAAGCCCAGAAGGCACACAGAAAAACCAGTGAAGGTGATATCTAAATTTTAAAGAATTCTAGTCAGACTTTAAAAATAACCATCATACCCTCTGCTCATTCATAACCCTTGTATTAGTATGCTCAGAAAGCCATAACAAAATAACACAGACTGGGTGGTTAAACAGAAATTTATTTTCTCACAGGATCTGGAGGCTATAAGTCCAAGATCAAGGTGCTGGCAGGGTTCTGTCTGGTGGGAACTCTCTTGGGTCACAGATGGCTCCCCTCTTGCTGTGTCCTCACATGGCCAGCCATTACTCCGTGTGTGAGTGTGGGGAAAGAGACAGTGAACTCTTTTATGTCTCTTTTTGTAAAAATTACAGACACAGACGTAGAAAACAACATATGGACACCAAGCAGAGTGGTGGGTGGTGGGATGGAATGGGAAATTGGGATTGATGTGTATACATTGCTATGTATTGTGTATGGGCTTCCCTGGTGGCTCAGCTAGTAAAGAATCTGACTGCGATACGGGAGATCTGGGCTCGATCCCTGGCTTGGGAAGATCCCCAGGAGAAGAGAAAGGCTACCCACTCCAGTATTCTGGCCTAGAGAATTCCATGGACTGTATCTTCCATGGGGTCACGAAGAGTTGGACATGACTGAGCAACTTCCACTTTATACAGTGTATATATGCATGATGTATGAAGTAGAAAATATTGTTTGATTTCATTTATATGAGGTACTTAGTATAGTCAAATTCATAGAGCCAGAAAGTACATTTTTAAATGCCAGAGGTTGATGGGGAGAGGGGAAGGGTGATGGAGAGGGTGAGTGGGGAGTTAGTGTTTAATGGGGACAGAGTTCTAGTTTAGGACGGGGAAAAATTCAGAAGATTGATGATAGGAAGAGTTCCACAATAATGTGAATGTACTTAGTGCCACTGAACTGTACAGCTAAATATGGTTAAAATAGTATATTTTATACTATGTAACTTTTACCACAATAAAAAAAAAGCAAAAAGAAAATTCCCCTGGAGCAGTGGCCTGCTCTCATGACCTCTTTTAACCTTTATTGCTTCCTTAGAGGTCCCACCTTTAAGTATAGTCACATTAGGTGTTAGGGTTTCAATATATGAGTTGGGAGGGCAGGTAAGAAAAGTTCAGTCCATAACAACCCTATTTTTTTTAAATTAAATGTGAAGGAGTGAGTTTTAGAAATATTCTAAAATCAAAAGTTACAGCTGAAATAGGTCTGTATTACTGGGGATGTTCAGTAGTATCAGTATACAGCATTTTTTTTCCTGGGAAGTGCATAATTATCGATACTTGATAAATGTTCTTGCACTCAGAATACAGGAATATGAAAAAGGATTCTCATTTAAATTTAGAAAAATTTCCAGGAATGATCAACATAAATACTCAATTGGAAAAACAGAAATAGAGGTACCTGTAGTGTTCTTTTCACCCCATAAAGCCAGAGACCTCCACAGAAGGCATTGCTTTTAAGTAGAGGGCAGTTGAAGCCAACTGGCAATTTCATGGATAAGCACAGTACCAATTCTGTATTTTAATGTGTCAGTGGTAAGAAATAGTGGTTTAGACTCACTCTTGCATTATCACAGGCTCAGAACTAAGTAACGGTGTTTCTTTCCAGACAGCATTCTTAAAATGGGAAATCCAGTGGCACAGAATGCCTTTCTTTCGGTGAGCAATGGAGCATCTCTACAGCAGTTACATTTTGTGGATGGAAAATAATCTGAAATTGGATATCAGACAAGTCTAAAGTGTTTTATTGGTGTACATGTATTGTAGCCCACAGGTATTTTAATATTCAAGACTGGCATCTTTGAAGAAATAGTTTAGAAAGGTGATAATGGGAATTCCAGCTTTACCACCTTCTTTGCCCACCTCCCGCCCATATCAGCTAGATAAAATATAGGAGCACATTCATTCCACAAATCGGTATTTCTTAATCCCATGAAAAAGACATTAGGAAAACGTTGTCCACAGTTGAAGCAAAAGATATGTAAAGCTCTGAAGTATTCTATATAGTATCTATGTTTACTTCTCTCACAGGATTGATCGTGATATTTTGGTTTCCTATCTATATTTCTGTTTTTTCAACAGAAAAATGAGCTTCCTAAAGAAGGTATTTTCTGTAATCTCTTTATTGCCAGTGACCAGAATAGTGCCTGGAGTGCTTGTTAATTGAAGGAGTGAAATATGAATCAGTCATGCTGCCCAGCACAGAATAATCTCGGTCATTCTGAGAAACAAATGATACCCTTGACAACTTTGGCAAAGAGCCTTATGAAATAGGATTATGAAAATGACTGTTACTAATTAGTATTAAATCACAATTACAGTTAACTTCCAGCTGCAGTTTCTAACCATTTATGTCTGTAGATTCTGTATAATACTAGTGTTCTCAGGATAGTAAAGCAATTTTAACATCACTGTTGAATGAATTAAGATCACCTGATGCCAGGGGCTATGTTTACCAGGACAGTGCCTTAATCTCATTCTAAATAACTTCGGAGAGCAAACATGTTTTTATTTTGCAGTTTCCTTTGAAGAATCTGCACACCACACGTGAATCTGAGCAGAGTGTTGTTATAACTCTCATGACCTCAATTGAATATCAGGATTGCAAATTCACTGTGAACTACTGGCCCTGCTGGCAATTGCTCTGCTTACACGCTATGGTTTTTAGAACTTTCACCTCTAAACTGATGTAGTTTGCACACCACAGGCATTATCTCATTTTAGCTTCGAATCAACACTGTAGGGAAGTGAACAAAGAGAGATGAGGTGACTTGCTTGGGGCCACAGAGCTGATAGCTGTTCTGAGGCCCCAGCCTTGGTTTCCCAACTCCAAGCTGGCTCTCATTTCACTGATGTTGATAAAAAGGAGTGGACTTTCAGCAATTCCAGAAGTTTGTCATGTGCATTTAGATGAAGCAGAAACCTAATTATGCAGTCCTCTGAGCCTTTAAACTGCTTCTATTTAGAGCTCTATGTTGGTCTGCTTCCAGACAGAAAAGAAACTCTCCCCACATTTAGTTACCAGGACATAGGTTCACACATCCATTGCTCTTCAATAATGCCTCCAAAGCATTAGCTAAGGACAGAGTTTCCCAAGTTTCAGAGTGGGGGCTAGATTGAATAATTTATCAACATACTTGCCAGTAGATTATGCTGTCCTTTGACTACTTTTTGCAACACTGGAATTTATTCTGATTGCAAGGAAGTATGTATTTTAGTAGTAAACAAGAACAAAATGAATAAACTTGTTGCAGACAGAAGAGTATTTAACTAACATAATAAAAGAAGGTAGATATTTTATTAGTTATTTTTCTTGGGAATTCTCAAAGTAGCCAACAATCACTTGAAACAATCATTGTTTTATTTTAGAGCTGAATTCTGCCTTACAGTAGTGCCTTTCTAGGAGCATCGTAACTGTATGCCATATGGTTCATTTCCAATATGTCTACCATTCTTAATTCTCAGAAATTAATATTTGACAAGGGACCACAGAAAGCCTGGTGCTATATCATGCCATCTTCATTTAAAGAAAAATATTCCTTTTGAATGTAAAAGCAAAGATTTTTATTAGTATTAAGGCTGAAATACACATAGTTTTTGTTCCCTAATGACTTTTGGTATTGATTTAAATTTGGTATGCATGCAATTGTATTTTCTTTTCCTTTCTCTCTTATGGAAAAAGAAGTCAATGTATGTGGTTGAATGTAAAATACCAAATCTGGATCTATTTATGGATCTGCATTTTAATGAATTTTTAAGCAGAGTTCTTTTGTGGGAATTCCTTCCTCCTCAATTCCCAAGACAACACCTGAACTTGATGATATAGCTTTTATTGTATGGATTTTTTTCCTTCACTTTTTAAGTAAAATCTATTGACTCAGCCTTATCTGTTCTCTGAGGTACCTGAGGAAATAGCTCAAAAGTCATGTATTCAAAAGCCTTTCACACTGATTTTGAGAAGTAGATTTGTAACAGTTAATAGCAGGACATATTTTGAGAAGGTTCTGGTTATTCAGAGAGGAGTTTTAAGATGTTTACTGTGAATTCAGACTTTTTCCAATAAAGTAAAACAAATATTGTAATAAAACATTATAATTTTTATAAAATAAAAAAGAATTTTAAAGCATTGTATACATTTTGCAAATGAGAAAATAGAGAGCTGCTCTGTGGTTAGATTTACTTCTTAACAGTTGATTGTTTTGACCAAAATAGAATCTGCCTTCCTGGAATGTCCATTTTTTTCCCCAGCTCAGAGGTGCATGTCACAGATTTTGACATTCCAATCAAGTAATCTTTTCCCAAAGGAATCAAATCAAGTCATTCTACTAAATAGCCAGAGACACTCAGATGACCCAGAGAGGCTAGGTTCTCCCAGAAAAAAATCCTTCATTTTCTGCCTCTTCTTTCTGAATCAGGTTATACTTGATTCACCCAACATTTTGAGAAGCTGGCGTTTAATTTTACCTAGGTTCCTTCTGTGTCCACAGTTTTATCCTTTAGGAAGTGATGTCATCTGTAGAAGTTCAGCAGAGGTGCTGTGTCTTAGGAAGCTCACAGTATGGAATGGAAACTGCAGAGTAAAAACTGTAACTGCTATATCTGCATGTAAAATGCAGCCAGTTTCCCCTGAAGGCAGCACAGAGAGGTGGTATGGGGCATTGGACCTTGTCCAGGAATTTGCTTCCTTCCTTCAGCAGACGCCTTAGCAATTACCTTGGGTATGGTTGTGGACTGCATCATAATTCCAGCACGTTAAGTGGGTGATATGTAACACAGGTCCTTTGAAAGTAGTTTACTGTGACGAGAAGATGCATTGTGCCCCTTCAGAGTAAGAAAATAGTGTTTCCTAATGCTTGGATATTCAGACACCAGGATGTAGAATGACCTACTTAGCCATTGCAGGGCATGCTATTACATGGGGAGGGGTCTGTTATGCAAGCCAAAAGCGAGAATGAAACATCAGATCCAGCCTGCTGGATTTATGTCTCCATAAAATGAGGCTGACTGGTGGTTTGCTAATAGCAACATTTTCACACCTGACAGTCACCGAGTGGCTTGTTACTGAAATCAGACACCAGGAGGACTTTATCTGTAGGCTCTTGGGAATGGGTGTGGAGTGAGAGCAAAGAAAACTGCCTGACAAGGCCTCAGCACCTTCATTCTAATGCAGCTGACTTTCCCAAAGAGCTTGCAAAAAGAGGACTTAATGTGGACCTTTGCTCTGGTGAGAAAACTATTAAAGTAGATTTGAATTTGGTAGTTTTGCCAAACTGAAAAATCTCTGTTTTACGTTCCTAGGCCATTCTACTTGGCATACTCCTTTTAGATGGATGTTTTAATTACGAACCAGAAATTCTATGGAAGTTGGCAACAGTAATGAAGCTCAAACAATGCAGAGGGGGATGACTTTAAAAATGCAAAACATCAATCAGAGCAAGTCTGTCAACAGAAAAGACTTGCAACAAATGCAATTATATGAAAGTGTATCTGATGCTTGAAGGGTAAGCTGACTTTATATAACAGGATATAAGAGACTTGGATCTCCAGCTTTTGAGCTTTTTTTTGAACATATCACTCTTTTTCTGGAAGCAAAGTCACCTCTGTATTTTCCATGGTCAAATATCCAAATGCTAGAAATCAGTTGATAATTATTGCCATAAAGCTTTAAATCATTCAGGCATTTTCTCGTTTTGTCCAAATCTTCTTTGGAAAAAGATGTACAAATTAGAAAACTGATACTTTTGTGTCGATTTCAGACAGTGGAAGTATTCAACACTCAGATGTGTTCTACTTTGTCAAAGATGCAACTGATTAATTTTGATTAAAGACTATCAGAAATGCACCACTAAAAGGAAGTCAAGCTAAAATAAATGGCCAGGGTGGACTTCCCTGGTGGTCCAGTGGTTAAGACTCCATGCTTCCACTACAGGGGGCTTGGGTGCAATCCCTAGGGAAGTTCTGCATGCCACACTATGTGGCCAAAAAGAAAAAAAAAAAGAATGACCAGGGTTATAATAAAGGCAAAGTATAACAATTCATACAGAAAAGTAGTTATTTTCAATACAGAACAAGGGCAAATGTATTCCTTTATTGAATTATAAAAGACTTTTTTCTCAAAACTAAAAATTTGACATCACATCTTTAAAATATGGGACAATGGAATCATCAAGATTTAGACAAATACCGGAGAGCTTGGGAAAAGAATATATTACAAGGAAAAAGATATGTGCCACTTGAATTGCTGTTTTATAAAAGCGATCAATCACCTATCCTATGACTTCCGCTCTCTCCTCAAGGGTCACCTTTGCCCCCACCTTCTCCACTGGCCTCCCCACCTACTCCAGCTCCACAGGACCTCTCCCATCTCTTTACTCCTGTACCACCCACCACTGTGTCATTTATTCAGTGTTTACTGTACGCTGCTTTGGAGGGCTATGCATATTGAACAGATGCCTTGTCCCTATACATTGACTGTCAAGCTCTTAAAAACAGAGAAATGTCTATTATCCCCTACATCCGACTGTTCTTTGTGCTCCAGCACTCCCCTGACATTCGTTGATCGAGTGAGTAGTGCTATTGCAGAGTTCATTACTTTGAAGCACTGTATGCTGCTTCCCTTTCTGGCAGCAAAGCCCAATACCCATGGGGGAGTAAGTACTGAGAGTAAAGTAGCAGGAAAAGAGATATCCAATTTTGTATTTTTTAAAGTTCTGATAACTACTGGGATCATTTTGAATACATCTTTAATAGGAATTTGCAAAGATTGCATTTTTGAGAAATTAAAAACATTCCTTGGGAAATTAAAGATAAAAAATGTAGGCTTGCCATTGGGTAACTCTGAGCAGATATATTTTAACTGGTTAAAACCTACCCAAAAATATTAAGGGAAAATGGTAATATTGGGGACTCTCCAAGAGGTAACTGAATTCTTTCTTTGCCAGTAGTGGGTGCTGAATTTAGGATGAATCTTTAGTTGTTGTTTTGGTGAAAGGAGAAAAAGGGAAAATATGTCCCAAACGCATGGCTCCTTCTTTCCTAAAGAACTCAGGTGGGAAAAGTGGACCACAGCTTCCACCTGATTCAGAACTAAAAGCAGTTTTGTTTACACCCATGGTCAAGGGACATCTATGCTCTTTCATAGGGAATGTTCCAGGATCTGTCTTTGTGAGAACTTGAGAGCTAGCTTTGGGTTCAAGAGTGTGATCTTGGGCACATGATTCTACTTAGTATATCTCAGTTTGTACATCTATGAAATGAGATAATAGTAAATAAATATACAAGAGGTGCCTCTTAAGTGCCAGATGCTTTTGTAAATCAAGAGTATTAGGAGTGAATAAAACGAATAGTTTCCTGTCCTCATGGGGCTTAGGGTCTTGTACCGTCCCCATAGGGTTTTTGCGAGTGTTAAATGCATAGAGACTATCCCATGGGTGTCTTAGTGGAGATTAGTGGTATTGATGGGGATGATGATGGTGATGAAGATGTTGATAAGGATGCATTTCATAAGTGTTTGTGCCAGACTGGTATGCAAGACCTTCTCAAAATTCTAATGGGAAGAGAAGGTCAACCTTTAGTCTCAGTATAACTGGAATCTGTAAGTTACTGGTGATATGAAAGTAAGAGCAATGTTAGCAAGACACTCAGATCAGATCTGATCTCTTTAGAAAGTAGAATCCTCCTCTTAAAGCCAAGTATAATATGTACTGGTGACGAATTTCATATGCAGCAGTGGAATAAGCTGATAATTGTGGAAATAAGCACTTTCATGCTTGCCCAGAATAATGTTGCCTTTTCCCAAAAGAAATGCCTACTTTCTTCTATTAACACTAAACAATATGTAGCTCTACCTTTTCTCAGCTTCACATATTCAGCATGCATAACCTCTGTTAGGGTTAAAATCTCAGCTGTGGTCCCTAACATTGGAGGAAATGATTTTGCTAATGATACACGTTAAGAGAACAGGCAGGGGTTGTGATGTCAAGCATAGTTCCTGGCCCTTTTAACCCATGGATTGCATTTCTCTAATGTAGGTTAATGAACACACTTCCACGCTCTGTTTTGCTGTGTGTGTGAAGATTAACATTAACAATTTAACTTGATCTAAAACGTGTACTTTAGCTAACGGTTCTAAACTCATGCTAAATTTTATCTATAAAATTTGATTGTCTGAGTACTCTGCAATCTGTTGAAATACTGTCCTATTAACTATGACCCTGTGGATATAGAAATAGTTATTACATAAATGTGTTTCACTTAATGGGAAACACTCGGGAAGCACTGGGAAAAATAGAAAAGAACTTTTCTAATCTGTGCTTAGTATTACCTCGTAGTTTTATAAACCAAGAGCTAAATCTACTCTTATTTAGAACCTTGAGCTAAATTTGAATTGCACTTATAGAAGTAAGAGGCAACTACATTTTGCCTCCATAAGAATTTTAGCTTCACCTGCCCTTAACATTCTGGCATCTTTGAAGGACTTAATTTTTAAAAAATTGTTTGCATCCATTCATCTGCTTGTGAAAAAACATAATAGAGAGACCTCTGATATGGGAAGAATGAGATATATTGCTTTAACAAGTTCATTCCACCAGTCAAATTTGTCAAAGTAAAGGTGAATTAATATCTTTCTTTTTTTTTAATATTCTCTGCAAGAAAAAGTTGCTCATTTTATTCATGTTTGACATTTCATAGTAAAGGTAAAATTCATTTTTAATGAAAAACATCCCACAGGGTTATTAATTAAAAGAAATGCAGGAAGAGAGAACTGTCATTTAAAAAGAGCAACTCATGAATTAGAGAAAGTCCCCAGTCAAAAATACAGCTCAGGGAAGTACTCTCTCCAGGATCGGTGGCAGACCAGGCCATTGAAGTGACCTTCATCTATACCCTGGATGGTACCTGTGTCATCTGGGCATGAGATGCTTTTGCATCAAAGCTATGGTAACTTAAAGAAGTAAATCCTTGAGCTTAGTACTTAGTATGCTTATTATACTTCTTACATTTGGTCCATTGTTCTCGCAGAATTGTAAACTATGAGGTCAAAGATTGTGAATAGTGTTATCATAGCATCTACTAGCATTTTATACTGTGTTGTTCAAACAATTTTTGACAATTGAGTGAATCAATATTTGGAGTGCATCCTATTTGCAAGAGGATTGAACATAGTTATCATATACACGGATTTACATTCCCTTAAGTTGGCTTAAAGCTCAACGTTCAGAAAACTAAGATCATGGCATCTGGTCCCATCACTTCATGGGAAATAGATGGGGAAACAGTGGAAACAGTGTCAGACTTTATTTTGGGGGGCTCCAAAATCACTGCTGATGGTGATTGCAGCCATGAAATTAAAAGACGCTCACTCCTTGGAAGGAAGGTTATGGCCTACCTAGATAGCATATTTAAAAGCAGAGACGTTACTTTGCCAACAAAAGTCCGTCTAGTCAAGGCTATGGTTTTTCCAGTGGTCACGTATGGATGTGAGAGTTGGACGATGAAGAAAGCTGAGCACCGCAGAATTGATGCTTTTGAACTGTGGTGTTGGAGAAGACTCTTGAGAGTCCCTTGGACTGCAAGGAGATCCAATCAATCCATCCTAAAGGAGATCAATCCTGGGTGTTCATTGGAAGGACTGATGTTGAAGCTGAAACTCCAGTACTTTGGCCACCTCATGCGAAGAGTTGACTCATTGGAAAAGACCCTAATGCTGGGTAGGATTGGGGGCGGGAGGAGAAGGGGACGACAGAGGATGAGACGGTTGGATGGCATCACTGACTCGATGGACATGGGTTTGGGTAGACTCCGGGTGTTGGTGATGGGCAGATAGGCCTGGCGTGCTGCAATTCATGGGGTCACAAAGAGTCGGACACGACTGAGCGACTGAACTGAACTGAACATAATAATATCTCTAAGAAAAGTTTAAAGAGGTTAGATTTTTTTAAGAATTGTTTGAAGAGGAGCTTATGTCATAAAAATCTGAAGTAGAGACAGGTTGTAAAAACAATTACAATTTTTCCCTTTAATGCATTCGTATCTCCTACTACCTTCTAAAATCTCTAGTTTTGCCTCTACCCTTACTCCCCAAGCTTTATTCTCCATGTAGCTTTTTGGAGCTTAGAAACACCCACTCTTCTTTTGACCAAAACATCTTTTGGAGTGTTGTAGAGGTCTGAAGGATCTAAGATATAAAAACCCTTTGTCTAACTCATATTTGCAACCAAAAGAGAGATTAAAATATGACTATTACTAATAAAGCAGATTGGAGGTTGTGGCTTTAGAGCTTTATCAAGTGGACTTTCTAGTACATTAGCCTTGAATCAGGAAGATTCACTCCAAGTGATTCACATGCCCAGTATGGTTGAAAAGCCATTGCTAAAGTGGCTACTGCTTACCCAGGGTTGTGACCAGCATTTGTGACCCCTTGTTCCCCCTTGAAAAGAGATGGAGAAGATGAAGTCTTCAGATTCTGAGTGAAGACTCTTCTGACACTAAGGGTAACCAGGAAAATGGCTGCTTTGTAAGGGAATTGCAGATGGTTCCAAGTGTGCAGTATTTCCTTCCCAAAGATTTCTGGCACTTTATGTCTACACTAGGACATCTGGTCCACGTGAGAAGCAGGGCACTGACTAGTATCCAGTCTGTTTGTCTTATTTTGGGCTTCTGTGATTAATGCCTGCCCCCTGGCCAATCCTCAGTCCCCTGCAGTCCTTATCTTAAATATCTCTCTGGCCACTAGCTCTAACCAAAGACCCTCTTCCAATGATTCCTTAAATAAAAATGGATAAAATACATGTGATTGGTTCTCTGAAAGTTTTAAACTACATGTGCTGTGTGCTCAGTCGCTCAGTCATGTCCAACTCTTTGTGACCCTATGGTTTATAGCCTACCAGGCTCCTCTGTCATGGAATTTCCCAGGCAAGAATACTGGAGTAGGTTCCCACTTCATACTTCAGGGAATCTTCGACCAGGGGATCTACTCCAACCCAGGGACTGAATCCACATCTCTTGTATCTCCTCCATTGGCAGGTGGATTCTTTACCACTAGTGCCACCTGGGAAGCCCATTTTAAATTATGTATCATATAGATCTTTTAAATCACCCTTGTTTAGAGAGTTGATAGACTTGGTGCTTTAGAACATTCCCTACGATGGTAGATATTCTGAGGAAATACTGCTTTTATTGGAAAGTCAGACTCAATACTGATTTTAGGTTAAAGTGGCCTTGTCTAGGATGACAACCACTTGTAGCATGAGGACAGCTTGTTATTCTTTACAAGTAATATGACTGCTTCTCCGTCTTGGACAACGCAGGCCTTAAGGTGGGGGGGGGGTGAGTGGTTCTTTAAGACTTTCTACATTATGAGCTGTGATCTACATAGACAAACTGAGTAACCAGCTACTGAATTGATTTGCCATGCAAGATCACTTTTGTACATTAAAAGTCTGACGATCTGACTTTCACTCTTGCTGTCAATTTGTGTAATATAAGAGTCACAGGAAAGCAAGTGGTAAAGAACTCTCTGCTTAACTCCAGGTCAAAACAAAATGTAGAGGAGAAGACTAAATTGTGTAAGTCTGTTGATATTAATATGTCCTTGGAAGGACAAACCCTTTACATTCTTCCTGGTTACTTATCTCAGTTTCCTTCCTTCTCCATTCATTGCACCTAAGAGTCTTTTAGATTCGAAATCAGATTTTGAATTTGGCATTCTGAAAGCTGTGATATTTTACTAGATTTTCTCCCAAAATTCTGATTCTCTTTCTTTATATCTATATGTAGATATAGATAGATATAAATAGACATAGATTTATTTTTTTACTTGGTTTGATGTCAAAAAGTCCATTTGGCCATGTTCTGAGAGTATTTGTGGTAATATGAAAAAAAAATTATTGACTAAGAATGAGAGAATCTATATTTAAACCAAGATAACATTTTTTATTTACTTTTTATTGAGTGGCCACCTTAACCTGTTGTGCCTCAATCTGGTCATCTTTAAAATTGAAATAGTTATAATATCTGACACATGTGTAGCTCTTGAAGTTTAGGAGTCTATTTAAAATGCAATATTTTGTGTATCCTTCAGGGATCATATCTCCATTTAATAAGTGAGAAAACATAAAAAGAAAAAAGAAAAGCAACATAACTTACCAAGACCTCACAACATTAAATGGCGAAATAATAGTTCTGGAACCAAAACCTGTCTTTAGAGAGTCTACTAATTTTTCCCTTATATGAATATGTTCTACAGAACCCTGGGAATTATTAGCAGTTAAGTGAGGTAGAGCAAAAAGGGTTTTAAAAAATCAATAGCTATACAAGGGTAAATTAATATTTAATAAAGCAAGATCGTTTTTTTACTAATGAAACCCTTGAGATTCTTACTTTTCTCTTTAGTTCCTTGAAATTAGAAGAATTCAAAGCTCATATGAAATAAAGAAATTAATATAGAGGTAAACATTTGGATAGCAGTTTTTTTTAAATTAATTAATTTATTTTAATTGGAGGTTAATTACTTTACAGTATTGTGATGGGTTTTTGCCACATGTCGACATGAATCAGCCATGGTTGTACATGTGTCTCACCATCCTGAAACCCTCTCCCATCTCCCTCCCCACCCAATCCCTCTGGGTTGTCCCAGAACACCGGCAATGAGTGCCCTGCTTCATGCACCAAACTTACACTGCTCATCTATTTTACATATGGTAATAGACATGTTTCAATGCTATTCTCTCATATCTTCCCATCCTCGCCTTCTCCTACATAGTCCAAAAGACTGTTCTTTACATCTGTTTCTCTTTTCATGTCTTGCATATAGAGTCGTCATTACCATCTTTCTAAATTCCATATATATGTGTTAATATAATGTATTGGTGTTTCTCTTTCTGGCTTATTTCACTCTGTATAATAGGCTCCAGTTTCATCCGCCTCACTAGAACTGACTCAAATGTGTTCTTTTTTATAGCTGAGTAATATTCCATTGTGAATATGTACCACAACTTCCTTACCCACTCATCTGCTGGTGGACATCTAGATTGCTACCATGTTCTAGCTATTGTAAACAGTGCTGCAAAGAACATTGAGGTACACGTGTCTCCTTTAATTCTGGTTTCCTCAATGTGTATGCCCAGCGGTGGGATTGCTGGGTCATATGGCAGTTCTATTTCCAGTTTTTTAAGGAATCTCCACACTGTTCTCCATAGAGATTGTACCAGTTTGCATTCCCACCAACAGTGTAAGATGGTTTCCATTTCTCCATACTCTCTCCAACATTTATTGTTTGTAGACTTTTTGATGGCAGCCATTCTATCTGGAGTGAGATGATACTTAATTGTGGTTTTGATTTGCATTTCTCTGATAATGGGTGATGTTGAACATCTTTTCATGTGTTTGTTAGCCACCTGTATGTCTTCTTTGCTATTATTTTCTCCCATTCTGAACACTGACTTTTCACCTTGCTTATAGTTTCCTTTGTTGTGAAAAATCTTTTAAGTTTCATTAGGTCCCATTTGTTTATTTTTATTTCCATTTTCTGGGAGGTGGATCATAGAGGATCTTGCTGTGATTTATGTCAGAGAGTATTCTGCCTATGTTTTCCTCTAAGAGTTTTATAGTTTCTGGGCTTATTAGATCTTTAATCCATTTTGAGTTTATTTTTGTTTATGGTGTTATAAAGTGTTCTAGTTTCATTTACAGGTGGTTGACCAGTTTTCCCAGCACCACTTGTTAAAGAGATTGTCTTTTCTCCATTGTATATTTTTGCCACCTTTGTCAAAGATAAGGTGTCCATATGTGCATGGATTTATCCCTGGGCTTTCTATTTTGTCCCACTGATCTATATTTCTGTCTTTGTGCCAGTACCATACTGTCTTGATGACTGTAGCTTTGTAGTTGGATAGCAGTTTTTAAACTTGATTTTTAGCCTTTAGACTTGATTATTTTTAAAGAATTTGTTTCTTAGAAAGAATTTGTATCTTTGTAGTTGATTTAAAATATTATGTTAGTTTCTGTTGTACAGATAAGTGAATCAGTTATATATATTTCCACTCTTTTCTAGACTCTTTTCCCATATAGACCATTACAGAGTATTTTTTTAATTAGTTTATTTATCTATTTTTTAACTTTGCAATATTGTATTTGTTTTGCCATACATTGACATGAATCCACCATGGGTGTACATGTTTTCCCCTTCCAGAACCCCCATCCCACTTCCCTCCCCATCCCATCCCTCCAGGTCATCCCTGTGCACCAGCCCGGAGCAACCTGTATCATGTATCGAACCTGGACTGGCGATCCGTTTCACATATGATAATTTACATGCTTCAATGCCATTCTCCCATATCATCCCACCCTCACCCTCTCCCATAGTGTCCACAATACTGTTCTATTTATCTGTGTCTCTTTTGATGTCTCGCATACAGGGTTATCTTTACCGATTAACTAAATACCATATATATGTGTTAGTATACTGTATTGGTGTTTTTCTTTCTGGCTTACTTCACTCTGTATAATAGGCTCCAGTTTCATCCACCTCATTAGAACGGATTCAAATGTATTCTTTTTAATGGCTGAGTAATATTCCATTGTGTATATGTAGCACAGCTTCCTTATCCATTCGTCTGCTGGGTTCCCTCTGCTATATAGTAGGTTCCTATGCTGACTGTACAGAGCTTCTCCATCTTTGGTTGCAAAGAATATAATCAATCTGATTTCAGTATTGACCACCTGGTGATGTCCATGTGTAGAGGGTTCTCTTGTGTTTTGGAAGAGGGTGCTATGACCAGTCTGTTCTCTTGGCAATACTCTGCTAGCCTTTGCCCTGCTTCATTTTGTACTCCAAGGCCAAAGTTGCCTGTTACTCCAAGTATCTCTTGACTTCCTACTTTTGCTTTCCAGTCCCCTATGATGAAAAGGACAGCTTGTTTGGGTATTAGTTGTAGAAGGTATTGTAGGTCGTCATGGAAGGAACCAGTCAACTTCAGCTTCTTTGGCATTAGTGGAGCATAGACTTGGATTACTGTGATATTGAATGGTTTGCCTTGGAAACGAACAAATATCATTCTGTCATTTTTAAGATTGCACCCAAGTACTGCATTTTCAGACTCTTGTTGACTGCGAGGTCTACTCCATTTCTAGTAAGGGATTCTTGTCCACAGTAGTAGATACAATGGTCATCTGAATTAAATTCGCCCATTCCAGTCCATTTTAGTTCACTGATTCCTAAAATATCAGTGTTGACTCTTGCCATCTCCTGTTTGACCACTTCCAATTTACCTTGATTCATGGACCTAACATTCCAGGTTCCTATGCGATATTGTTCTTTACAGCGTCAGACTTTACCTTCACCACCAGACACATCTACAACTGGGTGTTGTTTCTGCTTTGACTCAGCCTCTTCATTCCTTCTGGAGCTATTTCTCATCTCTTTTCCTGTAGCATATTGGGCACCTACCGACCTGGGGAGTTCATCTTTCAGTGTCATATCTTTTTACCTTTTCATACTGTTCATGGGGTTCTCAAGGCAAGAATGCTGAAGTGGTTTGCCCTTCCCTTCTCCAGTAGACCTCATTTTGTCAGAACTCTCCACCATGACCCATCCATCTTGGGTGGCCCTACACAGCATGGTTCATGGTTTCACTGAGTTAGACCAGGCTGTGTTCCATGTGAATTGGATTAGTTCCCTTATAAAAGGGGCCTTATAGAGTAATGTTGACGTATATACACTACCATATGTAAGACAGATCACTAGGGGGAAGCTGCTGTATAGCACAGGCAGCTCAGCTCAGTGTTCTATGAAGATCTAGAGGGGTGGAATGGGGGGATGCTGGGAGGCTGAAGAGTGGGGGATAGATGTAAACATATAGTTGATTCACATTGTTGTACAGCAGAAACTAACACAATGTTGTGAACAATTATACTCCAATTAAAAGCATTAAAAAAAGAAAAACACAAACTAGGTAGGGCAAAATAGAGTCTTGCAAATAATAAATGTTCAATTAGTTATAAAAATAAAGTCAATAAGAGACACAAGAAACTCCCTCACCCCATTCCACCATGTGAAGGCATAGAGAGGAGAGACTGTCTATGAAACAGAAAAGAGGTCCTCAACAGACACAGAAGCTGCTAGCATCTCCATATTGCACCCCTCAGCCCCTAGAACTGTGCAAACTAGATAAGCCGTTTGGTTTATGTCATTTTTGTTACAACAGCCCAAACAGACTAAGACAGAGATCCACAAATATGCAGATCAACAAATCTGTGTTGAATGACTACTGAGTGACAAAATGTCGAAGGGAATGAAAAATAACAATGAAGTAAATAACCCATTTTGAGCATCTGTTTTATCTGAGAACTGACTTGGTTAAATTAACCAAGTTGGAGATGGAGTCCAGTGGGAAAAAATCCAAATATTTACTCCTCTGAAATAAATGTAGGCAAGATATATTTGGGTGGTAAAGGACCATCCTGGCCTTAGTAGTGAGGCCAAGTTGGAGGTTTGTGTGTAAAGTCAAGTTTGTCTTTTGATACGGATTTCTGACTCTTGCCTTGACAGAGGAAGCTGGGATCTTGGAGAGCTTTAATGAAGTGGAGTTCTACTCAGGCTGCACTCAGAATCACTATCATTCTGGGAGCTTTGAATAAAAGTGTGATGCTGGGCCTCAGCCCTAGAGATTCCAATTTAAATTGGTTTGGAACAATGCATAGATATCTTTTTCTTTTAATTTTATTTTTTATGTTCCCTAAGTGATTATAATGTGCAGCCAGAGTTGAAAACCATGTTTTAGGTCAGTGATTTTAAAACTGTGCATAAGAATCACTTGGGGGATATTGGTTAAAATTTAGATTCTTTGGGGCCTGTCCTAAAAGATTTTGATTTAGGTCATCTGAAGTAGGACCCAGGGATATACCCTAAATGATTATAAATTGGATGCTTCTTGGAAAACACTTTGAGAAATACCACTTTTGAGCTTCAAGTGTTTGCAATCTCATTGGTTGTTTTATGGAAACCAGACTAGGTCTTTTAATTCACTAAAATGCTCATGCTCTCTTTTTGTGACATTAGCTAAACTAAAATTTCTAAATATTATCTATGCTTTTCATGCCACTGGTTTACAGATGTTATTACATTTAATCCTACCAGGCTTTTGAGGAAGATATTGTGGTTCCATTGTGTAATCCAGAAAACTGAGATCCACAAAAGTTAAGACCAAAGAGTGTAATCCTGATAAGCAGCTGAGATGTAATTAAGCACCAGGATCTCACTTTGAGGCTGGTGGTCTTTTCTTATAGCTAAAAATAAATCACAGATGATTTTTATAGAATTAACAATTTGTAATACTTCTCATTTAAAACACTAATTCTATTCTTTTTTTGCTAGAACACAAATGTAGAGGCTGTTTTTTAAAATAAAGACAGAGAATGAAATTTTATTGCTGTGTATTGCTAGGGAATAAGATTAGATAGATAATAGAATTTTTAGAAAATAATGCTAACTTCTATTAGCCAAAAGTTTCTTTATCATATTCCATTTCTCTCTCTCTGGCAATACATTTTGAAAAGTCATTCTAAGTTGCAAATATCACTCCTGTGGACGAATTCTTCTCTCCAAGCCTTGTATTATTATTGGGTTGGGGGGAGGGGACTCAGAGGTTCTACAAGATATTGGAAGAGATGACAGAGTTTTTACAATCTAAAATCTGGATAACTCAATCAATGTTAACTGAAAGTTGCTTTGGCATGTTCAGTTCGTTAAAAGAATGAGCCATAGTATGCTACTATGCTAGTAGTTCACTATCTACAGGCAATCTGTAATACAGGGTTAGAAGATCATTCTATCTGCAGTATCATGAGCTATCCTTAATGCTTTTCTCCCATCTTAATCTAGTCTCTTGACAGAACAGGTCCTTGTGTTGTCAATCATCCTCTCATCTGAAAATACAGTATAGTCTTTTTTTCCCTACATCTGAAGCATTAAGTACCTTAGAGAAGTTCTGAAGAATAGGTCCAAGCCACTTCATCTGAAAGTATACTTGTTTTGCTGGGAACATTCCATTATAAGTCTTCTTCACATAGTGATCTACAGAGTTTAAGATTATAATGCTTGCCCTCAAAATGTGAGAAGGGTGTCTTTTATAAGCATTTTCCTTTTTTTTCCACACTCAGTGAAATCAAGGCATATGTTTAAGTGACTTCTAATTAAAAATAAGACATGTCTGGAAACTAGCAGGTTAAATCTAGTTAAGTAAGTAATGGAAGCCAGAAATAAGTTTAAGGTAGTTCTTTGTTTTAATGTGGCAAGCCAGAAATTGCTCTAAAGAGACAGGGAGAAGGCTTTATAGGCAAGAGATATGATGGTCACTATTATAATTGCATTTATAAGATCAAATAAGACAAATACACACACATATACACACAGAAAGGTTGAACAATAGACAAATGTGAGGAATGACAAGAAATGTGTCTTTCTGTAGTCAAATATATACTGACAAATGCCCATATACATACCTGCTGTATACTGTGGCCACATTTTGGTTTGAAAGACATACATTGATGTCTTAGTCCATGTAATGATTCTATTACAAACTGACTCCTACTTGATTTTCTTTCTTCTGTTAGTTAACCAGATTTATTTAAATGTGTGATTTTAGGAATGGAAAGCAGCTTAGCTATTTATATGGTCTGTTTGTCAGAGAAAGGATTTTTAGCAGTGCTAATTCAGATTTTAAAACATTCCCATCCCACACCACCAAAAACACCATCTTACTTTACTAAAAGGTTCACATTTGATTATATTTTATGTTTATGGCCTATCTATAAAAAACCATTAAATGCTGTTGTAAATCAAAGGTAATGTGCTACTGGCAATCCTTGAGCTATGCAGCAAACTTTCCCTTCAATTCTTCAAACTTCTTTCAGGTTTATATAACAAAGAGTAACACTCAAATCCCATGCCCTGAGTCTATAGGAACATAAATCTCCATCCAGTTAAAATGTTCATGCAGAACTTTCTCATAGTATTTCAATCTGCACAATGGTGCCATGATTGAAACTGGCGGCCCTTGGGATTTATAGATTCAATGGGTCACAGAACTCTCTATGCTCCATAACAGCTTTCTCTGTTAAGATGGCAAATATGATATTTAGTAAACAATATCTTGGCCTTTCCAGGTGGCGCTAGCAGTAAAGAACCCACCTGCCAATGCAGGAGACTTGGGTTCGATCCTGGATCTGGGAGATCCCCTGGAGAAGAATATGACAACCCATTCCAGTATTCTTGCCTGGAGAATCCCCATGAACAGAGGAGCCTGGCATGCTACAGTCCATGGGGTCTCAAAGAGCCTGACATGACTGGAGCAACTTAGCACACGAACAATATCTTAGATGTCCTTCAGCACATTGATGCATAAGTTTTTGTTTTTCAAATGACGTATTACCTTAGCACTGCTTTAGAACTCACCCTCTAAGAACTCTTAAACTTTGACACAAAAAAGGAAACAAAAGTTCCTCAAAGAGCCATGCCATTTGGACTAAAGTTTCTAAACCTTTGTTCAAATCAAGCTTCAAAGAAATCTATTAAATTTTTGAAATAAAATTTAAAATGTTTTATGTCTTGGGCAATGTATATTCTTGAGGGATATTTTATAAGCCTTATTAGATTCACAAAGAAGCACATGACCTCACAAGAGATAGAACACTTCTTTCAATTTAGTTAATAAGACATGCTGTATACCACTGCCTTTGACTCGGGAACCATACTATAATTTGTACTGGACAGAAAGTTTACTGCTGCCATTATTAATTTACACAGATCAAGGATGACCCCTAAATAATGAGCACTATACATTACCATCTTACTTGGCAGGAGTCTACCCAGTTCATCTCAGTCGTGTCCATCTTTGAACCCCATGAACTCGGGCCTCTCTGATCACCAACTCCCGCCCCTATCCATGTCCCATCGAGTCATCCATCCAACCATCCTCTGTTTGTCCCCTTCTTCTTCTGCCCCCAGTCCTACCCAGCATTAGGGTCTTTTCCAATGAGTCACCTCTTTGCAGGAGGTGGCCAAAGTATTGGAGTTTCAGCTTCAACGTCAGTCCTTCCAATGAACACCCAGGATTGATCTCCTTTAGGATGGATTGATTGGATCTCCTTGCAGTCCAAGGGACTCTCAAGAGTCTTCTCCAACACCACAGTTCAAAAGCATCAATTCTGCGGCACTCAGCTTTCTTCACCATCCAACTCTCACATCCATACATAACATACAGGAATATGTTAGCATATTGTACATCATAGTGGGCAAGGTAAATTAAAGAAATCACAGTATGATATTTTAAAGTGTTTTCTCTTCCCTTTTTAATGGAGTGATATGCTTTCAGGCAATAGTGCCGAGTCTCATTCATTCACAACAAATTCTTCATATTTCAAGAAAGTGTAAATGTCCTGGGTTCTTATGCTCAGTAACCTTTAGTAGGTAGTAGTTATTAATAATGAATATTGCATTTCTCAGCTCCCACTTTAAAAAATCTTGAAGTCATGCTTGGCAGGGATTTATTTTATTTTTTCTTTTTTAGAACCTATTTTCAGGAAGTCTGACTTATCCACAATTAAGAATGCCATTTGTTATTACTGACCTCTTAATATAGAGAATCACTTTCACTCTATAAAACTGAATAGATTTATTTTAATACTAGCTCATATTTATATAGCATGGTATAAATTACATATGGACTTTTATATGTATCATCCAAGTTGACCCTCAAAACAACACTGTGAAGTAGATAGAGTGGATTCTATTCTCATTTTTGCAGATGAATAAACAGACTCAGAGATGACCCACACCAGTCCACTTACCCTCAGTAAGCAATTCCATGGGGTATAGAACCCAGGAATTCTAACTCCTGTGGCAGTCAGTATCATTCTACTTTGTGTTACCTCTAAGGAATTAGAAATCTATTTATTCACTCAACAGGTACACCTTATACATTGTGCCAGATGCTGTATGTTCTAAGCACTCAGTGTACATCAGTGAACAAAGAAACAAATATAAAGTCTTTTTTAAAATTAAATTCAGGCTGGAGAAACAACAAATTCAATAAAGGAAATATATAATATATTAGATGGTAATAAATAATGTGGAGGAAAATGAAGCAGGGAAAGGGATTGGTGCATTTTCAGAAGGTTGCAACTGTACATTGGATAATTAGACCTTGTGAAAAAGTGACTCTTGAGGCAAGACCTAAAAAAGATGGAGAGAGTCTTATGATATCGATGGGCTTTATGCAGAGGAAATAGCAAGTGCAGAGGGCTGAAATAGGAGTTTTCTTAGCATGTCTGAGGGACAGAAAGGAGGCCGATGAGGCTGGACCATGACAAGCAAAAGAGAGCCTAGTGAGAGATAAGATCAAAAGGTACAGAGTCAAGGAGCTACTACAAGGGCTTTGATTTCTACTCTGAATAAAATGGGAAACCATGGGAGGATTTGGAGTAGAAGGCTAGTATGGCATGATGACATACATGCTTTAAAGATTCACTCTTGCTTCCATCTTATACACTAAGAATGTTATAGGGTAGAGATGCTGGGAGATGTAGAACTGCAAAATGAGAGACCAGTGAGGAGGCTATTACACCTACTCAAGTGTTGGGGCTGCATTAGTTTGCTAAAGATGCCTTCATAAAGCACCAAAATATGGGCGGCTTAGAACAAAAATGTATTGTTTCACAGTTCTGGAGTCCCCAAGTCTGAAATCAAGGTGTCAGCAGAGCTATACTCTGTCTGATGCCTCTAGGGGAGAATCCTTGCTTGCCTTTGTAGCTTCTGTTGAATCCTCCGCATTCCTTGGCTTGTAGGTATGTCACTTCAGTCATGAGGCTGTCTTCTTCCTGTGTCATCACATCTTTCCACTGTGTATGTCTGTCTCTGAGTTTCCTCTTTTTATGAGAAAAACCAGTCATATTGGTTTAGGGTTAATCCTAAAGACTTCATTTTAACTTGATTACCTCTGTAAAGACTATTTACAAATGAAGCCACATTCTGAAGTACTAGAGGTTAAAGCTTCAGTAGATCTTTTCTGAGGGACACTATTCAGCCTGTAATAGTGGCTTAGACCAGAATGGTATTGGTATTAGTGGAAATAGTAAGCATCAATATTTACTGACTAATTGAAATATATTTTCAATTATTATAGATATATATTTCAAAAGTATATACGAATAGAGATTTCTTTAGGTGATGCAAGAGGAAAGCATCTGAGGAACACCAGACATCAAATACCTCTCTTCAGTTCAAGGGGTCTCTCGGTAGCTCACGTGGTCCTAAGTCATCTTGCCTCACTGTGTTCTACCACTTGCTTTGCCCTGTAACTGGGATAACTACCATACCTGAGGCCACCCAAGGGACTTTCTAACTGCAGCTGCAGCTCCAACACTCTTGTTATCTCTTTATTTCACCAAAATTGATATCACTCTCCCTGTTGAACCTAAAAGTCTGCATGCTACAAAGTTGTCTTCCCACTTTCCAAACTGAACATCATTAAGCTTTGTTTCCTGCAATATCTCTAACAGGGTCTCAGGTAGAGTGATTATATCAGCTCTCACACATTTTGACATGACACCTTCCTTGCTCTTGAGATGTAAAAACACAGGCTGCTCTGCACCAAGTACTTGGTTGTGCTTGTCTTAATTTCAAGTGAACACATAATGTAGAACCTTATACTGGTATATGGCTGCTGCATACAATATATCAATTCATGACTTCGAAAAACTTTCCTATAATATATCAGAATACTAGGTTTTTCATGGCTATCCAAAATGTTTCAATATCCAAAATGTTTCCATATTTATTTTCTAAGTAGTGACACTGATGTTAAGTAGTAACAAGAAGCTTGCAATTACAAATAATTACAGTATTCTTGCCTGCAAAATACCATAGACAGAGGAAACTGGTGGGCTACAGTCCATAGGGTCGCAAAGAGTCAGCCATGACTGAACACATCAGCACAGCACTCTTAACATTGTTGTAAAGAGCAATATTGCTTAGGAACCTGGAATGTTAGGCCTATGAATCAAGGCAAATTGGAAGTGGTCAAACAGGAGATGGCAGGAGTAAATGTAGACTTTTTAGGAATCAGTGAACTAAAATGGACTGGAATGGGTGAACTGAACTTAGTCAGTCAGTTCAGTCATTCAGTCGTGTCCGACTCTTTGTGACCCCATGGACTGCAGCATGCCAGGCCTCCCTGTCCATCATCAACTCCCGGAGTCTACCCAAACCCATGTCCATTGAGTCGGTGATGCCATCCAGCCATCTTATCCTCCATCCTCCCCTTCTCCTCCTGCCCTCAATCTTTCCCAGCATCATCAGGGTCTTTTCAAATGAGTCAGCTCTTCGCATCAGGGGGCCAAAGTATTAGAGTTTCAGCTTCAACATCAGTCCTTCCAATGAATATTCAGGGCTGATTTCCTTTAGGATGGACTGGTTGGATCTCCATGCAGTCCAAGGGACTCTCAAGAGTATTCAACACCACAGGACTGATTTCCTTTAGGATGGACTGTTGGATCTCCTTGCAGTCCAAGGGACCCTCAAGAGTCTTCTCCAACACCACAGTTCAAAAGCATCAATTCATTGCCCTTATGGCAGAAAGTGAAGAAGAACTAAAGAGCCTCTTGATGAAAGTGAAAGAAGAGAGTGAAAAAGTTGGCTTAAAGCTGAGCATTCAGAAAACAAAAATCATGGCATCCGGTCCCATCACTTCATGGCAAATAGATGGGAAACAATGGAAACAGTGAGAGATTATTTTCTTGGGCTCCAAAATCACTGCAGATGGTGACTGCAGCCGTGAAATTAAAAGACCCTTGCTCCTTGGAAGAAAAGCTATGACCAACCTAGACAGCATATGAAAAAGCAGAGACATTACTTTGCCAACAAAAGTCCATCTAGTCAAAGCTATGGTTTTTCCAGTAGTCATGTATGGACGTGAGAGTTGGACTATTAAAGAAAGCTGAGCGCTGAAGAATCGATGCTTTTGAACTGTGGTGTTGAAGACTCTTGAGGGTCCCTTGGACTGCACAGAGATCCAACCAGTCCATCCTAAAGGAAATCTGACCTGAATATTCATTGGAAAGACTGATGCTGAAGCTGAAACTCCAATACTTTGGCCACCTGATGCGAAAAGCAACTCACTGGAAAAGATCATGATTCTGGGAAAGATTGAAGGTGGGAGGAAAAGGCGATGATAGAGGATGAGATGATTTGATGGTATCACCGATGCAATGAATGTGAGTTTGAGTAGGCTCTGGGAGTTGCTGATGGACAAGGAAGCCTGATGTTCTGCAGTCCATGGGGTTGCTAAACGTCAGACACAACTGAGTGACTGAGCTGAACTGACTCTTAAATTATGAAAAACTTCTGTTAAATATTTGCTAAACTTAGGTAACTGTGCTATTCAGTGTTAAAAGTTGACCAAGTCATGTTCCCTGGCTTAGAACACTTCAGGTTTATAAGGTAGAGAGAGACACTATCAGATAATTTCAGTATACTATTTTAAATTCTCTGAGAGATTTTATGGGTGCTATAGGAGCCCAATTGTAGACAGCAGAAGGACAATGGGAAAGGCAGAGTACCAGCAGATGTGAGGCTGGGTAAATATTTGCTGGAGGAGGGGTTTCTTGAAAGAAAAAAAATAATAAAAAGAGTGCCAAGGCCAAAACACTAAGAACACAATCAAATAACATGATCAAGAGCATTTTGGGCAAGAGTGACAGATTTCAAAAGACGTGGAGGCATAAAAGAGTATGTCTTGAACTGGGAACTATAAGCAGTTTGGTATTAATAACACAGAAAGCACAAGGCATGATAATTCCAACTGCTGAGACTGAAGATACAAGTGAGGTTTAACATGGAAGAAAACACTTGTTTGCCTTGAAAGAGCTCAAGCTACAGTCATTTAAGGGTCTTATATAGTGGAGTGGCATGGTCAGATGTTCCACTCCAGAATTTCTCTCTCATAGAAGCATAACAGTAATTTTTAGTGAATCGTGAGGAAACTGATATGGTGAGGAGTGGGGAAGAGAGAGGAGACTAGGATAACTCAGACTTCTGGTTGAATGAATGGAGCCATTAGCCTGGAGGAAAAGAGAAGTTCTGAGGCATGTAGTGTAAAGACAGTGATTGTAGTATTGGCCATGCTGCACCTAAAGTGTAATTAGAATGTATAGATAGTTGTGTCTAAGTGAATAGCTGAATTTGGACTGTGTTGAATATGCTTAATGTCATGAGAGTGAAGGGCTTAAATTAGGAAAATCATATAATGTTAAAAGGAAACTAGGTGAAGGACTGAACCATGAGGAACACCAGTGTTGGAAGGGATAATAATAAGAGGAACTCAGGAATGAGATATAGAGAGACAGCAAAAAGCATTTCATGGGTCTAAGTATCAGAAAGTTAATTTCCTAGAAGAATGGGGTGGTCAACAGTATAAAATGGAGAAAAATGAAAACCACATGGAGATCCAACCCAGTACAGGAATATGGGACAAAATCAAGTGCATTGGAAAGTACTGATGCTGAAGCATCCAATACTTAGATGGGGAAGCAATGGAAAGAGTGACAACTGATGCAAAGAGCTGAAATTAAAAGACCCTCATTAGAAAAGACCCAATGATAGATAGTCAAAGCTGGGAAAGAATTGAAGTTGCAGGAACTATGGTGTTTGGAGAAGACTCTTGAGAGTCACTTGGACTGCAAGGAGATCCAATCAGAGGATGAACCCTGAATATTCATTGGAAAAGTACTGATGCTGATCCAATACTTTGCCAAAGAGCTGACATTAGAAAAGACCCTGATACTGGGAAAGATTGAAGGCAGGAGGAGAAGGGGACAACAGAGGATGAGACAGTTGGATGCCATCACTGACTCAATGGGCATGAGTTTGAGCAACTCTGGGAGATGGTGAAGGACAGGGAAGCCAGGCATGCTGCAGTTCATGGGGTTGCAAAGAGTCAGACATGACTGAGCAACTGAATAACAACAAGTAGTATCAATATAAACTGTTCTTTCAAGGAAACTATATCAACTGGAACCTAGAAGGAGAAAAATCATAGACTCTTATTGGATAATTTGAGATGAGGTAAATAAAAGGCTTACATAAAAAATGTAAGTAGCCCTTATGGTTTCTCCACATAAAGGATACTGCTACCCATGGAGAAGTCACAGCACACAGTTACTATCTTTTGACCTAAATGAGGTAGGAGAAATGAGAGAGAGAGGGATAAGAGGAAAGAGAGAGAGAGAGAGAGAGAGAGAGAGAGAGAGAGAGAGAGAGAGAGAGAGAGAGAGAGAGAGAGAGAGAGAGAGAGCGCTTGTATCAAGAAAGTTGCCTGATAGAATCTGTGACATTTAAATAAGGAATTAAGCCAGACCATGGAGACACTCCAGGAGGAGCTGGGATAAGAAAGCCCAATCCTTAGTCTCCTTACTTCCTTTAATTCTTCCTTCTAGTGCTTCCCATTGGCCAAACCTAACTGGAAGCAAGGCAGAAAGTAGGTCCATTGATACTAATCATACAGGCCAACATCCAATGCACAGAGCAAGGTCAAGAAGGGTGAGGAGTGTATCTGGAGGGGCACGTGGAATATATTCAGTCCCAAATTAGTTTGACTAGAGCAGTAAGAAGACAAAATATTAGTTAAAGTGGCTACAGAATCAAAGGAAGGGGTTGAGTTTTATTAAGTGTTTTCCCACTTTACCAGTATGCAGAGAGGTAAAAGCTGAGGTTAAAAACTCAATAGAAAAGAAGTTCTTTGTAGTGGAGTATTTAAGGATAAATGATAGAGACAAGTCCTGGAGAATTTAGGTGATAAAGTGTCAAGTTGAAGGGGCGTCTTTAAACAGAAGGAAGAACATCTCATTTTCTCAGTTTGGCAAGAAAGAGAGGAAAAAGCACAGTTGTACTGAATCTATAGTTAGTAAAGGGGAGAGGTAAGAAATTGAAAGAACTCTCCATAGAGAGGATATGATCATCTGCTGAGCATACGCGAATGCAAAGTCACTTCAGTCATGTCCAACTCTTTGTGACCTTGTGAACTGGACCCTGGCAGTCTCCTCTGTCCTTGAGATTATCCAGGCAAGAATACAAGAGGGGATTGCTGTGCCCTCCTCCAGGAGATCTTTCCGATCCAGGAATCAAACCCACGTCTCTCGAGGGTGGAATATCTGGGTGGATTGGAGGAGAACTATATATCTTTTAAACAGACACTGGGGAGCAGAAGCAGGAAGTGATCAAGACCTCATGTGCCCACTGAAAGCCTGGTTAATGTTGGAGAACCTGAGCCCTCACATGTGTCCTCTATGTGTGACTAAGGGATTGTTCTTATTATGGTGTATGTACAACAGTCTGACTATGTAATGCAAGGCCAGTTAAAGGGATGCTTCAGGATACAGCTTTTATCACATCAGTTTGGTAGCAGAGTAAGACCAAAGGAAATGAGGCCATTGGTGATATTCCCTCAGTATCCATCTCACACAACTGTAATAATTTTATTTTCTCCATCTTCTTTTGGGTGCTATTTTAAAAGTATATTGGCAACATATACTTAAATCGATGCTAATGGTGGCATTCTTGGAAATATTTCATAAACGTTAGATTAAATATCTACAAGTATCATAACTATCATTTTCATTCTCAGTGCAACACATTTTTTTCTGAAGGTTAAAGCAAGTGTCATATAGGGATTATAAATACAGTGTAGGTTCAAATTTTAGTAAACAATTGAATAATACTTATATCTCTACATTGCCTGTGGAAACCATGAATGGCATTTGCTAATTCCAGGCAGCTTATAGATAACAAATTAATATTGTATCTCAAAATAGAGAACTACATTGAATTATTGTAGTATTTTCCTTTCTTTTTCCTATCAATATGTCAATATGATTGAATGTCATTTCTGCTTTGGCCCAACCTCTACATTCTTTCTGGAGCTATTTCTCTACTCTTCCCCAGGAGCATATTGGAGACCTATTAACCTGAGGGGCTCATCTTTGGTGTATTATCTTTTTGCATTTTCATACTGTTCATAGGGTTCTTGAGGCAAGAATACTGGAATGGTTTGCCATTCCCTTCTCTGGTGGACCACGTTTTGTAGGAACTCTCCACCATGACCCGTCTCTGTTGAGTAGCCCTATACAGCATTGATCATAGCTTCATTGAGTTACACAAGGCTGTGATTCATGTGATCATTTTGATTAGTTTTCTGTGATTGTGGTTTTCATTCTGGAGGCTATGGGATTGTAGTTCTTTCTTCTACTGTCTGCCCTCTTAATGACCCAGACAGTTACGATGGTGTGGTTACTCACCTAGAGCCAGACACCCTGGAGTGTGAAGTCAAGTGGGCCTTAGGAAGCATCACTATGATCAAAGCTAGTGGAGGTGATGGAATTCCAGTTGAGCTATTTCACATCCTAAAAGATTATGATATTTAAGTGCTGCACTCAGTTCAGTTCAGTTGCTCAGTAGTGTCTGACTCTTTGTGACCCCATGGACATCCAACCATCTCATCCTCTGTTGTCCCCTTCTCCTTCTGCCTTCAATCTTTCCCAGCATCAGGGTCCTTTCAAATGAGTCAGTTATTCACATCAGGTGGCCAAAGTATTGGAGTTTCAACTTCAACATTAGTCCTTCCAATGAATATTCAGGACTGATTTCCTTCAGGATGGACTGGTTGGATCTCCTTGCATTCCAAGGGATTCTCAAGAGTCTTCTCCAACACAACAGTTCAAAAACATCAATTCTTCAGGGTTCAGCTTTCTTTTTATGGTGCAACTCTCACATATACACATGACTACTGGAAAAACCATAGCTTTGACTAGATAGACCTTTGTTAGCAGAGTAATGTCTCTGCTTTTTAATATGCTGTCTATGTTGGTTATGGGCTTCCCTAATAGCTCAGTTGGTAAATAATCTACCTGCAATGCAGGAGACCCTGGTTCGATTCCTGGGTTGGGAAGATCCGCTGAAGAATGGATAGGCTACCCACTCCAGTATTCTTGGGCTTCCCTTGTAGCTCAGCTGGTAAAGAATCTGCCTGCAATGCGGGAGACCTGGGTTCGATCTCTGGGTTGGGAATATCCCTGGAGAAGGGAAAGGCTACCCACTCCAGTATTCTGGCCTGGAGAATTTCATGAACTGTAAAGTCTATGGGGTTGCAAAGAGTCGGACATGACTGAGCAACTTTCACTTTCAGGTTGGTTATAGCTTTTCTTCCAAGGAGTAAGCATCTTTTAACCACTCAATACACCAGCAAATTTGGAAAACTCAGCAGTGGCTGCAGGACTGGAAATTGTTAATTTTCATTACAACCCCAAAGAAGGGCAATGCCAAAGAATATTCAAACTACCATACAATTGCACTTATTTCACATACTAACAAGGTAGTGCTTAAAATCCTTCAAGCTAGGCTTCAGCAGTACATGAACTGAGAACTTCCAGATGTACAAGCTAGACTTAGAAAAGGCAGAGGAACCAGAGATCAGATTGCCAGCATCTGTTGGATTATAGAAAAGGCAAGGAAATTCCAGAAAAACATCTACTTCTACTTCACTGGCTATGCTAAAGCCTTTGACTGTGGATCACAACAAGCTATAGAAAATTCTTAAAGAGATGGGAATACCAGACCACCTTACCTGCCTCCTAAGAAACCTGTATGCAGGTCAAGAAGCAACAGTTAGAACTGGACATGGAACAACATACTGGTTCCAAATTGGGAAGGGAGTACGTCCAGGTTGTATATTGTCACCCTACTTATTTAACTTCTATGCGGAGTACATCATGCAAAATACAGACTGGATTAATCACAAGCTGGGATCCAGTTTGCTGGGAGAAATATCAATAACCTCAGATATGCAGATGATACCACTCTAATGGCAGAAAGCAAAGAGGAACTAAAGAACCTCTTGATGCAGATGAAAGGGGAGAGTGAAAAAACTGGCTTAAAACTCAACATTCAAAAAACTAAGATCATGGCATTTGGTCCCATTACTTCATGACAAATAGGATGGTAGAAAGTGGAAACAGTGACAGATTTTACTTTCTTGGGCTCCAAAATCACTGCAGATGGTGACTGCAGCCATGAAATTAAAAGACACTTGCTCCTTGGAAAAAAAGCTATGAAAAACATAGACAATGTATCAGAAAGCAGAGACATCACTTTGCTGACAAAGTTCTGTCTGGTCAAAACTATTGTTTTTCTAGTAGTCATGTACAGATGTGAGAGTTGGACTAAAAAGAAGGCTGAGGACCAAAGAACTGATGCTTTCAAACTGTGATGCTGGAGAAGACTCTTCAGAGTCCCTAGGACAAAACCAGTCAATTTCATAAAGGATTTCAGCTCTGCATATTCGTTGCAAGGACTGATGCTGAATCTGAGGCTTCAAATACTCTGGTCTCCAAGAACAGACTCATTGGAGAAGACTCTGATGCTGGGAATGATTGAGAGCAGGAGGAGAAAGAAGTGACAGAGGATGAGATAGTTGGATGGCATCGCTAACTCAATGGACATGAGTTTGAGCAATCTCTGGGAAACAGTGAAGGACAGGGAAACCTGGCATGCTGCAGTCTCTGGGGTTGCAAAGAGTGGGACACAACTTAGCGACCAAACAATAACAATTAATATGATTAGTATTTTAAAATGATCAGTTGTTACAATCTCAAAATTCCTAAATCATTAACTTTTGCCAATAAAATCAATGGAAAAATAGTATTGTTAGAAAAGAGTGGTGCCTGCTTCAGCTACACGCATCCCAAATCTATACTTATTGTTTGGAATATGATTAAATAACATCCAATTTGATATTGGGCCTTTGTAGTTTTATTCTACCAACTTTAAATATGCATTCTTGTGTCAGGGATGAAATCTGCCTATCAGTAAAGACAGATTTTATTTGTACATAATGTAATATAAAAGTAAAATAAAGTAAAAATAAAGATTTCTGGATACTATCATGTTTCCTGATTCATTTAACAAATAAATTTTTCATGTGTTGTTCTTGATTAGATATGGAAAGAGGTTTCTTAATTCTGTTACTATTAAACAAAGTGAAATAACTTGGAGAGATTTCTTTCCACATAGTGAAGAGTAACCGAAGGAAAATAAAGAGGGTGATGTGTCAGATAAATTGATTACTATGCCATTGATTGTAACACTTGATTCACAGTGGGCATTTTTGCTGTAAAGTTATTTATTTTGCTCTTTTGCAACTCATTTTCCCCATAACTATCAAAGGAGGTAAGAAAATCTTATCAACAGGAATCATTAATTCTAAAGCAATGCTTGAAATTAAATAACTGTAGTCTATCAGCTATTTTATTTGGGCTTTTTAAAAATAAGGATCAGAAGATAATACTTGACCCATATGTATCTTGTCCTTGATGTAGTCCATTAAGTTCAAAAAAATCATTTTTTATTTCAAACTATAAAAGGAAATTCCTGGGGTAAATTTGCATTCTTGCATTCTGCTTTGCATGCAAAATATAGATTTAAACATATTCTTTGACTTCAACAAAATATTTATATGACAATGTTTCAATCAAATTGAAAATTCACAGAAAGTTGATTGGTTTCTTTGTAAAGGAAATCCTAGCGCCAAAATATCAATAATCTCCCAAATTTCAGTATTTTAATAAAATTTTGATTGTTGTTTATGTAAAAATCCAAAGAAAATGTTTGGTGTGTAGTCTCCAATAGGGTAATTCAGGGACCCAGAGTTTTCCATCTTTTTACTCCATCATTCCCTAGATGCACTGGCCTTTCACTTCCAACTGACAAGAGTGGATCCTGTATGGAAATTATTCTAGATTAGGCATGGACATGACACAACATAATTTCTGAACATGTTCCCTTAGCTAGAGCTGTTATGTGGCAACTTCTAAGTGAGGCAAGAAAATGTCATCCAGCCTTGTGCAAGGGGGAAAAAAAAGTTTAGTGATAAATTAGTAATCTGCAATGGATATTGACTATATGTCTTACAGAACACAGAGTAGACAATAACAAGTCTCATCTAAGCACTATATCCAGTTCAATGTTTGGGATCTCTGAACAGTGTGCAATCCTCTTTCTCACGTTTGAATATGAAGAATTTGTTTTGGGCCATGTTGAGGTGCCTATTGGCTATCTAAGGGCAGATGTTGGGTCAGTAGCTGTATATATGTGGTGTCCATATGTTCTGCTTTGCCCAGGACAGTCCTGATTTATGCTTCTTATCTTGGAATAAGTGTTAATAGGAACTCCTCTATCTAAACTATATCCATTTTAGATGATATGTTATGTGAATATGAAAGCTTGAAGTTTAGACTATGAGTACAGAAATGTTTTGGTTATTCTTTGGGATATGGCTGTTATTTAAAATGGTGGACCCTCGGGCACTCTGGCATTTGGAAATCAGGAGAAGATGAGGATCTAGATAAGGAAGCTAAGGCCAGTGACTAGGAAGTGAACCAGGAGAATGTGGAGGTCACATGATTTGGAGAAAAGGTAGAAATGATGACTACTCTCATGGAATTCACTTCTCCAGTGGATCTTTCCAACCCAGGAATTGAACTGGGGTCTCCTTCATTGCAAGCAGATTCTTTACCAACTGAGCTATCAGAGAAGCCCTATAGAACTCACAGTCTTCTCAAAAAGAGGGAAAAATTTAAAAAGTAAATTTAAATTACATTTTTAGATTAACCTTCCATCTTTTAGTCCCAAGAAACTTTGACTCCAAGTCAAAGTCTGACTAAGTTTCTTTTTATGTACCATGATCTTAGTCTTCTGCGTGTTCTACTAGATGAGTCTCTCTGCCTACAATTCCGTCCATTCTACTCATGATTAAAGATCCTGCTCAAAAGTTTAGGAAGCTTTCCCCGTTCCCATCCAAGGCAATGTTGGTGACTTCACACAATTAACTATCTTTAGTTATTCCTTCCTCCCAAGATCCAACCTAAGCAAGCTTATTTTAATCATCATTATATTCTCAGCTCCTACAAACCTATCATGCACATGATAAGGGCTCATATAAATTTTTGATGAATTATACTAAGTTATCCTAGTGTGTTTTAGTAACATACTGATGAGAGGATCTACTCCTACCTACTACAATGAGAATCGTTGGGGAAAGGACAAACCCACTTATTACTTAAGTAAACTATTAATTGATAAATAACTTATATATAGATATATGTATAAACCAAAATATTCAGTTCAGTCTCTCAGTTGTGTCTGATTCTTTGTGACCCCATGGACTGCAGCATTCAAGGCTTTCCTGTCCACTAACTTCTGGAGCTTGCTCACACTCACGTCCATCAAGTTAGTGATGCCATCCAACCATTTCATCCTCTGTTGTCCTCTTTCCTCCTACCTTCAGTCTTTCCCAGCATCAGGGTCTTTTCTAGTGTATCAGTTCTTTGCATCAGGTGGCCAAAATATTGGAGCTTCAGCTTCCGCATCAGTCCTTCCAATGAATATTCAGGACTGATTTCTACAGCTTAAGAGATTTTTACAAACTGAGCACAAACATATAATCACCATCTAGCTTGAAAAGCTGAGCAAGCACATCGGAAATTTTCCTGCTTCACTGAATTCATGAAGAACTGTGCTTTTATCACTTTAATTAATTAATTAATTAAATTGAACGAAGCATTCTTTAAATTCTGTGGTGCTTTATAGTTTTCAAAAGTTGCACATGCATGATTTCATATAATCCCATTATAATCCATTCTTTCACCTCCCCCTGTAATGCCCCTTCCCCTCCCTTCTCCCCACTGGTAACCATTAGTTTGTCCTCTATGTCTGTGGGTCTGCTTTTGTTGTGTTTATTTATTATTTATTAGTTTGCTGTACTTTTTTAGATTCCACATTAAAGCTATATTGTGCAGAATTTGTTTTTCTACGTCTGACTTATTTCACTTAACATAATGTCCTTCAGGTCCTTGTATGTTGTTATACATGATAAAATTTCACTTTTTTTTAATGGCTGAGTGCTATTCTGCTAGGGATCCCCAGGTGACTCAGTGTTAAAGAATCCTCCTGCCAATCCAGGAAACACAAGAGATGCAGTTTGATCTCTGGGTTGGAAAGATACCCTGGAGGAGGAAATGGCAACCTACTCCAGTATTCTTGCCTGGAAAATCCCATGGACACAGGAGCCTGGAGGGCTACAGTCCATGGGATTGCAAAGAGTCGGACATGACTGAGCAGCATGCATAATATTCCATTTTGTATACACGCATACATATATGTGTGTGTAAATATATATATATATGTATATATACATATATATATGTATATATATTACACCATTTTTATCCATTTGTCTGTTGATGGACACTTAGGTTGTTTCCATGTTTTGGCAATTGTAAATAATGCTGCTATGAACACTGGGGTACATCTATCTTTTTAAATTAGTGTTTTGGGTTTTTTGGGTTTTTTTTTTTTTTTTTTTTTTTTTGATATATACCCAGTAGTGGAATTGTTGGGTCATATTTAGTTCTATTTAGTGTTTTGAGAAACCTTCATGCTGTTTTCCATAGTTGTTCAGTCGCTCAGTCATGTCTGACTCTTTGAGATCCCATGGACTGTAGTATGCCAGGCTTCCTGTCCTTCACTATCTCCCAGAGTTTGCTCAAATTCATGTTCATTGAATTGGTTATGCCATCCAACCACCTCATCTTCTGTTGCCCCCTTCTTCTCCTGCCCTCAATCTTTCCCAGCATCAGGATCTTTTCTGAGTAGGCTCTTTATATCTTGAGGCCAAAGTATTGGAACTTCAGCATCAGTCCTTTCAATGAATATTCAGGACTGATTTCCTTTAGAATTGACTGGTTTGATCTTGCTGTCCATGGGCCTTCTTCAGTACCACAGTTTGAAAACTGTCAGTCCTTTGGCTCTCAGTCTTAATTGTCCAACTCTCATATCCATACACGACTAGTGGAAAAACCATAGCTTTGACTATATGGGCCTCTGTCAGCAAAGTAATGTCTCTGCTTTTTAATATGCTATCTAGGTTTGACATAGCTTTTCTTCCAAGGAGCAAGTGTCTTTTAATTTCATGGCTGCAGTCACCATCTGCAGTGAATTTGGAGCCCAAGAAAAAAAAGTCTATCCTTTTTTTCCACTGGATGCACCAATTTGCATTCCTACCAACAATATACAAAAGGTCCTCTTTTTTCATATCCTCTCCAATATTTGTATTTGTGGTCTTTTTAATGACAGTCATTCTGACAGGTATGAGGTGATATTTCATTGTTATATTGATTTGTATTTCTCTGCTAATTAGTGATATTGAACATCTTTTCATGTGCCCTGATGCTTGTTGTATGCCATATTTGGAAAAATATCTACTCAAGTTTTCTGCCTGTTTTTAATCTTTTTCTATTGACTTGTATGAGCTATTTATATATGTTGGAAATTAACCTTTTACTGGTCATATTATTTGCAAATATCTTCTCCCATTTAGTTGGTTATATTTTTGTTTTGTTGATGGTTTCACTTGCTGGGGAAAAGTTTTTAATTTAATTAGGTTCCATTTATTTATTTTTGTCTTTGTTTCTTTTGCTTTCAAAGACAGAGCCAAAAAATATTGCTATAATTTATGTCCAAAAGTGTTCTGCCTATGTTTTCCTCTAGGAATTTTATAGTGTCAGTCTTAATCCATTTTGGTTTTTAATTCATTTTGAATATATTTTTGTGTACAATGTTACAGACTATTCTAATGTTATTCTTTTACATGTAGCTATCCAGTTTTCCAGCACCATTTATTCAGGAGACTGATTTTTCTCCATTAGTTTTTCTTGTTTCATGTGTCATATATTAACTGATAATAAGTGTGTGGGTTTATTTCTGGGCTCTCTATTCTGCTCCATTGATCTATGTGTCTGTTTTTGTGCTAGTACCATACTTTTTTGATGACTGAAGTTTTGTAGTTGAGTCTGAAGTCAGGGAGCTTGATTCTTCCAGCTTTGTTCTTTCTTAAGATTGCTTTGGCCATTCAGGATCTTTTGTTTTCATACAGTTTTTAAAATTATTTGTTCCAGCTGTGTCTGTGAAAAATGCCACTGGTATTTTGATAGGGCCATCACTGAATCTATTGATTGCCTTTGGTAGTATTGTCATTTTAGCAATAAGAGGGCTTCGGATGCAATAATATGTTATACCCTTCCATCAGTTTGTGTAGTCTTCAGTTTCTTTCATCAGCGTCTTACAGTTTTCCGAGTACAGGTCTTAACTTCTTCAGTTCAGTTCATTTCAGTCTCTCAGTCGGGTCTGACTCTTTGTGACCCCATGAACCGCAGCACGCCAGGCCTCCCTGTGCATCACCAACTCCCAGAGCCCACCCAAATTTAGATAGGTTTTTTCCTAGGTATTTTATTCTTGTGAATGCAATGGTAAATGGAATCATTTCCTTAATTTCTTTTCATGATAGTTTGATGTTAATATATAGAAATGCACCAGGTTTCTGTATGTTAATTTTGTATCTTTAAACTTTACCAGATTCATTGATGAGCTCTAGTAGTTTTCTGGTAACATCTTTAGGATTTTCTACATATAGCATCATGTCATCTACAAACAGTGATAGTTTTACTTCTTCCCTTCCAGTTTGTATTACTTTTGTTTCTTTTTCTTTTCTGATTGCTGTGGCTAGCACTTCCAAAATTATGTTGAATAAAAGTGATAAACATGGACATCTTTGTCTTATTGCTGATCTTAGAGACAATGCTTTCAACTTTTCACTATTGAGTATGGTGTTGACAGTTTGTTATATGGCCTTTATTATGTTGAGGTATGCTCATTCTATACCTATTTTCTGGAGAGTTTTTAATTATAAACTTATGTTGAATTTTATCAACAGCTTTATTTGCCTCTGTTGAGATGATCATATGGTTTTTATTCTTCATTTTGTTAATGTGGTGTATCCCATTGACTATTTGCATATACTGAAAAATCCTTGCACTCCTGGGATAAATCACACATGTTCATGGGTACAATCCTTTTAATACATTGTTGGATTCGGTTTCCTAATATTTTCTTGAGGATTTTTACATCTATGTTCTTCAGTCATATTGGCTTGTAATTTTATTTCTTTTTGTGATATCTGTGTCTGGTTTTGGTATCAGGGTGATACTGGCCTCTTAGAATGAGTTCAGAAGTGTTCCTACCTCTGTAAATTTTTTTTGGGGAACAATTTCAGAAGGATAAGTGTTAACTCTTCTCTAAATATTTGATGGAATTTACCTATGAAATGATCTGGTCCTGGACTTTTGCTTGTTGGGACTTTTAAAATTACTGATTCAATTTTAGTACTGGTACTTTGTCTATTCATCTTTTCTATTTCTTCCTGGATTAGTCTTAGGAGATTGTACCTTTTTAAGAATTTGTCCATTTCTTTTAGATTGTCCATTTTATTGGCACGTAATTGTTCATAACAATCTCTTATGATCTTTTTTAAGGTGTTCATGGTTGTAACATATCAAATTAAATCTCAAGTGTTAGTCGCTCAGCACAACACTTTGTGACTGTACCCCACCAGGCTCCCCTGTCCATGGAATTCTCCAGGCAAGAATACTGGACTGTGTTACTATTCCTTTCTCCAGGGGATCTTCCCAATCCAGGGATCAAACCCAGGTCTCCTGCATTGCAGACAGATTATGGTCAAGAGTTAACTACTGTCCTGTCTTCTGACTTTTAATATTTTGATTAATTCCAGCTCTTTGATTTTTAGAGTTATATGAATGGAAATACGTGTTTCATACCCATTTGTGTCTGGCTTCTTTCACTCAGTATTGTTTTGTTGGAATCATTTATGTTGCCTATAGTTGTTCACTAACATCCATTGTAGTTTTCTACTAAATAAATATACTTCAATTTGTCTGTTCTACTCCTGATGGACATTTGGGTTTCCAGTTGGGATTATTATAAACTATATTGCTACAGACATCTTGTGTATGCCTCTTTATTTATATTTGTATAAATTTTTTGAGAGGAGGTATACACCTAGAAGTGAAATTTCTTAGAGTATGTTTATCTTTAGCTTTAGTAGATACTCATCAATCAAATTTTACAAGTGTTTGTATGAAGTTGTACACCCACCAGCAGTTTATGAACATTCAGTTTTTCTACATCCTCACCAATATTTGTTATTTTCTTTCTCATTTGAGCTCTTCTGGTGAGTGTGTAAGGGAAACATATTGTGGTTTTAAATTGCACTGCCTTGATTCCTATTTAAGATGAGTACTGTTCCATATAATTAATAGTACTTTATATGTAGATTTTTCTTGGTAAAATGTTCATTCTTCTATTGGGGTTATGTGTCTTTATTCTTAATGATTTGTAACAATTCTTCATAAATGTTGCATGTGAGACCTCTATTGGGTATAGGTGTTGAATTTCACTCTGATTGTCTTTTGATTCTCTTCATGGTGTCTCTCAAAGAACAAAAAGCTTTAATTTTAATGTAGTTAGTTTCATTTATTCTTTTCCCTTTTTGATTCCCACTTTCTGCTTGCTGTTTAAGAAATCTTTTCTTATCCGAGGTACTGAAGATTCCCTCCCATATTTTCTTTTAGGAGCTTCATGGGTATGGCTCTCCTTATTTGGATCTGCAATCTATCTCATTTATTTTTGTGCTATAATGTGAGATAAAGGGCAAGGTATTTCAGGTATTCCATTCATCACATACCTGTATTGAAAAGATCATTTTCCCCTATTTACTATATTATTACTTTAATCATAATTTAGTGTCCAAATATGTATGGGTCTATTTCTGGACAGTCTATTCTGTTCATTTGTTTATTTGTCCATTCATGTGCTACTATAGAGTGAATAACTATGCTCCCTCAAAATTCATGTCTTGAAACTTACTCCCTAATGTGATGCTATTTGGAAGAAAGGCCTTTGGAAAGTGAATAAGTCATTCGGTAGAACCAGAATGGGATTAGAATCCTTATTAAAGAGGCCCCAGAGAACTTCCCTCCCCTTTCAGTGAAAGATGAGCCAGAGCTTCTCTCGTGGCTCAGAAGGTAAAGAATCTACCTACAGTGCAGGAGACCCGGGTTCTATCCCTGGGTCAGGAAGATCCCCTGGAGAAGGGAATGGCTACACACTCCAGTGTTCTTGCCTGGAGAATCCCATGGATAGAGGAGCCTCGTGGGCTATAGTCCATGGGGTCTCAAAGATTTGGACACGATTAAGTGACTAAACACACACACATATAAACCAGGAAGTGGGCCTCACCATATACCAAATCTACCAATGTCTTGATCTTGGATTTCCCAACTTCCAGAACTGTGAGAAATAAATTTCTGGTGTTTATAAGTCACCCATGAAATTCATGCAGCCATGAAATTAAAAGACGCTTACTCCTTGGAAGGAAAGTTATGACCAACCTAGACAGCATATTAAAAAGCAGAGACATTACCCTGCCAACAAAGATCCGTCTAGTCAAGGCTATGGTTTGTCCAGTAGTCATGTATGGATGTGAGAGTTGGACTGTAAAGAAAGCTGAGAGCCGAAGAATTGATGCTTTTTAACTGTGGTGTTGGAGAAGACTCTTGAGAGTCCCTTGGACTTCAAGGAGATCCATCCAGTCCATCCTAAAGGAAATCAGTCCTCAATATTCATTGGAAGGACTGATGTTGAAGTTGAAACTCCAATACTTTGGCCACCTGATGTGAAGAACTGACTCATTTGAAAAGACCCAGATGCTGGGAAAGATTGAAGGCAGGAGGAGAAATGGAGAACAGAGGATGAGATGGTTGGATGGCATCACTGACTCAATGGACATGAGTTTGCATAAACTTCGGGAGTTGGCAATGGACAGGGAGGCCTGGTGTGCTGCAGTCCATGGGGTCACAAAGAGACACGACTGACTGAGCGACTGAACTGAACTGAACTGTTAAGTCACCCAGTCTATAATATTCTGTTGTGGCAGTTTGGCAATGGACAGGAGGCCTGGTGTGCTGCAGTCCATGGGGTCCACAAAGATAACACGGACTTGACTTGAGCGAACTGAACTGGAACTGGAACTGTTAATGTCACCCCAGTCTATAAAATTCTGTTGTGGGCAGCCTAAGAAGACCTAAGACACAATGCTATATACCCCAGATATCTTAAATTACTATAGTTTTTAATAGGAAAATATAAGGCAGTATGTCTTCTAGTATCTTTCCTATCAATTGGTTGTGATTTGGCTATGTATACATTTTCCATATCCATATAAATTATAAAATTAACCTTGTTAATTCGGGTTTTCAAAAGATCCTGCTAGGATTTTGATTTGCATAATAATAAATCTATGAATCAATTATGGGGAGAGCTTCTTCTTAACCATCTTAACGATAGTCCAGTGTTCCAAACCATACACATGGTCTGTCTCTGCATTTATTTCTATATTCCTCTATGCAAAATTTTCCCAGAACCTAGCTGACCCTTGTATCCCACATTGTGTGCATGTTGGTGGGAAACTGAACTGACACATCTCAATCACTCAGTCAATTCACAGCTCTGTTCTTTTTAAAACTGTAGTTTCCAGCTCCCGACAACTTCAGCACTAAAGAGACAGCCACAGAGCTTCTCACTCTTTGACTAGAATAACTAATTACAGTGTAGCACTGTGGGAACAAAGTTATTAGCTAATACTCAGCTCTAGATGCTGCAATTCAATCACTGGCCCACACTCTTTAGAAGCACAACCTTGGTAATTAGCAGCAAACTTTCATCTTATCTTAGCACAGCATGTGAGCAGTTGCCTGTGGAGGAAGCAGAATCAAAACAAAAATAAAAGCAGCACATGTATGTATCCTAGCTCTGTAATTGTTACTGAGGGTCATAGAAGACTCAGCAGAGCCAGGGTTTGATGAAAAGAATATTGACATTTGGAAAATGAGGCAAGGGTGCAATTTCTTAGCAAGAAGTTATGTTAGGAATAATTTAAAGAGAGTAAAGTAGATGGTCTGTCTTATTTCATATATCTGAAGATAGTTAAAGCTGAAAAGAACTCAATCCAGCCTTGTCATAAGTGAAGTGAAAGCTGGCAGTCATGTCCGACTCTGTGACACCATGGATGACACAGTCCATGCAATTCTCCAGGTCAGAATACCGGAGTGAGTAGTGTTTCCCTTCTCCAGGGGATCTTCCCAGCCCAAGGATCGAACCCAGTTCTCCCACATTACAGGCGAATTCTTTACAAGCTGAGCCATCAGGGAAGCCCAAGTGATAAGTATTTAAGTACAGAAACTAAAGTCCCAAAAGATGATGGGACTTGCACACAAGGTCACATAGCTAATTAGATCCCTGGCTAGGACTAGAACTCCATTCTCCAAATTACCCATCATTGTTCTTTCCACTGGATCCTCTAAACATCAAGTCACTTGCAAAAGGTGTTTTTAAGTTGGAAGGGGGCCCTTATCACCATTTCTGTTTCTACTAGCCTTTTACCAGAATGTAACATATTGAAAGTTCTATACAAGTTATTCAAATGGAATAGAGATGTTCCAAAGAGGCAGGGCAAAATTACTTGCACATTTAACTTAGTTCTTATGGAAAGTTCAATAATCCAAGTAGTGAATGAAAGAGGAGTGATTTCTACACAAGAACTTGGTTATTTTGCAATCAACAAATACTTACAGACACCATTTTGAATTCAGCTGGGTCAACATATGCTATATTTATACCACTCATTAGATTCAACGTAAGCAATTGATGTCTGTTTGACAGAGAATAGCTAAATCAGCCTGATAAAATAGAGATTTATTTACCTGTATAAATAGATATTTAAGTACATCTGATGTTTAGAAAGACTGAGTGGCTTGGTCAACTTTATACAGGTAGTCAGAGATAGTATCCAAGCCCTTGTCTCCTGACTCTTAGAGACATCTTTTAAAAAAACTGATACACCATTTTAATCTACAAACAAGAGAGTGGACTTACTTCTAAATCTAACTGAATGGTTGGCTATTCATCAAACCACCCATTCACTTGATTCCTCTTGAGTTTTAGCTATCAAATTCCACAAAATAAAGAAATATCCAAGAATTATTTTATGTAAATTTGATTCCAAATGTAAAAGACTGAAGCAGTAAGATATCATCTAGACTAAATATACGTTGCTAAATCTTTCTAGAAGATAATACTCCAATAGAGATAAATTATTTACCTATCAATCTATATTTCCCAGCAGCAAAGAAATTGTGTATGATAGTAACTAAAAGCTGCAACATTCTTTTAACATCAAAGGCAAAAATTAACACATATTTAAATATACTAGAGTTGGTTTTTCAGACAAAACCTTAGAAATTTTCTTTCATTAAGAAAATATTTTTTAAGGTATTGTAACTGCCTTACCTCAATAATGGTTCTCCCTGAGTCACAGCAATTATCTTACAAGGCAAATGCTAAAGCCACATATTAGATGTGTTCCTGGGGACAAAGAAATAGTATCAAATGAGATCTAGTAGAGTAATATAGCTGAAAGTACATTGTAAACTATAAAACAAAATTATACATAGCATTAAGAGTGTCAGCATGGAATAGTGGCAGGAACACTGGAGTTGGCAGTAGAAAATAGATTTCAGTCCCAGCTTGGCCATTTGCTAGCTAAATGAATTCAGGCAAGTCATGTAACTTCTCTGACCTTCATCTGTCAAATAGGGATAATAATAATGGCCCTGCCTGACTTGTAGAGTTTGGAGAAGGGGGATGAGGCAACATATGCTAAAGTGTGTTATAAAATGTATCACATTTGACAAATGTTAAGCAGTGTTATTTTCTACTTGCATGCTGAAGAGTCCTATTACATATTCATATGTCTGTATCTCCTTCTGTGTGTTAAGCTTTCAGCCCAGTCATGACTTTGGTGTATGCTATTACTAAAGTGATTTAACCTCATTTATCATTTAATTTCCTTCTCCCTAGGCCTTTGATCCTTTAGATCCTTTGCATCTCTCCTAAATTTAGATCAGACATTCTTAAATCAGAGAAATATAGTTTTTGAGTCCAACAGAACAAGGTTGGACACCTAGTTTTGTCTCTCATGAGTTGTGTAGACTTGGAGAAGATTTTAAAATCTCTCTAAGCCTCAGTGTTTTAGTCTATAAAGTTGATTATTGTTAAATTTAGATGAGAAAATAATCCATGGGAAATACTTAGTACAATTCCCTCAATCTGGTATTTTTATTGCAGCAATTCCAAGATGAAGACATGCGGACACAATTGCTACTGTGACCAGAATAACTTGTTTTTGTGTTATCAAAAACATGTGTTCTAATGGTCCATTTATGGATTTAAACCAATACTAGTGGCTTTATTCTTACATTGCATAGCAAGTAACATGTAATGGTGATTTTTTTTTGTTGATCAATTGTGTTCCTTTGAACTTGGGTGTGCTAAAAATTCTATAAGAACTTAAAAGTAAAATAACTTTATTCTTCTGAATCTTCTTCTAAATGTGGAAATTCTTACAAATAGTTGCAGTTGAAAATTGTAGTTCTTTAATAAGGATCCTTTTTTTAATAGTATATGTATGTTGTGTTCAGATTCTGGGAAAATAAATTTTATCTAATTTTTGTTTAGCACCGCCTTAACAATTATTTTCTTTTTATGACTTGTTCCCCAAAGTTAATTTCATTTTTGTTTTTATCTATATATCAAGTATGTAAGTGAAAATTTTCTGCTCAGTACGCTTGAAACTGTGATGTTGAATTCAAATTTGAATCTCCCATATATCTGCTGCCAGTAAAACTATGTGTTTGTTTAATTAGTACCCCTCCATTGTTCTTGTCTTATGTAATTTATTTTCCTTCTTGGTTAATGATCAGTGTTTTAGTTTGTCTTGATCAGTAGTTATGGAAATAGTCTTAATTTCATGTCTATTTATTGATGAATTTATATTTTTTTTGGTGCAAGAGGACTTTGTTGAATTGAAGGTAATTTTTTAAAAAGTTTATGATTCTATTTTTAGATATTATTTGAATTCTTAATTGTTGGAAAAAACATAACATAAAAATTTACCATCTTTATTTAAACCATGCAGTCCACTGTGTTAAACATATTCTCATATTTGTGTCACTGGAAATAAATTGCAATACTGTTGGGTATCAGCTTAAGTTGATACCAAGAGTAAGACTCTGCCACCATTAATTCTAAAATATGAGGCAGTAACTTAACAGAGTAGAAATAAGTAAGGAAATTGATACTTGAGACATGAAAAGATGGAGACCAACATTTTCCAGTGACAAAACATGTGGTATAGTGGCCACCTGTGATTGTGTTCCAATGCACTAGTTCTTTTGGAAAAGTTTGGAAAGCAGAATAGAAGTAGTGAGTGGGGGTTGTGACTGGTTACATTTAGCAAGGCATGAGAAGAAAGAGGTGATCACAGGCAAGAGCTGGTTGGCCTGTAAGCAGATATAGAAAGGATTTAGAACATGAAAATGTAAAAATAAGATGGAAAAGTTATTGTACAAAAATGACTTTTCGGTACAAAAAAAGTCTATTTAGACAGTTTTATGGCTTTCCTGGTGGCTCAACTGATAAGGAATCTGCCTGTAAGGTGGGAGACCTGGGTTCGATACCTGGTTTGGAAGATCCCCTGGAGAAAGGAATGGCCACCCACTCCAGTATCCTGGCCTGGAGAATTCCACAGACTGTACAGTCCATGGGGTTGCCAAGAGTCAGACATGACTGAGCGACTTTCACAAGGCAAAGATCAGAAAATAGAGATGTGACATCCCATCAAACCTGATGCTTTCAATGTAGTTTCCATCATGGAGAAAGAGACAGAAGCAGAGACCGAGAGTAACAGAGAGACATGGTACCAAGAAAGTAAAGGAGTAAACCAGACTTGAGAACTTTATCTAGGAAATAACTTTTTGTGAGGTTGCAGGAATATGGAATCGACTATAAACAGATCAGAAGCTAATTTTTTTAGGATAATTATATGGCCAAAGAAACCATAAGCTTGATCTTAAAAAATCATTTTTTTTTTATGTGAGCTCAAAACCAAACCTCAGGCCCCTAATCTGCAGGCAGAAAGAAGCTGAGGAAGGTTTATAGTCCTGAAATAGGATAAATTTTCCAACCTCAATAACAGGTTGAAATGTAGAGGGAAATGGACAAAAATGAGCATCCAAAGAAATGGAATCATGATCCACAGAGAGCAGTGGATGATAGAGCTTATCCCACATAGCAGACTGAGAAACTAATAAAGGACTTTACCCCACTGCCAGGGCAGAGGGGCCTCACGGTGCCTGCCTGGTAGATCTATCTCATCATTGCTGTGGACCAGTGATGGCTGAGCCTCTCAGCCATGATTCCCTACAGCTTTTAATGGGAGTGTTAAGTCAGTTATACTGCTTGTGTTCCACTTTGATACATTGTGCACATGTGTATATATGCATGTGTGTATATACGCGTGCATCTGTGTGTGTGTGTGTGTCTAGGGGTACAGATAGCTTGTCTTTCTAGTTTATAGGACACCATATCAGGTTTCACCATCTCAGAAAATGGTACTGTTATTTATACTTTTGCGTAGCCTAAAGAGAGACTTAAAATTTTTTTTTTTATTTTCTAAGATTGTTTATCCAGTACATCTGCAAGCTCCATTAGTCTTACTGGCAAAATAAATTAATAATTTGACCACTTGTCACTACCTCCATTTCTATCTCTCTTGTCTTAGTCAAACATGATGTCTCAGCAGTTACCCAAAAAGCTTCCTAATTGGTACCTTCCTCCTGTTCTTCTGACCATATAATTTATTTCCCCCACAACAGCCTGAGCTATCCTTTCAGAGTGGAAGTGAGACCCTCTGCTCCAAAGTCTCCCATGGCGTCTCCTCACATTTAAAAACTGAAGTCCGTGGCCTCCTCTCCAATCTCCTCAGCAGTAATTTTCCCCATGGTTACTAAATGCCACCTGCTCTGTCTTCCTTACTGTTCATCAAACATGCGGATGCTCTCAGCTCGGGTTCCCCCTGTCCCCATGGCCATCTGCATGGCCAGCTTCTTCATTCCGTGACTGTCTTTGCTCCAATGTCATTTCCCAATAGAGATCCAACCACTTTTCCTTCTCTAGGTCCTTATACTCTTTGTTTTTCTTTGTAGCCCACATCACCTGACATTCTGTGGAATAGTTAAAAGGTTTTCTTTGTTAACTGATATATACATAACTCTTAAACAGGGCTTGAAACATGGTAAGTTTTTAACAAATACAGTGTGAATGATGATCTTATTTGCTTCTGTATCCCACCATTCATGTGTCACAAAATAAATGCCCTGAGGATGTAGAATAGGACAGAACCAGTTCTACCTGGGGGCAGTAAGTGAAAGTCTTCCAGCTTGGTGGCTTCCTGGATGCCCAACCTTAAGACTTTGCTCTCAGGAGAAGAGCCCTGGTCTTGGTTGAATATTCTGTTGCTGCTATCTTGAAATTCTTCATCATTTTGAACAAGAACACCTGCTTTTTTTTTTTTTAGTGATATAATGCATGCACCATACAATTCACCATTTTAAAGGATACAATTCAGTGATTTTTAGTATGTTCACAAAATTGTGTAACCATCACCACCATCTAATTCCAGAATATTTTCATTACCCCCAAAAAAATCTCACACTTGCTAGTATTCATTCCCCATTTCTCATATCCCCTAAACTTTGGAAAACATTACTTCCTGACTAAATTTGCCTATTCTAAACATTTTATATAAGTGAAATCATACAATGCATGACACTTTGTATCAGACTTCTTGCACTTAGGGTAATATTTTCAAGGTGTCACATGGATCAGTGCTTTGTTTCCTTTTATGTCTTGGTAATGTTTTTTGTATGAGTATACCACATTTTGTTTGCTGATTCATTCATTATCAGATGTTTGGGTTGTTTCTACTTTTTGGCTATCATAAATAATGCCACTATGAACATTCATGTTCAAGTTTTTGCATCACTACTTTTTAATTTTCTTGGATATATGCCTACTAGTGGAATTGCTGGGTTGTATGGCTCTACTCTATGTTAATTTTTTGAGAAACTGACAAGCTGTTTTCCACAGAGACAATTTTATATTTGCAGCAGCAGTGTATGAGGGTTCCAGTTACTCTACATCCTCCCAACACTTGGTATTTTCTGCTATTAATAATACTTGTTATCTTTTTATGATAGCCATCCTCTTGCATTTCCCGAATGACTAATGATGCTGAGCACCTTTTCATGTGCCAATTGATAATTTGTATATCATCTTTGGGTAAATATCTTTTCTAATTCTTTGACTATTTTTATATATTTTTATTGAAGTACAGTTGATTCACAATGTTGTATTAGTTTCAAGCGTAAAGCAAAGTGACTCACATTAGTAATTTATCCCTCCCCCTTACTGTTTCTCCTCTGGTAAGCATAAATTTGTTTCCTATTTCTATTGGCCTATTTCTCTTTTGTATATAAGTTCATTTGTAAAAGCTTTTTGAGATTTCATGTATAAGTGTTATTATATTTGTCTTTCTCTCTGAATTACTTAGCATGATAATCTCTAGATCCATCCATATTGCTGCAAATGGTATTATTTCATTCTTTTTTATGATTAAGTTTTGAATTTTAGTGAAGTACAAATTATTTATTTAATATTTTTGATAGCTTGAGATTTAGGTGTCTAAGGAAGCTTTGCATAATTCAAGGTCACTAAAATTTATGCCTTGAGTTCTTTCTAGAAATTTTATAGTTTTAGCTCTTACATTTAAGTCTTTGATTCATTTTTGAGTTGAATTTTCTATATGGTATGAGACTGACATCTGTATCTATATTTATATCTGTCTATCTATCTATCTCTCTCTATATATATATATATACATTTTTTGGTGTGAACATGAAGTTGCTTAGCTCTGTTTGTTGAAAAGGTTAATCTTTCCTAATTGAATTCTCTTAGCATTATTGTCAGAAAGCAATTGACCATAAATGCATAGGTTTATTTTTAGACTCTTAGTTCTATTCCATTGATGTATATGTCTGTCTTTATGCCAGTACCACATTGTCTTGATTACTAAAGCTTTGGAATAAATTTTTAAACTTGGAAGTACAAATCCTCCAACTAAATTCTTATATTTTGTTGTTTTTAGATATTCTGGGTCCCTCACATTTCCACCTATATTTTAGGGTCAGTTTGTCGGTTCCTGCAAAACAAAGTTTTTATTTTAATTCCTAATTAATTTAGGAATTAAATCTACAGGTGAATTTGGGGGATATTGTCATGCTAACAATATTTAGTCTTTCAATTCATAAACATTAATATCTATTGATTTGGGTCTTTAATTTATTTGAACAGTGTTTTATAGTTTTTGTGTATAAGTCCTGTGTTTCTTTTGTTAAAATTTTTCCTAAGTATTCTATTTTCTTTGATGTTGTCTTCTGACATTATTTTCTTAGTTTTATTTTTACATCATTCATGACTAGTATAGAAATACAACTAACCTTTTATTGATTTTGTATCCTACCCATTCTTGCTGAAGCCCTTTATTAGCTCTACTAGTTTGTGTGTGTGTGTGTTTGTGTATGTGTGCATGCACGCACAATTGTATATGGATTCCTTAGGATTTTCTGTGTACCTAATCATGTCATCTCTAAATAGAGATGATTTTAATTCTTTTTCATTCTGGATGTCTTTTATTTCATTTTCTTGGCAATTTCCCTGACTCTTAGCTTCAGCACAGTGATGAATAGGAGTGGCAAGATGGTACATACTTGTCTCTTTCCTAAACTCTTGAAAGAGCTTTCAGTATTTTACCATTAAGTATGTTATTAGAGGCCCTGAATTTTTATGTTGTATTTGGCCTTATATATTGTATAGCTGGGGAGAAGGAAATGGCAACCCACTCCAGTATTCTTGCCTGGAGAATCCTGTGGACAGAGGAGCCTGGAGGGCTGCTGTCCATAGGGTCGCACAGAGTCAGACATGACCGAAGCGACTTAGCATGCATGCATGCATGCATGCATTGGAGAAGGAAATGGCAACCCACTCCAGTATTCTTGCCTGGAGAATCCCAGGGACAGAGGAGCCTGGTGGGCTGCCGTCTCTGGGGTCGCACAGAATCAGACCCGACTGAAGTGACTTAGCAGCAGCAGCATTGTATAGCTGGGCTTCCCTGGTGGCTCAGATGGTAAAGAATCTGCCTGTAATGCAGGAGACCCGGGTTCAATCGCTGGGTTGATCCCCTGGAGGAGGGCATGGAAACCCACTCCAGTATTCTTGCCTGGAGAATCCCCATGGACAGAAGAACCTGGTGGGCTACAGTCCATGGGATCACAGAGATAGACATGACTGAGCAACTAAAAAAAAAAAAAAAATAGCACATTGTTTAGCTGGTCCTGCCTCATAAAGAAGAGCAGAGTGAGCTGAGGATTAAAGGATAAGTAGGAGCTCCCCAGTAGGTGAGGAGGAGGAGAGAGAACACTATGTGCAGTGTTAGAGTCTAGATCTCAAACTGATTCAGTAGCTGGTGTGTGAAGGTCAAATGAGAGTGAAGGAAAACAGAAGTTGGAAAGGAAGGTAGTCTAAACCACTGTAGGCTTGCTGACTGCATTAAAGAGCCTTAATTTTACTCTGTGATTTTTGTGTGTGGGACACTATCGTATTTGATATATAACAGAAAAGAATGGAATAAAGGGAAATAAAGGTAGAAACTGAGACAGGGAAGGCAAATCATGGATTATTGCAATATTTGAGGCTGAATCTAAACTTTGCCAGCTTTACCTTGTACTAGCGTCTAGGTTTTGAAGACTTTGGCTTCCTTCTTTTTTATTTTTTTAAAGAAAAAAAAACTGTAGTAATAGAAATGTGCAATTATATCAATTAAGTCTAGAATGTCCTGCATTTGCATCTTTATTAACCACACCTATTTGCACTAGGCATTTCCTAATATATTAACAAAATCAAACAATTTTCTTTTTCTCTCATTTCCTTCCTTTTTTCTTTCTACTCACCTCCCTTCCTTCCTTTTTCTTTGCATTAATCACTAAATTAATAAATTCCTCGAAGCTCATTTAGGACCTACGGGGCTAAACTACATCTATAACACATTCCTTGCCCTGGAAGAGCCTATGAATGGCTGAATGAAGCAAGGCAGCCATATTTCAAATCAGAGTATGGTGTATCATTGTTCTTCTTCAGTCACACAGAGCTGCCACAGCTCTGTCACTGTGGCCTTTGTTAAAAAAAGTTTATAGTGTCTGATATATACAAAATAGTGATTGATAAGTACTTCTTTGTTGTATTAGTTCAGATTGGAATGGTTGAAAAGACTAGAGTTATAATTAGTAACTAAGTTTATAGAAACAGTAAAAGGAACTAAAGCACCATACCAACTAGGTCCTTAAAGAGAGTCAGATAATCTGGAGCTGGTGTTTGATTGTATAAATAGCTATAAATTCCTAGTCAATTCTGTAGATTCACAGATCTGGGAAGTGATGAGCCATTTCAGAGAGTATACCTCTATCCTCCAAATTACATAATACTAAATCCATGTCATTAAATAAATGATTCTAACCCTTTTTTTCCCCTTGCCTTTATTGGATTTCAAAGTTCAGTACACATTCAAATTATTCAATTTTGATATCCCTTTTATTATCAAATGTCCTACTTTTGAAATGGAAAGCTCAGTTGGCCATGTTCCCTGTCAAGTTTAAGGAGCTTTTATCATTTAAATAAATTAAACCTTCCAGCATGGGCTCCACAGAACACAATGAAGCAAGGGGAAGAAAAGCTTAAACGAAATAAACCCCTTTACTCACAGAAACAGTACAGGCTACTGTGCATTCTACCCATAAATGTGTGACTCTAATCATAGTCTGACTTGTGAGTTTTCTTTTCTAATTTTGTCCTAAATTTTTTAGTGTTTATTAGCAATTTGACTTGCCATTCAGCAAAAGATAGACACAAGACATATCAAGTGCAAGAGGTTGTAGGTTATTAACACTAAAGAAAAAAGCAAATATTGCATTTTTAAAAGCTGACTTATTTTAATCCAAGTTGTTTCTTTACATGATTTAATTCTTATATAAATTGATCTCCTATGAACTTCACTCAGATCCTTTAATTATTTTTTAAAATAATGTTTTGGGGGATTTTGTTTTTTAATCTTTGTTTGCTAGGGAAAAATAATCATAATTTCCGTGTTTTCATTTGGCAGAATTAATGTATATAGCTTATGTATTGAATTAATAGGAAATATTTTACTTTCTGTATGACACATTGCCAATGTAAGAATCAACTAGATAAAGAAAACTCTTACTGTTTGAAGATTCTTTCAATGCCAAAAAGTAGCCTGCAGATTATTTTAATCTAAAATAAAAACACACTGTTTTGAAGGTTTAGCTAACTAAAAATTATCAATCTTTCTCTTCCTTATGAATTTAAACCATTTTATTCTATATGATTAAAACGTTAAAGCTAAGAAGCACTTCTTTAGAAGGAAAGATTCAGCATGGACTCAGATAATTTATATGAGAATGTTCATGCTTGTAATGGTAATGTAGAATAATTTCCATCCTATTTTTATGATGAAATATCTTCTTCATAATAAAAACATGTTGTTATTCCAAGTTGGGGTTTAGAGTCATAAAATTATCTTCAAACTATGAGCACTTATTACATTTAATGTTACTACATTTAATGTTTTAGAAATAATGGTGACTCTATTTTCTTATTTGTTATATAACACATTTTTTATAAGTCATAGCAAAGTCTATCAGGCTTTGCACGTAAGACATAGGCCAACTGCCTGTGACACCTCTGTAAATTTTTTTTTTTTAATTTCAGGGTCTATATTCTCTTACCTTGCACTAGGAAAGTTTTGCTTTGTCATCAGCTAGAAAATACATTCTTAATGGATGTTATTTTATTATTACAGTTCAAGGATTCTTACTCAAGTTCTTTAAAGATTGATCTGTGGATCAAAAATTTGAACTTAATTCTACTCAGCAAGTGTTTGTCAACTCTTTCAACAAGCATGGAGCTTCAATTGTTTATTCATTTTACCACTTTGAGGGATGGTTCATCATGACAAATGCTCTGTGAAGGGTTACCTGTTGGGTGTTAAACTGCTGTATCACTCCCTACTTCATCCACTCACCTGTCTGGGTTTTCACAGGTACAGGAGGTGGTGTCAAAGTTATCCTGAAGAACTGCATTAGACTGTAATGGTTAACTGGAATCTGACTCCATGGATTTGTATCCTGGCCATTTACTAGCTGTGTGACCTACTGCAGACCATTTAAACTTTTTGTGCTTCAGTCTGCTTTTCTGTAACATGAGAATAATAGGACCTATCTCATAGAGGAGTAATGGCAGTTAAATGAGATAATATGCTTGTAGAAGTGACCTCTTTTTTTATAAGTATTTTTTAATAAGTCATAATTTCTGTTCTACAGTCAAAATAAATAAATTTAGTCTCATTCAGTAAACTCCATTCAATTTAAGAGTTTTTTATTTTTTAAAGTGACCTCTGACTTACAAGTCTGTTTATGCTAAATAGTTGATTAAATCCAGGTATGAATTCTTCGGATTCTGTTTTTCATATACAAAGCCTCATTCTTTCTTTTTCTCATTTCCTTTTACATCTTCTTGGCGACAAAATATGCCAACCCAGTTCTATCTCATTTGTCCCTTGATGCAGAGTGGCAGCCTGGCCCTGTCATAGAACTCCCCTTGTACTCAGTAGTGTGGCATTAGGAGTCTTTGTTCTCCACTTAAGGGTAGCAGTGTCAAAGGCCTTTGTTGATTTTTGGTTGATGGGGAGGACCTGGCTGGTAAGGGAAACTGGAGAAAGAAGGCTTTTTTTTTTTTTTTTAACTGATGTTTTACTTGGGCATATCACATCCTTAAATCACAAAGCATCTGCAATTTGGTAAGCACACAATAATTATAAGCAATTATTAGCCATTGTATTGAAAATATAAAGCATAAAGGTATGGCCTAAGATGCCCCAAAATTCTCAGTCTCCAGGAACCCCAAATCTTTCATCTGTGAACCTCACATGGCAGTATAAATTTATCCCATTTAGATAAATAATGTATGATTTTTTAGTGTGTCATAAATATTGCATGGATGTCTTGTATTTTATCTGACATCCCTGTGTGCCAAGCACTTGACATCCTCCACTGTTCATTTGACATAGATGCATTTCCCCACCCCCCAAATGTGAAGGGTAATCTCAGTTACCACCCCTCACCAAGGCTATGTCTTTCCAAGGCTCAGTAACTACATTTAAAAACAACCAAGGCTGGAGTCTAGTGGGAAGAAGGATGTGACCCACCATTTACATTAGTCTCTTCATGTCACTTCATAGAATCAAAGTAACTGCATTTACAATGAAAGGGAATGATCCAGGAATAGAGTATCTTCATTTCCATGTTTGGATTTGTCTGGTCTCAAAAAGTGTTAATATCTTGAAGTTTAGCACAAGCCTTGTTTACCTAGGAAGCATGAGAAACATGTCAACCCTTTGAAAGTCTTCTTATTAAACTGCTGGAGCTTTGATGTCAGACTAAAGAGATTAGAATTACATTTTTCAAAAATATCCATTTAATGTACTAGTAGAGAAGGGAAAATATGCTGGTCTTTATAGACAGTAACTAAATTTAGAGAATATTTATTTTGAAGTATAAATTATTACTTCTTGATAAGCTATATTTAGTGCATCAATATCAATTTAGAAAATGTGCTTTTATAGGGAGAATTGCCTCTCCCTGACTTCTCTGTTTACAGTGATCATCACTAGCATTGGTTGTAGCATAAGATCAATGACTATATGGAGACAGAGGTGATGAAAATGGTTTCAAATAGAAAGTGTTTTATGAGAGTTCAGGGGAGGTAATCAATGTATTCTGAGAGTCTATTACATGAGAGAGACTATATACTTCACATGTATTTCTAATCCAACCAACATCTTAATAAGAGAGGGTGATGGAAGCAAGTAATTTTGCTAGCATCATAAAATTATCTGATTCTGAAAGCACATTAATATAACTCCCTTGTGAATATCCCTTATAACCCTCATCTGTAGTTATTTTGTTCTTTAGAAGACTGAGTAAAAAATCTTGCACTTTCCAAATTCACCTCTGACTCTGATAATATAAGTGGTAGTAATTTCTTACCTAGTCAGTCTTTTATATTTTTCTTGATGGAGTTGTAACTTCTTCACAATATTATTTTCAAAATACATTTTAAATAAAATCTATGCATACTTATTTGTGAGTGCTCATCTAATTCTGCATGTACTATGTATTTAACTTTATATTTGAATTTTTAAAATATTGGAATTTGAAGAGTCCAGCCTCCTATTCAGTGAAAGTATTACATGAACAACATTCTTATTTCTGCTCGAATATTTCAGTGGTGTGAGTTTCATGAGTTTTTGAGGCAGTGTAATCAGTTAATGTGTACTAGTTTGAAATGAAGTTTGTATACTGATCTGGTATTTACCTTCCCAAAGCTTCTATATATAAATCCTTGTTCTGGCCTCAGAGCCACATAAATAAATTTAATCCTTCCTTCCACCCAACTCATGGTGCTATGTCGGTAGACTGCCTAACTTTTCAGTATTTTTATAGCTTAGAACTCTTATTATTTGACCTCTAAACAGAGGGTGACATTAAGAATGGGTTTGAATCATATTAATATGATCAAAAAGAAAAAAGAAAAACTTACAGAAAATAGTGATATATTGCAAAGAGATAAATATGTTTTCTTGCATATGCATGTATACATATATGCATATACATATATACTAACATATTAATAGATGTTTATATTTACGTATTTGTATATTTTCTGTGAAATGGGAACTTGAACAAGAACGCAAGTAGCTCTATTTAGTTGTCTCTTTACTACGTTCCCCCTCTGATATGCGAGGAAGTGGGACAAAATGAGCTGAGAAAGCTTAGTCAGTGTTTCTATGTCAGATGTCAAGTGTATTGTGCCTGTTAACTGGCACTGGACTATTTTTCCCTTCAGAAGTGGTCTTGCTTGCCCTATCTTCAAGAGTTTCCTTTGGAAAACAGAATATACCTGGTATCTTGTCACACAGGTATAGTCATCTGTTTTTATAGTCAAGTTTTTCATCTTTCTGCCCCTCCACAGATCATTTTCCGCAAAATCAGTGATGTGAAGAAAGAGGAGGAGGAGCGCCTCAGGCAAAAGAATGAGGTCACCCTCAGCATCCCCGTGGACCATCCGGTAAGAAAGCTCTTCCAGAAATTCAAGCAGCAGAAGGAGCTGCGGAATCAGGGGTCAACGCAGAGTGACCTCGAGCGGAACCAGCTGCAGGTAGAAAGCCGCTCCTTACAGAATGGAGCCCCCATCACCGGCACCAGTGTGGTCACCGTGTCACAGATCACACCCATCCAGACGTCTCTGGCCTACGTGAAAACCAGCGAGTCCCTCAAGCAAAATAACCGCGATGCCATGGAACTCAAGCCCAGTGGCGGCGCTGACCCAAAATGTCTCAAAGTCAACAGCCCCATAAGAATGAAGAATGGAAATGGGAAAGGGTGGCTGCGACTCAAGAATAATATGGGAGCCCATGAGGAGAAGAAAGAAGACTGGAATAACGTCACTAAAGCTGAGTCGATGGGGCTATTATCCGACGACCCCAAGGGCAGTGACTCAGAGAACAGTGTCACCAAAAACCCATTAAGGAAAACGGATTCCTGTGACAGTGGGATTACAAAAAGTGACCTTCGTTTGGATAAGGCTGGGGAGGCACGAAGTCCATTAGAGCACAGCCCCATCCAGGCTGATGCCAAACACCCCTTTTATCCCATCCCCGAGCAGGCCTTACAGACCACACTGCAGGAAGTCAAACACGAACTCAAAGAGGACATTCAGCTGCTAAGCTGCAGAATGACTGCCCTGGAGAAGCAGGTGGCAGAAATCTTAAAAATACTCTCAGAGAAAAGCGCACCCCCAATCTCTTCTCCAAAATCCCAAATGCCTCTCCACGTACCTCCTCAAATACCCTGTCAGGATATTTTTAGTGTTTCAAGGCCTGAGTCACCTGAATCTGACAAAGATGAAATCCACTTTTAATATATATATATATATATACGTATATATTTGTTAATATATTAAAAACAGTATATACATCTATATACATATGTGTGTATATACAGTATATACATATATATATATTTTCACTTGCTTTCAATATGATGAACACAATATGGATTTTGATGTGTAAATATTGCATGTCCAGCTGGATTCTGGCCTGCCAAAGAAGATAATTATTAAAAACGTAGATATTGCTTGTATATTATGCAGTTGACTGCATGCACAATTTACATTAATTTATAATGTCTATTCTGTAATTTTAAAAAGTATGATTTTTGTTAACCAAGGCAATGTAATAGTTGAAGAATCAGGGTCCAACCTGCCAATGTTGCCATGACAAATTTGATCTCAGGCTGAGTATACTGATCTGTCATATCCTCACTCTTCTGTTAAGTTAAAATTATAAATTAACGCCAAGGAATCATTCAACCTTTGAAACTATTAGTGCCATTTTATGATCTCATTCCATAGGATATTTTTCTGTAACATAGTGTTAGGTTATTTTCTACAACAGGCAGTGTTTGCTCCATTGAAATAACTGTTTTGTTGCCTCAGTCACACATCAACATGGGATATGGAACTTATTACTCGGGTTTGTGCATGAATTGCATTTTTGCTCAACTGTACTTCTCCTTGTTTAACGTTTACTTAGATAGTAATCATTAACTCTTATGTAAGGATATCCCTACTCCCTTCATCTTGGATAACAGCCACCATCTTATAAGCTCATGTTTTTCAACCCCATAAATACTGAACTACTAATATAGTGTATATTATTATAGAAATACTGCACCACAGGGTAAAAGTGTCTTTTAACAATTCACGTTAGAGATGCTGATTTTCCAAAGGTGATGAATGTTCTAAATTTTTTTTTTTTAAACTTACTCAAAGATGAACTTGAAAGGTTCTTAGCAAAAGAAAAAAAAAAAAACCAAGAAAACAATATTTAACATATACAAAATTTAACTAAAATGATATAAAATAGAAAAGAATATAAAAAGATAAGTTTTGTAGCATATTTGTGACTTAGAAAGAATGAAACACAGGTACAGAATTGTTCACACCTGATTCTTCCTGCTTGTAGAGGTACTACATGAAATGCGGTTAGAAAAAAAAAAACAAACACTAAAATGTAGATGTTAAGTTGCTCAACTCAGACAACTGCTTTTCTAGAATATTATTCTAGTTACAATTTTCTAAAGCTTTTTTGCACACAGTTCTACTGCTGGATTTCTGCTGAGTTGATACAATAGACTACTATGGCTCAGGCAGATCTGCTTATGAAAGGAGGGTACTAAAGACCGAATTTCAGAGTCTTTTGGGCCACAAATCCTCTTCTTAGAAAGTGCCTATTATCAACTGAAAAAAAAGTATCAAAAGATCGTGTATAGCTAGACTCTAAAATGCTATGTATTGAGAATAAAATGCACATTCATTTGTAAGAACTTACAAAAATTTATTTCTTTTGACTAAAGTTTATTTTATAAAGTTGATCAGAGAGGCATACTTTTAAATTGGTGCATGAATGACATTTAATAGTGGAAGCAGGGCAGTTAATGTTTGCACTGAGTTGAAAATATATAACAGTAATTTGTATATTATTGGACCATCTGTACATATATATTAACATACACGAGGTGATAGCAAAATCAAAAGAGATATTTTGATGTATCGTACCCATTTTTTATGAGCTTTTTAAACAATCTCCCAGGATCCCCAAACAAAAACAACAGAACTAAAAGACAAGTTACAACCATCAGCCTGGAGAAGTATAAAGCAAAGTGATTTGTAAAAACAGTTGATATTTTAGAATTTCTATTACAGCTTCTTCACATGCCCACAAGATGTGCCTCTTTAATCCAGGAGTTTCAGAACAGATGTTATGTGCCATGGATTCCATTTTCCTATTTTTGTGCCCATAACTTCCATTGCTCATCATGGAAGTTTTCAGGGTAGCATGTCTTCATGCTATGCTACAATAACTACCTACCATAGGCACAGGACAATGAAATAATCATGGTGTAAGAAATCAACGTTGAAAGTGGGACTCCACTGCTTTCATGATGAGGATGGTACTTTTCCTTAACCTCTGATATTTATTGAATTTCAGGGTATTTTCTATTTAACCATGTCTGAGACAAGCTTGCCTAAGCTTTCAAAAGTGAGTGGTAAAAAATAATCTGAGTACAGAAATGGTTAGTTTAACTTTAGCCACATGCTTCAGAAATAACGGTTGTTGTAAAAGTATGAGTAACTCTGAAACATCAGAGTGGTTTGTAGTTGGCAATCCATGCCTTTGCTTATTAGCATTGCTAATATTTACTGTGTTCTAACATTGACTTCATCTAATTGACCTACAATATCAATGTTCATGTATTGGGAAAAGAAACATGGTTTAGAACTACTTTAGTACAAAGGAGGAAAGAGTATCAGTTGCTTATTTATGGTGCAGTTATCACAGTATTCTTTTCCAGCCACCCCTGTTCCTGTGTGCATGACATGATGTGGTGCTGAATACACTCTGCTGTTTTCAGCAGGAATGCATGTGTTCAGCAAACATTGTATATAGAGCAATCTTATAGGTTCCCAGATTCCACAACTCTTTCCAGTCAAATTTACTCAGACTTGGGTAAAAGGTGAGCACCTACTTTAGTATGTCCAATAATGATACAATCATGTTCTGTGTTGCCTCAACCAGCACATAGACAGTAGGTTCTCTTTTGGGGGACCAGATGACTGCATGTTTTATTCTTACACTATATAGATGCTCTTCGTGCATCCAGAATAAAATTTTTTATTACTATCTTTCTGAACAATGTAATAATAGGAGTAAATAGATATGTATTTAAAATTGGAACATTTTCCAAAGCAACTTACACATCTTCAATACTCTTCTATGATAACGTATAAGATCAAGTGCTGTACCCTGGACAGGTGGTTGCAATGTGATAGCAGAGGTCAAACAAAAAAATGTGAGCTGCATATCAGGATGAAAAGTTTTATCAGTCTATATTAGGGTATTATTGCACTAAATTTGATCTAGTAAATAGAGGAACTTATGATAAAGGCAAATAGGAACACAAAAGGCAGATGACAATTTCAAAGAAGCTCATGTCCCACATTGACATAAACAGTCTTTAGAATGGTCTGGGCATAGATGTTGAATAGAGACACAGACTTCATTGTTAAAATGGAAACTTTTTGTTATGACACAAGTTTCATCTTACATTAAGTATAGCAGTACAAATGTCCGTTCTAATTCTCTGGCTCTGATCTATGGGATTGTAAAGAATTGGACATGACTTAGCAACTGAACGACAACAGCAACACCAATGTCCTAAGTATTCAGTTTTAAAAAAAATTATGTAGATCAGAGCAAGAGATTTAGAAAGTTTGGAGTTTTAAATTGCTCCTTAGAACAAATATATATTCCTGGAGTACCCAGCACTTTAATAGGAATATTAATTATGACCACTAACTAAAATGCATTTTGAAAGCTAATCTTATTGGAGCCTAAATGAAAATCTCAGTTTTCTGTCCTTAACTTTAAGGAGGTTTGGTCACCTGTTCTATTTTAAATAACTAAATTCTTTTAGAAAGCTTTATTTTTAAATTAGTCTTCAGAGCAGTGATTGTTTATGAAGTGTGCAGTGGCTGATACTAGTGAAATTATTGTCATATCCCTAATAAATTCCACTATCTTGTATAATTTTTATCTTTTAAGTTGTTTTATGTCTCCTTTCCAAAATTTCATGTAGGTAATGAGAAAATTTGTCTAGAATGTACATATCATACATGGATAACTTTAAAATATGAATATTTATAATCACATGAATGTTGTGTTTCATACTTTGTTGTGTATAAGAGTATTTCTCTTGTGGTCTAGATGGAAAGGGAGAGAAGAAAGAACAACTTTTTGGAAAACTAGGATTCAATTCTAGGATGAATATCTGAGCTCTGTCTTGGATTCTAAATCTGCCTTTGTCATAATCACTGTAACTATGGGCAAGTTAGCTGTTTTTTAGTGTATCTGGGCTTCAGTTTCCAAATCAGTAATTAATAAGATAAGAACTGTCCTCTTCTTATATCAAGATGATGTTAGGTCATTGGAAAATCATCTTCCTCTCTGATGAAAATAACATTAAAAACAAATTATCATTTTGTTTTGTTTTTTCTTTCATAGAAGACCAGCCAAAATTCATTTTCTAAATATTCTAGGTTTTAGAGAAGACTTCTCTGGTCAGAGGTTGGTGGAGAAAGACATAAGTGGCTAAATAATTATTGGTCAATGACATATCAACGTAAGATTTGAAAATTATCTGGGAATATAGAGCTACTAATAAAACATGAAAAGAATGAAGGACTTTTAGAAAGGAAGAGAGAAATAAGAGAAAAAGTCATATATAAATATTATGATTTTTCTTATTCTATTTAATCATGTAGCTCGGCAGAAATTCTCAATTTTGTGAGAAAATGTAAACAAATTGAGTATTCAAGGTATATTTCATCTTCAACCTTTTCTATGAAAATAATCATGACTTACTCAAGATAATGGCTCCACATAGGTAGATAATTTTATACCAAAATTTTTAACTATGAAAGACTCCTTTCCAATGACCAATCAGTTTTTCGATGTGTATCTTGAACTGGAAAAAGAACAGTTTTAAAAAAGGAAAACCATTTGAATTACATTAGAGAACTACTCATGTTGTATCCTAATAAGAGTGTTTTAATTTTAAAAAGTTATAATTTATAATTAGTAATATCGGTAACTCAAAGAAGCCACTTATAGTATGTAAAAATTTATTTTCAAAAATGAGATTCATTTTCTTAATGATTGTTCGTTCTGCAAAGACAGTCTTGTAAGCTAAGATATACACTCAAACCTGCTGTACTACATTTGCTGTGACCCTTTGAGCAAAGAAAACAGCAAAAGCATGTAGAAACAAAGGGGAAGTTTTAATGTACTACAAGAGGTATTTAGATCTCTTATTGGATTTTCTAATCTTTCCATAAAATCAGAATTTTAAAATTGCTATTAAAAATTAGGAATTAGGTGTTATTTTGAAAACAGACACAATATCTCAAGTTAAAGGAAGAATAGTTATAAATGTCTGAAACTTTCAAGGAGTATTAGAGAAGGTTTAAGGGGATAGATAGATCATGACTTTTTGCTATGCATTGTAATCCTTATGAGTTATTTGCTAAGTGGTCAGAAACATATTTTTATCTACTGTGATGGGCCTGTGGCATTCCAACTCACAGTCTTATTACATATGTATTTGCATATGTAAATAAATGGTTTCAAGCAGCGTGCTCTCAGTATAAACTTGTACTTCCTAAATGTTGTGAGCAGCTTCAGTAATAAAGACTCTTCCAAGTATGGCATGACATTTGTTATTTTTTAGAGGGTTGATATATATTAATTTGGCATTATAGGAAAATTCTTCTCATTTTGGCCTAAGAAAACATACCAAGAAGTGATGCATAGGGGACTACAGGATCAGAAGAAAAACAGAGTAAAGTTTTAAGTAGGATAGTCGTGCCAGACTGCATGATTTCAGGAGCCCAAATCGGGATTTGCATTTTCGCATTTGGAACAAATCTACAAAGAATGTAATGGAGATTGCGGTTTAGTGCATGGAAATATAAGCGTGGTCTTTGGCAAAGCTTACAGGTACAATCAGGTCAACTTTGGTGAGTTTACGGAGAATTTTTTCTTTTTTTTTTTGACTTCCCTTAGTTTTAATGGTGTACGTTGCTTTACATTACTTTTATTGGCTGCTCTGTGTAAATATGTGCAGCCTTCTCAATGAGAAGGGGTAGCTAAGTCTGAGTCTTTCATTAATCATCATGTATATATGGCTGGGGAGTAGATGAGAAAGCTTGTCATGACAGCATAGCTATTGAGATTTTAACACAGGCCGGCAGACCTTGGAGAGAAAACTTTATTTTACAAACTACTGTCATTGCAAGGGCTATCTAGTCCAACCACAAATTTCAAATATTTCAAGATATGTACTTTAAAAGTTTCCTAAAATTAAAATAATTTTAAAAACTTCACTCTATGATATAAGTGTAGCTTTTTAATTTTCCATAATAGATTAGAATAAATGACAGAGATTGAATCATAACTGTTGCAAGCACAGAGCGCCTCGTCCTAATAATGAACTTTTCCTTTATTTCTCCCAACAATTGACAGGTATCAGTAGAGGTCAGTTGCCAAATGTGGTTATAAGTAAGAAGCAAGTTGTGGTCACTAGTATTAATATTTCCTTTTCCAACTTTACTTTAACATAAAGAGGTAATGTATGATATTCAAGAAGAACAAGAAATATTCAGATTTTTTTGCCTATAATCTCTCTTATTTTTTCTTATTGGTATTTGATGAGACTATAGAAATATTTTATTTTTAAAATTTATTTTGACTCACTGAGTTTTAAGTAGATTATGCAGATCTTTTCTTTTTTTAATTATACCACTGTTGGCTTCTTGGCCAAACCACTACTAAATGCATTATCCAAATGAACTATTTCAGCTTAGAATAGCAATTTGTATTATTTTCAAATTTAATGAACTTTTTGTATGTATATTTACTTCAGAGAGTTTAAATAGTTTTCTCTAATGAAAAAAATGTTGATTTTCTTAATGTGATTTATTTATTCTATCCTTTGAATTATTTTTTAAGCTAATATTTTGGTATAAGGAGGAAAAGCAAGGTATTACATTACACTCTGGGATCCTCAGCCCAAACCGTCTTGTTTTCACTTTGATGATAATACAGTGAGAGGTAACCATAGAAAAGATCAGTCTACCTTTTTCATAACAACTGGGGAGGACCCCAATGACTCTGCATAAAGCTTTTATAGTTGGCTCACTTTCATCCCTGGCTTTTACATTATCACTGTGTTACTATAGAAATAAGGTCATGACTTGTGCTACATCTAAATATATTTGTTCAAGGAATAGTTGATGTAAAAGTGCAATTGGGCCACAGTTATAACTGAGGAAAATAAAAAAGAGGAACTGAGGAAAATTAAAAATATAAAAAATAACAGTTACTTCCTCTTAATGTGTTTTCCTCTGTGTGATGCTTTTAGATGTTTATTTATTTATAGATAACACGTTGTCAAAAAACATCATTGAACCTTTAATGAAACATAGGTAGGAAAGTGAAAGTTTGTCAAGTGCCATAGCTTTAATACATATATAAATGAGTTCTCCCCCATCAATTGTGTTTAGAACCTCTAGCTCTTACCAAGAAGCCGAGGCCCATAAGTACCTAGCTGGTTGGATTCTATCGTCATGGAGTAAAACCAAGAGGATCCAATCACTCTCTCATTCATGCATATATACTGACTGTTGAATGACTAGCCCAGTCAAGCTGAAAATATCTACGATGATGCCTAAATAAACCATATTGAGTATTCATAGTAACCAAATTAAGTCATTTACTACCAAAAAATTTATCTTCCTCTGCTAAATCCTCTTCGATGACATGAAATTTAACCTCTTCCTTCCATAGTCAGAATCTCTATTGGGAAACTGGACTTTGTGATTAGGGCAACATAAAGATTCCTATAGGTCACAGAGATGTTTGTATCATGAATCCTTCATTTGCTCTTCAACTTTTTCCAACCAAACTATGATGGGAAAGATTCCTGATAAGACCATGATTGAGTAAAAAGGAAGAACAGCTAGCAAACTATGCAAAATCATGATCAAGATTCATTTTGAATTTCATGTCAAAGACATTTTGATAGACCTGGGTATTTAATAACAATATATCATGGTCATGCATTGCCAGTTTATTAAAAAAAGCCCAATGTGCTTTCACTTAAAATCAAGATTACTTAAAATATTCCATATTTATAAAAATAGTGGCAAAGATTGGTTTTTGATCTCTTCAGAAATGTTTTCATGTTATGATTCTCAGTGTTCTTTTTCAAAGAGGGTAAAAATGTCTTGATGTCTTGTTCCCATCCATCTTATTGGCAGCACTACCATCTTCCACTGAGCAGTCATTTTCCTCCTTAGATTCTATTCACAGTTAAAGTGAGCTAAAACATGAATTTGATGTTAAGAACAATGTGATTGTTACTGCACTGAAACTGGAAGCCAGTTTAGATCTATTTCTACCCTAAATGTCCATTGTAGTTTATGAGAAAAGCAATGATTCCTAGAAGTGCTTGGTACTCAGACAAAACAAAGTAAAATGTGCATATTTATGATATATCAGAGACTATAGATTTCTTTTTATTCTATGCTCTACTGACTTTGTTTACATTAGTTGCAGTATTTTGTGTACTATACTGCAGATTCCTGACTAAAACACTAATGTTACTATGGAAATTCACTTTTGCTAATTTGTAAATGTTTTTGCCACTGCAACCATACTGAAGGGAATTTGGGGTATTAAAAATGTCTGTATCTATAAAGGTTAATTCACTGGAAACAACTGATTTATGTATTGGCCAAGGAAATAATGCAAAAAGTTCTTGTGATGTTTTTAATGCCTATGCTAAGCAGTACTAGTTTGTTCTGTTCAAAATTTAATTCATGTTTAATAGATCATTTTTTCTACTTAGAGGTATTGCAGTGTGTAATACAGAAATTTTGTATGTACTATTGACTTATAACTGATTGCTGAGAGAATGTGTGAAAATTTTTGAATGTTTGTGATCAAAATTTAATTATTTCTGGGAAGTTTGTGGTGGTTATCACTTTACTTAAGATTTGTTCTCAAGAAAAATGCATTTTTAAAAAGTGAATTGGCAGGTGGAAGTTTCTAACCCCAAAGAATTCTGGGTTTCAGCACAATAAACTGTATTTCATCAGGGAGGATTAACTTTCATTTTTTCCCACTTTATTTAAATGTGAATATTTTTTCATGATACAGAATAAAATGTGCATTTTATGGAACTTGTTTGAATTGAGTCTTTATTGAAAATTATTGTCTTGAATTTAGTTTAGAAAATGAAAAGTTTCACATTACAAACATATGAAGCAGTGGGTTCAAAGAAAAATCTTTTGATATTAATATATTAGCTTAAAATGTTATTTTAAACTTCTATAATACCTTTCCTCTGATAAACTCTAGTGATGAGAGAAGTAATAAAATTAGAGTCATATCTGAAATTGAATTTCAAACCCCAGTGGTAAGTGTGCTTGAATTAGAAGATGCATCTGTTTTATGAAAGATAGAAAATAAAATCTAGATAGAATTTTGGAGAAAATTTTATTCTTAAAAGAGATTTATTATTATTTATTCATTATATCAACATATAAAAATGTTATTATTTCCCTAACATTATAGGTTTATCCCAGTCTATGAAGCATAAGTGTAGAATGTATAATTCATTTTTTGGAAACATTCATAAATGGTTCTGCCACTAGCCCTTGAAGCATTAAAAGGTAAGGGTTGAATATATAATAAAGATTGTTATTTGAGAATACGACATTTTTTTTTCTAATTGAAGAAATCCAGTTTGAGAGGTGCATTTTTGAATGTCACTGAATGTAGCTGTTCAGTTGCTAAGTTGTCTCTGACTCTTTGTGACCCCATGAACTGCAGCACCCCAGGCTTCCCTGTCCTCCGCTGTCTCCTGGAGTTTGCTCACACTCATGTCTGTTGAGTTGGTGATGCTCTCTAACCATCTCATTCGCTGCTGCGCTCTTCTCCTTTTGACTTACATCTTTCCCAGCATCAGGATCTTTTCCTATGAGTCAGCTGTTTGCATCCGGTGGCCAAATTATTGGAGCCTCAGCTTCAGCATCAATCCTTCCAATGAATATTCTGAGTTGATTTCTGTTAGGATTGACTGGTTTGATTTCCTTACAATCCAAGGCTTCTTAAGAGTCTTCTCTGGCACTACAACTTGAAAGCATCAGTTCTTTGGTGCTCAGAATTCTTTACGCTCCAGCTCTCACGTCCATAGATGACTACTGGCAAAACCAGGGCTTTGACTATACAGACCTTTGTCAGCAAAGTGATGTCTCTGCTGCTTGATACCTTGTCTAGGTCTGTGATAGCTTTCCTCTCAAGAAGCAAACATCTTTTAATTCCATGGTTGCAGTCACCATTCATGGTGATTTTGGAACCCCAGAAAATAAAATCTGTCACTGTTTCCACTGTTTACCCATCTATTTGCCATGAAGTGATGGGACCAGATGCCATGATCTTCATTTTTAGAATGTTGAATTTAAAGCCAGCATTTTCACTCTCCTCTCTCACCTTCATCAAGAGGCTCTTTAGTTCCTCTTCACTTTCTGCCATTAGAGCACATATATAAATATACGAGTTTGTTGATATTTCTTCCAGCAATCTTGATTCCAGCTTGTGATTCATCGAGTCTGGCATTTCACATAATATATTGTCACCTTGTTTATTTAACTTATATGCAGAGCACCTCATGAGAAATGCCAGGCTGGATGAGTTACAAGCTGGAATCACGATTGCTAGGAGAAAAGTCAACAACCTCAGACATGTAGATGATACCACTCTACTGGCAGAAAGTGAAGAGAAACTAAAAAGCCTTTTTATGAGGGTGAAGGAGAGTGAAGAAGCCAGCTTAAAATTAAATATTAAAACCCAAGATCATGGCCTCCGGTCCTACCATTTCATGGCAAATAGAAGGGAAAAAGGTGGAAGTAGTGACTGATTTCCTCTTCTTGGGCTCTAAAATCACTGTGGATGGTGACTGCAGCCGTGAAATTAAAAGACGATTGCTTCTTGGTAGGAAACTATGACAAAACTAGAGTGTGTTGAAAAGCAAGGACATCACTTTGCAGACAAAGGATCCTATAGTCAAGGCTATGGTCTTTCCGATAGTCATGTACAGATGTGAGAGCTGGACAATAAAGAAGGCAGAGCACCAAAGAATTGGTGCTTTCGAACTGTGGTGCTGGAGAAGACTCTCAAGAGTCCTTTGGAATGCAAGGAGATCAAACCAGTCAATCTTAAAGGCAATCAACTCTGAATACTCTTTGGAAGGACTGATGCTGAATCTGAAGCTCCAGTACTTGGGCCACCAGATGCAAACAGCTGACTCATTGGAAAAGACCCTGAAGCTGGGAAAGTTTGAAAGCAGAAGGATAAGAGGGTGATAGAGGATGAGACTGTTGGATTGCATCACCAATTCAATGGACATGAACTTGGGCAAACTCCAGGAGATGGCAAGAAACAAAGAAGTCTGGCGTGCTGCAGTCCATGGGATTGCAAAGAGTTGGACACTACTTGGCAACTGAACAACAGCAACAATCTGCATATATGTTAAATAAGCAGGGTGACAATATACAGCCTTGACATGCTCCTTTCCCAATTTTGAACAAGTCATTCCATATCTGGTTCTAAGTGTTGCTTCTTGATCTGCATACAAGTTTCTCAGGAGACAGGTAAGGTGGTCTGTTATTTCCATCACTTTAAGAATTTCCAACAGTCTGCTGTGATCCACACAGCCATAGGCCTTAGCATAGTCAATGAAGCAGAAATAGATGTTTTTCTGGAATTCACTTGCTTTCTCTATAATCCAATGAATGTTGGCAATCTGATTTCTGGTTCCTCTGCCTTTGCTGAACCTAGTTTGTACATCTGGAAGTTCTTAGTTCACATGCTGCTGAAGCCTAGTTTGAAAGATTTGAAGCATTACCTTGCTAGCGTGTGAAATGAGTGCAGTTGCATGGTAGTTTGAACATTCTTCAGCATTGCCCTTCTTTGGGATTGGAATGAAAACTGACCTTTTCTTGACCTGTGACCACTTCTGAGTTTTCCAAATTTGCTGACATATTGACTGCATCACTTTAACAGCATCTCTTTTGTGATTTTAAATAGCTCAGTGGGAATTCCATCACCTTCACTATGCTTCCTAAGGCCCATCTGATTTCACTCTCCAGGATGTCTGGCTGTAGGTGAGTGACCACACCATCCTGGTTATCTGGGCATTAAGATCTTTTTCGTATAGTTCTTCTGTGTATTCTTGTTACTTCTTCTTAATCTCTTCTGCTTCTGTTCCTTACCATTTCTGTCCTTTATCGTGCCCATCTTTGTGTGTAATGTTCTCTTGATATCTTTAATTTTCTTGAAGAGATCTCTAGTCTTTCCCATTCTATTGTTTTCCTCTATGTTTTTGTATTGTTCACTTAAGACATTAATAACATCACTGAATAGTTATTGATATCTATTTCTTTTCTTTGAAATGTAACATTTTGATTGAGAGAGAACTAAATAAAGCTTTCTCTTTGGTATGGATACATTAGGGTATATTTATAGAGGGCAGAGGTTCTAGAAGAGTCAGCTCTCATATGGAAGCCAAGGATATGATGATCACACACAACTAAATGAATATCAAAGTTGTTGCATACTTTCTGCTCAAAATATCAGTAATTAATGCTTCCTCCACTCTTTCCCCCTTTTTTCTCTCTTTCCTTGCACACACACAGTCAGCAATATATTACAGTCTCTCCATGCAAGTTTGGTGGTAATACCTTAATAGAGAAAGACATCAATTTTCAAAATGTGATAAAACATATTATGGATTTATATAAGATTAAGAGGAGGATGAGACATAAATTTCTCTCCCATTAGACATTTTCTCCTGAGTGTGTATGGTGAAGAACAAAGCTTGTATAAACCTTTAGATTCTCAATCTTATATTAGCATGCTACTACTCCCAACCAGCAAGGAAGGTTTTGCTTTCTATAACATTGCTGAAAACCAGTCATATCCATTTTGCTTAATCTAGGTAAACAAGCATAATTTAACTGGATTAAATAAAAATGTGCCCAATGTGAGCAAATCAAAACTGACATTTTACAGCTGGAATGGACTTTGGAAATCAATCAGCACCACACTCACTTCAAGAAATGAAGATATCAATAATTGGAGAGGGTAAGTGATTCTCCAAAATTATATGTATAGTTATTGTAATTACGTAGGAGCTAGGATTGAAATTCAGCTATCGTGATTCCAGGCCCAAGAGTGTTCCGCTATATCACATGGCTGTGTTCATTTTCCACAATGAACACGTGCACACTCTCTCTGTCTCCCACACACACATTGCAGCTAATGCTACTAAAACATTGCTAGTCTCATCTCTGAGTGTTGTTGAAATAACAGTTGTCTGACTGTGCCGTTTACTTAAAGCTGTGCGTCCTTTATTTCAATTTTCTTAAAATGGTATCTCACAAATGATGTATTCTCCCTCTGATATTATTGTTTAGTGTCCTACAATCATAATACTCTCTATATTCCTACGAATTTTAGAGTCAGAACTAAATAGATCAAGTTTGTTGTATCTGACTAATGGATGTAAGTTGGGAAAGAGTTCAAGAAGATGCAAAACCTTGACTGGTTGCTGAGCAACCCAGATCACTGTGTGAGGAGCAAAACCTAGAACTTCTGGGCCTTTTGTGTCCTGCAGTCCATGTGGGTGCATCAAACATTACTTTCCATTGTGCCTGATTCTACTCTCTCCTGGTACCCAAACTTAAGTCTTTAAATGTGTATATGTTTGTATATGTGTGTGTTTAGGGAGGGTATCTTCCTTAATTCTTAAAGCTCACTGGGACTGTTTAAATACAAAGGGAAAATATATGTCTATGTTACAGTTTATAAATAAAGGTGTTCAATATGGTCACTGGCTGGTAGAGAAGTGCTGGCATCTTGTCACCTGGAATCATTCAACCCATCAACAAACATTGCTTCTGTGTATGATATGATGACCATATTGATCAAATACAGCTACACCCAAGGTATGGACCTTAGGGTTGGCTGTCTTCCAGAGCTGTGAATGTTCTGTTCTAACACCCACAGCAAGATTCGGTTGAAATGCTTATGCTAATGACTTGTGAGCTATTTAATTTACTGATTGGCAGGAGTGCCAAGAATGATTCCTGGGTTTAGAGAAAAGGAAGAATTTCAGCTTTCTCATGTTGTTGTTGTTCAGTTGCTAAGTCCTGTCTAACTCTTTGCGACCCCATGGACTGCTGCTCACCAGGCTTTCCTGTCCTTTACTGTCATCTGGAGCTTGCTCAAACTCGTGCCCGTTGAGTCAGTAATGCCATCTAACCATCTCATCTCTTTTCTCTTAACTTCTTTAAATTTCTACCCTCTTCACCATTCCTCTAACTCTGAACAATTTGGGCAAAGAGAGAAGAGAGCAGATTTTTAGAATCCTGTTTCTTTCACTGCTGCGCATTCACACTACCTACTGTTGCCTGTAGTTTTCCACTGGGCTCCAAGCAGGGGGAGGAGAAGAAACGCTCTGCAGGTGACCTTGAGCTTATATCTTTGGGACTCCCTGCCTGCCTCAGGAAAAAAAAGGGAGGATTAAAGCAAGATATCCAACAATCACCATTAAACCCTCTTAATGACAGGGTCTGGCAGGATGGAGTGCAAGGAGGAGACCTGCTTTTCAGCACACCAGCAGTACATAAGACGCTTCTGTGCTGTGGGGCTGTCAGGAGCCTCTCACCTAGTCCTCTCCTCCACTAGTGGGTACTTTATTTTTTGTGCAGCCTGGAGTAGGTAGGCATAATCAAATGAGATAATAGTGAAAGTACTTTGAAAAGATTAATGAGTTATACAAAACTGTGTATGTGTTTGTGTGTGTGTGTGCGCGCGTGCGCGCACGCGTGAGCGCGCTCAGTCGTGTTTGACTCTTTGCAACTCCATGGACTGTAACTCACCAGGTTCTTTTTTCCATGAAATTTTCCAGGTAAGAATACTGGAGTGGGTTGCCAGTTCCTACTCCAGGCGATCTTCCTGACCAGGGATCGAGCCCATTTCTCTTGAATCTCTGGCAATGGCAGATGAATTCTTTACCACTGCACCACCTGGGAAGCTGATACAAAACTTGAGGTTCTTTCTATGTACTGTTAATTTTCCCGGTACTCAAGGGTAGATTCTAGAATTTATTTGAGGAGTCATAAATATCAGTAACACACATGACACCCAATTTCTACTGATGTTCCAGATTTTCTAACCTTCTTTATAGAGAAAATGAGACAAGTTCAAGCATGGCTAGCAGCTAGAGTGCTTTTACTTCCCTATCAACCATAAAGGCAAACACATACCCCACACACCCTCTCCTGACCTACCTCCCACTTGAGGAAATAAAATATATTTTTTAAAAACCTCATTAACTTATGGGCTATATAATAGCCTTAATTTAATTAATCTGAAATTCTCAAGAAACAGTACCATTCAACATTTTTACTTTCAATGAAAGTATCTTATGAAATCTCTGTTACACCAACTGGAGATTAAGTACTGTTTCAGCATCCTTTCTGATTTATGATTCAGAGCTATAAGATAAATTCCCAAAGTTGATGGTAAAGCAGTAGAGAGGCCCCTAGATGTTGAGTTAGTTTAGGACTCTCACCCAACTTCTTTACCTACAAGTGAGCATGGCAATTTAGTGCTTATACTGAACATGACACAGGAACCAAAATTCAATACCAACAACTATATCCTCCTTTATAAGCCTCCCTTCCATGCCCTGACAGGATATCTGTGGCTTATGCAGAACTGCATCTGTTGTGCAGAGAAAGTTTTCAAAGCCAGAGTTCTGACACCAAGTTTATATTTGCCTTAAAGTGTATCTCAGATTTACATTAGATACCTGGTTTTTACATAAGCACTTGAAGAAATAAAATAAATGTTAATGTTACTTGGGGGGAACTCTTTAGTGTTTCATGGTTCTCACAGAAAGTTGTCATCTGATCTCAGAATTTCAACCTTCCCAGGTGGCTCTGTGGTAAAGAATCTGCCTGCCAATGTGGGAGATACAGAAGACGTGGGTTTAATCCCTGGGTTGGGAAGAACCCCTGGAGTAAGAAGTGGTAACCCACTCCAGTATTTTTGCCTGGAAAATTCCATGGACAATGGAGCATGGCAGGCTACAGTCCATGGGGCTGCAAAACAATAAGACATGACTGAGCACACACACGTGCCCAGAATTTCAGGGTTTGACCTTATGTTGTTTCTAGGGCATGAGACAGTGTAAAAGTTCACCGTCACGTGCGGGATGCATGTGCACAGGTGTGAAATACTGCAATCTGTGGCATCACCTTAGTTTCTCCTTTGCACGGTGATTTGTGCGGAAAAGCCCCACAGGAGCACTGAGATCAATGCAAAATTATCTGAGGATGTAGACCTGAAGCTATTTAAAGAAAAAAAAATCTGTGTTTTCTTCTTCCTCTATAGCTTCCCTCAGTGCTCAAGTGTGCTCTGAACACAGTGCAGGTCTTGAAAGGATGCTGGAAATATCACAGGTCTATTATTTTTAGACTCACTTCAGTTTGAAAAGGTTTAACACAGCTAACTCATACAGGCAAAATATACCTAACACATGGTCATCTCTTTGCATTCAGGATGAGCAAGGCATCATACATCATTTCCACCTGTCAGAGGTAACCATGAGTTCCCTGTTCTTTCCCTAGTTGCATGAACAGCCCCATTTAGCATGAAAAGCTCCCCACCTGGCTAATTCTCTATCCGTCAGAACAGCTGTGTTCCTCTCAGTCCTCAGCTAAACAGATTTCACTTCCCATGAGTTTTTCAAACAAGCCAATCACAACCTCAGATGGGAACCAAAGGCCACTCCCACCCTCTTGTTACTTCAAAGCCTTCCCCTCACAGCTCTTGCTTGTTCTGCTCTCAAATGCAACCCCAGTGCAGCCCTTCAGGGAACAGAGTTTCATTCTCCCCCAGACTGTGAGTATATGTGACTCTGACTGCTATTTCACCTTTCCAATGTTTATTGTTGTGTGTTTAACCATCTTTCACCATTTGGGATGGTGGATTCTTCCATAACCAACAAAGTGAAGAGGTTGCAGTTAGAACAGAGTGTTAATTCAGTTTACTGAAGAGAATTTTAATGTCTATCAACAAACACTGCTCTTCAAAAATGAGCACATTATGTCTCCTCTCATTTTAATTAATTAATTGACAATCTCTACATACAGTGGGGTTTTGTAGTCAAATGTGGTGATAAAATTTGATTGGGTATAGATTTTGGATTTTGCCTTTTGTTGCTAATATTTCATAATAAAGGCAATTTATTTAGCATAATGGGGATCAGCCATGTAGTAAAAATCAGTCTCTTTTTATGTAGTTCGAAAGTTTAGAACAGACTCATTTACCTCGCTATTCTTGATGCTGCCGTTTGCTGATGCAATAAAGCATAACTAATGATACATTCCTTCTTGCAAATGTCTAAACTTTCCAAGATACTCACTTTGAATTGTTTAGGTATCAACAGATTTATAGTTTATCTGGATAATTTGATGACGAGAGACATTATATTTTTTCCAAATTCATATGCAAACTTTTGACTAAAGAATTTGGACTGATTATTCAGACCACTGGTTTTTAGCTATGGATAATTTTGCTCCCAGGGGGAATTTGTCAGTTTCTGCAACATTTTGGTTGTCTAATTGGGGCAGAAATGCTATGGGTGTTTACTGGATAGAGACCAAGGAGGCTGCAGTGCATTCTTCATTGTATCTAATAGCTTGCCATAATAACAAATTATGTAGCCTAATATATCCATAATTATGAGCTTGAGTTGTGATACTGCAATTTATAAGAAAAAAATATATATTTGGTCCTTGTCCCTGTTTTTGGAATAGAGGTCCTAAAACTCTTAGAATTTCCTACGTGATAAGAGGGATGGAGATGTCTTTTGTTAAAGAGGTGACTTTCAGATAGCATCTAAGATGGGTTCTGTTTGCCAGAGGAACCAATGATGTGATTAGAGGGTTGGAATCTTTTAGTCCCACCCCAGTGACTTCTGAGGAGGGGAGTGAGTTGGAAATTGAATTCAATCACCAATGGCCAAAGATTTAGTCAGTTCTGCCTAGGTAATGAGGCCAGCATTACCTGAAACACACTCCAGAAGGAGAATCCCAGGGATAGCTGGTGTCGTAGAATTGTTGCAAGTGTGGAAGACCCACTCCCACTCCAAAGACACACCTACTCACATTATAATTGATCTCATTGAGAAACTTTTTATTTAGACCATGACCATAGGGTGTATTGCTTGCTCTGTTCAAATTACAAAAAAAACAAAACAAAACAAAAAAAGCTATAATATAATGTGACTGCTTTGACCCACAAAGCAGCCCCAAACTGTCCAAAACACAATAAAGACCAGGGGCTATGGTATAACCCATTGAAAATTTTCAACCGTTTTAGTTTGCATAAAGTCTCTATACCCAAAAATCTCTTCCTACCTGTCTGAACAAAGCAGAATTCATTCTATATTTCTGCCATGATAGAGTGGCAGATCTCAGTCTAATTCTGTAAATTTCAGCTCAAATATTTTTTACAGAGCATTTGTATCTTTTTCACTTGATATTTAAGGTTTTTTTTTTCTCACATATTTATATATGCTTCTTTCACTTGAAATTTGTGGATGGAAAAATATTTGAATTCCTAAGTTTCATTTTTAGAAGAACTCACTGAACAATTAAATGATTCTTTGAAGTATCTCTCAAATTACAAATTAGCCTTTTTTAAAAAAAGCAGTACCCAGTATATTACAGCTTAAATTGCGGGAGAATAAATGTTGACAATAATATATTTTCTGGGCTCATTATGGACAATTTAAAGAAATGCAACCTGGCTTAATTTTGTTGGAATTTCTTCCCTTCCTCACCTTCTTCTTTGCCTTCTAAGTTGTAATAGCTCTGATGGACTCATTAAACGATCTTTGGAAGGAAAGTCTGGGCTTGGAGGCAGAGATGTGAGCTTGCCTGTGCCTGTCAATGAGAAAACTCATTGAGAGCCTGCACGAGTTCATGTTCCTGTTCCTGTTATTACAGCTTCAGAGTAAATGTGATGGCTTCGACATGAGCACATGCATATATCACATTCATGTGAGTGGAAGAAGCTTGGGAAACAATACATAATCTTAGCAAATAGCCTCATTCTCATTTCTTTTTGAATATCATGATTCCTAGAAATATTTATTGTCTCCAACAAATATGCCTCCCTTTGTATCCAAAGTATACAAAGTCATACAGGTGAATTTTTTCTGGTATTAGAGATTCGTTACCGGGTGAAGATCTATTGGAGAAGCTTTCTTTGGAGAAGCTTTATTGTCTCTTTACAAACAACTTTTTTGAAGTTGTATCGCTCTTCATCCTGTTCGTGACGCCAATTGTCTTGCTGTATCTCATTGTGTGCACTGTTCATTGAACCCAGGGTAGGCAAGGTGCGAGCTAAGAGGCTGGAAGGAGGCTAAAGGGTCTGTAGGAACTGTAGACATGTTTATTGTCTCCTGGCTGACGCAGCAGCCATAGCATGACACACACAATTTCTCTCCTGGCTGACATAGCAGCCGTAACAGTATTGCCTCCTAGCTGAAGCAGCAGCCACAGCAGTAGACACACTATATTCTCTCCTCTAGCTACTGACCCAACAGACATAACTGTGATACAGCAGAAAATGGTGCCACTTTCTAGATGGAGCTCGCATATCCCTACAGCACAAAGTGACTTGTGACCAAGTGAGTACCTCATGGCATACATGCACAGTGCTATAAATGCTCTCAGCTGTTACATAATCATTATTTACAAAGCATGGGGTGGGAGAGCCTGTACACGCCATCTTGGCTAATTTGCTCTCCCCCCATGGAAGTAACTTAAACAGAACAAAATTCACTTATTATTGTAAGTGTAAAATTCAATGACTTTTAGTAAATTTATATAGTTGTCTAATCATCACCATAATTCAGATCTAAAACATGTTCATTATTCAAAAATTTATTTGTTAAATTCTTTATTTGGTAGAAAAGTCACCTATTTTGTTTTATCCACTAGATTCTTTAGCAGCCTGCTGTTTTTACTGGTGGGTTTTTCTTTTTTTTAGTTAAAAAAGATTCTTCTTGCTCTGAAGTCAAGTAGACATGGCTATATAACAATGCTATGTACTGATATTCTCTTTAGAAAAATCTTACTTTAGTTCTCAAGCTTAGGAAATGTAGGGGTATAGAACATACTGATACACCCATGTTGGTTTGTACTGCAAACTCATTCTTGGAAATTTATGAAGAAAAGACTTTTTCTTTTGACTTGTTAGCCTTGATTTGTTCTTCCAGAATAACCTAATGAGAAAGGACTTGGAATATGCTGAGCAGAACAGACTTGCTCACAGTTAGAATTCAGTATTGTTCCAAACCTAGTGTTTTGGCTCAGTTTTCTCTGCCACGTCTCAAGCCACAGTGAAACTTTGAAAGAAGATGCCTATTGAAAACCGTTTGACAATCCTGGGAACTCAGACTGTGCTGCTTCTAAATGTACTTGTCCTGAAGTATATTTAGTATACCTTATAAGTTCAAACAAGGCTTCCACTAATTTATAAAAAAAAAAAATCCCATTTCCATTGGACTGATTCTGTGACCTGATTCCATGAGGACTAAGACCACATCTCCTGGATACCATTTTTAGCTCAGAACTTGGAAACTGGCCATGCATCTAGAATATACTCAATAGTTCTTTGTTGACTAAAAAAGCATTGAATGATACCTTAACATTGTCAAATGTTAACACTGCAGTGTTGAGGGAGTATCTAAATACCTCACTGGCTCCCTCCCAGAGAGACTGTCTTCTGGCTCAGTCTTCAGTTTTCTTTAAATTTGTTCCTTTTGGTGCAATACAATTAAAATGAAGAAACAAGTTATATGTTCTGATAAAATGCTAACAATATTATAGAATATATGGAATTACCAATGCATGACTGTGCCATTTTAATTTTCCTTTAATTCTGAAGAGGTATTTTATTTTACAAACATACATTAGATTTATACTATATAGAACTTCTATGCCTAGAAACGGAGAGTTACAGAGGTAAATCAGAGAGAAAGAACTTGCTTTCAAATGAATTTAGGATTGGGATAGGAGGCACAAGTGTTAGTCATTCAGTCATGTCCAACTGTTTGTAACCCCATTCTCTTCTGTCCATGGAATTGTCCTGGCAAGAGTATTGGAGTGGGTTGCCATTCTCCTCTCCAGGGGATCTTCCCAACCCAAGGATCAAACCATTGCAGGCAGATTCTTTATCGCTGAGCCACCTGGGAAGCCCCATAGGAGGCACAGAGATAAACAAATAGCAAGAGACTTAGCACAGGTGGAAGGAATAGGAAAGGAAACAGAGAAAATGATGATTGTGGAAAGAATCACTCTGAAACTTCCAAATGGGAACGTTAGTGATAGGATCTACCCTAGTTTTCACTCTGAGGGATGTAGAGCTGTGAACTAAAAGGCAGATGGCCAGAAGGCACTACTCCTGAGTCCCAGAGGTGTACATAACACTCAAAGAGTGAGCCATGCCCCAGTTCAAGGGAGCTGAAAGTTGTTAGAATAACCTATAACGTCTTCCAGACCTGTCATGCTAAGTTTTCTGAGCATAGTAGTGAGTGATCCCATGGACTATAGCCTACTAGGCTCCTTCGTCTATGGAATTTTCCGGGCAAGAGTACTGGAGTGGTTGCCATTTCCTTCTCCAGGGGATCTCCCCAACCCAGGGATTGAACCCAGGTGTCCCACATTGCAGGCAGACGCTTTACCTTCTGAGCTACCAGGGAAGCCCTTTCTGAGCATAGATGTATTAATTTACCATATTACCTAAGTTTCTCCCAGAGTCTATTATGAGTTAAGATTTGAAGTTTATAGAAACCAGATTATTTTATTGGATAGAAATTAGATTGAAAATGCGTGTCCTATAGATATAAAGATGTACTATTTTATTTCCTGATTTGTAAGAGTGTTATACTATGCTAGATATTCACAAGTTTTGCAGAAGACACCTCCCCATCTTTATTGTCTGTGAGGGAATAAAATTCGCCATCATTTAGTACTGTCTTGCTAAGAAGGCTAGTGACACTTTTTTCAATTCAAACTCAAGTTGTTTTTCAGCAGTGACTAATCTTAGACACTCTTTGAATTGAGAAATAATCATTGATTGATTAATCAGTTGGTCATCCGTGTCCTTTTTATAGAGGCGTATTATAAGTTGTATATTATCCTCATAGGTGTCAGTTTGTCAGTGAGGAGTGTAAGTCTTTCTGTAACACAGTCATAAGGTTAGCTCTTCTTCACTGACTGGATTATTAAACAATCCCAGAATCTATTCATAATTATTCTATTGGAAAGTTAACTCTTCCACTTACTGAATTACTTCTTTTGATATGATGAAACATTTTTTGGTAATAGTTCTGTCTTTGATGTCAGAATAATTTTCATTTATTTCATTAGTTTTCTCTTTTCAGTGACTTTTTCCCTGAAATTTCTCTCAGTTCTTGAATAAATGTATTTAAAGATGACGAATGTCACCTTCGCATGGGCCAATATTGGGAGTCTATGGCTCTCTTATTTACTTTATTGAAATGTTCCAAAATCTTTCCAAATTGAATTAAAATGACATACTGAGCTTTATGAACTTTGAAGTGAACACCCTTCTTCTTATTTGTATTTGAATTTCTCTTCTTGTTGCCAGTGAATTTAATGTTCCTGCTTTGTCATGAAAAAATTTGGAGACAAAGCGATAGGTTAGAAGTGGATTTGTTTAGAGAGAAACACTTTCCACAGACAGTGTGGGCCATCTCGGAAGGCAAAAGAGCCTCAAAATACAGCATGGTTAATTTTTACAGGGTGAGTAATTTCATAGGTTAGTGAGTATGTATTAGTCGGTCAGTCGTGTCGATTCCTTGTCAGTCCATGGACTGTAGCCCACCAGGCTCCTCTGTCCATGGAATTCTTCAGGTAAGAATACTGGAGTGGGTTGCCATTTCCTACTCCAGGGGATCTTCCTGACCCAGGGATCAAACCTAGGTCTCCCGCATTGCAGACAGATTCGTTACCATCTGAGCCACCAGGAAAGCCCAATGAGTAGGAGGATTATTCCAATTATTTCAGGGAAGGGGTGGAGATTTCCAGGAATTGGGCCACTGCCCACTTTTTGGCATTTTATAGTTAGCCTCAGAACTGTCATGGTGCTGGTGGGTGTATCATTTATCACGCTAATGTATTACAGTGAGTGTATGATAAGGCTCAAGGTCTATTAGAGGTTGACTTGTCTGCCATGTTGCTTCTAACCAGTTTTTGTCATGTCCTATGGCTCTGTCATTTTTTTAAAGGTTGTGCCCTGCCTCATTGCCTCTTGTTTCTTGTTCCCTTCAAATATGTTACTCCCGTATTTTTATGAGAAGCAGACAGTCCATAGTTCATCTCCTGTAACTGTTTCAAGGCTGAGTAGGGCCACTGACCCTGCCTGTCAGGGAGTTAAAATCTCTGGATGCCTGATCTGTGGGCCCAGGGGCAGGACAGCTCCTTGTTTGAAGTTGATATCAGCTGGAATCCTTGCATATCCATCATCTTGATGTGGAACTGTTGTAACTGTTTCCTTAACCTTCCTATGAATCTCCTTAATGAAAGAAGCACTTTTTGTAACAGCATCAGAGTACAAAAATATAAATGACAAAAGACTGTCACATCAATGGTCACCTCATCTGCGGTTTCTCCCTTGTGATGATGACTGTCTTCTTGGGAGCCTTAGAAGTTCCAAGTCCTGTCAGTCACTGCCATGGCTGGCATGAGAGAATTTCCTTGTCCCCTTTAGACCTGGGGGCATCCCCTCTGTCAGTGGCCCATATTTTTTCAGACGGAGCACACTGTTTGGTCATAGGCTGGGACCTGTTTCCTGAGCATTCCTTACTCCAGTGTTCAAGACACCCCAGACTGACACTTTCTCCTTTTCCTGGGAGAGGTCTTCTGGGAGTATTTTTGATATGACCAAGAGGTGGGTTAGAGAAGGAAATGGCACCCCATTCCAGTACTCTTGCCTGGAAAATCCCGTGGATGCAGGAGAGTGGTAGGCTACTGTCCATGGTGTTGCAAAGAGTTGGACACGACTGAGCAACTTCACTTTCACTTTTCAGAGGTGGGTTAGGTCTTGTCAGGACAGTTGTCAAAAGCCTGGCTTGCCATCATCTCTTCCTTAAGTCAGGCCGTTTATTCTTTTTATCCTCAGCCTGGTCTCTATTATTAAAAACACTGAAGACTGTATCAGTAAAATGGCTGAGAGGAGTTTAGGGAGCCATGGCAAACTGTTGGCCTCAAATTCTTTGGTGAACCAGTTAGAGTCCTCCGAGAATCTGCCTAAGTGGTGTGACATTGGTTAAGGTCAGGCAAGGAAAAAGGGGTATGGACTCTGATAATTCTCTGAGGCCCATCTACTAATTCCTGATGGGGGCAAAGAGACCCTGCCTGCATTTTTGGGTACAGAAGGGTAAAGAGGCTTATAGGGTAAGGGAGAGGCTGAACAGGGTAGAAGAGTGTGGGGCCTGGGTCTTCTGTCTGGGGCTCCTGTTCTTCCAGGGCTGCCACCTGAGAGGGCTTCTATGTAGCCTGAATGGGTCCCAGCTGGCAAAGTTATCTAACATAGGACTTTCATAGCTCCGGATTTTCTCTTAGGGCCATAAAAGCCTGTATGTAAGGAACTTTTGTCCATTTCCCCTGCTGTGTGCAAAAGATGTCTAATTGTGGAATGGTATTGTAGTTGAGGCTTCCAATCTCTTACCAGGCCTCATTGTCCTCAAGTTTATACTGGGATTCAGCTTTATTACAAAAGAAAGTGAGCCTTTTCATTTTAAAAAGTCTGGAGGAAACTTGTCCTAATGACTCAAAATTCGCCTGAGGAGTGACTCCTTGGGAATGAAAGAGGTTGTTTCCCACTGTTCCTTCAAGGAGAGGATGTTCCTATACCAGAGAGGAGCATTTGCATTTGGAGGACTCTCTAAATCAGGACTGGATCCAGGCATCCCCGTCCACCTAATCCTGTTCACTTTATCCACAATGGAGGTGAGCTACAGCCCTGTGGCAGTCCTGTTGGTCCCTATGTCCTGGGACCTGTGTCCTATCCTAGCATCCATGGTTGGAAAGTACGGAAAATACCCTCCAAGCATAGGGAAAACAAGAGGCTGAGACTTACCCAATTCTCCTGGCTGGATTCGCCAACATGCTGATGGTGAGTTTAAAGTTCTTGATTCTTCATGAAAGAATTCATAAATGAACAGATAGGTAAGAAGTGGAATTCATTAATGAGAAACACACTCCACAGGCGGCATATGGGCCATCTCTGAAGGTTAGAATCCAGCACTGAGATTTTTAATTAAATTTGTAATTCTGAAATACTTACAGATTCATGAGCCGTCATAAGGTAGTTTGGAGAGGTCCTGTGTACCCACTTGTACTAGGAATTTGACATTGGCACAATGTGTGTTTATAGTTCTAAGTCTTTTCCCGCATGAGTAGTATGGTGGGGTAACCATGATGGCAATCAAAACACAGAACTGTTCTACCACTGTTCCTGGTGAATTTCAGGTTTTTTCTTGTCTTGAAAGAACTTGGAGATGAAGCAGAGAGGTTAAGAAAGTAAAAGTTTATTTAAGCAAGGATATACTCTCAGAAGGAGAGCAGGCAGTTAGATGAAGTGATACTGCTGCCCTGGGTTACTTTGGCAAGCCAGTTACAAGGGGCACACAAATGAAGGGGTGGAATATTCACTGGGGAAAGTGAAGTTTGGGGGTCATTTCCCCTGATTTTCATCCCAGCTCCATTTTGCCCGGGGAAGAAGAGCTTTTTGTCTTTATTTAGCTAAGATCAGAAGTGTCAAGCTGTTAGGTAGTTAGAATTGAAAACAGGAGTCCAAAATGGCGGTGGCTAAAAGACAAGGAAGGGAAAAGCCAATAAAAATAGAACGAAGGAAGGTCGAAGGAAGGTCCGAGGCCGGAGTGAGGACTTCAGGTAGAACAAACAACACACCTGGCTAACCCAATTTACATAGGGCAGGCCCAGGGGGAGGAAAAAACATATAAAAAGAGGAGCCAAAGCGTGCGCTCTCTCTCTCTCCCGCGTGCTGGGGTGTTCTTCTCTTCACATCTTTGCGTCGGCATGCCCTCACGCTTCCAGGATGGATTTTCCTGCTATTATCTAAATAAAAGAGCTGTAACACTGATTCGTCTAAGAGCTGTAACACTGTCTGTTCGAGACTTGAGAGCTATAACAAGGTCTGTCCAAGACCCGAGAGCTGTGACCCACCGAGGGCTCTAATGTCCATCACTCCAAATCTTTGTTGTGATGAGACAGAACCGAGGAGCATACACTCGCCTGACAAAGTGATGGTGCATGAATACTTCTTATCTGTAAGGCTAATCTTCTGTATAATGAGAGCACAATGAGCAAAGGGTTACATTTGGATGCAGGAGATTCCTGCCTTTCCTTCCCTTTCTTTGTCTGCTACCTGGACCCTTATCTTTTTGCCTTTTCATATTGGCCACCTGATGTGAAGAGACGACTCATTGGAAAAGATCCTGATCCTGGGAAAGATTAAAGGCAGGAGGAGAAGGGGCCAACAGAGGACAAGATGGTTGGATGGCATCACTGACAATGGACATGAGCCTGAGCAAGCTCTGGGAGATGGTGAGGGACACGGAAGCCTGTTGTACTGCAGTCCATGGGGTCGCAAAGAGTCAGACAGGACTGAGCTACTGAACAACAATGGACCCTTATCACCCTGAGTGTGTGGTTTCCTGTCAGTTGGAAGCTTCTTGCTTTGCTTTGTCTGCCTATGGAACCCTGCTGTTAACAAGATGTCTGATTTCCTGCCATCTGGCCCCTGCCCACATTTCTCTGCTCCTGCCTAGCTATCTGCCTGCTGTAACACCTCCACAAAGATCTTCCTCGTTCTATTGCCTATTAGTCACAACCTCCACTCTCCCATTTCAGTTTCATCTCCAACCCTGGCAAGCACTAATTTGTTCTCTATGTTTATAATTTTATCATTTCCAAATATTTTGTGAGTAAACTCACACAGTATGAGATCTTATGAGATTGACATTTGCATTTAGCATATAACCTTGAGGTCCAACCAGTTCATTGTGTGTATTAATAGTTGATTCCTTTTAACTTTGGCAGAGCGTTCCGCAATACGAGTGCATCGTGTTTGTTTCACAGCTGATGGTCAATTTTCATTGTTTCCATTTTTAGCCTATTACAAACAACGATGCAGCGATCAATCGTGCAGAGGCTTTCTTGAGAACATTCGTTTCATCTGTCCAAGATAAATGTCTCGGAGTGCAAATTATTGGGTCATGTGTTAAGTGTATGTTTAGTATTGTCGATTGGAAAAAATACACGTGCCTAAAAAGTTGAGAGTAGGTTTATTTGGTGGGAATCGTGAGGACTTCAAGCTCAGGAGACAATATCTCAGGTGACCCTGAGAGAACTGTTTCTGAGGAGGTGGGGAAGGGAGGAGCCAGGCTGCCTAGAAGTTTTCAGCAAGAGGTAGGTGATCTGAATATTAAGAGATTACTGTTAATTAAGGAAAACCAGATCTCTTGCATTAAATGATTAGCACTCTTTTATGTATGGGGAGATGCAAGCATCCAGGCTTTATGAAATCATTTTTTTTATATGCATCTCAGCTATCTGGGGCCAAATTGTGCTTTTTGATTGTTCTCATCCTTAATTTGGCTGCAGTCCATGGGGTCACTAAGAGTCAGGCACATCTGAGTGACTGAGCAACAACATCATTAATTCATCATTCACCTTAAGGGGTGGTGGATGTGGCAGATGGCTGTCTCTTGCACTTTCTTGCCTCCCTGAGCTCCTCAGCTCAGGAGCTGAGGAAGTGGCTGATGACTGCTAGATGACAACCTGGATTCAGAAATTTGCATTTGGAAGGCTAGAATCCCTGATGACTATGACATAGCTGTGACATGGTATTTTGGTGTTATTCAGCCACTAAGTCATGTTTACTGGTATAGCAGAAAATAATTCATTTCACACAAATATTTCATTTTATAGCATTTTAAGAAACTGCCCAAGTGTTTCTAGAGAGATTGTACCACTTTATGTTCCTACCAGCAATGCATGAAAGACCCAGTGTGTCGACATTCTTGCCAGCATTTGGTACTGTCACTATTTTTCACTTGTTTTTGTTGTTTAGTCAATCATGTCCAACTCTTTGTGAACCACCTACTACAGCACACCAGGCTTCCCTGTCCTTCACCATCACACAGAGTTTGCTCAAACTCATGTCCATCGAGTTGATGACGCCATTCAACCATTTCATCCTCTGTTGCCCCCTTCACCTCCTGCCCTCAATCTTTCCCAGCATCAGGGTCTTTTTCAATGAGTCAACTTCACATCAGGTGGCAAAAGTATTGAAGCTTCAGCATCAGTCCTTCCAATGAATATTCAGGATTGATTTCCTTTAAGATTGACTGGTTTGATTTCCTCGCAGTCCAAGGGACTCTCAAGAGTCTTTCCAACTCCACAGTTGAAAAACATCAGTTCTTTGGTGCTCAGCTTTTGTTATGGTCCAACTCTCATATCCATACATGACTATTGGTAAAACCATTGCTTTGGCTATATGGACCTTTGTTGGCAAAGTAATGTCTCTGCTTTTTAATATGCTATCTAGGTTTGTCATAGCTTTTCTTTCAAGGAGCAAGCACCTTTTAATTTCATGGCTGTAGTCATCATCTGCAGTGATTTTAGAGCCCAAGAAAAGAAAGTCTCTCACTGTTTCCATTATTTTCCCATCTATTTGCCATGAAGTGATGGGACCAGATGCCATGATCTTCATTTTTTGAATGTTGAGTTTTAAGCCAGCTTTTTCACTTGCCTCTTTCACCTTCATCAAGAGGCTCTTTCGTTCCTCTTCGCTTTCTGCCATTAGGGTGGTGTCATCTGCATATCTGAGGTTACTGATATTCATCCCAGTAATCTTGATTCCAGTTTGTGTTTTTTTCACTTGAGTTGCTCTAATAGGTGTATAATGATTTCTTATGATGGCTTTACATTGCATTTCCCTAATGACTAGTGATGTTGAACTTTTCATGTGCTTATTTACCATTGGTATTTCCTTTTCAGGGAAGTGTCTCTTCATGTATCTGCTATTTTTTAAATTGAATTTTTTTAATGTTGAGTTCTGTGAATTAGTTATGTGTTCTAAATGTGAGTCTTTTGTTGGATGTGTGGTTTGCAAATACTTTCTCCCAGTCTATAGCATATCTTTTCATCCTTTTAACAGGGTTTCTTGGTAAAGTCAAAGTATTTAACTGTGATTAACTTCAATTTGTAGATTGTTTTTAATAGATAATGCTTTTCAAACTATGCCTAAGAACTCTTCACAATGTTCTGGGTCATTTTCTTCTATGCTGTCTTCTGAAAGTTTTATATTTTTATGTTTCACACAAATCTATGGTTCGTTTTAGAGTTAGCGTTTGTAAAAGGTATGAGATTCATGCCTTTTTTGTTTGCAGATGCTCAATTATTTTAGAACCATTTGTGAAAAAGTTTATTCTTCTGTTGAATTGTATTTTCACCTTTGTAAACAATCATTTGGCCTTCCTAATCTGTTCTGCTTATTTATGTGTCTGCTTCTCTACCAGGACTGCATGATCTTGCTTTCTGGAGCTATAGAATAAGAACTAAAATTACGTAAAGTAATTCCTCCCAATTTATTCTCTCTTTTCAAAATTATTTTCAACTACTTTAGTCTCTTTGTCTTCCATATAAATTATAGAATAATCTTGTCTATATCTATAGAAAATTTCATTGAGATTTGATGGAAATTGCATTAAACCTGTATATAAATTTGGGGAGAATTAATATCTTCACTGTCTTTAGTCTCCCAGTCTGTGACTTAGAGCATTTCTCAATTTATTTAGAGATATCTTGAATATCTTTATCATTTTGTAGCTTTTAGGATACAAGTCCTGTACAGCTTTTATTGGATTTACTTGTAAATATTTGTTTGTGAGTGATTGTAGGTGGCATTGTATTCTTATTTGGTTTCTACAAGCTTACTCCCATTGTATAGTAATATAATTTATTTTTGAATGTTTTTCTTGTATTCTGTGACCTTGCTGAATTTACTCATTTGTCCTGGGAGTATTTTTATAATGCCCTTGGGATTTTCTATGTAGATACAGAATCTACAAGTTGAGACAGTTTTATTTCTTCCTTTTTGATCAGTCCACCCTTTGTTCCTTTTCTTGCCTTATTACACTGGCTAAAACATTTGATGAGAGATGAAAAAAAAATTAGCTAAAAAATTGGCTAAGACCTTCTTCAGGGAAGCAATGAGAAGTTTAACTTGGCAAGAACAAAGGTTAACATTGGATAACCTTAACAAAGGTTATCAAACTCTTGTTTTTAAATTCTTGATGTAAGAGGAGGAAGGGATTAGAGAGGTGCTTTACATTTGCAGTGGGAAAGATGCCAAATGCCAGAACAAATGGTAGAAAGTAACATGACACATAGGATATGAAGGCTACAAACCAAAGCTTTTCATAGTTGCTTTTTCTTACTTTTTACCTCACAACGATATCACCCATATTTTACATTTTGAGGCTTATTAGAATTTATCCCCATTTAACAGCCCAGATTCTAAGATTTTTAAAAAGTAAAGTAACAAGTTTCCTTTTTGGCAAGGTTTTGTGTGTGTGTGTAATCTGAGAGGTTTTTTTAGTTTTTTGTTTTTTTATATTAATGAGATTTTCAAGTAAGATAAAAAAATAAATCCAGTGCAGATTTATAAGTATTTTCATGTTCAACCTATACTTTCAACTATATTATTCTTATTACTACTCATCAAAATTTATCTCTACAAGAAATAGAAGGTTTTGAAGGTTTTGTGTGTGTGTGTGTAAGACAAAAACACCAGCTATGCTTTTCTATGTTTAAATTATTTTTAATTTTTTCGCTTATTATATTCCCAGCTTTGTTAAATAGTAAATTCATAACTCCTTATAAATTCTTCTTGCTCAAAGTTATCAAATTTTCTGTTATAAAGAAATCTATTAGAGGATGTTTGAAGAGCTTCTTCAAACCAAACCAAGTGACCAAGAAAAATATTTGAAGGTTTTGTGTGTGTGTGTAAGACAAAAACAGCTATGCTTTTCTATTTAAATTTATTTTTATTTTTCGCTTATTATATTCCCAGCTTTGTTAAATAGTAAATTCATAACTCCTTATAAATTCTTCTTGCTCAAAGTTATCAAATTTTCTGTTATAAAGAAATCTATTAGAGGATGTTTGAAGAGCTTCTTCAAACCAAACCAAGTGACCAAGAAAAATATTTCTGAATAACATATAAAGATTGACAAATTTTAATACCCATTTCTTACCATAGATAACAGTTGGTAGAAGGTTTTGTGTGTGTGTGTAAGACAAAAACAGCTATGCTTTTCTATTTAAATTTATTTTTATTTTTCGCTTAATCCCAGCTTTGTTAAATAGTAAATTCATAACTCCTTATAAATTCTTCTTGCTCAAAGTTATATTTTCTGTTATAAAGAAATCTATTAGAGGAAGTTTGAAGAGCTTCTTCAAACCAAACCAAGTGACCAAGAAAAATATTTCTGAATAACATATAAAGATTGACAAATTTTAATACCCATTTCTTACCATAGATAACAGTTGGTAGAAGAAAGCTGAAAATAACTCCTACATTTAGCATATTTAGTAAAGGCTACGTAGGGTGGAAATTTTGTTAAATGTTATAAAACAAAAGCAAACAATAGACAAGCTGAATAATGGGATTGCAGTGGGCGGTTGAAGCATCTTTCTATTAAATCATGTCATGAATACTTCCTTCACATGCAGACTTGCATCATTTCTTAGAAGATTTTGTTGTCATGACAGCAAGTTTTACGAGACCATTTTCAGCTTCTATAGTTAGAATTATACAAAAAAGTGTTTGATACAATGAACACAGGTGAGCCTTAGATATTACATCTGGATAAAAGCCACCTGCTTTATCACAGTCGTATCGTTGAAAAATTTTAAAACTGATACTTCTTCCCTTTTCAAAAAAAGGTCATTTTACTATAAAGTTTTTTCTCTTGAGAAAATGGGCTTAAAGGGCTCCAAATTTTTCTCAGTTTAAATGCTGTTAGATTGAAAGGTAATTTGTAATGAATAAGACATGACAACATCTAATGCATAAAAGGACTTTGAAGCTGTATTCTATTTCTTGTAGAGATAAATTTTGATGAGTAGTAATAAGAATAATATAGTTGAAAGTATAGGTTGAACATGAAAATACTGAAGTATATGGTGGTAATCTGCACTGGATTTATTTTTTATCTTACTTGAAAATCTCATTAATATAAAAAAACAAAAAACTAAAAAACCTCTCAGATTATCCTGTTTCTCTTTTGAAAATAACTTCAAGACAAATGGGAACTCTTTCTTTGTGTTAATTTCAAATGTGTACTCCTATATAGTGTTTTTTAGCTATGCAGTAACAGATGTGCTTAGTCGCTCAGTCGTGTCCAACTCTTTGTGACCCCATGGACTGTAGCCTGCCAGGCTCCCCTGTCCTTTGGATTTTCCAGGCAAGAATAGTGGAATGGGTTGCCATGCCCTCCTCCAGAGGATCTTCCCAACCCAGGGACTGAACCCAGGTCTCCCTCATTGCAAGTGGATTCTTTGCCTACTGACCCAGCTGCTGCTGCTGCTAAGTCGCTTCAGTCATGTCTGACTCTGTGCGACCCCATCCCTGGGATTCCCCAGGCAAGAACACTGGAGTGGGTTGCCATTTCCTTCTCCAGGGAAGCCCATATGCATTAACAGATAATCATCTTCAAATAATCAACACATAAAGTTGTATCTCGGCATGTTCATTAAGAGGTGAAAAATAATATTTTGTGCCCTTTAAAAGCATTTCTTTAATGTTTAAATTTCTTGAAAATTTACAAATTATTATTGAACCTAGCATATGACTAGCAGCTTAACTGGGCCCAAATTTTAGTGCCATAGTTTTCCTTATTCATATTACTTTAAGAGTATTTTTTCTAACTCCAGATATGTCCCCATTCTATCTTGATAAAAATAATAGTATTCTGAAAGTATTCATTTTTATGATCATTCTAGCTTATCAATTATAGTATTATCTATAGTATATAGTCTATTGCAGCTAGAACTTGAGGAGACTGCAAAGCTCAATGGCTAAGAATGCTGTCTCTGGGGTAAGCCTCACTGGGTTCTAGCCCTAGCTCTATCCCTTAGTAGGATGTAATCTTAGGTTAGTTTTTCCACCTATAGGCATTTTGTTTTATTTTATCCAAAATAGGGCTAGTACGACTATTGTAGAGCCTTCTGGAACTCATACTCCTTTTAGTTTTCAGGTTCATCCTTCCAAGGGGGGACTTTAATTCTCATTATCAAAGATGGCTCCTAGAGCCCATTCCATCTGTGTTCCAAGCAGCAGATATAGGAGAAAGAAGAAAGAAGACATGGGTCTCAAACTTTTAAGGAGACTTCCTAGAAATACTACACAACACTTCTGATTACATTCATTGGCCATGACTTAGTCACAGACCCTACTTAGGTGTAAGAATGACTGGGACATTTTGAGTTTTAGCAGGGTGATAATATGGTTGGCCAAATATACTGGGTCATTTGGTGAAATAGAAACAGCAGAATGGATTTTGGGAGATGATTTCCAAATCAAAGTCCTAGTAAAACGTTTATGATGCTGCTTTACACTTAACATTCCAAAGTAAGCATGTGAAATAACTGAATGCTTCAATTAGGAAAGTTCTTAGTAAACCATCTTTTTCCTCTGTGTACGAAGTCACATAGCTAATTCATTTAATGGGTTTGTGCAGAGATATTTTTTCAAAATCTACTATTTATGAAAGACTAAGCTTTATGCTGCTAGGGCTGTAATAGTAAGATACACCCACCACTTTTAATGGGATGATGGGTAAAATAACTAACCGTTGCTTAAAGAATGATATGGTAAGTGCTATAAAGGATCTATAAAGGTTTGGAACTCAAGGGAAAGAGAAGTGAAACTGTAATTTGATGGATGGGATTAGAATAGAATAGAATTCCAATGGCTATTATGTTGATGGGTGGCATTGAGGGAGAGGTGAAAATAAAATGTGTAGTATAAACAAAGTTATGGATATGTGAAATAATGGCATTAATTTTGGGGGTGGGGGATGGCTTTACTACACCATGTGTTAGAGATGAAGACATAAAGCCTAGGGAGGCTGAAATAAAGTAAGCCCTACGTGCATTACTAAATGGCAAATGTGTTCTGAATTCATTAAGAAAATGGTGAGCTATTGAAGGTACAAGCAAGAGAGTGACATGATTAAAGTTATATTCTAGGACAATAATTTCACTATAGTGTGTAAAGTGTATTAGAGACAAGAAGGAACGGAGGAAAATGAAGTAACTATCCCTGAAGAAGGGAATAGCTACCCAGTCTAGTATTCTTGCCTGGAGAATTCCATGATCAGAGGCACCTGATTGGCTATAGTCCATAGGGTCACAAAGAGATGGACACGACTGAGCACCTAACACTTTCACTTTTTTCACACAAAGTAAATATACACTTACCCCAGTAGAAGTGTACCAATGAGAAGTAAGCAGGAATTGGATGCGAGTGTCAGGAAAGGTTCTGGAAATGATCATCTAGACCAGATTTACAGATGATTATAAACCAGAGTCAAACTCTGAATTCAAATCCTCCGTGGGCAATTACTAATATTGTCACCAAGGATAGGTGAATCAATCTCGTTGTGACAGATTCAGCATGTACATGAAAATAGTACCTGCCTCACTGGGTTGTTATAAAGATATAATTTTTGAGTATCAGTCCTCTGGTGGTGGTAATTTGTGTTAGTCATTACTATAGTGAAAATCATTGTTATGTCTTGATTGTTTAGTGCTTGTAGTGGTTGAGAAAATAGAGGCTAGCCAAGAAGACAGAGGAAGGACAACAGAAGAGGCCAATGGCCTAGAGTCTTCAAGCAAAGGGAACCTTGGTTCCCAGGGTCATAACCTTCCTAGAGAAAGAAGGCAGAAAATGCCAATAGATTTGGAAAGTAGAATCTTTGAGATAGCAGATTCAGTAGAGTGGTAATGGCAGAACGCAGACTTTGAGGGGTTAAGAGTAAGATGATAGTGAAAAAGTAGAAGCAAACTTATCCTACTTGCATAAAAATAGTTGGTAGTTAAGGAAAGGAAAGGAATAAATTTAAGTAGTCAGAGTTGACAGCAGAAGGGAGAGAAACTAATTTTCTTTTTCAATTTAGGAGTCTAATTTTTTAAATTTATTTTTTAATTGAAGGATAATTGCTTTATAGGGCTTCCTTGATAGCTCAGTTGGTTACAAATCCACCTGCAATGCAGGAGACCCCAGTTCAATCACTGTGTCAGGAAGATCCCCTGGAAAAGGGAAAGGCTACCAACTTCAGTATTCTTGGGCTTCCCTTGTGGTTCAGCTGGTAAAAGATCTGCCTGCAGTGTGGGAGACCTGAGTTTGATCTCTGGTTTGGGAAGATCCCCTGGAGAAGGGAAAGGCTACCCACTCCAGTATTCTGGCCTGGAGAATTCCATGGACTAAATTGCTTTATAGAACGGTGTTGGTTTCTGCCAAAGTTATAATTTTTTTAAAATAATTTTGCTGTTCAGTCGATAAGTTGTGTTTGACTCTTTGCAATCCCGTGGACTGCAGCATGTCAGGGTCAAGCTTCCCTGTCCTTCACTGTCTCCTGGAGTTTGCTCAAACATGTCCATTGTGTCGATGATTTTTAATATTTACTTTTACTTATTTGTCTGTGCCAGTCTTAGTTGAGGCAAGCCGGATCTAGTTCCCAGACCAGGGATCTAAGCTGGATCCCCTGCATAAGGAGCACAAAGTCTTAGCCACTGGACCACGAGGGAACTTATATCCAGATTATATCCAGTTGGAGGGAAAAGTTCAAAAGCATCAATTCTTCGGCACTCAGCTTTCTTTATAGTCCAATTCTCACATCCATACATGACTACTGGAAAAAACATAGCATTGACTAGATGAACCTTTGTTGGCAAACTACTGTCTCTGCTTCTCAATATGCTGTCTAGGTTGGTCATAACTTTCCCTCTAAGGAGCAAGCATCTTTTAATTTCATGGCTGCAGTCACCATCTGCAGTGATTTTGGAGCCCAGAAAAATAAAGTCAGCCACTGTTTCCACTGTTTCCTCATCTATTTGCTGTGAAGTGATGGGACCGGATGCCGTGATCTTAGTTTTCTGAATGTTGAGTTATAAGCCATTTTTTCACTCTCCTCTTTCACTTTCATCAAGAGATTCTTTAGTTCTTCTTCACTTTCTGCCATAAGGGTGGTGTCATCTGCATATCTGAGGTTATTGATATTTCTCCCGGCAATCTTGATTCCAGCTTGTGCTTCATCCAGCCCAGTGTTTCTCATGATGTACTATGCATATAAGTTAAATAATCAGGGTGACGATATGCAGCCTTGATGTACTCCTTTCCCTAATTGGAACCAGTCTGTTGTTCCAAGTCCAGTTCTAACTGTTGCTTCCTGACCTGCATACAGATGTCTCAGGAGGCAAATCAGGTGGTCTGGTATGCCCACCTCTTTCAGAATTTTTCAGTTTGTCATGATCCACACAAAGGCTTTTGTGTAGGAAATAAAGCAGAAGTAGATGTTTTTCTGGAACTCTTGCTTTTACCATGATCCAGCTGATGTTGGCAATTTGATCTCTGATTCTTCTGACTTTTCTAAATCCAGCTTGTATATCTGGAATTTCATGGTTCACATACTGTTGAAGCCTGGTTTTGAAAATTTTGAGCATAACTTTACAGTGTGTGAGATGAGTGCAATTGTGCAGTAGTTTGAGCATTCTTTGGCATTTCCTTTCTTTGGGATTGGAATGAAAACTGACATTTTCCAGTTCTGTGGCCACTGCTGAGTTTTCCAAATTTGCTGACATATTGAGTACAGCACTTTCACAGCATCATCTTTTAGGATTTGAAATAGCTCAACTGGAATTCCATCACCTCCAGTAGCTTTGCTCATAGTAATGTTTCCTAAGGCCCATTTGACTTTGCATTCAAGGATGTCTGGCTCTAGGTGAGTGATCATACCATTGTGATTATCTGGGTTATGAAGATCTTTTTTGTATAGTTCTTCTGTGTATTCTTGCCACCTCTTCTTAATATCTTCTGCTTCTGTTAGGTCCACACCGTTTCTGTCCTTTATTGAGCCCATCTTTGCATGAAATGTCCCCTTGGTATCTCTAATTTTCTTGAAGAGATCTCTAGTCTTTTCATTCTATTGTTTTTCTCTATTACTTTGCACTGATTGCTGAGGAAGGCTTTCTTATCTCTCCTTGCTATTCTTTGGAACTTTGCATTCAAATGGGTGTATCTTTCCTTTTCTCTTTCGCCTTTCACTTCTCTTCTTTTCACAGCTATTTGTAAAGCCTCCTGAGACAACCACTTAACCTTTTTGCCTTTCTTTTTCTTGGAGATGGTCTTGCTCCCTGTTTCCTGTACAATGTCAGGAACCTCCGTCCATAGTTCTTCATGCACTCTGTCTATCATATCTAATCTCTTGAATCTATTTGCACTTCTACTGTATAATCATAAGTGATTTGATTTAGATCATACCTGAACAGTCTAGTGATTTTCCCTATTTTCTTCAATTTAAGTCTTGTTTTGGCAATAAGGAATTCATGATCTGAGCCACAGACAGCTCCCGGTCATGTTTTTGCTGACTGTATAGAGTTTCTCCATCTTTGGCTGCAAAGAATATAATCAATTTGATTTTAATATTGACCATCTGGTGATGTCCATTGTGTAGAGGTGATCTTCTCTTGTGTTGTTGGAAGAATGGTGTTTGCTATGATCAGTGTGTTCTCTTGGCAAAACTCTATTAGCCTTTGCCCTGATTCATTCTGTACTCCAGGGCCAAATATGCCTGTTACTCCAGGTGTTTCTTGACTTCCTACTTTTGCATTCCATTCCCCTATAATGAAGAGGACTTCTTTTTTGGGTGTTAGTTCTAGAAGGTATTGTAGGTCATCATGGAACCAGTCAACTTCAGCTTCTTCAGCATTAGTGGTCAGAGCATAGATTTGGATTGCTGTGAAATTGAATGGTTTGCCTTGGAAATGAACAGAGATCATTCTGTTGTTTTTGAGATTGCACCCAAGTACTACATTTCAGACATTCTATTAACTATGATGGCTACTCCATTTCTGCTAAGGGATTCTTTCCCACAGTAGTAGATATAATGGTCATCTGAGTTAAATTCACCCATTCCAGTCCATCTTAGTTCACTGATTCCTAAAACGTCATGTTGACTCTTGCCATCTCTTGTTTGACCACTTCCAATTTGCCTTGATTCATGGACCTAACATTCCAGGTTCCTATGCAATGTTGCTCTTTACAGCATTGGACTTTACTTCCATTACCAGTCACATCCACAGCTAGATGTTGTTTTTCCTTTGACTCCATCTCTTCAGTCTTTCTGGAGTTATTTCTCCACTGATCTCCAATAGCATATTGGGCACCTACCAACCTGGGGAGTTTGTCTTTCAGTGCTCTATCTTTTTGCCTTTTCATAGTGTTCATGGGGTTCTCAAGGCAAGAATACTGAAGTGGTTTGCCATTCCCTTCTCCAGTGGACCACGTTTTGTCAGAACTTCTTATTCATCAACCAATAAATGTTGGCTGGCCCTTCTCTCTGCTTAGCCAAAGTATAGTGGGAAAGAAAGAAATAAAGGATTTCTGTTTCATTGTGTACAGGAGACAGTTGGAATCTGGGTAATTTAAACACACTTTCTGAAACAGTAGAGAAATATGCAGGTATTTTTTAAAGCATAATTTATGTTCTTTGTTATTTTGGTAGGATGTTCATGTAGTTTTAAAGGGTTTAAATTGTTTCAGTGATGCTTCATATTTGCTTAATTTATTTCAAAAAATTAAGAATACTACAGACAGACACACACTGTGATTCATTTGAGAAATGTCCTATTAGAATTATAGAATAGTTTAAAAATGACATTTTTATTTTCAAATAACTAATATGATTGCAATTCACTACTAAAAACATTGATAAGTAGATAACACACCAGATCTTCTTTTAAAATGTGATTTTACAGTTATTATATGTTACCTACAAAGAGTTTAGGGCTGAATTGCAGAGCTGCAAACATGGAATTAGCTAAGTGACAATGATTTGGTGCAAGCTGGAATCAAGATTGCCGGGAGAAATATCAATAACCTCAGATATGCAGATGACACCACCCTTATGGCAGAAAGTGAAGAAGCACTAAAGAGCCTCTTGATGAAAGTGAAAGAGGAGAGTGAAAAAGTTGGCTTAAAGCTCAATGTTCAGAAAACTAAGATCATGGCATCTGGTCCCATCACTTCATGGGAAATACATAGGGAAACAGTGGAAACAGTGTCAGACTTTGTTTTTGGGGGCTCCAAAATCACTGCTGATGGTGATTGCAGCCATGAAATTAAAAGACGCTTACTCCTTGGAAGGAAGGTTATGACCAACCTAGATAGCATATTTAAAAGCAGAGACGTTACTTTGCCAACAAAGGTCCGTCTAGTCAAGGCTATGGTTTTTCAATGGTCATGTATGGATGTGAGAGTTGGACTATAAAGAAAGCTGAGTGCCAAAGAATTGATGCTTTTGAACAGTGGTGTTGGAGAAGACGCTCGAGAGTCCCTTGGACTGCAAGGAGATCCAACCAGTCCATCCTAAAGGAGATCAGTCCTGGGTGTTCATTGGAAGGACTGATGTTGAAGCTGAAACTCCAATACTTTGGCCACCTCATGCAAAGAGTTGACTCATTGGAAAAGACCCTAATGCTGGAAAGGATTGGGGGCAGAAGGAGAAGGGGATGAGAGAGGATGAGATGGTTGGATGGCATCACTGACTCGATGGACATGGGTTTGGGTAAACTCCAGGAGTTGCTGATGGACAGGGAGGCCTGGCGTGCTGCAATTCATGGGGTCGCAAAGAGTCAGACACGACTGAGCAACTGAACTGAACTGAACTGACATGCACAAGAGAAGTGTTGTGGTCCTATCTTTGTGGTTATGACTGGTGGCAATTATCATCTGTGTGTGAGACTGTGGCTTAGATGATTGATACCAAGTGGTGGACCTCACCACACTGTCCCCAATCTGCATCAATATTTGATTTGTGGTTGAAACTATTGTCCACTATAATTTTGCATCAGATAAATTGCATGCACACTCTTGTGGTTTAGGATTACTGATATTTGTTATTCAGAAACTGTATTCTCAATATTCATGCTGCAGAAGCCAGGTTATAACCAAAACAGTCTATTGCTAAATATTCCTTATACCTTATTGAGCAACTGGGCCATTAGGAAATCTGGAGATGCAGTCTTACTGATAACACAATCTGCTTACCATCACAATTCCTACAGGCTTACCTGAGGCCTAAAATAAGGTCATATCTTAAATTCTGTCTGCTCAATTGACTGCTTCCATAGTCTCATGACCAGACCCAAGCCTAGAACAACTCTTAAGCAAAATATGTCTTTGGTTCTTCCAGGAGCTCTTTTTCCTCTTCATATCTTCTCTTTCCTTTAATTTCCAATAATTAGCCAAAGGTTTAATTTCTATAGATAAATTATTGACACTACACAGATGTATATGCATTCTTAACAAAGAACATCTTTCATATCTTTTGTGAAAACTAAATTGAACCAAATTAAAGCAAACAAAACAAAAACTATGCTTATTTTGAACAGGCTGTAGTTTCCCACAGATATTTGTTTGTTGTTATGTTTTGACAATGTACATTAGTTACTACATCTATTGTTAACCTGAAAGACCTGAATTCAATTTACCAAATCTCTGTACATCATTATAGAGGCATCTGAATATTTTCTGACCCCTTTTTTACACTTCCTTCATTGATAACCTTTACACACTTCCAAGTAGTTGTTTTAAAAGATTGATATTTATAATTATTTCTTGGTCTCCATTTTTACTTGGAAACCCCTATATTGGATCATCCAAATATGTAGAAATTCCTTTCCAGAATTTTAGGGAGGCAAACTTCTTCTATTTTCTGGACTCTTGATTCTTCTTTAGTTGAACACTTACAGTATGATAATGACTCCCTCATGTCTAGGATGAATCTTGGCATTTGGTAAGAGAGATTTGGGACGCTCTAAGAAGGAAATGGCACCCCACACACACACACAGTGTTCTTGCCTAGAGAATTCCAGGGATGGGGAAGCCTGGTAGGCTGCTGTCTATGGGGTCGCGCAGAGTCAGGCACGACTGAAGCAACTTAGCAGCAGCAGCAGCAGCAGCAGCAATCTAATACCCTGGGAGACAGATGGTTACCTTAGATTCTTCTCTGATCATATGTCTTAATTCATGCTCCTAGACTGTGTCACTCACTGTTTCAGTGTTCTCATTCCTAACCCTGACTCTTGGACCTGGTCTCCTGCTTTCATCCCTGCCTTGATCTTGGCACATTCCCATCAGTCATGTGTTCTTGCCTTCAGGCTCCTGCAGTGGTCTGTTCTCAAATGTCTCACTATACCACTACCTTGTGCAAAACCTCACAGTGCTCTGTGTCGTGTGCTTTTAAGAGGTACTCTTTCTACTAGATGCTGAGGCCAATATCTTGTTACCTTTAGTCTTCTTTGTTCCCTCACTTCACCTAACTAGCCACTTGCCACATTGTGTAGATTCTTTGTTCACCATCTCAAAGTTATCCTTAACTTATCCATGGATGTTGCTCCGATTCAGGCTCCCATTTTTTCTTATATGAAGTATTACAATAAAAATGAACTTATTAGCATTGATGGTCTCTCCTTTCAACTGGCGTGAGTCCATTCTTCTGTGGTAACATCCCTGATCATCACTGAAATAAGTAGTCCCTTCTCCTTTACTATATATTTACCTAGTGTCTCTATAAGAGTAAGAATTACACTGTATCAAAGCAATATATGTACTTATGTACAATGCTAGTCCAAGAGCTTTACAAATATTAACTCATTTAATACTTACAAAACCCCTATTCTACTTTTTTGGGTGAAAAAATCTGAGGCATAGAGATGTTAAGTAACGGGTCCAAGATTATCTTGCTAACATCACAACAGAGTCATACATAATTTGAGCTCACAGAGTCATAATTTGAGCTCACAGTCTAACTTTAGAGACTTCCACAACTTGTCTAAGATTAATTATTGTATCTTGGAAGAGGATATTCATAAATATTCAACAAATTGTAATAAGGTGGCAAGAAGAATCTGGGCTTACTTTAAAGAAAGTTTCTATTTAAAATATTATTGCTGTTCAGTTGCTCAGTCATGTCGGACTCTGAGACCCAAGGATGATAGCAAGCCAGGCTTCCCACCCTTCACCATCTCCTGGAGTTGTTCAAACTCATGTCCATTGAGTCAGTGATGCCATCCAACCGTCATGTCCTCTGTTGTCCCCTTTTCCTTCTGCCCTCAATATTCCCCAGGATCAGGATCTTTTCCAATGAGTCAGCTGTTTGAACCAGTGGGCCAAAGTATTAGATGCTATTTTAGCACCTTTTTGTCTCTGCTTCAGTAGATATGAAGTATCTTTGGATATTAGTTATATTAGAGATTTATGTACCAAATATAGGCATGTTATTATTAAAATCTAATAATAGTTTAGTATATACTACCTTGAAATAATGAGTCTTCAAGTAGGAGACAATGGAATTAAGAATATTGGAGGCAGCTGTGAAATACAAGAGGGCCTTGAAAGCAAGGAACATATTTTATGTATATAAAGAAGTAGGCAGAACGTATCTAGGTCAAAGACAAGGAGAGGCAGTAAGAGGTTCATAACACTGTACAGGAGGTGGTGATCAAAACCATCCCCAAGAAAAATAATGCAAAAAGGCAAAATGGTTATCTGAGGAGGCCTTACAAAGAGCTGAGAAAGAAAAGAAGTGAAAGGCAAAGCAGAAAAGGAAAGATATACCCATCTGAATCCAGACTTCCAAAGAATAGCATGGAGAGATAAGAAAGCCTTCTTAAGTGACCAATGCAAAGAAATAGAGGAAAACAATAGAATGGGAAAGACTAGAGATCTATTCAAGAAAATCAGAGATACCAAGGAAACAGTTCATGCAAAGATGGGCACAACAAAGGACAGAAACAGTATGGAATCTAACAAGAAAAACATATTAAGAAGAGGTGGCAAGAATGCACAGAAGAACTATACAAAAAAGAACTTCATGACCCAGATAACCATGATGGTGTGCTGGACATCTTGAAGTGTGAAGTCAAGTGGGCCTTAGGAACCACTGCAACAAACAAAGCTAGTGGAGGTGATGGAATTCCAGCTGAGCTATTTCAAATCCTAAAAGATAATGCTGTTAAAGTGCTGTATTCAATATGCCAGCAAATTTGGAAAACTCAACAGTGGCCACAGGACTGGAAAAGGTTAGTTTTCATTCGAATCCCAAAGAAGGGCAGTACCAAAAAATGTTCAAACTATCACACAGTTGCACTTATTTCACATGTAAGTAACCTCAAAATTTCTCCCATAATATTCACTCATACGATGATTAAATATGACAAGGTTGAAAGCTGAACAAAGTTCCTGTTGAATTATTTACCCAAATTTGGTCTAAAGTCAGATTAATATGTGAAACTCTCTTGTCACCAAGAGTGAAAGCTTACTTTAAAAATAGCAACTATTAATACATGTGCTATACTGTGGATAGAAAGTGTCATTCTCCTCAATGTGTTTGTAATATCTGTAAATATGATCTCTATAGTATATTATCCACCAGAACTATGCTGTTTCACCTTTGGTGATATACTGCTTTACCTCTCATTGGCTTTTTCATTAGTAAGAAAATGAGGGTTAAGGATGGCAATCACTACAAACACTAATCAATAATGAAGACTTGAGACCCTGTCTGAACTTTGTCTGGGACATGAGGAAAGACCTTTTTAAGAAGCTTTTTAGTCATCTCTCGACTTTCTCTATTCATGTATAAAAGCATGGAGTCTAAAAAGCATAGAAGATAAAAGAAGGGGAAAATAAATAGTAGAAGCCTTACTCTACTCAACTATGACCATGACTTCCTTTTTAACTGTTTTCCATAGGGTATCACATACTCCTATACACAAGTGCAAGTATAAAAATATAAAATGAAATGTTTTTGGATTATGTTAGTAGCCATGCTTGTCTATGAAGCAATCAACAGTGGCTCTATTTGCTGATTCCCCATCATTAAATAAATTAACCTCTAAAACAGGCAAAAATACTCCTGAAACCTGCGTTTGCTCCATTTATATATCCTTGGTGTAGCAGACATGTCCAACATTGTTATATCCTTGTTCAAGGCTGATAATTAATTTTTAGTAAAATAGCTCTTTTTAAAGAATAGTTCTTATTATTTATTAAATACATTTTCTGGGTCCAAAAAAAATGGAAATACATCACACTGAATTGATGTTGAAAAGGATGGTGGTAAAAAATCACAGATGGCATGAATCATTTGTGGGATATCCCTCGATACCCCACAATCAACATTCAAGTAAGAGTCTGCGCAAACGGGCAGCTCTCCACCTCTTCCTCTTAGATTCAGGATATCTTTAAACCACACTGGATGGTCTTCACAAAGTAGCTGTGCAAACTACCTTTAATCAAGAAAGCTAGCTAGGACTTATAGGGGTGGTATAGTTCTGGCTTATTCCCTATTCTGAAATATATTGAATGAAGATTATTATTTTAAGAAAATTTGGATCTTCCCTAAACAGAAATCAAATTACTGAACATTTAGAACAGGCTAACTACTCAAAGTGATAAATTACTCATGGCATATCACAGAACTGATCACATCTACGTTTCCGAGGGTCCTTTCCAAGCTGGTTCTGTTTTATTTCTCTGGAGTGAGTGCCTGACATACTGTATAAACCATAGTCTCAGAACCTGGCTTATTTTAGAGTTGTCTGTTTAGAGTATATAGTCTCTGGAGCATGTAATTTTTCTTAACCCCTTCTTGTATAGGACAAAAATATTTATGGTAACAATGCAGTAATCAAAACTTATTATTTTGAGATTCTTTAGTTTTATAATAAAAACTGATAAAAGTGAAAGATTAAAAACTAAAGAAATTCTTCAAATTCAGTGACTGTTTTACCTATGAACTAAAACTAGCACCCAACACAGAAAAGTATTATATTACTATTATAATATTATCACTTCACACTTTGTTTCCATGTTTGAAACTGTAGATGCAAATAAAAACAAATTACATGTATATGTAAACACTAAAACAAGCAATGACTGAAGGATTTGTTTAGAACTTAAATGAGCGAAATAGTTTTTGAGAGAGATATTTGTCATTAATGTGAAGAATTGCCGACTAATGGTGCTTATGAAACATACACCCACTTTCAGGTGTTTTATTATTTTTCAGTTCCATAGAATCAAAGCATCCCCTTTTCCTCTTATTGCTGCCGAGGACAGACTACTCCCAACACTGGCCTTGGTACCACTCAGCTTGAAGAAAATTCCAGTAGCTCAAATTAGCGTCTCCTGTGCCCTTCCACACGACTGAAAGTGCTTAAGGTCAAGTGAGTCCTTTCTGGTGTGCAGCAGCCTGTCATTCTTCCCCCTTGTCCACACACATTTCTTTCAAATGGCAATATAAACGATCTTCACGGATCAGAACTTGTACTATAAACGTCTCTTTCTAAAACTCCCTGTGAGAACTGTAGTTCCGTCTGATCTAACAGCCAGCCTGAGGGTAATAGATAATACTGGCCATGATGTGATTTATCCCCACGTTTCCTTTAGAGATCAGTTTGGCCCAATTCTCTACTGCACACCAAGTTTCTGAACTGAGAAACCTAGAAATTTCTCTTTGCCCATAGCTCTACTAGCAGAGAGGCTTTCCTGGTCCAGATTAAATGCATTAAAATTACACATAGATGAAAGTATAATGATCTAATATTCGTTTTAATGCTGTTATCTCCAGTGAAGGGGAACAGAAAATAGAATATCTAAAGAAAGGAACATGCATGAATATCTTGTTAATAGCTTTCTTGCTGGTTAGGACATAGTGAGCAAATAAAAGTAAGTGTAATAATTCAGAGAGACAGAGGATATTAAAATGAATCATTACCAAGATGGGACCAAAGCCAATACTGCTGGAGTAGATTCCTTCTGCAAACTTTATCATGTCTTGACTGCGAGTTTTTATTCGCTGAGCCTTAGAGATTTGTACTTGCAAAAATTATTATTGTTAAGCATAGAATCTAATAGCCCAAAAAGCCAGAAAACTGCCATAACTATATGCTTTTCAAACATTTCCTTTGTGGCAATAAATAGCAAGTAATTGTGCGAGTGTCCTCTTGTACTTATTTCGAATGTCGGTTTTAAGGGGGTGGTTAGGAGGTTATGGCAGTATATATCTGTGAACTCATTAACATTGAAATTCTATTCTGTGAAATTCTGGAAATGTTAGGACCCCAAAGTTAAATTTATTGAATAAAATTGTTTATCTGTGTGTTTTTGGCAAAAAAGTTTAAGAAACTGGAAGAGCACAACTTGAAGTGTGATAATGGATCTCTATAACTGTAGAAGAAAAAATAATACTTGTGAAATAATATCTGTAAATTTATTTTACCCCAGTGTAAGTAGTTTAGGAAAAACCAATAGCTCTTTGAATTCAGGAAATTCAATTAATTATTAAACCAGGTCATATATGCATATATATTATTCAACTTTACTAAATATGATGGTCATGAAAGTGGGGTCAGCATATCTTATTTACATGTATTAGGTATATATGATCTGTTAAGTACCACACATATTATACATACAAATATTATATACATATGTGGAAAAAATATATGGAAATATATGTATCACAAACTTCCCTGGTAGCTCAGCTGGTAAAGAATCTGCCTGCAATGCAGGAGACCCCTGTTCAATTCCTGGGTCGGGAAGATCCTCTGGAAAAGGGATAGGCACCCATTCCAGTATTCTGGCCTGCTGAATTCCCTGAACTGTATAGTCCATGGGGTTGCAAAGAGTCAGACATGACTGAGCGACTTTCACACACAGACACATGCATATATATATATATATATATACATATATATATATATATCACAAGTATGTTACCTAATAATCACCCATTTTGAGTCTTAGGATTTATGTACAGTTAATATACCTACTCATATGCAGTTTGTTTTTTAAGTCTCACAGTTAGTGATCCCTTCTGGTTCTTTGGCTCTCCCTAGCTGCAGGAGTCACTTGGCCTTGGTGTAAAGCATTGATGAGACCAGCCCTGAATTCCTGCAAGAGTGACAGAATCTCAAGGAAAAGCTTTGTGGTTCAACACTTGCGTCATTCTGATTTGCCTCTAATCTGGCTCTAAGCTTGAGTCCTCATGACTAACTGGATCTTCATCTTGCTCCTTGCATCTAAATTTTGAGACCAGACGTGGACTTAGACCAAACTCCACTGAGAAGGATTCTTAACTCAACAAAAAACCCAGATCCCCAGGCAGAAAATGTCATTCTCTGAATGTGTCCTCCTGGAGTTCTTCCTTCTCCTTCAATCCCTAAGATCTGGTTCTTAACAATCGGTTTACTTTTTTTGTTTTGCTCTGTTCTTCGAATCCCATGGCACCCAAATTTATTTTACATAAATTTAGGTGTTTATAAACTGTTTGATCACCTGGTTTCCAAAATTCTAAAATCTTCTGTATTTGATTGCCCTCTGGATTTGGCATCTTCTGGTTCTTTGATGGCTTATCACTTGCACTGATCTTGACTCTTCCTCCATTTTGTGAGGGTTTGTCTCCCTGGAAAATCTTACTGAGAATTTGGAACCCAGCAATTGGGAACTTATTTCCTGACCCTAAATTTTACCCTGGCCACCTGCTTCTCAGCTCTGCCCTATCATAGGCAACCTATTTCCTTCTGACCCTATCATTCTAGTCTAACTCTGCACTGAATTCTTTGCTCTGTCACCAACACTCCTCTAAATTGGCTCTTGATGTGCTTCGGTGGGGAAGAAGGAAACTTCATCAAGTTCTGTGACACAGAGAAAATAGCATAAAACCTGCATTTGGTGCCATGGACTTTCTTGTGTGACTTTAGTAATTTTAGGTACTTTTTCCTAATTTACTTAACAATGAAGTTTTGTGAGGTTTTAATTGGACAGTGTAAGGCAATGCATCTATTAGAGGGCCTGGTGTACCGTTTTTGTCATTCAGGATTTTATCAGAGCAGCAAAACCATCAGAAATGAGATAGAATAAGGGCTTTATTAGAGGTGCTTGACATTGTGCCAGTGAAGGAGTTGGTTAAACAATTTGTGTATGGCTATTGCTTTTGTATTTGATGCTGGACCTGAAGTGAGCAGGGAGTTGGAAAGGAGAGATGGATGGAAAGTAGACAAGAGCAAGGGCATTCTATAATCCAGGAGGATATATTGGAACCCAAAGGATAAGCTGAAAATTGAGTTAATCTGTCACCACTGCCAATCCTTTAATTTAGATGAGGCAGTTGACTTGTAGGAGAGATTTACACTCTTTAGGATACTGAAAATGCACCTAACCCAGGTGTGGGAGAAACCCAAGGAGATTAGATAAAAGCCAACATGGTGAATCAGCATATTCACAACATAGTGAGCTGCATTAGCATCTGACCTGCCAAGCTAAACCAGCCTCTTGATTCACTTCCAGAGTCCACTCCTTTCACAAATTTCCCATATGATTAGACCTCAACCAGAATCATACAGAGAAGAGAATTCTAGGAAACATATTTCAAGCTTAGCTTAGCTGGAGATGTACAGAGACTCCACATCATTTTCTTTCTTCACATCTGTGCTTCAAGCCTATATCTCAAAAGGTGTGGTGAAAAATAATATGTAAACTCTTTAGGTCTTGTTTAAAAGACCTGATTGAATTGGCAATCTCTGATTCAATCAGCAAAGTCAGTTTATTCTATGTGTCACGAAATCGGACATCTGGTTAACCCTGTTTTATTCTTTGGTCTTTAAGCTGGATCAAGTTATTTCACTTCTCTTTGCCATAGTTATCATGTGTCTAGGATTTAACACTACCTTGAAACTATAACTATACCAATTTTGTACTTCTTTCAAGCATTATGGGGAAATAATTGGTTTATGACATATGAAGCCCTTTTAAGCTTCTTAGGTGAGCAGGGGGGTGGAGGCATCACAGCACCAAACTTCATAAAACTGTTCATTTAATTGTTTTTACTCATCCAGGCCCACTGCTGATAATCCTGATATGAACACTGCATCCTTCTTCCAAGGGCAGGGTTATTGTAGTTTTAGAAAGGTCTCAAAAGCTTTTTAAACTTGTTTGAGCTCTGAAGGTCTGTGAGAGTAATGCATTTTTCACCACGTTAAATAATACATTCAAGTGTAAGCGGCTTTCAAAGTGAGGAACTAAAGAAAAGGGCACTGGATGAAGCTGCTCTTGCTGTGTCTCCAAGGTGACAGTTTGTCACGTAGCAATGGGCTGGCCCTCTGACAAGGCTGGTGAAGAGGGGCAGTGTAATCAATATAGCCCCTTTCAGAGCTGTCACACATAGACTAGATCTGACTAAATTCCTCAAAACATTGAGTTCAGTGACACAAAAGGAAAATGTGATATGATACTGCCTATATCAATCTTGAAATTTAAAATCAAAGATAATATATTAGTTTTCTACAAAAGAAATCTCTTAAGAACTCAGATTTGCAAAAAATACAAATACATTCAGGGAGAAGAATCTGGGAAACACATTCTTCAATAACTTCTAAACAACAGGAGGATAGGGTTTCTAAATCCTGCTTTAACCAATACTACTTATGGGTCTCAGTAGCTTTTTTCTGAAGAAAATGTATCATTTCTTAGAAAATTTGGAATCTCTAATTAAAGAATTTATCTGTCATCCCTTTGAATATTGAATGTGTGTTTAAGCACCCCATGGAAACGATCACTAATTTTATTTCTAGTTTCTAAATTAATAGTTTCTAAATCTTCTAGCAACAAGTCTCTAATATGTCATCTAACCATTTATTAAAGATAGAATACTATGTTAGCAATTAATTATGGCCAAAGGCAAACCCAATTAAGACCTCTAGAAATTGTCCAGAGGGAAATAAAAGGACCTGAAGCATGGCAGTGAGGCCAGAGAAAAGAAGGTGGAATTGAGATTTCCTGACTTGAGTGGTTGGCGAATGTACAAAAGAGCCGATCTGGAGCTTAGGCCATCAGGTAGATGATAATGCAGTGATCTGAGAAAGAAAATGGAGGAAGAGAAGCAGGCAGGAGATGAAAAGATCAGTTTGTAACCAGTATCTGGAACTAACTGCTTCATCATTGGGTACCTCTGTGGAAGTTCTTAGTGATTTTCCCATCAGTATCCATCCTCCTGAGCACCAACAAAATCAGTCTAACGTCTCACCATCTGCATTTAGTGAGGGGAATCACAGCTGCTTTCCATGTCCCCACAGTTGGAAAGTCACACAATACTGTCAGCATTTCAGAGCGGTTGGTTGGTGCTGGTTCGATATGTGGGTGGATTTCATTGTTGATAATAATAGTTCTGTTGGCTGTTTTCAGGGCTAGTGATTTGTCTGCTAGTTGGCATAGGAAGCAAAATTGCTGAATTCAATGAACCTCGAGAGCATCTTAAAATCATGCCCGTTTAAAATGTTAACTAATGAACTTCAGTTAAATGTTTTACCAGAGCCCATGGGATTATGGGTGATAAAAACTAAAAATGTAAGGTTGATGTTCTGGAAACAATGATACAATTTGCTTTTTATGCAATTTTAGAAAATGCATAAATGCTTAGGTCAGGCGGCACAGTAGCTGTCATAATGTGTTGGCATCTTGTCACTCTTAACACTTTATCCTCTGCGTAGGATTGCGTTTGTTCAGACTCTGAATTGCATTAAGTTGCTCCCTATTAGAATAAAATATACTCAGTTCCATAAATACTGAATTAAATTCACTTCAGTATTTTAATACTGATTTTTATGCCCAATCTTAATAAACTTAGATGCACAGCGGCATTAAGTGAACAATTGAGATGTACTTAACCTTCTTAAATAATGAGTAGAAAATAGGGTTTCATGAATATTGACTTATATTGCGTAGGTGTGTTATAATGTACATTTACATGTTTTTCCTCTCTACACAAGAAAAGTCTAACTTTTAACAGAGTTTCCCTGTCCTTGCATTCTTCTGTTTAATTCAGAATACCTGCCTGCATATAGAATGTATTCAGAATATTGGTAATAGATATTAGAGGAAAATGGATCAAGAAAAAAAATCAGTCTTTCTAAAACGTCAGGTTGGGGAAATTAAATGATGTATATCTTTTAAAATGTCTGAACATATCATTTTTTAAAACCTTAAATGAACTCCCAGTTCTTACCAGAATTATCTTATGATAAATAAAAAAACTGATTTACTTTAATGTTCTCTTTACTTTGGTGCTATATGTATCCCTTTGCCTCACCTTTGGATAGTCTTTATCATTTAATTTTTTCTTCAAGTGCTCTCTCAGTAAATTTCTTCATATTATTCCTCTATCAGAAACTGTGGGTTCATATTTTTATGCTATGTAGGTATGAAATTGAATCTTTTAGCACTCAAAGAGCTTTCACAATCAGAGCTATCTGCCTAATTCAATATTTGTATCATTCATCTATTACTCTTATAAACTGGTACTTTTGTTCCTCAATGATACACCCCTCTTTCCTTCCCCCGTTGTTTTCCCTTGCTGAGAGTGCCCTCACAACTCATTTGCCTTTTCAAACTAGACCTACCCTTCTACGTCCTACCTCAGGTCCAAGCCCCTTTTTGACATTCCTCTGGAACATTCTCTGACTTAATAATCTCTACCCTGCAGTTTAGTTTTGAATTAAATGCTATTTTAACATATAGAACTCTGAGTTGTGAAATTTTACTGTTTAAAAACTTTAAAGTTGTAGAAAAATATTTCAACAAGTGCAAAAACAGACAATTTAGTAAAATAAACATCTATGTATCCATTGCTTGGCTTCGGAAAGGACCAGCTCATATCTAGTCTTGTTTGATCAATGCACCACCTCTTTTCCTTCCCTTAATATTTCAGAGTAAACGTCAAAAATCATTGCATTTTGTTTTTAAATTTTAATAATGTGAAATAAACTTTCTGAGTTTATTTTCAGTTTAAACTATATGTATAAATAGATATATCTGAACCTGTGACTTTATCTCTATACCACATCTCTCTGTCTATGTCTAATATACCAGAAGGGAATTTATAACAAAAATATTTGAACAAGCTGAACTTGTGTTATGGAATGAAGAGACTTCACATTCTGCTATTCATTTAGCACAAGCATAAATAACTATTATAAATGGTATCTTTTCCACGGTAAGTTTTTCATACTAGTTTGCTTCCTTATTAAAGAAGCTTCTTCTCTTCTTATGGGCTTCTCAGGTAGCTCATTGATAATGAATCTGTCTGCCAGGGAAGGAGACACAAGTAATGTGGATTTGATCCCTGGGTCAAGAAGATTCCCTGAAGTAGGAAATGGCAACCCACCCGGTCCTCTATCCATGCTACAGTCCATGGGGTTGCAAAGAGTCTGAAATTATACAGATGTTCTCTAAGTGTTCCATGCTGTATTTGACCCACATTAATTTATCCTGAGATGTTCAGTGATGCAAGGGCCCTTGCTTGGTATTCTTAACAGATACTTCAACAAATACTCCCAGTTCACTTTTACACCTTCATCAACCACAATTCCAAGGAAGCTTCAGGTTCTTGTAAAATGCTCTATAAATGCCTGCCACTGATTACTGTTGCCCTGAAAATGACTGCTCTCCATGTGTCTCACTGGAACCAGGGTTGATATGATTTCTTTGAAGTCTTTGGTCAGTTGTGTCTTTGTTCCACCCCACTATTTTCTATGACTGGTTTTTCTTTTCTAGTTGATACATAAAGATAATCTTCTAGGCCAGATGAATAACATCCTGATTGTATTCAGCTGACCGTAGTTCTCCCATTTATTGGAAGGTAGAACTATAGATGTCACACCACCATAACTGTTTCAACACAGAGTATTCCTGTTAATTCACTAATGTATAGACTTCCCTTAGGGGAAAAAATTTGAATGCTGTCTTCAAATCCTTCTCTAGCAGGAAGACGTGTTTTATACTTCAAAGAACACTTCTGAATACCTGTGTGTGTTAGTCATGCAGTCGTGTCCAACTCTTTGCGACCCCATGTTCTGTAGCTCACCAGGCTCCTCTGTCCATGGAATTCTCCAGGCAAGGATTCTGAAGTGGGTAGCCATTTCCTCCTGCAGGGGAACTTCTGACCCAGGGATCGAACCCAGGTCTCCTGCATTGCAGGCAGATTCTTTACCATCTGAGCCACCAGGGAAGCCCCTGGTTCTGAGTACCTACCATGTGCCAGATATTTTATTAGATGTTGGGTCATTTGGGGTTTAAAAAATCACTGTCCCTTCTATTGAGGCCCTTACAGAAAAAGAAAATAATTTGTTTAATGGAGTATCAGCCATGCTATTTTTCTTCAATCTGTCTCCATCCCATGGTTCTGTGTTACAACTGTCCCCAGGTTCCTTTAGCCTCTCGGATCATTCCCGTTTTATTCCCACTGCAGGCTCCTCTTTTTCCATCAATTCCTCAAATGTTGGTGTGCTCTGACTGGCCTAGTGATTTCCTGTACTTTCTTTGATTTAAGCCTGAATTTTGCAATAAAGAGCTCATGAGCTGAGCCATAGTCAGTTCCAGGTCTTGTTTTTACTGACTGTATAGTTTCTTCATCTTTGGCTGCAAAGAACATAATCAATCTCATTTTGATATTGAAAATCTGGTGATGTCCATGTGCAGAGTCATCTCATGGGTTGCTGGAACATGACCAGCATGTTCTCTTGACAAAAGTGTAGACTTTACCCTGTTTCATTTTGTACACCAAAGCCAAACTTGTCTGTTATGCTGGGTATCTCTTGACTTCCTCCTTTTGTATCCCAATCCCCTAATGTGAAAAGGACATCTTGTTTCTGGTGTTAGTTCTAGAAAGTGTTGCAGGCCTTCTTAGAACTGATCAACTTGTTTCTTCAGCATCAGTGGTTGGGGCATAGACTTGGATTACTGTGACATTGAATGGTTTGCCTTGGAAACAAACGGAGATCATTCTGTCATTTTTGAGTTGCACCAAAGTACTAAATTTTGGACTGTTTTGTTGACCATGTGAGCTACTCCATTTCTTCTAAGGGATTCTTGCCTACAGTGGTAGACATATTGGTCACCTGAGTTCAGTTAGCCCATTCCCATTCATTTTAGTTCACTGATTCCTAAAATGTCAGTGTTCACACTTGCCATCTCTTGTTTGACCACTTCCAATTTACCTTGATTCATGGACCTAACATTACAGGTTCCTATGCAGTGTTGTTCTTTACAGCAATGGACTTTACTTTCACTACCAGACACATCCACAACTGAGCATCATTTCCACTTTGGCCCATCTGCTTCATTCTTTCTAGAGCTATTAATAAGCACCCTCTGCTTTTCCCCAGTCATGCATGCGTGCACCACTATTATGCTATATGCTACCAGAGAAGAGCAGAGGGCAGTTGCTAATAGCTCCAGAATAATGAAGCAACTGGGCCAAAGTAAAAACGATGCTCAGTTGTGGATATGTCTGGAGGCGAAAATAAACTTCAGTGCTGCAAAGAACAATATTGCATAGGAACCTGAAATGTTAGGTCCATGAATCGAGATTAAATTGGATATGGTCAAGCAGGAGATGGCAAGAGTGAACATTGACATCTTAGCAATCAGTGAACTAAAATGAATGGTAATGGGTGAATTTAACACAGACGGCCATTAGTGGTACTCTTAAGTAAAATATCTCTCTTGCATTCCAAATCCATATATATCCAATTTACTTAATATTCTTTCTTTTTCCACCAAATCTTTTAACTCATTTTCCATTGACACCCTATACCTCCACCAAAGACTGGCTGTCAGTCCAGCATGCTTCTCTACCCACTCCCTATGTGCAGCTAGTGATAAATCCCTGCCTTTTTTTTCTTTATCATTTCTCTCCCATTTTCCACTAACACTTCAATTTTACTAGTTGTGGCTCTCTTCTTCCCTTCTATCCCAGGGAAGTTACCAGATCTTCCTGTCTCATCTTATCTTCTTCAATTCATTCTTTACACCAGAACAAACTTCTTAAACTAGCCCATAAAATATAAACCGCAAAAGCTCAATAGTTGCAGTATGCGGGTTTAGTTGCTCCCAGGCGCATGGGATCTTAATTCCTCCATCAAGGAGGGATTGAACCTGAGTCTCCTGCATTGCAAGGTAGATTCTTAACCACTGGACCACTGGGGAAGTCCTTGTTCACTTTTTATTTTTTTTTACCTGAACCATTTCCTTCTGCTTATGTAGAGTTGACTCCTCACATATGTGTCCCTCCTCTGTGCTCTATACATAATTTCATAAAGCACTCAAGCTACACTATTGTATTGTCTGTTTGCACATCTTCTACTATAATATGTTCATTGAAGACAAGAACAAGGTTAAATTCACCTCTGAACTCCTGATACCTAACAGAGCGCCTAGTTTATAGAAAACACTAAATGTTTATTGAAAGATGAGATGGAAGAATGATGCAAAACTTTCTATTTATTTGATGTTATTCAATTACCTATTTGTATGTTTATAAACTTTATCTATTGTATATTGATATTCGATTCTCTGAAGAAACTCTCCTGGTATGTATCAGGAGTTCAGAGGTGAATTTAACCTTGTTCTTGTCTTCAGTGAACATATTATAGTAGAAGACGTGTGCAAACAGACAATACAATAGTGTAGCTTGAGTGCTTTATGAAATTATGTATAGAGCACAGTGGAGGGACACATATGTGAGGAGTCAACTCTACATAAGCAGAAGAAAATAGTTCAGGTAAAAAAAAAAATGTCACTAGCAAAGTGAACTAATACTGTGAATTGGACCTGGTAATTGATTCCACTCTTTCAGATGTGATATGGTCCATGTTGAAAATTAACCATTTAAAATCGAAAGGCATTGAAGAAAACATAATTCAAACTTCATGTTGGATCTTCCCACTAAGTGGAGTGGACAGACACGTGGATATTTTGACTGCCCAGCATCTGAATCCCCTTCCTGTGTTTCTACTGTGTGTCTTGGTGGGAGGCAGCATGTGGATTCTACCAAAGCTCCATAGAGCCCAGTTAATTTGGATTCAAGCTTCTCTCATAAATGAGATCTAGGTTTGGTCAACAAGATCAAGATACTCCTGGCATTTTACATTTGAGGGAGTAACACTAAATTCAGAGACAGCAGAATGCATTCAACTGCGTGGAAGCCACACCCATTTCCCAGATAGGATAGCTGGCAGCCATGTCCGCTCCAGTAGCAGGGGAAGCAATATCTTCATATAACCGCTCTTGTGGTCCTGCCACCTGCCTGATATTCCTTGTTGCCACTTGTTTTCATTTGATTTTCTAGACTTCTGAGGAGCTTCCTAAGTTAATCCATCTTGTTGATAAAATCTTTCAGCTTTAATTGACCAGAGTCAATTTTTGTTTCTTTCTAACAAAATTTACTAATAACTGTTGATGAATTTTACTTATGCAGAACTGTTTAAGTGGACGACTATATGCTAGTATGCCTCTAATTTAAAATGAATGTATTTAATTCACTAAATACATTGAGCAGAGTTATTCCAAGTAACGAATATAGAAGCAAAATGTTCTTCTAACACAACACCAGGGAGCAGACTGTGGGTAAATGACATGAGTAATTTATGGACAATAACCATTGCTTTGCCTTTGGATATTTCTTTATCTCTTTTGCCTGCCATTCCCCAGGTGCCATCTGAAAAGGGAGTAGTAGGCAGCTAATGAAGGTGTTCTCTGTGGTATTATATGTGGTCTTAAGAATAAGCAATTGTCTGCAATCATAACCAGATGTTGTAAAGCTTACAAGCCTTAATGGCTGTTGTTTCAATACAGCTTTTTAGAAGGAAAAAAAAATCAATAACACTAAAATAAATTATCTATGGGAAGCATTTACTCACCATTTTTCATGAGAAAATTACTGCACAGAGACATAATTGTGCTCTTTGGATGTAGTTTGAAAGTTGAAAAGCTAAAAGATTGTGTTTATACTTGCATGTTTGGCTTTTGTGAGAAGCTTTATGAATTATCACTGGGGCATCAATAGAGCATTTACTAGTGAAAACTGTGCATGATGTTAGACTTTAAGCCATTTAAAATATGTAAAAGGAAAACTACATCCTGTTTCGTTGAAAGCATGTAGTACTAAATGGAGCAGATGTGGGGCCTCAAGATTTGAATATGTCAAAACTGAAGATCTCTTTGCTCTCTTAAATTGGACTTCTGGTGGCTTCAAGAGGAGTGAGCAATATGTGTGCAAAGCCATCTAGATGTTTTCCTCCTACTCATACACCAGATTCATGGACAGTGCAGGGTGTAAATTAACTGGGAGATGCTTAGCCACATTTTGATAGTGAAATCTTTTAGTCTCTACCAGAATCCCAAAGGGTGGCCCTTCAACTGCATGCATCAAAGTCACTTGGGCTGCTTATTAAAAGTGTAGATTCTTTGGTCCCACCCTACACATTCATTTTAGGGCCCCATAGAAGTACATGTGTCTATGATACTATACTCTCTAGTATCAATCATTGATAATGTCCTTCTTTCCTTTTAAATGCCTTCCCTAGGACCAGAGTTGGACTTCCCTCAGAGCTCAATTGGTAAAGAATCTGCCTGCAGTGCAGCAGACCTGGGTTCGATCCCTCGGTTGGAAAGATCCCCTGGAGAAGGAAATGGCAACCCACTCCAGTATCTTTGGCTGGAAAATCCCTTGGAGAGAGGAACTTGGTGGGCTGAAGTCCATGGGGTCACAAAGACTCAGGCACAACTGAGTGACCAACACTTCACTTTATGACCAGAGTTAATTCTAATTAAAATGTGAGTAAGTACAGATGCATTCATATATGTAGAACCTTCTTTCCTGCCCAGTTCCCCCCTTTCCCAATCCATTTGCGAAGCATTTCTTAGCCACTTAACTGTGTTTTTCCACTATCTGGTGCTTCTCCTAATGCCATATGCTTTCTGTGACCCCACACACTCAGAATTTGGTCATCACATTCCTCAAACTCTATTGATCCATTAAAACAACCGTCCTAAATTTTATCCTTGTTGCCAAGTCATCCACAGCAATAAGGAACTATTGACAGGTTATTCTGTAACAACATGAGAGGGCTGAAGAAACTGTCATAAATAATCCTTCCATCTTGAGTAATACTCCAGCATTTAACAGACCTCCCCTGTACAGAGCACCTCATTGGCTGTCTCTTCCAAGTGAGTTGATCATCACATAAGATTCTGCAGCTAGTGTACTTTTAAAAAATATTTGTTAAAAAATGATGGCAGTTACAGTTCAGGTTGAAGGAAATGGTAACTTGATGGTAAATCTATGAGAGTAATAAAGCCTCTAAAACAGGAATAAGAAGTGAAGACTTGTCAGTAGCAGGTAAATGATTTAACAGAAGTGACATAAGAAATGTACTGTGTTAAATGCTCAAAAAAAGTCGTTAACCAAGTAAAACGAGGGATATCTACTGCATGAATGAGGGGGTGGATGGTGGGGAATATAGTGTATGGTACGTGAGTGGTGCATCAGGGCAGGACAATTTAAAAATACGTCTAAAAGGAACTTAGATAAGAATTCACTTGTTATACCAAAAGGGATTATAGATGGAGAAAGAGCGTGAACAAAGTCAGAAATGGGAAAAGGCTGAACTTGGACATGAGTTCAGTTGCTAAGTTGAGTCCAACTCCTTGAGACCCTAAGGACTGTAGCCCACCAGGCTCCTCTATCCAAGGGATTCTTCAGGCAAATATTAGAGTGTGTTGCCATTTCCTCCTCCATGGGGTCTTCCTGACCCAGAAACGGAACGCATGTCTCCTTTGTCTCCTGCATTGGAGGGCAGATTCTTTACCACTGAGCCACTTGGGAAGCCTGAACTTGGACATGTAGAGATCTAAACTAGAGATGGAAAGGAGAGAATTGGCATTGGAATTGTTGAGGAAAAGGAATGTAAAAGGAAATGAATAGGGACTTCCCTGGTGGTCCAGTGGTTAAGAATCCACCTGCTACTGCAGAGGACGCTGATTCAATTCCTAGTCAGGGAACTAAGATTCCATATGCTGCGGAGCAGCTAGGCCCCGCAGGCCACAATTGCTGAAGTCTGTGTGCCTAGAGCCTGTGCAACAAGACCAACAAGAAATGTCACCACAATGAGAAGGCCTCACCCCATGAGGAAGAGTAGGCCCTACTCACCACTGTAATTAGAGAAGTCCTGCATGCAGCAATGGGGTCTCAGCACAGTCAAAAAAAAATAAATGAATAAATTAAAGAAAATAAAAGGAATTGACTGCAGCTGTAGACGTGTGTGGGAGGGGAGTGGGACTCTGCTTTCAAGTCCAGTTGACACCAAATAGGTTGGTAGTTTGAATGTGATAATAAGACTCATCTTTCAAAATATCTTGAGACTGTTTTCCCTGAAAGTCCTGCACAGGTAGGGTTTGGTTCTCTTATCATACACATCCTATGCATTAGTGAAAACACAGTTTCTCTTTTCCATCCTTCTGTTATTTGCTGAAAGCACCCATGTGATGATTATCTTATTACTAGAATTACCCAAATAAGATTCTTGGGAAATGGAGAAAAGGGTATTTGAAAAATGCAGTTTCCTTTTCCTTTGAAATGGGAAGTCTAACATTCTTAATGATGCTAGAAACCACAGACCCTTAATTTGATTTCTTTCCACCGCAGATAAAGAACATCATGATTGTTTTGCTGCTTTAGTGAAGGAGAATTACCCATAGGCAAGAAACTGTAGGGGGAAAAGTCAAGAGAAACATTAAAGTTATTTTAGATAAACAGATAAAGAATCAGACCACATTTGGGAGGACCAGTTATTATCCAGGAGGCATTTACTGTTAAAGTGATAGAGTCTGTTAATCCAATAATATTTAGGGAGAAAGTGTAACATCTTTTAACTTAAATAGATGTCCATATCAATTCACTTATCATTGGGCATATTTCTGATATTTGGATTTGGACAGGGAGGCCTGGCATGCTGCGATTCATGGAGTCGCAGACTCAGACAGTACTTAGCGACCAAACTGAACTGATATGCAAATAAATTTTTTCTTTATGTTAAACCTATCTTTTTGATATCATAAATTTTCTCATATCCATTTGGATTCAGTTATATTTCTTCAAGGATTATATTATTTTTTTCTGAAGAGTTTGGAATGAACTGATCATACCTGGATATCTTGGAGAAGAAGGATGAATCCACCACATCAGCCACCTGGCCTCCCTCGTTCCAATTTAAACACATCGTCTGTGTCCTATTGGCCAGCTCATCTTCCTATTTCATTGGCTCTGCATAAAGAGATCAATTTCCCTCTAGGACTGAGAAGAGATTGTTATCAAAGTATGCATAATTTTAGGTCCTCAATTGTATGTGAAACAAGAAATTTCATTTTGTTTCTCTTAACACAGTTAATCATGTCTTACAAACTCGGTAAGAACACACAATAAAAACAAGATAGCAAATAATCTACACAGAATGTTAGCACTTGTAATCTTCAAGGCGTTCAACTGACACAAAAGGAAACTAAGTCTTTTAGTAATATTTCTATTTCTCACTGTAATTAAAATGAATTCTTTACTTCAACAGGTAAGGAAACAAATCCAATGGCTCAATAGTGATACCAATTAAGTTTCTACAGTGCTTTAGAATTGCAAAGCATTTTTTAAAGATTTATACTTATTTAATTTTCAAAACACAAAATCTAGGAAAGACATGACAAATACTGTTTCCTTTTGATGCTTTTCATAGCTGCGCTGGTAAATGACTAGGTTTAAGTCTGAAAGCTCCTAAGAGGCAAAGCCAGAACTCCAGTTCTGGTGGTTTTCCAACTTCAGTGGTCAGTGTGTCAAAAGAGTACATTGAGTAGCATCTCCTGATTTTTATATAGGAATTCAGAATAAGACTGACACTAATGTAAAAATTTGCAAATATATTTCAACAATGATCTGATTAATATATTCTAAGTTTTGTAAAATATCTTATAAGATAGCAAATGCTTAAATTAAAAAAATATAAGATTTTATATGCATTTATAGTTATTACAAAATATTGGCTACACTCCCCTGTTGTATAATACATCCTTGTAAATAGTGAATAGTTTTATTTTGATAATAAAAATACAGCATAAAATCATAAAACAATAATGTTAGGCAATTTCTTTGCAAACTTTATTACAAAATGCAAATTGAAAAACTGGAATTCAAGATAAAATCTTAATGACTAAAAGGTGTATACTGAATTAGTTTTAAGGAATTGAACAGTAAATGTTAACAGGATAGATGGATTTAAGTATTTATTCTTAAGTGGGAAAAAGTAAGATGAACAAGGAAGAAAATGCTTATTATCATATATTTTAGAAGAAAACAATGCAGTAACTTCATTAAAACTTTTAAATGTTTCAAACAATTTAAAATTTCTATCATTTGTAATACCCTAAATATAAAAATCCACCTGAAGCTAACAATTCATAAAAAGCTTGAACAAAATCCTTCATATTTTAAAATTATGATATATCTCAGTACTTCTTAGTTTAAGCATGAAAAATTATTATCATAATAGATGACTTGCCTAAAGCCACTTGTATCTTTCCATTTGGAGCTTTTGAGTAAAAAGAATGAATAAAACTGTGGATTGAAAATATGCTACTGTTTTACGAGAACACTAGAAGAAAAAAGTTCAGAAGTTGATATGAGACTTCATGAAAGCTTCAAAAAACTTCATGATCAAGAGCACCAAAGCACCTTTTTATTATAAAAAGGCACATGCATATTGTAAGCAAATAGTACAGAGAGTGATTTTGGTATCAACTTCTAATTCTTTCTGTCTAAGGTGACTTCAGTGTATTTAGGAGAAGTATGTCTCCACATCTCCTCAGATGTCTCTTTTTCCATGGTTCTAATTCTGAATTTCAGTGTCCCAAATGACCTTCACTGGAATGGACAATTACTTGGATAGTGCTAGCACAGAAATTTCAAGGAAATTCTGTCTCTTATTGAATTTTCATAAAGTTCACAGTTTAAATGCATCATGTTTGATTCTTCTTTTGCCTTTAATTTTCTCTTTACTTTTCTGAGAAATATAACTTCAGGAGGACATAAAACTTAACTCCTTCACAGTGCATTATCTGTAAAAAATGTCTACAGAGATCCTATCCCAAGAACTATAGAGAGACTGCCAAGCCTTTCAGTAAAAAGAGCCTTTTAACCTCCATCCTCCTCACCTCACTATACTACAAGAGTCCTAAGAGACCTCATTACCTCCCATGCTGCCCTCAGGAACCCCCGTCCATCTTGAAGAGCATCTTCCCATCATCTCTTGATAACTAGCACAGCAATATGTTAGGAAAGGTACTAGCGTTTTAAGCAAGGCTTTGCTCAGTCTAAAGAAGTGAAGAATAAAATTTTAGGCATTGTGGCATGGTGAGTGGAAAATATTGATGAACAAAAAGGAAAAGCATCACCACAAGTGGGTCACTTTCTGTTCTTTCACTAGACACCATCTTTATAAAAACATTCCTGGTTTTCATGGATTTGCCTTACTAGCTATATTTCCTCATAGAGATGTGAAAGAGAATGTGACAGTCACTGATCTCATCCAGACATTCAATTTCTTTTCTTTCTAGACATAGACAAGATTAAACTTTCTTACTTCTTAAATTAGAAGGAATTGTGTGACTTGCCTTGACCCCAAAGCTATGATCAGAAGTGTCATGAATCGCTTTCAAGCACATACCTTAAGAATACACACAGAGTGAATTAAGTCAGAAAGAGAAAAACAAATAATGTATTTTAACATACATATGTGGAATCTAGAAAAATGGTAGAGATGAACCTATTTCTAGTGTAGGAATAGAGATGCAGATGTAGAGAATGAATATGTGGACACAGATGAGAAAGGTGGGGGGAGGGTGGGACAAATTAGGATTGACGTATATACACTACCATGTGTAAAACAGCAGCTCAGTGTTCTGTGATGACCTAGATGGGGGGAGGGTAGGAGAGATGTTCTAGAGGGAGGGGATACACGTATACATATAACTGATACACTTTACTGTACAACAGAAACTAATACAACATTGTAAAGCAATTATACTCCAATTAAAAAAAAAAAAGGAGTAAGCACACCAGTCACCATACTCCCTTTCTTCATCTTTCCGATCTTGGAAATGCAAAGATAGGGTCCCTTAGCCTGGGTGCCTAAGTGTGGATGATACATGGCAAGACTTGGCTTGTTTTAAGCCAATGATATGCTGGGGTGGTTTGTCATTACAATAAAAGCTATCCTATCTTGACAAGTGTAAGAATCAAGTTGAATATAATGTAAAACTACTTCAAAGATTTTTAAGTTCACATAGACATAAGCTATTATTTCCATGAGAAATGCCTATTGTTATTCATAAAACAGGCTCTAAGTTTTATAAGCAATTTTTTAAAGTTTAGTCTTGATATTTGTACTTTATCAATCAAGAGTTTTGCTACTAAATATTGATGAACAAAGAATTCTGGAGGCTGCCTAAGCAGCTCCTTTTATCATGCTTTTTATTGTTGTAACTGGTTTATAACATTTTGTAAGTTTCATGTCTACAACAAAATATTTCTACTTTTGTATCCATTACAGCATGCTCACCACCAAAAATTAGTTTCCATTCATTATTATACTCTCGATCTCTTTTACCCATTTTATCCCTCCTCTACCTCTTCCCCTTTGGTAACCACTACTCTGGACTCTATTCCCAAGTTTTTTGGTTTGGTTTGCTTTGTTCATTTGTTTTGCTTTTTATTTTCTATATATGAGTGAAATCATATGCTATTTGTCTTTGCCTGACTTACTTCATTTAGTATAATACCCTCAAGATCCATCCATGTTGTCCCAAATGGCAAGATTTCATTTTTCATGGCTGAGTAATATTCCATTCCTTGTGTATACCATTATTTCTTTATCCATTCATCTATCATTAGACACTTAGATTGCTTTCACATCTTGGCTATTGTATATAATAATGTGATGAACATACAGATGCATATTTCTTTTCAAATTAGTGTTTTTTATTCTGTGGATAAATAGTCAAAGTGTAATAGCTGGATCATAGGGCAGTTTTATTATTTATTTATATTTTAAAATTTCAAATGGGACATCTTACCATTTTAAAGAGAAGCAGATAAAACTATTTGGTGGAGAGTGGATAGTTCCAGGATAACGGGATCATCCAAATTTCCCACCCCAGGGTTCCATCAAGATTCATTAACAGAGCAATAAGTTGCAGACAGCTTTGCAGGCCATCCTTAGAACCCAAGGCCATTTGGACCTCATGTGTGTTTTTGTCCCATCTCATTGCCTTCAGGTTTTTTGCTTGGTTATACAATGTGGGTCCTGATTAAGTTGGAAAAAAGTTTAGAGTAAAAAGTGGTTTTAGTGGATTTCAGGACTACAGTTCTAAGCTATTTTTAAAGTCCCAGATAAAAGCTATGTGGAAGCCTAGAATAGGTAAGAGTTGGGTAACTTCATGTGATTGAGAATCTAATTTAAAAAAATCCTTAAAATCCATGTCGGAAGCAATAAAAGGCCATAAGATATTTTGTCCAGTATGTGCTTCTGAAAGGCTAGTATTTTTCCTTTATTCTCCTTTTGTTATATTTCTCTCTGTGTAATTTAATTCCATCCTTCTGCTCCATTAACCTTCAAAGAAGCTATATAACAGGTGCTAGACTGAGGCAATGTCAGAGCCCAACAAAGACACATTAAGTAATTAACAAGCACATAAAATTTGTTAACAATTCATCTATGCATTAAACACTTTGAAAAAGAACTGTTAGTAATTAGTGATGTTTAATGTTCAGTATACAAGGAAAATGACAGTTGTAACTGCCACCTTGAAAATAAGCAACATATTTATTGATCTGAACTTTAAAGTGAACTTCTAATCTAGTTAGAGTAACTGTTTTGACTCAATCTATAATGTTTTCCTATCATTATTTGATGTTTTTAATGAAACCTCTTATATCCTAATAGTAAGTGGTACCTAAACTGTAAGTAGGCTTTTTTTCCCCTAAAAATGATCCCTAACGTATGGATATCTTAATTTATACAATAATTCCTGTGCATAGAATAAGGTAGTCAATAAAAGCCTTCAAGGTCTTGTCAGAAGAGCAGTCACCCATTTTCCTTAACCATACTCTGCTTGATTTGTAAGGAAAAAGTTATTCTGTTTGCTATTTCTTCTCCAAGAGAGATTAGTATAGCACATGGGCACCCTATTTCTGGGTTTTTTAAGGACAGTATTATAATCTCTTAGGCTTAACAAGCAGTGTTTTTTAAGCTTGGGCAAGCAATAAAAGCACTCCTTCACTGGGGTAACCAGGGAGTCCAGGGAGATCAGTTATCTTCCCCTCAGAGGCATTCTGCCCAACCTGAAGTAAAATGCAAATTAAGAGAATAAAACTGACAGGCTAAAGCAGAAGATACACATGAGATACTCAGCTAACAAAATCAGTAGGAGAAAATATTTACACATTTTAATATGCTTAGTGTTTTATGTTTGTTTCTCACAGTACAACTGTGGGTATGGAAGGTATCTGCTCAAACATGGCCATCTGGCTTGGAAAATCTAGTTAAAATGAATGTAAAATGCACAATGAGTGTATCGATATCAACACACACACACATACATACACACACTCATATAGGAAGATTGGTGTAGCTTTATTTGCTCTTGTAAAGTGTAAAGTCCTAAAGTCTTCAGATCCAACAAGCTGATAGTTTTTGACTTCAAACTTCCAGTTGACTGCCCTTCCTGAAATAGCCTTTGTGCTTCTTTGGTCTTTAAGCAGCTTGTGTTTTGCTTAGCTAGTCATCCCAGTTTTTTCCTTTTCTCCATTTTTGCTGAAAGGAAAATTGAGAGGCAGCCAAGCTCAATGATTCAGGGGACTTGGGGAGAAATGTTATCACAAAAAATAGTCATTCTACTTCTTCAAAGAAACCACTGGTGGCTCATTTCAGTGTGTGTCCAAGTTGCTATTGTCTGGCTTGTCAAAATCATCTGTATTTTGAGATGAAAAAGCTTCCAAGTTGAGTACATAGTAAACTTGTCTAGCTAAGAAAAGAAAGTAAAGTCGATAGTGACAGGACAGTCAGAAGACCATCATGAAAAAGGATTACAATTCCTGAAAAGCTAAGGTATCAAGCTAAAGAGATTACAGACACTGACAAGTCTCATCATAATTCATTGGCAGGATTTTACTTGCTGATTCACTGATTTTTCCCCCAAAATGATATTTCCCTACTCTAATAATGAGAATACTGTAAGCTTTAAACAGTGAGGTATTAATGTTAATAATAAGATTTTTGATTAGATTTACTAAATTGAAATAAAATGACCAAGTTATTATTAAAGTAATCAAGTTGCAAATGCAACCTAGAAGCTATCAAAAACTTGATGAAACATACTGTATTTTTATTGGCTGTTAATATAGCACGTAGGTCTGAGAAACATGTCATTTTAAGTATATTATGTGATTACAGCAATTAAATATCTTCTGTGTTTAAGACAAAATGCAAGCTACTGTGTGCTCCATTATATGTACAAGTAAAACCCCACAGAAATAATATAAAAGCTGGAAAGTTTACCAACACGTTCACAGTCAGCATTGATTCAATACTGGCATTAACTCAACCTCAGAATCAAAATTTACTTTTCAAATAATTCTTGAAAGCAAGGCCAGAAAATAATCTGAAAAGAGAGGACAAGAAACTCTGTAAAGTAAGTCTACAAAACTTAATTCAGTGTAATGGTTCAGAAAAGTATTGCTGATTATGATTGAACTTCTTCAAGCTTCAGCACAATCATTTTACAAACAGTAGATAGAAACACCTGTTATTTACACTGATAAATAATGATCATTACTTTGTGGATAGTAATTGTTCACTTACCCTCTGAGCCTCATTTTCCTCATCTATGAAGTGGGTAATGTAATAATCCCTATTCCACAGAATTATGTGAGGACTGACTAAAGTAATGCATGCAATGCATGCTAAATTGCTTCGGTTGAGTCTGACTCTTTGTGACCCTTTGGATTATAACCCGCCAGGCTCCTCTGTCTATGGGGTTTTCCAGGCAAGAATACTGGAGTGGGCTGCCATGCCCTCCTCCAGGGAATCTTCCTGACGCAGGGATCAAACCCAGGTCTCTTGCTTCACCTGCACAGACAGGCAAGTTCTTTACTACTAGCAACACCTTGGAAACCCTATGTAAAGCTATAAGTCAAGTGTATTAGCCATAGATATTATTTAAAAATACAATCCAAATCATTTTTATGTCTTTCTAATTGCACTGAGAATAAAATCCAAACGTACTATCAAGGTTTCTTAGGCTGTAAACACCTGAGACTCACCTACATATCTCTCTCTATCATATACTATATTCCCTTTGCTCCACATATGCCAGCCACACATCCTGGCCTTCTTTTGGAAGTTAAACACACCAAAGAAATTCTCAGTTCAGGACCATTGCCCCTCTTGCTGCCTTTTCCTGGAGTGACCCTCCTCTAGGCTTCTGAGGTGTCCCCCTTTCAATAGTCAGCTCTCAATTCAATGGTCCATTCTCCCAGAGGTCTTCCCCAACCACCAGGTCTAACGCTGTTCAGCCTCTCCTCCAGCCTCATCCATCTCTGTCTCACTAACCTCACTTATTTCCTTCATAGGTTCCAACCATTGTTAAAAAGGTCACTTTCAGAAAAAGTTAAAATCACAAGCCTCAAGAAGACATAAAACTAAACAAAGATTCCCTATCACTCCTTAACTAACATCATACAAATCTGTGTGTTAGACAAACTTGTAGATCAGGAATATTGAAATGAACGTGCAAATAGAGACAAAGTAGGCTTTTTTTTTTTTTTTTTTTTTTTGCGGGGAGTGGAGGAGAGTGGAGGGAGATGGAGAAGAAAAGCCAAATGTACTTCTAGACAGGAAAGAATTTGCAAGTGTACAAGATTTATTCTACATTGCCTATCAGTCGTCTACAACTTACGGAACTGTAGAATTGCTGAAAGATGAATGACTAAAAGCAGATAAACTAGAGGGATATCCTCCTGACAGTGCATCATTTTCAATTAAAGCACAAACGTTTTCTACACTATATATATAATAGGTATATATTATATATATATATATGTGTGTGTGTATATATATATATATATATATATATATATATATATATATATACTATTATTTATTTGGCTGTCTTGAGTCTTAGTTGTGGCACAGAGTTCTTCTTCGCGGCATGCAAGATCTTTGATAGTGGCAGGCAGACCCTCTAGTTTGGTTCGTGGGTTCATTAGTTGCAGCAAGCAGACTTAGTTGCTCTGCAGCATGTGGGATCTTAGTTCCCCCACCAGGGATTGAACTCACATCCCCTACATTCCAAGGTAGATTCTTAACCACTAGACCACTGAAAGTCCCATACTTGATATGTTAACTCATTTATTCATTTACTTATTTTCTTTTTAATCCACTTACCCATTTATTAAAATCTACAGTCATTGCAAACTTCCTGAGGGCAGAGATTTTGATTTGTACACTGATAAATCCCAAATGCCTAGAACCATGCCTGACATATATATGCTACAAATACAGGGCTTAAAAAAAGGAAATACTTGATATATGGTTGTTTTCACTGCTTTATAGGTACCATTTTCACCTTTCTTGAAATTTGTACAATCTTGTTCACATTTTTATTCTTTTCCACTTCACTTGCTAACTTCAGTATCCTTAGAAACATGGAAATTTAAAGCTGAGGGGGAAACTCAGAAATCAATAAACTTCAAAACACTTGTTTCATGGATAACAAAATTGTTGTCTACCGTGACAGCAAATGTTGTTAGCAGAGCTAGGGCTAGATCCTGCTGTCATCCTGATACTCATCCCAGGGTTCTTCCCCAAACAAGATTTTCTTAAGTACGAATAATAGAGTAATTCCTTTTAATTAAAAGTCTAACTCAGAGAAGCACTGACTTAAGAGCTCAAAGTATCAAAATATCTTTCATTTATGCATTACCACCTGAGAAATCAAGTTTATAACTGATTAGATATTAATTTAGGTTATCACCCAAATAAGAAACACAGTTTAAAAATCCTCTTCTCAAAAATTCTCAAGAATATATGCATGGATTCAATGTGAAAAAAACAGAACCCAATTATGACCCTCCAGCCAGTCTGATATCACAGATTTGCAGCTTTTTTCTCTATCATTGCCTTAAAATTGATTTTAATTCAACAAATGTCTACAGTAATTTATATTGAAAAGAAGGTACAATTAAACAGCAAATATAAAATTTAAGTTATATCCGTTATATAGAGTTCCAGTTGGAATACACAGGCCTGAGAATTAGGAGAGCTGATGATGGTATAAATTCCAGTCCAGAATGGCAGTCTCGAGGTTCAAGAAGAACTGATGTTTCAGTTCAAGTCCAACATGGGAAAAGACTGATATCCCAGAGCAATCAGTTAATCAGAAAGAGCTGTCTCTCTCATGGGAGGGTGAGCTGTTTTGTTTCTTTCAGTCTTCACCTTTTTGGATTCGGGTCTCCCAAGTTAAGTAGGGAGAATCATTCTACTGATTCAAATGATAATCTCATCCAAAAACATCCTCACAGACACCTAGGACAATGTTTGATGAAATATCTGCACACTCCAAGTCCCAATCAAGTTGACATACAAAATTTACCAACATGATTTTTAATTTGCAATTTAATTGCTATAAAGATTTAAAAAGTTTGAAAGAAGAGTTCATTTCAGAAAAGAAGCTGTCTATTTCCCTCATTTATGCTTCATTGCTATCGCTCACTCATATTTATTGAGCAGTTACACGGGAGAGATGCCATTTAAAGACTGGGATTTCAGCACAAAGTCCCACTCCTATAGAGAAGATGTGCTTTTATGGTATAGGCAGCACCTAGACCACAGCATCATGCAGCACTCCTCCCCACTGTCCTGCTAAGAGGATGGCCTGAGTGTCTCCATTCCTGAACTTTCCACAGCTCTTTACTTGTCATCTCTCTTGCTTGCCAATTCTCCCAGCAGATTACACATTACATGTCTTTTCTGTTCACCCATTTCAGATACTCATTAAGAAAGCTGGTGATTATTGGCTCAGTCTGGGTCTGTGGTTCAGCCAAGCCTTTTAATGTTCCCCTTTCCTTTCTATTTTGCCTACTGGGCCATGTCCACATCTTGCTGTCAACCTTCACTGCACCTGGACTGCAAAGGACCCTCACAGTAGTCACTGTGGAAACCACCACATGTAGAAGCTGTGTTGTCCTCAGTACCATTCTACGACTTTTCTATTCCGGGCAGGCCCTGTATTACATGCCTACAGACATCATCACATTTTCACATCTTAGGATCCTTCAAGTTTGGGAGTTATTATGATCCCCATTTTGCATACAAGAAAATGGAAAGTCTTAGAGATTAAAAGTCTTCACCTTCTTCAAGGTCATACATCTCAGAAATGATGTACCCAGAATTTAAACTCACACAGCCCAGTTCTGGATTCCAAATGCTTCCAGCCATGTTATTCTGTCTGCTATGTCATTATCCTCCTTCTGAGACACCCTCCAGCTCCCATTGCTCCCCTTGGACTCTTCCTTCCACCTCTGGTTCCTGTTTCTATGTCTGCCTTCAGTTGCTTTTCTATTAACTCTTTCCTGACTTTAAATCTGCTCAGCTGTCTCTAACCTGGAGGGACAATCCTAAGTTGAGCAAACAAACAAACAACACACAACATGTGTTTCTATTGTTCAGGACAACTTTCAGTGAGGCACAGAGGACTGCCAACTGTCGGTCTACTTCTCTCCCTTCAAGCCAACTTACAGAAAAGCAGCCAATTTCTACTTTAAAAAAAAATCACATCTTTCTTTCTTTCAAACCTTGAATAGAGTTTACATTACTCTCACTCCGTTAGAATTGTGTCTTTTCATCTCCTATGCTGTTCACACTGCCAAATAGAATGGCTTTTTCTGAGCCCTTATTCTATATTCTCTTAACGTACTCTTGGTTCTGTGGACCTCAGAGTCATTTGGAATATTTCAGCATAGGTTGAATCTCTAAATAGAGCAGTGGTTCTCAACTGGGTAGAGGCCAGGGGAGGGAAATATTGTCCCCAGGGGACATTTGAAAGTGTCCACAGTTATTTATTTATTTATTTTTGATGGACATGCTGAGGAGGAAAACTACTGGCCTCTAGTGGGTAGAGGCCAGGGATGCTGCTAAATGTCTTTGTAAGTCACAGACAGCCCCTCATAACAAAGGATTATCCAGCTCAAAAGTTAACGGTGCTAAGGTTGAGAAATCTTTAGGCTGAGCAAAAGGGAAAGATGATTTTTGAATTTTTCTGTGGTTCAAACTCCAGGTAGATCCACCTGGTTTAAACTGTCATAATTAGGTTATAGAAATGTTTATTCAACTTTTAGTTCCTACTTTGGCATCTGGCACAGACAAAATGATAAATGCAGCAGACAGCACGTCATAGCCAAGCTCCAGGTGTGCGTCAGACTATAACAGCAGGTGCTACCTACCAGCTGCAAGTTCCTAAGAGGTTTTCAACCTGGATGCCTTTCAGAATTTACCCATGTGCCATGATATTCAGGTCAGCAGCAGTGTTCCTATTAGCAGTGCTCAAAATTCATCATGAAACTAATAACAGAGTGTTTTCCACAGAGTCTTGTTCTCCCTATTTTTCCTCATTTCTGACTTGATTTGGAAGACCTTCCATTTTCTGGTCATCACTGGTCAAGCACAGAGAGATTTTAGAAGGAGGTGGTTACAAACTTAAAAACAATATTATATTACATTATGGAATATCTGAAAAATACTCAATAAAGTACAGAAAACTTAATTCCTGATACAAAAATTGCAAATGTCCTATACGGTTATAGATTTTCAGCAAGCATTTGTTGAATAAGCTACCATCTTTCCATTCTGACTCCATAGATTGTAACCATCAAATCCCTACCCTGAACTCCATGATCCTCTTCAGTTCTGGGACCTATTCAATTAGATCACAGCCTGGCTCCAACTGACCTTCAAGTTTTATTTCTCAATAATTTTGTCTATGAACCCCTGTTATATTTAAACCAATATAGTTGAAGTTTCAAAAATACTCCATTCCCACAAGTCTCTCTAAAGCACAAGACTTCTACAATACGAAGAAAAAACTCTTCTGAAAATGTAGATTCTATTCGATGAAGCCTAATATTTTTATTTTTATAGCAATATTGTAGTATTAAATTTTTAAAATAAGATTGTTTTTATAAAATGGAAATAAAAGAACAAAATTGAGCTTTATTCAAGGAAAAAACCACAGTATAAAAAGTAGACTCCTATCCAGGGGTCTGATGCTAGAACATGTGAAGTTTTGCCTCTTTAGTAAGTAGGAAAAGCTTGCCAAAATGTAAAAATATGTTAACCAACCTTTTCTTTACCTACTACATACATTTCAAACAAATCCTGCAGCACACAAAGCATTTAACAATCTCCATTTTCATTATAACATCACCAACAATTAGAATCTAATACTACAAAGTTGATTTATATGTGTCATATTTAATACTAAATATGCTTCATAATAATATCTTACTTCTAAAAAAGTCCCAAGGACATGAGTTCTTTTTTTGCCGGGTGTTGTGGAAACTCCTTATTCTCCTAAGATCTTATTGTCTTACCCGGTTTATCATTCTTCATTTCTCATTGCTCTTGTTTCTCTGCTTTCCTCTGAAATCCTCTCCCTTTCATGAAGCTCATTTCATTTCAGCTGTGGTGAAGTAGTATACTAAAGTTGTTAAGAGCATGTGGACTTTGGAATCAGACATTTCTGGATCTTAGTCCACATGTTGACATTTACTAGTTGATACTTGTGGCCTCTCATCCTCAAGCAAGATGGTTGCTGCTGCTTGCTTCAAGCATTGCATCCACAGACCTGGCCTAAAGGAAAGGAAAGATCCAGAGTGAAAGTCCTTCTGGCAAGGTGCTATCTTGGAAGAGATACACTCTCCAGGGATTTTTGGTATATATGATTGGCTAGAGGAAATTGAGGGATTAAGAAAAGAAGGAGGTAATAATAGTGCTCACCCTTCACTCTGCCTTGTGGGAGTTCCACAAATGCCGAAGGCTTGATACAGCATCTTTATTCATTTGCTCGATTTCAGTGTATTGTTACGTATTTAAACTTATATACCCTTGGTGAGGAAAATGTATGGGCTATATTATCTAATTATAACTGGATGAAATCTCACAGAAAATACAGATCTTAAAATGATTTTGCAAGAAAACTATGATATAAAGACACTATTACTAATAAAAGATACTACAATACAAGGTCATTATCACACACACCTTGAGACTAAAATGATCACAATCCAAACAGATCAGACTAGAAATCAGGCAAAATATATTGAAATTGTGCAAAAGACTTAAGGGTAAATTTCACCACTGTGATTTGTCTGAAAAGCATTCAAAATGTAAAACATATAAGCACCAAGCATGTAGAATATGAAAACAAAGTCTATAACTATATATAATGTTTTAATAGCAAGAAAGAATTGTGTCTTATAACAATTGGTAGCAGTACAATTGAAAATACTTGATCAGGTTCTATAAACATTTAGAAAAAAATAGCCCATAAGGTTTTACTCAAAGGTAGAATAAGTAGTGTGAGTGAATGTGACTGTGAAAGAACAAAGTCAAGGACTTGGGCCTGAATGATTAGAAGAAAGCTGTTTCATTTCTGAGACTGGAAACACTAGGGGAGAGGCAGGTTTGAGATGAGTCAAGAGTTCACTTGAGGAAATGGTAGGTTTGCAGAGCCCTGATAGAATAGAGTGAAGTGGAAATGTCAAGTAAGCAGTTTTATATATTTGAGAGTAAAGTTCGGGGTAGAAATTGTGCTTGAGATATACATTTGAGAATCATTATCAAAGTGGTACTATTAAAACTCATGGGGCTGAACTAAATAATTGAAAATATTTCTAAAAAAGAGATGTATAAATCTAAGACCTAGCACACGCAAATACTTAGAGGTCTGGGAGATGGGTAAGTATTAAGAAAGGTGACTCACAAAACAGGATGTGATATGAAAAGGCAAAGAGAATGGTATTCTGGAGGCCAAATAAAAAAGGCTATCCACTATATCTATTAATAGTTGGCTGATAGACTGAAGAAGATGAAGACTGAGAAGTCATATTGAAACTGATGTAGAATCTTTGTGGGGCGGTGGTAGTGATGATGAAAGCCTGCTGGGAGTTGATTTAAGACATATTGGGAGGAGATGAAGTCAAGAAGTTAACTCTAGAATTCTGCTATATTAGGAATCTCAGAAATGTATAGTAGCTGGGGTAGAGTGAGGGGTCAAGGCATTTTTCTATTAATGTGGGATATATTGATGTTTTTCAGTAGCTAAGTCGTGTCTAACTCTTTGCAACCCCATGAACTACAGCATATTTGTATAACTTTGGGAATGATCCAGCAGAGAGGTACAAATTGTAATGCAGGTAAAAAGTAACAACTGTGGAAGAATATGAAGTTGAGTGAGTGCTTGAGGGGAGGTCTTGCTATTATGCTTTATAAGAGAAGGAAAGGTATAGTGCATGCAGATGGGTTTGTTGATTTGACAGTTTAAGCATGTTGACATTTTCTTTTAGTTGCCTTTATCAGTGAAAAACAAGGAATTTAAACTAACTGAGCTTGAAATAGGTAGCAATATGTCCAGGAAAGGAGAGAACACATGAAATCATCTATTAGGAGAGTGCATGAACGAATAGACAAAGGAATTTAGGAAGATATTTAGGTAGCACTACAGGCTTGGTCAGTAATTTATCTTTGTTGTGTGATTTCTCCTGTCATGGTCCCCTACTCGAGTGCAGCTGTGGACTAAGAGTTGTATTTAACTAAGTATCACAGCTATTATATGCTGGTCAGCAGGAGAAGTAACAGAACGGAGAGAATGCAAGAGGAAGATTAGAAAGGTATACCACATAATATAAATCGGGCAAAGAAAGAAGTGAAAGAGAAATAGGGTTCATGAATGAAGATGTAATAGGATTTGTGAGGATGTAGAGGAGTATTTTGAGAAACGTTTTAAAACTTGATTATGAAGGCTGTTTAGTGGGTCATAGTCAGCATCGTTAACAAGAAACACAAATGAATGGGATGGAATTGAATACAAAATACCAGGTAGCATCACAAGTAATAAGTGAAAATATTGTTTCACAAGACATTTGTTTTAATTATATACATGTGTAAGGAGTCTGCCTGCAATGCAGGAGACCCGGGTTTGATCCCTGGGTTGGGAAGATCCTCTGGAGAAGGAAATGGCAACCTACTCCAGTATTCTTGCCTGGAAAATCCCATGGACAGAGGAGCCTGACAGGCTACAGTTCATGGGATCACAAAGAGTCGGACACGACTGAGCGACTTCACTTCACTTCATGTCATATAGTGGGTTGGCCAAAAAGTTAGTTCAGGTTTTCCATAACATCTTAATGGAAGACTCTGAATGAATTTTTGGCCAACCCAATACTTATACATATGCTAGGTTTCAATGTAAATATATACATATATGTGTGTGTGTGTGTGTGTGTGTGTGTGTGTGTGTGTGTATACATTTAAATATGGTTCCTTGTCAAGGTTCTTTGCAATCTTATTTAAGGGCTGTGCTTGGTAAAGACCTGGGACATCAGCCTCATTTGTTACTACAAATGCAGATTCATTGCTACAGTTTATAACTCTTCTGTTTTGGAAACAAAAGCAGTCAGCCTTTCAACTCTATTAGGCTGCAAATTATGGAATTCATATTCAATTTAGATTGCAGGCAAGGACAAAGAACAGCTCTCTTAGCAGTGCCCTATTTCTTTCCATCTTGGTTTTTTGACTGGTGAGGTCTAGTTTAAGTTCATATTTCTCTATTAAGACATTATTGCTGAAAATGATAAGAAATAACCAGCATACACCAAAAAAAAAAAAAAAAGAAAAGAAATCTGGATTTCCTGCCATTTTCCCTGACACTGCAGCCTTAATAGAAACAAAGCCTGTGGTTCAAGTTACAGCAGGTGAAAAATTGGCCAAATATTCCCTCACCACATAATAAAGGTAACCAATTCCCCATGACAACATGTGTGTCATCATTCTCAAGGTCCTTATAAATCAGTTCTATATTGTAGCATCATACTTCCCCTTGCTAAATTCTACTAAAGGCAGGGATAGTAATCAGCCCAGTGCAGCAGAGAATACAAATAATGGCTGTTTAAACAAATGGGAATTTATCTAGTTTTTCATAACAGAATAGCCCAGGGCTGTTAAAGCAACTCCTCCTTGCTACCAACATCCCCACATCTATCTTTCCACTTAGTTATATTTGGTTAAGTATCTGTTTTCTGCAGCTTTATGCCTATTTTTCTCGACTCTTCTCTGAACTGCTAGCAATGGAACTCTACAAGCTATGTTTCCCAGACTGTGCTGGCAGCTGTCTTCTTGTTACATTTTGCCAAAAAGGAGTCACTGATGGGAGATTTTTAAAGTAGGAGGAAGGAAGAACAATGCTTATTCTGGCTCTGAAAGTGTCAGCAGTTGCTCTAGTAGCTGGTGGTTTTAAGAGTAGTGGAGACCAGATGGCCATGCATTTACTCCAGCAGGTCAATACTTGCCGGTTTTCCAGTTCTGGCAAGAGTAGCACCCTTTGGAAGTTCTAGGCCCTGCATTCTATTGGCTCCACTACAGACGTGACAGTGGCTTTCTGATTTGGGGGTGACATCTTTTCTTCCTTCTGCTCCTCTAGTCCTTTTCATACTTTTTAACTCTTTTCCTGTATTCAATTCTCTCTGCTTGAAGTATGTAATTTTCTGTTTTCTTTTCCTGAGACAATCACAACTACTTGATCTCAGGCAAAGGATTATTAAAAATAAGAAACTGAATGGTCTTAAACAAAAGGTTGAAAGAATTACCTGTGGAAAATAAAATACTGATAGCCCATGACATGGTTAATTTTCATAATTACTTTAAATATAATCTGCTTGAGCTGGAGAAAGAATGTATATTTAAGAGAGGGCATAGGAAACCAACTGAGCTCTTGAAGATCCTGTGAAGCAGGTGTCTTGCAGGAAGATGTTCATTCTCCCCTAGACCCACCCCACTATTCCTTATTACTTCTAGACCCATAACTAGAGCCATAATACAGGAAGTTCTAGAAGGAAACTTAAAAACTTTAACTAGGATAGAATTGAGTTTGAGCTAAACAATAGAAAAAGTTGTATAATAAAAGAAACTTTAAAACTATGTTAAAATGAAACTTTAAAACTATGTTCTCGGTTCTTAGGGTTTATGGAGATCATCTGTTAATTGGAATTTGCTTGGAGTCTATCTCATAGTGGGTCCAATGGATTTAACCATCATGTGGTTATTTCCTCGGTTGCTAAATACAAAATTGTGATAAATACACTTAGCAAATGGCAAAATCAACACATTGGTCAGGAACTTCCCCTTCTTTTCAGCGTGTAAACCGGAGTCAAGGCTTTGTGTGTGGGAGTACTACAGAGATTAGTGCACTCATCCAAGACTTGAAAGTTACAGGGGTGATGACTCCTGCTATGTTCTCATTCAACTGCCCTGTTTGGCAAGTGGATTGTAGAGAATGGCTATGGAGTATCATAAATACAACTAGGTGTAACCTCATTTACAGCTGCCGTTTCAGATGTGGTATATTTATTGAAGCAAATTAAATAGCCCTTGACAGCTGTTACGCATATTGATCATATTGTTTTTTCCTCCATATAAACAACAAGGACCAGCAGAACAATTTCTTTCACCTGGTGGGGAGAGGCCCTATCAACCCTAATCTTCTCAGTTTTAACAGACAGTGGAGAACCTTGATCTTCCTGACATTCCATAGATCATTTATTATATTGACTTGACCTGAGGATTAGTGCAAGACAGAAATCCTAGAAGCCTAAATAAGATAATTGTGTCCAGAGGGTGGGATATAACACCATGAAAATTCAGGGGTCTGTTTCTTTAGAAATTTTCTAAGATTTTAGATGTCTGGGACTTGTTGGAATATTCCTTCCAAAGTGAAAGGTAAGTTTCCTACCATTAAGAAAGAGGCACAATCATCTCTGAATTTTAAAAGCAGTATATACCAATGTGAGTGTGCTCTTCTCACTCATTAACTTAGCAACTGACATTTGAGTGAGTCCTGGAGCAAAGCAAGATCTGCAGAAGGCCAGGCTGCAGTGCAAACTACTCTATCACTGAGGCCTTATACCAGCTGATATAAGGATGCTGAAGTATGTGGCAATCGGGGATGTTGCTGGCTCCTGCTTGTTACTAGGCCAAGTAAAGATTTAGATGCTGATTATGATGTACCATATGGTCACACAATCCAAGTTACCCAAGATGAACCAAATGATATCTAATCCACCAAACCATAATGAAGTCTGAGGACATCAACACTGTTATTAAGTGGAGGTGGTATGTAATAGACCAATGGCTTGAGTATGGTACTTTTTAGCTCCATAACCAAAATGTGACAAATTCAGGAAACAAAGGGTGAAAGTGGAAGAGGTTCCTTCTGTTACTACTTTTAATAACCTACTCCCCAAAGTGTTGCTTCCTGTCCCTAAAAATTTGAACTCTTCTTATTCAGAGATACTAGTTCCTAAGAGAGCATATGCTAGTTTGTATTAAGTGCTTTAAAGGCTCACAATTGGTCCCTACAACAGTGTAGTGAGTAACAAGTCCCCTTCTTACTATTGTTGGTTTAGTAATCAGCCAGAGGTCACCCAGGTGGTAGTAGGTTCTGGGATATGAACTTAGATTCTTCTATTTCCAAAGCCTGTGCTCTTTCCCACTGCATAATTTTAGCCTCAAAGATAACTGCAAAATGCTGCCCCTTATCCTTAGCATGATGGAAACCATGTCTTGTTGACAATAAGCTCATTTGTTTTGGTTACTATTACTGTGGAATAGCCATCCTAAAACAATGACAGATTTTAGTTTGTTCATGCATCAGCAGTTTAGGCAAGGCTCAGTGGGAATAGGTCCACTCCTCTAATGGCGGTTTGAAGCTGGAGGGTTAGAATCATCTGAAGGCTTGTTCACTCACATGTCTGGTAGGTAATGCTATCACCTTGGACCTTCACTGGGGCCAAAGTTATAACACCTGTGCAAGACATCACTATGGGTCCTGGGTTACCTTACGATGTGATGACTTGTTCCCAAAGATGAACATAGTAAAGAAGAGAGAGGCAGATGGAAGTTGTATGGCCTTTGATGACTCAATCTCAGGAGACCTACAGAATTATAGTCACCCCTCTGTATCTTTGAGTTTTGCATGTATGTATTCAACCAATCATGGATCATATTTGTGACAAACATTCCAGAAAATTTCAAAAAGTAAAACTTGAATTTACCTCATACTGTCAACTATTTACATATCATTTATATCATATTAAATAGTGTTAGTAATCTAGAGGTGCTTTAAAGTACACAGGAGTATGTGTGTAGGTTATATGCAAATACTGTGCATTTTTATATTAAGGGGCTTGTGCCTCCACAGAGTTTGGTATCCAGGGGGTCCTGGAACTAATCCCCTGAAGATACCAAGGGATGACTCTCCTGCTACATTCTATTTACCTCACAAAATCTGGCCCAGTTTCAAGAGGAAAGGAAACTGGGTGGGAAACCTCTGGGTGGGAGAGTAACAAGTTTCTAAAGCATGTGAGGCCAGAAATATTGCCATGGTCAGTTTTGAAAAATAGAATATGCCACATCATTGCTAAGGCTAATTGAGAAGAACTAAAGTGCATTGGGATATGCAGAGTCAGACTACGGTGGTCTTAAGCCCATGGATGGGATCCAAGGTGAATTCAGCTATGGGAAGCTGAGAAGACAAGCCAATTGCTTATAACTTGGAGAGGAGCTTAGACTTTTATATTTTTAACTATAAGAAATCACTTCCAAGCTCACCACCCACTCTTCCTACCACCATGAAAAAAGAGCCCACTCTAATCAATTTATCTTGTCTATTGAGCATTCTGCCCAATGTCTCCAAGTATAGCAATGAATATTTACTGTCTTCTTTGAGTAGGACAATACCAAGTGTCATGAAAATAATTTTTATGAGGAAATAGCAGCATCTTGTTCCCACTCATAATTTTATAAATGAAGTGGTTATTAATTACCAAATCATTTTATACAGGCAGAAAAATTAAGAAGAAAATATATGAAGAAGTCATGTTACATAGGGAGGGTAAAAGCAAGTCTTGCTTTGTGTCCTTATTTTCTCCCAGAAATTGAAGAAGAGACATAACAGATTGATATATGACATACTACATGGACCCTGACACACTAAACAAGGAACAGGGATGGGGCAGCTGTACAAACTGGTGAATGACACTCAGGAATTACCTGAATAATTCCTTGGCTTGGTGATGCCAAGTTTCCCTGGCCTCACTAGCTCATTGACTCTTGGCAACCTGCCCCAAACAACTCCTTGAACCCTGTTCCATCACCACCCTGAGTGTCATGGGTGAGCCTAGGAACGAGGGTGGGAGAGGAGGCTGGCTGATGCATTTATAGATAGTTCTCTCATAGTCTACCTCCTTCCTATGAAAATACTCATTTCTACACCAACATCATTATCTACCTATCCTTCCCAAACAGCAAGACCCCTCACAGGGCCTGTGCTGTGTGACATGTGAAGCACAGGAGGGTAAATCTCTGTCAACCACCCCATCATATGCAGTCACTCTACCTCTCACCAGAACTCTAGGAAACAAATTCCTTCGGTTTTCCCCTCCATTAGCCTGGCACATATCAAGAGGCTGGACTAGAAATTGATGGCAGAGATAAGTGCCTCCAGACTATTTTTCCCTTGGCCCCCCACAGGCATCATTCATCTTTTCTTTTCCCTTGGCCCCCCACAGGCATCATTCATCTTTTCTGCTAAGCTCATCTAATTGGGATTCCAAGTATGGGCTCAGTATTGGGCATCTATTATAAATATTCGATTTGCAACCCTTTTAAGTCTTTGTAATGTTCCCTAAAAGTCATGCTGGGTCATGGATGGTGATGAGATTTGGTGAGTCGGGCAGAACTCATGGCCTGGAAGAAGAGTCTTAATTGTGGACTCAAAGATTACTCTGGGGGGGAAAAGTTGGAAACAAGGACAAGGCAGAGATGGGACTGCTGGGGAATGAAACTGAAGCCTGATCAAATTAGTAAGAACCAGTCACTGAATAATAACTTCCATTTCCCATCAGACCCATTGACTTTCATCACTGATGAGCTAGATAGGGATAGAAGTAGAATTATTAAGTATGAGAGTTAAACATAAATTTTATTGTATCTCTTCTTGATTTAAATCTTTTGGTAGCTCCCCATTGTCTTCTGAATAAAAGCATAAATTCCCAAACATGGCATATAAGGACCTCCCTAATCAATATCTTGCCTAACTTTTTAGCTTCATCTCCTGTGCTGGTCATCTAGGGCTGCCATAATAAAGTACCATAGTTTGGGTTGATTAAATAAAAGAAATTTATTTTCTAATGATTCTGGAAGCCAGAAGACGAAGGTCAAGGCCAAGTCATGATTGGTTCTTCTTGAGGCCGTTCTGCTTGACTTATAGATGGCCCTTTTCTCCTTATGCCTTCACATGGTATTTTTCTCTCTGTGTATCTGTACTATTTCCTTTTATGATAGGTACAGTAGCCACATTGAATTAGGGCTCACCATAATGACCTCATTTAACCTTAATTACCTTTTGAATTCTTTGTGCACATATTGTTACTGTGTTGGAAAGCTTAATAAATCTACTGCATGCTAAATTGCTTCAGTCATGTCCAAATCTTTGCAACCCTATGGACTGTAGCTTGCCAGGTTCCTCTGTCCATGGGATTTCACAGGCAAGAATTCTGAAGTGGGTTGCCATTCTTTTCCAGGAGATCTTCCCAAGCCAGGGATCCAACCCATGTCTCTTTGTGTCTCCTGCATTGGCAGGTGGGTTCTTTACCATTAGTGCCACCTGGAAAGCCTCAATAAATCTACTAAGCTCAGCTTATTCATTAACTTCCACTCCAGCTCTGTTCCTCAGGTTATGTTGTCATAGAAACTTCTGTAAAGTTCTATCATGTTGTGTATCACTTGGAATTGTACTAAGCTATTATCTTTCCTCCCAGCCCACAGAGGTAACAAAGGTGTTTGAGGTCTTCCTGCATATAGTGGATACCCTACAACTTTTTAAAGAGTGAATGAAAGTCTGTTACTACTTTATATACAATAGCTGGGAGACAATGATTAAATTAAAGAAAGGGGCCATGAGCATTATTCTAATCTCCATTTTTTTTCTTTGTCCAGGGCTAGGATAAGTGCTACGAGGAATAGAGGTAAAATGTTGCCATTAAATGCAGAGTCTGGTGACTGAGGGTATGGTAGGGTCCAAGCAGGAGCAGCATGAGCTCAGAGTAGGCAAGTCTGGGTCCTCATGGTGGATCTACTCCCCAGCTCTGCTTACTTTGTGCCTGCAGGTAAATTTCTTGACTTCCCTAAACTTAGTTTCCTCATCATATAAATAGTATTAATATTGTCTATTTTGAGTGCGTGTTGTGAGAATTCAATGAGATACTTTACACAAATATGTAAAGTAATCATTATTTAGCCTTTGAAAATGTTTAGATGAAATAAGCTCTAATGACATGAAAACATTCTAATATTTAATGTGAAGGCAATAAAATTGCGAAATATATTATAGGAACTCAATTATATATCAGACATTAAACACATGTATACACAAATACAGACATTTAGAAAAAAAGAGGGAATATTCCCTTATGTTTGTTGATTCTTACAAGGAGTAGACATTGTGATGGAATTAGGAGTGTAAGTGCTCTGTTTGTTGGGGGAGTGAAAGATAAAAGAGGAGGAAGCAGTGTGGGGCAGAAATAGCCTTTAGACCTCTATACAGATCTGATATCTGTGACGTGGGAGGGTGGAGAAAGTCCTCTTCACAAAGCAGATTTGACTGTCTCAGCCAACCCAAGAGGGAGCTCCAGAGCAAAGATTGACCTTTAGAGAGGTTCCACGTTAGGCAGAATTAGCTAAGGAATTAGTACCTCCACCATGCTCTGCTATTGACTGCAAAGTGCATGGCCTCAGCTGCAAAACGGAGGAGGATCTCCAAGGTGTTAGGGGCTGGAGGCTGGCAGCTAACTGTGTCCCTTGCAGCTGCACTGAGAGGTCTTTCTTGAAGGGAGATTCAAGTGACTGATTTTCATAACTGCTACACCAATTACTCTTATTTGTTTTTCAAGTATATAATACAGTTTTATTACTGTAATCATTATGCTGTACATTAGATCCCAAGTGGTTCTTGGTTTATAACTGGAAGTTTGCAGTCTTTGACCAACATATCTCCTTTCCCCCAACTCTCAACCCCTGATAAGCACCATCCTCTATTTCTATGAATTGGCCTATTTTATATTCCACATATAAGTGTTACCATACAGTAATTGTCTTTCTTTGTCTTGTTTTATTTAGCAAAAGGTCCTCAAGGTCTGCCTGTGTTAATTGCAAATGTCAGGATGTCCTTCTTTCTCATGGCTGAATAATATTGCATTACATATATGTAGCTACTCCTGGGTATCTGTGGGGGATTGGTTCCAGGATCTGCTGCAAATACCAAAATCCACAGATGCTAAAGTCCTATAGCCAGCCTTCCATATCCCTGGTTCTGTCTCCATGGATTCAACCAAACTTTGACTGTATTTGTTGAAAAAAATATGGATATAAATGGATCCACACGGTTCAAACTCATGTCATTCAAGGACCAACTGTATATACCACATATTATATACCACCTCAGGTGTATTATACTACAGATGAATCTTTACCCATTCACGTGTATTAATTTTTAAGGAAAGAAAGGACTATTTCCATTTCCTTCCTCATCTGTATTTTCAATATTCCTTATACTTTATCATTCATTCTTTAATCAGAAATGTATTTTAAATTATGTCCAGAGGGGGGAAAAACAACCTTTAAACTTCTGTTCTAAGTAATAAGATAACCTGTAGTGCTAGAACAGCAGTAGTTTTAATAATATTGTATGTAACAGATAATATTTTATTAATTGTATCTTATATACCAGTCTGATATTAAGTGCTTAATCTGTATTTTCCTATTTAGTCCTTGCAATTGTATTATTTTTCCCATTTCATCTGTCCATAGCTGGATGGACTATGATATATATACATACATATATGTAGAGAGAGAGAGAGAGTCAGGTTATACAATATAACCTGACTTGGGTTAGGTTAGAGAAGAACTGTGTTGGATCGACTATGCTGCGTGTGCTCAGTCGCTCAGTCATATACAACTCTTTGAGCCCTATGGACAGTAGCCCACCAGGCTCCTCTGTCCTTGGAATTTTGCAGGCAAGAATACTGGAGTAGGGTACCATTTCCTACTCCAGGATATCTTCTTGACCCAGGGATCAAACCCACATTTGATCCTGTGTCTCCTGCATTGGCAAGCAGATTCTTTACCACTAGCATCACGTCAGAAGCCATGTTGGATGGACATGGGGCAGCTGCAGAGTCTGCAGGAAGGCTGGTGGATGGGGTAGGGACCTGGTTCCCCAGGGATGGAAGAAGGTACCCAGCTCAGATGTTGTCTAAGGCTCCTGGATTCTCCAGGCTGCTTCTGCTGTGCGTTTAGCATCATCCATTTCTCATCTCTCCTTTTACGTATGCTCTCCTTCCCCTAGAGGCAAAGCCTCAGCAGGAAGAATTGTTGGCCACATGCTGGAGTCTTAACCAACAGGATAGGAGGTTGGGGTTGAGAGGATGTCCGACCTCTTTGGCCTTCATGGTGGGAAGTGGTGGATACAATCTGCCATAAAAGTGGCAGATTCCTCAGAAGGAAGAAAAGAAACTTTGTGTGATGCCAGCTGGAAAAAAAGGAAAGGAGGGAGGGAGAGAGAAAGAGAAAGAACATAAGATGAGAGAATAGAGAGAAAAAAGAAGGGGAGGAAAAAAATAGAAAAACTTCCCCCATCCCTATATTATAGGTGAGGTTACAGAAGTTAAATATAATAATCCTAGAGGATAAGTAAAAGAGCCAAGATTCAACAGCAGGCAGCCTGATTTCAAATTTTTGTGCTTTTAATCATGCTCCTGTTCTTGCACCCCAGACTCTGACAAGCCAGAAACAAAGAAGAGAATGTACAAAATGCAAATTTCTGCTTTCTCAAGGTCATCTTACCTCTGAGACACTGGAGCATTCCAGACTGAGTTCATAACTGCATACTAGTTTGATCTGAGCACTATCTCTGCTCCTTCTAGAAAGTATGTACTCAATGAGAAAACAAAGCCTCCTATACACTTGATGCAAGCCAGAAATAAAAAAAAAAAAAAAAGAATCCCAACTGCAGACTGGGCTATTTTAAAGTAAAGCAAACATGCTGAGAAGCAATTTATCTTAGGTCTAGCTCACCGCCCTTCTTTCTGTCCCCTGTTTTCTGGAGCAAAAGCCAGTTGGGACTGTTGTTTTAATACCTCAACTAAAGGCTTTTTTTTTCCTTCAAAGAGTAAGACTTACTTTGGGATTTTATTTTTCACATTGATACAGTAATCTAGCTTCCTGAAGTGTTTAAAACTAAATGCTCAGTTTTCTGAAATGAGATCTGCCACTTGGGCAGTGACTTGTAAGCTTTACAAAAATATTCTTCGTCTCTTTCGCTTATTCAGTGTATTGCTTCCCATAGATTTTTTATTAAGGATTCCTATTTGTCACTTTCTATCTCAGTTTCCTGGACATTTATCTCATAAAGAGACTGATTCTGGCCATTTGAATTTCTCACTCATTTCTAAAATACACTTTTACAATATCTATTCCATGTAGATCACATTTTGCTCACCACCAAGAGGTTCAAGAAAGAACAGAATTGTTCCTGCGGTGCTCAAACCTTAGATGGCAACTAAAATGGGGATCTAAACAATCATCCAGGAATTGGGGTGATGAACGCCTCGGAGGGATGAATGCTATGACATGGTAGAAAGTGTTCCTGCTTTGAGTTCAGGAGTGTTGGGTCTCATGCCCAGCACCATAATGTATTGGATTGGCCAAAATGTTAATCAGCTTTTTCAGCAACCAGCTGAGCCACAAGTGAAACCCAAGAAGACTGGAGTGGGTAGCCTATCCCTTCTCCAGCAGATCTTCCTGACCCAGGAGTTGAACCAGGGTCTCTTGCATTTCAGGTGGATTCTTTACCAACTATCAGGGAAGCCCTTTTCAATAATATTTTATGGAAAAACTTGAACGAACATTTTGTCCAATTCAATATAAACTATGTGACCTCAGGCAAGTGATGTATTCTTTCTGAGCCTTGATTTCCTTGTAAGTGAGAGTACTAAATTGTGCTTCTCTGGAGGGATGTAAAGTTCACGCTGGATAATGTGCATGAATGAGCTTGGAACTGGCCAATGAAATATAAATGATGCTATTTTTGTTGCTGTGGACGGTCTGGAATTGGTCTTGGAAGTTGGAAGAGTAAATTCCAAGGCTTGCTGCCTCTCAGAAAATACCAAATTTTCTTTTGACTGACCTGAAACAGACCTCCCCATGGCAGAGGCCTACCACAAACATTCAAGGGCAGGGGACCTTCTTTGCTGTCAGACATCAGGGTGCTCCCCAGCTGGTTCCTGGACAACACACCAATGCACCTTGACCAAAGCAGAACAACAGGCTGCTCTGCCCACACTGGGGCTGAGTAATTGTTAGCTCACGTCATTTCTGGGAGCACTGCCGTGCCAAGTGAAAGCTGAGGAGGAGATGGCTGCTTAACAATTTCTGTTCTCAAGATTCCCCTGGTGGCCCAGTGGTTAAGACTTTGTCTTCCAATTCAGGGGCTACAAGTTCAATCCCTGGTCATGGAGCTAAGATCCACATCCCTCACATTCCTTGTGCCAAAAAATCCAAAACATAAAATAGAAAAAATATTGTAACAAATTCAATAAAAGACTTTAAAAACTGTCCACATCAAAATAAACTTTAAAGAAATTTATGTTCTTACTTTCTGCTCTTTGCTTCATATCCTTCATCACAAATTATAATCATGCTTATTTTGTGAAAAAAATGTTTAGTGCTGATCTCTATTTGTACATTATAAGTTCATTGAAAACATGGAAGAGGTCTATTTTTATTAACATCACTTTTGTTCTCAGCACCACACCAAGGATCTGTCATAAAGTAGTCACTTAAGAATTTAGTGAATAAGTTTATGAATAATAAAGTATTCTTGGGAATTTAGTAATCATATGTGGTACTACAGTGACTGTTATCTTGTGTATGAATATTTTATCATCCTGTAAGACTGGAATCACAGGAGAGGGAGTTAAGGATTGATATGTATACACAGTTCCCTGGAAATGTTGTATTTTTTCCATTTCATATTTAGTCAGTTATTTGAGTAGCTAATACTGACTGAGATAATGTATAAAAAATATATTTTGTTTTCCCTTTTTAAATCTCCTTTTTAATTTCTAAAGAATAATACAGCAGTGAAGTATTCAAGTTTTGCTTCTTTCTTCAGAGGTCCTTTGGGAACGCTGTACCACGAGACCCCAGAATCTCAGGGACACCATTGCATAAATAGGTGAATGACATTCATCTCTGTAGTGAAGAAAGACACCAGCAGAGAAACAGCTGGGAGCCATTTTTGAGGCATGCATAAACATTTCCCAACTCACTTCCCTTTTTCCATATTCAGACAATTCATGCAGCTAATGGCAAACATAAATTTTGGAGAGCTGTTTTCTGTAAGACATTTCCAGAGACTATCTATAATTTATCTCATCAGGCAAGAAGTATGAATTTTCTTTTATTTTTAGTTGTTAAGAACAAAAAAAATGCTCTCTTAAATTCACTCTGGCATTGATTTGGAAGAAAAATGAATTTTAGTAGCTCTGAGATTCATTCTCCCCCAACCATCCCTATTAAAAACACATCAGAAATTCAGAATTATGGTTGTTGCAGGAATTGAATTAATCATACGATCATGGCGCAATGCTTTGCAGGCCTCTGGCAAGCCCAGTAACTAATGGTTTGCAGCTGTCATGGCACTCCAGTGGGGGTTAATAAGAAAAGCTCTAGGATGTCTATTAAAGCAACTGGGATGACTGAGGATAAGATGGTTGGATGGCATCATTGACTCAATGGATATGAGTTTGAGCAAGCTCTGGGTGTTGGTGATGGACAGGGAAGCCTGGCATGCTGTCGTCCATGGGGTCGTGACAAGTTGGACACAACTGAGCAACTGAACTGAACTGAGCCTCCAGTAATTCATCAGTTAAAGTTTGAAGTGCTCCCACTGAAAGGGACTTCTGCTCTGTCCATGCTGTGATTCTCTGTATCTGTGTGGGGTCTGTCTTTCTGACTTTCAGAGCAGTAGTTTGTCTTGTGACCTCAATTCTCTGATGGACCTGAGTTGTTGATTTACAATTTGTTAATTTTCTTCTTGTGAGGATAGGAATGATAATTTCTATGGTCTTTACATATCATCTTGGGAGCTAGAAGTGTTCTTGTTTGCTTTTTTTAAGTAATCCACCTCCTTATTGAGTAAAAGGGTTCTTTATAGTTTGTGGATAAAGTATTTTTTTTTGTTAGATATGTGGATTTCAACTAGTTTCTCTTTTTTTTTTCAATTATTCATTGTTATTCTATACCAAAATCAGCAAAAGAAAAATGAAAAATCTCACCTACATGGAAAATTACAACAAAGGAAGAGATCAAACAATGGACAAAGGGCTGTCTCTTCAATAAATGGTGTTCAAAAACCTGGACAGTCACATTTAAAAGAATAAAACTAGACTGCTTTCTTTTACAGCATATAAAATTAACTCAAAATGGATTGAAGGACTTGAATGTAAGATCAGAAACCACAAAATTCCTAGAAAAAGAAAAGTAGAGTAACCTTATTGAATTGGTCTTGGTGATGTTCTTATAGCTCTAATTCCAACGTCAAAGGAGGTAAAAGAAAAATAAATGGGACTACATCAAACTCAAAAGTTTTATCACATTGGACAAAACCATAATCAAAATGAAAAGACAACCTAATGAATGAGAGAAACTAGTTGCAAAATCACATGTCCAATAAGGGGTTAACGTCATAATATATGAAGAATTTGAAAAACCCAACAACAAAAGCCAAAATTACCCAATTAAAAATTTGGCAGGGGACATGAATAGACATTTTTTTCAAAGTAGATATACAGATGGCCAACAAACACATGAAAAGATGTTCAACAACACTAATTATTAAATCAAAACCACCTCACACACCTATTAGAATGGCTATTACCAAAACACAAGAAATAGTAAATGTTGGAAAGAATATGGAGAAAAGGGAATCCTTATACACTGTTGATAGGCTTTTAAACTGGCACAGCCACTATGGAAAATAGTATGGAGATTCCTCAAAAAAATATAAGAGTAGAACTATCATATGACCTAGCCATTCTACTTTAGGGCATTTATCCAAAGAACACAAAGGCATTAATTTGAAAAGATATACAGCATTATTTACAATAACTAAGACATGTAAGAGACACAGGTTTGATCCCTGGAATGGGATGATCTTCTGGAGGAGGACACAGCAACCCACTCCAGTGTTCTTGCCTAGAGAATCCTATGAACAGAGGAGCCTGGCAGGCTGCAGTCCATATGGTTTCACAGTGTCAGACGTGACTGAAGTGATTTAGTGCTTAGCACTTGCACGCAAGATATGAAAACAGCATATGTGACTATAGATAGATGAGAAAATAAAGAGGATGTGATACACACACACACAGAGGAATATTACTCAGTCCAAAAAAAGAGTAAAATTCTTCCACTTGGGCCAACATGGATAGACCTTGCAGGTATTATGCTAAGTGAAATAAGTCAGAGAGAGAAAGACAAATACTGTGTGATTTCACTCATAGGTGGACTCTGAAAGAAAAAAACAAAAACAACAAAAAAAATAAGCTCATAGATAAAGAGAATAGATTGATGTTATGAGAGGGCAAGTGGGAAGAGGTAGTGCTGAGGGAAATGGGTGAAGGTATGATATTAATCCTAATATCATTTTTGTAGATCCTTTAGAATTGTTTATGTATAATCATGCTGTGTGCACATACAGTTTTGCGCTTTTTTTTTTTGCTACCTGTAGGTATTTTATTTTTCTTGACTTATTGCAATATCTAGAACCTAGTGTACAATGTTGACATGGTGAGAGCATAGTTTCTCAGTTTGCCCCATTCCCAGTCTTAAGGAGTTTCTCTTTCAATATTAACTACAAAGTTTGCATGGATGTCCAAAGTTTGCTGAGAGTGTTCCCTTCTATTTCTAATTTTCTGAATGTGTGGGTTTCAATTCTGACTAATACTATTTTCCCTGGTGACTCAGATGGTAAAGAATCTGTCTTCAAGGCCAAAGATGTGGATTCAATCCCTGGGTTGGGAAGATCCCCTGCAGGAGCACATGGCAGTCCACTCCAGTATTCATGCCTGGAGAATTCCCATAGACACAGAAGCCTAGTGGGCTACAGTCCAGGGGTCACAAAGAGTCGTACACAACTGAGTGACTAAGCACACACACACGTTTTTGTTATAATTTTGTTTCTTTAATGATTGATACTTTATCATTATGAAGTATCATTTTGTTTTGTGTGGTAATCTTTTTTCTGTTAGTTCTGTTGGTATTAATATAGTGACTTCAATTTTCTTATGTGTTTTTATGATCTTTTTTTATCCTTTACTGTTAAGCTCTATATTTGTATTTAAAATATGTTTCATGTAGATAGCATATTTTGGACTTTTTTATATCCAGTATGGCAATTTCTACCTTTTGAGTTTTTGGAATAATTACATTTAATGTAATTATTTACATGGCTATGTTCTAAGTCTATTACCTACGTTGATTAGTTTTCTTATTTGTCCTATATCCTTCATTTACTTTTTTTCTCTTTTCCTGTGTTCTTTTGGATTAAGTTAGTATATTTTTGTATTTCACTTTCTCTATTTTTGGTTTATTAAGTATATTTATTTGCATTAAATTAGTGGTTGCTCTTGATGAAAGTGAAAGAGGAGAGTGAAAAAGTTGGCTTAAAGCTTAACTTTCAGAAAACTAAGATCATGGCATCTGGTCCCATAACTTCATGGCAAATAGATGGGCAAACAGTGGAAACAGTGTTGGACTTTATTTTTGGGGGCTCCAAAATCACTGCTGATGGTGATTGCAGCCATGAAATTAAAAGACGCTTAGTCCTTGGAAGGAAGGTTATGACCAACCTAGATAGCATATTTAAAAGCAGAGACATTACTTTGCCAACGAAGGTCCATCTAGTCAAGGCTATGGTTTTTCCAGTGGTCACGTATGGATGTGAGAGTTGGACGGTGAAGAAAGCTGAGCGCCACAGAATTGATGCTTTTGAACTGTGGTGTTGGAGAAGACTCTTGAGAGTCCCTTGGACTGCAAGGAGATCCAACCAGTCCATCCTAAAGGAGATCAGCCCTGGGTGTTCATTGGAAGGACTGATGTTGAAGCTGAAACTCCAATACTTTGGCCACCTCATGCGAAGAGATGACTCATTGGAAAAGACCCTAATGCTGGGAAGGATTGGGGGCAGGAGGAGAAGGGGACGACAGAGGATGAGATGGCTGGATGGCACCACCAACTCTATGGACATGGGTTTGGGTAAACTCCGGGAGTTGGTGATGGACAGGGAGGGCTGGCGTGCTGTGATTCATGGAGTTGCAAAGAGTCGGACACAACTGAGCGACTGAACTGAACTGAACTGAGTGGTTGCTCTACGGTTTAAATATACATATTCAGCTTATCATGATATACCTTCAAAGAATAATATACCATTTCCCAAACAGTACATGAATTTAGAGTATTATGTTTCCCTTTACCCTTCTTTTATTTTCAGTATTGCTTTTATACCTTTTATTTATACATACAGTTTTATGGCCAAAGCTTAGTAATGATTTTTTTTTTCTTCCAACAGTTATCTTTTAAAGAAATTTAGAAAGCAGAAAAAAATGATTTTTGTGTTTACTAACACGTTCATCTTTTATTGTATACTCTATTACTTACATAGATATAAATTTTCGTTTGAAATCATTTCTCTGATGTTTTAATTATTTTTTAAAATCACTAGTTCAATAATTTGATAATAGCATCCCTTGGTGTGCTTTTAAAGATATGTCTTTCTTGCTTGGAGTTCACTGAGCTTCTTGAATACTTAGGATTAATCAAATTTGAAAAATGTCAGCCATTTTTTCAAATATATATATTTTTCTGCCTGACACATTCTGCTTTGAGAACTCCAATTAGTCTTATGTTAGACCATTTTATATTGTCCCACTGATCCCTGAAGCACTATTTCTTTTCCATCTTTTAGTTACTGTGCTACATATCCTATACCAGTTATTCCGGAACATCTAGAAGCAAGAGTCCCTCTATTACTCTTTTATTTCTATGTATTTAAATTTGTTTTTTCCCACAAATGTGTTTAATTATTAATTCATAACAGGAGATATAAATATGAAAGAAAAACATATCTTACAATTTGGAAACATAAGTTGTATTCTATTCATGAATATAGTTATATGTATTTGTTAAAAATGTTTTGTATTATATATACATGGCAGTTACCATTCATTAATAAATGCAAAACCAAAGATGACCAAATATTTGAGGAAAATAAACAAAGCAAAAGATATACAGTATGAAGTAACAAACAAATGCCCTCAAAAATTATAACTATATAATTTATAATATAAACTACAAGAAAGAAAAATAATTCTAATTAGTATCTTCAAAGCAATTTGTAAAGACACTGCATCTGAAAAGTAAGAATTGACTGATCTGAAAAAAGTTATCAGAAAACAATGCAACAACCAAAAGTTTTGAAATTAAAATATGGGAAAATTGTAAATTCAATAGATGGGATTAAAAAGTACAGATGAGCTATTCTAGGATTTATTTCAGCATCCTATTAATGCCAACCACCTTGCAAATATGGCAAAATTATCACAACAGGAGAGAGATTTAATGTTCAGCTCAGCTCAAAGTTAAAGTTTTATCACCTTTGTTTCTTGGAAAATAACCAAAAAATTTCCTCAGTTGTCCAAAGCATCAGTTTCATAAAGAAAGGACAATATATTGCAAAGTATTATGAATAATCAAGTTTTCTGCTTAAATCCACCCTTATACTATATTTTCTAGCTATACACTCTTTGAGCTGTTTACAATTCCATTGTCCTAGTTAGAAAAGATGAATCTTTCAGTATTTAATTAACACCAGGAAAGTATTAGAATCCTTTTAAGACAAAGAGAAAGAAACTAGAATTTAACCTTATCTTGCAAACGTGCTGATCAAATATCTTGATCAGCATTGCTATGCCATGAATCAGTAATTCAGATTAATTTCTTTTTCTGTGTTTAGAGGATTAGATTTTTATAAGTAAACTTGAATAGCAGAACTGAAAATTTTGATTGTATACAATACAATTATAAAGTTAGAGTCAGCACATCCATAAATAATAGTTTGAAATTTGACAATAGATACACTAAATGAATTTGATTGGCTGGACCAAATTATTGAGTGTGGAAAGTTTGTTTTGCATAAAATTAAATTACATAAACAAAACACTGATGAATGGTTAACACGAGGCCAATGTTTATACTAAATCAAATAAGTTGAGCTACTGCAGACACAAGCTAATAAACTAGAACAGGCTTTGTTTCTTTAGGGTGATGGGTATAAGAATGTCTATTATGTTAAGTATGATTGATAGTTACTTTTTATGAATCCTAGTAATGAGATTAAGTCATCAAAATGTCTCATATAATCAACATTATCATCTAGCATTTTATATATCTAATATAACTTTTCAGTCAACATGTTTTTCCTTCAAATTACTTCTTTGGGTATTCTTGTGTTTTTGTTCAATCCTAGTTACAAGGATATTTTTCACAAGTTTGTCCATAAGTCAAGGGTTTGAAAAGCATAAATAATGTTTAAAATGTTGACTTTTTTCAAGAGTTTTCTCATCACTACTGTGAAAATAATGTGGATGAATACTAAGAATGTTATTTTGTTTCTCTTTGAGATGTTCAAGACTAGTGCTGAGCTGTTCTAGAAAGAGCGACAGTCATGTACTCCCTTATTTCTATTGATCCCAATTACAGAGTTACTTTTATTTTAAAAGATGTTCTAAATCTAAATCTCTAAATCTTGGCTTCTAACCCAACCATGAGATACTTGGCATCAATGCCAAATATATGTCGGGTTGACTATAGGTTTATAAGGAAGCAACTATCCTTACAGTTATCCTTGAATATGGATATAGTTATTTGAAATGTTGTGAAGTAAAACAAACTTGATTTAAAAAAAATTAATACCATAGGGAAGAGAAGTTGAAAGACATAATTTGCATAGAGAGTAGCAGTAAACCAGGTAACTGCTGGGAGTAATCTCTTCAAGCCGCAGCCTAGGATGCTCATTTCCCCTGCAAGGAGCCTGGCTGCTGGCCAGTGTCCCTGCATTCCGTCTTTTCTACAGAACTTTCTCTCTCTGCCTTGAATTTCCTCATATTTTACTTGTCCTCAATTCCTTTCCATCTTCTTTCTTTGACAAGTTATGGTAATGAAATCAGACTATTGTACTGTCAGCAAATTTAGCTTTAAATTAAATAAGTTTTTATTTTCTTCTGAAGCGAAAACCTGAAAGCATAAATCACCTCCTTGTCTTTTCATTCTCTGCTTTGTTCTCAAAATCTTTTAAATATCACACTGAGGTGATTACCTTTGGGTCCCCTCCTCTTTCCATTCCTTCTACTTCTCTCCAATCTAGTATTTGCTTATGTTGTCTGTTCCTAGTTACATGGCAGAGTGCCCAGGTCATGTCTGGAAAGACTGAAAATTGGACTATCAACCCACAGAAACTAACCAACATCTTTTACTATCACAAGTATTTCAAAGATGGTACATATTGTGCTGACTAATCACAATTGTAGGGTTAGAAATAATCCAATATCTCCTCTTTCAAATAGTTGATAAGCAGGTTAAGAAGCATAAGAAGCTTAAACTCAAAACTAGTGAAATAGAGCATAGGATGGGAGAGCCCACAGTGATTTCAGGCTATTAGATAGGTAGGTCTAGATTTCCAACTTTTATATATGTGAGAGGGTTCATCTATGACATTAATAATTAGAGTGCTTCTATATAACACACGAAACGAGGTGCCATGGAGGACAAGAAGGTAAAAGATGCATGGAATCTTTATCTATGATGTGCATGCCATGTAGCTGAAACATTGAGATGTTTAGTTAAATGGTGTAATACAATATAATAAAATGTCAAACAAAATAGTACTAGTTTTTTGTGATTTAGTAAGAACAGAATTCTATCTGGATAGCAACTTTTTTATATAATATGACTACAGAGGAAGAAAAAAAATGAACATAAATTTAAGCCAGTGGATTTGATTATAAGGAGCATGCCATGAACAAAAGACGATGACTTTTTTTTCTTGGACAAAATGACAGTGGCTCTGCTTTCATTATGGAAGTGGGAAAATACTATTTCATGGTTCCTTTCATTCCTGTGTTTTAGATAATAGCTATTAATTATTTTTATTCTCATTATTTTTATTTATAATTGTATTTTATCCGTGTATCTCCATGGTAACAAATATACAGCAATTAAAATGCAGCAGTTAACCATGTCATCTTTCTGTAATGATTTTAATTTGTAAAGCCATTAAGTACTATGTTACAAAGCAATAGACTATAAAGGGTAAGAATATGAATCATAATTAGCATTATACTAAAATAAAATGATTAGGCAAATAGAGCACACTTTTAATGATGTACAGTTAACATGCTATGAATGCAAAAATATAGATGGGCCATACTCCATGTAAATAGCAAATTGGTATTGCTTTTATGTGAACAAATTGTTAGTTAAGCAATCCCGTTTCCCCCATACAATTTTGAAAGCAAAACATCAAGAGCTAGTGACTCGTAGCACAATAAAGTTATCCTTTTATTATTTTAGATAGACATATCTAATTCTCTCATACTCTGCTCATTTTAATATATAGCTTTTACCTCTTCTTATTTCTGTTACTTTCTAGTAGGTAGATGTTGAAATCTAATGGACATGGAAATCTAATGTCTTTAGGTTGGCCAAGTAGATTTATGCTTAGTTCTGATTTTATTTCTACATTAAATGCTGATTTCAAAAAATAGCTTGGAGTAAAAATGATCTAGCTTTAAAAGAATATTCTAATGATGTAAATTTAGAACAATATAAGTAAAACAGACTTTATTCTGAATATATATCTGTATTTCTTGATAAATCCAAATAATTCCTAAATGTTTTTCTAAATTCTGACTCTCTCCTAAAAAGCAAGCCTCTAGTTTTGTCTTAGAGTCAAAATATCAAAATAGAGGGACAAACACATGATAAGGAGCAGTGCACAGTGCTATCGTGGTTTTAAGTATGGTTGGAACAGTTTCCATTTATTAGAGACCTAGAATTTACACTAAAATTTATTTTTAGAGCAAAACTCTGGACCAACATCAAGGAAACAGGCTAAATCAAGAAAAGTAAAAAAAGAGTGGGAATCAAGACTGGCATCATGTCAGATTCAATGCAGAAACAGAAGTATCAGAAAACTTATCAGAGAAAAAAATGAGTCATGGTGACTGGGGTGAGTGATTTTTGAGAACCAAAGTAAGGAAAATACAAAGCTAGTCAGGAAACTGATTCAAGAACGGAAACTAAGATAAATACAGCAGTTATTCTGGCTTGGGGCAAGTGCTTTTATCCCTGTTTCTTAGAACTGCATTGTTGAATATGATAACTACTAACCTCATGTGACTAATTTAAATACTACTTAAAGTTCCAGTTCTTCAGTTTCACTAGCCACGTTTTAAGTGCTCAGTAATGGTGTGTGGCTAGTAGCTCCTTTATTGGGCAGCAGAGGTGTAGAAATATTTACATTATTGCAGAAAGTTCTCTTAGATAACACTGACCTCAGCCAATCCTAAAGGAAATCAGTCCTGAATATTCACTGGAAGGACTGATGCTGAAGCTGAAACTCCAATACTTTGGCCACCTGATATGAAGAACTGACTCACTGGAAAAGACCCTGATGCTGGGAAAGATTGAGGGTGGGAGGAGAAGGGGACGACAGAGGATGAGATGGTTGCATGGCATCACTGACTTGATGTACATGAGTTTGAGCAAGCTTCAGGAGTTGCTGATGGACAGGGAAGCTTGGCGTGCTGCAGTCCATGGGGTCACAAAGAGTTGGACACGACTGAGCGACTGAACTGAACTGAGAAATATGAGTCAATCCCATGGTGAAAACTAAATGGCTATAAAGAGGAAACTACTTGACATCCTCTTTTTGTAAATCACAAAACTGAACAGAATATATGAAACAATAGCACTCAGGCACTGTACAGCTGGTGATACAAGACTGCAATCCATGAGAGTTAAGACACTGCAGGTGAGATCTATAATCAGAACAGCTACCTACTTGGACATCATAGTCTGGCCACAGCACACGGAGCCAGAGTAGAGCATGGAAATCATGCTGAATTTAAACGTCAGATGTCAAGAACCCCTAGCAAATTAAGTCATTGGAATATATGGGGGAAAACATTGGCAATAAGGCAGTTGTGCAGAGGGCTTCCCAATGGGTTCTTGGCAGCGGAGCAAACTGAACGTGAGCAGACAGCATTGGGCTTACTGGATTGTACCTGCTACGGAAATGGTCCCAGTCTGAGTGCAAAAACATTGTAAACATTCTTGTTTAAAAAATGTTTAATGGAGTATAGTTGATTTACAATGGCGTGTTAGTTTCAGGTGTATAGCAAAGTGAATCAGTGTAAACATCCTTTTAACCTGGTGGGCATTCAGCTGAGACATTAAAAACCCTCATCTTAAAAACAAACAATAGCAACAAATACCTACTCTAGATCTGCCCTAATAAAGCCTAATGTCCTAGCTACATTTACAGGGGAGATAGTGTATAAATGTTGAATCCTATCCAGCTAGAGTCCCTTGGGAAATGTAGTAAGCTTCTTAGAGATCCCCATTAACAAAATGTGAAACCAAGCCTATACACCTTCGTGATGTTCAGCCAGGAACTGTACATGGAAATAGAACAATAATCACTTTCCAGGGGAAGATAGGGCTTCCCTGGCGGTTCAGACAGTAAAGAATCTGCCTGCAATGCAGGAGACCTGGGTTTGATCCCTGGGTTGGGAAGATCCTCTGGAGGAGGGCACAGCAACCCACTCCAGTGTTCTTGCCTGGAGAATCCCATGGACAGAGGAGCCTGGCAGGCTATAGTCCATAGGGTGGCAAAGAGTCAGACACGGCTGAGCGACTAAGCATCCAGGGCACCAGGGGAAGATAAAAGACTTCAGAGCTTCTAAAATGTATCAATTACAATGTTCAGCATAAAACAATATAGTAGAAGACATTTAAGAAATAGAAAATTATGACTTACAGTCAATAAAAAGTTGTTGATAGAAACTGACCCATCAAGAGTCAGATGTTGGATTAATCAGGCAAAGACTTTGAAGCAGCTTTGATAAACAAATAGATTCAGAGAATTAAAGACATAGTTGTTTAAAGGATTAAGGGGAAAATGTAAGTCTTTCCTTAGGTTGTGCAACAGCTGTCACAGTTGTAAGAGTTGGGGCTGGCGATGGAAGGACTAGAATTGGATCCAGGTGTGAGGCAGGATTTTTCCTGTGCTGTGGCCACCACCACCCTATTGGTGGTGGGACTTGATCCAAAGTTGCTGAAGCAGAGGGCTTCCCTGTGGCTTAGATGGTAAAGAAACTGCCTGTAACACAGGAGACCCAGGTTTGACCCCTGGGTCGGGAAGATCCCCTGGATAAGGGAATCGCTACCCACTCCAGTATTCTTGCCTGGAGAATCCCATGGACAGAGGAATCTGGAAGGCTAAGGCTACAACCCATGTGGTCACAAAGAGTCAGACATAGTTGAGCCACTAACACTTTCAATGTTTACTTTTTTTGTGTGTGTGGAGCAGAAGCCCTGAGGGTCAGGCCCAAACTGGTTTTGTTCCCTTTAAGAGTGTGTTTTTCTTCTCCCTGCAGGGAACTCTGCCTCCTGGGGTGGGGTGGCAGAAAGTGCTAAAGCAATGAGTCTGTGAAGGCTTCTGACTCCACTGAGTCGCAGGCTGAGAGATGGTGTATTGCCTAGGCAACCTCAGGTGCCAGTCCTCTTTGTCCCTCACAGCTCATCACACCCTCAGCTTCCACCACCTCTGCCCATGGTAGAATTGCTCTGCAGGGCCGGAAGGCCTGTGTGGGCTCTCAACATGTACTGGGGATGGGTAAGCTGTGTTGGAGTGGCTGCTATGAGAGACCCCAGCTGCTTCAGAGGTGTGCTGCTTGAGAGAGTGTTAATAATGTCTGCAGCCACCCACCCAGGCTCTGCCTCAGGACTGGCTCTGCCTCAGGACTGGTCCTATGGTCCAGTCTTTTCCTTTGTCATGGTTACTCTAGATCCAGTGCTGCATCGTGGTGTGGAGTGAGTGGAGCCAGAGAGTTTGCTTGGCACAGGCTGGGGTGCTCAGTGAGTAAGTTGTGGGAAACCCTGCAGTCGCTAGAATAGATTCCTCTCTGCCTTGTCTGAGAGCAAACCAGTGAGTGCCAGTTCCGGCCCTTCTGTTGGTCTCAGAGGTCCTCCAACTAGCCAAAGGGGCTTGTCTCCCCTCCATAGGACCTCAGAACTGCAGCACTCATTCTGTGACTTGAATCGCTCACTGCCCCGGGTTAGATGTCCTCTCTTTTTTTCTGAGTTCCCTCCCAGGGGCACAGGTCCCCCATGGGTTGCTTTTTTCCCCTTCCAACCCAATTACTTGTGGGTCTTTCTTGCAACCTTGGTTTTACAGGAGTCTTTCTGCCAGTTTCCAATTCGTTTTCAATGAGAACTGTTCCACATGTAGATTTATTTTTGATGTGTTCGTGGGCAGAGGTGACCTCTATGTGCTCTTATTATGTCACCTTGATTGAAATCCCCTTGTAGCAATTATTTAAACTCTATATTTTGTAATTCAACATCCTTTAGATGTGATATTTCGCTGTTATTGTTTAGTCCCTCAGTCGTGTCTGACACTGCAACCCCGTAGACTGTAGCCCACCAGGCTCCTCTGTCTATGGGATTTCCCAGGCATAGGAATGGTAACAAACCTCCAATTATGTCTCGACTCATCATTTAGTCATTACTTGGAATTGCTTATTTTTACAGAAATTTTCCTATAATTTTATCTGAATGTTTGTATTTGCCATTATTTGAAATTTTTGCAGTGGCTTTCTCATATAGAGCTCTACATTTATGGCTGCCACTTGAATCCTATAGGCACTTCAAATTTTATTTATTCAAAATTGTGTGAATATATTCTTTTTTCCACATCATTATCTCTCTGAAATCCCCACATTTCCTAGCATCCCATATCTAATCAATCCCTGTAATGTCTCTCAAAATTGGTCTATCCTTTCTTGTCCCGTTACAGTAATTCAGGCCCCATTACTTTTTATCTGGGCCCTAACTATCATAATGGCATTACTTTCAATCTATTAATTTTCATACTGTTTTCTTTCTTTCAGGATTCATCCTCCTAATGCCCACCTTAATCATTGCAGAAGGCAACACTTTCTTTTGCTAGATATCTTTGGAGACTGGGTGTTATAGATATTGTCACTTGGAATCCATGTCACAATGTGTGATATGTAGCAGGAAAAGACGGGCCATTCCCATCTCCCCAAGGTACATGGCATGGCTCTAGCATTCTGCATGCTTCAGGGGTGTTTTGTCATTTGGTCAACTGGAAGATTTTGAAGGCTCAGAAATGGCCAGTAATAGGTAAGGAGATCGAGTTCCCCAATAAGTGTGCTGACAGTTAGGCAACAGTGAAATCTGTCTTAAGGTGAATTTTTAGGTGATGAATATTTGGGATTGTCCTCTTCTCTATCAACAGTCTTCATTTAATGGAGCAGTTCGTAAGCATACCTGGTTTTATTGTGCTTCATCCATGTGGCCTTTTTTCTTTTCTTTTTTCACAAATTGAAGATTTGTGGCAGCCCTGTGTCAAGCAGTTCTATTGGTGCCATTTTTTTCAACAGCATTAGCTCACTTTTGTCTCTGTGTCACATTTTGGTAATTCTCACAGTATTTCAAACTCTTTCAAAATTATGATATTTGTTATTATGGTCTATGATCAATGATCTTTGAGGTTACTACTGTAATTGTTTTGGGTTTCATGAGTTGCAGTTGTATGAGATGGTGGGATTAACTGATAAATTCATGTTTGCTTTGACTACTCTTTCCACTGGCAGTTCCCCAACCTCTCTCTCTCCCCTCAGTCCTTCCTATTCTCTGAGACACAGTGATACTTAAATTAGGCCAATTAATAACTCTACAATGGCTTCAAAGTGTTCAAGTGAAAGGAAGAATCACATGTCTCTCACTTTAAATCAAACCTACAAGTGACTAAGCTTAGTGAGGAAGGGATGTCAAAAATGCACAGGCCTAAAGTGAGGCCTCTTGTGCCAAACTGTTAGACAATTTGTGAAGGGAAAGGAAAAGTTCTTGAATGAAATGAAAAGTGCTACTCCAGTGCACACATGAATGATAAGAAGCAAAGAAAACAGTCTCATTACTGACATGGAGAAAGATTTAGTGTTCTGGATATAAGATCAAACCAGCCACAATATTTCCTTAAACCAAAGCCCAATCCAGAGCAAGCCCTAACTCTCTTCAGTTCTATGAAGGCTGAGAGAGGTGAGGAAACTGCAGAAGAGAAGTCTGAAGCTATCAAAAGTTGGTTTATGAGGTAGAAGCTGCAACAAGTTACCCAGGAGATCTAGCTAAGATAATCAGTGATAGTTGCCACACTAAGCAATAGATATCCAGTGCAGATGAAACAGCCTTCTCTTAGAAGGAAATGCCGTCTAGGACTTTCAAAACTACAGAAGAAAAGTCAATATCTGGCTTTAAAGGACAGGCTGCCCTTCTTGTTGGAGGCAAATGCAGGTTGTGACTTGAAGCTGAAGCCACTTACCATTAAAAAATCTTAGAGTCTTTAGAATACGCTAAATCTACTCTTCCTGTGTCTTATAAGAACAACAAAGCCTGAATGATAGCATGTCTGTTTGCAACATGGTTTACTGAATATTTTATGCTCACTGTGGAGATATACTGCTAAGAAAAAAAATATTTCTTTTAAAGTAGACTCTTTGTGACCCCATGGACTGTAGCCCACCAGGCTCCTCTGTCTGTGGAATTCTCCAGGCAAGAATACTGGGGTGGGTTGCCATTCCCTTCTCCAGGGAATCTTCCGAACCCAGGGATTAAACTCAGGTCTCCTGCATTTCAAGAGGATTCTTTACCATCTGAGCCACTAGGAAAGCCCCAAAATATTACTAGTCACTAACAAATCCACCTGGTATTTCAAGAATTCAGATGGAAATGTGTGAAGAGATTAATGTTTTCTTCAGGCCAACTAACTCAACATCCATTTTACAACCCTTGGATCTAGGAGTAGTTTTTGACTATTAAGTCTTATTATTTAAGAAATACGTTTTGAGGGTCTCTATCTGCTAAAAATGGTTGTCCCTCTGACCGTTAAGGCAAAGTAAATTGAAAACTTTATGAAAGGATTCACTATTTTAGATGCCTTTAAGAACATTCCTGATTCATACAAAGAAATCTAGATATCAACATCAACAGGAGTTTGGAAGAAGTTGACAGTAACTGTTAAGGGTGACTTTGAGGGGTTCAAGACTTCAGTAGAGGATGTCACTGCAGATGTGATGGAAATAGCAAGAGAACTAGAAGTGGAGTCTGAAGATGTGATTGAATTGTTCCAATCTCATGATAAAACTTGAGCAGATATGAAGCTGCTCTTATGGATGAGAAAAGAAAGCAGTTTCTTGAAATGGAACCTACTCCTGGTGAAGATGCTGTGAAGACTGCCGTAATGACAACAAAGGATTTAGAATACAAACAGAGTCTGAGAGGATTAGACTTCAATTTTGGAAGAAGTTCTACTGTGGGTAATATGCTATCGAACAGTATTGTATGCTACAGAGAAACTTTTCCTGAAAGGAAGAGTCAATTGATATGGCAAACTTCATCGTTGTGTTATTTTAAGAATTTGCCAAAACCATCCCTATTTTCAGCAACCAACACCCAAAACTTTAATCAGTCAGCAGCCATCAACATTGAGGCAACACCCTCCCCCAACATAAAGGTTATGACTCACTGAAGTCTCAGATTATAGTTAGTATTCTTTAGCAGTAAGTTATTTTTTATTCATCTTGTGCATTGCTTTTTTAAGACAGAATGCTATTAAACACTTGACAGAATACAGTGTAACATTTATGCATACTGGAAAACAAAAAAAGATTGTGTGACTCAGTTTATTGTGATATTCACTGTATTGTAATGCCAAGGAACCAACCCACAATATCTCCAAATTATGCCTTACCAGATTGTGCTCAAACGTTTTAAAATTATCAGTCTAGTTATGATGTTGATAGTGGTTAAAACAAAGCATTGGAAAAAGGTGCTAAGAGTGTTAAGAATTAAACTCATAAATACAAAATATTTAGGAAATGATCTTTTTCTAAGAGTCAGAATAAAAATGCAAATACCATATAAATTTTTTAAACAAAATATTGGTAACAAGGTACAATGGAAAGGGAATATCTAGTCTCTATCATGAAACAAAACAAAATTCTTGAAGAAGCTGCAAGAACAGGTGAAATACTGCTGTAGGACAGAGGGCACTGTATAATTAGAATAAGTGAGGATTTGATAAAGAACCTGGGTGCAGTAGATGAGCAACTTAGGAAAGGAGAATTTTAATGCAAATTTAATGTGCAAATCAAATCAATGCATATCACAACTTCTGGAGGTACTAGCTACCTATCAATGCCCAAGTAGACTTTAGTTTGGTAGATGTAGAACATAAATCACAACATTGCTATATCCACATTACCTGACTTATTTTATTATTCAGCATTGTTACAGGAAAAAAGTCAGTTCAGTCATCAGTCATGTCCAACTTTTTGTGACACCATAGACTACAGCATGCCAGGCTTCCCTGCCCATCACCAACTCCCAGAGTTTACTCAAACTCATGTCCATCGAGTCGGTAATACCATCCAACCATCTCATGCTCTGTCGTCCCCTTCTCCCATCTTCAGTTTTTCCCAGCATCAGGGTCTTTTCCAATGAATCAGTTCTTCACATCAGGTGGCCAAAGTACTGGAGCTTCAGCTTTAGCATCAGTCCTTCCAGTGAATATTCAGGACTGATTTCCTTTAGAGTTGACTGGTTTGATCTCCTTGCAGTCCAAGGGATTCTCAAGAGTCTTCTCCAACACTACAGTTCAAAAGCATCATTTTCGGGGCACTCAGCTTTTTTTATAGTTCAACTCTCACATCCATACATGACTACTGGAAAACCCGTAGCCTTGACTAACAGACCTGTGTTGGCACAGTGATGTCATTGCTTTTTAATATGCTGTCTTGGTTGGTCATAGTTTCTCTTCCAAGGAGCAAGCATCTTTTAATTTCATGGCTGCATTCATCATCTGCAGTGATTTTGGAGGCCCCTCCCAAATAAAGTCTGTCACTGTTTCCATTGTTTCCCCATCTATTTGCCATGAAGTGATGGGACTGGATGCCATGAACTAGCTTTTTGAATGTTGAGTTTTAAGCCAGCTTTTTCATTCTCCTCTTTCACTTTCATCAAGAGGCTCTTTAGTTCTTCTTTGCTTTTTGCTATAAGGGTGGTGTCATCTGCATATACAGTCATGTCCAACAACATACAGCCTTGACATACTCCTTTCCCTATTTGGAACCAGTCTGTTGTTCCATGTCCAGTTCTAACTGTTGCTTCCTGACCTGCATACAGGCTTCTCAAAAGGCAGGTCAGGTGGTCTGGTATTTCCATCTCTTAGAGAATTTTCCACAGATTGTTGTGATCCACACAGTCAAAGGTTTTATTTTAACATAGTCAATGAAGCAGAAGTAGATGTTTTTCTGGAATTCTTTTCCTTTTTCTATGATCCAACGGATGTTAGTAATTTGATCTCTTGTTCCTATGGTTTTTCTGCGTACAGCTTGAACATCTGGAATTTTTCGGTTCATGTACTGTTGAAGCCTAGCTTGTAGAATTTTGACCATTACTTTGCTAGCAAGTGAAATGAATGCAATTATATGGTAATTTGAACATTCCTTGGTACTGCCTTTCTTTGGGATTGGAATGAAAACTGACCTTTTCCAGTCCTGTGGCCACTGCTGAGTTTTCCAAATTTTCTGGTATGTTAAGGTCAGCACTTTAACAGCATCATCTTTTAGGTTTGAAGTAACTCAGCTAGAATTCCATCACCTCCACTAGCTTTGTTCATAGTGGTGCTTCCTAAGGCCTACTTGACTTTACACTCCAAAACGTCTGGCTCTTGGTGAGCGATCACACCATAGTATTTATCTGGGTCATTGAGATCTTTTTTGAATAGTTCTGTGTATACTTGCCACCTCTTCTTTATCTCTTCTACTTCTGTTAGGTCCATATTGTTTCTGTCCTTTATTGTGCCTATATTTGCATGAAATATTTCCTTGGTATCCTCCATTTTCATAAAGAGATCTCTAGTCTTTCCCATTCTGTTGTTTTCCTCTATTTCTTTGCGTTGATTACTTAGCATGCCTTTTTAAAAAATCTCTCCTTGCTATTTTTTGGAACTCTGCATTCGGATGGTATATTTTTCATTTTCTGCTTTGCCTTTTGCTTCTCTTCTTTTCTCAGCTATTTGTAAGGCCTCCTCAGACAACATTTTGCCTTTTTGCATTTCTTTTTCTTGAGGGTAGTTTTCCTCACTGCCTCCTGTACAGTGTTACGATCCTCTGTCCATAGCTCTTCATGTACTCTGTGTATCAGATCTAATCCCTTGGATCTATTTATCACTTGCACTGTATAATCATAAGTGATTTGATTAAGTCATACCTGAATGGCCTAGTGGGTTTCCCTACTTTCTTCAAGTTAAATCTGAATTTTGCAATAAGGAGTTCTTTATCTGAGTCACAGTCCACCCCAGGCTGCAAGAATATAATCAATCTGATTTGTTATTTACCAGCTGGCAATGTACATGTTTAGAGTTGTCTCTTGTGTTGTTGGAAGAGGATGTTTGCTATGACCAGTGCACTCTCTTGGCAATATTCTGTTAGCCTTTGCCCTGCTTCATTTTGTATTCCAAGGTCAAATTTACCTGTTACTGCAGGTATCTCTTGACTTCCTACTTTTGCATTCCAGTCCCCTATGATGAAAAAGACATCATTTTTTGTTGTTAATTCTAGAAGGTCGTGTAGGTCTTCATAGAAACGTTCAAGTTCAGCTTCTCTGGCATTAGTGGTTGGGGCATAGAGTTGGTTACTCTGAGACTGAATGATTTGCCTTTACACCTTAAACAACTGAAACAAACAAAGTCTAAAGTTAGAAGAAACGAGATAACATCAATCAGAGCAGAAATAAGTAGAGAACAGAAAAAATACATAAAAATCATCAAAATTAAAAGTTGAACTTTGAAAAGAGAAACAAAATTGACAAAACTTTAGCTAGACTTATCAAAAAATGAAGTGAGGACTCGAAATTAGGAATTAAAGTGGAGATACTACAACTGATAACACAAAATTGCAAAGAGTCATAAGCAACTACTATGAACAATTACTTGCCAACAAACTGGGCAACCTAGGAGAAATGGATAAATTCCTAGAAAATATATAATTTATCAATATGAAATAATGAAATAAAAAAATATAAACATAGCAGTAATGGGCAAGGATATTGAGTCACTGATTAAAAGCTTCCCAGCAAATAAAATCCCTGGACCAGATGGTGAATTCTACCAAACATTTAAGAAAAATTATAACCAATCTTACTCAAACTATTTCAGACTGTTGAAGAGGAGGAAATACATCCAAACTTATTTTATGAGGACAGCATTACCTTGATATCAGTGCTAGATAATGACATTAAAGCTACAGGTCAGTATTCTTGATGAATATAGATATAACAATTCTCAACAAAATGATACCAAACTATGTACAACACGGTATTGGAAATTCTAGCCAAAGCAATTAAGGAAGAAAAAGGCATCCAACTGAGAAGAAAAAGGTAAAATAGTCTCTACTAGTGACGTCGTCTAGTACATAGAAAATTGTAAACTCTACCAAAAAGTTGTTAGAACTAATCAATGAATCCAATGACGTTGCAGGATATGAAATCGATATACAAAAATCAATTGCAGGGGAACCAAACGATGTGGCTGCCTGGGTGACAGCCCTGGGAAGGAGGGATTTCTGTTTTCTCATGGACAAACAGGCTATAGGGTAATGAGGTCAGTTATGTGAACCCCAGAGCCTGCCTGGCTGTCTCATGCCTGAGTCCTGCCACCCCTTCCTCCAAGAGAAGACACCCATCAAGATCTGTCCTTGGAAAGAACAAGAGGGTGGAGGAGTGGGTGGACATGGAGTATATCTCTCTCCCCAGATACATCAGGAATACACCTTCAGACTCAGACGTGCATGCAGAATACCAGCTGAGAGTGGACAGGAGTACCTGACCAGTGGAAAAGAAAAGATAGAACCACGCAAAACTCGATAGGATGAAGAAACTAGGGGGAAAAACAGGAATGTTAGTAGGACTGGACCTGCCCTCCGTTGATAGGGGAACTGAAGCAGGGGTCTGATTCCCACATTGGGGCAATTGTTTGAGTCAGAAGAGAAACATTTAAGGCTGAGAGAGAAACAGCTGATCTGTGGCAGCCTAAATGGAATGAGAATCAGACAGTCCTTGTTGCATCCATACATACCCTGGACAGGGACACAGATCCCCGAGAAGGCACAGCAGCTAGGAGTTGGATTTTAGGGATTGTGGAGCAATCTCAGGGTGAGGGCTGCTGTTTACTCAAGAGAGATGGATCTAGGGGACGTGAGGGAGGAGACTGTGGTGGGAGATGCCTGTGGAGGGAAGCCAGGCAGCCATGGAAGCAAGGTGACACTGCTGAGTCATGCATGGTGGGTGAAGCCATCACCATAGCCTCTCTCTCCCCACACTGCCAGCATCAGCAGCTGAACAATAGAGAGGCAGGCCCATCAAATGCCTGATGTATTGAACTACAGAGTAGGACCCCACCCAGGTTGCCCCTTTAAGAGCCTGAGGCACTGATTTTCAGAGTAGGACCCCAGCTAGGGGGCCCCCCTCTATGTGCCTGATGCGCCAAACAACAGAGAAGGACGCCAGGCAAGGGAGTCCTCTAAGTGTCTGAACGGCGGAGCTACGGAGAAAGACTGACCAAAGAGGCCTTCTGATCGCTAGCGACAAGAGGCTAGAAGAAAGACTCTGGTAGGGCCAAAACTCCTGCAGTGGGGGCAGTCCATGTCCCTGCACACTTAGTGCTGCCAGGGTCCCCACAAGCCAAGCAGATGTTCCACCTTCACTCTCAACTCTCACTAGGGCATAGCTGTCACAGACAAAAAAGTCTTGCGTCTATACGCACAGGGTCACTTTGGTCTTGTCCAACTCTTTGCAACCCTGTAGACTGTGGCCTGCCAGGCTTCTCTATCGGGTGGGGGGGGTTCCCCAGGCAAGAATACTGCAGGGTATTGGCCAGTAATGATTGCCACACTCTTCTAGAGCACTGTATTTCCTGCTTCCCTTGCTGCCCACTCCCCTGAGTATCTGGTGCTGCCAGAACCCCTGCAACCCAAGAAGCTTAGACACCTCCACACCTGGCCCTCACAGGAGCAAACCCAAGTCCTCCAGGGCAGCCTCAGGAGAAAACCCCAGTGGCCGGCCCACATGCAGAGGTGGAAATAAAACCATATTGAAACCCAGGGGCAGTGTGGCTAAGGAAGAAGACTCAAAATCTTCCCACCAGCTGTATAAGCTGCAGATTAAATCCACATAATCAACTAGGCAGACTCTGTATCTATGGAATATATAAAAGCACATTGAGAGCTCCCACAAAAGAAAATGCACTAGCTCTGATAGCTGTGGACATTGGAGGCAAGAACACACAGGAGTAGAACCAGATTAGAATCTGAGCTGCACCCACAGCAGGTCCAGAGATCAGCACAGTGTTGGAGGGCATCCTAGGGAGGTGAGGTGGACCATGACTCCCAGTGAGGGAAAGGACTCTGACATCAGTGACTCACAACAAACATTTCTTATTCTTATGTTTTGACTTGTTCTGTAGATTATTTTCTCTTTTTTTCTTTTTTTTCCCCTTCTGTTGTAGTTGTCAATTTTATTGGCACTATGAAATCCAATTAAGCTTTTGAGATTTTTTCCTCAATCACATTTTTTATTGTTGTTATAAATCTCTGCCTCTACATTGGGATTTTGTAGTTCTGTGGAGTTTTCCTTTTTTTTTTTTTTTTTTTTTTGCTTTCTCTTTTTTAAATTTTCATTTTTTAAACCTAATATTATTTTTCTTACATTTATTCCTTTGTTTGCTTTACCTACTGTTCTTTTCCCTTGCAGTTAATCTTTAACGCATATGAATCTTCTTTATCTACCTGTATTTAACTTTGCATATCTATTCTTTCTTTTCCTCTCAACATATTTGCTAGTTTTATTTTCATTGCTTTATTTCCCAATTGACACCTTGGTTTAGTTTTTTTTTTTTTCCCCAATTTGTGCTTTAGTTAGCTTTGTTCTTAACTGGTAGATATAACTTTGGGTTTCCTTTGTTTGGTGGCTCAATCTACTGTACTCTGTTTTTGTTGGACTGTTTTGACACATATCTGAAAACATCCTGCTATTCAAGAAATATGAAGAACTACTGCAATTCAATAATAAAGACAAGAAAAAAATTGGCAAAGTTTTAAACAAACTCTTCAAAAGAGTTTGCATGTGAAAAAAATATTTATGTCATTAATTTACATCAGGAAAATGAACATCAAAAATCACAGTGAGATAATACTATGTACCAACTAGAATGGCTGAAAGTAGGAAACCTTTCTGAAAATATTATTTGTATTTTAACATATAGTCAAAACCTGGAAAGAGTCCCAAGTGTTCATCAATAGGAGATGGACAAAGTGTCATATAGACATTCGGTGGGGTACTAGTCAACAATAAAAGCAACAAACTATTGTCTTGTACAAAACAGGGTGAACATCAAAAACATTATGTTGAGTAAAGAGGCATTACATAAGAGTATATATTTTATGATTTTATTTATATGAAATTCTAGAACAAAGAAAATTAATCATGGTTTAAAAAAATACAACAGAACTACCTCTAGAAATTGCAATTGATTGAGAAAGGGCAGGATGAAATTTTCTAGAATATTCTATATCTTAAGAGGGATAGCAGTTAGATAGTCACTGTTTATAAAATTTATAGAATAGAACACTTAAAAGTATTCATTTCCTTGTATGTAAATTTTATCTCAAAAGAAAAAGAAATGTGAACAAAGATGGAACTTTAGTTAAAGTGTCACATTGAACCATTACGGGTTAACTGCACCGATGTTTCACTTACTTGGAAATATAAAAAGTTAAATGGACTCAAATGTGGGCAGACAGATAAACAGATGAACAGCTATGTAATAAATAAATCATAGCATATAATTTTAATTATAGAGTCTAAGATTTCAATCCTAAAGGAAATCAACCCTGAATATTCATTGAAAGGAATGATTCTGAAGCTGAAACTCCAATACTTTGGCCACCTGATTCAAAGAGCCAACTTATTGGAAATGACTCTGATGATGGGCAAGATGGAAGGCAAAAGGAGAAGGCTGAGGATAAGATGATTAAGTAGCATCACCAGCTCAATGGACATAAAATTGAGCAAACTCCAGAAGATAGTGAAGGTCAGGGAAGCCTGGCATACTGCAGTACATGGGGTCAGAGTCGGACACAATTTAGTGACTAAACAACAAGAGGGTTATGCATATGGTTTCACTGTAATATTCTTTAATTTCTTTTTTTACATTTGAACATTTAATATTAATTATTGGAGGAAATGAGATTCATTAAGATTTATAAGACAGTGAAACTCAAAGAATAGCAAGGAGAGATAAGAAAGCCTTCCTCAGCAATCAGTGCAAAGAAATAGAGGGAAACAACAGATTGGGAAAGACTAGAGATCTCTTCAAGAAAATTAGAGATACCAAAGGAACATTTCATGCAAAGATAGGCTCGATAAAGGACAGAAATGGTATGGACCTAACAGAAGCAGAAGATATTAAGAAGAGGTGGCGAGAATACAAAGAAGAACTGTACAAAAAAGATCTTCACGACCCAGATAATCACGATGGTGTGATCACTCACCTAGAGCCAGACATCCTGGAATGTGAAGTCAAGTGGGCCTTAGAAAGCATCACTACAAACAAAGCTAGTGGAGGTGAAGGAATTCCAGTTGAGCTATTTCAAAACCCAGAAGGTGATGCTATGAAAGTGCTGCACTTGATATGCCAGCAAATTTGGAAAACTAAGCAGTGGCCACAGGATTGGAAAAGTTTTCATTCCAATCCAAAAGAAAGGCAATGCCAAAGAATGCTCGAACTACCGCACAATTGCACTCATCTCACATGCTAGTAAAGTAATGCTCAAAATTCTCCAAGCCAGGCTTCAATAATACATGAACCATGAACTTCCAGATGTTCAAGCTGTTTTTAGAAAAGGCAGAGGAACCAGAGATCAAATTGCCAATATCTGCTGGATCATCGAAAAAGCAAGAGAGTTCCAGAAAAACATCTATTTCTGCTTTATTGACTATGCCAAAGCCTTTGACTGTGTGGATCACAATAAACTGTGGAAAATTCTGAAAGAGATGGGTATACCAGACCATCTGACCTGTCTCCTGAGAAATTGTATGCAGGTCAGGAAGCAACAGTTAGAACTGGACATGGAACAACAGACTGGTTCCAAATAGGAAAAGGAGTATGTCGAGGCTATATATTGTCACCCTGCTTATTTAACTTATATGCAGAGTACATCATGAGAAATGCTGGGCTGGAAGAAACACAAGCTGGAATCCAGATTGCCAGGAGAAATATCAGTAACCTCAGATATGCGGATGACACCACCCTTATGGCAGAAAGTGAAGAAGAACTAAAGAACCTCTTGATGAAAGTGAAAGAGGAGAGTGAAAAAGTTGGCTTAAAGCTGAACGTTCAGAAAACTAAGATCATGGCATCTGGTCCTATCACTTCATGGGAAATAGATGGGGAAACTGTGGAAACAGTGTCAGACTTAATTTTTGGGGGCTCCAAAATCACTGCAGATGGTGATTGCAGCCATGAAATTAAAAGACGCTTACTCCTTGGAAGGAAGGTTATGGCCAACCTAGATAGCATATTTAAAAGCAGAGACATTACTTTGCCAGCAAAAGTCCATCTAGTCAAGGCTATGGTTTTTCCAGTGGTCATGTATGGATGTGAGAGTTGGATGGTGAAGAAAGCTGAGAGCTGAAGAATTGATGCTTTTGAACTGTAGTGTTGGAGAAGACTCTTGAGAGTCCCTTGGACTGCAAGGAGATCCAGTCAATCCATCCTGGAAGAGATCAATCCTGGGTGTTCATTGGAAGGACTGATATTGAAGCTGAAACTCCAATACTTTGGCCACCTCATGTGAATAGTTGACTCACTGGAAAAGACCCTAATGCTGGGAAGGATTGGGGGCAGGAGGAGAAGGGGATGACAGAGGATGAGATGGTTGGATGGCATCACCGAACCGATGGACATGGATTTGGGTAAACTCCGAGAGTTGGTGATGGACAGGGAGGCCTGGCGTGCTGCGATTCATTGGGTCGCAAAGAGTCGGACACGACTGAGTGACTGAACTGAACTGAACTGAAACTACATTACAGAAGAGCTAAGTTCTAAGGGAATTGTTAGGACACCTGCCAGGGAAGACCTTTCTCTAATATGGGGAAATATTAAAGTGGCAGGCAATATTCCTACACTGTACTTCTCAAGGTGAGACTTGTGCAACATGGCTGCCCATTCAGGGGAGCTAGAGTAGGGGAGGTAGGAAGGTGCCATAAACCTTTCATACTCACTTGCATATTTTTGTACCATTAGGCAAGAAATTATATTTCCATAAGCAAAAATACTGCTATTTCAGAACAATATCTTTTTTTGTAAATTTGACCCCAAAATCAATTTGTTTGCTCAGTTTTAAAAATCGAGAATTTTGGGTGAGTTTTACTAGAAAGGCACAAATCCATGTGTGTAACTAAAATATTTATGTAAAGACATTTTATTTATAATTCTTTTAATTCAATGCTTATATGTAATATAATGAGAAATAACTGAATAAAATAACACCTTTTATTTTTTATGATTATTTTACAATCACCCCAAATACTTGAATTAAGATCAAGCAAAAGTAGTTTAAAATCAATGTATTATTGGATCAGTGGTTTTGGAAAGATATATTTGCAATCTTCCAGAAAAAGCGAATCCTCAAATTGATAATGACATATATCCTTGTGCTTGTTGACAGGATTTCTATTCACTGCTTTCTTTCTTAGATGTAAGGACATGTACTTTCAGACTCAAAAGCATGCACCAAACAACTCTCTTTTTAGGATCCTTTCATGAATAATACATTAACAAGCTTTCAGGAGTTTATAGTCATCTCTTCCACTTAAAAGTAAGAAGAGGAGAAGGATGGACTAATTTGTAGAAGGCAGAATTTCTGTATTCTCTACTGACTCACTTTATGAATTCATCCTTCCAAGTCTAAAGATAGGTTACACAATGTAATGACATATACTACTACATTACTATTGACTACAAAGCTTTAAAACAAAAAAAAAACTTGTCTTCAGGGTTGCCTTTGTATTCGGGGAAACCTAGGTCCTTGAACAAAGTGGTAAAGTTTTTCAAAGATGTCTATCAATATTTATGTATGTTTGCTGTAAGGTAGGATGTATTTTGTATAAATCTGCTATATTGTAAAGTACATGAAAGAGCAACATAGACATTAACAGAGCAATACATATGCAGAGTTATACATAATACAAATCTATACAGAAATATATGTTGACACAGAGCCAAGTGGAATGGATTGGGAGTTAGTTGGGAGATTAAGCTTGACAAACTTTTGAAATAAGTGGATTACAACCAATGAGAGAGCAATATTAAAAGTGCCCTCCAGTTCTGATTTTCACTTGGATGATTGGTGGAGTCTTTCACTAATATAAAGAATAAAGAAAGGGTCTTATTAAATTTGGGGTGGAGGAGAGGCTCAGACTTTCATCCTGAGTATTTTCAACTTGAAGTACTTATACAATATAGGAGACATTAAGTAGATGTTAGATATATGGTCATGAGCCAAAGATATACTTTGGGTATATTAGTGTAAGAGAGTATTCAGAATCACGAGTTGGGATAAATTCACTGACAAGGCTCCACAGAGTGAGATGAGAAAACAGCCTAGTACCATCCTTGAGGAACTACAATATTTGATACCTGAGTAAAGGAAGACAATGTCACGAACCTCTGCCCATAGTTCATCAGGCACTCTGTCTATCAGGTCTAGTCCCTTAAATCTATTTGTCACTTCCACTGTATAAGGGATTTGATCTAGGTCATACCTGAATGGACTAGTGGTTTTCCCTACTTTCTTCAATTTAAGTCTGAATTTGGCAATAAGCAGTTCATGTTCTGAGCCACAGTCTGCTCCCGGTCTTGTTTTTGCTGACTGTGTAGAGCTTCTCCATCTTAGACTCCGGGAGTTGGTGATGGACAGAGAGGCCTGGACTGAACTGAAAGGAAGACAAATCTGTAAAGAAACTACAAAGAGAGCATGTGAAAGAAGGAAAGAAATTTAGGAGAATGTGGGGTGATTAAAATCAAAAGAAATTTCAAGGAGAGACCAAACAACTGTGCCAAAGACTCTTAACAAATCAGATATAATAAGGAATTCTTTAAACTGGTCTTTTGAGGAAGACAGAGATCATCAATGACTTCTGAAAGAACTGCTTTGGTGGATTGATAGGGGGATGGACCGAGGAATAAGTATGAAATAAGAAAAGGGGACAGAAAATATGTGCATCTCTTTTAAAGAGTCTATGAAGGGGAGAAGATTAGTGAGGCAATGGGAGGAGGATTTTGTGATCTAAGGAAGTTGAAGAACGGTTTATCTGTGAGACCCTAAGACTCCTTCAGACATTCAGTTCAGTTCAGTTCAGCCACTCAGTGTGTCCGACACTTTGCGACCCCATGAATCGCAGTACTCCAGGCCTCCCTGTCCATCACCAACTCCCGGAGTTTACCCAAAATCATGTCCATTGAGTCAGTGGTGCCATCCAGCCATCTCATCCTCTGTCGTCCCCTTCTCCTCCTGCCCCCAATCCTTCCCAGCATCAGGATCTTTTCCAATGATTCAACTCTTCGCATGAGGTGGCCAAAGTATTGGAGTTTCAGCTTCAACATCAGTCCTTCCAATGAACACCCAGGGCTGATCTCCTTTAGGATGGACTGATTGGATCTCCTCACAGTCCAAGGGACTCTCAAGAGTCTTCTCCAACACCAGATTAGCAAAGGCATTGTAAAATGATTATGGCAAAGACATTCCTACAGTTTTAGTTTTTCCTTTTTTATTCCCTCTCCCACATCTTCTCTCCTTTTCCAGTTTTAGTTGCTTTTCATAGTCATTCTCTTATTCCCTCATTCCTGCAAAAAACAAAAAGAAACCCATCTGTGTAGATGGTGATTTTTGGAAGGTTACTTTAAGGAGATAATGTCCTAGCTGACAAGTTAGGGGATGGGGGGCAGGTGCAGCAGGAGGATATTTTCCCATCTGAGTTCAGTCATTTCACTCTAAACATTAGGTCATTTTATGCTAAATATCCAATTTCTGCAGCGCTACACCTCTGCAGCATTTTAAAAGTAAGTTAAAAATTTTATAACATAGGTAAAATGCAAAGAGAGAGAGAGAATGCAAAAAAATTATATAAAATGCTCTTTTAAGTTCTAAATTATTAAAGGTAATTAATTATCTTAAACCCAAAGCTGCAGTCCAAAATCCTTAGCCTTTGAAAAAGTTAATTTTTAGAAAATTATGTAATTTTGCTTCTCTCCTCACAAGTGCCAAATCAGAGAAAAGCACAGGAAACAGAGTAAAGGAAGAGTCTTAATTTCTGAGAATACACAATTTTAAGAAAAAAATAATTTTTTTAAGTATTTTAAAAGTTTTGAAATAACAGTTATACATACAAAGGATTTTATGTAACATGTATAGTACAAAGAATTTAAAACCTAAACATTCATGAACCTATCTCCAGCTAAAAATAGAGCATTTCATTCTCTTTTACAGCCATCTCTGAAGCCATCTTCAGAGAAAAGGAAAAAAAAAAGATTAAAAAAAATGAAATTACCTCAGACCAACTCCTGCCCACATGAAGGTGACCTCAATTACCCAAGGAAGCTCTCAGCTTAACTTCCAAAATAATATGGCAGCCGTCTTAAATTACACACCTGAGACAGAACCATGGGGAAAGAACCAGCCTCAGAAAATGGGCCCCCTGAAGCTGCAGAAAGCACTTAGACACTCAGCCCCACCATTTTTCAGATCTTAAATAATTTGGTAAAAAATGAATTCAGGTGAGACTCAACAGAAACTGTCCCTTGATACTGGTCCTGCTAAAAGAAGCCAGGATGAAACCCTGGGTTAATGACTTTAACATACTCCCTGGAAGAATGCTATTTTTTTTTTTTTTTTGCTGCCCAGGCTATGACATATTTTCTTTCCTATTAAGTGGGAAAGAAAAGCTGACACAATTTAATAAAAGTTTGTCTCTATCTATAAACAATTCTAAACCAGATAAAACAACAAACCTTTTTTGGCACATATTACTTAAGCTCTTCACAGATGTTAACCCCTAAATCCTCACAAACTAACTTGAAAAAGAAAAGTTTGTATTTCAGTTGCCCATGTGGGACTGACTCTGCTGCTAAGTTGCTGCTAAGTCACGTCAGTTGTGTCTGACTCTGTGTGACCCCATAGACGGCAGCCCACCAGGCTCCTGTCCCTGGGATTCTCCAGGCAAGATTACTGGAGTGGGTTGCCATTTCCTTCTCCAAGGACTGACTCATTGAGTCTCAAATTAAAACATGCCTCAGGCCACAAAATCATTTTTGTGTTGCTATTTCTCTAGTGTCTGAATGTAATGTGGGGTATGTCAAAAGCTTCTTGAATATCCAGACTGCAGGTTTCAATTAAATAATTAATACTATGAAAATGTGGTTTCTTTTCTCTCCAGTAATTCCTCCAAAGTTTGATTTTTTTCTGTTTTTGGCCAGGCTAAAGCTCTTTTCAGGGTATAGCTTTGAGAAAGCTGATTATTGATAATGCTCATTTCTTGCAATAGAAGATTATCTTGGAATTCAAAGGAACATGTAATGGACATTGAGATTTTCTGAAAACTCCTTATAAATAGGAAATTAATATATAAATACTAAACATAAAACTTAAACCATACAAACTTGAGCATTGAAAAGATTATATCCCTTCCATATTTCTACTCTTGTTAAAAACAAAACAATTTAACATCTTTATCTGAAGAGAAAACCAACATGATGTGAAAACTGCAACAGATATTGCTCTGTATAAAGACTTAGAAGATGAGGATCTGTGTGGTCAAAGTTGATTTCTTCATTGAAAGATGGGAAAACATTCCTGCCTGAGTGATTCCAGAATTATACTCTGTCACCTAAAAAAAGATCACATAGCGTGTAAAAGTGCTTTGAACATTGCAAAAACACTACATACATGTGACCTTTTAGAGAGAATTCTCTTTTCCATTTCTATGCCTTAACTTTTGTCCTCATCAGTTAAAATAATTCTCATTATAATAGTTTGATTTTAGTGGCAAAGACGTTGCTTCAAATGTAATCTAATTTCACAATAAACAAGATCAGAAATCAATATTAAATATTTATGGGAGGGAAAACAGATATATTTGTATATGTATGCGTGCACATGCAGCACACTACAGGTATATGGGTAGAGATGGTGTATTAGTCAGCATTCTCCAGAGAAAGAGAACAATGGGAGCTAGATAGAAGATTGAAAGAAAGATAGATGGATGGATGGATAGATAGATAGATGAGACTGAGAAATCTCTTGATATTCTATCTGCTAACTGGAGACCCAGAAAAGCTGGATGTGTAATTCCAGTCTGAGTCCAAGGCCAGAAAATCAGCGGAGCCAATGATGTAAATCCTAGTCCAAATGCAGGTAAAGACTGATGTCCCAGATCAAGTGGACAGGAAGGAAAGGAACAAATCCTTCCTTGCTCTGGCGTTTTGTTCTATTCAGTCCTTCAACAGATGGAATGATGCCCACTCACATTGGAGAGGGCGAATGTCCTCACAGACATACCAAGAAATAATGTTTAATCTGCATACACCAAAGCCCAGTCAAGCTGATACATAAAATTAATCATCAGAGATGGAAACACCATTAGTTATCCAGATTTTGTCTTCTTCCAATCTGCTTCTACCTTTATCTTGGTTGACTTAAACAACCAGATCTCCTTACCTAAATTTTATTCAGCCTCATTTCTAATCCTTCCTTCCTTCTTTGAACTAGGTTAGGCTTGTTCTTTGCCATCACTTCAAACTGCTAAACTTCTTACTGAATCTGTAGGCTTTCTTCCCACCCACCTCAATATCTTCTGCATTTTTAAACATTCTATCTTGCTATGACCAGCTGTGTAGTCAGCCCTTTTATGTTTTCCCCTTGCTCTTTTTAGATCCTCTCTCTCACAACTTCATTCTTCCTGTTTGCTTTTCCAGATTTCCTTGATGTTCATGGACATTCTTTTGTGTCCTCACTCTTAAAGGCATCCTTTGACTCTGCTTCCCATTCACTATACTCACTCATCTTAAACTCCTTATTGCAAAATTCAACCTTAATTGAAGAAAGTAGGGAAAACCACTGGACCATTCAGGTATGATCTAAATCAAATTCCTTATGATTATACAGTGGAAGTGACAAATAGATTCAAGGGATTAGATCTGAGTGCCTGAAGACAGAATGCCTGAAGAACTATGGATAGAGGTTCATAACATAACACACATGTTATGTTATGGAGCTTCATAACATAGCACATCATAACATTATACAGGAGGCTGTGATCAAAACCATCCCGAAGAAAAAGAAATGCAAAAAGGCAAAATGGTTGTCTGAGGAGGCCTTAAAAATACCTGAGGAAAGAGAAATGAAAGGCAAAGGAGAAAAGACAAGATATATCCATCTGAATGCAGAGTTCCAAAGAAAAGCAAGGAGAGATAAGAAAGCCTTCCTCAGTGATCAAAGCAAAGAAATAGAGGAAAACAATAGAATGGGAAAGACTAGAGATCTCTTCAAGAAAATTAAAGACACCAAGGGAACATTTTATTTATTTGCATTTATTGCAGAGATGGGTACAATAAAGGACAGAAATGGTATGGACCTAACAGAAGCAGAAAATATTAAGAAGAGATGGTAAGAATACACAAAAGAACTGTACAAAAGAGATCTTAATGACCCAGAAAACCAAGATGGTGTGATCATTCACCTAGAGCCAGACGTCCTGGAATGCGAAGTCAAGTGGGCCTTAGGAAGCATCACTACGAACAAAGCTAGTGTAGGTGATAAAATTTCAGCTGAGCTACTTCAAATCCTAAAAGATGATGCTGTGAAAGTGCTGCACTCAATATGCCAGCAAATTTGGAAAACTCAGCAGTGGCCACAGGACTAGAAAAGGTCAGTTTTATTGCAATCTCAAAGAAAGGAAATGCCAAAGAATGCTCAAACTACCGCACAATTGCACTCATTTGACACACTTAAAAGTAATACTCAAAATTCTCCAAACTAGGCTTCAACAGTATCTGAACTGAGAACTTCCAGATGTTCAAGCTGGATTTAAAAAAGTCAGAGGAATCAGAGATCAAATTGCCAACATCTGTTGGATCATAGGAACAGCAAGAGAATTCCAGGAAAACATCTACTTCTGCTTCATTGACTATGCTAAAGCTTTTGACTGTGTGGATCACAACAAACTGAGTAACATTCTTAAAGAGATGGTACTACCAGACCACCTTACCTGCCTCCTGAAATATGAAAGTCAAGAAGCAACAGTTAGAACTCGACATGGAACAATGGACTGGTTCCAAATTGGAAAAGGATCAAGTCAAAGCTGTATATTTTCACGTGGCTTATTTAACTTATATGCAGAGTACATCATATGCAATGCCAGACTGGATGAAACACAGTTGGAATCAAGATCACCAGGACAAATATCAATAATATCAGATATGCAGATGACAACACCCTCATGGCAGAAAGCAAAGAGGAACTAAAGAGTCTCTTGATGAAAGTGAAAGAGAGAGTGAAAAAACTGGCTGAAAACTCAACATTCAAAAAACTAAGATCATGGCATCCAGTCCCATGACTTCATGCTAAATAGATTGGGAAACAATGGAAACAGTGACAGACTTCATTTTCTTGGGCTCCAAAATCACTGCAGATGGTGACTGCAGCCATGAAATTAAAAAAAGCTTGCTCCTTGGAGGAAAAACTATGACAAACCTAGACAGCATTTTAAAAAGCATAGACATTACTTTGCTGAAAAAGGTTCATCTAGTCAAAGCTATGGTTTTTTCAGTAGTCATGTATGGATGTGAGAGTTGAACCATAAAGAAAGCTGAGCCCTGAAGAACTGATATCTTTGAACTGTGGTATTGGAGAAGACTCTTGAGAGTCCCTTGGAGTGCAAGGAGATCCAGCCAGTCCATCCTAAAGGAAATCAGTCCTGAATATTCATTGGAAGGACTGATGTTGAAGCTGAAACTCCAATACTTTGGTCACCTGATGCGAAGAACTGACTCATTATAAAAGACCCTTGATGCTGGTGAGAGATTAAATTTCTAGGTAGGTTGATAAGAAGTCCAGGGTTCCCGAGGAGGAGAAAGGGGTTCAGAGCCCTGGAGAAGGAGAAAGTAGCCTGGGGCTCTCAAGGAGACAAGGACATTTTCTACACTGCTTTGTTTTTGGCAGTATAACAAAGCATCTTGCTGGAGGACATGTTTCCCCTTAACAAGAAGGTTTTCTGAGTAATCTTGTTATCTTAAGAAGTGTATTGTGAGAGTAGATCTGGTAAGATCTTTCTATTGTTAATTCTAATCTTGTTAATTTAAGATGTATGTTGTGGGAGTGGGTCTGGTAAAAGTATATAAGGTCTTGGTAAGACTAGTGAGTGGGGGCATTCTCTGCCCCCCTTCTGATGTCTATGTCAGATGCTTTCTCTGTCCCTTTTCTTACTTTAATAAATCTCTGCTATACAAAACCTCTTGAGTGATCAAGCCTGGTCCCTGGTCCTGAAGCTAAATCTTCTTCACAGATCATGAATTAGACATCATTCACTGTAAGCTATCACTGAGAAAGATTGAAGGAGGAGGAGAAGGGGACGACAGAGGATGAGATGGTTGGATGGCATCACCCTCTTGATGGACATGATTTTGAGCTAGCTCCAGAAGTTGGTGATGGACAGGGAAGCCTGGCATGCTGCAGTCCATGGGGTCACAAAGAGTTGGACATAATTGAGCAGCTGACCTGAACTGAATGTCACAAAAAGCTGTCTTTGTTCACCAGCTTTTCATTCTTTGTTTTTCACTCCCCCACCTTAGGAAGTTTTACTTTGGCCATCACATTGCCTTGAGTCTGCTCCGCCAATGCCTACAAATCAGAAGGATCAACTCTTGTCTTTTGCAATCCATTCAACTTGGCTTCCTTATAGCCTGGACCACTCCTGCCTCTTCCTGCCTTTTTGGTTCAACTGTACTTCCCTCTTTGATGTTTCCACTTCTTAAGCTACTAAACACTGGTATCTCATAAAGTATCCCCTTAGTAATTGCTGTATTTTCTTTCTCTGGACACCTACAGCCACTCCTATAAACCTAACACTTAATCTGGTGCAGAGGACTCCCAGGTCTATATTATCAAATTTGACTGCTCTTGACCTGAGTTCAGAATTTCCAACAGTTATCAGGACATCTTCACTTCTAACCTAAAACTCAATCTACTAACAACTAATACTATTTCTTCAGTGTTACTGACATCTCTTCCTTCATCCCTACTGCCAATGTATTCATTTGAGGCCCCATCATGTTTTACTTGGACTATTGTGAAAGACTTGAAACCAACTCTATTTCTCTGTACCCAGTATAGCCCCAGGCTTTATCTTCCTAAAGCACTATTGTGATCTTGACCTTGATTTGCTCAAGCACTGCTGATGTTTCCTGACTTTCTATAAAAATAAAGCTGACATTCCTTAGCATATCTGTGGTCACTCCATTTTTATCTCCGGTTAAAATCTTTCTTCCGCCACTCCCACTTCTAGCTTCAAACCATAATACTAGTTGTCATTCCCCAAATTTTGTAATTGCTTCTGTTGGTTTTTCATTGCTCTTTTTGGTCCCTTGCCAGCATATCCCACCCGAATTTACAGTGTATATACAAAAACAGGTTCAACTCTAATCCCCTTAAATGGTTCCCTAATTGTCCCACTTAAGTTTTATTGTCCTCCTTTTTATGTTTGTAGGACACTTTCACCATGTAAGCATAGTTGTAACTTGAATTTTACTGTCTATATGTCCACTTGCTCCCCCAGACTCTCAGCTCCCTTAAAGCAAGAAGAATATGTTAGTCATCATTAAATTCCTCCACACAGCAGTACTTTGTACACTAGGAATTTAATAAAAAATATTTTAGTTTGAAATGTTTCTCATGAAAAGATTTTTATATTGCTGAGCAGTACAACCAAATGACCTTCATTAACAGCAACAACAATCTGTTAGCATGTGTTTAGAAATGCTAAATACTGAATTAAATTTTTTGATTATGGTACTTCAAAATTTCCTTAATTTATAAAATTCTTTAGTTTTGGGGGAGCATTTTAGCATTGCCGTTAATATTATTTTAATAATTGCTCAACAAATATTTGTGGGGCGAATGTCCAGTGAATATATTCTTATAGGAGTTCATTTTTATTTTATTAGAAGGTGACAATTATATTGCCTAAGAGAGGCTTAAAAGGAAACTTTCAGCTCAAGTTCTAGCAGAAGGCGGCCCATTTCACACCTGACCAATAAAGTGCTGCAAGGCAAGGATGGCTTCAAGACCTGTTTTCCTTTTCCTGCGGGGCAGCTACTCTCCAGAGAATGGCTTCATTTTCTCACAGCTGTCATCTTTTAACCTTATTTTTAAAATCAGATCTATGGGGAAAAAAACACCTGCTTTTCCAGCAGGTGCACAGGAACAGGCTTTAGTGGGAGCCAGCAGGAGTGACTTCCTAATGCCATCATTTCATGTAGATTAGCCAAGACTACAGGGTAGTGCCTTCACTGTTCAGGTACCATTTAATCTAGAGTGTGCATTTCAGAGCCAGTCCGTCATAGCAATCACTGTGACATCTCATATCTGCTTAACTACCTGGTTGTAAACTCACCGTCTCTGGTTAAGTCCAAGTCATTATTCTTCCAGCCACATACTGCTGGATATCAAGGAAACATTTCATTAGCAATAAGAATGACTTTCATTTTTTCTTTCGCTTTCAGGTTTTTGAAGAATTCTTTAAATGAAAATGCTAGCAAAACTTGATTTTCATTTCAGCTCACTGTCACTTTGATTTATTCTCTAAGGAACCAATGAATGGGAACATAGAGCAAGCAATAAAAATGATATATTTTTTTTCTTTTTCAAAGAAGCTTCTCATTTTGGCTCAAAGAAGCTTCTTCTTTAGTAAGCCAAAGTATTGATCTGAAATTAAAGTTACCTATGACTAGAGAATTTTACCTGTTTTACTACTAAAAGTATTTTTTTCTATTGAGAGTCGATATGTGTGTGTGTCTCGGTGTTTTATCTGTGGTTATAGATGTGTGTATATATGTATGTATATATGTGTGTGTGTGTGTGTGTGTGTGTGTGTGTGTATATCTCCACACTAAAGAGACAAAAATATTTATCTGATCCACCCTACTTTTAATTCTTCTCACAGCCCTTATTTATTTATTCCTCACTGAAATCTTTACAAGTCAGAGTGAAACAGTAAAAAATAGGAGTTAAGAACAATTTTGACTGGGTTAAAACTCTGATCACTTTATTTCATAGCACTAAAGTCTTGGACATTTACTGCCATCTCATAATCAGATGCTTAATCTATATGAGAGGAATAATTTTACTCACTTGTGTGGCATTTTATGAACATGGCGTAGTGACATATGTAAAGCATAAACATCAAGCCTAGAACACAGGGGTAGCCAGAAATGATAATGACTATGATTAATCAAAGCACTGTCATGTGACATTGGAAAAGCTCATGAGTAACATGCATCCAGTATATTTGGAGTCTCCATCCTAGCCCCAACTGCCATCTTACTGAGTGGCTTCCTCAATTTCTGGGATGTTGAGTTGTATAAGCTGTTTATATGTGTTGGATTTTAACCCCTTTTTTGTCAGAGCATTTGCAAATATTTTCTCTCGTTCAGTACATTATCTTTTTCGTTTGTTTATGGTTTCCTTTGATGTGAAAAATTTTTTTAAGCTTAATTACATCCCATTTGCTTATTTTTGCTTTTATTTTCTTTGCTTTAGGAGATAGTTCCAAAAACATTGCTATGATTTATGTTACGGAGTGGTCTGCTTATATTTTTCCTCTAGGAGTTTTATGATATCTGATCTTACATTTAGGTCTTTAGTTCACTTTGAGTTTATATTTGTGTATGTTATTAGAGAATGTTCTAATTTCATTCTTTTACATGTAGTTGTCCAGTTTCCCCAATGCTGGTTATTAAAGAGACTGTCTTTCCTCCATTGCATATTTTTGCCCACTTTGTTGTAGATTGACCTTAAATTCATGGGTTTATTTATGGACTCTCTAAACTGTTCCCTCGATCTATATTTCTGTTTTTCTGCCAGTACCAACACTGTTTTGATGACTGTAGATATGTAATATAGTCTGAAGTCAGGGAGCATGATTCTTCCAACTCTGTTCTTCTCAAGATGTTTTGGCTATTTGGGGTCCTTTGTGTTTCCATACAAATTTTAAAATTATCTGTTTTAGTTCTATGAAAAATGCCATTGGGATTGCGTTGAATCTGTAGATTGCTTTCGGTAATAGGAACATTTTAACAATATTGATTCTTGCATTCCAAGGGCATGGTATATCTTTTCATCTATTAGTGCCATCTCCAATTTCTTTCATCAGCATGTGATAGTTTTCCAAGTACAGGTCTTTTGCCTCCTTAGGTCAGTTTATTCCTAGGTATTTTATTCTTTTTGATGTGATGGTACATGGGATTTTTTCCTTTACTTTCTCTTTCTGAGAACGTTTGTTGTTAGTTTATAGAAACACAACAGATTTCTGTGTATTAGATTTGTATCCTGAAACTTTACCAAATTCATTAATGAGCTCTAGTAGTTGGCATCTTCAGCACTTTCTATGCATAGCATCAAGAACATGACAAACTCTTAATTGAACCTTCTAATAACTTTTTGTGGTACTTAGACTAAAATCCACAGCCTGCCGTAACTTACCAGGTCCTATGAGATTAAATACTTGCCCCCCTTATTCTTATTTGTCCCATCATATGCTTCATTCAGCTAATCTAAACAGTGAACTCAGCACTTGTAGCATTACCTGGAACACACAGTGCTTAAATATGTGTTCATTTCATCCATCTATGGATCTTCAGCTGCTGTGGCCTCTACTCTCATGAAACATACTCTGCAGAAGAGATAGAATGTAAATAAGTAAACAAATGAGGTGACTTTCAGATGATGAGATACTACTATGAGGAACACAGCCATGTTCATTTTTCCTAGGGCTGCTTTTACAAAGTATCCAGAACTGGGTGGCTGAGAACAACTGAAACGTATTGCTTCAGAGTTTTGGTGGCCAGACGCTTGTAATGAAGGTGGTTTGTGGGAGCATAACTTCAGTTCTTTACCTGGTATTTTCACTGTATACATGTCACAGTGAACTCTCCTTATGCACTTATACTCTCAATTATTTTGTAAACATTTCAAGGTGAAAGACCATGTTGATGGTCTCACATTCCATGTATATGATATTCAGATTGAATATATATCTAGAAGTAAATAGACTCATTTTATTAGAGAGCAGTTAGCAATTGTTGTTAGAGTGAATAGATATTTTAAAATGTTGTGCATTCCTACTGTAAACTGAACCCAGAAGAAGCTGGAAATAAATTGTTTATCAAGAGAAATAACATTTTATGGCCCAGAAATTTGCTTTAAACATATCTTAGCATATGAATTTAGATATTAGAAATTGTCACAGTGGTATACACAGAAAAGATCTGTCGAATAGAGCTATAATACAGATATTGAAAAATAAAAACTTCTCAAAAGGACATGCTGTACCTTCAACCTTTCTTTCACCTCTCAGTTAACTAACCTGATAATGGGGTTCTGCTATGTCATTAATTAGAGCTATATTGGAGTAATCAGCCTGCCATATGCTTCCCCACCATTGCACTGAATTTTGTATGCTTTTGCTGATGTTTGGCTTTATGATTCTTTGGAATGATCTTTACCAAAGATGGGAGGCTGAGAAGATGAGTCAGTGGGGACTTTTGATTTTAGAAACTCAGCCCTCAGTATCTGAGAATAGTATTTCAGAGAAAGTTTTACTTTACGCTCTCCTGAGACAGTCTTCAGGGAACAGCATGTTAGCCATCCAGCTCTGCTGTGCAATGGAGTGATTTCCTGCACATGCTAATCAAGGTACTTAAACTCCAAAAGTGAAACAGCTTTGTCAGGTGGTAATGTTACCAGTTGTACGTAGGTCTGGAAACTTAGATAATTTTTTAAAATTTTATTCTTGCACTTACTTTGGCAACCTGATGAGAACTGACTCACTGGAAAAAAAACCTGATGCTGGAAAAGACTGAAGGCAGGAGGAGAAGGATCAGAATGGTTGGATGGCATCACCAAGTCAATGAACATGAGTTTGAGCAGGCTCCAGGAGTTGGTGATAGACAGGGAAGCCTGGCATGCTTCAGTTCATGGAGTTGCAAAGAGTCAGACACGACTGAGTGACTGAACTGAACTTACAGATGGAAAATGTCCTTTATGACACTCTATATATTTGATTATATTTTCTAGACTTTATGGACCCTCTGTTTCTCTTGGAATTTTAATGGATTTTCCAGAAAGTTTCAGGTATATAGGACCTTCTTAAGGAAAATTAACACTTTTGGTACAGTTTTACATCAAAAAAGTTTCTGTGCAAGTGTGAGTCACTTAGTCTTGTCCAAATCTTTGTGACCCTATGGACAGTAGCCCTCCAGGCTCTTCTGTCCATGGCATTATCCAGGCAAGAACACTGGAGTGGGTTGCCATTCCCTTCTCCAGGGGATCTCTCTGACCCAGGGATAGAACTCAAGTCTCTTGCACTGCAGGCAGAATCTTTACCATCTGAGCCACCAGGGAAAGAAAAAAGAGTTTCTATAGTGCTTATTGAATCCACAGTTTGTACTATCTTTCCTGAGGAATTTTAGCAACATATATCAAAAGCTTTAGTGTTTTGCCTCTCCTATGAATTAATAATTCTATCTTTAGAAATTTATCATACAGACATAATCATGAATGTGAATAAAGAGTTAACTGTATAAATGTTCATCAAAGCTCTGCTTGTAAGAGAGGAAGTATAAGTTGTATTTAGCTGTAAGGCACAGAAAATCATATTAATCATGTGGAGATATTCTATTCCTAGTTTGTTTCTGCAATCTGATTGAGAAACTATGCTCTTTCTATCCTTCTTCCTTGCCATCCTCATCAGGCAACATTTCTTATATATTATTTCTCTTGGCCACAGATCCAAGCAACAACCTGGAGAAAAGAGGTAAATTATAAATAAAGCTCTTGATTTATTATGAGGAGTGGTGATATTTCCAGAAATCTCCCTATCTCAGTAGACTTGCTGCTACCTCTTACTTGCCAGAAGTGGGTCATATAGCAAATACTAGATGCAAGGAGGCTGGGAAAGTCGGTATCTGGTAAAAAGAGATTTTCCATGATTTATTTAATATTTGGAACCCTCTTGTATCATTTCCCATGGGCTAAACACATTGCAGCCTCAAAACAATCAGAGTTAAATTATCAAGAAAAGGAGAAAGAATAGCCATGGGGTAGGTACAAACACTCTTGCCAATTGTGTGTGTAGTAATTAGGTACAGACACAATAAATCTTTTAAAGTTATGTTATAAATGTGTTTAATATCATGGAAAGTAATTGTTAAATTATAAATACTACAGTTTATTGTATTCTGAAGATTAAAAAAAAATTCCTATATTCAAAACAGGGAAGGAAGACAGAAAGGCTTTGCACTAAAGTGTCTGATAGTCATCTCTGGGTAGAAGGAATTGTTAGGAATCACAGTGAGATTAGAGTTCTGACAGGTTATATTAGACCAGGTAATCAAATATTCCATCCTATGTTTTAGTCATTCTTCTACACGAACCCTCCAAGGAACGAATTTGTTATCTGGCAGTATATCTGAAATCCCAACAGGCTGGTGTCCCAGAATAGATATCTAAACAATCTCTTAATATCTAATGCCTACTCAACCCCCATTTCCCTATACTACCAAGCCCAACCTTCATCTTTGAACCTTAAGTTCTGGTGGCAGAGAAGAGAGAGGAGCAGGCTGGTTCTAATGAAAGGCCTGGATTCATTTGCAATAACCTCCTATTTGGAGGTTTGAGGAGGAAAAAACCTTCATCCAGGGTTTAACTTTTTAAAATGTAATGACTCTAACCATTGGAAAATATACCCTACCAGCATTCCAATTGATGGCCTATGATGTTACTCTTCTGCTCAAAGTGAAAAAGGAGGAAGAGAAAAGAGAAAAAAATATTTCCCTCTCTTGGTCCACAGGATACTTTACATTTCATATGAACCTTCTAAATTGTCTACTTTGAGCATACTTTAATTCCATAATAATAAAAATAAATATTATAATAGCATGTCATTTCTGACACACGCTGCATATTTAATGAGATGTTATTTCCTGAAAGAATGAATGCTGTTTCATGTTGTTTCACTCTTTTGTTTCAAAGGTCATAATTTTTTGCTGCAGTAAATAACATATAGTAGTCAATACAGGGGAAGTGGTAGATTTCGAAATTAATCCTTACAACAAAGGGAAATGAAATGAAATTTTATAAGTAAAAGGAATAGGATCAAGAAAAGGAATATAAACAAAACAATAACAGAGGTAGAAAAATGCTTTAGATTAGAGATGAAGCTTAGAAATTATCTACTTATTCTAATTTTTCACTCTCAAAAGGCACTTCCTAGATACAGCAGGTTTTTCTTGGCTCCCTGAATAAATGGGATTTTTGGCATTTTGGAAAAAAAAAAAAAGCAATCACCTCTACAACACCCCAGACATAGTCCCTTAAATTCTGCTTGAATGCTTTCAGTCACATTGTATTCATTATTATTTAGATAAGTTATATTATTACTGTTTATTTATTACTGGTGATTTTGGGGTTGTACTGAAAGCTTTTAAGATTCGACCTCCTCTCCATCTCATGGTCTAAACTTGCAGACTTCCAAATAAGTATCTGGTGAGATATATGGATGGATATGTTCTTTCTAAAAGTTTTACGTAATTTACTTTTGCTCAAAAGATCAAAATTTCTATGACCCTAATATTATTTAAACCCCCATGTTTTCAATGTTAGGTGCAATGTTAATATTCCTTACTCATTCATTAATACATACATTTATTCTTATTTGGTGAACTTTATTTTGAATGTATCTTACAAGTTGTCTCTTTTTTTCATGATGCCTTTCCTAATTCTCTGTGTTAACTATCTGGCTTTGTTGTTGTTGAGTCACTAAGTTGTGTCCAACTCTTTGCAACCCCGTGGACTGCAGCACATTAGGCTTTCCTGTCCCTCACCATCTCCCGGAGTTCACCCAAGTTCATGTCCTTTGAATTGGTGATGCTATCCAACCATCTTATCCTCTGCTGCCCTCTTCTCCATTTGCCTTCAATCTTTCCCAGCATCAGGATCTTTTCCAATGAGTTGGCTTTTTGCATCAGGTGTCGATTTCCTCTAGTACTGAATGGTTGGATCTCCTTGCTGTCCAAGGGACTCTCAAGAGTATTCTCCAGCACCAATTTGAAATCATCAATTCTTCAGCACTCAGCTTTCTTTATGGTCCAACTTTCACAACTATACATGACTACTAGAAAGACCATAGCTTTGACTATGTAGACCTTTGTTGGCAAAGTGATGTCTTTGCTTTTTAATATGCTGTCTAGGTTTGTCATAGCCTTCCTTCCAAGAAGCAAGCGTCTTTTAATTTCATGGCTGCAGTCACCATCCACAGTGATTTTGGAGCCCAGGGAAAGAAAATCTGTCACTGCTTCCACTTTTTCCCCTTCTATTTGCCATGAAGTAATGGGATCAGATGCCATGGTCTTATTTTCTTTAATGTTGAGTTTTAAGCTAGCTTTTTCACTCTCCTCTTTCATTTTCATCAAGAGACTCATTAGTTCCTCTTCACTTTCTGCCCTTAGAGTGGTAACATCTGCAAATCAGGTTGTTGATATTTCTCCCAGAAAACTTGATTCCAGCTTGTAACTTATCCAGCCCAGTATTTCACATGATGTACTCTGTACATAAGTTAAGTAAACAGGGTGACAATATACAGCTTTGTCATACTCCTTTCCCAATTTTGAATCAGTCAGTTGTTCCATGTTACGTTCTGACTGTTGCTTCTTGACCTGCACACAGGTTTCTCAGGAAGCAGGTAAGTCTGGCATTCCCATCTCTTCAAGAATTTTCCACAGTTTGTTGTGATCCACACAGTAAAAAGCTTTTGTGTAGTCAATGGAAGAAAAGTAGATGTTTTTCTGGAATTCCCTTACTTTTTTTATGATACAAGGAATGTTGGCAATTTTATCTCTGGTTCCCCTGCCTTTTCTAAACCCAGCTTGTGCATCGGGAAGTTCTTAATTCAAATACTGCTGATGCCTAGCTTGAAAGATTTTGAGCATAACCTGACTAACATGGAAAGTGAGTACAATTATCTAGTAGTCTGAACATTCTTTAGCACTGCTGGCTTTGTGCCACTTCTTCATTCTCCTTATTGATGACTTTATGAATACTAGTTGCTTTATTACTGTGTAGCTGTATCGCAACACAGGAAAAAAGTGTTTAATTTTTTTTCTTTGTAAAGAATTCTGAATTATTCAGATAGCCTTTATGTTACAGAGTTAGCTCTAGTATGTTTCCTCTGCTCTTAAAATACAGGTGGAAGACTCCATGTCTTAAACGAATTTTTGTCACTTAGTGCTTAACAGGAGACCTAATTATAAAGTCTATCTCGACATAGAGTATGTAAGGAAGCATACTATATTCTTAATCTATACTATAAATATTATATATATATGTGTATATGTAATCAGAAATATTTATGTGTATATATATATATAATGAGAAATTTATAGTGAATCTTGTAGCTAGAATTGTTTATCTTTTTGAACCTTTAAGAAACCCTGACATAAGCAATACTAAGACCTCTGGTTTTGGCTTTCTCAGCAGCCAACTCTTAAACTAGTTAATAGTTCTTCCAGAAGCAAGCTTCTTATTCCTGCTGATAATTTCTTGAGAGTACTGAGAAAGAATTTTTAAAAAGAGAGTATTTCAGAAAAGACTGTTCAGTGCAAGAGTGATTACAAAACTATGGAAACAATGAGGAATTTTGAGTCACAGACACGCACCAGAGTATAGGACTGATCCTCTTGCCAGACTCATGCTCTGTACATTCTGTGAAATTACAGTTCTTTCACATAAACAGGATCATTTTTGGAATATGCCAAGAAAGGTGCTAATCTATACTCTTGCCTATAATGGTGTATTCGTTCTTAAAAGACAAATACAAAATTACTTATCTTTATTATTCATGCATCATCACACAAATATAAGTACTCTGTCTGGTTTTAATTAGTGATTCAGATAAGAAATAAATTTAGCTTGAAGGATCTTTTGGATTTCTGTTATTGAATTTCCATTTATGATGCAGATTCCAAAAGTCACCCATAAGTTGATTTGACAAACTTTATCACAATTTTGGAAGAATGTAGAATTTATCTGCTCTAATTAAAGATTTTACACTCAGCCTTTTTATTCAAGCAAATATTTAAACTTCCAAATATCCACAGAATGTAAATTTTTGTTAGGTTTCCTTCCTTTGAAAGAAATCAATAGGGAAAAAGGATAACTAAATGCATATTACGTATCAAATGAGAAATACATTTATTTGGAAAGTTCACTAATGGCATTGCTTTGTGTAATTGACATAAAGATGAAGTGTACAGAAAAGTATATCATTTTTGAGGTCACTCACACCTGATTCAAATTCCAGGTTGGTCTGTCACTGTCTAGAAGTGTGATCTCATGATATTTATTTAGCTTCTGCCTCATTCTTATCTCTAAAATGGGGATGATAATACCTATCTTTTAGCATTGTAATGATAATTAAATGGAAACATGTACACTTAAAGCTTGATATATACATTTTAACTATTATAATTAATGTGAAATATAGTTTCTATTGAATTCAAAATTCTATTGGAAGTTCTATCCAGAAAAATTGGAGAAATAACAGAAATAACAGGCATTCAAATTAGAAAACAAGATGTAAAATAATTTCTGTTCACAGATGACACGATTTTATATGTAGAAACACTAAAAATGTTAGAGGTAGTAAGCAAATTCAGGAAAGTTGGAGATATGAAATCAGCATGGAAATTCAGTTGTGTTTCTATACATTAATAGTGAGCAATCCAAAAAGGAAATTAGAAAACAACTACATAAAAGCATCATCAAAAAGAATGAGGAACTTGAGAATAAATTTAACCAGGGTAGGAAAGATTTGTACATTGTGAACTATGAAACATTCCTGCAATATACTAACGAAGACACAAAAATAAATTTTTAAAGTCCTACATTTATGGATTGGAAGATTTTAGATTGTTAAGATGACAATACTACCCCAAATTATTTGAAGATTCAATGTAATTCCTATCAAAATATCACCGGTGATTTTTTTTTTTTTTGCATAAATAGAGAAAAAGAAAGTGAAGTCACTCAGTCGTGTCCCACTCTTTGCAACCCCATGGACTGTGGCCTACCAAGCTCCCCTGTCCATGGGATTTTTCAGGCAAGAGTACTGGAGTGGGTTGCCATTTCCTTCTCCAGGGGACCTTCCCAACCTAGGGCTTGAACCTGGGTCTCCCACATTGCAGGCAGATGCTTTGCCATCTGAGCCACCAGGGAAGATATAAATAGAGAAACCTATCTTTAAGTACATATGTAATTTCAAGGGAACCCAAATAGCCAAAACTATCTTGAAAAAGATAAAGTGGGAGAATTAAGACTTCTAAATTTCAGAATTTGCTACAAAGCCACCGTAACACTGTGATTCTAGCATGGGAAACAGATATATAGGTAAATGAAACCAAATAGAGAGTAAAAAAAATAAAATATTGCATATATGGTCAGTTGATTTTTGACAAGGGCATCAAGACCATTAATATGGAAAGGATTGTCTTTCCAACAAAGGGTGCTGGGAAAACTAGATATCCATATGTAAAAAATTGAAATAGTACCCTTACCTTCTACCATACACAAAATTTAACTCAAAATAGACTAAAATTTCAATAATTTTGAATAAAACTGAAACTGTAACAACTTTTTAAAGAAAAATTAGAGGCAAATATTCATGACAATTGATTTGTCTATGATTTGAATATGACACTGGCCAAAAGAGAAGTAGATAAATTGAACTTTATTAAAATTTAAAACTTTTGTCCATGACATGACATCAAGAGAGTGAAAAGGCAATCCTCAGAGTTAGAGAAAATATTTGGAAAGCATATATTTGCTAAGGGATTGATATCCAGAATATATAAAGAACTCCTATAACTCAGCAACCACTAAAAAAATAAACAATTTAACTTTTAAAAATACATAAGGACACTTGGGTAGACATTTCTCCAAGGAGCATATGCAAATAACCAGTGAGCATATGGAAATATCTCAACATCTCAACATCATTAGCCATTAGGTAAATTAAAATTAGAATCACAATGAAATACCACTTCACACTCATTAGGGTGGCCATTATTAAAAAAGGGGGAAATAAATATTGGTGGGGATGTTGGGGAAATTTGAAATCTTGTGCATTCTTGATGGGTTATAAAATGGTTCAGCCACTGTACCAAAGTTTGGTGGATCCTTGTAAAGCAATACATAGAAAAATTACTATATGATACAGCAATTTCACTCCTTGTTATATACATAAAAGCTTTATTGAAACAGATACCTGAATGCCTATGTTCATAGCTGTATTATTCACAATAGACAAAACATTGAAAATGACTTAAATATCCACAACAGGTAAATGGATAAACAAAATGTGGCATATACATATAATGGAATTGAATGGCTAAAAGGGATGAAATTCTGATACATGCTTCAACTTGGATGATTCTTGAGAACATTTTGCTAAGTGAAATGAAGCCAGACACACAAAAAACAAACACTGTATAATTCCACATATATGGGATACCACTAGAATATGCAAATTCTTAGAGACAGAAAGTAAAACAGGCCTGTAGGGTGAGAGAGTGGAGAGTTATTATTTAAGGGGTGCAGAGATCCTGTTTGGGATTATGAAAATGTTTTACTGTTAGATGGTGATGATAGTTGCACAACATTGTGCTTAATACCACTGAATTGTACATTTTAAATTGGTTAAGATAATTTTATGTATATTTTAACACAATAAAATATTTTCAAGGAATAGGAGGCAAAAGGATATCCCATGCACTAATCTATAGGAAGTTGGAGTAGAGATATTTTGTTAAAAAGTGTTTATATTAAATCAGGTAAAATTACCAGAGGTAAAGAATGAAATTACAGTTAACCCTGACCAACACAGGGATTAGGTACACCAACTTCTGCACAGTCAAAAATCCACATAGAACTTTACAGTTGGCCCTCCATAGCTGCAATTTCACATCCAGATTTATCCAAATGTGGATTATGGAATATGTATTTTTTGAAAGTGTTCCCCTGTTGGCTTAGAGGTAAAGAATCCACTTGCCAATGCAGAGGACACAGGTTCAATCCCTGGGTCAGGAAGATCCCTGGGAGAAGGAAATGGCAACTCACTCCAATATTCTTGCCTGGGAAATCCCATAGACAGAGGAGCCTGGCAGGCTATAGTCAATGGGGCCACAAAAGGGTCTGACACAACTTAGCAATTAAAGAACAGCAATTTATTGAAAATAATGCATACAAGTTGACCCACACAGTTCAAATCCCTGTTGTTCAAGGGTCAACTGTACATACAATCAAAAGTTCAATCAGTGAAAAACACAACAATCATAAATGTTTGCATATAGAAAATACCAATAGAATTTCAAGCTAGAAGAAACAAAAACTGATGGAAGTAAAAGGAGATATAAATAAACCAACAATTATAGTTGGGAGATTCAAAACTCCTTTCTCAGTAATCAATAGAAAGTCAGTAGGATATATATAGATAAAGATTTAAATAACACCAGCAAGCAACACACACGGCATTTTGAAAACATCCCAAACCAAAAGATGAATATAGGTTATTTTCAAATCCTATGGATTATTCCCTGAAATAGAGAAAACAAAAGAAAACTATATCTTAAAACAAAGCTACTATTATCATAAGCCAAATACTAAGCAAATTTAATATATTTGAAATCATGCAAAATGTTCTCTGGCTGTAATGGAACTCAACAAGAACTTAATAACAGAAAGATAACAAGAAAATCTTCAAATACTTAAAAATTAAACAACATGTCTAAATGATATATGAATTAAAAAAAAAGTCACAGATAAATTAAAAAATATTTGGAACTGAATGTGTGTGAAAATCCAAATAAAAATTTGTGGGATGTGACTAAAGCAGTGCTTAGGGTAAATTTATACTCATAAATGCTTATTAGAAAAGAATAAAGGTCTTAATTGAATAATCTTGTTTTTTCACCTTAAAAACTAATAAATACAAAATAACCCAGATTAAGTAGAAGAAAGGAAATAATAAAGACCAAATCTATTCAATAAAATTGGAAAGAGACAAAAAAGAACCAGTGGCCCAAGGATGTTCTTTGAAAATATCAATGATAGTATTATAATAATAAAAATTATTAATAACTTCTGCCAAGGCATGTAAGTAAACTATAGAGAAGCATTTCTTTTAAATACAGATGAAAAAAATCTTCAATATTATACTAGCAAATCTAATAGAATTACATATAGGAAAAAAGAGCACAACATAACTGAATGATGTTTATTCCAGGAATGGAAAGTTTGTTCAATATTTCAGTCAGTCAATGTAATCTACCATATTAACATAATAGAGAAAATCACATGATAATGTCAATTGATGCAGGAAAAGAACTTGGCAAAACTCAGCATCTGTTCTTTCATCATAAAAACTCATCAAACTGGGAATATAAGACACTTCCTCCACATGATAAACAATATCTACAAAAACCTACCACAAATATCGCTTAAAAGTAAGAAACTGAGGGCTTCCTAGGTGGTAGTAGCAGTAAAGAACCTGCCTGCCAATGCAAGAGATGCAAGAGATGTGGGTCCAATCATACATATATATTATGTATATGTATTATACATATATGTATTATACATATATGTATTATACATGCATATACATAATACTACAAATATTGTCTACCCTCATCACTACTAGTCAGCATTAAACTATAAATCATAGTCAGTGCATTAAGGTAGATAAAAGAAATAAGAAGCTTATAGATCAGAAACAAAGAAATGTAAATGTCCTTATTAACAGATTACATGATTGCCTAGAAGAAATGTTCATAGAATCTACCAAAAAGTTTCTAGAACTAATTAATGTTTTGGAAGGTAGCAGGGCATAAGGTCAACACAAAAATATCAATCTTATTTCTATGCACTAGCAATGTATAACTGGAAATTGAAATTTTGAAAAATAATGTAATTTACAATAGCACTCAAACTTGAAATTTTTAGGTGTAAATCTAACAAAACATGTATGCATAATACTACAAATTACTGATGAAACACTTCCAAGATGATCTATCAGAAGGTACCATGTTTTGGATCGACATACTCAAAATAGTTAAAATGACCTTACAGTGTTGTCAATTACTTCAACAAAGCTGGAAAAAAAATAGGTAAGATGTCAATTTTCCCCAACTAATTTGTTGATTGAAGAAAAATCCCATCAGGAATTTTTGTAGATAGGTACTAAACAAGTTGATTCAAAAATTTATAGGGAAAGGTAAAAAATGTAGAGTAACCAAAATATTTGAAAGGGTCTTCAGAAAAACAGTTCAGAGGGCAAGTAAGTATGTAAAAAATATTACCAACATTATTAACTACTAAAGAAGTGTGAATTTCTTTTATAAACAAGAAAAATAACATTCAATGACTCATATTACCCAATTTGAATACTTATAAAAAGCTAAATAATCAAGACTGCATGGTACTGGTGAATGAGCAGATACGGTTATCAATGGAACAGTTAGATGTTTTAGTAAACATAGAATCCATAAATATAGGTTTTCATAAATATGAACAAATGATATTTTATTTATTGTGGAAAAATATACATAAAGTTAATCATGTTTACACTTCTAAAGTGTACAATTCAAAAGGAATTTGCTAATTGATTTCTGACAAAGTTGCAAAGGCAATTCCATACAGAATAGACTGTCTTTATAACATGGGATAAGTAATTATAATTCAACATGCAAAAAACAATAATAATAATTTTGACTCAAACCTCATTCCTTATACACCCAAAAAAATTCAAAATGAACCATAGAGCTAAATTCAAAACATAAAACTATAATAAAACTTAAAAATAGGAGGAAATCTTTATTACTGGGAAAGTTTCTACACACAATTTTAAAAGAACAGTCCATCAAATAGAAAAACTGATTACCAAATTGAATTTCATCATAATTATTATTTTTTTCAGTGACTACACTACTGTGAATATGCAATTAAATACTGCTAAAAGAATAAAAAGACAAGCTGCAGACTGAGAAAAATATTTGCAAATCACATTTCCAAAAAATATGTGTATCCAGAATATATAAATAAATAAATAAATAAATAAATATATATATATATATATATATAAAGAACCCTCATATCTCAACAGAAAGGAAACAAACCCAATTAACAAATGCCAAGTAATAAGTGGGCAAAAGGCTTAAAAAGACACTTTATCCAAGAGAATATACAAATGGAAAACAAAAACATTTAAAGCAGCACATGCTAACCAGAAACATGGATGAAAAAGGAATTCTGGGAACTTTAGTTCAGCATGGCCAAGGTGGCACATAAAGCTATCACAGTTGCTCAGTAATATTCTATGGTATAGAATACTACCATATTCCAAATGGAAGTTCATTCTTCCATTTGCCAACTGACAGATATTAGGGATGTAAATTCTAAAGTTTAGATTCTGATGAATAAAATGACCTTAAATATTTTTGTTCAAGTGTTTAGATGGAGCTATATTTTAATTGCTCTAGGGCAAATATCTAGGCATGGGATTCCAGGATACAATAAACGTGTATTTAACTGCACAAGAAACTGCCAAACTGATCTGTAAGGTAGCTCTACCATTTTTTATTTCCAGCAAAATTTGTTCAACATTCTTGTCAACCCGTGGCATTATCAATCTTTTTGATTACAGGCATTCTAGAGAGTGTCTAAGGGTGTTTCATTGTAGCTTTAATTCATACTTCCTTAGTAGTTAATAATGATATTAATCTTTTTATGTAGTTATTTGCCATCTAAACTTTTTTTCTTAGTGTCTTTTCAAATATTTTGGCCACTTGCTTTGGATTGCTATCTTTGTATTATTCAGTTGTGCTTCCCTGGTGACTCAGATGGTAAAGAATCTGCCTGCAATCCAGGAGACCCAGGTTCAATCCCTGGGTTGGGAAGATCCCCTAGAAGGAAATGACAACCCACTCCAGTGTTCTTGCCTGGAGAATATTCAGGGACAGAAGAGCCTGGTGGACTACAGTCCATGGAGTCAAGTTGGGCATGACTGAGTAACTCACACTTTCACTTTCATGTATATGAAAGCTTTTCTATTACACTTGATAAAGCCTTGAGAAAGAACATTAAAAAAAAAAGAGATAAATTGGAGAACATAAACTAAAAGAAATGGGAGCACTGAATATAGAAGAGAAAAAAGTGAAAAAACTAGATAAAAATAAGAGATCATCAAGTAGTCCAGCTGTTCATTAGAGACATAGCTGGAGCTCTGGAGAAAAAAGGCAATACCTGAGCATTTGTATTTTTCAAAATATTTCAAGATAATTCTGATCAGTTCAGTTCAGTCGTGTCCGACTCTTTGCGACCCCATGAATTGCAGCACGCCAGGCCTCTCTGTCCATCACCAACTCCCGGAGTCTACCCAAACCCATGTCCATCGAGTTGGTGATGCCATCCAACCATCTCATCCTCTGTCGTCCCCTTCTCCTCCTGCCCCCAATCCTACCCAGCATTAGGGTCTTTTCCAATGAGTCAGCTCTTCGCATGAGGTGGCCAAAGTATTAGAGTTTTAGCTTCAACATCAGTCCTTCCAATGAACACCCAGGGCTGATCTCCTTTAGGATGGACTAGTTGGATCTCCTTGCCGTCCAAGGGACTCTCAAGAGTCTTCTCCAACACCACAGTTCAAAAGCATCAATTCTACAGTGCTCAGCTTTCTTCACCATCCAACTCTCACATCCATGCATGACCACTAGAAAAACCATAGCCTTGACTAGACAGACTTTTGTTAGCAAAGTAATGTCTCTGCTTTTAAATATTCTATCTAGGTTGGCATAACCTTCCTTCCAAGGATTCTGATAAGCATCTGAATTTTAAAAAGTGATTACGGGCTTTTCTATTAGATCCTAGTTTTGGTGATAAAGAGTTCTATTATTTTTCTGTTGACCAATCAAGATACAATGGTATAAAGTGAGTAACAGTTGCATAATCACGATAGTAAAAGATGTTAATCAGTTTTCACAATCAATAGCCAGACCAAAAATAAAAGGTAATTACAATTGCAAGACATAATGTGAACATGATTAACTTAACAATATAAAATAATTGCATGCAATTTGGGGGAGTCAAGTAGAGTGATTTGGGAAGTGGAAGTGCATACATGCACATGTTTTCATCTATCCAGTCAGTCTGTGTCTTTTGGTTGGTGCATTTAATCCATTTGTGTTTAAAATAATTATTGATATGTATGATCTTTTTACCATTTTCTTAATTGTTCTGGTTTATTTTCCCTAGGGGTTTTCCTTCTTTTGTGTTTCCTGCCTAAAGAAGTTCCTTTAGCATTTGTTGTAAAGCTGGTTTGCTGCTGCTGAATTCTCTTAAATTTTGCTTGTCTGCAAAGCTTTTTTTCTTCTCCATCAAATCTGAAGGCGCGTCTTGCTGGATAGAGTATTTGTGGCTGTAGGTTTTTTGCTTTCATCACTTTAAATATATCATGCCTTTCCCCTCTGGTTTGCAGACTTTCTGTTGACAAATCAGCTGATAGCCTGATGGGAGCTCCCTTTATGTTACCTGTCATTTTTCCCTTGTTGCTTTTAATATTTTATCTTTGTCTTTAATTTTGTCAGTTTGATTACTGTCTTGGTGTGTTCCTCCTTGGGTTTATCCTGCCTGGTACTCTGTTCTTCCTGGATTTTGTTGACTATTTCCTTTCCCACGTTCAGGAAGTTTTCAACTATTATCTCTTCAAACAATTTCTCAGATCCTCTCTCTCTTCTCCTTCTGGGACCCCTATAATGCGAATGTTGGTGTGTTTAATGTTGTCCCAGAGGTCTCTTAGGCTGTCTTCATTTCTTTTCATTATTTTTTCTATATTCTGTTCTGTGGCAATGATTTCCACCATTGTGTCCTCCAGGTCATTTACCCATTCTTCTGCCTCAGTTATTCTGCCACTGATTCCTTTTGGTGTATTACTCATCTCTATTTGTTTGTTCTTTAGTTCTTCTAGGTCTTTGGTAAACATTTCTTGCATCTTCTCAGTCTTCATCTCCATTCTTTTCCCCTTTTCCCAAGATCCTGGATCATCTTCACTATCATTATTCTGAATTCTTTTTCTGGAATGTTGCATATCTCCACTTCATTTAGTTGTTTTTTTCTGGGGTTTTATCTTGTCCTTTCATCTGGGACACAAATTTCTGCATTTTCATTGTGATTAACTTTCTGTAATATGTTTTTTGTTTTAGCCACTATAAGCCTGTGCTTCTTCTTGATCCTTCTGTCTGCCATCTGGTGGATGAGGCTAAGAGGCTTGTGTAAGCTTCTTGATGGGAGGGATTGGTGATGGGTCTTGCTCTGGTGGGCAGGGCCTTGCTCAGTAAAGCTTTGATCTAATTGTCTGCTGATGGGTGGGGTTGCATTCCCTCCTTGGTAGCTGTTTGGCCTAAGGCAACCAAGCCCTGGGGTCTATGCACTCTGTGGTAGGATTAACCCCAAGAGGATTTATGCTAAGTGGGACCTTCCAGTGCCCCAGTCCCTGTGGTGAGCCCCTGTCAACCCACACCTCCACAGGAGGCCGTCTAACACTAGCAGGTGGTTTTGGTTCAGTCTGCTGTGGGGTCACTGCTCCTCTCCTCTAGGTCTTGGTGTGTGCAAAATTTTGTGTGTGCCCTCCAAGACTTGAGTCTCTGTTTCCCTCAGTTCTCTAGAAGGTCTATAATCAAAGCCTGCAGACCCTCAAGGACACATTCCCCTGGGGATTCCCAGTCCCTTTGTCAGATCCCAGGCTAGGATGCCTGAGTGGGGTTCAGAACTTTCACATTTGTGTGAGAGATCCTTTGGTATTATTTTTCTCCAGTCCGTGATCACCTACCTGGTGGGTATGGGATTTGATTTTATTGTGATTGTCCCCCTCCTAGTGTCTCACTGCAGCTTCTTCTTTGTCTTTGGATGTGGGGTATCTTTTTGGTGGGTTCTAGCATCCTCCTGTCAATGGTTGTTCAATGAATAGTTGCAGTTTTGGTGCTCACACAGAAGGAGATGAGCGCATGTCCTTCTACTTCACCATCTTCAACAGGAAGCCCCCTGGTCTTCATTTAAAGTGGTGTTCCCCTACAGCTACAGGGCTTTCCTGGTGGCTCAGATGGTAAAGAATCTGCCTGCAGTGTGGGAGACCTGGGTTCCATCCCTGGTTTGGGAAGAGACTCTGGAGGAGGGGATGGCAGCCCCCCCAGTATTCTTGCCTGGAAAATCCCTTGGACAGAGGAGCCTGGCGGGCTACAGTCCATGGGGTCACAAAGAGACAGACATAACTGAGCAACTAAGCACAGTACATACATACAGTGGGGTTTTTTTTCAGGCTGGATGTTATCTTTGTCTTTATCTCTCTAAAATTTGATAAAGATGTATCATGGTATAGATTATGTGAATTTATCTTATTTGAAATTTGCTTGGTTTCTTGAATCTGTAGGTTTATATATTTTGCCAAATTTGGAAAGGTTTCAGCTGCTATTTCTTTGAATAATTTTTAAGTTCAACTCTTTCCTCTCCTTCTGGGACTTCAGTGATGCACACATTAAGTTTTCTGTTATTGTTCCTAAGGTTCCTGAGACTATTTTTAGAAAATGTATTTTCTCTCTGTTGTTCAAATTGGGTAAATTCTGTTGTTCTAAACTCAAGTTCACTGATTCTATTCTCTATCATCCACCTTCCATTATTTATCAAGTCTTGAAGTTTTGGCATTTATATTTTTTATCTCTGCAATTTATATTGCTTATTTTTTACAGACTCTATTACTTTGCGAAGATTTTCTACTTTTTAATGTACTTGAAAAGAATTTGTAATTGCTTATTACAACATTTTAATGATGGCTGCTTTGAAATCTTATCAAACAATTATAACAATTAAATAATCTCCTGGATATTGGTATGTGATTTTTAATTACTGTCTTTTGGATATTTTGGATATTGTGTTGAGAGATTAGGGTTCTATTTCTTATCTCCTTCAATTAGTAGGCAGTCTTCATGTTGAGGTATAGCACTAGGGCCATGTATATTCAACTCCTCACCTTTTGATATCAGAAGAGGGGAGGGGGAAACAAAATGCCAAATAGCCCTGCCCCCACATCTCCTTCTACTTTGTTGATGAATAATTGGATAGAATCTCCATTATCTCCTCAGTCTCAAATGGGTGCGGAAGTAAAGTCTGATTGTTGTCCCAACTGATTTTTGATACAGCAATCCAAAAGATTCAGGAGAGCAATTCAATAAAAAGTCAACAATTTTCAACTAATGGTTTTGAATATAATTTTGTATAACTGAATATACATATGAAAAAATTAAACCTCAACTCTTATGTCCAGTTAGAACTGGACATGGAACAACAGACTGGTTCCAAATAGGAAAAGGAGTACGTCAAGCCAGTATATTGTCACCCTGCTTATTTAATGTATATTCAGAGTACATCATGAGAAATGCTGGGCTGGAGGAAGCACAAGCTGGAATCAAGATTGCCGGGAGAAATATCAATAACCTCAGATATGCAGATGACACCACCCTTATGGCAGAAAGTGAAGAACTAAAGAGCCTCTTGATGAAAGTGAAAGAAGAGAGTGGAAAAGTTGGCTTAAAGCTCAACATTCAGAAAACTAAAATCATGGCATCCGGTCCCATCACTTCTTGGGAAATAGATGGCGAAACAGTGGAAACAGTGGCTGACTTTATTTTTCCAGGCTCCAAAATCACTGCAGATGGTGATTGCAGCCATGAAATTAAAAGATGCTTACTCCTTGGAAGGAAAGTTATGACCAACCTAGATAGCATATTAAAAAGCAGAGACATTACTTTGCCAACAAAGGTCCATCTAGTCAAGATAATGGTTTTTCCAGTGGTCATGTATGGATATGAGAGTTGGACTATAAAGAAAGCTGAGTGCCGAAGAATTGATGCTTTTGAACTGTGATGTTGGGGAAGACTCTTGAGAGTCCCTTGGACTGGAAGGAGATCGGTCCTGGGTGTTCATTGGAAGGACTGATGTTGAAGCTGAAACTCCAATACTTTGGCCACCTCATGCGAAGAGTTGACTCATTGGAAAAGATCCTGATGCTGGGAAGTATTGGGGGCAGGAGGAGAAGGGGACGACAGATGATGAGATGGCTGGATGGCATCACCAACTCAATGGACATGAGTTTGGGTAAACTCCGGGAGCTGGTGATGGATAGGGAGGCCTGGCGTGCTGCGATTCATGGGGTCGCAAAGAGTCGGACAAGACTGAGCGACTGAACTGAACTGAACTGATGTGCTACTAGTAAGTTGAAAATAGTATGGGCTGTCCCAGGAAGTTCTCTTTGTTATGCTTTTCAGTTTTTGATCTTACATAGAACTAGATCTCACTAACAGCAGTAACACTGCATTAAATGATATTGAAATTTAACTTTCCATCATATTCCCATTAAAAGTGACACTTCTAGTTAATTCTTTGTTCTTATGAAACATGCAGTTTTTATAAGGATGAGCTTAACTTGAACCATTATAACACTGCTAACATTATAATGCTGCTAATAATTGTAATGGAAACTGCTATAACCTCTTATAATTGTTATATTGTACTTAACATGCTGAACCACAGATTATAAGCAATAAAAATTAGATGGTAGGTATAGTCATTATTTTTATTATTATTTTGCTTCAGGGACAATCTATTTTGTAATATACAAAGTTTATCTGAACGTGAACATGCAGTGGCAGTCTACTATGCTATGAGTTTAAATGCTATCATCTCAAGGACCTTCAGAAATATTGTAAATTCTAGAACATTTGAAAATATTTTGTTTTTTAATATATGAAAGTAAACTTCTTATGATAGAGCATTGTTTATTGGAAGGATACAAAATAGAGCAGGAGATTTCAGGTTCAGATTTTAGTTTGACCCACAGCCTCAAACTTGGCTTCAGAAAGTGCTGGAAGCTATAAGAGGAAGACATGAAAATCAGGCTCCACTCAGTCCTAAAATTGCCATTTCTTTCATCTGCCAGAAGCTTCACTTTCTCCCTCTGCTGACTTTGGTTTTCAGCATGAATAAGGCAGAATTTTTCTTGTTGGTAACAGAAGAACATTTTTTACAGGATTTGTTCCACTTCTTGTTTATTTTGTTTTAGGTGCCAGAAAATGAGTTAAGCAGTATATTCTAGGTTTTAGGTATGAAGGTAGGTGCTGGAGGAAATTACCACCATGAGTCTTCTTTCCTATGCAACAAATCCATATTCCTATCAATCTGTAGTTAAACTAAAGATATAATAGACAACTATGGTGATTCTTTAAAGACTGCAAGCAGCTGAAATGTTTTTCAAGTTTCTAATGTGCTTAAATATGTAATAACTATGGCAGTGAGACAAGCTAAATATGGTATAAATAAAATAATATTAAGAAACTATAGGAAATCAAACCTGAATATTCATTAGAAGGACTAACACTGAAGCGAAGTTCCAATACTTTGGACATCTGATGTGAAGAGCCAATTCATTGGAAAAGACCCTGATTTGGGGGAAGGATTGAGGGCAGGAGAAGAAGGGGGCAACAAAGGATGAGATGGATAGAAGGCATCACTGGCTCAATGGATATGAGTTTGAGCAAAGTCCAGGAGATAGTGAAGGACAGGGAAACCTGGCGTGCTGCAGTCCATGGGGTCACAGAGAGTCGGACATGACTTAGCAACTAAACAACAAACAACAACATGAAAAAACTATATTTACAATCATTTCAAAACGCTGAGTAGAATTCTAGTAATGCGATATTAAACTTAAATTTACTCTTGTAGCTTTGCCTTGAAGAAGGAAATGGCACCCCACTCCAGTATTCTTGCCTGGAGAATCCTGTGGATGGAGGAGCCTGGTGGGCTGCTGTCCATGGGGTCGCACAGAGTTGGACACGACTGAAGCGACTGAGCATGCATGCATGCATTGGAGAAGGAAATGGCAACCCACTCCAGTGTTCTTGCCTGGAGAATCCCAGGGACAGAGGAGCCTTGTGGGCTGCTGTCTATGGGGTCACACAGAATTGGACACGACTGAAGCGACTTAGAAGCAGCTTTGCCCAACTTTGTAGAACAGAACTCTGAACTCTCACCTAAAGGGTAGGCCCGCCTGATATGAGATACCTTTAACTAGATTGAGCCAGATCCACAGGGTGTCTGAAAAAAAGAGGAAGAATCTTCCTCAGAGCTTTTCTTCCACCACTGTCCTCCTGAATAGACCTGAAAAATAGCCCACATTTTCTCCTTGGGACAAAAACATAAAGACGTATCTTGGTTTCATGGTCTTAACATGATTTTCAACTCGATTTTCCATTTGGTAATGAACTGACTTATTAGGACTCATTCTAAATGAAGCTTAACAGTGGGATTCTACATAAAAGACATTCTGGATTTCTGAATGGGCACCTAGAAGAATATCATTTGAAATGATTAAAAGTAGAATTTCTATAATAAATCTACGTTGTAGATCAAGTATGAAGATGTTTTGTTGGTTTCTGTTTCAACCACCACTTGCTGAAGACATTTATTCCCTCTGAGGACTCAGGGTTACTGCTTAAGTTAGGACTTATAACACTTAAACATTCTGACAAAAGATACAAGTCATTCTCCATATTACACAGATGACTGACTCCACCCTTATTTGGGAATAGGGATTTTTGCAGAAGTAATTAGATAAAATGAAGTAATTCTGGATTAGGGTGGGCCCTAAATCCAATGATTCATGTCCTTGTAACAACAAGAGAGGTCAGGGTCACAGAGATTTACATGAAAGGAGGACACCTTGTGAAGACTGAGGCAAATATTGGAGAGTTGCCTCCACAAATCAAAGAATGCCAACAACTGCTGGCAGAGAAAGCCTGGAAGAAAGGCCTGGAACAGATTCTGCCTCTGAGTCTCAGAAGAAAGCAGTCCTACTGACGCCTTCATTTTTAGATTTTAAGCCTCCAACCCTGTGAGAGAATAAATCTCTGTTATTTTGAGCCACCCAATTTGTAGTAATTTGTTATGGCACTCCTATAAAATTAATGTGATTCCCAATTATTTTGATAACCAAAATTCCCCAAGCCTCATTAACATTTGGGCAAGTAAAGAGTCACACAGGTAGTAATAACTCATTTAATTGAGACTTACTCACACTTTCTGATGCAAGGTACTCAGGCCCTTTGAAAAGATTTCCCCTTCCTCACAATCCAAACCTTGTATTCTGGGCACCTCCAGGGAGAGTTTCCTGTGTACGCACAGATGTCTGCCCTCAACAGACCTTTCCACGGCTGCTGTGGATACCTCTCTTTGCCTGTGTGTGCATGGGTGCTCAGTTGCTTCAGTCATATTTGACTCATTATGACCCTATGGACTGCAGCCCACCAGGCTCCTGTCTCCATGGGATTTTCCAGGCAAGAATACTGGAGTGGGTTGCCATTTCCTACTCCAGGGGATCTTCCCGGCCCAGGGATTGAGGACACGTCTCTGCATCTCCTGCATCGCAGGTAGATTCTTTACCATCTGAGTCACTGGGGAAAACCCTTCTCTGCCTGTACTGTCACTGAAAAACTGAAGATGCCAAATTTTCAGGGAGTCTGTGACATTGGAGGGAGGTAAGCCTCTCAAACTCATATGTGTTTCATTGAGATAAAGGGGTTCTAAAACGTTACTGATTCCGTAGAATAGCTTTTTAAATTTCTAAGTATGCCTTTCTCTCTCTTTAGAAACTAGACAAGGGGCTGTGAAGGAAACAGGAAAAGTTCATCAGACTGAACCCATGATTGCCTTCTTCATCAGTTAAGGAATTGAACCTGGTCAGCCCATCATTCTCTCTTGGGATGAGTTCCCTTTAGGTTTTTCATCTCCTATCAAATGGATCTTGGTCAGTCCACCTGCCAGTTCAGGAATATCCAAATTTTAAATGTGGATTAATGAGATGAAATCCTCCCTGAATGTTTGGGTGATTCTGGAGTAAATTCAATGTTTCCTTTCCTTAACATAAAATGTTTAGAATTCTCTACTACTTTCCATGTTTTCTCCCCCCATGAGATTTTATCGAGTTCCTGATATAATATTGTGGCAGGTTTTTTTTTTAACCTGCCCTGTTTCTTGGGGCTGGTGGTGGGTGGGAAGTTGAGTGAAGAGAGGAAAAAAAAATAGGTCAGCTCTTTTGAAAAAGGTCACAGTCATTATTATAAAAGTAAATATTACCTCAGCTACAAGCTCTGTTGCTGCCACTCACTCATATCAGCTGCCCCTCTGCTCCTCCACAGCAAACATGAGAGCTGCTGTTACTGCCCAGGGAATATTACTTGTGTAATAGTTGGTCTTGCTGATTTGTTCTCTTACTGGTGGCTCAGATGGTAAAGAGTCTGCCTGCAATGCGGAAGATCTGAGTTCAATCCCTGGGTCAGGAAGATCCCCTGAAGAAGGAAATGGCAACATACTCCAGTATTCTTGCCTGGAAAATCCCATGGATGGATGGATGAACCTGGCAGGCTACAGTCCATAGGGTCAAAAAGATTTGGGCAAGACTGAATGACTTCACTTCAACCTTCAACAGATAGTACTAGACATGATGGAAAAGATGCTAAAGAGATCACAGTTCTATACTAATCATTACTTTATAATTTTAACAACTCCTTTTCAGCATATAGCCCCTGAGGAAAATGGCCTCTATGTGGTTGTGGTAGGTAACTCAGATAGGTCTGGAAATGTAAATGTGCACAAGAGAAAGTGCTAAGGCTTTGATCCTTCTTTCAGTTTCTACTGTATTTGATTCTGACCCTTTCTCTTCTTAACTCCAACCTCTAGACTCTGTGTAATAATGACCCCCATCTGTACTATGCAGTCCCCTCTAGGATACAAGTTTCTATATACCCACCGCATTGAGACTGGATATGGTAAGAGACAGACATGAGTTTCAGTTTATTTTCATAAGTGCCAGTTGCCATTCTGTGTCTTCTATTTTTGCAAGTTCCAGTTTGTCCTTGCTCTCATTCAACATCCAGTTTTTCCACCGCCCCTCTGGCTAACTGTTGTGGCTTGAAGCTCACCATTAAACACAGAAACAATAGACTGTTTCAACCACTCACACAGTTGTATGATGTCCAATCCTTAAAATAAATTAATCATTCTATATCACTTGTAGCAGTTCTGTTTTCATGATGTAACCCTGACTGATACATTCTCTAATTAGGTAAATTTAAATATGCTTTAATTTCTAAAATAAGGGTATGTCCTTGATTTATATTTATTCTAATTGTTTTCATGAGAATCAGCAAATAATTCTCATATGAAAAAAATTGAATAGTTATATAGCATACAGGTGAAAGCTATATGTGGGGGGACAGCAACATGTATATATTTTTACATATTAATTAATATATTGTCAGTGAGTTTTACTTTACCTAGGAATAAAATAATTATTAATTTAATGAAAATTTTAAAGGCTCAAATTAATTTTAAGACTTCCAAACAAGTGCCATGAGCAATTTACTTGACATATGCAAATAATATTGAAAATAATTATGGAAGATAATGAAATGCTATAGAGGTGTCTGGAAATGTAAAATATTATTCAATTAAAATACTTTTTTCTTTTTATATCAAATTTGACTTTGCAAACTAATTGCACTCAGGTTTTGATTTCTGACAATAAAAGACAGCCAGTGTTCCTGAGATTTTCCTTCCAAGACTTTCTGGAAAATAATCAAAATCCAATTTGTCTGATCTCTCGTCTGTCCTGAATGAAAGAAATGAGAAATCTTTGTAATTGCTTAAAGTCAGAATGAGCACATATTGAAGGTCCTCTTTGCATGGCATATGATTTATAATACATAATGTTTGTTGAATAAATAAATGGATGGATAAACCAATCAATCAGTGAGAACGTGGTCTGCACATATTGATCCCTTCTTACATTGCAGAAGAAGGGAAAGCACCAAACTTCTGATGAATTCCTGCCCCATTTTCTAGGTGGAAACTTTTCATAGACTCACTGTAGTTAACCTGGTCATAGGGTAAGACTAGAGACAACTGTGCCAAGTGGTACTCCAGTTAACAAAATAGGCCATAAGACTAAAAGAAGTTGATAATAGCAATATTTTATTTTCTTTGGTTTCTCCTTTATGTAATGAATGACACTTACTAAAATTTATCAGTGGCTTTTGTCTAATAATATAAACATTGAGATGATAGGCCAGACTACGTACATTTGATGATCTGGAGAATTTCATGAATGTGAGCTAAAGGTAGTTTAGAGTCAGGTGACTTTTGAATGAAAAGATAAAGGTCCTCCAAAATGTCAGTGCCTCTGATTCTAACTACCTGGATTTTTCTTAGTGTGAGGAAGTCAGAATCATGAAAGAATTTAGTTACTCCTCAATTAAACATGTAGGTAGATCTGATTCTGGCCAATTGTGTTAGAAGCTAACAAGTTGAAATGAAAGTGTGCTCTCATTAAAGGAGTAAAATTGGAGACAAGATAAAGATAGATAAAGGAGATCTAACCAGTCAATCCTAAAGGAAATCAATATTCATTGGAAGGTCTGATGCTGAAGTTTCAAAACTCTGACTACCTGATGTGAAGAACCAACTCACTGGAAAAGACCCTGGTGCTGGGAGAGATTGTGAGCAAAAGGAGAAGGGGAATGGAGATGGTTAGATAGCATCACTGACTTAATAGACATCAATTTGAGCAAACTCTGGGAGCTAATGAAAGACAAGGAAGCCTGGCAATCTGCAGTTCATGGAGTCACAAAGAATTGGACACAATAATGAAGGTGAAAGAGGAGAGTGAAAAAGCTGGCTTAAAGCTCAACATTCAAACATGAAGGCTATGGCATCTGCTTCCATCACTTCATGGCAAATAGATGAGGAAACAATGGAAACAGTGACAGATTTTATTTTCTTGGGCTCCAAAATAACTGCAGATGGTGACTGCAGCCATGAAATTAAGACTCTTGCTCCTTGGAAGAAAAGTTATGACAAACTTAGCATATTAAAAGGCAGAGACATTACTTTGCTGACAAAGGTCCATCTAGTCAGAGCTATGGTTTTTCCAGTAGTCATGTATGGATGTGAGAGTTGAACCATAAAGAAGGCTGAGCACCGAAGAATTTATGCTTTTGAATTGTGATATGGAGAAGACTCTTGAGAGTCCCTTTGACTGCAAGAAGATCAAACCAGTTAATCCTAAAGGAAGCATTCCTGAATATTCATTGGAAGAACTGATGTTGAAGCTGAAGCTTCAAATCTTTGGCTACCTGACACGAAGAACTGACTCATTAGAAAAGACCTTGATGCTGGGAAAGATTGAGGGCAGGAGGAGAAGGGACAACAGAGGATGGGATGGTTGGATAGTATCACTGACTCAATGCACATGAGTTTGAGCAAGCTCTAGGAGATGGTAAAAGACAGAGAAGCCTGACGTGCTGCAGTCTATGGGATTGCAAAGAGTCAGACATGACAGGGCGATTGAGCAACAACAACAATAGCGACTAAACAGCAACAACAAAGAATCTTTACTTTAAATTCATGCTCTTGTTGTGATACATGATAGCTATGATGGATGATGAGTAGTGAAATTAACTTGCAATGTACGTGTAATACAAGAGTTTTACATAATAATATAACATTTGAAGACTGTTCTTAAGGACTGAACGGTACGTCAATTACTTAATGGCTTTATTGTCACTTAAGACTGAAACTCCTATCAGCTTTTCAAATAAAAATGACTAGATGAAAAAACTCCAAATTTTATCTTAATGACCTAGTTTTGTTAAAAACATTTTTATTCATATCTTGATGTTTTGTATCCCCTTAGGAAGAGATAAAATCAAAATTATTGAAATTGAATAGTCATCAGGATCACATTTATAGCCCATTAATATTAAATAGCCAAAATGCCCTCTTTCACCTGTTATACTGAATGCATTTTGTGCTGAGTGATAGATATAATGAATTATCCTTAATTTCAGGCCCTTTATAGGGGCAAAGAAGTTAACTATATAATGGAAAAACTCTTCAGAGCAAAAGGTCATGTTTTTCACTCAAAGGTCATACCATTTAGTGTAATTGATTTAAAAAATCAGGCAATGGGCAGAGAAGGGGAATGACTGAGAAAAGCAGAGAGAAGTCTTCACATATAGGGAAGCTAGATCATTAGAGTTTGAGTCCTTGTATTAGGAGGGCAGGAAGGACAAAGACAAGATGGTTAAGATACCCTAGGTCATGTTATTTGGTGTTTAAAATTCCATGATATAGCTATTCAAATTTATTCTGTGGTCCCTTCATCCCAAGGTGAGAACTGGATTCCTGAAAAAACTTGTGGGAGACTTAGACTTTGTGGTTAGGAAACTTAAGACCTTATTTAACAAGCATGATTAAAATAAGCCAAATTAATTGTAGCAGTTTTAAAATACAGTACCCAATTCGTTGAGAGGAGGGGGTGTATAATCCCCCTTCTCCTTGAATTTTGGAGAACTTGTGACTACTAGAGAAATGATGGTAAGTGACTTTTTAATCTAGGTCACAAAAAGAACTGAGACTATTGTCTTGCTCACTGGAGCACTTGTACAAGAACCCTGAGGTTGCCATGCTGTGAGAAGTCCGCAGAGCGTGTGTAGAATCCCAGGGACAAGCTCTGAGACTGAGTGAGAGTGGCCCTGCAGGCCCTAGGTGCTCCAGCCTCCTTCTTTTACAGCTGCAGCCACTATCCAAGTGCAGCCTCATGAAAGACATCAAGACAGAACCTGCTGTCATGCTCTTTGGGAATTTCTGACCTGTAGAAATTGTGAGACATAACATAATGATTGCTTTATTAAGCCATTAGGCTTTGAGCTCATTTCCTGTGGGACAACAGAGAATTAGAATGTAATTTGGTATCTGGAATAATATGAACCTAAAACAGCTGGCATTGGCTTCGGAGTCCAGTGGTGAGCATGAGTTGCGTGGACTTGAGGAGACTGTGAAAAGAAGCTAGATGCACCTCAAGGAGATTGTTAGTGAAGGCCTAGAGGAAATTGAGAAAATGTTATTCGAAGCTGGAGGAAAGGAGATTCATTCCATGCAGTGGCATAATGTTTAGCAGAGCTCTTAATCATGGAATTATCAAAAAGAGAAAATGTACCTCATGAGTTGATAGATCTGGCTAAGATTTGGGGGCAGGATATTGGAAGTGTGAGCTCTTTCAGCCATGCATAGTAAGTTATATTTAAAAACAGATGAAGCACACAAAGGAATCACTCACTTTCAAGCATAACTTGGAAGAAATATAAAGGATTCAGGGCTTTATGGGTATTGAGGCAAAATCATTTTTCAGTCCCAGTTTCTGCAGATGGCAAAAGAAAATAATACAATGTTTAAATTAAGAAATAACTTCAGGGCAAAGACTAAATCCAAAGTGAGCCTATAAGATTCCTTGTTAAAGAAAAGAAAGTGTTAGTCACTCAGTGGTGTCCAACTCTTTGTTACATGGACTGTAGCCCACCAGGCTCCTTCATCCATGGGATTCTCCAGGCAAGAATACTGGAGTGGATTGCCATTTCCTTCTCCAGGGGATCTTCCCAACCTAAGGATTGAACTTGGGTCTCCTGCATTGCAGGCAGATTCTTTACCATCTGAACCTCCAGGGAAGCCCTAAGACCTCAGAAAAATTTAATTGTGTCACATAAATCCTTTTCTTCCTTGTGCATGCTCAGTCCTGTTTGACTCTGCAACTTCTTGGACTGTAGCCCACCAGACTCCTCTGTCCATGGGATTTCCCAGGCAAGAATACTGGAGTGGGTTGCCATTTCCTACTCCAGGGGATGTTCCTGACCCAGGGATGGAACCCTGGTCTCCTGCATTGGCAAGTGGATTCTTTACCACTGAACCACCAGGTAAATCCTTTCAGACAGAGAAACAAGACTTCTAAAGATTTTAAGGGCATCCCTGGCAGACCCCCCTCACTGGTAGACAATAGGTCCCCAAGAATCTTAGGAGTGTTTTCTCATAGATGCTTCATAGGGAAATCAAGGTAGAAAAGGGTTTATCATGAAAAGATTGGTGGGTTTGATCTCTATCTGAAATAATCAGTTATAAATTGCTACACAGAAATCCCGTAACATTTTCAAAGTGTGTCAGTGTGGATAGAACAGGCCAAAGGAAACACAAAATACAAAACAGTGTTTGAATCTTTGAATCTCTGCAGGCAAAAGACAGTCTGAGAAAACGACTCAGTTGCATACACAGCCTCCTTTTTATGGGAAAGGAAGGATAACTCACATGGCAGAACAATGATCCAACAAGATGGAACCAAGAACTCTGGAAGATCAGCACCAGGTTGCAGTACTGGCTCATAATCAAGGAACTGGAAATGTGTGACTGACTACCTTTAAATTGCTATATGTCACTAACCCATGTGCTTCCCATTTCCACCTTCCCTCTCCTTTGGAACAGCAGTGTCTGTGGCATTTATCCCATGCCTACCCTACCAATATGTATTTCATGAGTACAGGAGGAAAATAACTTTTCATTTTAAGTCACACATCTTAAAATTAAGAGAAGCCACACCTGAGGAAATACATCCAAGGAAACTAACCCAGGGATACTCATGACATCTGTAATGAAGTGCTGGGCCTGAGACTGACGTTGTAATGAGAACAAACTTGCAGAGACTATCAGGAGAGAGTGATTGTATTTTGAGTGTGAAAATAATGCAAATAATTTGAGGCCAAAGTGAAGAATATGGAGATTTAAAAACATGACACCATACTGTTTGGCACTCCTCCTACTGAGAAGTGGAGTCTATACCCTTTATTTTAAATGTTTAAATGTTTTAAATATTGGAAGCAGTATGATTGGGGGGGGAGTAATATTATGTGACTAACAAGGCTGGGTAATAATAAAAGGCTTCTGCTTGTTCATCAGTTCTTTCATGCTGGAACCCTGAGCTGCCATATAAGCAGTTCAACTGTCCGAAGCCCACCAGAGCTGGAAGAAAGCCAAATTAATTAAAAAAGAAGACAAAATGGAGAAGATCTAGAACTGTATGATGAGAGAAAGAGAGAGAAAGAGATCCCATGCTTGCCAGCCCTTAGATGTTCCTACTCTCCACTGTTGTAGATCCAATTATAGTTTGATGGCTATGTCATGAGAGACCCCTGAATAAAGTCTACTCAGTCCAATCTCATCCAAAGTTCTAACCACAAAGATGATGATAGATGATAATAACATGATTGGTGATGTTTTAAAACACTAAGTCTTGGGATGATTTGTTACATGGCAATATGGCAGAAAGTGAAGAAGAACTAAAAAGCCTCTTGATGAAAGTGAGAGAGGAGAGTGAAAAAATTGGCTTAAAACTCAGCATTCAAAAAACTAAGATCATGGCATCCGGTCCCATCACTTCATGGCAAATATATGGGGAAACAATGGAAACAGTGACAGACTTTATTTTGGGGGGCTCCAAAATCACTGCAGATGGTGACTGCAGCCATGAAATTAAAAGACGCTTGCTCCTTGGAAGAAAAGCTATGACCAACCTAAACAGCATATTAAAAAGCAGAGACAACAAAGATCTGTCTAGTCAAAGCTTTTGTTTTTCCAGTAGTCATGTATGGATGTGAGAGTTGGACTATAAAGAAAGCTGCTGCTGCTGCTGCTAAGTCGCTTCAGTTATGTCCGACTCTGTGCGACCCCATGGACTGCAGCCTACCAGGCTCCTCTGTCCATGGGATTTTCCAGGCAAGAGTACTGGAGTGGGGTGCCATTGCCTTTTCCAAAAGAAAACTGAGTGCCAAAGAATTTATACTTTTGAACTGTGGTGTTGGAGAAGACTCTTGAGAGTCCCTTGGACTGCAAGGAGATCAAAGCCATCAATCCTAAAGGAATTAAGTCCTGAATATTCATTGGAAGGACTGATGCTGAAGTTGAAACTCCAATACCTGATGGTATTGGCCACCTGATGTGAAGAACTAATTCATTAGAAAAGACCCTGATGCTGGGAAAGATTGAAGGTGGGAGGAGAGGGGGGCGACAGAGGGTGAGATGGTTGGATGGCCATAGAATCACTGATTCTACAGACATGGGTTTGAGCAAGCTCCAGGAGTTGGTGATGTACAGGGAAACTTGGTGTGCTGCAGTCCATGGGGTCGCAAACATTCGTACATGGCTGAGCAATTGAACTGACTGAATAAACAACCAGAATGGTCATGGATAAATCAATTAATGCCCTTTCATTTGTTGTCCCCTTAAATGCAGAAGTAATAACAGTCTTTTTTAAAATTGACATAGTTAATGTATGATTTCATATGTTTCATGTGTACAGCATAGTGATTCACAATTTTTCAAGATTGTGTTCCACATATGTGCTGTGCTCAGTTGCTCAGTTGTACCCAACTCTTTGTGACCCCATGGACTGTAGCCCATCAGGCTCCTCTGTCTATGGAGTTTTCCAGGCAAGAATACTGAAGTGGGTTACTATTTTCTACTCCAATATTCCACTTATAGTTATTATAAAATGTTGATTGTATCCCTGTGTTGTACAGTATATCCTTGTAGCTTATTTATTTTATACACATTAGTTTATACCACTTAACCCTCTATCCCTAACTTAACCCTCCCCTATTCCCTTTTTGTAGTGGTAACCACTCGCTTGTTCTTATATCTGTATGTTTCTGTTTTATATTCACTAGTTTGTTTTATTTTTCAGATTTCACATGCAAGTGATATAATTATGTCTTTCTTTTTCTGACTTATTTCTCTTAGCGTGTGTGTGTGTGTGTGTGTGTGTGTGTGTGTGTGTATTAGTCACTCAATCACATCCAACTTTGCAACCCCATGGACTGTAACCTGCCAGACTCCTCTATCCATGGAATTCTCCAGGCAAGAATACTGGAGTGGGTTGCCATTCCTTTCTCCAGGGGATCTTCCCAACCCTGGTATTGAACCTGGGTCTCCCTCATTGCAGGCAGATTCTTTACAGTCTGAGTCACCAGATAAGCCCTCTCTTAGCATAATACCCTCCAAGTCCATCCATGTTGCAAATGGCAAAATTTTGTTCTTTTTTATGGCTGAGTAGTATTCTAGTGTGTGTGTGTGTGTGTGTGTGTGTGTGTGTGTGTGTGCTTTTTTAGTTAATCATCCATTGATAAACATTTAGGTTGCTTCTGTATCTTGGCAATTGTAATAATACTGCTACGAACATTGGGGGGGGGTGCATGTATCTTTTCAAATTAGTGATTTGGAGTTTTTTCAAATATATACCCAGGAGTGGAATTGCTGGGTCATATGGTAGTTCTGGGGCTTCATGGTGGCTCCGTGGTAAATAATCTGCCTGTGATGCAAGAGCTGCTGGAGACGCATGTTCGATCCCTGAGTCAGAAGATCCCCTGGAGGAGGACATGGCAACCCACTCTAGTATTCTTGCCTGGAGAATACCATGGACAGAGGAGCCTGGTGGGCTACAGTCCATAGGGTCGCAAAGAGTTTGGACAGGAACGAAGTGACTTAGCATGCACGCACATGGTAGTTCTATTTTTAGTTTTTTGAGACACTCCATACTCTTTTCTATAGTGGCTGAACCACTTTACATTCCTACCAACAGTATACTAGGGTTTCCTTCTTTCTAAATTCCTGCCAAGTTTATTTATGTTCTTGGTGATGATAGCTATTCTGACAGGTGTGAGGTGATACCTCATTGTAGTATTAATTTGCATTTCTCTGATGATTAAAAATGTTGAGCACATTTTCATGTGCTTATTGACCATCAGTATGTCTTTTTCAGAGCAATGTCTATTTAGATCTTCTGCCCATTTTTAAAATCAGGTTTGTTTGATATGGAGTTGTGTCAGCTGTTTATATATTTTGGATGAAAGTGAAGCTGTTAGTTGTTCAGTTGTGTCCAACTCTTTGAGATGCTATGGACTGTAGCCCACCAGGCTCTTCTGCCCATGTCATTATCCAGGTTAGAATACTGGAATGGGGAGCCATTCCCTTCTCCAGGGGATCTTCCTGACCCAGGGATCAAATCCAGGTCTCCCACATTACAGGCAGATTCCTTACCATTTGAGCCACCAGGAAGGCCCAATATTTTGGATATTAACCTTTTAATGTGATATCATTTGCAAATATTTTCTCCCATTCAGGTTATATTATCATTTTGTTGATGGTTTCCTTTGATGTGCAAATGTTTTGTGTTTAAGTATGTCAGATTTGTTGATCTTTGTTTATTTCCATTGCTTTAGGGGATAGATCCAAATAAATATTGCCACTATTTTTTTCAAAAGTGTTCTGCCTATGTTTTATTTTATGAACTTTATCGATTCTGATTTTACATTTAGGTATTTAATTCATTTTGAGTTTATTTTTGTTTATAGTGTTAGGTAATGTTTTAATTTCATTATTTTACATGTAGCTTCCAGTTTTCTCAGTATGTCAAGATACTTTTTTTATTCCATGGCATATTCTTAACTCTTTGGTCACATATTGACCATAGGTATATATTGTTTATTTCTGGGCTCTCTATTCTTTTCCATTGATTTGTCTATTTTTGTGTCTGTACCATGCTGTTTTGATTATTGTAGCTTTGTGTTGTAGTCTGAAGTCAAAAAGCATGATGCCTCCAACTCTGTCCTTTTTTATCAAGATTATTTTGGCTATTTGAGGTCTTTTCTGTTTTCATAGAAATTTTTAAATTACTTGTTCTAGTTCTGTGAAAAATTTCCCTGGTATTTTGACAGTGATAATAATAGCCCATTTAATTAAGAGATTATCAATTACATTATACATATCTTAAATTAGAAATGCTAATTATTTTTTATTCATCATGCATTGCTCACTGAAAATGTTTCAGTGTGATGCTGTAAATCCTTTGCAGAACTATGCATATTTTAATGCATGTAGTTCTTCATGCAAATAGTAAATATGTTTATTTTTGACTTCCTCATTTGGATATGTTAATGACTGATTCAGGTTCTGGATCTCAGAGATAGTAATTTAGAGGTTGTTAGTGGAAAAGACATTAAAATATTTACAAGTAGTATCACAATAGAAGTTTCCTGAATTTCAAGTATACTATAATTGATATCCTCAGAATTGAGAGTCATATATAAATTGTGTTTGTTTGTTTGCATAATCTACATTCTTGCAAAAGAGAAATCCAAGGTTACAAAGGTATTGAAGAATCGTGGCTAACAACAAAGTTTCCAACACTTATATCTATAAATTGTGAAAACTAGGATCCCCATACCTCAACAGCTTCAAGAAGCCCATATCTATCTATGGTTTTCCCTGAAGCAAGTGAGGCAATACATATGAGATGAGTATCTCGGAGTCATGCAGGGATGAAAGAAGATGCAACTCTGGAGGGGTTGTGGTGTGGTTACATTCTCCCTGGAGAAGTGGAATATAAAGAGTTAAGGCTAATATTGTACAGTAATTGTGTTTCTTAAAATATATCTGCTCCCTTTGGAAATAATATGATAACAAATGATGTTGGTCTGTCTTTCTGAGGGACTAATGGGAAGAGGCAAGAGAATATTCCTGTTGGTGCTACTTCATCAAGGGCTCAAGAGTCAGTGTACAGAATGTTACAGAAAAGTTTTACCACAACAGTGAGAAGTGTAATGTGGTTAATGGGTGCAGTTCTCGGAACTAGGGTAAGTGTGATGTTTATGAGATTAGTGTGAAGCCATGGGGAAAAAGAGGACTGAAATCCTTCCCATCTTAGCTGTATGCCATTGAGCAGAAATAGTGTCTGGAGTGGGGTGAACATGAAGGAAAGGTCCTAGTGTTTTACCAGGGAATCTAGATGTTAGTTGAAGGAGAGCAGGAGGAGGAGGAAGAAAACAAGAGGCTGAAGAAGGAATACCTATATCCCCTTGACTTTCTTGTTGGGCTAGGAAACTCTATGACCCTAACATATAGAGAATATGAATGTTTTCCCTTCATCTTTTAAATGAACTAGAAGAATGGATAGCAAATCCATGGGGAAAATGACAGGAAAACCTTGGGAAACCATCCACTGGATCACGCATCCTTTAACATCAAATTTCAGTTTTTCCTTATCAGTGTAACTGAAAGTTAGTGAGGAAACTTGCTTTCCTGTTCGATGAGTTATTTTAAGTTACCCTTATTCTTTTTTTCCTACTATTATCCTGCTGTGTCTTAGATGTATATAGCAATTTATGTTCACAGAGCTCAAAATATTATATGTTATCTCATTTATCTTCAATCCCTAGAATTTTATACCCGTGTGAAATTTTCCTAGGCAGATCCTACAAGTTCAATGATATATATTTGGGCACATTTTACCCAAGGGGCTCTTAGATGTTGGAAACTGTCAGGGGCTATTTTTAGATTAGAGGGAATTTAGCATTTCTAAAAATAAGGATTCCACCTACTAGATTCCTCTGCATTGCTGAAAGCAGCCTTTGGAGCAGAATCAGCAGCAGGAATTCAATAATCCCTGAATGGAAAGGCCACAGAATAGCATGGGAACTGACCTTCTCTCTTGGGAGTTGGTAATGAGGCAGATGGCTCAAAAATTAAAGACATATTCTGCCCTATATTTCTGCACCGATGGTACAAAGAAGTGGAAATATCACTTTTAGGATGACCTCTAAAACTATCTATATACTGCAGTTGTATTTCAATTAGCAAGAAGGTAGATATATTAGAAAGAGTTTGGACTTTTGTGAGAATCCAGACTTTAACTCTTACCAGCCCTTTTAAAAATGGAACAGATGAAGGAAAGAGTGTATCTTGTGGTTACGCCAAGGGACCTGAATTATTAGAGCATAGGACAAATGTGGTAAAGGTGAGTGACAAGTGAAGATGGAAAGGTAGGCAATGGCAAGACAATATATGGCATGATGAAAATTCTGGATTTTATTCTGAAATAAGGGAAGTTAGCAGCGAGTTTTCAGTCAGGAAGTTCTGGTCTACCCCTTGGAAACAGAGTCTAGACAAATGGCTAAGAGACATCCATGCCCAGCCCCATGTACACCCTTCACTTCTCCATGCAAGAGCCTGATGCCCTGCCACATACAGTCCAGCTGTATGAATAGACCACAGTCTTCAGTGAGTATTCCTGTCTTTAGCTACATTTGTGGAGTTTCTGATGGGCAGTGGAGGTTACTGCCAGGCACAGCACAGCCTCTTTGGAGACAGGTGACATACAGAAATTCATCACTGTTTACCAAGAAACACCCATAAAAGCAGCTAACCTGGGAAAAGTATTGAATTGAAATCTGCAGAATCTTTGCAATGAGTTCTGATCAAAATGGGATAAAAACGCAGTGTGCTTCCTATCCATTGCCTCAGTATTACTGGACTGAAGGATTGTTGCTTCTTGTCAGGAAGTTCATTTCATTTCCTATTACTTCCAGCTTCACGTCCAAAGCACTGAGAATTTCAAGTGGAGTATATTTAAATAGACCAGTTTCTTTATGTTATTTTTGTGTTCAATTTATAATTTTTTTCATAACCCTATTGGATGAGGGCTAGATGAAACACAACTAGAATCAAGATTGCCAGAAGAAATATCAATAATCTCAGATACACAGATGACACCACCCTTAACGCAGAAAAGAAAGAGGAACTTAAGAGCCTCTTGATGAAAGTGAAAGAGGAGAGTGAAAAAGTTGGCTTAAAATTCAACAGTTAGAAAACTAAGATCATGGCATCTGGTCCCATCACTTCATGGCAAATAGATGGGGAGACAATGAAAACAGTGACAAACTTTATTTTTTGGGGTTCCAAAATCACTGTAAATGGTGATTGCAGCCATGAAATTAAAAGAAGCTTGCTCCTTGGATGAAAAGCTATGACCAATCTAGACAGCATATTAAAAAGCAGAATCATTACTTTGCCAACAAAGGTCCATCTAGTCAAAGCTTTGGTTTTTCCAGTAGTCATGTATGGATGTGAGAGTTGGAGTATAAAGAAAACTGAGCACCGAAGAATTAATGCTTTCAAACTGTGGTGTTGGAGAAGACTCTTGAGAGTCCCTTGGACTGCAAGGAGATCCAACCAGCCAATCCTAAAGGAAATCAGTCCTGAATATTCATTGGAAGGACTGATGCTGAAGCTGAAACTCCAATACTTTGGCCACCTGACTCATTGGAAAAGACCCTGATGCTGGGCAAGTTTGAAGGCAGGAGGAGAAGGGGACAACAGAGGATGAGTTGGTTGGATGGCATCACTGACTCAATGGACATGAGTTTGAGCAAGCTCCAGGAGTTGGTGATGGACAGGGAAGCCTGATGTGCTGCAGTCCATGGTGTTGCAAAGAAACAGACATGACTGAGAGACTGAACTGAACTGGACTAAATTAACATGGCTTGAATAAACCTTCCAGATCCTGTGGAAGTCTCATATAATAACATGAGATTTCCTATTACATTCAATCTAACCAGTGCAACCTTAAAAAATTTTTGTAGAGAAAGTTAAGAAGTAAGGATTTATTGCAATAGAATAGCATTGCCCTTGTGGAGAAAGAAGGCATTGATGTTCACAAGTGGCCTTTTGATGATAGTGTCCCGCCATCTAGCCAGATTGCTGATGACTGGTTGAATCTTATAAAAAATTAAGTTTTGTGAAAACATGGAAACATGGTTTTTGTGTTGCTACTGATGTGCAGGTCTTAGCAGAGTCCAGTGCTTGTCATCCTGATATTAACTGAAAGTAGAATGAAATATGAAGATGCAGTGCTGTTCATAAGACAAAAGAGGGGGTGGGGATTTTAAAAACAAGGAACTTTTGTACATGAAGTATTGTTCTAAAATATGACCGTGCTTCAAAACTCCAATGACCATAGAAGCAACTGTTGTAATCAAAAAAACCAGAATGCCTAGTGTTGTTGCCTTAGAAGTGGAACTTAAGATATGACCTAATTTGCCCTTCTTATTAGCCAACACAGTGGTTTAGTAAGTCTTAGTGAAGCTTCCATAGTAGTCTGAAAAGTAGTGTCACCAAATCACAAGCTTGGCATAATTATAATCTCCGTGTTTCAGTTACAGCCAGCCTATTTTGATACTTAACAAAAGATTCTCATTGTGCAGCATTTAAAATGTACTTATTACTTGTGCCAATGTGAAATCATACAGAATTATGTTGTTTTTAAATTGATTCTCATGCCAGAATCTTACCAAAATGTAAAAAGTTAGGGATATCAGCTGCCAAAATACTCAGCACAATACTTGTATGTTTTTACTATCACACAGAACTAAAATCCCAGGAATTATGAAAATTCTAATATTTATGTGGTTCATATCTTCAGTCATTTCAAACACTGATAGCAGGGCCTATGTGTATATTCACCTGCTCAGTTTATGTTTACATCGCCCATATTTGTACCAGCTTACGTCATTTGTGAACAACCATTGGTTTTTATTGAATTTTTACCAAATCTTATGTTGATTATTTTTTAAAATTTTTAAAGTTGATTTGTGTAAATTGAAGTATAATTGCTTTACAATGCCATGTTAGCTTCTGCTGTATGACAACATGTATCAGCTATATGTATACAAATATCCTGTCCTTTGAGTCTCCCTCCTATCGGCCTCTCCATGCATATGAAGTTATTTAATAACATATTTAATAACTTCATATGTATCTCCTTTTATATTCTTATGGAAAATTTCCATTTTGAAAATCTACATTGTACAGAAGCACATCTTTAATGACTCCAGAAGAAAAAGCCTTACAGTTAATCTTCATGTTTTATAGCACAACAGTAAGGATTTGAAAAAAAAATGGGAAATGATATTAAATATTTTTCATAAAATGTTACCTTTGTTTTATTACAGGACATGTAGCATATGTGCTTTAATCTGATGAATATTTTTAAAAGGTAAAGATGCTTTATCATACTTAAAATAATTTCCAGTGATCAAATTTCTGATAGTCTTTTAATTTTTTTAAAACACTAGAAGTTGTTTACCAACTATTATTTTTCTTTAAAGTGTAGTTTTCCAATAATTGAGTAGACATCGAATAATGTATATATCTTTTGTGTTATATAACCTAATATTCAGATACTTGGTCATTTTTTTTATTTTTTAACTGATAAAATAATGACGCATAGTAATGTTAGTTCATATGTTTATAGTGTCTGGGAAAGTGTGGTTAGAGTTATGTGGGAGATATCATTTGTCGGTGTTCACCAGCTTGTAAAAACCCTAGTGTAAGACCTTAGGCATCTAAATAAATAATAAAATACAAAATATAGAATAAAATGTAAAGAGAGATTCTTGGCACTTATTACAGTGAAGCACTCAAGTTTGTTCAATAATTTTATTTTAACCTTCCATTCAGGACTTGACCCCATGGACATGTCCTCTCTAAGGCATATGGGTTTGATCTCCTTTTTCCTATTACATCCTCCTATCAGGTCTCTTATATTCTGAATGCTCAGCTCTCTGGTACTAATAGAATTATCCTTTCTAAAATTGTAAATTCTTGTTTTCTTTCTGTGTTTCCCTTTGGATAGTTTCTCCTTCTATGTCTTCAAGTTCATTAACATTTTCTTCTATAATATTTAATCTTTAATTCACTCCATATACTTTTTATCACATGCACTGTAGTTTTCATCTATATAAATTTGATTTGCAACTTTTTTTTGATTTGCAACTTTTTATACATTTTATCTAGAATGCAGTTAAAAAAACTGCTTTAATATCTTTAGCAACTAGTTTTAGCAATTATGTTAGTCCTGGATCTGTTTGCTGTATCTCTCTTCACTGTTTGTTGTAATATTTATATGCATTAAAATGCATCAGTTTATTGTGAATTTTGCCTCAGTGGGTGTTACATATATTTTTGTGTTCCTATAAGTCTTCTTGAGCTTTGTTTTGGAATGTAATTAATTTGTTAGAAACACTTTGATTGTTTTAGGTTCTCTTTTAAAGACATGAGGTTGGAACCACAGCATTATTTAGTCTAGATGCTCAGTTGTGTCTGACTTTTTGCAACCCCATGGACTGTAGCCCATCAGACTCCTCTGTCCATGGAATTCTCCAGGCAAGATTACTGGAATGAATAGCCATTTCCTTCTCCAGGGCATCTTGCCAATCCAGGGATAGAACCCAGGTCTTCTGCAGATGCTTTACCATCTGAGTCACAAGAGAAGCCTGTCTACAGCTAATTAGTCCCCAATACTGAAGCAAGATGCTTATGACTACTTCACCTAATAATACTCTGTTAAGTGAGAAAGTGAGATATTTTCCAATCTGGAAGATGGAAATAGGCATTATTCATAGTTCTATATAAGTGACACATACTGTTCCCTCTAATCCTTTTCTTGTTAGCTCTTTCCCGAGCCTCAGGTAATTTCCTCACATGTGTATTTTAATCAAGACTCTAGGCTGAAAAATTGAGGAATGACCTTATGCAGATTTAGGACGGTTCTTTCCCTGTGCTGCTCTTTCCTCTTTGGTTATTTTTGTGAACTGCAGTTTCTTTAGTTTCCTGATTCTCAGCTCCAATTTGAATTGTCTAGGTAGAGTGACCAGTTATCCCAGGATTTGGGTGGAAGGGCATCATGTGATGCAAAACTTTCATATTTAACACAGGGAGCCCTGCCCAATGCTCTGTGATGATCTAGAGGGGTAAAATGAGGTGGGGGAAGGTATGAGGGAGGCTCAAGAAGGAGGGGATATATATATATGGCTGATTCAAGCTCTTGTAAGGCAGAAACCAACACAACATTGTAAAGCAATTATCCTCTTATTAAATAAATAAATTTAAAAATTAGTGCATAAGACAAAAAATAAAATAAAATTGAGAAAGAAAGTGAAAATGAAAGTCACTCAGTTGTGTCTGACTCTTTGTGACCCCATTGACTATACAGTCCATGGAATTCTCCAGGCCAGAATACCAGAGTGGGTAGCCTTTCCCTTTTCCAGGGGATCTTCCCAACCCAGGGATTGAGCCCAGGTCTCCTGCATTGCAGGCAGATTCTTTACCAGCTGAGCCACAAGGGAAGTCCAAGAATACTGAGTGGGTAGCCTATCCCTGGTGGCTCAGATGGTAAAGCATCTGACTACAATGTGGGAGACCCAGGTTTGATCCCTGGGTTGGGAAAATCCTCTGGAGATTGAAACAGCAACCCACTCCAGTACTCTTGCCTGGAAAATCCCATGGACGGAGGAGCATGGTAGGCTACAGTCCATGGGGTCGCAAAGAGTCGAACAGGACTGAGTGACTTCACTTTCACTTTTCAGCCTATCCCTTCTCCAGCAGATCTTCCTGACCCAGGAATCAAACTGGGGTCTCCTGCATTGCAGGCAGATTCTTTACCAACTGAGCTAAAATTGAGAATGTCTTAGGCAAATTGGAACAATTTGGTCACCCTACTACAAGTCTATGTCCTATTTTCCCTGTGGTTCTACAACCTGGAAACTCTCTCAAAATAATCAAATGGAGTACCTATAGGATAACCCCTTTGTTACAATGTCTTTATGGTCATTGCCATTCACTGCCTGGTATCCAGACTCTTAAAATCCACTGTCCCATATTGTGTATGTTTATTTTTTCTCTTTTGATTGTTTCAAATGGGATGTAAATCTATTTTTGATGGAAGTGAAACTCATTCTCTCTTGATTTCAGTCTATCAGATTTTCTTCACCATCTCTTCTCTGAAAGTGTTCTGATTAGAAGTCACCAATGAGCTACATGCTACAAAAATGTTATGGTCAGTTTTCAAGTTTCATTTTACGTAACCAATCAGCTGCATTTAACAACTGATTACTAATCTTCTTTGAAACTACATTTTCAGTTGGCTACCAAGATAAAATTATCTTGTCTTTCCTTTAAGAAATACTCCTTCTTAGACTCCTTTACTGAATCATCCTCATGTCCTCAACCTCTAAATGTTATAGTGCCCTGGGGGTTAGTTCTAGGACATCTCCCTATTTCTCTCTACACTCATTCTCCAGGTGACCTTATCAAGTCTCATTTCATATATCTTTAACCACAAACTTCTAATTTATGCCTCTAGCTTTCCAAAATTGTGTACTTAAGTGCCTACTCAAAATTTACACATGGAGAAGGTATCTCAAACTTAATAATTCCAAAACTGAACTCTTAATTCTTCCCAGTCCCCGAAACTGTTACTTTCAGATCCATCTTATTCTTAGTAAATGGCAGCTCTGTTATTCTGATTTCCTAAGCCAAGTCTTGCCATCATCTTTGATTACTTTTTCACACTTCTGATCCATCGCAAATCTAGACAGCTCTATCTTCTCACTATCTTTACCTGCTTACATCCTATCCAAGTCATCATTATCTCTCACCATCGTTATTGCAAGAGTTCCTTACCTAGTCTCTTGGTTCACATGCCCATGTGTATTTTTTACATAGTTTCCAAGTTATTAATCTCAGATTGTGAACTGGATTGTGTTATTCCTCTGCTTAAAATGCTTCAGTGTCTCCCATATCACTCATATTAATATTTAGTCTTCACTTTGACCTTCAAAAGACTATATGACCTAACCCAGTATTATAAGGACAATCACCTTTCCTTTTTCTCTATTCCATCTACAATGATCTCCTTATTTTCTTCAAATATGGAAAGCACACTGCTGCCTTCAGATCTCTGACCACTGTAACTTAACTCTTCCTTCTGCCTGGAGTGCCTCCTCTGAGATGGGTGGCTCACTCCATTATTTCCTCCAGATCTTGACTCAAAAGTCACCTTATCAGAGGGTCTTCCCTGACCATCTAATGTAAAAGCACATTCTCCAACACAGTCCCTGTCATCTCCCTTAATTATTTTCTTATACTATATTTTTCCTCATAGAATACATTACTATATGACATGTTTATTGCATCGGATTATTCCAAGAGAACAGGAATGTTGTTCGCAGAGACTTGCCTAGTACTGACACATCGTAGGTACACAATAGGTATTTTTTGGGAGAATAAATGAGTGAGTGGAACTCTATAGTTATGGACATTTCTTATTTAGGACATTAAATAATGCATCTGATACAGATTGAACCCTGATTACCAAGTAACTTTTCAGGTTGAATGTAGCAGTGTTCTTCTGAGGCCCTCTCAAGTATTCTTGTAAGATATGTTAGTTAAGCCTTATGTGTATACGGCTTTTATTGTTTGTTGAAATATCAAAGAATATAAATCAATTCAAAGAATCATCATACAGGAGGACTTTCATAATTCAAAGGAAAGGAAAAAAGCTTCTTTCAAGTGAATAAAGTTTGACCTCTAAGTTTCCAGATTTTCAGCTATTTCCTAATGTTTTGATTAGAGCAAACTGGTCCAATTCCTTCCAAAAGTATTATTCACCTGGACACATGATGACAGTATTTCAACAAGACAAAAATCATACATTTTCCTCATTCAGCTTTAATCAGAAATCAATATTTCATTTTTTCAGAAAACATTGAAATCATCAACCTGATTTCATTCCTTTAATCTCCAAAATAGGCTATCAATTTGTGTCTTACAGTTTATGAAACGTTGTTTGAATATTTGTTATTATTTTCAATTGATGAAAATCTCCCTCCTCAGTTTTAGCAATAGAATTTTTTACAAAGAAAATATTTTAACAAGAGTTCTTTGGACTAGGAATTATATGGTTTCTTCTGCTGTAATGGGTGATTTTTGCTGCATATTCCAGAAAGGTAGTCTCAATAGCAGTGATTAGGGACAACAGATTCAAAAACTACTTACATACATTTTCACATCTACAGGAAAATTTTCAGTGTAAAAATATTTGTGTCTTTTATATAGGTGTTTATATGTATGCCTACATTTTTGTAGAAAATGTATATGTGTATTTCAAAGTCATAGAAGAAGAAGTCATTGCAGAATACATATATATATACACTGGAATCAAAGGCTGCTTAAAATTTAGTTCATTGTAAGGAGTCATCATAATCTCATAATTATAAGTAGATGTCACTTTAATATGGAATTATTTTAATTTTAGAAATCCTATTTTTATCCAACACTTAATTTTCTCTCCAACTATATCTTGTAAGGAAGCTTGCAAAAGATATCATTATTCCTATCTTACTAATAATAAAACATATTCAGTTAAGAAAAGTGATTCTCCCAAAGCTTCACAATTAGTCCTTGCTCTTTACAAATGATTATGGGACATGCTTTTCTGGTATATAATGTGCAGAAGGGGCTTCCATGATGGTTGGGTGGTAAAGAATACACCTGCAATGCAGGAGACACAGGTTTGATCCCTGGGTTGGGGAGATCCCCTGGAGAATGAAATGGCAACCCACTCCAGTATTCCTGTCTAGAAAATACTATGGACAGAGAAGCCTGGTGAGCTACAGTCCATGGAGTCTCAAAGAGTTAGACATGACTTAATGACTGAGCAACAACAATAGCAGCAATATGCAGAAGGAATAAGCAAACAGAATGAGAACGTAACAGTAGATGTCAGGGTGTCTCTCTTTTTTTTTTAACTTTTTGTTTTATACTGGAGTACTCTCTGGTGGCTCAGATGGTAAAGAATCTGCCTGCAATGCAGGAGACTTGGGTTTGATCCCTGGGTTGAGGAGATCCCCTGGAAAAGGAAATGGCAACTCACTCCAGTATTCTTGCCTGGAAAATCCCATGGACAGAGGAGCCTGGAGGGCTGCAGTCCATGGGGTCCCAAAGAGCGACTGAGCGACTAACACACAGAGTTGATTAACAATATCATGTTAGTTTCAGATGTACAGCAAAGTGATTCAGTTATCTATATGCATGTATCTATTCTTTTTCAAATTCATTTCCCATTTAGGTTGTTATAAAGCATTAAACAGAGTTCTCTGTGCTATACAGTAGGTGTTTGTTATCCATTTTAAATATAGCAGTGTACATGTGTCAATCTCAAACGGCCTAACCATCCCTCCCTTTCCCCCACACTCCCCCTTGGTAACCATGAATTCATTCTCTAAGCCTATGAGTATATTTCTGTTTCGTAAATAAGTTCATTTGTACTTTTTTTTTTTTAGATTTCACAAAGAAGTGATGTGATATATTATTTCTTTTCTGACTTACTTCACTCAGTATGACACTAGGTCCATCCATGTTGCTGCAAATGGCATTATTTCACTATTTTTTCTCTTTAATAGATTGTAGGACCAGTTCTCAGGTTTCTGTTGATCATCAACATTATGATCCTTTGCTGTGATGAAAACAGGGAAAAAATTTATAAAACCCTTTCGACTTTGCCTCAACAAGACTTAATGACTTGCAATGGGTGAAAAAACAAAGGAGAAATGTTGACATTTTTTAAATAAATGTTTGTCTCTCTCTAGTTCCCAACTCTTACTTCAGTAAGGAAACAATCCCAATAAGTGAGAGCACTTTTCTCTGCTCCAGAATGTAAACATAGAATCACAAATTGGTAGTTCATGAACCAGCACTTGTCCCCTGATGTGTGTGGTTGATGAGTCAAAGCCCCTAACATTCCATGTTATATTACACTTACTGTTCTACACACTTGCATAACCTGTCTGGTCCCTGAAGGCATCTGAGTCTGGCCCAGAAGACTCATAAACCTTCATCACTGCTGTTCTCTGTTTTTCCTCTCTGTGTTGCAGATCATCCCTCCCTTACCTTTATTTTACCCGTGGCTAGAGTTAATGCCAGACTGTTGACTGTACATCAATTAGGAGACTCTATTGCCACATTCTATAAACGTCAGCTAGAATGCCTCCCTCTAGCATTACAGAGAGCTCTTTCTGAACAAAACTTATTTTTAGAAATGCAACATAGTGATTTTTTTCAAAAAGTAAAGTTTGAATTTCCATTTTATTTAGAAGCCTTAGGGACATTATGGCTGAGGAAATGCATTCTTCAGCCAAGAGACTTGATCATATTGTCCTTACAAGATGACAGTGGGTATTTTGCTAGAGTAAGGATAATAAAATTAGACCTGTCATTCTTGCTTAGGTATCTGAGAAGTAAATATACAGCATGAACGATGCTGGCTCAGGCTTTTAGACCTGAGAAAAAGGAGCAAAAGTCTTCATTTTCGGTACTATCTGGACTTAGCGCCTGTTCTAGGCAAGGCCACTGCTCAAGGTCACAATCTCAATCTTTCCTCAAACACACTGCAGTATGTAGAGATTCTAGCATCTCTTTTGGATCTATTCATAGCTATGGTCTTTCTATTACAGCCAAGCGTCCCCAAATACAAAGTGAATCCTGGATGAGTCTCCACTATACCTAGCTTTGTTTAGTTGCTACGTCCTGTCTGAATCTTTTGCGACCCCCACGGACTGGAGCCAGCCAGGCTTCTCTGTCCATGAGATTTCCCAGACAAGAATACTGGAGTGGGTTGCCATTTCCTTCTCCAGGGGATCCTTCAGACCCAGAGATTGAACCCACATCTCCTGCATTGGTAGGTGTGTTCTTTACCACTGAACCACCAGGGAAGCTCATATACCTAGCTTACTTTTCATTAACTACCACTCAACATAAGCCTTGAGCCTGCACTTCACTCTAAACACTGCCTTGATATCAGGACTGATCCCCTGGAAGAAAACACTGGAGTTTGTTTTCAGAAAGATTGGTTATCAGGCAAGGAAAAAATATTCAGGCAAGATTTAGAGAGAGACCCAAGCAGGATTGGAGCCTCAGTGGGCACACTTATTTAAATGCTTAATAAAAAAAATTCCAAAAGTTTAACAAGACACAGTTTTGCTCATTGCCATGGTTTGAGTTACTTTATAATAAATATTTTTCTATGAAAATATATGATTTTTATAGTGTACACTCTGAAATTTATTTATACTCTGCTATCTCATACTCAGGACCTTACTCATATAATACAGAAATATGAAAGAGAGGCTGATACATGAAGACTAATGTCCAGTAAACATACTCCCTGTTTTACAACACACAGAGCTTGTTTTAGTTCTTCCTTGATAGTCATGATATTCTTCAGTGAATTGTTGTTGTTGCTGTTTAGGAGCCCAGTTGCACCCAACTCTTTGCAAACCCAAGGATTGAAGCACGCCAGGCTTCCCTGACCTTCGCTATCTCCCAGAGTTTGCTCAAATTCATGTCCATTGAGTTGATGATACCATCTAGCCATCTCAACCTCTGTCTCCCCATTCTCCTCCTGCCCTCAATCTTTCCTAGCATCAGCCTCTTTTCCAATGAGTAGGCTTGTCACATCAGGTGGTCAAAGTATTGGAGTTTCAGTTTCAGCATCGGCCCTTCCAATGAATATTCAGGGTTGATTTCCTTTAGGATTGACTGGCTTGATCTCCGTGTAGTCCAAGGGCCTCTCAAGAGTCTTCTCCAGCACCACAATTCAAAATCATAAGTTCTTTGGCACTCTTGCTTTTATTATACTTCAAGGTCCACATAGGATGATGAGTTTGCATTTGATAATTCTTTAGCCTCAGTATTATTAATAGCTCCTCAGTTCATGGGATTCTCCAGGCAAGAATACTGGAGTGGCTAGCCATTCCCTTCTCTAGGAGATGTTCCTGATCCAGGGATTAACCTTGGGTCTCCCACTTTGTAGGCAGATTCTTTACTGTCTTAGTCACCTGGGCTTCATTGTTAATAGTTCACTAATCATTACACCATACATGTGAATGTGCATGAGTTTTATCATTTTGTAAGTGAACATGCTTGTTTTGTCTGTCCATTCTGAACAGTGAGATTTTCAATAATAATTTTATTTTGGTCTATATCTACTTAAAGGACTTTAAGTCAGGTCTTTGTAAACAGAACATCTTGTTAATTAAGAAAAACTAAAGTCATGAAAGAATCAACCATGAACACAGAAATAGAAAATGCCAGCAAATCTCTGGATATACAAATGCATGTATGTTCACACCCTAATCCTAATACATTACAATAAACATGCAGTGTGGGAATTCAGAGATGACCACAAATCTCTCTTCACTACTGCATCAGTGAGGCTCCCTGCACTGGCTGCATACGGGAAATTACTTTTTTCCTCATTATCCTTGCTGTGGTATCCATTTATCTTCAACTGTATCCACAGAAGTTCAAATAAGATTCATAACTTCCTTGCATTAGAAAATATACACCAAGATATATTCTAAGATTAGTCGGTTTCTGTTACAAGTGCTATAGTTTTGACTTTTTAAGGACAAAGTATTTTCAAAGGTCTAACTATTTTTGTTTCTGTGTAAGAATATGAAGATTTGAATAAGAACAGCAACTTCAGGTTACAAGACTCTTTTTTCCTTGCTGCAAAATGGAAAGGACTCATACTCCTCTCTGGTTCTCCACAGAAACAGGAAAAAATACTGGTTTCAGAATTCTCAAGAGGAGAGTTTCCCATTTATAAGTATTTTTTAAAGTTGTTTGCTTTATAATCATTCCCAACTATTTTTTAAGTATTTCTTATATCACTTCTCTCTGACCCAACACAGTAGCAGCTGAGATACCAAACTCTCAAATTTGTACCTCTAGAGTGTTTTACTTTTTAACAATTTTGTTATAGGTATCAGAATTTACCATCCAAAAAGTTTAGCTACTTAAGTTTTTTAAGGCGAGAACATAATTTACAAGATATACCAGTCTTGTCTATGAAATTCCTGACACTGGCAGAGTAGGGTAATGAACCTGCAAAAAAAAAAAAAAAAAAGTACTTACAAAGATGATTCAGTTCAGTTCATCAGTTGTGTCTGACTTTTGCAACCCCATGGATGCAGCATGCCAGGCTTCCCTTTCTATCACCAACTCCGATGGAGATGATTAGGCACAATGTAAATTTTTTTCTTTCTGTATCTTCCTGATTCTTCCTCTATTTCCATTACCTTGGAAACCCAGATAACAGGAAACAAGATCAGTTTCTGGTGCTTCTCTAACTACTAGGAGATTTTACATCCTTTAATAACTGTAATTTTGCCAAATAAACTAGGACTAGATTACTGAGTCTCCCAGACCATGGATTTAAAATCACAACTCACCCATATTTTGTATATTAGAGAGAAGAAGCCTGCATTATTCACTTTCATCTATACATTTACATGCCTGTAACTGGCTCCAAGAGCAGTAACTTCAGACCCACAGAGAAGCATTCATTCTGAAGTGATTAGCTAGAAACAAAAGGAACAGTATATCTCTCTGTTACATGTATTAGTATAAGGCCATTAGGCTTTAAGGAGAGAATGAAATGTAGGGTCCTTAAGAGAAAAATGGAAAAGGGGCATGTGTGCAGGCCACCCAAGGCAGAGGTCCTCTTACTCTGTCTGTTCCTGTTTAAGCAGTCCCTGCTTCCCCCACACCGTGCTCATATGACACATCTTCCCTCTTATCATAGGTTGTTGCTGTTGTTTTAATGTCTAAGTTGTGCCCAACTCTTTTGTGACCCAGAGGTAGCCCATCAGACTCCTCCGTTGATGGGATTTCCCAAGCAAGAATACTGGAGTAGGTTAACATTTCTTTCTCTAGGGGATCTTCCCCATCCAGGGATCAAACTTGCATCTCCTGCATTGGTGGGCAGGTTCTTTACCACTGAGCCACCAGGAATACTTAAACATAGGGTTTAATTTAAATGCTATGTATTTGCCTCTGCCCCCAGCTAGTGATTATTTTAATTGTTAGACCAAAACTAATTCTACAGTAATAGTTTATCAAAGGGGCAGTGAGGGTCGTTGACATGACCTTTACTGGTTTCCCTGGTAACTGATGAGTCCAGCCAACCTGATGTAAATTCCCTCTATAACCCTCCCACCCCCAACCCCACCATCTACAGTGAAGATTGCTGCTGTGTCTTGCCTGCAATCTGCTGCATGTGGTGGGATGCCCCTCCAGGATCTTGCTTCAGATGTGTAAGATCCCCCATCTGTTAAACCATTGATGTCTCTGTCACTGATTCTGGGCTCTTTCTTCAGTCGGAGGCTGGGCAAGTACAGGGCTTGCAGGCCTGGTTGGGTGAGCCCAACAGGGCAGATTCAAATATTTCCTTTTCTTATATCTCTCATTCCATTTTACTATTCATCTTCCCATATGATTAGAATATGGTCTTGTTTATTTGCAGTACTCATTGCACTTAATGACTCTCATGCTTCTCAAATATGGTCCACAAGAAACCTTACTCAAAAGGAGCAATCCTTTCTAGATGGACTATGTCAAGTAGGGCAGAGTTGCAAGAACCTGTAAGCATTTGTCTGAAAGCAAAATCTGCTTACCTTGCAATCTAGTCTTTTAAAAACTTTCTTACTCTGAAGTCAAAAGAATTGACATGATCCACCTGTACACTAAGACTAAGGCCACACTAGTGCTTTGGTGTCTGTTTCAATTATTTTCCAAAAAATTGAGCATGTCAGACAAACTCATAATGACACTCAGTGTGCATCTCTCCTCCACATCTCAATGACTTGCCACTGAGAAGATTTAAGCACACAATGCTCCATTCACATCTATAATTTACATTCTTGCAATGAGTCACCTGTTTTCTATTCTATAGGCATTTTCTTGAAGTGCTCACCATGGCTGTCCCCTGAAGTTTCTGTGTTGGAAATAGTTCAAGTATTGAGGCAAAAGTCACTTCCTCAAAGTGCAAGATATGCTAAGTAGTGACAGAAAAGTTCTGAGTAATAGATGTCAATCATGTGGCTACTTAATAGATATTTAACAGAGTGACTGTCAGAGTTCTGGACTTGGCTGCCTGCATAGTTCTGGACAAGGAGATGTCCCACAACAGGAAGTGCTAGTGAGTAGGATAGACCATCTCCCTATAAAACTACTGTCTTGATTTACTTCCTTGATTTCATTAGACACGGAGGGTGCCAGTGACCAAAAATTTCCGTTGAAATAAAACCCATATCCCACCTCCATGGAAATGAATGCTGTCAAAACAAGGCCAACCTCCTTTAACAGTTTCATAAAGAAAGTGGAGACCTTCTATTACTCCAATAGAGAATATAAAGTTTAAAAAAAAGATAGAGACATATAATAAACCTGATTTATCTCTTTAACTAAGTTAAAAATTCTGTCAGATTCAGAATATATTCTGAGGGATTCACCTCTAAAAGTTATCCAGGGTACACATCCCTCTCTTTCTGGAGTTCTGAACTGGTGCCCTGGAACATCTGTGTCTAAATCTGATTTCCTGCTTTTTCAGCCTTGCCCTGTAATTTTCAACTCTTCTCATTTTCCCTTTTTCTTTGACCTTGTAGTGTAAGCCCTGACAATTAGGTTTTCTTTCTTCCGATTTTTTTTTTTTTAATGAAGTTCCTGATTTAAGCTTTGATTACCTAGGCATGTAGTTCAAAGATGGCCATGTTGAATAAACATGTTGCCAACCTCAGGTCTAGATAAAGAGCCAGGCCACCCCTCCCTGACTCCCAAGGCCCCTTTAAGTATCTTGGCTGATTTCAATAATGATCATTTAGACCACTTGTTTTTCTCTTCCCATGCTTTAAATTCCCTCACATGTTATAAATTTACCAATAAATAGTGAGCATGTGAAACTCTAGGCCTCAACACTTGACCCTGATAAAACCAATAAACATGGAGCCCCAGGCCCAAACCCTCTGTCACTCTCTGCTTCAGTCTTGCTGCGTGGCCCCAGGAAAGCTGTGCAATTTCCAGGACTTGTAAGTGATAAGCCTTTTTTCTTTTCTTAAAGTTTCCTAATGGTTATATTGGAGGGTTTCTTGCAGTCAGAATAAGAACCATGAGGGCCAGTATAGCCACAGCATTGTTTACTGATAGGCTAAAGGCTGAACCCATCAAAAAATAGACTTCATCCTTTCATATTATGGATACTAAAGATAGCTTGTAAATATTCCCTCTGCCTTAATGTCTAGGCATCTATCTGCTAGTAAGCATAGTATCTGACAGTATCCTCACCAGCAGGCACTAAGAGGTATATTAACTGAGAATACTATCTCTTTTATCTCCCTTATTCAACACCCTGCTCTAAGAGCACTATTTTAAGCAGTGTCTCTGACTCTCCTAGAGGCTAAAGGGGATGAAGTTCAAGAGGGAGGGGACATATGTACATGTATGGCTGATTCATGTTGATGTTTGACAGAAAACAACAAAATTCTGTAAAGCAATTATTCTTTAATTAAAAAATAAATAAAGTAAAAAAAAAGGAATCTGAATACTTAAAACATAGGCATATGGTTCACTCATTGACAGCAGTATATCCTTCAATTATCCAAGGAAAATAAGCTATGTGAACTACCCAGTAGGATTTCCAATTCTGTACTTCAAGGAGTAAATCCTCAGTCAGTTTGACCAAAAAATTAATTGGACCCAAGGATTTACTTAGACTTTGGAGTGAGTTCGTCTGTTTACAAAAGTACTCCTAAATCCAGTTAGGATTAAAAGTTCAAAATTCACAATAAGAGTCTTGCACTTTTTTCACTTGAATAAAGAGATGTAGATAATAATATTATGGCTATGAGGATGTCTTATTGTGTGGAGCTTTGTTGAATTAGAGAATCATGGAGCCATCAGTGGAGACCTAGAAGCAAGAAGATAATCCTCCAGCTGCAGCCTAAAGGCAAAGGTCCAGGCATCTAATGGAATACAGAGGTCAGCCAGGACAAGCTTTCACAAGCAAAGAAGGGAGAACTGGACAGTAATCTCAGTATCTATTTGAGCAAATATCAATACATACCTGAAGCTGAGGTCATCAACTCAGTACCAGTTTGGGTACGAAAATTTGGTATTTGACACTGGGTCAGCATTCAATTCTTTTCAAACTTATTTTGAAGAATTGTGTTTGTACTTATGTGTACCTTTTCAGGGTAGATTTCAATACTGAAATGAATGTCTTTGGGGTTTAAATAATTTAAATCATATTCATAGAGTTAAAGCAGGAATAAAGTAGATAGGCACTGACAAAACTTAGCAGTGCTGTGGAGCCATTGCAGCTGAACATAGTATGAAAGCTATTATAGTACTAGTGTTACTGTCATTAAAATAATTTGAAAATTGAGTGCTTTGTAAGATGCAGTTGGTTGACCTGTTTTGAAAATCGTTTGTTCTCCTAAGTCACACAACACAATCAACATAGATACAGAAATGTTTAAACTTGAATAAGTCAGGTGAAATATGAAGCCTGTTAACTTATAACTCCATATATATATATATATATATATATATATATATATATATATATATATATATATATATATATATATATAAAGTTGAAAATTTAATTGACTTCCCTAAGAGTTTAGGTCCACGTAGAGTGCAAAGATCTTACGTTCAATTGATACTGACTTAAAAAAAATTGATGGAAAACACCTTTTTCCACACTCCTATATCATTTCAACCTCATTAAGAGTTTCTTCTTTTACCTATCTAGGGATGAAGGCTTGGCAATATCACAAGTGATTGTTTTGTATAAGCTTTTCATTTTAGCTGGATACCTTACTGTGGAACAGACATTAGAGGCAAGCAGCACATTGCTTATTGCTTTCTGGAATATCAAGTTCCTTGTAAAACAATGTGTTGCATACAGTATTAGTTTCTGTTATTAGACTATGTATTACCTAAGAGAGGAGACAGGTGCCACTCTGACAGAAATAGTACTGATTAAGAGTTGCTCGTCAGTTTACCTTTCCAAACTAAGTGTGATTAAGTGTGATAATGACAGATACAGTGCAATATCATATTCAGCTTTTAAATACTAAGGGAACTTGGAAGTTTGTTGCAATTGATTAATTATAACAATATTCACTTTTCTAATCTGTTGCAGACTGTAATGTGGAGGGTGTTACACTTAACAACTCTCTTTATGATCTTAAAGAGAAAAATGTCAACCTTAAGTACTTCACATGATTTATGTTTCTGTTTTGATCTGTAATAGCTTTAGAGTATCATTTTCACAGTTTTCTCATGAGATAGACACTACACTGCACAGATGCTTTCTTTTTCAAATGCTTGTCAAGTAAACAATGTTACCCGGCACCATACTGTTTTTCTTCCCATTCCATTTTACCAGTTGAAGATCCGTTTCGTATGAATTGTGAAAATGAATCATCAGGATGGACATATTACACAAGACGGCAGGCAATTACAAGAGACTTCTAGGAACAAGTGGTCAAATGCTTCATTCCATCCTAAAAATGTTTGGTGTAGCTTTTCCACAAATGGCTAACCTGAAGGAGAGATGACCTCTCTTGGATTGATAAACACACACTCATTGAAAAAACAGTCTTTATAGTGTCCAGAACAGGAGAAGCTATAATCATACACTTCAATGAGATTAAAAGTTTGCTTTTCTAATATTCCACTGTATTTATTTTCTGCTCTTGTTTTGACAGTCTCTTAAATGTTAATGCTTACTAGACCATCATCTCTCATGAAACATTGGCTAGTTGATCTAATTTACCCTCAGATTTTCCACTTACAGAATCTCTAAAATCTTTTACCTCAAATTCACCTTACACCCTTAATTTCAGGCCATCTGCTATACACATAGGTATTCCCTAGCCAGCGCAACTATGAGAATAAAGCAGTCTAAAACTGAAGGGTGGAAAACTTCAATTAAGAATCATTCCAACGGTGTAGAGAGAGGTGATCAGCACCAGAACCAGGGTAACAGAAGTCATAATGGAAAAGATTATATGGGTGAGAGATTCATAAGATTGAAATCATATGACTTTGATAATTCTTAGATATAAAAGAAATGGAGAGGAAGAGGAATGAGCCTGGGATGACTTACAAATTTCTGACTTGGCAGCCTGAACGGGTGCAGGGAATATGGGGAGAAAGAAGATACAAGAGGACAGGACAGATAATAGTATCATTTCCTAAACTGAGGACTGAGATATCTTCAGAATGTACAGGTATAGATATCTGTTAAGAAATAGAATATAGGGGCCTGAAATCCAGGAGAAAATTCTGGGTTTGAGTTGAAATCATGGTCATGGAATATAATATCCTGAAAGAACATGTGGAAAGAAAGGAAAAGATGATGAACAGAAAATCCAACACAGAAGTTCTTGTCTTACTACACCTTCATAGTAATTATCTAATTGATTTTAAAATGTTGCAATTTTCTGTCTTTTTCAAAATATCACATTATGCTTTATATATATATATATATATATATATTTATATATATATATAATGTACATATATCAGGGGCTTTCCCAGGTGGTGCAGTGGTAAAGAATCTGCCTGCGATGCAGGAGACACAAAAGATGCAGATTTGATCCCTAGGTCAGGAAGGTCCCCTGGAGTAGGAAATGGCAATGTGCTCCAGTATTCTTACCTGGGAAATCCTATGGACAGAAGAGCCTGGAGGGCTACAGTCCATGGGATTGCAAAGAGTTGGATGTGACTGAGCACACACATACATGTATCAGAATTAGATGTGGCATCTCTTTTACCAAACCTTTATAGTCATATTCAATAGTTTTGAAAGAAATGAAGTGATATATTTACATACAGTAGTTTAAATTGCTAAAAGTTATTTGATAGCCAGTAATTAGATCAGAATTATCTGGCTTGGAATTTTATAAACCACTAAAGTTAATGTTTCCCTTATGATTATATCTAGGGATTCAGATGAGAATCATCAATTTTAGCAGAGGCAAAAGCAGCAAACTAATTTAGGCATCTTTTGTATAGACAGTATTCCTACCAACATACACATGCCATCTGCAATGAGGAAAGGACATGAATTAAGTTAAATGCAAAGAGGGCTGCCTAGAAGGTTTGAATGCATTTTTGTTCGGGCATGTAATTGATGTTCTTCTAATGCTAAGTTTCTGAAATGGTAAAAAGATGTTGATATCCCAATAGCATTATCCTCATTCTCTCTGTAAAATCGCTAAGAAGAGCTCTATCATCTCTGATAGCACATCAATGCCTTTGGATAAATTGACCTGTTCAGGGCAATGGAAATGGTCAGCATTTTCCTCATAGCCATAGATAGACATGTTGCCCACCTTGCAATGAGAAATATCTTCTGTGGTAGAAAAAAAAAATTTAAAGACCTACAGTAATTTTGTTTAGGGTGCATGTAAGAATATAGCAGGGATTATTTATAACAAGTTTCATGTAGTTTGCACAATAAATATTTGATATTAGTTCTGAAATCATAACTATGCAGATATTCTAGGCAGCTTACTTCAATATTTTGCTTCTCTCATCTGTAGATTTAGAACCCCAATTGCTTCATTAATTACCACACAAGTAAAAATGATCCCTCTTCTTATTTCCTTGTTGTTGTTCAGTCTCTAAATCATTTCTTATTTACTACACTGACTTGATAAGAGAGACCATATATATATATGCTATATATATATATGATATATATAGTATATATATATATATATATATATATAACACTAGTCAGAGTAGTAAATAAGAAATGAGCTATATAATATAAATGTATACAACAAATCAGATGAGTAAATAAGACAATTTATATTATATATATAATATGTTATATAATATATATATAATGAGTCAGAGTAGTAAATAAGAAATGACATATAATATATATCTGATATGTATATTATATATCAGATATACATTATATATATATATATATATATATATAAATAATGAGTCAGAGTAGAAAATATGATACAACTTACATAATAAACATATATCACCTTTCTGACAAAGGTCCGTACACTCAAAGCTCTGGTTTTTCCTGTAGTCATGTACAGATGTGAGAGTTGGACCATAAAGAAGGCTGAGCACCAAAGAAGTGATGCTGTTGAACTGTGGTGTTGGAGAAGACTCTTGAGAGTCCCTTGGATTGCAAGGAGATCAAACCAGTCAATTCTAAAGGAAATCAACCCTGAATATTCACTGGAAGGACTGATGCTGAAGCTGAAGCTCCAATACTTTGGCCACCTGATGTGAAGAGCCAACTCATTGGAAAAGTTGCTGATGCTGGGAAAGATTGAGGGCATTAGGAGAAGGGGTGACAGAGGATGAGATGGTTGGATGGCATCATCAGCTCCATGGACAAGAGTTTGAGCAAAATTTGGGGGATAGTGAAGGACAGAGAAGCCTGGTATGCTGCAGTCCATGGGGGCACAAAGAGTTGGTCACAACTTAGTGACTGAACAACACCAATATTTTATATTCAGTTCAGTTGCTCAGTCATGTCCAACTCTTTGTGACCCCATGGGCTTCAGCACGCCTCCCTGTCCATCACAAACTCCTGGAGTCTACCCAAACTCATGTCCATTGAGTCGGTGATGCCATCAAGCCATCTCATCCTCTGTTGTCCCCTTCTCCTCCTGCCTTCAAACTTTCCCAGCATCAGGGTCTTTTCAAATGAGTCAGTTCTTCGCATCAGGTGGCCAAAGTATTGGAGTTTCAACTTCAGCATCAGTCCTTTCAATGAATATTTAGGACTGATTTCCATTAGGATAGACTGGTTGGATCTCCTTGCAGTCCAGGGGATTCTCAAGAGTCTTCTCCAACACCACAGTTCAAAAGCATCAATTCTTTGGCACTCAGCTTTCTTTATAGTCCAACTCTCACATCTATACATGACTACTAGAAAAACCAAAGCTTTGACCAGATGGACTTTTGTTGGCAAAATAATGTCTCTGCTTTTTAATATGCTGTCTAGGTTGGTCATAACTTTTCTTCCAAGAAGCAAGCGTCTTTTAATTTCATGGCTGCAGTCACCATCTACAGTGATTTTGGAGCCCAAGAACATAAAGTCTCTCACTGTTTCCATTGCTTTCCCATCTATTAGCCATAAAGTGATGGGACCAGATACCATGATCTTAGATTTCTGAATGTTGAGTTTTAAGTCAACTTTTTCACTTTCCTTTTTTCCTTTCATCAAGAGGCTCTTTAGTTCTTCTTCGCTTTTTGCCATAAGGGTGGTGTCATCTGCATATCTGAGGTTATTGATATTTTTCCTGGCAATCTTGATTCCAGCTTGTACTCCATCCAGCCCAGTGTTTCTCATGATGCACTCTTTATATATACGTGTGTGTGTGTGTTGTGTGTGTGTGTATATAATGAGTCAGCAATAAATAAGACACACTTAGAAACTGAACAACAGCAAGCAAATAAGAACAGGGATCAATTTTACTCATGTGATAACAGATAAGACGAGTGGGATTCTAAATCTACAGACTAAGAGAAGTGAAGCATTGAAATATTTAAGTAAGCTGCCTAGAATATCTGCAAATTGTATGACTTCACACCTAATATAAAATCTTTATTTTGCAAAGTACATCAAACTAGTTATTAATAATCCCAGCTGTATTCTTACATCTAATCTAAACAAAATTACTGTGGTTTTTAATTTTTCTACAGTTGAAAGTAGCATGCATATTCGAAGCAATGTTTCCTTGGCAGTTTACACCCCCTTTTGTTGTTTGTGTTTGATCACTCAGTTGTGTGCAACCCCATGGAATGCAGCCTACCAGGCTTCCCTGTCCTTCACCATCTCCAGGAGCTTGCTCAAACTCATGTCCATTAAGTTGCTGATGCCATCCAACCATCTCATCCTCTGTTGTCCCCTTCTCCTCGCCTTCAATCTTTCCCAGCATCAGCGACTTTTCCAATTAGTCAACTTTTCATCAGGTGACTAAAATATTGGAGCTTCAGCATCAGTCCTTCTAATGAATATTCAGGACTGATTTCCTTTATGATTGACTGGTTGGAGCTCCTTGCAGTCCAAAGGACTCTCAAGAGTCTTATCCAACACTGCAGCTCAAAAGCATCAATTCTTCAGTGCTCAGCCTTCTTTATGGTCCAACTCTCACATCCATACATGACTACTAAAAAAACCATAGCTTAGACTATATGGACCTTTGTCAGCAAAATAATGTCTCTACTTTTTAATATGTTATTTAGGTTTGCCATAGCCTTTCTTCAAAGGAGCAAGTATTTTTTAATTTCACGGTTGCTGTCACCATCTGCAGTGATTTTGGAGCCCAAGAAAATAAAGTCTTCCACGGTTTCCATTGTTTCCCTATCTATTTGCCATGAAGTGATGGGACTGATGCCATAATCTTAGCTTTTTGAATGTTGAGTTTTAAGCCAGCTTTTACACTCTCTCTTTCACCTTCATCAAGAGGTCTTTAGTTCCTCTTCACTTTCTGCCATGAGGGTGATACCATCTGTATATCTGAGGTTATTACTATTTCAATATCAAAACCTCCTGTACATTGTTATGAACCTCTGTCCATAGTTCTTCAGGCACTCTATCAGATCTAACCCCTGAATCTATTTGTCACTTCTATGTTATAGTTGTAGGGATTTGATTTAAGGCACACCTGAATGGCCTAGTGGTTTTCCCTACTTTCTTCAATTTAGTCTGAATTTTGTAATAAGGAGTTCATGACTTGAGCCCCAGTCAGCTCCTGGTCTTGTTTTTGCTAACTGCGTAGAGCCATTCCATCTTTGGTTGCAAAGAATATCTTCAATCTGATTTCAGTATTGACCATTTGGTGATTTCCATGTGCAGAGTCGTCTCTTGTGTCATTGGAAGAGGGTGGTTGCTATGGTCAATACATTCTCTTGGCAAAACCCTGTTAGCCTTTATCCTGCTTCTTTTTGTACTCCCAGGCCAAACTTGTCTGTTACTCCAGGTATCTCTTGACTTCCTACTTTTGCATTCTAGTACCCTATGATGAAAAGGACATCTTTTTCTGATGTTGGTTCTAGAAGGTCTTGTAGGTCTTCATATAACTGTTCAATGTCAGTTTTTTCAGCATTAGTGGTTGGGGCATAGATTTGGTTTACTCTGATATTGAATAGCTTGCTCTGAAAATGAACCAAGATCATTCTGTCATTTTGGGGATTGCACCCAAATACTGCATTTCAGACTCTTTTTTTGACTATGAGGGCTACTCCATTTCTCCTAAGGGATCTTTCCCACAGTAGTAGATATAAGGGTCATCTGAATCAAATTCACCCATTCCTGTCCATTTTAGTTAACTGATTCCTAAAATGTCGATGTTCACTCTTGCCATCTCCTGTTACACCCTCTAGACCATGAAGAGATTGGAAAAGAGACCATGTCTTTCTCTTTGTACTTCCCAAAATATAGAACATAACATACCAGCGGTATAAATATGTGTTTGTTGAAATGAAAAATGAAATGCAATGCTTTTATTTTGGAAGTATAAAACTGAAAATGAAAGTATTTTGGAATGAAATCTGTATTATGGAAAGCTTAAGCTACACAACTTTTGAGAAAAATGAAGCAGACAGGAAAATAATACATTTTCAAAGCTCAGGAAAAAAAAAGCTAATTACAAAATATATTACTGTTCATATCTGTTACATTTGAATAAGCTATTTGTCTCAGGGGATTACAATGAATCTTAAAATATATTAATGTTATATTTTCTACTCTTTTTGGTCTTGAGGTGACTCAACTGGTAAAGTATCCACCTGCAACATGGGAGACCTGGGTTCAAACCCTGGGTTGGGAAGATCTCCTGGAGAAGGGAATGGCTACCCATTTCAGTATTCTGGCCTGGAGAATTCCATGGACTTTGTAGTCCATGGGGTCACAAAGAGTCGGACACAACTGGGCCATTTTCTCTTTTCAGAAATGTATGTGAACTGTAGCTGGGGCATCAGTTTCTTAACATGATATAGGTAGAAAAATCTGTAACTAATTGAATTTTAGACATAGTTGAACTAATTCTGAGGGGAAAAAGAAAGAACGAAAAACCTACCTGCAGAAAAGAGCTCTGAATTGGTATGCTTTGTATACAGATGCACTTACAGATGTACTGAAGAGTTGATTTCTTGGGGTCGTGGTGTAGCCACATCCAATTTCCTTTGTGTAATCTATAAATATTATTTTCTACATGAGCCAAAATATGAAAATGGTTGAGAATTGCTTCTTTGTGGCATAAGAGTAAATCATGTTGACCTAAGCCATTTATTATGAACAGCAAAGCAAAATTTTATTATCCATTTGTACATGAAGAGAAATTTTAAAAACCTTTCTGCTGCTTGTTTATATTGACAAGGTAATACATGGTTTATATTGGCAAGAAACAAGCATGACCTCAGTAGGCATCAAGTTTAGGAACAATATTAAGAGTAGTTGTCTTTCAGGCATTATCTATTTTTACTGAAATTAATTTATCCACTTTAATGAAGTCAATTACACACTAGGGATTCATGACACCAGAGACTGAACTCTGGAATCAGGATCAGGGCCAAATAGCAGGTGTGGAACTGTTATTCCCAATTAAGGTCTGAGAAAGGCAGGTAGTAAGGAGAAGTTATATTTGGACCACCTGTGTCAAAGGAGGTCGTATTCAACCAGAGCTCAAGAAATCAGGAAATTAGGACAGAACACAACCATATGCGAAGTCCAGAGATCAGGAGCAAGTTAAGAATTGAAAGTTGAGCTAAAAATTAGAGGTCAGGGAGGCTGTCTACAGTAACTTGTTGTCAGTGGCCAGAGATCCGGGAGCCAATCAAAAAGAGGTCAGAGTAAATATGAGGTCCAAAAATCAGACCCAGAAAGCCTAGATTAGTAAGACCAATGTCCAAAGTATTGGCATGCTCTAAAGTCAGAATTCTTGATGATTATTTCTCCTACTTTCTTTTGGGACAGAGGTAAGTCTCAAAAGGCACAGAGATCCATTCCTAGATCTAAGATCCATCCCTAGAGTCTATTTATTTTATTAGTTCATCACTTATGTGGCTTCATTCTCTAAGATTCATTCCCCTAATATTTCTGTGGTAGCCTCACTGGGTTACTAGCTAACCTTTGAAGATGTCAAGCACTTCCAAGGTATACAGATTTGATGTTGTCTTGAAAAGCTCCCTCCCAGACATTTGAAGGGTTCACTTCCCCATTTTGTTCAGTGCTCTGTTCCAATCATACCTCCTCAGCAAGATCTTTTTTAACAACCCCATGTCAAATAGAACCATGTATTACCTTCCATCATTTAACTATCTTCATCTTCATTCATAGATCTTATCCCTATGATACTGAAGTGCATCTTAATTTTTGGTTGTAAACAGGATATAAATTCTATAAGGGTAGAAAATGTATTGTGTTTCTCATCTTATCTCAAGAATGTAGACTAAAATCTTGGACATAATATTTATTGAAAGAATAGATAATGAACATTTTGAGTAGAAGCTACAGGTAGGTGGAAACTTAAATGAGAAGATGAAGTTACAGATAAATTTGTAAGCTCATTGATGATGATTCTGTCCTTGGGTAAAATTAAGATGACCATATGTTAGAGTTTGAACAAAAATTGTCATACAATTACAGTCCCAACAAATTATTGGCAATGTTTCTGTTTTCTCATAATATTTTGGTTTAAATGGATAAGGAAATGGCAACTCATTCCAGTATTCTTGCCTGGAAAATTCCATGGACAGAAGAGCCTGACAGGTTACAGTCCATAGGGTCACAAAGAGTTGGACACAACTGAGCACACAAGAGGAAGGGAAGACACATAATCATTTGTTTTGATTTGTTCTTTTTCCATTGAAATTGCATGTGCCTCTACTGGTGGCCAATTTCTAAGGTAATAACTATAATCTCAAATGCTTCAGGAGATAACCAGGTAACACGAGTGTGTGTAGTGGGCAGAGTGAAAGACAGTGGGGAACTGTGAAGACTACATGAAGCTGAATTTCCATGTCCCATTGAAACAGAGAAGCTGCTATCCATCCAACCACAGCCAGCTGTATTGCCATGTTAAAATACAGGTCCAATAATGTACTTCTTACACATTTCAAATATACACATTTATATATATATATATATATATAAATCCAGGGGAGGAGATCATGATGGCAGAGTAGGAGGATGTGGAACTCACCTTTCCCAATAAACATACCAAAAATACATCTACACATAGAACAAGTATCACTGAAAGTTAACTAGAAATTAGCAGAAAGATTCCTGTACAACCAAGGCTGTGAAAAAGATCCACAGGGACTTGGGTAGAAAGGGAAGCAAGAGATCAGCTTGGGACCTGTGCCCTGGGGAAAAGACTCAGAGGAAAGGGAGATTACATGAGAGGAGGTCCTTTCTTCGGTGTGAGTAGTTAGAGCCACATATTGGGTGCTCTGCCCTGGGACCCAAGATAAGTCCTCTTGGCTGATAGGAAGGGTTATGGGACTAACAGGAGGCCTATGGGCAGTGTGGATTCTATTCCAGAGGAGCATGTACACACTTTCTTACTCCTAAATGAGGGAAGAAAAAGCAGATTGAAACTGCAAGGATGGCTGATCGGTTTCCAATGACCACAACTCCACACTTGGACAAGGGCTGCCTCAGCCAAGAAGAAAGCTCAGCTGTGAGATGCAAAATTGGCTTAGATCTAAAGTAATGTATAAGCAGGGTGGGAGCATCCATTGTGCTTATACGGGTAGTAAATATATATGTATGTGGAATCTAAAAATTAATATAAACTGATTCTGTCAAACTTTGATAGCAGCTACATGCAACCTACAGAGGTAATGGTAATAGGCAGACCAATTTTAGTATCTGATTAGGGACATTATTATTGATCTGATCTGCCCCATCCTGAAATTGAGAGCTATTTAATATCAATTAATAAATTCTTCAGCTTAAAATAGTCAATTTCTATTTGCAATTAAAAAGCTTGATTAGTAAGACCCTTCCAAAATGGTCCCTTTCCATTTATTCTTTCTATATTTTTCCCATGGAAAGGCATCGCATTTTAAATATAGCAGTGTGTACATGTCAATCCCTTCCCCCAACCCAACCCCCTTGGTAACCATAAGTTTGTTCTCTAGGTCTGTGAGTCTGTAAATAAGTTCACTTGCATCACCTTTTTTTTTTGATTCTACATATAAGCAGTATCATACAATATTTGACTCTGTCTGATTTATTTCACTTAGTATTATAATCTCCAGATCCATCCAAACTGCTACAAGTGGCATTATTTCATTCTTTTTTAATGGCTGAGTAATATTCCATTGTGGGCTTCCCTAGTGGCTCAGATGGTAAAAAATTTGCCTGCAACACAGGATTCCTGGGTTCAGTCCCTGGGGTGGGAAGACACCCTGGAGGTCATGGCAACCCACTCCAGTGTTCTTGCCTGGAGAATCCCCATGAAAAGAGGAACCTGGTGGGCTACAGTCCATGGGGTCACAAAGAGTCAGACACAACCAAGAGGCTAAGCACACAGAATATTCCATTGTATATATGGATAAATGTGACATATTATCACATTTTCTTTATCCACTCATCTATCAAAAGACATTTAGTTTGCTTCCATGTCTTGGCTATTACAGTGTTGCAATGAACACAGGTGCATATAACCTTTTGAGCCATGTTTTTCTTTAGATATTGGGCATACATATAGACAAAATCCACCTACTCTTTTAAATGACTAATATTTTTGAAAACCCACTACATATTTGTCATGATGCTAAACATTTGGATTCCATTACTTCAATTAACTCCCTTGGAATAGGTACAGAACTACTCTTAAATGCTCACTATATGGCCTCTCCAAGACTTATACGTGATTAATATGTATGTATTCATGGTGTCTAAGATGGTGGTTTGCACTGAGTTGGCACTCAATAGATATTAGTGATGTACTAAAAAGTTTCATAGAGATTTTGACTTAGTCTTCTCAAGATGTCATAATGATACCATAAACCAGTTTATTGTCTCACATTTCTGGAGGCTGGAAGTTTGAGATCAGGATGCCAGTATGGTTGAGTTTTGATGAGAGCTCTTGTCTACAGCCATACCACCCTGAATGTGCCTGATCTCGTCTGATCTCCGAAGCTAAGCAGAGTCGGGCCTGGTTAGTACTTGGATGGGAGAGCTCTTCTCCTTGCTTGTAGGTGGCTGCCTTCTTGTTGTATCCTCACATGGCAGAAAGAGAAAGCAAGCACTCTTTGGTGTCTCTTCTTATAAGGGCACTAATCCCACACGACCAGGACCCCACCCTCATGAGTGAGTTACCTCCCAAAGACCCTGTCTCCAAACACCATCACATTGGAGGGTAGGGCTTCAGTGTGTTAATTTTGAGAGGATACAGACATTTAGTCCATTGGACTATGAACAAATGTAAATTTTGTGGACTATGAGCAAATGTAAATTTTGTGGATTTTACCTTGGGTAGAGGCAGTAGAGACATATGAGCTGAGACATAAAATGGAACCCAATGGAAGGAGTTTTCTCTTTGGAGAGGTGGTTTGGGAAAATGTGAGGAGAATAATACAGTTACTTAGATTAAGCAACTGTAAAAGCTTGCAGATTAGTAGACTTATAAAAGAAAAAATGATTTCAATATTATTTCTGTTGCCCAAATTAATGAAGTAAGCTTTAACATAAAAGGCTTATCTTCAGAAATAATGCTATTATTTTTCATACCTCTCATTGTGAGTCTCCATTTATTTGGAATTCGCTCACCAGATCTTTTAGAAGGATCTGCAGATATAGTAATGGAGGGTTATGAAGCTTCCTCAGGCAGTATAAGAAGAGATGAAGAGAGTTAAACATCCATGTCTATGCAATTTTTGCTATTCATTCCACTTGCTTCTCCTGTGGCTTTTGGCTCTCTCGTCTACTTGAAGATTTGGATAGATAATACCCTCTGAGTTATTATTTAAGGTCATTATTTAGTGTTATTCCCACCCCTGGCTTCAATCTACTGAGCTAGAGAGAGACAATGAATAGAAATTGGGATTTGTTAATACCCATGATTCTGCATTAATGAGGCAAGATTCTGGAGCTTTGAACCATCAGTAGCTCAGGAGGGGATAACAGCAGTATCTCTTCAACGAGTGTGTTCTGGCAGCAGCTAAGTCAAGTCACACTGTAGTCCTTCCAACTACCCCATGACATAGATCACAATGCAAGCTGGCAGAGTAACAGGCATTTCATAGACTTAAGCTGGAAAAAGTTTAAGCATTCCCTACTGTGGTGACAAAAATGGGGCTTACAAACTTCATTTCAAATCCCAACTAAGCCCCTAACTAATTGGGAACAATTCACTCATTTCCCTATGGCCCAGGATTTCTTCAATAGACAGGGAAATAATGCCTGCCTTCCTTGTACAGATGTTATAAAGATTAGATATGATAATGTGTTGTGGAACACACCATGAAATAGATGCTCAAAACATTATTTGACTGGTCTAATGATTGAAAGGGCATGTCTAATGTGCTTGTACTTATATATGGCATATATATATATGTGTGTGTGTGTGTGTGTGTGTGTGTGTGTGTGTGTGTGTGTGTGTATGTATATGTTCAATATCTGGTAGCATTTGTAGGCTAGACTAGGGAAGGATCCCATCTCCTAGCCTTATCTTCATGGTTTGTTGTTGTTGCTGTTCAGTCACTGGTCGTGTCTGACTTTTTGTAACCCCATGGACTGCAGCATGTCAGGCTTCCCTATCTTTCATTATCTACCAGAATTTGCTCAAACTTATGTCCATTGCCATCCAATCATCCCATCCATCACCAACTCCCAGAGTTTACCCAAATCATGTCCATTGAGTCAGTGATGCCATCCAGCCATCTCATTGTCTGTAGTCCCCTTCTCCTCCTCCCCTCACTTTTCTCCAGCACCAGGCTCTTTTCCAATGAGTTGGCCCTTCCCATCAGGTAGCCCAAGTATTGGAGCTTCAGCTTCAGCAACAATCGTTCCCGTGAATATTCAAAACTGATTTCCTTTAGGATTGACTGTCTTGATCTCCTTGCTCTTATAGGGATTCTCAAGAGTCTTCTTCAGCACCATAGTTCAAAAGCATCAATTATTTGGCACTCGGTCTTATTTATGGTCCAACTCTCACATCCGTATATGACTACTGGAAAAATCCATAGCGTTGACAATAGGGACCTTTGTTGGCAAAGTGATGTCTCTGCTGTTTAATATGCTGTTTAGGTTTGCCATAGATTTTCTCCCAAGGAGCAAGCATCTTTTAATTTCATGGCAGCAGTCACCATCTGAAGTGATGTGAAGCCCAAGAAAATAAAGTCTGTTATCATTTCCATGGTTTCCCTATCTCTGCCATGAAGTTATGGGACTGGATGCCATGACCTTAGTTTTTTTGAATGTTGAGTTTTAAGCCAGCTTTTTCACTCTCCTCTTTCACTTTCACCAAGAGGCTCTTTAGTTCTTTGCTTTCTGCCATAAGGGTGGTGTCATCTGCATATCTGAGGTTACTGATATTTCTCCCAGCAATCTTGATTCCAGCTTGTGCTTCATTCAGCCCAGCATTTCACATGATGTACTCTGCATATAAGTTAAATAAGCAGGGTGACCATATACTGCTTTGACGTACTCCTTTCCCAATTTGGAACCAGTCCATTGTTTCATGTCCAGTTCTAACTGTTTCTTCTTGACTTGCATACAGGTTTCTCAGGTGGCAGGTAAGGTGGTCTGATATGCCCATCTATAAGAATTTCCCACAGTTTGTTGTGATCTTCATGGTTAACATCCTCAAATGGAGGGAAAATTCATTCATCTGTTTCTTCAGATTCCAACATGCGCACTGAAGTGTTATATAAGAGCACATGACAAGCTCCCTGCTCTTCCCTGTAATCCATGTCACCCAAGTAGCAAGTGACAGGCTCCTCTCTCCATGTGCCTATTCTTTGAGTCAGGAAGGACAAGGGTACATTGACTCTGAATCAAATCTAGGACCCTTCTTTTCAGTTTGTTCCTTCTGTGTACTTAGAATAAGACAGGGCTTGGATTTCAGCTAGTGGATGAGAAGCAGACCTCTAGGCCCCTACCCACATGTTCCTCTCCAGCTTTCCTTAGATTCTTAGGTACTAGATATATCTGGAATATTGTGGACCCTCTTTGTCTTGCCATCAAGTTGAATCGCAACAGTTGTACTTAACTCAAATGTTAGCTTGGATCATATAGAACTGCTGATTAATCAAACATTTTTGATCAACAAAAGCAGTGATTTCATAAAGCTTAATAAAAACAAATAGAATTACCCCCAAACAAACCCCTGAAGCATGATATATATTTACTGAACAGATTTTTTTCAGAAGATAAAAAAGGAGCAATATTCCTTAATAAACCCTTTTAACCCCCAACTTCGTTCTCATATCTTTCATGCTTTCCTCTCTTTTTCTTTGCCTTTCTCTGCCATCACTTTTCCAGGGCCCTCAATCTCCATCTTTTAATGCTTATCTCCCTCCCATCCTGGTATTAGGCAATTTTTCCTTAAGTAGAACAAGTTGGCCTTTTTAGCTTCCTAATTTTTCCTCTTCATCTGTCACCCCACTAAACACAATAAAAGTCTGATAATTGCAAAAACAAGGAAATCTCCCTCCCTACCAAAGAGGAGGGTGATAGGATTATAAATATTTATAATTCAATATATTCCCCTGACAGTACAAAAGATTTCAGATGAATTATAATTATCATCCTATTTGTAAGAAACATATGTAGCTAGAAGGGAAACAAACCCTTTTATTTTCCAAATATCAGGGGAGATCTCACCTTTTCAGCCTCCAACCAAGTTATCACTGCCTCTCTGCTGCAGTGTCAGGCACTTTGTGCCCTGAAATTTCATTAGCACAGTGAGAGAAGATGGCTGTAGAAGTGAAGTTGCTCAGTCGTGTGCGACTCGTGGCGACCCCAGGGACTGGAGCCTACCAGCCTCCTCTGTCCATGGAATTTTCTAGGCAAGAGTACTGGAGTGGGTTGCCATTTCCTTCTCCGGGGGATCTTTCTGACCAGAGGATTGAACCCAGGTCTCCCGCATTACAGGCATACACTTTACCCTATGAGCCACCAGGGAAGCCCCAAGACGGTCGTGGGGCTCCTGAAAAATGACCAATCGTCACTTTTTCTGTGTAATGAGGTGGGTAATTAAAAATCTAACAATTTTAGAACTACAGAATATATTTGCACATGTAAATATGTAAACACACGAATAATGTATACATGTAAACTATATGCACATAATCTCACCATTATAGGCTGAATTGTGCCCCCCACCCCCATTGAATTCATATGTTGAAGCCCTGACTCTCAAAATGGTTATATTTGGAGACAAGGAGATAATAAAGGTTCAGTGAGGTCACAAGGGTGGGGCCTTAATCTGACAGGACTGGCTCCTTATGAGAAGAGGACGAGATTTCAGGGGTGTGAGAATACAGGAAAAAAAAAACAAACCTGAAAGCCAAGAGTAAACAAATCTTTAAATAAATTGATTGGTCAAGGTGGGTCTCTTTTGAAGGTGGCATTTAAGTAAAAATTTGAAAGAGAGAAGGGAGTTAGTCAACCACAAGTATATTTTGAGGAAGAGCAATTCTGGTCAGAGGAAATAGTGCAAAGGCTCTGAGATAGGAGTGTGTCTGGTGTGTGAAAGACCAGCAATAAGGCTACTGTAGCTGGAGTGAAGTGAACAAAGTGGGTAGTAGGAGGAGGAGAGATTAGAGAAGTGAGACCATTGTAAAGATATTAGCTTTTTACAGACGATAATCATATACTGTCATATACAACAGTCCCCCAGATTGACCTTTGTTTTCAAGCAGCCATCTCCAAATTCTTGCTTTCAATGTGTGGTCCCTGAACCAGTGCATTGGAATCATCTGAGGGCTGTTTAGAACTGCAGAATCTCAAGCCCTATCCTGGCCCTATAAATCAGATTATGAATTTTAACTACATTCTCTGGTTGTTGATATGTACATTAACATTTGAGAAACCACAGTAGAAGTCTCTTCTTATATGGTGTACTAAGTCACTTCAGTCGTGTCCAACTCTTTGCAACCCCTATGGGCTATAACCCACCAGGCTCTTCTGTCCATAGGATTCTCCAGGCAAGAATACTGGAGCAGGTTGCCATGCTCTCTTTCAGGGGATCTTCCTGACTCAGGGATCAAACTCGTGTTTTTTATGTCTCCTGCATTGGCAGTTAGATTCTTTATTACTAGTGCCACCTGGAAAGCCCCTCTGTAGCATGGTAGTAACAACAGTCACATTTACACTTTAAAATTTTGAAAAGCTCCTATGTTTGGAGGAGAGTTTCCAGGGGCCGATCATTTAGTCCCACCCTGGCTACCCCACAGTTTATAGGGTACAGTTTGCGAATCTCTGGTGGAGATTTGTGCTCCTTCTTCCCTGATCTGCATTTGTGTTAGAGGGACATGACCCCACGAAGAAAAAATATTTTACAATCCTGTTCATATCTAAATATGAACAATTCACCAGTTCTTAGCAATGAAACATGAGTGGAAAATATGTGTGCTACTTTCAAGCCAAAGATTCTAAAATGTTACCAGAACTTCTCTACTCTTTTTCTCCATCCAGTTAGAACTCTGCAGAGAACTCTGAGGAAAGGGATTCAGGATGGAAGGTGTCTGGCTGCCTCAATCATCACACGGGAAAAAGCGGGCCATGACCACACTGAGCCATTAGATGAGTGGAAAATGAATGTTTATTATGTTAAGTCACTGAAAATTTAGAGGTTTTCTTGTTGAGTGGCTAGAGTTATCCTAACTCAAAGATTCTCTAAATTTTGGGTGCATCAGAGTCACCTGGAGGGCTGGATATAGCAGTCATCTTTGGCCTCCAGCATTTCAGATTCTGTAGGTCTGGGGTGGGACCTCAAAATTTTCACTTCTAACAAACTTCCTTATGACGGTGATGTTGCTAGTGTGAGAAGCACATTTTTAAAACCACTGCACTAACTAACAAAATAGACAGAGGAGAGTGGGAAAGCTCATAGCCTCAAAGGATATATCTCCAAATCAAAAATATGAAATTAAAAGTAAACCACCTTATCCCTATGGGGGACCAATTAGTGCTGCTGTATCGGATGATTCTAACTAGTGTTGTACTGTACCATGTTCAGTTCCAAAAGGGATATGGAAAGGAGTACTGAAATCCATTCAGCTGAATTTTGGAGGGGTGATTTTACCAATACTGGCATCTCTGCTTTTCTAATTTCCCTAACTTTCATCCTGCTCTTCCAGTCCCTGAATAGAAGCAAGCAGTTGATTTATGAGCCTCATAGAGCTCTTAGCCCGGGTGGTCTTATTTGCATTGGTGGGAATACTACTGAGCTTCAGGTGAGAATGAGAAGCCAGAGGGTTTTCTGCCTCTTATGGGAGGTGAGGGCCATGCAACTCTTTTCCTGGCCCCACCTTTTACAAACCACCCCAAAATTTCACTGTTACCTAGTACTATAATTTAAGTTGAAAGGACTTTGCCTGTCTCTGCTGGAGTATTCTTCTTCACTTAGAAAAAGTTGCTTCATTTTGGGGACTATAGGTCCTTCCAGATTAGACTTAGACTTTTTAAGGTGGCTCGTATAAATAAGCCTTGAAATTCTTCAGAGAAACTTGTGATTTGATAGCTCTTCTCACTGAAGACTATTATTAAATTACCACTCTGGATCATTTCACTGACAGTTCTACTTCTTAAAATAGAGAATAGCTGTATTCCTAGACAGTAGCCTCAAAAAGCTGAATCTCAAATTCTAGTTTTCAAATGGTCACTGGTTTCTAACTACTACTTTTCTACTTTCTAAGTTCTCTTGATTTAGAAGACATGGCATGTGTCTTCTCGAAATATCTTTTGTGCTCAGTACCTACACATAACGAGTACCATTTTTATTTGCTTCTCTGTTGTTAATTGATGTCTGGGCCCCATTTTCTTAGCTGGGTGTTTTGCATCTCTGACTCACATTTCCAACCATATTGATGTCAGGGCAGAGGTTTGGAATGAGCTCACTCTCACATTGGCAAATGCCCTTGGGTATAACCTGGCTAGGTCCCACCTTGGGAAATGCTTCCCTTCCCTCCTTCCCATCCTTAATCACTTAGTTACTATCTACCCTATGTCAGACTCTGCTGAATCTTGAATAAACAAGGTGAACAAAATTATGAACCTTATATCCTAGAGGAATACAGGGAACAAAAATTTTGCAGACACAATTTAAATAGCATTAAGTGTTCTGAAGAAGATGAAGCAGGGTATAGTGACAGCATGTACTGGTCTAGAGTGGTCTAGTTGATAGAGAATGGTGAAGAAAGTCTTGCTTGAAGAGGTGCTATCTGAGCTGACCATTAGTGATAAGTGAGTCACATGAGGATCTGAGGGAAATGTGCTCCAGACAGAATGAAAGGCAAGTGTAAAGGCTGTGAGTTGGGAGCCATTTTGTTGTACCCAGGGAACAACAAGGAGGCCTCTGTGGTTGGAGTCTAATCAACAAGCAGAGGGAAGGGCATTGTCTGATGAGATTGGATCTGGAGGTCAGATCACATGGACCTTAATTAGTGAATTCCTTTAAATCATTTCATTCAAAATCTTAATAGTTGAAAGGACTGAATTCTTTTTCATTATTTCTATTTGTGTGACCTGCTTAATTAGCTGTTTCATTTCTTAAATGACACTCTGTCTTAACTAGTGGGTGCTTTGAGAGAAAAAGCCTGCTTTAAATTTTGGTACTGAGAGAGCCAATTGTAGGCAGGTTAATAAGAAGCCTGGCGTCCCCAAGGAGGAGAAAGGGGTCTGGGGCTCTCAAGGAGGAGATAGGTATCGAGCATTCTCAAGGAGTAGGAAAGGACAAAAACTTTTTTTCTACATTCCTTAGTCTTAGCCACATAAAATGCTTTTTTCTTTGAACAAGGAGCTGATGATTACACAACAAAACAACTCAGCTTAAACTCTGTACTAAGGATTCTGTAACAACAATGTATCCTACTTGAGGACAGTTTCTCCTTCTTGAAAATCTTTTAACTAATCTTGTTATCTTAAAATGTAAATTGTGGGAGTGCGTCTGGTAAGATCTTTACAACCTTGAGACGTTCTTTTGATTATTGTAATAACCAACTAAAAAAGTATGTAGCTCCCTTGCTAAGAATAGCAAGAGGGGCACTCTCTGTCCCCCTTCTGATGCCTATGTCAGAAGCTTTCTCTGTCCCTTTTATACTTTAATAAAACTCTGCTACAAAAAAAGCTCCTGAGTGATCAAGTCTGGTCCCTGGTTCTGAAGCTAAATCTTCTTTGGAGATCACAAATCCAACAGCGTTAACCGTAAGCTATCAGTACCAGTATTCTAAGTACTCCTGCTTTCCTCCCCTTTCTGTTTTGGGGACCAGGGGATGCATAACCCAGCTGCAGCAGGTTGAATGATGTTGCATTGGATAGCCATTCAAAGTTATCCTGGTTGGAGTAATGGAGATTTCTGGTTGAAGGAAGCTGACAGGGACATTCCAGGGATAACAAATCAGTAAGGATTTCCTGAGGAGAGAAATTTCTAGTTGTCACATGCAAGATACGTTTAATCTGTTTTTGACTCAAGTAAATGTTTCCATTGAAAATGAAATGTTCTCAAATTGACTTGAGTTAATATAAAAAGAAAATATGAGCTTTCTAATGAAATACTGTAAATTAAAAAGAACATAGGATTTCTTAAATTGATTTTTTATTGGAGTATATTTGTTTTACAAAGTTGTGTTAGTTTCTACTAAACAGCAAAATGAATCATGTACATATATTCCCTCTTTTTTGGATTTCATTCCCATTTAGATTTTCATAGAGCACTGAGTAGAGTTCCTTGTGCTATACGATAGGTTCTCATTAGTTGCACAATTGATAATATGTATGAAATACATGGTGTATGTATGAAATAGATGAAATATGTATGAAATAGATGAATGATGATGGACAGGGAAGCCTGGCATACTGCAGTCCATAGGGATGCAAAGAGTCAGACACGACTGAGTAACTGAACTGAACTGATGAAATAGATAACTAATGAAAAGAGCATAGGATTTAGAATCAGAAGACTTTGCTGTGTCACAGCTTAGCAAGTCCTTTAGCCCTGTAATGATGTGCACCTTTGTTTCTGTGAGCCATGTAGCTTGGTGATTAAGGTCCCATAAAGAATCCACCTGCAATGCAAGAGACCCCGTTTTGATTCCTGGGTTGGGAAGATCTGCTGGAGAAGGGATAGGCTACCAATCCAGTATTCTTGGGCTTCCTTTGTGGCTCAGCTGGTAAAGAATCTGCTTGCAATGTGGGAGACCTGGGTCCGATCCCTGGGTTGGGAAGATACCCTGTAGAAGGGAAAGACTACCCACTCCAGTATTCTGGTCTGGAGAATTCCATGGACTGTATGGTCCATGGGGTTGCAAAGAGTCAGACATGACTATGCGACTTTCACTTTTACTTTCACTGTAGGCAGAATGTGGTAAATTCTTGGTTCTTTCATTTACTAGGTATCATCTGAGTAAAGGAACAAAACCTCTCAGTGACCCTGTTTTCTTACGTATAAAATGGTGAGCTGTTATTGAAAGCATTAAATCATACTTTTAAGTTCATGGCAAATATTCAAGAAATACTTGGGTCACAATGTTTAACTCATGGTAAATGTTGTTATTGCCATTATTGATATTACATTGTTTTACATACTATTATTGTTTAGTCGTTCGGTTGTGTCTGACTCTTTTGCAAACCCATGGACTGTAGCCTGCCAGGCTTCTCTGTCCATCAGATTTCCAGGTAAGAATACTGAAGTGGGTTGTCATTCCCTTCTCCAAGAGATCTTTTCAACCCATGGAATGAACCCATATCTGCTGCACTGAAGGCAGATTCTTTACCAGTGAGCCACTGGGGAAGCCATTTTATCCACTAGACTAAGCGCTTGATTTTATTTTTTTTTAATTTTTAAAATATTTATTTATTTATTTTTGGCTGTACTGAGTCTTCGTTGTTGCATATGGGCTTTCTTTAGTTGTGGCAAGTGAGGGTTACTCTGCCTTGGAGTGGGTGGGCTTCTCATTGCAATGGCCTCTCTTATTGTGGGGGATAGGCTCTAGGCATGTAGGCTGTGGTAGTTGCAGCACGTGGCCTCAATAGTTGTGGCTAGTGGGCTCTAGAATGTGGGCTTCAGTAGTTGTGGTACGGGAGCTCAGTTCCTCCAAGACGTGGAATTTTCTGAACCAGGGGTGGAACCCATGTCCCCTTCATTGCCAGGCATATTTTCAATCAATGGACCAAGGAAATCCCTAAACACTTAATTTTGATTGAAAGAAAGTGAAGTTGCTCAGTCGTGTCCGACTCTTTGCCACCCCATGGACTGTAGCCTACCAGGTTCCTCCATCCATGGGATTTTCCAGGCAAGAGTACTGGAGTGGGTTGCCATTTGATTATTACTTATCTAACTAGAAATTTATCACAGTAATTCATTGAAATGGTTTTAAAAACTTAAAATACAGTAAGACATTTGACAACAAAAAACAAAAATCTCTTCCTCTCAAAACACCACACTCTGTTCAACTTTTTAAGTTGTATCTGAATATTGTACTGTTTATTTGTACACTTAATCATCATCTGTAGACTTTTACCATGGGGGGTCTACTTTCCCTCCTCTCCTCTCTTCCTGCAGCACTGCTCCTCAATCCAGTATGGATACATTCCAACATAGCTATATCAGCATCATTACACAGATCATTTCCTGCTCAAGTAGTGTACTCAGATTATGCCTTTTTAAAAATAACTTTTTTTCCCCTGAAGCTATAAAGGGTCTTTTTCTCTTTGGTACATCTCTCTCTTACACTGGTGTGTTTAGATTTCTATGTAAATAACTATTATTAATTTTTCACAAATTCTTTAATAAAATTGTAAACTCCATGGAGTTATGTTTCCTATCCAATCAAACAAACTGGCTTATCTATCAGGTTTTGTTTTCTTCTTTGGAGTATAATTCTTGTATATTCTGTCCTCTAGAACACTAGAATAGTTTTTTTCTTGACCTAGGGCATATGCAATCTCTCAGGACCTCCATTTTCGGTTTCCTGGATTCAGTGTATTCCTCTTTGGCTCAATTAAGTATTTCCTGCTGTAACTTCCTGAGAAAGTGTACAGTTCAGCTCAGTTCAGTCATGTCCAACTCTGCAACCCCATGGATTTCAGCACTCCAGGCTTCCCTGTCCATCACCAACTCCCGGAACTTACTCAAACTCATGTCCATTGAGTTGGTGATGCCATCCAACCATCTCATCCTCTGCCATCCCCTTCTCCCACCTTCAAACTCTCACAGCATCAGTGACTTTTCAAATGTCATGTCCAACTCTGCAACCCCATGGATTTCAGCACTCCAGGCTTCCCTGTCCATCACCAACTCCCGGAACTTACTCAAACTCATGTCCATTGAGTTGGTGATGCCATCCAACCATCTCATCCTCTGCCATCCCCTTCTCCCTCCTTCAAACTCTCACAGCATCAGTGACTTTTCAAATGAGTCAGTTCTTTGCATCAGATGGCCAAAGTATTGGAGTTTCAGCTTCAGCATCAGTCCTTCCAATGAATATTCAGGACTGATTTCCTTTAGGATGGACTGGTTGGATTTCTTTTCACTCCAAGGGACTCTCAAGAGTCATCTCCAACACCACAGTTCAAAAGCATCAATTCTTTGGCACTCAGGTTTCTTTATAGTCCAATTCTTACATCCATACATGACTACTGGAAAAACCATAGCTTTGACTAGACAGACCTTGGTTGTCAAAGTAATGTCTCTGCTTTTTAATATGCTGTTTAGGTTGGTCATAACCTTTTCTTCCAAGGAGCAAGCATCTTTTAATTTCATGGCTGCAGGTACCATCTGTAGTGATTTTGGAGCCCAAGAAAAGAAAGTCTGTCACTGTTTCTATTGTTTCCCCATCTATTTGTCGTGAAGTGATGGGACTTGATGCCATGATCTTAGATTTCTGAATGTTGAATTTTAAGGCAACTTTTTCACTCTCCTCTTTCACTTTCATCAAGAGGCTCTTTAGTGCTTCTTCGATTTCTGCCATAAGAGTGGTGTCGTCTGCATATCTGAGGTTATTGATATTTCTTCAGGCAATCTGATTTCAGTTTGTGCTTCATCCAGGCTGGCATTTCACATGATGTACTCTGTGTATAAGCTAAATAAGCAGGGTGACAATTTACAGCCTTGACACATTCCTTTCCCGATTTGGAACCAGTGTGTTGTTCCATGTCCAGTTCTAACTTTGCTTCTTGACCTGCATACAGATTTCTCAGGAGGGAGGTCAGGTGGTCTGGTATTCCCATCTCTTTCAGAGTTTTCCACAGATTGTTGTGATCCACACAGTCAAATGCTTTGGCATAGTCAATAAAACAGAAATAGATGTTTTTCTGGAACTTTCTTGCTTCTTCCAAGATCCAACAGATGTTGGCAATTTGATCTCTCTCTTGTTCCTCTGCCTTTTCTAAATCCAGCTTGAACATCTGGAAGTTCATGGTTCATATACTGTTGAAGCCTGTCTTAAAGTATTTTGAGCATTACTTTGCTAGCATGTGAGATGAATGCAATTGTACAGTAGTTTGAGCATTCTTTGGCATTGCCTTTCTTTGGAATTGGAATGGAAACTGACCTTTTGCAATCATGTGGCCAGTGCTGAGTTTTCCAGATTTGCTGGGATATTGAGTGCAGCGCTATAATGGCATCATCTTTTAGGATTTGAAATAGCTCAACTGGAATTCCATCACTTCCACTAGCTTTGTTCATAGTGATGCTTCCTAAGGCCCACTTGACTTCACGTTCCAGGATGTCTGGCTCTAGGTGAGTGATCCCACCATGATGATTATCTGGGTCATGAAGATCTTTTTCGTATAGTTCTTCTGTGTATTCTTGCCATCTCCTCTTAATATCTTCTGCTTCTGTTAGGTCCATACCATTTCTGTCCTTTATTGAGCCCATCTTTGTGTGAAATGTTCCCTTGGTATCTCTAACTTTCTTGAAGAGCTCTCTAGTCTTTCCCATTCTATTGTTTTCCTCTATTTTTTTGCACTGATCACTGAGGAATCAGTGATCTTATCTGTCCTTGCTATTCTTTGGAACTCTACATTCAAATGGATATATCTTTCCTTTTCCCCTTTGCTTTTGGCTTCTTTTCTTTTCCCAGCTATTTGTAAGGCCTCCTCAGACAGCCATTTTGCTTTTGCATTTCTTTTTCTTAGGGATAGTCTTGATCCCTGCCTCCTATACAGTGTCATGAATCTCTGTCCATAGTTCATCAGGCACTCTGCCTATCAGATTGAATCCCTTGAATCTATTTCTCACTTCCACTGTATAATTGTAAGGGATTTGATTTAGGTCATACCTGAATGGTCTATTGGTTTTCCCTACTTTCTTCAATATAAGTCTGAATTTTGCAATAAGGAGTTCATGATCTGAGTTAGCTCCCAGTCTTGTTTTTGCTGACTGTATAGACCTTCTCCATCTTTGGCTGCAAAGAATATAATCAGTCTGATTTTGGTATTGACCATCTGGTGATGTCCACGTGTAGAGTATTCTCCTGAGTTGTTGGAAGAGGGTGTTTGCTATGACCAGTGTGTTCTCTCAGTAAAACTCTATTAGTCTTTGCCCTGCTTCATTCTGTACTCCAAGGCCAAATTTGCCTGTTACTCCAGGTGTTTCTTAACTTCCTACTTTTGCATTCCAGTCCCCTATAATGAAAAGGACATCTTTTTTGGGTGTTAGTTCTAGAAGGTCTTGTTGGTCTTCATAGAACTGTTCAACTTCAACTTCTTCAACATTACTGGTCAGGGAATAGACTTGGATTACTGTGATATTGAATGGTTTGCCTTGGAAACGAACAGAGATAATTCTGTCGTTTTTGAGATTGCATCCAGGTACTGCATTTCAGACTCTTTTGTTGACTATGATGGCTACTCCATTTCTTCTAAGGGATTCTTGCCCACAGTAGTAGATATTATGGTCCTCTGAGTTAAATTCACCCATTCCACTCCATTTTAGTTCGCTGATTTTTAAAATGTCAATATTCACTCTTGCTGTCTCCTGTTTGACCACTTTCAATTTGCCTTGATTCACGGACTTAACATTTCAGGTTCCTATGCGATATTGCTCTTTATAGCATCAGACTTTACTTCCACCACTAGTCATATCCACAACTGGGTGTTGTTTTTGCTTTGGTTCCATCTCTCCATTCTTTCTGAAGTTATTTCTCCACTGATCTCCAGTAGCATATTGGGCACCTACCTACCTAGGGAATTCATCTTTCAGTGTCCTATCTTTTTGCCTTTTCATACTTTTCATGGGGTTCTCAAGGCAAGAATACTAAAGTAGTTTGCCATTCCCTTCTCCAGTGGACCATGTTTCGTCAGAAAATGTACATAAAAAGTGTGCGTAGGATACAATTAGACATGTTTATCATCCAAAAATGTCTTTGTTCTACTTTCGTACATTATTGATCTCTTGGCCAGTTAGACAATGCTCAGTTGGAAATAATTATCCTCAGAATATTTTAATATATTTTATTATATTTCATAATACACACACAAGCAAACAGCCTTACATTTACACACCCATGCCTGCGCTTTCGCCCCAATGTATCCGTGTAATGGAACCGCATGCGCTCTTTGCTGTGCCAGCTCTCAGTTTTCTCTCTCCCTCTTTGCTGGGATATCTGGCTCACTCGCCTCCCAGCTTTGAAATGTATGTTTCTCCCCATTGTTTTCTAACTTCAGTGTTGCTCTTGTGGAGCCCCACTGACTCATTTTAAAAATTACACTTCCTTTGTATATAGTCTGTGATTTATACTCTGAAACCTTTAGAATCCTCTTTTTATCATTGGTGTTCTGAAATTAATTGACAACATGGCTTAGTGTGGTTTCTCTTTTGTGTCAATTCATGTGACAAGCACTTGGGGAGCCCCTTTAATCTGGAAATGCATGTTCTTTAGTTCTAGGAATTTTTCCTGTAACTGTTTTTCGATTATTTCCTCTCATCTATTTTCTAAATTTGTTTGTTTTTTTTTTTCTTCCTAGAACTCCTATAAATTAGTATTGGGACATCTTGGATTTTTTTTTAACTCTCCTTACTCTTTCATTTTATTCTCCTCACCCCTTAAGATTGGGAGAAATCCTTAAATTTATCTTTCAATCCTTCCAATGAATTTTAATATTGTCTTATTCTCTATTCAGTAAAAACATTCTTTTTTTTATATGGAATTAATGGCTTTTCATTTCTCTGAGGCTACTAAAACATTTAAAAAATATTTGTATGTTTTCTTTACTGTCCATGCCTTCTGCAGTGGTTTTCCTCAGACAGCTGTTAATCTTCATTATACTTTTTTATTTAAGAGTAAGGCACTCTAAATTGTAAGACTGTAACTACCCAATGTTGGTAAAGACGTGAGGGAACAGGAAACTTCTAGGACTATTTTGGGGAAGGTAAATTGGTACTAAATAGCTAGGAAAATATAACTTCCATATGAAGTGGAAAATATGCATACCTTATGACCCAGTACTTTCACCTTTAGTTAAAAACCCAACGGAGGTACTTGTACATGTGCATAAAGAGGTAAATGCAGGAATATTCAGAGCATCAGTATTTATAATATGCAGAAAATGAAAAAACATGATAGGTATATCAATAGTAGAATTGATAAAAATGTGTTCTCACAGTGGAACATTATACAGCACCGAATAAACTGGCCTATAGTTATCTACAGCAACATGGAAAATGGACTGAAGTTACCTGCAGCAAAATGGATAAATCTCATGAATATAATGTTGAAAAAATATGTGACAGATACAGTAGAGTGAATGCATTAAATTGTGGCATTGTCATCCAATAATACCATACGGCAGTAAAATACAAACTCTTAGCATTTTTGAATCCATAAGTTAATATCTCTTGAGCATAATGTTGGGGGAAAGAGGCCAGACAAAAAGAATATATGTGTTAAATACATCCATTTAGGTAAGATTCCAAAGCAGGCAAAATGAAACAGTGGTGTTTAGAATACAAAATATCAGTTATATTTGAGAGGAAGCAGAAATTGTTTTTTGCCATGGGGAGTCAAGGGTGGTAGTTTCTGGTTTGCTGGGGGTGTTTTATTTCTTGACTTGTCTAGTGGCTGCATAGGTATTCATTGTGTGATACTTTATTGAGTACATTTACTTATGTTTTAGACACTGTTCTGTGTGTGTTGTATTTTACAATAAAAATAGTTTTTAAAAAGAATGAAGAACCTAAAAAGACAAAAATTTGATGTCTATGGTCAAAGCTGGCTAACGTGTAGCCTTCACTGAAAATCTAAAGGGCAGGGATATAGAAGTTTCCTAAGGGGACCCTATATTTCAATATTTATGAACTTTTTTTTCCCTTCCTGAATCTATTCAATTATTCCAGAGGACAGTCTACCAATTACATGCCTGAGGCAGTATTTGCCTGGCTGCCAGTGTTCCTAAGGCAGAATATAGAAAAGAGGTGTGGGGTCTTGTCATTCAATATGCTGATTTTAAGTCAATCTGCCTATTTTCAGCAGGAAGCCTCCCCTTCTCCAATCCTCCCTGTGTTTAGGATATTCATGTTTCAGTTTCTCCATCAAATAAGTCCTGTTTATGTACCAGAGAATGCCTGGGGATATAATTATTTCTAATATATATTTTCAAATAAAATCTTGTTTCAACACTTTGCTTCTCTTCCCTCTTTGGGAGAATCAGTTGCAATCATTTCCAGGGTTTTAATGGTGTTCAGTGCTTGAGATGCTTTATTTCTTGTTAGTATCCCATTCTCCCTGACTCCATGTGCACTAGGCACTCAGATTTCTTAGATCTTCTATTCCTCTGTCCATAGTTTCATCTTCTAGAGCTCTGACTTTTGTTTCCATTTTTTGCTTTGTGGGCTGAATTTATGAGTTGAATTGTACCTTCCTAAAATTCATATGTTGAAGTTGCAACCCAGTACCTCAGAATGTGACCTTATTTGAAGATAAGGTCTTTAAAGAGGTAATCATTTAAAATATGGTCATTAGGGAGGGCTTTAGCCCAATATGACTAGTGTCCTCATAAAAAGGAGAAATTTGGAGACAGACACACAGAGGGAGTGCAATGTGAAGAGACATAGAAAGAAGACAGCTGTCTCCAAGCCAAGGAGAGAAGGGTTGTAGATCTGAGTTCTAACGGATCTTTCACTCAGTCCTCAAGAGGACCTATCCTGATGACACCTTAATTTTACACATAGCCTCAAGAACTGTGAGACAATAAATCTCTGTTCTTTAAGCACCCAATTTGTGGTACTTTGTTATGGCAGCCCTAGAAAACTGTAATACAATGACAAATTACTTGTCATCATTACAATGGCATTTTAGGAAGGAGCAGATCAAACCTATATTAAACAGGAAATGCTGATAGGCATTTTATATGCATGATTTCACTTCACATTGGTGTCACGCTATAAAGTTTTTATTAAGGATAAGAAAGAGAATGTCAATTGAGGTGTGCTAAATGGTAGTTTAGTCGCTAAGTCATATCTGACTCTTGCAACCCCATGGATTGTAGCCCGCCAGGTTCCGCTGTCCATGGGATTCTCCAGGCAAGAATACTGGAGTGGGTTGCCATTTCCTTCTCCAGGAATTCAAGCCTTAGGTTCTTGGTTATACCACTAAATCTCTCTGAGCTTCAGTTTCCTCATCTTTAGAGAGTAATAACATAGTTCTTGTTTACGGAGTTTGAAAGGACAAAATAAATGTGTCAGTGAAAGTGCTTTGTCCATTGTCAGCTGTCAGTGATAGTTACACTTACTATTTGAGAAAGGAATGGCTACCCACTCCAGTGTTCTTGCCTGGAGAAACCCTCCATGGGGTCACAAATAGTTGGACATGACTGAGCAACTAAGCATAAAAAAAAACCCACAAAACATAGGATGGAAGAAAGGACCAATATTTGTTAGTTCTTACTGCATGCTTACTACATGCTAATTCATTTTTGATTCTCAAAATAACACTATTGAGGATTGTATAGTTATTACCATTTCAGAGAAATTAGGCTCAGAAAATTTGTCTTAGATTGTAAAGTTAGAAAATGAGGGAGATGGACAAATGAAAATTCGGGTGCCACGTTCATCACACACTTTCAGTTGTATGCCCTGCAAGAAGAGACACAAATCATGAGGACAGAAAGTGAGTCATGTCCAAAGTGACTCCAGACACCGGGCTGTTTCATTATTTTAAAGCACCTGGATGCGCTACATCTATCGGTTTGTGATGATTTCACTGAACTGGCCAGATTAACTCGTGGCTACTTTGATACTCCATGTGTTGTCCATCGATGAGTAGCACCAGCATTACCTGGAAGCTCTTGAATCAGAATCTACATTTTAACAAGATTCTTCCTGTGGTGATTGTATGCACAGTTAAGCTTGAGAAGCACTTAGGATAACCTTAGGTGGTCAGGGGGCTGAGTTAATTTGACTGAACCCTGTTTTTCAGGAGACTTATCTCTTTTGTTTTTGCCCATTGCCCGTTCTCTGTGGTTTCCTGTTTTCAGTAGATCTGTCCCTGGCATTTCTCACTCATTATCTCACTCTTTTATCCAACTCCCTCAGTAATCTACTAGCACACACTAGTAAGTGCTTGGCTGCTCCTGAAAAAGTCCTCTCTCTGAGTACCCTCTGGACTACAGGCCTTTCCAGTCACGCAGGCTCACTTTCACTCTGTTTTGCGGCATCATCTATTTCTGAATGCTGCTAACTGCATTGAATAACTTGGGATCACCCTTTTAGTTTACTACTTACCATGTGTATGAAAGTTTCTGTTTTTTCAAACTCTACAGTCAACTCTTTGTCATTAATGAAACTCTTCCCAAAGGAGAAATAACCCAATGATTAAACAATTATTTCCAAACTGGAGCAGAACTGTTTATTACTATTTAAGTTCTCATTTCTTTCCTTCTGTCTCATTCAAGGTGTGGAATATGGTACTTGCACCATCAGTGTTTCCTGAATGATTCATTGTTCCAGATAGTTCAGAATTTATCTAACTGCTTTATTGGACTGTGAGATGGGATAAAGTTGTATTTCATTTTTGACTTCCTGGTGAATGCTTTCCTATTTCATGACTCTAAGCACATGATCTTCTGTCTTCATGTTCATCCATGTTTTCTGCATCCTGAAATGTCCTATATGCCAGAACTATATGCTGTATGCCACTGAATGTCATGTATGCCATACAGATTTGCTTACTATCAGTTTAGGATGGGTAGTTTGAGTTTAGTGGTGAAGGTAAATTGAATGAGCCCAGTCTTCTTTATTTCAGAAGTAATTCAATTCTGATAAGAGAAGCTGTAATTATTGAAGGTTCTTATTTTGATCTGTGGCTGGGGAAGTTTTAATGTACTCAAATAAACCTTTGACTCGATGTTTAAAAGTCTTCACATTATTTCCTCTGTCTTCCATTCCATGTTCTATGCATGGGACGGATGCTTAGGGATGGAGCCTTGGGATGACACAGGGGGATGGGAGGGGGAGGAAGGTGGGAGGAGGGTTCGGGAGGGGGAGCACATGTGAACCCATGGCTGATTCATGTCAATGTATGGCAAAAACTACTACAATATTGTAAAGTAATTAGCCCCCAACTAAAATAAAAAAAAAAAAAGAATAGAAAACACAATGCTGGCTGGGTTACAAAATAAATGAATATTCAAAGGGTCTTCAGGGATAGTGAAAAGACTTATTTAATAAAGAAGTCATTTTTAGAGCTTTATTTTATGCTCGCAAGCCTACCTCCAATAACAATACTTCATTAATGGGATCAAAACCATATATCTAAATTTCTTCACTATACAACCCTTCCAAGTCCTGTTTTCGTGCCTGATACATGATGTAGATTGAAAATTCTGTAGGCAAAGAGCTGGAACCCATAGGAAAAAGGATAAGATTTACAAGACTTTGCAATCCTTTGGAAAAAGGATCAAATATTTGTGAAATATCTTAAAAAGTTTTAATCTCATGCTCTTCTCCAAAGCTTGTTTTAGGAAATTACATCTTGAAAATTCAGTCCAAATACAAAAGCAAAATCTTTTCTCTTTGAAATTGTACAATAAAATCTGGTACAGTTTTTATCAAAAGAAAATACCAGAGGCAGGTACAAAGAGAAGAGGTTGGATTTAGCAGAAATAGAGTCCAGGAAAAGAAGTCCTGGTCTCAGGGTGTTGTGGAATTATGAAATTTTATGAATTTGCCACAAGCAAAGCTCACTGTTTCTGCAGAGACTAAACATCTCTATTTTTTTGTTTGTTTGTTTGCAGTTAAAAACCAATGTTCTTTATACTTTTCTATTTAAAAAAAAGTATCTGCAATATGTTTTCATTAAGGTGTTGAAACTTTTTCTTAAGCAGCAAAACTTCTGGAAGATTCTTTTCAAATGTCATTATTTCTTCTTTCCTACTTGTAGGATAACTGACAGAAGGGACTCCCTTTTATATATACTGAACACCTGCTCTGTGCAAGTCCATGATCTTAGTAGATATTATTTCTGTTTTGGAAGAATGTTTCATGTATTTTCCTGAATTCTCTTCCTAGCTAGCTGATAGTCTTAAATTAAGAACAAATTCTTTTAAAAAATTATGGAAAATGCATTACATTGACCTGACAACTTTAGAGCCAGCTAAAGTACGGTCAGACTTTGGCATATTTCCTTCTTAACCCTAATCTCTTTTCTTTAAGTATGTTGTTGTTGTTGTTGTTCAGTCATTCAGTCATGTCCAACTTTGCATCCCCATGGACTGAAACATGCCAGGCTTCCCTGTCCTTCAGTATCTCCAAGAGTTTGCTCAAAGTCATGTCCATGGAGTCTATGATGCCATCTAATCACCTCATCCTCTGTCACCCCCTTCTCCTCCTGCCTTCAATATTTCCCAGGATCAGAGTGTTTTCCAGTGAGTCAGTTCTTCACTTCAGGTGACCAAAGCATTGGAGCTTCAGCTTCAGGATCAGTCCTTGCAATGAATATTCAGGATTGATTTCCTTTAGGACTGACTGGTTTGATCTCCTTGCTGCCCAAGGGACTCTCAAGAGGCCTTTTCAAATATAGTTGACTCATAATATTACTAATATATTAGTTTCAGGTGTACAACATAGTGATTTAATATTTTTATAGATCAGATTCTGTTCAAAGTTATTACAAAATAATAACTATGTCTCCCCATGCTGTGTCTTTATTGATTATTTTATACACAGTCATTTGCATCTTCTAGTCTCCTATCTCTTCCACACCCCCTTTCCTCTTCCCACTGGTAATGACTGGTTGTACTCTGTATCTGTAGACCTCTTCTGTTTCACTATGTTCATTTGTTTGTTTCTGTCTTTTAAACTCCACATATATGTATGTGATAACATGTAGTATTTGCCTTTCTCTGTCTGACTTCTTTTCCTAAGCACAATGCTCCCTAGGTCCACCCATGTTATTGCAAATGGCAGAATATCATTCTTTTTATGGTTGAGTAATATCCCATTATGTGTGTGTGTGTCTATATATATATATATATATATATATATATATATATATATATAATGTATATATATACGTATATACATATATACGTGTATATATATATAATATATATATAATATATTATGTATATTATATATATATAATATATGATGCATCTTCTTTATCCATTCATCTGTTGATGGACACTTAGAGTGCTTCCATATCTTGGCTATTGTAAATAATGCTCCTGTGGACACTGGGGTAATGTATCTTCATTAATTGGTACTTTTATTTTCTATGAATATATACTCGGGAGCGGAACTGCTTGACCACACAGGGGTCGAGTTTTAGTATTTTGAGGCATCCTCTACTGCTTTGCAAAATCACTGCAGATGGTGATTGCAGCCATGAAGTTAAAAGATGCTTACTCCTTGGAAGGAAAGTTTTGACCTACACAGCATATTAAAAAGCAGAGACATTATTTTGTCAACAAAGGTCCATCTAGTCAAGGCTGTGGTTTTCCAGTGGTCAAGTATGGATGTGAGAGTTGGACTATAAAGAAAGCTGAGTGCCAAAGAATTGATGCTTTTGAACTGTGGTGTTGGAGAAGACTCTTGAAAGTCTCTTGGACTGCAAGGAGATCCAACCAGTCCATCCTAAAGGAAATCAGTCCTGGGTGTTCATTGGAAAGACTGATGTTGAAGCTGAAACTCCAATACTTTGGCCATCTGATGCTAAGAGCTGACTCATTTGAAAAGACCCTGATGCTGGGAAAGATTGAGGGCAGGAGGAGAAGGGGACGACAGAGGATGAGATGGTTGGATGGCCTCACCGACTCAATGGATATGGGCCTGTGTGAGCTCCGGGAATTGATGATGGACAGGGAGGCCTGGCGTGCTGCAGCTCATGGGGTCACAAAGAGTTGGACACAACTGAGTGACTGAACTGAACTGAACTGAACTGAACTGAACTACTGCTTTCCGTAGTAGTTGAACCAATTTACAGTCTCACCAACAGTGTATGAGGGTTCCCTTTTCTTTACATCTTCAACAATATTTGTTCCTTTTGTTCTTTTTGATGATAGCCATTCCAAGAAGTATGAGGTGGTATCTCACTGTGGTTTTAATTTGCATTTCTCTGATTAGTGATTTTGAACATCTTTTCACATTGCCTCTTGGTCATCTGTATGTCTTCTTTAGAAAAAATGTCTAGTTGGTTTTCTGCCCATTTTTAATTGGATTTTTATTTATTTGATATTGAGTTGAATGAGTTATTTATAAACTTTAGATATTAACCCCTCCTTATTCATGTCATTTGCAAATATTTTCTCCCATTCCATAAGTTGTTTTCTCATTTTGTTACAGATTTCCTTTTTGTGTAAATGGTTTTCCATTTTTTTTTTTTTTCCTTTTAAGTTTAATTAGCTCCTGGAAAACTGGACAGCTGCACGTAAAAGAATAAGATTAGAAAAGTCCCTCATATCATATGTAAAAATAAACTTAAAATGGATTAAAAACCTATATGTAAGGTCTGAAATCATAAAACTCCTAGAAAAGAACAGAAGCAGAACACTCTTTGACATAAAACATAGCAATATTTTTTAGCTCTGTCTCCTAAGGCAAAAAGAAACAAAAATGAACAAATAGGATCTAATTAACCTTGGTCTTTGTGGGCATCTTAGGGCACCCTGGAACACCCAGCAAGTGAGTAATTCATGGATAACTGCTGGGTCCTAAAAGATGTCCCAAGTCTTTTGTAAATCTCCTTTCCCAGTTCCTTTTATCACAAATTCTGAAATATTGGTTTAACATAGGTTTTACTTGACATTTTAGTTTAGTTTTATATTTAAGTTGCATAGTCTGATTTCTCACCCCCACCAAATGTTTCTCTGCCTTATCTTTCCTTTATTCCAATTTGAAATAAGATTTGTAATGCAGATACTATGGGAAATAGGTACCATAATATGAATAGCTATCATTTATTGGCATTCCTCTATACAAAGATACTTTTCTTCCTTTTTTTCCCCCATTTCCTGGTCTTTATCATTTATTATGTCAATAATATTTTTAGAAATAAATATTAGACTGTTTTGAGGGCATGTCAAATTTCTTTGGCACTGGTAGTGTTAATTCAGTAATCATCTGGTTTTTTTTTCTTTTCAAAGTGAAACTTTAAAAATCATTTTGCTTATTTTACTCTTGGTCTTTTTATTTTTATAAAAGGATAGTAAAACATCATACAAAGAACTGTATATCTATTTCTAAATTCTTTGTATTTGAAAATTATAATCCTATATAGCAATTCTAAAGTATACCTTATTATCCACATATAATTACTATAGATTTCTAAAATAACTGTTTCCTACCTAGATAAGATAATGTAAAAAATATTTAATTTTTTTTTGTAAAACTAACATGCTAGATAGAGACTTTTCTTAATATGATAGAGACTTTTCTTTTCTTTAAGATTCTTGTTTTGTTTTTAATAGGTCCATGAATATATATGGAGAATTTTCTAGTGTACTCCCTAATGATATACTTGTATACAAGCTCCCAAATTGTAAGGCTTTCAGAGATGAAGAACTTTGTACAAGGCTGCTTTCTAGTTACTCCTTTAAACCTCATAACTCCCTCTGCAGTGGGTCTGATTATCCACCATCCCTTTGTCAGGTTAAGTGAACTGAGGCCTAGAGAGATGAACTAACTTACTCCAAATCACTCAGGGAGGCACAGCAGAGCAAGGATTCAAAAACAGGCCTTCTGGTGCTGGCATTGCAATCCCAGTGCTTCTAAATGACAACATTTTCTCCATAGTTATGAAAGATTTATACTATAGATATTTTGAGAGCCAGTTTTGAAGGGGTCCTGGATATGCAGGAAGGTGAAAGAATGAAACAACTACATGACCCAAGTGGGAGGAGAGGCAGAATTAAGGAAAAGGTCAAGGAAAGAAGTGTTTTCTGGTTAAGCGTTCACTAGAAGTTACCCTGGACATAAGACAAAGTGTTGTTTCTTACTTGGTAAGAACAACTACCAATTACAGTCAACCCCTTTATCCGTGGAAGATACATTCTAAAAACCCACAGTGGATGCCTGAAACCACAGATGGTACTGAATCCTGTATATGCTATGTTTTTTTTTTTCCTATACATAAATACCTATGATAAAGCTTAATTTATAGATTAGGCATAGTAGGGGATTAACAGCAACTAACAACAAAATAAAACACAATAATATATTTTAGTAAAAGTTAAGCAAAGGGGGTCTCTGTCTCTCTCTCTCTCAAAATATCTTATTGTATGAATTTAATGCCTTTCAATCTTAACACTTACACACCATAACTTTTGCAGTTTGAGGAATGACAACAAAACTAGCATGAAGTTCTTTCTTTCTTTAGAATTTTATATTTGTTCTTATCATAGATCTTGGAAATCTCAGCATATGTTTTGGTTTTTTTTTTGTCCTCTTACATTTAAAACTTTCACAGTTTCACTTAAAGGAAGCACTTTTTGGCTTCTCTTTGGCATATCCAAATTGCCAGCCTCACTTCCCTTGTGCTTTAGGGCCATTATTAAGTAAAATATATATATACGTATACGTAAATACAAAAAATAAAATGTGTTCCTTGAACACAGCAGTGTGATGTGATACTGAAACAGTCCATCTGATAAATTAGATGGCTACTCAGTGACCAACAGACAGGATACCCTGAACAAAGGATGATTCACATCTTGGCCAAGTTGTGCGAGACTTCATCAAATTTCTCAGAACAGCGTGCAATCTAAGACAAAAGTAAAGTGAAAGTTGTTCAGTCATGTGACTCTTTGCAACCCCATGGACTACATTGTCCATGGAATTCTCCAGGCCAGAATACCAGAGTGGGTAGCCTTTCCCTTCTCCAGGGGACCTTCCCAATCCAGGGATCGAACCCAGGTCTCCTGCATTGCAGGTGGGTTCTTTACCAGCTGAGCTACCAGGAAAGCCCTTATTGATTGTTTATTTCTGGGACTTTCCACTTATATTTTGGACCCAGTTGACCGGGGGAAAACTGCAGCTGTGTGAATGGGCAAATGGAATAGCAAACACAAATGATTTAGGGGACCTCTGTTAGACTCCCTTTTCTAGGACCCTTCTCTTATATAGACTGTCTTCTAAAAGAATCACAGGTGATAAGAATTAATTTCTCTGTTGTCTATCATGACAATGCAATGCCTAAATGACATGGCGAAGGAACAAATGGAAAATAGCAGAAAAGCAACTGATTTGCCAACTCATTTATCACACCAATTAATAGAAACTCTGACGACTCTGGTGTTAGAAATATCATTTACAGTTGAATTGTAATTCATTGGGAAAAATTTCCAAGAATAGCTATTTGTTTTGTATTAATGCATAGGGTGAGATCCAAAGGTTATTCTACTTGTTTTCCATCCCGCGGGTGAAATAGGTCTATCTCAGCCTTTGTCTTGAATATTCAGCCTTTATTTCTATGTAATTCTTTCTGCATTTTCTACCTCACACTCAGCATTTGCAAGTTTCCTATCTCTGAGCAGTAATGCTCTTATTAAAGCTACTATTTGACATCGCCATTCTCTGTTGATATTCTTGGAAGCTGGTTGAACAATGTTTGTACAGCTGTACTCTGTGTTTTCCAATCAAGAGAGGACAGGAAATACACTCATGCACTTTCTGCACAAATCCAGAGAACATGCCCAAGTAAGGATCATGTGACTTGAATTTCTATTTTCATTTCTTTCTGACATAAGTTCCTTAACCAGGCAAATGTATCAAATTGGGTACCATCAATGTCAGCAATATACTTCCCTTGCTTTTGGATTTTACTTTCAAATATTTTGCCAGAGGCAATTAAGGCAGAGTTTTGTTTTGGAAACACCAGAGAGTTCTGGCCAAAATTCTGCAGGATGAGAGTGTCAGGCACTGAGTTCCCAACTAAATTTATTTCTAATGAGAAATAACAACCAGGCATACAGAATGCTCCTGAGAGGAGTGCTCGCCACATAACCATCAGGTAGAGCATTACAGAACTCATCCACTAGCCTGGAGGGGTTTCACAATCTCCCTGCACCTGTGTGCTCACTGAGGCAGGAAAGAACAGAGGAACTGTGTGGCTGAGGACGAGCACTAGAGTAAATGGATGAGCTACCATGGCCGAGAAAAACTGGGGCAGGATATAGGAAGTCACCAACTGTTGAGATTTTAAAGGACCAATATCAGAACCAACTGTGAGGGGCACAAAGAGCAGAAAACTAAAATATCAGCACTTCTACTGGTAGAGTTGGATTGAAGAAGGTGGTTTGGAAGTGGGGGCTGTGATGAGCTTCCTAAACTGTCCTTGAGAATTAGATTCACTGTACTCATCATGGCAATGCTGGATAACTTCAGGTCTCCTTCTCAGATGGTAAAGAATCTGCCTGCAGTGCAGGAGATCCAGGTTTGATCCCCAGGTTGGGAAGATCCCCTGGAGAAGGGCATGGCAACCCACTCCAGTATTCTTGCCTGGAGAGTTCCATGGACATAGGAACCTGGTAGTCTACAGTACATGGGGTCACAAAGAGTCGGATACGACTGAGCGACTAGCACTTTCACCAAGGTAGGGCTTGCCTCTATAAGACTGCCATGTGGAGGAGCAGGTTAGGAATGTAATCCTACCAAAGGTCCTTCTGCAGTATGACATGAGGTGAGGCTCGTGAACCAACTACAAGGTTTAGCATAATATTATATAATGGCATCTCTTAAACTTCACCTTAAAGCCAGAACTGCTTAGTAGGGCACAGCCCAGAAGGTTCTTGAAAACTTTTCACATACCTTCCTGTCTCTAGTCTTCACTGTGCTTGCTCCCCAATGTGAGCGCTTGTGTTCCAGTCATACTGAACTGCTTGCAGGGCTAGGAATAGCTCTGTGTCCTTTGTTTGGAATGCACTTCCTACCCCCAATTATTTCCAGTGCTTCCTCTTGATGTGTCAACCTTGCTTGTTCTTGGGAGCATTTCAGTCCTACATTTAATCATCCTTTCCTCTCGAAAAGCTTCTCTTATCTATGTTGGCTAATCCTTTAGAGTTTCTATATTTCTTGTGCTAGATACTGCTAGTTGTTAACCAAGTTGTACTTCTCCACTTCTTCCTCATTCATTAGGAAACTTCATGTTACGATTGAAATAGTTACCTTCTCATACTATCTCATTCATAGGTGATTGAACCATTTCTGACCACTAAAATGTGGAAAGTTCTAAAGCTTCTGGGAAAACTTCTTAAAGGGGCAGATTGACCATATGCTTCTCTTCGGTCTTTGTTGCTTCCTTCTTTTTCATGAATGTGAATATAGGGTGTGGGTCTAGTTACACCACTTCATGACTATGAGATTGAAACTCATATCCAAAGGAAGATGGCGCTAAAAGAGACCCTAGGTCCCTTATGCCATGATTAAGCCACAGAATCAACCTGGGCTGACTATCCCCAGATTTCTTGTTAAATGGGTGAATAAATTCCTTTCTCTTAAAGCCACTGTTGGGAGAAGGCAATGGCACCCCACTCCAGTATTCTTGCCTGGGAAACCCCATGGACAGAGGAGCCTGGTAGGCTGCAGCCCATGGGGTCGCAAAGAGTCAGACACGACTGAGCGACTTCACTTTCACTTTTCACTTTCGTGCACTGGAGAAGGAAATGGCAACCCACTCCAGTATTCTTGCCTGGAGAATCCCAGGGATGGAGGAGCCTGGTGGGCTGCCATCTATGGGGTCGGACACGACTGACGCGACTTAGCAGCAGCAGCAAAGCCACTGTTAATTGGGTTTTAGTTTACTTGTTGCCAAAAACCTTTCAGACCAGTAACGTACTCATCATTGTTTTTAACCACTACTCATTCTTTGGTTCCATATGTGAGCATTCTGAGATAAATAACTCTGCTTTATTCATTTGTTTTCTCAGCACTGAGCAAGCTTTCCAGCACAGAGCAGTAGCTCAAAGAATCTGTTTTTGCATCTATGAGATTTGTAATATTATTGCAAAAGCAGTGTTCTCCTTGCTGATGATCATAACTATATTATTAATATTGCACTTATATCCATAAAACCCATAGATTTCCAGTAACTGAAAATAATTCATTGCAATAAGATACGAATTTAAAATCACAAGATTGATTTTTATGTGTATTTTTTGTTATCAGCCTCACAGTTATATCTAAAACCTGTCACTGTTGAGTCCGATGGTGAATATTGGCAGAAATTCCAATGAACAAAAGAAAGGCAAGGATTAGGAATTTATCTTAGAAAATTACCTTCTTTATTTGAAGTCAATGAATTCAGAGTTTGGTGGAGAACTTTGAACAAACAGTTTTTAACTTTATGTAAGGTGTTGATCATAGACGTCCTCTCCCCGCTAAAGATATCCTAAATAAATGAATGCCTTTCCTGTTTGATTGTTGGTGATACACCAATAAATGATATAAAATCTTGAGCCACATTTTGGATTTGCTTTCTTGGATTAGAACAAGCAAACCTGAAGCATATTTTCTCTAAGACGATCTTCTCTGTTTAAGTACTGGTAAAAAAAAAAAAAGCCTCATGATTCTTACTTGCACGAGTCTTTATCACTGGACATGATTCACTCTCACAACATGGTCGTGAAGGGCATGCTTGTGGAATTAGCAAGAGGATCCATCTTCAGTAAGGCTTCTAAGCAGGTTGTTTCTTCCTCCCAAGTTCACTCTCGGGCAGGGCATGTAGATCAGTGGCAGCAGCCAGAATCACAGGATGCTGATCTCTGCAGCAAACATCCAAGCAGTAGTTCAGATAAAAGGCACAGGCACAGCCCTAGATAGACATTTTCAGCATTAACTACTCAATAATCAAGGCCTGTGCAGAGGCACTGCATAAGTAAAGACTTGGATGTGGTTAACAGGGGTCCTGGCATAAGAAATTGGCATCTCAACAAAGATCAGAGCTCACTTAGAACAAGAATAATGAGAAACACATAGGTTGGATCAATGTAGAGACAGTTATCCTGGCCACAGTCTCTGAGTGATGATGAGCTGCTATCTGACATTTGAATCTATTCTAAAGCATTTTAGATCACTGTATATAAACTGTATACGATTAGGCTTCCAATTCTCATTACAAAATGAGAGATTGCATTCTCAACAAAATTTTTAGTTATATTTTCTTTAAAATCCCTGTTAAAAATCACTCTAGGTTCTTTGTATAGAGAAGGTATCTCCAACATGATAATTAATACAAAGACATAGGTGCCTAGAGTGGGTCAAATCAGATGAAGAGGCCATCTTGCTTACATGTGTTTCAATGAAGCCCATTTTTCTATATACGCTACAAATTAATAAAAAATATTTCGATTTTTATTTATTTTTCTTCTAATCATTACTCTTGGTGAGCTGACTTCAATATATGCTGCAATGCATAAGAGCTCTGAAAATCTATAGCTACCTTAAATAAAATTGTTGGATGATTTGCAGAAGTATTTGAAACATGATTCATTGCTTTATTCATGAGAAGTAGAATTTTTTCTTCCAGTGGGTGAAAAGGTAAGTGGTAGTGATGAATGGCAGTCTTTTCTAGGGTGTTAAAGTTTTTTATCACTTTCCTACATGATAGATCACATTTTAAGGATTCTGATATTAATGAGTCAGGACAAGAAAAAATGAGTTGCATGTGTTTGCATGTAGATATGGATAATCACCCCCCCTTACACAATATTACTCAATATCTTTTATTACAGATATGATTTTAGATTGATTGATTTTTCTTTCTGCTGGGAAGTGACTACCATCCAGGAAAGAATCTGCCTGTATTGCAGGAGACCTGACTTAATCCCTGGGTAGAGAAGATCCCCTGGATATGGGAATGGCTACTTACCCCAATATTCTTGCCTGGAGAATTCCATGGATAGAGGAGCCTGGCAGGCTATAGTCCATGCGGTCACAAAGAGTTGGACATGACTGAGTGACTAACACTTGAAAGATGCGAGGGATGATTACAATCTTAGAGCTGGAAAACCACATGCTTGTTATTTTAGAGTGTGAATTAGACAATTATTTTTACACACACACACACACACACACACACACACACACACACACACACACGTCTTCCCTGGTGGCTCAGATGGTAAAGAATCTGCCTGCAATGCAGGAAACCCTGCAGGAGACAGGAAGAATAAAAGAAAAGCAGGCCCCAGCAAAGGCCGCAAAAGGAATTTGTAATTATTGATAAACTGGATGCTATAAGGCATGAGACTCTTGGAACAAGTCCAGAGGGAACAGTTCATAATCTTGAAAACAAGATATGATCCTGGGGCTGGAAAAGCGACCTCAGACTGTTTCCCAACTGGTGTCTCAGAGTCACATGTTTTATGTATCTGGAGGAAAATCTATAGATAGGAATATTAGTTACTGATTTGTTATTGATTACTATTTCTTGGTTACTCAGTGGTTAATGATCACTTTGTTCTTTGGCCCTGAAGGCCACATGAGTTATAGCTTAACTCCCTGCACATTCTTTCCATTATGGCTGAGAGTATAATAAAGCTGGCATGGATTCAGTCTCGGCACCTTCACTTTGGAGCGGTGTTGGTCCCCTGATCCTCACCTTTCACTGGACTCTTGTGTCGTGTTTCTCATTCTCCCGCTGCATCACACTTTTGGTATCCTGATCCCTGCGTGGGGAAGATGGCTACCCGCTCCAGTATTCTTGCCTAGAGAATTTCATGGACATACACAAAGTGTCATACAAATAATGAAATAGATTTTCCTGGTTAATCCCACCAACTTTTAGAGGAAATAATGGAGCATTAGGATGCATCTGTGTCAATGTGTTATTGGTTCATTTTTTCAGGAGACCTGGCAGACCTAGCAGGACAATCACACACATCATATACCTGTCTGAGCTTCTTTCTCCAGCTCCCAGTTTTCTCACAGACACCCCTCTTGAGGGCTGCAGTTCTGTTGCCTTGATGATCTTGTAAAACCTGGGCCCCCTTCTCTCAAGAATCTCTCTCTTTTGCTTTATTTCTCTTCAGGCAACCCTTTGGAAAGCCCCACTTTTGCAAACTTCTTTATTTTTGTTCTTGCTTCTTCAGGGAGGCTTGTGATGTCTTAATTAACGTTTTTATCTAGTCACTATTGTGACTGCTTTCCAGGTCAATGGTAGGAGGGGAGCTTTATAAATAAAGTGATTATTCCCTCAAAATCAAACCAGGCAGGATTTCGCCTCCCTTGCGTGGATCGACTGCGCGCTCAGAGGCATCCTCCAGCTGAAATCTGCATCCACGATCACTCTCTTGCACATGTGCGTAGGAGAGGTAGAATTGCACAGCCTGTTTACTGGAGTTGGTTGACATTGTTGGGATGCTTGTGGGTGGCATCACAGCTGCTGTTTGGAAGTTGCCACAGCAGGGAAGAAACTACTCTAAACAGTAAGGAATAAACTGTACCAAAGTGGGGAAAAAATGGTGCAATTGACAAAACGATTCAGCAGCAGCAGTAGCCACTGAACCTAGAGGTTATCACCAGCAAGCCCCCTCATTTGGAAAGTGTCTGGGTTAGTATGCCTCATGGTTTTCTTTAGTTTCTGCCACAGCAAGCTTTCAAATGGTATCAGGTAAAGGGGACACAGAGCACAGGTTCATGGCATCTCTGGTACCCAACAAAGGCATTTAGAGTCCTGCATATCCATGCACAGTGAAAAAGGTCCCCAGCCCAACAGGGCTCTGGGGCTATAAACCGTGAATGTGGAAACTGCATTTTCATTTCCTTTGACTTTATTTTAGAGCTGTGAAAATACTCTCAGCATCAGCAATCATCACTCAGAGTGGGGAGGAGAAGACTTATGTCACTGAGTGTTTGCTACATAATTGAGTTTGGTTTTTAATTACAAAGAAGGGTCATGTGGCAGGAAAGTAACCATCACTGCAGTGCCCCTTCACTGTTGAGTTCTGCCATTTTTGGCAAACACTACATCCAGTACAAAAGCTCTGGCTGAGTTATTAATCATGTTTGTCGGGTAAGCTGCAATAATCTGCTGCCTGGATACAAAGCCAAGTACAGAGTTGCTGGCAGGATATGATGATAAAACGCTTGATACCTCTCACTCTTAGAGTCTGCTCCTGCTAAGGACTTTTTTTTTTTTAATCTCCATTTAATTAAAGGGGGTAAAAATGAAAGGAAGTGATTTCAATGATGTTTCATGCTCTCAACTGTCATGTTCTTGATTACAGGGAAATAGATGACAGGAAGGTTTGCGGAATTGTTTGAATGTAGGGCACATGGGCTGTGGGCTATAGAAAGAAGGCCCCAGGGCTGCTACAAACAAAGGGATGAAGAATAGGGCTTTCACATCCAGTCAAAAGCCTTATAATTACTGTCTCCTTTTCAAGGGGCCTTCTGATGTTCTATAAAATGCTGCTAATCGAGTCGGGGAAGAAGAGTCACCACTCATCCATTGACCATTAGAGATGGCCCTCAAGGTAGAATTAAAGTTCTCACCTGCCCTTATCTTTGGAAAATCTCTGTAATATGATTTAGAGCAAGCAGCTGTAATGTCCATGGTATCCAAGATTGAATAATGATCAACAATTAAGTTATTCAAGGACTGAATATTTGAGAGGTCCTTTACCTAGCCAGAAAAGCCTTAACTCTCATAAAATGACCTCAAATAGTTTGTAGAATTAAAGGGGCTGCTCCTTTCATCAGAAGCAACATTTCTCAAAATTCACACCTTGGAAAACTGATTCTGTGGATGTTGAGGGCTCAGTGGTAAAAAAGTTTGAAAAATATGAAATGAAATAAGCTTTTAGAATCTGTAATATGCAATCAAAGAGTCAGACACGACTGAGCAGCTGAACTGAACTGAACTGAATATGCTAATCAGCATTTTGAGTCTCCAAAATGGAGATATATGTTATTTCATAGGGGACATTTTTGATAAAGTCATTCTACAGAATGAAAGTACTCAAGTCTTAAAACGTCTTTTCTCTTGTTCTCTATGGAGAAGGAAATGCAACCCACTCCAGTATTCTTGCCTGGAGAATCCCATGGACAGAGGAGCCTGGCAGGCTACAGTCTATGGGGACACAAGAGTCGGACACAATTGAGCGGCTAAGCACAGAGCGCACACTTGTTCTCTATAGTCTAAGAATGTTCACTCTGGAATTTAAGCTTCTCCTCTTATCTCTTACCTTCATATATGGTTTAAATGGTTAATAGTGCAATCTTTGGACTCATATCATCCAGATAATGTTACAGTGGTCACTTGCCATCCTTCTGAATGTCTAGCATCTGAATCACCTTATTGACTTTGGAAAATTCCCAACACATGGCTACAAGTAAGAGGCCAGGAAAACTCTCATTGTTCCCTGGCAGCCAGGATGGGAATATGACCAAAGCTTAGCATATTAGCTGTTTCTACCTTGGAAGGGTGAATCTTAATTGTGTAGCACAGGCACATTCCAGTGAGTGAGACTGGAAGTGGGGCAGCATCCAGCAGTAGTGATCCTGAGAACGTCTCCATTGTGACTAATCTCAAGTTTCTGTTTATTTCTAAGCTGGTCTTCTTGAATCTTATATCCACATTTTTCAATAAATCCCTTTTTAAATTCAGACACCAGAGTGCTTTCTTTTATGTACAAGCACTAACTGACTGGTTGAGAACTCTAACTGTAGGTTTCTGGTCTGTGCTCCAGAGAAATGCAGTATAAAAAGATACTCTTTGCTTTAATATCCTGTCTTCTTTAGGGGAAAGTGCCTGATTGAGCTCTCATATCAGGGGCGTATATGAGCAGGATGCCATTGGATGTTTACTGTTTATTCATTTTTCTCCCACTGGATCTTAATGCTCAACTAGAAAAGACCAATAACTCTAGCATGGACTCCTTCAATTATCAATTTAGCAAAGAATCTGTCAATTAAAAAACCTTAGATATGTACAATGCACAGATTAATGTGTGTGCCTGCAGCTGGTGTATTGTTCTGGAAAGAGACAACAGAGCAGAGTAACCCGAGCCAGAAGACCAGGATTCCATACCTGTCTCTCCCATTATGCTAGGCAGGTTACTACTCTGGGTAAAGGGAGAATTTGACAATGAACTCATTATTTCAGAATGTTGAAATTTTTACAATCAGGTAAAATTTCACTGATATAGTTGATTTTTAGGCAAACTAAAGCTCAATTTCTTGAAAATGAACTAAAATGTGTAATTAAACTAAGAAATAAAGGTGGTGCAGAGCTTTGTTCCCAAAAGAAGCAAACCAGGTGATTGCTTAGCAAATTGAATTCCGCCACGCCCTAGATTTCTGGGGTAATGTCTCAGGGGCAGCTTGGGAATGGCAGTGGAGATTGGATTTCATACAAGGTTTCAGGGCCATCCCACAACTTTTCTTATTGTATTGGATGTGGATATTGGGCTCTTATTAAGGCGTTATTTGAACAAAAATTAGACAATCACTGAATGGGGTGATCCCTAAGGGGCATTCTGTAAGTCTGTATTAGCAAAGCATCCTCTATGACACTTCTTAAATTATTATTTCCTTCCATTCTTCCCATCACAATGTCTGTTCTCTCTTGCTCACACATGGAAAAACAATACCCCCTGAAGTTTTAAGACATCTCTCCCCCATTTTCACATCTCTCCTGAAGAGCATGGGGTTTTAGGTTCCACCTTTTCTAAATGCACTCTTTATGCAGAAAAGATACATTCAAAACCCCATTAATTATTAAGCAGTGCTTATTAAACACCCTCAAGTGCTTGGTGATAAATTGATGCTTTCCAAACCTGGAACACGAGGAGCCGCATCTGTGATAAACTTACATTCAATTGCAGCCTCTCTGCTAACTTGCTGTGATCTTCAAACCCCTTTCTCCAGCATCCTTTCACACCCTCCCCCAGGTCCCACCCCTCAGCCCAATCACCTTGTAGGAACAGTTGCAGAGAGAAGGAAAATGAGGAGAGAAGCCAAAATAATGCTAAGATGCCTAGAATTTTCTTTTAAGTTTAATATTTGTTTTCAACCTGAACACTTGTATTTTCTTATACTGTATGGTTTGTTGGCTCTGCTTATTACAAATTTTCACTCTCTTGGTACAACTACACAAGTCAATTTCCAGAGATAACTTGTCCCATAGAAATTCTGTTGAAAGTCAGTAGAATTTGACCACACATACTTCAGGCTTGGGGGTTCCCAAGGTTGTGTAGTGGTAAAGAATCCACCTTCCGATGCAGGAGACACAAGAGACACAATTTTCATCCCTGGGATGGGAAGATTCCCTAGAGTAGGAAATGGCAACCCACTCCAGTATTCTTGCCTGAAAAATTCCATGGACAGAGGAGCCTGGCAGGCTACAGTCCATGGGGTCTGAAAAGAGTCAGACATGACTGAGCACACACACACTCCACGCTTAGCTTCATTGTCATCACCTCTTCTCAACAGTCTGCTTTTATTCCCCAAGATATGTAATTCACCTCTGAGCCTCATAGCATTGATGCTAACTCCTCTGCTGGTTTTTATCCTGTCTGCTGGTGTGTTTGGGTCTTCCTGTATAGACTCAATAATCTAAGGGTAGAGACACGCTGATCAGATTCATCACACTTTCTTAGCAATTAGCATAGGGGATCCTAGTGCCTATACTATAGAATGTGCGTTCTGGTGCTATATACCCTCACCTCACAGTCAACAGGATTATCTGCCTCATCCTTTTGATTTAAAAAACAGTCAAAACCTAAATGTTGAGAAAGAAAGAAACTGAAGTTGCTCTGTCATGTCCGACTCTTTGCGACCCCATGGACTGTAGCCTACCAGGCTCCTCCTTCCATGGGATTTTCCAGGCAAGAGTAGTGGAGTGGGTTGCCATTTCCTTCTCCAGGGGATCTTCCTGACCCAGGAATCAAATTCGGGTCTCCTGAATTGTAGGCAGAAGCTTTACCGTCTGAGCCACCAGGGAAGTTGAGACTTATGTTTTATTCCATGAGAATTTTAAGGACTTCAAGCTGAGGAGACAGAATCTCAAGTAACCCTGAGAGAACTGCTCTGAGGAGGAGAGTGGAGGAGCCACGTTATATAGACGTTTTAAAACAAAAGGCTGATAGTCTGAACATAAAAATATTATTGTTAATTAAAAAAACAACAACAGATATCTCATGGAATTTAAAACTTTTCCGTGTATGGGAATATGCAAGAATCGGGGTTCACTGAACTCATTCCTTTCATATTGTTGTTGTTCAGATGCTCAGTCTGCCCCACTCTTTGCAACCCCATGGATGCAGCATGCCAGGCCTCCCTGTCCTTCACTATCTCCTGGAACTTGTGCAAACTCATGTCCATTGAGTCAATGATACCATCCAACCATCACATCCTCTGTTGTCCCCTTCTCCTCCTGCTCTCAGTCTTTCCAGGATCAAGGTCTTTTCCGATGAACTGGGTCTTTTCCAATGAGTCAGCTCTTCCCAACAGGTGGTCAGAATATTGGAGCTTCAGCTTCAGCATCACTCCTTCCAGTGAATATTCAGGGTTGATTTCTTTTAGGATTGACAGGTTAGATCTTCTTACTGTCCAAGGGACTCTTAAGAGTCTCCTGCAGCACCACAGTTGAAAGCATCAATTCTTCAGTGCTCAGCCTTCATGATCCAACTCTCACATCCATACATGACTACTGGAAAAATCATAGCTTTGACTATATGGACCTTTGTTGGCAAAGTTATATCTCTGCTTTTTAATATGCTATCTAGGTTTGTCATAGCTTTTCTTCCAATGAGTCTTTTAATTTTGTGGTTGCAGTCACCATCTTCATTGATTTTGGGACCCAAATAAATAAAGTCTGTCACTGTTTCCATTGTTTCCCCATCTATTTGCCATGAAGTAGTGGGACCGGATGCCATGATCTTAGTTTTTTGAATGCTGAGTTTTAAGCCAGGTTTTTCACTCTCCTCTTTCACCTTCATCAAGAGGATCTTTAGTTCCTCTTTGCTTTCTGCCATTAGGGTGGTATCATATGCATATATGAGGTTATTGATATTTCTCCCGGCTGCCTTGATTTCAGTTTGAGCTTCATCCAGTCTGGCATTTGGCATGATGTACTCTGCTTATAAGTTAAATAAGAAGAGTGACCATATACAGCCTTGATATACTCCTTTCCAAAGTTTGAACCAGTTCATTTTTCCATGTCTGGTTCTAATTGTTGCTTCTTGACCTGCATACGGATTTTTCAGGAGGCAGGTCAGATGGTCTGGTATTCCCATCTCTTTAAGAATTTTCTACAATTTTTGTCTTTTTTTTGTAATCCACACAGTCAAAGGCTTTAGCATAGTCAGTGAAGCAGTAGATGTTTTTCTGAAGTTCTCTTTCTTTTTCCGTGACAAAATGGATGTTGGTAATTGGGTCTCTGGTTCCTCTGCATTTCTAAATCCAGTTTGAACATCTGGAAGTTCTCAGTTCACATACTGTAGAAGCTTAGCTTGAAGAATTCTGAGTATTATCTTAATGGCATGTGAAAGGAGGGCAAATGTAGGGTAGTTTGAACATTCTTTGGCATTGCTCTTCTTTGGAATTGGAATAAAAACTGATCATTTCCAGTCCTGTTGGACACTGCTGAGTTTTCCAAATTTCCTGACATGTTGAGTGCAGCTCTTTCACAGCATCATCTTTTAGGATCTGAAATACCTCTGCTGGAATTCCATTGCCTTTGCTAGCTTTATTCGTAATTATGCTTCCTAAGGCCCACTTGACTTCACACTCCAGGGTTTCCGGATCTCGATGAGTGATCACACCATCATGGTTATCTGGGTCATTAAAACCTTTTTTTGTATAGTTCTTCTGTGTATTCTTGCCACCTCTTCTTAATATCTTCCATTTCTGTTATTCTAAAGCTTTCTGTCCTTTATTGTGCCCATCTTTGCATGAAATGTCCCCTTGGTATCTCTAATTTTCTTGAAGAGATCTCTAGTCTTTTCCATTCTATTGTTTTTCTCTATCTCTTTGCACTGTTTACTTAAGAAGGCTTTCTTACCTCTCCTTGCTATTCTTTGGATCTCTGCATTCATATGGGTACATCTTTCCTTTTTTCCCTTGCCTTTCATTTCTATTCTTTTCTCAGCTTTTTGTAAGGCCAAACTTACCTGTTACTCCACATATCTTTTGACTTCCTACTTTAGCATTCCAGCCCCTATAATTAAAAGTACATCTTTGTTGTTAGTTCCAAAAGGTCTTGTCAATCTTCATAGAACAGTTCAACTTCTTCAGCACCAGTGATTGTGACAAAGACTTGAATTACTGTGATGTTGAATGTTTTGCCTTGGAAATGAACCAAGATCATTCTGTTGTTTTTGAGATTGCACCCAACTACTGAATTTCAGACTCCTTTGTTAACTATGAGATCTATTCAATTTCTTCTAAGGTATTCTTGTTCACAATAGTAGATAAAATCGTCATCTGAATTAAATTCGCCCATTCCCTTACATTTTAGTTCAGTGATTCCTAAATGTTAGTGTTTACTCTTGCTGTCTTCTGTTTGACCACTTCCAGTTTACTTTGGATCTGACAGTCCAGGTTCCTATGCAATATGATTCTTTACATTATAGGACTTTACTTTCACCACCAGACACATGCACAACTGGACATCGTTTCCACTTTGGCTCAGTGTCTTCATACCTTCCGGAGTTATTTCTCTTCTCTTTTCCAGTAGTCTATTGGACACCTATCAATCTAGGGGGCTTACCTTTCAGTGTTATATCTTTTTACCTTTTAATACTGTTTATGGGGTTCTCAAGGCAAGAATGCTGAGATGGTTTGCCATTCCCCTTTCCAGTGGGCCATTTTGTCTGTCTTGGCTGGCCCGACAGGGCGTGACTCACAGTGTCATTAAGTTACACAAAGCTGTGATCCGTGTGATCATTTTGGTTAGTTTCCTGTGATTGTGGTTTTCATCCTTTCTGCCCTCTTATGGGTGAGGATAACAGGCTTCTGCAGGTTTCCTGATGGGAGGGACTGGCTGTGGGGAAAACTGGGTCTTGCTCTGGCGGGCAAGGCCATGCTCAGTAAATCTTTAATCCAATTTTCTGCTGATGGATAGGGCTGTGTGTTTTTTGGCAATGCAGAAAAACATCTACTTCTGCTTCATTGACTACACTAAAGCCTTTGACTATGTGGTAATAACAAACTGTGGAAAATTCTTAAAGAGACGGGAATCCCAGACCACCTTACCTGCCTTCTGAGAAACAACAAGGCCAAGAAGCAATAGTTAGAACTGGAAATGAAACAAAGAACTGGTTCAAAATTAGAAAATGAATACATCAATGCTGTATACCGTCACCCTGCTTATTTAGCATATATGCAGAGTATATCATGTGAAATGCAGGGCTGGATGACCCACAAGCTGGAATCAAGTTTGTCAGGGGAAATATCAATAACCTCAGATATGCAAGTAACACCACTCTAATGGGTAGAAAATGAAGGAAACTAAAGAGACTCTTGATGAAGGTGAAAGAGGAGAGTGAAAAAGCTGGCTTAAAACTCAGCATTCAAAAAACCAAGATCATGGTGTCCAGTCTCATATGACAAATAGATGGGGAAACAATGGAAACAGTGACAGACTTTATTTTCTTGGGCTTCAAAGTCACTGTGGATAGTGACTGCAGCCCTGAAATTAAAAGATACTTGCTCCTTGAAAGAAAAACTATGATAAACCTAGATAGCATATTAAAAAGCAGAGATATCACTTTGCCAACAAGGGTCTATATAGCCTAAGCTATGATTTTTCCAATAATCATGTATGGATGTGAGAGTTGGACCATAAAGAAGGCTGAGCACCAAACAATTGATGCTTTTGAACTGCGGTGCTGGAGAAGACCCTTGAGAGTCCCTTGGACTGCAAGAAGATCATACCTGTCAATCCTAAAGGAAATCAACCCTGAATATTCATTGGAAGGAGTGATGCTGAAGCTGAAGCTCTAATACTTTGGCTACCTGATAGGATGAGCTAAGTCTTCAGAAAAGACCTTGATGCTGGGAAAGACTGAGGACAGGAGGAGAAGTTGACGACAGAGGATGAGATGGTTGAATGGCTTCATGGACTCAATGGCCATGAGTTTGAGCAATCTCTTGGAAATAGTGAAGAATAGTAAAGCCTAGTGTGTGGCAGTCCATGGGGTTGAAAAGAGTCAGATGTGACTTATCAACTGAACAACATCAACAACTCCATTTCTCACTTCCAAAACCCATAGACTCACACAGCTCTGTTGACAATTACTTCCTATCCAATCCAGATGTCAGAAAGGAGGCACTAATTTTGGAGAAGTTAAATGATTCTTCCAAGGCCACACAGATAGGAGAGTCAATTCAATCAGATTGAATCAGTAACTTCAATCCAGATTTAGGGATTCCAGGGTCCTTTTCTTCCAACCTCCCTACTCCTCCCCACCCTTGAAACCTACAGGTAACTGTGGCCAATGGTTTCTTTAAAGTACTTCAGTAGTAATATTAAGTGGCTTCTCCCTGGGGGAAGGCTGGGTGACTGAGTATCTTTAGTTAAATTTTGCTGCAAAAGACTGTTTTGTAATATAAATAACCCTATTATGCTAGTTTGACTTGAGCTTTGAATGTTAATTTTTTTCACAAATTTAATTATGTGAGTGGCAAAAAAGGAGAACCCCTTTTTACCCCTCCATTGGGGTATGATCATGAACACCAACCCCAATCTAAGTTGATGTAAAATTGTAGAATAAGTTTTACGGTACCTGGCTTGTTACCTACACCTGGCTTCTTTAACCCTGGGCCAGGACTAATAGAAATTAATATCTTAATTTTTTAAAATCAGAAACACTGTTACAGTTTTGCTTAATTTTTTTTTCCTTTTTAATACTCCACTATCCTTTAATCCTAGGATTATATGCATACACACACACACACACACACACACACACATATACATATAAGGTTTTCATATTTAAACAGTCTTTATTGTTTGTTGGTGTAAAATAGACCACTAAGTATTTCTCCAACAAAAATGCGTTTATTCAGGTTCAGCAAAGAATACCATTTGAAGTCTGTAACTATGGCCAACCACATGCAAATCCCTGCACAGCAAGGAGAGGAGAACACTTTTGTAGAGGGGAAAAGGAAGTTGGGAGGGCTACAACAAGCAAAAAGTCTATGGCTTTTCATTGGCTGAGTCCTTGCCAGGAAAGAAGAGGAGCCTTTCTTCTCTCTGTTGGTCTTTGCTGTGATCACAGCGCACAAGAGCCCTCCCTTCTGGCCTCCTAACTCCATTTAATTGAATTCTTTATTGATTATTTTTTACAGTCTGTTGAGAAATAATATAGAGAAAGAAATATAAATAATTGTTTTAGATTTCAGCATTTTTTGCACTTCAAATGTGTCACAATTCCTTAGTTAATTCTTTTTGGTTTTGTTGCCACCAAAATCTTGGCTTTCTCTGCCCACCAGAGCCGAATAAAAAAATACAGAGACAGAGTTTGGAGGAAATAGAAAGAAAGATGGCTGTAATCCTCAAGTTGGCAGAGGAGAGAACACAGTAGGTGGTGTCTCAAGGACTGTCTCCCCCCTCCATAGGGAACTGAGGGGATCATATAGTTGAGGCTCACAGTTAGTGGTTAGAGAGAAGGGACAAAGGTGTCATATCCTGTATTCTTCTTTCCTTTTGCATTGTTTGGAAACAGTCAATAGGCCTGTGTAATTTGGTTCTGGTTGTTGGTGCTGGAGTTGGGTCCATTGTCCTTTGTGGATTGCACTGTGACTTTCTTTCTGTAATACAAAAAGGGGGAAAACAAACTACAAAGGGTGGTTTGCAAAGAGGTGACCATAAGGTTAAACATCAAGATGTGGTTAGCATAAATAAAGGGAGGGAAAAACAAAATACAAGGGGTGCTTTATGATACCACAAAGTTAAGCATCAGGATGTGGCTGGCATAAAATTAAAAGATAATAGATGCAGAGTGTGGCTCATGCAGAGTTACAGGGAAATATTTGTGGAATTTAGTTTGCATAAGAAGTTAGTCTTCTGAAAAGAATAAACTTAGTTTTCAATTCAGGCTATAGATTAGGAACAGTTAAAGTAGAGAAGGACTCACAAAGAGAAAAAGAAAAACTTTTTAAAATTCACCGCAACAGTTTGACTTCCAAGAAAAAATTATATGATGCCAAATTTACCAGTCTCTCATCATATTGCAGGGAAAAGTCAATTCTGACTCCATGTTGGAACTGTTTCTTTGACTTTCTTTTCATTGTTTTTTCATTGTAAACTTAAGTGCCTTTGTTCAGAACCCTGTCTACCTATAGAGGGCAGGAAGGAAGAAATTAACACATCCCCTGTCTGAGGCTTGCCATTCTAGGAGATATTTGTAAGATTAATGGCCTTTTTTGCTTTGTTGCCTTACCCTTCACCCATCTCTGATATAGAAAGACAGATCTGTCATCCCCCTCTGCCCTCTCAGAAGATGGATATTTTGAGACATTAGTCTGCCATCTTCTCAGTCACCCATCTGTCTGAATGAAGTCATATTCTTTGCCTCAGCACCTTGTCTCTGACTCACTGGCCTGTCTTGTGACAAGAAGAGCAAGCTTGGACTTGGTAACAGCCATTGCCTGAGTGTTTGTTCTGAGTCCTGGATCAAGAGAAGCAGTTACCTTGAGATTTATGGCCTCTTATGTGAGTTGGACCTAGAGTAAAGAGAAGCTATCACTAGATTTTATTAAAATAATAGCTTCCACTCCTTCCCACCCCCCACCAGTTACCACCAAATCTGATGCTGGGCAAGACAGAGAGCAGGAGAGGAAGAGGGTGACAGAGGATAAGATAGTTGGATAGCATCACTGACTCAGTGGACATGAGTTTGAACAAACTCTGGGAGATAGTGAAGGGCAGGGAAACCTGGCATGCTACAATCCATGGGATTGCACAGAGTTGGACACAACTTAGAATAACAACCATCTAATCTATCAATGGTGTACTTTTCATTGTTGCAGGGTAAAGGGTTATTTTCTGCAGCAGTACTCAGTGGCCTATACTGCTTTGGGGTAGGAGTGATGGAGAGCGGAATTTCTAGGAATCTACACACAAAACCTATACCTCTGCCTCCAGGGCAATATGCTGGGCCCGGAGAACTACCTGCTCACACCACTTCCTCCCCAAACACAAACACTAATTTCAGGGCAACTCTCTCACTTATCAAAAACACCTCCTTATTTCTTTGATATTCCTTAAACAACCATGTGCTCATTTTATGAATTAAAGATAGAGTTCTAAGTGCAGATAGTCTGGGAATGGTAAGACATTAACAAATTTAAGGCATAAATGGACATTAATTTTCAAACAGGTAGTATAGCCTGGGGGCAGAGTGGGCAGAGAATAGGAGCCTCAAAACCTTTTGAATGTCATTCTAAATTCTGACGCCACTTTTTGCAGTACAGTCAATTGTTTAACTGCCTGCACCTCATACCCATAACATCAACAGATTTGCTCAGGAGGTTCAGAACTGTCTTTACCTCCCACCCACCCCCCACCTGTGCTTTCCACCCTCATATAGAATTGCTATATTAGAACATGAAATGCCTAAATGGGAATGAGGCAGGGAAATCAGACCTCTGCTCACAAATCTGTGATCTCTCTTTCTTGTCTACACAGGATACAGTAGTTCAAGAGCAGCAGTTTAGTTTTCAGAGAGGACTATTCCCTAGGGCTTGGTGAACCTGGACCATTATTCCAGCATCAGTATGGTGGGGACTGGGTGGAGATTAGAGATGAAGGGCAGGGAAGGAGAGGAACATGCATTCCTGAAGCACCTCCTCTCTCAGTACTCATTACTTCCATTGTCTTATTTAATCCTCAAAATAGTTATGTTTTTATGTCAACTTACAGTGGAGGAATGGAGGCTCAATGAGCGTAAGCAACATGTTAACACAGCTACTAAGAACAAGGGTTCCAATGTGATCAATTTGATTCCACTTCAGCATGAAACTGAACAATAGGTGGGGAGGTAAGAACAGGACTGTTGGATGAAGTTAAAAGGTTTAAACCAGATTTTGGAAATTAGTGTAAGCTCTGAACCTCCCTGTCCCAGTATGAGTGCTCTTGTAGAATTCCTTCCCAACTTCTTACCTGTTTTGTTCATTTTTACTTGCTTTTGTTAGGTAGTTAGAATAGGAAAAAGGAGTCCAGAATGGCAGTGGCTAAAAGACAAGGAAAGGAAAAGCCCGTGAAGATAAGGAACAGAGTGAGGACCTCAGGTAGAACAAACAGCACTCCTGGCTAGCCAAATTTACATAGGGCAGGCCCAGAGGGAAAAGATAAAAACATAAAAAGAGGAGCCAAAATTGGGCCGGAGGGGCTCTCTTCTCTTCGAGTCTTTTGGGTCAGCATGTCCTCACGCCTAGAGGATGTATTTTTCTTTACTTTCTAAATAAAACTGAGCTGTAACACGAAGCTGTAACACTGGTCCATCCGAGAGCTGTAACGTTGGTCTGTCTGTGGGCTGTAACACTGGTCCATTGCTTCAAATTTTTGTAGTGACAAGACAGAACTGAAGAAATTACACACTCCCCTGACACTTTCATCTGTGTGCTATGCTTGAGGGGTCAGGATGAAAACAGAATTGGCTCGTATGAAGTTTTACTTGACCATGTGACCTTGGAAACAGTTTTGCACCAGACTCTCTCCCATTTCATCCAATGCACCCACTGACATTTAGTCACTACCCTGTACTTACAGGACTTTTCCACTTTTGCTTGCTGGGCCATTCACTGTCCCCAGTATTTGCCTTGGCTGTGTTTTATGGGACCAGATACTGACTCCATCAGGGCAGGGATTATATCTGTTCTGCCCACCTTCATGGGCCTGTGACCTAAAGAAGAGTGTGGCACAGAATACTGTGTACACTTAATTAGTATTGGATGGACTTCTGATCCAAGAAGTATGCTTCTTTCTCCTCTCCCTGGACAAAGTCTAGACAACTTTAGACTAATTTTTTAATCTATCTTTGTGAAACTTTTACATATCCTAAACAGACATTTGCCCCTAATGAATTCGTCTTTTTCTGAACTCAACTATGGAAATTCCTCAAGTAATAATTTAGGTTAATTTACTATTCAATTCTTGTATTCTATTAAACTTTTCAGGCCATGTGACTTCTTTGACTATAAGATAGCATTTTCTTTGTGGTTAGATACTACTTGATCCCCCAGGACACAATTCTCAGGTAAATTAAAACTCAATAAATATTTAGGGGTGACGCTTTTCACCCGTCTGTACCATGACCACCCAAGTAGGCACATAGTGACTGTTGGAAATAAGTCTGGACTTAGATTTGTTTCTTTATTTGTTCAGCTTTGTGTTTTGAAATTTTTTCTAGAAAGTCCCCAAATGATAAGTTTTTCATCATTATATATTTTGCATTAAATATTTCAAGTTAAAATATTGTGGTTTTGGAGTGGTCTTTCTTACCAACTTTTTTAATCTAATGAAGATTCAGCCTAGAGCAGAACCACATTTTGTGCACATGGCTGCCCTGAGGTAATTCTCCAATTAGCAACAACAGCAAGAAAACGACAAAGTGAATCATCCTTGCCAAGTATGAGGAGATTACAGGTTCCCATATGTACAAAGGAAATACTAAATACAGATGCACCCCCATTGAGCTGCTGCATCAGAGAGAAGAGAGAGAATGCACAGGGAGAAGAAAATGGGTAAAAGATCTGAAAAACCAGAAACTTCTATAGAGCATCTTGTCTTCCATGATCACAAACTTCCTTGACTGAATTCAGCCTTCTTTCTGAAACATTTCCCAAGCAGCATACTGTGGGCTATTCTGGGGAAATATTTGCACAAAATATCTCAAACTTATGTTTGCTGACAAGCTATGAACTCTACATTTTTAGTAAGAAAATTTCATTTTACTCTAGAATTTCCTGATCCAACTGGCACACCTGCTTCCCATGAATCTTGAAAAAACAGATGGAAGTGGGAAACTGATTTTGACTGAGATTGAATCCAGCCTTAGGAATAAATTTTAAATTATATTTCACAAGGTTCTGCTGTTTTAATTTAAGTAGACTGGCTCCTCTCAGGAAAATATTAAGGAGAAAATCAAAAAATAACAGGCTGCTTTTAATGACTAGCAATATATATTTAGTTAAAATCAGTTTTGCTAAATGAGTTCAATCACTGATTAAAAATGATGATCAACATGAGAGTATGTCTGTAAAATATGATATAGATGATAGTAATACTATTGTTACTCTTAACAGGTTTCCTGAAAACATGAAACATATTGCATCTTGACCCTCTTGTTCTATAAATATGCTGCCTTTGCTCTATTTGAGCCTGGGCCTAGTGACTCCTCTTTTCTGACCAAGAAATATTTTACTACTTGAAGAAAAGGGGTTAGATGTTTGGTGGGAAACATCAGTGAAAAGTCAGACTCTGGAGTGTTTTGGCTAGTTGGAGCTCTACTGAAAAATCTGTTTCTCCACACTATGAAAGGATAGTTTAGATAAAAGAGATGAAATGCACTTTGTTGCCCTTTCTATACTCAGTGCACCAAGGCCTGGGTTATGATCCTTTACTATTAATTGATACTGGGAAGTTAGAGCAATAAAAGAAAAATATGGACACATTTTTTTCTCTAAATGTTGAAACTCAAGTGGGGCTTTTCTCTGGGTCCCCTAATAAATGTCACTTTTGTTCTTTACAAAAATGCCAATCATTTGACAATTTTATTTAAATCTCAGTCTATCTGCTTAGGGAAGTTGATTAGTGCATCTTAGGAAGTTAATACTTATATGTTATTCTTTCAAAAATACACATACTACTTTGGAGACAAGAGCCAATCTTATCTTAGTCACTCAGTCATGTCCAGCTCTTTGCAACTCCACAGACTGTAGCCCACCAGGCTCCTCTGTCCATGGGATTTCCCAAGCAAGAATACTGCAGTGGGTAGTCATTCCCTTCTCCAGTGGATCTTCCTGACCCAGAGATTGAACCCAGTTTTCCCGCATTGCAGGCAGATTCTTTACGGTCTGAGCCACCAGGGAAGCCCTAGATTTTTCAGAGCTGGAAGAAACCTGAGAGGATATTTAGTACCATGATTCAGTTTTATAGATCATTAACAGCTTATGATTGTATAGTCGATTTTGGCTCATGTTTTCATCTACAGAATTTAACCTGAGGTATACTGGGAAGATATAATTCTCATCTTATACAGAGAAAGTGTATTTAGATTTCAAATGACCTTTAAAAAACTGAGACTGCAGTTTAATGTCAAAATCAACTTTGGAACCAAGTTCTTCTGCCTTCCAGTCCAGTTCTCTTCCTATAGATGTGTTACCCTGCTTGGCCCATAACAGCATATCCGTGGCTCTTCAGCTCAAGGACTAGATTTCAACCAATCCACTTCCTTATCCTCTGGCTTTGCCTCAGAGCTCTCAAACTTTTGCAAATTTAATATCCCAAGCTCAAAGAAAAATGTCATAAATTCCAAGCCAAAGTATAGGCTTTTCAGTAAACCTTTTCTTGATCCCCAGAAAAGGCCCAGCATTTCTTTGTTGTATGTTTTACTTAGCCCAGAAGAAAATCTATCTCTTATGAAATATCTTTGAAGCCTTCCTTTTAGTAGTTTGGATAGATTTCTTTATTCATTCATCAGATCTTTGTTAATAGACCAATATGCATCAACTCTGCATTGCCACTTAATTCTTTCAGACTATTCTGTTTATAATGCTTGCTAATGTATTACTCCAATAGGTAAGCTTAGGTGTTTAGTAAATGTCGTTAAATTCTCCAAAAGGTATTAAAAGACAAATACAGAATCATGTCAATTACTTCACAGGTATCTTTTGAAGTTTTTGATATAAGGAACTATATTTAATATTTGTTTGTTTTAATCCCTTGTGGAATTAGGAAAGTATTTTGTGCATAGCAAATGCTCAATAAACATCTGCCCATTTGAAATACATTAACAGTTACCTAAAGAGATATTATGAATTTTACATGATTCTGCAGCTATTTGATTGTCAGGGCTCAGTTCTGCCTTGCAATTTCCTATCCCTGTGGTTCTTAACCAGGGACAATTTTGTATTCTACAGGATGTTTGGCAATAGCTGGAAATAAACGTGATTGCCACAACTTGGGAATGTGGTGGAAAGTATTGGGTTGCTATAGGCATCTCGTGGTCAGAGACCAAGGATGCTGTAAATATACTACAATACACAGGACAACTCCTAACAGCAGTGTATTATCTAGCCCAAAATGGCAATAGTCACCAGGTTGAGAAGCTATGGCTTAGATAAATGTCTTACTCAAACCCAATAGGTTTAAATTTAACCCCGACGTGATATTTCAAAGGTGTTTTCAATGTTTGTTTTGCATTGGTAGTTTACTTGATGGGAAATCCTGACCAACACAGCTACCAAAGGTAGCATATACAATGTTATATAATCTTGAATTATCACTACCTTTTAAATATGATTTTATAACTTCTACGATGATAAATGAAAGAGTAGAGTACAGCTTTGAGAAAACCTCACAGGAAGACCATTCATTTAAGTATCATTGCTAGAAATTTATTGTTTACTTGCTATGAAGATTGGAATGAAACAAATCAATCATACTGAGTAATTGAGTATTATTTTATATTGTCATTTGCAAATCACCCAAATTATTTGAATTGAGAATATATATGTCTAAATAAAGAGTAAACATTAGGATTTAAATAGATAATAGTAATGTTTATGTACCATTAACAAGTACCCAGTTTTTCATCCTGAAGGATGTTTACAGAATTGCATGCAGAATGCAGAAATACTTTAGCATGGGCCTATTTGAATGTGGGTGTTAGGAAGGTAAGACAATGAGATACACAGGATTAGTGAGTGGATAGAGTGACCATGTAATTTATCACCCAAACCACAAACCAGGGCAGCTTTGAAAATGAGCAACTGCTTATAATTAGGTCAAAATAACACATAAACAACTGTTTGGAGGCAAGCCAGGATGAATGGTGGATCTATTCACAAATAATGCCTCAGATTTGGAGAAAATAGCAGGATGATATTGAATTTAAAATAGTGTCCAGGGATGTAAGGCCTAGGAAAATATTTTTTAAGCTCTTGGGCTTGGAAAGACTCTCCCTGCACAGGCAAATGCCACAGCTTTGGAGATAGAGGCTTTGACGCTAGAGTGCCTTATCTCTGATAGGAAGTCTCTTTGTCATGGCCTCATTAGTACCTGGTAAGAACAGTAGCTCTTCAGCAATGGACTGATGAAACAAAGGAAGATGAAATAAGAGAGGGAAAAGATCAGATGGCATATGCTATTTGAGGGACTGTGTCAGAGCAGTGGAAGGAGCTCCCTAGAGACCTGGGGGGAGTCCCTGGCTAAGGATTAAAGAAAGGTGAATATGTTAACTGGGTTGTTGTGCATTGTGTCAGATCGCTTCGTCTAAGAGGTCAAAGGGAGACTCAGACCAGCAATCTTGGTCCTGGCAATAGAAAGCAAAAATTTGCAAACTACCACTTCAGGCTTAAGAGCAAACCAAACTTTATTAAAGCATAGATACCCTCTCAGAAGGAAAGCAGGCTATTTCTGGGAAGTGAAACCAGCCCTCCCATACAGGCTAAGGTTGTTTATTAGGAGTTGTTCTGCAAGGAGACAGGTGTGATCATGGGTGAGTGCCAAGAGATTGCTATTTGATTGACTGTCCTGAGTTCTATAACAAGTTTGTTATTGAGTATGCCCTTACCGTTGATTTGTTCAGGAGAGCCCAACCAGGGGAGGGCAAAGCCACATATAGATTTTATTATAATGTCGGTATAATGAGTTTGGGTTTACTAGAATTTGTACACTTGTCTAGTCTGGGCATGCACAGCCCAGAGAAATTCTCTCCTGTTACTGCTCCCTCTTTATCAGGATAAGTTTCCCACCACCTGGCCACTTTCACGAGTTCTGGGTGAGGTCAGGAGAGGGTCTTCAGATGGTTGGGGCCTAATCAGACTATTTCCGTCTTGTCTCTAACCACCATCACCTCTTTACTGCTACTTTCAAGGAAGGGTTCCCAGATGGTTGGGGCTTGGCTTGGTTACTCCCCTCTTGTCTTTTTGCCTCTGTCACCTCCTTGCTACTAATGTCTAACTACCTACCTAACAAATGGAGATTTGGAATGGAGGCCAAAGTCTACTTTGTCTGCAAACAGAACTAGATACTCTTAATTTCATATTTATACTGCTTGGTGATTTATGCGGAAACCCTAGTTGTACTGGGATGTAAACTCGATGTTCCCCACATGAGATGATCAATCTGGAGCTTTAGGAAAACTTTTATGCTAAGAACCAGAGGACATTTAGGACAGAAGCTGTCTAACACAGGTGGCCACGGGGCTGTGTGCCCAGAAGAGATGGAGGCCATTTCAGGAGAATTATGAGAGGATCTAACAGAGCAGGGACTTAGGTTTTAGAAGCCTGGGAGGGGGTCAGTTCCAGGATGAAACAAGAATGTAAACTCATCTGAAATAGACAATATATGTTTGTAAGGTGGGTTCCTGAACCCAATTTCAACATGTTGGATCAGGCAACAAGCAATTCTCAGACACCACCTGGATGCCCTACAATTCAACTCAATTATGACACTATCTACCCAGAGGCAGCAACAGATCCCACAAGTAAAGGGCTCAGTCCTACAAGGATGTTCCCCCTCCCCATTTCAGATGCCAGTCACAAGCCCACATTGTCAACTGGGCTTCTGACCAATGCTCCTTCAACTCAAGATGCCAATCACAAATCCAGGTTGTTACCTGTACTTCTAACCAACTAGCTATAAACCAGAGGTTCCCAAGTTTCCTCCTTGGGTTTAATTAATTTGCTAGAGTGGGGCTCACAGAACTCAGAGAAACATCTTCCTTACTAGATCACCAGTGTGTTATAGAAGGACATAACTCAGAAACATCCAGATGGAAGAAATGCACAGGACAAAGTGTGGGGAAGGGACTCATTGAGCGTGCCACTCTCCCAGCACTCAATGAGCCCTTTCCTTACATCTTGTCCTGTGCACCTGGAAGCTCTCCAAACCATCTCCATTTTGGGGTCTTATGGGGTCTTCGTTACATAAGCATAATTGGTTGAATCATTGGCCATTGGAAATTGATTCAACTTCTAGCCCTTCTTGCCTCCCTGGATGTTGAGGGGGTAGGACTAAAAATTCCGACACTCCAATCACATTGTTGACTCCTTGGAAACCAGCCCCATCCATAGGTGTCCTCCAAAAGTCCTTGTTAACATAATAAGAGACAATTTTTTGGCTTTTATCACATAGGCAGTTCCAAAGGTGTTGAGAACTCTGTGCTAGAAATGGGAGGGATACCAAATATAATTTTTTATTTGTGTTACAAATCACAATGACACAATGCCTAAGCTAGGTTTTAATCATATATAGAGCTATTAAATGTTCCAACATCAAAGGTTAACATAACCATTTCAATTGAAACAATTTGTATGAACTGTACTGTGTACTGATGGAGCATTTCCTCAAAAGCATGTGACTCTTGCCTTTATTCATTCTGCCTCTAGGCCTTCCTCTCCATCTCCCTATTCTTCTGGGAACTGGTAACTTATCTTTCAATACTGACTCAAGGTATGCCTTTTCACTGGAGACTTTCCTGATACCCAGGAAGTATTGACAACATCTTTGAGTTCCTCTTTTACTTTGTATAGAGCTTCTCCATTGGAATGTTTGACTTTTGAGAAATATATCTTCACATGCCATTTATGAGCATATATGCCACCAGATACTACTAACAGTTCGGCTTATGAAATTGTGCTGTTTTAGCCTAGAGACGTTTGAGTGAGATTTAACTATTTTGTTTCATCTGCTCTTGTCACTTTATGAAAACTGAGAAGAAATGGAGAGACAAAAAAGTCATAGTTTTATAAACTTTAGTTAGTTGAAACCAGGGAGAGAGTTGTTAGTGTATTGCTTGATATTGACAAACTTCAAGCCTCTATTGGATGTTTATAGAATTCAAACCTGATCATTTGTGGACAAGAACACAATTTTAAAAATCACATGAAATTCTGGATGCATTTTTTTCTCTAATTAATTGTCTTAAATTTTTTGTGTGCTTTTAACATTTATTTTTAATTGAATGATAATTGCTTTATAGAGTTGTGTTGGTTTCTGACAAACATCAGTATAAATCAGCCATAGGCATACATATGTCCCCCCTCTCTTGAACCCCCTTCCCTCCTCCTTCCCCATCCTACTTCTCAAGGTTGTTACAGAGCCCTGGGTTTGAATTACATATGGTAATGTACTACTTTCCATATTACTTTCTCCATACATCTCACCCTCTCTTTTCTCACCCTCTCCATGTCCATAAGTCTGTTCTCTATGTCTGTGTCTCCATTGCTGCCCTGAAGATAATTTCATCAGCACAATCTTTCTAGATTCCATATATATGTATTAGTACACAATATTTGCTTTTCTCTTTCTGACTAACTTCACTCTATAATATAATAGGCTCTAGGTATAATAGGCTCTAGGTTAATCCACCTCAGGCTTCTTTTTAAAGAGCTTTTGTGGAAGTTCCACCTTGCAACTTCTGCTTATATATCCTTATCTAGAAACTGTTACATGACTACTTCAGCTACAATGAAAGCTAGGAATTGTATGAAGCTAACTGCTTAAAACAAAATCAAGGTCTGTTAGTAATGCATAATGGATGGGTATAAATATCTAGAAAAACAAGTGGACATGGAACAACAGACTGGTTCCAAATAGGAAACGGAGTATATCAAGGCTGTACATTGTCACCCTGCTTATTTAACTTATATGCAGAGTACATCATGAGAAACGCTGGACTGGAGGAAGCACAAGCTGAAATCAAGATTGCTGGGAGAAATATCAATAACCTCAGATATGCAGATGACACCACCCTTATGGCAGAAAGCGAAGAAGAACTAAAGAACCTCTTGATGAAAATGAAAGAGGAGAGTGAAAAAGTTGACTTAAAGCTCAACATTCAGAAAACTAAGATCATGGCATCCGGTCCCATCACTTCATGGCAGATAGATGGGGACACAGTGGAAACAGTGTCTGACTTTATTTTTGTGGGCTCCAAAATCACTGCAGATGGTGACTGCAGCCATGAAATTAAAAGACGCTTACTCCTTGGAAGGAAAGTTATGACCAACCTAGATAGCATATTAAAAAGCAGAGACATTACTTTGCCAACAAATGTCCATCTAGTCAAGGCTATGGTTTTTCAAGTGGTCATGTATGGATGTGAGAGTTGGACTATAAAGAAAGCTGAGCACCGAAGAATTGATGTTTTTGAACTGTGGTGTTGGAGAAGACTCTTGAGAGTCCCTTGGACTGCAAGGAGATCCAACCAGTCCATCCTAAAGGAGATCAGTCCTGGGTGTTCATTGGAAGGACTGATGTTGAAGCTGAAACTCCAATACCTTGGCCACCTGATGCAAAGAGCTGACTCATTTGAAAAGACCCTGATTGGGAATGCAAACTAGTACAGCCACTATGGAGAACAGTGTGGAGATTCCTTAAAAAACTGGGAATAGAACTGCCATATGACCCAGCAATCCCACTGCTAGGCATATACACCGAGGAAACCAGAATTGAAAGAGACGCGTGTACCCCAATGTTCATCGCAGCACTGTTTACAATAGCCAGGACATGGAAGCAACCTAGATGTCCATCGGCAGACGAATGGATAAGGAAGCTGTGGTACATATACACAATGGAATATTACTCAGCCATTAAAAAGAATACATTTGAATCCGTTCTATTGAGATGGATGAAACTGGAGCCCATTATACAGAGTGAAGTGAGCCAGAAAGAAAAGCACCAATACAGTATACTAATGCATGTATATGGAATTTGAAAGATGGTAATGGTAACCCTATATGTGAGACAGAATAAGAGACACAGATGCATAGAACAGTCCTGTGGACTCTGAGGGAGAAGGTGAGGGTTGGACGTTCTGGGACAATAACATTGAAACATGTATATTGTCATATGTGAAGCAGAACACCATTCCATGTTCTATGCATGGGACGGATGCTCAGGGATGGAGCGTTGGGAGGACACTGAGGGATGGGAGGGGGAGGGAGGTGGGAGGAGGGTTTGGGAGGGGGAGCACATGTGAATCCATGGCTGATTCATGTCGATGTATGGCAAAAACTACTACAATATTGTAAAGTAATTAGCCCCCAACTAAAATAAAAAAATAAAAAAAATAAATAAAAAAAAAATGAAAAGACTCTGATGCTGGGAAAGATTGGGGGCAGGAGGAGAAGGGGACGACAGAGGATGAGATGGTTGGATGGCATCACTAACTCGATGGACACGGGTTTGAGTAAACTCCGGGAGTTGGTGATGGGCAGGGAGGCCTGGCATGCTGCAGTTCATGGGGTCACAAAGAGTTGGACACGACAGAGTGACTAAACTGAACTGAACTGAATTTATATATTAATTATACACTTTATACATTCTTTGGCTTCTGAGGTAGTGCAGTGGTTAAGAGTTGCTTGCCAGTGCAGGAGAGGCAAGAGACATGGGTTTAATCCCTGGGTTGCGATGATCCCCTGGAGTAGGAAATGGCAACCAACTCCAGTATTCTTGCCTGGAAAATTCCATGGACAGAGGAGCCTGAGCTCCATGGGGTCCATGGGGTCACAAAGAGTCAGACATGACTGAGCACACACAAACACACATACATTCTTTGTAATTATTTATACAGTAATTTAGAAATGTTTATTGAGAGCCAGTCATGTGTCAAACAGTACTAGACATGGGAGGTTCAACAGGGGCACAATAAAAACATGGTCATACACCCCTCACCTGGAGATCTAAAAGCGTGGCTTAAGAACTGGAATAAATCTTATTGCCAATGAAATTTTTACTTGTTCAGTTGTTTGCACTAACCACCAGAGGTCTTGTAAATGTTCCTGTGAAGGTTACTGGATGATCTCCCTTTCACAAGCCTTCCCTTTAAGGCCAAGTTTTATAATAATTTAATGTTTCTTTAGCACCACTGGCCTGGAGGTGATACAGTAAATGGAGAATAATCATAGTTTTTGCCTTGTAGGCTTGAAATCTATTAAATATTATTATCTCTCCTGGTACTCTGAAAGTTCAAAGTCCGGAAGCCAAATATAACAAGGTCATTTTAAAATAAAAGTATTAATCAAAACGTACAGCTTTAATATTACTTCCTCTTTCTCAGGACATTCATCTTCTATATGTATTTATTGCTATGGACTAGCAAGACACTTGTGGTACAAATTTCAGAAAATAATTGTACCCGAATTAAGTAATCTTAATACAACTCACTTCTCCGTTGTTTTCTGGAGTCCAATTACTCTACTGAAATGAATTTCTTCTTACTAACAAATATCAAATAGGCCAATGACCTATTAAGACCAAAATTCTTTAAGAGTGAAGACAAACTCTTGCAGAGGTAGCTTTATGACAGTTCTGTGACTTAAAACAATACTCAAGAGGTACTGGCTCTTAAAATAAGGGTTGATTTGTTGATTTCTACAGAGTTAAATCATGCAGTTGCCTTCTCCTGGGCCTCTCTAAGACTGCATTCTGTCCCTCTCCTTCTTCAGCCTGCTTCTCAAGGTTGACAACTTCTTCAGCATTTTTCTCTAGGACACCTCTTTTGTTTAAAAAAAATTTTATTAGAGTATAAGTGGTTTACAATATTGTGCTAGTTTCAGGTGAACAGCAAAGTGAATCAGATATATATATATCTTCCTTCTTTTTCAGACTCTTTTCTCATATGGGTTATTACAGAATATTGAGTAGAGTTCCCTGTGCTATGCAGTAGGTCTTCATTAGTTGCCTATTTTATATGTAGTAGTGTGAGTATGTTACTCCCAGTTTCTTAATTTATCACACCCCCTATGTTTCCCCTTTGGTAACCATAAGTTTGATTTCAAGATATGTGAGTCTGTTTAGGTTCTTTAAATAAGTTCATTTGTATTGATTTTATTAGATTCCACATAAAATCAATATTGTATGATATTTGTCTTTCTCTGACTTGCTTCACTTAGTATAATAATCTCTAGATCCACCCATGTTGCTGCAAATGGCATTATTTCACTTTTTTTGTGACTAGTATTCTATTGTATTGTACCACATCTTATGCATCCAATTCCCCATTGATGGACATTTAGGGTGTTTCCATGTCTTTGCTGTTATAAATAGCATTCTGATGAATAATGGGTGGCATGTATCTTCTTGAATTGTGTTTTTTTCCAAGATGTATGCCTATGAGTGGGGTTGCTGGGTCATATGGTAGTTTTATATTTAGTTTTAAGGAACCTCCGTACTGTTCTCCATAATCTTGTACCAATTTACATTCCCACCAACAGTGTAGGAGGGTCCCCTTCTCTCCACACTCTATCATTTATTGTTTTTTGATTTTTTTGGTGATGGCTATTTCTGACCCATGTGAGGTGATACCTCATTGTAGTTTTAATTTGCAATTCTCTAATAATTAATGATGTTGAATATCTTTTCATGCACTCTTTTGTCATCTGTATGTCTTTTTTGGAGAAATGTCTATTTAGATTTTCTGCCCATTTTTTAATTTTTTTTTTTTTTATTGAGCTGCATGAGCTGTTTGTCTATTTTGGAAATTAATCCCTTGCCAGTTTCATCATTTTCAAACATTTTATCTGTGGGTTGTCTTTCATTTTCTTTATTGTTCTCTTTGCTGTGCAAAAGCCTTTAATTAGGTCCCACTCATTTATTTTTGCTTTTATTTTCATTACACTAGGAGGTGGATCAAAAGATATATTGCTTGATTTGTGTCACAGAGTGTTCTGCTTATGCTTTCCTCTAAGAGTTTTATAGTATCTGGCCTTACATTTAAGTCTTTAGTCCATTTTGATTTTATTTTTGTGAACAGCATTAGGGAGTGTTCTAACTTCATTTTTTTTACATGTAGCTGTTCAGTTTTCCCAACCCCACTTATTAAAGAGACTGTCTTTTCTCCATTATATATTCCTGTCTCTTTTGTTTTAGATTAGCTGAACACAGGTGTGTGGGTTTATCTCTGGACTTTCTTTTCTGCTCCACTGACCTATATTTCTGTTTTTGTACCAGTACCATACTGTTTTCATGACTAGTTTTGTAGTGTAACCTGAAGTCAGGGATCCTGATTCCTCACAGTCAGTTTTTCTTTCTCAAGATTACTTTGGATATTCAGGTCTTTTGTGTTTCCACAAAACTTGTAAAATTTTTTTCTAGTTCTGTGAAAAATGCTATTGGTAATTTAATAGGAATTACATTGAATCTGTAGGTTGCCTTGGGGAATACATGCATTTTGACAGTGCTGATTCTTCTAATGTAAGAACATGATGTATCTTTCCATCTGTTTGTGTCATCTTTGATTTATTTCATCTGTATCTTAAAGCTTTTAGAGTATAGGTCTTTTGCCTCCTTAGGTAGCCAAACTCATCACAAAAAAAAGTGAGGGCTCAAATCAACAAATTCAGAAATGGAAAATGAGAAGTTACTATGGATACCACAGAAATATTCATACAAAGGGTATAAGAGACTACAAGAAGCAACAATTTGCCAGTAAAATGGACAACCTAGAAGGAATAGATAAATTCTTAGAAAGATACAACCTTCTAAGACTGAACCAGGAAGAAATAGAAAATATGAACCGACCAATCACAAGTACTGAATTTGAAAGTTTGATTTAAAAACTTCCAACAAACAAAAGTAAAGGAACAGATGGCTTTATAGACAAATTCTATCAAACATTTAGCGAAGAGTTAACAACTATCCTTCTGAAACTCTTCCAAAAATTGGGACATTTCTTTATGATGCTTTCAATTGTCAAAAGAATCGATATCTCCATCGGCAGAGAGTGAATTATAAAAGGCATTTTGTTACATCTTTGGAAGGTATTTCATGTTTGCTTTTAGTTCACTTTCCTGTTCTCCTGGCATCTATACAGTGTTTTTTTGGCTTTTTGAAAACATGTTACCATTCACTTTCCATTTATCTTTCCCAATGGCTTGCTATGTAGATATGACAGCCTGCATTATCTCTATTTAACAAATGAGAAATTCAAAATTCCAAGTTTATGGTTTGCTAAAAGTCACATGTTCAGAAATAGAGTTGGGACAGGATCCCAGGCTTTTTGACATATCAAGGAATGCTAATGCTGATGATTTTTGTAAATTATAAAAGTATAGTTTATAGTTTAAAAGATTCATTTGCTTCAATATAGACATACCTCATTGTATTGTGCTTTGCTTTATTGTGCTTCACAGATACTGTGTTTTGTTTTGTTTTTTAACAAATTGAATGTTTATGGCAACCCTGAATTAAGCAAAACTATCAACATCACATTTGCAACAGCATTAATTTTTAAATTAGGGTATGTACATTTTTTTATAGCCATAGTGCTATGACACACTTAATAGACTATGGCATAGTGTAAGCATAACATTTATATGCACTGGGAGCCCCCCAAATTCATGAGACTTACTTTACCGCAATAATTGCTTTATTGCAGTGGTCTGAAGCCAGTTCTGCAATATTTCCGAAGTATGCCTGTACACCTACCAATTCTCTATCTCATAGGTAACATCTATTTATTGTTTGTTATATACTCTTCTAAATTTTTGTATGAAGATACTTTTAAAAACAACATTTCTATATAATTTAAAACATATAAAATGGCACTGTATTGTAAATACCATTTGCTGTATATTTTTAAATTTAATAATAAATTTCTGACATTTCTGTCAGACCACTCATTCTTTTGACTGTTACAAAATAGCTTATACATGAAGATAACATAATTTATTTAACCAAGCTACTGTTGATAGGTATTAATATCTTTTCCAAATGTTGCTGTTAAAAATAATGTTGGAAGGACAAGACTTCTATTATATGTGAGGACAGGGGTGACTAAAAATATATGATGGTTTCCCAAAATATATAAGTATATAAATTGGAAATGTTAATAGATTTTTTTCTAAGTTGGCTTCACAAAAGCCTTTGACAACCTGAAGCCTTAAAAGTATAAAGTCCTACTTCCTCATACTCTAATCAACACTGAATATGATCAACTTCTGCTTTTATCTTTGTTACGTCTTTCTACTTATTAAGAGATATTGTCTATATTCCAGGCTTTTAGCTGAATATTTACATTTGATCTTTCTTAATTTCAAATAAATATATTAAGGCTATGTAATTTATTTTGAACACCAAATAAGGTGTACTCTAGATTTTAGCATATAGATAATATACTGTCTTTCATTTTCCTGTAGTGTGTAAATTTTATACTGGTTTCCCACATATAATTGATATCATGTGGTATTTGTCTTTGTCTTTCTGACTTACTTCATTTAGTATGTTAACCTCTATTTCCAGCCACATTGCTGCAAATGGCATTATTTCGTTCTTTTTTATGACTGAGTTCCCTGTAGACTCAGTGGTAAAGATTTTACCTGTCAATTCAGGAGATGGGGTTCAATCCTTTGTCTAGGAAAATCCCCTGGAGATGGAAATGGCAACCCATTTCAATATTCTTGCCTGGGAAATTCCATGGACAGAGGAGCCTAGCAACCTAGAGTCTATGGGGTCACAAAAGAGTCAGACATGACTTGGCTACTAAACAACAATAACAAATATTCCATTTGCACGTATGCACCAAGTCTATTTAATTCATTTATGTGTTTATGGACATTTAGCTTGTTTCCATATCTTGGCTATTGTGATTAGTGCTGCTATAAAGACAGAGATGCATGCATTTTTTAATTATATTTTTGTTCAGATACATATCCAGGAGTGGGATGGCTGAATCATATAGTAATTCTGTTTTTCGCTTTTTGAGGAACCTCCATACTGTTTTCCCCATAGTGACTGAACCAGTTTACATTCCCACCAACAGTGTAGAAGAGTTCCCTTTACTCCAACACACTCTCCAGCATTTGTTATTTGTAGACTTCTGATGATGGCCATTCTGACCACTGTGAGGTGGTATTTCATTACAATTTTAATTTGCATTTTTCTAATAGTTAGTGATGTTGAGCATATGTTTCATGTGCCTCTTGGCCATCTGTATGTCTTCTTTGAAAAAATGTTTAGGTCTTCTGCCCATTTTTTTATTTGTTGCTATTGAGTTGTATGAGCTGTTTTATATTTTGGAAATTAAGTCCTTCTTAGTTACACAATTTGTAAATATTTTCTCCCATTCTGAAAGTGGTCTTTTCATTTTGTTTATAGTTTCCTTTGCGGTGCGAAAGTTTGTAAGTTTGATTAGGTCCCATTTGTTTGTTTTTGTTGTTATTTCTATTGCCTGGGGAGACTGACCTAAGAAAACACTGGTATGATTTATCTCAGAGAATGTTTTGCCTATGATCTCTTATAGGAGTTTTACGGTGTCATGTCTTATGTTTCAGTCTTAAAGTTATTTTGAGTTTATTTTTGAGTAAGATATGAAGGAGGGCTCTAACTTCATTGGTTTGCATACAGTTTTGCTGTTTTCCTAGCACCATTTGCTGAAGAGACTTTTTTTTTTTTTAACATTGTGTATTCTTGTTCCTTTGTCAAAGATTAATTGACCACAGGACTGTGGGCTTATTTCTGGGCTATCTATTCTGCTGCATTGATCCATATGTCTGTTTTCATGCCAACATCACACTATTTTGATTACTGTAACTTTGTAGTGTTATTCAGTCAGTTCAGTTCAGTCACTCAGTCGTGTCCAACTCTTTGTGACCTCATGGATTGCAGCATGCCATGCCTCGCCGTCCCTCACCAACTCCTGGAGTTTACCCAAACTCATGTCCATTGAACCAGTGATGCCATCCAACCATCTCATCCTCTGTCATCCCCTTCCCCTCCTGCCCTAAATCTTTTGGGGTATTTTCAAATGAGTCAGCTCTTTGCATCAGGTCCCAAGTATTGGAGTTTCAGTTTCAACATCAGTCCTCCCAATGAACACCCAGGACTGATCTCCTTTAGGATGGACTGGTTGGATCTTCTTGCAGTCCAAAGGACTCTCAAGAGTCTTCTCCAACACCACAGTTCAAAAGCATCAATTCTTTGGCACTCAGCTTTCTTTACACTCCACCTCTCACATCCATACATGACTACTGGAAAAACCATAGCCTTGACTAGATGGACCTTTGTTGACAAAGTAATGTCTCTGCTTTTTAATATGCTGTCTAGTTTGGTCATAATTTTCCTTTCAAGGAGTAAGCATCTTTTAATTTCATGGCTGCAATCACCATCAGCAGTGACTTTTGATCCCAAAAAAATAAACTCAGCCACCGTTTCCACTGTTTCACCATCGATTTGCCATGAAGTGATGGGACTGGATGTCATGTAGTGTTATTATCCCTTTTTAAATGTTTTCTTTTCTAGTATTTCCCTAGTCTTTCCTCTATTTAGCTGTAATAAGTTTTCTCAATTCCTTTGCCTATCTCAGAGTTATATATCATATTTGCTTTTTTCTATGATTATTATTTCATTTTAAATAAGAATTCTGTATCTTATGACTATAGATAATTGATGAAGCTATATAATTTCTTCTGAAGAGGTCAAATTTCTTACCACTCTTATACTTTTTTGGCCCCTACCATATGCATTGTTTCCTTGAAAACACTCAGAATTAAGCTCTAGATTGTTCATATTGTTTAATTATGATTCTAAATTAGTTATATTGGACTAAATGAAATAAATGGAACTAAAGTGGGTGGGAATGGGCGAATTTAATTCAGATGACCGTTATATCTATTATTGTGGGCAAGAATCCCTGAGAAGAAATGGAGTAGCCCTCATGGTCAACAAAAGAGTCCAAAATGCAGTAAATGGGCACATTCTCAAAAAACAATAGCATGATCTCAGTTCATTTCCAAGGCAAACCATTCAACATTACACTAATCCAAGTCTATACCACAAACACTGATGCCAAAGAAGCTGGAGTTGACTGGTTCTATGAAGACCTACAAAACTTACTGCCAAAAAAACAAAAAATGTCCTTTTCATTATAGGGAGTTGGACTGCAAACATAGAAAGTCAAGAAAAACATGGAATAATGGGCAACTTTGGACTTGGACTTCCCTGGTGGCTCAGACGTTAAATCATCTGTCTACAATGTGGGAAACCTGGGTTCAATCCCTGGGTCAGGAAGATCCCCTGGAGAAGGGAATGGCAACCAACTCTGGTACTATTGCCTGGAAAATCCCATGGACAGAGGGGCCTGGTAGGCTACAGTCCATGGGGTCACAAATAGTAGAACATGACTGAATGACTTCACTTTCACTTTCTTTGGACTTGGAATACAAAATGAGGCATGCAAATGCTAACAGAGTTTTGCCAAGAGAACATGCTTGTCAAGGAAAATAACTTATCCCAACAACCCAAGAGATGATTCTACACATAGCAATCACCAGACGGTCAATACCAAAATCAGATTGGTTATGTTCTTTGCAGCCAAACTGGAAAAGTTCTATACGATCAGTAAAAATAAAACTTGGAACTGACTGTGGCTCAGATCATGAGTTCTTTATTGCAAAATTCAGGCTTAAATTGAAGAAAGTAGGGAAAACTACTAGGCCATTCGGTATGACCTAAATCAAATCCCTTATGCTTATACAGTGGAGGTGGTGAATAGATTTGGGAGATTAGATGTGGTAGAAAGAAAGAAAGAAAGTGGAGTCACTCAGTCGTGTCTGACTCTTTGCAACCCCATGGGCTGTAGCCCACCAGGCTCCTCTGTCCATGGGATTTTCCAGGCAAGAGTACTGGAGTGGGCTGCCATTTCCTACTCCAGGGGATCTTCCTGACCCAGGGGTCAAACCCATGTCTCCCACATTGCAGGCAGACACTTTACTGTCTGAGCCACCAGGGAAGCCTGTGGTAGACAGAGTGCCTAAAGATGTGGTAGACAGAGTGCCTAAAGAACTATGGATGGAGGTTCATAATATTGTACAGGAAGCAGTGACCAAAACAACCCCAAAGAAAAAGAAATGCAAGAAGGCAAAGTGGTTGTCTGAGGAGGCTTTACAAATAGCTGAGGAAATAAGAGAAGTCAATAGCAAGGGAGAAAGAGAAAGATATACCAAACTGAATACAGAGTTCCAGAGAATAGCAAGGGGAGATTAGAAGGCCTTCTTAAATGAACAATGCAAAGAAATAGAGGAAAACAATAGAATGGGAAAGACTAGCGATCTCTTCAAGAAAACTAGAGATATCAAGGGAATATTTCATGCCAGTATGGGCACCATAAAGGACAGAAAGAGAAAGGACAAGACAGAAACAGAAGAGATTAAGAGGTGACAAGAATACACAGAATAACTATACAAGAAAGACCTTAATATCCCAGATAATCACAATGGTGTGCTCACTCACCTAGAGCCAGTTATTCTGAATTGTGACACCAAGTGGGCTTTACGAAGCATTACTATGAACAAAGTTAGTGGAAGTAATGGAATTCTAGTTGAGCTATTTCAAATCCTAAAATTTGATGCAGTTAAAGTTTTATACTCTATATGTCAGCAAATTTGAAAAGCTCAGTAGTGACCACAGGCATGGAAAAGGTCAATTTTCACCCCAATCTCGAAGAAAGTCAATGCCAAAGAATGTTCAAACTACTGTTTGATTGGAATCATTTCACATGCTACCAGGATTATCCTCAAAATCCTTCAAGCTGGATATCAGCGGTGAACTGAGAACTTCCAGATGTATAAGATGTGCTTCAAAGAGGCAGAGGAACCAGAGATAAAACTGCCAGCATTCGCTGGATCATCGAGAAGGCAAGAGAGTTCCAGAAAAACATCTACTTCTGCTTCATTAACTATACTAAAGTCTTTGACTGTGTGGACCACAACAAATTGTGGAAAATTCTTAGATAAGGGAATTTGAGACTACCTTATCCATTTCCTGAGAAACCTGTATGTGGGTCAAGAAGCAACAGTTAGTACCAGACATGGAACAACTGACTGGTTCAATATTGGGAAGGGAGTATGATAATCTGTATACTGTCATCCTGCTTATTTAAGTTCTATCCAGAGTACATTATGCAAAATGCTGAGATGGATGAATCACAACTGGAATCAAGATTGCTGGGAGAAATATCAGCAACCTCAGATGTGCAGATGATATGATTCTAATGGCAGAAAGTGAAGGTAAACTAGAGAGCCTCTTGATAAGGGTGGAAAGGAGAGTGAAAAACCTGCCTTGAAACTCAACATGAAGAAAACTAAGATCATGGCATCTTTACCCATCACTTTATGGCAAATGGAAGAGGAAAAAGTAGAAGCAGTGACAGACTCTATTTCCTTGGGCTCCAAGAAAAGACCACTGTGGATGGTGACTTCAGCTATGAAATTAAAAGACACTTGCTCCTTGGAAGGAAAGCTATGACAAACCTATGATAGTGGGTATTAAAAAGCAAAGATAACACTTTGCCAACAAAGGTCCATATAGTCAAAATTATGGTTTTTCCAGTAGTCACTATGGATGTGAGAGTTGGACTATAAAGAGAGCTGAGTGCCGAAGAATTGATTCTTTTGAACTGTGGTGTTGGAGAAGACTCTTGAGAGTCCCTTGGATTACAAGGAGATCCAACCAGTCAATCCTAAAGGAAATCAGTCCTGAATGTTCTTTGGAAGGACTGATGCTGAAGCTGATACTTTGATCACCTGATGTGAAGAACTGATTCATTTGAAAAGACCCTGATGCTGGGAAAGATTGAAGGTGGGAGGAGAAGGGGATGACAGAGGATGAGATGGTTGGATGGCATCACTGACTCAATGGACATGAGTTTAAGTAAACTCCAGGAGTTGGTGGTGGACAGGGAAGCCTGGCGTACTTCAGTCCATGGGGTTTCAAAGAGTTAGACACAACTGAGCTACTGAACTGAACTGGTCTTTCTACCATTTCTATTCCAGTCTTCTTTTCCCCTTTCTATTACCACATTAAAAACCTGAAATATCAAGAGTGGAAATATTATTAAATTTTAAACATTGGAAGAAGGAATGTGGAGTTAGTTTTTTATCTTTAATACAGAAAACTGGTTATTTACGCTTAATGTATTGATGTGGGGGAGGGAAATAACTTTAAGATGTTAATATTGCTTTCTATAATTTAAATATAATTACCAAATACCATTCCTTTAGCTCTAAGGATATATGTGTATCAGCTTCACCTTTAACATTTATCCTGCTGGCTTCTACCTAGAAAAGTTTTCAGAATGCTCAAAAGCATTCTAATCAGTTCCCACGATTAGAGTTCTCTTAATGGACTTTAGCGCAATGCTAAAGAGAAATTAACTCCCTAAAACTATCTTTTAATGAAAATTACTACTTAATTTCAGGGAGACTTCTACCACATTTCTCTGCAGCTATGATGCTACTCTACATTTTTAAAGAGACTTCTCCCTGTGACAAGAATCTGTGGAGGCAAGTTCTTTTAGAAAAAGGTATTTGACTTCCAACAGGGAAGAGGATATAAGGGAGATATGAGAATCATAAGTCCATATAGTGAGCATAGGGCCACTTATTTAGTAAAGCTAGGTGGCAGGACTCTTTCAGAACTATAGAGACAGAGTTTTCTAAATTGCTTTCCCTGACACTTAACATTATTACTCAAGTCTTGACAAAGATTTAAATTTCAAATTTAAAAGTTTTCTTTTTGGATGCAAAAGAAAAATCTATTTCCATCTTGAGAAATTATTTAAATATATCTCAGATGTGAAAATGCACTTCTGCATTTGCTATGGTGCAATGCCCTATGCAAAAAGTGAAGGCATTTAATATCACCACAAATCTTAGTATCTTTCATACTATTAAAAATAATTGCTGTAGGAAAGTGTAAAGATGATAATTGCTTACAATCTTACTCTGCAATTAGCGAGGTTGTATTTTATGGGAGATCTTTTGAAAAAGACAAAGGGTGAAATAAAATATGAATATATTTCACATATTCAGTTTTTCTCTTACTTCTGTCATATATGTATTTCAAATTGTTGTTATTCAGTCACTAGGTCCTGTTTGACATTTTGCAACCCCGTGGACTGCAGCATGCCAGGCTCCTCTATCCTCCACTATCTCCAAGAGATTACTCAAATTCATGTCCAACTTTCTTCACCGTCCAACTCTCACATCCATACATGACTACTGGAAAAACCATAGCCTTGACTAGATGGACCTTTGTTGGCAAAGTAATGTCTCTGCTTTTTAATATGCTGTTTAGGTTGGTCATAACTGTCCTTCCAAGGAGTAAGTGTCTTTTAATTTCATGGCTGCAGTCACCATCTTCAGTGATTTTGGAGCCCCCAAAAATAAAATCTGACACCTTTTCCACTGTTTCCCCATCTATTTCCCATGAAGTGACAGGATCAGATTCCATGATCTTAGTTTTCTGAATGTTGAGCTTTAAGCCAACTTTTTCACTCTCCTCTTTTACTTTCATCAAGAGGCTTTTTAGTTCCTCTTCACTTTCTGCCATAAGGGTGGTGTCATCTGCATATCTGAGGTTATTGATATTTCTCCCGGCAATCTTGATTCCAGCTTGTGCTTCTTCCAGCCCAGCGTTTCTCATGATGTACTCTGCATATAAGTTAAATAAGCAGGGTGACAATATACAGCTTTGACGTACTCCCTTTCCTATTTGGAACCAGTCTGTCGTTGCTTCCTGACCTGCGTACAGGTTTCTCAAGAGACAGGTCAGGTGGTCTGGTATTTCCATCTCTTTCAGAATTTTCCACAGTTTATTGTGATCTACACAGTCAAAGGCTTTGGCATAGTCAATAAAGCAGAAATAGATGTTTTTCTGGAACTCTCTTGCTTTTTCAATGATCCAGTGGATGTTGGCAATTTGATCTCTGGCTCCTCTGCCTTTTCTAAAACCAGCTTGAACATCTGGCACTTCACGGTTCACGTATTGCTGAAGCCTGGCTTGGAGAATTTTGAGCATTACTTTACTAATGTGTGAGATGAGTGCAATTGTGCAGTAGTTTGAGCATTCTTTGGCATTGCCTTTCTTTGGGATTGGAATGAAAACTGACCTTTTGCAGTCCTGCGGCTACTGCTGAGCTTTCCAAATTTGCTGGCAATTATGAGTAAATTCTGGGGATCTAGTGTATAGCATGGTGACTATAGTTAATGATATTTACTATATACCTGAAAGTTTCTTAGTAAGTAGATCTTTACAGTTCTCACCACACAAAAAAATAGATAATTATGTAAGGTGATGGAGACATTAACGAACACTATTACAGTCTTCATTTTATAATATTTATGTGTTTCAAACCATCACATTGTACTTGTTAAACTTGTGTGATGTTGTATGTCAATTATATCTCAATAAAGCTGGAAAACATTTAATTGGGTATAAAACTTTGAAAGCACCTAGTACAGATATATGTAGATATATATATGTAGATATAAATATGTAGATATATATGTGTGTGTATATATATATATATATTAATATATATATATATATATATATATATATATAAATATATATATATATATATCTTCCTTGGTGGCTCAGCAGTGAAGAATTCACCTTCAAAGCAGGACACACAGGAGATGTGGGTTTGATCCCTGGGTCTAGAAGATCCCTGGAGGAGGACGTCTCCAGTATTCTTGCTGAGAGAATCCCATGGACAGAGGAGCCTGGCAGGCTACTGTCCAATGGGTCACAAAGAGTTGGACACATCTGAAGCGACTTAGCACACACACACACACAGACACACACACACACATATATATCTGTATATATGATTGCAAGTTTTATTTTGTTGTTTGAAGGCTACGATTTTCAATGGCATAATTGTAATGGGGCTCTCAAAATTCTGATGCAGACAGATATTAAGTGAGTTTTGCTGATCTCTGCACCTACCAGAAAATCCAGAGGAGAATTTTTGTCTAACATTGTTAAGAATAAAAATCTCATATAATGAAATAAAGGGTGCTATTAAAATTAGAAGAAATAGAATAGACTAACTTTTAATTTCAACGGTTACATAAATGTGATAATTCTGTAACTCCAGAGTGTTTACATTTAGGCAACTATATGCAGTATAAATGAGCCAATGATTTAGGGGAGCTGATTCATCCAATTGAATGTGACAGATCTTGAACTTAATGGGAATTTCTTATTATGTCACTGTTATAATGAGAAAATCCACATACAAACAAGAAATCGTAATTGGAGATAGATTAACATGTATTATAAATAATTACCCCTAGGAATTAGGGGATTGTCTTGTAACTGTTAGGGGGATGTCTGTGTAATGGAGGAAAACTGATATCACAAGGAGGTCTGACATCTATTTTTTTAGTCTTTGAATTGTGAAAGTGCTTCTGTACTGTTGGAGCAAAGTTCTTGCCTTGAACTTCTGTCTCAAGGGGCATGCTTGGACTTACCCATGATCCAGTATAGTGGAAAAGTGGAGTCACTCAGTCGTGTCCGACTCTTTGCCACCCCGTGGGCTGTAGCCTACCAGGATCCTCCGTCCATGGGATTTTCCAGGCAATAGTACTGGAGAGGGCTGCCATTTCCTTCTCCAGGGGATCTTCCCGACCCAGGGATCAAACCCGGGTCTCCCGCATTGTAGACAGACACTGATCCAGTAAAGGAAGGGCTAATCTCTCACAGCCTTCCAGTCTCTGCTCCTGCATTAGAGCCTGCATCTATTTTGACTGATACTAGTGTCTTTCTTCAAAATCATTCTGTACAAAGGAGTGGACCTGCGCTGTTAATCAGAGGAGTTAAATTTGTTAAGCTCTTGGGCATGTCCATATGACATGATCATAGTATATAAATAAAGTAGGCACTAGTGCATTTACATTTTCTTTTCTCTTCTACCTAGTAAAACATGGCTCTAAGGGGTGAAACACTTTAAGCACCAGGAAATGATAGAGCTAATTTTCCTGGTTGGAGTGGCTTTTGTAAATTGGATAGAATTGCTAGGCATTGAATCGAAAACCCAGATCACTGTGCTTACCACTGTTGTCACCAAGGAAAACAGAGACTATCTAAGAGGTGTGAAATAAGCACAAGTGGGAGTCAACAAGGATGATCTTGTTTTTCTTTCCCAGTGGGACAAATCAGCAGGAACATGCCATGTTCTAGTTACAGGAATAGCTGATGATTTTATTTTTCTCCTAACATCTTTTACATATTTAGATGACATATGTTGTTACTTCTCCTGGTGAGAGCCTTTTCACAAAGTTTATTCAAGGTGAAATTTCCTAGTTTAAATACTAACTCCTATTTCTGTTGGAAATCTGTTCTAAGATCATTGTAATAAAGTTGCATGCCAGTCTAAGAGATTTTGGAAAGCAGCCAGGAAGAAAGCAATGCAAGTTACTGAAAAAGATACAGCTTAATGATTTTTGTTAATGTTTTTTTTTCTGAGATATAAATTGCAATGGAAAAATATAAGAGCAGGAAAATCACTTTAGTACCTTAAAATAAAGCTTTCTCACTAAACTACCAGTCTATGGTAGAAATGAAATGAGCACCATAATTTCTTCAACAGAAACATATGTTAAGTACTTACTTGACTGTGGGAGTATAGAGAAAATGACAGTATTTCATATCTAATGCAAACTGGATAAAGTAAATATAGGTCTGTTGTTGGGGAATCTATTGGAGAGATTAACAAGTTGGCAAATTACATTTTTCCCACTTGTATAGAATTTAAATTGGGAAGATACAAATGAAGTTCTAGTTAGCTGCTTAAATCTTTATACCTGGTATAACTGTATACCAGGGGTGTCTTGGTCTCATAGGTACACATGCCTGACTCCACACATACACCTATAGCCAGCTCTAGCAATATCTACAGTCAGATTGAGAAGCATGGGGTGAATTTTTATTATCAATATCAAAAAGCAACTTTTGAATTTAATGTCTAAGTGGAAGAGTCAAGTCTATATTTAGATTTCAGATCCAGTTGAAAAGACAGCATTACCAAAGATGATGAATTTCCTAGATTGCTTGCTATTCATTCTTACCAAGGATAAGAAAAGCATTGCAGAGGAAATGAGACTCAAAGTTTGCCAGATGATCTAATCAATACTTTCCTTTCACCCTCAATACACTTTTTTACCAGTACCAGTAAAAACAAAACATTCCACAAATGTGGAGAAGTTATAAAGAACCCCCTAGGTGTCCCCTTGGGCCAAGTTCTAATATTACTTCAGAATTCAACTATTGGGATGACATTGCTAAGTGATTTACTTCTTAGATTTTTTCCTCATTAGCTTAAGATTCCTATGTTGAAATGCCATGAAATTTCTAAAGTGTCCTTTTTTTTGACTTGTAAAAATGCCTGTTCATAGTCAAACTTCACCATATCTAATTTATAACTGAGATTTATATTTATTTTACATACTAGTCTCTGCTGGATCCAGTGTCATAGATTCAGAAGTGAGCAACAGAATCCTCCTTCAGTTTCTGTGACCATACTGTAGGCAAGAAAATGCAGGCCAGTATTAACAACAGAGGTTTAACAAGAACCACACCTCCTGTGTGTATTAAGTCTTTTTTAATTGCATTATGATAAATTTCACTTAATCCTCACATCAATTTTATGAAATTTTACGAAAGGAGTATCGTTAATATCGGGCTTCTATGGTGGCTCAGCGGTAAAGAATCTGCCAGTGCAGGAGATGCAGGTTCAATTCCTGGGTCAGAAAGGTACCCTAGAGAAGGAAATAGCAACGAATTTGAGTATTCTTGCCTGGGAAATCCCATGGACAGAGGAGCCTGGTGGGCTACAGTCCATGGGATTGAAAAAGAGTGGGGCATGATTTATCAGCCAAACAATAACAACCGGCTTAATATCACCCCCATTTTGCTTCAGAGGAGTGATATAATTTGCCCAAGGACACTCTGCTGGTAAAGGAAGAAAAATCTGGAATTAGAACATGACTAGTCTGATCCCAGTGCTTGCTTTTGACCTTTCTGTTCTACTGAATTGGTAGAACACAACTTTCCCTTTCTGCATCTCATAGCACTACTACAGAAATAAAGCACTTGTGAGTCTTTTGAGGGTGCTCTGCTCTATTCTTCTATCCAAATGCAAGGCTTCCATTTTGAAATAAATATTTGGAGTGACTCTTGCTTGTGCCTTTTCTCTTCCCACTCTGTCCCTCAAACCTACAAAAATGTTTAAATCATTCTGGCCCTAAAACATATCATTCAATCTTCTTCCTCTCCTCCAATGCTAGCTCCCCCGGCTCTTTGCTCTTCCCCACCTGGGTTCTCACAAGGCAAGTCACAGTGACATGCATCCCATTTTACATCAGCTACTTCTTCTTTACCCTTTGCCAGTCAAGCTTCTGCTTCCTCCACTTTATGGGAAGTGCTCTGTGGAGCATGACTAATGGTCTTCAAATAAAATGGCCTTTTCTCACTGCTTGTACTTTCTGAACTTTTCTACAACACAATTTAATTTCCACCATTTACTTTGAAATTCTCTTTTGAGATGCTGTATTATCATGGTTCTTCTGTCTAAGGCAAGAATTGACAAACTGTGACTCACAGGACAAATTTGGCTTTCTGATTGTTATTTGTTGTTGTTCAGTCACTAAGTTGTGTCAAACTCTTTGTGACCCCATGGACTGCAGCACGCCGAACTTCCCTGTCCTTCGCTTTCTCCCAGATTTGCTCAAATTCATGTCCATTGAGTCAGTGATGCCATCCAACCATCTCATCCAAAGCCCTCTCCTATTTTTGCCCTCAATCTTGCCCAGCATCAGGGTCTTTTGAAATGAGTCAGCTCTTTGCATCAGGTGGCCCACATACTGGAACTTCAGCATCAGTCCCTCCAATGACTATTCAGATTGTTTTCCTTTAGGATTGACTGGTTGATCTCCCTGCTTTCCAAGGGACTCTGAAGAGTCTTCTCCAGTATCTCAGTTTAAAAGCATCAAAGTCTCCTGCATTGTAGGCAGATTTGTTACTCTCTGAGCAACCATGGAAGCCCACTTTTGTTATTTAAGTAAATGTTTATTGGAACACAGCCATGCGTGTGTAGTGTCTGTGGCTGATTTCACACTACAATGGCAGACAGTAGTTGTAACAGAAGGCTTTATGAATAACAGAGCCAAGAATATTTCCTAAAATATTTCTGGTCACGTGAAGAACAAATTTGCTGACCCCTGCTCTAAATGATCATTTTAAATTTTTCTATATTCTTTCTGTGCTGTAAATGTCTACATACCTCAAAAGACCATTTCTGGATCTTTTCTTTTTTCTACACCATGTCCCACAGAGATAGAATTCCTTTTCCTAATTCTATCCCAACTTGTCTGCAGTCACTATCCAAATATCCCTCTAGTCCTCGGTACTCCTTGAAGCTCCAGACCTGCACCACATTTTTATCAGCCTTAAGGACACTACCACATAAGTGTTTTACTAACACCCGACACTGGAATATGTACATAATCTTTCTGGTCTCCACCAGTGTTTATTAATGATGCCACCAGCCATTTGTTTGTACCATAATGTGTATAGTTTACAAAACACATTCATGTTTTTATTTAAGTCCTCCCCATCATTCAGTCTTTTTCACTCTGCCCTTGTCTCTTCTCCTAGATTCTCACATTCATTAAATTCCTCTGCCTCATTCTTGTACTCACCCTTACCTTTTAGTCCCATTGCCTTATTCAATCCCTTAAAACCTTTTCCTAAAAAATGGCAGCTTCTGTCTCCCTCCACAGTGCTTGACTCAACATTTCAGAATTCATTATTTTATTAAGGGCAGTTGTGATTGGATCTTTTCGCTGGTTGGTAAGCTTCAGTTTCTATTGCTTATCAAATGGTGTATCTCATTCATGAGCCTGCCATTCATTTGTACTCACCTAACCTTTCCAGCTTCATCTCTATTTCTCTAAGTGCGCTTTATGTTCCCACTCAACTGGACTGTCCCATCTCCCCAGAACACACTCACTTCTCCACATCTTTCCAGTCTGCTCCTTCTGTCTAAAAAGTCATTCTCTTACCTAGTCAGATCCAGTTATTTTAAGGCCCTTTTTGAACATAATCTACTCTATTCAAGTTTTACCAAACTCTCCAAACAAATGAGATCCACTCTTGCTTTGAACATCTACAGATCCGGTATTACTCTTTTGTTTGACCGTTGCATTCTCTTTTCCTATTCAGTATACATTTGTGTATTTATTTCCCTTACCACACTCAAGGTCCTGCTGTTGGGGACTAGGTCTCAACTATCAAGAAGCTCCATTTTAACCTATACACAATATAGATAATTCCAAAGGAAGTCACCTTAAATCTTTTCCATAGCAAATTTCAAAAATAAAAATAAATAAAGTACAAATGCAAATGCATTTGGAGGACAAGTACTGTTGAAAAAATAAAGTTCTTTCACTTTCCATTTCAATTTTCCTTATCTGTACAGAATGTATAAGTTTACATAATAAAACCATGTTCTCAAAATGGCCTCACATGATTAGCAATGTCAATATGCCAGAAATATGGTCAAATGTCTAGAGCTTGAGACTTAGGGGTCCCATAGTTGGATGTGAAGAAGGCAGATACTACCCACACGCTGTGTTTCACCACGGTGCTCTTTTTTTAATGTTATGTAAATGTCGGTGTTTTCTCAGTTAGATTTTTCTCAGGCTTTCATTTTACTGTTGTCATTAGGTCTATCTATGCTTATGAAAGCTGAAAACATAAACGTCATCTAAAAAACCATTTGTCTAGTAGATCTGCTTCACCAAGTTGGATAAACATATAATATTTTATGCCTTTATATTTCCAGCTGATTACTAAAGCCCTTACCTAACCTTAATGAAAAAAGGTCACTCTGGAAGACTGAGTTGTACAAAAGCACTTAGGACAGGTAATAGAAGAAACAGATCGTCTAATCAGTCTGTTTACAACTGTTATTACTTCTCATACCATGTGGTTCCACTGTAGAAACCTGGTGTATTATAACCAACGCAGCAGCTAAGTTCAGGCCTCTATAGATTTCATTCATATACAACTCGGGCTGAGGCACTATTTCCCAAAGTTCAGCAATATCTTTTGGTATCTGAATTGTAAGAGCCTTTTGAATCTGAACCGTATTATATTATATGACTGTATTGTATTTGAACTAGCTTTTCCCACAACACGTTCAAGTTGCCATTCAGGTCTCCTTTCAAAGGGAAGGTAGAGTAAGATTATCTTGAAGTTACCAGAAATGTAGGCCACACCTGGAGAAGGGAGGGGAAGGTAGGTGAAGTTTAGGATAGAGGTCCACTGTGAGGGCTCTAAGTATAGTGGATATTGTTGCTGTTCAGTCGCTCAGTCTTGTCCGACTCTTTGCTACCCCCATGGACTGCAGCCTCCCTGTCCTTCACCATCTCCCAGAGCGTGCTCAAACTCATATCCATTGAGTTGATGATGCCATCCAACCATCTCATCCTCTGTTGTCCCCTTCTCCTCCTGCCTTCAATCTTGCCCAGCATCAGGGTCTTTTTTGAAGAGTCAGCTCTTCACATCAGGTGGCCAAAGTATTGGAACTTCAGCTTCAGTATCAGTCCTTCCAATGAATATTCAGGATTGATTTCCTTCAGCATTGACTGGTTTGAGCTTGCAGTCCAAGGGATTCTCAAGAGTCTTCTCCAACACCACAATTCAAAAGTATCAATTTTTCAGCCCTCAGCATTCTTAATGGTCCAACTCTCACATCCACACATGATTACTGGAAAAACCATAGCTTTGACTATACAGACCTTTGTTGGCTAAATAATGTCTCTCTTATGCTGTCTAGGTTGGTCATAGCTTTTCTTCCAAGGAGCAAGTGTATTTTAATTTCATGGTGGTAGTCACCATCTGCAGTGATTTTGGAGCCCAAGAAAATAAAGTCTCTCACTGTTTCCATTGTTCCCCCATCTATTTGCCATGAAGTGATTATTGGCTATTTTATTAAACTGGGGTCAATTGGATCTATGGGGACCCACTTCCACTTAGAACAATTCATAGACAGTTTCCTATCATTAGTCCTTTCATATTAATCTCATACTTGGTACTCTCATCTCTCACAATTGATGTGAAATATTAAAGTGCTTTGTGGATAAACTGCATCTACTACAGATGAAATTCCATAATAAAGATTTACTAAGTTCCAGGTGCTATGCAAAATTTTTTATATGTGTGATCTTATTTAATCCTTAACACTACCCCATAGTAGTAAAAGCACTGAAAGCTGAGCGTCGAAGAATTGATGCTTTTGAACTGTGGTGTTAGAGAATACTCTTGACAGTCCCGTGGACTGCAAGGAGATCAAAGCAGTCAATCCTAAAAGAAATCAGTCCTGAACATTCATTGGAAGGACTGATGCTGAAGCTGAAACTCCCATACTTTGGCCACCTGATGCGAAGAACTGACTCATTAGAAAAGACCCTGATGCTGGGCAAGATTGAAAGCAGAAGGAGAATGGGATGAGGATGAGATAGTTCGATGACATCACTGACTCAGTGAATGAATTTGAGCAAGCTCTGGGAGTTGGTGATCGACAGGGAAGCCTGGTGTGCTATAGTCCATGGAGTCACAAAGAGTCAGACATGACTGAGTGACTGAACTGAACTGACTATGTCATAAGTTAGAACTTTTCTCCATTTACGGATTCTATGGAGATTTCTCCATTACAGTTTTATGGAGACTGGTGAAATGTGCTGACTCACCCAAGGTCAATATACAAAGCTATTCCTAGTAGTCTGCAGACATAGGTGAACCAAACTCTGCCCCAGTTTAGGGTTTTGTTTTTGTTTTTTTAATCTTCAATTTGTCTTGTATTTTGGACAGAGCACTTCAGTTCAAAAGTGAGAAGGACTTGTGACCTCCCTTCCAGGCATCATGCTGGGATGGTAACTACATTAATATAAGCATTCAGAAACTGCCTTTAAGTAGTTCTCATTAGGGACCTAATTAAGCATTTGATCAGTCCTTGTAGCTGACAGTGGTGTCCCTTATTCAATAGTGTAATTGATGGTGGCTGGACGCAGATGAGTCAGCCTTCCTCATTGCTCCTACAAACTTCTGCAAGCTCGTTAGTGTCAGGTTTGGTGGGTTAAACAATGTCTCATCCTCCACCACAATGCCACAGAGAGGAAATGAGCATCAAGGAAATATGTCCTTCAGAAGAGCTTTGTAGGGCAGGATGACAACCAGAGTCACTCTCACAACAGAGTAGAGGAGCACAGCCCATGGCAGGAGAGAGCACATTAAACACTAGGATGTGGTGGAAGAATGACTTCCAAAGCCAATAAGTAATAAATTTCAGAAAAAATTTGTAGGGTGGCAATTAGAAGAGGTCACACTGTACTTGTCAAGTTAGGAAGAACAGAGGTATTATAAGGCTGAAGAGGTAGAAAAGAAAACATCAATAGAAGGAAAGCCTTTGGTATGCATCAGGGTGTAGCCTTATTTTTAAATCCAATAAACTTTCTTATTTTTAATACTCAAGTACTGGAAGAAAAGGCAGGGATATGAGTAGAATAAGGGTGGTTTGTAAAAAGGCTGAAGAAAAAAATAATTTGAGGCAGAACTCTATGGCAGATGAGCGGGTTTTATTAATAATACCTGATTGCTGGCTGGGCTGTTTCCAGTATGCATGATTCTTTCACTCTTGACCCTCACAGTTGATCTGTCAGATAAAGAGAGCAGAGAATCTTAGCCACATTCTGAATGTAAAATGAAAAACTGGAGAGACTGGAGCTGAATAAGAGTAAGGATGACTTGATACTTCTTAAGACACTGCGGCTCATTAACTCATTTTTTCCAAATATCTCAGGCATTTCATTTTCTGTTGCTGTTAATGGAGTCCATGTCCCTTCACCAATGCATATCCACACAAATGGGAACCTAAACAGAATCAAGAAAGAGAATGTTGAAGTCTGTGATCAAAGGTGAAAGCAAAGATTAGCTGGGCTGGAGTTTAAATACTCAAACCCCAAACTCAAAATAATATGCTCGGTGCAGTCTCTTCCATACTGGAGTGAAATAGTAGATGGAAATGTCAGCTTGGCTAAAATTTGCTTAATACAAAAATGTCATTAACTAGTTTACGAAAAACGTCTTTCAGCATTGCTGTCAAGGTGTTTCAGAGGATTTTAACTCTTCAAGTTTCTCTATGTGTAAGTGCAGTCTAAAGCTTATTAAATAGTCTTTTTTTTTTTTAACCAGGGCATTCTATTGTCCTTTGTATACGGGGGAATATCCATTAAAGGGGAACAGCAAGATTCATTTAGAAACTGGTGATAGATTGTGATAATAAGTAGGATTGGCACAGGGTCCCAACACAGTCCCAGAGCTGACCTGGGCTCCTCAGGATGCCATAGGGAGCCAGACTTACAGCTGATCACAGGCTTATCTGCTGTGTACTTCCCTCCCCTGAAGTTTAGTGTGTCCTGTGTCCTAAAGGCTTCTATAGGGAGTAATTCCCAAGTGATATTAATAACATTAAAGGAAAATGCTAGAATTTGATAGGAATCTTCTATTCTCAAAATTATCTTGAAGTTTTCAAAAGTAAGAAGGGCAACTGAGAACTAAAGAGAGAATGAAGGAGGAACTGGAGGGAGTGATTGAATGGTGGGATTTAGAGCTAAGCCCTGGCCATGTAATTGGGCTACAATCTGTCCAAGAAACTCTTAACATGAAACCATCTGCCATGCCTTTGGATAAATTACATCTGTTTCCCCTGTTATTGTTGAACTCAAGGCAAGGAAAATAACAAATTAATGAAAGTCTGACTGTTGCTACATTTCTGGTAGTGCTTATCAATTTTGTCCTGTTTTCACATATTTAAAGGGAATTCATACAAGCAATTTCCAAAGCAGGAGAAATTCAACTTGACAGAACCCCTAAAAATCTCTGCCTCATCAGGGAATTTTTCTTTTTTCCTACAGAGAACATTACTATTTTGGACTTATGCATATGTTTTAGTATTTTAATCCTGATCCTGATTCTGCTGGGCAGGTCCTGAGTCCAGTTCTCTGCTCTGTTTTGTGTGCTGAATGTGTTTGGCACTTGCTGGTGTTATTATTGTTAACGGTAAACTTGATGGACATATGTCTGCACAGAGATTGTCAGTCAGATTCTACTCAGAATCATCCAATTAATGAGCTATGGAACTGGAATGCAGGAGATGCTGGGAGTGACAGAGTATGTAAACATGACTGAGAGGAGGCTAAAGAGTCCTACCTGAGATAGTCCTTGCACAGGCAGGGTACTAGAGCAATCTAAGACTTCACCATGTAGAGTTGGAAATGTTCTGGTGTTTTTATTTCAAATTGGAAAATTTTACATTTGCAAGTTCAAAAGTGGCCTGATTCATTTTTGTCTTATTAATTGGCATCATTTTAAAAAGGCCAAAAGTGGAAAGGGAGTTTCATCAGTGAGAGTTAGATCTCAGCCACCTTTTAGATTGGTGTCCATGGCAACAGCACATGATTTTTGTCATGTTGGTTCAAAACACCAACTGGATGTGATGAGATCAGAACTGTTTTAGTTGGGTGTCTCACTGTTCTGGTTAGAGGTTGCATGGCAGTCTTCCAAGAGTTCTCTGATAATTAAAGCAGTTCTATTCTTACTTATTTATAGTGTGAATTTCTATTAACATGAGGAAAAGGCCGATGTAGAAATGCCCATGGTCCTGACAAAGTTACTTATACAGAAAATGCTCAGTGAAGTTCCCTCACCCCCAAGCATTAGGTTATAACTCAAAGTATAAACTATATATGAGTATATTTTGTATATCATATGAGTATATTAAGGAGAATAGGCAACATTCCCCTGCAGAAGAATTATAAATAATTTATGCACACACTTTGCCCTCGAGGATGTGGATCATAACCCCTTGCTCATTAGGTGTGACTCCACATAGTGACTGCCTTCCAAAGAAAAGAAGGAAAAGAATAACTTTGCAGTGGAGAAACCTGATAAATACTATCCTAGCCACATGATCAAGGTTAACATCAACAGTAATATGTCATGCAGATATTATGTTCCCTTGGTATGACATCATGAGAATGGCAATATACCACTGGCGTCTTCCTTCCAAAAACTCTCAACCCCAGTCTAATCATGAAGAAAACATCAGACAAATGCCAAGTGTGGGAAGTTACACAAAATATCAGTATTCTTCAAAACTGTCACCGTCATCAAAAATAAATTCTGACAGAGGAGAGGAGCCTGAGGAGACATGATGACTAAATGTAATATGGTATCCTGCATGGGATCCTGAAGTAGAAAAAGAAAAGTAGGTAAAAATCTAAGGATGTCTGAATAAGGTATGGACTTAAGTTAATACTAATCTATTAATATTGGTTCATTAATTATTAAATGTGCCATACTACTATAAGATGATAATATTAGAAAAAATTTGATATGAGAACTCTCTGTACTGTCTTCAATTTTTTTATTAATCTAAAACTTCCAAGATGAAAAGTTTATTAAAAATCAAAACTTAGAAAAAGGTAAAACAAAAGGTGATATCTTACTCTTCAAGTAAGTAAGTAATTACCCCTTCTTCCACCAGTTCAGTTCAGTCACTCAGTCGTGTCCAACTCTTTGTGACCCCATGAACCACGCACGCCTAAAAAGAAATATAGGAAAATTAAGACCTTTATATATAATGCTGTGAATTTGAATTTTTGTAACCTTTTTAAATTCAAAATAATGGTGATATATAATGTAGTGTATACTGATGTACAGTGTGTACTGATGAAAGAAATTAAATGTTTTGAATGTTTTTAGTTTTCCTCCAATTCTATAGCTTGTTTTTGTATTATTCTGAGACTTTTATTTTTACAATTAATAGTGTGTTTTTGATACCTAACTTATTAAATGTGGAAGTGTTTAAAGTTTTCCCCTACTACAGTAAATATTCCACAGTATACTTACATAGTGCTATTCTCAACCAGCAAGTATTTAGGTCACTTTAAATTTCTTTGTTATTACAAAAAATACTGCAATGAATATTTCAATATAGACGTTGAAACATTCACTTTGATTTCTCAACATGAACTTTGACTTCTCAGCTCTTCTCATTTCTTCCTACCTATGTATTGTACACATGTGTGAATGGTTTTCTATGTTAGATATGAAAGACGGTATAACTGAAGCTTGGGGTAAGGATAAGCATGCATTAAATTATCCACGGATATTGCCAAAGTTGATTTGTTCCTACTTTGTTAAGAATTTTTTGTCTAAGTTAATATCCTTTTCTTTTATTGTAATCTCATTGTGAGATATTGGTATCTGGGTTATACTTGCCTCACAGAATATGTCTGGAAGCATTTCCTTCTCCTATATTTTATTAAAGAGTTTGCATAAGATAGATATTCTTTATCCTTTAAATATTTCATAGAATATATCATTGAAACCACCTAGAAGGAGAGTTTTCCTTTTGGGGAGGTTTCTGATAATGAATTAGATTTCTTTAATAGATTTAAAGTTGTTCACATTTTCTGTGCTTCTAGGGGCTGTTTTGGTAAGTTGTGCTTTTTGAAGAATTTGTCCATTTCACATTTCATATATGTTATTGGAGTTATTATGAGAAGCTTACTCATGAATCCCTACTTATCCTTTAGTGTCTATAAGACCTCCAGTAACATTCCCTATCAGCAGTTTTTCTCTTTTTTTTTTAATATCTCAATAGTCTTGTCAGGAATTTATCAACTTCTATTAATCTTTCAAAGAATCAATTTTGGTTTTGTCAACTTTCACTATTGCTTACTTTATATTTTATTGATTTCTGCTCTTAATAATGTTTTTTTCCTTCTACATGTTTCTATTAAATTGATCAGTCATTTTAGCTTCTTAAGATACAAATTATGATCTGTGATTTTAAGCTTTTCTTTTTTGTAAAATTATTATTCGAATTTATAAAGTATTTCGGAGGCACTAATTTGACCTCTAAGGCCAGTGGGATTTGATCTCAGAACTTCCACAGGATTTGGGAAACAGACTCTTGGGGGCACAACAAAACCTTGTGTGCACCAGGACCCAGGAGAAAGGAGCAGTGACCCCACAAGAGACTGAGCCAGACTTGCCAGTGAGTGTCCAGGAGTCTCCGGCGGAGGTGTGGGTCGACAGTGGCCTGCCGTGGGGTCGGGGCACTGACTACAACAGTTCTGAGAGCCATGGTGTGCTTTGAAGCCTTTTTGAAGGAGGATGGCAGAAAGTGAAGAACTAAAGAACCTCTTGATGAAAGAGAAGAGTGAAAAAGTTGGCTTAAACTCAACATTCAGAAAACTAAGATCATGGCATCCAGTCCCATCACTTCATGGCAAATAGATGGGAAAACAGTGGAAACAGTGGCAGACTTTATTTCTCTGGGCTCCAATATCACTGCAGATGGTGATTGTAGCCATGAAATTAAAAGACGCTTACTCCTTGGAAGGAAAGTTATGACCAACCTAGACAGCATATTAAAAAGCAGAGACATTACTCTGTCAACAAAGGTCCATCTAGTCAAGGCTATGGTGTTTCCAGTGGTAATATATGGATATGAGTGTTGGACTATAAACAAAGCTGAGCACCAAAGAATTGATGCTTTTGAACTGTGGTGTTGGAGAAGACTCTTGAGAGTCCCTTGGACTGCAAGGAGATCCAACCAGTCCATCCTAAAGGAGATCAGTCCTGGCTGTTCATTGGTAGGACTGATGCTGAAGCTGAAACTCCAATACTGTGGCCACCTGATGCGAAGAGCTGACTCATTTGAAAAGACCCTGATGCTGGGAAAGATTGAGGGCAGGAGGAGAAGGGGATGACGGAGGTTGAGATGATTGGATGGCATCACCGACTCAATGGACATGGGTTTGGGTGGACTCTGGGATTTGGTGATGGACAGGGAGGCCTGGCATGCTGAGGTTCATAGGGTCACAAAGGGTCAGACACGACTGAGTGACTGAACTGAACTGAACTGAATCATTGCTAGCATTACCCCTACCATAGTTTGGCCTCAGGCCAAATCACAGGGAGGGAACACAGCTCCACCCATCAGCAGAAACCTGGATTAAAGATGTACTGAATATGGCCTTGCCCACCAGAGCAAGACCCAGTTTTCCCCACAGCCAGTCCCCCCCCCACCCCCCCATCAGGAAGTTTGCACAAGGCTCTTATCCTCATCCAGCAGAGGGCAGACAGAATGAAAACCACAATCACAGAAAACTAATCAAGTTTTTCACATGGATCACAATCTTGTCTAACTCAATGAAACTATGAGCCATATGGCATAGGGCCACTCAAGATGGATGGATCATGTAGGAGAGTTTTGACAAAATGTGGTGCACTGGAGAACAGAATGGCAAATCACTTCAGTATTCTTCCCTTGAGAATCCCATGAACAATATGAAAAGGCAAGAAGTTGACACTGAAAGATGAGCTCCCCAGGTTGGCAGGTGCCCAATATGCTACTGGAGAAGAGTGGAGAAATAGCTCCAGAAGAGGAGAGGCTAAGCTGAAGCGTAAAAAGCATCCCATTGTGGATGTGTCTGTCAGTGAAAGTAAAGTCTGATGCTGTAAAGAACAACATTGCATAGGAACCTGGAATGTTAGGTCCAAGAATCAAGGTAAATTGAAAGTGGTAAAACTGGAGATGGCAAAAGTGAACATTGACATTTTAGAAATCAATGAACTAAAATGAATGGGCAAATTTTAGTCAGATGACCATTATATCTACTACTGTGGGCAAGAATCCCTTAGAAGAAATAGATTATTCCTCACAGTCAACGAAAGAGTCCAAAATGCAGCACTTGGGTGCATCTCAAAAACCACAGAATGATCTCTGTTCGTTTACAAGACAAACCAGTATTATAGTAATCCAAATCTATGTCCCAAACACTGATGCCGAAGAAGCTGAAATTGAACGGTTTTATGAAGACCTACAAGACTTCCTAGAACTAACACCAAAAGAAGATGCCCTTTTCATCATAAGGGACTGGAATACAAAATTAGGAATTCAAGAGATACCTGGAGTGGCATGCAAATTTGGCCTTGGAATACAAGATGAAGCAGGGCAAAGGCTAACAGAGTTTTGTGAAGAGAATGCAGTGGTCATAGCAAACATGATCTTCTAACAGCACAAAAGATGACTCTACAGATGTACATCACCAGATGGTCAATACCAAAATCAGATTGATTATATTCTTTGCAATCAAATATGCAGAAGCTCTATACAGTCAGCAAAGCCAAGACCAGGAGCTGATTGTGGCTCAGATTATGAACTCCTTATCGTAAAATTCAGACTTAAATTGAAGAAAGTAGGGGAAACCACTAGACCATTCAGGTGTGACCTAAACCAAATCCCTATGATTATACAGTGGAAGTGACAAATAAAGGGATTAAATCTGATAGAGTGCTCGAAGAACTATGGATGGAGGGTTGTAACACTGTACAGGAGGCAGTGACCAAAACCATCCACAAGAAACACAAACAGGCAGAATGGCTGTCTGGGGAGGCCTTACAAATAGCTGAGAAAAAAATGAAGCAAAAGGCAATGAAGAAAAGGAAAGATATAACCATCTGAATGCAGAGTTCCAAAGCATAGCAGGGAGAGATAATCTTCTTAAATGATCAATGTAAAGAAATAGAGGAAAACAATAGAATGGGAAAGACTAGAGATCTCAAGAAAGTTAGAGACACCGAGGGAACATTTCATGAAAAGATGGGCACAATAAAGGACAAAAATGGTATTGGACCTAACAGAAGCAGAAGATATTAAGAAGAGATGAGAAGAATACACAGAAGAACTATACAAAAAAGATCTTCATGACTCAGATAATCACGATGGAGTGATCACTCACACAGAGCCAGACATCCTGGAATGTGAAGAAAAGTGGGCCTTAGGAAGCATCACTACAAACAAAACTAGTGGAGGTGATGGAATTCTAGTTGAACTATTTCAAATTCTAAAAGATGATGCTGTGAAAGTGCTGCACAATATGCCAGCAAATTTGGAAAACTCAGCAATAGCCAACAGGACTGGAAAAGGTCAGTTTTCATTCAAATCCTAAAGAAAGGCAATACCAAAGAAAGTTTAAAATACCACACAATTGCACTCATCTCACATACTAGCAAAGTAATGCTCAAAATTCTCCAAGCGAGATTTCAGCAGTAAGTGAACTGAGAACTTCCAGATGTTCAAGCTAGATTTAGAAAAGGCAGAGGAACCAGAGCTCAAACTGCCAACATCTGTGTGGATTATAGAAAAAGCAAGAGAATTCCAGGAAAAACATATACTTCTTCACCCTGATTTTGGGTATCATGCAAGAGTCATGCAAAATTCTGGACAGGATGAGGCACAAGGTGGAATCAAGATTGCCAGGAGAAATAATAATCACTGCAGATGGTGACTGCAGCCATGAAATTAAAAGACACATGCTTCTTGGAATAAAATTATGACAAACCTAGACAGCATATTAAAAAGGATAGACATTACTTTGTCAACAAAGGTTAGTATAATTAAGGCTATGGTTTTTCCAGTAGTCATGTATGGATGTGAGAGGTGGACCATAAAGAAAACTGAGGGCCAAAGAATTGATGCTTTCAAACTGTGGTGTTGGAGAAGACTCTTGGGAGTTCCTTAGCCTGCAGGGAGATCAAACCAGTCAATCCTAAAGGAAATGAGTCCTGAATATTCTTTGGAAGGACTGATGCTGAAGTTCCAATACTTTGGCCACGTGATTTGAACAGCTGACTCACTACAATAGACCCTGATGCTGGGAAGGATTAAAGGCAGGAGGAGAAGGGGATGACAGAGGACGAGATTGTTGGATGGCATCACTGACTCAATGGACATGAGTTTGAGCAAGGTCAGGAGATAATAAAGGACAGGGAATCCTGGCGTGCTTCAGTCCAAGAGTTGAACATTACTGATCAACTGAACAATAACAGCAACACTAATTCTGACATATTTTTTACACTACTCCTTTTGCAACATGTTATAATTTACGTGTGAATTTCTTTCTTTAACCCAAACTCGGCCCTAACTTGCTAAGTGTGTTTGTGTGAGTCAGCATGGAATTGACTCTTCCAGCCCAGGCAAGCCTTCAGCATCTACTACCTCAAAGTCTATTTAGAAGTGTGCTTTTATTTATAAGTTCATTTTTGCTATTCAATTACTTCTGTCTTTTCTAGACAGTGTTTAGAAGTATGTCACTTAATGTTTCAGTAATTGACACTTTTCTTGATATAGTAGTCTTTTACTATACAAAAATTACCCTCAAACTTATCAAAACACAAACATTCCCTCAGTTTCTGGGAGTCAGGTCTCAGAGGAACTAGACTTATTTTGGTGACCATTTTATAATATATTCAGGGGCTTCCCTAGTGGCTCAGTTGGTAAAGAATCTGCCTGCAATGCGGGAGACCTGGGTTCGATCCCTGGGTTGGGAAGATCCCCTGGAGAAGGAAGTGGCAACCCACTCCAGTATTCTTGCCTGTGACAGAATCCCATGGACGGAGGAGCCGGGCAGACTACAGTTCATGGGATGGCAAAGAGTTGAACATGGCTGTGGGACTAACTTTATAACGTATACATATATTGAATCATTATGTAGTACACCTGAATAAAGACCAACTATATTGTAAAGGCCCTGCCTGTAACTCACAGCTAACCCTCCCCTGTCTCTCTCTGTTCCAGCATAGCAGTCTTATTTTGGTCATTCACACTTTCACGCTCTTTTAGATATCAAGGGGTTTGACAATGCTCTTTCCTTTGCCTGGAACTTTGATTTTTCTTAGTTACCTATTAATCATGTGTGGGAAGGCCACCAATTAAGAACAAACAGATGCTGTTTATTTAGAACTTGCTATAGCAGTGGAGTCAGCCACCATCACTTGTACTTGACAGAGACTCAAAGGCAGGCAAGAGAGCAGGGAAGCTTTATAGTGAACAGAAAGGAAAAGCATGATCAATTCAAGCATGATCTAATTGGAGATTGTGGCACAAGGGAGATGAAATGTGCTATCTAGCAGCAGAGCTTCTTTCCTTTATGAGGTATGATTGACAGACAACATTGTATTTCAGACATACAACATTTTATTTGATATTTGTATATATTACAAAATAGTCACCACAATTTAGTAAACATATATCACCTTAAATAGTAACAGTCATTATCTTATTATAAGAACTCTTAAGTTCTACTCTCTTAGCAACTTTCAAATATTCAATAAGGTGTTAACTATAGTCACTATGCTGTTTGTTACATCCCAATATCAGAACTGGAAATTTATCCCCTTTGATTCCTTTCAGCCATTTTTCCCATTCCTCACCCCTCTCTGCTAGCAACCACCAATCTGTTCCCTATATCTATGAGCTTTTTGTTTTCTTTTAGATTCCACATGTAAGTAAAATCATACAAAATTTGTCTTTGATTTATTCCACATGATGCCATCAAGGTCCATCCATGTTGTCACAAATAGTAAGATTTCATTTTTGTGGCTAAATAATATTTCAGTGTGTGTGTATGTGTGTGTTTGTGTGTGTAATATTTTCTTTATCCATTTATCTGTCAATAGACACTTAGGTTGTTTTCATATCTTGGCTATTGTAACCAATGCTGCAATAAACATGGGAGTGCATATATCTTTTCCAATTAGTGTTTTCATTTTCTTTGAAGAAATACCCAGAAGTGGAATAGTTGAATCATAGGGTAGTTCTATTATTAAATTTTTTCAGGAATCTCCATATTGTTCTCCAGAGTGGTTGCACCAGTTTACCAGCAGTGCTCTTTTCTCTATGTTGTCACCAATGCTTGTTGTTTCTTGTTTTTCAATAACAGCCATTCTAACAGGTATGAGATGATATCTCATTGTGGTTTTGATTTGCATTTCCCTGATGATTAGTGATGTTGAGCACATTTTCATGTGTGTGTTGGCCATGTTAATGTCTTCTTTGGAAAAATGTCTATTCTTCCTCTGTCCATTTCTTAATCAGATTTTTTGCTATGAAATTGTATGAGTTCTTTCTGTTTTTTGGATGGTGGTGGTGGTTTAGTTGCTATGTTGTGTCTGACTCTTGTGACCTCATGGATATTAACCCCTTATCATTTAGAAATGTTTTCTTCTTTCAGTATATTGTCATAAGACTTCTGACATGATTGTTTGAGGAACACTCTGGTTGGTCCTGAGTTGGAAACAAGGACAAAATATAAAGAAATCATTGATCAGGCCCTGAGTGTTCTGGGTCTATTGCAACAGAGTAGTATCTGGTTGGCCGAAAACTTCATTTGGATTTTTCCATAACATCTTACATAACATTTCATGTTACAGAAAAACTCAAATGAACTTTTGGCCAACCCAATAGTTTCAGGTGGTTGCTGAAGAAAGTGTGGGCAGAGTTCTGTTGTCATACATTGGTCATTTGTTATATATTTGGTCCCTCACCTCCCTCTTTGGTCATTCTCACAGTTGTGAAAATTTGACCAATTTAGGGAAAAATAGAGATTCAGATCTTTACCATTTAGCAATTATTCAGTTTCTCCAGAGTCAACTGTATTGCGAGGTCTTCCTGATTTTTTGTTGTTGTGTCTCCATGGTGACCTGTCATTAAAGAGTAGCTGAACGGAGCCATTAGAGACCTTGGGTAGGATGCACCAGATGAACATGGTGAATGCTATGACAAAAACAAAACAATAATCCTGTAAAACGCTTCAGAACCAGGAAGTCTGATTTCTCAACATAGACCAAGAGAACAAATTTGATAGGACATGAAGTGCAACCTAAGCAAAGGAATGTTTTTGCTTAGGTGTTGGATAGCGTGTTCTAACTTATCTACTTCATTGACCCTAATACAGCAAGAAATATTTACAGTGGGATAGATGCCATCATTACTAGCCAAGAGGAAATCTAGATTCTCCATCACTGTTTATATCAATGAATTCAGCTGATTGATAGCCCATTCAGGGGAGAAGTGATATCATTACTAACTTGCCGGAGTCCAGCTCCAGCTGGTCCAGGGGTTCCCTCAGGATGGACGGCGTCGGCGAATGCGAATGAGAAGACACAGCGAGTCTCGGTGTTTCCAAGTGTCTTCTGACTTTATTGTTTTTTAAGACAGCTTTTATATCTTTAGTTGTATTTTTTAAAGAATATAGGCACAGCAGATTATGACAAAGAAAGAATTCATTAACAGAAAGTTTTAGAGCAAAACCTGTTTTTCTAAGGGTTGATCAGCCAAAACACTTTTGTATCAGGCACAGCAGATTATGACAAAGAATGTGTTCATCAACAGAAAGTCTTAAAATAAAACCTGTTTTTCTATAATCTATCTTACGCCTTGAGCCCAACAAAAAGGAATGTGGTCCTATAAAGTCATGGTACAGCAAGCTGAAACAATGTAGTACAAAGGTCAGTTCTTAGCAAAAATCACCGGCTAAATTAACAATCATCTTATTATTTGTATTAAGGCTAAACTTTTATTTCTATAAGTTTTTAACTATTATACTTTCATTACACAGGCTAAATACATTAAGAGCAAAAACATAGTGAGTAAATACAGACTAAATAACAGTTTCATAAAGCAATATTTCTTATATTTCCTAACAAGCCTTTTTCCTACGAAGAGCTCCGTACCTATTGGGGCTTTTGTGTGTTAGGCTCTCAATGCTGTTTATTGTTAAAGGGCAGTCATGCACATTAGCTCCAAAAACACAGGTACATTTATTAAATAAACCAATATGCCAGCAAGAAGAATTTAGATTAATATACTCCATATCCTAGACAATCCCATCAGGGTGCCACCGTTTTTTAGGGGCCTTGTCGATTGAGGTTTTAGATTGATCTATATAGGAAGAGAATCAGGAAAAGGCCTTTTACCTAAGTCATGGAAAATAAGAAGAGGTCTATTGTAGCAAACATCAGAAAGACAGACGTCATCTTTAAGGTGAGCGCTGAGGCAGCCTTCCGAGAATCCCTGAGGCCTGAGAAGCCGTGCTCGATCAGTCCTGCCCCTCATGACACTGTCATGGGTGGGATCTCGTGGGCTGGCTCCCAGCACCAACTTCAGCCTGAGTTTTTTTTATTTTTAATGATTCCTACTGTTGGTAATTGAGTTAGACAAGGCTGTGGTCCATGTGGTCAGTTTGGTTAGTTTTTTGGATTGTGGTTTTCATTCTGTCTGCCCTCTAATGGATAAAAATAAGAGGCTTATGGAAGCTTCCTGATGGGAGAGACTAACTGAGGGGGAAACTAGGTCTTGTTCTGATGGGCGAGGCCATGCTCAGTAAAACTTTAATCCAATTTTCTGTTGATGGCGGGGAGGGTGAGGGGGGGCTGTGTTCCCTCCCTGTTGTTCAACCTGAGGCCAAACTATGGTGGAGATAATGAAGATAATGGCTACCTTCTTTAAAAGCTCCCATGCATCACTACCACACTCAGTGCCCCCAACCATGCATCAGGCAGCCGTTGACCCATGCCTCTGCCAGAGACTCCTGGACACTCACAGGCAAGTCTGGGCCAGTCTCTTGTGGAGTCACTGCTCCTTTCTCCTGGGTCCTGATGCACACAAGTTTCCAGAAAAACATCTACTTCTGCTTTATTGACTATGCCAAAGCCTTTGACTCTGTGGATCACAACAAACTCTGGAAAATTCTTAAAGAGATGGGAATACCAGACCACCTGATCTGCCTCCTGAGAAATCTGTATGCAGGTCAAGAAGCAACAGTTAGAACTGTACATGGAAAAACAGATTGGTTCCAAATCGGGAAAGGAGTATGTCAAGGTTTTATATTGTCACCCTGCTTGTTTAACTTATATGCAAAGTACATCATGTGAAATGCCGGGCTGGATGAAGCCCAAGCTGGAATCAAGATTGCCAGGAGAAATATCAATAACCTCATATATGCAGATAACCATAACCAACCTTATGGCAGAAAGGGAAGAAAAATTAAAGAACGTCTTGATGAACGTGAAAGAGGAGAGTGAAAAAGTTGGCTTAAAGCTCAACACTCAGAAAACTAAGATCATGGCATCTGGTCCCATCACTTCATGGCAAATAGATGGAGAAACACTGGAAACATTGAGAGACTTTATTTTCTTGGGCTCAAAAATCACTGCAGATGGTGACTGCAGCCATGAAATTAAAAGACTCTTGCTCCTTGGAAGAAAAGCTATGACCAACTTCGACAGCATATTAAAAAGCAGAGACATTACTTTTCCAAGAAAGGTCCATCTAGTCAAAGCTATGGTTTTTCCAGTAGTCGTGTATGGATGTGAGAGTTGGACTATAAAAAAAGCTAAGCACCGAAGAATTGATGCTTTTGAACTGTGGTGTTGGAGAAGACTCTTGAGAGTCCTTTGGACTGCAAGGAGATCCATCCAGTCAATCCTAAAGGAATATTCATTGGAAGGACTGATGCTGAATCTCTAATACTTGGGCCACCTGATGCGAAGAAGTGACTCATTTGAAAAGACCCTGATGCTAGGAATGATTGAAGGCAGGAAGAAAAGGGGATGACAGAAGATGAGATGATTGGATGGCATCACTGACTCGATAGATGGACTTGAGTTTGAGTAAGCTCTGGGAGTTGGTGATGGACAGGGAAGCCTGGTGTGCTGCAGTCCATGGGGTCACAAAGAGTTGGACACGACTGAGTGACAGAACTGAACTGAACTGAACTGTTGGTAATACTGCTGTGATTGCTTGAATAAACAGTGAGTCAATAACACCCTCAGGCTGAGCCCCCGAATAATCAAGGAAGGCCCTGTTTTGGAGTTTACTTCTGAGTTGGAATTTCCAGACTTGGTTATTTATAGAATGAAGGCTTCTGTATCCAGATAAATCTTAGAATATTCTTCCTGAAGTGCATTAAATGTTAGTCTGAGGAAACAGAACCAGACATCCTGGTTATAAAGGAAGTAGTATCTGATAATTCCATGGAGAACCAGGGTAAATAGTAATTGTTCAAAACATGAATTCAGAACCAAATACATTAGCTGGGTTACATATTTGAATCCTGGTGGCAAGCAATTGGCTTATTGCTCTATGAAGGTTGTTGAAGTCAAATTAGAATCACCTATGGTTTAATAGATTGCACTAATGTAGTCCTTTTCTGAAAGGGAGGAACATTAACAAAACCATAGATTAATTTTTAAAGGTCATATGTCCACCTAGGTGTAAGTGAATATACTGTCAACTCTAGTTCCCTACAGTTTCATTTGATTAGACTGGAATTACCCAGAGGTTTTTATAATTGGGATATGGTGACAAATGATATACCCAGCAGTTACTAAGTTAACAGTAGCTAGAGGAGCCTGGCGGGTGGCAGTTCGTGGGGTCCAAAAGAGTCAGACATGACTGAGTGATTTTCACTTTTTGAGAAGATGAATGTAATCTGACCTAACCATTAAAATAAAGAGGAGAGAGAAAAAGAGTCAATATGGGTGGACAACAACTTGTTGTTGTTCCATCACTTAGTCTTGTCTGATTCTTTGTGACCCCATGGATTGCAGCACTCAGGCTTCCCTGTCCTTCCTCATCTCCTGGACCTTGCGCCAAATCGTGTCCATCAAGTCAGTGATGCCATCCAACCATCTGGTCCTCTGTCATCCCCTTCTCCTCCTGCATTCAGTCTTTCCCAGCATCAGGGTCTTTTCCAGTGAGTCAGTTCTTGGTATCAGATGGCCAAATTATTGGAGCTTTAACTTCAGCATCTGTCCTTTCAATGAATATTCAGGCTTGATTTCCTTTAGGCATTGATTCTTTAGCCCTCAGCCTTCTTTATGGCCCAACTCTCACATCCATACATGACCACTGGAAAAAGCATAGCCTTGACTATAAGGACTTTTGTTGGCAAAGTAATGTCTCTGCTTTTTAATATGCTGTCGAGTTTAGTCATAGATTTTCTTCCAGTGAGCAAGCATCTTTTAATTTCATGTCTGCAGTCACCATCTGAAGTGATTTTAGAGCCCAAGAAAATAAAGTCTCTCACTGTTTCCATTGTTTTCTCATCTATTTGCTATGAAGTGATGAGACCAGATGCCATTATCTTCATTTTCTGAATGTTGTTTTAAGCCAGCCTTTTCACTCTCCTCTTTCATTTTCATCGAGAGGCTCTTTAGTTTCTCTTTGCTTTCTGTCATAAGGGTGGTGTTATCTGCATACTTGTGGTTATCGTATTTCTCTCTGCAATCTTGATTCCACCTTGTGCTTCATCCAGCCTGGAATTTCTCATGATGTACTCTGAATATGTTAAATAAGCAGGGTGACAATATACAGCCTTGACATACTCCTTTGTCAATTTGAAACCAGTCCATTGTTCCATGTCCAGTTCTAACTGTTGCTTCTTGACCTGCACACATGTTTTGCAGGAGGCAGGTAAGGTGGTCAAGTATTCCCATCTCTAAAATTTTCCACCATTTGTTGTGATTCACACAGTCAAAAAGGCTTTAGTGTAGTCAATGAAACAAGTAGATGTTTTTATGGAATTCTCTTGCCTTTTCTATGATCCAACGGAAGTTGGCAATTTGATTTCTGGTTCCTCTACCTTTTCTAAATCCAGCTTGCACATCTGAGAGTTCTTGGTTCATGTACTGTTGAAGCCTCGCTTGGAGAATTTTGAGCATTACTTTGAAGCCTGTGAAATGAATGCAATTGTGTGATATTCAACAACTAAAGATCTAGACAATGAGACGAATGATTATAAGCTGATGAAAAATAAAACAGGAATTAGACAGGGATCTTAGTCTGATTTTTGGAAGCTGACCCTCTATTGGAGATCATCTGCTTATTTCAAAGATCTGCATCTTCTGTCTACTTCTGAAGATCAGATACCTCTAGGCTAGGGAATCTCTGCAAATCCTGAGTTTGAATCCTCAGTTGGACTAGTCTTCCAATGTGTGATATTCTGGATTGTTACTTAAGTTGTTAGCATGAATTCAAGGATAGACTCTACAGAGTTTCATGGCTGTATTGTTGTTAACAATACTTTCAACAAAGTTCAAGAGCACAGTTTTCCTCTGATGTCTTTTCAAGCAGATAAATCTCATGGTTAAAGATCATATAGAGGTTGTTTAGGAAGATTTTGGAGGGCAGTCTTAATCTGTTGGTGATAGGAATGGCTAAGTAAATGAGTCCCTTGCAATATTTTTTTTGGAATGTTTTTATGAAGCAAGAAAGAGTCAACTATCAGAGAATTCCCTAAACACATGGTTCATTATAATATCTACAATGTAATGTGCTCCTTGATATCTTTGAGTACTATAGGAGCCCAAAGGCCTAGCTATGAGCTCTCCTGCTCTTTCCAGATATGTCCCTCCTTGTAGAGGAGGAAAAGCCTTGAAGCCTTGGCTTCAAGGAAAGCCTCTCTTCCCAGCTAGTTCTTATCAGCTGGAAGAGCTGCAGCCCATCCAGTCTTCAACTTAATGAATTTCACCTCCCTGATAGCCTGTGAAATTATTCAGACAAGCCAATCACGTGACTTCCCGTGGAATTATTCTAACAAGCCGATCACATCCTCCTGCAGGAACAAAGGGTCTCCTAACCTGCTTGTCACTTCGAAGCCTGCCTCCCACCACTCCTGATTGCCCTCTGTTCCCAGATCAGCTCTGGTATGGCCCTGCATATAATGTGATATCGTCCTTCTCCAGGCTGTGAGTATATATAACTAATAAGCTGCTGCAAATCTCATTTTTAAGTGTCAAGTGTTATATGTTCAGTCATCTCATACTATTTGAGGTAGAGGATCCCTCCTTTGCCAGTGAGGTGAATAGGTGATGAGAACCTATGGGCCTTCTAGTTACCACTTCATAGGTGGCAGATAACTGTATGTCTCTGAGGGCCATTATGGTTATGAAAATGCTTTTGCTGAGGGAGCTCAAGGGTTTCTGAGAGTTGCCTAATTTTATTTACTATTACCATTGGTTCTTTCAACCTTTCCAGATTACAGTTGATAAAGGAGGTATGTTTTTGGAGGAAGGGGTTAAATATTAGAGTTGTTTTGGGTTTGTTTTTTTTTTAACAATGGTTCCTATAACATATCCTTCGTCACTTAATATAAAAGTCACTATACCTTAGGTTGGAAGTGCAAAACCAATCAGAATTTTAGTAACCATAAGGGAGGTAGCTCTTGGACAAGAAATAGACCAAAAAATAAATAAATAAAATCCTAAAACATGTTTTGGAAGATGGAAGCTAGTTTAAGGGGCTACCAACTTCTACTGGAAGATCTACTGGAAGATGTTTAAACGGCCCTTGTAGTTCTTGCTCTAACTGCAGTTTTTCCAGGATTATATTGTTGACAGGTATTTCCTTAACTGACAAATAACTTTATCTGCCTTTTTTAAGTTCCCCCAGCAGTGTTGATTTAAGATAGTAACCATGATGATGATGAGTAGTTTCACAAAGAAATTTAGCTAATGTTCATTGAGATCATCTGTCATCACCAAGCGGCCATCTTGGGAGACCCAGAGATGGTCTGAATGAAGGGTGCAACCACATTTTTTTCATGTTTGGAATCAGGAGTCATTTTTTAAATGACTCCTTTGAATCTCTCCATGGATTTACCCTTTGAGAATTTATTTAGAATCAAAACCTTAGGTAAGGCTGTCTTTTGGGTACAATCATCTGCTAGAGCTTTTCTTTTAGGTTCCATATTATTTCTGTTTGCATAGGTCTCAACTTTTATAGTAGCCATCTCTATAGCAAGTAAGAGTATAGCTGCAAGAAGAACCATTAGTTCAAGTAAGGATCCTAGAATAAGCTCAACAGAAGCATCAACCACTTTTACAGCAGAAGTTACTGCTCTAAGACAGGGGGTTAAACCTTTGCAACTGGGTCAAGGGTGAGGCTATAGTAAGCAGTGGATATTTGATGGTTCTCATAAACTAACCTCCTAAATGCTTATCCAGATTGCTCATACATAAGTAGACATAGGTGCTTTTAGTACTTCCGGATATCTAGGGAAGTAAACTGTTGTTGAAAAGCCTTCTTCAGGCTATCAAAGTCCTGTTTACATTTGGGCTCCCAAAACAGAAAGTGACTATTACTGAAGATTTAGTTAATTAATAAAAGGTGTTGCAATTTCAGAAAAATTTAATCCCCAAAGCCTGCCAAATCTAGTTAAACCTAGAAATCTTCTCAATTATCGTTTTGTGAAGGGTCTAGGAACGTTTGGGTATCTTGATTAGGAGAGAGTGAATCTCTACCTTAGTGGGTTATGTCTGAAATAATAGACTGAGTTTTGACAAAATTGTAATTTCTCTTTTGAAACTTTGTCCTTTTTCTGTTATGACTGAGAGCAAGTAAATGGAATTCTTGTTACAGGCCATTTTTTCACCTAAACAAAGTGGGAGATCCATCTGCATATTGTATCAGAGATAAATTACAACGGAAATTTTGATAACTTCTAAATCTCATTTGAGGTCCTAGGAAAAAATCAGAAGGGGCTTCAGTGAACCCCTGGGGCATGCTTGTTCAGGTATATTTTTGTCCTTTCTTGGTGAAGTAAAAAGATGTTGATTGTCATGGTTTGGGAGCACACAACAAAGATCAACTAACTATAATGAAACAAGTAACTTCAGATATAATTGGCGACAGATGTTTATTTGGGTTAGGTACTACTGGGAGTAGAAGAATAATAATTTAGTTGGTGAATGGCCCTGAGATCTCAAAAAGATGTCCTCATCCTTACTTGCAGAGTAGCAATATTTAAGAACTAGTCCAGGATCTGAGAATGCCTTGGGACATAAAGCTTTCAACTGTAGTTGAGCCCTTCTTTTGCTCTGGCCTCAAGGAGTACTGAAGAAGTTTGGGCAACAAAATAATGGATCTCTATGAACTTTAATGGGTTCTTCTCTAATGAGTTTTCTATTTCAGTGGAATTTTTAGCACATAGAATGAGGTATGGTGTCAGGAACTTTATTTTGAAGATTCATCAAATATAATGGAGCAAGCAAAGATATATCCAGAGCAGGAACTGCTAGATTATGAATGAAGGAGTCCTCTGATCTCTAGAAATAGCCCCTTTGGTGTGCATTTACTATTATACTTGTATTTGCAAAATAAGTCTCTCCATATGAAATTTTCAGGTGTGGAATCACAAAGTAGGAAGCAATGTTTTTCAATCAAGGGCCAAGGGTTAGAGTTAAGGGCTGGGCAATAGAGAAAATCTGTGGGCTTTTTGAAATACCTGCTGCCTGTTTCTATGTTTATTCCTGGGAAGAGGTTGAGCAACGATGAGTTTAATGAAAAGTAGCAGTTGTATTTACAAGGAATTTATGAGGTTGACTATCCATATTCACAGTTGATGAACTAAGTATTTGAAGTGTTAGACAGGAATTGGATGTGTTTTTCCTTTCATAGAGATCACTGATAGAAGTGGAGAGATTTTGCTTTGTTTTGTTTTTTCTTTTGTCGGATGGACCAATCTCTTTTTTAGTGTCCCTCTGTTTATTTGGTGTAAACGAACATGTAATTCATTAAAAAAAGAAAAAAAAAAAGCTATCCTAGTATGAGCACAATGTGTTCATGCTCAGATGTATCTTTTCTGTTTTTAAATAAGGAGTCTCATGCCATGGACTTTGCTTTTTTTCAGTGGTTCACATCCAGAGGTCTTTTTGCTTCTCAAGGGACATTTGGTATTTTCTAGAGACATTTTTGGTTATCACAATTTAGAGGTAGGGCAGGAGGGGTGGCTAGTGACATCTGAAAGGTAAAGGCCAGGGATTCTGAAATGTGAAGGACACTCTCCAACTCTCCACCAACAGGAATTATCCAGCCCAAAATGTCAGTAGTACTAAGGTTGAAAAGATTTGCTTTGTTTAGAAAAGGTGCTGAGATTCTGGAAGCAAATCTCTCTCTCAATCACCTCTTTCCTGCCTACTTTCCAATGCCAGAGGATAGCTTGTGAGTTATTTTAATCTCATGCAATTTAGAGTGGAGGCTGGGCTGGGTGGGCCAGAGGGATCAGGGGTGGTATGGGGTGAGACAATGATGACTTCTGGACTAATTTATTAACAGAGTAATTTAATTATTTGAAAGGAAGAAGAGCTACTCTGTAAGACCTAGGTTACCATGGTAGCACATGGCTTCAATCACTCCTGATTAATTTCCAGCAATTAGAATAAAGGGTGAGCCTTTACTTAAATCTCTTGTCAAGAAAGAAAAATAGCATCAAGTGAATTATTCTAAGAAACAAGGTCTTGACACAGTCAATTTTAAAAGTTGGAATTTGTTTTAATCCCATGCCTGGCTTAGAAATGACAATGCTGTGTGTACACTGTGAGAGCCCCCTTTCCATATGCTTAGGATAAAATGATTACTGTTGGCATCACTGGACCATCTGCTGCTGGAATTTCAGACTGTTAAAGTGAAATGGGCTTAGAGTTGCACCAAGGAAATGAGAGATTCTTTCGTTTTTATTCTATTTGTGTGCTCTTTGTGTTTACTTTAAGCTGCTGAAAGAGCAGAAAATATTCACGCTAAATTTTCAATGCCTGTTAAGTTGCTGTCTGTATTTGTAACAGATTGTCAAATCCCAATAAGTGTTTATATCCTTGGTGCCATGGGTAAGGCTATTTCCACTTTAAATGTATTACTTACTGTTCAAATTTTGCAACAGCTCTAGAAATAAAACACCCACAAGCTATAATACTAATATCTCTTTAAGCAAATTTAATATTTTGGTCCAGTAGTTTTACACAAATATATGGCCTAGTATGATTGTGTGCTATTTTTTGGCACCTACTTGTAAGAAATCGATCGTTCTGCTTTTCCCCAGGTTTTATAATTATTACTTTCTATCTGAGCTTTTTCTGAAGTAGAATTTCTGAATTCTTGGGGAAAATGCTTTGTTTACTACACACTTGGCTGATTGGATCGCCTCTCTTGAGTAAGGGCAAGACCAATTGCAACACTCTATCCTGTGTTACCTCTGAGCTCTGAATATCCAGACATGACTTATAAGAACCAGAAAGACTATTTCTGTTCAGTATACTTTCTATAATTGCTATAGTTCTTAGACAAATATGTGTTGAGTGTTTTGTGGCAGGCTTTGTGTTGTCCATGAATAAAAAGTGAACACCAGCATATAGGAACCCCATTGTCTTGTTTATTCACTAGTGTGATTGAAGTTGGGAATAGTAACTGGATATGAACCTGTAGATCCTGCCCTCTCTTTTCACCATGCTGATTATACCACTGGCAAACAGAATGCATTTTGGGGTTTTCTTTTTCTTTGATTCCTATTGCCTGCAAGATCCCCCCTCAGTTTTTCATGAAACCAATTCTCTTTAAAAGAAATAAAAAGCCCAGAGATTAGTGTTTCCATTACAGAAAACCACATGACAAAGAACCTGCCTTAGATGATATATTAAATGTATTAAACCTGTTGGATTCAGAAGTAACAAAACATTTTAATTCAAACCTTTATAGTTTGAAGTGGGTGATGATTGCATCTTTGCATATTCGATTTGAAACATGCAGCTGAAAGGATGATTAACATAGTCAACTGCCTTATGAAAAGCCTTTCTAGCAAGTGAAATATTTATACGTAGGTATTCAGGATGCATGGTCTTATCATCCATTAAAGCATATCCATTAAGCTCTATAGCAGATGCCTCTGGTGCCCAAGTTACAGCCTCTCAAACCACCTCTAATTTCAGCCACAGTGCTAGCTAATTTCAGTGTCAGTGCTTCATGCTGGCAACCTCCTATCCTGAGGACTTGGTGCATTTTCATACTTGCTGCCACACAGCCTACCTGAAGCCAGGGGAGTCTGCTTCTCCTCTCCCAAGTCTATTTTCCTGGCATCTTCAATTTCCTTTCCTTTCCTGAGATCAATTTCTTCCAAAACTTACTGCCACCCAAGTTCTAGTCTCAGGCACTACTTTCAGGAGGAAATAAAACTCAGCTCTCAACTTGGAATTTTTGTGTTTGCCTACTGTATGAAAATAATAAAACTATAAAATGATTTATTTAATGTATTTAAGGTTCAGAGATTTTCATAGCTTCAGCCTGGCCTTACCCAACTTTATTTAATTATATAGGTTATTATAATAATATGTTTGACTTTGGATTTACATGAAATCATAGAAAGAAAGCCTGTTTGTTTGGGTTTGTTTCTCTTCTCATCTCTCAACAGACTCGTCCTGTTTTTACATAATTGGAGACATGGAGCTGATTTTGGTTAGGGCTTTTACAAACTAAAATCATCATGGTTTAAAAAAAAAGGGGAAATAGTAGTGGAGTTGTGATCATTGAATCTGACCCTGTATAGTAAGTGATTCTTATGCTGAACTGTGGCCTTATTAAGACATCTATGCTCTATTAGGATTTATGGAAATAAATTCAAAGTGAATGTGAATGTTCACACACCATTCTCTAGGGATGATATGAACTCTGAAGTTCAAAGGCTATAATACCCAATACAAATCTGGGATTTGTAAGCCTTCTTTCTAACATTTATATCTATTATTTCTGGTCTTTAAGTAAAAAGGGAATATAAAGAACAAATTTCTTATTTGGTCATAAGAAGTTATTTTTAATCAGGGACAACTTTGAACCTGAACTTTTTGATATATAAATGAGATTGAATTTCCTTGCCCTTCACATCTCTAGAGGGCTCTTTCTTTTTACCTGATTGTCATATAAGTTAATTGCCAGGAACTCCCAATCCCACCATAAACTCAGGGAAGTTCCACATTAGACTAGTTAATGCATCCAATGACTTCTGATGTGCTTTACATGATACTTTTAAGACACATGGAGCTTGTTATATACTATCTCCTAAAGTCCAACCAGTCCATCCTAAGGGAGATCAGTCCTGGGTGTTCATTGGAAGGACTGATGTTGAAGCTGAAGCTCCAATACTTTGGCCACCTGATGCGAAGAGCTGACTCATTTGAAAAGACCCTGATGCTGGGAAAGATTGAGGGCAGGAGGAGAAGGGGACAACAGAGGATGAGATGGTTGGATGGCATCACCAACACAATAGACATGGGTTTGGGTGGACTCTAGGAGTTGGTGATGGACAGGGAGGCTTGGCGTGCTGTGGTTCATGGGGTCGCAAAGAGCTGGACACGACTGAGCAACTGAACTGAACTGAACTGGAAGTCCATTTAGTTCACTTCATTGTAGGCAATAGGTGACCGATTTAGTAGAATTTAATCCAAGGTTTTCATGCCAGTTGAGTCCATCTACTGTGCACCCTGACTCAGAAAATATTGCACAGAATAACTGGGTATGGGTTAAGGATAGGCTTTATTGGTAAAACACAAAATTCATATAAATCAAGGATGACCAGGAGAAAACAATACACCTTTTCCTCATCTCACAGTGAGGTATGCTGAAACCAGGGCTCTGGATCCTTACTTGTGAGTCTGTTCCTTGGGTTGAGACCTTCCTTCCCCCTCAATGCCCAATACTGTGTGCAAGCTCAATCACGGTGTGCAAGCACAATAGCAACTTTCTTGGAGAGAGGATGGACTGCTAGATGTAAGAAGGCTGTATTTGGAATACTGAGTTTTACCAGAAGAGCCCATAGCCTCACAGCATTTGGAAACCTTGAGGCCCATAGGAAATTGGAATCCCTTTCTGGAAGAAAGAAGCCTCCAATCCTGTGGAGGACAGAGTTTGGTGAATCCGCTCAGATTGAAAGCAAGAACAATGCAGATCCTATCAGCTCTTTGTCCAGGACAGCCAGGATCTCTCAGAGGATGATTCGTGGACAATCCTCTTTTATATTGGAAAAGCAAGATTAAAGGTAAAAAAAAGTCTACCTCTAACCAGAAAGGTGTTTCCCCTTACCAAACAGTAGTAAGAGCTGCTGCTGCTGTTGCTGCTAAGTCTCTTCAGTCGTGTCTGACTCTGTGCGACCCCATAGACGGCAGCCCACCAGGCTCTGCCATCCCTGGGATTCTCCAGGCAAGAATACTGGAGTGGGTTGCCATTTCCTTCTCCAGTGCATGAACGGGAAAAGTGAAAGTGAAGTCGCTCAGTCGTGTCCAACTCTTAGCAACCCCATGGACTGTAGCCTACAAGGCTCCTCCATCCATGGGATTTTCCAGGCAAGAGTACTGGAGTGGGGTGCCATTGCCTTTTCCGAGTAGTAAGAGCACCCAGTAGCTAATCAATCCAGCTGAGTCAATCCTGACAACCACTGAAGTGGAAATTACATTGGCATGACTATAATAGTTACATTGGGATGACTATCCTCCCCCTGCATCAACTGATATCTAATGTCTGAGGACTCCTTTATCTGATACTAACAGATGTTTCATCTGTTTTCTTTGTGGTAGTGTGTGCATGGCATTTCTTAATTTATCCTTGGACTTTTAACCTATGCATGCCTTTGTGAGTTTCTTTTAAAGAGCATATGGTTGGGTCTTGCTTTTTAAATCCAACCTAACAATATTTTTCTTAAAATTGATATGTTTAGAGTTTAGACCATGTACGTTTAGTGTAAGCATGATATGTTTGGGATAGACTATATCACATTGCCAGCTGTTTTGCTATTTCTCTCTGTTCCAGCTATTCTTTTTCTGTTTTAGGATTACTGAACATTGATTATGATTCAATTTTATTTCCTTTATGAACTTAAGATTTTTCCTCTTTTTGAAATTGATTTAGTAGTTGCCCTAGTGTTTATAAATACAGTTTTAATTAATCTGACTCTACCCTCAAATAGTATATTCCCATTTCCTCCCCCCCAATCCTTTGTTCTATTGTTGCATACATACTACTTTCACATAGATTATAATCATACATTACTACTCTTTTATTTAAGTAGACAGTTTATTTTTAGAGCAATTATACATTTAAAATGATATTTGATTCTATTTCCAACATTCCTTATTTATTTGTGAAGCTTCATATTTTTGGCAGATCCAAATTCTTTTGCTGAAGAAAGTTTTAAAATTTATTGTGGAGTAGGTCTGTTACCAACAGATTTCCTTAGTCTTTGTTTGCTGAGTAAGTTTTTCTCATTTAAAAACTTGTGTGTATGTATGTATACATATATAATTTCTGCTGGTCTAGAATTCTGAGTTGACAGATTTTTTTTCCCTTAAAAGCACTCGAAGGAGGTCCTCACTTCTTTGTCTTTTTGGTTGCATGCTATTCAACAATAAATCCACTGTAATCCTCCTTCTTATTCTCCTGTAGGAAATATGTCTTTGTTTTATAGTTGCCTTCAAGGTTTTCTCTTGGTCTTTGGTTTTCAGAAGTTTGAATATTTCTTTGTCTTTGGTATTAGCTCAGCATCTTGGATCTTTAGTTTGACATATATCATTAATTTTGGAAGAGGCTTAGCTGTTATTTCCTCAAGTATTTCTCCCAACTTTTTATATCTCTACTCTTTATGGGATTTCGATTGCATTTATGTTAGAACTTTTGATATTTTTCTACAGCTCTTGAGTGTCCTACTCAGTTTTTTTTTAATTCTTTTTTTTTTCCCTCTTTATTTCAGTTTGAGTAATTTCTGTTGACCTATCTTCTGGTTCACTGATCCTTTTCATTCTACTTATGAGCCTTCAAAGGCATTCATTATTTCTATCAGTTTCTTTTTCATTTATAATAATTCCATTTGATTCTGTCTTACAGTTTCCATGACTGCTGAAACTACCCACATGATATTACATGTTGTCTTTCTTTTCAACTAGATCTTTCAACACATTAGTTATTTTACATCCCTTGTTTGATACTAACATCTGTGTCATATCTGAGGCCTCTGCTGATGATTACTTTCTCTTGTGGTGTTTTACTTGCCTTTACATGTGTCATATTTTTTTATTGAAAGCTGGACCTCTTGTATAATAGGGAAAGAGATACTGAGGTAAATATCTGAGGTAAATATTTTTTTATGCCTGAAGACAAGTGTACCTTACTTTCTGCTAGATCTTAGTATGGAGGTTTGTGTTAATCTTGACAGTAGTTACTCTGGATTTGAGGGGTTTTGGTTGCTATGGTTACCACAGACCTCAAATTTTTCCAGTGATACTTTTGTTCAGATTGTGGGCTGCTTTGTAAGAGATTATTTTCTCAATATCTGCTTACTCTTAGTGTCTTCCCTTTGGGCTGTGCCCTAGAGAGAAGCTGTCTCTTGCTATTCTCCCACCTACATTCTGCTGTTACTATTAATTCATGTTTGTTAGCCTGCTGGTTGATGTTTGCACAGAGGAGGATTTTCTGATGTTCCAGTTATGTCTATGGCTCCTGAAATTACTGTGGCCTTGTGTTTCAGGAGTTTTGCATTCACAAGTATTCCTGACTCCCCTTCATACCTATACCCAGGTTTGTCATGTATTTCTATCCCTTCCACAATGCTTGAGCTTTTTCTGTTTTATTATTTTTCTCCAACTTCACTGGGCTTCTACCAGTGCCCTAATACTACAATTATTGTTATTTTACCCCAGTAAATTAAGGCTTTTGTTCCATAAGGGATAAGAGAGAAATTGTTCTTGGAAAGGAGTCATCAGGTTGGCTGCTGTTTTCCTTCCTCAGCCAACACCAGGAGGAAAGCTTTTCCACAGTCTCCCATATTTTCCTTTTGAGTGCTCCATGGGTTTATGGAAAATGAGTCTGAAAGTGTCAATCCCCCTCTACTGATGGCCCCCAGGGCTTCATACTTTCTTTGGAGCCTTCAATTCAGTACAGTTCAGTTCAGTCGCTCAGTCATGTCTGACTCTTTAAGACTACATGGACTGTAGCATATCATGCCTCCCTGCCCATGACCAACACCTGAAGTTTGCTCAAACTCTTCCATTGAGTCAGTGATGCCACCCAACTCTCTCATCCTCTGTCATCGCCTTCTCCTCCTGCCTTCAATCTTGCCCAGCAACAGGGTCTTTTCCAATGAGTCAGTTCTAAGCATCAGGTGGCCAAAGTATTGGAGTTTCAGCTTCAACAAGAGTCCTTCCAATGAATATTCAGGACTGATTTCCTATAGGATGGACTGGTTGGATCTCCTTGCAGTCCAGGGGACTCTCGAGAGTCTTCTCCAACACCACAGTTCAAAAGCATCAATTCTTCAGTGCTCAGCTTTCTTTATAGTCCAACTCTCACATCCATACATGACTACTGGAAAAACCATAGATTTGACTAGATGGACCTTTGCTGGCAATGTAACGTCTCTGCTTTTTAATATGCTGTCTAGGTTGGTCATAACTTTTCTTCCAAGGAGCAAGCGTCTTTTAATTTCATGGCTGCAGTCACCATCTGCAGTGATTTTAGAACCAAAAAAATAAAGTCTGTCACTGTTTCCACTCTTTCCCCAACTATTTGCCATGAAGTCATGGGCCCAGATGCCATGATCTTAGTTCTCTGAATGTTGAGTTTTAAGCCAATTTTTTGACTCTCCTATTTCAGTTTCATCAAGAGGCAAGAGGCTCTTTAGTTCTTTTTCACTTTCTGCCATTAGGGTGGTGTCATGTGCATATCTGAGGTGATTAATATTTCTCCTGGCAATCTTTTTTTTTTTAATTAGTCTATTTTAATTGAAGGGTAATTACTTTACAATATTGTAGTGGTTTTTGCCATACATTGACATGAATCAGCCATCGGTGTACAAGTGTTTCCCATCCTGAACCCCCCCCTCCCACCACCCTCCTCACTCCGTCCCTCAAGGTCATCCCAGTGCACTGGCCCTGAGCACCCTGTCTCATGCATCAAATCTGGACTGGCGATCTATTTCAAATATGGCAATATATATGTTTCAATGCTATTCTCTCAAATCATCCCACCCTCGCCTTCTCCCACAGAGTCCAAAAGTCTTCTTTACATCTGTGTCTCTTTTGCTGTCTCACATATAGGGTCATTGTTTCCATCTTTCTAAATTCCATATATATATATATGGAATATAGCATTAATATACTGTATTGGTGTTTTTTTTCTGACTTACTTCATTCTGTGTAATAGGCTCCAGTTTCATCCACCTCATTAGAACTGATTCAAATGCATTCTTTATAATACCTGAGTAATATTCCACTGGGCATATGTACCACAGCTTTTTTATCCATTCATCTGCCGATGGACATCTAGGTTGCTTCCATTTCCTAGATATCATAAACAATGGTGCCATGAACATCGGGGTGCATGTGTCTCTTTCAATTCTGGTTTCCTCAGTGTGAATGCCCAGCAGTGGGATTGCTGGGTCATATGGCAGTTCTGTTTCCAGTTTTTTTAAGGACTCTCCACACTGTTCTCCATCGTGGCTGTACTAGTTTGCATTCCCACCAACAGTGTAAGAGGATTCCCTTTTCTCCAGCACTTATTGTTTGTAGACTTTTTGATAGCAGCCATTCTGATTGGTGTGAGATGGTACCTCATTGTGGTTTTGATTTGAATTTCTCTGATAATGAGTGATGTTGAGCATCTTTTCATGTGTTTGTTAGCCATCTGTATGTCTTTGGAGAAATTTCTGTTTGGTTCTTTGGCCCATTATTTGATTGGATTGTTTATTTTTCTGGAATTGAGCTGCATGAGCTTCTTGTATATTTTTGAGATTAATTCTTTGTCCGTTGCTTTGTTTGCTATTAGTTACTCCCATTCTGAAGGCTTTTTTTTTCACTGTGCTTATAGTTTATTTCGTTGTGCAAAAGCTTTTAATTTCAATTAAGTCCCATTTGTCTATTTTTGCTTTCATTTCCATTGCTCTGGGAGGTGAGTTATAGAAGATCCTGCTGTGTTTTATGTCAGAGAGTGTTTTGCCTTTGTTTTCCTCTAGGAGTTTTATAGTTTCTGGTCTTACATTTAGATCTTTAATCCATTTTGAGTTTATTTTGGGGTATGGTGTTAGAAAGTGTTCTAATTTCATTCTTTTACAAGTAGTTGACCAATTTTCCCAGCACCACTTGTTAAAGAGATTGTCTTTTCTCCATTGTATATTCTTGCCTCCTTTGTCAAAGATAAGGTGTCCATAGGTGCGTGGATTTATCTCTGGTATTTCTATTTTGTTCCATTGATCTATATTTCTGTCTTTGTGCCACTACCGTACTGTCTTGATCACTGTAGCTTTGTAGTATAGTCTGAAATCAGGCAGGTTGATTCCTCCAGTTCCATTCTTCTTTCTCAAGATTGCTTTGGCTATTCGAGGTTTTTTTGTATTTCCACACAAATTGTGAAATTATTTGTTCTATTTCTCTGAAAAAGATTGTTGGTAGCTTGATAGGGATTGCATTGAATCTATAGATTGCTTTGGGTATTATACTCATTTTCACTATATTGATTCTTCCAATCCATGAACATGTTATATTTCTCCATCTATTTGTGTCATCTTTGATTTCTTTCATCAGTGTTTTATAGTTTTCTATATATAGGTCTTTTATTTCTTTAGGTAGATTTATTCCAAAGTATTTTATTCTTTACATTGCAATGGTGAATGGAATGGTTTCCTTAATTTCTCTTTCTGTTTTCTCATTGTTAGTGTATAGGAATGCAAGAGATTTCTGTGTATTAGTTTTATATTCTGCAACTTTACTATATTCATTGATTAGCTCTAGTAATTTTCTGGTAGAGTCTTTAGGGTTTTCTATGTAGAGGAACATGCCATCTGCAAACAGTGAGAGTTTTACTTCCTCTTTTCCAATCTGGATTACTTTTATTTCTTTTTCTGCTCTGATTGCTGTGGCCAAAACTTCCAAAACTATATTGAATAGTAGTGGTGAGATTGGACACCCTTGTCTTGTTCCTGACTTTAGGGGAAATGCTTTCAATTTTTCACCATTGAGGATAATGTTTGTTGTGGGTTTATCATATATGGCTTTTACTATGTTGTGGTATGTTCCTTCTATGCCTGCTTTCTGGAGGGTTTTTTTTAATCATAAATGGATGTTGAATTTTGTCAAAGGCTTTCTCTGCATCTATTGAGGTTATTATATGGTTTTTATCTTTCAATTTGTTAATGTAGTGTATGACATTGATTGATTTGCAAATATTGAAGAATCCTTGCATCCCTGGGATAAAGCTCACTTAGTAATGATATATGATCTTTTTAATATGTTGTTGGATTCTGTTTGCTAGAATTTTGTTAAGTTTTTTTGCATCTATGTTTATCAGTGATATTGGCCTGTAGTTTTCTTTTTTTGTGTGTGTGGCATCTTTGTCTGGTTTTGGTATTAGGGTGATCATGGCCTCATAGAATGAGTTTGGAAGTTTACCTTCCTCTGAAATTTTGTGAAAGAGTTTGAGAGGATAGGAGTTATCTCTTCTCTAAATTTTTGGTAGAATTCACCTGTGAAGCCATCTGGTCCTGGTCTTTTGTTTGTTGGAAGACTTTTGATTACAGTTTCGATTTCCATGCTTGTGATGAGTCTGTTAAGATTTTCTATTTCTTCCTGGTTCAGTTTTGGAAGGTTATACTTTTCTAAGAATTTGTCCATTTCTTCCAAGTTGTCCATTTTGTTGGCATATAGTTGCTGATAGTAGTCTCTTATGATCCTTTGTATTTCTGTGTTGTCTGTTGTGATTTCTCCATTTTCATTTCTAATTTTGTTGATTTGATTCTTCTCCCTTTTTTCCTTGATGAGTTTGGCTAATGGTTTGTCTATTTTATTTATCTTCTCAAAGAACCAGCTTTTAGTTTTATTGATTTTTGCTATAGTCTCCTTTGTTTCTTTTTCATTTATTTCTGCCCTAATTTTTATGATTTATTTCCTTCTACTAACCCTGGGGTTCTTCATTTCTTCTTTTCTAGTTGCTTTAAGTGTAAAGTTAGGTTATTTATTTGATGTTTCTCTTGTTTCTTGAGATAAGTTTGTATTGCTATGAACCTTCCATTTAGCATTGCTTTTACTGAATTCCATAGGGTTTGGGTTGTTGTGTTTTCATTTTCATTCATTTCTATGCATATTTTGATTTATTTTTTGATTTCTTCTGTGATTTGTTGGTTATTCAGAAGTGTGTTGTTTAGCCCCCTTATGTTTGTATTTTTAATAGTTTTGTCCTGTAGTTTATATCTAATCTTACCACATTGTGATCAGCAAAGATGCTTGAAATTATTTAAATTTTTTAAAATTTACCAAGACTAGATTTATGGCCCAGGATGTAATCTATCCTTGAGAAGTTTCAGCGTGCACTTGAGAAAAAGGTGGAATTCATTGTTTTGGGGTGAAATGTCCTATAGATATCAATTAGGTCTAACTGATATATTGCATCATTTAAAGTTTGTGTTTCCTTGCTAATTTTCTGTCTAGTTGATCTATCCGTAGGTATGAGTGGGTTATTTAAATCTCCCACTATTATTGTGTTGCTGTTAATTTCTCCTTTCATACCTGTTAGCATTTGCCTTACATATTGCAGTGCTCTTATGATGGATGCATATGTATTTATAATTGTTATATCTTCTTCTTGGATTGATCATTTGATCATTATGTAGTGTCCTTCTTTGTCTCTTTTCATGGCCTTTATTTCAAAGTCTATTTTATCTGACATGAGTATTGCTACTCCTGCTTTCTTTTGGTCTCCATTTATGTGAAATATCTTTCTCCAGCCCTTCACTTTCAGTCTGTATGTGTCCCTTGTTTTGAGGTGGGTATCCTGTAGACAACATATATAAGGGTCTTGTTTTTTTATCCATTCAGCCAGTCTTTGTCTTTTGGTTAGGGCATTCAATCCATTTACATTTAAGGTAATTATTGATAAGTCTGATCCTGTTGCCATTTACTTTGTTTTAGGCTCGAGTTTATAAACCTTTTCTGTGTTTCCTGTCTAGAGAAGATCCTTTAGCATTTGTTGAAGAGCTGGTTTGGTGGTGCTGAATTTTCTCAGCTTTTGCTTGTCTGTTAAGTTTTTGATTTCCCCTTTATATTTAATGACATCCTTGCTGGGTATAGTAATCTGGGTTGTAGGCTTTTCTTTTTCATCACTTTAAGTATGTCCTGCCATGTCCTTTTGGCCTGAAGAGTTTCTATTAAAAGATCAGCTGTTATCCTTATGGGAATCCCCTTGTGTGTTATTTTTTGCTTTTCCCTTGCTTCTTTTAATATTTGCTCTTTGTTTTTGATTTTCATTAATTTGATTAATATGTGTCTTGGGATGTTTCACCTTGGGTTTTTCCTGTTTGGGACTCTCTGGGTTTCTTGGACTTGTGTGACTATTTCCTTCCCCATTTTAGGGAAGTTTTCAACTATTATCTCCTCAAGTATTTTCTCATGGCCTTTCTTTTTGTCTTCTTCTTCTGGGACTCATATGATTCGAATGTTGGGGCATTTAACATTGTCCCAGAGGTCTCTGAAGTTATCCTCATTTCTTTTAATTCGTTTTTCTTTTTTCCTCTCTGCTTCATTTATTTCCACAATTCTACCATCCACCTCACTTATCCTATCTTCTGTCTCAGTTATTCTACTGTTGGTTCCCTCCAGTTTTTGATCTCAGTTATTGCATTATTCATTATTGATTGACTGTTTTTTATTTCTTCTAGGTCCTTGTTAAACATTTCTTGCATCTTCTCAATCCTTGTATCCAGTCTATTTATCTGTAACTCCACTTTGTTTTCAAGATTTTGGATCATCTTTACTATCATTATTCTGAATTCTTTTTCAGGTAGACTCTCTATCTCCACCCCTTTTGTTTGGTTTGGTGGGCATTTATCATGTTCCTTTACCTGTTGAATATTTCTCTGCCTTTTCACTTTGTTTAGATTGTTGTGTTTGGGGTGGCCTTACTGTACGCTGGAAGTTTGTGGTTACTCTTTATTGTGGTGGTTCCTCCCTGTGGGTGGGGTTGGACGAGTGGCTTGTCAAGGTTTCCTGATTAGGGAAGCTTGCATCGGTGTTCTGGTGGGTGGAGCTGGATCTCTTCCCTCTGGAGTGCAATGAAGAGTCCAGTAGTGAGTTTTTGGGCGTCTGTGGTTTTGGTGTGACTTTTGGCCACCTGTATTTTAATGCCCAGGTTTATGTTCTTGCATTGCTGGAGAATTAGCGTGGTATGTCTAGCTCTGAAACTTGTTGGCTCTTGCGTGGAGCTTGGTTTCAGTGTAGGTATGGAGGCTTTTGGATGAGCTCTTGTTGGTTAATGTTCCCTGGAGTCAGGAGTTTCCTGGTGTTCTCAAGTTTTGGATTTAAGCCTCCTGCCTCTGGCTTACAGTCTAATTCTTACAGTAGACTCAAGACTTCTCCATCCATACAGTACCAATGATAAAACATCTAGGTTAATGGTGAAAAAATTCTCCACAGTAAGGGACACCCAGAGAGGTTCACAGAGTCACATGGATAAGAGAAGAGGGAGGAGGAAGATAAAGGTGACAAGGAGGAGAAGAGGGGGAATCAAAAAAAGAGAGCGCAATCTGGCCAGGAATCAATTCCCTATGTGCTCTCTACAGTCTGGAACACTCAGAGGTTCACAGAGTTACATGGAAAAGAGAAGAGGGAGGAAGGAGATAGAGGTGACCAGGAGGAAAAGAGAGGGAGTCAAAAGGGGAGAGACCAATATAACCAGTAATCAGTTCACTAAGTGTTCTCCACAGCCTGGAACACCCAAAGAGATTCACAGAGTTAAGTAGAGAAGAGAAGAGGGAGGGAGGAGATAGAGGTGACCTGGGGGAGAAAATGGAGAGTCAAAAGGGAGAGAATAGTCAAGCCAGTAAACACACCCCTAAGTAAAAATGGGTACTGAAGATTAGATACTTAAAGGTACAAAATTGATAACCAATACCAAAAAGCAAAGATTAAAAATCTAGAGTAGAGGTTAGACTCTCAAAAATACGATATTAAAAATACAAAACAAAATCACAAAAATTATAAAATATATATATATATGAAATTTGCTTTAAAAATATGGCCTTTTCTTTTACAAGGTAATAGGTTATAAAAATGAAAATTAAAGGAGTAATAAATAACTTAAAATAAAAAAATTAAAAATGATACTAGTAAAATATATCTACGAATTCCTCTGGAGCTGTTGAGGGCAGTGTGGGGTCAGTTCAGTTTCAGATAGTTACTTGTTCCAGCTTATACTTCTTCTCACAGTTTATAGGCCCCTTTCAATGCTTAGTCAATGCTAACTACAGGGTTTTAATCTGTTGCACCTGTCACTTCCAAAGCATTTCCCTCTTTGTTTCTTTTGGCTTCCTCTGTTTGCAAGTCTCTTCAGTGCCTAATTTCGGCCATGACACAAGGGGGTGAAGGTGGTCACTTATTTAGGTTCACTTATTCAGTTGTGCTGTGAGGAGGGAGGGACACTGCAAACAAATATCACTGGCATGTGTGGGGAGTGCTCACAATGTATGGACCACACTGGGTTTGCCCCAGGTCACAGTGCCTATGCTTTCCCGGTCTACACTGTTCAGGCTCCAGGTTGCTCTGCAGGGGAACTGTCCAAAGTGGGCCCTGGGTTTCGTGCACTTCCTAGGTCTAAGCTGCTCAGATTCAGGTTCTCGGGTACTCCACAAAGCACAGACTCGGTTGGGCATGCATTTTGTTCCCTTCCCAGGTCCAAGCAGCTCGGGCAACCAGGTGCTTGGCAAATGCACTGTCCCGGGTTGTCTGTGCATCTTAATCACCTCCCCAGTCCCAGCCACTCAGTTTCCTGGGTGCACTGCAAGAGTGCTGTCTCATGTGTGCTATGTGTCTCCTCTGGGGAGCTGATCTCTGGCTGCGACCCTCCTGGCAAATGTCAACCGTCCAGGATCCCAGGAAGATTTGGTTAGCAACTGGGAGCCTGCTCACAATTTGGCAGAGGATGCCATTTCTGGGGCCCAGATTGCCCCTTGCCTTCTGGCTCTGGCTGTTGTCAGCCTGCCTTTCTGCCTCCGGTTGGGGGATGAGCCAGTCCGCAGCCTGCTAGCTCAATCCTATGTTCTGTGAGCAGGTCAGGCTGTGCCTTAGGTTAGAGCTTTTTGTGGGAAAGTTCTCTCTCTCTCTCTCTTTTTTTTTTTTTTTTCTCTTTCTGGCTATCCTACAGTTTGGGTTGCTATCTCACATTAGCTCCCTCAGATTGCCCTCAGGGCATTCAGGCCTGGCCCTTTCCCTAAGCATGCAACCTGCGCATCCCTGTTCAGCCCCCACTTGCTGGTGGCAGACGTGAGTGTCTGGGCTATTTCTATGCTGGTAGTTGTGATTTGGCACGTATTCTGTGGGGTTTTCTTTTTTTTTTTTCCTACTGGTTATGTTGCCCTCTGAGATTCCAAATCTTCCCCACAGACCCGCCAGTGAGAGGGTTTCCTGGTGTTTGGAAACTTCTCCTCCTTCACAACTTCCTCCCCTGGATGGGTCTCCATCCCTAACTCTTCTGTCTCTCTTTTTGTCTTTTATATTTTGTCCCACCTCCTTTCAAAGAGAATGGGCTGCCTTTCTGGGTGTCTGGTGTCCTCTGCCAGTGTTCAGAAGTTGTTTTGTGGAAGTTGTTCAGCATTCAAATGATCTTTTGATGAATTTGTGAGGGAGAAAGTGGTTTCCCTATCCTATTCCTCTGCCATCATAGGACCGCCCCTTTCTACTGGCAATCTTGATTCCAGCTTGTGCTTCCTCCAGCCCAGGGTTTCTCATGATGTACTCTGCACATAAGTTAAATAAGCAGGGTGACAATATACAGCCTTGACATACTCCCGTCCCTATTTGGAACCCGTCTGTTATTCCATGTCCAGTTCTAACTGTTGCTTCCTGACCTGCATACAGATTTCTCAAGAGGCAGGTCAGGTAGTCTGGTATTCCCATCTCTTTAAGAACTTTCCACAGTTTGTGGTGATCCACACAGTCAAAGGCTTTAGCATAGTCAATAAAACAGAAACAGATGTTTTTCTGGAATCCTCTTGCTTTTTTGATGATCCAGCAGATGTTGGCAATTTGATCTCTGGTTCCTCTGCCTTTTCTAAAACCAGCTTGAACATCTGGAAGTTCACAGTTCACGTATTGCTGAAGCCTGTCTTGGAGAATTTTGAGCATTACTTTACTAGCGTGTGACATGAGTGCAACTGTGCTGTAGTTTGAGCATTCTTTGGCATTGCCTTTCTTTGGGATTGGAATGAAAACAGGCATTTGCTAGTCCTGTGGGCACTGCTGAGTTTTCCAAATTTGCTGGCATATTGAGTGTGGCATTTTCACAGTATCATCTTTTAGGATTTGAAATAGCTCAACTGGAATTCTATCACTTCTACTAGCTTTGTTTGCAGTGATGCTTCCTAAGGCCCACTTGACTTTGCATTCCAGGATGTCTGGCTCTAGATAAGTGATCATACCATCGTGATTATCTGGGTCGTGAAGATATTTTCTATATGGTTCTTCTGTGTATTCTTGCCACTGCTTCTTAATATCTTCTGATTCTGTTAGGTACATACCATTTCTGTACTTTATTGTGCCCATTTTTGGATGGGCATATTTGCATAAAATGTTGCATGAAATGTTCCCTTGGTATCTCTAATTTTCTTGAAGAGATCTCTAGTCTTTCCCATTCTATTGTTTCCCTCTATTTCTTTGCACTGATCAGTGAGAAAGGCTTTCTTATCTCTCCTTGCTATTCTTTGGAACTCTGCATTCAAATGGGTATATCTTTCCTTTTCTCCTTTGCCTTTTGCTTTTCTTTTTTTCACAGCTATTTGTAAGACCTCCTCAGACAACATTTGGCTTTTTTGCATTTTTTTTTCTTGGGGATGGTCCATTCAAGTATGATCTAAATCAAACCTCTTATGATTATACAGTGGAGGTGACAAATAGATTCAAGGGATTAGATCTGATAGATAGCATGCCTTGAGAACTATGGATGGAGGTTAGTAACCTTATACAGGAGGTGGAGATCAAAATCATCCCAAGAAGGAGCCTACAATTGACCTTTAGTTATTCATCTAAGGTTTTACCTGAATGCTTCTTCCTGGCCAACATGTAGAATATGTGCCTCAGATGAAAAATTCTTAGGTCCGTTTTCTCCTGTAGATGCCTATCTTTCTCCAATTTTTTAAGTTAGTTGTTTGATCTGTGACATCAGTTTTAATGTGGTCAAAACAAGTTATTAATTAGCATTTTTCCAGCTTTTTAAGTGTTACAAGTGTAGGAGCAATGTTCTTTTCAGTAGTTCATTTCTCTAAGCTAAAACTGGAACCACCAATGTCTATTAGAAAGTAAAGCTCAAAAGTTTCCCAATTCTGAGCTTGGTAGATCAATAAAACACATAGATCAATAAAACAGAACAAAGAACTCAGACCCACACAAGTATCCCCAACTGAGTTTTCTAACAGACACAAAAGCAATTCAATAGAATAAGGATATCCTTTTCAAGAAATGACACTGCAGCAATCAGATATTCATAAGCAAAAAAAATGAACCTCTTCCTAAATGTCATGCCTTGTACAAAAATTACCTTAGCATCAATCATGGGATAAAATGTAAAATGCAATGCTAAAATTTTTATTAAAAATACAATAAACTTCAGATTTTAAGGCTAGCCAGAGAATTTGTAAACCAGATACTAGAGAACAATCCATTAAACAAAAATTGACATATTGGATCTAGTCAAAATAAAACTTTTGTTCCCGGAAAGAAGTTGTGAAGAACATGAAGAAATAAGGTACTGACTCAAAGTATTTTTAAAATCTCATATCTAATGAAGACCTTGTATATGGGCTAGAAAGAATTCTAAAAACTCAATAAATTAAAAAGTCTATTAGAAAAATGGGTCAAAGAAATGAGCAGGCATTTTACTAAAAGGCATGCAAATGAATAGCCCTGTGTAAAGTTGTTCAACATTATTAGCCATTAGGTAGATGCAAATTAAAAGCATGATGAGCTATCACTACAAATCTATTCAATGGTTAAAATGAAAAGTATAATGATATCAAATGACACAAAGTGCAAGACTTTGCAGAAATGAATCACTCATAATTTACTGATGGAAATGTAAAATGATAGTTATTTTAGAAAATAGTTCTGAAGTTTCTTAGAAAGCATGCATTTTCCATATGATTAGTCTTCCCTGGTAGCTCAGCTGGTAAAAATTCCACCTGCAATGAAGTAGACCTGGGTTTGATCCCTAGGTTGGGCAGATCCCCTGGAGAAGGGAATAGCTACCCACTCCAATATTCTGGCCTGGAGAATTCCATGGACAGTATATGTCCATGGACAGGACTATTCCATAGTCCATGGAGTTGCAAAGAGTCAGACATGATGAGTGACTTTCACTTTCACTTTACCATATGATTAGCAATTTTATTCTAAGGCATTTATTTTAAAGAAATGAAAACTTATGTTCTTACAAAGACCTGTATTTAAATGTTCATAGCAGCTATACTCATAACAGCCAGAAGTAAGAAAAATTTCAATGTCCTTAACCTGTGAATGCTTAAATTGGAATATATACATTCCATAGGATATTATGTAGCTATGACAAAGTATGAGTTATCAACAGAGGCAACAACCTAGATCAATCTCCAAACGATTATGCTGAAAGAAAAAAGCCAATCTCAAAAAGTTATATACTGTGTGATTATATTCATATACCATTATTGTAATTAAATATCAATATTATGGTGAAGAACATGTTAGTAGTTGCCAAGTGTTAGGAATGAGGTTGGGAGGTTGGTATGGCCATAAAGGAATAGTAGGAGGGAGATATTTCTGATGGAACAATTCCATACCTTGATTATAGTGTTGGATACACAAAGCTACACATGTGACAAAATTGCTCAGGGCTATATGCGTATGCTCACGCATATACAGGCACACACCCACACATGCACAGTGAAATGGGTGCATGTTGAAATCTGAATAAGATTGGTGGATTGTGCCACTGTCAGTTTCCTGGTTTTGATACTGTGCTATAGAAATGCAAGGTGTTGCTATTGAGATAAGTCAGGTAGTGTGCCAAAGAGCCTCTTTGTACTTTTTTTTTTGTAATTTCCCCTGAATCTTTAAGCATTCAAAATAAATAGTTAAGAAAAGGTCAATACAAATTATATAAATTATTATTTTACAACCCATTACCTGTTGTGTATACTTTTAATCATGAAATAAGTAATATAATCTAAAAATTCATTTCCACTGAAAAGACTAAAAAGTGATGTAGGTTTATTACAGTATAAATAGCCATATAATGTATCTTACACCAAGGAAAATTATTCAAATGTCCAAAAGTGTTGAAAATTCAAAAGAAACATTCCCGAAGGCTAATTAGTAGATTTGAGTAATTCAGTCAAAAGAAACCATTAAAGATAGCTGAATTAAAAATCTAAAGTATTTTCAAATCTAATGCTGGGTTTATAAAGGTGTTAAATACTTTGTAAAGTAAGCATCTGGTTAGAATATGTGGAGAAAATAAAGACTGATTAGAAAACAGAATAAGGCAAACATTTAGAAATATTGATAATATATAAAGATTAGATTAAATATAATTCCCTTTGACACTTGATTTCCTACTCCTGTAAATTTCTAAATAATACCAAAAAGACTGAGGGCTTCCCTGGTGGCTCAGACTGTAAAGAATTCACCTGCAATGTAGGAGACCAAGGTTCGATCCCTGGGTCTGGAAAATCCCCTGGAGAAGGGAATGGCAACCCACTCCAGTATTCTTGCCTGAAGAATTCCATGGGCAGAGGAGCCTGACAAGCTACAGTTCATGGGGTCGCAAAGAGTCAGATAGGACTGAGTGACTAACAACACAAATTAACTGAACATTTCTTGAGAATGAATACATAGCTTTTAAAACAAATTTTATTGATGCATAGTTAATTTAAACTATTGTGCTAATTTCAGGTATATATCAAAGTGAATCAGTTACACACACACACACACACACACACACACACACACACACTTTTTAAGATTAGATTCTTTTCCCATATAGGTCATTGCAAAGTATTTGAGTAGAGTCCCCTGTGCTACACAGTAGGTCCTTTATTAGTTATCTATTTTACATAAAGTAATGTATATATGTCAATTCCAATCTCCCAAGTTATCCCTTCCCCCATCTTTTCCCCCCTGGTAATCAGAAGTTTTCCCTTCTGGGAATCAGAAGGTAATTCAGCAATACATGAACCGTAAACTTCCAGATGTTCAAGCTGGTTTTAGAAAAGGCAGAGGAGCCAGAGATCAAATTGCCAACATCCGCTGGATCATCGAAAAAGCAAAAGATTTCCAGAAAAACATGTATTTCTGCGTTATTGGCTATGCCAAAGCCTTTGACTGTGTGGATCACAATAAACTGTGGAAAATTCTGAAAGAGATGGAAACAACAGACCACCTGACCTGCCTCTTGAGAAACCTGTATGCAGGTCAGGAAGCAATAGTTACAACTGGACATGGAACAACAGACTGGTTCCAAATTGGGAAAGGAGTACATCAAGGCTGTATATTGTCACCCTGGTATTTAACTTATGTGCAGAGTACATCATGAGAAATGCTGGGCTGGAGGAAGCACAAGCTGGAATCAAGATTGCCGGGAGAAATATCAATAAACTCAGATATGCAGATGACACCACCCTTATGCAGAAAGTAAAGAAGAACTAAAGAGCCTTTTGATGAAAGTGAAAGAGGAGAGTGAAAAAGTTGCCTTAAAGCTCAACATTCAGAACACTAAGATCATGGCATCTGGTCCCATCATTTCATGGCAATTAGATGGGGAAACAGTGTCAGACTTTACTTTTGGGGGCTCCAAATCACTGCAGATGGTGATTGCAGCCATGAAATTAAAAGATACTTACTCCTTGGAAGGAAATTTATGACCAACGTAGACAGCATATTAAAAAGCAGAGACATTATTTTGCCAACAAAAGTCCATCTAGTCAAGGGTGTGGGTTTTTTCCAGTAGTCATGTATGGATGTGAGAGTTGGATGTTGAAGAAAGCTGAGCACCGAAGAATTGATGCTTTTGAACTGTGGTGTTGGAGAATACTCTTGAGAGTCCTTTGGACTGCAAGGAGATCCAACCAGTCCATCCTAAAGGAGATCAGTTCTGGGTGTTCATTGGAAGGACTGATGTTGAAGCTGAAACTGCAATACTTTGGCCACTTAATGCGAAGAGCTACTCATTTGAAAAGACCCTGATGCTGGGAAAGATTGAGGGCAGGAGGAGAAGGGGACGACAGAGGATGAGATGGTTGGATGGCATCACCTACTCAATGGACATGGGTTTGGGTGGACTCCAGGAGTTGGTGATGGACAGGGAGGCCTGGCATGCTGCGATTATGGGGTCGCAAAGAGTTGGACACGATTGAGCGACTGAACTGAACTGAACTGAACTGACATATATGTATATTTGATTGCTTTAAGTTGCTGATCTCTTAAGTTCAAATGTGTTTTAAGAATCCTAAATTTTTATTCTTCCCACAATATTTACTGTTTTTGACATCGTGTCACACATCATGTCACATCATTTTCACACAGCTACTAAGCAGTAAATTCAGGATTCAACCCAAGTCTAATTCAAAAGGCAATGTTTTTTTCTTTTACTTGCTACAGAACCCTTCACAATGTGGTCAGATAGAAAGCCTTCAGTAGTATTTGTTGGCTAATGAGTACTGTGAATTTTATCTTCAAGTGCATTAGTTCAGTAATTTGAGTCCCCTAGCCTAGGGCTCATGTCCACTGCCATAGTAACAATGAATACACATTAATCAGGGAAGTTTTTCAAAGCATGTCAATGCTACAGCCTGTGGTTCAACTGTGATCACCACATCCTGGGATTTTCTTACAGAACCCTCTGTAAAAACCAATGCAAATTGGAAGTTTTCTACCAGAGACAGATATAAATCTGCAGGATCCTTTTTGGGCATGGTTTTCCCTGTGATGAGCCATCCTGCAAGCTTCTGGTGCTTGATAGCATAAGAGCTAATCTGACATCTAATTGAAAATGACTGAGAACTCACAGTGCCAGCATAATTGCAGAGTGCGGCTGTTTCTTCCCTATTTGTACAAGGGCCAACACTGAGCAGTGACTCAGAGGCAGCAGGGAAAGTGGTACTTCGGTGAGCCATTACTGTGGTAGGAAAGGGTCTCTTCTGTGTTTTCTAACTGAACTGACAGTGTAATCAATGAATCACTGACAAGTTCTCACTTACTAACTTTATTGAATGGTCATTTCAGTAAGACCACTTAACTGGCTATGTTGTGGGCAGATTCACGATTCTAATACCACCCTTCCCAAATGTAGACACATCCTGGCATCTGTACCACTGACAGGTGGTCATTCCCTGCCGTGTCTGTTGTATGTGTATTTAAGAACATATTTAACACATGCCTGCTTCTCCCATAAAGACAGTTGTATATTCATGACTTTGAATAAAGAATGAATAGTTCAAAATGGTTAAAAGGATAAAGAAATGACTCCATTTCACCAATTTAATTCACCAAATGCCTAATATTAAATGCCTAATATATACCAGGCAGACTTCTACCAGCTCAAGATAAAGATTTGCAAAAGATAGATATGAATACTTTACTCACAGGGTTTATATTCTCCTTACCAAGGTGTACTTTCTCTTCTCCCCTTCTAATTTACCTTTAATCTCCCCCAAGACTGAAAGTTATGGCAGAGACTCTCCAAAGAACAGAGTAGGATCTAAATGAGGAGGTCATATTTCATAGATCAGACTACCCATCTTAGACTCAAAGCAGATATGGGTTTTAAATGTGAATTATATCTCTCATTTATAAGCTCTGTGATTTTACACAAATATCTTAAGCCTCCTGAGTTTTAGCCTTTATATATATATAAGATTATGATTCTAATTTTAAAAAATAATAGCTCAAAGAGTAGAAATAAGGTTTATAGAAGTGTACAGTTGAAGTGCTTAGCCCAATGTGTGGTATATATAGGAAGTATTCAATAAATGTTAATGATTTTAAGTACAAATGCTTACCCTCTGTGTGCTTTGGCACAATAAGGGTATTTGTGTAAAGCCTCTTTCTGATTCTATCCTTGCCTCTGTGTTGCATAGCAGTGCTCTTCCTCCAACACTCCCCACTGTGCAAGCTGTGAACCAAGTGCTTGCAATGATTACAGAAAATAGGTGCGAATTGTTCAATATTTATGTGCTTTAACTAACAGTGTCCTCTTCTGAAGTACATTAGCTCTCACACAGTTTGAAGCAAAAATAATTGATAGGGTTGTAGAATCAAATGATTCCCTCTTTTCATCCTTAATTAAATATTAAAGACAAAGCCTGACTGATGCAAGAGATGGCTGCTTTTGGCTGTGCTTTCAGTGTTACCAAGATAAAAAAGGAAATCAAAGGTTTGAAAAATGGTGCTGATCAGGAAGTTGAGTCTACATTTCAAGGGCCTGTGAACATCCAAATCTCAGTTATTCTTTGGGTGGAGAAGTTCTTTCAGTTTATGGTTAATATTGCTGAATAAATACACATAAGTTTGAAATTATTGTGGTTTCTTTTTTAATAGTTTTATTAAGTCATACTTGAGATATAGTAAATTGCACATATTTAAATCGCACAATATGATAACTTTGGACGTATGTATACACCCTTGAAACAATCACCATGCTCAAGATAATGAACATCTACAACTTCAGAAACTATTTTCCTGTGCCTCCATTAATGCCACCCTTCCCTTTCCTGTCCCCAATCCTCAGGCACCCAGTCAATAGCCTGTTTTCTGAGAGAATAGTTTGTACTTTTCAGATTTTTGATAAGTGAAATCATAAGCCCTGTACATATCTGGATTTTAAAAATCCAGTGTAATTATTTTGAGAATCATCCATGTTGAGTGCATCAATAATTCATTCAATTGCATTTTTGTTGTTTCTCTTGAAAAATATTTTTATTTCATTTTTATTTTATTGGATTATAGTTGATATACAACAGTGTTAGTTTCAGATGTACAGCAAAGTGATTCGGTTATACCTGTGTTCAACAGTTCATTGCTTCTAATGCTACACAGAATTGGATGCATATGCTGTAATTGATCTATTAATATTTACCTGTTAACATATATTTGAGTCTTTGACTATTACAAATTAAGCTGATTTGAACATTCATATTCAGTCTTAAATTAGAGATATGCTTTAATTTTCATTGGGTAAATTCTTGGGAGTAGAATGGCTAGATCATAAATTGTGTGTTTAGCCTTATAAGAAACAGCTGAACTCTTTTCCAAATTGAATGTATCTTATTAAACTTATACTAGTGGTGTATGAGGGTTCTAGTTCCTCTTCATCCTTAGCAAACTTTGTATCATCTGTCTTTTAGCCCTTTTAATAAGTGTGTAGTGGTATCTCATTGTGGTTTCAATTTGCACTTCCCTCTGGCTAGTCATGTTGAGCATCTTTCATGTTTATTGGCCATTTATATAATCTTCTTTGCTGAAGTACCTGATTATGTCATTTGCTTATAATATTACTGAGTTGTTTGTTTTCTTAAGGTTGAGTTTTAAGAGTTCTCTGTATAAGTTTGAAAAAAATTCTCTATCAGATATGCGATTTCCAAATATTACCCCCATCTATGGATTGTTTTTCATTCGCTCAAATCTTAGTATAAAAAAGTGCTACTTACTGATTATAGATTACATCTTTGTTGTACCTAAAATCCTACCATAAAGGTCACAAAATTTTTCCTATGTTCTCATCTAGAACTTATGCTTTAAACTTTTCCATTTAGATGTGTGACCTACTTTGAGCTAATTTGTGCAAGATGTAAGATATATGTAAAGGGTTTTTGTTGTTGTTACTATGTCCAATTGTTACAGTATACTTTGTTGAAAAGAAAATTCTAAATCTTTTCAATTAATACCATCCTTAATTGAATTAGTTTTGCAACTTTGTAAGAAATAAGTTGATGATATCTGTGTGAATCCATGAATCTATTTCTGGACTCTGTATTCCTATTCATTAATAGGTATTTCTAAACTTTTGTCAACACCACACTTTTTCTCTCTTTCTTTATACCTCAAATGTCTTACAATTTTGTCAATTATATCTTAATAAAGCTGAAAAGAAAAAGAATAAAAGAGAAAATTTTAAAAGTATTTGAAAATATGCTTAGAAATTAAAATGTTTTAGTAATTTTACAAGCTAATAAATAAAGTTTTCTCACATTAAGAGAAAAATGAATTTAAGACTGTAAGTCAGAGTGTTTGAGTACATCATGACTCTATTAATGGTAACCCTACGTAAATTTGGGTGTATCGTTTGCTTGTTTTTTTTTCCCTTGCTTTCCCAAGTTCACTGTGAAAATCAAATGAGCGAATACATAAAGTGCTGAGAATTTTAAAGTGCAGTATTACTAGGATTTTATTATTATTACTATTCTTTTTTTCTTCTAGTTTTATTGAGATATGGTTGAAATACATCACTGTATAAGTTTAAAGTGTACAGCATAGTGATTTGACATAGAGATCATGAAATGATTATCGCATGATAATAAAAACAATGTTTAGTGAACATCTAACTCATATATATAGAAAATTAAAGAAATACAAAGTGTTTTCCCTTGTGATGAGAACTCTTAGGATCTACTCTCTTAACAACTTTAATTTATAACTTATAGCTGTGTTAATTATATTTTTCATGTTGTAACAAGTATTGCTACACCACCTTGCATTCCATTTCCATAAAATACCTTTTTCCATCACCTCACTTTCATTCTGGGTATTTTTATAACTGAAGTGAGTCTTTTCTAGGTACCTTATGTATGGGTCTTGTTTTCGTGTCCATTCAACCATTCTGTGTCTTATGATTGGAGCATTTAGTCCATTTACATTTAAAGTAATTATTGACAAGTATTACTTATTGCCATTTTGTTTGGGGATTATTTTTGTAGCTCTTTTTCTGTTCTTTCATTCTATTCCCTTGTGCTTCTTTTTTTCTTTACTGTTATGTTTGGATTCCTTTCTCTTTTGTCTGTATGTATCTAGTATAGATTTTTGCTTTTTTGTTGCCATGAAATTTATATGTAAATATAGAATACACTGTGTGGATCACAATAAACTATGGAAAATTCTGAAAGAGATGGGAATATCAGACCACCTGATCTGCCTCTTGAGAAATCTGTATGCAGGTCAGGAAGCAACAGTTAGAACTGAACATGGAACAACAGACTGGTTCAAAATTGGGAAAGGAGTACGTCAAGGCTGTATATTGTCACCCTACTTATTTAACTTATATGCAGAGTACATCATGAGAAACACTGGGCTGGAGGAAGCACAAGCTGGAATCAAGATTGCCGGGAGAAATGTCAGTAACCTCAGATATGCAGATGACACCACCCTTATGGCAGAAAGTGAAGAAGAACTAAAGAGCCTTTTGATGAAAGTGAAAGAGGAGAGTGAAAAAGTTGGCTTAAAGCTCAACATTCAGAAAACTAATATGGCATCCGGTGCCATCACTTCACGGCAAATAGATGGGCAAACAGTGGAAACAGTGGCTGACTTTATTTTTCTGGTCTCCAAAATCACTGCCGATGGTGATTGCAGCCATGAAATTCAAAGACACTTACTCCTTGGAAGTAACCTAGACAGCATATTGAATAACCTAGGAAGTAACCTAGACAACATATGCTGACCAACCTAGACAGCATATTAAAAAGCAGAGATATTACTTTGCCAACAAAGGTCCATCTAGTCAAGGCTGTGGTTTTTCCAGTGGTCATGTATGGATGTGAGAGTTGGACTATAAAAAAAGCTGAGCGCTGAAGAATTGATGCTTTTGAACTGTGGTGTTGGAGAAGACTCTTGAGAGCCCCTTGGACTACAAGGAGATTCAACCAGTCCATCCTAAAGGAGATCAGTCCTGGGTGTTCTTTGGAAGGACTGATGTTGAAGCTGAAACTCCAATACTTTGGCCACCTGATGCAAAGAGCTGACTCATTGGAAAAGACCCTGATGCTGGGAAAGATTGAGGGCAGGAGAAGAAGTGGACGACAGAGGATGAAATGGTTGGATGGCATCACTGACTCAATGGACATGAGTTTGGGTGGATTCCAGGAGTTGGTGATGGACAGGGAGGCCTGGTGTGCTGCAGCTCATGGGGTCACAAAGAGTCGGACACGACTGAGCGACTGAACTGAACTGATAGAATACACAGATATATATATATATATATATATATATATATATATACACATATATATATATATGATTGCTTTAAGTTGCTGATCTCTTAAGTTCAAATGTATTTTAAGAATCCTAAATTTTTATTCTTCCCACAATATTTACTGTTTTTGACATCATATTTTACATCTTTTGTTTCATGTATCCCCTAACTAATTATGGTGGCTATAGATGATTTTCTTTTTAGCTTTCTGCTAGTTGTATGTATATGTGATTGATCTACTACCTTTACTATATATTTTACCAGCTTTACAAAAATCTTTACCAGTAAGATTTTTCCTTTTGTAATTTTTATATTTCTAGTTGTAGTCTTTTCTTTTTCACTTAGGTAAGTCTTTTTAACATTTATTGTAAAGCTGGTCTAGTGGTGCTGAACTATTTTAGCCTTTGTTTCTCTGTAAAATTTCCATATTTACATTAAATTGAAATGAAAGCCTTGCTGGGTACAATATTCTTGGTTGTGGATTTTTTGCCTTTCAGCACTTTAAATACATTTTCCCACCCACTTCTGGTTTGCAGAGTTTCTGCTGAAAAGTTAGCTGATAGCCTTATGAGAAATAACTGTGACTTTTCCCTTGCTGCTTTTAATATTCCCTTTTTATCTTTAATTTTTGTTGTTTTAATTACAATATTTCTTGGTGTGGTCTTCTTTGGGTTGATGTTGTTTGGGACTTTATATGCTTCCTGGACCTTGGTGTCTGTTTTATTCCCAGGTTAGAGAACGTTTCAAATATTATGTCTTCAAATATGTGTTCCGGTCCTTTCTCTCTTCTCCAACTTGGACCCCAATAGTTAGTACTGTTGATATTGTCGTGGAATTCTCCTAAACTGTCTTCATCTCTTTTTTCTTTGTTCTATTCAACTTCAGTGATTTCTATTACTGTTTTCCAGCTCACTGATCTATTCCTCTGTATCATCTAATCTACTAATGTATCAGATAATCCTTGGAATATATTTCTTCTTTCAATTATTGTATTTCTCAGATTTGTTTGGTTCTTCTTTATATTTTGTAACTCTTCCTTAAGCTTTTTATTCTGTTCATCCATTCTTCTGAACTTTTTGAGCGTCTTTGTGATCATTACCTTGAACTCTTAATTGGGTAGATTGTTTATCTCCACTCAATTTTTCTCCCGGGATTTTATCTTGTTATTTCATTTGGAACATACTTCCCTGTAGCTTCATTTTTCCTAATTCACTGTTTTTATTTCTATCTATTTGGTAAGTTAATCATGTTTCCCAATCTTGGAGAAGTGGCTGTATATAGGAGATACTCTGTCGGGTCCAGCAGCACTCTCTCATCTGAGGACGAGAGCTGTATACTCTAAGGGTGCCTTCTATGTAGGATGTGTTGGTCCTTTTGTTGTGATTCACTAAGTACTGTAGGCACACTGGTGGCTGGACCCTGATCTGGTTGGTTGTCAGGCCCTGCCTTATGCAAAGGCTGCTGGTGGGAGGGGTTGGGTCCTGGCATAGCTGGCTGCTCAGCTAGTGAAGAAATCCAGGTCCTGATGTCATCCTGCTGAAAGGTCATGGTCATGAAGTGACTTTCTTCCTAGCCCCAGCTGTCCTGTGACTAGTGCTGGTCGAGTGATGTTTAGAGACAGGTCCCTGGGTAGATGGCTGCAGGGCTGGGAGTTCCACAGTTAATTGGCCTATTGATGGTTCATTAGGATCCTGGAGCTGATGTTGGCCTGCCAGTGGGTGGGACAAGATCCCAGGCCACTGTCTGAGGGACCAAGCTGTCCCAGGGCTGGTGTCTGCCTCCCAGTATGCACATCTAGGTATTGAGGCTCTGGCATTAGGGCCCTGGTTGTCCTGTAGTTGGTGTTGACTTGTTAGTGGCCAGTGCATGGGTGTTTTCAGAGCTGGTTCCCACTACTGGCGACCATATCTGGGTCCTGCTGCAGGGACCTATGTGTCCTGGAGCTGGTCTTGGCTTGCTGGCAGGCCAGACTGGGGCACAAGTGATTCTGGGGAAAGTGCTTTCATGCTGGTGGGTGGGTTGTGTCCAGATATGACTACTATGAGGTCATGCTGGTCCCACAGTTGACGTATACCCACTGGTGGATAGGACAAGAGCCCAGGTGACCCTGAGGCTGGTACAAACCAATTGATCAGTGAGGCCAGTCTCAGGGCTAATGACCACCCACTGGTGGGAAGAGTCAAACAGTACACTCTCTTGATTACTATAAAATCTATATATTAAGTCTTGTAACAGATTGTGATTAGTCCTTCCATGGTCTTTTATTTTTTTCCTAGAATTGTATTGGCTATCTAGTTACTTTGCCTTTCCAAGTATATTTTAGAATCAGATTGTTGATATCTGCAAAAAAGTTTTCAGAGACTTGACCAGGATTGCATTTGATATTTTCTCAAATTGGGGAGAATTCACATATTAATAATACTGAGATTTCTCAACCATGAATGTGATACATATTTCCCTTTCTTTGGAAAATCTTTTCTTTCATCAGTGTTTTATAGCATTCATAGAAATTATATATAAATTGTATTAGATTTATACTTATATTTAATTTTATTGAGTGTTTATTGCTGATTATGAGGCTTCCCAAGTGGCAGTAGTGGTAAAGAACACGCCTGCCAATGCAGGAGACATGAAAGTTGTGGGTTTGATCCCTGGATTGTGAAGATCCCCAGGAGAAGGTAATGGGGACCCACTCTAGTATTCTTGTCTGGAGAATCCCGTGGACAGAGAAGCCTGGTGGGCTGCACTCCATAGCGTCACACAAAGTTGAACACAATTAAAGTGACTTAACATGTAGGCTGCAGTCCATGGGGTCGCTAAGAGTCGGACATGACTGAGCGACTTCACTTTCACTTTTCACTTTCATGTATTGGAGAGGGAAATGGCAACCCACTCCAGTGTTCCTGCCTGGAGAGTCCCAGGGATGGGGGAACCTGGTGGGCTGCCGTTTATGGAGTCGCACAGAGTCGGACACGACTGAAGCAACTTAGCAGCAGCAGCAGCATGCCCATTATAAATTTACATACACATGGTGGTTTTTAAATTTTAAAATTTGTTACAGTTTTCCATTGCAGCTACCTAGGACTATGAGCTTGTATCTTTTGTTCTTGCTAAATTTACTTACAGGTTCTAGGAGACAACCTGCAGCTTCTTGGAATTTTCTGAGTATAAAATCACATTATCTGAAAATAAAGACACTTCTTTCTTTCTTTCCTTCTTTCTTTCTTATATGTATACATTTTGTTTATTGTCTTGTTGTCCTTTGAGGACTTTTTATACAGTATCAAAGAAGATTGGGGAAAACAAGTATCCTTACCTTTTCCCAAACTTAGGGGGAAAACATTCAGCATCTAACCATTGAACATGATATTATCTGCAGGTCTTTATTTTTAGCTCTTTTTAATATTTACTTGTATTCTTATTTTGCTCAGAGATTTTATTAAGGGAGAGTTAAGAATTTTTAAAAATTCTTTTTCTGCATCTATTAATACATTACGTTGTTTCCTTACTTAGTCTATTAATATAGTCAGTTACATGAAGAGCTGACTCATTTGAAAAGACCCTGATCCTGGGAAAGATTGAAGGCAGGAGGAGGAGGGGGTGACAGAAGATGAGATGGTGAGATGGCATCACCAACTCAATGGATATGAGTTTGGGTAAACTCCGGGAGTTGGACAGGGAGGCCTGGCATGCTCCAGTTCATGGGGTTGCAAAGAGTCGGACACGACTGAGCGACTGAACTGAACTGACTTTGATTTTTAAAGCAGAAAATTTTCTAAAATTTAGAAATCGCGTTTTTGGTATGATTCCCACTTTGTCATGCTACTCTTTGCTTTTAGTATAATGCAGTTTCTGATTGGCTAGTATGTTGTTGAGAATCATTGTGTCTGACTTATTGAAAGATATTGGCTATTAGTCTAATTTTCTGATAACGTTTCAGGCTTTAGAATTGGAATGTTGCTGGGTTGATAAAATGAGAAAGAGTTCTTTCCTTTTTACAGAAGACATTTGTAGAATCAGTACTATTTCTTGCTTAAATGTTGAAAGAATGTGTCAGTGAAACCATCTGTGACTATAGTTATCTTTCGTGGAAGATATATAGTTATACATTAATTGATTTCATCTATACAAGACTATGGGTTATTTATTTCTTCCTGAGTTAATTCAGGAATAGAAATGGTCTATTTCATCTAAATTATTGAACTTATCAGCATGTATTAATTTGTAATATTCCCTTATTCTTTTAAGTTTTGTAGGATCAATAAAATTTTCTCTTCCTTCATTTACGGTACTAGTAATTTTTTTCTTATCCTGGCTAGAAATTTATAAATTTTACTGAACTCTTCAAAGAAAAGCTCTTAGTTTCATTGATCTTGTTTTTTACGTTACGTATACCTTTAAGATTTTTCACTATTTCCTTCTTGATGCTTGTTTGAGGTGTAACTGCTCTTCTTTTTCTCATTTCTTAAGGTTTAAACTTAAGTTATTGATTTTATATCTATCTTGTTATCTAATACATACATTTAATGAAGTAAAAGTTCCTATAAACTGCATCACACACATTTGGTATATATTTATTTTTATTCCATTGAAAATATTTTAAAAATTTCTTTTAGTCTTTTGCTTTTGAAAGAGTTTTGAACCATAAGTTATCTAGAACTGTATTGCTTGGTTTCCAAATATTTATGGATTTTTGCAGTTCTCCTTTGCTTTCCAGTTTAATTAGTTTATCTGTTTATCTCTAATTTAACTCCACTGTGAACACATTTTCTGTTCTTGTATTCAGCTTTCTATTAATGCCAATTTAGTCTATTTCGTTGATAATTTTGTCCACATGTTTTCTATCCTTAATGATTTTCTTTATACTTATGCTCCATCACTGAAAGGGGAATTTTTACAACCACAAGTGTAATCGTAGGTTTGTCTATTTATCATTTCAGTGTTTGCTTCATTTGAAGCTCTGTTGTTTTCATAAATACTCATCACTTTTTTACATGTAATATTTTTTAATTCTGCAATTAGTATGTCTCAAATTATCATAGCCACCTCAGCTTTCACTTTCATTAGTGTTGAAATGGTGTATGTATTTCCACCTCGGAACTTTTAACCTGCTTTTGCAGACACACTATGATGGTCTTGTTCCTTTATTCAGTTTCATAATTTCTCTCTTTTAGAACATTAGTATAGACACCTTTGTTGTATGTAATTCTTGGTATTGTTGGATTCCACCACTTTGCTGGTTATTCTGTGTCACTTTCGTCTGTGGTGTTTTCTGTTTTTCTCTGCCTGATTTCAAATTCATTGTATGTTTTTATTTCAATTAACCTCCACTATTGGCTATTATCATTATTTATACCTCTTGAGAAAACTAATTTTAGAAGTTGTATGGTTTATAATTTGTTGTTATTTAGTTGCCAAGTTCTGTCTGACTCTTTTGCAATCCTGTGGACTGTAGCCCAAAAGGCTCCACTGTCCATGGAGTTTCTCAGGCAAAAGTACTGGAACAGATTGCCATTTCCTTCTCCAGGGAATCTTCCTGAGGCAGAAATCAAACCCACGTCTCCTGCTTGGCAGATGGATTCCTTACCACTGAGCCACCTGGGAAGCCCATGGTTTATAATACGTATCTTTAATATCACAATTTTCCTTTAAATGTCATACCTCTTCATGTATAGTTAATAACCTACAACAATATATATTTAAATCATATGCAGTCTTTGGGGCAATATTTTATATTTTATTTTTGTATCTGACACAAATCTACAATATATTGTTGCTATTTTTGCTTGTATGCTCAGTTGTGTCTGATTCTTTGTGACCCCATGGACTGTAGCCCACCAGGCTCCTCTCTCCATGAAATTTGCCGGGCAAGAACACTGGAGTGAGTCGCCATTTCCTACTCCAGGAGATCTTCCCTACCCAGGGATCGAACCCACATCTCTTGCATCTCCTGCAATGTCAGGTGGATTCTTTACCAATGCACCACGTGGAAAGCCCATTTCACCTTAGACAATTATCTCTTAAAACACTTAATAATGAGAAAACAGTACAATTTTATACTTACATTTATTTTAATCATCATTAGAATTCTTTATAATCTTTTTGTAGATCCAAATTTAAATTTCATGCTGACTGAAAATATTTCACTGAAATATCTTAAAGCACAAATCTCAAAGCAATTCTTCTTTGATTTTTTGAAACAGCTTTTATTTTGCAGTCATTTTTGGAATATATTTTTGCTAAACATAGAATTCTCAGTTGATGGTTCTCTTTCATTGCTTTAAAATATCACTTCTTTTTTTCCGGCTTGATTAGTTTCTGACAATAAGTATGCTTTAATTCTTATTTCTGTTTCTTTATAATGTGTCTTTTTACCTCTAGCTCTTTTGAAGATTTTATTTTTAAATTTTGGTTTATTTAAATATTTCTGGTTTTGGCCTTTTGTGAAATTCTTGTGTATATAGTTCACATATTTCATGACTTCAAAAGTCTCCAGTGATTTGCTTCAAATACTGATTTTTCTCACTTCTGTAACTTTCTTCTTCTCAAATTTCAGTTACATATGTTAGATTATATGATATCATTCCATATCCCTTGAATGATCCCAATCTCTTTAAAAAAACACTTTTTTGTGTGTGTGTTTCAGTTTGGGTAGTTTCTGATTACCTGCCATCAAGTTCACAGATTCTTTCTTTTACTGTGACAATTCTACTGACAGGTCAACCAATGAGAGGGAATTCTTTATCTTAGTTACCTGATCATCCTCATCATCACCATTACTGTCATCATCATCGTCGCCATTTTCCCCAACTGGCTATATTATATAATTAAAATTGAAATGCACTGGAAGTTCATGAAGAAAATTTATACTTTTACTCAGATAGAAACCTGACATCAAATATGTCAGAGTTTTTTCAATAAACACTTTTCTGCCTGCTTATGTACAGAAATTATTTGGATAGCTCTTATTTTTAACTAGATAATACTCATACTTTTACAAATGAATGTGCATATCTTTTAGTGTACACATACTTTAACAAATACACTGGAGGAATGGAATTTATATAACTTAAATACTCATGCCATTCACTAGAGTAATGCCCAGCTTACACTGGCATTCCTATTAATGACATATAGACTCAAGACTTTTTCTCATATAGCATGGCAAGCTACTTACAGCCAAGAATCTTTCTTGTTCTAATTTTTCTATTAACTGTTATTTCAATGTTTATTCAAGCTAGAGAATACTAAACATGAGTATTTTTATTGAATGTAAGATTTTTAAATTCTATAGAGATTTACAATTATCAAAATTTTCACATATATGATTTCATATAATCCCACGTGTTGTGCTGTACTTTGTTGCTCAGTTGGGTCTGGCTCTTTGCGACCCCATGGACTGCAGCCCACCAGGCTCGTCTGTCCTTGGGGATTCTCCAGGCAAAAATACTGGAGTGGGTTGCCATTCCCTCCTCCAGAGGATCTTCCTAACCCAGGGATCAAAACCAGGTTCGATTGGAGGCTGATTCTTTAGCAGCTGAGCCACCAAGCATGTCCAAGAATACTGGAGAGGGTAGCCTTTCCCTTCTCCAAGGGATCTTCCCAACTCAGGAATCAAACCAGGGTCTCCTGAATTGCAGGCGGATTCTTTACCAGCTGAGCTACCAAGAGAGCCCATATAATCCCATAATAACTTTTTTTTCTTTTACCCCAATATTGCTCCTCTCCTCTTCCCTCTCCATATTGGTAACCACTAATTTGTTCTCTATATCTGTGAGTCTGCTTCTTTTTTTTTTATTCACTGGCTTGTATTTTTTTAGATTCCACATATGTGATACCTGTCCTTCACTGTCTCCTCCATGACAGTTTGTTCAAACTCACATCCATTGAGTCGGTGATGCAATCTAACCATCTCATCCTCTGCCGCCCTCTTCTCCTCCTGCCTCCAGTATTTCCCAGCATCACGATCTTTCCAATGAGTCGACTCTTCGTATCAGGTGACCAAAGTATCAGAGCTTCAGCTTCAGTATCAGTCCTTCCAGTGAATGTTCAGTGTTGATTTCCTCTAGGATTGACTGGTTTAATCTTGTTGTCCAAGGGACTCTCAAGAGTCTTCTCCAGAATCACAGTTCGAAAGCCATCAATTCTTCATTACAGAGCCTTCTTTATGGTCCAACTCTAACATTACACATGACTACTGGCAAAACTGTAGCTTTGACAATAGGGACTTTTGTCAGCAAAGTGGTATTCTCTGCTTTTTAATATGCTGTTTAGGTTTGTCATAGCTTTTCTTCCAAGGAGCAAGTTTTTAATTTCGTGGCTGCAGTTACCATCTGCAGTGATTTTGGAGCCCAAGAAAATAAAGTCTCTCACTGTTTCCATTGTTTCCCCATCTATTTGCCATGAAGTGATGGGACTGGATGTCATGATTTTCGTTTTCTCAGTGTTGAGTCTTAAGCCAACATTTTCACTCTCTTCTTTCACTTTCAGCAAGAGCATCTTTGTTCTTCTTCACTTTCTGCCATAAGGGTGGTATCATCTGTGTATCTGAGGTTTTGATATTTCTCCTGGCAATCTTGATTTCAGCTTGTGCTTCATCCAGTCTGTCATTTCACATAATGTACTCTGCATATAAGTTAAATAATCAGGGTAACAATATACAGCCTTCACATACTCCTTTCCTGATTTGGAACCAGTCTGTAGTTGCATGTCCAATTCTAATGTTTTGCATTAACATATCCCTAATTGCACTCAATAAGGACTTCCCTGAAGCTCAAACAATTAAGAATATGCCTGCAATACAGGAGACCCAGCTTTGATCCCTGGGTCAGGAAGATCCTCTGCAGAAGGGAATGGCAATCCACTCCAGTATTCTTGCTTGGAGAATCCCATAGACAGAGAAGCCTGGAGGGCTACAGTTCATGGGGTCACACAGAGTCATACACACTGAGCGACTAACACTTAATTCCATTCAATTGACTGAGATATTAGATTTCTTATTCCAAATGCTTATTAAGCTGCTTGAAATCAACTATTCTTGCATAAAATTTTTCTCTTAAAATGAAAATTGCCATCATCTTGATACTGCTCCTATCAGTGCACATTCTTTTGCTTCTCTTTGTTTTTGTAATTATGAAATTTTTACTAATTCTGGTTAAAATCTTGTAGTACTCTTTTCCTTCCACTTCCCACCTAGCCCAAATACATGTACCTTAAATGATAGTGTGATAAAAATAATTAACTTTAAAACTGTAATGCTTGGTTTCTTGGAATCTGCCAACTTATTGCAATGAAAGTCATAGAGTGCTTACCTTAATAGTTTTTATTTGACTACATGGGTCAAAGAAATTGAACAATATTCATTCTGTTAAACAATAAAAGAGAACTTTTTAGGGACTCAATGCATAAATAAAGAAGCAATAGATCCATTGCCTGTCTCATCTCCTGCCTTTTGCTTCAGTAGCAGGATTTTCCTACAGCAGCATGATCTCCTTTGAGTAAAGGCTAATAGCATTGGGTATGATAGTAGAGTTGCTTTTGTAAATGTGAACAAAGTTAAGGCAAAGAGTTGAGTCATGTATCAGGTGTATCATCCAAATAAAGCAAGTGATTCTTCAGCATTGCAGTTCCATGACCATGGCCAGTAACTCTTATGGTCATTTCTGACCATTCTTTTTATTGCAGTCAGTAGAAGTTCATATTTTCTAAGATGACCATAATAATTTCTTCCATCTGGCCAGCCAGTCTTTCTGCAATATAATCTTGCTACTTCATCATGTGGTGGAATCTAATTTTCTTCTGCTTGAATCTGAGCTGCCTTCAGTGGCAAACTTGCTTGTTATTGAATGCAGTGGAAGTGATGCTACATGAATCTCTAGGCTGAGTTTTAAAAGATTTGCTGTTTCCGATTAAGTTTCTTAGAATGCTCACTCTACAACTAATATCTCTCTAGACACCTTTTCTTGGAACCCATCTGCAATTGCAAAATAAATCTCAGCCGCATGGAGAGACCAGTGGTTGGTCCTCTTGGTAAAAGTCCAGCCTTTGAAGTATCTTGCCCAGTTGCCTGATAGAAGTGAGAAAACCTCCAGATAATTCCTGTTCACAGCTATTTTCTCAGGAATTCAGGTGTTCCCACCTGAGACTTTTTACTCTATGAAGCAGAGATATGTCACCTATGTAAAATTCTTGACCTACAGAATCTGTGAGAAAAATAAAATGGTAGTTGATTTATACCACTCAATTTGTTGGTTGGTCAGTCATAAATACATGGAGAAAAGCAAAAGGCCTGATCCTTAGTAGCCCATCTCCACAATTTTATTTTATATAAGAGATTAACTTCTTTCTTATTGGCTAACTTAACCCTAACACCTGTGTATTTGAAGCAGAAACAACTTTTAATTGGCTCAAATGAAATATCTTGCTTAGCAAAACAAAAGACAAGTACTTTTGCTGGCCTATCACATGTGATACCTAAAAGACAGCACTCTATTTTTTCTCATCTTCAGAAGCACAATAATCACAGAAAGTACTTAGACAATTTTCTAAATGACAGAGTTTGGTAAAATTTATAGAATGATTCATTGACCAGTCATTTCACTTAGGTGTTATTACCATTAATAAATAGAACTGACAAACTATCTCTTTAACTTCTTTCCAATCCCGTTTTTAGTGCTCTAGATCAAGCCCCCATTACCTCACTGGCTCTATTGCGGTAGCCTCTTAAGAGTCTTCCAACTCTAATCTTCCTCCAGTACAATTCATCCTTCACACTACTCTTAAAGATAACTATTTTACTCAGTTTACAGTTAACCCTTTCTCTTGCTTACAGTTCTTTCTGTTCCATGTTGGAGTCTCCTATAGAAGAACTCTGATCCATTAAATGAAACTTATGGAAATTTAAACCATTCCTTTCTTCTCTCATCTGGTTCTAGAATATTAAAACCATGATTCCTAAATAATCTCTAAGAATTCAGCTCAAATCCCGGTAAGAGACAAATATTGCATTCCCTCTTTAGATGTATGAAAAGAAAAAAGAAACTCAAAGTTCAAAAGGGTAATATGAAAAAAAAAAACATTGTCATCAAACTAGATATAAAGTTAGACTCACTGCTACAGAGAGAAAAAATTTACAGAAACATGTTTTTGCTAGTTTTATTTCTAGATTAACAATTAGTTCAGAATAGATTAATTTTGATAATTTTCATACTGTATGTAAATTGAATTATACTATAGATGCTTATATATATATTTTTTTCTCAAATGTGTGTGTGAGAGATCCATAAGTATAAATTATTCATTCTAATTCCTTTATATCTTAAGAGAGCAAACTACTGCTCTCAGGCCAGATCTGTTTTGCTGTTTGCAGTTATTTAATTTATCTAATCTTTTGATGAAATATAGTTGTTTACAGATGTGCAACATAGTGATTCAATATTTTTATAAATTATATTCCATATAAAGTTTATAAAAAGGGTGTCTTATTTCCCTGTGCTGTCCAATATGTCCTTGTTGCTTATTTATTTTATGTATAGTATTTTGTATCTAATTCCCTATGCCTATATTGCTCCTCCCCCTTTCCCTCTCCCCAATGATAACCACAGTTTTTTTTTACATCTGTCTGTTTCTGTTTTGTTATATATATAGTGATTTTAAATTTTTTCCGTATATAGATGATAGGGTAGAATATTTATCTTTGTCTTCTTATTTCACTACACATAATACTGTCTAACTCCATCCACATTGTTACAAAAGGCATAATTTTATTCTTTTTATGGTGCTTTTTAGTCACTAAGTCACATCTGACTCTTGCTACCCCCATGGACTGTAGCCCACCAGGCTCCTCTGTCCATTGAATTATCTAGGCAAAAATACTGAAGTGGGTTGCCATTTCCTTCTCTAGGGTATATTCCCAACCCAGGGATCCAACCCAGGTCTCCTGCGTTGCAGGAAGATTTTTTTAATCAACTGAGCCACCAGATCTTTTGTATTCTTTTTATGGCTGAGTAATATTCCATTGTGTATATTTACCATATTTTCTTTATATCTGTAGATAGGCACTTAAGTTGCTTCCATATCTTGGCTATTATAAATAATGCTGCCATGAATATTGGCTGCCTGTATCTTTTAAAGTTAGTATTTTAATTTTCTTTGAATATATACCCAAGATTGAGATGACTGGGTCATATGGTAGTTCTAGTTTTAGCTTTTGAGGAAACTCCATACTGTATTTCATAGTGGCTGCATCAATTCACATTATCAGCAACAATGTTCTAGAGCTCCCTTTTCTCTACATCCTCATCAACATTTGTTATTTGTTTTTGATGATAGCCATTCTAACAAGTATGAGATGATATCTTACTTTAATCTCCACTTATCTAAGGATAAATTATATTGAGCATTTTTGATGTGCTTGTCAGGTATCCATATATCTTCTCTGGAAAGTTGTCAATACAGGTTTTTAAGCCATTTTTAATTGAGCTCTTGGTTTTCTGATATTGCATTGTTTAGCTTATTTACTTTGAGCATTAACCCTTTATTGGTCATATTATTTATAAACATTTTCTCTTTTTCAGTAGGTTGTCTTTATATTTTATCAATGATTTTCTTTCCTGTACAAAGATTTTAAGTTCAGTTAGGTCACCTTTGTTTGCTTTTGCTTTTGTTCCTTGTGCCTCAGGGGCTAGATCCAAAAAGTACTGGTAAGATTTATGTCAGGAAGTGCTCTCCCTATGTTCACTTCTAGGAGTTTTATGGTTTCTGGTCTTACATTTAGGTCTTTAATTCATTTTGAGTTTAAATGTGTATTTAATGTGAGACAACATTCTAATTTCATTCTTCTACATGTAGCTATCCAGTTTTCTTGGCTCCAGTATTTGAAGAGACTGTCTTTTCCCAACTGCATCATCTTGCCTCCATTGTCATAGATTAAATGGCCATAAGTAGGTTTATTTCTGAGCTCTCTATTCTGCTCCATTGACCTATATGTCTGTTTTTGTACCAATACCATTCTGTTTTGATTACTGTGCTATGTAGTATAGCCTAAAGTCAGAGATAAAGTTCAAAGAACATGACACCACTAATTTTGTCCTTTTTTCTCAAAACTACTTCAACAATTTAGGGCCCTTTGTGACTCCATATAATTTTTATGATTATTTGTTCTAGTTCTGTGAAAAATATCATTGGTATTTTGATAGGAATTTCATTAAATCTGTAGATTGCTTTGGATAATATGGATATTTAATAATTTTAATTATTCCAGTCTTTGAATATGTGATATCTTTGCATCTGTTTGTATCATCTTCTCTTTCCTTTATCAGTTTTTTATAGTTTTTAGAACATAGATCTTTCACCTCCTTAGTTAAGTTTATTCCTAGTTATTTTGTTGTTTTTGATGAGATTGTACATAGGATTGTTTTCTTCCTTTCTTTTTCTGATAATTTATTATTAATATAGAAAAAACAGATACCTGCATATTCATCTTTTATCCTGCAAATTTACTGGAGGCACTTACTAGTTCTAGTAGTTTTGTGTGGAGACTTTAGAGTTTTCTATATATTGTATCATTTCATCCATGAATAGTGACAGTTTTGTTTCTTCTCATCCAATTTGATATCTTCTGCTTCTTTTTCTTGTTTTATTGCTGTGGCTATGTCTTCCAATACTATGTTAAATAAAACTGGATAGAGAGAATATTCTTGTCTTGTTCTTGATTTTACAGGAAAGGCTTTCAACTTTTCACCATTTATGTTAGCTATGGGTTTGCCACAAGTAGCCTTTATTGTGTTGAGAAACATTCTCTCTATGCCAACTTTGAGTTTGTATCATGAGCAAATGTTGAATTTTTGTTTACTGTTTTTTATGCCTCAATTGAGAAGCTCATGTGATTTTTATCCTTTTAGTTAAAGTAGTATATCACATTGATTTTTTTCTTTTTATGAGTAGATACTGAATCATCATTGCATACCCAGAATAAATTCCCCTTGATCGTGGCATGTGATCCTTTTTACATATTGTTGAATTCTGTTTTCATTTTTTTTTTTTATATATATATTTTTGTCTTCTAATCTTTGCAACAGCTTAAGTAGCTGATCCTCACCTTTAGTATATTAATTGACTTTACTGGTGTGGTTTTTAATTTCCTATAGGTACTTCCTGTTATAACCTTTTCACTTCCACTTAGACCATTTAGCATTTGTTTAGGGTAGGTTTAGTATTGATGAACTCTGTTTTTTGCTTACCTGAGTTGTTAAGCTTTCCTTAAATTCTAAATGATAATCTTGCTGAGTAGAGTATCCTGGGTTGCAGGTTTTTCCCTTTTAGTATTTTGAATATATAATGCCACCTCTTCTGTCCAAAAGAGTTTCTGCAGAAAAATCAGCTGATAACCTTATGGGATTTCCTTGTATATGACTCTTTGTTTCTCTCTTATTTCTTTTAGAATTCTCTCTTTAACTTTTGCCATTTTAATTATGGTATGTCTTGGTGCTTGTCTGTTTGGGTTTATCTTCTTTGGGACCCTCTGTATTTATTTTACCTGGATGTCTGTTTTGGTCGGGTTTGGGAAGTTTTCAATAATTTAATCGAATACATTTTCAACCCCTTTTTTGTTTCTCTTCTTCTGCGACCTCCGTAGTATGAATGTTGGTACACTTGGTTTGTCTCAGTGTTCCCTTCAACTATTCTCATTTTTATTTATTTTTATCTTGCTGTTATGATTGAATGGTTTTCATTATTTTACCTTTTATATCACTTGTGTGTTTGTTGTGTCGTTTAGTCTGCTGCTCATACTTCCTAGTGTGTTTTTCATTTCAGTTATTGTATTCTTCAACTCTGATCATCTTTCATATTTTGTTGTTCTTTGTTCAAATTCTCACTATAGTGAGGCCACTATATGATTTCTAACTGCTAATACCCAGGTAAGTTTCATATTTTTGGACCATCCTGTTGTACTATTTTCTAATACTTCTCACACTTTGGCACACACACAAAATAGTACTTGTATAAAAGTTGGCTTAAAGCTCAACGTTCAGAAAACTAAGATCATGGCATCTGGTCCCATCACTTCATGGAAAATAGATGGGGAAACAGCGTTAAACTTTATTTTTTTGGGCTCCAAAATCACTGCTGATGGTGATTGCAGCCATGAAATTAAAAGATGCTTACTCCTTGGAAGGAAGGTTATGACCAACCTAGATAGCATATTTAAAAGCAGAGACATTATTTTGCCAACAAAGGTCCGTCTAGTCAAGGCTATGGTTTTTCCAGTGGTCATGTATGGATGTGAGAGTTGGACGGTGAAGAAAGCTGAGCGCCAAAGAATTGATGCTTTTGAACTGTGGTGTTGGAGAAAACTCTTGAGAGTCCCTTGGACTTCAAGGAGTTCCAACCAGTCCATCCTAAAGGAGATCAGTCCTGGGTGTTCATTGGAAGGACTGATGTTGAAGCTGAAACTCCAATACTTTGGCCACCTGGGGTCGCAAAGAGTCGGACACAAATGAGCGACAGAACTGAACTGATAACCCACTTGGATAAAGCTACAAAGACAGTAAAGGAAGACATCTTAGAGCACATATTATAATACCCATATTCATCAGTAATTTTTCTGAGACCGAAGGTATCATAAAACAATTCTGTTTTATATTTATTCAGAAGTGTGACTTTGGGCAGTTAAAGTCTCTAGCATGTTAGAGGAGAGAGGCTATATATATCCACCTTCCAAACAAAATTTGAGTGAGATAAGATTTCCATTGATGTAAGATCAACATTTGCATTTACTATACTACAAAAATATTCTATTCTCTGACTTGTACATTTCCTGAGGTTAATTTTATGTTTGTCAAGACAAGAGATCACAGATTTTTTCAGTTCAAAGAAACATCACTGATCCTCTTATAGAAAAGTGAAATGCTTCCAAAGTTGTCTAACTATTTAGTGGGGACAAAATAAAAAGACAAAGAACTAAAATGCATGTCAGAATATTTGAACCCCAATCTTTTCATTATATTTTATAAAGTATAAGTTTTGCTAGTTCAAAAAAAGTAGTATTAAGTAGTCCTCATGGTGCATCATTTGAGATGATAGCTAATGTCAATGTTTATACTGCATTTTCAGAATTTCTGATTAAATTCAGAGCCTAGTCCTGCTTCAGGAGCAGGCTAGTTTCAACTTAAATAATAGATGTTTGATTAGGGAAAGCATATGTAACTAATCTACACTTTTTAAATACCGCCATTTTCCTTTCCTAAAGCAATCTTCTGGTACAAATGTAGCTGAAGCTGGTACAACTGTTTCAGGCTAGAATTTATTAGACTTAGGAACTCTTTCATCACCTCCCAGGAGGCCACTGAGGTTGCTAGTAATTGTAGAGAACAGATTTACCCTGGATCAAAATTTGGATGTACTTAAAATTCATTGTAAAATGATACTGTGTTTTAGAGGTTGAGGGACTCTAACTGCTAAATCTGGTTAATTATAATAGCCCACAGTCTTCTCAAGCTATCCTACAATTAACATCTCTTTCTTGGCTTTGCAAGTACTGGATGGTTAAATTATGTTTATTTTGTGATCTCTTTGCAGAGGCAGAAGGGCCTTGTACTTATGTCAAAGTTTAGTTTGAATGTTGAGATTGGTGACAACAGATTACGCTAAGAGGGTTTGAAAAAGTTTATTACTCTCCTATGCGGGTGTCTGGGTGAGAATAGAACAGGCTCCCAAGTAGGTTCAGAAATGGCCTGAAAAGTGAGAGAATAGCACTGAAACATGTATATTATCATATGTGAAATAGATCTCCAGTCCAGGTTCAATGCATGAGACAGGGTGCTCAGGGCTGGTGCACTGGGATGACCCTGAGGGATGGGATGGGGAGTGATGTGGGAGAGGGGTTCAGGGTGGGGAACACATGTATGCCCATGGCTGGTTCATGTCAATGTATGGCAAAAACCACTACAATATTGTAAAGTAATTAGCCTCCAATTAAAATAAATACATTAAAAAAAAAAAAAGAAACGGCCTGAGAGAATGGAAATAGGAGATTGGCTTGATTTTTATTGTAACTAGGATGTAAAGCTGAGCTGAGGTTTCCTGCATGTGGCACAGGCCTTGATTGGTTTGAACTTCCCATCAGGGCCAAAGGAGTAGCACCTTAACTTTCTTATCAGCTTGCCTAGATGTGGGACAGAAGAGGAAGGGGTCACCAGTAGGACTTGAAAAGTGCCTGCAGGCAAGCATCAAAAATGGAGTCAGACTATATCAATTTCATAACTTTTAAGTGACCACCAATACATTTAGTACTAACTGTACTAGTATGACTAGTAAGATGTAAAGAACTTACGGAGAAATACACTCTTTACCAATTCTGGCTAACCATATAAGAAGTACCAGAATATATTCTTGGTTCTTTTTCACAAGGCTCTGAAGCAGAGAACAGTGTCATCCTTAGACAGAGGCAGGTTGGCCCCTGTCCCAGCCCTGCACTTTAAAGCACCTTCCTCTTTGAGTCCCTCCTGGCACCTTGGACTGGCCTCAACCAGCAGTGCTGTCTATGCAGCAAATTCCAGCCCAGTCCAGGGCCCATGTGTTAGGATGCTCTCCAACCCTCTACCTCAACTCCTAAAATGATTAGCTATCCTAAGAGCTTTTGCATCTTGTCTCATTGCCAGTATTCTTTTCTTGGAATTAAATGATGCTGACCAACTGAATTTCAGTGATATGGTTTTTTACTCATGTCGGACCAAGGGACAGAAAGCTCAGGATTCTGGGCTAGTGGTTGTCCACTCCTCCATGTAGGCCTTGAGCTGTGCCTGCAGCCTCAAGGTCTCAGTCCTCTATGTTCATCAGTATTGCCTCAGGTCTGCAGCACCTAAGAGTGGCAGAGGTGGAAACAAGTGTCCTTTACCCCATGTTTCTGGCTCCCAGGAGAGTCACCCTACCCCTTCTGCAGGCTCTACACCACTTACAAAGCATTCTCCTGGAGTGGACTTATCTGTGTCCTTTAAGGACTTCTGAAACCTCAGCTCTACAATGTCAATGGGCCCTGGTGACACTGTGAGTGGTAAGTCTTGCCAGATGAAAGACAGACTTTCCTTGATTAAATGTGGCCACTTGACTCTCCTGTTACCTCTCTTCCCCTCTGGTGGCAGTGTGTGGAAGGCAGGGTTGTGATAAACAGTGAAAAAGATCATATTCTTGGAATGTAGTGGTTATGGCTAAAGAGTTTAAGAGAAGACATGGTTGGAAAATATCTTCTCCTGCCTTTTGGCTGTAAAATTCTGAATGGCAAATTTAACAACAGAAAAATAACTTATACTCTGAGTATATATACTCTGAGTAAGATTTGCATTTGTGGTTTTATAAAAAAATCAGTAACAACCTTTGAAACAGTCCTTGGAAGCCAATATCCAAGGGTGGCATGATGGAATGAGGGCATTTCATGGTTAGAGATATTGCTGGTGTTAGCTAGATGGTTTGAACTGCTTGCAAAAGCAAGGGAATCTATTTTTTTTTTCAAGACAGTTTCCTAAAGCTGTGGCTTCTTGAGTCAGTAGTATTGCTATATTTTTCTTGTGGTGGTAGATATGAAATTAGTGTGAAATAACACATTGAATAATAAAAAAATGAAGAAATGGTTTCTGGACCTAAATAGAATGACATGGCTCCTATACTCTAGAAAGAATCTCCATATGTACTGACTAGACAATAAGCAAGTACATAAGTACTGCTCTCTATTATTCTATAATAAATCACTATACCTCACAAGTACCTGCTGAAACTCTGAAAAAATATTTTTCTAGGACCCACCCTGTACCTTAGAGATAATTCTAGAAAGCAACTTCTAGCACGAGAATATGCTTTAGGGGCTCTGTAACAACCTAAAGGGGTGGGATGGAGAGGGAGATGAGAGGGAGGTTCAAGAAGGAGGGGACATGTGTATACCTATGGTTGATTCATGTTGACTTTTGGCAGAAACTAACAATCCTCTAAAGCAATTATCCTTCAATTAAAACATATATAAATTTTAAAAAAGAGAATGTGGTTTATAAACTAGTAAGTCTATATTGTCAATACAAAAAATAGGAAAAGAGAAGTTATCTATTCCTGCTTTGTAAAATAATATGAAGTGAGAAGTTAGTAGAATATAAGTGATATCAAAATTTTAGTATTCCTTCATTGGCAGCAAGGTGAAGCCCATTGTTAAATGGACACCAGAATGCTTACATTCATGTATAAAGCAGGAATAATAACAAAATTGATAGGTGACATATGTGTACAAACTTTCAGAGTCCTCATTTCTCAAAGGTCATGCTGAAAGGAAAGGATGATATAAAAGATTTATCTTCAACTTCAATGTCTTTTATTTATCACTTTTTCATAGTCTTGCATAATTTCCACGAAAAATAATTCTGCACTTTTCAACTAGGATATTTACAAAATTTTTAAACATCACTTTACTGTGTCATTCAAGAATTTTGTGCTTTGATCCAGATGGTACAAATGACATGGTTCCTAGGGTGAAAAAATAATTTTAAAAATCAATAAGAGATGCATTGTTTACTGGTAGATAAAAAATGGTCTAGGATATTGACATCTTTATTCTTTAAATTCTTTGTTTCCTGGAATTTTTTCTGTCTAATATTTCTATGTAAAATTGACATCCAGAGAATAAGTAGTTAATATTAGAGGAATATTCTTGTCATTATTATTGAAATAATTGCAGATTAAAGGAATAGAAGAAATATATTCTTAATTATGCTCATTATCATAAATAAAATTAATCAGCCTAGTGTATTTGAATAATAAAACTTACAGTAAAATTTAACTGCTATAGGAATCATTCACATGGAAATACAAATATTTTAGCTGGTTAGATATAGAATTGAGGCATAAAAAAATCACACCATGATGACAGATTATGACACTAGTTAAAAAAATTAAAAATCATAAAATCGTTGCCTGATTACTTAACCTTCTTTAAAAGAAAAAACTAAAACACATATATCACATTGTGTGATATGTATGGTATATATCACATATATCACAGTGATGCTGCTTTAATTACCCCACAAAAGAACACCTTACTACATGTTTAGAAGAATAAAAATACTTTTATTACACTTGTCATATGCTTCCCTACTGGCTCAGTTGGTAAGGAATCTTCCTCCAAGGCAGGAGACCCAGGTCAATCCCTGGGTCAGGAAGATCTCCTAGAGAAGAGAATGGCAACCCACTCTAGCATTATTGCCTGGAGAATTCCATGGGCAGAGGAGTCTGGCTGCCCAAAGTCCATGGGGTCACAAAGAGTCAAACATGACTGAGAGATTTTCACTTCACATGTATTCATTATGAAAAATTAGAAAAAAAAAAAAGCATGTAAACCTAAATTTAAATCAGCCAAATCTTCCCACAACCCATTTTGTAATGTTATACCTATTACACATGTGTATTTGATGAATAGGCACATATTTATTTTGTATATTTCAATTGAGGTTGTACAACTGACATTTTTACTCATTACATTAACATATTTCCATGTAAATTATATGTATCATCAATATCTTACATTATCACCTTCAATGGTTTATTGAGTTGCCCTGTATAGGTGTGGTAGTGCTGTTCTTCAGTCACTAAGTCATGTCTGACTCTTTGTGACCCTGCAGACTGCCGTATGCCACGCTTCCCTGTCTTTCGCTATCTTCCAGAGTTTGCTCAGATTCATATCCACTGAGTCGGTGACACTATCTAACCATCTGATCCTCTGCCGCCCTCTTCTCCTTTTGCCGTTTATCTTTCAGAGCATTTGGGTCTTTTCCAATGAGTTGGTTCTTCACATCAGGTGGCCAAAGTATTGGAGCTTCAACATCAGTCCTTCCAATGAATATTCAGGGTAGATTTCCTTTATGATTGACCAGTTTGATCTCCTTGCTGTCCCTTTCAAGAGTCTTCTCCAGCATCATAGTTTGAAAGTATCAGTTCTTCAGTGCTCAGCCTTCTTTACAGTCCAACTTTCACATCTGTACATGACTACTGGAAAATCCCTAGCTTTTACTATATCAATCTTAGTCCTCAAAGTGGTGTCTCAGCTTCTTAATATGCTGTCTAGGTTTGTCACAGATTTTCTTCTAAGGAGCAAGCATCTTTGAATTTTATGGCTACAGTCACTGTCCACAGTGATTTCAGAGTCCAAGAAAATAAAATCTGTCACTGCTTCCACTTATTCTCCTTTATTTGCCATGAAGTTATGGAACTGGATGCCATGATCTTAGTTTTTTGTATGTTGAATTTTAAGCCAGCTTTTTCACTCTCCTTCTTCATACTCATCAAGAGTCTCTTTAGTTCCTCTTTGCTTTCTGCCATTAGAATGGTATCATATGCATGTCTGAAGTTGTTGATATTTTTCCTGGCCATCTTGATTGTACACCTGTATATGTGCAATATAATTATTTCCTTTTTTTCTGGGAAATTTGGACTATTGCCAAATAACCTTGCACTAAAGATCATGAAAATTTATCTGTGTTCACTTGTTTGATCTTTCCTTATGATAAATTCATAGAAAAGAATTTGTTGGGTCAAGAGGTAAAACATTTTGAAGACTTTTGACACATATCACTACTTTGTCCTCCAGAAATATTATTTTCTGGGTTCTCATTCAGTTGAGAGATATGATTCTTGTATGCCTAACTTACCATTTTGTTTTGTGAATAAAGCTATTTTATGATAAGCTATTTTATGTTCCAGATTTCTCACTGATTCTTTGATATTGACTTCCAAATTTTGATATATAAGTTCCTTCATTATTTTTCATGTTCTTATCTGGAAATAAATACTAATTTATACAAAGAAAGGAAATCTTCACTAAATAATTTATTAAAAATTAAACATTTTTGAAATGAAAATAATTCAAGTTAATTTGATTTGTAAATGCCAATGTCAGCATTAATAGTGTCTTTGGAAAAAGCTTTTATTAATAATATTCTATATTTTTCCAATTGAGTTTGTAACAGCTAGTATGTAACTTTCATTCAGAAAAAGTCTTGATAGTGGATATCCAACTTTTATCAAGGTTTAAATTTTAAAATTCTCTATTAAGTTTTAAAATGTTAACAGTAAAATATCCTAGATTTAACTAGTTCAGTCTTCTGAACCATCAGTCTAAGAATTATGTGTCAAGGGCTTAATGTTACTGAAAAGATAATTTTCTGATTCTGTTGGAGCTCATAATTTATTATTCAGTTAAAAAACAAGAAACTGACATGCAGATTTTTTAACAGTCAAATATTTTTGAAAATTAATGAAAACAAAATGAGCAGATTTGAAGCTTCAGTGCCATCTGTTTAGAGATCTGAGTAACATGCTTCAAAATTAAATTACTAAATAATGGTTCAAAGATACTCAAATTCTGGGATTTCCATTACTTGTTTTAGCTTTTTCCATTCTCAGAAGCATTTTCTAAGAAATTAGGTTACTAGGAATTACTAAGAATGGCTCAGGTTTACTGCTGGTATTTTGGTTTGAAGCAACTTTTCCTCAATAAGAACAAATTACAGTTCTGCCTAATATGTGTCGTATGACAGAATATTGATAAGGTTTTTAAATAAACATATTTGGGGGAAAATTGCCTGGAACAAGAAATATTTAAACTAGCCAGATAAATTCAGGACTTCTGGTTATTTTGTGTATCTGGTTTCACTTTTCACATCAGAGTCAGTTAGCAACAGGACAGAAGTTCAAGATTCTTTAAGCAAGACTTCTGCTGATCCTCTTTAGCTTATCAATAGATGCAGAATGAGAAGGAGTCATGAACTTCAAGCTGCTTCTTCTCCTTCCCTGTGCACTCACACAAGTGAGTATGTGCACACAGATATGCACAGATGCACACACAGGCTCTACCAGGCAGATCCTGTACATCTCATTCAAGTGCCCCCTAAAAGGGCACAATGATGCTTTTGCTGCCTTGAGAGAGGGCAACAGAGAGTGTCCTAATTAAAGCACATAGGAAAGACATATATGAGTTGGTCCACATGATATTTGTTTTTAAAAATGGCAAACCTAAGTGAAATCAGTTAACAGACTTACACAAATGTAACATTTGCAATATTTTACTGGTGATTTTGAATTTTATTAAAAGCCTTGTCAGGTGATTTTGAATTTTATTAAAAGCATTGTCAATGGATAAAGGCTCAAGAGATCATTAAATGTGGTGGTTTAGTCGCTAAGTCATGTCCAACTCTTGCGACTCTGTGGACTGTAGCCCACCAAGCCCCTCTGACCGTGGGATATTCCAAGCAATAATACTGAAGTGGTTTGTCGTTTCAAGAAATTTTATCTAATGAATATGAATTTGTTAGGTAGTTAGAATAGGAAAAAGTCCAGCATGGCAGTGGCTAAAAGACAAGGAAGGGAAAAGCCCACGAAAATAGAACAAAGGAAGGTCTGAGGACCAGAGTGAGGACCTCAGGTAAAACAAACAGCACTCCTGGCTAGCCCAATTTACACAGGGCAAGCCCAGGGGGAGGAGAAAAAACATAAAAAGAGGAACCAAAGTGCTGGGGGTCTCTAGCTCTCTCTCGCTCCCTCTCCTTTTTTGTCTTTTGTGTCAGCACACCCTCACGCCTCCAGGATGTATTTTCCTTTATTTTCTAAATAAAACTGAGCTGTAATACGGAACTGTAACACTGGTCCATCCGAGAGCTGTGACACTGGTCTGTTCAAGGGCTGTAACTGTGACCCATCCGAGGGCTGTAACGCTGGTCCGTTGCTTCAAATTTTTGTTGTGATGAGACAGAACCAAGGAAATTACACACTTCCCTGACATCTATGGTGCCGTTTCTCCGATTTAACCTGGCTGAAACAACTTTGGCATGCCCCCACAAGGAGGAGGCCAAGCACAGCAGGAGCCCAGCTCCGGAAAGCTCCCCTGGTAGGGGTTGAACGTGAAGAAAACACAGCGCAGGGGAAGTGACAAGAAGCCCCGCGTGCTGGAAACGGATAGCGAAAAATGAACTCAGCAGAAAGCTCATGCGGCTCAGTCTCAGATTCCAGAAGACCTCTGGTTGAGGTAGGAGGTCCTCACTCCTATGGCTGAAAGGACATAACGCCTAACAAAATCTTAATTCCTTTACAATCTCTTGTTTCTTGTTTTCTTGAACCCCCTGCAAACGGGTGAGCAGCAGTGGGAGTAGTTGAGGGAATATGGCAGGGCCTACTCCTCAGTATGTCCCCAAGGCTCCACTATCTGCTGGGCCCCAGTAAGCTGTTACCCAAGCCAGTGGGGGTTCTTCTGTCTTTAATCTTTGTGCCAAGGATCAGGCCAATGAAAACTGTGAGCACAGGTCAGATATTTAGCAGATTTTCCAACGGGTTATGAAGGGGATTCCTCAGCACTTTGTTCCCACTGCTGTTTCCTCCCATCCTTCAGCTCCTCTCTCCTGGGACTTGAGCCCAGCCAAAACCCATGATGCCTGGCTTTAGGATCTAATGAAGCTCAGGCTCTGATGTCTCATTGCAAAAATTCAGTTAGAGACATAGCAATAGGTAAGAGGTGGATTTGTTCCTATTCAGAGAGAAACACACTCCACAGGGTGTGGGCCATAACAGAGGGCAAGTGCAGAGGCCATGCAATGTGGTGTCGCTAGGTTTGGCAAGCTGGGTGAATTCATATGCTAATGAGTGGGGGGATCATCACAGCCAGTGGGGAACCACCCACTCCTCCGTCTTTTGACAGTGCCTTGGAACTGTCCTGTCACCTCTGGGTGTGTCATTTAGCTTGCAGATTAGGGATCAAAGTCTAGTTGAATTTGACTTGTCGTCTTGGACCCATTTGATTTTAATCAGTTTATGTTATGTCCTTGTGCTAAGTAATTCTTTCAAAAGTTGTGCCCTGCCCCGTTTGCTCCTGTTTCATGCTCTTTTCCTGAGCCCCATCCAGACCCAAAATGTTGCCTCTACAATCTTCTGGAGGGACAACCAGAAAATAGCTGGCCCTTGGGAGGGAAATTCTGTATAATATCCAATCCCTCTAGATATTCAGGCCTTCATCTTCCATGTTTTATACAACATATGCAACATCAGCATCTCTCAGTGAACCTGCTAGGGAGGGAGACAGGCACACAATGCCTGCTAGAAGTCCATCTGTTGGCATTCTTTCAAAGGCAATTGGGCTTCCAGGGATAATGTTTGCCACTTTGGAAGTTAGCCCTGCAGGCTGTTTGGGTCCAAATCCTTACCACCCTTCTAAAGTTACAAACAAACCCCCAGATCAAATCTCCATTCCACTTTTATGTCTGTTGCCTCTTATCAGTTTGTTCTTAAGCCACTTATTAACTCCTACAACCATGACCCTGCCCCCTTGTAGGCAACATTGCTCCATCCCGCCTATTATTAAAATAATCTTAATGCCCCTAACAGGGCCAGATAACCCACTCCTTTGTCATTACCTCTGTTATTACCTAAAGTGGGTCTATGACAATGAAATGTTTACCATTGGAGACACCCTAACTTGCTCTTATGGAGGACTAGGGGAGGAAATCAGTGAATTACATTCTCTCAGAGCAGTAAGAGGATAAGGCTTATGACTGTTTCACCAGGTTCCCAGTCTCAGGGCACAGGCTTGGATTGCTTTACACCATGATATCTATTCCTATATGCGGTGAAAAAACTGGCAATGAGTTAAAGCTACAACCCCTTAATACTACCCAGCACTGGTCACGCTGGAGACCTTGGGGATGCCCAACTCCAGCCCGGGAGTCCTAGAGGTCAACCTGCCTCAACCTGCCTAGGAATCCAGTCCCCAGAATGTTGTCATGCCTCAGCCTGCTTGGGGATTCATCAGCCCGGGATCCCAGGAAGTCGACCTGCCTAGGAATCTGGTCCCTGGGAGGTTTTCAAGCCTCAACCTGCTCAAAGATCCACCAGTCCAGGGAGTCCCAGGAGGTCGACCTGTATCAACCTGCCCAGAGACCCAATTCTTGGGAAGCTGATATGCCTTGACCTGCCCGGGAATTTGATCTCCAGGAGGCTGTCACGCCTCAGCTTGCCTGGGGATCTGCAACATGACCCAGGGATGCCTTGCTCTCAGGTTGCAACAGTACTGCGTAGGATAAGTTTCAAAAAGACTCACCACTAAGGAAGTCCACCCATGGAAATAGAAGGAAACCTATTACTTGTGGTACTATGCCCAGTGTCAGCAATAACTCAGGAGCCCAGTGAGAACCCCATTGCCTTTCTGGAAACGCTAAAAGAGGCCCTCCAAAAGTTTACCAATCTGGACTTAGACTCTTATGAGGGACAGGTGATTTTAAAGGACAAATTTCTGCCCCAATGTGCATCAGACATCAGTATAAAGTTACAACAGCTATAGCAGCAGGACCCTGCTGCCTCTTTAGATGAGATGGTCCAGACAGCCACCAATACCTTTTATAAGAGAGAACAGGAGAGGGAGGCTAAGGACCAGGAAAGGGAGAAAAGGAAAGAGACAAGGCATGCCCAGATGCTGGCAGCCCTCCAGGGAAGCTCTATGGCAAACCCCGAGTCCTTGAAGGACAAGGGAAGAGGCAAATACCTAATCTGTAGACAGGTGGGGCATTGGGCCAAAGAGTGTCCAAACCGTGACAAGTCTCCTAAAATGGCTTGCTACAAATGCCATCAATTGGGACATTGGGCGGCACTCTGCCCTCGGGACCCAAGAGCCTCAAGGTCAAGCGCCAACCCTTCCCTCACGATGGTTCAACAGGACTGAAGCGGCCCACTCCAGCCAGCCCACCTGTCACCGATAACTATCACGGGGCTGGAGCCAAGGGTGCAACTGGATGTGGCAGGTAGGTCTGAGAATTTGTTGGTTGACACAGGGGCTACCTACTCTGTCCTGACCTCCTACTCTGGAGCCTTCTCCTCCCAAACCTGTACCATTTTGGGTGCTATAGGAAAAACAGTTACTAAAAGATTCACCTGAGCACTTCTTTGTTGCTGGGATGGACAAACATTTTCCCACCAGTTTCTGGTGGTTCCTGCGTGTCCTCCTCCCTTATTGTGAAGAAATCTCCCCCTGCCTTTGAAATCTTACAGCTATTAAAATCCTGATAGAAGAGGCTTTAAAACTCTCTTTTGAGGGCAAATTAACTTGTTACCAGCCACCAAGTGAAACAACTCCTAAATGGGAGAGGCCATTTATGGATGTCTGATCAAAGAATCCTCAGATATCAAGTAGTGCTGATGGAAAATCCAGGCCTCACTATATCCCCTTGTGAGGTTCTTAACCCAGCCACCCTCCTGCCTACACCCAAGGGCTCTCTCCCCTTTAACTCTTGCCTAGAAACCTTGGACCCCTGGATAAAACCCCGAGAGGGACTATCAGAAGATACTCTGACCAATCCTGAGGAAATCTGGTACAGTGATGGAAGCAGCTTTGCCTTGGATGGAAAAAGAAGAGCTGGATATGTAGTAGTCTCCAATTTTGAGACCATAGAGGCTAAACCTTTGCCACCAGGGACTTCAGCCCAATTAGCTGAGCTCATAGCCCTGACTCAAGCTTTAGAGCTAGGAAAAGGAAAAAGAGCAGCCATTTACACTGACTCCAAGTATGCCTTTCTGGTGCAGTGCTACATGCACATGCTGCTGCTTGGAAAGAAAGAGGCCACTAGAGGGTCCCCAGTCAAATATGATGATCAAATCCTTAGACTCTTAGAGGCAGTCCATCTGCCCACTGAGGTTTCAGTCTCCCACTGTAAAGGACACCAAAAAGGGAGCATGGAAGTGGCACGAGGGAATCGAGCAGCTGATCAAGCAGCTAAGAGAGCAGCCTTACAGAACAATGACCCAGTAGGGGTTCCCACCTTAGTTCCACACTAATTTTCCAGAAACTCCTTCATATACTGAAGGTGAGACTCTTAAAGCTAAGACTGAGGGCTTTCAAGATCATATTGGGTGGTTCCAAAAGGAGAGACTCCTTTTTCTGCCTGGGTACCTCCAATGGAAGTTGGTTAACTCCTTACATGCAACCATTCATTTTGGGGGAAAGGCCCTCCAAAGATTACTAGAAAGGTCCTTCAGAGAAACAGGGCTCCAAATGACTATAAGGCAAGTGGTCGCCTCTTGTCCCACTTGCCAGTTAAATAACCCCCAAGGAGCTTGAAGATCCCAGCTGGCCCAGCCTGTCTAATGACGTGGGACCTACCCAGAAGAGGACTGGCAGATGGACTTCACCCAGATGTCAGTTTCTCAAGGGTATAAATACCTATTAGTCATGATAGATACATTCACAGGATGGATTGAAGGCTTTCCCACACGGGCTGAGAAAGCTGAGGAGGTGGTAAAAAAATTGCTCCATGAAATCATTCTAAGATTTGGTCTGCCCAAGTCATTACAAAATGACAATGGGACAATCATTTACTTCTAAGTTCACCCAAGGGATCTCTAAAGCATTACTTACTATCTCCTTGTGCCTGGAGGCCTCAGTCTTCAGTAAAAATAGAAAGAGCCAACCAATTCTTAAAATCGGCTATAAAAAAGATAACCCAGGAGACCTCCCTGGGATGGAAGGAGGCTTTACCAATAGCTCTCCTCTGAACCGGTATTGCTCCCAAGGAACATGTTGGTCTTAGTCCTTATTAGATGCTATATGGGAGAACTTTTGTTTATGTCAATGACCTCTTCCTAGATCCAGAGGCTCAGACCCTCTGGTCTTATACCATAGCCATTGGGCAATTCCAACAGGATATGTGCTTATGGGGAGTCAACCAAGACCTAAAAGATTCTAAAGAGTCACCACTATATGCTCCAGGGACTCAAGTCTTAATTAAAGTCTGGAAAGATGGGTTCTCAAAGGCTCAACTCCAGCCCACATGGAAGGGCCCCTACCCTATAACACTTTCTACCTCCACACCAGTCAAGGTACCAGGACATGACTCCTGGATTCACTACTCACGAGTAAAGCCATAGAAGACAACAGAAGAGCACACTCAATACACCTGTGAGCCCCCAGGAGATCTCAGATGCCTCTTCAGAACTACAAATGAGTGCCATTCTAATGAACACCCCCAAAATTAAGTTTCTGGGGATAAGATTTCTCAGAACAGCTCTAAAGAGACAACACATCTTGGCAGGGGTTGTACTCCAAAACAGACAGATAGATCTTCTGATCCCTGAACAAGGAGGGATGAGCCATCTTGAATGAGACATATTGTTTCTGGGTAAATACCTCCAGCTAAGTTAAAGAAAGTCTCACAGACCTCAAGAAAAACATTCAGACACGACATAATCTCAAAGAACAAGCTGGAGAGTTCTCTGGGTGGTTTCAATGTCTCTTTGGGGGGTCTTCCTGGTGATGGAAATTTGGAGTTGGCTAATGCCCACTAGTCCTTATTATCACCATATTGATGCTACTTATGATTGCTCCATGTATTATCAATTGTCTAACCTGTTTTGTCTTTGCCCAGGTCAACAAGCTACAACATGCAGCGCCAGTTCAACAAGGATATATAAAACTACAGCCAACCAAAGAAAATATCACTCACCCTTGGATGGACACCGCTATAAGGACTCTCAGGCCTAAGACTAGCAAGATGGGGAGGCCCAATGCCCCTCACCATCCCAGTTCAGCAGGAAGTAGCCAGAAAGACCTCGACGTCCTTATTCCCAAAGAATTGGGCCTCCCGTCTCTTAAGAGGGGAATGTTAGGTAGTTAGTATAGGAAAAAGGAGTCCAGCATGGCAGTGGCTAAAAGACAAGGAAGGGAAATCCCACGAAAATAGAACAAAGGAAGGTCTGAGGACCAGTGTGAGGACCTCAGGTAGAACAAACAACACTCCTGGCTATCCCAATTTACATCGGGCAGGCCCAAGGGCAGGAGAAAAAACATACAAAAAGAGGAGTCAAAGGGACGGGGGTCTCTCACTGTCTCTCGCTCTCTCTCTTCTCTTCGCGTCTTTTGGGTCGGCATGCCCTCATGCCTTAAGGATGTATTTTCCTTTATTTTCTAAATAAAACTGAGCTGTAACATGGAGCTGTAACACTGGTCCATCTGAGAGCTGTGACATTGGTCTGTTCAAGAGCTGTGACAGTGGCCCGTCCGAGGGTTGTAACGCTGGTCCGTCGCTTCAAATTTTTGTTGTGATAAGATAGAACTGAGGAAATTACACACTCCCCTGACAAATTGAAAGTTTCACAAAATTATTTCAAGATAGCTACACAAACACATGTAAACATTTAAGTTTGTAACCTTCCTTTAAGCTTATTTAAAATGACTTAGAAGTATATTAAATCATTTTGACTGCATAAGAGGATGCAAAATAAGAAAAGTAATTACTGTAGATTAAATAATGGCATATGATTCATTCCCATTATTTTTGAGTGATGTACTCTAAAATTTGTATGCAAAAGATTTTATGTGTGTTAAATTTTCACTTGCACTGGTGACAGTAAAGGTGTTTGCCAATTCATGAGCATATTCTAGGTAATTTCCCAAACGATACACTTCTAATTACAACACTTTGTTAAATCATGTTGTGCTTGGTCCCATAGCACTTCTGCTCTGCTGGTGGCATCAGCTTGAATTACTTCATTTGCAAATGTAAGGCGGCTGTTTTATTACTGGAAACTCCTTCTGTGATAGACTAAGACGAAAAAAAACACAATGATTCACAAAAGAAATAAAATTGCATGACAAAATATTTTGACAGAGTGAAGAATAGAAAAGTAAAAGTATAATAGGAAAACTCTTCACTCTTGTAGCCTCTCTCATAGTTACTTTCTCACAGTAATATTGAACATTAATACTTTTCAAAAGCTTATTTCTTTTTAATGTTGAAAGAGTAAATCAACTAAAGATGTTTTCCTACTAAAACATGCTGAGTACTGGAGATCTTGGAGAGCAATCAGTAGGAACATTTTTGCTTTTTCCTCTTTCTAGCTCATCAGGGTTAAAATAATTCTCTGTCTTTGTTTTGTTCTGTCATTTTGTACATAACCAGCACATATGGCCAGTCCTTAGGAGAGTGGCACGTTTGGGGCTGAGAAAGAGGGATTACTTTGTTTCTGCTCTATAGCAAATGGAAAGTAAACAACTCGTAATTCTTGGGCCAATTGGCCTTTTGATGTGTTAATACCATATCTGTGTTACTGTTGGCATAAAAGATACCAATGTAAAATGAAAAATCCCAGTGTATTTCATGATTTGACATTGCAGTTTTGATAGTCACTGGGCTGTGTTAAAGTCTTCATTTATTCCCTTTCTTTGTTCAATATTGTACCATTTTAAAGATGAGAATAATGGTAAATGTGTAACATCTATTTTGGACATGCCTAACTGATATCATCTTATTAAGGTCAGTGTTTTAGAACCAGTGGGAGAATAGAATCAAATGTGATGGAAAATATAAATTAACTTCTGATAAAATGAATATAAATACTCCAAATTTATGACATTTCATGCTGATTATTTTCTGTGCTGACTGAAGAATATTGCACAATGTGAGAGTTGTAAGCTAAGTTTTATTTGGGGCTAAATGAGGACTAAAGTCCAGGAAGCAGTCTCTTGGGTAGCCCTGTGGTTAGTGTATGTGTGTGTGTATATATATATATATATATATATATATATATATGTATATATATATATATATACATATATATATATATATATATATGATTAAAGTGAAGGGGGAATACATCCAATCAAGCTTTTCTATATAGGCAAAGATGTAAGAAATTGGGCTTATAATAATAATTTTATCCTGTAAATACCTTTATGAAGATTGGTTCTGTCAAGTTTTTCCTAGAGCACAGAGTGCCTCATTCCTGATCTCCACCCTGAATTTCTTTCAGAGTGTGTTAAAGTCAGCTAGGACAGTGGCTAGTAAGTTCATTCTTGCAGAATTTTGTGTGTGTTAACTCGTTTCAGTCATGTCTGACTCTTTGTGACCCAATGGACTCTAGCCTGCCAGGCTCCTCTGTCCATGGGATTCCAGGCAAGAATATTACAGTGGATTGCCATTCCATCCTCCAAGGAACCTACCCAACCCAGGAATCGACCCTGCCTTTCTTATGTCTCCTGCATTGGCAGGTGTGTTCTTTACCACTAGGGCCACCTTGGAAGTGGTAAAACACATACATACAATGAGTTCATTTTTGCAGAACCAGATGACAAACAATAATTTTTAGTTGGTAAATGTCTACTACTTACAAGTTCTATCCCTTATTTGCAGTACATCCTTGAGAAAGCTACTGAACCTCTTTATGTTGCAACTTCTCATCCATAAAGTAGAAAAAAAAAAAAAATAATAATAATAATAATATTATATCATATAGTTGTTGTGATGATTAAATGAGATAATACAAGTAACCAGAAGAAAAAGTCAAAAGGAAAACATGATCAATACATATATTCAGTTTTCTTCTAAAGTTCCTGCTGTTATGTGCTGACCTAGTTTGATTGCCTCAGGAGCAAGAACAAATGTGTGAGTTACATGAGGATGCAAACATACTCTCTGAAAGGTCACTGAAATACTGCCCAAGTGACCATGTGATCTGAAGAGAAATAGGGCTTTATGGGATGTGGCTTTTTGCAGTGTTGACTCTTTCTGCAGGTTTAAATATTCTTCCAGACAGAATCATATGTTTCTGGATTTAGGAAGCAACAGATGGCAAGTACCATACTGTTCTAGTTAGTGAGGAGTAGTGTACATTTTCTTAGCTCTCCTACATCTCAAGTCAACAATAGATTGTGTCAGCACTTCATGAAACAGAAATTTTTCCTAAGGAAGAAGAAACTATGACATAGTAAAGTATGTATTAGCATAAAGGCATAAGTCATAGTCTTGTGGGAATGGTATTCCTAAAACCTCTCCCAATTTTCTTTTTTCATAAAATATAAAATAACAGTAAAGAATAGAAAGATGAGAGTTCAAATCAAGCTGTCTGCATGGAGCCCATGAGAGCACTAGATATAGATCAACTTGAAAACTTCAGAGAATAGAGATAAGATTTTCAAACCCAGCCTTTGGTTAAAATCATGATAAGAATGATACTTATCATTTAGACTTTTCATAATGAAGTACCCCTTTTGTAATTTGTTTTTAGTATCCAGAACCCTGAAGTATTATTTATCTAAAAGTCACAATATTAAAATGAGTATTGAATAAATGACGGAAGTTAGGACAATGTAAACTGATTATATAGAGGCCATTTATTTTTTCCACTGAGAATGAAAGAAATAAAGGACAAAATAGAATAAAATAAAAATGTTCAAGTGGCCAAAATTATTTTTTGTAATGCTTGTAGGACATTCACCTGATGACAGGCATAAAAGCTTAAAACCATTCAACTCAGGCAAACAAAGTACAAATTTATGTTACAAAGGAAGGATTATGGCACTTTTTTTTTTTTCTCAGTAGGAAAATGGAGCTTCTGGTGAAATCTCCATCAAGAAATTACTCCTGAATACAACCCCCATCCATCTTAATACAAATCAAGGATGGTACATAGACACAAAAACAAATGAAATCATTTCCAGGAAGTAAAGACAGAAGGCTGACTTTTACTATTAGTTTTTCCTTTTGTTGGGAATGGACAGTGTTGAGGACTCTTACTTAAAAAGAGCAAGTATATAAAGATTTTAAAAACTGACCAATAGTCATACCCCTTGAGTCCTTGCTGGACAAATCATAAAAGCATAGGAAAAATTATTTAGAGGATAGACATTTCGGTTAGCTGGGAGTGTTTACTTTTTTGTTCAGGTAATCATGCAACAAAATATTTATGTAAGGACATCTGGCTCACATATATAAACATTTCAAGTTAACTATATATTTAACCAGCATCTCAGAATGTAGTTTCAAAAATTCTTAAAGTCATATGATGTTGATGAAGTTATCATTAGCTAATCTTGACATTATTCTAGAGTGGATAAAAACAGGCGACAATATGCTTTATATAATATTTCTTAACAAGGCTTATTTCCATATATAGGTGTTAGCATTTATTTTGCCATTTTGAAAAAGGACTCATTACTTAAAAGGACTCATTATTTTTATTTAAGAGGTCTGCTACTCTTAAGCCAAAATTCAAAAGTACTCTACATGTGGTTCCAAATATTGTGTGGATTTGAACTGAAAAACTACTGAAAATGGAGGTGGGGCCTTTTAGTGGTGAGTACAAAGTCATCTCTATAAGTGGCCACTGACATTGAAGGAGGAAAGATGAGAGGCAAGATAAATTATACAAACTCAAAACACGGCAGGATGGGGACATTAAATATTGAGGCCAACATTTCATGTGTACAGCAGTTCCTGAAGACATCAGATTGAGCATCACTCAATCACTAGGAAACATTCTAAATAATATCGGGATAGTCTATTCATCATGAAGACAAAGAACATACATAAAACTATAACATGATAGAAATGAGTTGGCACGTTGTTGTTTACAGGTCAGTTAGAAGAAATAAAACAATTACTTGGAAACTACGAATTACCAAAATTCAACCAAGATGAACAATGCCATCTGCATTGCTGTATATTCATCAAGAAAAACCAAATTGTGTTTAAAGGACCCCAGAGAGAAATCTCCAAATATAGCTGATTTCACAAAGGAATTTTACCAAAGATTTAAAGAAGAATTACTGCTAAATTAACACCTATTCCTCAAGAAAATAGAAGAGGATGGAACACTTGCCAACATATTTTATGAAGCCAATACTCTAATAGCAAAATCAGACAAAAGGGTGAGAACATGCACACAAATACACACAAAGCACCAGTAACCACAGAACAATATCTCTCATGAATTTAAGCCAAAATCCTTGACAAAATATTATAAAGCCAGTGGGATTTATGAAAATATTAAAATCTATAAAACTAATACAAAATATTATAAATCCAATGATGTATGAAAATATTTAATATTTAAATATTAAATCACTACAACAAAGTAAGTTACTCCAGCAGGCAATATTGGTTCAATTCTAGAAAACCAATTAATGTAATCTACCACATTCAGAAACTAACAAAGAAAAAAATCATATGATCATATGCATTTATGCAGAAAAATCATTTCACAAAATTTAGTACCCATTCATGGTAAAAAGAAACAGAAAAAAACCTTCAGCAAACTAAGAACAGAGGAGAATTTCTTCAATCTCATAAAGAACATGTACATAAAAACTATAGCTAGGAGCACACTTAATGTTGAAAAACTGAATTATTTCCCTTTAAGATTAAGACAAAACTATCCACTCTCACCATTCTTCAGCATAGAATTAGAATTTCAAGCCAGTGCAGTAATGTAATAAAAATAAATAAAAGCCAATAGAATATACCTAATGCTTTACAATAAATGTTAAAAATGAAATATAACCTGTAAAAATTAGAAATCACTTTATTGTATCCCTGTTGACTCAGACAGTAAAGAATCCACCTGCAAATGTGGGAGACCTGGGTTCAGTCCTGGGGTTGGGAAGATCCCTTGGAGGAGGGCATGACAACACACTCCAGTATTCTTGCCTGGAGAATCCCCATTGACAGAGGATCTTGGCAGGCTATAGTCCATGGGGTCGCAAAGAGTCAGACATGACTGAGCGACTAAGCACACAGCACAATATTATATATATATATTTATATATCTTTATATACATATAAAGATTAGAGTTGGGAAAGAAAATAGAAAACTGTTTCTATTTATAGACACACGATTGTTTGCATAGAATACCTTGAGGTATCTACAAAAAATTCTTAGAATTTGTAAGGTCAGCAAGGTAATAGGATGAATGATCAACACATAAAAATCAGTTAGATTTCTATTTACTAAAAATAAGCAATATGAAATAAAAATTAAAACTCCAGTATTGTTTATAATTGCTCCAAATAAAATTAAGTATTGATACTTATGTACTAAATATAAACATGTATTTCCTATATGATGCAGCAACTATATGCTTGGGCATTTGTCCCTGAGAAATGAAAATTTATGTTCACACAAAAATCTTCATATAAATGTTCACAGTAGTTTTAATGCTGAATAATTGGAAGCAACCTAAATCTCCTTAAATGATGACTGAATAAAAAAATTGGTGCATTCATACCATTAAATGGTATACTTCAATATAAAGGAAGGAACTATTTGCATACCAATGATCTTGGTGAATTTCCTGGAAATTTCATTGAGTGAATAAAGCCAGTCTCAAAGGTACAAACTGTATGATTTCATTTATGTAACATTACTGAAATACAATACTAGAGAAAGAGAACAGATTAGAAGTTGCCATGGTTTAGGGATACAGAAAGGGCAGTAGTTGTGGCTAAAAGAGTAGTAAAAGAGAGCTCTATGATGATAGAATATATCGGTTGATTGTAGTAATGGTTGCACAAAGCTATATATGAGATATTAATAAAAGCTGTGTAACTCTATACATACACAGACATATGTTATACCTGTGAGACCTGAATAAGATTGGTGGATTTTACTGAAGAGCGCATTGTTTTTGTACATTTTGTACTCTTTGTACATTTTAGGACATCTTTCTTCATTCTACAGTTAGTGATTGAATTATAGATTAATTGAATAAGCATTTTAAATTTTAAGGATTTACTAACGATTATATTGATTATCATTCTCCAAGCTATTGTGTTACAAATAGTTTTAATTATGAGATAAATAGATAATGTAATCTGAAAGATCCTTTGCCTTGAAAAGCTAGAAGGCCCAAAGATGTAATAGGTTGATTTTGATTTAAGTAGTCATGGAGCCTATTTTGCAAAGAGAAAAATAATACGAATAATCAAAGTTATAGGATTTTCAAAAAAATATTTCTGAAAGGTGAATTAGAAAATGTAATTCAGCTAAATGGAAACCCTAAGCCTCTATGATAGCCAAGTTAAGACTGTTTTGACATCTAACTCTGGGATAATAAATCTGTTAAATGCTTTGTATATTAAACATGAAAAAAAATTACAAATAATTGGAAAAGTAATTAATAATTGGAAAAAAGAAAACAAAAGTAAACATTTAAAATCTAATTGATAACTTTTATCTATTTTTAACTTCTATTTTATATTGAAATATAGTTGATTTACAATATTGTGTTAGTTTCAGGTATGCTGCTGCTGCTAAGTCGCTTCAGTCGTGTCCTACTCTGTGCGACCCCATAGACGGCAGCCCACCAGGCTCCCCCGTCCCTGGGATTCTCCAGGCAAGAACACTGGAGTGGGTTACCATTTCCTTCTCCAATGTATGAAAGTGAAAAGTGAAAGTGAAGTCGCCAGTCGTATCCGACTCTTAGCGACCCCATGGACTGTAGCCTCCGGAGGACCAGGCTCCTCCGTCCATGGGATTTTCCAGGCAAGAGTACTGGAGTGGGGTGCCCTTCTCCAGGGGATCTTCCCAACCCAGGAATCGAACCCGGGTTTCCCTCATTGCAGGCAGCCGCTTTACCGTCTGAGCCACCAGGGAAGCCTACATATATACATACACATACAAATACAGCTATTCTTTTCAGATTCTTCCCCATTTGAGTTATTATAGAATATTGATTAGAGTTCTCTGTGCTATACAGTAAGTACTTTTTGATTATCTATTTTATATATAATAGTGTGTATATATTAACCCCAAACTCCTAATTTAATCCCGTCCCATTCACCTTTCCTCTTTGGTAACCATAAGTTTGTTTTCAAAGTCTGAGTCTGTTTCTGTTTTGTAAGTAATTTCATTTGTATCAAAAGCCCCTTGCCATTTCCTGCATTGTGCATCTCTTCAATTTTTCAGTTACTTCTTCTTCCTCTTGTCTGTCTTCTTGCCCTGTGCTCCCAATTCCAGCAGGTCTTCATTAGTAATGCACATTCACATCTTTGAAACTTCATAACTTGAAGGTTCCCATGTAGGGAACTTAATGTGTTCTATCTTCTAGATCACTTATTCCTTCTTCTGCATTATCCACTTTGCTATGTATTGCCTTTAGCTCAGGTTTTGCTTCAGCACATGAGTTTTCTAATTTTAATTGGCTCCTCTTAAAGTTGCTAGTTCTTTTTTTGACAGTAATCTGCATTTCTGTTAATAGCCTTTCTTAATTCTTCAGTAATTTCATTGCTTCCTTTTTGAACCCAGGATCTAGTAGACTGGAGAGGTCTGTTTCATTATTCTTTCAGAATTCTCTGTATCTTTTAATTGGAAGTGGTTTCTCTCTTCATTTTACTTATATTTCTCTAATTGTATGAATTTAGGAGAAACAGTTATCTGCTGTGGTATTGAAGGACTGTTTTTATGTGGGAGTGTCCTTGTGTATCTTCTGTGAGTTTCAAGTTTTGATCAAGGCTTGTTTTTAGTGTGCATGCCTGCCTCATCTTTCCTCAGTGTGTGTTCTCCATAATCCCCTAGACAAGGGGTGTGAGTACTGGTGTGGTGACCGGCTACCACACTGAATGTTGAGGTCAGGCCCCTCTTTACTGTGTAGTTGTCTTAGCCCTTTCATTGCCAGAGTCTGCTCCCTAGCTGTTGGGTAGACGCACTCAGATGCATTTCTGAACTGTGGTGTGAGTTAGGTGGAAATGAAATTCTTCCCTTGGAAGAGAAGCCACTGATTATTATTCTCCAGGAGCTGTACACCAGAAAGAGCACTCTGTGATGTTGCCTGTCACCCATTGTGTAGGCTCACAAAATACACTGTTTTTTGTGTACTGCTCTCACCCTTGCTCAACCATGGAAATTCAGGCAATTGGCCTTGGTGTCCCTCGAATTCTATGCTCATAAAGCCACTAGCACAGATCTGTTAAAACAAAACTGCTGAGGTCAGGCACCTAGACTACTTAGTCATGCACCCAACTCACCATGGGGGTTACTGAGTCAGCCCAGATCCCAGCCTGGCCTTCGCATGCATGTACCCACAGTGTTTGCAGCCACTGTCATTGGACCCAGTCATGGAAGCACTACTAATCCACTCAGATGTCCTGCAGGAACTGAGTTTACAAAACCACCTGTAGTGTGTAAATCCAGAGATCACACAGCCTTTAGGGCACTCAAATTTCAGTGCATCTGAAATCATGCACCCCATAGGTATCAGCTTGGATTTCAGCCCTGCCTTTACATGTGGGCAGCCTGCCAGTGCTTACAAGCTCCCAGAGTTCATAGACGTGGAGCTGCACTCTTTGTGAGCACTTTGAGAATGAGGCTGCTATAGCAGGCTCCACCCCTCCCTTTGGGCATGCACATTAACAATGGGACTTCAGTGGTGGACCTGGGTTATTTCCTGTACACACCTCCAGTTTTGATTGGATTGGACCACACTTTAGCCATGGCAGCTGTCTCGCACAGATAACCCCAGTCTTCTCCCTGGGTCTGTCTACTAAAGTTGGAGTTTAGCACTCCGTCCTTGAGCATACCAGCAGTCATGCATCCCAGATTGGTGGTGGCACAGAACCCCTGCGCTGGTTTCTCTGTTTCGCCTGCTGCAAGCCAGCTGCTGTGCTCGCCTCTGAGCCTCTGAAGCTTCCTTTCTGTCTTGGCTGATCTCCCCACCGCTGAAGGGGCTTCTCAATGTGAGGGAACATTTCCTCTTCATAGCTCCCTCCCAAGGGACAAGTCCTGTCCTGATTCCTGTTTTTGCTTTCATCCTATCTGGTCACATGGTGATCTTTCTTGGCATTTTTTTGTCTTTTGAGATCCTCCCCCAGCATTCAGTAGGTATTTTGTGAGAATTATTCCACATGTAGATGTATTCTTGATGTATTTGTGGGATGAGGTGAGCTTCACATCCTTCTATTCCCCCATCTTGATCTGGCCTCTCAAGCTTTTAAATACACTTTATACAAACTAAAAATTAAAACCCATGTTTATTAATACCTTACTAAATAATGAATTCTTTTTGTTCATTCTTAAAAATAATTAAACTTTCTTCATTGTTGTTCAGTTGCTAAGTCATGTCTGACTCTTTGCGACCCAGTGGACTGCATGCAGCATACCAGGGTCCCCTGTCTTTGACTATCTCCTGGAGTTTACTCAAACTAGTACAAACTATTTGCTAAATTATCTTATATGTTTGTAATTAGTAGCTGCATTGTACAGATGAGAGAGCTAAGGCTCAGAGTATAGATGTCTTACCCAATGTCACATAACTACTAATTAGTAGATACAGAATTCAAACCTTAGTGTGATTCCAAAGTCAGTGTTCTTTTTAACACAGTATGGCCTTTTTTTCCTTTCTTTCCTACAGAACCATTTTCTGGGAGCTATCAGAAAGAAGGTTCTCAATGACATTTCTTGTTTAATAAGCATATCTCTTGCAATCATGAATTTAATCTTTAAGTGCAATTGGGTCAACAATATGGACTAGGACTAAGAAAGCTAAAAATGGTGAAAAGTGTGTAAGCAAATTAAAAAGGAGGAACTGAGCATCTTAGGTTAAGATATCTAAGTGGTATCATCTGTTTGAGAAACATGTATAAACAGGTAAGGTTCTGTTTCTGACCTTATCTTAGAGACGACATTGGGGAATGAGAAGACTTGTATACAGGGTTTCTGGAGAGGAAGTTCCCTGTTATGTATTAAAAAATATATTCCCTTCATCTTTTCTACACTGCCTGTGTTCAAAACCAGCTTGCTCTTTATTGGCTGAGTAACTTGTATAAGTTTTGACCTTTCTAAGACTCAGTGTCTGTAAAACTGAGGTAATACATTAGTTCCTCAAAAATCATTTTTACCATTAAATAGAATAATGAATTTTGGGAGAATCACCTAGCAAAAATTCAATAAATGATGATGACATTGATAATAATGATGATAATTCCTTTCTCCTCCCCAAATGTATTTCTTATGATAGGAGCACAATATTTCAGAATTGAGGGCTTGCAATATAAACACATAGGTGTCCTATAAGGGTGAACTATGGCTAAAATAAAGAACTTCTTGGGGTTATCCCTCCTTCCTTGAACCAATCACCTTGATCTCTCTTCCGCAAATAGTACTCACATTTCTCTTGGGACTGTTCCACTACTAACCTGCTTGATTCTTCTAGGTAATTTAAGATGCTCATTCTTTCATATATAATGAAGCATACATTGCCATTTCTAATTAAGGTATTGGTTGGTAATCAGGAGTTCTTGACATAATGAAATACAAACTCTTATAGTAGGAATTTGACATGCTTCAAAGTCTGCTGGTAATAATGTTGGTATTGTTTGTTTCTGGTACTATAAATATAACTGACTTAAAACCAAAATGAATTTATTGGTATAATATTAAGTAGCTCATAGGATCATTGGGTGGAGAAGGAAATGGCAACCTACTCCAGTATTCTTGCCTGGAGAATCCCAGGGACAGAGGAGCCTGGTGGGCTGCCATCTGTGGGGTCGCACAGAGTTGGACATGACTTACGTGACTTAGCAGCAGCAGCAGGATCATTGGGAACACTGGAGAACTAGACTTGGGAAACAGGCAGAAATAAAAGGAGGGTAGACAACAGTCACAGACATACCAAAGAACCTATCCAATGAGACCAAGGCTTCTCTTACATAGATCCTGTAAGATCTGACATGATGTCAGCACTTGTGCTATTATATGTGAATGTCACTACAGAAAATGCTTCTGTTGCTATTATATATGAATGTCACTACAATCAATGCTCATCTGTACAATGCAACTGCCCCAGGCATTGATGTCTCTACCCAGCCACAACAGCTGAAAATAATTCTATATTTAAAATCTTATCAGTACATACAGAAAGCTAGAAGACTTTGATGTGAGAAATTGAAGAAGGCACACATAAATGGGAGGATATATCATGTTCATGGGCTTCCCTGGTAGCTCAGTTGGTAAAGAATCTGCCTGCAATGGAGGAGACCCTGGTTATATTCCTCAGTCTGGAAGATCCCCTGGAATAGGGATAGGCTACCTACACCAGTATTCATGGGTTTCCCTGAAGGCTTTGCATTGATCACTGAGGAAGGCTTTCTTATCTTTCCTTGCTATTCTTTGGAACTCTGCATTCAAATGGGTATATCTTTCCTTTTCTCCTTTGCCATTCTCATCTTTTCTTTTCTCAGCTTTTTGTAAGGTCTCCTCAGACAACCATTTTGCTTTTTTTCATTTCTTTTTCTTGGGGATGGTTTTGATCACTGCACCCTGTACAATGTCACAAACCTCCATCCATAGTTCTTCAGGCACTCTGTCTATCAGATCTAATTCCTTGAATCTATTTGCCACTTCCACTGTATAAACGTAAGGGATTTGATTTAGGTCATACCTGAATGGTCTAGTGTTTTTCCCCACTTTCTTCAATTTAAGTCTGAATTTGGCGATAAGGCGTTCATGATCTGAGCCACAGTCAGCTCCTGGTCTTGTTTGTGCTGACTGTATAGAGCTTCTCCATCTTTGCTTGCAAAGAATATAATCAATCTGATTTCAGTATTGACCATCTGGTGATGTCCATGTGTAGAGTCTTCTCTTGTGTTATGGAAGAGGGTATTTGCTATGACCAGTGTATTCTCTTGGTAAAACTCTGTTAGCCTTTGCCCTGCTTCATTTTGTACTCCAAGGCCAACTTTGCCTGTTACTCCCGGAATCCCTTGACTTCCTACTTTTGTATTCCAATCCCCTATAATGAAAAGGACATCTTTTTCTGGTGTTAGTTCTAGAAGGTCTTGTAGGTCTTCATAGAACTGTTCAACTTCAGCTTCTTCAGCAATACTGGTCAGGGCATAGTCTTGGATTACCGTGATATTGAACGGTTTGCCTTGAAAATGAACGGAGATCACTCTGTCATTTTTGAGATTGCATCCAAGTACTGCATTTCAGACTCTTTTGTTGACTATAATGACTACTCCATTTCTTCTAAGGGATTCTTGCCCACAGTAGTATATATAATGGTCATCTGATTCTCAGTGATCAATGTAAAGAAATAGAGGAAAACAATAGAATGGGAAAGACTAGACATCTCTTTAAGAAAATTAGGGATACCAAGGGAACATTTCATGCAAAGGTGACCACAATAAAGACAGAAACAGTATGAACACAACAGAAGCAGAAGAGATTAAAAAGAAGTGGCAAGAATACATAGAAGAACTATACAAAAAAGATCTTCATGACCCAGATAACCATGATATTGTGAACACTCACCAAGAGCCAGACATCTTGGAGTGCGAAGTCAAGTGGGTCTCAGGAAGCATCACTACAAACAAAGCTGGTGGAGGTGATGGAATTCCAATTGAGTTATTTCAAATCCTAAAAGATGACGCTGTAAAAGTACTTCACTCAATATGCCAGCAAATTTGGAAAACAGCAGTGGCCACAGGACTGAAAAAGGTCAGTTTTCTTTCCAATCCCAAAGAAAGGCAATGCCAAAGAATGTTCAAACTACTGCACAATTGCACTCATCTGACGTGCTAGCAAAGTAATGCTCAAAATTCTCCAAGCCACACTTCAACAGTACATGAACTATGAATTTCCAGATGTTCAAGCTGGATTTAGAAATGGCAGAGGAACAAAAGATCAAATTGCCAACATCTGTTGAATCATCGAAAAAGCAAAAGAGTTCCAGAAAATCGTCTATTTCTGCTTTATTGACTATGCCAAAGCCTTTGACTGTGTGGATCACAATAAACTGTGAAAAATTCTTTAAGAGATAGGAATACCAGACCACCTTACCCACCTCCTAAGAAATCTGTATGCAGGTCAAGAAGCAACAGTTAGAACTGGACATGGAACAACAAACTGGCTCCAAATTGGGACAGGAGTGTGTCAAGGCTGTATATTGTCATCATGCTTATTTAACATATATGCAGTGTACCTCATGAGAAATGCTGGACTGGATGAAGCACAAGCTGGAATCAAGATTGCTGGGAGAAATATCAATAACCTCAGATAAGCAGATGACAACACCCTTAAGGCAGAAAGTGAAGAAGAACTAAAGAGCTTCTTGATGAAAGTGAAAGAGGAAAGTGCAAAAGTTGGCTTAAAACTCAACATTCAGAAAACTAAGATCATGGCATCTGGTCCCAACATTTCATGGCAAATAGATGGGGAAAAAATGGAAACAGTGAGAGATTTTATTTTGGGGGGTTCCAAAATCACTGCAGATGGTGACTGCAGCCATGAAATTAAAAGATGCTTGCTCCTTGAAAGGAAAGTTATGACCAACCTAGACAGCATATTTCCTGGAGAAGGGCATCGTAACCCACTCCAGTATTCTTGCCTGGAAAATCCCATGGACAGAGGAGCCTGGTGGGCTACAGTCCATGGGGTCGCAAAGAGTCGGACATGACTGAAGCAACTTAGCATGCATGCATGCAGACAGCATATTAAAAAGCAGAGACATTACTTTGCCAACAAAGGTCCATCTAGTCAAAGCTATGGTTTTTCCGGTAGTCATGTATGGATATGAGAGTTGGACTATAAAGAGAACTGAGCATCGAAGAATTGATGCTTTTGAACTGTTGTGTTGGAGAAGACTCTTGAGAGTCCCTTGGTCTGCAACGAGATCCAACCAATCCTGAAGGAAATCACTCCTGAATATTCATTGGAAGGACTGATGCTGAAGCTGAAACTCCAATACTTTGGCCACCTGATGCGAGCAACTGACTCATTGGAAAAGCCCCTGATACTGGGAAAGATTGAAGGCAGGAGGAGAAGGGGATGACAGAGGATGAGATGGTTGGATGGCATCACCAACTCAATGGACATGAGTTTGAGTAAACTATGGGAGTTGTTGATGGACAGGGAAGTCTGGGGTGCTGCAGTACATAGGGTCATAGAGTCAGACATGACTGAACAACTGAACCGAACTGAACTGATGGCTCAGACAGTAAAGAATCCGCCTTCAATGTGGGAGACCTGTGTTTGATCCCTGGGTTGTGAAGACCCCTTGGAGAATGGCATGGCACACACTCCAGTATTCTTCCCTGGAGAATCCCCATGGACAAAGGTGCCTGGTGGGCTATAGTCCATGGGGTCGCAAAGAGTCAGACATGACTGAGTGACTAAGTATACATTATGTTCTTGGATCAGAAGAATTAATATCATTAAAGATCCATTTTGGCCAAAGTCATATATAGTTTCAATGTGATCTCTACCAAAATTCCAATGGCATTTTTTACAGAAATAGAAAAAAAATCCTAAAATCTGTATGAAACCACAAAAGACCTGGAATAGCCAAAGTAATCCTGAGAAAGAAGAATAAAGCTAGAGTTATCATACTTTCTGATTTCAAACTGTGTTACAAAGCTATAGTAATCAAGGCAGTATGGTACTGGCACAGAAAAAGTCATATAGATCAGTGGACCCGATCTGAGTGCCCAGAAATAAACTCTCACATATGTGATCTAATATTTAACAAGGGAGTCAAGAATATATAATGAGGAAAAGATAGTCAATAAACAGTGTTGGAAAAACTAGATATCCACTTGCAAAATAATTTAACTAGACCTCTATCTTAATATTACTTACAAATTACTAGAAATGGATTAAAATTTAACATAAACCTGAAACTATAAAATTTCTAGAAGAAAAGATAGGGGAAGACTCCCTGACACTGGAATTGACAATAACTTTTTTGGGGAGGGGGGTGACACCAAAAGGATAAGAAACAACAACAACAAAAAAAATAAGTAGGGCTATATAAAACTGAAAAAATCCTTCTGCACAGCAAAGGAAATGATCAACTAAGTGAACAAGCAGTCTACAGAACAGGAGAAAGTATTTGCAAACCATTTTTCTGTAAGGAGTTAATATCCAAAACATATAGGGAACTCATGTAACTCAATGCAAAAAAAAAAAAAATCTGATCAGAAAATGGGTAGAGGCCTGAATAGATATTTTTTCTGAGAAGTATAGACAACCAAGACACTTGAAAAGATGGTCACCTTTTTTTTTAATAGGAAAAATGTAAATTTAAACCAGAATGAGGTATCACCTCACATCTGTTAGAATGACTGCCATTAATAAGATAAGAGCTAAATGTTGGCAAGAACCTTTAAAAAAGGGAAACCTGTGCATTTTTGGTGGGAATGTAAATTGCTGCAGCCACTATGGAAAATAGTATGGAGACTTCTCAGAAAATTAAAAATAGAATTTCCATATGATCTAATATTTGCACTTCTGCATATATATCTCAAGAAAATACAACTAGAATCTCAAAAAGATATAGTTCCCCCATGTTCATTGCAGTGTATTCACAATAACAAAGATATGAAACAAACTTAAGTGTCCCCCAATGAGTGAATTGATAAAGAAGATGTAATATAGTTAGCTACCTAGCTAGCTATAGATTTAATATTATTATATATAATTTTATTCAGGTATGAGAAAGAAGGAAACACTGTCATTTGTGATGAAATGGATGGATCTTTAGGGCATTATGCTAGGTGAAATAAGCCAGATAGAAACTGATTATATGATTTCACTTTCACATGGAATCTAAAAAAAGCTGAACTCCTAGAAACAGAGGAGAATAGTTGTTGTCAGGGCTGGTGGGGGGGCGGGGGAGGAAACAGAAATTGGTTAAAAGGTGAAAACTTCCAGTTAGTTATAGCATAAATAAGTTCTGGGGATCTAATGTACAACATGGAGACTATGGTTAATACCGTTTTATATACTTGAAAGTTGCTAAGAGAGTAGATCTTAAATGTTCTCACCACACTTAAAAGTAGTTATGTGAGATGATGGAAGTATTAACTAACCTTATTATGGTAATCATTTCACATTATATGCATGTTTCAAATCATCACATTGTACACCTTAAACTTACAAAATATTATATCAATTGTATCTCAGTAAAGCTGGAAAAAATAAATTCTATCAGGATGTATCAATATCTAAGCCCTAGTCTAGCTTTCAAGCTCTAGCTACAAGGAAAACTGGCAGCATAGTACCTACTTTTTGCAGCTTCTATGGTGAGAGACAGTCGCCTTCCACAACATTAATAAGATGGCGAATTCTCTAAACCTAAGAAGAAATAAGATGCTCGGAAATCTAACTGGCAAATCCCCACTGAGAAGGGTAGAAATTAGAGGCCTGGGAGACAATAAGTCTTAAAATTACAGCACTTAGGTTCATTTATACCATTTTTCTAGATTCCACATATACGTATTAATATACAATATTTGGTTTTCTCTTTCTAACTTATACTTCACTCTGCATGACAGAATCTACAAATCCACATCTCTACAAATGACCCAATTTGCAGCAAAAACTAACACAAACACAACATTGTAAAGGAATTATACTCCAATTAAAAAAAAAAACCTACAGCATCGTTAGTGCTTACCCTTAGCTTCCTCTACATGGCACATGTACTTGTAACTTGTTTCTTATAATAATATCCCCTATTATAAGTCTCATTACAATCTCAACTACACAGTTGACAAATAAGATTCAGGTGTTTTTATTTGTTGTTGAAGGTTAGATTCTCATTGTGTCTCTTAATTCACTGGTGCTTGTGTAGAATGAAATATGAGGAGGAATAGAAGCAGGATTTAATGGATAGATTTTGAGTACACAGGAGCTGAGCTCAGAGAGCCTCCCTGTCATCTGATTGTGTGACTTTGCAACAACATTTAATCTCTCTTGGTCTCAGCTTCTTTCTCTATAAGGTGGGAATATTACCACTCAACTTGAAAAAAAAAAAAAAGGTCCAAAGATAAAAAGGTGATGTTCTTAAACTTCTGCTATAATGTCTAATATAAAATAAAATTCTAAATAATAGCAAATGGTAATCTTTCTTTCCCCTTCCTTAGAGAGCCATTGGCTATAAGGGCTTTAGTGTGTCTGTGATGTTTAAAATTATTTCCCTTGTATCTTCCTTTTTTACCTCTTTCCATTATTTGTCATTATATCTACTAAGCTTGTTTTATAAGCTACTATTGTTATAGTCAGCCATCCAGACCATTTATTCTTCTGGTTGGACAGGAGCAAAACCATATCCCTAGCACCTGGGAGGTCTCTTGCTACAAAAACAAAAAAATTAAAAGGAAAGAAACTGAGAACTGGGCAGTGATGTATTTTGCAGCTCTGCTAGTGAGTAGCACATCAGTAGAACTGGACAGAACTAGCAATGCATTACCATTCAAGCTGGTAACACTTCATCCACAAAAATGCACTACACAAATCCTTATACTTCTATTAAGTGTAGCTGCATTCTTGGGAAGCTGAATGACAACCTGAAACCTTCTTCTCTGATTAGCTAGGTAAAGCTGCCCAAGGGAAATAAACTCACAGCAGCTTGTTCTCTTAAAAGTATAGAGTGATATAAAGTCAACACGTGTCAACAGCATGGATTGAATAAAGATGTAAGAATTCTCTCCGGATGACCCTGACCATTAAGATAACTGCAAGGCATGATATTTCATCATGTAGATTTGAATTTAGGAAATAACTTTTATTTCCCCAATTTCTGCTAACAGCATTTGTCCGATTTCTGCTATCAGCATTTGAGAGAACCAAAACAGTTGAGGATAAGCCCTGGCTTGTATAAACTTGAAAAGGAAATAAGATGGTCTGCTTTCAAGCACTTACAGATTAAACAATAGCTCTCAGAATATTTGTTAACTTGGGTCCTGTTTATACTACTATTGCCAACCCAAAGTTCTTTCACTCTTTACAGTCATTTTGCCTTCAAGTAAGAGAGACAGTACTTAAAAACAGAAGGTATGTGAAAATGTGTTCTTGTATGAATTGTAGTCTGCAGTTATAACAGGGTCTCTTACTCAACATGAAAATTGGAATTCTCAAGGCAAAGGATTTAATCTAACAAATAATTATATTTCTCAATAGGACTATAAAGGGAATCCTAATTAATGTGCTAATAGCTACTCCCTACTTACAGGGCATTATCCCAGGTCATGAACTGTAACAAAGACACATGAAAATTAATGTTCACAGAGCAGAGAAAGAATACCTTTCGTTTCTAGAACTCTGCCTGTGACACATTTCAGTCAGAGAGATTGTACAAGAAGTGTCTTTATAAGTTACCTTCCTGAAATCTGATCATAGGATTAGTTATTCCTTATAAAATAATTTTAAGCTACCGACATAACTCAGAGGTCCTCTGAGTTATTCCATTTTCTCTTGGAATTAAAGAGTCCTGAAATCTCACTTCTTTGAGACTCTAGAGGTCAACTAGCCCATTTCATATCCTACATATGCATCTTGGACAAATCATTGTTTAATTACCTGGATTTATCCAAGGCTAAGCATCTCAATAGCTCTTATAGCAAAGTCTCCCAGTATGACAGTCTAATCATTAACATGTTTTGTTTTAAATTATTTTCTTGAAATGTAGCATGTTTCTCTATGTTCTAGCTTCTGAAGCCACTTAAAAGAAGTATGGATTCTTTTTCCCGTGACAGCTCTTCATTTTAAATTGATATCATGCCTGTCTCATCTTAAACCACACATCCCCCTTTCTTTCAAATGTTACTGACATGATCTGGTTCCCTAGAATTAAAGAATCATGGATTGGAGGATATGTTAGCTTAGATAATTCTGACCAAAGTTGCAACTGAAAACATCTAAACGTCTTGAGGGAAAGATTAGAACATTTTCTACAATACATCAGTATGACCAGATCAGAGAGGTAAAAAGACCTGGAGAGGTAAAAAGAAAAGGTACTTGGTGAGTTTTGCCCTAGGGTCACTTGTCCATGCATAAGAGACAGTTGAGACACTGAGCTGTGCTTCTGGGGACCTCAAAAGTATAGAGAAGCAAAACTCAACATCTGGGACTCACCAATGGTGCAGGTTCTGATAAATGTCCTCTCTCTGGTCCTGTGTGCTATCCAGTGAGAGCAAGTGTGGACTGGGAATAAGTAGGCCCTAAATGGTATGCGGGCAAGATTCAGATCTTTCAATTGATCTAGAAAATCTTAATATTTAGGTTTGTATTGAGATGGTTCTGGACCGCTAGTGCCACCAAGCATCAAATGAAAATATTTCATGAAGGAAATGAAAACTATTCCCTGGAGGAAAACATTATCATCTTAGAAACCAAATTATTTCTACAAATAAATTTTCAAATATAGCTTCCAGTGACTACTTTAAAATAACTAGTACATGAGGAGATAAGACAATGTGAGAAAGAAGCATAAGATAGACAACAGAAATATAGAGGTTAGCATATCTGAGGTCTCTAGAGAAACAGAACCATTAGGTTCTCTCCTCTCATATATAAGAGGAGATTTGTTATAGGAATTGGCTCACGTGGTTATGCAGCTGAGAAGTCCCACAGTCTGCCATCTGCAAGTTGGAAAATCAGGAAAGCCAGAGGTGTAATTCAGTTGAAGTCTGAGGTCTGAGAATAGGGTGCTGATGGTATAAATCCCAATCTGAGTCTGAAAGCCCAAGAACCAGGAGCACCAGTGTCTGAGAACAGAAGAAAGAAGCCTCAGCTCAAAAGCAGATTTGTCTTTCCTCCACCTTTCTGTTCTATTCAAGCCCTCAACAGATTGAATGATGCCCACTCATGTTGGGGAGGACCATCTGCTTTGTTTGATTAGCAATTCAAATTCTAATCTCTTCCGAAACACCCTCACAGACACACCCACAAATAATGTTTTACCAGCTATCTGGATACCCTTTAGCCCAGGCAAGCTGACACAAAATTAACCACCACAATTAGAGATATTGAAATTATCAGGTAAAGACTGTAAAAATAAGCACTTTTACTATAAACATGTAGATAAAAGCAAAGTAAAAAAAAATTGGCAGGGAAACAAACTGTAAAAAAAAAGTGATACCTTTTGTTTAAAAAGAGCAACAAAAATAAATTTCTAGAAATGTAAAATCAGAGAACATTGAAAGAGTTATAATAGTATCATTTATATTCAAGAAGGTAAAGAAAATTGTAAACATGTTAAAGAATGACAGAGAATAAAAATCCAAATACAACTTCTAGAGGTGAAATATCCATGATTTAACTCCTTGGTTCCCCTACCCATGTATTTTCCTATGAAGAACACAGCACCATGTAGAGGTCTGTAATGTTTATGCTACATCCTGAAGGATGGCATCCCATCCTTTCAGAATGTTACCTCTGAGCTGATAATACAGCGATGCTTTTGGAAGGCCTTTACGGAGCTCTAGGATATTTGCTGCTACTGGGTTGTGTAGTATGTAGTCTAAACAGAGGACCCTGAAATGGATGTGATCCTATGATGGCCAACTCCCAATTCTCCTTTTCTGTAAAGTGGGTCCCTTAACTGGATGCTGTGCTTTGTGGATTCTATGCCTGTGAACAAGGCATTTTGTAAATCCTAGCCGTTAGTGTTGGCTGAGGCTTTGTGGACAGGAAAGGAAACCATGTACATAGAGTACTTATCTATTTCTGTTAAGATGAACCATTGGCCTTTCTGGGATGGAAGAAGCACAGTGTAGTCGATTTGTGCCAAGTTGTCAGTTGGTCTCCTTCAGGAAGTTTGCCCTATTTGAGGGTCAGCATTGGTATCTGTTAATAACAGGTAGAATATCCAGGGGAATCAATAACTGGATTTGTTTTGTTAAGAAAAGTCCTTACTATTGACTTCATACACAGCCCCAGGCTCTGCTAACATGGCATCACTTACATGTGCCAATAGTGTTGGTTCAAATGTGACCAAGAGAAAATGCCAACCAACATCAGTGGTCTAGGATATTGACAACATGGTTATCCATGGTTGCCCAGTGTGTTTTCAGTGGTAGATGCTTTCTGGTGGATGTTGATAACTTAGTGCCCAATCCCATCTGTTCACCCATATGTCTCTACAGCAGAACTTCTTATCTCTGTTCATGTAGTCTTTTCTCTTACAGGTCTCTGACCATTCAGCCAGACTATTAGATACTGACCGGAAATCTGTTAGCATTCTCATATAGAGTCACTTATTCCATGGAAAACGAATGACCAGGTGTCCTGTTTGTGGCTCTGTCCTTAGGAGAGATTTTCATCTTCAGTCTTTCAAGACCACACTTGAAGGAGGCTTTAATGCAGCCACTGTCCATTTTTTCCTTGTACCCACTTACTAACCCAACTTATTCTAAACTAAATTTGACCAAGGATATGAGTTGGGACAGGGGTTTTGGTCCATCTGTGTCAGGTGATATGGGAGCCTGTATACCTATTTATGTAGTTTATTCATGCTCTCTGGTCTTCCTTGGGCTCAATTTGAGGTGTACATTTCCATCTTATGAAAAATTGAAGCTGGAACTATCCAATTTCATGATGTGGGGGGAGGCTTCTAACAGACCCTGCTTATGATGGATAGTCTCACAGTCATCCATTTTCTCTCTTCTCGCATAAAACTTACATATCAGTATTGTTGTTGTTCTTTGTTGTTTAGTCACTAAGTCATGTCCAGGTTTTTTGCAACCCCGTGGACTGTAGGACCCCAGGTTCCTTTTTCCATGGGTTTTCCCAGGCAAGAATACTGGAGTGGGTTGCTATTTCCTTCTCCTGAACTTCCTGGAACTTCCTGACCCAGGGATCGAACCTATGTCTCCTGCATTGGCAGGCATGTTCTTACCACTGAGCCACCAGGGAAGACGTGTATCAGAACCATTTCTCCAGAATCCTAATGGTCTTGGTGGGTGGTGTGTCTTCAGTATTCTCCCATGGACACAATCTTCCACTGTGCCTTCCGGTTTCACTGTTTATTCACACCAGCATGCCCATGTCCCTTTATTCTTTTCTTCTATATGATGGGGCAACTCAGTCATCTCCATGTTGGCCTTTCTTTATCCAGGTTTCAGATAACTTCCTTAACAATGACTTTGTTTAATCCCCTGTGATCGCTGCCCATGCAATACTCTGAGAAATTTCCTCAAATCGATTGTTGCTTACCCCATCTTACACTCAGGATTTGTTGAGCAAGGTCCCTCAAAATCCAATCCCAATGATGCTCACCTGGATACTTCCAGTGTATAGTACCTAATTCTTACCCTCCCCTTTGGCATATGGCTTTTCCCTTCCCTTCCCAGGCTTAATACCTCAGCAGGCTGATGCTGGGATTTAACCCAATTACTTTCTTAGCTATCTGGAGAGCAGATGGAGGTAGCACTTGTAGAAGAAACTGCTGCTTTGCAGAGAGAAGACTCTGCAGCCTCTTCTAATGGAGGAGAAATACTAGCTCTTACTAGAAAAGGGCAGACCCTATCTGTAAGCCCTGTGGGACAACCACCCAAATATTCCCATCCCATCCCTTGTTTCAGGGTTCTAGGCTTTCTCAACCAGGACCTTACCCTTGGCATTGCAGATCCACCTAGACTGAGGATTCAAATATCTGTGCTTTGTCACTTGATCAGATCTTCAGTTTGCTACTCAGAAGTGTCTGCTCTTCTACCAGTGAAAGTGAACATGTTGGTCGCTCAGTCGTTTCCAATTCTTTGAGACCCCATGGACTGTAGCCCGCCAGGCTCCTCTGTCCATAGAATTCTGCAGGCACAAATACTGGAGTAGGTTGACATTCCCTTCTCCAGGGGATCTGCTTGACCCAGGGATCAAAGCCAGGTCTCCTGCATTGCAGGCAAATTCTTTACTGTCTGAGCTACCAGGGAAGGCCTCTTACACCAGAAGAGGTAATATTTTCTTTGTAGGCTACCAAAGAGGCTCTTGTTTTAGACATGAACTGCTTATTAATGGCCTTCTGTTTCTCATCTCTCTACAGAGAAACAATACAACATTGTAATAACCAACCAAGTTTGGTTATTATTATAGGCATTGCCCACTGTATTGCCCAGTGCCCTCCTCTCACATGGCTTTCAAATGCCTGAATCATCTCACCTGCAAAAGCCTGGAAAAAGCACTGACCCTCCACTAGGATATTTTCCTAAGTCATCACCAGTGAATGGTACAATTGAGCACCAATTGAGATGTCTGCTCGTGCCAGGAACTATCAATATTCTACTTAGTATGATGTCCTCTTCACTGCTGGACCTTGAGTGGCCTTAGTATGAACACAGTTGGGAATCTGGAGGAGCAGTAATTGGAGTCATCAGTCAGTCATGCTCCTTGTGGCAGGATTTCTGACCGTTGTGTTTACATGGCTAGAGCACAAGATAATATATTAAATTGTTTGATGATATCTTATTATTGGGCTTCCCTGATGGTTCAGACAGTAAAGAGTCCGCCTGCAATGCTGGAGGCCTGGGTTCTATCCCTGGATTGGGAAGATACCGTGGAGGAGAGAATGGCTACACACTCCAGCACTCTTGACTGGAGAATCCCATGGAGAGAGGACCCTGGTGGGCTACAGTCCATGGGATCTCGTAGAGTTGGACACGACTGAGCAACCAACACATATACACATATCTATTATTATTACCAGTGCCACAGGATATAATCTTTCCTAGTTCAGTTTAGAGTTTGTAAATACTCTTTTATAATCTCTTTATTGACAGTGGGCTTTAATTTCCTCCACACAAATTTTTTTGGTTAACATTTCAAAATGGAGATCCCTTTCTTTAAGAAGGAAAAAAAAGTGTTGCTTTGTCTCTTTATTTGTTGTCACCAAGCCTACTCTTTTATCTGTGTTTATTTCATGTAAAGCACATGGCTCCTATGACGTTGCATTGTAGGGATCATTGTTCCTCTCTCAATAGGTAGCTAGACGGAAATTTTTAAAAAGCAGTGAGTCTTTGAGAGTTGAGGGAAAGGAGAAAAGATGACTGTGACTTGGCTATCATAGCTATAAACCTTCTTTTTGAGGAAAACTTTTAATACTCACACAGGCTTGTAGAACTCTCATGGAGTCAATGTCAAAATGAAATTAAAGTAATTTCTTTCAGTGGTCAGACCATCTATCATTCAATACTACGAAGTTAACAACAGCAACTGGAGTAACCATAAAAAGCCAAGAAAAAAATTTTAAATGAAGACAAAGTGGGGGAAAGAAGGCAAAAGCTCAAGTGTTTTTAGTTGATAAATGTTCCTCATCAAAAGAAACATTTAAATTTATAAGAGTGTGTCACTGTATATAATTCATTATGGAGGGCAGGATCCAAGGATTTGGGAGCAATTACATTTTCCTCAGAGTGTATTTATATGTATAATTTAATGTAGGGAGCCAACACTGGATATTTTTTAATTCTATTAAAAATTTTAGAATATCAGAAATTATACCATTGTAACATAGCCATATTGTATGACATTTCACATTTTAGTTTCAACTAATCTTTGCTTTACTAATGCAGTATTGTTTATCTTGAGGTTTAAAGGTCTTTTAAACTTAACTCACAGATGCCAGTTGCTTAAGGCAATTTATTGTCTGCTTTCGTTCTTGTTTTAATATGCTCTGTATGGTAGGGATGGTTGACTATTTGATCACCAGGTCATTCTCAGTTGATTTCTATAAGGACAGTAACCACTTTTCTATTAGAAACTTCATATTTGGGGGGGGGGGAAGGGAAAAATAGATTTAGGATCTGTGGATCTATGGCTACCCATATCTTATTTAACAAAATTTCTCAAATAGAAGTTGGCTAATTCAAGAGTGATATTTTCAGACTTCTGAAATGTTCTCATATTCTGTCAAGACTATCATGTTTCCTCATAATGTCTGACACAACTCTTTCCTTCTCTGATGAACAGGTTTTAGAGCACAGTAACCTACTGTTAAAAATTAAACCATTAGAGAAGCACAGCTTGCCTCAATTCCTCTTGTCACACAAAAGGCCAACTGGGTAGGCTGAGTGAGGAATACTTCTCAGAGAATGACATGCAGTCTGAACCAAACTGAAGATTAAAATAGCTAAAACTGATGCGAATAAATTATCATAATAGGTTTGCACAGCTTGTTAGCTAAATTCTTAGACAGTAAAGTCCATGTTATATACTTGTTCTACAGAAATTTTGGTTGATTCAGAATTGTTTTTAAAGAAAGCTATAAATTTTGATGGGTATTTTAGGAGCATTTCTATCTATTCTAACAAAACCAAAGTCACTTACTCAAACTGCATAGAGGCACTTGTTAGTATTGGAGAGCAGAAAGTTTTTTCCTTTGCCCTGGGCTTACGCTAAAATCTAGTATCTTCCAAGACTGGACTCCCAGACACAAAGAAGGCTAGGAAAAATAGAATGCATTTCTCAGTGTGAGCCACTCTTACAAGGAGCACTTTCTATTTATAGTGAATAATTTGTGTCCTCTCTTTAAATAAAAGGCAGCAATTTGCAATGATGTGGCTTGGGTTTGCCTTGTTTAGTGGCATTTATTTTAAAAACTCAAATCAATATTAATGTGAAAATACTTGTGTACATTAGGTCCATGTTGGGTGAGCTGCACTATTTAATAATTAATATTTGCTGCCATGTCACTGAGTTAATATGTTTTGTGTTATAGAAATACAAACTTACTTTAGAAGGTAAAAAGGAACCATTCCATTGGGCTAGACAAGTGAAAGGGGCCAGCAGTGAATTTACCTGGGTGATAGAAAGAACCCAGGGATTAGCGTATTATTATATTAATGAGGCTCACTTCATCCGGAACTCTTGGAGATTTGTTGCTAAGCAATACCCACTACAGCAGTGCAAAAAATATGAAAACATAATTCAGTTATGGAAACAATAAGAGCTCTTACTGTTTCCAAAGGAGGTTGTGATAATACACAATTTCAGGCCAAAACTATTCTAGAGCTCACACAAGGGTTGCTGAGCAGCAGCAAATTATTCAGATTTATGAGGGGTTGGTGTGAGATTAGCAAGAACTTGATGTAAAATCAGGTTAAGCCTCATTGCCATCCATCACTCCCCTGGAGCATGAAAACAACCATAAGAACAATAACATTACAGGGAACCACACATACATAAAAGATTTATTTCACCAATATAATGCTATTAGATCACAACTGGGTTTAAAGTTCATTGTTTGTAGATAGGACATTTCATTCACATAAAATTGTTTCTAAAGTGAACAGGCATTTTCCAGAAAATAGAACAATATTAAAGACATCAAGTGGTTCAATATTTTAATTTTACATACATAAATGTATTTCTTTTAAACAGCAAATATTTGGGGCACAGAACTCAAAATTGCTAGAATTATGTCTGAGTTAATTTTTAGGATCAGTTTTTCAAAAGGGGGTATACTTGGTTTGTATAATTAAGTTATTTGGAGGCCGAGCTGTGGATTCTCTTTAATGTATTTATAATATCATAAGTTCTAACTAAGAGTGATGAGTTTATAAAGAGAAATTAGTCCCTGAAGGGGGATATATTGGTATTTATGGTCATGCAGGGTCTATCTGAAGTGTGTTGAGAGATTATGAGACGTGCCATAGGGACGAAGGATGCTCTTACTCGGGCCTGTTGCTCAGATGTAAAATAAACACGGCCTCCTAGATGGCTGAATGTTGAGGTTCTCTCTAAATGGGAATGATCCGTTTGTAATATTATATATGTTTTACATCTTACTTGTAATCATCCCTACATGTAAGCCTCCCCTTTGTTAGGGTTATTAATGGTTTTAGATCTCTTGAATACTACTATTCTGAGAAAGGGAATTACTTTCTGAACTAGTCTAGAAATTTTTGTTGAGTGCCTTAACTCTATCAGGATAAGTAAAATAATTGTGCTTTTGTACTTCTGCCCACATGCCACCCATGTTTATGTGGGAAAATGTGACATTGCTGTTTGTCTCAGGGGAGAGTGGTTAGGATTATATACTTCTGGCATCTATAATAAGTTTCAAGAGTTCACTTGAAAGAGGGATTTAAGAAGAAGAGTACATTGGTCACCAGCACATCCATCACCCAGACTGGGGAGAGATCTCTGAGCTGGGGAAGTGTGAAGTAGAGTTAAGAGAGGAAGCAGGAGTTCACATTGAAGTTTTTCCTCACTCCCTTGGGTGAGTTCTGATGGAAGGAAGCACAGGGGGAAAAGACCTAGTAGTTGAGAATCTGAAAGTAGAGGACTATATATCTCCAGGCTTGTTGGATCTCTGGTAAAAATCAGCCTCATTGAAGTCTCATATCTTGGCATAAGGAGGCTGAAACTGCTGCCATGCTTTTAAGAGAAGAGTGAGACCTCACTGACATATGCATCTTCTGCTGCTTCAGGAAGACATGGGTGTGCAGTAAAACCATTTCTGAAGAAAAGCTATGACGAATCTAGACAGGATACTAAAAGTCAGAGCCATCACTTTGCCGACAAAGGTCAATTTGGTCGAAGCTATGGTTTTTCCAGTAGTCATGTACAGATGTGAGAGTTGGACCATATAGAAGGCTGAGCACTGAAGAATTGATGCTTTTGAATTGTGGTGCTGGAGAAGACTCTTGAGAGTCCCTTGAAAAGCAAGGAGACCAAATCAGTCAACCCTAAAGGAAATTAACCCTGAATATTCATTGGAAGGACTGATTCTGGAGCTGAAACTCCAATATTTTGGCCACCTGATTTGAAGAGCTGACTGATTGGAAAAGACCCTGATGCTGGGAAAGATTGAAGGCATGAGGAGAAGGGGTGACAGAGGATGAGATAGTTGGATGGTATCACCGACTCAGTGGACATGAGTTCGAGCAAACTCCGGGAGATGGTGAAAGACAGGGAAGCCTGGAGTGCTACAGTCCATGGGGTTGCAAAGAATTTGACATGACTTAGCAACTGAGTAACAGCAATTCCTGGGAAAGGCATAGAAGGAAGGGCTTAGGGAGAACCAGCGATCGTGAAGAATCCAGTGGTCAGGTGTAGGAGAGAGCAGAGAGGCATACATGACCAAGGCTGGCCAGAGGCTGGGTGAGACTCAGGGGTACTCCACAGGGATAGAGGCCAAAGAATGGAGTCCATGACCAACATTTGTGTTCCTCACACAGTGCCCAGCCAGGGAGAAAGACAACAAAAACCTCTGCTCCTGAAGGGGACATTATATCCCAGTTATTGAGCAATTTCAACTTGGAAGTATGTATAATGGAAATAAGTTACTTCCCCCGCTCCCCCAACAACCACTTCCAACTTCATGAAGACAGTTAGCTCCTTTGATAGGCAGAGCCTTCAAGAATATGTAAAAATACTTAACATGTTGGTCATGCAATTTAAAGCTTTTATTTTCACATGCTGCTTAAAACTTCCTCTCCACTCTATCCTTCCACACCTAATCAAAGCTTCTATCAAGGGAGAGGAATGGAATATGTCTTATTATTCTCCTCAAAGCCCTGTGTTTTGAAGTAGAAGAAAACATGATGTAGGTTGGGCCAGCTCCTTCTCCCACTCTCCTCCTTCCCTCCCCTCCCCTCCCTTTCCCCTACGTCCTCCTTCATTCCTTCCTTCCTTTCTTCCTTGCTTCTTCATTCCACCCTCCCTCTTTCCTTCCTTTTTCCAGTGGTCATGTATGGATGTGAGAGTTGGACTATAAAGAAAGCTGAGCGCTGAAGAATTGATGCTTTTGAAGTGTGATGTTGGAGAAGACTCTTGAGAGTCCCATGGACTGCAAGGAGATCCAACCAGTCCATCCTAAAGGAGATCAGTCCTGGGTGTTCATTGGAAGGACTGATGTTGAAGCTGAAACTCCAATACTTTGGCCATCTGATGCTAAGAGTTGACTCATTGAAAAGACCCTGATGCTGGGAAAGACTGAGGGCAGGAGGGAAAAGGGACGACAGAGGATGAGATGGTTGGATGGCATCACCGACTCAATGGACATGAGTTTGCGCAAGCTTCAGAAGTTGGTGATGGACAGGGAGGCCTGGCGTGCTGCGGTTCATGGGATCGCAAAGAGTCAGACACGACTGAGCAGCTGAACTGAACTGAACTTCGCTTCCTTCCTTTTTATCTTTTCCTTCTTCCTGCCCTTCCCTTCATTCTTTCCCTTTCTTGTCTTTATTTCCTTTCTTTTTCCTTACTTTTCATTGCCTTCCTTTTCTCCATCCTTTCTTTCAGTAATTTCTTTCTTATTACATATAATACAGATGATCATGTGTCCTGGTTTGCTAGGACAGCCCTGGGTTATGCCTGCAGTCTTTATGTGATAGTGCCTGTCCATCACCCACTTTACTATCAAAGGTATATGAGTTTTGATCACTAATTATATAGTCAGGCTAAGTGATACACATAAGGAAAAGTGAAAAACAGCGTAGATGCATGAGTCAGTGAACAACCACAAGATAACAGTTGTATAGGTCCTAAATAAGTCAAGAAATAGAACATTGCCTGGTGGCTCAGCATTAAAGAATACACTTGCTGTGCAGGAGACATGGGTTTGATCCCTGGGTCAGGAAGTTCCCCTGGAGGAAGAAAGGACAACCCATTCCATTATTCTTACTGGGAAAATCCCACTGACAGATGAGCCTGCTGGGCTTCAGTCCATGGTGTCATAAAGAGTCAGACATGACTGAGCATGCTTGCAACCCCAAATATTTGGAAAACTTCCTTCAATTCTTCTCTAAATCATTATAAAATGTAACCACCACCCTTACTTCCAACACTATTATTAGTTTTGTTTGTTTTAAAATTTGTATAAATTTGTTGTTTTATGAGGTTCATTAATGTTGCTGAGTACAGTCACAAGGCATCCATTTTCACTGTGATGTAATAGTCCATTTGATTATGCCAGTTTTTTTAATGTATTCTATTTAAGGCAGTCAGGTGATTTTTAGTTTTAGGCTATGATGAATAATGCTGCTATGAACATTTGTATACATATCTCTTAGTATAGAGACTTCTGTTCAGTAAATACCTAAGAGGGGAATTGTTCAGATGTAACATATGAATATCTAATGTTAAATAACTTTCCAAAGTGGTTGCTATTATATAATAATGTAGCTAATTTTTTGTACATTCATGCAAACATTTTTTGTTTTTATTTAATTCTCAAACAATCCTTTCGGAGATGCATGATAGACAGATATATGGATAGATAGATAGGATTTATGAATGAGAAAACTGAGACTTAGAAATATTATATATGATACCATAGATCATACAACTTGTAGGTGGTAGAACAATCTAGATGTTAAGTAATCTGACTCTAGAGGCACCATGCTTAAACATTAGGCTTTCCTGACTCTCATATATGGAAACAACTTCTAGCTGCCACTCCACCACCCATTTCCTTGTCTTCCCAATCAGCAGAATTCTGGTATCCTCCACGAAGCTAAGACTATATTTCTTAGTCTCCCATGCAGCTAGGGGTGTTAAATGAGATATAAGCAGAAGTTCTGGGCTGAAGATTCTGGGAAGGGCACTGAAAAGGGCCTGACTTTGTTGGGGGAAACATCTTTTTCTTCTTTTTGTGTTTCCTTTTTCTTCCTTTCCAAAAGTTGGAGGTGATGGTTGGAGTTTCAGCAGCCATTTTGTACCATGAGGAGCCCTTAAGAAAGAATAGATTTCTGTATTTCTCCTTTCGGTTCTAGTGGTTTTTGCTTCATGTATTTGGAAGCTGTTATGCAATGCACAATAATGTAGGACTGCTTTGTTAATTAACACTTTTACTGTGGTAGAATGAAGCTTTATACCTGGTATTTTAATTTTCTAGACTGCAGGAACAAATTACCACAAAACAGGTAACTTCAAATAACAGAAAATTATTTTCTCACAGTTCTAGAGGGTAGAAGTCAGAAATCAAGGTGTTAGCAGAGCATGCCTTTTCAAAGCTCTAGTGAAAAATTCTCCCATACCCCTTCTGTCTTCTAATGGTTGCCAGCAATCTTTGCTGTTTGGGGGCTTGTGGCAGCAGAAATCTAATCTCTGCTTTTGTCTTCACATGGCCATTTTTCTTCTGTGTTCCTATGTCCATATTCCTCTCTTCTTCTAAGGATTCCAGCCATGTTGTATTTCATAGAGTTCATCTTAAACTTACTAATCTGCAAAAATCCTATTTCCAAATGCTATATTTACAGATTCCAAGGTGAATTTTTTATTTTTAAAAAATTTAAAATAAGAGTAGCTTAAAAAGATAGAGAGTTGTTTTTCCCTTAGAGTTCAGAGTAGATGCAGCAGCTCCATGGCCAGCAGGGACCCAGGCTCCTCTTTTTCTGCTATATCATCCTTAGCATATGCCATCTATCCTCATGGTCAACACATGATCACAAAATGGCCCCTGCAGCTCTAGCCTTCATGTCCGTATTGAAGGTAATAGGAAGGAAAGAAGTATGACCCAAAGCTTCCCTGCTAAATCATCTCTGCTTTAATTTAAAGAATCTGCCCAGCAACATCACCCAATGACTTCTACTTTCTGCTTTCAGTTGCCTCTGCAAAGGAGTCTTTCAGCCATCTTTCTTTAAAAACTAAAATATCATTTTTTAAATGAGTATAGCTTTTCAAATTACAGTTTTCTCCAGATATACACCCAGGAGTGGGGTTGCTGGATCATATAGTAGCTCTATTTTTAGTTTTTTTAAGGAATCTCCATACTGTTCTCCATAGTGGCTATACCAGTTTACATTCTCACCAACAAGATACATGCACTCCAGCATTCATTGCAGCACTATTTACAATAGCTAGGGCATGGAAGCAACCTAACTGTCCATCAACAGAGGAATGGATAAAGAAGATGTGATGTGTCTGTGTGTTTGTGCGCAGTGGGGGCTGTGGGTATGGGTGTGCAATGCGTAATGAAATATTACTCAACCATAACAAAGAACAAAATAATGCCATTTGCAGCAACATGGATGGACCTAGAGATTATCATAGTGAGCGAAGTAAATCAGGGAGAAAAAGACAAATATCATATGTTATTGCTTATTTGTGGAATCTAAAATAAAGGCTTCAAATGAACTTGTCTACAAAACAGAAATAGAGTTATAGATGTAGAAAACAAACTTAAAGTCACCAGGGGGAAAGGGGGGAGGGGTAAATTGGAAGACTGGGATTGACACATACACACACTATATATAAAGTAGATAACCAATAAGGACCTACTGTATAGCACAGGGAACTCTACTCAAAACTCTGTAATTGCTCTATATGGGAAAAGTATCTGAAAAAGAGTGGATGTATGTATAACAGATTCACTTTGCTATACACCTGAAACTAACACATTTTAAATCAACTATACCCTTATAAATATTTTTTAAAAGGAGACTATAAGTCATACATGGAAATAAAGAGCCTATCATTGACTGAAAAGAAAAATGAGTACATTATTGCCCTGGTAGTATAGGGGCCTGTTACATAGGAAGACATTGGGAATGGATAGAGGATAAGTAATTACTAAGCTTTGCCATACAAGGATCACTGTTCATAAAGATATGTTTAAGTGATCACTTAATCTCTATCTCCACTTTAGAGTATAGCTAATAGAAGGCAAAGACGGTGTTCATTTTTTTTATCAGCCCCTATAATAGGAGACTCTTAAAAATATTTGTTAAACGAAGTTGTTGATCTATTATATAATGTTCAATTGTACTCAGTGTAGTCTCCCCTTCCATGTTCTTGTAAATTGGGTCATATAAAGCCACTCTTTGGATGATTTCCAAAAATAGACACCATGGCCCAAGTGTGATTTAGCCATTGAGGATATAAATTATTTTTCTTTCTATTAAAAGACTATGGCAGGAAATTTACGTAAGGGCATTTCATAGCTCAATAGATATGCATTCAAATTTTCCAGTGTCTATAAGGTACCTGACCCACCCTCAACTGCTTTGGCATTCTGAGTCTGTCTCACATTGATATTCACATCAGGTTTCGAGAAAGACATTTTGCTAAGTTTAGAACCTGCAATAATTCATGAGCTAAAAAAATTTTTAATTAAGCACCAAACTTTGTGGGCCCAGTTCATTTACCCTTGGCAGAAAGCAGCTTCCTACTGGAACAGCTTATGTAGCTGATTATAAAAGCTGTAAGAGTTCCCAGGACAAAAGATGAGTCCAAGAAAGAAACCATACCAACGTTGGTCAGATGACCTAACTGTGAAACCCTCAGATGTGTAATAACAGAAAATTACTTCCTCCAAGAGGCAGTTTTTAAAATCTAATGGAAAAATGACGCATTAAGCATATTCTGAAATTTAGCAAATTTCAAGTCTAGTTAAAAAGAATTTGGGTGAGGCCAAACATAGAACACTAATTAAGGACCTTTTCAGATTATAGGATCATAACATCATATGCACAGCCTGATTCTAGGGACAGTATTGTTCTGGCCCATAACAGTTGTAGTGCTTTAATTTATGAAAATAGACTGCTAACTAAAAAGATCCTAGAGATCACCATTCAAATGCTCATGAACAAAGGCTGACAAATGAAATGATATCGTTTTGGCCAACATATAACTGGTGACCCTGACAGTCACTTTCACCTTTCTTAACTCTAAATCTCTAAGTCATCTGAAGCAATGAGAAGAGAACCAACCACCACCAGGAAGAGTCTGATACAGGAATTTTAATGAAAATGAATGAACAAAATGAAATAAATGAAATGAAACCTCCGAAAAGAAACTCACATTCTAGCACTGATCAGATCCCATGCTCACTAGATACTGAGCACTGACAGGTGCTGGGACAACAGTGACGGATAAAACAGACATGATTCCTGCCATCAGGGATTTATATCTGCCGAGAACCAGGACACTAGAGAAGGAGAAGAAAGCTCAGAATCACCTGGTTTCCAGCCCAAACGTTTCATTGTTTGGCTCAGTATATTTTAAACAAAAAATGTTAAAACAACAAAAACTTCTAATAAGTGCCAGTGAAAACTGCTTCCCTATTGCCCTGAAAGGGTGGATTTTGAAGCTAATAATTTGTTCATTAAAAAAAATATTAAGAATTTGAGCATAAGAACCTGCATGAAGAACCAACAACTTAGGCTATGTGAGAAAAATTTTGTGAACTCTAATTAATGATGCCATTTGGGGGTTACATAGGCTTTGGTCCTGTATCTTCATGAGGATAAGTCTAATAAGTAAAACAAATCAACAGGACCTAGGACTGAGTTGGCATGCTAGGAGCAGGCACCAGTAAACTCCAGGGAGATGCCACGGACAGAGTTATTTTGCTTCAAGCAGAGATTTCTAACATCGCCTAACTTGTTTTATTTTTTGTTGACAGAGGCTGATAAATTTTAACACTTCATTAAATCCATAGAAAGAAAATTTGTATGCTTTGTGAATGTTTTATTCAGTCATATTCAGACCCCGGGTTGTTCCGTAAAGAGGACTTTATAAACTCTGCTTATCTCATAGGGTCATATTTTCAAAGGAAGTTGTCCAGTCTCATCTCATCGGCCAAGATAGCTCACAGGATCCACCACCCACAGAATGACCACAACAGAGAAATAGAGCCCAGTTACTTTTTATTTTCAAATGAACCAGTAGACAGAAAGAAATGTCCCTTGTTGAACAACCCAGTACTACAATGTGGGTTGCATGGGTTCAGGTTTAAAGGTACATGTGTGTTTATGGGGGAAATGATAAAGTCTAGTGTAGAAGGACAGGCATAAAACGTCTTTCTCCCTTTTTATCTGGATGGAAAGAAGCTAAACACAATACATTTAAAAAAGTAAACTTCAGCAAATCATTCTATAATGAAACTAGAAGAATATAAAGAAATATTTGGCGTATTGCTTTAGCTTTCAGAATTCACCACACAGAACAGAATTTTCAGCTTGAATAGGAAGCAGTGCACATCTTAGTTTTCAAGGACATCCTTCTCATCAATGCAAAACTACAGCTTAAAGTACTTTACCACTTTTTGTAATAGAATTGGCTGAAGGCATGAAAGGCCCTTTCCTCAGTAAGAGTAGAATTGTTTCACAATTAGCTGATATGTTTTCTAAGTCCTTCCAGCTGAATAGAGTCTTACCTTCAATAAATCTGTAGTTTTCAAATCCTCTGAAAAAGCTCATTAAGCCAGCAGACTTTAAGATTCAGGTCTATTATTTCTCTTGCATTTACTAGATGATCTTCTCTTTCTCATATTTCTTTTCTGAATTATCAGAATCACAGCTTCTGAGGCTTGTGGGCTAGCTTTAATGACATCATTCAGAATCATTGTTATAGAATGAAGACCATTCTCCAGAGACTTGCATACAGGAAAAAAGAATTCTGTTGTCAGTAGGGACACTGCCTTAACCATGAAGCCAAGAAAAACATCTAGAGTAGCTGTTGTCATTTTAAGTTGTGAGAACTTTTAATTCACAGTGATATCATTTGAGAATATATATTATGCTAATAAAATCTTGGATGTGTCCAATTAACAGTTATGAAGAGATAGCTTTGATCCCCTTTCATCATTCCTTTTATTTTTGATGCTTAAAGTTAGAAGGAAAAGTTTACAGCAACCTAGTGAGTGAATGAGTGAAGTCGCTCAGTCATGTCTGACTCTTTGCTACCCCGTGGACTGTAGCCTACCAGACTCCGTCCATGGGTTTTTCCAGGCAAGATTACTGGAGTGGGTTGCCATTTCCTTCTCCAGGGGATCTTCCCAACCCAGGGATCGAACCCAGGTCTTCCACATTGTAGGCAGACGCTTTACCATCTGAGCCATCAGGGAAGTCCTTACAGCAACCTAAGTGGAACTTAATTATTAAACTTGTAAAGTATACAATGCATTTGAAAACAATTGTTGAGGAATATTTTTCTTCCTGATAAATTCTAACCATTAGAGTATCTGACTGGTAAAATTAATGACAGTGATTTGCATAATCCATGCAGCATTAGAGTATCTCTTTAGGCAAAAGTGATTGATATGAATGGATATGAAATCTAGGTTAAAAGATTATACTGTGTTTTAAATTGATTCACAGTTTGACAGAGTAAAACAATCCTTATCAAGAAAACAAAATTTCAAAGCTCATCTTATATTGAAGAGCTCACTTGTATTCACTTATACAAGTGAAAAAGGAAGGATTAGGGTAGGACCAGGGATGACGGGGTGGGTATGGCTTGTAATTAAGACAGGTGGACAGATACGTCTCCCAGACTTATTAGACAAGAGAACTGAATTTTTAATTGAACTTTTTGTTGAGACAAATGTAAAGTCACATATAGTTGTAAGAGCTAATACAGAAAGTTTACTGTGCATTTTCCAAGTTTTTCCCAATTATAGCATTTTGCAAAACTATACTATACTATCACAAGCAGGTTAAAGATACTATATAACAATACAGTTGGTTCTATAACACAATATAATTATGGATATTATCATAACCAAAATAATGATACAATGATTTTATTCAAATTTCCCCAGTTTTCTCTGTATTGAGTAGGGTGCACATATCTGTCAGAGTGGTTATATGTAGTTTTATCCCCCATATAGGTTTGTGTATCCACTACCCTTCCCACATATGAAGGAAATAATGTGGCATTTGTCTTTCTCCTTCTGAATTATTTTTCTTAGCATGATTCCCTCAGGATCAATCCATGTTACCACAAATGGCAAGGTTTCTTTCTTTTTTATGGCTGAGTAATATTCCATTGTGTTTATATACCACATCTTTATTCACGTATCCATTTATGAACATTTAGGTTGTTTATATATCTTGACTATTGTAAATAATCCTGTAATAAAACAGGTGCATAAAATTTTTTTAATTCATGTTTTGTATTTTTCAGATAAGTGCACAAAAGTGGACATCTGCATCACGTGTATGTGTGTGTGTGCACTCAAACATGTCCAACTCTCTGTAGCCCAGTGGACTGTACCCCACTAGGTTCCTCTATCCATGGAATTTTCCAAGCAAGAATACTGGAGTGGGTTGCCATTTACTACTCCAGGGGATCCTCCCAACCCAGGAATTAAACCCACCTCTCTTATGTCTCCTGCATTGGGAAGTGGATTCTTTACCACTAGTTCCACCCAGGAAACAAAACTGCATCATATGATAGTTCTATTCTTAAATTCTTGAGGAATTGCCATACTGTTTTCTATGGCAGCTGCACCAATTTACATTCCCATCAGTGGTGCATGAAGACTTCCTTTTTTCTGTATCCTCTCTGACACTGGTCATTTCTTATTTTTTTATAATAGCCATACTAACAGGTGTGAGATGATATCTTACTGTGGTTCTGATTTGTATTCTCAATAACTGGTGATATTAAACATCTTTTCATGTTCTTTTGGTTATCTATATCTATGTGGAAAAATGTCTATTCAGATCTTCTGCCAATTTTTTTAACATTTTTTGTTATTGAGTTATATGATTTCTTTATATATTTTATATATTATCCCTTATTGAATATATGATTTTACAAATATCTTGTCCCATGTGGTAGGTTGCCTTTTCATTTTTATGATGGTTTTCTTCACTATGTAGAAGTTCTTTTTAGCTTGATGTAGTAATGCTGTTTGTTTTTTAGTTTAATGTAGTAGTCCTACTTGTTTATTTTTACTTTTGTTTCTATTTTCTTTGGAGTCAGATCCACAAAATATTTCTAATATTAATATCAGTTAGATTATTGCCTATGTTTTCTTCTCAGAATTTTATGGATTCAGGTCTTACATGCAAGGCTTTAATCGGTTTTGAGTTAATTTTTGTGTGGTATAAGATTGTAGTCTAGTTTTATTTTTTTGCATGTAGCTGTCGCATTTTTCCAACACCATTTATTGAAGAGATTGCCTTTCTCCATCTGATGTTCTTGGCTCCTTTGTCATTCGTTAAGTGTTTATGTATGTATATATTTATTTCTAGGTATTCAGTTCTGTTCCATTGATCTATGTATCTTTCTAGTGCCAATACCACACTGTTTTGATTACTATAACTTTGTAATATAGTCTGAAATCAGAGAACATGATACTTCCAGCTTTGTTCTTCCTCATGATTATTTGAACTATTTTGGATAGTTTGTGTTTCTATACAAATTTTAGAATTATTTGTTCTACTTCTGTGTAATATTCCATTGGAATTTTGATAGGGATTGCATTGAATCTGTAGATTGCTTTGGGTCATATGGATATTTTAACAATATTGATTATTCTAATCATTAACATTAAATATAATTCAACTTATTTCCGTTTTTCTCAGTTTCATCCATGTATTACTGTACTCAGTGTACATGTCTTTCATCTTGTTAAATATATTCCTAGATATTTCATTCTTTCTCATGAAATTATAAATGGTATTGGTTTCTTAATTTTTCCCTAGTTTGCTATTACTGTATACAGATTCCACGGATTTTTGTATATATATTAATTTTGTATCCTGTGACTTAATAAACACATTCGTTAGTTATAATAATGTTTTTGGTGGGGTCTTTAGACTTCTCTCTATATGTTTTCAATGATATATACAATGTCATATATCTTTCTAATTTGGATTTTTAAATTTCAGTTTCTTGTCTAGTTGCTGTGACAAGGACTTCCAAGGCTGTGTTGAATAAAAATGGCAAGAGCTGGAATAATTATCTTGTTCCTGATCTTAGGAGAAATGCTTTCAACTTTTTATCATTTAGCATAACATTAACTGGAAGTTTGTTATACGTAGACTTTAATATGTAGAGATACATTCCCTCTGTACCCACTTTGTTGAGAGGTGGGTCTATCTTAAATGGATGTTGAATTTTGTTATGTTTTTTCTGCATCTACTGAGATAATCATGAGATTTTTATCCTTCATTTTTTCAAGGTGATGTAGTACATTAATTGCTGTGTGGGTTTTGAACCATCTTTTCATCCCTGGGATAAATCCCACTTGATTGTAGCATATGACCCTTTCAATGTATTGTTGAATTTGGTTTCCTAATATTTTTGTTGAGGATATCTGCACCTATATTTATCAAGGATACTGATCTGTGATTTTCTTTTTTGTGGTGTCCTTGTCTGCTTTTGATGTTATAGTAATGTTGCCCTCTTAAAATGTATTTAGGAGGGTTACCTCCTCTTCAATTTTTTGGAAAAGTTTGAGAAGGATAGGTTTTCAGTCTTCTTAAAATGTTTGGCAGAACTCACCACTGAAGCTGTCTTGTCTTGGACTTTTATTTGTTAGGAGACTTTTGATTATTGATTCAATTGCCTTACTAGTAATTGCTGTGTTCAGGTTTTCTATAATTTTTTTGTGTGTATTTCTGTGGTTATTGTTGTTGTCATTCAGTTGTTAAGTTACGTCCAACTCTCTGAGACCCCATGGGCTGTAACCCTCCAGGCTCTCCTGTCCATGGAATTCTTCAGGCAAGAATACTGGAGTGTGCAGCCATTTCCTTCTCCAGCGGATCTTCCCGACCCAGGGATTGAACCCAAGTCTCCCATATTGCAGGCAGATTCTTTACTGTCTTAGCCCTTGCTCTACCTCAGTTAAATTCAAGGAATGAAGGTAATTATCCACCTCAGCATTCTCTGCCACACTTCACTCAACACTATTGCCACATGGCTAGACTACACACTCCCTAGGCTCAGCCCCACATTTTCAGCTACATTTTCCATATTCCTTTTTTCTAAGTCCTTTTGCCAGGGAATTAATACTGTCCAATCCACACGCTCTGTTCAAGCCCTTTGAAAATTTGGTTTCTATGAGGTCTGAGGAGAGTGTGTGGGTGAATGTGGTAATTAAGTCGTCATCAGCAGGCAACATGGCATGAACAAAAAAACAAGAATGTTAAACCTAGACAGGCCTGCATTCAAATCATGCAGTGTCTTATCTTACTATCTGCATAGCTTGGATAAGTTATTCATGTATTCTGAGACTCCATTTGTTTAACTAACAGAAATGGGAATAAATATGCTGCTTCCACAAGATTGTTTTAAGGAGGATATGAAATGATAAATGTGAAATCACAAAGTAAGAATTAGGTGTTCAATAAATTCCAGTTCCCTCCCATGCCCTTGCTGTCAGTATAAACCTAGAGGCAGCAGCTGTAGACAATGATTAAAAGCAATTGCTCAGCGAGCTTCCCTGATGGCTCAGTGGTAAAGAATCCGCCTGCCAATGCAGGAGGCATGGGTTTGATTCCTGAACCAGGAAGACCCCACATGCCACAGAGCAACTAGTTGAGCCTGCCACAACTACTGAGCCTGTATTCTAAAGCCCGGGAGCCACAACTGTTGGAGCCTGTGTGCCCTAGAGCCCACACTCTGCAACAAGAGAAGCCACTGCAATGAGAAGCCAACACACCAACTAGACGGTAGCCCCTGCTTGCCTCAACTAGAGAAAAGCCAGTGTAACAAGGAAGACCCAGCACACCCACAAATAAAAAAAAAATTTTTTTTAAGCAATTGCTCAGAAGACTTCATATTCCTCAGGGAACTTGACTGAACAGTTTGAAAAACTGTATTTATGTAAATCATACTTCACAAAAGCCAGTTTCAAAACTGGGATACTTGGAAAAAAACTAAACCCAAAATATCTCTAGACCCCTCCTGCTATCTTCTTTTACTAATGAATGAACATCCTCTTTTTTTTTTTTATAAGCACCTCTGTTTTCTTAACCAGAAATTGGAGAGTAATTTATCTACAAACTCAAAGAATAAAAAAGGCCTTCTTGCAACTGTCAAGATACAGATTTATCTTATGACTATTGCTAGGACCCTTATTTTCAAGGTGAAAAAAATGTTAGTGTGCCATCAAGAATATCACATGTTGATTATTGGCTCCTGGCTAGTCTCTTTTTTCTATTCTTCAGTCAGTAAAGAGGTACACTAGAATGAATAAGGGAGTGGTTTCAATAAATTTTACTAGTTGGTCATTACTCTGGAAAATATATAATATATTGATGACTCAGAAACAAATGAGTACATAATATATTTCAAATGGCTCCTGTGTTAGACTCATGGTCTCCCTCTTTTCCATTATTCAGGTGAAACACTTCAATGATATCAACCAGCAAAATGTAAATGCATTGTATAAAACATGATACTGACTGACTCTGATACATTTTTTTTCCTATACTCAACCTGGCTGTTGGATCTCTCATTTTTTCTATGTTAGTGATATGTGTGTATCTATTTACCTTTTCTTTGAGACGAAATCTTTTTATAGCACTATTAACAGATTTTACTACACAATTGAGCTTCTCTATGTTTTCTTATGTTTAGGAAGATTTCACTGTATTTTGTTGGCACAAAGGACTTATTTTTCAGTTGGAATTGTAAACCAGAAAATATTTTACAACAAATTTTTCATTTTTTTTTGTTTTTTCTTGCCTAGAGATACACTCGGAAAAGGCAATGGCACCCCACTCCAGTACTCTTGCCTGGAAAATCCCATGGATGGAGGAGCCTGGTAGGCTACAGTCCATGGGGTCGCTAAGAGTCGGACACGACTGAGCGACTTCACTTTCACTTTTCCCTTCCATGCACTGGAGAAGGAAATGGCAACCCACTCCAGTATTCTTGCCTGGAGAATCCTAGGGACGGTGGAGCCTGGTGGGCTGCCGTCTATGGGGTCGCACAGAGTCGGACCCAACTGAAGCGACTTAACAGCAGCAGCAGCAGCAGAGATACCCTATGACTTATCTCATTCCTCTTGTGGTTATATGACTTAAAGATGCAATACATAAAACACATTCTAATGCAGTCTTTCTTGTGCTTGTTTCTTCTTTAGAACAGCTTTTATTTAATATTTTTTATATTACTAATCCCAGGTAATATCATTTTTGTTTCCAATTCTCTAAGCTGTGGATAAACAGTATCTTAAACTTTGTTCTGATAAAATAAGGTCTAGATTTTCTATACTATATTTTGCATAATTTGGGTCTTAGTCTATATTTTGTATCCTGTATTTAAGATAATTTAACAATGGATGTTGACATGAGATTGATAAGAATATCAGTGATTGATATTGAGAGTATCAATATCAATCATTAATAAGAATACAAATTATTTTTCAAGGTAAAAAAGAAAGTTATTAATATCTCAGAGGAGGCCAGTTTCCACTCTCTGTGGTGGCAAGGTGTCTGTCTATGAGTCAGGAACTCTAAACTATACATCTGTCTTCTTTCTATGTATTCTAATTCTATTAATTTACTAAGATAAAGCTTGTATATTATCTCCTTCATAAAAGCTCCTCATTCTGGCCATAACTACTTTTTTCCATCTGCTGAATTCCCATAATCTTGGTTTATCCATCCTGTATGGCACCCATCCTGATCAAAATCATTATATGTTTGTCAACATGCAGAATCTGCCTCAGTAGATTATAAAATTCTTTAGCAAGATAACCGTTTTTAATCTACCATCTGGACTCTTCACAGTATCAAATATACCACTTTATATGTATGTTACTAAATGAATGTTCAGTTCAGTCACTCAGTTGTGTCAGAACCTTTGTGACCGCACGGACTGAAGCACACCAGGCGTCCCTGTTCATCACCAACTCCTAGAGCTTGCTCAAACTGATGTCCAATCAGTAAGTGATGCTATCCAACCATCTCATCCTCTGTTATCACCTTCTCCTCCTGCCTTCAATCTTGCCCAGCATCAGGATCTTTTACAATGAATCACGTCTTAACATCATGTGGCCAAAGTATGGGAGCTTCAGCTTCAGCATCAGTCCTTTCAATGAATATTCAGGGTTGATTTACTTTACAAAAGACTGGTTTGATCTCCTTACAGTCCCAGGGACTCCCAAGAGTCTTCTCCAACACTAAAGTTCAAAAGCATCAGTTCTTTGGTGCTCAGCTATCCTTATGGTTCAACTCTCACATCCATACATGACTACTGGAAAAACCATAGCTTTGACTAGATGGACCTTTGTTGGCAAAGTAATGTCTCTGTTTTTGAACATGCTGTCTAGCTTGGTCATAATTTTTCTCCCAAGGAGCAAGTGTCTTTTAATTTCATGGCTTCAGTCACATCTGCAGTGATTTTGGAACCCCCAAAATAAAGTCTGTCACTGTTTTCATGGTTTCCCCATCTATTTGCCAGAAACAGATGGGACCAGATGCCATAATCTTCGTTTATTGAATGTTGAGTTTTAAGCCAGATTTTCACTCTCCTCTTTCACTTTCATCAGGAGGCTCTTTAGTTCCTCTTTTCTTTGTGCCATAACGGTGGTGTCATCTGGGTATCTGAGATAATTGATATTTCTCCAGGCAATCTTGATTCAAGCCTGTGTTTCATCCAGCCTGGCATTTCCCATGATGTACTCTGCATAGAAACAGAGTAAATAAACAGGGTGACCATATACAGCCTTGATGTACTGCTTTCCCAATTTGTAATCAGTCTCTTGTTCCAGGTCCAGTTCTAGCTGTGCTTCTTGACCTGTATACAGATTTCTCAGGAGGCAGGTAAGGTGGTCTGGCATTCCCAACTCTTTAAGAATTTTCCAGTTTGTTGTGATCCACACAGTCAAAGGCTTTGGCATAGTCAATAAAGCAGAAATAGATGTTTTCTGGAATTTGTTTGCTTTTACTATGATTCAACAGATTTTGGCAATTTGATCTTGGTTCCTCTGCCTTTCTAAATCTAGCATGAACATCTGGATGTTCTGGGTTCACATGCTTTTGAAGACTAACTTGGAGAATTTTGAGCATTACTTTGCTAGCATGTGAGATGAGTACAATTGCGCAGTAGTTTGGACATTCTTCGGCATTGCCTTTCTTTGGGATTGGAAGAAAAACTGACTTTTTCCAGTCCTGTGGCCACTGCTGAGTTTTCCAAATTTGCTGGCATATTGAGTGCAGCATTTTCACAGCATCATCTTTTAGGATTTAAAATAGTTCAACTGGAATTCCATCACCTCCACTAGCTTTGTTTGTAATGATGCTTGCTAAGGCCCAGTTGACTTCACATTCCAGGAATTCTGGCTCTCTAGGTGAGTGATCACACCATCGTGGTTATCTGGGTCATGAAGATCTTTTTTGTATAGTTCTTCTGTGTATTCTCACCACCTTTTCTTAATATCTTCTGCTTCCGTTAGGTCCATACCATTTCTGTCCTTTATTTTGCCCAATTTTCCGTGAAATGTTCCCTTGGTGTCTCTAATTTTCTTGAAGAGATCTCTAGTTTTTCCCATCCTATTGCCTTCCTCTATTTCTTTGCATTGATCACTGAGGAAGGCTTTCTTAACTCTTCTTGCTGTTCTTTGGAACTCTGCATCCAGATGGGTATATCTCTCCTTTTCTCCATTGCCTTTCACGTCTCTTCTTTTCTCAGCTATTTGTAAGGCCTCCACAGACAGCCTTTTTCTTTTTTTTGCATTTCTTCTTCTTGGCAATGGTCTTGATCACTGCCTTGTGTACAATGCCGTGAACCTCCATCCATAATTCTTCAGGCTCTGCCTGTCAGATCTAATCCCTTGAATCTATTTCTCACTTCCACTGTATAATCATAAGGGATTTGATTTAGATCATACCTGAATGGTCTAGTGGGTTTCCCTTCTTTCTTCAATTTAACTCTGAATTTGGCAACAAGTAGTTCATGATCTGAGCCACAGTCAGCTCCTGGTCTTGTTTTTGCTGACTGTATAGAGCGTCTCCATCTTCAGCTGCAAAGAATATAATTAATCTGATTTTGGTATTGAGCATCTGGTGAATGGATAAATGGGTGAGTAAAGCATTTTAGGTAGATTTTTTTCTAATAAGGTGATATTTGTAAACTACTTTAAGTATAAAAAACATGACATTTCAAGTTATTCTTATAGCAATTATTCAAATGCCTATTATTAATTGTCCAGGCAAGTATAATCAATATAAATGCCAGATCTCTCAAGACTCATTTTCAGTATGTCATGTTTAAAGAAATATGTGTCTGATTATTCAGGCTGTGAAGAAAATTATGGAATTTTATTGTACCCTGAAGAGTGTCTCAAAAGTTTTACACAGTACATCATGTAATAAGAGTTCCTAAAAAAATACTCTAGATATTTCTTTCCCATCCATGATTTCAATTAAGAACTTTTTATTTTCTCCATGGAGTTCTTTCACAATTAGGACTGCCAAACTACATAGTTAGAGAAGCTATGTGCATCATTGTCTATATGAAAGCTTTTGTTTGGAACTGTGCTATGTACCACCTGACCAGCCATTTACAGCATGCCTGCAGTCATGCTATTCCATGATCATTTATATCTTTTCTATGTCATAGTACTTGTGCACAAAATCCTTACACATGACTCAGCCATCTGCAACCCTTAAGAAATTCAGTTCCTTGAGTAACCAGCTTTTCTCTTGAGATTTGATGTCCTTTGCGATTCTGGCAAATAAGGGTATTTACTTAAAAGACAAAACTCAATTGCAAGCAACATTCAAAAAAAATATTCCAGATTTGGTTTCTGACCCTAAGCCAGGACAACCAATTCATTCATTTATTCAATACCTGAAAACCTACCAGATATAGAAAACTATATTATATTAAGAAAATAAAACAATAGCCAAACAAATAAATATATATGCTAAGTGCTATTAGAAGAATAGGCAAGTGCTGATATAGAGATATAGAAGAATGAATTCATCTGGACATGAAAGTCAGAGAAAGCATTATGAAAAACTTTATTTATTTAACACTATTTAATAATTCAGGTGTGGTACTCGGTACTCATCCTACAAAGATGAGAAAATAAAATCTGGTCCTTTCCCCATCTGATGGAAAGTTCTCTAGATGAGATTCTGAGAGGATCAGTAAGGGTTCAACTCAAGGAGTCTGGACTTTATCCCAAGGGAAATGTGGGATTGTTATTGGTTTTAATGGTTATTAATGTTGTAAGGTTGACAAAATGTGGTCCACTGGAGAAGAGACTGGCAAACCACTTCAGTATTCTTGCCTTGAGAACCCCATGAACAGTATGAAAGGGCAAAAAATAGAACACTGAAAGATGAACTCCCCAGATAGGTAGGTACCCAATATGCTACTGGAGATCAGTGGAGAAATAACTCCAGAAAGAAGAGATGGAGCCAAAGCAAAAACACCACCCAGTGTGGATGTGACTGGTGATAGAAGCAAAGTCCGATGCTATAAAGAGCAATATTGCATAGGAACCTGGAATATTAGGTCCACGAATCAAGGCAAATTGGAAGTGGTCAAACAGGAGATGGCAAGATTGAATGTCAACATTTTAGAAATCAGCAAACTAAAATAGACTAGAATGGGTGAATTTAACTCAGAAGACCATTATATATACAACTGTGGGCAAGAATCCCTTAGAAAAAATGGAATAGCCATCATAGTCAACAAAAGAGTCTGAAATGCAGTACTTGGATGCAATCTCAAAAACGACATAATGATCTCTGTTCGTTTCCAAGGCAAACCATTCAATATCACAGTAATCCAAGTCTATGCCCAAACCAGTGATGCTGAAGAAGCTTAAGTTGAACGGTTCTATGAAGACCTACAAGACCTTCTAGAACTAACACCGAAAAAAGACGTCCTTTTCATTATAGGGAACCGGAATGCAAAAGTAGGAAGTCAAGAAAAACCTGGAGTAACAGACAAATTTGACCTTGAAGTACAGAATGAAGTAGGAAAAGGGCTAATAGAGTATTGCCAAGAGAACACAATGGTCATAGCAAACACCATCTTCTAACAACACAAGAGAAGACTCTACACCTGCCCATCACCAGATGGTCAACACCGAAATCAGATTGATTATATTCTTTGCAGTCAAAGATAGAGAAGCTCTATACAGTCAGCAAAAACAAGACTGGGAGCTGACTGTGGCCCATATCATGAACTCCTTATTGCCAGATTCAGAGTTAACTTGAAGAAAGTGGGGAAAACCACTAGACCATTCAGGTATGACCTAAATCAAATCCCTTATGATTATACAGTGAAAGTGAGAAATATATCCAAGGGATTAGATCTGATAGACAGTGCCTAATGAACTATGGATGGAGGTTTGTGACATTGTACAGGAGACAGGGATCAAGACCATCGCCAAGAAAAAGAAATGCAAAAAGGAAAAATGGCTGTCTGAGGAGGCCTTACAAATAGCTGTGAAAAAAGAGTTGGAGAAGACTCTTGAGAGTCCCTTGGACTGCAAGGAGATCCAATCAATCCATCCTAAAAGAGGTCAATCCTGGGTGTTCATTGGAAGGACTGATGTTGAAGCTGAAACTCCAATACTTTGGCCACCTCATGCGAAGAGTTGACTCATTGGAAAAGACCCTAATGCTGGGTAGGATTGGGGGCGGGAGGAGAAGGGGACGACAGAGGATGAGATGGTTGGATGGCATCACCGACTCGATGGACATGGGTTTGGGTAAACTCCGGGAGTTGGTGATGGACAGAGAGGCCTGGTGTGCTGCAACTCATGGGGTTGCAAAGAGTTGGACACGACTGAGCGACTGAACTGAACTGAAAAGACAAAGGAGAAAAGGAAAGATATACCCATTTGAATGCAGAGTTCCAAAGAATAGCAAGGAGAGATAAGAAAGCCTTCCTCAGTGATCAATGCAAAGAAATAGAGGAAAACAATAGAATTGGAAAGGCTAGCGATCTCTTCAAGAAAATTAGAGATACCAAGGGAATATTTCAGCAAAGTTGGGCAAAATAAAGGACAGAAATGGTATGGACATAATAGAAGCAGAAGATATTAAGAAGGGTTGGCAAGAATACACAGAAGAACTATTCAAAAAAGATCATGACCCAGATAATCATGATGGTGTGATCACTCACCCAGAGCCAGACATCCTGGAATGTGAAGTCAAGTGGGCCTTAGCAAGCATCACTATGAACAAAGCTAGTGGAGGTGATGTAATTCCAGTTGAGCTATTTCAAATCCTAAACGATGATGCTGTGAAAGTGCTGCACTCAAATATGCCAGCAAATTTGGAAAACTCAGCAGTGGCCACAGGACTGGAAAATGTCAGTTTTTCTTCCAATCCCAAAGAAAGGCAATGCCGAAGAATCTTCAAACTACCGCACAAATTGCACTCATCTCACATGCTAGCAAAGTAATGCTCAAAATTCTCAAATCCAGGCTTCAACAGTACATGAACCATAAATTTCCAGATGTTCAGGCTGGTTTTAGAAATGGCAGAGGAAGCAGAAATCAAATTGCTAACATCTGTTGCATTATCAAAAAAGCAAGAGAGTTCCAGAAAAACATCTATTTCTGCTTTATTGACTATGCCAAAGCCTTTGACTGTGTGGATCACCACAAACTGTGGAAAATTCTGAAAGGGTTGGGAATACCAGACCACATGACCTGCCTCTTGAAAAATCTGTTTGCAGGTCAGGAAGCAACAGTTAGAACTGGACATGGAGAAACAGACTGATTCTGAATCAGGAAAGGAATATGTCAAGGCTGTATATTGTCACCCTGCTTATTTAACTTATTTCCAATGTGCATCATGAAAAATGCTGGAGTGGATGAAGCACAAGCTGGAATCAAGATTGCCAGGAGAAATATCAATAACCTCAGATATACACATGACACCACCCTTATGGCAGAAAGTGAAGCAGAACTAAAGAGCCCCCTGATGAAAGTGAAAGAGGAGAGTGAAAAAGCTGGCTTAAAACTCAACATTCAGAAAACTAAGGTCATGGCATCTGGTCCCATCACTTCATGGCAAATAGATGGGGAAACAATGGAAACAGTGGCAGATTTTATATTTTGGGGCTCCAAAATCACTGCAGATGGTGACTGCAGCTATGAAATTAAAAGATGCTTGCTTCTTGGCAACAGACAAACAATTAATCTCAAAAATATACAAGCAACTCCTGCAGCTGAATTCCAGAAAAATAAACGACCCAATCAAAAAATGGGCCAAAGAACTAAACAGACATTTCTCCAAAGAAGACATACAGATGGCTAACAAAACACATGAAAAAGATGCTCAACATCACTCATTATTAGAGAAATGCAAATCAAAACCACAATGAGGTACCATTACACACCAGTCAGAATGGCCGCTATCCAAAAGTCTACAAGCAATAAATGCTGGAGAGGGTGTGGAGAAAAGGGAACCCTCTTACACTGTTGGTGGGAATGCAAACTAGTACAGCCACTATGGAGAACAGTGTGGAGATTCCTTAAAAAACTGGGAATAGAACTGCCATATGACCCAGCAATCCCACTGCTAGGCATATACACCGAGGAAACCAGAATTGAAAGAGACGCGTGTACCCCAATGTTCATCGCAGCACTGTTTACAATAGCCAGGACATGGAAGCAACCTAGATGTCCATCGGCAGACGAATGGATAAGGAAGCTGTGGTACATATACACAATGGAATATTACTCAGCCATTAAAAAGAATACATTTGAATCGGTTCTATTGAGATGGATGAAACTGGAGCCCATTATACAGAGTGAAGTGAGCCAGAAAGAAAAGCACCAATACAGTATACTAATGCATGTATATGGAATTTGAAAGATGGTAATGGTAACCCTATATGTGAGACAGAATAAGAGACACAGATGCATAGAACAGTCCTGTGGACTCTGAGGGAGAAGGTGAGGGTTGGACGTTCTGGGACAATAACATTGAAACATGTATATTGTCATATGTGAAGCAGAACACCATTCCATGTTCTATGCATGGGACGGATGCTCAGGGATGGAGCGTTGGGAGGACACTGAGGGATGGGGAGGGGGGGAGGGAGGTGGGAGGAGGGTTTGGGAGGGGGAGCACATGTGAATCCATGGCTGATTCATGTCGATGTATGGCAAAAACTACTACAATATTGTAAAGTAATTAGCCCCCAACTAAAATTAAAAATAAATAAATAAATAAATAAAATAAATAAATAAATAAATAAAAAAGAAAAAAAAAAGAAAAAAAAATAAATAAAAGATGCTTGCTTCTTGGAAGAAAAGCTATGACCAAGCTAGACAGCATATTAAAAAGAAGAGACATTACTTTGTCAAAAAGCATCCATCTAGTCAAAGCTATGGTTTTTCCAGTAGTCATGTATGGATGTGAGACTTGGACTATAAAGAAAGCTGAATGCCAATGAATTGATCCTTTTGAACTGTGGTGTTGGAGAAGACTCTTGAGAGTTCCTTGGACAGCAAGAAGATCCAACTAGTCCATATTAGAGAAAATCAGTTCTGAATACTCATTGGAAGGACTGATGCTGAAGCTGAAACTCCAAACTTTGGCCACCGGATGCAAAGAACTGCCTCTTTTGAAAAGAACCTGATGCTGGGAATGATTGAAGGCACTAGAAGAAAGGGACAACAGAGGATGAGATGGTTGGATGGCATCACTGACTCAATGGACATGAGTTTGAGTAAGCTCCTGGAGTTGGTGATGGACATAGGAGCGTGGGGTACTGCAGTCCATGGGATCTCAAAGAGTCGGACACAACTGAGCGACTGAACTGAACTGAACTAGCAATTGAACAACAAATTTAAAAAAAAAAGAGAGAAATTCTGGAGCTAAAGAATGCAAAAAATGAAATGAAAAATGTAATACAGAACATTGATATCATACTTTATCAATTAGAAGAAAGACTAAACAAATTCAGAGACACGGCATTTGAACTTATCTAGTCAGAGAACAATGCTTCCCTGGTAGCTCAGTGGTAAAGAATCTGCATGCATTGCATGGGATCCGGGTTCAGTCTCTGTTGGGAAGGTCCCCTGGAGGAGAGCATGGCAACCCACTCCAGCATTCTGGCCTAGAAAACTCCATGGACGGAGGAGCCTAGTGGGCTACAGTCCATAGTGTCACACAAAATCGGACACAGCTGCAGCAGCAACAGTCAGAGAACAAAAGAAAAAAGTAGAAGATCACCTAAAGCATGGCATTCCGTGGAAACAAATCCTTATTTTCAGCTTACTAATTGCATCCTTCTGGGCAAGTTACTTACCTCTGTCTTAGTTTTTCCTATATAAAGTGGACATAATAATAAAAGTTTGTCTCAAGGGTTTACATTCCTACAATAATGTTTGTTCATAGAGTAAGCTCTAAAAATATTAGCTACAATTATTATTTTAATGTAATTATAATGATATTGTTAAAACATTTTTGTATTTTATAAGTTTCTGTTGCTTAACCAAAATTAAACAAAAGAAATCTGAAATACCTATCTCAGTTCCCACCATTGTAAGTGTGGTGAGGACTAGAGAATATGTTGTAAATTATGATGGCAAGCCTATGCCTAATAACAAGAAGTAAAGACTCAATTTTAGCTTCATGGAAAACCTTTAATTTAGGATGTAAGTGCCATATATATGTTATAGTCATAGATTAAGTACTGGTTTAGCCCTTAGGAGCAAAAGTGTCACCACTAAGAATTTTCTCAAAGCTTCTGTGGATTAGATTTTTAACATCAGTAATGAAATTAACTATTGATAGTTCATTCGCGTTGGGTTATTATCTTGGTTTATTATCACTAAGTGAAAAACTAGCTCATGAGTCAATAGCAGGAATGGCTCCTGAATCCTTTGATTTTCCATCAGGCTGGATGACTCAATTGGCTAGAACATTTGCCGTGTTTAGATCTTTATAATTGTGTGCTAACTAACTGAAGTGGTTTTGGCCCAAAACAATCTAAGAGGAAATGGCCAACTAAGAGTAAAAAAATACCGCTAACAATTGCAAATGATTAAAAGTAAGTAGGTTGACAACACTACCATTTCCATGTGCTAATTCAAAGCTTGTATTCATCTGATTAAAATGGAATCAAATTAATTCCCCTGACTTCCTACCACAATTGAATTCCAAAGGCTGAAGAATTGATACTTTCAAACTGTGATGTTGGAGAAGACTCTTGAGAGTCCCTTGGACTGCAAGGAGATCAAACCAGTAAATCCTAAATGAAATCAACCCTGAATATTCATTGGAAGGACTGATGCTGAAGCTGAAACTCCAATACTTTGGCCCCCTGATGCAAAGGGCCAACTCATTAGAAAAGACCCTGATGCTGGGAAAGATAGAAGGCAGGAGCAGAAGGGGACAACAGAGGAGGAGATGGTTGGATGACATCACCGACTCAGTGGATTAGTGTGAGCAAGCTCCAGGAGATGGTGAAGGACAGTGGAGCCTTGCCTGCTGCAGTCCATGGGGTTGCAAAGAGTCAGACATGACTGAGTGACTAAACAACAACAAAGAACTTAGTGATCTTAAACAGTTAGTTTGCTGTTTTAAAAAATGATTTTATTTATTTCTGGCTGCCCTGGGTCTTCATTGCTTTCTCTGGTGGCCAAGAGTGGAGCTCTTCTTCATTGCAATGTTCAGGTTTTTCATTGCTGTGGCTTCTCTTGTTGGAGACCACAGGCCCTAGGGCACATGGGCCTCAGTAATTGTAGCACACAGGCTCAATAGTCGTGGTATGCAGCCTTAGTTGCTCTGCAGCATTTGGAATCCTCCCAAACCAGGGATAGAACCCGTGTCCCCTTTATTGGCAGCCAGATTCCTATCCACTGTGCCACCAGGAAAGTGCTCACTTACTTTTTAAAAAAAAATTAGGTGGAGGGGAACTTATATCTGACAAAACAGAATTACTGTTTATTTTTCAAAAAATATATATTTTTAAAAATCATAGTGCTCTTCTCATTTTCAGAGAAACAATGGTAAGGGTGGCTGATAGGGCCCACATGGGGTCTCATTGATAAGATGGCTCATTATGTTGACCTCACAAACAAAGAATAAAATCACAATGATCTGTGAAACTGAACAAATTGCCCAAATGGCATCCTGTTATCTCACTGGTGTCTACCTTCTCAAAGCTGTGAGACCACCAGATTCCAGACCTCCGGCTACATGACCATCCCTTCAGAGAATTTTTCATTGGTGGGGTATAAGAAGGACTCCGTCAGAAGGGGAGGACACTGGTTCTCCTTAAAGGCCAGTCACCCTCTCTTTTCCCTCTAATAAATTTCCCTTTTCTTGCCTGACTGCTCAGCTCTCTTTCTTTTTCTCTGCACTCACCTTACAGTGGCTAAAAGGCTTATTGAAATGATTATAGAAAATTTATTTTGGAGAAATACTCTTAAGTAAATACAAAGGATCATATGAAATTAACTAAAAGATTTCTGATGAAAGTAGTTCATTACTGATAACCATACATTCTTGAAGCTCATGTCTAAAGTTATTTTAATGACTCAGGGTGGGGGCAACTGTTAGTTGTCCTTACATAGTCTTGTTTTGTGTGTATATGTATGTGTGTTGGTGTGTTCATTGGTTGAATTATAGGCCATCCCTAATTTTTATGCAAAATGCATTTTAAACATTTCATACTCTTTTTGGAATTTGAGAAAGTCAACTTGACTGTGTATGTGTTGAGGGATGAGGCATAGGACAGGGATTATTGGAGAGGGGCTAAGGATATTCTATATGAAAAATGAAAAGTTCAGTTCATTTCAGTCGCTCAGTCATGTCCGACTCTTTGCGACCCCATGAATTGCAGCATGCCAGGCCTCTCTGTCCATCGCCAACTCCCGGAGCCTACCCAAACCCCTGTCCATCGAGTCGGTGATGCCATCCAACCATCTCATCCTCTGTCGTCCCCTTCTCCTCCTGCCCCCAATCCTTCCCAGCATTAGGGTCTTTTCCAATGAGTCAACTCTTCGCATGAGGTGGTCAAAGTATTGGAGTTTCAGCTTCAACATCAGTCCTTCCAATGAACACCCAGGATTGATCTCCTTTAGGATGGATTGATTGAAAAATGAAAAAGAAATCCTTTATTTTTTTCTATGTTCTTAGATACAATAATCAAGGATATTTTTCCAATATTATATTCATGCTCTTTTAATTATTTTACTGTTTGAAGTCCAATGTTTCTTCAAATGAAACTAAAGTTTCATCACTTCTAGAATACCTAAATGATTTTTCCTTCCTTCTCCCACATACAAGTTCATGACATGTAGAGGTTTAATTTCTGCTATCAAATGTTTTACTTTTCCACTCCGTTTTTATTTTATAAACTTATTGTATTAAAGTATATTGATTTGCAATGGTATATTAGTTTCTGTTTATACATACACACACACACACACACACACATATATATACATGTGCATACACGCATACTTTTTTATGCATTTTCCCATTATGGCTTATGACAAAATATTGAATATAGCTCCCTGTGCCATGCAGCAAGACCTTGTTGTTTTTCCATTCTATATACAATAATCCATGTCTGCTAATCCCAAACTCCTAATTTACCTTTTTCCTCTTCTTCCCCTTGGCAATTACAAGTCTGTTCTCTATGTCTGTGAGTCTATTTCTGCTTTGTAAATAAGTTCATTTGTATCATTATTTTAGATTCCACATAAAAATGATATCAAAAATATTTCTGTTTCTGACTTACTTCACTTTGTATGATAATCTCTAGGTTCATCCATGTTGCTGCAAATGGCATTATTTCATTCTTTTCATGGCTGTATAGTATTCCATTTATATATTACATATACCACTTTTTTATCCGTTCATCTGCTTTCTACTCCTTTTTAAATTAATAAGATCAATTAGGATAATCAGCAATTTCACAATCACTGCTGAACAAACAAAACGGTCAAGATTCCAAATCTGAACTATTTGGAGGCAGCCAATGCCATCATGGGAAAGCCCCAAAATATCTGTTTCACCAGGGATGGAAAGAGCAAAGATTTTGCATATGAAAGGCCTTTTACAAATATAAGATGCAAAAATGCAGGCTATTCAAAAGTTAATTATTTCAACGTTAAAACATTTGTGAAAATGCTACATCATAATCTATTTAAAAAAAAACTATATTTCAACATATGTTTTAATTTGCTTTCTTTAGTATTTACACTTTATTGAAGTATGTTCCCCATGTGCTTCAATCTTTTTCTTCAGTGTTTCTACACTGGAATCCCTGGTAGATGGAATTAGAGACAGTGACTTTGTGTGGGATCATGGGTTCTGTTTTCCTCTTTATTCCCAGTAACAGTCAAGTAAGTGATGGATCACCTTATCACTGACCACTTGTGGAATACGGTGTTTTGCTGTTCAGAGTTTTGGACTTTAGCCTTGCTATATTGTTGTTTATAAACTCTGCTGCTAATCCTCTAAAACTTTTCCCTCTTTCTTTACTTTTTGCATCTGGATTTTGGACTGGGAATAGCTTTTGTGGGTTATCTTCATGGACTCAATAGGATTCTATGCATGCCTCCTTTGGCTGACCTAATTGAATATAGCTCCTACTTGGACCTCAAAACATGTCTGTTTACTTTTCCCCTTGTCTCTCTTGGATGTTATAAGTCCCCTATTGTCTGGGTAAACTTCTATCCTCATTTGTTCTGGCCAAAAACTTTTCCCAAAGTGACACATTTAAGAGCTTCTTCTTTATAAAATAGACTATATGAATTTAAATAAAATAACATTTATCTTTTACAAAATGGATCACTCTAATTTTATACAGCAGCCTATACTCCCTAACTAGATTTAGACAAGTGTAGACTTAACCCAAAGTAAGATAGTTTGTAGCAAGAATATCCATGTAACCAACAGAAATCCAGTTATACAAGTAGTTGTTTTGATAAGAGCATTTTCCATAATGATTTCATATGTAAAAACTAATTCTTTCATATTTTGCACCTATACTGTCCTTAGAAAAGAAATGTACAGGCAGGAAGAAGTGAAGCAGTTAAGAAAGCTTGCACAGTGAGGTAAAAGATTTAAGAGCATGGACTCTGGATTCAAGCTACCTATGTCAATGAATGTCTTTTCTTAGACACTGCTGCTGCTGTTGCTGCTAAGTCGCTTCAGTCGTGCCCGACTCTGTGCGACCCCATAGATGGCAGCCCACCAGGCTCCACTGTCCCTGGGATTCTCCAGGCAAGAGTACTGGAGTGGATTGCCATTTCCTTCTCCAGTGCATGAAAGGAAAAAGTGAAAGTGAAGTTGCTCAGTCGTGTTCAACTCTTAGCGACCCCATGGACTCTAGCCTACCAGGCTCCTCTGTCCATGGGATTTTCCAGGCAAGAGTACTGGAGCGGGGTGCCTTTGCCTTCTCCGTCTTAGACACTATGCTTTAGTAACTTTGGGAAAGTTGCTTTGCCTGTTCTTATTTCTTCATCTAAACCTCTTAGTGACTTTGTATTGAATGAGATTAAAAAATGTAAATTGCTTAAATTTATGACCAGCACAAAGTTAAGTGCTCCATTAATATTAAAAACAACTAACATTTTCTGAACACTTATTCTGAGTCAGGTACTCTTCTATGCACTTTTCATATTTTAATTCTCACAATGATCCTATAAAATTGGTGTTTTTATTCCTACATTAGAGATGATAACCCTTAGGCACGTGTGTGTGCTCAGTTGTGTCCAATTCTTCACAGTCCTCTGGACTATAACCCACCATGGTCGATGGGATTTTCCAGGCAAGAATACTGGAATGGGTTGCCATTCCCTTCTCCAGGAGATATTCCTGACCCAGGGATCGAACCTGGGTCTCCTGAATTGGCAAGTGGATTCTTTACCACTGAGCCACCTGGGAAACCCAACCCTTAGGCACAGAGAAGCTAGTTAATTTCATACACAATAGAAGTGGATATTTAACTTGTGCCTCTGAGGCTTCCTGAATCCATACTTAACTGTTCCACAATACTGACCTGACTATTGACTAATGTTAAGTGTCTTTATTACTCTAATTTCTAGATCTCCATTTTTGGAAAAAATAAATTTCTAAATTCTCTGCAGTCTATTTTCATTACAGTTTTGGGGTCTCCGCAACTTCATTAGAATAGCATTTTCATCATTGACTTTCACTCTTCTCTTGACTTTCTAATTCATTGACTTCCTTCGCTTTGGTATCTACTTGTACTATAGATAGTATGCAAATTCAAGTCTTTTTGAGGAGGATCAGTGCTGCTTAATCAGTGACTGTAAGTTCCTTGACAGTCAAGAACATAGGAACCCCAAGTGCTGCCCTGAGTACACATTATGGGCTCCCTAATATTTTCAGAGGGACGATTACATAACTAATGACTTCAGTTTATTTTAAATACAATGTAAGAGGTTTGAAGCCTCTTATGAATACAGAAAAGCTATCCCAATGCATTATTTAGTATACCTTCTGATGAGGTTTGTAGAGAATCTAGCTTTTCCTAATTTCTGCTCTGGTTAAGTAATAAAGAACAAACTGATCTTTATGTAATGGCATGAATACGAATTCAGTCATGCCTAGAATACTATCCCACCCCTGGCTCTGATTCTGCCCCTTAAGTCCCAAAGGAACCCAGAAAGTATAGATACTCCAGGAATTCTGACAATCTAAATTATTCCAATCATCTAGTATGGTCTGCCGACACAATGAGGTCATATAAACTCAGGCTATGCACTCTGATGCTTGCTTACTAGGCTGTCTTTAATTCACAAAAAGGTCATTTATGCATGAGGAAAAATTCAGCTGAAACTGGAGCATTTTCACTGATAACAGCACTTGAGGGTGACAAGCCAGAGAGGTTTGTAGTTTCTTAGCACCAGAACTGGGTGTTACAGAACTTTCTCTTACTTATTGATAGCTTAGCTAGACTTTTCTTATTAGTGATAGAGGAACATACCATCATACGTATTGAACAACCTGAATGTAATAATCTGTAATCACGTTAGATGGTTTCTACTTGTGATGCCATCTTGACAGTGTGGATAGGACTCAAATCTCATTTTTTTCTTAGTAAGGATTTCTTTTTTAAGCTTTTTATCAAACCAAGGGACAGAAGACCAATGGATTTTCTCTGACAGATATGAGATATTTGTTCTAGAAGAAATTATAAGTGGATGACTCTAATCAATTTTTTTTTAAATTGAAGTACAGCTGATTTATGTTTTAATTACTGCTTTACAGCAAAATTACTGTTATATAGATATATACATTCTTTGTCATATTCTTTCCCATTATCACAGGATATTGAATATAATACTATGCTATACAGTAGGACCTTGTTGTTTAAATATTCTATACACACCAGTTTGCGTCTGATAATTCCAAACTTCCAATCTATCCTTCCCTTACCCGCCTCCCACTTGGCAACCATAAGTCTGTTCTCTATTTCTGTGAGTCCATTTCTGTTTTGTAGGTACGTTTATTTGTGCCAAAATTTAGATCCCACATATAAGTGATATCATATGGTATTTGTCTTTCTCTTTCTGACTTACTTCACTTAGTATGACAATCTCTAGTGGCATCCATATTGCTACAAATGGCATTTCACTCCTTATTAGGGCAGAGTAGTGTTCCATTGTATATATGTACCAAATCTTCTTTATCCATTCATTTGTTGATGGACATTTAGCCATGTCTTGGCTATTGTGAATATGGACATATGGGTGCATGTAGTTTTTTGAATTACAGTTTTGTCTGAATATATGTTCAGGAGTGGGGTTGCTGAATCATGTAATAATTCTATTTTTAGCTTTCTCCATACTGTTTTCCACAATGGCTGCAAAAAATTACATTCTCACCAACAGTGTAGGAGGGATCCCTTTTCTCCACACCTATAGGCAATTTTAATTCAAGAAGGTCAGTGAAGAAGTTGGAAGTGCCCCCTTCTCTACTAAATATCCTATCTCCTAAATATCACTAGTCCTATTTGTATGTGGTAAAAGCAATGTTCTGCAATATTCAAGTTCAAGATATATATGAGTAAAATGATTCATTTTAAACCAAATATAGGGCACCACTGTCTATTAGAATGTAAACTATAAGACTTGCTATTAAATAGCCAGTAATGCTGGAGTTTTTATAAAATGGGAAAATAATTCTCCCATACTTTATCCCCAAATCAATAACTATTATATTATTTACTGGTAAATGTGTTGCCAGACTTTGTAAAATACAAAGTCATAATCCCAAGTCATAATCCCACAATCTAGTCATAATCCCAAGAGAGAAGACATGGGGAAACAATTTTTCTATTCAGTTATTAAATAACAGAAAATAGCAGGGTTATTGATAATCCTAGTATAGACTTCTCAGAAGTATTATCCATCTGACTGGATACATAGAAGTGGTCAGAAGACTACAAACTCAGACCTAGGCATCTACTGTGTGTGTGTGCAAAGTCACATGTCTGACTGTTTGCAACCCTGTGGACTACAGCCTGCCGGGCTCCTCTGTCCATGGGATTCTCCAGGCAAGAATACTGGAGTGGGTTGCCATGCCCTCCTCCAGAGAATGTTCTCAACCCATGGATCAAACCTATGTCTCTTACGTCTTTTGCATTGGAAAGTGGATTCTTTACCACTAGTGTCACCTTGCATGTGTACAAATAGGGGTTAGTAGATTTATTAAGTCATATAAAATTTATATTCTATATGAGTTTGACTAGACTGAGGAAAATACTTCTCATTTGGGAAAGAAAGAATTGTAGAAACCATTTGATACTAATTGAAACCAATTTAAATGCCCTGCCTCTTATCAAAGCTGTTCTTTCAAGAGAACACATTCAATTCAGTTCAGTTCAGTCTCTCAGTTGTGTCTGACTCGTTGTGACTGCATGAACCACAGCACACCAGGCCTCCCTGTCCATCACCAACTCCTGGAATCCACTCAAACCCATGTCCATTGAGTCGGTGATGCCATCCAACCATATCATCCTCTGTCGTCCCTTTCTCCTGCCCTCAATCTTTCCCAGCATTAGGGTGTTTTCCAGTGAGCTCTTCGTATCAGGTGGCCAAAGTATTGGAGCTTTCAGCTTCAACATCAGTCCTTCCAATGAACACCCAGGACTGATCTCCTTTAGGATGGACTGGTTGGACCTCCTTGCAGTCCAAGGGACTCTCAAGAGTCTTCTCCAACACCACAGTTCAAAAGCATCAATTCTCCGGTGCTCAGCTTTCTGTATAGTCCAAATCTCACATCCATACATGACCACTGGAAAAACCATAGCCTTGACTAGATGGACCTTTGTTGGCAAAGTAATGATTCTATTTTTTAATATGCTGTCTAGGTTGGTCACAACTTTCCTTCCAAGGAGTAAGTGTCTTTTAATTTCATGGCTTAAATCACCATCTGCAGTGATTTTGGAGCCCAGAAAAATAAAGTTAGCCACTGTTTCCCCATCTATTTGCCATGAAATGATGGGACCAAATGCCATGATCTTAGTTTTCTGAATGTTGAGTTTTAAGCCAGTTTTTTCACTCTCCTCTTTCACTTTCATCAAGAGGCTCTTTAGTTCCTCTTTACTTTCTGCCATAAGGGTGGTGTCATCTGCTTATCTGAGGTTATTATATTTCTCCCAGCAATCTTGATTCCAGCTTGTGCTTCATCCAGCCTGGCATTTCCCATGATGTACTCTGCATATAAGTTAAATAAGCAGGGTGACAATATACAGCCTTGACGTATTCCTTTCCCGATTTGGAACCAGTCTACTGTTGCAGGTCCAGTTCTAACTGTTACCTCTTGACCTGTATACTGATTTTTCAGGAGGCAGATAAGGTGGTCTGGTATTCCCATCTCTTTAAGCATTTTCCAGTTTGTTTTGACCCACACAGTCAAAGGCTTTGGAGTAGTCAATGAAGCAGAAATAGATGTTTTTATAGAACTCTCTAGGTTTTTGATGATCCAACACATGTTGGCAATTTGATCTCTGGTTCCTCTGCCTTTTTGAAACCCAGCTTGAACATCTGGATGTTTAAGGTTCATGTACTGTTGAAGACTGGTTTGGAGAATTTTGAGCATTACTTTGCTAGCATGTGAGATGAGTGCAATTGTGTGGTTGTTTGAACATTCTTTGGCATTGCCTTTCTTTGGGGATTGGAATAAAAACTTGCATTTTCCAGTCCTGTGGCCACCGCTGAATTTTCCAAATTTGGTGGCATATTGAATGCAGCACCTTCACAGCATCATCTTTTAGAATTTGAAATAGCTCAACTGGAATTCCATCACCTCCACTAGCTTTGTTCATAATGATACGTCCTAAGGCCCAATTGACTTCGCATTCCAGGATGTCTGGCTCTGTAAGTGAGTGATCACACCTTCGTGGTTATCTGGATCGTGAGGATCTTTTTTGTACAGTTCTTCTGTGTATTCTTGCCAACTCTTCTTAATATCTTCTGCCTCTATTAGGTCCATACCATTTCTGTCCTTTATTGTGCCTATCTTTGCATGATATGTTCTCTTGGTATCTCTAATTTTCTTGAAGAGATCTCTAGTTTTTCTCATTCTATTGTTTTCCTCTATTTCTTTGCATTGATCACTGAGGAAGGCTTTCTTATCTCTCCTTGCTATTCTTCGGAACTCTGCATTCAAATAGGTATATCTTTCCTTTTCTCCTTGTCTTGAGCTTCTCTTCTTTTCTCAGCTATTTGTAAGGGCTTCTCAAACAACCATTTTGCCTTTGTGAATTTCTTTTTCTTGGGGATAGTTTTGATCATTGCCTCCTGTACAATGTAATGAACCTCCATCCATAGTTCTTCAGGCACTCTATCAGACCTAATCCCTTGAATCTATTTGTCACTTCCACTGTAAAATCATAAGGGATTTTATTTAAGTCATACCTGAACAGTCGAGTGTTTTTTCCTACTGTAAGATATTCTAGAATAGAGAAGTTATTCTTTATAAATAAAATGTGATATGAGCCACCCTTAAAACCAGAGAAGACATATCAATTTGCTTTTGTCTTGTGCCAATATCAGTTTCATATCTTACTGAGAGTGATCATATCTCAAGAACATATTAGCTCAGGATCAGTAGTCGCAGTGAGTTTGGTTTAGTAAGCTTCTGGAAGTAGTGCCGGATGTGAGGGAAGAGCACATTGTCAAGTTTTCTAAAGCTGTTGTGGAGAATGATAAATTGATACTTTCATTTTTATAGGTGCTACCTTTAACAACAGGATTTTAATAGGAAAGAGATAATTAAAAGGTTGGATTATGTGCTTTATTGCAGCTTAGTTACCCCTACCTCTAGAGAAATACACCTGCATATGCTACACAGCACAGTCAGAGGGGCATGTAGATTGAGGGCTACAGGACCAGAAGGAGACCAATGAGACATCAGAGCATAATACAATGATCTACTAAAGGTTTGTACTCAAAGGCAAGTCATGGCTCTGAGAGACAGATAAGCAACAAATGACCCAAGCATCATAAGATACATTTTAGCCAGTACAAGCAAAACCGAGTTTATGATTATTCAAAGTCTGTTTGGAGACTCTATGTTTTTTCCCCTGTGTCATTTTGGAAGCTTTAGATGATGAAGGGCCCACAAGGCTGGAGAAATGATGGATGCACATTGAGAAGGAAAAAAAAAAAAGAATGGCCTGGTACCATGAACCCATGAGTTCACAAATCATTGCCTTTTCTTCTCAGTTCTCTAGGTCCTATCTAAATGCAGCATTTGAGCAGTAACCCCAACAAAGTCTATCATCCATAAGGCTAGAAAATTTATTTTAGTACATAATGTTTTCAACGTTGAATAATATTCCACTTTATATTGTTTGAGAGTTAGGCTTCTTTTCCTAACTAAATAATAACCTTATGAGGAAACAGACAATGTTACATATGCATGTGTTTATGTACTCCAGAGCACCCAGCAGTACATGATTTGCATACGAGTTTCTTAAAAAATGCCCATTGAATTAAATTACACAAATATTGTTCAAGAATTAAGACTACTGGGCAGTTTTAAAGAAGTGATACAGATAGTAAAAATATTATAAATATGAACATGTGAGTGTAAATATATTAGAGACTTCAAAAGGAAGCCATGACATGTACTTTTAAATTATTTCTTTTTGGTGAGAAGTATTTGCCTAAGCATCTAGGCTATTTAGATGCAGGCTGTACTGTCTGCTCATTCTACCTCCTCCCCTGGTTCTTCACACCCCACTGGCTCTGTACCTGGACTTTAGGCCAAGTAGCAAGGGTTGGCCACACTGCTCACATGAGATCTTTCTCACTATCATCATCACCACCACTACTAGTACCCTCATTGCATGTTGAGTTTACAAATATCTTTTGTTCCTCATACTGGCTGTAATCAAAGGAGAATGGTTGCAAAAGCAGTGGGAAGAGAGTATTTAAACAAAAGATTCCACTTGAAAATGTTCTAAAGTGTATATTCATCACAATTCTATGCCAAATGCATAGAATTTCATGAATTGTTAACATGAGTTAATTGATTGTAAATGGAAGCTCTCAAGGTCTCCCCTAGGGAAATTTGTTCACTTCCAGGTTTAAGGGCCTATAAAAACACCATTAAGAATTTTTATTAGTGTGGTTTTTATATACCAATCCCTTTGTCTGGAAAATCCACTTCTTAACAATTTTTCCTGGCCCTCCCTTCTTATTCAATCCCCTTTTTAGCGCATTATCTCTTCCATGATGCCATCCTTGACTCTGCCTAACTTTTCCCTGTGCTATGCTTCCATTTGTCATGACCTTTATAAGTGTATAATTTATTCTATACATTTTTTCTCCCAATTAAACTGAAAGACACTTTAGAGCAACGGTCTTATTGGCTGCTTCTTTATATCACCCTAATCTGAACTAATCAGATTTGTTAGTGTAAATCGCAGATTTTGTTATAGATGTGGTTTCCAAATACCTGTTCTCAGTTTAGCGCTGGATTGAGAAATTTTTAGAAAGACTGATTTCTGAGCCCTATCTTTAGATATTCTAATTTAGATGATTGAAAGTATGTATAGATTATACAATTTTTAAAAGATATCTCAGCTTTTAGTCCCTGAAATTATACTGGTGGAACAGATGTCCCAAATATTCCTGTCCTGGGTATCCCACATTCAGACTCAAAAGCAAATATATATTTAGCCAAAGTTAAGCTGTGAGGAAAGTTGGGTAATGGGAGCTATTCTGGTAGTCCCAAGTATCTTAATCTCCTAAACATCCTCCTTCTCCCCTGAAATAGTTAAGAACAAAATGATCTAGAGAAGACATGTATGTGGCCAACAGAGACTTAACTCTTCCCCAAAGTATTTTCATGTCTGTAGTTCATGCCATTTATTACTATTAAGATTTGCATTTTAAAAATTTGTAAATCAACTGGGATATTCAAATATTTCATGTCTAAATATGCATTTTTTAATTTCATTTGATCAAATAAAAATTTTGTGTTTATAATTTATGTTTATTTCTAACTTCATTATTAGAATTAAGATTTTTATTTATACAAATAAAATCATCTACTATAACAGAGTTTCTACCTGGGATCATTTTCCTTTTGTTTCATAATCACCTTAAGAATTTTCAGTTTGTGTTTACTGATAAGATAGTCTCAGTTTTGTTTGCTTTGCTTTTTGATCTGAAAATATCTTTGATTTCATTCTTCCAGGGTATAATCACTAGGTAGAGAATTTTAGCTTGTCATTTACTTTCTATTAGCTTAGAGGTCTTTTTCTATTGTTCTTCTAACTTCCAAAGGTCGTAGAAAGAAATTAGCCATCAATCTATCATGCTTTTGAGTGCAACTTATCTTCTAGTTGCTTTTAAGATTTTTCGTTGTCTAGTTTTCAGTTTCCTCTGTCTTTGAGTACTTTGTGCATGCACGCCTGAACCCACATATTATGTTTTTTAAATACATCCTCCTCAAATCTTTGAATTTATGTATTTATCAGGTACCAGAAGTTCTTAGCCATTATCTCTTCAAATATTATTTCTTCACTACTCTCTTCTTATTTACTTGGACTCAAGTGTATCTTAGACCTTTCTACTGTATCAACTATAGCTCTTACTATTCTGTATTTTTCATCCTTGCTTTTAGTCCTTAATTGTAGATAATTTCTTTAACATCTTCAGCTTATCAATCTGTTGTTAAATTCATTCATTAATTTTTAATTTGTTATTAATGGTTATAATTTCTACTCAGGTCTTTTTCAGTGCTTTAATGTTACTTGTATTAGTTTCCAATTTCTTGCTGATGTTTTTAAAGTATGATTTTAATCTCAGAAACAGAGATGTTGTTTTAAGTCTGTATCTGATCACTTTTATTTTCTAAAGTCCCTTGGTATCTTCTCTTGTTTCTGGATCATTTTATCTTGTCACCAGGTATGATTTATAGTATTTTCTGAATATATTATTAGAAAAATATTTTCAGAGATAACTTCAAATCTAGGATGATGAAACTTTCTTGAGAGAGGATTTTGCCTATTTTTGCAGGGCATCTGAGGGCAGTAACATTCTCAGAACCAAGGGCTGAGAATTTCCTTGATCAACTAGATGACTATCCAGAGCGTAGTCAAAAAATAGCTCTCCAGAGTCCCAGTCCAGGTTAGGACTGTTAACAATGGAGCTTCTGCTGTTGGTGGGCACAAAACTCCAAACCTCATTTCCTCTACCTCACGAAAACACCAAGAATATTCACCCTTTCAGCAACTTCCCCAAAATTGGAAAATGGCCTCAGGGCAAAAACCTTAGATGGCAGGAAGTGTTATGAACAAAAGTTCTTCCCCTTTTGCTTAGTCCCTGTAAGCTCAGGCTCAGCCCCCTACACCTCACATCTCTTACCCTTTACCAGAAACTGTCTCTGAGCTGCCTTTTCTATATGGGCATTTGTTCCTGAGGCACGAACAGTTCTGGTTCAACTCTGAGGTGTAGTTCTCTTCCTATTTTCGGTCTCACAATTTTTCAGTCTCTTGTTAGGTCTCTGAACTTTTTAGAAGGTGATTTTTTTGTCAAGCCATTTTAGTTGTCGTCTCCAGGATTATTGATCCTATTTACCAGGACTGTTATGACTAGATGCTTTAATGATGTATCACTATGTATTTATAGTCATTTTTTGTTTGATGTTGGTTCATGTTTTTTTCTTTTCCATATTTTTTTCAGTTTGATCAAATTGTTATTCATATCCTTCTTCATTTCTTAATTGGAGAGTTTCAGTAAGCTTTTCATTGCATTAACTACTATGTTCTTTTCTCAATGCTTACTGTCAAACACATATTTCTTTACTATTTTTTCAATTTTTTAAGTTAAAATATAGTTGATTTACATTTCTATACCACTGTAAATAGCACACTTTGCCATACAGCAAAGTGACTCAGTTATATACATATATACATTTTTAATATTATTTTCCATTGCTTTACTCTCATACACAATCAAGATTTCTAAAACATTTTCAACCAATATGTTTCTGCCAATAAATTGCAACTTTTAAATATTTTTACCTGTCCATTTTTCTCCTTCATGACATAGATGAGACTTGGGGATTCTTTTACTAATTTTCTCTTTTCCAAATACCACTCATCCTCTCTTCCATGTGCTAAGTTTTGCTGATATAGCTGAGTAATATTAACAATTTTTTATTTACAGTTGGTCCCTTATGCTTAAAGTATCATTAAGTCACTTCTTCCTAGACAGTTTTCTACATATGCATTGCTTTAATTTGTATGCATTGAAATGTTCTTTACTCCACAGTGTCCTTCCTTGGAATTTTTGCACCGATCCATTTATTGCTTCTCCAATGTTTCACTCAAATAGGTTATGCTGCTGATGGATTCTTTCAGTGCTTACATTATCTGTGGATATCTTTCTTTCACACTTACATATTCACTGTATCATTTTGGAGTTGGGAGTCAGAATTTCTTAAATCCTAATTAATAAGTACTCACTATAGGCTTAGTGCTTTCCCAAGTGGTGCTAGTGGTAAAGAACCCGCCTGCCAATGGCAGGAGACATAAGAGATAAAGGTTCAACCCCTGTATCAGAGAGATCCCCTGGAGAAGGAAATGGCAACCCACTCCAGTATTCTTGCCTGGAGAATCTCATGGGCAGAGGAGTCTGGGAGGCTGCAGTCCATAAGGTTGCAAAGAGTCTGACATTATTTAAAGCAATTTAGCATGCATGAATAAGCATAGCAAAGTCATCAGTACCAAACTATACTGATATAATCTCATTTCTTGAAAATTACCTTTATAGATTTAAGTGTGTCGCAGTGGGGGTGGGACATAGTTGTATAACACTCAAAGAATATAAGTTAAAGTGAGAAATAATCTAATACTAACCAGAAGTCTGAAGTTTTGTGATTACTTTTCTTTGTAAATAACTTTTTTAAAAAATCTGAAAGTTTGTCAGATTGTGTTTTGTCCTTAGAATTTATGAATTTTATAGGTATATATTCTTGGTCTTTTACTCTCTGGATGTAGTACTCCCTCAGGAGTGTTGTAAGTTTTCTTTGTCCACTAATTGTGTCTGGCAGTGGAAGCTTTCTGTGGAAGAGAAAAAGGTTTCAGAAGTCTCTGTCAATCTGGATCAGAGGAAAGGCTCTATGGTTTATATCTTTGCTCTCTCTAAGCCTTAAAGATGGAGTAGTATCAGCTCACATCATCATTTCAGCTCCTTCTCAGCTCCTAAAGACCAAGGGAAATTCTTGAGGAGCCCCTCCCTCAAGGGTAGGAGTGTGTCCATGGGTCTCCAGGATCCATGATCATCTCTTCTTTCCCAGCCCTTGTACACCCCAGAGAATAGAGATACCACAATGGTTCTTCTCCTGCACTCACTCTATCTCATCTTGTCTCATCTTATGCAGGCTTCTCAGGCTTGTTTACTCAGAAATATTGATAGATGAGTGGGATTTGGAGTTGGGAGTAGAAAAGATGAAAATGACATAGAATCAACCTCTGCTAAAACCCACATGATGTATTATTTCCATACATTGTTGAATTCAGGTAACTAATATAAGGGCTTTTGCATCTATACACTTAAGTAAAATGGGTATGTATTAGATATTTCTACTTCATTTGGTTTGAGATCAAATTTTATCAGCCTGTATTAATTTTCTATTGCTATATAAAAATTTACCACAATCTTGGAGGTTTAAAACAAATGTATCACAGTTTTTGTGGGTTAAGAGCCTGGTGATTTTTAGCTGAGACTTCTGCAGCAGACTTTCCTGGTGGCTCAGATGGTAAAGCATCTGCCTACATAGATGAGGGAGACCCAGGTTCAATCCCTGGGTTGGGAAGATCCTCTGGAGAAGGAAATGGCACCCCACTCTAGTACTCTTGCCTGGAAAATCCCATGGATGGAGGAGCGTGGTAGGCTATAGTCAATGGGGTCGCAAAGAGTTGGACACAACTGAGCGACTTCACTTTTACTGTTTCACTTTCTGCAGCATTACATAGATTATAAAGAAGCCCTGATGCACCCTCATCTGCAGGCTTGACTAGGGAAAGACCTACTTCCCATATCCCTCGGACTGATGAATAAATTCAAACTGTTAGCTGCAAGTTAAAGTCCCTGTTTGTTTGTTTGATGGTTGTTGAGCTGACAGCTTACCCCTGCAGGGCTTCCAGAGACCATGCCCTAACCACCTGGTCCTCACAATATTGCAGCTTGCTTCTTCTAAACAAGGAAATCTCTTTTTTTGAGTGCTTAACTAATTAGGTCAGGCCTACTGGGAACAATCTGCCTTTGAAATAACTTAAAGTCAACTATGGAGCCGGAGAAGACTCTTGAGACTCCCTTGGACTGCAAGAAGATTGAAACAGTCAATCCTATAGGAAATCAACCCTGAATATTCATTGGAAGGCCTAAGGCTGAAACTCCAACACTTTGGCCACCTGATGCAAAGAGCCAACTAATTGGAAAAGACCCTGATGCTGGGAAAGATTGAGGGAAGGAGGAGAGGGGATGACAGAGGATGAGATGGTTGGATGGCATCACCAACTCACTGGACATGAATTTGAGCAAATTCCAGGAGATAATGAAGGACAAAGAAGACTTCTATGCTGCAGTCCATGGGATTGCAAAGAGTCAGACACAACTGAGTGACTGAACAACAACAAAGTCAACTGATGAGGGGCTTTAAATTAAATATGCAAAGTCCTTCACCTTTGCTATATAGTATAATCCAATTAAGAGAATGACTGTCTTGTCATATTCACAATCTTACCTACACTGAGGGAAGGGAACTTTGAGGAGAGAGAAGAATTTAGGAGAACTTCTCAAAATTCTGTTTACCAGGTAGCCTCATATATACCTTGATTTCTTTTTGTGTATGTGTCTGTTTCTTCTGTAATTCAGAAACAACCTGAAATATTATAATTTTTATTCTTTTTAGACAATGTTTTATTCAGAGTTTTGTTTGTTTTTTAGCTTCTGGACATATGGAAAATTTTTATTATCACTGTTACACTGATTCTAATTTTACTGCATTATAATTTAACAATTCTATGATGTTTGCTTTATGCTATTTATTAGAGGTTTCTTTGTGGCCTAATATTTGGTCATTTTAAAACAATATTCCACATGTTCAAAAAGAACAGAGATTTTCTGCTATGTGGATATTATGTTATATGCACATATGATGTGAAGGTAGACTTCTGTTAGATTAACCCACTGAGTGACCAGGGTTAATTTACTATCTCAGCAGAGCCTGACTAATACTGTATAACATGAGGAGGTTTACTTATTTAGAAAACAGTAAAATTCACCAAGTTATTTGTTCAGCATTCTTTTAATGCATCTCAGAGTGTGTTCATGGGTTTACGTCTCCCTTCCTGGAGAACTGCCACTAATAATGTCCTCAAAGAAGAATCTTGTGAAGTAAACTTTTCAGGCCTTATTTGACTGAGAATATTGTCTCTTACATTCAAATTACTGTTTGGATCTATAGCTATAATCTCAAAATTACTTGATGGTCGCACTCTGAAAATGTTACTACATGGTCTTCTCATCATCAATGTTACTGTTGGGTTGTAAAGAATATGTTTCCCTATCTTTTTAAAATTTTAAAACAATGCGATTTAGTTTTGCTTCTAAATTTTATTTTTCAGTTCTAGAGTATAGAATAAGTGTGTAAAAATTCCTAGTAGGTAAGTTGAAAAGTTGAATCTTTAATTCAGACACTATCCAAGTAATATATGTGAAGTTCTATGAGTCTGAGATTTCATAAGGCAACAAGGTAGCTGGAGAAAAAAGTACCAGCTCATGGGGAACCTGTAGGCAAGGGGAAAAGCAAATGGGGAAAAATCAGGTATGACAGTACAGTAAGACATAGGAGAATACAAAGCTATTGAAGTTGAGAAAGAAGAATTTTAGTGAGAAAGACGATGTCAACAATCACAAATTCTGCACATAGGATTGAGAAATTGAACTTGGTAATTGAAATCATTGTTGACTTACAAGAGAGTAGTTTTAAGAAATAATTGGAATTAGATTCTAGATTGTAGGCTGTTAGAGGAAAACTAGATATGATCATTTAAAGGATCACCACATCCCACTGATTTTTGTTGAGACATTTATAAATATGAGCACATTAATTTTTCTAGCAAGAGTTTGTCAAGCACCTACTTATAAGCAAAGGACCGCTCTTTTCTTGGAATTTAAATGTATAGACTTGGGGGTACCAGTGGTAGAGGAGCATTTTACAGTATTTAGATAATATAAGTAATTTAAAAGTGGCAAACACTTTTAAACACTATTCAGTAAAAAATAGATAAAAGTAACCTGAGGTCAATCAGAGTCATTTCCTTTTAAGGCGTGAGATGTGAACAAGTCATGAGGTAAACAAAATGAGACATGGGGAGTGAATTAGAAATTGGAGAAATATTTTCAGGAAAAGAGTAAACCATATTAAGAATATATATGCGTATATAAGGACTGATAAGTTCAGGAGCTAGCACTGCTTCTGTTTTATGGCTAGTGGGTTTGAAAGCCAAAAACCAGTAAGTGACCAAGAGAGTTTTTATCTTGCTCTTATTATCCTTATTTATTTTATTTATTAAGGTATAATTTCCTAGCATTTTTCTAATACTCATTTTTTTAGTCTAACACATTACAAACCAGTTTTGCAATCTTAATTTATGCCTCCCACAGAAAATACCTCAAGTCAATCCTCTGCTGTCCAGTATGCTAACCAGCAGCCCTAAATGGTAGAAACTTAGAAGCACAGCAGGCTGCAGTCCTCTGGCAGGCAGACAGAAGAGAGCCAGAATCCCAGTAAAGGGCAGGAGCACACTAGAAGATCAGAAAAATTAGTTATCATGTATGCATGGACTAGAAGTAAAAATCACTAATACAAGACAACTTAGAGAAGCTGCCTATCCATCTGGGCAAAGGCAGAGACTGGAATTGTAAAATTGCAAGCCAAGGGACACCTAAAATTTCTAGAAAACTGTCAGAAGCTAGGAGGAGACAAGTAAGGAGTCCCTCTAAGTTTGCAGAGAAAATATGGCTCTACCAACACCTTGATTTCAGACTTCTTGGCCTTCAGAAATGTTGAAACAATAAATTTCTGCTTTGAGCTATTAATAATTTAATACATCAATTTATTATTCAGTTTACTTCAGTTCAGTTCATTTCAGTTGCTCAGTCGTGTCTGACTCTTTGTGACCCCATGAATCACAGTACACCAGGTATCCCTGTCCATCACCAGCTCCCGGAGTTTACCCATACTCATGTCCATCCAGTCAGTGATGCCATCCAGCCATCTCATCCTCTGTCGTCCCCTTCTCCTCCTGCCCCCAGTCCTTCCCAGCATTAGGGTCTTTTCCAATGAGTCAACTCTTGGCATCAGGTGGCCAAAGTATTGGAGTTTCAGCTTCAACATCAGTCCTTCCAATGAACATCCAGGACTGATCTCCTTTAGGATGGACTGGTTGGATCTCCTTGCAGTCCAAGGGACTCTTAAGAGTCTTCTCCAGCACCATAGTTCAAAAGCATCAATTCTTCAGCACTCAGCTTTCTTCACAGTCCAACTCTCACATCCATACATGACTACTGGAAAAACCATAGCCTTGACTAGACGGACCTTTGTTGGCAAAGTAATGTCTCTGCTTTTTAATATGCTGTCTAGGTTGGTCATAAATTTCCTTCCAAGGAGTAAGTGTCTTTTAATTTCATGGCTGCAATCATCATCTGCAGTGATTTTGGAGCCCAAAAAAATAAAGTCTGACACTGTTTCCACTGTTTACCCATCTATTTCCCATGAAGTGATGGGACCAGATGCCATAATCTTAGTTTTCTGAATGTTGAGTTTTAAGCCAGGTTTTTCACTCTCCTCTTTCACTTTCATCCAAGGGTTTTTTTGTTCCTCTTCACTTTCTGCTATAAGGGTGGTGTCATCTGCATATCTGAGGTTATTGGTATTTCTCCTAGCAATCTTGATTCCAGCTTGTGCTTCTTACAGTCCAGCGTTTCTCATGATGTATTCTGCATATAAATTAAATAAGCAGGGTGACAATATACAGCCTTGACGGACTCCCTTTCCTATTTGGAACCAGTCTGTTGTTCCATGTCCAGTTCTAACTGTTGCTTCCTGACCTGCATACAGATTTCTCAAGAGACAGGTCAGGTGGTCTGGTATTCCCATCTCTTTCAGAATTTTCCACAGTTTATTGTGATCCACACAGTCAAAGGCTTTGGCATAGTCAATAAAGCAGAAATAGATGTTTTTCTGGTACTCTCTTGCTTTTTCGATGATCCAGTGGATGTTGGTAATTTGATCTCTGGTTCCTCTGCCTTTTCTAAAACCAGCTTGAACATCTGGAATTCACGGTTCATGTATTGCTGAAGCCTGGCTTGGAGAATTTTGAGCATTACGTTACTAGCATGTGAGATGAGTGCAATTGTGCAGTACTTTGAGCATTCTTTGGCATTGCCTTTCTTTGGGATTGGAATGAAAACTGACCTTTTCCAGTCTTGTGGCCACTGCTGAGTTTTTCAAATTTGCTGGCACATTGAGTGCAGCACTTTCACAGCATCATCTTTCAGGATTTGAAATAGCTCAACTGGAATTCCATCTCCTCCACTAGCTCTGTTCGTAGTGATGCTTTCTAAGGCCCATTTGACTTCACATTCTAGGATGTCTGGCTCTAGGTGAGTGATCACACCATCGTGATTATCTGGGTCCTGAAAATCTTTTTTGTACAAGTCTTCTGTATATTCTTGCCACCTCTTCTTAATATCTTCAGCTTCTGTTAGGTCCATACCATTTCTGTCATTTATCGAGCCCATCTTTGCATGAAATGTTCCCTTGGTATCTCTGATTTTCTTAAAGAGATCTCTAGTCTTTCCCATTCTGTTGTTTTCCTCTATTTCTTTGCATTGATCACTGAGGAAGGCTTTCTTATCTCTCCTTGCTCTTCTTTGGAACTCTGCATTCAGATGGGAGTATCTTTCCTTTTCTCCTTTGCTTTTCACTTCTCTTCTTTTCCCAGCTATTTGTAAGGCCTCCTCAGACAGCCATTTTGCTTTTTTGCATTTCTTTTTCATGGGGATGATCCTGATCCCTGTCTCCTGTACAATGTCACGAACCTCCATAGTTCACCAGGCACTCTGCCTATCAGATCTAGTCCCTTAAATCTATTTCTCACGTCCACTGTATAATCGTAAGAGATTTGATTTTGTTCATACCTGAATGGTCTAGTGGTTTTCCCTACTTTCTTCAATTTAAGTCTGAATTTGGCAATAAGGAGTTCATGATCTGAGCCACAGTCAGCTCCCGGTCTTGTTTTTGCTGACTGTATAGAGCTTCTCCGTCATACCCTGGCTCCTGAAAGTAAATGGAGGAGATGACAGGAGTAGGGGTTTCTAGTTAGTGGACTGAGTGAAGGCTGAAGAACAAAAAGAATGCGATTTTCTTCCATAGACCATCGTTAATAATCAAGATCTTTTCCTGCATCTTGTTCCCCTTTCCTGCACTAAAACTATGCCAAATATTAAACTGTTCTCTGAATGTTTTTCACAGTTAGAAACCCTTGAATTAAGTTGGAGCTTAAATTCAGATTATGTTCTACTAGCCTAGATGAAGGAGGAGCCTGGTAGGCTGCAGTCCATGGGGTCGCGAAGAGTCAGACACGACTGAGCGACTTCACTTTCACTTTTCACTTTCATGCATTGGAGAAGGAAATGCCAACCCACTCCACTGCTCTTGCCTGGAGAGTCCCATGGAAGGAGGAGCATGGTGGGCTACCGTCTACGGGGTCGCATAGAGTCAGACACGACTGAAGCGACTTAGTGGCAGCAGCAGCCTAGATGAAACAAAGAGTCATATATACTCCTTAATAGTTTAGACACATGTCTCACCAAAATCTTTTCCTTATAAATCTCTTTTAGGTTTATGTCCATTTTGAGTTAATTTTTGTACATAGTGCAAGGTGTTAAGTTCAGTTTTCTGCATAATGATGTCCAAATATTATAGCATCATTTATTCAAAAGTCTATCGTTTCTTAGTGAACTACCTTTTTTGGCAATCCAATGACATTTATAAGTGGGACTATGTCTAGCCTATCCCTTCTATTCCATTGATTTATGTGTCCATTCTCTAGCAAATAACATACTTTCTTGGTTACTATAGCTTTAGATTAATTCTTAAAATCATATTGTGTGAGATCTCTAACTTTGTTCTTTTTCAAAATATGTTTCAACTATTCTAGATCTTTTTCCTTTTCCATTGTCAATTTATACAAAAAATTTTGCTTGTATCTGAACTGTGTATAATTATTTACAGATTAATTTAGAGAGAATTGACATCATGACCATATTTTGCCTTTCAATCTAATAAATAGGTCATAGGTCTTCATTTGATCTAAACCTTCCTGATTTCTCTCACCACTGTTTTATAACATTCAGTATGAATATTTCCTAATTATTCCATGTTTTATATTACTATTATAAATGATACTATTTTTTAAATTCAGTTTCCACTTCTTCATGGCTGGTGTGTATAAATAAAATTGAAATTTTATATTAATTTTGTACCCAACAAACTTGTGAAAATATTTATTAGATTTAGTAGCTTTTTCATAGATTATTCTGAATTTTTTGGTAGAAAACTATACAGTCCGTGAAATTCTCCAGGCCAAAATACTGGAATGGGTAGCTGTTCCCTTCTGCAGGGGATCTTCCCAACCCAGGGATCAAATCAAGGTCTACTGCATTGCAGGGAGATTCTTTACCAGCTAAGCCATGAGGGAAGTCCAGAAAATTATGCCATTTATGAATTAAAACAATTTTAGTTTATCCTTTCCAATCCTTTTTTTTTTCTTGCTTTATTGCAGTGAACAGAACCCCTAGTATGATGCTGAAGAGGAAAGATGAGAGCAGACATAATACTTGTTTCCTGATACTAACAGAACAGTATTCAGCCTTTTACCATTAATTATTAGTTGTAGGATTTTTCTGTAGATTCCCTTTATTGGAGTGAGAAAGTTTCCTTATATTCCTAGTATAACAAGCGTTTTCATCACAAATGAGTGTTGGATTTTGCCAAAATTTTTTTTCTATATCTATTAAAATGATCATGTGATTTTTGTCTTTTAGTTCATTAATATCTGCTATCTCATTAACTGTTTTATATACCAATCTTGTTTTATAAACCAATCTTGTATTCCTGAGATAAGTCTCATGTGATCACTGTATAATAATTTTTGATATTGCAAGACTATTTAAATATGAAGATACATACGGTTTAAAAAATAAAAGCATAGAAAATATATACCAAAATACCAATACAAATGAGTCAAAATACCTATACTAATATCAGCATACTATATTAATATGATAATAGACTTCAGAGCAAATATTACATGATAAATAGGGACAATGTGAAAGTGAAAGTGAAGTCTCTCAGTCGTTTCCGACTCTTTGTGACCCCATGGATTGTAGCCTACCAGGTTTCTCCATCCATGGGATTTTCCAGGCAAGAGTACTGGAGTGGGTTGCCATTTCCTTCTCCAGGGGATCTTCCCGACCCAGGGATCGAACCCAGGTCTCCCACATTGCAGGCAGATGCTTTTACCATCTGAGCCACCAGGGAACACATTACATAATAATGAAAATAGATCAGTTTATTAAAATAACTATGCTAAATATGTATGCATATAACAAGAAATCATTCAAATATATGAGGCAAAAACTGATGTAGCTGAAATGGAAATTAAAAGTTCTATGATTATAGTTGGACTTCAACACTTCTCTTAGCAACTTATAGAACTAATAGTCTGAACATGATTTTAAAAAAGAAATATTATTAATCTACAAACTTGTCCAAAAATAGAGACAATATAGTACTTCACAATTTATTAGAAGGGCAATAGTGGTAAAGAACCCACCTGCCAATGCAGGAGACATAAGATATGCAGGTTTGATGCTTGGGTCAGGAAGATCCCCTGGAGGAAGGCATGGCAACCCACTCCAGTATTCTTGTCTGGAGAATCCCATGGACAGAGTCAGACGTGACTGAAGAGACTTAGCATGCATGCATGCAGTATCACCCTAATATCAAAGCCAGGCAAACACATCATAAGAAAATAATTAGAAACCAATATTACTCATGAAAATAGCCGTCAAAACTCTAAGAAATACTAGCAAACTGAATTCACCAAAACTCTGCCTTCTATCCACCATTGGTCTTGCTTGGGAGTTATTTGTCCTTTCCATTGTATCAGATTTCTGAATGATATTTCCTACCTGATTTTAGACCCATAATGGTTTCTTACCTCTTCCCAGAGTAAAGGGCTAACTTTTTGCCCATATTCAGCTGCAACATGTCTTTTTTTGTGTGTTCTGTATGTGACTAGCCTTGCTGCCACTCCTCCAGCTGCATAAGGCTTTTTCTTCACAGATATGCAAAACAAGACTTTGTGCCTCCTCGCCCTTCTCTGTAGCCAGTGATCACTACAGGCAATACTAACTATAGTATTTTTTACAGTCTCCTGACTTGACATTGGGCGTCCCATGTGGCTCAGTGGTAAAGAATCCACCTGCCAGTTCAGGAGACACAAGAGCAGTGGTTTCAACCCCTGGGTTGGGAAGATCCCCCGGAGTATGAAATGGCAACCTGCTCCAGTATTCTTGACACTAGTCATTATTCTGAGCACACATTTTTCCTAGAAGGAGCTTGCATGTGATAGCAGACATACCTTTGGGAAGTGCCTCCTCCTCTTGTACTTGGTCACAGATGAGGCAGTTCTCGGGTCCAGTTTTCTTCTTGGAAGGGTTTCTCCACTTTAGGATTTCAGGATTGTTGATTACCTTGTGATGTCAGCTCCTTGATGAACTTAAAGAAACATGATTCTTTAGCTTTTCCAGATTTTCTTCATTATTAGGTTGCTAGCACATTCTTTGCAGTTTTTTCTTGGTTTAACCCCAAATTTCATCAAAACTCTCTGCTCTCTATTTATCCAGCCTGGGAAGAAGCCTTTTCACCACATCCTCACCCTCCATCTCACAATACTGTATGTACCTCTTTGGCATCGCATAACCCAGTAAGCATGAAAATTACTATTATATAAACACCATTTGATACAAGTTTATTTCATTGTAATTTATCTCCTTTTCACAATAGGTTGATATTGTCCAAATGTATCACGATTTCATTGTTTGGGGGTTCCATTACATAGATTTATGTTTCAACAACACCAACCTACTTCTGTTAAGCTAGCAGATCAACAAATTGGCAGAGTTTGAATATTTTTATTCTCACTGATGAAAACAAAAAGCCATTTTCTTTACTATTTACATTTTAAAGCAACCACCAGATTTAATATGATTAATGTATATTACTTAAAAGTGATAATGGCCTCATCATGGGAGTTTTATAATTTAGCAGCTTGATTTTCCATGACTTAGTCTTCCCTCTCATCTGTGACCCACCAAGGAATGATATCCTTATTTTATATACAGTTTTTTCAAATCTCGGCACTTGAATAATTTCTCTTTTTGCCCAGTAGGGTTTCTTCATCTTGATCTATTTTCTTCTTTCCTAGTTCTCCTTCTTGCTCTTCTTTGTCTCCTCTAAGTCTCAAACCAATTATGTTTTTTCTCTTCAGGCTGCTACTTAAGATTGTTTCTTAATTATGTTCAACATTCCATGAATATACAGAGAAGCCCCTGGCCAAATGTTTCCAAACTTTATTTTAAAAATAAATGATTAAAACAAGTAAAATAATACCAACCTTACACCCTCGTAATACCTGAGTAAGATCTATTTAAGGAAATGGTAAAACTCTTATGTTGCCCATATGCACAAGAAAATCCTGAAATCCTAAAAGGAGCAATAAAATGGAAAGTTTGACTTTTATGACTCATTTAGCCCAGTTCCTCACTCATAGACAAGAGATGTAACCTCAAATATATTTAAATATCTTTTGATTATATTTTGAACTTAAGAGGAGCGTACAAACTATATCATGACAGAAGATGTGATTTTTTTTACTTATATAGTATTTAACAACTTTTGAACTAGTAGTCAACATTTAAAATTTTGGACATTTTACATAAAATTCTGATTTTAGTTTTTCTTTTCTATTGAAGTATATATGATTTATAATATTAGTTCCAAGTATACAACATAGTGATTCGATATTTTTACATGTTACACTCCATTTAAAGTACTTACAAAATAATGGTTATATTTCACTGCACTGTACAATATATCTTGTTGCTTATCTATTTAAAAAAATAGTAGTTGCTACCGCTTAATCACCTACCCCTATCTTGCCCTTCTCTGCTTCCCTATCCCCACTGGTAAGCACCAGTTTGTTTTCTATGTGAGTCTCTCTGTTTTGCTGTATACATTCATTTTATTGGTTAATTTGATATGTAAGTGATGAGCATTTGTCTTTCTCTGACTTATTTCCCTATGTATGTATGCTAAGTCGCTTCAGTCGTGTCCGACTCTGTGCGACCCCATAGACGGCAGCCCACCAGGCTCCTCTGCCCCTGGGATTCTCCAGGCAAGAATACTGGAGTGGGTTGCCATACTATGTATAATACATTCTATATTCATCCACATTGTTGCACATGGCAGAATTTCATTCTTTATGAAATTACTGTTCTATAATTTGCAAATATTTTCTCTTATTCAGTAAGTTGTCTGTCTTTCTGTTTTGTTGATGGTTTCCTTTACTGTGCAAGAGGTTTTAAATTTAATTAAGTCTCATTTGTTTCTTTTGCCTTAGGAAGCAGATCAAAATATATATATATATATATATATACACACACACATATGTCTATATATATATATATGTATATATATATGTGCTAGTTTATGTCAGAGTTCACTTCTAGGAGTTTTATGGTTTGAGGTCTGACATTTGGGTCTTTAATCCATTTTGAATTTATTTTTGAATATGGTGTTAGAGAATGTTATCCTTCCATTCGTTTACATGTAGCTATCTAGTTTTCCCAGAACCACTTATTGAAGAGACTGTCTTCCCCCGCTGGTTACTTTTGCCTTCTTTGTCATAGATTAATTGACCACAGTGTGTGTATTTGTTTCTGGGCTCTCTATTCTATTCCACTGATCTTTCTGTGTCAGTACCATATTGTTTTGATTGCTATGGTTCTGTAGTATAGTCTGAAGTCAGGAAGCTTGGTACCTCCAGCTTTATTTTTTTCTCAAGGTTACTTTGGTTATTCAGGGTCTTTTGTGGTTCCATATAGATTTCATGGTTATTTGTTCTAGTTCTGTGAAAAATGTCATGGATATTTTAATAGGGAATACATTAAGTCAGTAACTTGCTTTGGGCAGTATGCATATTTTAACAATGTTAATTCTTCCATTCCAAAAGCACAGAATATCTTTCCGTCTTTGTATCATCTTCAGTTTCCTTCATCAGCATCTTATATTTTTCAGAGTGTAGGTCTTTCATCTGCCTGGCCAAGTTTATTCCTAGATAGTTTATTCTTTTTAAGGCAATACTTTCCTATAGAGTCTTATTTCTTGGTATAGCCTTTTATTTTACACTTAGAGAATACTCTTTAACATTTTTTTATGGTTCATTTAGTATTGATGAACTCTTTACTTTTTACTTGTCTGAGAAATTCTTTAGTTCTCCTTCAATTCTAAATTATAGTCTTGCTGGGTAGAGTATCCTAAGTTGTAGGTTTTTCCCATTTAGCACTTTGAATATATCACACCACTCCCTTCTGGCCTGAAAAGCTTTGGCAGAAAAATCAGCTGCTAGTTTTATTGGGGTTTCCTTGTATATGACTGTTTTTCTTTTCACCTTTAGAAATCTCTCTTTCCCTTTTGCCATTTTAACTATGATATGTTTTATTGTGTGTCTGTTGTATTTTGCCTTGTTTAGTATCCTCTGTATTTCATGTGGCTGTATATCTGTTTCCTTCAGGTTTGTGAAGTTTTCAGCCATAATTTTACCAAATACATTTTCTACTTAATACATACCTACTTCTCTCTGTGTGTTTCTGCTGGGACCCCTATAATATGGATGCTAGTATGCTTGATGTTGTCCCAGAAGTCCCTTAAGCTGTTCTCATTTTTTCTAATTTTTCTTTCTGTTCTTCTGATTGGGAAATTTCCATTATTCTGTCTTCCAGATCACTTATGCCTTCTTCTGTATCACCTAGTCTGCTGTTAATTCATTCTAGTATGTTTTTCATTCCACCGATTGTAGCCTTCATTTCTGACTCATTTTTAAAATATATTTTTCATTTCCTTTAAAAAATTCTCACTGTGCTCATCAATTCTTATCCCTAGTTAACATTCTTAGTACTAATGTTTCGAATTCTTTAACTGGTAAATTGCTTCTTTTTCATTAGATTTTTTCCCCCCGTGGTTTTTTCTTGCTCTTTCAATTGAGACAAATTCATCTGTCTTCTCATTTTCCTTAACTTTCTATGTTTCTATGAAATTAGATGAAATGCTTACCTTCTGTGGTCTTGAAGGGGTGTCCTTAAGTAGAAGCATCCACATGGTCTGCATATGCCCAGTGGCTTTGGTGGGAGAGCTGTATTTGACATGGACACAAATCATCTCTTTCTCCAGGGCATGCTGGCAGTTATCATCTTCATAGGAGACGTAGTGGCTAGGCAAGGATCCACGTTTGAGCCAGGCTTACTGGCTCAGTGGCCATCACTGCTCTTTTAGGAATGGAGTAATGTACCAAATAGAAGGAGCAAAAGCCCTGAGGATCAAGTTTGAGCTGGCTCCATTCATTTTAAGTGTAATTCCCTCTCCCCTTCCAACACTGGCACCTTTGCCCCAGAGGGTAGCAATGCTTGAGCAAAAAGGGCTGGTGTGGAAATTCTGCATGGTTTGGGGAATGAGCTGTAGTGGTTTGCCCAGGGTCAGAGAATAGATTGCTCCTGATGTGCTGCCTGTGTAAGTAATAGTAATGGTTACCAATGTCCTGATCAGATGCTGCTTCAGGTCTTCAGGCCACTTTTGTGTTACAGCTGAATGCTCCACTAGGACTGTGTTCCCTTGCCCTGGTTTGTTGCCTCTCCAAAGGGCACGGGGGACCTGTGTGAGCTCTTGGTGTAGATCAGGGCAAAGGCTTTGGCAGTCCAGATGTAGACACATATTTGGTCTGCTTCTGATGTGCTGACTAAACTTAGGTGTCAATGATGGCTGCTCCCACCCTCCTCAGAAACACATTGAGTCTGAGCTACCTCTGTGTCTCACAGTGAATTCTCTTCTTGGCCATAGCAGCCCTCACGCCAGTGTGAAGCTATGCTATGAAAAAAGTGAGGCTGGAGCATTTGCTCAGCTCAGGCTAGGGTGCACACTGAGACAGTCCTTCAAAACTGAACAAACAGCTGACCATCAACCCTCTCTGCCCTGACTCAGGAACAGATAAGCATGTGTAAGCTCCTCAGGAGTGTAGTGCAGGCTCTCCACAGTTCTCCTGTTAGTCCCACTGGCCCTCCAACCAGTCAAGGGGGCTTATCTTCCCTGGGTCTGACCCAGGTCTGGGATGCCCAGTAAGTGTCTTAAACTGTTCACTCCCCAGGGAGGATCTCCACCCACGTAATCTCTTTTTTCTTCTGAGTCCCATCTCAGAGACACAGGTCCCAACCTGATTGCTTCTCTTCCTAAACTATTCTGTGTGCATCTTTCTTATAGCCTTGGTTGTATATGAGTCTTTCAGTCTTCAACTGATTGTCATTGAGAATGCTTGTTCCACATGTTGGTATATTTTTGTTGTGTTCATGAGAAGTAGTAAACTCAGCATTTCCTCTTATCTTGTTCGTATTTTAAATAAGAACTTTTTGGTCAGATTTGTCTTTTGCAAATGTTTTCACCAATCTGTGACTTTTGTTTAATTCTCTTGACAGTGTATTTTGCAAAAGAGAATGTTTTTATTTTAGTAAAGTCTACCTCATCACAATTCTGTCTCTCATGGATCATGCCTTTGATGTTGTGTCTAAAAAATCGTCACCATATCAAAGGTCATCCAGGTTTTCTCATAGGTTGTTTTCTATGAGTTTTTACTTTTGTGTTTCATATTTTTATGTAATTCATTTTGAGTTAGCATTTTTGAAGGGTTTACAGTCCATTTCAGGATTCCTTTTTTTTTTCTTTTGCATAATATGTCCAATTGTTCCAGCACCATTTGTTGAAAGGACTGTATTTCCTCCATTGCCTTGCCCTTGCTCCTTTGTCAAAGATCAATTGACTGTATTTATGAGAGTCTACTTCTGGGATCTCTATTCTGTTTCATTGACCCGTTTATCTATTCTTTTTAGCAGTATCACAATGTCTTGATTACTGTAGCTTTATAGTAACTCTTGAGGTTCGGTACTGTCAGTCCTTCAACTTTATTTTTCTCTTTTGACATTCTACTGGCTATTCTGAGTCTTTTACTTTACTATATCAACTTCAGAATCAGTGTGTTGATATGTATAAAATAACTTGCTGGAATTTTGATTGGGATTGCATTGAATCTGTAGATCAAGTTGAGAAAAACTGACATTTTCACAATAATCAGACTTTAAATTCATGAACTTTGACTCTCCATTTATTTAGTTCTTCTTTGATTTCTTTCAGAATTTTGTAGTTTTCCTTACATAAATCTATAAATATTTTGTCAGACTTGTACCTAATTATTTAATTTTGGAGGGAGTTAATTAATGTAAATGGTAATGTTTTCAATTCAAATTGTACTTGTTCATTGCTGATATATAGGAAAGAAACTGATATTTAAATATTGACCTTATATCTCACAACCTTGCTATAATTAATTATTTGTTCCAGAGGATTTTTGTCAATTCTTGCATATTTTCTACATAGAAAGTCATGCCATCTGTGAACAAAGTTTTATTTCTTCCTTCCCAAACAGTATACTTTATTTCCTCTTTTTGTCTTAGTGCAATAGCTAACACTTCCAATACTGGATGTTAAAAAGGAGTACTGAGATATCATTGCTTTGTTCCTAATCTTAGAGGAAAGCTTCCAGTTTCTCACCTTAAAGTATGTCAGCTATAGAATTTTTAAATCTTTATCAAGCATAGGAAGTCTTCCTCTGTTTCTAGTTTACCGAGTGTTCTAACCATGAAAAGTTGTTAGATTTGGCCAAAAATTTTCTGCATCAGTCAGTCAGTTCAGTCGCTCAGTCGTGCCCGACTCTTTGCGACCCCATGAATCGCAGCACGCCAGGCCTCCCTGTCCATTGCCAACAGCCAGAGTCTACCCAAACTCATGTCCATCGAGTCGGTGATGCCATCCAACCATCTCATCCTCTGTCATCCCCTTCTCCTTCTGCCCCCAGTCCTTCCCAGCATTAGGGTCTTTTCCAATGAGTCAACTCTTCGCATGAGGGGGCCAAAGTATTGGAGTTTCAGCTTCAACATCAGTCCTTCCAATGAACACCCAGGACTGATCTCCTTTAGGATGGACTGGTTGGATCTTCTTGTACTCCAAGGGAATCTCAAGAGTCTTCTCCAACACCACAGTTCAAAAGCATCAATTCTGCGGCGCTCAGCTTTCTTCACCGTCCAACTCTCACAACCATACATGACCACTGGAAAAACCATAACCTTGACTAGACAGATCTTTGTTGGCAAAGTAATGTCTCTGGTTTTAAATATGCTACCTAGGTTTCTCATAACCTTCCTTCCAAAGAGTAAGCGTCTTTTAATTTCATGGCTACAATCACCATCAGCAGTGATTTTGGAGTCCAAAAAAATAAAGTCTGACACTGTTTCCACTGTTTCCCCATCTATTTGCCATGAAGTGATGGGACCAGATGCCATGATCTTAGTTTTCTGAATGTTGAGCTTTAAGCCAACTTTTTCACTCTCCTCTTTCACTTTCATCAAGAGGCTCTTTAGTTCTTCTTCACTTTCTGCCATAAGGGTGGTGTCATCTGCATATCTGAGGTTATTGATATTTCTTCCAGCAATCTTGATTCCAACTTGTGTTTCTTCCAGCCCAGCGTTTCTCATGACGTACTCTGCATATAAGTTAAATAATCAGGGTGACAATATACAGCCTTGACGTACTCCCTTTCCTATTTGGAACCAGTCTGTTTTTCCATGTCCGGTTCTAACTGTTGCTTCCTGACCTGCATACAGGTTTCTCAAGAGACAGGTGAGAAACCTTGACAGGTTTCTCAAGGTCAGATGGTCTGGTATTCCCATCTCTTTCAGAATTTTTCACAGTTTATTGTGATCCACACAGTCAAAGGTTTTGGCATAGTCAATAAAGCAGAAATAGATGTTATTCTGGAACTCTCTTGCTTTTTCGATAATCCAGCAGATGCTGGCAATTTGATCTCTGGTTCCTCTGCCTTTTCTAAAACCAGCTTGAACATCTGGAAGTTCACGGTTCACGTATTGCTGAAGCATGGCTTGGAGAATTTTGAGCATTACTTTACTAGCGTGTGAGATGAGTGCAATTGTGCGATAGTTTGAGCATTCCTTGGCATTGCCTTTCTTTGGGATTGGAATGAAAACTGACCTTTTCTATTCCTGTGGCCACTGCTGAGTTTTCCAAATTTGCTGGCATATCAACTGCAGCACTTTCACAGCATCATCTTTCAGGATTTTAAATAGCTCAACTGGAATTCCATCTCCTCCACTAGCTCTGTTCGTAGTGATGCTTTCTAAGGCCCACTTGACTTCACATTCCAGGATGTCTGGCTCTAGGTGAGTGATCACACCATCGTGATTATCTGGGTCATGAAGATCTTATTTGTACAGTTCTTCTGTGTATTCTTGCCACCTCTTCTTAATATCTTCAGCTTCTGTTAGGTCCATACCATTTCTGTCCTTTGTCAAGCCCATCTTTGCATGAAATGTTCCCTTGGTATCTCTAATTTTCTTGAAGAGATCTCTAGCCTTTCCCATTCTGTTGTTTTCCTCCATTTCTTTGCATTGATCACTGAGGAAGGCTTTCTTATCTCTCCTTGCTGTTCTTTGAAACTCTGCATTCAAATGGGTATATCTTTCCTTTTCTCCTTTGCCTTTCATTGTCTTCTTTTCACAGCTATTTGTAAGGCCTCCTCAGACAGCCATTTTGCTTTTTTGCATTTCTTTTCCATGGGATGGTCTTGATCCCTGTCTCCTGTACAATGTCACAAACCTCTGTCCATAGTTCATCAGGCATTCTGTCTATCAGATCTAGTCCCTTACATCTATTTGTCACTTCCACTGTATAATCATAAGGTATTTGATTTAGGTCATACCTGAATGGTCTAGTGGTTTTCCCTACTTTTTCAATTTAAGTCTGAATTTGGCAATAAGGAGTTCATGATCTGAGCCGATATAATCATGTGGTTTTTCTTTTTTAGCTTGTTGATGTGGCCACCCACCCCAATGGATCATAAGGAGCCTGGTTGATTTTCAAAATGTTGAGGAACCAGATATTTTGTATTTATCTTGTATGTGGGATATTATGGTGATGCTTGCCTCATAGAATGAGTTTGGAAATAGTGTTATTTCCTGAAAGTGACTGTAGATAATTCCTTTACTCTTTGAAAGAAATGGTTTATAGTTTCATCGATTTTCTCTACTGATTTCTTATTTTCAATGACGTTGACCTCCTATCTGGTTTTTTATTTATTTGTTTTCTTCTGCTTCCATTGAATTTGCTGATCATGCCCTAGAATCCTAAGGTATAAACTTTTTCTCTTAGATTTTTCTTCTTTTCTACAATATACATTCAATGTTATAAATTTCTGTCAAAGAACTCCTTTCACGGTTTCCCAAATTTTGGTGAGTTGTATTTTCATTTAGTTCAACATATTTTCTAATATCTCTTGAGATTTCTACTTTGCTCCATATGTTATTTAGAAGTGTAATGTTTAATTTTCATGTATTTTTCAGGTTTTTCTAATCATCTTTCCATTGCTAACTTTTAGTTATTTCCATGGTAGTCTGAGAGTAGACACTGTATGTTTCTTAAAATTTGTTATGGTGTGTTTTATGGCCCAGAATGTGGTCTATCTAGGTGAATGATCCAAAAAAGCTTGAAAAGAATGTTTCTTCTGCTGTTCTCAGAATGAAGTAGTTGATAGATACCTATTACATCCAGTTGAGAGTCTTGTTGAGCTCAACTATGTCATTACTGATTTTCTGCCTGCTAGATCTACTTCTGATAGAAGGGTGTTGGATTCATCTAGTTCTCACTTATTCCTGAGAGTTTTTACCTCATATGTTTTAGTGCTCTGTTGTTAACACACCTATACTTTATGTATTACTATGCCTTTTTGGAGAATTTATCCCTTTTCATTAATGTTCCTCTTTATACCTGATAACATTCCTTGCTTTGAAGTTTTCTCTTTTGAAATTAGTACCTTTCTCCACCCACTTAAAAGAAACCCATTTTAAATATAAAAACACATAGATTAAAAGTAGACAAAATATACTTGGGTCTTGTTTCCTGATCCATTCCCACAATCCCTGCCCTTTATGTGGTACATTTAGACCATTAACCTTTACAGTGTATGTGCATAGCAGCACCTGATGGCCCAGCAACGGCCACTGCTCCTGCTCAGAACAAGATGTAGAATGAGCTGTGGGAGGCTACACATCTCCCAGGGAAGTCCAGTCCATCCTGATGAACTTGAGGAAAGCTGTAACCATCCAGCAAACATGACAGACATTGTTAAGCAGCTACAGAAATGGCCCATGCATGGAATTTCAATGAATGCTTCTGAGGGAAGCCGGCATTGAATTCCATTTTAAATGCATGAGGCTGTCATATTATTGAAGCAGTTCTCTGAACTTTCCTGACCCAGAGTGCTGTTCTCATAGCCAAAGAACTTCCACAACCCAGAAAGAGAAAACCTGCTGGAAACTTACAAACATTTTACTTTCTTAATGAGGCTGTGTGGCTTAGAAGAAAAGAAGGCATTCTTGCATTTCTGTACATCTACCAGTGTTAATTATGGACAGAGTTACACCAGACTGGATGGCAGCAAACTGGTGCTAAAGCACCTTGGAGGAGTTCTTTCCCCAGACTAAGCTTGAGGTAATGTGAAGACAGAGAGAGGTCTGATCAGTCCCCAAAGGAGCATTTCCTCTGGTGGATATTTTCATTGATGAATTGCTTTTGCTTAGCTGGCTAGAATAGGGTGATCATGAAGTCAGAAGTCATGGGGGTCAACACCACTGTGATCATATTAGCATTACAGTTGCATAGTTACAGGTTGTAACCTAGCCCTTGCCAACTATTTTGAAAAGAAGTCCTATGGTCATATATCCAATCTGTAGAAACCTATGCCAAAAGAAAAAAAGAAAAAACAGCTCTATTTACAGTCAATCAAAAGTTTATATAGAAAACTGTTTATATAAGAAAGAGTTATACATTATTTTTCCCAATTATCTTATTTTCTTCAATCCCAGATTGACAGAATTCTTACCTAAACCTTACCCTAAAGGTAGATTTTTATTTTGGCTACACCATGTGGCATGTGGAATCTTAGTTCCCTGACCAGGGTTTGAACCTGTGTCCTCTGCACTGAGTGTGCAGAACCTGGACTACTGGACCATCAAGGAAGACCCTGCAGTGAAAGATTTAACAATAATATCATTGTAGTGTTAGAATCTGCTGGGAGGCAACAGCAGTAATCTAGGGCAAAGACCATAAAGACAAGAACTAAGGCAGAGATGGCAGGGTGAGAGAGAAGGGACACACCAGGGAGATATTTAGAGCATGAACTGTCAGACACTTCCATCCATGAGTTTCAGTGGCATCACATATTGCATGGACAAGAACTTGGATTTACTGGCTCATAATCATGGATGTCAATTGTCAACTAGAACACAGACTCTGATAAACAAAAGCCCTGATTTTCAGTGCTTACTAACTTCTCTGATATAACCATTTGCACCAATTTCAAGCTCCAAAAGGCTTAACAATCAGCTGGAAAAATTCCTGATGTTTTGAACATTGTTCATGTAGGCTGCAACAAGAGAGCTCTGGTACACCATTGACCTGAATTCAGTGTCAAGCAATTCTATTTTCAGTTCACTTAAGTTTCGTCCCTTTTATCTTCCTTCTTTGAACCTGTTGACTATTGACTTTAAGAGCCATTCATAGGGTTTTATGGACATAGAGAAGACAAGCAGAGATGCTAGACTTTACATTGGCTATACACTGGTATAATATACTATACTGGACTGTACGTGGGGCTGTGCGTTGGATGTACACTGATGTACAGTGGACTGAACACTATATGTACTCTGGTATATACTGGACTGTACACTGAACTGTACATGGGATGTACACTGGACAGTAGCTTGGGTATACACTGCACTGTACACTGGGATGTTCCCTTGCACTGTACACTGCCCCAAATGTGTCCTGGACTACACTCCAGACATGTGCCAGATGTGCACCAGATGTACTCCAGATATGTCCTGGAGTGTACTCCACATGTGGGCCAGATCTGCTCCAGATGTGCACTGGATGTGTGCTGTATATGCACAAGATATGCTCCAGATATGCACCAGATGTGCCCAGATATGAACTTGGACTATACACTGGATGTAAACTACACACTGGAATGCACACTTAAGTATGTATGGGATTGTACACTATACTGTACACTGGATATACATTGAGTATACTGGAATGTACACTATGGTGCACAATGGACTGTACATTATATGGTACATGGGACTGTACACTATGCTGTACTTTAGATGTACACTGAATACATTGGATGTACGCTATACACTGGATGGTACACTGTACACTGACATACACTGAATGTTCACAACGGACTGTAAAGAAACTGAAACAAGTGCCAGCCTGTTTTCTGGTACATCATGGACACACACCCTTTGAACATATATGTGCAAAATGCCAAGCTGTAATGATTTCAGTTTCTTCTGATTTTTCCTCGAGTTCTAAGTAGACATCAGTCCATTTTGAACTTCAAGATATAAAAAAAGTTTAAAGACCAAGTTGCTTATATTTTATTAAAACCAAAGAGTGATTGACTCTAAATTATATAATGTATACCTCAAAAACAATACCCCACAACTGAGTTTGATATAGATGTTTATTTTTCCACCCATAAATAATGTGTTCCAAGGAGAATTGGGGGATAAACGTTTGTAAAGAAGTCCTCATAATCAAGTTCAGGGAACATTCCTTCTGAATCCCTTGTGTAAAGTAAATTCCCAAAGTAAAGTTATTGGGTATCAGATGAAGTCAGAACTTCAAGCAGCAATAAAGAGATACATTCTGTTCATCTCCATAATAAAAAAGCAGTCACAGTGATTAATATACTGTATTTGTTGCCCTTTGTTCCTATTTTTGTCTTCCACTCTTCTTTAATTGTTTTATATGATTTCATCTCTCATTTTTAATTTCTTTTTCTCTTTCTTAGGTGGGACAGGATGGCTAGAATGGGTTGAAGTTGGATATTTATTTCCTCCTACCCAGTTATTTGGAGAAGGCAATGGCACCCCACTCAAGTACTCTTGCCTGGAAAATCCCATGGACGGAGGAGCCTGGTAGGCTGCAGTCCATGGGGTCGCGAATAGTCGGACACTACTGAAGCGACTTAGCAGCAGCAGGAGCAACCCAGTTATTTAGGTTCTGGTTAGTTTCCCCTGTGGGCAAGCCTTACTAGGAATAACATGGTGCCCTAGCATAATTCAAAATGACTTTTTTTCCCCATTTCTCCTGCTAGAATCACAAGAAAATTACTGCAGGGGAAATGGTCAAGCTCCTAAAAGTATATCTCATAATACTGTGGCCCCTATAACTGAGCCCCCAGCAATTAACCCATTACAAATCCAGTTTTCCTATTCCAGCACTGGTTCCCATGGCAATTTCAGCTCATGAGTCTCTACTCTCTTGAGCTATGATGACCTGTCTGTCTCTCCAATCTTGGAGGAAGCAATTTGCACTATGTCCGCAATCTTCTCTTTTAGATCCAATAAGAGTTGTTGATTTTCTAGTTGCTATTAAGGTAGAATGGCAACTTCCAAGTTACTTATATGTGGAGCTAGAAACCAAGTTTAACCTTTAATAGTCTTCACTCTACTTTCTTCCTCCTGAAGACTCATTATTTAAAGGTAGTGTTCCTTGAACAATTGTGTGCTTAGTTGCTCAGCCGTGTCCAACTCTTTGTGACCCCATGGACTGTAGCCCACCAGGCTCTGTCCATGGGGATTCTCCAGGCAAGAATACTGGGATATGCTGCCATGTCCTCCTCCAGGGGATCTTCCCAACCCAGGGATCGAACCCAGGTCTTCCACATTGCAGGTGGATTCTTTACCATCTGAGCCACCAGGGAAGCTCTCTTGAACAACTATATTTTCATAATAACTTGCATGGATTGGACAGAGAGATCTCTAAAGCATGAAAATCCAAAGATACTTCATCACTACTGAAGCAAAGAAAACAAGCTTGTCCAAATGACAGTATTCAAAGAAACTTTCTATTTTCTATTTAAAAGTAAGAAGCACAGATTATTTTTACCCCTTAGTACAACTTGTTGAAATATATTCATGAATATACAAGAGGAGATAATTTATCTTAATTAGAGAGGTTGTAAAAGTTATGTTACTGAGTGCAAGCTCATATTGCTAACCAAACAAGAGGCCAATAAGTCAACAGATGAAGCGTTGGGGCACGGAGTAGTGACTTCCCAACAGATTTCCCAACCTGGGGATCTGGAAAAGGGACTGAGAAACCCCAGGGAATTTGACTTTGGAGGCCAGTGGGATTTGATTACAGAAATTACACAGGACTGGGGAAACAGACTCTTGGAGGATACAAACAAATCCTTGTACATACGAGGACCCAAGAGAAAGGAGCAGTGATCCCACAAGAGACTGACTCAGACTTGCCTGTGACTGTCCAGGAGTCTCTGGTGGAGGCATGGGTTGGCAGTGACCTGCTTCAGAGTCATGGGCACTGAGTGCAGCAGTGCATGCATGGGGCCTTTGAAGGAAGTCCATTATCTTCATCACCCCCACCACAGTTTGTTCTCAGGTCAAACAACAGGGGAACTTCCCTCGTAGCTAAGTAAGTAAAGAATCAGCCTGCAGTGCAGGAGATCTGGGTTTGATCCCTGGGTTGGAAAGATCCCCTGGAGAAGGAATAGCAACCCACTCCAGTATCCTTGCCTGGAAAATCCCATGGACAGAGGAGCCCTGTGGGCTGTAGTTCAAGAGGTCACAAAGAGTTGAGCATGACTGAACAAGTAACAATTCACTTCAAACAACAGGGAGGGAACACAACAGAAAATTGCCCATCAGCAGAAAATTGGATTAAAGATTTACTGAGCATGGCCTCGCTCGTCAGAACAAAACCTAGTTTCCCCCACAGTCAGTATCTCCCATCAGGAAGCTTCTATAAGCTTCTTATCCTTATCCAACAAAAGGCAGACAGAATGAAAACCACAATCACAGAAAATTAATCAAACTGATCACATGGACCACAGCCTTGTCTAACTCAATGAAACTATGAGCCATGCTGTGTAGGGCCACTCAAGATGGACAGATCATGGTGGAGAGTTCTGACAAAACGTGGTACACTGGAGAAGGGGATGGCAAACCACTTCAGTGTTCTTGCCTTGAGGACCCCATAAACAGTAGGAAAAGGCAAGATATGACACTGAAGATGAACTCCCCAAGTCGGTAGATGCTCAATATGCTACTAAAGAAGTAACTCCAGAAAGAATGAAGTAACAGAGCCAAAGCTAAAACAATGCCCAGTTGTGGATGTCACTGGTGATGGAAGTAAAGTCCAATGCTGTAAAGAACAATATTGCATAGGAGCCTGGAAAGTTAGGTCCATGAATCAAGGTAAATTGGGAGTGGTCAAACAGGATATAGCAAGAGTGAACATCAACATTTTAGGAATCAGTGAACTAAAATCGACCAGAATGGTTCAATTTAATTTGGATGACCCTTATATCTACTACTATGGGCAAGAATCCCTTAGAAGAGATGGAATAGCCCTCACAGTCAACCAGAGTCCAAAATGTGGTACTTGGGTGCAATCTCAAATAAGAAAGAATGATCTCTGTTTGTTTCCAAGGCAAGCCATTCAATATCACAGTAATCCAAGTCTATGCCCTATTGACTGATGCTGAAGAAGCTGAAATTGAATGGTTCTATGAAGACCTACAAGACCTTCTTGGACTAACACCCAAAAAAAGTTGCCTTTTTCATCATAGAGGACTGGAATGCAAAAGTAGGAAGTCAAGAGATACCTGGAGTAACAGGCAAATTTGGCCTTGGAGTACAAAATGAAGCACGGCAAAGGCTAACAGAGTTTTGCCAAGAGAATGAACTGGTCATAGCAAACACCCTCTTCCAACAACACAAGAGACAACTGTACACATAGGCATCACCAGATGGTCAATACCAAAATCAGATTGATTATATTCTTTGAACCCAAAGATGAAGAAGCTCTATACAGTCAGCAAAAACAAGACTGGGAGCTGACCATGGATCAGATCATGAACTCCTTATTGAAAATACAGGCTTAAATTGAAGAAAGTAGGGAAAACCACTAGACTGTTCAGGTATGACCTAAATCAAATCCCTTATGATTATACAGTGGAAGTGACAAATAGATTCAAGGGATTAGATCTGGTAGACAGAGTGCCTGAAGAACTATGAACAGAGGTTCATAAAACTGTAGAGGAGGTATCAAAAAGAAAAATATGGAAGGGAAAAATGCTAGAAAGCAATGTAGTTGTCTGAGGATGCTTTACAAATAGCTGATAAAAGAAGAGAATTGAAAGGCAAAGCAGAAAGGGAAAGATATAATGAACTGAATGCAGAGTTGCAGATAATAGCAAGGAGAGATAAGAAAGACTTCTTATGTGAACAATGCCAAGAAATAGAGGAAAACAAGAGAATGGGGAATACTAGAGATCTCTTTAAGATAACGAGATACAAAGGGAATTTTTCATATAGGGATGGGTACAATAAAGGACAGAAATGGTATGGACCTAACAGAAGCAGAAGATATTAAGAAGAGGGGACAAGAATACACAGAAGAACTATGAAAAAATTCTTAAGGACTCAGATAACCACGATGGTGTGGTCACTCACATAGAGCCAGACATCCTGGTATGTGACATCAAGTGGGCCTTAAGGTGATGGAATTCCAGCTGAGCTATTTCAGATCCTAAGAAATGATACTGGTAAAGACGTATACTCAACATGCTAACAAATTCAGAAAACTCAGCAGTGGCCACAGGACTGGAAAAAATCACTTTTTATTCCAATCCCAAAGAAAGACAGTGTCAAAGAATCTTCAAATTACCATAGAGTTGTGCTCATTTCACATACTAGCAAGGTAATGCTCAAAATCCTTCAAGCTAGGCTCCAGCAGTACATGAATCAAGAATTTTCAGTTGTACAAGCTGGGTTGAGAAAAGCTAGAGGAATCAGAGATCAAATTGCCAACATTTGTTGGCATGGAGAAAGCAAGGGAATTCCAGAAAAACATCTACTTATGCTTTATTGACTATGCTAAAGCCTTTCACTGTAGGGGTCACAGCAAACTGTGGGAAACGCTTAAAGAGTTGGGCATATCAGACCACCTGACCTGCCTCTTGAGAAACCTGTATGCAGGTAAGGAAGCAACAGTTAGAACTGGACATGGAGCAACAGACTGGTTCCAAATAGGAAAAAGAGTACATCAGGGCTGTATATTGTCACCCTGCTTATTCAACTTATATGTGGAGTACATCGTGAGACACCCTGGGCTGGAGGAAGCACCAACTGGAATCAATATTGCTGGGAGAAATATCAATAACCTCAGATATGCAGATGACACCACCCTTATGGCAGAAAGTGAAGAAGAACTAAAGAGCCTCTTGATGAAAGTGAAAGAGGAGAGTGAAAAAGTTGGCTTAAAGCTCAACATTCAGAAAACTAAGATCATGGCACCCGGTCCCATCACTTCATGGCAGATAGATGGGCAAACAGTGGAAACAGTGAGAGACTTTATTTTATTGGGCTCCAAAATCACTGCAGATGGTGATTGCAGCAATGAAATTAAAAGACTCTTACTCCTTGGAGGGAAAGTTATGACCAACCTAGACAGCCTATTAAAAAGCAGAGACATTACTTTGCCAACAAAGGTCCATGCAAAGAAATAGTGGCAAACAATAGAATTGGAAAGTCTAGAGATTTCTTCAAGAAAACTAGAGATACCAAGGGAACATTTCATGCAAAGATGGGCTCAATAAAGGACAGAAATGGTAGGGACCTAACAGAAGCAGAAGACATTAAGACGAGGTGGCAAGAATACACAGAACTGTACAGAAAAGATCTTCATGACCCAGATAATCATGATGATGTGATCACTCACCTAGAGCCAGACATCCTGGAATGTGAAGTCAAGTGAGTCTTAGGAAGCATCACTAAGAACAAAGCTAGTGGAGGTGATAGAATTCCAGTTGAGCTATTTCAAATCCTGAAAGATGATGCTGTGGAAGTGTTGCACTCAATATGCCAGCAAATATGTAGAACTCAGCAGTGGCCACAGGACTGGAAAAGGTCAGTTTTCATCCCAATCCCAAAGAAAGGCAATGCCAAAGAATGCTCAAACTACCGCACAATTGCACTCATCTCACATCCTAGTAACTGCTGCTGCTGCTGCTGCTGCTGCAAAGTTGTTTCAGTCATGTCCAACTCTGTGCGACCCCATAGACGGCAGCCCACCAGGCTCCACCATCCCTGAGTTTCTCCAGGCAAGAATACTGGAGTGGGTTGCCATTTCCTTCTCCAGTGCTTGAAAGGGAAAAGTGAAAGTGAAGTCTTTCAGTCGTGTCTGACTCTTAGAGACCCCATGGACTGTAGACTTCTAGGCTCCTCCATCCATGGGATTTTCCAAGCAAGAGTACTGGAGTACATGCTAGTAAAGTAATGCTTAAATTCTCCAAGCCAGGCTTCAGCAATACGTGAACCGTGAACTTCCATATGTTCAAGCTGGTTTTAGAAAAGGCAGAGGAACCAGAGATCAAAATGCCAACATCCGCTCGATCATTGAAAAAGCAAGAGAGTTCCAGAAAAACATCTATTTCTGCTTTATTGACTACGCCAAAGCCTTTGACTCTGTGGATCACAATAAACTGTGGAAAATTCTGAAAGAGATGGGAATACCAGACCATCTAACCTGTCTCTTGAGAAACCTGTATGCAGGTCAGGAAGCAACAGTTAGAACTGGACATGGAACAACAGACTGGTTCCAAATAGGAAAAGGAGTACATCAAGGCTGTATGTTTTCACCCTGCTTATTCAACTTATATGCAGAGTACATCATGAGAAACGCTGGGCTGGAGGAAGCACAAGCTGGAATCAAGATTGCTGGGAGAAATATCAATAACCTCAGATATGCAGATGACACCACCCTTATGGCAGAAAGTGAAGAAGAACTAAAGAGCCTCTTGATGAAAGTGAAAGAGGAGAGTGAAAAAGTTGACTTAAAGCTCAACATTCAGAAAACTAAGATCATGGCACCTGGTCCCATTACTTCATGGGAAATAGATGGCCAAACAGTGGAAACAGTAACAGACTTTATTTTTCTGGGCTCCAAAATCACTGGAGATGGTGATTGCAGCAATGAAATTAAAAGACACTTACTCCTTGGAGGGAAAGTTACGACCAACCTAGACAGCCTATTAAAAAGCAGAGACATTACTTTGTCAACAATGGTCCATCTAGTCAAGGCTATGGTTTTTCCAGTGGTCATGTATGGATATGAGAGCTGGACTATAAAGAAAGCTGAGTGCCAAAGAATTGATGCTTTTGAACTGTGGTATTGGAGAAGACTCTTGAGAGTCCCTTGGACTGCAAGAAGATCCAACCAGTCCATCCTATAGGAGATCAGTCTTGGGTATTCATTGGAAGGACTGATGTTGAAGCTGAAACTCCGATACTTTGGCCACCTGATGCAAAGTGCTGACTTATTTGAAAAGACCCTGATGCTGGGAAAGATTGAGGGCAGGAGGAGAAGGGGACGACAGAGGATGAGACGGTTGGATGGCATCATCGACTCGATGGACATGAGTTTGGGTGGACTCTGGGAGTTGGCGATGGACAGGGAGGCCTGGCGTGCTGCAGTTCATGGGGTCGCAAGGAGTCGGACATGACTGAGTGACTGAACTGAACTGAACTGAAACTTCTAGCTATAGAGCAAAATGCATATAAAATGTTAGTGTATGATGGAGATAACACCTCAGTTCACTGGAGTAAGAATGGGCATTTTAAACAATGGTTCTGAAATAATTGGTATGTAGTAAAAAACAAAATTAGATCTATGCCTTTTTTCCCACAAGAATAAGCTCCACATTGTTCAAGAATCTAAACACTAAAAAAAAAAAAAAAAAAAAAAAAAAAAAAAATGAAATGACAAAAGTACCAGTAGAAAACAGATGAATTCCTATATGAATTTCTATAATACTTGGGGGTACAAAAATGTTTTCTAGTAGTAACTCAAAATCTAGAGAAAATTAGAAATTGATATATTTGACCACATAAAAATATGAAACTTTAGCACAGCAAAAAAAAATCATAAAGTCATAAGACAACACACTAGAAGAAAATATTTGTAACATCACAGGTAATACTTATGTTAGTATTAGTTACTAGCTAATAGTAGCTAGTATTAGTTACTATCTAATAACATTAACAGGAATTTCCTGGTGGCTCAGATGGTAAAGAATCTACGTGCAATGTGGGAGACCTGGGTTCAGTCCCTGGGTTGTGAAGTTCCCCAGGAGGAGGGCATGAAAACCCATTCCAGTATTCTTGCCTGGAAAATCCCCATGGACGGAGGAGCCTGGCAGGCTACAGTCCATGTGGTCGCAAATAATCTGACATGACTGAGTGACTGAGCACAACACAATAACATTAATATATGGAATGCTTAAAATTCTGTGGACAAAAAACCAAAATCCTGAGAGTAAAATGACTGAGAGAGAAGTAGGCTATCCAAAAGGGTTTAAATGTCTTTAAACACGTGAAAATAAATTCAATCTTATCTATATTAATATAAATGCTAATTAAGACTATTCTGAGATATCATTTCTCATTAAGCAGATTGGTAAAAGTTCAAAAATCTAGTAGCACACTATTTGCAAGACTGTGGGGAAACAGACTGTCATATATTGCTGATAAAAATGCAAAATGGTGCAACCCTTATGGATGAGAATGCAGCAGTATTTGATGAAAAATCAGTTCAGTTCAGTTAAGTCGCTCAGTCATGTCTGACTGTTTGCGACCCCGTGGACTGCAGCACACCAGGCTTCCCTGTACATCACCAACTCCCGGAGCTTGCTCAAAGTCAGATCCATTGAGTCTGTGATGCCATCCAACCATCTCATCCTCTGTCGTCCCCTTTTCCTCCCTTCTTCAATCTTTCCAAGCATCAGGGTCTTTTCAAATGAGTCAGCTCTTCCCTTTAGGTGGCCAAAGTATTGGAGTTTCAGCTTCGGCGTCAGTCCTTCCAATGAATATTCAGAAATGATTTCCTTTAGGATTGACTGGTTGGATCTCCTTGCAGTCCAAGGGACTCTCAAGAGTCTTCAACACCACAGTTCAAATGCATCAATTCTTCAGTGCTCAGCTGTCTTTACAGTCCAATTCTTGCATACATACATGACTACTGGAAAAACCATAGCTTTGATTAGAAGGAACTTTGTCAGCAAAGTAATGTCTCTGATTTTTAACATGCTGTCTAGGTTAGTCATAGCTTCTCTTCCAAGGAGCAAGCGGCTTTTAATTTCATGGCTGCAGTCACCACCTGTAGTGACTTTGGAGCCCCCCAAAATAAAATCTGTCACTGTTTCCATTGTTTCCCCATCTATTTGCCATGAAATGATAGGACCAGATGCCATGATCTTACTGTTTTGGATGCTGAGTTTTAAGCAAGCTTTTTCACTCTCCTCTTTCACTTTCATGAAGAAGCTCTTTAGTTCTTCTTCACTTTCTGCCAAAAGGGTGGTGCCATTTGTGTGTATGAGGTTATTGATGTTTCTCCTGGCAATCTTCATTCCAGCTTGGGCTTCATCCAGCCCAACATTTCGCATGATGTACTCTGCATATAAGTTAAATAAGCAGGGTGATAATATACAGTCTTTATGAACTCCTTTCTCAAATTCAAGCAAGTCCATTGTTTCATGTCTGGTTTTAACTGTTGCTTCTTTACCTGTATACAGATTTCTCAGGAAGCAGGTCAGGTGGTCTGGTATTCCCATCTCTTTAAGAATTTTCCAGTTTGTTGTGACCCACACAGTCAAAGGCTTTGGCATAGCCAATAAAGGAGAAGTAAATGTTGTTTTGGAACTCTCTTGATTTTTCTCTGATGCAACAGTTGTTGGCAATTTGATCTCTGGTTCCTCTGCCTTTCCTAATGAAAAATAGTGTTTACAGCTTGGGAGTCTGGAGGAAGTGTTTAAAGGAACACTTTGTCCTATTTTTACAGCTTTTCTATGAGTCTGAAATTACATCAAAATTAAAAATTAAAGGTAAATATTGTTCTGTATGCTCTTGAAAGTAGACTATAGGAAATAGACAAGAGCAGGGAGAACTTGCCATATTGCAAGGAATGAATGATATTAGTCCCAACCAGGATAGTCACAGCAGAGGTAATGAGAATGAGATGATTTGATTCTGGATATACCTTGAAGATAAAGCTAATAATATTTCCTGATAGACTAGATGTAGAGTGGGAGAGATTGAGATGACCAAAGGTGACTCCAGTAGTTTGGCATGAGCAACTGAACAGATGGACTTGGCATCAATTGAGATGGGAAAGACAATGGATGGTACAAGTTTGGAGGATAGCTCCAGAATGAGACTTGTTAATCATGAAATATTTATTAGATATTTAAATGGGGTGGTAAGCACTACACTTAATACTTGGTATAGCTTGTACCCATTCAATATCTCACATATTCTCGTGTTTTGCAGTGTAGAAGGACAAGGAAGAAAAGGAGAGTGAGAGACTTTCCCTTTCTAGCTTAGAGAGTGAGCCAGCATAACATCCTCTTGATTATCCTTGGCTCTACATTGACTAGCATGTTTCTGTGCACAAACACTCTTAAAACTTCTAGTGACTCCTCCCCATTTCATGTGAACTGAGAGTAGAGAACCGAGGCCACTGTCCATCACTCCACTCTAGCAAACCAGGTTTGACTAGAATAAAGTGATTACATTTTGGAAGTTGCTGTAGTTCTTTTACTGGTAAAATGCTATTCAGACTTTAAAAGTGCTGATTAGGAAAGCTGACATTTTTTGGTGTGGCTGAAGCTTAGACCAGTTATGTCAGCCTAAGTATGAGTTTCATTAATTTAAGCCTTTTAATCACCTTAAATTTTTCACAGTATCTATTTTTTAGTGAAAACATCTTTACCATTCAGTGCATTTTGCAGTGTGGGTTACCTAAATAGTATCTGAATCTACTGTGAGCATACAGTAGGCATTCATTAAATAAACAAAACTTATTCTTTAGTTAACAAAGATAACAATGGGCTTTATTTAAATAGGGGAAACAAAACAAATGCTTTCAATAAATGCCTAGTATGCCTGATATTTTTGTGATCCAAAAGAATGACTTCTTTTAATGACTTATACTAGGAATGATCTGGACCTTGACCTATGAATACTAAACATTGTCATTTACCAATAAAATGTTTCCATTTATTTTTTCTTCTGTCCTTCTTTTATAGTTTTGGAATCTGAATTAGCTTTTATGAGAGAAAATGCTCCCAAGGAATCAACGCAGGTAACTATTTTAGTTTTGAGCTGAATAACAAAAATTCTTGAGAGATCAAGATGGTGGACTAGGAGGATTACTGAGTTCACCTCCCCCAGTGAACACATATCAAAAGTGCATCTGCATGTAGAGCAATTCTCACTGAAGACAAACTATAGCTGGCAGAGACTCTTATGCAACAGAGAATTTAAAGAAAGAGTTAAGAGGGAAGGGAAGAAAAGTGATTAGGTCAAGACTTGTGCCCCTAGGATGGAACAGAGAAGAGGAGGGTTACTGGGCTCAGAGATCTTCCCAGGGGAGTGAGCAGTTTGAACCACTTATTGGGCACCTCAGGCCTGGAATCTAACACCAGGAAGATGAGTTCTCTTAGATGGTTTGAAAAACAGTGGGGATAACAGGAAGGCTGAAAGAAACCTCAATTCCACCTATGAAAAGAAGACACATGCTTGCTTACTCCCAGAAACAAAGAGGAGGGAGAAGAGTGAAAATGCCTGATATTCTGGCCTTTTCCAGCACCAACCCTGCACATGCCCCAGCCTACACTGAGCACCCACTTCAGCTCTTCTTGCTCTAACATGATCCCTTCTGGGGTGAAGGTACCATTGCTGTGAGAGGGAGAATATGCACTTAGAGTGAAGAAGAACTCAGACCCAACCCACGGAACTTCTGCTCCGGCACCTTGACACATGATCCTGACCTAGACCCTGCCTCCATTAGAGTGATGACAGCCACTGAGAATAGAAGCCCCAGCTCACATCTGGCTCTGCCTCTAGCCCCTCCATCTCCAGACTTACTTCTTCCACCAAGGTAATGGATGCCAGTACAGCCTGGAGCAAGTGGTGACCTATCCTCACATCAGATTCAGCTTTCTCACCAAAACAACTGGGCACACATAGATTGCATAGGGATGCTCCCACACAGGGACACACATGCAAGAGAGGGATGGATAACTGCTCCATCCAAATTCAAAGAAAAAGTAAAGCAAATAAGCAAAATGAGAAGACAGAGAAATTTGTTCAAAATGAAAGAGTCAGAAAGAACAAGTGAAAAAACAACTAATAGACTGAAAGTGAAGGATGGTAAAAAATATTTCAATACTCATTCCAGATGAAGTAGACACTTAAACGAAGTCTATAAAAAAAATACAAAGAAAGGCATTGTATAATGATAAAAGAATCAATACAAGAAGAGATATTACAATCCTTATCATATATGCACATAATACAGGAGCACCTAAATATATAAATAAAACTGGTAGATATAAAAGGAGAAATTCACAACAATACAATAATAGTTGAGGATGTTAACACCACACTTACCTCAATGGACAGATAATCCAGACAGAAAAATCAATAAGGACACAGTGATCTTAAATTTGACCGGTTGGACTTAATAGATAAAGTAGAGTACATTTAATCCTGAAACAGCAGAATACATTTTTCAAGTATACATGGAACATTCCCCAAGATAGATAATGCGATAGGTCATAAAACAAGTCTTGGCAAATTTAAGATGAAAAAAATTATGTCAAGCATTTTTCTGACCACAATAGTGTTATCATTTTTGTTGTTCACTCACTAGGTCATGTCCGACTCTTTGCGACTCTATGGACTGCAGCTTGCCAGGCTTAGTTGTTCCTTGTCTGGTTCTAACTGTTATTTCTTGACCTGCATACAGGAGGCAGGTAAGGTGGTCAGTATTCCCATCTCTGTCAAAATCAATTACAGGAGGAAAAACAGGAAAACACAGACATGGGGAAACTAAATAATATCCCACTGAAAACCAGTGGGTGGATCAAGAAATAAAAGAGAGAATCAGAAAATATCTCAAGGAAAATAAAAATAAACACACAACTTTACAGAATCTATGCAATGTAACAAAAACAGTTCTAAGAGGGAAGTTGATAGTGATACAGGCCTACCTCACGAAACAAGAAAAAAATAACCTAACCTACCATCTAAAGGAATTAGAAATAATTAAGCAAAGCACAAAATCAGCAGAAGATAGGGAATAGTACAAATTAGAGAGCAAGTAAATAATATAGAGACCAAAAAAACAATGGAAAAGATAAATGAAACCAAGAGTAGTTTCCTTGTTTATTTGTTTGTTTTTTAAGATAGCAAAATTAAGAACCTAAACCAGGCTCATCAAGGAAAAAAGAGAGATGACTTTAATAAAGTCAGAAATGAAAGAGGAAAAATAACAATCTATAGCATAAGGATAAGGATGAAAAATAAGAGAACACTACAAAGTTATAAGCAAACTGGACAACCTATAAGAAATTAGTGTATTTCTAGGAAAATGCAATTCCAAGAGTGAATCAGGAAGAAAGAAATAATCTGAACAGATCAATCACTATTACTGAAATTGAATTAGTAATCAAAAAACTCTCAGCACAGACAGTCTAGGATCAGACATTTTCACAATGGATTTCTACAAAACATACAAAGAAGAGCTATTTCTTCTAGAGCTAGTTTGGAATAGTTCTCAGACTATGTCAAAACATTGAGGAGGCAGGAACATTCCCAAGTTCCTTTCACAAAGCCACCGTTACTCTGATATTGAAACCAGACCAAGACACTGCAAAAAGATATTTCAGGCTAATATCTCAGATGAATGTAGATGCAAAATCCTTGAAGTAATTAGCAAATAGAATCTAACTATAAAAAAAGGGTCATTCACCATGATCAAGTAGGATTTATTCCAGGAATACAAGGATGGTTCGATATCAATATGATACACAACTTTAACTGAAGAATAAAAATTACATGATCATCTCAAAAGATGCATAAAAAATTGACAAAATTCAAAATCTATTCATGATAAAAACTCATCAATTTGGATATAGAGGCAACATGCTAGATATATCTCAACATAAGAAATGTCATTGATAATAAATCCATAGCTAACATCATGACACTTCTCACAGAGCTGGAGAAAATAATCATAAAATTATGTAGAACCACAACAGAACTTGAATAGCCAAAGCAATCTTAAGAAAAAAGAACAAGGCTGGAGGCATCATGCTCCCTGACTTCAAGCTATACTTCAAAGTTATAGTAATCAAAACAATGCCATACTGGCACCAAACAGACATATAAATCAATGGAACAGAATATAGAGCCCAGAAATAAACTCATGCACTTAAGGTCAATTAATCTATGACAAATAAGGCAAAAATAATCAGTGAAGAAAGACAGTCTCATCAATAAGTGGTACTGGGAAGACTGGACAGCTACATATAAAAGAATGAACTTATAATATTTTCTCACACTATGGAGAAAAGACCTAAATGCAAGACTGAAAACCATAAAAATCCTATGGAAATCATAAGCATAAAAGTCTTTGCATAATTTGTAGCAATATTTTTGGATATGTTTCCTAAGGCAAAGGAAATAAAAGCAAAAATGAGCAAATGGAACTGAATTAAACTAAAAAGCTTTTGCACAGCAAAGGAAACCATTGACAAAACAAAAAGACAACCTATCAAAATGGGAGAAAATATTCACAAATGTCATGACTGATAAGTACTTTCCAAATTAAAGATTAGATCAATATCGTCAGAAAAATGCAAACCAGAAGCAAAATGATTACCTCAAATTTGTCAGAGTGGCTGTCATCAAAAAGATCACAAATAACAAACGTTGGCAAGGATTTAAAGGGAGTCCTTGTACACTGTTGGTGGGAATAAAAATTGGTGTAGCCACTTTGGAAAATAATTTCCTGGAGCTTCCTAAAAATACCAAAAATAGAACTACTATCAGTTCAGTTCAGTTGCTCAGCCATGTCTGACTCTTTGTACCCCCATGGACTGCAGCACACCAGGCTTCCCTGTCCATCACCAACTCCTGGAGCTTACCCAAACTCATATCCATTGAGTCAGTGATACCATCCAACCATCTCTCATTCTCTGCCATCCCCTTCTCCTCCCACCTTCAATCATTTCCAGCATCAGGGTCTTTTCAAATGAGTCAGTTCTTTGCATCAGGTAGCCAAAGTATTGTAGTTTCAGCTTAAGCATCAGTCCTTCCAATGAATATTCAGAACTGATTTACTTTAGGATGGACTGGTTGGATCTCCTTGCAATCTGAAGGACTCTCAAGAATCTTCTCCAACACCACAGTTCAAAAGCATCAATTCTTTGGCAGTCATCTTTCTTTATAATCCAACTCTCACATCCATACATGACCACTGAGAAAACCATAGCTTTGACTAGATGGACCTTTGTTGGCAAAGTAATGTCTCTGCTTTTTAATATACTGTCTAGGTCCATCATAACTTTTCTTCCAAGGAGCAAGCATCTTTTAATTTCATGGCTGCAGTCACCATCTGCAGTGATTTTGGGCCCCCAAAAAATAAACTTTGTCACTGTTTCCATTGTTTCCCCATCTATTTGCCATGAAGCAATGGGACCAGATGCCAAGATCGTAGTTTTCTGAATGTTGAGCTTTAAGCCAACTTTTTCACTCGCCTCTTTCACTTTCATCAAGAGGCTCTTTAGTTCTTCTTCACTTTCTGCCATAAGGGTGGTGTCATCTGCATATCTGAGGTTATTGATATTTCTCCCAGCAATCTTGATTCCAGCTTGTGCTTCTTCCAGCCCAGCGTTTCTCAGGATGTACTCTACATATAAGTTAAATAAGCAGGGTGACAATATACAGCCTTGACGTACTCCTTTTCCTATTTGGAGCCAGTCTGTTGTTCCATGTCCAGTTCTAAGTGTTGCTTCCTGACCTGCATACAGATATCTCAAGAGGCAAGTCAGGTGGTCTGGTATTCCCATCTCTTTCAGAATTTTCCACAGTTTATTGTGATCCACACAGTCAAAGGCTTTGGCATAGTCAATAAAGCAGAAATAGATGTTTTTCTGGAACTCTCTTGCTTTTTTGATAATCCAACAGATGTTGGCAATTTGATCTCTGGTTCCTCTGCCTTTTCTAAAACCAGCCTGAACATCTGGAAGTTCACAGTTCATGTGTTGTTGAAGCCTGGTGGACTGTAGGCTTCCCTGATCGTTCAGCAGTAAAGACTCTGCCTACAATTCAGGAGAAGCAAGAGACCTCAGGTTCAATCCCTGGGTTGGAAAGATCTGCTGGAGATGGAAATGGCAACTTACTCTAGTATTCCTGCCTGGGAAATCCTATGCACAGAGGAATCTGGTGGCCTACAGTCCATGGGTTTGCAAGAGTCAAACATGACTTAGTGATTAAACCACTACTAAAATATTGAATCACTATGTTGTACAATAAAACAAATATAATATTGTAAATCAACTATACCCTAATAAAATTGTAAAGAGAAAATTCTTATTATGGTATAGTCCTAAAATATACATATTGTAAAGATGCATTTATAAGCCCACCTCTTGTTGCCCTGGTGCACTTGTTTAAAATGTATTTAAATATTTGCTCTTTTCTTAAATCTTAAAACTGTACAACTGAGATGGTCAGAGTTCCTTGCCCAATTGGAAATTAAGGTATGATTGGCTGAGTGCTACCAATTCTCTGCTTTGTGATGGCTGAAACCTTTGAGATTTCTGTTCACAGATAGAGTATTTGATAAAGCCCATTTAGTGGGGTGGCAGGTTAATTCTATACAATGAATGTGCAAGATAAAGCATTTGAGGAAGGAAGGAGGTAAGGAGCAAGGAGAGGGGAAAGGAGGCAGGCATGGAGGGAAAACAGGAAAGAGACAAAGAAGAAAAGAGGGAAAGAGGAAGAAAAATGAAAATAAAGGATCAAGAAAAGGGATGTCAAGAATATTTGCATGCAGAGTGGCAGAGTTGTGGTATCATGAAACTGGACAGTGACCCAATGGCAGGTAGGCTCAAGAGGCCCAACAATATGGATTAAGATAGAGAGCCATCTAGATCATTATCAGAACAGGATTTGTAATCAAAAGAAGCTTCATATTTATGTAATGAATTTGTAATTAATTCAAATGCTTCACTTAATCATTTAGTACATGCAATTGTTTGAATTCTCTATTTTCCATCCTGTTTATTTCAAGATCCAATAAATACCCCTAGCTAGACACTGTACATATCAAAAATTATTCTACCAATCACTAAGCAGAAGCTTAACAGGAAAAAGTAAACCTGAACCCACATATTAGGCAAAGCGACAACGGCAGGCATTTTATAGCATCTGAGTTCTCCATGACTGCTGTATTAACATAATGCATATTATGTTATATGCATATATTAAGTGCAATTTTTTGAATAAAAAGGTCACCACATTTTTCTCTCTCTGGACCACACATAGGAATAACTGCAGCAGAAGTCTGAAATCACAACTCCCTGTAGCACCCTGGTTTCTCTGTTGCCATGACAACTACAGAGAGGATGAAATGAGGTTCCAAGATACGATCAAATTCATTGATTTAAAAAAAAAATCAGGTTATGTATTTCATGAATAGAAAATCTCAAATACCAAGTTAAAATTAAATTATATTGCTTGAATTATCTTATTATACATATTCAAGAAAGGACTTCACAATCTTGAATTCAAATGGACTGTATCTCTGGAGTTGCTGAAATAAACCTAGGAGCCTCTCTGTTATGATCTTAGAATGAACATTGAATCATCTGAATGGAAACAAAGAAGGGATTCAGCTGTCTGCAAAGACAAAGAGTTGTCACTTTCTACCACCAGTTGCATCCTAGAAAACAGGTGTTCAGTAACCCAATATCACAGCTCAGTGTTTTAACACACTATTGGAATGATAAACAGTATTTGAATATCTGGTGAAAAATACACATTACAAATTAGAACAAATCACAAATAACTAATTTTAGAAAATATCAGCCAATAGATAACAAATCAATACATTGAAGCATAAATATATATAACCTTTACTGCCTGATAGTTCAGAGAAGGCAATGGCACCCCACTCCAGTGTTCTTGCCTGGAGAATCCCAGGGACGGGGGAGCCTGGTGGGCTGCCGTCTATGGGGTCGCACAGAGTCAGACACGACTGAAGCGACTTAGCAGCAGCAGCAGCAGCAGCCTGATAGTTAAGGCCACTTCTGTTAGAAGAAATCTGTGAAAAACAACTTTACTGAAAATTTTATTTTGGATTTGGAAATATATTTTATGTTCTCCATCACCCTGTAGAGGTTTCCGTAGAAATAGTAAAAATGTCAGTTACTACCAAGTTGCCAATATCTGATGTGTCTAATGACAATACTTTTTTTATTAAGAGTATTAAGAAAGAGAAACAATGTTATACTTTCATTATTTTTTTAGTTACAAGTAGGTTAATTTCCTCTAAGTCTAGACTCATTCGTTTTCCAGTCTACTTCATAAGTTAGGCTTTGTGAGACTTATGACAAATTAAAGGCTTTTAGCTTCCCCATTTCATAGCTGAGAGTTTTATGTGAAGTGTGAAATGAGGTCAGTTTGCAAGAAGCACTTATGAAGATTTAAGTGGGACAGTGTGTAAGAGAAAAATATCCCCTGGTTCTCTATAAAATAATAATGAGATTTTATTTATAGTTCAGGGTAAATTAAAAATATGTAAAGATTCTATTTATTCTGAGAAACAGAGCAATAGTAAAGAAGTCTCAGTATCTCAAAACAGTATGGTTTTGATGGTTTACTTCACTATTCATTGTAAATTATGAACAAGGCAAACTGTACATAGCCAACTGTTATGAATTTTTATCTCCTACAAAATTCTTATGAGGAAGACTTATCTCCTATCAACACCTTGACTGCAACTGTATTTTGAGATAGGTCCTATAAAGAGGTCATTAATGTTAGATAAAATCATAAAGATGGGCCCTTATCTAATGCAACTGGCATCCTTAGAAGAGAAAGAGATAAGCACAAAGAAAAGGACATATTAGTACTTGGAAAACAAGAAGTGATGGCCATGTAAGAACACAGTGAGCAGGTTGCCATATGCAAGACAAGGAGAGAGGCCTCAGTAGAAACCAAATCTCTGACACCTTGATATTAGACTTCCAGGCTCCAGAACTATGAGAAAACAACTTTCTGTTGAAGACACCCAGTCTCTGGCATTTCATTATAGCAACCCTAGCAAACTAATACACCAAATATGAGAAGTTAGAGATTAGAGATGATGAGAAGCAAATCACTTCTCTGGCAGCTGGCAGTTAAAATCAATCCAGATGACTTTATTTGGGGGGAATTTCAATTCAAGCATATCAACTTAGAGTACACAGGCTTTCCTCTTCGCTATTCCTTACCAAGTTAGAGGGAAGAAATTAAAGACAAATGGGTTTCTTTGTCTAAAATGGTAAGGACCAAGATCAAGAGGCTCCCTTTTGATTCAGACGGTAGAGTCCACCTGTAATGCAGGAGACCCAGTTTCATTCCCTGAATCAGTAATATCCCCTGAAGAAGCAAACAGTAACCCACTCCAGTAAGAGTCGGACAGGACTAAGCTACCAAAACTTTTTTTCTTCCTAGAATCTCTTGACTGGTGCCTAGAAAATTGCCATGGCAGAGGGGCAGCTTAAACAACTTGAACCTTGAGAGTCACTTATAAACAATTAGTTAAATTTGTGAGGTTATTCTAAAGTTGATGAAGTCCCTACAATATCCAGAGAAACTGAGGTGAAGCTTAGAGAGATTGTTCTGTGCTTCGACCTTAAGTGGGGCTTCCCAGGTGGAGCTAGTTGTAAAGAACCTGCCTGCCAATAAAGTCTAGATATAAGACATGCCGGTTCCATCCCTGGGTCAGGAAGATCCCCTGAAGAAGAGAATGGCAATCCATTCCAGTATTCTTGCCTGGAGAATCCCATGGACCAAGGAGCCTGGCAGGCTACAGTTCATAGGGTTGCACAGAGTCAAACACAACTGAAGTGACTTAGCACTGCATTGGGTATGACCTTTAGCAGAGTGTCTAAACAACTTAACAATCAAATTTGTTTGTATCATTCATTGTTATATAGGTATTCTAAAGGAAATGAGTGGATAGGATGACCATCATACTTATATGGAGATTTTAACTGAAAAAACCATGAGATGTCTTTTTTAAAAGGCTAGGAATTCAAAGTGAATGGTAAAGGAGATGAAGCCCATTCCTGCCCTAGGAATTGTTGTTGTTTAGTCACTAAATCGTATCTGACTCTTTGTGACCCCATGAACTGTTGCCCCAAGCTCCTCTGTCCATGGGATTTCCCAGCCAAGAATACTGGAGTGCGTTGACATTTCCTTCTCCAGGAGAATCCTCCTGACCCAGGGATTGAACTTGCATCTCCTGCATTGGCAGGTGGATTCCTTACCACTGGGCCACCAGGGAAGCCCACCCTGGGAATGCAGGTATATTATTTCTGTGCTGAAAGTCTAGGTGGAGGTAACTTGTGGCAATAAAAGCTTTAAAAGTCACATGCATCATCTCTAATCTGTGCCATTTAATATAGAGGAAATACTCTTCCCCTACAGCATTTTAGTCCTAGGTTATATCAACCTTTCTGTGGCAACACACATGATTGTGTCTGCAAGACTCCTATCAGCCCAATTCCCACAAATATTATTAATAATTCATAAGTTTTTTTCTAAATTCCCACTCTCATGTCTTATCTCAAAGTAAAGTCAAATAGATCTTCAGAGAATGGGGCACTCTAAACTCAAACTGCCCTCCAAATATGAGAATAGTCCTGATGGTCTTCAGGGGTGACCAGTTCCAGATGCATTCTCTCCCGCAAATGCAGTGTTACACATGGCCTTGGTAGAGGTATTTCCACCTCCCACCAGCCCACTGATGCACTAGCCAACTGCCAAGCTCACAGAAGCTGTCATCACAACTGTTGTTATCCTTGCTGTTAGTTCTGAGGGACAGGAAGAGATGCAGGAAGTATGGTAAAAGGAAAGAAATAATTCATGATGTGTGACAGATGCATTGGATTTAAATAGCCTTTTATTTACTAGCACACTTAGTTATGCATGGATTTCATCCTTTTAGAAATCATGTGCACTCCGTATTTTAGCTTTTAGGCTAAAAGACAGAAAATGCTCACCAGCATCCAATTTCTATGGCAACCTTTTTATCCCTCAGCTAGAAATTGGATTTAGGACATATTGTGCATTACTCCCAGTGCTTAACATGTGTAGGGGGCCTCCTGAGCAAGAACTTTCAATCTTGCTAACCTAATTCACCTATCTCTCATACGACTTTAGTTCAATCAACATCTAATGTGCCTCTTATACATACCTTGGCTATGTTCTAGGATTCAAAGATGACTGTAGCATGCCGACAGTCAGCCCAAACATATATCCCTAGAAACACACTGAAAAAGCATCACTCTGTTCTTTTTCAAGATTGCTCCTAAGCCACTGTCAGAAGCCATCTTTTCCCTCTCCTCTACTTCATTAGGGTGTGCATTTTAAATATTTCCAAGGAGAGAGTCTATACTTAGTTGTTATATTTTAAATAATTATTATGAAGTACTGAATCACAAGGCCCTCATTAATACTTAGGAACAAGCCTAGCCATGACACAGTTACATGGAACATAGCACAAATAGTGAACTCACGCATGCATGAATGAAGTAAATAAATGAATTGACAGACTCCTGAATCATTTTTAGGTAGATCAGTTCCTGGACACATGGCTCCTCCTATCTATATTGGTTTTTAGCTTCAATGTCAGAGAATGGTAAATTGGGGCTTGTACTTAAATTGTGCAAGGCTAGTGGATAACTGCGGGAGAAGGCAGTGGCAACCCACTCCAGTAATCTTGCCTGGGAAATCCCATGGACGGAGGAGCCTGGTGGGCTACAGTCCATGGGGTCGCGAAAAGTCGGACACGACTGAGCAACTTCACTTTCAATTTTCTCTTTCATGCACTGGAGAAGGAAATGGCAACCCGCTCCAGTAATCTTGCCTGGAGAATCCCAGGGACGGGAGCCTGGTGGGCTGCCGTCTATGGGGTCACACAGAGGTGGACACGACTGACATGACTTAGCAGCAGCAGCAGTGGATAACTGCATCCTCTTGGAGTCAATGAACCTCTTGCACAGACTTCAGACTAACTCAGAGCTGTTGGCAGAAACCAGTCTCTTTAGCTCTTTCTCTCCAGTCCCATTTGTACTACCCTGCCAAAGAGCAGAGTGAAGCAAGCACCACCCTAAAACAATGAAAACCATGTGTTGCACGTGGTAGCACAGTCTGGGAAGTGCACTATATTGGCATCTTTTGAAACACAAATGAAAAGTTGGAAAGCTAGCTACTATTTTAAGCTTGCTCTTAACAAGAAAATAAATTCTTTTGTTATAAAACCCTGCAGTCACTCACTTGTTCATAATCATTACTCAGACTATCTGGTTCTGGTAGAAAAATAAGATACCACTCCCTGCTTAGGTGTTCAGGGCCCTCTTCATTCTGGTTCTCAACTAGGCTTCGCTTTTTCCCTCCTCACCACCACCTCCTCTCTTAACTAATGTACTAGCCTTGCTCCATTCTGCTGATACCATTCACTTTAACCAAAAAGCTTCCACACTTCTCTGGACTATGCCTATAATAGCTGTTCTCTGAGGATCACAAGAAGTCTCACCTCCCTCTGAAACTTCACATTGCTGTGTCCTGCTCAGCCCTGAGCTGCAGTAGTCTCTCTACTCTCTGGATGACTCTGTTGACAAACACATCATCCTGCCTTGAGATACTTCTTATCTCAAAGCTGCATAGGTTTATTTTTATTCTGTATGACTTAGCCTCTAAAATGTGTAGGACCTGGTCTTCCAAATTAGTCTGATGCTCTTTGAAATCAAAGACTTTATTATCCTCCATACAAATCAAACACAGCACTGCATCCAGCACTGCAGGAAAACATATACATATACATATACATATACATATACATATACATATATATATATATATATATATATATATATATATATATATATATATATAAATTCCTGAGAAACCTATATGCAAGTCAAGAAGCATCAGTTAGAACTGGACATGGAAAAATGTCCAAGTTGGGAAAGGAGTATGTCAAGGCTGAATATTACCCCTTTTATTTAACTTACGTGAAGAGCACATCATGCAAAATGCTGGTGTGAATTAGAGCTCAGTCTGGAATCAAGATTTCCAGGATAAATATCAATAACCTCAGATATGCAGATGACACCATGCTGATGGCAGAAAGCAAAGAGGAACTAAAAAGCCGCTTGATGAAGGTGAAAGAAGAGAGTGAAAAAGCTGGCTTAAAACTCAACATTCAAAAAACTAAGATCATGGCATCTGGTCCTATCACTTCATGGCAAATATATGGGGAAACAATGGAAACAGTGATGGACTTTTTTTTCTTGGGTGCCATATGGATATGAGAGTTGGACTATAAAGAGGGCTGAGCGCCGAGGAATTGATGCTTTTGAACTGTGTTGTTGGAGAAGACTCTTGAGAGTCCCTTGGACTGCAAGGAGATCCAACCAGTCCATCCTAAGTGAAATCAGTCCTGGGTGTTCATTGGAAGGACTGATGTTAAAGCTGAAACTCCAGTATTTTGGCCACCTGATGCGAAGAGCTGACTCATTTGAAAAGACCCTGATGTTGGGAAAGATTGAAGGCAGGAGGAGAAGGGGACGGCAGAGGATGAGATGGTTAGATGGCATCACCGACTCAATGGGCATGAGTTTGGGTAAACTCTAGGAGTTGGTGAAGGACAGGGAGGCCTGTTGTGCTGTGGTTCATGGGGTCACAAAGAGTCAGACACGACTGAGCGACTGAACTGAACTGAACTGAAAATCACTGCAAATGGTGATTACAGCAAGCACCAAAAGATGCTTGCTCTTTGGAAAAAAAGCTATTACAAATGTAGATAGCATGTTAAAAAGCAGAGACATCACTTTGCCGACAAAGGTCCGTATAGCAAAAGCTATGATTTGTCCAGTAGCCATGTATGGATGTGAGAGTTGGACCATAAAGAAGGCTGAACACTGAAGAATTGATGCTTTCAAACTGTGATGCTGGAGAAGACTCTTGAGGGTCCCTTGAACAGCAAGGAGATCAAACCCGTCAATCCTAAAGGAAATCAAGTCTGAATGCTCACTGGAAGGACTTATGCTGAAGATGAAACTCCAATACTTTGGCCACCAGGTGCAAAGAGCTGTCTCATTTGAAAAGACCCTGATGCTGGGAAAGATTGAGGGCAGGAGGAGAAGGAGCCTACAGAAGATAAGATGGTTGGATAGCATGATCGACTCAATGGACATGAATTTGAGCAAACTCTAGGATATAGTGAAGGACAGGGAAGCCTGTTGTACTGCAGATCATGGAATCGCAAAGAGCTGGACATGACTACCCAACCAGTCCATCCTAAAGGAGATCAGTCCTGAATATTCATTGGAAGGACTGATGCTGAAGCTGAAACTCCAATACTTTGGCCACCTGATGCAAAGAGCTGACTCATTTGAAAAGACCCTGATGCTGGGAAGGATTGAAGGCAGGAGGAGAAGGGAATGACGGTTGGATGGTATCACCGACTCAACGGACATGAGTTTGAGTAAACTCTAGGAGTTGGTGATGGACAGGGAGGCCTGGCATGCTGCAGTCCACGGGGTCACAGAGTCAGACATGACTGAGTGACTGAACTGAACTGAAGCAACTGAAGAACAACAAAATATATATTTGTATATAAGATAAAAGTTTTAAAAATAAGATTAATCATATATATGATTCTGAGGTATAAATGGTCACATTTTCATATACTGAACATTTCTTGGAGACACCTTAAAAATCACATTATTAAATGTGTGTGTTAGTTGCTCAGTTGTGTCCAACTCTTTGTCACCCCATGGATGGTAGCCTGCCAAGCTACCATGGAATTCTCCAGGCAAGAATACTGGAGCAGGTCACCATTTTCTTCTCAGGGGATCTTCCCGACCCAAGGATCGAATCTGGACCTCCTAACTTGCAGACAGATTTCTTTACCATCTGAGCCACCAGGGAAGCCAAAACATAATTAAGGGCTGAATGTAAAAGAAATGTAAGCATTTAGGGGAGAGGAATACTGTGAACATTTGGAGGAGAGAATACTGTTGATTTGGGATGCTTCACATGATAAACAGGTCTGTCTGTTCATTTGCAGGTGGGTAGATGTTTGAGAAATTTTATAAGGTGATGTACTTCATATTTTATGGAGAGGCATTTAATGAGGGAGATACAAAGAAATATTGTAAGTGCAAGAACAAATAAATATTTTTAAAAAATTTATTTTTTAACCTTGAAATAATTAAAAACTACCCCCTGAATCCTGAAATGAGGAATTAGATATTTTTATGCTCTGAAGAATCATCAAAATGAAGGAGTCAGTAAGTCTTTTATATCATATTGCTTTTGTCATATTGCTTTTGCTGCTCTTATCTACCCAACCCTGGATTTCTTTATGGTTGCATTTATGACAGTTTTATGGATTTCCATTAAGATTATAAATCTCCTTAAGATCAATATCTGAAATCTCTTATTTCCTTAGAATATTATCAGAGTGACACACAGTAATGTTCAGTAGCTATTGACCCTGGTCAAGTGATTAAACCATGAAATCTGAGTTTCCCTATTTTAAAAACAAATGATCATGTGTATCTCATAAAAACAGCAAGCATTGTCTGAATGATAGTGTATCTGGCACATAACTGGTACTCAGAAAGTATCTGTGGAAAGTAAGATGGGAGGCAAAGTGGAGGAAAGGAGAGACAGTATGACATGCTCTGTAGTTTATGGTACAGAATATAAACTGTACATTACTGCCATTAAAGGCAATATGTTACTAGATATAGATACAAATGGGGTACATAACATGTCCAGGTTGAGATTAAAAACCCCTACTCTTTACTTTCTGTTTTTATTCAACTAATATTCATCAAAATACATAGTAGCAGCCTCCCCTACCCACCTATTTAGATATCAACAAAGCTGTTTTCATTTCACCTCTAGTAGCAAAGACATTATTCAAAGTAACCATATTTTATTAGCAAAAAGAACACTTAACAAATAACATTTTGCATTAGGGAAACAATCAACAACAAAAATGCCAAATTGCTGAATAGCTGATGTAAAGTATTAGAAGCCAAAAACATGCTGAAAATTTGTAACTGTGCCCAGAGCTACATTTACGCAAAAGAATCATTACTTCTACTTTGAAGAAAAAGCTTCTAAATCAGCAAAGCAAAGAAAGTCAGCTGAATCTTTCTCTGAATTATTTGGCAAATAGCATATTTAGTAATATTTTGTACACAAATAATGCCACTTTTCTAAGGTGCTCAAAATATTTTACAAACAACCAGTCAACTTCAGAACATCATGATTAACCAAACAGTAACATGTGTACCTTTCTACAGGAATAAAACTCCAGGCCCGCAGTAATCAACTTGTGTAGCAAGTCAGCCAGATCTTTCCCTCATCCCTAAACTCCCCCTCTGCTCTCCTATATGTCACCCATTTCCAGATCCTGGGCTAAAATAGAAACAGATTTTCCAACCTGGGACTCCTCATGAAAGATAAAAAGAACAAACCTAGGCATCTCTGGCTGTCACTCAGGAAGAGATCAATTCCAAAGGTGAGTCTAAGGACATTTTCAACTGGAGCAAGGTACAGCTGGCTTTTTAGACAACAATTACTCACTGATAATTGTTGCATTTACAAATAACTACTGCTTCCAGGGATATCCACAATTCCTCAGGCTTTCCAGCTCTCAGAGGAGATGGCTGGCAGTCTCTTTTCCATGATGTGGTAAACAGAGCTCTTAAAACTCACTCATCACTGAATCTTGACAGCAAAGGAGCATATGAAAAGATGTCCTACATTATATGTCATCAGGGAAATGAAAAATTTTTAAATGAGAGACTACTACACACCTATTAAAATGACCAAAATCCAGAATACTGACACCTCCAGATACTAGTTAGGATGGGGAGCAACAGGAACCCTCACACAATACTGGTGGGAATACAAAATGGTTTGACCCCATTGGAAGAAAGTCTGGTGGTTTTATATAAAATTATGAAAACTTCCCACACATACAAATACACAAACTTGCACACAGATGCTTATGCTAGCTTTGTTCAAAACTGTCAAAACTTGAAAGCAACCAAGACATCCTTTAGTAGGTGAATGGATAATCTATGGTACATCCAGACAACAGACTATTGTTGTTCAGTCACCCAGTTATGTCCAACTCTTCACAACCCCATGGACAGCAGCACACCAGGCCTCCCTGTCTCCGAGATGATGTCCCTCACATCAGTAATGCCATCCAACTATCTCATCCTCTGTCACCCTCTTCGCCTTCTGCCCTCTATCTTTTCCAGCATCAGGGTCTTTTCCAATGAGTCAGCTGTTCGCATTAGGTGACCAAAATACTGGAGTTTTGGCCTCAGCATCAGTCCTTCTAATGAGCCTTCAGGGTTTATTTCCTTTAAGAATGACTGGTTTCATCTCCTTGCTGTCCAAGGGACTCTCAGGAGTCTTCTCCAGCACCACAGTTGGAAGGGATCAATTCTTCGGCTCTCTGCCTTCTTTATGATCCAGCTCTCACAACCATACATGACTGATGGAAAGACCATAGCCTTGACTATATGGACCTTTGTTGGCAAAGTGATGTCTTTGTTTTTCAGCACACTGTCTAGGTTTGTCATCGCTTTCCTGCCAAGAAGTAGTCATCTTCTGATTTCATGACTGCAGTCACCATCAAGAAATGAGCTATCAAGCCATTAAAAGATATGGAGGAAATTGAAATGCATATTACTGATTTAAATAAGCCAATCTTTAAAAGATACATACCAGATATATGACTTTCTGGAAAAAGTGGAACTATGGAAACTGTAAAAACGTCAGTGACTGCCAAGAGTTAGTGGGGAGAGAAGAGTGAATCAGTAGAGCACACTGGAGTCTTAGGGCAGGGAAACTTCTCTATATGACATTATAATGGCAGATATTGTCATTATAAGTTTGCCCCAACTCAGAATGTGCAACACCAGGAGTGAACCCAAATATAAACAAAACGTTCTGGGTGAAAACGATGTGTCAACAGAGGTTTGTTAATTGTAAATTAACACACTTCATGGCAAATAGAGTGGGAGAAGGTGGAAGTATGACAGATTTCCTCTTCTTGGGCTCTAAAATCACTGCAGATGGTGAGAGCAGCCATGAAATCAGAAGACATTTGCTTTTTGGCAGAAAAACTATGACAAACCGAGATAGTAAGTTGAAAAGCAGAGATATTACTCTGCCAGCAAAGGTGCATATAGTCAAGGCTATGGTCTTCCCAGTGGTCATGTATAATTGTGAGAGAGGGACTGTAAAGAAGGTGGAGTGCTGAAAAATAGATGCCTTGGAACTGTGGTGCTGGAGAAGACTCCTGAGAGTCCTTTGGACAGCAAGGAAATCAAACCAGTCAATCTTAAGGGAAATAAACCCTGAATACTCATTAGAAGGGCTGACACTGAAGCTGAAACTCCAATACTTTCATCATCTGATGTGAACAGCTGACTCATTGGAAAAGTCCCTGATGCTGGGAAAGATGGAGAGCAGAAGGAAAAGAGGATGTCAGAGGATGAGAAGGCTAGATGGCATCACCTATGCAATGGACATGAACTTGGGCAAACTTCAGGAGATGGTGAGGGACAGAGAGGCCTGGCATGCTTCAGTCCATGGGGTCGCAGAGTCAGACATTACTGGGTGACTGAATGTATGAATTGTAACAAATGTACCATTCGGGTGAGTGATGATGTTAATGAAGGAGACTGTTTATGGAGGCGATAAGAGATAAATGGAAAATCTCTGTATCTTCCTCTCAAATGGACTATGAATTTATTTGCCTGAAAAATAAGTTCCATTAAAAATTAATCCTTACCCATGCCCATCATCTTCATACTAACTGCTGACAACAGAAGCTATGGAAGAGAGTGACCCCTTCCATTGCAAACACCCAAAGGGATGCTTGATCCTGGTTACTCCAGCAGTCTCACCTAGGATCCAATAGAGCCTACTGGAGCTCACTCTTCTGAGTCTTTCCTAGGGCTGCTCTTTCCTACTCCTCCCCGAGAGAAGACCCATGATGCTCCCTCCTGATACCCCTTAACCAGATCCCTTCAGTATCCCACCCACCTAAAGCTAATGAATCGAAACTATGTATGTGACAGCAATTCTACTTCTGAGACTACACCAGGACAAAACTATAATTCAAAAAGATACATGTACCCCTATGTCTATAGCATCACTGTTCACAATAGCCAAGACATGGAAACAACCTAACACACAATGAAATACTAGTTGGCCATTAAAAAAAAAAAAAAAAAAACCAAAAACTAAATAATGCCATTTGCAGCAACATGGTTGCAACTAGAGATTATCATACTAAGTGAAGTAAGTCAGAAAGAGAAAGACAAATACCATATGATGTCACTTATTTGTGGAATCTAAAATATGGCACAAATGAAACTATCTACAAAATAGAAGCAGACTCACAGAAATAGAGAACAGACTTGTGGCTGCCAAGGGGGAGAGGAGAGGAGAGGGATGGACTGGGAGTTTGGGGTTGGGAGATGCAAACTATACTTTTAGAATGGATAAACAACTAGGTCCTACTGTATGGCACAGGGAAATATATTCAATATCCTGTGATAAACCATAATGGAAAAGAATATTTAAAAGAGAATGTATATGTGTATATAACTGAGTCACTGGAGTACAGCAGAGATTGGCACAACATTGTAAATCAACTATACTTAAATTAAAAAAGTTGTGTGTGAGATCCGGCTAACTAGAGATACAACATTCAATGTTGACTTTACTATCACTGCACTTTTGCTATTCCCTACCTCCTGTTGTCCTTAGCACTTTTTTAGTATTTTTATTCAGTATTTTAGGATTTTTCTTTTTTAATTTTATAAATTTAGTATTTGATGAATGGACTCAAGATTATAAGATATTTCTTCTAAAGTTCTGCAACCTGTAAGTTTGAGATGAGTTTATAAGTATAGATCACTCCATTGTAAATGGAAGGGGTTGGGGTCAGTTAATTTGCTAGGCATGAAGATTAGTCCAATTTCCAGATAAGCTAAACTTCAGACTTTTATTCTTACAATAAACAAGCTAGTACTCAAAGTTATGTCTATTTTAGAATGTTGGTTAAAAAACAAAAAGTGAAGGCTTCCCAGGTGGCTTAGTGATAAAGAATCTGCTTGCAATGCAGGAGACGCAGATTCAATCCCTGGGTGGGGAAGATCCCCTGCAGAAGGAAATAGCAACCCACTCCAGTATTCTTCCCTGAAAAATCCCATGGACAGAGGAGCCTTCTGGGCTACAGTCCACAGGGTCACAAAGAATTGGACCAGACTCTGCAACTAACACAAAAAAAGCAAAAAGAAGTGGATAAACTGTAATTTCCAAAACCTAACCCTTATCTTTCAGTCTCACTCTGCATAGGAAATATTCCAATTGCTTTTCTAATATTAGAAATATTTAATTTGGTATAATATCTGGTGCTTATCTCCTCATGCCCAACTACATTGTTTCAGAATTAAATATCTATGAGTCTCTCTTTCTTTCTCTGGTTCCTTCCTCTCTCTTTCTCATCTCTGAACTCCCAAAGGAAAACACTATGTGTTATTCTCTCAAGGTCTATGGCAATGCCTAGCACATGGTAAATGCACAATTGATATCTGTGAACAGACCCACTCAATGTGTGAATGAAAAATTTTTTAAATGAATAGCATGTTCTATAACACATTCACTAAACACGTGTCACCTCTGTATTTTACTTTTCTCTATGTGTGTGCTTTTCAATTACTACCAAAACATTTTGAACACATAGAAAGAAACAATGTAGATAATAGTGAATGATGAGGTTTTCTCAGTGTGGGTTTGGCAGGGATCTTAGCAGAACTTCTTGAAATACTTCTCTGAAATCCAAGCTAAGGAAGGAAGGGCATGGCTAAATCATATCCCCCAGCTGGACTTCTAGTCTTTGGAACTTTGAATAGATTTCTATGACTTAAGCCATTTACTCTGTGGTACTTTGTTATGGCAGCCCAAGCAAACTTATATAGAAGTGCATGGTTGCTTTAGAAGGCATTAGTGCTTCATGCAACAAAGCATAGTTCATATTAAAAAGATGTGAAAGAAACTATCATGATTGCATACCATATGCTTGAGTACAGTGCTAACTCTTCACAAGGATCACCCTTTGAGCTCCCCTCAACCTTTATAATGTGGCATTATTAACCTCATCTTTAAACAAGTGAGTTTCAGAGATTAAGAAGTTTTCTCAGGATACTTGGCTGATATATTTCAGGAACAGGGTTTCAATGCATGTCTATCTGATTTCAACATCAATGTTCTTTGGGAATTCCCTGGGGGTCCAGAGGTTAAGACTCTATGCTCTCACTGTTGAGAGCTAAGATCCCACAAGCCCTGCGACCCAGTCAAAAAATGAAACAGAAAAGCCAGTGTTCTTTTACAGTGCTGTGAACCCTACAGGCTAGGAGATCTCTGAAGCTGAGGGTGTGGGGAAAAGCTACTACTGTGTACACAGGCAGAAGAGCAATGCCATGCATGTTCTAGAGGGGGAAAGCATGTAGCTTATTTTTAATCACACATGTAAAAGTATAGTATTTGTCAGGATACAAAATGCTTTTTTCCACACATACACAAAAAAGAAAGAAAAAAAGAGATTGGGGAAGGGAAGGAGGAAAGAATCCAAAATCTACCTTTTGGTAGATTGCTACCTTTTGGTAATTGCAGCTCTGCAGCAACTGAGCTATTATTTTAAATGGAGGGCAAGCTCTCAAGGCCAGAAAGAGAATAAATTAGAAGTATTAATAAAGCCCAAACATCACCACCGTGAAGTTTATGTTAGCAGTAATTTCCTTAACGACAACAACAACAGAAAAGAACAGTGTTCACCATCTGACCCGAGATAGGATTATGTTATACCTGGAACATATCTAAATTTGTTCCTACCATATTCTGTGAGTCAAAAGTAATGGAGGCCCTGCTATATTTCTATACAAATGAAACTTTTTCTGTTATTTGTTATGTATTGGTTATATGCACACACACACACTTGTTAGTTTTTACTGAAATGTTTAATATTTTTTCCAGGAGGATTTTGCGCCCCACCTCAACTCCTGGGAACATTTAGCAGTATCTGGAGACACTTTAGTTGTCACACATGAGAATGGTGCTACTAGACTCTAGTCAAGAGAAACCAGCAACTAAACATCCTTCAATGTATTGAATAGCCCCCACCCCTACCTGACAACAAAAAATTATCCAGTCCAAAATGTCAATAACACTGATGGTTCCTGCATAAGAATTTAGTCAGATTTATTGTCTGTGCCAGCTTACTTTGTAATCTGTTAGTCTTGGTGATATATTAGTTTTGACTCTATGTAATGTATGTGATACAGAGTTCATTTAATGTGTTTACATAACCTGGCTTGCTTTTTTTGAATTAACCATATTATTCCTCCAATGCACCACCAGTATTTGTTTTTATAAAACCACACATGTGGTATGAAACTTCATTTGCCAGTTAACCTATTATGTTTTGTTGCCTGTCATGTTTAATACACAGTGACTACATTTCTTTTTAACTATATGAATGTACACCTTTTTCAGAATTAGTAGAATAGTAATATCCAGAAGATCATACTATCATATCCAGAACATATGATTTTGCACCTGGACTGCAGTATAAAGCATAATATATAAACAAATAATATATTTCCCATAAAACATATTTATATGGCTGTATCATGAAATTTAATTCTTCAAATGCATCTATGTTTGGAAAATTGAGGTGTATCTTTTACAATTTTGTATCACATACAATATGAAAAGTGACCGTAGGGAATTAAAAATTAAAACTTTAAATTCCCCATCCATTTCATTTGTGCATATTAGATTTGCACAGATTAATTTCAATTCAGCAAACATATACTGAGCACTGGAGAAAAATGATGACTTAGATAGAGTGGCTAGCTATGAGCAACTCACTTCTGGCCAAAGAGAACCAGGACAGCAAAATATTTCATGTTTTGGTTGGAAATATAAGGTACAATATATGTATAATAAAGCTTCCTTCTTCATATTTATTTTATTCTCCTTTCATAAACTATCTATCAGGCAGCTTCCCTGTTTGCACATAGTCTTAATGATTACCAATTTGAATAATTTTAACATTATATTGAATCAAGATCCATAATTTGCTAAAGCAAATTTTGAATCATTTGGTACATTTTGATTCTTTCCAATTGCCCTTTATAGATAACATTAAAATGGAAAGTTCAAGTATATGGATTTTATTTTTCTTTTAGAATATTTCCTTAAAAGAAATTTCAGACAAGTAGGATTGTTAGGTTGAAACTGTGCAAAAATTTTTTTACTCTGTATTATTTTTTTACTTATAAAACCATTGTGCCAACTTCCATTGCAACTAGAGTATAATGGTGAAAAAAAAAGTCAAGGCATACATTCCATCACTCAGTTTTATTTTTTGAAATAAAACTAAATAAAAGATAAATTTGAATGAGATTTTAAATGTGCCTTAAATTTCATTTACCTTTTGAATCTCTGATTACTGGCATAGATACAGGCAGCGATATAGCTCCATCTATAAAGAATCTGCCTGCAGTGCAGGAGACCACGGTTCTATCCCTGGGTTGAGAACATCCCCTGGAGAAGGAAATGGCAACCCATTCCAGTATTCTTGGCTGGAAAGTCTCATGGACAGAGGAGTCTGGAGGGCTACAGTCCATGTGGTCTCAAGAGTTTGACATGACTTAGAGACTAAACCACCCCCACTGTCATGGGAGAAATTTCCCTATATTCTAATCTGTACTTTTTCTGAAAATGAATGTGTATGTCCTACGCTGATTTGTCTGAGTCCTAAGATTTCTTCATAAAGTTAAGCATAGAATTATTATTTATTAATCAAACAGTCCTATCACTTGGCTTACATATCCTTAAAGGATTGTTACACTTATATTTACCAGATTTTAAACTACCAACAGAAACTGAAATCCTGAGGTACTTTCCACAAAGAGCTTAGATTTAGGTGGGAAAAAGTTGAATAGCTATGGCAACAAAAGCAATTAATGCCAGTTATCCACTTACAAAAGCAGCACATTTTGTTTTCAAAGTGATTTTAGTAGCCAAGCTTAAATAGGGGGAAAAAACAAAAGATAACCATTTGTTAAGAAATTTTTTTTTGTCTTTTCTTCCCTTCCACCTCCTCTGGGTGAGCAGTTTAAGAGGATTAATGCAGTGATCTGAACATGCTGTTTTGCACTAAACTCAGTCTTTCTTCTCAAGTCCTTGACCCAGATAAAGAAAGATATGATTTCCAAATTCAATGAAAGCTTAAATTGGAGGGGAGGGGAAAAATGCTATCTTAGCTCAAAGTCTGATTTCTCTGCTGTCCCACAGCTGTAATTGTAAAATAGAGCTTCATTTAGAAGTACCTCTCTTTTTCACCCAGGCCTCATAGAATCTTTGTGTGGGAAGGCACCTTGAGAAGTCATTTGATGTTGCAGACCACATATTCTGAACCAAAACTCAAAACAAATAGCCTAACAAGACTTTTTTTTCACTATTTGCCAATGTATTTATAATGATCTTATAAGTGCTTAAAAGTTCATATGAAAATTTTCTGTCTCATTCATCTCCTCTTGGTCCACGTATCAGTAGGATTTATATGCTCTTCCTTCCTATTTCTGTGCTTTCAACCCTTCTCTCTCTAACTGATTTGGTTTGTTCAAGAGCCTTATAAGCTTCTCTTCACACATATCCCACAGGTATTTTAAACTCAACACATCCAAAATTGAAATCATCTTTTCTTCCAAACCAGTTTCTCCACCTCTCATCTTCTCATCATGAACAGTACTGCATAATTCATAACCCAAACCAGAAATCTTAGAGTCCACACAGCCCACCCCAACTCTCTCCCTGACCCAATCACTGAATCCAGTTAAATGGGGCAAAATGAGAAAGCCTGAATAGTTTTAAAGGAAAGTTGCCAAGCTGATTCTTTTTCCTAACACAGGATTTCTAGGGTTGAAGACTGCCAAGCAGCTTTGTGATCCTGCTTGTATTGACCCTAGCCTGCTCCCCCACCGACTCCATCCTTCAGTTTCACTTCAGAGAGTTTTGTGTTCAAAACACAGATTGTGAACCCAGTGTTGGAACAGACAGAAGCAAGGAAAATACATGCAGACTTCAAACAGCTATGAAGTGTAACTAACTGTTCAGTTAAAGAAACTGACAGACCCTTAAGGACAGTCTTCCTAAACCAATATCAATAATATTCAATGATTCTTTCTCCTTTGAGGTGCTCTGAGCTTTTTGTAAAAATCAACTCTGGATATACAAGCAGAAATCATAGAAAGAGTGAACATGAGAAATATATATTTTTTTTGCCTCTTTCTCACAAAGACAATTTCTTAGGTATCAAAACCCAGGAGAAGAGGATTGCTTTACTTATATATGCATAAATTCTTTCAAAGGTATTTTTTAACTATAATGGGTCAGAAAGTGTGCTATGGAAACCTACTGGTGCCAAAGACAGTGCTTCATTTTTCTAGTGGTTGCTGAGCACAGAGACTACATCCATCAGGAGAACTAACACCAAGGCAGTATTCAATATACTAATATATTGAAAATTAGAGAAAAATAGTTGCAAAATAAGATAATGCTGAAATAAAGGCATTTAACAAGTGCTTTAGAGGAGGGGGCCTGATCACATCTGGTCCAGTGGTGTGAGCTGGTATCAGGAAAGGTTTTTGGACAGAATGTTTTAGACAAGGCTCTTTGAGTTACAAGACAGCTTGTGCTATTCCCACTTCAGGAAATCTCCTTTGCAATTTCTCTACGTACCTACTGAAATCTCACTCATCATTCAAGATCCAGATTAAGTCTCAACTCCTCAGTGAAGCCACTCCCAACCATCACATCAAAATCTTCTTACTCCAGGTTTCCAGAGTGTTTTATTTATACGCATATTTGCATCCACATTCTCACACTATGTCCTCATCACACATTAATGTCCTCTCGCTTACTTATTTTGTGGAAGCCCATGCATAGCCCTTCCTCTGTGCCGGTCAGTGTCTTAATGGCTTTGCAATATTAATTCTCTTAATCCTCACAGCAATCCTATGTATAGTTTTACTATTATCCTGACTTAACTGAAGCCCAGTTTTCTAAAATGCTATCTTTTGCACTGTAGGGCAAGGTCCCCTGGAGAAGAAACGCATTATCTTCATCCTTATAAGCTCAGCTTGTAGAACATGACTTAGCAAATTTTAGACTTTCAGTTTAATAAACAAATGTATATATATTGTTGAATAAAGAATGTTTGACAGACACCAGTTCAGATCAAAGAGACTCTACTCATTTAGGAGACACTTAGTTGAATTCATTTTTATATAACCTCACCTTAACATCTATAATGTTTGTTCTTAGGGGGAAAGCATATAAATGATAGGTAGTAACAACTATTGTTCTGAAACCCAAGGAAATCTCATTAAGATCTGGTTAACTCACTTACTTCAGAAAGACAAATCGCACATCATTCCAAAAAAATAAAGAAGAAGAAAAAGATAGGAAAAGGAAGGTGTAGTATAGTACTTGCAATTTTTTGGTAAGAAATCTCAGTTCAAAGTTCAGTTTAAATCTCACTGTTTAATGTGTTCCCCAAGAACAAAGGACATCTCCTGTTAAAGCTGCTGAAGATGAGACCAACACATATCCTCATTGCCAATCACATCCCCACCAGGATGGGGTAAGACCCAGAGCACAGGAGCAGGGGTGATGTGGGCAAACCCTCCTTACCCACCTGCCTCCCACCATTTGGATGGACAAGATCTGCTCAAATGTGAAAAGGATGATAATCACAGATGGTGGCAGAGACCTCCAAGATGTGTAGAACTGTATGAATGGTGAGCACTGTGTCTGAACCACAGTAAAATGTTATTAGGTACAAACAGTCTGGCCTCTGGGTCTCCTGAAACTTCCACCTCACTGTTTATTTTCAAGCACTGAAAATTAAGTCTGGTCTAGAGAACAGAGGAATTTGATTTTGGAAAATGCCAAAAGAACACAACCTCAGCTTCTGTGATTACAACTTCATTCATTTGGGAGCAAGTCCCATTGTAAAATGCCAGCACCCCGTAAGGAGGTAAATCTTAAGTCCTTATCCGCTAACACGTGGTTTATCCAATAATTCCCTGTAAGAGACTAGTCTGCCCACAGGTAAAGATAAGAGAAGAATCCGGATGGTGCCAGAGAAAAGGAGAGCAGTGCTAGGAGAGGAAAAAACACAACCACTGCTAAGAGTCAGGAAGACCTGAAAGACCTACCTTATGTTCTTCCAGTTTTCCCAGGCTGGCTGTGTCGCCAGGGTAGAGCTGCAGGTGTATCTAGGGCATTGGAAATCATACACAGTTTCTACTCAGGAAGCATTTCCATCAGGAGAGAGAAATTCTGCTTTACCAGTCAGTGTCTAGTTAAAAAAAAAAAAAAATTGAGCGAGTGTGGTCAGAGGCTACCAGGCCAGCACCCATGACACCTAGAGAACAAACAAACAGCCCAGTGAAGGCACAATGCTCTATGATCAGAGCACATGGCTAGATAGAACTCAGGGCTAAAATTACTCAGAACTGCTCAGCGACTCAGTGTTCTATTTTGACCCCACAGAAAGACAAGCCACTTTGCTGCTCCCTGCACACCCTGACTGGAAACGCTTCATAAATAGCATGAGTAAGTAAGCGAGATGATGTTGATGGTTTATCTCCTAATCAGACAGTCAGGTTCTAGAAATAAGAAATGTAAAAAGACATGCATCGCTGCCACATTCTTACCATCCAACTAATGAGTGGACGAAAGCCACCCAGTAACCAGAACTTTCAAAATGACCAAGGATGGGTTTGGGCTCCAGTGCATGAGAGGTGTAAGAGGCTCTTGGTTTAGCTTAAAATGAAGGTAAATTAAGGGATCCAGGACACCAATGTTGCAGGAGGAAGGAAAGTAGACTTTACGTTCTCAGTTCTTCCCTTTGCAGTCAGGCCTAGAGCCTGGGCTGCCCTGTACAGGTTGTGTCCTGTACAAGGACACTGAGTTCAAAACTTGAGTGAGAATTCAACTCCTCGTTGCAAACCAAGCGATTGGGCAGAATTATGCCACCTCTAAAAAGGGTACCATTTTCTAGTGGGGCTACCCAAAATGGGTGATTTTTTTAAATAATTAACCCACCCAGCAGAAGTACCTTTATCTCAGTAAGCACAAAAACAACTTGTATGGCGAAGGCAGAGGCCATACCAAGCCCAGTTTAATTGGGTGTGAGCAGTAGCAAAATAAAGAGCTGAGGGGAACAGCAGCTCACCTGCATTGCACCTGCAATTTCTGTTCTTCCCACCTACCCACCCTGCACTCAACCTGGAATTTCAGCTTCGATCTCACAACAGAGAGGTCACTAGAAGACCAACAGGAAGCCCAGAGATCTAGCTGATGTCCCATGGGCATGGATGAGTTTATTTAAGCAGCTCCAGAGAATCTAGATGAGAATGGAACAGGAAGTACCCATGCAGTATTCCCCAAGGAGCAAGAAAAGAGAAATCAGGGAGCAGAGATGGTACACATACTTCTGGACACATGTTCAGTTGAGAAGTGGGCCAGGGTGGATTTGGTTGGAAAGAGCTAAGTGATGGCACCACCTTGTAGAAGGTCATGTTCTTTTGTCGCATGTAAGGAAATGAGAAGTTGAAGGGAAGTTGGAAGATCCTATGTGTTGAGCAATGAGAGTGGAATAAAGTAGTAAAGATCATTTCTGCCCAGTTCTCAGGTTTCCCCAGGGTTGGATGCAATTGTCCTATTTGCTTGTGATCTCCAGGCCCACATCTGAGCTCTTTGTCTCCTATCCTTGGGGGTTCTTGGTGAACTCATAGATTCATCTTCTCATGAGCCTGGGGCTACCCTCACCTGGCAGGAGGTGGCCCCACGTGATTTCTCCTATGGCTGAATGCAGCCCCTAAGCTCCCACCTGGCATGGACGTGCAGAGGAGTTGAGCCCTTTAGAAGCTCCTCTCACCTGGGATGAGTCTCATTCTTTGGTCCTGTGGAGCTGGCTCCACTAGAAGGAAGGAGACTTTATGACATGACTCAGTTAAGGTTCTGGAACAGAAGGACATCCTTTGCCAGCCTCAGGCATCAGCCAGCTCGCCTGTGAATTTTGCATTTTAAGCACCTCAGATCTCAGCTTAATTAAGAGCATCACTGCTCCCAGAGCAATCTGCTGACACAAAAGCAGGAGGAAAAAAAAAAAACACACACACAGTTTGGCTCAGCAAGCTGAGTTCCGTTCCTTCAAGCAAGCATTTAGGAGAAGCTGCTCCTGCCCAGCAGGACACAAGTGCTGCTGGGGGAGTGGGGGCAGGGCAAGAGAGTCAGCAGAGGTCCCAAGGCCACAGCCTAGGGAGAGACCAGAGACACAGCCAGGGAGCTGGAGGGCAGCTTTATGACAACCCAACGCCAAGAGAGCAACATGCAGCCTCTCCACAAATTCACAGGATCACAGGTGAAGAAGGCCCAGCAAGGGAGCTGGTCCTAAAAATAAGTGTGGGGTTACTGGGACAATCAAATGTGAGGGTGTCTGGAAATTGCTGAGCGGAGACCTGACACATTTGGTGATTAGTAGCTACTACTGTTATTACAATGCAGCCCTCAGCCTCACCCCACTCAGCTCCAGGGCTGCCAACAAAGACCCCCAGGAAGGACTGTCCTGGCAAGTCCTAGCTAACCCAGCCCAACTTGCTTTCTTCAGGTGGACTCAGCCCCTCCCCTCCTGGAAAAGCTAAGCCCCCCAAGAACTGATAGAAAGGTTAAGCTGAGCTTCAATCTGTGCCTTCCTCTCTGACAGCTGCCTCTTGGGAGCACTTAGAAATGCCAAGAGCCCAACTGAAACATACCTGGTTAAGAATCACAATACATGAAAAGATGCTCAACATCACTCACTATCAGAGAAATGCAAATCAAAACCACAGTGAGGTACTATCTCATGCCAGTCAGAATGGCTGCTATCAAAAAGTCTCCAAACCATAAATGCTGGAGAGGGTGCAGAGAAAATTGAACCCTCTTACACTGTTGGTGGAAATGCCACTATGGAGAACAGTGTGGAGATTCCTTAAAAATCTGGAAACAGAACTGCCATACGACCTAGTAATCCCACTTCTGGGCATACACACTGAGGAAACCAGAATTGAAAGAGACACGTGTACCTCAATGTTCATCGCAGCACTGTTTACAATAGACAGGACATGGAAGCAACCTAGATGTCCATCAGCAGATGAATGGATAAGGAAGCTGTGGTACATACACACAATGGAATATTACTCAGCTATTAAAAAGAATGCATTTGAATCCATTCTAATGAGGTGGATGAGACAGGGGCCTATTATACAGAGTGAAGTAAGTCAGAAAGAAAAACACCAATACAGTATATTAATGCATATATATGGAATTTAGAAAGATGGTAATGATGACCCTATATGCGAGACAGCAAGAGACACAGATATAAAGAACAGACTTTTGGAGAGTGGGAGAAGGCGAGGGTGGGATAATTTGAGAGAATAGCACTGAAACACGTATATTACCATATGTGAACTAGATTGCCAGTCCAGGTTTGATGCATGAGACAGGGCGCTCAGGGCCGGTGCACTGGGATGACCCTGAGGGATGGGATGGGGAGGGAGGTGAGAGGGGGGTTCAGGATAGGGGACACATGTACACATGGCTGATTCATGTCAATGTATGGCAAAAAAAAACACTACAATATTGTAAAGTAATTAGCCTCCAATTAAAATAAATTAATTAATTTAAAAGAAAAGAACCATAATACATCTTTCTCTCTCCTGCTGCACCTCTCGGACCCATGCAAGGGGATATGCCTTCAGAATACACTTTCCTCAGTTAAAAAGATGACATTTTGTCTTAAAAGGAACTAAGCTGGATTCATTTGGAGCTGTGAGATAGGTGGAGAGAGCGAGGAGGAGGAAGAGGAGCTGGTGCTTCATTGGAGAGGCTGGATAGCAAGGGAGGTGAAGAAGGTGCACACTGAAGTCAGTCCACCTGAAGCTGAGCCCCAACCTTATCTCTCTTTAACCATGGCTTCCAGCAATTGTTAACCTCATTTTCGTAATAAGAACAGCATTATATACCTGATAGGGTTTTATGAGTATTAAAAGAGCTAATACATTAAAAGTGCTTAAAAATAGTAGCATAGTTTCTCTCCTTATGTATTAATATCTATTATCATTGAATACTATGGATCCATAACAATACTTGAGTAGATGCTATGATAACCCTCACTTTGCAGATGAGGAAACTGAGGCATTGAGCCCAAGTATCACAGTTAGTAAACGGCAGGCCTGAGTACTAAACCCACAGTCAGTGATGTCCAGTGAGTAACAGGTGCTCCTAAGCACTACCCTTTACAAATTGGGTGGAGGGGCTCTTGTTCAATATCACATTAAGTAAATGATTATTCCTCAGGTACCAAGATTTTTATACAGACATTTCCTGGTAATAAAATCTACCCATGTAAACCAAGCCATTTTCACAAACGCTTACCCTCTTGGCCCATATGCCTGCTATCTCTTTCTAAATCTGCAAATAAAAGTGCAATTTCTAGTCCCCCATCCCAAATATAAAGTCAGTCTTTCTGGAGTGGAGCCCAGGAATCTTCATTTTTAACCAATACCCCCATGTGTACACATCGTTCTCATGACCACCCTTCCCATTACAGGTTCTCCTGCACCCCAAAGCTGGGAGCTATAGCTGCAGGTTGTATCTCCCCAGTTTTGTTTAGTTTTCCACACATCTTGAATAGGTCCCTGAAATGTTATCCATAGATTTCAGAGCATCAGATTTTTTTTAAAAGGGGTTGGACTGGGGGGAACTATAGCACTCCTTGATTTGTCTTTTATAAGCAACACACTTAGCTGATGTACAGATGCAGAATTTGTGGAAGGTGCAGGTTGAAGGAAATCCCACAGCTACCATTTATCCAGGCTGTTTCCATTAGGAAAGAAAACATTAACTTCGTAATTATCCCCACAACTCCAGGTCGGCAATGGTTCTTTTAATCACTTGTTGAGGATGGAAAAGTTAACACTTTCCAAGGAAGCAAAAGAACTTATCCTTGTCCTAAGAGATGCTGTGTGGTGATCTGTGATCTGGAGGTCAAAGTTCTGTGAACACACCTGCCAGATACAAATTCTCCCTTCCTCCTTCATTGGAAAATTACCACAAACAGCTTTTTCACTTTTTATTCCTAGGGCATGCTGTTCCAAACAAAACATATTGTCTAAATCACTCAAAAAGCATAAAGACTAGGTGATCCATGAACCCCCAGTCTCATGACCTCCCACAAAACTCTCAATCCAGCCACACAACTGAACTCTGTGATAGTAAATCACCATGTGTCAAGGGAAGGTTTGTTCTAATAATGAAGCAAAAAGTAATAATAACGAGCATTCACTAGCACTTAATTCCTAAGCTCTGTGCTCACTGTTTTTCATAATTAACTGACACAGTGTAAAGAACCATGAAGAAGGGGGAAGCTGCTCACCTTTGAAAAACTACAAGGAGTTCACAGCAAACTTGTCCTGGTGAAATGTATAGTATGCAATTTACCAGTTGTCATGGTCCTCCCCCTCGGTGTCTAGTAAGCTGTTCCTGGCCCCCAACCACCTTGATTGTGACACCCCTCCAGCTGCCCTTCCAGGTGGTCTTTGCTGGTCAACTGCAAGATACATGAACAGATAATTCCTTCCGTCTGCTGGAAGCTCTCTGTAGGATGTTCTTCCAACACAGCACTTACAGGATTTTAGTTGGGGGTTGGGAGGCAGGGAGAGGGTGGTAGAATTACTCCAAGATGAAAATGAAGAGAAACAGTACATGCATCTGGCCATCTCCAATTAAACACCAGCTCCTGGTTTAGGAGCAGTCTGAGCCTGCAGCATTTGAGTTGTTTTTCCCCTGAGCTGTTAGGATATTCATTATTTCAAATAAAAATCTACAAGCAAGCTGCATAATAAAGAGAGTGAATCTTGCTTCTCTACCAACCTGATTGTGGAGTATGTTTGGCTTATTATCTTATTTAATTGTCTAAGGAAACTAATTGTTTTGGCTCATTTGTTGAAATTTATAATACTTGGATTCTTTTCGCTGTTTGCAGAGCAAGGCAAAACATTTTGGCATTGAAGAATGCGTATTTGATCTACGAAGTATATAGTCTTTTGAATATGTATCTTCACTATGGTGGAGAATTTATTTATTCAGAGGCTCATTAGTTTAAAGTAGAATGTCCTTTGGATGGGAATCAATAAAATATTTATTCTATAAGAAGAAGTGCCTTTGTACATAGGGACAGAGGGAGAGGAGCCATCCAACTCTTTGGATAAGGAATCTACTCTGCCCCAGAAGTAGATTCTTCATAGACGGTACTGTGGTGGTGGTAATGATAATAATAATGGAGGGGGGAGAGCAGCATAAGGGGGAAGAAAGGGAGGAAGAAGAAAAAAGAGGATTAAAGAAACAAACAAACTGGACTTTTCAGTGTCTCAGACCTGGGTTCAAATTAAATTCTGCTACTACAGCTCTGTACTTCATTTTTCTTATCTATAAAATAGTTATTACTTCACAAGGTTATTGAAAGAATTAAATGGCCTAGTTGTATATAAGGCTTCTGACTCATAACAGCTTACAAAATTAGTTCTTGCTAGAAGTAGGGTTGTTAGGTAAAATACAGGATACCAAGTCTGTCAGTTTCCCATTGCAGGGGTAACAAATTACCACAAGCTTAATGACTTGTGGTAAACAACCTAAATACATTATCTTACAATTCTGGAGGTTAGAAGTCTGAAATGGGACTGCATAGTTGTGGCTTCTTCTGGAAATTCTAGAGGGTAATTTTCTTGCCTTTTCTGGCTACTAGAGGCCACCTGCATACCTTGACTAATAGCCTCTTCCTCCATCTTTAGAGCCAGCCACAAAGCATCTTCTCTATTCTTTGACCGCTGATTCCATTCTTCAATCTTCGCCCTTAACAAGTACCCTTGCGATTATCTAGTCCACTCAGACTATTAAAGAAAATCTCACCTCAAGACTCTTATTCATATCTGCTAAGTTCTTCTGCCATATAAGGTAACATTAAAATATTCTGGGACTTCAGACTTGGAAAACTTTGGAGGCCACTGGTCAGCCTAGTACAATCCACCCTCTGGCTCCCAAAGATTCACAGCCATCTCTTATGCAAAATACTATCACCTAATCCTAACATGTCTCAATGCATTGCAGCACCAATGCAATTTCAAACCTCATTTAAATATCATCAACTCAAAAGTCCTAAATCTCATTCTTTTAATTATGTTTGGGTCATAAATCTCAGTATAATTCATTCGAGGCAAAATTTTTCTCTCTGTGGATCTATGTAAATAAAAAACCAGTTGTTCAGTCGCTCAGTCATGCATGACTCTGTGACTGCATGGACTGCAGCACACCAGGCTTCCCTGTCCTTCGCTGTCTCCAAGAGTTTGCTCAAATTCATGTCCATTGAGTCAATGATGCCATCCAATCATCTCATCTTGTGTCATCCCCTTCTCCTCCTCCCTTCAATCTTTCCCAGCATTAGGGTCTTGCCCAATGAGTCAGCCCTTTGCAACATGTGGAGCTTCAGCATCAGTCCTTTCAATGAATATTCAGGGTTGATTTCTTTTAGAATTGACTGGTTTGATCTCCTTGCTGTCCAAGGGACTCTCAAGATGTGATTCTAAAACACAGTTGTGGGACAAATATAAGATAGGATTTATAGTCATTTTTGTTCAAAAATAGAGGTGAAGGATGGAACAAAAACAAAAAAAGTCACTGGTTGCAAGAAATACTGAGATCCAACTAGGAAAAAATCATTAGGTTTCAAGCCCTGAGAATAATCTTCTGTGGTTGATAGCTCTGCCCTCTGGACCCTCTGTTCCATCCTCTGGGCATGAGGCTCTGCCCTCAGCTTCACTGTCTGGGTCATCCTTCCTCTTTCCTGAAGGATAGAACATATTTGCAACCGAGTAATTTTTAAGCCTATTTCCTGCACGTAGAATTTTTAGAGTCTGACTGCTTTCTTTCATTCCCTCTTGTAATCCAAGCAGTCAGTATTTCTGATGCTATAACTCAAGAATATTGCGAGTCTCCTATATGTTTCTCAAGGATTCACTTCATTAGACAAAAGGCTCCTCCAAAGAGCCTTCGAAGTCATCTCATCTCTATTTTTGACTTCCCCTGAGAAGGCTGAAGGGATCCATGAGTCACATGCATAATCTCTTCAAAGAGACCTCATCTGACTGAACTTGGACCTAGTGATCCTTCCAAGGAAGGATTAAAAGGTTGGTGAGCCACTCCTTTGCTTTTTTCTCCAGTGCATGCTTTCCTGCCATTAAATCTATTGTAGCATCTTTGCAATCTGAATAGCCTGAGAATTTCCCAGATCAAGTCTTGGCTCTTTTTTGCTTGGAGTTCTTCCCTTAATCTAGCTCTTTCCTCTCACATTTTACTGTAAGCAGCAAGAAGAAACCAGGCTACACCTTCAACACTTTATGCTTAGAGATCACAGCTAAATATTCAAGTTCATCCCTCACAAGTTCTGCCTTTCATATAGTAGGACAAAACTGAGCTGAATTTTCTTTCACTAGATGTATAAAAGAATCCCCTTTATTTCAGTTTGTAATAACACCCAGCTGAACTTAAATTTCATAGTAACAACAGTGTTTGGTACAAGCATGCCCCAAACACTATACACTTAAACAATAATAATTTTAAATTTTATCTAAAATTCAAAGGTACTGGGCATCCTGAATTTTTATTTGCTAAATCTGATTTCAACTAGGTGATCCAGAGGGTTCTGAGAGAATAGGATACAGAATGGGGAAATACTGGAAGTGGAAAAGAAAATAGAAGAAATGTACAGCTTAAAGCTGTCTGGAAGGGCAAGCCTTATTAAGGAGCTATGGCAGGGAGCTTTGAACAGACGGGGAGGTAACTAAGGCTTCAGAAAAGGTGAGATCTGGAGGGAGGAATGGGTATTAATCTGGAAGAACTGGAGCACTAAGGATGAACACATCTCACCTCATTATTTTGCTAAGGGTCACACCTGCCAACAGAACCTCATTTTATCAACACTTATCTCCAAAGGAGGAAAGGTATTTTTCATCATTCTCTTGGCTTCTTATGGCTAGACACAGAGAGAGAAAGAGAGAAAAGGGAAGCATGCAAGTACATCTACATGTATGGTGGCGCCATAATGATTTCAGTCAAACTTATTAATGAAAACTTCTTCCTTGATGGGAAGCCAATTTTATGGACCACAGTAAATAATTTTTTTTCAATTAGCTAACTACCTTGAATGTAAGTATGGGTCAGGTTGTCTCACATGAAAAATATATATTGCTAATACCACCCTGTATAGAACAACTGATTGGTTCAGGATTGAGAAAGGAGTGTGACAGGATGGTCTGTTGTCACCTTGTTTGTTTAATTTATATACTGAGCACATCATGAGAAATGCTGGGCTGGATGAGTTATAAGCTACAATCAAGTTAGGCGGGAGAAACATCAACAACCTCAGATATGCAGATGATACCACACTAATGGCAGAAAGCAAAGAAGAATTAAAGAACTTCTTGATGAGGGTGAAGGAGGAGAGTGAAAAAGCAGCTTAAAACTAAATATTAAAAAAACTAAGATCATAGCATCCAGTCTCATTACTTTATGGCAAATATTAGGGTAAAAGTGGAAGCAGTGACAGATTTCCTCTTCTTGGGTTCTAAAATCACTGTGGATGGTGACTGCAGCCATGAAATCAGATGGCGATTGTTTCTTGGCAGGAAAGCTATGACAAGCCCAAGCAGTGTGTTGAAAAGCAGAGACATCACTCTGCTGACAAAGATCAAGACTATGGTCTTCCCAGTGGTCATGTACAGTTGTGAGAGCTGTACTATAAAGAAGGCAGAGCACCAAGAATTGATGCCTTTGAACTGTGGTCCTGGAGAAGGCTCCTGAGAGTCCCTTGGACAGCAAGGAGATCAAACCAGTCAATCTTAAAGGAAATCAACCCTGAATACTCATTAGAAGGACTGATTCAGAAGCTGAAACTCCAGTATTTTGGTCACCTGATGTGAACAGCTGACTCACTGGAAAAGTTCCTGATGCTGGGCAAGATTGAGGGCAGAAGGAGAAGAGGGTGTCAGAGGATGAGGTGGCTTGATGGCATCACTGATGCAAATGGACATGAACTTGGGCAAACTTCAGGAGATAGTGAGAGACAGGGAGGCCTGGCTTGCTGCAGTCCCTGAGGTCACAAAGAGTCGGACATGACTGGGTGACTGAACAACAACAATACCACTTTACATGTGACTTTTCCAAAGCAAAAAGGAGTTTCAAGTTTATCAGTGGTGTCCACTACACTTCATGGTTTGCTTTATTGCCTTCCTCACCCACCACCAAAAGCAGGAAAGCATTTCTATCTGTAATGTTTTAAACTTCCCAATTCTCTTAAGAGGTTAGCAGTATGACACTGAGCTTCAAGGAACTGTATCACTATTTCAGCTACAAAGCACTTTGCCCAGTCGTCTTCACAGTAGAAACTGAAGAGGAGTTGGGATGGGAAGACTTGGCTGGTGCCTCTCCTGATTTCTTCCAAATGTAGCTTTCAGAGGAAGCTTCATCTTAACAATAACAGCAGCACTTGTATAGTTCTATGTGTCAGGAGTTTTTCTAAGCACTTTACATCTATCAACTCACTTCTCAACACAACCCTGTAAGGAAAAGACTAGTCTCAGCATCATGTTATTAATGAGGACTGAGCACAGGTATTTAATAATTTGCCCAGGGTCACAAAGTTATAAATGGCAAGCTGGTTCCAACACCTGTGCTCCTTAGTACTCTGCTCCCTGCCTCTCTCACTATTTGAAATGAATTTCAAAAATATCAGGCACCTCTATAAGCAAACACTAATGAAAAGACTCATCCAGCAGATGTAAGTGGAAAGAATGCTAGTATATGTAAGAACACCTTGGCTTGAACATACTGGCTGATTTAATATCATGGAAATAGTCCTCAGTTGGTTAAAAACTTGAGTTCTGGAGTGAGATTCAGCTGTGTTTCTGTTCTGGTTCTTCCCCTGATCATGCAACTTTGGCTAACACTTAATCACTCTAAGCCTTGATTTTTCTCATCAATAAATGGGAACAATACTAGAAAGTATTTGTAGAATTGATGTTAAAATTATAAATTATTATCACTGACACTATTATTTTTCTAACACTCATACAGTGCATTTGTATGAGAGAATAATACACTTTTGTATTAAATAATACTGGGAGTAGCAATGAAGAATATGTAACAGACAGGAATGCTTCAGATTCAGTGAAAGCATTTCAAGAATCCAAAGGCAAATATGATGGCACTGAAGGAGACATATAGATCCTTAGAGGAAAAATAAGAAAAGAGCTGCAGTGATTTAATCTTCAGAAGGTTAAAAAAAAAGATGAACTAGCAGTGCTAGTCAAAGGCATAAAGGACCCTCATTATACAGCTGCCTCTTATCTTCATTAAGCCCAGAAAATTTAATTTGGATATACATTCTTGCTGGAAAAACTTCAGGTCACTGATAAAGCATAGGAGTAGGTCATCCTAAGAGACTAATTCCTTTCCTGGTGGAAATCTTCTAAAAAAGGAATTTTACATCTACCTGGAATAACATGAGTACAATCTGGCCTAGAGATGAGGAAATAAATGAGCCAGAGGATTCCATTTATTGAAAGAACATTTACATTACAATGTTAAATAATTATCATTATAGAAAAAAGATGTTTTATATACAGTTTATTTTTCTGGCAATGTATTGAATGGTTGTGAGCTGATTTCGTTCTCTTGTTTTAGTTGATTGAAGTACTTTTAAAAAAAATTTAACCAATATATCCATCCCCCATTTCTTCTTCAGTAATGTAACTGTCTAATGGCTATCAGTTTTGTTTAGTTGCATATGTTTAACCTTAATTCTTAATTCTGCTTTTAAGTTTGGAGGTTAGATTCTTTTTAAAATATGTTTTCCTTTTTATGATTGGAAAAATATGTATCTTCAATATAAACATTCTTTTTAAATAAAGGCTAAAGTCAAAAGAATAAAACACTCATAATCCCAGTAATGGAGAAGGCAATGGCAACCCACTCCAATACTCTTGCCTGGAAAATCCCATGGATGGAGGAGCCTGGTAGGCTGCAGTCCGTGGGGTCACACAGAGTCAGACATGACTGAAGCGACTTAGCAGCAGCAGAAATCCCAATAAAAATATTCTGGCTCTTCAATGAACGTACAGATGCTTTTCTTCTTGAACAGTGAGAATGCTTCATGTTGGAGATAGTAAGGTAAACTAGGCAAGTTTATCCACTGCTGGTCAAAGTGCTGGTGCAGTGGATTCTATCATTTTGGAAGATGCTTTGGCAGAATCACTCAGCAGTATTAAAATTTTCATACCCTTTGATTCAGTAATTCTAATTCTGGGACTGTCTTTAAAAAAACTATCCTAAAGAAAGAATGAGCTTTTTACATAAAGATGTTCATCAAAACATTTTAAGCACATTGAATAGACAATAGACTAAGTGTACAATTTTAATCCTCCACATTAATTAAAAGTTATGGGCTCTGAAAATAATACTTTAAAAATGGGCCTTTTGCTTAAAATCATCCCTTGGCTTTCTCAATATCACTGAAGGCCAGGACTCATTTCAGTAAGATAGTGATCAACCAGCATCAGGGACTTTGTGTTAAAGAAATTACTTTGTTGTTCTCTTCTTTTAGAAGAAAGAGACAAATGACAGGAAAATAATATTGAGTGAGGAAATTTGTTTTCAAAGGAAACTCTTCCACAAAATATCCTGGAGTCACTAGTTTCACCCCAATCTCCTATTCTGCCTTCATCTTTGTTTTAGTAGCAAAGAGGCTTTGTGGTCAGAGTTCAAGTCTGCAAGATCCGCCATCAACAAAGGAGCCTGCCATGCTACACAGCAGGCACTACAAGAGGGAAAGCAGAAGAGTCAGCTTTACAGAGATTTCCAGTGTGCACTAACAACTTTTAAAAAGGTGTTTCTGGTCAAATCAGAGTTACAAAAACACTCTTTTTGTGAGCTGTTCATATTTCTTCTAACATGGATAAAGGGAATGTATACGTGGGGATGTTAAATGCTTAGCAATTTTCAGGGAAGACTGAGATTAGAAGTCCATACTTCAGATCATTGAAATCTCTAAATTCATATCAACATAACACCCCTCCTGTCAGTGTACATGTACAAAGTACATATCCAAAGGGGAAGGAGGGGTCTAATTCTGTACTGGAGATAATATTGTTGGTACTTCAAGAAAGGATTATATGTTATGCAAACAGTGGACTGTAAGGGACAGTGGTTTCTCTCAGTCCTTCCTCTCTGAGCATCAGAGCACATATCAGTTGATCCATTAAAGTTAGTGATCCTGTGTATATTCCCATATGTGAAAGATGACCAGTCCAAGTTCGATGCATGAAGCAGGGCACTCAAAGCTGGTGCACTGGGACAACCCAGAGGAATGGGATGGGGAGGGAGGTTGGAGGGGGGTTCAGGACAGGGGGACACATGTACACCTATGGCTGATTCATGTCAATGTATGGCAAAAACCACCACAATATTGTAAAGTAATTAACCTCCAATTAAAATACATTAATTAATTTAAAAGAAAAAAATTTAATGATCCTGGAGAGGGTATCCATACTCCAGGCATTATAGCAACCAAAACTTTCCAGCAAATGGATGATTCTTTCCTGTAAAATGTGCCACATGCATTTTTCTAAGCTGTGAATTTATTTATTCTTACACATACACTCATACATAATATAGCGATGGTTGTGAAGTTAGCCTGGGCTCTTCCTTACCAGGGAACTGGTAAAACCCCTTATCGTCTATGATTCCGAGAACTGTCTCAACCCAGACCCCATCTGAATCTTCTTTCGTTCCTCATTCTGGTTTTACTTTCATTATCTCTCCCTTCCGCTTCTGCCGCTCCAATCTGATCTCAGTTGAAAAGGACTATTCCTTAGACCAAGACTGATCAAGATTTTTCACACCAGTTTACATGAATTCCTCTTTCCTCTGTCTGCACTTTCATGAGTTCAGAGCTTTCACTGACACACTTTTGCGGCTCTAGTCCTTCCTCATTCAAGGTCCCTTCTATCCCGGTATATGTTCTGCAAAAGACTTGCTGCTGCTCATTACCAAAGGTTTCTCACCACCACCACCACCACCATGTCAGGAATTGGCCACATAACCACTATAAGTCCATTTCTCCTTGACTTTTAGTTGTCCTTAATTTTAGTGAAGCACTGGATTTGTTCTGAGTAAAATTTCATGCAGCCTGAGGGTCCCAGGAGAATACAAGTAAGATTGCTTCCAAAGTAGGCCCATAAATATATTGTGAACAATAAGAATTTTCTCTACCATAGGGAGTATAAAAGGAAAGAAAAGAAAAAGTTGTTAAGTTCCAAAGTTAGAACACTTCTGGAGGAAAATTTTTCCTGTATTTACTCCAACAAAGGAAGGATGACACCCCTGCAGATTATTTGGCATTTTCCACGGTGCAGAAAGCAATTAACTAATTTTAGAATCTCAGTTTAGAAGGTTGTTTTACTAATCAGTGACAGTTATATCTGTATTAATAGATTACCTTTAATAATTACCATCAAACCACATGGAAACATGCTAAACACAAATGTTTTTAGATAATAAAATTGTAATTATATTAAAAATAAATAACACTTATTTAATTCCTATCTTTTACTATAGATTAATTTTAAACAATCATACAAAAGGATGTCATTTATTCATTCACTTATGCAACTCATATTTACTGGACTTCTACTGTGTGCCAAGCACTGAGCTAGGACCCAAGTTACAAAGGTGACTATGACACAGATCTTGATGAAGAGAACAGAGTGGACACTAAGAGATGTTCATGTAAGGTTCAATCACAGCCAGAGGAAGTGCAACTCACTGGGGAGATCAGAGTGGAGGAGGCAGCAGCTGAGCTGCCCAAGGCTGCATGACCAGGAGGAGCCTATTGCAGAGTCCAAGCACCAGATGACTAGAAGAGGAATGAAGACATGAGTGGTTTGAACCAGGAGTTCCTGGTAGCTGACTGGATGTAGGAAAAGAAGAGTAGAGGAATCTTAGCCCAGGAAGCAGATGGCACTACTGACATCCCAGACAGACTTTGAGCAAAGTTAGGGGTAAGTAAGATGATTTCACCCTTATTTTACATACAAGGAAACTAACTCTCAAAATGTCTAAAGACCTACCCAAAATTCACACTAGTGGTTAAAGGCCAGGCTGGAATTCAAGTACATTTTGGCTGCCTCCAAATTTATGCTCTTTTCATTGATCCAACCTGCTTTTTCAGTCCTTTTGTAGGAAAACTAAATGGGTAGCAGCATAATTTTGTTGAAGACACAGTAAGGGGTATTTACCAAATGAAAAGTTAGTTCCTTTCTATTCTTGTGCCCACCAGAAAAGATACCAAATCTCAAGCTATTTTTCTTCTCCTCAGCATTCCTTCTCCCCTTTAATCCTACTTTTCCTATTAGATTCCCTATAGAACATTAAGCCCTGGAAAGCAAAAGTGCTAAAAGGTTCTCATACAACACAGGATAATTACCACTATCTGCAAACTACATAGTTGTCTACATCACACAGTTTTAAAGGCTTGATAAAATTGTGTTTTTGTAGTGTTGCTGTCATGGTATCTCCAAAAGCAGATGCAGCCTGTAAAGTCAGCAGGGTAGAGGACATACATTTGCTGACAGTAGAACTCACTCATAAATCTTACATACTGAGTAGAAGACTAAATTTAGATCTTAAATCAATGGACTTCTCCAGAGGTTGGGATTATTGACCAAATGAGAAAAGACACATTCCTTTTAAACCCATTTTAAGAAATTGTTACAGTCCTTTATACTTTACTGGAAGATGGCAAAGGCACGAATTTTTAACCATCACACATTTTTTATGTTGAACTTCAAGTATAAATAGAAGATTAGAGAGTAAATTGAATTTAAAAATGTTCCTTATTTACCCCAAATCTATTTGTGTAAATTATGTGTGTACATTTAACTTCTTTGCTAAAAGTAGAGATTGTCCAAAAGTGTTGTACAGAATTTCAGAACTTTAACACCTAGAAGTTTTTAGAAAACATTTGAAGTCACTATGGCAATCTCTTAATAAATAAGTTATCCAATGTTGAAGAAATTATTCCACTGACCCCTATAAATTTCACCACAGTTTGTTTATATGAACATAGTGCAAAGATTGTCATTTTTATTCACCTAATTGATTGATACTGATTAGTTCAAATAGTGCATTGAAAATACACTGTAAAGGAAATGTCCCAAGGAGAATTACAAAACATTTCATTTACCAAGAAAATAACTCTTATCTCCAGAGAGTTCTCAGTAGAAAATAAAGGAAAACCTTCTAATAAAATCCAAAACCTGAGGAGCACCATTGTGACTTGCAGTACACCATGTGACTTGTTCTATTTCATCCATGTGAAATAGTTTCTTCTTATTGTTTTTGTTTTTCCAACAAATATTTACAGAGCTTATACTTACTTTACTAGTTCATCTCATTCTTCATGAGGTATTCATGAGGTATTTCTCAGCCAGTGTGAGATATTTTGCCTAAACTATTCATTTCTGATAGTCACCTAAGACAATGGACATGAAGTATTTGGACACAGTAGCTGCTTAGGCAAGTTGTTTTGGATGACTAATGACGAACACCCTTGAGGAGTTTATTGTCTAGTGGAGAAAAAAGCTTTCCAGAGGTCATGAAGTCTTCAAGGATGGAGACCAGGTCAACGTGAATGAGATCTAATAACAGCACATCAACGTAAATCCTAGGTTTGCTCCTGAGGGCCAGTGTAACTTTCTATTTTCTGGGATAAGGATGCTAAAATGAATAATGGTAGATTTTTCATAGGAAGCTTATCTTGAAATTAACCTAGCAAGCCCTTAAAATTAGTATTATAAAATCCTAGTCCCCAGGGATTGGGTAACAGAAACGGGAAGCATTTTTGCAGTAACAGATTGTTTTTCCCTCTGTGCACAAACTTATCCCACCAAGCATCACAGTTATTCCAAATCTCCAGGTATTATGGGAGAAGTACTGCTCGGTATACAGAGTCCCACTAGAATACTCTCAGAGAAAGAGACTTTTAGAGACCATGCTTATTGTGATGTTCATTTAGCTGTCATCCAAAGTCCACACTTACTTCCAGGGAGAAACAAAACTGAGTTAACCAAATATTATTAAAAGTGAGATAGAAGTTTCTATGAGTAAGAGTTAATAATAGCATGTTTCATTTCTGCCTCACTCCTAACGTTCACCTGGGGATGAAGACATTAGCTGCAGAACCCACGACTTACCTTTTTTAAAATCTTCAATAAGGATTTTATTTTAAAGAATAGGGAAATGCTTTTGAGTAATGGCTCACTGTAAACAGTAGAACATCACCAACATTAAAGTTTAGCAATTAAATGTGATGGATGTCAATATTCATAATATTTTCTTTCTTTATGTAATAGGTGGGTAAACATTTTTTTCTATATTATTCACACCCTTTTTTGTATGACCGAAATATAGTTCTGGAAGGGTGATTCTGGGTGTGATGGAGTATGTTTACTCTGTCTCTTCCAGTGAATGGTGCCATAAATCTCTACAACATGTATAAAAGAAACTATTTAAGGAGTCTGGAAAGTGAATATCTTAATCAAAATCCTAGAAAGTATACAACGTTGAAAAGCAATTATATTTCAATTTATAAACACACCAAAAAATCCTAAAAGTTATTTTGTGGATATCAACAAGCTGATTTTAAAGTTTATATGGAAAGATAAAACCAGATAACCAACACAATATTGAAGGAGAACAAAGTTGGAGGGCTGATGCTACCCGACTTCAAAACTTACTACAAATATACAGTAATCAAGACAGTTAGGTATTGGCAAAAGAATAGATCAGTGAAACAGAATAGAGAGCTCAGAAATAAACCCCCCTAAACATAGATTCATGGGGTCACAAAGAGTCGGACACGACTGAGCAACTGAACTGAACTGAACTGAAACATAGACAACTGATTTTTGACAAAGAAGCAAAGGCAAAGCAATGAAGAAAAGACAGTCCTTTCAACACATGGTGCTAAAACAACAGGATATCCACTTTCCAAGACAATGAAACTATACACAGGCCTTACGCTTCTCATGAAATTAACTCAAAAATGTATCATAAACTTCATAAAACACAAAGCTATAAAATCCCTGGAAGATAACATAGGAGAAAATCTAGATGACTTTGGATACAGCAATGAATTTTAGATATAACACCAAAGACACAATTCACAAAGCAAAGTGATAATCTTATTTCCTTCAAGTTAATAATTTTGTCCTATAAATGAAAATGAGAAAAAAGAGAATGAAAACACAAGCCATAGGGTGGGAAAAAAATGTTTGCAAAAGATTCACGTGATAAAGGATGGTTATCCAAAACATACTAGGAACACTAAAAATTCAGTAATAAGAAAAAACAATCCAATTTTTTTTAAATGAGCCAAATATCTTAACAGATGCCTCATCAGAGAAGAAAATAAAGCACATGAAAAGATATGCTACATCATATGTCATCATGTTCATCACTCAGTCCTCTCTGATGCTTTGCAACCCCATGGACTCTAGTTCCCCAGGCTCCTCTGTCCATGGAATTCTCCAGGCAAGAATATTGGAGTGGGTTGCCATGCCCTTCTCCAGGGGATCTTCCCAACCCAGGGATCGAACTCAGGTCTCCTGTATTGCAGGCAGATTCTTTACTGTCTGAGCCACCAGGAAGCACCTCATACGTCATCAGGGAAATGCAAATTAAGACAATGAGATACCACTTCACATCTATTAGAATGGCCAAAATCCAGGGACTAACACCACCAAATCCTGCAAGAATGTGGAGAAACAGCAACTGTCGCACATTGATGGTGGTGCTACAAAATGATACTGCTACTTTAGAAGATGTTTGACATCTTACAAAACTAAACATACTCTTATGATACAATCCAGCATCACTTGACTTAGAACTTACCCAGTAGAGCTGAAATTTGTGTCCAAACAAAAACTTGCACAAGAATGGTTACAGCAGCTTTACTCATAATTGTCAAAACTTGGAAGCCACTAAAATGTCATCCACCTATTTTTGATCACCTATTTTTCCATAAGTGAACAGAAAAATAATCTGTGATACATCTGGAATATTGGGTGCTGTGTCCTGTGCTTAGTCGCTCAGTCATGTCCAACTCTTTGCGACCACATGGACTTTAGCCCACCAGGCTCCTCTGTCCTTGGGGATTCTCCAGGCAAAAATACTGGAGTGGGTTGCCATGCCCTCCTCCAAGGTGCTGGAATATTACTCAACACTAAAATGAAATGAGCTATCAAGCCATGAAAAGACATGGAAGAATCTCAAATGCATATTACTAAGTGAAAGAAGTCAATCTAAAAAGCCTCTACACTGTATGATATTAACTACAGTTGACCCATGAACAACATGGGGGTTGGGGACATCAGCCCTCCAAATTGTCAAAAATCTGCTTGTAGTCAGACTACTGCATCCATGTTTCCTTCTTCATATCCACAGATTCAATCAACATCAGATCATGAACTACTGTGGTATTTACTGTTGAGAAAAGTCTACATATAAGTGGACCCATGTATTTCCAACGTGTGTTGTTCAAGGGCCAAATGACATTATGGAAAAGGCAAATCAATGAAGATAGTAAAAAAATACAAAATACTAGTGATTGTCAGGGGTTGCAGTGTGGGAAGGGATGAACAGGTTGAACACGTGTATATTTAGGACAGTGAAAATACTTTGGATGATATCACAGCAATGGATACATGTCATATAAATTTGTTGAAATCTACAGAATGTACATATTAGGAGTGAACACTCAGGGAAACAATGGACTTTGGGAATTATGATTCCCAATTATGATGTGTCAATATAGGCTTATCAATTGTAACAATATACCACTGTGGTAAGTAATGTTGATAATGTAGGAAGATACGCATTTGTAGATGCTGAGGATACACAGGAAATTTCTGTCCTTTCCTCTCCATTTTGTGACTAATCTAACCTGCTCTGAAAAAATAAAGTTTTAAAAGAAAAAAAAAAATAGTAGCAGGTAGATTGGAGCAGAACACTGAAATTTGAGGTACTAATGAACTGATAGTGAGTTTACTAATTTTCCCCAAGGGACCCCCCCTTCATGGATCTAAAGCAGCTTACAAATAGCTGAGAAAAGAAGAGAAGCAAAAGGAGACAAAGGAGAAAAGGAAAGATATACCCATCTGCATGCAGAGTTCCAGAGAATAACAAGGAGAGATAAGAAAGTCTTTTTAAGGGAACAACGCAAAGAAATAGAGGAAAACAATAGGATGGGAAAGACAAGAGATCTCTTAAGAAAATTAGAGATACCAAGGGAACATTTCATGCACAGATAGGCACAATGAAGGACAGAAATGGTATAGACCTAACAGAAGCAGCAGATAATAACAAGAGGTGGCAAAAATACACAGAAGAACTTATAAAAAAAGATCCTAATGACTCGGATAACCACAATGGTGTGATCAGTCACCTAGAACCAGACATCCTGGAGTGTGAAGTCAAGTGGGCCTTACGAAGCATCACTATGAACAAACTAGTGGAGGTAATGGAATTCCAGGTGAGCTATTTTAAATCCTAAAAGATGATGCTGTTAAAATGCTGCACTCAATATGCCAGCAAATTTGGAAAACTCAGTAGTGGCCACAGGACTGGAAAAGTCAGTTTTCCTTCCAATCTCAAAGAAGGGCAATGCCAAAGAATGTTCAAACTACCATACAAATGCAATCATTTCACATTCTAGCAAAGTGATGCTCGAAATTCTTTAAACTAGGCTTCAACCATATGTGAATCAAGAATTTCCAGATGTACAAACTGGATTTAGAAAAGGCAGAGGAACCAGTGGTCAAATTTCCAACATCCATTGGATCATAGAAAAAGCTAGAGAACCCCAGGAAAACATCTACTTCTGCTTAATTGACTATGCTAAAGCCTTTGTGTAGATCACAACAAACTGGAAAATCCTTTAGAGATGGGAATACCAAACCAACTTACCTGCATCCAGAGAAACCTGTATGCAGGTCAAGAAGCAACAGTTAGAACTGGGCATGGAACAACAGACTCGTTCCAAATCGGGAAAGGAGTACATCAAGGCTGTATATAGTCACCCTGCTTATTTAACTTATATGCAGAGTACGTCATACAAAATGCCAGGCTGGATGAAGCACAGGCTGGAATCAAGATTGCCGGGAGAAATATCAATAACCTCAGATGACCCCACCCTTATGACAGAAAGCAAAGAAGAATTAAAGAGCCTCTTGATGAAGGTAAAAAGATGTGGAAGAGCAGAAGGGATCATCCAGATTGAAAAAAAAGAAATAAAGCTCTTCCCATTCACAGATGATATAAGTGTGTATAAAACAAGAAAGAAAAAAAACTAAAATAAAAAATAAAGGAGGGAGAGTGGGAGGAAAGGAAGGAAAGGAAGAAAGATGGGAGGGAGGGAGAAGAGAAAGAACTGCAAATAATAAATGTGATTGTTTACGAAGATCAAAGACTACAATTTCAACACAGAATATCAACCAAATTTCTGTATATTAGCTGTGCTAAGCAGAATAGTGGTTTCAAAAAATGTCAACAGCATTATCTTTGGAACATGTGAATATATTATTTTACATAGAAAAAAAAAAAAAAGACTGCAGATGTGATTAAGCTTACAGATTTTGAGAGGGGGAGATTATCTTGGATTATCCGGGTAGACCCTGTATAATCATATGAGCAGCACTTAAAGTTGGAGAACACTTTCCAGCTAAGGTCAGAAAGGGATGAAAGGAAATATGCAAGGAGAGAAGGTAAGGCCACTGCTGGCTTTGAAGATGGAGGAAGCGGGGCCAAACCGAGGAAAGTGGTTGACCTCTAGAGTCTGAAAAAGGTAAAGATGGTTCTGTAGAGCCTTCAAAAAGAAATGCAGTCCTCCTGTTACCTTAATTTTAGTCCCATGAGACCTGTGTTGTGCTTCTGACATATAGAATTGTAAGATAATAAATTTTCATCATTGAAAGCCATTAAATGTAAGGTAATTTAAAAATCTACTAGCAATGAATAACTGGAAAGAGATAAAAAAAAAAAATCTAATTCCACTAACAGTTCCAAAAATATATCATACTTTGGAATAAATCTAACAAAACATAGACAGGATCTAAGTGCTAAAAACTATAAAAACATTGATGAAAAATTCAAAAGCCTAAGTAGAGAAACACAATTTTTTTCAAGGACTAGAAGGCTCAGCACAGTAAAGATCTCAATTTTCTCTTCCCATATTTATCTATAAATTTAATGTAATTTCAATAAAATCGACAGCAGAAATTTTGTAGAATTAACCAAGAGGACTTCAAATTTTACGTGGAAAGGAAAAGGAACTAGAATAGCTACAGCGATTTTGAAAAAGAAGAATTAAGTTTGAGGAATCACACTACACATTATTGAGAGTACACCATAAATCTCTAGTAATTAAGACAATGTGATATTGGTGAAAGGACAGACATATAGATCAATGGAATAGAGTCCAGAAGTAAACTCCCAGAAAAATGTCCAATTGACTTTTAATAGGTGCAAAGCAAATTCAACAGAGAAAGGACAGTCTTTTCAAACAATTGGTTGATAATCTATATGTAAGAAATAAAGTGAATTTTGACCTAAATATTACTCCTTGTACAAAAATTAAGTCAAAGTTATCACAAATGTAAATATAAAACATGCAACTATAAAACTTTTAGAAGAAAATATGAGGAAAATCGTCATGATCTGAGTTAGGAAAAAAGATTACAGATATGACACCAAATAGCACAAGCCAGAGAAGAAAAAAAATAGACACATTAGACTTCAAATTGAAGGGTTTTTTGTTGTTTTTGTGCTTAAAAATGACAGTAAAGAAAATAAAAAGACAAGGTACAAACTAGTGGAAGTTTTTTGCAAATTACATACATAACAAAGTCTTTGTAACTTGACATATATATTTAAAAAAAAAAACTCTCAAAGCTCAGTGATAAGAAAACAAACAACTCAGTTTAAAAACAGACGAAAGGAACTTCCCTGGTAGTCTAGTGGTTAAGAATCTGCTTTTCAATGCAGGAGACACTGGTTCAATAGCTGGTGGGGGAAATAAGATGCTAGATGTTTCAGGGCAACTGAGCTCGTGCACTGCAACTTACTGAGCCTGCAAACTTTAGAGCCCACACACTGCAAGAAAGATCCAGTGCCACAACTAAACCCTGACACAGCCAAAAATAATATTTTTTAGTTTAAAAAATAAAAAGACAAAGACTTCACAAAAGATCATAGATGGAAGGCAAATACACCCATAAAAATGTTTAATGTTACTAGCCATTAGCTATCTGGGAAATCAAAATAAAATCATGATGAGATACCACTCTATACTAATTAGAATGGGTAAAATGAAAAATATTAACATTACCAGGTGCTAACAAGAACACAAAGCAATTGGAACCCTCATACATTGCCTGAGAAAATGCAGAATATTATAAGCTGGACAACAGTTTGGTAGTTTGCTATAAACACACGTGCACATATGACTTAGCAGTTAGCTCCTAGGTATTTATCCAAGAGAAATCAAAACCTAACATTGACACCAAAATCTGTGTATCTGAGTATTTATAACAACTCCATTCACTGTCACCCAAAAAATAAAAATTAAGAAGTGTCTTTTAGTACATGAATGGATAAATACACCACTGTACTATGCCCATACAATGCAATACTACTCAGCAAGAAAAAAAAAAGGAAGTACGGTTATATATATGGATGGATCTTAAAGACATTATGCTAAATGTAAAAAGTCAGTTTCTAAAAATTGCATACTCCATGATTCTGGGAAGATAACATTCTGGGAAAAGAACAACTTTAGAGAGAACAGATTACAGGTTGCCAGGGGCTGAGTTGGGAAGGGAGTTTGACTACAAAGAGACCGCGTGAGACTTGGAGATGGAACTTTTCAGAATCACGATTTTAGTCAGAGTTATATAAATCTACACATGCATTAAAATTTACAGAACTTTACAACCCCCAAAATCCAATTTTACTGCAGGTTAACTTAAAAATAAAATTAAAAAAATAAAGACTATTCTCCAAGGGACTGAAAGCCAAATGGAATGAGGAAGATAGTCAATTATATACACAAACACACACATAGTCTAATGCCAGAGACTCAATTCCCACTCAACCCTTGGGACAGGGAGCCTGTCTTGTTGAGCTTTATATTATCCTTCTCAAACTCTAACATTATTCTCAGTAAATATTAATGGGACTGTATAACTGATAAATGTTGCATGTGACAGCCAGGTTCACTGGCACAGAATTTACTCCACGGTGCTTTATTATTAGTGGACAATCGGTGTTAGGAGGAAGAAAGTAATATCTGTATCTCCCTTCCTGCAATCAAAGATCACTGTGAATGTGATGGATTCCCAAGCAAGAGTATATACCACATCACTGAGGGATGAGATCGGAGTGGACAAGAGATTGCACGTTGTGAATCCTCAAAAACTATGTACTGGATGAATTCACTGAGGAATGAAGAAAGGGATGTTGAGGCATCTGACTTTGAACCCATTTTTCAGGACACGTTGGCCAGGCTCTCCCACTAATTCTAGCTAAGGAAGAGAAGAGGCCCACTGGCCCTTGTAATATAATCTCGTCTCTGAATATAGTTCCTTCTTTCAAAAGCAAGAATGGTTCCAAGGTCTCAAGAATATACTTCAACTATTAATATGTTTTCAGTTTGATTACTAAAGATACCCCTTCCCTTTCTAATACCAATTTGCTAGAATAATTTAGCTTGCTGAGTTCTTCAGTTTTGTGTACATAAACACAGTGGAATAAAATACAAAACTTTGCTCTGTGGGAAAACAAACCTCTATGACCTTATTTTGAAGTTGTGTGCTGGTGAGACCTGGAACATACAGGTTACAAAAAAGAAAATGAATAAGGCAAATATCCAGCCTTAAGGGCTTAGCAAAGGACAAATAAATACTCTAGATAGACTATAATTAAGTGCCTGAGAGAGGAATGAATAGCTACAGGAGAGGTACATCTGGAGGAGGTGGGTGGGCTAAGGTGGGATCAGAAAAGCTTTACTGAAGATAATCTCTTTTCCTCTTTCCTTTGTTCTAACAATTGCCACTTGTGGAGTATTCTCTAATCTTTCCCACACAGAGCAAATGAGGACTTATAGTGTCCATTCAAACTGCACTTTCATTTTCCAGAAGGTAACCCTCTTTATGGTTTGTGCAACTGCCCTTTTTTCAGAGGTAGCAAAATCAACTCCTTTCCTTTTGAAATAGTGATACTTCTTAGGAGAAAGATGGATGCTTGGTATTAAAACTAGTGGTAAAGTCATCTCAGGTTTCATAAGACACTGTATGAATCGGAGAAAAGACAGATGACTACCCACTGTCTGAATTATTGCTAACTCTCTGTTTTCTTCTATCTCCTAAATTCAGTTACATTATTTTCCTTACACAAATGCAGAGAGAAGCTATTTTTTATCACAGCCTAAGAAAGGTCATTCTAACTTTAAGTTTTCGTTATATAATAACAGCAATTAAAAAGAAAATCACATGCTATGATATATGCTACTCCCCAATCCCCAGAAGAAATTCTCTAATTTCCTCTGTATCAGCCCCTGGCAGGGAAAACTTTGGAGACTATCTGTAGCTGAATTCCTTTGAGATCTGACACCACTGCTTTTTCTACATTTCTCTAAATAATATATATTCTTACATATCAATCTGATAACTGTTCATAACTGACTATTCACATATCAAAGTTACATACTCAATTGTTCTTTATCATTTGCACCTTATATTTAATAATTAAATTCACAGTTAGCCACATTGAGTTGCATTCCCACCAAGTACCAGTCATTATACTAAAATCCCTACAGCAGCCCTTCAAGGTAATTATCATTTTGCCCATTTTACAAATAAGGAAACAAAGCCCCAGAGAAATGAAGTCATTTTCCCAAGCTAGTATATTGTAGAGCTCAGATAGGAACTCAGATTCATCTGACCTCAATGTTACTGTCAATGAAAAATGATCAAAATCAGTTTAAGAAAGAGTTGGAAATTTTATTCAAGCCAAATTTGAGGATACAACCTAGGAAGAGCATCTCAGAAAGCTCTGAGAACTGTTCCTCCCATTAGAAATCAAGACATACTTTGTATAAGTTTTTTGAGACAGAGGGCTGTACATTAAAAGATGTATTATTGATAGGTTACATAATCCATATTTAAGCACCATCATGGTGGGTCATGTGACCCTTACAAGATCAAGAAGAAATGTTATCATTTAAGAAGATGTCTTGATGCTAGGAGAATGCTGCTGTTTAGCTTTGAGCAGGTATTCCTACTGACACAGGAGGTTGGGTCAATGCATAAGGTGGACACACAATGCTCAGTGGGAGGTAAGGTCAAAGAACAGAGAAGAATTTTTATGTTTAAATTTTTCTTGTCTTGCCATAAATATGAATTTTACTTCATAGTACTTATTAAACTTGATGTGTGAATGAGATTTTGTTTTTGCCTAATAATTTTGCTAAAGACCCAGTAATGAAGGTAGTAGTCAGGACATTCTAAAGAACACATTTCTGCTAAACACATTTCTGCAAAACTAGTAAACGTCTGCAGAGACCGTCCCCTCACTATATACCTCCAACTGATAGAAGGCTAAATACTAGAAAAGAAAATTACTGTACAGGTGCCACCAGAGGCATGGAGCTTCCATACGGGCTCAGTGGTAAACAATCTGCCTGCCAATGCAGGAGACACGAGTTTGATCCCTGGGTCTGGAAGATCCCCTGGAGAAGGAAATAGCAACCTACTCCAGTATTCTTGCCTGAAAAATCCCATGGACAGAGGAGCCTGGAGAGCTACAGTCCATCGGTTCACAAAAAGTCAGACAAAACTGAGCAAGCAGGCAGACACCACCAGAGGCAGAAGCGGAAACAGAACAAGGTACAGGGATACAGATAATCTCAGCCAGAATATGTATCATCCACATCAGAGAACTCTAGTGTAGGGGCCCCAGTTATACAACTCACAAAGAACTAGCGTTTGGACTCATTCCATAGAGAGCTCCATTCAGCCAATATTAGTCAAGTGAGAACCTTAATTATAGGACTAGATAAGAAAAAAAAAAAAAGATTTTGCTTCTTTCATCTAATCTCTTCTCCCCTCCAAATACTGAAATGTAGGTAGAGGAAATATAGAGAAATTGAAGGCTATAACTTCTCCTCTGTAAGTTCCAGCTGTGAGTGTGGCCCAAAACTGGAAGGGAGGAAGAAAGCTAGGAGTTAGATGTGAGACTCAATTTTTTGTTTAAACTTGGTAAGAATTTTAACCATTGAAACCAATTCGTAGAGGCCAAAAGACCATTTTTACAATTGAAAGTGTCAAAACTACAGGATTTCCCCCAAGGTACCAGAAAAGAGGCTACAGAGCATGTTAAAAGATGGGGGCTGGGGCTTTCCTGGTGGTCCAGTGGTTAAGAATCTTCCTTGCAATGTAAGGGAAACTGGTTTGAACCCTGGTCCGGAAAGATCCCACATGCCTTGAAGCAACTAAGCCCGTGTACCACAACTACCGAACCCATACTCTAGAGCCCGGGAACCTCAGCTACTGACGTCCCAGTGCCTAGAGCCTGTGCTCCGCAACAAGCCAAGCCACTGCAGTGAGAAGCCCTCACACTGCAATGATGACTAGCGCCCACTCCCTCTAGTTAGAGAAGGCGCATGTGCAGCAAGGAAGATCCACCACAGTCCAAAGAGAAAGATAAGGGTTGGATCGGTGGTGGGGGGGAGGGGGAAGCAGGGGGAGGAGAATGTATGCAATTTTCACCCCCCAGCAACACTTCAAATACGAAGCAATATTTGAGAACATGATACTGATTAGGGCTAAAGATAACTATCTAAAGTAACATTAAAGTTCAAAAAAGATCCAAAGTAATGTAGTAAGTGTGTTTTTTTCTTTTTCTTTCTTTTTTAAAATACGTGAGAAACAACAGTGCTTATCTGTGAAGTGACGTGTGATAAGTGAGGAAGGGAGAGTAACTTTTCAATTTATATCCTCCAACGCCATTTGGATTTTTGCCATGTGCCTCTGCGTGTGTGTTAATCACTCAGTTGTGTCCAACTCTTTTGAAACCCCATGGACTGTAACCCATCAGGCTCCTCTGTCCATGGTACTCTCCAGGCAAAAATACTGGAAGGGGTAGCCACTCCCTTCTCCAGGGGATCTTCCCAGCCCAGGGATCGAACCCAGTTCTCCTGCATTGTGGGCAGATTCTTTACTGTCTGAGCCACCAGGGAAGTCTACCGTGTGTCTATATTACATTTATAGTTAAAATGTCAAACAATTAAAAGCAATGATTCATGGTATTTCTAGATGTAATAGAAATCTATTGTTTGGAAATTTTTTTTTTAATGTATTTGGGATAAGTCTGCAGTTACTTTACATACTTGTGAAGAATCAAGGCAAATATAACTATTTTCACAAAGCAATTGTATATTCTTCCTTTTATCCATTAGTAGTTAAGTAGGAAGAAATCACCCTGGTTTATTCATGAAAATGCTCCTTTGTTCTGGATTGTGTCTGAGATTTTTAACTCTCGTGTACAATTTCAGCAGGGTTCTGAAGCAGCCAGGCCTGTGGGCTTTCAGCTTTATGCTTTCCATGCTTGCCATGAGGGCTACAGAAAGCAAACTGGTGTGCGTGCAGAAAGATCCCATCTGCTGACAAGGGAGTTCCAGAGTAACGCCAACACTGTCACTGAAACTTACAACACAGATCTTCAAACTCCAATTATCACTCATCTTCTCCACCTTCTTATCACTTGTGTTTGACAGCTGTTCAGTGGCAATGAAAGAAAGGTTTTCCATCTCCAGGTATTATGCTGGTTGGCCAGATTAACCTTTGGAAAGATTTAATTATCTTCGAGAAGGCAGTTCCTCTGACAACATCCCCTTATCTATCTCGTCCAAATTGGTATTTGCTTCGGTGATTCTCATCCTGAGGCTTAACTTCCCTGTCACCTCACACTGTGAATGGGTGTCATCAAACACCAGAAGTTGAGCCTCTTTTCAGGAAACATTAATTCTGTGGTTGCCTATTTCCAGCTGTATCTTGATACACAGAAACATGCTTGAAGTTGTCTATCAGGATAAGAATTAAAATTAGGTCATGGGAAAAACAGGTTACAAAACAATCAGTGTGGAGTGAGCCCTTCAAATGGAGTAAATGTGTGCAGAGCAATGTGGTTTAGAAAAATACAAGTGACTACCAGTGACTATCTCTGTATGGTGGAATTACTGATTGTCTTTATTTGCTTTACGCTGATGCGCTTTCTGGTTTTTCAGTCTACATTTATTGCTCCCTTTAACCCCACAAAATAACAAGGCTATTTTAAAGAATTAAATGTAATTTCAGAGTTAGGGAATTTTAGAAAGATGATTGAGTATGACCCCTAACTTAAAAAAGAGCTCTAAAAAACAAGTCTTATTTTGGAATTGGTAGACATGATACTCTACTTTTTTCCAATTTCAATTCATTTGATTGTGGAAACTGTTTGTTTGAAATAAGCTCACTTTTTGCTTCCAGACTTAATTTCTATGCTGAAAGGAATAGGAGATTGTGTGGCATCAATAACTGAATAGCACAATACCTCGGCTAGATTTCAGTATCTTTGTAGACAAATTGTTCGTGTACTTGTGTCTGTGTGTATATGTGCTTGTGTACATACAAGTGTGTGCGCACATGTGTAAGACCTTGTCTAACAGGTCCAATGGGCAAGGGTTACAATCAAAGCAATCAACTTCCCCAGGAGACCTCAGCTCAAGACAGGGGTTTCTTCAGTAACCTCCTGACTGGCTCTCTTCACATAACAGTATACTCTGGTGGTAGATCATTAGGTGAGCCTAGAACTTTCAAAGCAGGAATCTCTTGTCAGAATGTTGGTGGCCTATGAATCTGCCCAGAAGCACAGGAATGGGGAAAAATGTCATAGCCATCACTGGTCCATCCATCCTCTGATGCTGACATTTGGGGCATCTGGGGTGTCTTTCTGTAGCCAACATAAAAAGGATTACTGCTCCTCCAAAAGACAACAGTTTATGTTTAGGGCTTATAGAGATAAGCAACAGTAATCCTTTTCCTTGATTGAGTTCAAGATCTACAGTGACTTAGAAGCTGAAAAGATGAAAATTAAAATGCCCACTTTATTTTTGAAAAAACTATTGGAGAATATTCTTTAGGCGTGGCAATATTGAACTTCCTAACACTGAACCCCAAAACTAGACAGCTCTATCATAGGCAATAGGACATAGGAACTTCTGAAATTGCAGGCCTGTGTGTGTTGGAGGCACCTCAATAAATCTGGAACATAGAAGAACACGTTAGATTGCTTGCCCACTACTGTCAGGACTATCCCTCTTAGAGATCAAAAGAAAGAGAGATGGTAACTTGAAGGCACATAGCTCCTTTTCTCAACTTAACCAACTTATAGAAGTGTGTGCGGGCAGGTAGAGAGATCAGGAGTGGAGAGAAAATCCTCCTGGATGGAAGCAGAGTATGAGGGAATCAGCTGCTCACCCATTGTGCTGGGTCTCACCTGTATTCTAGTCCTCATCAACACTCTCTCTATAAATCTGGCAGAGGGAACCTCTTACTGAAGAAACTGGAGCTCACTTTCTTCATCTTTACCTGTTGGTCTAAATTAGTGATAACTCAATGAGACTGATCCGTTGTAATCATCAGAGAAGGATTTTGTCCACATTCAAGTGGCTTGAGAACCGCTGAATACAATCACCTCTGGTCTCTTTCAGGTCTGAAACTTTACTCTTTTGTGTCTGTCACTTTTTCCAAGCTATAACCACCCATTACATATGTTAAACAAATTTGAAGTAAAAACAAAAAGTATGCGAATAGGGTGAAAAATGGGCCAAAACATTTCAGAGCAATTTAGTGTCGTTATGAACCCAAGGAAAAAATCTGAAAAGCTGAATGCTAAATCATTTGTAAAAGTTGATTAATTAAACATTCAAATAAGAGCAACGTTAAGCCATGATTTATAATTCTCTTCTCTATGAAAGCACAGTGAACTAGAAGATAGCTTAGCTATTTTATCCATACCATGCAATTTGCTCATATCTATTACTCTAATGGATTATTCGTTTTGAAACTTGAGTCACCTGGGACAGAATATAAATAAAGAAGACTGAGAATAGCTGCCAAATTTGGAGCCCAAGCTTGGATGTGAGCCAAGCAGAGGTGGTGAAGTGCAGATATTACCCTACAGTAAAAGCTTGAATGTGCCAAAGGAATGCATTTCCGTTACTATGGTCTGAATGTGTGTATCCCCCTAAAAATTCATATACTGGAATCTTAGCACCAAGTGTGACAATGTTAGGAGATGGGGGCTTGTGGAGGTAATTAGATTGTGAGGGTGGACACCTCAGAAATGTGATTAAGACTTCATAAAAGTGGTTCCAGAGAGATCCCTAGCCCCTTCCACCATGAGAGAATACAATAAGAGGTCTGAAACTCAGAAAAGGGCCCCGACTCAACCATGCTGGCACCTTGATCTCAAACTTTCAGCCTCCAGAACTGTAGAAATAAATGTTGTTTATAAGTTCCCTAGTCTGTGGGGGTTTGTTATAGTAGTCCAAACTGACTTTGATATCCATTAACATACTTATCGCATGGCCTTCAACCAAAGGGGAAATTAATTCATTTCTTCTTAATCATCTTTGTTTGCCCATATTGAAATGATCCCATTGGATAACCACAGATAAACTGAAGCGTTAAGTCACAAACTGGCCAAGCAGGAGTTATTTAAAAAAACAGACAGGCTTAATCTTTCATTCACTCATTTATTCAGCAAGAATTATTTGAGTAACTAACTATAGGAAATGGCAACCCACTCCAGTATTCTTACATGGGAAACCCCATGGCCAGAGGAGCCTGGTGGGCTACAGTCCATGGGGTTGCAAAGACACGACTCAGACACGACTCAGCCACGAGTTGGCTGAGTTGACTCAGACACGACTTAGCAATTGAGCATGAGCACTGTATGCCAGGCACTCACTGTGTTAACAATTAAGGGTTATGATAATATATAAGGTGGAGTTCTTATTTTTTATTTTCTCCTCACACTGACTTAAACAAAGTGAGCCATTTTAAGCAGGACCATGGTAAAGGAAGCATGATGGAGTAGAATATTCCAGATAGATTAATCTGGTATGCTACTGGTTCCTAACAAATTTTCCCAGGCCACAGCAAAATGAAAAAGAATCAGATATATGTGAATGTAGGGTGGGGAGAGATGGGGTTGGGACAGGGAGTTGGGTGAGGTGGCCGCCTTGGAAAAATTATTCTTTAGTCTAACCATAGTCCCTCCAAATGTGGGGTATTAAAAAAGGTTTTATGAAGTATAGTATTAATAAATGCATGGGGTTCCTTTCAATATCCTCATTTTGCAAACTCAAAAGCTAGAAATCCTATGTCAGTCCTCAAGTCCTCAAATTGTTTCAGAAATTTTACTTGCTCTTGATTACTGAAGGCTACGGAATTCTGTGCTAAAAAGAATGAGGAAGATGTACAGGCTGAGTTGGCAGATGTAATACGCCTTGGAAGAAAACGAGCACTATTAAATCTCAGATTAATAGATGTTGACATAGTAGGAAAAGCAGGCTGACAGGCAGTAAGTGCAAAATCATTGAGTCAGCTCTCTCTCTACTTTGTTGGTTGACTCTCAAGTCTGGGTTAAGACTTGATTGTATCACAAGCCACTTGGCATATATATGACATGTTTTTCTTCGGGAGCTCAGTATGCTCTGATCAGTAGTGGTCATTTCTTACTATCCTGTCTCCACCTATATTTGAGAAAAGACTAAGGAAGAAAGAAGCCAACAGTGTTCTCAATAGGAAATACACAGCACTTGCTCTGAACTGAAGAAAACCTTACTCCTTCTGAATAAGGTAAAATAAAGTTAATCATAAGAAACTAGAACAGCAGAAGTCTAGAGATCCTGTTTGGAAGGTTACCAAGGGTCCATATGACTCTGGGGAGATCTCATACAATGCACCTTGCAAAGGTAAGCTCTTTCCTGGACTATGTGCTGTCCTGTCCCTGACAGTGTTCTCTATTCAATCTGAGAGGAGGTCAGGAGAAAGAGAGAAGACCAGCAGTGAGTCTGAGGCAGCCGAGTAAACCAAAAGCAATGCAGAGTGGATGAGTCACAGGGGTCTTACACCAAAGACTTTAAATGCCTTAATATCCTTCTGCCCAACCACTCACCTTATGACCCTATGTTCAAGTTCATAATTAATTCCTATCTTCCAGGAGCAGCTCTGCCATTTATTTAGTCCCTTTCCTTTCTCCCCCTCTTCAAAGTACATTAGTTGCCATGGAAACCATGATGATAATTCTAGAGGTGGAGTCCAGAGAGATCAACAAACAGAAGAAGAGAGATTTAGTCTCAGGGTTTGCAATACAGACCCTGAGTTGGAAAATTGCACAAGCTGAATAAATGCCATGTGACTTCAACCTCACAAGTACATGTTACTTGGACCAATTCACTCTTGAACCAATTAATAAAATTCTAACAGCAAAATCAAACCTGCGTAGAAGCTTCTGGGCTATTCTTCACTGGAGCTTTCATATAAACTAATCCATCAAGGAAAGCGGTTCCTGTAAAAGCATCTAACTGAAGGATTTATGTTTCCCTGTCTCTCAGGTAATAGCCAGAGTCAGGCTCTTACAAACCATTGCCCTGTTTTCTTTGGCACCTGTGTTATACACTGCCTTTTCCTAAATGTTCTCTAATGAGAGCCCTCAAACCTTTCAAACTTTCTTGCTTACCAAGAGAAGATTTCTCCAAAGAACCTATCAAAACCTGTGAGGTCTGAAGGACTGAGATCACTGTCCTCTCAGTGGTAAACCACTGCCATCTCTCTCTCTCCAACCCGTCTTCTAGCCACGAGCACCAGAACATCACCACTAGTCCAACCCAGACATGCTATTCTTGGCCTTTTCATTCAACAGGCACTGAATGTTTGTATCAATACAACAGAATTAATGTTCAGAAGTCCCTTTATAACCCAGGCTATTCTAAGAGTCATAATAAATTCATTTATTCATTTAGTTTTATTTAGAATTTAGCCTTAATTCATTTAGTTCCTCTTTTACACCTTGGGTTTTTACAATGGAAAGAATAGTGTTTAACTATCTAGTAAATCAGTGTCCTGGTCTTTAAGCAGTGTCCTCCATATTCTGGGCAGCTCGATTTTGAAAGGGTTGAATCTGAACCTTGATATTATAGGGTCAGGTTAAAATATTCCAGTTACTTCCAATCAGTAAGTAGGTACGGAAACATCAACCTTATCAGTGTGTACCAGTTCCCTCAACAGATGGAGCTGAAGGGCATTCCGTAAAGGGATGATACCAAGACATGTCAAAGATTAAGGGAACAAGCGGGGGACAGTACCTAGAACTAGCAACAGTGAGAAGTCCTTTAGATCTAGAGCAGCTGCTGGAACACAGCAGTAAGCTGTAGGAGAAGAGCCATTTGGGAGGAGTTGTGGCATTTAGCAGAGGCAGGCAGACCTTCCTGACTGCAGTCCAGCTGAAAGGAAAGGGAATGGGATGTGAGGAATTTGAGAAGGATGAACAAATCCTGCAATCTCTCATCCTGCTGTCTGCTTGCCTTCCCTTTGACTGAACCTAATCAGAAGAGAGAAGACATGGGAGCTAGGAGATCCATAGAGGTTGGTCTCCTAGGGCAAAAATCAGGTGGAGAAGGATTAAGGGAAATCTGGATGGGTAAACAAAATATTCAGCATACAATACATTCTGTATGTAGACTAGCAAATAAGCCAGTGCCCACCGAGGAATAAGAAGTTCCTCACATATAATCATACAAGTAGTGGGAGCTTGAAGCATCTACTTTGTTGTAGAAAGAGGGAATATACACAAACCAACTAGAAAACACTAATGAGCACACGATACCACCAAGAGAGATTTACCACCAAGAGAGGTGACTCTCACGAACATCTAGGAAATTAGTTGTCATACCACATCTTGGAGGAGTGACTTTTCCTGTCTTTCCTTTTCACAGATAAGAACTCAGATTCCATGAGAAATCATCACCATCACAGCTTTAATAGCTAACATTCAATGGCACACTATGTGCTGGACTCTGTTAGAAATATATAACCCAAATTAATGCATTTAATTCTAACAACTCAATAATGAGCAACATTATCCCCATTTTCTGAAGAAGGAAAGTTTGATGATTCAGAAGTTACATATCAAGTCAATGGTGACACCAGTATCTGAACCCTGGCAGCCTGACTCCAGAGCCTACACTCTCAAACCATACACTTAATTGCCTCCCAATTTATTTTCAATAGAGTTACACTACTACCCATTATTTTCATGTTACTAGCATCTAAAATCCGGAGAAGGCAATGGCACCCCACTCCAGTACTCTTGCCTGGAAAATCCCATGGACGGAGGGGCCTGGTGGGCTGCAGTCCAGGGGGTCGCTAAGAGTCAGACACGACTGAGCAACTTCACTTTCACTTTCACTTTCACGCATTGGAAAAGGAAATGGCAACCCACTCCAGTGTTCTTGCCTGGAGAATCCCAGGGACGGGGGAGCCTGGTGGGCTGCCGTCTATGGGGTCACACAGAGTAGGACACGACTGAAGAGACGCAGCAGCAGCAGCAGCAGCAGCAGCATCTAAAATCACATCCAAACAGGTGTGAAAGTAACTTCACAGAATTACACAATTTCTGGCAGAAATGGTCAGTAGCAACTCACTTATTAGGAAGGAAATACACTCAGGTGGCTACATGGTATAATTTAGCTGAGGTGAGAGTGCTGTGTGGTGCCAATGCCAAGATTAGAACTCAACTCTTTCAACTTCATCATGGCTTCATCTGTTTGCAAAGAAATTGTACCAGGTTCTACACAGACCAAAAAAGAAGTCAGACAAGACTGCCTTCCAAAAGTGACCAAAGTAAACTTAGTGGACAAAAGATGGACGTCACCACTAGAATCTAAGTAGTCTTGCTGGGAACTGTGGTTCTCTATAAAATGATGGAGTTCAAAGGAATTGTTTTCCAGAGGAGCATCTGGCAGGATCTGGTAGAGGAGATGACCTCCAGCTTATGATTTTCAGAATAGCTAATAAATAACAAATAATTTCTAACCCATGGAGTTTGTCCAGGGCCATCATACAATCAATTTAGAGGCAAAATTGCTACTCTCTAGAAACCTGAGAAGCACTGAAGTTTATGAGTTTGTGGAGAAATGATTTGTCGATACTAACACACCAAGAATACTTTGCCTTCATCTCACCATTCTAGATTTTTCATTGAATCACACATATGTGTGCCATCATTCAGGAGTTCTTCCTTTACGAATTAGCAGTGGATAGAAATCAAGTTTGAAATAATGGAATGAATTAGGATCGTCACTAGCAGCAATTGCAGAATGCTTCTGGGTACATTTCTCATTGCTGGAATCAGAGTGTGGGTTTTAGTGTTCAGTGGAATAGGGAAATATAACTCTCTAACTTAACAGAGACTTTCAGAGAAGGCAGAAGTAGTGTCTTCACTTGAAAGAATGTGCTCCAGCATCTGAGATTCACACAAAGGCCCCAAGTGGAATGCAAAGCCCGATCTGTTTCTACTCTGTAGACAGGTGAGCCAGGTGAAGGGTGTTCAAGCTACAAGCATTCCTACTTTCTCTCCTATTGTCTCTCGACAGACTAAACACTCACCACTTCTGTTGCCTTCTCTCATGATCTCTCAGAATTTCTTTTGAAACTCAACTGAGCCACTTGGAAGATAAATGAGTCCTCCATGAACCCTTCTTTTTTTTTTTTTTTGGTCACCCCACACACCTGGCATGCGGGATCTTAGTTCCACAGACAGGGATGGAACCTGAACGTCCTGCCGTGGATGCACGGAGCCTTAACCACTGGACTTCCAGGGAAGTCAGGAACCCTTCTAAGATTCAGTTTGCACATCTACAAATTCCTGACCACCACAGCCTGAATTCTTCCAAACTTCACCAACCCTTCCCTCTCCTTCCTTCCTCATGCCATCCCCTCCATGGCATTTGGTTAGTTCCATCTCCATGTACAACTATCCCATGAGCCTCACGGGGCAGGTATGGGACATTCTATTTCAATATATCCCATAATGCCTCCTCACAGCCAGTGCAGAGTAAAAGTCTATTAATTAAATATGACTTAATTACATGCTGGAAGATAGAATAGAGGACTCAAAATTCTTGCCAATGTTTTTTTCTTTTTTCTTTAAAATTCCTGGTTTAGTAATTTCCACTTTGTTCTGAAGAAAACACACGCGGCTGTCTCCAGAGGCGTTCTGTGTTGAGTGAACCAGTTATCTGCTCAGGTACAACAAACCTCATTGTTTCTGCACTTTTCCTCAAGAACTAGGGCAAACCCTGTTTCTGATTGCTGTGGAGATTCCTTCAGACAGAGGGAGCTATTCCTGGAACTCACTAATACTGATCTCATCATAATTACTTGGGTGGCCCTGACGGCCATCCAGCAAACTCCCATGGTGCCCAGTGAGATTTAGTGAGCTGTGCAACTATCCAACACCAAAATCTGTACTAGGTCCCAGTCTCCTTGGACAACTTCACCCTTACAACTCCATTCAGAGTCATAGAAACCCCCCCCGTTCCCCTGCAGAGCAATGATTTAAGCACAGTTTGGCATGGCCTCCTGTAGGGGTCAAATGTAAATGTATTAATGAGAATACCTAATACTAATGGAACATTTCTAGATTGTCACGTTTTTATCCAAGGTCTCAGCCTCTGGGTGGACATAGAGGGACATTTTTATCATTAACACTTGGAAGAATTAGATCCTCCAATAAGAACATAAAAAAAAAAATCCAAGAGCATATAGTAAATAACCAGTGACAGGAAGGACCAGAATAGTACCAGATTCAGAGGAGGGAGGGCTCCCCTGCAGACAGAGGGTGCTTGAAGCTGGTCTTTGGAGGACAGGGAGAATTCTGTGCTAAGGAGAGCAAGCAAGAAGCCAGCCAAAGAGAACAGGATGGCCAGGAAAGGAGAGAATGAGGATCAGAGTGTAAAACATGCCTTGTAACTGGAGAAAGGTAGGAGGTGTGACTGAAAAATGCAAGTGAGTCTCAAGATCCTGGAGTGCACTGAGAATCAGGCTGCAAATTTTGAGCTTTAAGACACAGAGGTCTCAAAAAATTAGCTATTGATAGCTATCGACTGCTCTTAATGTCCTTCCATCATTACTGGTGTGTCACGTAACACTAGATCTCCTAGGGGTGAGCAATTAGAGGTCGTCTGCCCTGTGTCATGGAATGAAGGATTGGATGATCTAGCAGAGACATTGATACAGAGGAAGTTAAAATGTGGATGGAGTCAAAGACCTGGACTTTTGTCACCTTGTGATTTTCATCAAGAGCCTCATTTCATCAAGTGTAAAATAAGCATAATAGTATCTACCTCACAGGGTAATTAGACATTCAAAGTGCATGCAGTGTTGGAATCTACTTTGTAAGTGTATAATACATTATAGTTAGTATTAAGGAATGTTACCCAACTCCACTCCAACATTTAATTTCTTGGTTATACTCTGGAAGTGTTACGGTTCAAAAGAATGTGTCATGATGAAAATTATATTGTAAAAATAATGGAATATTTATAAGGCAAGTAGGATTGGAATGTAGAGAAAGTAGAAATCGGGAGTGACTTCTTCGTAGCCTAGGATGCCGTCATGGGGTGGGGAAAGACTGAACTGAGATGGGAGCAGTGGAGTAGAGAGGGCATGGGATAGTAATTTTAAAAACTGGTGATGGAAGAACTTTGTAAGAAGAGTGTTTAGGAATTAAAGATGATTCTGAATTACAGGAGAAATAGCTTATTTGAAACATCTCAATTCCAGATAAAAGAAAAATTTATTCAGAATAAGAGAAAAACTGTCTGGTGCTTCCTTATGCAACACAATAGCCACTGGCCACAGCACTTGAAATGCAGCTCATCCAAACTGAGACATTCTGTAAGTGTAAACCACACATTAGATTTCAAATATCTAATGTGAAAAAGAATGCTGAGTATCTCAGTAATTTTTATCCTGCTTACATGTTAAAATGATATTGTTTGGGATGTGTGTGTGTGTGCTCAGTTGTTTAGTCACCTCCAACTCTTTGCAACCCCATGGACTGTAGCCCACTAGTTTCCTCTGTCCATGGAATTTTCCAGGCAAGAATACTGGAGTGGGTTGCCATTTCCTTCTCCAGGGGATCTTCCCAACCCAGGGATCAAACCTGTGTCTCCTGCATTGGCAGGTGGGTTCTTTACCTGGGAAGCCCTTGAATTAAATCAAAGTATTTTAAGTTAATTTCACCTGTTTTACTTTACTTTTTAATGTGGCTAATAAAAAAAATTTTAAATAAAGATGTGGCTGGTATTACAATCCTATTGAAACTGCACTGGTCCCATGTATAATTCTCAGTAGAATCATAATGGAGCTTTTCCCAACTCAACATCTCAGCATTCTTTCCTAGGCTACTTGAATCAGCAGTACCTGTGAGCAGCCCTCTGGGTTTTTTTTAGAAGCTCCCTGTGATTATTCCCTCGTGGCTCAGATGGTAAAGAATCTGCCTGCAATGCCAGAGACCCAGGTTCAGTCTCTGGGTTGCGAAGATCCCTTGGAGAAGGGAATGGCAACCTACTCCAGTTTTATTGCCTAGAGAATTCCATGGACAGAGGAGTCTGGCAGGCTACAGCCCATGGGGTCACAAAACATCGGACACAGCTAAACCACTAACACTTAGTGATTATGAGGGCCACAGAGCTTCTGCCTTGGAACATTTTAAGTGTATTTAAGCTTAGTTTTAGTTTATATAATCATCACCAGGGGAGCTCTTTAAGAGATTCTAGCCCCAGATATTTTGATGACTTAGGCCTAGAATTCTGACTTGAAGTCCCTTGGAATCTTAATTTATCATGTGATCTGATATACACGAGCCAAGTACTGTGGTTGAAGAAATGCCACTCTTGGGAGGGAAGGGCTGTGTCACCAAACAGGTAGGTTAGGAATAGGCACCCAGCAGAACCAGAAGAGCAGGGGCAACAGTTGGGAGAGGAGGATGAAGGGAAAATCAGACTTATTTTTGACTTTTAAAAAGATTATCAAAATGGTCTGATAGGAAATCCTGTCTGCCTTGCTTAACTTGCTTGCATTCTGCTTTAGAATTTTCCTCCATTATTCCAAATTACACGACAGGGGTGTGTATGTGTGCTCAGTTGCTTAGCCACCTCCAAGGAATACTATCATCTTTTAAGGGCTTGCAGACTCTAAAAACCTCATTCTGGCCCTAGATAAGAATAAAACTAGTAATACCCTATCCATGGAGGCTGCTCTGTCTTCCTCTGTAGGCCACTAGGATAGGAAGGTTGTGTACACATACCAACCTTTTTGTTCATTAATCTTGAAGGCAGAAAGCCTCACCTTTTGGTCTTGATGCACGGCTTTTTGGGAAATCAGATTTTCCTTGTTAAAGGGTAAAAATACTACTATATTCAGAGGAAGATGGATCTTCTAGTAGGAAATGGCATCTGGCAAGAGGCCTCCGGCTTATTAAATACCCTACTTAGGTCTCCCTTGCAGGGCCTCCAGGGCTGGCTGGTCAACAGCACAGCACAAGAATCAATACCTCCAGCAACCAGCTTCCTGCCTACCAGAAGTAGCTGTTGAAAGACTGATCCTAACACTAATTAAAAGCCCACCCGCCTTGAGCTGCTGGGAGCCCAGGTCCAGGCTATATGCACCATCTCTGCACTCTCAGAACATGTAAATCACACCATGAGCTGGAACCCCCTTCTATTATATCTCAAAACATTTCCCAAGAGGTCAGAAATCTTATCCCTGGTATGTTTTGCTTCCTCCAACTAGCAAATTTCTTGCCCTTAACGAACAAATTACTTCGAGCCAATTTAGAATCCTAAGATTTAATCAAATTCCTATACCACTTAGTTTAGCAAATTCCTAAGAAGCAGACAGTAATCAACAGGCAATGACCTCCATGATAAGTGGTTCCCTGGAAGATGACACTCTCCTTCTCACACTTGGGCGATTTGATGGGCTAAACGTTCAGCATCAGGTGATCTGCTTCTTCTATCTTTCTGTCCTTCTTGAGAAGTCAGGGTGGCATGGCTGAAAACCCCATGCTTCCAGAAGTGCTTGTCAGACATACTATTGAGTTCAGACAATCTCAAAATACAAAATTCTGAAAATTGCCCTTGAGATGGAAAACCCAGCCACACAGAAATCAAGCCTATGATCCCAGCCTCTCCAACTCCAGACACTTAAAACCTCAACCAGGGGGCAGAACACCCCTGCCGTACTGTATGAAGGCATCTCATGGGAAATGCAGGCTGTTAGTGCCAACAGATATTGAAGCGATCATCAGACCCTACACTACTCAGCTCCCCTGGTGGCTCAGATGGGAAAGAATCTGCCTGCAATACAGGAGACCCAGGTTTGATCCCTGGATCAGGAAAATCCCCTGGAAAAAGGAATGGCTATCCCACTCCTGGGGAATTCCATGGACAGAGGTGGGCTATAGTCCATGGGCTCACAAAGAGTTGGACATGACTGAGTGACTAATACTTTCAATTTCCACTGTTCTCAGCAGGTAAAGGACTAAAGCCTGGAGAAGTTCAGTGACTTGGAAAAAGTGATATAACTAGTTAGTGACAGAGCCAGGACCAATTACCCAAGGTACGGTAATTGCAGCTCTTAGGTTTAAACTTGTATTAATTATGAAAGTAATTAAGAATGATATGCTTCAGAAAAAATTAAAACATCCTAAATATATATAAAGACCCTTTTGCTATCACACAATGCACAAATAATAAAAATATTCACATCATCAAGTTTTCCTACGGAACCAGCTTTATCACAACTACAATTCACTGAATATTTACCACATGTAAAGCACTGTGCTACAAGTATGGACATTGCTAACCCCATTTCAGAAATTAAGGCTGAGGACTGAGTAACTGTATAACTAAGTAATTGGATATGAATACCAAGTAAAGAGTCCATTAACTAATAATGGCAGAGTCTGAATCCAGGTCACTTTGTGTTCCGAGTGAACCCTCTTAACCATAATGCTATATCACCTCCTAGAACCACATCGCTCTCTGTGGATGGCCAGATTTCTTTAGAGTCCTGCAGCTAGCTCAAAATTCTTCAAAAATAGACCCACCTGTCCCTGTGATCCACCTCCTATCCCCACACACACCCACACGCTGCTGTCCAATGCCTGATCTCCAGGATCCACTCTCAACTTACCACTGGAAGAACCTATACACTGTCTAACCAGGGCAAACAACACTCTTTCCTAAAGTTTGCTTGATGGCTAGATTGTCCCCACTGGATGACAGACTTTCCTATAGACTTCAAGTGTAGATACTTATATCAACTGAAAAAAAAGACAAAACTGCACAACGTGAGAGTTGTGAGTTAAGCTTTGTTTGGGGCAAAATGACTACCATGGCCCAGAAGACAGCATCTCAGATTGCTCTGAGGTACCGGTTCTGAAGAGGTAGAGGGAGATGTCTGTATTATATATGATTTTAGTGAAGAGGCTAAAGTGAATGAAGTTGCTCAGTCATGTCCAGCTCTTTGCAACCCCATGAACTGTAGCCTGCCAGGTTCCTCCAGCCATGGAATTTTCCAGGCAAGCATACTGGAGTGGGTTGCCATTTCCTTCTCCAGGGGATCTTTCCAACCCAGGGATCGAACCAGGGTCTCCCACACTGCAGGCAGACTCTACTATCTGAGCTACCAGTGGGTATTTGCAGTCAAACACACATTTTGGCAGAGACTTGCTGCTAGTCACGAGGAGCAGATGTCATTGTTAATGATTTTAGTGCTTTTCTAGGTATGAGAAGATGCAAGAATTTGGGCTCATAAATCTTCTCCTGAAAATACTGACCTATATGCAGGACTCTTCTGCTATTTTGTCCCAGGGCACAGAGTGCCTCATCCTGATCTCCACCCTGAGCTCATTTCGGGGTGTGCTAAAGGTCAGAGGCTGCAGTGGCTCATGACTTCATCCTTGTCAAGAGGCAGATGGCAAGTGTCAGTTGTTAGTTGGTACCTGGGATGTCTTCAGCAGGAAAAAGGAAGCAGCATGCCATACTGGAGGAGAGGGCAACCTCACCATCTCCCTCACAGCTCTGCCACAAACCAGCCCAACTTCGAAGACAAGAGAAGAAAGACAGTGTCCTCAAGCCCAGGTTCTCCTCTCTTGAGGAATCTCACTTTTATACTCTGACATCTCCTCACCCAACCTCTCAAGTCCTAGAGTCTTTCCCACCCCCTTTCTTAGCAGATAACCTAGCTGAAGACCACTCACCACCCCGTTTATCACCTAAACAATGACACTTTGATAAGTGCAAGGGGGTATTGATAAATATGTTGGGACATTCCAACATAAACTATCCTAGGCCACCTCGATGAAGAGTCACCCTGTAAAATCTCCCTGTTGCCTTCTCTGCAAGACAAATTTTTAATGGGCAGTGGAGGCAAACGGCCCACTTGCAGGAACAGGCTCTTTCCCAGTGGGGGTTCTGACCAGAGTGTCCACCCCCTCTGAATCTCTCCACCGTCCCTGGCACAGGGAACTTAGAAGGGCAACAATTCGCCAAGCAGGTTGGCTGGTCTTAATTCAAATTTAATTCCTTCTTTCAAACTTTAATTTCTTCTGAAGTGGGTGATGGTCGAGGATAACGGGTATGGAGGTGAATTTCTTAGCAAACTAAGGCATCAGATAGAAAAGGTGGGTCACTCGTGAGCCTTCAAATTTGGCTGGAGACGCTTTCACATCGGAGGCGAGCAAACGCAAAGGTTTTCTGCCCCCTGCTGGTGAAAATGAGTCTCTGCCAAGGAGAGGACTTCCTGCATTTGAGTGCTTGGGGATGCCTTCAGGAATTCGGACTCTTCAGCTTATACCAGTGGCGAACCACAGAGTGACCATTTCAAGCATTCATTCAGCAAGCATCTACTGTGAGCCGGCTGCACCCTAAGCCAGGGGAGGAAACAGTAAGATGATCAAGATTCCTGCCCTTTGTGATTTTGAATAGTTGCAATTTATTTCATGGGAGGACAGAGGGCAGAAACATTGTGTAATCATCTTTGTATCTTACACACACACATACATACATACATGCACAAGAGCCTATCCCTTGATATGCTGAAATGTTTAGGAGATGCCCAAGAATGATACATGTTCTAGTAATTTCTCTCAGCTCATTTTCATTGGGAAACAATGAATATGGCACACAGAAACTAATCCTAAGGGTTATCTTTATTTCTACTTCTTGCTTCTACTTTCCTTATGACCTCTACCTTTTGTCCTATTACCATCAGACACAAGTACCCAATTGTCTCAGATTGAAAGTAAGCTAAACTTACAAAATTATTTCTAAATTATAGACATTAAACACTTTCCAAGTATGTTTGCAGTAAAGGAATTGGAAGAGTAGGGAGAAGTGGAAAAAGCAGAACAGAGTAAGCATAATACATATTAACTTAAAGAGCAAAATGCCATAAGGTCTCAAATAGGTTTTGTTTTTTGCTTTGTTATCTTAACTGCTGCTTTGGGGGACTGAATTGAGAGGGCTTCTCAAATTGGATTCTATAGATGATTAGTATAGACTTCAAGATATGAACTTCATCTTGACTGCCTAGGAATTATGTAACCTTTGACAAATACCTACCTTGCTGTGCCTGTCTCATTGCTTATAAAACAATGGTTACAATATAGCCTTCCTCAGAGGTGAGGATACTTTGAAAGTCCAAGCGTTGTTGTTTAGTCGCTAAGTCCTGTCCAACTCTTTTGCAACCCCATGGGCTGCAGCCTGCCAGGCTCCTCTTATCTATGGGATTCTCCAGGCAAGAGTACTGGAGTGGGTTGCCATTTCCTTCTTCAGGGGATCTTCCTGACCCAGGGATTGAACTCACATCTCCTACTTTTTCAAGAAGATTCTTTACCACTGAATCAATCAGGGAAGCCCTTGAAAGTGCAAGAGACTAGTACTCATTATTATTATTCTGATGGAAATAATCAGAGAATTAGAGGAATTAAAATATGTCAAATAGCTAAAACAGTGGCTGGAATATAGTAAACACTCAAATTGTTTGTGCTTGTGTATGCCTGTATGTTTGTGTATTTCCCTAATGACCATTCTGTCAGGTACATGCAATCAGGGAATGAAATAAAATTTCTATTGAGAGTTCAATGACTTCTTCATATTAACCAATGGTCAAGTGGATGCTGGAACCTATAGTCAGTATAGCACAGTCTATAGCCTAGAATATCCTCCACACACTGTTTACCACTTGCCTCTTAAGAGGTCTCTATCCTGAGAGTTTGTGGATCACAAGCCGAGGATACATCAACTGATTAAGAAGCAAAACCCCATGAAGTAGCAAATGGGTCATTTTAAGTGCTGATGTCAGTTAGGGAAACTGATAGAGCGAAACAGAAATAAACTTCAGTGTCAGGCTGGGAGAGATCATTTTAGATGTACTCTGGCTAAAAGTCATTCCCTCTTCCAAAAACAACAGAGGCTTATAAAGCCTGTCCACCTCTGCAGAATACATATTTTGTCAGCAGCGTCTACAATAAGCATTCTATAGGGTCAGAGATGAGGTGCCTTGAAATCCCCAGTTTTATGTCCCAAAACAGAGACACACAGCTGGTAAAAGCTCAATTTAAAGTTTAAGTTTTGAACAATTGCAGACAGAGAAACTGAGAATGCTCTGGAATTGGTAAACTGATCCCAGCAGTTGACTTGTAGAATATGAGTAATTTCAGACCACAAGGCAAAGCAGAAGAGAATCAGGGCAGGACCAGAAGGGCCCTAACAAAGGAAGGAGATGCTCAGAGAGCCACAAATGAGACATGTCCTCGGGGAGAAATTCTTTTCCCGGGTTTAGTGGGGGAGGAACTAAATGTAGATGTGGTTATAGCTGTGTGTCATTTATAATGTGCTTTCTGGGTGTATTTGAATGAGTTAAGGAAAATGAACATAAATCTTTCCAAGGTCTCTTTCCATCTCAGTTCGTCACTTATTTGGTCTTCATAAACATCCCAAGTTTAAAATAATTCCATGAAATTTAAAAGATGTGTAAAACAAGTCCATTCCTGCTTGGGTATCTAACACATTATACTTACCCTTCACTGACTATGTTTTTATTCCCAAAGTGCAATTTTCAAGTCATCAGACTGATAAACAAATCTCAGTGACCTAGTAAGAAGCAGTGGATTTCTGATCCAGTGAGTGTCATAGAAACTGGTCATCAATGTGACATGAAAAGAAATAGAAATTAGTGCCTAGAGAATGTCAACTCCTTAGCTTCAGACTCTGTATTAATGGCTTGACAATTTGTCCCAACATTGCTTTTTTATACTAAATAAAGAAACAAGCCCCTTCAGAACTTCTGAAGGATGACAGATGTATTCCCAATTCTACTGATGTTACCCACATAATAGTTCTCAGAATTGCCTACCACTTTACCACCTTCACCCTGAATCCTAATAGACTTTCACATTAAATTTTATATTAAAATATTTATTGTGGTCCTAGCAACATTTCTAATGAAGGCAGTTACTGGAAATGGAGGGAAATGCCAGACTCCAAGTCATCATTTTCATCATAAAGAAGAGCTGATGTGGCATTGCAAGAACAGGTCACCCTGCTTCATGTTCATTTAAAATAATACAGGAAACGGAAAAATTGCTATCAATTTAGACTGAGCAAGAATTTCCAATTTGAGAGGGTGAGGTCGAAAGCACCCACTAACGAACTGCTCAGTCAAACTTGGTTGGTGAATACTCTTGACCTGTAACAGGACTGAGGAAAGCTCAGGCTAGCCTTTATTTCCTGACCTGAACAGAGTTGAGTTCATCATCTGAATAACTGTCCTGCGCATCTGAGATGAACTGCCCCCAGCTCGCCCTCCAGCATCTATACATCAGAGCCCAGATACCACATATCACAAAGCCCTTGTTAGAGGTTCAGACGAAAGTAACCTCAGACTCTCCAATCCAACACTGTTTCTTTCAGAGAACACAGAGGAAACATGCTGAGCGGAAAAAATATTTCATTGGAAGGAAAAGAAAAGCTCTATTAACTTTTCTCTTCCTCTCATTAATTGGCACAGCCACTAACTCATCATCTCCTGGCAGAATGCCAACTGTAATGCCATGTGGATCGTGAGTGGGATGAGATTCCAGTAGGTCTCTGGAGTTCTCCTCCTTTAAACACCACTTTTGAAAGATTCTGCCCAAAGATTCTTTCCAGTGTCCTGTTCTTTCTCATCTCCCACTTATTGCCTCTTCTTTATAGAAAAATCTCTAAAGTGGGGGTAATCTAATCACATGAGGAATTAGAGATGGGGGCTAGAACTGATTTTCCTTCTAGATCCACATAATACAAGGGCCTGAAAGGTCAGCCTAAGTTGCTTCTCCTCCTAATGCCTACGTGTTTGATGGCAGAAGGAAGGAAAGATGCAGACAGCTACTATAGACCTGATAGAGCCTAATAGTGGAAGTCTGTCTTTACTGAAATATTTAAATATGCACTAGAAAGCAAGAAAAATGTTCTGCTCTATCTTTAACAGCTGGCAGTAAATGAAGACTTCTACAATGAGGTGGCATTTATAAGTTCACAGTGACACTAATTCAGTCAGCCAGCCAGATGAGAAGTCACTGATGAGAGTTAAACTAGCCATTTGGCATCTTGTACATGATGCATGTGAGCTACTAAAGAAAAGATATTCCTGTTCCAATCCAGAGAAGCAAGTATCAAAAGCTGCTAACAGTCCTTCCTGGGATGGAGAGTGAAGTTTTTGATGGCACACAATTTTTTTTTTTTTCACTAATAACTAGGCTCCATGCCCTACATTTTTATCCCCTGAGATGGTTATTTTTGCCTAAATGTCCCTTCCATCCTAGCACTTTCAAAGCTTTGGTCTATTCTTGCATTTACTAATTCAACCAACAACTGGGCAAGATATGGTTCAAAATGCTAGAAGGGATTAAAAGATCCAGAACACACCCGTAAGTGTCTCACAATATAATAGACAGCTCTACAAACAATTCCATTTCAGAAAGAAAATCATTCCTATTATATACATACATACATACATGTATATGAACATACACACATATGTACACAAACACACACATAGAGGGAGGGGAGAGAGAGGGTGAACAAAGAGCACAGACAGGAGTCTCTGTTGCCTAGGAAATTGGGGAGGTATCACAGAAATGGGAAGGAATGTTTGAACCAAAACTTGAAGTGCAGGAAGATTTTCTCAGGTCAGCAATGGAGGGGACAAGGCAAACCACATTCAGCTAAAGGAACACCGTTTGCAGAGATCCAAAGGCATAAGATAGCAGAGCTCTTCAGAGAACTGAAATCCTGTGACCACTGTCAACATTTTCATATTTCCTCTTTGGTTGACTCTAGATGGACAACGATCATGCTCATGGAATGATCCCAATGCATTCACCTAAGATAAAAGAGTAAAAGCCCTGGGCTCAGAAGGTTCTTTTCATGACCATTATCAGTGATGGTTGTCAATTAATTCAGTGAGCTGATGCAGTGAAGAACAGTGGCCCTCAAGACAAGTCGCTGGAAGGGGACGCAGGGCAGAGGATAGGAATGTGGGCTCTGGAACCAAGATGCCTTGTGAGCATTATGCAGGATAACGATACAATGAGGTAGTTAGCATAATGTCTGGTGCAAAAATCACTTAAAGATCAGGTGCTATCACTATTATTTATATCACTATAGTTGTTATTTAGACAATGACTTTGTGGTAGCAATGAATTTTGGTATTCATTAAGACATTTAAATCTACAGGACAAGAGTATGAGTTAGCATGAGTAAAATGAAATTATCTAGTAATATATCAAAAGAACTTAAATCTACAATTAGAGCTACAAATTTATGTAAATTTTCATAAAAATTCATAGACTAAATTATGTTCTGTATAATGAATATATACATATATGTGTATTTCCACCTGCAGCAAATATTCATAGTATAAAAGAAAAATAGGGGATAGATGGCTGTGATTTTTGTTAAACAACAGTTGTTTGTGAACAAATTTTTGTAATGTTGCTTCCTGAAAGATTTTCTACATTTCTACTTTTACTACATTTCTTTATTAGGTTGACAATACCTACCAGGAAAGCTATTTTATGTCAGTTTGTATATTTGTCTCCTCTTTATATAAAATGAATGTTATCAGTTGGCTATCTTACCAAAATAATTTCTAAAGAGGTCAGGTATTTTAAGTCTAATACAAGTTGGACTTTCCATTTTGGATGCTCATTAACTCTAAAAAATGAAAGAAAACTTAGCCACATGCATTCAAATGAATTTTAAGTTGCCCAGTAATCTTCAAGCAAAAAAAGCCAGGAATAACACTGACTCAGTCATCTGAATAATGTCTCAGAACACAATAAAAAGATTCAGAATTTTTTTCCAGTTTAACATCTGTTGGTACATACTAACTTACTAACATCAATATATAATGGTTTGAAATTGATAGCCAGATTATGTATGGGCATGGGAAAATATCTTATTTAGAAATAGTTCTGCCTGAAAATGTGAGAAAGCACACTACATACTACGTCAGCATCTATGAATTCAAGAGTGACAAGCACTGATCCATTGAATCTTTCTGAAGCCTATGCTATAGGGCAGACAGTGTTCTCAGTGCTAGGAAGAAGGCAAGGTGCAAAATAAAAATCACTGTCCTCATGTTGTTCACATTTGAAGGTCATCATTTTCATCCTGGCTTAAATTTGTCCGTGCTTAGACAATACAGTGTCCACGTCCACTGTATTTGGGTGTGGAGCTTGCTCTAACAAGTCACTCAGATCCTCCTTCATGGATAAAGAATCAGACTCTGAGCACAAACTCCCACTTACAAGATGAATAAGTTCTGGCGATCTAATGTATAGCAAGGCAGCAACAGTTGACAATACTGTGCTGTATATTTGAATGTTGCTGAGAGTAGATCTGAAATGTTCTGATCACAAAAAAGAAATTGTAATTGTGTAACGTGATGGAGGTGCTAATGCTATAGCCATCATCATGTTAAAATATATAAGTGCATGAGCTCAACACTTCCTACATCTTAAACTTATACTCTATTGTATGTCAATTATATCTCAATAAACTGGGAACAAAATAATAAAGAATTTATTCCTCAATTGCTGAGCATGTAGCTGTCCACCTTCTTTAGAGATTTGAACTAGCTAAAGAAAACTAGTTCCCCTAAAATCAGACCTCCTTCTGGGGAAGCCCATAGCCAAAGACCAATTAATGATAAAATTCAGAACATGGGACACATCAGCAGAGACTTTTTTATTGCCTCTACATTGGGGTTCAACTATCACTTCTCCTTCATTCCTTAAGAATTGGTCCCAGCAGCATTACCAAATATAATCAGTAATACGCCTCCTATATGCCTTTCTCTGTTTAACATTTGGCTTCCCAGGGAACCCAAATGGCAACATATTTTGTATCAGGAGTGAGAAAACAAATGCCAAGATGAGAATTTCAAACAGAATCACCTGCCCAGCTGCTGGCAATGCAGATCCATCTCTGACCATAGGAGCAGCATAGACAGAGCCCTGGCACAGGGTAACAGTGCAATTGTTGAAACTTCTATACCCGGTGAACAAAAATTGTGGAAGGAAATGCATTAGCTAAGTTTGAGGGGAAATAGCAACTCTGAGGACAGTGAAGGGCTTCCCTGGTTGTTCAGCGGTAAAGAATCTGCCTGCCAATGCAGGAGATGTGGGATCGATCCCCCAGTCAGGAAGATCCCCTGGAGGAGGAAATGGCAACCCATTCCAGTATTCTTGCCTGGAGAATTCCACGGACAGAGGAGCCTGGCAGCTACAGTCCATGGGGTTGCAAAGAGTCAGACATGACTTAGTGACTAAGGAACAGCAACAAAGGAGGGTGAAATAGGGTGTCTGTTGCCATCTCTTAATGCTCTGGATGAGGACAACAAAAAGCTGAGATGCACAATTTGGCAGTTAAAAGCTAAGTGTAAAAGGCAGAGTACGCCTTTGGTCTTGAATGAAGTGGTCCTTATCTCCTCAGCAGGAGAGCAGAGAACGCTATGGATCTCACTTAGGAACAGTCAAGTTTCATAGACTAAACTCTCAACTAGGGTAGATTAGGTGTGCCACAGACAGATCCCTGATTTCAAAGGAATGAGACGCTGACACATGGAATGGCGACATCTACCCTGATGGACTCAAAAATCCTGAATCACTGCTGCAAATTCTATAAGCCTGCTTAAGTAGCCCAATCCTCCCAGTGAAGAGTAAACCCTCATCTTTTGCTTTAAAGTCACACAGAGATCTCATCCATACAAAAAAGAAAAGTGCCAGCTCAGGATCTGACTCCATTCTCCCCACCTCACCCACTTGACCAGTAACTATGGTAAAAATCACAACATAACTCAGTTGGATACAGGCTAGAAAGAGGGAGACAATACCCCAGAGTGAGTAACTGCCAGTGCAGCTCTAGCCAGAAAAGTATAAATAGGGCTGGATTCTGAGTGTGCTGGGCCATGGTGGCTAAAACATAAATGGGAATAGAAGTATTAATACTGGAGTCTTCCTTCACGATACAACAATTAACAATCTGACAAGAACCATCGGAAATGATGCAAACACAGCTAGGATGACCTCTGTTGTTGTTGCTCAGTCGCCCAGTCATGTCCAAACCTTGGCAACCCCATGGCACACCAGCCCTCTAGAGGCATGAAAAAGGTGATGGCCCAGACTAAGTGAGATAGAAATAGCAGAATTACTGTGCCAGACAATGGAAAAGGGATTTGAAAATGTAGAGAAGTTGTTATGTCCTTGTGGATATACTACATAGGAGAAGAAAATCCACCAGATCACTTTGTTTCTCAGGAGAGCTAGAGGGGATACCATTTACTAAAGAAACAAGGAGTGACTGGTGAGAGGGACAAGGACTTCACGAGAAGTTTGGTGGTGCTCCCTTATGAAGGCCAGAGAAGGTGGTTGGAGATGAAAACATGGGCTCACATCTGATGACCACTGAGCATGCTAACTCGAAGGCAAGCCAGCCCCCACATCAGCACTTAACCAGTAGAAGCCAGGGGGGTGCATGCATTGTGATGAGTGGCAAGGTCAATGCGGTGGTGGATGGAGGGCTGACCAACTGGGGGATCTGTATATCCTTAATAGAAAAGAGTTTCTCTAGGGGTGAACTAGATGGTCAGTCAACAAGGGTGCTTTTCAATCTGTATTATTGAAAGAAATCCAAGATGGTTAATCAAGAGTCTGCAGGTGGTTACCCCAATCAGAGTCATGATTCCTTTATCAGTTTCTAAACCTGAGTCAGGTTTCAGAATCAGCAACCATTGATTGAAGGAGATGCTGGGTTTCCAGGAGAAAGAACCCAGTGACATTGTGGCAAATATCAAGAAATGATTCCCCTCAATTTTCCCCCAGAGACCTAAGCAATTGATTCAGGGAACTGAACTCTTAAGAAAGGGAAATCCAAACCTTTTAAGGACTTTGCAAGGGCTCTGAATTCACAGTGACACTTGGATATTCAGTCTGCATCCAGTGACTGATCAACACAGTTAAAACATGACCAGGGGACCTCCCTGGCGGTTCAGTGGTTAAGAATCTGCCTGCCAATGCAGGGGACACAAGTTCGATCCCTGGTCCGGGAAAAGTTCACATACTGCGGAACAACTAAGCCCAAGCAACACAACTACTAAAGCCCATGCACACAAAGCCTGTGCTCTGCAGCAAGAGAAGCCACCGCATCGAGAACCCCGTGTACCACAACAAAGAGTAGCCCCTGCTCCCGGCAACTAGAGAAAACCTGCACAGCCGTAAATGAATAAAGCGTGTAAGTTAATGGTTGAAAAAAAATTATCAGGCCCTTACTCCAAACTCAAGGGGATTCTGGAGGGGCACTGAAGCCCAGAGCTCCCCAAGTGTTTGGATGAGACCTTCCTTGGGATGACTCTGCATCTCATCTTTCTCTGCCCAGTTCTCCCTTTCCTCCCATCCATGGGCATCAATTGCAAAAACACCTCATACTGAATACCCTGAAAGTTCATCTTCTCAGAGTCCACTCTCAGGTTAACCAATCTGCAACACTGGGCAAGTCAGGGAAACTGGTGGGAAATGAACGATACCTTGTGTGCAGTCTCCTCCAGGTCTGTTCTCCCTGCTTCTGTTTGTTCTCTGGACTGTGTCCTCTAAGCCCCTTTTACCCGCTGGCTTCTCAAGGGAGAACAACAGGCGATCAAAGGGTGGGAAGAAAAACAATGAAAGTATTTGTCCCCAGGTTCTCTTGTGGTTTTGCCACAGACTGGTTCATGGGCCACACTCATCAGGCTGCTTGCCCCACAATTTCCTCATAACTGGGCCGGTTACCACAGCCAACGACATTCATGTTGTTAAAACAGTGGATTTATTCCATTCTTAGTTTCATATGACTTCTAGGAAGCAATCCACCCGTCTCACCTTTCCCTTGTTTGTCTTCTGTGGCTCCATACTTTCCCAGTATTTCTGCAACAACTCTTGTCACTCTTTAGATCCTTTGCTTACTCATCCTCCTCTATAAAACTACTCCGTGTTGGAGAGTTACTCTACTAGTTTTCAAGTATTAGCATGAATCAGAATCACCTGGAAGGTTTCTTAAACTATTTCTGGGCTCCACCCCCAGAGTTTCTGATTCACTAGGTCTGGAATGTAGCCCAAGAATTTGCATTTCTAATCCCAAGTGGTGCTTCTGGTCTAGGAATCATACTTCAAGTATCATCATCCTACCTGACTTTCTGCTGGACTGCAGATATACGTATTTAACAAAACTATTTGGATACTTCCAGGCGCTGCAGATGCTACTTGTCTAAAGCTATTGTCATCATCTAGTACCCACATCTGTTTCTCATCCAGTTATGTATGTCTTAATCAACTCAACTACTTGCCGAAGCCAGACACCGGATGCCATCCTTGATTACTCCCTATCCCTCACTCCCCACAGGGTTTCCCAGGTGGTGCTAATGATAAACAACCTGCCTGCCGATGCAGGAGACGTAAGAGACATGGGTTCAGGGTTTGATTCCTGGGTAGGGAAGATCCCCTGGAGGAGGGCATGGCAGCCCACTCCGATATTCTTGCCTGGAGAATCCCAAGGACAGAGGAGCCTGGCGGGCTACAGTCCATAGGGTCACAAAGAGTTGGACACGACTGAAGCAACTGAGCACGCATGCACCTCACCCCTCATACAATCAGTTACCAACTCCTGATTTCCACCCCCATGCACTGCCCTCAGTCTCATCCCATGTTACTCTCCACTGGACTCTCATTTCCCCCATCCTGGGGTCCCGCGTCCTGCTTTTCTCCCTGCCTGGCTCCACCACCCTGCTTCTTCTACCAAATTAACTCCTAGTCATTCTTGGCTTCCCAAACTAGATTGTTTTAAATTCTATACGAATTTATTTGTAAATCTTATAATAAAATTGCCCTTTATGATATTTAAAAAATATTGTTAATATTCAAATAACATTTCATTAACTACCACGCTCTGAAAAACAGAAACCATGTGTGTCATTCTTTGTGAACCCCAAAAATACTTGCATGCATGCGTGCTGATTCCCTTCAGTCATGTCCAACCCTTTGCAACCTTCCCCACCTACCAATGCAGGAGACTTAAGAGACGCAGGTTCAATCCCTGGGTCGGGAAGATCCCCTGGCGGAGGGCATGGCAACCCACTTCAGCGTTCTTGCCTAGAGAATCCCCTGGACAGAAGAGCTCTGCAGGTTACAGTCCATAGGGTCGCAAAGAGTAGGACATCGACTGAAGCGACTTAGCATGCACGCACATACTCCCTTCCCCAGAGGCATGTCACAAAGAGCTAATGCCGAGATAGAATTCTTGGAGTCCTGGACTTGAATAAACGCTTTAGAGACAAAGTTTATGTGACCACTTCCCCACTGTTGTCTCTCTTCTGTTTTAACAGATTCATATACAATTGCATAAAACTATCCTCTTCTCTCTGTGTAGTTGCAGAGCAGGCTTTCAACGTGATGAAACATCGCCATCTAGAGTAGAAGAGCGTGCACTGCAGCATCTCACCCCAAAGCGGATCTGACCGCAGAATCCTAGAATCGCAGTTAATAACCTTGCAGAGAGCAAAGGGGCCATATGGAACGACGTGAAAATCCTTACCTCTTGGCTCTCCTTTGAGATGGAAATGCCTCCATTCAGGAATCTATTATTCACAAGCTGAGGTCAACAAACCACCAGAAATCATAGGTGTGTAAATTCTAAAGTTTATGAAATGATCTTAAAATTTAAGCAATGGATACACACAAAGATTTATACATTTCTTATCAGAGAGATGCTTGTGACATCAAAAGAACCAAAGGAATAGCAATGTCCAACAATAGAGGCACTTAAAAGTTGTGGAGCACTTTGAGACCAATAAGACAGCATGTGAAGATAAAGGAATTGGTTGGATTATATCGGGCTTCAAACACTGGAGGAAAATGTACAAATTTGCCTAAATGCTTGTTCCCTTTTGTTCCTATCACTGGTGCTTGTTGCCCTTTTTGATGGTGCCATTATAATTTTTAATGCCACATCCAGTGACACTGAATATTCCCTGTAGTATTATAAAGGTTACTAGTCTTCTTTTTGCTGCCTTTGGAATTATCTAGCTTCCTCTATTTGCCATTTGACTTTATGGAGTCTTAACATTTGCTTTGTCTATGGATGTTGCATGCTGGGAAGCTCACCCAGTGCTCTGAACAGTGTCCCCTGCATCTACAGCGCTGAAGGAGGCTGTCAAGTGCTCCTTGGCTGTGATGTAACCATGCCTAGAGCCCAGGAGAAAATAAAAGGTGCTGAAGATGGGCTTCCCAAATACAAACGATGCCAAGGAAGGGAAATTTGCCTTTACAGGATGCAACACAGATCAAGTTACCAGTGGGATCATCAGCTTTTACATGGGAGAAAATAAAAAGAGCTTTTTGTAAGACTTTTATAAGTTTTAATAATTCACAAAGATTATTTGAAAATGTCATAGATTCTACCACTGCCACAATTTCAGACTTAACAAAAAGAGCAGGTGATTAAATTCAGAGATATTAATCCACTAGTCCTATTCACCAAATATCATTGATTGCTTATCATGCACCAGCTTGCGGCCTAGCGATGAAAAACAAGACAGACATCGTCCCTGGGATCAGGAGTCTAATAGTCTAATAGTTTACTGGGGAAACTGATGTTTCGAATGCAGAGCTCTACGAGTTATAATATCCGTGGTTTCCAGGCATGCCACTTTCATGTCCTGATTTTTGTCTGGCATCTATTCCACCTCACAGTCCATCTGAGGGTAGGACATGTGACCTAGAGTCAACCCAGTCGGCTCATTTCGTTCCTCTCTGTTTAGGGATAGGTTCTGGATTGGGTTCAGAGTCCAGGGAAAGCCAGTCAGAACTAACAAGGCACAAATTCCAAACTTTGGTTTGAGCTCTCAGAGAGGAGGGCACTCTTTTCTGGCTGGACAATGGCAGCACCTTACCACCACCAGAGGGAGATGTTGGCGAGCGGAGGCAGCACGGTGGAAGCCTGCAGGACACCAGCGCCTGTGTCTTAGAGGTTGTCTGAGCCCTCATCAGTTCCCTCTGCAAACCCAGCTATAATTCCAGCATTTGTGTATCATTTAAGTCAATATTTTCTGTATTTGGATTGTATGAAAATGTTCAAATGGATAGGTGAAGTTCATTCAGCATGCCATTGCGATTTACAGTCACCAAAGAAGTTTTCCCTGAAGTTCCTAAAAGTTCATCAGAGTAAGCAGGGGAGGGGGGAAATGCTCCCAGAAGAGGGAAGAGCATACACAGGCCTAACGGTCAACAGAGCAGGGAGCCTGGACTATCATTTTTCACCTGTTACACACTGCCTGCAACTGTTTTCACCTATATATGTGCTAGGAATTGGGCCTCATGAGCACTCCTCACTTTCAGATGAAACAAAGCAAGATTTTGAAGCCCCCAAACAACCTCATCACTCTTAATGAATGTGAAAATGTGAGAAGTCCACGTGGTAAAACAAGGAAAACAAACAAACAAAAAGATAAGAAAGAAATCAGAAGCAAGTCACAAAGAAAATACACATATACCAGGCTCCCACTGACAGGCTCTTTTCCCAGAATAAATAAGAGATAGACATACTCTCACCACACTTGTGCACACACGCACATATTCCAGGGTTGCTTTGTGCTCTAACAGTGGTCATTTATTATGCTTTTTTTCAATGAAAGATATAGAAATACTGAGGTGTGCTGATATGAGCACTTTTATATGCTGTAACACAACCATTCTATAAAATAATTTGAGAATACATATTAAGAGTCTTCGGAGAAGGCAATGGCAACCCACTCCAGTACTCTTGCCTGGAAAATCCCATGGACGGAGGAGCCTGGTAGGCTGCAGTCCATGGGGTCGCGAAGAGTCGGACACGACTGAGCGACTTCACTTTCACTTTTCACTTTCATGCATTGGAGAAGGAAATGGCAACCCACTCCAGTGTTCTTGCCTGGAGAATCCCAGGGACGCCGGAGCCTGGTGGGCTGCCATCTATGGGGTCACACAGAGTCAGACACCACTGAAGTAACTTAGCAGCAGCAGCAGCAGCAGCATTAAGAGTCTTATAAATATTAACTTGGCTTAGTAATTCTACTCCTAGAAACTGGAAAAGCTTTAGGTATGATACAGACAACATCACCATATTTGTAATATTTTGATATTTATAGTATAAAAAATTAAAGTAATTTAAATATCCAACAGAAAGGTAACATTATTGAATTTCTAATTGAATGAATATTTTACACCAAAGGATGTTTATCAAAAGTTAAGAATAATAGAATACATTTTGCTACAATACGTGAAAAGAACTGAATATAAATTTGCAGGTATGATATAATCTTGACTCTGGGAAAACAAGCTATGCTCATTTCAATCTCTTTGTTGATTCAGCTTTTAGTTTATAGGAATAAGATGAGAAATGGATTAAATATATTTCCCAGTGAAACAAATCTTAGCTTTTCAGGTATGATCAAAGTAGTCTGCTCAATTCTCTGCTCAGTTATCTGGATATTCATTGTGGTCAGCTGCCATGGGTTGTTTTACTTATGGAGGAGCCTTGATTGCCCAGGACTGAGTAGCTGACCAGACAGCGACAGGCATCCAGGCTGGGCTTGACAGAAATTGTGTCAGTTATCAACAACTGAGTAGCTGCTGATAATTGACATGATTTCTGTTAACAATGTGATCACATGCACTGCTCAGTGTTTAAAAAATATCTTGTAGTTCATATCCTCATTCCTTCCCTTCTTTTAAGTGTACATTATAGATATAGTTGCCAAGAAACTTCATTACTTACATTCAGTTACAATCACCTTACTTTAAAATAGGTTTTCTTTCTTCCAGGATGTGAAAAAAAATTCCACTTGGCAAATAGTCCAGATATCTGGTCCCTACATTGACACTAGGCAGCAGGCTGTTAAGAGAAGAAAAAAGAGACAGCCAATTCAGTTCCCTGATGTACTGATACAAGCAGCCATTGGTGAAAGACATGTCCTTAAGTCACTTCAGAAGATGTTCTGTTACACTCCGGAAAGTGGGAAGGGACAATCAAGTAGAGAGTATATTTCACAAACAATAGTTTCCACTTGACGGAGGGAAAAAATAGCATAGGCTTCTACTATAATTGTTGTTTTTTTTTTAATCACACAGAAAATGCCTTAAATTTTTAATCTCCAGTAGCTGCCTGAATACAATCACTAACGGCCTAAATCTGAAGACCAGTGAGTTCACGCTGATGTTGAGAGGAGCAACTGCAAAGACACATACATCCTCCCTTGGTGGTGTCAGTTCTTGCATTTCTCATAAACCACGCAGAGCCAGTTACCACAAGACCCAGAGGATATGAAGTCTGTTCATTAGGTTGGTCCCAGCCAACCTAAAGAGCCCCATGGGTGTTGGGACCTCAGTGGTGGCAAGATCCACAGGATCTCAGATCTGGTCTTTTATGCCACAAAATACAGCACCTTTGGAGATGTTTAGAATTTTTCCACTTATCTACAAAGTATTTCTACTTCAGTATCTCCTCTCTCATGTCTAACTCATGGACTCAAGGTATCCTAGGACTGGAAGAAACCCTAACAGGGGTCTCCAACCTCTGGAATCTGATGTCTGATGATTTGAGGTGAAGCTGATGTAATTATAATAGAAATAAAGTGTACAGTAAATGTAAGGTGCTTAAATCATCTGATACCATATCCCACACCCCTCCTCCACTGTGGAAAAATTGTCTTCCATGAAACTGGTCCCTGGTGCCGAAAAGGTGGGGGACCACGGCCCTAGAGGATTACCACATTCATGAGGTGGGGCATGGGGAGACAGCAGGTGTCAGAGGTAGGGATACTTACAAAGGCAGGGGTGGGAGTGCTTGGCTGGAGGGAGCATTCATTCCAGGTGGTAACCTGAGACCATTTTAGGATCTATTTGCCTTCAAGGACACCAAAGCTCTTCCTCAAAAGCCAAGGTTTCTCATTAATTCAGCCCGCTGGCTCTCACCAGAGATGAGTGAGCAGCTAAGCAAGCTGAGGTTCTTCAGCTGAGCACACAGGCCCAGATGGTCATCATCTAATAGAGACAATGCTTTTCTTTCCTGTGCTGTGTTGTCCTCAGTCACTTCAGTCATGTCCAACTCGTTGCGACCCAATGGATTATAACCCACCAGTCTCTGTCCATAGGGTTCTCCAGGCAAGAATACTGGAGTGGGTTGCCATGCCCTCCTCCTGGGGGTCTACCCGACCCAGGGTTCAAACCTGGGTCTCCTGCACTTCAGGCAGGTTCTTTATTGCTGAGCCACCAGGGAAGCCCAATTTTCTTTCCTATTTATAACTAATTTTGTATTTTCAGTGAGTTCTTCTTTCAGTAAATTTCCTATATACGGTCCAACCACAGCAGGAGCTCTTCTTCAAAACTCAGCCTCTTACTTTTGGCTTCCCAGTCTTCCTCTTTCTGGGTAATGGAAACTTCTCTTTATTTTGAAAAACCACATCTCCCCCATTTTCTATCTGTATGATTTGGAGAACCCTCCCAACCCTGAATATTCATCGGAAGGACTGATGCTGAACCTCCAATACTTTGGCCACCTGATGTGAGGAACTGACTCATTAGAAAAGACCCTGATGCTGGGAAAGATTGAAGGCAGGAGGAGAAGGGGACAACAGAGGATGAGATGATTGGACGGCATCACCGACTCAATGGACGTGAGTCTGAGCAAGCTCTGGGATCTGGTGAAGGACAGAGAAGCCTGGTGTGCTGCAGTCCGTGGGGTCACAAAGAGTTGGACACGATTGAACAACGGCAACAACCCCCCGGCTCATCTTGCCTTGCCAATCACCTCAAACTCACATAATAAAAGTCTACCCTTCTTTTGATCTTCTAGCAATTTTGGAGCTATTCTAGATTCTCTTCTCTTCTTTCAATTCGATCAACCTATTACTTATCCAGCAGTTGCTTCCTCAGCAAAGGCTCCCCCCTCATGCCATTTCTTCTGTTCAGCACTTGACTCTGGGCTTGATAGGTGATGCCCTGCTGGTTCTCCTTACTATCACTTCTTCAGCTCAGTGCATATTGTACACTATTGTCAGACTAAACATCCTTACAAAATCATTGTTATCCTGCTTGCCCCTTGCTGAAGAAGCTACAGTGACTCTCTGCCATCTGTCACCTCAAGCATAAATTCCTCTCCTTTGCCTTTGTGCTGCGCTTAGTCACTCAGTCGTGTCTGACTCTTTGTGACCCCATGGACTGTAGCCCGCCAGGCTCCTCTGTCCATGGGATTTTCCAGGCAAGAATACAGGAGCGGGTTGCCATTTCCTTCTCCAGATCTTCCTGACCCAGGAATCAAACCCACATCTCCGGCACTGCAGGTGGATTCCTTACCACTGGGTCACCAGGTTTCTCGGTTGGCGCAGGTGGTAAGGCATCCACATGCCAATGCAATCCATGGAAGCCCATTGAAGGAGACAGCCCACATCAAAGCAGATAAGAGGGTCTGTGACACAATCTCACCAGAAACCCCACTCCTGGTGCAGATGCCCACAGTTGGGAGGGACCTCAAAACCCAGAGCTTCTCTCTGAGGAGTCAAGGGTTTCAATCCTGCATCCGGGACTCCCCAACTTTTAAGACATGTACTGCCAAAACATTGAAAGCCAATGGGGCTCACACCCCTGAGACCTACAGTCTGTAGCAATCTGAGAAACGGCTATTAAAAGGTTTATTTGCTCAAACACATGGGCCCAGCATGGGAGCAACCAATGGAGGAGTGCCCAGACTTTTTAAGAGAGGCTCATTTGCTTGTCTTGGAACCTTAACCTGAGGGGCAGACATCTCATTTGGTGCATATTTGGGGGCCAACTGGGGTGCTCTATAGTAGTTCTACACACATCCTGTGCCCCAATTTTTATATCTGATGCCCCAGTTTTTGCTGCTGCCAGAGGATGCCTCTACATCTCCTGGCCATATTGCCAGTTGGACACACTTGCGGGTCCTATAGGACTATAAACAATGGAGAAAAAGTTCTCAGACAGCTACCACCCATGGGGCCAGCCAGCAACAACAGACCCAGGAGTTCAGTCTTCCTGTGAGAGAGGCCTATTAGAGCTGCAGCCTAAGGAGCAGGCTTCTAATTAAATACACATCTAAGGGCTGACTATAATCCCTACCACAGATTACAGCAAATGGGCACTCTCCCTCTGCTGCCCTCCAGAGCACCAGTACATCCCAGACCGGAGATTATACATTCATCATCTGGAGCCCTAGTTTTTTGACAGTCACCCAGAGGATGTCTCTAGATCACTTGAAGTTGGTGGCCAGCAGGGCTGATGTCTATAGGACCTCTAAGTCTTATGCAGCCTATAAGACTGCATATATTTGACAACATATATTTTCATACTTTAAAAATTGCTGCCTGAAGGTCTGGCTTCCAATCAGCCTGAATCTAGATGCTAAATGACATCCTTCCCTTTGGGACACTGGCAGGTCTTGGCATACCCTCAATTACTGGAAACCATTAAAAATGCGATAGGCTGCTTAGACAATCACAAAGCTTTGAGAGACGAAAAAGAGCTAGAGCAGGGTTAAGCAGTAAGTTTCGTCTCCTACTCAAGTCCACTCCCTCAAAACTGGGAGAGGTGGCTGTTTTATCTAACTCATAGAAACCAATACAGAGAATCAAGCAAAATGAAGAAAAAAAAAAACAGAGGAATATGTTCCAAATGAAGAAACAAAATCAAAATCTCAGAAGAAAAACCTTAATGAAACAGAGATAAGTAATCCATCAGATAAAGAGTTCAAAGTAATGGTCATAAAGATATTTACCAAACCCGGAGAAAATGGATGAATACAGTGCAAACTTGTACAAAGAGATTTTTAAAATATATGAAAGTCCCAAATAGAAGTCATAAAAGAAAATGAAAACACTGATTGCAAAATACATATTCACTCCCATGTTCATTGCAACAATTTTTTAATACTGTATGATCTATGTGGAATCTAAAAAAGAAACAATAGAAGAGCTCTTAGATAGTTGCCAGAGGTAGGGTGTGGAGGGTGGATGAAATAAGTGAAGGGGATCAAACATATGAATTTTCAGTGAAAAAATAACTAAATCTTGGGAAATAATGTACAGCATGATGACAATAATTAATAACACTGGATCGCAAATTTAAAAGTTGCTAAGAGAGTAGATCTTAAAAGTTCTCAACACAAGATGAGTGGAGAAATGCACACTGTATGTATATGGGTTAATATATTCAGTAAGATAATTCAATTAATATATTCAGTAAGATAATTAAGATAGTATCAATTATGCCTACATTCATCAACACAATCCCAATCAAAATTTTGGCAGGTTTAATAGCAGCAATAGATATATGAAAATACAAAAGGTCTAGGATCACCAAACAACTTCAGGAAAGAAAAAAAAAAGTTAGTGACAGATACTACCTCATTTCAAGACTTTTCATGAAGATACAACAGTGTGTCACTTTTGTAAACATAGATAACTATGTAACTGGAATAAAAAAGAGTCCAGAGTTAGACCCATATCTGTGCAAGCAACTGAATTTTGAGAAAGATAAGATGTTTATTCGGTGAAAAGGATAGTCTTTGCAACCAATGGTGCTAGAAACATTGAGCATCCATAGCAAAAAAGAAAAAGAATTTTTATCCATCTCTTCTATCATATAAAAATTAACTAAAATTAATCATAGACATAAATAAATCTCCTAGATGAAAAAATAAAATGAGAATTTGGGGATCAGGCAGATGTTTCCTATAAAAGACACTAAAAGCTTGATTCATAAATCCAAAAGTTAATAAACTAGATTTTATTAAAATGTAGCTATGTGTGGTGATGGATGTTAGCTAGTTTAGACTAGCTAGAAATGTGATCATTTCATAATATATACAAAAGGTGAACCATTACAGTGTACATCTAAAACTGTACTGTGCTGTGCTAAATCGCTTCAGACATGTCTGACTCTTTGCGACCCCATGGACTGTAGCCCACCAGGCTCCTCTGTCCAGGGGATTCTCCAGGCAAGAATATTGAAGGGAGTTGCCATGCCCTTCTCCAGGGGCTCTTTCCAACCCAGGGATGGAACCCACATCTCTATATGTATCCTGCATTGTGCAGGTTCTTTGCCACTAGTACCACCTGGGAAGCCAACATGTGAAACTAATAGGATATTATATGTAAGTATGCCTCAATCTTAAAAGAATTAACCATAATTAAATTAAGCTGGTTTCCTGATGTCCACACTACTGATTGGATATGGGGACTGCTGCTGCTGCTGCTGCTAAGTCGCTTCAGTCGTGTCTGACTCTACGACCCCGTAGACGGCAGCCCACCAGGCTCCCCCATCCCTGCGATTCTCCAGGCAAGAATACTGGAGTGGGTTGCCATTTCCTTCTCCAATGCATGAAAGTGAAAAGTGAAAGTGAAGTCGCTCAGTCGCGTCCGACTCTTCGCAGCCCCATGGACTGCAGCCTACTAGGCTCCTCCTTCCATGGGATTTTCCAGGCAAGAGTACTGGAGTGGGATGCCACTGCCTTCTCCGGATATGGGGACTATTTTGTCTCTATTCATGCTTAAGATACTCTTCTCTTAAATGTAATAAATAATCTTCAATGTGGAACTAAACAGGAAAAAGAAGAGGGTTTATGGTGTCTCCAGTAGGATGTGCTTACAAAATAGGCATTAGTAACTGTTATTAAGTTCAGTGAACTCAGAGTCTCCAATAATCTGCAAACATGAATGAAAAAAAGAATTGTTTTCCTATAAGTCTGAATAAATTTTGTGAAACGATAAAACAAAAAATCATTTTATTAAAATGCTATTAAACATAAATTAATTTGGGAAAAACTAAATATTCAGAGTTTTCAGGAACTCCCACTCAAATATATGGTTCCCAGCTCTTTCATATATCCTTTTAATACTATGGTAACTCTATTATACAGGATACGCTCATTAATACCTTAAATATTTGTTTTTATTGCTATTCTAAATGGTATCTTTATTACATGATCTTTTTTTTTCTAGCTGATATTTACTAGTTAATCAGAAAGCTAGTTTTTTAACAGTTACTTATTTAGATGTTTTCTTTACTGATAGTGGCTTTTTAATAGATTATCTTGTATTATGTCTGTAGAAAAATGCCATCTAAAAATAATAATGTCTATCTCTTTCTGTACCCATACCTAGAAATTCTAGGGCAATATTAAATAAAAGTAGACTGTAGTAGACATTCTTGGCTCACCCCTAATTATAATGAAAGTGTTTCTGGGGTTTCATTAAGTACCTAATGTATGGATTTTTGATAGAATGATATTATCATCATCTAAAAAGTTCTTACACATCTAGTTTACTCAGAGATTCATTTTTATCAGAAATTTTAAATATTCCACTTTGTTCCTTTAACTTACCGATGTAATATGCTTTATCACTAGTTTTCAAGTCAAATCATCCATATATTCCCCAAAGTAAAATTAATTTGGTCTTGGTAAAATATTCTCCTAATTTACTGCCAAACTTAGTATTTAGAATAAACAAAGTGAGTTTGTTCTTTCTTCTCTGTATTCATTTTATTGTGTTACGTATATAACTGAATCACTTTGCTATACACCTGAAACTAATACAACATTATAAATCAACTATATTTCAATAAAATATTTTTGAAAAGTGAATTGAAGAGATAATTTTTTTCTACATTGCATAACAGTTAATACATGTCTCCAAAGCTTGAAATAAATCATTGGTAAGAACATCTAAACCCAGAGCTTTTTTATTGCTATCACTTGTTTGATAACTTTTTAAATTTTTTCTTAGATATTTGTATCTTCAGCTTATCAACTTCGTTATTTAATTTTTTCCAAATTAATATTTAATAAAATTTTTATAAAAAAGGCATCTGTATTTTCAAATTATCAATTTCATGTTATTCAGTTGTGGTTATTTACAATTTCTCAGAAAGTTATCCATTTTAATTTGATTTTCACATTACGGGCATAAAGAAAGCTATACATACCTTCTGATTTTCCAAGTTGCCCATTTACAGTATTACAGCACTCTTTGTAAATCTGACTTTTTGTCTGTTTTTTTAATCCAACTGACAGTGATGACTCTATTTTATGGTTTGGTTTTTCTGAGAGCTATATATTGAATTTACTTACCAAAGCTACAAATTTCTGTTTTATAATCCATATATATTTATATTTACTATAGTGCTGCTTTTTTCATGTTTGTTTTACTGCAATATTCCAAATTCTGGAATTGAACGCCTTATTCATCTATTTTCATTTGCTGTTTTTAAAAAATAAGAATATATATGACTATAATTTTTTCTCTGTCATGCTCCACCATAGTATATAATTTTATTATTATATATATATCATATATATATAACTTATATACACACACACAATGTGCTCTTTATTTTAAAATAATCTGTACTTTTTTCTCCAACACAGTCATTTACTTTTATTATGTCAAGTTCCATAATGGTTAATTCAGCCTTAAAACACCGTGCTTTCAGATTTTATGTTTTCGTATTTATTGTATAACTTGTATCACTAAATGGGCCAGGAAGATCCTCCAGAGAAGGGAATAGCGATCCACTCCAGTATTTTTGCCTGGAGAATCCCATGGACAGACGAGCCTGGCGGGCCACAGTCCAAGGGGGTCGCAAAGAGTCAGACACGACTGAGCAACTAACACTACTACTACTATTGCCTAAATGAAGTGCATTTCCTTTGCTTTTACCTTTTTCAGGGTAATTGTCCAAAGTCATTATAATTTTGATAGCAAAACAGAAGAAAAAAGAACCATTTCACTACAAACAGAGAAACAAAATTCCTAAACAAGACCTCAGCAAATCAAATTCAAAAGTGAATTCAAAGAATATGACTTTACAACTGAATAGCATTTATCTTACAAATGTTAAGAATTGTTCATCATTAGGAAATCTATTAAACAAAAAGATGAAGTTAATCATAGCATCTTATCAACAGATACCAAAAATAGTTTCAATAAAATTTTACAGGCTTCCTAATGAAAACCTAACTGAAGAAAACTATAGGAAATTGTATACTTGATTGTGTAACATTTAAAGTATTTCCACAAAGAACAGGACAAGGAAGCCCATTAGAACTGTTATTAGTCAACACTACATCTCAGGTCCAAGGAAAATCTATAATTAAAATGACCAGAAAAAAACCGATGAAACCACCGTTTTTGAAGTTAGTCTATTACCTAGGTAAATGAGGTAAATCAAGTAGAAAACTATTAGAGTCAGTGAAGTGGCCAGATAAGGTCAACAACAAAATAATCAACAGATTTCCCTTAACCCAACAATGATAGCGGAGCAAATTAAATTTTTAAAAATGATCCAGTTCTCTATAGCAACAAAGTCCATGAACTAATTAGCAGTAGAGCTAAAACAGATGTGCAAAGCCTTAGGGAAATGAACTGTAAAAACCCACTGGAGAAAACAACATTGTGAATCAAATATACTTCAGTTTCAAAAAAATGCTCACTGGAGGATATAAAAGAAACATGGAAAAACAGAAAGCCGTAGTGTATCTGTTGGTTTACAAATTGATCCCCATACAAGGAGGGCAAAGAGAGACTAAAGAAAGAAGTAGAACCTCCAGGTTGGTAGGTGCAGGTTTAACAAGCTAAGTAAGTGTTAGTCGCTCAGTCGTGCCCGAATCTTTGCAACCCCATGTACTGCAGCCCACCAGGCTCCTCTGTCCATGAGATTTTCCAGGCAAGGATACTGGAGTGGGTTGCCATTTCCTTCTCCAGGGGATCTTCCCAACCCAGGGATCAAACCCAGGTCTCCTGCACTGCCGGCAGATTCTTTACCAACTGAGCTACAAGGGAAGCCCTTAACAAGCTAAGGAATTTATATAAATGTATTAATACCTGTGAAGCTTGCCCTGGGCAGCCACGGATGAATAGCTCTCCACAGCTGCCCACCAGAATCCTGAGCTTATACGGAGGCCTTAACTGGGTTCAACCACGTATTCAGATCACATGGTCTCACTAACACCTTCTTCTCTCAAGGCTATGTCCTTGGAATAATGTGGAAATGGTGGGCAGAATGTACCTTCCAAGGACAGGAAAGGAGGCCAGGTGCCTACAATTACTCAGGTGGGACTCACTGGTCACATGGTGCTCAAGTCCTCTACATGACCTCCCCAACAGTGTCCCTTTATAGACAAATTTACTACTGTAAATGTATAACTTCCCTCCAATGAGTCTACACTGATCACTGAACCTGACAGCTGATTCCCAACTGTATGAGTAAGAACATATAGACCTCTCTTTTAATGTGAAAAACAATGGTATGTGGTGGCTTACTCTACAGGATATCCAAATTTCCATTAAAGCTATCATAAAATGGTGGAGCAATGGCACAAGAGTAGGAAAGCATATCAATGAGACAGAGCAGAGAATTCAAGAATGGTCTCCCATACACATGGAAATTTAATTCAAGGTAAACATTGTCTTTCAAATGATGGGACAGAAAGCCTGGGGTACTCGTGCTGAAGATTACAAAGTAAGCAGACAAAGGAAAAATCACCACTACTACACACCTGACTCTCAACAATTAGTATCATCAGTTTTTTTGTTTTTTTGTTTGTTTTTTTTTACATAGCTTAGCTTAAAAGCAGAGAAGGAAATATTCTGGAAATCTTCAGAAATAAAGAAACTACTTTTTTTGAGCAGGAGTTGAAGCTATATGGCTCAGATAAATAATCAGATTTGACATTAATACAAGCTTAGGGATTTATATTTTAATATCTATACCTGCATTATGTTAAAAACCAGGAAAGGATGGTCTTGTCAGGAAAGTATCGCCTAACAATACAAAATTATAGCCTCAAAGTCTCATGGTTACTAGCGAAAACAGAGTAAACCCAGAAGCTCTTCCATCTATAGCTTCTCATCACTGGCAAGGAAGACATGGCAGAAACTAGGCCTGTGAACACTGCCCATGCCCCATGCTAAGTTGCTTCATTTGGTCCGACTCTTTGCGACCCTGAGAACTGTAGTTTACCAGGCTCCTCTGTCCATGGGATTTTCCAGGTAAGAATACTGGAGTGGGCTGCCATGCCCTTCTCCAGGGGATCTTCTCTACTCAGGGATCAAACCCGTGTCTCTTATGTCTCCTGCATTAGCAGGTGGGTTCTTTACCACTAGCACCAGCTCACGACTGGTGATAAAATCACTGATGCTATTTTTGACTGGATTAAACAGCTGCTGGCCCAGTGGTAAAGAATTCACCTGCCAGTGCAGGGGACGTAGGAGACGTGGGTTCAATCCTTGGGTCGGGAAGATCCCCTGGAGTAGGAAATGGCAACCCCCTCCAGTATTCTTACCTGGAAAATTCCCTGGACAGAGGAGCCTGGCAGGTTACAGTATATAAGGTCGCAAAGAATCAGACACGATTGAGCACACAGGCACAAAAACCGCTACCGGAGTACAGGTCTGCGAGCCTCTTGGTTTAGCAGTTTGAAGAACAGGTCTAGTTCTGATATTGGTGATGATACTGAAAATGATAAGAAGTCAAAGTTGAAATTCTCTATTCCATAGTCCCTTGTGTTCCCATAGATGTTGCCAAGCTCTATAACTTCATCATTATCACCACCACTGCCTTGCCACTGCAGTGAATCAGAAGGTTATACATGAGATCAGTTGAAACTTCAGTTGATCGAGTGTCCATATGACACTAACTTTTATTGCATGAATGGGCTGAAAACCCTGTAGGCATGCCTTAGATTCCTTTACTTTCTTCTAATGGTCCTGCCTGCCTTCCTGAGCTTATCTATGCCATATGGTCTCTTTATTTCTGAACTCAGATGAAATAACATGCTGGAGAAAAAAAAAAGAATGACATACTGTAGATGTGGTATCATACCTGCCTGAGTATTCACTTAGTGAATCTTGGAAGCACAGGTGACCTTGGCCAATGAGAAACAGGGAATAGGAGGGAGCTGAGCAGATAAATTCTCTCTCCCTTCTCCCCTCCATGGACTATCCAAAGCGCAGCTCCTCTTTCCAACCTTTCAACTTGTGTGCCAAATGAATGCTCCTGGTACGTGACCTATTGAGTCTCCTCTTACTCTCTGTGAAGCGATTAACCACTGATCCATTTTTCTTGTTTCACTTCACTTTTTCCTTAGTCTCACTATCCTTGGCTTGTGTTCCCCAAATAAAGTATTAGTATTTTTGATCTTTGACTCAGCTTCTGCACTTTCAGAAAGTCCATGCTATGACCCAGCCTCATTGGCAAGATTATATACACTATCACTTATTTCCTCAAATTTAATAATACCCTAAATTTATACTTACAGAATTTCAAATCAATCCCCATATCCAATGCCCTCTGACCACATGTGCTGCAGTCACAACTAATGGGAATTCTGTTATAAAAGATTGCTCATAGCAGAATATATTCATGGATATGACACCCATTCAGTTGGTTAAATATCACCCTTACTAGGTAAACACAATTTCTGCTGTCTGTTGTGTTGGGTTATCCAATTCTCAATTATGCCCATGCTGCCTTTGCCTTCACGACCAAGTGAAGCATGCAGTTTATAGTTTTGTGCCCCACTAACTTTCAAGTCATTCTGTATTACCAGCTTCCCATTATCATTCCCTAAGGAAATCTGATCAAAGTTACTGAGAATCATGCTCACGTTGAGCAACACCATAGATGTTGCTGAGGACTTCCCTGGTCTCCACTTGACCTGATGTATACAAAACATGCCACTGGTACAAAGGTAATAGAGGTGAGGATGAAGAGTTTTCTGAGGCACACAAAGACATAGAGGTTTTAAGATGCACCAATTTTCAGGGCAGAAATAGAGACACAGACATAGAGAATGGATGCATGGACACAGGAGGGGGAGAAGGAGAAATGGGATGAACTGGGAGATTGAGATTGACATACATACACTACCATGTGTAAAATAGCTAGTGGGGAAAAGCTGTATAGCACTGGGAACTCAGCTCGGTGTTCTGCGGTGACCTAGAGGGGTGGGACTGAGGGGGAGAGAGGTCCAAGAGGAATGAGATATATGTACACATATAGCTGATTCACTAAATTGTTTAGTAGAAACTAATTGTGGATTTCATATTGACAGTCTGCTTTGTTTCCAATATTAATTTTAATCTGCTTTGTATTTTTAACTATTGTGTAACTTCTCTGATCTCACTCAACTGCATCTTCACTTTTAACTGAAGCTCAACTGAAATCTTTAGTTTGCAACTTATTCTCTTTTTATAGCTTTCTCTTCCTTTTTTATAGATGCCACATCATTACATATGTTACTGTGGACACTACTTTTTTCTAAACACTTTTCTAACTCTGGGGATTATTAATTTAGAAAGATTTCTATTTTTTGAAGCATAAAAATTATGTGATATTTCTTTTATTCTGAAATAGTTTTACATGTTGAGCAACACCACAACTATTGTTGAGATCTATTCTTCTTTTCAAGTTTACTCCTTGTGGAAAGAGAGGGAAATAGTCTAGACTCAGTGTTTGCCAACTGAATTTTAGTACTGAGCCTTACAAGTGGAAGGCATAATGATATACAAAGTATCTATTTCCAGAGCTTGGATATATTTCTCTATTATGACTTTGCTGGATTCAGTGAAATCATTAATCATCCCTATTTCTGCCATTCGACTCTCTGATATTGTTAACCATTGTAGATTTACAGCTATTTTTGGTTTTGCCTGCACTAAAAAGCCTTTTTATATTTTGGAACTGTATCTCCGATAATACAAAAGAGAACTCTTTGCCACCCTCTCCACCAAAATGCTCATTTCTTGTCCTGTTGTTTTGTGGAAGTTTCTGTGCTCAAATTAATGTGTAAAGACAAGTACTAATGAGGCACAGGGAAATAGGAGAGGAGTGGAATGGTACTCAAACAGGAGAAAAAAGTTCCCAGTCAGAAAGCAATGAGACAAGGATGAGGATGGTAAAGTTTCATTAAATTTCAGGTGGCAAAAAGATGTCAGCAATCATTTCAGTTCTATTTGTCTTATACAATAGAAAATAATCCCAGAAGCTGGAAGCAGATAAACTGCAGCTTAGTTTTAAAGGTATGTCGAGTTCTTGCTCTGGAGCATGTGGCAGAGTTGGGGTGGGAGGTGCTGTAGGGAGAGGGTGCCTTTAGAGTGGACATTGTATTGGAAACTAGATACTAAGTCAAGGAATTCTTGACATGTATATTTCAACCTTGAAGGCTTTTCCCCCCACATTATTTCCTCAAAATTCAGTTTTATTATTCATATAGGCTGGGTAAATCTGTTAAGAAATTGCTGAGATCACCATTATCTAAAAAGCCCTGAAGTTGATAATTTCTTGATGTACGGTAAAGGAAAATATAGACACATTCAACCTCTGCTGGTATCAGGTGGAAGAGAGTGAAGAGAGATTTCATATTTAAAACACAAATTAAATACCATTAATTTATGTTGAAGTTACTGAAACTACTCATATTTTATGAATAATAGTAATCACTGCTCGTAGAACATCCCTTTTTGATTTGGGCTTATAAATGTCAGCAGAAATCCAAGTCTATCACAAATTAGTATAATAAGATGGCAGTTCTGAAATATTATCAGATGTAGTTTTTATTTGCAGAAATTCTTGCACCACCCTCTAAAGCTGAAGCATCCAGTGTTTCAGAAGAAAGATAGATACAGACATGAACAACGAAAGAATTGCCCAACATTGCCTTTCAAAATCAACTCTCTCAAAGAGTGTAAGTAGAAACAATGATCTTCAGTTGCCAGAACCAGGCACTGGAGCAAGTTCTTTGAATCCAACAGTGTCTCTTTAAATATCCAGAATTAGCCCTGGCTGATTATCCCCAAATTGTATATTTACTTACTACTGACATTCAATATAAAGTTGAGCAATCATTCATTTATTGCTTCCATGGAAGCACCTACAACTGGTCATGGATTGTTCCTAAAACCTCTTTTTTTTTTTCCCTGAAGCCTTTCTAGGGTCTGGATGAAAGAATCCTAATCTTTCCATATTCATATGATCTTTTGCAATGTATTCAAAAACTACTATATAAAACACTTACCTCCTCTACTCATACCTGTTTGAAGATTTTCTCTGACCACACCAGCACCAGCTGTTCTCCATGGCAATGCTGACAGAGATTAGGAATTAGGTCTGTTTACCTTGTCCTGAAAACACCTCCCCTAGCAGCACATCCATTTGTCAATGTGTTCTACTTTAGCATCCGCGTTTATTTAGCAGGTCTTTTATTTGGTAGTTTCATTTGTCTGTTAGTTTTTCATTTGCAATATTGATTCTCTTGGATTGTAAACATCTAGTGAATAGGAATTGTGTGTTCTGTTCAAAGGACCTACTTTGACTATCATCCGAATAATTAAGTATGGGCCTACCTGAGTTTCACTGTGTGTGAAATGTTCTGTAAAGGGAATTTCACAGCCATGTGTATATCTCTTCATTTATTTATTCAAGAAACATTTATTTAGTTCCTGAGGATAAAGAGAAAAGCAAAAGACACTCTGTCTCTTGGGGACCTCAAGGTATAGAGAAGGAGACAGACAAAAATCACGAATTACACAAAGAGTAACACACCTTTAAACATGCTTAATATGAAAACTAAACTCTTAAGTTACCTAGCATTTGTTAATAGTAATGTTAACTGCATAATAAATAAGGCTAGTGAAGAAACTCTTCTCGTAGTCCGAACTGTAAACTCTCAATAATGTACTTTTAAACAAACAGCTTTGAAATTCCAGTTCTCTGCCAAATTGCCTAGCTGTGTTTATCTCCTCTCAAGATGAACTGTGGGGGTGGGACTTAAAAATTGGACACATCATTGGTCACCATACTGCATTCCTGTAAATAAGACCAATAGCCATCTGGCTCATGGGTGTGTTTGCATATACTGCCAAACTTGGGGGAAGGGCTGTTACTCAGGCTTCGGGCAACAGTATTGAGTCAGATTCTCTGATTAGTACCCTTTTGGGGGGAGAAGGCTTTGTGCTGGGAAGTCTATGGTTGTGGTTGTGTGACTGTGGATATCACTTAGCTCAAAAGAACATGCCTGGAAAATACCCAAGGGGGGAACGTTATAGTCATGCTTTATTCCTTGTCTTCTGACATCAGTGCCCTCACTTCATTTGTGGTGTGTATGAGTGTGTATATATATATATACACTCAGAAGTGTCTCCAGCATGTCTTTGGCAGGAAAAAAGGACTCTTCTTTTGAAGCCTCCCATACAGAGATAATTAATACATACGCATTGGAACAGAACAAAGCATCTTTTACAGAGAAGAAATGCCTCATGTTTTGAGACCTTTCCTGAGAAGCATCAGAATTTTTCACTGGGTGGCATTTTATACCAGGCCCTTTGGGAGGGGATCCCAGGATAAATGGAAAACAAAAGATTTATTATTATTTCTGAATTAATAACAGTAGCAGCACTTTAATAGATTACATTCAATTTAAAGATTTATAAAACATATATTCCCTGTGCTGAACAATACATTTTTGTAGCTTATTAATTTTATACATGGTAGTTTGCACCTCTTAATCTCATACCTCTATCTTCATACTTCTTCCCACTTTCTGCTGGTAACCAGTAGTTTGATCTCTATATGCGTGAGCCTCTTTATACTTCCTTATATTCATTTTATTTGTTAGATTCCACATATAAATTATATCATAAAATGTATGTCTTTCTTGTCTGACATTTCACTAAGCTTAATACACTCTAGGGCCTTTTATTTTGTTGTAAATGGCAACATTTTATTATTTTTATGGCCGAGTAGTAGTCCATTGTGTGAGTGTTTGTGTGTATATTCATCTGTTGATGAACACTAAGGTTGCATCCATATCTTGGCTATTGTAAATAATGCTACTATAAATATTGTGGTGGGTGTATTTTTTTGAATTAGTGTTTTTGTTTGCTTCAGGCATATATCCAGGAGTGGAATTGCTGGATTGAGTGAAAACAGTGACAGGCTTTATTTTCTTGGGCTTCAAAATCACTATGGATGGTGACTGCACCCATGAAAGTAAAAGATGCTTGCTCCTTGGAAGAAAAGCTATGACAAACCTAGACAGCATATTAAAAAGCAAAGTCATCACTGTGCCAACAAAGGTCAGTATAGTCAAAACTAGGGTTTTTCCAGTAGTCATGTATGGATGTGAGAGCTGGACCATAAAGAAGGCTGAGTGCCAAAGAATTGATGCTTTTGAATTGTGGTACTGGAGAAGACTCTTGAGAGTCCCTTGAACAGCAGGGAGATCAAACCAGTCAATCCTAAAGGAAATGGACCCTGAATATTCATTGGATGGACTGATGCTGAAGTTGAAGCTCCAATACTTTAGCCATCTGATGTGAAGGGCCAACTCATTGAAAAAGACTCTGATGCTGGGAAAGATTGAGGGTAGGAGGAGAAGGGGGTGGCAGGGGATGAGATGGTTGGGTGGCATCTCCAACTCAATGGGCATGAATTTGAGCAAACTCCAGGAGAGAATGAAGGACAGGGAATCCTGGAGTGCTACAGTCCATGGGATCGCAAAGAGTCACAGATGATTTAGTAACTGAACAACATGGTAGTTTTATATTTAGTTTTCTGAGGAAACTCCATACTGTTTTCCCTAGCGCCTGCACTAATTTACATTCCCACAACGATCTACAAGGGTTCCATTTTCTCCACATACTCACCAACACTTGTTATTTGTGGGCTTTTTGATGATAGCCATTCTGATGGGTGTGAGGTGATATCTCATTGTGGTTTTGATTTGTGTTTCTCTATTAATTAAAATGCTGAGCACCTTTTAATGTGTCTGCCGGCCATCTGTGCATCTTCCTTAGATAAATGACTATTCAAGTCCTCTACCTATTTTTTTAATCAGGTTGTTTATTTTATGATATTGAGTTGTGTGAGCTTTTATATAGTGTGGACATTAACCAGTCATTTCATTTGCAAATATTTTCTCATTCATTAGGTTGTCTTTACATGGTTTTGTCAAAGGTTTCCTTTGCTGTGAAAAAGCCTTATGTTTTATTAGGTCACATTTGTTTAATATTGTTTTTGTTTCCTTTGCCTTAGGAGACAGATCCAAAAAATATTACTACAATTCATGTGTTCTGCCTAAGTTTTCTTCGAGGAATTTTGTAGTTTCCCATCTTACATTTTAACTCTTTAATCCATTTTGAGTTTATTTTTGGATGTGGTGTGAGAAAACATTTTAATTTCATTATTTTACATGTAGCTCTCCAATTTCTGTGTGCGCGTGCTGCATGCATGCTCACTCGCTTCAGTTGTGTCTGACTCTTTGTGACACTACAGACTGTGGCCCGCCATTCTTTTCTGTCCGTGGGATTCTCCAGGCAAGAATGCTGGAGTGGGTTGCTGTGCCTCCTCCAGGGGATCTTCCTGACCTGGGATCAAACCTGCATCTCCTGCATTGCAGGCAGATTCTTTACCCACTGAGCTATCTGGGAAGCTGTTTTCCCAGCAACACTTATTAACGAGACTGTCTTTTCCCTATTGTTTATTCTTGCCTCCTTTACCATAGATTGACAGTATGTGCATCAGTTTATTTCTGGTTTTTTTATTCTGTTTTATTGATCTATGTGCCAGTTTTTGTGTCAGTAACATACATTTTTGATGACTGCAGCCTTTTAGGATAGCCTGAAGTGAAGGACTATGATATCTCAAACTCTGTTCTTCTTTCTCAAGATTGCTTTGGCTATTCAGGGTCTCTTGTGATTCCATATAAATTTTAGGATTATTTCTTCTAATTCTGTGAAAAATGTCATGGGTATTTTGGTAGGAATTACATAAAATTTGTGGATTCCTTTGAGTAGTATGGACATTTTAAAAATATTAGGTCTTCCAATTCCATGAACGTGAACAATACACCATGGTGTATTCTTTTTAATGTATTGTTGGATTCAGTTTGCTAGCACTTTGCTTTGGATTTTTGCATCTATTTTCATCAGAGATAGTGGCTTATAATTTTCTTTTTTGATGAAATATTTTCCTGGTATGGGAATCAGGGTAATTGTGGCCTCATAGAATGAATTTGATAGTGTTCCCTTCTCTTCGATTTTTGGGTATAGTTTGAGAAGGATAGTTATTCACTCTTCCTTTACATGTTAGGTAGAATTCTCCTGTTAAGCCATCTGGTTGTAGACTTTGCTGGAAGTTGTTCTTTTGTTTGTTTTTACAAATTCAATTTCATTACTAGTAATCAGTCTGTTCAGATTTTCTCATTCTGCCTGATTAAGTCTTAGAAGATTGTATTGTTCTAAAAATTTATCCATTTCTTTTGGGTTGTCCAATTTGTTGGCATAAAACTGTAATACTCTTATGATTTTTTAATCTTTCTGATATTGATTGTTAAGTCTCCTCTTTCATTTCTTACTTTGTTCATTGGGTCCTCTCTTTTTTCCTTGCTATTACTACCGCTCAGCTTCTTGTCATTTCCATTTACATGAAATATCTTTTTCCATCTCCTTACTTTCAGTCTGTGTATGTCTTTAGACCTGAAGTGTGTGTCTTGTAAGTGCCATATAGCTAGGTTTGTTTTTTTAATCCAATCAGCTACCCTATGTCTTTTGATTGGAGCATTTCATCCACTGAATATTTAAAGTGCTTATTGATACCTATGTATTTATTGCCATTTTGTTACTTGTTTTCTGGTTGTTTTTGAAGTGTTTCTCTGTTTTTTTCTTCTTCAATTTCTTCCCTTGTGGCTTGATGTTTTCCTTTAGTGACATGCTTATGTTCTTTTTTCTCAGATTTTGTATGTCTATTATGAGTTTTTGATTTGTGGTTACCATAGGGTTCATATATGTTGACCTATAATTATATATTCTTGTTTTGAACAAATAGTCATTTAAGTTCAAACACATTCTAAAAGATCTATGTTTGTTTTACTCGCCTACCCCATATTTTGTGTTTTGATGTCACATTTGACATCTTCATGTCTATGCCTTCACTGTTTTGAGTTATAGTTTATTTTATAATTTTTTTCCTTTTTAATCTTTGTACTAGCTTATTTAAGTGGTTGAGCCACAGTCTTTACTATTATATATATTTGCTTTTACTAGTGGGATTTTTCCTTTCCTATAGATTCTTACTTCTTGCAGTAACCTTTTCTTTTCCACTTAGAGAAGACCATTTAACATTTATTTTAGGGTAGGCTTTAGTATTAATGGACTCTTTCAGGTTTTGTTTGTCTAAGAAGTTCTTTATCTTTTCTTCAATTCTAGATGAAGAGCTTGGCCAAGATGCCAGAGTAGGAAGACTCTGAACTTACCTCCTCTCACAGGCACACCAAAATTGCCACTATTTGCAGAGCAACTGTTGATCAGAAAGCATAAAGACTTTCTACAATGAAAGATATAAAGAAGGAACCACAATGAGACAGATGGGAGAGGCAGAGTTGTGGTATAGCAAGACCTTACCACATGGTCTTGACTTCTGGTGCATGATCAAGCAACTGCAGAGACTTTCCATGAGTAGCAATGGGTCTGAGCCTCACTCTGGACTCCTTGCCCAGGGGTCCACACCAGGAAGATTAGCCCAGAACATTTGGCTTTGAAGGCCAATGAGGCTTGCTTTCAGGAGACCCAGAAGGCTGTGGAAAATAGAGATACCACTCTTAAAGGCAGTACAGGGCAGAGGCAATAATTTGAAAGGAGCCTGGGTCAAACCTACCTGCTGATCTTGGAGAGTATCTTGGAGATGCAAGAGAAAACTGGAGCTCACCCTGGTGGCATAAGACACTGGCTGCAGCCATTTTGGGGAGCTTGTTCAACCACATAAACACTGGTTCTGGCAAGTGCCATTTTGGAATCTTCCTTCTAGCCCATTAGCATGGGTCCTGGCATCACCAACCAGCTTATCAGCACCAGTACTGGAATGCCAAAGGCCAAGCAACTAGCCAGGCAGAGTTGCAGCCTCACTTTCTAGCGGGCAGGCTGCCTTAAGACCTCCTAATCTCACAGCCACCCCAAGACATGGGCCTGTCTACTAGAGGGCCCAAGATCTAGCCCGACAGACCAGTACACAAGCACTAGCCCTAGGATTCCCATAACCCTGCAGCTAGAGACTTCAGTACACAACCCTGCCCCCGGGGGGGGTGGGGGGGAAGGTACCAGCCTCCGAACCCCCAGCCCACACACCAGTTCTGGGACCCTCAGGCCCCTACAGCCAGAGGCCCTGGGACCTGGCTCTACCTACCAGTGAGCCAGCAGTATTTCCAGGAAAAAGACTATAACAAGAGACAAAGAAGGATATTACATAATGACCAAGGGATTAATCCACGAAGAAGATATGCATGGTCAGGGCATGGACTGTGGCAGACCCAGCCCTGGTCAGAGTTCCAGACCACTCCAAAAGTACCAGCACGGAAAGCAACTTTTCAAAAATAGCTTTGCATTTTTCAGGCAACAAGAAATACCCCCAAAGCAAAATATTTAAGGCAATAAGTTTTCCTAGTGAACTTTAACTGGAAAGTCAAGATTTAAAGTCAATACTTAGCCTACAGACTTTCTTTTAAGGATGTTTTTATAGGTGGAGTTGTCTTGAAAAGAACTGGATATTAGAAAAAAGGGCTGGAACCATTACTGAACTATTGTCATACTATAATTTAGATATAAAATATAAGCTTCTTCACCACATCTGAGAGCATTTTTCCAATACTGTAATTTTGATTATGGTTGAGGATGCCACCTGAATTCTTCCAGGTAATGTCAAACTCTACATCCAGGACTATCACTGAGTTTTTGTTCCAAAGCAATAAGGCACAAGTTTATAAAGCAGTGGGCTAGTAGTATGCAAAGAAATAAAAACTTTCTTCAGATGAAACCCAAACAATGAAAAGAAATTAATTGTGAAGCATGTACAGAAGTGAGATTAGCAATCACTTTAGCCATCTGTCTGAAATGCACTCACACCCGTAAACCAAACTCAAAGAAGGAGAATCAACAATACTAAATTTTGGTCCCTTGCCCAGGGCCTTTTTCGACTAAATATGGAAATAGATATTTAAGTCCCTGGTGCATTTTGTATCCATTGTCCAGGCTGTTTCTGTGGTTCTGCCTCCCACAACATGACTGCTTCTTCTCCCCAGGGAAAAAGCTCTCTCCATCTATGCTGACTGAATCAGTTGAATTCCATTCAATTATGCAGGGATCCAGGAAAGCGGACATAATTCAAACCAGAGACAGTGAACTACTTAGTATTTTAGATTTTTCCCAGTTTCTAATGGCCTATCAATTATGGCAGAGTGAAGAGTTTTTAGAGTTGGTTTATTTTGAAAGCTAAATAGAAACAACAGTTGCTGGTTTATTTAGATCTCCTGATTATTTAATATAAACAGTATAAGTTTCCTTGGAGAGTCTGACATGAGAAGGAGTTTAACCTACACGTGTTTTTTTAAAAATAGGGCAATGAAGATAAGGAGACATTTCCTTATTCACAGCAACCACAAGTAATAAGGCTTAGTTAGCCCTGGCTGATATCGGTCTCCGTGGTGACAGCACAAGATTGACATTTGAACTACTGCCACCTTTGATGGTAAGATGAGCCGATTTAAAGGGTCCCCCTTTCTTGTGTTGGGCTGAAGCTGCCTAGTGACCAAAGAAAATGGCTCTGGAACACCTTGGAAAAGAAGAAAGTTCCCCGAATAAAGACTGGACTTCCTGACAGTGAGGTCAAGTGAGGACGAAGTTGATTTAACTTGATAATTAAAAAATGGTGACATAGTTTGTATCACAAATTGATTTTAAAAAAGAGAATATGAGACATACTGATAAAACTTTTGTTTTTGACTCCTCATAAACTACATAAATCCTGTGACCGTAATCAACGTGTTGCCATATTCTGCTTGTATGTATGAACCAATAGTTTATTTAATGTATTCTCTTTTAACTAGAGAGGAGTAGTGATAATTCAACATATATTGTACTTATACAATACTGTTTACAAATATTTCTAATTGTAAAATTCATGGGGCAACAGTAAAAATGCCTTCCAGGGAAGTGAATGTTTGGGAGTGGCCCTCACACTGTGGAAGATATTTAATTCAGTGGACTCATATCAAACAATTTTAAGAAAACTGCCACAGTACGAAGGAATGATTGTGATTATTTAAGCAGGAGTTTATAAAGATAGGTCCTGGTAGAACTTGCCATGACCATTAACTAATGTCAGTGATAGCAATTAAGTCACAACTAGAGGGCCTGGGCCAGGGCTGGGGTGGACTGAGGTGGGGAAGTAATGTTGGAGGAATGGAAAACAAGGGGAAAGATCATCAAATCCTTTTTTTGTGCTGGGTCTTTGTTTTGAGGTTAAACTTTTGCTGTATTTACTACCATCAACTCAACAGTGCTACTATATTTATGCTTCTCCATGTTCTGCCTCCCACAATATGACTGCTTCTTATCCCCAGGCGGTCATCTGGAGATGCTCTCTCCATCTATGCTGACGGCATCAATTGAATTGCATTCAATTATGCAGGGATCCAGGAAAGTGGATTCTCATGTAGATTCCAGGCTTCCTAAAAGAAGTACCCTAGAGTATTCACACTTCTTTTACTTTTTAATAATAATAAATTTTTAAAAGCCCATCCTTCTGCAACTTGTGATTTCTCAGTGTGTGTATGTATGTGTGTGTTCCTTAAACCTTAAATTAGGAAAGAAAATTATAACAGCCTGCTTTTGGACTCAAAATAGAGCACAAATGGAAAAATAAGAATCACCTGGACAAGATTTATTACCATAAAATACATACCAGGCAGTGTCCAAGGCACTTACATAACATATAAGGTTGTTTTTTCACTTCCAGAAACCAACTGGTTCTTTATGTCTCCCTCTTAGAGGTGTTCATCCATATGTGTTCAAGTTTCCATTAACACACACATGAAAGTCTCTATAATTTATACAGGTTAGTTGTTCCTAGATTGCTCGAGTAGCTAAAATTAATCAAGGCTGTGTCTTGCTGGATGAACACAGAAAAATGTTTTTGTTGTTCAGTCACTCAATCATAGCTGCCTCTTTGCGACCCCATGGCTTGCAGCACACCAGGCTTCCCTGTCCTTCACTATTTCCTGAAGTTTGCTCAGACTCATGTCCATTGAGTCCATGATGTCAGTGTTGGTTATTTGGAAATAGCTTATACTTGGGTATTGATTTCCCACATAAGTCAATGGATTATAGGGGACATCATAATAACTGGCTTGCAAAATTGATAATAAACACCATTTCCTACTAGAAAGAGAAGCAGTCTATTAATATATCTTCCTGGTGTGAACCACCTGCCCTTTGCCTAACAAATCTATAAGGAACCAATGAGTAGGTACATCTGCTGTTCTATGGGTAGAAAAATTATCTTTGGCTCTGAGACTTATGATCTCATACTTGAATAAGACCTACACTGAGTGAGTTCTGTCATTTGTTCTCGTGACTCATGCTATCTAAAAAGCATCTCAGGGTCAATTCTAGTGAAAAAATTCACCAAGAGATTGGCAATGTCTTCCGAATATTTAAGCAAATTTTGTGATGAAAATAAACTGTTCAAAGAAATATAGCTATATGCATTTAAAATGAGACTTCCGGAATTGAGGGACATAAGGCAAATGCCATCATTTAAGACCCTCCCCCCTCTACTTAATAAAAGCACCTATATTTCACCAGAAGTAAAATTTTATTAGTAACATGTCAAATATGCCTTAAAATACAGTGACCTTTCTTCTTCTTCTAAGTTTAAAAAACAATCCAGTAAAAACTAAATCATGACCCAAATATTTTAAATGTGAAAAAGACATATTTTAGATTATGTAACAGATACACATTTTCCCACATAAATGTTGTAGAACACCATCTGTTTGGTTTTTTAATGCATTCCACAGAACTAAATTTCTGCTTTTCTCCTTTCATTTTGTGACAAATTTATGGCACTATATTTCACAATAGCTCTATACCAACAATTTAAGACCAAAAGAGAGCCTGACAAAAATCACTTGGCATGCTCAAATCAGACAATTCAGGTGACTCCCTCATTCACACCAATCCTCCACCCCTCACCCAGACACCAACAGCTTAAGAGAAACAGAATGTCTGTACTAAAGGAAGGACTTTTCATGGAATAAAGCTCAAGAAAGAGTTCAAGACAAGAAGATGAAGTTCCAGGTACCATTTTCAGTGAAGGTTTACCAAATTCTTCACCCATGCAGATACTCAAGAATCGTACATGACTACCTCCATGTCCCCTTTCTGCACTTGATGTAGATAAAATTTATAAATCATTTCCTAGGGATTTTACTGTATAGAATATTGTAATATTTGTGGTCAATTTGAAAAATTAGCTTATGATACTCCTTGCCTTCCATTTCTTTGAAGAAAAAATGTCTATGGAAAGCAGACATGAATGCATATGCTTTGAAAGTAGTAAGACTGTAGGCTTGAGTGTATATTTTCATTTTCAAAGCCATGTAGAGCATTGCTACTCAAAGTGTGTATTCTAACTTGATGTCCGGTGACTTGTATGCAGGTATATCCTTGACAATATTAACCTGATTTGCCATGTAAAATTACATCAAAGCTAGAGAGGTCGGGGAGGAGGAATTGTTCTGCACTTTCACTGGTCTCCCTTCCTCACCTATAACCTCTTGCACCCCAGGGATGAGCGACACCTCCCCTCTGCAGCACTGGTTTTTCTCTCATTCTTCCAAGTATAATATACACTGCAAAGCAGAATGTACTTTCCTTCCCACTCTAAAATCTAGCTCGGTATACTTTCTCTTTTCCCTGTGCATCTTCTTAGCTACAAACACCTTTGGAGATACATGTTTGATAACCATCCCATAGTTTGGAAAAGAGAAATGCAAGTGCTACTCCCAGTAAAGAATTCTTACATTTTAAAATAAAACCAAACATCTCTGAGTTCCTCCCTCATCAATGAACAGCTTGGACAAAAGAATTGTGCATTATTCACCTATGTATCCTCAACCCTGGCACCTTGCCCAACTCATAACTTGCTCAATAAATGGTGGGGAATTGCATTTATTTCTAAGTCCTCTAGCACTGACTTCATTAAATCTTGGAATGCACACTGAAATCTGTTCATGTGTTTGAGATTAACCACATGTACACCAGCGCACTCACCATTTAGTCTTTCTTCCAACTTAATTTCTATTTTTCCTTTTCTCATCCACACAAGGAGTTCCATTTTAGGGATACTTCATAGTGGTACCACATTTCAAATAATCTATATACTGAATAGAATCTAATCTTATGCATCATTGGTGAATAAAAAAAAGATCAATACACTGTGGGTATTCAGATTTGGGGAGTACAGCAGACATAGGAAGGAACAATTGAGTATAGCAAGCAAGCAACAACCCTCACATGAAACAGCTTTGGCTTTCCCTTACTAATTCTATTTCTTATATCTCTGCACCTCCCCCTCCTTTTTTCTTCTCTTTTTTCCTCTCTGTTTCTTTTTCTTCTTCTTTATGAGGACTTTAGGCTGTTTGGGCACCCACAAAATTAGTCTCTATTACCAAAGGCACTCATACATTTCCCATCCTATCTTTCTTACCTTAAGCATGGCTCTTGTCACCAAAGAAAGGATGTCCAGGTTCAAAAAAGTTGTCACTGTTTTCAAAACTTGTCATCGTTTTCCTACCTTTGCATCTCCCATAACAGAGCGTGCAGGATGGAGACAGCAGAGCAGGTCCCTATGTAATAGGTTGCCATGGTAAAATCACAGCAATCTTATTGGTTAACTCAGACAAGTTTAAATAGAAATTATAATTTTTCAGTGAGTCAAGATAACATCAGTCAGCTCCTTATCTATGAATTGTTTATTGGAAAAGAAATTAAATGCTCTAAAAGATAGTTTTTAAATAACCTGGTTTGAAATCAACACATATTTCTTAAAAAAGAGAAGCATATTCACAAATACCAATGATTTCTAAGACAGTTCCTTCTCTGTATATGAATGTAAAATTCAGAGAGCTCAGTTAATGATGTCATCAAATAAAATAGATTTTATGTCTATTACAGGCTCATTGCCCAAGAGTTCTTGCTTTAAGATTTCAGACAAACAGTAAATTTTACAATATTACCCTTTCTTGGTAATTTTTTCTCCCTCTCTCTTTTCAATCCCAAAGTATACACATTTATATCCTCAAACAATTTCAATATGTTGCATTTTTGTAAGTCATATCTATTAGCACTGGTGTTTTTCTTATAGATACTGTCCTAAACCAAGCCAAATGTCCCTATTGGTAAGAAGTTTTAAACTATTAGAGAATGAATTCTATTTTTCAAAGTACATAATTATCCTATGAAATTTGGAGTCTGTTCAATTAATATTTCCATTGTTTAAGAAAACTTCATTTTAATAAACACATTCTGAGAAGTAAGGTATGGTATAAGCAGTGAAATAAACTTTTTGAAATTTGGTGACAAATTTTGCCCTTAAATTAATTTTTAAATATATTTGTATGTCAAAGCTATCTCACCATTCATACTAAATTGCCTTAAAAATTAGCCCCAATTATAATTTTTCAATTTGTTCCAAATCATTTTTCTCTAATTCTGACTGAGTAATTAAATAGAAACCTGATAATTTTATCAGTTATATATCTATGTGATCTTTAACAATGCATGCTAATTAGGGGACTCATATTCTTTATATCAAAAGCATCCATGTTAATCACCCTGATAATTCATTAGAGGGAGCAAGTAGTGAATCAAAACTAAAAACAAAATTCTTTTGAAGAGATAAAGACCTTCTTGATTACAAGATGGCATTCAACAAGGAAAGATACAATGTTGAAAAGTCACAATGTTTAGATTTGTGAAAACATATGACCACTGAAGGCCCAAGCAGTGCCCTTGACTATTATTATCATGTATGTATAAAGTCCTCTGAAAGCATGTTAGTAAGCAAATCATTCCAAATCCCTTCAACAATGTTCTTCCATGTCCTGTAGAATCCTTACTTTAGGTTCTTATCTTTATTATCAAAGTCTATCTAACACTCATCTTTGGGTCTTTGGTATTTTCTTAAATGTACCTTTGGCACCTAGTTTTCCAATCTGTTTTATCAGTTAATGACAATTCTTTAAACTATGTGTGCCATGGAACATAAGTCCAGACATTGAAATCAGACATTTCACTCAAACCTCAAAGAACATCATGAACCATTTCAAACAATTTCAGGAATCTTAACTAATTATCTTCCAAATTGCAAAATATAGGAACTTATCTCAACTTCACCACTAAAGGCATTCTGAAACGTTTTGTCAAATAGTGAACGGTCGACTATTATACAAAAATCAGTGCAAAGGTTCATCTAGACAGCCTTCAGTGAACTCTCAGATAAAGAAATATCATCATGTAGGATTTCTTGTTCTCACCATTTTTTTGCAGATAAGATTCTTTAAAGTTATCTGCCTATTAAAATCAAATATGACCTGCCTACCCATTTCCTGAGCTTCACAGCCTGTGAATGTGACATCATAAATAAATTTAAATGCAACTAAAGGCCCCACCACAAATTTTAATTGACCCCTAGAACTTAGAGATAAGCCCATCTGCAAGGCTATTTTATAAATTCCACTTTTAAAGAGAAAATTCTATGAAGCAAAAAAAAAAAATCTTAAATGGATCAGTGTGGAGTATTCTGGTTGTTAACATTCAGCAGTTAAATTGTAGCAAGTTGGTCACATCTTGAATTGCCACTAATGCTAAAAGGAGAATGGTGTCAATTATTTGGCACAATGCTTGACAAACCAAAGCATTTCAGAAAGGACTGATGCTTCCTTTCATCATTTACAGAAATTAAATTTGTTCCACCCTTAATCCTCAGGGACAAGACATTATCTGTTTAATATGAATCTGTTACTTTCCACAAGAAGTGGTAGAATTTAGAAATAGGGGGTTTGAAATGTTTAAATCTGCAAAGGAACTTAGTTTAGGTCCCTTCCTACATACACTATCTTAAAAAAAAAAAAGCAAGAAAACGTTGCTTCTAAAGCACTTATTCTCTGCTTTATAATATGTGGACATATTTCCAATTTGGCTGGATGATACTAAGGACTGCTGAATAATAACCAGGGTTCTCTCCAATCAGTTCAGCATGCATCTCATCTCTGATCTCAAGGGCACTGATAATTAGTGCCTTATGTTAACATCTTCACTATGAACAGTTCAGGCATCTAGAAACAAGGTATCAATGGACTTTAACAGTTAATTTAATTCATTTTATAAATAAGCAACTGAGAATTTTGCTCCAAGTGGCTGCTAGTGTAGCCCATTCCATAAATGGCATTCTCCGAAGCATAAGGCACAATATGATACGAATGCAGCTCTTCGTAATAGAGAGACTGAGAACAGCATTCCTGTACCATAAACTTCAGCCGTTTTCTTGTATCAGAATAAGCAGTCTTATAACAGGGAGCTTCTTTAAAGTATTCATAGCTCTCTTTCTCCGTCTCTAGATGGATCTTCCTCAGCAAATTGTTAATTAACACAGACCTTCTTAAGTAGGTTTCTGGGTCTTCAAGAAATCTGAGCTTCTCCAGTGAAAGTTTAAGAATGCAAGTCCTGTCCTCAGGCAATATCAGGTGCTGAAAAGCAAATACAACCATCATTCAATCGACATTTTAGAAAAATGAAAACAAGAGCCTTTGCTATTGACAAGACTCAAACAAAATTAAAAAGTATACCCTTACTTTTGGAAAATACCCATGGTAATCTTGATGTAAATCTTCTTCTTCTGCATATTTTCTCTTAAAGTAGGCTACTTTCGACGTTGTTAACGTATATGTTAATACTTTTGTTGGATAAGCTAAACAAAATAAAATAATTGGAGAAAAGTCAGATTTTACTGTAGCAAAAGAATGTTTAAAAACAAAAGTTCTACTTGTGAAAGTAAACCGATGACCCCAGAAACTAACATTCTCTCTTTACTTACTAAGCAACGCAGTGAAGAAGCCAGTGGCAATTGTCCTGTGGCTAAGAAGCCTGTTTGCAGGCTAGTGACACTATTCAGACCCAAAATATAGGTTCAACGTTGGAGAATTATATTTATTTCCTTATGCAGCCCCTCAGAAACAAAGTGTTATAGTTATAATACATTCTTGAAGTGTTAGTCACTAAGTCTGTCCAACTCTTTGCAATCCCATGGACTGTAGCCTGCCACGCTCCTCTGTCCATGGAATTCTCCAGGCAAGAATAATGGAATGGGTAGCCTTTCTCATCTCCAGGGGATCTTCCTGACCCAGGGATCTCCCACACTGCAGGCATATTCTTTATTGTATGAGCCACCAGGAAAGCCCCCAATCCTCTATTTAATGTCATGCCATTTAATGTCAAAACATATCCACATTTGAAATTGATGCACAAAATAAATGGAAAGAGGTGTTATTTTTCATCATGCTTTTAGCTATACTGCTTCCCTTTCAGAAGGCATTTAATGTTGCTCGGTTAACCAAATCTATGTAAAATGGTTGGTGACCCAATTATATACTTTAAAGAAATAATTGCATGTCAACAGACAAACCCTATTATATGGTCATGGTATAACCATCCTCATAACACCTGGCTTAGCATAGGTTAATCATAAGCAAACAGTTCAAATATCGTACTGATTAGAAAACTTGACCTTGCTATAATTTTTAAAGTAAAAATGTTGTTCTCTCCTTTAATACACTATTGTTGAAAACCCTAACTTGTTTAGGGAAGGATGGTGTTCTGAAGGCCGATTTTCAGGTTTGGTTTAAAGGGAATTTTTAGTGTGTACACTAGGTGGTGCTCTTATCATGGAAAAGAGGCAAGTATAGCCTTGAAACCTAAAGAGACAGGAGCTTCCTAGTGAAAGCCCTGAATGAATTTAGAATAGAAACTGAGTCCAGTTCAGTACTCATTCAACCTCAGTAGACCAGATCAGAAAAACAAAATATATTATACTTAAGCATTATCGATTTTACCCTTAAACACACCTTTGAATATTTCTGGATGTTGAGACCATTTGATTCACAAAATGAGTAGTTTATTAATGTGTTGGCTAAATAAATTCATGGTTAAGACATTTGATGTTTTTTTCCCTGACATCTTGAATTTTTTAAATCTTAACTATTAAAAACGTACTCTTTAAAAACATGACTCTTCTAAGTTTTTCCTCCTTTTGGTGACATCTGTATAACATTTCCTGTAGCTTTTTGTAGCTGGGTGGTTTTCCTTAACCAGTAGGAAAATCTACAAAAAAAAAAAAAAAATCACACCTAAAACTTTCCAAATTTTTACTGGCACTGCTGTGGATTATAAACCCAAGAGAGCCTTAAATTATAGTTGGCATGTTCTGTAAGGGAAATAAGAATTTTAAACCACTGATGTGTCTGACCTAAAAAGAGATGAATGTGTAATGATCATTCACAACTGAAAAAGTCAGAGCACAATTCCTGAGTTCAGTTAGCACATCTCAGTTTATATGAAATTTTCACAGATTTCAGAGGTTAGAAAAAAAGGAAAACAAAATTATTTGTAATGAAAACATCAATGAACCTAGTTTTCTCAGGGGCTGTTTTTTTTAGTTAACATTTTCTTAGGTGTATTTTTGAGCTTCCCCGGTGACTCAGATGGTAAAGAATCTGCCTGCAATGAGGGAGATCTAGGTTCAGTCCCTGGATTGGGAAGCTTCCCTAGAGAAGGGAATGGCTACCCACTCCAGTATTCTTGCCTGGAGAATCCCACGGGCAGAGGTGTCTGACGGGCTACAGTCCATGGGGACGCAAAGAGTCAGATATGACTGAGCTACAAACACACTAACACTAGGTGTAGTTTTAAAGGACTGAATCAATAAGTAGGTGAAATTTTGGGTTATTCTGTGATAACAATTAATTATTACTTCTTGCTTTTTTTAAACTTTTTACTTTATATTAGAGTATAGCCTGTGAACAATATTGTGATAGTTTCAGGTGGACAGCAAAGGGACTTAGCCATACATACACATCCATTCTTCCCCAAACTCCCCTTCCACCCAGGCTGTCACATAACTTTTAGTAGAGTTCCCTGTGCTATACAGTAGGACCTTGTTGGTTATCCATTTTAAATATAGCAGTGGGCACATGTAAATTCCCAATTCCCTATCTCTTCCCCTCATTCTTCCCCCAGGTAACCATAGAATTACCAATTTCTTTTAAACCACTTAACCCGTTGATGCCATTATGGTTCTCAAAAGTTAGGAAGCATAGAATTGTCTCTCCTAAAAACACAAATTGCTGGGTCCTACCCCCAGAACTTTTAACTCATTGTGTCTGGGCTAGGAGAAGAGAATTTCTATTTCTTACAAATTCCCAGGTAATGCTGGAGTTGTAGACCTGGGGACCAAATTTTGAGAGCCTCTATGTCATTGCATTAGGCAAGTGTAGTAGTGGCACTACAACAGCAAGTTGAAAACAACGTTCAGCCCATCAACTGATTGCCTAATCGTGAGACTGCCAAGCAACTGACGTGATTGATTTTTGTTGTTGTTATTGTGACATTGGCTACATTGGCTGAGATGTTTTAGCTTTATGAGCAAAGCCAGACTCCATTTAAACTAGTAGTGAAAAATGAATGAGATCACTTTTCAACATAAATTCCTCGGTTCACGATAAGAAATATCAATGACTGACAGTTATTAGCATTATAAACAACTGTACAGGTCACTATTTTTTTTTAAACAAGGCTCAATGAATTACTATAGTGCAAGAAAGGGTGAGGAAAGATTTGGAAATAAATATATGTATATATATATTCACATATATATTTGGAAGTATACACATATTCATTTATTTTACAAAGTAAGGCAATGTCTACAGCATTAATAGCAAATTAAAGACCTTTTAGTGAATGACACAAGGCAGGGCAGGTGGCAACTTAGAGAAACAAGTATCAAATAAACCAAGTGATGATCTGGTAAAATATTTTTTATTTAACAGCAAGACCAAAAAATACGAATGGTCCCAAGCAGGGTTCTGCGGAGAAGGCAATGGCACCCCACTCCAGTACTCTTGCCTGGAAAATCCCATGGACAGAGGAGCGTGGTAGGCTACAGTCCATGGGGTCGCTAAGAGTCAGACACGACTGAGCGACTTCACTTTCACTTTTCCCTTTCATGCGCTGGAGAAGGAAATGGCAACCCACTCCAGTATTCTTGCCTGGAGAATCCTAGGGATGGCGGAGACTGGTGGGCTGCCGTCTATGGGGTCGCACAGAGTCGGACACGACTGAAGCGACTTAGCAGCAGCAGCAGCAGCAGCAGCAGCAAGCAAGGTTCATAAAGATTCTGTCTGCTGTATTCAGGCAGTTATCCTAAGACAGAGAATGTATTGGACCCTGGAAACACAGTAAATTCTCAGGGGTTTAGATTTGTATCTCAGCTCTGTGGGCGACACACTTAGCCACTTAGTTTATTGCCCTTAAAAAAATACCCCCATGGGTTGCTGAAATGCTGAAAAGCTTTCACAGCTGGTATCCATTTGACAATTACTTCCTTGCATGCTGTTTAGCTATTCGCAATGTTTTCAGCATCAAATTTTGGAGGATGCTTTTAGCCACTTTGAGGCTAAAATATATAGCAAACATAAGTTCCTACATCTGTTTTCTTGGCTGGATGAGAATTCAAAAAATTCAGAGCTGGGAACTATTTATTGATCACATGGTTCAGCCTACATGATCTACAGATGAGGAAACTGAGGTTCAGTGGTTTTCAATTTGGTGTGTGTGGCTGAGAGTTTGGGTTTTGAAGGCAGATGGAAGTGGTCCAGATCCACCACTTCTTAGTTGTGTGACCTTGAGAAACTTACACGAACTTTCCACAAATTTCATTTGTAAAGTGGGGATAGAAATAATACTGGCTCACAGGATCGCTGAACTAATTCGTGGAAAGTGACTGGCATTATGCCCAGAATATAGTAAGCACTCAATCAAATCCTAGTTCTTATTAGGGCCAGTAGGCACAGATCTATTCCAGAAGCCAATCCTAGCCTGGCCTCCTAGCTTTGACCCTAAGATTTTTACTACCACCCTGCATCCCAGAGATACTAGATTATAATTAGAGACTTAAATCTGTGTGTGTATGTGTGTGAGTATGTGCACACACATGCACGTGTGTTCAGCTGTGTCCAACTCTTTGCAACCCCATGGACTGTAGCCCACCAGGCTCCTCTGTCCATGGGATTCTCCAGGCAAGAATACTAGAGTGGGTTGCCATTTCCTCCTGCAGGGGATCTTCCTGACCCAGGGATAAAACTCAGGTCTATTGCATCTCCTGCATTGGCAGGTGGATTCTTTTCCACTGAACCATCTGAGAAGTCCCAACTAGAGAGTTAAATGACTGCAAAAGTGTATTTCAAACGATCAAGATGAAAATAGCACAGATACTATAACAGCTCCAAGAAAATGTTTCTATATATTGTCACTGGTTATACATTTAGGGTGAAGGAAATATAACTGTTTTTTAAAATATCCAAATAGTCATTTGGAGAACTAAAGTTACTCTGAATTTCCAAATAAGTTTGCCTGTATGACCCAGTAAATGTATGTAAATCTATTTATATAATTCTCCCATAACTAAAAAGCCCAACTCAACCCAGCCTGTTATTCAAATAAAGCTGATGAAATAGACAAGAAAAAGTAAAATGACCTTATGTCTTCATAGTCCATGTCCTGAACTCTGAGAACAGCATACAAATTATAAAACTGAGTGAGGCTGAGCCTGAAAGTTATCTCTGAAAGTAAAATGGCTAATGCTGACTTGAATATTCAAATTGTTTTTAATACTCTAACCTCTGGGTACATAAAATATCTGTGCCAACCTCAATGTCTTTCCTAGTCTAAAACGTCAACAAACAAATGAAAAGTCACAGAACAGAATGACCATCCTTGTCATTCGAGTTTTGACAGAACAATTTATACATATTTCTTTAAATAAATGTTTAAAATGTAATTACAAATGGTTGCTCAAATGCTCTTTCTTACTCTTCTGCTTCTGATTCCAGACAACTGAAATCCCATTAGCACACAAGTGATTTCATTTGGTGCACAGCCCATGGGCAGTACATTAAGGAAAAATCATCAGCAAATTAATTTACAAACACTTCAAGAGTACAGACGATCATAAAAGGACAACTCCTGTCATAGTAAAACCGTTCTTTGTCCAAGACTGTAAAAAACCTGAGAAACGGTAAAGAAGTGATAAGTTTAACATATCTTAATTTTGGTATGGTTTTCATTTTCTACCCCACAATACTTTCATCACTATACCACAAAAACACAGTTTAGACCATCCTATTGGCTGTATGCATCTGTAACCAAAGTCAAAGGAAGAGTTTGATCAATGGGGAAAATAAAGAGCTTCTAGTCAGATCAACAACCAATCCGTGATGTGGACAACCACGTGACTCAGCTTCCAGTCTCTCAATGATTTCTTTTTGCCTAGCGTTAGCCTGGCATGAGCTTTAAAAAAGTATGTATCCCTACATATCTACGTAATGCTTTGCTGATGGCAAAGCTACTGAAATCCTTCCTTAAGTGCCATGAGCACACCTATTTACAAAGAGCTACTCTACTTCTCACTGTTAATTACATTCTGCGATCTTGCTGCACTGGCTACAGACACTTCAGCACGATCTTCTGGGGCTATCCTAGAGCACTGGTTCTGATCCCAGTTTTACAATTTATTTTCTTAGTGACTTAGGACAAAGTATTTAATCTCAAAGAACCCTGAGTTTCCTCTTTGATTCAGTTCAGTTCAGTTCAGTCACTCAGTCATGTCCGACTCTTTGCAACCCCATGGACTTCACCCCAGGATTCCCTGTCCATCACCAACTCCTGGAGCTTGCTCAAACTCATGTCCATTGAGTCGGTGATGCCATTCAACCATCTCATCCTCTGTCGTCCCCTTCTCCTCCTGCCTTCAATCTTTCCCAGCATCAGGGTCTTTTCCAATGAGTCAGTTCTCACTGATTAAGTGAGGTCAAATATCAAAATCATTGAGTTGTGTGTGGATTAAATGAGATGTTGAAAAAGCACTGAGTGCCTGTCATACATCCACATATTTTCTGCTCAATATTAGGTATTACTATCGCAGTGGCCTCATTTTTGAAGCCATATATATGAGTGTATACATGCTACTCAGCAGCACTATGTTGTATGGAGGACATCTGTCCTCTCTTTAGTGTTAAGCAGAGGACATGAAACATCCATGAGTGGATTCAAGAAGACAGACAAGTGCAATATGCAAGGCTGTAATACTACATCTTCTGTAGACCTTTAGCTTTGCTGATGTTTAGCAATATCCCATCAATCTTCTCCCTCATAACCTCTTGCCTGGCACTTTTCTGGATAATATGCTCTAGAGGAGCAGAAATCATTGCCAGTTTTTAGTTGTGGAGCAACCTGTTCCTTCAGAAGTATCGTCCACCCCAGGCACATGATTGACCCTACTGGCAGTTTAAATTTACCAACAAGTTGCAGCTTCTGGAAAACTTTCCTAGGAACTTCCAAGGGATACTGACAGCCAGGGAGTCACAGATTTTTTTTCAAGAAACTAGCAGCATAGAAGAGAGCCCCAAGCACAGATATGTAATATTAAATAAAAGACCATTTGACGTTCCACACGCCTACCTTGTTTCATTGGTGATGGTCTTGGAACCAAAGAGAACATCTTTAAATGGATAGGATCAGCCAGGTAGCCATAGTTACCTTTGATACTGCACTGAAGCCTACATAATGAGATCTGGCCCTACTAATGAGAGAGACCTAGTGCAGCAGGGTCCTGGGGGAAGTTTTGTGACTTATCACCCCTCAGAAGTGCATTCCTTATTTTGAAGGATGAGGCTTCCTTACACTCTACCTTTTACCTTGGAAAGTGGGAATGAATCAGAAAGAAAACTGGCAAAGCAACAACATTGACAGCTGGAGGTGACAAGAAATATTAACAATGTCTAGGGAAATGCTAGGAAGTAGACTTCCTTAGGTACCCCAGTCTGTTGCTCAAAGAGAAGGGTTTTAAATCTCTGCTATGTGTATGGAAATAGCCTTTTTTTGAAGTATAGTTGATTTATAATGTTAGTTTCAAAGCGAATCTACTATACATAAATGCATATCCACTCTTTCTTTTAGATTCTTTTCCCATGTAGATCATTACAGGTATTGAGTAGAGTTTCCAGTGTTACACAGGAGGTCCATGTTAGTTATCTATTTATATGTAGTAGTGTGTCTATGTTAATCCCAGTCTTTCAATTTACCCCCCTTATACCCTGATAACCAGAAGTTTATGTTCTACATCTGTAACTCTATTTCCGTTTTGTAGATAAGTTTACTTGTACCCTTTTTTATACTCCACATATAAGTGATACCATATGATATTTGTTTTTCTCTGTCTGACTTACTTCACTCAGTTTGACAATCTCTAGGTCCATCCATGTTGCCACAAATGGCATTATTTCATTCTTTTCTAAAGCTGAGTAATATTCCTTTGTATACATACACCTGCTGCTGCTGCTGCTGTTCAGTCACTAAGTCATGTCCAACTTTTTGTTCCGTATAGACTATAGCCCGCCAGACTCCATGGGGTTCTCCAGGCGAGAATACTGGAGTGGGTTGTCATTTCCTTCTTCAGAGGATCTTCCCAACCCAGGGATTGAACCCAGGGATCAAACCCAGGGATCAAACCCACTTCTCCTGCACTGGCAGGCAGACTCTTTTACCACTGAGACACCCAGGAAGAATATATGTACCACATCTTTGCTTCCATGTCCTCTTGGCTACTGTAAATAGTGCTAAGGTATCACCTTACACTAGTAAGAATGGCCATAATATAAAAAAAAAAATCTACAAACAGTAAATGTTGGAGAGGGTGTGGGGTAAAGGGAACCTTCCCACACTGTTGGTGGGAATGTAAACTGAACAGTCATATAGAAAATAGTACAAAGATTTCTTAAAAAACTAAAAACACAGCTACCATATGATCTAGTTATCCCACTCCTGGGCATATATCCAAATTTGAAAAGATTTACTTAATTTTACAAATTTACTTAATTTGAAAAGATCCATTCACCCTGATGTTCAAAGCAGTAGTCTTTTCAAAAGTACCTCATTTGTATCACCTTCACTTTCTTCCACTTTGATACTACCATCGAGTTTGAGTATATCACCAAAAACATTAAGCAACATATCCAGAAGTGTTGTAGAAAAGAACTAATCATTAACTTTACTCACTAAGAATACAGAGTCATTCCTCAATATCAGGGCACTGGTTCCAGGGCCTCCACAGATACCCAAATCTATAGATGCTCAAGTCCCTCATATAAACTTGTGTTGTACAGTTGGCCCTCATATTTGTGGTTTCCATGTCCTCAAACATCTTGCTCTGGAGTTGGTTAATTCTTTTCCCTCACTCATAACTGTCTCATTTATGTCACCACCTGGAGTCGTTCTGGTGATAAAATGTTCTTTATTCACAGGGCACCTTTATTCTAAAGAGTAATAGATACTTCATTAAATTACATTGTGTTCAGCTCATGCATACTACTTAGTAGATGTCTTATCCCCCACATTAGATATTGAGCCATAAAGCGGTAAAATAAGACTCCAGGTTTCTGAGTCCTGATTCTCTTTGCAACATCCCCAACTTTTCTTCATATCTTAACCCTTGCCCCCTTTTAATAAACATTTTTAAAATAACACAAAATCTGATACACCACCATGGAGGGGATTTTCCAGTTTCCCTGTCCCTCCTCCCCTCTTGATTATCACTAATATTTAGAAGACTCATATATTTCTACCTACCAAGAAGATTTATTTTTTTGCATTTTACTTTCTATAATTTATAGCATGAGAAAAGGTTTAATTTTTTCTGAGTATAGTTACATTACAATACTGAACGTAACATTAGCAGGTCCTTTGTTAATATCCTCCTACCACTCCTATTGAGAATTATGGCAGCAAACTAGATAACTGCTCTTAGCCTGTTAAATTTAATCATGAAAAATTAAAAAACAATTGTGTTAGACTAAAAAGCAGAAACATTAATGCAATGTATTGAGACTATCTAGATAGACAACTTACTAAAAATAAGATGGAAGGCAGGGAGTGCTGACAAAAATTAGCTCCTCCCAATATCTAAAGTTGTACTTCTTCAGTTTTCATACTGCACAGTTATGGTAAATTTGCCCACTGCTTCTGAAATCATTATATAGGCTTTTTCTGGGGTTCTGAAGCATATTGCTTTGACAGATACAACAATCTGAACCAGTTGTGCCTTGGCTCTAGAGCTATTGTTGGGATGTTGGTATTTTGACAGTGAAAGCCAGCTGGCATGAGTCCTCAGTGGAAAGCCCAGATGTAGAGGCAGTGGCCTCAGCATCTTAAACCTTTTAACACTTCTCCATGTTTCAAAGCATCTTCTAAATCCCATGAAAGTAACATGACATAAAACTGAATGCAGAATGATGTTCATAAACACCTAAAAACTTCCAAATAGAGTACTGGATGAAAAATTGAAACTAGAACTTGATTTCAGTTATAACTTGCTTGATCTCAGCCTTAAGTCTTAGCATCCTAAGTATGCTGCTGCTGCTAAGTCGCTTCAGTTGTGTCCGACTGTGCGATCCCATAGACGGCAGCCCACCAGGCTCCGCTGTCCCTGGGATTCTCCAGGCAAGAATACTGGAGTGGGTTGCCATTTCCTTCTCCAATGCATGAAAGGGAAAAGTGAAAGTGAAGTCGCTCAGTCGTCTGACTCTTAGCGACCCCATGGACTGTAGCCTACCAGGCTCCTCCGTCCATGGGATTTTCCAGGCAAGAGTACTGGAGTAGGGTGCCATTGCCTTCTCCACCCTAAGTATACTCCTCTTTATAAGACAGGATATGTTCAAGTACAGCTGGTCTTCCCATTGACAAGAGTGACTAGTTACACTGACAAGAGAGACTAGCTACACTGGCTAATTACAATTTGGTGAAATATTTTTTCATGCTCTTAGAATCTACTAATGTCTCTAGGATTAAATGCTTAGGTTATAATGATTTGTTTTCATTTATTTAAAGCACCATGATAATATTTTCTGGTGAATGAATTTAAATAGATATGGTCATCAAGATTGCACAGTAAATATTCTGCACATTATACATTCATGATAGAATCAAAATTAAAATTTAAGAACCCCTTTCACCTGACCTTTTGATTATGACAGTGGTTTCAATGAAAGAGCAGACTCATTCACATAAATTGAAGGGCCCTGAATGATTTTAAACTTCTATGCATAATAAATAAGGATAGGATGTATATAAATTACTAATGCAAAGGCTAATAATGCATATACATGAGCCAATACTTATGGTTGCTTTACTCAAAATTTCCTCAGATTGATAGCATGACTAAAACTCTACATGGATTGCATGACAGCTGACAGTAAATCTTATTGGTCTCTTTGGATTTGTTTCTCACCATAAAATGTAGTAATTATAATGGAGGAAGGAAAACAGGTGGGTAGTGCTAAAGACTAATGAAACAAACATTTTGGGACTCAAGCAGTCATCTTTAGTGCTTAAAATTATTAAGCTACAGATATTTCAATAAGTGATCAAAGAGACCAGTACTTGTAAAGTCTCACGACATCCATAAAAACTAAACAACCAGATTAGAATAAATTTTCAAATAGGCTTCTGAATAAAATTGTTTAATTGTTTATTTTTGCAAAAGGAGGTAAGGAAAGAGAAGAAATGTGCCATGGTATATTTTTATGTATTTGATTATAATCTGCTAGACTGGTTACCTACAGGAACTGCACATGGATAGCTCAGTACATGTGAAAGTTACACAACACTGGAGGGCTGAACACTCAGTAAAAGACTATATTATATTCTGAAAATTGAGTTAAAATGCTTGACACTCATGGGTTTCTATCACAATGACTTTAATGCAAATTAAATTTTAAAAATCACCACACTCTCCTTTTGCAGAGAGCTCTCTTTATTGCCTTCATTTCAGACATGTACCAATGTGCTCATAGGGTTTCCGCTTGACATGTTCCCCAAGCCAGGCTACCTAATTTGGCCCCACCCTACTCATATGAGTCTTCAAGAGGAAAATCTGCCAGCCCACAAATGTCCTTTCTACAGAAAACCTCTATTGACTTCTACCCAGCAACCATCTATATAAACAACCCCTCATATTGATCTTGTAAGTTATGGTAATGCTGCATTAGCATTTATTTCTCTGGATACATATTTAAACAGTAATTTCTTTTAAGCTAGTGATTACCTGGTAATGCTGAATCAATCTGAAAAGTGTATTTCTAGGACAGCTTCAGAAAATCTGGTGAAAGTTCCCCTTTTCACAGTGAGCATTTCTCAAAGCCTCAGACTCATGAATTTTGAGTCTGAATTTTACCTGAGATTTTGAAACAAGGAGAGAAACACAAATAACATTGGAAGAGTCAGAACTGCACTGACTTGAACTGGTTATCAAGTCAGGAGAAGGCATGCAATAGGAAGACACTAAGATGTTTGAGGTGGAGTTGATCTGGACCAAAGAAGTAAGTAAACCTTCAAAAATACACAGTTACTATAATGTCCTCCATTTAATTTAATTGTAAACATGAGGACTCTTAACTATTCTAAGAAATGTGGCAAGAAATGAATAACATCTGATCAAATATTTACTGGGCAGTTATTTGGGGGCATTATTAGTATGCTGATTTAAAAAAAACAGATATAATTAGTTCTTCAAATGCCAGATTTTTGTATGATTTCAAGAAATATTCTCTCTAAAGTAACAATTCAGCAGTTAACTCAAAACAGACTTAATCAATCGTTCACCGGAACACACACTATTTCTCACAAGACTTGAAATTGTCAAAGGGTACAAGAGTTTTTCTTTAAAGGGCCATGTTTAACTGCACCTTTATTTTTACATGGATGTACGCTTACAGATCTCATCATCTTCTATATTTAGAGAGATGAGCTTTCCAAAGGAAGATAGGCAGCCAATGAGGAGGATCCCGTCAAAAGAGAGGTGAGTTACTATGGTTACTTTTCAGGAGATTGAGTAACACTGAACTGGCTGCTCCCAGCCAAATGGACCCTTTCCAGGGCAGGACCTAAAAAGAATGTTGCTTTCCATACGTGTTGATTCAATTAGCCGAAGCTACACTATCCTTTTCTCCTTAACCACAGATTTTCTTTGGGAGCTCACTGCTTCCAGCCCTCCTAGCTGCACACAGGCAGTAAAGTCAAAGGAAAAACAGGGAGGACTGAAAACTTCCGAGCACAAACCTAACAGCAACGGGCAGGGACATCTGCAAGAACAATCCCAAGATTTAAAGAAGAAAAATCAAATCATGCTGTTCGGGACCACCAGCTAGCTACTTTGCAATGGCTGGGGCGGGGTGGGATTCCAGAACACGTCCCGACCCACGCCCTCAATGGAAGAGGCTTTTCTGAGCCTGAGGCGGGCACCTGGCTGGATAAGTTCAGACATACCTTGCGAGCTGGGTCCACTCACCAGGAGACCGGCGCATGCACCTGTTTCATAAAGGCGCGGGGTTCGGCGCTCCCTCCCGCTTTTACGGCGCTGTCACTCTTCAGAAGGGCACTGACGGCGACAGCGACGGCGGTGGCGGCGGCACGACAGTGGCAGCGGCGGCAACTGCAGCTCGGCGGGCAGCCCTGGCTCCTGCAGGTCCGTCCCTCCAGTCTCTGAAGCGCCTCTCGCTCGGGGTTCGCAACGCGAGGCGGGCGCGCAGCTGTTCTCAGCTCGCATTGGACCAGAGGGAGCAGATGTTATCCGGTTGCTAGGAGCGTTGCTAGGAGGCGATGACGCCCCTCCACAGCTCAGGAGCAACTTTCCTGCAGGTCGGTGCGCTGGTGGGGGCTGCTGGGAGGAAGCCTTAAGAGCAGGAACCAGGAGGCGGCGAACAAAGAGCCCCAAATAGAGGGTTCTGTGCTCGCCTGAATTGAGGCCTGAAGAGTCGGTCGGGTGGCTGCGGTCGGGTGAACGCCGCGGCTCTGCATGCCGGGCTTCAGGCCCTGATCCGCTGGCCTGCGCAGGTGATGATGGCCGCGCCTCTTGTGGCAGGGTCACTCGCTGTAGGCCCTGGCTGAGTGTCCTGTAGAAGGATCGGGTTTGGGCATGCGAAAGGGTAGGCACTTTCAGCGGCTGAAGCAGCAGCAGGACTCTGTTAGTGCCTCTAGACCCGCTGGGATGCTATTCACCTTGGGGCAGGTCCCTGGCAGGGTGAGAGATGAAGGAGTGTGCGTGTGTGAGGAGGTGAGGTGCATGGGACAAGGAGTAGAGGACCTTCCGCCCTCTGGGACTCTTCTCCCCAGGCTGTTCCTGTTTGTGTCTGCAGGTTTGAACATTTGATAGATTTTTGAAGAGGGAAAAAACAACTAATACATGGAAATCAGTCCAGAGTCTAATTCCTTCTGGCACTGTCTGTGGCTGCCTACTGGTATAGTGCCAAAGGTTTCAGAAAAAAATGACCCTGTGGTCTGAAGTACTTTATGCAGTTAGAAAGGCTTCATTTTGATCCAGCGGCTAATTAAAACCTCAGGCTAATAGGCAAACTTCTTGAAAATAAAAATATACAAAAGAAAATGTACTTTTCACAAAGGAGACTGGAGAAGGTATGCATGTTTCAGTCTTTCACACTTTAGCATAAAGTCACCCAAAAGCTTGTGCTGTCTCTGTATTGTATCACTCAGGCTATGTTTTTATTTTTATCATCGCTTCTTGTTGTTGTTGTTCAATGGGGTTGTTGTTCTTGGGTGGAGGGGGGTGTTGAGAATGCCAATGTGGGCAAAGCTGGGTAGCCAGTGAGCCAAATGAAAGAAAGGAAGATGACAAACATAGCAGACAAACTTTGCCCAGTGCTATTCTCAGAAAAGGAATATCACTGAAGAAGTAGATACACAACTTCCCTATAGGGTCAGGTCAGGGTCTGGAAGGAAGAGGGCACCTCTGGGAATCAATTAAAAAGAAAAGTTGCTTTCTTTGTAGCCAGAGCAGAGCTTCTGTACAGTGTCAAGTTGACTCCAGCAATGGCAGACATTCTTCACAGTTGAAGGGGCTACACAAAGTGGCCCTACAAATCTCAGGCCCCTCAGGTACCCAGTACCAACTTAATACCTATGATAGAATGTAGAGTTAAGAGTTTGTTGGCCCTAAGATTTAAGTGCTGTAAACTTGTACTAATAATAAGCTCAACTTTAGACATCCACTCACAATATATAGGTATATCAAATCATTATGTTGTATATTTAAATATTTTATAATTTTGTCTGTTACACCTCTGCAAAGTAGGGGGAGGGAAGTTGGTAACTTAAAATCTATCTGGAAAAAAGTATAAGGAGGTCAAAGATCTGATGATTTCATGTCAGCTATAAGGTAAGAAAGGTGGCTCTGAGACTGGCACACTTCAAATCTGGGCAATGGACACAGCCCGAATTATAGACCACTGCTACCTGTTCTTTACTGTGAGGGAAGAAAGGAGCTGATAAATCAGTCCGCCTTGCCTTCTTGGCTAGCTCATTTCAGGAGGCGCTCTCCTTTGCTGTTCATGGTCCACTTTTTTCAGTTTCCTTGAATGGGGAAGGTTCTCATTGGTCTCAGGTATTTTGTACATGCTGTTTCTCCTTCCTTAATGTGCCTCTTTTTCACCTGGCTTACTCCTACTCGGCCTTCAAGTCTCAGCTTAACTACCACTTCCTCATAACTACTCACTTCTTTAACTACTCACTTCCTGAGTGACTTTCCCTCCCAGCCTCCCACCAACTAGATTAACCCCCTAATTACATTCCCCAATCTTCCTACTGATCCCACTTCACAACAGTCATCACACTAGGTTTTCAGCTAGCTCCACCTTGTTAACACTGTGTCCCCAGCACCTAGCACACAGTACCTGGCTGTGTTGTGTCTGTAGCTCAGTCGTGTCCGACTCTGACCCCATGGACTGCAGCTCATCAGGATCCTCCACCCATGGAATTCTCCAGGCAAGATTACTGGAGTAGATTGCCATTCCCTTCTCCACCAGTACCTGCTACACTGAAGCTAATTATGATGACATGTGTGTGCATGGTATCACCCAGCCTGGCCTGGGGCTTCTGTTTTCACCTTAGCTGTGTAGCGATCAGTTAGCGAACTTACATAAGCCATATGGGTGGCCACTACTTGTTGTCCTTTTTGTTAAGTGAAGGAGAGGAAAAAACCCTATTACACAGAAAACTGTTTTCTGCCCTTAATGAACATTGTATTGGTATAGCAACTTCTCTTCCTTCTTAAACCATTTTATAAAGGTCACTCACTCTCTGTACACCTAAAACTAACAAAACATTATAAATCAACTATGTGAAGGGAAATGAAAGTTGCTCAGTCGTGTCTGACTCTTTGCGACCCCGTGGACTATACAGTCCATGGGTAGCCTTTCCCTTCTCTAGGGGATCTTCCCAACCCAGGAATCAAACCCAGGTCTCCCACATTTCAGGTGGATTCTTTACCAACTGAGCTACATGAAAATATAAAATAAAAATTTTTAAAAAAGAACACTGCCCATGGCTGAATTTGATTGGAAAAAACAAAACTTTAACTGATTTCCACTAAAAAAAGGTCACTGTCTGGATTTTAATGACATTGGAAAATAACCTAAAAGTCCTTTATACTCCTAATTCTCTTCCTCCAAAGTAGGTGTGAGTCCTCTGAGCTGAACCGTTCCATCTTTCCTTAAAATTATTTTCCAACCTCAGGTAAAACATAGCCTCCATCATCACATGCTGCATCTCTATGGAGCAAAAGAAAAAAAAATCTGTTTAGAAACAGCTAGCTAACTTGACCAACATGGACAGCACTTCTAGTATATCTTATTAGAAAAGACCAGGAAACTGCCTTTTTTGCTGTCAATATAACTCATCAAATAATTGCCAAATTCCTCTTCATCTTGAGGGACCACCTCAAGAAAAATAACAGATGTTTGAAGACATGAAGGAAAGGTCAAGGTAATCTCAATATCACAGAGTTACTTGGTGGCAAAGTCAGAAATAGAAACAGAGTTTAATCTGTACTGAACCACACAGTGGTATGTCTGCAGATAAAATTTTATAAATTCTTCAATTCTTCTGGTAAGTTATTAGAGCAAATCTTTCACTAAACAATTTTGGGTTTAAAAATTAAATATTAAAATACCATACCACTCACCTGAGAATTTATCTAAATTCTAGTCTTTTCACCACTGGATCTTGTCCCTCCTTGAGACAACCATAGAAATAACACTAATCCTGTCTCCTACTCCTTATCTATTCGGTGAAAAGAACTAGATGTTTTATTATGTAGTAGAATGCACATTAAAATTCACCAGAGCTCTGAATTGTCACCCAAGTCCTCTTGAGCCATGTCTCTGAATCTCCCTGGTGAGACCCTAGAGAAATTATAAAGAGACTATGAGGTTTACAAGACATATAATGTGATTTGGTTCATCCATAAAATGTTACTCAAGATAATTAAGATTTTTTTTAATTGCTGCAAAAGACTTTAAGAATCACAGTCATAGATGTTGTCGCAATTATTTTAACACTTAAGGATGTTTAAGTTTTGGTTGAAGGAATGTCAGGAGACAGCAATCATTTGTCAAGTTTGGTTCTGCAGATGATTGACTTTAAAAATATCTTTCCTTGGCAATATTCTGCTTTTGCTCATAATTTTCTATATTTTCTTTGGTGTTTTACAATGTCACATAGGTATGCAGTGCACAGACACACGTAGAAATGTTCAACTGTACTCAGTGTGACTGCTCAAACTCTGCCCTGTGACTTTAGAAATGGGACCTCAAATGATCTTCATTTGTAGCCCCCACCTGCTACCCTAGAGAGTGTTAAAAATGCTCTAAGATGACTAGGGGACCAAGTAGAATTCTTAATCAGCATGTAATGTTCTAGTGCCACCATAGGTTAGGAAGAACTTCAGCAACCTAAGAAGCTTGTAATTAGAAACCTTTCCTTAAATAATCATGGCTACCACAACATTTGAGATAATTTTTCCAAAGAAAAGATAAAAAACTAAGTGTGCTAAATGCTATCTAGAAGATTCTCACCAAATTGATTCATTTTCCTGTATGCACAAATGACAATTCCAAGCCTTCTTAAATGTAAGTGGAGGCAAGTGACTAGTCTTGGTCAGTGGACAGAAGTAGAGATTGCCACCACCTAGCCTGACGCCTTAAAGAGATTTGATTCCCATGCTTTTTCTTCCCCCTCTATTTGCATGACTGAATAAATAAATATTCTTCTAGAGGCTCTAAGGATTCTGAGATTGGCCTCAATCCCTAAAATGCTAAGATAGCAAGCTGTATGGACAAGAACATCCTAATGAGAAATAAACCTTTATACTACTAACTCATCGAAGGTTTGGTTTATTATAACACATAGCATTAATCCCCTCAACTAACACAGTATGCAAAATGGTAAAAATAAAATTTCCCTGAAACATCTTTAGCTTTTTTTCCCATTTTCTTTTTTTGGCTTTGGGATGTCAGTGGTGTTTTTACTGCTGTGGAGGTGTCTGTTCATAACAGCTCTGTTCCCTCTACTTCTGGCTTGCTGCATTTGAGCCTTGTAAACTTATCGGAACTGTCTATACATAGAAGGGAGAGGACTCTGGAAGAGGGCCTCTCAGATGAGTAATTCCCCACACATTCCATTTGCACAGGAATGCCTACATTTTCCTCAGAATCCTCCTCAGATGAAATGAAGTTATTTCAGGTGGTCTTTATATTTATAGAGCTCCTTATACTGTGCGCTAAGTCACTTCGGTCATGTCCATCACTCTGCGACCCTATGGACTATAGCCCAACAGGATCCTCTGTCCATGGGATTCTCCAGGCAAGAACATTGGACCGGTTGCCATGCCCTCCTCTAGGGGATCTTCTGAACTCAGGGATCAAACTCACATCTCTTTTGTCATTGGCAGGCAGGTTCTTTACCACAAGCGCTGCCTGGGAAGTCCACAGAGTTCCTTGCATGCGCGCCAAGTTGCTTTCGTTGTGTCTGACCAAAGCCCACCAGGCTTCTCTCACTTACCTAACATTCGTAATTTAAATTCAGCACTTTAAGCTAGCATTTGAGTCAATATATACTGATTTGTATCTGTGTTCCACATAAAAGCCTAGGCTCATATAAAAGCCTACCTCACCACTTCCCCGGTGGCTTAGAGGGTAAACTGTCTGCCTGCAATGTGGGAGACCTGGGTCCGATCCCTGGGTCAGGAAGATCCCCTGGAGAAGGAAACGGCAACCCACTCCAGTGTTCTTGCCTGGAAAATCCCATAGACAGAGGAGCCTGGTAGGCTACAGTCCATGGAGTCGCAAAGAGTCGGACACAACTGAGCAACTTCACTTTCACATAAAAGCCTACCTTACCCTAAAACCAAAATAAATTATATGGGTCATAAATATAATGCTTATAGTTCTAGTATATCTATGTCTGAAGTTGGTATGATTTTGGAGTTAATGTTTTTTGTATGTGCTAAAATAAGCAATATCATTCAGGCCCATAAAATTTGCATGTTGATGCTGCAAAACTGTATCTTTTTTAAAAATTTCACACGTATGCATAGAAGCCATCTGCTTAAACTTTATTGATAAGACCAGTAGCAGCAGTTTTACAAAATTGGAATGATTTTCAGTTTTGAACTAATGTGAGTTCAGTTGCAGCAGACATTTTGTACAAACTGGGGCTAATGCTTCTTCTATGTTTTTGTTTTAAACAAAAAGCAATTAGAATTTATCCTCATGCATTTAAATATCTAATACAGAAATAGTTTTTAGCCTGCATAAAATATGCTTCCAACATCACTGTGAGACTGAACATCTGCCTTAGGATTATTTGTACATGAAAAACAGTATAATTCGTCCAATCACAAAGTTATTCTTTATCACAGGTAAACCATTTTATATTTTCTAACATAGTTTCAAAGGGTGTTTCTAATATAAGAATATTAATCTTGAATTGAGTGTCAACACTGAATATTTCACTAGCCTGCCCAGTTAAAACATAAGATATAACAGTGTAAGAATAATACAGTAAAACCATTGTTAAGAAATCTTAAACATTACAAAAGGTAGAAAGGTAATCTAGTTAAGCTGAACAGTTAAAAAATTTCCAAACCTTTTCCTAAACACTATTCACTGATAGAATTTAGTAGTTTTAGAAATGGGGTAGGTCGTTACATTCTAGAGCCGTTTGTTCTGGTAACAGCTAGAAATACATTCATGCTTCTTAAATAGGAGACACCATAAGTCAATAAGTCATACTGTGAGAAACACAAGGACACCTATATGGAATGTTCTGAATATTTTCAAAAGTTTCTAAAATGAGAGTTCAACCTTTTAGGAGAAAAAAATAATTTGTTTTTCTCTTAAACCTCTGTACCACCCAGAGATTGATTCTCTGCTGGAAAATTGAGAAAATATGACAGCAGCTGGATCTGAAAAGGCCCATGAAGCAATGGGAAAGGATTGGGACAGCTCCTACCTTACAAACAGCATGTCTGGCCTTGCACAACAATTTGCCCAGGTACACCTGCTAGTGACTTAGAAATCTAAAGGAGGACCAGCTTTTATATTACACCATGTCATAATAAACTTTCCCACAAGTGAAATCCATGAAACTAATAACCAGAATTCACAGCCACCAAAAAGTCAGGACAGTCTGGTACATATAAATAACTCATTGAAGTAAACACAGGAAAGAAAAGGTACAGGTTTACAATATTAATACATCTCCAGCATCCAGCTGTGAACAGAACAGAAATACAAAACACACTCCCTACTAAGAATAGTGTGTTCCATGTAGGGTAGCACAATCTCCCCAAAACAGTTACATATGTTAAAAATGAATGAATCATTCACATTTTTTCATGCAAGTTCCTCAAGAACACCCATCAAAAGTTGAGATATAAAGGAAAACCAATAAAATATTTTAAAACAACAGAGTTGCACACAGTATGCATATGGTAAAACATAAATGTGTGAAAGTGAACAACTGTTTCGGATGCCATATGAAGATCAAAAAAAAAATTAAGAGTCAAATTTATCTTGTACTGTGAATACAAAACATTGCTATGAAATCTTGGATGTACCTTGAAAATATTTCTTTTAATCTTTACTTCATTCTGAGAGATAATAAATATTTAGAAAGAAAATGATTTTGTGGATAAGGACAGTCACTTGAGAGGAGAGAGATGGAGAAGACTGCTTCAAAAGAAAAAATAATACAAATTGAGGGATCTTTTTTGACTGGGAAAGAATGTTTCCAAATACTGTATTCAAATCCCATTTTGTGAAAAAAAAAATGCTATTTAATACTTTCCTTGTTCTTGACCTAAATCAAACCCCTTATGATTATACAGTGGAAGTGCCAAATAGATTCTGATAGACAGAGTGCCTGAAGAACTATGGACAGAGGTTCGTGACATTGTACAGCAGGCAGTGATCAAACATCCCCAAGAAAAAGAAATGCAAAAAGGCAAACTGGCTGTCTGAAGAGGCCTTACAAATAGCTGAGAAAAGAAGAGAAGCTAAAGGCAAAGGAGAAAAGGCAAGATATGCCCATCTGAATGCAGAGTTCCAAAGAATAGCAAGGAGAGATAAGAAAGCCTTCCTCAGTGATCAATGCAAAGAAATCGAGGAAAACAACAGAAAGGGAAAGACTAGCGATCTCTTCAAGAAAATTAGAGATACCAAGGGAACATTTCATGCAAAGATGGGCACAATAAAGGACAGGAATGGTATGGACCTAATAGAAGCAGAAGATATTAAGAAGAGGTGGCAAGATACACAGAAGAACTATACAAAAAAGACCTTAATGACCCAGATAACCATGATGGTGTGATCACTCACCTAGAGCCAGATATCCTGGAGTCGAAGTTAAGTGGGCCTTAGGAAGCATCACTAAGAAGACAGCATATTAAAAAGTAGAGACATTACTTTGCCGACAAAGGTCTGTCTAGTCAAAGTTATAGTTTTTCCAGTAGTCATGTATGGATGGGAGAGTTGGACCATAAAGAAAGCTGAGCACTGAAGAATTGGTGTTTTTGAACTGTGGCATTAGAGATGACTCATGAGAGTCTCTTGGACTGCAAGGATATCCAACCAGTCAATCCTAAAGGAAATCAATCTTGAATATTGATTGAATATTCATTGGAAGGACTGATGCTGAAACTCCAACCCTTTGGCCACCTGATGCAAAGAACTGACACGTTGGAAAAGACCCTGATGCTGGGAAAGATTGAAGGCAGGAGGAGAAGGGGATGATAGAGGATGAGATAGTTGGATGGCATCACTGACTCAATGGACATGAGTTTGAGCAAGCTTCAGGAGTTGGTGATGGACAGAGAAGCCTGGCATGCTGCAGTCCATGTGGTTGCAAGGAGTCAGACAAGACTGAGTGACTGAACTGAACTTGTTCTTGAAGTTAAAATGTTCTTGAAAAAAAAAAGGTCTGTTTTCAACTCAAAGATTGGCAAGCCTACTGAGAAGATATGTTTGTGATTTGTTCTGTGGTCAGGTGTCTGAGCAAAAGAATTAGAACCTAATACCTTGTTTTTAACTTCTCAGAGACAAAATGGCTAAAGACCATTCTAACTTTAACTTTTAGTCACATGACTAACATTCTATGAATATAGCTCAATGATTGGCAAAGATCTAAAAGCATCAGTTACCTCAATGTAAGTAAGAATTGATTTACCTTTAAAAATAATGAAACATCTCACAGTCTTCCCACACTCTTAATTCTGCAAAGTATTTTTTTCATCTGTAACTTTGTCAGACCTATGGCCCTGGCACACAGTAGGGACTCAGAGTGTTTGTCATATTAATGAAGGAATGAATGAAATGTATTCTTACAACAACCTGGCAAAAATAAGTAAAATGAATATTACCCTTCCCATTTGACAGCTACAAAACCGAAGGCTTACAGAAATTGTGACCTGATAGTCATTTTATAGCTCATTAAAGGAAGACTTGATACCAGAAAAGAGGCCTCATTAATTTTAACCTAATCCAATATTCTTTCTACAATCATACCATCTCTGCAATAATGCCTAGTTCCACAGGTTGCTCCAGCTACAAAGAAAACGGCAGTTACTACACATATAAATGACATCAAAATATTCCCCAGATATTGATCATCAGTCAGGCTTCTCCCTTCACCCAGTGTGATTATCAGTGTTATCACTCCACCACCCCTACTTGCTTGGTCAGCCTATGCATTATCAGAACATGCCCTTCCATTCAGCATTCAGAGCTTCTGTATGATCCAGATGCTTACATACCACTTTTGGCTAATTTGTACAATTGACTATGACAGGGCATGATCACAAAGCTTCCTTTCTCTTGGCAGCAGTGGTAGAGATGTAAAGACATATAAACTAGTAACAGAAGGTGGTTTTCTGTCATGAATCAGTAATAATGTAATTACCACTTTTATCAGTGTATATTTAAATCATTGCTCAACAACAAAAATACCACAGTGTCTCTGAATTTAGGGCTTACATTCTCAGAGCCTTTGGAATTTTCTCTGATTAGCCTTTGGAACTCCTCTCTTCATTAGACTCTAATGGAGTGAGGAAAGGCTTACATATGTTAACATAGGTGATAAAACTATGTGGTTTTTTATGAGTCATCTCCTCAAAAGTAAAATAAACTTAGTTTCACATAGGTGAAATTGATCCCAGATTGTAAGTTGTTATATTTTATTTGATGAATCATATGAATTAATTCATCCACTATTGGATTCAGATCAGATACATTAATAAAACATAACATAGCAATTAGAACTACAAATAAAATTAAATAGATAATAAACAAACTGGTACATGCAGACAATGGTATATTATTACTCAGCACCAAAAAAAGAATGAGCTATCAAGACATGAAAAGACATAGAAGAAACTTAAATCCATGTTACTAAATGAAAGAAGCCAATCTGAAAAGACCACACACTGCATAATTCCAACCATATGACATTCTGGGAAAAGCAAAACTATTAAGACAGTAAAAAAGGCCACTGATTGCCAAGGATTATCAGGGAGGGGTGAATAAGCAAAACACAAAAGATTTTTAGGTTTGAGAAACATCCAGGAGTGAACCCTAATGTAAACTATGGACCTTGGGTGGTAAGGATATGTGGATGTAGTTTCATCGGTAGTAAGAGATGTACCCATCCTGGTGTGGGAGGTTGATAGTGGAGGTGGGTGTGCAAATGTGGGGAGAAGGGAGTGTATAGGAACTCTGCACTTTTGCTCAATTCTGCTGTGAATTTAAAACTGCTAAAAAAAATTAACTTTATTAATTTTAAAAAAAGTAAATAGATCACAAAGACCATCATGTTTTTTACCCGAAAATAGAGGTCAAATCTTATTTCAACAGATATTTTTATAGAAATTTCTGTCACAATAAAGTATGCAAATACTAACTTCTTACAAACTTAATAATAGACTCTTCAATAAAATAAAATTTAAAATTCTAGAAAAGAATCTGTTTCATAATATTAATACTAAAGTTTAATTTATAGCTGCATTATTATGGTGGTATAATAAAAGATTGCATTATATTTGGGGGTAGTTGTAAATTAATAAACATTATCATGTCCACAAGGAAATGTGGCAAAATTAGTAAGCTTTGCTGAAGGTACCAGCTGTAAAAAACTTGACGAACTCTTGAGAGACAGGTATTCCTAGAAAGTGAATATATTATGTAGAATAAATTACGTGAAAATATTCTTTTAGTGAACATTTTCTCCACCGATCAGAGTTTTTATTGGCAGCTGTCTGATATATTTTCCCAAACATCTAGGTCTTATCAAATAAGAGATGTGAACTTTTCTATTATGGACCATCAACTAAGCAACACTAAAAATCTGCCTTCAGTAAGAATTTCTAGGCCACCAAACATTCTGACTTAACTTACATGAATTGAGACACGTTTAGTATTTATCTGAGATAAATTTTAACGATAAGAATTATAAGCAATAAATCCACTGGAAAAGTTCCTATTTTTGTCTTCTGTTATAAAATTGAAGGCATTAAAAGTTAGATTCACACTGATTTTACATTGTTTGAGACTAGAAAATAATTACTGGCCCCTCTGCCAATACAAGGACACCCCCAATGTTGATCTTTATCCATTTCATAGGGTGCCCCCCTTGTGTTTAGTGTATATACTATCTAAGACAAATTTTCATCAGAAAAAACAGAGGAACATAGGCATCTTTGTTTACACTGTCAACCCTTTATCTGGCAGTCAGTATCTCTAGTTTACTTTTCCAAAAAGTAAAAGGTAGAAATGCCTTTCAACTATTAAATCACTGAGCTTATAAAAACTGTGTCACATTTGTTTGCACAGACCTAGCATTCCAGGGTCTAACTTACTGCCTTGCAAAGGGTATTCAATATTCCATTCTAAAAATAAAATATATTAAATAACCAACTTCTATCTCATGTTATAACTCACTTCATTAGTGGAATGGAAGCTGAATTTCCTTCTTCTGAGGCTAAAACATATCTACCTATTTCAAAAGGAAGCATAGACTAACAATCAATGTATTTATTCCTCAAGTAGAGGCAGAGTAATAATTTCCACTTTCCTTAAATACTCTCTCTTTCAATGGGAAAAGGGAGGTGTGGGAGAAGAGACCATTACAGAAATACAGTAACTCAAAATTAAAGGATAATCAAAGATCTTAATGTATACCTAGAGTTCTTATCAGAATCTAGTAAAATAAATAAGTATTTATAAATGAAAATGATTGAGCTCAAGCTGTTGTACTCACCTGCTATTTTTCAGCCTCTAGCCCAGAGCCTGGGATATAACATACCTACTATCTTTTGAATGAATAAATTATATATAAACTCAAACAATAAAATAGAGCAACTATATACTTTAAGGGGAAAATGAAACAAAAGTACTCCAGAAGCATGGTGATATCAATGGGAAGACAGCCTTCTCACAGTCTTTAAAGTGGAACTGGGAACACTGTCGTGTGAAGGCATGATGTAAAAACTCCCATGGCGACACCTGAAGGCAGCATTAGTGAGCTATGGAGAGCAGGTAGCACGGTTTGATTCTCATGTCCTAGGCTTCCATGCCTGCCTCTGAGTTTGTTCTCTAAAACCTCAAGCTGTTTTATCAGGTTCCACAGTGGCTATAAATATAGCTGATTATTGTCTGTGTGTCTAGGATACTGCTTCATAACCCGAGGGAAACAAAAACGGTCAAAGCACCCCAGGAGAGGAAACTCACCTGGAGCCTGCAAGCATTCTCAGAGTAACCTAAGCAAAGCCCGAGCAGGAGCTCCCTGGAGAAAGCCTTCTATGATGCAGAGAAAAATCAATGTGGAAAAATGTCCACAGGGGGAGAGGGCAGACCTGGGGTGTCGTTATTGTTGATCCCGTTTGCAGGTTATGTGTACAATATCAGGCTCAGAAGGAACTGCAGAAAGACTGTCTTTCTGGGTGCCCTGTTGTTCTTTAGTCAGAACCCACTACTCACGCAAATGTTTCTATTTCAAAAGACTTCCAAAAGTGATGATTCTGTGACCAAGGCCTGTTCCAAGTCTCAGACTTCCTACACGTTTCTCCCAATAAATTGAATCAATACATGTCCTCTTTCCAATAACTCAAAGCAACGAACTTGACTTCTGTGGTACATAATGAGGCTAATTGAACAACTGTATGCTGGTAAGCACTGTTATTTATATTGTGGCTAATTGCTTCAAAGTATAGTCACGGCACTCATAAAAGATTTTAAGTCTTGTGTTATCCCAAAGAGCATGGTGCCATAGACAAGGAAATCCAAAGAATACATTATGAATTAGCACAAAACCCCCTTCATATCATTCTCCTTACAGCTCAGTTAAATTCTCTTGACTTAAAGCTCTGACTCTGGCCACATGTCAAGAAGAGAGGGGGTGAGTGGTCCTCTTGGTAAGCACTCTACATCCTGGATAACCATTCCTAGAGATCACCCCTCAGCCTTCTCAATACTCAGCCAACCCCGTGACCTTCCCTACATGCTGAATTACTCCCAACTAAAACCTCTATGCTAAGGAATTCTCCAATCTCTTCATGTTTCTCCTTAACTGAGAATAGTAGGATGTGAGTCAACAGTTAAGCAACTTTGGAAATGTGGTCTCACATGTCCTCATCTCAGAACCCTGTTCAGTTTAAATCCACTAGTATGCGTGACTGGTTCGTGGCACCTGGTTGTGCTCAATATGAGGACTGAATGTCCACAAAGGCTCTTCTAAGTTCTTTGGAAACTCTTTACTGGAGGACAACAGAACACATTTTCTATTACATCAACAAGGCACTCTTGAAAACCACTTAAAAAGGACTTAGTATCAACCCTGATAAAAGTCCTTTCTTTATGGTCCCTGAAGGGAAACAGAGACAAATCATTAGTCCTGACTATTACCTCCCAGTCAAACAGCTAAATGTAAATAGCTGCATCATTAGATCACTAAAAATTAAAAATAAAAAAATTTACCTATCAGAATATAAAGAAAGCTGAGCACCAAAGAATTGATGCTTTTGAACTGTGGTGTTGGAGAAGACTCTTGAGAGTCCCTTGGACTGCAAGGAGATCCCACCAGTCCATCCTAAAGGAAATCAGTCCTGGGTATTCATTGGAAAGACTGATGTTGAAGTTGAAACTCCAATATTTTATCCACCTGATACGAAGAGCTGACTCATTTGAAAAGACCCTGATGCTGGGAAAGATTGAGGACAGGAGGAAAAGGGGACGACAGAGCATGAGACGGTTGGATGGTATCACCAACTCAATGGACATGAGTTTGGTAAACTCTGGGAGTTGGTGATGGACAGGGAGGCCTGGCGTGCTGCAGTTCATGGGGTGGCAAAGAGTTGGACATGACTGAGCAACTGAACTGAACTGAACTGAAGGATATAATATGGATATAAGAGCTCCCAAAAGAATGTTTTCCATTTTGAAAAGAGTGTCAATAGTGTTAGTTGCTCAGTCATGTCCAACTCTTTGTGACCCCATGGACTATAGCCGCCAGGCTCTTCTGTCCATGGAATTCTCCAGACAAGAATACTGGAGTGAGTTGCCATTCCCTTCTCCAGGGGATCTTCCCCACCAAGGGAATGAACCCAGGTCTCCTGCATTGCAGGCAGATATTTTACCATCTGAGCCACCAGGGAAGCCAAAGAGTGTCAGTATGTGTGTGTTAATTGCTCAGTCATGTCTGACTCTTTGCAACCCCAAGGACTGTAGCCTGCCAGGCTCCTCTCTAGTGCCACACTATTTATTTTACTTTTCAGATCAAAGCTGAAATAGGTACTCAAGTTGCCACCTTTACCAACTCCTTTGATAGGAACAAGGTGTTATGTCCACATATGAGCTGTAGAGAAGAGCTGGGTGTGAGGAGAGGTCTTGAGTGTGATTTATCAAGATGTACATACAAGCACCAGAGTGGATAAACTGGTCATTATACAACTATAAACTGGTCAGGATTTGGTCATTATACATCATTTAGGGATTTATTAAGACTTAATTTCTTCCACACGCTATGTTTATCGTGGTTGAGGTTGTCCCAAATGCAGACTAGCTTCGTGTAGTGTTACTGATAAAGCGGTGAACATAGCTGCCTTCCAGACTAGCTTCACCTGCCTACCCTTTTTAAAGTATCTGCAAATTGTTCTTGGTGCTTCTCTAGCATTACTATTACTTTCACTAGAAATAGAAACAAATCTTAAATGCATTTTTAAGCATGATCGTGAGAAGGGAACATTGAATGGTTACTACATGCCCATCTCTATACTGTTATTTCATTATCAAAAAAAAACAAAAGACCTTTTGAGGTAGGTATTATTTCCATCTTCCAGTTGAATAGGCAGGGTCACAGTGTGGCTAAGCAATTTTCTTAGGGCCACACAGTAGGCAGAGTTTATTTAAAACCAGACTAGGTTCTATTGAGATGGATGAAACTGGAGCCCATTATACAGAATGAAGTAAGCCAGAAAGAAAAACACCAATACAGTATACTAATGCATATATATGGAATTTGAAAGATGGTAATGATAACCCTATATGTGAAACAGAATATGAGACACAGATGCATAGAACAGTCTTATGGACTCTGAGGGAGAAGGTGAGGGTGGGACGTTCTGGGAGAATAGCATTAAAACATGTATATTATCATATGTGAAACAGAACACCATTCCAGGTTCAATGCATGAGACAAATGCTCAGGGCTGGGGCAATGGGATGACCCAGAGGGATGGGATGGGGAGGGAGGTGGGAGGGGGGTTCAGGATGGGGAACACATGTAAACCCATGGCTGATTCTGATCAATGTATGGCAAAAACCACTACAATATTGTAAAGTAATTAGCCCCCAACTAAAATAAATAAATTTATTTAAAAAAAAAAAAAAAACAGACTAGGGCCACAGCCTGTACCAACTTCTTTGAATTGTTTCATTCACCCCATCTCTCTTTTCTAGAATTCCACAAGTTGTGAAAAATGATAGTTAATCTAAGATGGCTTTTCATTTGTATTAGTTTATTTTTCTTGCAAATATGCAATAGATGCTGATGGTATCTAGCATATTTATCCTTTAATTCTTCCATACTCATGCTATATCATTTGTTTCTTTTATAAGTTTTCCTAGCTTTCCTTTTTGGAATGAACAATTTCTAATACAATAAAAATACTTTGGCCATTTCAGGATTATCTATCATTTGTTTTCCCTGTGGATCAAATAGAATGGAATGGTCTTTAGCCACAGTTTATGCAAAGGTTAGAGGAGAAGCCACATGTAATTTCTAGTCCTCTTTCTTCATCATTAAAGGGCATGATGCTTGCTTTTGGTTTTATGTCATCTACAAATAATCCTTTCATATTCACTTTTCTGATCTTCATGTCTTGAATACTAAGCCTCTGCTGCAAATGGATAACCAGGCTTTTGAGAAACCCTTAGTTCCACGGTCCTTGCTAAACCATCAATTTAATCAATTCAATGGCTATCAGAGAAGCATTTTCACTTAACCTGATGGGAGTTCCAACTTAAATAATGCATTACTTGAAACGAAAGAGTTTTGGTTGTCAGATAAGACCACGTGGTACAACCAGGATGCAAAACATAGTGACTGAGAAGTGTTAACAATCTGTCAAATATTGTGAGTGCTACATGTTACAAAGGCAGAGGCTGTGTTTCAGGCTGTAGCACCATGGAGAATACCAACATTTGAGGTCAATCTGTTACTGTCATGAAAGTTAATGCAGAGTGAACAGTGCCTATAGTGAGCAACAACGCAGTACCATGCTTTCTTTTTCTCTTCTCATCTCCCATCATGGCGAGGATTCTTTCTCCAACTTTGTACAGGTGGAATGTCAAGTCTACTACATCCAAAAACGGTACAAACTCTTTTTCTATTAAGAGAGATAAGACTTCCCCCTTCACAGTTATGCAACAGCAGCAAAAAAGAGGGTCCAAAACAACTGTGCATCACACTGGGAGCCAGTGAAGGAGAGAAGTGAGAGCAGGTGCTCGGCTCCCTGGTGAATGGCCCATTTAAAAATTCAACAATAGTCAAAGGGGTGCAGGGAACACAAGAGCCACCTCCGTGATTGGGGAAACGAGCACTTCCCAATTCAGTGTTAACTCGTGCCCTGAAAGAAGGCGCGCTGTAAATCACATTTCCATAAACCTCCTGCATCATTTACCTTCCAAAATAATATTTTATAAGCATTCTCATAGAAAGAACCACTCAAACAACAAATTCAGTGCTTCTTCAGTTTCATATGTCACTATGAGATATTAATTATTAGCTATATAAAATAGGCAAAAGCAGCTTTAACATGGCAAAACCAACGAACTATCTTTCATAACTCTTTTGAAAAGCAAATGTAGACATAAAAGCTCAACTGAAAAACACGTTAAGTGCATTGTGTCTAGACATTGCCAAGAAAACAAGGAAATTTAAGTGCACAAAATGAAGATTTTACTAAACCAGAATTTCAAATCAATGTAAAAAAATTCAGCCTCATATTTTAATGTGTCTTGTCATTAGCATTTTATATTTATACGAGCTTTAGGGTGAATGTGGCTGGATATGCAAGATGTACATGCATCCTACATGGTGAATAGCACCTACATAGTAATATTATACAAGTGAAAAATGCTTTTCAGGCAGCCCTTCCCTTAAAATTTCTGTAAATTCTACCATAAGCAGACTATGAGAAAAAACATCAAGCACACAAGGATATTTTCACTATACCAGAAGAAAACCTTAGAAATGGTGGGTCAAGGCAGCAGAAAATGAAGTATAGGTGATTATTGGGTACCATAAGCCTAGGGATGCAGCAAACATAGAGCAGGAAAATATGAGGAGAAAACTCCAGGCCCGTCTGTACAATACATGCAGATTTTTTTCAAATGTAAATTTTAAAGTGAATGCTGCTTTTATGTCACTGGATAAAGGAAAGCATAACAAGGCTGCTCTGCTTCCCCTTAAGCACAAGGGCATAAAGAGAGTAAGGGATGTGAAAAGCCAATTCTTTGTGCCACTACTTAATCAATTGCACTCAGTTCTACTCAATGACACAGCCACACTGCAAAGACCACTCAGCAGTTAATGGATATGATGTTGGAAAAGCACTTTGAGGTCTTCCAAAGCAAGGTGGGGGGAAAACCCAATGGAACATGGTTTTACTACTTATTCCCAATAGCTGAGCAGCGTTATGTACAGAACTCCCATGATCTGAAAAGAAAGTAAGATATTCATTTATTTTTCTAATTCTGATTCTTCCATAGGAAATGACTTCTTTCAAAAGCTTGAAATTGGAGTCGAGTTATCCTGTGTCCTAGTCTGGCTTGTCAGGATAACCATTACAGGCTGTAAGGAATAAATATGTGCTTCAAGTGCTACAGCCTACGTTTACAATCTGTCAAAATGCAGAGCTGAGGAGGAGTTATGTGTTTTTAACTGTATACATCCATCACTAGCTATCATCCTTCCCACAGACAGTGAAAAGTCAACAATGAAACATAAAAGCTAAAAATAAGTGACAGCAATTGCTCAGAAGAGCTGCACATGGGGCTCAGTGTTACAAGTACACACATTCCTTCCCTTTTTTATGACTGCCAATTTAAAGTAATTGAAATTAAGGGCTCAGATCTAAGAAAATAAACATGCAATGCACAATAATGTAAAAGTCAGAAGTAAAATTTCATGCTCATAAACACATGATCAGTGTTCTAAATGGTATGTGACCAAAATGCAAGTAGTGACTAATATATGTTGCTGCAAATACCATGAAAAATGACAATTACAGGCACTTCAAATGCTCAAAGAAGAAACAGTATCATTCCTCACAAACTGAAAATATTCTTCATTCATGTTATAACATGTTCATTTCTAAGTATCAATCAAATCAACATTTATTAAAGACCTATTGTATGCAATGCACTATGCTTTGATGGTCAAAAATATTGCATTATGAATATGGTTTACATGCAAGTGCACAATCAAAATATATGTATGAGTGAGTATATTATATTGAATATAGAAAAAGTATCATCTAGGAGACCACTAGATTCAGAAAAATCAATACACCCATGACTTAAATAGGTTTTTTTGGTTTTCTTCTCATTCTATAAGAATTTGTCAGGTAAGAAAAACAGCATAAAAACCTTGAAAGTTTTAACTTTGAAATCTTACATGCTCAAAAGGAGACAAGTTGTCTTGTAACAGTAGTTTTCTAATTCTTTTTCAGATTCAAAATGCTTCACCTAACCAAATCTCATAGGAAACCACAATATATAAGATAAAAAGAGGTATTTCATTCATACAAATTTGCTTTATAAGTGCAAGTTTATAACATGTATTTGTTAGTCAAATAAATGAAGGGTTTTTTTTAATAAAGAGGAAAATGTGAAATGGGTGATTATGGATGACAGCTACATTCTTTTATGAGACTTGGGGTCAGATTTATTTCTGTATTTTAGAGTGTTTTGCACCATATTAAGGAAATTCTGATTCCTACACACAAGTGGTTTACAAATCATAACTTTTAACAGCATTCTTACTGTTAAATCTCAGGGAGCAGAGGCAGCCAGAGAAGCTTCATTCCAGAGCCTGAACCCAAACTCAATAACCTACTAACACAAATTAACTTATCATCATTCATCTCAACCATGATGACATTTCCCATAAAGTATACTCGATAGCACACATCTGGGCTTTTTTTTAAATTATAGTATTTAAATCTAAATCAAACCTTTGAGAAACTCAAAGATTCTCCCACCCTCACAAGGTCTTAGGGGTTAGTAAAATTCAATCTCTTCTTACAGCCTGTGCGTAAAAAGCCTGCTAGCAAGCACTGAGTTGGTATCAGTAATCGAAACGCGTATCACCAGGGTGGGTACAGCCCACAAACACCTCTTGACAAACCTAGGATTCAAGCAGTGTGTGCCACCTGCAGACCTGCTGCCCTTTGGTCTCCTTCATTTCCTCCCAGTGGTCTCGCTCCTCCTCTCCACTGTTGTTTTGACCCAAAGCAATCCAACCAATCATCTCTTTACGCTTCATGGTACGCCTGTTATACAAAGAAATCATCAATGTGACATCAGACAGCTGAAAGAGGGCCACCTGGAAAACAAAGGTCTCCTTATAGACAGGATTGGGCTGACCACGTCGGATGGACGTCTTGCAGCGAGACATCTCTTGACCCACAGAATTGAAGAGGAAGAGCTTTCCGTATGTATCTAAGAAAGAAGCAATGGAAATGAGAAAACATCAGTGCCTTCTGTTTTGCTAGTTTAATTGCAATATCTACATGGGCAGTACATTTTTCCTTTTTAACATATTGAGCAGCATCTTTAGGCCTGGAACTTGCTGTTGGACTAACACATGGGCTTCTCTGGTGACTCAGTAAAGAATCTGCCTGCAAAGCAGGAGACCTGGGTTCAATCCCTGAGTTGGGAAGATCCCCTGGAGAAGGGAATGGAAACCCACTCCAGTATTCTTGCCTGGAGAATTCCATGGACAGAGGAACCTGGTGGGCTACAGTCCATGGGGTCACAAAGAGTCAGACATGACTGAGCGACTATCACACACACAACATACATCTTACATGAACTTTTCAGGAAAGGGATGATTACCTTTAATGCTTAATGTTTCACGTGACCCACCATGGGATACTATGCTGATGTTCACTGGAAGGTCTCCATGTGCAGGGGTGTTTACGTGCAAAGGCATGTGGGCAGTGGTATTTGTGGACATGCACATTCTTCATCCATATTTTATTTATGTAACAACACGTATACATTTTGCTCTATGTGTTTTTCTTTTCATTGTCAAAGTACTATTTATGCCTAAAGAGTCTCTTCTTTTCTCATTCTGTACCTATTCGTTAGACCATCTCATCCACTCAATGACAACTACCAGATCTGTATCTCTGACCTAGACTTCCCCTCCAAGCTCAAAATCCAACAGAATACCACATTGTTTCTTGTAAAATCCCATCTCACACATATCATGCCTCCCTTTTAAAAACTAGCTGCTTTAGTGTCCCCCAACTCTGTGAATGTAGCATCATCTGCTCAAGTCCCAAATCAGAACTCAGGACCGCATTTTCGACAAGACTGGCTTCCTTACCCCTAGTCCAGCTGATCAACCACCAAGTTCTGTTGATTCTGCCTCCATAACAGCTCCCAAATCCATCCACTTTCTTCCCTCCCAATGCTGCTGAGCTCTTGATGTATACTGTCAGCTCAGGTCACTAACCTCTCCCACTTGCATTACTGCATGTTTCTTTGCTGATGTCAAGTCACTGGATTGACAAATCCCATAGTCAAAAGTCTGTATAGTCAAAGCTATGGATTTTCAAGTAGTCATGTATGAATGTGAGAGTTGAACCATAAAGTCCTGAATATTCATAGGAAGGACTGATGCTGAAGCTGAAGCTCCAGTACTTTGGCCACCTGATGCAAAGAGCTGACGCATTAGAAAAGACCCTGATGCTGAGAAACACTGAAGGCAGAAGGAAAAGGGGACAACAGAGGATGAGATGGTTGGATTTGGCATCACAGACTCAATGGATATGAGTTTGAGTAAGCTTCGGAAGATGGCGAAGGACAGAGAAGACTGGCGTTCTGCAGTCAGTCCATGGGGTCGCAGAGTTGGACACAACTGAGCAACTGAACAAAAATAATAGTCAGAAGGGTCTTTATAAAGTACAGATCTGGTTGTATCACTCTCACTAATAAACAAAGACTAAACCTTCAATACATCCCACTAGTCTCAGGATAAAAAACTAAATTTCTCAGCATAGACTACACACCATGACCCTTTTATCTTCCAGTTTCATTGTGCATCACCATTGCCTTTATACACTGCATCCTCACTCCACTGAACTAGCTTCATCCCTCCAACCCACCCTGCTCCTCTTTCTCTTTCACCTCTGTATAAGTTACACATGCCCTGACATACCAAATGATACCCACCTTTCGGTTCAGTTCAGTCGCTCAATTGTGTCCGACTCCTTGTGACCCCATGGACTGCAGCACACCAGGCCTCCCTGTCCATCATCAACTCCAGGAGTTTACTCAAACTCACGTCCATTGAGTCGGTGATGCCATCCAACCACCTCACCATTAGTTTGATTTGGATGTCGCTTTATCCGAGAATCTTGGATGACCACTTTCCCCCATGCTGACCATCTGCAGGCTCCATCAAAATCTAATTTTAGCCTCTCTCAGCACTCATTACCCAGTATTTCCATCGCCTGTTTACTTGCTGCAAAACTGTCAGCTCCCAGATGGGAGAAAGAGAGATTGCCCTGTTAACCATTGTACCCCAAGCCTGGTATAATGCCTAACAAGTGACAGACACTCAATAAATATTAACTATTTTATAATGAATGTTTGTGACCATCCAGGAGGCTCAACTTTCTGTTTTCTTTTGGACTCAAGTTTTCAAATTTGCAAAATGGAGCTAAACCCCTCACTTTATAACCCCTGCACTAGACCATCGGATGGTCACTAGCATCATAGGTTTAGTCATTTTCAGAAAGTAAGTACTAACATAGTCTATTACTTTTGCTAAAATTCCTGAATGGATAATTATAAAAAATTATATCTTAAGACAATTCTATTTTTACTAAAATCACATAATGTAACAATATCTTGACTTTCTCTTAACTACAACCTTTACCACTAATTTATATGTGTTTTAGCCTTTAAAAAAAAAATCTACGTTTTGGTGTTTCCCAAATTTTATCATTTTGTACATTCTGTTCAATGTGGGCTAAATGCCGATTAGTGTTTACTGCTCACTTTCCCACCTAACAACCAGTCAAACTTTTTAAGTGTAAACCCAGATCCTTGTAATTTATCGTTCTCTACAAAGGCACTGTAAGAAAGGAAACAAATTACAACCTGCAGTTTTCTTTCTATGTTGATCTTTTTCTATTCCGGTTTGATGTGTTATTTTATGCATTTATCTGCTGAGAAACACAAGGTGTGAAATTGCACTTCAGGTGTGAAAACACTTTTCTGTCTCAGAAACAGGGCTCTCCACTCTTCAAACTGCTCTATGGAAAAAGCTGTCAGCAAACTGACAATAAGGGAGTGAACTTGTGTTTCCGCAGCCATACAGCTACACAATTCCTGGAGGAAAAGTGCAATACAGTCACCAAACTGATCTGGCAATTCGGCTGCCAGTTATGGCAGTGGGAATTGAATTAATCTTGCAAACAAAGACTTGCTCATTTCACAAAGAGAGCAATTTCCAGCTTTCTCCTGGTCAAAAGATTGTTTTCTAATTACAAGAAAGGCTATTTACAACCAAACCACCATCACTGAAGCTGAATTGTACATGTATGACAAAAGGGGGAAATAATGAAAGTATAAACAATCCAGTCTGAGGACATCTGACCAGAGGAAGAGAAATGCCGATTGTTCCAGCTCAAAAGGGAACCTTTTATTGACAGTAATCATATGCTTACTTTTTAGCTATCCAGGGCTATGACCAGAAAATTCTGCTTGTGAGGAATAGTGAGGAGTAAGGTTGGAGTCTTTGGGGGTTCAGTGAGCATCAGTCAGAATGAAAGAGAAAGGGTCAAGTAAATACACAACTTTACTGAGCTGTTTTAATTCTTTGGAACTGATAGTGTAATACTTGCTGTAGAGCACCACCAAGCAGTATTTTATCTTCTGTTGATGATTCAGATGCCTCTCAACGTCTCTACCAACATAAAACCATCATCAAAAGGCTGAATGGGTCACAATCCCCTGGTAGTTCTGGATGCTGTCCTTCTGACTCAGCCTGTCAACTGTGTTATGGGTCACTGTCACTTTCTCCACAAAGAAGACACCACATGAACCAAAAAAAAATTATAACAGCAAAATATTTCCAATTTATCATGGCACAAACCTATGTCATTTGGGATTCAGAAGTCATCTTTTCAAAGAAATAATGCAATACCAAAAAAGTTAGTTACATAGGTCATACAAAATAGCTGCCGGACGGCAGCATGCTGCTGCTGCTGCTGCTGCTAAGTCGCCTCAGTCGTGTCCGACTCTGAGCGACCCCATAGACGGCAGCCCACCAGGCTCCCTTGACCCTGGGATTCTCCAGGCAAGAACACTGGAGTCGGGTGCCATTTCCTTCTCCAACGCATGAAAGTAAAAAGTGAAAGTGAAGTCACTCAGTCGTGTCCGACTCAGCGACTGCATGGACTGCAGCCTACCAGGCTCCTCCATCCATGGGATTTTCCAGGCAAGAGCACTGGAGTGGGGTGCCATTGCCTTCTCCAGATGGCAGCATGATGGTCTGTCATTTGTAACAGACTTAGCCTTGGGGTGGGGGTGGGGCACTATGATTCTCTGGGCAAAGGAAAGGAATTTGGTCATTTAACCTCTCCTTAGCTTCTAACGTATTCATAATTATAAAACATCTTCAATATACATAAGAGAGAATAATATTAATACTACCCATACTTAAGTAGCAATCATGGATGTATGTTTAGTCGCTTTAGTCGTGTCCAATTTTTTGTGACCCTATGGACCATGGCCTGCCAGTCTCCTCTGTCCATGGGATTCTCCAGGCAAGGATACTGGAGTGGGTTGCCATGCCCTTCTCTGGGGGATCTTCCTGACCCAGGAATTGAATCTATGTCTCTTACTTCTCTTGCATTGGCAAGTGGGGTCTTTACCACTAGCACCACCTGGGAAGTCCCATTTGATATTTAGTATTTTTCACATTTACTATTGACCTTTCTGCTTGATATTCAGGAAATAAAACATAATTGAAGATCCTTGAGTATCCCTCCTACATCCCACTTGGTTTCCTCTCTCACTACAGGTAATTTCTCTCCTGGATTTGGAATTCATCAACTTTATGCATATTTCTAACCTTTCACTATACAAGTAGCTGTAAATAATGCTATCCAGAATATACTTAAATTCTTTCACACATTTAAAAGTATTTAGCATTTTACTGTATGTACTCCCAAAGCTTGTCTTCTTTTGAATTCAGCATTAAATTTTTTATATTACTTATATTGTTATATACACCAGTGATTCACTTAAGTGCACACAGTGTTCTAGTATATTAATAAACAAGTAGCTTATTCATTATTTAATTAATGGACATTTGTTTTTAATAACCAAGAATTGAAAAGATTTCAGTGAACACTTTGGTATTTAATATCATATCAACATTTGAGAATTTCTCTAATACATCCTTATGAGTGGATTATTGACTCTATAAATTCCAGAGACAAAATCTTATTAATTTTATTGTTAATACCTTCTCCATGCCTGTGATTTATCCTTTTGCTTTGTGTATAGTAACTTTTGCAGTTTAAATGCTTTACATTCTTGTGGAGTCAGATTTATCAATGTTTTCCTTTTCAGTTGACACATTAAAAAATTGTTTAAGAAATCCTATCCAAACTCAATGGTCTTCCACATTCTTTCTATGAGTCTTAAGAATTTGTTTTTCAATCTGATCTTTAACCCACCTAAGACTGATTTTTGTATGTGGCGTGAGGTAGGGATCTAATTATTTTCCCAAATCGGTAGCATTATACGTTAAATAGCCCATTATCTCCCAGTTGACTTGTAATATAATGTTGATCAGATATCAAGCATCTAGCTTTAGTGTCCTTCCCTTAACTTGATATTTATTATCATCCTTTCAGAATATGTCTTGATATCTGTTAGGAAGAATCCTTATATCATCTTTTTAAATTTTTAGTTATTCCAACCTCTTTCTTTAACTGGCTCTTGCATAAGAATTTGAGAATCAGTTAGTCAGGTCCTTTTAAAAAAAAGAAAAAAAATCTGTGGGGATTTTGATTGGGATTGCACTGGATATATAAATTTGAGGAAAGCTATTATTTTCACAATATAGATTATTCTAACCAATAAACACGTTCATCTATCTATTTAGTTTTATTTTGTGTATTGCAAAAAATGTTGTGACTTTTAAATAATTTTCTTACTCATCTTTTATTAATGCTATCTTTTGGTACCATAGGTACTGTTACTTTTGTATACATCAATGTGTTAAAATTTTACTTTCTATCTGTCCTTGATGTATTAGAAAACAAGTTTGTATTAAAAATGTTATTAGTTTAAATTTATAGGTTTTCTTGCATTTTTAATGCAGACAATCATATTTTCTATAAAGAATGGCAGTTTTGTTTCCTCTTCTCTACTTTAAATTTTTATTTCTTTTTCTTATTCTACTAAATTGTCTTGAGTTTCCAGTTTAATGTTGAGTGAGAGTGATTCTAGTGGGAATCCTTATTTCTTTCTTGATGGATTTCAAGAGTAAGAATGATAGCTAGTGTCTATTTTCTTAAAATGCTCACCATCAAGGTTAAGTATGTTCCCTTCCCTATTCCCTGGTGGCTCAGATGGTAAAGAATCTGCCTGCAATGCAAGAGACCTGGGTTTGATCCCTGGGTTGGGAAGATCCCCTGGAGAAGGGAATGGCTACCCACTCCAGTTTCTTGCCTGGAGAATTACATGGACATACAGTCCATGGGTTTGCAAAGAGTTGGACATGACTGAGCAACTAACACTTCCCTACCACATACTAGTTGTTGACATTTAATACTATTTCTGCCTTTCTAAGCTCTTTTCTCTACCAAACTTAAAATTACATTCCCCCGAATCTCTTGCTAGTAAGATCCCAGTTAGATTTCACTAATGAAAGTGAATTGTATGAGACTGGAAAGCAAAAGGGGAGCCACAAATCCTTTCAGGCCACAAACCAGTTGCAGGCATGTGGACAGGCATTAGCAAGCAGATGGTAGGGTGTTCACCCATGGCATTCAAAGATCTTTATGAGAATCATCCTTTTCATGTGCACAGCTCAGATTGTACTGGTACCTTTCCTGTGACTTCTGGATTTCCTGGAGAGAGTTTTCCTGACCTTTACTGACCCAACTTCCCATGCTTGAAGCCTATAAGATACAACTTCTGATTCAAAATATAGCTAGAGTATTTTGTATTTTCCTGACAAAATTGTGACAAAGTAAACAGTAATCTGAACTGGAATGCAACTAAAATAAAAATACAAGAAGACCACTGGCCTAAAAGTTGGGTGCCAGGTGATGAAGAAACTCCTATCAGAGGCTAGGACAGTGGAGATCCATCATCCACATTAAGTGATGGTAAACTGTCATCTGCTATCACTTGGAAGGAAGCACATATGCCTAATACTTGTAGTTATAAGGAAAACGATTGAAAAACAGAATGTTAGAAGTATGTATTCCCTACTACTGGCTTCCTCTAGAGGCTGGGGAGAGGTGAGAAGTACCCTCGGGAAAGATGAATGTGCAAGGAAAGAGAAAGAGAATCCTGAAATTCAGGCATTTCCGTGATTGGAAAAGTTCCTTGCTTCCAGATCTCCAAACAATGAGATATATTTTAAAAGGCTTCAAACAACAAAGGCTCAATAAACCTTCTCAGATGAATAATGTGATAGTGACTTGGGTTAAGTATCAAATTAAGGATGAAGGCTTCACACCAGATTTGAGATGACTAAGCCATGTGACTGACTTCTGAATACAGAATATTAGAAGTAATACATTACCTTCAATCACAGCTGAAGTCAGTCATTCCCCCTATCTGTTCCCCTTCCATGACAACAAGGCTGGTCACATTTTGAATATAATATTATTACCTCATTAAATGGAAAGAATCTATATCCCTTACTCATAGCTTAGAGGAGCATTGCCTGCCTTACTTTGGATTGTGATGAAAGGGAGAAATAAACCTTTTCTCTGTTAAGCCATGAACTCTGCAGAATTTGTTGTTGCATCATAACTTTGCCTATACAGATACATCTTCCATTATTCATCTGCTATGAGTTACTTTTGCCAATAAAGCATAGTGTATTTTATCAAGAGCTTCTTTTGCAACTATTGACATGATCAAGTTTTCTCATAAATCAGTTGTTATAATGAGCTATTTAAATACATTAGATTTCCCTAATGTTAAGTCATTCTTGCATTCCAGAACTAAGCCCAATCAGTGTTTTTTTCTTAAACATTATGAGGCTAGGTGGACACACAATATAAAAGGTAGTAGAAGTGAGAGGATGTGAGGAGAGAGAGATATGGAGAAATTGGGAGGAAGCGAAATATTAACCTAATGCTATATCTATCATTAACAAAGCAGTTTTTGTCCCTTGACATTTATTATTATCACCAATATATTTTGATTTATTTTTATTGATTTTGTTTATGCCATCTATTCTGCATTTTCTAGGCTTTTAAATATCTCTTTCTGCTTTCTATTGGATTAACTGAATTTTCTTTATTCTAATTTAGTCTCTCTACTGGGTTAAAAGTTGGATTAAAATTTTAACATGTACCGTTGATTTAATGTCCAAAATGAATCAATACCTCTACCCTCTTTCTGTGGCTCAGCTGGTAAAGAATCCGCCTGCAATGCAGGAGACCTGGGTTCGATCTCTGGACTGGGAAGATCCCCTGGAGAAGGGAATGGCTACCCACTCCAGTATTCTGGCTGGAGAATTCCGTGGACATTATAGTCCATGGGGTCGCAAAGAGTCGGACACGACTGAGCGACTTTCACTTTCCCCCTTAGAATTCTTTGATTTCTGTCTCCCCTTCACATCTTTCATATTATTCCTGCTAGGAATTTCAGTTCCACATTATTGTTGTGGTCCCAATATCAGGCATGTTTCCCGTTTTGCTGTTTCTGCTTTACGCAGTCCAGACAAGTTCACATTTACCTACATGTTGATCTTTTTGTTCCTGTTGTTCATTTCCTTTCTTGCACTTTACTCCTTTCAGGTTCAATTTCTTTCTCCCTGAAATCACACCAGTTAGTAGTTCTTCCAGTGATAAACCCTTTCAAGCTTTGTGAAAGAAAAAAAGATCTTTGTTCTTCTATCACTTGAATAATAAGTTGAGAGTGCTTTTTTTCTCAAGACTGTGAAGATATTCTCCCTTATCTTCAGGCTCCTACTGTTGCTGTTAACAAGGCTGTCCTCAGTCTGTCATTTTTCTGCAGAAAGCTGTTTTTTTTTTAATTGGTTTTATTGAGCTATAACTCACATACTGTGGTAAGTGTATCTTCTCCCCTGTTGCTTTTCCGATTTTCCAACTTTGACATTGTTGTGAGAATTAAATGAGGTGATATAAGTAAAGGAACATCACATATGCAGTCAATAAGTTATTGCCGCACGTAAATCTTCATATGTATTGGCCTTCATTCTCAACACATAATGGTTATTAATAAATATTTACTATACTTAACTGAAAATTGGACCAAGATTTTATAAGAAGGTGGTATATCCTATATTCATTCATTTCTGTGTAGTCCCTTTTTCCCTGTGTTTCATCCATAGAGGTTACCCTCCACTTCCCATTTGTTCTTCACACTAAACACAAGCCAGCTTGATTTGCTTTTTTGTTTTTCCTTCCTCTAGTCTCTGCTATTGTGAATGCCTAACAAGGTTAATATGCTGCTGCTGTAAGTATTATCATTTGGGATGTAATTATCACATGTGGCTAATCATGCACACACTGAGAGGCTGGGGAACGCATTGTTTTTAACTAGAGGGGACATCTTAATGATAATTTTTGACAGGGACCATTATATGTGTGTATATATACACAATGCAGTAACGCACTGGAGAAGGATGGAGAAACAGAACCTGCCAACAGAATAGCTAACTTTTTAAAATATAGACTTGTATAGGTAGCATTAACTTGTTAACCCCACTTAATAGGGAAGTAAATGAAATTCTGAGAGGTTGAAACAATTGTCCAGGCCATACAGTAATTGGGTGGTAAGCCCAGGAAAAGAACCTAACAGAGTTGCTAAACTGTTAGTGAATTGTTTTCCCATAAAGCCAAATTCAAAAGATAATCAAACGCTTCTAATTCTGAATGGTGACTTCTTCAAAAACTTCTGTGTAAGGATTTCAGATGTCTAGCAGACACTGAGAGAGGATTTTTCACCTAGATCATCGGCCATGTACAGATGTGGAGACTATTCCTTGTCATCATGTTTGTAGACTAGCCTGTACTGTCTTAACAGCAAATATGACAACAATAATGATCTCTTGTACTAAATGAGATTTTACCTTGAAATTGCCTGGAATGGTTCTTGACACATTGTTACCTGCCTTGAGCTAAGATTAGTCCATTTTGTTAACTTGTTTACAGATTGTTTCTGAATAGGTTCTATGGAATAGTTCCAGCAATTTTCAAATAGCCTATTTTACCTTCCCTGGTCCACCTATGATTTGAAGAATATATGTTAACATATTTAAATTTTTATAATATGGGCATTTTCACAAAAATGGAAGGAAGGAAAGAAAGAAGGGAGGGAGAAAGGAAAAAAGGGAAAGAGAAAAGAAGGGAGGAAGGGGGGAAGAGAGCAGGAAGAGGGATACAGATATAAAAATCTATCTGATGAATAGAGAAAATGTTAAAGTTAGAAAGAAAGAAATGCCCAATCATATACGTTGTCTTGGGATGGATGTGGTTTATGAAGAATGCTATAGAAGATGCCCTCAGGTTATTTGATTGATACCCTGTCTATTCTGTCCAAGGTTGAGTCAAGGATGGACCTTGAGATGTCAACATAATTTAAAAAACAAGGTAATGCCCACCACAGTATTCCCTATCAATGGCTACATTCATGTTTTATTTTTATCTACCTACCCCAACTGAACTATTCCATACAGACCAGTTTTTTATGCCCATTATTTTATAACAAATTTTCAAGTATGCTGAAAATTTGAAATAATTATACAGTGTATACCCATATATTCATCACCTAGATTCTTCAATTGTCATATTTTGTTCCACCTATGCTATGACCTGATGTGTCCTACCAAAATTCGTATGTCAAAGCCCTCATCCCCAATGTGACAGTATTTGAATGTGGGATCTTTGGGAGGTAATCAGGTCATGAGGGTGGAGCCCTCATGAATGGGATCAGTGCCCTTAGAAGAAGAGCCATGAGATAGAGGTACTCTCTCTCCGTCATGTGAAGATACAGCAAGATATCTGCCTGAAAACCAAGAAGAGTGTTCTTATCAGGAACCAAATTAGCTGATCAAATCCAAATTGATCTTGGATTTCCCAGCCTCAAGAACCGCAAGAAAAAAATTTATGTTGTCTAAGCCAGCAGTCCCCAACTATTTTGGCAGCAGGGACCAGTTTCATGGAAGACAATTTTTCCATGCATTGGTGGAGGGATGGTTTCAGGATGATTCAAGCACGTTATATTTATTGTGCACTTTATTTCTAGTAATGTCACATCAGCTCTACCTCAGATCATCAGGCATTAGATCCCAGAGGTTGGGTACACCTGGCCTAAGCCACCCAACCTATGGTATTTTTGCTATAGTAGCCTGAGGTAACAGACTTTGCTTTCTCATATATCTATACATCTATCTGTCTGTCAATCTGTCATACCTGTAGCCATCATTGTTCTTTACCCCTAAACATTTCAGCAAATATTTCATTAACTAGAGTTCAATAATTTATGGTTCTTTCATATTATAAGGTAAAATTTACATGCAGTGAAGTACACAAAGCCTAGCATCATTCAGTAAGTTTTAACAAATTCAAACATCCATTTAACCCACATCCCTAGCAAAATACAGAATGTGTGCATCACCCCAGAATACTCCCTCATGTCCATGCCCAGTCATCTTGATACCAATACCAATCCTGAAGAAACCACTCCTCTGCTTTTTTTTCACTATATGTTTAAACAAATTTTGCCTGTTTTAGAACTTCATATAAATGGAACCATGCAGTAGGTACTTGGTATGTTCTTGAGATTCCTCCATGTTGTTGAATGCCTCAGTTAATTTTATTCCTTTTTATTGCTGAATAGTATTCTACTATGGAAATATATCTTAATCTATTTATTCAATTATGAGGACATAAGGGCTCTTTGCCATTTTTGTATACTATAATCAAGATGCTATAAACCTTCTAATGAAAGTCTCTTTTTTTAACTTATGGGCAAAAGCCCAAGAATAGAACTGCTGGATTTTCAGTGCATGTTCAGCTATATGAGACACCACCAGGCCTTCTCCCAAAGTTGTTATTCCATTTTACACTCCCACCAAGAATGTAGTCACCACATCCTCACCAACATTTGGGGGAATCAGTCTTTTTAGTTTTAACCATTCTGGGGTGGGGAGGTGTAGTAGGCACTCATCTTTAGGGATGCTCCCACCAGCTCCTGACCACTAGAGCTAAACCTGCCTCTCACTGAGCCGTCTCCCCTAGGGATTTGGGAAGAGGAGCATACATCTGGTGGCTTATTTCTTCTAAGGCCCGAAAAGAGAAGGGTAAGTGCATCTATTATTAGTCCACCTCTCCTCTATCTTGCTTAGAAAGAAAAGTTTGAAATATCAGAACAGTCATCTAGCTGGATCAAGTTGGCAAATTCAAAGTTATCTTTCGGCTGACAAAATACTTTGATGCAAAAGATCCTCACTTCTAAATCCTAGCCTTTGTATCTTTCCATCAAGATTTAGCACCTTCAGCATTCTATAGAAGTTCCTAGTCATCAGGCTCAACTTCTTTTTATTTGGACTTTCATAAGAACCATTCTTTACATTATCAGTGCTACCCTGCAAGGCAGGATTGATGACCCCTTTCTACAGAGGAGGTCACTGCCACTGAGCTGAGGGTCTCAAGCACAGGATTTGTGACCTTCACACACATGTTTCTACCCACACCTTCCTCCCGGCAGGCAGCTCCCTCAGGGTGGACTCTGACGCAGGGTCCTGGGACACCCCCTGCCCTCTCTCCACTTTCACCATGGAGATGAGTGCAATTGGCAGTGTCCCCATTCCCCACTCCAGGCCCATTCATTTCCCAGCTTGTATCCTTTCCTCTTCTCCCTCTCATTCTTCCAATGCTGCTCAGTTACCTCACAAAACTCTTGTTCCCTCATCCTTTCTCTCTCTTATTCTCTTCCATATGGGAACTCAAACTGTACCCTAAGATTGTCTGATGACTGCCAAAGTCCTGCTAGTGGCATAAAGAAGTGAGACATAATGAAAGACCAACATCATCAACATCTCAAGCCCTTGAAAGTACCAAGAGGTCCCTTTTAGAATCTCCACAAAAGAACCTTCTACTTTCTCAGTCCCTCCTAATTAAACTGGCTTTTCCTTAAGTACCAGCATTCCATGTAAACAAAAAACTTTTGTCTTCACTATTGGGTTTCTATTTTAATGAATAGCATCACAGCAACATTGTCTTCTATTACTTTGGTCGCAAAGATACAGCATGTCAGTTACATTTTCAGTTACACTGCATCACTATTCTATGTAAAACCATGTAGTAAATGCCAATCTGACTTAAACTTCTGAAAGGAAGTCAATTTCAAAATGAGGACTTGCCTTGTTTTCCTACTCAGTTTTAAATATTTGTTACAATAGTTTCCTTTTTGGCATATTTTCTTTTATAAAGAAATGTGGAAAGTTACCTCAGCACCATTCTCAAAGCACAGTTTAATAACACTACATGAAAACTATATATTATTATGATCCCATTTTAGAAATAAGAAAACAGAGTCAAAAAAATTCAGTAACTCACAGCTAGCAAGTGGCAAAAACCTTGGTTTGGCATCCTCCAGTTGATGCTTTCTTAGCCACCATACTGTCCTTCTCCCCTGTATTGCCTGGAACCTCTCAGCATGCAAATTAAAACCTCCCAACATGCATTGGAATAGGCCATGATTGTGTGGTCCATCTCCCCCATCATTCTCTGCAGCTGCACCATCTTCTTCCCCCCAAATTGTTCAGATCTCACCAAATCTCAGAAGACAGGAAAAGAGACCAGCAAAAGTTCTACAGGGAAAGCAGTAAATCCAGATCTTTAGTAAATCCAGAGCTATTTTTTAAAAGCTATATCTAGAAAGGAGAGTCTATCCATGCAATTAATAATCAATACATACTATGGATTTTAAATAACTCTTACATGGTTCTAAGCCTTGATACAGAATATGGTTTATGCCCCTTGTCTCTTCTGTTATCCAGACTGTTGCACTTTCCTTACTAACTTGCTCTAATGGCTTTAATACGGACTGACTAACAAGATACTACTGAACAGAGACATTGTGGGTGGTGGCACAGTTAGAGACTAAAAGGAGTGAGAGTCCAGATTTGGTTGTAGGAGCTGATCTTTTTCCACCAGCTTGGCTGGCTCTTCACCTGGTGCTGACAGGTGAGGCCAGAGTCCATTGGCTCATGCAGCCTATCATGTTGTTGCTGATACTGACCTGGTACTTATTTCAAAAAAGATTTGGCAGTCTGTGGAGAACAGGCTCACTCACACTCTACCCTACCCCCATCTATTTTACCTTCTTGGACTCAAAAGGCTGGAATTTCAACAGCATTTCCCAGACTCTCTTGCAGCTAGAATTCTAGATATAAATTAGATTCCTCTAATTAGATGTGCTTGCATGAGATCCAGCAGACAGAAGTGAGGCAGAAACCATCTTCCCACCCTTTCTTAAGCTATTTCTGCTAACGAGTAAGATCATTAAATGTGAGCTGATTTTTTAGCAGCATTTTTCCAAGGTTCAATCTCTAGTTTCTTGGGTACTGAGAGGCAGTTCAGGCAGTTGGCAGCAGCAACACTTTTATTCTGGCTTCTTGAGCCCTGGATAGCCACTATGGGGTATGTTTTGAGCTGCTCTTTCCAGGGGTAATCTCAGAAGATTCCCTGGTGAGTTAGGCCTGGATTGCCCATGTCTTCTTACTCCACCTCCTCTGCCATCAACAACATAACCACTCACATTTCTTGCGTGCTCACTATGTGTCAGGCACTATGCTAAATGTTCTACATAAATCATTTTATTTAAGCCCCAAAACAACGCATGAGGAAGGTACTCTTACTATTCTGTTGTTCCAGATGAGTTTGCTGAGGTTCAGAAAGAGAGGTAAAATGTATAGGATCAGAGCAAAGCTACCAGGTAAATGAGCAGAGCTAGAGTTAGATCCCAAGTCTACCTGGCTCCAAAGACTGAACTCTGCCTCTTTAAAGTACTTGAGGGCCTGGGACCTACTAGCAGATTTTAATTGTTATGCTGCTAAAAAGACATCATTCTTTTCCCTTTAATACACTCACGGAGGCCAGACTGTTTTGTATCAAGATTCATCCAGGTATCAGAGAAGCCTTCAATCTAATTAAATAGAAAAGTATTTGAAAAAGCCAGAGGTATCATTTGGTAAAAATTGTCTAAATCACACCAAGATCATTTTTATTTTACAAGTTACAGAATTGAGATGAAAGCAGACACAACCTTTTGCCTGCCTCTGGGAGGACCAGAGCTGGGGGTATAGGTGTGAACTTACCAGGTGCTCTGTTCACAGCGAGGTTTCGGAAATGGCTGCCTTTGATCATCTCCACGGATAATCGCCCCGTTGTGGCATTGTATGACAGCCCCACCAACAGTTCTGGCGCCCCTCCATGTGACAGCGACTGCGTGGATGAAGTACTATCACTGTGAGACACTGCAGATGGGCTGAGCGGAGACTCTCCACTCTGGAGGGGAAGAACAACAAAGGATCCATTGGCCCCGGCTGCGTGCCTCTCCCATACAGAAAGCCGATATGTTTGGCGAAATTGTGGCCCCAATCTCCACTGCTGCCAAAGATTACTAAGGGCGCACTCGGTGTGAATGATAATAGGGCCTGGGGAGTGCAGTCCTGGATGGGATCCCTTGCATTATTAGCTGACATATTTGTTTCAAGCGCTGTCTCCATTCACCCTTTCCTCTCTAAAGACAAAATGGACAAAGATGTTATTACTAGTATAAATCAAACCCAGAAAGATGCATGGAGAGCTAAGAAAACATTTAATATAGACCCAAATTCCCTCCTGTGCAATTTGTGCTCAAATGTTTCACGTCCACCCCAGGTACGAGTTCAGCTTCTATTTTCTGCAGCTTCTTGAGGAATGCAGCAATATAGGAGGCATTTTGCTTTCACCAGAAAAGAAATGACCACTGGCTGCCTACCACCCCATAGAACATTTGGCCCCCGGTTCTGCTTTTTAAAGTTGTCAGGAATACAGCAGATGCTACATTTTTTTTTTTCCTAAGGAAGTGAATTCTATTGAACATGAGCACTTTTACAACTGTTTAGTAAGGAAGTTGACACCAGGACTGTGTGTCTTAGAAACCTTAGGCGCCAGCAGAGCCCACACTTTCTGTCATATATTCATGTATTGCTTCTCCAAAGCATCTGCCTCTGTGCACCAGACATGCCAAGAGGAGGAGAGCAAAGGAGATCAGGACACTGACTCACTCAAGAAGCAGGCTAGCCAACCTCCTAGAGCCACCACCTCCTCCATCAGAAACGTGTGCATCAGACTCTGTGACAAGCTAGAGGGGTGGGATTGGGTGGGGGATGGGAGGGAGGTTCAAGAGGGAGGGAACATATGTATACCTGTGGTGGATTCATGTTGATGTATGGTGGAAACCAACACGACATTGTAAAGCAGTTATCCTTTAATTAAAAACAGAGTTTAGAAAAAGAAACATGTGCATCGGACTCTGCTCAAATCTTTCTTCTCAACATCTGAAATCATTTCCTAAAATTTCTCATCAGGAACCTCGATAAATAAATGCACTGAAAGAAATCAAATATATCTTACCATCTTAGGAAACTACCCTGTTTACGAAGCCATGGGCATCCCTATAGAGCCCACAGAGGCTTTCATGGAACATAATTTATAAACTTAGAGAAGGAAATAACAACCCACTCCAGTATTCTGGCCACGACAGAGGAGCCTGTTGGGCTACGGTCCAAAGGGTTGCAAAGAGTCAGACACTGCTGAAGCAATTTAGCACACACAATTTATCGACTACAGGGCAAGGTGGTTTTAAGAGATGCCTTATAGCCCCTGCTGTCTGAATGATGATAACCCCACAAGGAAAACTTGCTTAGTTTGGGATGAGGGCCACCCCATCCCCTGGGCTTGTGCAAAAGTGTCCACTGTGACACCGGTCACTGCACAGCCTGCCTCTCCCCTCAAATCCTCAGCCTTATAAACCCCTCAGTCTGTCACAGTGCATTGTCCAGTGCCTAGCTGATAATCACACTCAACAAATAACATGTAAATGGGAGGATTTTTACTTCAAGGTTCTTCCACATAGCTCATTCCCCCTACTCAGCCTGTGCCCCCAGCACAAAGCACAGGGCCCAACACAGAGTTACGGGGGTGGGAGCATCCCTGTCTCCCTGCTTTACGGTGCAGGACTCCTCTGAACTCCCACGACTTCTGTTCCCCAAGATTTAAGACACACTCTACTCTGAGCTTAGGACAAAAAAAGAGGGATTTGAACACAGACAAGAGAGGGAAGCAGTTCATGAGGTCTCAAAGAGTCGGGCATGACTTAGTGACTGAACCACAACAATAAAGATGTGATCTAGTTTATGTCTTAAAGGCTCCTTCTGGTCCCCAAGCTGGAAATAGTTTATAGGGGACAAAGGTGGAAGCTGGGAGATGACTCGGAGGCCAGTTCAATAAACCAGCAGAGTCAGGTTCTGGTTGGATTTTTAATAAAAAGCCAGTAGGATTTCAGATGGAGAGAAGTCACAAATGACTTCTAAGATTTTGGACCTGAATTCAAAGAATGAGATTGTCTTTAGCCAAGATGGGAAGGCTGCAGGTAAAATAGATTTGTTGCTGTCTAGTCGCTAAGTCTTGTCTGACTCTTACTACCCCATGGACTGCAGCCCACCAGGATCCTCTATCCCTGGGATTTTCCAAGCAGGAATACTGGGGTGGGCTGCCATTTCCTCCTCCAGGGGATCTTCCCAACCCAGAGTTCGAACCCACATCACCTGCATTGACAGGCAGATTCTTTGCCACTGAGCAACCAGGGAAGCCCCAGATAGATTTTGTGGGGCAAAAATCTGGATTTTGAGTCTAAAGATATGAATTTTGAGACATCTATTAAAAATGTAAGTGGCTGGATCTCCCATCAGCACAGTCCGGACTCTCTGGCTCCTTTCTTCTTCCTTAGACAAGTCAGGCCCCTTCCCACCCGCTGGCACCTACAGATACCAGCCCCTGTGTCTGCAGACCCTGTCCTCCACTCAGCACCCAGGCTGGCTCCTTCGGTTCCTCTGCCTATATGGCACCTGACATATAGCAGATACTCATAAATATTTTGGAATGAATGACTGATTGGCCCAATGGCCCAAGATAACTACCTGATCTTTTATGTGATTTTTAGAAGGAGATCCTCACACTGGATGATATATATGTAACCCAGAGGAAGAGAGAGTTACTTGTTTGTAGATATAAAAGCTGTGCTGTCTTATTTTGAAACCCAGGGACGTAGCAGATGGGCATGTGGAAGAAGCCCAGTCATATAAATGGAAGGTCTTAGAAGCGGCTGGAGTTCAGGGCTACTCTGCAGCCTACTCAGGCACACTTGTTAAGAACCTCACTTTGAAAGCCCCATCTCTGAGATGCATCATGATGTATACTGGGATCAGGGCAGAGGGATGGGTGGTAGAACCACTTATCAGCTAATGAGAAGGTCAAGAAATTTCTTGCAGTTTCCTGTGTCCTCCTTCACTCTGCTGCTGTCATGTCCAAAAACGGATAGGGATACATCCATCAGGTTATATGGACTATGGGCACACACACACACACACACACACACACACACACACACACAAATAAAAACCCCATTGTACCATGAAGTGCAAAGCATGGCTCACAAGGATGAGAAGGGCAAAATGGAAATTAAATTAAGGTGTCTGAATTCACAGACTGAATATACTACATCAAGGGCTGACAATTCCAGATCCTCCAACAGAGCACGTCATTAGGAGCACCATTTAACATACTCACACTGATATTACTTCTTGGCTCCAGAACAAGAGTCACTTTCATTTCCCCATCTTGGTGCAGGTGGCTGAGATAGAAGAGCCTCTCGCCCATCATTCTCTCCCGGGTCATCTTGCGGGCAGCGTACAGGCGGAAGCGGACCGCACAGGCAGCCACATCTCTGGGCTCCAGCTTAGCGAAGGTGACTTTCTCCTTGAAGATGGGGTTGGACCCTCTCTGTATGCTTGTCCTGCCCCTCTGTTTCTTACTGGGCAGCAGGACAACGTGCACTTGCCAGGAGTTGACACCACTTCGGTCCTTATTAGGGAGGCCCTGTGCTCTGACAATGGTCACTGTGAGCTTCTGGCTGGCAGCTGTATATTCAAAGATGACATCCAGGTCACCACATTTTGAGATGGGCTCTGGTACCCCAGGTAGCACCTGAAAATTGGTCCTGTCCTGTTCCTGTTGTAGACAGAGGGAAAGATTAGGAATGGAACAATGCCTAATGCATCTGGGAAAGATGGTGCCCCTCTGTGCTTCTTCAGAACCTCACACTTCGGGACTGATAGCTTATAACCTCATACATTAGGAAGGTCTGTTTCCTGGTCTCTCCATCGGACTGTGAGATCCTTGAGGGTACAGCACCAGACATATGGTGAGCCTTCAAAGCATATGAATGCTTTTGGAATGAATGAACAAAGCTTTTACAATTTGCAAAATGCTATCATTGAAACCAATTAAAATACTAAGCCTAAAATTAGTTAATTATGCGACTGCCAAAAGCTAACTTTTCCTTAAGTTCCCAGGAGAAATGACTCTGCTTGGGCCTGTACTCTCTAAGCCAGGAGCCCCAGCAGAGAAGGATCCTAGTGGGGGGTCATGGACAGGTGAACCTTAAATAGATTGTCTATCTACATGGTGGAAAAGGTTTAGGACAGAACTTCTCAAACATTCTAGCGGACTTGAATCATCTGGGAATTCTGATTCAGTAGGACCAGGAAACAGGTCTGGGATTCTGCATTTCTCAGGCCACTGCATTTCTCCAGTCACTCTTGGAGTAGGAAGAGTTTAGGAGGGCATTCCCTGCAGCCATTTAGCAAATACAACACTGGGCTTGGGGACAGAACACCTGGGTTGAAATTAGAATTCAACATTGACTAGCTTTTTGGCCCTGGCCAAAAGAATCATGCTCTCTATACTTCAGCTGAAAAATGAGCATTAAGGTGCCTGCTTGATAGAGTGTCATTGTGAGGTTTCAATGTGCCAAGTCACTTTAGTCGTGTTTGACTCTGTGTGACCCTATGGACTATAGCCTGCCAGGCTCTTCTGTCCATGGGATTTTTCAGGCAATACTGGAGTGGGTTGCCCTGTCCTCTTCCAGGGTATCTTTCCAACCCAGGAATTGAACCCATGTCTCTTATGTCTCCTACACTGGCAGGCAGGTCTTTGCCACTAGCATCACCTGGGAAGCTGTGGAAAAATGCTCAGCTCAGACAAGCCTCCGTGGATATTTATTCTCATCACTGAACTGATGCTCATTTCCAATCATGGCCCCTTGTTATGAAATATCACTTTCAGACAGCAGTTCACCTCAGCCAGTCAGATCCAATGACCTCACTGAGAAAACTGGGCTGAATCACATTTACTATAATGAACCACCCTCGAACAAACTATTACTAATGTCAACATAATTTGATTTTTCCCTCCGAAGGCATGCCTCTTACTCATGACTAAATTTTGGTCTGATTCTCACTGTAAATAAGAATCAGTTCTTCTTTATGTAATAGACTATCAACTGTGCTAATACAAAGAACTCTTTTATTTTTAGATCAATATGTACACAGTGCTGTTTAAAATGGGTAACAATCAGGGTCCTGCTGTATAGCACAGGGAACTCTGCTCATGTTATACAGCAGCCTGAATGGGAGGGAGGTTTGGGGGAGAATAGATACATGTATATGTATGGCTGGGTCACTTTGCTATACACCTGAAACTATTACAACATTTTTAATTGGCTATACTCCAATATAAAATAAAACATTTAAAAAGCAAAGAACTCTTTATTTTTAAAAATATAATAATACACCTCAAAAATGCATGTTCATCGACAAAACTTACCCACAGAATTCAGGTGAAAGTGCATGGTTCTCTGGAATGAGATATTGTTAGGAATCCCAAGTCTACCACATACTGCCTCTAGGACACTGGGCAGTTATTTAATCCTTCCCACTCCCTGTTTTAATCAACAGTAAAATGGAGATGATACCTACTTTATAGGGTTGCTGTGAAAATTAAAGGACTTGACACCTAGTAGATGTCTAATAATTGCCCTCTCTTTTAAGATTCACATTAGTCTACCAAGAAAACTTGGGCTCCTTGAAAAATAAGGGAAAATTTAGGCTTCTTACATTTTTTCCTCTGAGCATGCATTCATGTGTGAGTATTTCTATTCAGAGGTACTTAGTTTCAAGTGATAAAAGTGGTTGCTATAGAGACTTTTGAATACAACTGACTAGTGTAGATATAATATTAGAAGCGAGTCTCCAAGGAGTTATGCCAACTCAAAAATCAAGTCACAGTCTTCTGTTAAAACTCCCATCTATTTTAGCTTACCCTTGATCATCTCTACATTGCTTGCTGGACCATAAAGAAAAACAGTTAACACTCACTAAACCCTCTCTTATACCAGGTAGCACACTAAACCCTTTATGGACGCAAAGCCCATTCTTATGCACTTCAGACCTTCTTGGCCTCTTGTTCCTTCTTCCCCTACAGGCTGGACTCTTAGGAGCTTCTGTTTGGCACAACCCAACAAAGTTTTTCCTCCTTCCCACACACGGTAACTCTCAACTCTCACCAAAGGCCTATCTGCTGATGTCAAGGCTTGGAAATTTACAAAATACTTCTTGGCACCCATGAATATAAAGTCCAGAGTGTGTGGGGGGTTCATGCCCCATGCAGTAAATTTTTCTCCCCTTGGACAGATGTCCTAGGACTAATTTCTACAGTTTCTTATAGTATAGTTGCACAAGATCAAGCCAGGAGTCACACTTAGTGGTAGACAACTGAATTATACACTCTCATACTGGCTCTCCCTTTCTTGTATCTTCCCTTGCCCCTCACTCTTGATTCCTGGGACTGCATGTCCTAACAAAGTAAGCTGTACTTTTGGAAAATCCAGCTAAGAAACATTATCTTTTTAGATATTCATATTAACTTTTCATTAACCTAATAAGATAGGTTTTCAATATCCTCATTTTGGGGGCGATTGGAACAAGGGCTTAGAATGCCTAAATAACTCATTCTTTGCCCCCCAAATCATATGACCAGACAGAACTACCCAAGATTTGCCAGTATTAATGCTCAAAGTCCCAAATCTCATGTGAAACCATGGTGTCTACCTTCCTCCCCCACAAACCTGTCACCCTAACTACTTGCATGCATAGTAAGTGTGTGAGATGAAGAGGAAATAAGATAGGAGATGGGAGGTGGAAACACACGCTGCTTTGAATTTCACATCCTTTTAAGCCTCTGCTCTTGATATTAGCTAACAGTTCCTAGCTTTGTCATCAATGCCAATGCCAAGGTCAAAATATCTAGTTAATGAGCATCTCCCCACTTATCTACCAGGCTCTGCATTCAGATAAACGTTCACTCCATCTGCAGCTTTGTGCTGAGGTCCTGGGGAAGGGTCTGAAATAACTGTCCTGAGAATCTTGAATCATACACAGCTCCAGGCAACAGCCAGACTCTGGATGGGGACAATCCAAGCTATGGCTCATGAAAACTGGGCTTCGTGGTCCCTTCCTGGGTTGATCTGAGACCAAGATTTCTGAAGGCTATTTTCATAGCAATTAATTATTTCAACACACTCTACCCATCACCAGGCAACTAAAGGCACTCCTCAGGTGGGTACTGTTAATACAGCTAATCCATCTGACCTTCCTGCAAGGTAGAAATCTTTTCACTTTTATCCCCATTTGGCAGATTTTAATTAATTTCTCAAGGCCAATCAGTTAATCAGTGGAAAGCAGCAGAGATGAAAAGTGGGACAGCCGCCTCCTCGTGTGCTCAAAATCGCCAACCACCCTCCCATCGTCGTCCCTGCCAAGCCTTGGGTCTGCAGGAAAAAGTCAGTGGCCTTTTCCAGCAGAGAAGAGCAATGCTTGCCAAACCATCAGCCTAACAGGTAGACACACTGCATGACCAGTTTCCTTCTGAGGCAAAATAAATGATCCCTTTGGCTCTCATATCCTGGGTTTTCCTTTAAGACGGGAACACTTGCGCCACATTGGCAAAACCCATGAAGATTTAAAGATGTTTCTATCAAACTGAAAGCTTTTCTGTTTTAACAAGATACTGTTGATGTCATCTGTGTGGCCCAAAGTAAACAGCCCCACAGTGTGTTCCTGATGCCAGATACACAGGGGAAGAGAGGCTTCTTAATACAGCTAAGAGGCAAATAAATCAATTCTTAAAAGGCGAGCTAAGCCTGCAAAGCAGGCATTTACAGGAACTGCCTCCACACTGCATCTGAGGTTCTACTGTAGGAGCACCAAATTACAGTTTTTATCTCAAAATAGATAGGAGGTTGAATGGAGCGCACAGAGATGTCTGGGTATTTTTGGAGTCTGAGAACATTTAGTGCCCTCAACACCCAGTCTTCTATTGAAGCTCCATGAGGCAGGCAAACGGGAGGTTGCCTGGAGAAAGTAATTCCAAGCCCAGTGGTACGGTTATCAAGGGGACAGACTGTCAATAGGCAGGTAAACAGTTCTGTTTTGTTTATGTGGTGAGCGAGCCAAAAAGAATCGTATTTTTAAATGTTGAAATGTGTGTGGGATTTGATTTGATTCTTGGCAGCAAACCAGTAGGAAGCAGACTTTTTTTTTAAACAAAATTTATAAGATAGATAGCTTTGAGGGTCTCTATATGAAGGTTTTCTTTTAACCAGCCACAAACCACGTATCTGAATTGCCATCCCTGGGCTTCAGCAATAACTCTACACAGAGTACACATGTCCCTGTGTCATCTCCTTATGCTTTCTCTATGTGCTCCAGTACCTTAGCAGTCAGGCTTTGAAACATAATTTCCTGTGATTTTTTTCTCCTCCTTAATGAGCATTTGGTGTGTATGACAGTCCAGGTTCTAATAAGAGATTCATCCTGTTTATTTTCTCAGGAAGACTGATCCAGACAAAATCCATCTACCCTTCTCCTTCCTCTATCCATACAAAGTTTTATATAACTACATGAGTTATTTTATCAACATTAATTTCAAAGTAGGTATTAGACATTAAATACTAGAATATTTAATATCTCTTAAAGTCATGCAAGGAGATCAAACCTGTCAATCCTAAAGGAAATTAACCCTGAATATTAAATGGAAGGACTGATGCTGAAGCTCCAACACTTTGGTCACCTGATGCCAAGAGCCAACTCATTGGAGAAGACCCTGATGCTGGCAAAGATTGAAGGAAAAAGGAAAAGAGGGAAGCAGAGGATGAGATGGTTAGATAGTATCATTGACTCAATGAACTTGAATCTGAGCAAACTCTGGTAGATAGTGAAGGACAGGGAAGCCTGGCATGCTGCAGTCCATGGGGTCAAAAAGAGTCAGACACAACCTAGCGGCTGAACAACAACAGTGGTGTCAAAGAATCATAACAAGAGGGGTCTAGCTAATAAAAAGTTAGCTGTAAGTGCCTGTAAGATAAAACAGTGTTTGTAAAATTCTTATTAACAAGCCTGACACATAGTAATTGCTCGAAAATGGTAGTCTCTATGATCACCTCCAGTCATACTTCTGGATGTTTAGGCATATTTGGGAGTAAGTTTCAACTGCAAAAGAAATTAGGCAATGTATGTTTTATCAGAGATTTATCCAAAAAGCAAAGTCAATGGACAGAGAGACATGACAGACTAATTCCATCTCTTAGAACTTCAGCTCAATTCAGACCTAATAAATATATTCATACTGTAAGATCATCATAACACCTTGTATAATTTCATTTGCAGGGCCATTGTATTTTTCGTTTCATTCCCAAATAATTCTCATATTCAAAAATTCATAACTTAAGATTTGGTGTATATATGTATATATACTCCATTTAACTGAAACTACCAAGGAAATAATCCAGCCTCCCTAAAGAACTAAAAACTCCTTTATATAAAAAAAGAAGCCTGATTGTTCCTGGGTTCAATCTGCCACCAATGCTTCTTTTTATTTTTCCATTTTGATAGATTTCACTTATATATGATTTTTTAGTGGCACACATAGGACTGGGACTTGGTCATCTGAATAAAAATGTACTTCCATTAAAGGCTGTTTAGGTATTTGTTTTTCAAAGCAATGCTTCCTTTTTGGAAAAATTTTCTTCTTGAAGGGTGGGGAGAAAGGAAGGAGGGGAATGGGGAGGGGAAAAGGAACAACGAACCAGGGAGTTGACAATATTCAAGCAAGGAAACAGTGGAAAACAAACAACTTGCCTCTGGACTCCACACAGAGGAGCTGTCAGTAGCATAGGAATCTTCGAATCCCTGGTTATTAAAAGCTGTCTCCATCTCCAGGCTGCCCTCTGTGGACTGCCGGCTGAGGCTGTGGACCACACTGGTCTCTCCAGGAGATACACCATGGTGCCTGGTGTCCCCCAGTTCACAAGGGGACTGTGAATGGGCAGAGATGCGATCATCTTCACCATAAGACAGATTCTCAGAATAAGTCAGTTGGCTGGCTCCATCCAAACCTAAATTTGCAAAAAGGAAATTCTTTCAAATGTACTATCATGTTTCATCTTTTTATCTAGAGAAAACGGGCAATAGCAACTACCCCAATCAAGCTTGCTAAAATAAAACATTAAATAACATCTGCTGAAACACACTTTCATCTAAATGGTGGATAAACTTGGCCCATAATATCAAAACCCATTAGTTCATTATATAGGGTACAAGAAGACTGAATGCTTTATTATAATATGAGCATAAAGGGTGTACATTATATTAGAAGGATAAAATAAGTCCAACTCTTCACAACTCCATGAACTATAACCCACTAGCCTCCTCTGTCCATGGAATTTTCCAGGCAAGAATACTGGAGTGGGTTGTCATTTCCTCCTCCAGGGGATCTTCTGAACCCAGTGATCAAATCCACATCTCTTGTACCTCTTGCATTGGCAGGCAGATTCTTTACCATTAGTGCCACCTGGGAAGCCCCTGGATTCAAAGGATCTGGGTTTAAAATCCAAGTTCTCCATTAAGAACTTGAACAATATTTGAACTGTCTTAACCTTTGTTTCCTTGTCTATGTGTGTTTGCTTACTCAATCATGTTCGACTCTTTGTAACCCCATGGACTATAGCCCACCAGGCTCCTCTGTCCATGGAATTCTCCAGGCAAGAATACTGGAATGGGTTGCCATTTCCTCCTCCAGGGGATCTTCCCACCCGGGGATCGAACCCAAGTCTCCTGAATCTCCTGCATTGCAAGCAGATTCTTTATCCACTGAGTCATTGGTAAAAATCATCAGAAATTCACTGTGGACATGTGAAATAATATCTGCCTAGCAACCACCAGCCTTTCCATAAATATTAGCCTTCCTTACCTGTCTGGCCTCATCCAACTCAGCAAAGCCCATTCAGTACTACCACCAAACTCCTAGACATCTGTGGTCTCATAGGCCATGAAAACACCAGCTGTCTATTTTTGTTCACAGCAGTCTTCAAGCCCTCGCTCCTCTCCTGCCCTTCTTGTCCATCCAAAGTCCTGACAACTCCCAAATCTTCCCTGACTCGTTTAGACTCAGTCTTTCTCAGCCCTTAGTGTCATTCTCTTCTCTCTCAGTACTCCCTTACCCTGTTCATCCCCTTCCTCTTCCTTGACATCCAGGTTACCTTCAGATCATAAGGAAAAACTGACAGGGTCTTCCTGTTCTTCCTAAGCAATAGCTTTTACCCTAAATTGCCTCCCACATCCAGGAAGTAGCCAAGGATGTCTTATCTCTTTGGCCTCTACTCTTCTCCAGTGTCCCCCGCTCCCAGGATGATGGAAAATTAGAGATATAGACAGGATTCATGAGGATGACAAACTCAGCTCTTAATTACAAAACTGTATAATAGCAGTTGTTTTCACCATTGGTATTAAAATCTGAGCTAGAACATAAGGTCCTTGAAGCTGCTAAGCAACATCCATATACTGCATAGTCTTTTCCATGAAAACAACCGTTGTTCATTTTTGTTCATAGCAGTCTTCAAGTCCTTCCTCCTCTCCTTTCCTTCCTGTCCATCCAAAGTCCCGACAACTCCTGAATCTTCTCTGACTCCTTCAGACTCAAAGTGGGTTTTATTAAATCTCAAGTAACTTTCAAGGCTAGGCAGATAACAAACACTTGAAACAGTCAGACATGTAGCAATATGTAGCAGTGTGGACAGTGCTTTAGCAGACAATATTTGACCCACCTACAATAAATACATAAACTTAAAAACACATCATCACCCTCTGCAGACCAGACACAAACATCTTTGGGAAGACTTGGTTTTCAGGGCACGAATTCCAACCCCTCATTTGGGATTTTGCCAAAGCATGGCAAGCCATTGAGAAGTTCTCCATCTGCTTTGTTTTTCCTAATAATTCACTTCAGGCCTCTTGGAAACACTTTCATAGGATACCTAAAATCTTGACATTCATACTTTCAGTTATTTGGCAAACACACACACACACACAAAAGACCCAGAAAATGACAGAACAAGGGTTATTCCATATGCAAAACCCTATAACACAAAGCAGAATTTTCTTCTCAGGCTCTAATTAGCCCATTCACTCCTCACATACACGAACACTAAAATGTCCTATTAAACAGTGGGTCATCCATCAACGTGTGTAGCGCCCAGCAGGATCTCAGCACAAAATCCAACCCTGCTAAGAAATTACCCCCATAAAACTGTCTCATGACTTCAACTCCTACAGTGATAATACTTAGATCAGTAATAAGGGAATTTTCAAAAGCTACATTAAAGCTTTAAAAAGCTATTCATAACTGAAAAACATAAGAACTATATTAATGTAACAAACCATTTTCCTTGACAGACAAGCAAGGAATGAATTAGAAAGGCAAATCTGGGGGACAAGTCAAGTTGCAAGGAGGGGGAAGGGTGATTCACTGTTACATAAAGCATTTTCCCATGCTTTAAATTAAAGAAGGTCATGTCACCTTAAACATATACAGAAAAGTAATTGCCTGTTGTCGAGAAATGTATCCTGGCTTCTTAGAAATTATAGAGCATAATTGTGTCACATCAACCATATTTATTTTATGAGAGGAAATTTTTTAGTCCATATCCCACTTTGATGGAGTGTAAACCTATTATCCTTTTATGCTTTCTTTTCTACTACAAGACCCCTCCCTCCATCACCCATACTTTTGCCTACCATTCGTGATGGTCAATTTTATGTGTCAGCTTGGCTATAGGCCTCAATTATTCAATCAAACGCTAATTTAGGAGTTGCTGTGAAGGCATTTTGTAGATATAATTAAAGTTGACTTTCAGTAGAGGGGATTATCCCACATAATCAGTCCCTTGAAAGGCCTTAAGAGGAGAACTGAGGCATTGCTGGAGGAGAAGCAATTTCATCTATAGACTGAAGCTTCTGTTCCTTCCTGAGTTTCAGCCTCTCCTTCCAAACAGTGGATTTCAGAGCTCCCACAATCACATAAGCCAATTGTTTGCAATAAATCTCTTAAAATACACACACACACACACATAAACAGGGGATAACTGACTTGTTTTAAATGACACCAAGAAGGTAATGATTAGCTACTATGAAACATCTTAAGAACTAAATATTTCACAAACAAAAATAAGGCTTTGCTCAAAACAAACAAAAAGTCCAGTAAGTGGGATATTATTTTGTAGCCCACCTTACATGCATAGAGACCTCATGCACAGCTCCTAATTCGGATCACTTAGGCCAAGCCTTCTTTGACATTATCAGGAATACAGTGACAACTAATTCACAATAACACTAAATCAGATATGTGAGACAAGAGAGAACTTAGCTCGAATATGAAGAAGGTTTTAAGTGGGTTTGGACCTTGAATTTCACTGGTTCTACATTCTGAATGCACCCTTTAAGTGAAAGAATTGTCTACAATTAAATTTGATCTTGGGGCTTCCCAGGTGGCTCTAGTAGTAAAGAACCCACCTGCCAATGCAGGAGACATAAGAGATGCGGGTTCTATTCCTGGATGGGAAAGATCCCCTGGAGGAGGGCATGGCAATCCATTCCAGTATTCTTGCCTGGAGAATCCTAAGGACTGAGGAGCCTGGTTGGCTACAGTCCATAGGATTGCAAAGACTCAGACATGACTGAAGCAATTTAGCATGCACACATGCAAATTCGATCTTAGATAAACATGTTTAAGGTAGAGGTGGAAATAGCTAAATAGAGAATAGGCATTAAAAAAATTCTCTCTGGGGTGCATGCTTAATTTTTTCATTATTCTTTGCTGCTGACACAAATTCAATGACCTAAAAATGAACAAAGAGAAATGGCACACAAAAAATCATGCAATAAAAATTACATCAACATCTCCATGGCATTTGAGAACCTAAGATTTAGCATGGGGTTAATCATTCTTATGAAAAATCCTGCTGATTTTCTTCAAAATGTACAGGCAATTCACTCAATGTAGTAGACTCATTCCACCCTCCAGTAGAGAAAAATGTAGCCTTTCTATCACCATCTGTCAAAAAACTCAGAATCACATCAGTTATGACAAAAGTTGCTGCTACTTCCAGCAAGGTTGAGGGCTAGAGTGTTTGTCAGAACTCTCAGAACAGCGTGTTTGTATAAATCAAAATCTAGACACTTGGGCCTCCGGGAAATGGGGCCATTAGCTTTAGAATTAAACAAGCTACTCATAGGGGATCAACCGCGATTGACTTTCATTAGCTAACATTTGCCCTCTCAGTGGAGAGAGGAGTGCTGTGATGTAACAGTAGAGAAAAAGCAAACAGCAGAGAGGGTGAGGAGATTACAGAGGGCCTCGGGCAACTGTTAATATTCTTTGGTTACATTGAGCGTTTATCTCTTGGCTCACCTGGGCTAAAAAGAGGAGCAATAAAATGCTATGTGGCTGATGTCAGTAAGCAAAACTACATTAGGTCAGCGAATTATTGTATTCCTGCTAAAAAATAGGGCTCATTTGTTAATTTTCCTTTCTGCCTCCTTTGTTCTTTTTTTTGCCCGCTTCATCCATATCATCAAATCAGAGATTTCTTCTCTGTTATCGTCTCTCAGTTCCACACTCTCCTTTTTGTCTTCCTACTACTAAGTGCTGAAAAACAAGGAAGACCGACTATGACCCCATTGGTTGGATGAACCACAGGCCCAGAGGAAAGAAGGAAAAGATTAGAGAACCCAGGTCATTTGAGACCAGGTCACTATGGTAGACAGTCTGACATTTTCTCTGGCCTTTTTTTTTTTTTTACCAGATACACTTCACAGACTGTTCCCTGTTCCAATGTCCTACGCCATTCAGGGTTCTGGGCATAAAGGAGTCAGAGAGATAGAGAGATGCCTGACCTTTGCTGTGGAAAGCACTAAGAAATATCGTACTGTTCTTTCCCAGGTTCGTTTGTGTGCCTGGTGGGCAGGGAGAAGGACCCTTGACAAGCCCTACTCACAGGCACAGGCTGTGCTCACCCTGCCCTGAGAGTCCCCCTCTCCCTTTGTGAAAAGTACACTTACTATGAAGATGGAGGGTGGCATGAGACCTGCTCATACCCAGGATTCTAATACACGTTGGGCTCCAGAAACTACAGGGCATGAGGGAGAGTGTGCAGGGTACATGTTTAAAAAAGGTTATTCAATATTATGAAAACACATTATTTTTATTTAGAAGGTAAAACATACCTATTGTTTTAATAATACAACCTATTAAAAGTAAGGCTTCAAAAATCTCCTGGGGTTACACAGATATATGGAAAATGGATCCTACATTTTCAAATGGGAGGAAAGGCACAGAAGTGCAACATGAGCAGACATGTATGTAAAATTTTTGTACTTGTCAGAAGGGAATGAAATTTTATAAACCTTGAAAAATACCATTCTAGTCATTAGCTGTCAAAATGTACAAAGCAGTAAACTATGAGGAAGGAACGGGGTTCCACAATTCAGGATCAAGACTTTGGTACTGCTGATCCATCCTCTCTGCATGAGGCTCCTTGGAAGGTCTGAAGCAGCCTTTTTGCCCTGTCCCACCTTCTGGACATCACCCTTCTTTTTTCTCTCCTCTCTGGACTCTCAGACGCCAGTGCAGTAACTCAAAATCATTCTTACCATTAGACATACCTGGTCTAGATAAAGGAAAGGTTTGATGCAAAGAATACCTTTGCAGGTGGACACTTCTGTGCTGTCTTCTTTGTGGGTGGAGAGACAGTGACTGAGTTTTGGTTTATGCTCCAACCCTGTCTGCTTTCCTTTCTCAGATGCTCCCGAGTGGAAACTCTGGGACCAGGACACAGAAATCTCAAATTGTTTGATCACCTCCTCATCGCTGTCAGAAGATGTGGACAGCTCCTCATCATCTCCGAAGCTGTTAACTGGAAGCAAACAAGAGCCATGAGTCTTCTATGGGGCCCACAAGAAAACAGAGACAAGTAATCCAGAGAAACAGTGGCCAATTATCTGGGTTAAAGCAGATCGAAGGTGGGTAGAAAGAATTTAAAGCACTTTTGAAACACAAGTTTTGGGTCCAAAGGAATAAAACAGGAAAAGAAAGCTTGGAAGTGCAATTAGAACTACAGGGGTAGAGCTCAGAGAAAACACGGGTACCCCCTTCCCCGTGCAACCCCCCCCTCCGCCCCGCACAACCCCCCCCCGGCACCCTGTAACCAACATAATGAGCCCTCTTGTTGAGCTGGGCAGCCTGCTGAGTCATTATGCTGCTGACATGTGCTCACGACTGGGAATAGGACCAGCAATATGGACACACGTGTATCTTATGTGTATTTCTAGCCGGTGGTGATGAAAAATATGCTCTTTGCCTCATCTCAGCTATTAAAACACAGAGTGAAGACCCACTTCAGAAAAGAAATATTAGCTACTGAGATCTTCCAAAAGCTTCCTAAATTTGAAAAGCAACACAACATTGTATGTGTCTTAAAAAATAATGAATAACTAGTTTATACTAGAAATGCCTTTCTCCATCACCAACAACCCAACCCAGACACTCTGAAACATTTGTACCACTTTCCCCACCTCAGCGCACTGGTCAGTCCTCTCTCTTCATTTCTCCAGCAGTATCTGATCATTTCTGCCCTTGCCCATGTTGTTCCTTCTGCCAGAAACCTTCCCTCCCCAGGTTGGCTGCTCTCAACTTTGTGGTCTCAACTTGACTTCATCCTAAACACTTCCCTGATTGTTCTACCTTAAGGAACTCTGTGGGCTTACCTAGATAGCATATTAAAAAGCAGAGACATTGCTTTACCCACAAAAGTCCACCTAGTCAAAGCTGTGGTTTTTCCAGTAGTCATGTATGGATATGAGAGTTGGACTATAAAGAAAGCTGAACGCTGAAGAATTAATGCTTTTGAACTGTGGTGTTGGAGAAGACTCTTGAGAGTCCCTTGGACAGCAAGGAGATCCAATCAGTCCATCCTAAAGGAAATCAATCCTGAACATTCATTGGAAGGACTGATGCTGAAGCTGAAACTCCAATACTTTGGCCACCTGATGCGAAGAACCGACTCATTGGAAAAGACCCTGATGCTGGAAAAGACTGAAAGTGAGAAGAGAAGGGGATGACAGAGGATGAGATGGTTGGATAGCATCACCGATGCAATGGACATGAATTTGAGTAGGCTCCAGGAGTCGATGATGGGCAGGGAAGCCTGGCATGCTGCAGTCCACGGGGTTGCAAAGAGTTGAACACGACTGAGTGACTGACCTGAAGAAGTTCTGTTCCCTGCACTTAATATTTTTTCTTTCTTCTCCCCAATAAATTCTGTGAAAATAAAGATATCGCCTGTTTTGTTATCTGATGTCTCTATAGTATGTAAAACAATGCCTGCTAAGGAGTAAGTACTTAATTAAACACTTGTTGAATGTTGACTAGATTGATCAATACCCAGTGTTTTCTCTCAAGCCTGAGCCCTTCTCTCACCCCCAGCACTCACACATGATCCCCTGTGTCTGGAATAGTCTTCTCCAGTCCCCATCTAAACTAGTCAAGAATCCAGATCACTACTAAGGTCTCAGCAGAGGCATCATTTCTTCCAGAGTGTCCTTCCTTGATCCCTTAAATCAATTTTAGGCACGCTCATATTAGCTAGCTGAGTCTCTGCAGCTGAGACTCTTAACCTCTCTGACCCTGTTTCTTCATTTGTGGATCATTTCTAATGTATGGATCATTTTCCAGGTCTTTTCTAGATCTAAATTCTCCGACTCCAAACTTTCTACCTGACAGGTGTCAACATTCAATCTATTTCTCTCTTTTATGGAGTAGCTGATCCAATGACTTAAGAGAATATTGTTTTCAGCTCACTCAATTTTATTGTTATCTGGGACCAGACCCGTGGCAAGACATTGAAAGCTAGTATTAGAAGCGATTTCATTACCATCCCAACAGAACACCATTACAATGAACAGTCTCCTCATGTCTCAGTGTGCTAGGCATAGTTCTCTAGCATGGGATGGGCCACCACATATGGAAGAGATCCAGAGACTAACAGGACCAAAACTAAACTCTCCCCACCTTTAGAGCATAGGACCATCTACGCACCTGGAAGGTAGTCAGGGGGATATATGCCCTAGAGAAGTGGTTGGATTAGAGATCCACTGGCACATTTTCCAACTCTGAGATTCCATTCCATGTGTACTACTAGGCCATTTGTATTCCATTAGTATTACTATACCAGGCCATGTGGCCTGCCTCCTGAGAAATCTGTATGCAGGCCAAGAAGCAACAGTTAGAACTGGACATGGAACAACAGACTGGTTCCAAATCGGGAAAGGAGTACGTCAAGGCTGTATTTTGTCACCATGCTTATTTAACTTCTATGCAGAGTACATCATGCAAAATGCTGGGCTGGATGAAGCACAAGCTGGAATCAAGATTGCCAGGAGAAATATCAATAAATTCAGATATGCAGATGACACCACACTTAGGGCAGAAAGCAAAGAAAAACTAAAAAGCCTCTTGATAAAAGTGAAAGAGGAGAGTGAGAAAGTTGGCTTAAAACTCAACATTCAGAAAACTAAGATCATGGCATCTAGTCCTATCACTTCATGGGAAATAGATGGGGAAACAATGGAAACAGTGACAGACTTTATTTTGGGGGGCTCCAAAAAATCATTGCAGACGGTGACTACAGCCATGAAATTAAAAGACACTTGCTCCTTGGAAGAAAAGTTATGACCAACCTAGACAGCATATTAAAAAGCAGAGACATTACTTTGCCAACAAAGGTCCATCTAGTCAAGGCTATGGTTTTTCCAGTAGTCACGTATGGATTTGAGAGTTGGACTATAAAGAAAGCTGAGCACTAAAGAATTGATGCTTTTGAACTATGGTGTTGGAGAAGACTCTTGAGAGTCCCCTGGACTGTAAGGAGATCCAACCAGTCCATCCTAAAGGAGATCAGTCCTGGGTGTTCATTGGAAGGACTGATGTTGAAGCTGAAACTCCAATACTTTGGCCACCTGATGCAAAGAACTGACTCATTTGAAAAGACCCTGATGCTAGGAAAGATTGAAGGTGGGAGGAGAAGGGGACGACAGAGGATGAGATGGCTGGATGGCATCACCGACTCAGTGGACATGAGTTTGAGTAGGCTCTGGGAGTTGGTGACGGACAGGGAGGCCTGGCATGCTGCAGTCCATGGGGTCACAAAGAGTGGGACACAACTGAGCAACTGAACTGAACTGTATTACTATTAAATTACATACTATTAATATACTTAATTATTAACACATATTATATTAATAGTGACTAATATCATTAATAGTATACATTAATAGTATACTATTGTTTTACTATTAAAATTTTTCATAGTCAAAAGTCATCAATTTCAAATTAAGTGAGTTAGTCCACAAGTATTTCCTCATATATAAAATTAAGAATTAGAATTCATTAATTTACCAGTATGGGGTCCTTGATTTTTTTTTCCCAGTGAGTCACTGATCATCCACAGACCACAGGTTCTCCTCACTCAATATAATAACCATTACCAAGTCCAAGCTTGCTCTGCTCGCTCCAGACAGGCCAATGAATCCGAGTCTCGAAGGGTTGAGGCAAGGAAGAGACTTTAATCAGAGAGTTGGCTGACCAAGAAGTTAGCAGGCTCTCATGTCAGGGCCTGGTTGCCAGGTTCTTTATAGATCAGAGGTGGGCAGTAGGTGAGGAAACAAAGTAAAAAGACTATTCAGTCCTTGCAAATGTCCCCAAAATGGCAAGCCTCAGGCAGGGGAACGTGTTAGTTTCACTTGCTTAAAGTCCTTCACAGTTGGGCCGCTCAGGTTATCTCCCTGAAGCAGACCATTATGTATTCTTATAATACCAAAAAAGGGCTAAAGTCACAGAAACAGATTCAGCGTAAATTTAAAATTACTCTTCCCTGTTGCATAATCATAAAGTAATTATAATGTTTCCCATTTACTAAACATAGACTATACGCCAGGTATCTTCTGGGGACTTCAAATGTATTATTCCATTTAATCACCACAGCAACACCACGAAGTAGGGATAATTATTATCACTGTCATTTTAGAGACAGGAAACAGAAGCATAGAGAGATTAAGTAACTTATCTTAGGCAAAAAAGTTAGCAAAGTAACAAAGCTGGGACTTGAACATAGAACCTCTGTTCTTGGTCACTGCACAAATCATCAGACATTATTGCCTCAGGACACTAGAGCCATATCTAGCTTACTTTTCAGAGTGCGCCAAGAGGGAGTTTTGCCATTTCCACCCTGAAGTCTGCCAGGACATTGCTTCCTTTGTGAGAAGAGAGAGCAGTGGGAAGAAGAGTCACCCTATGTGAGAGTGAACACACCCAGGCTGCAGTATAACTGGTCTATTCTCCTCATGGGAGTCTAAATGCAACTGCACATGCTATTCTAAGCCTCAGTCCTCAAGGAGATCAGGAAATTCTCTGTCTAAAAATGAAACCTGTCATCCCTCCTAAAAACCCACTGGTAGCAACAGAAGTCAATAGTGGTGCTATTACAACAATAAAAGCAATCCCATATACAGCATTGATCATGAACCAGGCAGTATTCTAGAAAGTTACATCTGATAACTTATTTACTCCTCACAATAACCCATTGAAATCAGTACTTTATTATCCCCATTCTGTGAATGGGGAAACTGAAGCATCATGAGGTCAGTAGCTTGCCACAGTGATAACAGTTAATAAACATTGTAACCAGGATTCAAATCCAGGTGGTCTGGCTCCAACATCAATATTATTATGACCACATTACACTCCCCCTATCATCTGTTGCTTGAAGGAAAAAAACCCTGGTCAAAATCTACACAACTGTGTTTGGTCATTAAGAATATAAAATCACGTACGTTGAGTTAGAAAGGATTTTCATGAGCATCTATCTATTCCCTCATTTTCACAAAGAGAAGCCAAAACCCAAAGAGGCAAAGTATATACCAAGCCAGGACCAAATGGAGGTCTTCAGGTTTCCAGGTCAATGGTTTTGCCACACTATTATCCATGTTCTCTCACCAATCAGTTCTTTTCTCAAATTCAAAATTTGACTTTTACCTTTTTGAAAGATCCCAGCTGCTACTTTCCTTGTAATGAGTCTGTGTCAACAACTAATGAGTGGATCTGGATTTCATTCAACTTAAATCTTTGAAAATCACTAAGTCTCGTCTAAGTTGTGGCACTTAATTTTCAGACATAAGATAGTACTTTCTGAAACACAGTATAAATACCAAGTTCAAACCTCTTTCAAGCTAAGCACTTGGGAAATAATATTTAATACAAATGGAAATTTGTATTAAAATCTTCACCTCTTCATCCAATTAGCTTGCTAAAACAACAGAGAAGAAGTTGCACAAATGCCAAGGATGTGGACACATCTTGAAGTTGAGATTGTTCACTTCACTCAATCACAGAATTTGGAGAGATCTTAGACACCACCTCAGTATCTACCACCAAAGAGAAGTCAGATTCTTCCACAATCTTGCTGATGCATGGCCACCCAGCTCCTTCCCTCTGTTCACACACTATTGAGTTACTACTGTGGGCTTCTTGCACTGACAGGAAGTTCATGACTTTGACTGAAAAGAGAGAGTTATCTATAGACCCATCAATACCAAGTCTCTATAGCAGTGCAATCAGAATATTCCTCACTTTGATTTTTAGTGAATCTTTTTTTTTCTTGTAAACAGAGGCAGAGGAAATGCCATCTTCATCTTTCACAACTAAAAGACAGGAAAGCGGGGCCTCAGTGCCACAGAAACTGCCTGTCCAGGTCTAACATCAGTGAAGGCAGAATCTGGAGTCAAGCTGCCTCCGTATGAAGCTGGGGCCTTCCATTTGCTGGTCTGAGATCTAAGCAAGTTCCTTAATCTTTCTGAACTTCGGTGTCCTTATCTTGATATTCTTTACATCTTAAAGTTGTTGATAGGGCTAAATGGGATAAATCATGAATGGGGAAAAAAAATGCCTGGCATATGGTATGCTAAAAAAATGTTAATGATTATTATTATTAATCCTCATCACATCAGTGCCCTATATGGAAACCCATCTAGGAAGCCCTGCCACTTATAAGCAAAGGGAAGAATGCCTATTCTTGCAGGATCTGACTTGAAAACTCCTCAGAAAGGATGAAAGAAATGAGGGCTGGAATAAGAGAAAATTAAGCTGACAATGTGGGTTGTATCAGCTTCCTTCCCTCACTATGCACTTTTCCAAGTTTAGAGGTGGAGCACTCTGTAAGAGTTGGCAGTGCTGTCTGGATGTGGGCAGTGCTCAACACCTGCTCATTTTGTTGTTTCTTTTAAGGCAATAAAACCACCAACTGCTGGTGCAAAGAGAGGATTTCTTAAGCTTGTCTGCTGCTGTTTTACAGATGGAGAAAGACTTTATAAATGATCAGTGCGGATCCAAACTTATTAATTCCTTCCCACCCACATAGGAGCAATTAGATGGAGGGAAGTACTGCTCGTATCTTATAGATGGGACATGGAGACAGGCGGAGGTGGGTTGTGCTCAGTGGTGCGGTACCTGAGTGCTCATTTTAGCTACAATTGCAAGAATCCCTAATATACTAGATTTCTCAATACCTATAGCAAGTGTCTGCCCAGGGTGGTTGGATAAGGATAGAAATAAGAACAAGAAGTTGGTTAAAGTGAAAAAAGCACAAGGGAGGGTCAAAGGTGACAACTGCCCCTCTCAGATACTTAAAAAAATGACCACATTTTTAGATGCATAATCCAGTCATTTTGTAACTCTAACAGGATAGGAAAAGATTTATATAAATCATCAACCTTGATTTTTTTTTCAGACTATGCTCTGTGGAGGTCTGGGATTCTACAAAGGAGCTTCAATGCCACCCACGGTAAAAGTAAAGATGTGGGTGGTTGCACTGAGCAGGCTGAGCTACATACCCTGTACAATCGTGGCTGTTTTGCTTTAATACAGTTTATATTTTTATAAGATTCTGTTGGGAAAAAAGAAAAGTCCGAAGCCTGTCTCAGCAGAGTCTGAGTTAGGAGTTTGAATCTGGCCAAGGCAGAGTAGCTTGGTAGACACTCTAGATTTTCTGTTCAAACTTTAGAAGGGCTAACACTAGAAATAAGACTGAGTAAAACTGAAATAAACCCAACATAACATACTATAAACCATTATACTCAAAGGAATCAGTTAGTAATTTCACTGTTGAAACTGAGCTAAAATGAAAAGCAATACTCTTTACAGAAAGATTAAAGAATCCAATATCTTTACAACATTTGATCCACAATGTCCAGTATACAATCAAAAGTCTAGACATACAAAGAAACAAGAAAAATGTGAATCCTCAAGGAAAAACAGCCTTCAACTGAAACTAGCCTCAAGATGACTCAGATTTTGGATGCAGAAGACAACATCTTTAAAGTATCTATTGTATAAGTTCAAAGAATCAAAGGAAAAGGTGATCATAATGAACATAAATAAGGACAATTTCAGTGGAGAAATGAAAACAATATTCAAAAAACTAAATATAAACTTAAAATTGAAAATTAAATCTTCAAAGTTAAAAAATTCAGTCAATTTGCTTTTTAGCAGGTTGGAGATGGCAATGAATTTTGAAGGAGCTCAATAAAAAGTAATCAGTCTGAAGAACATAAAAAATTTGGAAAGAAGATAAACAAAATCTCAGTTAACTAGGATAGCATATCTAGTTGTCTGAAATATGTATAACTGGAGTTCAAGGAGGGAAAAACAAAACAAAAAATGTAGAAGAAAAATGTTTGAAAAAAATAAGAACTTGGAATCACCCAAATGTTCTGAAAAAACATACAGAAAAAATCAACACACAGAATTAAACATTTTCATAATCTAGCTCAAAAGTTCTACAGTGAGGCACGTCATTGTCAACTAGCTGAAAATCAAAGATAAAACAAAATATTTGAAAGTAAGAAGAGAAAGAGAAATGCATTGCATAGTAGGAAATAATAAAACAAAGAAAACCGTCATCTGTCAGAGACATTGGAAGGCAGAACACAACAAAATGATACATTTAAGAGCTGAAAGAAAAAATAAAACATCAACACTGAATCCTACATCCAGAGAAACCATCCTTCAAAAAAGTATGTGAAATAAACACATTTTTATATAAATAGAGAGAGTATTCATCAGACCTTCATTTCAAGAAATGTTAGCGGAAGTTCGTCAAAAGAAAGGGAACTGGCAACAAACTGAATCTCAGATCTAAGGGAAGGATTGAAAAGCAATGATAAATATGTGAATAAATACAAAAAAAATATTGGATGTTTTCTCCTTTTACTTTTTCTGAAAGATAACTGAAGAAAATATATACTATTTCATGGGGGTAGAGAGTTGATACAGTGTGGAAAAGTAAAACATGAGATAACAATAGCACAAAGGAGCGGGGAAGTAAGTGATTTATTCTGTCACAAAGTTGTGTAAGGTTGTGACACAAAACAAAGAGTAAATATAAAGCAGCACAATACTAACTCAAAGTGGACTGTGATAAACTAGGGATGCATGTGTAATTCTTAGAAAACCCATGAAGAAAGAGAATACAAATATGTATAGCTAAAATTTTAGAGGAATTTAAATTGAACACCAAACACATGGATGATTAACACAAAAAGAAACTAGTAAGAGCAACAAAAGATGAAAATCAGAAGCAACGATTAGAAAGCAAATAGCAAAATGATATACTTAAACCCAATAATCTCCACACATTAGATGCAAATGAAATAAAGGCCACATTCGAAAGTAAAGATTGTCAAACTAATAAAAAAGCAAGACCCAATTATTTAATGAACATAAGTACAAATACAGAGACAAGTCAAAAGCAAAAGGATTTAAAAAATAAGTTATGCAAACTATAAGTATAAAGGAGTTGATGCAGCTATTAACATCAAGACAATAGTTTTACCAGAGAGGAATTATATTTTAAAACAATAAAATGATCAACTCATGAAGGCATAAAAATTGTAAGTGTCTATGGCAACCCACTCCAGTGTTCTTGCCTGGAGAATCCCAGGGACGACAGAGCCTGGATGGCTGCCGTCTATGGGGTCGCACAGAGTCGGACACGACTGACGCGACTTAGCAGCAGCAGCATGAAACTATTAACAGGGTTTCAAAACATGTGATGGAAAAACTAATGGAGCTCAAAGGAGAAATAGACAAACTCAAAATAAAACTAAAGATTTTGACACCCTCTTTTCAGTAGTCAGTTGATAGAGTAACTAAGAAAAAAATCAGTAAATGTATAGATTTGTATGACTCAACATATAGTCCACTGTGATAATGTGGACTTAAAAAAAAAGAACATTCTGCAGTTTTGAGGTACAGAGTTCTATGAATGTCAAATAACACCAGTATCTACACAACTCTTATAGAAAGCAGAGGAAAAGAGTGCATTTCTCAATTCATTTTACGAGGCCAGCATAATACTAATGAAAAAAACTGGCAAAGACATCACAAATATAGAAAATTATATACCTATATCCTAAAGTTTAACAGGAGGCATTTCAAACTACTATATCAAAAGCAATAAAATATTCCTGAGAAAAAAAATAGAGAAGACTCAGTATTGTTAAGATATTAATTTTCCCAAATTATTCTATTGATTTAATGCAATCTAAATCAATATTCAAGCAGACACTTTGTAAAATTTGGCAAGCATACTCTAACATGTATAAGGAAATATAAGGACTTAGAATATTCAAAATAATTTTTAAAAAGAACAAAGTGGGAGTACCTGCTTTTAAGACTTATGATATAGCTACACTGATCAAAGATTTGATAATGGCAAAAAGGTAAACTAATTAATCAACAGAATTTAGTCCAGAAATAGGACTACGGAAATATGGTCCATTGGTGGTTGTTTTTTTTTAACAAAGGTTCCAAAGCAATTTAATGGGGGAAATTGAAGTCTTTCAAATAAGTATGCTTGAACAAAATGAATATTATTAATAAAATAGAACATCAACCCATAGTTCACACTATGTGTGTGGGTATAAAAATTAATCATAGATTGAATTATAAAACTTTACAAACTCCTAGGAAAAAACATAGGAGAAATTTTTGCAACCCTAAGATATATAAGTCCATATAGTCAAAGCTATGGTTTTTCCAGTAGTCATATATGGATGTGAGTGAAAGTGAAAGTGTTAGTCGCTCAGTTGTATCTGACTCTATGAAACCCCATGGACAGTACCCACCAGGCTCCTGTGTCCAAGGAATTCTCCAGGCAAGAATATTGGAGTACCCTGCCATTCCATTCTCCAGGGGATCTTCCCGACCTAGGAATCGAACCCAGGTCTCCTGCATTGCAGGCAGATTCTTTACCAACTGAGCCACTAGGTAATCCCAAAGAAAGGCAATGCAAAGAATGTTCAAACTATTGCACAATTGCACTTATCTCACATGCTAGCAAAGTAAGGCTCAAAACTCTCCAAGCTAGGCTTCAACATGTGAACCAAGAACTTCCAGATGTTCAAGCTGGGTTTAGAAAAGGCAGAGGAAACACAGAGATCAAATTGCCAACATTCGTTGGATCATAGAAAAAGCAAGAGAGTTCCAGAAAAACATCTACTTCTGCTTTATTGACTATGCTAAAGCCTTTGACTGTGTGGAGAACAACAAATTGTGGAAAATTCTTCAAGAGATGGAATTACCAGACCACCTTACCCACCTCCTGCAAAACCTACATGCAGGTCAAGAGGCAACAGTTAGAACCGGACATGGAACAACAGACTGGTTCCAAATCGGGAAACAAGTATGTTGTGGCTGTATATTGTCACCCTGCTTATTTAACTTATATGCAGAGTATGTAAAATGCCAGGTTGGATGAAGTACAAGGTGGAATCAAGATTGCTAGGAGAAATATCAATAACCTCAGATACGCAGATGACACCAACCTTATGCCAGAAAGTGAAGAGGAACTAAAGAGCCTCTTGATGAAAGTGAAATAGGAGAGTGAAAAAGCTGGCTTAAAACTCAACATTGAAAACAACTAAGATCATGGCATCCGGTCCCATCACTTAATGGCAAATAGATGGGGAAACAATGGAAACAGTGACAGACTTTATTTTCTTGGGCTCCAGAATCATTACAGATGGTGACTGCAGCCATGAAATTAAAAAACACTTGCTCCTTGGAAGAAAAGCTATGACAAACCTAGACAGCGTATTCAAAAGCAGAGACATTACTTTACCGACAAAGGTCCGTCTAGTCAAAGCTATGGTTTTTCCAGCAGTCATGTATAGATTTGAGAGTTAGACCATAAAGAAGGCTGAGCGTCAAAGAATTGATACTTTTGAACTGTGGTGTTGGAGAAGACTCTTGAGAGTCCCTTGGACTGCAAGGAGATCCAACCAGTCCATCCTGAAGGAAATTAGTCCTGAATATTCATTGGATGGACTGATGCTGAAGCTGAAACTCCAGTACTTTGACCACCTGATGTGAAGAACTGACTCTTGAGAAAAGACCATGATGCTGGGAAAGATTGAAGACAGGAGGAGAAGGGGGCGACAGACGATGGGATGGTTGGATGGCATCACCGACTTGATGGACATGTGTTTGAGCAAGCTTCAGGAGTTGGTGATGGACAGGGAAGCTTGTCATGCTGTAGTCCATGTGATCACAAAGAGTCAGACACAACTGAGCGACTGAACTGTATTGAACTAACTGAGCCAGAATCTAGAAGCACCCCATATGTTCAGCAACAGTTAAATGGATAAACAAGTAATGGCAAATCAATACAATGGAATACTAGTAAGCAATCAAGAGGACTCCAACAATATGGATGAATCTCAAAAACATTAAGCTGAGAGTAGTGGGGGAAAAGTCAAAAGAGTACAAATAATATAATTCCATTTATATACTATTCTAGAAAATTTAAACTAGGATACTACGTCGGAAAATAGACCAGTGACTGCCTACAGGGTGGCAAGGGGAAAGTTACAGAGAACAATGGATTACGAAGAAGAATGAGGATACTATCGGAGTGATACAAATGTTCATTTTCTTGCTTCTTGTGATGGTTTCACAGGATGTCAAAATTGACAAATTGTACACTGTATACATGTGTGGTTTATCAATTGCAGCTTGGTAAAGCTTTTAAAATGTGAATTGATGTAAAGCTGGTTCCCATGGCAGCCTTCTCTCTCTCCCCCACTGCAAGGTACTGAAGTTCTGTCCTCTCCTTATGGACTCAAATATCCCCAGCCATTTCTGTGCAGTTGAGAAAACTCAAAACCAATGAAATCTAGAACTTGTCCTTCTGCTCTAGCCCAAGGAGAGAAGTCAGAGGACCACACCAAATGGAATGTCTCTCTGATCCCCTCTGTGTCCACCTGGGAAACTCTCCTGGCTTTCTGATTTATATTCGAGTTACTAGATAAACCTTGAGATGTAGGCCACAATTTAGCTCTTGTCTGACTCCTCTGTGACCCCAGTTACTGGACCCTATTTGCCACAGTCAGGAGCCACTAACTCAAGTCAATCCTAAAGAGCCCTGAAGACAGATAATGCTGACACAACCTAGATTCCCCTGTTGTCACATTCAGCTCACTCTGTTTATTCCCATGAGCCAAGTGTTTGCCAAATAAGCCCCCAGTTTTCCTGGCTTCTCTGGATAGATATGTGTGAAGCTAGTTAATACCCTAAGTGAATGGTCCTCTATCCAGGGCTACTGTAGCCCCGTTGAAGCTTATTTCTCTTCCCTTCCAGGCCACTCACCCAGGATAAGAAATGAAGCAATATGAAAGCATCGAGAGTGATTAAGTCTGACTAAGGTATTGAAAGTGAAAGTCATTCAGTCGTGTCTGACTCTTGGATACAGTCCATTGAATTTTCCAGACCAGAATACTGGAGCGGGTAGCTATTCCCTTCTCCAGAGTATCTTCCCAACCCAAGGATCGAACCCAGATCTCCTGCATTGCAGGCAGATTCTTTACCAGCTGAGCCACTAGGGAAGCCTAGGTCTGACTACGGAGATCACAAAAAGTCTTCTCTCCAGGTAGTATTCTGAACAAGACCTATGTTTGTACTCACTGGGTCCTCATTTCTCACTATTTTGCATTCTCAAATAAAAATGTTTTCGGAACACTGGGCTTTGACAATTACTATAAGCTGTTTCATCCTTGCAACAGGGCTCACCTGAATGAGAGCAAGTGCTAAACCATTTACTTGCCTGACTCTTTTAAGCTCTGATAATTTGTATGCCTCCTACAAGGGCATCTCTTGATAGGACTCAAGTGTTGTGTTGTCTTCCTACAATGGTGGCATTTACATACAAATTAATGACCAGGACTGTAATTTACTCTGCTGAGAATGAAGTGACCTGATAATTAAATTTCTGCACATGCAGAGAAAACATGAAACCAGAATGCTTCTTCTTGCTTTCTTTTCCCCAACCCCCAATAGTTCTCTATCACTCGAATGAATCCTTATAAGCAAATGTGAATCAACATTTAATTTACAAACGTTCTGATTAGGAAGACAAAAGAAAATCTCATTGCCATGGATACTAAAATGAAGGGCTTGGGATATATTAGCAAGGCTGAGAAAGATAACGAACAGATTGTGTACTTTGCAGGTGTTGAGTTTCTAGATTTCTATAATAATTGTTCAGTTTATTCACTCATCTTCCCATTCCATGCAGCAAATCATCCTTAAGGCAGTTTCCAAAGTTGTTTTATCTTGAGATAAAACTCAACTGTAGCCCAGTCAAGCTACAGTGATAGTTTCTATAAGGCAATTTCAAAGTGTCTTCAGCACCAAATTCACAGTAAATATACCCAAACATATCATGATAACTGAAAAAAATATAGACTGAACATTTTCACTTAGCTAAGTAACAGCTTTTTCAGGAAAAATAAAAGCAGAAAATCTATATTCCAAAAGTCACACAATTTGCACATCAGATATTCAGTGGTGGTATGCACATATCATAATAGGTCCCCCCAATAATCTCCCTGAAAATTAGATAATAAATGATGTTTCTCCATTTTCAGAAAAATTAATGGAATATTTTCTAAATGTTCCATTTTTTCCCATACAGTTTCTATGCTTTGGATGCCTGTTATCACACATATGCTGACAAGCACAAGTAGGTAATAACAGAAATGAATATGAACAAAGAAACATGGACATCATTTATCATGCCTCTAGGGCTTCCCTGGTGGCTCAGTGGTAAAGAGTCTGCCTGCCAATGCAGGAGACATGGGTTTGGTCCCTGGGTCTGGAAGATCCCCTGCAGAAGGAAATGACAACCCACTCCAGTATTCTTGCCTGGGAAATCCCATGGACAGAGGAGCCTGGCAGGCTACAGTCCATGAGATCGCAAGAGTCAGACATGACTTAGTGACTAAATAACAAGAGCAAATCATGCCTCTTTCTTTAACATGCTTTGTCATGGACATGCATACTCATGGCTATGACTATTACATGGCTTACAGTGTCCAGAGAAATAAAACAAATGCTTCAGTAATTAATAAACACATAAACTTAAAATTGGTATAATAGCATATTAGTTGGAGTTCTCTAGAGTAACAGAACCAATAGTAGAAAACACACACACACACACACATATAACGGGCTCCCATTTGATTATGGAAGCAGAAAAGTCCAAAAAATTGCAGTTGGCAAGCTGGGGACCTGGGAGAGCCAGTGAGTCATTCCATCCTGACTGAGAGAACCAGGAGAGCCAATGGTATAAGTTCCAGTCTGAGGGCAGGAGAAAATCAATATTCCAGCTCAAGGAGTCAAGCAGGCAGAGTTCCCCCTTGCTCAGGTCTTCAGTTGATTAGGTAAGGCACACCCATATTAGGGAGGGCAATCTGCTTTATTTTCTTGACCAGTTCAAATGTTAGTTCAGTTCAGTCACTCAGTCGTGTCCACCTCTTTGCTACCCCATGGACTGCAGCACACCAGGCTTCTCTGTCCATCACCAACTCCCAGAGTTGCTCAAACTCATGTCCATCGAGTCGGTGATGCCATCTAACTGTCTCATCCTCTGCCGTCCCTTTCTCCTGCCTTCAATCTTTCCCAGCATCAGAGTCTTTTCAAATAAGTCAGTTCTTCGCATCAGAGGTGAAAGTATTAGAACTTCAGCTTCAGCATCAGTCCATCCAATGAATATTCAGGACTGATTTCCTTTAGGATGGGCTGGTTTGATCTCATTGCAGTTCAAGGACCCTCAAGAGTCTTCTGCAAAGCCACAGTTTAAAAGCATCAATTATTTGGTGCTCAGCTTTCTTTAGAATCCAACTCTTACATCCATACATGACTACTGGAAAAACCATAGCCTTGACTAGATGGACCTTTGTCGGTAAAGTAATGTCTCTGCTTTTTAAAATGCTGTCTAGGTTTGTCATAGCTTTTCTTCCAAGGAGCAAGTGTCTTTTAATTTCATGGCTGCACTCACCATCTGCAATGATTTTGGAGCCCAAGAAAATAAAGTCTGTCACTGTTTCCATTGTTTCCCCATCTATTTGCCATGAAGTGATGGGATCGGTGCCATGATCTTAGATTTTTTTCAATGTTGAGTTTTAAGCCAGCTTTTTCATTCTTCTATTTCACTTTCATCAAGAGGCCATTTAGTTCCTCTCCACTTTCTGCCATAAGTGTAGTGTCGTCTGCATATCTGAGGTTATTGATATTTCTCCTGGCAATCTTGATTCCAGCTTGTACTTCATCCAGACCAGCATTTCACATGATGTACTCAGCATATAAGTTAAATAAGCAAGGTGACAGTATACAGCCTTGATGTGCTCCTTTCCCAATTTGGAACCAGTCCATTGTTCCATGTCCAGTGCTAACTGTTGCTTCTTATCTTGCATACAGGTTTGTCAGAAGGCAGGTAAGGTGGTCTGGTATTTCCATCTCTTGAAGAATTTTTCACAGTTTGTTGTGTTCCACATAGTCAAAGTTTTAGGCATAGTCAATAAAGCATAAGTAGATGTTTTTCTGGAACTCTCTTGCTTTTTCTATGACCCAACGGATGTTGGCAATTTGATCTCTGTGTTTCCTCTGCCCTTTCTAAACCCAGCTTGAACATCTGGAAGTTCTCAGTTCATGTACTGTTGAAGCCTAACTTGGAGAATTTTGAGCATTGCTTTGCTAGTGTGTGACACAAGGGCAATTGTGCAATAGTTTGAACATTCTTTGGTATTGCCTTTCTTTGGGATTGGGATGAAAACTGACATTTTCTAATACTGTGGCCACTGCTGAGTTTTCCAACTTTGCTGGCATATTGAGTGCAGCACTTTCACAGCATCATCTTTTAGGATTTGAAATAGCTCAGCTGGAATTCCATCACCTCCACTAGCTTTGTTCCTAGTAATTCAAATGTTAACCTCATCACAAACATCTGCCCAGATACACTCAGAATATTTGACTAACAATCTTGTTACCTCATGGCCCATTCAAGTTGATACATAAAATTAACTATCACAAATGCCATATAAAAGCCAAAGGGAGGAAGAATGCCAACAAGAAGCAGATCATGCACAGGTTTTAATCCTAGCTCTGGCAATTTCCAGTTGAATAATCTTGGGTCATTAATTAACCTCAGTTTACTCATCCTTAAAAATTACACCAGCTTTTGGTTCTTGCTGTTTAGAAGCCTGAGGCCATATAGAACCCCTCCTACTACAAACTCACAGAAATGCCGATAAAATTAGAAAGACACCTGGTATTAGCCCAGAGGGGTAGCCAACTTGTTTGCAGGTCATAGACTGATATCTCAGATATGAATAGCCTTGGGATCATGCAAGGATGGATTCAGCACCTCAACATAAGACTACTCCTCTTCATGTACACCCATGGCTGATTCATGTCAATGTATGGCAAAACCACTACAATATTGTAAAGTAATTAGCCTCCAATTAAAATAAATAAATTTAGAAAATAAATAAAAGTGACTAAGGAAGCAAAAAAAGAAAAAAAAAAGACTACTCTTTAAGAATTGCTGCCCTTTCTTTGAAAAGGGGACTAGTAAAATTCCATCTAACAGTTTGTACTTAGAGAAGTGGGAAGAAAGCTTGCTATTTGTTTGGAGCTGTGAGTGGGAAAAAAAATCATCCTGTGAGAAACAAAAACATGAAGTCTTTACCTCTTACAGAAGTATAATATCAACGCAGGGCAAACATCTGAAAGCAAGAAATTAATAAGCAAATCCAAAAGATTTTGTACTAACAGAGCAAAATTGTTCTAAGGAACACTTCCATAAGCAAAGGTACACGGGATTATATCCATCACCACATTCAAAAACAATTCCTTCTGAAGATGAGCTCACCCACAAATACACAGAAGATAATATATAGCATGAGGTGAAATGCAAAACAATCTAAGAATATACAGTAATTGCAAGCATATGTGGAAGAGTTATAAAAATCAGCCATGTATCAGGCCACAAAAGAAGCTTCAAAAATACAGTTAGACCACAGTTTAATTTCAATGCAGTTAGAAATAAAACAAGACTTTTAAATTAGAAAAATGCTTCTGGAAACCAGAAACCACAATTTTAAATAATTGATGGATCAAAAAAAGAAACCCTAATTGGAATGATAAAATATTAATAACTAAAAAATAATGAACACATCACATATCATACACTTGTGGGATATAGTTAAAGTGGTACTTAAAGAAAATTTATGGATTAATTTAGAGTATATATTATGAGTCAAGAAAAAGATGAAAAAATTAATATGATAGAAATGCATCATAAAACTCAAGGTATTATTGATCAATAGATTAAACCAAACTACACAGAAGAAACAGAAAAGAGGAAAGCAAATATTAATAAAAATTTAATATAAAGAAAACACTAAAAAATAGAGATGATATTATAAAAACTATCTTTTAAAGATAAACCATTGACAAGGTTGATTCAGACAAATATAACTATAGACACACTGGGCATTTTAAAATCACAAGAGAAAAAAGAGATTTAAAATTTTTTTTAAAAAGAAAAAATAGAAAACATGTAGACCAATAACCACTAAAAAAAATAAAATGTAGAAAAACAACTCAAAAAAGACATATCACGTCCAGATGGATTTAGATGACTTTTTCCAGCCTTCAGAGGAAGGTAACTTACTCTTTTATATAAGCTATTCTAGAAGGGAAAACCCATATCATTTATGAAATCAAAGAAGATAATTTATATAGTAACTCAATCTCTGATGATCCTAGTTATAAACATCCTAAACAGCAGCAAACAAAATTTAAATGTATTTTAAAAAATACACTGAAAATAAAAATTCAGAGAAGTTTAAATACTCGGAAATTTTCTAAATTATAAATAATCACGCAAATATAATCATCTCAATAGATGTATAAAATCATTAAATAAATTTCAACACTTTCAAGAGTTTTTGCAATTAAAAAGAACTCTTCAGAAACTAGGAATAAAAAGAAACTTTCTCAACCTGAAATAGATAATGTACCATTCATCACACTCAAAGATAAACTTTAACATTCCTTAGAGATTATACCAGGTAGCTCAGATGGTGAAGAATTCTCCTGCAATGCAGGAGATCCAGGTTCCATCCCTGGGTCAGAACATCTCCTGGAGAAGTGAATGGTAACCCATTTCAGTATTCTTGCCTAGAAAATTCCATGGACAGAGGAGCCTGGTGGGCTATAGTCCATGGGGTCGCAAAGAGTCAGACATGACTGAGAGACTAACACTTTCACTTTCAGAGACTATGTAAAACTTGGAAAACAAGAAATAAAATTCCAAAAGATCAAACAAAGTTAAAAAAAAAAACTTGAGGTCAATTTTAAGTTAAGAGTTCATTAAGGGGATCTCTGCCTCTGATCAAGACAGAAAAACAAATACTACATCTGCACTCTCACATGAAACAACTAAAAACCTGGACATAACCCATGGCTCGAAAGATACTAAACAAAGGCAGCAAAAAATAGCAATTCCTAAGAGATGAGATATAAGCAAGTAAGTCCTATGATAGTCTAAGCTGATTACCTGGAGAACGTTTTGAAGCCATTGTCTAGTGAAGGGGAACCCGGGCAAGGTTGGTGGTCTCCTTGATTTGAGGTGATAAAGCTAAGAGGCCAAGCAGACCACGCTATGAAAGCTCACAAAACAGTATTAAATAGGAGAGCTAAAAAGATAGAGAATTCTAGAGATCTGCCATACTTGAGTTTTCAGCTGAAAACTAGGACGTGAGCAAACTATGGAAAGTACCACTCAAACTGGTCAGGTAACAGTCCCTTGAACTCACACAGAGCCAAGAATAATGCTCTGGTCCAGCTAACTACAGTAGAAAACCTCATAATTGATGTGACATTGAGTAAACCACTCGGAAGGGTTTTGGCTCAGTGAGGAAGAACAATTAAATCTAGATAAAACATTACTTAGGTCCTACCTAAAAAGACTTAAAACAAAGACCCAAAAGGATCAAGCATTTTTTAAATTGTTTAAGAGCAATGCTCAAGAATATTTCTATATCCAACATGCAACAAGATAAAATTCATGATGTATGACATTCAATCAAAACTTTCTAGGCATGCCGAGAAGCAGAAAAATATCGTGTGTAATGAGGGGGAAAGTCAATCAATTGAAAAGGAATAAGAAATAACACAGATAATAGAAGACATAGATAGTTTGTAGACAAGGACATTAAAACAGTGACTATCACTGTACTCCATGCATTCAAGAAGTTAGAAGAAATTATGAACACAATAAGTAGAGACTCAAATGAAAATTTTGAAGCTGAAAACTACACTAAAATGAAAAAAACTAACACTGATTGGGATTAATCACAGAATTAGACAATGGAGAAGAAAAGAGTAGTGAGCTTGAAAACAGTAGAAGCAATTCAAAATGAAACACTGAGAAATATAATCATTGGGCAAAGATGAACAGAGCGCCAGTAGCAGTGGGACAATTTGAGAACGCATAAAATCCATACAATTGATGACCCTGAAGGAGAGAGACGAGCAGGAAAAATACGTGAAGAAATCATGGCCAACATTTTCCATATTTGATGCAAGTTATAAACCCACCAATTCAAGAAGCAGAAAACATCCTAAGTCCAAGAAATATGGTGAAACTACACTAAGGCAAATCATAATCAAGTTGCTAAAAACCAGTTGGGATGGTCAGAAACAAAACAACACAATGACCCCTAATATAGACTATGAACTAGTTAACAATAATATATCAATATTGCTTCATCAATTATAACAAAAGTACCAATCTAAGATGAATAACAGGAGAAACAAGGCTGGAGGAGAGTATTTGGGAACTCTTTATACTTTTTACTCAATTTTTCTGTAAACCTAAAACTGCTCTGGGAAAGTAGTCTACTGATTTTTTTTTTTTTTAAATAGAGGAGGGGAAAGACAGTATGAACAGAGAAATGTAGACAAGAATGTTAGGAGACTTCTCATTGTGAAATCTCACAGTGAAAAAATATTTTTAAAGTGCTGGAAGAAAAAGCTGACAGTATTCTGGACCTAGAGAAAATATCTTTCAAAATAAAAGGCAAAATAAAGACTTCAGAAAGAATCTGAGTGGCTAAACAAAAAAAAAATAATAAAACGTCCTTCAAACAGAAGAAAAATGATACTAGATATGAATCTGCATCTATACAAAGAAATGAAGAGCCCCTGAAATTACTATGTGGGTAAATACACAAAGACTTAGGTTCTTTTTAATTTTTTTAAGTGTCCCAAGTTTTATATATGTGTTACAATATACAGATGTTAATTTTGACGTTTCAGAATCTTTTTCTCTCAGGAAAGACATCTGGTTTTCTTTTATGAAAACATGCCTCCATGAGGTTTGAGTAGGCAAATAACTCAGACACTGGCAATGAGAGCCAACCTCAGAATTTTGCTGTGTGTATGCGTTAGCCACTCAACCATGTCCAACTCTTTGTGACCCCATGCATTGTAGCCTGCCCAGTTCCTCTATCCATCGAATTATCTAGGCAAGAATGCTGGAGTGGGTAGCCATTCCCTTCTCCAAGGAATCTTCCCAACCCAGGGATCGAATCTAGGTCTCCTGCATTGCATGCAGATTCTTTACCATCTGAGCCACCAGAGAAGCTCTAGAACTCTACTGGAAATATTGAAAAAGCTTCCCAGGTAGCACAGTCGTAGGTTCAATCCCTGGGTCAGGAACATTCCCTGGAGTAGGAAATGGCAATCCACTCCATGAAAAATTCCATGGACAGAGGAGCCTGATGGGCTGCACTCCATGGGGTCACAAAGAGTTGGACACAACTGAGCAACTAAACACACACACACTCCTGCAGCTGAGGTTAAGGTAGTAGGATATAGGCCCCTATCTGCCATCACCTAGGAGACAGTCTGCCTGAGAAAGAAAACAGCACAAAAAATAGTAGAATCAAGAATTTTGGATTCCTGAGACTAAGGCCCCCTGAGAAGTGGAGCCAATCGGTTCCATATGGAAGCACAACTCACTGGGCTTTTCACTCCTGTGGACTAAAAAACTCTAGCGTGTGCGCGCGCACGCGCGTGTGTGTGTGTGTGTGTGTGTGTGTTCATGCACATGTGCACATGTGAGCATGCACACTTAAGCCCCTTTTGATTAAATTTCTGTCACTTGCACCCAAAAGGATTCTGACTGGTGTAGTCAAGCGCAAGGAGTATTACGGGTGAGAGTGAAGAGAACTCTATTCCAGATTTTCCCCTGACAACATAGAATTATAAAATCTTGGCCAAGAAACTTTATATCACTCTCTTCTCTGAATTTCTACAAGAAATGCTGTCTACATTATTCATTAAGCAAATAAGTGTGTACTGCTTTGTGATATGTCTTCTAGCTTGACTAGCTATTTTAAAATCTTTATTAACATTTTATTCACTTATGTCTTATTTTCCCAACTAAATTATATCCTTGATTCCTCCCACACAGCTGATGTATCCACTGAACCCAAACACATTTACAGCACAGCTAATGTGAGTAAGCCAACCTGTTAGGGTTCTCTCAGTTTAAAAGAAATTTGTGATACTTTAAGAGTCAGAAACCATTGAGCATCTGAGCACAAGCACAGTTTAGAGCAAATTTATGATACTATAATACTGGGCCCCAAATACCACAACTGCTCTCTGATTCCACAGCATTTATTTCATACTGACGAAGCTGCCCCATGCTTTGTCCCTTAAATACCATGATTCTCTGGAAGCAGAATCAACTATAGGCCTTTACAGCCCCAAGATGGAGCTCAGTGCCCTTGACTCTGTCAGCATATTGAAAGCACTAGCTGAACTGAATTCAGCTCCATCCAAAATTCCCTTTATGGTCAGAAATATTTTCCTTCACTTATGAAGATAGGAAGTGAAAATCCAAAGCATTTAGAATCAAAAGGCACAGGTTTTAGCCTTGATCCTGCCACAGGTGAGCTGTGTAACTTGTCCTTTGTTACTTGACTTTTCTGAGGCTTCAGTTCTTCATATGAAAATAATGATCCCTGCCTTCCCCTTTTTTAAGGTTTTGGTGAGGGACAAGAGCAATCATTTGTAGGCAAAGGACTCTAAAAGCAAAATTTACTAAACAACAAAAGCAAAGGAGAAAAGGAAAGATATACTCATTTGAATGCAGAGTTCCAAAGAATAGCAAGGAGAGATAAGAAAGCTGTCCTCAGTGATGAGTGCAAAGAAATAGAGGAAAACAATAGAATGGGGAAGACTAGAGATCTCCTCAGGAAAATTAGAGATACCAAGGGAACATTTCATGCAAAGATGGGCTCAATAAAGGACAGAAATGGTATGGACCTAACAGAAGCAGAAAATATTAAGAAGAGGTGGCAAGAATACACAGAAAAACTATAGAAAAAAAGATCTTCATGACCCAGATAATCACAATGTTGTGATCACTCACCTAGAGCCAGACATCCTAGAATGTGAAGTCAGGTGGGCCTTAGGAAGCATCACTATGAACAAAGCTAGCGGAGGTGATGGAATTTCAGTTGAGCTATTTAAAATCTTAAAAGATGATGCTGTGAAAGTGCTGCACTCAATATGCCAGCAAATTTGGAAAACTCAGCAGTGGCCACAGGACTGGAAATGTTCAGTTTTCATTCCAATCCCAAAGAAAGGCAATGCCAAAGAATGCTCAAACTACTGCACAATTGCACTTATCTCACACACTAGCAAAATAATGCTCAAAATTCTCCAAGCCAGGCTTCAGCAATATGTGAACTGTGAACTTCCAGATGTTCAAGCTGGTTTTAGAAAAGGCAGAGGAACCAGAGATCAAATTGACAACATCTGCTGGATCATTGTAAAAGCAAGAGAGTTCCAGAAAAACAACTATTTCTGTTTTATTGACTATGCCAAAGCCTTTGACTGTGTGGATCACAATAAACTGTGGAAAATTCTGAAAGAGATGGGAATACCAGAACACCTGACCTGCCTCTTGAGAAATCTGTACACAGGTCAGGAAGCAACAGTTAGAACTGGACATGGAACAACGACTGGTTCCAAATAGGAAAAGCAGTACATCAAGGCTGTATATTGTCACCATGCCTATTTAACGTATATGCAGAGTACATCATGAGAAATGCTGGGCTGGAGGAAGAACAAGCTAGAATCAAGATTGCTGGGAGAAATATCAATAACCTCAGATATGAAGATGACCCCACCCTTATGGCAGAAAATGAAGAAGAATTAAAGAGCCTCTTGATGAAAGTGAAAGAGGAGAGTGAAAAAGTTGGCTTAAAGCTAAACATTCAGAAAACTAAGATCATGGCATCTGGTCCCATCACTTCATGGCAAATAGATGGGGAAACAGTGGGAACAGTGGCAGACTTTATTTTGGGGGGCTCCAAAATCACTGCAGATGGTGACTGCAGCCATGAAATCAAAAGATGCTTACTCCTTTGAAGGAAAGCTATGACCTAGCTAGACAGCATATTAAAAACAGAGACATTACTTTGCCAACAAAGGTCTGTCTAGTCAAGGCTATGGTTTTTCCAGTAGTCATGTATGGATGTGAGAGTTGGACTAGAAAGAAAGCTGAGTGCCAAAGAATTGATGCTTTTGAACTGTGGTGTTGGAGAAGACTCTTGAGAGTCCCTTGAACTGCAAGGAGATCCAGCCAGTCCATCCTAAAGGAAATCAGTCCTAAAAGTTCATTGGAAGGACTGATGTTGAAGCTGAAACTCCAATACTTTGGCCACCTGATGCAAAGAGTTGACTCATTTGAAAAGACCCTGATGCTGGGAAAGATTGAAGGCACGAGGAGAAGGGGACGACAGAGGATGAGATGGTTGGATGGCATCACCAACTCAATGGACACGAGTTTGAGTAAACTCCGGGAGTTGGTGATAGACAGGGAGGCCTGGCGTGCTGCAGTCCATGGGGTCTCAAAGAGTTGGAGATGACTGAGCGACTGAACTGAACTGAACAATGTACTGATTATATTATATATAATATCCCATTTAAAACTGAGTAATATCCTCAGAGGTAGCCACTGTATGCTTACTCAACAGAGGAAGTTCCTGGGATCCACAGAAATCAAGTAATGTGTAGGCTCTGTCTGTGTCCAAAGTTCATATTCCTCCCATTACATTATTCTATTTGGTAAACACAGAGCAATATGCAAATAACAGGTGTTTCATTCCCCAGGTGCCAGGGAACCACGAAAAAAGAAAGGCTGGGCCTCAAATGACAAAGGACAAACATGATCAAAGTGGGACCCAAAGAGTTTCTGCTCATCCACAGTAGCTGGGATTGTCAAAATTCAGGTACGTGTGCCGAGATGACTTTTCCCTCCTATATCCAAAGCCATGGATACTAACTGTTCATGGCCCTCTTTCCTGATGAGGCTCAGAATCTGTAAATGCACTTCAAACAGCAAAATCCACTGATCAGAACTGCCTACAGGATGAAGCTACTAGTCAAACATGTGCCCTGTAAAGACAGCTTATATTCTGTTTAGTGACTGCAGAGCAGAGCTACAGCCAAGCCTGGAATCAGGAGAGGAAAAGGAAAGATAATGGAAAGGAATTCACTTATTTAAAAGTCCATCTGCTAGGACTTCCCTGGTGGTCCAGTGGTTAAAGAATCCACCTGCCAATTCAGGGAACATGGGTTTGATCTCTGGTCTGCGAAGATACCGCATGCCACAGGGCAACTAAGCCCATGCACCGCAACTACTGAAGCCTGAACACTCTAGAGTCTATGTTCTGTAACAAGAGAAGTCACCGCAATGAGAAGCCCATGCACTGAAACTAGAGGTTAGCCCCCACTTCCTGCAACTAGAGGAATCCCGGGTGCAGCAACAAAGACCCAGTGCAGTCACAAATAAATAAATAATTTAAAAACATGCTTTAGAAAAAAAGTCCATCTGCTTAATAAACAGCATGAGATGCCAGTCCCAGGGCCTGATGTCAGACACAGTTGACAAACAAAAATAGACCCAGCCCTCACCTGGCAATTATAATCCCATTAACTCTCTTCTATGATATCAAAAGACTTCAGAGGACTAGAAAGCAGGCAGGAAAAGTGGGCTCATCTCAGAAAGCAGAAATAGCCTAGATGGGTCAGTAACTTCAAAGACTGCCAAGCATGCAGCTGGAACACTTGGCACTTAGATTTCAGAATTCAGTTTCTCTTGGATTTTTAAAAAGGAAAAAATGGTGCATATATCATAATATATTTAACACCCCAGTAGGGTCTGGGGCAACATCTTGTAATAAGATGCATTAATAATTAAAACATGCAAATATTCACTCTAAGAGAAATAAGTAAAAGTTCTAAATAACCTCATCTCAGTTCAAGTCATCCCTGATATTTTGAAAAAATTCCGGTTTTCAATGTCTTGGAGTTGGAGATTCCAAATAAGGGTTTGTACACTTGTATCAGGGATAAATACTGCATAGATCAATCTAAGATAAAAGTTAATTTTATGTGTCTGATTTCTAGCAGTGAAAGTGAAGTCGCTCAGTCATGTCCGACTCTGCAATCCCATGGACTGTAGCCTACCAGGCTCCTCCGTCCATGGGATTTTCCAGGCAAGAATACTGGAGTGGGTTGCCATTTTCTTCTCCAGGATATCTTCCTGACCCAGGGATTAAACCTGGGTCTCCCACATTGTAGACAGACGCTTTACCATCTGAGCCACCAGGGAACCATTTCTAGACAAGACATCCCAAAACATATGTTGGTGTTTAAAAAGCTATGCAAAATTTTTCCCCACAAGATTTATTAAGAAATATTTTTTAGATATAGGAATCTCAAATATTCTAAAATCTTTTAAGATATTAAAGAAGTCCATTTGTAGAATAAAACATAACTCTAGAGGTTGGAGATAGCACAGAGTAACAAGAAATTATAAACATACAAGGTAAACATGAGAAGTGCTTGTCTGCTGAAACCCAGGAATGAACCAGAACTGCAGTGTTGGAGAAGACTCTTGAGAGTCCCTTGAGCTGCAAGAAGATCAAACCAGTCCATCCTAGAGGAAATCAGTCCTGAATATTCATTGGAAGGACTGATGCTGAAGCTGAAACTCCAATACTTTGGCCACCTGATGCAAAGAGTTGACTCTTTGGAAAAGATCCTGATGCTGGGAAAGATTGAAGGCAGGAGGAGAAGGGGACGACAGAGGGTGAGATGGTTGGATGGCATCACTGACTCGATGCACATGAGGTTGAACAAGCTCCTGGAGTTGGTGATGGACAGGGAAGCCCGGCATGCTGTAGTCCATGGGGTCACAAAGAGTCAGACATGATTGAGCAACTGAACTGAACTGAAACATAAGAAAAGTAAAAGGACCTTGTGAACAGGGTTCCTGCCACAATTAAGCTGAAGGGGTCAAAAGCCCATGCTGCTGAAAATCACTTAATGTGGGAACTAGGGTTCTCAGGGCACCTGAGACCTGCTCTTACAGCTCAAAGGCAAAGGTGTCTAAGAAATGCAATGACTTGTCCATTGATGCTGCACTCCGAGGTTGCTGCTTTTGAGTCCTACCTATTGATCCACACGTGAAATATGATACCACGGAGGAGGCTGTTCCCCTGATCTTCCACAGCAAGGCAGCCTCATGCTTCCCTGCATCCTTTCTGCTCATCTCTTGGCACCAGTGCTCTGAAGGGTTCTGCCTTGAGCACTTGGCTCAGTCCACATGCTGGACTTGCTAATATCAGACCACCCACAGCTTCAACTGCCAAGTCCAGAACGGCGACCAGCAAAAGCAGCTCCTCCATTCTCTCCCAAGCTCTTCACTCATGCATTCAACACTGGCCTCCAGCCTGGATCTCGCTACAACCCCCACCATGCCCATCCTGCACCCACCTACTCCCAACCTCTGTGCTTCTACCTTTTTCCTTTATTCCCATCCTCATGTTTCTGTGCCCAGAATGACCTCTGCTCTCTCAACTCCCATTTGCAACTTTTTATTGGAGTAAAGTTGATTTACAATGTTCTGTTAGCTTCATGTGTACAGCAAAATGATCCAGTCATACATACATATGATTGAATATATATATATATATATATATGTATATATACGAAAGTGAAAGTGTTAGTCACTCAGTCGTGTCCGACTCTTTGTGGCCCCATGAACTGTAGCCCGTCAGGCTCCTCTGTCCATGGCATTCTCCAGGCAAGTATACTGGAATGGGATGCCATGTCCTTCTCCAGGGTATCTTCCTGACCCAGGGATTGAACCCACGTCTCCTGCATTGCAGGCAGATTCTTTACCATCTGAGCCACCTGGGGAGCCCATATATCTATACATATTCCTTTTCAGATTCTTTTCCCTTATAGATGATTACAAAATACTGAGTTTAGTTTCCTGTGCTATACAGTAGGTCCTTGTTGGTTACCTAGTTTATATATTGTTGTTCTTGTTTAGTTGCTCAGTCCTGTCTGACTCTTTTGCTACCCCATGGACTATAGCCTGACAGTCTCTTCTGTCCATGGGGTTTTTTTCCAGTTCTCTACTGCTGAGCTGCCGGGGAAGCTCATTTTATATATAGTGGATATGTCAATCCCAAACTCCTAATTTTAACATCATTCTTCAAAATGCTTAAACTTCTTCAGGATCTGTTCTCCCCTCCCCTTTCCAAAACATAAACCTGAGCTTGGGTTTCTTTCCCTTATTCTTGCTCCTCCTCCTGTCAGTGCTTACCCCAGTCGAAACATTACCAAAACAATTTAACATTCTCCATGTACTTGTACACATCACCTCTAGAAAGGCAGCTCCTTAAAAGTGGGAGCAGAGTCCCTCTCTTTGCATCCTCACAGCCAAGCTAGTGTAGTGTCAGGCCCACAGCAGCTGCTTGATAAATATTTATTAAATGAAAGCTGTAATTAATTAGCCACATTCAACTATAGTGGGAAGAATTGGAACCCCCAAAGCATCAAGCACAGAAAAGTACCTGTCACCATAATCAGGCACAGAGTGGGTGTTTAACACAGATGTGTCCAATGGTTGTTATATATTTCACTAGCATTTGCTCAACTCTTTATCTTGTATTTCTGATACACACAGATTAAATGGGCTTATGTGGTCTGGAAGACAGCCCCAACTCTTAACAAGAAACAGTTTCACATTCCAAGTAGCTTATGAAGACACCCTTGGAACAGAATCCACTGGTAAGCAGCGGTAGAAAGTAACCACTGTTTATCAAAATTAGCCTCTATTAATGTATTTCAATTTCTTTTTGCTAAACTTGTAAGTGAATATCTACTTGTCTGTTTAATAACATTTAAAACATTTTCTCTCATTAATTTCTTCCTGTATTCTACATTCTACTCTTTTTTTTTTTTAACTCTGTTGCAGAATGTCTTCCAATCACCAGCTACTGAACAAACTGGGAATAGAATGGGTACCTTGGTCAGGCTTGCTTTCCCTCCTGACTCTGAGGGAGTCATTATATTAGCCATTCTCCAGACGTGATCCTGGGAGGTTACCCTGATTTTTTATCTTCAATTTTTACCCCCTTAATTCAATGATTTCAGTGTTGTTAAGAGCTATTGTAATACGATAAAGAGATGAACAGAATCATATAATTCTGACCAAATAATTCAGACAAAGTACAAATCAAAACAATCAGTTCAGTCGCTCAGTCGTGTCCGACTCTTTGCAACCCCATGAATTGCAGCACGCCAGGCCTCTCTGTCCATCACCAACTCCCGGAGTCTACCCAAACCCATGTCCATCGAGTCGGTGATGCCATCCAACCATCTCATCCTCTGTCGTTCCCTTCTCCTCCTGCCCCCAATCCTACCCAGCATTAGGGTCTTTTCCAATGAGTCAACCCTTCGCCTGAGGTGGCCAAAGTATTGGAGTTTCAGCTTCAACATCAGACCTTCCAATGAACACCCAGGATTGATCTCTTTTAGGATGGATTGATTGGATCTCCTTGCAGTCCAAGGGACTCTCAAGAGTCTTCTCCAACACTACAGTTCAAAAGCATCAATTCTTCGGCGCTCAGCTTTCTTCACCGTCCAACTCTCACATCCATACATGACCACTGGAAAAACCATAGCCTTGACTAGATGGACTTTTGTTGGCGAAGTAATGTCTCTGCTTTTAAATATGCTATCTAGGTTGGCCATTACCTTCCTTCCAAGGAGTAAGCGTCTTTTAATTTCATGGCTGCAATCACCATCAGCAGTAATTCAAAGCAATATACAAGCACAAATAGAACAATGTATATTGTCAAAATAAGATGCTAAACAGTTGAGCTATATGTCCTTGGAACTACTTCACCCTGAGTTCTAGAACATACACTAAAAGTGATCATGATGCAGGTTGAAGTTAAGGGGGCGACCATTTCCAGTAACGTGTCAAATAACCTGAAGGTTGGAATCTGACCCTAACAACACCCTAGGGGCAAGATTTGACCTTCCACAGGCCTTCCCTTGTGGCTCAACTGGTAAAGTATCTGCCTGCAGTGCAGGAGATCCGGGTTCAATACCTGGATTGGGAAGATCCCCTGGAGAAGGGAAAGGCTACCCACTCCAGTGGTCTGGCCTAGCGAATTCCTTGGGATCACAAAGAGTCAGTCATGACTGAGTGACTTTCACTTTTCACTTTCAGGGCTTCCCAGGTGGCGCTAGAGGTAAAGAACCTGCCTGCCAATTCAGGAGACATAAGAGATATAGGTTAGATCCCTGGGTCAGGAAGATCCTCTGGAGAATGGAATGGGAACCCATTCCAGTATTCTTGCCTGAAGAAGCTCATGGACAGAGGAACCTGGCAGGCTATAGTCCATGAGGTCACAAAGAGTCAGACACAACTGAAACAATTTAGCACAGCACTCAAAAATTACCCATCTAAGCCAGGACAATAGATAGGCATACGCAAATGTGAGGTCACTTAAAAAAAGAGACACTGCACCTGTCATAGCCAAAAAAGACACAAGACAGACTAAGAAAACTATGGTCTGCAGGTACGATGTTCAGTCAAGTTCACCCTTGACAGTAAAGCTTTTGTCATTTTCTGGAAGATGACTGTGTTAGGACAGTTCTTATTTCAGAGTGAGGGGTAAGGGTTTTAAGGGTTATTTAAAACAGCTTTGAATTGTGGTGCTGGAGAAGACGCTTGAGAGTCCCTTGGACAGCGAGGAGATCGAACCAGTCAATCCTAAAGGAAATCAACCCTGAATATTCACTGGAAGGACTGATGCTGAAGCTGAAGCTCCAGTACTTTGGCCACTTGATCTGAAGGGTCCACTCACTGGAAAAGACCCTGATGCTGGGAAAGATTGAAGGCAAGAGGAGAAGGGGGTGACGGAGGATGAGATGGTTGGATGGCATCACTGACTCAATGAACATGAGTTTGAGCAAATTCAAGGAGATAGTGAAGGACAGGGAAGCCTGCTGTGCTGCAGTTCATGGGGTTGCCAAGAGTTGGACATGACCTAGCAATTGAACAACAACATTGTAAATAATCTTATGATAGTTTCAGGCAAACAGTGAAAGGACTCAGCCATACATATACATGTATCCATTCTCCCCTAAATTCCCCTTTCATCCAAGCTGCCATACAACACCGAGCAGAGTTCCATGTATTATGCAGCAGGTCCTTGTTGGTTGTCCATTTGGAGTATAACCTACCTGTACATTTACAGCTGATATATTTATACAACTACAGAATTAAAAAATAAACAAAATCTGATGGGGGTACCCAAAATAATGAGGGATAAAAATTTATTTCATACATTGTAATGACACTTTCACTAGATAAATGGGCTGGGAAAGAATCTGTTTACCAAAATACTCTATTCCTGGGGAAAAGAAAACATTAACCACTCCTACTTTAATCCTTCTTTAATTAGCTTTCTAAAATTTTGTTAAATGTACCTTAATGAGTTTTTTCTTAACTAAATTTGGAAGCTCCCCAATCTACCAATGTTATGTTTAATCAGATTTTCAAAACTTGTTAATGATACTTTGGTCTGCAAAACCTACCAGGCATTTAGAGGTAATAGACATTGTCATTATTTAGTATCATTACCCAATGTGGATTCATTTTTATAAACTCAAATAAATGATATATTTATAAACTCAAGTAAGAATGTGTTGAGTATTGGCTAAATGAAAGCACCCTAAGCTAATGGATACTACAAAATAATAGAATTGAAATTGTCACTATTTAGAGAAATTACTCAGCAAATGATTTCTGATCCTCCTAAATGCCATAATTAAAATAATATACTATTAGAGTATGCTATTTTAATTCTGATCACACAAGGAAAGGAATTAAAATCAAGAATACTAAGTGGTTTTTTCATAGTGAAGAAAATGATAAAAAATTATCTTCAAATAATCCTACATGTCTATGAAATTTCAAATTTTATTAAGATATTCAGTTGCTGACAATAATGCCAACATTCACCTTCTTTATTTTTAGGATTCTACCATCTTTCTTGTATAACCTGACTTTCCTTCCACTTCTGTGTTTCTCTTTCTTTCAACTTATTGGGTCATTTATCTCAGGATTCCTGTTTCATTCATCTATGCTACTGAATTCCCTCCTAACCTCTCTAGCCATTGTCAAGGTAATTCACCTGCTATTCTGAACTCCATAAAACTCCCTTTCAAATTTATAGTTTGAAAATTGTGCTGCTGCATTTTTTTAGGATTTTAGTATCTGTAGCCTCTTGTAGATGAAGTCCATCTTTCCTGAATAGGCCCTTTCTCATGTCCAGATTTCCTAATTTACCCAGGGAGGTGAGCCTTCCAATACCAGATAAATCTAAAGCCTTCTTCTTTGGCCAAACTCACACACACAGACACCACCCACACTTACCTTCAGTACAAGGCCTAGATCCCTGGTGCCAAGCATCACTGAGTTAGAGTTACCACTTGATCCAGATTTCCTAATTTACCCAGGGAGATGAGTTTGATATCAAGTCACTGCCTGAGTCATGATGCAAGTTCCCCATCATCACCTACTTGTGTGATATAGAGCAAGTTCACTATATCCTCCAGGTCCCAGCTTCACGGACCACAACATGCAGGGACTCTGCTTTCTAAATTATTTTCAGTCCTAAAACACTATCACTTACAGGCTCACATTTGCCTTTCTTGTTTTCACGATCAGTAGAATTTAAAAGATGTCCCAAAGTTCAACTACCCTTCACGTAGATTAGTAACTATTTGCCTTTCAAATGAGGTTGAACTATTTTTTTCCACCTTTGAAATATACTGTGAACATCATCTCCATTTCTGAACAGCTTCACGGTGTTTTTCTAACTATAGTGTTTGTGCTAAATGTGAATAGACCTGCAAATTAATGCAGTTCAGCTCATTCGAAACCCAGATTGTAAGTCTTTCTCTGAACTCAACCAAACAGGAGTCAGTTTTGAGAACATCATCATGTTTAATATCAAGAGGCCTATAGTTATTTGTACATTTTGACCGTTTATCCTTTAATATGCTGCAAATATTTTCAAAGAAACTTTAAAGCCAACATTCAAAATAATAAACTAACTAGATTTTAATAGTTCAAGAAAATCTATTCTATGTAGCTTGTGTGTTTTTCAATATCTCATGTAATCTTCACAACAATTCTATGAGACAGGTATTATTGTTTCTCTCCATTTTATAGATAAGGAAACTGAGGCACAGAGAATGTAACTTAACATGCCCCAAGTCACCTAGGCTTTAATCACAGTCAGTTTGGTTCCAAAGTTCATGTTCTTCAACTTGAATTAAATGATATAAAATCTCTGATGTTTATTAATAACCAAATGCAACAGATACATTACAACCTCTATTTTCTTTCTTTGCAGCTTTTTACTTGATGAATACAAAAGGCCACTGCCTGGAAATCCATTTTATTGCATCTACGCTTGACTTCAATCAATGATAATACCCTCTATTCACTAACAGAGAGAAATGTTAAAATCACCTTTGAATCTGAATAATATATAGCAAATGAAAACCTCTACAACCATGCCACAGACTGATGAAAGCTACATTCTGTTCCTGGCAAGGAAGTGAAACAGGTAGTTCAATGCTAAGTGTGTGAGAGACAGAGAGCAATAAACAAAATTTACAGCACAAAACTAGATGGGATTTGGGCTGGTGTGGGGCTGGCCTCCATGGATCTTTTATTCAGTATTTTCCAACCAATTAAAGTCAATCAAGGCCACACTTGTCTCAGTACAACTTGTCATTCAAAGACATTTCAAAATGATTTCTACTCAATGGATTCATCTCTTTGGGGTTGAATTTTCAATATCCCATTCAGCAAGCTCTCGTATAGCACTTTCAAAAGTAACTTCTTCCCCTCACAGCACAAAAAATGTGGCAAAGGTACCACTCTACTGAAAAGGAACTGATGGGGAAAAAAAGGAGTCGTAGAAAGATGTGTAAGAACGGCTTTCATCTAAGCAGAAAGACACACCTCAATTTAGTTTTGTATTGAATCTTTCCAATAATGGTCAAGCCTCCCTCACAGAGCTAAGCCTCCCCAAGCTTTCCGGCACTGTCTGTTGATGCCCAGCCAAGGAAGAGAGTGGGAGGAATGGGTGGTAGAGGGTGGTCACCTACCAGCTGCTGTTAAAATCTGTCAACTGGCAAATGAAGCCTTCTGATTTGTGAGCAATTTCCAAAACAAAAAAAAAAATCAGAACTACCATCTGGGAAGTGGGAAGAAGATACCGCTTGGCAAAAATGTTTCATAAAACATGAGCAAACACAGAAACACACACAAATACACCAATGTGTACACACACATACACACACAGAAAGGCAATGCCCTTAGACTGATAAAATCAGCAATCTCTCCCTACTACTGAGACTTTGTTCCCCAATTGCCTAAAGTGAAGAGGGAGCTGGGAGATCTTCTCCAGAGAGTCGGCAGGTGACAGAAAAACTGGATTCTGTTGGAAGTCCCACTGCTGACTCACTACCTGACTTCAAGCAAACCACCTGTTATGAATGTAGGGCATAGTTTATCAATTTGCAAAGCAGGTGTGAGCATTCTCACCTTCTGCAAACCATGCAGTGCATGTAAATGAGGATTTCAAAGAACTGTACTATTCTGGGAATAGAATTCCCAAAAGGAAGTGTAACATATCATTTTTAGAGTTCCGCATGATTCTACACTTGCAGCAAGAAGCTTCACAATCAAGATCAAACCACTGGTGGGCATCACTATTTGTTCACACAGGTGCAGCAGAAAAGCCTAATGTCTGTTCCCAGCGGGAAGTGTGGCACAGCCAGTCTAGGGAAAGGTGATGGATGCTCTTTATATCTCCTTTCACCTCACATTCACCCAAGACATTGCTCCAAAAGGACCACTTCATTCCTAATGGTGATGCTTAGGCTGGACCTATGGGGACCACTCAGATGAAAGGTAATTGTGCAAAACATCACACACTGCATTAAATGCTGGTCCCTGAATGAATTTTTCTCTGGGGAATAGACAGATATTTTTGCTTTAAAGAAATAGCTCCCAGAATACTGACATGTTCTATATATGTTTTTCATTATACTTAATAACTTCCACTAAGTTTCTCCTACTTCTTTGTCTTGATTACACATCATGGTACGGTCTATAGGTTTAGCACTTTTAAGTTTCCATTTAAAAATTAATTTTCAAGTTCCTTCTTTATATTGTCTTTTAAACCCAGTATAAAACTGTTGTGTACATACTTGACTAAAATCTATATCAATAGGGGTTATAATAATAACATAAGACTTTAGCCTTTCAGATGCTTATACTTTGGTGACTTTTCCCATTCAACTATAAACCTGTTCTTCTTAGTCAGTCCTTTTAAATAATTCTTCTATTTTGACAACTATAATTAACATGAAAATTCATATAAAATATTCTAAAACTCACCTAAAAGTTTAAGCAAACAGAAGGATGCTATGGGTTAATTATTATAAAGACAATATAACATTTTGGTCAAGAGCCCAGACTTTCTGTGTTCAAATCCTGCTCTCTCATAAACCAGTATGTCCTCTGTGCCTCAGTTTCCTCTTTTGTAAAATTGAGTCAAAAATAGGACTTAAGACTTGTACATATATAGCACTTAGAATTGTGCATATAGAGCAGCTAGAACAGCCTGGCACCTAATTAGCTTTCAAGAAATGATATCAGTTATAAACCCATCACTACCACCACCACTACACTGTTCAACATAACCCAGTAAGTACACAATCCACTTATTTGAAACTCTGATTGAACAATTACAAGACAACCAACTGAAGGCAGAGGCCAAACATAAATTACTATCCAGGGCACCAAACAGCAGCACAACACAACTGAGCAAATTTATCACCCAAAGCCCAGCCAGGCCTGGAACAGCACAGTCATGGTCACTGAATATAGAGTTGCTCAGGATGAAGCATCCAAGTCTTCAGGAATACAGAGGATAAGGATAACAACTTTTTGATGTATAAAACTCAGAGGTTTCTCCTTCCTAAGAAATCATATTCCATGTTTGACATAACCCCTAGTAATGAAAAGCTCTGCAGTAAAATTGAACAACTTTTCAGAGACGCGCTGACTACACAAAGTACAAAATTCCCTCTGAAATAAAAAGGCTCTTTTCAAGCAATTTGGGGGAAGACAACAGAAGGAACAGAAGATTCATATTAAACATGACTGTTTTGAGACTTCTGAGTTGTGTTTCCAATCTGGTAACCACACCTGATTAAATGGAAAGATCAAGAAGAGTAAGACTTCCAACATAACATCAAACATGCAAGGTCATGACCCTGGAGGAACTAAAGGATAGTGATCAGTGAAATGTCATCTCTGAGTATTAATGCAACGCAGGTAAGGTTGGGTTGAAACACACTGGGCGGCAAACTCACACTTCCATCTAAAAAACAGAATACTGTAATGATTGGAGGATGATATAAAACATTTTTAACAGCCAAAGAGACATCAGCACCAATCAATCAGAACAGCCTCTGGATGTAAAAGCTCTTACACCTATTCCTAACATACCCTTAGAGAAACCAAGATCTAGAGCCACCAACCAATAAACAAGGTATATCTTTAGTTCAGACCACAATCCCTCTTTCTTGGGCTCTGCCTTCGAGGTACTAGAGTCATTACTCTTTCCTGGCTCCATATGCTATATTCATTCTGGAAAGCACTGCTATCAGAGATGCAATATGGCAAAGGCTGCAATTGGGTATGAAGCCAGATACTGAATCTTATGGATAAAGTCACAGAAGCCAGGGGAGGAAACAGAAAAAGTAAGACCCTCAACAAGCTCTCAGGGAACTTTCCCCATCTTTCCCACAGACTTTTTGATGAAATAACTTACAGATTAATTTCAGAAAAAGATGAATCTAAGGTAAAGAGCACTGAGTAGTCAGAGATGTTAGTTTTGTAAGTGATAAAACAGAAACTCCACAATCACCACCACTAAAAGAGATACCACTATCACAAACAATTCTGTAGAGAAGATACAGCACCTAAATGTGCAAAGGGAAAGACTAGAGATCTCTTCAAGAAAACTTGAGATACCAAGGGAACATTTCATGAAAACATGGGCTCAATAAAGGACAGAAACAGGATGGACCTAAAAGAAGCAGAAGAGATTAAGAAGAGGTAGCACAGAAGAACTATACAAAAAAGATCTTAACGACCAGGATAACTACAATGATGTAATCACTCACCTAGAGCCAGACATCTTGTAGCGTGAAGTCAAGAGGGCCTTAGGAAGCATCACTGTGAACAAAGCTAGTGGAGGTGATGCAATTCCAGCTGAGCTATTTCAAATCCTAAAAGATGATGCTTCTAAGCTGCTGCACTCAATATTGCAGCAAATTTGAAAAACTCAGCAGGCGCTGCAGGACTGGAAAAGGCCTTTCCCAAAGAAAGGCAATGCCAAAAAATTTTCAAACTATCACACAATTCAGTACTCACTTCTGCTTCCTTGACTACACTAAAGCCTTTGACTGTGTGGATCACAACATATTGTGGAAAATTCTTCAAGAGATGGGAATACCAGACCACCTTACCTGACTCCTGAGAAACCCATATGCAGGTCAAGAAGCAACAGTCAGAACTGGATATGGAACAACGAACTGGTTCAAAATTGGGAAAGGAGTATGTCAAGGCTTCATATTGTCACCCTGCTTATTTAACTTATAGTCAGTGTACATCATGTGAAATGCCAGGCTGAATGAAGCACAAGCTGGAATCAAGATTGCCAGGAGAAATACCAATAACCTCAGATACACAGATGACAACACCCTTACGGCATAAAGCAAAGAGGAACTAAATAGCTTCTTGATGAAGGTAAAAGAGGAGAGTGAAAAAGGTGGCTTAAAACTCAGCATTCAAAAATCTAAGATCATGGCATTCGGTCCCAGCATTTCATGGCAAATAGATGGGGAAATAATGGAAATCAGTTCAGTTCAGTTCAGTTGCTCAGTCGTGTCCGACTCTTTGTGACCCTATAAATTGCAGCACGCCAGGCCTCTCTGTCCATCGCCACTCCCAGAGTCTACCCAAACCCATGTCCATCGAGTCAGTGATGCCATCCAGCCATCTCATCCTCTGTCGTCCCCTTCTCCTCCTGCCCCCAATCCTACCCAGCATTAGGGTCTTTTCCAATGAGTCAACCCTTCGCATGAGGTGGCCAAAGTATTGGAGTTTCAGCTTCAACATCAGACCTTCCAATGAACACCCAGGATTGATCTCCTTTAGGATGGATTGTTGAATCTCCTTGCAGTCCAAGGGACTCTCAAGAGTCTTCTCCAACACCACAGTTCAAAAGCATCAATTCTTTGGTATTCAGCCTTCTTTATGGTCCAGCTTTCACATTCATACATGACTACTGGAAAAACCTTAGTTTTGACTATATGGACCTGTGTCAGCAAAGTAATGTCTCTGCTTTTGAATACGCTGTCTAGGTTTTTCATAGAGTTTCTTTCAAGGAGCAAGCATCTTTTAATTTCATGGCTGCAGTCACCATCTGTAGTGATTTTGGAGCCCCTCAAAATAATCTGTCACTATTTCCATTACTTTGCCAACAAAAGTCCTTCTAGTCAAGGCTATGGTTTTTCCAGTGGTCATGTATGGATGTGAGAGTTGGACAGTGAAGAAAGCTGAGCACTGCAGAATTGATGCTTTTGAACTGTGGTGTTGGAGAAGACTCTTGAGAGTCCCTTGGACCGCAAGGAGATCCAACCAGTCATTCCTAAAGCAAATCAGTCCTGAATATTCATTGGAAGAACTGATACTGAAGTTCCAATACTTTGGCCACCTGATTCAAAGAGTCCACTCATTGAAAAAGACCCTGATCTGGGAAAGATTAAGAGCAGGAGGAGAAGGGGATGACAGAGGATGAGATGGTTAGATGGCATGAACAACTCAATGGCCATGAGTCTGAGCAAACTCAGGGAGATAGTGAAGGACATGGAAGCCTGGTATGTTGCACTCCATAGAGTTGCAGAGTCAGACACAACATAGTGACTGCACAACAACAATACCCATAGTAGACTTCCCATAATAAATTATCCCCATCCCTAAAAAAAAAAATGTGCAAAATTATAACTTTTCTTGAATCCTTTAGAAAGAGCTTATCTTTCAGGGCAACCAAGTAACTCAAAATCTAAGGAGAGACAGGAGCCTCCAAAAAGATACAAGACACTAAAACCTGCCTACCTGAGACAGACCCTGGACCCAAGTCAAGGCATTATGAATAATTTAGCTGGAACTTTTAACAAGTTGCTAAAATCTAAGTATGTGGTAGTATGAGAACATGAAACCTCTAGGAGCTACAGATACAGCAGAAATCTATACCCACTCACAGACTCTTTTCAGCCATCCTCACTGGGTACTAGTAAGAAAAACTGGAGGGAAAGATGATGCCTCCCTCTAGGTTCTGTCCTGTTGGAAGGAAACCACAGTCGCTGTGGAAAATGGACAAAGTCCACACAGATTCTTCTCCCCTCTCTCCACTAGAGCAAGAACTATGACAGAGGAAAATTAAACAACAATGATGAATATGTTAAAGACTAAGAGTAAAGGTAGACAACATGCACTATTAGATGAAGTATTTCAGAGATGGAAACTATTAAAAAAAAAAAAGATCCAGAGGGAATGTTAGAACAGAAAAGCATGTAAGAAATGGAGAATCCTTTTAATGGCATCACAATAGACTTAACATAGTAAAGGAAAAACTATAAACTTCAAAAGAAGTCAACAGGGATATACCTGGTAGTTCAGTCGTTAAGAATCCGCCTTGCAATGCAAGGGACGGGGTTCAATCCCTCGTCGGGGGGTTAGGATCTTATATGCCTCAGATCAATGAAACCAGCGTGCTCTGGAGGCTATGTGCTTAGAGAGCCTGTTTGCCACAACGAACGGTCGAAGATCTGCATGCCTCAACTAAGACTCAATTCAGCCAAATAAATATTTATTTAAATGGTTGTTGCCTAAGGCCATTAAGTTAAAAAAATAAGTCAATGGTTATTATTCAAATTAAAATACAGACGTAAAAAAAAAAAAAACAGAACATTCAAGAACTGTGGTTAATATCTAAAGGTATAACATATGAGTGAGATATCAGAATCCCACTAAGAGAAGAAAGAACAGAGGAAAAGAACGTGTAGGGATAACAGCCAAGAATTACCCCAGATTAATAAACATCAAACCACTGATTTAAGAAGATTAAAAGACACAAATCCAGATAGGTTAAACAAACACACCATATTCAAACTGCTGAAAAACAGTGTTTTAAAAAAAATCTTGAAGCAGTATTAGGAAAAAAAGGACACATTATATGTAGGGGAACAGAGGTAATAATCATGGCAGATTCTTTGTCATTTATTTGCAACACACCTGTAATACAAGATCTACTTTGAAGTGAAGAACCATAATACAGACAGAAAATTGAAACTACATAAAAATAAAGAGTGATAAAAATGACATTGCTGTTGTTAAGTTGCTGAGTCATGTCTGACTCTTTTGTGACCCCATGGACTGTAACCCACCACGCTTGTCTGCCCATGTGATTACCCAGGCAAGAATACTGGAATGGGTTGCCATTTCCTTTTCAGGGGGATTTTCCTGACCCAGGGATCAAACCTGCAACTCCTGCATTGGCAGGCAGATTCTTTACCATTGAGGTACCTGAGAAGCCCAGAAACCATGTAAATAAAGGTAAATTTAAAATGTTCTTATTTCTAATTTTTATAAAAGAATTGTCTAAAGCAAAATTAATAGCAACATATTGGGCATTAAAGAATAAGTTAAAGTATATGTATGACAGCAAAGGACCTTAGATAGGAATTAGGAATATATTGTTGTAAGGACTTTACACTACACAGGAAGTGGTAAAATATCTAAATTACTCTTCAATAGAAACAAAAATTAATTACAACTCCCTGGGATATTTGTATAAATAAAAGATATGACCACAGAAACACACAAGTATAGAGAAGGGTATATGAGATTAAAATGTTATAAAATTTTTACACTGCTCAGAAAGTATCTGATAAAAGTACCTAATTTAGAGTAGACTTTAAAAAGTCAATAATGAATATTATAATCTCTAGAGTAACCACCTAAGGAATAAAAGAATACATAAATAAAAAGTTTAGGAAAAATAGAATAATACACATATTTGATTAATCCAAAAGGCAAGAAAGAAAATAATGGAGCAAAGAGCAGACAGAATGAGAACAGAAAGTAAACAGTAAGATGCCTTAAACCCAATTATGTCAGTAAATGTAAATTGATGGACTAATCCACTTAAAATATAAATATGGTTACACTAGATAAAAATGAAAAAAATCCAACGACAGGTGACCCTTGAACAATCAGGGTTTGAACTCATGGGTCCACTTATTTTTCAACAGTAAATAGGACATAATCCAAGACTGATTGGATCTGCCAGCTGCAGAACTGCAAATGTGGAGGACACTACAAGGAGGGCTGACTGTAAAACACATGCAGATATTTGACTACCTGGGAGAGTCGGTGCCCTTAACAAGCTGTTGTCCAAGGGTCAAATGTATATCTGTTTACAAAAGACCCACTTTAAATCTGATATAACTGGAAAGGAAAAAGATCTAACATGTAAACAGTAAACTAAAGTGGTATGGTACAGTTATATTAACATCAGAATAAACTTTAATATGAAAAGTATTATTCAAAATGAGAATGTTTTATAATGATAAAATGGTAAAGTTAATAGGAAGACATAACAACCCTAAATAATATAACTTCAAGTTATATTCAAGAAAAAAGAGAAAAAAGAACAATTTTTCTTCAAGATAAAAAAGAACAATTTCTTATATTTCAAGTTTTTTTTTTTTCACTACAACATCTTGAACTTCCAGCTGCTCCCACCAATACATCAACTCTTAGGTTTATGCCAAGGTGTAGGAACACTTCAGCAGTCATCCAATAGGCAAACAGAGACTATAGCTACAAAAATAACACATAAGTGAGGTAGATAAATTAAAGCTTTCACATCCAGGACTTGCCTGTTCCAACTTGGTAGCCTTCATGCAATACTCAGAAGAAGAAAAAATTCTTCATAATTACTGGGCGTAAGTCACAATCAAGGAAATGTTGGTACAAATCAGTATAAGAAGTTATTAGTATAGAATAAGAAGACACGCCCTTCCTTGAGTTTGTTTCTTCAAGAATGGACACCTAGCTCTTCAACAGAGCAGGCATTTCTCCCAGCTATCTTGATTCCAGCCTTTGCTTCTTTCTCCAGCCCAGCATTTCGCATGATGTACTCCGCATATAAGTTAAATAAGCAGGTGACAATATATAGCCTTGACATACTCCTTTCCCGATTTGGAACCAGTCTGTTGTTCCATGTCCAATTCTAACTGTTGCTTCTTACCTGCATACAGACTTCTCAGGAGAGCCATAATGAAAGCATCATAAATTTCAAAATTCAAAGAAATGAAATCATGAGTATATTCTCTGACTACAAAGAAGTAAACTAGAAATCAATAAAAGAATGATATCCAGAAAAAACAATTGCAAAAATCAGTAACTATGTTGAAACTTACTTACAATAAAGACATAACATATTCAACTTGTGGGTGGCAGTTAAAGTAGTATTTTTAAAGAATAATTTTACATGCATACTTTGGGGGGGAAAGTTATGTAATTGGGCTTCCCTGGTGGCTCAGATGGTAAAGAATCTGCCTGCAATGCGGGAGAGCCGGGTTCGATCCCTGGGTCAGGAAGATCCTCTGGAGAAGGGGATGACTATCCACCAGTATTCTTGACTAGAGAATTCCATGGACAGAGGAGCCTGGCAGGTTAGGGCTATAGTCCATGGAGTCGCAGAGTCGGACACGACTGCACCACTCAAAGAAAATAATAGAAACGATCCAACAAAAGAAGAAAATTTGAAAGATCCACTATGTATTAAATAAATTTAATCAATTATTTCTTTTCACCAATAATACTCCAGCCTCACATGGCTTTACTAGTGAAATCGGCCGACTTTAAAAGAAGAAATAATATCAAACTTACATAGCAGGAGAATAGAAAATGAAGTAAACACTGTCCATCCCATGTGATGAGGCAAGCATAACCTTGGTACAAAAACCTGAAAAGGACATTTCAAGAAAATTACAGGCCAGTATCATTCATGAAAAAGATATAAGAAATCATAACCAAGATATTTGAAATTCAAATCCCTTGTTATATAGGAAAAATAAAATACATTGCAACCAGGTGGAACTTATTCTGAAAACACAAAGCTGGTTTAACATTTGAAAATCCAATATAATCTACCCAGTAGAATAAAGAAAGGGAAAAAATCCTATGGTTACTTCAAAAGATGCAGAATAAGTGTATCATAAAATGTATCTCCTGGTCTATTCCTAAACAAACTAAGAATAGAAAGAAATGTCCTTAATTTATGGTGGTAGAAGTGAGAATAGTGGTTATATTACAGCGCAGGTAGAAGGAAGAGATTTGAGGTTTCCAACTGGATGTGGGTGGTAATGACAAGAGTGGAAAGATAAACATTCTTCAAGCTGTACAGTTAAGACTCGTCACTTCATTGGCTATAAGTAATACTTCAATAAAAGAGGGAAAAGTAAAAGAACAAGAATTGAGCAACAGCTGAGAAACTAGAGAGGGCATCTCTGAAACAGATAACGGAATAGGATAAATGATAAAGGAAGCTCCACAGCTTCCCAAAAATCAATGGGGAAGGAAGAAATTGCTCAACAGATGGTATTTTGAAAAACATGGCCCATCAGAGAAGCCTCCAATTTGGAATTTCACCTTACACCATACGCAAAATGAACCCCTAAGGGATTAAAGAACTCATTATAAAACCATCTCCATCTCACCCTTACCAACCTCATGGTCAAAAATGTACAGAACAATGTAAGTGGACGTTCAATTGACAAAACTTCATGTGGTTAATGTTCATGAGGAATTTCCTACAGGCCAGGCACTACTATAAACACTGCATACAGCACACATGAACATTCACAATTAGATTACATAGATAGGAAAACTGAGGCCCCGGGGCCCCAAGTAACTTGCCCAGGAAATAAACTCTTAGATCAGAACTCAAAGTCAGATTTCTCTTACTTACTGCATAGCATCTTGCTGCTTCAGAGTGGTACCTTTTCTAATGAGACATTCTATAAAATTTATTTGGGATTTTATTCTTGTGTTCTGGAGTGATTCGGAACCAAACAGCAATAACAACGAAATAATCACCTCCCCGCAAATGACCAACTGACACTAGATCAAAGCCTATTTGGAAAAATGACAAAAGTTTACTAGTTATTCAAGAAGAGTTCTTAGGTAGAGATGGATTAGGAAGAGAATAACCGGCAATGAATAAACCCATGAGGTCACCTACACTGTCAGCAGACACGTTTTTAAAAATCACAAACAGTTCACACTCCAACAAAGAATAAAATGTCGCCTCTTGGGAGTGTGAACCTTCACGACTTTTCTTTTTCTCAAACCACCTGCACTTTGAGAACTCAAGGACGCAAGTTTCCAGTGAAGACCCATGTAGGCTGCATGCGTGTGAATGTCGGTGCTGGCGGTTACCGCCAAGGGGCGCACGCGGCGCGCACTAGCGCTGGGGACCCCGGGTTCCCAGAGGAGCGCGCCGGCCATGCTCACCGCTGAGCCTGCCAGGATCAAATTCCCAGCTCATTCTGTGATGCCTAGTTTGTGCCCACTGGGAATTTTAACTACATCTCACAGAGACTCCACACGCTCTTAACAAGGACGTGTCGGAGGTGGACAGAGCCCACCGAAGGTGAGGGCCGGGTCTGCATTTCTGCTGAGAATCAGGAATGCTGGTTGGTGAAAACAGTTGTGAAGCAGGAAGCTTTTGGGGAGATGAAGGGAAATCTTCATTAGCTATTGCCTGCCCCTTCTCTCGGAGAAGGCGATGGCACCCCACTCCAGTATTCTTGCCTGGAAAATTCCATGGACAGAGAAGCCTGGGAGGACCCCCTGCAGTCCATGGGGTTGCGAAGAGTCAGACACGACTGAGCGACTTCACTTTCACTTTTCACTTTCATGCATTGGAGAAGGAAATGGCAACCCACTCCAGTGTTCTTGCCTGGAGAATCCCAGGGATGGGGGAGCCTGGTGGGCTGCTGTCTATGGGTCGCACAGAGTCGGACACGACTGAAGCGATTTAGCAGCAGCAGCAGCAGCCCCTTCCCTAGGAAAATACGGAAAATGTAGAATTGAGCCCTTCAAATTCAATTCCACATTTGAATTCAACACTTGGGCAAATTTATAGATAAATTTAGGAACTCTTCAAAGCTCTGTTAAAAAATAATAATAATAAATTTTTCTTTTGTTTGTTTAAGAGAGAGATGCTAGGTTTGTAAGCTACTCTCCTCAAAGAGAAATAAGGTGATAGGGATATAAAGCAAAAAAATTATATAAGCTTTGACAAACTTGAGTTTGAACATATGTTAATTTACTTTTACCTATTTACTATAGAGGGAGGAAAAAACTTATTTAATAAAATGAAATTAGTGAGAGTCTCAAAAGTCTTAAAATCTCTAAAGTTCTTTACAACTCACTAAAACAAGGAATAACAAAGAAATTTTTGAAATTCAACGTACTTCCAAGATTGTCAGGTCAATTTGTTTATAAACCATTAAATATGATTTATGGAATAACCCAGATAAAATCAAATGGCTTTGCTAATCTAAGTGTATCTCTAATAAGTTAGGAGGAGGAAGTGAAAGGATTTGTTTATAGAAAAAAGAATTCCCTTCACTAATTCCCACTGCTGCCCATCTCCAGGTTCAAACATTGCAATAGTAGCGTGTGGTGGGATTATGATATGTCACCATTTAGAACAGGATGTTGGATCAGCAGCACTAAAGGATGCAGAGGGCAGCTCATCTTTATCAGGGGTCCTGGTAAAGAAGGCGGGTGTCCTGTCTGCTGGGCACTCTCCTCCCAGAGGGGAACTGGAGTCTCTTCCCACAACTTCAGCTCTACTCCAGCTACTGCCTGATCACCTAGCAAAAGACAGTTCCCTGTGCTGGCAAATTTATCACATGAAGAAACACCTGGGAGCCTGGAGCATCTCCTCCGAATCTAGGCCAATTCTCAATTTGCAAAAGACAAAAAATAAAAAGAGTAGGAATATTTGAGGAAAAACACTGCACCTGTTACATGCCTAACATGTCTTGTGTAGGTTTTCACATTTAACTAGATAATTGTTATTCACATCTTATAGATGAGGAATGAGAAGCCTCTTTAAGTGACACCCACGCACAGCACACAAGAAAATAGGGGCTTCCCAGGTGGCGCTAGTGGTAAAGAATCCGCTTGTGAGTGCAGGAGAAGCAGGAGACCTGGGTTCAATCCCTGGGTCGGGAAGATGCCCTGGAAGAGGGCGTGGCAACCCACTCCAGTATTCTTGCCTGGAGAATCCCATGGACAGAGGAGAATGGTGAGCTACAGTCCATAGAGTCACAAACAGTCACAAACAGTCAGACATGACTGAAGGGACTTAGCATGTAGTACGCAAGCACACAAGAAACTAGCAGTGCTGACATATAAATCCAAGTGGCTCTAAAGACCAGAGTCTTCACATCAATGGTTCACAATAATAATTCAGAAAATAGAACTAATTCGTTCTATAAGATAAAAAGGCATAAAATGTAATATCTTCATTTGTACGCTTTCTTCTTCATTTGTAGGTTTTCTCCAGGTTCACTTAAGAAATAAACACATTCTAATTCTGTTTGATCATCTGTTGACATCTAGGCCTTAAAAGAAAGTCTTTTGGGCTTCCCTGGTAGCTCAGCTGGTAAAGAATTCACCTGCAATGCAGGAGACCCCAGTTTGATTCCTGGGTCAGAAGTTCTCCTGCAGAAGGGATAGGCTACCCACTCCAGTATTCTTTGGCTTCCCTGTTGGCTCAGATGGTAAAGAATCCACCTGCAATGCATGATCCCTGAGTTGGGATGATCCCCTGGAAGAGGGTATGGCAGTCTACTCCAGTATTCCTGCCTGAAGAATCCCATGGACAGAGGAGCCTGGCGGGCTGCAGTCCACGGGTAGCAAAGAGTCAGACACGACTAAGCACAGCACAAGTTTTGCATTATTACAGTGTTACTTCTTTTAAAATTTTAGCTTCATTGTTTATAATATACTGTGAAAAGAAGAAAAGCCATAGTTCACACATTTCAATAGCTTATCATTCCTCTTATTACAAATCTAAAAGCATCTCATGGCAAATTTGACCACTTAATTTGTTAATGCCTTTGGAATAAACTATTTGAAAATAGGATATACCAATTAGCAAAAAAGTATTCACTAATTTATTCAACAAATATTTCTTTCTTACCACCATCAGGGAAGCACTTCTAGATGCAGGGGATATGAAATGGTTGGAAGAAATGAAAGAAAGAAATGAAAAGAAATGGTTGGAAATGCCTCCTGCCTTCACAGAGACAGACAAATAAGTAAAACAGCTCAAACAGTGAAAAGTTCCATAGAGGAAAAAAAATGGCATAGAAGTGGATGGATACAGTTTAAACTTGTGTGATCAGGAAGGCCTCTGATAAGGGCCATTTGAGTACAGAGAAAAACCTTAAAGATGTGAGGGTGCAACCCTGAAGCTATCTGGAGAACGGGCATTCCAGGCTGAGAAAACAGATGATGGCAGAACTGGAGAACCACACACTGCAGGTACGGAGCCCTTGTGCTCTAGAGCTTGCATGACACAACTAGAGAGAAGCCCACATGCTACAACAAAGACCCGATGCAATCAAATAAATTAAAAAAAAAAATCCCTGAAGCAGTAGCACAGCTGGTGTTGTAGGAGAAGAGCTAAGGGGGCCAGAGTTGCTGAAGCAGAGCAAACAGGGGGAAAAGAGTGTAATGAGGTCAGAGAACCGTATGGAGCTAGATTATTAAAGACCTTATAGCCACTGAAAGGGCTGTGGCTTTTACTCTAAATGTGATGGAAGTTACTGACTGCAAAGGAATGATAACACACTACCTTGAGTTTTAAAGGAACATTGAGTGCTGTGCTGAAAACAGATTACATGAGAGGAAAAGTGGAGTCAGAGAAATCAGGAGGTAAGTTCAACTACACAGGGGCAAGATGATGGTTGTTTAAAGCACCGTGGTAGCAGTGATGGTAGGAAGAAAGAGCCTGATTCTAGATATATGTTTATGGCAGAGCCAACAGGGTTTGCTGATGGGTTATATGCAGAGAAAAAAGGGAAGAGGTGTGAATGATGACTCCAAGAATTTTGGCTGAGAAACTGGAAGGATGAAGTTGCTATTTAGAGATAGGCAAGACTGTGGGAAGTGTAAGATTTTGAGTGGAGATCAGAAATTCAGATTTGGACAGATTGGATGTGAGGTACCCAGTAGACTGGGCTTCTCTGGTGGCTCAGCGGTAAAGAATCCACCTGCAAGGCAGGAGACTCAAGAGATGCAAGTTCAATCCTTGAATGGGGAAGATCCCTTGGAGAAGGAAATGGCAACCCACTGTGGTATTCTTGGCTGGGAAATCCCAGGGACAGAGGATCCTGGTGGGCTATAGCCCACTGGGTCTTAAGAGTCAGACACAACTTTAGCGAATAAGCCACCACCACCCAGTAGACATCCAAGTAGAGTAGCAAGCAAGCACTTGAACACAAGAGTAAACTGTAGACTCATTAACATATGTTGTTGTTCAGTCACCCAGTCGTGTCACAGACTGCAGCATGCCAGGCCTCCCTGTCCCTCACCGTCTCCCAAAGTTTTCCCAAGTTCATGTCCATTGAATCAGTGATGCCATCCAGCCATCTCATCCTCTGACACCCTCTTCTCCTTCTGCCCTCAATCTTTCCCAGATCGGAGACTTTTCCAATGAGTCAGCTGTTCGTATCAGGTGACCAAAGGAGTTTCAGCTTCAACATCAGTCTTTCCAACCAGTATTCAGGGTTGATTTCCCTTAGGATTGATTAGTTTGATCTCCTTGCTGTCAAAGGGACTCTCAAGAGTCTTCTCCAGCTCCACACTTTGAAGGCATCAATTCTTCGGTACTCTGCCTTCTTTACAGTCCAGCTCTCACAACCATACATCACCACTGGGAAGATCATAGCCTTGACTATATGGACCTTGGTTGGCAGAGTGATGTCTTTGCTTTTCAACACACTGTCTAGGTTTGTCATAGCTTTTCTGCCAAGAAGCAAACATCTTCTGAATTTCATGGCTGTAGTCACCATCCACAGTGATTTTTAGAGCCCAAGAAGAGGAAATCTGTCACTACCTACACCTTTTCCCCCTCTACTTGTCATGAAGTAATGAGGCCAGGTGCCATAATCTTAGTTTTTTAATATTTAGTTTAAGCTGGCTCTTTCACTCTCCTCCTTCGCCCTCATCAAGAGGCTTTTTAGTTTCTCTTCACTTTCTGCCATTAGAGTGGCATCATCCACATATCTGAGGTTGATGATGTTTCTCCCACATATCTTGATTCCAGCTTGTAATTCATCCAGCCCGTCATTTCTCATAATGTGCTCAGTGTATAGGCTAAACCAACAGGGTGACAGCAGACAGCCCTGTCATACTCCTTTCTCAATCTTGAACCAATCAGTTTTTCCATATTAACTGTTGCTTCTTGACCTGCATACAGGTTTCTCAGGAGACAGGTAAGACGGTCTGGTATTCCCATCTCTTTAAAAGCTTCCATAGTTTGTTATGATCCATATATTCAAAGGCTTTGATGTAGTCAATGAAACAGAGGAAGATGTTTTTCTGGAATTCCCTAGCTTTCTCTATGATCCAGTGAATGCTGGCAATTTGATTCATTAACGTGTGAGTGAGGGAGTGAAAGTCGCTCAGTCATGTCCAACTCTTTGTGACCTCATGGTCTGTCGATGGAGTTCTCCAAGCGAGAATACTGGAGTGGATTGTCACTGCCTTCTCCAGGGGACCTTCCCAACCCAGGGATCGAACCCAGGTCTCCTGCATTGCAGGCAGATTCTTTACCATCTGAGCTCCCAGGGAAACCCCCATTAACATATGAATATTATCTAAAACATATGAATATTATCTGAGCTGTGATGAGATTAGAAAGAGAGGCAAGTCCAAAGGCTAAACTCTACATCCTGACATTTGGAGGTCAGGGAGATGTGAAGATCAACAAAGGAAATCAAGAGGAACTGGTCAATCATCAATCAAGTAGAAAGAAGCATTTATATTCCCATGCCAACAATTGGAACTTCTAAAAATTATTAATAAAACAAGCATTTGATAAATATCAGTTTTCCACAAATTTTCTTCTTAAATTCCCCATATTTCAAAAGTTCCTGAATAACAAGGCAGGCTGAAAGAGTAAGTCACCATGAATTCTTTTGACTTGCCCTCCAGGGTCTTTGATTTTGCCTAAAGCTGAACTATGCCAGAACCTGAGCAAAGTTTAACATTCCCACTAACTTAATTGACAAAATATTTATTATGAATCTAGCATATGCAAGTCACAGTGCTATAAGTGGTAACAGGAGACAGGGGTGATTAATACATGATCCTTGTTCTAAGGAGTTGATTGTCTAGCAGGGAAGATAAAATACTTACATCAGAAGTAATGATACAAAGTTAACATAGATAAAATTACAAGTTTCAGAAACATATCTGGGGGCCAAGTTCTTAGAGTTTAACAAGGATTCCATTATAATCAGGGCTTCCCAGGTGGCTCAGTGGTAAAGAATCTGTTTGTCAGTGCAGGAGACACAGGAGATGTGGGTCTGATCCTGAGGTCAGGAAGATCCCCTGGAGAAGGAAATGACAACCTGCTCCAGTATTCTTGCCTGAAGAATTCCAAGGACAGAGGAGCTTGGCGGGCTACATTCCATCGGGTCACAAAAAGTCAGACACAACAGAGCATGAACACATGCCATTATAATCAAGGCCATAACTCCAAACCAAAAATGCAATCGAAATATTTCAAAGACTCCATTGATCATCAGCAAAATAAATAGTCTTCTGCACTAACATTGAATGGTAGTACCTCTCTGATACATAGAACATCTTGCCCATCTTAGCCAAACATGTTCTGACAAGGAGACACCTCTTAGGAAAATGACTTGGGGCTGTGCTGCTGAGAACTGAGATAACATGACTTCAGTGCTGTAGCTGGAGTGCCAAAGAAGAGTTATTGCTCCCTTGATCTTTTGTCTCCAGTGCATACTCAGGAGATGTTGCCAGAACATATCAACTGGATCTACACTTTAATGGTTTTACCCCTGCCAAGTTGTCCGGGACTGTCCCATTCACAGGTGCGGCACATGGTGATGTCACAGCCGTCTCTCTGCACTGGAGCTCCCCACTTCAATCACAGCAGCAGAACCCCTGTGTCTTGCTGTATATCTCAGAGAAAGAATGAACAACTACAAGTAAAGGCTGACACACTAACATTCACAGCTCATTTTCACTTGTCTTTTAAGTCCTCATTAATGCTAGATGGAGCAGGTCAAAGCAAGCCTTAAGGTACTTCTTGCCTATGTCTTCCAACACAGTGTCAAATGTGCTAGGAAACCTGGAGAGTGGCATTGACTAGATTCTTCCAACAGTCTGAAATTTACAGTTACTTGTAGAATATTTACAGGCTGCTCATTTTCTTGAAGGTAATGAGATAAGATGGGGCCAGCTAAGATAAGGTGTATGTTCATTCATTAAGTCTTTTTTTTTTCCATTCATGAAACTGATGCTGTGCTAAATTCTCAGACTATAAAGATAATGAAAGTACAATCCTCTGCCATCAAGAAACCTGCAGACTTGAGTGGGTGCAATTATTTTTTTAAGTTATATACAACATAAAACCTATATTAACTGAGAAATGAGAAATGTAACATGCTATTGAGACAGATAAGGAAGCAGCTAACTGCCAGGAAAAGGCCAGGGGCATGGGGTGGGGGTGGGGAGGGGCAGTATGGGGAATATGCCCAAATATTGTGAACTGTTATGAACTGAATCCTTGTATCCTCCCAGAATTCCTATGGTGAAATCCTACTCCTTCAATGTGATGGCATTAGGAGGCAGGGCTTTTGGAAGGTGATTAGCTCATGGGGGTACAGTAGTCAGAATGGGATTCTTGCCCTTATAAAAGAGACCCCAGAGAGCTCTCTTACCCTTTTCCACTATGTGAGGACACAGCCAGAAGACCACTGTCTATGAACCATAAAGTGAGCTCACAGAGACAAAGAATCTGCTGGTGCTGGAAAACTTGAGTATCTAGAGCTGTGAGAAGTGTTAAGTCACTCAGTCTATACTATTTTTGTATAGCCACCTGAATGAACCAAGACAGCTTGCTAGAGACAATGGTACTTGAGAGGACTCTTGAAAAATAAGCAGTTTTCACTAGGCAGGAGAAGGGAAAGGAAACTGAATGTTTAGATCTGAATTATCTTGGTATTTCCGGAAACTGGAAGACAATGGCCCAAATCCTTGAAGGCTATGCATCTTTCAAAGGAAAGAAGTCATCCTGGAAAGCTTTTTGTATGAGAAGGTATGAAATGTGGTGCGGAGTGTGGAATGAACATTCTGAGGAGAAATTAGAAAATGGATAAGAGGTGGAAAGAACATAGAGAAACCAGTTAGGACATTACTGAAATAGATAGACCAGCAGAAGAGGCTATAGACAGATAAATTAGGTAGATAGACACAGATATAAATAAGTTAAGGCAGAGGGCACAGAGAGAAGCTGGACTGATCCAAGAGAAATTGTAGAGACAGAATCAATATAATTTGGTACATACTACACGTAGGGGAAGGTTAGGAGAGCCACGAGGGATAAGAAACTGAGTGTGTAAGAAGGAAACCAGTGTTTAAGGGATGGGCAGAGGAAGGTGAACGAAAAAGACGTGGCAAGGGGAAATCCAGGAACAAGTGGTATCCAGAACCCAGGTGAGGAATGAGTTTCAAAGGAGGAGTATTCAACACTGTCATTCCCAGATAAGTCAAGTAAAATGAAGGTGGGGAAACTAGTCGAATAATTCAGTGCATGGTCATTAGAGTTGAAGACTAGAGGCCAAACAGTAGTGAAGAAAGAAGCAAGCAGGGGCCAGGGAAATGGAGACTGCAAATGCAGCCTCCTTCTCCATTAATCCCTTACACCAGACTTAGGAGGGTTTAAGTCCACTGTCAGAAGCTATAACGCCCAGTAATTTGTTGCTAGTAACCACTGTTGAGCCGGACTTCTTATAACAAAGGACAGAGGTGCAGGACAGCATGGGAGAGCTTCAACCTGCTTTGGGATGCTGGCTACACGGGGAAGGCGCCTTGAGGTTTTGAGTCAGGCACATGTAATTTGGAATCTCAGCTACTTGACCAGCTAGAGACATGCAAAGAATTACTGAACCTCACTGTAACTGTTGTCTTTTCTTTAAAAGCAGAAATAATAATCTACCCACTTACTCGTGGACACATCTCACAAAATTATGATGATTAAATAACATAATGCAATTAGATAGAATATTTAGCACAAAGGCAAGATTTTCCTTTGTTGAATACCTATTGCTGTTATATTTATTATTTCTAATATTAACAATCAAGAAGTTCTTCACTTGGAATGATCTACAAAATCAATAAGGACTCTTGGCAAGGTCTCTTGGGCATTTGCAATGAGAAGCACATGCCAGTAGTGAGTTTTCCTGTGAAGTCTGCATTCCCTTTACACTCTACCATCTGAAAATCGATTCAGGTCTATAGATCTAGGTTCTAACCAAAATCATTTTACGAACAATTCCTGGATGAATCATTTGTAGAGCAGCCAAGAGAAACGAGCAGTTGATTTTCAGAACAGAAATACAATTTTCTCACTAAAAAAAAAAATCTGTAAGAGTAAACAACTCACATGAAGTCATTTAAGTAGCTTCTACCTTTCATGTAGTTTCTCTGCTTATATAGCAAATCTAGGATCCTTACCCCCCATCCCTGCCTCCTAGCATCCATAACTTTGCATGATCTCCTCCCCTTCAGTGTGGGCAGGACTTGCGATATGCTTGTAACCAACAGAGTATGTAACCACCAATTTGCCATGTGCTTATAACCAACAATGTCATGCCCATGATTTCATTACATAATATAAGATGCCTTTTGCCAGTGGCCCCTCCTTGCTGGCTTCATGTAGTAAGCAACCACGTATTCAAGGGAGGGCTGCCCTGGTGACTCAGATGGTAATGAATCTGCCTGCAGTGCTGGAGACCCGGGTTTGATCCCTAGGTCAGGAAGATCCCCTGGAGAGGAGCCTAGTGGGCTACAGTCCACCAAAGAGTCAGACATGACTGAGCGACTAACACTAACTAAGCCATGATCAAAATCCAAATTATCAAATAAAAAAGGCACTGACTCCTCCTAAACATAGAAACAGGTGCTTCGCACCTTTTGACTTTGCCACCTGATATCTACTCTTTCAACTGTTGGAACCCTGATTTTCTTCCAGGTAAACCACCATTTCTCTATGCTTAGACCTTGCTTCTGATAAAGCCGTCTCTACACCAGCTATAGAAATGACAAATGACTTAGGCCCAGCCAATCAGAGTTCCCTATTTCCCTGATTTCAAAGATTACTAAGGTTTCTCACATAATTCAATCGGAGCAGGGAGAATCAAGCCAATGAGTGCTAACCTCAGGCTTTTTTTCAGTTTCCAGAAAGTGGCATTTCTTTCTGCAGTGGATTATAACCTAAGAGGATATAAATCTGGAGCTTTGGCAACCATTTCACTACACATGGAGCCATAGAAGGGAACCAGCCCAGATGGATGCAGAAATAAGAGACATAGGGAGGGAGAGAGACCAAGTTCCAAAGACAACATTTGAACCCCTGGATATAACTTTTCATGGAACCAGATTTATCCCTACACTTATCAGTTACTTGAGCTCAACCACTCTTCTTTGCTTATAAGAAATTGAGAAATCCTCCATATAGTTTGAGTTTAGTTCAGTTTTGTAAATAGCATCTCTTCTGGTACATAAACAATATTTGCTCAATGCCATCTTTATGGCTAAGAAGTCCAACCTTGCAAAGCAAAGTGCCAAGAGTAAAGCTCATCTATCACAGACTCAAATGAAAGTAACTGCTTGTCATTATGGATCTAAATGCAGGAGAGCAATTTTCAAACGTTCCGTATAAGCAGTGGCTGCTTTTTGCAGGATCAAAACAGAATAAAATCTAGACAGTCTCAGAAAAACTTGAAGTTCTTATTTTGATTTTGAAACAGACTTTGATATCATAGCTTAAGAAGGTAATGTTTTAAGTTTCAACTTCATAATGGTTTCTTTTTCCCCAAAGCAACTGATTTTTGAAATGATATAAAAGTCCTTTCATGTCATGAACAAGAATGTCTCCTGTGATAATCCTGTACCTGACATCCTTAAGAAAAAGATTCATGAAACATCAGGAAATCTCAAGAACAACAGAAACTCCGGAGTAATAACTAGACAGCATTACTGATGACCAGCTACTGAAAAGCTTTGGCAAAGCCACATTTTATAATCAATCCACCAAACACAATTCTTATCCTACCCCATGGCTTGTCCTTTTACTGTTCCCTCTAGTAGGATCACTCTTCCCTTCAGACCTCAGTGTAACCTCTGCCTTCCCAGACAGTTCATTGTGTATAAAATTCAGAAAAGACCACCCTATATAAAACAGCACTCACTCGGTTAATTTTTAACCCCTTATCTTGTTTTATTTTTCTACGTGGCATCTCTCACCTGACATGTTATATTTATTTGTTCACCTGGTGAATATCAGAATGGGTAAGACTTAGATGTCCATCATGTCAGTTACCTATCATCTCCAGAAAGTCCTAGTTCATCTGCAGATAGTAGCTCTTGCACACAGACTACTTCAAAACCTACACAGCTGCTTGGACAAGACTTTAATTACTACACTGGTCAAGGTCCAGTCAGGAAACAAAACCCACAATAGGTATTTCAACAGAGGGAATTTAGTATAGATAATGGGTAGTGGGTATTGGATGAATAGAAGAAGGAACAGAGAAATAGCCAGAGACTGGAACTGCAGGGGGCAGCTACCACCCTCTGGCTGGGGAAGCAAAGGGAAGATGTCAAGGTTATAAACTAGAAGCTCAGAGGTGAGGCCTCATGGATATGAAGCTCAGACATCTGTGGAGGGAAAATGACCTGGTAAGTGTTCTCACCTCTGAATGGAGTGCAGAAAGGCTGGCTCTGGAATGCTCAAAGAAGCTGGAGACCAGAACCCATGCTGCTGATAGCACTATGAAGGGCAGTGCTAAGATGCCAACAACAGAAACAGTGAGCCAAAAACTGGAAAAAGTAAGCCCTTTCTCCCTACTCCCTCTCCCAATAGTCCTTTTGTCACAAGATCAGAGAATACCCCCAAGCAAAGGCAAACTGGAGTTTGCAGAATTCCAGCCTTAACATTCAAAGCAGGATATGAAAGAATGGATTTGAACTGAGAGAAAATAGTTTAAAAACCAGCACAGATCCCAATGCATTTCTGCAATTTACTTTTCATAAAAGAAAAGCCAAACTTCAAATGAAATGGTACAGTGGTTTTCTCCTGACTGTATTGTCACTAGTTCTCTCTTATAAACTGTGTTGATTTTAATCTAGAGCTGTTGTTCAGTTCGTAAGTCATGTCCAACTCTTTGGAACCCCATGAACTACAGCACACCAGTTCTTCTGGAGTTTGCTCCTCTGTCCTCCACTATCTCCTGGAGTTTGCTCAAATTCATGTCCATTGAGTCAGTGATGTACCAAAGATGAACTCTGGCTGGTGCGGGAACACATGAATTGTGTTCCTATTCAGGACCCCATCAATAGTGGGGCTAGAATAAGGGGATCTATTCAAGGGACTTCAACCAAAGAAGAAATTACCATGTTTAAAAAGGGGGCTCAAAATAGGACTGTCTCTTTCATACATTCCAACTAAATAAGCTCTAGTATATGTGCTCAGAGATAAACTTACATGCAGAATTATCCGTTATGGTAGTGAAAATTTGAAAATAAATTAGATGTTCACATGAATGGATAAATTAGATCAACAGAAAAACAGATCAATTAAATGGAATGTTAATTAATACAGTGGATTCCTATATAGCTGTTAACATAAACCATATAGACATATATCTGAATACTTTAGAAGTGTAACATTGAGTGGAAGCAAAAACAAGTTGAAGAACAAAATATGTTCAATATTACACCATTTGTATAAAACTTTAAAACATGCCAAATTACATTGTGTGTAATTTACAAATACTTGCAGAAAAAGGATAAAATCACAAAGGGAATCATAATGCCCAAATTTAGATTTGTTTTATTCCTACTACGGAGAGAAGAGAAACACAGAGGCATCCTCAGAGGACTCCAGTGATCTCCAACCTGGATGACTTCTTTAAAGTAAATCTGAATTAAATACAGCAAAATGTTAAGACTTGGCAAAGTTACATGGTGGGTGTTTGTTGTATGATGCTATATTTTTCTATGTTTTTGAAATGCTTCATAAATTTAAAAACTAGGAAATGTGAAGGGCACTAAAAGCTCCATTAACAATGGCCTAGACCACCCCCTTAGCGTAATTAACAAGAGCTCCAAGAAAAGAGGAACTTTATAACCACATCTCAGCGACTCCATTGCAAGGTTCCTTTTCAGAAACTCTCTCCACAAAAGTGGACACTGGAAAATAGTACCAGGGAGGGAGAAAGAGGACTTAACAGACAAAGGAAAAGATAAGAGGGGAAGGAGAGAAGAGGATAAATTCTCCATGGTATTTTAAAAGGTAAATACACAACACAGAGAACAACACAGGTAAGAATGTTCCCCAGCAAGAAGAATCAAGGTACATAAATGAAAAAAGTTCTTATTAAATTGTAGTTACTACTTGACTCCAGCTTCTTCCCTGTTGGGCTAGATAATTGCAAAAATGATACACCTGCATCAATTACAGTGAGTGTCTCAGGGCAAGGAAGCCTCCTGAGCTTTTAATTATCAGGTAATTTCATTATTAAGGAAAATTTTCTGGTTCCCTGGGAATTGTGAAAATGGAATTAAAGCTTATTTGTAGCATAATTTACCTTTAATTCCTCTAATCCATTTCTAATGGTAGTAAGAAGAGGAAAATAGAAAATGGGCTCTCTTACTTTAAACTTGTCCTTTAAAATGTCCTACCGCCTATTATAATAACATTCAGAAATTAAGGCAAAAATTGAATCTCTACCTGACCATTCATATAAGTTATATGTTCTAACTTCTGTCCATATAAAATTGTGTTACACATCTGAAATTTTCTTTTAAAATGACACAAAGTTGAAAAACAAGTAACATTGACAATAACAACCTCTAAAAACTAGAGGTTTTGTCAAGGTTCTGAAAACTAAGGATCAGAGGTTCTGAAATGTCAAGGTTCTAGAGGTCAGGTACCGGCATGTTCATTAATACCCAGCTTTTCTGAAACATGCAAGTCAACATAGCAAGAAAATTAACTTCATAAAGCTTTTAGAAAACAAATTCTGAAGCTGCCACAAGTTTGCAGAATACAATCATGAAAACATTGAGAATCGAGTAACTAAGAACACAGTAGGGTTTTCCCTTCCATGTTACATTAGCCTTGTAGAATAATCTGATTGAAAAGTCAAATTATATCACCATGATTTCAAAGCCTGCTGTTCTATTTTTTAAATACATTCCATCTAGCCAAAGAGTATTTCTAAAGTTCTATATGCCAATGTACTTGGAACACATTAATTCCATTAGCAAGCTATTTCAGGAAACAGTGAGCATATTTCTTGGAAACAAATACATGTGGTTAAAAAACAGTCTCAAAAAAAAAAGTACGAGGTGAAAAACTGTAAACAAAGATGATTTTTAAATGCAATTAGAACTCCTTCCCATCACATATCAAAGGTGTCATAACTGCTTCTAGACTGAGAAGTTGCTGTTTGGGATTTGGGTCTTTTAACCAAAAAGCCTATCTTGAGATGGCACTGTAAGGACTCTATCTGTCTCTTAATCATAGGCAACTGCTAAATGAAGTGTATCTATTTTCTCTGTTGCATTACTATTGGCAACCAGGTCCTCAGTAAGTGCCCAGAAATGTTTCCATGGTTACAAAAAGCATTCAGCATCCCTCTTGTTTTGGGCCAATTTAGCTTAAAATCTATTGTGGAGAAAAATATGGCACATTAAAAAGCATGAAATCAAGATACAACATTATGAAAAGAATTCAAGGTTAAATGGGAAAAGCAGGCTTGACAAGGCTTTTTTTTAAAGTGCATATAAATCACTGATTAAAATGCTGCCTTCTCCTACGGTATCTCCAAATACATCTCTCTAGTAGACTGCAAAGAAGCCCATATGCTGAAGCTGATGTGATTCTCTGGTATAAAGGAAAAATTGAGCACAGGACAATAATTCAAGACTATTAACTGGCAGGTAAAATCCCTCCCCAAAATAGGCTTTTAACATTCATGAAGCTGAGAGTCCAGTCCCTTATCCCAGTTTAAGACAGTCCTGAGGGCATTTAAATACTTTGATGAAAGAGAAGAATAAAAGCTTTTGTTCATTGGCTATAAGGCATCTGAAGTAAATTAGTGGACTCCATCTCATCAGGGAGAGGGAGAAAGATGGAAGTTCTCTAGAGATAACTCAGTAATGCTCCTCCATCTATAAAGTAATGAGTGATTTGGGATAACAGAACTATCTCATTCTAGTTTTCTGCTGCATTCTCAACTCCCAATGCCACCGAAGAGTCAGGGTATTGAAAACATTTTTGAATCTTCTGTAACATATTAAATAAATGGTATAAACATTTCAATAATCTGAAGGAGAGGTCCACAGCTTATGCTTGTGTAGGTGGGTCCATTCCCCCAGTGCTTTGTACATGGTAGGCATTCAATAAACATTTAGTTTACTGAGGAAGGCCATCGTACAAGGTGTCTCTTTATAGAGGAACATTTCTCCCTATACTATCTACACAAACATTTGCCCCTTTATCATTTTTTCTATTCCTCTTATTTTCACTGTGAAATGGAGAGAATTGGGTGGAAATTAAAGTCATAATGTTTTATAAGGGCTAATTTGAAGATTTTCACTTCCAGGAAGATAGAATAGATATACTTTTCCCTATTCTTCCCTCCATGTACAACTCAAAACTCTGGGCATTATATATAAAACAAAGATGAGAAGATTGTAAGGTCCCAAGAAGAAGGCAAACCAGCTAGGGATCACGAGACTCAAGGAACAACACACGGTGGGGAGTTTCCTGGGTTCTTCTGCCTCACAGACTCTGCATCGCAGACTTGAAGCTGAGGAAGCTGGCAACCCAGAAACACCAATCAGCAAAGACACAAAACTCAAGAGATGCCTGCTCTCTCTGTGCAAAGGGCAAGGAAAGGGATAGAATACAAAGATAGAAAAGTTTTAGACAGTAAATATCATATTCTAGTCAAATAGCACAGGAAAACTGTGTCCCCCACGCTCAACCATGCCAGCAAAGGCCAAGTATGCAGCCTAGGCTTCCATCCTCGCCAAGCTTTAATGAGGGTCGTTTTGGCTTGTCTCAGGTCATATTTGGAGTAGGAAATATTCTTGCCTGGAGAATCCCATGGACAGAGGAGCCTGGCAGGCCATGGTCCACAGGGTCTTGGAGAGTCCAACATGACTGAAGCGACTAAGCATGCACTCACACCAATATCCCCAGTGGGGGTGCCAGAGAAGGCTGAGTAGGAATCTGGAACTTTCATCCTTGATAGCCAGTAATAAGCATCTTGTGCCCTCACGGTATCAGTGAGGGCTCATGGGGTGTCTGTACCCCACCTGGAGCAATGAGGCACCCCTGCCCCTCTCCATTTGGGAGGTGTCAGAGGAAGTCTAGTGGAGACAGGATTCTCACCATCATCAAGGCTACCTTCAACTCCATGTCAGCAGAGACCACGTGGAGAGATGAATCTCTCATCTAACCCAGCATTAGTGAGGAGCACCCCTGCAAGGGTTAAGAAGGCCAAGAGGGAAAACTGGACGTCTGCCTAGCAGTAACAAGGTGGTACCCCAATACCCCGCTACAAGTTTGGCAATGACCTTCTTTAGTTGAGAGGCCTTTCAGGGGGAGTAATGTCAAAATAAGGACAATCATTTCTTTTTATGCATTCACATTGGCTTACACATTGTTTCTTCTTACCAGCTACTATGAAAACTGGCTTTAATTCAGATGACCATTATATCTACTATTGTGGGAAAGAATCCCTTAGAAGAAATGGATTAGACCTCATAGTCAACAAAGAGTCCAAAATGCAGTACTTGGGTGCAATCTCAAAAATGACAAAATGATCTCTGTTCATTTCCAAGGCAAACCATTCAGTATCACAGTAATCCAAGTCTATGCCCCGACCAGTAATGCCGAAGTAACTGAAGTTGAACAGTACTATGAAGACCTTTAAGACATTCTAGAAATAACACCAAAAAAGATGTTTTTTTCAACATAGTAGACTGGAATGCAAAAATAGGAAATCATGAGATTGCTGGAGTAACAGGCAAGTTTGGCCTTGGAGTACAAAATTAAGCAGGGCAAAGGCTAACAGAGTTTTGCCAAGAGAATGCACTGGTCATAGCAAACACCTTCTTCCAACAACATAAGAGAAGACTCTACACAGGGACATCACCAGATGGTCAATACAAAAATCAGATTGATTATATTATTTGAAGCTGAAGATGGAGAAGCCAGATATCTTGAAGTGCAAAGTTAAATGGGCCTTAGTAAACTTCACTAGGAACAAAGCTAGTGGAGGTGATGGAATTCCAATTGAGCTATTTCAAATCCTAAAAGATGTTGCTGTTAAAATGCTGCATGCAACATGCCAGCAAATTTGGAAAACTCAGCAGTGGCCACAGGGCTGGAAAAGGTATGTTTTCATTCCAATCCCAAAGAAAGGCAATGCCAAAGAATCTTCAAACTACTGCACAATTGCACTCATTTCACATGCTAGCAAAGTAATGCTCAAAATTTCCCAAGTGAGACTTCAATAGTACATGAACCGTGAACTTCCAGATGTTCAAACTGGATTTAGAAAAGACAGAGGAACCAGAGATCAAATTGCCAACATCTGTTGGATCATAGAAAAAGCAAAAGAATTCCATAAAAACATCTACTTCTGCTTCATTGACTACTTAAAGCCTTTGACTGTGTGGATCACAACAAACTGTAGAAAATTCTTAAAGAGATGGGAATACCAGACCACCTTACCTGTCTCCTGCAAAACTTGTATGTAGGTCAAGAAGAAACAGTTAGAACCATACATGGAACAACAGACTGGTTCAAAAGTGGAAAAGGAGTACCTCAAGACTCTATATTGTCACTTTGCTTATTTAACTTAAATGCAGAGTACATCGTGCAAAATGCCAGGCTGGATGAAGCACAAACTGGAATCAAGATTCCAGGAGAAATATCAATAACCTCAGATATGCAGATGACACCACCCTTATGCCAGAAAGTGAAGAGGAACTAAAGAGCCTCTTGATGAAGTTGAAACAGGAGAGTGAAAAAACTGGCTTAAAATTCAACATTCAACTAACTAAGATCATGGTATCTGGTCCCATCACTTCATGGCAAATAGATGGGGAAACAATGGAAACAAAGACAGGCTTTTTTTCTTGGTCTCCAAAATCACTGCAGATGGTGATTACAGCTATTAAATTAAAAGATATTTGCCCCTTGGAATAAAAGCTATGATAAACCTAGGCAGTGTATTAAAAAGCAAAGACATTACTTTGCCAACAAAAGTCTGTCTAGTCAAAGCTATGGTTTTTCCAGTAGTCATGTATGGATGTGAGAGTTGGACCATAAAGAAGGCTTATTGCCAAACAACTGATGCTTTGAACTGTGGTGTTGGAGAAGACTCTTGAGAGTCCCTTGGAATGCAAGGAGATCAAACCAGTCCATCCTAAAGGAAATCAGTCCTGAATATTCATTGGAGGGACTGATGCTGAAGCTGAAACTCCAATACTTTGCCCACCTGATGCGAAGAGCTGACTCATTAGAAAAGACCCTGATGCTGGGAAAGATTGAAGGCAGGAGGTTAAGGGGACAACAGAGGAAAAGATGGCTGAATGGCATCACTGACTCAATGGACATGAGTTTCGAGCAAGCTCTGGGAGATGGTGAAGGACAGAGAAACCTGGCATACTGCAGTCCATGGGGTCACAAAGAGTTGGACACAACTGAATGACTGAACAACATGATAGCTCTCTAACATATATCCTTTCCTCCATTGTAGTCTGCAAACTGATGCCACAGTTATCCTTCTAAAATGGAGTTCCGTTGGTACCACGCTTGATTAAGAGCTCTTTGAGAGTCCCATGCTACGTTCTAATTTTCCACAAACTTTTTTAAAGTGGGACCTCTTACATGTAACTATCTCTCAGGGATTAAAAAAGTACACATTTTAAAACTCATTAGAGAGCTGAGGTCATAAAGCAACCAACTAATCCAAAAGTTACAAAAAGAAAACTTCTTTCAGTGGGAGAAAGAGCACAAGCATTTGCTTGCCAGGGGTAGATGCTGGATTCATACTAGCTGGCAAGAAAAATTAAGATAATATTTTCAAAGAATTTCTAAAGATCAAGTGTGTACTGGCACAAGAGTAGAGAACCCACGGGAGCCACGAACTCCAGGGAAATTGAAACCTACAGAGAGGCTTGGCCCCACAGAAGTGACCTGGTGATTCACAAGAAAGAGCAGAGCAGGGCAGGCAGGGAAGGGGTGGAGAAAGCTGCCCCATGGTATGGTTCTGGAGGAGGGGGAAGAGCAGCTGCTATAGGAAAAATCAGAAGTCTCACCAGGATTCCTCTCTCATCTTTCCACTATAGAATAAAAACCACAAGCCACTTGGGAAAGGGCAGCAAATCCCATCACCCTCAGACCATAGGTAGAGACACATGAAGGTGATGAATAGAACAGAATAAAAACTACCACCTCTGGGGAAGAGGTAGAAAGAAGTCCTGGGGTCAAACATGTGAAAATACCCTAACTCTGAGGGAAGGGCAGGATAACTGAGAAGGCCCTAACCCAAGACACAGGAACATATCACCTGCCTAAGACAGAGGCTGCTCCACAACAGTAGGAAACAGAAACTTCCAACATAACCACACCATACAAGCAAACACCAAGTATTGAAAAACATTAGGCTCCTTCTGGGAAAGGGCCAACATCCTGCAAAGACTTGAGGCTAAAGATGGAGCAGATTTACTAAATTCCATATATATGCGTTAGTATACTGTATTGGTGTTTTTATTTCTGGTTTACTTCACTCTGTATAATAGGCTCCAGTTTCATCCACCTCATTAGAACTGATTCAAATGTATTCTTTTTAATGGCTAAGTAATATTCCATTGTGTATATGTACAACAGCTTCCTTATCCATTCATCTGCTGATGGGCATCTAGGCTGCTTCCATGTCCTGGCTATTATAAACAGTGCTGCGATGAACATTGGGGTACACATGTCTCTTTCAATTCTGGTTTCCTCGGTGTGTATGTCGAGCAGTGGGATTGCTGGGTCATATGGTAGTTCTACTTCCAGTTTTTTAAGGAATCTCCACACTGTTCTCCATAGTGACTGTACTAGTTTGCATTCCCACCAACAGTGTAAGAAGGTTCCCTTTTCTCCACAGCCTCTCCAGCATTTATTGCTTATAGACTTTTGGATAGCAGCCATTCTGACGGGTGTGAGATGGTACCTCATTGTGGTTTTGATTTGCATTTCTCTGATAATGACTGATGTTGAGCATCTTTTCATGTGTTTGTTAGCCATCTGTATGTCTTCTTTGGAGAAATGTCTGTTTAGTTCTTTGGTCCATTTTTTGATTGGGTTGTTTATTTTTCTGGAATTCAGCTGCAGGAGTTGCTTGTATATTTTTGAGATTAATTGTTTGTCTGTTGCTTTGTTTGCTATTATTTTCTCCCATTTCTGAAGGCTGTCTTTTCACCTTGCTTATAGTTTCCTTTGTTGTGCAAAAGCTTTTAAGTTTAATTAGGTCCCATTTGTTTATTTTTGCTTTTATATCCGTTACTCTGGGAAGTGGGTCATAGAGGATCCTGCTGTGATTTATGTCGGAGAGTGTTTTGCCTATGTTTTCCTCTAGGAATTTTATAGTTTATGGTCTTACATTTAGATCTTTAAACCATTTTGAGTTTATTTTGGGATATCATGTTAGAAAGTGTTCTAGTTTCATTCTTTTACAAGTAGTTGACCAGTTTTCCCAGCACCACTTGTTAAAGAGATTGTCTTTTCTCCATTGTATATTCTTGCCTCCTTTGTCAAAGATAAGGTGTCCATAGGTGCATGGATTTGCCAGTACCATACTGTCTTGATGACTGTGGCTTTGTAGTAGAGCCTGAAGTCAGGCAGTTTGATTCCTCCAGTTCTATTCTTCTTTCTCAAGATTGCTTTGGCTATTCGAGGTTTTTTGTATTTCCATACAAATTGTGAAATTATTTGTTCTAGTTCTGTGAAAACTACCATTGGTAGCTTGATAGGGATTGCATTGAATCTATAGATTGCTTTGGGTGGTATACTAATTTTCACTATATTGATTCTTCCAACCCATGAACATGGTATATTTCTCCATCTATTTGTGTCCTCTTTGATTTCTTTCATCAGTGGACAAAACACAAACTTTAATATTTTCAAACTAAAAATGCTCAGGCCACAACTGAATTAAACCAGAAACTGGTAACAGAAAGTTATCTAGAATATTCCCAACATTTGTAACCTAAACTATACACTTTTAAGTAAACAGTGCATCAAGACAGAAATCAAAAGTAAATTAGGAAATATTTTAATACAACAAAAATAAATATACATATTTTTAGATGTAGACAAAGTAGTGCCTAGAAAAATGTATCCATTAAATTATTATATTAGAAAAAAATGATAAATAATACTCAAAGCAAGCAGAAGGAAGAAAATAATAAATAATAGAAACAAATCAATACAACTAAGAACAGAAAAACAATAGGGAAAAATTAATGAAACCCAAAATCAGTTCTTTGAAAAATATATAGACATAGAGATAGTCCTCTACTCAGACAGATCCTTGCAAAAAAATGAAGATAAATATTACCAATATCAGGAAACAATGAAGAACTATCATAAATACTACAAACACTAAAAAGATAAAAAGAAAAAACTATGCCCATAAATTTAACCTAAATGAAATGAAAAAAAAAAAATTCTTGAGAAGCCAAATTGCCAAAAGTCACTCAAGAAAAAGATAGACATTTTGAATAATTCTATATACCCCAAAGAAATGGAATTTGTATTTCAAAATTTTCTAACAACAAAAATTCCAAATTCAGCTGATCTCTACAGAAAATTCTAGCAAACGTTTAAGAAAAAAATACTGATTTAACAGCAATTTGTCCAGACTATGAAAAAGGAGAAACATTTCACAACTCATTTTTTGAGGCCAGCATTACCCAGATACCAAAACCAAAGATATTGTGAGAAAACTATAGATAAATATCCCTTATGTAAATTGATGAAAAAAAAATCCTCAACAAAATATTAGCAAATAAAATCCAGCAATATATGAAAAGAATAGTATATCATGACCGAGTAGATTTTATCCAGGTATGCAAGATGGGTTCAATATTCAGAAATTAAACACTCATATGATCAGTTCAATAGATGCAAAACTGCATTTGACAGAAATCAATATCCTTTTTGATTAAAAACTCTTAACAAATTGGAATAGAAACAAATTTCTTCAATATAATAAAGAGCATCTACAGAAAGTTACACCTAATTAATACTAAATAACAGTGAAAGACAAAGCTTATCCACCAAGCCCAGGATCGATACAAAGATACCCACTTTCACCATTAATTAGTCAAGAAAAAGAAATAATAGACATGGATATTGAAAAGGAATAAATGAAAACTGTCATTTCTCTGATATTATCTACAAGGAAAAGTCCAAAAGAGTTATTTAAAAAAGCTATTAGAACTCATCATTGAGTTCAAGGAGGTTGCAAAATTCAAGATTATATGCAAAAATCAATGACATTTGTATACATTAGCAAGTAGCAATTGGAAAATGAAAGTTATAAATATACTATTTCCAATTATATCTAAGAAAAGGGAAATACCTAGGTATAAATCTAACAAAATATATATAAAAGCTGTATGCTGGAAACTAGAAAACAAATGGAAAAAATTAAAAAGTAAATAAATGACGTGGTATACCATGTTAATAGATTTTAAAATACAGTATTATTAGCATATTATTCTCTCCAAACTGATCTATGGATTCAACACAATTCTAATGAATCTCAACAAAGTTTTTTGTAATAATCAATAAGCCTAATTTAAAACTATATGGAAATAAACTAGATTAGTCAAAGCAATTTTTGAAAATATAAGTCAAATACTCATCTGATTTCAAGACCATAATGCTATAGTAATCAAGGCAGTGTGTTATTAGAGAAAGAATACAACTATAGATTAAGGGGGAAAATGAAGTCCAGAAATAGACCCACACATATATAGATAATAGATTTCTGACAATGTTATCCAAACAAGCAATAGAGAAAGAATAGTCATTTTAACAAATGGTGTGGGAATTATCAGATAGCCATATGGGAAGAGGTCTTCATTCATACCTTACATCATGTAAAAAATTAACTCAAAATAGAGCATAGCTTTAAATGCAAAGTTTGAGCAAACTCGGGGAGATAGTGAAGGACAAGGAAGCCTGGAGTGCTGCAGTTTATGAGGTCGCAATGAGTAGGAAGTGACTGAGCAACTGAACAATAACAACCAAATGCAAAATTCATAACTTGAAAATTTCTAGAATAAAACACAGTAGAGAGATTTAGATATAATACCAAAAGCACAATTCATAAAAGCAATACTTGATAAGGTGGACTTCATTTAATTAAGAATCTCTGTTCTTTGAGGGATATTGTGAAGAGAATAAAAACTCAAGCCACAAAACTAGGAGAAAATATTTTTAAAGTACATACCTAAAAGATAACTCATATTCAGAATATCAACATAACTTTCAAATCTCAAGAATAAGAAAACAAACAATTCAATGAAAGTAGGCAAACAATTTTACGACCCTACAAAGATGTCTTACATGATACAACTACATGAAAATATGCTTAGTGTCATTAGTTATCAGGGAAATGCAAATGAAAGCTAAATGGGATGTTAAAACCTATGAAGGATCTGTGATTTTACTCTATTTGCACAATAACAAGTTTGTCTGCTACTGTTTTATAGACTTTGGCAAAGATACAAGACTTCTGGGTCAGAGACAAAGGACAATTTATTACTCACAGTACCTCCAAGTATCAAAGGGGCAACACAGAGGTAGGCCCAGAAAGATTCCATGCATACATTGCATTTATGTTACAGCCAGGGAACACCAAGTTTGGAAAACCTCTATCATTTGCAAGCAAATTTGCCTAAGATACGCCCTGAAGAGAGACATTACTTTACTAGACTGGACAGCAAACAAATATCCTCTGTGCTCTGGAGGGAGACACTAACTTCCAAGGCTGTCATACAAATACCCTTGAAATCCAAAACAAAAGGCTGTTTGTGGCTCTGCCCTGCTCATAGCACATGCAAGACACCAACGGGAAATTATCTCCCAACATGAGTTATCACTACACATCTATGAGAATGGCTAATAATAATAATATCACAACCATAAGGATATGAGTGACTAAAAATCTCATACAGAACTTTTGAGAATGCAAAATTATACTATGGAAAACAATGGAATATTTTTTTTATAAAATTAAACATATACTTTCCATATGACCCAGAAATATCACTCATAGGCATTCGCCTAGTTGAAAACAAAAAACCTGTTCTGCAAATATTTATAGCATCTTTACTCCTATTGCTAAAAACTGGAAACAACACAAATATCCCTCAAGGGATGAATGGATCAACAAACTGGGACCTTCATGCAATGGAAAATTATTCAGCAACAAAAAAGCAAACTACTGGAACACAGGACAACATGAAGAGATCTCCAGTGCACTACAGTAAGTACATTATGGGAAGAATCAGACTCAAAAGGCTACCAACTACATGACTCCTTTTATATGACATCCTGGAAAAGGTAAATAGAAAGAGAAAATACATCAGCAATTTCCAGGAACTGGAAGTAGGGAAAAAGATTGACTCCAAATGGGGGGATTTTTTTAGGTGATGGGACTGTCTTATACCTGAGTGGTGGTGATTATACCATGTGTTTGTCAAAACTCACAGGACTATACACTAAGAAGAAATTTTACTGTATGTAAATTGTAACTTTTAAAAGATTAGGGGCAAGGAAAGTTACATGTATAAGCTCTAGCATTAGACTACCTAAGCTCTGTGTGTGTGTTAATCACTCAGTTGTGTCCGACTCTTTGCAACCCTATGGACTGTAGTCCATCAGGCTCCTCTGTCCATGAATTCTCCAGGCAAGAATACTGGAGTGGGTTGCCATTTCCTTCTCTGACCCAGGGATCGAACCCAGGTCTCCTGCATTGCAGCAGATTCTTTACTGTCTGAGCCATCAGGGAAGCCACCTAAGCTCTGCCTCTTCCTAAATGTCAATCTTGGGTATAATCTTGAATTCTAAGCAACAATTTTCTCAACTGTAAAGTGAGATTAATAATAGTATTCAGAGTTGTTAGCTTTCCTTGTTGTTTCATCGGTAATTAGTATTTGATGTTCTATTATACATTCAACATTGTGTTTGATATTGAGGATACAAAAATGAATCTGTTACATGGCTCCAGGCTTCCATAAGGCTACAAACATTTCCTGAATGAGCAAATTAACCACAATTGTTTAACTGCCATTAGATTATTACAAAAATTAACAGAAGCCAGTGTTAAACACTTACTGAGCCAAGTTCATGTTAATTATTTTAAATATAGGTCAACTTAAGCAAGAATTTTCTAAAATAGGAATAGAAATTTCAAGTCAAGTCTAAGAAATCCTACTAGTAGACCAGATATTTCTAGGATAGTCTTTATAGATAATTTTAAAAGACTTGAAATTGCATCTATTTATAGTTTATCAGCCTCAGAAAGCATTAGTCTAAATTGCTTTCACCAATTTATTCTAGCACATAATATTACTTTAATTTGAGTAAGAGGATCAAAAAAGCATTATAAAAAGAATATGAAATTGTATTTCTTCATTTACCAAGACTTCATGTATCTGGATAAAACATTTCTCTAAAAAATAAAGCTACAAGGAATCACTGAAAATAGATGAAGAAACTATGAAAGTATTCCACAAAAATCTATTCCTGCCAACAAGAAGAGAATTAATGATTTCACCTTTATATAACATAAGAGATCCAATCATCTGCATGAGCCAATAGCTTTCTGTGTCTATCATGTACCTCTCTGTCAATAAAATGGAATGTCCTTACTTCAGGCTTAGTATAACAGAAGTATGAGAAACTTATGCCAGAACATACTACAGCTACTGTTATAGAGTTAACTACATTTTCACCATATTCATTATGCATTTATTGAAGGCCTATTATATGCTCATTTCTGACAGGATGATGCTCTATAGGCAGTTTGTTTTAAATGTGTCCTTTCCATTCAAGGCTAGAAGAAAAGCGAGCTATTCTTATTCCAAAGATTTCCTATCTACTGTCATCTCACATCACGTCTCAGTACAACACTGTGAGAAGTGTTCTTGGAGTGTTATCAACTAAAAATTCCGCAACGAGTATGGCTTTTTGCACAGGATTTCACACTGAATAATATAGTAACATCTAGAGATTCCTAACCTAGTTTAAAAAAAAAGAGAACATTTTAAAAGATATTTTAAACTGCATGACATATGCACAAGGGGCTTCTCAAACAGAGCCCACAGACTCGTTCTCACCATTTCACTTGCTCAGAACTATTATTTTGGAATATGGAGCCCACCAATATGGATCTCCGAAAGTTTCACTCGTTGAAAATATACCTAAGGATTATATCACTCATTAAGAAGCCAGTGTGTGAAAAGATATGAGAGAAAAACAAAATTCAAATGATAACTGAAACAAATAAAAATAAAATGAGTACAAATTTCCCTTGGACAAACCCAGAGAAAATGATCACTGGCTAGCTGACCTTGCCTTTTTCCATTAACATTTTCTAAAATGCCAGAGAGGTGGCTGTCAAAGCCATGTTGAAGGCTACTCCTTTGCTTTTCAAGGTGGTGTTCTTCCTCGACAATAGAAGAAAGCACACGTGGTGGCTTCTGGTCATCAAGGGTCTGATTGGGCCACAGGGTCATTATGGAACAGGAGTCCTTTGCATGTTGGCCAAGTATGGGGCTTGAACTTTGGCCAGAGTCCTGCAAATCACTATTACAACAGGGGAAATGATCCACTTCAAGAAACAAGGAATCTGTGTTCTCTTGGCGCTGATCAGTGCCTTGTTCTTCATCTTCAAAGCAAGTTTCTGGAATCTGAGTATCATTTAAGTCCTGGTCTAGCATATCACTCAATTTAGAGTCTTGTTTGCTGAAGTGAACCAGCGAAGCAGAGAATGTGTCTCTTGCTTGCTGGAGAGCTTCATAAACCCTAGATATCCAGAAAGAGATGGGCTGGAAAGAGTTCTGAACATCCTGAGATGCCATGGCCAACAGCATGGCCAGCTATCTGATGTCTACAAGTCCACTTGCTCCATTCCTTCAATACTCTGGACTTAATATGAGCTACGGAACATGCATGATGAGAAATTAAACTGGACGTCTCTTAATGGCTGTGAATATTTCACTCTCAAAACTTCTCAGCTGAAACAGAGGAAAGAAATACTTACACCTGTTAAAGTTACAACCTCAGGCCACCACCAGATTCCTACAGTCTATGTCAAACAGCATTTGGGGACAAAAAGGGGTCATCATTGGAATCCTTAAGGCAGCTAAATAAAACTGACTGTGAAAATGTGAATGTAGATTATTTCAATGCCTGTTCACCTCTGCAGACATGTGCAAAACTTCCATTAGCAGTAATGGGCTCTATTCATGTGGACTGAAAGAAGTCTGTCCTCATAGGCCATGCTTAACAGCGTGAAAAGGATAAATGAATCTTCATTAAGAGGCAGTTGGATGTGACATCTCAAAATAGAAAGGTTGGATGCTTCATCCGCAGATCCCAGAGAGCAGGCTAATAAGCATCTCTGCTTTGTGACACAAAGATTTATCCTTTCAAAGGAAAAGTGTACCTAGAATTAAAAAGCTTTTAACAAAGCTGAGAGCAGGGTTATATATTTTTATGCAATTTTCAAAAATTACACATATTCTTGGGGAACAACCAACCTCTGAAAGATTGAGGGTGGCAAATGGATTACACAGCTTACTGGAGACATGTCCTTAGCATTCTGTTACCCTTGTCTGTGTTCCAAATGCCCAAAGATAGCCCTCCACAACCTGCGAGATTCCTGGGAGATACTTCTTCCCATGAGATTCACAGCCTGATATAGGCAGCTACAGGACATCGACAGAGTAACAATGTACAATGAAGATTCTAGGGCTACATAGCTATACTTTCACAGATATACATGCATACAAACAGGTACATATATACCTGTGATACATAAGCATATGGATGTGCATTATGTATGTACATACTTATTGCCTTTACATTGCTCATCAGTATCTCACGATGAATGTTATAAATGATGGCAGAGCGTTCACTGCTTGCACTTAATCACCCCATCTCTTTTATAGTAATAGCTTCTTTCTGACCAAATCTATCAACCATCCTTTAAATTTCAGCCCTCTTGACCTCAGGCTAGTACACGTGACATGATTACCTACCTAAAAATTTCTCTTTAGACTTTGTGCTAGCCACACATTGATTCATTCAATAAACAAATATCGATTAAGTGACTATGAAGGGCTGGGCACAATGCCAGGTATAAGGTAACCCTGAAGTATCTGTCCCTGTGGAGCCCACATTCCAGTTAAAGGGAAACTGAGCTCTCTGCACTTTCTTGAGGCTGAATAATTCATGTGTCTGTCTTTCAGGCTCTTCCCTGTCTACCAGCAACTACATACATGCAATCACTCATTGTCCTACAGTTTCTCCTCTCCTCCACTTTATACTCATCAGCTGGGAGAGCTGACCTATCCATAAGTCTCAATTAACACTCATTTTTAAAACTCCAAAATATACATCTCCAGGCCTAGCTAAATCCCTTTTACCAGACTTGCACATCTGGTTATCTAAGCCAGAGGTTCTCAAACTCTGCTGTGTCAGAATCACCTGGTGAGCTAATAAAGAAAACAGAGGCCCAGGTTGATTGAAGGACCTGGACCTTTACATTTTTTTCAGGTGCTTCAGGTGATTCTGACGCCCACCCCCCAACGTGTGACAAATGCTGTTCTAAGGAAAGAGCTATACTTGGACACCTCACCCAAATCTCAACTTCAGCTCATCAAAACACAGCACACCACTTTTGTTACAAGGGTTCAACTCTCTAGACTTACATTTGCAAGTGAAGTGTTCGTCGCTCAGTGATGTCTGACTCTTTGCAATCCCATGGACTGTAGCCTGCCAGATTCCTCTGTCCATAGGATTCCCCAGGCAAGAATACTGGAGTGGGTAGCCATTCCCTTCTCCAGGGGATCTTTGGTTGTGAATTTCTCTTTAAACCTCCCCCTTTCCATTTCTTCCATCCCAAGTTCTGCTAATTTGGGGTCTATAAAGACTCACTTCCATTACATCTTACATAGTTATCACCTTTCCCCACACTCTAATATCCTCAGATATTAGATACCTAGTCAGTTTCAGTTTCTAGTCTTCCCCAACTTCAATCTATCCTCTAGGTTTTCTCACCATACTTGATCTTGCATCAGGTGTATTGCCTGTCTTCTCCCTTAGAATGGAAATTCCATGGAAGGCAGGGACCGTCCGTTTTGTTCTCTGGTTTATCCCCATGCCTTCAAGTATGCTGAGCACATAATAAATCTTCAATGAATGAATTAACAAATCCTATTTAAAATTGTGCAAAGAACAGTGTCTAGCATATAGTATGTACTCAAATGTGTTAAACTAATTAATAAAACCTTCTCAGAACTGTTGAAAACATCTTAATGTTACCATACAAATTCCCTGCTTGTAACACTGAAGAGTTCTTTCAGCGTTTGTTCCACCCCATTTCACCACCCACAATTTTGGGGTTTTTTTTTTTTGTATGTTTGTTCGCTTTTCCTCCATAAATATTTTGCTTAATTTAATATGCTTTGGGGCAACACAAGCCTTGAAAGTTTCCTAAAAAAGAACTAGGCTTAGTTTCTACCACTGTGCTTTACATGAAACTTTTTAAGATAGAAATAACATATCTTCCCTAATAATCGAATAATCTTTTTATTTTTCTATTATACAGAGAAAACTTTATTTTCTTATACAACCCAAAATCTATGAATTTATACCAGCATTTTCTTATCCAATCTTGGATCTAGTAATAGCCCATGCTTTTGGTCTTATGTCTTCATGTCTCTTGAAATCTCTGTCCATCAAACCCTCATGGCAACATCTTAAAAAATAAATCTTGCATCATTCTCCTAGTTTAAAAACAAACCACAAAAAAATAAATAAATAAAATATGGCTCCCTATTTCTCCTTCAAAATTTGAGCAATGGCAAAGGTTAATTCGTTTGTTAACACAGAATTTTTTAAAAATTAATTTGAATGCCTCCAGCTCACTGCAGTCATCACCGCTCTCTGTTTATACCCATTAGCTTCACTCCTTTCTGTGTAGCCTGCCTGACCCCTGGAGGCATGTGGTTTTCAAGTTCTATGCTGTACGATAAAGTTTATACTCTTTACCATGGCAAACAAGAGGAGAGATGCTCAAAAAATTGATATCAGCACGTCTTACTGCCCTTACGGCCAGAGCGGGGTGGGGCGGGTCCCTAAGCGGACCTCCTGCTGGGTGTCGACTCTTCAACTGCTGAATCACTAGCTGTGAGGAGGTCTGGGGGTGCAACAGGACAGTTTCAGGGGCCTCAGATCAATGGTTCTTTATCAACCAACTTGAAACTATTTCAATACCCTATCTTTTGTCCTAACTAAAGGTCCAGCTGAGTGTGAGGGTTCCCACTGACACTACCCACAGTGGGAACTCAGCCAGTCCTCACCACTCCTCACACTAACACACTAAGCGTTTTCCAAAGTGACTGCGCTCCTTCCCGAGCTCTGCCTGTTCTGCCCAGGATGCCCTCTCTCCCTGCTCTGCCTGGCAAACACATACTCTCTAGAATGAGTCAACCTTCATCTACAATCAAAGGTGTGGCCTCAGAGTGCTTTGAGTGTGCCATTATGATAGAAGGTTTTATTTGTTGTGGTGATTATTGGTCAGGCTTCCTCTTCCAATGGACGGTGAGAGCTTAAGTGCTGGGACTGTGTTCATACTTTCTAGTTCCAGGACACACACATGGTAGAGACACTATCAAAGTTTGTTGAATGAGTGAATGAAGAGTACTAGTGAAAAAATGTAAAGCTAAGTAGCCCGAGTTCCTTCATTTTTCTTCAGCAGTAAAGTAGGTGACCTCTAGCAGCTCCCTTCCACTTTAAAACCCAAGAATTTATCTGTGTGGGGCAAAAAGCATTTTAACACTGAGGCTGGATGTGTTCTACAGTAAGTAACCTTTTCAGGGATTTGTTCTTTACTTTTCTCAATAACTATCATTAGATGATCTCAAAGTGATTGGAAAGACACCAAGTCTCAGTCTATATGCGAAAGGATGTTCAGTTGTATACCAAAATAGTTCAAGGAAAAGACATCTAGAGCCAGAATCTGAAAACTTACCAAGTTAGCATCACTGGAGAGCTTTCATTGTATATTAAAGCAGTCTGAAGCCAAAGGGTTATGAACTGGCAGAGTAATCAAGGAGATATCTTCACTGCTTAGGTAAATTCAACTTAATTGGTGAAGCATGCCAAGGGTAATACCAGTTATATAGTTGGGGGGAGAGGGGTTGGCTTCCTTACTGCTTAGAAGACAAAGTTGATTCTGGTGCTCTACTAAAAATTTTTTAATAAAAAATAAAATGAAACTACATGAGAAAAGAACAGATGGTCCAGGTCCCTTGATTAGAAGAAAAATACAAGTAAAGTCTGTGGTAGCTGAGAGGGCTCATTATTTGAATTAAAATAGTTCATGAGCTTCTGTGATTTTAAGTATAATATATACTTACAGGCCTCTCAAAATATTCAGAATAAACTAGCAAGCTAATAAAGAAATAGCAGCAACTGATAAAGATGAAGACTCTCATACCAGTCAATCCTACAGGAGAACAGTCCTGAATATTCATTGGAAGGACTGATGCTGAAGCTGAAGCTCCAATACTTTGGCCACCTGATACAAAGAACTGACTCATTGGAAAAGACCCTGATGCTGGGAAAGATTGAAGGCAGGAGGAGAAGGGGATGACAGGGATGAGATGGTTAGATGGCATCACCAACTTGATGGACATCATTTTGATCAAGCTCCAGGAGTTGGTGATGGACTATGAAGCCTGGCATGCTGCAGTCCATGGGGTTGCAAAGAGTCAGACATGACTGAGTGACTGAACTGACTGGGTAACTGATAAAGACGAAAGTAAAGCCACTGATGAATTCCTAGGGGCTACATTTCTTTAAATTTTGTTTTAATTAGAATTACACTTTAACTATAAAAGTGTTCAACTAAGGTTATTTAAAACATAAGAAATGACCACACAGTCAACACTAAAGAGTTGTGCTTATGCAGAAAATGATCAAATTCCTGAGCCATACATGTTTACCTTTGCGCTTTCTCACACATGTTGACCATCCTGCGAAGGGTAACTGTGAACAAAAGTGTGCCATCCCCAGAATAAAAATGCTCAGGGTCTTTTAAAGGCTATTAGGTAAATCTTTCTGACCTCACTTCCTATCTGATGACAGACGGTTGGATGGAAGAGGAGAGTGATGACCTAAGAAGAAAACCAGCTTCTAGGAGTTACGCCTTAAAAAATCCATGTTATTTTGATGAAATCTCAAGTGGAAGCCCATAAGCATGTATGGTTTTTAAAAGATTATCAGCTCCTGGAGAGAGTCAGATACATTCTGAGAGAGAAGAAAATGTTTCAAATGATATGGTCCCCAGGAAACCAAACCCCAGATCAAAATCTTATACAAGTTCATCTACTGAAGTGTGTTGATGTTTAACATTTTTTAAAGGAGAGATCACTTTGGAAAATCTACTCTTATTCTCTACCAAAATCTGTAGGGCAATCATAAGTAAAAGGCAAGAATACTGGGTTTATTTAAAGTCCCTCTGGCAGCCATTAGTTAACTTCCTTGTGTCATCTGTTAGATGTGGGTTATTTATTACTGGTTTCCTGGAGTGGTCATGAGGCTAATTAAGTCTACGATTTTTATGACAATTATCATACTTTTAGGAGAAAGGCATTTTGCATTACCTAGCATGAACAAGAAGGCATAGAAAGATGAATAATGCATGAAGTCAAAATAAAAACTATAATATAGGCTGCAAGCCATCTTTAGCATGATTCCAAAGAGTCTATAGGTGTTTTCTGTTAAGAGCAAATTTGGTATGTGAGTATGAAAATGTGGAATTGAGATGAAATATCTTTTTTAGCCTTTGTCCAAAATGTTCTAAATGTTGGGTTTTAACAAACACAAAAATCAACTACTGAAGACTCTTGATGTCAACAATATAGATATAACACACCCATATTGTCATTGCTGAGGAATGGGCAATCCAATAGACCCTTCACTGCTGGGCTTCAGGGGGGCAATTAGCAAAAAGCAAAACATGAAACTTCATTCTAACCAAAACATACTTTCATCACTAGACATTGAGAAAAATTAGTCAGTGTGAAAAGAATTAGCAATGGCTTTGGAATCACACAAAATCAGGGTTGGATGGTCCCTCAATTATGGCAGAGCACGGGGCTAGTCAGGTTACCTGGGTGCACCTCCATGTCTTTATCTGTAATATGGAGAACACTACCCTCTACCCCCTGTCTTGCAATTCACTATGGAAATTGGGTTATACAATGTTTTTAAAGCACCTGGAAGAGTCCGGTACGTAACAGCCACTCAATATCAGCTTTTCATTACTAAACTAAAATTTTTGACATTTTAGAAGGTAAAAATACATTAACCTTACATATACAATGGATAAACAACAAGATTCTACTGTATAGCACTGGGAACTATATTCAGTATCCTTTAATAAACCATAATGGAAAAGAATATGAAAAAGAATGTGTACATATATATTACTGAATCACTCTGCTATACACCAGACACTTATACAACACTGTAAATCAACTATACTTCAATAAAATTAATATTTTAATTGTAAGGTATTTTCCTAATAAGTAGTCAACATGGGATTCAAATCCAGGTCTAAGGATTCCATGGTCTATTTTCATCCAGTTCCCATCCCACCTTGGTTGCCTATTTTACTAATGCAACCCTTCTAAAAATAAAAAATTTTGCAACTTTCCAAAATAAGTTTGATAAAGTTTGAAAAAATTACCCTTTTCCCAAGTAAGTGTAATAAAGTAAAAAAATTCTAAACTACAACCTAATTCAAGGAAGACTTATTTTAAAATCTATTATCAGACTGTAGGCAACAGAAAGCTTTGTATATGAGCATAATAAGCTCAAAAGACTCTCTGCATTCTCTCCTACCCACCCCTCAAAAAAAGTCCTCCACAAGATTTAGAAGGCTATGGGTGGTTTGACTTCTTGTCTTTCATTACTCTCTATTTGCTCTCTATGTTTTAGCATCTCACCACCTCCTTTCAGCATCTTACTTCACCAGGCTCATCTCCACTGGCTGAGAAAGCACTCCTCCCTCTAGGTTTCCTTCCCCTGTCCCCCCGAACCCATTCAACTCCTTTCAGGACTTAACTTATACTTTGCTCTTCAGAATGCTTTGCTTGACAACCAAACCTCATAATCCAGACCCAAATGTGTCCCCCTGAAATGTCTCTTTCTTCTTCTTAACACATTATATTTGTAGCTTATTGATGACTTATGTAATTATTTCTTTTAACAGTGTCTTCCTCACTAAACTAGAAGCTCCATGAAATCAGGTAGTGTTATTGTTTCTTTGCCCTTTTGTCAGCAGCCAGTTGAGTCACTACCATAGAATAGGCAATCTATAGTTTTGCATATCTGAATACACACAGACAATATTATTTATTTCATTTAACATTTTAAGGCCTTCTGTATATTTTCATAGTGCTTTGTGGTTACCATTTTTAATGATTTAACATTTAAAAACTAAATTTTCAATTAAAACCTGAATAACTTTTCCCAAATTTGAATCTATGAAAGTACTTATTTTAAAAACAATATGCAATCCTTTACATTTCAGAAAAAATATATCCAGTATACTCCATCAGAATATAGTTAAATTATGTTAATCCAGACATCATAAATTTTACATTTATAAAAACTTTGACAGGAGTGAAGGTAAAGCTTACTTCTGCATTTTCTATTGAACTAAAATTGAAAAGAAAACTAGTTAAATAAGATTATCATCATCATCACCCTCATCATCAAAATATTTCAGGGGATGATTTACCTTACAGTTCTTTTTTTTCATTAAGAGATTAGGAGAAGGCTCTAAAAAGTTTTCTTTTCTAATCAAGTCCCAGTAATGTTCATGCTGCTGGTCTTTGACACCTCAAACAGCAAGGTTTTACCGAGGTATGACTTACAGGTCATAAAATTCACCTTTCTAAACACACCCATTCTAGTCATAAACAGTTCAATATTTTTTAGTAAATTCATTGAATTGTGCAACTATCATTATAATCCAATGTTAGAATGTCTTCATTACCCCAGTAAGATTTCTAATGACGGTTTACAGTTAATCCCCATTCCCACCTCCAGTCCCAGGCAATGACTAATCTACTTTCCATCTTTATAATTTGCCTTTTCTCGGCATTCCATACAAATGGAATCACACAATAAAGAAAAAGATTATGAGAGACAGTTGAAATAATACTAAAATAGATATGTGGCACCATCAGCCAGTTCCACTTCTGCAACTACCTACGATCTTGGGAAAGATGTTTAATTCCCTAGACACCCATTTCCTTATCTGAAAAATGATAGAGTTGCACTTGGAAACTTGTCAGTATTCCTTGCAGAGAATATTCTAAATCAGGAGTTTGGGGAGCTTCCCTTAGCCACCTTCCATTGGAATATGTACTCCAACACTCATGAAATTCATTTTGCTTCAAACAGAGCTATGATACAGACATCACAAATTCAAGAAGTTAGCAACCATATCAAGCATATAGAAGGCATCAATTTATTGAATCAAACTGAACTGAATTTGGTTGGCCTCCACAAACTAAGTTTCCTTAATCCTGTAAGATCTGGGAATTTTTTTAATATAAATTTTAAACTATTTGCAATATGTTAAATAAATAAACTTTTTCTTAAAGACTATTTTATTTTCTCAGAATCTCAAAAGGACTCTTTTTAATTTTAAATTTTTTTTAATTGAAGGGTAATTTCTTTACAGAATTGTGTTCGTTTCTGCCAAGCATCAACATGAATTAGCCATAGGTATACATATGTACCCTCTCTCTTGAACCTCTCACCCACCTTCCTCCCCATCCTACCCCTCTAGGTTGTTACAGAGCCCCAATCTGAGTTCTCAAAGGGGCTCTTTTACCCACTGTTACTTCTATAAATAGCACAGGTTGGTGAGGTTAGTTTGTCTCTGAAAGATACTCAGCAACCAAAATTACACAAATTTTAATCTGTGAGGAGGGAAATAGGAATCTTTCATCTAATGAGATTTTCATGTATAGCCAGAAAACCATTCCAACACAAATTATTAACCCATTGCACATGTTCCTGCTAGGTCCTGGAACATGGCCTCACATTCTTGTTTACACTTGCCCTCTTCTGTCTATGAATGAACATATCAATACTCTTATGTTGGAACTCAACCTAAATCACTGCTAACAAATGTTCAATATTTTCCTTATGTTTTCCTTTCCTTTGTTTACAAAAGCTACAAACTAAACAGGTAGTAAAATTGTTTATTACTAAAATGATGATTGCTACACATTTTATCTCCTTCATTAGTGGTTATCAAAACAAGGTCTCCAGGGGTCCTTGATGACTTGGCTCTTAGAAGCCAAGTGTAATGTTAATAACACAACAATGTCAATACTTCTGTGTCTGGCAAACATTAATAATCAGACCCCCTGGGATCCCATCAAAAGCAGCAGCCTTAATGGGATCTTTGTGGCTTCAAACATAAGTAGGTTGGGTGGGTGGTACATGATGTCTCTCAGGTCTGCCCAGCCACAGTGGCCCCAATCAAAGAACATTTGAAAACATCCCTTTTACATTTCCCTTTGCACTGGCAGGGAATTTCACATAAGAAATGGGAGCATATTTTCTAAGCATGATAGTGGATTCAAACATTCTTAACTAATTATACATACAAATGTGACCTATTTTATAACATCAGATATAATTATACAAATACAAATTGTGTCTATTCAGTTAGATCTAAATAATAGTTATTTTTCTACTTTAAGCCAACAATGCCTATATTTTACTTTTTACTTCTCTTTCTTGTTTAATACTTCCAATTTCTCACTAAAAGATGTGGAAGTTTGCTTACTGAAGCATAACAAATACCCCTGCAGACTTCTGTTAACACAGCTCAGTTCAACTAGCATTTACTACCATAATGAATGGGATTCTACTTTCTAGTAGTAAAATACTACCTTTTATTTCAAAAAGCATCCTAGTATGAGTCCTCCAATAGAGCAGCTAATGGAAAGGAAAATCCTCCAACTGATATGGAAAACGACATTTCACACTGGTGTCCCATTTCTAAACAGAGTCCCACATAAAATATACATTTGGAGTTAGTTTCAGATTTGGTTGGGGGGAAGGGAATTCTAAAAGGAACTCATGCTAAAATGTTCTTAAAATTAATATCTGTTGGGTTTTTGACTATAAAGCCTACCTGTGGGAAAAACAAACATTTAAAAGGACTCTGACATCCTTCCAACATAGAATAGTGAGCTACAAAGTACATCTTTAATAAGCATTACTTGTTTAGTGGCAGAAGAGTGATGGAAAGATTTGGGAAGATCAAAGACCAACTTAAAAAACAACAAAGGTTTTCTGCTTAAGAGTCCTAGTAAGACACAGAGCTTCATCATACTTTCCATAATGTGCCTTATACAAAATGCATGATTTGTATTTTGCTTCAAGATAATTTTAAAAGAAACATTCAAAGAGTTAATGCCCTAATGGTAAGGTTTTCTCCATCACCCTCTTTCTCATCAAGTGGCCCACATTATTGTGGAATGACAATTATAAATTACCATTCTGTGGTTAATACTGACTAGGGAAAATAAAAGAGAAAATCAGTCTTTAAGCAGATAGCAGTTTCATTCTATAAAGCTGACATTAATTGTTCCTAAATAATAAGAACTGTTTTGAGGATCCAGAGAATAGAAAGTAAGAAAATAAGATTCAAAATGTTTTTGGAATCCCTAAATTCATACATTTCAAACAGTACCCATTACCTTGTCATTAAACCTCAACATTAAAGCCTGAATAATATAAGCTCACAATTATGTGAGATTTTGTGAATAAGGCCTTTGCTCCTGTAAGTGGGTTTTAGAGGAATGTGGATATTTTGATGGAACTGTATAACCATAGACACGCCCTTCCTTTTACCTTAATCCATCAGACAGAAAAATCATGAAATTTTTAAAGCTGGTACTCCAATAACTAGTCTAGAACTGACTACTCAAATAGCTAGCTAAACATATGCTCATAGACACCCACTTCAATGCAGAAAAAGTGACCTGTGCTACTGACTATTCTATACAAACAATAATGCTTTCTCTTGCCGCCTCCACATCAACTGATTTTTTTTTTAAGGCATGTGTCTCTTTAAAGTATAATGAGCCTTGCTGACAAGAGAAGCATAAAACCCAATATCCTCTGATAAATCTAACTCATAGCACGATGGATCTCTGAAAGATATCACAGTGAGATCAATTGTTGGTGATGATAACATTCTTTAGCACATGCAGACGAACATATGAGTGTTAAACTTACATGTAATTTCCTCATCTATAGTGAAAATGACATGTTCATCTTCAATACATCAAAACCCCTCAAAGCTACCCACAAAGTTGGTGAGACAGTTTCACTAGCTCCAGCAAAAGATGTGTGTTTAAGGCCTTCTCAGATTATCCAGGGAACCCATGCTGGAGAAGTAAAGAAAGACTCTCAGCTCACCAAACTATCAGCAATTGCTTCTACCTAAACTAGCAAGGTTCACTGAGGTCTACCCAGAAGTCAGTCATAAGATTTCATAGTATGGCTATTCCAAATACAAAAAGGCTCAGAGTTTCTGCCAAAAATTGACTCGGGACTATTTACAGTATACACACACACACATCATAGTCATTGGGAAGGTGAAAAATCATGAAGGGAATTATCTGCAGCTTTTGAAATAGTGATGTGTGTTTTGAGAGTTCTCAAACTTAGGTGTTAAACATTTCCATAGCAGCTTGTACCTACAGAGAGCCTCAGATTTGTTTTTATTAATATCCTAGCATCACAGAAGCAGCTCAAATGCCACAAGAAGAATCTGTTTCTAAGGTAACTCACTAGGCACCCTCACATAAATAGCTTGGAAAATAGAGCTGCTCATATTCCAACTGTAAAGTGCCCAAACCTGTGGAAGGACTTTTAGTATCTTCCCAACCTTCAAGCTAATGTCTCCCATCACCAGCAATCAGCTAGCTGTGTAACATGGTCATTTGCTGGGTCGAATTCTTGAGCAGGGGACAATAACCCATCATCTAAAATGCAAGAAAACAAACAGCAAAGGATGGAAAATTTAAAGAGACAGATCTGCTCCCTCTTGAGCAACGAAAACAAGGAAATGGAGACAATAGGGTGTAATTTAGAAACAAAACGTCTTTGTTAATAAATGTTAAAACTGGGTGATGGGTACGAGGGCTTCATTATGCCATTCTCTATTTTCATATAAGTTTGAAAATTTCCATAATAAAATGATATTTTTTAAATGAATATTTCTTCCCAGCCTCCCTACCATAATACACTGAAGGAAACAGGGATTCAAAGATATTAAGTAAGCTCCTCTGATGGTTAATTTTATATGCCAACTTGGCTGGGCCACAGTGCCCAGATCTTTGATCAAATGTTACTCTGGATATTTCTGTGAGGGTGTTTTTTGTGGATGAGATTAACAATTAAAACGGTGAACTTGTATAAAGCAGATTTCCTTTCATAAAATGCATGGGCCAGACATGATCAGCTGAAGACCTTAACAGAGAGTGACCTCCCCTGAGCAAGAAGGAAAGTTGCCAGTAGATGACCTTCGGACATCAACTGCAACATTTGCTTTTTCCCTGGTCTCTAGCATTTCAACCTGCCCTGCAGATTTGGGACTTGCCAGCCTCTACAAGATAATAAGCTAATTCCTAAAAAACATAAAAGAAAAAAAAAAAGAACCAATATAATGTATTTGTGTGTTTCTCTCTCTCCACCCCAAAATGAGCAAGATGTGTTCTATCGCATCTAAGGTCAATCTCTCCATCCTGTCAATTAGTCTTAATTTCAGGAACTTATAGCATTTATAATAATCTATAATTATTTTATTTGCTTCTTCACTTTCAGTTCTGTCTTTCTGTCATTATCCAAAAATGGAATTTCCAAGAGAGTGGGGACTATATCTCTTTTTATCATTTTTTTCCAGGACTTATAAACTGAGTAGTATAACATTGATTCTTAATAAATAATACTGAATAGATGAATGAATATTCTCAAACTGGTAACTGTTCAACTGCATTCTTTGGAATTTTTACCCATCAAACAAGGTTCAATCAGTCCTACTTTGATGGGTTTGTTAAGAGGATTCTCACTTATTTGTGTCTTAAGTCACCAAAACAAGTAACTAGACACCACAATGAATATTACCAAGGCTTATTCCAGTGTTTAAACTCTTACAGCTCCTCACAAGCTTTTCATCTCTGGTGTAAGTTGAACCATATGAAACTTCCAACCTATAAAAACAGTAATTTCAAAAAGTTTGACCTAATATAACACATACTTAGAAAAATATGAAATAGCATAGCACAAATGAAAGAATTTAAATAGGAAGAGAAGATACTTTTCAATTTAGACTGTTAACAAGTGGACTTCCCCCTCTAGGCATCATTCTCCAGGTTGGGTCTTTTTTTGCATAAGCCTCACTGGGGAAGGGTGACAAGAAGAAAAGAGAGGCTATTCCATTTATTCCACTATTTAAGGACAAAAAAGTACAATGAGGGGTGATGATGGGAGGGGTTGAAGATTTCAACTTTATAAAAGTAATTAATTCATAATTTTAAAACAAACTGTTGTACAATCCAAAAGTTTATAAATTGTATCAAAAGCATTTCAGTAGTATTGATAGGTTTTAATCATCCTATTGGAGAAAGGAAGGAAGGGCATATTTAGCCTTTTCTTGATTCAAAAATACTTGATTCATTTAAAATTCATCTGATCAGTCCAAACCCAAAACCACCCCCAGAGACCTGCAGGCAAAGCAAATACAACTTTAAAGACAGCAAACAAAACCTCCCAGAAAAGAGAATCAATTGTATTGCTTTTATATTATCCTTTAAGACACCTTTTTCAACCTATACTTTATTCATCAATCATACTAAACATGAAGTACAAAGAAACCAACACTGTTTATTTACAAGTGCAGGATGGGTGCATGGGTAAATGTCCTTCTCTATCTTAAGAAGCTAATAATAATAATGATAATGATGATAAAACTATCCATATCCACTATCCATACCCTTTATATATATATTTACATCTATTTCAGATCCTGATTCATACCATTTTATAAAATTTGTCATTGTTCTTTCTGATCTGGGCATAAAACGAAAATGGAATGTAGGCACAATCATTCAGAAAACAATGGAAAGTTACAAAGATGGACAGCCAAATTCTTCTGTCTGGGTCAATTTACTAAAATTTTGTAAAACTCAGAATCTTGAGTATAAATTACAGATGGTTATAATTTGACAACTTTGAATAATCTTATAGACACTTTTTCTAAATAATTTTTCCTTTTTTAAAATCCCTGTGCGGAAGTCATCTGCTAAGAGTGCCATGGTATACATGGGGTGGTAGGGAAGGAAAGCATCGTAAAGGAAAAGCTTGCCTGCTGACCAAGGTAGAACTGAAATAAACCAGTCAGGGAAAGACATAGGTGGGGAACCACCAGATGGATACTTTGTGGGCAGAAGTAAATGTGAACTGGGCCAGCATTACCATTGCTCAAGCTCTACCCTCTCCAACCTGAAAGGGGATGTTAGCAATGAACACACCCCTTCCATCCATGGCACTCCACCACAGCCACACCTTTAAATTACCTGGTATTCTTTTTAAGCCTGTACAGTTTGCCTCACCACTATCACTCCCTATTCTGATATAATTAGTTTGCAGTGGGATTTGATCACCGGCAGTTTTTTAAAAGCCTCCCAGGATTGAGACTCAGTGTAGTTCAACTGGGCTCATGGCTGGAAAGCACTCTGTCTGCTGATTATAGTCTATACCAAAAATATCTGACCAGATTTTGTTATCTCTCTTTGTAAGAATCATTCTAACCCAGATGGAGAATGTGAAATACCCCTGTCAAGGAAAATGGAGAAAGAAAATTTTCTATTCAGTTCTTCATCAACTCTCCTATTGCTAAATGGTGGTACCTAAAAAAGATATGCCCATGTCCTAGTCCCTGAAACCTTGAATGGTGGAAGGATATTTGCAGGTGTGACTATGTTAAGGATCTTGAGATCTTCCTAGATTATCAGGGTGAGATCTAAATCCAATGACAAGTGGCAAAGAGAAGACACACATAGGAGGAGGTAATGTGAAGATGGAAGCAGAGATGGGCATGATGCAGGCACAAGCCCAAGAATGCCAAGGATGGTTGGCAGCCACTTGAAGCTGGGAGAGAGTGTGAACACCTTGATTTCAGACCTCTGGTCCCCAGAACTGTGTGGAAAATCATTTATGTTCCTTTAAGACACCAAGTTTGTGATCATTTGTGTGGCAGTCACAGGAAACCAAACCACCCTCCAAATCCTCCCTTTCCCCTACTTTCTCTCATCCCAGAAGTTCAAAAGCATGAAAGAGTGGCTTGGGTTGAGAAGATCAGGTGGGCAAAAAAGTAGTGCAATTAAGACCTTGGCCTCTGACATTAGGCAGTTTTTGGATATGTTTCTCTGCTTTGTCACTTAATACCTTGGAAAACAATTCATCTCTCGAAGCATCTGTTGCCTCGTCTATAACATGGAGATGATAATAATACCTACTTACTGAATTACTCTGTAGGAAGTTGTACTTGAACATACTCTGACCTAAATGCAGAACTGAAGCCAAAAGTATCTGACAACTGCAGCCATTATGATCCAAGCAGAAGGTGGAGCCGGTCAGAGCCCCTGCTGGACCAGAAGTTAATCATCCCATTGCAGGTGAAGGAGTGGGAGTAGTCTTGAGGAGAGACTGGCCAGCTAGGCTTTCCAACCAACTGGTAGTTAGGGAGACACTGTTACATGTGAACCACCTCATTCCCGAGCTCCAGCTGGCACAGCTGACTACTGAGCCCTGGCTGAGCAATGGCTTTGCCTAAATGTACAAAAGCTGTCACCATCCAGTCTGGGTTTCCCAGGTGGCACTAGTGGTAAAGAACCCAGCTGCCAGTGCAGGAGGCATAAGAGATGCAGATTTGATCCCTGGGTCAGGAAGATCCCCTGGAGGAGGTCATGGCAACCCACTCCAGTATTCTTGCCTGGAAAATCCCATTGACAGAGGAGCCTGGCGGGCTACAGTCCATACTGTCGCAAAGAGTTGGAGCCAGCTGAAGCAAATGAGCATGCATACACACACTGTCTTATGGTGCTCTTGTCTCTGTCACCCCCACGCCTTCCCATGTTCCGTGTTAAGACACTGAATTTCAACTTGCTTCCTCAAAGTCAGTCAGTCAGTTTAATTTGGGATCAATAATCAGTTTGGGGAATTTGCACTCCCACCCCACACTCTTGTTCATCGGAGAGCAATGGGCATAGATGTGTGCTCATTTACTATTTTGTGCTGTTCCTTCCTGCTGACTCCCCTGACCCGCAGAGGAGTGTCAACCTCTGCCTCTACAGCCTTCCCAGGGAAGGCTGTATACCTTCAGTACCTCCTAGGATCCTTCCAGGCAAGACAAGGACATAATTTGAAGACCCAGTGCAAACATGGAAGGACCTTTGGTTCAAAAACCATTAAGAATTTCAAGAAGGCAACAGCAGAGCACTAACCCAAGAGAAGTGTCCCTTTCTGGCATGGAGCCCTGTGCAGCTGCACAGTTTTTGTGCCCTTTAATCCATTCCTGGCTCTAGGAGGCCTCTGGTGGTGGGCTCCCCAGCCTCTGATACGGGCCACCCCACTACAAGGTACAACTTCTCCCTAACAGGAAGACAGTGATTCTTAGATCTCTACTGTCTTCTCCCCAGAGGGTCATGCAGAAACTCCTAAACCCTGTGTGACATGAGCTACTCACATGAGGAACTGTGCTGGAAATCTCCAGGTCTCTCTCCTTGCATCCCCACCAGTATGTTCCACCTCTACAGCAGCCACGCTGGGCCCATGTGAGACACGTGTGAGGCAGTCTCCAGCCACCCTCCACAAGGGGACGCATGTGAGGCAGTCCCCAGCCACCGTCCACGAGGGGACGCGTGTGAGGCAGTCCCCAGCCACCGTCCACGAGGGGACGCGTGTGAGGCAGTCCCCAGCCACCGTCCACGAGGGGACGCGTGTGAGGCAGTCCCCAGCCGCCCTCCACGAGGGGACGCGTGTGAGGCAGTCCCCAGCCACTGTCCACGAGGGGACGCGTGTGAGGCAGTCTCCAGCCACCCTCCACGAGGGGATGAACATGGCACTCTGCTTCTCGTCACTTCCTCAGACCATGTTGGTCTCCGATCTTCTCACTACAACCATGGCAGGTGGCCCCACACCCGCCACGCTTCTTAGGGTCCAGGCAACTTTCGAGGCCTCCAAATCTCTTTCCCTATAGTCCTTCCAAGCCATGGGCTGCCCCTCCCAGTGGTGGAAAGCCTTTCTTCTTCCCCTCCCTGCCCGGGAGGAGCCACCCTCCTACACATCCTCTATCCTTTCTACACTGTGCTTCTGGAAATGGAGCTCTCTGCTCCAACTTCTAAATGTTGCCTTTGATACATAAAGAAAGTTTCTGAGGGAAAAACAAACAAACAAAAAAATCTTATCTCTCTTTCAAAGCTAAGATTCTTTAAAAACTACTACCTCACCATGGGATTTTTATTTTTAATCAACTTTTATCTCAACACTGAACATTTCCACCAATTAAAAATGAATAAAATTTTTAAAAAACACTGAACAATGGCTTCTTTGTGACAACCCATATCTACCCTTCCCCCAAAGCAATCACTACCAATAAAGAATACAAGTACTTTGCATTAAGAAGTCAAATAATCCATGTAACAGACTTAGCAAGTGTATGAATAGTAAATGCTAAATAAATGATAGCCATCAATTATCATTATCTAATTATTATTATTACCTATGTTATTAGGAAGAAACTGTTTCAGTTCTTTATCCCCTTACCTATATTCAGATAAATGATATGTGAAAATCCATTGAATTTTGAACAAAATATATAGTCTAAAAGGCATCTTTGTGGGGTAAATTATTTTCCACAATGGGTTCAGAAAATAAACTGTCATGTCTGCCTCTCTAATATTATCACACAAACAAAAAAAATTATTTTATTCTTCAGAACCTCACACATATATTAGATTATAATGATTAGATTGCTAATATCCAGCCCTTTTTTGATCTATAAAAATGGAAATTTCATATGGTTCAACCTCAGAGTAAGATGGTCTTGTTGCTTTTTAATCATTTTTATTAGGTCTCCTCCATTCATAGACTGAGACCTAGAGAAGAAATTGCTATGGTAACCCCAAGGATCAAATAGGACTGCATTGTAGCAATGGGGAGAAACCTAGCCCAGACTCATAAATTTGCAATTGAGGACTTAAGACCCAGAGAAGTGAAGTGAACCTCCCAAAATATCACAGCCAATTAGTGGCAAAACTAAGCTCTGGCTGTCTTCACTGTGTTTCTTACTACCATACCAGGCTGCCTTCCTCCCTTCCTAACATTTGTCAAAATATGTTAAGAACGTCCCATCTTCACCGAGAAGTCAGGGCTCTGCGGATGATAATTAAGGCAAACATCAAAAGTTAGATAAAATCTGGGCTACAGGCACATTTTGCAAAGACTCTCGATCAATAATAATTAAACTTTCAAAGGAGAAATGTCAAAATGAAGGTGTTTGTTTCTTCGTTGTAATTTGTAGATTCTCCTGATTAAACTGTTTTTAAAGCTCCCTTCAGATGATCCCACTCTCAATGTTGCTTGAGCTAACAGTTTCTGGTTCATGCTTTATTGTTGTTTCAATATTATCTTTGACTTATCTGCAAGTATAATTCATAATTGTCTCTAAATTACTCAGATAACATGTCAAACAAGACAAAAAGAAAATATCTTAAATAGCTCTAACCTTAGTTCTTTGTACTTATTAAAGTCTGAAAAGGAGAAAACATCATACAATGTGTTCATGTGTGATGTCACTCCTAGAAACCACTACTGTGACTGGAATTGTGTTAATACTACACAACTATGGTTAAAGTTCTATTCGGTCTTTTACCATAGACATCATGCTGGTATCTTTACAAAATTGATTCACATAATTGAGACCAACCCTATAAGGGATGTATTGATGACCCCGATACACAGATAAGGAAAACATTTAGAATGGTTCCATAATTTGCCTCAGTCATACAACTAGTGAGAGTGAGCTGCTGAAAGAGGAAATAATCACTATGAACCCTAACTCCGTATCACCTCGTGACCAAGTAGACATCTCACCTATGTCCCAGCTGAGACAATAGTGGCTAAAGCATTTGTAAGTCCCAGATTTCACATGAAAAATTCTATTTTAAACATTCCACTCTATTTTCAGAAGACAAGCCAGATGTCCCAAGTGGAGTTCAAAAACTAAGGCTACTGCAACAGTAGGAATCCCAAATCAACTGCCAGAACTACATTTTACATCCCTTCCGTTATTCTCCCCTGTGGTGATTTTAAGAGACATCGCACACTCTTTGATACTGTTTCCTTAAAAAGTGGAACTTAATCCCCCTTCCCCTGAAGATAGACTGTACTTAGTAAATGACCAGAATGTTGTGGAGGAGATATTGAATGACCTTCCTAGACCAGGTCATTAAAAAACTGACTTCCTCTTGCTCTCCTCTCTTGGATCATTCACTCTGGGGGAAGCCAGCTGCCATGTGAAAAATACATTCAAGCAGCTCTGCGGAGGTTCACATAAAGCCTTCTGCCTGCAAGTGAGGTCATCAGCCCCAATCAAGCCTTTAGATGACTGCAGCTGACATTCTGATTGCAGCATCATGAAAAACTCTGATCTGTAATAACCAGTCAACTAAGCTAACCCCACATTCATCAACTGTGGAAACCGTGAGATAATAAATATTTGTTGTGTGGTAGTTTTTAAAGCAATAGGTAATTAATACATGAAGGTGAAGTGAAAGTGTTAGTTGTTCAGTCATGTCCGACTCTTTGCGACTCCAGGGACTGTATCCCACCAGGATCCTCTATCCATGAAATTCTCTAGGCAAGAATACCACAGTGGGCTGCCATTTCCTCCTCCAGGGGATCTTCCTGAGCCAGGGATCAAACCCAGTCTCCTACATTACAGGTGGATTCTTTATCATCTGAGCCATCAGGGAAGCCCAATATTCATCAATTTTGGAAACTGTGATATAATAAACATTTTTGTGCGGGTAATTTGTTAAAGTAATAGATAATTAATACATATTTATTCCTAAATTATGCCTTTTCTTATAGCAAAGTAAACAAGTTAAACCATATCTACATAAGGTACCATATCAATAAATCAAATATTCACGTTGGTCCAGGCTGTGGGATAGCTAAGGGGTGTTTTCCTCAAGGCCTTGCCCCAGCTCAAAAACATAATGTAAGACTGTCCCTCCACCAGTTCTGTCATGCCCCACCCATGGGCCATGGGAGAGAAGAGTGAGAATCAGACTAACAAATTTTTTTTAAAAAAACCCAAGTGGTTATCTGTAAAATAAGAGCACTGTCTTTAAACGTCCAGCTTCTGTGTGATTATAATCACTTTGTGATAACATTCTGTGTCACAAAGTTCTATCCTTCAGTAATTGAAAATAGAATATGTTCTTTAAGAGCCGGAAGCCGATTATTTCTTTTAGTGTGTTATTTTCCCCATTAAATTGAAGGAAGGAAGTTAGTAAATGATGTAGTAGATTCAGTGAACTTAAAACCTCCCTTTAGAAAAGTGACTGTTGCCATACAAGGTGGGGAATGGCCCTAAGCACTGAAAATCTCAGAAACAGCTAACCAAAGTGTCAATATCATTCCAAAATAATGAAACCAAAACACATCAAGGCTCTTGTCAATCAAAATCCTTTTTTTTTTTCTTTTCCTTCAAGCATTAGTCAGAGGGAAACTCAACACAGACATCTAAAAAGCTAAGAAGACAGGAAGCGGTGGTCAGCCTTTTCCCATCTGCTCTTTGGATCCTAAAGAGAGCATTACTTTCCTAAAGCTAATGTTTTTTTTGGTAATGTCCATTCATCACGCCACCACAGCAGCTGCTAAACAGCTCATGTGTGATTTCTTAATAGGGTCCATCCAGGAACAGTGACATTCCTTCCCTGACCAAAACCACAGCCAATGCCAAGCTCAGGAGACAGCGAAGCATAATGCTTACCTGGTCCTTCACAGATTCCAGTCTTGTCTTTAGAGTGCTTTCTCTTCCCGTGTTGCTCCAGGCATGGAAGGCCTCCTGTGGTCTCAAAACTCAGCTTCTTGTTGATGAAAAGGAAGAGGACAACCAGAAGAACAAGAAAGACCCCAGCTGCAGACAAGAAGCCGATGGCCTCGGGAGGGACTAGCAAGAGAACACAAAGGAAAAAATAGCACCAAATGAACCACCTTTTAGTCCTAACAGCTGATCAAAGTTCTCTGGAATCTTCACAATTATTAGAATGCCAGATACTCTGCAAGTCCTGACCTACTGGCATCCCCAGAACTGTGCACAGGGGAAAGGAAAAGGACTATTGCCAGGTACATCCAGCTAGGCTGGTTCCTAGATGACAGACCTCCATCCCTTTACACATGTGGCTTCTTCTGCCTGTAATATAACTCTTCTGGCCCCTATCTTTTGCTTAATATTCAACATCAAGCATGCAAGTTATTAGAAATCAGTCAAATAGGTTGAGCTTGAAATGGCTGACCAGTGTTATAAAAGCAAGTCTTTTAAAAATACAATGCCTAAAACTTAGAAAAACTAATTACACAAGACAAAGTTGCAGACATACATCTGTCAACATTAGCAATTGGAGGAAAGCCATTTCCTGGATATGGTTTTTCTAATTCAACTAAGCAACACATGATGGTGATGATTACCAGTGATGACAAGAAAATTCCTAATCTGTGCATCCATATCATAAATTAGAATTATATTTTGAATGCTAATATTTTAGAATTTTGGAAGATGAATTTCCATCTTCCCCTGTCCCCTCCTCATCAAAAAATTCCCGAGCTTTAAATGACCCTGTGCTGCCCAGGTCCATAGTCCCAGCTATTGAGTTCAGCTGTGAGGTACACAGAATAGAAAAGTCAGAGCTAGTTCCAGGTTGAGAGAAGACTCCTTCAAAGAAATGTCATTTGAGTAAATACAACATTTCATAAAGAAATCCAAAAATCAAGTTGTATAAAGGAATCAATCACAAAGCAGGTGTCAGGAAGAGTTATTCAAGGCAGTTGGGTATATGAAAAAGCTTATAAAAATGACTCTCCTAAGAGCAGTTTTAATCCTTGAGCAGGTTTAATATGTGGGTTAATAATATGAAGAGATAATATCCAGCTCATGCTACCTTCCAGATAAAAAGAGAAAGGATGAATCAAACCAGTCCCAACCCTATGAAAAGAAAATAAATGGCACTGCCTCACTAAATCAATCCAGTGGCAAGCCAGAGAAAGAACCAACAAGACAAAAATAGCTTTGTAATTTGCAAAATGATGATAGTTCCTGCTTATCAAAACCGACATATATTGTGAATTTAAAAAGTATGCATGTATTGATTATTCCCTCTGCCTCTAGAGACGACACAGGTAGTAACGTTTACTGGCATGGGTTCCACAGTCATTGTGGGAAGAAATCACAATCTGCCACTTATTATCTGTGTGGCCTTGAGCAAATTATTTAACCTCTCTGTGCTTCAGTTTTCTAAGTAATAAAAGAAGACAATAAATATAACTACATAAAGATTAAATGAGCTAACACATGGAAAATAACCTGTAAGGCACCTAGCACATAAGAGTTCTCAAACAGGAATTAACATCTTCCTCAGTAGCATCATTATCAGCTTTACAGACCTTTTAAAATACCCAGGAGCAGTCAAATATGAGATGGATGTGTTGCTTTGTGCACAGGCTGTGCTCCACACCCCATTTCCCTCTCTTGCATTCAAGTAATTATCCCAGAGGGATGGGGAAGGGATAAAGTAAGAGCCTGAGAATAGCAGCTACAAACTACTACATATAAAATAGATTTTAAAAAACTAGGTTCTATTGTATAGCACCAGGAACTATATTCAATAACCTATGATAAACCATAATGGAAAATGATATGAAAAAGAATACGTCTACATATGTATAGCTTAATCACTTTGCTGTACACCTGAAAGTAACACAACACTGTAAATCAACTACACTTAAAATCATCTCTATCTCCCCCTTCCCACCAATTCTCGTATTTTCAACTACTTCCCTTAGTAGATACAACATTATTTTCACCTGCATTAAAAATGCACTAAGTATCTCCCATCCTTAAGAGCCCCTCCTCGCCACCATATGTTCTCCTCAACCATAGCCCTGCTTTTTCCCAGTCACAACTGACCATCTTCAAAGTACCCTACACTCACCTCCACTTTCTTACTTTCAAAGCCTCTAGGATCCTTTACCCAGATTCTCACTGATCTCCAAATACCCAGCCTTACCCCCCACAAATCCTTTCACAAAGCAGCCAGAGTGATCCTTCTGAAATTAGTCTGATTTGTTCAACTGCCCCACTAAAGCCCTCTGCAGTGGGTTGAATTGTGACCCCCCAAAAGAGACATCTACCCTGAATCTCAGAATGTGACCTTTTTTAGAATAAAAGGTCTTTGCAATGTAATTAGGGTAGGATATTCAGATGAGCTTGTCCAGAATCAGGGTGGGCCCTAAATACAGTGATGAGTATCCCTAAAAGACACTGAAAAGGAGAAAACACAGAGCGAAGACGACCATGTGAAGATGGGAGAAAAGATTGGAGTTATGAAGCCAACTGAGGAATGCCAAGGCTTGCCAGCAGCCACCAAGAGCTAGGAGAGAGCCCTGGAAGAGGTACTCTCTCAGAGATTCCACAGTAATCAACTTTGCTGATATCCTAATTTTGGACTTCTGGCCTCCAAAATTGTGAGAGAATAAATTTGCTGTCTTAAACTGTCAAGCATTTGGTAATATGTCATGGACCCTCAGAAACTAATTTACCCTCCAATGGCTTCCCAGCACCTATAAGACAAAGCCTGAATTCCTCAGCTTGGTTTACAAGACTTTTCATGACCTAGCTGCTGATTCTAGCCTTTATCACTCATCACTCCCCAGCATCAAACTCTTTGTTGCCATCATATTCATCTATTTCTGGTTCCCCAAACATAGCTCACCTCCAGACCTTTGGAGAGACTATTTCAAATCCAATGGCTGTGCACTCTCTACTGTCTAACACTGATACTAGACTTCCTCTGAAAGCCTTTTTTGTTCCTCTTGACCAGGCTGGATGCTTCTACTATGAGTTCCCACCCACTGAAACCTCAACAGCTTTTTCAAGTGTTTTCAAATGTTAAATTTTCAACTTCAGAAGAACAAGGACTTTGCCTCAGTTACCCAGTGTGCTCTCAGCAGCTAGCCTAGGAGATGCATGATATGTATTTGATGCTTAAATAAATATTGAATTCTTCTGTGCTATGACATGTTGATAAATGGAAACTTCTGGAAAGAAAATATATACCTCAAGTTGGTCAGTAACACTAACAACATGACATACGATTTATATAAGATCCAGGCTTAAGGAAAAAAAGGCTCATCTATTGTCCATAAGCAGAAACATTTGCACCTAATAATGCCATTCATTAGTGAAACTAAATCTTGATTTTTGAATACACTGTATTTTTTCATTATAAAACAACATAATTTCTATTACATAAAATCTACAAAATATAGAAAAAGATGATGACAACCACAGTTAAGATTTTGTGTATTTCCTTTCAGTCATTTTGATATTTGGGCAAACACTAATTGTCTGCAATGATTTTACCTTTATTTTCTTGTAAAATAATTTTCTAGATAAAAATTTCTATTATTTTTTAGAGACTTAAAGAAAAAATGATTCATGCATTTAGTACAATATTTTTAAAATATTGGAAAATGTTTTTTTAAAGATCATGTTGAAACTCACCACCTACAATTGTTTTCTCTTATATTTTCTTAACTATTTTTACCAACATTGAGATACTATCTTATATTAATGCATTTAATATAAAAACATTCACAAATTCCAGATTGAAGACACTATAAGGAGTTTCAATATAAATCTTCAAAGATGAAAGAAAGAATTGGGAGAAAGCTCTTGTGTTATTCAAAATAACTCTGCTTTTTGTAGATGAAAATATTTTTGTTAGTAATCATTCTTGTAGCAGTGACTAAACTATGGGTAGTACAAAATTCCTAGGTAGGTACCAAAATGTTTCTCTCCTCAAAATTATCTAGACATCACTGCATTAACTTTTAATGTTTAATGTTTCATAAATAAATGCAACACTGCAGCTACTTTTTGTTACTGTATGGGCAACAGAATTTTTTGGTCTAGAATCTTGTCAACACAAAATTTAATTTAATTTTTCTTTTAATACCAAAAAATTGTCAGAATGTGACTTTTTATGGAATCTTTTGTTGATTTTCCCTAGAACCTAGTCTTTTCACCAGCATATCCATGAGATTTTTCAAGCTTGGAAGAATTTTCTTCAATGTTGTCTGAAAATTTGTGCCAATTGTTCTTGTTTCTGTCTTAAACTGGTGTACTATTTCTTTAGTTACCAATTTTTAGGTTTTCTTTCTTCTGCATCCTAGCAGATCTCAAACATGGCCTACACTTTTCATTTAACTGAATAGGTAAAAGTGTGCTGTTAACTATTTCACTACTGTCACTACTGTAAACTCTGTATATCTGAGTCAGTGGCAGACAGTGGGAAAAGATAAAGTCTTTTGAGTTGGATGGTGAAGAACACTAGGAATAAGCACAAATGTAGCTATAGCAGAGAGAAAACTTAGTTCAAGGAGTGTGGTTATTTCATGAGAGTTCATATTTCTCTCAGAATGTATCAATTTTAATTTCATCTTTTTCTGTGTATTTATGGGTACTTAATTGGAAGTCTGAAGAGGTGCACGAGAGACTGGGAGCCGAATGCTACATTAAACTACAGCTTAGTGTATGTATCTGGTTGGCCAAAAAATTTGTTCAGGTTTTTTTGTTGTATCTTACGAAAAACTTGATCAAAATTTTTGGCCAACCCAATATTTTCTACATGAGTAGAGTATCAAGGAAATGACTGAGAAGTTAGCAGTGACCTCAGACTTGTAAGAATTGCTTAACCAGGGTTGCAGACAAACTAATCTCTCTACAAATTGTTTAAAATTACAAATATCTAGCAATTCCACTTCTAGGTATATATCCAATGCAATTGAAAATACACACATTCACAAAAATATCCTGTGAATGAGTGTGCATAGTATTATTCATAATAGCCACAAAAGTGGAAATAGACCAAATATCCAGCCACTAATAAAATGTGGCATATCCATACAATGGAATATTATTCCACCAAAAAATGGAAGTACTGATACACGCTACAGTATGGATGAAACTTAAAAAATTACACTAAGTGAAAAACATCTGACACAAAAGGCCACATAATTGTGTAATCGATCCCACTTATATTAAATGTATAATGGACAAATCCAAGGAGACAGAAGGTATATGAATTGTTTCCAGAAGCTAGCAGGATGGTGGAGGAATAGGGAGAAATGAGGAGAGACTGCAAATGGGTATGGGTTTTGTTTTGTTTTTTGAGGTAATGAAATTATTCTGAAATGAGATGGTGCTGATGCTTGTGCAACTTTGTAAATATATTAAAACCCAGCAAATAGTACACTTTAAGAGGTGTGAATTTTATGGAATATGAATTTCATCTCAAAAAGATGTTTCAATTCCAGTCTTTTAGTAAAGACAGAAGAAACAAGAGAAAAATGAGTTTTCTGAGATCTGGCTTGGAAGTAATTTTCTTCATGTTTAAACACTGTATAATTTCATTATTCAGAATTTAGAATTAAAAATAAAGTCTGAATATTGTAGAGTATGGGAATTGTATCAGCAGAGCTCTAGCATCAATGTGTAACACTGAACACAGCAAGCTAACAGTTCTATTGGTCAAAGCCAAAGAGAGTTTGATGCCGCTGAGTTTGAGTCTAAACAAAATAAGGGATTTTGGCAAGAAAGCCTAAAGTCATCTTGCATTCCATATATACAGATGCTATGATGAAGAACAAGCATTACATGTATCATCTGCTATAGATGACAAGGGCACATATGTCAAGGAACTTCACTGCCATCTGCAGAGTAACTCATCTAATTATTCCAGTAATTACTAAATTGGAAATCAGACGGCTGTGAAGTTCGGTCACATAGTTCATATTGAAAACTTCCTCAAAGTTAAATATATCTCTCACATTCCACTGGAGAGCCCCATCTGTTGGTTCACAAGCAGTGGTTCAAGGAGAAGACAGAGCATGCAAAGACATGAACAGAGAGGCCTCTGCATGTCACATGGTCGATGGATGTTTGTACATTTCATTCCACAGTTGTTGAAAAGGTTAAAAAAAAAAAGAAAGGCTAGCCAATTGCAGCCATCTGACTCACAAGTACTAGATATAACATAAGAGGAAACTGAAATTTTACTTAACAAAATGCTAAGGCAGGGAAATCAGAAATAACTGAGCAATGATAATAGAAATAATTAAAGAGTAAAGTTATAATTTCTCAGGAATTAACTTTCTTGATACTGCTCTGAAGATTGTGAGGAATCTCCTTAAAAACAAGAGGAAAGCCTGAAGTAATTCTAAAACTCGACTCACTTAACCACCTCTACCATGCTTGAGTAGCCAACAATCTGACAGCCCTATATTCCATCACACCATTTTGATTTCATTCATCCCTTTATTTTTTTTTAAGTCTCTCAACTTTATTTTGTGTTTTTTTTAAATAAATTTATTTATTTTAGTTGGGGGCTAATTACTTTACAATATTGTAATGGTTTTTGCCATACATTGACATGAATCAGCCATGGGTTTACATGTGTTCCCCATCCTGAACCCCCCTCCCACCTCCCTTCCCATCCCATCCCTCTGGGTCATCCCATTGCCCCAGCCCTGAGCATTTGTCTCATGCATTGAACCTGGAATGGTGTTCTGTTTCACATATGATAATATACATGTTTCAATGCTATTCTCCCAGAACGTCCCACCCTCATTCATCTCTTTAAAAAGCAGCATTGGAAGAGAAAAACATGGCGGAGGAGTAGGTGGACCTGGACTCTCCATGGATACATCAGAAATACATCTTCAGACAGAAGTGCAAGCAGAACACCAGCTGAGAGTGGACAGGAGTACCTGACCAGCGGAAAAGAATATACAGAACCACGCAAAACTCGGTAGAAGGAAGGAACTAGGGAGAAAAACAGGAGTGTTAGTAGGACTGGACCTGCTCTCAGCAGGTGGGAGAACAGAAGCAGGGGTCCAATCTCCACATCGGGGCAACTGTCTGAGTCAGAGGAGAAACATTTAAGGCTGACAGTCAAACAACTGATCTGTGGCAGCCTAAATAGAATGAAAATCAGACAGTCCTTGCCACAGCCATACTTACCCTGGACAGGGATGCCGGTCCCCTGGAAGGTGCACCGGCTGGAGCTGGAGTTTGGGATTGTGGAGCAATCCCAGGGTGAGGGCTGCTGTTGACTGTGGAGAGACAGATAGACGGGATGTGAGGGAGGAGATTGTGGTGGGAAATGCCTGTGGAAGAAAGCCAGGCAGCCGTGGAAGCAAGGCGATACTGCTGAGTCACGCATAGGGGGTGGAGCCATCACCATAGCTTCTCTCTCCCCACAGGCCAGCATCGGCAGCTGATAGAGAGGCAGGCCCATCAAACACCTGACACACTGAGCTACAGAGCAGGACCAGGAGGGCACCTCTATGTGCCTGACGCACCAAACAACAAAGAAGGAGCCCAGACAAGGGAGCCCTCTAAGTATCTGGACAGCGGAGCTATGGAGAAAGCCTGGCCAAAGAGGCCTTCTGACTCCCAGCTGCAAGAGGCTCAAAAAAAAAGACTCTGATAGGGCCATCACTCCTGGGATGGAGGCGGTCTGTGACCCTGAACATTTTGCACTGCGCCATCTTCATGCTCAACTCTCACAAAGGCAGAGCTGCCACAGGAAAAAGAAATCTTGTGTCTACACACGCACGGTCACTTCAGCCGTGTCCAAATCTTTGCAACCCTGTAGACTGTGGCCTGCCAGGCTTCTCTGTCACGGGGGTTGTCCAGGCAAGAATACTGGAGTGTATTGGCCAATACTGGTTGCCATACCCTTCTAGAGCACTGTATTTCCTGCTGCCCTAGCCGCCAACTCCCCTGAGTGCCTGGTGCTGCTAGAACCCCTGCGACCCAAGCAGCTACACCACTTCCACACCTGGCCCTCACAGGGGCAAACCCAAGTCCTCCAGGGCACCTCAGGAGCAATCACCAGTGGACGACCCAAATGCAGAGGTGGAAATAAAACCACAACTGAAACCCAGGGGCAGTGTGGCTAAGGAAGAAGACCCAAACCTTCCCACCAGCTGTACAAGCTGCAGATTAAATCCACACGATCAACTAGGCAGACCCCGTGTCTATAGAATATATAAAAGCACATTGAGAGCTCCCACAAAAGAAAACGCACTAGTTCAGATAGCTGTGGACATTGGAGGCAAGAACACACAGGAGTAGGACCAGATTAGAATCTGAGCTGCCCCCACAACAGGTCCAGAGATGAGCACAGTGTTGGAGGGCATCCTAGGGAGGTGAGGTGGACTATGACTCCCAGCAAGGGAAGGATTCTAACAGCAGTGACCCAAGAAAAACATTTATTATGCTTATGTTTTGACTTGTTCTGTAGATTCTTTTGGATTTTTTTTTTTCCTTTCTTTTTCCCACCTCGGTTGTAGTTGTCGATTTTATTGGCACTATGAAATCTAATTAAGCTTTTGAGCTTTTTTTTCCCTCAGTCACATTTTTTATTGCTGTTATAAACCTCTGCCTCTATGTTGGGCTTTTGCCGTTCTGTGGAGTTTTCCTTTTTTCTTTCTTAATTTTCTCTTTTTTTTAATTTTAATTTTTAAACCTATTATTATTTTTCTACATTTATTCCTTTGTTTGCCTTTCCTACTGTTCTTTCCCCCTTGCAGTTAATCTTTAATGTATATAAATGTTCTTCGTCTACCTTTATTTAGCCTTGCGTATCTATTCTTTCTTTTCTCTCTCTCCTTTCCTCTAAACATACTTGTTAGTTTTGTTTTCACTGCTTTCTTCCCCTCTGGGCACCTTGCTTTAGTTTTGTTTTCTGGTTAATTTGTTCAACTGGTAAATATAATTTTTGATTTACTTTGTTCACCAGGTCAATCTACTGTACTTTTAGTTGGACTGTTTTGATTTTGCTTATGGGTGGATATGTGTTTGCCTATATTCCATTATTTTAATCAGTATTTGCTTGATTTTGTAGTTGCCATTTGTCTGGGGTTCATCTTTGGTTTCTTGTTCTTGGGTATTTGTTTTAATCTCACTTAATGCCATAACAAACCACTTGTGGAATCGTCATTCCTGACCAGAGATTAAGCCCTGATCCTTTGGAGTGGGAGCACTGACTCTAAGACCCTAGACTACCGGAGAACTAACCCTAGGGAGTATCAAATATTGAGAACTCACACTAAGGAAACCACTTGAATACAAGACCTGGCATCACACAACCACCAGTAGCACCCTGTGCAGGACGCCTCATCTAAACAACAAGCAAAACGAAAATACACACCCAGTCATCAGCAGACGGATTTACCACCTCACTCAGCCCTGCCCGTCAGAGGAGAAACAAACAAAAACTCAGCACAAATCTCACCCTATAGGAAGCTCACACAAACCACTGGACCAACCTTAGGAGGGCAGAAACCAAAAGGAAGAAAGAATTCAACCTTGAAGCCTGGGGAAAGGAGACCTCAAACACAATAAGTTAAAAAATATACATAATGAAAAGGCAGAGAAATACTACACAAATCAAGGAACAAATTAGAAACACAGAAGTCCAAATAAATGAAGAGGAACCAGGCAAACTACCTGAAAAAGAATTCAGAATAATGATAGTAAAGATGATCAAAAACCTTGAAAACAAAATGGAGAAAATGCAGGACTCAATTAACAAAGACCTAGAAGAATTAAAGGATAAACATACAGAGGCAAACAACGCAATTACTGAAATTAAAAATACTCCGGAAGGAATCAATAGCAGAATATCTGAAGCAGAAGAACGAATCAGTGAGCTGGAAGACAAAATGGTGTGAATAAGTTCTGAAGAGCAGAACAAAGTAAAAGGAATGAAAAGAACTGAGGACAGTCTCAGAGACCTCTGGAACGATATCAAACGCAGCAACATTCGAATTATAGGGGTCCCAGAAGAAGAAGAGAAAAAGAAAGGGTATGAGAAAATTTTCAAAGAGATTATAGTTGAAAACTTCGTCAACATGGAAACGGAAATAGTCAATCAAGTCTAAGAGGCAAAAAGAGTCCCATATACGATAAACCCAAGGAGAAACATGCCAAGACACATACTAATCAAACTAACAGACTAAACACAAAGAAAGAATATTAAAAGCAGCAAGGGAGAAGCAACAAGTAACATACAAGGGAAACCCCATACATTTAACAGTTGATCTTGCAGCAGAAACTCTGTAGGCCAGAAAGGAATGGCAGGATATATTTAAAGTACTGAAAGGGAAAAATCTACAACAAGATTACTGTATCCAGCAAGGATCTCATTCGTAGTTGATGGAGAAATCAAAAGTTTTTCAGACAAGCAAAAGTTAAGAGAATTCAGTACCACCAAACCAGCTTTACAACAAACGTTAAAGGGACTTACATAGTCAATAAATACAAGAGAAGGAAAAAGAGCTACAAAATCAACCCCAAACAATTAAGAAAATGGCAATAGGAACATATATATCAATAATTGCTTTAAATGTAAATGGATTAAATACTCCAACCAAAACACAGACTGGCTGAATGGATACAAAAACAAGCCCCCTATATATGTTGTCTACCAGAAACCCACTTCAGACCTAAAGACACATATAGACTGAAAGTGAGAGGATGGAAAAATATATTCCATGTAAATGGGAAGCAAAATAAAGCTGGAGTAGCAATCCTCATATCAGACAAAACAGGCCTTAAAATAAAGAAGATTACAAGAGATAAGGAAGGACACTACATAATGATCGAGGGATCAATCCAAGAGGAAGACATAACAACTGCAAATTTCTATGCACCCAACATAAGAGCACCTCAATACATAAGACAAATGCTAACAGACATAAAAAGAGAAACTGACGGTAACACAATAATAGTAGGATACTTTAACACCCCACTCACACCAATGGATAGATCATCAAAACAAAATTAATAAGGAAACACAAGTTTTAAATGATACATTAGATGACATGGATCTCATTGATTTCTTCAGGACATTCCATCCAAATGCAGAAGAATATACCTTCTTCTCAAGTGCACATGGAACATTCTCCAGGATAGACCACATCTTGGGTCATAAATCAAACCTCAGTAAATTTAAGAAAACTGAAATCAAGCATCTTCTCTGACCACAACGCTATGAGACTAGATATCAATTACAAGAAAAAAACTGTAAGAAACACAAACACATGGAGATTAAGCAATACATTTCTAAATAACCAACAGGTTACTGAAGAAGTCAAAAGGTAAATCAAAAAATTTCTAGAAACAAATGACAATGAAAACACAACAACTCAAAATCTACGGGATGCAGCAAAAGCAATTCTAAGAGGGAACTTTATAGCAATACAATCCTACCTCAAGAAACAAGAAAAACATCAAATAGACAACCTAACTTTATACCTAAAACAACTGCAAAATGAACAAAAAATACCCAAATTAGTAGAAGGAAAGAAATTCTAAAGATCCCAGCAGAAATAAATGAAAAAGAAATGAAAGATAAAATAGTAAAGATTAATAAAACTGAAAGCTGGTTCTTTGAGAAGATAAACAAAATTGACAAACCTTTGGCCAGACTCTTAAAGAAAAAAGAGAGAAGAATCAAATCAACAAAACTAGAAATGAAAAAGGAGAGATTACAACAGGCAATGCAGAATTACAAAGGATTATGAGACTATTATGAAAAACTACATGGAAATAATATGGATAACCTGGAAGAAATGGACAGATTCTTAGAAAAGTTCAAACTTCCAAGACTGAACCAGGAAGAAATAGGAATTATGAACAACCCAATTACAAGCACTGAAATTGAAGCTGTGATCAAAAATCTCCCAAAAAACAAAAGCCCAGGAACAGATGGCTTCACAGGAGAATTCTATCAAACATTTGGAGAAGAGCTAATGCCTATCTTTCTAAACCTCTTTCGAAAAATTGCAGAGGAAGGAACACTTCCAAACTCATTCTACAAGGCCACCATCACCCTGATACCAAAACCAGACAAAGACAACACAAAAAAGAAAACTACAAGCCAATATCATTGATGAATATAGATACAAAAATCCTCAACAAAATTTTAGCAAACAGAATTCAGCAACACATCAAAAAGTTCATATACCATGATCAAGTTGGGTTTATTCCAGGAATGCAAGGATTCTTCAATATACACAAATCAATCAATGTGATATACCATATTAACAAATTGAAAGATAAAAACCATATGATCATCTCAATAGATGCAGGAAAAGCCTTTAACAAAATTCAGCACCCATTTATGATTAAAACTCTTCCAAAATTGGGCATAGAAGGAACCTACCTCAACATAGTGAAGGCCATATATGATAAGCCAATAGCAAACATTATTCTCGATGGTGAAAAACTGAAAGCATTCCCCCTAAGATCAGGAACAAGACAAGGGTGCCCACTTTCCCCACTATTATTCAACATTGTTCTGGAAGTCCTAGCTACAGCAATAAGAGAAGAAAAAGAAATAAAAGGAATCCAGATTGGAAAAGAAGCTCTCGCTGTTTGCAGATGACATGATACTCTACATAGAAAACCCTAAAGATAGTATCAGAAAATTACTAGAACTTATCAATGAACATAGCAAAGCTGCAGGATATAAAATCAATACACAGAAATCACTTTTATTTCTATATACTAACAATGAAAAATCAGAAAGAGAAATTAAGGAATCAATCCCATTCACCATTGCAACATCAAGAATTAAATATCTAGGAATAAACTTACCTAAGGAGACAAAAGAACTGTACACAGAAAATTGGAAGACACTAATTAAACAAATCAAAGACAACATAAACAGATGGAGAGATGTTCCATGTTCCTGGGTAGGAAGAATCAATATAGTGAAAATGATTATACTACCAAATGCAATCTACAGATTCAATGAGATCCCTATCAAATTACCAATGATATTTTACACAGAACTAGAACAAAAAAATTCACAATTCAAATGGAAACACCAAAGATCCTGAATAGCTAAAGCAGTCTTGAAAGAAGAATGGAGCTGGAGGAATCAACCTTCCTGACTTCAGATTATACTACAAAGCTACAGTCATCAAGACAGTATGGTACTAGCACAAAAACAGAAATATAGACCAATGGAATAAAATAGAAAGCCTAGAAATAAACCCATGCACCTATGTGTACCTTATATTTGACAAAGGAGGCAAGAATATACAATGGGGCAAAGACAGCCTCTTCAATAAATGGTGCTGGGAAAACTGGACAGTTACATGTAAAAGAATGAAATTAGAACACTTCCTAACACCATACACAAAGATAAACTCAAAATGGATTAAAGACCTACAGGTAAGACCAGAAACTATAAAACTCTTAGAGGAAAATATAGGCAGAACACTTGATGACATAAATCAAAGCAAGATCCTCTATGACCCACCTCCTAGAATAATGGAAATAAAAACAAAAGTAAACAAGTGGGACCTGATTAAACTTAAAAGCTTTTGCACAGCAAAGGAAACTATAAGCAAGGTGAAAAGATAACCCTCAGAATGGGAGAAAATAATAGCAAATGAAACAACTGACAAAGGATTAATTTCCAAAATACACAAGCAGCTCATACAACTCAATGCCAGAAAAACAAAACAAGAAACAACAAAAACAATCAAAAAGTGGGAAAAAGACCTAAACAGACATTTCTCCAAAGACATACAGATGGCTAACAAACACACTGAAATATTCTCAACATCACTCATTATTAGAGAAATGCAAATCAAAACTACAATGAGATATCACCTCATACTGGTCAGAATGGCCATCATCAAAAAGTCTACAAGCAATAAATGCTGGAAAGGGTGAGGAGAAAAGGTAATGCTCTTGCACTGTTGATGGGAATGTAAATTGAAACAGCCACTATGGAAGACACTATGGAGATTCCTTAAAACCTAGGAATAAAACCACCATATAACCCAGCAATCCCACTCCTAGGCATATACCCTGAGGAGACCAAACTTGAAAAAGACACATGTATCCCACTGACCATTGCAGCACTATTTACAATAGCTAGAACATGGAAGCAACATAGATGTCCATCAATAAATGAATGGATAAAGAAGTTGTGGTACATATACACAATGGAATATTACTCAACCATAAAAAGGAACGCCTTTGGGTCAGTTCTAATGAGGTGGATGAACCTAGAACCTGTTATACAGAGTGAAGTAAGTCAGAAAGAGAAAGATAAATATCATATTCTAACCCATATATATATAATCTAGAAAAATGGTACTGAAGAATTTACTTACAGGGCAGCAATGGAGAAACAGACATAAAGAATAGACTTGTGGACATGGGGAGAGTGGAGGAGAGGGTGAGATGTATAGAAAGAATAACATGGAAACTTACATTACCATATGTAAAATAGATAGCCAATGGGAACTTGCTGTATAGCTAAGAAACTCAAACAGGGGCTCTGTATCAACCTAGACAGGTGGGATGGGGAGGGAGATGGGAGGGAAGTTCAAATGTGAGGTGATATATGTATATCTATGGCTGATTCATGTTGAGGTTTGACAGAAAACAACAAAATTCTGTAAAGCAGTTATCCTTCAACAAAAGAAATAAATTAAAAAAAGTAAATAAAAAGCAGCATGACTTTGTTTCTATGAGGTTCTCAAGTGTGGTCATACAGCAGAAGTCCCTGACTTGAGCGTAAGCTTGTTCTCCTTAAAAATTCCAGCTCCATCTAAGTCTCAACACAATGACTACAGACAGCAGTACTCAAAGCTGCTAAAAGACTAGATTTTAACTGTTTCCGCCACACAAAATCAAATTCATGATGTGAATTATGTGAGAAAAAAAAATCAATTATGTGACAAGATGGAGGTGTTAGCTAATGCTATGATGTTAATCATATGACAATATATAAATTATCAAGTCAACACACTGTACACCTTAAACTAGCACAACATATATCAATTGTGTCAATACATTTTCAAAAAGAATTTAGGATTGCCTGGACATGTCGAAAGGCTTCCCTGGTAGCTCAGCTGGTAAAGAATCTGCCTGCAATGCAGGAGACCCCAGTTTGATTCCTGGGTCAGGAAAATTCGCTGGAGAAGGGATAGGCTACCCTCTCCAGTCTTCTTGGGCTTCCCTGGTGGCTCAGCTAGTAAAGAATCTGCCTGCAATGAGGGATACCTGGGTTTGATCCCCTGGAGAAGGGAATCCTCCACCAGGGATCCATCCACCTCAGACCCAAGGATCCTCCCAGGAATGACAGTGAACAAGGTCAGAGAAGAAGTGACCTGAGTGCAGCACGGATGTCCACCACTAAGGTTAGCCCAAGCCCAGACTCCTTTGGTTCCAGGGCAAGGAGGTGACAATAAAAGCTATAGCATTAGATATCAGCAGCTTTTGCAAAACAAGGAGATGTTTTCAAAAGTAATGGTGGCACAATAAGAGTTGAGGTCCTTGACCTACAGTTGATGCTCTGACTTTCTCTGCAAAAAGAAAAGAAGTTGAGAAATGAGAAACGTTTAAGAGCTGAACACCAATGTGACAACTTCATATAGAGCTAATTCAGTGCACAAATTCAAAATATCTGTAGAATTAGACTCATTTATACTGTTAGCTTAAAGCACAACATTCAGAAAACAAAGATCATGGCACCTGGTCCCATGACTTCATGGCAAATAGATGGAGAAACAGTGGAAACAGTGGCAGACTTTATTTTCTTGGGCTCCAAAATCACTGGAGATGGTGGCTGCAGCCATGAAATAAAAAGACGCTTACTCCTTGGAAGGAAAGTTATGACCAACCTAGACAACATGTTAAAAAGCAGAGACATTACTTTGCCAACAAAGGTCCGTCTCGTCAAGGCCATGGTTTTTCCAGTAGTCATGTATGGATGTGAGAGTTGGACAATAAAGAAAGCTGAGCGCCGAAGAATTGATGCTTTTGAACTGTGGTGTTGGAGAAGACTCTTGAGAGTCCCTTGGACTGCAAGGAGATCCAACCAGTCCATCCTAAAGGAGATCAGTTCTGAATGTTCATTGGAAGGATTGATGTTGAAGCTGAAACTCCAATACTTTGGCCACCTGATGCAAAGAGCTGACTCATTTGAAAAGACCCTGATTCTGGGAAAGATTGAAGGCAGGAGGAGAAGGGGACGACAGAGGATGAGATGGTTGGATGGCATCACCAACTCAATGGATATGAGTTTGAGTAAACTCTGGGAGTTGGTGATGGAGAGGGAGGCCTGGTATGCTGCAGTCCATGGGGTTGTAAAGAGTCGGACACATCTGAGTGACTAAACTGAACTGATACTATTAGCCATGCTTTTACAACCAAATACAAAATTAAATGTCATTTAAAAAATTAGTACAGAACAAGTTAAACTGAGAGTTTTAATGTTCCTTTTTTCCTACAGTGATGCTTCTGGAACCAAAAAAAATTAAAAGAACAAAGCCTTAAATACTTAGCAGCATATCATTTTGCCAGCATACTAAATTTAGGGTTAGTTAGGCATTATAACCTCAAACAACCATCATGGATAGTCAACCACTTCTCTAAATATTTCTAGAACTACAAAATATAAAATATTACATATATATATGTGTGTGTGTGTGTGTGTGTATATATATATATATATATATATATATATATATGAAAACGGGTAGTGCTACTTAAATTTTCTTCCTAGTAGTAGCTAACAAGGATATGCTAACTACATATTCAAATGAATTCTTTGGAAGGGAAAAATAGACCTTTCAAAAATAGGGGAAAAAATTGGCTTAATGAAACCTAAGTGAGATTTTAACATGTTCCAAAATAAAACATAGCAACATATGGAGTCACTAGCAACCAATCATTTCTCAAACACTTGAGAACACAGCATTTGGGGGTATACATGGGGTGCTATCTTTAATACAGTAATATATGTGTGTTGAAATGTGTCCATCTTCTCCTGAGAATTAAGTAATCTAACATGTCTGCTTTACATGTTTAAAATGTAAATCCCCCTTTAGCACGAACATGAACACACATACACATGCACACGTTCACACGTCTCTAAAAGCCAAAAATTATCAGCTAGCTTGCTTTCCTTTTCCTTAATACTCAGATGGTGAGCTCAGAAGCAGCATTTAAGGATGAAAATGGTTGAAATGTACCAGTAGGTCCACAAAAGGATCTCTGAGACTTTGTTCATTTATCGGAGTTTCCCAAATTCTTTAGCTCCTCTCCACCATCCTCAATCTCTCCATTTCCCTACATCTTCCCAGTGGGGAGGACAATAGAAAAAGAAGCAAAAGGAATGAGATGATGTTGATGGTTTGTAAGGCTACAATCAACATTTTTGGAGTTTTGGATTTTAATGGCATGTTTATCTTGCTGAATTTGAATAAGTGATATATGGGCCTTGTACAACTTCTATGGCATTCACCAAAAAAATTTATCAGTTAGCATGGATATAATTCAATATAACTTGAACATCACAAAACTTAACTATATAGTCATGTTAGGAACATATGCCCAATAAAAGCATGTCATGTAGAAACATCAGGGAACATACATAAGATTTTGGTGGAATGGTTGTTGAATCAACATGGCAATTTATCTTTCAAGTTAAGAGAGAATATTTTTATAAATGAGAAATTGAGAGACAGGTCTACTTAAGACAGGCAAAATGTCTCAGTAGAAAGATACCCAGATTCCTTCAACTCTCCAAAACAAATCCATTTGGAGAACATTTGGAGTGAAATATAATTTTGATTTGTTTATAACTTCTTTATTTTTCAACTCACAGAACTGCCCACACAGTGAGACTGAATTTTAACAGAACTGTTTTTCACTAATCCAATATCCTTAAAACAAATTTTTTCTTGCAGTCTCAAGCAATTAAATATTTTAAAAAGATTATTCTAAAGATAATTTACATTTTGACCCTAAAAAGTAGTATGTAGATCTTTGTGCTCAACGGCCAAGCAGCACATGGGACATCTCGAACTAAGAAGATTTAAGGGCCATTTAAATCCCCAATTTCTCAGACGCTATAAGTATTGCCTTGTGTTCAGAAAATTGTGCATCCACAGAGATATAAGTTCACCCTGTTACTAAGAATTTGTTGGGAACACTCAAAGTCTACTGGCATTTTAGCTAAAAGCATAATGTGTAACAGTAAAATTGGTGCTTCCCTGGAAGTTCAGCAGAGAAGCATCTGCCTGCCAATGCAGCAGACACAAGTTCAATCCCTGGGTCGGGAAGATTCCCTGGAGAAGGAAACAGCAACCCACTCCAGTAATTAGTGCCTGGGAAATCCCATGGATAGAGGAGACTACAGTCCATGGGATCACAGATGAGTTGGACAAGACTTAGCAAATAAAACAACCGTAAAATCTACCATCTACTCTTCGTGTCCTTTTTTAAAGTTCAGACCACACTTGACAACCATTTAAGTAACAACACTTGAACAAAATTATCATTGTATTCAAATAAACTAGGCACATTTTACCTATTCTTGTTCCTTAGTGGATGTTAAGAAGCCTCCTTGGAATTAATTTCTAAATAAAACAGATGGGATTCTAATTGATTCTCAGATTTCTCTACTAGAAGTATTTACTGGTTCTTTTTAATTACAAAGAAAAAAAAACCCACCATAAATTGTCTGTTTTACTGTCTGTGCTAATTTCATTTCATTATATCCTTGGAGTAAGCTATTATTTTCCCACTGGTTCCCACGGCATTCTTCATTATCAGCTGCTAATTGTCTAGCATGCACACAGGACTGTGAACCAAGTAGGCTGCTGCGTGGGCTGAAGTTCTAGGGGAAACTGAACAGCAATGGATTCTGCTTTGTTATTATTGTGACACATTAAGAAAGTTTCCACCCACTTACATGCCCACATCACTCCACTGCACAGAATCCATACCCAGAGGGGCTGTGTGCTGAAGCTGGGAGGCAATCTGCACTAGGCTTCCCCATGGTGATTAGCATCACACATCAGGGCAACATTACACAGGGCCAAACTGTTGCACCATGACAGCCAGAGATCTGGCTCCATATGGCAGACCTGAACACTAATCTTAAAACACAGCTATGAAAGGTTCATCTAAAAGGTTTGTTGGGGTTTTTTTTTTGTTTTTTTTAATCTCCTAGCCCTCAGCATAAGTAACCGACCCAGCCCAACTACTCCCTCAAACTTCTCCCCATTTATCCATTCAGAATCAAGGTCAATTTAGAAATCTAAACATTTTTGGAAGCTGCAAAGAGGCTGGAGACCTGTAAGTAAGTGTTGAGATGTACTACTCTTTGGTGGTTTAGTTGCTAAGTTGTGTCCAACTCTTGCAAGCCCATGGACTGTTGCCTGCCAGGCTTCTCTGTCTTTGAAATTATTCCTAGCGGAGACGTCGGTATCTGGATATGATTACATTTGACCTTATAAATTCAAAATGTGCCAAACAAAAGCTATTTAGAAGAGTCAAAACAACATGCAACATTTTACACATTTAGGTCAGGAGGGAGTTGTGAAAGTCTCTTAATTAGCAAAGCAAACAAGGACTATGAGAGCAGAGTTTGGAGGCACAGGACGTGATGTTTTTATTCAGGTGCTTTGCAGGCACCATGTTGCAAAGTCTGGTGAAACAAAGCCCTGATGTCAGAGCAGGCTGTGTGCTGATCACTTCACCAGAAAACTGTGCCTCTTGAGACACCTGTGCCTACTTCAGGCAGGCCCTTTCAGGGTACAGAGCTACTCTCATCAGATGAGAGTCACAGGGAGCTGGATCTCCTTCCTGGGTTAACCAGGATCATTTGAACGCTCTAAAACATGAAAAGGATGACGGCTTCAAGTGGAATTTTACTTACTGGTGCATCCTAGTGTAGCCACCAAAATCCAAAAACAGTTTCAGATCTTTGAGGTTTATGAATACGATATTCAAAGTCTACTTGCTGCTGCTGCTGTTAAGTCTACTTAGATATGCTCAAATTCTTGAGGACTAGTTCACTCTAATTAAGCCAGAGGCTGAAAGGCAGAGAGGCAGAGAAAACACAAAGAGTACTTGGCCCTGAGTTAGAAAGTCCACGTCCAGCACCATACTACCAAACTCTACAACCCAGGGTGATATGAAATCTTGACGACAGGGCTGTGTCTTGACTGCATGACATCTATGTGCTTTTCCAAAAATAATATATGTGAAAAATCAAAATCCTTCAAGCTAGGCTACAATAGTAGGTGAACAAAGAACATCCAGATGTACAAGCTGGATTTAGAAAAGGCAGAGGAGCCAGAGATCAAATTGCCAACATCCTCTGGATCATAGAAAAAGCTAGAGAATTTTAGAAAAACATCTACTTCTGCTTTATTGATTATGCTAGATTATGCTAAAGGCTTTGACTGTGCAGATCACAACAAACTGTGGAAAATTCTTAAAGAGATGGGGCTACCAGACCACCTTACCTGCCTCCTCCTGTATTCAAGATGAGAAGCAACAGTTAGAACTGGACATGGAACAACGGACTGGTTCCAAATTAGGAAAGGAGTATGTCAAGGCTGTATATTGTCACCCTGCTTATTTAATTTCTATGCATAGTACATCATGTGAAATGCCAGGTTGGATGAAGCACAAACTGGAACCAAGACTGCCAGGAGAAATATCAATAATCTCAAATATGCAGATGACACCACCCTTATGGCAGAAAGTGAAGAGGAACTAAAGAGCCTCTTGATGAAAGTGAAAGAGGAGAGTGAAAAAATTGGCTTAAAACTCAACATTCAAAAAACTAAGATCATGGCATCTGGTCCCATCACTTCATGTAAATAGATGGGGAAACAATAGAAATAGTGACAGACTTTATTTTCTTGGGTTCCAAAATCACTGCAGATGGTGACTGCAGCCATAAAATTAAAAGACGCTTGCTCCTTGGAAGAAAAGTTATCACCAACCTAGACAGCGTATTAAAAAGCAGAGACATTACTTTGCCAACAAAGGTCTGTATAGTCAAAGCTACGGTTTTTCCAGTAGTCATGTAGAGATGTGAGAAGTGAGCATAAAGAAGGCTAAATGCCGAAGAATTGATGCTTTTGAACTGTGGTGTTGGAGAAGACTCTTGAGAGTCCCTTGGACTGCAAGGAGATCAAACCAGTCAGTCATAAAGGAAATCAGTCCTGAATATTCATTGGAAAGACTGATGTCGAAGCTGAAGCTTCAATACTTTGGCTATCTGATAAAAAGAGCGGACTCATTGCAAAACACCCTGATGCTGGGAAAGATTGAAGGCAGGAGGAGAAGGGGATGACAGAGGACGAGATGGTTGAATGGCATCACCAACTCAATGGACATGAGTATGAGTAAACTCCAGGAGGTGGTGAAGGTCAGGGAGGCCTGGTGTGCTGCAGTACATGGGGTCACAAAGAGTTAGACATGACTAAGTGACTAAACAACAAAAATCAGGACACCAACTTTTATTTTATAATGGTTATGCCTGGTCCAAAAACTGGAACAAATCTTGTATCCACAGAACCACAATGAACCTCCTACCTCAGTTCAGTTCAGTTCAGTCACTCAGTTATGTCCAACTCTTTGCAACCTACCTCAGATGACTCCATTTAAGATGAAATCACAGTTTCAAGGGTTGCCTGGTGAGCAATGAATAAAAGCAAGAAAAGTTGAATCTTCTTGAGGCCTCTTTCCACCCATGTACAGGATAGATGATTCAACAGTCTTCTTTCAAGGACTCTCTCAGTCACATCTCAGAAGAGTCCTTTAAAATCAAAACAGCTAACTCTCTGAACAGAGAAAGAGCCCATATCACACACCTTTAATCTTCAAGTTTTCTTTCTGTATGCCTAAAACATCACCAGAATCTTTTTATTTTATTTAGGGTTCTCTTCCTATAACACTCCCCTGGTGGGTCAGATGGTAAAGGATCTGCCTGCAATGCAGGAGACCTGGGTTTGATCCCTGAGTTGGGAAGATCCCCTGGAGAAGGGAATGGAAACCCACTCCAGTATTCTTCCCTGCAGAATTCCGTGAACAGGAGTCTGGCGGGATCTAGTCCATGGGGTCACAAAGATTAGGACACAACTGAGTAACTAACACTTTCACTTTTTTATACCATTCCAACAACTCTGTCAAAGCCCCACTTCTCACAGTTTTTATATTCTTAAGGACTCCATGTTTTGTCCATTCCCACTTTAACAAGAATTTCTTCTATTTTTTTATGTATTCACATGGCGTCATTGAGGTCTACAAGTGGAAACGCTCATCAGACGCATGTATCTCTACCAGGATGTCCTACAGGTATTCCCTAGATTATCAAGCCTAAGACTTACTATCCTCTTCAAATGTCCTCTGAAACTGCCGAATATCCACCATTCCATCCCCTGGGCAGTGCTTTAGACAGACCCTTACCATTCTGGGGCCAGATTGATACAAAAGCCTCCAAACTGATACTGTCTTCCATCTACTTTTCCTTTTACTACTTTTTTTTAGATTTTTTAAAAAAGTGTAGCTCAAGTTTCAACTGTTCAATTTCTTTAAAATTATGAATTTAATTTAAAATAATTAATTAAAGGAGAAGAGGGCAACAGAGGATGAGATGGTTAGATAGCATCACCAGCTCCATGGACATGAATTTTAGCAAACTCCAGGAGATAGTGGAGGACAGAGGAACCTGGCCTGCTGCAGTCCACTGGGTCACAAAGAGTGGGACACAACTCAGCGACTGAATAAACAATAATAATATACTGTAGACCCAAAGTCATGTGTAAAAGCTTCTAGGACTCCCCCTGGCCTAAAGATTAAAGCTCAAACTAGTACCTTAACATCTGAGACCCTTTCCAAACCAGTCCCAAACCACCTTTCCAGTCTGGTCACCAACCACACCCCCCAGGCCCTGTGTTTAGCTTTACCAATTACCTATTCTTTCCTAAGCATCCCATGGCCTTTCGAACCTCTGTGTATATCCTCATGAGAATCCCTACCTGGAATGACCTTTTCAAACAGGCAAACTCCTCAACTTCTAAGAACCCACTGGGATGCCAACTCCTCTGCAAGTCTTTCCCTGTCCCACCCATCAGTGTATACAACGATGCTGTATCTTTACGCTGAACTTGGGACATTGCATTACTGTTAGTTTAATCCAGCTATAATCCCCACAAGACTAAATTTATTGAAACTAGAGACGGTGTATTCTTACTCATCTTTATAGTCCTGATGCTTTGCTCATAATAGATCCATAATGCAGGTTAGTTTAATTAAATTAAAAATCATAACCTCCAAGATTATATTTTATTTTAAATGAGCTAACTGATGGGGTTATTGCATATAAACCATTACTATATTAGAGTATGGAATGAGAGAAGTCTCGGGCAGGTTCCTTTCAAATACAAGTCCCATATACAGTACATCTTTGTCTTCAATAAGCATACGGTTCTGTTATTCCTGCCTTATGGTTTTGGTCCATTAATATTTTAGGGCCTGCAGTCAACTATGAAAAGTGCTGGCTGGGAAAACTATTACCCTAAACTGTTGATCCAGAAGGAACCCTGGATGACACTGATTCAAACCTCTTTGTTAAAATAAAGGCTGAAGGACAAAGAGGCCAAGAGACCTGCCCCCAAATACCTGCCGTTACAGAGTCAGAGTCTAGGCTTGCCCATGTATTTTAACAGCGTTGATTTCACCTCTCTCTAATGTTTCTCCTCTTATAGAAGCACAGCATCTTTGGAACAGGGTGCTTCTCTTCACCAAGAACTTCTAACATCTCACTAAATGAAACAATCTAGTATATGTTACCCTAATTAACAATTATTAGCATCTACCTGAACATTTCTAGAGCCTAGGGAGCTCACCACTTTGCCAAGCAACCCATTCCTTCTTGGTCCCTATCTTCTGGGTATACATTCTTCTTCAGAGAGAAAGCCAGTCTCAACCCTGCCAATAGCTGAAGACAACAATTAGGCCTCCCAAATTTATCCTCTCACATAAAGAACTGCAAGTTTCTTCGACTGTTCCTCATGACACGGTTGTGACTCCATGATTTTACTGGTTTCCCTTTTCTGTCTGATAGAATATGACCTAGTCCTACTGAAAATGGAATAGAAATAAAGTCTTTGAAAGAAATGTCCTTCAGGGCCTCTCTAATTTTTTGATGCAAAATTGCCATCTCTATCAGTGTTATAGGATATCCAAACAGTAATATGAAGGACCCATTGACAGAAAACATTACTGGAGAATATCGTTTTGAACCAGTTTATATTTGGTACAGATCTCCCAGGTAGTGTAGTGGTAAAGAATCTGTCTGCCAGGGACATGGGTTCAATCCCCGGATTGGGAAAATCCCTCATAGTAGGAAATGGCAACCCACTCCAGTATTCCTGCCTGGAAAAGTCCACGGACAGAGGAGCCTGGCAGGCTACCATTCACGGGGCTGCAAAGAGTCAGACACAACTAAGCACATCATAGTTCAGTTCACAAGGAGGAGAAACTGCACGCATTATGCAAATACCTAAAAAACCTTTTTAGGGTCACAACATCCCAGGACATGAACAAATCCAATTAAAATTTTTCAGAATGAATTAAAACATCTCAAAACAGTCTCTCCTATTTTTTCTCCTTTCAGTTCCCATCCCAAGTTTTGAAAGCACTCACTAAAATATCAACTCAAAATCAAAAATATTCTATACATAATCTTTGATAAGATCATAAACATCTAAACTCCTGCAGAGATTGTTTCAGAATCCCACTGTGAGTAGAAAAACAGGAGAAGAAATTTCTCTCTTGGTATATCTAACATCTCTTCCAGCTAAATTTTCATTATTTAAACCTGGTGGAGTCCCATTTTGATATCATCACTGGTATCTCCACTGAAGAGCAAAAAGATTGAATAGAGCCTGTTCTCCCACATGGAAAATCAACCTGAGGTTATTCCTTCAACAATTCAATTGTTTATTGAGCACCCACTCATGACTGGACTTGATACCTAACTCCACAAAGTTTAAAAAAGATTTTCAAGGAAGCCTTCATGGATGGAAAATTTATTCTACACAAAACAAGAATTGAAGAAGGGAATTTAAGAATCGGTTGTTGTAAAGTAAGAAAAATGTTAAAGGAGGCTGAGTGACTTAGCAAGAAGTGCTCCAACAATTAAAAACATCCCACAATTCATGTCTGTGAGCAATGCCTTATCTTATTAATAAAATAAAAACACACCCAATATCTGAAACTTGTAATTTATATAATATACCTTGTCAAATTGCAGTAAGGTAGTCCAGTCTGCCAAACTTTTGAACATTTTTAATACTGATAAACAAATGAGCTTGACTGATGAGTAATGTTTTGGTACATATGGCCAAAGAAGCCTTGATTTGCAAAAACAAAGAACCTCTTCTGCCTTTGGATGAATTTAATCTGGTTCCAGATATTTTCCTGAAATGCTTGCTGACTTGTCTTTAGATACCATCTTTGAGATAAATCATTTCGATTGTCCACAGACTGGAAATTAAGGACCTGCCCCCACACTTCATTCACTTCACCGAGGCAGAAAGACGAGAGTTTGCTGTTGCTATGAAGAGATAGGCATGCTTGCAGCCTGGGTAATGGGATCCATCCATCCAGAGGAAGCATGGAGACTGAAGAAGAAAGACGGGAGCTTCTTGCTGATGAGGTAAGGAGGAAGCTGCAGGCTGGAGAGAGAGGTTAGAGTGAGAGGTGCTGAGCAGGAGGCTCTCTCTTATGGACAGAAGCATCCTGGCAAAAGAGGAAAGGATCAAGAACGTCTCATGAAGTCACCAAGAACTGCAAGAAGAATCCAAGATTGCAGGGAAGAAATGAAGAATTAAAAATGCAAATTTCAAAGATTAAAAAATAAAAAACCCATCACTCTTTGCCCAAGGCAAAGACTAACCTGAAGAGTGAGAGTACTGGTGTAGAACTGAATTACTATGCGTTGGTACCTTAATTGGAGAAGGCAATGGCACCCCACTCCAGTACTCTTGCCTGGAAACTCCCATGGACAGAGGAGCCTGGTAGGCTGCAGTCCATAGGGTCACGAAGAGTTGGACACGACTGAGCGACTTCACTTTCACTTTTCCCTTTCATGCACTGGAGAAGGAAATGGCAACCCACTCCAGTGTTCTTGCCTGGAGAATCCCAGGGATGGCGGAGCCTGGTGGGCTGCCGTCTATGGGGTCGCACAGAGTCGGACACGACTGAAGCGACTTAGCAGTAGCAGGTACCTTAATGGCAAAGCTGTGAACCTCAGAGCTCTCAGGGTCCCGTTACAATCGAGTGTCTCACTATAGGTCTCTAGGGGCTTCCCTGGTAGCTCAGATGGTAAAAAAAAAAAAAAAAAAAAAAAAAAAAACACCTACAAAGCAGGAGACCTGGGTTCAATCCCTGGGTCAGGAAGATCCCCTGGAGGAGGAAATGGCTACCCACTCTAGTATTCTTGCCTGGAGAATCCCATGGACAGAGGAGCCTGGTGGGCTTGAATCCATGGGGTCACAAAGAATTGGACACGACTGAGAGACTAACATACACACAGGGGACCAGTTAGCAGTTTATAAAGTTCCCAGCAGTTGCCAGCCCAAGACCGAGACAGAGAAATTTACCTTCAAAACCAACAGTGATGCCTTTGTCCTGCAGATCCTAAGAAGAAGGATAATAAGAAGGTAACAAGAAGACGTATCACTCCTCCCCAGCAGGGACCATGAAAAATTTCCCTCAGATCATAACAAGTTCTTGGCTCCAAAATGGTGGCACTTCTTGCAAGGGAAAGGAACAAATGTCTCCCTTCTGTGGAGCCTTTGAGGGTCCGTGGTGGCTGAGAAGGGGCCTGTTCTCCAGGCGCCAGCCTGAGGGGAAGACAAAGGCCCCAGAAGAACCTTTTGTAACTGTGCCAGCATAACAGCCTCCAAGGGCAGAATAACTTACAGACCTTGTCAGCTACTTCCGGTTACTGGTCAGATATATGGACAGCTGATCAGAGGAGGATTGTAGGGAAGGATGCCCATCCCTACGTGGGTACAAAAGGGAAGTCTGAAAAGGGGAAATGGAGAAGGAACCAGCAAGATCTGACTCTCCAGTGAAGTCACTCAGAACAAAAGCAAGCATAATAATAATTACTATATTTTACACTTACATGGCATTTACTCTGTGCTAGGCACTATAGACTCATTTAAATTTCACAGTAAACCTTTGATGTTAGAACTATTATTATTATCATTATCATTTAACAAATGAGGAAAAAACAAGGTTTGGAGAGTAACTTACACAAAGTTGTAGGGTAGTAAGTGGCAGAGCCAGGGTTTGACCCTGACAGGATGGTTGGAGTCCCCAGTTGTTTGACTTTCTCTTTTTTCAAATTTACTGATTGGCTGATTGTCTTTGGCTATGCTGGATCTTCACTGCAGCACTCGGGCTCTGTTGTCCCACAGCATGCAGGATCTTAATTTCCTGACCAGGGATTGAACCCACATCCCCTGCACTGGAAGGTGGTTCTTAACCATGGGATCGCCAGGCAAGTTCCTGAAGTCTCCAGTTTTAATTACTCTGGTATCCTGACTTTATCAGGGCTTTTTTGAGGTTGGGCTGCAACAGATAGTGTCAGTAGGGGTTCAGACAACTGTGAGGAAAGCAATTCTAGCTTGAATTTCAGAGTGGAATAAGAATTTAGAAGTGAGGACATGAGGATCTGGGGCCTCAGCCTGAGCCAGCTGATGGAAACAGAGAACATGAGAAGTAAAGAGGATGCCCCTCAGAGACTGAGGTCAGAGAGGTTAAAAAAAAATCAGTGCCAATCCTCTAAGAAGGACAATAATGAGCACTATGTAGCTATAACTTCACGCATCTGTTTATTCTACATATTCTGTTCATTTTCAAAGATCCCCTCCCATTGTGATAAAATTATCATGCATATAAACAGACGATTGCAAAAAATTTGGTAAGAGACTAGCACTGCCAGAGAAGTTAAAAGAAAATAAAAAGGAGAAAGACTGCTCCTCCTAAAACTGGGAATTGAAAAGCCCCCAAAGATGACATCAGCCTAAATTGTCCGAGAAAAGAATGACAGAAGGCTAGCTTCGGGAACTTTCTGTCTGGGGGTGGCCTGTTTTTCACCAGCAGAGAGAGCAGGGGGCCAGAGGCAAGTGAAATGCTTGACCGACATCCTCCGGCAGCTTCTTTTCCTCTTCCCCTTTGGGTGCTGTTAGGGACACAGTTGTGTCCCCCACAAATTCAGATACTGATGTCCTGACTCTCACTACCTGAGAATGTGACCATATTTGGAGACAAGGTCTTTAAAGACGTGGTTACATTACAATGAAGTCTTTTGGGTGCACCCTAATTGGATAGGACTGGTGCCTTTATAAGCAGAGGACATGGAGACACAGGGATACGTGGGCACCAAGAAAAGACCACGTGAAGGCCAGGTTGGAATACAGTTGACCAGAAGCCAAGAAAAGAGGCCTCCAAATAAAAGCAACTCTGCCCACACCTTGAGCCAGGACTTCCAGTCTCCAGAACTGTGAGAGAATATATTTCTGTTGTCTAAGTGTGCGATGCTTGTTATGAAGCCCAAACGGATTAATACAGGTGTCTTCCCTTGAACTACAAGTGTACATCAGAGAATGAGTAGCTGTCTCACTGAATAAACATGAATGTTTCCTGCCCTGAAAGAGACTGACAATCAGTTCTTAGAGGGGATTACATACATAGTGGGGATGGAGAGGAAAGTGATTAAGGTCCCTCCAGGCTTCTGCAGCTGACTTTCCAAGCATCACTACCCCTCAGTTCATATCCTTTTTGTATGCATGATGAATGACCAGAAAGTCTCTGTAGATTCTGTTTCTATGCTCTCTCCTAAATTCATCCTCCTTAGCACTCTACCAAATCCATCTCCCTGCCGAGTACTATTTTTCATGTCACTCCCCCTCAGCTGGTGGTAGTGGTTTCTCACTAATTATAAGATACGGTTCAAATTCCTTTATTTGTCTCGTAAGACTATAAAGGGTCCAACCTCTAGCAATCTCTCCAAGGAGGATAATAAAACCAATCTAGCAAGGTTGTTTGGGAAGAACTAAGCATAGAATTGGCACATACTAAAAGTATGATGAATGTTAGTTCCTCCTCCACATCACATTTCATTGGAAAAGTGCTTGGCTTGTGAATTTAGAACCTTCTTCTTGATGAGTCACCTATTGACTCTAAGTCAGACTTAGCAGGATGTTTCTGGATCATAATTGCATCTTGTTTGTTCTTGACCTTTCTTTGCATTGTGACATGCACAAAGGAGGTGCTTTCTAAATACAAATTCTTTTGAATGACTTTTTAAAACCACTCAACAAGGACTTAAGAAAATCAATATCATCTGGATTTTTAGTACTACAATTTTCATGATCATCAGGGCTTTAATAAACTGAGCGAAGGACACAAATACTCTAACCCTTTGACCACTGCTTGGAAATATTCTCACTGAGAGAGCTTTCACTTAAATTATATTGCTTTAATGGAATTTGAGTTGTAAAGGAACATTTTAATTATCAGAATCTTCTTTAGAAAAGGCCTCTGAGATCTGAGATAAGTTTACATATTATTACATGAATCACAATTTCCTTTAAGAGCTTATCTAAATCCCATCTGTTTGATTGGAAAAAGGAACTCGGAATGAATCCATCTAATTTTCAGTTTTCTTCCTTGGAGAGAATCGTGATTGAAAGTTAGAGTAGGGTTATGTGCTGCCTTTTTTTTTTTTTTTTTTGATGGTTTCTAGAGGAAGTTTTAGGGTTTCCATAGTAATGCATAAGGAGTCACTATTTTCTGCTACAATTTCCCAGCACAGAGAAGAGCATTGGGAGCTATGGTTTAGTAAAAATGAAAAAGTCAAGAGTAGATCGTTCTAAATTTGTTCTGGCTGTTGGGGGATGGGTAGGATAGAGCATTATACTATTAGCTGAAGGGGACTGACTCCCAGCTACACAAAATGCAAAGCTGCATTTACTGGTCTTGCAGTGGCAATGTCAAAGATACCCTAGGCACTTCGACCAGGCGTGAGAAAGGTACAAGTCCCCTCCACAGTGACCCTAAAATTCATGAGAGAGCTTGCATTTAGGGAAATACTGATGTTGCTGCACCTCCTCCATCTGCTCCCTTTCCTTTCTCCCTCTCCGCCTCATTTTTCTCTTCTTTTCCCACACCCCCTTGTCCTTCCCCCTCTGCTCCTTGCCCCACCCCTCTCCTCTGTTCCTGTCTGCTCTTACAGCTGTGGGCTCTGCTGTTGTGGAGGCAGAGGAGAGTGGTACAGGATGTTGGTGAGGCATGCCCTCTCACCCCCCCAACCCCTGCCCTGGGAGGGGGTCACGTTCCCAGGCACTGTCTCTGGTGTCTTTTCATCACCCTGGGGCTGCTGGGCCTGACGTGTTCCCTTCTTTGTAACAATTCAGCCTGTTTTCAGGTTTAAAAAAAAAAAAGCATCTCTTTGCCTCATGTCACAAGGTGTACCTGCACATCCTTGTTTTGTTAAATCTGAACAAACTGTTCTCATTGGTGAATTTAGAGGGACTAAAAAAGCCTCCCAGCAGCTGTCCAGTGTAACTGAGGACTTGTCTCACAGACAACAAGGCCACAGAAAGGATTGTTCCAACAATGCTGTTACCATGCACCTCCGTGGTGGTCGGGAAGGGACTTCTCAGCAGGTGGCGACGTCTCTGTGATTCCATTTGCAAGAGTTTCAAAGCCTACATTTGCTTTAAACTGATTTTACTTTGAAATGGTATTTCATCATGATTTTCAAAGTTGGTTATTATTCATAAGCACTAGAGCAAGCACACTGTTGATAGCAACCATACCTAGCCATTTAAAATGCTTCCTCTGCTGATTTAACAGAGCTAAGTGATTTAGTGAACTCTAGAAAAGTCAAGGATCCCTGGCTTTAGCAGACTAACTTCCTTACCTTGCCCATCATGAAGGCAAGTCCCTTGAAAGTAAGACACTGTACATAAGAGGTTAAGATTTAACTTAGCTTTTAACTTTTATTTAATAGTTATCAACTCCTACCTATGTGCCACCTCTCTCTGCTCTTTTGGTTAAAATCACTGACGCCTATGTTAACAAGGTCTCTGATGGCCTTGAGACCAGTCAAGGTAATTGTCTTGGCATGTGGCAACTCCAGATTGGCAGGAATCCCTTTCCCTCCTTTCCATGTAGAGGTGGGGGATATTGAGACAGTTTCCAGTGAGAGCAGAACTGTTGACACTATTGCTTCTATGGCAGGAATGAGGATCCATCTGAGATATGATACGGTTAGGGGATTTGGTGGGTCAGAGAATTGGAGGAAAGAAGAAGAATGGGAACATCTCCCTGCTGTGACAGTGTGAAGCCCCAGAGAGTAACATGATTGCTTAGAATCTATTCATTCACCCAGGCATCCATCCATCATATATTGAAGGAATTCTGACTTGCACAGGAAATAGGGAGGTAAGCATGGCACACAAGTGTCCTGACTTCACAGAGCTGGTGATCCAGTGGGGAATACTCACTCTAAATTTCACCTGATGCCTCTTCTGAACTCTCCCTGCACATGCATGCATAGACACACACACACAGAGTTTCAGAGAGGAAACTTTAAGGGAAGAGATCACACACATCTAGGCTATAAGTTTTAATTCTCTAAGGATAAAGAAACTTTTATGAAATGAGATACTAAAACAGAGACTCTCAGGCTGTCTCTTCACCTGTTTTCCCCCTTCACTCCTTCCCTGGCATTTAGTGAATGCTTCTGTTGCCAAACTCCATGCCAGATGCTGTTTGAGACTGAGGGTGAGGCAGGGTACAGGAATATTAGACATTTACCTTTAAGAATTTCACAACACAAGAAAACTAGCTATAAAAAGCTGTTGAGCGTACCGTCAGATGTGTACCAGGTAAGTGGTGTGGCAATGCCGTAGAGTTCACCTTCAGAGTGCATTGGAAAGAAATCATGTCAGAGGGGACTTGAACGGAGTAGCATCTGACAAGGGAGGCATTCTGGGGGAAGGGGTTGGATTACAGGACCAGAGGCCTAGAAATGGTCACGGACCACTCTGTCTCGGGACAATGAATTGAGGATGCTAATTTTGTTGAACCAGAAGTTTCCCTCAGGTGGGATGAGCTCACTAATACAGATCAGGACACAGAGGCTTAGAGAAATAGAGTGACCTGCCTGTTGGTTCCAAAGCCCTGGATAGCTGGAGAACCAGCACCAGCAATGAGGGTTAGGGTTTTTCTGTAGCAGACAGCAAAATCCAACTCTGGCTAAAAAGTAAAACCATAATTTGACTAAAAGATATGCAGCGTTCACAGATTAGAGAGAAAAAAGAACAAGTAAGACTAGAAAAGACTCAGAATGAGGGCAGTTTGTGAACCTGGATGCAGCGAATGAATGGTAGTCACTATCAACATGATTCAGTTTTGATCATTGCAGGGCTGTGAGTCTTGCTGAAGAGATATGCAGATCTCCTGGCTGGAAGGGTGGAGCCATTTGACTGACAGTACAACCCCAAATGCCCACCATGGGGAGTGGTAGCTGTCCCAGGCAAAATTAGGAGGGAAGAAGAAATGGACACTGGGCAAGCAAAAATATTGAGCATTGAGCCCATTACAACAAAATGGCAGTAATTTGCTCAGGCCATAAGGTTTTAAACTCTTAGAGGTATGTGAAAATTCCATGCTGTTTTCTCCATAGATTACTACACATGAATTAGATAAAGCAGAATCAACTTCAAACCACTGAGTTTTAGAGCTAAAAGGAACCTCAGAGTTCAAGTAGAACAATTCTATCACATTGTAAGTAAGGAACCAAGGACTTGTACAAGGTTCCACAAGCTAGTTAGTGGCAGAATCAGGAGAACTAAGCCGGCCTCGGTTCCAGGCCGGGCTCCACTATGCTGCACCACATGTCACCACAATAAAGTCTCCACACAGTATAAAAATTTGGTTATCAACTTGGCGTTGAAAGTGATGCAATTTAATGTCTCTTACAGCACATTTTACTCACTAGTGTAGTCCCAAACCATACCATGTCTTCCTGAAGTTTCCTTTACATAGCCATGCCTCAATTTTGGAGCTAATATGGCAGCTTTAGAATGTCAAATGTTCATAAAGCTACTCTATGTTTTCAGTCATTAGAGTTTTTCTAGGCTTATTTATCAGTTTAGAAAAAAAAGAGAAAACTTAGATGACTAACATTTAATAGGCTCTTGCTGCTGATTTGCTGGGTACATTCTTTAAGACATTTACATATAAGTACAAGAGAATGTAATTCCAGAATTGTTAAAAGAAAAAAATAGAAACTCAAAAGTAACCTAAATGTCAAAGGGTGCAATGGTTGAATCAAACCATACTATAGCTGCATGATTAAAAAAGATTACGTGATTATTAAAGTTACAGGCATGGAAATATGATATTAATACATAGTTGAATGAAAAAATTTGGCAACAAAATTCCATATTTCTATGAAAACAATAGCAATGCACATATATGAATATCTGTATAGTTACGCATGTGTATATCTCTTTGTGGTTGTTGTTCAGCCACCAAGTTGTGTCCAACTCTTTGCGACCCCATGGGCTGCAGCACACCAGGCTTCCCTGTCCTTCACTCTGTCCTGCAGTTTGCTCAAACTCATGTCTTTGAACTGGTGATGCCATCCAACCATCTCTGCCTCTGCCACCCCCTTCTTCTTCTGTCCTCAATCTTTCCCAGCATCAGGGTCTTTTCCAATGAGTTGGCGCTTCACTTCAGGTGGCCATAGTATTGGAGCTTCTGCTTTAGCATCAGTTCAGTCACTCAGTCATGTCCAACAGACATTCCAATGAATATTCAGGGTTGATTTCCTTTAGGATTAACTCGTTTGATCTCCTTGCTGTCCAAGGGTCTCTCAAGAGTCTTCTCCAGCACCATGAACACATATATAAAAACATACATATATGTATGCATGTGTGTACATGTGTGTATGTACACACACAAGCACACACGTATAAAATTTGTACCAAAATGTAGATTGGAGGTGTACGCAGTGAAATACTGGTGACCTTTCTATTTTTCTCCTTATTTTGTATTTTATATCAACATTTATTTTTTCCTTAAATAGAAAATAATTTGTTTTCTACATTTTACTTTTTTAGGATTGCTTTAGGCAATCCTAGATGTGTCGGATAACCTAAGCCTCACTATTCATACAATCGCACTGTACTAAAGAGGAACAAGGCCCCCAGGGTTGGAGAAACCAGGCTGGCTGCTCTCACACCAGCTGTGTCAGCCCGGGAAGGCCCACACTTCCCAGACACGTTCTCCTCAGAGCACAAGCAAGAAGGGTAATGGTGGGACTGCCTAACCTGAAAGGGCTGATTTTGTTTTTCCCAGCACTTCTTCTGTCTCAGAGTCCACAGATGGACCAGTATTACTCTTGTACCCTTGAACTTTCAAGAGGAAATATGTAACTGCACTCTGTGTTCCTGGAGGAATGGCAGTCGAGGGGTGGGAAAACAGGGTGAAAATACAGGTGTGGTGGTTCCAACTCTCAATGGTTTTCTTTTATCATTTTAGAGACACGGAGCGATAGTTCTTGCTCCAGATTCAGGTATCTCCTCTCCAAAGCCAGACTCTTTTGAAGGCAGACGATGAGAAAAGAGCTTTGTGGCTGTCCCTTTGCCTTCCCCCAGCTCTCCTCTCTGACAGGCAACACGGTGATTTAACTGTCAAACACATCTTCTTTCAAGAGGCTCCACAGAACATTCCATAAACCAACAAAGGAACAGAACAAACAAACAAGTGCCTGAAAGCTTTTGTGTTGCTATGGCAACTAGCCTGGCTTTCCCAAACTCACAGGGAAAAACTCTGCCCCCAAAAGAGAATGTAACTAATAAGCCTGACATTTTATGAATGCTTCTGCACATACTAGATCAAGGATTCTAAAACGGCCACAACCAAGTCTAACTACCAACCATCCCAAAGCTGACCTGGGCTTGGAAGTCCAGCATTAAGCTTTTGCAGTTAATGTTGAGTGAGCAGAGGTATCAGGCTGGTCCACTCAGTAGATGCTTATGGTACTCTAAGCATCCATACAAAAATACACTCTATTTTTTATAGGGTATAAACCAAATTTTATATTCTATAATGCAAACAGGTACCTATCTGTTTCTAAATAAAACTGCTTACATTCAAAAAAAAAAAAAAAAACCCTCTCACCTAAGGAGATGTCTACATTACATAACATGAAGCACCTGCATACATGAGTCATGAGTAGCTCAACTTCATGAGTAAATAAGTTCTAGAGTAAAGGTGTTGGGGCGGGAGTGTCCCAGAGAGGTAGGAGGGTCTGTGTACCAAGTTTCCTTTACAGACTCCTGCCAGAGACTGGAAGCCTATAAAGACTGGAGGGGCTGTGAGTCTATGCTAGGTTCCTGGTATTTGGTGTGGTGGGAAGAGGAAGCCAATCCGCAGACTTTTCTGAGTAGTAGTGGTACCAACCCTTTGGAGGGATGATAGGAGGATGTCTCAGTTATGATGGAGCTGTGTGTGCTGGTTCTGACCATGGTGCTGTCTGTGCTCAACTGGTGAAAGCAGTGCCCACTTTCAATGTAAAATAACCCTTTCATCACCTTTGATGTCATGCTCTCTAGTCCTTCCATGTGTTCAAAAGATGGAAAGAGCAAGAAGTTCAGCTGGATGAAAGGACTGGTGGAAGTGCAAATTGGCCCAGTTTTCCTGGAGGGCAGTTTTGTGATATCTACCAGACACTATAAAAATTCCAGAGTCTTTGACCCAGTTAGTACACTTAAAGAATTCATTCTAAGGAAATAATCAGAGACATGCACAAATATATTGCAAATATATTAATTACAGTGTTCACAACAGAGAAAAATTGAGAACAATATGAAAGCTTAATAACATGAAAAAGGTGTTCAAAATAAATTTTAGTACAGCCACCCAGAGGAATTCTGTATGCCCATGAAAGTGCTATAGAAAAACACTCATACTATACTACATAAAACTTTATATATGCATTTTTAAAGTATCATTTCTCATATATTATTTTGCTAACTAATATTTTATAATAAGTTACTAGAAAGCTACACATCAAAACAATGGCAATGGTCATCCCTGAGTGACTTCACTGAGTTTTGTGTTTTTTTTACCTATCAAATTGGCTACAAAAACTCTATTTTATAATTTTAAAACAACAGAAGCTAAAAAAATGGGAAAATAAGAAAGAATGGAATATATTTCAACTCCATCCTGTTCCCAGAAAGAGATATATAAAATGTAACCAACTGATTTTTAATATATCTCCTCAAATTAAAAATCATGAATTGGACCATGGAAAATGGGCTGTTTTCTTTATTCATCCAACAGTTGTTAATTGACCCCTATGTATAAAGTGTTGAGGTGCTGAGTTAGAAAAAGACAATGTAAGTGTGAGGGGACCCACCAAAAGTTTTCAAAGGACAAGGAAGTAGCATGATGTCTGCAGGTGGACTGGGATGGCGGCACACCAGAGGTAGAAAGACCAGTGCATTACTTCTTTATTGCGGCTGCAACAAATTGTCATGAACTTAGAGACTTAAAACCACACAAATGTATTACCCTATATTTCTGTAGGTTCAAAGTCCAAAAGGAGTCTGTTGAGACTAAGATCAAGCTATCAGCAGAGCTGCATTCCTTTCCAGAGCCTTTAGCAAAGAATCTATTCTCTTGTCTTTTCCTGCTTCTAGTAGCAGCTCAAATTGCTGGTTCCATGACCCTTTCCTCCATTTGCAAAGCTGCAGTAGCAATATTCAGAAGAGTCCTAAGAGATAATCTGTTTCCCTGCTCAGTGGTCAAGAATACGCCTGCCAATGCAGGAGACACGACTTCAATCCCTGATTTGGGAAGATTCCCTGGAGAAGTAAATGGGAATCCACTCCAGTATTCTTGCCTGGAGAATCCCATGGACGGAGGAGTCCAGTAGGCTACAGTCCATGGGACCACAAAGAGCCAGACATGACTTAGCGACTAAACAACAACAAGAGATCATCTAGTGAATTTAACCTCCTCTTCCATCTGAGGCTGCTAAGGAACAGGCAGTTAGTGGTGTGCCCAAGGCTGCTTTACCAATGGCAGCACCAATCCAGGTCCCTGAGCCCAGCTCCCAGGCTACTCTTTCTCACAAGACCCTTTCCAAAATCTCTTCTTCACCTGCCCAGTACACATTCTCCCCTACATACACCTTACATCTTTCATCTGTTCCTGTGTATCTCTCTGCGTTAAGTTATACATGCCTAGAATTCTCCTTCTTCACTTCATTCCCACCACCCAAACCTCCAGTGATTCCAGCAGCATTTTTCCAGTCTGCCGAACCTGAGAGGTTAGAGAGGAGGCTTGATGAGCAAACTTCACAGAATCTGCTCCATCAGTGCCTACAGAGATGCACGGAGCAGAGCTGGAAGAACTGACTACATAAATAATAACTATAAGTTTTTTTCCAGAAGTCCCTGGGTCCTTCAGGCCTCAGAATGGATAGAAAAGCAGGGCTAAGCCAATATTGAAGAGGCAAAGAAGCAAAATTTGTTGAGCATGAAAATTTTTCATAGACATTTAGCGATGTTCTTGCTCCACGGGACAGAGTCAATTTCCCCTCACCCTCACTAATGGTTGTCGCTAATGACTATGTACGCAGGAAGTGCCAGGCTTACGTGTATTAAATCACCTTTTTTCCTTCAAGAGCAGGGCTCTGGGATGTGCTTTCACCCTTATTTATGTACTTATCCTCATTATCATGTTCCGGATAACAAGCTGTGTACTATGCTCCAGCCCCTGAAGGAAGCAATGCTCAGTTCTTAACCCAGGTTATTTAAAAAAAGAAATAACCAGATGCCTCCATGTGCCTTTGAAGAGAGAAATAGCCAGTATCTACGGACATCAGCCAATCTTACAGCAAAGAAACAAGCTTTGTGAATGAGAACAGAATGTCATTGCCACCACCTGCTCCTGACAATTCCCAGCAGACTGGGCTTCTCACCTAGACTCAAAGGAATCAGGGGTCCACAAATGTCAGACTGTGTTGCCATGGGATTTCTGAGGACTCCAGAAACTTATATACTACCTCTCCTAGCTAGGTATTTAGACAAACAGATGGGGAAGCTCTATTCAGGCTCGTTAGGCTCAAAGCTCTGTGTCAAGGTCAAAACTAGTTTTAAAATGGACACAAGCACAGGGGAGCAGACTTTGGTTATGTCCTTTCTTCCTGCTGATGGCTACTCAGCGAACAGCTATCACTTACTTCCCTTAGGGCTCTAAATGTCCATTCCTATCTCTGGTGATGGGAGTCGAAAACAAAGCAGTTCCATCGCAGCACTGGTGAACACCCCTCCCCTCCTTTCCAGGCATTTGCGCCACCTCCAACCTTTGTCCACCTCCAACTTTCAACTCCCTTCATTTCCAGACATGGGCAGATGAACTCATAAGACACAGATCCATAAGGAGTTTAAAAATCCATAGCACAAGAGATGCTCAAATTAATTTCAAATAAAACAAAGCTTTAATAGGTTAAATATCAAATTTGCATCTATTGTGGTTCTTCTATTTTCAAAAACTATGCCTTCCCTCAGAACACCAAGTAAGCCCGAGAAATGTTCAAAACCAAACATACCTGGCTTTGTGACATTCAGGACTGCAAAGCAAATTAAATCATGGTATTTCCTTGATAAAGTTGATTCAATGACTGCTTCAGTTCAGTTCAGTCATTCAGTCGTGTCTGACTCTGCAACCCCATGGACTGCAGCACACCAGGCCTCCCTGTCCATTACCAGGACTGCTTCATGCTACTGAAATACTTCCTGAAAAAGCACCTTCACTTCCCCTTCCTCTCTGAATTCTTATTATTAATTTTTCTCTAATTCTAAGTCATAATGACTTTTGCCCTCCTTGGAGTTAATAATATGCTCTCTAACTACGGAAGATCACAGTTCCCATCTAAAAGGGGTAAAGGAAAGCATACTTAAGTGTGAGAACCACTCAAAGGAATGTTTGCTAGAGGAGGTAGAGAAACTGGTCTGACTCACCACATATCTATTAGAACCTTCTGCCTTAATAACTTAATTTTTTTACAAGTATATAACCACTTGTTCAGTGGCACTATTAGTTTTCTATGGGCAGAATTATCTTCCTGATAAATTTGCTAAAAATTATTATTCGTTTGCTATCAAACTGTAAGTAATTATTCCCTTTGGGGAACAATTGTAATTTGCTGCCCTGACTAAACTCAGATTGTAAATATTTTGGTTCATCATAAAAGTGCTTTGTTTCTCTTATTTGTAGCTACAACTCCTATAATAAAAAGTAAGTACAAGATCACAGCTGGGATTCTGATGAAGACAAAGTGCCTTGTCTCCTGCGAATACTGTAACCTGGAATAAACATGCAGTATTTCCCAAGCATTAATCACTTTTTCACTGCATAGCTTTATAGAGCTTCAGACTGAGATGAAATGGATAAAATCCACTTCCTAGATTTTAAATCTGGTGGGTCACAGAGGTCATAAGTAAAACTGTAAAGATAGAAGCAATTGCTAAGCTTATACTTTTTTGAAAACTAAAAATGTGAAGTTATATGGCATGAAGGACCATTGCTGATGAGTTGTAACAGGTTTTAAAATACTACTTCTTCATACAGGAGGAGTCACATAGTTATAGCTGAGAAACTGCTATAGAATGTCTAATTAGTCTATTTCCCCTATGTATAAAAGAAAGAGAACTGGTATTTTGTTTTCATGCATACTTATTTTTCACAAGCATAGAAACTCAGAGTTATAGAAGACCTTCATTCATATCTTTGGAACTAAGAACTCCCATTTAAACTGATAAAAACTTTGTATCTTCTCCCAGGGGGCAGGGAAAAAGGAAAAACAATGTCTTATAAATACATTCATAGAATGCATTGATGCTCCCTTAAAATCTACCCCCAAAGCCCCTTGGGTCCTCGGACTCCAGGTCAAGAATTTCTGCTTCAGAGGTGATATCTGGCCCATTCTGAAGCCCAATTCTCCCATCAAGCCAACACAAAAAACAATTCCTCTCTTCAAAACAACAGGAGGTGCTCTCCCTCCAACTGACCCTGATTGGACATTATATTCGCGCTCATTTTCTCTCTTGGTCACACTCTTCTTTTCCCAAAGCATAGAAGCAGAATATTCTGGTAAATGGAAGCATATGTCTCTAACTAAATGGAGTCACTCATCACTGGAGGAATGCACAGAGACTGGGCCCTCCCTTGTTAGGGGTGTTGCTGAAAAGATCCAAGAATCAGGAAAGAAACTGGAATACACAGCCTCTCCAGTCCACTCCAATATGAGACTCAGACACTCGGATGCCTGTGTATCTATGCCCTTCCTTCACGGGGTGATGCTTTGTGCTGTGTTCATTTGAATCTGACTCTTTGTGACCCCACGGACTGTAGCTCGCCAGGCCCCTCTGTCCATGGGATTCCCCAGGCAAGAATACTGGAGTGGGTTCCCATTTTCTATTCCGGGGATCTTCCCAACCCAGGCATCAAACCCTTGTCTCTTGTGTCTCCTGCATTGGCAGGCAGATTCTTTACCACAGCACCTCCTGGGAAGCACAGGGGTGGTACGAAGAACTAAATACTGTGCTTCCCACCATGAGATTCAGCCAGGCTGACTACATATCCAACTTTGGTTCCGTGCATTAATTTGGGCATAATCAACCTCAAACTCATGCAAAATAAATTCCTCCTATATCTACTGCCTCATTAATTGTTTGGAAGTCACAACTTGACTCCTATTAAGTTCTAAGTAGATCAAAACCCCTGTATCTTTTACATATGTGCTGTTAAGTCACATCACCCACCATTGTTGGCAATGCATGCATTCAACTGGTTAATTTAGACAATATATTTCTATTGAAAGCTGACCATGTACCTAGCACGTCCTAGAGACACAGCCAGGTCAGAACCAGAAAGTTCCTGCTCTCATAGACTATCCACAGCACCTTACACAATCTGAACTGTGATTCTGATTGTTGAATGTCCAAGTTTTCTCCTGATTTTTCATTCTTGTGAAATATTCACAATAATAGAGGATAAAACACCTCCTTTTCATTAAAGATAAAACACAAGTTCACGTGGAGGCCTTACAGAGCTTTCAGATGATTCTTCTGGGACTTCACCTTCAAGACGACAGATTCTGACTCATTCACTTTAAGTGAAGAGAGGAATACAACAATTGCATCACAGAATGTTAGAAGAAAATAAAGTAAAACCATGAAAGCCATCCACATTAAAGCCTAACCTTGAGATTTTCCTAAGAAGAGAATACATAATATAAGTGCACAGGAAAACTGTAATTACACATTCTTCAAAAATCCTGGAGAAGAATCCCTTCTTTTTATTAATCACAATGAGTCTATGCAGTGCTAAAGAGCTTCTGAAGTAATTTTGGGAAGTGTTTGTTTTCCACATTTTTAAATGTTGAGAATATAATTAGGTACTTAAACACAAATGCTAATACATCAGTTTGTGTCCACAGAGAACACTCTTTGCACAACACATAATTTGATACTAATCTATGCCAAGATTTTCTTCCACAATCACAAATTAGCTGAAACTGGCCACAGGAATTCCTTCCTTACTGCCAAAAAGCTCTCTTCTCAGGCTTAACACTTTCCAGTCTAAACATGAAGATTTATCCCAGGTGTGAAAAGCTGAGAAAAGTAAAAAGGGGGAAGGAGGGGCAGGGAACAAGCAACTGAAGACCATGTTAGGCCAGAAACTCTCCTAGGCTGCCAGGCCAGAGACTGCTAGCTGCCCCCAATGCCCAATGTCTGGTCTCTTCTTCTTCCTTAGGAATAGAACTCACGGATTATTAGCCAAACAGTTGGCCATCCCAGAACAAAGATGGCATGTCTCAGCATCCCTCTAAAATGGATGAGGTCATATGATTAAGGGCAGGTTGTCCAAGGAGACACACGTACAAGCGTTATGAGAAACTTTGAGATTGCATTAAGGATGGTGATACAACAAGACAGAAGGAGCCTGAATCCCTGGTGATGGAGAAGCCAGAACAATGACCCCTAACTAACAGACCCTGATGCTGGGAAAGGTTGAGGGCAGGAGGAGAAGGGTGTGACACAAGATGAGATGGTTGGATGGCATCACCCACTCAACAGACATGAGTTTGAACAAACTCTGGGAGATGGTGAAGGACAGGGAAGCCTGCAGCCCATGGGGTCGCAAAGAGTCGGATACAATAGCAACTGAACAACAACAAAGCTACCTGTGGACTTTGCTCAGAGGAAGGAGAAATAAACTTCTGACTTGTTTAAGGTAAGGCATTGTAATTTGGGGGTTTTTGTCACTTATAGCTGAATTTAGGAGACAGCAAACTTATTTAATCCATACACTACTTCTATCAGGTCAGTATTATCATCACAATTTTATACAATAAGGAACTGAAGAATGTATCTGCTCAGCCCCTCATAAGCAAGAGAATCACACACATGAAAAAGAAAGCGTGACGGCATGAGAAGCAAGCAGCTTAGTGCAAGACGTGGACAAGGGCACTAACTAGATCATTAAAGTTTTTATACAGAATTTTGAGGTCTAATATACAAACCAAGGCTTCCCTGGTGGCTCAGCTTGTAAAGAATCTGCCTGCAATGCAGAAGACCTGGGTTCAGTAACTGGGTGGGGAAGATCCCCTGGAGAAGACCCACTCCAGTATTCTTGTTTAGGAAACCCCATTGACAGAGAAGCCTGGCAGGGTCACAAAGAGTCGGTCACTACTGAGTGACTAACACTTTCAATATCCAAACCTAGAGTTAATTCAAGTACATGATTTTATACTAAAAAGGAAATACACCTCAGTTCTGAATGCATAACATACTAGTCGTTGACACACCAAATTGCTGCTCCTGCTATTCTTAGGTTAAACGGCAACATAGTTTTCTGGTCTTGCTCCACGATTTCATGCAAATGACATTCTAAGCCTTATATATCATAGTCAAATATTCCATAAATGATGAGATCTGGGCATTACCTTGGCTTAAATGTCTCAAATTATTTTGAATATTCTCAAAAACCCACAAATTATTATGAGTCCTGTGGTGCTTTAAATTTCATCATCTCAATAAATAAGCTTCACCCAAATAACCCCTACTCTTTGCCCCCTCTCTTCCCTATATTCCTCTCCTGTGTCTCTCCATGGCCCTAGCACAGTAACAGGTATATCTAAGGTCATCAAAAAGGCTATTTGAAGCAATTGTATAATATGCAAGAATCACCACCTCAACTTGTATATCAAAATAACTTCAGTGTCTTCATACCCCTTTCCCATCCATCCTGATCCATCAAGGACAGTGGCGTTTCATAGACAATATTGTCTAAGTATTAACTTTGCTTGAGTGAAGCTTAACTTTTAAGAGAAACTATTCATTTCTCCAAACAGAAAGACTGACGGCTGTTTCGAAATTTATTAATTATAGTCTTAATAAAGAATGTAGTCTTAAAATCATTTTTGTCAACAATGGTTTTGAAGAAAGATCAAATTTCTATTAGTAAGGTGTTAATTTTGAATCATTACAAAGAAGTGACAGCGTGATTTTCAAGAACTTTAGAAAACATACCAAATACTAGATAATTAAATTCTGAGAGTTATAATAAATACTTGAGCTGAAATTTCTTTTCCATTTGTTTGGCACAGGCATTTAACTGTACTGCATCCCAATAATTGCATTAGGGTGCTCAGAGGTTATAAATAATGTTTTGCTCCTGATCTTACCGGGTCGTCTAGAAAGATACAACTGCACAACAATTAACTCAAAGTGTTACCCTCACTCATTAGCCAAAACACACAAAAAAAGTTTGTCATCTAGTGGTGAGGTCAGGAAGTAAGAGACTTGAAGAAGAGAGATTTTTGGGTCCCTGGAATGGTTGCTTGACTCTGCGCAATCAACCAGAGCAGTAGAAATCTGTACAACTTTGCATATGGCATTTTAAAAAAGAAAAAGGTAAAGAGATAGCTGTTCGATTTCATCAATATACTGGCTTGAATGAGCTTGGTACCATAGTTGTCATAATTTGTAGCCCAACTTCTTAGAATATTCCCTTGTTATCCTAATAACTTTCTACATAACTAAAAATTCTCAAGGCCCATTCTCTTCCAGTATGCCAGAATGAACAGAAAGAATGGTATACAAATAATCAGTCCGCTTTTTTCTAACGTTAGTTTCATCACCACCAATAAGAATTTATAAAGCATTTCTTTACACATGTTACTAGGAAAAGCCATAAGCGTGCTCTTTCTTTTGAAACTGTGTTTTGACTACTCAAGGCATGTATGCTTAGTCAGTCAGTTGTGTTCAACTCTCTGCAACCCCATGGACTGCAGCCTGCCAGGCTCCTCTGTCGACGGGATTTTCCAGGCAAGAATACTGGAGTGGGCTTCTATTTCCTACTCCAGGGGATCTTCCCCACCCAGGGATCGAATCTGCATCTCTTGTGTCTCCTGCATTGGCAGGTGGATTCTTTACCACTGAGCCACCTGGGAAGTCCTGTCTATTCAGTATGTACTAGATAGTCTCATTTTACACATAAGAACCCTAGGCCAGCTGTAAAGCCAAGAGGAAGAACTCATAGAAGGACTTATCTTGAGTAAAGCAGCTAGTATTTTAATGAAGCTAAGACTTGAAACCAGGCCTGCCTCTTCCAAAGTCCTTTCTCATGACCACTCTACTGACTCTTTCATCTCACTTCCAATGGGACTTGTACTTTGAGGTTGTCACCCCACAGGTAACATACTGTTATTTCTCTCCTGCTGAGTCCCCATGTAACTAATAACTTGCAAGAGTAGCTGGTTTGGGTCAGACCATGTTAAAACAGAAGTGAAGTTGCTCAGTCATGTACGATTCTCTGCGATCCCATTGACTGTAGCCTACCAAGCTCCTCTGTCCATGGCATTTTCCAGGCAAGAGTACTGGAGTGGGTTGCCATTTCCTTCTCCAGGGGATCTTTCCAACCCGGGGATGGAACCCAGATCTCCCACATTGCAGGCAGTCGCTTTAGCCTCTGAGCCACCCGAGAAGCCCTAAAACAGAAGAGGCCAAGCAAAATGCTCCTTCTATGGCTTTAAGCCCTTTATTCTAATCAACAAAGCTGCCAGTACTCAGAGAAGCAGCTCACAACCTAAGGTGACACTGCTCAATATGCAACACAGACAGCTAAGGAGAAAACAGAGAAAGAATATACAAACAGGGCAGACACGAAATTCAATATTGACACTGCCTACAGAGCAAAGGTTATGAATACAACAGAAACCCACAAGTTTCCTGTGAGCGATATGAAACTAGGAAAATGGCCCCCTCGCTTTCAATGATTAATTACAGACGGCTTCTCAGAGGAAAATTTCAGGTGCTGTCAGAATGAGGACGTTGCTAGTGACCTCTGCAATAAAGAGTGATGGTGTTGGGCCTGATCAAAGGGCAAAGTGACACCTTGTGAGGGAAAAGATTCTAAGAGATCCCACTGTTACAGGAACATAAATTATGAAAAGAATGAAGCAAAATAGGAGCATTTGTTTGGTCCGACAACAAATTTTCTGATGCTGGATGCTGAGGGAACAAAGATGAGGAAGTCCATGTGTATTCTCCAGAGGGAGACAAGAGACACAGATTTAGCTATCATATGTTAACTTCCAAGCTGGAAGTGAGCACAGAGGGCTGAGGGAACCCAGGGGAGGTGCTCCTAAGTCAGCCTGGAGGTTTGAGGAGAGTTTATTGGAAACAAGTCTGAGACTGGTTAGCTGTCTAACCTAGTTATTGACAACAGGAAATCTGTAGAAGGACAGATCTAATGCTAGAGGTATAAATTTGAGAATCATCAGCCGTTTGAAGTCATGAGAATGGATGAGATCATCTAAGAAAGGAGAGAGTGGACAGAGATGAAGGTTATGAACAAGTTCTGAAAGCTCAAACATTTAGAAATTAGGAGGGGAAGGGGAACCAGCAAGGGAAAGTAGGAAGATAGGAGGAAAATCTAATGCATAGGAACCAGATGAATAAAGAGAAAAAGTATCAGTATTAGCAAAGGCGCAAGGGTGTGAAACAGCAATATGTGTGTGCAAGGTGGGGGGAGAAATTACTGTAAGGTTAGTACTATCTGTGCATAAACTGAGAGGCAAGGGGGAGACAAAGACTGAGATAAAAGTAAAGCCAGAGGATGACAAACCTTGTGTGCCTTTGGATGATTAAGAGGCTCAAAGGGATTTTAATCAGGATAGAGTTCTACCCAGGTGTGCATACTAGAACACTTATTCTGGGAGCTATGTGAATGATGTCTACGGGAAGCAGAATAATGCTCCCAAAGATGTCCATGTTCCAATCCCAAGGACCCGTGAATATGTTAGGATGCATGGCAAACAGGCATCAAGGTTGCAGGTGGAATTAAGGTTGCTAATCATATAACTGTAAAACAAAGATTATCCTAGGTTTTCTAGATGGATCTAATGTAATCACACAGGTCCTTAAAAGTGGAAAAGGGAATCAAAAGAGAGAGCCACAGTGATGGTAGCCTGAGAAGAACATGACTATCTATTGTTGGCTTGATGATGGAGGAAGAGGACCATGAGCCAAGGAATGTGGGCTGTCTCTAAAGACTGCAAAAGGCAAGAAAATTCTCTCCTAAAGTCTCCAAAAAGAAGTGAGACATGTTTCAGACTTCTGAACCACAATACTGAATGATATTAATAATAAAAATCTGTGCATGTTTAAACCACCAAGTTTTGTGGTAATTTTTTACAAAAGTGAGAAGAAATTAATACGATGTCTTTGAGAAGTAAAAAGACTGGAATCAGATCAGACAAAAAAAAGAAATAAAATGAATCCAAATTGGAAAAGAAGTAAAATAGTCACTGTTTGCAGATTCCCTGATACCATACATAGAAAATCCTAAAAGATACCACTAGAAAGCTACTAGAGTTCATCAGTGGATTATTTAAAACTGCAGGATACAATATTAACACACAGAAATCTGTTGCATTTCTATACACTAACAATGAACTTTCAGAAAGAGAAATTAATGAAATAATCCCATTAACCACTTCATCATAAAGAATAAAATACTTAAGAATAAACCTACCTATGAAGGTAAAAGACTTGTGCTTCAAAAACTATAAGACACTGATGAAAGAAATTAAAGATACCACAAGAAGATGGGAAGATATACTATGTTCAAGGAGTGGTAGAATATAGGTAAAATGACCATATTACTCAAGGTAGTCTACTGATACAATGCAACTCTGGTCAAAATACCAAGGTCATTTTTCACAGAACTAGAACAAGTAATTTAAAATTTGTATGGAAACACAAAATACCCCAAATAGCCAAAACAGTATTGAAAAAGAAGAACAGAGCTGGAGGAATCATGCTCCCTAAATGCAGAAAAACATCTACTTCTGCTTTATTGACTACAGCAAAGCCTTTGACTGTGTACATCACAACAAACTATGGATTATTCATTCAGAGATGGGAATACCAGAATACCTTATCTGCCTCCTGAGGAATCTGTATGCAGGTCAAGAAGCAACAGTTAGAACCGAACATGGAACAATGGACTGGTTCCAAATTGGGAAAGGAGTACATCAAGGGTATATATTGTCACCCTGCTTATTTAACTTATATGCAGAGTACATCATGTGAAATGCTGGGCTGGATGAAGCACAAGCTGGAATCAAGATTGCCGGGAGAAGTATCAATAACCTTAGATACGCAGATGACACCACTCTTATGGCAGAAAGCAAAGACCTAAAGACCTTCTTGATGAAAGTGAAAGAGGAGGGTGAAAAAGCTGGCTTAAAACTCAACATTCAAAAAACTAAGACCATGGCATCTGGTCCCATCACTTCATGGCAAATAGATGGGGAAACAATGGAAACAGTGACAGACTTTATTTTCTTGGTCTCCAAAATCACTGTAGATGGTGATTGCAGCCATGAAATTAAAAGATGCTTGCTCCTTGGAAGAAAAGCTATGACCAACCTAGACAGCATATTAAAAAGCAGAGACATTACTTTGCCAACAAAGTTTCATCTAGTCAAAGCTATGGTTTTTCCAGTAGGCATGCATGGATATGAGAGTTGGACTATAAAGAAAGCTGAGTGCCAAAGAATTGATGCTTTTGAACTGTGGTGTTGGAGAAGACTCTTGAGAGTCCCTTGGACTTCAAGGAGATTCAACTAGTCCATCCTAAAGGAAATCAGTCCTGAATATTCATTGGAAGGACTGATGCTGAAGCTGAAACTCCAATACTTTGGCCACCTGATGTGAAGAACTGACTCATTTGAAGAGACCCTGATGCTGGGAAAGATTGAAGGCAGGAGAAGAAGGGGACAACAGAGGATGAGATGGTTGGATGGCATCACCGACTCAATGGACATGAGTTTGAGCAAGCTCCAGGAGTTGGTGATGGACAGGGAAGCCTGGTGTGCTGCAGTCCATGGGGTCTCAAAGAGTCAGACATGACTGAGCGACTGAACTGAACTGAAAGTATTACCCTACTGCAGACTATTCTACAAAACCAGTGATCAAAACAGCATGATACTGACACAAAAACAGACACATTGTTCAATGAAACAAAATAGAGAGCACAGAAATAAACCCACACACTTATGGTCAATTAATTTATGACAAAGGAGGAAGAATACACAACGGAAAGAAAGACAATCTCTTCAATAAGTGGTGCTGGGGAAACTGGGCAGCATTTATTTTTACATGTAAAAGCATTAAATTATTAATAGAATATCCTCTATTCTAGGACTAAAAACCTAATTATAAAACCAGAAATCATAAACCTTTTTTCCTAGAAGAAAACACAGGCAGAACATTCATAGCAATATTTTCTGGATCTGTTTCCTAAAGCAAAGGGAATAAAAGCAAAAATAAATAAATGGGGCCTAATTAAACTTAAAAGCTTCTGCACATCAAAGGAATCCATCAACAAAACAAAGACAACTTGCTGAATGGGAGAAAATATTTGCAAATGATATGACTGACAAGGGGTTAATAGCCAAAATACATAAGTAACTCAAACAGCTCAACATCAAAAAAAATTTTTTAATGGGAAAAAGACCTGAACAGACATTTTTGCAAAGAAATGACACATGTACACCCATGTGTAATTCATGTCGATGTATGGCAAAAACCACCACAATGTTGTAAAGAAATTATCTTCCAATTAAATTAATTAGAAAAAAAGAAATGTGCCATACAGATGGCCAAAAGGCACATGAAAGATGTTCAACATTGTAATAATCAGAGAAATGCAAATTAAAACCACAATGATATATCACCTCATACTTGTCAGAATGGTTATCATCAAAAAGAACAAATGCTGATAAGGAGAGAAGAGAACCCTTGTGCACTGTTGGCAGGCATGGAAATTGGTACAGCCACCATGGAAAACAGTATGGAGGTTTCTCAGAAAACTGAAAATAGAGCAAACATATGACCCAGCAATTCTGCTCCTGTGTATATATCTGAAATAAACAAATTCACTAAAACGATACATACACCCCAATGCTCACAGCAGCTTTAGCTACAGTTGCCAAGATATGAAAGCAACCTAAGTGTCCAACAACAGATGAACGAAAAAGAAGATGTGTTTATATATACATACATACATATATATGTATATCTCAATGGAATATTACTCATACATAAAAAAGAATGAAATTTTGCCATTTGCAACAACATGGGTTTACTTGGAAGGCATCATGCTAAGTGAAAGAAGTCAGAGAAAGACAAATACTGTGGAAAAAAATACAATAAGCAAGTGAATATAACAACAACAACAAGAAACAGACTCACAGATACACAGAACAAACTAGCGGTTGCTAGTAGGGAAAGGGAGTGGGGAGGGGCAAGACAGGGGTAGGAGACTGAGAGGTACAAACTACTACGTATAAAATAAGCTACAAGGATATATTGTACAGCACTGGAAATAGACCCAATATTTTATAATAACTTTACATGGAGTATCACCTTTAAAAATTATGAATCACTACATTGTACACCTGTAACTTACCTTTAAAAGACTGGAATGAAAGAAAACAACAAGGAGGCTGTTGCATCAGTGCAAACGAGAGATGATGAAGATCTGTCTTAGGAAAATGAGGACAGGGTAGGAAAGAAAGTGGTGCCTGTCTGAACAGACAATATTTACCTGTTTTGTGATCATTAACAATATATATTTCTATCAGATGGACAGGGAGGTCTCTTCATTAAACAATGAAACAAGTATTTCAGTGATGTTAAGATATATCCCCTTTGAAGAAAAATCTAAGTAATGGGCTGACTTGGAACGTACCACCAAGGAAAGGTTAAAATAGTGGTCACTCTCTGTCGTGCTGAACCTTTAAGACTGCACGCCAAGATTTGCCTTTCTTCTATGCCTCCTGCCCAAATGTTGAGTTTGGTTTTTTTATTATTTCCAAAAGTTAGGGAAAGGTGTTTATCATTCTTGATTCTCTACTCTGTATTTCTCTGACACCTAGAAACGCCGCCTGCACACTTACAATACTAATCATTTTCTCTCTCAGGAGCTAACTTCTGCTTTTGCTTTTTTACAAAAGGAATTCATATTTATTATAGAAAAATTAGAACACAAACAAAATTTTTTAAAGGAAAATCATTCTAATCCCACTACAGGATAATCATTTTTGCATTTTCAGAGGCATCCTTGAGAAAGTTTTATTAATATTTATATATATATATTAATGTGTTGAGAAAAAACAGAGCCATACTCTTCTAAACTGCCATGCTTTTCTTCTCAGGCAATATATTATGACTCTTTCCATGAATATAAATAAACATTTAAAATACAATTCTAAAAGGCTACTAAATATTTCAGTGTTAGAATATATCAAAATTTATTCACCCCATCTCCTTGTCACTGGGCACTTGGCTTGTTACCTCCCTTACCCCCATATTCTATGTTCCTCGTTCTTTATCCTCTTTTCATTTGGATATTCTTGGATATAGCTACTGGTTGCCTTTCGGTGAGCCTTGCTGCAGTATATGGTTCCCACTCCCATGATTGTTCTGGGTGGTTGCTATTATCTTCCCCATCTGACTGACTGCTCAAATCTCCCAGACCTGTCTTACCAGCATGACACTGGCTAATACAGAGAAAAAAGTGTGCTTAAGGCAGAACAACAAACTCAGTCTTGTCAATAATACTAAAGAGTGACTTGTGATATATATCAGTCAGAAAATCCCTCATTGCCAAAACTCTGGTTACTAAGACTAAAAATTTTTCTACTTTATTATTGCATATGATGTATAGTTTTATGTTTATTTATAATTGGGGGGGGGGAAACTGCCTCCAATGCAGGAGACCCAGGTTCAATCCCTGAGTCAGGAAGATCCCCTGGAGAAGGGAATGGCTACCCATTCCAGTATTCTCGTCTGGAGAATTCCATGGACAGAGGAGCCTGGCAGGCTACAGTCCATGGGGCCACAAACAGTCGCTATATAGTAGTCCTGACTCTCCTTTGCAAGTGATAGAAAAGCCGACCAAAGTAGCTTTAAGCAAGAGAACAGGGGGTTTCACATAACTTAAAATCCAACATGATCAGACAGTATCAGGAGGCAGTTCTTCCTGACCTCTGGGCTCTTTTGTCAGTTGTGCGGGCTTCACTTTCAGCTTGGGGAGAGCTCCCCCTAAGGTGGCAGCAGGACTTCCAGCTTTCTATCATTGAAGCTCCAAGTCCAGGAGAAGGTTGCTTCCTTCTTTAATATCTCAAAAAGCATCTTGGAACTGGCTCTATTGGACCATTAGGGCTATGCACTTGTCCCTGTGGCCCAGAGGATGGATACGCTCATTGACTTAATTAGAGCCAGGTCACAGGGCTCCCATACTATCCATGTACTAAGTGTTAGTCACTCAGTCGTGTCCAATTCTTTGTGACCCCATGAACTGTAGCCCACCAGGCTCCTCTGTCCATGGAATTCTCCAGGCAAGAATACTGGAGTGGGCAGCCATTCCCTTCTCCAGGGTATCCTCCTGACCCAGGCATTGAACCCAGGTCTCCTGCATTGCAAGCAGATTCTTTACCATCTGAGCCACCAGGGAAGCCCTACACTATGTCCTAAACACAGTTAAAGACATTGGGCACAATTACCAGAAGAGGGAAATGAATGCTGTATAAGCAATACAGCAGACATCCATGCAAGGATGGAATACTCTAGGACAGTAATCTTAACTTTTAGGATCACAAACCCCTCTGAGAATCTAATACAAGCGTTGCATGGACGAAAATGAGCAAAAGCACACACAAACATACAAGGTAGTTGTGGACTAAAAATTTATTTCCTTTACGCAAGCAGCCTTGCCAAGAGTTACATTTCTTGCTCATTTTTCTTATAAAAATTAATGAGTATTTCCTGAAAATGATGGAAATAAATCCAAGTTTCCCCTCCCCCCCAAAATCTGCTCAAAGGTAAATTTCAACAAAAGCTTGAAGGTTTTTACTTAAATACAAAGTTGAAAGTATGAGATAGTTCTGAAATAGAATGCAAGTCATCCTTAATATTTAAGCAGCTTTTCATTTTGATACAAACTGGTCGAGGAAAATGACTCAAAAAGACACAGCAGCCAAGAATCAAAGCCCCCATCTTTCACCTTGACAGACACACAGGCTTGTATCAAGAAGTACAAGAATGCTCCAAGATTTGGGTTGAATTCAAGTTGTACCATTTCCTTTGTCCTCAGATTAATGAGATCATCTTTGGCAAAGACTGTATCATTGATGCTCTGATGTCAGCAGGGAGAGGATTAATAATCAATCCATGCTTTAACACAAAGGTCTTCCAGTAGAAGCAACCTTCAAACGAATTCTGCAGTGTTTCCAGAGGCCTGCAGATTAATTCCTGTAGAAAGAACTGACAAGGTATAGTCACACTAGATTCCAGCACACAGGAGAAATTTTTCTACCCATAGAATTAATATAGATATCTGCTTTATAATGGCAATCTCATCAAAACTATCATCCACCATGGAAAGTTATGGAATAAAACATATGCTTAATTCATATATATGTGTGTATGTGTATACACACATATTCAAAAAGGAAGCCAAAAAATAACGAACTCTTCTCTGCCAAATGGCTCCAAGTGGATTTTTTATTTCTCTCAAGATAAATTAGTTTAAATGTATGCCTATAGCCCAATCAAGTGCTTCAAAAATTTGATGTTTAGAAATTCAAAGAATTTCTGGCAAGAGCAAATTTCATAGTATGACCCCATTCTTAAGCTATGTATCCTATAGGGATACTCTATATACATATCATATACTCCATGTACATATACATATACCATGTATGTACATGTATACACACATATTCATATATATGCATTAAAATAATCTATCATTTTAGAATATGCGTTCCATGAGAAAAGTGTCTCTGTTCCCTTCATTGCTGTATCCCTCTTAGCTAAACATCTAAAGCCATGTTCATCCATCAAGTTTATCATGAAAATGGCTGACATTTTGTCCACCACCTTACTGTCTTTGACATCCTATTTATAAAATTAAGAACACAACAGGAAAGGAGGGTGTTATTTAATGTCTCCCCAAAACCACAAACTTATGAAGAAAACTAAGCAGTGAAGGCACAGAAAGTCACAGAAGTGAAGAGGCTTTTCTTCCAGAGTAAGTGATGAGGAGTTCCTACTAAGGAGAAAAGCAGGAATAAATGAAGTTGGGTCAGATCATGTATGACTCTGTGGGCCATGGTGACAACTTGGATCTGACTCTAGATATGATGGGAGCCAATGGAATGCTTTGAGTGCAACAAGGCCTGATTTATAGTTTAAAAGGCTCCTTTTGCTGTAGTCTGGAAAATAATATAGAATAGTGGTTCCCAACGTTTTTGGCATTAGGGACCAGTTTCCACAGACTGAGGTGGAGGGGGCAGATGGTTTGGGGGATGATTCAAGCACATTACATTTATTGTGCACTTTATTTCTACTCTGTGGCAATCTCAGGATATTCCACCTTGACTTTAGGGTTAAAGTTTGCACTCCTATGAGAATCTAATGCTGCTGCTGACCCAACAAGCAGCAGAGCTCAGGCAGTGATGCAAGCAATGGGGAGCAGCTGTAAATACAGAAGAAGCTTTGCTCACTCACTTGCCACTCACCTCCTGCTCTGTGGTCCAGTTCCTAACCGGGCCGGTACTGGTCTGTGGCCCAGGGATTGGGGATCTTTGGGCTAGAAGGAGCAGGGGGAAAGAAGGGAGATTAGTTGGGAGCCTCCCATAGTAGTTCAAGATGGATAGTGGGGGCCTATACCTAGGTGACAGTGATAAAGTTTGATATATTTTTGAAGGCAGAATCAAGCCAAAAGGTATGGCTGATAGAATGGACACAGGGTGTCAAGAGAATGAAACAGCCAAGGACAATTGCAAGGTTTCGGCCTCAGCAAACAGATGGCACCACTTCACACAACCCAGGGACGTTTTAGGAGGAATATGGGTGGTGAGGAGGAAGAAAAGTCTGTCTTAGACACGTTCAACCAGAGATGCCTACTAGACATCCAAGTGAAGATGTCACTTGGATAAATGAGTTTGGATTTCAAGTAAAGACTGAAAATAAAAAAAAAAAGAAGAGTCCTAAAAGTATATTAAAATAGCATGCAAGTACTGAATGGGATTCCCTCACATAGACAGCATGATTCAGCAACAATATAACATGTGGAGCTCTCACTTCACCAAAACAGCAAGAGTAAAGGTGTTTCATTTGTACTTCATGTGGGTACAGAGGCCAAGCCTTTCCTCTCAGCTGGAGTGTTGCCTGGCTAAGAAACTTCCCTTAAACCTGAGCTTCAGAAGTCATGAGCCTTCTCCAATCCTGAAGTGACATAAAAAATTACTACAGAGGGATTAATGTTCTTTCAGACTGAACAAATTAGAACTCCCTATATCATTTCAAAGATGTGAACAACTTTTAAAATTTCCATAAAGGACTCTCCAAATAAGAAATACAGGTGAGGCGATCATGAAACATCCAGTAATGTCATCCATTTGCATGCTAGAGATGTGACATAACTGATTTCTCCAAAACCTGCTTCAAAATATTACTCTTGCCAATAAGTCTGGAGCTTCTCCAATTCTGTGTGGCTCCTTTCCCTAACACTGCAATAAAATAGTTTGTAGACAAGGCTGCTGTGTTGGGCAAAGCCAAGTTTTGGCCTCGTCCCATGAAGGAGAGCCATTTTGCCTGATGTATCTTCAACATGCACAGATGTAAGCTCTTTCCTTTAGCTTTATTGTCTCCAAGTTTCCTTCAGCCAAAAAGAATGAAAAATGCCACGCCACACAAAGAAGATCTTATTTTCTTCTCTATCATTTTCAATTGAAGCCAAACCAAGCGTAAATGAAGTCCAGTGTCCTAAATCATAACAGAGGGTATATTTTCTTTAATTTCCATCAACAGGAATAATTGTCTGTCACCTACCAGAGTATAACAGCACTCCATGCCACCCTACTCTTAATGTATTGTATTATGATAGTGGTTTAGTTACTAGGTTGTATCTGAATCTTCGTGACCCCATGGACTGTAGCCCACCAGGCTCCCCTGTCCATGGGATTCTCCAGGCAAGAATACGGGAGTGGGTTGCCATATCCTTTTCCAGGGCGTCTTCCTGACCCAGGGATTGAACCTGGATCTCCTGCATTAAAGGCAGATTCTTTACCAACAGAGCCACCAGGGAAGCCCTTATTGTATTATATTACATTATTTTTTTTCTTAAGGGCAATATTTACAGGTTCAAGAAGAAATTTTTTTTAAAAATTTGGCCAGCTCACCAAACTCTTCAAGGTCTTTGCAAGACTTATTCTTTGTAATCTAACACGTAAAATAAGTCCTCATGCTTCCACAGTGGCAACCTGTATTCCCAGAACCCATCATTCATTCATTCTCTTGTTCTTTCAACAAATATGTGTTGAGCTTGTCCCATAAGCTGGGCACTGGGGCTCTGGGAATACGGCAGCAAGCCAGGAAAAAGCCCTGCTCTTATGAGCTCACTGTCAAGTGGGAGAAACAGACAAACTAGTAAACAAATAAATATTTGATACATTTTCAGATAGTGACAAGTATAAGAAGAAATTTGTAGTGAGGTAAGGAGAGAAAGATATTAATAGATTTGAGCTGTTTACAAGGTAGGGGCAGGGAGTGGGAGAAGCTTTTAAAAGGATGTCACATCTGAACTAAGATCTGGGTGAAATGAGGGAGCACCAAGACTCCAGATTCCCCAGTAGAATTCATCACTCCCTACTTCATGCTTCCAATGCACTTTGTGTCTCTAGTCATTCATTTGACAAATATGTCTTGAGTGCCTACCGCATCCCAGGCACTATTTCAGAGCTCTACTGGAGCTTTACTTTATCCTATTTCTATAGGATACTAAGAAATCACAGTGATGAGGACTAGGTCTCTGTAACTCCTTTAGTGCTTTGTATTTGGGGGGATAAAGATTGACAGAGGGCTGAAGAGATGGATAAGCAGATGGATACCCTGGAACTCAAGTACTTCTCAGAGCTAACACTGTTCTTTTCCTTGCTGCTCCCCAAAGTCAATGTTCATTTTTCCTCAGAAGAGAGCCAAGGTTGCACAGACTCCTCCTAGAGAACTCAGCATAATAAATCAGGTTAGGCCTACTGGGAAATAAAGGATTCAAGTAAAAGGAAATCTTTGATTAAAAATGTAGTTCATTATTCAACACTCTTTGCAAGACAGCAAATATAAGGGCCATAAACCTTGTCTTAATTCAGTAATTCAAAGAGCTCCCAAACACAAGGTAATATAAGCTGACTCTTTTGAAATCGTACCCAACAAGTGACTCACTGCTCATAAGTGCACACAATGTCACACCTGTGTGTGATGCTGTCAGGGTGACAACAGTGTTCACATGTCAAAAGCAAAATGAGTTTAGTAATCTTATTCAATCCTCCAATTTTAAAGAGGCCCACATGTTTCTCTTTTATGCTTAATTCTATGTTTCTCAGTGCTTAGAGAAATCTGTTCAAATTAGAGAGGTAAGTCTGATAAATCCTTAGTTTCCCAGGATGTACCCAGAGAAGCAGTACCAAATATTAACTGCTTGCTCAAAATTAGCTATAAAATGCCGTTAAAGCCTGAAGGCTGCCAATCCCATCACTATACTGAAAATATACATGACTTTAACAAATTGCACTTGAATCTTTGCCAGCGTCCCTTGTAAGGTATGTACCAAATGCCTTCCCAGCAATCTCCTGCCTCTATAACCATTTGGTAAATTGCAGCATTAAGACGCGTTTCCCACTGACTGCACTTTGGGGCGATGCAGGTAATATTCCTCACGCAAACCCCTGTTTCTGTTGTTTTAAAGATCAAACATCCTTTCACCTGAGAAGCACACAGGGGCTGGTTTCCCTGGCAACATAATTTGCTTCCAGTTCAATGGAACATCGAGTTCTTTTTCACGGGTTCACTGCACTGAGTGGCCAATCCCAGCTTAGAGAGGCTCACTTCCTTTGCAGTGCATATAAAAAAAAGTCTGTTGCTAAGGTGTTTTGTTATGGTTAAATGAACCTCTTAAATATTGATTTTAATGCTTTCAATTTTTTAAGCTGCTCTGCTTTCAGCTTTTTTCTTAAACACATAGGACACGGCTCCTCTGAGTCCTACTCATCTGCTGTGGCTCTTTCATTTCAAGGATGCAAATCCTCCAGCATCTCCTTTCATATATTTTTCAAGTGAAAACAACAATCACTTGACTTAGTGAAGATGGGTTGGGAGAGCACCTGATTTTCCAACCCTGGTATGAACAATCCAGAACTATAACAATGTGAATGCCTCTTCTAAATTGTCCAAACCTTGACTTCTAGACCTAACATACTTAAAGGTATGTTTGTGTAGGTTGAGTCGGTATTAAAGGCAATGGTCTTAAACCATTCTGGCAAATGTCTGGTTCTGATAGCAGTTCTTCAGACCTGGTTAGGCTCTAGCGTGTGGCCAGTCCTTCAAAAAATCTAATCTCTGCATCCATTTCAAAGGCATCTAGTTACCCAGTTGATGTTCCTGTGAAATGTCTATCCAACAGGATAAAAGAAAACTGTCTAAGGGAATACGTTACACATTTGATTCGGAAAAGTTCAGGCAGGTCCATTAAAATCACTGCCCACATAGTTAGTAAATAGGCAAGAAGCCGACTGACTATAAAACTCCAGTGAAACAGCAAGTTGTTGCCAAAGGACAAGCAGCAGCTCAGGGTAACATATGACAACTAAATGCAGAAAACAAACACAGGAAAACAGCTTCTGAAAAGTGGTGGAAGCTATCCAGTACTCCACATGGGGGGTTATTATATCTCACCAAACCTAGATTCAAGTGTCAGGACACACTTAAAGACAGTGGACATTTCATAGAAAGCGTTAAGATAATATGATATCATACTGAAAAAAATATATAGAATTGTAGTGCCTGTATTTATATGGATGTATAGGACAACAGGGGGGCATCCCAGGTGGAGTTAGTGGTAAAGAACCCACCTGCCAATGGAGGAGACTTAAGAGACGTGGGTTCGATCCCTGGGTCAGGATGATCCTCTGGAGGAGGAAATGGCAGTCCCCTCCAGTATTCATGCTTGGAGAATCCCATAGACAGAGAAGCCTGGAGGGCTACAAGTCACAAAAAGTCAGATACAACTGAAGTGATTTAACATGCATGCACAGGGTAACAAGAGAAATAGAAATAGTTATCATAATGGAAATAGAGTTGCCAAATTTGGAGCAGAAATCTCTCGTTGTTTAAGACTGAACTTTAAATGAAAACAGACACTGAAGACTCTAATTGTATAAAAATCACAATACCAAAAAAAAAAGAAACAAAGAAAACAGCATGGAGTGTGGAAATGGACACAAAGAAGGATGCAGAAGCAGTTTAGAAGGAAAATAGAGCTAAGTATGAATAAGACAAGGTTAAATCCTGCCTTCGTTCAGCTCAGCTCAGTCTCTCAGTCATGTCCGACTCTTTGCGACCCCATAAACCGCAGCACACCAGGCCTCCCTGTCCATCATCAACTCCCTGAGTCCACCAAACCCATGTCCATCGAGTCAGTGATGCCATCCAGCCATCTCATCCTCTGTCGTCCCCTGCTCCTCCTGCCCTCAATCTTTCCCAGCATCAGGGTCTTTTCCAATGAATCATCTCTTCGCATCAGGTGGCCAAAGTATTGGAGTTTCATCTTCAACATCAGTCCTTCCAATGAACACCCAGGACTGATCTCCTTTAGGATGGACTGGTGGGATCTCCTTGCAGTCCAAGGGACTCTCAAGAGTCTTCTCCAACACCACAGTTCAAAAGTATCAATTCTTCGGCACTCAGCTTTCTTTATAGTCCAACTCTCACATCCATACATGACCACTGGAAAAACCATAGCCTTGACTAGACGGACCTTTGTTGGCAAAGTAATGTCGCTGCTTTTTAATATGCTGTCTAGGTTGGTCATAACTTTCCTTCCAAGGAGTAAGCGTCTTTTAATTTCATGGCTGCAGTCACCATCTGCAGTGATTTTGGAGCCCAGAAAAATAAAGTCTGACACTGTTTCCCTATCTATCTGCCATGAAGTGATGGCACCGGATGCCATGATCTTAGTTTTCTGAATGTTGAGCTTTAAGCCAACTTTTTCACTCTCCTCTCTCACTTTCATCAAGAGGCTCTTTAGTTCTTCTTCACTTTCTGCTACAAGGGTGGTGTCATCTGCATATCTGAGGTTATTGATATTTCTCCCAGCAATCTTGATTCCAGCTTATGCTTCCTCCAGCCCAGCATTTCTCATGATGTACTCTGCATAAAAGTTAAATAAGCAGGGTGACAATATACAATGTTGACATACTCCTTTTCCAATTTGGAACCAGTCTGTTGTTCCATGTCCAGTTCTAACTGTTGCTTCCTGACCTGCATACAGGTTTCTCAAGAGGCAGGTCAAATGGTCTGGTATTCCCATCTCTTTCAGAATTTTCCACAGTTCATTGTGATCCACACAGTCAAAGGCTTTGGCACAGTCAATAAAGCATAAATAGATGTTTTTCTGGTACTCTCTTGCTTTTTCAATGATCCATCGGATGTTGGCAATTTGATCTCTGGTTCCTCTGCCTTTTCTAAATCCAGCTTGAACATCTGGTAATGTTCTCTAGGTGAGCGCTAAATCTAATGACAAGTTTCCTTCCAAGAGCCACAAGGGAGAGGAAAGAAGTCCATGTAAAGACAGAGATCGAAGTCATATAGCCACAAGTCGAGAACACTGGGCACCATCAAAAGCTGGAAGAGGCTAGTAAAGATTCTCCCTAGAACCGTCATAGGAAGCAGAGCTCTGCCAATACATCAACTTTGGACTTCTGGCCTCCATAACTGTGAGAGGATAAATTTCTGTTGTTCTAAGCACCCACCAGGTTTGCAGTATTATAGTGGCCACAGGAAATTAAACAAATAGTACATATATGTCATGAAAAAATGCAATATTATCACTTGTAGGGTTTTAAAGTTATCAGTACGAAGTAATAATTGACTACCTTGAAATAGACTACCTTGAAAATTCCATGTATTACTCTGAAAGTACTCTCAAAACAAAATAATATGGCTCATTTTGATTTTAATGTTTAAAATGGATTGCTGTGTTTTGGTTGAATGTCAAGCTGACTTATGTTTCAAGAATACTTACATTTAAAAACCCCTGTGTCTCTAAGCACTAGATTTTCAATCAGGGAGTGATGCTCACAGCCCAGAAGGCACCATGAAGCCCAGACTACCAAAAGAGCATCAACCAACCCTGCTCAGTTTGGAACAAATGTTCATTGAGAGAAATCTGGAAGCCAAACTATCTGCCTGTTAAAATTGTTCTCTTTATTTTAATTCAAATTGCAACTTATATTTGAACTCCAAGAAGTCTGATATACGCTTGACTGGGCCCATTTTGATCTAACACAGTGTTTGTTTCCTCTTACAGGACTTAAAAATTACCTGAAGTGCTTTTGTTTAAAACCACAGGTCTCTCCTCAGAAGAACCTCATTCAATAGGTCTGCACCATGCTGAGAATCTACATCTCTAACAAGTGGAAGGCAATTTTTCAGATCAGGCAAGTTCACTGATTTAATCAATGTCATATGCTTGACTCTCCTCAGCTTGGTTTTGTTGTCTTTGAAAAGTTTCAAATTAAAGGAACACTTGATGATATCACTAAGCAGCAAAACTTGGGACATCCAAGTCAAATCTGCACTCAGCTTGTGGGGGGAAGAACAGGAAAGGAAGGAAAGGCATGTAAGGAGTAGCCATTCAAGACCAAAGACTGGTCTTGTCCTACATGGGCATCCCACCACCTTTCTCACGTGAGGATTGTGAAACAAGGGGACACACAGTTAAATGGCCACCAAGGTTTTCAAGTCACATACGTGTTAAGTCACTTCAGTCGTGTCTGACTCTTTGCAACCCTGTGGACTGTAGCCCTCCAGACCCCTCTGTTCATGGGATTCTCCAGGCAAGAATACTGGAGTGGGTTGCCATTTCCTCCTCCAGAGGATCTTTCCAACCCAGGAATTGAACTCACATCTCTTATGTCTCCTGGACTGGCAGGCAGGTTCTTTACCACTAGTGCCACCTGGGAAGACCTTTAAAGTTGTAATGTATTTGAAAAAAGAAGCTACAAAGTCAAAAGTGTATGACTATGCACATACACACACCCACCTAAAACAAAAGCAGTCTCTCATAGCCTCGGGCTTCGTATGTGATCCCAGAAGCCCTAACATGGCCTGAATCTCTTTGTAGGAACATGGTCACATGCACAGATGACTGAAGTGGCATTTCTAAAACTGAAAAAATAGTTACATTAAAAGGATGTAATGGTAGCCGCTCAGCCATCAAGAAGGCCCCCAGTGACCTCTGCCTCCTAGTATCCACGCTCTTCTGCAGTCTTGCCACATGTTTCACAGGGTCATCTGTGTGGCTGATAAAATATGTCACTTCTGATGCTAGGCCCTAAAGGATACTGTGGCTTGCTCTCTCTTTTGGATAGCATGCTGTAGGGGAAGGGAGAAGCCAGGTCATGACCAGTCCTACAGCGAGGTGAGGAGCTGTGAGTGAGCCTGCATGGAAGTGGATCTCCCAGCCCCTGTCAAGCCTGCAGATGACTGCAGCCCCTGCTGACTTTCTAACTACAGTCTCAGGTGACAGCCCGAGCCAGAGCCACACAGCTAAGTGACTCTCAGGTTCCTGACATCATATGAAATCATGTTTGCTGTTTTAAGTTGTCAACTTGTGGGGTAATTTGTTCCATGCCAAAAGATAACTAATGCAGATGTCATTTATAAATGAAGCAAATTTTCATTTGTAATAATCACTCATAAGAACATCATCTATAGTCAATGTACAGGTCTCAGTCAGGAAACACAAACAGGTGTTTTACTGAAAATACTCAAAGCAGCTATAACCAAGAATAAAATGGTCAATATTTAAAAGTCATTCGTATGATGCTCTTGGATTCAAGTTCCCATGAACCAAGTGGCTATTGAGAGAACTGAGCCAATGTGCTCAACACTCCTCACCCTTATGCAGCCCCATTAGTTTTAAGAGCAAAGGAGTGGTAGGCCCATCTTTGCTTCAAAAAGACTTTTAGAGCAGAAATTCTGTGTACTAATATCTACTGGGACTTCTTGCACAGGATAGAGATGAAAGGCATTTAAAATACTAATTCATCTCCAAAATGCTTTCCAATTTAATCCAACCCATGAGATGAGGTGCAATGTATCTCATTTATCACTGTGTCCTCAGAGCCTCACAGAGTTCCTGGTACAAAATAGGTGGTGAGAACAAGCAATGGATGGAGGCAAGGACAGATGGATGGATAGGTGGATGGATATAAGAAAGGACAGACAGACAAACAATACATCCTAAGCTGCTTAGTGTAACTGCTTATTTGTATAAGTTTGAAATTTTGACATAGGAGCCAGGAATGAGGAGAAATTAAAACAATTATGCTCTATCATTTAGGGCTATAGGAGATAATTTACAAATAGTCACTGCAAGTTGTGAAAATAGGAGAAGGAAAACTTCATGATAAGAAAGCTGAAAAGTGGGAGAAGAAATCTTAAATGTCAAGTCAGCAAGAAATTCCTTTTAACCAATATGCTATAAGCAATACACAGTCCTCACAAGAATGATTCAGTTCAGTTCAGTCACTCAGTTGTGTCCAACTCTTTGCGACCCCATGAACTGCAGCACTCCAGGCCTCCCTGTCCATCACCAACTCCCAGAGTCCACTCAAACCCATGTCCATTGAGTCGGTGATGCCATCCAACCATCTCATCCTCTGTTGTCCCCTTCTCTTCCTGCCCTCAATCTTTCCCAGCATCAGGGTCTTTTCCAATGAGTCAGCCCTTCACATCAGGTGGCCAAAGAATTGGAGTTTCAGCTTCAACATCAGTCCTTCCAAAGAACACCCAGGACTGATATCCTTTAGGATGGACTGGTTGGATCTCCTTGCAGTTCAAGGGACTCTCAAGAGTCTTCTCCAGCACAATTCAAAAGCATCAATTCTTCGGCGTTCAGCTTTCTTTATAGTCCAACTCTCACATCCATACATGACCACTGGAAAAACCATAGCCTTGACTAGACGGACCTTTGTTGGCAAAGTAATGTTTCTCTTTTTAATATGCTGTCTAGGTTGGTAAAGAAATTTATTTGGGGGCCCACTTCTTGCTGTTCTAGATCCTTTCTACCTTCACCATTAGCCAAAATCCCTCCCTCCTCTACCCTGAGGAACTGGCTGTCTCAAACTATCTCTCAAAACATATTTTTACTACATTTTCTACTTCATTTGTTAAGGTAGCACTAGAAAGGTCATAGATAAACTCCAATTCCCGGTGGCTTAAAACAGGAGAATTTCAATTGCTTCAGGAAGTATGAGTGGAGGGGAGATGTTCTACATAGTTATCAGAATAATAATTTCATTCAGGCTGATGAAGACTCTGATGTCATCAACTCTTGACCTCCAAGGAGCCCTGGGTTGTGGGTGGTCAGCAGGTATGACAAAAGGACAAGTACATGATTACACAGAAGGCTGTCACAGGCAAGCAGCTAATGTCACTTCCATCCACGCTCCACAACCCAGAACTCAGTCACATGGCCCCAGACAGATGCAAAGGGGGTTGGTAAATGTAGTTCCTGCCTGGAAGGCCACTTTCCAGCAACAACACTATACTACAAAGTGAAAGCCTGAATCTTTGCAAGATGGTTAACATCCATACCCACAAAACTCATTCACACAAAGGTGTTAATACTTGACAGCAAACTGAAAGCTTCGCAAAGATGATTTGCTGGCAGAAATCAAGAGGGATGATTTGGATGAAATGTCAGGCATCTGAGAAGAGCAGTGGTCTTCTCTCATCTGTAATGGTCCTAGGGTATAGACTGGTGCTGGCAGGTTGTGGAAGAAACAAGGAAGAAAAGTTTAAGGGAGAGGTTTTCAAAGTGGGTGACAAGTAAATGCATGATACTCTACATTGACCCCAAGCATAACAGAAGCAATTAGATGGCCTTACAAGTCTTAGGCTACCAAAGAAAATGTGTTCATGATTATTCTTTCATCTTCTCTAAGTGAGTTTTAATGATCTCCCTCTTTCAATAATTGCTATGTTTCTAACCTCCCAGCGGTCCCACACATTCAAGTGAATTATGATTAGGAGCTGCTAATTATAGTAATGAGATATAGGAAATGAAAGACAAAGGGAAATTTTTATAAATATAATTCATGTGACAAAAGTGGGCCAAGCTCCAATCGAGGGGCCTTCAGAGGCCCAGGGAGAAGAGTACAGTGTGTCAGCGAGCATTCCACCTGTTTACACCCCAGCGCTTCATGTCACATGGATTTTCTTTCTCTGGTAGCTTTTCTTTATCTCAGATCATTACACTGTGGTTCATGCTCCCCAGCTGGTCACTTAAATGACCACACAGCAAATAGAAAGCATATGTTTCAGTGACAGAGACATACTCCAACTGTGTACCTCTAGAAGGATGCAAGGTGGCTATTTATATTCTTTATCCAGAGTTTAAAAGTAGCTCCACATACTAAATTCTCAAGACTCAAGCCAGAAAAAACCATTACTCAAGGCTCTTCATAATAGTTTGACCTAAACAGGAAGCAGTTATCAAGAAACAGAAACCTCAGAACATCATGCAAACTCAAAGACTGACTCTCCGTTGTCTCTGGGGTACAGGGACTCCCAGATTTGCCTTTACTCTTCATACTGAACTGCTGCCAAGTGATCCCAAGGAAGAAGTTGCACCCTCCCTTTGTGACTTGCTGTGCGGTGGGGCAGCTGAGCCCACATCCAAGGAAAGGAGTCCAGGGGAAGAGCAAAGAAGTGAAGGAAACAAGGTAAATTTGCCCTTCTTTAAGATGATGGTCCTAAATCAGGACCCAAATGAGGCATAACTGGGAGTATCCACGGTCCGAAACTCCCTGGGAGACCCTGGGAGAAGCCAGGGATGGGCAGTTTCAGTGCAACCAGGCAATTATCAATTAACGCCAGGTAGTGAACAGCAATTGAGCTAAACATCCAATTCGGGCAGCACACAGGAGCAAAACTAGGTTCCAGTCTCCTATGATTTGGGAGTTTTCAAGAGTAGATTGAAAACCAGAATCAACTTTTATCAGGGGTACTGGCAAAATTTCCCTCCTTGTGACACCCTTGAAGGACAGGAAGGCCCCACCAAGACTTCAGTTCAGTTCAGTCCCTCAGTCATGTCTGACTTTTTGTGACCCCATGAACCGCAGCACTCCAGGCCTCCCTATCCATCACCAACTGCTGGAGTCTACCCAAACCCATGTCCATTGAGTTGGTGATGCCATCCAGCCATCTCATCCTCTGTCGTCCCCTTCTCCTCCTGCCCCCAATCCTTCCCAGCATTAGGGTCTTTTCAAATAAGTCAACTCTTCGCATGAGGTGGCCAAACTATTGGAGTTTCAGCTTCAACATCAGTCCTTCCAAGGAACACCCAGGACTGAGCTCCTTTAGGATGGACTGGCTGGATCTCCTTGCAGTCCAGGGGACTCTCATGAGTTTTCTCCAACACCACAGTTCAAAAGCATCAATTCTTCGGCACTCAGCTTTCTTTATAGTCCAACTCTCACATCCATACATGACCACTGGAAAAACCATAGCCTTGACTAGACAGACCAAGACTTCAGGAGGATGCCAATTTATGGACAAACGGACAAACACAAGTTCTAATGCCATTAGCAGCCCAGCAGTGGTTACCTTTATACCAGCCTCACACCCTCTGGTGAAGGACAGGGAAGCCTGGCGTGCTGCAATACATGGGGTCTCAAAAGAGTCAGACATGTATGAGCAACTGAACAACAACAAAAACCCTTGGGCTAGCAGCTTGGAAGGATCAGCTTTACTTGCAAAAGCTTGTGGATGCAACAAAACAACTTCGGCAAAAACCTGGCCAGGGTAAAGACCAGTAAAGTGTTTCCAAAATTATCTATAATTTATTTCCTATCAGTTTAATCCACTCATTCAATAGTTTCCATCCAACTAAAACTATATGAACATTTAGTAAATTTACGTAGCACCTACTCTAAGTCAGACATGTTCTGAGCACTAAGGATATGTTAGTCACCAAACAGGCAAAGTCACTGCTCTCATAGGATTTCTGTGATAGCAAGAAGAAATCTGAATTCACCTCTGCTTCATTCATAACCTAATGAAGGATGCATGACTCCTCGCCTTACTTCTCACAATTTATTATCTCATGATAGAAGATAAACACATACTGAACATTTCATAGGAGCCTGCTATGGGACAGAGCAGGCGGGGAAGGCCACATATTCACAAAATGTTAAGAAAAGACAGATGCTAAGGATTTAATTGTGTCCCCACTCCAAAAAAGACATGCTAGTGTCCCAACCTCCATTTCTTAAAAATGTGACTTTATTTGGAATCATGGTTATTGCAGATGTAAACAGTTAAGATGTGGTCATACTGGAGTAGAGTGGACTGTTTTTTTAAAATTCTTATTGGAGTACAGTTGCTTAACAATGTTGTGTTAGTTTCTGCTGCACAGCAAAATGAATCAGCTCTTCATACACGTATATCCTCCATTTTGGGGATTTCCTTCCCATTTAGGTCACCACAGAGCACTGAGTAGAGTTCCCTGAGCTACACAGTAGGCTTTCATTAATTATCCGTTTTACACATAGTAGTGTCTATATGTCAATCTCAATCTCCCCGTTCATACCCCTTCCCCCTCTTGTTTGTTCTCTACATCTGTGTCTCTATTTCTGTCTTGCAAATATGATCATCTATACCATTTTTCAGATGGTGCTAGTGGTAAAGAACCCACCTGCTAATGCAGGAGACATAAGAGATATAGGTCCAACTCCCAGGTCAGGGAAGATCCCCTAGAGGAAGGAATGGCAACCCACTCCAGTATTTTTGCCTGGAGAATCCCATGCAAAAAGGAGCCTGTCAGGCTACAGTCCATAGGGTCACAAAGAGGAGGACATGACTGAAGCAACTTAGCACGCAGCATGCATACCATTTTTCTAGATTCCACATACATGCGTTAATATACAATGTTTGTTTTTCTCTGACTTACTTCACTCTGCTTGACTGTTTCTAGGTCCATTGGAGTAGAATGGACTCTTAATTCAATATGATTGGTGTCCTTATAGGAGAACAGCCATGTGAGGAAGAGATGGGGAGAATGTCCTATGACTACAAAGGCAGAGATTGGAGTTAAACAACCACAGGCCAAGGCATGCAAAAAATTGCCACCAAATCACCAGAAGCTAAGTTTCAGAGCGAGGGCATGACCCTGTGATACCTTATTTTACATTTCTAGCCTCCAGAACTGTGAAATGGTAAACTTCTGTTGCCCTAATCCATCCAGTTTGTGATTATTTGCCACCCAAGAAAACAAGTCCACCAGGTAAGATAGCTAAAAAACACTATGATGGAAACAGAGGAGGAAATAACTTCTCTGTACCTGTGATGACCAGGAAGCTTCCCACAGGAGATGCTATTTGCTCAGTGTCTTAGTAATAGAAACATTTCTTTGACCAGGTATGTGGGGAAAGTCAAGACACAATGGTCCTTCAAGGCTGTGCCAGGGATGAAAAAATATGGCCTGTTGAGCACTGCCAAATTAAAGCACACAGCATGCCCCCGGCCCCCTCCTAAGCCATATGCAGGGACGCATGGAGCTAGAAGATTACAGGCAAGAGTGCAAATGATAGCTGGTGCCACCGGAAAGTAAGTGTTAGTTGCTCAGTCATGTCTGACTCTTTGCAACTCCATAGACTGTAGCCCTGCAGGTTCCTCTGCCCATAGGATTCTCCAGGCAAGAATACTCGAGTGGGTTGCCATTTTCTTCTCCAGGGAATCTTCCTGACCCAGGGATTGAACCCCGTCTCCTGCATTGCAGGCACATTCTTTACCATCTAAGCTACCAGGGTTTGGATAAAGTTAGACCCAAATTATGTTGGCACAGTAGGTAACAGGAAAATTTTAATTATAAGCAGATGAACAATATAATCAAGTATAATTTGTGGTTAAGATATCTTTGGCAATGGGTGACTGTATATACTTGAGAAATGAGGACCAGTTAACAGGCTACTCAAGCAGATCATGAAGGAGTCAAGGAAAGCAGGTGTGATATTGTGATATAATAAGAAATACACATTTGGTCCTTGTTCCAGTTCCTGGCACAGAGCTTCTAAAGCACTTGGAAATTTCCTGAGTGACTGGAGTGAGGAGAATGTCTTTTGTCATTCATAATTAGCCCCTTTCAACCACACCTGAGTTTATGTTAATATGGGGCCTCTGGGAGAATAAGGGTTGATATCAAAGCAGTGGGAATAGAGGGGAAAATGCAAAATTTTGAAGAGGTAGAACAGATGTCTGATGGGTGTGGAGGGTGTAGGAGGCATTAAAAAAAAAAAAAGCAGGACTAGGTAAGGGCACAAACTCTGCTGCTACGATACAGAGTTCCAATTCTGTCCCAGCTGTTTGACCTTGGACAAGTTAACCTAACTTCCCTCACAGTGTCATCACCTGTAACACAGAGACACTAGCCGCATAAGGTCCTTGGGAGGATGTAATGGCTTTTCATGTAGACAGTGCTTAGGAAAAAGCCGAGGACACATTCAGCGCTCTGTCTGAATTCTCTATAGCAGCAGCAACATGTACTCAGGGAATTCCTGGGGCAGGAAAATGAGGATTATAAGAACACCTCCAAAAACAAATAGTTTGGGACTTCCCTGGTGGTCCAGCAGTTAAGAGTCTGCCTTTCAGCAGGAGACATGGGTTCGATCCCTAGTCAGGCAACTAAGATCCCACATGCCACAACTACAGAGCCCATGCACTCTGGAGTCCCAGCACCACAACTACAGGGAAGCCCGCACGCCACAACTAGGACCCAACACAGTCATAAATAACTAAGGAGATACAAAAAGCAAAAGGATTTATGAGAGCATATAAGAGGAAGACATTAGTTCCTGGTGAAGAGAAGTTGATATTAGAGTAAATGGGGCAAAGACACCTAGGTCAGAAAGGTAAAGTTCAGTTCAGTTCAGTACAGTCGCTCAGCCATGTCCAACTCTTTGCAACCCCATGAACCACAGCATGCCAGGCCTCCCTGTCCATCACCAACTCCATGAGTCCACCCAAACCCATGTCCATTGAGTCGGTGATGCCACCCAACCATCTCATCCTCTGTTGTCCCCTTCTCCTACTGCCCTCAATCTTTCCCAGCATCAGCGTCTTTTCCAATGAGTTAGCTCTTCGCATCAGGTGGCCAAAGTATTGGAGTTTCAACTTCAACATCAGTCCTTCCAATGAACACCCAGGACTGACCTCCTTTAGGATAGACTGGTTGGATCTCCTTGCAGTCCAAGGGACTCTCAAGAGTCTTCTCCAACACCACAGTTCAAAAGCATCAATTCTTCGGCACTCAGCTTTCTTTATAGTCCAACTCTCACATCCATACATGACCACTGGAAAAACCATAGCTTCGACTAGATGGACCTTTGTTGGCAAAGTAGTGTCTCTGCTTTTTAATATGCTGTCTGGGTTGGTTATCACTTGCCTTCCAAGGAGTAAGCGTCTTTTAATTTCATGGCTGCAATCACCATCTGCAGTGATTTTGGAGCCCAGAAAAATAGTCAGCCACTGTTTCCACTGTTTCCTAATCTACTTGCCATGAAGTGATGGGACCGGATGCCATGATCTTAGTTTTCTGAATGTTGAGTTTTAAGCCAACTTTTTCACTCTCCTCGTTCACTTTCATCAAGAGGCTCTTTAGTTCTTCTTCACTTTCTGCCATAAGGGTGGTGTCATCTGCATATCTGAGGTTATTGATATTTCTCCCGGCAATCTTGATTCCAGCTTGTGCTTCCTCCAGCCCAGCATTTCTCATGATGTACTCTGTATAGAAGTTAAATAAGCAGGGTGACAATATACAGCCTTGACATATTCCTTTTCCTATTTGGAACCAGTCTGTTGTTCCATGTCCAGTTCTAACTGTTGCTTCCTGACCTGCATACAGGTTTCTCAAGAGGCAGCCGGTCAGGTGGTCTGGTATTCCCATCTCTTTCAGAATTTTCCACAGTTTATTGTGATCCACATAGTCAAAGGCTTTGGCATAATCAATAAAGCAGAAATAGATGCGTTTCTGGAACTCTCGCTTTTTCGATGATCCAGCAGATGTTGGCAGTTTGATCTCTGGTTCCTCTGCCTTTAGATATGAGTAAACTGAGGGTGTGGGATGGTGTTAGGGAACTGGGGAACTGCTACCACAGGCAGGTCCAGAAACAAGACAGAAAGATTATAAAAGGCTTTCAAGACCTATACCAAGGTCTTGCAACCTATACCAAGGTCAACGAGAGTTTCGGGAAGTTGAGCCTTCCAACCAAGGCGCTAAGGGGTTGCCCAGCACCCACTCCACCTTCTGACGGTAAACTAAAAAGTTCAGCCGTTCAGTCTTGTCTGACTCTTTGCAACCCATGGACTCCAACATGCCAGGCTTCCCTGTCCCTCACTATCTCCTGGAGTTTGCTCAAACTCATTTCCATCGAGCTGATGATGTCATCCAACCATCTCATCTGGTAACTTACCACCTGTTTCCTTGAGGAATTACTGCTTCTCCTTTAGATTAGTCTTTAGGCTTAAATCAAGATACTTTGCCTTCAGCTGGGCAGGAGGTGGGTACCAAGTCCAGGCCAGACAGATGCCCCTCTTCTGGGATGGAATTGGGAGGGGAGTGATGAAAAGACCAAGTAAGGCTGGAGGTCACCAGCAGTGGTGCTGGGAGCAATTCCTGCTTCAATATCTTCAGTGCTACCTGCTTCCTGACCTTTCTGAGCCACTGTTTCTATCCTGTGAGCTCTCTACATTGTTCTAATTAAATCTCTCTTATTAACCAGAGCCAGTGTCTGTGGCTAAACACTAAAATTTTCTACAACTTCAACAAATGGGCCTCCCTGACCATTTGTTCTCAGAATAGAGGTGCCAACAAGAAAGCAGCAGAAAGGTGGAGGACCCCTCCCACTGCCTGGCAACCAGAAATCACTACCTGCGTCTGCCAAAGGTAGGATGCTGTAACTGACTTTCCTCTTTCCTTAGAGAAACCTGGGCCTTGTTGTCTATCCTGTATTCAACAGTGTGTGTGACATGTGACATCAGAAGTTATAATATGACCTAGATTTCCTACCTGCATCAACCATTTCATTAACCCTTTTTTCAGTTTGTAGACAACAGGAAATGGGTGCAGTTTCCACAAACAAGTCCTCCTGAACACAGTTCCACCCTCAGAGAGCCACTGACTGATTTCCTTCAGCAGCACCTCACTGATGTTAAGAATAAAGGAACCCTCTCAGATCAGATGAGCCCATCTCTTTCCACTGAGCCCAATTGTTCCCCAGGGCTTTGTTCAGCGAGGATCAGGTTCCTAACCAACAGCCCTCCGGCACTGCCTAAGGCAGAGACCATTCTAAAATCAAATCCCTATTTTCACCAGAATCAGTGTTTTGATTCTTTCAAGTTCCCTCTCTATGGGCATGGTTGCAATATTCTTGTTGCTACATCTGAGATTAGACATTCTTTCCCTTACTGCTGCTTTGTACCTTTCAAATTTATTCATTCAACCAGTCCACACCGAGTCCGTTCCATGTGTTAGAACCAAAGGGAGGCAGATTGCTCCATCCCTGGAGGGAAGTGAATGTTACTCATCTTGTATCCCATGCTTAGCTGAGCAGCTGGCACATGACAAGAGGCCCAGAAAGGGTTCCTTGTCAAAAGAAAAGTTTGCTTCACTAACAGCTACATGCAAAGTAGATTTCAGTGGCCTGCCATAAGGTCCCATCTGACCCTCAGCTATTAGGAGATGTGGAGCAGGTGGGACTCCAGAGTCATTACTGGCTGACCCAAATCCTAGCTCCTTCCCTTCTGACTATGTGACCTCAGGCTAATAAATGTACTCTTTTTTTTTAACTTTTTTTTTAATGTGGACCATTTTTAAAATCTTTTATTAAATTTGTTACAATATTGCTCCTGTTTTATGTTTGGCCCCAAGGTATGTGGAATCTTAGCTCCCTGACTAGGGATGGAACCCATACCCTCTGCATCGCAAGGCAAAGTCTTAATTACTGGACCACCAGGGAAGTCCCACAAATGTACTCTTGAAAACCTTAGTCACCCCTAGAATGAGATTAGTAATACATGCCTCAAAAAAATCATTAAAGGAATTAAATGAGAAAAGGCATAAAAACCATTTCATAGAATACCTGGCACATCATATTTAATAAATGTGACTATATCTGGTACAAATTTTATAATCACAAATTCTGGTATGTAATAAATGTAACTTCATTTCCTATAACTCACTTTAATTTCTCATTTGAGGCCCCTGTTCTGTCCTTTATGAAAAATAAGCTCAGTTAAACAGAAAAATGTTCTCTTGGTCCCTCTCCTCTCTGCAATCGTACCTTAGATCCAGCCAGGGCCAGCTTTGCATGGGGGTAGGAGGCGGAATGGGGCATAAGCCCTCCTTCTCAGGATATAACTCATCTCATCCAGTCCTTAACACAGGCAACGAATGGCGGTAGTTTCTTGAATAGCTCTCTGGAGCTCGGGACCCACTGAGATGCTGGCGCACCATGGCCAGAGAGTACCCATGTCCTGTCTTACCAATACACACACCCCTGTGCTGTCCATAAGACCGTCTCAGGTCTTGGACATACGCTAGCACTTGGTGTCTGCACCATAGGGACTTTCTGATGCCCTGCAGTATTGTTGAGCACCTTCAGAGATCTCCAAGGCCTTCTCCAGCCTAGACGCACCGAGCAACCGGTTCCATGATACGACAGTACCATGAGGACACCCAGAATGCCTCCATGAGATCAGCCACCTCCCTGAATCAACTCAGCTTGAGAAGGGGAGCAAAAGAACAGGCACAGAGAGTGGTAAGGGCAGGACAAGAGAGAGGAGAGAGGTGGGAGGGAGTGAGAGGGAGGAGGGAAGAAGAAGGTTGAGAGAGAGGAGGGAAGGAAGGGGAGAGGGAGCGGAGAGACAGGAAAAGGCAGAGAACAGAGAGGGTGCAAGGGACAGGAGATAGAGAGAGAAGGTAAAAGCACAGAGAGGAGATAAGGAGGTCTTTCTCACTTTTTCTCTCCCTCTCCTCTCTTTTCCTGGCCACAAAAGTCTTTCTACTCAAGGAGAAACACTGGGAGGGGGTGAGAGAGGGAGAATGTCAGGGACGGACTCAATTCGGATTGTTCTGACTCATCACACTGACTTCCCTAATCCTTGTTTCATGCTTCTATTTTGCATTTAGAAGCTAAGAGTTGCTCCATTTTCTGCAATTTGTTGCTGACAACTCCTCTGGGGGTAAACAGTGGTTGGGAATAGTTAGGGCAAGAAAGAAAAGAAAAAAAGAGCTTCAACCAATCATTAACCTCTGACATCATTAAGATGAAGGCACCATAAAAATGTGACTTGAGTGGAGATGTAGAAACGCTCTCTGATTTAAGTGTCTCCAGGAAGAGCCCCCAGGGCAGTAGATGCAGTCCCACAAGAGGTCGAGTCCCATGAGTGTTAAGCCTGCTGGGTTCTAGGAGGAGAGAAGACCCCAGGGCTCCAGGGCACAGGGGTTCAGGGTGGGAAGACTAGCTCTGGCCCAGTCTCTTATCCAAGTGTGCCCACGGGTTTCAAATGGCTTTATTTTCCCTTTCTCTTCCAGAGGGCTCCTGTCTGCCCCCTTTATCTAGTCAACACTGGTACCTCCTTAGTAGCTCCTTGACTTGGGGAGCCCGTCAGCTGCTTGACTCTTGTGCTGTGTGCTAGCTCCCTCAATCACATATTTTGGGACTGCTTGCTGCTCTGTATTTTTTATCTACAGATGGCTTCATAAAAGCCATTCTCCTTATTCTGAAAAAAAGTCCAAGTGGTAGCTGGATATTCATTTAAGATGCAAATCAGGTTATGCAGGTGGCATAAAATAACAGCAGGCTCTAAGAAGCAGGGATGAGGGGTGGAACTGACACAAACACCGTGATGAAAGCACAACTTCTCCCGCCTGCTTTCCTTAAGATCAGCGCCTCTGCAGGGGTTGATTGCTCTGACCTGTGGACTGTACACAGAGGATGCTAAACAGAAGGCTCTCCCTAAATCTCTCTTCACGTTCATCCACATCTTAGACCAGACGTCAGCAAACTTTTCCCATAAAGGGTCAAATACTAGGTATTTTTGGTTTTGCAGGTCTTCTAGTCTCTGCTGAAACTACTTGATCCTGCCAACATAGTGTGAAAGCAGCCCCAGACAATACGCAATCGAATGAGTATGGCTGTGTGCCAATAAAACTTTATTTATAGACATTGAAATTTGAATTTCCATAGTGCTCACATATCACATATTTTTCTTTTGATTTTTTTTTTCTATTTGAAACTGTAAAAACTATTCTTGTGCTCTCAAGGCATACAAATCAGGCATTGGGCCATGTTCAGCCCACAGGGCGTACTTGGTTACCCTCAGACTTAGCTCATCACGATCTAATAGGGTAAATCTTAATTCTGACCAACAACTAACTCTAGTCTCAAGTAATATAAGAAAACTTATTAATTCATCTCTTTTTGAGTATATGATATAGGAGAAGGGGCTAGAGTTTATACATTTCTTTAGAAATAATGCAAAATTATAAGATGCCCATAAACTTCATAAAACAAACTATTTTCAAGCACACAGTCTATACTAGAAACTCATTCTTCTTTATTCATTAAAAGTGTGGCAGAGCTCCTTGTTGGCAGTATTTTATTGGCCTAGGTTGAACGGACTTGTATTCAGTCAAAGAAATTGTATTTCTTTGTGTTTAGTCTATAGCCCAGAAATTTCATGTGTCCATTCTAGCCTTAGCACTACCACCTATTTTCAGTTTGAATTGGTGAGTTGTCCATACCCAGAAATTTTGTTACACAACAACGGTTAAGGCACACGTTGCTCACAGTTAACAATGTAGTTGACCCCTCACTGGACACTTCCATGCTGTGATTTCAGAAGCACTGCTCAAATACCCCCAATAGCTTTTCCACTAATACAATAACTTAAAAAAAAAAAAAAAAAAAAGCTTTTCCCTGCTCCACACTTGGATTTCTTTCATGAATGATGAGTTTTGATTTGAAGAATTGGGAAAGAAAAAAAAGAATAAAATTTTAGAGGTGCTATATTTGTTTGGGGGGCAGGGGTAGGAATACAGAGATGAAGTAGGAAACTAGAGAACCTCCCTTAAGTTTAGGGAGCCCAGGACAAGGAGGTTTGGTCCTCATTTCCTAAAGTACAGCCCAGGGAGCCTATTGGCTTTGCAGGAAGTCCTCTGGTCCAGTTTGGTCCCCAAAAGTGCTGAGACAAGAATCCTGAGCTCAGCTTCATGAAGCATGAGACTAGAGAACATCTGACAATTTCTCACTGGTGTCGGTTCATGCCATCTCCCACCCCCATCGGGCCCAAAAATGGTTCAGAAGAGATCAGCCCAGACCTCAGAGATGTGTAAGGATGGAGCCCAAACAGCAAAGTGCAACAAAGACAAGGCAGCCCCATGCACATAGAAGACAATCATGGACCACATTGCCCGGCCCTCAGTGATGGTTAGCTGGCCCTCTGAGAAAAAGTGGAATTTTTCAACTATTTACCTAAAATCCAATAGAGAATAAACTTACCTTAACAAGATTAGATTTTTATTTAATCTAAGTTAAATCAGATTAGAAATTTACCTTGATAAGATTAGATATTTTCCACAATTAAGAGAAATACAGGCTCAAAAATGTAAATTAAGAGTAGAAATAATCTAGTAGTAACAGTAGCACAGTGGTAATAATAGTAGTGATAACGGTAATATACAGCAGTAGCAGTCACAGAGTAATAGCAGCAGTAACACGGCAGTAGTAGCAGTAATATCCCAGTAGTAGGCAGTGGTGGTGGCACTAAATAGCAGCTAACATTTGAGTACTTTCTATTTGCCAGGACTTGTTTTCAGTATTTTACCTAAAAGTGTTCATTTAATCCTTATAACAGTCCTACAAGATAGGTATCTATCCTCATTTTAAAGAAGAAAAAACTGAGACACAAGAAAAGAGCTAGTGGGAAGCTGCTATATAACATACAGAGCCCAGCCTGGCACTCTGTGATGAGCTAGAGGGGTGAGATAGGAGAGGGGAGGGAGGTTCAAGAGTGAGGGGAGATAAATATACATATATAATTATGGCTGATGCACATAGTTGTACAGCAGAAACCAACACAACACTGTAAAGCAATTATCTTCCAGTTAAAAAATAAAGAAAGAAAAGATACAGATAAAAGCTTGAACAAAGAAGGATTCAATGAACATTTGTTCAGTGGGTGAATGGGTTCACTAATGAACTCAAATATGAATGGAAAGTGGCTCTCACATAAAGTCAGAAGGAAGTGGGTATCCCAAAGTCACTGATGAAGCTTTTTAGTGCTCTAGATTGAGAAACCGAAGTTAGGAGAGGAATCTTTCAAAAAAAAAAAGAAACAATCAGTAAGATGACAGAGGTAATGCTGGGTAACCAATACAGGGTAACATGTTATCAGCTCACCTTTCCTCTCTTATAATTTCCTCCACCCTGTCACACCAGTTCACAATAGATTCCTTTATTTTTCCTCTGCAAGCGAGGGTTCTCTGTCACTAAGCCCTGTTGAGACTCTTTCGACCCCCTGGACTGCAGCCCGCCAGGCTCCTCTGTCTGTGGTATTTCCCAGGCAAGAATACTGGACTGGGTTGCCATTTCCTTCCCCATGGGATCTTCCCAACCCAGGGATCGAACTCGCGTCTCCAGCATTGCAGGCAGATTCTTTACCACTGAGCCACCTGAGAGTCCTATTTTTCCTCTAAAATAAGGTTATTAGCTGTATAAACTTTCAAAATGAAGTTTCTAGAGCCAGTTTCTCCTGCTATTCTGCCAGCAGTGGGCAAGCCTGAAGAGGAGGGAGGTGGTAAAAAGAAAGTATTATTAGGAGCAGAGGAGCCAATGATTGAAAGATTATTGGAGCCCAGAGCTACTCCTGGTCCAGACACTGCCCCCACTAAGCCACAGCCCCATCTCTTTAGGGATTTATTACCCTCAAAATGTGGCTGGTTTCTCTCCATGCAGAAGTCCTCAGTGATATATATGTACTTTAAACTTACTGTGATTTTAAGTCTTTTAAAATCGGTAGTTTCCTATTCAGCCACAGGGCTGGTCTGCAGTCCCAGTTAGGGAAGGAACTAAGGGATTCTTGGGCGTACAGAGAATCTGGTCTCCCTCGCTCCGTGAGCAGACAACACGGGCCCTGGCTGATCACGCCACCTAGCGGCAGGCACATTCTCCCGTGAGCCTCCCTCAGTCTGAAACGAGGGTGCCCAGCCATCAGTTAAATTATCCCATCTCACAGCCTATGCATTTCAATAATCTACCATCTGTTCACCTTCTGTGTGGGAGTTCAATCATCTTCTTGGCAGCGGGATTATTCTACAGCAATTACCTATGTCTTTATCACCTCTCCTTGAGCTGCAGCAGCGTCTCTGTAAAACCGACAGGTTTTCAACCACTGTTTGCAGGTAGGACAGTCTCTCGGGTTAGAGCCCAGAAGAATATCTATGATTAACTGGGAAGGGGATCCACAACCTAATGAAGTGAGCGGGCTTCCCTTTGAGCGGAGGAACAGAACCACAGAGCCTTCATTTCAGGCATGTTCAAGTGTCAGGACTAGAAAAAGGGAAAGGCTCGCTGGAGAGAGGAGTCTCGTGCTGAGGGACTCAATCAGGAGACACAGGCATCACCTCCAGCTCTGCCACCAGCCCCCTGTGAGACTGTGTCCAGTCAGCTCTCTCTGGGCCTCAGTTTCCTCTTCTTTAAAATGAGGAGGAATGGGTGAAACCTGCACTGTCCTTTAGTGACCCTAGAGCTCTGAAACTGTACGATCCTCATGGATGGAGACTTGGAGTGTACACTGCAGCCCACGCCCACAGGCACCAAGGACTAGCCGAGCTTCATTGAGTTGCTAAGTAAAACCACAGCTAGAAAAAGAAAACATCACAACCAACTAGGGTGATCTGAATGCTTTTTTTTTTAATTTAGATATATCTGACATACAACTTCATATTAGTATCAGGAGAATGCGTTTTAAATTTGGATTATCATTAATGATATATTCTTGCACAAAACAGGCATATATATTTCACTGTGCTTCACTTGACTGCACCTCACAGATACTGCAGTTTTTACAAAATGAAGGTTTGCAGAAACTCTGTCAGGCAAGTCTGTCAGCACAATTTTTCCAACATCACTTGCTCACTTGCTGTTTCTGTGCCACACGATGGTAATTCTCGCAATATTTCAAACTTTTTCATTATGATTATATTGGTTATGGTGACTGGTGATCAGTGATCTTTGATGTTATCAATACTATTATAAAAATATTAGGACTCAAATGATGCTTAGCTTTTCCAGCAATAAAATTTTTTATAATTTTATTTATTTTTGGCTGTGCTTTGTCTTCATTGCCATACAGGCTTTTCTCTAGTTGCAGTGAGTAGGAGCTACTCTCTAGTTGTGGTACACAGATCTCTCACTGCTGGCTTCTCTAGTTGCGGAGTACAGCTGCTGCTGCTGCTGCTGCTAAGTCGCTTCAGTTGTGTCCGACTCTGTGTGACCCCATAGACGGCAGCCCACCAGGCTCCCCCATCCCTGGGATTCTCCAGGCAAGAACACTGGAGTGGGTTGCCATTACCTTCTCCAATGCATGAAAGTGAAAAGTGAAAGTGAAGTAGCTTAGTCATGTCCAACTCTTCGCGATCCCATGGACTGCAGCCTACCAGGCTCCTCCGTCCATGGAATTTTCTAGGCAAGAGTACTGGAGTGGGGTGCCATTGCCTTCTCCTGCAGAGTACAGACTCTAGGAACATGCAGGCTTCAGCAGTTGCAGCTCCCAGGTTTAGAGTACAGGCTCAATAGTTATGGTGCATGGGCTCAGTTGCTCTGCTGCATGTAGAATCTTCCCAGATCAGGGATCAAACTCATGTCCCCTGCAATGGCAGGTGGATTCTTTATCACTGGACCACCAGGGAAGTCCTAGTTACAGATTTTTAATGGTGGTATCTACATTGTGTTTTTAGAAATAATGCTGTTGTACACTTAATAGACATCCTTGCTTCTCTTAATCCAAGGTAGAGCAGGGCCCCGCCTCTTCCTGATCTGTCTCCACTTGTCAAAGGATATGGTCATTCACAAATGGCTGGCCTGAGTTGTATGACCTCAGGGTCTGCAAACCCCTGCTTCTCTGCAGTGACTGCCAGAACCTCTCCCTGGACCTCCTAGTGTGAATATGATTCTATGCCTTCTATGCCACCAGCAAAAACCAAATGTGAAAGTGGATTACAAGATGTGACATTACAGAGAGAGCTATCAGATTTATCCCCACTGTTGTAGCTTTTCAGGGAAAAAAAAAAAAGATAGAAATAAGAGCTTGCTCTCTCTCTATTAAGACACCATGAAACATGATTCAATTTTTTTTAATTTCCAAATATCTGCTTGCTTTGCCAAGTCTCAGGTGACCATTTATAAAGATTTACCTGGCTATATGTGCAAGGATTCATCCATCCACAGACATGAATGCCAGGCTGAATTTACTTTCAGTGTCCCCGGAAACCAAAAAAGAATTTTTGGCCATTCTCCTGTAACTTCAATCATAATAGTTACACTAGTAATGGCCATCACTATCTGCCACACATTTTATGTAAATAAATTTGATTATTACAGAAACACTTTGTGGGAGGTACTCTTATCTTCCTCCATTTTATAGATACAGAAACTGAGGCAAAGATTAAGTCAGTCACCCAAAGTCGCACGACCCACTGAGTTAAGACCTGAATTCAGATCTCTGGTTCAAGAGCTCATGGTCTTAAGCATTTCACCATACTACTTTCCTGTGCCCATTTGAAATAAGGTATTTTGTTACACACTCTTAGACACTTTCACTTTTCCCTTTCATGCACTGGAGAAGGAAACGGCAACCCACTCCAGTATTTTTGCCTGGAGAATCCTAGGGACGGCGGAGCCTGGAGGGCTGCCGTCTATGGGGTCGCACAGAGTCAGACACAACTGAGGCGACTTAGCAATAGCAGCAGACAGATAATGCATTGCTAGTGACACTGTCTGAAACAACAGGAGCTAAGAAGAAAAGAAAGCTGGGTGTGACGTAACCAAAACAATCAGTAGAGATTATTTTTTGCTCAAATCTTTCTTGGGAGAAATCATTCCATTATGTTTATGGCCCTATGTCAGAAGAGGACGGTTTGACTTTATTTCCTGGAGTCCTCTGGTTTTTAGTGAGTCCCAAGTGAGAAATCTGCTGGAGACTTTTCAATGTTGCACAAAGCTGCCAATCACATTTATTGACTTTCTGCCCTACCAGCAGTGGGAAGAATGATGTCATCCCCCATCCGCATAACAGATCTTGACAATGAGGGAGCAAAAGCTTCCTGCGCTCCAGAAAAGCAATTATTTTCTGGGGGGAAAAAAAACCCAGTCAACTTCTTAGGCATAATGAACCCACCTATTAATCTTGTCCTGCTACTCTTGCTAATTCTGGAAACAGAAACATAGTCATGCCACATTGCTCTCAAATTTTAAAACCATGCACATCATCAAAAACAAAGGACTTTTCAACTTTGCCCTTTGATTGATTATGCTTTTCTTCAAGCAACTACTTAGATACCAGCTGATGGAGAAGAGAAGCTGTTTAATATCACTTATGTTCTGGCTTTTGTTGCAGGTAACTGGTTATCACTGAAATAACAGGGTCCTTTAGTAATTACAAAATGCACTTCATTAACTAGTTGAAAATCTACGTCTAACCAAGTAAAGAAAGCAATGATAAATTGACTTTGGATCACTAAGAATTCTTACTATTAACATAGGGAGCCAGTGTAGGTCTCTTTTACTATTTTTACAACAGTTGTTGACAAATGAATAGCCACATAGTGCTTCAACCCCAGATAACTAGTTTTGCTTATACATTTCCTTCTAATGAGGAATGAAATCTGCCCTCTGTTACTGAGAGTCTACAAAACTCAATTTGAAGAAAAGGTAGGTGCAGAAAAAGAAAAGAATCTGAAGGATCAACTGTTGTAGAAGATATAGAAGTTGCACAAAAATTCAAGGGGGTTTTCAAGATTTGGAAAAATACTGAAATTGAAATCAAATATAAATGACTTGGTAAGTACAGTCCTGAATTGCTTTGCTTACCCCATGTTAATTCTATTTCTGTATTTCGGAGGACAGAACAAGACACAATGTCTGCCATATGAGGATGATGTAACTAGACATATTTTTTAAAGGGCCATGTAGAGAGCCAACTGGAGGGGAGAAATACCAGAATTTAGAACAGTTCAGAACAGAAACAGTTCAAAATTGTTGCACTAATTCAACAAGGTGGCATCTGGCAGGATGAAAATGGAAATAAAAGGCAGTAGGTGGATTTGGAAAAGGTATTCAGGCAGTAGGATGGTCAGGTCCTAGTGATGCATTAGACGGAATGAGAGGAGGAACGAGTTAAGGTTTCTGATTCAATGGATGGTAGTGATGTGTCCCAAAAGAGGGAAACTAGTAAAGGACTTGTGGACTATTATGATAAACACATTTTGGACCTATTGAATTTGAGGTACCTACAAGACATCCAAGTAAGCATGAGACAAGAGTGATTGGATGTGAACTGTAATCCATACAGTCCAGGCAACAATCTACTATCTATCAGAGGCTGGACTAGATGCTGGTAATGGAGCAGTGAAAAAGTTAAGCATCACCCCTGACCTGTAAAACTTGGAATCTTGGAGGAGAGAAGGGCAGTAAACAAATAATCACTTAAATGAATAAATGGAAGCCAAGAAAAGGAAGTATTTTAAGATGGGAAAGGGCCAATCACATCAAATAATGCTAAGCGATAGAAAAGGATACTGACAGAGCTCTCAGTTGGATTTGGTAACGTGAAAGTCACAGTAATCTTCACAAGAGCTATTTCAGTAGAATCCCAGAGACAGAAGCCAGAATCAAGTGAGTTGAAAAGAAAACTGCAAAGTAAGGAAACAGAGACAGTAACTATGGAACATTTGTTCAGGAAGTTTCTCTGAGAAAAGGATTAGCAAAAAGGAGCAGTGACTAGAAATGGACATGGGTCAAGGCATAGTTATTTAAGACAGATGATTGTAAAGCACGTTTGTATGCTTAGGTAGGGAATATTCCAGCGGAAAAGCAGGAAGTGATACATTGCAGAGAGGGGACTCTACATGGAACAAGTCAATAAAGCCAGAAAAAAATATTAAAAGCAGAAGAGTTATTCTTTGGGGAGGTTGCAATGGAAGGAAACGGTAGAAGGGACTTCTGAGGTACAAATAATGTTCTGTTTCCTGATCCAGGTACTAGTTAAATAAGTGTGTCCATTCTGTGAAAATGTTTCCAGAGTTAAGATTATGTACTCTCCTTCCTGTGTGTATACTGTATGTCAATAAAAAAGTTTTTTCCAGCGGAAGTATTAGAAAGGAAAAAACAAAAACCATCAGTTTTTGCAAGTGATGATTACATAGAAAGTCCTGACAAATTTATAAACTATTATAAATAAAAAGTAAGTTCAGCAAACTGGCTACATATGAGAATATAGGCCAAAGGTACCGTAACAAATATATATATAGAAAAAAAAGTTTAAATGCAACACATACAATAGGAACAAAAACTATAAAATACCTAATAAGAAATTGACAAGATACACATTCAACCTGGATACAGAAAATTGTGACATTTTACTGAAAGATATTTGAAAAAAAACAAATAGTGCACTACACATGTTGATAAACAGGAAGATTTGACTTTGAAATGATGTCAGTACTCCCCCAGACTGATTTAGACATTTGATGAAAGCCCAGTCAGAACCCCAACAGGATTTTGTGGAACTTTATAAACTGATTTTAAAATGCAGATGAAACAGTAAAGGCCTAGAAGAACCAATACACTTCCAGCAGAGAAAGGGAGGGAGGACCTGCCCACCAGGTGTTGTGACTGACTATAAACCTAGGTAACTACTTGTAAAGTAACCAGGACAACATGAGAGCGGCGTAAAGGCTGATCTGAAGAGATCATCTGCTATATGAAACTCTGTTATATAACTAAGGGGCCCATATAGTTTATCATCCAAACTGGAACACTATACAGGGAACTTTTGTTGTTGTTCAGTTACTAAGTTGTGTCCGACCCTTGCAATCCCATGCACTGTAGCCCACCAGGCTCCTCTGTCCATGGGATTTCCCCAGGCAAGAATACTGGAGTGGGTTGCCATTTCCTTCTCCACGGGATCCTTCCAACCCAGGGATCAAACCCGTATCTTCTGCATTAGCAGGTGGATTCTGAAACACTGAGCCACCAGGGAAGTCCCATACTGATTAACAGGGAACTACTGCAGGGAACTACTGATTAACAATTATATCAGGCCAACAAACGTAAACCATTACTGAAATGAGTTAGTGAGGGTACAGACTCAGTCTACACACGATGCAGTTGGAAGAGAACAGGTAGAAACTGCCTTTCGAGGGAACAAAGACACTTCATCTGCAGATACAAGTGGGAAATGGAATACGGATCAAGATATAAGAGGGCTGTGAGATTTGATGACGGGTATCTGTCCCACCCTTTACTTTTACTTCCTCAACAAATTCTGAGGCAAAGTCATCAGCTGAAGGTAAATGGGAAAGGAGCCTCGGGAGCTGGGGGTGAGAAAAGAAAATCTCAGTTCTGGAGAGTAGAATGAATATACTAATCAAGTGAAACAGGATTGCCAGGGTTAATTCCAGAGTTACGTCATGCATTTAAAAATAAATGAGCACAACTATGCATTTTCCTCTTGCAACATGTGGCTGCTTAACTCGTAAAAATGACAGATTGTATAATCTAAACTAGGTTTGTTAAAAAAAGAATATAAAAAGGAGGGTGGTCGACAATGAAAATGTGATTAGCCAATGGATTAGAAATCTGCCAGGTAATAGGATAAGAGAGGGTGAGCTGGGAAGGATAGGATGGGTGTCAAAGAGCAGGTTCCTTAAAACCGAGATGTTAGTGATATTGCTGTTCCTTGGTGATATTAATAATAAAGGTCAAGGGACCATGGGAATGCAGGATCTGGAAATACTATTATTTAAGTCACAAAATCATGGATCATAAAATGTCAGTACTGAGGTCCAGAGAGGTGAAGTGACCTGCCAAAAGTGGTAAGGAAGAACACGTCCTAAATCTCATTATTTGCCACAAGCCCAGAGGCAAAGGTGTGACAAGCATCTCTGGTACACTCATCAAAGGGAATCTTGACTTCTTGGCAGTTGCAATCTCTCTGTCACTTATTTGATTAACTTGGAGGTCAAGTAGGAGAGGCAAGAAAAGAAGCACTTCTATTCTTATTTTTTACATCATTATGGGAGCCAATTAGGAAACTATTAAAAAACAAAGGTACTAAGTGTCCACTATGGGTGAACACTGGTAGCTGTTCTGGAGGGGTTATGGTGGGGAGGGGGTTATGGCTGACCTCTTCATTACAGGTCTATTGGGAGAAATGGACTCACACAAAGAAACCAAAGTACCAGCAAGAGGCGTGGGGAGAGAGCCCAGCTCTACAGCAGTAGCACTGAGAGGTGGTCTGGGGGTTGTAAGCCAACACTCTCATCCTCATGCACGCGTGCATGCCAAGTCGCTTCAGTCACGTCCAACTCTTTGCAACTATAGCCCGCCAGGCTCCTCCATCCATGGAATTCTCCAGGCAAGAATACTGGAGTGGGGTGCCATATCCTCCTCTCAGGGATCTTCTTGACCCAGGGATCGAACCCACATCTCTTATGTCTCCTGCATTGGCAAGTGGGTTCTTTACCACTAGCGTCACCTGGGAAGCCCCTCATCCTAAGTAAGCATTACAAAGTATGACTGCTAGATACACACCGCTTCTACAGAAATCCTCTACAACCCCTCGACTGCAGGCCAAGCCCTGCCCATTCAGGAGCTCTGTGCCTCCCGTGACAGGGTGGCTAAAACCTCTGAAATGTCCTCTTGCTCTCTTCTTAGCCCACATTCCAGGCTCATGCTGTATTCTGCACTCATACAAAAGGAGTCAACAGAAGGCCAAAGAAAACAATAGGAAATTCAAATTGCTTCTACAGATTTCACTGTAAATTGGGTTGAAATTTCTTTTCTTCTTTCTCAAATCCACATCCTTAGAATTTGGCAAGCAGTAGGGGAGATGCAAGTCTGTTTCCAGTGTGACCATGAAACTGTTGAGACTGATTTCATGGCCAGAAGGACAGCCCCATTCTGCTTTTAGCCCCGTGCCAGCACTCTGGGATCATGCAGATCAGAACTGCCCACGGAGCTCCCTCTCCTGCACGTGATAGCTCTCTTTAAAATGAGATTTCTGGATCAACTCTGGTGTTCCCACAAAGGGCCATTTACATAACTGAGCAAAAAAGTGCCAAGAAATAACTGCCTTTGGCTTGCAGCTTTCTAGGAGAAATGGTTGACACTTCTTTTATTTTCAGACTGAAGATGTTTTAAGATTATGTAATCTCTAATATATGTTCATTTTCAATGTAACAATAATCACTGATTTCTGAGGACAAAAAAAAAAAAAGAGGCAAATGGGAACTACATCTCATTCACCTTTAAAATTATTTGCTGCTACAACTAAAATACTCTTAGTTAAGCTATTTGACTTTCCTTGAACCCCTAGAGAAGGGTGAGTAGAATTAAGAGGTGTTCACACCCTCCAGGGCCTTTCTCGGGCATGATGTATTTATGATGTATGTCTACATGCCCAGAAGGTTCTGTTCTTACCACTCTTCCAGGGCAGAAACACTTGGGGATCAGAGCTCTTCTAACCAGTTTCCTATAGCCTTGCTCTTGTTTCAGTCACTAAGTTGTGTCTGACTCTTGCGTGACTCCATTGGAAAACTGTAGCTGGCCAGACTCCTCTGTCCATGGGATTTCCCAGGCAAAAATACTGGAGTGGGTTGCCATTTCCTCTTTCAGGGGATCGTCCCAATCCAGAGATGGAACCCGCATCTCTTGAATTGGCAGGCGGATTCTTTACTGCTGAGTCATCTGGGAACCCTTTCCTATAGCCTAGTCACTGCCCAAATATTTCCACTGTTTTTCTACCCAACCACAAGTCTCAATTCTCCTTCTGAGAGTGCCTATGAGAGTAACTGTTTCCACTTAAACTATGGAAGAACAAGGAACTCACCCTTGCAGGAGCCATGTGTTTGTCCACAGAGCCTCCTAGAGAGAAGGACTTAGGGCAAGCATGCAGCTCTGGACAAGAACGAGGAAGCCCAGGAACTTCATACCCAGAGCTTCCTATCACTGGCCTGTTGTAGGCACCCAACACTCTTCAGCAGGGGCTGAGTAGGGAGAAAATGGGACTGACTTTTAAGCTCTGATTACCTGGGAAACTTTCATACCCAGAGGGGCCTGAGCTGTACCAAAGACCCAGTGAATCAAAATTTGGGGAGTAGGTCTCAGATAAATTTATGTTGGAAAATCTCCAAAAGAGATTCACATACACAGGTAAGGTTGTAAATCTTTGTCTGGCCTTCTTAGTACCAGGACATGGGCCCTCAGATTTCACAAAGAATCAATGTTCCTGCCTCCCTCCTTGACTTCAGACCTAAACGTGGGGGTGCATATGTGACAACCTTCCCTCCTTGAGGTAAGGATGAGGACACCAATAAGATATCAAACATTGCACGCCACTTGGGTGAAAGACAATTCTCTACTCCACTCACATGGGACTCTGTTTGCTTTCTGGTTGAGAAAAATACCCAAGGGCCAGCTCCTGAAGAAAATCTGTTTTACCCCCAATTAATAGACTTTTGACTGGCATAGTTTTGAGACAATGCATTAGAAAGGGCAGAGAAGTTTGCTAAGTGGAAAAAAGCTAGGGGTCTAATGACCACCCTGCCTCTACTCTGCAAAGCCAAGACAAAAAGAGGGCTCGTGTCAGCTCTGTTTGAACAGGAGATAGGTGAGCTCTGAAAGCAAATTACCTGGTTCCTCCAGCTGTAGCAAAGGCACAAGATACTTCTGCTCCTAAGCAACAGACAGATGCCTTTATTTCCTGCCCTTGCTCAGGCTGGAAAAATTCAGTTCCCTGTTTCCCTCACATCACACTCCCTGCTTCCTACCTATCTGCAGAACAGAAGCTTGAAATGGTGTCCTGGCCCTTCCCTGATGCTATCTCACACACAGACAAAAATTCTCTGCGAGACCCAGCCCTGTCCTTTTGGGGTATGAGGAAAGGAACACAATCTAGAACGCCATCTGTCATCTTGAAATAGCCAATAGTGGCACTATTTTTATCCAGCAATTATCAAACAAATGGAGTCATTTGAAAGAGTCACAGCTGCTCCTCTGTTATCTCAGTACAAATATGACACAGTGGAAGTCAATTTTGTTTTCTGCTTTGGGTCTCATGTACACCAACCAAGTGTTAATTTCTCAGCCTCCCAGCAGAACACAAGTCAAAGTGTGTACCCCACAACCGAGTCACTCGGGCAAATTAAAAATCCCTTGTTATTTTGATTATATGGGTCAGGATTTCACTAAATGAGAACATCATTCCAAAAATGAAGGCAATGAACTCCCGATTTCAGAGTTAGTGTCAGGAAATTTTTTTAATCTCACAGAAACATCAAGTTTTCTCCTGGCTAAATATGACCTAAAAGAAGGATTGGTACTTTTGAAACATGTGTGTCAGCCCTTTCAACAAAAAAGCAAAATTTTGTAAAAATCAATCCTACTTTCCTATGAAAGTCCAAGGGACTCTCAAGAGTCTTCTCCAACACCACAGTTCAAAAGCATCAATTCTTCGGCGCTCAGCTTTCTTTATAGTCCAACTCTCACATCCATACATGATCAATGGAAAAACCATAGCCTTGACTAGATGGACCTTTGTTGGCAAAGTAATGTCTCTGCTTTTAAATATGCTATCTAGGTTGGTCATAACCTTCCTTCCAAGGAGTAAGCGTCTTTTAATTTCATGGCTGCAATCAACATCAGCAGTGATTTTGGAGCCCAAAAAAATAAAGTCTGACACTGTTTCCAATGTTTCCCCATCTACTTCCCATGAAGTGATGGGACCAGATGCCATGATCTTAATTTTCTGAATGTTGAGCTTTAAGCCAACTTTTTCACTCTCCTCTTTCACTTTCATCAAGAGGCTCTTTAGTTCTTCTTCACTTTCTGCCATAAGCGTTCTGCAAACTGAGGTTATTGATATTTCTCCCGGCAATCTTGATTCCAGCTTGTGCTTCTTCCAGCCCAGCATTTCTGATGATGTACTGTGCATATAAGTTAACTAAGCAGGGTGATGATATACAGCCTTGACGTACTCCTTTTCCTATTTGGAGCCGGTCTGTTGGAACATGTTCGTCCTCCTGGAATAACAGGCAGGACCCAGGTGGAAAGAGAGCAGAGAAGGAAGAGGGGGGTTGCTAGGGAGAAGCCAGGAAAACCCACCAACAAAGAGGAGCTGGAGAGGAACCAGGAAAAAATGGCTCTTCATTCTCCAGACCCCAAATTCATTCCTGGTGACAGTGAGCAGGGCAGGGTCCCTTCAGATAACGGGATAAACCTGTGAGTCTTTCCCCCCTCTGTTTGGAGTAAAATATCAGAGTTGCAGTCTTCCAATCAAGGGCTCTGTGAAGTCTGCAATAGCAAACATTAGAGGACATTTGAGATAATACTCAAACTTTACAGGTTTTTACAATTCACACCTTCTCTTTTTCCCAGGAAGGCTCTATCTACAGTCAATATTTTCGTCAGCCCATTCTCAGTAAAACATTGAGCCCTCCTTAACAAATAATTACCTTTCATGAGAAAACCAAACAGATAAGGCTAACTAATTTGCCATTATAACTCCTTAACTTTAAATATCATGTTTCAGTATAATTTTTCACTATACTCTACTCAAAATCAGATTCTGCTAACATAATTGTGTATTGGAAACAATGAAGCATTATTACCAAGATGGAAGCAAAATTGTGCAAAACTAAAGTCAGTTTTTAAAGACTGACTTACACATCCGAACAAAGAGCCAACTTCTCTCCCTGCAGGAGAAAAAAACAAGAGGAACCATGAACTGTAATGAGGGCAGTCAAACCAAAGTCAGTAGTATTTCCCAAATCTCAGGACAAAGAGTAGAAAGAGCTCAGAGTGGGAAGTGTTCCTTAGCAGCCCAACCCTCACAGCTCAGTCCCTCTTCTTAGCTACCACAGGAAACAGAGCAAGAACATTCTCTTAAGACTAAGAAGGGTCAGAGAAGACAGAGTGAAGAGTTGTGATCCAGCTAATTTCACATGAACTAATGCAGGGACATCTGTTATACAGGCCAAAACTATCCTCAAATTAGCTACATTAAGAATTTTTAATTTACATAATGTAACTATAAAGATGTATTGTGTTCACAGGAAAAATTATAAATAAACCAGACACAATTTATGTCTATAAATTAGGGAATAGTTTATGCATTTGGTAATTAATTATGCATCAATGAATGGTATAAAACAATGCATCAAATGATTATAATTGGATTTTAAATCAAGATATGGAGCCCTATACAAAGTGTGATTACAACTATCAATAACAACTACTGTTCCTGTAGCTCAAACAGTAAAAAATCTGCCTGCAATGCAGGAGACCCGCATTAGATCCCTGGGTTGGGAAGACCCTCTAAAGAAGGGAATGGCAATCCACTCCAGTATTCTTGCCTGGAGAATCCCATGGACAGAGGAGCCTGATGGGCTACAGTCTATGGGATCGCAATGATTCAGACACGACTGAGTGACTAACACTACACTACTGTTTAGTAAGGACCTCCCATGTGGCGCTAGTAGTAAAAAACATGCCCTGCCAATTCAGGAGCCATTAGAGATGTGGGTTTGATCCCTGGGCTGGGAGGATCCCTTGGAGGAGGGCGTGACAACTCACTTCAGGAGTCTTATCTGGAGAATCCCATGGACAGATGAACCTAGCAGGTCCATGGGGTCGCAGAGTCAGACATGACTGAAGCGACTTAGCATGCACTGTTTATTAAACACGTTTTTACTTTATTTCCAATCCATATCACAATATTGCAAGAGAGATATAATAATCTACACATTTTAAAATTAAGAAAATGAGGCTTAAAGAAGTTAAGTAACTTGCCCAAGGTAAAGAGTGAAAAATAGAAAAGTGATACTTAATTGTAGGATCAAGCTATACAAAAGTCTCATTCCAGTAACAAAACTGCCTAAAAATTTCAGAGGAAAAAAAATGGAAGGAACCATGATAAGATGGTAACATTGTTTATATAACGATATTGTATAATTTTTATATGAACAGCTACTTTAAACATATTCCATGTGAGCATGATAAAGGTAGAAAATGGAAAGTAAAGAGACTTAAATTTATGAAGACAGATAAAATAATGCCTGAGATGAAAAATACACTGGATAACAGAAAAGTAGAAATTGTAAAAGAAAGGACTAATGACTTAAAGACAAAGCAATAAAAGTATCCATAATAAAGCACATAAAAAATAACTTTTGAGTAATATAGTCATTTTCACAATATTGATTCTTCAAGTTCAGGAAGATAGTATATCTCTCCATCTGCTCATGTCATCTTTGATTTCTTTCATCAGTGTCTTGTAGTTTTCTGTATACAGCTCTTTTGTCTCCTTAGGTAGGTTTATTCTTAGGTAGGCAATTCCAATGAAATTATCAATGGCATTTTTCTCAGAACTAGAACAAAATATTTCACAATTCATATGGAGACAGAAAAGACACAAATAGCCAAAGAAATATTGAGAAAGAAAAGTGGAGCCAGAGTAATCAACTGTCCTGACTTCAGACTATACTACAAAGCTACAGTCATCAAGACAGTATGGTACTGGCACAAACCAAAAAACGAAACAGAAATAGACCAATGGAACAAGATAGAAAGTCCAGAAATAAATCCACACACCTACAGGCACCTTATCTTTGACTAAGACAATATACAATGGGGAAAAGAGTCTCTTCAATAAGTGGTGCTGGGAAAACTGAACAGCTACCAGTAAAAGAATGAAATTAGAACATTTCCTAACACCATACACAAAGACAAATTAAAAATGGATTAAAGACCTAAATGCAAGACCAGAAACTATAAAACTCTTAAGAGGAAAGCACAGAAGACTCTTTGGCATAAATCGCAGCAAGACCCTCTATGATCCACCTCCTAGAGTAATGGAAATAAAAACAAAAATAAACAAATGGGATCTAATTAAGCTTTTGTACAGCAAAGGAAACCATAAACAAGATGAAAAGACAACCCTCAGAATGGGAGAAAATAATTGCAAATGAAGCAACTGACAAAGGATTAATCTCCAAAATATACAAGCAACTCATGCAGCTCAATATCAGAAACACAAAAATTCCAATCAAAAAATGGGCAGAAGACCTAAACAGACATTACTCTGAAGAAGACATACAGATGGCTAGTAAACACATGAAAAAGTGCACAACATCACTTATTATTGCTGTTGCTATGTTGCTAAGTCGCTTCAGTCGTGTCCGACTCTGTGCGACCCCAGAGATGGCAGCCCACCAGGCTCCCCTGTCCCTGGGCTTCTCCAGGCATGAATACTGGAGTGGGTTGCCATTTCCTTCTCCAACGCGTGAAAGTGAAAAGTGAAAGTGAAGTCACTTATTATTAGAGAAGTACAAATCAAAACTACAGTGAGGTGTTACCCCACACCAGCCAAAATGGCCAGCATCAAAAAATCTACAAACGAAAAAAGCTGGAGAGGATGTGGAGAAAAGGGAACCCTCTTGCACAGTTGGTGGGAATGTAAATTGATATAGCCACTATAGAGAACAGTAAGAAGATTTCTAAAAAAAAAAAAAAAAAAAAGACTAGGAACAAAACTACTATATGACTGAGAAATCCCACTACTGGGCATATACCCTGAGGAAATCACAACTGTAAAAGACATATGTACCACAATGATCATTGAAGCACTATTTGTAATAGCCAGGACAAGGAAGCAACCTAGATGTCCATCAACAGATGAATGGATAAAGAAGTTGTGGTACATACATACAATGGAATATTACTCAGCCATAAAAAAAAAAAAAAAAAAAAAAAAACTAGACACAGTAGGGAAAGGAGAGGTGGGACAAATTGAAACATATACATTACCATATGTAAAATAGATAGCTAGTGGGAATTTGCTGTGTAGCACAGGGAGCTCAACCCAGTATTCTGACAATCTAGAGGGATGGGATGGAGTGGAAGGTGGAAGGGAGGTTCAAGAGGGAGGGGACATACGTATACCTATGGCTGATTCATGTTGATGTATGACAGACACCAACACAACATTGTAAAGCAATTATCTTCCAATTAAAAAGAAATATTTTTTAAGAAAATAAAAAAGACTTTTAATAGAGGAGATCCTGTGGTTTTGGATAACATCACACAGCCTAACATGTAACGAGAGTGCCAAAGGAGAACAGTATAGAAAAAAAGTTGGAATAAAAAATGGCCACAAGATTTTCCATACTTTAAGAAAATTATAAAATCAGTTACATAAAAAGCTAAACAAACCCAAATGATGAAAAAATGGCAATGGGCTTCTCATTAGAAGCAATGCAAGTCAAAGATAGTGTTAGAACCTCTTCAAAGTTCATTAACAAAAAAGCGGACCAGCTAGAATTTTCCACCTAGAAAAAACTTCCCTTAAAAATGAAAGTGCAATAAAGACTTTTTCAGACACAGAAAGTCTGAAAGACAGTATCACAAGACTCCCTGCATGTGTTAAAGGACATCCTTCAATGGAAGGAAAATAATGCCAGGTGAAAATTTGGATCTACAGAAAAGAATGAGGAGCATTGGAAATGGTGAAAATGTGGATAAATTTAATTTTCAAATTTCTAATATATCTATAAGATCATTTAAAAGCAAAGATAATAACAATGTATTGTTGGGTATACAACATATCTAGTGGCAAAACAATGGCAAACAAGTGAAGGAGAAAAAATATTCAGTTCTCTTGTACAGTTGGTGGGAATGTCTATGGAAAGGACTATAATATTATTTGAAGGTGGACTGTGATAAATTTTTAAAATATACTGTAAACTCTAGTGCAAATACTAAACAAAAAGGTGTAGCTAATAAGAAATAAAAAACTAAAATAGAAACACAATATGCATCCAATCTAAAAGAAGGTAAGAAGCAAAGAAGAAAGAACAAAGAATAGATAAGACAAATAGAAAACAAACAGTAATATACATTTAAATCCAACAATAAAAATAATTACCTTAAACAGAAATGGCCTAAACTCACCAACTAACTAACAGACTAAGATTAGATAAAAGAAAGCAAGACTCAACTATGTATGCTATCTACAAGTATCTCACTTCAGGTAAAAATATATATATAGAAAGAGAGAGAGACTACAAATTTTAAAAAAGGGTGAAAAAGATCAATTTCACTAATAATAATCAAAAGAAAGCCCAGTGGCTAGACTAAGATCTATGTAGACTTCAGAATAAGGGAAATTCCCAGAAAAAAACAAAATCATTACATAACAATAAAGAGATCAATTCATCAGGAGTACACAACAATCCTGAATGTTTATTGAGATAATTAAAGTTTCAAAATGTAGGAAATAAAAATTAATGGAATTAGAAGGAAAAGTAGACAAACTCATAATTAAAGATTTCAATATCCAGTTTCAGTGATTAGTAAAAAAGCAGACAGAAATACAATAAGGATGTAAAACACTACAAAAACACTACCTGACAAATTAATCTAAATGGCATTTATAGAGCATTGTCCATCAGCAGCAACAAAAATACACATTCTTATCAAGTGCACATTTACCAAGACCATAATCTGGGCAATAAAATAAGTCTCAATAAATTCAAAAGGATCCACCTCTCCAAAGTATATTATGTAACTACACAGAGTTAAGTACGAAATCAATAACAAAAAGAATTCCAACTATTTAGAAACTAAAGAGCACTTCTGAGTATATATCCAAAGGAACTGAACTCTAGCCCTCAAAGAAATATCTGTATTCCCATGTTAATTGCAGCATGATTCACAATAAACAAGATATGGCAATAGATAAGATATGATGGAATAATGTCCATCAGTGGATGAATGAAGAAAATGTGGTACATACATACATTTAATTACTGTTTAGACTTTAAAAAAGGAAGAAATTCTGCCATTTGCAACAAGATGGACAGACCTGCAGAAAGTTACACTAGGTGAAATAAGCCAGTCACAAAAAGACAGACACTACACGATCTCAAATATGGAATCTAAATAATTAAACACAGAGAGTAGACGGTAGTTGCCAGGGGATAAGGGAGAAAGAAGAAGGTGGCTGTTAGAGGACAAGGGAGAGGAAAACTGGGGAGGTGTTGGTGAAAAGGTACAATGTTTTAGTTACACAAAACAAATATGTTCTGGAGATTTATGGTGCAATATATGGCATGTGATTAACAACACTGTACTGTATACTTAAAATTTTGCTAAAACTTATGCTAAGTGCTCTTCCCACATAAGGAAAAATATCTATAGCTTTTTGTATGCAAAAAAGAAAAAGAGAAACAACCCAAAATGCCCTTATATCTATTAAAGAAATTGAATTTGTAGTTAAAAAGAAAAAAGAAAAGCCCTCCAGGACCAGATAGCTTCACTAAGGAATTGTACTAAACATTTAAAGAAGAAATAATATCAGTTTTGCACAAACACTTCAAGAAAATGGAAGATAAAGAAACAACTCCCAACTCATTTTATGAGGCCAGAATTATCTTGGTAAAAGCATTAAGAAAACCCACATTTTTCATTAACAAGAACATAGACTTAAAAATTCTTAAAATTGTATCCAAAGAAATCCAACAATCATTAAAAAATAATAATACATAAGACCAAGTGGTGTTTATTCCAGGAATGCAGGAATGGGTCAACATTCAAAATCAATCAACACAATTCAACATACTAACAGACTAAGGAAGAAAAATCATATTTTCTTCTCAATAGATGCAGAAAAAGTAGCTGACAAACTTCTACATCCATTCTTGATCAAAGTGCTCAGCAAACTAGGAACAGAAGGCAACTGCCTCAACCTGATAAAGAACAACTACAAAACATCTACAGGTAACATCAGACTTAATGATGAAAGACTAGATGTTTTCACCCTAAGACTGGAGCAATGCCTTTCTATTCAACAGTATCATCTTTAGTTACATTGTTGCCCACGTATTTCACATTTTTTATGCAAGTATACATAGTATTGTTTTTAATTGTAAATATCATTGTGTTTTAAGTTAATTGCTAGAATATTGAAAAAAAAAAGATTGTGGTTTTTGTATATTTTACCTTGCAACCTTTGAAACTCTAGCCTCACTCAATACTTCTAGTAACTTTAATACAGATTATAATTGACAGCTCAGGGACTATAGGTCTTCTACGTATTGAATACAGGGGAAACTCATGGGCTGATGATGAACCAGCAAAATTCTCACCAACCATATGAAGAAATGAATCACCATGAGAATAAAACTGCAAATAAAGAGAGTTTTACTTCTTCCTTTTCAATCTGTACATCTTTTATTTCTTTTTCTCTCCATACAGCAATACATTACAATATAACAAGAAAATTTGGGAGAACTTATTCATAGAAATTGACACACTGATTCTAAAATTTGTTGGAAATACAAATGACTTCAATTATCCAAAAGCGTTTCAAAAAAGAGAGAAACAACAACAAAGGGGGAAGAATTACACTACCTGATCACAACACTTATTTTACTTTTTTTTGTATGATAGTTAGTATACAGCAGACTGTATATAATATATAATAAATATCTGGTGTAAAGACAGACATACATACCAATGAAAGAGAACAGACACTCTGGAAATAATTTCACACATATATGTTCAGTTAATTTCCAATAAAAGTGTCAAAGCAATTCAGTGGGGAAAGGATAATCTTTTTCAACAAGTGGTGCTAAAGCAATTAGATATCTGTGTGCAGAAAAAAAATGAACTTTGACCCTTAGTTAACAACATGAACAAAAACATAAAATTGGTCATTAGAACTAAATGTAATATCTAAAAGTATGAAACTTCTAGAAAAATTTTGGAAAAATTACTTGTGGTTTTAGGCAAAGATTTCCTAAGTAGAACAGAGTAAGCACAAAGTAAAAAAATCTGTTTCCAAAAAAAATTAATTTTATCAAATTTAAAACTTGCTCTTCAGAACACATTGTTAGGAAAATGAAAAGGCAAGCAACAGACTACAAGAAAATACAGGTAAAAAATATCTGACAGAGAACTTGTATTAATTCTGTCTACCTAAAATTTTAGAAAAGGAGAACTGTAGTGAGAGAAAACAAACCACTAGTTCCCAGAGTCTGCTTAGGAGTACAAGCAAAATCTGGGCATGAGGAAAATGTTCTATATCATGAGCATGGTGGTTACTGAATTGTGTACATTTTTCAAAACTTATACAATGGTGCTTCCCCAGTGACTCAGGGGTAGAGAATATGCCTGCGATGCAAAAGATGTGGGTTATATCCCTGGGTCAGTCAGGAAGATCCCCTGGAGAAGGAAATGGCAACCCACTCAAGTACTCTTGCTTGGGAAATTCCATGGACAGAGGAGCCTGGCAAGGCTACAGTCCATTAGGTTGCAAAAGAGTCAGACACAACTGAGCAACTAAACAACAACAACAAATACAATGGTGCACTTAAAATAGGTGAATTTTATTTCATGTAAATTGTGTTAATAAAACTGTAAGAATATAACATATAACCAAATACTATTAAACAGAAAATAAAAAGCACCTGTAATTAAGATATCCAGACACTTCCATGGTTAAGACATCTGTGCATTAAAATGTTTACGTTTTTACCTTAAAAGCAATCATCGTAAATTCTACAACTTAAATCTTTAAATTGTTTTGTTGTTTTGTTCAGTCACTCAGTCACATCTGACTCTTTGTGATCCCATGGACTGCAGCACACCAGACTTCCTTGTTCTTCACTATTTCCTGGAGTTTGCTTAAACTCATGTCCATTGAGTCAGTAAGGCCATCCAACCATCTCATTCTCTGTTGCCCCCTTCTCCTCCTGCCCTCAGTCTTTCCCAGCATCAGGGTCTTTTCTAATGAGTCGGTTCTTCACATCAGGTGGCCAAAGTATTGGAGCTTCAGCTTCAGCATCAGTCCTTCTAATGAATACCCAGGGTTGATTTCCATTAGGATTGACTGGTTTGATCTCCTTGCTGTCAAAGGACTCTCGAGAGTCTTCTCCAGCATGACGGTTTGAAAGCATCAATTTTTTGGCTGTACATGATCACTGGAAAAACCACAGTTTTGACTAGACAGACCTTTGTTGGCAAAGTGATGTCCCTGCTTTTAAATATGTTGTCTACCCAAAGCAATCTACAGATTCAATGCAATCCCTATCAAACTACCAATGATATTTTTCACAGAACTAGAACAAATCATTTCACAATTTGTATGGAAGTATAAGAAACCTCGAATAGCCAAAGCAATCTTGAGAAAGAAGAATGGAACTGGAGGAATCAACCTACCTGACTTCAAGCTCTACTACAAAGCCACAGTCATCAAGACAGTGTGGTACTGGCACAAGGATAGAAATATAGATCAATGGAACAAAATAGAAAGCCCAGAGATAAACCCACGCACCTATGGGCACCTTATCTTCGACAAAGGAGGCAAGAGTATACAATGGAGAAAAGACAATCTCTTTAACAAGTGGTGCTGGGAAAACTGGTCAACCACTTGTAAAAGGATGAAACTAGAACACTTCCTAACACCATACACAAAAATAAACTCAAAATGGATTAAAGATCTAAATGTAAGACCAGAAACTATAAAAACTCCTAGAGGAAAACATAGGCAAAACACTCTCCGACATAAATCACAGCAGGATCCTCTATGACCCACCCCCCAGAATATTGGAAATAAAAGCAAAAATAAACAAATGGGACCTAATCAAAATTAAAAGCTTTTGCACAACAAAGGAAACTATAAGCAAGGTGAAAAGACAGCCTTCAGAATGGGAGAAAATAATAGCAAACAAAGCAACAGACAAACAATTAATCTCAAAAATATACAAGCAACTCCTGCAGCTGAATTCCAGAAAAATAAACGACCCAATCAAAAAATGGGCCAAAGAACTAAACAGACATTTCTCCAAAGAAGACATACAGACGGCTAACAAACACATGAAAAGATGCTCAACATCACTCATTATTAGAGAAATGCAAATCAAAACCACAATGAGGTACCATTACACACCAGTCAGAATGGCCGCTATCCAAAAGTCTACAAGCAATAAATGCTGGAGAGGGTGTGGAGAAAAGGGAACCCTCTTACACTGTTGGTGGGAATGCAAACTAGTACAGCCACTATGGAGAACAGTGTGGAGATTCCTTAAAAAACTGGGAATAGAACTGCCATATGACCCAGCAATCCCACTGCTAGGCATATACACCGAGGAAACCAGAATTGAAAGAGACGCGTGTACCCCAATGTTCATCGCAGCACTGTTTACAATAGCCAGGACATGGAAGCAACCTAGATGTCCATCGGCAGACGAATGGACAAGGAAGCTGTGGTACATATACACAATGGAATATTACTCAGCCATTAAAAAGAATACATTTGAATCCGTTCTATTGAGATGGATGAAACTGGAGCCCATTATACAGAGTGAAGTGAGCCAGAAAGAAAAGCACCAATACAGTATACTAATGCATGTATATGGAATTTGAAAGATGGTAATGGTAACCCTATATGTGAGACAGAATAAGAGACACAGATGCATAGAACAGTCCTGTGGACTCTGAGGGAGAAGGTGAGGGTTGGACGTTCTGGGACAATAACATTGAAACATGTATATTGTCATATGTGAAGCAGAACACCATTCCATGTTCTATGCATGGGACGGATGCTCAGGGATGGAGCGTTGGGATGACACTGAGGGATGGGAGGGGGAGGGAGGTGGGAGGAGGGTTTGGGAGGGGGAGCACATGTGAATCCATGGCTGATTCATGTCGATGTATGGCAAAAACTACTACAATATTGTAAAGTAATTAGCCCCCAACTAAAATAAAAAAAAATAAATAAATAAAAATAAAAATAAATATGTTGTCTAGGTTGATCATAGCTTTTCTTCCAAGAGCAACAGTCTTTTAATTTCATGGCTGCAGTCCCCATCTGCAATGATTTTGGAGCCCTCAAAAATAAAGTCTCTCACTGTTTCCATTGTTTCCCCATCTAGTTGCCATGAAGTGATGGGACCGGATGCCATGATCTTAGTTTTCTGAATGCTGAGTTTTAAGCCAACATTTTCACTCTCCACTTTCACTTTCATCAAGAGGCTCTTTGGTTCCTCTTCTCTTTCTGCCATTAGAGGGGTGTCATTTGCATATCTGAGGCTGTTGATATTTCTCCCGGCAATGCTGATTCCAGCCTGTGGAACTGTTTTGTAACCCACCTTTTTTTCACATATATGTCCTGAACATTTCTGTGTCCACAAAGAAACAGGACAACCACAGTACTTCAAATGGCTTCACAATTGTCCATTGTATTCATGCAAAATAATTCATTCAGTTTCCCAGTGTTTGTTGTTGTGAGCAGTGTTGTCAAGAATCCTGCTCTCTCCCTCAATTCTAGGTCTCTCCTCTTAGAACTCCAGTCTCACCACCTGATTCTTCCAGGTCTGACACTCCCTCAATCCCACTACCTTCTCAGAACCTCTCACCCACCCCCCAACCCCCGCAACAATTTGCTGCCTTTTCTCCCCAGTTTCCAAAGCCATGGTGGGTCATCGCATGTCTCACTGGAAATTCCACAAACTCATTACATCTTTCCACTGCATCAGATTGGAAGAGGTCATGGCAACCCACTCTAGTATTCTTGCCTGGAGAATCCCCATGAACAGAGGAGCCTGGCAGGCTACAGTCCATGGGGTCACAGAGTTTAACATGACTGAAGGGACTTAGCACGTATGCACTGCATCAGACCCACTAAGCAAAACCGCACTCCATAAAATTCAACTCTGCCCCCCAGCCAGACAAGGTTGGAGGCCACACCCTCAGGGCTGTGTGGCCGTCCCACTCCATCCCTGGTCCATTCTCTGCCAGTCCATTGCCTCTCAAACTTATCTGTTGTGAAGGGCCACATATTCTTATTTCCAATCCAGTATAGACCAATATTTTTGTAAAATATGATAAAAGCATTACAGCAATGCCAACTTTTATAGATGTTTCTAAATCCTGACTCTCACTTTCCATGTCCATGTACTCATGCTTTGCAATCCCAGATGACCCTCCCACACCTTCTCCTCACCTCAAACCACCAGCACCCCCAGCCCCATCTCCTCTCTCAGTGATAATTGTGTTTCTTCCTTCTCAGGGAAGGAACAAAGACCGTCAGAAGGGGCCAGGCTTTCCATACACTCTCACCCTTCGCTACAGATGAACTGACTGTGTTCCCATCGGAGGCCAAATGCTCCATTTATGCCCTGGGTCTCACTCTTCTCCACTTACGAACACTCTTCTTTCTCTCACATCAAAGATTTTTCCCTCCACTGAATCCATTCGTCTAAATGTTATTGTTTCTCCCATCTTAAAAATAAATAAATAAGCCTCTCTTGATCCCACTTCTCTGCTGCCTCCTGACTCCTCTCTCTTTGATGCTACTTTCTCCAGTCCCTCTCCTTAACCTACGCCAACCAGGCTTGCCCCACCACTCAGCTACTTTCTCAAGGTCAAAGACATCCACTCAGTAAAAACCAACAGTCGACAGTCAGTCTTTGAAGCAGACACGTGTGATGGCCCCACTCTTGTTCCCTGGGCCCACCTCTGATTTCAGCTGCAGCTGTGATAGAAAGTTCCGTGCTCACTAACAGTGTTCCTCGCCAAGCACCCACCTTGCCTCTCTGCTCTTCTGCCTCAAGGCTTTCTCCCACCGGAGCCTGCAAAGCACAGAAGCAGAGGGAGAGTTAACATTCCCAGGAAAACTCTCAACCCGTGGGGGACCAGATGAATGTCCCAGCTTCCCATCATCTGTACAGATGAGTCTAGGGGCCCTCGGGCCCCTTCTCAGATGTCTCAGTGGAGCTGACCCCATAATCCAGAGCAGTGGCCTCAGTCACATACCCTTTAATGGCTTCCTTCTCACTTCTAACATCCTCACATTCCTCTCTCTTGCAACACCTCCAAATAAATACCTGTACTGTATACCTTGTTCACAGGTTCGACTTTTAAAGGAACCCACACTAAGGTGATCCTTATCTAAGTTACCAACCACATTTGACATGGCTGATCATTCTCTCCACTTGAAACAGATTCTCACTTGGCTTCTAGGACATGAACTCTCCTGTTTTTCCTCCCACCTCCCTGTTTGCTCCTGTAAGTCTCTGCTGGTCCTCCTTCCTGACCCCTGGGTTCTTGGCCACTGCTTTCCACACCTATGCTTACTCTTTGGTGGGTGTGAGCCAGTATCATGGTTTTAAATATCACCCAAGGGCTTTCTTGGTGGCTCAGTGGTAAAGCCGATGCAGGAGACGCAGGTTCGATCCCTGATCCAGGAAGCTCATGGAGCAGCTGAGCCCAAGCAGGACAAGTGTTCAGCCTGTGCTCTAGAGCCTGGGAGCCGCAACTACTGAGCACATACGCTGCAGCTACTGAAGCCCAAGCACCCTAGAGCCTGTGCTCCACAACAGGAGAAGCACCACAATGAGAAGCCCATCCATGGCAACTAGAGAGTAGCCCCCATTCACTTCAACTAGAGAAAAGCCCACACAGCAATGAAGACCCAGCATAGGCAAAAAGTAATAAAATAATAAATAAATATCACCCAAATGTTTATGACTTTCAAAATTCTATATCAAGACCAAATCTTTCCTTTAAACTCCAAATTCAGACATTTAACTACCCACTCGACATCCCTACTAGGATATTTAAAATACATCTCAGACTTGATGCTATAAAACTCGACTCCTGATCCCCCTCCCGTGCCAACCCTCACCGGCCCAGACCTAGTCCTTCTCTCCAAGCTCGTGGCAACTCCTTCCTTCTGGCACTCAGGCCAAAATCCTTCCAATGACCGCTGACAGCTCTCTTTCTCTCATACTCCATTCAACTAGTGAATTCTGTCAGTTCTAGCCTCAAAAGGGTATGTATGACATATAAAGATGAGTGAGTGTGTGTGGGTGTGTGTCTCCAAATGCTGACTAGTTCTCACCACCGCCACTGCTCCTCTCCTGAATCAAGCTATGATCATTGGTAGCCAACACTCTACCCAACCGGGGTGACCCTTCATCCACCTTTCACCAACTTTGAAAAAAGCAGCCGGGTAAATGTATATTAGATCCTGCAATGCAGGGGACCCGGGTTGGATTCATGGGTTGGGAAGATCCCCTGGAGAAGGAAATGGCAACCCTTCCAGTATTCTTGCCTGGAGAATCCCACGGGCAGAGGAGCCTGGCAGGCTACAGTCCTTGGGGTCGCAAGAGTCGGACACGACTTAGCGACTAAACCACCACCACCAATACTGATAAAATGTATATTAGATCATATTGCACCAGTCGTCAGAACCCTTCACTGCTTCAAATCCCACAGACAGTAAAATGCAGTCTTCACTCCAGCTCTCAGGACCGCCCCACCTGGCCCTCCAGCATCTCCCTCACCTCACCTCCTGCCCCCTCCTCTCACCCTATTCCAGGTACACTGGCCTTCTTGCCATTCTCACTTACATCAGGCACATTCCTGAATCTTCCTTTTCATACAATTTGAGGGCTTTAGGGGTAATACTTGAGTGGGAAATTCATGTTTTAATTTGGCATGTTAGTTGCGAGGGGTGTTTTTTTTTCTTATCAACTGTGTCAGTTTTAGACTTATTCAAACCATTCAAGTTTACTGCAAAAGGACTGAATCCCCATTCATGGGATCTGTTGGAATCTGTTCCAAAAACACTAAGAATTATTTTTTAAAACTTGCCTGGATATTATAATTGATAAACTAACAATGCAATTACACTCTACTCTTATGGTAAACTACTAATATTATGCAGAATAATTTTTAATTGCTTAATAATAATCCTACTATATAGATCTGTAGCTTAATTCAAAATTACAGTTTAAATAATCCACCAATGGACATAAAACAAGCTTGTTTCTTTAACCCTACTTAGGAAATGAACTTGGATTCAGATAGCACTGAACAGGGTCTGGTAGTGCACATGTGCCCTCTACCTGTGCCACCTCTGGGCTTCAGGGACTTTGTTTGTGATCTGTAATTAATGAATTATTTAATAAAAAAAAAAAAAAAAGCTTTCTAGACACCAAGCCAACAATCAATGAATTTATTCAGGTCCTTTCAGAAGGAGAAGAATATTTATTCAATTAAGCACTCACAGTTCATCTAACCTAGCCTCCCCCATTTCCTATAAAAGCAAATGTGATGAGAGAAAAATCCAAGAGTCTTTCATTTAAGAAGGTGCTAGGATTTTTAGTACTATGAGACAAACAGAAGATCTCTCTAAGTCCCTTCTATATACAAGGGAGGTGTTTGCTGCGTATGCCATGGATATGCAAGTGGAAGAAAAGAAAAAGCAACAGTTTTGATAAACTTTAGATAAATTCTGAAATAACTCATTTGTTCTCTATGCTTGGGTTTCCTCATGTGCAAAATGTAGGCTTTTCATCGTGGATTAAAACCTGAGCCTCATAAATATCCCAACAGGGACAGCCTGAAAGGGCCCAGTACCCTGAGGGTCCAAAATTATTTCTGAGCTCCTGCCTTTAAAACTGTGTTTGCTTGGGACAAATAAAGAACAATGAAAAGTCAAACTCTACGCTTTACAATTGTCCGTAATTCAAAAGGTGATAAAACTCTGTGCTTACGGTGTCAACATGACTCAAAAAAATCTAATTAACATTTTTTCAAGTAAAAAAGATGTCCTGCATTTTCACATAATCCTTTGTAGCAACAGTCTTTTTCACAACAGCCAGTTGAGCTCCTTAACTCAGTCACAGCGCCAAAAAAGAAAACATAATGTTGGCAGCAAGAGTGATCAAAAGAACACTGTTTCCCTAGTTATCACCAACACATACAAGGGTGAACGGAAGAAGGAGAGTCAATTCTCATTCCAACCAAAACAATCAATTTTTGTCAAATGCATCTGACGGAGAGAAAGCCAAAGGGATAAACAGAAGAGAACCCCTTTCTTCATAATTAGAACCTAGTTACTGGATAGATAAAATAATTAGAAAAAAATTTTTTTCTTGTTAAAGATAATCAGTTAAAATTAAAGAATTTCAAGTTAATTAGACTCAGATGTTTCGAAAGACTTCTAAATACAAACTGCTAATCTGGTAATGCTCCACTGCTTCTAATGACATGTTATTGAATCTGCAGGCAGTGACACAAGATTAAGTCAGTCCTCTTCGCTATAACCAAACCGGGTCAACTGGGGAGCTGCCAAGCATACTCTGCGACAGGAAAACAAAAGCCTGGAACAGAGTTGTAAATGTCTCCAACACAGTGACTGAGAACTTGCAAGTTGTTTCAAGAATAGATCTTAAATGTTCTAACCAAGAAAGAGAGATAGCACTGATGTGATATGATGTAGGTGTAAGGTATGGTGGTAATCATTTGTTAGTGTATCAAATCAACCCTTTGAACATCTTAAACTCACACATATTATATGTCAATTATATCTCAATGAAGCTGGAAAATGAAAACACAAAAAAAGTGGATGCTCTATGATTTTTTAAAACCTGAATTACATGTAGGTCCATCCAGAATGATCCCAGATAGTTCTAAGAGGCCACATCACCATCTCCAGATAAGCCAGGAAGACCTTTGGTTATTTCCTACACCAACTATTATCTAGCCCAGGGAGATCCCAGGGGATTTCTACCCCATTTCAATAGATTCTCAAGCCAGATTGTCCCTAGACCCCAAAACTGGTTCCAAATGACAGAGAACCACAGGACTAACTAGTCCCACTGCCTCCCTCTTGCCTGGGTGACAGCCCATTAATTAGCCCTTGTTTGTCACATCTTCAATCTCTCCCCCTCCCTCAGCTTCCCCCTCGAGCCTTTCAATAAACTCAAATCTCCTCTTAACCCTTCTACTGGAATGCTAAGCTGCCATCTCATCTCCTTGTCACCTCCAACAAACTCCTTGACAGAACAGCCCGTATTCACTAGCTCTGCCTCTTCACCCCTCTTTACACCATAATCCCTCCGGTCCAGCTGCTTCAGCCGCCATGACACCACCTGGCTAAACTACATGGCAAGTCACCTGCCACCTTGTCGTGGCCATTGGAAGGCTTTTGCTCAGTCCTCATCCTGTCTGATCTCTTGGCTTTAGGACACGGAAAGCGTTGCCTTTGCCTCTGTGACCACACCCTCCCTGGGCTCTGCTCCTGTCTCCCCTTCCTGCTTTCACTCAGGATGTTCTAGTTATCCACCCTCATCAACAGCAGTACCCCTAACGCTTCGGTAGTCCTATGTTTTCTTACTCCACTCACTCTCCTTGAGTGACTACTCACTTGGATGGCTCTTCTAAAGCATACTCACCAGTGCCTCTCTCGAATCTAAAACCACCCACTCCCTGGAGAGCTCTCGACTCCTATGTCCGACAGCCTATCTCCCTTCTCTGTCCAGAAGTCCCATATGCATCTTAAATGTGTCCCCAAAACCACTCAGCATCTTGGCTTCCAAATGTGCTTTTTCTCTCACCTTCTGTTTTAAACAATGAGAGCTTCATGGAACCAGCTGCCTAATCTTGAGAACTCTAAAATCTTTTATTTCTCCTTTATCCTCTATATCTAAGACCTCTACGCCATGGATTCTATCTGCAAATTATCTCTTATATCTGTATGTTCCCCATGCAGGCCTGAGCTCAACCCCTGAACGCTCAGGGCTTGGCTTGGCTTTTGCTTGGCTTGGTCTAATAACTGCTAACTCATCTCTCCCTCCTCCAGCCCCCTCTCCCCTCACCTACATTCCACAGGGCTCCCTCCCAGGTTAATTACAGTTTCTTGAGCAGAAGAGAAAAAGGCAGAAGTACAGTGAGCCCTGAGGGACTGGCTCATTTGCCTAAGTAAGCCCATAGGAATCTAATGCATCAGCCAGGGGACTGTGACTTGCTGGTCTAAAAGATAAATTAAATCCTTCCTAGTACAGTAAATGAGGTGCTCTGGGGAGAAGGCTCCAATCCAGCTTACTCCCCCAAATAATTTCCACATGAGCATCACCCCTGCACCCCACTGCCCCGGAGGTACCCTGCCTTTCTTCCTTCCCACCATGCAGATGCTTCCTCTTATTTCCAGGCTCAGCTCAAATGTAATCTGCTGTGGATAACTCTTCCTGTCCCACCAGGTGGAGTCCTTATCACTGTCCTCCAGTCCCTCCACACAACTCTGTGAGCCCCTCTCCTGGCATTTAGTACCCATTTCCATTATGTAATGACCATGAGGTCATCTCCAAACTGTTAGGACCAAGTTAAGTGCTTGGCCTACAGTAGAGACTCAGTAAACAAACACCTTTTCAGCAGTGAGTGCTGACTCGAGTGAAGAGGTGACTTTGCCCTGCCTTAGGCCTGTTGCCTATGCCAAACACAGGATGATTTAATGAGGTGTTCATTTGTGCTTTCTTCTGGCTTGCTATTGCTGTCAGCATTTTTCCTTTCCCTCCCAAGAAGGTAGACAACTGTATGTGTGGCCTTCTGGACTTTGGCCAGAGTTACAGGAGATGGCATGGTTCTGTATATTGCTGGGTTGTAAATAGAAGTTGCAAGTATCCACAAAAGTCCCCACCCAGTGGTTTGCGGAAGAAAGCCAATGCCCAAGGGGAAATATATGCCTCAAGACCAGGCAAATTTGCAGGATTGGACTCTGTCAAAAACACTGTGTCTGGATGGGTGGGTGAGCGGGAAAGCTACCCCAGAAAGCCCCTAGTTGAGGTACACTATGCACTGTCTCCCAGAGTGGTCAGTGCCATAAAGGCTGGGAGAGTCAGCTGACTCCACCTAACTGCTCCTTCAGTCTTCAGCTGCAGCATGTCAAACTATGCAACTGTCTTTATGGAGCCAACTGCACACAACAGACTGGGCCTCATCCAAAATGTGTGGCCTTAAGTTAACCTGGGATTCTTACATGATCCACTGGATCGGGCAGTTACTTCAGTAATGATTTAGACTGAATTTTTGCTCCAATGGGCCACTGATTCTCAGTGTAATTTAGAAAAATAAAGCCATGTGACCTAAAGTAACACTGTGATCTAAAATCAATGCCTAGTACACAATGATCATTTAAATCCCCAGGAAAATTACAGGATCCCTCATGGCATCATTGAAAGAGCACTGGGACATAAAATTGGTCCATTCTTACTTTGAACACACATTATCTAATATACCAAGATGCTATTATACAGAAATGAAATTTCTTGCACATATATATATCTGTTTAAAGCTATTAGAAAGTCATCTTTTGGTATGCGCTGTGACAGATCTCTTCAAATCATGTTGGTTTGCAAAACCAAAGGCAGAAACAATCCAGGATGATCAATTCTAGTTTTTAAAATTTTTTTTAAATTTATTTTTAATTAGAGGATAATTGCTTTACAATATCGTGTTAGCTTCTGCCATACATCAATATGAATCAGCCATAGGCATACATATGTCCCCTCCCTCTTGAACCTCCTTCCCACCTCCCCACCCCATCCCACCCCTCTAGGGTGTCACAGAACACCGGGTTTCAACTCCCTGCTTCATACAGCAAATTCCCAGGTGGCGCCTGCCAGTGCTGGAGACATAAGAGATGTGGGATCGTTCCCTGAGTCAGGAAGATCCCCTGGAGGAGGGCATGGCAATCCACTCCAGTATTCTTGCCTGGAGAATCCCATGGACTAAGGAACTTGGCAGGCTACAGTCTGTAGTGTCGCAAAGAGCAGGCATCTTTTTGACCGTATGCATATGGTGATGTATATATTTCAGCACTACTCTATTCGTCCTACTCTCCTTCCCCCACTGTGTCTACGATTCTGTTCTCTATGTCTGCATCGCCATTAAGTAAGTAAGTGTTAGTTGCTCAGTCGTGCCCGACTCTTTGCGACCCCATGGACTGCAGCCCACCAGGCTCCTCTGTCTATGAGATTTTCCAAGCAAGGATACTGGAGTGGGTTGCCATTTCCTTCTCCGGGGATTTTCCCAACTCAGGGATCGAACCTGGGTCTCCTGCACCGCAGGCAGATTCTTTACCGACTGAGCTACAAGGGAAGCATCACCATTGTCACTTTGCAAATAGGTTCATCAGTACCATTTTTCTAGATTTCATTTATATGTGTTAAAATACAGTATTTATTTTTCTCTTTCTGACTTACTTCATTCTGTATAATAGGCTCTAGGTTCACCCTTGGAGAAACCATAATGGAAAAAGACATGTACCCCAATTCCAGTTTTGCAAGATAGTAGAATCTAGGAAGGAAGCTGACATCTGGGGAAATGTAATTCTCAATAATGGCCACAAGGTGGCAGAGTAGCTCTGTACACCAGAAACCTAACGATAGCAATCAATAGTTGTGTAGTCTAGGGTTTGTTAGATAATCCCGAAGATAGTTAATATAGGACAATTGGAAAGCCTGTTTCCAGGGGACTTCTCTGCTGAGGAATTTTTCCTCATATTATTAACATCCTTCTTTTTTAAAGGCAGGCTCTCCGTGAACCTTTGTGAAGCCTGAACAGTTTTCAGATATTGAGCCCCCAGCACAAGGACGGATCTCCCACGCCAGTGGAGGACCAATTCCTGTGACCAGGCCTGGCCCTGCTCACCAGCACAGTCACCACCGAGCAGAGCTCAGTATTAAACATTTCAGCAAAGGCCGGCTCAGCGACCTCCTGGCCTGAGTCTAGCCTTTCAGTGACATGAGCCCACCGTCTTCAAACCGCTTCCCTCACTGTGCATCAGCGCTCCTTCTGCGGCGAGAAGGGAAAACCCACAGCTGGCCCCGGAAAATTGCTCTGAACTCATGAGAGAAAGTAAACACCTAACTGGATATTAATTTTGAGGCAACAAAACAATTCAAAGAAATTTAGAAGATCCTAGAGGAAGAAATAAGGACAGACATAAATTAATGGAGATACGTGTTACCTGTGACTGAGCAGCTAATAAGCTTTTCTCCCTGGCACCCTCACATAATCCTGTGAGCTGCTGTACACTCTAGAGTTACATCCCTTTTTTCTTAGAGTAGCTGAGCAAGTTCTATTGTCTTCAGTAAAAACCCTGGTTATTACAGAAGACAAGGAAACAAATGGAATTCCTAAATCACTGTATAGAAAAAAGATAATCCGAGAGAGAAAGGCAGAAGAATGAGAGGCCAGCAGAGAGATGCCTGAGGGACTGTGGAATGGGTGTATCCAACACTCAATGTTGTCAGGCTGTTTGTGTTACTAAGATATAACTCCACTGCTCCGAAACATCCACCCATTTTCAACATATTCAAATGTCTTTCAAGTGAATGAATTGCAGGTGCTTGTGTACACTAAGAAAAATGCATTTGGTCCCTCATCTGTCAGTGCAGTGCAGACATGAGAGCAGCCATCAGCAATAAAACCACAGCGATCAAGAGACACTTTGAAGCAGGAAGAAGAGCCAGAAGAGACTGATAAATCGCCTCTAGAAATTCGATTTCTATTATGTGTATGAAGGAGTGAAATGGAGCAGGACCCCATGGTCTTGGCCCTCATGTCCTCCGTTTGCCTTTTGTCTGTGGAAAAACTTTCATCAAAGAGTAAGTTTAATCAGAGAGGTAAGAAAATACAGAGACAAAGGAAAACAGTCAAAGAAGAACAAGTACTAGTTTAGTCATTACACATTGTCAAGGACATTTAGTTCCTTCTCAAGGGCTGTAGATAATATTCAGAGCCATAACCTCTGAACTGTCTTATAGATACTGAAACCCCCACCAGGTGGAAGAAGTTAACTGCATGATGACCAGGCTGAAGCCATGACATAAGCTGCCACAATTCTAAGAACTGGCTTCAAGGAAATGGGAACAAAACAACCGTGGAACTGAAGGCTAAGTGTAAAACAATCACGATGATGCTGATCAGACCACTGATGACCAATTTCAAGATGACTGTCAGAGCTGCCTGTGCTGTTTCTGCATGTCGCCCCCTCCCTTAGCCTATGACAGCTCTTGCCCCCGAATGTCAGTGGGGAGGCGGTGGCCTTTGAACAGAAGCCCGCTCCCCTCCCTGGTTGCCAGCGTCCAAAATAAAGCAAACTTTCCTTTCCCCAACATTGCCTCTAATTAGCTTTTGAGCAGTGAGCTGCTGGACCCCCCTTTCAGTTGCAGGAGAATGTGGGAGTAGAGAGCTTGAGCTGACCTCTAAGTTCCAAGGGAACAAGCTGCTTCTAGCTCAGTGGTTCTCAGACATGGCTGCATCAGAATCACCTGGAGGGCCGATTAAAGCAATGCTGAGCTGTGCAGGTTGATCAATCAGTAGGTCTGGCACAAGGACTCATAACTGACCTTTCTCACAAGTTCGATGTAACATCAATGCTGCTGGTTCAGTGACCACACTTTGTCAACCACTGTTCTAGACCCCTGAAAGTAGGTCTCATTAAGCTGGGGCATATGATCAGCTGAGACAGGTAGGACATAAGCCTGTGAGCCAGGGAGAGAATATTTTTGTTCAGTTATCTATGTCTGCAATTTATTTTTGTAGAAAAGTTTTCTTAGATTTTGTCATCAATGCACTGCTAGTGAGTACAAATTGGTATAATCTCCTCAAAGGGAAACTTGGTAATATTAAAATATCAATATCAAATGAGTATATCCCTTGTAAGCTCCTTCAGCTCAGAGACCTTTTTCTGTTTTAATCCCTGATATAGCCTAAGCAGCGTTTCCCTGGTGGTTCAGTGGTAAAGAATCCACCTGCAATGTCAGAGATGCAGGTTCAATCCCTGGGTCAGGAAGATCCCCTGGAGAAGGAAATGGCAACCCACTTCAGGATTCTTTCCTGGGAAATCCCATGGACAGAGGAACCCAGCAGGTTGTAGCCCATGGGATTGTAAGAGTAGGACACGACCTAGCAACTAAACCACCACCACATATCCCAAGCAACTAGAATGATATCTGGCACATAGTAGGTGCTGAATAAATGTTTTCTGAATAAAAAAAAATGAATAGATCCTTTGACTCAGAAGTTTCCCATCTAGAAGTAAATAAGCAGTATAAAAAGATAAATCCAACCATATTCATGGCAGTATTTTTCTAATCTTTCACTTCTCCACGAAAAGGTGATTGACAAAATATGTCATAAAATAATCACCGTCCATGAGACAACCTTCACAATGTACTATTTAGAGAAAAGGCGGGTTAGTATTAGTACATGTTACTGTACTCTATTTTGTTCTACTCAACGTGCCAGTCTAGTAATTGATTTTTAGCATCTATGAATATAAAGCAACACACTGCCTCCTTTATTGACAATCTTTTGTCATAGCAAATAATACAATAATTTCTCTTAATCTCAGTATCATCATATGCTTAATGGGGATAAAAATCAAGATTTACAAAACATATTTCTTAATGGAACTAGTTCTTGGAAACAAAGATATTACCAAACACATGCCCAGTTTTGTGGGGATGCTAGGCTATGTGCCATCATATGCCAATACAACAAACACCATACATCTTTTCTTTTTTTTTTATGCCCTTCACAGATAATTGCATTTTTTTAATTTATTTATTTATTTTTTACTTTACAATATTGTATTGGTTTTGCCGTACATTGACATGAATCCACCATGGGTGTACATGTGTTCCCCTTCCAGAACCCCCCCTCCTACCTCCCTCCCCATCCCATCCCTCCAGGTCATCCTAGTGCACCAGCCCTGAGCACCCTGTATCATGCATTGAACCTGGACTGACGATTCCTTTCCCATGTGATAATTTACATGCTTCAATGCCATTCTCCCATATCATCCCACCCTCGCCCTCTCCCATAGAGTCTAAAAGACTGTTCTATACATCTGTGTCTCTTTTGCTGTCTCGCATACAGGGTTATCGTTAGCATCTTTCTAAATTCCATATATATGCGTTAGTATACTGTATTGGTGTTTTTCTTTCTGGCTTACTTCACTCTGTATAATAGGCTCCAGTTTCATCCACCTCATTAGAACGGAATTGAATGTATTCTTTTTAATGGCTGAGTAATATTCCATTGTGTATATGTACCACAGCTTTCTTATCCATTTGTCTGCTGATGGACATCTAGGTTGCTTCCATGTCCTGGCTATTATAAACAGTGCTGTGATGAACATTGGGGTACACGTGTCTCTTTCAATTCTGGTTTCCTCGGTGTGTATGCCCAGCAGTGGGATTGCTGGGTCATATGGCAGTTCTATTTCCAGTTTTTTGAGGAGTCTCCACACTCTTCTCCATAGTGGCTATACTAGTTTGCATTCCCACCAACAGGGTAATGCTGCTGCTGCTGCTAAGTCGCTTCAGTCGTGTCTGACTCTGTGCAACCCCATAGACGGCAGCCCACCAGGCTCCCCCGTCCCTGGGATTCTCCAGGCAAGAACATTGGAGTGGGTTGCCATTTCCTTCTCCAATGCATGAAAGTGAAAAGTGAAAGTGAAGTCGCTCAGTCGTGTCTGACTCTTCATGACCCCATGGACTGTAGCCTACCAGGCTCCTCTGTCCATGGGATTTTCCAGGCAAGAGTACTGGAGTGGGTTGCCATTTCCTTCTCCAACAGTGTAAGAAGGTTCCCTTTTCTCCACACCCTCTCCAGCATTTATTGCTTGTAGGCTTTTGGATAGCAGCCATTCTGACTGGCGTGAAATGGTACCTCATTGTGGTTTTGATTTGCATTTCTCTGATAATGAGTGATGTTGAGCATCTTTTCATGTGTTTGTTAGCCATCTGTATGTCTTCTTTGGATAAATGTCTGTTTAGTTCTTTGGCCCACTTCACCATACACCTTTTCAAATAATTGGTAATTGGAATACAGCAATGTCTTTAATAAATACTTTCAAAAAAGAAAGTACGGATGGTGGTCTATTAATACATCAAATGTGAACTCAGGCCATGTGGAGTACAGAGCTGATACGCATTTGCCCTTTGCACAACAGACAAATGGAAGCTCCAGATTAAATATCACCAACAAACTAAATTTAATTACATATGTCAGCTCCAAAAGACAAATATTCCCCAGATTTCAAAATCAAAGAAAGCCAAAGCCTCATCAACCCAATGGGGTTTTAGCCTCAGTTTTAGGGGTGATGGGACTACATGAAGATGAATAAAAGGCACTGAAGCTCCATCCAGAACTCCTGGTCAAAATGAAGCACAGACCACTTTGAAGAACACTCTTGCAAGCATAAAGTAAGACTAACAGAGCCTGCTCACTAGCCCATAGAAACAGCAAAGACACTGCTGAGTGCCCCAGACATTGCTGAGTTATAACATCCATGAAAAATGGAAATCCTAAGCTCACACAGGTGAGGAGTCTAAGTTTTTTCTCCATGCATAGCTCAAAAAGGCAGATGAATAGTTAATATAAAAAGTGATCCAAGACCACTAAATCTCTAGGGATCTACAAACACATCATGAAAATCTTTATCCTGAGCAAGTCTTCCACAGCTCAGGGCTTACAGGAAACTCTCACTAAAGATAAACTACCAAAATTAAATATCACAGACTACAGAGGAAATGAAAAATCATCATAAGTGAATCAGCAGACACCAAAATTGGCACGCCAGGAAGGAAAAACAATAGACTAGAAAAGAATCATGCCTTTAAATAATTTAGAAACCACAGTGAAGAAATAAGATACCATAAGAACAGAGTTTTTAAAAGTAACCTAATGAGAATTTTAATAAAATTGTCACTGAAATGAAAAATGTTCAATAGGTTAAATAGCAGACTAAGTTTAAGAAGAATTGCTTAAGTAGAAGACATCTGAAGAAATTATGAGATGGAGAAGGGAGGGAAGAAAAGAGAAAGAATAATTATGACTGGATGAGTGGTTAATAGACATGAAACACAGAAAGAGAAGCTTCAATATGTCAGCCTAATAATGTTTAAGAAGGAAAGAGGTTGGGGGAATGCATAGAGAGAGGTAATACACAAAGAGATAATGACTAAGAACTTTACAGAATTAGAGAGCTGAGAATTAAGATTGAAACGTCTTTAAGACAAATAAAAATAAATCATATAAAAATACTCAGGTATAAATCTAACAAAGTATTTCAAGATCTCTGTGCAGTAAACTATAAGTCTCTGATGAAGGAAAGCATAAAGGAACTAAACAAATGGAAGATAACACTCTGTTCATAGATGGGGAGACCCAATATTTTCAAGACTTCGGCTCTTCCCAAATTGATCTATACATTCAAAGCAATCTTAACAAAAATCCCATCAAGTTATATTATGGTATCAACAAACTGATTCTAAAGTTTGTGTGCTGTGGCAAAAAGACCCCAAATAGCCAGTACAATATTGAAGGAGAACAAAGTTGGAAGACTTAAGTTACCTGAATGTAAGATTAACTAGTAGTTACAGTAATCAAGACAGTGCAGTACTGGAGGAAGAATAAACAGATTAATGGAATAGAAAAGAGAGCCCAGAAATAGACACCACATAGTCCACTGATCTTTGACAAAGGCTCAAAAGCATTATAATGGAGCAAAGAAGGTCTCTTCAACAAATGGTACAGGAACAACTGGACATCACATACAAAACAAATGAATCTGGACACAGACCTCACATGCTTCACAAAAAATAATTTGAAAAATATTATAAACCTAAATGTCAAACACAGAAGTATCAAGCTCCTAGAAGATAACATAGGAGAAAACCTAACTGACCTTGGATATGGTGATGTCTTTTTAGATACAACACAAAAGGCAGGACCCATGAAAGAACTGATAAACTGGACTTCAATAAAAACTTCTGATCTGCGAAAGACAATGTCAAGAGAAGTAGAAGACAAGCCGTGGGCTAGAAGAAAATATCTGTAAAAGAGACATCTGATAAAGGAGAGCTATCCAAAATATACAAGGAGTTACATAACTCAATAAGAAGAAAACAAACCACTCAAGTTTTTTAAAATGAACCAGGGAGGTTCAAGAGGGAGGGAATGTATGTACACTTATGGCTGATTTACGTTATTATACAGCAGAAACCAACACAATGCTGTAAAGCAATTCATTTCCAATTAAAAAAAAATAGACCAAAGACCTGAGCACCTCGTGGAAAAAAAAAATATTCAGATGTAACACAAGCATATGAAAATATCTCATCAGGAAAATGTGAATTAAAACAATGAGATACCACTTCCAAAGAGGAAGTATACTTTGCATGATGATAATAATGGGTACATGTCATTATACATTGTCCAAATTCCTGGTGCAACTGCATTTGGACATTCACCAAAGGTTGAGCCTTGATAACAAGTGATACTTACAGTGGCACAGGCTGTGTCTGTGTGGGGGCAGTTGTATACAGGAAATCTTTGTACCTTCCTCTCAATTTTTTTTTTTTTGTAAACCTTACATTGCTCAAAAAAAATATTATCTTTACAAAAATCCACACCTATACACATAAAGGTTAAACTTAAAAGAAAAAGAGGAATTATTAAAATCAACCAGAGATAAGACATTTTACCTTAAATTATAAATTATGTTTCTCATCAATGATAGATGCCAAAGGACTAAAGAAAAAATAATACATTAAAATATTGAGAGGACTTCCATTTCTGGAGAAGTTGGAATAAATGTATTTTTTTTAAAAGCTCCAAGAAAAACCTCCTCTCTGTGGTTCAGGGTTTCTCAACCTTGACACTATTGACATTTGGGGCCAGAAATCCCTCTGTTGTTGGGGCCCTGATATCTATTTAGCAGCATCCCTGGCCTCTGGCCACTAGAGGCCAATAACAACATGTCAGTTGTAACAACAAAAAATGTCTTCAGACACTGTCAAGTATCACCTGAAGGGCATATCATCCCTAACTGAGAACTGTTCTCTCTAGCCAAAGGACTTAAAAAGGATAGCCCTAGAGGACTGAACCCTCTCGAATAAGCCTAGCCTACTCTAGGAAAACATCACGACAGAGCCACATCCCTCGGCCTCCTCCAAGGTGCTGCTGAAGGCCAAAGGAGGAACACTGCTGACCTTCCTTGCCCCACGCTAATTGAGCAGAGGCAGCATTCATCTCCCTTCCCACCGGGTGCTGAAGAGATGGTGGGTGTAGCCCTATTGACCATGCCTGCTTGGCACTAAGATAAAAGGAATAAGACAGTGCCCCTGCCTCTCTTCATGGGCATAGTCCCCACATAGGCCACACAGTATATAGAGAAACACTGCTGACCACTCCCTGCACTGTCCCAAGTAAAGGAGAGCAAATAGGCCAGCACCCCACCTCCTTCCAACTAGAGAGAACGAAAGCTTACAGAGAAGAGGAAACTGAATAAAGGAATGTCATAAATCTGTATATGAAATGGTCAGGTATGGAAATCTGTATAACCTAAATGGTCCACGAAAAGAAAGAAAGTGTTAGTCACTCAGTTGTGTCCAACTCTTTGACACCCCATGGACTATAACCCATCAGGCTCCTCTGTCCCTGGGATTTCCCAGGCGAAAATACAGGAGTGGGTTGCCATTTCCTCTCCAGGGGATCTTCCCAACCCAGAGATGAACCCACATCTCCCAGGCAGATTCTTCACTGTCTGAGCAACCGGGGAAGCCAAATGGTCCATGCATGGAATCAACCTAAATCAATACAGAAAAAGTTTGAGAACTGAGCTGTAATGAGAAATACCACCCAGGTTTCCAATTAGCCTGTGGGTGATCAATCAGGGCAGACCAGAACAGCATAATAAAGGCTATGAAAGCTAAGCTGACGTTCAAACCACAGCCCATATGAGGCTGAGAACATGAGTTTTGAACCTAAGCTGGCTGGCTGGTTCCTATTTAAACATGATACTTTTGGAGGCAGTCTCATGTAATCTCAAAATGTCTAAGATACAACCCCAAAGTATTTATCATACCAAAAACAGGAAATCTCAAACAAGAACAAGACAACAACACTAACACCAAGAGGACACAAATGTTGGAATCACACGGCAAAGATTTTAAAGCAGCTATTCCTAAAATGTTCTAAAAAAAAATTATAAAACCTCTTCAAACAAATGGAAAATCAAGTCTCAGAAACATTTTGAAGATATAAAGAAAAACAAAGTAGAACTATAAGAACTGAAAAATACAGTAACCAAAAATCTTTTTACAAATCATTGTCTGGGTTCTGTGGCCAAATGGAAAGGACAGAAGAATCCAAGGTCTTCAAGGGACCTTAAAGATTTATTAACAGAAATTGTTCAATCCAAACAACAGAGAGAAAGGGCAGCTGTGGGACAATAACAAAGGATCCAGCATTTGTGCCATCAGAATCCCAGAAGGTGGGCAGAAAGAACACAGGACTGAAAAACTATTTGAAAAATAACGACTGATAGACTTCCCTGGTAATTCAGTGGTTAAGAATCTGCCTGTCAGTGCAGGGGACTTGGGTTTGATGCCTGGTCTGGGAAGATTCCACAAGCCATGAGGCAAGTAAGTCATGTGCCACAACCACTGAGCCCGAATGCCCTAGAGCCCATGCCTCACGACAAGAGAAGCCACTGCAGTGAGAAGCCCGTGCATAGCCAGAGAGTAACAGTAATCCTGCTGTAACTAGAGCCTGCGTGCAACAACCAAGACCCAGCACGGCCAAAAATAAATAAATAAACTTTAAAGAAAAGAAATGACATCAAAATTTCCCACACTTGGAGAAAGACATAAATCTAAAAAATCAAGAAGTGGAATAAATCCCAAATAGGAGAAGCCCAAGAAATCCACACCCAGACTTAAATTTCTAAAAACTAAAGACAACAAAACATCCTGAAAGCAGTCAGCGAGAAATGATGCATTGCTACCTATAGTGGAATAATGGCTCAGATGACAGTGGGTTTCTCATCTGAAATCATGGAGACCATCTGAAATCAGAAAGAAGTGACACTTTTTTTTTAAGTGATAAAATTAAAGAACCGGGAAATATTTGGATTATCAGGAATGAAGAACAGTAACAAACATGATGAATATTTGGGTGAATGTAATAAACAGTTCTCCCTTGAGTTCTTTCAAATATGTTTGACTTTTGAAAGCAAAAATTATAACTCTGTCTTACGGGATTTTCAATGTATGTATAGTAGTTTGTTAGGGCTGCCAAAACAAACTACCACAGACTGGGTGGTTTAAACAACATGAATTTATTTTCTCACAATTCCGGAGTCTAAAAATCTGAGCTCAAAGTGTTGGCAGATCTGATTTCTTCTGAAGCCTCTCATGTGACTGGTAGATGGGCGTCTTCTCCTTGTGCCTTCACATCTTCCTTTCACGTCCAGATTTCCTCTTCTTATAAGGACACCAGTCATAATGGATTAGGGCCCACCCTAATGATTTCATTTTAACTTAACTTTTAATTTTGTGTCTTTAAATATCCTATCACCAAATACAGTCACATTCTAAAGTTTCGGGGGTTAAGATTTCCACCCATGAATTTTTGAGGGACACAATTCAGTCCATAATAGATGTGAATAAAACATATAACTAAAAAACATAAGGGTTGGGGGAGGGAGTCACTAGGGACTTAAATGGTGCAAGAACTCTACATTCCATTGAAATAACACAATATTGATTAGAAGTAGACTGTGAAAATTTAAGTATGTACATTGTAATTCCTATGCAACCATGTTAGGCAACAAGATAATCAATAGTTTTTTCTCTGTATCTATTAGTCTGCTTCTTTTTAAATTCACTTGTGTGTTGTAGGTTTTAGATTCTACATACAAGTGCACTTGCATTTATCTCCATTGCTGCATCTCACTGACACTAGAGAAAAGATAAAAAACAGACTAAAAGCTAAACTAAAAGAGCAAGGGAGAAACAACAGTAGGTGAAAAGATCAGCGCATCATTGGGAGATTGGAAGGAGATAGCTAAAAACCAAATCTTGCTCATCTTTCTCCAAACTACTACAGGGGATACACCACAACAAGCAAGCCACTACATGCTGTAGAATCCCAGAATGACTCTGTAATTGTAAGTGGCAAAGAGGGACCAAGACTGAGACAGGAGAATGGGTTGAAGGACTTATAAAGCACTCAGAATCCAGAAGACCCCAACTTCCGCTAATGAAGCCAGAGGACTATTTCTTTCCTAAGCATTAGCAACTGAACTGTGCTCCCCTAAAATTCATAATTCACTAACTCCTAATGTGATTGTATTCAGAGACAGGGCCTGTAAAGATGTAATGAAGGTAAAATGAGGTCATATGAATGGGGCCCTAATTCAAAAGGCCGATGTCTTATCAAGAGGAGGAGACACAAGAGGACACAGTGAGAAGGTAGCCATCTGCAAGTCAGGAAGAGGATCCTCACCAGAAACCAGCCCTATGGGCGCCTTGTTCTTAGACATTCAGCCTCCAGAATCAGGAGAAACTCTCTGTTGTTTAAGCCACTCAGTCTGTGTTATTCTATGATGGTGGCCTGCACTGACAGAGACACCACAGCAGAGAGGCTCTGGGTTTGGGAACCAGTCATCTGGTGTTAAGGATGAAGTTCGGTACTGAAAACAGGGTCTTCAGGAAGAGCCCAAATAATGAGGGGAAAGACCACTGGATACCTTCACCTCCCAAACTCACAAAATGATAGAAGCTGGGCCTGTAAGTATGTGTGCAGAGTGAGCGATGGAGAAGGAAATGGCAGCCCACTCCAGTGTTTTTGCCTGGAGAATCCCAGGGATGGCGGAGCCTGGTGGGGCTGCCGTCTATGGGGTCGCACAGAGCCAGACACGACTGACGCGACTTAGCAGCAGCAGCAGAGTGAGCGACAGAAAACTTTGTTCAAGCATCAACTATAGCATAAAAGTAGTTTTGACCTTGCAGACCCTCTATAATTCTTAGGCACCTTGACCACCCTGGGTTCCCAGGTCCACACTGTGAGAAGTGAGTAAAGGATGGGATCCAGGGAAAAGAGGAGGCTCACAGTAGAGAAACAGACTGAATTTAGCAAACATCTGAATGGTTAGTCTATGCGGGCCACCATGCTTATTCAGTAGAATGACAAAGTTGAGGAAATATACGTAAAAGTAGATCATTTCCTCAAGGGGCATATAGAACAGACAGGGGTTAAAATAGAAAAATATAACTTAAGAAGTTTATGTAAAATGAATGATGGATTCTGTTTGGGAGAGTGATAGAGACTTCAGAGAGAAAACAGCATGTGGTTTGAACCACAATGTAGGAGAGACACCTTTTTAATAAAATGATTTCAGACTCTCCCTTTCATTTTATTTCTTTTAATATTTATTTATTTATTTGGCTGCACTGGGTCTTTGTTGTGGCAAGCAGGACCTAGTTCCCTGACTAGGGATCGAACATGGGTCCTCTGCATTGGGAGTGTAAAGTCTTAGCCAGGAAAGTCCACCACCAGGGAAGTCCCTCCCTTTCATTTCACATAGGCTGATTTTACTGGACAAAAACAGAAATGTTTGTCTCAAGGATCTAACTCAATTTCTAAAGACTAGGATAGTCTTACGTCAATTACAAGGAGCTAATGACTCCAGTTGGAGAAGGCAGTGGCAACCCACTCCAGTACTCTTGCCTGGAAAATCCCATGGACGGAGGAGCTTGGTAGGCTACAGTCCATGGGGTCTCGAAGAATCGGACAGGACTGAGCAACTTCAATTTCACTTTTCACTTTCATGCATTGGAGAAGGAACTGGCAACCCACTCCAGTGTTCTTGCCTGGAGAATCCCAGGGATGGCGGAGCCTGGTGGGCTGCCGTCTATGGGGTCACACAGAGTCGGACACAAGTGAAGCGACTTAGCAGTGGCGGCAGCAGCAATGACTCCAGTTACAGCTCTTTTACTACAGAATAGCTTTCAGGTGATAAGTAGCAACCAAAAATGAAAGTGTTCCAAGTTTCAAGAAAGAGACATGCAATCAAAATCAATACTTTCCATCAGGCAAATCTTTTTATTTATTTATTTATTATTATTATTTTTTAATCTAAAGCTTCTGGCTCATCTTTTTTTTTCTTTTCTTTATTTTAGTTGGGGGCTAATTACTTTACAATATTGTAGTAGTTTTTGCCATACACCGACATGAATCAGCCATGGATTCACATGTGCTCCCCCTCCCAAACCCTCCTCCCACCTCCCTCCCCGTCCCATCCCTCTGTGTCATCCCAACGCTCCATCCCTGAGCATCCGTCCCATGCATAGAACATGGAACGGTGTTCTGCTTCACATATGACAATATACATGTTTCAATGTTATTGTCCCAGAACGTCCAACCCTCACCTTCTCCCTCAGAGTCCACAGGACTGTTCTATGCATCTGTGTCTCTTATTCTGTCTCACATATAGGGTTACCATTACCATCTTTCAAATTCCATATACATGCATTAGTATACTGTATTGGTGCTTTTCTTTCTGGCTCACTTCACTCTGTATAATGGGCTCCAGTTTCATCCATCTCAATAGAACGGATTCAAATGTATTCTTTTTAATGGCTGAGTAATATTCCATTGTGTATATGTACCACAGCTTCCTTATCCATTCGTCTGCCGATGGACATCTAGGTTGCTTCCATGTCCTGGCTATTGTAAACAGTGCTGCGATGAACATTGGGGTACACGCGTCTCTTTCAATTCTGGTTTCCTCGGTGTATATGCCTAGCAGTGGGATTGCTGGGTCATATGGCAGTTCTATTCCCAGTTTTTTAAGGAATCTCCACACTGTTCTCCATAGTGGCTGTACTAGTTTGCATTCCCACCAACAGTGTAAGAGGGTTCCCTTTTCTCCACACCCTCTCCAGCATTTATTGCTTGTAGACTTTTGGATAGCGGCCATTCTGACTGGTGTGTAATGGTACCTCATTGTGGTTTTGATTTGCATTTCTCTAATAATGAGTGATGTTGAGCATCTTTTCATGTGTTTGTTAGCCGTCTGTATGTCTTCTTTGGAGAAATGTCTGTTTAGTTCTTTGGCCCATTTTTTGATTGGGTCGTTTATTTTTCTGGAATTCAGCTGCAGGAGTTGCTTGTATATTTTTGAGATTAATTGTTTGTCTGTTGCTTCGTTTGCTATTATTTTCTCCCATTCTGAAGGCTGTCTTTTCACCTTGCTTATAGTTTCCTTTGTTGTGCAAAAGCTTTTAATTTTAATTAGGTCCCATTTGTTTATTTTTGCTTTTATTTCCAATATTCTGGGGGGTGGGTCATGGAGGATCCTGCTGTGATTTATGTCGGAGAGTGTTTAGGCAAATCTTTTTAGAATAGCTTCATTTTCTAAGCTCTAACTTAGAGTCAATAATTTTAAAGCAAGAATTCAAACAGTCGTTTGTCATTGCACAAAACTATCAACCAGTCAGGAACTATCCAGTTTCCAGGTATCTGTCACCCTCTTACTAACTCAAAAACAATGATTTGAAATGAATAAAATCACTGGTAAGAGAATACAATACAAGCATATAGAGTCTTAAACTGTGAATAATCTCTTATCCCCATGTAATGCCTCACACACAAGCAAGGAGGCTTAATGAAATTGAAATCCATTTGCCCCTAAGAGAGGACAGCTTCTCTTTGATAAAATTCTCATCCCCTTACTTTTCTCACTCTGTGTCCTTCACCAGCTCTCAACCCTAGTTTCACAGCTTTGTCCTGTTTTCCTTTACTTTTTAACTCTTCCAAAAATAAGACTTCGGGTGTTTTAATTTTTATAAATTTGTAACAGCTTTCATGAAATGAATTCACTAAGCATGCAGACTTCGGCCTATTTCAAGCTCCCTTAAGCAGCATATCATTCAGATATGACTTTCCCAATAATAGCTAAAGGTCAAACATTACCTTCCCTGCCCGCCTTCCACCACCATCCTTCCTACAGCACATCAGCTCTCTGTCGGTGGGAGGGCCATTAGTTTCTAACAAAGGCAATTATCAGGACCTTAACAACCTAATGTTGTCTAAAGTTTTAAAGAGGAATGTGATACTCCAAAGAAAAGTCCAATTGAAGATATAGATAAAAATATTTCATGGGAGTATGGTAGACAGAATTCAAGACGGTCTTCAATTGTCCCCATCTCCTGGTTGTCCCCTCTTGTTCAACCCCGTCAAGTTTAGGCAGAATCTATAACTTGCTTCTAACCAACAGAATATGACAAGGATGTTAATGCCCATCTTTCTAGGAGATTCTGTTCCTTCCTGACTTTGACAGTGGCCATATTGTCAAGGCTGACATCTAAGGATGAACTCTAGCCAAGAGCCAGCATGAAATTGACATTCTCAGTCCATCAGCCCGCCAGCCCAAGTCTTTACAGGGCCTGAGTCTTTGCGATACCATGTTAGCATGGAAGGGGATCCTTCCCCAGTCAAGCCTCAGGTCTTCAGATGAGAATCCAACCCTGGCTGACACCTTAATTGCAAGCTTGCAAGACTCCTGACTTCCAGAAGCCCTGCCTAGACTCTTGGCTTAGAGGGATAACAAATGTATGTTGTTTTAATCCACTGAGTTTGTTATAATTTGTTATTCAGCAATAGATAACAAATAAAGGGAGAGCACAAAGAAATATAACACACATAGCTATAATTATGACGGTAATTATCACGCCTAAACTCTAACAGCTGACTCTGTGCAAACAGATCCATTAGGGAAAACATAGCAATGAACCTCTAAATAGCCTGAGGAAAGGGTGGTAGGGGCTGAGGGTTGTCCTCTACCTCCGTGGAGAAGCAGGAGAGGGCTGGTTGAGGACAATCTAACTTCTGGGGACTCTACAAACCGGAGACTGACAGAGGAGTGTGTCTCAGCCAACACTCAAAGGAACAGTGAAACCAAAGGGAAAACATGATTGGCAGGTACAGAGATTAGAGCATGACCTGGGAAGCAAGGGAAACCATGGAACTCTCAAGATGGGCAGAGACCACCTCACCACGGCACAAATGAGACAAAGGCAGGCTCCTCTCAGAACCTGGATGGCCAAAGCCAGGACCAGCAGAGACAGCAGGCAGATGAGGTCATTTTATATGGACATTAATAGAAGATTAAGCCTTTTTAGACCATCAGCAATATGCTCAGGTTTATCACCATCATTGGACAAGCTTTTTTAAGAATTCAGAGCCAGGGGGGTGTCAAACTCTGAGGATACACCCTGAAGCAACTTTCGCCCAGTGCTACAGCTACCCATCAGTCATGGCCACACACAACGGGCATGCCACAAAGCCCAGAGAGGTCCCCAAGAGCCAATCAGAAAAGAGGATCCCCAAATCCTCCTGGATCTTCAGTAAAAACGGTAGTTGTTGGACCCCTTTAAATGCCCAGCACTGAAACCTCCCAAGTTGTTAAAAGCCGTACGTGTACATGTGCCGCATCACACTTGTGCAAAATGATAAGCATCAGGGAAAAACACATCACAGTTAACGTTGTTGTTGTTTAGTTGCTCAGTTGTGTCCCCACAACTTCTGCAACCCCATGGACTGTGGCCTACCAAGCTCCTCTGTACATGGGGTTTCTCAGGCAAGAACACTGGAGTGGGTTGTCATTTCCTCCCGGGGATCTTCCTGACCCAGGGACTGAACTTACATCTCCTGCACTGCAGGCAGATTCTTTACCACTGAGCCACTTGGGAAGCCCATCAATACTTCTATATAAAATCTGAGTTTTGTACCTTCAGGTGATTTGTCCTCAAGTCTCTTCCCTGGAGTCTTCATATCTAAACAAGTCATTTGGTCTTTATTTTATATTCTTCAGCAGTCTCTGGTGGCTCAGACAGTAAAGAGTCTGCCTGCAGTGTGGGAGACCCAGGTTCGATCCCTGGGTAGGGAAGATCCCCTGGAGAAGGGAATGGCAACCCACTCTAGTATTCTTGTCTGGAAAATCCCATGGACGGAGGAGTCTGGCAGGCTACAGTCCACGGGGGTGCAAAGAGTCGGACACAACTGAGCAAACTTCCTTTCCTTTCTTTATATTCTTCACAAGGAAAAATGGAATCAATGACTGGGGACCCCATTTCTGAAGGTCAGATTGTTCTTGTAACATAAGGTACACACGACAGGAAGAATGTTGTAGGAAACAAGAAGAGAAATATTTAATGGCTACTATGTGCACAAGCTCAGTTAATTCTTGCAACTCTTCAAAGTGGACTAAGACAAAATCTCTGGGAAGTTAAAACAACTTCCTAAGGTTATGCAGCCAGTGAGTGGCAGGGCCAGAGTTTGAAATGTGCGTAGCTCTGAAACTAGGTCTGTGCTGTCTTCCACCATCCCACACTGAGTTCCTCAATCTCAAAATTTCTATTGAGCTAAGTCAATTGAAAATCTAACTTTGACTGGTAAAAAGATTATAATTAAGGTAGTATATAAATATATTAGTATGTAAGCCAGGGAAATTTTTTCAAATAGGGTGGATAAAATCATTATATGTCTCTTAACTTTTGCTCCATTGTAAGTTAAAGTATAAAATGTGACTTGGTACATTCCTAAAATCAGAACTCTCAAAAATAATAGACTCTGGCAATAAGAAAATCTAATGAAGGGAATTCCCTGGCAGTCCAGTAGTTAAGACTCTACACTCCCAATGCAGGGGGCACAGGTTTGATCCTGGGTTGGAGAACTAAGATCCCGCATGCTGCCCAGCTCAGCAAAAAAAAAAAAGTTTATAAAGAAAACCTAATGCAAAGGGATGGTATCTGTGCTTAAATTTAAAGTGCCTAAAATCAGTTGTGCATAGTCTCTTAATGGAAGGTTGATAAGAACTTTATTTGCAATAACAATGAGCTTCAGAAACTGCCCTAATTTATTACAAAGACCTATCAATCAATTTTACCATCATTTTAACATACAGATAACCATTGTCAAATGGCATAATGGACATGTTTTAATCAACCCATAAGGCTAAATAATAGTAGTTAATTACTAAATGATACCCTAGCGACCCAAAACAACAACTGCCATCGACATCTACCCACACTTAGGAGGTTTACTCTTCCCAAGAGATCTGGCCCATTTCTATTTCAAAACATTACAAAGTCAGCTCAGTCAAGAAAAACTTCACTGGGCTTTCTAAATCAAAGATGCCATGCTGAAATGTAAACTTAGGGAATTCTAAATAGTATGAAATTAATCATTCTGACTTTCAGAATATTTCATCAGGGTAGCATCAAATGAGTAAATCAGTTCAGAACACTGTCTCTGTATCCGTATTTATGTTTCTTTCTGGACTTTAATTCTTGGTTTAAAAACAGGAGGAGGTGTTTGGAAAACAAGAACAAGCAGCTTCTCATACCCTTTCTTCTACACCATTTGTAATTACCCAGGTTTCCTCAACTTTTCAAACTTAGAACAAATGCACAACCCATATTTGTCAAATCAGAGCATTTCTCAGAACTCTGGTTACTATCTTGCATCGCTAACAAGTTCTAAACATTATCATCACTAATTGCAGAATTGTTACTTCTCTTAAGTGCAAGAGCAGCATAGGGGTTATGGGAAGAAAAAAGTGTACACAGAGGCATACTAAACATCAGTGGTTGAAATAACATGATATCTTGGAATTGCTTTCAAAAACAGCAACTAAAAAGGGGGTGTGAAGATAGGTAGATGCAAAATGCTGATAATTTTTAAAGCTGGGTTACCTGAGTACATTGGGTTCATTATACTATTCTCAGTTCTTTCATATGCATATGAAATTTTCCACAATAAAAAGCTTCGTGAACATTATCATCTCAAACCAGATTTAGAAGTCCAGAATTAAGTCTTTCAATACTATTTTGCTCAATAAGTAAACTCCAAAGTATTAGACCAAAATGCCTAGAGTTAAAAATCGACATCCCAGGACTGTTGTTTATTTTTTTTAATAGAAGTATAGTTGATTCACAATATTATGTTCATTTCTGTCATATACCAAAGTGATTCAGTTACACATATATATCAGAAAGGGGATGTTTAAAAAAAGCAATTCCTTTTAGCAATCACACTAAAAAAAGAAAAATACTTAGGAATAAACCCGATTGGGGAGGTAAAAGAATTGTATGCTAAGAACTATAAAACATTAATAAGGGAAATTGAAGATGATTCAAGGAAATGGCAAGATATCCAATGATCTTAGATTGGAAGAATTAACATTGTTTTGAAAAGGGGATGACAGAGGATAAGATGGTTGGATGGCATCACTGACACGATGGACATGAGTCTGAGCAGGCTCCGGGAGTTGGTGATGAACAGGGAAGCCTGGTATGCTGCAGTCCATGGGGTCACAAAGAGTCAGACACAACTGAGCGACTGAACTGAACTGAATATTATTAAAATGGCCATACTACCCAAAGCAATCCACAGATTTAATGCAATCCCTACCAGGTGACTCAAGGATAAAGAATCCTCCTGCCAATGCAGGAGACACTGGTTCGATCCCTGGGTCAGGAAGATGCCCCAGAGGAGGAAGTGGCAACCAGAATACTGGCACTCCAGTATTCTAGCCTGAAAAAAATCCCATGAACAGAGGAGCCTGGCAGGCTACAGCCCATGCAGCTGCAAAGAGTCAGATATGACTGAGGTATCAAATTCAGTTCAGTTCAGTTGCTCAGTCATGTCCGACTCTTTGTGACCCCATGGACCGCAGCACGCCAGGCCTCCCTGTCTATCACCAACTCCCGGAGTTTACCCAAACTCATGTCCATTGAGTCAGTGATGCCATCCAACCATCTCATCCTCTGTCGTCCCCTTCTTTTCCCACCCTCAATCTTTTCCAGCATCAGGGTCTTTTCAAATGAGTCAGCTCTTTGCATCAGGTGGCCAAAGTATTGGAGTTTCAGCTTCAACATCAATCCTTCCAATGAACACTCAGGAAATTACCCATGACATTTTTCACAGAACTAGAACAAATAATCCTAAAATTTACATGGAACCATATGTTTTGATTTGCAAACTTACAGAAGACTTGCAAGAATAGTACAAAGAACTCCTAGATTCACCAAATGCTAGGATCTGGAACATTTTCTCTCCTTTCTTGTATAACAAATACATGCATACAAGTGCACACATACACATGAACATTTTTATCCTAAACCATTTGGGATTTTGTTGCAGACATCATGTCCCTTTACCCCTAAAGACTCCAGTTTCTCCTAAGGAAGACGGTCCCTTTCAAACTGCAGTAAAAACATCCTATTTAGGGAATTTACCATTGACACAAAGCTATTTTAATGGTAGAAAATGAAGAGGAACTAAAGAGCCTCTTGATAAAGGCGAAAAAGGAGAGGGAAAAAGCTGACTTAAAGCTCAACATTCAAAAACCGAAGATCATGGCATCCAGTCCCATCACTTCATGGAAAATAGATGGGGAACAGTGACAGATTTCATTTTCTTGGGCTCCAAAATCACTACGGACTGTGACTGCAGCCATGAAATTAAAAGATGCTTGCTCCTTGGAAGAAAAGCTATGACAAATCTAGACAGTGTATTAAAAAGCAGAGACATCACTTTGCTGACAAAGGTCCATTTAGTCAAAGCTATGGTTTTTCCAGTAGTCATGTACGGATGTGAGTGTTGGACCATAAAGAAAGCTGAGTGCCAAAGAATTGAGGCTTTCGAATTGTGGTGTTGGAGAAGACTCTTGAGAGTCCCCTGGACAGCAAGGAGATCAAACCAGTCGATCCTAAAGGAAATCAACCCTGAATATTCATTGGAAGGACTGGTGCTGAAGCTGAAGCTATGATAACTTTGGCCACCTGACACGAAGAGCCAACTCTGGAAAAGACCCTGATACTGGGAAAGACTGAGGGCAAGAGGAGAAGGGGGTGACAGAGGATGAGATGATTGGATGGCATCACTGATTCAATGGACATGAGTTTCAGCACACTCCAGGATATAGTGAAGGACAGGGAAGCCTAGTGTGCTACAGTCCATGGGGTCACAAAGAGTCAGACATGAGTTAGTGACTGTACAACAACAAGGCTATTATCCAACATACAATCCATACTCAGATTTCCCCAATTATCACAATATGGTCCTTGGGTCTGATTCAAACCATCTATTGCATTTATCTCTTTAGTCTCCTTCATTCTAGAACAGTGCTTCAGCCATCTTTCATGACACTGACTTTTGTGGAATGTCTCTGAATGTGGGTTTGTCTGATATTTCCCCCTGATGAGAACCAGAGTATCCATTTTTGGCATAAGTAACCCTCTATCCTTTTCAAGGTTTCGGATCAGGCAGCGCAGGTTACCAGCTTGTCCTATTATTAACTAGTGATGCTAACTTTGATGGTTTGGTTAAGGTAGTGAACCCCACGTTTCCGCACTATAACATTACCATTTTCCCCTGTGCAATTAATAAGAAATCTGTGGGGAAATTCCCCCCAAATGTAAATATTCTGGTCTTCAGGTTTTCACACAATAGTTTAGCATCCACGGATGATTCCTGTATGAATCAGCCATTACTATGATGGTTGCAAGGGCTTCCCTTGTAGCTCAGTTGATAAAGAATCTGCCTGCAGTGCAGGAGACCTGGGTTCAATCCCTGGGTTGGGAACATCCCCTGAAGAAGGAAATGGCAACCCACTCCAGTATCCTTGCCTGGAAAATCCCATGGACAGAGGAGCCTGGGGGGCTGCAGTCCATGGAGTTGCTAAGAGTCGGGCACAACAGAGCAACTAACACTTATTTACTTACTTACTTATGATGGTGGCAAAGTAGTCATTTTCTAACTCTTTTTGTCTCTGTTTTTCAGTTGGCATTATTTGCAAGCTGTTTAATAATAATTATGACTGGAAATAATTTTATTTAAGAATTTGAGTTCCTTTTCCCTAAAATCAAGCAATTTTCTTTTAAATACTCAACATCCTAAGTCCTAAACATCTTGAGTAGCTATTTGGCAGGGCTTGCTAACCTTCACCTGCGTAGGGCCTAAATTTGATTTTTCCCTCCCCTGCTGTCTCTTCCTTCTATCCTCCAGGATTAGGCACAGAGTGGAAATCACTGCTGGGATAAGTAGGATGGGGAAGAAGTAAAGTGCAGGTTGTCGACCAGTAAGCAGGAGGAGGAATGGCCTGTGGGGAAGTAACCTGCAGATGTACACTGCCAAAATGATACACAACCAACCAGTAAACCAGGAGCAAGCAGATGGGGACTAGAAGTTTTCCTGATGAAACCGAATATTCATTCACAGCAGCCCCAAAGACCCATCCACCCAAGAATGGCCCGAGATTTCCAGGGCATAATACAATTACATATTTCCAACATTGCCCAAACATGCCTGGCTATTCCTAAGAAATTATCCTTCTAAACAGATTACAGTGACTTTAACAATAAAGACTCATAAGGGCAAGTACTAATAATGGAACAAGTGACACAAATGGAAGAAAAAGGGAAAAGTACTTCACTATGATCTGGAAACACAAAACTATCTGGAATACTTGTTACTGAGAAAATCCAGAAACATAGGTCAAATACCTAAGTACCACCACCTTATATAATAACCAAGCTGCTCATACTAACAGAGTTTGCATTTGTTTTTTCTCCCCTACTAGTCTCCTTTTTTTTCTATTATAGTTCCTCCCAATTGTTTCAACCTTTTAAGTTCTCATAAACCTGAGTTATACACATAAAAATATGAATTGCCCAAGGGGAGTTTAGTTTGATGGTCTCAAAGATCCTTCCCATTTCACCACACTGCTCTGAAAACCAAGGTGAGGCCCCAGAGCCTCCATTCTTCCTCTGGAATCCGCCCTCAGAGGGCATATTGTCTGGGCATTCTTCTTGTGAACATTATAAGTTGCCAGGCAAATATTTTTAAAATATCTATGTATTTTATATACATTTACATACCACATTTGTAAAAAAAAAAAAAAAAAAGTCCTTCTGGATTACTTCCAGGAATGACTGGAGAGGATTCTGGTTTTACTCAACTTTAGAACCAATTTTTCTCTCAAGAGGAAATTTCTTTGGGGACAAAAACAGAGAAAGCAGTCCACTGTAGCCCAAAGGCAACACTGCCCAGGTGTGATATATGTTCACGACGCCATGTACCTGCCACACATTGACAGAACTGAAGAAGTGACTGTCTCTCTGTGCTCCTACCTGTCTCTCACCTGTCATTCCCACACCTGCAGAGAGAAGACAGGGAGCATAGTAGCTTCAGCAACACCTGAAACTTGATAAAAACGTCAATTCTCAGGCTACAACACAGACTTACTGAATTGCAGCTTCTGGGAGTGGGGGCCAGCAACCTGTGATAACAAGCCCTCCAGGAGATTCTGATTCAGATTAAAATCTGAGATGTATTACTTTAAAAAAATAAAAATACTGATGCTCAACGATTTTTGAAAGCTCTGGGAGTAATTCTAAAATGCAGACAAGCTGAGAACTGACCAAAGAACTCTGCATCGAGGAACAGCGCTTTCCAGGATCACCTTTACACTAACTGTAAAAGAACTGTGGATCTTTAAGCTGCAGACATGGTCAAGATCTGGAGAGACTTTTTCAAGACACTGGCTGAGAATACTTTCTTTTCATTTCCCTCATAGGGACACACAGTAAGTCTCTTACCCTACTTCTGAATAAGAACAAAGACAAACTAATTATCCTCTACATTCTGGAAACTTTTCATAGTTTCAGCTCCATGCCAACTGAAAACAAACATAATTAAGGTTGTACTTAAAAATCAGCTCAAAAGCTAAGCTGCTAGAAAATCATTACCATTTTTCCATAAACAAAACCAATGGGCTAAAGTTTTATTCTTCAATCAGCAGAGTTGAATATGGGGCTTCCCAGGTGTCGCAGCGGTAAGGCATCTGCCTGCCAAAGCAGGAGACGCAAGAGACGCCAGTTCTATCCCTGGGTCGGAAAGATCCCCTGGAGTAGGAACTGGCAACCCACTCTAGTATTCTTGCCTGGAAAATTCCATGGACAGAGGAACCTGGCGGGCTACAGTCCATGGGGTCACAGAGTCGGACATGACTGAGCACACACACGCACACACGCCCTTTGAGGCTCCACTAATGCGCATCTAGCTTCCGATACATCTAACTTAACCAGCTTTCGTAGACGTGATTCCATTTCCAAAAGCACTGAGCCAATAAAGCAGTGGTGCCAAGATGCCAAAAGCAGGCCAACCCAGCCTCTTCCAACACTTCCATTCAGTAGTTTGAACCTGACATCCACGCGCTCACCTGGTTCGCTGTCCATGGTGACCAGATAAGGTCTCTGGCCCCTGGGAACATGGCCCGGGTGGGCACATGGGGCAGCCAGTCAAGCCACCCTCATCCCCAGAAGGCGAACACGCAAAACCAGCCCCAGAACTCGGGGCGAACCTTAAATTCAACGCTAAAAGCTCCCGGCGCCTGGATGGCAAGATTCCCCAAAGGCCGGCTCTGGGCCCAGGGGCACCCCCAGAAGGGCTGCGATGGCAGGGCCCGCTGTCCGCGGCATCGAGCGTCCCCTCCACCTCGGCGGCCGCCGCTCACCCTTCCACCGCATCGCTCCGGGACCGAGCTGCCAGGGCTGCTTGCGCCTCTCCGATCCTGCCCGGCTGCAGAGGGTGATGGGCAGAGGGGCGCGGGGGCACCCGGCCGCGGCCCTCGCGAGCCCGGCACAAAGGCGGGCATCGGAAAGAGGAAAACTTCCCGCCCCCCGGGCCCCGCGGCCTCCCAGCCGGGGCCTCCGCCGCCCGGAGCGCACTTACTGTCGGTCGCCATGGTCCAGCCCGGGGCTGCGGGGCGGCCGCCCGCGCCTGGGGTACCGGCGCCGAGCCGGGCCGGCGCGTTCCTCGCCAGGCCCCGCGCGCTCGGGGGCCGCGCCGCGCACAGCCCCTCCCGCCGCGCGCCCCCGCCGCGCCGTCCCGCGCCCCGCCAGCGCCCCGAGAACCCCAGGCTAGCTGGCAGAGCCGGCCGAGCCCCTGCGCCCGGCAGCTGGGCCACCCTTCTCCGCCTCGAAGCATCTGTCCTCCCTCCGGACCCTCTCCTAAGACAGTGAAGGTAGCCACTTGGATAAATGCTCCTGGCCACGCTCCTTTGCCACTACACTCTCCGCTATGTTCTTGTTTTTGTCTCTCCTTTTCCCAGTGGCCACCTCCTCCTTGCCTCGCCCTTCCTACCTGTGGCTTGGGAGCTCCAGCCCCCGAAAGCAGCAAAGCAGGAAGAGTTGAAGAGTGGGAAGTGACGCTCAGCCAGGTGCCTGACATTGATCTCCAGGCCCCAGAACTCCTGAGAATCCGCCCAACACCAGCCTGGTTTCAAGGGTGCAGTGTTCCTTGTGTTATCATCCGTTTTGTCTCCTGTGTGAAGACAGTGTCTGGCACTTAGTAGGCTCTCCGTAAATATCTGTTGGGAGACTGGTTCTGTGACAGAGGCCTGCACGAATAAATAAAGGATTGAATAAATGCCCAACTAGCTGGGTGCTACCTGGGTGAGCTGATTAACTGATGACCACTGGGAACCTAGCCCTACCAGCTGACTCTGTGGATCCTCGACTCCTGAATCAGCCTGAATGAGGGAGCCAGTGAATGAGTTTTGTGCCTCAGGGACCCTTCCTAGCTCAGGAGGGCTCCCAGCTGAAGCCACCTGTAAGAGCTGTATACACGCCCCTGGAGTGCAGAAACGTTTCTGATGGACTCTTGATTGTCAGAGGAAGTGGTACACGAGACCCGGATCCCTGATGTAAAGAATCAAAATGGCTCAGACATGTGTTCTGAAGCATTATGGTGGCTCTTGACTTCTTACAGGTACATCTGTTTGTTGCATTTGGGACGCACCCTCCACCCAATCAGTAGGGAACCCAGCAGGCTTCATTCCAGCCCTGAAGACCCTAGAGTAAGGCTGGGCAGAACAGCTCCTGTTTGGCTGGGCAGACACGGGAAGCAACTGGAGAACAAGGCAGGAGTCCCTTCTGGTCTGTCCACAGAGCACAGATGAGGGAGATTTTGATATTGATTGGGCCCCACATTCAGAGTAAGCCCATCTGAGGTGGGACTGGGGGCATCATTTTTAGGTTGTTTTTGATCCTTTTGGGTTTACCACAGGTGATTCTGAAGCACACTTCTAGTTAACAACCGCAGAGATCTGACTTATTGGGCTTTCACATTAACCCTCTGTGGTAGGCCTCAAAGTAGAGACTTGAAATGAGTTAGATGGAGTACAGGAGGTGGGAGGGGATTAAAGGTGACCCAGGAGTTTTGACCTTATTGGAGGCTCACAGACCAGGAGGTTAAGCTGATTGGGGGGCGCGGGGGGCGGGGCGGTGGGGGAAGATAGTGATTTGGGTTTGGACTCATTTGAAGGGTCAGTAGAACATTGGTGAGGTTCTTTAATCATCAATTGAACCTACTTATGTAAGTCAGAAAGAGGAAAAGTCATAACTCAAGGTAGAAGTTCAATAATTGTTTTCTGAATGACTGACCAGTTTGACAGCAAGTTTATTAGCCTGGAGCCAGATGTCAGATGAGGAGGGGTTAAGCAATAGGTAGATCTCAAAGAACAGAGGTGCCAGTATAGACCATTTTCTCCGAAAGTTGGCAGAACAGGGAAAAAGGGATGGAGAGCTTCAAAGGATTGAGGTGAGACTGGTTTTTTGTTTTGTATTTTGAGATAGAGGATTGTCCAGAAGGAAAGGTATTTCTGTCCATATGTTCCAATATGTAGAAGAAGAAATAATGTGTTTTTCTATAAGTTAGCTTTCTGGGCCACCTCCCAATTCCACATATTGTTGAGTCAGTTCAGGGTAAACTCCCTCAGTTCAGAGGCAATTCTGATATTACCCTCTCCACTTTCTCTTGCGGTCATGTCCATGTTTAAAGGAAACGATTGGATTGCTTCCGGGATGTGAAGAGGTATTGGGCACATCTCCTCCCTGTGAGGGACTTCTTGTCTGGATTTCAGAGCTCATTAGACCTCCTCAGTCAGGACTGCTGCTGCTGCTGCTGCTAAGTCGCTTCAGTCTTGTCTGACTCTCTGTGACCCCATAGACAGCAGCCTACCAGGCTCCGCCATCCCTGGGATTCTCCAGGCAAGAACACTGGAGTGGGTTGCCATTTCCTTCTCCAATGCGTGAAAGTGAAGTTGCTCAGTTGTGTCCGACTCTTCACGACCCCATGGACTGCAGCCTACCAGGTTCCTCCATCCATGGGATTTTCCAGGCAAGAGTACTGGAGTGGGGTGCCATCGCCTTCTCCGTCAGTCAGGACTGGCCCCTAGTTATTCATCCGCAAGTGCCACATCCACTGCTCTGTCCTGTCACCCACACCCAAAGCCTCTCCAGGTCTGACTTTTTGTCCTTGAGGGGAGGGATGGCTATGTGCCCATGCTATTCTGAAATCCAAAGGTAGGTGGTCCCATGGTTAATGTAGCATCTCCACAATGTCAGGGGAAACTCAGACTCCTTCCATCTGCCACCTGGAGTCCCTGGGCAGCAGTCCCCGCTCATGATCACAATAAGATAAAATCTCTCATCCTCAAGTGACAACTTTCCAAAAGTGGGGAGGAGGGGCTATTCCTTCTCATCTCTCTCTCTCTGCAGACAGGGAGGACACTCTTTGTAAAAGCTCCCTCCATCAACTCTTTCAGGACAGGGAGAAGACTGGACCAAGCATTCGTTCATAAAATGCTTTAGTTAGATTTCTAAAGTATGAGGGCTTTTCTGACTTTGCCATGATTGTGATTCAAACGTCCCCATCCATGTTGCTTGAGTTCATTTCCAGGATAAGAAAGGACAAATACTTCTTATACACACACTGCATGCAAATCACCATACAGTCCCTCTGACCCTTGACCTGTGACCACATCCTGTTGACTTTATCACCACCCTGGCTATAAACAAACCTGACAGCAGGGAGTGGGGAGGGGCTGCAGCCACTTGCTGTGGGTCTGCATCATGATAGAGGCTATTTTTGGGTGAAATAGCTATTGCTTTGTCTCTTTGTTAGAGTAGATAAAAATAGAAAAATTATTTTAACTATGACTTGTGCATGTAGCCTGTGAGCTTCTGAGCAATTTATCTGGTAAGAGCAGAGAGGAGCTTTATTTTATATAAAACTTGCCTTTGATTTTCATTTGGACTCTGTATCTGTTCTAAGCATCTGAACTCAAATACCTCAGAACATTCAGACATAATATGGATGATGTTAACAAACAGGGAAAGCTTTTTCAAAATAGCTATTAGGTAACACACATCATGCTCTTATTTAACCCTTGTGGGTCACACAGGGAAGGGCAGAAGAGAGACAGGGCTAACAGGTACAAGTCTGGTCCAGAAAGTAGAGGGCAAGGGGCTGGGGCTTGAAGGACACACTGTTTGGTGATTAAGTTTCCAGCAGTCACTGGAGAGAAATCAGCGGCTTAAAATTAGAAAATTAGGTAAAGGAGAAAAAGTAAGGAAGAGTTTGGGAACCAGAAAAACAAATAGGTCACAATGATGGCTATGCTCTTCAAAACTCTTATGAACTCAACATTAATTTCTTTTTCTTAATAAGGATAAAAGGCAGCATATTTGTTAAAGATCATTCTAGCAGTTATTTTTCTTTAAAGTCAAAAATACACAATTATAGAAATAATACTAAAAATCTCAAGCCATATATGCTTACCCTACAATCAAGTAATCTTGGAGTAGGAGGAGGCAGGGGCCAGGGAATGCATCCTTGTTGTTGTTCAGCTGCTAAGTACAGTCCGACTCTTCACAACCCCATGAACTGCAGCACACCATGCTTCCCTGTCCTTCACTATCTCCCCGAGTTTGCTCAAATTCATGTCCATTGAGTCAGTAATGCCATCCAACCACCTCATCCTCTGTTGCCCCCTTCTCCTCCTGCCCTCAATCTTTCCCGGCATCAAGGTCTTTTCCAATGAGTCGTCTCTTCACATCAGGTGGCCAAAGAATTGGAGCTTCAGCTTCAGCACCAGTCCTTACAATGAATATTCAGGGTTGATTTCCTTTACTATTGACTGGTTGGATCTCTTTGCAGTCCAAGGAACTCTCAAGAGTCTTCTCCAGCACAATTGGAAGGCATCAATTCTTTAGCGCTCAGCCTTTTTTATGGTCCAACTCTCACACCTGTACAGGACTACTGGAAAAATTATGGCTTTGACTATACGGACTTTGGTCGACAAAGTGATATCTCTGCTTTTGAATACACTGTCTAGGTTTGTCATAGCTTTTCTTCCAAGGAGGAAGCGGCTTTTAATTTCATGGTGACAGTCACCGTCCGCAATGATTTTGGAGCCTAAGAAAATGAAGTCTGTCACTACTTCCATTGTTTCCCCACCTGTTTGCCATTAAGTGATGGAACTGGATGCCACGGTCTTCATTTTTTGAACGTTGAGTTTGAAGCCAGCTTTTTCACTCTCCTCTCTCACTTTCACCAAGAGGCTCTTTAGTTCCTCTTCCCTTTCTACCAGAAGCGTGGTGTCATCTGCATGTCTGAGGTTATTGGTATTTCTTCCAGCAATATTGATTCTAGCTTGTGTTTTATTCAGCCTGGCATTTCACATGATGTACTCTGTACTCCAATTTTGTTACTTTTTATCTGTCTTTCTACATTTTCTGCTCTTAAGATTCTGCTGTATTCATTTGACAAAGACTGATAATCAACATAATGGAGAAAGTGTTAGTCACTCAGTCATGTCTGACTCTGCAAATTCATGGACTAGTTTGCCAGGCTCCTCTATCCATGGAATGCTCCAGGCAAGAATACTGGCATGGGTAGCCACTCCCGTCTCCAAAGGGATCTTTGCAACCCAGTGACTGAACCCAGGTCTCCTGCGCTGCAGGCAGATTTTTTACCATCTGAGCCACCAGGGAAGTCCAAGGGTCCTTTGCAAATACTGTTAGTAGGAACGTAAATTGGCAGGCTTTTTACAGTTCAATTTGGCATAATTACCAAAATTTTATATATACACAGTGTTCAGCAAATTCATGTGTAGATTAGATTGATCCAGCAGAAACACCAATGTAAGTGAGTCAAGATACACACACAAAGATCAATGCAGCATTGTTTGAAATAATGAAAAATGAAATGAACCTATGCATTAGAGGTAACAGAGCAGGCCTGAGACTACTGTCCTAAAAAGGCTTGCTTTGCAAGGCTGCCCCTCAGCTGGAGTCTGGGAATCCAGCAGGTAAACAGTTCTCCACACTGATACAAAGCTTTCCCTAAAGATCCACACCTGGGTAAATGAAGCCATCATGGCACTGAGACACTACGGTAACCCAGAGCCACCCCACACTGAAGCTCAACTGGTTTCAAATAAACTTTCCTTACTGTCTGAGCGGGATTTTACTGTTTTCAGTCCATATGGATTTCCACCTGTGTTGGATTATATAAAACTGACTCTGAAATTGTAAGCCAGAGCCCTGTATATGTATCCTAGATGCATCACTAACTTTGTAAATGTGGGCAAGGCATTTATCATCCACAGGTAGAGTTTTTTCATTGTACAAGTGAAATGATACCTTTTAAAAGTACTGTTGTGAAAAAAATAAGAGGGAAACTCACTGTTTTGGTTATACAATGTTTGTAAAGTTTAATGATCAGAAAAAGCCTAGCAAATAACCTGGTATATAAGTGGCCAGGTAATGGATTCACATCTCTGCATGCCCCAATGCTAGAATATTTAAACCCTAGAAGCTCTGTCCAATATACACATCATAGAAACTGTCCATCAATTACCAGAAAAATCTGAAATCAGCCAAGGGAAACAATTCTGTTTCATAGCTAATATTATAGCACAGATTCTAATAAATGAAATTTTTATCTGGGATAGCATTAGTTATTTTCAGTCACAGGGCATTTGCAGAATTCCTGAACATACCACATAGGAAAACAACATGGAGTATAATCAACTTTAAGACAGGCTGAGCCAGCCACATAATGTGGAGGTGGTCTGCTACTGGCAGCAATTCAAACAGTATGGCTGAAGCAATCTCCATCTAAATCTCTCAAATGAGAAATTAACAGAGTGGCACATTCATTAAGCTACAGAATTTTTTTATGAGTACCAACTTTCTGTACCACAGACATGCTCTGAAATCTATATTACCACTCTTAAAGGTTTTATCAGAAATAATCAGTATTTAAATGTACCCAGTGTACTGACTAATCATATGCATAAATGGACACATACATAGATATATCTATACATACACAAACATGCATGTATACATACTGACATGTTAGGCCAAAGGGAGCTTTAAAACTACCACCAAAGGATACTTAATTGATTACAGAAGTAGAAACTGAGCTTCTTAAGTTATCAAATCATATAAGTTACTGACCATGTAAGTCTCAAATATTAAAAAATAAAGCAAATAAGGCAAAAACTTTAGTGTACTTTACAAAATAATATATAAAATAATTAATATACATCATAGACAAATCTGTTACCAAACTGTAGATATAAAATAACTAACCATTTACATGTGAGTAAGTGAGCAGGTCAAAGTCACTCAGTCGTATCCGACTCTTTGCGACCCCATGACTATACAGTCCATGGAATTCTCCAGGCCAGGATACTAGAGTGGGCAGTCTTTCTCTTCTCCAGGGGATCTTCCCAACGCAGGGATCAAACCCAGATCTCCCGCTTTGCAGGTAGATTCTTTACCAGCTGAGCTACCAGGAAAGTCCAAGGATACTGGAGTGGGAAGCCTAGCTTTTTGTTCTCTGTTTTCTTCTCCTCTTGGGTGCAGTGAACTCTAAAGACAAAAAATTAAGGCGTCTGTCAGATCTAAAAAAGAATAATACTTAATTGATAAATAACACACATTTAAACTAAACAGGTTGGTTTAACAGTAAGAACACCTTCACAACAAAGATACAAGAAATCTTAAACCTGACATATACATGATTTTTTTCCTTCAAAATGACATTGCAGTTGTAGACTTACTAATGTAGATCCCAATCATCCTAAATGCTACTTGATAATAAGCTACTTGGAGGTTGTTTCCTATGGGTATGCCCTCCCTATAGTTAGTATGGGCCCAGCATGCCAGAAAGGAACAGTATCTGGGCCAGTGCTAACAGAAAGTGACTAAGATGTCAACTGCTTTCCAACTGACATCTTAGTCACTTTCTGTTAGCACTGGCCCAAAACACTAGCACCATACATCTTTTTGGCTACCGGCACATGCCATGACCAAGTTACGTCTCCATATAGAAACAGTCGAGAGCCTAAAGTCACTGATTATTAAAAACAAAGCAAATAACAGAAGATACAAAACATGAAAATTATGGAAGACATAGAAGAAATATTCCCCACCAATGAAAACTAAGAAGATGACAGAAAAAGGAATGAGAAAAGGCAAAGACAAAATTAAGAAGAAAAAACAGATTCCTGGAAGGCAGCAGCATCAGGCCAAGAGTATATAAAGCAAGTCTGAGACCTGGTGGAGACCTCCTTAAAAAGGACAATGATAAAATGCCTAATGTGTTCAAGTGTTTCAAAGGGAAGGTTTATACATTGAGCAATAGTCTGAGGATAAGTTAGTGATAAGTACATAAAGAAACAAATTAATACGGCAAAAAAATTATTAACTCTCTAAGGCCAACAATAAATGCACAGATTAAGGGAGAATCACAGATTATGTTCGATGCTGCTGCTGCTAAGTCACTGCTGCTACTACTAAGTCGCTTTAGTCGTGTCCGACTCTGTGCGACCCCATGGACTGTAGCCTACCAGGCTCCTCTGTCCATGGGATTTTCCAGGCAAGAGTACTGGAGTGGGGTGCCACTGCCTTCTCTGTAAGTCGCTGCAGTCGTGTCCAACTCTGTGCGACCCCATAGACAGCAGCCCACCAGGCTTCTCCGTCCCTGCGATTCTCCAGGCAAGAACACTGGAGTGGATTGCCATTTCCTTTTCCAATGCATGCAAGTGAAAAGTGAAAGTGAAGTTGCTCAGTCGTGTCTGAGTCTTTGCAACCCCATAGACTGCAGCCTACCAGGCTCCCCCGTCCATGGGATTTTCCAGGCAAGAGTACTGAAGTGGGGTGCCATTGCCTTCTCCTTATGTTAGATGGCCCTGCTGCTAATAATGTTTCATAAATGCTGAATACTCACATAACTAAAATAATTACTATACTTGGAGGGTGGGGGATAGGAAGTATCATGTGTTTGGGTTGGGAGGTGAAGAATATATAAAATTATTATACTGTAACATCTTTGCATGGTGACAGAAGTAACCAGACATATATATATATATATATCATGGTGATCGCTTTGTAGTGTACAGAAATATCCATTATTATGTTGTGCACCTGTTACATTAAGGAGAACTAAATGCTCGCCCTCCTCAGTGTGGAAAGTCAACAGATAATACACAGCACTGAAATATGAATAAGTGACAATATAAACATGCTATTTAGAAACATGGAGGTCAATACCAAAATAATTATGAAAGAGTTAAAAGTGGTTGTCTCGGGGAGTAAGAAATGGGAGTCAGAGTCAGAAGTCCATGGTTTCTTATAATCAGTATTATAAAATTGTTAATTATTAAATTATATGCTTATGTATTTAATAAAAACCAAATTTTTAAAACTTACACACTGATGGATTTTAGAATGTGACTCGCCAGGTAGACATAAAAGTGTACATGTATTTGTTTACTTGCAATAAAAGCCACTAGACAAAACTAGAAAGCAACTATAGTCTGAAACTATACAGGACTATATAGGATTATAAAGAACTGTTTTATGCTGACACAAGCAAATCACAGAAGCAGTCAGACTTCTGAAGGAATAAATACTCTCTTGTCTTTGTCTTCTGTATGGTTCCATAGCACCCTATCTCTTTACCATAATGTACTGGGTCTTTTTTTTTCACACTAAGCCATAAGGTTCTTTGGGGCTTGGACTGACCTGATTCATTAAATAGTAACTTAGGCCCACTATGAGCCACTCACTGTGCTCAGATCTTATTCACTGTGATCAAAATAAAACAATTCTTAAAACTCTTGTACTATATATCTTTATATTCCCATACCTAGGCTAACCACTTTAAACATAACAGGCACTCAATAAATGTTTGCTGAATGAATACAGCACCAAAATGGAAAAGTCATTAGGCAGATTCTTGATATGTATTATATTCATTATCATTGATGGATTACCAAATATCAAGCCTAGCCAGCTAAATATGACTTATTCTCTATGTTACTGTAATTATTATTAGAGATAGTTATTTAAACTATTGTTTAATAAACATTATAAATTATGAAAACCACAGCAACACAAAAAGGTACAGCCATTTTAATTCACATTGTGCAATTTACCACTTAGTTACAATCATCATCTCATAGGTGAAAATTTTACATTTACTAGAATTTGAAATGAGAAATTTTTAGCAATAAAATATTTTTTAAAAAGTTATATCCAGTAACTCACTTTGTGAACTTTGCCCTTTCTTAGGAATACATTTCAGAAACCCTCATGATTACAGATATTCACTTACTAATAACAGTGTATTCCCTCTCCTTCACTGACCACTGCTGCTCCATATCCATTCATTTACTGTATTATCACTTACTTTTAAGTGTCAGGATTAATGGTATGATTAATGGTAAAATTCCCCAGTGCACCAAAGATAAAAACATCACAGGAACACATAGTTGTCATGCTCTTCTGGGCTCTAAACCTTGATGCTCTACAAGGAGTTTGACAAAATTTCATCTGTACCTGTTTCACTAAAACTTTCATTCTCCTCATCCTCTTCAGTAACCACAGGCATACTCAGACTTAAAGATTTATCTTCCTTATATATATTCTGCATGTTACCTGGAAATAGTTAAAACAAGTAATTTTATATGAAAATGAAGAATATTAACCTTTGAGAAAAATTTTACACAAATTATGACAATGCTATAATAGTACCTATTAGGTGTTTAAAAGCTAAAATTGTAATGGTGAACAGAAATATGCATTTTAAAATACATATCATTTTTTAAAGTATTAATATATTTATACCTATGTTTTGAAAATAGCCTCTAATTCTTCCATTAAAAAAAACAGAGGAAAAGGAAAGAAGCAAAATTAGCCAAACACTGATACAGGATTCAATCTTTATCACACACAGCATGGGTTATATCTGCAGACACCACGGAATAATCATGTGTTACTTCAAGTTAATCACAAATGTAATTCTAAAGTTAACAGTCTTTTGTTTTTAAGACTGATATGGATTTAATAACAAATATTCTACATTGGTTGCTGAACACCAGAATACTGTCCAAGAACCATTATTAAATAAAACAACCTGAAAATAAGGCAATTCTCACATACACAAGCACACACACAAAATCTGTTCCTTTTAGGATCACTATTCACTAATTTAACAAACAATTGTAAGATCACATTACAGTGAAGGAAAATGTGCACAAACTTCAGAAACAGTTAAGACTGGAGGTTTTCTATAGCAACCTTCTGTTGCCTGAAGAAATATCCTCATCAAATTATCAAATACCACTGTCATATCAGGTCTCATTCAGCATTATCATTTTCCAGTCATGGCAACCCCTGGACACAGTCACTCTTTATTTCTTATGCTTCCTGATTCTTCTCCACAACACTTATTCCACCTGTTATCTGTAGTAATTTGCTCTTTATAGCCTGCGTCTTCCCACTAGAATGTAAACTTCACAAGGACAGATTCTGCTTTGTTTACACTGATGCATCCCCAGCACTTAGAAAAGTGCCTGGCATAGAGGAGGGCCTCAATAAACCGTGAATAATCCAATATGGATTCAAGTATTTTACAACACAGTATTTCACAGAGTATATACGTTACTAAGTACCTGCCAGTACAGAAAGCAACAAATTCAATGAAAATGAGTTTAAGCTTTCTGCTCTGAACACACATATGCTGGCATCTTAATGGGATGCAGATTTTATGGAATGAAGAGATTGCTCTAGATGAAGTTAACTGTAGCAAAAAGCTTCCATTTTAAATACAATTCAAACCAAGATCATAATCACTACAATCCATCCCAAATTACTAATACTCTTCTTAACAATCTTGTCCCATGTCCATCCATATCAACTATTAATGATTTTTTTCAAACCCACATTTATAACCCAAGAGAATCTATGCAACAATGTCAAGGGAAGGATTTCTGAGTTTAAAACTGTTAGCTGTGCAAGAAAACCTTCATCTAGTCACATGATGATTAACTACATTTTAGATATCATTTCTACATTAAATGAATAAGTTCAAAAAAGAAAGGCAATGTTCTCCAAAAGCTCTTAAAAACAAAATAAAATGCTTCATCCAGTTAATGCAGCTAGGAACCAAGAAGTGAACACACAAAACTTCAGGATATTTATCTCAGAGACAACATATTAAATAAAAGCTCATGATATGTTCCTCAGGCCTTTATCCAAAGCCTAATTATTTTACATAAAACTGAAACGAATAGCCAACCTGCTTTTTAAAACCCACCAGTTAAAGAAGCAGCAAAAGGGCAAAAAATGGCTGCGTTTGCACACTGAGAACATAAAGACACCTGCAACAACAAATGTGACAGAAAAACAAGGACAGTCCTGCATCACAAAGCCACAGTATAATGATCAACTTAAGATATCTGATAGGATTACTATATTACAAAATCCAGTAAAAAGAATATGCTCATGATGAAAACCCTCAATCATAAAGCGAAAACTAAATTATGTTCGGGATACACTGTTCAAGAAAATAGGAGAGCATAAAATACATGTAGAAATGATAAATGCACATTGTAGAAAACAAGAACCATATACAGAAGCATGTAGTATGCTTTAGAAAGATAGCAACCAGAATAATTAACTGTTTAAAAAGTAAATTTTGACATTTAAATCATTAACCTCAGTTATCCACAAAACTAACTTCCTAGAGGGTGTCAGGTAGATAGTTTTCCTCTGCTCCAAGCTCATCACATGGGATGCAATTATAAGTCACAGATTATTGCTCCATCTCAACACATATGATTATAGCACATGGAGCTAGATTACAACTACTTAAAAGTGCGTGCCTAATCTGAGCTCCAGAGCCACATTTCCAATTACCTGAGAGATAGCAAGTATGGCAGCTAAGGACTCAGGCTACAATTCAAGCAGACTGCCACTCAAGTCTCAGCTCTAAATATTAGTTAGGTGACCTTGGACGTGGGAAAAAAGTTCAGCAGAAAATGAGTGTTACACTGCTATATTTAAAATGGATAACCAACAAAACCTATTTTATAGCATATGGAACTCTGCTCAATTTTATGTGCCAGGCTGGATGGGAGGTGGGGTTTGGGGGAGAATGGATACATGTATATGTATGGCTGAGTCCCTTCACGGTTCACCTGAAACTACCACAACACTGTTAATTGGCTATACCTCAATACAAAATGTTCTTGGTGTTAAAAATAAATTAAAATTTTAAAAAAATTAAAAAGGAAGAGTGTTACATAAGTAATAGTTGTTATCATCTTCACCATCATGTAACTTATGTTCTTATGTAACTTATGTATCATGTAACATACGTAACTTATGTGAAACTAATGTTTCACCATTACTATTAACTGATGTTCTTCCAGAAGCCTGCATGTTATGTCCTAGGAATGGTGAACAGGTATAGCTAAAGCTTAAATAATACAAACGTGGGTAAATCCAATCAATATACGAGAGCACCTATTTATGCACTAGACACCCGTTACAAGAATTGAGCCTGGAAAGGCAGATTGCGGCAAATTCTTCCCCCAAATGAAATCTTCATCCTGTGACTCTTACTCTGTTAAAGGCACCGACATTGCCCCAGTTGCTGAGGCTGTACGCGCCCCTGTCTCATCTCTCTCCACCAGCCTCTGTATGTGGTTATCTGTAGACAGCCACTGGCTCTCCTAACTGTCAGTCTGCTTGTCTAATTCCTGCAACCACCCGGCCAGATTCTCATTACTCCCCGATAGCCTTTTACCTAGAGCTCCTATTTTCAGTTTGTGCCCACTAACTACCGTACTTCTCCCAGACTGATCTTCAAACAAAACTGGTCATACCACTTGCTTGCTCAGAAGTCTTACAACACTCCCTTCTGCCTACTAAATGAAGTCCAAATTTCTTGGTTCCACACTTCAGGCCTGGTCACAATCCAATTCTCAACATTTCTTTCTATATTAACAATAACTCTTCAATACAGCAGTCACAATCCACATAAAATGGAACCTTCGTATCCTGTACTTCCAACCACCTTGCCTTTTTTCATGTCTATCTTGTCTTAGTCTAAGGAATTATTTTACATTTGTTTGCTTTTTAATCTTTGGATTTTTCCTGATTACTAAATATATGGTTATCATCTAAAAGTCAAACATTATGGAAATTTATGGACTTAGAAATCCCTGAGACTTAACCTCTGTTATATACATCTAGTTTTCTTCAAAGATATATATATATATACACAAAACTTCTGTCTACGTATTTTTTATTATAGTTCACTTACAATGTAGTTTCTAGTGTACAAAAAAGTGATTTAGTTTATACATATATGTGTGTGTGTGTGTGTGTGTGTGTGTGTGTGTGTATAGTGTTGTCGCTCAGTCCTGTCCAACTCTTTGCGACCCCATGGACTACAGCCTGCTAGGCTCCTCTGTCCATGGAATTCTCTAGACAAGAATACTGGAGTAGGTAGCCATTCCCTTTTCTAGGGGATCTTCCTGACCCAGGGATCAAACCCAAGTCTCCCACATTTCAGGCAGATTCTTCACCATCTGAGCCATCAGGGAAGCCTTGATTACTTGATTACACATATTACTCTTTTTCAGGTTCTTTTCTATTATAGTTTATTCTAAGATATCGAATATGCTTTCCTGTGCTATACAGTAGGACCTTGTTGTTTATTTTATATTTTAGTAGCTTTGTGTCTACATATGTATTTATTAACAAATGAATCATACTCTTCTTTAAAAAAACATTTTCACTAAGCAATGTATCAATATATTTTGGACATATTTTTGTGTCAGTATACATAAAACTTTCTCCAGCTTTTTAGGAACAGCAAAATATTCCTTTATATAGACAAAAATTTTATGCACCCAATTTTTCAATGTTATTATACATTTGAGTTGTTAACAGTCTTTGCCATTTCAAATAATCCTGCAATGAATGTCCTGTGTGTTTTTGTCACTTGTAAAGGACAAATCCCTAGAAATCAAAAATACTTTTCTACTTTAATGAACTTTTTGATTAAAGAGAATCTTTTTAGTAAGCACTTGAATCTTTATTAAGATGAAGAATAACAAATTACCTCTGCTTCAAAGTAGTTACAATACCTTCTGAGCTACAAAGCTGGGGTTAGCTGGAATAGTTGAGTTATAATTAAAGATCTTAATTCAGATCACATTTTACTGTACTTTCTTTCTCATAGGTTAAATCCTCCCTAATACACCTAGGTAAATTCAATAACATATCTCAGCCATCTTTGAAAGTTAATTTCAGAGTTTATGAAAATGTTTTAGGTAACTACATTAAGTAAAAAAAAATATGGCTAGTGAAGGAAGTGATCTTTCACAAATTACATGTGTCAAACATTTCAGATGAAAAGGAACTTTCATTTAATTTCTTTCCTAGCTTGCATTTGGCTCCTTCTTTGTTCTTCAACTGCATAAAAAAACTGTTTTCCTGAAAGGAAAGAAAATTATGTTTTGCCACTGATCTAACTATCTCTTCCCACTTTTCTGGGTCTGAAGCTGCTCTCTCTAATAAAAGTGCCATCTCACTGTGCTTTCCAGCAGCTAGTGCTGGAGAAATCTTGAATAGCTTATGTACAAAACTGTTTTTAAATTTTATTTTGGTGAGGTTTCAGTGAGATCTATTAGGTGTGCATCCTAAAGCTTAATTTGCTTAAAATGGACTCTCCTTTGGTATGGTCTCTTTGGAGGCTGATTGAGAGGAAGAAAAACCAAGAAACTAATTGTTTTGATCTGAAAATTGATGTGTCTTTCTGAAATAAAGAAGCATTCTCTCCAAAAAAAAAAAATTGTTTTCCTGATGTTTAAGAAAGTAGGTTGCCCTCTCTGCTGCACTTACATGAAATAAGATCAACTATTGATAAAAACTGCCTGTGCAGGCTTCTAAAACGAAGTATCTTTGCTGATACCTTACAAAAAGCAATCAAATCTACCAAAAGTTAATTTTTTAAGTATAATCAAACGAATCCATCTTTACCTCATGTCCTCTGCTTTGATTTGAATTAATACATAATAAAATTCACCATTTTTAAGGTAGTACAGATCCAGGAGTTCAGATAAACACAGTCATGCAAGCACCACTGCAATCAAACTACAGAACAGATCATCACACCAAAAATTTCCTTTGTGCCCTTTTGCAGTCATCACTTCTCTCCACCCCCAGTTCCGAGGAATCAACAATCGTTTTTATGTCCCTGTAGATTCACCTTTTCCAGAATATCTTATAAATGGAGCCATACTGTATATAGCTTTTCTTGTGTCTCACTTCTTTCACTTAGCACAGTACACTGAGATTTATCTGTGTTATTATATGTATCAATAGTTCTTTTACTCCTGAGTAGTATTCAACTGTATGGTATATCATGTTTGTTTACATAATGTCCAGCTGAAAACATTTAGGCTGATTGCAATCTTTTGTAATTTGAATGAAACTGCTATAAACTTGCATATACAAATTTTTGTGTGAGTATAAGTTTTCATTTCTCTTGGGTAAATATCAAGGAGTGGGATTGCTGTGTTTTATGGTAAGTATATGTTTAACTATGAGAAACTGCCAGTTTTCCATGGTCAGTATATGTTTAACTTTATGAGAAACTGCCAGTCTTCCAGAGTGACTATACCATTCTGAATTCCCACAAAAAAATGTATGAAAGTTCCCCTTAGCTCTAAAATATTTACTATCTGGCCCTTTACAGAAAGTCTGTTGACTCCCAACAGCTAGAGAATATTTTTTAAAATCAAGAATGGATATTCGATTTAATCAAATGTTTTCTTGGGTAACTATTAAAATGAATTCACATTTTCCCCTTTAACCTATTTATACAGCAAATCATATTGATAGATTCCTAACTGCACCATCCCTGCATCATAGAATGAATGTACACAGTCAAGCTGTTCTGTATCTGAGATTCTTTAGATACATATAACTTAAAATTTTTTCATTAATATTTATGAGACTGGCCTAACAGCTTTCTTCACAATATATGCCAGCCCTGTAAAGAAAACTAAAAAAAAATTCTCCTTCGGAAGTATTTCTTAATTATCCTTAACAAATGTAGTATCTCTGCCTCTGAATTCTCAAAGCACTTCATGCATTAATTGATGGAACTTACCATATCTGGACTATTTTAAAGGTATTGAACTTTAATTCTCCCTCTACTATCTCAATATAGGAAAAAAACATGTTAAAAGACTATTAACATATCTTCATATACTGCTGCAGTGGCTTTCTGTGTGCTTCTTATATTAGGCACTAAATATTTAGTATGTTTCTAATACTTTTTTTTCCCTTGAGCCCGCTAATCAGATTCCAATTTTATGTATGGTGCTTAAAAATTAAACTACTTGAGTATATATTCATGTTTTTAAAAACCAAATAGCAAAGTTAACTTTATAGATAAACTATTTCAAAAGAAAAGCAGGTACAGCTTAGTTAGTACAGCTAATAGAAAATATGGTTTATAAAATGTGCTACTTATCATAACTTATTCTACATGTTAGTTTGATTCACACACAAAAATTACTAATGAAGTATAATATGGATAATTCTAAACTGATTCTATATCACTTTTGGACAAGTTATTTAATCTGTATGGGCCTAAATTTTATCATCTATGAAATGACCAATTTTATGACTTCTAGGGTCCCTTTCAGTAGTAAGATTCCAAGAATCTAAGATAATTTATTTTTAATATTAATCTCACAAGGTTCTTAAACAAGTATCTAATGCTTTTTGATAAAGAAAACATGGTGAGGGAAGACAGTACATAGACCCCATTTTCCCTTTTTAAGGTTCTCAAAAGGTACCTCTGTCTCTGGAAGACACTTTCCTTCCTGCTGGTTTCAACATTTCTTTGTTTCTTCTTTTCCTAGTTGTTTTGGTTTGTACTTGGCCGGATTCAGAATCAGAAAAGTCAACTTTGACCTGACGGTGCCTTCTTGACTTCGATGCCTAAATAGTTGGAAATCTAATTAATCACAATGAATCACAAAATGAATCCAACAATACATCATATTTAGGGAATGGCAAAACATTACTGCATGGCAAATAGAAGGGGACAAAGTGGAAGGAGTGACAGACTCCCTTTTCTTGGGTTCCAAAATCATTGTGGATGGTGACAGCAGCCACGAAATCAGAAGATGATTGCTTCTTGGCAGGAAAGTGATGACAGACCTAGACAGTGTGTTGAAAAGCAGAGACATTACTTTGCCAACAAAGGTCCATATAGTCAAGGCTATGGTCTTCCCAGTGGTCATGTATGGTTGTGAGAGCTCGACCGTAAAGAAGGCAGAACACCAAAGAATTGATGCCTTTGAACTGTGGTGCTGGAGAAGACTCCTGAGACTCCCCTGGACAGCAAGGAGATCCAACTAGTCAATCTTAAGGGAGATCAACCCTGAATATTCACCAGAAGGACTGATGATGAAGCTGAAGCTCCAGTCCTTTGGTCCTCTGATGTGAACAGACGACTCACTGGAGAAGTCCCTGATGCTGGGAAATATTGAGGGCAGAAGGAGAAGAGAGCATCAGATGAGATGGCTGGAGGGCATCACCGATGCAATGAACATGAACTTGGGCAAACTCTAGGAGATGGTGAGGGACAGGGAAGCCTGAGGTGCTGCAGTCCATGTGGTTACAAAGAGTCGGACACGACTGGGCAACTGAACAGCAGATCATTTAGAGAATGACAAAACAGATAGACAAAGATGAGGACAGATTTACAGAAATACTTGTCATAAAGTACTTTACCATGACACTTGCTTGCTTAATATTTGTCACAGGTGTATATACCCTTTTATTTTTATAACAAGAAGTCCCTGCAGCTGTCATCATCATCTATTCAAACTGGGTTAAAATTTCCTTATTGGGTTCAACTGTTGTAGATGCATCGTTGGAAGTGAAGATAAAAAGGACAAGTATATTTTTTCCAGCTAACAATCTACTCTCCTTTTCTTCTAAAAACATTTTATTTTCCTTTGTTAGCACCACGTATTTCAAGTGAAACTACTTTATGCCTGGCTCTCCATATGGTCATGTGGTCCCAGTCTAGTCAAAATGAGCTTCACATCCCCAAGGCCACCAGGGGATGGGTGTGTGATCTGCCATAGCTGATATAACTCAATTTTTGAAATCTGGTTAACTATTAGAAAGGAAAATTCTCCATTTCCACTGAACCGAAAGCTGGGAACATGGAAGGCTGGAGTTGTCACAAATAGCACTTGAAGATAGTGAAAGCAATGTAAGAGTGAGAAATAGAGGTAGGGTCCTAGGACTTTTTAGTTACATCAGTCAATAAATTCCCTTACTTGCTTAAGCAGAGCCCTAACTAACACAGTTTTCAGTCAATGTCATCTATGTGGTACATGTATTATCAACAGTTTAAAAGCTACCTTGCACTACATGTTAATTGCACCTCAATAATTAAAAAAATCACAACCATGCAATGACACATTCTTATAAAATTTATGGGAATTATAATTTAATTAATAATTTTTAAAGTATTTCATAATATCTTAAGAAATTAAAAAATAACTAGCCTATATAATATGGAAATAGTTCTGGTTTAAAATAATTTGGAATAATTAATTTATTGTCCTGATGCTTTCATTCAAAACTGCAGTAAAGCAAATTGATAACACTTAACTAATCTATAGTCACTTTCAGTTTTTTCCTTTATTCCTTTTTATTTCAACAACCAGAGAATTATAGTAGTTTCCCACAGAATAAAGACACTTTCAGATTCATGAAAAAACCCAGGAAAAAAATAGGAGATGAAGCACATAAGTTTATCGATGCTCCTTCCTGAAACCCCACTAAAATTAGAGGAGAAGAATAAAAATGAATGAACTCACAAAATAGAGATAATAGGAAACAACATAGCTGTAAACAAAACAACAACATTCTGGAAGTGGAAAAGTGATGGTTGACTCAGAATGAAGAAAGGTGAACAAGGAAGCTGGTCCAAGTGGATCAGGAACTGGGGTCATTAAAAAATGTGTAGATATGTGAAAAATCTACAGAAGGAATAGTATCCCGTTTTCCAGCCTCAAATCTGAACAACTGACCTCTTCCTGTACAAAACAGGTGAGCTCTCTGGAGAGGCTAAGCCAGAGAAGTTGAAGGCTTTTGATGGCACTAGAAAAGCTAAGGAAGGGGTGAAGCCTCTTACTGGAAGCAGGGGTGTTGAATGAAGTCTCTGGAAGCAATGAATGGTGAGCTTGTCAGTGGATTCTCTGTAGGCACCCAAAACACTGCCAACTGGCCTTATTTACTACTTTCCTTCCCCAGCTTGCTCTCTGATAAAAATGGTTAGATCTAAGAAAAACATGGAGGCTAAAAGACTGTATCTCTATATGATGATTTAGTCACTAAGTTGTGTCCGACTTGTGCGACCCCATGGACTGTAACCAACCAGGCTCCTCTGTCCATGCGGTTCTCCAGGCAAGAATATTGGAGTGGGTCACCATTTCCTTCTCCAGGGGATCTTCCTGACCCAGGGATTGAACCAGGTCTCCTACACTTGCAGGCAGTTTCTTTACTGACTGAGCTACCAAGGTATCTCTATCACTCTTAAATATGATCTCAAGATCTTCAAACATTTGCAAAGTCACCAAAATGAAAGACAGAGAACAGAATAAACCAAAATAAGAACTCTGGGGGAAAAGGAAGAAACTTCAAAAAACTGTAATTAACATCCTCAAACAGATAAACATATTGCATCCAGAGGGGGAAAAAAAAAAAAGAAATCCATTTTTTAATTAATAACAGATTCAGAGAAAAGAAAAAAAAATCTTAGTAATGAAAAAATGTCAGCAGAAATAATAAAAATCCATTATAACAGTTCAGAAGATAAAGAAAGCTCTCTGAAAACAGATAAAGACAAAGAAGAAAATAAAAGTTCCAGAAAATAAAAAAAGCAAAACCACAGCAAAGAATTCGATCAGAGAAGCATTTATAGAAAAATCCCTCAGAACTGAAGGCTATCAGATCAAAAGAACGTCAATCATAAGAGCCCAGGGCACTGGTGGAAAAAAAGACCTACACCAAGGTACATAATCACGAAAATCCAGAGCTCTGGGGATAAAGATAAAACTCTAAAACCTTTCCTAATGAGGAATACTAGAAGCTGGAAGACTATTAATAAAGAACAATGGCATCAAAATTCCAGGTAAATACCAGGAAAAAAATAACTAAAAGAGAAAAAGGTGAAGATAGCTGCCTTTTGAGATCAGAAGTCCAAGGGCAGGAAGTGGTGGAGCAGGACTGCTGAATTGTATAAGCTACACAGTATTATTAGATTTTTAAAACTATGCAGAGGTGTTACTCTGATAAAAAAATAAAAATGTGATTACAAGAGCATCAAGTGAATTTCCAAATTACCTTATTAAATAAATAACTTACCTGAACAACAACTGAAAAGGCCTTTGATTTTATTTTCGCTAATGATTCTGCCCTTTCACATCTCTGGAAGTAAAAACAAACCGGAAGGGGAAAAAGTTAAAACACACAAACATTAAGTGAAATTGTGAATAATTAAGTATTTTTTTTATCAGAAAAAAGATTCAAGACAGAAGGTAGGGTAAAAGAAACAAACATTTATTGGACACATATTAAGTAAAGACACATAGACATGCATGGCTTTCTAACAGGGACCATGATAACAACCCATGGCTACTGACTGTTTTCATTCAAGATTTAAAAAGGATAAGAATGAAAGCCCTGAGCCCTGCTGACTATGCCACTCCCTCTTCATCTGCCTATGCCCAAAGATGGTGCTTTGCCTCATCCACTAAGATGGATGAAAACCCTGAAGGCAGAAAGCAATAAATAGTAGCTTAAGCTGCCCACTAAGTGAAAAGACTGACAAGCAGGGAGCAAAGACATAGCATTACAAGTCTTCCTCTGCCCTGTAAGGTACTGAGGGCACCTTCCGCCACCATCCGTCCCCTTTCCCGCTGAAAACGGTGAACATTTTCATGCCCAGTCTATACCTGATGTAGTCTTTCACAAGGTTTCCAGTAAAGAACAGACTAGCTCTTCATAGAACCCATGTTACAGAATTTTACAATGTGTGTATTAATATCATAATATTGACCACAGGATGTTATGGTCAATACACAGAATCACAGCCACACATAAAATGAAAAGAAGCTAACCAAACCTTTGCCCCATAAGCAATCGTATAATGAATTTTTCTGACCTCTGATTGTTGTGAACTTCTCTCACTCTTTTCTTCTCCACCTGTAACTTTCAGTTTTAAGGATGGCTTCTAAAAGATAAAGTAAGTTATATTTACATATTTACAATTCAAACCAACTAAAAATTAACTGAAAATTATTTTCAGAACAATGGAAATCATTTACTTAATTACTGAAAAACTAAAAGAATATTTCACAGTGAAGCATGGCTCACCACCAGACATTAAGATCATGGTTAGGTTTCATTAGAATTACAAAATCAATAAAAATAAATCCTAACTAATGAAAGATATGTGGTAGTAAGAAAACTGGTTTATTCTCCTTTCCCTCAGGTTTTCAAAGGTCTTAGTCATGATCATTAAAATGAATTAAGAGAGTGCTACAAAAGATGTTTATGTAAGTGCCTAGGTCATCTGTGCAACCCATTTGTAGCACTTAAAGTAGTCAAACATTCTAAAATCTGCTCTCATTAAAATAAATGTCCATAGAGGAAGCAAATTATTTCCTTCTTCCCAAGACTGTCATCTCATCACTTTCCTTGTTCATCTTTTATAAAATTGAGTTTTGAGCCCTTTATATAAGCCAAAAAGTAGCTACAAATCTCTCTGACATATAACACATAATGATGAAGGATAACGCGTAAAAATGCCTTTCTAGCATTTGTGAAAACATTAACACATTATCAAACACACAGTAAGTAATAAGAAATTACTTGTTTTTTCCTTTTATCTTTTTCCTAGAAGTATTTAGTAAAATTAGATGGAGTAGTTGTTTCAAAGGGAAATAAATTTAGCAAAGCTGGCCTTCAGGTTTCCAGAGTTAAGTTTCTCTAGCTGAAAAGACTAACATGGAATATGGGCAGCTCTAGCATCAGCATTTGGGTCAGAAAACTAAATGGAAGATTTGCATTGATGACATTTGTAAACAGTTAAACCAAGGCAGGCAGAACATTGGTGAACAGAGAGCATGCACTCTGTCACAATGGGAGAAGCCACCATGAAGTCTAGCTGTCCGCTGCCATGCAGCAAAGCAGGACAGGTATAACCAAACCTTTCACCTTTAAGGGAAGTCAGATGTCTAGAATCTTAAGACCACAAATATTTAAATGCTGGTAATTAGTTCAAGTTTTTAAAACATTAGGAACAATGCTATGCAAAGAAAAAAAAAAGTTATGTGTAGGATTTGGCTTAAAGACGGCCTGTGTGCAACCTCCAGAGAATGCTAAATATATTTTGTACTAAATCAATGGTACACCAAGATTATTTATTTCCCTATAATTATTATACTACATAGTGCGTACATGTATATTAAATGGATATTATTTAACTATACATTATACAGTTGTAATTATATAATAATATATTATTACACATAAAACCCATTTGTAAGGTTAAATAACATTACCTAACTAATAACTGGTAAAGCTGAAACTAAAGAAGTTAAGCCCTCCAGATCTTCGTTTCACAGGAGGTAGTCACTAAACGAGGCTGCCTCTCAACACCCTCACCCATGTCTAGCCAGTCATGTACGATGCAAATGCAAAGGTGACGTATTAGACAGTTACAAACCTTTCTGTCTTTGTGCCACTGTTGATGCTCCAAAACTATGTTCTTGATATTGTCAAAAAAATCATCCTTTATCAAGTTGAGGGATTTTTCCGGATTGGACTTGTCAGCTGAAATTACATGTTTCATTCTCTGATAATGGTCATGAACGTTCAGCATTTCCTACAAGTGAAAAGATGAGCCCTTTAATTCAGTTTTCAAGCAGAAATGCACCAAAACAAATAAAATAAAATCACCTTCCAAAGTGACAGAGTTAAGAAGGATTAACTTATTACTGTAAATTGAAAATAATATAACTGCAAACCAGTACATTATTAATGAAAAGTCTGATTTCCAGAAATACGGAATCACTGAATTCAACTCAATAAACATTAATTAATATACAATATATGGAGAGATGATGGGGAAAGTCTAATTAATACAGGATTGCGTTCCTGGATGTAACAAAACTTATTTGTAGTATAGCATATCTTTAAATATTACTCCTAATAATTAAGATCACATTTTTATTTCATATTGTCACATAAAGGATATTTACACAATTCTTTATATTCAGCTGGGAATTCCTATCTCACGACTCTCACCCAATTCTCCAGAGATGTGCTGATTTCAGAAATCTCAAAGCTCTTGTGTCTATCCCCGTAAGCTTCCTCATTACTTCAGTGATAAGATTCAAGATTAAATGAAATAGTGATTTATGATACCATTTGAGGCATAATTATTAGTGAGACCTTCCTACTCAAGAAACCTCCAGACAAATGGGCAAGTCTACAGGGTAAACAGAAAGACAGCCTATGGCAGGCAGACTTAAGAATCACATAAAACCAGCACTGACACTCGGCTCCAAGACCAGCAGAGAACTATCCCTCACCGATTATTACCACGTCCTCTGAGTCACCCCCAAGATAGGCCAGTCAATGCATTTCTAGAAGATTTTGGCAGACTTGATCAACATCTGTTCAAGCAATTCAAAACTGCGGAGGAGTGCTGAGTGCTTACACATGTGGGATCTTCCATGAGGAACAGGTTCCTGACATGGGGAGCCCCTAACATTTCACACGGTACACTGTGCTGTGTTCCCATTATTTACATGCACTACAATACAGGACAAAGACAACTAGCTTGGGGCCTGAGACCTGTCACTTGCTTGATTGTGACCATGAACAAATCCCTCAGTCACAATCATGTTCCACGTTTGGACAAACACAATGCAGATGTATTAAGTGAGCTTATACAAGTGGAAGTTATTCTGTAAACATAAAACACTATACAAAATCAAAGGATTAAGAAATAAAAGGTAGTGTATGGGCTTTGGAGCTTTACACACTTGGACATTCAAATCCAGTGTCTGCACCTTACGCTATGCAAATTACTTAACTTCTCTGAGCCTCAGTTTCCTTCCTTTTAAAACTGGGAAAACACTACCTCCTCTGCAGGACTATTATGATAATTAGTGAAATAACACACAATAAACATTCAGCATAGTTCCTGGCACACAGTGAATACTCAACATGTAATGCCATTATTATAATTTCATAAATGAAGAAAATAGATTCAAAAGTGAAATGACTTGCTAAAGGGCATATTTAAGTAACAGAGTTGGAATTAATCAGATGCTTTAAAAAACTATAATTATGTATGGTGATGGATGTTAACTAAGTTTACTGTGGTGATTATTTGACAATATATATAAATATTGAATCATTATGTTATATACCTAAAACTAAGACAATGTTATATATCAATTATACCTGAATTTTTTAAAAAATCAGCTGTTTTGATTCAATATTCTATTCTCCTGTTTTAGTAAACCTCCTTAATCACAAAAGATAACTGAGTGGCAGAATCACAATCAGAATTCAAATATGCTGACATGAAGACTTAAGAGCATTTGCAGGAGGAGAAGGAAAATAGAAAAGTATTCAATTTAGGGATTATCAGTGAAAAAGGGTAATAGGCTATGCTAGAACAGGAAAAATAGAGCCAATACAAGTACAGAAGGAAAAGGCCTTCAAAGCAGATCTGTGGCAAGCCAAAAATGCCAGATCAAGTCAGGATGGCTTCACACAACCCACTCCAGTGTTCTTGCCTGGAGAATCCCAGAGACGGGGGAGCCTGACAGGCTGCCGTCTATGGGGTCGCACAGAGATGGACACGACTGAAGAGACTTAGCAGCAGCAGGCTTCACACAGACTTCTCCATTCCTAGAAGCTTCCATGAAAAGGCATTTCATAGCCTGGCCCTTCTGAACCTCCTCTCCAATCACAGAAGAATATGGCTTTATGCATCACCCCAGCTCTGTTCTCTAAAACCTCCCATTAACTGCTTGCTCACATATACAATTATTTAACAGAGGAACCTTTAAAGAGCTTCAAATGAATAAAAAAATGTTTAAGAAGGCATATTGAAAAAATTAAGGCTCTACCACCAGATCAGTTAACAATCAAAAATTACAACCACTAGGTTCAAATCATCTGTTTTTCATTAAGAGACTACTAATAGAAGAAGTGACAAATAGATTTAAGGGACTAGATCTGATAGAGTGTCTGATGAACTATGGACAGAGGTTCGTGACATTGTACAGGAGACAGGGATCAAGACCATCCCCATGGAAAGAAATGCAAAAAATGTAAAAAATCAAAATGGCTGTCTGAGGAGGCCTTACAGATAGCGAGGAAGAGAAGAGAAGCGAAAAGCAAAGGAGAAAGGGAAAGATATTCCCATGTGAATGCAGAGTTCCAAAGAACAGCAAGGAGAGATAGGAAAAGCCTTCCTCAGCGATCAATGCAAAGAAATAGAGGAAAACAACAGACTGGGAAAGACTAGAGATCTCAAGAAAATTAGAGATACTAAGGGAACATTTCATACAAAGATGGGCTCAATAAAGGACAGAAATGGTATGGACCTAACAGAAGCAGAAGATATTAAGAAGAGGTAGCAAGAATACACAGAAGAAATGTATAAAAAAGATCTTCATGACCCAGATTATCACGATGGTGTGATCACTCACCTAGAGCCAGACATCTTGGAATGTGAAGTCAAGTGGGCCTTAGAAAACATCACTACGAACAAAGCTAGTGGAGGTGATGGAATTCCAGTTGAGCTATTTCAAATCCTGAAAGATGATGCTGTGAAAGTGCTGCACTCGATATGCCAGCAAATCTGGAAAACTCAGCAGTGGCCACAGGACTGGAAAAGGTCAGTTTTCATTCCAATCCCAAAGAAAAGCAATGCCAAAGAATGCTCAAACTACCGCACAATTGCACTCATCTCACACGCTAGTAAAGTAATGCTCAAAATTCTCCAAGCCAGGCTTCAGCAATACGTGAACTGTGAACTTCCAGATGTTCAAACTGGTTTTAGAAAAGGCAGAGGAACCAGAGATCAAATTGCCAATATCCGCTGCATCATCGAAAAAGCAAGAGAGTTCCAGAAAAACATCTACTTCTGCTTTAATGACTATGCCAAAGCCTTTGACTGTGTGGATCACAATAAACTGTGGAAAATTCTGAAAGAGATGGGAATACCAGACCATCTGACCTGTCTCTTGAGAAACCTGTATGGAGGTCAGGAAGCAACAGTTAGAACTGGACATGGAACAACAGACTGGTTCCAAATAGGAAAAGGAGTACGTCAAGGCTGTATATTGTCACCCTGCTTATTTAACTTATATGCAGAGTACATCATGAGAAACGCTGGGCTGGAAGAAACACAAGCTGGAATCAAGATTGCTGGGAGAAATATCAATAACCTCAGATATGCAGATGACACCACCCTTATGGCAGAAAGTGAAGAAGAACTAAAGAGCCTCTTGATGACAGTGAAAGAGGAGAGTGAAAAAGTTGGCTTAAAGCTCAACGTTCAGAAAACTAAGATCATGGCATCTGGTCCCATCACTTCATGGCAAATAGATGGGGAAACAGTGGAAACAGTGTCATATTTTATTTTTTTGGGCTCCAAAATCACTGCTGATGGTGATTGCAGCCATGAAATTAAAAGATGCTTACTCCTTGGAAGGAAGGTTATGGCCAACCTTGACAGCATATTTAAAAGAAGAGACATTACTTTGCCAACAAAGGTCCGTCTAGTCAAGGCTATGGTTTTTCCAGTGGTCACGTATGGATGTGAGAGTTGGACGGTGAAGAAAGCTGAGGGCCGAAGAATTGATGCTTTCGAACTGTGGTGTTGGAGAAGACTCTTGAGAGTCCCTTGGACTGCAGGGAGATCCAATCAATCCATCCTAAAGGAGATCAGTTCTGGGTGTTCATTGGAGGGACTGATGTTGAAGCAGAAACTCCAATACTTTGGCCACCTCATGCGAAGAGTTGACTCATTGGAAAGGACCCTAATGCTGGGAGGGATTGGGGGCAGGAGAAGGGGATGACAGAGGAAGAGACTGTTGGATGGCATCACTGACTCGCTGGACATGGGTTTGGGTAAACTCCGGGAGTTGGACAGAGGGGCCTGGTGTGCTGCGATTCATGGGGTCGCAAAGAGTCGGACATGACTGAGCAACTGAACTGAGCTGAATAAGAACAACATCTTGCTGTTCAAAAACACCCTCTGCCTCTCTGTTTATAATTCACATCAGTACTTCTTGGCAAATCCTTTCTGTATCCCCAAATCTTTCATTCTTCATGCTACTCCATACTTTCTCAATTCTTGGTTGCAGTAGGAGGCCCTCTCTTAAAGTGAAGGCTATTGGGTCTGTTTGCTTTCTGCTTCTCTTCTTCACAAACAATTATGAGTCCATTTCCACCTCCTTCCCTCAGGTTTCCAAGGAAGAAGTGCCTTCTTCAGCTCAAAGGAATCTCTCCACCGGGCTCTTGGCCACCGACCCACCACCTCCTCCACAACAGGGACCTCACAGCTTCTTTTCTACACAAAATCTCCTTCTAATGGCTCCTTACCCCAAACCTAAATACACACTCTTAATTTTCTCCAATCTCTAAAACTTTTAAATGATTCTCCTCTCCCCAAAAGATAAAACACAAATTCTCTCTATTATGCAAAGTTTTTTTCCTATCTCTATTTTTATACATGACCTTCTCCCACTTCTTTCCTGCTCAGCTGCTAGAGGGCAAAGATCTTAATTCTTGTCATACTTCACTAGACACCTGCAAATGATACCTTTTTTATCCCCAGTCCCAGCTCAGACAAGGTCTTTGCTGTCCAACAGGCACTGCTACAGAACCTTAGCTCCACTGCTTCCTAACTTAATGTCTCCGTGCCTCAGTTTCCTCAACTTTTAATCAGGGATAAAATATCTTCTGTAAAAAAAAAAAAAAATTTAAAATTTGTTTAAAGCACCTATTTTGCAGGGATGTTGTTGAGGAGTAAAATATTGATAATATACACAAAACATCTTGTATAGCTCCTGCACTACACCATGTCCAGTCTTTAGATACTTAGTAAATAATTTCCTTCTGTGTAATTCTTAACATTCTGGGTACATGAACACCTTTGTCAATCTGAGGATAGACTACCTCATCCTCACCAAGTGTCCATACATATGAAAAATTTACATACAATTTAGAGGGGGAAAAGGATCCATGGACCTTCTCAAGGCTATCCATGGACCCCTGATTAACAATTCTTGCTCAAAACCAAAGTCGGTATACAGAGCAGACCCAGAGTGCTTTGAAAAATCAATCAACCTGACAGCTGAAGCTATGAGAACATGGTAGCATCTAGGACACAGAGAAACAGTTGAGCAAATCAAAGATCTGATCCCTTTTTCACTCCTTATATAGGAAAAGACTGAATAGGGTTGAGGGGGGAAGTAGTAACATTTACTAAGCGTCTACTATGTGCCATAGGCCACACTCAGCGCTCTTCAGGAATAATCTGGTCTCAACTCTTAGAAGTGGATGAAATAAGGGTTCCAATCATAATATTAAAGAGGAGGAAACTAAGGCTCAAAGAAATGAAAAAACACAACAAGGCCCCCACCTGCTCACACTCACTCTACACACTTTCTATGTACACAGGAATCTATTCCATAGAAAAAAGAAACAGATCACTAATTAGAAGGCTGCAACCCTTTAGTGGGGTTTTGTTTTAACCTTGGGGCAACTTTCCCACTCAGGTAAAACTCTCTGTAACTATTTATCAATGTAAAAGATTTTCCTGAATACTGTACATCTCAAAATACTGAAATACATTAGATTGAAAAGCTGTTTTAAGATTGTAACTCTTATCCATTATTCTTGACTTCAAATTTTTGTTTTATCAAAATCAACTATTTTCAATAGTGGGTTTTTACTCAAGTACTGTAAAAAGGAACTTAGGAAATGAACATATATTGTTTAAAAAAAAAAAGTCACTAAATTCTTGTTTTATAATATATCTAGAGTCAAACACAAGTAGTTTCAGTATTTGAATCCCAATATCCTTAGTCCAAGTCCAGTATTTTACATCTATTTCTCACTCTTTCAAAATTTATTCCAGAAATTTTGATATATTTAGGGTATAGTATTCCTGACACTTGAGAGAAGGTAACAGCATTCTATGATTAGAAAAATTTTCAGTATCCAGTAGATGAAGGTATAAACTCAATATATAGTTAACAACAAAGCAGTTTTTAAAAAATTTTAAGAACATAAAAGCAAATTTACCTCTAATACATCAGAAGTGATAAGTTTCATTACACGATCATTTGGGTCCTTAAATTCTTCAGTAATTTCAGCTCGTTGCATATTTTTCTTCATTCTGTATGACAGCTAAATAATAATGTCTTTTAAAATAGATGCTTTAAAAGATATATTTTAAGTACTGAAAAAAGTAAGCCAGCAATAAAAATCATCTATAAGTAAATATGGACCAAAAACAAAAAAAAAGCCAGATCTACTGGAGAAGGAAATGGCAACCCACTCCAATATTCTTGCCTGGAGAATCCCAGAGACAAAGGAGCCTGGTGGGCTGCCGTCTATGGGGTCGCACAGAGTCGGACACGACTGAAGCGACTTAGCAGCAGCAGCAGTAGCAAGTATGTACTTAAGTTAAGTACATACTTACTCTGAAAAATATATTTTTCAAAGACTGTTAAACAACTTTTGAAATAACCTTTAATAACCCTTGTAGGTCACATGCTTACAAATTCAGAGAAGTTACCTGATTTGCCAACTGATGGAACTAGAACCTTTTGATTAAAATGCTCTTTCAATCTAGCATCTGAAAGTGTCACAAGACTGAAGAAATATATATTAGTGGAAATTTCAACTTTTCACTAACTGACATTAAAATCCCTTAGTTCTCTTTCAGTAGCCTCTCTGATGTCTGAATAAAGGCATAAGCAAATGCAGATACCCATCTGACTTCTTCTTCTAACCATCTACTTAATGGACAACATTCAGAAACATTCCATTATTAGGAGAGACTGAATTTTGCTTTCAAAAAAAAGTAATCAGAAAGCATTTTTTTCCTCTGTTCTTTTTCTGGCCATGACACACAGCTTGTAGGATCTTAGTTTCCTGACCAGGGAATGAACCCAGGCCCTCAGCAGTGATAGCCTGGAGTCCTAACCGTTGGATCATGAGGGAATTCCCAATATTTTTCTTGTATTTTAAGAAATCTTTTTTCTTTTCTTTTTTTTGGCCATACTACATAGCATGTCAGGATCTTAGCTCCCTGACCAAGAACTGGGATCGAACACACGCCCCCTGAATTGGAAGCACAGAGTCTTAACCACTGGACCACCAGGGAAGTCCCAGAAGCCTTTTTTCAAGTATTGGGAATTATATAATGCTCTTTCCACTTTCTGGAGAGTGAGGCACTTTACGGACAATGAAACAGAATTTCTCATTTTGAAAAACAATCTCTTTCAGGTAACATACCAATTTAGGCATTGCTGTAAAGTGAAATGCTCTGTCTAGTCGCAGTCTCCTAAAAATATAAGCTGCATCAAAGTGTTGTGCATTTATCAAATCTTGCTGAAATTTTAAAATTTCATCCCAATCCTTCAGGGCAACTCTAATCTGCAAACAAGAGGAATAAAAAAATTGTTAGTAAATGCAAATCTTTTTTCACAAATGTATTATAATTTTGAAACACTGGCATTTTCTTTAAAATCAGCTGGCTATGAAAATATTGCACTTGTTTCATATTTCAGCTGGAGGAAAACAACTCACAAATACTACCTTTTGTTTTGGTTGACACAGTTGGGTGTTATATAATCCATATAGCAGATACAAAGCACCAACTCTGATCTGGAAGGTGTATGGAGGTAAAAAATATCTCCAAGCCGAAGTCAAAGCTTCTTTTGTAAACGTGTTCTTTTCTAAATTTCTCATTCTACCACTAGAAAACAGAGAACATATATTATAATTGTGAAAAAAAATAACAGCAGAGATTTATACTTGTTTAAATAGCAGCTGCTAGAAAGCAGATGGGCATGCCACACCTGATCCTTTCATGATTCAAGGATAAAGACCTAATTTTCTGCTGTGCTTCTTACACTGAGGCCCTAGGTACTCTTGATGCATCTTCCAAAAGCATCAACTTTATTGCTGAATTGGGAGCAAAAGGAGTAGGGTTACAACTAACTACTGGTTTAAGAATTTTAAATATGTAATATATTAAAATAACCATGGTAATGTTACAGAATAAAATACAAAGATCAGGTGCATTTTGACAAAATGGATTAACCTAGAGGGTATTATGCTAAGTGAAATAAGTCAGAAAAAGATAAGTTCTGCATAATCTCACTTAGTGTGGAATCTAAAAAACAAAGAAACAAACAAAACAGAAACATATAAACAGAGAGCACTGTGATGGATGTCAGAGAGGAAGAGGGTAGATGGATGGGCAAAATAGGTGAAGGAGATTAAAAGATACAAACTTCCAGTTATAAAACAAGTAAGTCACTGCATATAATATACAGCATAAGGAATAAAGCCAATAAAAATAATATTTCAATAATTTTATATGGTGACAAATGGTCACTGAACTTGTGGTTGATCACTTGTAATGCATTTGACTGTGGAATCACTACGCTGCACATCTGAAACTAACATGCTGTAACTCAACTATCAGTCAGTTCAGTCACTCAGTCATGTCCGATTCTTTGTGACCCCATGGACTGCAGCACGCCAGGCTTCCCTGTCCATCACCAACTCCCAGAGCTTGCTCAAGCTCATGTCCATCGAACTGGTGATGCCACTAAACTATCTCACCCTCTGTCGTCCCCTTCTCCTCCTGCCTTCAATCTTTCCCAGCATCAGGGTCTTTTCAAATGAGTCAGTTCTTTGCATCAGCTGGCCAAAGTATTGGAGTTTCAGCTTCAGCATCAGTCTTTCCAATGAACATTCAGGACTGATTTCCTTTAGAATGGACTGGTTGGATCTCCCTGCAGTCTAAGAGACTCTCAAGTCTTCTCCAACACCACAGTTCAAAGGCATCAATTCAACTCAACTATACTTCAATTAAAAAATATATGTGCATATTATTATGGAGATTTCCCCCAGTAGCCTCAGGGGGTCCTAATCTGTTCTTGAGATATTTGGGTGAGAAAGTTGGAGCACCACAGCACAATGTAACCCTCCTCCTCCTCCTCCCAATTCTGCAGGGAAAAAGTTCACCAATGTAAACTGCAGGGTAACAAAGGAGACCCCACTATATTCCAAAGCCTGGGCCCTTTAAGTAATGAATATACTACAAGAGTGAAAAATACCTATTACAGTACTGGCAACCAAAGCAATTTCTAAAGAAAATCCACCACTCCTTAAATAATCTCTACTTGTTTTCTCATTTTAGTTCCTTCTTCATTAAATTAGAAGTTGGGGCAACCACAGCAAAATTTTTCTAAACCACCACTTTTCCCAAGAGGGATACAGTGAAAAATATCACGGGTTTCAGAAACAGTAAGACATACTGGTTTCAGTACTTGCTGTGCCACCTACTAGTTGTGTGATCATGGAAAAATTACTTAACCTTTTTAAACCTCAATTTCCTCATCTATAAAACAAGGATAATTACTGATCTCAGAGCTGTTCTACGGATTACATACAGCTATAAAGGCATTACATTTAGGACCATTAAAAAAAAATGAGTTCCTCTCCTTTCATTAATTGTACAACAAATGGTTCTCCATTCTCCATCCCCTGCAGTGGACAAACTACACAGGTATTTGTTTTACATCAACAAGGAGAAAAAAGAGAATGTTCACATTTTATTCAGCAGAACACAAGCATTATAATCACAAGGACTCATTCATTTTATTACTTTAGCCTTTTCAATATTTTAAGTATTATGCTAATGGAATACTAGATCCATCCAGTCACTGTCCTCACAGAGCTAAGTCTAGTGGAAAGAAAATTTAAAATAATAATAACGACTATTTCTTGAGCACTTAAGAGTGCATTTAACATAGATCACAATCAGGGGAGGACTCTGACCACATTCAGGGAGTGGGGCTCCATAATCCATGCTTCTCACCACTACACTATACTGCCTTCTGAACTACACAGTTAAAATGTGATTAATTCAAGAATAAAATAAGCACAAAGTGCTACAAGAAAAAAAGCATGAACACCATATTTAGTCCAGAAGGGCTAAGGAATGTTTCCCTGAGGAACTGTCACAAGAGCTTAAATCTGAACGAAGAATAAGGTAGCCAGGCAAAGGCAGTTGGGGTAAAGGTCCAGACTGAGGAAACGCATGTAGAGAGCCATGGAGTGGGCTGGCAGATGAAGCTGCTACGCTGGGCAAAGGCCAGTCACGAAGGGTCTTGACAACCTTGTTAGGGAATGTGAGCTGTACTCAGAGGCAATGGAAACCATTTAAGGGTGGTATGAAAGGCCGTGACATGATTAATTTTGCACTTTACAACTTCAGCGGTTGTATGAAAAACGAATTCAATCACGCAGGGTTTTGTCTTTGCTTGCGTGTTTGTTTTTAAACATGGAGTTCTAAGAACACAAGACTAGAGGGAGGGCACGCGACGGTGATCTAGGTCAGGATGAGGCAGCGGAGGTAGAAGAGTTCAGAAGGACGGCCAAGTAGAGCTATACATATCTGGGAGGAGGCCGCAAAATGGATGGATGAAACCCAAGCCAACGAAATCGCCCTGGGAAAACGCGTAGCCAAGCACAGATGACGGCCCAGGAGAGATGAAGGCAGTGTTCAGGCTGCCACTTTGCTCAGCCCTTCCTAGGTGCCGCAAAGCGTAAGGGATGGAAGCAAGTTGTTACGCCGCCCCTGAGCCCACAGATAGGCGGGACAAGAAACACCCACCAGAAGATGGTTCCGAACTTCATACTCCTCCAGAGCTCAGTGAAGTCCTCGAAGCGCACGCTATCCATCTCCTGGAAGCGGCTGAGCAGTGCCTCGCAGTCGTCCTTCAAGGCTGCAGAGGCCTCCATATCTGTAAAGCAAGCAGGCCACGCGCGGGGCAGCTGCGGGCGGTAGCCGAGGAAACGAGCCCCGCCCACTACGACCTGACGCGCCCTCCGTGACGCGTTTCCGGCCGCTTTAACTCCACCTCCAGCCGGATCTACCCAAGCTTTCGCGATGTTTTCTGCGCCTGCGTAACCGTTTACCTCAGGCGCTCAGATCTCATAAAGAAGTAAGGTGGGCGCGATTAATTTCAGTAAATAAGTTTACTTCTCAGGAGACCTGTGAGCCAAAGAAGGATTTTATGTCTATAGACCTTATACCTTATACAAATCATTGTTACACTTACCATCTCTCCCTTTTAAAGTGATCCTAGGGTGACAAGTCAACTTTTACACCTAAGAAGAAACATCTCCCAACCTCAAGCCACTGCCACCTGGAAATAGGATCTAAGGAGGGTTTACTGAGAAGTAGACTGGACTGCAGAGGCGGGCATGGCAACCCACTCCAGTATTCTTGCCTGGAAAATCCCATGGACTGAGGAGCCTGGCGGGCTATAATCCATAGGATAGCAGAGTCAGACATGACTGAAGTAACTGAGCACACACCCACGCAGATTGGACTTACTCTCTTATAGGCTATAAAACCCGTGCTTAATGTGTGGCTCTCTGGTTGTAGCCTCAACACCCTTCACTCTTGAGAAGCTCTTGTAAATATTCCCACCACCACCACCACCGCAGTCTAGCACATTACTTAGCAAAAAGTACTGTGTCTGATTTTGTTATGTTCCGTCGCTAAGTCTTGTCTTTTTTTGACCCCGTGGACTGCATTACTGCATGGCTTCCCTGTCCTTTATTATCTCCCAGAGTTTGCTGAAACTCATGTCCATTGAGTTGGTGATGCCATCCAACCATCTCATCCTCTGTCAACACCCTCCCCCCCTCGCCGCCCCCCACTTCCCCACTTCTCTTCCGTCTTTCCCAGCATCAGGACCTTTTCCAATGAGTCAGCTCTTCAAGTCTGGTGGCCAGAGTACTGGAGCTTCAGCTTCAGCATCAGTCCTTCCAATGAGTATTCAAGAGTTGATTTCTTTTAGGATTAACTGTTTTGATGTCCTTGGTGTCCAAGGGACTCTCTAGAGTCTTCTCCAGCACCATGGCTGAATCCTTCTTCTTTGTACATTCCACCTTCTAGCTTCTCTCAGGAGCTGGCTATCAAGTAATATTTTGTACCTTTCACTATTTCTGTGATTGCAAGCCATGCTATTCTTATGCTTTTGGAGAGTTATCCTAAAAGTATAAGGGCTCTCTGTAACTTTCCTTATCATTCATCTTTTTTTTAAAAAGTTATGTAATATGCATTATAGAAAAACTTATGTAACATGTCTGAATAAGACACATAGAAGGAATATGAATACCTGTGTACCTTCTACATGTATAGGAACTGTAACGTGACCAACACCTTTCACATCAATCTCTGAATTCCTCCTCTAAACTATTCTCCTGCCTCTGCCATTACTTTAGTAACAACTATCTTATTTTGTTTCTCATTCTCTTGTAAATATTTTATCACATGTGTTCAGATCTCTAAACAATATATTGTTTACTTGTGGTTGATTTTGAGCTTTAATGGTGTTGCAATTTCTAATACATAGTCTTTGAATTGCTTTTTAAGTTTAATAGTATTTTTGAGATTCATTTATATTATTTCTCATAGCTGTAATTCACTTATTTTCATTACTTCCTAATACTCTACTGTGTGAATACACAGTTTATTATTTCCTTAGTGAAAATTTAGGTGAGTTCCAGATATTGCTGTTAGAAACCATGTTTTATGAACACTTTTTCCTGTCTTATTTGTAGGATTGCCAGATAAAATACATGAGACCAAATTAAATTTGAATTTCAGACCAACTAAAAGAACTATTCATTGTTCATCTTAAATACAGTTTCACGGGGTACCCTTTATTTCTGTTGGTTTAATATGGATGGGCAATGCCAAAGAATGCTCAAACTACCACACAATTGCACTCATCTCACACGCTAGTAAAGTAATGCTCAAAATTCTCCAAGCCAGGCTTCAGCAATACGTGAACCATGAACTTCCAGATGTTCAAGCTGGTTTTAGAAAAGGCAGAGGAACCAGAGATCAAATTGCCATCATCCACTGGATCATCGAAAAAGCAAGAGAGTTCCAGAAGAACATCTATTTCTGCTTTATTGACTATGCCAAAGCCTTTGACTGTGTGGATCACAATAAACTGTGGAAAATTCTGAAAGAGATGGGAATACCAGACCATCTGACCTGCCTCTTGAGAAACCTGTATGCAGGTCAGGAAGCAACAGTTAGAACTGGACATGGAACAACAGACTGGTTCCAAATAGGAAAAGGAGTACGTCAAGGCTGTATATTGTCACCCTGCTTATTTAACTTATATGCAGAGTACATCATGAAAAATGCTGGGCTGGAAGAAACACAAGCTGGAATTAAGATTGTCAGGAGAAATATCAATAACTTCAGATATGCAGATGACACCACCCTTATGGCAGAAAGTGAAGAAGAACTAAAGAGCCTCTTGATGAAAGTGAAAGAGAAGAGTGAAAAAGTTGGCTTAAAGCTCAACATTCAGAAAACTAAGATCATGGCATCTGGTCCCATCACTTCATGGGAAATAGATGGGGAAATAATGGAAACAGTGTCAGACTTTATTTTTTGGGTCTCCAAAATCACTGCTGATGGTGATTGCAGTCATGAAATTAAAAAACACTTACTCCTTGGAAGGAAGGTTATGGCCAACCTAGATAGCATATTTAAAAGCAGAGACATTACTTTGCCAACAAAGGTCCGTCTAGTCAAGGCTATGGTTTTTCCAGTGGTCATGTATGGATGTGAGAGTTGGACGGTAAAGAAAGCTGAGCGCCGAAGAATTGATGCTTTTGAACTGTGGTGTTGGAGAAGACTCTTGAGAGTCCCTTGGACTGCAAGGAGATCCAACCAGTCCATCCTAAAGGAGATCAGTCCTGTGTGTTCATTGGAAGGACTGATGTTGAAGCTGAAACTCCAATGCTTTGGCCACCTGATGCGAAGAGTTGACTCACTGGAAAAGACCCTAATGCTGAGAAGGATTGGGGGCAGGAGGAGGAGGGGACAACAGAGGATGAGATGGTTGGATGGCATCACTAACTCGAGGGAGGCCTGGCGTGTTGTGATTCACAGGGTCGCAAAGAGTCGGACACGACTGAGCGACTGAACTGAACTGAATATGGATTTCTACTTATATGTTACAGGAGTGAGGAGTATTTATATCTGAGAGGAATTATTAGATGATAAAGAGTGCAAATGTAAAACTTAACAAGATTTATACTTTACTATCAGTGAATAAGCATTCTCATTTCAGCCAAATCATCTCAGAAACTTGGTATCTAGTTCTGGTCTTAAAATGCGTTTTCCTCACAAGGCCAGGGGAGCAATGGAACTCTCTGGAGCCTCTTTTAACAAGGGCACAAATCCCATTAAGGTTTCATCCTGAAGACCTAATCACCTCCCAAAGTCCCACCTCCTAATACTGAGGTTAGATGTCAACATATGAATTTTGAGGTGCCACACACACACAGAAAATATAGCAAACACCTTGGACTCAAGCCTCAGTAACTGTTCTTTGAATAAATAGATTTCACTGGAAGAGCTAGAAATGGGCCTGTTTCCCCCATTCTTCTGGTCATTTCTTCTCTGGTCTGTGTCACGCGAGATCCTCTCCCACCCTCAATCATGTGTGTGTTGTCCTTGTGCAAGCAAAGGGGAAGGTTTTAGGAACAATCAAAGATGAATCAGATGGGAAACTTGCTCTGAAGGAACTCAGTTTAATAGGGGAGAAAAGACATACATAAATGATCACAGAAGGCTGAAAAATAATCAGAAGTAAGCAACGGCTTAAGGTGATGTTCATAGGGCCAGCAAATATTAGCAGCTGAATTTGCCTAGAAAGAGGCAAAGCACCTACCCAGGCTCTCCAGGATCCTCTCTAATTGGGATTGTCTCTAATTTTACTTCAGTTAGGTTTTTGCTTTAAATATTCTACCTGCAGGCTGGGCAGTCGGGCAAGTTTATAAAGGCTTATCCCAAATCTTGTCCAGTAGTCCTGTTCAAGTAATCATAAGCAGTTCTGTATGGAAGCATTAAAAAAATTTTTTTTCAAAGAGCCAGTAATATTGTCCAGAAATATATGGAAAAGATCTCTACATAAAATAGTGTTTCTTAATGTTGTAATATTCCAAAGATCTCTAAAGAATATTTGACTTGCCAGTATTCTAGCCTACTTGTCAGGCTACATATGCAATTTTAAAAAATGCTTTTGTGATAAACATTAAAGCATACCACTCCCCCAAACCTCCACCCTGCTCTCCTCTGTGAAAGAATCACCAGTTTACAGTGATTAAGCATCCATAAGATGAAAAGAGTTGTAGCACTAAAGGGCACTTCTCTAATTAAACAGACTGAGGCTACTGATCAGTTTTTATTAGGAAAAAAATATTCACAACACCTCAGCCACATTTTTTTAAATGTCAAAATAAGAGAATGTTTAATGTTCTTTTAGAGAATCCTATTTGAAAAAACATAAACATAAAAAGCATAAATAATGTCCTTTTAGGGAATTCTGTTTGAAAAACATAATGAATTTTCCTGAAGAAAACAAAATATAAAACGTAGTCAGCTGCGGATATACAGGGGGTAATTTATTCTAAGCAATACCTCGCCCCGCACTTTACAACAGACTGCGTAATCATAAACTAATTACAGATTAAATTTAAGGCCCCGAGCTTTTCCACTTTCCGTAAACTCACTACCCTTCTGTCCAAAAAGATTATCTTCTCCCAAAGGATTCTCAAGGTGCAGTCACACAACAAGTTCAAAAAACAGGACAACCAAAAAACCAAACCAACAATAAAAACCCACCTGGGTAAGCTAAAGTTTCTATTTACTTAATCAGGCATATCTCAAATGCTTAATTTAAAATAAACGAAGTCTCTGAGTGCCTTCAGGCAAATATCTTGAAATAAACACACAACTCCTCTATTTTTGACAAGTTATTAGTAGATGAGGAGTAATTTTTAAAAAATCTTACATAGCTACTCAATCTTTTAGGCGAACCCTCGGTATTTCTCTGTTTACAGAGCAGAGGATCACACTCCAAAGGATCTGCTCAGGAGTTCAGAAGACAGTTCTATCCACAGCAACAATTCCTGTCTCCGTCCTTCAGATCTCTCCGTCACCACCTCCCCTTCTCCCTCCGCAACCCCAACATCCAAAGCGACCAAGTTTGAGGAAAGGCGGGCGGCAAAATCCGACGAGTCTCGGAAGACAACAAGCAGCGCGAAGCCCTCGCGCCAGCGCCTCCGCGCGATCACCCGCCCGCGCGCGTGCTTCCAAAGGCCGGGCGGGGCAGCGCCTCCACATGCTCTCCCACACGTAGGCGGGAGCCTGGGGCAGCGGCCCCACGCGCCGCTCCTGCCGCCTCGCGTCGGCCCCCAGTCCGGACTGGGGGAGGGGCCAGGGCTGCGGGTGCTGCGCCCCAGCACGTACCGGGGCGTGGCCTGCAGGGCGGCGGGCGGGGTTTGGGGAAGTTTCTTTGGGCGGCTCGCGTTTCACATCCTTATCATGTAGGCACTAGGGAGCTAGGAACAGAAGTGGTAGCCGGTCCCTTCCGCATCCAGCTATTTTCCCCGATGAGGGTCTGATCACTGCCGCTCTCAGGCACCTGTCTTTCCTCTCCGTCCGGGAATGGAGCCAAGAAAAGGGAATAAAAGAAATTAAATAGTACAAGGAGATCGGGTGTCTGAGCAGCGTCTTGGATAAAACCGTCCACTACAGGTAAGAATAAAAATTATGTCCAAACCTCGGAAAGGTGTGAACACAACAAAGCTCCAGAAGGTGTTCATAGGAGGTAGTGGTAAAGTGTAGCTTTTGTCTTACGAGGAGACTATTTTATTTCAGATCCTACAGATTGAACTAATTCTCTGTAAAATGATCTGGGACAACAGGTTCAGCGCTATTTAAAGGGATGAAATACGAGCGAAGTGGTTAGTAGCAGACTTAAAAAAACACCCGAGTTAACATTTTTTTCTTTACATTTTTGTTGGTTTTAGTTAACAACCTGTTTGCAATGGTTTTATTTAGTCAAGCCCCGTTAAGTTTTTTTGTATTCGTTGCAACTTGTTTTTGACGTTGCTACATTAGAAATTTGAACTTTTAGAATGCTTAACTTTCAGCAAACCCTGTAACTTTAAGTTCATCTTTTTTTTTGCATTTTAAAGGTTGTAAGGAGAAACCGAAATTTAGAAATGGTAGTTGTGAGGTTAACACAAGCTTAAAAGAAAATAAATGTGTCTAGCATGCCTTTAGATCAAATAGCGCTGACAAAACTGTACCATATATTCATGTGGCCTTTTATAGTTTATCACTGTGCTTTTCATAAACCACCTCATTTACCTGTGAGTTAATGTCGCCATAAGCAGACACCTGAATCTCTAGTTCAAACTCAAAACTCACTAAATAGCACCAGAACACTTTTATTCATTTCCATTTGTCTTTCCATTCCTCTCATATAACATCCCCTCAATGTCCTCTGTGATTGCATTACCACCCTCAGTTCCCTACATCCCTATTGCTTTCTATTGATATTTGCCATTTAAACAGTTAATGGGGAAAGGGGTAGGGTTTTACTGGACTGGCTGGCACCCCACCAGCTCAGAGGCTCTGAATTTTAGGCTACCTCTCCAAGACTTTTGTCATCTACAAAATGAGATACCGGTCCTAATTCATAGGGTTTTTTGGAAGATTGTGAGATAACATGCAAAAAGCTCAGCACAGAGTACTAACAGACATTAGGTTCATTTTAACTCTTAATCTAAAACTTGTATGCAGCAGTGGTAGAATCTCCATGGAACTCTTTCAGTTCCGAAGTGAACAGTGAAACTTAGAACAAATGAACAAAATACACCAAACTCCTTTGTCATACTTTCTTCAGATGTGAAAATAACACTATGGTCATTCATTCACATCAGCATCAGAGAAGGGAAAAGTATAGCCATGCAAAAGGAAGGGAGACATTACAGGTCTATCTATGGTTGCTGGGGTAGGGCTATACTTGGATGAAGCCATTATAAAGGCATTTGTGATGGTCTCAAAGAGGCTGGCACGCTGCTGGAGGAAGGACTGGTTCTGCTATTTAAAACAGCTTCAAGCACTCCAGGGGGCTTGTTTTCTGAATCAGAGGGGTGGATACTGGTTTTCTTCCAGCTGCACTGTTCTTTAACGTGGCTTTCTCATCTAAATCATTGCTCTCAAAAGTCATTTTCCTATTCTTGGTCATTACAGATCTGACCATTACTAATACCTGAAAATGATAAACGTCTAGATTTCAGCTTACTTTGCTACCAAAATGAGAATTTATTTCAACTGGGAATATTATGCAACTACTTTATTCTAAAATACCACCTCTAGTACTATCTGTAATTAAATTCAGAAGCACTTTGGATCATAGTATTTGCAGTGAAATATGCATATGCCTCACAAAACTTAGACTGAGTCTTAGTAAATGTTTGTTCCCAAACTTTCATGTAATTATAATCACATTTTCTTCATTCTAAAATTAAAAACAGCCACCTAAGGTCTGTGGCTTAATTTTATTCAGGATGGTCCTGTAACCTCAGTATACTGGGCCTAAGGCTCTGTATGTATTTAATATGTCCATAAAAATAATCTGTTGTTACTTTTAGGAGCAAGGATTCACTGTTTGTTATATCTTTTTTTGCTGAGTTTTTAAATTTTAAGTGAGAATGTATTACTTTTACAATAAAAAAAAATCTCTATTTTTAAAATGTAGGAAAATGAATAAAGCTATTAAAAATTTTAAAACATACATTATCATTAAGGCAAAAACAAAGCAAGGTTTTTCTCATTTCATATTAAGAATCAGAAAACCTAAGTTTAAATCTTTGGTCTTCCATTTATTACCTTTAAGGCTTGGACAAATCCTTTATCACTCAAGGTCTAAATAGCTTCATCTGTGAGTGAAAATAGATTGGAAATCTTACAATGAACTTCTAACCCTTACAACATTACGTAACTATAATGTTAAGGATTTGTTTCATTCATCCCATTCATATTAAAACATTAAAATTTTGTTTTACTTTAATAAAGGTTCATAAATTCATAAATGACAGTTTTCTAAAAGCATATTTTTTACAGTGGAATACTATGGTTTGTTATTATTTAACATTACAGTTAGGGACACAGTATAAATTAAAGTGATGGCAATAGGGTAAATGTAGAAATAGCAAGAATAATGTAATATAAAATACTTAAACTGTTGGTAAACAATTTTATGAGTTGGAGGTGTTGAAACAAATATTATTTTAACATAAAAGCTGGTCAAAGGGGGCCTGGTCCACAGAAGATGTTTATTTGATGTAACAAAACAATACAGTTAGTGTTAGAAGATCCAACCACAAAGAGCAAAAGGAATGAAAAATTTGTACAATGCACATAGAAAAACAAGATGTTTACTGTGACAACTATATATTTCTAAAATAATGCTTCTAAAATTACTCAATTATTGAAATCTATATGAAAACAGAAAGATGTTAATAGCGACAAAGTGCATAAAACCAAACATCAAATTTTGAGCAAATTAACATTACTAGGCAATTTTGCTAACAAAGCATGATTTTTTTTTGTTCACAATCTGCTCAAAATACCTTTATACCAACAGGGTGGGCAGAACATTTAGGTTTAATATCAATTACACAATATTAGCATAAACTTCCACAACTACAGATAGGGTATTGTCTTCTTTTGAGCTGGCAAAGTGACTACAGAAACATCAAATCATTTCTCTGAATTGAGAATTTTATCCAAATAAATGCCACATACCTTCCAGATATATGTATATCTTTCTATATCATGTAAATGGCTTTACCCATTTAAATAATAAATCATACAAGCATTTAAGAATCATTATTATATGATTAACAATGTCATGTTCCAGGTTTAATAATTTCATAGGCCAAAAAAAATTTCTTCTTAAAAACTAGTTTTATAAATGCAGAATATATTGCATGAGTAACTGCTGGTATTTTTTTAAGAAAATATATTGTGCAATTGCGGCTACCATGTACTGCTGGCAAATCATTATTGTTTATGTAAAATGTGAAAAAAACTGAGTAAAAATTTTTAAACTCATCATGATGAAAGGTTACAGCCTTCTTAAAAAAATTATATTGGCATCTTATTAAAAATAATTCGATAAGGGACAAACTCCCTAGCCCAAAATAAATAAATAAAAAGGTGCATTCTAAAAATGATGCTACTGCAATGCAATGGTTTAAATACCGAAGAACTGTGAAAATGTGCTGTGTGTGATCTGGTGTTAAAGAACATACTAAAAAAGAGCATTAATGTAAATTAAGTAGAAAGGGGATCAAAATGGAACTAACCGAGTTTGTGCAGTATTTGTAGCCAGGCTTCTAAAATTAGATATAGAAAATATAAATAGACTGCTTTAGGTAATGAGCCACCAGTGTCCAAAAAAAGGAATGAGATTATGAAAAGCTCAGTTAACTTGATCCAAAGCTCTGAGTAATTCTTCACCCTGCAATAGGTTTCTGCTGCCTTGTATAGGAGCATTAACTTCACAATCATAACTGGTCAGCTGTGGTAGTCCACTCTCATCCATTGATTGCCCCAGCAGTCTACATGCTAAATCTGAAAAACAAAGAGATATCTAAGTATTCATTCATCTAATCAATGAATATTATTAAACAGCAACTATACACTAGATATTTGGGAAAATAAGGCCAGTTTGCTCTAGAAGGGTTTTTAGTCTGTTAGGCAAAACTACAATTATGTAATCAACAGAGTGCAAACAAGCATTACTGGTGCTATGTCACAATTGTTTAAAAGAACCTTGAAGGCACAGAGGAGTGATATAAACCAATTTAGAAAAAGGCATTAAAATGTACAAGTTTCAGCTTCTGTTCATTATTGATAGGACACAGACACAGATCAAAGATAATTCAGAGCTCCATCTGGAAATTATTATTGATCAAATAAAATGCAACCTTACTTTTTAATCCTGGTAAGGAATGGAAATCACTCTCACTTGGAGTAAAGCTCCTAAATAAAAGTTTCATATATTTTAATTCTCTTTGTGATGTTTAAGGACAGAAAGAGTAAACTAACCAGAGGGTATTAAAATAATTGTCTTTTGCTCCATTCCATTCTGTTCACTCGATTTGCATCCTTTTACACGTTTCCAAGAAAGTGATGTGGTAGTTGCACGATCATCTGGTTGCTGTAATAATGTTCCCTGAAAACAGTAAAGTTATTTCAATTTTACTATGTTGAATTTTTTTTAAATCACGAACTTTGAAATTGGTATAAATTTGCTAACAACACATAGGCAAGATTCTTAAAGACTACTCAGTTATTTAAATTCTATTTCTTAATACTGCTGTGATGAATTCATTTGCCACTCATATGACAACTGGGTAAAAATGCTTTCCAGGTAATTTGGTCTGAAAATATCGGTATGGGTTATACTAGCACTGACTGTGTTCTGTGGGTAAGAAAGGAAAGTAACCAAAAGGGAAGAGAAAGAGACTTGGTAGTGATACTGGGGGTGGAATGAGGGGAGAACTATACTAACTCTAAAGACATCTCTAGTGTTTGGAATTTTTGAGACTATTCATTAAATGTTTGTATTTTTAAGACAGAACAGGTACAAAGTAAAAGAAACCAATGTGTAACTTCTGAGAATGTAACATTAGTATTTGGAAGATACAAGGAGTTACCTATATATCTAACTCAGAAATAGCACATCAGCTAGAACAGAAAAGCAAACATGCTGTCACACTTACAATTCCTACTGCTTGAAAAAGTGAACCATCATGTTCAATTTTTCGCTTTCTCTGAGCATTCTGCAAAGCTAGAATCTTTGGATTTAGTTCTTCCTCAGGAGCAGTAGTTCTGAAAACAATTTTTTAATAAAAATATGGTTGTTTTATTTATTTAAAAAATATCCCATTAGCTTTTTAAACAAAATATATAATGCCTATTTTCCAACATTAAGGGATATAATGTTATATATGAGTTTTCCTGATTATACTAAAGTTTATTACCCTAAAAGTCAAAGCTTATTTTTTAAAACAAAATTTCCTATTCATTACCCTATTTATAAAACAGAAGTGAACAGAACTAAATTGATGTTAAAGAGTTGAATATTGGCCTTTCATTCCATCTAATACATGCATATTCTTGGGACTACTGTAATACAAGATCAGCTTCACATTCGAATAATACTTTCACTGTTTATAAAACATTGCATCTTCATTAGTTCATTTTAGCTTTGCTCTAGTCCCCAAGATAATACACATATATAATACATATTTTATAAATGAAAAATTGAGGCCTGTTAGGTAACTTGCTCTGTTTCTAATTAGCTGCAAATATGAAAGTACACTGTCGGTCTCCTAATACCCCCTCTCCTTCCCAGCGATCTTCCCACTAAGCTGTTTTACCCTCAGTATTGATCTGGTTATCAAACTTGAACTATCTGCATCTAAAATTAATAGTAAACAGTAAAGAACTGTTTTATGTGTCAAGTACATCAATTCTGTTATATGTTTTATCTTTTCAAGAACCAGCTCCCTACCCTGAACCCCAACATAATGATAACAGATCCTCGCTCTGTTCATCTAGTTGAGAATGGCGTACGGGTAAGTGAGGCACTACTCGTAACTGCTCTCCTTCATGCAGTCTTGTTTCGTATTTTTAAAAAATTCTATAGAACCTTCAATATATAGACAGACTGAGTTATCCTTAATAAAGATAACATGTATATAAAAAATTAAAATATGCCTATCATGTAAATATCATCTTAGTAGTAGTACTTTTAATAGTTTATTTTCAATCTTTAAAACTTCAAGTTGTCTGGTTTAATACAGCACTTTGATTTTTTCAAATTACCACGAGAGGTAGTAAAGAAAAAGCCTCCATATAGTTCTGAAAGGTAAATTCATTTCTTAAAGTGTTTAGTGCATACTGTATTGGAACTAATGTAAAAAAAAATTGTTAATTTGACTAGATGTTTGTTGGACTTTGGTTTTGATAAGTACATACTTATTTAGAAAACTGAAAAATCTCATCTCTGTAACTATAAATTACAGATCATTGCTAATTCTGTTGCTAAGTTCATTATTTTCTTCATCCAATAACCATTTATAAAGCAAGTACTCCATGTTAGGTACTGAGTTAAATATTAGTAACACTGTCATTGCCCAGAGAATCTCCAACGTTGGTTGGTGATACAGTAAAAAAGTAATGTAGAATACTTCTTTGTTAATTCAAAGCTGCAAGATCTTTTCCAAGTTCCGGGAAAAGGTCTCTACTAGCATTCTAGGTCAAAGTAGTGATGCAGGGCAGGAGAAAAAGCAGTAAGCTCTGGCTATGGCAGTGCTTTTTCCTATTGCTATTAATATCTCAGTCTAGGCACTGTGGAGAAGGAATCGTTTCTGTCCCCCACTGACTCATTTTCTCTGACTACAGCCTCAAGTTTAAAATACATCAAATCCTATTGCAAATCAGACACCAAAATTATAACTTAAAATTTGGGTGGTGTCCATATATTTGCTCAAATTAACTCCATAGAAGCAATGTCCTAAAACATGCTTAGATTCCTATTGTAGCTCTTAAAAACCTATTTTAATACTTAGGGACTTCCCTGGTGGTCTAAGAAGTAAGACTCTGCACACCCAATGGATGTATTTATCAATATATCATTTCTAACTCTATGGGTTTGATCTCTAGGTCCCACATGCTGCAACCAAGGCCTAGTACAAACCACCCTCCAAAAAACCAACCTATTTAATCTGTGATATAGCTGGTGTTCTATAAATAAAAAGGAAAAACAAAAAGCAATAGTTATAATATGGTTATATATAACTACATGGTTATCTATGTATATAAATATAGCTATTAACTAGACATCCAAAATTTTTAAATGCTTATTAAGTATCTGTATTGAATGCTGAGGACTGAAGACCATCAAGTTCAATTTGGAATGGTGAATTATTAATACCCTTAAGTTGGAATGGGTTCCCTGGTGGCTCAGATGGTAAAGAATCTGCCTGCAATGCAGGAGACCCGGGTTTGGTCCCTGGGTTGGGAGATCCCCTGGAGAAAGAAATGGCTATCCACTCTAGTATTCTTGTCTGGAGAATTCCATGGACAGAGGAGCCTGGCGGGCTCCAGTCCATGGGGTTGGAAAGAGTTGAATACAACTAGGCAACTAACACACACACTTAAGTTGGGACAGCTTTTTTTCAGGTAAGCTTAAAAAGAGCTCAGAGAGGATAGTTAACTAGTCTGATTTAAGCAATTACAAGAAACTGGGCCAGTTTTTGTACATTTCTAGAACTTACTGGCTGGATTTTATTTTTAGAGGTATTAGAAGACCCTCTTACTCCTACATTTAGATAAGTGATATGACTATAAAGTAATATACAAGCTAATTTAGAAACAGTTTTTTGAGTGCTTGTTTTAAGTTAAGAATTCATATGTCAATTTTATGTTCATTCAAGTATAAATATGAAAACGTTTGCTATGTTTAAAAATAATTTACCATCATACACATTTCCTTAAGAATAATGACCAAACTATAAGTTTAATGTTACATATAAATACCTTTGACTCAAAGCGACAGATAACACATTAGGGCTTCTTGGATGAGATTTTTCTGTCTGTTCTATGACTCCTTTTCCTGCTCTGTTGGGTGAGGCTGTCCGACTTCCAGTATCACTATATGGTGACGTTGTGGCACAAGGAGGTTCTTTAGGTACGTGGGGAGGAGATGGAAATGCAATCAGTATTTTAATGTCTTCCATACCATCTTTTGTCACTGTTTTCAATTCATCATTGGTGGCTGTGGTAGTGGCGGTGGCTATAGGAGGTTCTTGCATTTGAGTGGGCGGGAATACTGTATTTGTGTTTGCACCTCGAGGACTTGTAGAACTGTTTTCCAGTGGTGACAACTGATCGAAGGAACGTAACTGGAAGTCATCATCCATTGGGATATAAGGAGCTAACATCTCCAAGTCTAAATCAGTGTCCTTTAAAACAAAGAACCAATTAGAAATTCTGGAAATGAAAAGGTCACATAGTGAAATAAAAGATGGAAAATAAATAAATAAATAAAACAAGATACATGAGTGTTTACAATGGCCATACCTTATGAAGCAAAAACAAGTTAAACCCACAGCCACTTGAGAATAAAAATTAATAAATTTTAATAGAAAATATATATAATAAACAAGTTTATATACCTGAGTGGAAAATGGATTCTTTGCTTCTGTATCTTCAGCAAAAAGTTTCTCTACCAATTCCAACTTGAATTCATTGACCATATCACTATCCACATCAAAACAATATTCACTGGGACTGTTAGGCTGTAAAAAGAATTAATATATCTTACTTTTCTCTGAGGAACCTTGCATAAATGTTTTGCTAGTTGTTAGAATTTACAAACTTGAGCTCAGAGAATACACACCAGAACTCCTCTCTTCTATCAAATTATCTAACTAGTGAGAAATTAAATTTTTGAACTTATAATTTTGTCAGTATATCCATTTCTAACTGTATATAACATCACTTATAAAATTAAAAGATGTGTTTATCTGCTTATTCTAAAGAATAAAACTCACCCACTAGTTCAACTCCCAATGGTACCTAGCTGGCCAATAACTAGATGATACACTCACTGGAATCGAACTGTGTACTGAGGCCACGTTGCTATAGTGATCTACCGAAAAATCACACAGCAACTCTGGGGGGTGGGGCAGGGACAGGGCTGCAGACTGAAGTTCTTTACTTGTATTCACCTTAATGAATGTAGTACTAGTTTAGTTTTCAGCAAGAAGTCTAACCAAAAAAGGATAGCTGTATATTCTAAGCATAAACTTTTGCCTTCCTCATCTTAACATTTTTGTTAGATTTACTCTGGTTGGATTAGAAACAAAATGATTCAAACATTTTTGTGCTAGACAAAACTGAGCCCCCAGAGAATAGATATATTCTCTAGAAGGCTATGACATGTCAGATCTCCTACTTTTAGCTTGCCAGTTTGAATCAGTAAATATTTAATGTAAAATAATGTATCACTTTTTAAGGCTTACTTGAGCCTCATTTATCAACTCGTAATACTCAAATAAGAGCTTCCCTGTCCTTGAGCATGTTTTTAGACATAAGCTCTGAAATCAAGTATGTCTACTAGATTGGGATATAGAGCCCTATTTGATACCTTCAGTCTTGGCCCAGCTAGCCCTTAAAGATTGTTTTTATTCTGTATATGAGAAAACTAATATCAAGACAGAACTTAAATTTAATATAAAGTTTTTACTCTGGGTAAGACTTGGTATTTTCATGTAATACTTACCCAGAATATCAATACAGTGATGGAAATTGTACTAAACTGGGCAAAGCTCTTTGCTACTGGATAATTCTCCAACTCAAAGGGTAATATAAATGGGCTTGGAGCAATCATAAGCACACAGTATTGTCCTCTGTGGATGTCTAAATTCAAGACTTTTATTGTCCTACTGATATTAAATACATAGAGGAGCATTTTACCCTTTGCCTTATGTTAAGGCATCTCCTTCCCACATTCCTGACTGTTTTTGGGCCTGAAACATGGGACTGAGGTCTAAGTTAGGCATAGCTTTTGCAGTAATTTTAAAAGTGCTAAAAGTCACACGAACAAAACTATGACATGTGGTTCAAATTTACAAATACATCCCCAAACGTTAAAATCTGTAAGTTATCCTTTTCTAATTATATTATGACACCTACCTCAGGTGAACTTTGTCTGGTGCTTCCATCAGAAGGACTAGCTGGCTGATCTTGAATCTGGGGCATGGTAAAAGCAAGTTCCAGTGACTCTGGATTTGGTTCTAACTTTAATGCAACTTCTTGGTTGAGTGCAGGGTCAGCACTACTTCTAAGTGGCTTTGGAGTTTCAGAGGCAGGTAATGGAGACATTGCCAAATTTATATTCTGCAATTTCTCATTAGATGAGGGGAGCATTACATCATTATACAATGGAACTTCTTCAAGTTGTTGGTCATCAGTCTCTGTGTCTGCAGAGGAAAAATCAATTTAAAGGTTACCTAGATTTTAACATATACAGAAATTTATGTCCCCTCTTAAAAAAGATTTGTCTAATTGACTTAAGTAACAAAAATGTTACCAAATTTTAATCTAAAAGTCTTCAGATACTATAGTATAACTGTAAGCCTGAGTTATCTTACCAATCCACTATTGACAACTTCTGTAATCTATATAGCATAAAAACCCCTGCATTCCAACCTTCTCATACTGTTTATTCATTAAAGTTTAACCTAGTTGAAATTAGTTTTCTTTTTCAATATCTGATATTATGGTATGACTCCTTATTTATTCTTTAGCTCAACTTATGGCTACTGCAACATAACTGCTAACTTGTGAAGAAAACATGACAGTAAGATACAGAAATAGCAGAGTAGCTGAGAACAATTAAAAGTGGGAAGAAGAAATACCCTAAAAACACTATGAAGCACAATTTCCAACAATGTGACAAAAGCAGGAATGCTAAGGAATTACAGGGCCAAAGGCCACAATGTCCAAATGATTATTAGCAAAAAATGTTAAAGTTTAGGCAACTAACAAAATAACTAAAGACCCACCATTGCTGCCAAAATCTAAAGATATGATTGTGTCTCCAGCAGCTGGGGCCAGCAAAGTTAAAGCATCAGGCTCCTTCTTAAGTTTATCAAAGAGACTGCTTGTATCTTCTGATTCAACTTTGGTGAATAGCTGAGTCATTTTCATGTCTGAAGATTCAACTGGTTTGAGGACACATTCTGTTTGTTGAAGGGAGAAAATCAAGTCGTGCTGAATAATACCACTGTCAAAAAAGAGAGATTAGTAATTCTTAAATGAACACTTGACACAATGTTGGAGAAGGACTCTGAAATGTCTCTCAAAAAAATTCAAAATTCTGCTTTATGGAATGATGCCTTAAAACATCTCTCATGCCTACCTGGTCATGTTCAGGATTTAAAATCCCAATATGAAATAAAGACCTATTAAAATTCACAATACAAGATAATTCAAACACTTGATTAATTTCAAGTAAGAAACTTCAGCTATCCCTTTGAGAAGATTGGTGGTGACAAAGAAATGTAACAGTCAAGTACATGTAGGACAATAAACAGATCTTTTGTGCCCACATGGAATGAAATTAACACAGAACTCCTGGACACTAATACATGAAGCATGATCTAAGGATGGTCCTAGAATATTAAGATATAAAGATAAATGATGAAGGTCCTTCTCAGAGGGGCACTGTTTTTTCCTTGGTGGTAAGAAAATGACCTGTGATACCACCTACAGGGTAAGAGTTGAAGAGGGACGATGAACAGCACCTCCATCGTCATGTTTCACTTAATTTTGTTGTTGTTTAGTTGCTAAGTCATGTCCGACCCTTTTGCAACCCAATGGACTGTAGTCCACAAGGCTCCTCTATCCATGGGATTTCCCAGAAAAGAATCCTGGAGTGGACTGCCATTTCTTTTTCCAGGGGATGTTCCTGACCCAGGGATCAAACCAGGGTGTCCTGCATTGGCAAGCAGATTATTTACCACTGAGCCACTGCTGCTTTAATCAAGAAACTTTAAGTGTTTACTAAATGAACTGAGGATTCAAAGTTCAAAATATTTAACCCTTGCCTTAGGCAGTGTAAAACCCATTGTGAAAGTAGGTGTGAAACAATTAAAATACAGTGATAATTGCTAAAATGGGGGAGGTTTGTGTCACAGAGGTCAACAAGCTGAAATTTGATAGCCATAATATTCACAAGCCAGTCCACTAACAGAAGAGTTCATGAATACACAAGAGTCGTGTGTCCCATCATACAGCCTTTTACAGTAATCTCACAAATAATTTCTTAACCCGCATTTTAACCTTTTGAGGTAAGTTTTATCATCTCTCCTAAATGGATGAAATTCAGAGAAACGAGATTTCCCCAAGTCATGGAGCTAATGACGGACAAAGCTATGACACAAACCTAACTATTCCAGGGCCAGAATTCTTTTTACAAAAATAATATAGTTGCCTTGAGATAGTTTATGATGATAGCTGTATGACTAGAACAAACTAATCCATCAGAGATGTGGTATTTTTTCAAGGTCTTTTTTCAAATGGGAGTAAAAAGGATGGGGATGACTAGCTACTGATGGTAATTAGTGGAATCAGTGAAATCAGTTTCTAGCTGGCCTAGAAACTCAGGTCAGAATACTGAAAACCATAATTGGGTAGCAATGTGAAAATAAAATTCAGTTATCATTTATAATCTTTTCTATAAATGAAAAGAGTATTCAAAGACTTACTACTTGCTGCCCCCAAACATTTATTTTCCAAGCTTACCTCACAACATAATTTACACACACAATGCACTGGGGCTGAGAGTTCTTCGTGTTATATATGACAGTTGCTTGAGTTTCAATCCAGACATATCCACCTCTTTTGGCAAGCATTCTGTACTGTCCTGTTGTGACTTGTCCTTTAGTAAACACTAGGAGTGAAAAGGAAAAAAGTGTCACGTAGAGAAAATAACTTCAAATTTTCAATTGAATGAATAAATGCAGAATGTTGATCATTGTTTTAGAAAAAAAGGAGACATGTTTAATCAGTTGTAACTGTTTAAATTAAGAGACAGTGAAAACACCCCAGGATAGCTGAAAAAGTACGTATTCCATTCTTCTAATCCCCCAAATAAACTCCTTTCTTGCCAACCTTCACTTTAAATAAGATGAAAGCCAGGAATAAGGGACAGCAGTGACTAAAACTCCTTTAACAACTTACATGTTGAACATATCAAAAATATTAAAGAATGAATAACTCTAATTCTACTGAGAACATTCAAGAAAGTGGCACTGCTACCAGTTCCTTAAATTCCTGCTATAGTTTCCAGAGAAGCAAAGATACTTCAAATAGTTGTGCTAGCATATTTGAATTTCAATTGGTATCATGCTAAAGTCTTCTGGCAATGTAGGCAATCTTAATTATTGATTTGGAAGAAAGTACTAGATAAACATGATGATATTATCATGAGTATTGAGACCCTGACTGCAGACTTAGGCCCATTCTATAGTTCAAGGCTAATCATGCTAACTCAGTGACATTCAGGCATCCCCAATCACATTGGGAAGTCATGTTTAGGGACAGATTAAACAGGCAAGTGAGAAATTCCAAAGTTTACTTATCATGCGATCCTCAAATAACATTCATATGAGTAAAACTGAGAATTACATCTTATGTCAAGGATACTTATTCCTACTAACTGCATGATATTGATCATATTCACATTCATTAATCTGCTGAACAGTTTACTTTCTGAGTGCCTTCTTTGTGTTAACTGTTCTGAATACTTAGGCATGAGTTCTGAGTTATGAAAATGATGCTATAATATTCTATATTTTTTTGTCTTTGTAAAATGCCAGGGTAGTTTTATATATTATCAAATGATTCTGCTTTAACTGGTATTAGTTATAACGAATATGAAACAAAGATTTAATGATCTAGATCACTTAAGAAGAGGTTTATTCAAATGTTTGGTCTAGGAAGATTTAGTTAACTTTAACCAAAAAGTCAGATATACAACCAAACAGTAGAAATTGCAACAGTTAAATAATTAGAATGTCTATACTTACTATCATGATGAGTTTTGGTCAGATGATCAGAGTCCAAGGCATGATAATATTCATAAATTGAGCGGCCCAAAAGTTCTTCTGGCTCATATCCCATCAATTCTGTAATTCTGTTAAGTAAAAAATATAAGTAATAAAAATTACATAAACTAACTAATGAATAAAATTTTGCTCCTTCAGAGTATCTGATATGCATTAATCTTATGGACAATTGAATTTTCAAAAATAAAGAGCATTCTTCTTTGTTTAAATAAACTTATACCTCACCTTCAGTAACTCTACAGATACTAAATGCAGCACCATGCATTCCTTTAAGCTCCAAGGGTTCCCTGCTGCTTAACCCTTTTATCTCCTTCACCCAAACTTGTTACCTACTTTTATCATATTTTATTGTACATACTTTTGGTAATAAGACAGTTAATTAATATAATAAATAGTTATGAAAGACTGCTAAATTAAATGATAAAAGCTTCAAAGGCAGTTAATGATATTTAATTTAAAATATAGACTAAACCCATAACATTATTTTTACCATAAAACCAGATTCTTTTTGTGTGTGTATGTATAAAATCAGATTCTTTATGTGACAGTTCTCTCTAGGCAAGGCTTCACACTTTGGGGGATCAATATCTATGATAAAATTTTAATATGGGAACTAAATATATTCTTATTATGTTGGTTTGGGAAGATGCTCTTGTACTTAGTTTTTGAAATCACAAAAAATTATAGAAATTCATTTTAGATGAAACAGTGATATCAAACTGAAAAGGAACTAGAAAGTAATTCAGTTACCCATTCTGTTCCTTAGCAGTTCAGTTAGGACACAAACTATATTTTATGCATCTCTCTAACCACAGTCTGAAATGGAACCCATTTCATGAGAAATAGAAAGCTGTCTTCTTAGTATCATGCTAACAGAAATACTCTCTCCTCTCCTGGGAGCAAAAGATGAGTTGAGTTCTTTTGATTTCTCAGGCTTTAGAATTCAAAGGACTTTCTAACTGAGGTTCAAGCAAAAGTTATGTAATATACTGTATACAAAAATATAAAAAAAACAACTCTAGAAAACACACAGGGGAGGTATCTTTATCCTAAAAAATGTATAAAAGTAATACTGTTTGTTGTCACACCTTAAGGAAAGATCTGCCATAGTTTATTCCAAAATAAATAGATAAATAGAAAAAACACAAAAACTAAACCTTGGACTGCAAGGAGATCCAACCAGTCCATCCTAAAGATCAGTCCTGAATATTCATTGGAAGGACTGATGCTGAAGCTGAAACTCCCAATACTTTGGCCACCTGATGCGAAGAGCTAACTCATTTGAAAAGACCCTGATGCTGGGAAAGATTGAAGGCAGGAGGAGAAGGGGATGACAGAGGATGAGATAGTTGGATGGCATCACCGACTCAATGGACACGAGTCTGAGTAAACTCCAGGAGTTGGCGATGGACAGGGAGGCCTGGTGTGCTGCAGTCCATGGGGTTGCAAGGAGTCGGACACGACTGAACAACTGAACTGAACCCAAACTAAGCCAAAATCCAAAACTGTTTACTAAGGGCTATCTCTAAACACATCAACACTAGGTGGCAGCACTACAAGGAAACCTTAAAAAAAAAAAAATCACAACAGTCCTAATTATGCTTTAAAAGTGAAGTGGCTAGGGTGTGTCCTACTCTTTGCGACCCCATGGACTGTAGCCTACCAGGCTCCTCCGTCCATGGGATTTTCCAGGCAAGAGTTCTGGAGTGGGTTGCCATTTCCTTCTCCAGGGGATCTTCCTGACCCAGGGATTGAACCCAGGTCTCCCACATTGCAGGCAGACGCTTTACCGTCTGCGCCACCAATATAATTTTAATTGGTCTTATATAGGTTTATATATATATATATATATATATATATATATATATTTGTCTTATACGTTCTATTTTTTTATTTGTATTTTTTGTTTCACTTATGATAATTTACATGCTTCAATGCCATTCTCCCATATCATCCCACCCTTGCCCTCTCCCATAGAGTCCAAAATACAGTTCTATACATCTGTGTCTCTTTTGCTGTCTCGCATACAGGGTTATCTTTACCAGTTTACTAAATTCCATATATATGTGTTAGTATAAAATTTTTTCATTATTTAAACCTTTATATTCTCATATGTGCCTGGCATTGTTATAGAGGTGAAAATGCAAAGGCAAAAACTCAACCTATGGTGAATTTTCTGGTGCACTTAACCATACTACTTAAGAAATTATGTGGCAGGTGCAGTGACAGTAACACTGCAGGAATCAGAGGAACCACCCCTGTCCATGATAAGGAACCATGGGGATGAGGGAGAGCTTCTTATAGGAGACTTATGAGTTGAGTATAGAAGAGAGTCAAAGAGAGAGTAAATTATTTTGGGAAGAAAGTACACTAAAAGCAAAGACAGAGATGAGAAAATGCTTGACATTGTACGGGAAGTCTAGTGGGGAGGTGAGGCTGGAGAAGTAGGCAGGAGAATCAGATTAATGAGAGCTTTTGTATATCATGTTAAGGAGCTTTGATTTAATCAGATGTCAATCAGTGCTTCTCAATCTGAGTTGAGGTACCTGTATCACTAAGGGACAAAGGATGTCAAAATATAACAACATGGTTTCCTGGAAGGTCAATTTTATTCATATTTGAGGGAGAAAGGTAAAGTTAATGTTAGCTTTTTATACCAAATGGGGGAGGAGTGATCAAGAAAATTTAACCTAAAAGTGTTTTTAATGGACTATAAACCTGTAATCTAAAGCAACTATGCAGTACACAATTCATTTGTTCTAAGTATCATGGGGCAGGAACTATTTAATATTAAACTTCATTTCTACTGCAGTACATTATTGTGCCACAAACATAGTAGCTACTCAAATGTCTGAATGATTACAAGTGGAAATTAGTACAATAAATAAGAGTCATCTGTGGGATATTTAGGATGTTAAGAAGTCTGATATGTCAGAATTCCTCAATACTGAGCAAAATTTTTTCCACATGTTGGTTCTTAATGGGTATAGCTGTGAGAAGTTCTAGAAAGAGTAACCAGAAAACATCTATCTCCTGGTCAGACTCAAAATCTTACTTGGTTGGTCTCTAAGCAGGCTGCTCTTAGCTCTCTATCACGACCATTTTGCTAACTTTCTGATATAACCAGAAGGACAATGTCACTCCCTTTCATTATCATTCTAACTCCATCACTTTCCTTTCTTCCCAACCCACCCTTATACTTAATATGTTGAGTTCAAAAACATAAAAAATAGTTCCTAAAGAAGGATGGGCATATCTATTCTATCATGCATTGATATAAACACTGGCACCAAACAGCATAAAATATTTCTTAGCATTTCTGTCTTCATTTTTCTTAAAGTTAACCCCAGTGGTGAAGCAGTCACTATGTGTACTAGGCACTCAACAAACTCTTATAATCCTTACCACAGCCTTTTGAAGCATGGCCCTTATTTAACAGATAGGGAAGATAAGATTTAGAACAGCTAAGTTCTAACACCCAGGCCACACTGTAAGTACCAGGACTACAAGCCAGGATTTAATCAAGAATTATGTGATTCCAAAGACAGTGCTCTGTCACATTTTTCCGTCCAGTAGGATAGGGCTTACAATCAATTTTCTCGTATAACGTTCAATTTTAAGATAATATAAATACATGTATTATACCGTGACAAACTGATGCTCAAAGGAAAGTAGAAATGTGTCTAAGATCATCTGGATATAGGCAGTAAAGTCAGCATGTAGTAGTCTGGTTACAAAATCTATGCCTTCAGCCACTATGTTAAATAGTTTTACAGTAAAAAATGGGACAAGCAAGCAAATAATTACAAAACAGAAAAAAGGCTACGACAGACCAAATATAAGGAACAATAGTTTTTTAAAGAAACAAGGAAAGCTCTACAAGTAGATGAGGTAAGTGACTCTTAGAAGCTAAGTTTGTGTTTGGAGGTAAGAAAACTATCACTGTACTAAGACAACAAAATAGCATGTGGAGTTCTCTGGAAGTAGGGTATTAAGGGCCACATCAGAATGGTCTTCCCATCCTCCTGATTAATCTGGGAAAACCAGGAACTTCCGTGGTGGTCCAATGGTAAAGAATTCACCATCCAAAGTCGGGGACACGGGTTTGATCCCTGGACATCCCACATGCCACAGGGCAACTAAGCCTGCACACCACAACTAGAGAAGGCCGTGCACCACAACAAAGGCCTAGCACAGTGAAAGATAAAAGTCTCCTCAAAAAAAAAAATTGGGGGGAGAAGTCAGCAGGGGCCAGATCATAAATATCTTTCCTTGCCATGCTAAGAAGTTTAGATTTATTAAAGAGATCTATTTTTCTTTCAGCTTTCAGTCTTATCTATAGTCAATAGTTAAAACAATTCTGTGGACTAAATTAAAAATTTCAAGTTATATTTTATATTTCAATTACCTTTCATCACAATAAGAAAATTTCATATCCAGACTGTGACGACTGAGAAAAGTCTTGCTGTCTAAAGGAATTTCAATATTTGATGGATGAGGAATGGGTTCACAAATCAGCACCAAGCATGTCATTGGTGGTTTCTTATACCCACACTGAGACTGGTTACTATTGGTATCGTATACATGAATATGGCCTGTGCAGTGAAGTACCTGAGTATGAAGAAACACAAAGCAGTTTTTTAAAAAACTTATGCTTGTAAAAAAACAAAATGCAGAGACAGTTGAGTCTGACATGGCAAGTAAGCTTTGATAAAATTTACTATCATTAGTAGATCACTATATTTCTGAAAATCAGTGTTTTCTCTACACTACCACCCATGACCTACTCTTCAGGTACCGTAAGATTAGTCTTTGAAAAAATTTCCCTTCATACAAATCTGAGCTTGTTTTTCATTTATCTGGCCACTATACCTGGTTGATGGTTATTTCTTGCTCTGATGACGATGTTTCAAAACTGAGCAAAGAAATAATACAACAATGAATAAAATATTAATGTGTATCAAGATTCAAACACTGGGTGGTTGGCAAAGCCAACAGTGCACATAAGTTCATGCCTCTTAACTGACGAATTACTAAACATTTTTGGATATCAAATCTATAAACACAAAGGAACAGTAAGTTTTCCCTCACAGTTCTAATGCTGTCTTAATACTAGTAATGTCAAGATGCATTAATTTATCTAGAAATCAGCTGCATTTACAGATCATTTTTATACTTACTTTCCATGTTGCAGATTTTATGTTCATAGTTCTTCCCCGGCTAGTTAGGGTACACTTCATTCTGAGAAAAAAGCTCCGCTGTGTATTTTGCTCTTTACCCTTTTTTACAAGGCCTAATGAAAACATGAAATAAAATTTAAAAACATAATTAAATACACAAATTTGTTACAGCAGAAGTAGCACAGTGCCCAGTACCTAGGTGCTATTCAATGAAAAGTCTCAATATGAGAACAATGCTTCACACCTGCTTTGCTCACTCCAATACAATCAAGGGATTTAATACACTTGTAGTAAGTAATGGGTTCACAGTAGCAGTGATTCCCTGAGATGGTGAGATGAGAATAACACTTAATCATTTCACATTCAAGCCAGTAGAGTTGGTCAGATTACAAAGAAATATAAACAGGGTATGAATTTGCTCCCTAACTGTGTTATCAGTGTATAAAGCACCACCCCCTCAAAAGAACTTAAGCAAACTCCTCCAAACTTTTACTAGATGTGTTAGCTCAATTTATAACAAACATTCTGTATATTTATAGAACTTTTAAAATAGAAAATTTCTTGTTAATACCAAATAACATTTTTATATATCTGATTTTTCTAAAATCTTCCTGTAAAACAAGGAGGAAATTATCTCTACTTTGTTACTAGGGGAAAAAAAAACATACTGAATGACTTTTCAAAGCAAAGCTAGAATTAAACAACCTGAAGTGTGTTTACTCCCATTCTAAGCCTCAATAACTTATAAAATGAGATTACATTCAACTAACAAAGAGCAACTTGATTTCTTCTCTTCATTGATCAGTCTGATTCAAGCCAAATACTTCATTCAAGTATTCATTATTCAGGATCTGGACTGGATATTTCAGGCAATACAAAGATGAACAAGACACAATGCCTGTCCTGAAGAAGTTAAAAATTGAGTAGATGTAGTGAGGTCAGTGACAACACAATGTAAAGTAAATGCTCAAGACTTACAAGAACACTTTAAAGAAGTACAAAGAGAGATCAGGAGATAACTTTAAGTCAAAGGGAAATCAAAAAGTCCTTCTCAGAAAAAGAGACATTAGAATTTCAGTAAGTAGAGATGAGTAACAACAACATTTGGGCAGAAGGAAGAGTGAAAAACATAGAGGTGAGAAAAAACGTCACACATTTGAGGAACAGTGTGCACAATTCAGTTTGAGTGCATAATTCAGTTTGACTCTAATATAAAGTACATTCAGGAGAGTAATCAGACAAAGTTAGAAGGGATGGTTAGGGCTGTAACTAGAGAGGGCCATCCTGCCACAATGAAATCAGTCTTAAATATACAAATGCAGCTTCCAAAAAATTTTGAGTTGGGGAGCACAATCGCAACCTAAGGAACATTAACATAGCAGCAATAATATGTGTTAGAGTATAATGATGGGAATGAGGGGCTGAGCAGCAGCCAGTAGAGGTGAAAAAAAGGGTGACAAGACAAATGAAGAGACAGAATCTATAAAAACTTAGAAGATTAACGGAAATAAGGGAAAAGAGAACTTTTAAAAAAGATCTGGAGATTTTAAGGCTAGTATATTGAAAGTGTCAAGTCAAAAAGAATACATTTAAATTTAGGCTTGCATAGCTAGAAATACTGGACTCTTGAGAAAGAAGAGTTCTAGTTCATACTCAGAACTATGGAACACAGGCAAGTTGGGACCGTCTTGGTGCTGATACAAGTTATTCAGGTTTACTTAAATAGGACTGAATTTGCCCTCCCTAGAAGCAATTGAAAGTGGATTTTAAAAAGATGCGACAAGAACCATAATGGCCTTGGTGATGGTATAGGAGTGTGTGTAGGGGGTGGGGGGGGGTACTTGTGGTAGCAGCAGAGATCCACATGTAAAGTCTCTGAGGTATTTTCAGTCCTTCATAATCTAAACTTGAATTAGACTGCCCGTTGGAAACCTAAAGCCTTTGAACTGGGACATGAAGATAAATTTAACACTAAGGTAAGTGAAAAGTAGTAGCATTTTCTTAATAAAAAAAAAATTTAAACAACTAAGTTTACAGCTCTATAAAAATAAACACTTTATAATAATTTCAGTTCAGTTCAGTCGCTCAGTCGTGTCCGACTCTTTGCGACCCCATGAATTGTAGCACGCCAGGCCTCTCTGTCCATCACCAACTCCCGGAGTCTACCCAAACCCATGTCCATCGAGTCAGTGATGCCATCCAACCATCTCATCCTCTGTCATCCCCTTCTCCTCCCGCCCCCAATCCTACTCAGCATTAGGGTCTTTTCCCATGAGTCAACCCTTCGCATGAGGTGGCCAAAGTATTGGAGTTTCAGCTTCAACATAAGACCTTCCAATGAACACCCAGGATTGATCTCTTTTAGGATGGATTGATTGGATCTCCTTACAGTCCAAGGGACTCTCAAGAGTCTTCTCCAACACCACAGTTCAAAAGCATCAATTCTTCAGCGCTCAGCCTTCTTCACCATCCAACTCTCACATCCATACATGACCACTGGAAAAACCATAGCCTTGACTAGATGGACTTCTGTTGGCAAAGTAATGTCTCTGCTTTTAAATATGCTATCTCGGTTGGCCATAACCCTCCTTCCAAGGAGTAAGCGTCTTTTAATTTCATGGCTGCAGTCACCATCAGCAGTGATTCTGGTGCCCCAAAAAATAAAGTCTGACACTGTTTCCACTGTTTCCTCATCTGTTTGCCATGAAGTGATGGGACCAGATGCCATGATCTTAGTTTTCTGAACGTTGAGCTTGAAGCCAACTTTTTCACTCTCCTCTTTCACCTTCATCAAGAGGCTCTTTAGTTCTTCTTCACTTTCTGCCATAAGGGTGGTGTCATCCGCATATCTGAGGTTATTGATATTTCTCCCGGCAATCTTGATTCCAGCTTGTGTTTCTTCCAGCCCAGCGTTTCTCATGATGTACTCTGCATAGAAGTTAAATAAGCAGGGTGACAATATACAGCCTTGACGTACTCCTTTTCCTATCTGGAACCAGTCTGTTGTTCCATGTCCAGTTCTAACTGTTGCTTCCTGACCTGCATACACGTTTCTCAAGAGACAGGTCAGATGGTCTGGTATTCCCATCTCTTTCAGAATTTCCCACAGTTTATTGTGATCCACACAGTCAAAGGCTTTGGCATAGTCAATAAAGCAGAAATAGATGTTTTTCTGGAACTCTCTTGCTTTTTCGATGATCCAGCGGATACTGGCAATTTGATCTCTGGTTCCTCTGCCTTTTCTAAAACCAGCTTGAACATCTGGAAGTTCATGGTTCATGTATTGCTGAAGCCTGGCTTGGAGAATTTTGAGCATTACTTTACTAGCGTGTGAGATGAGTGCCAATTGTGCGGCAGTTTGAGCATTCTTTGGCATTGCCTTTCTTTGGGATTCGAATGAAAACTGACCTTTTCCAGTCCTGTGGTCACTGCTGAGTTTTCCAAATTTGCTGGCATATAGAGTGCAGCACTTTCACAGCATCATCTTTCAGGATTTGAAATAGTTCAACTGGAATTCCATCACCTCCACTAGTTTTGTTCGTAGTGATGCTTTCTAAGGCCCACTTGACTTCACACTCCAGGATGTCTGGCTCTAGGTGAGTGATCACACCATCGTGATTATCTGGGTCATGAAGATCTTTTTTGTACAGTTCTTCTGTGTATTCTTGCCACCTCTTCTTAATATCTTCTGCTTCTGTTAGGTCCATACCATTTCTGTCCTTTATCGAGCCTATCTTTGCATGAAATGTTCCTTTGGTATCTCTAATTTTCCTGAAGAGATCTCTAGTCTTTCCCAATTTGTTGTTTTCCTCTATTTCTTTTCACTGATCGCTGAGGAAGGCTTTCTTATCTCTCCTTGCTATTCTTTGGAACTCTGCATTCAGAGGAATATCTTTCCTTTTCCCCTTTGCTTTTTGCTTCTCTTCTCTTCCCAGCTATCTGTAAGGCCTCCTCAGACAGCCATTTTGCTTTTTTGCATTTCTTTTCCATGGGGATTTTCTTGATCCCTGTCTCCTGTACAATGTCACGAACCTCTGTCCATAGTTCATCAGGCACTCTGTCTATCAGGTCTAGCCCCTTAAATCTATTTGTCACTTCCACTGTATACTCATAAGGGATTTGATCTAGGGTATACCTGAATGGACTAGTGGTCTCCCCTACTTTCTTCAATTTAAGTCTGAATTTGGCAATAAGCAGTTCATGATCTGAGCCACAGTCTACTCCCGGTCTTGTTTTTGCTGACTGTATAGAGCTTCTCCATCTTTGGCTGCAAAGAATATAATCAATCTGATTTCGGTGTTGACCATCTGGTGATGTCCACATGTACAGTCTTCTCTTGTGTTGTTGGAATAGGGTGTTTGCTATTACCAGTGCGTTCTCGTTGCAAAACTCTATTAGCCTTTGCCCTGCTTCATTCTGTACTCCAAGGCCAAACTTGCCTGTTACACCAAGTGTTTCTTGACTTCCTACTTTTGCATTCCAGTCCCCTATAATGAAAAGGACATCTTTTTTGGGTGTTAGTTCTAGAAGGTCTTGTAGGTCTTCATAGAACCGTTCAACTTCAGCCTCTTTGGCGTTACTGGTCGGGGCATAGACTTGGATTACCGTGATATTGAATGGTTTGCCTTGGAAACGAACGGAGATCATTCTATCGTTTTTGAGATTGCATCCAAGTACTGCATTTTGGACTCTTGTTGACCATGATGGCTACTCCATTTCTTCTCAGGGATTCTTGCCCAGAGTAGTAGATATAATGGTCATCTGAGTTAAATTCACCTATTCCAGTCCATCTTAGTTCGCTGATTCCTAGAATGTCGATGTTCACTCTTGCCATCTCCTTTTTGACCACTTCCAATTTGCCTTGATTCATGGACCTAACATCCCAGGTTCCTATGCAATATTGCTCTTTACAGCATTGGACTTTGCATCTGTCACCAGTCACATCCACAGTTGGGTATCATTTTTGCTTTGGCTCCATCCCATCATTCTTTCTGGAGTTATTTCTCCACTGATCTCCATTAGCATATCGGGCACCTACTGACCTGGAGAGTTCATCTTTCAGTGTCCTATCTTTTTGCCTTTTAATTTAATGAACTCTAAATTCTATTTTTTAGAATTCAAATGAAATAGGACTATGCTGTATAAACATACCATAGGCTCTTAGTGTATCATTAAAATGCACTGTACTGAAGCAGCCCTACTTTGCTAAAAGTGAAAATCTGCATTTTTGTTTCCCAACAAAATATCAGAAATTCACTAACCACCATTAGGAATTATTTTTTTAAGTTCATAATTAAATCACAAATCTATTACAATAAGAGTGGTACATGTGTTTTAACAAAAGCATTTGGTTAAAAACATACATCTAAGCTCTAATAAGTAGACTAGATCTGATTTAGAATAATGCATTAGCATCATCACCGAACCAAAACAAGACTCCCAAATATCTATGCATCTATAGTCTAGACCAAGGGAAGCACTGAGCTGCCAATACAAACGTCAAAGTATAAACACCAGAAGTTATATATTAAACTCATCAAGAGTCCACTTAGGTCCTTGCTCAGAGTATATTTACTCCTCCTTTACACAGAATTATAAAAAGGATGCATTTGGTTTTCCAAGTTCACAGTAAACACACAACATGAAATTAAAAAACGTAAGTGGGCTCCAAGGTAAGAAATGGCAATAGGAATGTATTGAGAGTTGGTGAACATGGAAAGAGCTCTAAAGTAGTAAGGAGTATGGACTTAAACCACTCTACCTTAGTTTAACCCTCACTGCGCTAACCAAATAATCTTCGGCAAGTTACTCAGTAACTCTAACTCAGTTTCCTCAGTAGAATAGAAATTGTAACTTCATAGGGTTTTTAAAAGAAGTAAAAGCACATAAAATGCAGAAAACAGTGTCCTGGCACAGATAAGCTCTAAATAAAGGTTAACTATTAGTAGAAATGAGTTGAGGTTAAAATGAAAACCATAAAAAATAACTGACAAAGAATAATCAATGAGATTTAATGTAGAAACAAACAAACATACACTTAAATGGGAGAGCTGCAAAGAACAACTGCAGAGCACAGTGACAAATTTTCAGTGTGGTAACTTTGAGTCATGAAAGACAAATTATGATCCAACTCTGCTTAAGAAGGCACAGTTATGAAAAGACTTTATTTGTTAATATTTATAATGCACAAAGTACTTTTTCCCCAAATCTTGGAACATCTGATTATTTTTAACAATTCATTCCTAAAAGTTAAAGGTCCTAGTAGGTCTTTTTTAAAGAAATGGGAATACCAGACCATCTTACCTGTCTCCTGAGAAACCTGTATGCAGATCAAGAAGCAAGTTAGAACCTTATATGGAAGAGCTGACAGGTTCAAAATTGGGAAAGGAATACCTCAAGGCTGTATATTGTCACCCTATTTATTTAACTTAAATGCAGAGTACATCATGTGAAATGCCAGGCTGGATGAATCACAAACTGGAATCAAGATTGCTGGGAGAAATATCAACAACCTCAGATATGCAGATGATACCACTCTAATGGCAGAAAGTGAAGAAGAACTAAACAGTCTACTGATGAGGGTGAAAGAGGAAAATGAAAAGGCTGGCTTAAAAACTCAACATTCTAAACACTAAGCTCATGGCATCCAGTCCCATCACTTCGTGGCAAATAGAAGGGGAAAAGGCGGAAACAGTGACTGATTTTCTCTTCTTGGGCTGCAAAATCACTGTGGACAATAACTGCAGCCATGAAGTTAGAAGATGCCTGTTTCTTGGAAGGAAAGCTATGACAAACCTAGACAGCATATTAAGAAGCAAAGACATCACTTTGTTGACCGAAGTCCATATAGTCAAAGCTATGGTTTTTCCAGTAGTCATGTAAAGGTGTGAGAGTTGGACCATAAAGAAGGCTGAGTGCCGAAGAATTGATGCTTTTGAACTGTGGTGCTGGAGAAGATTCTTGAGAGTCTCTTGGACAGCAAGGAGGTCAAACCAGTCAATCCTAAAGGATCAACCCTGAATATTCACTGGAAGGACTGATGCTGAAGCTGAAGCTCCAATACTTTGGCCACCCGAGGCTAAGAGCGTATTCATTGGAAAAGACTGTGATGCTGAAAAGGACTGAAGGCAGGAGGAGAAGGTGACAACAGAGAACGAGATGGTTGGATGGCATCACTGACTCAATGGACATGAGTTGGAGCAAACTCAGGGAGACAGTGAAAGACAATCTGGTGTGCTGCAACCCATGGGGTCACAAAGAGTTGGACATGACTTAGCAACTCAACAACAACAAAAAAAAATGCAAGGGCATCCATAATATAATACTTTGTAACTGAACTATATAGTCTTCAATTATTATGAACAATCTGAGGGGTCAAATAAGCAGTTATGTTTTAAAATTTGGTGAACTTTTTCTTTTTCTTGAGCATTCAGAAGCTTGAACCCAAACTGGTACCTTAACTTTAATATTAAACTATGTAAAATCCTATTATTTGTATGACTGACTTCCTTGCCTTAATGTTACTATTAAATTAACTTACTTGGTCCTGATTTTTATTTATTTTTCCATTTTATTTTATCAAGTCTTATATCTCTATAATTATTTACAGAATTAGATGGGCTTTTTTCAAAACGTAGGTATTTTTATGAAATTCCTAAAAAATAGAATAACATGGATGTAACAAAGAAGAGAGTAACATTTTATTAAGCATGAAATGAGGTTTTGCCTTAGGTTAATACAATAGCAAAATTTTAAGATTAGTGATAGTATCCAATTAAGTAAAATCACCTGTCACAATAAATCAAACAAAAAACTTTTCTTCTCACCATTTCTGTGTGTAAGCATTTCTCTCATTTCCTCATGGTCACATGGATGAGTAAAATCAAACACACTGTGTCCAGTTAGTTCAAACTGTAAAAATAAAAACATTTAAAAAATTAGATCTGTAACAAAATCATAAACACATACAGAACAGCTCTTAGCATGTGGGCATTTTACCTGAGTTAATCCCATGTATTTGTTCACATTATCAGAAATGTAAATCATGTCACCATCATCTGTGAGAACCATAACAAAACCATCCAAGGCTTTCAAATAAAAGCAATTCATCTGTGCCTTCATTTCATCTTCAATATCCAAATCACCTAAAAAAGGCATAAGAATAAAAAATGGTTAAAATTTTATACTTAGGTGATAGTAATATTCAGATGTTTTTATAAAAGTTTTCCCCAGATACTTTATTTAATACATGTAGCATATATTTTTTTCCATATATTTAAATATTTTCTCCTGTCATTCTTTTAATACAAAACAGTCAAGGCCAGAGACTAAACTTAGATTTGCCAGCTTCTTTTAATGATTATTTAAAGTAATGAAGCAAGGCAAACAACTGAAAAGAGAAGGGTCATTTCATTAAAAGTAAGATAGATATAGGTAGGTAGGTAAGTATGGCAAGAGAAAGAGGGGGAGGGAGGCCAATATCTTAACGTTCCTGAATGAAGCTTTAAAAGCAGGTAATAAAAAGGATATCATGTGAAAGAAGTGCGAGTATGACCACCTTCTAAAAGTAATTTCCAATTGCTTCTGATTTCTAATTTTTAGACCTATCATGTCCTTGGTAAAACAACTCACCAGCATCCAGAAGTTTCCTCACACGCAAATAGCTGATGGTGAGCCTCATAACAGAAGCCTTATCAAGATGCGAGCTTACGTTATGGGGGAGTGGCAACTGATGAGCAAGCTCATAAAAAACTTCAGACTCTTTACTTCGACGAGATCTGGCTGCATCTCTAGACTTCTCTTTTCGACGTTCAGAACTTATCCTATTTAACAAAAAAGGAGGAGGAGAGAAAAAAAATTTAAATGTCAGTTTGCCTTTGCTTGAATAAAATTCATTTTACATTTTTCTGTTTACTGTGAAAGGATTAGAAGATGCCATGTAACTGTATAGAGATTTATCCTACTACATAAATGTATTTTTACAAGACAGCTATACAATTTTTTGGATTACTGTAGACAAAAGGAACTCTCACAAGAAGTCCAAGATAAAGCTTTTTATCTGTCCAAACCAAGTGTTTCCTCCCTGGCACATCAAATTGGAGAGGATGTTTTTGATTTGGCCAAAACCGACAAGTAGCCTGTATATCTAAGGCTGTACTTTCACAGCCATTCACAAGTAGTCTTAACTTAGAGCTTTCTTACCCTCTCCCCTACCACATGAGCAATACAGACTATAAGCTATAGGAATTTATATTAGCATCTATAATTAGCTACTGTTTTCAGCTTGCTTACTCCCTTAGCAGTCCCTTATCTTTGCTGACACAAAAGGTACCAAATAAATGCAGGGGTATGGAAGAAAAAAAAGGATGTGGCACGATACTAAAAATTTAAGAGAACAGGCTAAGAAAGATTACTGGTGAAGATGCACGAATGTGTGCGCAGTCGTGTCCGACTCTTTGTGACCCCATAGACTGTAGCCCACCAGGTTCCTCTGACCATGGGATTTTTCCAGGCAAGAATATTGGAATGAATTGCCGTTTCCTTCTCCAGGGGATCTTCCCGACCCAGGAATCGAACTTGAGTCTCCTGCATTGGCAGGTGGATTCTTTACCCCTGAGCCACCAGGGAAGCCCAAGAAAATTACTGAGGGTGTCAATATAATTATGTATCTTTAGGCAACTCTTCCAAGAATAAAACCAGTTAGAAAGATTTTTATAAGTCATCCAAGCAGAACCATCTTTCTTTGCATCACTATGTAGCATTATCTATTCCTCCTGACCCAGCTGAAAGTAGAAAAGTCTAACCTGGTTCTGGCCTTAGCTGCTTCTTTAGTATCTATTGTTTATTAAAACCTACTACATGTCAAATATTATCCTGTACTACTTCTCTCAAAACAATCTGTAAATAGGTTAAATATTATCCCTATTTTACATACTAGGAATCTGGGATTCATTAGCTTAAAAATAGCCATGCTGTAGCAGACAGGATTTGAATACAGATGTTTTCTTATTTAGGTCTCTGCTCTTCCACAAGGCTTTATCTTCTTAATGCAGAATGTGGCTTCTACCTCAATAGTCAGCTGCTCTCCTATGACCCTCAACCTAATCCAATTAAGTCAATTATTTATTAAATGTTGAAAATAGCCATTACCATTTACTAAGCACTGAGCAGTATGTTAAGGATCTTGCCAGCATTATTTCAGTTAATCTTCCTTATATTCTATGAACTAAGTACATAATTGCTTCCACGTAAATCTCTTCTCCCTCCAGCGATCTGCAAAGCTACAAAGATTCAATCACAGAAGTAACATTCTCAAAAACAAGCAAGGTCCTCCCTCTCAAAGTATGCTTCTGTTAAGCTGTATAATAAAAAATGAAATTCTAGCAGCTGTGTTGTGACAACAGTGGTGATACAGTTTTAGCACTTGCTCAAGTTTGTGTGCTCTTCTGACTTTTATACTTTCATAAGGAATGTGAACATTTGCTATTATTAGTAAGTGAACTTTGATAGAAAAAGTTCAATTCAAGCATCTAGATCAATTTAACTTGAGTATCTTGAGATTTAAGGTGAGCTATTAAAAATTATTACTACTTATAATTTGGTATTTGTGAATCAGGATTATCTCAATGCTGTAGAATTTTTTTTAAAAAACACAAAAATATATTACATGCTAAGGCTAACATGAAAATCTGACAATGTCTTCACTCTAACACTTCATTTTTTAATTTGCATTAATTGTTCTCATTGACTTTAAGTAAATGTTTTAAATGTACAATAATAAAAGTTTAGCATCTCAGACACTTTCTCTCACTTCTTTTCCCTTTTGGATTGGCAGGTAAGAGGCAGCAATGGCAATGGGAAACAGATTCCTATCTGGTTCAAGTAAAATCAACAACAACAAAAAAAGAGTGATAATCAATGATCTCATGATAAACATGGATACTGGTTCAAATGCCATAATTAGTCCAGGTAATCAGAATTTTACCAGAAACTTCCATCAGATTTACTAAGCCCTCTTTCATTTAATTACTCAACCAAATCTAAGCTACCAACAAATTACTACCCAACTGAAATACTTGGTGAAAAACAAATCCTTATATTACATATTATATGCTTTTAAAAGGCATCTGATCAAGCTAACCATCGTGATGCATTATCTCCATACCTTTAGAAATATTTGTATTATTCAGAACTTTGAAGATAATGATTGTCCAAGATATGGCAACTAAGTTTATAAGACAAATCCATTACAAATGACAGTTTGGATAAAACATTTAAAGGACAACGTATAAGCTAGTGAAGACTGTGAGAACAGGAATTTGAGTATTAGCCAAATTTGGGGGAAAAAAAAAAAGTAAGCCTTATCAAAGAAATAATATGATACCTCAAGAGTTGACAAACCTAAATTAGATGAAGAAGGTGATGAAAATCAGTATATCTTCTATTCATAATCAATCTAGACATAAACCAATCAGGAGACCTGTAATAAAGATTTAATGAAGAAATTTATCTGGTGTTCTTCACATGTGACTATAGGAGCTCTTAAAACATTTCTCAGGTTAAAGCTAAAACTTCCAAAACTCCTAATAAAGTTTCAGCATCTGAACTGCCCAGTTTCTTGTTCACAGGAAGGCTCTTTTTATCAGGTCATACCCCACAGAATATAGTACTATTGACCAAGAATTATGTCTGGTAGAACATGGAGTCGAGGTTCCACAAAGGTGAATCCTGTACTATTTACTTACTTATTCTTAGATGGCACAATAAAGCTTTTGTAGACCAGAACAGGCAGATTTTTAGCATGCAAGTAAGAGCACCATTTTTCTCTAAATTATCAATTCCATCCATGTTGTTTTTATTAAATACAGATCAAGTAAAGTTCTGCTATTAATATGTCTGCATAAGGTGCCATTCATAATCTGATAGTCATGCTAGAAATCAGTCAAGAGTACAGTAAAAATTCTGTCTTTTGAATAGTTTGCTTACCCATTTCCATGACCATTTTAGAATCAATGCTTGAGTAAACTAGCAATATAGCTCAATCTTTGTGATACTTTAGCTTTCACATACTTATTATTTCATTATTATTTAACATACTGTACTGGACAAAAAGCCAACAGTTATAGCTTCATATGATTTTGTATAGGAAATACATTTACAGCTGCTGTCTTATTCAGTTTCTTGTGTACAGAGTTCATGAATAAGCAATAGCCATTTTACACAGAATGCCTATTATTCTTCAGATTAGTAAGAATACAAAATAATTGCATATATGTTAATTCATCTGTATTGTCTACTAATTGCACAAGAAAGGCCTGTTGGCGTTCCTAATTGTAAATATGTATGACTTTAAGAACTGAAGTTAGATCATAATCATTCAAAATATTAACAGATGATCAGACATTTCTAATAAAGTTAATGTATAAATTTCTTAAAAATCAGCTCTATTATTTGCTGCTTTAAATATTCTTTCTGACCTTGAAGGTACAAGTTGTTGTTTTGCACTTCTTGTGTAAGTATTTACATAAGATAGACATTCTGAAGTGAAATTCCATGATCTAAAGGATGTGGCATTTAAATTATCCTTTCCAAAACGGTCTATTTCCATTTTTTTGTCTCTGCCAACCCACAAATGTGTGTATTTATTTGCCCATGTTTTCTGAAGTAATATATCAATATTATGGATCTTTTTTATCATTTTAATTTTTGCCAAGCTGATAGGTAAAATTTGTGTATCTCACTGTTTTCACTGCCCTGTACTTTTTGACGTCTCCTCAAGTCAGAGGAAAGTCCAAGGAAATTTTCATTCTTTAGTTGGCATTTTGGCCTGCAGCTTTGAGTCTAAACATCTATACATGGTATATACTAGTACACATTGGTATTCTAAACATTTTTCAACTATTAACTTATTTAAATTATTATATTATCACCATATTACAGATAATGGAACGTGAACAGTTTACCCAAGTTTATGCAGTTAACGGTAAGCCTGTATTCAAACAAGCAGTCTGACTCTAGAAACCATGGTATTAAATAACACTAGACTATGCTGCCTCTCAGAAACTTATTTTAATTACCAAGATAAGTACTTATAAGTCCAGACCATTATTATGAAGTTCAAAATTGGTTTCCTTCACATCTCCAAAGACATAAAGGGGAGGTACAGGGGTTGGCTTTGGAATTTAGGACCTGATCCTCAACTATTCAGACGAACCCTTTTCTGGAGTCTGCTTGTAAATCCAAACTTCTAATCGAAAGGCAAGGCATCTTTCTGCCCCACCAACTACCTCTTCAAAGCAAAGCAATTTTTAACTGGTACTGCCAACCACTAAGGGGAGAGAATCAGTAATCCAATCTACCTCATATACTCTCACTAGACTTTATTTTTAATTTGTACAAAGGAGTATCTCTGTACTTAATTTGAATATCTTAGTTCACTATTGTTGGTGTTTTACTTGCATAACATTCAGATCCCCAAAGTAAAACCAATCTGCATACATACTTCAGGAGATCTGGCCAGGCATAAGCCCATTCCCAAGATACCTTATTTACACAAAGTACCATGAGAGAAAAGATGCAGAGAATCCCCCCCCCCAAACACTTAGTGAGCACTTACTATGTGCTAGGCACCGTGTACTGCTTTCACATACATACAATGCTTCATTATATGTGTTTAATTGTCATAATATTTTAGAGAACCGAAACACTAGATGGGAAGTGACCTTCCTGAACCTCAGAATAAACTTCATTCAAGAACTATTAATTCAATAAATATTTATTGAATATTTATCAAGTACTATGCACTGTGTAGGTACTTGGAATATAGTGATAAGCAGAACAGCCCTCATGGAACATAGCCAGCTTCCCCCTCAGTCTACTAAAGTAGTTACTTAATGCAATATTCGCAAATGCTGGTCAAGGTTCATTGTAATTACCTGGGAAAGTCAACATTTCAAACTTCTGGGCTCTATCTTTGTAAATCTGATTCAGTAGATCTGAAGTAGGGCCCCCAAATCTGGGTTTTTTAAAACTCCCAAAATGTGTATTATACACAGTGAAATTTAGGAATCATTGACTGAACTAATCTTCACTATCACACTCATTTAATGTTGCCCTCAAATTACTACCTCAATGATTCTTTCAAAATAAGAACTCTGATATTATGTCCTTAAAATCCCATCAAATGTACACTTGACAAAGTCTAATTATTCAGGTGAAACCTTCCTTTAGCTAGTTTCCTGCCCATCTCTTCATTCTCATCATTTCCCACATTTCTTCAGCCACAGTGTAGTTACTCAAAAGCATAATAGTTTATTCATTTCTTGCTCACTACTCTCTCTGCTGAGGTATCCTTCTCAATATGTAACTTGGTAAATTTATGTGAGAAACTTTCAAAATTCAATTCCATCATCATTTTGTCTCTGCATTCTGTCTTTCAAAACTGCTCCTCTCCCCTAGATCTGACCACTCTGGTTATTTTGCTATAATTATGTCCCTCTACAGTCCCTTAAAGCTTCTTGGAGGCAGGAAACTGCCTCATTCACTTCTGTATTCTTAGTAGGAAAACGTGCACAAGTGGCTTTAGTACTTGGCCCAAATCTGCTATTTGATTTGACTTCAGCACTGAATTTGTGCTTTACCAGCACTCCTATGATCCTATAGATTACAATCATAATTAAACAGCATAACAAGGTCAGCACTATGAACAAGGCATACTATTGGGATTTACTGTGATTATACAGATACGCACTTTCAAATTTAAGTAATCATACTACACATAAGTTAGAACAGGGGGGAAAGCTAAAAAAAAAAAAAATCACTAAGCAGTATTAACAGTGAATAGCACCAATATCATCACCAAGGAAGCGTAAGTGATCTCGACAGAGGACAGATTTAGAGCACAGGCAGAGAGCTGAGAAACTAGAATACCAACTTGCTGAAAAGAAGCTTGAAGTTTAAGATTACTTCCCTTATCACTGCAATCTATGTCAAGAAAATGCATGAGGTATAGTTAATGTTGTTAACCAATTAAATCAACACCTTTATCACATTTATTTTATGTCTTCCTAGTCCAGCTGGAAACATGATAGCTGATCCACTTTGTTTTCTATATAATCTTTTCCAAGAGAGTCTTGTAATTATTATAATACATGAAAGTTTTCATTAAGTTAATTTCTAACCTCATTTTTTTTTTTTCAAGGGAGGGTTATCCTTAGACAAGTATTTTGTATTTATTACTAAAAGTATTCTTATTATCCCTGGAGGAGGAAATGCCTACCCACTCCAGTGTTCTTGCCTGGAGAATCCCATGGACAGATGAGCCTGGCGGGCTACAGTCTATGGGGTCGCAAAGATATGTTACAGTACAGTAGTATGCAAAAAAAGCAGGCTTTACAACAAAATTTGAGTATGAATCAGTTTCTCTCTATGTAACACATATGTATGTATATAAATAAATTTATAACTTACAAATGCACAGATAGAGCCAGAAAGATATGATACAAAGTGTAGCAAAGTTTACAAATGTTAAAAATAGCAGTTTCAAGATGGCAGAATCAGATTATTTTAAGAAAAATTCCCATTGAATTAACACTTAGCACTGTCAATGCACCCGCACTGAGAAACCTGAAAGAAGCAGTCATGTGACTTTTAAACTTGCTTCCCAAAAAGACTAACTGAAAACAAGTTAATTTTTTTTCTTCATTTTGGAATAAAGCAAGTACAATGATTACTTTTTCCAGGGAATGGAAAGTAAAACTGAGTAAGCAATATAATTCAATATTTTCAGTTTCTCATTCTAATCAATTTTCAGATTCTGAAAATTAAACACTTTGTAATTAATTTGAAATTCCAAAAACAGGTGAAATGGTTTGTTTCTAACAAAAAATATTGAGAATATATACAATTGTATTATTTTTGAAAGAAGCTTAAAAGTTTATTGGTTTAGATGATCATTATCTTACTTGTTGCTGTTTAGTCACTAAGTCGTGTCCGACTCTTTGCAACCCCAGGGACTGTCACCCACCAGGCTCCTCTGTGCATGGGATTTCCCAGGTAAGAATACTGGAGCAGGTTGCCATTTCCAACTTATTACGTACAACTTATAAACTTATGATCTCTTAAATGTCCAAATTAGAGAAAGATTATTCACCTTCCAATGATCTCACAGAGTGCTTAGTTTTAACACTACTTTCTAATGTTCCAGTGAAATAAAAAGAAAAAAGTGTATCAGTTTGAAATTAGAGGGTACATTCTGAAAATGAAATCTGTATAACATCTGAGATAGCTTTAATATGTAGATATCCTATTATGCATTAATTTCTTAATTTGCTAATAGATTTACATCTGTTTACATGACTGTGTGTGTGTGTGTGTGTGTGTTGAAGTTCTGATTTGAAAAAAAATATGCTTTTGTTTTTCTTAACTAATGATATAAAAATCATCTCTCTCTTGGTTCAGAATCAGTCTTGAGCTTCTCAAAAAAAAATCTCTGATCCCCTACAATATATAAAGTACTAGATAAATTAAACCAAAAAATGTGAAGCTATTCCTCTAAGATGGAGGTTCTCAAACTTTAGCTTCCCTCACAATCAGAATTTCCAATTTGAAAGACTGGATCGGTCTGAAGATCTGTAATGCTAATAAATTAGCAGGTAATACCAAAGATGTTGGTCTGGAGAATACCTTGAGGAGCCCCTCTGCTCTAGGAAAATACTTTGAAGATTCTGATGAGCATTCCTAGATGTTCAAGGTTTGTGTTTCATCTATGGGTGCTTATAAAGTTTACATATTTTGAGTCTCATCCTAAATTTACCAAGTCAGAATCTTTGGAGGTGAACACCTGGGCATCCTTCTATTAATTAAACACCCAGGTGATTCTTAAGCTACAGCACTTTGAGAACTATTTGCAGGTCTTATAGCAGAAATTTAACAGGCTAGCCAGCAAATTTGAAAACTGAGAAAAACTTATTTTCAGCTACAACTACATATATATATACCACTAGCTATCCAGGTGGCACAGTGGTAAAGAATCCGCCTGCCAATGCAGGAGACACAAGAGACCTGGGTTTGATACCTGGGTCAGGAAGATTCCCCTGGAGTAGGAAATGGCAACCTACTCCACTATTCTTGCCTAGAAAATTTCATGAACAGAGGAGCCTGGCAGGCTGTAGTCCATGGGGTAGCGAAAAGTCGGACATCACTGAGTGACTGAGCATGCACGTACGTACACATACCACAACAACTATGTTTGTCAGGCAGAACACTGAACTGAGCGAGTAGTAAAACTGTTGGGAGAACAAGATACAATTGCTGGGAATAAGAAGCTAGAGGTACAACTCAATGATAAGTCAGTAATAATAAAGTGTGTGCACAGTAAAATCAGTAACTTTTCCTCTAAAAGATCAGAGCATAATTAGGCTTTGCATGCATGCTCAGGTAGTGTCCATCTCTTTGTGACCCCATGGACGGCAGCCCGCCAGGCTCCTCCATCCATGGGATTTTTCAGGCCAGAATATTGGAGTGGATTGCTATTTCCTCCTCCAGGAGATCTTTCTGAGCCAGATATCGAACCCGTGTCTCCTGCATCTCCTGCATTGGCAGGCGGATTCTTTACCATGGAGTAAATATGACTAAATGAAAAATGTGACAATGATGCGATGTTTTTTCAATTCTCTGAAATAAATTTTTTACAAATCACTTCTTAAAATTCTTTATGAATGTCACAAACATCGAAGCATTGAGACTCACTCTCCATAACAGCTGTGATTTAACGGCTTTCCCAAAATCATATCACCTACTCTACCACTCTTCTCCCTTTGCATTACCTCCCTTCTTACCTTGTAAATTCCTTTCCATTTCTCTTATCATATGCTTTCTGATAGTAACAGAACTGGGACTGGTAATCAAGCTCAGTGACATTAAACTTTATGCATGTGTATATTCAAAAAAAATGTATCCTTTAAAAGAAAATTTTTTTTGATGTGGAGCATTTTTAAAGTCTTTGTTGAATTTGTTACACTATTGCTTCTATTTTATATTTTAGTTTTTTAGCCCTGAGGAATGTGGGCTCTTTACTCTCTAACCAGGGATCGAACCCACAATGCCTGCATTGGTAGGTGAAGTCTTAATCACTGGAAATCCACCAGGAAAGTCCCCCAAAAATGTTTCTTTAATTATTTGCTTAAAATATAACAAGATACACAAGTTATAACAATCAAGTTTTGTCTCATATAGTAGGGGGAAAACACATGTATCAGAACAAAGGTATATACACAGAAATCACATCCTGAAGATTTTTCCTATTTAGTTCTAAACCTGACCATGATGAAGTTTCTGAAAATGATGACAAAAGAGAAGCTCTTCTGAAGCCATGGCTTGATTCTCTACCTGCACTAATCCATCCTATCCAATGTTACAAAATAAATTTTCAACTAACCTTCGGATCCTGTTTGTCAATAAAAAGAGGATAAATAACACTGTTACTAAGCAGCAGCTCTCAGATTCCACCTAGGAATAATGCTCCTGTATTTAATATGGCCTATGCCTTTCCACAAATCAGCAGCTTAACTTAGAATATTTAAATTAAAATATAAAGAAATTTAAGGATGTTTTTACTTAGGAATAGAAGGAAGAGACACAAGTACCGTCAGATATTTGAAAAGGATGTCATACAGAAGGCAGATTTGGCAATTTATGCAACTTCAGAGAGTAATAAGTGGTAAAATAAGTAAAAAGTGCTCAATAGAGTGAAAGTAGTGCTGAAGGTAAACTCTGAGAATTTCAAATTTTTATTCTTATTTTGATGGCGATGTAAGAAAAAACGGGAAAAAGCATGTTCTGGATCATCTAGAAAATCTCCATAAGGTCTCTATATTCTTGCTACAAACCTTCTATGTTTGAGGTTGCATATGTTTATGATCAAATTGGTACCAAACAATCACTAAAAGGAACAAGGTTACATTTTTTTCCCACTTTTATTTTTTATTTATTTATTTTTAAAATTAGTTTATTTTCTATTTTTTAACTTTACAATATTGTATTTGTTTTGCCATACACTGACATGAATCCACCATGGGTGTACATGTTTTCCCCTTCCAGAACCCCTCCTTCCACCTCCCTCCCCATCCCATCAGGGTTACATTTTTAAATCTGGTATAATCATGCTGAGGTCACTAGGCACATCTCAAGGGTTTACAAGTATTACTTTGCTCCAAAAGAGACCTAAACATTAGTTGAGGTTAAGAAATATTGGAATAAAGAACTTTCTAACATTTAAAGCTGCAAAAATGAATAGACTGTTGTTTAAGAGTGCTTTTTGTGTATCTCTAAGAAAATTCTTCAGCTCCAAAATCACTGTAGCCACGAAATTAAAAGACACTGGCTCCTTGGAAGAAAAGCTATGACAAACCTAGACAGCGTATTCAAAAGCAAAGAAATTACTTTGCCGACAAAGGTCCCTCTAGTCAAAGCTATGGTTTTTCCCAGTAGTCATGTATGGATGTGAGAGTTGAACCATAAAGAAAGCTGAGCGCTGAAGAACTGATACTTTTGAACTGTGGTGTTAGAGAAGACTCTTGAGAGTCCCTTGGATTACAAGGAGATCAAGCCAATCTAAAGGAAATCAATCCTGAATAATCACTGGAAGGACTGATGCTGAAGCTCAAGCTTCAATACTTTGGCCACCTGATGCGAAGAGCTGACTCTGGAAAAGACCCTGATGTTGGGGAAGATTGAAGGCAAGAGGAGAAGGGGGCAACAGAGGATGAGATGGTTGGATGGCATCACTGACTTAAATAGACATGAGTCTAAGCAAACTGAGGGAGATAGTGAAGGACAGGGAAGCCTGGAGTGCTGCAGTCTATAGGGTTGCAAAAAGTCGGACATGACTGAGCAACTGAACAACAAAGAAAATTCTCAGAGTAGATTGGCAAATTTGTAAACACAATTATACATGATGTTCCTGTGATGGTTGATATTAAACTAATAATACTTAAATCCTAAAGTCAATTATTTTGCAAGAATCTCAAACTTAAAATCACACTGTACTAAAATATAAAAGATGGAACACATAATAAATGAATCAATTAACACCAAAAACTGAATATTTAACTATGGCCTGAGCCATCAACAATTCACTGCTCTGCTTAACAAATAAGATGCACAAATATCTGCTGAATAAATGAATGTGCAATAATCTGTTATAGGCCATGGTACTTAGGTGTTAAGAGTAGTGGTCTAGGGCTGAAAAAAATTTTTAAACCGTTGAAATAAATCAACTTATTATCCAAGAAAATATCCCTTCCTCCACTCCTAATGAAGGCTCTACTGATTTGAAACGTAACTCATTTAAACATTTTAGCTATGTTACTGCAAAGTTAGGCAATTTCCAACTCTTCTCTGCAAACAGACTAAATAGACATTTAATGAAAATTTGACCCCCCAAATGCATGGAAAAGTAGGCTTTCTTAATTTTCCATCCTCTAACAACCAAATAACCTTCAGAGTATTTTTCTTCCTTTACTATTACCACTGTAGAAAATGATTATTTTAGAATGTCTGTACAAAAAAAGTATCTCCATGTAATTTTCAAAGGCCAAGCGTTCATAGAAAAATACCAATGTAGAGGAAAAGCAGCACTAACCATTCTTACCACTATTATAAGTTCACTGATGGTTTGGCTCAAAAGGACATCAGCCTTTGTCAGATTGTCCTAAAGAAGGCTTGACAGATTCCAAATAATACCATGAGATTTCAGGGAAGTGGAACTCTTCTGAAAACGACTTAATAAATATAATAACTGTATGAATACAATTATGGTTTCCAGTTTATTAAGCCCTTACTTTATGCCAAGAACTGTTATGAGTGTTTCACATGGGTTAATATCTTGTTTGTCCACACAACAATCCTATAAGGCAATTATTCTTATCATAATTTACATATGAACAAAGTGAGACCTAGAGAGGTAAAGCAACTTGTGCAAGATTACACAACTGAAGGGGCAAAGCAAACAGCCAGCCTCTAGAGCCAAAGCTCTTAGGCAGTAGTCAGTCATTACGGCATTTCTCTTGAAGAAATGAAATGAAAACCCTAGTCCAGAGAAGAGATTTTAAGCTTCCCCAAAGGCATACAGCAACAACAGCTGTAGACTGACCAGGCTTGAAAGAAGACTCTGTAGCATATGAATTCAGGCACTTTGCAACAAAAACCCATAGCCCATTCATTAGGATACCAGCACTGATCAAGAGTTCTTTACAAGGAGATAATTAATAATGTACATCAGGACAATCAAATAATATGCAAAACGATATTTGACTCATGTAATCAGAGAACTCCATTGACATAGTTAAAAAATAATGGTCCAAGCAGGGCAAACTAGCATTCATCCAGGAGACTGATATGTAGATACTAGAAGACAGAAGGAGTATTTCTTCTTTTTCATTTTTATCATCACAAACTATATGGAAGCAAGCATGGGAATGCTTAGTGGCCATATTTCATACCATATTAATAGACTGTCGGTGGCAGAATGAGGCAACCTGCAAATCGAGCAATATATATAAACCAAGTAATATTCAAGAGAAAGCCTGAGATTACATTTTAAGGACATCACTTAAGATACTGGGTCTAGTTGTCCCTTAAACCAAAGTCAAATTGTGTGAGCTAGTAACAGCCTCCCCATCCAGCCCCTGAAACTAGTTTGAGCTGTGTTTCATCACTTGCAATAAAAAGAATCCTAATATACTAACAAACAGCCAGTGTTTCATATTAAAAACAAACTTTAATGATGATCAAGTATAAGAAAAGGGCACTCTCAAACACTGCTAGAGAATATAAACTGATCTAAACTTACTAGAAGTTTAGAGTAGATTGTAAGAAATGTTTGCTAAAGGTGAAACAAAAGTAGATATTTTCCACATTTACCTAGCTGATTTTCCACAACCATACACATATGTGTCTTAGTAATATAAATTTTTATTTGGTGTTCTGCATATATAGGAGAGTACCTGGTGGCTCAGACAGTAAGGACTCCACCAGCAATGCAGGAGACCTGGGTTTGATGCCTGGGTGGGGAAGATGCCCTGGAGAAGGAAATAGCAACCTACTCGTGTATTCTTGCCTGGAGAATCCCAGGGACAGAGGAGCCTGGTGGGCTACAGTCCATCAGGTTGCAAAGAGTCAAGTCATGACTGAGCAACTAAGATACACACACACACACACACACACACACACTGCATATATAGAATTAGTTTTTAACATACCTTAAGATAGGGTATTGAGTTATTTTCAAGGCTTGTACATGTTACACAGCTATATTTATTAACACAGTGTGTTTTCTGATCTGGTATTAATCAATTCAGTTCAGTCACTCAGTCACGTCTGACTCTTTGCGACCCCATGGACTGCAGCATGCCAGGCTTCCCTGTTCATCACCAAACTCCTGGAGCCTGCTCAAACTCAGGTCTATCGAGTCGGTGATGCCATCCAACCATCTCATCCTCTGTTGTCCCCTTCTCCTCTGGTACTAACAAATACCATAAATATTTAAGTGACAAAAAAATTAAAACTCAAGATTCAAGAAGGTTCTAAAGTAGCACAAGAGATGCAGATGCCCCAGCATAAGAAAAATTCCTATGAAAGAGCAACATAGAAGAGGAATGATGACTTCCAAAAAATCCTTTTAATATCCTAAAATCATTCTCTGCTTTCTTTGTTCACTCAGTTATTCTCATTGTTTCATTTATTCATTCAGATACTTATTAAGAGGTCACTGTATACCAGTAATCTCTTTTACATTACAAGTTTCAAGTTAGGTCTATTTGTGACCTTGTTCATTGAAACGGTTCAATTTCACAACTGAAAAAAAGAGGAAGGAATCACTTTAAAGAAATTTGCTTAGCATCTGAATTCTCAAGAAAGATCTATATATATAAGAACACAAATACATTCAACTCAAAGACTTAAACGTTCTGCCTTTAAACCTTATGTTTATTTTTACCATAATATTATTCATTTGGAAAAATAAATTCTCACAAACTATTAGAAAAAGTGGAGAATCACATGGAAATGTAACTAATAAGGGAATACTCAGTATTAACGAGTAGTCATTTTAAATACTGTGACTTTCAAACCAATAGGTAGAACTATAGTAGAACTGCAAGAACTACAGTGAGTTATATTCCATTACTAAATTCTGTCCCATTTATGAAACAATAAATTTTGAAAATCATACTTGGGAATAATCTTTATGTTTAACCTTATAACCAAATGAAATTTTTAAATGAAGACATTCATAACAGGTGAATCACCAGAGCAAAGAAAACATAACATCTTGAGAATAGTTTTCTAATATAAGTAAGTCACTTCAATTATTGTTTTAAGTACTTTAAAACAAAGTCAGTAATGAAATAGGACTTTAGCAACAATATAACAGGTAGAGACCATTGTAAACACTAAATACTTTTCTGAGAAAGTACTGGTACATCAAATCTTTCAAAGTCACTAGAAAAACTTAATTCTCATTTTATAGATGCTTAACCTCACTTCTGATAAAGCTTCTAGTGGCAACTGTTCTCTGTTGTTTTAAGTTGGTTAATTATCCACAAACAAACTCTTAAAAATACAACCACTTCAACATATCCATTATGATGGCTACTATCATAAAAACAAAAAATAACAAGTGTTGGGAAGGATGTGGAGAAAATAGGAACCCCTGTGCACTGTAAGTGGAAATGTAAAATGGTGCAGCCACTATGGAAAACAGAATGGGCAGCTCCTTAAACAATTGAAAAGAAGAGTTGTCATATGATCCAGCAATCTACTTCTGGGTATATATACAAAATAACGGAACACAAGATCTCCAAGAGATATATCTGCACACCCATGTTCACAACAGTCAACAAGTGGAAGCAACTGATAATAGAAATTTTCACATATTGAGGTGTGAAGAAATCACTGTGGCTGTACACGAGTTAACTTAAATTTTATGCTAACTAGAACAGACTGTGGTTTACCAAATATAAATTGTACATATGCTTCAGTGATTTAAAAAAAAAAAAAGGGCACACTGACCAGAAGTATGATTTCAGTTCTGTCATTTTGCCTTGTGCTTGCTTTTTCATCTTTCCTTGCTCTTTACCATTTTTTTCCTATGCTAAATGGTGTTTTATTTCATCCACTGATTTAAAAGTTATGTCTATTTTTGTTCTACAATGATTTCTTCAGTTAAAAAATATATTTGGGGAAAAAAAGATTAAATGCCTCCCTTTGGGATGCCAAAGCTGGTACTCCTTGGATGATGACTCCCTTTCCAGGTGCCAAGGCCATACTGACTCGCTGTGCACATGCTGATCTGTTTTGTTTTTTTTTTTTTTGAAACCTTGAATGAATGTATCCCTATTGTTCTGACAAGACATAAACTGTGCTGAAACCATGCTTCTCCAGAGCAGTTTCTCAGAGTAATCTGGGAGGCTGTCTTCTGGGCTACAGTCCTCAGTTTGGTTCAAAGAAAACCCTTTCCTATTTCTATTATAGATTGTTTATTGATTATTTTTGTCGATATGATCTCAGTGTCCATTGAAAGATGAAAGGATAAACAAAATGTGTTATACATTATTCAGCCTTAAAAAGGAAGAAAGTTTTCACACATGCTACAACATGGGTGATCTTAAGGACATTATATTAAGTGAAATAAGTGAACTGAAAATTTCTCAGTCATGTCCGACTCTTTGCAACCCCATGGACTGTAGCCCGCCAGGCTCCTCTGTCTGTGGAATTCTCCAGGCAAGAATACTGGAGTAGGTAGCCATTTCCTTCTCCAGGGGATCTTCCCAACCCAGGGATCGAACCCAGGTCTCCCACATTGCAGGTGGTTTCTTTACCATCTGAGCCACCAGGGAAGCCCCAGTGAAATAAACCAGTCACAAAAAGACAAAAATTGTTCGATTCTACTTATAAGAGGGATTTAGTAGTCAAACTCATAGAAACACAGCAGAATGATGGTTGCCAGAAGGTAGGAAGAGGGGGAAATTAGAGATAGTGGTTAATAGTTAAGAGTTTCAATTTTACAAGGTGAAAAAGTTTCGGAGGTTGGTTAGACAACAATGTCAGTATGCATAACACTACTGAGCTGTACATGTGGAAATAGCTAAGACGGGAAATTTTATGTTGTTTTGTAAAACCACAACTTAAAAAACCCCATAATCATTTTAAAAGCTATGGGAGAAAAAAGTCATAAGGTAATCACTTATAAATGTTTTTACAGAATTAATTTTATATTTTTTCTAAAAGAATCATATCTGGCAAAGATAGGAGTTTATTATTTTTTACTGCAGAAAACACAACTTTTAATACAAAACTCAATGCACATACAAAATACTTAATTTTTTGATGCTCCAAGAGACAGAGATACAATTATTCTTAAAATTCCAAGGCCTATAACAAATTTAAAAATTATCATTATACTTTTACCAAAAATAGTGAGCAACAAGAAGACTGGCTTATCTTAGTTTCAAATTCTTTTTTCTAACTCTCTAGTTAAGCAGAAAATATACACAACACATACATCACAAACAGCAGAAGGCTTAGTATAAAACCCACCAACTTGGATAATTAGTCCCAATGTTTACAAAAGAAAAAACAGAAAGAGAGAAACAAGGGGGAAAAAAAGAGCATTCTTCTTATGAATCAAAATCAATTTCTTAATAGAAAACTAATCCAACAACACATTTAAGTCAGTATTTTCCCCTGCTTGGAAAACCAGACCTATGGTAGCAATCTCAGACAAGGAACGAATATACTTCTTTAAATATCTAAATTTTTTAAAATTATATTTTAAGAGGACAACTCTATACACAAGCACAATAATCCAACCCAAATCTTTAACATCCATGCATGGTAAGTTTTTTACTTTACCACCAAACATAAAGACTGTTACAAGTTCTTCTGGAAAAATTCAGTCGAGAGACTAATCCCTCAGCCTTCTACACACCATCCTTAACATACAACAATAGAATGTCACCAGGAAATCTTTACCTTGAGCCCAAACCCCAAAAGAGCTGCAAAGACAATGAAAGTCAACAGGTAGAAAGATTGGATGTTATCTAAACTGCACAAAATGCTTCGTAGTGGACCACAGTAATGAACTACCACACTTAATCTAAAACAACGTGGTAGTTCAGCAAACACATCCATGTGGAAGAGTGCACTAATATAAATATTATACAAATTGAGCTACAAAAACCAGATAAATAACACAGACTTGAAGCCTTGCCTTGAGATAAAAGCCAATGATCTTACCTCTGGACAAATTCATAAGTAAAGGACAGTTTTTCTACTACGTAGACTCGTATGTTTTACCACATTTATTTTATCAACTCATCATATTTAGCAAAGATTAATATTTACAAAACTGTCTACTCCAAACTGGCATCAAGACAAAAAAAAAAGGTTTGTTACTGCCATTTGTAAGACTGCAGTGCCTTGCACATACCCTGCTAAAATGAACTGTCTGACTAGTATATGTGATTATGACTCCAGTCTCTGAAGTCCAGAGAAAATTTTTAGTAGCCTATTTGGGGAAGAAACAAGGGGGTAAGGAAATGTGAAAAAGGGGGGCCTATGGTAGACACTACATCAGATGCTCAAGAACACTTGATGCTAGATGCCAACATAATTCAGGTACTGTTTTAGCTAAAAAGAATCCCTTTAAACTTCTGGGTCCAATGATAGTCTTTTCATTTTTAGGAGATAAAGAAAAGAAAGTAGAGAGAAGAGGAAGTAACACAAATACCTGGAAGGACTTGCAAAACAAACAAAAAAAAGTTTTTAAGTGTTGTGGAAGTTCAAATTAAAACTTTAACAAGTAACATCTACTTTCAAGTATATAATGTTACCAAGACTCCTAAACCAAAGGCTAGGCATTATCTCATTTAATCTTCTCAATAACCACTAAGATGGTTGCTATTATCATCATTTCAAAAGGAGGAAATAGGCTCAGAATCAGTAATAAGTTGCCCAGGCTCACAAAGCTAACAAGTAAAAAAGCTGGACTCAGAGGTGTTAGGTTCAAATCTTAAGCTCTTAACCATCAGGCAACCTCTTCAAAGAGGAAATCAAAGTAAAATTGTTAACAAGAAGAATGTTCACTAGAGAATGAGAGGTTCTTGATTTTTAATGACCAAAGTTAAGAAGTTAAGAAATGTCCATTCTCAGAGATTTTACTTTAATGATACAATAACTATGTTTTGAAAACTCTGAAGGAATCTGCCCTGAAACCTAAAAGAGAACAGCAATGAACCTCTTGACATTCCACTGAAATCTAAAATTCAATATTAATGTGCTATTAAGTCCAATCCCTGTTACTAAGCAGTCAACATGAAATTTCCTATGTGAAATCTATTATAACCAAACCCAGCTTCTGTTCTGATTTCTTCTAATCCTTTAGCTTTTGAGTTTCCTAGCCCTCCTTTAAAAAGACAAATTTGTCTCCCCCACCTGCATCCTATAGGCTCATATAGTGGAAAAATTCTGAGAAAAATCTCTGCCCCTCGACCTCCCAGTTTTCTTTTCAAAAAGTTTTAAAACTGTTAGTTAGAAAAGGATAAAAAAGACTTCTTTAACAAACAGCACCTATAAGTTGTTGAGTACCATTTGCTGTGTTTAACTTAATTTACCAGTTATACCAGTTGTTGAGTACCATTTGTTGTGTTTAACTTAATTTACCAGTTATAACAACTTCTGTAATAAGAAACATTAAATCCAATTCAAGTTTATGCTAAATTTTCAAATGAGAATATTTTGCAAATAACAAATGGGACTGAAGAAAATGAGGAACTGGTTTAGACTTGGGAGTGCAGCACAGTAGGTAATTAATTCATTTATATTAAAGCTGCTTATGCTCTTCTCAACTTATGAACTGCAAAGGAAATACAAGTACAATATAGCATACAAAAAGGGAATGACTGTAGTATAACTTCATATACAATGTTAAATATGTTTTAGCACTAAGGACAGAATATTGACAATACACTGAGGTGATGCGCCTTAGGTTTACAGCAGCCTCATCATTTCATCAAAAGCCTTGTAATCACCTCTACAAAATTAATTGCAATTAATTCCTGGCAACTCTTGGAATGAAGTCTAGATCTGTTTACTCACTTTTTAAATTTTATACACGCTTTCTCTGGTGTATACAAACTGAGGACTTATCATTCTACTAGAGAAAGACCAAAAAATAATCCACAAAATCGCAGGAACATAAACAAGTTTATCTTCTGCTGATACTGATTAGGGCACTTAATCTGTCCCAGAAGAGTGCAAGGACTTAACAGTAAAGCCAGCCTACTAACCAGAACTCTTAGCATAAATCTTCAACTCCTTAAAATAATTCCTCAAAAGTTAAAATACAAGAGTGGACCAAAAGGTGGGAGGACGTGGGGGGGGGGGGCACTTAATTCCACTGGTTGAACTCACAATTCTTAATCCTATAATGTACCAGTTAAGACTCAAACTACGAAGTGTTTTTAAAACTTGCGTTAAGTTCTAACAAGATGGTTATTTATTTACTTTGCGTATATTTTAATATACCTCAATTTCAGAAAAATTAGTCGAGTCAATCTAAAAACTTCGCAACATTTTAGTGCTGCATTTCATTTGCTCTGACCATATACCCATATACTGCCCACCCCCCTAGCTCATTAAAAGTGTTTGCCTGAATTTAGCCACCCGCTACGTTTTCACTAAGATATTTTCAAGAATGAATGAAGCATATAATTCACTTATAACATCTGGGCTCTCTTGACACATGATAGAAACACAGGTATCCAATTCTGATGTTCTCATTAAAACGTTACTATTTCTCTAAATTCCCGTTACTCGGACTCTTGCTCTAGGCAAGTTTTTCAACGCGATTAAAACAAAACCAAACCAAATCTGCACGTGCAAACGAAAAAGTTTAGCATCCCAGGCCATCGCGGCAAATCCCTAATGCACAAAGGCAAAGACACCCGCCTGACCGGACAGCCGCAGAGCAAGATCTCACCCAACCAACCACGCGAGCTCCTAGGTCGGAAACCCAGGGCCCCGAACCCACACCGAAGCCAGGACCTGCGCGCAGGGGCCGCCCCGGGGCCGAGTTTTCAATGGAACCGGAGAGGATGGGGGCGGGAAGGAGCGGAAGCTCGGGTGCAAGCGGCGGCGACCAAGCTGCGGCTCATTTCTCTTCCCGGGGTTTTCAGGCTGGGGGAAGTCCACCCGGAGCAGGGCACGCGGCAAGCTGGGGGTTTGAGGCGGGGAGGGAGGGCGATGCGAGGCCTGGGCTGCCGGGAAGGGAGGCGAGCAGGGCCCGGCCCCCGGCCCCCGGCCCCTGAAAGCACTTTAGACGCGTCTCCCACCCCCCACGACAAGATGGCGACGTGGACAGTGGGGAGCCCGGCCGGCGAGGCTGGGGGAGAGAGAGGGGAGGGGAGAGAGGCAGAAACAAAAAGGCGGCCCCCCGGAACGCGGAGGCCGGCCCGAGAGCCCCCGGCGGCGGGCGGGGGCGCCGGGGGGAGAAGGCGGCCAACGGAGGGGAGTGGGCTTACTTTTTCTTGTCGTTCGCGCCGCCGGCGCCCTCCATGGTGAATCGGTGCCCGCGATGCCTTCACGGCCCGCGGCCCCCAGGCTCGCTCCGGCCTAAGCGCTGGCTCCCTCCACACGCGGGGAGGGGAGAAAAGGCACGTCCAGAGGTGGGGGGTGCGAGGCGGGAAACCCCTCGTGAGATCAGAGGAGGGAGAGCAGACGGCAATCGCAGAGGTCCAACTCCGGCTCCGAAGAGCCTCCCCTGGGGCAGCTTGTCAGGGCCCGGGCCGACGCACTGGCCAAAGCGGCAGCGAAGGCGATCCTCGCGTCCCCTCAGACGAGGCGGCTCTGTGCACTGAGAAGCTGAGGCAGCGGCAGGGGGCGGGCAAGGGCGGAGGCGCGCTCGGGGGGCGCGCGGGAGGGGGAGTGTTGGAGGCCTGCGCGCCCGCGGAGCCCGGCGCGCGCTCATGCAAACCCGCCTCACCTGAGGGGGAGGCGGGTTCCTTGAGAGCCAATGGCGAGCGACGCAGGCGGCCAGTCCCCACCCCAGCCCACGTCTGTCTCAGCCAATCAGGAGGCGGTCAGCTGAGGCACAGCTGGGACGCGCTGCCGCGCTCACGTGCTCGTCTGTGTGCCGCTGCGGAGGCAAGAGAAAGGAGATGGGGTGCGGCCAGGCTGGGTCTGGGGACTCTGCGCCTTCTCCTAGAGAAAGCAGTGGCTGGCTTTGGGAGGCGCTGCTGAGAAGGGATTTCGGTGTTTGGGTCTCAAGCCTGCATCACACTTCCTGCTGTCGGTGCAGCAAGTCTCCAGCTCTCTTTCTCTTCGGCAGCTGTTCTTTGCAGGGTTGCCGCCTGCTCTGCCAAGTCCCAGTTCAAAAAAGCAGACTTTTTGCGTCGTGGCAGCAAACCCTTGGTCCTTCTACTCACATGTGTTACAGTGGGGTCTTTCTTGCCAGGTTACCCAACCAGGCCATGTTACCGACCGCACCCTTTGCCATATAACACTAGGGTACTCTGTTTATCCATTAAGTTTCTCTGTGATGAAGTTTGATTCCTGAGTAAATACGAATGCAAATATAAAATAAACAAGCTCCTCTTGCTGTAAACCTCTCAAGGGAAGTAATTAAGGCAGCAGGAACTCTTAAAATCTTAAATTATTTTAAGCAATACAAATAAGTGTAAGTGACTTTAATACAAGTATAAACCTGAATTTTCGGGGGGGGGGGAGAAGAGTAGAACAAATGGCTTTAGGTGGACAGTTATATTCTTGTTGCTTTTCAAAGAGTAGAAAATAAATTGATTTAGAAAAAGGCAAAGATGACCCTTAGTTTGAGACTCACCACCTTGAATTGAGATCACCGTGTAGACAGGAAAGAAGAAAGGAAAACCCTTACCAAGACCTAAGCAGGGCACCTGTACCAGAGTTAACTCAGTGGCAGCAGTATTGCCTGTTTGCTAACATGACTTTGCAAGCTACTGGATAAGACTTAATCACTACTTGGCTTTTGAAGCCTACTTTTCAAGCCTATCAGTCTTTGAAATGAAAAAGAAATGTGTTTTGAGCCCAACAAAGGAGCATTGCACACATATCTTCAGTTTGACACTAGATTATTTTACTTCTCACCTTTGCCTTGTTAGTTATATTGCTACAATCTGGCTTCAGATTATAAATTAATGTGGATATCTGAATAAATTTCAATTATATTGTCATGTAAAAACAATGGTCTACATAGGTTAAACTCTGATAAGACAAAAATCAATTTACATAACACCTATTTTTAACTCATCAGCAAATCCATAGAGATAGGATTAAAGATTGATCTTAATGCTACCTTCCTCCCCGCGCCCCCCAGATCTACAACTCTGAATGACATGCCTTCTTGAAAAGGAACATGGGAAATGCCTGAAAAAAGGAAAGGACCAAAAATAGTTACTCATGTTTTCCTTCTTAATTGTGAAAAGAATGACTCTGTAAATTAAAAATTGTTTAATTTAATGTTCTAAAAACTCAGTGTTAAGAACACTGATTCCAGAGTAAAGAGTGAGCTTAAGTACCAGCTCTGATACTAACAAGTCATGTAACTTGTGCCTCAGTTTACTCATTTATGTCTAAACCACAGAATCAGGGCATGATTAAATGAGTACATTTAAAGTACTTAGAACAATACCTGGCACATAGTACACTATCAATAAATGTTAGCCATTAGTTATTGTCCGGGTTGTGTTTTCATTATTCTTATCATTATTATTACCTCCAAATTTGTGCCACTGCTAGTGGTAATTACTTGGGCTTCTACCAAGGGTCAGCAAGTTTTAACTATCCAAGACTGCCTATTATGTTAATATAAATTCACATATATTCTTTGTTTTCAACTGTGAAACTGCTCACAGCGTTCCCACACTTGTATATGAGCATGATTGCAGAGATCTTCAACCATTTCCTTTTTTATTTTACTGGTAAGAAATTCTCTCTGGCCAGTGATCATACCTGAAGGGTATAGTGTTTATTACAACAACAAAAAAGTGAGCCTTTTGTAATATCAAATCTAAGTCATTTTTTAAAGTTTACAGCAGAATGCTAATCCAATCAGCAGAGATATTTTTGAATAGTCATTACATTTGCTCAGAGTTTACTTTTCCTTTCAAAAAATATATAAAATACAGTATTTTATGTGTATATGTATGTATATTTGTGTTTACCCACACGTGTGAACTTGGAAAGCAGTAATATTCAGCTTGTGTTTTCACATAATCAAAAAGGAGCTAAATAGTATGCCCTAATTTAATCAATTTTGTTAACAATTCTAAAAAGCAAAATTTCCTATAGGATAAAATTTTAAATTATCCTCTTTATAAACATCTATTAATAAATGCATTTAGATGATTATAATGTGACTAAACCTTAACAAACAATCATATTTAATTACTCTCTAATCTTTGTAAGTGTTCAAGTTTCATTTCCAGTCACTTGCAGAACTTTCTAAGTAGGCTGAAAGATTACTTGAAAATGATGCAATTGACCCTTAACCCATATTTATAGTAGGAAGTTAGACAGTGACTCAGGAGGAGGCAGGATAAAACCTGAAATTTTAGTACTAAGTAACATAGAGTGTTGAGCCTTTTAAAGAGTGAAACATGTCAGATTCAGATAATTTAGAATGCATCAAACTATATAACAAGACCTAGTGGCCAGTAAGTGATTCTTGGCTTAATATTATTCTTAGTTCTCCTCCTCTTCTCCATCTTTATCTATTCTAAGAACAACAAAAAAGGATATCATTTGGAAGGAAGTGCTTAGCAGATAATAGACATTTTTTTCTTTTCTTTTTTTTTTTTTTTAGATAATAGACATTTTAAAAGTCTCTTTTTCTTTTCTTTCAAGGATCAAAACAAAATAAATATGTATATGTGTCTGAATTTTTGGAGAATAAGAATACACTGAGATTTTGACACTAGTACTTTTCAATTATGATAGGTATTTTAAGCATAAATTTACAAAGGAATGTCAAAGGATTTTCAGTTTCTGGTCCAACATGTAAGGAGCTTGGAAGCATCCATCCTCACAGTAAGAAAAAAAGCTTAACAAACTGAAAACCAACAACTCTTCCTAGATCCACCAGGGAAATGAGGCCACAGGGCAAACTGCCGCCCTGAAAGTGGGAGAGACAGACAGTTATAGAGAGTCACAGCTTACTAGAGGGTCACAGTTTACCAGAAACAAAAGCCAGAAGTTGAAGTCAACATCGCAGCTGGAGTCAACCAATATCAGTAGGAACATTTTAAACTGCAAGTGAGGAACTGCTGGAGGCTCTAGTGGACCTGCTTCAGAGTTAAAAGGAGGAGGCTCAGCCTTCGAGGGGCCCCACAACTTTCTTGAATTTCAACTCCAAGAGCCTAAGAGATTATCAGTGTGAAGATCGGAGGAAAATATCTTGCTTTTTGCATGGCTAGAGAAAAAAATAATCCTTTTGAAATACTTTCAGAGCATTCTGGTTTTCTTAACAAGATCCATCCTGAAGGGAAACTATTTTACCAGAGCTTCTCTGGTGGCTCAGATGGTAAAGCATCTGCCTGCAAAGTGGGAGACGTGGGTTCGATCTCTGGGTTGGGAAGATCTCCTGGAGAAGGAAATGGCAACCCACTCCAGTATTCCTGCCTGGAGAATCCCATGGACAGAGGACCATGGTAGGCTACAGTCCATGGGGTCGCAAAGAGTCGAACACGACTGAGCGACTTCACTTCACTTCACAATGTGTGTTAGAGAACAGGAAACACCCAATGCCAGCCCCTTTTAGCCTTCAACGTGAGAGAAGGAAAGTGCTCAACTCAGTCTCACAAAACAGCTGATCCCTAATCACAGGACTATAGCATGTTTCCCTTCTCCCACACCTTGCCATACCACCACATCAGTAGGGCTCTTGGGTAATAATAGAGGATTACAGCTAAGAGAAGTGCAAGCCTCAGACCCTAGTTAAAGAGTTACTAGGGATATCCAAAAGCAACAAGAGGAAACAAGGACACTAGAGGAAATTTTAGCTTCAGACACCACAGCTACAGCAAACAATAGCATAGCCTATCTTCTAGCCAAACAAATATAAATTTCGTAGTAAAGGCCTGTCTACCTAAGTTCCTTTTACCTGATATTCCATGTATGGTTTTTGACAACAAAACTATGACTTGCTAACAAGGAAAAAGTGTAATTGAAGAGATAAACAAAACATTAAAACCAGACTCAGATATGGCAAAGATTTTGTAATTATCATACCAAGAATTTAATATAACTATGATTAATATGCTCCTGGATCTAATGGAAAAAGAACTATATGAAAGAACAGATGAATAAAGTAAGCAGAGATATGGAAATTCTAAGGAAGAATAAAAAAAAATACTAGAAATTGAAAGTAATGTAACAGAAATAAAGAATGCTTTTGATGGGCTCATCAGTAGACTGGACATAGCTGAGAAAAGAATGAATGAACTTGAAGATATGCCAAGAAAACAAGTCAATGAAAAAGATGGGTCAAAATATCTAAGATCTGTGGGACAATTTCAAAAGGTATAGCCTAACTGTAATGGAAATCCTGGGAAGGGAAGAGAGATAGAAGAAAAAAAAGAATATGTAAAGAAACAATGGCTGAAAGTTTTCTAAAATTAATGATAGACACCAAACCACAGGTCCAGGAAATTTAAAGAATACCACATAGGATAAATATCAAAAAGTTTTTTCAAACCAGAAAAGCAAAGACAAAGAGAAAATCTTGAAAGAAGTCATGGGGCAGTGGAAATACTTTACCTCTAGAGGAGGAAGGATAAGAATTACACTGGATTTCTCTTTAGAGCCATGCAAGCAAGAAGAGAGTAGGTGAAATATTTAAACTGTTGAAAGGAAAACAAAAAACAAAAAAACACCAAGCTAGAATTCTATTGCCAGTGAAATTATTCTTCAAAAGTGAAGGAAAACAAAATGGAGGAAATTTATTGCTGGTAGATCTGCCTTATGAAAAATGTTAAAAGAAGCTTTTCAGAGAGAAGGAAAGTAATATAAATTAGAAACTCAAACCTGCATAAAAACCAGAAAAATGTTATGGAATGAATAAAAGAAGGTAAAATAATTTTTTAAATGTTCTTATTCTTAGTTGATCTAGTAAATAGCAGTTTGTTGAGAGAAATAATAGTAAAGATATATTTGATGATTATGTTTTACAGATAATGAAATGAATGACAGGAATATTAAAAGGGATAGGAGGGAAGAATTGAGAAAACGCTAGTAAAAGGTATTTGCACTACTGGTGAAGCAGTATAATGTTGGACTTTGATTAGTCATAAAAGTCTATTGTAAACTCTAGAGCAACCACTAAATTTTTTTAGATGTGATTGATATGCCAAGAGAGGAGAGAAAATACATAGAATGAATCATAAGGAAAGCTTCTTTTTAAAACCAAAGAAGGCAGAATAGGAGTAGAAGACAAAAAAGAAACAAAGAACAAGGCGAATAAATAGAATTCACAGAAACAACAAGAAACAACACAAACAGAAAAACTCTGGAATGAATAACCCATAATAGCAAGATTTGGATATAAGGTTAATATACAAAAATCAATTGCTTTCCTAAATAAAGAAATAAGCAATTGGAATTTGAATTAAAAACATACAATACTATGAACTATAGTTAATGATATCGTATTGTATACTTGAAAGTTGCTATGAGAGTAGATTAAGGTCCTCAGCATAACAAGAACAACTATAACAAAATGGTAATTGTGTGAGGTAAAGGATGTATTAACCAGAATTTTGCAGAAGATTCATGTATCAAATCATCACATTGTACATCTTAAACTTACACAGTATTATAAGCCAATTATATCTCAGTAAAGTTGGCAGGGGAATGTGAGACTGTTTATATTAACAGCCCCCTCCAAAAGAAATACTTAGGTAAAAATCTAACTTAATATGTACAAGACTTATGTGAGGAAATGGAGAAGGAAATGACAACCTGCTCCAGGATTCTTGCCTGGAATTCCATGGACAGAGGAGCCTGGCAGGCTCCATGGGGTCACAAAGAGTCAGACACAGCTGAGTGACTATCACTCATTATGTGAGGAAAACTATAAAACTCTAATGAAAGAAATCAAAGAAGAGCTAAATAAATAGAGATTTCATGTTCATGGATAGGAAAACTCATAATTATTAAGATGTCAGTTCTTCCCCCGATTGATCTATAGACTCAATGCAATCCAAATCCCTAGCAAGTTACTTTGCAACATTGAAAAACTGATTCTAAAGTATATATGGGAAGGCAAACGATCAGAACTGTAAATACAGTATTGAAGAAGAGCAAAGTAGGAGGACTGACTCGACCAAAATTCAAGATTTACTACAGAGCTACAGTAGTCAAGACAGAGTGTTATTGTCAGAAAGGGAAACAAATGGAGCAATGAAAAAGGATAGAGAACTCAGAAATCACCCCCACAAAAATAGCCAAATGAGCTTTGACAGAGAAACAGAGGCAATCCAATGGAGAAAGAAGAGCATTTCAACAAGTGGTGCTAGAATAACCGGTCATTCAAAAAACTGACTCTAGAGTTCCACCTTATTACACCTTTCACAAAAGTCAACTCCAGATAGATCCTAGACCTGGATGTAAAATGCAAAACTGTGAAGCTTCTTGATGATAACATAGGAGATAATCTAGGTGACCTTCACTTTAGTACCAAAAACCTGATCCATGAATGAAAAATAGCTAAATTGGACTCCATTAAATTAAAAACTTCTACTTTGCAAAAGACACAGCTAGGACAATGAAAACTCAAGCCACAAACTGGCAGAAAATATTTGCAAAACATCTCTCATAGAGGACTTCTATCCAAAATATGCAAAGAACTTAAAACTCAACAATAAGAAAATAGAGAAGCAGTTAAAAACTGGGTAAAAATTCTGAACAGATACCTCACAAAAGAATATATACAAATGGAAAATAAGCCTAAAAGAAATGCCCAACATCATATCTTGTTAGGGAATTACACATTAAGTAGCAGTGATATACTACTACATATTTAAAATGGCTAAGATCCAGAATATCACCAAATGTTAACACAAGGAGCACTAGCAACTCTCATTCATTGCAGGTAGCAGTGCACAATGGTACAGTCATGCTGGAAGACAGTTTGTCTTTTACATGGCAAACATAGTCTTACCATACAATCCAGCAGTCACACTCCTAGATATTTACCCAAAGGAGCATGAAAATTTAAGTTCACACTAAACCTACACATAAATAGTTATAGCAACTTTATTCCTAATTGTGAAGAATTTGCAACTAAAACTTGCCAAGAAGTAAATGGACAAACAATGGACTATCAATCAGTGCTAAAAAGAAATGAGCTATCAAGCCACTGAATGGCATTAAATGCATGTTTAAGGAAGAATTTAAATGCATACTGCTAAGTGAAAGAAGCCAATCTAGAACAGCTTCATTCCGTATGATTCTAGCTATATGGCATTCTGGAAAAGGCAAAACTTCTGGAGACAGAACAAATACCATTGGCTGCCAGGGACTAGGAGGAGGAGAGGAGGAATGCATAGGTGAAGCACATGGGACTTTTAGGGGAGAGAAACTATTTTGTATGATAATCTAATGGTGGATACATGACATTGTACATTAGGCAAAACTCATTGAAATGTACAAAGTGTGGACCCTAATGTAAACTGTGGACTTTACTCAATAGCAATATATCAATCATGGTTCATCAATTATAACAAATGTAACACACCAGTACAAGATGTCAGTAATAGAGGAAACTGTGGGTTTGTAAGTGGAGTAAGAAGGAGTACATGGGATTTCTCTGTACTTTCTGTTTAATTTTTCTGTAAACCTAAAATTACTATAAGAAATAAAATCTATTGATTACAAAAGAAAAATGGAATACTCTCCCAAAGTCAGGTTTTCATATATTCCTGAATAATGCAAAGGGCTTAAATTTGTAGGAATAAATCTTGATGAAGCATCCCTTTGACTAGGAAGAAAAGTGATCTTTGGATATTTTTCCAATATCAGAGTCAGTTGGGAGATTCTGAAAAGTCACAGCTTCTTAAGGTTTTTCATTTCTAGAAAGTAAAGACAGAAGAAAAAAGAGAACTGTCTTTTCTTTGAAAATAAATGGAACTAATACCTGTTGATCTGATCCAAACACCTTCAGGATTTCAACTTTTTTCATCTGTATAAAAGTTGATAATTTAATAAACCAAAAAAAGATGCTTATTAAGAATCTGCCTTGCCCACTTCCTAGCCCCCATCCCATCCCAGACCACACCAATATGTTAGCATATCTAAAACATATCATGTTTCATTCTTGATTCAATATATATTGTAACCCTTCTATTATGGCCAGACATATACTTCTCGTTTAATATGCAGGTTTGTGTGCCATTATAGAGTGTAGAGGAGCTTCCCAGGTGGCATTAGTAGTAGAGAACCCACCTGCCAATGCAGGAGATCTAAGAGATGCGGATTTGATTCCTGGGTTGGGAAGATCCTCCTGGAGGAGAGCATGGCAACCCACTCCAGTATTCTTGCCTGGAGAATCCCATGGACCAAAAAGCCTAGCAGGCTAAGGTCCATAGGGCCACACACAGCTGGACACGACTGAAATAACTTAGCACACACAGAGTATAGAGACTTTTTATGGACAGGAACTTTTATCTTGGAAGCCCCAGAAGATAGGATGGTAACCAGTACAAAGAACAATCATCTCTTGAACACTGGCCATATTCTAAGCACTGTGCTAAGGATTTTTAGAAGTGCTCTTTCATTTAAGCACGAGGGCAGCTTAAGAGTTAGAAATTGTGGTGGTCCCATTATGGAACAGTAAGTTTATGGTCAAAGAGCTAGAAATACAAAGTCACAAAGCTAGGAATCAGTGAAACCATGACACTTCCTTTATGTTATTCAAACTGTGATACCTGTGTGGCAAAAATTGCTCAAAGCAGTGGAAGATGGGGGTGGGGGGACAAAAACCTAGTGTCTATTTTACAATGAGGAAAAGTCAAGTAATATAACTACCTGTGTGGGTGTGTTACGCATTTGGCTAGGAAAAAAATCAAATGCAGCAAATGAACAAACATAAAAAAGTTCTCCTGACTTCTCTTGCCTATTCTTTCTTTGTAGAAGGACCTGCTGTTACAAATTATTTGTGTCTACACAGAGATATTCAATTAATATACCAAAAAGTCTGTCTCATGTCCTTTCCTTTTTGTACAAACAATAGACTAGTATATACTTTGTCTACCTGTTGAATTCATTTGATGTGATATTATTTGTAGATTATTTCTTCTCAATTTGTATATATATGACAATTTCAATATTTATAATAAACAGATGTACAGTGAAGAAGAATGCAAAATCACAAGAATTTTAAAGTAAAATTAATGTAACATTAACATCTATGAAAAAGATCTCTTAAATTTGATAACAAATAAAATGGAATTTATCTAGATTAGCAGAGATATTCAACAGCTAGAAAAACCAATTTTCATAATACAGTTTGCTTTGGGAAAACCCTACCATGTCAATTTCTGTTCGTGGAAGCTATCAACCTTAAATGAACTATGAATAGAGAAAATTGCTTTCTACCTATACACACTATTCTAACCAGTTAAAAAATATTTTTTTCTCTCCTTCATCCTTACTATCTCTATAGCAGCTACTCTGATTTTACATATCATGATGTGCTGTGCTTAGTTGTTCAGCTGTGTCCAAATCTTTGCAACCCCATGGACTGTAGCCTGCCAGGCACCTCTGTCCATGAATATTCTCCAGGCAAGAATACTGGAGCGAGTTGCCATTCCCTCTTCCAGGGGATCTTCCGAACCCAGGAATTGAACCCAGGTCTCCCACATTGCAGCGGATTCTTTACCGTCTGAGCCACCAGGGAAGCCATACATATCATATATTCTATTTTTCTACCTGCAAGGACATGAAGCCTCTTTATTGTAAATAACTAACAATTTCCAAACCTGATTCAAACGAGCTTAGCTCCATCTGATATTTATGGAAATGAAGGGTGAAAAGTACACTATGAATCTAAGAATTCTAAATTAGGAGTATTAAGAATTTGCTTGCTAGATTTTGAGCATTTATAGTTGTGATATGAATTAATATTATATAATTATTGCTTATTTTGGGCCAAAATTAAGATTTGCTCACATATCTCTAGAAGAGAAAATCTTCAAGTTCAAAATACAGGCTGCTGAATTTCTACCAAAACCCTGCTAAATGATAGCTCTTGCTAGACTGTAACCTTCCAGAATTTACATCTCCATCCAACTTTGTTTTGATGCTACAAAGAAAACTTGTTTTTAATATAGTGATTCCAGCAGTCAGATGACTTAGGGTAGGTGAGAGAATCCCAAAATAAGTATTATGTCAAAAGTGCTTACTTTTATAAACTTTGCAGTTTAGTCATCCTCTCCAAAACAACTGTGTGGTTTCTATCAGGAAGAAAACACTACCAGAATATTAAAAATGCCAGTGAATATGCCATTTAAAAGGTATTTTTCTTCTAGATGATAATTTCCACTACAGGTTGCATCTTTTGTTTTATCCAGGGATTTTCAAATAGGCATTTTTAAATGAAAAACTGATAGAAAAATTAAAGGAGAAAGAAAAGAAGGATCTTACATGGCCTAATATTTATTCTAGCTTGGTTTTCTTTCCATGTGCCCTAAGCCACATCTCACATTTTCCAAATTTTGGGTGGATAATGTTTTCCCTTTGATTTTTTTTTTTTTTGTGGGTAATGCAGAAACATTAGCTGTTTGGCTCTTATATTGGAAAATTTATAAAGGTCCTTTGGTTAAGTGTGTCAGAACTTGCCTACGAAGAACCAGAGACAGTTGCAAGAAGTTGGTTAATTTTATACATGGACTTGTAAAGACAAGTCAGCTACTCTCCTGTGTAAGTGTGAATTACAAGGCAATATCAAGGCAGCCAAAGCTTCACAGCATTACCTTATTATCAGGGGTTAGGATATTGAGTATGTCCTATGTGCCAAGGTTTGGTGTGGATCTTGAGAATTACAGACATTGTCTCTCATTACTTCAACCAACACCTTCTAGTCCCAATCCTCACCTTCACCTGTTTCCTGTCTACACTCTTGGGATTGTGAGAGACAAAAGGAAGATATTCCAGTAAGTTGTTAAAAGGTTTTGTATTTGGACAGATAAGCAACTGGATACATGACCTGACTATTCCCTCTACACTCCCCATGTGACCAAGCAGCAGAACTTCTTTGATCCTTGCTGCGTGGATGTTCTCCAAGCCCTGTCCAGATCCTGTTAGAAATATCTATGGCAACCAGCTTCAGGAACAAGATTTTACCTTAAGGTTTTGCTGCTACTGGTACTTCCCTTTCTGTTGGGTACATACCTTCTGTTGGAGCAAAGACAATCCCAGAGCTTGCCTATCCTAGGACCTCAAGGAGAACCCAAATTAGAAAATTATGTTGTAGGAAAACAGGAATCTGTCCTGAAAGTTATCATATTGGTGTCATGGTGGATACACAAGTATATCCATATTTCAAAACACATCAAATGCATAAAATGGGTTTATATTATTTTTTGTGAATTATACCTCAATGAAGTTAATTAAAATTGACATAATCATAGGAGACTCACCACCTACTCGCTGTTCCACTCTTTTAATTTCTGACCCTTTACTTGCTATCATTCCCACCAGGTTATATTTCAACTAGCAATTAGTTGATCATCTGAGAGTTGTCTACACCTTAGCCTTTGCTTGTTCATCTCAGCTCTGTCAGTGGCCCATTGGCTCCTGGATCCCAGCTCTGTTTCTCAGAGCTTTACACACCCTGTTCTCACTATTCCAACCAGAAGAACATATATAGCAGTTGGTTGTCAGCTGGTGCAAAGGAGAAGAATCCAGAGGATAAAATAGCTGAATGAATACTCTCTGCTCCGAAAAGTAGAGGGCAAATAAAATGGTCAGACCCAGATTTTAAAAGCTGGCTCTTTTCTTCTTCCTGCTTAACCAAGAGCTGCTGGGTGTTTAGGAAATGAATGCCACCAAGGGTATAAGCAAAATACATGTGTCATTCACTACAAGGCAGATATGAGACATACAGGTGGTTCTCATACTGCATGTGGGTTTCCATAGACATAATCTTGGAAGATGCAAAGACTTGGAAACTATCTCTTGGAAGACTGAAACTTGAATGTTAATCCAATATGGAGAAGCAGTAGTCCGATAGAGTCTTCCAACTAAAGAAATATACTGCCCCAAAGAGTATTAGTTGTGTGTCCTAGAGGCTTGAGAGAATAGGTTACTTTTAACAACACATGTATCCTTTTATGTCTAGTATTTCAGTAGACTATTAGCTCTGGCAGTGGTTTTCTGTCTTGTTGAATGCTAAATCTTCAATGCTTTGAATAGTGCCTAGAACAAAAAACGAAATCAATAAATACCATTTTGTTGACCTCCTAAAACCTGGGCTCCATGGGAAATAGTATGAAAAGATCTGGGAATAGGAGTAGTATAAATAAATATCATATAGCTTACTTGGAAGCCTGTGGAATAAGCATGGTGGACAACTGTTTGTTGAATAATTTCTGATAGGAAGCATAATATCTGAGAGCACTCTTCTTTGATGTGATGAAATAAGTATGACATATGCATCAATATCTTGGATACCTGATGTTTTATCCCATCTGCTATCTAGATAACCTACTCTTCTTTGGGACTTAATTTTGTCATCTGAAAAATGAAGGATTTGAGCTATAGAATCTTCAAAGTCCCTTCCAGCTCCACAATTTTATGACAAAACTCACCTAAAATAATTTATCTCACAGCTTCAAAAATTAAACTGAGAAATACAGAATGAAAGTCATTACTTAACAGTAGGTGGACAAAGTCAAAGACCAAAATTTTAATTAATGAGAATAAAAATCCTTCATCTTTGATTAGTACATTTAATATTGTCAAAGCACTTTCACATCTATCATCTTATTTGATAGTCAAAGCCAGTTTACAAAACTGTTGAATATAATTCTCTAAGAAATAGGTTCATGGCATGAGATCTCACAGAAAATTAGAGACAGAGATAAGATTATAATCCAAATTTCCAGAATCCCAGTTTTAATTTTAATTTAAAATTGAGTTAGACCAAAGCCTTATCTAACTCAGTGAAACTATGAGCCATGCATGTAGGGCCACCCAAGAAGGATGGGTCACGGTGGAGAGTTCTTACAAATCATGGTCCACTGGAGAAGGGAAGGGCAAACCACTTCAGCAATCTTGCCTTGAGAACCCCATGAACAGTATGAAAAGGCAAAAAGATATGTCACTGAAAGATGAACTCCCCAGGACTGTAGGTGCCCAATATGCTACCGGAGAAGAATGGAGAAATAACCCCAGAAATAATGAAGAGACAGAACCAAAGCAAAAACAATGCCCAGTTGTGGGTGCGACTGGTGACGGAAGTAAAATCCAATGCTGTAAAGAGCAATATTGCATAGGAACCTGGAATGTTAGGTCCATGAATCAAGGTAAATTGGAACTGGTCAAACAGAAGATGGCAAGAGTGAACATTGATATTTTAGGAACTCAGTGAACTAAAATGGACTGGAATGGGTGAATTTAACTCAGATGGCCATTATATCTACTACTGTGGGCAAGAATCCCTTAGAAGAAATGGAGTAGCCATCATAGTCAACAAAAGAGTCCAAAGTGCAGTACTTGGATGCAATCTCAAAAATGACAAAATGATCTCCCTCATTTCCAAGGCAAACCATTCAATATCACGGTAATCCAAGTCTATGCCTCAACCAGTATTGCTGAAGAAGCTGAAGTTGAACGGTTTTATCAAGACCTACAAGACCTTCTAGAACTAACACCCAAAAGAGATGTCCTTTTCATTATAGGGGACTGGAATGCAAAAGTAGGAAGTCAAGAAACACCTGGAATAAGAGGCAAATTTGGCCTTGGAGTACAGAATGAAGCAGGGCAAAGGCTCACAGAATTATGCCAGGAGAACAAACTGGTCAGAGAAAACACCCTCTTCCAACAACACAAGAGAAGACTAGACACGGACATCACCAGATGGTCAATACTGAAATCAGATTGATAATATTCTTTGCAGCCAAAGATGGAGAAGCTCTATACAGTCAGCAAAAACAAGACCGGGATCTGACTGTGGCTCAGATCATGAACTCCTTATTGCCAAATTCAGACTTAAATTAAAGAAAGTAGGGAAAACCACTAGACCATTCAGTTATGACCTAAATCAAATCATTTACAATGTTACAGTGGAAGTGACAAACAGATTCAAGGGATTAGATCTGATAGACAGAGTGCCTGAAGCACTATGGACAGAGGTTGGTGACATTGTACAGAAGGCAGTGATCAAAATCATCCCCAAGAAAAAGAAAGGCCAAAAGGCAAAATGGTTGTCTGAGGAGGCCTTACAAATAGCTGAGAAAAGAAGAGAAGCGAAAAGCAAAGGAGAAAAGGAAAGATATACCCATTTGTATGCAGAGTTCCAAAGAATAGCAAGGAGAGATAAGAAAGCCTTCCTCGGTGATCAATGCAAAGAAATAGAGGAAAACAATAGAATGGGAAAGACTAGAGATCTCTTCAAGAAAATTAGAGATACCAAGGGAATATTTTATGAAAGGTTGGCACAATAAAGGACAGAAATGGTATGGACCTAACAGAAGCAGAAGATATTAAGAAGAGGTGGCAAGAATACACAGAAGAACTGTACAAAAAAGAACTTCATGACCCAGTAAACAACCATGTTGTGATCACTCACCTAGAGCCAGACATCCTGGAGTGTGAAGTCAAGTGGGCCTTAGGAAGCATCACTATGAACAAAGCTAGTGGAGGCGATGGAATTCCAGTTGAACTATTTCAAATCCTAAAAGATGATGCTGTGGAAGTGTTGCACTCAATATGCCAGCAAATTTGGAAAACTCAGCAGTGGCCACAGGACTGGAAAAGGTCAGTCATTCCAATCCCAGACAGGCAATGCCAAAGAGTGCTCAAACTACCACACAATTGCACTTATCTCACATGCTAGCAAAGTAATGCTCAAAATTCTCCAAGCCAGGCTTCAGAAGTATGTGAACCGTGAACTTCCATTTGTTCAAGCTGGATTTAGAAAAGGCAGAGGAACCAGAGATCAAATTGCCAACATCTGTTGGATCATCAAAGAAGCAAGAGAGTTCCCGAAAAATGTCTACTTCTGCTTTATTGAGTAGGCCAAAGCCTTTGACTGTGTGGATCACAACAAACTGTGGAAAATTCTGAAAGAGATGGGAATACCTGACCACCTGATCTGCCTCCTGAGAAATCTGTTTGCTGGTCAAGAAGCATGAGTTAGAACTGGACATGGAACAACAGACTGGTTCCAAATTGGGACAGGAGTACATCAAGGCTGTATATTGTCACCCTGCTTTTTTAACTTATATGCAGAGTACTTTATGTGAAATGCCGGGCTGGATGAAGCAGAAGCTGGTATCAAGGTTGCTGGGAGAAATATCAATAACCTCAGATATGCAGATGACACCACCATTATGGCAGAAAGCAAAGAAGAACTAAAGAGCCTCTTGATGAAAGTGAAAGTGGAGTGTGAAAAAGTTGGCTTAAAACTCAACATTCAGAAAACTAAGATCATGGCATCAGTACCATTGCTTCATGGCAAATAGATGGGGAATCAATGGAAACAATGAGAGACTTTATTTTGGGGGACTCCAAAATCACTGCAGATGGTGACTGCAGCCATGAGATTAAAAGATGCTTGCTCCTTGGGAGAAAAGCTATGACCAAGCTAGACAGCATATTAAAAAGCAGAGGCATTCCTTTGCCAACAAAGGTTCATCTAGTCAAAGCTATGGTTTTTCCAGTAGTCATGTATGGATGTCAGAGTTGGGCTATAAAGAAAGCTGAGCGCCGAAGAATTGATGCTTTTGAACTGTGGTGTTGGAGAAGACTCTTGAGGGTCCCTTGGACAGCAAGGAGATCCCACCAGTCCATCCTATAGGAAGTCTGTCCTGAATATTCACTGGAAGGACTGATGTTGAAGCTGAAATCTAATACTTTGGCCACCTGATGCGAAGAACTGACTCATTTGACAAGACCCTGATGCTTGGAAAGATTGAAGGCAGGAGGAGAAGGGGACAACAGAGGATGAGATAGTTGGATGGCATCACAGATGCAATGGACCTGAGTTTGAGTAAAATCCGGGAGTTGGTGATGGACAAGGAAACCTGGTGTGCTGCAGTCCATAGAGTCACAAAGAGTCAGAGACAACTGAGAGATTGAACTGAACTGAAACTCTCCCCGAGTTCCAGGGCTCACTGTTGGATTACCTGAAGTCTCCATTGTAAATGCATTGTGGACTGATTTCTCCCTCTGCCAGTTCTATTTTCATATCTTCTTTGTAGGTGTATTTCTTTAACAGGTATCCCCAGTAAGTGTCCTACATACAGCTTTTGGTTTCAAAGTATGTTTCCAGGAAACCCAATCTCATACAACTGCCTGGCCATGCAACCAAAAACTTCCCAACAAATTAACCCTGGCAGTTATCCCCAGCTCAACCATAGTTTTGGGGTTTAGAGAAACAAGATGTGGTTAAACAAGAACTCACTCAACTTCCTGCATCCCCATCACAAAATTACTTGCACCTATTCTTATCCTTATCTCTTTGTCTTTGGGAAGAGATATCTCGCCTGTGTGAGCAGCTAATTCCTGCTGTTGTGTTTGGATTTCGTCACCTGCCCTTTCCTCAGGGATCTGGAACACACTTTATCTCCTCTCTCACCTGTATCTTCAACCTCCGCTCTGATTCTTTCAACTCAGAATACAAATAAGTTCACATGCTTTCCATCTCAAAAAGAGACTCTTGCGATAGTCCCTTCTACCTACCTGATACTGCTTTCACAGCGAAATTTTCTTAAGAAAGTAGTTTACAGTCATTGTTTCTACTTTTTACTTCCTGGCCACTGCTTATTCCCATTGTCTTCTGCTCCTATCACTCTAAGAAACTACCTTTACATAGGTTGCAAATTACTTGATTCAATAAATGATTTAGAATTCTTATCTTACTTTACTGATCTGCAGAATTCAACTGTTAATTTCTCCTTGAGACATTTCCCTTGATTTCTAGAATGCCACCCTTTGCTGGCTTTCCATCTGCCTCTTATGCTGCAGCTTTATTTTATTCATTTATTTTACTTTTATTCTGTTCTATTCTATTTTTCTTTATTTTCTTCAGCTTCTTCTCATTTATCCTCAGTGTTTTTTTTTAAAAAAATTTATTTATTTTAGTTGGGGGCTAATTACTCTACAATATTGTAGTGGTTTTTGCCATACATTGACATGAATCAGCCATGGGTTTACATGTGTTCCCCATCCTGAACCCTCCTCCCACCTCCCTCCCCATCCCATCCCTCTGGGTCATCCCATTGCCCCAGCCCTGAGCATTTGTCTCATGCATAGAACATGGAATGGTGTTCTGTTTCACATATGACAATATACATGTTTCAATGCTATTGTCCCAGAACGTCCCACCCTCACCTTCTCCCTCAGAGTCCATAAGACTGTTCTATGCATCTGTGTCTCTTATTCTGTCTCGCATAGAGGGTCCTCAGTGCTTTTTAATGAAGAATTTCCAACTGGATAAAAGTTGGAAGAAGGGTGCAGTGAATGCCAATATACCTACCCTTTTCTCACTTACGTTTTCACACAGCCATCCCTATCTCATATGTCTACTTTAGACCATTTCTGAGTTCAGACCTATCTGATTCAAATGGACTTTGCTATCTTGATGGCCCAGAGGCCTCGCAAGGTCAGCATGGTGAAATTCAACTCATCATTCTAGATTTATCCTTTATTTTTCCTTTTCCTTATCAATCAAGTCACCAAATCCTGTTAATTCTATTTTTTTAATATCTCTTCACTCTGTCCAAGTTTGGGCTCTATTTATTGTCTCAACTGCTCTTCCTGCAGCCAGCTTGCTGTCTCCAATTCATTCCTCACACAGCTGCCAGAGTGTTGTTCCTAAATACAAGCACAATCATCTCAATTTCTTGTTTAACATCTTGCAGGAATTTCAGTTTAAGCTCTTAATGCTTTAGCAAGGCCGTCATTATCCTTGTTAGCCTCATCTTTCACTATCTTTCCTCTCAAACCTTATGAACCAGACTATATGAAGCTACCTGAAGTTCTGGAGTGTGCTTCTGTGTTCAAACCATGCTCTTTTCTCACTCTTTCCCTTACTTCTTCACCTACTCTTCTCCCTTCCAACTTCCAATAACTTTCCAAGTTGTCCTTCAAAATTCAGTTTTGATACTACTTTCTCTGGGAAAATTTCCCCAGCCTTCCCTTCCTACCATCCTATCACCCCCTTACAGGGCATTGTCCCAGAGCACCTTGCTCTTATTAGTTAATTAGTCGATTCTTTTAATCAAGATTTGAAGGCCTCTGATATATTGTGTACTATATTAGGTGATAGCAGTAAAACAGTAAAAAACAAAAAACAGAGCTCCTGCTCTTAAAGAATTTAACCACAATTTGAGGATTAAATCAGTAAAGGGACAATTATGATAAAGTGTGGTTAGCTAATGAAAAGAAGTATGTACAAGGCACTCTGGGGATTCTTGGAAAGAATACAAGTCTGGACTTGGAGAATAAAGGGAGGTTGCTTAGAGGAAGATTCATCTAAGATAAGAAGGAAGAATAGGAACGAAGGGAAGGGAATGAGTGAAGGAGGGAGTGGCTAGAGAAGAGGGAGGAGAGAGGGAATGTGGTTTTCAGGGTGCTGGTTAGTGACAGCCTGAATCATTCATGGTAGGGAGTGTCCCCAGTGCTTGGCCCAGTGCCTGACAGAGAGTAGGCACTCAGTGAACATTTATTGACTAAATAAGTACAGGCAGGCATGAATGAGTGAGCAAATAAACACATGGGGCTGAAAACAGAAGCAACCAGATTTGAAGGACCTCATAAGAAAAGAAGTTTGGATGTCATTCTGAGGACACCCCAGTGGCGCTCCACAGAAGAAAGGCTGTAAGCAAGAGGTTGACATAATCAGATTTATACCATAATTAAGATCTTGGTGAAAAGAATTGGAAAGAGAGCGAGAGGTAACTCTAGCAGCAGGCGATCAGTTAGGAGGCTGGTGTGGTCATTGATGTCAAATGGTGGTGACCTGAAAGAAGAATGTGCAGTTGGGATGGAGAAGAATAACTCTTTTGAGAGGTGAAGAGAACACAGGTCAAAGGATTTAGCGATCGATTGTCAGAATGAGGATGAGAAAGAAATCAAGGATGACAGCCAAGTTGTTGGCTTAGGCAATTGCTGGCAGTCATGAAGGCAGGAAAACAGACAGGATGAAGAGGTTCTGGGGAGGAAAATTTGTGTTTTGAACATTTGAGTGAGTTGGAGGCACTCTTTGGTCCTGGGCCTGTTTGCCCACAGATCATTTTCCTTGCTCTGTTGTGAGTTGACTTGCTGGCTCCAATCCCTGTGCTCTCATGTTAGCTGGTTTCTGGCTTGGTTTGGGCATGCGAGGCACTGGCACGGGATTAGAGAGCAAGAGGAGGGGAAAGGCCAGGATATTGTTCCTCTTCCCTTCCAGCCTCCAGCATGTCTCCAGCTGTGGCTGCGACTGCTCTATGGCCCTAGCTCTCTCCAGACAGGCTTGTTCCACTTTTTTCCAATAACCCCACACTTTGTGTTTGAGTGACACATCACCTGCTTGGTCCCTCCAGCCTAGGAGTGGCGGTGACTTCCTGCTGTTGCCAGACGCAGGATTCCCTCAAAGCCTCCTGTTTGGCCTTTCAGCTTTTGCTCCCATGGAGTATTAAACTCTCTTTTTATTATCATTATTATTTTATTTTTAACTGGAGTATAATTGCTTTACAATTTTGTATTAGTTTCTGCTGTACAACAATGTGAGTCACCTACAAGTATACATATATCCCTTTCATCTTGAGCCTCTCTCTTACCTGCCATCCCACCCTTCTAGGTCATCACAGAGCAGCAGGTTAAGCTTCCTGTGCTATACAGCAGCTTCTCACTAACTATCTATTTTACACATAGTAGTGTACATATTTCAGTGCCCTCTCTTGTCCCACCGTCTCTTTCCCTTCTGTGTCCACAAGTTCATTCTCTACATCTGTGTCTTTATCCGTGCCTGCAAATCAGTTCGTCAGTACCATTTTTCTAGATTCCATATATATGTGTTAATATACTAAACTTTCTATTTTAAATATTCAGAGTGGGTTCTGTTTTTCTGAGGAACACCCAAGTGGAGATATGCAAAAAACAGCTAACTGTGTAGAAGAGAGATATGAGCTCAGAGTCATCAACACACAGAAAACTGGAGTTTCTATCATATCACATACTACCCTGGAGGGTAATTGACTCCTTACCTGTCTGGGTGTTGCATCAGCCTGAGAGATTCTTACATATAGAAAGATCAGCCTAATTTCTGTCCATACTCCCAGGGCCAACTCAACACCTGGTGAAGAATAGGCGCTCAGTAATGTAAGTTTATTGAATGAAGACATGAATGCCTAACCCCTACACACTATTGTTAAGCAATATTAATTGGTGGATCCACTTTTACAGGAAAACTGAACTGAGAGCTCAATCTGAATTAATATGAAATCTGAACCACTGAATACTTGTTAGCATAGGTAGTTTTATTGCCCTCAGGATTGTCATGATACAAGTGAAACAAAAGCAGTAAGTTGCCCCAGTTGTTAAGTCACTTATTGAGCAGATAAGAATAATTAGAAATCATTGCTGTTATGCATATAACTCTGTGTATAAAGGGTATTGCTAAATAAACAGAAGATAGCAGGTCTGTTTAAATACGTTAAGCATTTCACTGAATCCTCTAATCTTGGATACACAATCGATTTCCCAGGAAAGGATCTACAGAGGTAACCTCAGCCAGGGTTCATACTACCAAATCTGAGCCGTGGCTGAATAAACCAGAAGTTACAAACAAGGCATTGCAAAGTGCAAATGTTGATATGGTATTAGTGGTTTTGACAGTAAGAGAAAAAAAATGCTATCAATATAGGACATTTCATAATTCAGTTAACTAAGAGCCAGTTGTTGTTTAGTCACTAATCATGTCTGACTCTTTTGCAACCCCACGGACTACAGCCCTCCAGGCTTCTCTGTCCATAGGGTTTCCTAGGCAAGAATACTGGAGCAGGTTTCCATTTCCTTCTCCAGGGGGATCTTCCCAATCCAGAGACTGAACCTGTGCTTCCTGCCCATCTCCTGCTTGGCAGGTGAATTCTTTACCACTGAGCCACCTGGAGAGCCCAAGAGCCAATTTTATTGATTTAAATCCTACATTGTTCAATTTGCCTGTTCCATGACTGTATCTTTTTACACACAAACACACACACAAAATGGAAATTCGTTGTTTGGGGCCTATAAGAGTTTTTGTTTCGTTATTTCAGAACATGCAAATGAGGGTATCAGAGAATACACTCAAATGGCACAAGACTAGTCAAATCAAGTAACACTAATGCTCAGAGTTTAGTAAAATTTTCAAGTAAAGAGGGAATTTTGGCAGTAGTATATATCTTATATCAATGCTTATATATGGGATCTAGAAAAATGGTACTGATGAACTGATTTGAAGGGCAGGCCTAGAGGTGCAGACGTAGAGACCGGACTTGTGGACACAGTGGGGGAAAGAGAGAGGGGGACGAATCGAGAGGGCAGTATTGGCATATATATGCTACCATGTGTTAAGTAGATAGCTAGTGGGAAGCTGCTGTATAGCACAGGGAGCTCAGCTCAGTGCTCCTGTGATGACCTAGAGAGGTGGAATAGGAGGTTGGGACAGAGGCTCAAGAGGGAGGGAATATATGTATACAAATGGCTGATTCACATTGTTATACAGCAGAAACTAACACAACATTGTAAAGCAATTCTATTCTAATAAAAATAAATAAATAAAAAGACAGATTGTTTTCATACTTTCTCATTTAAAGTTATTGATACCTACATATGACAATTTCCTTTAAGAGCAAGGACTCTCTAATTCAGAGGAGAGTCAGGTCTGTTCTTAAGAGCTAGGGTTTCTGGGCTTTGCTTTTGTCACCAGTAGGAGGGGCAACGCTGGGTTCCAGGGCTGTCTGCTTTGCATGCTGCGAGATCTGTGATCGGGAGGAAAGGAATGAGGCCAGTGACAGCTTCAATTTGTCAGAAGACTGCTTCAGAGGACTGTCTTCTGGTGGTGGAGAACCCATCAGAAATATTTCCTCCTGATTTCTACATGAAAAATGGAAGTAGCAGTGAGAAGCTAGAGAGAGTGAGTTCTTGATATCATACTTTGAGTAACTGACAAAACTCGTATTTTAGAATCATTTTAATTTTGTGAAAAAACAGCAGCAACATGGATTTATCACAAAAATAAAATTAAAAAAAATTAAGTCACACCTAATTTCACTATGTAGAGGCAATCTCTTCTCTCAATTTGGAATAAATTCTTCTGAGACCACTGCCATGGAAATTGCTGTAGACTGAATATTTGTGTCTTCCAAGAGTCATTTGTTGAAACCTAATCCCCAAAGTTGTGGTATTTGGAGATGGGGCCTTTGAGTCACAAAGGTGGAGCCGTTAAGAATGGTTATGCTGTTATAATGAGACCACAGATTGTTCCCTTGCCTCTCCTCCCCTGTGAGGGTACAGCTCAAAGACAGCCATCTGTGAACCAGGAAGCAGTCTCTCACCAGACACCAAACCTGCTGGCACCTTGATCTTGGATTTCTCAGCCTCCAGAATTGTGAGATATAAATGTTGTTTATAAGCCACCCAGTCTGTTTTAGCAACCTGAACAGACTAAGACACATGATGTATATTTAAAAGGGTCTTCATATTATATATCTTGCTCTGTAATCCACTTATTCTGTGCAAAAATATGTTATCTTCCACGTCAGTACCTGGTTGCACTATTGATGATGTTTTGGTATTCCATTTCGTACATTCACTGTAACTTATTTAACCAACAGCCCCACAGAGAGATATTTGGCCAACCTCCAGTTTTTCACTATTGGTTGCCTAAGATGAACTATTAGCAACAATTTTTTAAGGTGAAGCCTCAGCACCTGTCATAAGATATTTGGGGATAGGGTGAGAAAGATGGAGTAGGAATTAAAAAGGCACTCACAGGAGGAGGCAGGGAGGTGTTTATGAGTTGATACGGTTCTTGATGGTTCTTGACATGTACAGTAAATCAGTTAACAGGAGTGGGGTGGAGGAGGATAGGGTGAGGAGGGAAAAAGTCTGAGAGAGTGAAATGACAGGTATGGAGAGAGAGAAACACAGAGTCAGACAACAGATTGAGAGACAGACAGATGGCAAAGGGAAAGAAAGAATGCCACTAGAAAAAGTAGAAATGATCAAAAAATTTATCAAGGCTACAAAAGAAGTTTTGTGATGATTGCAAAAAGGATAGTGGCATTTACACCACTCAAGTAATCATATATTGCTGAATAATTGAAAAGGGGGACAAGTTTCCCCAAACCTGGAAACTTTGGTTATCAGAGTAGATACGAAGCAACCTTCTAAACCCTAAAAATAGTAGCAGATGCAAACTATTATATACAGAATAAACAAACAAGGTCCTACTGTGTAGCACAGGGAACTATATTCAATATCCTGTGATAAATCATAATGGATAAGAATACAAAAAGACTATATATATGCATAATTGAACCACTTTGCTGTACAACAGAAATTAACACAGTATTGTAAATCAATTACACTTCAATTAAAAAACAAAATAAAAACCCTGGAACAAAGAATAATAATTAAGAATTTTCATTTTACTTCACTTAATTCACTAATCCACATCACAAATTGAAGACTGTCATTTAAAAGATAGCTTATGTTAATCCTTAACTCTGACACTTTATGTTTTCTCTTATAGTGATTATCTGGGGTTAAAATATTTTGCATTATTGCTTTGCATCACAGCCCCAGAGAAAATGAAAGAGGAAGGCTAGCTTCCCTTTTCTCCTACTGTGGTGCCTGCTTCCTGTTTTAGAAAAATTAAGGTGTGAACTGTCACTTTCTCTAGAAAATCATTCTTCCGCATTTTTAGAGTAGGGTGGTATGTGCAATTTTGGGGGGCTGGAAGATGGCCTCTATGGTGATATTTTCTACATGCATTTGTAGAAAACAACGAAAAAGCATTTGTATAATTAACATCACATATACATATTACAGTACATTTAAAGTTTTTTAAAAATCAACATATGTAAAGAGAACAATCCTGACAACCCATGGGAGGCTATCAGACACAAATGAAATTATTTATGTGAAAGTGTTTCTGCTGCTGTTGTTTAGTTGCTTAAACCATGTTCAACTCTTTTGAGACCCTGTGGACTGTAGCCTGCCAGGATCCTTGGTCCATAGGATTTCCCAGGCAAGAACACTGGAGTGGGTTGCCATCTCCTTCTCCAGAAGATCTTCCTGACCCAGGGATCGAACCCAAGTCTCCTGTGTATCCTGCTTGGCAGGCGGATTCTTTACCATTGAGCCACCTGGCAAGTGTTTGGCAAGCTCTAGAAGTCTGTACAAGTACAAGATCTTTTTAATTACTGGAACTTGATTACACTCTGGCATCTGCAGAATCTTCTCAAAGACAGAATTTCTTCTCCTTTCCCACATCAAGGGGTTGGAATGAGGGAATAGATCAACAAATAGCCTTGCTCTTCTTTCTCCCCCAGTATGATCACTTGCATGGACAGAAAAATTAGGAAAATGCCTTCTCCTTTGTTAAATCTGTAAGAATTGGTCAGGTTTTCACTTACAACTGAAAAAAAAAAAAATCTACTCAAGACTGGCTCATATGAATTACATCCTGTGTGGGACTCTGTCCTGTGTCACTAACACACCCCAAGTGAAGGGAAAGGGTGGTCATTGCTTCCCGATGCTCCTGCTGCTGCTGCCAAGTCGCGTCAGTCGTGTCCGACCCTGTGCGACCCCATAGACGGCAGCCCACCAGGCTCCGCCGTCCCTGGGATTCTCCAGGCAAGAACACTGGAGTGGGTTGCCATTTCCTTCTCCAATGCATGAAAGTGAAAACTGAAAGTGAAGTCGCTCAGTCGTGTCCGACTCTTAGCGACCCCATGAACTGCAGCCTACCAGGCTCCTCCGTCCATGGGATTTTCCAGGCAAGAGTACTGGAATGGGTCGCCAGTGCCTTCTCCCCCAACGCTCCTAAGGGCATTTTAATTAAAGCACTGATGCTACATGCCCCACAAGTATAGCATGACTCAGTAAGGTTAGTCACGCCATTGTACCTCTGGAGCATCAGAACACATCTAGTCACATGACCTTGGAGCTCAAGGGCACCAAACCAGACTCATTTAGCGGAACTGCTCACTCAAATCAGTCCTGTTACTGAATGACCGTGGGATAGGACAGATCAAGGGCAGCACAGACCACTGTGGATTCTTGACAGAAAGTTTTTCTATCATGTTACTTTGAGTCTAAGCTAAGTGTGTGCCAACCACCTCTAAAGAGGAGGTGGAGGCAAACCTCCTTAAAGATTCTGATTCGTGTCTTCCATTTGGAGAGAACTTTTGGTCTGTTCATATTTGTGGCTTTTCTTTGTTCCATTAAAGACTGAGGCATCGCACACATGAATGAGTCCAAAGTATTTTAAAGGGAAAAAAGCTCCAAATCTCACCTTCAACCAGCTATGCCCCACCTCATCATTTTTTTCATAGTACCCAAACATAATTTAGGTCTCTCTGAGCATCCTGTTTTTCTGAAAGTATAAGCATTGCATGTATAATTTGCTTGCCATGTCATTCTGAAATCTTTAAAGCATATGGTTCAGACATCTTGTTTCCTTTTGTTTGATTAATGCAATGCCAGCTTATTTACTGCAAAAAAATCTATTTCTTTTTTCTTCTGGAAGAGGAAAGTTAAATACCATACACATTTAAGGTATTCTGTGTTCCAGTCTAATACAGAGGCTGCTACTAAAGTATTATACTTTAACACACTGTCAGGTAATTCCACAATTCTGTTCACTTTTTGGTTTTATTTTTATGGTTTTTATTAATATGGTGTTCTGTTTAACTGCCACAAGTTAGAACGACATCTTTAATATCAATGATATAGCTTCTTCACTCAGGAGTTTTAAAACTGGCCAATTCTAGAAGTGAAAAAAAACTAGCATATGTGGTTAGTTGCACTTTTTATGGCTCAGCTTTGTGTTTTCGAGATGTTAGGGACTCCAAATAAAACAAACAAGCTTATCTGCAACTGCTCCAGCAATTCTGGTGTGTATAATTTTGCTTGTTGGTTTTGCTTGTTGGTTTGGGCTTCATAATCGGCATGATATTACTCATGCAGGGTCTAGTTTTGGAAGTAGGAAAGGTGCTACTTGGTAATTTTTTTTTCTTTTGCTTCTTGGAATTTTTGAATTCTGCTTAAAAATGACAAATGTCTGCTCCCTTGGGCTTTTGGTACCTGTCAGACTCCACATTTACATTTCTGTCCCCTTTTTTTTTTTTCAGTAATCTTGATGGATGCTTTGGAATGTGCTCTGAAAAAATGCACACTAATATGTAGCAGAGACATTTACTTTTTTCTAGCAGAAGCTCATCCTGTGACATGTTTAGGCATCAGAGGATGGTCTCTATGGTAGACAACATCTGAAACTCCATATATACCTTGATTTCTGATCCCTTGGAAAATGTGGTCCTTGAGAAACGGAGTGGGAACCCACATGGGCTTTCAAATACTAGATGGATTCAAATTCCAACATCGGTGCCTTTGAAGTTGTTAGGAAATCATTTGAGTAACAAGTCTAGTCATCACCATATCCGGATAACCCACCAGGCATATAAATTACTTCCTGTAAATTGCGACATAGAACCTCCACCCACGGAGATTCACTATATTACCCAGCTGTCTTTTAAGTAAATTTTCTCTCTGAAAATGGTTACAAGGAATCCAATGTAAAATATACTCACAAGTATTTACCTAAGTACAGAGATAAGTAGCATTTAAAAATGAGTCAACAGTCTTCCCACCCTTTAAATGTGCCAGTTACCGAAATTTTCTATGGCATCTTGATCCTTAAAGGAGCCCCAGGAAGTAATTTAATCCATTCCCAGACATCTGGGCAGACAAGCTAATCTTATCGTATTCTTCAACAAATGTAGCCAAGGCTACTCCTAGCCCTTACAGTTTTGCTTTATAAGTGGCTTTCTAAAATTTTTTCCTCTGTTGGTTGAATATACCTGTTTCCGAGTATTGAGTCAATGACTGGGCCCATTAAAAGGAGCAGAAAAGAGAAAGATTTTCCAGGACAAACTTAATGTGTTTGAATTTTAATTCAGACCACACAATACACAAGTAGACAGTGACAGGCATATTATTATGAAATGATTTAAGTGTGGCCCTAAAAATACTTTCTAATGGTTCCAGCCTGGCTATTGCTCCTTTTACACCTGCTCAGAAATGGAGCTCTTATATCTCCTTTCTGACAGCTATGCATAGATTTCAGTTGAGGAGTAACCTGACATTCGATCCATGTCACAATGACCCAGATAGATGGTGTGCGTGTTTCAGAAATGGAAATATATAATAAATTTGTTCCTTCTCTGGTCCAGTGCGTTGGGCAGTATTATGGCTACAACATGACTGTGTGTGCTTCTTATCTCAAACAGTTTGTTTTTTGTCTGCTTGAATACTTTCATGGCTTTTCAATGTCCAAATGTAATTTAGTATTTTCTGACAATTATACTTTTTTAAAAAGTATCTCTTTTGTGCTTGTTATTTTCTGTAATTTCGTTACTTGGTCATTCAGAAACTCTTTTAACCAGATATTCTATTTATTTTGTATATCCAATTTATTCACTCTGATAATATTTGTTTGCTGTTGTCATAAAAAAGCATAGCATTTTTACCCTAAATGGAATATATCTAATCTATTTCTCTCAGAGTTAAAAAACTAAGCCCAGAGAAAACAAGTGAGCTCTTCAAGGTCAACAGACACTAGAGGAGTTGAAGGAGCTGAGTCTAGCACCTACAGTCTTCTGATTCCTAGCCCAGGAATTTATTGATGAGTGGGGAGGAATTTTTTTTTATCACTTTTTAATATGTTTCATCACATGGATTTCAAAAATCCTACAGGTAATTTAAATGAGTGACTAGTTTCTCCTCTAATTATTCAGATTATATCAATTGTTCTTTAATGATTTAAAATTTTGTGCAAGTGGGCCTTTCTTCTATGTGAAAGCAGGTACATCATTTCTCAACTATCTCTTTTAGGAGCCACGAAACATGAGCAAAATATTTACACTTAGATGGATATGGTGTTGTACCATTTAACTCGCTGGTGATCAGCCTGAACCTGTACTTGAAATAGTTCTACTCATGTTTTATTTTCTCCTTCCAGAGAGTGCCGAGAATACAAAGCAACTCTCACCCATCTCCTTGCTTAAATCTCACTAGAAAGAATTTCAGTAAAAACATTAAAATACACAGAACTGAGGCATTCGAATTGTATCAGCAAGTAGGTAGAACACAACCTTCTAAACCATTGTCCACTGAAACTATCCTTTTATTTGTGACAGTACTTCATTTAAGAAAGACTTCCATCTAAATTAGCACCACATCTAAAATCAAACTAGGACCTAAATCCAGAAACAACTAGGGAGAACAGTCAATTAAATCATCTAGATATGTTGGTGGGAATGCAAACTAGTACAGCCACTATGGAGAACAGTGTGGAGATTCCTTAAAAAACTGGGAATAGAACTGCCATATGACCCAGCAATCCCACTGCTGGGCATACACACCGAGGAAACCAGAATTGAAGAGACGCGTGTACCCCAATGTTCATCGCAGCACTGTTTACAATAGCCAGGACATGGAAGCAACCTAGATGTCCGTCAGCAGACGAATGGATAAGGAAGCTGTGGTACATATACACAATGGAATATTACTCAGCCATTAAAAAAAATACATTTGAATCGGTTCTACTGAGATGGATGAAATTGGAGCCCATTATACAGAGTGAAGTAAGCCAGAAAGAAAAGCACCAATACAGTATATTAATGCATATATATGGAATTTGAAAGATGGTAACGGTAACCATATATGCGAGACAGAATAAGAGACACAAATGCATAGAACAGTCCTGTGGACTCTGAGAAAGAAGGTGAGGGTGGGACGTTCTGGGACAATAACATTGAAACATGTATACTGTCATATGTAAAGCGGAACACCATTCCATGTTCTATGCATGGGACGGATGCTCAGGGCTGGAGCACTGGGATGACCCAGAGGGATGGGATGGGGAGGGAGGTGGGAGGAGGGTTCGGGACGGGGAGCACATGTGAACCCACGGCTGATTCATGTCAATGTATGGCAAAACTACTACAATATTGTAAAGTAATTAGCCCCCAACTAAAATAAATAAATTTATTTAAAAAACTAAATAAATAAAATATAAAGTCCAAGGCGATAAAAAATAAATAAATAAATAAATCATCTAGATAATATAAATGGGAAAACACTTTACAACTCTCTGCCTGATTTTTGCACTAGCCATGATATCTTGATATTTCTTTCAAAGAGAATGTTTAAATTAAAGTTGTCCAAAAGCAGCTATTTTACTCGGGGATGGGAGTATCACTGACTAGTGCATCTGGATTAATTTATATCTGCATTTGCTACGTAGAAATCATCTTAGAAAACAGAAGAGCTTTGGTGGGTTTGGATCCATGTTTAGGGTGTTCAGGTGTTAGCTGGATGGCCTAGAACTGTTTCCCAAACTTTAGTCATTTGCCAGTCCCCTTTATGATTTTTGCAACTTCCAACTATATACCCTTTACATATTTCTTATGTCATATTTTCTTTTTCTTGAAGTTGAGTAAATTGAAAACTTAAATATGTCTATTTAAAAGGAAAACTGTGTCACTCTTATAAACAGGAAACTAGATTACTTGCCATAATATATAGTAAGCGTGGATGCAAATAAAATAAGATCCAACGTTATTCTATTTTATAGTGTCACTTCAGAAGGCTGTGAGCTTCCAATCTGTCATCCTTTTTGTTAAAAGTTAGAGTAACAAATTTTGCATCAGAGGAGGATTAAATACAAACTTGCATCGAACTGAGATTTTCTTGAGGTTATTGGAAGGATTGAAAGAAACTTAGAAAAAGGAAAATCTGCTTCTGCAACATCATCTCCCCCAGCATTATCCCACGCTGTGATGCTGGGGGTCTTTGAGCTGTCCTGCCAGTGCGCAGAGCTCACATCTGCCTCTGTACCTTCACAACTGTTATTTATTCCCTTCCCCAGAAAGGACTTACCCCAGAGTCTTACAGAGCTCTCTCTCCCACTGGCATTTACTCAAGTCTGCTTTGTCAGAGAGTTCTTCCCTGCCTGACTATAGGCAGTAAAATACAGGCCTACTTCATTTTAGTGTGCTTTGCTTTATTGGGCTTCATAGATATTGCCTTTTTATTTTTCTTACAAATTAAAGGTTTGCAGCAGCCTTGTGTCAGGCAAGTCTGTCAGCACCATTTTCCCAACAGCACATGCTCACTTCACGTCTCTGTGCCACACTTTGTTAATTCTCAAAATATTCCAAACTTTCCTACTATTACTGTATTTGTTATGGTGATCTGTGATCAGTCATCTCAATGTCACTATTATAATTGTTTAGGGACACCACAAATTGTACCCATACAAGATGGTGAACTTAGTTGTTAAAATGACAACAAAGGATTTAGAATATTACTTATCCTGTTTACTTTAGAATAAACTTAGTTGATAAAGTAGAGGCAAGTTTTAAGAGGATTGACTCCAATTTTGTGGTAAAATGCTATCAAATAGCACTGCAGGCTACAGAGAAATCATTTATGAAAGGAAGAGACAATAGGTGGGACAAATTTCATTGTTGTCTCATTTTTTTGAGAGAGAGTAATTATTTTCATTGAAGTATAGATGATTTACAATGTTGTATTAATTTCTGCCACACAGTAAAGTGATTCAGTTATCATTTTATTATATATGTATACTTTATATATGTACACATATATACATACATAATGCAGTTATTATATGATTAAGTTTTGTAAAAAAGAGACATTACCTATCCAAAACAAACCCCAGAAGAATCTGCAAAACATATTGACCTCTTAACCTCCAGGTTATAGATGTCCTGGTGATTTACACTTCTTTTGTTTTACTTTAATTTGATGGCTGATTTTATCCCCAGTAAAACCAGTCCATGATTACAAAATTCCTGTTTTTGTAATCAGGCGAAACAATAGTGCTAGTTCCGTGTGGAAAACTGAGTGGAGTCTAACACAAGTCCTCAGCTCGTTAAAGTTTGGAGTCAGTAAGAGTTAGGGCACTGAATCAAGCCTTGTTTAGGCGAATAAATTTAGTGAGAGAAATTCCAGTCTACAAAGCTGCAGTTTTAATCCTTAACTCCAGGCGGTCATTCCATAAGCGGTTTCCTTTCATATAAGGTAACTGTGGGTCACATAAGTTCTGTAGAAAAACAAATCAAGCCTTCTGTCCCACTCATGGTGGATCAGGTAACTTTCTCTCTGAGGAAGAAAGACCATATTCTATAATATCAATAAGCTTATCAAGGCTTCCCTCACCCCCTGATTCTGCTTAGTGTCTTATAGGGCAGGCTAATGCTCCAAACAAAATTTAGATCTGTTAAATTGGTAATTCCATTTTCCCATTAAGAATTTATTTTGCACTTACAAAATTAGAGTGTCACCTTGTGTTTATTTTTAAAGCAAGAAAAGATTGATGAAGCAAATTTGTCTTTCTCATTTATTATTTTCTGGAGCAAGGTTTATTTATACTCGGTGAAATGATCACTTTTCTGGTAATTTCTCTTTTTCCCAGCAAAGAAAGCTTAATCTTCTTTCTGAAAATGATTCTATTTGGGCAGCAAATCCCACACTGAAAATTGTTCCAGATCTCAAATTACATAACTTGAACAGATGGCAGTCTCACGGTTTTGACATGTTGGGCTACGGTCCTAGGCAGTGCGGAAGAACCAGCTCTGGAGCCTTCCAGCGGACAAGCAGACAGATCTCGTGAGCAAGCAGACCTGTATGACCGACCACAGGATCAGGTTGAAAACTGCAGTCTGGCTCAGCTTCCCATGTTCACGACTCTGAAGCAAATTCCTCAGGATCCTGAAAGACATACCAGTAGTCCTAGAAAAACTAGTGGTAAATTTGGTTGAATCATAAAAATAAACAAATCTTTTTCTGTGAGAGAAAACAGACTCTCAGGGAATGCTGCACCAGAAGAGGGGTATAGTTTATGATAAGAGTTGCAATGCCACATGCAGTTAGTTATTGAATGGATATGTTCTCATGGTGCCTTGGGTTTGGAGCACAAAGAGACAAAACAGCTAAAAATGCCTGTCTTCACAGAGCTCGAAATTTAGTGGGGAGAAGGGCAACCAATCAATCAATAGACAAATGAACAAACAAACGTTCACATATGAGGCTGATAAGTGCCAAAGAGGAAAATCATATGCAGAAAAGAGGGATATGTGTGTGAAAATTTAGACAGGATGGTACAGAAATCCTCTTTTTAAAAAGGTGACATTTGAGTAAGGACTGAAGAAAATAAAAATGCAGATCATGTGTACTTTGGGAGAAGGGAGAGAGGATACAGCCTCTAGAGAGAGGATACAGCCAGTGCAAATGCCCAGGTTCAAAGGGGTAGATGGACTGCATGAAGAACTACAAAAAATCCAGGGTGGCTGAAGCAGGGGAAGGTTGCACGAGATGAGATCTGGGAGAGAAAGTGAGGTCAGATTATACAGAGTTTAAAATAGCATAATTTGGAATTTGTCTTTTATTCTGAGTGAGGTGGAAACCACGAGGAGGGTTTGGAGCAGACAAAGGACATGATTTGAATCATTATTTCTCAGGAGAATGAGAGATAAGGAGGTAAGAAATAATGATTTGAACCAGAATGGTACCAGTGGAGGTGATGAAAAGTGTGCAAATTCTAGGTGTATTTCTAGTGTAAAACTAACAGCTCTGGTTCATGAATTAGACATGTAAGAAAAAGAGAAGTGTCTAGGATCATTCCAAGATTTGGGGGTTGTGCAGCTGGAAGGATGCTGTAGAGCTAAGAAGTGTTGTGAACAGGAGAAGAATGTAGGAGGAGCAGATTTGGAGGATATCAGACTTTTGAGATGTTTATTAGATCTCCCTGGTGGCTCAGACAGTAAAGAATCTGCCTGCAGTGTGGGAGATCTGGGTTCAATCCCTGGGTTGAAAAGATCCCCTGGAGGAGGGCATGGTAACCCACTCCAGTATTCTTGCCTGGAGAATCCCCACAGACAGAGGAGCCTGGTGAGCTATAGTCCACGGGGTTGAAAAGAGTCAGACATGACTGAGCAAATAAGCTCAGCACACATTAGATCTCCAAATGGAGATGTTGAGTAAGCAGTGGGATATACAAGTTAGGTGTGCCAAGAAGAGATTTGAGCAAAAGATATAAAAGTCTGAGAATCATAAAGATATACATAGTATTTAAAACTATGTGACTTGATGAGTTTACCTAGAGAGGGGAGTGAGAGTGTAAATATAGACAGTAATCATTTGTATGGAATGCTGCTGATTAGTAAGATGAGGCAAGTTGGCAATTGAATTTAGCCATATACAAGTCATCATTAATCTTTATAAGAGGAGCTATAGAGAGTCCAGGGCAAAAAGCCTTGTTGCAGCAAGTCCAAGAGAGAATGGAGACATTGAAGAAAGACAATTCTTTCAAAAACATTTGCTTTGGGGACTTCCCTGGTGGTCCAGTGGTGAAAGTGTTAGTCGCTCCTTTGTGTCCAACGCTATTGCAACTCCATGGACTGTATCCCTTCAGACTCCACTGTCCATGGAATTCTCCAGGCAAGAATACTGCAGTGGGTAGCCATTTCCTTCTCCAGGGGATCTTCCCGACCCAGGGATTGAACCCATGTCTCCTGTATCTCCTGCATTGCAGGTGAATTCTTTGCTGTCTGAGCCACCAGGGAAGCCCTCTGTTCTGACTTCTAAAACCACAGATTCATTTTGCCTATTTTGTATTTAACTTAAATGGAATCACACTGTTCGTACTCTTTTGTATGTGGCTGTAGTTTAATCTTCCTTATCACTGTATAATAACTCATTGCAAGAATATACCAAGATTTATTTATCTATTCTACTGGTGTTGGGCACTGGGGTATTTTCCAGTTTTACAAATAGTGCTGTTATGTACATTCTGGAATATATCTTTCACTGAACATGTACATACAGATTTTACTGGTTATATTTTGATGAGTGGAATTGCTGAGGCATAAAGTATACATTTGGAGAAGGACACGGCAACCCACTCCAGTGTTCTTGCATGGAGAATCCTATGGACAGAGGAGCCTTGCAGGCTAGAGTTCATAGGGTCACACAGAGTAGGATACGACTGAAGTGACTTAGCCTGCATGCATACGAAGTATGCATTTGTTCAGCTTTAATTTTCCAAAAATGGTTGTACTAACTGCCTCTCTCTCTCTAGCACTGTAAGAGAGAAGAGACTTTATCAGTCACAGCAGTGATTTTATCTCCACCTGTCACTCATTTGTCTTATATCTCAAGTTGTTGAGAATTAAAGCTGTCAATAGGAGTGGAATTTATTGGGCCCCCTTAAAACCTTAAGGATAAGACTCTACTGCCCACAGTTTTATGAGAACTGACCACCAGTATAGAACCTGGCACCATGCCTGAAACAGGATATATATGCAGCATGTGTTAGTTGTTGCTCTTATTTTGCCATCCTCCTCTCAGACCTACTTCCAAGCAAGGGTAAGGTAAGGCAGTGATAACTGCACATGCTTTCTTTTCAACTCACACTTACTCATTTGATCTTGTTTTACAGGGCTGGGAAAGGGGAAGACCCAGGTTTCTTCACTGACCATATTGTAGGGCCAAGAACAATACAGAAGCTCAAACACTCCTTTCCATAACTCCTGTTGCAAGCGTCCATCAGACTAGGCATCTCACTGGGTTGTTGGAAGGGCTGAGAAACAGTTACACCCTGGCTGTGATAGGTTTCACTGTAAAACAAGTCAATTACTAAGCCATCTCCAAGAAAAGGATACTCTAGTTCAGCACTGAACTTCTAATAGTAGCAATTCTGAGGATGGCTAGTTACATAACTAAATACAGTACTTTGCCCTTGGCAACTATCTGAAAATGAATATTGTTTATTTAAGCCAATAAATTAAATATAATTCTGCATTTAAAAATCCCTTTCCAACACCTATATTCATCTGTAGGAAGTAGCTGTGACTAATATCATTACATCCAAGGAGATAAATTGTTTTCACTGAGTTGTGTCTGATTACACATTTTATCCTCACACTGAAATATTATTTATGGTGTGAGAAGCAGTATCTTTCAGATATCACAAAGATAGTACAGAGAGTTCCCATATACTCCATACTCAGTTTCTCCTATTATTAATGTATTTAGTATACTACATTTATTATAATTAATGAATGGCTCAGTATCGATATATTATTATTAACTAAAGTTATGAATTTACTCAGATTTCCTTGGTATTTACCTAATGTCCTTTTTCTATTCTAGGATCTCATGCAGGACTCCACATTACATCTACTTGTTGTATCTTTTTAATCTTCTGGTTGTGAGAATTTTTCCAGAGTTAATTTGTTTTTAAGGAGTACTGGCCAAGTATTTGGTAGAATGTGACTTAATTTATATTCATCTGATGTTTTCCTAATGATCAGACTGCGTGACTGATTTTTGAGGAAGACCACGACAAAGATCACTTGCATCATGTCATAGCAAGGTCCACTCTATCAACATGACCTATTGCAGCTGGTCAACACCATCTCAATCACCTGGTTTGTTTGATTAGTTTATGTTTATCCAGTGTTAAGCTCCTTCCATACTGTACTTTTTTAAAATTTACTTATGTTTTTAATTGAAGGATTATTGCTTTACAGAACTGTGTTGGTTTCTGCCAAACATCAACATGAATCAGCCATGGGCATATATATGTCCCCTCATACTGTACTCTTTATAAGGAAGTCATGATGAATTGTCAACACTAAAGAGGTTCCACCTCCTTGTGGGTGTGGTATCTACATAAACTATTTGGAATTCTTCTGCATGAGAGATTTGTCTCTTTGCCCGATGTATTTATTCAGTTATTTATATTAGCATGGACTCATAGATGTCTGTTGTTATACATTGGATTATATTAGCCTAACACTACATGTTTATTTTATTGCTCAAATTTCCAGATTTGGCCACTGGGAGCTCTTACAGTTGGCTCTTGTATGCCTTCAACATTCCCGTCAGTGTGTGTGTATGTGTGTGTGAGAGAGCGTTTGTGTGTTTTATTACTCCCTAAATTTCTGGAACTACAAGTTGCTCCAGGACTATTTTGTGTCTTTCCTGACCTAGTCTTAGAACCATATTGTAGGGCCATATATCCCAGAGGAGCCCTGGTTCCTTTTCTTGGAACGTGGTGTTAGAAACCAAGATCTGGGCACTAGGAGTGCTCCTTGCTACTGGGATGTCATTGCTTCTGGGCTCTCTCAGGTGAGAGAACAAGGAAATATACTTGTATATACTCAGTTCAGTTCAGTCGCTCAGTAATGTCCACCTCTTTGCAACCCCATGAGCTGCAGCACGCCAGGCCTCCCTGTCCAACCTCAACTCCCGGAGACTACCCAAACTCATGTCCATTGAGTTGGTGATGCCATCCAACCATCTCATCCTCTGTCATCCCCTTCTCCTCCTGCCCTCAATCTTTCCCAGCATCAGGATCTTTTCAAATGAGTCAGCTCCTTGCATCAGGTGGCCAAATTATTGGAGTTTGAGCTTCATAATCAGACCTTCCAATGAACACCCAGGACTGATCTCCTTTAGGATGGACTGGTTGGATCTCCTGAAGTTCAAGGGACTCTCAAGAGTCTTCTCCAACACCACAGTTCAAAAGCATCAATTCTTCAGTGTTCAGCTTTCTTCACCGTCCAACTCTCACATCCATACATGACCACTGCAAAAACCATAGCCTTGACTAGACGGACCTTTGTTGACAAAGTAATGTCTCTGCTTTTCAATATACTGTCTAGGTTGGTCATAACTTTCCTTCCAAGGAGTAAGCCTCTTTTAATTTCATAGCTGCAATCACCATCTGCAGTGATTTTGGAGCCCAGAAAAATAAAGTCAGCCACTGTTTCCACTGTTTCCCCATCTATTTGCCATGAAATGATGGGACCAGATGCCATGATCTTAGTTTTCTGAATGTTGAGCTTTAAGCCAACTTTTTCACTCTCCTCTTTCACTTTCATCAAGAGGCTCTTTAGTTCTTCTTCACTTTCTGCCATAAGGGTGGTGTCATCCGCATATCTGAGGTTATTGATATTTCTCCCAGCAATCTTGATTCCAGCTTGTGCTTCCTCCAGCCCAGCATTTCTCATGATGTACTCTGCATATAAGTTAAATAAGCAGGGTGACAATATACAGCTTTGACGTACTCCCTTTCCTATTTGAAACCAGTCTGTTGTTCCATGTCCAGTTCTAACTGTTGCTTCCTGACCTGCATACAGGTTTCTCAAGAGGCAGGTCAGGTGGTCAGGTATTCCCATCTCTTTCAGAATTTTCCAGTTTATTGTGATCCACACAGTCAAAGGCTTTGGCATAGTCAATAAAGCAGAAATAGATGTTTTTCTGGAACTCTCTTGCTTTTTCGATGATCCAGCAGATGTTGGCAATTTGATTTCTGGTTCCTCTGCCTTTTCTCAAACCAGCTTGAACATCTGGAAGTTCATGGCTCACATATTACTGAAGCCTGGCTTGGAGAATTTTAAGCATTACTTTAATAGCGTGTGAGGTGAGTACAATTGTGTGGTAGTTTGAGCATTCTTTGGCATTGCCTTTCTTTGGGACTGGAATGAAAACTGACCTTTTCCAGTCCTGTGGCCACTGCTGAGTTTTCCAAATTTGCTGGCATATCGAGTGCAGCACTTTCACAGCATCACCTTTGAGGATTTGAAATAGCTCAACTGGAATTCCATCACCTCCACTAGCTTTGTTCGTAGTGATGCTTCCTAAGTCCCACTTGACTTCACATTCCAGGATGTCTGGCTCTAGGTGAGTGATCACACCATCGTGATTATCTGGGTCGTGAAGATTTTTTTTGTATGGTTCTTCTGTGTATTCTTGCCACCTCTTCTTAATATCCTCTGCTTCTGTTAGGTCCCTACCATTTCTGTCCTTTATTGAGCCCATCTTTGCATGAAGTGTTCCCTTGGTATCTCTAATTTTCTTGAAGAGATCTCTAGTCTTTCCCATTCTATTGTTTTCCTCTATTTCTTTGCATTGATTGCTGAGAAAGGCTTTCTTATCTCTCCTTGCTATTCTTTGGAACTCTGCATACAAATGGGTATATCTTTCCTTTTCTCCTTTGCTTTTCACTTCCTGTCTTTTCACAGCTATTTGTAAGGCCTCCTCAGATAGTCATTTTGCTTTTTTGCATTTCTTTTTCCTGGGGATGTTCTTGATCCCTGTCTCCTGTACAATGTCACGAACCTCCATCCATAGTTCATCAGGCACTCTGTCTATCAGATCTTGTCCCTTAAATCTATTTCTCACTTCCACTGTATAATCATAAGGGATTTGATTTAGGTCATATCTGAATGGTTCAGTGGTTTTCCCCACTTTCTTCAATTTAAGTATGAATTTGGCAATAAGGAGTTCATGATCTGAGCCACAGTCAGATCCCGGTCTTGTTTTTGCTGACAGTATAGAGCTTCTCTATCTTTGGCTGCAAAGAATATAATCAATCTGATTTTGGTGTTGACCATCTGGTGATGTCCAAGTGTAGAGTCTTCTCTTGTGTTGTTGGAAGAGGGTGTTTGCTATGACCAGTGTGTTCTCTTGGCAAAACTCTATTAGCCTTTGCCCTGCTTCATTCTGTACTCCAAGGCCAAATTTGCCTGTTACTCCAGGTGTTTCCTGACTTCCTACTTTTGCATTTCAGTCCCCTATAATGAAAAAGACATCTTTTTTGGGTGTTAGTTCTAGAATGTTTGGTAGGTCTTCATAGAGCCATTCAACTTCAGCTGCTTCAGCATTACTGGTCTGGGCATAGACTTGGATTACCGTGTTATTGAATGGTTTGCCTTGGAAATGAACAGAGATCATTCTGCTGTTTTTGAGATTGCATCCAAGTACTGCGTTTTGAACTCTTTTGTTCACTATGATGGCTACTAATCCCTGTATATACATGCAGGTGTGCATGCTAAGTCACTTCAGTTGTGTCTGACTCTTTGTGACACTATGGACTGTAGCCCTCCAGGCTCCTCTGTCCACAGAATTCTTCAGGAAAGAATACTGGAGTCGGTAGCCATTCCTTTTTCCAGGGGATCTTTACGACCCAGCGATCAAACCCAGGTCTCTCACATTGCAGGCAGATTCTTTACTGTCTGAACCACCAGGGAAGCCCGCAACTTCTTAAACTAATTTTTAAGTTTGCATACATTAAGGTTCGGCCTTTGTGCTGTGAAGATCTTTGGGTTTTGACACACACATAATGTTATGCCTTTATAATTACAGTATCATACAGATTAGTTTCATCACACCAAGAAATTGCCTGTGTCACTCTGCTTATTTAACTTATATGCAGAGCACATCATGAGAAACGATGGGCTGGAAGAAACACAAGCTGGAATCAAGATTGCCAGGAGAAATATCGATAACCTCAGATATGCAGATGACACCACCCTTATGGCAGAAAGTGAAGAAGAACTAAAGAGCCTCTTGATGAAAGTGAAAGAGGAGAGTGAAAAAGTTGGCTTAAAGCTCAACGTTCAGAAAACTAAGATCATGGCATCTGGTCCCATCACTTCATGGCAAATAGATGGGGCAACAGTGGAAACAGTGTCAGACTTTATTTTTGGGGGGCTCCAAAATCACTGCTGATGGTGATTGCAGCCATGAAATTAAAAGACGCTTACTCCTTGGAAGGAAGATTATGGCCAACCTAGATAGCATATTTAAAAGCAGAGACATTACTTTGCCAACAAAAGTTCGTCTAGTCAAGGCTATGGTTTTTCCAGTGGTCATGTATGGATGTGAGAGTTGGACGGTGAAGAAAGCTGAGCGCTTAAAAATTGATGCTTTTGAACTGTGGTGTTGGAGAAGACTCTTGAGAGTCCCTTGGACTGCAAGGAGATCCAATCAATCCATCTTAAAGGTGATCAGTCCTGGGTGTTCATTGGAAGGACTGGTGTTGAAGCTGAAACTCCAATACTTCGGCCACCTCATGCAAAGAGTTGACTCATTGGAAAAGACCCTAATGCTGGGTAGGATTGGGGGCAGGAGGAGAAGGGGACGACAGAGGATGAGATGGTTGGATGGCATCACTGACTCGATGGACGTGGGTTTGGGTAAACTCCGGGAGTTGGTGATGGACAGGGAGGCCTGGTGTGCTGCAATTCACGGGATCGCAAAGAGTCGGAGACGACTGAGCGACTGAACTGAACTGAACTGAATCTACTTAACTCTTCCTTAGAAATTACTGATGTTTTTACTGTCTCTATAATTTTGCCTTTTCTAGAATGTCAGAAAACTGGAATCATATAAGGTACAGCCTTTTCAGACTGGTTCCTTTCACTTAGCACTATACATTTAAACAGAGAAGGCAATGGCAACCCACTCCAGTACTCTTGCCTGGAAAATCCCATTGACAGAGGAGCCTGGTAGGCCACAGTCCATGGGCTTGCTAAGAGTCAGACACGCCTGAGCAACTTCACTTTCACTTTTCACTTTCATTCATTGGAGAAGGAAATGGCAACCCACTCCAGTGTTCTTGCCTAGAAAATCCCAGGGACGGGGGAGCCTGGTGGGCCGCCGTCTATGGGGTCGCACAGAGTTGGACTGAAGCAACTTAGCAGCGGCAGCATACATTTAAAATTCATCCCATGCCTTTTGTAACTTGATAACTCATTTCATGTTATCTCTGAATGATATCCATTGCATGGACGTACCACAGTTTGTTTACTCATTCACTCATTGAAGGGCATATTTATTGCTTTCAGTTTTTGGTGATTACAAATAAAGTCGCTGTGAATATTCTTATGCAAGTTTTTATTTGAACATAAATTCTCAAATCAGTTGAGTGAATACCTAGGAGTGCAACTGCTGAATGATATGGTAAGACTATGTTTAGTTTAACTGCCTCATTTAACTAATACGTGCTACTCCTTAAAATCAAGTGGTACATGTATGTTCAGTTGCTCAGTCATGTCCGACTCTTTGTGACCCCATGGACTATAGCCTGTCAGCCTCCTCTGTCCATGGAATTTTCCAGGCAAGAATCCTGGAGTGGGTTGCCACTTCCTCCTCCAAAATCAAATGGTGATTACCCCTAAAATCATCCATCATCGTCATCATCACCTGTGTATTCCTTCCACACCCATTCCAATTTTTGGCACATGAACATGGTTACTGAACTTTCCTTATGTCAGAATAATCACTCTTTATATTTTTGAAAGTCCTTTTATGGGGACTTCTCTGGTGGTCGAGTGGGTAAGACTTTCAGGTCCCAATACAGGGGGCCTGGGTTCGATCCCTGGTCAGGGAACTAGATCCCACATGCACGTAGCAGCTAAAAGATCCCCTATGCCATAACAAAGACCCCACATGCCACAATTAAGACCTAGCACAGCCAGGATAAGTAAATAAATAGTTTTCTAAAACATTTTTTTACATCCTTGATCACAGTATCAGTACAGTAGCCAACGTGTTCAAGGAAGAATACTGGCTCTGCCTCTAACCTCCGACTTGACCCTGGGCAAACATCTAACTCCTTTCTCCTGTAATAGAGGATACCAGTAGTGCCTACTTAAGCCTACCTCAACATGTCATGAGAATTTAATGAGGGCTCAAGAGTGGTGTCCTTCTTTGACCAAGTTATGCTGCTGTTTGAAGGCTCAGCCAAGATTAGCTACAAACCTGTTGATTCCTAATCCTATTCTTCCTCCACTAGAGATGAGTTAACACCCCAACTTCATTTTCCTGCTCCCTAGCCAATATGTGCACCTCATCAACACCAAGTCATTGATCTAAACTAGTCAATTAAGGAAACCATCTTACCATGTATGTATGCATGGTAAGCAAAGGATCTGTTTTTAGTTAAATGGTGTGATCCAATAGCCATCGGCAGAAATAGTCTTTTTTTCATCTTTAAGTGGAAGAAAAGGAACATTTTAAGGTGTAGGCTCTCAAATCAATGAATGGACTAAGCACTAAAGTAGTTCAATGATTCATGATTAAACTGCATGAACATGAATTTAGTGCATTAAAACTCTATGAATAAATTTTAAATGTCTAAAAACACCCCTCTGTGGACATAAAGTGAATCTCTTCAGAAACAAGTTTGGGCAGTTCATATCTGAAACATAGTGTTTTCAGAGTAAGGTTTAATTACTTTTAGAGGTTTTAGAGCTCTGTATCCCAGCCAGAGAATCCTTATCTGCTTTATGCTAGTTTTTACCTGCAGAGTTTTTGTCTCAGTGACATCATTTATTTGTTCTTGCATTTTAAAACACATTGCATAATTATGGGAACTGAGCTAAGAGGGTTAATCATAACCTGGCAATCCTTGAGCATGCTGGAAGCTACTAAGAAAATCTGAAGAAAAATGTTATTTCAAGATATACTCAGATCTATTCTATATGGCTACGTTGACTTTCTATGATTATTTGTTTGCTTATGTAAACAAATGAAGGTGCAAAATTCCTCTAGGACTGACAGAGATTAACATTAGTAAAATAAACAAGCAGAAAAAAATACACAAGTGCTTACACACACACACAGACACACACACACACCCTTTTGCTGCAATCTTTTTGGCTTGGACTAGATAGATGTATGTGTGGGACGTGACTGGAACTATCAAAGAGTATCACTGAATTTCCAAATCACCTGCAATGATTGAGATCAGTTGAACACACTTGAATTATCCAACTGATAATTATCTAATTATCAGTGTCACAGTCTAGTTTGGAAACCATTTGTAGATAAAATTACATTCTACACACAACAGAAAATTTTAAATATGCAGATATCTTTATAAAGATATGTTTAGACTAAATGTTAATTATATGCTAGCATCATTAGCAAGGAAGAATAATGATCAATTCATTTAGTGTTCGGTTTATAATGTGAAGGATAGCTTTCTGTTGGGTGGGCCAAATCTCTCCCTGGAATACTGGTGTCAGAACTTAGAAGTGTTTACTGACCTGTGTACTTCTATTGGGAAAATCAGGAAGTGTTGAAATTTTTGTTCCTTACTTCACTTGTTTTATTCATTCTACAGATATTCAGCACTTACTATATACCTGACATTGGACTTGGCACTGGGCAACAGACAATCCAACAGCATTTGTGGAATGAAACCAGTTCTAGAGCCAAGTGCTCTGACTGACTACATGTTTTAATTCAAAGTGGAAGACCCAGGCAAATTAAAACAACCAAAAAGTTTTGACCAGTTTTACCTGTGCATTCCTAATATACCCATACCAACCTTTCACTAAATCTTTATTGGTACCTTTGCCTTTTTTCTAACCATTGTTTATTGGCTATAACTCCAACAGATTAGCTATAATTGACAAACCTAAACGCTTATAATGCAAACTACCTCCGTTTCTTTACTTCAACTACTCTTGAAGTACAATGAGAGGCAAATAAACGTCATTTCATACCAAAAATTGAGGTACAAGATTTCAGACTTTTACTTAAAAATATCAAAATAGACCCAGAAATGACCACAACAGAGGTGTGTGGACATTCCTTAGAATCTCTTGCTACTGTCCATTTTCTGGTATTGTTCTCCTATAGCTTACCCCTCATGTTGGATCACAGATGACTATTTGGTAAGTATGTTTAATTCTCCTACAATTAGATTTGCAGAACGTATTATTTCATGTTAATGAAAACATTTCTGAACTGCAGCCAAATTGCTGTAGGACAAGCAGATTGTTTTCTTATAATTTCATTAGTAAAAAATGAGGATACCAATATTGAAATGTCACAAAAATGGAGTTTTAAGTCAAACATCTGTGTTGCCTTAAAGGAGAACATCCTTTCTGAAGCTTGGAGCTTTATTAATGAACAATAAGAAATAAACCTGCAATAAAATAAAAAGAATTCAACTAAAGGGAATTTTCTTTCATTGCAACTGTTTCAGTAGTTTGGCTGAGTTCTTTTTGTTCTATTTAAAGTTTATTTCATTATTATAAAAATAGGAAAAAAAACACGTGAAACTATATAAAAGAAAAAAAAACCAATCACTTTGGCTTCACTCTATATATGACTCTGATGTGCTTCCCTGAACACAAGATGCAACCTGAGCCTCCAAGAAGCTGGTTCCTCTCCCTGGCTTGACACAGCACCTGCTTCTCACAGATGACTGAACAGATACCCTGCCCCTCCAGGTTGCTGGGGTTCATTTCTGTTCATTGAACTACCATTTTACAGGGTGTAATTATATATTCTGTAAGAGATGGAAGGTTCTAGTGTTGAATGTTGAGTGTACTTCAAATTCTATGTGTGCTCAATGCTATGGAACTAGTGTTTGAGTTGCCCCAACATTCCAATGTTGAACTCCTAACCTCCAATACGATGGTATTTTTAGGTGAGGTTTTGGGGAGGTAATTAAGTCATGAGGTTAGCACCCCTGTGAATGGGATTAGTGTCATTATAAGAACAGATGTGAGAAGAATGATCTCTATCTCTGCTACACAAGGACAGGGAAAGAAGGTGGCCATCCATAGATCAGGAAGTGGGATCTTACCAGAACCCAACCACGTTGGCATGCTGATCACGAACTTCACAGGGTTCAAAACTAACAGAACTACATTTCTGTTAAGTCACTCAGTCTATTTTGTTATAGCAGCCCCAGCAGACTAAGACATCCTTGTACTTTTTGGTACAGTTTGCAAAGGAAACCACTTAATTCATGGCCCATGGTGGTACAGACAATAGGGAACATCATGTCTAGTGCTGCAAAAGAGCAAGTAAGAGAAAATAAACTCTTATTTAGATATAGTAGTAAAAAGCACATATCCAGTACAAAGGAAATGGTATCTGCTCCTCTTAGTTCTGGGGATTGCTATCTTTAATGACTTTAGAGAGACAAGGATAAACTAGACTGTGAGTGCATGAATATTGTGTCCTACTGACTACACAACCCTGGTGCAGAGAACTTGGTGGACACTCACAAATAGTCAAGAATGTGAAAGGAGAACAAGGAGAAGGTAGTAGAGTTCTAAAACAGGCTATGTGGTCAAAGAAGATGAACACATCCAGCCAAGGAGAAAGAGTCTCAAGGGACACAAAAATTCTCTTCAAAGTATTTGAAAGAAATCTTCATGTAGAAGAAGCCTTAGGCTCAATGTGGGGAACAAAATAAGTGACTGCACACAGAGGAATTTACAAGTATAGTTGCTCTGAATTGAAGAGTAGCCACTGTAATAACCCTTGATTAGTCTTGCCCATTCCAATTCTTAGTCCCCACATCTTCCAGTCACTGGAATTGTTCATTCATTCATCTGTTCCTTCAAAAATATGTATTGAGCACCTTCTATATGCCAGACACTCAGTTAGATGCTGGGGAAACAACAGAGAGCCCAACAATCATGGCCTCTTCCTGCATTCAGTTTCCAAGCTCATGAAAGAAACAGTCAACAACGAAATCAGACTGTGCAAAGTAACTTGCTTAAACAGAAGCTGCAGGATTGTTAGTTAAAGAAAACAAAAAGGAAAATTCTGAAGGGCTGGACAAATGATCCTACTAGTCCTTACAAGCCCAGAGATGGCTGGGATTCTACATTTTCTGTCTGTATTCCTGTCTTTTGGGGAGGTCCTGTGATGACACCTGGGAGTCAGTATGTTCACCTTCATCCTCCTCCCCTCCACCTTCAAGTCCCCACTGAGTGCTGACCATTCTAACTTTAGCTCCCACACCCATATCACAAGGTCATCCTCATGGTTGCTGCTATCCCCTTACTGAGTCCATGTCTCTAGTCCAGCAGTTTGCAAAGGACAGAGGGCAGCATTCCTGGAGATCCTAAGGCAGCTTGTCTGTTGATCATAGGTTGAGAAATAGGATTCTTCTGTGAAGTGGGTGGAATGATAGCTTCCCCAAAGATATGTTTATGTCCAAATTCTTAGAACATGTGAGTGATATTTTATTTGGAAAAAGAAAAGAATCTTTGCAGACATACCTGAGTTAAGGATCTTGAGATGAGTCAACCTGCATTCCCCAGGTGGGGCCTAAATGCAATGACAAGTTTCTTTACAAGAGACAGAAGAGGAAAAGACAAACAGAGAGAGGAGAAGGTGATATGAAGACAGAGGCAGAGATTGAAGTGATATGGCCATAAGCCAAACCAAGGACTACCAACAGCCACAGGAAATTAGAAGAGGCAAAGGATTCTCCCAGAGAGCCTCCAGAGGGAGTGCAGCCACATTCACACCTTGGTTTTGGACTTTTGGCCGGCAGAACTCGGAGAAAGTTTCTATCTGTGGTATTTGTTACAGCAGCTTTAGGAATCTAATACACTGTGCCTCTCACCATTCAAAACAGCCCAGTATCCACAGTGCTGTCATGGGGATATTGCTAAATGGGAATGTGAGCATCTCACACTTCTGCTTTAAATTATCCGTTGCTGTTTCTGTATAGCCTGGTAGCAGTACTTCCTTTCCTTATCAGGACTCTAGGAAAGATTGTGTTATCTTAAGTGACTTGTGCCCCTGGGGGCACACAGGTGATAATTAACTCACAGCATGATGAAATTAGCACCACATTCCCTCCCACTTAAGAATTCAGATTTTAGAATAGAACTGAGATGAAACTTTTATAGGGAGAGACACTCTGACTTAATTATTAAGTGTAATTAAGTTGCTTCAGTCGTGTCTGACTCTTAGTGACCCTTTGGACTGTAGCCCGCCAGGCTCCTCTGTCCACGGGGTTCTCCAGTCAAGAATACTGGAGTGGGTTGCCATGCTTTCCTTCAGGGGATCCTCCCGACCCAGAGATTGAACCCATGTCTCATGTCTCCTGCACTGGCGGTGGGTTCTTTACCACTACTGCCATCTGGGAAGCCCAATAAAAATGGAAAAGAAACCATTTGCAAATGCCATTTTAGATTACTTAGCACGTACCCCTGCTGATCATCCTTTGCTAACTGCCTGGTGTCTGCCTACCTCCCCAGCCTCTCCCCTGAGTGGGTGAGGTTCAGCAGGGCCAACTTGTTGCTAGTTCTGAAGACACAACATACTTTTTCAGGCCTCTTATCCTTTGCACATACACTTTCCTTTGCTTGGAATGCCCTTCCATACTCAGCTACCTCCTAACTCCTATTCATCTTTTAAAGCCAGATTCATACATTTACTCCAGGAGCCTGTTTGCCTGTGTAAGATTTGATCATTCCTTCTCTTATACAATGACTTCACTTTTTATAAAATATGGTCTTAGTTTACTTATTATACTATATTATAACCCTATGTGTTTATGTGTCCATTTCCTTGAAGGTCAGGTCATTTAAAACTCATCTTAGTATTCTGAGTGTCTAATGCACAGAAGAAACTCAATATCAGTCTATTGAATTATATTGATTCAGAATGTGCACTCTGGAATTGGTGATCTCATTGAGGCTTGTGATACCACTTTTGTGATGAAAATAGCACAAATATCAATATTTAATGCAATTTTTCAAGATTTTCAGGGAACAGTTGTGAGAGGTTGGTAAAGATAGTGAAGAAAATAGTTATTCCTTAGGCAGTCACATTGGATTTCATAGAATGAATTCAAGAACTGAAAACATGATCTACTTTAGGAAGATCGGGTGATAAAATTGAAAGAGATACTTTTATAATCCACAAGAAGAAACATAAGGAGTTTTGAGAATGAGATGGCATTTTCTCTTCATGTTTCACACGCAGCTTTGTCCCAGACCCTGGTTCTTGTAAATCGTCATCTGCTGAGTACTTCTACGTAGCTTTCTCCACACCAACAGAAGAGTCCCATTTTCCCTGGAGATCCAGAAAGGCATTGTGGCTCAGGTTTCTTTGGGAATGGATGTTTGGAATAAAAATAACACAACAAGACCATTTCCACACGTTCTCTAAATGGCTTTAAAGGACATCTCTTGATAAAAGCAGTTTCTCTCCCTGTCCTGAAGCCGGGATTCTGCCTGAGCTATTTTCGGCCTTGTTTCCAGTTGCCACTGGCCAGTGGCAGGATTTCACAGTCGGCTGCCACTTCTCATTACTGCCCACGGCTCCCTTTCTCGGGCAGGCTTCTCCTTCCAGGCAGACATATACACACCAGAGGCAGACTGCAGATGGGTGAGCGCAGCCCCTGGCCTTGCTGGGCCGGAAGGATGCTCTGGGAGGCCTGGTGTACGTGCGTTTTGACTAGGCAGGACTTGCACCCCACCTTCCAGACAGACAGTGCTTTCTCACCCAGAACTGTGAGTATGGGAGGTTTAACTACTTCTCAGGAAACTGCAATCAGAAATTTATTTAGATCAACATAGACATCAATGAAGCAGACATCTCTACCCCGGGACAGTGAGCTGTATGGACAACACTGATAGGTTTCCTTGCCCCCTTCAGGTGGAGCTTGGCCAATGGGGAGCACCAATACACTGTTGGAAGCAGAGAAGTGAGGTCAGGATACATTTTCCCTGGTCCCTCTCTGAGAGGTTGCCTCGGGCTAGCTGTGTTCCTTGACCTAAATCACTGCTCCTCAAGGTGCATACCTTGAAACACTCAAGGTGTTTCTTTGCTTTGGACTTTCTCCTTTTGAGTTTCAGTAATCATTCCCTTGGGTTTTCCTGGTGGCTCAGCTGGTAAAGAATCCACCTGCAATGCAGGAGACCCTGGTTCAATTCCTGGGTTGGGAAGATCCCCTGGAGAAAGGGATGGCAACCCACTCCAGTATTCTTGCCTGGAGAATCCCCACGAACAGAGGAGCCTGGTGGCTCCAGTCCATGGGGTAGCAAAGAGTCGGACACAACTGAGAGACTAAGCACAGCACAACCATTCCCTTCCTTTGTGCTTTCAGGTACGGTGTGGTAAATGCTGTGCAGTTACCAACCTTAGGTTTCTGTACTGTCCCCTGTGGCTCTACTAATACCCCACACCTTGGTAAGTCTTCAAGTTGAGTGTTCCATCTGTTTGCTATTGGGAGTCTTACTGATACACTCACCTAGACTGGAGTTACACTAGAAGGTCTATTGAACAGGGAGTTGTGCGGTCTTGAGGGACTATTTGGTTTCAAAGAATAGAAACTCAGACGTTGAATGAAAAGAGGGCTGATTGAAATGGTACAGGGAAACTGAAAAACAAAGGACATATGATAAGGTCAAATCATCCCCTTTGAGAACTACAAAGACTCTGTTTCTTGACTTTTGCAGTTTCTTGTCTCTATTATCTGTTCCATTTTCTTTAAAGAGCATCCTTTATTTTCTCTTGATTCTTCCTTCACACCCCATCCCAAAACTTTATCTTGTGCATGATATTGTCTTGCCAAGATCCTGACTTCATTTTGCATCTCTGACCTGGCAATTGCCCTTAGTAATTACGTAGAGATTATTGGATCATAAAGAAAATTAATAAATAAACTAACAAGATTATAGTTATCAATGAGATGAAGCAAATGCAAATCCTTTTGGAAGAAGTAGAGTGCAAAATGAACGCTTGCAAAAGATGGAAGCTGGGTTGGTTGAGACATGAACCTCCCTAATTCTGTAGAATCATAAATGGTGACATATGTCTACTATGTACCTGTATTTCTCAGAAATGAGAGTCAGGTCTTCCAGGAAGTTGAAGAGAACATTGTTGTTCTCAGGCATGATACTTTAGGGACAACATGGAATAGGTTCAGTTCAGAGTTTCGCAGTCGTGTCCGACTCTGTGCGACCCCATGGACTGCAGGATGCCAGGCCTCCCTGTCCATCACCAACTCCCGGAGTTTACTCAAACTCATGTCCATTGAGTTGGTGATGCCATCCAACCATCTCAACCTCTGTTGTTCCCTTCTCCTCCTGCCTTATCTTTCCCAACATCAGGGTCTTTTCAAATGAGTCAGTTCTTCGCATCAGGTGGCCAAAGTATTTGAGTTTCAGCTTCAGCATCAGTCCTTCCAATGAATATTCAGGACTGATTTCCTTTAGGATGGACTGGTTGGATCTCCTTGCAGTTCAAGGGACTCTCAAGAGTCTTCTCCAACACCACAGTTCAAAAGCATCAATTCTTTGGTGCTCAGCTTTCTTTATAGTCCAACTCTCACATCGATACTTGACTACTGGAAAAACCATAGCTTTGACTAGATGGACCTTTCCTGGCAAAGTAATGTCTCTGCTTTTTAATATGCTGTCTAGGTTGGTCATAACTTTCCTTCCAAGGAGCAAGTGTCTTTTAATTTCATGGCTGCAGTCACCATCTGCAGTGATTTGGAGCCCAAAAGCATAAAGTCTATCACCATTTCCGCTGTTTTCCCTTCTATTTGCCATGAAGTGATGGGACCAGATGCCATGATCTTAGTTTTCTGAATGTTGAGTTTTAACCCAACTTTTTCACTCTCCTCTTTCACTTTCATCAAGAGGCTCTTTAGTTCTTCTTCACTTTCTGCCATAAGGGTGGTGTCATCTGCATATCTGAGGTTATTGATATTTCTCCCGGCAATCTTGATTCCAGCTTGTGCTTCATCCAGTCCAGCATTTCTCATGATGTATTCTGTATATAACTTAAATAACCAGGATGACAATATACACCTTGATGTATATTTACCTTTTCTTATTTGGAACCAGTCTGTTGTTTCGTGTCCAGTTCTAACTGTTGCTTCTTGACCTGCATACAGATTTCTCAGGAGGCAGGTCAGGTGGTCTGGTATTCCCATCTTTTGAAGAATTTTCCAGTATTGTGATCTACACAAAGACTTTGACATAGTCAATAAAGCAGAAGGCCAGAGTTTTTTGTACACAGCAGCCTAGAAGCTCTGCCCACCTCAGGCTGGTCTGAATGTCTTTGGGACCTCAGAATCTTTTTCTTTGAATATTAGAATGGTGATAAATCTATAGAAACTTCATAATGGTTGAGGTTATTAGACTGCAGTATTGATTTTGAGTCAATTGTGACACTTGACCTTTCTTCTAGTGTGCCCAGGCCATAGGAGTGAACTGGAGAAATGAGTAGAGGACTAAAACTGTATTGGTTTTTAGACAAGGTGACATTTATTGCTAAAACGTTCGTTTACTTTGAAGTGAAATTTCCTCAGTTGTGTCCGACTCTTTGTGACCCCATGGACTGTAGCCCACCAGGCTCCTCTGTCCATGGAATTCTCCAGGCAAGAATACTGGAGTGGGTTTCCATTCCCTTCTCCAGGGGATCTTCCTGACCCACAGACCAAACCTGGGTCTCTGGCATTACATGCAGATTCTTTACCATCTGAGCCACCAGGGAAAGTGGCTTTACTTTAACATCCTTATTTTACATGAGGAAATTGAGGCCAGGAAATGCAATTGACCTAGTCATAGTCACACAAAGTTGATATATCCTGTCCCAGTTCTCCTTTTTTAGTTAATTATCTGTAGTACCCAAGATGTCTTCGAGTCTAGGATGTTTAGGGTAGAGGCAGATTTCAGTGTTCATGGAAAACCCTTGAGAGACTGACTTCCACAGTAGGTCAATAAGACATGAGATGGCCATATAATTTATTGTCCTAATTGGGTCCATTTTGAGAGTGGAAACAAGTTCTGTTAATAATTGGGCCAAGAAGAGAAGCCACAGCAATGAGAAGCTCACACTCTGCAGCAAAGAGTAGCCCTTGCTCACCACAACTAGAGAAAGCCCGTGGGCAGTAATGAAGATCCAGCACAGTCAAAACTAAGTAAAAATAAAGTAAGATAATTGGGCCAGAACATCAGGCAAAATCTGAGAGTGTCTCCCTATATAAAAGACCATTACAGAGAAGTGGTAAAAGGGAAATTTCATGCTAATCCATGAAACTCGTGAAGCCTGAAGAACAGGTGCCAATGTAACCAGGCCCTTGTCAGTGAAGTTTGCCAAGGTTCTGAGCCTCCATTTCCTTAAATCAAGAAGATGGATTCATCTTAAACGCAGAGCTTTGGGTGGAGGTTCTTTATATAATTGTGGGTTTACTGTTTCCTTTGATGGCAAACGAGAACCATTTATCTGTCAAATTATAGACCACTTGTCTGTTGGACAGCTCTCAGAATCACATAATGTCTTTTCAAATTGTGAGGTCAAGTTTTTCAGTCTAGTACCTTGAGGAACAAAGAAGTTATGGCATCAGTTCCACCATTGATCTTGATCTGTTCTCTTTTACGTCATAAAAAAAAAAATAGGTAGAGGTAATGGAAGTCCTTTTATAGGGCAGACCAGTTCTCTTATTTATCTCACTCCGTAAACAGAGCACCAAGCTACATCATGTTTCCAGGTCACTGACCATTAATGCTTCTTCCATGTCTATATCATGGCACCTCTGTCAAAGTCTGGTGTTAACTGAACTCCAGCCATAAACTGTAGAAAATAGGGCTGTACACCAAGTCTTTTTTCTCTTCTTTCCTATGTATATTCAAATAACATGTTACCATTACATGAAAGAATAGGATCTATGCCTTCCAGATAGAGCAAAAAGGAAGACAATTTCTGCTCAGGAATTGGCTTTATATTTTTTTAAAATACAAGCAAATGAACCTACTGACTGACATTAATAATTTCCAGAAAGAGCAATATGCCTAAAAAATGTCAAAAGTATAATTTCTCAATTGATGGAAAACCTTCCTCAATTAATTGAAATATAAAACAGCTCCATCAAATAGATTGTTTACTCGTTCATTTGTTCTTCCTTTCCACCAATAACCCTTGAGTTCCTTTGGTCTGGTTCTAAGCTGAACACTAGGTGGTAGTTTATTTTATCATGTTAATTGTTGGCTTATTTTTCTTCTAATCTATCCTGGCTAACCTATCAAGGAAAAATATTATGGAAAATTTGATATTTTTTAAAAGACTTAATAAAGTTTTTTCATGATCAAGGCAATTAACTGTTAACACTTATTTTTAATATTTTTTTAACATCAAAATTGTATTTTCCATGTTGGCACAGAACTCTGCAGTGTCAACCAAATATCTGTCTATATGCATGGATAGATTCAATGGTTTTCTTTTGGAAAAATATTAGCCTAACTGCCAGGAACCTTCATAGCTCGTGCCAACATTGAAGAGGAATGACTTTCTCTCTGGCCATCTCTGAAAGACAACTCTTATTCCTTCATTCCAGCTTTCTCAACTGCCTGGCTAAATTGCCCTGCAGTCAAAAATAGTGTCTCATACTTTCCAGTGTCAGAAAATACCCTTTGACATTTTCCACGGTTTCTCTTGAGACATCTGATATTTGAAAGGGACACTCCGAAGATGCTACCTGGTTCTTCTTTCAGGTTGCCTAAATTCTGTTGAACTAAAGCAGTTTCTTGGCCAATGGATCTACAATTCTTTGCATGTCCTTTGGAAAACTCTCAGAATTATATACATTGGAAGACATTCTAGGACCTTATTTTTAAGGACTTTATTTAATTAAACATACTATAAACAGGTGAAATTTAATGTTTAAATACAAAATATGTATTTTAATGTTTAAATACAAAATATGTATTTCATCTATATGTAATAATAGGAATCATATTTCTGTCATTTCCCTTTCTACTTACTCCATGCTGATCCTCCCAAATCTAATATGAGTTCAGGCTGTTTCATATTTGACACCACTGGGAAAAGAACATGAAAGTTCTTTCGAACACTTGCATAATTTCATAAAATTGTAGTTGGAGATATTGCATCCCATTATCTAAGGGCCACACAGCAACTCATCTTTGAATTTAGTCTAAATATTATTTTATCTTATAAATTTATTTTTACTTAATATTATTAGACAAAGGTACAATATAGCCCAATATGTTTCTGTTTTTGTCAAAGCTGCTAAAAGTCTCCAAATTAGATTTATTTCCCAGCTGTAGCAATTCATTTAGTTCAAATGCCTGGTGATTTTCATTTCTCTTATTTTAAAAGTAGGGCATATACTTTTGTATTTACCATAACAAAATGAAAAAGGTACAAATAAGAAATAGATTAGGCATTCACATTCATAAATTCTATTTGATTGGTTTTTAAAAAATTCTCATTAACCATGAGTCACATTGTTTTTATTTTGTCTTTGACAACACAGGCATTTTTTATAAGGCTGAAATATAATTTCATTGATATTATAAGTGTGGATGGACATTTGCTCCTTGGAAGAAAAGCTATGAAAATCCTAGGCAGCTTATTAAAAAGCATAGACATAAATTTACCAAAAAAGATCCATATAGTTAAAGCTATGGTTTTTCCGGTAGTCATGTACAGATGTGAGAGTTGGAACATCAAGAAGGCTGAGCGCTGAAGAGCTGATGCTTTTGAACTGTGGTGTTGGAGAAGACTCTTGAGAGTCCCTTGGACTGCAAGGAGATCCAACCAGTCCATCCTAAAGGAAATCAACCCTGAAAATTCTTTGGAAGGACTGATGCTGAAACTGAAGCTCCAGTACTTTGGTCACCTGATGTGAAGAGCCAACTCATTGAAAAAGACCCTGATGCTGGGAAAGATTGAAGGCAGGAGGAGAAGGGGACAACAAAGGATAAGATGGTTGGATGGCATCACCAACTCAATGGATAGGAGTTTGAGCAAACTCTGGGAAGTGGTGAAGGACAGGGAAGCCTGGTGTGCTGCAGTCCATGTGGTCACAAAGAGTCGGTACGAGACTGAGATGACTGAACAACAGATGACCCTCCCCATGGGGTCACATGGGGACAGGACTGAGAGACTAAACAACAACAAAAATAAGTGGGGATCATTATAAATAGCAAGTTTGTTTAAAAAAATATAAACACATGTTTTCTCTGACACAACAGTTATGAGAGGTGATCATAAAGTTAACTTCCAATGCTTTGCCAAATTGCCTAATAGTCAGGAATAAATGCTGATTGCTTGCTAATTTTCAGGTCTTTATCAACATGATCTTCCTGGCTAGTGGCCTTGAAAGTAATTATGGGTATAGATTTGGCTTGATACTTCACTTTGGTAAATAAATACATTCTTTCTTTAGCCATGTCTTGATGGAAAGAGGAATATATTTACATGAAGTAAGCAGCATATTACTCTGGGGAGAGATGAGTATTGATTGAAAAAATGGAATTTTAGTTTTATGTGACAGCAGATGTTCTGCAATATGTGTAGCAATATCAACTAATTTTGATTCTTGTAATAAGTATCTTACATTTTCTCCTGACTTCTGACTTCCAGCAAAAGTCATGCTTAGGTAGGACAATAGTTCTTAAGGATATTCCCTTTATCAATATTAAATGTAATAATTATAACTAAATACTTGTTTGACTTTGTGTCTTATGACATTAATGAATATACAGGCTGCCAAAAATTTTGTCAACTTTTATATCAGTGAGGATCAAATTTGGCCACCTAGACAACAATAATAAAAGAAAACATGCTGCTACTGCTGCTGCTAAGTCGCTTCAGTCGTGTCCGACCCTGTGCGACCCCATAGACGGCAGCCCACCAGGCTCCGCCATCCCTGGGATTCTCCAGGCAAGAACACTGGAGTGGATTGCCATTTCCTTCTCCAGTGCATGAAAGGGAAAAGTGAAAGTGAAGTCGCTCAGTCGTGTCCGACTCTTAGCGACCCCATGGACTGCAGCCTACCAGGCTCCTCCCTCCATGGGATTTTCCAGGCAAGAGTACTGGAGCGGGGTGCCATTGCCTTCTCCAAAAAGAAAACACAGACACACACAAATATGAAAACAGCACCAACTGAAATAAGTTGAAGAGTAATTCTCTTAGCCTAAAAGAAGATCTGAGGTAGGCTACCTATGGTTCATGTGGTGGCTCCACAACATCTCACTGTTCTCTCATCCTCACGATGTCACTTTATGGCTGATAATGGTTGCTTGCACTCCAACCTTTGTGTCTACATTTCAGTCAGAAGAGAGGGGGAGCAAGAGAAAGGTCTGCCTCTCTCCATTTTAAGGAAACTTCCCAGAAATACCACATAACATCGTCACTTACACACATTAGTCAGAATTTAGTTATATAATCATACCTCATTGCAAGGAATATTGGAGCTTTGGTCAGTGAAGTGGGCGCATTGCTATCCCAAATAAATGCAGGATTCTGCAACTAAGGAGGAGAGAGGGAATGGCTATTGAGCCAGGCACTATGTTGTTCACCAGGTGAAGAGTATCATGTGATGGTTAAGGGCATAGGTCTGGAATCAGGCTACCTAGTTTCAGATTCTGCCTCCACCCATACTCGTTTTGTAACCTTAAGCAAGTAACCTAACCTTTCAGTGCCTCGGTTTGTCACATGAGTTGACAATGGAACCTAACCCATAGGGTTGGTAGAAAAGAATATAAATCACTTAATACAGTGCCTGACAGAGAAAATTATCAATGATTGCTATTAATGTGCTTTAAAAAATTATTTATTAATTTATGGCTGTGCGGGTCTTCGATGCTACTTTCTATGCTGTTGCGGCCTTTCTCTAGTTATGGCAAGTGGAGGCTACCCTCTGGTTGTGATCTGTGTCCTTCTCATTGTGGTAGCTTCTCTTGTTGTGGAGCATGGGCTCTAGAGCACTGGCTCAGTAGTTGTGGTGCACGGACCTGGTTGCTCTGCGGCATGTGGAATCTTCTCCAGCCAGAGATTGAACCCATGTCCCCTGCATTGCAACGTGGATTCTTAACCACTGACCGCCAGGTAAGTCCCTATTAATGTGCTTTTTATGTGTATTATCTCATTGAGTCTTTAGAACTATGAAGTACAAATTCTTACCCTCATTTTACAGATGAAAATCTGAAAGATGCAGAAGTTAAATAATCTCTATATCGGGCTTCCCAGGTGGCTCAGTGGTAAAGAACACACTTGCTAATGTAGAGATGTGGGTTGGATTCCTGGGTCAAGAAGATCCCCTGGAGAGTGAAATGGCAACCCACTGCAATATTCTTGCCTAGGAAATCCCATGGACAGAGGAGCCTGGTGGGCTACAGGCCATGAGGTCACAAAGAGTCAGACATGACTTAGCGACTAAATAACAACATATGTCATTCACTTAGCAAATGGCAGAAGCTAGACCAGAACCCAAGTCTCTTGACTGCAAACTTAAAATTTTTCTATCGTGCAGATGGTTTTATTACCAGATATTGGTAATATGATATCTTAGTCAGAGCTTTCCAGAAAGCAGGTCTCAAGACAAAATCTGGGCACCACTTGGTATCAAATGCAACTGATTCTTTAATCCCCCCAGGACTGTTGCATGAAAGTTCATATGAACTACTCCTTCTCCAAATAGCCAGTGTTGGAGGAGGAAGAGAAAAAATTGTATTTGCCAGCTCCCGTCTCCCATTGATGAAAAATTTCCTCCATATGTAGGAGCAAGTGAGCCTCACAGTATCACATTTCAGCAGCAATATAAAGTCCCCAGGGTAAAAGGTCAGATGCCTGTACTATGAATATGAGGCAAGGTATTGTCAGGTTGTTCCCACCTGAGTGAAGCCCACCCAGAATTGGTGCCACAGAAGTGGCTGGAGCAGAACCTGTATCTGTAGACTATGGACACAGGTGAGGTCAAAAGAGTTCATAAGAAGAGAGGGAGTTCATAAGAAGTGTTCAACAAGTTTGACAACCAATCCTCCCTTAATAAATCTTTTATAGCTCATAGCTTGCAGCTAGGTCAAACAGGATATTGCTTAGAGTAATTGTTTAGTTTCTGCTTACCCTTCCAGGTTTAATAGCAGTTAAATATAAATAGCAATGAATGAACTGTTGACTAAGGCAGTATGTAGGTGGAGTTGCCAGGTAAAACAGAAGTTTCCCAGTTAAATGTGAACCTCAGACAAACAATGCATAAGTTTGTTTCCAATATTTCATGGGCATCTAGTTAAACTTAACTTTCAGGTAAATAGTGAATAACTTTTCGCTGCAAATATGTCAACCCACTCCAGTATTCTTGCCTGGAGAATTCCATAGAGAGAAGAACCTGGCAGGCTACAGTCCATGGGGTCCCAAAGAGTCAGACACGTACTCACATATCACAAATATTGCATGTGACATACTTATATTTAGAAAGTTTTTTTATCACACAATCAATCCTAATGTTAGCTCACATTTAGGTCACTTAAGATCACATAAGATCATTTAGGATCTTAACTAAGCACCCAGAACTGGCTCCACATAAAAGTAAGTAGATACATGTGATTGAAGAGGATAACAGCCTTTTTCTACTTAAAAATAATCTTAGTGTGTTTGAAACATGGGAACTGAAATTTCTACCTTTCAAATAATTTTTATGATATTTCATCTGCAGAGATTTTAATTGAAATGTAAATAAAGTAACCCTAAAGGGTTCTTCCCATCTGCTATTATACCTACTGCCAAGTCAGAATGGCTTAGTTATCATCCTGTAGCTATATAACCTGAAACATGTGAACTTAGATGCTATTAGGGGAAGTGGGACTAGAGAATTGTGCATGGGTTTTGTATGGTTCCATTGTTTATTAGCTAGACCATTGCATGTGGCCCCACGCAAGAAAGCTGAGCAGTCATCTCTGTTGTCTTTCTCATCTAGGAGGAGAGGAGGATTGGATGTCTGAACACAAATAATGATTTTCTCATAGAACACTGAAAGATTAGGAGAAAGCCTTAAAAGTTAGATTTTGATTAGAGAGATCAGTGAAAATGATGATCTCTTCTATCATGTGTGCATGTGTGCTCCGTCACACTATTGTGTCCAACTCTCTACAACACTTTAGATTAGCCTGCCAACCTCCACTTAGCAGGATTTTTCAGGCAAGAATACTGGAGTGGGTTGCCATTTCCTCCTCCAGGGGATCTTCCTGACCCAGGGATTGAGCCTGAGTCTCCTGCATTGCAGGCAGATTCTTTACCCACTGATTCATTGGGGAAGTTCCTCTTCTAACATCCTGTGCCGTAATTAGTAGTATTTTATTTGTGAATTGCAAAATCCTAGAAGTTATGCAAATATAAACAGTCCCATTTTACAGATTGAAAATTTGAGACTGAAACATTGACTTGGCCAAGGTAGCATAGAGACTGAACGTTCATTTGGTAACTTGAGATTTCCTGCATTTTCTACATTATGAGAGCTCAAATTTTTATTCAAGTGACAAAACATCTAAAGGTTATGATATTCCTTGGGTAACATCTACTTAATTTATAAAACTATATTATATGTATACAGCTTAAAAATCAAAATCATGAGCAAACATGTCCATATTTAAAAACTGCTAAAATAAAAAATGAGCCATCTACAAGTTTTTCTAAGAGTATTACTCTAGAAACTAACAAGTAACGTACAACAACGTTTTGAGACAGATACAGGTTTTACTGTCACTTTGAATGTGAGAAAACGGAATAGAGAAGTAATGGCCCACAGTCAAACAGCAACCCAACCCACTTTCCATGTAAACCCACCCCATTTTCCTTAGAAGAGGGAGTGTTATTACTGTAGCAGGGCCCGTGGAGGAGGGAGTGCCTTATCCTCTTTTATTTCTTGCTCCAACAACTCATGGAAATACATCTACCAACCACATACAATATTCTTCTGGAAAGGATTTCTGAGTAATATTGTTTTCTTTGTCCTGTTATATTTCTTGCAATGCTTTATTAGCCCAGTGATTTTTTAAAATTTATTTTTAATTGAAGGATAATTGCTTTACACTATTGTGTTGGTTTCTGCCATCCATACATCAACATGAATCAGTCATAGGTATACATATGTCCCCTTCCTGTTGAACCTTCCTGTTGAACCTCCCTCCTACCTCCCACCCCATCCCACCTCTCTAGGTTGTCACAGAGCACTAGTTTGACCAGTGATGTTTAAATGTGTCCCGTTGTTTATCAGCTTTTCCATGGTAGCTCTTTGATCCAGCTTAATGGGAGCAAGTGTCCTAGTTCTAAAGCAGATGAGTGTCTCCCTCTTGGATTTTTGTAGTTCTTCCTATGTTGGAACTACACGGAGAGACAGCAAACCAAAATTCTGCAGCTGACCACCCCAAAATATTATTTTACTGCTATTATTGGGACCCTTTTGTACCCACAGGTGGTTGTGGTTTGAGCAAAGATGGGATATGGTGTAAATAAAGTAATCCTCCTTGCCTCCCTGAACATCCTGATCATATGATTTGGCAGGGTCTAAGCAGCAAGCAGGTGGCATTCAAACCAACAGAATAAAGAGAGTTCAGTGAAGGGAATACATACAAGGGTGAGGGCAGGTTTGAGGGACACCAAGAGAGGATAGTGAAACCCCTGTGTGCCTAGCAATAGCAGGGTGCTGCTACCATCTCTATGACCTCTGTGCTATATAACCTGAAGGTCATCTCTATGACCTCCCGCTAAGAGGGAAGAGGAAGGGGAGGTTACAGAAGTCCACCCATGAGGACCTGTGGCATTTGATGGTGGAATGCAGTCACTGTCAGACCACGACCTGGCAGGGTAGAAAATCTCTGTCTTTTTCTTCTTCCTCCTGACCTTTAGCTCGTGATCCTCACTGGCTAAACCCAACCAGAAATCAGAGAGCCAAGGAGCCGAAGAGATGCAATCCACAGCGGTCAGCCTCTTGGTGGCACGGAGCAGGGCAGAGGAGGGTACAGCATAGATCTCAATCAAGGAAGTAGAGAAGATCCGTACAACTTGTTCTGTAATCAGTGATAACCATGTCTCGGAAATGACTGAATCTGCTCATATAATGTTAAACACAATGTGTACACTAACAATTATGGGGAATTACTTATAACTAGATCTTAAGGGTACAGCATGTTTAAAGTCATACCTCTTGTCTATACATATTGCAGATGTTTTCCATAAAATTTCTGAATTCATATTTAAGAAGAACTGTACTTTTTACACAAGGTTTTTAAAGGAATCATTACAACATCAAAAACATTATAGTATGTTCACTAAAGGCTATAATTAGTTTTGCACAACCTATTGGCTTTCAAATGCCTTGTTTAGAGAGACCAAAATTTCTAACATTTTCGGGAAGAGAATTTATAGGCAAGACAGGGATGTTATTATGGGTTAACTGTCCATGTAGTGTGATTCACCAGCATCAGCAAAGTATCTCCCCATTTGACCCTCAGATGGTACATCAAATAATTAGAAATTCCTTTTTATGGATTAGTGGTTTATTGTTGCTTTTTTTTTTTGGTAAAATGCAAATACCCTGAGAATTAGAACATCATTCACTCACTTAATTCTTCCTTCACTAAACATTTATTGTTACTATCTATGAGTAGTTTGTTAGATATTGGAATAAAACATGAATAAGACAGTCCTTGTTCTCACTGTGCTCAGAATCTAATGGAAATTTAGCAGAGTTATCAATAACTCCTGAATTGATTGACAGATGCCATGGTATAATATCACACTATACTGTGGAAGAATATATAACTTTCTTGGAGGACAGAAGAGGGAAGGAGGATGGTGAAGATAAAGAAAGACTCTTCACAACTGAAATAAGACCTGAACTGAAGATTAATGAGAGTGCAACAGGTGGATAAAGTAGAGGTGAGGTGAGGGTAGAAATAAGATTTTATAGGAAAAAACTGGGCCCTTCATCAGATCATATCCAGAGGACATGAAACTAGAGATTATTGTAAGGTCAAATGATGAAGGACCTCAAGTACCATTGTCAGCAGTCAAGGAAGGATTAAGTGGAGGAGTGGCTCTTTAATATTCGACCCACAGAAAAATCACCCTGAGCAGTATGGAGAATTGAGTGGGAAGGCAAGACTAGAGAATGAATCAGTTAAGAGGGCCTTTTAAAGGTTTTAGCAAGAAATTAGAAAGTGTGAGCTAATGAGGTAGCAGCAGTAAGAGTGAAGATGAGGGATTCTAAAAGTATTTAGTTTCTGCCATACTACAATGTGAATCAGCCATAAGTATGCATATGTTCCCTCCATCCTGAACCTCCCTCCCCCCGCTCTAGGTTGTCCCAGAGCACTGGGTTGAGCTCTCTGTTATACAGCAACTTCCCACTAGCTATCTGTTTTGCATCTGGTAACGTATATGATTCAATGCTCAATTCATCCTACCCTTTCCTTCCCCTGCTGTGTCCAGACATCTGTTCTCTGTGTCTGAGTCTCTATTCCTACTCTGTAAATAGGCTCATCAGTACCATTTTTCTGGAATCCATATATATTCATTAATTTATGATGTTTGTTTTTCTCTTTCTGACTACTTCACTCTGTGTAACAGGCTCTTGGTTCATCTACCTCACTAGAACTGACTCAAATTCATTGCTTTTTATGGCTGAATAATATTCCATTGTACATATGTACCACATCTTCAAAGCAATTATCCTCTAATTAAAAATAAAAGAATTTTCAGACAGCCGGTATGAGGGATAAACAGATTATTGTCTTAGTACTTTAGAATTTTTGTACTTTCCTATTAAAAATAATAAAATTTTTAGAAAAGTAGGAGGTTACTGGACATAACCTTGTAACCCATTTGCTGTGGTGAAGACTCGAAGAGGGTGTGACTAATTGAGGGAGGGGTCCTAATTAGAATCATGCCCATGTTATTGTCCTGGGTGACTGGGAAGAGGTTCTAGCATCAGCTGAGATGAGAAACACAGGAGGAAGAAATGTGTGCAAAGGAAACTGATTGAATTTGGTTTTAAACATCTTGAGACAGAGCCTGGTCGAGGGGTCTGAGGGACTTGTCAGAGTATGGGTGGGAATAAAAGCGGTGGTCTGGAAGGACTCTCCTCAAAAGACTACATGGATTAAGCACAAAAGAGGTTTAAAGATTAATCTTTAGGCAAGCTCCTAATAATACATTTGAGGGACATGTTAAGAAAGAGGAGATGAGAACCAGAGCTGACTGAGCTTATGGGGAGAGCAGTTTTTAAGGAAAAAGTGGTCTACAATATCATATGCTTCAGAGAGAAGGTATATTAATCAGGATATATTTGGCTGCAAGAAACGGAATAAAAATGAGTGATATTATTACAGATGACTTCTCAAGACATCTGAGGTGTGTGGTCTCTGGTTTTGTGGCCACTTTCCATCCTTCTTCTCTGCCACCGTCAGTGTATCAAAAGTATCTCCCTAAGGCTCATAGGCTGGCCACTCCACGCAGTTGAGAGCATCTCAAGCAGAAATCAAGGGGAATGGAGACAATGAAGCATTCTCTTTGTGCACCTCTTTCCCTTCCAGGAGGAAAAATCCTTCTCAGGGGCCCTATCAGACTTCTCCTTATGTCTCGTTGACCAAGGCTCATTCCCACTGTTAGATTACTCATTGACAAAGTGGAAGGAGTTGCTGTGACTGGTTAGATCAATCATGACTCATCCCTGAGGTCTGGGCAAATGAAACAGTTTAGTTAGCAAGAAGGATGGGAAAAATGACAATTTGCACCATCTCTCTCCTACAGGACTGAGTGTATATATATTAATACCATCTCCCAATTGACCCCACCTGCTCCTTTCCCCCCTTGGTATTCATATGTCTGTTCTGTACATCTGTGTCTTATATTTCTGCTTTGCAGATAAGATTGTCTTTGAGCTGTGCTAAGCTGCTTCAGTCGTGTCCAACTCTTTGTGACCCTATGGGCTGTAGCCAGCCAGGCTCCTCTGTCCATGGAATTTCCCAGGCAAGAATACTGGAGTGGTTGGCATTTCCTTTTCCAGGGTATCGTCCCTACCCAGGGACTGAACCTGTGTCTATACCAATCTTTTTCAGATTCTACATATATGTGTTAATATACAATATTTGTTTCTCTCTTTCTGCCTTACTTTACTCTGTATGACGGTCTCTAGGTCCTTCTATGTCTCCACAAAGGACCCAATTTCATTCCTTTTATGGCGGAGTAATTTTCCACTGTATATATGTACCACATTTTCTTTATCCATTCCTCTATAAAACAGATACCTAATGCTGCTGCTAAGTCACTTCAGTCGTGTCCGACTCTGTGCGACCCCATAGACGGCAGCCCACCAGGCTCCCCTGTCCCCGGGATTCTCCAGGCAAGAATACTGGAGTGTGTTGCCATTTCCTTCTCCAATGCATGAAAGTGAAAAGTGAAAGTGAAGTCGCTCAGTCGTGTCCGACTCTTAGCGACCCCATGGACTGCAGCCTACCAGGCTCCTCCATCCATGGGATTTTCCAGGCAAGAGTACTGGAGTGGAGCGCCATTGCCTTCTCCGGATACCTAATGAGAACCAACTATATAGCACAGGAAACCACTCAGTTCTCTGTAGTGGCTTAAATGGGAAGGAAATCCAAAAAGGGGGGATACATGTGTACAGATAGTTGATTCACTTTGCTGTACAGTAGAAACTCACACAACATTGTGAAGCACTATACTCCAATAAAACTTTTTTAAAAATAAAAGGACTGAGGAGAATCCATTGGATTCAGCAATTAGAAGCTTACTGGTGAGCTCAGAAAGAGATTTCTGTGGGGGGCTGAGTTAGGGATTGGCACTGAAGCCAGATTCCAACGGGCTGAGCAGTATATAGAAATGGGCTGTAGACGACTCCTCAGCTAAATGTAAATAAGTTTATCAATCCTTTCGGAAAACATATCTTGATGAATATATCTATTTATCTATAATTTCTTGCCATAAATTATCTAAGGGTTAAAGGAAAGAGAAACCAAGAAAGAAGTTGGAACATAGAAGACAAGTTTTGCCCAATTCATCATTTGAACAAGGATCTCTCTTTGGCAAGGAACATGGTTTTCTCAAAATTTCTCCAAATTTAAATTTCTCCTCGTTGCTAGGCTCAGCCACAGACTTTAATTTTTAGAAATCTGAGCCAGCAATGAGAAATGGAGGTTGTTTTGAACTCTGAATAGAGCCACACTATTTCCCAGCTGCGTACAATTTGGGGGGTGGGATGTGATTTAAAAATTGCTACAAAGCACTTAAATTCGCTAGAAGGAGATTCAATTTTGAACTCCTTCCAGGATTTTTAATAGAGAGATTATATATTTCATTAAAACTATAAGGATAAAACAGAAGGTGGAGTGATACCTCTTATTGAATAAAAGCATAGATTGTCTACTAATACAAGGCACTGCATTTTTTCCCTCTGGCACTTAAAAATAGTTTGTGTGTGTGTCTGTATCAGCTTCAAAATGCACCTTTTCCTCTGCCTGCCCATTGCTGAGTAGAGTGGTAGATAGTTTTCCCTTCATATCAATCAATCTGAGAATATATACATAATCAGTTAATCTTCTTGGTTGCTAAATCTCTTTTTTTGGATTCTTGTCTATTTTTCACAATTTTATTTTTTAGAGCAGATTTAGGCTCACAGCAATATTGACAGAAGATGCAGAGATTTTCCATACATATACTCCATGCCTTTATACACCCACAGTTTTTTTAAAATTTATATCTTCCACAAGAGTGGTACATTTGTTATAACTGATGAGACTACTTTGACAGATTATCACTCGAAGTCCATATTTTACACTAGGGTTCATTCTTGGTGTTGTACATTTCTTGGATTTGGACAAGTGTATAAAGACATGTATCCATCATTATAGTATCATGCAGTATCATAGAACTCTGTGCTTCTTCTATTCATCCCTGGCTTCACTGATCTTTTGACTGTGGCCATAGTTTTGCTTTCCCAGAATGTCATGTAGTTGAAATCATATAATCATATGCAACCTTTTTAGATTGACTTCTTTCACTTAGTAATATGCATTATAAGTTTCTCCATGTCTCTTTATGCCTTGATAGCTTACTTCTTGCTAGTGCTGAGTAATATCCCTGTGTCTAGATACACCACAGTTTATCTATCCATTCATCCACTGAAGGACATCTTGGTTGCTTCCATATTTTGCAATTATGAATAAAATAAACATAAAAACAAACATAATAAGCCAATCTTCTTGGTTGATGAGTTGTCTCTTATGCAGCTCTGGTCACTAGAGTCTTAGGTTTTGAGCTTAAGAAGATATAAAGCAGTAAGAAAAACTATGTCTTGTAGATAAATTTATTGGTCAAAGTTATCATAAGATAACGGGTGACCTCTTTCTCATTGCACAGCACTATGTTTAAACACTCATTTTAGTGAAAGCATCTTAAGAACAGAGAAGTTAAATATAGAGTAATTCAGTCTGACTCTATCTGGCTGGCGTCTTTTTGAGCTGCATTATCCAATAGGGAATAGAATTCACTCTGGGTTTTAACAATTTAGAAGCATAAAGTATTAGGGCTGAAGGACTCTAAGCAATAATCTGATTAATAGAAAAAAGCAGAGATCTAGTCATCTTTGTTAGATACAGTCCAACACTAGAATCTGGGTGTCCCAACTTCAATTAGGCTTTTACTCTATTTTAGCTAGTGTCCTCACTTTCCCAAGATCTTATCTAGTTAAGACAAAATCCTAAAATCTAAACTGTTGCCCAGCTCACTTTAATTTTCAGGGCGTCAAATAGCTTAAAATCCATATTGCCCTGCAACTCTTGTTCTAAGCAATGATAAGCAGCCAGCTCAAAGAAGCTTTACACATGTAGAATTGCTAAAGGAAGGTTAAGCTGCTATTTACTTACTAACCCAATCCTTTCAGTTTCTTTTCTTAATGGAAAGTTAAAGAAAATTTCACCTAGTTCTTATAATTATTCTTTCTTATAATAACAGGCCAGAAGCTAGGCATTGTAACAATCCAGGTTCTTAGCTGCAAATAACAGACACCAAACTTGCTAATTTGAGCAGAAAGTGGAATTTAGTAGAAAGTTATTGGATACTTCCTAAACTCTCCAGAAGGAGTAGGAATCAAGTTTAGAGGATACACATCCAAAACCAAGCTGAAAATCATGCCTTGGAACTAGTCCTATGAGCACTAGAACTGCAGTTGCTGCCGCTGGGTGGTAGACATTGCCGCTGGTGTTCCAAGAATCACCAGAATTGAAACCTGGGTATTGCTACTTTCCCTGATGACTCTGGAAATGGGATGTAGCTGCCATCCCAGCTACTAGCCATCAACAGGAGGGATTTGGTTCAGTCCCCTCTTTGTATCTATAGTCTCCAATTTAAAGTTTGGGGCAACTGAATCTGATTGGCAGAAACTTGATCAGGTGGCAATGTCCTAGCAGCAAAGGAAGCAGGAAAAGCTAGTGTTTGGTATATTCAGTTTCTACAGTGGGAGGTTAACTCTTTCTCATAAGGTGAATAGTTCAGATGCTGGGTAGCCAAAAAGAAGGACAAATGTTGAGTATAGTGACTGATCACAGTAGTTCCATTACAGTTTTTTTTTAAATTTAATTTAAAATTAAAAAATTATATAGAATGTTTACATACACATTATATCAGTTTCAAGTGTATCATTTTAATATTTTACTATTATTGATTGTTATGAGTAAGTAATATGGTTAACACACTATAAAATTCAAAAGATAAGAAATACAGTAAGAAACAAGCGTTCCCCTCACGTGACTTCTAGCCATCCATTTAGCCTCCCTTGCATAGTAACTGTCACCATTTACTTCCCCTCCCTGGAGGAGGATTGTATCTCCACACTGCTCCTCCATCCTTTGAAGTCAGGCTAGGCCATGTGATTTGCATAGGTCAATGAAATTCTGGGCTGAAGGTTAAAAGCCAGTTTAGGTATTGCCTTGTTTTCTTCCCTTCTACCATGTTGACTGTCAATATTCAGGGTGGCACTAGCCTGGATTCCAGAATGTTCTAGATATTTTATATTTGCCTTTACAGATTCCACCCTATCCATGATATTCTATGCCCCGGGAGGCTGCCTTTATGGCCTATGGCAGCAGACCCCTTGTCCTCTCTCTTCTGGTTGGGTTTGAGTAATGAGAGGTACTGGCCAGAGCTCAGAGCACAGAAGGAGAGTGGTGTTGGGTTATTTATTCTCTCACTCCCTCCCTTCCAGGTCTCCATGGGCTGGTTGCATTCTTCTGCCAAAGATCTCCACCTCCTCTTGGGTAGCATTTAATATCTTTAGGTTCTGGGAGCTGCTGTCATTGGCCTTAGTGTTAGGACTTTCTTCTGTTGATTTCCCTCAACCTTATCCCTCACCTTTGTAAATAGTCTGCTTATTAAGCTGTTCTTAACTACTTTTTGAATATGCCATCTGTTTCCCGTAGAACTGTGACTAGTACACAGAGTGAAGGACAACTATTGTGAACAGAAGACCCTTCCACCAACCAGCATTGGTCATGTTGCATGAACACTGAGATCTCTGGGTTGTTTGTTACCCCAGCAGAACCATGTCTATCTTGACATACTGTGTTTGTCACATGTATGTGACATGTGACATACCCCATATTTCTAGTTTCATATAATGCAGTTATATTTTAACCAGCAATTGATGTCACAATCAGTATGGAGCTTAATGAAAATAGACATGCTCAGGTTCTATTCCTGGAGAGTCTAATTCAGTGTTAGGAAGGGCCTAGCCTTTGTATTTTTACTAAGCTCTAAACCATTGGTTTTGAGGATTTCTGATACTAAGAATGTGATGGTGCAGTGGCTAAGACTCTGCACTCCCAATGCAAGGGACCTAGGTTTGATCCCTGGTTAGGGAACTAGATCCCACATGCCATAACTAAGAGTTTGTATACTGCAACTAAAGATCCCAAGTGCCAAAACTAAGACCCAGTGCAGCCAAATAAATAAATAAAAACAAAATATTTTTTTTAAAAAAAGACTGTTTCTCATATTGGCCTATGGCTGTTCAGAGATGTACTCTGACTTATGGAATATGAGAGTGTATTAGTCAGAGTTCTCCAGAGGAACAGAATCAATAAAATGTGTATCTATATATGTAGAGGGTTTTATTTCAAGAAATTGGCTCATGTCATTATGGAGGCTGCTAGTCCAAAATCTGAAGTCCAAGTTTGAAAGCTGTTTGCTGATAGAATTCCTTCTTGTTCAGAGGAGGTCCATCTATTGTTTTAATCAGGCCTTCAACTGCTTGGATGAGGCCCACTCACAGTATGGAGGGAAATTTGCTTTACTCCAAGTCCATTGATTTGAAGGTTAATCTCATCTAAAAACTTCCTCATAGAAACATCCAGAATAATATCTGGTCACATATCTGGGCACTGTGGCCCAGCCAAGTTGACATATAAAATTAACCATCACAGGGAGTCATGTGATGCCTGCATAGGATTAAATGCATATAATTGACAGGACTGGTAACCTGATTCCACTGGCAGAAATGTTAAAAAAAATTTGAATGCATGTCATTATCTACATCTGTCAGCGTCAGTCAGATTAGACACTGGCTAAGTCTAATATTCACTATGTGTATATAATTTCCCCTAAATCTATGTAGAACAACTCTGTGTAGCCAAGTCTGTCTTCTTGGCATCAGACATACCTAGTTTTGAGCCCTTGATTCCATTCTTTGCTTGCTGTGTAGATTTGGACAAGCTCCTTGATCTCATTTTTTCTTTTTCTTAAATACTTATTTATTTGGCTGCGTTGGGTCTTAGTTGAGGTGCTTGGGATCTTTCCTTGTGGCAAGGGCTCTCTAGCTGTGGCTCACCAGCTCTGGAGGTCATGGGCTGGGTAGTTGCAGCACTCAGGCTTCGTTGCTCCCCAGCATGTGAGATCTTAGTTCCCTGCCTAGGAATTGAATCTGCATCCCCCACATTGTAAGGTGGATTCTTAACTGCTGGACGACCAGGGAAGTCCCATCTTGAACTGTTTTTTTTAGTTTTTCTCATCTAAAAATTATTTCCTTTAATGTGAGGATTAAGTTAGAAAATGTATATAAAGCACTTAGTACACAGTACCTGAAACATAGTTGATGCCCAACATGGGTTTTATTAAACATACAACTTCAAAAAAGACTGAGTGAAAAATTGTATTATAGTTCATAGTCATATATAAAGAGACAAACCACTGTGAAGTCATTTAGATATATTTTTCTTTGAAAAATATGAGAAATGATGATAACATAACTCATCATTCCAGATTTTATCTTATGTACACATACCATGATAGGGTTCCTGGAAGTGAAGCAGAAAAAACGGGCTCAGCTAGGGAGGGTGGGAGAACAGCTCAGATGTCTTAGTATTCACTAATCTTATGTCTGGGAACAGTTTCAGATTTGGGATAGTTACATGGATGTATTGGCAAAGAGCCCCTCTCTCCTTTAACTAAGTACAAATGACTCATTCCTAACCTTAATGAGAAAAGTGAGAAAGGAAGTGCGAGCCCAGCATTGGCAGCAAGAGTCTACGTACACTTTCTGCCTTTCAGCAATCAAGACTGTGGTGTATTGTACAAAGCCAGTCTCAGGCTCCCCTCCTTTTGCGGGGTAGAGGAAAACTAATGCTATTGAACCACGGATTTATTCAGCTCAACATAATCAAGAGCCAGGGAAGAGATTAGCAGCAGTCATAATTTTTATGAGTAGAGGTAATCAGAGCTAGACATGTACTCTCCTGGATCATAATCTTGACCTTTGCCTCATCATCTTAATTATTTGCAGCACATCTTCTGGGCAGCTACTAATATTCTGAGATCACCAGTCTGTGACTATCACAAACCATGTTCTTGTTAATCTGGTTTAATCCCATGCTGCTTAAAAGACAGGGGATCCAAAATAGCAGTATTAAAATTTGGGAGGTGAAATTCCATTGCTTCCAACAGTGCTCAGCTATTGTTCCTAAGAAAGCTTTTGGATAGAACAGCCAATAAATATTTCCCCCTTTGTACAATGCTCTTAGCTCTTCCTTATACTCATCACATCTTGCTTTGGTCTATTGATTACCTGGGTCTTAGGATATTGGCATCAAGGTTCTGGTGAGAACTACGTTGGATCTTTTGAATGTCTGGTCACTTTCTAAATACAAGCACAAAAAAACTGATGAGGATTTTTCAGAAACACTCCTCTGTTTCATGTTTTCCAACTCTTAATAGTAGAATAACAAAACAATTGTGCCATGAACTAGGTGTACAATAATATCAGTTGGGGGTAAACATTTCACAACTCTACACAATTTTATCATCTTTTAGAAGGTAACTGATTACATTTTTGAGAGAAATCTCCCTTTAGAAGCATCAGCACATCATTTGCTCTTATTGTTTTCAGGCATCTTTCTTCCTCTGTTCCTTCCTTTCCTACCACCCTTCAGCAAAGATAAGGTGGTACAGGAAAAAGGAGGAGTGGGGGGTGAATCAGGAAGGAGATTAGTAGGACTTAATCTTCCCCAGTCACATGGCATAACATTTGGACTCTGCAACTCTGATGGACTTTGTGGGATACAATAGAGTAGAACTACATCATCTCTAAGTCTCTCCTGCTCTGTAATTCCATGAACCCCAGGAAGTAGAAACAAGGATGTTATCTTCTTCAAATGAGGAAGTGACAGGTTACATAACACACTGCTTCATCATAGGTTTAGGGCTATCCCTTAGTGGGACATAATTGTACCCATTTTTGAAGAACTGAGTATTCAACAACCTTTGAAAAATAAAGACTATTTAAAATATTGACATACAACTTGCTACTATCTTAAAGAATTGTCTTTCTCTTTTGCATTTTTTGGTGATTTTCACCCCTTCATGTACTTTTTTTAAAACCGAAGCACAGTTTATTTGCAATGTTGTAATAATTTATGCTGTACAGTAAAGTGGTTCTGTGTTATCTATATAATATTCTTTTCTATATTCTTTTCCATTATGGTTTATCACAAGATATTGAATATAGATCCCCGTGTTATACAGTAGGACCTTATTTATGCATTATGTACACACTAGTAGGCATCTGCTAACTCCAAACTCCTATTCCATTCATTCCTCACCTCACCTTCTCCTTGTGTTTTGCACTGGTCAGGAAGCAACAGTTAGAACTAGACATGGAACAACAGACTGGTTTCAAATAGGAAAAGGAGAACGTCAAGGCTGTATATTGTCACCCTGCTTATTTAACTTATATACAGAGTACATCATGAGAAATGCTGGGCTGGAAGAAGCACAGGCTGGAATCAAGATTGCTGGGAGAAATATCAATAACCTCACGTATGCCGATGACACCACCCTTATGGCAGAAAGTGAAGAAGAACTAAAGAGCCTCTTGATGAAAGTGAAAGAGGAGAGTGAAAAAGTTGGCTTAAAGTTCAACATTCAGAAAACTAAGATCATGGCATCCGGTCCCATCACTTCATGGCAGATAGATGGGGAAACAGTGGAAACAGTGGCTGACTTTGTTTTTCTGGGCTCCAAAATCACTGCAGATGGTAACTGCCGCCATGAAATTAAAAGATGCTTACTCCTTGGAAGGAAGGTTATGACCAACCTAGATAGCATATTAAAATGCAGAGCCATTACTTTGCCAACAAAGGTCCACCTAGTCAAGGTTATGGTTTTTCCAGTGGTCATGTATGGCTGTCAGAGCTGGACTATAAAGAAAGCTGAGCACTGAAGAATTGATGCTTTTGAACTGTGGTGTTGGAGAAGACTCTTGAGAGTCCCTTGGACTGCAAGGAGATCCAACCAGTCCATCCTAAAGGAGATCAGTCCTGGGTGTTCATTGGAAGGACTGAGTTGAAGCTGAAACTCCAATACTTTGGCCACCTGATGCGAAGAGCTGACTCATTGGAAAAGACCCTGATGCTGGGAAAGATTGAGGGCAGGAGGAGAAGGGGACAACAGAGGATGAGATGGCTGAATGGCATCACTCGACTCGATGGACATGGGTTTGGGTGGACTTAGGGAGTTAGTGATGGACAGGGAGGCCTGCCATGCTGCGGTTCATGGGGTCGCAAAGAGTTGGACACAACTGAGTGACTGAACTGAAAAAGCACACACACCATAAAATTTACCATCTTAACCATTTTTACCTCTTGGCTATTGTAATATTGTTGGTTTTGAAATATTGAAATTTAAATTTCACCTTCTGATTCCCTCTGGTGGATTTAATAAACACAACATCATCTGTAAGACACATCTGACAATCAGGGAGCGTGCAGCATGAGAAGAGAGCTGAAGGCAGAATCCTAAAGAATCCAACCCCTTTAAGATGTCAGCAGATGAAGAAGAATGAGGCTGAGAAGGAAGCATCAGTGAGAAAAAAGAAGCCCAGGAGATGGGGGCGTTTCCAAGGGGAAGCGGACAAATGTCAGAGATTGCAGGGAAGCCAAGTATGATAATGACAAAAGGCTGTCGGTAATAACAAAGCTGTTAGGAATGTTGCAATTTCAGAAGAGGCAAGATGTTTGATAAAAGTGGGCAGAGAAGTGAGTGGGAAGGGAGAAGGGAGAGAAATCTGTTGAACACCACTCAGCATCTAGGCATGAACAAGGGGGAAGAGATTTAGAACAGCGAGAGGAAGATGTGGTGTTTTTTGTTTGCTTGTATTATTGTTTAAGTTACAAGAGGCTTGAGAACGTTTGCATTTTGGTTTCAGTACAACTGAAACCAGTTATAACTGGCAGCTCTTTTAGACTATCCCCCATCTGAACAGATTACAATAATTTTATTTGGCCCCATAATTTTGTGAGTCAAGAATTCAAGAAGGGCTTAGCTGGATGGTTTGGCTTTGAGATAGGTAGTGTGTGAGACTGAGGGTCCACTTCCAAGAAGCTGCTTCACCCACACATGTGGCAGCTGGTGCTCCTTGGCACCCCTCTTTCCTCCAGGGTCTCTCACAGAATAATCCCACTCATTCCATGATAACTCTCTTTCAAGAGTGGTTATTCCAAGAGACTCAGATGGATGCAGCAAGGTTTCTTTTGACCTAGGTTGAAAGTCAGAGAATGTCACTTCCATCACTTTCTACTGCTCATGCAAGTCATTAAGATCCACTCATATTTAAGAAGAGTGAAGGAATAGACTGTACCTCTTTGGGGGATGGTATGAACCCATAGAGAGGGAAGGATGTGATGATGGCATCTCAGAAACAGGTGGAGAAAGAGGATTTGAAGTTATCCAGGGAACTGAACTTGCAGGAGTGGATGAGACTTTTGAGACTGGATATCCAAAGATGGGTACATTGAAAAACGTTTGTCAAGAGGAGCGAGTTCCTTTCATGACACTATAGTCCTTTATAAAGCACACACTGGAAGGTAACCTGAGGATATTTTTCAGTACGTTGCAAAGTCTCAGAGTTCAATCTACTTTTTTCAAGCAACTATCCCTCCCTGAGAGGAAGTTCAGGTACTTAGGGAGCCCTCTGCTAAGCCAAAGGGTACCGTGGAGGGTCATAGGTAAATACACTAAGTGATCTACTGCCATTCATTGATCTTCCGAACCCTCAAGTGCATGCTGAGGTACCTCTGTGGTCAAAGGTCATTCTTGCTGTCTTTGCCCACCTACCTTTAGGAGCGTGACCTTCTAATAAAGATAGCGTTCTGTCTCTTTGAAAGGAAGTGTCGTGCACAGTTCCCAGAGTGAAGCTATCTACTCCATTTACTAGTGATGTGATCTTGGGGCAAATTGCTTGACCTCCCTGACCATCAGTTCTCCCATCTGTACCACAGACAGCAATAACCTCACCACAATCTCAAAGGCTTGTTGTAGGAATAAAATAATTCATGAAGAGAGGCACTCCGTAAGCTCTCAACAAAGAGATGCATTTTTATTATTAAAACTGTATGTCTACAGATGAGCTCCTCAGTTTCATCTTTGGGTGGGAAGCAGAAGTTCAGATCACTTAATAGCCAAAGGCATTTGCTGGAAAAGCTGGAAATCACGATGACTCACTTTCTACAAATGCTGCACTTTGAACAGAGTGGAATTTTACCTCGTGTGCCACAAAAGCTTTACAAGCTTCTCCAAGGACTAGTTTACAAGGAGAAAGTTTCTTGAGCACTTACATAAGACAATAAAGCTCACTGAATCACAGGAGTAAGAAAGGGACTTTGAGAGTCTGTCTAGTCTGCTGCCACCTAAGCCACCAGACATGTGAGAATCTGCCTTTATGTAGACATCTCTTTCCTTTCCCAGCCAGCTTTGCCCTCCCAGGACCCAGATGAACTCCTGGAACCCTGGTCTTGCCTGGGTGAGAGCCCCAGGCCTCTTCATCACCCAGGAGCAAAGTTGGAACAATGATGTTCACCAATCTCTGGCCTGATTTTAAAATGAGATATGACAATAGAGCACCTTGACTAGCATTTTTATAAATACTATAAAAGAAAATCTTCCTTGGGCCCGTTTCAAGAATGTAGGGCTCATGCTAGTGAGTAGCAATGTGGAACTGACTTGATCTTTTGTTTTGGCTGCCAAATACCCATGGCATTTGTAACCACCTTATAGGTATCCCAGCCATCCCCCGAACCCTTCATAACATTCAGGTTTCTGCAGCTAGGGTCTTTCTCCATGTGATGCTCTGAGCACTCCCAAGAGCCTGATTGCCCTCAAGAGTCCCGGTTAGACAGAATCTGACCTCCAAGTTTCCCTGGTTTCCGTTTCATCTCCTGCCCTTGCCATGAAAGTTCAAGGGACTCAGGTGGATCCTCCACGGTTTCCCTCCAGCCTGGACATGACCAGGGCCTCTTCCTTCCCCACCTGCTAGGTAGGGTTTCCTGACCCTTTCTTGCCATTCTCACACTCCTCACACCCCAGTTAACTCTCATAAAGACAGAGTTTTCATGTATGCTTAACTTTTTTTTTCTTACTGCATAAAAAGGGAAGAAGCCCTGATTCTAGCTCTTAATCCAAAATGATTCTGACCAGGCTGTCAGGAAAGGGGAATGAAATGATGGGGGTTGGGAGTAGTTGTGTACATATTCTTTATTCATCTGTGGTTGGACACTTAGGCGGTTTTCATGTTGTAGCAATTATAAATAATGCTACTGTCAACATTGGGGTGCATGTATCTCTTCAAATTAGTGTTTTTGTTCTTTTCAGATATATACCCGTGAGTAGAACTGCTGGGTCATATGGTGTTCTATTTTTAGAGTTTTAGAGAAAACTTCATACTATTTTTCACAGCAGCTGCACCAATTTACTTTCCCACCAACAGTTTCGGAGGGTTCCCTTTTTCCCATATCCTCGCCAACACTTAATGTTTACATTCAGATGACAGCCTCTCTGACAGGTGAGAGGTGATATCTCACTGTGGTTATGATTTGCATTTCCCTGATGATTAGTCATGCTGAGCATCCTTCCATGTGCCTGGTGCCCATCTGCACTCCCTCCTTGGAAACATGTCTATTCAGTTCTTCTGCTCATTTTAAAATTGGATTGTTGGTTCTTTGATGTTGAATTTTATGAGCTGTTTATATATGCTGGCTGTGCGTGTGTGTGTGTTAAGTCACTTCAGCCATGTCGGACTCTTTTCGACCCCATAGACTGTAGCCCGCCAGCCCGCCAGGCTCCTCTGTCCATGGGATTCTCCAAGCAGGAATACTGGAGTGGGTAGCCATGCCTTTCTCCAGGAGATCTTCTTGACCCAGGGACTGAACCCACATCACTTGCGGCTCCTGTATTGCAGGTGGATTCTTTACCACTGTGTCACTGGGGAAGTCCATATATGTTGGTGACTACCCCCTTATTGGTCATATCATTTGGATATATTTTCTCCCATTCAGTAGTTTGTCTTTTCATGTCAGTGGTTTCCTTTGCTTTGCAAAAGCTTTTAAATTTCATCAGGTCCCATTTGTTTATTTTTGCTTTTATTTCCTTTGTTCTAGAAGATAGATGTCCCCAAAATATTGCTCCAATTTATGTCAAAGAGTGTTGTGCCTATGTTTTCCTCTAGGAGTTTTACGATATCTGATCTTACATTTAAGTCTTTAATTCATTTTGAGGTTTTTTTTGTATATGGTGTTAGAGAATGTTCTAATTCCATTCTTTTACAAGCAGCTGTCTAGTTTTCCAGTACCACTTACTGAAGAGATTGTCTTTTCTTCATTGTATATTCTTGCCTCCTTTGTCATAGATTAATTGACCTTAAGTGCACATGGGTTTATTAATGGGCTCCTCCATGAATTTTTAATACCCGAGATACATTGTAAATGTTAGTGTACTCTGTGTATATCTGTGCTTTTTTGGTATAAAGTACACTTTTATGTGTAAAGCACAGACATACATATAGCACACTAACACTCTCCCCAGATAATTGTTTTTCCCCTTTGGAACTCTTATCACCCCTGTTGAAAATATATGCTCTAGAACCAGATCAAGACAAGGCAAGTAGTTAATTTAAGAGATGAGGAAGCCTCAGTGAAGGGGTCAGTGGGACAGGAAGGAAGCCAGAAGAGTATGAATTAGAGCAGGTTCCTGCTGGCCTTTCACCTACCAGGGTGCTCGGGGGGTCAGGGTGCAACCCCCACTTCCAGGATATCTTGCCTGAGGGGCCAGATATATACCCAGCCGCTTTCATCAGTTGCTGGTTGTGGATAGTTCCCAACCACATCCTTGCTGAAGGATGTTAATTCTCCAGCAATTTAATTTTGCCCCTTGCTCTGGCAGAACGGCCACAGAGGACAGAGAAAGTCTCCAGGCAGAGTCATGTGTGTGGCAGCACTGGAGTCATCTGTAGTGCTCATCCAGGGCACATAAAATCCTAAGTGCTGGTGGGCTCTGGGCTGGGCACTGACATTTGCTCTGTAATTTATTTGTTTAATTTTGGATAGACTTTATCTTCTAGAACAGTTTTTGGCTCACAGCAAAATGGAACGGAAAGTACAGAGAATTCTCATATTACTCCCTGCCCTCGACACATACGTAACCTCATTCATTATCAATATCCACCAGCAGAGTGGTCCATTTGTTACAATCAGTAAACCCACCCTGACACATCATTACTGTCCAAAATCCAAAATCCATAACCTTACATAGTAATATACATTACACATGTTAATTTACATGGTTCACTCTTGGTGTTATATGTTCCCTGGGTTTTGACAACTATGCAGTGATACAGACCTAGCATTATAGTACCATACAGAATAGTTTTATTTCCCTAAAAGTCCTCTTTGCTCTGCCTATTTCATCCCTCCCTCTCTGTTGCATTATTTTTTGTTTCCTTCTAGTTCAAGTTACCATGTTACACAATTTGTACATAGTTATAATCACAATAAGGGTAGGGGTATAATTTTGTACTGCGCTTTCTTTCAATTGAAGTATTTTTTTCTGGTTGGTAATTTTCTATAATTCTAAATTTTAAAGACTGCATAATGTTGTTTTATATGCATATATTGTAACTCCCATGACTATTTCCTTATTATTTATTTTTAGCATGTCATTTATTTCCATTTTTCCTGCTATTATAAATAAATAAATAAATTGCTAGAAAGACAAAACTAGACGGCATTCACTAGAACACAGCAAAATGTTAATAGTGTTTCTCTGTATGTGATAGAATTCTAGGCAATATTTTTTTGTTATGTCCATTTTTCTATAATTGTTTTTATAACAGGAAAAACAGGTTTATGTATTAATTGACTAGGCCAAAACTAGTCATTCAATCAAATGCTAATCTTGTTGCTGTGAAAGTATTTTCTAGATGTGCTTAACATCTAACAATCAGTTAACTTTCTGTAGAGGAGATTATCCTCAATAACCTGGATATACCTGATGCAATCAGCTGAAAGACCTTAGGAGCAAAACTGAGGTTTGTGTGAAGAAGAAGGAATTCTGCCTTGGGCTGCAGCCTCAGCTCCTGCCTGAGATTCCAGCCTGCCCTTCCTGACAGCTTGCCCTATGTATTTTGGACTTGCCTAGCCAGGTCTTATAGTTACAGAGGCCAATTCCTTCCTATAAAAGTATTCCCTTTGATCATTACCTTAATGATCCAATAATCTCTCACTCTCCATTAACCACCACCCCTCCAAAAAAAAGACACAACAAAGAACATCTTAAGGCATATAGATTTACCCCCTTATCTGTACTTTTTGTCTTCCCAGTACTGATATTTCTGGCTATGGCATGAACGTATTTAACTAACATACACATTCTTTATTATGAATCCCAAATAACTGGTAAATGAACCCAGGAGTCAAATTAAAAAATGAGCCAGATGGTCATGTAATGAGGTATTGATCTAAAATGGGTCCTGAAACATCTCTAGAAATGTAATAAGATGGAAAAAATTGTGTTCACCAGGAGCCCTCTCAAGGAGATTGCTGTGTGTGATTAGAAGAAATAATTTGTTAAATTGCTTGGGCTGGGGGCAATGAGACTTCCAAAGAGAGTGATCAAAGAGAAGCTGATGGTCTCTAAACTGCCCTCTAAAAGTTGTGGTGGTTCCAGTTAATTGTCAGAACCTTTTGTGGGCTGCAGTGTGTTAGTTTGAACCAGAGCTGAACTGAAAGGTGAGGCATAGTTGTTTCAGTGGGCACCGGACCCCCATGAATTCCTTGGTCTATTCTTTAAGAAATTTGAACAAATATTTAAACAAATGTTTGCTGAACGGAGTGCCAAAAAGTCTGCTTGAGTTGTCCACTTATCTGGGCCACTGTTATGGGCTTCATTAAACTTGAATTAAGTTGATAACCACATGCAGTATATGCTTACTGCCTTGGAATGACAGGGGCAAATGTTATGACATTTTTAGGATTTAGAGTAGAGAGAGTTGTGCAGAGGTGGTGCTATGGAGAGCCTGAATCCCAGAAGATTCCATAAAAGATGTGGGGTTTCAAGAACTGTTTTCCATTTATTCAAGCAATATATTTCAGGTACCAGGCATTATACTAAGAGCTATGGGTACAGAAGTAAGAGAGACAGTGATGGACACTCCTCCCAATGGAGTCTGGGGGTAAATCAGGCAGGAACTGCATGATGATTACATACATAGTTATTTCACAGTAAGCTGAGTGAAACAAGCACACATGATGCCGTGAGGACATACAATGAGTGAACAGATTTAGATGAGTCAGAATGGTGGAGGCAGCTTTGCAGAAGCAGGAGGTGTTTTGGTAGGACTGACAGATGGAGCTGACTTTTCTTAAGGTGCACCAGAGTCCCTGAATTAGAAGTGAGAGAGAGAGAGAGAGAGAGAGAATGTGTGTGTGTGTGTGTGTGTGTGTGTGTGTGTGTGCATGTGCGTGTGTGTGCTCACACATGTGAGGAAAGAGCAGATAGGAGATAGATGGAGGAAGTCAATACTTGTGGTTATTCATCATGATATTTAGAAAGACCACCTAATCATATCTTAGCAAGTAGCCGAAGGAAGACAGCAAATACAGTAGGAATATGAGGAAATTTCTGATGCCTTAAATAGCTCTTGTCTCAGCAGGTGCTTACTGAAGGCTAAGTGAAGGAATGCTCTTGGATCAAAGGAATGGAAATCTCCTCAGTAAGCTGCAATAAATGTTAATTCCAAAACGTTTTTATTAACATAAATGTTAATGATTTTTATTAACATAAATGTTAATTCCAAAACATTTTTTTCTTCCAAGAAAACATAACTTTTTTTGGAAGAAAAGTTATGACGAACCTAGACAGCATATTAAAAAGCCGAGACATTACTTTGCCAACAAATGTCTGTCTTGTCAAAGCTATGGTTTTTCTAGTAGTCATGTATGGATGTGAGAGTTAGACTATAAAGAAAGCTGAGCACCAAAGAATTGATGCTTTTGAACTGTGGTGTTGGAGAAGACTCTTGAGAGTCCCTTGGACTGCAAGGAGATCCAACCAGTCCATCCTAAAGGAAATCAGTCCTGAATATTTATTGGAAGGACTGATGCTGAAGCTGAAACTCCAGTATGTTGGCCAGCTGATGCAAAGAACTGACTCACTGGAAAAGACCCTGATGCTGGGAAAGATTGAAGGCAGGAGGAGAAAGGGACAACAGCGGATGAGATGGTTGGATGGCATCACTGACTCAATGGACATGAGTTTGAGTAAGTTCCGGGAGTTGGTGATAAGACAGGGAAGCCTGGCAAGCTGCAGTCCATGGGGTTGCAAAGAGTTGGACACAACTGAGTGACTGAATTGAAGTGAAGGAAAAATTGCCTAGGTGCCCTACTACGTGACAGGTACTGTAGTAGGTGCTTTATCTAAACTTTCTCAATCATTCCAAGGTGACATCGTTACCCCAAAGGAAAAAGGAGGGAACCTCAGCCTAGAGATTTTTAAGAACTTACTCAAAGTCATAGACCCTAATACAAAAGCTAGATGTTTGCTGTAACTACAATGGATATAAGAACAGAATCAATAATTTTGGAAAGAAGTCAACTATGAATTGAATACTTATACTGCATGTAACCCGTCCCTGTAGTATGTTTTGGAATTACATTTATCTGTAGCTTACTGAGGAGATTTCCATTCCTTTGATCCAAGAGCATTCAGAGAAGAACAAGTAATTTACAAAAATAAGTGGTTGGATGAGATGTTTTTAACTTTGCTTTCACACTTTTGTTGACAAGGAAACTTCTGTTCCTCTATTATGTCTAATTTTTTTGCCTTCACCGTAATTTTTAACTAGATGTTTTAAAAATGGTTTTGGCCCTTAATTTATTTTAAATGGAGTAAACTCTATAAAAGTGAAAGTCGCTCAGTCGTGTCTGACTCTTTGCAACCTTATGGACTGTAGCCTACCAGGCTCCTCTGTCCATGGGCTTCTCCAGGCAAGAAAACTGAAGTGGGTTGCTGTGCCCTCCTCCAGGGGATCGTCCTGATTCAGGGATCAAACCTGGGTCTACCTGCATTACAGGCAGATTCTTTACCATCTGAGCCACCTGAAAGTCTCTCTAATCAAAGAGAGCCTTGGGTTTTTGTCTTGCTGAATCCACTGAGATCTGACCAGGGTGGGCTGGGGATAGTTGGTATGTTAGATGGGCTTTAACAAGTTGGGAGATATGCTTTGACATTTCCGGGAAGGCCACTGCTCTGCATTTTTAGGGCTCTTGTCTGTCTGTTGTAAATAATTATCCTGGGCTTCAAAGTTCATCCTCAGCCTACTCTTGTGAATTAGGAATACCAGTAAAAGTTTTAGACTGCAAGTAACACACTAACTCTGGTTAACTTAAGCAGAGAAGGAATTCACTAGAAGGATATCAGGGAGCTCTGAGAGTCAACTACAAGCCCAGTTGACAAACAAGTAGAAACCAAGGTTTATAAGAAGGCCAGATACCCCCCTGGCACTATCACCACTTCTACAAGGATGGGTTCCAAACTCTCCTTCCATATTTGAGTCACTTGCCCCAGATTAAAAATTCCAGGTGGAATTCTGCCGTACCTGATGCGCCAAGCTTAGGTTAGCTGTCAATGCCCCAGCTGCTGCAACCAAGAGTAAGCAGGTGTGTTTTGGATTTCCATAGTACAAGGCACGGCTAGCAGCAGAGTGAGGTACAAAATTGAAGGAGACATTAACTCTCAAGGTCAAGGTCTTCAGTTCTCAAACAATTAACAATTTTCAGCAAGAACAAATTTTAATTTTAGAGATCTTCAAATTCAGCCAAATATTTCATGGATGAACTGAAATTTGCACATAAACAAAAATATTACACCATGCAGCTTACAATCTGCTTCACTGTCTTAAATTTTAAACACAAATGAAAGCTCTGTGTGGCCAAACAGAGTTGAAATCATGCATTTTTCTGTTTCTTTGTCTAGGCAACCACTCTGCTATCTTTGCTTATTTCCAATCTGTTTAAATGTAGGAATGTGTTGTATCACAGGAATTAGGGATACAAAATGTGCAGAAAAGGGACCTTGGATGATTTTGAACTGTCACAAACATACTTTCCAAAGAACACCTGTGGCTGAGTCCACCTGTGTCATGAGCCACAACAACACAAGCAATTGTTCAGAACTTGTCGGGAGAAGTGTTTTATTATCAACACTCTTTAAATTGTCAGCATTGGTGATAATAAGCAGCAGACTGGCTTGTTGTCAGTTTTATTATTGTTTTTATGTTCTCTGTAGTAGTGTACCCCGCCATTGCCTGCACCCTTTCTCTCCCATCACCCCACCATTGTATACCACTGAGTGGACCACCACACAGGAAGCTGGTCATAGAAGCTGACTCAGGAGAGGAACAATGGATATAGTGGAGGGAAAGGAGACCTGATTTGTACCAGGTCCATATATTATTAATAACTATCTCGAAGACAAAGATAAAACAAGATGGTTTCATAGGGCTGTCTTGGCTCCAGTCCCTTCTTAAGCTGAAGTCCAAGTGTGTATGAACCAGCCGGCAGGCTGTGAGCCCGAAACTGTGTGCTCCAGTTGGCTGCCCCCAGCTCGGCGCTGGCAGCTACCTCTGAGGTGGATGCCTACGGCCCTGCAGGCAACAGGGGCAGAGAGATTGTCAGTTCAGTTCACAGGCAACCCGGCTGTGAGAAAGACAAGGAAAAATACAGTCTGCTCAAGATGTGCCCTCATCTCTGAAAGATGGGATTCTACTGATTAAAATCAGATTCCTATCCTAGAAACAGATCTTCCGCTTATTAGGCACATTAGCTTTGTGCAAGGTCGGGTGTAAAATAACTTTCATTTCGCTCATCTCGGAAGATGGGGCTGATGAGGGCAAGAGGATCTGGCCCTCATAACAAGAGCTATGACATTCAGTTCTTCAGGAAGACATTCCCAGTGCTGTAGCTAGACTCGCCCCCAAAAGATGATTTTATAAAGAGTGTTCTTTTTTTTTTTTTAATCTTTTCAACTTCATTAAAGAATACAAGAGTTGCCTAAACCTACCCCTAGCCCCAGACGAACAGACATAACGAATTCCCAGACGCACAGACTTGGCAATGACTGCTTCACCCCCGAAAAGTTGCTTTGCACTAAGCGTTTCTGACACTAATGTTCACGCTTAAGCAAACACATTACTTAGACAGAGAATGGCTCTGTCAGCCTGCCCAGGCTGCTCGGCACCATGGGAGTTGCAGCTGCACTGGGTCTCATTCAACCAGGCTTGGAGATCCAGTCCCAGAGACACATACGGAGACCTTCAGGTTCACACGCTTTTACACATCACACACAATTGGCATCAAACAGCTGACTTCAAGAACTTCCTAGGGACAGAGAAAAAACTTGACTGTTTATTAATAAGCCTGAAATATTTGTGTCATTCTTTCTCTTTTTCCTTTTTTTTCTTTCTCTTTCCTTGACATGAAAATATCCACATTTGTGACAAAAAGATCCTGTTGGAGAATCAAAGGATTTCTCGAGAAAATTCTATTTGGGACCATTTCTTAATCTTTTCCACTGAAGTTGATTTCTTGGAGCATCTGTGTTCACATTAGCATTTCGGTCTGGGGCTATGAATTATGCTGTCAGAGGGAGTTTCAAACTGGGTTTGTTACCTGGATACCCACAAATATGCTTGGTCTGTTTGTATAAATCTGAAAAACCTTCCTTGTCCTTAGGAAACCGGGCCGTTCTACATATTAGGAAGAGGACAGTGAGTCCAAGCTCCTGTCGGTGCTCTGGGCTATTCGGGGAACAGTGCCTGGATAAATAACTGTAGCACGGAGACCAATCCATTCTGGACTGGGTGGCTGTATTCCATTCATAAGGAGGTAGACTTCTCTGGCTGGAGAAACAGGATGGAGTGAGCCATTAGACGTGCCTAAGGACAAGCTTAAGACTAAGTCATGTCTGCTTACAATCACAGCCGTCGCTACTAAGAAGTTCCTCCACGTGGTGCACACGATGCCAGAAAACAGCCCAGCTGTTGATGTACAGACAAGACGCAGGGACCAAAGGAGACAAGAGCAAAGCAGGCACTGCAGGGATGACAGCATTATTTTATGGTGAAAATCCTGGACCACTGAGGAGGGCTACCAGGAGACTTGCTTAGAGATGATTCCACCCGTTCTTCTCTCATCCTGTCAGGCTCTAGCAAGTGCTTCTGATGATGCCCCACATATGTCATCTTCACTCTCTTCATAGCCCGCTTCCCCGCAGCCCCACCCCCGGAAGCCGACTAGTGAGGGCGATCACATCAAGCTCAGGACCACCGGAGGCACCAGACTCCCGGCAGCCTGGTGAAGAAGATGCCTCTGGGGGCTTCCTACCCACAGATGCATGCCCCAGACGGCTGTTGTCAGTCTCCATCACCCAAATCCCTCCAGGTTAAGGCCCCCAGGATCAGCTCCCATAAGAGGGAGGGGAAGAAAGGCAGCCCACCCACGCTGAGGGGTCCAGCTGCTGGAGTGTCAGTTCCTTGCTGCTGGTGCCGGGCAGATGTTCTACTCATCACCTCTGCTCACTCATTTCCTCCTTCTCTCACAGCAGCTTGATTTATCTAGTTCAGGGTGTCTTCAAGTATGATCCAGGGTCCACTGACAGGAAGGTCATCTAGAGTGCATGGTGACATGTAGGTTCAGAATCTCTGAGTATGGGGCCCATGCATTTGTTCTTTTAGCAGGTACTTCAGATGATTTTCATGCACATGAAAACCACTGGAGTTCTTTGGCCACTGCATTTCTATTTTCCTTTTTTTAAAATTCACTTATTAATTTTTAATTTACCTTACTGAAGTATAATTGGCTTACAATGTTGTGCTAATTTCAGCCGTACAGCAAAGTGACTCAGTTATATATATATATATATACATACACACACACACACATACACACATATATATATACTCTCTTTTTCATATTCTTTTCCATTATTGTTTATCACAGGATATTGAATATAGATCCCTCTGCTATACAGGAGGATTTTGTTGCTCATCCAATCTATAAATAACAGTTTGCATCTGTTATCCTCAAACTCTCAATCCATCCTTCTCCCACCCCTCCCCCTTGGCAATTACCAGCCTGTTCTCTATGTCCATGGGTCTGTTTCTGCTTCATTGATAAGTCTGTGTCATACTTTAGCTGCCACATATAAGTGATATCATATGGTATTTGTCTTTCTCTTTCTGATTAACTTCATTTAGTATGATAATCTCTAGGTCAATCCATGTTACTGTAAATGGCATTATGTCATTTTTTATGGGTGAGCAGTATTCCATTGTATATATGTTTATTGGGACCCCAGAAGAACTGAATAATCATTCATCAGTTCACACACCACTGTCATTATCCATTTAGTCTCTTTGCTAAAGTATAACTGACATACAAAATACTGCTTATGTTTAAAGTATACAATTTTATAAGTTTTGATATATGTATCTATAGACAGATGTGTATATATATCACCACAATCAAGATAAACTAAACATTTCCCATTCCCTTCTCCAACATGGGTACTGACTTGAACCTCTATGTATCTTTCCAATCTACCTCCACACATTAGATATATATTCTTCAAAATATTCTGTGTTGCCATTTGTGTGTGTGTGTGTGTGTGTGTGTGTGCGTGCTCTTACTTCACAAATGTGGTTCTGTGCTATGGAATTCATTCTGCTTCTTACCTATTTTCTTCATCATTAGGCTTTGGCGACCCATCCTTATTACTCTATGCAAATCTCCTTTACTACCTCTCACTAGCCTAGTGGCCCATCCTGTTTATGTTTATGCTTAACGAAGTCACTGCTTTATTAATAAACACTAGGTTGCCTCCAAGTCCTTGCTAGCACACACACACACACGTTCGTGCACAATGATGAACATCCTTAACGTGTATCCTTACGATCTTCACATTCAAGTTTCATTGAGCACATACTCAGGGCTGAGATTGCATCTCCTACTTTTCTAGAACTGATTGCAGAGTGGTTCCACCAGTTCACACTCCACTAGCAGTATACCTCAGCTGTACTTGATAGTATCTAGCTTTCTGAGAAGTGACCTCACACTGATGCTTTAATTTGTATTTCTCTGATGGCTAGTGATGATGGGAATCTCTGTATAAACTTATTTGCCATACAGAGGTTTCCCTTTCTATTGGTGAAGTCCACTCTTACCATGCACCAAATTCCAGTCAATAGCTAGGTCTATTTCTGGGTTCTCTATTCTGTTCCATTGATTAACTTATCTTTTTTTCTTTTTAAAATCATGTCTTTGTGATATACCTTAATATCTAGTATGGCATCTTTTCATTCGCTTTTTAAATTAGCTGCTTGTGAATGTTTATTCTTCTCTATATAGCTTAAAACCAGTTTTTCAAAGTCCCTCAAATTGTAGTGAGGGTCTTTTACTGAAATTACATTGGATCTGTAAGTTGCAAAAAAGTGATATTCTTAACATATTAAAGCATACCATATAATTGAAGTAGCACATCTTTTTTTTCAGGTCATTGTTTATGTTCATTCTTGGAATTTAAATTTTTTACAAGAAAAAGTCTTGTACATTTTTGTTAGATTATTTCCTAGACAATTAAAAAATAAAAAATTTCCCTTCCCAATTCCTCTGTTATTCTTATTTTTTACTTGACTGGACTTTTCCTTCACCCCAATCTTTTAACTTCTTATTTGTTATGGCTTCTTGGTCTCTCTGCTTTCCTGGCTTCAGCCCTCACTCTTCTGCCTCTTCAGTTCTACTTCCTCATCCCATTCCATTGACCTGTAGTTACCTGGTCACCAGGTGTGACAATTTAGAAATTCTTTGTTCAGTGGGATTTAGAGGTTTTTTCTAATGTAGCCCAGGATGCCAATGAGGCTTATGTCTGAGGTAAACTGTAACTTGTCTGGGGGTAAAAACAAGATCTTTGACCCAGCTCTAGGTCATGGAATAGACATGAAATTGGATTTGTTTCATAGTGAACCAGAAAAAAAAATTCGGCTCCTACAACGTAAAATTCAAATCATACTTGCCTAAATAATGAAGGCGTTTATGATCTCACATAACAGGAAATCTGGAGGTAGTGCCACGCTTGGTAGAGAAATTCAATGAGGTCATGTTGGCCTCTCTTAAGGCCTTTCCTTCATGGTTGCAAGATAGTTGCCACGGTTCTAAACATAACAGCCTCACTTTACCACATCTAAGAAGTGAGAGGTCGCGGGTACAGGAGGTTAAAGAGAGCTCTCTCCTTATACTTTTTTTTCTCCTTCCATCAAGGACAGAAATCTTTCCCAGAAGCCCCCTAGAGATATCTTTCTAGCTCATTAGCCAGAACAACGTGGCAATCCATTGCTGGACAAATGGAATAAGATTGCCATGATTTGTCTAGATCAATTCATGATTTAGTCTCCGCACTGGGCATTTTGCCAACCAAACAAAATTAATGTTCTGGAAGCAGAGAACACATGGGGAATGGCCCTTGGGTAGAAAAATAACAAAGGTTCATGGTGTGAATGGGAAAATATTTGAGGCAATATCATCCATGTTCTTCAATCACAGAGCCTTGAAGTTGGAGTTTCTCACTTGTGGATTTAGCAATATTGATCAAGTACCTGTTACAGTGGGCACTGGAAATACCATGATGAACAGTTTAAGAAACTGTCATGCTCTAACATTGTGTGGGAGGAAACATTAAGTGAATGTTCCCATAAAAATACAAAGTTACCAATTCAGTGAAGTGTTATGAAGGACAGGCACAGGGAACTGAGGGAGTAGATAAGGAGGACACCTATTCTGAAGCAGCAATAATTCTTTTACATCCCAGTGAGGAGACACACAGGTGCTGAGAAGATTAGGGGCCCAGCAGAAGCCTACCGTTGTCGGGAAAGGAGAGGAGTCTCGAGGCAAGTGGCTGGGGCTCTATAATTCAGTGGTGGGCTCCAGCCTGTTGAGCCCTAGTAGCCAGACAGAAACAAGGGCACATTACTGCTTACCAGCCCAGGGAGCAGACTTGTTTAGCTATCTCACAGCAGAGATCAAAGGGAACTAGAGGAAGCTGGATGGATTTAAGGACCTTGTCTCTCCTCTCTGCCACAAGGTCCCTGACCCATGGACCCCTCCTCAGGTATCCAGATACATCTTAGAGGAAAGAAGCAAAGGCCTAACATTTATTCCCAAAGAAGTGAGATCTCTAAAGAAATATTCTAGGTATTAAGTCTGTATAAAATGAATGGATTGGGCAAATATTAAAGTTCTTTTCACACTTCTCAGCAGAAACTGTGAGGGAAACTAGAGCACATAACTAAAAATTAAACACATTTTTACTGCAACTGAGTTAGTGAGAGTATATTTGAATTCCTCAAAACAACATTGTGAGGAAAGTATTATTATTGACTCCATTCTGTAGACAAGAAAATTGAGGCTTAAATAAGATAAGTAACTTATATAACCCTGGAGAAGGAAATGGCAACCCACTCCAGTATTCTTGCCTGGAGAATTCCACGGACAAGGGAGCCTGGCAGGTTACAGTTCACGGGGTCACAGTCAGACATGACTGAGCAACTCTCACTCACTCACTCAACTTATCTAAGGACATGTAGTTAACAAGTGGGCGATCCTGAATTTGATACCAGTGTGACTTCAAAAACTTCATGCTTTTAATCACCTGCTATATAATACTCTGTAAGGTGCTAAAGGGCAAAAATAAATACAGATAAACTTTCAAGATTATGTGGAGAAGGAAAAGATAACTTCTAGAAATGGAGGCCCCAAGAAAACTTATGGAAGACAAAGCGATTGATTCCACCTTCTCATCACTGTTGTCCATCTTTTCCGTTTAAAATCCAGTGGTAGTGAGTTGTCAGTCCTTGTTGGCTAACTTCACATCTGAATCACTTCTGTGTTTCTGTCTGTTTTTCCTTGGGTTTCCATTCATGTGATCCTGTCTTTTGGTAGCCCCAGTACATCTGAGTTGAGTGCATGACATTATGTGTACTAAGTCATACAGACTTCAGATGACTTCTTCTTTTGGAAAGGATTTACCATCCCCACGCTGTCCAGATGGAATGGTAGCTGACCATGTTATTCCAATTAGTGATTTGCTGAGTCAAGTTTGAATTACAGCTCTGGTAAGTCTCAGTCTTCCACTGGTTCGTCTCTGACTTCCTGGACTTTCAACAAAAAGCCCATTGTATTCTGCAAGGCCCTACCCCCAGTGGGTACTAAACTCTAATCATAGTCTTACAGGACTGCTGAAAAAGTTCAGCTTTTCAGGGGCAGGTTTTCCACTTGCATTTTAAAACCCCTGCTCTGAACAGCCAGCCCTAGCATTAGGCAAAAGTTCTCAGAGGGAAACAGGCTGTATGCTTGAGGGCTTTCCAAGTCTTTCACCAAAACTCTGCTGGTTTCCATTGATCCTTTGCAGCCCTCTGCCAGACTGCACTGCATCCTACCTTGGGATTCTCAGTTCAGTTCAGTTGCTCAGTTGTGTCTGACTCTTTGCGACCCCATGGACTGTAGCACACCAGGCCTCCCTGTCCATCACCAATTAAGAAGAGGTGGCAAGAATACTCAGAAGAAATATACAAAAAAGATCCTCACAATCCAGATAATCACGATGGTGTGATCACTCACCAAGAGCCAGACATCCTGGAATGTGAAGTCAAGTGGGCCTTAGGAAGCATCACTACAAACAAAGCTAGTGGAGGTGATGGAATTCCAGTGGAGCTATTTCAAATCCTGAAAGACGATGCTGTGAAAGTGCTGCACTCAATATGCCAGCAAATTTGGAAAACTCTGCAGTGGCCACAGGACTGGAAAAGATCAGTTTTCATTCCAATCCCAAAGAATGCTCAAACTACCACACAATTGCACTCATCTCACACGCTAGCAAAGTAATGCTCAAAATTTTCCAAGCCAGGCTTCAACAGTACATGAAATGTGAATGTCCAGATGTTCAAACTGGATTTGGAAAAGGCAGAGGAACCAGAGATCAAATTGCCAACATCCGCTGGATCATCGAAAAAGCAAGAGAGTTCTAGAAAAACATCTACTTCTGCTTTATTGACTATGCCAAAGCCTTTGACTGTGTGGATCACAACAAACTGTGGAAAATTCTTCAAGAGATGGGAATACCTGACCACCTGACCTGCCTCCTGAGAAATCTGTATGCTGGTCAGGAAACAACAGTTAGAACTGGACATGGAACAACAGACTGGTTCCAAATCTGGAAAGGAGTATGTCAAGGCTGTATACTGTCACCCTGTTTATTTAACTTCTATGCAGAGTACATCATGAGAAACACTGGGCTGGATGAAGCACAAGCTGGAATCAAGATTGCCAGGAGAAATATCAATAACCTCAGATATGCAGATGACACCACCCTTATGGCAGAAAGTGAAGAACTAAAGAGCCTCTTGATGAAAGTGAAAGAGGAGAGTGAAAAAGCTGGCTTAAAATTCAACATTCAGAAAACTAAGATCATGGCATCTGGTCCCATCACTTCATGGAAAATAGATGGGGAAAGAATGGGAACAGTGACAGATTTTATTTGGGGGGGCTCCAAAATCACTGCAGATGGTGACTGCAGTCATGAAATTAAAAGAAGCTTGCTCCTTGGAAGAAAGTTATGGTGAACCTAGACAGCATATTAAAAACCAGAGACATTACTTTGCTAACAAAGGTCCATCTTGTCAAAGCTATGGTTTTTCCAGTAGTCATGTATGGATGTGAGAGTTGGACTATAAAGAAAGCTGTGTGCCAAAGAATTGATGCTTTTGAACTGTGGTGTTGCAGAAGACTCTTGAGAGTCCCTTGGACTGCAAGGAGATCCAACCAGTCAATCCTAAAGGAGATCAGTCCTGAATATTCATTGGAAGGACTGATGTTGAAGCTGAAACTCCAATACTTTGGCCACCTGTTGTGAAGAACTGATTCATTTGAAAAGACCCTAATGCTGGGAAAGATTGAAGGCGGGAGAAGGGGATGACAGAGGATGAGATAGCTGGATGGCATCACTGACTCAATGGACATGAGTTGGGATTCTCAGCCTCCTGTAAAAGCCCTGAGCAGAAAAATGTATGCAGATGCAGCTCTTTCCTCTCATTTCCCCCTTTCCAGGGCCTCAGCTTTTCCAGTTTTCCTTACTTCAGTAGCTCTCTGCTTCCTTCAAAGAGATCATTTCTGTATTTCATTTATTTGCCTTTTCTAACTGTTCTATTGGGAGTACTGTTCTGCCGATGGCAATTCCATCCACCCAGAAGAGGAAGCAATTGAGATGGAATGGGTGGATGGGTTTAAATATGGGAAGTGACCTGCTCCAAAGAGCAGCAATGAACTTCCTGTTACCAAATCCACTGTCTTGTTTCTTTATCCTTAACCTCATTGATATTTCTGTATTATTTGGCTCCTCCTCAGAGACTCTGCACTCATCTTTTATTTTTCCATTGCTGCCCAGGTGGCGACAGTGGTAAAGAACCTGACTGCCAGTTCAGGAGACTTAAGAGATGCGGGTTCGATCCCTGGTTCAGGAAGATCCCTTGGAGAAGGAAATGGCAACCCACTCCAGTAATCTTGCCTGGAGAATCCCATGGACAGAGGAGCCTAGCGGGCTACAGTCCATGGGGTTACACAGAGTTGGACATGACTCAAGCAACTTAGCATGGCATGGCAGTTTCTCCTCTAGATCCTCCTTCACTTTTCTTTGTGTAATACAAGTTTCAGCAATCATCACTCTTTTTCATCTACATACTCTTTCCTGCAGATCAACATTCTCTGGGCCTCCCCAGTCACCTCTGTGTTGCTAACTCCTGATTGTACGCTAACAGCCCTGCCTTGACTCTGAAACTCCAGTCTTACTGAAATAGCCACTTAGCTATAACCACCTGGATGAGAGGACGGATTAATGTTGGGGGCGGGGAGAAAGGGGAGCAATTTGCAATATCTCCTTAAAAGGGAAGAAGAGGCACAAATGATCCGAAAAGTAGGGGCAATATCTGTCTGGGAAAGCAGAAACACTGATACGAAGAATGTAAGAGAGGTTTAGAGGAGAAATTGGCCTGCGGCATACATATATATATAAGTTTTTGTTTTGGTATAAAGACAATTTTCTTTAGAGCAGTTTTAGATTCATAGCAAAACTGACAGGAAGGTACAAGGATTTCCCACGCATTTCCTGCTCTGGCCTATGCATAGCTTCTTCTATTATCAACATGTCCCACCAGAGCTGCACGTTGTTATACCTGGTGAACCTATACTGACACATCATAATCACCCAAAGTTTACATTAGAATTCATTCTTGGTGTACATTCTATGGGTTTGAACAAATGTATAACATGTATCTGTCATTACAGTATCATACACTGCCCTGAAAGTCCTCTGTGCTTCTCCTGTTCATTTCTCCCCTCCCACCCCCTCCCCAGACTCTTAGCAACCAGTGCTCTTTTTATAATCTCTGCAGTTTTGCTTTTCCAGAATGCCATACAACTGGAATCATGCAGCATGTAGCCTTTTCAAATGGGCTTCTTTCACTCAGTAATATGCATTTAAGATTCCTCCACGTCTTTTCACAGCTTGACAACTCATTTCTTCTCAGTGCTGAATAATATTCTATTGTCTGGATGTACCATCGTTTATTTACCTATTCACCTACGAAAGGACACCTCGGTGGCTTCCAGGTTTTGGCAGTCATGCATAAAGCTGCTATAAACATCTGTGTGCAGTTTCTGTGTGGATATAAGTTTTCAACTCCTTTGGGTAAATGCCAGGGTGAGAAAGTGCTAGATCACGTGATAAATTATGTTCAGTTTTGTAAGAAAACTACCAAACAGATTGCCGAAGTAGCTGTATCATTTGCATTCCCACCAGCAATGTGTAAGAGCGCTTGTCGCTCCACATCCTTGCCAGTATTTGTTATTGTCAGTGTTCTGAATTTTGGCCATTCTAATAGGTGTGAAGTGGTATCTCAATGATTGCTTTAATTTGCATTTCCCTGATGATATATGATGTGGGGTTCCTTTTCATATATTTATTTGCTACCTGTATGTCTTTTTTGGTCAGGAATCTGTTAAGGTCTTTAGCCCATTTTAAAGACTTTTTTATGTGAGCCATTTTTAAAGTCTTAATTTATTACAATATTGCTTCTGTTGTTTACGTTCTGGTTTTTTGGCCACGAGGCACAGGGATCTTAGCTCCCTGACCAGGGACTGAACTTGCCCCTCCTGCATTAGAAATCTAGGTCTTAACCTCTGGACCACCAAGTAAGTCCCTTTGGCCCATTTTAAAAATCAGACTATTTCTTCATTGTTTGTATACTTTGGACAACAGTCCTTCATTAGGTGTCTTTTGGACAACAGTCCTTTCTTAGTTGTCTTTTGCAAATATTTCTCCTATTTGTGGCTTGCTTTTTCAAAGTCTTGACATTATCTTTTGCAGAAGTTTTTAACTTTAGTGAAGCCTGGATTATCAATTACTTCTTTTGTGGATTATGGTTTTGGTGTTATACCTAAAAGTCATTGTCATGCTCAAGGTTATCTAGGTTTTCCCCTATATTATCTTCTAGCTGTGAATTTTACATTTCGGTCTATGATAGATTTTGAATTAATTTTTGTGAAGGGGATAAGACCTATGTTTAGAATCATTTTTTTTGGTATGTGGGTGTCCAGTTGTTCATTATGGAAAGGACTGTTTTTGATGGATTGCACTGCCTTTCTCAAAGATCAATTGACTAGATTTACGTGGGTCTACTTCTAGGCTGTCTATTCTTTCCTCAGTCCCACACTGTTTTGACAACTCTAGCTTTATAGTAAGCCCTGAAGTCAGGTAGTGCCAGTCCTCCAATTTTGTCCTTCTCCTCAAATATTGTACTGACTATTTTGAGTCTTGCCTTTTCCAGTTTGTCAATATCTACAAAATAGCTTGCTGGGGTTTTTATTGGGGTTGAGCCGAATCTGTTGATCAAGTGAGGTCTTACATCTAGACAATATTGAGTCCTCTTATTTGTGAACACGGAGGATCCCTTGCATTTATTTAGTTCTTTGATTTCACTCATCAGAGTTTTGCAAATTTCCTCATAAAGATCTTGCACATATTTTGTTAGAGTTATAGCTAAATATTTAACTTTGGGGACTGTTAATGTGTGTGGCATTGTGTTTTAAATTTCAAATTCCACTTGCTCATTGTTCGTATATATATAGGAAGGAAATTGACTTTTTTGCATGTTAAACTTAAATACTGCAACATTGCTATAATCACTTACTAGCTCTATGCTCTAGGAGTTTTTTTGTTGTTGTTGTTACTGTTGATTCATATTTTCTACATAGATGATCATGTCACCTGTGAACAAAGACAATTTTCTTTAATCCTTCCCAATCTGGATACCTTTTGTTCCCCTTCCTCATCTTACTGTATTAGTAAGGGCTTCCAGCATGCTGCTGAAAAGGAGTGGTGAGAGGGGACATTCTTGCCTTTTTCCTGGTCTTGGTTGGGAAGTTATTAGTTTTTTTTATCATAAGTGTAATATGACATTAGTAGTTGGTTTTTATAGATACTCTTTGTCAAATTGAGGAAGCTCTCTATTTCTGGTTCACTGCAGACTTCTGTCATGACAAAGTATAATATTAAAGCAAAAAGAGGGAGAAAAGTAAAGGGAAGAAAATAATGAAAATGCAATTTTCCAGTGATTCTTAAGAGACTGATATGGAATCACTGGGGCTTCCCAGGTGGCGCTAGTGGTAAAGAACCTGCCTGCCAATGCAGAAGACATAAGAGAAAGGGGTTTGATCCTTGGGTTGGGGAGATCCCCTGGAGGAGGGCATGGCAACCCACTCCGGTATTCTTGCCTGGAGAATCCCATGGACAGAGGAGCCTTGTGGGCCACAGTCCACAGTATCAGACACGACTGAAGTGACTGAGCATGCACACATGAAATTATAAGATTTATAAAGATTTTGAGGACAGTTGTTACAAAGGAAAAGTTCATTTTAACTTATAATATGTAAATACCTTGAACATATAGACATTATAAGGACAGTATTTCAAATTAATAAAGAAAAATTATTTAATAAATAGTATCAGAATAAAACTATTTAATAAATTGTGTTGGAATAACTGGTTACACATCTGGGAAAAAATGTATTCACATCTAAAATTTCAGACCAGGATAAATTTCAGAGAGATCAAATATTTAAAAGTAAAAAATAAACCATCAGTTTACAAAAATAAGCCATAAGTTATTTTTTACAGTCTTAGTCTGGTAAAGCCTGACAGAAAACACAGAAGCCATAAAATAAAAGGATTTCTAAGTACCAATAGTTAAAAGACAAAGAGCAAATTGGAAAAACAGGGGCAACTAAAATCACAGATACATCACTAGTTGCTCTACTGTATAAAAAGCTCTTAAGAATCAATAAATATTAAAAAATCAAAAATAAGATCAATAGCATACTAAATACAAAATGGCTAAGAGTATAAAGGATTTATAGGACTGAAATACAAACTGTCTTTCAATATATAAAAAGATTCTCAATCTTATTCATAAGAGAAATACCAATTAAAACTATACTGAGACACCAGTGTTCAGTTATCACAGTTAAAGTTGATAACACATTATATTAGCAAAGATGTGAGACAGGAGCTTTCAGCATTACTGGGAGGGGTTTAAATTGGTACCATCTCTAAAAGGGGAAATTTAGCAATTTAAAAAAAATACAAATACTCATCTTCTTGTATCTCATATTTCCTCTTCTAGGACTTTATTCTTAATATAAATTTGCGATGTGTAAAATAACATATTAACTGCAGCATTGTATGTGATGGCAAAATCTGGACAATAAACATCTATCTATGAGAGAACGGGTTTAAAAAAGACGCTTTATTCATGCATTAGAGTGTAATGAAATGCAGCTATGACAAGGAATGAGGTAGCTTTTTATGTACAGACATGGAGCAACCCCAGGATGTATCAAGTAAAAATGTCAAGGTGCAGAAAAGTGTGCGTAGCATGCTACCCTTTGTGTAAAACTTCTCACAGAATAATATATGTGTGTACTTAAGTATTTGGATATATTGAAAACAACTCTGGAAGGGTATATAAGAAACTAGAGTTTAGTTTTTCCTAGACACGGAACCAGGTAGCTGAAGACCATGGGTGGGAGCGAGATTTCTCACTCTAGTCCTTTGTGCCTCTTGAATTTTAAATCATATGTCTACATCTTCCTAATAAAAAATCAAAGTACATAATATCTTCAGGAAACTAACTTTTTTTTTTTTTAAACTAAGCATATTTTAAAAACTTCAGTGATGTCAGATAGAAAGTGGTTTGCTAGAGAAGAGATTTCCACCAGGGGGAGGTGGGAGGGAAACTGGATGGCTTTTACAGAACACAGTTTAATAAACTAAGTGGTTAAAGAGGAGAAAGTGGTGGGGGGAGGGTGGAAGAGGGGCAAGGAATTAAGCTACTAAATATAAAATAAGTTACAAAGAGGTAATGTACAGCACAGAGAATATAGCCAATCATTTATAACTTTATATGGACTATAATTCCCTGGTGGCTCAGACGGTAAAGCGTCTGCTTGCAACGCGGGAGACCTGGGTTCGATCCCTGGGTCGGGAAGATCCCCTGGAGAAGGAAATGGCACCCCACTCCAGTACTCTTGCCTGGAAAATCCCATGGAGAAGCCTAGTAGGCTATAGTCTATGGGGTCGCAAAGAGTCGGACACGACTGAGCGACTTCACTTCCCTCCACTTCATAATCTATAAAAATATAAAATCACTATGTTGTACACCGGAAACTAATATAATATCGTAACTCAACTATACTCCAATAATAAAAAAGAAAGAAAGAACAGTTTGAGAGTTTTCTTGGCTGAGAAGAGAAAACACAACATACACAGGGCCTTCCTCACATTGTCAGAGTTTCCTCTCATACCTTGCCTACAAAAAGCTTTTCTCCTTTGCTGTGTTCCCAGAGCTCCATACATTTCCTGCCTCTCAGCTGCTGGCTCTTGCTGGCATCTGACCTCAGTGACCTTCACAGAGTCAACCAGAGTGAGAGTGGCACTCCTGAAAAATGCCTGGAACTTCACGACTCTGGATAAGCTGCTCCTATTGACTGTGCATGTGTACTTGTGTGCTCACTCTTTGGTGCATCCGTGATGTCCCTTTTTCTTCTGAATTTTCTAAGGACTCAGGTAACAGCAGGGGCTCCTGTACATTTAACTGCTTTCTCAAGGTGGTGCTCCAGAAACCTCCCATTTCCCTGCAAGTTCCTGGAGATGTAGAACAGAAAGGATCATCCTTTTATTAACTCTGCTTTTGCTGTCCTTGGTAGACTCTCACTTTAACCATCTTCCTCCAGCATGGATTTAGGGGAATATGACTTGGTTTGGAAAAGACCCTAATGCTGGGAAGGATTGGGGGCAGGAGGAGGAGGGGACAACAGAGGATGAGATGGTTGGATGGCATCACTGACTCGATGGACATGGGTTTGGGTAAACTCTGGAAGTTGGTGATGGACAGGGAGGCCTGGCATGCTGCGATTCATGGGGTCGCAGAGTCGGACACGACTGAGCGACTGAACTAAACTGACTTGGTTTGAGTCTCAGCTCTGCATTGCTAGCTATGTTAACCATAAACAAGTCAATTAATATTTGTAAAATTAGGGCTTTGGAACAGTTGGTCTTTACATCTTTCCATATCAAAACCCTATGACCCAGGGAGAAAACTCTCCCATTTCCCACACCTCCTAAGGATGGAGATAGACCTCGTTCTTTCTATTAAAAGTAGCATTGATTATTCAACCATCTTGTGGGGTCTACGGAATAAGAATTTTCGATCTAGATAGTTAAAATGATAGCTAGTTCTAAAAGACTAACATACACGGATTTAGGGTTTCAGAAAACTACAAAAAACAAGTAACAGAAGAACTCAGGTGTCTGGGAGAATTTAGTGTGGTAAACAAGGCATTTCAAATCAGTAGGAAGAATACAGACTATTTAGTCCAAATGTTAATGAGACAACTCATTGGCAAGTCAGGAAAAAAGTTTAGATCCCTGCCTTATGCTACAAAGCAAATTCTATATGATTTGAAAATATAAGTGTAAAAAAACAAAAGAGGATAGAAAAAACACAGGTAATCTTGGAATGAAGGATACTTTTCTATCCATGTATCAAAAGTAAGAAACAAGAAAATTGTAGGTATACTGATTCCTTAAAACAAAACACCTGTATGTTTACATATTCAGAGTTATGAAAAACTAAAAAAAGAATTCACAACATATATGGCAGCAAAGGGTTAATATCTTTGCATTATGAAGAACTCTTAGAAATTAAGGAAAAGACAAAAAAACACATTGGAAAAATACAGCTGAAACATTGTCAGGCAGGTTACACGAAAAAGGGGAAATGCAAATAACAAAAAAATGTGAAAATTATTTTACCTCACTAGGAATATATGAAATGCCAATTAAAATAAAGATGAAAATACCTTTTAACCTATAAAACTAGAAAAGTTTGAAAAGAACGATAATAACTAGTGTTGATGAGGGTGTGAGATAATAGGTACTTTCATACACTTTAAAGAGAATGTAAATTGGTTCAGAGTTTCTGGAGGGCAATTTGGCAAATTGATATAGCATTTTAAAATGTGCATATTGACACTTAAATGCTCACATCTAAGAATTTATCCTAAGGAAATAAATGCACAAAAAATGCCTCCACAGGAATGTTCTTTACTGTGTAATTTAGAATAATCAAAAAATTGGCAAACCTAAACATTTTCCATAGGGGAACAGAAAGTTGTGTAATAATATTTTAAAAAATGGACAGAGATGTCCTCAACATATTCAACGAAACAAAAGATTATGTAATGTAATATATGTATATATAATATATACATCTATTTTTTGTATTTTTGCATTAAAATAAAATCTGAAATACCAAATGTTAATAATTATCACCTCTGAATGTTTTGACTAATATGTAATCTTTGTTTTCTTGTTTATACTTATCTGTATCTTCTGATGATTCAAAAATAATGACCATTTAAAATGTCTTATCATTAAAAGAAACAATAAAGCCCTATCCTTCCTTCCAAAACTCATGTGTGATCCTTAGAGATGCAAAGAAAACAATTTAGATGAGTGATGCATATGTTTCCGTGACATGGCTTCTGTTACCATGGAAAAGTGCATGTCCAAGACTAAACAACTGTGTGTCTGTCAAATGTCTCAGCAAGATTTGCTTCCTCTAGCAGATGGAAAGCTGAGTTTTCCATGAACATCCCACAAAATTGCCACTTTACCAGGTAGGTTCCAGCAATAATATTTAGAACAAGATCCATCATGGAAATGGTCTTTGATTTCCATTTTCCATAGGGAAAGACGTCTAAGGCAAAAGCAATATATGGTTGTTCTATCTCACGCACTCTATCCACTCCACTTGTTGGGTCATTCACTCCCCTTCTTCCTTTCTCTCTCTCTCTTCTTTCTTTTTTTCTTTTCTTTCTTCTCCTGTTCCCCACTCCCCCTTTTCCTTTTCAGCCACTCTCTCACCAGACATTTCCTGCAAGATTTCCAGATGCCAAGCACTGGGTGAGACACTGAAAGCAGCTCCAGAATCATCATGAGGGCGTGAGAACCAGTACTTCTCCACCTCCCTGTGGCTGATGGCAGTTCTAAGGCAAAATGGTGATGTCAAGATTTCAAGACTTACTTCGCTTCATGGTGAAATACTGGCCTTGATACTGTTATGAATTCTGAAGATTTTAAACTCTAATAAAATTTAAAACATCTGTGAAACAAGATGTGCAGTACTTTTCAAAAGCACACATTTATAACCCTCTTTCAAAACATTAAGAAATTGTGTAAATTATTCAAGATATAAACATTAATATACAGTGTTAATCTACTATAGACTAGAAGAAAAATTAACAAAATATGGATAATGAGCACTCATAAAGTGAGAATTAAATTTGAAAAAAATGTATGTGAAATACCACAGTACTAGTATTTGATTTTTTTAAAAGAGTGCAATTTTTAAAAACAAAGTGCTTCAGTGGTGTCATTGTTGAAGTGCCAATGTGTGTGTGTGATCTGTGTGTATGTATGTTGTGGGTGATGTATGTAGTATATGGTGAGTGTGTGTATGTGTGTATGTGTATACACATGGCATGCATACATATGTATAACATCTGGGGGGGTCTGTGTGCATGTGTGGTGAATAAGTGGACAACTATGAGGGCTGTATGTTCATGGGTGAGGTGTGTGGTATGTGTATGCAGTGTGTGTGGTGTGTGGGCATCTGGGGTGGGAGTTGGCAGAGACTGGCCAAGTTCTCTAACTCTACAGTTTGAATGTAGATCTTTCTCCACCAAATCTCAGCCATGTGTGATCAGAAGGCCGTATTCATGCTCTGTTTATCCACGTAGGGACAAACTGCCACAAGGCCAGTGCTAGTTGCTGAGGCCAAAAAGCTGATAGTGTCAACCTCCAAGTCACTTTGGAGCTGCCAGGTTCAGAGACAGTAGCCACTTGCCTGACTAGAAACTAACCTCAGAGGATTCTGGGCAGCCCTGAGGAATGTCAGGAAACCAGACTAGGAGGCATCTCAGAGGGCATCCAGTCCAGTTTGTCAACCTGAGGATTTCAAATTCTAGTGGGTAGTAAAATCAGTTTAGTGGGTTGCAAAGAGCTTTTTCTGAAAAAGTAGAATAGAAAAGTGAATGAACTCATTTATAAAACAGAAACAGACTCACAGAGAACAAACTTACAGTTGCCAGCGGAGAAGGATGGGAGGAGGGGATCGTTAGGGAGTTGGGGATGGTCGTGTACACACTGCTCTATTTAAAAGGATGACCAACAAGGACCTACCGTATAGCACAGGGAACTCTGCTCAATGTCATGTGGCAGCCTGAACAGGATGGGAGTTTGGGGGAGAACGGGTACATATATACGTGTTGCTGAGTCCCTTTGCTGTCCACCTGAAACTATTACAACATGGCTATTTGGCAATACTCCAATATAAAGTAAAAAGTTTTTTTAAAAAAAGAAAAGCGTACATTGCTCTAGGAAGGGTAAGCACATTTTATTGGAACTTTTGTTTTGACTCTGTGTATGTGCTGAGTTATGATATGATCATTTGTTGCCGTCAGCTCTGGTCACTTCACATTTGTATTTTATACTGAGAAACAGCAGGGACCAAGGAAAGTGATGGGCCTCCTAAGGTCACTGCTCCTAGTGACGGGAGGAGAGTCTTTCCGTTACATGGCATGTGCTAGGGAGCCAACAGTGAGTCACTAGACAGAACTTGGTAATGACTTCCCTCTTCCTTGAGTGGAAAATACCACTTTTATAGTCTTTTTTCGGAAATATTATGGGTTCTCAAATTTTTTTCAAACTTCCTGAAATTTCCAAATGAGAGAATTCAACAAGTCAGATGATTGTCAAGTTTCCCTACAACTTGGAAAATTCTGGAGTTCCATGACATTAAGGAGGTCAGAGAGAGTTTTTAGGTGACTCAGTGGTGGTCTGTGGGAAAAACCGTTTTAATCTAGAAGCAGATCATGTCGGTTCAAGCGTCCCCTCTGTGCAGATGGAATTTGAGTCAAGTCACTGGACATCTTCCTCACTGTTAAAATGACCTACTTCACACTTACTTTGTTGTTGTTCAGTAGCTAAGTTGTGTCTGACTCTTTGCGACAGACACCAGGCTCCTCTGTCCTTCACTGTCTCTCAAAGTTTGCTCAAATTGGCTTCTCTGGTGGCTCAGATGGCAAAGAATCTACCTGCAATGCAGCAGACTTAGGCTGGGAAGATGTCCTGGAGAAGGGAAAAGCTATCCACTTCAGTATTCTTGCCTGGATAAATACATGGACAGGGAAGCCTGGCAGGCTACAGTCCATGGGGTTGCAAAGAATCGGACTCGACTTAGCAACTAACACTTTCACTTTCACGCTATTTGAGGGGAGTCAAATGTGATCATTCTGTGAGATGTTTGGGAAAGCACAGAGTGAGACAGAAGTTAGTAACAGCAAGTTTCCATAGTATTTGGTCTGGTTTTTGCATCCTGTCTTGGAGCCAGTTTGCAGGGCCAGGTATGGACACCTAAGGCACTCTTCATGTACACAAGGTGACCTAAGGTGCTTCTCTTAGTCTAGGGAGAATTATGTCCTGTGATTATTACATATTTAAAGAATTTTTCAGGTTATGGAAACGCAACAACAGGATACTCCTGGGAACATTAAAATCAAAACAAAACCTGGCACTGGGTAAAACACTACGTCCTGACTTTGTCGGTCACCCTGCCTGCCCACGTAATGACCCCTGTGGCCGGAACTACCCCATGTGGCTCTCTCCAGTCTATATCCCGACCAGTGTACCCCTCACTCTAGGAGTCCAGCCCCACTGGCCTTCTCTCAAGTCTTCAGGCATCCCATGCTTCCTCTTCGGTACATGCGGTTCCTTCAGCCTGGAAAACTCCTCCGTCCATTTTCCTCTAAGTATACTTGCTCAGCCTTCAGATCTCAGCTCAGTTGTTAGTTTCCAGAGGCCAAGTTAGGACCTCCGAGCTGAGTTCCCCCAGCACCAGAGGCCTTGGACTTGCCTTGGGGGAGTTTGGATTGTACTTTTACGTTGTTTCGTGGAACTGTTGGATTGGCATTCATTCCCTCATCTTACAAGCTCAGGAGGGTAGGGGGTGTTCTGTCTCTCCCTCCCACTTTGTCCCCAGGACCAAGGAGAGTGTTGAGTGCGTAGTTCAGTGCTCAGAAATGATGTGCTGAATAAATAAGTGTGAGTCTACAGCCCACACGCAGGAAGCATGTTTCATGCCTATTTCTAATCAAGTGCTATGCTCATCGTTAGGTAACAGGTGCTGAATGAGTAAGGCAGCTCTTGAGCAACTTATTTTAATGTTGTGACCAGAGGTGATTCTTCCAGAGAAAGTCCACCTCGATCAAAACCTCCTCATTGCAGGAGTGAAAGTGAAGTCGCTCAGTCGTGTCCAACTCTTAGCGACCCCATGGACTGCAGCCTACCAGGCTCTTCCGTCCACGGGATTTTCCAGGCAAGAGTACTGGAGTGGGGTGCCATTGCCTTCTCCGTTATTGCAGGCAGGTTCTATATTCTCAGTGGGCATACTTTGCATTTTCCCAAATTGCCATTTTAAATGCTGTAGTTTCTTCCTGCTGCCTTTTGGTCCTTCAGTAGCTGAAGCGAGAGGGAAGAGAGAGGCCCTTGTTTCTCCTCTTCATTTCTTATTCACTTCGTACAGTGGAGATTCAGACCTGTTGGCATTGGTCTGACAGTACGTCCCTGTTGCCTGGATTCATCATGCATCGAGGAAGAAGTATTTGGGTGGCTGCCTATGGAATATTTAACAAACAACATTTGTGTAGCATTTCACAAAGCATCACTGCCAATGTTACTTAATTTAAACTCTACAATAATGTTAGTGAGAAGATGTGTGTATGCTCAGTTGTTCGGTCATGTCTGACTCTGCGACTCTATGGACTGTAGCCCGCCAAGCTCCTCTGTCCATGTTATTTCACAGGCAAGAATACTGGAGTGAGCTGCCATTACCTCCTCCAGGGAATCTCCCCCACTAAGGGATCAAATCCGCGTCTCTTGCGTCTCCTGCATTTACCACTAAGCCACCTGGGAAGCCCTAATGAGAAGATAGCATTTTCCAAATTTCACACACAGTGAAACCCAAAAATGTTAAGTGACCTGTTCAAGGTAACAACAAGTATTTTGGAAAGCAGGACTCAAACCCAGCTCTCTCAATTCCAGTGTTTTATATTAATATATAACAGTGCTTTTGTACCCATGTTTCATAGGTCTGGTAATACTTCATAATTACTCTCTATATTTTATAGCATTTCTTATTTTTTCAAATATGCTACCTTAATTCATGTGATATAACAATTTCTTGAGGTAGATGGGGCAAGTATTCATCCTATTTTTATTTTATTTTAATATTTATTTACTTGGCTGCACCAATTCTTTGCTGCAACATGTGGGATCTAGCTCCCTGATGAGGAGTCAAACCTGGGCTCCTGCATTGGGAGTGTGGAGTCTTAGCCACTGGACCATCAGGAAGTCCCCATCCTATTTTTATAGCAAATAAGCATATCCATACTGGTTAAATGACACATCCCGTAGAATGGCTTGGGTCAGATTTCATTTTCTGCTCTCCAGGTGACTGTCAGAGAACGGCTTCCAAAGATGTTCAAGAGCTAATTCCTCAAACCTGTGACTCTGTTACCCAACACAGCAAAATGCAATTTTTTTCAATTGCAGATGTGATTAATTGAAGAATCTTGAGATACAGAGATTATCCTGAATGATCTGGCTGAGCCAAATATAATCACAAGGGACCTTATATGAGGAGGAGAGTCAGAATCAGAGAATGAGCTGTGGTGGTGGAAGGGGAGGTCATAGAGAGATTTGAAGGTTGCTATGCTGTCAGCTTTGAAGATAGAGGGAACGACCACAACTCAAGGAATGCAGGTGGTTTCTAAAAGAAACAGATACATCCAGAAGAAACAGATTCTGGGATTTCCCTGGCAGTCCTGTAGTTAAGACTCTGAGCGTCCAATGTAGGGGATGCGGGTCTGGTCAGCGAGCTAAGATCCTGCAAGCATGGTGTGGCCAACAACAACGACAAAATAAACAGATCCTACCTCTGTAAGGAACACAGCCCTGCTCACACCTTGATTTTAAGATTGCTGACCTCCGGAACTGAAATTAAAAGGTGCTGTTTTAAGCTACTAAGTTGCAGTAATTTGTTACAGCAGAAATAGGAAACTAACACACCCTTCTAAACAATGATTGACTTCAGCAGGTAAGGAAAAGACCAGGCTATTCCTGGCATATCCTAAACCCCAGGCCTGGAGCGAAAGGCTATAAGAGACAGGACTTGGGATGCAGAGAGGTCAATAAGCTGCACATCTCTGCTATCTCAGAGGAGATGTGAGGTCCTTGGTTCTTCCCTCTAAAGTCTTCTGATCGTCTCTAGGACTTGGAGAAAAAAAAAAACCCAGCCTCCGAGACCCAGCCTACCTCTCTGACCTCGTCTTGGTCCATCTCACTCTCACTCATCACCTTGCAGAGACATGCATCTTCTTCCTGTTCTTATAAGCCTTGGCCCTTCCTGTTTCCTCTGCTCAAAATACTCTCACCCCAGAATTTCACATGGCACCTCTTATCACCTCCTCAGAGAGGGTGTAACTGACCACCTCTCCAAAATGGTATCCCCCTAGTCACTCTCTATCAACTACTTTTACTTGCATGATAAAATCCATGAATACCCGAGACTAACTTCTTTATTGTTCACTCATACTATGTGCACCCCTCGCTAATGTGGATACTCCAGGAGGACTCTGGCTCACAGCTCTGTCCCATGTGCCCGAGTATATTAACTGCTCAGTAAATGTTTGTTAACAGAATGAATGAACTAGGGGCAGCCTTACAGCACGAGCACCTGGCTTCCCAGGCTTCTCTTCCAGCCTTCCAGGAAGAGCTTCTGCTTAGACATGAGCTTCGCAAGCCCTCAGAGTCTTTTCTCTCCAGGGTTCCTGGCTGCCTTTAGACATGGTCCTTGGTTCTTATCAAGAAAGAGAAAACAACTTGAAAGAGCCAGGACCCAGCCTGGCACTCACAGTGGGGCCATGGTGTTCTCCTGTTAAACACAGCTCTCTCCATAGAATACCGTCATCAGACAAGGCCACTCTGTGCCCATGAGGGAGCAAAACAAAACAGGATTACTTCATAATCACGGGTTGACCCAGACAAAAAGAAGAACATTGTTTAAATCATATAAATCACCGAAGATGCCCCCTTTCCTGGCTACTGTGAGTGACTGCTGTGTCTTTACTATGTATAGCCTTAGACATCTCATTTCTCCTTGTCTTCTAGGTAAGAATGATTAAGATATCCAATCATAGGCTTACTCTTGTTTCCTGATAACACCCAGTCCAGAGCAAGTTGCCCTTCTTCGCACATTCCCCCAAATCACGAAACCTGAGCCCAAATCCTTTTTATATCAATATATTTTTAAAACTGAGATATAGTTGATTTACAATGTTGTGTTAATTTCCACTATACAGCAAAGTGATTCAGTTATATGTAAATATATTTATATATATACACATACATATATACATTCTTTCAATGTTCTTTTCCATTATGGTTTATCTCAGGATATTGAATATAGTTCCCTGTGCTATACAGCAAGAACTTACTGTTCGTCCATTCTATATGTAAGAGCTTACATCTGCTAACCCCAACTTCCCACTCCATCCCTCCCCCAACGCCTTCCCCCGGCAGTCACCAGTCTGTTATGTCTGTGACTCAGTTTGTTTCATAGGAAGGTTCATTTGTGTCACATTTTAGATTCCACACATAAGTGATATCATACGGGATTTGTCTTTCTCTTTCAGACTTACTGCACTCAGTATGATAATCTCTAGGTCATTGCATGTTGCTTCTGGTCTTTGTCTTTTCCTCTTACTGAGATGTTCCACAGCTCCCCTGATGTGTGCCCTTTCTCACTGCACTTATTCTGTGGACCCAGCATCGTTTGACTCCAGGGATCCCGGTGCTCTCTGCCTGGAGGACACTGACACTGTGGACTGGAAGGCAGGCCCAGCTGTATTGCCATCTTGGAGGGAGAAATACTAGTTGGGTCAGTTGGACAACTAGAACATCCTGAACCACTCTGCCCATGAAGCAATCATGCTGGCTGCAGAGTGGGTGAATATCTCTCAGCTTGCACAAGAGAGGTGCTGGCAAGTTCCTGGCGGAGCTGCTGCCTTCCAGACACAGGGCATGAATGGGCTCAGCAGGTGCAGCTGTGGCCTGCCTGGCTCTCCTCGGGAGTGCCCCTGCTCAAGGCACAGCTCATCCCTGTTGCCCATCTATCCAAGTCAATCTCCTCAATGGAGATTCAAAAGCCTCTCACACCTCCACTCTTTTCCCTGCCCATTCCCCACCGTAAGCTCTCCTTCCTGCCTGCATCATTTCCTCATTGATTCCTTCTTGCCTGCATTAATTTCCTCACTGATCTCCTTCACCTTCCCACCGCTCCACCCCACCACCACAGCCTGCACCTCAGCTGCAGATCTGTGCATCTGTGCTGCCGGGGGCCCTGACCTCTGCACTTACTTCCCACTTGTAAAGTCCTGCTTGATGATTAACTCACCTCTTCCCCAAAGTCTTCTCGGTTGTGCCCAGCTGGCTACCCAAGCTTACAGCAACTGCTCTCAACATTTACCAAGCGAGCTCAGGTTACAGTAGCTGGGTAGGTTGATTGATGGGTTTGGGACAATCATGTGGACAGTGAGCATGTTTGATGTGGGTGGAGTGGTGGGAGTGAGATTCATAGCACTCATCTCCCCATCTAAAGTTTAACTCTACGAGGGCAGTGGTCACATTAGCAGACTTCTTTTTTGGACCATTTTCTCTCCAATACCTGAGTCCAAAATGGTAAGTTCCCAGTACCCCACAGGCTCTCAATGCTCCAGGAGAAGGCCGGTCAAGGAACAGACTCTCTATGGGGTTGCAGGATGCTACCTGCTTCTCCCTCATCCCACCCCTAGGCCCACAGATGCCAGGAAGGGGTCAGAGGGAGCTTTTATCAGGGATCCTAGAAGCTTATTGACCATCCTGGCAGTCCTAAGTTGTTTGCTCTTGACTCTGAGCTTCATGACTTGCTACCCACAAAACAGTGATTCAGAATATTTTTATTTCCAGAGCTGGTCATTTTTCAGCCTGACTACTCTGGAGCCCAGCTGAGTCCAGCTGGGGGTAAGTTAATCTCTGATGCCCTTCTCATCAACCACCTCTTACAAACACCTGATGACACTTTAAGAGCAAAGTCAAAGATACATCCAAATACAATTTTTAAAGAAGACCACAGGGATAAAAGGTACCCTTCTGCCTTAAATAAAACCAAGTTAATTTAAATGCAAGGCATTGGGAAATGTTCCAAATATGATGTTAATTGAAAAAAGAAAAGGTTGCAAAATAGTACGTACACCATGAGCTCATTTACAAAATATTTAGTGGGTTTTTATGTATGGAAGGAGTTACAAGAGGACTTCACTTTGAAGTTTTTATAAAGTCATATTTGATATTTTTAAAATCAGTAAAAAGATTAAAAAAATCTTTAAATACGTTAAAAAAGGACTTGGGATAGAAACACTTGCTTTCATCATTTAATTACATTTTTAGTGTTGCCTCCAAAAATATGCAATTTTGCTTCACCATTAAAAGAATTCTATTATCTATCACTTCTATTATTCTTTCCCTTCTTTTAACATGTCAAAGCACTTCAGATTTCTCACAGACTTCATACTGACATTGGCCTGGGGATAACTGAGAAGCAGAGACCATCCTACAACCCCTCAGAAAAACATTTTCCTCGGGGAAATGGTTGAGGTGCAATTATTTGGTGTATTCATTCAATATACATTACTGAGTGTTGCTGAGTACTAGGCCGTGCACTTGATGCCAAGGCTAAAGTTGGCAGAAAGGGATTACAATGTCAAGAAACAGTCTAGGCCATTGGGTTGCCCTGGACCCAGTGGCTTGCCCCAACAGTGGATCAGAATGTGGGTTGGAGAGTCAGACTGCTTGAGTTTAGATCTCAGCTGCTGCTGCTAAGTCACTTCAGTTGTGTCCGACTCTGTGCGACCCCATAGATGGCAGCCCACCAGGCTCCCCCGTCCCTGGGATTCTCCAGGCAAGAACACTGGAGTGGGTTGCCACTTCCTTCTCTAGTGCATGAAAGGGAAAAGTGAAAGTGAAGTCGCTCAGTCGTGTCCGACTCTTAGCGACCCCATGGACTGTAGCCTACCAGGCTCCTCCATCCATGGGATTTTCCAGGCAAGAGTACTGGAGTGGGGTGCCATTGCCCATCCCAGCACCACCTCCTAATAGCCTCAGGGCCACATGCCAGTTCGAGACTGGGTCAGATGCTAGTAACAATAACCAAAAGTAACACAGGCCTAAATAAGATAAAAGTTTGTTTTGCCTTCTTTTAAACAAACAAGTCTGGAAGGAGCCAGTTTGAGTCTGGGACAGTAAGTCATGGTCATCAGGGTCACAAGCTCCTTCTGTCCTGCCATCTTTAGCTTGAAGCTTCCTTTCTCAAGGTCACAAGTTAGTGTTGGAGACTTAGCCACCAAATCTGTACTCTAGGAAAGAAGCAGAAGGGGGGAAAGAGCACGAAAAAGCCCACGTGACCAGCCTATACTGTTTTAAAGAACCTTTTTGGTGGTCTAGCCCAGTGACCTCTGCTTCCATTTTATGGCCCAGAGCTGCTTGCAAAGGAATCCAGAAGATGTAGATTTTCAACTGGCCAAATTGCCTCCCCAAGATAGTCGGGCCTCTCTTCATAAGTAAGAAGGGGCTTTGCTGCTGCTGCTAAGTCACTTCAGTCGTGTCTGACTCTTTGTGACCCTACGGACTGTAGCCCACCAGGCAGCTCTGTCCATGGGATTCTCCAGGTAAGAATATTGGAGTGAGTTGCCATGTCCTTCTCTAGGGGGTTTCCCGACCCAGGGATCAAACCTGCCTCTCCTGCATTGGCAGGCAGATTCTTTACCAGTGAGCCACCTGGGAAGTCCAAGAAGGGGCTTTAGATCCTGGTAACTAGTGGTCCCTGCCCCAGGGTAATAATATTGCCCACTTTCCCAAGTACAGGCGGAGTGAAGAAGATCGTAAGTGTAAAGCCCTCAAAGGTCGCCTCCCTTAGAAACCTTCCTGAGATAAAGCTGGTCATTTTTAAGTCAGGGATTCAATGGCACATTCTTTTAAATTCTAACACTGGCTGATGTTTATTGTAATTTTACTTTGACTGTGGCTCTCACCCCTGGGGATTAAAGTCAGGGGTGAGGCCTTAGTCACTTCTGTACCTAGAGTGTCAGCACACTGTGGAGTCTCATAAATTTTTGTGAAATAAAAGAATTTCCCTTCCTTATTTCCTTGATGTAACTTCCTGAACCAGTTTTATTTCTAAATCCAAATACCCTCCAGGCTCTAAGCCATCTTCTTTGAAAAGTCACTTTCAGGCTTTGGTTTCCTCAGGCCTGAGACAGGGTAGAAAGAGCCATAGCACTGGCCTCAGATATCTGCTTTTGTCCCTTATCTGCTGTGTGACATTAGGAAAACTGCTTAACCTTTCTGAATTTTAGTTTCTATTGAGAAGTAGGAATAATATTAGTGCCTTTGTGTGTGTATGTGACACAAGGATTAAATGAAAGCACGTACCTGGAATAGACCAGCACCCAGTAGACATAAGCATCTTTGGTTTTTTGATTTTTTTTTTTTCTCTCCTGTCTAGCGCTAAACCAGCAATTTTAAAATAGCTAATACTTTTTGAACACTTTCTGTATTCCAGGTGCTACTGTGAGGTAGGTACTATGATAATCACCCCATCCTACAGATGAGGATACTGAGGTTCAGGGAGTCACCTAGCTAGAGGACAGAGGCAGAGGCAGAGAAGTCTGGCTCCACACCTTATTTCTATCCATCACACCATACCGCTGGTTCTTGTTGCATTTGGCAACATTTAGCCTCAGTGTGTCCCCCATCAGCTCTTCCAACGTTGAGTCATGGACAATGTTTCTGGGTACCCCAGAGCCCACATCAATCTGGAGGTAGGCCAAGAGAGTAGTTCTGGGTCAGCTTACACACAGGACTGATTTCCTCATCTAAAAGTTTCCACCAAACCCTAGAAGCTGCTCATACTCCTCAGAGAGCATTAGGAAAGCAGTTTCAGAGAACAGCTATGACCTCAGACCAGTCATCATTATAAGTAACAGGCACCCCTACCACATGAAAATCCAGCCTGTGAAAAACGGCAAGCTTATAAAAATAAGATCAGTGTATTGTGTGGGAGGGACGATGTGCATTCTGTAAAGATCATTCACTTTATAAAGTATGATCCTTCAGGCTTCCTTTCTTTAGCAATCTTTCCTATGCACTTACAATGATTTAATTTTTAAAAAATTCCACTTATGTAAAATTTTGCAGGGACACAGCTATTAAGCCAAGTGAGATACACCCATAGGATTCTGTGATCTTGGTATTACTTGGAAATTGCCACGAACTTAGCCTTATCTGACCCTTTCCCTTGTATTTTTCTGTTCCAAATTCTCCTCTGAGGAGGTTGGTTTTGTATCCAATTATAAGAAGAACATCCTTGAAAATCACTCAATTATCACAATAGAAAGAAGTTAATTTTGACTGTGCTGGGGAGCTCCCTTCAACCACTACTATCTTTTCCCAGCACTGGAAAATTACAAAGTTTCTTTCCCTGGTGTTTGAAAACCTGCAGAGCCTCTGGGAGCAGCAGTTAATGATCTGGCTGCCAGCCAGTAACAGTGGGATGGGGTAAAGTGCTCATGGAACTCAGAGGCTGGGGGAGAAAGAGAGGGTCCAGGGCTGGCCACCCAAGGCCAGGCCGGCCCCCACTGCTCTCAGGCGAGCTGCCCTTGTGCTGCCCCCAGCAAGGATTGAAGATGCTCCTTTCTGACCAGACTGTCAGTAACAGGGTGTGAAATCACTGACAAAAAAGCAGAAAGCAAAGAGGAGGAGGGACGGTGAGTGGGGATGAGCATCTATAAACCTTGGAGAGAAAAGTAAATCGTATACTTTCATTACATCTTCATTAGGTTAAAACCATACCTAATAAACAGAAGCTATGGCTTGCCAGGGACTAGAGGCTATTCAAACATCACCAGCCTGAACCGAAAAAGAGGAACCCGAGCATTTTGTAATTTTTAGAGGTGGCCTTCTAGAGAAAACTAGAGCTGGCTGCAAGTTCACATTTCAGGAAAACCTGGCCTGGTGAAGCCTCTCCTGACTCATGCTTATGGGCTAGAGCTCATATCTGTTGCTCATAAATGTTGACATTTCTTGGTAAAGTATCAAAATGTGGAAAGGGGACTCAGGGCAGCTCAGAAACCCCCTGCAGGCTCTCCTCCACAATTCTGCTGCTAAGTCACTTCAGTCGTGTCCGACTCTGTGCGACCCCCATAGACGGCAGCCCACCAGGCTCCTCTGTCCCTGGGATTCTCCAGGCAAGAATACTGGAGTGGGTTGCCACTTCCTTCTCCCCACAATCCTGCACCTAAGTTTTTTTTTAACAGGATCTGCCTAGAGTGAGGCTAGCAGGGACATGGTATTTAAGGAGGTCCTCACCCTCGGGCTTGTGCAAGGACAAGGTCAGCCCTGAGAAGGAGAGCCTCCTTAAATCCTGCTCCCCAGCCCCCTCACGGGCCTCACTCTCCTCCCAGCCCTGCCTTTCAACCCCGACACTCAGCAACCCCCCCAACTCAGTAACCCCCCAATTCTAAGTCACTTGGTTTGAGACGAGGCGGAGGTAGTTTTAAAAGCTCCTCAGGTGATTCTAATGTACAACCAGGATGAAGAACAAGAGAATAAGGGAACATGATGGGTGGCAAATTGAAAGAATCCAACTCAAAGCCAAGAATCGACCTTGACTTTATGCTTTCCTGGTATGTTAATTGGAGAAAAACTTCTTACCAAATTCATTTTGGTTCAGTCTGTGCACTATGTTAGTTAGAGGGTCAAAGAGGGTTCTGTATAGGATTGCCTGACAAAACCCAAAACAGTTAATTTGAATTTTAGAGAAATAAATACTTTTTTAGACTTATCTGAAATTCACATTCAACCAAGCATCCTGAATTTTTGTTTGCTAAATCTTGTGGCCCTCACTCTGTATGACATTCTAAAGTATTGTTGTATAGGGCAGCATGTCCTGGTTTGTATTACAGAACACAAGTTGCAGTAGATACAATGGGTATTATATCAAGAAAAATTTTTCTAGTGAAATAAATATGGCAAACACTGGGTTAAACCAAGAGAACCAGGTTTTCTGACTATAAAACTTCTCAGAGCCTTTAATACACAAACACACACTGTGACTTCTCCAGATGAAGACTTACCGAGTTCCCAAACTTTCACAGCCTGGGGGGACATCTTATAGAACTATTGTTCCAGCAAACTTAATGTGGAAAACAATAAGAGGAGAGGTGTGGCTGAAGGGTTTTAGCAGTTAAGTGACAGTCAGGCTAATGATTAAGATACTTTTAGAAGTATCGATTTGAGAGGCAACCCAGATAGAAAGCTATATTGGTTTGCTAGGGTTTGCCATAAGGAACACCACAGACTTAGTAGCTTAAACAACAGATTTTCTTCCAGTTCTGGAGGCTACTAGCTTGAGATCAAGGTGTCAGCAGGGTTGGTCTTCTGAAGCCTCTTTCCTTGGCTTGGAGATGGCCACCATCTCCCTCTGTATTCATAGGGGTCTACCCTCTGTGCTTGTCTGTGTCCTCATCTCTTCTTATGGGAACACCAGTCATATTGGATCACTAGGGGCCACTGATATGACCTCACTTTACCTCAATTACCTCTTTGAAGGCCCTATCTCCAAATACCGTCACATTCTGCAGTATTGTGTGTTAAGACTTCAGTGTATAAATTTGGGGGCGGGGACACAATTCAACCCATAACAGAAGTGTTTACAATGACCTATTGGAAGATGATGAGGTTGCAATTATGGGAATGTCTGACTTACCTGTACCAGATTCATTATTTTGCTCTAAGGTAGTGGCAGTGCTTGGATAGACATTAAAACAGATGTGGCTGTGGTGCCTTGGGGTCAAGTCAGAGTAACACTCAAATATATGTTTCCATCTCTTCACTGTTTCTGAGTTTAAAATAGAATCTTGGGATGTAACACCAAAGTCAAACAATAATCAGTTTTGGATCAGGGACAGAAGTTTGAAAAACTCACTTGGGTGGTGATCTGACAGATGCAAAAACAAGATGGGAACAAAAGATTCATTTTGCAAGGGTGAGCTGGTGGCTTCCAAGAAGAACAAAAGTTTGATGAAGCGTAACTGCTTGGATAGACATGGCTCCCTTGGGGGCTGTGGTCCTTGGGCCCTTTAAGACACATTGAAGACCAGGCTATGCCTTGCCTTCAACCTGAGAATTAGTCAGAAAAGTCAGTAAGCTCTGGGAAGTAAAAAAGTCAAAAGTCAAATTTTGATAGTTTGAAAAACTCACTTGGTGGTGTGGACAGATGAAAAAGAGGACAAAAGACATTTGCAAGGGTGGCCTTCAGTTCTTTAGAATAAGCTAATTCCACAAAAAAAGGAACTCTTGCCATTTCTGGAGGCAGAGATTAAGGACTCACAAGTCAATGCCCTCTGAGCACCAGCCATTGGGCTCACTTCCTGGGCTCATTTGGCCTGGGCAGAAGAACACAAAAAATTGGATGGCTTTGGTATGAAAGGGGTTTCTTGCTAACACCCTGAAAATCTGCCAGAGTCACCACAAGCTAGGACCCATTTTTGCTGAGGTATGCAGAATTCTTGTTGATACAAGTGTTCTTTAAGTTAAAAGCAATAAATGCTTTCTGGTTTAGCTTTTAAAAGAATCAGCTGGGAGAACAAGGATTCTGTTTCTTTTTTTCCTTTGTTTCTTGAGGAGGAATGCATTTCTTAGCTTTTTGGCCTCTACCAATTAAACAAGGGTGCTGGCCAAAATGCAACCATTGCCTTTGTTTCTTTTGAGTCTTTAATCTTTTCATGGCTTCTTATTCTCAGCCTACACTTGTAGTCTACCTCATTCCGAAGACTTCCCTTGTCCAGTTACCTCAAAGGATTAATATTCTGCCTTGTTATAGAGCTGGAGACTTGCCTTGCACTCTTTATTGAAGTCATCACTAATTGAAAAGCAGGAAGTAGTTCTTCTGTGACTCTCTCATGGCTCCCAGCTCATACCTTGATTATGGCAAATACTCATCTGGTTGTTCTGAATCCGATGCAGAGCCTCTGCCACTAACTCCTCTATACCCGACACTCAAAAATCACTCATATGCTCTACTGTTGATATATTTTCTCCTTATATCTAATTGAAATCAATCACACAACAATTTAATTTCATACTCCATTAGTAGTATGTCTCTTGCAAAAATGGCCATCCTCTTCTTTGCATCCATGCTCCTTTGCAAAGTGGCTTTCCATCTCTTCCTATCAAGGGATGGAATCCAATTTCTCACCCTTTGAATGTGTACTGACCATGTGAGCAGCTCTGACCAATAAGTCACAGCAGAAGTCATGTTGTGTCCTTCCTAAGCCTGGCTCTTAAGAGGTTTTGTGAGTTTTTGTTCTCTCTCTTAGAACTCTGCTCAGCTACCAGTGAACAAGCTTGAGTGAGCCTGCTAGGTAGTGAATGACCACATGGCCAAGTCAATTCTGTTACCCCTGTTGGCGTTAGCTAAAACCAGTTAATCCCCAGGTGCAAAGCTCCTTAGCTGACCCCTAGCTGATCATGGATGCATGAAAGAACTTAGCAAAGACCAGAAGAATGTACAGCTGATCCACCCTCAATTTCTGATATGCAGAATCATAACTTAAATAAATAGTTACTGTTTTAATCCACTGAGATTTGGGATGGTTTGTCCCACAGAAATAGTTAACTAATATTCCATCCACAACGTTCACATGTTTGAAGAGTATAAGGAAGTTCCAGTCAATCATACGGCTCCACAGACATGCTTTGATACAATTTTGGTGCTAAACTCATCGTAATAAGAGATAAAGCAGAAAACAAAAACTGTATAGTTGGCTCATGGATAAACATCTCCACAACCATAAGTCTACAATGCCCCAGGAATAAAAGTAGGGTGAGGTCACTGCTTAGTGTCTGCAGAATAAAGAGAATTAAAGAGTTCCACCTGAGGCAGGGAATAAAAGCCAGTTTACTGCTTGAAGTCAGGAGCTGGTGGGGGTAAATAAAGCCTCACTTTGGTCCACTCATGAAAAGGCCTAAACATAATTGCCAAGTATTACCATTCTAATCAGGTATTCTCCCCGTCCAATCCTGCCTCCCCTATTGACTTTGCTAAAACCAACGTTCAGTTCTCAGTCCCCCAGATTAAAAAAAAGAGAAGCGTCTTCATACTTTAAGATGGATAGAGAAAACCCATGCCCACCAGACAGACTGAAGTAAAACAGCACAGTATTAGCAGTACAGAAAAAAGCTCAGAAATTTCCAGGGAGGAAATATCTATTATCTTATCTAGAAAGAGGTGACAACTGCATTGACAGTAGATTTCTTATCATAAGAACAGAGCAAAAAAAAAAAACTCGTTTAAAAATATTAAAGAATAGTATGTGGCTCAGCTAGTAAAGAATCTATCTGCAATGCAGGAGACCTGGGTTCGATCCCTAGGTTGGGAAGATCCCCTGGAGAAGGGAAAGGCTACCCACTCCAGTATTCTGGCCTGGAGAAGTCCATGGACTGTAAAATCCGTGGGGTCCAAAGAGTTGGACACGACTGAGCAACTTTCACTTTCACTCATAAAGAAAAGTGAGCCCAAATCATAAAATATAAGAAATAATGATGAAGCAGAAATTGATTATACTTATCAATAAGTTTAATTAATTATTGACCATAAGGGTATATATATTAACCTTTTTTTAATTTAAAAGGGAAAAATTCAAGCTCTACACAGCAATACTAAGAGGGAAAGAAATGCCATGTTTAATCTATGAGGCCTGTGCAATAGTGAAAAGGATGCATAACTTTAGCCTTTGTTTAAAAAATGTTCAGGGTTAAATAGGTACGTTTTAAAAATTAAAGGGAACCATTGAAATCAGCAAGTAAATTTGTATTTATTAAAATACTGTAAGTAAATGGAAACCTTGTTAGTACAGTAGAAGATAGAAAAGGAGAAATTTTCAAAATTAAAAAAATTATGGTAAGGAGAAAACCAAAGAAAAAGAAGCAGAAATTCAAATAGATCACAATAAACTTTATTGTGATCTATTTGAATATATCACTGGGCTTTTCTCATGGCTCAGAAGGTAAAGAAGCCGTCTGCAATGTTGGAGACCTGGGTTCAATCCTTGGGTTGGGGAAGATCTCCTGGAGAAGGGCATGGCAGCCCACTCCAGTATTCTTGCCTGGAGAATCTCCATGACAGAGGAGCCTGGCAGGCTACAGTCCATGGGGTCGCAAAGAGTCAGACATGACTGAGTGACTAAGTACAGTACAGTAAAGGTTATCACAGTGAATTAAAAAAAAAAATCCAGCTATATGCTGCTTATGGGAGACTAAATTAAAACAACACTGAAAGAAAAAGTGTGAATATAAATGAACTAGAAAGATGTACCACATAACAATAATAAAAAGAAACCTGGCTCACTTATATCAGACTAACTAGAACTTAAGGCAAAAACACCACGTAACAGAAGGAGCGATCCACCAAGATGTAGCACTCATGAACCTGGAGGTACCTAACAGCATAACTCTGCAATTCACGCTTCAAGGAAACTTTCTTATTTTCTTTTTTTAAATTTAGCTATTTTTAATTGAAGGATAACTGCTTTACAATATTGTGTTGGTTTCTGCCATACATCAACATGAATCAGTCATAGGTACACATATGTCCCCTCCCTCTTAAACCTCCCTCCCACCTACCCCATCCCACCCCTCTAGGTTGTTACCAAGCTCTGGTTTGAGTTCCCTGAGTCATACAGCAAATTCCCATCAGCTATCTATTTTACATATGGTAATGTAACTTTCCATGCTACACTCTCCATTTCTTGCACCCTCTCCCTCCTCCCTGCCACCACCTGTCTGTTCTCTATGTCTGTGTCTCCATTGCTGCCCTGCAAATAGGTTCATCAGTACCATCTTTCTAGATTCCATATATATGTGTTAATATCCACTATTTGTTTTTCTCTTTCTGACTCACTTCACTCTGTATAATAGGCTCTAGGTTCATCCACCTCATTAGAACTGACTCAAATGTGTTCTAAAGGAGCCTTTATTTTAAAATCAAAATAGTGTCTTTTAAGGAGGATAGTGATTTGCCAGACACCATTTCCTTCTAAAGGTTCTCTGTTTCCACTGATTGGATAAAACAAAAACCTGTTGTGTGAGAAAACTGCATGTTCTGCAAATGAGCACAGTAGACTACGATGCCTGTTGTGTATGAAATAGCATCTCACAGTTGCCGGCATCATTCGTTAGGAACCGCCTTGGGGATAAACACAGACAAGTGACTAAACAGTGATGTCACACAATTATTTTAAATAAATGAACCAAAAAGGCAACTTGTGCCATGTTCCAACTAGGTCATAACATTTATTTAGAAGATTTGACCCTTGGATTTCTCTAAGCCTTTTATAATACTTTGTTTGGGCTCCTTTCTCTATGTGCCATAATTCAAAACAGTGGAACCCAAGCTCCTTTTAAATGTTTCCTGAGAAATCTATCTGCCTCTTAACTTCAGAAGAGCGCTAAAGTGTCAACACATGGCTGAGAGATTGTTTCCAGACGCTTGGCTTGGCATTACGTGGAGGAGAAGAGCAGGAATATGTGACACTGTGGGGTTGCTGAGGAGTAAGTGTGAGGGTGGAGGGAAGAGTAGAGAGAAGAGGGAGGAGAGGGTAAATGTGCCATTTTGAGAGGAGCTTTACAGATGATTTGGGAAAGTCTAAAAGCCCTACCAGGTGGCGCTAGTAATAAAGAACCCGCCTGCCTAGGCAGGAGACATAAGAGACTTGAGTTCTATTCCTGGGTTGGAAAGATTCCCCTGGAGAAGGGCATGGCAACCCACTGCAGTATTCTTGCCTGGAAAATCCCATGGACAGAGAGGCCTGGTCGCAGAGAGTCAGATACGACTGAAGCAACTTGGCAAGCATGTATACCAGCCCTACAAGTTCACAAGGTCTCTCTCACCAGACAAAACTTTTTGGTGAATAATGATAAAGTTCTAGACTGAGGGCCTTGTAAAGGTTGCATGGTGGAGAGTAATTACCTGAGTTGAAAGAGGAGGATGCAGGTTCTAGATATGTGTTATCACTGCTTGTTTAGTTGGTAGATTATGGCGGGTCTGCTGGGGTTGGCCATCTGAATGGTTTGGGGACCTTACTCATTTTGCAGCAGGTTCACTTTGGGGGCATCGTTTGGAATACCACTCTCTCTGGTCCATCATCACACTCGTGGTCTTGGTCCTGCTTTATCTGATAAAGTCATAGCAACCTTTGTGTTGGTGGCACTCACAGCATCTTGATAGCCAGAAAGAGACTAGCAAATGCTGCCACCTCTAACAGCACAGTTTAGGTTTTCAGCAAATTCCCTACCTCTTCCTTTTATGCCAGAGTCTGTCTGTTTTAATTAAAATTACTTCAGAAGACAGAACATGGGACCAATCCTGGAAGTTCACATTTCATTACTGGTGAGTGTCGAGGGTTAGGAACAACTTGAAGATTTCTAAGCTGTGCCTGAGTATCATCATGTCTTGGGAGATGGCCACGCTATGGGATTTCAGCCCTGATCGATCATGTTTCACCTGACCACACCCCCATCACAGCTGTTCACTACAGAAAGACTTTCCAGACTGATTGGGATAAGCTGAGAATTCCTAATCTACCAGACACAAGTGTGTGACCCTCTCCTAACCTCTGCTCTCTGACAGTTACTAGCTTTGAAGAAAAAAAAGAAGAAAAATAGGATTAGATGAAAATAAATATTTCATAGGAGCACTCAGTGAGGGTTCTGGTGGAATTTTTCAGGCCACAGATAGTGCTAGAAGATAGCAACGTTCAACTTTTTCCTATTAGCCCAAATTTTATAAAGTTGCTCCAAATGCTAAATAATAATTATAATAGAGCCTGTCTCTACTCCTCCCTCCACCAAAGGGTTTCACTGAACACCAGTTGAAACCTCCAACTAAAAATGAGACTCAGAGAAATTGAGAGCCATAGCCCAGGCATGCCAGCTAACCGGTGACAGCACTGGGACTACAGCCCTTTCACCCACAGAAGCATTTACTCATTGCCTAGAACTCATTGCATCATGAAAAATGGATGGCAGAGACCAGTCTCTGCCCCCAGTAATTTTCAGTGTGAGAAAGACACTGTCAGAGTCAGCACACACACACACACACACACACACACACACACACACACACGTTTTCTTCAGCCCTCCAAATATGGGCAGCCAGGCTAAAACTCTTTAAGGCATTTATATTAATATGCAACAGATTATGCCTCCAGGAATTGTATGACTTCTCTTCCACCCCAACATGAGGCCCAGGCCGTAGAGACAGTAAAGCAAGAAAGCAAACAAAGCAGAGATGCAGGTTTGTGTATTCCTGGGAACCCAGGGATGAATCCCACGATTATGCCAGCCTTTTCCACTCTGGCCAGGACTTAAATTAGGCATGCCATCACATAGTTTGGCAAGGTTTTTGTTTTTTTTTTTTTTTTCCCCAGGGCGGATAGGGAGAAAGGATAAGAAAACCCTACTTCACATAACAGCATGGTTATATTAAAAAACTATTTAAAAACTTGTCACTGTTCACCCACATACTGCAAATTAAATAAGTTTCACAATAACTCTATGAGAGCATAAGACCAGCATTCTCCTTATTTTACAAAGAAAGAGAAGAAGGAGGTCATGTGGTTTCCCCAAGGCTGTTCCATCAGTTGGTGACAGATGGGATGATCAGTGACTGAGGGAAAAACACTTTTTTTTTCATCAGACTCTAGACTGGGTTCAGACACTGCCCTTTAGTAAACGTGTTACACACCCAAACAGAGGAACTGTTCTAATTTGGAGGAATAGAACAGGGAAGACATTCCAATGGCGCATGAGTCAGAAAAGCAAAAAAAAAAAGATGATAACAGACATCATAGAATTCCCTCTGGCCCCTGTGTTCTTCAGAATTGTTTGTAGATGATTTATGTCCAAATGTAACTTTGCATTTGGTGGATGAGTTCTGGCACCATAGATAGATGTATCCTCTAGATCCTCTATTAGCTGATTGAAACTATACTTTTCTATGAAGAGCTTTATATCCATGTAATTCACCCCTGAAATAAGGCTGAAGAAACACTGAAGAGATGAAGAGTGAACTCTAAAAGGAGAGAACTGTGGCAGTGCCAAAGCCAACTCCAGGAGTGAGAGGACTAATTTGGCAGCTGTCAGGACAGATCAGCTCATTGAGTGAGAAATGAGGTGACGGGAGGGAGCTCTGTTTGCAAGGACAAAGCTGGACACGTAGGTCCAATTTTTTAAGCTGCTTCTCTTCCGGGGAAAACCACCCATAAAACCCCACATGCCTTGAAACCTTTTCTGATGGAGGTAGAATGCGTAAGAGTCATCTCTAATTTCAGTGGCATTACTGGAGCCTGAAATATCCACACTCACAAGTTCTGAAATAAAACAGGTTTTTCAGTGGCTTGTTTGAGCTCTCCCATAATTCCTTTAAAATGCAGAAGATGAGTAACCCTGGGTTCCTTTCTGCACAGAGGGCTGGGGAAAGGCCCAGACACAAGCTGCCAACAGTGCAAAATCTGTCAAGTAAATCTAGTGAATAAGTGATTACTTTTCAGGTCAAAACCTGTCGAAGATTAAGATGTCTTTCCAGCAACCCAAGGGTTGTTCCCAGGCCTGTTTCAACTGTACCAGGAGCTTCAGGAGCTCGCAATGTGGGATGACCAGCGAGAAAGCTACCATCATCTGCAAAGGATGGGCGTGGTTTTCAAATAAATAATCACTTTCCAGTCAAAGAGAGCTTCTTACCACTCTAGAAGGTAATCCTGGGAACTGAATCTTAGAATAAACATGAGCATCAAAGAAAAAATGTCTGGGGAACACAGATTCCTTCTTTCTCCTTCAAAGTGACCCATATTACAAGGCCCTGACAACATTCCTGAGGGGCACATCTGCCTGGGGTACAGGGAACTAGAAAGCTGGCCTTAGTATGGTAGCTGACTAGTCCACTGACCTTGGGGTAATCATTTAATTTGAGATTGGTAATTCACAGCTGAAGCCATGATTACTGTGATCCAACAGAGGTGAGCCTGCCTGGGCATGGGAAGCCAAGGGTTATAATTTTAAGGATTTATTCCTTGGGAGTGGAGGCAAACGCTCATGGAAGTAAAGCAGCACAGATTTGAATGCCTTCACAGTGAGTTTTAGCAGGACTCCCACACCTTTCAACAAGCCCTCTGGGCTTTTCAGTGGGTCTGGGGAGGCATCACCCACTTGGGCTCAGAGGTTCAGAAGTAGGACTTGGGCAGTTCATTAGACTCTTCATGGGAGACTTGGAAGAGAAGTAAGTGATGATGTTTTTGTTCACCACTGTCTCACCAGAGAAAACTTCGGGAAACAAATTTAATGTTCTCATAGGCTGTTTATAATGACTTTCCATTGTTCTAAAATAAAAGCCAGGAACCTCAGTACTGTTTACACCCCCACCTGTCCCAGCCCCTGTCTATCTCTCCTGATCCTTGCTCTCTTCATTCCCCTTAATCCAAGGACTTTATTTGACTTCCTCCAATGCTCAAGCTCTTTCTCAAGCCCTCCCTTACCCCTCTTTACTTTTTAATTTCTATTTCTCTTTTGGTGTTTTGCTCAAATATCACTTTCTCTGAGAAGCCCACCCTGAATCTTCCCCTCCCCACCCCTATTAGATCAGATAGAAGTGCTTGTAATGTTCTTGTGGAGCATCTTATTCTTCTTCCTTTAGGGCCTTTATCAAGTTGATAATTATATCCTTGCTTGTTTACTTATTGGATCAATTCCAGCCTCTCCCACCACATTACAAAAGCCATGTCTATTCACCACTCTATCTCTAATGCCTACACAATGCCTTGCACATAGCAGACACACAATACAACAATCTCATTAGGATGAAGGTGACGTGAAGTGGAAGACTGCCACGTTCTATAGAAATCCAGAGCGCTGCTCTGATTCACACCTGCAGACTGTTTTGGTCAATGGCCTTAAACATCTCAGCTAGCCAAACAACTACTTTTGGAGGAGCATTAACACCTGTGAATAAAACAAATCCATTCTTTTCATTAGTTTTGGCTGTTCAGAACACTGGTGAAATTTGAGAAGAGAGGAAATCTCAGAATGCCCTGTTCACTTTCCTAGATTGTAGATTTGGCTTGAACACATTCCACCAGCTGCCCCATCTCTGGTGGGTGCACAGGGCAGAGTGAGGGGATCTGTGTATGGGGACTCTGGCCTGACAGCAGGATCCAACACAAGCAGAGACTTAAAAATATGCTGACAGTGGGGGTTACGTCTCTTCAATACATTGGAGGCAAAAACCTTTGTTTTAAAAACAAAGCATTCACACAGAGCCAAGAATGTCCCTGAGTCAATAGTCCTAACCCTTCTTCTGTCTGTCGAAGAGGCCCTGGGTCTCAAATGGATGAACCAAGGACCTGCCACTTAGAAGTTACGGTCTCAGTAAACCCAACTGATATTGGTCAAGCACAGACTGGGTATAGTAGGAGCTTGGGAGATAACAGGAGATGCAGAACATGGAAAACTACTACTGATGGAGCTGTGTAGGCAGACAAGAACAAACAAGGAGAGCATGATTCCAAGGTTACACTAAAACAAGGGGGGAGATTTTGCTCCTAGGCAGTAAATTTCCTTTATATTAGGATAAGCTGAGATCAGTCAGGAAGTCTTCCTGGAGAAGGTAAGTTTAAGCTTTAAAGAAAAAAAGTCATTGGATTGGCAAGGAGAATTGAGCTGTAAAAAGCTGGGTCCACAGTTACGTGGCTGCCTGGAGCTGAGAGTCTGTTCAAGTTGTGATTCGAGATGCCTCTAATCAACCATTTTGGGATAAAGAAATCCCTTTGTAGCAGCTATAATAAACCACCCAACATCTACGGGATGGGGGTGAAGTTTTGTTTTTCTTTTCAATTGGATGCTGGGATGTAATGCAGTCCCAGTGGCTCTCTGATCCTCTCACTAACCCAGGATCCTGAGTAACAATCACTTTGTTCCACCAGCTGAATGAACCCGGCCCACAAATTTGTAACTGGGACTGTGCACTTTTGCTTACTCTCGGTTCTCTCTCCTGCTGTCTGAATCGTTCTCTGTGGAGATATTTATCTCCTGAATTTTAAGCAGCTGTGTCGGAGACGGGAATGGCACCCCACTCCAATACTCTTGCCTGGAAAATCCCATGGACGGAGGAGCCTGGTAGACGGCAGTCCATGGGGTCACTAAGAGTCAGACACGACTGAGTGACTTCACTTTCACTTTTCACTTTCATGCATTGGAGAAGGAAATGGCAACCCACTCCAGTATTCTTGCCTGGAGAATCCCAGGGACGGCAGAGCCTGGTGGGCTGCCGTCTATGGGGTTGCACAGAGTCGGACGCGACTGAAGCGACTTAGCAGCAGTAGCAGCAGCAGTGTCCACTTAGCTACTGTTCACCTAAGCACAGATGGAAGAATAAAAGGCGCAGGGCTAAACCACAGCAGCAATTACTTTCCACAAAGGAGTCAGCGATTGGAAGTGAAGCTAAAACACCTTCAGCCATAATAGCATCTCTTTTTAAGATAAGCCATTTCCCCAGGGAGAGTTTGCTGCTCTGAGCAAAGGCAGGACAGTAAAAGATCAAGGATGTCTTTCTAAGGCTGCAAACAAAGCAGTTGACACCTTGAAGCTGGTCTGTTTTTGACCACTTTAAAAGCCAGGATGGCAGTAAAGTGCCCACATTACATTTTCCATAAGCTGGCCAAGCATTTTTTTTTTAAAGGCATAGAACCCCAGTCTTTGCAGAGAACAGGCAGGGAGGGACATCCTGGGAAATCAGATCTCTGTCTCAGTAGGGTGTCACTGAAGCCTGTCTTCCCCTGAGCAGTCTTCTGCACTTCTCTTCCACTTCATGTCAGGCCCACTCTGGAAGTCACCAGTCTGTGCCCTCCTTGTCACCCACAGTTTCTGCACCTTCATTTCCAAAGGCAAGTGAAAAGAGCACTAGGTAGTACAAATGGGCAATTGCAGAGAGTTACCCTCCTCTCATTTCCCCTCAAGTATTCAGTAGTTAGACCCTGGAGCTGATTCCAGCAGCAATGGGATTAGAGAACACCGAAGCTAAAGCCAAACTGGGTTTTATTTAGGAGGTGTTCATTGTCACTTTCATCTCCAGATAGAAGACTCCTCTGTTTTCCCCCCAAAATAAAATAATCAAATAGCAGTAACAAGGTGAGTGACTCTGTAAACAGATGGATGAGGTCTCTGGTTGAGGAAGCGGGGTATAGGTAGTACTGGGTCTTCTTGTGAGTGTGACCATCATCTCCTACAGGCAGAGCTGGGAGGAATTTCATCCACCTGTTGTGTTTTTCCCAGGTGGGAGTAAGGGATGACTGGGACTCTACTTATGACCACTATCAGCTGACTTTGGGTGGATGAGCGGTCCTCTCAAACTTTAACCCATATGCAGATCTCAAAATCTCTTTACAGTGCAGATCTCCCAGTTGGTCTGGGACACAGCCTGCCTTTCTACCAAGCACCTGGTGATGCCGATGCCACTGGTACCACACACAGTTTGCCTAGGGAGAAGTTAGGTTTTTATTTACTGCCTTCCTATCCACTGCTGGGCTATGTTACTTTATCAAAACAATGTGGTAGGAGTGAGGGCCAATTACTAGCCTCCTGAATCATCCATTGTTAGAGCTGTTTCTTGCAGAACATTAAAAGGGGCCCTCCCAGGAGTTCCCCATTACTCAAGAAGCCCATTTGTAACAAGATACTTCTGGACAAGCAAGCCACTGTGAAAGCTGCTTTGGCCGCTTCTGCCTGCTGCCAGGCAGGTCCTGGTTGGTGTCAGAGTAGGTTTTATGTGACAGTGTGGATGGTGCTGATTTTGAAGGGGCTGGGGAGTCCTCTGCTGCAGCAGCTGCAGCTCCTATTAGCCCCCCTCCCCACGCTCACACAAAGGATGAGGTGAAAGCTGGGAGAGAAGCATGAAATTCTGCAGACCTGGGGGTGTTAGTTTTCACTTTCTCTGCTATAGGACATCCCACTCCTTATATAAATATTTATAGGACAATTTCCCTCTAGAGAGTGCCCAGTGTGGGAGTTGGTGAGGAGGATGGTTAAAGAAATAAGGAGGAAAAGGTGGTGCTCTTAGGGTATAAGGATTGGAAGTTGAGGGAAACCCAGAGGGCTTGTTTCAGGCCTGTCTTCTCACCCACAAGAGGAGGAGTTGGACTAGATTGGAGATGATAAACCAAGGGTCTGTGATTTACGCCAGAAACTCCCTGCAGTTTATAAGCAATGTTCGATCGATGTGTAAATTTTTCTAGGGCGGGGGCTCATAGCTTTCAACGGAGTCTCACAGGGTCCATGATTCACAAAACGTTCATCAGTACCTTTTCAAACAGGATCATCTTCTAGTCCCTCCCAGAGTGAATATTTCGAGCGCCACGCTTCTAGAAGCCACGACATCAAGCTCAGGCCGGGGGATTAAAAGGGTCAGGGCAGCCACTGAGAATCCTTTTCAACAGAGGCGGAAGGGGGTCAGCTAACAACCCCATTTTGCAGAGGGAAGGCTGAGCTGCAGCCAATTCCAGTGACTCCACTGAACCGAGTTTGGACCTGAGTCCGGACTAGAACTCAGGCCTGCCCTCAGAGAACAGATCTGCATTGCGGAAAAGCCCCTACAATTAGGCCGTCATCTCCGAAGGGCAAGATATTTGTGACCGCAGCGCTAAGAGCCCAGCCAGTTATTTCTAGCTCGCTGAATGTCAAAAATCCAGGCCGCTTCTCACAGCAACCTCCACTTGTCAGACCAGATCAAGGCATCCGAGCGTCAAGCAGGCCAATCAGCTGCCTCCAGCACGGGCCTCGCTGCGCCCCGCCGCCGGCGTGTTGCACCTGACCCTGTCCGCGCAGCCCCGCCCCGTGCCCGCCCCCGTCCCGCCCACTTGTCACCCGCAAGTCACGCCTGTGCAGCCGCCGCCGGGGTTTTCTCGGCGTGGAGCCTCTTAGCAGCCTGCCTTGGCTGAGTGTGACCGCAGGACAGTCTCCCACGGCCTTTGACCCCCAGGGTCGGATAGTGCAGGACATTCTTCCTTCTGTTTTGTTTTTTGACCCTCCCACCTTCACTTTGCTCTTTCTCAACACAACTCCCATCTCCTCTCTAGATCCAAATCGATGCGCTAGTTTGTGTCCAGTTTTCCAGAATCCAATTTTACAAAAACACATAACGCCAGTCCTGAGTGTCTGCTGTGGGTTTCCCTTCACTGAAATATTAATATTAGAACTACTGATGGCTAGGCTTTTAACATTTTGAACACAGGAAGCAGACCTACCCTCAGGGAGCTGGCAGTCTCCTGGGGGAAGAGAACTGTGATTGGATGGTCTCAGGTATCCGAATGAGCAATGAGCGTTGCAGGCAGAGAGTAAACCTTGGAAGAAGGCGGGGTGGCCCTGCCCTGTAGAGAGGTGGGAGCCAGTACCTGTAAAGAGCTGGGGAGGGGCCAGGAAAGGACTCTCTGAATCAGAGAAAATTGTCAACTTCATCCTGACAAAGCAGGCCTTTGGAGGAGTTTTTTGGTTGCTTCATTTTGCTTCGGAGGGTTTTAACCAGGAAGTCACCAATTAGATTTGCTTTCTTTGGTGGGACTGGACGCAGAACTCCCAACACCGAGGCATCAGCATCTTTAAAGATTGTAGCATATTCCAGCGCAGGGGCCATGTTCTCCCACGTGGAGCTCAAATTCCCCATTTTCTTCTGCTTACTCCTACCATGGCCCTGCTGCTTTATTCCTGTCCCTAGACCCACGCTGACTGGCTTGACCTTCTGCATCCCACTGGCCCTCACCTTGCCTTTAGGTAAGATGCTAGGTTGACTGTACTTCCAATCCACCACCACATTTTCAGTGAATGTAAGTGGTTGCTCTGAGCCAGACGCTGTGCTAGTCACTGGGGGTATGCAGAAGGGAGGATTCACATCATTCCTGATCTCAAAGAGCTTAGAATTTGTCCAGTGGTTCCCAAATTTGCTCATGCATCAGCATCATCTGTAAAGTTTGTTTTTTTAAAAAAAATACAGCTGATTGAACATCACCTGGACTGACTAGACTGGAATCTTTGTAGCTAAGTTCCAGGGAGCCATATTATGGAAACTCTCCTCCAGGAAATACTGCTAAGGAGTCAGAACCACTGATCCTTAAAGGAATGCTGAACTGGAACTTCTCTGGTGGCTTTCCTCTCCATGACCCAGAGTCTGACAGTTAGCCACAGGATGCTCAGACATCATCAGAGGAAGACAGCAAAAGCTCAGTCGAACTGGGCTGTAAATCTAGGACCTACTCACATGAATTCAAAGAAGCAGGCGGGACAGTGGAGAGGGATGAATGGAAGGCTCGAGTAGAATGTATTGGGATGGTAGGCTGGGCTGTGCCTGCCTAGAATGGATGGGTCCAATTTTTTTACCTAAATTATATAAATCATCCATTAGAAAGCAGGAGACCTGCTCTCTGGCTTGTTGACTCCTTTTCAGGACCACCTTGATGGTCATGGTCAAGAGCTAGGGATGGTTGCACTGGGCAATTTCAAATGGTGGCTGTGATGAATAATAAGAATCACCAGGTACATTATACATTATATACCCATAAATCTCCACCAGTTAAGTCTGAGTCCTGGGGCAAGCTGAAGCAAAGAGGGGTTGCTGATAGCTCACTGTTCCCAGAAATATCCCCCATGTACTGTGGCCACTCTCTGAGGGATTCCAGGAAGGGGCTATCCTGTCTGATCATGCCTGGAATCTCACACCCCAGGGGGTGGATCTTCATGGGGTTTGAGAGGATTAAATTTCCAGTTCCACCTTTTGTCTCTTGGTGAAGACTGTTCTGAGACATTACGTATTTTTTGAGAGCTAACTCTATGGGCCAGGCACTGTGAGGCCTGGCCTGAAACATGAAAATATGTACAAGCCACTTGGGAAGAAAGGAAAAAATTATGTGTAAAAGTTAACATAAGACTTAGATATTTCCAGATCACAAAAGAACTGGTTTTGTTCTTGCTTGAGGCTCTGTATCCCAACCACTAATCCACACGTACTTGAGAGCAATGTATCTGGGGTGATATAGTCTTCCCAGTGACCCAGTGGTTAAGAATTGCCTGCCAGTACAGAAGATGCAAGAGATGCAGTTTCAATCCCTGGGTTGGGAAGATCCTCTGGAGGAAACGGCAACCTACTCCAGTATTCTTGCCTGGAAAATTCCATGGACAGGAGAGCCTGGCAGGCTGCAGTCTGTGGGGTCGCAGAGTTGGACACGACTGAGCACACAGGCATGTTAAGGTGCGGTCTTTGCCCTCAGATGCTCACAGTCCAATAGGGAAGACAGGACACATCAGTATAAACTATAGTAAAAAATAGTATAGGCTGGGACAAGTGAGTGATTCAGCTTCAGCTTAAGCATCAGTAGGGCTTTTTCTGAAACACTTTTTCCCCACACCCTGGGTCATCTTTCAGGAAGATAGTTCTGGTCACTTTGGGATTCATCTTAGAGTCTTATTTGTGCCAATCATGTGAAATTTTCATCAGCATTTGCACTTCGTTATCTCAATTATTTCTCAGAGATACCTGCAATTTAAAAGGACAGAAACCAAGAACTGCAAGACTAGAAAAGTGGGTGGAAAGTGATTTCCACCTGGACAAAATCATGGCATCTCTGACAGAGGCAAGTGCCCTGATCCTCACCTGAAAGCTGGTGGAGTTGACTAAGAGGCAGGTAGGAGAAGAGGCTCCTGGGAGAGGTGAGGAGTCTAACTCCTGGTTCAAAATCTATGTGTGATTTGTGTGATTTTTCAGGCCCAATCTTTGGCAATCATAAAGGCTTTGCCTGGCAGGCCCCTGCCTTGGTGTGTAGCCTGCACATGGCAGCTCCTGGAGGGAGATGCAGTTAAGGACTTACCACCCGCACCTTCCCCACTGGTCTCACTCTTTGCATATTTACATTCCTAGCTCAGAAGCCCCTTCATTCCTGCATCTGTCTGACTGAGGCCTTGGACAGAGGTCTTCTTCAAATGCTGTCTTTCCTGAGGCTTCCTTGTGTGGAAACTGAAGATTCTTCCCCGCCTCTCTCAATACCCAGTACTTTTCCACTCCTAGCCCTTCCCCTCCCCCCACCAACTCCAGGTTCCATAAAACTGCCTTTTTTTTTTTTAAAGAGCTCCCTTTAGAGAGAGATGACCTTGACATTTAGGCAGGTCCACCTGACCCTAGGCTGGTTTTGCAGCTCCGTGAGGGAAATAGACACTTTTTCCAGTTGTAGACTCTTGTTTATACCATCATAGTGAGTGATTAAAAGCCTGTTGCTTTAATTGGCTATGTAGACTCCTGATAATATAGCCCCCCTCACTATTTCCCAGTTGAGCTCTCAACAGAAGAGACCCCTCCAGCTCCTTCCCTGCTGGGAACATAAACTCAAAGCATGGCCCCATTTCTGTTGGAGGCTCTGACCTCTCCTATAGGTGTTTCTATTTCAATTCTACATTGGATTTCTCTGTCTCTGTCACATACAGTAACTGATCAAGGACAAGACAAACTCAGGATTGCCATGACGGCTGGCAGGGAGTTAGCAGAAAAGACTAATGAAGCAGGCACTGGCCAGATCAGGACTCAGAGACACGAGAGCTACTCTAGCCTCAGAGATCAGCTTCCTCCCATTTATACTTCTGAAGAGGAACGAAAGAGCCCAAGAGGTGAATGACTTAGCCAGGGCCACCCAACCAGAACCTAGGTTCTGAGTATTTCCAGGTTGCCTCCTTGATCATCTTTCTACTTCCTACTGCAGGTTCTGTGCAGAGCTATGCCCCTGGTGCCCTGGACCACGCTAAGCCTTGTGTGGTCAGAACCCTCGCGGAGCCTGCAGACTAACTGGTTCTCAAACTAGAGAACTTAGAATCCTCTGGAGCACTGGTTAAAATAGAGCTTGCCAGCTGCTCCTCTAGAGTGTCTTGTTCAGTAGTCTGGGGTGAGGTCTGAGGACTTGCAGTTCTAACCAATTTCCAGGTGTAGCTGATGAGAATCACTGGGCCAGTCTGTATATGACCAAAAAGCTGCAGAGAAACAGAGTGGAAACTGAGCAAAGGAAAGTAGGCGGAAGGAAAGGAGCTGGGGTGACATTATTTATTGTGCTGTGCTGAGTCGCTTCAGTTGTGTCTGACTCTTTGCTACGCTATGTACTATAGCCCACCAGGCTCCTCTGTCTATTCTCCAGGCAGGCATACTGGAGTGTGTCGCCGTGCCCTCCTCCAAGGGATCTTTCCAACCTAGGGATTGAACCCGCGTCTCTTACGTTTCCTGCATTGGCAGGCAGGTTCTTTACCACTAGAGGGATCTGGGAAGTTTACTAGGGCAAGAAATGAACTCCAGGGCCTGGTCCCTAGGAGGTTTGTTTTTCTCTTCCTTATCCATCCTGACTTCAAGCTTATCTAGAAGTTTTCACAGTTTCCTTCAAATCCCTCTCCCACTGCTGAGGGTCCCTGGTCCGCAGGTGAGACCAAAACCTCCACTTAGATGATTAGATTCCCTAGAATTGGAGCTCTAGAAGCCCCAAGCTGACTGCTATCCCAACACCCCTCTCCCTCTGCTTCTCTGTTCAGGTTGCTACAAGCTGCACAGCCACCTGTCTTCCCTGAAGCCAGAGGGCTCATGTCCCTAAAAGGCCACAAGGATGAAGAGTCTTGGAGGGTGTTGAGGCCAACTCAGCCATCTCTCTCCAGCTTCCGCAGTGCACTCACGCGAGTCCTGGCTGATCAAGGCTGCTGACATGCAGAGAAAGGTAAGGAGGTGGGTACACGGCAATGGGATGGGTGGAGGGATTAAAAACTCCACAGTCATATTGACTCAGCTCATCTTTCAAGTTCTTCTGAATCATCAGTGAACATGGATTTCCTTTCTTAATCACTGGGTCTGAATGTGGGTCACTGAAATCTAAACCCATGTTTGAATGTAATAGCATGGAGGTGAGCCAGATACACACACACACACACACACACACACACACACACACAACTAGTTCTCATGTGGGTATGAAAATCAGAAGTGACCCTCCTCTCAAAATTTGTTAACTATTTGCCTAGATCCATTTGGCTGTGAGAAAACTAAGGCACAAATGCTATGTTCAGTGGCCCAAAGCTGTTCCAGGGTAAGCAGTAACCTCAGGTCAGAGGTTGACCAGTACAAAGGCAGAGGAGTAGAGGTACTAGAGGTACTAGAGGGCCCAGGGCAGGGTAGTGGGAACTTGGTCACCTCCTCCTTTTCCTAAACCCCATCTATTGCCTAGTAACCCACAGAGGATCAGCCAACAAGCTTCTGGGAGCTTTGAAGACCCTGGATGGCTCTGTAATTAAGAGACTGATAACACTTGAGGCAAAAGCAAGTCATGTCACCCAGAATGTAGGGACTTCTACCTGGTTTCTGGGTTGTGATGAATTCCAGAAGAGAGAATCAGGAACTTGGAATGGATTTTCTGTAGTGAAATCCTGAGAATATTTTCAAAAGATGTAGGTAGGGCCTGGGGCTGTGAGGTCCTTCATGCCATCCCATTTCCCCCAGCTTTAGGGGTGGGGAGCTTCCCTGGAGCCCCGCTTTCAGTCCCTCCCAGAAGAGCCCATGTGTGGCTAAGGGGTTTCTCCTCCTGGAGAGGAGGTGGGTGAGGCCCTGAATGAGCTTCCTGAAACCACAGGAAAAGAGACGGTTGCTGATTCACCAACAGCTGCTTCCTGGAATTGCAGTGCCAGGCTGGCAAATGAGCGCTATTTTTCCAAGGTGATCCAGAGCTGTTACCACATTCCTCCTCTATCCCCATGAGACATTCCTGTAAGTTACACCAGAAAGCTACCCAGACCATGCATTCCTGAGGACTCAAGTACACGAGATTCCAGACACACTATTTCCAGTATGCCTTAATGTCCCTCTTGAGACCCGATCCAGTCATCCCCATGCCTCTGGGTTTTCTCAGTGGGGCCCGCCATTGTCTGGCTGGCCCTGGAGTCATGTGGAAGCTGTCGTGTGGCTCCAGGTCATCTGGGAAGTTCAGGACTGGCCTGATTCCACTGACGGGACCGTCAACTGAGAAAGGAGCAGGGCCTCCAGCTGGCTTTGCCCAGCATTTCACAAAGACCCATTCCCTGGTCCTGCCCAGTTCTCCAGCTTATCTGAGTAGAAAGCTACCATGTCCCAGGCTGGCTCAGTCTTGGCCTTTCCTCAGAAATAAGAACTGGTTTGGAAGTGACCTTGCTTGACCCCATTTGTTTCTTGACCAAGATCCCACTGCCCTGCCCTGGGCCTTCTAGTGCCTCTGCTCCAAGTGGAGTATTCCTGCTCTCTGAGAGAGACAGACCCTGTCTGTTTCTCTCTCTCACAAAAGAGACATGAAGGAGAATCCGAGTCCCTTTCCTGCTTTTGAAGGGTCTTGGCTTCCGTGTGGGATGAAATCCCTGTGGGTGCAGCTGGGAAGGTGCAGAGGGAGGCGAGGAGAAGTTCTGGGCTACTTACGCTCTGCCTCTAAGACAGATTGTAGTAGGAAACAAACAAAAAATACAGCTCCTTGGTTCCACTTCCCTTATCCCTTCCTTGGCAAATGGAGAGCTAACGAGAGTAGAGGTGTCTGGGGAATATGACAGATGGAGCTGAGAACTAGGCCCTGCTCTTAGCAGCAGTGACTGAACTCTGCGCCTCCTCTAGGATGAACATGATTCTCCCTCCTCCCTTTCCCCACTTCCCCCTCTTCCCCTCCCCCCTCCTTCCATTTCTCCCTCCTCTCCTCCCCGCTCTTCCAAAGATGTTTTCGAGCATTTAGATGGGGCAATGCTGACTCAGCTAAAGGTCCCTGCTTTTAAACCTGATTCTTCAATTATGCCAACTGTAACTATAATTTGTATGGAGAGGTAAGAGCTTACAAGTCATCCTATTTTTTTTAATCACCATAGTCATGTAAAGTGGGTATTACTGTTGCTATTTAATCAATGAAGAGAGTGAGGTTTGGGAGTTTGCTACTCTAGGGCGAATGCATAGTCAAGTTTCAAGTCTGTGTCTCCTGACTCAACGTCCATATTCTTCAAGATCCATTGTATAGTCTCAGCAATTACTGTTGAGCTCAGCCAGCTCTGAGCCTCAGGAAGTCAGCCCCTAGAATCTCAGCTGGGGCCTGTCCAGTGATAAAACTAAATCTAGTAGCCATCTAGTTTGTCCTTTGTTCAAGGGAAAACCATCCAAGGATTGGGGGAGGACAGTTTCTCAAGCACTCTCCTTGAGGGATTTCGGGCAATAGGGAGTCCTTTACTGCATGAGAAGGAAGAGGCAGTGCTGAAGAAAGGCATGACTGGGAGTTCAGGGGCTTATAAGACTAACAGAGCCTGTTTTCTAGGCTCAGGTGAACTAGCTACAGCTGAGTTGGAGGACTGTGATTGGTGTAGACTTCCTTGACGGGTGTTTCCCATAAGTGCAGGCTGACTAAGGTTTAGGTTTGTGATGTGTGCTAACCCCACTTGGGGGTCCTGACACATGGATTAAGTTCATCAGGGCCCCAGCATTCTGGGAAGATAAGCCAAGTGGAAAATTCTGCTGTCCTTGTGGCTCTGTCCCAATGTCCTGCAAGAAGCACATGTGGTTGTGATATTATGATTTATAATAAATATATTGGGCTTCCCAGGTGGTGCTAGTGGTAAAGAACCCACCTGCCAATGCAGGAGACATAATGAGATACAGGTTCAATCCCTAGGTTGGGAGGATCCCCTGGAGGAGGGCACATCAACCCCCTCCAGTATTCTTGCCTGGAGAATCCCATGGACAGAGGAGCCTGGTGGGCTACAGTCCATAGGATCACAAAGAGCTGGACACGACTGGAGTGACTCAGCACACATATATTCGGTCTTGGACCTTTCTCCTGGCACAGAGCTCTTAAAACCATTGGGATTTCCTGTGATGAGAGTGATAAAGTTGTTTTTTGTTATATTCATGAAGCAATTTTGGAAAGCACCTAAGGATGAGGGCTAGGTTACCAGTGGAGCCACCATGTGATTAGAGGGTTGGAACTTCCAGTCCCCGCCCGCCCCATACCCCTTTCCCTGCAACCCTCCCTCTGCACTGAGAGGAGAGGGGCCGGAGGTTAAGTTCAGTAACCAAAGGCAATGGTGTAACCAACCATACTTAACGTGATAATAGGTTTGGAGAGCTTCTGGGTTGGTGAACACATAGAGACTTGGGCAGAGTAGCACTCTCTGAGAAGCAGGGAAACTTCATGCTTTTTCTCCATACCTTGCCCTACGTACTTCTTCCATTTGGCTGGTCCTGAGTTACAGCCTTTTATAGTCAACCTGTTACCTAGTATGTAAATGTTTCTCTGAGTTCTGTAAGCCACCTTAGTAAATTAATTGAACCCCAGGAGGAGGCTGTGGAAACCTCTACTCTGCAGCTCTTTGGTCAGAAGCACAGGTGAATTTGCTATTGGCAGTTTTGTAGGGCTTAACTGGGGGCATCTGAGGCTATCTCCCTGTAGATAGTGTCAGAATTGAGTTGAAATATAAGACACAGCTGGAGTCAGGAATTGCTGGTGTCGGGAACTCACCCCCCCACCACCTCACTGAATTAGTGAACAGAATCTTAGAGGTCCTCACAGGGCTCCCTGCAGTGCTGTAATACAGGACGAGTAGAATGAACACAGCAACATGTCTTACCCTCTCAGGATAAGTTGTAAAAGCTTTCTTTTCTTTCTTTTAAAGAATATTTCTTTTTAATTTGAGAACTATTTGGTAATTGGGCTTCCCTGGTGGCTCAGATGGTAAAGAATCCCCCTGCAATGCAGGAGACCTCGGTTCGACCCCTGGGTTGGGAAGATCCCCTGGAGGAGGGCATGGCAACCCACTCCAGTGTTCTTGCTTGGAGAATCCCCATGGACAGAGGAGCTTGGTGGGATACAGTCCATGGGATTGCACAGAGTTGGACACAACTAAGTACAGCACATTTGGTAATTAAAAAGGCTATTTCTGTTGATCATTTTGCTATTTATTGAGATATCATTATGGGCTTCCCTGGTGACTCAGACAGTAAAGAATCTGCCTGCAATATGGGAGACCCAGGTTTGATCCCTGGGCTAGGAAGAGCCCCTGGAGAAGGGAATGGCAACATCATTGTATTAGTTTCAGGTATACAACATAATGGGGCTTCCCAGGTGGCCCTAGTGGTAAAGAACCCACTCCACTATTCTTGCCCAGAGAATCCCATGGACAGAGGAACCTGGCAGGCCACATACAGTCCAAGGGGTTGCAAAGAGTTGGGCACGACTGAAGCGACTCAGCACAGACAACACAGTGATTTGATGATACATGTATATATTGAAAAATAATAAGTTATGATCAATCCACCACAATAAGATCCATCACCTCACATAGTTAGTTTTTTCTTAATGATGAGAACATTTAAAATTCACTCTTAGCAACTTTCAAATGCACAATACACTGTTGGTAACTATAGTCACCATACTGTATATCATATCCCCAGAATTTATTATCTGAAAACTGGAAGTTTGTAACCTTTTGACTCCCTTCATCCATTTCACTGCACCCACCACCACCAATCTATTCTCTGTATTTATGAGTTCTTTTTTTTTTTAGGTTTCACATATATGTGAGATCATATAGTATTTGTCTTTCTCTGCCTAACTTGTTTTAATTTGCATAACACCCTCAAAGTCTATCCATGTTGTTCTGTATTGCAGAATTTTCTTCTCTTTTATGGATGAATGATATTCTCTCATATATGTTTAACACATCTTCTTTATCCATGCATCGATCATAATGGCCTCTTATCATCAATTCATGTCTTGTAAGTAATGCTACAGTGAAGTAACATGGAATATATTTACCTTTTAAGGTAGTGATGTGGGGCTCGTTTTTTGGATAAATACCCAGGAGTGGGGTTACAGGATTGTATATGGTAGTACTATTTAAAAAAATTTTTTTAAGGAACTTTCATACTGTTTTCCATAGTGGCTGTACCAATTTACATTCCTACCAACAGTGCACAAGAGTTATGTTTTCTTCACATCCATGCCAACGCTTGTTTTCTCTTGTTTATATGGGGGAGGGTTGATATCTTACTTTAGTTTTTACCATTTATTTTAATTGAAGTATAGTAAATATACAATGTTGTGTTAGTTTCAGGTGTTCAGCAAAGTGATTCAGTTATATATATATATATATATATATATATATATATATATATATATATATATATATACACACACACATACACACATACATACATGTATATTTCTTTTTGAGATTCTTTTCCACTATATGTTATTACAAGATATTGAGTAGAATTCCCTGTTATACAAGGTAGGCCCTTGTTGTTTACCTATTTCATCTATAGTAGTGTGTGTATCTTAATCTCAAACACCTAATTTATCTCCTGCCCTCCCCTTGCTACCCCAGGCATCCCCTTTGGTAACCATAAGTTTGTTTTCTAAGTCTGTTTCTGTTTTGTAAATAAGTTTATTTGTATCCTTTTCAAAAATTCCGCAAATAAGTGATATCATGATGCTTGTCTTTGTCTTATTTCATTTAGTAGGACAATCTCTAGGTCTATCCATGTTGTTGCAAATGGCATTATTTCATTCTTTTTTATGGCTGAGTAATATTCCATTGTATATATGTACCACACCTTTATTCATTCCTCTATTGATGGACATTTAGGTTGCTTCCATGTCTTGGCTATTGTAAACAGTTCTGTAATGAACATTGGGGTGCAGATAACTTTTTGAATTATGGCCAGAGTGGCATTGCTGGATCATACAGTAGCTCTACTTTTATTTTTTAAGAAACCTCTATACTGTTCTCTATAACAGTTGTGAGTGAAGTCGCTCAGTCATGTCTGACTCTTTGTGACCCCATGGACTGTAGCCTACCAGGCTCCTCCATCCATGGGGTTTTCCAGGCAAGAATACTGGAGTGGGTTGCCATTTCCTTCTCCAGGAGATCTTCCCAACCCAGGGAATGAAACTGGGTCTCCCACATTGTAGGCAGGTGCTTTACCGCCTGAGCCAGCAGGGAAGTCTATAAGGGATGTACCAGTTTACATTTCCGCCAACAGTATAGGAGGGTTCCCTTTTCTCTGCCCTCTCTCCAGCATTTATTGTTTGTACATTTCTTGATGATGGTCATTCTGACTGGTGTGAGGTGATTTCTCATTGTAGTTTTGATTTGCATTTCTCTAATAATTAGCAGCGTTGAGCATCTTTTCATGTGCATCTTGGCCATCTGTATGTCTTCTTTGTTTATTGGGGTCTTCTGCCCATTTTTTTTATTATTTTTTTTTAATATTGAGCTGTATGAGCTGTTTGTAAGTTTTGGAGGTCAGTCTCTCATTGGTTGCATTGTTTTCAAATATTTTATCCCATTCTGTGGGTTGTCTTTTTGTTTATGGTTTCTTTTGCTGTGCAAAAGCTTTTGAATTTAGTTCCGATTTGTTTATTTTTGTTTTTACATCCATTACCGTAGGAGACAGCTTGAAAAAGATATTGCAGTTATTTATGTCAAAGATTGTTCTCCTTATGTTTTCCTCTTAAGAGTTTTATAGTATTTGGTCTTACATTTAGGTCTTTAATTCATTTTGAGTTTATGTTTGTGTACGGTGTTAGAGTATGTTCTAATTTCATTTTTTTACATGTAGCTGTCCAGTTTTCCTAGCAGCGTTTACTGACGAAACTGTCTATTTCCCCATTGTATCGTCTTGCCTCCTCTGTCATAGATTAATTGACCATAGGTTCATGGGTTTATTTCTGGGCTTTCTAGCCTGTTCCATTGATCTATAGTTCTGTTTTTGTGCCAGTATCATACTGTTTTGAAGGCTGTAGCTTGTAGCATAGTCTGAAGTCAGGGAGACTGACTCCTCCAGCTTCATTTTTCTTTCTAACGGTTGCTTTGGCTATTTGGGTTCTTTTCTGTCTCCATAGAAATTTAAAATTGTTTTTGTTTTAGTTTTGTGAAAAATGTGATTGGTAATTTGATAGGGATTGCACTGAATCTGCAGATTGCCTCAAGTAGTATGGGCATTTCAACAATGTTGATTCTTCCAGTCTAAGAACATTGTATATCTTTCCATCTATTTGGGTCATCTTTGATTTCTTTCATCAGTGTCTTATAGTTTTCAGAGTACAGATCTTTTGCTTCCTTAGGTAAGTTATCCCTAGGTATTATATTCTTCTTAATAGTATGGTAAATAAGATTTTTCTTTAATTTCTCTTTCTGATCTTTCATTGTTAGTATATTGAAATGCATCAGATTTCTATGTATTAATTTTATATCCTGCAACTTTACTGAATTCATTGAGCTCTAGTAGTTTTCTGATAGTATCTTTAGCATTTTCTATGTATAGTATTATGTTTTCTACCAACAGTGACAATTTTCCTTCTTTTCCAATTTAGATTCCTTTTATTTCCTTTCCTTCTCTGATAGTTGTGATTAGGACTTGCAAGACTATGTTGAATAAAAGTGGAGAGAGAGTGGATATCCTTGTCTTTTTTTCTGATCATAGAGGAAATGCATTCAGCTTTTCATCACTGAGTATTATGTTGGCTTAGGTTTGTCATATATGGGGCCTTTTTTAAGTTGAGATATGTTCCCTCTGCTCCCACTTTTTTTTCATCTCTTCAGATATTTTTTCAGGTCCTTTCTCTCTCTCTTCTCCTGGGACCCCTATAATGCAAATGTTGGTGCATGTAATGTTGTCCCAGATATCCCTTAGACTGTCTTCATTTCTTTTCATTCTTTTTTTCTTTGTTTCATGGCAGTGATTTTCACCATGAATTTTTTTTAATTTCAGTTATTTTACTCTTTCAGTTCGGTTCAGTTGCTCAGTCATGTCCAATTCTTTGTGACCTCATGGACTGCAGCACGCCAGGCCTCCCTGTCCATCACCAACTCCCAGAGTTTACCCAAACTCATGTCCATTGAGTTGGTGATGCCATCCAACCATCTCATCCTCTGACGTCCCCTTCTCCTCCTGCCCTCAATTTTCCCCAGCATCAGGGTCTTTTCAAATGAGTCAGCTCTTCGCATCAGGTGGCCAAAGTATTGGAGTTTCAGCTCAACATCAGTCCTTCCAGTGACCACCCAGGACTGATCTCCTTTAGGATGGACTGGTTGGATCTCCTTGCAGTCCAAGGGACTCTCAAGAGTCTTCTCCAACACCTCAGTTCAAAAACATCAATTCTTTGGTGCTCAGCTTTCTTTACAGTCCAGCTCTTTAGCTCTGTAATTTCTGTTTGGTATTTTCTTATATTTTCTCTTTGTTGAAATTCTCACTTTGTTCTTGCATTATTCTCCTGACTTTGGTGTGCATCTTTATGACCACTATTTTAATTCTTTATCAGGTAAATTACTTATCTCCATTTCACAAGGTCTTTTTCTGGACTTTTATTTTGTTATTTTGTTTGGAACATATTCCTGTGTTTTTCATTTTTCTTTACTTTCTGCATTGGTTTCTGTGCATTAGATAAAAGAGCCAGCTCTCAGTCTTGAAGAAGTGACCTGGTATAGAAATGAAACTTATCATTCAACTCTGCCCTAGCTCTTGGTTGTCTCTCAATCATCGGTGATTGTCTAAGCAGCCAACTTTATTCTTGGTGACTTCCAGGATTTGAAGGAGTGCCAAGACTTGTCAGTGGAGATCTCAGTGGGGAAATTTCAAGGGGATCTCAGTCAACACCAGATGTGGGCTGACTGGAAGCCACACCCCCAGGAAGCAGCATTTTAGAATATGCAAATATACCTCTTTCACCGGGAAGATAAGAAGGCATTTCTGTCTGCTCCCTTTGTACTGAGCCCTGGAGGCTGGCCAGTTTATAAGAATAAGAACCATTGATTTGTTGGCTACCTTCCAACTGAACCTGTTAACACAGCCCCACTGGACATCAGACTCTCAAGGATGTATCTTTTGGGTGACAGCCACAAAAGCCAGGATACCAGATGTATGCACAAACTGCTTTATCAGAGCTACTGGTGACCCTGGGGTGGGACAGAGGGAGACTGCAAAGATGGACACCCACTGGCCTCCCTTGTCTTTGGAGAGGAGAGCAGCCAGCTCCTAGGAATATATTGTTAGAAACCTGACTTTCAGGCTGCAGCTTGTTTTTAATATTTTTTATTTATTTTTGGCTGCAACTGTTCTTTATTGCTGTGCACGAGCTTTCTCTGGCTGTGGCAAGCAGGGGCTACTCCCTAGTTGCTGTGCACAGATTTCTATTTCGGTGGCTTCTCATTGCAGAGCACAGGCTCTAGAGCATGCAGTAGTTCTAAGGCTTCAGTAGTTGTGGCTCACAGGCTTAGCTGCTCTGAGGTATGTGGTATCTTCCTGCACTAGGAATTGAACCTGTGTCCCCTGCATTGGCAGGCAGATTCTTAACCACTGGACTACCAGGGAAGTCCAACACTATAGCTTTTAAGATATGTAGATAGGCCTCTTTGATGGAAAGACTGGGCTTTTCAGTCTGTTGCCTCTGCACCATACCTTGAGTGGGTAGCTGGTTAAGAACTGTTTTTCTGTCTGTTTTTGTACTGCTGCTGCTGCTGCTGTTACTGGGGAACCCACAAATACACGTTCTGCTGGCCACCAAAGTCAGGTTATCAAGGGTTGCATCTCCCGGGTGGTAGCTGCAAATGCTGGGGTGCCAGTTGTGTACACAAGTTCCTTTCTGGGAAATACTTGTGACCTGGACTGAGACAGAAGCAGAGTGTGAAGCAGATGGCACCTGCCAGCCTCCCCAGTCTCTGGAGTGACTGTTGTTGTTTAGTCGCTAAGTAGTTATCCCCTAGATGCCTTAGAAGCCTACCCCTCAGGCCATCACTTTTAAGATAAACAAATATGCCTCTTTTTTAGAAAGATTGGACATTTAATTCTGCTGCCTCTGCCCTGGACCCTGGGGTCATAACCTTGATGAATCCATGGGAGTCGGTTAAGAACTGTTTTTTTAATTTGCGATAGCTTTGTAGATCTCATGGATGTAAGCCCAGTTGCCTTGTAGAGGCAGATGTCTTGGGGGCTCATCTCTCAGGTGGAAGTCTTAAAAGTTGTTGCACCAGATATGCAAACTAAACGCTTCACTCCTCAGAGAGAAGCTCAGAAGTGCCAGTTCCCATCCCAGGTGTGTGTCACTGAGCTGGGGGTGGGGTTCATGGCAAGACTGTGTCTCAGCACCTTCTACCTATTTTGATATGGGTTTTTTTCTCATTTGCCAAATATGTAGGAGCCACTCAGCTAGTTTCTGGGTTTCTCTCAGTGGTACTTGCTCCCTTCGGAGCTATAGATTTGGTATATCCATAGGAGGAGGGGAATTCAGGAAACTCTTATGATGCCATCTTGAACCAGAACTGCAAATGCTTTCTTAACCTTTTCCTTCCCATGCCTTATTTTCTCAAATCTCAATCTAAGACTTCATTTCTGTTTTTCAAACAGTTGAGTATCTCACCTCTAAGAACAGTTTCTTAATACCTCTGGTTTTTCCCACTGAACTCTTTGCCCTGCAAAGCTCCAGTGGCTGGGGATGCAGACTGGGGCCAAAACTGCTGGGTACCTGATACACAGCCTCCTTTATCCCTCTCACACTCCTTGAACCCTGGTTGTGTCCTCCATCCTCATCCTCCAGGAGAAAATGAATCCCTCTCTGGGCCCAGTGGGCTAAGTCATAATTTGTCCAAGACTTCGACTCTAAGCCACTGGTTCTATATTCTAAATGCATATTGAAGCCATCTTGGGAACTTTAAAAATCCCACCAATCTCACCTGGGATTCTAGGGCACCCTCAGGAGCTGTAGTTCGACTTCTGTTACCCTTGCAAAGTGAGTGCTTTTAGGTATAGTCATGTGATGCAAAACTGGCTGATGGAATATGAGGAGGAAAGGTTGGGACACTTCTGGGAAGGTTTTACACATTAAAAAAAAAGTAGTCGTGATTCAGAGGTGTTCTTTTTCTGTACCTGGAGGTTGTTGTCTGTATGTGCTCCAAGGTGAAGGAGCTTTGTTTAGTTTAGTAAATGATCTGTGAACATTATCTCATTTGATCCTCACACTACCCTCTGAGGTAGTTAATAGTTTGATCTTCATTATTATACCCATTTTTACAGATAAGAAAACTAAAGTTCATGGAAATTTCAATACATTTCCCCTAATGACAACAGCCAGTAGAGCACAAACCAGATCATTTTGGTTCTTAAAATTATGAGTTTCTTACTCTTAACCAGGGGTATGCTGGTAAGCTGTCAAATAAAACCAAACCAAACCCTGATTTTCACGGTGTAAATAGTTCCACCAGACCCGATTTAAAGCTGCCGTAGTGAGCTCACTCATTACTGACTTGGAAAGAGATGTATACAACTGGTTCCTGTAAGCCAGTATGAGCCAGCTCCGGCAGAACGTGAGAAGATGGGGCAAGTGCTTGAATCCAGCCTTTGATGCAGAGATCTGTATTTCTCCCCAGCCTTTCTCTCAACACAAATCTCCCCTGAGAATATCTTTATACTGGAGTTCTGCCTACTTAGGAAGGACATTTAGCTCTTTTTCCTAGAAAGCAAATCGGCACAATGAGGAACAAACCAATAGGGGTGAATTTGGTGGTTTCCTAATGTCCCCAGGATGCTATTAATGCAGACAGGAGTCCCAGAAGGCTATTTATCAATCTACATGATGGTGAATCAAGAGAACTGTTACCAGTTGTTTTACCTCTTTGTCATCTGAGCTGCTGTGCAATTGGTACACACTTGCTGAGCCCATAAGCAATGCTGAGCACAGGCGCAGGACTGTGTGGTAGAGTGAAAGCAGCAGAGGCCCTGGCCAGTGGAGACATGGTGAGGCAGCCCCAAGCCTGCCCCAGTAGGCCCTGGGGTGTGGCACATTTACAGTGTGCATGCTAAGCCCATTCAGTCTGTATTGTGATGGTCTCCTAGGGTTGCAACAGGCCTTTCTGAGATGGTCTGGTCTGACTTCCTGTCCACCATCCCACCAAGGATCCTTGAAGATATCCAGTGACGGTGAACTCCTCTTTCCCAAGAAAGTTGATTAAATGCTTGAGTACCTTTGTGAAAAAAGTTCACTTTTATGCTAAAACAAATTCTGTAAACCCTGTTGCAGCCTGACAAGATCCCAGTTTTAATCCCAGTTCAGTTCAGTTCAGTCGCTCAGTCCTGTCCAACTCTTTGCGACGCCATGAACTGCTGCACACCAGGCCTTGCTGTCCATCACCAACTCCTGGAGTCCACCCAAATCCATGTCCATTGAGTCGGTGATGCCATCCAACCATCTCATCCTCTGTCGTCCCCTCCTCCTCCTGCCCCCAATCCTTCCCAGCATCAGGATCTTTTCCAATGAGTTGCTCTTCCCATCAGATGGCCAAAGTATTGGAGCTTCAGCTTCAACATCATTCCTTCCAATGAATACCCAGGACTGATCTCCTTTAGGATGGACTGGTTGGATCTCCTTGCAGTCCAAGAGACTCTCAAGAGTCTTCTCCAACACCACAGTTCAAAAGCATCAATTCTTCGGTGCTCAGCTTTCTTTATAGTCCAACTCTCACATCCATACATGACCACTGGAAAAACCATAGCCTTGACTAGACGGACATTTGTTGGCAAAGTAATGTCTCTGCTTTTTAATATGCTATCTAGGTTGGTAATAACTTTCCTTCCAAGGAGTAAGATTCTTTTTAATTTCATGACTGCAATCACCATCTGCAGTGATTTTGGAGCCCAGAAAAATAAAGTCAGCCACTGTTTCCACTGTTTCCCCATCTATCTGCCATGAAGTGATTAGTTTTCTGAATGTTGAGCTTTAAGCCAACTTTTTCACTCTCCTCTTTCACTTTCATCAAGAGGCTCTTTAGTTCTTCACTTTCTGCCATAAGGGTGGTGTCATCTGCATATCTCAGGTTATTGATATTTCTCCTGGCAATCTTGATTCCAGCTTGTGCTTCATCCAGCCCAGCGTTTCTCATGATGTACTCTGTATATAAGTTAAATAAGCAGGGTGACAATATACAGCCTGACGTACTCCTTTTCCTATTTGGAACCAGTCTGTTGTTCCATGTCCAGTTCTAACTGTTGCTTCCTGACCTGCATACAGGTTTCTCAAGAGGCAGGTCAGGTGTTCTGGTGTTCCCATCTCTTTAAGAATTTTCCACAGTTTATTGTGATCCACATAGTCAAAGGCTTTGTCATAGTCAATAAAGCAGAAATAGATGTTTTTCTGGAACTCTCTTGCTTTTTCGATGATCCAGAGGATGTTGGCAATTTGATCTCTGGTTCCTCTGCCTTTTCTAAAATCAGCTTGAACATCTGGAAGTTCATGGTTCACGTATTGCCGAAGCCTGGCTTGGAGAATTTTAAGCATTACTTTACTAGCATGTGGGATGAGTGCAAATGTGCGGTAGTGTGAGCATTCTTTGGCATTGCCTTTCTTTGGGATTCGAATGAAAACTGACCTTTTCCAGTCCTGTGGCCACTGCTGCGTTTTCCAGATTTGCTGGCATATTGAGTGCAGCACTTTCACAGCATCATCTTTGAGGATTTGAAATAGCTCAACTGGAATTCCATCACCTCCACTAGCTTTGTTCGTAGTGATGCTTCCTAAGGCCCACTTGACTTCACATTCCAGGATGTCTGGCTCTAGGTGAGTGATCACACCATTGTGATTATCTGGGTCGTGAAGATCTTTTTTGTACAGTTCTGTGTATTCCTGCCACCTCTTCTTCATATCTTCTGCTTCTGTTAGGTCCCTACCATTTCTGTCCTTTATTGAGCCCATCTTTGCATGAAATGTTCCCTTGGTATCTCTAATTTTCTTGAAGAGATCTCTAGTCTTTCCCATTCTATTGTTTTCCTCTATTTCTTTGCATTGATTGCTGAGGAAGGCTTTCTTATCTCTCCTTGCTATTCTTTGGAACTCTGCATTCAAATGGGTATATCTTTCCTTTTCTCCTTTGCTTTTCACTTCCTGTCTTTTCACAGCTATTTGTAAGCCCTCCTCAGACAGCCATTTTGCTTTTTTGCATTTCTTTTTCTTGGGGATGGTCTTGATTTCTGTCTCCTGTACAATGTCATGAACCTTTATCCATATTTCATCAGGCATTCTGTCTATCAGATCTAGTCCTTTAAATCTATTTCTCACTCCCACTGTATAGTCATAAGGGATTTGATTTAGTCATAAGGGATTTGATTTAGGTCATACTTGAATGGTCTAGTTTTAACCCCGAGAGCTCTAAATTACCAGACTTTCTCCATATAGCAAGCATTAGTCAGGATGATGATGTTCAGTTGCTCAGTTGTGTCCAACTCATTGTGACTCCATGGACTGTAGCACTCTAGGCTTCCCTGTCCTTCACTGTCTCCCAGAGTTTGCTCAAACTCATGTCCATTGAGTTGGTGATGCCATCCAACCATCTCATCCTCTTGTCACCCCCTGCTCCTCCTGCCCTCAATCTTTCCCAGCATCAGGGTCTTTTCCAATGAGTCAGCTCTTCACATCAGGTGGTCAAAGTATTGGAGCTTCAGCATGAGTCCTTCCAATGAATATTCAGGGTTGATTTCCTTTAGGATTGACTGGTTTGATCTCCTTGCTTGAGAGTCCAATGGACTCTCAAGAGTCTTCTCCAGCATCACAGTTTGAAAGCATCAATTGTTCAGCATTCAGCCTTCTTTATGGTCCAACTCTCACATCCGTACATGACTACTGGCAAAACTATAGCTTTGACTATATGGACCTTTGTTGGCAAAGTGATATCTCTGCTTTTTAATACATTGTCTAGGTTTGTCATAGCCTTTCTTCCAAGGAGCAAGTATTTTTTAATTTCATGGCTGCAGTCACCATCTGCAGTGATCTTGGAGCCCAGGAAAATAGTCAGTATGGACTAGGTTATGCCGCAGTGGCAAACCACCACAATCTTAGCAGTAATAAAAATATGAATAATTATTGCTGATCTTGTAAAATATCCATCAAGGGTTGGTTGTGGGCTTGAAGGTGAGTGTTAGTTGCTCTTAGTTCACTCAGGGACCCAGTCATCATGTTTCAACATGGCCATTTACTCGGAGAAAGAGAGAGTATACTTGCTGAAGGGGAAAGACTGTCTTTCTTAGCAGCAAATGGTCTAGCTTACATGTACTATACATCATTCTCCTCTTAACTTGTTGACTAGAACTCTTCACATGGCCTCATCATCCATAATGGGGCCCAAAAGGGCTTCTTACCCTATGCCCAGGAGAAAGAGAGCTGGAAACACCTGGAGAGCAGCCTTAATGATCACCAGGGTAGTTTTTTGTATACTTGAAGGTCCTTTCCTTCTCAGTCTCATGCCCAGTTTACCCCCTCATTGCTATGTTACATGCTTTTTCTCCTCCATCACCCAGTTTACTCTCTGAACACGATGGAGCTTTGTATCTATATACTAGTATCCTCAACTGAGTGCAGTTTTTCAGGCACAGTCTAATCACAGCAAGCTCAGTGGGGCTCATCACCCCCTCCTCTGAAACAGTGCAGTGGGAACTCTGGGGCCTCGATTGCATTTGTATTTATTTCGCAGCCACGGCACCCTATCCCTGTATTCACTGGGCCATAAGCTCGAGGAGGCTGGGGACTGTGACTGTCTTGCTTGTCATAGTGTCTCCATCACTTAGCAAAAGGTCTGACAAATCCTAATAAACATTTGTTGGATGAATACGTACATTGAATTTATTCTCTTTGCTTCTGCCTACTTTTTACTCATGCTATCATCTCCATCTTGCCCCGATATACTCAGCTTCTTCAGACCCACGTACAAGTTATGTTTATTTCTTAAACTTATTCCAGCATAGAGATGAGTAAGAGTATTATCTTTGGAGTAAAAAAGTGGGTGGCTGACACCTAGCTGTGATGGCATCATTCAACAGCACATATTTCTTTAGCACCTACCACGGGCCAGGTGCTACAGACACAATTATGTGGACGATAAGACCATAAAGCTGCCTTACCATCGAGTGGGTTCATTTGGGTAAATACTGTCACATCTCTAGATTAGAATGCAAGGATCTTTGGTGGTTTTTTTTTTTTCCGCTTTAGTTTTTCCAGCCACAAAAGCATGTAGACATATAGTTGATGCTTAGTAAATGTTAGTTTCATGAGTGAATAGATCTCTAAGCTCCACTTTGCTTTATGTACCAGAATCTCCTGAGAAGGCATTTGTAGTTGGAAAACAAAGTAACACTGTGTCTAACTGTCATATTTGTGAAGTAGGTCATGATATTTGAAATCTAAAGTAACTAAAGGAAGATATGAAATTTGTCTATTAATCCCAGGGAAGCAGGAATTACCTTAGGTTGCAGAACGTTATTTCAGATTGGTACTAATCTATTAATCACCATACTTCGGGTACCATTGTTCACTGAATCCTGCTGGGCCACAAGGAAGTAAGCCTTTGTCATGTATGTTTTTGAAGCTCAGTTATGTGAAACCGATCATACTTGCCTGATCAAACAGTCTAGTAACCATCAACAAAGAAAACAAGATTAGACTTTCAAGACATGTCTTTCATGAACCCATGTACAATCCTAATGACTAGTAACCCTTCCGGTACTCATAAATTACTGCTAAGTGATTCTGCAATTTTGCCTGTACTTACCTAAATAATTGACATCATCTCTTTATCTCCCTTGGCCTACAATTCATTTTATCAATGACAATTGTATCCTTGAAAAGAATTTTCTTTGAGGAAATAGGGAACTGAGTTGAGGAATACTGCTTTCTCTTTCATTTACAAGTGCTGTATTACCAGTTTCTAGAAGAGGGCTTATCCTTCTTGTGATCTTGGCCTTATGGTAACTTTAGAAAGCCTTTTTCCTTTTCATGTGTGGACAGGCATGAGAAATGTGAAGGGCAACCTTGTATGAGATATGGATATGTGATTTTGGGGGACAAGTGATCTGTGTGAGCCTCAGGGGGATTTGGGATAGAGCTTGTGGAGTGTGTGCCAGGGTGTGAAGGTTGCACAGAAAGGGATAGCGGGAGGAAATCTGAGAAATGGAGGTTTTGCATGTGGTGAGGATAGTATGGAGTTGACATCTATTGATGGAGGCTGACGAACCATATTCCCCTGTTCATCTGTAGTCTTGAGACCATAAGGCTGGAAGAACTTCAGAGATCATCCAGGCAATTGCTGCCACTGTCAGATCAAATGACCACTAGACTAGCTTTGGTTTCTAATTTGAGATGTCTCCGAAGAAGATTCCTGTTTCAACCACTTGAATGTTGGACTGTACTCAGTGCCTGCACAATCTTCACTTTATTTAGCTCAAATTCTCCCAGCCGTGGTCTGAGCCCTTGGAAGAATGAAACCTCTGTGGGTAAGAACTGCCTTGGTGGTGTGAGAAAGGCAGCTCTGGGTGGTCTTTGGGTGTTGCATGAGGACAAGGGTGCTATGGCTCAAGTTCCAGTAAGAATACATAGGACTATGAGGTCTCCGGTTTTACCAGAAACCATAGATATCTTAAAACAGGAAGAAAAGGCCCTGTGTTCTATGATTGGCTTCAAGTTCTAATTCATGCCAGGGTGCAGTGGACATTGTGAGCACATGTGTTCTCTCTTCTGACCTGGTGTGTGTGCTGAGTGTCCAGAGCATGCCCAGCAGGTGCTGGTGTTGGGGTGTGGTTCTGTGTGAATCTGGTCATAAGTGAGTTGAATCCAGCAGAACAAAAGAATTCCTGAAAGGTTTAAGATGAGAGCCATTTTATGGAAAACCATGGGAACTTCTTAAGTCTCTTTTTTAAGGGTGAGCAGCACAGTTTCAAGCTTAACACTGACTCTGCATGTCAATCAGGGTAGGATGGACTCAGAACATCCTAGAAGTTTTTGAAAGAATCTCCTGAGAAACCTCTGCAGGCAACGACTCAGGAAAGTACAAAGCCCTCCAATTTGGAGCTAGCATGGCATCCCCATAGGTGAGAATGACAGCGTGAAGAACAGGGGGGTCCCACTTGCCCATTTTCCTGGAGGACATCACCTGCAATCTTCCCTGGTCCTCTGAAATAGCTGATGGAAATAATCGCTACCACTGACCAAGCATTTTCTATGTGCCCTGCTGTGGTACAGGCTTCACATAGAGCATCACAGCTAATCCCTGCAGTAACAGGACTGGCCAGGCAGGTGTCAATTTCACTCATTTCACCAATGAGCCCTCTGGACATAGGTTCATCTGAACTGAGTTGCAGATTGGACAGAGTGGGCCAGAGTGCAGAGTGTGGGCTAGAAAATGGTAACCTGGGGAAATGACTCCCTTTCTCCAAGAACACACATTAAGAGGCAGATTCAATGCACAGATGTGGGCTCTACCTAGCTCACTCCTTTGATGTCTTGCCTCCCAGAACCATGGTGGGCAGAGCAGGCAGGGTTGCCTCAGAGGCAGTCTATGCCTGGGCAATACCTGACATAGTGGGTACAGTGTGGGTAAGGGGGTGAAGCCGAAGATGTGGAAATACAAGGGATGGATGGCTTCCATTTCTGGGCCCTAAAAGAGCATATAATGTAGGCAAATCAGGATTTTATTTCATCTTTGTGTTTTTGAAAACTGGGTGTATGACCCATTGGGCTTGAAAACCAAATGACAGAGGGAGGGAGAGAGTATAGAGCTGGCTTATTACACCAGGGAATAAAGAATGCAAAAGGTGAGGAGGAGAGAAAGAGGAATTGACAGGGGAGTGGAGGTGATGGGGGTGCCTCTGGAACAAGAAGCCGAGGGTGGCACTCTTAGCCTTGGTTCTAATTCAACACAGGAAGGAAGAGAGACGATAAAGCCTCATTTATAGCTGCACTTGGACCTAATCTGTCCAACCTGCACCTCACTTTAGAGTGACATATGACCACAGGGCTCATTTCCATTGCACATGTCTCCGGCAGTATCAAAGCCTTATCCCTAGATGACGTAAAATGAGGAGTTACAGGAGCGGGTGCAACTCTGAGCCAGGGGCAATCAGAGAGAGCTGCCTAGTCATTGTAAGTCAACACAGCCAGACAAAGCAAACAGTATAACCAAGTCTGGGAATAGTGGGGATATAAAGCCTTATGGTGTTGGCCTGTGATACAGTCAAGGCCAGATCTGTGACTGGAATATCTTTATAGCAATGTTCACTGGGTTAAGATCAACAAGTGATAAATGGGGTGCTTTTAACTTGGCCTTTTCTTTGTTACCAAATTACATCAGCTCTGTAGCTGTAAACATGCAGCTGCCCAGGTTAGCCCCAGGCTGCATATCTCCTTTCTGATGATGCCATGTTACCAGCAGGGTGGGTGGCCAAGGTGGGTTACTGCAACACAAGGGCTCCTCCAGGAGGGAAGAGAAAGGGACTGGACTGCCCCTCACTGTGCACTCTCACCCCCAAGGCTCAGAGGTTACCCCAGGGGTTCACACAGGGTTTGCAGGATCCAGTTTGACCCAGCCTATTTCTTCTTCCTCAGGGAGGTCCAAGTCCTGATTGCATCATTCTGGCCTGCCCCAGTTCCTTTAAGAGAAGGTTGCCGCGGGGTGGGGGTGAGCCACTCCAGGCTCTTGACATGCAAATCACACAATTTCACTGCTGATCAAGGGTTCTGCAGACGGATGAGTAATACTGTCCTGCCCAGCTGGCAGTTTATCTAGCGCTCTCTGGTAAATCCAGTTTATACCCTTTTTATTGTGCTCAATACCTCACAAAAGTGGGAACAATAAAATTGACCTTAATGGAGGAATTTTAACAATTTGGGCTAAAACTGGGGACTCGGGAGTTAAACTGCCTGGCCTCAATCCTGACCCTACTGTTTCCCTTGTGTGACTTCCGACAAATTACTTAATCACTCAATACCTCAGTTTCCCCATCTGTACAGTGGAGATGAGACTACCCACCCCTTGGGGGCACTGAATGAGTAAATTCACTGAAAAGTGTAACAGCACCTCATCTGTAGTAAACGTACAATAAATGTTATCCATCAGTAAGTGAAAACTCCTTCTGCAGTCAAAAGATAATCAACATATCAGAGCAAATGCTCTCTTTTCCTTTCAAACACTCAGGGCTGCATGGCTAACAGGGTAGCATGGAATAGTTTGGGAGAACAGGGACAAATGGGTGTGGGGATGAGGGAGAAGGGTGTTAAGGCCTGAGGACTTTTCAAGATTCCTTTTTGAAGAAGTGAGATGGTCTTGGGGGAGGGAAATGGCAGTGTGACCTCGTCTTGACCTCCATGGTGCCCACCAGGCTCAGGGGACTGAGCAGGCCTTGCAGACTAAGCACCCGCTGATCAAATGGCTTGTGGCCAGCCCGCCTCAGGAAGTGCAGGCCCAGGGCCTTGTGATCCTCAAGAGGGAAGTACAGTTTAGGAGGACAGATGAAAGATATGAAACAGAGCTCCAACCCTAGGGTCGAAGACTCTCTTGAGTTTTAGGTCAATATCCTGTACCTCCTCTCTCTCCTCACATAGAAAAGAGGGATGGGGCAGAAATGTTAGAAATCCTATCAATCACTGCCAAGTCTGGCTGCTCAGATAAGCTGACAGGTCTGAAGTTATCTTAAAAGAATGGATTGAGCCCAAATTAGGGGACCCAGGTGGCAGACTTGGGAATAAGTTACCAAGAGGGAAGCTGCTGAGTCTAGAAGATATTGGGGTCCTTTGCAGGCCTGCGATGGTGGATTTTATAAACGAGCACAGGAGGCCTGCTCTGTTCTTTGTGGTTCTTTACACTGTGGACTAGACCGAAGCTAGTCAGCCCCACAGAGCAAAAGGAGACACAGAGCTGCAAAGTTGCTACGAAAGCCAGAGAGTCCTCGAGTCCCTTTCCAGAAGTCCGTTGGATTAGAACATCCGAGATTTAGACTCTAGACTGGACCTACTCTTTACCAAGTCTGAAACCTTTGGGTAATCAACTCAACTTCTCAGATCCTCTCTTGTTCTCGTGTACAAAATGCACCATGGTGCTCACCCTGGACATAGTGGTAGAATGAGCAGCTTGCCTCATGGGGGTATTGTGATGACCTAGTAAAATTACATGAGTGAGTGTATCTAAGAATGGCTGAGAGTGAAATATAAAGGGAGGCTTCTAACTCCTCTCTTCATTTAAAAGTCATTTTCCATCTTGAAATACAAAAAAGAACCTCCAACACTGACTGTCATTACTGCACAGATACCCCTTGGCTCCTCTGTAATTCCCAGTCCTGTATGTAGTTCTGGCCAATCTGGTGTGAGCACAGGGGATGCATGTTCCTGCTAGGAGAGGTAGGTAAACAGTCAGCACTGCCTCCATTTCTCCCTTCCCTTCCTATGGCAACCTTGGAATCTGCATAATCAGCTGGCATAGTGAAGAGTAGGAAGAGGGCTGTTGAACTTGCTCTCACTGGAAGAGAAATGAGCAATTACTGTATCTAGCTACAAAGAGTTTGAGAATGAGTGTGTGGCAGTGAGGCTTAGCCATCATTACCCTGACTCAGAATGAAAGTTGTGGTTACGAAGAGACAGCCACATTCATTTAAGTGGCACACACAATGGGATGCCAACCTTTGCTCTCAGGAAGTTGCTTTGAGTCAAAAGTTCTATCTGTTGTGCTCAAAGCTTATTTTAATTACATATCTCCTCTCCTAGTGGGGATGGGACAAATCCTTCTAGACAAGTAAAATCCCTTTTGTTACAAAATGCATTTATTTCAGCCAGATAAAATTCTCCAACTGCATACATGGGTACATATGATAAGGTCCTTCTTCGATACATGTCCTGCTTACAAGAGCCATTTCTAATTATTAAAACGCGTAACAAACATCTTTGTCTCTTAAAATATAATTTAAATAACTTGCTAAGGTATAAGCCATAAGTCTGGTCATGGACCCGAGTGGAGAGGGGTTCTCCAGTGATGAGACCAGAGTAATATCGGCACATTGCCTCCACGATGAGATTCCACCAGTCAGTGAGCTGCTGAGCTCATCTGCTGGTCAACCCGCCAAGTATGTGGATAGCTGCTGTCGGGGCAGCAAGCTGCCTTCTGTGAAAAAAGTTATGTGCAGACAAAGGATGACGTAGGCAACGTGGAGAGGCATTTCACAGAATGCACACACCTTTCAGGTAACTTAAGGATGAAAGCTTGGTGAGAGCAAATCTGTTTACACTGCTGGGTACTGTGGCACCATCTCACTGGGCACTCAATAAATATCTATGAAGTGAAAGGAAAGATGAAAGAATAAGCTGTAGCAGTTCCCTTGATGGCCACTGTTGTCAAGATTGGGCTTTATGAGCTTTATGGACAATGTTTCTTGTTCAGAGTAAGTCATTCTATTTGGAAAGCCATCCCTTTCCTTTTCGTCAAGTTCTTCATGAGCATTTAGAGACTTCTTGCAGACTGCCAGTATTCGGGGCTCATTGGCTTACAGAAGAGCTGGGAGTGGGCCATACAACATCTAGGTTTGTCCCTGGAAGTAAGAATGCCTGAGTGACTTGGAAGTTCTAGGATCTGGTTTACTCTTCACACCTTTTCTTCTTTTGGCTCCTATTAATATCCTGAACCTGAAGTAGCCATGGAAACTCAGAGCTGAGCAGTGTATTTCTTCATGAAATCTCATTTCGGTATCCACTATTTCTAGGACCCTGGCTCCCTCAGAACTTGAAGTGGTTGATCTCTTGATGTTCCGTCCTTCACAGAGTTCTCCACCTGTTCCCTGAAGCTAAGGGTCTTGTTCTAACGTTGACACTGAGGAGTTCCCCACAGAGGAAATTCCTGGAAAAATCTCTCCTTTTGCTTCTCATACCATCTCTCCCATTCGCCACAGGCTATGGATGCAACTCTGGAGAGACAAAGGAAAAGTTTCTAAACTCATCCTGGTTAATCATAGGAAGATGTCCCTCATCAATCGGAGTTAAGACCGGTTCTTCCTTTATGAAGTCAGGGTCAAAATTACTGACGTCTTCTCGGGATTTCTGTCAAAAAGGAAACAAGGAAATTTTCAGATTCCGTGAATGAGGCTTATTAATCTTCTGTGGGACTTAGCCCTTACCAGTGAGTTCAGAGGCCGGCCCTGCAACTCTCTCAGTAGCATTATTTCCAGTTATGACAATTGGTTAAACAGTGCTTTCTACTAATTCTACTGCATTGTGTATTATTAGGGCATTTGTAACCACCAATTCACTAGCCTCATAAAAATCTTGCTGAGCAGACCAGTCTTAGGCTGGGAAGCTAAGGAATTAACTTGTTCACCTGACCCAGCCAGCTGGTTCATCCTGTCCATTTCGTGGAGGCACCACTTCTCAGCAGGCCATACGGGGGCCCACAAGACAAGAGAGGTTAAGTAAATTCACACTATGTGCTTGAAGAGATTTTCTTCAAAGACTTCTTGGAAATTCTGAGTTCAGGGAACAAATGCCTCTCACTTCACTCACCAGCAGATTCATTCTGCCCTGCTGGCAAAACTTCCCCTCCTCCCAGAGGGGCTGGCAGGGGGATGCCCATGAAAGGAAGTGGTTTTATGCTCTGGGTGTTTGGTATCTCAACCTAGCAGGCTGTTACAGATTAAGCCAATGACATATGGAAAAGTGTATTTTACATCTTTATAAACTAGTGCCGGAGAGATCATTTTTACCATTGTGAGATCTCTCACTTTTCTTCCTGGAGTCAATGATATTTCTCTCTAAGCATCCCTCGTCCCCCTAACTCATGATGTACTGGAAGCCCAGCATCTCTGCCTTCCCATTGTGGTTCTCTTGACTCACCCATGAGAAACAGCTTGGCTCTCAGTCTAAGGGCTGGACCCCTTCAGGAATGCCGCTCTACTTAGCTCCCTCCCTTGGGGAGGCACCCACGGTGCTCCCAGGATTTCCTAGACAAAAAGGACTCGGCCTCTTTTGCCCTGAGCCATGTGCTGCAGGGGCTGTCACAGACCTGAGCTCTCCAAGCCAGGGAGCCAGGCTCAGGGCCCTGAGGAGCATTTCACATCCTCTCTACTTTCCTGGGAGCTTGGGAAAAGCTCCCTGACTATGGAGAATAAGGAAAGCAGCTAGAACAATGAATTTCTCAACCAAACTCTTTTGGGGAAACCTGGAAAGTTTCAAGGTCTCTTTGACTCCAGGAAATTTTAACTTGAGAGGATGAGGCTAAGGCAAGCAAGAGGTAAACACTTTTTTGAGACATAACCCCCGGCACACCAAGAGCTGTTGCCTTGGGGGCAAGGAGGAGTCCTGGATGAGGCTGCCCTGTAAAGCATCTGGCTGAACTTCCGGTCTGGTCATTCCCTGGTGGACCATGTAGCTGCTCAAGTGGAACACTGAGACAGTTTAAGAAAGAAGAAGGTCTACTCAGGTCGTCTCGGACACTTACGATTCTGGGTCGGAAAGGTGGTTCTACTTGGCGATGGTTCAGCTGGGTCCAGTCGATTTCCTTAAAGAAAGGGTGTCTCAAGATGGCATGCTCACCGCCTTGACTTGGGCTGCCCAAGCGCATGGTGGGGTTCTTGGTCATGAACTGAGAGGGGGAGAAAGACAGTCAATCATACAATCACACACAGTAAGGCTGTCACAAGACGGTAGGCATCAACCCTGGCAGAGGAGATGATGTGAGGCTTCATGGCTGATCTTGCTTAACCAGCTGAATTTTCCATCACAGGCGGCACAACGACTATGAATCATCCCGTCAAGGCGCAGTGGCTCGTGTGTATTTCTGGCCTTCCCCACTTCCATTTCAGACGTGGCAACCAAAATAAAACCGAAAGGCCCAGTTTTCTTTCCTGTAAATACCATGTATTTTTTTTCCCCCTTTAAAGAAAAGAAACTCTCTATAAAACAGTGTGCCTTTCTCCAGCACTGCAGTTGAGGATAGCCGGCAGCTTATGAATGGGGCTACTTTTCAGAACAGCTGTGCCATTTTTCTGAGCAACCTGACCAGCCGGCCAGGATTCCCGCTCTCTGACAAGACCACGGAGAGAAGAGAGAGAGGCATTATTCTGACGCTCTGGGTGAAGGAGTCGCCAGGGTGAGAAACTTAAAGTTCTGTGTTCGGGCTCCAGGAAAAACAAAGTTGGACACTTTTATTTATGCAACAAAGATATTATAGTTTTGACTGAGGAGTTTTTTCCTTCGAGATGCTCCCTTCTCTCCTGCTCTTCCATTTTGAAATGTTTCATGACTGAGACTCTTGCCACATAGACCAGAATTGGAACGCATTGCCACACATTTAAGGATTGTGTGTGTGTATCCATCCTCTGTATTTATATCAGTTGGGCAACTTCCTCACAACTGACCTCCTATCAAGATGTTTTGGGCCAACTCTCCTTTCACGGAGTGGTCAATACAGGCATTCTGATCATTTCCTGACCAAAGACCAGTACAGGATAACTCACTCTTCATGGCAGAATGCCATTTCTAATTTTAAAGACACATAGTTTTCCATTATCAAAAGAAAATGGCCTTGGATAAAAACTTTTTCAAAAATTTAAATCAAGTTATCTTTGAATGAATTTATAACAGTGCCCAAACACCCCTTTCCAAGGCTGACTTAAGAACACAAGGCAAAAGTAATGAGCAGAAGTTGATACTTCTTTGGAGTGGAATTTACCCAGTAAGTTTGAAAAGATCTTGAAGGTGCACATAAGAAAGGGTCGGGTTGGGAGATGACCAGCCCTGCCATGTCAGGTGTCCAAAGCTGTCAAACCTCCTGGGTCGCTTCAGGTGAGTGTGATCAGGTGGAAGGAGGAGGCTGCCAAGGTGCCTAAGCATATTGACAGGAGAGACCTCATAAAATGCTACAAAAGCTTCAAACGAGAGATAGTAAAAAATGATGGAGTTTAATGGTTTCTCCTCTTTCCAAGAGACGGGGAATGAAAGGCCTGGTGGTGCTGAATTTGGAGGTGGAATTCTAAAGTAAAAGCAGCTTTGAGAGCTTCTGCACAGTGAGTGCTCCAGGCATGTGGGGCGATCAGCAGACTTATAGGAAATGTCTCATAAACAACTCCATTCTGGAAGAGCTAGGCGCTCGTGCTGTGTGGGCTCTGCCTAGATAAGTGTGTGCCTCTTAGAAAGACAAGGGGAAATACACACACCGAAGAAATGAGTAGATTCCCTTCTTAGGAAAGTCAATGGGATACAATCCCTGATGGAGTAGCCATGACTGTTCTAAAAGCTAATTAACAAAAGACAATGCTGCAAAAAACTCAAGCTACAAGGGCAGCAGAACAGACCCAGATGGCTTGTGGGAAACTCCCAGGCCTGCCAACGGTGCGAGCAGAGGACACCTCGTGAATGTGTGGGTACAACTTGTTCTTCTGGGCAAGAGGAACAGTGCGGGGCTCTTGGTGCCAGGGTGGCAGAAGCCCCGGTGTCTGAACGCCTTTGCCCATTCTTCCCTGCCCTGGCACAGAAGCTAAGCTTCCAAGGGGCACTGTAGAAAGGCACTGACCAAAGAAAAGCAGACCAAGTCATGGCTGTTCTCCTCTATAGACTTCATCCCTGAAAACAGAGTCAGGCAGAATGACCCTTTCCACTAGCTTACACTTAGAATTCTGATAATGTTCTTTTGAATGACCAGGCAGTTTTGTGTTAACTTTAAATATCTTGATCCCTTTAGATACTGCCATCCACCTTGTAGAAGAAAAGAAAAGTTCAATTTATAAAAGTTGCAGGTGTTTATGCAAGGCAGTACACTAGGCCTCACGGGGAGGGGGGGTGTGCAGGAGGTGCCCAGATGACAAGCACAGTGTCTCTCCATGAAGGAGCTGATCGAGAGAAGAGGGCAGAGGCAAGCACGCTTTAACTAACACAGCTGGATAAAAGGAAGACATAGTCAAGTGCTGCGGAAGCTTTGAAGAGAGACTGGGCCACTAGCATTGGGGGGCTGGTGGTGAGAAGGCAGGCACTGGCCTCACAGAAGAGGGGATATTTGATGACACAAGGTGGATAGAATTACCACATGCCTGAGAACACAGACTGGCATGGCTGCAGGCAAGCACCCGCCACATTGGGTGTTTGGGCTGGCACAAAAGGACAGCTGAGGAACCGCGGGAGAGCCAACAAGACATGTCTACAGTGTATGTAGACGTGAATGATGAGAGCTGCCCTTGACCTAGGAGATGACTCTAGCCACGACATGATGGCTAAATCCCTCGTGGAGAGGGAAGAGATACATGGGGGTGACTAGTTAGGAGGCTGAGATCATTGCCAAGAAAACATACATTTGGAAACTAGAGTCTCTGGTTAGTGCGAGGAAAGGCAGGGAGCAAGCCCTGGAGGGATTGTGGAAGAAGACTGAGCAGACTCCACACTGCCTGGAGCTGGGGGGCAGAGAGAGGAGGGAGGCCAGGTCCCAGGGTCCTCTCTGGCTGTTGAGTGATGGAAATGGGTGACAGAAGAGGAACCAATTATAGTTGGGAGTACTGGTGTTAGCAGAAGTAGAAATAGTAGCAGCGATGACTTTTGTCAGAGGAATGAAGACATAATAAACATCTACCATTCTATCATTTCTCAAGACCTTACAGATCTGGCAAGTTGGTGAGCTCAGCTTTGCATCTGAGATGTGCAGACATCCACCAGGAGGAGCCTGACCAGGGTGAGAAGTCTGATTCCCAGGGATGATGACGGCATTTGGTAAGATAGAGCTGAGGCTGGTGTGCAGGGAAGGCAGATGTGGAGGGAGACAGAAGAGAACCGAGGGCAGCCCCAGGCCACAGTCATTTTATGGCCCATGTAGTGTTTTAAAATAATTTTAACTACTTGTCAGTTCAGTTCAGTTCAGTCACTCAGTCGTGTCCAACTCTTTGTGAGCCCATGAACCACAGCACGCCAGGCCTCCTTGTCCATCACCAACTCCCAGAGTTTACCCAAACCCATGTCCATTGAGTCGGTGATGCCATCCAACCATCTCATCCTCTGTCGTCCCCTTCTCCTCCTGCCCTCAATCTTTCCCAGCATCAGGGTCTTTTCCAATGAGTCAGCTCTTCGCATCAGGTGGCCAAAGTACTGGAGTTTCAGCTTCAACATCAGTCCTTCCAATGAACACCCAGGACTGATCTCCTTTAGGATGGACTGGCTGGATCTCCTTGTCAAAGAAGTAGCAAATGTCACATCACATGAAAGTCAAGTTTTCCAAATTCTCTTGGGAGATGGAATATTCTGAAACACTGGACCTGTACTACTTCCTGGTGAAAATGACCTGAGTTGAGCATGGCTGCCTCCTTGGCTGGGGCATGTGACCCCAGGTCCCAGCACTCCTCACGGCCTCACACCTGGCTCCACGCTCCCCTGGCTCCACATATGCCTGTGCTGGCTCCCAGCCCTGGCACAGGGTGGGAAGAAGGCCGGGGTGGCAGCAGAGCTTATGAGACAGTCAGAGGAGGACAGAGATCAAGGAGCAAAAACTAGGAGGGGGACGATTCCGAGGAGGAGCCGGGGGGTAATCTGTGGTGCTGAGGGAGCAGAAGGCCAGTTGAGGCTGGGGGGAGGGTTATAGCTCCTCTATGACTAAGCCCCACCCCCTAGCAAAGATGCAGAGATGGGAGGTGAATCTTTCTTGGCACACATCAGTGCAGGGGGCTGGGGGCAGAGGGGGTTCGCGGCCCTAGGCCAGGCCCAGGACTCGCCTTAGGCACTGTGTTCCTGCTGCTGTGATGGTGATGGCACCATCCCGTTGCAGAAAACTTTCTCTATTTGCTTATGTCCCTACTGGGACCCGCAGCCAAACAAGTTAACAACCATGGTGTTTAGAGGCATCACTCATCCATGTCTAAGATCATACTAAAACTTGTCTCACCTCAACTGACCTTCTCCCTGACTGTGGTCTCAAAAGGGGAAGTCTGCCCAGGAGGAAAATATAGTGACTCCATGAAAGATTTTGGATGCATTTACTGAAGGAAGCAGAATGTTTGCTAGATTCAATGAAGGCGTTTTATAAGCTGCAAAGAGTGAGGAGGCCAGGGTGGAAAATCTGATTCCACCTCGAATGTAAGTCTCCAGCTAACTGGAGATCAGGGGCAAGAAAGTGTGGACACCTCTTGTATTCCCCTTTCTCCTGAGGCCCTCATGAAGGTGGAAAGAGGGTCCTAAAGGGATCAAAGCACATCTGTCCAGAGAATGAGAAACAACAGTTCCTTCCAGGCTGCAGAGAAGGCAGGACGACAGTGGGAAGCAGTCAGCCAGGTGCCCCACCCGAGGAAACACAAGTGATAATGGCCTAGGTCTGTACAGGAATGTCCTGCGAAGCCTCCTCCCAGCCAGGGATGGGTACATAAAGGATGTGAGAGCTCCTCTGACATGCAGGGCACAGAGGGGAAGTGGTTCGGCTCCTCAGCTTCATTACTGTGTTTGGATACCAGTTCTCCCATGAGCTGTGTGAACTTGGACAAATGTATTAACTTCCCTGGACTTCAGACTCCTCAACTATAAAGTATATATATTTTTAATTTCCTCATATTACGATGAGTAAATGAATGTAAAATACCAGCACAAAGCAAGCCCTTAATCAATGCTAGTGAGTTTCAGCAAGCATCTTGTTAAACCACTTGGAGGGCCATCCTGTTCTACCTAAATGCAGGGGCATGGACTGAAATGCCTCTCAGAGAGGAATATCTGAGCTGAGCCTTGGCCCTGAGGTTTATCTGGCCCTCTCTCTCTCTGCTATTCTACTTTGTAGCCAGGAAAAGGGCACAAGATCTGTTTCTGCCTTCACAGTCCCAGACTCCAAAAGGGGGTGGTGGTGGTGGTAGTGATGGTCTTAGGAACAACAGCAAAGATTTCTTTGCTGATTTTCTTTGAGAAAAGCAATCTCAAAGATTGCTTTTCTGACAGCAATTCTGTCTGATTTCTAAAGACAATCTGAAAACAATAATACAGACAATACTCGGGTTTTAACGTGCAGTTATATCTGCTTTAACAACAGAAGGGCAGTGCTGAATGCACGGTGAAGAGCGCACTTGAACACCTTCCTGTAAATCTGAGATCAGACAGTACCTGTCATGTCTTGTGGGCTCTGCTACACCTGAGGCGGTGGGGGTTTTGAGTTGTCAGATGTTCCAGAGGATAGAGTTCAAACTCACCCTGTGTAACAGTGCATCTAGAGATAGGATCCAAATGTACTTTGAAACTCATTCAAATGTACACAATGATTGAAGGTATTTTTTCTTTCAGAATCTGATTTCATAGGAAGAAGACTAGTTATATAAACAGAGTGATTAATAAGATTTTCTTTCAGGAGAGAAAGAACACTGTATTTTCTACTTAACAGAAGGATTTGGCTGTTGAGCAAACAAAGTGACCTCCTCCTTCCTTTCAACTTCAGACCAAAGGTTAACAGTTAGTGCTGGGAAGCTAAGAGGGCATGCCACAGGACATCTCCATCAGTATTCCAGGGAAAAACTCCTAGTTAGGAAGAATGAATTTTATGGCTCTACAGAGAGTTCTGAGGTGGGAGAGCAGAGAAAGAATACAGAACACAGAACAGAATATGGTGCATGGCCATGAAGGCTCCCCCCGCACCGAGGGCAGATAAAATGTATGCTTGTATATGTTGCAGCCACCGGGGTCTGTGTGTTTTGCCACTGTCACAGGTAGAGTCTGACGTCATTATAAAGACTAGTCAGCCACCTTTTTCTCTCACCCCGCTTCCAGCAGGCTGCGGTGGTAGGGCACAGACCCGAGAACCACCTGTGCCAGCAGCATCATGTGGCCCAGGGCTGTGGTAAGAGGGATGAGGTTGGGCACTGAGTCAGCTGATGGGGCAGCATGGGAGGAAATGCAGATTAGAAAACTGAGAAACAAACAATCCAATCAAAAAAATTGGGCAGAAGATCTAAACAGACATTTCTCTAATGAAGATGGACAGATGGACAAGAGGCACATGAAAAGATGCACAACATCACTAATCATTAGAGAAATACAAACCAAAACTACAATAAAGTATCACCTCACACCAGTCAGAATGGCCATCATCATCAAAAAATCTATAAACAATAAATGCTGGAGAGGGTGTGGAGAAAAGGAAACCCTCCTACACTGTTGGTGGGAATATACATTGTTACAACCATTATGGAGAACAGTATGGAGGTTCCTTAAAAAAATAAAAATAGAGCTACCATATGATCCAGCAATCCCACTCCTGGATATATATCTGGATATATATTAGATACATATCTAATTTGAGAAGATATCTTCACCCCAGTGTTCACTGCAGCCCTATTTACAATCACCAGGACATGGAAGCAACCAAAATTTCCATCAACAGAGGAATGAATAAAGAGGATATGGCACATGTATACAATGGGGTATTACTCAGCCATAAAACCAATTGAAATAATGGCCATTTACAGCAACATGGATGGATCTAGAGATTGTCATACTGAGTGAAGTCAGACAAATATCATATTGCTTATATGTGGAATCTAAAAAAATGGTACAAATGAACCTTTTTTACAAAGAAATAGTCACAAATGCAGAAAACAAACTTAAGGTTACTGGGGGGGGAAGGAGAGAGGGATTAATTGGGAGATTAGGACTGACATATACGTACTACTATATATGAAACAGACAACTAGTAAGCAAGTTTGTTGATTATATTTTTCATCCTGTCTACGGTTGGAATCCAGCAGGCTGTTCATGGGCATATACTTAATTCTTTATCAATGCTCTTAACACTTTGCCTTGCTGATGTTTTACATTCATTATAGCTTCCCCTGAAACTCAAGCTATCTCAGTAGCTTCACTAAAGTTATGTTACAGTGTTGGTTAAAAAAAGAGGTAAAGGTCAAAAGCGAGTCTCAGAGAAGGAAGCCCAAGGTCGGGCACTTGTGCCAGTGCCAATGCCAATGTTGTTGGCCAAGATGGTTTTATTCCTGACAAACCAATCCCAAGCAGCTCTGACTGATGGGGAGGGTTTCATTGCTCTCCAGTAACTCCCAAATATTAAAGGAAAGGGAAGCTCTCCTGACAGCTATGATCCTCTAAAACGCAGCTATTGAAAGGGAGCAAGTGTTGAAGAAGGACCCTCCAGAGGCATACTACACAATGTCTTCATTTCCCCTTGATGAAACCCAGTTCAACACCCTTCTTTACTCTGGATACACATTGTCTTGGGTGTCCAAACCAAACCTAACCATCACCTGCTAAAAAGGAATGCTGTTTGATAATTGGAAGGGACAAATCAAAGAAAACAAAGTGTGCTACTTCTGTTCATTAGATTTTTTCCAGCTCAATCTCTTGGGACCCACAGACATCAGTTAGCAAACCTCTACATAGAAAAGATTTCTATGCTCATTTTATAAAACCTGACATTTCTATCCTGTTTGAGATACGAAGATTAGAGAGTCATGTGATATTAATACTTTGTTTAAAAAATCCTTCATACTGCTAGCCACAGATAAAATAAGTTTTCTAAGAACAGAGGTCCTAACAATCTAAAATGCGGGAAGGAAGTTGAGAACAGTAACTTTAATAACATGCCAACAATGAAGTCTCTAGGATGATCAGCATTTTTCTGTCTTCTGCCTATACCAGCCTGGTCTGTCTGTGAGTAAATGGCCCATTTCTGTAGTGTCAATTTCAGTAAGAAGCCCAAAGCTCCATTTCCTCCTATAGGAGCTCCAGTCCTGGCCAAAGGCAAGCGCTGCCAGGCTGCATGTTAACCATCCTCTTTTTAAAGGACCTTTCGGTAACTGACTTTTGGATTCTCCCAGTAACAGTACTTGAAAAATTGGCTGTAACGATGGAGAGCTGGACCCTCCGCTTCCCCAGGCTGGTCCCAGGCTTCCCCTGCTTCCTCGGCCTTCCTCTGGCTGACCATCTTTGGCTACTGCCTCGAGCGCTCCAACCTCTGCCAGGAGGGGAGCAGGACATGCTGAGGAACACGCTCAATGCCACCCTGGTTAACTGCCTGGTGACAGGTATGGGACACACTCAGCGCTAAAACAGGATCCCCGATTACTTGTGGTTCCCTCTCTGTACACAGAGGTGAGCGAGACTCCTGCAGACAATGCACAGAGGAATGAAATCTGATAGGTGTGATGACAGATAAGCCTACACGCAAACATACACTTTAATTTCTGTAAAGCTCAGAAGCAAGAGCATGCTATAATCTCCTTCTGAGGCCAAGTTTACAGTGCTTCCTGAACTGACAAAGGTGACTCAGGAGAACGCACCAAACTCCTTTCAGCACTTATTTAACCTGGCCACCTGTGTGAGCAGGAGAAAAGGGCGTTGACTGACCTGAGTCAGCACTGGCGCCTTGTGATCTCTCACCGGAGATGATGGAGCACAAAGGAACGCTCACCTCAGGGAGGCCTTCACCTTCGTAAGCTCTGGGGACTCAGGAGGATCGCCCCCGCCAAGCCTCTCTGGAGCTGATGAAGCCAAAGTTCAGTGCAACTGCCGAAGCTCTAAGCAAACCATATATTTCCTTCTGTGTCATGATTATTAGCATTTTGGGATAATTGAATGCCACTTTAGGAAACTCAGTGACATGATGGCCAACAGAAAATGTGTTTATACTGAAACCAAATAAAAAAGTTAAGAAATCATCTTTAAGGTCAGCAGTCTAGAAAGTCTACATCTGTTTTTCACACAAGAGTGTGTATCTATTTATCTTTCCTCTGCTACCTTCTGTGGATGTTGCCAGTTTTTATATAACCTGTTCTTTGAGAGCAGGGATAAGATAGTTTTGCTTCTGGAACATGCATTTAACATAAACCTTCACAGAGAAGATGAGACAGGAGAGACAAAAGGGCAAGAGAGAAAAATAGTCTTCTCTACTGGAGTGGATACTGGGGTTATTTTTAGTTGTCAGGATCACTGCTTAATGACTTGAGATTTTTTTTTTTTCAAGTAGAAAACTGGGCCAAAAACTGTGCACTCCACTCCCCCCCCCCCCCACCGACTGCTCCATGGGGAGTGTTCTCACCAGCAAGTTCTCAGCCCTCTCTCCAGGTTTATGTGAACTTTGGGGAGACTCTTGAGTTTTTGGTGTAAGGCTATCCAATCCTGTGGTGGGGGTAAAGATGATGAATGGCAGAGTGAGGGGGAAGGAAAGGAATACGGGGTTAGGGGTTGCGCTGGGTGAGATATTGGTGCCCACTCTGTTCAGCCCCTCCCTCACCGTGAACGACAGACAAGAACACCCCTCACCCTGAATTCAGGGGACTCACTGACGTTATCACACCATACAAAGCCCCCGGGTCATGAACATCTATGACTCTACGGTGTTAGATAAATGCGTATCCACACGGTTTCTACAGACATGGGATAATAATAATACCTTCTATTTTAAAGTAAGAAGGCCTTGAGAAAGCATTTCCTTCTGAAGGAAAAAAAAAAAAAAAAGGGCAGGAAAATATCCAGAAGACGCCAATTCCAGGAATGCTGCTGACCTTATGATCCAAAGACAAGACTGTCGGGAAATCTCAGGAAGCCAAGTAGGGATGACCCACCACACTGAGACAGTGGTGAGAGCGGATGTGAAGGGCTCGCTCAGGGATCCTGGCCCTTCCTGCCTCTCCCGTGGGGAAGGGCACACCCAGCAGAAAAGGGTCACACACAGAGATAAGAGGAGCAGTGTGGGCACAGCTCACCAGTGGGCGCTCTCTCCTTCTCCGTATTTTATTTGTTAAAAATCCTTCTTTGGGGTGCCCTCAGGTACTCAACTTGGGAGTGGGAGAGGTAAATGAGGACTTTGGGATTAACAGATACATACTATATAAAGTGGATAAAAAACTAGGACCTACTGTATAGCACAGGGAACTATATTCAATATCTTATAATAACCTATAACAGAAAAGAATATGGAAAATAATATATATTATATACATTAGCTATATCTATATCTGAGTCATTTTTCTATACACCTGAAACTAACACAGCATTGTAATTCAACTATACTTCAATTTAAAAAAATCATAAGCTCTATGGGACGCACGGCTCCAATAGTTTGTTGCTCCAGGAGACGAGTCTCGCTGAATAAAGACGCCAAAAATGCGAAGTGACTAGATGGGAACCAAGACAGAAAACTAGGGAATGGGAGATAAAGTGGCCTTATGAATAGGAATGCCTGCCCAGACACCAGCATTGGAGACGATGGATGAAGATCGGCTAATTGAAGAAGTCTTGGATAAGTTTGTTAATTGTCATGAGCAAACATACGAAGAGAACGTCTGAGAACGTTCACTCATCTTTCAAAAGATAATGTGACCGAAAGAGGAGCCTTTGGAACTAATTCTTCAGAAAACAATTTTACTTCAATAAAATTGACTCAGAGAAATGGACCAAATGACCACCGTCTTAGCAATAAAGCCCTCTTTCTTCGTACTTCGTCACCACGTCCGAAAGAAGAGCAGGTAATGATAGACGATGGCCAAAAAGCTGGCAGTTCCTTTCAAGGTGACCTGAATCGAGAAGGAGACGTGAAGGTAGACAATTTCCTTGATATAGAAGATTTAGACCTGGATAAAGAGATTAATCCCCAACTGAGCAAGGATGTGCTGCTGCTTCCAGGACAAGTGGAGCAGGAAGTGAGCTTGAGTGTTTCCTCTTACATTCCTTCTGTGGCCGTCCAGCCTCTCACCCCTGGAACAAAGCCTGGGCCCACCGTGAAAGGAACAGACAAACAAAGGGAAGAGATCGTTGGAGATGAAGTTCAGCCCTTCTCGCTTGAGGAAGGATTCGATTACGATGCGGTGGTGCTAACCCCCAAGTTCACTCCTGCAGAGATGAATGCCATCAAAGAGCTACCCAAGCAGAAGACAAAGAGCGCAGACTTACAGGAGCCCCATGACTGATCCACTCAGACCTCTTTACATTTATTTTTATTTTGTTCTTATTCAAGCAACATGAAATTAAAAGATAAACCTGTTGTAATCCCCTTTAAAAAAATAAAAAAAAAAAATCATAAGAAAAGATTTTAATTGAAATAAAAAAAAAGGCTCCTGGGAAAACAGAAATACAGCTCTCTCCAAAATAAAGAGCTAACACAGCCTCATGTACAATTAAGCACTTAATAATCTTGATGATGTTGGTGGATGTTCTAAGAGAGGATGAAGATAATGACAGCTCTCAGCGTGCTGTGAAATTACTACTCATAATTTAACAATACTAATAACTTCCCTGCATTGTGCCTGCCACTGTGAAAATGCTTTCATGGTGCTACCCCATTTGAAGACGGTACCATAGGTGTTATCATCACTGCATTAAGGAATAAAGACTGGGTAGCCATGGCAAGTAGACGTCTTGCAACCCTCAGACTAGTGTGTGTTCTTTCCATTCTACTATGTGAGGTTGCTTCACCTGCCAACCAGGGATTTAGACAAACTGCTTTTATACATCCTCCATCTCTGAAATTCTGTGTTTAAGTTTCTAATGGTCACCAAGCTCCATGACAAATGATTACAATCCAGAAGAGCATGCATGACTTCCTGACAGTTTGGGGATTATGACACCCAGTGCAGTCAACATTAGGAACTCTTTTTTTTTTTAATTTGAAATATACTTGATTTACAATGTTACATCAGTTTCAGGTGTACATCACAGTGATTAAAATGTTTATAGATTATATTCCATTTATAGTTATTGTAAAATATTGACTATATTCCCTGTGGTTGTACAATATATTCTTGTAGCTTACATATATTTTATATATACTGGTTTGTACCTCTTAATCCCCTACCCTTGTCTTACCACTTCCCTTCTTCCCTCTCCCACTGGTAACCACTAGTTTGTTCTCTATATTTGTGAGTCTGCTGCTTTTCTGTTATATTCGCTAGTTTGTTGTATTTTTTAGATTCCACATATAAGTGATATCCTACAATATTTGTCCTTTAACTTATTTCCCTAAGCATGACACCCTCCACGTTCATAACATTAGCAACTTTTGAAGTCAGTAAGCCCCCAGAATCACAGATGGTTACAAAATCCTTGGAAAAGGCCTGAAGTCCATATTTTTAAAGGAAGCAGGGTATCTTACCTTGATCTGAAATTGCAAAACAAAATGAAAGTTTGTTCAGAATCCTTAAAAATGTTTCAACCTACCTAGCTCCTAACAGATGCATTTCCCAAGCTCTCGGTTTTCTGGCTGAGGACTAGCGCTGAACCTGGCTAGCACTACTCAGAAGTTACTGTGAGCATCAGTTTCTGAGGAAAGCACACTGCAAAAGCACCAGCCTATTTCACCACAAGTAAAACTGGCAGATAGGCTTCAGAAGGAGATGCTTACACAACCCGAAGTCATTCTCTCTCGACCTCCTCACCGAATCCTCTTCCACTGTCACCCCTTCAACACTGGTGTCCCCAGGCCCCCTCCTTTTATTCTTCACCCCCTCCCCCAGTCCACATCTGCCCCCCTGTTCTCAATACCATGCTATCGTGGTCATCTGCCACCTCTCTCCTGAGCTCCAGGCCCACGTGACCAACTGCAAGGAATAGACCACTTTCCGAATGTCTCCCGGACCCCTCAGAGGTCCCATATGTCCTAAACTCATCTTTCCCAGCCCTCACCCTCACCTAATGCACCAACGGACTGCACTTCTTTGAACACACATGCTCCGCTCCCCTCTGAGAATTTGCACAGGTTAGTTCCTCTGTCTAGAATACCCTCCCCCCACCCCGTCAACCCTTCTGAACTCTTTTTTCTCAACACCCAGCCGACACGCTGGTTCCTCTGCCTGTCCTTATGTCACTTCCCTGTCCTTGACCCCAGAGAGAGCTTTGATCATTCCTCCTTGGCAGCCAGCTAAGTATCCGTTTACGTGTTCTCATTCCTCCGAGGCTGTGAGCAACAGAAGAGGCTGTGTCTTTTCAGCTTTGCTTCCCAGCACTTCGCACAAGGCCAAGCCAAGGGAAGGCATCTGACAAGTATTTGCCCAGTGGAATGAGACAAGGATCCTAATTCCCTCATGTATCAGTTTCTCCTATGGTCACAGGCTCATCTCAGGTCAACAGAGAAAGACTCAAATGCACAGTCTTTAAATAACACTCACATTCTTATCATAAATGTTATATCTTACTTTATGGAAAGTTAGATGGTTGGCGGATTCATGCTCTGTGAGTATTAAGTACATGGCACCCTGGAAGCTTCCTCCAGTGGCTCATGTTTCTAGGACAGTTGGAAAGAATCATATCAGGGAGTTATTTGGGTGCTAAACATGTGGGGCTCTAAAGGCAAAGGATGCTTATTAATGGAAAGGAGAATAAAAATGGGGAGTGGCCAGGTGTAGGCTAGCTCAGAACCCTGGACTGGGAGTCAGAAAAAACTGGATTCTGATCCCAGGGTATTTCCCCTTCACTGTGGTATAATATATAGAACACAATATTTACCTTCTTAGCCATTTTTAAGTGTACAGTTTAGTGGGATTAAGTATATTCACATTGTTGTACAACCATCACCACCATCCATCTACAGAACTTTTTTCATTTTCCCAAGCTGAAATTTCTCATCCCTTAAACCCTAACTCCTTACCAACCCCTCTGCCAGCCCCTGGCAACAACCATTTTGCTCTTGTCTCTATGAATTTGACTACTCTAGGGTTCTCATGTAAGTGGAGGTCCCTTTGTATTTGGTTTATTTCATTAAACATAATGCATTCAAAGTTCATCCATGTTGTAACAAGCATCAAAATTTCCTTCCTTGCTAAGGGTGACTAATCCATTGTATGCATATAACATATTTTGTTTATCCATTCACCTGTTGATGGACACTTGGGTTGCTTCCACTTTTTGCTATTGTTCAGTCACTCAGTCATGTCCAACTCTGCGATGCCATGGATGCAGCACACCAGGCTTCCCTGTCCTTCACCATCTCCCAGAGTTTGCTCAAACTCATATCCATTGAGTCAGTGATACCCTCCAACCATCTCATCCTCTCTCGCCCTCTTCTCCTCTTGCCCTCAATCTTTCCCAGCATCAGGTCTTGTTCAGTGAGTTGGCACTTCACATAAGGTGGCCAAAGTATTGGAGCTTCAGCTTCAGCATCAGTCCTTCCAATGAATATTCGGGGTTGATTTCCTTTAGGATTGACTGGCTTGATCTCCTTGCTATCCAAGGGACTCTCAAGAGTCTTCTCCAACACCACAGTTCAAAAGCATCAATTCTTGGATGCTCAGCCTTTTTATATTCCAACTCTTACATCCATACATGACTACTGGAAAAACCATAGCTTTGACTATATGGATCTTTGTCAGTAAACTGATGTCTCTGCTTTTTAATATGCTGCCTAGGTTTGTCATAGCTTTTCTTCCAAGGAATAAGCGTCTTTTAATTCATGGCTTCAGTCACCATCTTACAGTGATTTTAGAGCCCAAGAAAATAAAATCTGTAGCTGTTTCCACTTTCTCCCCATCTGTTTGCCATGAAGTCATGGGAACAGATGCCATGATCTCCGTCTTTCTGAATGTTGAGTGAGCCAGGCTTTTCACTCTCCTCTTTCACCTTCATCAAAAGCTCTTTAGATTCTCTTCACTTTCTGCCATAAGGGTGGTGTCATCTGCATATTTGAAGTTAATGATATTTCTCCCGGCAATCTTGATTCCAGCTTGTGCTTCATCCAGCCCAGCATTTCATGTGATGTACTCTGCATATATGTTAAATAAGCAGGGTGACAATATACAGCCTTGATGTACTCCTTTCTCAATTTTGAACCAGTCTGTGTTTCATGTCTGGTTCTGTTATTTCTTGACCTACACACAGATTTCTCAGGAAGCATGTAAGGTGGTCTGGTATCCCCATCTCTTTTAAGAGTTTTCTGGTTTGTTGTGATCCACACAGTCAAAGACTTTAGCCTAGTCAATGAGGCAGAAGTAATTTTTTTTTGAATTCCCATGCTTTTTATATGATCCAGTGGATGTTGGCAATTTGATCTCTGGTTCCTCTGCCTTTTCTAAACCCCGCTTGTACAACTGGAAGTTCTTGATTTATGTACTATTGAAGCCTAGCTTGAAGGATTTTGAGAATAATCTTGCTAGCATGTAAAATGAGCACAATTTCTACCTTTTAGATTTTGTGAATAATGATGTGAACACCGATGTACAAACATGTTCAAGCCCCTACTTTCAGTTCTTTGGGATATACACCCAGATATGGAATTGCTAGGTTATATGGTACTTCTAAGTTGGATTTTCTGAGAAACTGCCTACCATACCACTTTCCACAGTGCCTGCACAATATTACATTCCCGTGAGAACTACACAAGGGTTCTAATTTGTTTGTTTTAAGTAATGTGCTGAATGGCCTTTAGTGAGTCACAATTTCTCTGGACCTCAAGTTTCCTCATCTATTAAATGAGGGAATTGGAATGGATAATCTTTTAGGTTTCTTCTAGAAAAAAAAAAAAAAAAAACTATATTGGTCTAATTTAATCAAGTTGCAATTAGAGCCAGAAAGGAGTTTGAATGTTTTGTGAGGCATGACTTGCTACCTTAAACCCTCTTCCTAATACAATAAGTAGAAACATACTTTTTCAGAGAAAAGGGCAAAGAGTCTAAAAATGCACCACACTCTCACTGATGACATTGGCATCTGCTTCCTGAGCATCTAGTCTGTGCTCAGCACTGTTCCAAGTATCCCCCTCGTATCATCTCCAATCCCTAGGGTACAGATGAGGAAAACCGAGGCATGGCAAAATCACACTGTGTGCCCAAGTTCCCACAGCCAGCAGGTGAAACAGCCAACATCTGCCCTCGGACAGCTCTGCGCTGCAGGCCGGTTCCTCACCACCAGGCGCTGACACTTCCCTCCTAGGTGCGTCTCCCCATGTCTTGAGAGCTCTTCACTGTTTTCTTCCTTTTTTTGATCACACTTCTGTTTAAATATCTCAGCCCTCTGCCAAGAACAGCTGAATTTCCTCAGCTACAGCATTTAAGCTTTTTATTTTCAGGCCTGGGGGCTGAAATGTACAAAGCTGTCTCCGAAATCCTCTCGGTGAATATGTTTTAGTCATTTTCTCTGACATCTTTTCCAGTGTTTTTCAGAAAATTGCTCTTAAGGTACACTCCTGGAGGGAGGAAGAAACAGAATGCTTACCGTGTTTCTGTGTGGCTTACGTGTACTAATTCACTGAATCTGGGCAGTAACCCTGTGACATGGATTTTATTACTTTACAGATCTTTTGAGCAAGGACACAGATTCAGAGAGGTGTGTGAGCTTGCCAAGGTCACTCAGCCAGAGCGTAACAGAGCTGGCAGATAAGCCTGCCATGGACTGAAACCCAAGCCTCTTCGTACAGGAAGATGCCCAACGGAGAACACGGAGAGCCACTTAAGAAAGTCAGTGCTCAGCCAGTGACACAGCATCATCCACTGAGCTGCTGGCATTAGAAAGGGGCCAAAACAAAGGGAAGAGAAGAGGTTCACAGCTTCCCAGAAGCGAGTCTGCAGGGAGAGGGAACAGCTCGGGCCCCAGTGAAGAGCAAATTCTCGTGAGGCACCAGAGGCTGTTCTCTCCCAGAACAGAGATTGTGGAGGCAGGATGCTCCTAGATAACATATATACTAGTTACCAGCAATGTTTCTATATATATCGAAGATATAAAGTAATTGAGGGAGGGATAAATCAGAGATTAACATACACACACTACATATATAAAATAAACAACAAGGACCTACTGTATAGCACAGGGAGCTCTACTCAATACTCTGTAATAACTTATATGGGAAAAGGATCTGAAAAATAATGAACATATGTATAATAGACTCACTTGCTGTACACTTGAAACACACATTGTAAATCAACTATACACTAATAAAACTTAAAAAAACGTAATTGGATCTACCTGGTTAAATATAAATCATCTTAATAGTTCCATGTGAATCTTAACCTTGCTTTCTAGCTACTCTAGGTTTTATAGGGATTGGATTAAAAGGGGTGAAACCTGTGTCTCAGATTTAGTGGGGAAGAATTCTCTTAAGAGGATTCTAAATGCTAAAAAGAGGTTGCTGCTGCTGCTAAGTCGCTTCAGTCGTGTCCGACTCTGTGCGATCCCATAGATGGCAGCCCACCAGGCTCCGCCGTCCCTGGGATTCTCCAGGCAAGAATACTGGAGTGGGTTGCCATTTCCTTCTCCAATGCACGAGAGTGAAAAGTGAAAGTGAAGTTGCTCAGTTGTGTCTGACTCTCAGCGACCCCAAGGACTGTAGCCTACCAGGCTCCTCCGTCCATGGGACCCTCCAGGCAAGAGTACTGGAGAGCACTTCCAAAAAAATTAAGAGGAGCAAATGTGGGTGATGGTCAACTCAAACGCTGATGTGGTTTCTAAAGATTTCTCCCGGACCTGGATTCAAAAGGTACTAAGTGTTTATCAGAGAAAGACTGAACTGGACTGTTAATCCTTAAATAGGGAACATTAAAATTTCTTCAGGCACAGACTGACTTTTGTTTCCTACCCTTCATGGTACCAAGAACAATAACTTTTATATACTAAGGCCAACAATACCTATTTCCTTATGGCATGAACTAGCATTTTCATTTGCATTATATAACTCTGGGGTCTTTCTTTTAAACAGTAGAAAAGCTAAATCAGCTATGGTAATTGGACTAAATATGTGCATCATGAAAAACCATTAGTACTGTGATGGTGGTCACTGTAGGCCGCAGGGGATTAGCATGCCTTGGGAGTCAGAAGGACCCCAACTCTAGACTGTAGGACTGGGAGAGTAATAACTCAAAAGTAAGCCCAATTCTGTGGCACAATTTGTTGTGTTATCATAGATTAGGTCATCATAGGTAGCTGGGGCCAGCTGAGGTGAGTACATTTCCCGTCCAAGGGTTGAGAAATTTTAAGGCATAAATCTATAAAGACAAGCCCTTCTCCCTGATTTTTTATTAATGAAATTATAAAAGCCACATTCTCCTTAGTCTAAATTTTCTACTAAATATACAAATAAATTTTTCTTATGAAAACAGGGTAGATAGAAGACATTTGGTAGAATCCCAAAGTACTTCACTTTTATTTCTATGTGCAATTAAAGCTTCTTCAAATATCAGGAGAGCACTGGTGCCTGAACTTGAGAATCAAGTTATAAATTATGATTCACTTGGGCAATATTTACCTGAGAAGGATTTCAGTTATCATTTCCTGAAAAGTAGAGATTTCTCAGGAACAATCATGCCATCGGCCCCAGGACAGAGTGATATGTAAACAACATGTCTTTAAAATGACACTAATTATATTACTGGAGATTTCCAGAGAGATAAGTCTCTCACCAACAAAGCTAGTATTTCCCGAATTTAGTATTTTTTGTCTCCAGTCACTGGAAGCGATATGATTTGAGCAAAGTAATTTTATCCCATAGATACTACCCCAGAGAGAATGGATTGTTCTGATTTTCCTCTATTTGAAGAATATTCATCTTTATTCCCCTGTGCATATACTGGGAAATAATACCTGATTTCCTAATAGGGTATCGACCCAGATTACATTATTCTCTTATTAACTTTTTTATAACTTTATATTTTACTGGTATATTCAGGGTCTACAAGATATATAAGACTGTAAGGACAACAGGTGATGCCATAGACCTGGTAATAAACAATACTAAAAAATTGGTTATCATTCTGTACATTAAACAGGTCCTAGAATCAGAAGGTTATTGGCACATGGCAGGGCCCCTGATCAAAGCCCTGGAAGAATTTCTCTTTCTTGTTGGCTGTTCCTTCTTAATTTTTTTCTGTGTTTTCTTCATCTATTTCTTTTTAAAGCTTTTTATTTTATATTGGAGCACAACTGATTAACAATGTTGTGATAGTTTCAGGTGGACAGCAAAGGGATTCAGCTGTCCATATAGATGTAGCTATTCTCCCCCAGACTCCCTTCCCATCCAGGCTGCCACATAACATTTAACAGAGTTTTCTGTGTTACACAGTAGGATCTTGTTGGTTTATCCATGTGTATATTACTTGTTACTTTCTTATTTTCAACATAACAGCATCAAATCCACGTTTCTTCCACACTTGAAAATAAGGCTTCCATCACAATGCCTTAAATGCACAAAAGAAAGACTTTTTCTACATGATATTCCACACTGCACCTAAATTGTGGGCCTGGCACCTGGCTTGCACAAGGACAACATGGAAGCAAATGAGATCTTGCCCAAGTCTGAAAAACCTCTCTTCTCTCCCAGCACTACTGGAAAGGCCCCTTCATCCTGCTCCTTGGATGTTGCCAACAGAAACACAGTCAGTACAGAAACAACTGGTAGCGCCGTTTACACGACCCAGCAGCCTCATACGTCCTGACTGGATGAAACAGGTGCATCACTTCACCTACACTGAAGCCACAAGTGGTAGAAATACTTGATATTTGGCCAACAATGCTATCAATGGCTATTACATGTGCTCAGTTGCTCAGTCATGTCAGATTCTGCAACTGTAGCCCACCAGGATCCTCTGTCCATGGGATTCTCCTGGCAAGAATACTGGAGTGGGTTGCCATTTCCTCCTCCAGGGGATCTTCTTGACTCAGGGATCAAACCCACATCTCTTGTGTCTCCTGCACTGGCAGGCAGATTCTTTACCACTAGCGTCACCTGGGCAGTTGGCTCCAAAATAACTATTGTGTAAGACGACAAAAAAGCCTGAGAAAACTCTGGTTCTTTGATTCTATAGATTAAAACACACATTCCAGTTAGAGCTGGTAGGCGGTATCAAAAAACAAACAAACTTCAAACCCAAACAGCACACACAGCAAGCTGGTTTGCCATAGTTGGAAAGCTGGCCGAGTATGTCACACTTACAGATTTCAGGATCCCTGTGGCATCTTCATGCAGCCATGTAGGGTAGACCACTTCATCGTTCAGTATGGCCTCAAAGAGGTCATCTTCGTTCTCTGCCTCGAAGGGCGCATGGCCACACAGCATCTCATAGAGCAGCACACCCATGGCCCACCAGTCCACCGCGGGCCCGTAGAGCATCTCCTGGAGGATCTGTGCAAAGGGGTGACGTGAGAGGAGCTCTATGCATCTGATGAACAAATGCGCCCTTAATGACTACAGAAAATGAAGGATTAGGAGTTGAAGTAAAGCAAGGGAATTTCCTGCGCTGGCATGCATGTTTCAGTCCATCTCTAGATTGGGGTCTGTTTTCCTGGGGTCAAATCAGAGGCCTTCTCATCCTGGTGGTCAAACATCTATGGTCTGCTTAGGCCAAAATAATAGTATACGCAGATCCAAACCAGAAAGCGCTTTGGGACTACATGTGTGGAGGAGGAGGAGATGGGTTCACTCACTCTTATGGGGGCAATTCAAGAGCTTGTGGTTGTTTCTGCTAAATGAGGCAGGGATCAAAGCTCTGCGTAGAGACAAAGGAGAAAATTAAATGGGCCAGGTACGGAGCACACTTTGTCCTCATTTAGGGCTAAACCCTGAAGCACCCGCAAAGTTTACCAAACTCTTCTGGACTTGAATTTGTACTGGGAGGAACTGAGGACATTTTCAGCCATCATTCATCCAAGGAGCCAGAGAGGAGTCTGGAGGTGTCAGCTTTCAACGCCGCCCACAAGCTGCAGCGCACCTTGGGCCTTGCCTTTCCGAAGGGGCTGCTGGGGAGCCTGGATTCCCAAAGCCGCTCAAGCAGTGAGCACACTCACCTCTGGAGCAATGTAGTCGGGCGTGCCACAGAAGGTGGCTGTGGTGACCCCGTTGCAGATCCCCTCCTTGCACATCCCAAAGTCTGCCAGTTTGCAGTGGCCCTCGTGGTCCAACAGTACATTGTCCAGTTTCAGATCTCTGCAAGAAACACAGAGTAGCAAATATGGTTGGGCAGCCGGGCCCCAAACCATCTACCTGGCTGAGCTGGGTCACGAGATGGGGGGGCCACACAGCCGGGAGAGCTTTCTGCACCCACCCTTCAAAGGGGACACACTTCTTTGTGTTATCTGGATAAGAGATTGAGATCTGATCTCGAAATCTGCCTCGTGGTCCTGGATGATGGTTCCATCTGAATGGGCTAACCACGTATCAAAACACAGGCTGCCCATTAAAAACTGACAATGTGACTGCCAGGCTTCCCACTGCCCTTCTACCCAGGAGACATCCACCCACCCTACATCCTGTTCTGTGGCATCTATCTCTGCCCACTGGCCTTCGCTAGGTGAAGTCCTAGAGCACGTGGCCACTGTGCAGCACACATTGTGATTAGCATCAACAGCGAGACGGTCCTTCTCCCTAAGGAACGCACTGTGTGTTTGGGAGACAGATATTCACTAGACTGTCAGCTCCACAGAGGAGGCATCAGATGCATCTGGTTCACACTGTGCCTAGCATAGTGCACTCAATAAACCTTTGTTCAAAGTATATACACATAGATGAGTGTGTGTGTGTAGATACATAAATATATGTGTATACATACACACATATATTGGGGGAAAGAAGAAAGGAGAATGATGGGGCAGGGAGACAGAACCAACTGTTGTGTAATACAAGTGGAATGAGAGAAGTAGGAACCATGTGCTGTAAGAGAAAAACAAGAAGGAACAATTAATTCCTATTAGTGGCAGGACAGAGGGACAGTTCCACAGTAGAGGCAGAAATTGAGCTGGGTCTTACAGCATGAGTCAGTCTTCTAGGTGGGGAAGCGGCATGAGACAGTCACTGTGGGCAGGACAGGGCCAGCACACAGAGCAAGCGCAGAGATGCAGGTGGGATCAGGAACCCCATGTGGCATAGGAGGACTCACATGAAAACACTGAGGCCATCAAAATGCCAGGGCTAGAAAGCAGAGTTAGGTCCATACTGTGAAGGGCCCTGCATACCACACTAAGGAATTCTGATACTTAGATATTAGGCAAACGTGACCCACTGAAGCTAATTAAGTTTTCCAGCTGATGAGAAAAGAGCAGCTAGAGGGGAGCTGAGAGAGTCCAGGGAAGAGATGTTAAGACCTGAACTAGGACGGTGACAGATGGAATGGAAAGTAGGGATCAGTCAGCAGTGCTTTAGTGAAAACACTATCAGGATTAAGGCCTGATGACCACTTAGAGGTAGATGAGGAGAAGCAGCAGCAGAAATGATGACTCCTGGGTTTCTGCCTTAGATTCAGTGGGTTAGTGGGGACATTAGTGACCAGGAAAAAGCAAAACAGGAGTGAGAACATGGTTTGTTTGGGTATAGCCCAGATACATAGAAACCTCAGATATTACGGTGAGTGCAGGGCAAAGGCACTCACCCTCCCTCCCCTAACCCAGAGGAGCAGAATCCAATCAAGGGAAGTGAGTGTCCAGCAGCAGAACTGCTTGGTGAAAGGTATTGATGGAGGTAGGAACATGGGTCAAATGTCAATAAAACTGTCTGCAAATGAAAGGCAGTGCTCCTAAACACCCTCTCCCCAAAATAGGCTTCTGGCACCAACTGTCTCCCATTGCCACACATAACAGGCCTCATAACAGGGGGAAGCTGGCACCACAGCAAGCTGGGAAAGAGTCCCACACACCTACCTCCCATTGTCGGCCTCTTAGTCTAGCCTTGGGGGAGGCTCGGGGGAGCAGCCCTGCCTACAGGGCAACAACCTCTATCCTTTGATCTTTGAAGGAAAGATGTGCTCAGAGGCAACTACACTGGCTTAGCAGTGAAGGAGGCTGCCCAGCTAGCAGCAATGCTAGACAACCACCCTGACCTAGAGGTCTGCAGTCAACTGCCAGGTGGGAAGCTGCAGTAGCCGCGGCCTCCTGTGGCTGTGCTGTGTGGAGTGATGGTGGCCCCTCACTGGGCATCTCCACAGTGCGGGCCACTGACTGCTGCTCTGGGCCTTTGCATCCCCAGGGGGCTGTGTCAGGGCATTCATGGCTCTGTTTTCCCATGTCTTCCCATCTCCGCTTTGACAATAAAGGTCTGTTGGGCTGCTTGGCCCAAGGGGAGAGGCTGGTCTCTGTCCAGCCCGGGATCATACTGCGACTCAGGGGAGGCAGGTGATGACAGAACTGGCAAGACTGGTTTCCACACTGGGCCCTGCGAGATGATGCGGCCGGACCATGTGGGACCTGCAGACAGGGGTCACTAAAAGCCACCCAGGAAGGAGAACCAAGTCCCGTTTTCCAGGAATCCCTGGATAAGCAAGATGAGAGCAGCAGCACTTTCTCAGGCCAGCCTCCACTCTGCGCTCATGCTCCAGGCATCTCCCGGATGACAGGTGGAGATATGCTGGGCGGCTGTGCAGCCACTTCAGCAAAGCAAGGCTCCTCCACCTCTAAACGAGACTCGGCTCTGGCCCCCCAATTGGCCTCCTGCCCCTTTCCCTGGGCAGAATCCCACTTCCCATACAGGCTTTCAGTAGGCTCTGGTCTGTGGAAACCACGTCCTCCTCCACTGCCCTCTCAACACACACACAGTATGAGCAAGATTTATTAGCCCACATGAAGGCAGGATCCCAGAACAGGTGTGTGTGTTAGTGGTGGAGGGGGGGAGGTAGGCAGGAAGGATTCTGGTCACAGTCACTGTCAAGAGCATGGTCTCAGTCGTTCTCCGAGTAGTGGTTTCAGACTCGAGGCCCTATTAGCGCCTGCTTGCCTGGCTCCTCTGGGGACTCATCAGTCCAAACACTGTCATCTCTAATCTCTGCCAACCGCTTCTCATCTGCAGCTCCAGGAGGGATCAAGACCTTGGGGGATCTGAGCCTCGGGGCTGGCTTTATCAGCACCATGTTCCAGCCCAGCAGTCAACGTCTGTGTGGTCCTACACTCAGAGACCTCTGACTCTCACACTGCCAGAAAGGGTGGCTGCGTTTCTAAAATCTCTTGAAGCCACTGTGCCTGCTGAGGGCTCAGAAAGGATCTCCTTGGGTAGAAGAAGCAAGTGCTAACAGAAACCCACGATGGTCTAAAGAGCCGACCTGAGATTGCTCAAGAGAGCTTGTGACTAACGACCCAGCTAAGAGGTCTGACTGCTTATTACTCAGCAGCTGTCACAGGTATCAGGATTTGTTCGGGGAGGGAAAAGTGCTTTGTCATCAGTTTCGTACGCTGCCCATCACAATGCCCTCTGCACAGAGAAGTCTTGGGACATGGCCCCGCTGCTCAGGACAGGGAACTGAGCGGCCCTAGGGATGTGACTTGGCCTGGTCATAGGATGCCCCAGGGCACAGAGGCCAGTTCTACACCTCAGTCCTGACTTTGCAGTCTCCTTTTAGGCATTTTCAGAACTGGACCAGCCTTTAGGGAAATGCCATTGCTGGTTCCATACCAAGTACTACCTAAGACCCTGATGCTGGGAATGATTGAAGGCAGGAGGAGAAGGGGACAACAGAGGATGAGATGGTTGGATGGCATCACCAACTCAATGGACATGAGTTTGAGTAAGCTCCAGGAGTTAGTGATGGACAGGAAAGCCTGGTGTACTGCAGTCCATGGGGTCGCAAAGAGTCGGACACGACTGAGCAACTGAACTGAACTACCTAACAGGATAAAACTGTCAACTAGAAATAATAAGGGGGTTTGATTAAGAGCATAAGATAACCTGAGGATTTAGTTCCGCCCTCAGCCCAAATGTCTCCAACCTCCACTGTGAGGTCTGTGCTGATGTGCCCAGATAGTCAGCTCTGCCCCCAGAGCACCCAGTTCACAGCTCTACGACCAACAACTTTCACTGCATTCTGGAAGACTCTGTCTATACACCTGTCTCACCCCTTGGCTGGGGCTGAGCCTTATTACTCCCTAGCCTCAGCGCACACCTGGCACAAGATGCTGACCACAGAGATAAACGGAGGCATTTTGGATAGGTCACAGTGAGTTGCACCAGCCAATTCAGAGCCTATTTTATTTTGGGGGGAAGGAATGAAGTTCCATAAACTTCACTGGGACCCTTGTGCCAAAGTAATTAGACCTACAAAAATCCATGTTCTTTTCCTCTCGGAGACAGATTCCAGGGGTGAAAAAGCCCCAAAATATAATAAATTCAAATTCTTTGCTTTAGTGGAGCTGGGGAAAAGACACCACTTTAGGAGGGGCAATTATAAAGCAGAGAGGACACAAGCATAATCCTTTCCCCTGGCTCACACGCAGATGAAACAGAACACGGAGCCATTTGCGGCTATTGTCAGCTTCCACTCTAAGGGTAAATAGCTATCTTCACTTAAACAAAAAACCAAAGCAAAAGAAAAAGTCACTCTTTGACTCCTGAATTGAATATGAAATAGGCAAAGAGGTCAGTTTTTGGCTTTGGACTTCCTCAGCCTCCCCAGCCAACTCGTAAGTCAGCAGCCGAAGTTAACAAGGTTCCACAATGAAGATTACAAGTTCATACAGGGCACAGGCTCAGATCCTAAAACACCAAATACACAATTATGGCCTCATCATTCATTAGCTTATTGAGCAGTGGTATTTAATAGCTCTACCTTTGTTATGCAAGCACAGAAGGGTAGAAAGAGTTATTTTATCCTCCCTGATGGTCTGAAAGGTACATTGTTCTTGCCGGGGTAATGAGGGTTACTTAAAATGCCCACAGTGGTTTCAGAGAGGATTCTGATGTGGGTGAAAACAAAGGAAATTCAGAAATTGTATTTGTTTTGTTTCCACCATGAGCTATTCTGAGAGTCATAAAACAGAATGACAGGAGTCTTACTGCTTAGATTTCTGGACTCAGTCATTCTTCCAAAAGAAATAAAGAACAGTGAGTTGAGCCTGGCTCCTTGAACAACAATGCGTCTAAGAGGCTATTCAGAAGCTATTTTTAATGTATCTTAAAAAATTTTATCATGGAACATTTCAAACTTATATGGAAGTGTAGTGAATAACATAATGACTCCTGTAGTGATCACACAGCAAAAACAGCTATCAATGCGCAATAGTGTTTCAACTGTACTTCTACTCCCTTTTTGACCCATCTTTTTTGTCGGATCTGGAAGCAAATCCAAAATATGAAATCATCTCATCTATCCATATTTTAATATCTAAATCTAAAAGATTATTTTTTAGATAAAGTGCAACTTTGCTATTAGTTATCCTAAAATATACAGTCAATATACTATTTTAAGTATATTGCTTTTTGTCTGTTTGCTCATTTGGGTGTGTGTGTGTGTGTGTCTAGAGAACCTGAAAAAACCTTCTGTGAATGATGATGATGGTGATAACAAAACAACAATGATTAGTGTCAGTAGTAGTAACATACACTAAATGCTAAGTGCTTCATCCACATTCTTATTTTACCTTCAAAACAACCCTATGAAGTAAGGTCTACATCAACATCATTTAGTGATCCAGGGATAAAGTCAGGATTTGAATTCAGTTCTGCTCACCTCCTTCTAAGGCCTGGGCTCCACACCCACTACAGTAGGCACCCTCTCTTCCATACAGTGCTACTGTGTCACTGGCTAATTCTCCTAGTAGGCTGTTTCCTGAGAAAATTTCATCAGTTGAAACAAGAACCATCTGAAAATCAACAAATATCCTGAGACTGATTTGCCAAATAATGTGTCACACTTTTGTGGCACATTATTAAATGCATAATCAAAATTCTAGAAAAATAAATTTTTTGTTTGGTTCTTAAGTTTTGCGTGGAGGAGTTGATTGGATTTCACACAATCCTTGAAGGTACAGGAGTAGGGGAACACATAGCAAATCTCTTTCTAGTTGTCAAATACTATGACAATAACTCTCTACCCTTTTCTAAGGAAGAAAAGCTGACATGTAGGCAAGAGTTAAGGGGTGGCATTTGCCAAGGGGAGTGAATTGGGATTATGATCTTAGTCTCAAAACAAAGCCATTTAGGGTTGGTTTGTGTTTTAAATATCTGGGTTTATATAAACTTGACAGTTTTTTTAAGCAGGTCCAATTGTATTAAATTGGTAGAAGAATTCGAAAACGTCACTGAAAAAGCAAAAGCCTAAAATGTGGTTTTATCACATGTTATAGTAATGCCATTTGTGTGCTACCTAACAGAAGACATTCAGCCATTCATTCATCCAACAAATCTCTGGGTAGCATCCGTGAGCCAGGCAATATGCAAGGGGCTCAGAAGATTCAAGGAGACAGGAAAGAGCAGGAGCCTCATACAGCAGGGTCCAGTGAGGAACTCAGTCTTTAGTTCAAGAGGGAAAAAAAAAACCATTGAAAGGTCTTACACAGGAGAAGGACGGCATTAATCTGATTTTACAAGCCCCTCTAGCCACAAGGATAACAGGTCAGAGGGGAAGACACAGAACATGAAGAGATCAGTTGGGAAGCTACTGGAGCATTCACAAAAGAACTGATGGGGGTCTGGACCATGGTGGGGCACTAATGTAAAGAGAACTAGACAGATGGAGAACTACCAGGGGAAGAAAGTAATAGGATTTAGTAATGGAAAGATGTAGAAGGTAAAAAAAGAAGAATGTATGAGCATGTTCTGGCTCAAATAATTTATTTTGGACATATTGAGGTATTTTTTAGACATCTGAGTAGACATGTTTAATGGGCAGCTGAATATACACTGCTAGAGCTTAGATGAAAGGCCAGGCCAGGGATAGAAAATGACGAGTCATTAGTTGGGTGTGGATGAGTTCACCTGGGGAGAGTGAGTGGAATGGAAAGGCAAAGGCTTGGGATGAAGCTTTGGAAAGAGCATCCTGAGGATAACATCCCTGGTCATTTTTATACTCAGGCCACAGACACTTTGCTGTTCAGTCACTCAGTCGTGTTCGACTCTTTGTGACCCCATGGACTGCAGCAGGCCAGGTTTCCGTGTCCTTCACTATCTCCCTGAGCTTGCTCAAACTCATGTCCATTGAGTTGATGATGCCATTCAATCATCTCGACCTCTGTCGCCTCCTTCTCCTTCTGCCCTCAATCTTTTCCAGCATCAGGATCTTTTCCAGTAAGATAAATTATAGTCAGAGTGGGTAGCACAACTGAGTACCAGGAAGGAAAGATCCAACTCTTTTGCCTCCAATGAACCATATGTAGTCCTGTTAAGATTCAAAAGGCTTAGAAAATGTTACCCTTTCATGTTCAAAACCATTTCATGAATTCTTTCTAGGGTAAACTCTCAACCTCTGCTACATGAAGGGATCCTTTGGGGAGTGTAGACTTAGGTCTCTTACTTTACAAAGATGTTTGTTGCTGTATTGTGCATAACAGAGCAAATTTTGGAAGCAAGCTAAATTATTTATTAAGAGGGGAACAGCTAAATAAATTATGGTATATCCATGACAGAATTTTATGAAGGCTATTAAAATTGTATGAGGTATAATGAAGGACAAACAAACGCCGGGAAATGTAGATGACAGAAATTTTGTCTTTTGAAAATGATTTCTTCTGTGATTATACAAGTACTATTTTCATTATCTTAAATTCCATCATTCCTGAAAAAAATTATGGAGAAAACAAGAACAGGTTTATAGTCATGCAATCTTTTCTTAATGCTACACTAACCAATGTTATGAAGTAACTTACTTTTCTCACTTAATGAATTTTTGGACATATTTCTATATCCTGTAGATCTGCCTCATTCTTTGTAACGGTTACATGAAATTCCATTATAAAGATGTTCCATAATTTAGTTAGGTCCTTCTCCATATTTTTAGAAGTGGAAATGCTGTGTTAAAGTGTACAAATGTTTAAAATTCAAATAGATGTTGAGTAACTGCCCTCTAAAAAGCTGGCACCAATTTATACCCCCACCAATAGTGTACAAGAGCATCCATTTACCTTCCTTATTCAAGTTAGATGTAATCACCCTTCTATCCTCACCAATTTGCTAGGGGAAAATTATCTCACTGTTTTACCTTCATTTCTTGATTATTGAGATTAAACTTTAAAAAAATCTATATAGTTAATGGCCATTTATATTTCTTCTGTCTGTTGCCTATTCACAAGTTTTACCTGTTTTAAAATTTGAGTTACTTTTTGGATTATATTGTATAGATTCATTACACATAATGGACAACAGTAATTTATTATATTGGTTGCAAATATTATTGTTTAGCCTGTTTTGTTTTGTTTATGATAACTTTCAAATTTTTATATAATCAAATCTATCAATCTTTTTATTGCTGCTGGGTTTCATGACTTATTTACAGGATGATACAATTCTAAAGGAAAAAGCAGAACACAAAATTATACTTTCAATATTCTCTTAATTATGTTACAACTGTTGGAGAGGGAAGGAAGAAAGACAGGAGGGAAAAGGAAAAGCTGGGAAAAGCTAAAAGATTACACGTCTAGGTGATATGTGAATGATCACCTATGTCTAGGTGAATGATTTTTTCTTTTTTGTACTTTCTAAATTTTTTGTAGGAATTACATATTACTTTGATAACCAGGGAAAAGTCATAAGATATGTATTTACACATTTTGGCTTTAATCCTTTTCTTTAGTCTCTCTACTCTTTCAGGCTGTAATTCCCAGGGCAGATATGTAGGGAAAGTGATCTACTGGTAGGAATGGAAAGGATTTATTCTGGAAACCAGGTTGCAAGGACATGTTGAGAAAAATCACCTTACTTCCTTAGGGAATGTGAACATTTGTGGACTCAGAATTCTGACCTGTTGTCATAAGCTCATTTTTTTTAACTAATGAAATTATTTAAAGTGTCTCACATGTACGTAATTATCATGAATGGTACTGATATTTTCAAATGCTCCATGATATGTCCCTAAAGTCTTAACCAACTTAAAGAAGAAAATGAGGCCCCTGCTAAATGAAGCAACGTTCTGAATTATTAAATGAGGTCCCCATGCCATTTGTCCTCATAAAGTGACATTCTAGCTGGTGTTTGTGAGGCTGATCTATTGCAACACTGGCTTAAGAACTAATATATGAAGCATGAACATTCATCATTAGGAGAGTGAATGTAAAATAGCTTATTTTCTAGTGAATGAAAAACAATAAAACAATTTCCAACCCAGAAAATGTTAGAAGCTCTTTGTAGCTCTTTTCCCCCTACCTTTTAATATTTCTTCCCAACAGCTGCTTGAAATGGGAAATGACCATAAAAAGTGACTCTGTGGCAAGGCTGGCTATTACACCCCTTTTAAAACAGGGCCAGAGACTCACAAACGAACCCCCTCAGGCCAGGTGCTGGGCTCCATCCAGTTCTGTTGTTTGATGCACTTGATGCTCAGGCAGCTTATTTCCACCATCACCCCTGTGTACACACAGGACCAACTTGAGCAAAGGGACTGAGAAATTTCCCCCTGCCTTGTCTGACAGTAGGAAAAAAAAGAAGCACAAAGAAAACACTCGCTGACTCTCTGGACAAATGCAAGAGGCAATGAGTTGGGCTAATGTCCACCCTGTGCAGTTCACACACCTCCTGAGGACCATCAAATGAATGAGCCATCACACTGGCAGGTGAGCCTTCCACATTTTTTTTCATTCCACTTTCCCCTACACTTCCAGGAGGGTTGAAATTCCCTGGCTGAAGCAGCACAAATTTATTTAGGAGCTCCTTACAGTACTTTTATTTTATAGCTGCCAAGAAAAAACTCTCACCGATCCTTCTTGTCAAAACACTTCCTATGAGATGCCTGGCAGCATCCCATGGGAGAGCAGGAGGCAGAGTGGAGGGCTTGGGACAAAGACACCAAGGAGATGACAGCCCCTTGGTGGCCAGGAACCTTCTGGCCATCGGGCCTAGCTCCAACACAGAAGAGATGCTGGGTACAACATCATACCTAGACTTGAAGATTCAGGGGAAACAAAGTGATCAACAAGCTGAATCCTCCTTTAACTATACAGGCCCCCCACTGCAGAGAGCCGAGTGCAACTGACCCATGGAAAACCACCTGCCAGGGCAGCTTGGCTTCCCAACCACAGAAGTACAACAAGGAAATAAAGGTTCTCCAGCTGCAAGATCACCAATAGCATCAGCGAGTCATGGGGATTCTGAGAACCTGCAAGCTGGGGTCAGGGTAGGCAGGCAGAAGCTCCTCACAGGCTGGCTACTTGCAGGGCATGTGCACAAAGATGAGGATGGAAAGATTTCCAATAAGGAGGAATCAGAGCACGGCTCCCTCCTAAGCAGGAGGAGTCTAAGGACAATTGGGGCAGCTGTGGACCAGATGGGGATCCTGGTCGACAGATCCTACCAGGTTTATGTTGGACACACAGCACCAATACCAACAAACAGGTTCATGGAGTACAACTCTGTTAACATTACAGGGTACATGGCACGAGGAAATGCCAGCTGTGGTTGCTGCCATCATTGCTGGAGACAGTGAGAATCCTAACCTGTCCAGCTGTGGCTACTAGCTCCCTCAAAGGAAACCCAGGGCTCTTCAGACTAATGGGACTAGATGCTGTCACTGAGGCGGTTCCCTGAAGAGAATCCACTGAGAAGAGATAGTAATGTCCCTCCTTTGCCAGGGTTTCCACCTGGGGTGAACAAGTAGCTAGAGTTGTTGCAGTGGATGCTGAAGGAACATGCAGCCTTGCAGAATATGTGAAGGGGACATGGGTACTACTGGGAGGCGGTGATGAGGAATAGTTTATGGCAGGAAGGAGTAGAGTTTATAGCCCCAACCCAGGAAGGGATATGCTTGGCAAATGGCTAAACACAAATCTTGGCCAGCATTAGTAATACCTTACACAATAGCAATTTCAGAGGGGAGGGGCGGGGAGGGGCAAGGGAAGGGAAGATGGAGGGAGACCACGGCTGACTTGAACCGGAACTTTCAGCCACACCAACAGGTCTCATCCAGTTACCTGCTCTCCCCATTGGAGAAGAAATCTGAGCCATCTAAACGGAAGTCTCTGAAAAGCCCAAGGACACCTGGAGTTCAGAGCCACTCCCAGGCCCTAAGAATTCAATGGAAATCTCACATCTTAGTTCTGGCTTATACTCAGTACGGCTTTGTCTTCTAATTATGTTTTGCACAAAAAGTCTTGCTTTCCCCAATCAGATTACAAACTCCAAGAGTAGGCCTGGAATATTCCACAGGTCATTTCCAGACTACTGATCACAGGCTGGATGCAGGGCAGCAACACACATCTGAATTCCTTTCCAAGAAGGAACTTTACTGGTTTCCTCCTAATACTACGGATATCAGAGCAAAATGTGCAAAGCCTCAAAATTTCCCCTAAGACATTCCCTTTGGGAGAAGTCATTGCTTCTTCCTTAACACCTACCCTATCCATTCCCAGGACTTAGTCTTGAAACCAAAGAGCACATGCTTTTCAAGAAAACCATTTATATTGTTCACTTTGAAATATGTGAGCACTTATATGTGGAGACGCTGTCCAAAGACTCCCCAGTTTAATGTAGTAACATTCTTTTTAATTGAACAAACTCCAGAAGATAGTGAATGACAGGGAAGCCTGGTATGCTGGAGTCCATGGGGGTCACAAAGAGTCAGACATAACAACAATTCTTTTTATTAATCTGTTAAATGCATAAGTGAGAATCATGATAACTTCCTATGATCTTAAAAATCAACAGAATTCACAAATCAGGAGGAAAAGTATTTTTAGCTTGTGTATCTTAGTTTTCCTTTGTAAAGTATCACCTAACTTGCAAGCAAAAGTGGCAGATGAATGCACCTTTCAAGAGGAGATTAACATTCTTCTTGCCTGAATGCTGGACTAATCTTGATCTAATAAATATATGCTATTTCAGTTTGGTCACTTTCCCAGCACCTCAGTTTTTCTGTTAAAACACTGTTAAGGTCACAAGGTGATCAATCTTAGTCTAAACACACCCTAACCCTGGATTTCACTTCATAAATAACCCATGCCACAGCATTATACATGCAATCTAAAGATCTATCGTAAATATAAAGTCTCACGCAGCAATAAGTATTTTCTGAAAGTGAAAGTCACTCAGTCACGTCCAACTCTTTGTGACCCCATGGACTATCCAGTCCACGAAAGTCTCCAGACCAGAATACTGGAGTGAGCAGCCTATCCCTTCTCCAGTGGATATTCCCGACCCAGGAATCAAACCGGGTCTCCAGCATTGCAGGCGGATTCTTTACCAACTGAGTTATTTCTAATCCTCCTGTGGGACATATTTGACATTTCCTAGGGAACCATGGTCCATTCTGATGAGTTGGTAACAATCCAGAGTGACCAATTCTGGACACACAGCAAACCTGGACTTGTGGCCAAGAATGACAGATAGACAGAGGCCAAGTGCGAGTTCTCAACTATGCCCTTATGAAGAACAGAGCCCCTGTTTACCTCTCTCAGTCTGCTTCCTGCCCTCGCCCCCAGGTAACCTTGGGGAGGTCATTGAACCAGCTTTTGCCTGCCTGTTTCCAAGAGGTAGTGTAATGTGAGGTTAAGGGACTCTGGAGCCAGGCATCCTGGGCTGGAGTCTTGGCCCTGTTCTCTACCAGCTATGTGATCTTGGGCCAGTTACTTAACCACCATGTTTATTTCCTTATTATGAAATGCAGATAACAGCAGTTCCTGCCTTATGGGAATTAGGAGTTTTTAATATGCATTGCTTAAAACAGTGCCCACAATGCATTGAAGTGCTATGGAAGCATTAGCAGATAACAAAAAACCAGATAACAGATCACAGCGTGGCCTATTACTTCAGATTTTTATGGGAATCAAAAACAATAGAGTATATACAGACTTTTAAAATTCTAACTAACTACTGTAAGCTTTTGAGTTTGGGGCAGGGAAGTCTATTATATTATGACACACCTGGCTTATAAATGGCTCCACGGGGAAGAGATCAAGAAGTCAAAGCAGGCTGCCATGTGGTGCCTCCACCTGGCGCCAACAACCAGCAAAATGTCTCAAGAACTGGCACAACCTCATCATCCAATGCCTTTGTCTCCTTTGCACATCTTTGCTGAGACCACATTCTGAAGCACTAAGATGCTCTGTTCAGCATCAGCAGCCCCAGCCAGCACAGCAGGAAAAGATTGGTTTAAGTTCATCTGCCAGGCAGTTCACTACAGATACCAGTTCACTACAAGTACAGTTCACTACTGTACCATTTTTTTTTTTTAATACATGTTTCAATGCTATTCTCTCAAATCATCCCACCCTCACCTTCTCCCACAGAGTCCAAAAGTCTGTTCTTTACATCTGTGTCTCTTTTGCTGTCTCACATACAGGGTATTTGTTAACATCTTTCTAAATTCCATATATATGCATTAATATACTGTATTGGTGTTTTTCTTTCTGACTTACTTCACTCTGTATAATAGGCTCCAGTTTCATCCACCTCATTAGAACGGATTAAAATGCATTCTTTTTAATAGCTGAGTAATATTCTATTGTGCATATGTACCACAGCTTTCTTATCCATTCATATGCCGATGGGCATCTTGGTTACTTCTGTGTCCTGGCTATTACAAACAGTGCTGCGATGAACACTGGGGTACACGTGTCTCTTTCAATTCTGGTTTCCTCAGGGTATATGCCCAGAAGTGGGATTGCTGGGTCATATGGGAGTTCTATTTCCAGTTTTTTTCCTTAAAAAACTGTACCATTCTTATAAGCAGTATTTACGTGCATGTATGCTCAGTCAAGTCCAGCTTTTTGCAACCCTATGGACTGCAGGCCATCAGGCTCCTCTCTTCATGGGATTCTCCAGGCAAAAATACTGGAGTAGGTTGCCATTTCCTCTTCCAGGGGATCTCCCCCACCCAGGGATCGAACCCAAGTCTCCTGTGTCTCCTGCATTGACAGGTAGATTCTTTACCACTGTGCCACCTGAGAAGCTCTTTAATCAGTATAAGCTGGAGGAGAAGAAAGTCACTAAATCTTACTATTGCTATCAATAACATCACTGTGAAAGTGTTAGTCACTCAGTCGCATTTGACTCTTTGAGATCCCATGGACTGTAGCCAGCCAGGATCCTCTGTCCATGGAATTCTCTAGGCAAGAATACTGGAGTGGGTAGCCATTCCCTTCTCCAGGGATCGAACCCGGGTCTCCTGCATTGCAGGCGGATTCTTTACCGTGTGAGGCACCAGGTAAGCCCCACCATCACTGTGGCTGGGGACATTTATTTCCTTTCTGGAGAACTGACATGAAATCCACACCTCACAATGCAATCAAATAAAACTCCTCTTGAAAACATAGGCAAAACACTCTCCGACATAAATCACAGCAGGATCCTCCATGACCCACCCCCCAGAATATTGGAAATAAAAGCAAAAATAAACAAATGGGACCTAATTAAAATTAAAAGCTTTTGCACAACAAAGGAAACTAGGAGCAAGGTGAAAAGACAGCCTTCAGAATGGGAGAAAATAATAGCAAACGAAGCAACAGACAAACAATTAATCTCAAAAATATACAAGCAACTCCTGCAGCTGAATTCCAGAAAAATAAACGACCCAATCAAAAAATGGGCCAAAGAACTAAACAGACATTTCTCCAAAGAAGACATACAGATGGCTAACAAACACATGAAAAGATGCTCAACATCACTCATTATTAGAGAAATGCAAATCAAAACCACAATGAGGTACCATTACACACCAGTCAGAATGGCCGCTATCCAAAAGTCTACAAGCAATAAATGCTGGAGAGGGTGTGGAGAAAAGGGAACCCTCTTACACTGTTGGTGGGAATGCAAACTAGTACAGCCACTATGGAGAACAGTGTGGAGATTCCTTAAAAAACTGGGAATAGAACTGCCATATGACCCAGCAATCCCACTGCTAGGCATATACACCGAGGAAACCAGAATTGAAAGAGACGCGTGTACCCCAATGTTCATCGCAGCACTGTTTACAATAGCCAGGACATGGAAGCAACCTAGATGTCCATCGGCAGACGAATGGATAAGGAAGCTGTGGTACACATACACAATGGAATATTACTCAGCCATTAAAAAGAATACATTTGAATCCGTTCTATTGAGATGGATGAAACTGGAGCCCATTATACAGAGTGAAGTGAGCCAGAAAGAAAAGCACCAATACAGTATACTAATGCATGTATATGGAATTTGAAATATGGTAATGGTAACCCTATATGTGAGACAGAATAAGAGACACAGATGCATAGAACAGTCCTGTGGACTCTGAGGGAGAAGGTGAGGGTTGGACGTTCTGGGACAATAACATTGAAACATGTATATTGTCATATGTGAAGCAGAACACCATTCCATGTTCTATGCATGGGACGGATGCTCAGGGATGGAGCGTTGGGATGACACTGAGGGATGGGAGGGGGAGGGAGGTGGGAGGAGGGTTTGGGAGGGGGAGCACATGTGAATCCATGGCTGATTCATGTCCATGTATGGCAAAAACTACTGCAATATTGTAAAGTAATTAGCCCCCAACTAAAATAAAAAAAAAAAATTAAAAAAAAACAAAACAAAACAAAACAAAAAAAAACTCCTCTTCATCTTCTACCCTCTCCCTGCCTCATTATTTGGGACATACACCCAATCATGGACATGGGCCTCATACATTCAATGAGGTGATAAAACCCAGATGTTGCAAGGCCACTTTTGGGAGATGTTGCTACCAACTGTTCACTGTTTAAACAACAGGATGATAAATGAATGTATCTTTTCAGTGTATCCAAGTCTCTTTTTTTGTCACGTGTTTTCACAAATGAGTAGTCAACTCCGAGTACCATGCTTACACTGAAGCATTTCTATCAAGGCCACTGCACTGGTGTTCACCTTCCTTTAACCACAAAGGTCACAGGTATTCAAGGGAAGGGGCTGGCAGAGAGTACAAGTTCCAAAATCCTGCCATGGGCTGCTGCTTTTTTATGGTTCTTGTTTTCACAACTATATGTGACCTCCAAGGAGGCGCCTCCTGGTTTTCATTTTTCTATCTTTGTATTTTTTAGTTCCCCTTGGTGCCTAATACAGTGCTTTGCACCTCTTGGTCCCTTAATAAATGGCTGATATTCTGAGTAGCCTGCCCCCTCTGCCGTCTGGTGTCGGTTTGGTTCTGAGACCCCAGTGAAGCTGGATTAAGGGAGGCTGGAGGTGGGGAGACTCTTAGGAAACTGGTTGATTCTGGTTTGTGCTGACACCCTGGCACCTCTCTGGGATCTCTGGAGCAAACATGAAGCTGCCATTGCATCCTGGGGTCCTGTCTTGGGGGTGACCTAGGACCAGGATGGCACCCCAGGAAGCTTTGGAGCTCTGAACACACTTTCAAGTCTACCCCACTCTAGACAGGAATCCTTCCCAACCCATTTAGAACCAAACCAATTGCAACCAAGAGATACCAAAAAGGAAAACTGGCCGTGCTTGGTGACTGCCTGTTCACGTTTGGCTGACAGGTGAGAGCAACCTTTGTTCCTGTGAAAGGAGGATATTAAGAATTCTGTTGACTGACTAAACAGGATGTGTGTGAATCTAACTGGCTATCAGAGGACACAGTGAACCTGGGAGTGGCTTCTGACATTAAGACGGTAGTTGTGAGCCAAGAGCACAGGGAGTCAGGCCCTCTGGCTGAGAGCCGCTGGGCAGTGCGGGGGAAGGGCGGGGGGGGGTCGGTGTGCAGGCTGGCATCTGGGTACACCAGAACCTTCTGATGGACATGCATCCTACCCTCTCCTCAGAGGCAGCACAGGGGTCAGGCGGTCAAGCTGGAAGGCAAGTACTATCTGGTACACTGATCAGTCAGTCAAGGGACAGGGACATTTGTTTCAAGCCAGAAAGCAAGGTTTCTTGTCTCAGCTCTGCCATCCTCTGGGCCTCAGTTTCCTCATCTGTAAAATACTGGAATGGGACCAGACGACACTTCCTCTCCACTGTTCATATCCAATTAAACATATCCAGTGAAAATTACACCTCCTTCTTATATTTAGAATTGGATACCTTCTTTGTACCACACTGCCACAGGCTCTATTCAACCCATCTCTTGGATCTTTGCATTTCCTTACTGGTCTCTTTCTCCTTTTCCATGCTCCTCCATTCTCCATGCTCTGCCAGTTATTTTTTGGAATGATGATTCTGATCTTGTCCCTTGAACATCTGAATTTAAGAGGCTCCCGTCTGGCTGTAGCATCTGTAATGCTCTACCATCAGGCCTCTGCTGGCCCTGCCAGCCTTACTTCCTCCCTACACTGTCCCCTGTCTGCTTTTCATTCCCAGATGAGCAACGTGCTCTCTAGTGGACAAATCTCTGGGCCTAGAGCAGTGCTGCTCAGCGTGTGGTCTGGGTACTGGTACTCACCTGCAAACTGCTACTGACACACAGGGAAGTAGAAAATGAATGCATGAGGTAGCAAGGAAGTAAGTAGAAACCTTGACAGTCAGCATATATTTAGTAGACACTTTTACAACTATTTGACAGTAATTTTATGCCTGCTGAATCTAATAAAAATTTGGGCTTCTATGTATGTTTTCTTTTAAAGTTCATTTTTCTTATAAAATGAAAAAGATAATAAAAAGTCTATTACATTTTATACAAGCTTTGGTCCTAAATGGATTGGAAAGGAAGAAAATCCACTGGTTTACCACTGCAGAGAGTTCAAGGAGCTCTGGCGAGCATCCTTCTTCCTTCCCCTCTACCAGGCCTGTTTGACAACAGCAGTCTCACTAAAGGCTCTGTGTCTCAGAAACTTCCTATGTCCCTTCCTAAGACAAGCATGGTGTCTCTCCTACATGCTCCGTGGGAATTTGATGCATACTTCTAATTATAGCATTGATTGCACCGACTGTAATCACTGGTTTCCCTGTAGGTCTTTCCCATGCTTATTTCAGCTCTCTAACCTCAGAGCAAAGGACCTGGCACAGGGCTGCATGGACAATTATGTGCTGGTTGAACCGAACAAGCCCTCAGTTTTTTACCCTGAACTCTGGTTACATTCCCTTTATCTATACAACCCTTGAATATCAAATTCTTCTGGCCAGTGTCTCTCCCTCCAATGCCTAGCTGGTGTTCTGTATATCATGGGTGCTTAGCGAATGAGGAAGAAATGACAGGAAATTGTTATCTGTATCTGGGGTTGACTTCTTTTGTGCCATTGAGCCAGTTGTACTCAATCCTCTGGCTCTCAATCTAGTCCTAGAGCTAATATAGGAGAGCTGGGCTTGTAGATACAACAACCCATGACTAATGTGTGGGCCTAGTGATTAAACATCCTTACAACAGTGTGGTATTATAACCAGACAAGACAAATCACCGCTGTACATTCTGCATAAAATTAAAAGGTCACTCCAGGAAGAAAAAGAATAATGAGATTCCTGAAGTCCTTCATCAAGTTGAAAAGCTCATTTAATTTTTTTTTTAAGGCATCTCATGGAAACCTCCAAAACCAGAAGGGATGGAATATTACAGAACAATTAACTTTAAAATCTCAGAAAATCCTTTAAGCCTGAACTAAAGAACACAATTCCCACCGTATGGTACTACTCTTTTTGAAAGCTGATAAATCCCAAGTTTATTTGGGATTCACTGGGAACCAGTGGTTCCCTACATTTTCCAGAGAAGGCAGTTTGAGAACACATTTCCTAAACCTCAGCTTTTGGGGTTCTACACTTACACTTTCTCTTTGAAGCCATGGGAAAATCCTCCTCTCTGCTTCAGAGATCTTTCTTTTAATATGGTATTTCAATCACCTGCCCACTTTCAGGATGTAGGGTATGAAATCATCCCAAGGCTTCATGAGGGCTTCTGAAGCCAAGGCCACTAGGTTCACATATGGTCAGGAACCAAATAAACAAGCCTCAGGAACAAGACAAGTCATTTTTTTCCCCATTAGAGAAGGAACTCTTCCTCATTCAAATTGAAAACAGAGAATCACTTGATGAAAGAAAAATCACCAACATTTAAGATCTAAGTGATTATTCTGAAAACAGAACATTCTGACTGACTGATGTAGGTAATGTACAAGCCACGGAGTTCCACCCACTCTGATGAACTCCAGCTTCACCCTGAGTTTCATGGCCATTCGCAACAATGTTTTATCTGCCTATGGGGCCTGGGTCCCCCAAGTTCACAGATGCAAACTTTTGGAACTTTTGGTCTGGGTTTCACGACATCTTTCCGGCCAGGAAGGCAGTGCTATTGCTTCTCCTGTAACTTTCCACCAATGCAAACAAGGTCATGAGTGCTGGGAGGCGGCAAGGACAGGTCTGTGTGGGCAGAGACTCATCGCCAAGGCAGGGTACATGCTTTCTGTTCTTCAAAAAGCATTTGTACCATCCTGTGGGTACACGTGGGGGAGGCTGTGAGCTCTGCTCTCATATGTGGTGACAGATGAGTTGAGACAGCCTCCAAGCCATGGCTCTGGGAATGCCTTCTCCTCCCTGCATGGCTCAGGAGGCGAGAAGTTTCCTCTTGCCTTGCTGGGCCCTCAGAGGTCAGGACTCAGGCCACCTGAGAGGTTCTGCCTGTTCTGGTCTGGGAGCGCCCCCGGCAACGTCTACCTTATAGTTGGCCGGGGCCAAACGTGACAGGGGTGAGTGGCCTGAGAGAGTCCCGTTCCCTAGAGACAGTGAACACAGCCTGCCCCCTAGGAGTCATCAGGGTCAGCTCTGGAGTGAGCACTTCAGAGACATCTCTTCACTCTGAACAATGCTCACCTGTCCAGTGCTGGCCCTCGGCAAGCAGAGCCACAGATTTGATGATGCTACATTCTAAAGAGATGAAGACTCTTAACTAGCTCATTGCCCAGGATTCCATGTGATATGTGAGAAGGGAAAACTAAGGGATATTATTTGCAGAGGCTACACCTGAGTCCTTAAACCAAATAAGTTGAGAGCTTGCTGAGCTGGGACTACTTTGTTAGGTAAATTCCAGGACAACTAAACTCAGTCTTCCTTAAGTCTCTAACCACTCCTAAGTATCTCCATTCTGGGCTCCTCCTCCACCCTCCCTTGAAGGGTGGGCGGTTCCCTGAGGTTCTGTTCTTGGCCCTTGCCTGGGTCTATTTCCAGCACAGATGCTAGACCATATGGCGCCTTTGTGCAAATTAGAGAAAGGCACCCCTTTCTCAAGACATGTTACCACCCACCCCTGGGAAATTCATAGTCATCATCCACATCGTCACAGACTCTGACGGAGTGGCACTCCCTGGAGTTGCCCAGTACACAATCTGGCTGGTTGTGTGTGCAGTGAAAGCCCTGGATTCAAATATCACCCTGGACAGATGGCTCCCAATTTGAAACCTTGACCCTGACACCTCCTCCGGAGATCCAGAGGTGTATGAGAAGTTAGCCATTAACCGATTTGGGAGCATAGCTACTAGGATCAGCCCTTCAAACACAAAAGGATAAAACTGGACACTCCCCTCTGCTGTCTTCACTTAGTTAAAAGCTTTCGAGTTCTCCATGGGAAACCTCAGAGTCAACCTGAACGCGCGCTCCATTGTCCTCATATCCAGGTCACCAGAGTCCTCTCAGCTTTCCCTCCATTCCACCGCCCATTCCTCTCTTTTTCCCATCACTGTCACTGGCATGATTAATGACTAGGTCTTGACTGACTGATTCCACAGTGGTAGGAGTTGTGGAACTCCCGGCTTCCAGACTTGCTCTTCTGCCCTCTATTTTAACATGCCACACTTACTTCCTACTAGTCTCTTTGTCTTTCTCAAAAGCTTCTGGTAACTTCAATTGACAGGCAGATTGAAACCCAAACTTCCTAGGCCACATCCCAAACCTTCCATGCTCTCACCCCAACTTACCTCAAACTGCCACGTGCCCCCTGCTCTGGTCCTTCGATCGCACAGAGTCACGATTCCCCAGCACGGAACACTTCCTGTCTTCAGGCCTCTCTCTGGCCCTAGTGTCCCAGCTACCTGGCATGTACTTCCACGTTCTGCTGTTAACTAAAAACCTATAGCCCAAATGCCGTCTCTGCTGCAAAACCTCTGTTGACCCTCTGCATCAGAATTAATTGCTTCCTTTTGGGGGAGTTCTCATTGCATTCTGTTTATGCGTCACTCTGAGAATTTACGGTACCATGTCTTAAATTGTCACTTTACGTATGCGTTCGGAGCCCTCAGTAGACTAAAGCACCCTGTTCTATTTATCTTCTGGTCTTCACGTACAAATCCAGTACAAAGCAGATACGCAGGACATACTGAATGAGTAGCTCAATGGTGAAGATGGCTCCTTTACGGTCAAAAAAAGCCCATGGAAAGGCTTAATGATGGTCTACCCTGAGCCTGCATGTTCTAAACTCGAGCCAAACAAGGGCAAATGAGAGCACCACAGCGTGTCAGGAGGGGTGAAGGGCACCTTCCAGACCGAAAAGTCCGTTTAAGACAAACACACATTGATGCCATAACTCATAACCTGTATCAAATGTGATTCCCGGAAACCAAAAGCTCTTGGCAGGGGCTGAGGCTTGACTCCCTGGAAGAGAGCCGGCAGGATTTGGGGCTTCATTCTGGAGTCCCCTTCTGCCTTTGCACAGCTCTCCAGACCCTGGATTGAAGCAGGCCCACCACCCTTGCTAATAACACGCTAGAGGAATTCTGGACATGACAGAATAATGCTCGCCTTGGGGAGGTGAGAACCTGGCTGGCAATGAAGTGACGCCAAATGGGATGTTTGCGAATCTAATTAGTAGCACTGTTTGAGAACATAGCAAATAAGTTGACTATAAATTCAGAGTGGAATAATGTCTTCAAGCTTTGCTCATTGAGACACATTGACAGACACGAGAAATCCATCAAAGAAAGACCACTTACAGAACAGGGGCCTCACGTGTAAGACACATTCAACCACCTGCCAGCATTTCTTCACTTTCACTCTATGTGTTAATAATACTAGGATAAGCAAACCGTCTCTTATCTGAGACTGGGTTCCCCAGTTTGGGGGAAAGAAATGACCGGGAACACAAATCTACCAAGACAGAGACAGAGGAGGGGTAGACTGACTTTGCTTTTCTGACACATTGGAAATGGTGTCTGCACATAACCCTGCCCTTTATACACTGTCTCCTGCAGAAGCCTGACTAGCACAGAAAAAAAGGGAAGAGCCTTCAAAGTCAGCTGGTCATACACTTTCCTTGCCATCTAGGTTTCTGTTTCCCTTTCACTGTCATGGCTCTAATAATATCATTAACCAAGCCACCCTAGACAGCATATTAAAAAGCAGAGACATCACTTTGCTGACAAAGGTCCATATAGTCAAAGCTGTGGTTTTTCCAATAGTCACGTACAGATGTGAGAGTTGGACCATAAAGGCTAAATGTCGAAGAATTAATGCTTTCAAACTGTGGTGCTGGAGAAGACTCTTGAGAGTCCCTTGGATAACAGGGAGATCAAGCCAGTTAATCCTAAAGAAAAATCAACCCTAAATATTCACTGGAAGGAATGATGCTGAAGCTCCAATACTCTGGCCACCTGATGCAAAGAGCTGACTCATTGGAAAAGAACCTGATGCTGGGAAAATTGAGGGCAGGAGAGGATGAGATGGTTGGATGGCATCACTGACTCAATGGACATGAGACTGAGCAAACTCCAGGAGATAGTGAAGGACAGGGAAGTCTGGCATGCTGCAGTCCATGGGGTTGCAAAGAGTTAGCCACACTCACCATGCCTAGAATGGGGAAAAAAACAAAATAAAAAACCATCTATCACTACCTAGAGAAGAACGAAACTCCAATACCTGTATTGCTTGATGCTAAGATTAATGCCCACTGCATCCCATGGAATGCTTTTGAAATAGGAAGTTCCTTGAAACTAATGACAAAAAAACTTGTCAGTTGCCAGTATTCTCATTTTCATCATATCAGACACCACCATCATTTTGTGATCTTTACTTTCTTGGAATCAAGGATATATGGTAGTTATTAGTATGCATTCTCCTTGTCAGCTGCCATGTTAAAGGTTGAGGGAACCAAAGAGAAGGGGATGTTAACAGGGAAATGTAGGACTTATGCATACTGATTCACCTTCAAAGGAAACAGTCTAGGTAATTCCATATGAAGACATCAATGCCTTCAAAGAGGCTCCATGGAAGGCCACTGGCTGCAAAAACTTGGTTACAACCAAAGTACTGCGTTAAATGTTGTTCAGGAGGAGTCACTGTGGCCAATAGGAATAAGAGGCAGTCAGGTTCCTCCTTATTCGGGTTTCTTCTTTTTCTCTTTCTGTCTTGGTCTCAGAAAGAGCTCCAGGGAACCACAGGGCGGAGGACTGATAGCTTCTCCCATCCTTTGCGGAAATCTAGGTTAAGGATAGTGTCTGGTTTCCTAGGAGATTCATTCTTGGCACCGAAGAGAAATTTTCTGGGAGAGTGGCAGAGGGTGGGCGTTGGCTAAAGGCGGGAAGATGAATTTTCCAGAGTCAGCCCACCCAAGAACCCAAGGAAAGCGGACTTGGCTTCAGAAGGTCATCATCGTCTGCTCGAAGGAGCCTGCATTCCAGGGCTGGCATGGAAAGTGACACCATGTAGCCCCCTGCACGCAACTGTGGAGCTGGGCAACTGCCAGAGCCACTCTGATTCAAGGCCTAAGACTGCAGTGTGGTGACGTTCCTCCTGCTGACTCATGAGCACTCTGCAGAAGTATACAGAAATTCTACGATGAAAGATGATCATCCTGACATTTCTGCTAACACTCGGGTTCTCCAGATTTCCTGGAGCAGAGTCTGTCTGCCATCCAAGCTGTGGAGGCATAGCTCAATGTTTTCCAAAGCAAGGCGGATAAGCTCCCTGTGGCTGTAACATCCTAACACGACCCTCATTTCCTTCGAGAGATCCACATGGGAACCAACTGCAATGGGAGACTTTGAACCAGGCCTGTGGGCACTGATGTGGAGCTAAAGGACATCTGGGAGTCTGGGAGGAAGTGAGTGGCCAGGACCAAATGGAGTGTGGCCATTTCCTGCTGGTCTGGCCTCAGGTTCCCTGTTTTTCATTTTTAAACTGAACTTCAGTTGTATGGACACATGAGTTCTATTTGGTTAGAACGGTGTGGCTTTGCATCCCCTTTGGTCCATATTCTGAAGCTATTTGAGTTTGGGACCCCAGGTCAAATACTTTAGACATTCAACAACGGAAGTGGACAGAGAGGTATTCATCTGTCTCTCTCTGCCCACCCCCCCTTTCTTTAGCTCCACTGAGTAAAACTAAATGTGAAAAACTCACTTATTTCCTTCCATGTCATTTTTACAACTGGCAATCACTTTTAATATGTTTACATTATAATATGTTTACATTACAATATATGCTTCCTGTAGGCAGGGTCCTGGCCTGTCTTGGCCACTATGGTATCCTTAGACACAAAGTAGGTCTCAGTGAAGATTTGTTGCATGAATAAATGAATGATGGGTAAATAAACAGATGCACAAATAAATAATGAATGTGGACCCATAAAGTTAAGACTACTAACAAATTTGTCTCTCATGTAAATATATTAAGGTATCATAGAAAGGAAATAAAACATGGGGCTCAGGGGAAAGGCAATTTTCTTCCATGTGTCTTTCAAATCACATGGTGACCAACGCGAAAAAGATATTTTTAAATGGTTAGTAACTAAATTTCCAATTCATGGCCTGGGGGGAGAAGAGTCCATGAAAGGAAAATGCTGGGAGAATTCCTTTCCTACAGAAGGGGAACCCTTTACACTCCTAAAAAATATCCCTTTGTCTTTGGTTCTGTCATCTCACAGGAAGAAAAAAAAAAAGGTTGTAGAATGCGGACACCTCTTTGTAGGTTGACTGTATAGTACCCTGTCCAAAATGGGACTCCGAGTAAAAAATCACAGGAGCAAGCTGGGACTTCTTGGGAAAACTAAGACACAGGGCTGACCCACCTCTCCACTGTGTAAGCTATCCACTGAAAGTGGAAGTGATTTCTTGTAATTCTTCTCTTAAAAAGTGCTGCTTTTTTTTTTTAATTCATTCATTCATTTGGCCATGCTGAGTTGCAGTGTGCAGGATCTTTAGTTGTGGCATGTGAACTGTCAGCTGCAACACGAGAGACCTAGTTCCCTGCCCTGGGAGTGAACCTGGGCCCCCCACGCTGGGAGCCCAAAGTCTTAGCCACTAGATTACTAGTGAAGTCCCACAAAGTGCTAGTTCTTTCCTGAACTCTTCTCATCTTAACTCTCTGCTGAGTTGTTATCTTGAGAACTTATTTTTAGGAAGCACCGTATCTTGAGTGTCTCTGGAAAGTTATTGGTTCTGGAGTTAACTCTTTCTATACCCAGTGTGACCCAGACCACCCTTCCTGGATTATATATCTAGTGAGATGCTGTGAAAATGCTCTGCATCATAAGCCCTCGACGCTCCCTCTTTGTTTGGATGCAAACACAACATCAAACTAGACCCTAGCTGCCGCAAACTGGGCAAAGCCAGCCACCCCTCAGACGGACTGTGGCGGGAAAGTGCTTTTTAACATCCTCTGGTGGTGCCATAGCACAAAGATTATACTCAGCCTCCCCGGCCATAAAAGTTTCAGTTTTTCCCATTCTCGCTGCCAAAGCTGAAATGCCAAGAAATGCTGGGAACTGTGATTATACACACTTCATATTTTACATTCTGAAACCCCAAGGAATAAGCCGCGGAGAACAGAGTCCTATTTCTTAAATGGCAGCTGAACAGATACAGCCCTCGAGTTCTGCGGAGCATGGCTGAGGATTTGCATGGAGAGAAACAAACAGAGACCTCACAGACATTTCCCGTCTGTGTGGACCTTCCTGGCATCTGGGAGAGACCTTGGCTAGCTTTTCTCATTTCTTTCTCCTTTGCTATTTTTTAACTTTCTGAATTACTCATCCATATTCTTACGGGAAAAAAAAAAATTGATGCCACACATACAAGTCAGTCATAAGGAAACTCAGTGACTGCCTCTGACAGGTTTGAACCTGTGTCTTCACAGACAAGAAAACAAAACTTCAGTGTTCTTCAGGCCAAAACTGAATCCCTCCCCTTTTTTAAGAGTAGCAATAAAAACAGCCATCCTGACAACATTTAGCCCTCAGGTTCACTTTGTCAAAATTTTCCTCTGTCAATGGAGTCTTAAGTTAATTTCAAGCTGTCAATGGAGTCTTAAATTAATTTTACCACCCCAGCATATTTTTCTCAATTCCAGGGACTAGTGTAGGAATTAGAACAAACAAATAAACACAACTCCCCAAAATATGTCTTCCTTCCTCCCTCCCTCTAAGAATTAACACAAGAGCCCCCGGTCCCTCGGGAAAGGCTCATGATGGTAAGACCTATTCTCCTAAAGGGTGAATTTCATGACTCACTATCACCTGCTTTCCTGTGTTGCTCTGTTCCAGTTCTTCGTCAGAGGAGTGTTACAATCCTCACTAAGGGCAAACCTGGGAGGGGCAAGCGTCTCATGCTTGGATTAAACAAACATTCAACATCCGCTCTTGCTTCTCTGGTGGCTCAGCAGTAAAGAATCCACTGGCCAATACAGGAGGCTCGAGTTTGATCCCTGGGTCAGGAAGATTCCCTGGAGAAGGGAATGACAACCCACTCTAGTATTCTTGCCTGGGAAATCCCATGGACAGAGGAGCCTGGCGGGGCTACAGCCCAGGGAGTGACGAAAGTAGGACACAATTCAATGACTAAACAATAACTTGCTGGATTTACAGGCTCTGGAGAGCTCTCACATGTTCTCAGAATTTAAGAGCTCATGTCTTATTTTTTTCTCCCTTTGACAGTGCCTGCTCCAGTGCTTCATAGAGAAAGAGGCTTGAGAAACTGTCAGTAAATGAGCACTCTGCCCCAGAGCAATGCAAGCTCCATGCAGCCAGCGTGGCCATGTGTGCTGCTGTTATAAATAACCACTGATGCAACTGCAGGATGTGTAGGGCTGGAAATAAATTTCTCTTTGTAGGTACATAACTGCAATAAACTTTTATAAGCCTGTTGCATGATCTGAACAGATCTACACAGTTTCTCCAACAAGAGCAGAATTCTTTGCAGGTTTGAGCCCTCACCCACGGACCCTTCTCAGAGAAGAGAAGGAGGCTCAAAACTTCTAGCTTTTTACAGGAGTTCAGCGTTGGTCTTTCAAAAGGCTTAGGGAAAACCACTGTTCTTTGAGTATATACTATAACACCCTTTGTTTTTCAATAGGAAACACCCTTAAATATAGAGCTTGTGTATGTGTAAACCATTTCTGGAAAGACATACAAGAAATGGATAACTGGCTGCCTTGAGAAAGAGAAATCGGGAGGCTGGACTTAGCTTTCACTGTAATCTTTCTAGAATAGCTCAGCATTTCTTTTTATCAGATTATGTATTAACACATCTAAATAAGTTACATCAATACTGCTCTTTAGTCAACAATTAATACCCTATTTATATCCATCTTTCTATCATTTATCTCTCCCAATGTGATCTCCCCAGACAAGCTCAGTTGCTCAGAAATGAAGAAAACAAAGAAGAAACATTCTATACCATGTGCCAGAAATGGAAGGGGTACCGATTGAAAATGTACAAGGAAAGCAAAGCGCTGGATGCCAAGCTCTGATAGAGCCATGACAAATGAGAGAGAAAGCCTGCGGCTCCCAGCTCTTCATCCTGCACCCCACCCCACCCCCACCGGAGAACATCCCTTCCCGGGTTGACCATCCCTTCTCGTGCGCTGCTGATTGATTTCTCCTCTTCCTCTGTCCCCACTCCTTTTGCTTCTTTCATTTAAAAATATTGGTTCTCAAAAATCACAAAAGTAAACCATTCTCATAACAATCTGTGGTACAACCTGAAGACACATAATGAAAAATCAAGAACCGTCCAAGCCATCCTAGACTTGTTTATGCTCTCCTACTTCTTCCAAGCACATGTCTATGTACAGTTGGCTTTGCTGGGTTTTTTTTTTAAGCAAAAAAATGGGACTTAAATGAGCATACATACTATTTAACTTATTTTTCTCACTGATTTATCAGGAGAAAACCACCCAGGTGAATAAATATAAGTCTAACTCAGTTATTCTTTCAATAGTTGCATAATATTCCTCAGGATGGATATACCATAATTTATTTACCCTTTCCTCATTAAATCTGTGCACCTCTTAAATGGGTTCACTGTTCATATTTCTTCCCTGGATCGTTTTCTAACTGATAACATGTATGGAACATTAACTGATATCAGACATGGTATCAGGCTTATCAGAAATAAGCCACATGAATTGAATCTTCACAATAATCTCATGGGACAGGCAGTACTGTTATTCCCATGTTATGGATTAGAAAACAGAGACTCAGAGAAATTAACGAGTTCATCCAGTATCACAGAGCTAGTACACTGCGGAGGTAAGTTTCAAATCCAAGTTTGATTCCAAAGTCTTGCTCTTAACTGTAAGTCCATACCTCCTCATTTGCAGTGTTGCCACGCAATCAGCCTGGAGCCTATGGCCACTGAAATGTTAGCCTGGTATTTACAACTTTGAGATGGGTCATTTGACTAGGAGTTCCACATGTTCCTCTAACTCGAGGTGTTCAGGTCTTCATCTCCTCCATCCCCACATCTGTACTCATCCTATGCCTCACCTTTGCAAAAGGAAACTCTGAAGAGCCTAACGTCACACCAACAATCAACTTCCCACTAGGCTTGCTACCTCTATAATCAGCACCAACAAAGTTCAATTAAAGCCTAAGTCTTATTTAAGAGGAATAAAATGAGCTAACCAATTCCTAGCTATGAGACTGCTGATTTTACAAAAGGAGAATGTAACACACCAATTAGATACTTAATCAGGAATGAAAAGTTACATGGATGGCATATGACTGCTCAGAAATCAGTGACTGAAAAAGACAACCAGGATGAACAATATCACGCTAATCATATTTCCTTCTTTGACAGACAAACTACACTGGAAGAACCAAACTGCCTGCAAATATCTGAAAGGCTTTGTTTTTGTAGAAGATTTGTGTCTTTTCAGTCTCCTCTTTATGAGTGGTTCAGAACCATTGAATAAAAGATACTGAGAGTTACGGTTTTAGCCAATACAGTGGTGAAATTTCCAGTAGTCATCGATGCCTAGACGTGAAGGAAACAAGTTCCTCTCCATTTGGAGATGTTTAAGTATAGACAAAATGACCATGCAGCAGATTATCAGGTATGCATGCCTTGAAAGAGAAGCGTATATAACTGCATTTCCTTCCAACCCCAAGACTCAAAAATTGTGTCAGTGGGACATGGACCAGGTAAATATTAAGAATGTAGGCTAGAATGCAGGACAGAGATGCTGTATGCGAAAGAGAAGGTTTGGAGGGATATTCTGAGGTTGAGGATGAAGAAATGAAAGGTCACCCAGTCAAACTGCCATCTCCTCATTGTGAGCAGCATCACACATTTTGGGAACTGGATCCCTCAATGATGTCCTTCAAGGTGAGAGGCAGTTTGCCTGTCAGTTTCACACACTCCTCTTTGCAACTGAACCCATAGAATTCATCAATGTCTGGGCACTTTTGCCAAAAGGTAACGTGGTTGTACCAAGTTATATTTCTTCTTAGGAAGTTTGCTGGTAAGTAAAATTTGACATTTGCAAGACAATGGAAAAAGATCCCACCTTCAGGCAGGCTATCTATCAAAAGGCAAATGGTAACACCACATTCCGCTTAGCTATTTCTCCTGCCAGGCTTAAGTACTGGGATCCAGGAGGAGGATTCGGTCTCAACACACTGGAAAATATAGCTCCAAGACTAACATACACGGCTCAGTGAGCCAAAAGAATGGCAATGCCCTCAGCTAATCCCCAGCTGTTCTCTCATGTCAGCCCACGGTGTGTTCAACTCCAGCAGGTGCTATTCTTCTCAGGGTTGAAATTATTTCTGGGTAGATATTGTACCATCAAGTAGACACAAAGCACCTTGCTTCACATAATAGAAAACATTGAAAGCTTAATAAACATATAACTGAACCACTGCAATGGACTGAATGGTTGCACACCTCCCATATTCATATCTTGAAGCCCTGACCACCCTGTCCTTGGAGATGGGGCCTTTGGAAAGTAATGGGGGTTAGATAAGGTCATGAGGGAGGGCCCCCCACAATAGGAGTAGTGCCTTTATAAGAAGAGACATCAGAGAGCTTGTTTCTTCCCCATCAGGCATGTGAAGATACAGCAAGAAGGTAGCAGTCTGCAAACTGGGAAGAGAGCTCACACCGGAAACCAAAATGGCCAGTAGCTTGATCTTGGATTTCCCAGATTCTACAACTACAGACGTGAACTTCTGTTGTGTAAGTCACCCAGTCTGCAGTGTTCATTATGGCACCTTGAGTTGACTAGGATGTGACTCACAGGCAAAGAGTGATCACAGCCTGAAAGCCAAGGCTTGACAGAACTTAACTGGTACAGTAGCAGCAAGGCACCTATTTTTGACATAATCAAAAAACTTGTACTCAATATCACATATGAGATCCCTTTTGAAAATAACATTTTTTAATTATTAAAAAGGCAATGGTTGTTCTATGTAGAACATTTTAAAAACACTACAAAAAATAAAAGCCCCTTTCATTCCCTCAGATACTCAGACAACCACTGTTGATGTGCTGATGTTTATTCTCCTGGAACTATGTTCTCTACAGAGAGTAAAGCTGACAGAAAATGAGGTCTTTGGGGGCTTTCGTCTGCCCATGACCATCGCTGCATTCAGTCACCTAAAAGAACTGCATCCTCTTATACTCACAAGGATGTTGCTGCTGCTGCTAAGTCACTTCAGTCGTGTCCGACTCTGTGCGACCCCATAGACGGCAGCCCACCAGGCTCCCCCGTTCCTGGGATTCTCCAGGCAAGAACACTGGAGTGGGTTGCCATTTCCTTCTCCAATGCGTGAAAGTGAAGTCACTCAGTCGTGTCCGACTCTTAGCGACCCCATGGACTGAAGCCTGCCAAGCTCCTCCATCCATGGGATTTTCTAGGCAAAAGAGTACTGGAGTAGGGTGCCACTGCCTTCTCCCACAAGGATGTTACTGAGAAGTGATTTTACTTTCAGGCTCCTAGTATGGATATTCACGTCATACAACATCCATATGGAATCAACACTGGTTGATTAGGGAGAACTGAAAGGAGCACCAGGAAACTTTCTGAGATGATGGAAATGTTCTATCTATTATTTGGAGAATTGATCACATATTGTGTACACTTATCAAAACCTATAAAACTGTACATTTAAGACCTGTCAGGGGAAGTGAATTGGCAAGATCAATACAATCCATGGGGTAACACCAATACCCATCATTAAAACGTGTGCTTCGATGCATTTTTTCCCAAAGACTGTTCAAAAAGTGAACATTACTGAGCATGCACAACTTACTAGGCTCTGGGCTAAAGGCTTCTCATGCACCTCTCGGTTGTGCATTTCTTGGATCTGTATTTTATCAATGAAGAAACTGCAGGAAGTGGCAAGAGAGAACTGGAAGCCAGGTTCCTCAAATTCCAGAAAAAAAATTACAACAATGCGAATGTCTTTTGACTCAGCAGTAATACCTCTAGGAATCTGTTCCAGGGAAAAAAATCAAAGAGACTGATCCAAAGAGATGTGTACAAAGAAATAATAAACTCACCATGATTAATAAATCAACTTAAATGTACTATAAGTTAAGTAGGATCATATGAGAGACCACTTTGCATCATGCAATATTAGGTTTAAAAGAAAATACAAATGACTTTCATGATGAGGGAAAATGATCATGACAGATTAAGTGAAAAAAAAATCAAGTTAAAAATGTATATATAGTATGATCTCAATTTTGTTTCTTTTTTTAAAAAGGTAAGTACATTTTAAAACTCTAAGGAAATATATCTAAACAAAAATGATTATCTTTCAGTAGTAGGATTCTAGGTTATTTAATTTTTAATTTAAAATTTTCAATGGTTACTATATGTTCCTTTTATAATTAGAGAGGAATCAATTTTATTTTCAAAATAAAAAAAAACAGGGGAAAATGATTGTTCTCACTAAAGAATGTATATCCCATGAAGACTATACATACACATTTTTATGAGAAAAATATCTGTGTACAACCCCTTAATAACTTTAGGGTGTTAATGTTATTCAGTAACTTATACATAATCATAAAAAAAGTGAAATCACCAGGATTTCTAATATAGTCATATATATATTTTATATATTATTTTATAGGATGGGAGAGTTCTACCACAGATTGCACTACCTTGAACAAGTTATTTACTTCTCAGAGCTTCAAGTGTCTTTATCTGTAAAAGAAGGAAGACACAATCCTCTTGGAGAGATGTCATAAGAAGGTAAAACTAAATAGGTCCAACTTCTTACAGAGACCTTTATCCGCACAAGATAAAAGCTCGGTGCATGTGGCTATTATTTTGTACAGCAGCAGCAGGGAGAAAGCTCAGATTATCTCCTCCTCTCGACCCCAGACCTCCCTGCACCATCATCCTTGTCCTTGCAGAGCATACGCCCCCTCCCACAGGCTGTGCCCTGCCACTCCTTCAGACCAGAATGCTCTTTTCCCAGACATTCACAGAGAGCCTGTTTCCTTGAGTCCTTAGGTCACTGCTCATCAGCTCAAACAGCCCTTACATGAGAAGCCTTTCTTAATCCTCTATGTATTAATAAACAGTAAAACTATTCTCCTCAAGCTTCATCTTCCCTGACAGAGCTTTTTCTCCAAAGAGTTTATCACCCCAACACTCAATACACTGACTTTTTGTTTGTCTAACCACTTGTGCTAGAATTTAAGCTCCTGGAGGGAAGGGGGCATTGTCAGCTTTATTTTCAGAGCTTTGAACAGTGCCTGGCCCACAATGGATGCTCAACCAGTAAGTATTAAAGGAATGAACAAGTAACCCAAGCTGGAGGGCAAGGCCTCTCTTTATTCCTGTTTTAGTCTCTGAGGGTCTGACATAAAGCTTTGCATTAAGTAGGCATTTCATAAACATTTGTTGAACTGAACAACTGAATCACTTTTTACAAATGGGAGTGTTCACCTGATACCTAAAGATCAATGACTGTATTTTTAGATCATAGTAAATAAATCCAAGGTTGTATTTAATTACAATGAAGCAGTAGATTGCTTAACCAATTTGGTGGGGGATAGAGCAAAACTGGTGGTCTGGTTTCATTAGCCAGTGCAATCAATTGACACATTTATCAATTAGTCCCAAATAACCACAGCCTTTATTGATGTAAAGGTCAAACACTGATAAGGAAGGCCAGGATCTGTATTCTGATCTAATAAGTACAGGAACAATCAAAGTGTTTCAAGGCTGAAATTTCTTTCTGTCATTAATCTGGGTCCTTAGAGAAACTGCACCAGGATATTCACTCTAATAGTGGTGCGAAAATGTTCTTGAATCTCCCCTCAAATAATCAAAATATTTGCTTCAAATGAAGCAAACAAAATGACTTTGACTGTTTTCCCCATACTTTACAGAGACAGTCGAAATTTAAACAAAATGTAAGAGTACAGTCTTCAAGTTTTACAATCTGTCCCCTTTGTTCCAGGGTTTCCTAAGGAAGCTATCTTAAGGACTTACAATAAGTACACACAAGTATAGTAACTATATACAATATCAAAATATGGCGAAAATGTGAAGAAAACAGTTTGGTTTGAAAGAAAAGCATAATCAAATTTAGTTAATTATAAAAAAGATTGGTCTCCTTTTGGCTCAGAGGAGGCCAAGGTGCAACTTTCTTTGTTCAACCTGAATTGCAGTTCATCTGACACCAGCTGCCTCCACCACACCGCCTGAGTTCGACCCCAGTGAAACCTAAGGCATACCCATGAGGTGCACCGGAGGGGGATCTGGTGCCACATCTTCCCTGGGCCCCAAGATCGGCCCCTTAGTCTGTCTCCAAAATAGGCTGATGATGACATCACAAAGGCAAGTGGTTATTGGAATGGTCTGAGGATTACAGTGAAACTGGCCATTCAGAACAGACCCAGATTGAGGTGGGACCTTCTGCCTCTGCCCTGATATCAAAGCCCTCAGGGAACTGTCAAGAGACAGAAAGAAGCAGAAAAACATTAAACACAGTAGAAACATCACTTTTGATGAGATTGAACACTGCATGATAGTTGCTATCTTGATGGTCCTGAGAACTTTCTGGAACCATTAAAGAGATCCTGGGGACTGTGGGCTACAATGTCGGCGGCTGCCACCATCATGACATCATGGATGACATCAATGGTGGTGTGGTGGAATGCCCAGCTAGTTAAGAGCTATAAAGAAAAATAATTTAATAAAGGGTTATTTAACAAGCACCGCCCCCCCCCAAAAAAAAGATTGGTCTTCAGAGGGCTGATTTTTATGAGCCACAGCTCCAGTTTCTGAGAAGTGAAGTGAAGTGAAAGTCGCGTAGTCATGTCTGACTCTTTGCAACCCCATGGACAATTCTCTAGGCCAGAACACTGGAGGGGGTAGCCTTTCCCTTCTCCAGGGGATCTTTCCAACCCAGGGATTGAACCCAGGTCTCCTTCATTGCAGGTGGATTCTTTACCAGCTGAGCTACAAGGGAAGCCCAAGAATACTGGAGTGGGTAGCCTATCCCTTCTCCAGCAAACCTTCCCGACTCAGGAATCAAACTGGGGTCTCCTGCATTGCAGGCAGAATCTTTACCAGCTGAGCCATGAGGGAAGTCCAATTCTCTATTTTTGAGGACACATCTTGAGCAAAATTTCAGCTGAAGCCTACGCCACACAAAAAAATTCAAATCAGATGATAGCATGTATGCAAAGAATAATCTCATTTGTCCACATAGCATGTTTCAAAGAGCTTTCACATGTCCACTTCCATCTGACTGGAGCTTGATTAACACCCTGCAGGGAAGTTATGTCAATGGTACCCCTCACTGAACAGACCGGTAAAAAGGCTTGGAGCGTTCAGCAACCCACCCATGTCCTCAGGACCATCACGAAACGGGCTGAAAACTATGCCCAGCATTCCTTCAGTTCAAAGAAGATGATGATCTCATCCAGTCCTATGATCTGAACTATGAGCTATGTCCTGATGACTTCCAAATATTTAGTTCCTGCCCATTTTCACTGGGCTTCAGACTCAAGTCCATCTGCCTATTATGCATTTCCATGTGTCTCAAGTACTTGATATCTTACGTTTCTAATTCTCATCTTCTTCACCTGCTGAGATCTCTTCCCAGGCTCATGATCTCTCATACCTAATGGTACCATCATTCATTCAGACTTCTAGCTAAACACCCAGGTATGACCCCAGGTTTCTCCTTCACTCCCTGGGTCCACTCAGTCACTGAACCCTGTGTGTTGTACTTGCTGATACATCAAAAACACATGGCCTTCTCCTCAGACCTACTACCAATGTCTCAGAGCCTCATTATCTTCTTACCCAGAACATGGTAATAGCCACAAACTCAATCTCTCCATGCTGCCCCCATGAACATATCCACACACTCTCCCACAAAATATATGTAAAACATAAAGCCACTCATGTCACCCAACTTGCTGAAGATTCTTCAAAGACTCTCCATGACCTGCTACATAGAGCCAAAATCCCTGGTATGAAATTTGTATCTGATAGTGCAAGTTTTCATCAAATAACTATTCTCCTTCTTTTTCCTTAATAAGAGAACCCTAATTTTTAGCTAGAACATGGCCAAGTAATTAGCCTTTGCTGCAGTTAGGTGCAGCCATGTATGACCAACCTCTGGACAATTTCATGGTAAGTACTGTATTGTTCAGGGACGATCTTTAAAGAGAATTGACTCAACTGTAAGGAATGTCCTTCGCCCTTCTTATTACAGTACTGCCTTGTACTGGAATACAGAGATGACTTTTGGAGCTGCAGCAACCACTTTCAAGACCATGAGGTGACCTTGAAGATAGCAGAATATAAAAGATAGAAATCTGGGTCCCAGAGGACTCCATGGAGTTTTCATGGCAGAGCCAGACCACCTACCTCCAGACTTTTTACAGGGAAGAGAAATTCATTTCTATTTAATTTAAGCCATTTCCTATGGTAGGCAATGGTGCCAAACCTCAAGCCATACTGAATTCAAACTTCTCCAGAATATTAAGCCTTATATAACTTTGCTCTGTCAACTCTTCTAGCCTTATCTCTCACCATACTTCAATCTTTAGGCTTTAGTACTACCAAATTTCTAGTAGTTTTCCACCCCACCCTCCATGGACTTTCATACTTCTCAGCGTTAAGTTCTAGAGCTTGTCCCCTACCTAAACACCTACTTAAATTTATTCAGCTTTTAACTTTACACACTCAGCTCAGGAATCATCTCTATAGGAAGTTTGCCTAAATGTGCATCTTAGGCTAAGTGGATGTTCTCTGTGCTCCCATAATGCCTTGAGCATGCTTCACTTTTGGAACCCACCTGCTGTTATTTATGGGCCATAAATAATATGGCCCCCACAGAAAGAATCTTAGGGCAGACATCACATCTACTCATGTTGTATCTTTATCTCCTAACACAAGTGGGAGCTCTAATTATGTCCTGAGTTCCATTGCACCTTCCTCAGTGAAATGGAGTGAATAATATACCATGTGCTTCTGAATGTCCTGTTTAGCCCTTAAGCTCAGCATTCCATGAAGACTGAAAGAAAATTCCCTAATGGTGGTATTTTTTTCTGAAGATGAAAAACAAGTTGCAAGTGAGCCCTCCTAAGAAAACATCCATCCTGAGAAGCAATTTACTGTTTGGATATTTCAGACTTGAATTCTTTCATCCGTAACAGGGAACTTGGCACTAAGTAGTCTTGGAGGTCTCGTCTGGTTCTGACATTTTGTAATTTCATTGTTGAATACAAACACATAGACCTGGACACAAGGAACTCACTGTGAGCGGATGGCTCCTTCAGGGACTGACAACATGACCAGCCTTACCCAAATTTTAAGTAAATTATTTACAAGGAGTGCCTAATAAAATCTTAAAGTCATCAGAGGACAGAGAACACACTAGGTTAATGAAATGTCAACTAAGAGAAGTTATGCCTCCCAGATCCCAACCATACTGAACTTCTTTCTCTAAAAGGTTTTGAACTTGCCATGTTCCCTCCTGATACTGGGCATCTGCATTTGCTATTCATTGTGTCTTGAATTTTCTTAAAGAGATCTCGAGTCTTTCCCAATCTGTTGTTTTCCTCTATTTCTTTGCATTGATCACGGAGGAAGGCTTTCTTATCTCTCCTTGTTATTCTTTGGAACTCTGCATTCAGATGGGGATATCTTTCCTTTTCTCCTTTGCTTTTCACTTCTCTTCTTTTCCCAGCTATTTGTAAGGCCTCCTCAGACAGCCATTTTGCTTTTTTGCATTTCTTTTCCATGGGGATTAGAGATACCAAGGGAACATTTCATGCAAAGATGGGCTCGATAAAGGACAGAAATGGTATGGACCTAACAGAAGCAGAAGATATTAAGAAGAGGTGGCAAGAATACACAGAAGAACTGTACAAAAAAGATCTTCACGACCCAGATAATCACGATGGTGTGATCACTCACCTAGAGCCAGACATCCTGGAATGTGAAGTCAAGTGGGCCTTAGAAAGCATCACTATGAACAAAGCTAGTGGAGGTGATGGAATTCCAGTTGAGCTATTTCAAGTCCTCAAAGGTGATGCTGTGAAAGTGCTGCACTTGATATGCCAGCAAATCTGGAAAACTCAGCAGTGGCCACAGGACTGGAAAAGGTCAGTTTTCATTCCAATCCCAAAGAAATGCAATGTCAAAGAATGCTCAAACTACCGCACAATTGCACTCATCTCACACGCTAGTAAAGTAATGCTCAAAATTCTCCAAGCCAGGCTTCAGCAATACATGAACCGTGAACTTCCAGATGTTCAAGCTGGTTTTAGAAAAGGCAGAGGAACCAGAGATCAAATTGCCAACATCCGCTGGATCATCGAAAAAGCAAGAGTGTTCCAGAAAAACATCTACTTCTGCTTTATTGACTATGCCAAAGCCTTTGACTGTGTGGATCACAATAAACTATGGAAAATTCTGAAAGAGATGGGAATACCAGACCACCTGACCTGCCTCTGGAGAAACCTGTATGCAGGTCAGGAAGCAACAGTTAGAACTGGACATGGAACAACAGACTGGTTCCAAATAGGAAAAGGAGTACGTCAAGGCTGTATACTGTCACCCTGCTTATTTAAGTTACATGCAGAGTACATCATGAGAAACGCTGGGCTGGAAGAAGCACAGGCTAGAATCAAGATTGCCGGGAGAAATATCAATAACCTCAGATATGCAGATGACACCACCCTTATGGCAGAAAGTGAAGAGGAACTAAAGAGCCTCTTGATGACAGTGAAAGAGGAGAGTGAAAAAGTTGGCTTAAAGCTCAATGTTCAGAAAACTAAGATCATGGCATCTGGTCCCATCACTTCATGGCAAATAGATGGGGAAACAGTGGAAACAGTGTCAGATTTTATTTTTGGGAGCTCCAAAATCACTGCTGATGGTGATTGCAGCCATGAAATTAAAAGACGCTTACTCCTTGGAAGGAAGGTTATGGCCAACCTAGATAGCATATTTAAAAGCAGAGACATTACTTTGCCAACAAAGGTCCGTCTAATCAAGGCTATGGTTTTTCCAGTGGTCATGTATGGATGTGAGAGTTGGACCGCAAAGAAAGCTGAGTGCTGAAGAATTGATGCTTTTGAACTGTGGTGTTGGAGAAGACTCTTGAGAGTCCCTTGGACTGCAAGGAGATCCAACCAGTCCATCCTAAAGGAGATCAGTCCTGGGTGTTCATTGGAAGGACTGATGTTGAAGCTGAAACTCCAATAATTTGGCCACCTCATGCGAAGAGTTGACTCACTGGAAAAGACCCTAATGCTGGCAAGGATTGGGGGCAGGAGGAGAAGGAGACGACAGAGGATGAGATGGCTGGATGGCATCACTGACTCGATGGACATGGGTTTGGGTAAACTCCGGGAGTTGGTGATGGACAGGGAGGCCTGGTGTGCTACGATTCATGGGGTCGCAAAGAGTCAGACACGACTGAGAAACAGAACTGAACTGAACTGTCTTGAATGTTCTTTCCTTCTCTCCTTACTGGTTACTTCATCTCATGAATCACTTCCTTAGGAAAATCTTCCACCTTGACCAGATTGAAACACCCTATGAGATGTTCTCATTCATTGCAATGCATTCCTCTTCTTCATAGCACTGGTCACAGTTGCAATTTTGTATTAATATGATCATGTAATTGATGTCTTTCTCCCTCACTCAACCATACTCTCTATAAGACAGCACTTTTGTTTTTGCTCATCACTGTATCCATATCCTTGGCAGAGAGTTGATGCTCAACAAATACTTGTCTATATTTGACAAAAATATCCCCAGAGGTTGTGCAAGGGAGGAAAAAGGGGGCTGATGAGTTTCACTAGAGGAGGAAACGTCAGGCTGTTCTAATAAGCTGGTAATTCTCAGAGCTCTCCATCATACCTTTGAAAAAAGATCTTGGGAGTTAGGGATTGAAGTCACTTTCTGGTGATGGAAGAGGAGGCACGGAATGAGGCCACCATCTGGCAGAACAAGCTAAGAAGAGAGATGGCAAGAATATGACTAAAAAGTTTGGAGTTCCAGGAACAATGCTAGGTAAGGGCTCATGGCCAAATCCGAAGTGAAAGTTACTAACGTATTGAGAATCCCACGACCTGTACGTCCTAAAGAAACAACGACTACTATATGAAGATAAAAATGACAATTGTAACTATTTTTGTAGCAAGCATATCAAGAAAGAGTAAACCTACTTCTTGGGGCAGAAGGAATGATGTATTGTATGGCAAAGGGAAAACAGAACTCCTAACTTTGACTTTCATCTTCATCTAAAAAGACCACCTTTATCACTAGAATGAGTAGAATAAATATAAATACAGAACTGAATTCCAATGCAGGTAAGAGTCCAAGAATTCTAGGCTCAAATGAAAGACATCTGGGGACTCTAAGTTCTGCTAATACTTAGGAGTTAGAAAGGCCCCAGGAGATGGGAATCAGACAGGTGTTGCCCCAATTTTCAAGAGGGGGAAGAGCTAGATAACAGAGAACAATGACTCAAGCACATGCTACTACCACCGGCCCAACACCAAGCTGATCTGGAAGCAGATGACTTGTGACTTCTTAAACCTGAAAGCAATGCTCACAGAGGTGGCTTCTAGCATGGGCTGTCTGAGCAAAGCAATGCTCAGGTAACTTTAGATCACACAGGAATGTGAAGTCAGCAAGGAATCTGATGGTCCCTTACAGTATCTTTGAGAAACAAGAGTCAGATGATATTAGAGACTGGTGTATTCATGCAGATGCTACAGCTGTGCTCAGCGAGTAGCTTAAAAATCTCATCCAGCAGGGAGATTGCTAATCCTCTCAAATTCTGAATTTATTTAAAAAGTCAAATTAGGTAGTGATTGTTCTCTAATTTGAGGAGAACTCAAAAGAGATTTTCTTTTAAAGCTAATGTGCTGCATAAGTATACGAGTACAAGACAATATGTCAAGCTTGGCAGTCACCCTCTGTGACCAGTCCAACATCTGGGCAACAGGAGAGCAAGTGACCCTGGAAGCACTTGGAGCTTGAGGAGTAAACACTGATTACCACACACCCCACATGCTGAGAACTGCACAACAAAGAAGCTAGATGTGTAAGATGAAAACTGTGCACTGAAATGCACTGTATTCAAGTATAACCTCAGAAGGATGAATCAAAACTTAAACTGAGCTCTGCTATAAATTCTTCCTCTTTCAACCTATTTTAGATACATTCCATGTTTTCTCAGAAATAGAAAATCCAATGGGTGCTGGCCGGCTTTGGGAGCTGAAATGTCAATGATGGCTGAGGTACCGTAAGTAAGTTTCTTTGAGTAAACTTTAATACAGCTTATGAAACAGGATAGAAAATGGTGACCCTAATGCTGGCAGGCAGGTAAATGGGATGTGGGGCCCTTTGTTTCCCCAATTCTGTAGGGCTTGACTCCGGAGAAAAGTCAGTGCCCGTGTAAATTATTCATGAGTACTATCTGGGCTTCTAATCAGCCAACAAGCCCTGAACAAAGGAATGAATGGTCTTTTTTTCCCTTAGCAAAGTGACTCATTGACTGCTTAATTCAAAGCCCTCTAGACTTGGTCTGCGGCCACACCAAAGCTCCAGACCTTCCAACCAAAGGCAAAGGGGCAGACTCTTTCCTTGCTGTGATGCCCAAGAGCCAGAATTCTGTTCCTCCATGAAATGCAAGTGAACACATGAACACATCTGAGAAATCAGGGTCAGAACACAAGCAGAAAAGCACCTGAATGTAACTGGCCTGTCTCCTCTCACACAAGGCACAGTTGGTAGAGAGATAGAAGAAAGTCATGTCAGAGGGAGCCTAAGGCAGTACCTTCTAAAGTCCCATTTGATGATGACTTGTAAATGGTACCATCTTTGTAATTCACTGGAAAAGAAATACCTCCCCTGGAAAAATAAGACAAAACAATCCTATTTGAATAGATCAGAGTTATCATTCAGGGAGATCTTTTTAGCTCTGATAAAGGCCATCCCAGGACATGTATGATACATGAGGCTGTCCGACACTCCTACTGTGCTCTCTGGATCAAATTCATACCCCTGGGATCCAAATGTGTCCTTTGCTGTGTGTGGATTCCAGGGACTTGGCATTCAAAGACTTATCCTTAAGACTCTGCTCTCAGGCCAGTACCCTGAATGGAATTAAATTATCCAATGAAATAAATCCACAGGATAAAAATAGCATTAGAATCTATCCTAATTAAATGCGCTCCCTTCGAAGTCAAGCGTATCAGTTAGAGACTGCACGTGGAATTCAAGTCAAAGAGTACATTACATTAAATTCTCAGATTTGAACTGCAATACCAAGAAGTGAAATAAAATTTCTCAAGATGTGGGCTGATACTGCTTCACCAGAAACTACATCAGGTTACACTGTCCATCCTCCACATTTCAAAACAAATGAAACAAGGAGATGGAGAGGCAGATGAAGCATATGCCTTGCATGAAGGTAATGCAGTCCTATGAAAAGCCAGAATATTTAAGTATTCAAGTGTTTTTTCCCCCTTGCTGGTCTGAATATTTGTATCTTCCCTCCCCCACACTATATGTTGAAATCTTAATCCTCAAAGTTGATAGTATTAGTCAGGTAGGGCCTTTCGGGGTGCTCAGGTCATGAGGGTGAGGCCCTGATGAATAGGGTTAGTGCCTTATAAAAGGGGCTCCAGAGAGATCCCTGACCTCCTTTACCATATGAGGTCACAGCGAGAAGGCACCAGCTAGGAACCAGAAAGAGGGTCTCCATGAAACATGACCATGCTGGTGCTCTGATCTTGGATTTCCAGACTCCACTGTGAAAAATAAATGTCTAATAAGCCACCTAATCTGTGCTATTTTGTTACAGCAGCCTGAATGGACTAAGATACCCATTCTGCCTCATTTTCACAAATCAAATTCACTCCATCACCAAAGGGGGAGTAAGAAGTCCACTCTTCAAGGGGTTTACTTGAAAATTTACTTTACAGTTGTACTCTAAGCCTTTAAGTCTCTCCTGAGGAGACAGTGTAGCTCAGTGGTTAAAAACATCATTTGAATTCTGGCTTCACTACCAGTTAATAATCTGGTTATTAAGTCTTTTGAAGATCAGTAATTCATCTAAGTAGCATGGATAACACTAGTGTTATAGAATTTATTGTTAGGAGGATTAAGAAAGAAATGCCAGTCAAGTACAGGGCCTGTAACACGTACTCCATTTAGCTTTTGTTGCCATTTTTTTGTTTGTTTTTAAATTAACAAAACAAGCCCTGGTCAAACAGGAAAGTGGTTATTCTTAAAAATTAAATGTGGAGAAGGCTCTCCTTGGGGTCAACAGACCAGAGATGGGTAGCTCAGCGATGGAGAGGAGAACAAACACGAACACACAGTCCAGAGTCCCACACCACCACCAGGAAGGACCTAGAACCCCCTCCAGCATCAGAGACCATGTCAGCAACCACCAACAATTATGCGCTGGGCTCAAGGCTGAGACAAGGAAACATGCCCTGCTGGAGCCGCCAGGATAACAGCATGGCCAGGTCAAGAAAGCACAGAGCACAGACCTTCCACAGAGTAACCTGTGGCCGCCTCATGACTTAGGAGTGAGTGGAGATTCCTGGTTCCCTTCAAGGGATGAGCCCGCTGCTGGCTATCCTGCCTAGCTCCCCACTCTGCTACCTCACAGCTGGGGCTGTGACAGAGCACTGTGTCCACTTGAGCTTCCATGGCTCTGCACTGCGAATTTACTAGAAGATATTTGTGTACCGCGCCTGCTCCATCTCGTTTTTCCACTTCTTTCTGGCACCATGGACCAGTCCTGCTGCATTCTTTACTGATCTCACTTCTCTTTGCCTATTTTTATCCTCCCAGGGTACTTAAGAATATTTAGTTTTTAAAGCTCTCTCACACTTTAATAATGATGTTCATACTGTCACCAGCTCACATAGGAACAGCAAAGCTAATAAATGGCAAATTTCAATCAGGAAATTCTTTACATGAATGCACCTGAGAGAGAATTTTTCTCAAAGGAAAGAAACAATTGCCTTTAGGAGGGAAAAATAATGGAGCATATGTGGCAACTAAGTTACAATGTGATGTAAAGGGTAGGAAGACATTGTTGACAATGGGAAAAAAGGAAAATTTGAGGATGAAAATTACCTAACACTCACTATTATATTTCCCACCATACTCAGCTTTGTGTCTGAGTAAAGGTTACTTTGATCTGCTCTGAGAACTAACAACATCAACCAGATTTCAAGCCCATTTAACATATGATATATTACAATAAAGACTATGTGTCATGAAATGAAATCAAACAAGATTTAGTAGGGGACTTCACATGATAGACATCATCAAGCAGGACCCGGCTCATCAACAGGTCACCTCTTGGCTCCTGGACTGGTGAGCAGCAAGCCTATCTGACCATGATTCTTATCACAGCCATTTAGGGCAAGAGGTATTCACGCTCTGCAGTTTAGGCATGGATTCTGAAAATGGAATGAAAAGAAGAATGGAACTAGAGGAATCAACCTGCCTGACTTCAGGCTCTACTACAAAGCCACAGTCATCAAGACAGTATGGTACTGGCACAAGGACAGAAATATAGATCAATGGAACAAAATAGAAAGCCCAGAGATAAATCCACGCACCTATGGACACCTTATCTTTGACAAAGGAGGCAAGAATATACAATGGAGAAAAGACAATCTCTTTAACAAGTGATGCTGGGAAAACTGGTCAACCACTTGTAAAAGAATTTCTAACATCATACACAAAAATAAACTCAAAATGGATTAAAGATCTAAACGTAAGACCAGAAACTATAAAACTCCTAGAGGAAAACATAGGCAAAACACTCTCCAACATAAACCACAGCAGGATCCTCTATGACCCACTTCCCAGAATACTGGAAATAAAAGCAAAAATAAACAAATGGGACCTAATTAAACTTAAAAGCTTTTGCACAACAAAGGAAACTATAAGCAAGGTGAAAAGACAGCCTTCAGAATGGGAGAAAATAATAGCAAACGAAGCAACAGACAAATAATTAATCTCAAAAATATATAAGCAACTCCTGCAGCTCAATTCCAGAAAAATAAATGACCCAATCAAAAAGTGGGCCAAAGAACTAAACAGACACTTCTCCAAAGAAGACATACAGATGGCTAACAAACACATGAAAAGATGCTCAACATCACTCATTATTAGAGAAATGCAAATCAAAACCACAACGAGCTACCATTTCACGACCATCAGAATGGCTGCTATCCAAAATGCTACAAGCAATAAATGCTGGAGAGGGTGTGGAGAAAAGGGAACCCTCTTACACTGTTGGTGGGAATGCAAACTAGTACAGCCACTATGGAGAACATTGTGGAGATTCTTTAAAAATTGGAAATAGAACTGCCATATGACCCAGCAATCCCACTGCTGGGCATACACACTGAGGAAACCAGAACTGAAAGAGACATGTGTACCCCAATGTTCATTGCAGCACTGTTTATAATAGCCAGGACATGGAAGCAGCCTAGATGCCCATCAGCAGACGAATGGATAAGGAAGCTGTGGTACACATACACAATGGAATATTACGCAGCCATTAAAAAGAATACATTCGAATCAGTTCTAATGAGGTGGATGAAGCTGGAGCCTATTATACAGAGTGAAGTAAGCCAGAAAGAAAAACACCAATACAGTATACTAACTCATATATATGGTATTTAGTTAATCGGTAAAGATAACCCTGTATGCAAGACATCAAAAGAGACACAGATAAATAGAACAGTATTATGGACTCTATGGAAGAGGGCGAGGGTGGGATGATATGGGAGAATGGCACTGAAGCATGTAAATTATCATATGTGAAACGAATTGCCAGTCCAGGTTCGATGCATGATACAGGGTGCTCGGGGCTGGTGCACCGGGATGACCCGGAGGGATGGGATGCGGAGGGAGGTGGAAGGAGGGTTCTGGAAGGGGAAAACACGTACACCCATGGTGGATTCATGTCAATGTATGGCAAAACAAATACAATATTGTAAAGTTAAAAAAATAGATAAATAAACTAAATTTAAAAATATAAAGAAAAAAAAAAAAGAAAATGGAATAAATCACTCCCAAGGTTAAAACAGAAAAGACACCAGCAAGTTCAGCCACTTGAAAACCTCAGCTGAACAAATTCATGAACAGTCTCCTTTCAAGACTCTCAAGCCTATTTTACACATACCACACAGGCACAAGCTTTAGTCTGCAGGCAGTGTTTATCACTGTGTTACTCATTTGTTCTAACGGACATGCAAAACTTGGTGAATTTCAAGACGAGTTCAACTGTTCATCATGAGAACTGGAAGGATAAGCTGAATCAGGGGAATGAACCAGGGATGAATTTTGAGAGGGTTACAGCAGCCAAAACTCACCTATAGATGATTCCTTTGTCATGGAGGAACATAAGCGCTGAAATGATCTCTGCAGCATAGAAACGAGCCCGTGCTTCATCAAAACGCCGTGACTTCTGAATGTGAAACATCAAATCGCCCCCATTCACAAACTCCATCACAAAAAACAGACGATCCTGGGTACAAACACAAAAAGAGGATCCAATGTGATACAGCCATCAGCCTAGAGATCAGTAAGCATCATATGACCTGGGACTGCAGTGGGGGGAGAAGAGGTTGTTAAATGGAGGTGCTCAGTGGAACATCCTGACAGCAGCTCAGGGCAAAGCAGGAGCGTCTGATGGATTAGATCCTTGGGATGGCGGGGATTGGTCGGGGGGGATGGCGGGGATTGGTTGGGGGGCAGGGAGCGGTAGGTGGTGATAGTAACACCTGGGTCTCTTTTAAAGAATTCCACACAACCTTGAATTTCTGCATTAAGTAAAAAGTAGAGAAGGTATCAGAAGCTTTTGGTTCTAATTCTGCACCTTAAACACCATGTAATCTTGAATTTAATTTTTTTTTTTTTTTGATATATCCTGGGTTGGGAAGATCCCCTGGAGAAGGAAATGGCAACCCACTCCAGTATTCTTGCCTGGAAAATCCCATGGACAGAGGAGCCTGGCGGGCTACAGTATATGGGGTCACAAAGAGTCAGACACGACTGTGTGACTAACACACACACACACATTCAGCATTAGTAAGGTGAGAATGATGTCACTATCTCTACCAAAGTCACTGAGTTTCAAAAACTGAAAGAGAGCAACATAAATCAAAAGGCACATGCTTTTTTTGTCTGGAACGTGCAGGGTTATTCACACCAAGTAAGAGACATTCCACAGGTCCCCACACCTGGGCAGAGAATAATCAGAGAAAAAGGAAAACATTTTTGACCAATCAGCCAGACAACAGTCTAATGAGAGCCTCAGAGCTGCCTGGATATTAGAAATTCCATTTAGCCCATCAGAAGGTTCCTGAATCAGAAAAGCGAACTTAAAGTCAAGTGAAATGCTGTCTCCATCTGGAATAAAACTCTAACCCAGCAGGTTAAATGGGCTCTTAAAAGTCATTGATGCAGCTGGTGTACTAAGTACTGTACAAGTGTTAAGAATAAAGTGCTGTGGAAAGTAACATTGCTTAATGGAAGAAGTGTACAGGTCCCCATTAAAAAGCGGTGTCTCCAAAAGGGACAATGTAAAATGCTGTGCTTTGGGAACCTGTGAGATCAAAGGACTTGCTTGCTCCCTCTCATTAGCATGTATGTAGTCCCCGGTTAGCCAAGTGCTGGATTAGGTGCTGGGAACCCAAGAGAGAGTAACAGAGGCATAAAACACAGTCTTTATCCACAGAGCATCTGCTGTGGGAGACACACATTACTTTAAAATAAAAACACAAAGCCATATAACTAGGTAAATTTTCAAGTTCTGGTAAATGCTGTGAAGGAAAGTGGAGGACGCAATGACATCATATCATCTGTTTGGGGGGCTGGGGAGGTCACTCTGAGCACGTGATGTGTGAGCCAAGACCTTTAGAATGAGCACCATCAGGGCTCATCTTTTTGGGGGGTAGGAGGGTGGGAGGTTGTTTGGTAAGCAACCTGGTATTTTACCAATTCACAAAGGATATGGATATGTACCTCAGGAGCATTTTTATTTGTGGTTTCAAGTGCTGCCAGCTCTGCCAGGGGCTGCCACACAGTCACAGCTGAACGGTGGACAGAGAGGGCAGAGATTGTGCCTGCTCCTATTCACCGCCTGATCTACCATGGGTTTAATCAGGCTCTTCCCTATTGGAAGACACTACAACTTATGACCTCCTATTCCCAATTTAAGACAGACCTTAATTAGAAGGAAAAAAAAAATCCTCTGGGTCTATGAAACATCTCTTTCTGCTAATGAGAAACAAGACTTCAGTAAAGATGGAATAGCAAGATTCACACACACAAAACCAAAAACCAAACATCAGTAGAACAACTCTCCAGGTTGGCCAATATAAGCCAACAGAAAGCTAAAAATACCAAGTCATCTGACTAAGCTAGAAGCCTTCAAGTGAGTGGGAGTGACTGGCCAGGGGAGAGGCCAAGTTGGGCAGGACGAGCTTGGATGAGCAATAGGGCCCCCTATTTCTTGTGTGGGGCAGGCTCGTGTGGAAGGAACAGGTTAGCAGTGGGTGGGGCAGAGGGTGAGCCTGTGATAGAGACGGATCTAAGAGCTACAGCCACATGGACGTTGTTATGCCCCTGCTGTGTTCATTTGGAGGGGCCTCGGGGGCCTGGATGAGGATCTAGGCCTTAGCAAGAAGGTATACCTGATACATTTTTGTTAACTGGCCTGTCCACTTTTTCATGGCTGTGTCTGGCAGCCACATGAATTCCAATAGCTCCAAATGCCTTGTTACTGGAACTGGGTCAGTAGGTAAGTGGCTACTCTGTAGGCTGTCAACATCAGTGAAGTTAGCACAAGCGTCGATGACAGCAGGCATCAAAAAGATGAGGGCATTCCAAGGGAAATTGCACCCATTTCTAGCTTGCCCCCAAAACAATCCTCATAACTTCAAGTCTGAAAAGCCAGACTCTGGGCTAAATTCCAGATCTGGGGAAGGAAATACTGCCTTCCTGCCTTGGTCGTGCTTCCCTGTCTCAGTCCCACCAGCTGCCCTAGAAGCAGATTCTCAGATAATGCAGGGGGTCCTGGGAGGCATGCACACCTGAGATGCACAGGAAAAGGTCATAAACTTTAGAACTGAGAAAGCAGGGGTTGCTTTTCACTCAGAGTTTAATTCTAACCTCCTGTCTGGCACCACCTGGAACAGAGGGTACAGCCCAAAGCCTTGGGCGACACACGACTCGTTAAGCAAGCAGGAAGGGAAAACAAGCCAGCTGAGACACAATGATGCTTTAACAAAAAATAATGGCCCATCTTACCAAAGACCTACAACAAGGTCACAAAGTAGAAAAATAAAAGCATGTTTATCAGCTCGCAAAATGTGTTTGTTGTGAAGAGACCTTCTGTTTACATACAATTCTGTTCACTCTGTTTTAAAATGTCTGCTGCAGAGACAGTTAACATTTGGCAGCGATTTCTCCACAATTTCTTTTGCAGAGGTGGAGATAAATGATAAAAATCTCCAGCTTTTAGCAAAGAAGATTCACTCATCATTAGCTGGGGGTGAGTGAGAAGCCATCCTCAGCAATAAGCTTTCATTAAACATGTCCTCAGATGGGGCTTCTAGAAAATGTGCAATAAACAGTAGGGGTTGCTGCTGCTGGCAGCTGTAATGGTGAAGATGTTTTACATCAGAAAAAAAAAATCATACACATGAATGTACAGAATGATTTCAGTTATAGCCAAAGATGCAGCTATGCACAGAAAAGATGAAAAAAAATGCTTACATATGACAAGTTGCTTTCAATTGTGAGATCTTGGATGACGTTTATCTCTCTTTCATATTTTTCTGTGTCTCTGAAGATTTCTATGATGACTATTACTCATAATTAGAAACAAACCAAAGCCACTCATGGCTTCCTCCATTTTCTCTGATTTTCATATGAAAGATGGGACACTGGAAAGGACAATTTTGAGACTGTCTCAGAGCAGGTATTCAGGCAGTAGGAGGTGGGATTAGGAAGCCAATAGAAAGAAGGGTCTTTACATCCCTGGTTGTTGATTATTAAGGCCCCTAGTAACCATCTTCTCCCTTAACAGCCATTCTGATGCCTGATGTAACCAGGCCATCAGGCTGGTTGCAATCACATCCAAAGACAGACTCAACAGCCTCTGACTTGGGTCCCAGTGCTCCACTGGGTGTACAGCGTCTGAGTTCTGGTATGGGCTGTATAGTCTACTGGGTCTTTCAGAGAGACCTTCTGTGCTCATTTTAAGAGTCTCAACAAGGAGGTGTAAATGTTTACTGGGCACACACTGTGCCAGGCCCTGGGTAGGGACTGAGTAGCAGGAAACGAAGGAAAGCCTAGACCTGCTCTCAGGAGCGCACCAGCTCAGTGTGCCAAGCGCAGTACATGGGCACAAGGGGCGTCATGGGACACAGATCGGGCACAGTGGAGTGGCCTGGAGGCTGGGTCGGGCTTTGGGGAAAACTAGGAGGAGCTGATTTCACCAGGCTTGAAGGCTGAGGAAGCACAAGTCAGGCTGGAGTGGGGATGGACAGGGCAGGACTCAAGGTGAATGAACAGCTGGAGTGTCAGGTGTGAGGCAGGGTGCAGTGACTGCCAAGGGGGACACTCCCCCAGCACTGAGGGTGCTGAGAGGGGGCCTCATTGTAACACATGCGGCTTTCATGATCAAGTGCTGGTACAAAAAGCCAAGGCTAGTTAGGAAGCTCCCCTTCACCCTTTCCCCAGGTCACCCACAGCTGAGAAGAGGGCCCTAGACCTAGGAATACACGGGATCCCTCACTATAGGCTTTGGTCATAATTACAGGCCCAGCATCTGGGCTAGAACATGTGGCAACTATGCTTTTTCAAGGGCTTGGCTTGAAAAAGACTCCAGGAAGTGTTGGCACCTGCCACAAATAATAAAACATCAGCTACAAAAACCAGTGACTCTGGCTGAATTCTACTCCTATGGAATGAATGCCACCAAGCTAGAAACTTTTCATGTTAAGCAAATGCCCTTTAAAAGCAGAGATGAAGCAACAAGGCAGAAGATCACCACCATCCACCTGCTACTCCATAACCTGTGATGCTTAAGACCCAGTCTTGCTGGTGACTTCACAAACACTAAGTCACGATGAACAAACCCAAATGGGAAGCGACCAGAGGAAGTCTGCTGGGATCCATGCATTTAGGGAGGCCCTCAAAGGCTGCCATGAGTCATTTCTGGGGCACGGAAGAGCTTCCAAATCCCACTGTGGGCAGGGAGGGCAGATGGCTGCTTCTGTATGTAAGCCTGTATAGACAGCATTCCAGTTTTTCTAAAATCCAATTTCCTAGATGCTGAGCCTGGACACCTGCACAGCCTCTGGCTCCTCGAAAGGAAGTCTTGCCCTGATGTGCATAGCAGCAGATTAAAGGTCCCGCAGACCAGTTGAACCTCAGTTCTAAAGCCAGTGGCCCAGCCTTTTGTCTGTCCCTTGCTCCTCTCTTTTGTCCCTGATTCAACCAACCACAAAAGCAAGTCATTAATATAGAGGAATAAAAGCAACTCAGAAATCCCTTTGTCCCACGCAGCCTAGCCCAGCCCAGCGCAGCCCAGCCCGTGTGAGTTACAGGAGGCCAAGGAGCTGGTGCCTGGTTAATAATAGAATTCCTGTCATCACCTGCCTGCTTTCGTTGACCTGCTGCAGGCTGGGCCAGGTCCGTCTGGGCTACTGTCAGTCCTGGGCTGCTACTTCCCCAGGCCACAGGGGATAAAAATATCCTGTGACCTGAAAGTGACTGTCAATATAAGCAGTGTGCATTCCCTAAATCCCCTCATAAGGACTGTTCTTTAGGAGGTAGAACTGATGCGCAATCCATGAGGAAAAGCTAGAGACAAAAAGCTAGAGTCCAAAACATGTTTAGGACTTCCCTGGTGGTACAGTGGATAAGAATCGGCCTGCCAATGTAGGGGACATGGGTTTGATCCCTGGTCTGGGAAGATTGTACATGCCACAGGACAACTAAGGCCCTGTGCCACAACTACCCAGCCCATACGCTGCAACTTACTGAGTCTAGGTGCTACAACTACGGAAGCCCTAGAGCCTGTGCTCCGTAACAAAATAAGCCACGAGAAGTCCATGCACCACAACAAAGAGTAGTCCCCACTTGCCAGTAGACAAGGCCCATGTGCAGCACAGACAACCCAGTGCAACCAAAAAAAACCTACCCATCCAGATAAAAGTGCTATGGTACCTGTGGCAAGGTGACCCTACCTAAGGAGGGTGACTCTAGAGAGAGCAGGGGCCAAGGATGAGACACCGTAGGGTCAGTGCGCCAGGCACCTTCAGAGGTGTCAGCTCAGCTCATTGAGCCCTTTCTCAAAGACCTGCCCTGGCGCAGTCACACAGGTAAGTGCTGGACACACTGCACGTGGCAAGTCGGACCAAGCTGCCCTTCCGCCCTACCCCAGGCCCCTTCCCAGAAAATTGGAACTGAGATGGGCAGGTGTTCAAGTAGGCTGTGCTGTGCACGGGACCTGAGGAGACATGAACTAGGGAGTGGAGGCTTCTGCCTTTGTGATGTGAACACATGAAAAGTCTTGGTGTACCAGAGTGGTAAAAGCCTGGTTGGGCAGATGAAGGGGAAGAATGGGGGGGGGGGGTGCGGGCAGAGACAGAGAGCATGAATGGCTGAGAAGGAAACTGTCCGGGTCCCTGACAGCCTTCCAGTTTCCAGTCCCTGGAGAGACCTGGCCAGTATGTGCCCTTGGGTTCCATGAGACACCACTGTACCTCTGAATCTCTGTTTTCACTTCTCCCTTTTTGAATGACCCTGGTTGAGTATTTTCCTATTATTTTCTACTAGGAAAATTTTAACTGAAACATTCACCAAATTTTAAGGGGCAGGAGGTTTCCTGGTTTCTAAATCTGGGGTAATAACATCTCTAATTACCCTGATCGTGTGAAGATTAAACCAGAAGCCAAGTGCTTGGCATGGCACCAGACCCAGAACAGGATTCTCAACAAATAGATACTATTGTTATTACTACATCACACAAAGAGGACCAAAGTTACATCTGGAAGACCTTGTGCCCAGCACTGAAGTCCCTGGTATAGCTAAAGGGAAGCACAGTGTGGTCAGGGCCGTGGGTTCTGGAGCCAGGGAGCCCGAGATACCAAAGCAGCTCCTGCTGTGCTCTCTTTTCTCCTTCTCAAAACTCTCATCTACAAAATGGATAATAATGGATAATAACATGACTGAACTCACAGCTATTAGAGGATGAAATGATTTAAGCTTAGAATTTCAATCAGTATATGGCACATAGTAAGTGCTGGATAAAAATTACCAGCTATTAGTGAAAGTGAGTGTTAGCCACTTGATCGTGTCCAACTCTGTGCGACCCCATGGACTGTAGCCTGCCAGGCTCATCTGTCCATGGGATTCTCCGGGCAAAAATACTGCAGTGGGGTGCCAGGCCCTTTTCCAGGGGATCTTCCTGACCCAGGGATCGAACCTGGGTCTCCTGCGTTGCAGGCAGACTCTTTACCATCTCAGCCACTTGGGAAGCAACTATTAGTAGTAGTACTATTGATATTTTCCTCCTCATCACCACCTCCCCCAGGCTGCAGCCACCCTGGCTCTCTGCTTCTGGCGCTCTGGTCCCTGGGGTGGGGGTTGCAGCAGACTAAAGAAGCACCTGCCATGGACGCAGAGATGGTGCCCACAACAGAGCACTCGGCCTGGCAAGTACACGGGAATGAAATAGCCGAAATACTACTGCAGCAGCTCCCCGATCCTCAGTTTGGGACAGGACTCTCGAGGGTTCAGGGAGTCAGGAGAACCCTGGGGCAGCTCCTGGGATGCAGGAGCACTTCCTGATACTGCATGGTCACGGCCTTGACCTGATAAGGAGGACTTATCTTTCTCTGACCTGACTACTGAACAACGGGTCACGAAACCAGATTTGATAAGCCAAGTCACATTAACCAAAGTTTCCTCTCCAATAAATTTTTTCATTTTTCTAATGTTAGATGACAATTCATACTCACTATTTTAAGAGCTTTATAACAATCATAATTATTATTGCAAGGCAAATGTGCTCCCCCATGAATTGCAAACTTTACGTGACTTCTTACAGTAGCTATTCTCCCCTTCGACGGAGTTTATTTGTTCTCATAAACAGATTGAGAAAGATTTTTCTGTTTAAAGCAAGAACCCATAGTGACTGCCATTGACACCTGTAAATCTCACCGAAACATGTATTTATAGTGAGGATATAGGTTACCTTTTGGAAATAACTCCAAGAAGAGAAACAACATTTAAAGTTAAAGACTAATTTAGTTATTGCTTGAAGATAATGTTAGGCTGGGAGCCACATTTATACATACTCATCCAAATTCTAGGGAATTGCTTCGAAATTACTTCTAAATAAGTAACACATCAATCTGGTATCAAACACTGCTACTGACCAGCTGTGAACAAGCAAAAGGAAACCTCCAGGAATAGAGAGCATTGTGTTGCATTTCTCATAAGTGCCTCCTGCTTTATGATTTTTCTCTGACGAAGTCATCTACGGGGTGAATAGGAAGTTCAGATCAACAGGAACAGTTACTGACGTCAAAGAGGTGACAGCGGAAAAGCACCCTGGCGAGGAAATCTGATTGCGCCATGCCTGAACTGGAAACCACTTGAACTTAACCACATTAAGAACGAGTACAAAGCCTTCAACGAAGAAACAAGGAGAGGGAAGCAAATGGCTTCTTCATTTTTTTGATTTTTTTTTTTTTTTAACATCATTTTGTATAGCCCAGAAGAGATGAGAAGTTAATTCAATCACCCAGCAACTCTTCTGTTAAGCCCACGGGCATGATACATCCTGTCTGAGCTCAGACTCTAGTCTTTGGGAAGATAAAATATGCCTCCAATATAACAAGCCCTGAGGAGCTTGCATTTGAAACCTGGAGAGACACACAGTTGTTTCCAAAAATCAAGTGTTCTCCTGGCAAACTGGACACATTATGGTCTTCTCTTGTGATGTAACTCGACAAGACTTACTGGCATACATACCACACGAGAGAAACGTTTGACAATCAAACCTGAAGTTCAACACCCTATGAAGTATCCGGGCCGGGATGTTTCTTAAAGCATAAACAAGTTGCAAACATATGACTGGGGATATAGTGAAGCTGGTACTCAAGTCCTCCTTTTCTGGTGGAGCCTCCTTAGTGCCTCTGATCCACACATATCTTCCCCAGGATCACCGAACTGGCTGTTGTGGCTTTCTGCACTTGGTCTTGTTTTCTCTGGAAAACCTGCAACCTTTCAAGGCCAAGCCCAGATGCCAAATGATGTATCTCTAGTACCACCGCCCCTGGTGCCTGGACCACACTAAGGGTTAATAAACCCGAGGAACTAACATAGCGGGAGGCCATCTTTGCTTCCTGATCAGATTTAACCCAGAATATCAGAAAAGCTGGAACAAACTGCCAAAGACTAGTTTTATCAGCCATTTTGTGGGAGTCAAGCGCAAAGAAGTAAAGTGCCTTGCCCATAGTTAAAATAGCTTGTGGAAGAGTTCGAGAGAAGCTAGGTATGCTTGACGCCACTTCATCTCCCTTTATTTATAAAGCTTTGGCTTTTCTGTTTATAAAAGTAATTACATGTTCTTCATTCAAACGTAATTACAAAGTAAATACATGGAAAATTGAGAAGAAAATAAAATAGCTATAATCCTGACACCCAGAGATAGAAGTCTAAATACGAGGAGAACAAAATTATTTATGGCTTTTAGCATCCAAAAAATTGCAGATTTTAGAGCACATAAGATATTTACAAAATAATTATAACTATGTTTGGTTTCCCCCTTATGTCCTAATTACACTTAATACTTCACAGCATGTGAAAGAACAGAAAAAGAACAGAAAGGGAGAAAACAAAAAACATACCCCTTCTTTTTCACTTATATTACAAATATTTCCTGATGCACTTAGTCATCAAAACCATGATTTTTTAACAGTTACATACTATTTCCGATGCCACTTCTATGAAATCCTACAATTAGCTAGACTTCTGCTTAAGTTGATCAGAGGACATAGTATTAATAACCTAGTCACTATACTATGATAAAGATCAGATTTATCAGCTTGGAAAAACAAGCATCTCTGACATGGTGGAGGTATGTCCATAACTGGACATGGTGTTTTAATTCTGAATGTAGATTCCCAAAGAAGAAATCTTAGGTCAGGAGTCCCCAGCCTCTGGGCCACTGACTGATACCTCCAGTCAGATCAGCAGCAGCATTAGATTAGGAATAAAGTGCACAATAAATGTAATGTATTCAAATAATCTTGACACCATTCGTCCCAGCCCGGTCCGTGGAAAAATTGTCTTCCACGAAATCAGTCCTTAGTGCCAAAAAGGTTAGGGACCATTGTCTTAGGTGGTTATTCACTTTTTTTTTTTTGCTTGTTTAAATTTATTTAGTTTTAATTGGAGGATAATTGCTTTATGATATCATGTTGGTTTCTGCCATATATCAACATGAATCAGCCACTGGTATAGGTATGTATACCTCTTGAACCTGCCTCCCATCTCCCACCCCATCCTACCCCTTTAGGTTGCCACAGAGCACCGGGTTTTTGATTATTCACTTTTTAAAAAAGGTTGGGTCACTTAAAAGTATACAGAATAGGATTTCTTTAAATCATCATTTCGCACAGTACATTCTTTTAATAAAGATTTCAGTTTCAGCATCAAATAGGAGCAAGTCTATTGAAGATACTTATTCATTTAGTTTGTATAGTGTGATAGAATAAAGATTAAAAATGCCATTATGCCATTTCAGTTATTTAGAACCTTTGCATGACAGAGGTTCCAAAACTTTGCAACTTTTTAAAGAAGATTTCATCTCTCCCTTTGATTTGTGGATCAGTTAGACATGTCTGCTTTCTAGGAGGAGATTCCGGGTTACAGCTGCTGATTAAACATTTTTCCCAGTTAGGGAGGTATCGAATCTGGCCAAGAATATTCCATGTCTGCCTTGAGAAGATGCCTGGAAATCCACTGGCTGAAAGGCTCTTCCTTCCTCTGCTCTATGTGCTGCAGTTTCTGTCTGGAACGTGCCTTCCATGTGCTATTTTGAGTCTAATTTTTCCAGTGCAGCCACAACATCGCTCTTCTCTGGCCCTCTGACTGGGGAATAAAATCCCCTAAAGCCCCCTATAATCTCTCGACCCTTTTTCCAATGTGGGCAAAATATGGATCTCCATGGTCCACTGAGGAAGAAAGATGCAGACCTTAGTGTAAAGGGTGTGTGTGTGTGTGTGTGAGTCGCTCAGTCGTGTCTGACTTTGCAACATCATGTCCTGTAGCTCACCAGGGTCCTCTGTCCATGGAATTCTCTAGGCAAGAATACTGGAGTAAGTGACCATTCCCTTCTCCAGGGGATCTTCCCAACCCAGGAATTGAACCTGGGTCTCTTGAGACCCAAGTAAAAGAAGCATAGCTATAATACGATGAGGGACAAAGTAATCAGAAGTAGATGAAAAAGGTTTACCCTGGGGAGAGGATATTGTGTTGACTTTGTCGAGAAGCTTTAGCTGGTGAAATAAAGTTCAGAAGGACCCTTCAAACCCCAAGGATGAGAACAGTGACTAAGATAGCGCCACCAACAATCACATCCCAGAGTCAATGGATAGCTTTGAATTCTTTGGTGAACTGACTTCATCATGGCACTTGATGCCTCCTTCTATGAAACCTCTTCCTTCTGATTCTTCTTTTTCCCTCACTTAGAAGTTTCTAACTTAGGGCTTCCCTGATAGCTCAGTTGGTAAAGAATCCACCTGCAACACAGGAGACCCTGGGTTGATTCCTGGGTTGGGAAGATCCCCTGGAGAAGGGATAGGCTACCTACTCCAGTATTCTTGGGCTTCCCTGTGGCTCAGCTGGTAAAAAAAATCCACCTGCAATGCAGGAGACCTGGGTTCAATCCCTGGGTTGGGAAGATCCCCTGGAGAAGGGAAAGGCTACCCACTCCAGTATTCTGGCCTGGAGAATTCCATGGACAGTCCATGGGGTCACAAAGAGTCAGACACGACTGAGCGACTTCCACTTTCACTTCAACTTAGAAATCCCTCTTTTGTTCTCCTCTCTTCTCCCTCTATAAACACCTATGGAAATATTTAAAATTACAGTTTCTACTGTGCCAAGAAGAACTAAACAGCCACTTGATGAAAGTGAAAGAGGAGAGTGAAAAAGCTAGCTTAAAACTCAACATTCAAAAAACGAAGATCATGGCATCTGGTCCCATCATTTCATGGCAAATAGATGAGGAAACAATGGAAACAGTGAGAGAATTTATTTTTGTGAGCTCCAATATCACTGCAGATGGTGACTGCAGCCATGAAATTAAAAGACCTTTGCTCCTTGGAAGAAAATCTATGACCAACCTAGACAGCATATTAAAATGCAGAGACATTACTTTGCCAACAAAGATTCGTCTAGTCAAAGCTATGGTTTTTCCAGTAGTCACGTATGGATGTGAGAGTTGGACTATAAAGAAAGCTGAGTGCCGAAGAATTGATGCTTTTGAACTGTGGTGTTGGAGAAGACTCTTGAGAGTTCCTTGGACTGCAAGGAGATCAAACTAGTCCATCCTAAAGGAAATCAGTCCTGAATATTCATTGGAAGGACTGATGCTGAAGCTGAAACTCCAATACTTTGGCCACCTGATGTGAAGAACTGACTCATTTGAAAAGGCCCTGGTGCTGGGAAAGATTGAAGGCGGCAGAAGGGGATGACAGAGGATGAGATGGTTGGATGGCATCACTGAATCGATGGGCATGAGTTTGAGTAAACTCCAGAAGTTGCTAATGGACAGGGAAGCCTGGCCTGCTGCAGTCTGTGGGGTTGCAAAGAGTCAGACACGACTGAGCGACTGAACTGATACTGGTACTATGCTAGGAGGATACTGATGACACAAATCTAATCTTCCATCTGGGTTACCATCTAATCTTGCCACCGGGTTTTCTGTAAAGTGAACCCATGTATTCCATTCCCCCAGGCTCCCAATGGGTCAGAACTCTGGCCACTCCTCTCACTCTTTTACTCTAAAAAGTCCTACCAAGTCCACCTCCTACGTGTTTCCCTGACCCCACTCTCGGGACGGCTGCCTTGGAGCAGGAAGGTTCCGCGGACCAGCGGTTCAACGGCCTTACCAAGGCTGCCCTCTGTCAGTTTCTTCTGCAGACAACCACCTAGAGCCCTCCCCAAATGCAGATCTTAGGTTGCTCTCTGACTTCACATCCTCTGCCAGTTGCTTTCACTTCTGACGAGTCTAAACTCTTCAGCACAGGATGTCTTCTCTCCTCCCCACATTTCCTCTCCTGCAATCCTGCGCCATCAAGTTATCTGGGGGCTCCTGGCCACGTCATACAGTTTTAAGCCTCTGTGTCTTTGCACGGCTGTTACCTCCATCTGGAAGACCCATCCCCCTTCTGTCTCTGTAGGGCTCCTATTCATCCTCAAAACCCAGCTCAGAACAGCCCCTCCCATGGAAGGTCCTCCCAACCTCCCCCAACTATCCTATCACACCCTGTTTAGGATAGGGTGCCTGAAAGGAGGACAGGTCCACATTTTATTCTTCCTTATGCTTTCAGTCCCTAGCATATAATGTCCCTGACTTAGGAAACATTTCCTAAATTGAATTAAAAACCCAACATACATACAATATTACCATTCAATATATCAACAGGTAATGTCTCTGGTGGCTAGGATTTACATAGTAGTGTTTATATATCATTTTCAATCTTCCAGTTCCTCCCACTGCCCTGCTTTTCCCCTTAGTATCTGTACATTTTTTCTTTCTACATCTGTATCTCTATTTGTGCTTTGCAAATAAGATCATCTTTACCATTTTTCTAGATTCCATATATATGAATCAATATACAGTATTTGTTTCTCTAACTTACTTCACTCTGTATGACAGTCTCTAAATCCATCCACATCTCTGCAAACGACACAACTTTGTTCCTTTTATGGCTTAGTAATATTCCAGTGTATATATGTACTACATCTTCTCTTTCCATTCCTTTATTGATAGACATTTAGGTTGCTTTCATGTCCTGGCTATTGTAAATAGTGCTACAATGAACACTGGGGTACATAAATCTTTTTGAATTAAGGTTTTCTGTGGGTATATGCCAAGGAGTGGGATTGCTGGGTCATATGGTAGTTCTATTTTTAGTTTACGGAACCTCCATACTGTTCTCCATAGTGACCATATCAATTTACATTCCCATCAACAGTGTAGGAGTGTTCCCTTTCCTCCACACCCTCTCCAGCATTTACTATTTGTAGATTTTTTTGATGATGGCCATTGTGACCAGTGTGAGATGATACCTCACTGCAGTTTTGATTTGCATTTCTTTAATAATTAGGTTGTTGAGCATCTTTTCATCTGTTTGTTGGCCATCTAAATGTGTTTCTTTGGAGAGATGTCTATTTAGGTCTTCTTCCCATTTTTGTGTGTGTGTTTGTTTTCATATTGAGCTGCATGAGCTGTCTGTATATTTTAGGGATTAATCCTTTGTCAGTTGCTTCATTTGCAAATATTTTTCTCTCATTCTAAGGGTTGTCTTTTCATCTTGTTTATGGTTTCCTTTGCTGTGCAAAAGCTTTTAAGCTTAATTAAATTCCATTTGTTTATTTTTGTTTCTATTTCCATTACTCTAGTAGGTAGGTCAAAAAAGATCTTGCTGCAATTTATATTAAAGAGTGTTCTGCCTATGTTTTTCTCTAAGAGCTTTATAGTGTCTAGCCTTACATTTAAGTCTTTAATTCATTTTTAGGGTCTACTTTTAATATGTAGAGACCACTCAGTTTTTCAGACAGCCTCTATGGTATCTGTATCTTAAGCTGAAATGACATTCCCATACATGGAAAACAAACGAAAGAAAACAGCAAGTCTATCTTCCCCTAGAGCACACTTGTATTGCTACCAGCACATTTTTTCTACACTGATTGGGAAATGTTTCTTAAAATTTTATCTCCGTCTGTAAATTCCAGTTATATACAGCACACAGAGGACAGGAATCTGACTCACAGATAGGAACCCCTGTAAGACCACAGTGATGATGATGAGTTTCATAAAATGTCACTCATTCAGTGCCTTGTTGGCAAAGCAGAAACATAATCATTAAATGCCAAGACATGAGAGCTGCACTATATGGACTGCTTGCTTTCTAACATAACCCATTTGAAATATATGCTCACTGAGCTAATCTCTTGTTCCCTGGATGCCCCCCACCCACCCCACCCCCCCGATAACTCTGCCCCATCACAACAGCTGGCAGCCTGCTAACTCCTGCTCACATTCAACAGATCCCTTAATTCCGCCTCCTCTTCCCAGCTCAGGGCCCCAGTCCCCTCAAATGCCACAGTGTAGCTGCTGACAGCTGTTAGCAGCCCCTAAACAGGAACTCTGTCCACAAACTCAGGAAAAAAAAAAAGATATAACACTTATGTTTCTATAAAGAAGATCTGACACATTTTCTTTGACCTCTGTAGAGAGTAAATTGATCTAGCTGACTTGACTTTCCATATGCAGGCTGGACCACCAGATGCTCACGTAAAGCAGGGGTTTTCAACTGGTGAGATTTTTTTCCCCCAGGAGCGTCTGTTCATGTCTGGAGACTTTTTTGGTTGTCATAATTAGGGTCGTGCTACTGGCATTAATGAATGGAAGCTGGGAATGCTCTCATCCTACAGCACATAGGATAGCCCCACCCTCTCATAAAAAAGGATTATCCTGCCCCCAACATTAGCAGTGAGCAAATATCATCACATTACATAAATGATTTAAATTTTATATAAAATTTTTAGTAAATTTAAGTAAATTCATATATATATGTATATTGCTGCTGTTCAGTCATTTAGTCATTTCTGACTTTGTGATCCCATGGACTGTAGCCACCAGGCTCCTTTGTCCATGGGACTTCCCAGGCAAGAATACTAGAGTAGGTTTCGATTGTCATTCCCTTCCCCAGGGGATCTTCCCGACCCAGGGATCATATATATATAATATATATATATAATATATATTATATATATATTATATATATATATATTTTTTTTACTAGAAAGGTTGAATATTCATCAGTCATTTAATTCCTTGCCATATTGACCTGCTGGTGAGGGTCAAGGCTGTGGAGGTTAAGTTCTGAGCAATGTGGAGGGAACTTCCTGCTACAGATCTGACCTGAAGCCAAAGTAAAGAGGGACAAACTGAATTTATGAAAGTGAAAGTTTTAGTCGCTCAGTCTTGTCCCACTCTTTGTGACCCCACGGACTGCAGCCTGCCAGGCTCTTCTATACATGGAATTCTCCAGGCAAGAATACTGGAGTGGGTTGCCATTCCCTTCTCCAGGGATCTTCCCGACCCAGGGATTGAACCCAGGTCTCCTGCATTACAGGCAGATTCTTTACCATCTGAGCCACCAGGGGAGCCCCTGGTGAGTTTATGAGCAGGATCTCAATTCTTCATGTTTCCAAAAGAACAACCTGAACCAGTCTGTAGGTCCAACTCCCTACATTGCTTGTTGTGTCTAACTCATTTTGAACCACCTTTCACCACTGGTAGACACACACTAGCACAGAAGGTCTGGGCTAGTCTTGGGCTACTTCCTACTTTGCAAGGAGATCTGAAATGAGGAGTGAGAGGAAGGACAAGGATGAAGGCACTTCCCACGGGCATAGGATCAGGAATGCATGTAGGGGAGAGGGGAGGCGTTTTGCTGGAAGGGCTCTCCTCTTTTGTTTTGGTGGGGAATTAAACATTACATCATTTTAATGTTGAAAATATCATATACCATAAGGATGAAATTGAGTTTCTGGGAAGAGTTCCAAGACTCCCTTTGCAAGACCTAAGCAAGACATCATCACAGACCATCCTAAAGAAGTGGGTAGGAGTGAGCTCCAAATACTGCAAGCTCCTTTGCTGTGCAAATATACTGAAAGCTGAATGGCTGCACAGAAAGGAAACAGGAACTCCCTGGGTGGCCCTAAAAGGGAGACAGGGCCTGCCAAAGCCTCTGCCGGTGCAGCACAGAGGATCTCTGGTGAGAGGAGCCAAGGTACTCTCTGGCTTCAGAAGGCAGGAAAAGGAACCCTGCACAGGAGCAGTCAGTCCTGAAGGCATGGATATGGGGGTGGGGGCAGGGAATGTTGTCCCTGCAGCCTCCTGTGGGGCTCTCAGGGAAGAGATCAGTCTTCCCAGCAGCAGGAGGAACTCTGTACCAACAGCAATGGTGAGCGCAGGAAGTAAGCTGAGCTGCTGCTTAGCCATGACACCTCTTGCTTTGGACCCCACGCCCGTTGCCCTCCCTGCCCCCAGGAATCTCCATCAGGTCTTCAATTCCCTTCACCAGATGGGAATGCACAAGCAAATACAGCTTCAAGACACCTTTCCTGGACTCTCCTGTAAGCAGAGGGCTGCTCTGAGCCTGCCCTAAATAGCAATCCCCGAAATGTGACCATGCCCAGCCCACCGCAGAGGGATGACTCTCTGCTATGGCCCTGCTCCTCAGGTCCCGAATTCCCCAGGAGGACACTGGCTCCATGAAGGAAGGGGCTCCCTCCTGCTTTGTCCACCGCTATGTCCTCAGGGCTCAGAGCCGGGCCTACACCCTGGAGGAACTCTGTGCACATTTGTCGAATGAACAAACACCCCTGATCTTCACCAACTGGTGGACGAGTCTCTGAAATTTCAGGTTGCCAAAGTTTATACTGACAGACAGGGCTGACTTTGTCCTGAGAGGCCCTCGACCTGGAGCCTGAGAAGAGATGGACATAGCTGTGTTCTGACAAGTCATGAAGCAATTATGGAAAAAGCAAGTATTTCAAAACTAGAAGACATTAGAGTCTATGGCTTCCACCCAGTGCAGCTGGGTTTCTAGACCGCATGATTCTGGGGTGGGGGGCTTGCTCCAGCCACCCACAGATGTCGCCTTAGATCTTGGACTCAAGGTCCTAGTTGGTCCTGACAAAGGCCAACCCAGCTTCCCAGGGAAACACCCGCAGGCCACCCTAGGGTGCTAGTTGGACTGTTAGTCTTATATTCTGGTTGCCCTTCTGAGGAAAGACTGGCCTGGGGGTAAAAATTTCCCCCAGAATCCAGAGTTCCTTTTCAGCTATCTTTCCTTTTGTAGCAGGGAGTAAATACAGTCATTATACTATCTATGCCATGTGTATGACTCTCCTCTTGCCAGCTAGACTGAGCATTGCAAGCACTGTTTCTTTCCCTTGCCCTCCATCAGTGCGATTCCGGACTGGCTGACTTGTCACTAAACTATTTGGCAGAAAGCCCATCACGTTCTCATGCCTGGAGCTACTCCCGGCACTTTCAGCCCGGAGCTTTAGAACAGGGCCCTGTTGAGGTCTGAGCATCCATAGTTTGGCAGGTTCCCAGGCATGATTAGGGAAAACCGTAACCAACACTCCCTACCACAGAGCTTCGCCGGTCATCAGACACACAGGGGCCGAGTCTGACCCCGGCAAGTCTCGGCCAAGTCAAAGGAAATGACACAATCCATGAACCGCCTTCCACACACTGGAGGTGGGGGGTCCAGGCCATCTCTAGGTCATCACCGTGGGTGACAGCTAGTGACAAGGCCAGTTGCAACTGAATAACCTCAAAAGGAAACACATGCCAACCCTTTCAAGCCCTTTGGTCACACCAAGTGTTCTGGCATCCTCCCCGAGCAGAGACAGCCAAAGGAACAGCAAGAACTCCGGGTTCTCCTATTTCTCATTCATTTTCATGACCCTATTGAGTCACAGATAGTCGGGAAGCTGGGAAGCCTCCGGGAACAGAAGCAAAGGTCCTAAATCAGCCCCCACTCCCCCACTAGAAATTCAGAGCCCGGAGACGGCCCATGTGCATTCTGTCCCCAGCGGGGACATGATTAATGTCAGGAACATGCCCAACTGGGAAACACCACGTTCTGGCTTGTTTTCTATTTTGATCTGAGCCAAAGGCAAACTATACCAAGTGACCCATAAGCAGACCACATTGTGTTTACGGCACTCAACGCTCAGCGGAAGGAGGAAGCCCAGTTCCAAACAGGTTAAGAAGAAATGGCCTTTCCTTAGGTGTTTTATAAAAGGCCACAAAACCCTATGCTTTGAAAACCTGCCTTTATTCCTGCCTGATAACAGGCAGGGGACCTTCCTCAAGACAAGGGTGCTATTAGCTCGGCCAGGATGAGAACCCAGAGCTCGCCTATGGAAGGCTACAGTGCAGTCACCTCCTGACGAGATTCCTAAAGATGCACTCCAGGGCGACAGGATGATTCTGCTGCCCATCTCTCATGTCTCTGTCTCTCTTTGACACGTACACCCCTCTGCTAATATTTAACATAATGACAGAGAAAATAACTCAAAGACTGCTCCCCCTGCACCCTGATGCCGGGTGATTTTCAGACATATCTTAAGTGTGACTTATGTGCACTGAAATCAGTTTGCACCAGTTGGGTAAGCTGACAGCACTTGGGTCACAAGATTCCTAGCCACCCTACCCTTCAAAGGCAGGGTTTCTACATTATTGATGGACACTGAGGTGTGGCTTCTTAGGGAAAGTGGTGGCCCCCCGCCAAGAACTCCAGGTCCACTGCTTTGTGAGCGACCCCCGCAGCTGACACCTGACGACACCCCATCAGTAGGGAGGGGAGAGCACCTGGCTTCTGTCCCTGTAAAAGGAGGTTCTGTGTAACGCCTCCCCCACCCAGGGCAGCAGATCACCAACGCACAAATGGGCTCATGGCTCCAACGCGGCCTGGGCATCAGGCACACTGTGTCCTATGTTTTCCAAACGGAAACCTTTGCTCTAACAAACTGGGTCTCTGAACAAAAGCTAAGGCATCTGACCAGTGTTTACTCTGCCGCTCCCCCTCTGCTGCCGCTGCCTCTTTGTTCCTCCTGGTCTCAGCCCTCAGCTCTCAGCCAGGCTCCAGGAGCGCCAAGGAGAGCCCGGAGAGCTGGGGGTGGGGAGACCCGGATTCCAGGCCATAAATGCCAGCAGGCTCAGCTGCCGACACAACAGTCCCTGATTAAGACGAAAGGAGTGTGAAGTGAATTTAACCTGAAAGGGTGGGAAAGGCAGTGGACCCCAGGCCAGCAGCCCGGACCTGGGCCCTCCTGGCTTCAGGAGGCCTCACTCCCCATACCCCAGCGACAAAGAAACAGAAGCACGTTGCAGGAACTGGCAAACAGAACAAAGAAGAAAAAGATCATCCATAATTCCACTACCTTCATAAGAGTCCCTGATAGTTTACTGGCATCATTTCCTTTCTGGCCTTTTTTTTTTTTTGGAGGAGGGGACAGGTTTGCCAAGTTGCTCTCCCAGGAGGAACCAAAAATGGATTCACACTGCTAATTATCATAAATTCTGTACTATTTCCTGGCCTCCCATCTCTTGTCCCACCATTTACTCTGTTTAATTTTGGGCAAGTAATTTAGCTCCCCCTTCACTTTATCACTCAGCAAAATAAAGATAATAATTGTACCCATCTTCTAGGGCTGATGTAAGAATTGTATGCAATAAATCATATATGTTACCTGCTTCTGAAAGTAACACACTATCTTTTAACTACTTAATATTCAATCATCTCTCTACTGGCCAAAAATCTTCATCAAGTAGTACATTTTTTAAGTAGAGTCCTATCGCTGAAGACTAAGGTTGTTTCCAGTATCTTCCTATTATAAATTATGCACTGAAAATTAAACATATTTATGCATAACATTTTATTCTTTATGTTGCCTTCTTTGGCTAGGTTATCAGAAATAAAATCAACAGATCCAAGAGTATAAGCATTGATCCAGACTGTAAGCCATGATCCAGATTAATGAATTATTCACAAACTATTAGAATTTACAATGCTTTCAGAAATTTATGAGAATGCCAATGGAATGATGTACTTGCAAGTAACATGTATTATGATAAAAAAAAATCTGGGGCAATAATTCATGGGCACATAATTCTAGGTAGCAAACTTGATAAATTATCTAATATTTGAAATCTGCTTATCTTTTAGTTTTGACCAAGAACAAAGAGAGCTCCAAAATCCCTATTTTGTGAGTGTTTATTGTCACCGTCATGTAGGGTCTGTGCTGGCCCCTGGGAGTCCCAGGACATGTTTTGGTGTGGGGAAGAAGGCAGTCGTCACAACACCCAGTTGGTTCACTTTTGAACCATGTCATGCATGTGGCAAGAGCGTGTCTGCATTCTCGCCTTTGGTCCTCACAGCAATGCCGCTTTCGTCTCCACCATGAGAACTCTAAGGCTAAAAGGAATTTTAAGGGAGTTGCAAGCCATTCAGACAGAGGAAAACAGAGTTGGAAGGCCTCAGCTTCCTTTTCCAAGGGCAAAGCTGCTGCCATATCAACAGGTTGGAGGGGAGCCAGTGCAGACAGGAGGGGCTTAAGCAGATGCTGAATCAACAACCTCAATGTTCTACAAGATACCAAGTGGACGGAGCTGGACTCCAGAGTCAGTCTGACCCAGAGATGAACCTTGTTTCCACCACTCAGCTCAAGGGAGCCTTAGCAAGTTGCTCCCTTTCTCCTGGGCCTCAGAGACACTCATTCCGCAGGCTTGGATAGTGAGAGAAGCGCGGTTTCTACCAGCATCTTCACAATGAAGTGACACATTGCAAACACTGGGGAGTGGCTCCCACGCCTCACCTCGGGTCCCTTCTAAATTCTGCAGGGGCGACTGTTACAGTTTCACGTGACACAATGATCAGCATCTTCTTTTAGATGTCAGGGCCTGCCAAACCCAGTTGCTGAAAAGTAGTCATTGACCTGCTGTAATTTCTCATAGTAACTGGCATTTCTGTTCTTTATACTTAATTTTTCAATAGCAAACGGGGATAGTGACTGAGGACTTCTGACAGATGGACTGATGCAGAGAGCAAATGACATGCATATGTAGAGTTTGATACCTTGCAAATCTGAGAGATGGCTTAAACTATAGCAATATGAAAATTGCATATCTTTATCTCAGCATAAGAAAAATTCACTTGATTCTTTTAAGTTGTTCCTACCACTTTATCATCTAGACTTAGAGGAGGGGGAAATTACCTTTATCCTTTGCTTTGGAGACATCTACTGCAACACACAAATTTTAAACCCCAAAGTCAGCTCCTTGCTGGTGCAGAAATAAAAATCACCTTGTGGTAGCGACTGCCACCTTGTGGCCATATATGAAACCGTCACTAAAAATAGGTGGCCAGTGTTAATAAAGGCTTAACCAGCTGCAGTCCATAGGGTCACAAATAGTCACACATGACTGAACATGTATGATACACACATACATCAGCTGAACACTGTGGAAATCACATGAAGACACTGATATCTGGGGATATTTTACAGTTCACATTTTCCTGGAAAATTCTGCATTGTATATTCTATATTTATGGCCCTTCCAATCTGTTTCAGGTTAATTTCTTTTCTACTACAACACCATCTAATTGTTCGTAAGACCTCAGACTGCTTCTATAGGGTCATGGGGATTTCCTTGGGTAGGTAAAAGCCCCCTGGAGTTGGGCAGGAGAAACTACTTTATTTGTTCATTAGAATAACTTGAAGTGGCCACTGCATGACCATGTCAGTCAGCTGTCTGACTCAAAGATCATCACCAGTTAATATTGTCCAACCCAACATCACAAAAAACTATCTGCTCTTTGGTGCGGCCCTGAATGTAGTCCTGCCTGGCTCATGAAATGAGGAGGAGCTGAGCTTGAAGCCCAGGTGGACAACCAGTGCCACCCACCAGTCTTGCCTTCTTCACAAGGGTGTTCTCAAACCCAGAACCATCACCCCCCTTTTCTCTGAGGAAACAGCTGGATGAGGACCAGCAAAAGACTTCAGGTGGACAAAGCACAGAGCGTGGGAAGTAATGTTTTGGGGATACTCTGGTAGCAGTGGAGGATGGACACAACCAAGCTCTGACGGAACCACGGACCCAGAGACGGGAAGCAGAGAATCAGGGGCACAGTGGCAGGGGCAGCGTGGGCTCCAGGACTCCTGGAGCCACTGAGGACTCTGATGAAGAGGGTGTGGCCTCAAGGGGCCCAGACTATGAGAGGCAAGAGGAAGGAGTGCAAGGGAAACTGCTGCCCAAGAAGCTATTAGTTGGACCTCGAGGTGCTTGGCCAGCACGGGAGTGCACGGCACGCATCTCCTTTCGTATGTCCTCCTGTCTGCTGGCTTCCCTGCTCGATCTATCCTCCACTCCGCACATGTGCCTTTACCAACACAAGGGGCCCTTACACATATGTGATGCTCAGCCTCACTTACTGTTGGAGAAATGCAGATTAGAACTCCAAAGTCGCCTTTTTAAAAAAAGTCTCTCCAGCTATTAAAATGATAGGCAGCATCATGACAGAAGAGGAAGGGAAATAAGCCTTCTCACGTGTGGTTTGGGAGTGTGAACTTAGAAATACGGCCAGCAAGTGGAAAGAGCTTGGGCTCAGCAGTCAGACTGCCTGGCTTTAAAACCTCTGCCACTTGGAAGCTAACTTTCTTCCTGCCTCAGTTTGCTCATTTGTAAAATGGGAGTGATGCTAACAGAACCTACTTCACAGGATTACCATAAAGATTGATAATACACTAAGGCACTTAGAACAGTGCCTGGTATATAAGCGATAAAGTCTTAGCTATTTTCAGCCATGATAGGGGAGAAGGCCCACTAGACTCCATCAGAATCATAAATCCATCCATTCCTGACCAAGCAATACCACTTACAGTAGTACCCCATATAGAAATCATAGCACAGGTACATAAAGATAAAAGTACAAGGGACTCATTGTAAATTTGATTGAAATAAAAGTTAAGTATAACCTAAGTATATACCAATACCAATAAGAAATAGGTTAAATAATTTGTATTATGGTCTTAAATGGAATACCATGCAGCCATTATAAATGAGGTGGTCAGGTATATACAATTATGAGACAATCTCAAGATACATTATCTTTTTTTTCAGACAAATAAGGTGAATGGGGATGCAATGTACAATGTGGTGACTATAGTTAATGATACGGTATTGAATATATGAAAGTTGCTGAAAGTATTTCTTAAAGGTTCTCAACAAAAAAATTATGTAACTAAGTGTGCTGATAGATGTAGATGCTAACTGGACTTAGTTGTGGTGCTCATTTTACTACATATGCAAATATAAAATCCTTTTCTGTACACCCAGAACAATGTTAAATGTCAATTATATTTCATTTTTTTAATGTGCAAATTTTTAAAAAGTATAAATTTTGCAAGATGTATTACAGAGATTTACTCTCTTAATAAAACCATTTTGGATTTTTTTCTTAAGAAGACAGGGGTAGGGGGACTACCCTAGTGGTCCAGTGGTTAAGAATCCGTCTTCCAATGCAGGTGACACAGGTTTGATCCCTGGTCGGGGAACTAAGATCCCACACACTTCGGGGCAACTAAGCCTGAGCGCCACAACTACTGAGCACACGTGCCTCCACTAGAGAGAAGCCCACATGTTGGATGAAGAGTCTGTGTGCCACAACTAAGACCCAAGACAGCCAAAAATCAATAAATATTTTTTAAAAGGAGGGTACAGGATGGTGTGCAAATACATACCACCATTTATGTTTTTTTTAAAAAATAAATACGGATGCATATATGTCCTGTGTATGTATGCTTTTGTGTACAATTCTCTGAAAGGCTATACATGAAACTAATAATAGTTTCAATCAAAGAAAGGAGATGAATACTTGGAGAATGCTTATATTACCCACTGCACACAAAAAATTTGCTTTTTTATAGTATAAAACTGCAATCTGGTATGTCATTCTTCTGCTTAAATGTCTTTCATTCATTCTTAGGGCTAAAATACAAGCTCTTTTAACAGAGACCTACCTGGAGCTGTTCACCCTGTACAACATACTCCCTTTCACTTTCTCTGCCTGACTTATTCTAACCAGTCCTTCTGGTTCCAGTGTAGCTGTCACTTTCCCTAGAAATGCCTTGCAGCATCCCTGGGCCAAGTGTGATGCCCCAATCCCACTCCTGCCACGGCCTTTACATCCCTGATGGTGGCAGAGACAAGGGATGTGTCCTGTATTCTCTTTCACAATGCCTTTGACAAGCAAGAAGATTGGGAAATAACTGCCAGACCCTCCTGATGCCTTCATAGGAGCCCTCTCCCTCTCCACTGATAGCAGAAGCCCAGTCCTGAGCCCAGTCTAAGTGGGCTGCAGAATGCCCCACCTCAGGGATGAGTCAAGGCGGATGGGAGCCCACTGTGACAAAGCAGCTTATCTCGGCTAGATATTTGCTCTTCCAGCCTCCTCTGCAACTCAGGATGAGCCTATAACTCAAGTCTAAGAAAGCTTTTTCTATCCCTGATAAGAGGAAAGTGCATGAAGCCCTTCTACCTCTGTTCCCTGTGCTTCCTGCTTTAGATGCTTTCATGTGATGTGTGATGGTTAGGGCTGTGATATTAGGGCAAGTACCCTGAGATCTCAAGGGGAAGAGATGCCTAATGACACTAAGCATCTCATACAATCCTAATTGTGCTATCATCAGACTTCTCAAGAAAAAAGTCTCTACTATGAACTAAACTCATCCTCTCTGTTTATTGTGTAAACCACTATCAGTCATATATTCTGTTAACTTCAGCCAAAAGCTTTCTTAATTGCACCCCATGATGAAGTGAAGTTGCTCAGTCGTGTCCAACTCTTTGTGACCCCATGGACTGTAGCCTACCAGGCTCCTCCATCCATGGGATTTTCCAGGCAAGAGCACTGGACTGGGTTGCCATTGCCTTCTCCAGGGGATCTTCTTGACCCAGGGATTGAACCCAGGTCTCCTGCACTGCAGGCAGACGCTTTATCTTCTGAGCCACCAGGGAAGTTCCCACCCCATGATGGGGTAGACAGAATCCCAGGATCAGTCCACAGAATCAAGCAAAGGGTCCTTAACTGAGCCCACGAGCAAGGCCTTGGGACATTACAAAGCAAGGTGCCCTCTTTGGGCCTATCCTGGTCTGAACTCTTTTTCCCCAGGTCAGAAACAGTTTAGCATTTAGCAATGGAGCCAAGGTCAAAGTCACCAGGATAAGCAGCCCATGATGTTTCCTGTCTTCTTGGACTTCTGTAACCTTCACTCTGCTAGAGAAGACTTATGTACAAAGACATTTTCAATCTTAGGACACACAACCCTCAAAGTGATCCTTCTCCAGGACAGCACGAAAGCAAGCGGTTGGTTCATTGGTTCTGGTCGTCAGAAGTCACTGGGTATTTCAAATGACCCTACCTTGGGAGTCTCCATCCCCCAAAAGTTTCTGATCTGCTAATTTATGAAACCTTCGACATATTGCAATCTCAACTTTTGAAGAAAGGAGGCCATGGGACGGTGAATGGGAGTCATACTTACAGGGGTCTGAAAGCAGCAGAACAACTGAGTGAGGAAGGGGTGGTTGCGGGCCAGGGACAGGATCCTTTTCTCAGTCATGGTGCACTCCACGTCATCGTCCTGCAGGATCACGTCCTTCTTTAGCACCTTCACAGCATAGAGGTCTCCTGTTTCTTTTATTCTTGCAAGCATCACCTATGGCAAAGCAGCAGGAAGGAGCATGAGCAGGAGAACTCCTGCAGCTCTTAGGGTATGGCCTTGCCTGGGGCAGAAGGCAGATGGCAGGTGGGAAACAGGCATGTGGATACATTCCTGCACATACAAACAACCTCCATGGAGCAGGCTTCCTTTAACCCAAACAGTTGAAGCCAAGACTCACCTTCCCAAAGCTGCCCTTCCCCAACACTCGGATGAACTCAAAGTTGTCGATCCCAAGTTGGTTGGAAGAATTTAACCCGATGCCATTTCCTTCTTTGGTGCTCTCCTTTCCCTGTCGTCTTAGGGTCGATCTAGAAACGAGCTTCTGCAAAGAAGAAACACATGCAATCAGAAATCCCTGTAGAAGGTGAAGCAGTTACAGATGGAGAAGACCCCTCAATACAGCACATAGGAAGAGATTAATACAGCTTGACTTGTGATCATGTCATGCCACTCAAAGCTGCTTCAGCACCAACTCCTGATCTGTGCTTACTGTGTTTGGGTTAGAATCATTTAAAAATATATCTAAGCCACTGAGTTTCAGTTTGTGCTCAAATGGGAGTGTATAGAAACACAAATGTCTCAGCCTGGTCCACCTGGTTGCTTTCTACAGGTGATCACATTCTCAGAGCGCCATCTGGTGTCCATGTCCTACAAGTAGTAGCTATCACAACTGCTCAGAAAATCAAGTACCACCCACACCAAAATGAGAATAAAAGAAGCAACGTTATAATATACATTTTAAATTATAGAAGAGAAATGAAAATTAATGTAAGTATTGGAACAACGAGCAAACATATGAAGGATAATATCGACAATATCTATAATCTCATCAGCCCTCTTCAACAAAAAATAAAAACAACATAGATATACACACATCTATCTTTACGCTTGATTAATTTTTAAAGACAATGAAATTGTTGTTTCATAACACTAATTTTAATTTAACATTTTGCATGCTATTATCATACTAACATATTATGTTAATTGCATGCTATTAACATATTATCCACAGTTCTAAATGTCTTTTAAGAATATGAGTTTTAAAAAGCTGTCCAATAATCCATTTTATGGATATATCACAATCGATCCAATAACTCCCCTGATACTGGACATACAGATTATCCCCATTTTTCTCTATATAGATAATACTCAGTGATCATACTTGCATGCAAATCTTCCTATCAGGGTGATAAGGAGTCGGGGCTCTCAAGCAGGCTGCCTGGGTTCAAATCACAGCTCTGCAACCCAACCCTGTGACCACGGACCAGTCACCTACCTCTCTGTGCTTCAGTTTCCACTCCTAACAAAGGGAATGTTATAGCAGCTGTCACGTGGATCATTATGAGGAGTAAATGAATAACTGCACCTAAAGCTCTTAGATCAGTGCCTGGAACATTCAATAAACCTAAGCTGTATTGTCATCATTATCAACAAGATCATCATTAGCATCATCTATTCAGATAACTTTCCGAAAAGGGAACTCTTTGAACCAAGGATTTAAGTTTGAAGACTTCTGATGCATGGTCAACTTGCCCTCCAGAAAGGTTAACTGCCAATACAATGAGAGCTCCTAGCTTACCAGATGGAACCAGAAGTGGGTGTGACCTCTTCGGGGAGTTCTCCAGCCCCATCCTGCAGAGGACACTACCTACAGACAAAGCAACGGTGCAGATGTCCATCTTGGGATATTTATAAGACAAGCAGACCAGAAGAGACAAGAGACCAGAAGTCTAACATCTTGGAGCATTTGACCTATTAAAAAACAGCTAATTTGGGGCAATTTCTAAGCAATAAATAGCTGGGCAACAGCCTGAAACTGCAAGGATTGTCCTTACTCAACCGAGTGAAACAGTGATTGAAGATACAAAATGGATCATTTTTTAAAATCCAATTGTTTTAATGGTTTCTCCTCATAAAGTTTTCAAAGACAGAAAAATTTTACCAGCTTGAATTTCACTTCCTCCACCTAAATCCTTCCCCTGGCTGGGCTGGCCCTGCCAGAAAACTTCAAGCCAGTGTTTCTCAATCTTTTTTTTCTTTTAACCCATTCTTCTCTTTTGATAGACTGAAGACGTCTCTCTTTAGTGATGAACTGTCAGATAATAGGTAATTTGGGTTTTCTCACTATTAAGTGTCAGAACATTAAAGATACTTGGTTCAAATGACACATGACACTGCCCACTCCTGGAGATTGTGCCGCATGGCTCAGCTCATTCCCATGGAGTTTCAGAAGCTCTGGGGCAGGCTGAAAGCCTTAACCTGACACTTCAGGCACAGCTGTCTGAGTGCGTGCATGCTAAGTCACTTCAGTCATGTCTGATTCTGTGCAACCCTAAGGACTGTAGCCTGTTAGGCTCCTCTGTCCATGGGATCCTCCAGGCAAGAATATTGGAGTGGGTTGCCATGTCCTCCTCCAGGGGATATTCCCAACCCACAGATTGAACCTGTGTCTCTTACAACTTCTGCATTAGGAGGTGGGTTCTTTACCACTAGCACCACCTGGGCTTCCTTGGTAGCTCAGATGGTAAAGAATCTACCTCCCAATGCAGGAGACAATCCCTGAGTCAGGAAGATTCCCCAGAGAAAGGAATGGCAACCCACTCCTGTATTCTTGCCTAGGAAATCCCATGGACAGAGGTGCCTGGTGTGCTACAGTCCAGGGGGCTGCAAAGAGCTGGACATGACTGAGCCACTTTCACTTTACTTTTCCTCAAATCAAGAAATACAATGTCAGTCTAAGGCCCCGATCTGCCAGGTGGGGCCCTCCTGGTAGAGGTGGTTAGTGAAAAAAGGAAACGGGGTGGTTAGTGATGACATTTTTTGGACAACCAAGCACCTGACAGTGATTGCACTTCCCTTCCTAAGTACCCAAAGATATTTGCCAGTTCAGTCTAGAATTTTCCTGAACCAGACACCAAGCTACACATTTTAGAAGCCACAGCCATAGCCGTGGATCTTTCCCCAGCTCTCGGCAGACCCCAACTAGCAAGGCAGCAGTAGGATGCGGGTGAAGCTCTAATGGACCAGGGGAGGGTATGGGTCACTCAGGGAGGGGACAAGACAAAATCTACACAGCAACAGACCCACTCCACCCACCCCCGAGACCCAAGAGGAAGGAACTCCTGTCTGTGGCTAGACCAGAGATAAATTCACGATCCATAAACAAAAACTTCACACTCTGGATTCCAGGGCTGAGAATGTCAGCTCTTCAAGTTCAGTGCCTTCAGAGAGAAGGAAGCAGAGGCCCACAGTTACTGGTCAACTGCACAGCCGGGACTCCACCAAGAGTAGAACCCAGGCCCCTGGATTCCAGACTTTTCACCAGACCACAATGACAGGAAGCTGATTTACCAAAAAAAAAAAAAAAAAAAAAAAGATCCTTTTTCTGCTTATTGCAATATCTGCACACTCACTATTTGTTGTTACATAACTGTATAAAGAATCTTCTTTGTAGAAGAAAATGCTCTTTAAAAATGCAATAAATTTGTTTACCATATTTTCTGAGACTAGGACTTGGATTACGCCACACACGATATGAGGACTCACCACATCTGGGAACAATGTCCAGATTACAATATGGGAAAACAGTAAAGGCTCACCGAGGTTGGAGAAATATTTCCGGGTTGGAGGCCCATTCCCGCCAGAGTCTTGGCCAGCTCCACCGCATTTACCCCACAGTTTGGGGCCACGTTCGCCTGACATCGAATGTGTACATTCATTTTACATACTGGAGGGAAGAGGAGAAAGGAATCCACATTCAGAAAAGAGCCGCATCAACATGAGATATAAAGCAGGACCGTGATAACCTGAAAGACTGTGACCGGGCAACTGTACAGGCTGAACAATGCCATCTTCTCTTAAAATTCAACTGACACAAATAATGATCCCTGACAGGGGAGCCTGGTGGGCTGCCGTTTATAGGGCCGCACAGAGTCGGACATGACTGAAGCGACTTAGCAGCAGCAGCAGCCGCAGAGTGTAAGTAAATCCCTGACTTTCTCTATTTCTGTTTTGTGCAGAAGCAGAAAGCCTATCATACTGAAGAATAATAAATTTCAAATACCTTTTTTCACCGCAACTTGATGAAAGACATTCAACTATGTTACATTTTAACAGTCAGCACCGATTTCCCAGCATGATTAAACACAGATTAAAATATTCATCACAGTGACAGCTCAGTCAACTAAGTAACAAGGAAACAGGCCAAGTGACTTTATACTCTTCCTTGTACCTCTCCAAACAAGGTAGCAATCACAAAGCCATGTGTAGATGGCTGTTCAAACAGGAGGGAAATGGTGAGTCTGAGAGAAAAACCTCTAAGTACAGCCTTCTTTCTGAGCACTGTCTTTGGGTGGCCCTCACAGCACAGAATGCAGTATCCTCTGTGGCTGCCTTTCTTAGGGCTTGCAGCCTGTGGCTTCATGGGTGACAAAAAGCAATTGCTTTAAAGGTCAAAGTAAGTGGCAGTTGGAAGAGCAGAGAGAAGCAAGCTAAGCTCCTGGTGCACAGGAAGCTGACTTGGGATGATGAAAGACCTGAGGTTTAATCAGCACAAGGTTCTGATATGGTTTCTTGACCTGGTCCTGCAGAGGGGAGGCAGAAATGAAGCAGCATAATACGTGTTTGGGGTGTGTCAGCCCATCTTTGGAAGGATGTACAGATCCAGATTTTGTGGGGGCTGAATTTATGCAATTTAGGGTTGTCTTGAGAAAAAGAGCACTCTGGGGCTTCCCTGGTAGCTCAGTAGTTGGGAATCCGCCTGCCAATGAAGGAGACACTGGTTCGATCCTTGGTCCAGGAAGATCCCACATGCTGTGGGGCAACTAAGCTGGTGTGCCACAACTATTGAGTCTGTGTTCTAGAGCCCGGGAGCCACAGCTACTGAAGCCCGCACACCCTAGAGCCCATCTCCCCAACAAGAGAAGCCACCGCCATGAGAAGCCCGTGCACCACAACTACAGAGTAGTCCCTGCTCGCTGCAACTAGAGAAAAGCCCATGTACAGCAACACAGACCCAGTGCAGTCAAAAATAAATAAATCAAATCATTTAAAAAAAAGAAAACACTCCATCAAGTAGAGAGCTTGGAAGATGCCTTGCAAGGGACATCCTTCTCTCTCAGGAAGGCTGGTACGGAGACACACAAGCCAGTAGTGGCCTTTCTAAGACACCACGTGACAATAAAAGCAAAAATTATAGGAGCCGGAACTCTGCAGGTGTGCTACCCTCAGCACCACCAGGGACAAGAACCATGCAGATGAGCCCCACCCGTGGCTCTGTACAGAGCATTCAAAAGCAGAAAGTGACTTTCACCCTAGAAAGGGACACCACCCAGCTAGTGAACAAGCAGTGCCTAAAACAAAGCCACACGGGCACCGTCTGCTGTTTTGGTTGATAAAGAATTTATTTCATGTATCTATGAAAAAAGAATCCTTGTGACCCCCATGGACTGTAGCCCTCCAGGCTCCTTGATCCACAGGGATTCACCAGCCAAGAATACTGGAGTGGGTTGCCATGTCCTCCTCCAGGGCATCTTCCCAACCCAGGGATAGAACCCAGGTCTCCTGCATTGCAGGTGGATTCTTTACCTTCTAAGCCACCAGGGAAGCTCACAGACACAAAGCACACATGAAAAAAGAATAATCAAATGGGGCTCTGGAGAAACAAAAGAATTGGCCTTTCTTAAAAACAAGGGACTAGCCCCTTTTTGGTAATAGAAGCAGGTTTGGTAAGTCCAGACAGTGGAAATTGCCCAGTTTTATTGACATGAACTCTGCCTCCTCTGGTGACTTAGAATGTGTCTAAGGCTTTAGCTGAACTTCACATGTATTTCAGCAGAGGACAGTGCATCTCACGACAGCCAGAGTGTTACAGAAACACTCAGTGAGAGATGACTCCAAGCCAATAGCTTCTCAACTCCTAACAGGACAGGCATCAGCCCCCATTTCCCGACCCTTTGCTAAGGCGAAAGCTCAAAACTCAGGTTCCCTTGGGCATAGCTGTTGAAGTGCAAGCCCACATGGGGCCAAAGCTGAAGAGTCCTTCATTCCACCTACCCTCCGATCTCTATCAAGCTCTTTGAGAAGACACAGGGCAGCTCCAGCTATGCCTTTGTAACTCAATTTCTGCTTATTTCTGGTGAGGTCATCAGACCACCTCTCTTGCCAGTTCTTTACCCATAACCCAACCTTCTCTGCTGACCACCTCACTTCCTACTATCTTCCATTTCTGACCAGGTGCCAGTTATTCCTCTTTCATATACCTATTGAAATACAGAACGACTAGCCTGTACTCAGCACTAAACAGAGGATAGCCAGTAGGCTAGCTAACCAGAGAGGACATTTAACTTAGCAACTGCGTAAACCTGCTGTAGTTAGGAAATTTGTGGATCAAGTGCAGCTCTCTTTACATGCCTGACAGAGGGCACATTCGATCTAGAGTCACAGAGATGTTTGTTTATAAAGTATCTAAAACAATCCGTTCTAGGTCAGATCCTGAACTGCAGAATTTGGAAAGCTCACAGCAAGGTGCTCTCATGAGGAGGCGGGTGCCCTGCACCCCAGCGTCTCACTTTTACACTGAAGTCCTTGTCGCATTATGCCCCAGAGCAGGGAGCCGCAGTGGTCACAGAACGTCGGCACCTTATAGTTGTGGACGCTGAACTTGTGCGGGATGTTGATTCCAAACCTCTGCTCAGCAGTCTGTAAAAAGGAAACAGGAGGACGAGAGTTGAAATGCCACACCTTCTGCGAAAACCATAACAGGCGCCCACCAAATTCAGTGTTACTATAACACCTGAGATGGGCACATCATTACTGCTCAGCAGCAATGAATTACCCAGGCCTGACAATCCAGATTGAGCACGTTTTCTAGTGAACAAGGCTAGACAGAAACATGTGGTGTACAAGATTGGTCTCCATCTTGGGAGAGTAAAAGAAATTTAAATTTTCATTTCATCTTTTATATTCAAGCTGTGTGTCTCTCCCTACCAGTCCCCTCATACTTATGTCTATTTGTTAGAACCTTTGAACTTCAGGATTAAACAAGCCTTTTATAGACTACATACACTTACTATCATCACAAGTTCTTCCAAAAATTGATTATATCATGAGGACAGAGCAAAGGGTGGTACACAGAGGACATGGAACCATTTAAGGAATTCATTCCAAAGTGACATTCAAGTGGTGATCTTATTCTGCCCTTCCAGCCTCTGCCTGTCTTTGCATTTTGGTATCTCAGTGCAAAGATAAAAGACTCTGCTCTTATGTCACATACAATCACTTCTTGGATCAGGTGTAATCTCACATACTATTTTCAGCAAATAATTAGATTAGGCATACGCTCTATGGTCTACATCAAATTTAAAGCAGTAACAACAGAGCCACGCATAACAAGGAGTGGGGTAATATTACTCCTCCTGAAACCTTTCTGGCCTCTTTCTCATAAAAAAAAAGAACACACACCTCTCTGTGTACTCGATAGCAATCCTGGGTGTTTACCGTAAAAGACCATCAATTCAGAGCCAGACTCTTCAGTGCACCTGTGAATATACCACTAACTGTTGGTGATATTTCACCTGCCTCTACCTTCAGAATTGAGAGCATTATAACCATCTCAGCTGGATGCAAAATGGCAAGAGTGAAGTTCAAGAATGTATGTATAAACAAACATCCTCCCTGAAATTCCTTGAGAGGCTGGAAGGAGCCAACAGTCAGTCACTTTATTTAGAGAGTGCAATTTACAGTTAACAACAGATTTATCACATCAGTTGTATCTTGCAATATTGATCCTATTTTAAGATTTAGGCTGAGGGAGAAGCTAGCTAGCAGAGGCTGGATTCTACATTCAAATACCAGTCGTCCAATGCTAAACTCAGGGAACTTCTCACAATTCCAAATCTCTCTTCAAATTAGAAGAACTGATCCCTAGAGCTTTTACCCAGCCGATCACTAATGGAATTATCTTAAGGACAGATTGAGCTAAGCAAGTATAGAAATACAATGCCATAATACAAAAAGGAGAGACATTTCAATTCTAATACCATCGTTGGCTTCAAAGAGTGTGGAAGGGAAGTGGGGGCGGGGGCACAGCAAAGAGGGACAGAGAGGGAGAGAGAGACACACACACAGAGAGGGAGAGGGAGAGAAAAGGAAGGAGGGAGGGAGAGAAGGAGAGAGAGAATGTGCACACAGAAGCATGTGTAGACAATCAGCAAACGGCTATCTTACCTTTGAATCCACTTTGTTAATATTGTTTTGGCAAGTGCAGGCTGTAACAATTAGATGATGGCAGCGCTTGTGGACGACACAGGTGCACACTAGGGAATTAAATCCAGCAGTTATACATTTATCAGAGGCTGAGAGCCTAGCCAGTTTCAGTAGAGTAACAAGGGCTGCACATGCCAACATGGCCTGATTTAGATGCTGGGCTCACGGGAAGCCTGTGCTCCCGTCCTTCCTATATTCTTTACCCTCACCCTAACTCAGGCCTTTGCTCATGCTCAAACTATTCATACTCAAGTCTGGAACCAATGTCATCATTCCTGGCTTTAGTCCTTCCTGCGCCCACCTTCAGAGGAATCATCTCACAGGATGATGCTGGTATCCTCAGCCCCATGACCTAAAGCACTCAATCATGTCCCACTATCAGTCAGAACAGAGCTGAAGTTTTCCAGATGAGTTTCAGAGTCTCTCAGGCCCACCTCAGACTCATTTGTCACATTTCTTCTCTGAAGGTTTTCTGTCCCATTAAAAACTAGACTAGTTGCTCTTCCTGGATTAAGTCTTCACCCTCCTCCACACACTGTCCACCTCCTTCTCTGTTTCTTCCATGGAAACTCACTCCCCACGGCTTCCCTTCTAGACCGAAACTCTCTCCCTCCTCCCATCTCCTAAACTTTTAGCTGGCCTCCCTCATTTAAAGTGTTCCACATATGGCCTCCAGTGTACTCAGGATTCTCAGCCAGCATGATGACTTGAACAAAGTAGGCATTCATTAAGTATTTGCAGAATGACTCAATCAATTGTTTGAATAGCTAGAACTTTATAAATAACTTTCTCTTCATTTTCATATAGATAACTGATAGAGTGCAGACAGAGTCCAATTTCCATTAAAGAGCAATGAAGCAATACTAAAAATACACATCATTTTTAAGATCTTTCAAGACATATGAAAGTTTCCAGGATTAAATACATAAAGACAGATGACACGTCAGTAAATAGTACTATAGTCTAAAACAAATCTAGCTTTCATCAGATTGAATTCTCAAGAGAACCGAATTGAAAGTGCCCAGGGAGCTAACTGGTCTTTTTATATAAGGGAATCCTTCACAAATAAAAAATTTATATTCCGAGGCATTTGTGTTTTTCACAGTCAGCTTGGCTACAGGTTTATTATTTTTATCGATATTTTCAGAGAACTAGCTTTGGATTTAGTGGATCTTCTTTACTATCTCCCTAATTTAAATTTCACTGTTTCCCACTCTATTTTTATTATTTATTTTCTACTGCTCATTTCAGGCTTAAGTTTCTCTCCTTTCTGAGATGGAAACTTAGATTATTGATTCTAGATCTTTCTTCTTTTGTAATCTATACATTTAATACTATAAATTTTCCTCTCAGCACTGCTTTCACTGCTTCTCACAAACTTTGATAAACTATATTTTCATTGTGGTTTAAAATATTTTTTTTATTTACTTTTAAGTCTTCTTTGACCCATGAGCCACTTAGAATATATTGCTTAATCTCCAAATACTTGGAAGTGTTTTAATTATCTTTCTGTTATTGATTTTCAGTTTAATTACACTGCTGTCTAAGAAGATACTTTTTAGGATTTCGATTCTTTTATATTTGTTATGGTTGGTTTTATGGCCTAGAATGTGGTCTCTGTTGCTAAATTTTCCTAGGAAACTTATGAAGAATGTGTATTCTGCTGCTCTTAGATGGAGTATTCTATAAATGTCAATTTGATCAAGTTGTGATAATGCTGTTATGGGGTCTCATTTGACCTACAGAGAGTTATTTATCAAAATATTAATGGAATGTACCCTGTTTCCTCTTGGTATAATCACTTAACACAGGAACAAGATTAAATATACTTTCAAAAATGTTTTCTTACCTTGGCATTGATAACCTTGTTTTCCAAATACACCCCTGGTTCCAGACAATAGAGAAAAAAGTAACAGTTAGTCAAACATTTCAGAAACAACTCTTACAATTACAGTACTTAAGGAAAACAAATTCCATCCTCTAGTCCTTTATAAAAAATAAAATTTCAGAGAAGCAGCAGAGATGACGCCCTTTTTGAGTGCTTGTTACCATAAGACAAAAAGGAAATTGACAAATTAGAATACTCCAAGTCATAAAAACAGGTAAATATTGCCAATTCCCATTCTACCAACCTCTGTGGCAATCCCCCTAGTCCTTAGTGAAAATAAACCCTTCTCTCTGTGTGTGACGGAGCCTCAGGCTGAAGTGTCACTCTACCACCTAACTGAGCATTCTCTCTCACATACACATAAAGATGTGTAGAAGGCGAAGTAAACAGATGCAGATATACATACAGAGGTGAACAGGTGAGTCCAGTGGACCTGACTGACCTGAGGCATCTTTCCTCTTCTCTGTGCCCACATCACCCCAGAGTCCACAGGGGAGAAGTACAACCACAAGATGCCCATCAAGCTCATAGCTCCCATCTCTGTCTCTCCCTAATACAGTCTCTGAGTGACAGTGATACAGTTTTCACCCTCATCAATAAAGATCACATTTTACTAAGCCTGTAGGATGTGCTAGGCAATGAGCCAAGCAGCCAACACGTACTATCTCACTTAATCCTCACAAAGGCCATGTGAGGTAGCACACGTGATAGGATGACCTAGAGCACAGATCATAAAGTCAGATGGCCTGGATGTGTTTTGGGGCAAATTGTTAACTTCTTTGAGCCATTGATTCTTAATATATAAAAGGCATAATGATAACTGTACTTACTTTATAAGGCATCATGAAGATAAAAAGAGTTGAAACAGTGCCTGGCACTCTAAGTGTACATAAAAGTTTACTATGTAAATAAAGTAAAATTATTATCTCTGTTTTGCAGATGAAGAGACACTGATGGGTTATATAACCTGTCCAGGTTCACATGGTCTAGTTGGTGATGAGAATGAATGCCAGGGTCTATATGCTTAATCATATATATATAAAACACATATACCACTATTTTAAGTGTGTGTGTAGGGAGGGGGGAGGTAGGTGAGAGTTACAGTCCTTGGTAGAAAAAAATTCAGTTAAATCATCAAGCAACTTTCCATTTAGAACGTTAGTTGAGATCACAAGTTCTCACCCAAAATGCCTAATAAACACATGTAGTAGCCAGGTCATGTAAAGAAGAGAAGTTGAATGGTGTGACATGAAATAAACAGCAATGGACAGTCACCCTTCTGGTTGGGCAAACCCAGTATGATGTTACGTTACGTTACGTTAGTTGCTGTTATGTTATGTTGTTGTTATGTTATGTTAGTTGCTGGTATACAGCAAAGTGATTCATTATACATAGGTTCTTTTTTAGGTTCTTTTCCATTATAGGTTATTAGAAGATTTTGAATATAGTTCCTGGTATTATACAGTAGGTCCTTGTTGTTTTTCTATTTTATATATATACATGTGTATGTCTGTTAATCATGAATCCTTAATTTATCCCTGTCCCCTCCTTCTCCCTTTGATAACCATAAGTTTGTTTTTTATGTCTGTGAGTCTATTTATATTTTGTAACTAAGTTCCTCTGTATCATTTTTTAGATTCCAAGTATAAGTGATATATGATATTTGTCTTCCTCTGTCTGACTTCATTTAGTAAATGAAGTTGGTTGAAAGGATACAGAAACAAGACTCATATCTATGGTACCTACAAGACACTCACTTCAGATCTAAAGAAACACAGACTGAAAGCCAAGGTATGGAAAAAGGTATTCCATGTGAATGGAAATCAAAAGAAAGCTCAAGTAGCAATACTTATGTCAGACAAAATAAACTTTAGAATTAACACTGTTACAAGAGCTAAAGAAAAACACTACATAATGATCAAGGATCAATCCAAGAAGAAGATGTAACAACTATAAATATACCTGCATCCAATATAGAGGCACTTCAATATATAAGGCAAATAACAACCATTAAAGGGAGAAATTGACAGTAACACTATAATATTAGGTGGCTTTAATACACCACTTACAGCAATGGATAGATCATCCAGACAGAAAATCAATAAGGAAACACAGGCCTTAAATAACATATTAGACCAGACGGATCTAATTAATATTTATAAAACACATCACCCAAAAACAGAAGAATACACATTCTTTTCAAGTGCATATGGAACATTCTATAGGATGCATTCTCCTAGATCACATGCTAGGCCACAAAACAAGCCTCAATAATTTTAGAAAATTGAAATATCAAGCATCTTTCCAACCACAGCACTACGAGATTAGAAATCAACTACAAGAAAAAAACTTCAAAAAACACAAACACGTGGAGGCTAAACAATATGCTACCAAAAAACCAATGGATCACTGAAGAAATCAAAAAGGAAATTAAATAAAAGATACCTAGAGACACATGAAAATGAAAACATGACAATCCAAAACCTATGGGATGTGGCAAAAGTAATTCTAAGAGGGAAGTTTATAGTGATACAATCTTGCCTCAGGAAATAAGAAAAAGCTCCATAAACAACCTAACCTTACACCTAAAACAACTATAGAAAGAAAAAACAAAGCTCAAAGTTAGTAGAAGGAAAGAAATCACAAAGATCAGAACAGAAACAAGTGAAATAGAAACTAAAAAACAATAGGAAAGATCAATGAAACTAAAAATTAGCTCTTCAAAGAGATAAACAAAATTGATAAACCCTTAGCCAGACTCATCAACGATAAAAAGAGAGGGCCCAAATCAATAAAATCAGAAGTGAAAAAGAAGTTACAACTGACATCACGGAAATACAAAGGCTCATAAGAGACTACTATATGCAACTATATGCCAATAAAATGGACAACCTAGAAGAAATGGAAAAATTCTTAGAAAAGTACAATCTCCCAAGTCTGAAACAGGAAGAAATAGAAAATCGGAACAGATCAATTACCAGAACTGAAATTGAATCCGTAATAACAATAATAAGAAAAACCCTTCCAACAAACAGAGAAGAGTTAACATCTATCTTTTTGAAACTCTGCCAAAAAATATCACAGAGGTAGGAAGACTTCCAAACTCATTTTATGGGTCCATCATCACCCTAATACCAAAACTAGAGAAAGATATCACAAAAAAAGAAAATTACAGGCCAATATCACTGATAAACATAGATGCAAAAAATCCTCAACAAAATACTAGCAAATCAACTTCAGTAATACTTCAAAAGGATAATAGACTAGACCTCGTTCATGATTTAAAAGACCAGAAATATAAGCTAAGCCTGGATTCTGACTTGCTAAAAGGTATAAAATCCAAAGTAATCACAAAAAACCCACATAATACAAAGCAACTGATCAATATGCAGATATGAACCAAGTGTTTCTGCCTTAAACAAAATGACTAAAGTTTGCAACAAAAGCAAAACCTCCTTTTATGCTGCAGATACAAGAGTGTTTTTCTTCCTTCTGAGAAGGGCGTGTGTGTGTATGTTTTGTGCAAGTGAGGGGGTGTTTCTTCTTTCTCTCTGCAAATAAATGTGTTTAATGTTGCCTCTAATTGAAGACTGGAGGAGGGAATGGCAACCCACTCCAGTACTCTTGCCTGAAGAATCCCATGGACAAAGGAGCCTGGCAGGCTACAGTCCACGGGGTCACAAAGAGTTGGACACAACTGAGTGACTTCACCTTCACTTTCTAATTGAAGAGAACTACTACTTAAATTTATTTCACATTATAGATTTGCCTCTTAGACTTAAGCTTGAGTGACATATATAATAAGATATTATTCCAAATCATCTAGAATTTCTCAACTATTAATTATCTTAATTCTTAAATGCCAGGGATTATAGTATGCGGTCACTGAAAGCTATTACCTTCAGCTACATATGATAAGGCTGAAGAGTGCTGTGTGCTTAGTATAACTAATTTCTGTAAGTCATGATGTGATTCACATCTTCTTAGAGAAATACTGTTGATATTTCTTTCCTCTTCATGGGCAGACCATTTAGTAATTGATTGGCCTCTCTCTCTAATTATTGCTCTTTAACCAATTCATGATTCATTAACATTTTCAGCAAAATGGCTAGCAAAAGAAATAACATGTAAAACTTAATCTGTAAATTGTGTAATTTTTTTCTGCTGGTTTGGGGATTAAAATTTCTAGGTCAACATATTAGAATAAGAGGGAAAAAATCAGATTCTAAAACAATTCTTAATAATCACACACAACCAGAGGAAGTCTCAGCTCATGGCAGGAGAGAAGCCAAGGAGCCTCTTACCAGATAAACTCCCTGCAGTGAGAGCAGTAGGTGGGCTGCCTCAGATATGTGGCCATGAACTTGTGTCCATTGATCTGGTGGACTCGCCTTCGCATAGCCCTTTGGCGCTTCCTGGTAAAATGTTTGAAGATTCGGTCTCTCTGGAGAGTAGCTATATATTAAAAGAAGGGGGAAAAAAAAGAGTGTAATGAATCTATCTGCACCTAATGTATGAGAAAGTTGGATAGTTCAAATACTTCTCAGATTACTATTTTTTTCTTTCTTCAAGATGCAAAACAGTCCAAAAAATCATCATGCTTTGTTGGACCTATGGAACGCTGAGATTCCCATTGCCTGGTTATATCTGACTATCTTGGGCTAGTCTCTACAGCACAGAACATGGGTTCCCCAGGGTTCTGATGTCCCAGTATGTGACAGCAGCATGGTCTCATGGTACCTGTCCAGCTGTCTAGGACTTTAGATTCACTGACTGGCTGGCAAACAGGACTCCTCATTACTCTCCTTCCATGCCGGTGTCCTCACAAAACTTAGTGAAGGAATTGCCCCCAACACAGTGAGAGCCCTGCCCAAAACCATCATTTTCAGCACCATCTCTGTTAATTTGGAATATGTAGAAATTAACTGGCAATACACTCAAAGTTCCTTTTCTAATCTCACATTTTAAAAATAGTGGCTCCTAATCCGAAGACTTGAGAACTGTGCACCATTTAAAGATGGTAAATGATCTTTTCCACTTTACTATTCTAGAACGTTCCCAACGTATGCAGAGACTTGTGATTGTAAAATAAAGATTCCTTCTTCAATAATGCTTTTAAATAAATCACTGCTCCAAAGGAAATTAGAGGAATCACACAACAATAATCTGCTAATAAATTTTAAAACCTAGAAAAAAAGTAGACGATTTCTGTGTAAACATAATGATCAAAATTGACTAAGAGTTACATAAAACAATAGTCTAACTTTTTAGAAAGAATTATAAAGATTTTAAAGGACTACCTCTAATTTTGAAGTAGTCATTTTAGGAAGACTTTTCCCAGTAGCAATTATACTCAAATAACCAGAAACTTCTGTACTACTCAGAATTACCTTAAAAGAAAAACTCACTGTGACCAAGTAGGAATTTTCTCAGAAGCATAACAATGGGCATATTATTACAAAATCTATTATATCTTATTCTATTAATAAGCAAAAGAATAAGTATGACAGTTTCAATAGATGTTAAAAAGGCACTTGGTAAAATTTAACTTGTAATCCAATAAAAAATTCTTTTAAAAAGACTAGAAGAGTGTCTCTTTAACAGGACTAACACATGATTTCACAGATCAAAAGCTAAATGGTAATTTTTTTAAAATTCCAGTGACAGTTAAGAACAAATAAGACTAATTATCACCACTATTATTTAATATTATTCTGAAAGTAGTTGCTAAAATTATTAGATATGAAAAGTAAAGATCAAACTATCAGGAAAAGGTGCCAAAGATACCATTATTTGAAGTTATTTAATGTATGACTAGAAAACTCAGGAGAATTTAGCCTAATTTATTAAAAAATGAGCACACTATGATGGACAGTAATGAATCATTAAAAGCTAATGTATTTATTATGTCAAAAGAACCGATTAGAATAATCTTAAAAATCCCATTCACATAGCTACAAAAACCAAACCATCTAGGAAATAATTTATCAGAAGTGCAATATTTATATGACAAAAGACTATAAAACCAATTGAAGAAGATGAAAAGATGTGTAAAAATGAAGTTCTTAAATGGGAACACTCAATACTATAAAGCTGTCAATTCTTTCTAAACTAATCTCTAAACTGAACAAAAATCACAATCAATAGTCCCAAAGGATGTTTTTAAACTCGACAATTTTTTTCAAAGTTTATTTGGTACCATAAATATTTTAAAACTATTCCAAAATTTCAATGAGAGAGGACTTGCTGTACATGTTAAAATATATTATAAAATTACAACAATTTAAACAGTGCTTTACCCCTTCAAGAACAGTCCAAAACTAGAAATCGATTTGGTTGAAAGATAATATGGTTCAAATCAGGGGGAAAGATGGATTTATTCAAAAAGTAGTGTTCAGACAACTAGGTAGCCTTTTGGAAAATATCTTTACCTCACTCCTTACACTTAAATAATCTAAGATAAATGTTAAGGTGGAAATTACAGAAAGAAAGAAACCACGGCGAAAAAAAAATATTCCTTGAATGAGATAAGGATAACAAACTTCTATAGCCATAAAAGATCCACGGATTTGTAACCTATGAAATTTAAAGTCAATAAAGAAAACAGAGTTGAAACAAACTGGGGAGAAAAGGATTTGCAACACATGACAAAGTGCTACATTTATAATATGCATAAATCATTTAGAAAAGAGGATCAAAAAATCTAGTAAAAAGGAGGCGCAGAGGAAGTGAACAAGCAATTCATAAAATTATAAATGCAGACAGACACTAAACATGCCAAGATGTCCAATCCTATCCAAGATAGCCATGTAATCTTTTTTTTAGATCATACAGTATTTGCCATTTTCTGTCTGACTTCTTTCACTTGGCATAATGCCTCAAGGTCTATCCATGGTGACGTACATGGTAAGATTTTCTCATTTTTTATAGTTAGGTAATATTTAACTGTGTGTATATTATCTGTATTCATTCATCAACTTCTGTATTCATTCATCATCGATAGATACTTAGGTTATTTCCATGTCTTGGCCATTGTAAATAATGCCGCTACAAACATGGGGGTGCAGATATCTTTTCAGGTTGGCGTTTTCATCACCTTGACCAAGTGTTATGTTCATTTCTTTGCATGTAGCAATTCAACTTCTAGGATTTTTTTCCTACCAAAAATACCAGAAAGCAGGAATGTATATCAGTTGTATCTATAGAGCATCATATCAATGTATGCTATATTCTTTTTAACAATAAAAGTGAAGTTCAATACAAGACATCTTAGAGAATGAAATGCAAAAAACATCCAAATAAATTTGGCTAAGACACCAACTCTCCAGAGGCTCTAGTACGGTTAAAATCATACCTACTTGAGTTTTTGTTTTGTTGTGTGTGTGTTTGTATATGTGTAAGTTCTTTAGAAAGCAGCCTAATTACTTTCATCCTCAGGTTTCCCATCTATCCAAAGAAGATGAAAATATATCCCAAGTCCTCAGTCCTATGGGGAAAGTATTATATAATCAGTATTCCTGAGAGGTTCTTACAACTTTGGATAAGAGTCACATAAGAACGAAATCAGTCTGCTGCTCTCTTTCACAATAATTCTAGAAGCCATCTAGTAACCCCAAAATAAGCAGATTTTAATGTCGCTTTGCTGACAGATGGTGAAATTTAGCCTAGATGATAACCCCCTATATCTGATCTACATTATCACCAACCTAAGACCCAGCTCAGCACTGGCCAAAGTAAAACTTGTACTGAATTACTGAACACATATCACATCTAGATGCAAATTAAATTCTCCCTGGGGAGTCTAATTACCAATAATTTGCTTATATAATCCCTTAATACTATAAAGATTGGTTAAAAGGCCAGCTCATTTGCAGTTTTAACATTTCATAAATTGAATCCTTTTTCCCCCCTCAACAGCTATTACCATTATAGTAACCTGACCTGTGAATCTTCTAGGTGATCTTACAGCCAGAAGGAGTAGGAAGAAACTGCATGTAGTTGTTCACCAAGTCAGTCATCCCCCAACGCATTGACTCCTGCCTTTCACCCTTCCTCGAATGTTCTTTCCTCGGTTTTTTTTTTTTTTTTTTTCCAAATGAGTTAACATAGACTTTCCTGTGTGTCTCAGAGCCTAAGCAGTTGCCCCCAAACCCTGAATCAGGGTGAGATGCTTCTCCTCACGCTGTTACCATAGCAACCTGGGAGCACACCTCCATCTTTTCCCTTATCCCAGGAAACTAGGGACTGTGTCTCTTTCACCTCCTATCCCAGGCGCCTCACCAGACCTCATACGTGGTCATTTATAACTAAACTTCACTCTTCCTTCCTCTATATTCGTTTGCACATGTGCCTCTTTATTTTGAAAGCAAACATACACATTTACCCACATCTCCGAATCTGCAAGAAATTTAAGTCATGTAAGAAAATGGGGCTGCCTGGCTTCATATGGCTTTCCGTGTCACCACTGTCTTGCTGGCTGCCCTGAGCAGAAGAATGAACTCTGGGACTGCACTCGGTTGCTCTGAGTACAGACTGAACCCGACTTGAGAGTGCAGGGAGAGCTTCCTCATTGTCTGCATGGCCTCCTGTTGATTTAGGACTGAGAAGGGCTTAAAAAGACAATTTCATCCTGTTGTGCTTGAAACCACCCTGGGCTTTGAGAAATCTTTCAGATCATCTGTAAGTTGAGCATGTCAAGCAATCCTAACATGCTTTGCAGCCAAAACTTGCATCACAATTTCTATTTAGCTCCTGAGGTGCTCAATGCCTCTAAGTAAATAGGAAGCTGGCTCCACGCCTCAGCGTGGAAACTCACATTGCCATCTCTGGAAATGGGCAGGTCTGGAGCCCTGATCTGTCTTTCCAGGAGTTGGTTTTCACAAGCCCTCCCAACCACAGGGTGGAGACTAATTATGTTAAATGTAATGATGATTAACTATTTTGAAACAAAACTGTGTTTCATAAAATCTGATTGTCATTCCACACATTCTTTTTCAGAACCTGAGAAGGCATAAGTGACCAGCAGCCACCCCAGGGTAAGTTTTCCTTGTAGAAAATTTTATTGGTATGAAACTTGTGCTGCTGATGGGAGGATTTGCAGGGGAGAGATGGCCTTCTGAAGTCTCTGTCAAACTGTCTTAATTTTATCTCAAAAATAGTAAATATTCCATCTTTTTTAGTCTTCTGCTCTCCCTATGTGAATTTAAAGTTTCATATACCAGACATGGGCTTCCCAGGTGGCACTAGTGGTAAAGAACCTGCCTGCCAGGGCAGATAGACGTAAGAGATGCAGGTTCAATCCCTGGGTTGGGAAGATCCTCTGGAGGAAGGCACGGCAACCCACTCTAGTATTCTTGCCTGGAGAACCCCACAGAAAGAGGAGCCTGGTGGGCTACAGTCCATAGGGTCACATAGAGTCGGACATGACTGAAGTGACTTAGCACGCATGCATGCATGCACGCATGCCAGACATAGAAATCCATGTTTGAAAGTACTTTGGAAACATTCTGATATGAGTCAAAAGAAGAAATCATAGTTACAAATTTCCAAGTTAAAATCAGAGATAAATCTATGGCATTTTGTAATTTTTAGAATTACTGACATAGAATACATAAAGGAAATACTTTTGATTTAGTGTAGAACGCAATTTAAGTTGAATTTGCTCAGCAGCACCAGTACTTGGTTTACTATACTCTGTAACTGGTCTTCAAGGGGCTGTGCAGAGGAGGTCGTGAGGCCTTTAATATGTGACCACAGGTATAAAGGCCTGCAGGTGGGTGAGGCAGGTGAGGGCCTGGAATCCGGAGTGCAGCTGTGACTCCTGCATCTCCCCCTTATAAACTGGGTGACCTTGAGCACATTGTTCAGTCTATGCCTCAGTTTCCTCATTTGTAGAACATGAAGGCTAGAGAACCCTCCTCAAAGGGCCATTTTGGGGACTTGCTGAAATAAAAAGTGTAACATAATTAGAAAAATACCTGGCAGGAGGCAACTGTTACCAATTATAACTGTTGTTAAAACTCTTACTTCAGCATTCAAGGACTAGAAGGGATTTTTAATCCAGACATCCAATTGCCTCGAAGAAGAATCAATAGCTAGGAAACCATTTCTTAAAGAAGTTCAACAACATTCCCAAGGCTCATCTAGCTACGTAGTACCAGAACCACCCCCAGAATCCTCCACTCTTGATTTTATCCCAGGACCATACGGTTAACATTATACTGCACTCTGTCCTTTATTAACATGATTAACATTGGGTATCCTAGAATCTCCTAGAATCAACTGGGTTTCCTCCCCAGAAAGTAGTAAATTTTCTGGTGAAGAGACAGAAACTAACAGAAAGGTTAAGCGAGGTCAAGCTGCCAGTGATTGAAGTGGGTACACCAGACCCTGTTTACTGTGTTGAACTACTGAGCAGTGCTATCAAATGTCTTTTTTTCTTCTTCCTGAGATACTCATTTTATCATGTGTGCACATGGGAGGGAATAACTGTGGGAAAAACAAACAGGAAAACTTTTGTGTTGAGCAAAAGTTACTAGTCAAGAAAGAACCACAGAGTATTATGTTGTTTATGTCTCCAAAATACATCCCTGAAAGGTAATGCAATAAAGTAGTGAGAGAATTTTGCTTAGTATTATCCAGCACACCGAGGAAGAAACCATGTGATCACAGAACTGTGTGATAAAGAATAATGCTTAAGAGTTTAACTTAGATGACTCCTGTATGAGACAATAATGATAATAATAGAACAATTAGCACACGTATAAGGCAAATACATAACTTAATTGAATCTTTACAAGAACATAACACCAGTGGGTGAGATCATTTAGTGGGTGTTGAGTGAAGACAGAATCACAGGAGCTGTGTACCTAGTCCTTTGATTAATTAAGGAAGATTTGACAAATGGGCAGAGGTTAGCAGTTGTTTAGAAGTGGAAGGGGAGCTTGGTGACCAGGATAGGGAGATTCTGGGAATTTGTACCAGCACCGGTGACAATGCCGGGGACAAAGAGTGTTGGTATTAAAAATGGCAGGCAAAAGCCCCTAAGTGGCGCCGAGCAGAACGAATCTTCTGTTTTTTAAAAAGAGCTGAACCACATGACTCACAGTTATTTCCAAACTCAGAACGAGTGATTAGACTCAATATATACTGAGACCTGCTTCTACAGAAGCTATACACAGATGTTTCTCAGGGATTTGGCTTCTTCTGAGGAAGCCCAGCCTACAAAAACATCTACCATCATGCAAACTCGCAGAGATGACTATCAATGACAACAGAAGGAGGGAAAAATAATCTGTACTAGGCTGACTCTCTCACGTAGGACTCATGGCTCAGAGCACTACGAAAGCTGAGCTCATCCCCCCCCGCCCCCACCCACCCATCCCTCCAGCCTCCTCTGTTAGCAGAAAGAGGAGCAGAACAGAGGTCCTGGATAAGGCCATCAGAAATGGTACTCAGGTTCGTTAGAAGTCAGTACTCTCCTCAGTACTTAAAGAAAGGGATCTTGGCTCCAACAACATCTGGTTCCTCTCACTCCACAGTCTCTTAGTCTCCTGCACCAGCTAGTCTCACCCACCCAACCTTTCAACATGTGCATGTCCCAGGGTTCTTTGTACATTATTCTTCTGGTCTTTCTGGCTGCTCATTCATCTTCTCCAAGACTTCATAAGATCTCTTGACTTCCAACAATTGCCTGTATGCTGAAGACTCCCAAATGTGCAGCTCTAGTTCTGGTTTCTAACTCCTAAACTTGTTTCTAAGTAACTTCTCAGCATCTCTTCAAGACATACCCAAGACAAATCTAAAACTTGACATTTGTAGGCTGAACCCTCTTCCCCAACTTCTTGAAGCCATGCTAGGGTAATAGCATCCTTCTGCCTGAAGTCATCCAGAAAACAAAACAAAACAAAACATAGAGATGTCTTCATATACTTCATCACTCACAACAAATTGATCATCAAGTCCTACTAAACCTTCTATGATCTAACTGGGTCTTTCCCTCCCATGCCCATGCCTTCTTCCTCTCATCTGGACTGTGAAATAGTTTCCTAACTAGTGTCCCTGTGTAAATTTGTTCCCTTCCAAAATCTATCCTTCATTCATCCAGTTATGCTTATAAAATATGCATAATTCAGTGTATGTGAAACTCCTTAGGGAAATTAGGCTTACTGTAGTTGTCCTATTCAAATCGTATTTTATTTTAAGGTAATAGGGCATAGATTTTCCCCAAAGGGTGGTTCTTCCATTGTCCAACATCTGAGAGAAAGTCGAGTCCTCAGACAGTAAAATACCTTTCAGATGGGCCTAAGGTAGGAGACTAGTCTCTCTTTGGTCCTCACTTTCTGAGGTTCAGACCTAAGGTCCCAGGAATGGGGCATCCCCAAGGCTCTGCAGAGGAAGACTGAGGTAGACTGGGAATAAGCCCAGTAGTAATGGGCTTGGAGGACCAGCGTTCCTTTGAACCTAGCAGACTTCTCTACTAAGTCTGTTTGGGATTCCCCCATAACTCAGTCAGTAAAGAATCTGCCTGCAATGCAGGAGACCTGGGTTTGACTCCTGGGTAGAAAAGATCCCTTGGGGAAGGAAATGGCAACCCACTCCAGTATTCTTGCCTGGAGAATCCCATGGACAGAGAAGCCTGGCAGGCTACAGTCCATGGGGTCACAAGAGTCAAACACAACTTATCAAATAAACCACCACCACTATGTCTGCTTAGTAGATACCAATGTCAGCCTCCCTATCCCAACACCCACAGCTCTCAGGTACCCATCAAATCTCCGTTTCATCTTGCCACCTGGGTTCCTTCAGGGATCTCAAAGGGTTGGTAGACCATACTCAAGGGGCAAGGAAACTGGGATATTTATCCTCTAGATCTCATCTGACATTGGTTAATGGCTGCTTCAAGGAAAGGGGACATTAATTCACCAACATTTCCACCCTTCTTTTGTGGGCTGAGAGGAAATATGGGTGGATCACTCATAGTATCTACCATAGAATGAATTCTTACTTAGCCTGGCCCTGATTTCTTATTTATATTTAACTGCTATATATATTTCTTAGCAAGGAGCTTCAAATTCTTTGTGGAATGAGATGAAGTATAAATAGAAAATTCTTACAATAATAAACTTTATGATTGTGCCTACTCTTTTCTGCACACATAACTTAATGACAGAAACTTCCTCTTGCTCCCTATGATCAAATGCAAGAATCCTACAATTTCTTGCTGTAGAACAATGGTAAGAATTTCTACTCTGTTAGCAAGATTCTACAAATTTGTTATTTTCCCCCACTGATTTCATCCATAAATGGACTTCCAGCAGCCATTTCTTCATTCTTCAGTTTTTTTAAAAGAAAAGTGAACACTTCTCAGTGGATTATTAACCATCTGCTTTCAGGATGAGGAGGAAACATGTTTCTGTCCCATCAGATTTGTGTTGCAGCCTTGGAGATGTGTCCATATCATCCCTCTCACTGTCATCCTGACTATCTGGAAATACCTCAAAATGACATTATCCACAACTTGAAGCTTAAGTTAGAAAAAGTATCTTGGTTTTATATGCTTTAAAATGGAAGCATTCTCCAGTTCTCTGGCAATTTCCTTTTATCCTTCATTACTAAATTTAACTGGAGAGAAAACGCCCCACTCACGGACTCCTGTCCCTTTGCTAACCTTCTGCACTTCAGAGGATAATGAAGCCATGATGTGGTTTCACTTGTCAGAGCAAAGGTAACATAAAATGTCTTTTTGCTTTTTCATTGTAGCTGTGTACAAAGATAATATATGGTCATTATAGAAAATGCAAATAATAAAATAAAGAAGAACATCTTTTAAAAAGTCATCTTCAATCTTACTATACAAATAATCCCTGAAAATTTTAGTTAACATGCCACATATATACACTGTATAGATACGCAATCTTATACAAGTGGTGTCTCTCTGTGCTATTTCCCAACGACTTTCCAATTAAAACGTCTTTCCATATATTTTTAAAGACTCTATTTTTAGATCAGTTTTAGGTTCACAATAAAATTGAGAGGAGGTCCAGAGGCTTCTCATATACCTCCTGCACTGGCCCTGCACATGCATAGTCTCTCCTATTATCAATATCATTCACCAGACAGATATATTTGTTACCAAGGATAAACATGCATCAAACACATCATAATTACCCAAAGTCCACAGACTACCTTAGGGTTCACTCTTGGTGTTGTATATTCTATGGGTTTAGACAAATGTATAATGATATATATTCATCATTATAATATCATACAGAGTATTTTCACTGCCCTAAAAATCTGTGCTCTGCCTATTCATCTGCTTCTCTCCCCCCTGAGTCTACCAACCACTGATCTTTTTGATTGTCTCCACAGTTTGTTTTTTACAGACTATCATAGAGTTGGAACCACACAGTATGTAGCCTTCTCAGACTGGCTTCTTCCACTTACTAGTAAGCATTTAAAGTTCCTCTGTGTCTTTTCATGGACTGATCGTGCATTTCTTTTCAGCACTGAACAATATTTCATTGTGTGGATGTACCACACTTTATCTTTTCACCTACTGAGGGATAACTTGGTTGCCCCCAAGTTTTGGCAATTATGAACAAAGATGTTATAAACATTTATGTGCAGGTTTTTGTGTGGACATAAGTTTTCCCCGTGTTTTTAAAAGTTACTATTTCTGCTTTTATAGCAACCAATGCTAAAGTTACCATTTAATCATATCTTATAAAATGAAAATGCAGCAAGGCTAACTTAAAAGTAAGCTAATAGCATTAGCACATCATCCCTATGAAAGTAGAGTTTTCCTATCTGAAAACTGTATTTTTTTCTCATTCACTCAAAGTTTAGAGACTGTTCTCTCCACCCCCACCCCCAGCCTCCAAGCTCAGGTTGGTCTTCCTTCCTCACAAAAAAGATTCTTATACAAACAACCTGTCCAACCAAAATCTTTTCCAGATAAACATGTGTTTCCTGCTGAGAACTAAAAGAATCCTGCCCTTTAGTTTGGCTGATTTCATTTCCCTTTCATTTTTTTTTCCCTTTCCACTGGTAGACTTCTGAGGTCCCTTCTAAGCTCCAGAGTCCTGATTTCATGATTTTAGAAAAACTTCACAGGATATTAGCCATGAAGAGTATGATGTCTAATCATTTCCTTTTCCAGCTACATGGCTGGAATGAAAGCAATGTTGCTCCCTCACGTTGCTGATTCAACATGATTTTTAAAACCACTGCACCACTGCTCATTGTAAACAGACTAATTCAAACCTAACACTGAGGGTAAAACATCTTTATCATACAACCAAATTTCCTCTAATTTCCAACACCAATGCCAGGGCTATAAACCTCAGTCAGCTTTATTTGAAAATTTAAAAAAAGAGAGAGAGATAGATGTTCTAACCAAATGTCACTTATATCATATGGTCACATCCTATTAGAAGCTAACAACTTAGAAGCATATATTTGGCTATTAGATTGGTGGGCTTTTTTGTTTTGCTTTGTTTTTTGACAACTGTTTTAATGCCTTAAATTAAACAGGAACAAATAAAAGGCAATAAATCAAACTGTTTAAAACAATGCAAACAAAGGTTTGGTACTGACAGGGATTAAAACCATTGATAAAAGCAGAGTTTGGGATTAGCAATAAATTCCCATCTTCCTGCTCCAGTGTTATTATTTCTGCGCTACCAGAAAGAACATTCCACTAGTCAAAGACAAATGATTTCTCTTTTCTTAAAATGCATTCAAAGGGTTCTTTATTATCATTTATAGGCCACTCTATATCCTTGAATAAGAGTTCTTATCTTTCTAGGAAAAGCAGAAATGTATATAAGTATACACCAAATAGCTGGATAAGGTGGGACAAATGCCTCCAAATTCTAGATCACTTAGTACTAGCTCAACACATCACCTTACAAAAGTCTGTCTATTTTGGTTTTAATTCAGAGCTTTATCATAACCTAGTAAACATAGTCTAAATACACAATAGTTCAACAAACTGCTAGGGTTCTATGGGAAAATGAAGAGCAACAGACTTCTCAGCCCTAACCTATCATTCAACTCACAAATTACTTTGGGGATAAGGAGGTATTCTGCCCCATCTTAAACATTAAAGGGTAGGTCGGTTTTCCTTTAACCTTGGTTCCCAAACAGGCTCTGAGGACGTACAACCTCTTCCTTCTCTGTCCTGCGCTTAGTCTCTCAGTCGTGCCCAACTCTTTGGGACCCCATCGACTGTAGTCCACCAGGCTCTTCTGTTCATGCAGATTGTCCAGGCAAGAATACTGGAGTGGATTTCTGTGCCCTCCTCCAGAAGATCTTCCCAACTCAGGAATTGAACCCAGGTCTCCTGCATTGCAGGCAGATTCTTTACCATCTAAGCCACCAGGGAAGTCCTTCTCTATCCAAGGTGCATTCAATCCATAGATTTTTGAATCTTTATTAAATGCTGGACTTTGCAGTGGGAAGTAGGGGTATGATGGTGAACAAGGTACAGTAATGCCTTCAACAAATGAAAGTCTATGTTGGAGGCAGACTGTAAATAGCTATTACTGTGCAGAGTACACATTTCCACGGGAGTGTGGAAGGGCAGGAGCCTTACCCAGACAGGGGCAATCAGAGGTGGCTTCTCTTAAGGACAAGGAAGCTACGAATTTCAGAACAAGTGAAGGGGAGGTGGAACAGGAAAAATGGGGAATCGTGCTGCAAGAAGAGGAAATAGAATGCACCCATGTCCGTAGTGAAGAAAATATAAGGATCAAGCAATCCCTAATATTAACCTTCTGATCTAGTCACTTTAATACCTAGTAATATAACCATCATCAAATATTTGCCAAGTGTCTACTATTTACTAGAGCCAAGAGCACCAAGAAGTAGGGTAAGATTACTCCAAGAGGTTCTCAAATCATTATGGTGGGGTACAGGAAGAAACTACTGCACCTTCTATTTACTTGTTTCTCACATTCCTCACTTGAAAAAGAAAACTTTTAATTTTATATTGGAGCATAGTTGATTACCAATGTTGTGTTAGTTTCAGGTGTACGGCAAAGTGATTTTGTTATACATATACAAGTATCTATTCTTTTCCATAGTCTGTTCCATTTTGTTATTCAGTGGTTCAGTTGTGTCCAACTCTTTCCAACCACATGGATTGCAGCACACTAGGCTTTCCTGTCCTTCACCATCTCCCGGGGCTTGCTCAAACTCATGTCTATTGAGTCGGTGATGCCATCCAACTATCTCGTCCTCTGTCATCTCCTTCTCCTCCTGTTTTCAATATTTACCAGCATTAGGGTCTTTTCCAGTAACTCAGGCTCTTTGCATCAGGTGGCCAAAGTATTGGAGCTTCAGCATCAGTCCTTCCAATAAATATCCAGGACTGACTTCTGTTAGGATTGACTGGTTGGATCTCCCTGTAGTCCAAGGGACTCTCAAGAGTCTTCTCTAACATCACAGTTCAAAAGAATCAATTCTTCTGCGCTCAGCCTTCTTCATGGTCCAACTCTCACATCTGTACATGACTACTGGAAAAACCACAGCTTTGACTAGATGGACCTTTGTTGGCAAAGTTAAGTCTCTGCTTTTTAATATGTTGTCTAGGTTTGTCATAGCTTTTCTCCTAAGGAGCAAGCATCTTTTAATTCCATGGCTGCAGTCACCATGTGCAGTGATTTTGGAGCCCAAGAAAACAAAGTCTGTCACTGTTTTCATTGTTTAGCCATCTTTTCTATTTAGGTAGTTACATAATATTAAGCAGAGCTGCCTGTGCTATACAGTAGGTCTTTGTTGGTCATCCATTTTAAATATAGCAGTATGTACATGTCAATCCCAAATTATTGCTTTAATTCTGTGATACTTTGTGTTTATAGGAACCATAGTATTATATAAACACCATATATATACAATTAAATATATATATAACTTGTAAAAAATATACACGTATGTGGGGTTCATGCTCAAAACTTGTTCACTGATGTCTGCTTGATCAAAAGTGTTTGAAGGCCATTTATCCCACTAGATTTATATTCCAGTTTGAGACACAGCTATAATGAGATGAAAAGTACCAAGCAGTGAGGCTAAGTGCTACCTACAGGTGTTAGAGGAGTAAGGGGCGAGAAGAGCTACCGGAGACTGGGGTGTTAGGAGAGGCTCCAGAACAGAGATGCCATTTCATTTAGGTCTTGGAAGAAGAGTAGAACTTAGACCAAGGTACATTATAAAGGTTAGGGAGGACCTTCTATCTGGGAAGACTGACATAGCCCAGGAATACAGGTACCAGGGAACAATGAGAAAGCCAGCTTCTCTAATACAAAGGCTTCCCAGAGAGGCACAGTTTTTTTTTTTGGGGGGGGAGGGGTTACCATCACTAGCTGAGTAAAATAATCCAGTTAAATTTTAATATTTTTGAATTTTAATAAAATAACCTCAATTACATTGATTCTACTTCATCTCTGTTTACAACTCCTACTCTGTCGCTTCAGTCGTGTCTGACTCTTTGCGACCCCATGGACTGTATGTAGCCCACTAGGCTCCTCTGTCCATGGGATTCTCCAGGCAAGAATACTGGAGTGGATTGCCATTTCCTTCTCCAGGGGATCTTTCTGACCAAGGGATCAAACCTTGGTTTCCAGGATTGCTGGCAGATTCTTTACCTAGCATATACATGCATATTTTTTTTTCTGGCCTCATTAAAATGAATCATGTTATATCTTTGTCAAGTTCTTTACTGACTAAAATACATTTGGTTTTAGCAACTGCTGCTGCAACTATGGCAGAGTCTGCAGGACACAGATTCCAGGATTCCTCAAGACTCTGAAAGCACCAACAATGGATGTGCCACTCACCTTCTTTATTTGGAAGTAGCATCCCTAGCTACTGATGCTGATCTTTGCTGTTGTTCAGTCACTAAGTCATGTCCACCCTTTGCGAGTCGGACTCCATGGACAGCAGCATGCCAGGCTTCCCTTTCCTCCACTATCTCCTGGAATTTGCTCAAATTCATGTCTGTTCAGTCAGTGGTGCTATCTGACCATCTCGTCCTCTGCCACTCTCTTCTCCTTTTGCCTTCAATCTTTCCCAGCATCAGGGTCTTTTCCAATGAGTTGGCTCTTTGCATCAGGTGGTCAAAGTATTGGAGCTTCAGCTTCAGCATCAGTCCTTCCAGCGAATATTGATTTCCTTTAGGATTGACTGGTTTGATTTCCTTGCAGTCCAAGGGATGCTCAAAAGTCTTCTTCAGCACCACAACTCAAAAGCATCAGCTCTTCAGTGCTCAGAATCATGGTCCAACTCTCACATTTGTAAATGACTACTGGGAAAAAATAGCTTTGACTATACAGATATTTTCTTCATAGCCATCTTTGATCACAAAGATCAAAAACAGGGGATTAGAGCATGCCCTCTAACTGTAAAGCATTTATAAACCTCCACCATTTGCCCCTGAGAAACAGAATGTTCACTCAGTTCTATTTGAGCTATTGCCCAAAGCTTACAGATTGGTCCCTAAATGTAACACAGTAATTCTGATGAAAGGGGCCTAAAAAGTCTCTGTGCCCTGTCTGGGCTTCGCTCTCCTTTTTCTCAGTTCCTTACTTGTATTTAATGAGAGGATAGGAACCGGTTTCACTTGATCTGTAAGGAATGAAGTTTTTCATGTTTCCCTCTACTCCAGATCCCCTGGAAACTCAATGTAAAACTGTAGGAGTCCTCCATAACAAGTAAGAGATAAGTCCTCTTGCTTTAATTTTGCATCAAGAACTTAGTTTTGATTGTCTTGCAGGCTAGCTATGGCGCGGACTAAACAAATGGCTCGCGATTCCACCTGTGGCAAAGCGCTGCGCAAGCAGCTGGCCACCAAGGCGGCCCACAAGCACTTATTTTTAACCTTTGTCCATGAATGTGCAACAGGGGATGAGGGTGAGATGGGAACAATGACATTCAAAATTCTTCAAACCATCTATGCAACAAAGCAAAAACTACTGTTACTCGAAGTTTGATCCACTTCACTCACTCCCTCTTTCAAAAAAGGGGGTATTTTAAAGAGACATTTAGAGAAAAGTTCACCTAGTAAAGAAATACCTTTTTTTAAACTTTTAGGCAATGATTGAATCTCAGAAGCAAACCAATGGGGAATATTTTCTGTGACTGATAGACAGAAATGTTTTACTTTCCCACAATATAAGAGTCCCCACTAACATCAATGAAGTATTTTTGTGTTTAAGTGCCAGGTGAAAGCTCTAGCTCATAGAAATAAAGTGGACCAATTCTCAACCAACCTGTTTTGGGAAGGACCTCACAACAGTCACGGCCTATTCTCAGCATCTGGTGTATACTGGTGACAAAGTGGAAATTCTGAGGGGAGAGCCACGTCGCTGCTCTTATGAGCACATGTATTTCCCCATTACAAGCTGACTTTAATTCACTTTGGTAAACTGCATTCCTGAAGCAATAACTCATGAGAGATGAAAGAGCAGAATTTCCTCTAACAAAACTTTCCGCATTTTCTTGTAGTTGTGTGAGAAAATTCCTCCATGAACACAAGGATGAGGTACTCCAGCTTCACACTGTAATTGTAGATAAAAGGCTGGGAAACAGAAATGATTTTAAAATAAGCGATAGCCTTTTACTTAAAACTGTATAAGCAAGGGTAATAACAGAAGACTTTCTTCTGCCAGTATTTGTGGCCAGCTCTAAGGAAAACGAGAGTCTTTACGGGAGTCCTCTTATACCTCCTTGGGGCAAAATTTCCATCTAAGACTACAAAGAAGCTATCTTGGATCAAAGGGTTATTAAGAAGTGGCACCTCTGATGGAAACATCACAGGCTGTCTGCCCAGACTTGTGAAAGAGCGAAGAACCTGGCTTCAGCAATGACAGGGACAGTGTGAACCAAAAACTTTATTCTAGATCACGTGTCCGGTAGCCTGAGCACTGTGTTTTGGATTAGTAACTAAGAAAATCACAGTTCTGATTTTTTTTTTAACCATTTTCACTGAAGGCCCTGGCAAACACATGACACCATAGGGAACACGACAGCTCACGACAGGTGGTGTGAGCAAGGCATGGGCACGAGGAACAGGTGGGGACATGAGAACCCTCCTCCTTAGGAAAAGCCAGACAAAACTGTCCCTGGATGCAGCCTGGCCTGCTTTACACTCACTAGGAACTCAAGTGTGGCCAGAACTCTCCAAAAAAAAAGTAGTATATAGTTATTCTTTTAGATAGGAACTTCCCTGATAGTTCCGTTGGTAAAGAATCTGCCTGCAATGCAGGAACCCCCAGTTTGATTCCTGGGTTGGGAAGATCCCCAGGAGAAGGGCTCGGCTACCCACTCCAGTATTCTTGGGCTTCCTTTGTGGCTCAGCTGGTAAAGAATCTGCCTGCAATGCATGAGACCTAGGTTCGATTCCTGGGTTGGGAAGAGCCTCTGGAGAAGGGAAAGGCAACCCACTCCAGTATTCTGGCAGACAGCACTGAGCAACTTTCACTTTTCATTCTCTTAGATTCAGAAATGCATGACTTTGTTAAGGTGAACAGAGTTGGAGACCAAGAAAACTGACCTTTAAAGGGATGAATTTGCCTGAAACAGGCAAGTACCCAGATCCCCAGCCTTTCGTTTAACCTAAGCCTGAAGTAACACCCCCTTCCGGAGTAATACCTTTAGCCCCTCTACACAAATCTGCTCCAAACGGGTGTCTCTGTTGCTCAGAGCCCTTCCTCCGGCCAGACTCTGCCCACATCACTCTCTTGAGCATGCTCACCTTCCCAAAGCCAACCCTCATTCAGGTGCTTTCTCTTCCCAAGGTGTCTGCAGACCCCTCCAGCCCCTCGTGCTCTCCCCTCCTCTTCCTCCTCATCACCTTGAGGCCTGATGTTCTTCCATGTATAGCACCCCACCTGGCCTTCACCAGCTCACAAAGTCAGTCAACTGTGCCTTTTCCCCTTTTGCCTCAAGTAGACCAAAGATGTCCTGGAGACCAGAACTTCCTTTTACAGTTTTGCAACCTCACAGGATCCCATTAGTGGAATCCTTGCAGATTATACTAACACACAACTGAAAATCATGAAATGCAAGTTAAAGGCCCCGTCTTTCCCATTTCTGGGTATGTAGAACGCTGTGGTTCAATGGGACTGCCTGCTTTTCTGGGGCCATGACAATGTGGCAGCTTTAATGTAGTGAACAGTAAAAAGGCCTGGCCTCAGAATCATCTGGGAGATTTAATTTTGACGTCGACCCTTACACATATAAATTTGTTCTTTCATTAGACCAAACATTTGTAGCATACCACATCTGTACCAGGCACTCTGTTAAATACAGTTTTAAGTATTACTAAGACAAAGTGTGTGGGTGAATATAGCACGTACACATACATATATGTAAGACATGGGGCCGCTTTAAGCTCAGTCTGCTGGAATATTTCTTATTAGTAAGTGGAGATTCCCAGACTCTGAAAGTGAAAGTCGCTCAGTCTTGTCCGACTCTTTGCGACCCCATAAACTATACAGTCCATGGAATTCTCCAAGTCAGAATACTGGAGTGGGTAGCCTTTCTCTTCTCCAGGGGATCTTCCCAACCCAGGGATCGAACCCAGGTCTCCCTCATTGCAGGTGGATTCTTTACCAGCTGAGCCATAAAGGATGCCCTCCCAGATTCTATTCCAAACTAAATCGGAGTATTTGGGGGTAGGAACAAAGAATCTGCTTTTTAAACTCCAAAAACCAATGGTCTAGCAGGAAGGACCCTCAAATTAATTGTTAAAACACAAAAGCAACTGTTGCCTCATTTCTAGGCTGCGTGTCCAGGGTGCTATGAGACAGGGGAAGGAGCCTGGAAAGAGCCCAGAATCTGGAGCAATGCAGAAGAGACGTATCTGAAGCCAAAGCCAAAGCAGTGCTGGATTGGGGGAGAAGCAGAAGGAACAGGAAACCCTCAAGAAATTCTTTCTGAGCCATTACTACCCAGCCGGCTCCTACTTAAAAGTCTTTTTAGTGGCCACCTTCAGACCTCAGGGCAAAGTCCTTAAGGCAGCACACATGCTGGTTTATCTATCTGTACCAAATCATTATCACTCATCCAACCCTGCCTGGCCCTGGGCTCTGGACCAGCCTCATTTCTGCCTTCCTCTCTCCTCTCCCTACTCTCCTACCCTGCCTCCCACTAAGATGACTTACTTCAAGATTTGCCTTGTTGAACATTATTTAAGTCAGGGTTTAACTGCCCTCCCGATAGTGTCTCCATCCCCAACACCAAAATTCTTATCTCACAGACTCTCATTTATCTGTTTAGACTGTGAACTAGGGGTATGTTGGGGTGGGAAGATGTATCCTTGGGCTTCCCAGGTGGCTCAGCAGTAAAGAATCCGCCTGCAAATGCAGGAGACGCAGGCTCGATCCCTGGGTCAGGAAGGTGCCCTGGAGTAGGAAATGGCAACCCACTCCCGTATTCTTGCCTGGAGAATTCCATGGACAGAGGAGCCTGGTGGGCTACAGTCAATGGGGTCACAAAGAGTCAGACACGACTGAGCATGCACGCATCCACCCAGCAAAAAATGAATGAGTGAGTGAATGAATGAATAAGTAAACAGAAGTATAAAAGAGTTTGCCACATTCAGATACCTACAAGTAGTATACTACTAATACAGCTGGAACTACAGTGAGAGTGAAGGACTAGTAGGAGATGAGATTTAGAAGGAAGATGAATAACAGACCTGGGCAGGAGTGAGCCTTCACAGATCAAGGAAGGCACTGAGAGGATTCAATGTTATCAGATTCCTGAAATTCTCTTGAGATAAGGCCAAGAGAGTACCCAGGTCACACCGGCTGGTTTCCGATGATTAAAGAGGAAGATACATGTAAGAACAATGTATATATTATAAAGTCACATATAAGTATAAAAAATACTTTCTGCAACTCCTATCTCTGAAACTCATTCAATCTTACACGGTTAGTTTTCACATTCCAGCATTACCTAAAACTGGCTGCATATTTTGATGATAAAAGGTGACAAAAGTACAGAGGTCAGAAAATGCAGTCATGAGTCCTAGGAATGCCACTCTCCTTTCAAAATAAACCAGTTACATCCTTGGGTCATTCATCAAACCATCCACAAGATCATGTCTACTATAGACTCATCTCAGTGGTAACCTTTGCTGAGCCTCTATTTTTAGCTCAATGGTTTGCGTACTTAGAGCAATAAACCATAGCAAAGATGCAAGCCAATACAATTGATTGCAAACCTTAAGCAAGGAGTAGAACCCTTTTTTTCTAAATATTCTTACAACAAGCTTCCCCATCATGAGTCAGAGGGGGCTTCAGGGTGTCTCAGGTCCCTTACTCAGTTCCAACCTAAGGTGTCCTCCTGAGCTTCTCTCCTCTAGCCCAGGCGGCAGCAATGGGAAAGATCAGGGTGACGAAGACACATCACAACCGGCCCTTAACAGCCTCCTCCAGGAATTCTAAGCAAACCTCTGCAGGGCTCCTACAGGATTTCTGGGAATAGGTTTCTAAGAAGGGTTAGAGACCCACAGATGAACAGATAACATGAGTTTTACTCATTCATTTGTCCCCATAGCTCACTGCAATGGTTATACCATCTTTGAGGAAAACACAACTTTGCTCTAAATGCCAAAGACCTTCACAAGAAGCCAGGCAGACAGCTGGGATGAGGAGCGAGCCCTCAAGCAAGGCACAAGCTCTCCAGGGAGCCAATGCAGGACTCCAGCTGTGGTATGGGGTTAGAAGGAGTTTGCTGAACAGACCGAGTGAAGCCAAGCCCTCTGGGCAGTCAATCCCCTCCCCCCTGAGCCCATGCATCTGCCCACAGGTGAGATGTGCCTAACTCAGCAGTACTGTCTTTTACACTGATGCCCACATACCTAGGCTACAGAGTCTGCCTGTGGGACAGACTTCCACACACTTGCATCAGCCTGGGTTAGGGAGGACAAAGTGGGAGTGGCACATGCCCAGGTTATATTTCCCCACCCCTACCCCTAACTGGTGCTCAGAATGGCAGGGGACAGGAGACAGCACTGGGCTCCTTGAAGGAGAGGCGTAATCACTCACACAAAAGCACACATTACTCCCAAAGTACAAAGCGTAGAAGTGTAAAAATCCATCCAATGATTTTGAAACAACTATGGTCCAAACTGGGATCCAACCAGCATCTGGCTGAAAGAGGCTGCAGGGACGAGCCCACCCTATGCAACGATCTGGTTCTTCTGAGTCTTGTGGAAGCTGGGGTTCACGCAGCAAGGGTAGGCTCTGGCATAGGGCTGGCATCTCTGGTAAAACATGACAAAACAAGGTAGCCAAAGCCGAGTGCATAGGGAGTTAGGTGGCTCTCTTTCAAGCAACTCTCCTCCCTTATTCTGTACATCTAAGCTCACTTACAAAGTACACCTTCGTACACATGTAACTGTTCAGCATACATCCAAAATACTTGTAAGTCTAATTTTTAGATTTTCTTCATTTTAAGCAGTTCCCTATGTTCCAGATCTTAAAAATGACAATCTACCCCTCTCGGATAGTGTCTCTGTGTAGTAGCTCAAAGCCCTATACCAGTTCCTTAAATACCACCAATGAGAGTCAGGGACCCTGGACAGAATTTGGAAGGAGTTTAATCCCACTTCCAAAGCATTGGTTCCTTCTTTTTTTTTTTTAAATCAGTTTTATATACTGTACTATATTGGCTTTCAACTGGGTGTGACTTTGCCCCCTGGGGACATCTGGCAATGTCTGGAGATATTTCTGGCTGTCACAACTGGGATGAGGGCGGGGTTGCTCCTGGCATCTAGAGTGTACAGGTCAGGGATGCTACTAAACTTCCTATAATGCACAGATCTGCCCCCATGACAAAAAGTTATCCTACCCAAAGTGTCAATCGTGCCAAGGTTGAAAGAACCTTATGGTATTTGGATTCTGTAGATTTCATTTGGAGGAAAAAGAAAGCATATTTTGTTGCTTAAAAATAAGTTTGAAAACTTCTGCTCATGGACACCTGCCTGGACCTGAACTATTCAACAGCTGATAAAGGCTCTTTTGTATTGAGCTTCAAAGTCCTCAGATAGTACATATTTTCCCATCAGACATTTGCTTTTAAATTCCCGTAATAGGTCTTTGGAGAAGCTCTAGCTGCTAGAAGGGTTAAGACCTTGTCTTTTTATCTTTAAACATGGGTTGGGAATCAAGGCCAGGTAGCCACCTAGTAGGACTTAACACAAGACTCCTACTGAGCCGGTGTAGAATCTAAATAACTTCAACCAGAGCTGGAGAAGATCAGACAGAGGCTGAGGCTTTGTCCTGCTGGGAAGCCACGGGTGTTGGCTTCATAGAGATCAACCCTCCATTAGTCAGGCAGAAAGCCAGAAGTTAAATATATTGCTTCTTTTAGGAAGGAAAATGAACAATGGCCTCTTCACTTGAAACCATGATGAGAATTTAGGAAGTGGCAGAGCTTAATTCTCAGGATGGAAAATGGCCCAGGCTTCAGGGTTAACGTCCTTGTTCTTGTGAGACAGAATTCAAGAGGCTTTCAGTCTCTGCCGGTGAATTCTCTATTTACTAATTCTAATGCAAAACCCAGGGATTAAGTGGCATCTCTGATACCAAGCAAAGAGGTAATTCTGACTCTGGGATCAGAGGAGTAAGTAGAGCTGCCCAACCTATTACAAAGGCTTCCTGGTCCTCTGAGGGTCTCTGAGACATCTCTCAGTACCTGAAACTGACACTCCTGGCTTAGGCTAATTCTTCCAGATACAAACACAGAATCCACATAACCCATCACACGTGGCTCTTCCCAAGCCCAGGTTTACCTTCTATCCCCATCCTCTCTCCTGAGGTCATCAGGCCTTCCAGGAGGCGCCCTGGCCCCTTGTACGTAAACCATGATCTGACGGGCTGACGGTGTTTATTCCTCTCCAGAGTGAAGGCAGGGATGCTGTCACAGTCATCTTTTTTATCCCTGGGACACAGGCTAGTGCTCGGCATGGGAGGGGCTTAATATTTAATGAATGACTGGATGACCGTCATGTTTGACCGTCAAACATGCAAATGCTTCAAAGTATGACCTCCCCAAACTGGACCTGGCAGGCCAAACCCGCCTTCACAGTTGTACGTGCAGTTCACAGTGTGAATGTAAGGGCAGAACTCGCTTTGGTAAACACAGCCAAGGAACAGGATAGATCTGTGCAGATGTTAGATCTTTCTGCAGGAACCACTCCATATGGAAAACAATTGCAGGGTGGATAAATTCAATAAACAGCTGCCCTTTGAGGTGGCAAAAGACACACTCTCCTTTTTCAAATGTAATCAGTGGGTCAGATGACCTTGCCTCAGCCCTTCCAGCAGAGAAACAAGCCTGGTGTGGCTTCCTCATCAGTCCTTAGAAGCATCTACAAAAACCTTCACACCCAAACCAGCTGTGCACACAAACATACTTTCAACCTCGATGCTTTCATTTCAAGTTTTGTCAGATAAAGATTCAATCACTCCATAGGCTGTTTTCTTTTCTTTCTTTCTTTCTTTTTTTAAAGAAAACTGGCTATTGGGACCATTCCCAAGCTATGAGTTCAGAAGTGCTGGCGTGGACTCCTTATAAAGGAAAATGATTCCACAATGCATCAAACACTGTCTCAGACCACAAAATATACCTAACATATACACAAGTAGTGTTTACACACTTTTTTAAGTTAAAATCTAATTAAAGACTTCACAGAATTTAATTTTGCCATTAAGTACATTACTGGTCCAAAAAGACACAGAGTCTAACTAGCTACACTTATGTGAGGCACTGCGGAATTGAGCAAAGGCTTGGGAACCAGCAGAGTTAGCAACCACCAAGCCAGCCCATTTAAAGCTGCTGCACTGCACAACAGCCCTAGAAATAAGGCTCTTTCAGTTACAATGATGGTAGATCACGAAAGATCACCAAAAGAGGAGACACCAACAGGGATCCTATTCGGTAAAGCAATCTGGGGTGCTGAGAATGAGAGGAAGCCCTTTCAAAGAAGTTCACCCCAAGGACACGTCTCACCTCTGGAGACACTGCACTTGCAGTCAGTGATCATACAGTCATATAGAACTGGTGGTGGTTTAGTCGCTAAGTCGTGTCCGACTCTATGGACTATAGCCTGCCAACTAGGTCACTTTTAAGTGCAGCAAGATGTTGAGTGGGAATTTTCTTGACCTCCTCGAGTTTTCACTGAGGACAAAAGGTACTAAGCACCCCAAATCTAAGTTCTGACAGCCCCCTCCCAGCAGGGCTTCCTAGGAACAGAACCCTTAACCCCACTACCAGGTCTGTGCGTTGCCTCAAAGTCAGAACCTGTCTGAGAAAGGGAGGGGGCTTCAGCATTAGAGGGGCGTCAGAGGCTATTCCCTCCCCAGCCTGAAGTGGAGGGAGGGAGACTGACTCCAAGAGAATCACTCTTGGGGGAGGAAAGAAGAGGAAGGGGAGATGGAAAGGACAGGAGGGGATGTTGGATCTCAGGATGAGACTGTGCCCTCCTTCCAAAACAATACAAACTTCCATTTTTAAAATAAGTCATGGGGACGTAATGTACAGCATGGTGACGACAGTTAAAACTGTATTACATATTTAAGAGTTGCTTAGAGAGTAGACCTTAAAAGTTCTCATCACAAGGATTTTTTTCTTATGTAACTATGTGTGGTAATGGATGTTAACTAGACTTATTGTGGTGATTACTTCACAATACATACAAATATCAAATCATTATATTGTACACCTGAAACCAATGTCATGTTATCTATCAACTGTACCTCAAAAGAAAAACAGACGTCATTGTCCTCTTCACTCCAGGCAACCAGGTCACGGCTGGGGGAGGTGAGTCAAGAAAGTCTCAACTGAGTGTGAGACTGAAGCTTTCAAAATGAACAGTATTTAGTCTGAGAATGTTTTAAAACTGAAGGTGAGCAATCCAAGAGTCCATTGACAGATGAACAGATAAACAAAATGTGGCGTTTACATACAATGAAATATTAGGCAGTCTTAAAAAGGAAGGGGATTCTGATAACATGCTACAACATGGATGAATCTCAAGGACCTCATACTAAGTAAAACTGGTCAGTCACAAAAGGACAAACACTGCATGATTCCACTAATATAAGACACCCAGAGTGGTCAAACTCAGAGACAGAAAGAATGATGGTTGCCAGGGTCTGGAGAGATGGGGAATGGGATTTATTATTTAATGAGTAGAGTTTCAGTTTCACAAAAATTCTGTTCAGTTTTGAAAAAAGTTCTAGAGATGGTGATGGCTGCACAATAATACAAATACAATAAAAGCCACTGAACTGTACAGTTATCACAGATTTAAGATAGTAAATTTTTATGTTAAATGTATTTTACTACAATTAAAAATAAATTTAAAAACTGAAGGTAGTGATGGATGTGTTAATTAACTAGATGGTATAAATCCTTTCATGATGCATACGTATTTCAAATCGCTATGATGTATACTTTAAACATCTTGTAATTTTTTCAGCTGTACCTCAATGAAGCTGAAAAAAGAAACTGCAGGTAACAGGACAGCGATGGAATTGGCTCCATATAGTGTTAAGGAATCCACCACCCAAAAAGAAAGAAGATTGTACATGGCACACTCTAAAGTAAGAGTGGTTAAAATAAGTCTGGTAAACATCCCCAATGAGAATCCTCATTAAACTGATTCCACATCCTCATCTGTCAATGGCTAACCTTCTTCCCAAGCTCCCTTTCTGGGTGGAAATAGAAGTCTGGGTGAAATCTCTTCCAAAAATATCACTTTTAATGTGATTACTTAATGTCAAAGTTGGAGTGGGTGGGGGCTCTGCAGATGCTTGTTAAAACAGGAAATGGTAGGAACCACTTCTCTCTGCCTCACTTTATGCCCTCACAGATCAACGTGTTGGGGGTGGGGTATACAGACAGAGGTAAAAAGCAGAGCTGAAACTGTGCTTTTGGTTTTAGCTGGAGAGACAAAATGAAAATGTGTAGGTGGGGGAAATATGTGGGTTCAAGCTTGGTGTCTAGAAGAGAAGAAGCAAGGACAGAAATGGAGTAAGCAGAGGGGGCTGAGAAGGGAGGAAAACGATGAGTCGGGTCTGAGTCTAAGGTGTTTGCAAGACTTCACTGAACCAGGGCTCATGGGAAGAACTGAGGTTGAAGGTTATAACTGACAGTTTCCCTGAAGATGAGAGACCCTGTAAGGGTAGGTGCTTAATTTTAAGATACAAGAGGAGAAATGGAAGCCCACAAAGGCAGAGGAAAGAAGAGATGGAGCAGGATCAGAACAGGATTAGCACCAAGCAGAGGAGGGCTGCTTTCTTTCATCATCAGCCCTTCATATTCAACAGAACATGGAGATAGGAGATTTGGTGTTTAGTCGCTAAGTTGTGTCTGATTCTTTTGCCACCCCAGGGACTGTAGCCTGCCAGGCTCCTCTGTCCATGGGATTTCCCAGGCAAGAATACTGGAGTGGGTTGCCATTTCTTTCTCCAGGGGATCTTCCCGACCCAGGGATTGAACCTGTGTCTCCTGCATTGGAAGGCAGATTCATTACCAATGAGCCACCAGGGATGTCATGTTTGCTACCTGAAAGAATGAATGAATAACCATGGTTGGAGTGTCCAGCATGTGACTGGATGTGGAATGCTGCCAGTTAGGAGAGTAGACTGCAGATGAAGATATCAGGGTAGAGAGCAACAGGCAGAGTGAACCCCTAGACTAACACAGATTCCCCAAGGATATGAGTGAGCACAGCAATGGACTGAACCCTGGAGAATACAAACTGAAGAGGGATGCAGAGAAGCCTAAAGATACAGAGAAGGAACAGTCAGGGAGGACATCAACAGATTTCAGTGTTGTGGAGGTGAAAAAGTGGAGGACCCCTAGGTGGAAGGAGTGAGGACATTGTCAAATGCAACAGAGATGTCCTAAGATGAGGACCGCGAACTGCCGACTGGATCTGGCAATGCAGATGTCCCTGGTGACCTCATCAAGAGCTCCTTGAGTAGAATGGTGTGAAGGAAGCCAAGAGCTTCAGGAGTGGCTAGGGGAGAAAACAGAAGGTGAAGAAGAGGTGAGAGTGTACACAGGCAGGGCACACTCTGGAGACGTTTGGATGAAAAAGAAGAAAAACAATGGAAAGTACCCAAGAAAGTGCTGGATTTTTAGGCTGAGAATGTTTGGCTATGTTTATAGATTGAGGAAAGAATCCAAAAGAGAGGGAAGTGAAGAACTAGAGGTAGGGAAGCAAAGTGTTTGAGGAAGCTCAGGTCTTTGGCAAAAGCGAGGACAACTGTCCCCTGGGACAGAGGCTAAGGAACAAAGATGGTGGGAATGCAGATAAAGTCAGGAGCAGGATGTAGCTGAAGGAGGTCACACCTGCTGCAATTTTCTTAATCACTTAGGAAGCAAGGCCACCTGCTTCGAATGAAGTGTGTAATGAAGAGTCGTGTCTGACTCTGCAATCCCATGGACTGTTACCCGCCAGGCTCCTCTGTCCATGGGACTCTCCAGGCAAGAATACTGGAGTGGGTAGCCATTCCCTTCTCTAAGGGATCTTCCCTACCCAGGGACCACCAGGTCTCCTGCATTGCAGGTGGATCTCTTACTGTTTGAGGCACCAGGGAAGCAAGTAAATGGGGTCTTGAAGAAGATTAAGGTTAAGTCATCATGGAAGTGAACGGGAGAAGGAACTGAAGGTGCTGAGGATCACCACTCAGAACAGAGGGCGGATATATGCAGTGGTGATTTGAGGCTCCCAAAAGAACAGGAAGCAGAAACAAATGTAGCAGCAAGGTCAGAGCAGAAGATTGTTGAGAAAAGCTGGTATGTTTTATAATCAGGAGGTGGCTAAACAAGAGAGACTCAAAGACTGAGGTGAAAGTAGGTGGTCAGGAGCAAAAACAGAATATTTGTCAAGATTTGTTGTTGTTGTTCAGTCGCATAGTCAAGTCCAACTCTTTGTGACCCCACAGACTGCAGCACGCCAGGCCTCCCTGTCCCTCACCATCTCCCGGAGTTCAACCAAGTTCATGTCCATTGAATCGGTGATGCCAAGATAGTTGCCTGTTAAAGTGGAAAAGAAATAGGATGGCAGCTGAGGATCAGGTGAAGAATTTTTTTCTATCAACATAACCAAAGGAGAAGCAACCAAAAGCAACTAAGGGACTGTACAAAGTGTAGTCAGACTAGATAAGTGAGCAAGCAAGAATACATTAAGAGGCCAGAGATGATGAATCTGCCCAGGAAAAGGGTGTAGCCTCTCTGTGAAGAGAGGTTTCCTTGGCAACCGGCAGAAAGGAAGAAAGGAAATGGCCATACTGAGGGACAGTGGGCACATAAAGATAGAAGTTATTGCAGGATATATTTTAGTAGAGTATTAGAACCAGAATTTGTGTGAGAGGGAAAAAAAGGCTTGCAAGTATAACGGTTTTGGAGTTGCTGAAAAAACAAGAAACACACGAATTTTTGCTGAGCACCTGGTTATACACCGAGAATTCAGATGCATTCCTTGTTCCAGGAGCAGTGCTGTAGAATAACTGCTTGCATCTGGCACTGGCAGCGCAGGCATGAAGGAAGGTAAAGGTACAACTGACTCTTGGCATCACTGAGTCAACACTGATTGGTGATCCCTAATCTTGGCTCAAGAGAACACTGAATGGACCAGAATGGGCTTAGCGATCAGATAAATCAGTAGGGGCCAGGTTTGGGTCATGTGAATTTGACGGAAGTAGCATTAGGATTAAGTTATAAAAGGCTTGACTTAGGTACATCATGTTGGAGGATCCAATTTGTGGGTTTTTTAAAATCTTCCTTCTCTGTATTTAACTTTTTTGAACATAGGGAATAGTCATCATAACTGTTTTAATGCTAATCCTAACATCTGTATTAGTTCTAGATCAGTTTCAATTGATTTTCCATTATAGGTCACATTTTCTTGATTCTTTGCAGGTCTGGTAGTTTTTGATGGGATGCCAAACATTATCAACCTTATCTGTTGACTACTGGATAGTTTTGTATTCCAGAGTCTTGAGCTTTGCTCAGGGACACAGTGAAGTTACTTGGAAATTGTTTGATCCTATCAAATTTTGATATTTAGAACAGTGCTCAGCCTAGCGCTAGTCATTCCTCACCAGGGAGGCAAGACTTTTCTGTATACTCAACTCAGTGCTCCATGAATCTGGATATTTTCCCATCCAGTTGGTAGGAACAGGGAGTATTCCTGGCCCTTTGTCAGCACCAGGCAGAGTTCTCTCTAATTCTTTTGGGGGACTCTTTCCCCTGCCTCAAGTATTTCCTTATCCTGATTAGAACGCAAATACTAAAGGCGTCACTTGGCATATTTGTGGAGTTCCTTTTCTTGGCAGCTGTCTCCACTCTGGTATTCTAGCCGGGGATCTCTAGCTGCCTTCCTCTTTATGGACCCTCAGATCCCCATCTCCTCAATTCAGGGAGTCCATAGGCTCCACCTGAGGGATAGGATGGGGGAGCATCCAAGCATACGGTGAGGACTGCAGAAAGAGGACCTTAGCCATGATAGTTCCCACGTCACAGTCCATGAGTGGCAAACAGTGCTAGAAGCAGGAAGCAAGCACCCAGATCTAGACTCTGTTCACCCTTGCAGGCAGCAGCACTTCCCCAAGACTCCTAGAGGAAGAGAGTCCTTAACACTGCTTGATGACACCTGTCAGGTTTCCCTACCCTCAGCCCTTTGGATTCGTATTACTCTCCCTACATGTACCATGGGGCAAAGAGGCTAACCTAACCCAATTCCATACAGAAGTTCATAGATTTTCAGCATGCACTCCTCCTTCATGTGCAATGAAGTTGTAATTTTGCCTCCAAGATGTGCAAGAGATATTTTAATTAATAATTAAGTACTGGATTTAGAGATGGATTTTCATTTGAATAGAACACCACCCTTAAGTTAAGAAGGAACCCGGTGGTGGTTAAGCCCTAAACAGAACAAGCCAGCCTTCAAACAAACCCTGCTTATGGGCTCAAACAAGAGACACCATCTGGTAATACAAAGACAATCAAGCCTGTAAAATTAAAACCACAAAAGTCAACACACACTTTGACTGATAAATGAGAAACTAATTTAATAAACTAAGGCAAATATTTGGGAAAAGACTAAAGGCTACAAAAAATCCACATGCAGTGAACAAACTGCAAGGTGTGAATAAACAACAAAAGAAAACAGTGCTGTTCCGAGTTGGTGGACAGCCCTTTAGTCATCAGGCTGATGACCAAACCTAACAAAATCCTGGTGCAGGGGAAGAGATAGGGAGTCGGGGCCAGTGCTGCCTGACAACTTACAATGTCCAAGCTGGCACTTCAGATTAAGTCCTCTAGGGATAAGAAATTAACAGCAAGTAGCACATATCACTTCAGTTCAGTTCACTCACTCAGTCATGTCTGATTCTTTGTGACCCCATGAACCGCAGCACGCCAGGCCTCCCTGTACATCACCAACTCCCGGAGTTGTCCCAAACTCATGTCCATTGAGTCGGTGATGCCATTCAACCATCTCATCCTCAAGTAGCACATATAATCTGCTTTTAAAACATACCTTCATTCTGGGACCTAGAACTATCCTATTAACTCATTCTTCTTAAAACAGCTATGGGAAGAAGGTACTCATTGCATTTGTATATCTGCACCAAAGGAACCAGCCAACCGTGGGAGCTGGTTTACGATATGATCCCAAAGGACAGTTTCCTGGACCCACTGCTCCCTGGGTCATGCTAGACAAGGGTGTAGACTCTAATGCCTGTCCTGCACCAGAAATGAACTTTGGTGGGTATTCAGGAACCTGGAGACCTATTAGCCAAAAGCCTGACTTATTTTCTTGATTTAAAAAAAATAATAATAAGAGAAAGAGTTCTCTCCCTATCCTACCCCCTAAAACTCCCCAGACCATGAGACTCTGTCTGACCCCAAACCAGAAGTGGAAGTGCTTCTGGGGTCAGCTGGGATGCTGAACGGTGCAAGAGAGGAACCTTTATGTTCTTCAGCAAAGGGAAAGTATTTTCAGTTGACTCCAGCAAAGTGATCCTTCCCCTTAAAAAAACAATTAAGAGTGCCCCACGGCTACTATACACTGCCAAGAAGAAACACTGAACAAATACTCATCCAGGATTGCAAGCTGAGAGGCGGAGACACGGAGGTGTGAAGTCAGAGGAAGTAAGACAACTGGGAGTGCTGGGGACAGGGGTGCCCCGGAGAACCCTGCTGGGTCTGAAGAGTTCAAGTTGAAACACTTCAAAAGCATTGCACTGTGCCACATACCAAACCAAACCTGCCTGCAGGCCAGTCTCAGCCCATGAGAAGTTCATGGTTCCTGGTTAGAGGCAGAGAGAGAGAGGACTGAACAGACACAGCTAGCATAGGGTGAATATCCTGCGGATGAGAAAGAACATCCATAAGACTGGACTTAGACTGACCCTGGAGCATTCACGGAGGCACTATCAAGAACGTAGTGATTAGAATATCATCTAAGGATGTGCAACCCCTGAGGCAGAGGCATAGAACAAGACGCTCACTGACTGGTCACAGGCACCCTTGGGCAGGACTTGTATACTGTTCCTTCTGCATCTTGGTTGAGTGTCCCCACGGTTTCCTGAAAGGCCAGCAGGAGGCATCAGTCCTACTGAATCATCACTTGTTAATATGTTTAACAAAATTAATGGTTCCCTCTGACAGTTAAGTTCTGTCTTTGTCAATGAACCTCCCTAAAGTTCACTGTTGGAAGGACCCCTCCAGGTATTTTTAGGCACTCCTTTGGGTAGACTCTTAGCAACCATTAGGTGAGACAGTGATACCCAGACATGCAGTCACTTCTACGCAATGATTTCTGAACACTACAGACTTTATTGTTGTTGTTCAGTTGCTCAGTCATGTACGACTCTTTGCCACTCCATAGACTGCAGCATGCCAGGCTTCTCTGTCCTTCACCATCTCCTGGAGCTTGCTCAAACTCATGTCCAGTCAGTGATGCCATCCAGACTTACTTCAGAGTTATTACACCTTTTCTAAGAAATAAGTTATTCATTTCATTCCACTGAGATACCCAAACTCATCAACTGGGTTTTCATTATCAAAATCTCTGTAATAGTCAGATTAATTTAGGTAAACTAAATGCTCAAAGCATAATCATCAAGGGAACACTTTTAAACTAGCCCCCTTCTCTGATGTTCCTACTTGCTTAAAACTATCCTAATTCTTGCTCACCATGTGAACAGCTGCTGATTTCATTTTCTGAGTATCAACTATATTCCATAATACAAGTTACACAATAAAAATCAGGTGCAGGGTCAAAGTGAGATCTTATAGTTGATGCAAGTTTTGGAATTGGTTGACAACCTGCTCCAATCACAGCTACTGTGCTGTGCTTAGTTGCTCAGTCGTGTCCAACTCTTTGTGACACCATAGACTGTAGCCCACTAGGCTTCTCTATTCATAGGATTCTCCAGACAAGAATACTAGAGGGGGTTGCCATGCCCTCCTCCAGGGGATCTTCCCGACCCAGGGACTGAATCCAGGTCTCCCGCACTGCAGGTGGATTCTTCTACTGTCTGAGCCACCAGGGAAGCCCAATCACAGCTAAGCCCCTGACAAAGTAAATCCGTGTGTCAGGTCCACCACCAGCGAATAAGAGATCAACACCAGTGGAGCTATGCCCAGCCTTCGGAAAACTTGATGATACCTTCAAATATTTTTGCAAAAATAACCCTCCTCATGATAGTGCTGAGAAAGTCAGTGTAAAGTGGAAGATATCAAACCTTTGAATCAGAAAAGTACACACTGAGTTATTTAATCTGTTCTTGGTTCTAAGAATTAGCATACAGGTGCCACTGTAACACAAATACTGATAAATAAAAGATGAAAGACACTTTCATAATTCTTGTCATTTTTAAAGACAGAACACCAATCAAATCTTTTAAAACATATATATTGTTTTTTAAATGTTGGCTTCTATTGTAACTGGAATCACTTTAAATCGCCTTTTCCTGATCCCAGTTACTCAAAGAGAAGGGGAAACGCCTAGAAGTTGTCTCAAAGCCAACATTTCCATCCTAATTTTACACATTCAATCCTGATTTGAGTCTCAGCATTAGCACCAAATTTAGACATAGATACATATATACTAAGCAGGGCCCTTTAGCCTCTGAGTCTCATTTTGCTCCCTGCACCTTTGCTCCCAAAGGTGCAAAAACTGTAACCCGACCTGTTTATGTCACAGCATTTTAAAGGTTCTTTTAAAAAAAAAATTCATTTGGGGTTTTGTCAACTCTTTGGTACAGCAAAGTAATACACTCTGCTATGCAGTTTTTTTCCTATTTCTTTTTTTCAACCTGCAAACTTCCCAATCACCAACATTTTCTATTAATCAAATCAGATGTGATTTAAAGTACAACAGGGACATTCAAACTTGGCCAACCATTAGAACCAGTCTAAGTGCTTATTAGGAATCTGTTTTCCTGTCCTCTTCCCAGGAGATTCTGATTCAATCTGGGGCCTGAAAAAAAAATCTGCATTTTTCAAAATTCTCAAGTGATTTCATTGTTCTAGAACAGATCCTCTTCTCTTTCCATTTCACACTTTTGAAGCCCTATTTTCAGGACTTGTTAATTCTCAATCGAAGGACTCAGATATGGAAGTGTCCTTGTTTACACAAAATGCAGTAAAAATTAACCTTCAAAAAGTTATATACTAAGTCTCCTATGTGCCCAGACTGACCTTTAACCTACTTACTTCTCCAGATGTCACTAGCATTTATTAAAACTCAACAAAAGTGAGTTTCCACCACATTCATGGACAGAAGATTCTAGCGGAACTTAAATTTTCTGACTGTGTTTTAGACAGGTCAGGTGTACAATAAGTAATTTCCTAATGACCTATAGGTGGAATTGAATTATACCTAATTATATTTAGGAGTGTATGGAATTGCTATATATTGCCAGATAGTACATTTGAACTTTTAATGAGTATTAAACTACGTGATTGATCCTAATGTAGCTTAGAACAATAAGAAACCCTAATGGAATGCACAGAACTCAGGATAGTCTTCATGATTAACTTAAAAGTTTTTGCTTAACAACTTATATTAAATCACTATTAGTGAATGTAAATATGGTGCTCTATGGGCCCCTAGACAAAGAAGAAAGATTATGTTCAGCCAAATGATAAGACAGCATCAAATATAGGTGAACTTCACTCAATTAACACAGATGTGTTCCTGATAAGGAAACTGACATTAACAGGGTGCAGACTTTGTCAACAAGGATGCTAGTACCTCCCCTGAACATCAGTGCTCAGTAACAATCCTCGCCTCTGCTCTCACTCACCCACCACACTCCCACCTTAGGGTTTCTGTCCCCTCTTCCCGTAACACAACCTCATGGTCCCTCCTTCCCTTCAGGTCAGCAGCTCCAACACCAACCTAATTTGAACAGAACAGTTCACACACAGTCCTCATCTCTGTCCCCTTGCTCTGCCCTATTTTTTCCATAGCATTTACCACTTGGCATATTATGTTAATTTGTCTAGTTGTTTGTGTCTCCGCCCACACACCAAATTTTGAGTTCTATAGGAATAAACTCAATGTCATTACTAAGTACCTACCTACACACATGCATGCATACGTGTTATACATAAACACACTTTGTGTCCAGAGAGAGTTCTCTTGATCCACTGGACCCAAGTGGTGATAATTTAGAAGTACTGCCCAACCCAGTATATTCTATAACCCAAGTAAATTCACAGAGATAGCACCCGACTTTCTCCAAAACAATGTTAGAACTAAGTTGCCACTTATGAAAATCAAAGGCAATCTCTGACATACACAAAGAATGTGTCTTTAACCCTAGACCACTAAGGCTCCCCTCGCCCACTCTCAACTTCACACAGGAAGTCCTCTAGTGCTGAACACAAATTTCAAACACCAGGATGAAATCCCAATGCTGATGACAAGTTTCAGGGGAGAAGAAACAGGTCTTCCTGCCTCTTCACCTGCCCACTGACACAGGTTTTATTGGGGAAAAAACCTACTAAAAGGGATGTCAATATAACTGGCCTGACACACAGAACCTCTGCTGCCTTGTTCATTTGAAACGATAAGAGCAGAGAGCACTGGGGTTGCTGGAAATGAGACTGAAGCACAATGAAACCAGACTCTGTAGCAATTAATTTTTCTATCAAAAAATTAAATCATTTCTGTTTTCCCCAGATCTCAGCTCCACTGAGAGAATTCTGCATGAGTGTAATTCCAACTAAAAATATATATATATATATATATGAACCTTGAGAAAATGAAGATACTAGTCAGACTCTGTGTTTTGCACGAATCTTGATTTCAGATGAACATGCTGGTGGGTGAGTGTCACATAAGGTGAATCTGCGGATGCTTCCATCCATAGGCTTTTGAGCTATTTTTGCGGTTCAGCTTTTAGTGCTAACAGCTCTGACCACTTGCTCAGAAGTACTGCGACTGCCTTGTTCTGCTCAAATCAAGCAAAGGTTTAGCATCGAGCTACCGATAGCAGCATCTCTAAAGTTAGAAACCACCATAGGTTTCTGGGTAGTTTGGGTGTCATTTCCTGACCTCCCCATTTTTATGAGAAAGGGCTTATAACAAAAACCAGCTGAAGTACACCACACAGTAAAAATAATTAGAGAAAAAGGATAACAGTTTCAAAAAATGACTGAATTTTTCTGTTGTGTATATTACCTAATTGTCACCTAGCGTCAGTCCCAATAGAGCATACACAAAAGCTCATCAGTTCCTTCTTCTTTAAATTATCACTAACAGTGCTAGATTTCTGAAAGAAAGATTAATGAGGAGATAACCTAGAAATTCCAGAGATAATTTGGCCTCAGGACCCTTTTCTAGTCTTAAAAATCAAGGGCTCAGTTTTGGTTTATGTGGGTTCTCTCTACTGTTATTTATCATGTTAGATATTAAAATTGAGACTTTAAAAAAATTTATTCATTTAAAACAATAAGTCCATTGCATGTTAACATAAATAATATTTTTATGAAAGATAACTCTATTTTCAAAAAAACAAATTAAGTGAGAAGAGTGGCACTGTTTTACAATTTTGCAAATCCCTTTAAAGTGTGACTCAGAGGCCAGCAGGATTCTTAGATTTGCTTCTGTATTCCATCTTCTACAATGCTGTTTTAGATGAAGCATATGAACAAAATCTAGCCTTGTACAGAGAGTAGTGGAAAAAAGAGTGTTTTAATAGCTTTTTCAGGTGTTTCTTTGATTCCATACCAAAACTTGACAACTGGTAGTTTAAGAGTTAGTTGCAATGTAGAAGCTATATAATTGATGAGATTTTTATACTGTTACACTAAATCACTTAGTCTATCTTAAGCTTTCAATGGATCCTTGATTCATGCATGGTTTTGTAACATTTTGTATTGGTCATTTTGAAAATGAGGGTTTACTGAGTTATGCAGATCTTCTTCCAAATGTTGATCTATTTTACAATATTAAAAAAAAACCTCACAATCATTAATAAACAACAAATTCATAAGAAAAGTCTTTTTTTTTAAGTATTGCAAGCTGACAAGCTCATATGGTGAGTATAAAATTTCCAAAATTCTACCCATGCCTTGCAGGATCCAATTTTATCACTAGCATCATACTCAGCTTTTTGCTTGGAAATAACAAGCTCATTTCGTTCATTTTTAAGAAAATACCTGACAAAATCCTATGTCTCCGTAACTACAGTTTGTCATTCTTTCAAGTAAAAATGGTGTCCCATGGGGTGAAAAAAGTAGATCAACTATTCAAGTGTTCTTTCTTGAGACACAATAGTATTGTAGTATGTAGCAGAGTGCCTTATGCACTATTGTTGTTCAGTCTCTAAGTTATGTCCAACTCTTTGCAAACCCATGGACTGCAGCACACCAGGCTTCCCTGTCCTTCACTATCCCCAGAGTTTGCTCAAACTCAAGTCCATTGAGTCAGTGATGCTATCGAACCGTCTCATCCTCTGCCACCCTCTTCTCCTTTGACTTCAATCTTTCTGAACAACAGCGTCTTTTCCAATGATTCGGCTCTTTACATCAGGTGGCCGAGGTATTGGAGCTTTAGACTCAGCATCAATCCTTCCAATGAATAATCAGGGTTGAATATTCTGGAACTCCCAGAGATCTGCAGGACCACACTTTGAGAACCATTTAAAAGTTTATCATCAATAGTCAATGAAAGTAAGAGAAGCAGTCAGGATGAAGCCAACAATGGTTGAGACATAACTAGGCAAATATAGCTATCATATGCTAACTGAACTCATTTGACTTCAATTTTTTCCAAGTTCTAGTTTAATGCTTTCATTAAGAGAACCTATTGATGATGATGGTAAAACTCAGCAAATCTCAAGCTCAGTCTTCCCAGAGTTCTCTGATCTATACCTGGTATTTAAGAAGGTGGTACCTTTCCCAGGTTACTGTCAACCTTTAGGTGTAAGAAGGGGGGAGTCCAAAGAAAGTCTCGCAAAAGAACATTATCCCAAAAGAAAACCAAACTCTGCGAAGGTTGGGATTATATCACCTAAAGGACAGTTTTTACCCAAGGTAGAAAAACAAGAAAACATGGAAACACCTCCCAGATAGTTGATGGCCTAGAAGGATCTTGGACCTCAGCATCCCAGCCTGAGCTTGTGTCTGGGGTCTGGCACTCATTATTCAGGAGACCATAGCAACTCAGCATCCCTGAGCTGGATTCACCACTTGCATACTGAGGATTACATCAGCCTCAGAAGTTTGTTGTGAGGAGCAAATGAAATAACATACATGATGTCATGAACATATAGGGCAACTATTAGGAGGGTAAGAGGCTATCTTGCTACTGGAAGAAAATGAAACAAGAGCTGCTATTGCTCCTTGCTCAGTTTCAGGCTGAGCACAGCGCCTGGTCTTCAGAAGGAGCTCAATAAATGAGTCTGCTCTCACGGGAAAGAGGATCAGGTCAACCACAACATGGGCAGTTTAGTCTCAATTCTTTAAAAAGATCATTTCTTTTTCCAGTTTTCCTTCTCTCCCCATTGCCTCAACGCCTCTTTGTTACCATCCAGCCCTGTCTCCAACCCAGAAGTCATTTCCAGTGGGAGCCATAGAACTGCTTGGACCACCAGGAGAACCAAAGTAGCCACTCATCCCTCAGGTTGAATGTACAGAAAGAGTATATATTTTTTTTTTAAAAAAAGCTAGCTTTAAAAAGATATATCAACAATATGTCACCAGGCTTGAAACATGAGAAAGGAATACTGAAAACTGCCATCAGAGATGACTTTTTCCCCCTTTAAAAATAACACGCAGAGAATGTGAGAAACTGTGAGTTGCAGCCTTCAAGCAGTTAACACATGTTTCATCTGCCTTGGTGCATGAGGCCATGATGATTTAGCAGAGAACATAATTACGTGTAAACCAGTGGTTTGACACAGGAAATCTGAGTGAAAATGGTTCAAAAAGATCAGAATCTTACTCGACCTTATAGTGCACTCCCTTAGAAGAAAGAATACTTTTGGCAGATACCTAATTCCAGCACTTTCCATCCTCTCCCCAGGGGAAATGAGTATTAGTTCCAGGTAACATAATAAGAGTCTGAAAGAAGGGGGCAATTCAAAGCTTCAGTGAAGCTTTCTCGATGAGCTTCAAATCCACAAATGACAGGTTCTTTGTCAGACTGTATTTTTGTTTATCTTTTAAGAAATCACTTTTTCCTGCAAACTGGTACAGAATACTCTCAACTTTGCTTGGGGAACTTTGGGGAAAAGACATGTCCACAAGATCCGTCCACCATTAATTCTTTTGCTTTACGTCCTTCTTTAAGCAAACTATCTTAAAGTGAAACTTTCTAAGGGCAAAGTGTTATGTAATTGTTAATAGGAGATGATTACCTGTCATTCGTTATGAGTGAGAACATTACGCCAGAACGAAAGGATTTGTCTTACTCATTTCTTCCTACCTGCAGTTTTTGACTCACAGCTTAGTATTTATTTAGAATCTTTAAAAATATTTCTGAAGTACTCCAGTCATTTAAATTTCTAACTCTTCCTCTTCATCATACATAAAAATTGGGAATTAAGGATAAAATGTATACAGATAAAAAACACCAGCTTTAATTTATAAATGAGAATAGATATCATGTGTTCAAAGTTAAAGCGTCATTTGGATGTTGCAGAGGCAACCCACATACTGTTTTTTGTTTATGAAATAAGTATTTTAAATGTGTAATTTTGATTTATTATTAAGGAGAATTTCAAACACACGAAAAAGTAGTCAAACTTATAAACCTACGTGTAACTGTCATCTAGCTTCAAGAGGCAACTTGTGGCCAATCTGGTTTTATCTGTACCCTCTTTCCCCTTCTCCCACCTCTGGAATATTCTGAAGTATACCTCAGAAATCATTTTATCAGTAAACATTTCAGTATGTATTGCTCATAGATGCTCTGTTTTAAACAACCAAAATGCCACAATCACAGCTAAATAAGGTTAATAATTCCTTACTATTATGATGTACACAGTCATACATTTTCCCAGTTGTATCCTGGGAGTTAGTTTTGCAATTCTTGCTTGATATGTTTCACATGTTGAAGATGGTTAATATGTTTCTCGTTTGTTATTTTGGTTTTCTCTCCTTTTTTCCTTTTTTCTTCCAATTTTTAATCTTTTGCTATTTTTGGTTTTCCCTTCTCTTTTCTCTTTCTCTTCCAATTTTTAGTCAAAGGAAGCAAGCCTCTGGTCTTATCAAATGTTTCCACATTGTGAATTTTGCTGGTTGTACCTCATGGTGTAATTTTAAATGTGTCCCTATCCCCCTATTTTGTCCACAGTGGTGGTCAGATGTGGAAACCTGACCAGATCTGGGCTTGATTTCTTGGCAAGACTACTTTACAAATGGGATGGTGTACTCCCACGAGGCAGCAGACGTCATCTGGTTCTTGCTCTGTGGGCCAATCATTGAAGTACGAGATACCCTGAATCCAGGCAAACTTCACTTACACAAACTACATTATCTTCAAATCTTACACTGTATTTCTTAATAGCATTACAGTGCAGCCGCATCTTTTTTGATTTGTTGAGGGGATATCACTATTTTAACAATTTCTTTTGTTGCTTCTCTTCCAATTATAAAAGTGACGAGTTTAGTTCAATGAATTTTCATCAATACTTCAAACCTTCTTATTTTTTTTGTGGCCACTCCATTCTTCCAGGTAAGAACTAGTCCAGCATAGTGACCATCAAACAGAGCCATAGTGACAGCATCTAGAGGCTGCATTAAAAGACCAGGTTTCTTTCATCATTTTAATAAAATTTCAGCTTGATTAGGTGGCTGATCCAGTGGTTAGCTCCAGAAAGGCTTAGCCAGAATGAAATAAAGAATGACATGAGACAGTCCTTTCAAAACAGTAAGTCAGTTCAACTGTGCCTTGGCAGCAGTGCTGAGGGGAATTCTATATCTGATCAAGAGTGATAACAGCTTTCTTAATATGAACAATGGTGATGGGTTTTTGATCCAGTTGACAATGTTATGCCTTCAGCTCTGTGACAGATTTCCATGAAGAGTTTGTCTTGCTCCATCTCAGTTTAATGTTGGGTTTTGAAGCAGGCTCATCTTCTCATCTCAGCATTAAACATAAATCTATACATAGAACATTTCTTGATCAAATTGTGAAGCTACTGCTGTTAATACCAATTTATGCGTAATTTTTTTTTCTAAAAGTCTCTTACGTTCTGTCCTTTCTCCAAACTTCGTTAGCAAACACTTTGATGTCAATTTGGAAGATGTTCTACCATTTGGTGAAACAGGCCTTAACATGCAGTAAGCACTCAACTATTATTAATAAGTAATAAATATACTAACAAAATGAGTGTTCATTAAGTAAACCTTCAACAGAGTTTGGGTGAGTTTGACAAATTATAATCTGTGAGCCAGATTCTTAATTGTTGGTGTTCCACAGAGTTCTGCTCTTAGTCAACCTTGGTTTTCTAAATCTTCTCAGTGGGTCCCAGTCTCCCACTAGCAGCCAGAGCTATCTCACGCCTAGATCCCCTAACAAACTCTAGACTCTTATCGCTACTAAGCATCTCCTCTTGGGTTTCTCACAAGTGTCTCAAACTCCACCTGCTCAAAGCTGAATTCATCACCTTCTATGTTTCTAGTCTGGTGAATGACTACCTGACATCCTCTGAGCATCACCAGAGTCTCATCTTCTTCTTCTCTGACATTCCATGAATTGCCAATTCCTGCTGGTTTTAAGACCTATATATTTCTCATAGCTGTCCCTCACTCTCCATTTATCCCCACAGATTCCAACTTAACTCCAGTTCTAGTAATCTCTTAGAAAACTTTAATTGTCTCTTACTGGCTATCTATACCCATCTCCTCTATGATCCTAATAGCCCCCTGCCCCCAGCCCCATGTACCCATGGCTACCAAGTAAGATTTTCCCATTCCTTAAAACCCTTCACTGGCACCCCATCATGTCTGTGAGCCTAGAGGTAGTGTGACCATGCAGTTTATCCTCTAACCTGGGATCCTCATGAGACTGCAAGGTGATGCTATGAGTGGTTTGCACGGGTACCACAGGCAAACTCAGACTGTGCTGGTCAAATCTACGCATGCCTGCGGGCTCAGTTGCTCGTCTGTGTCTGACTCTTTTCAATCCCGCGGACTGTAGCCGGCCAGGCTCCTCTATCCATGGGATTTCCCAGGCAAGAATACTGGAGTGGGTTGCCACTGCCTTCTCCAGGGGATCTTCCCAACTGAGGGTTTGAACCCACGTCTCCTGCATGGGCAGGCAGATTCTTTACCACTGAGCCGTGTGCGTGAGGCCCTCCTCCCAAGTCTCTGCCGCACTTCTGGCCACACTCCCTCTCACTCAGCACCCCCTCCCTATGGTCAGTCTGTGGAACTCTTCGCTGTTCTCTCACCCCTATGCCTGCGAACATGCTATCTGCCCCTCTTGAACTTTCTCCTCCACCAGCAATATTTCTATTGATTGTTCCATCATGCTCCTCCCCAGTGGAGCTTCCTCTAAAATCTCCTGGCTGATCCGATCACATGTTCCTGCCGGCCAGCACCATGCCTTAGACTTACTCCTGTGATGGGCCCTGGGCCTCTGCACTGTACATGTGGGCTGCATCTGCCCACAGCAGATGAGCTCGTTCCAGTGTCCGTATCTTGTTCATCTTTCTATCCCCAGCATCTGTGATGAGATCACAGGTCTGTACCCAGCAGGCATTGCTCATGTCATTTCTCATGTCACTTCTCATGTCACGTCTTATATTTAATAAAAACTCTTTTGCCTTAGCTGCAAATTCAGCACAATTAATGAAAGATGAGAAGATGAGACAGGATAAAATAAGGAGTAGTCAGCAGCTCCTAATGACAGTCTTGTATATCACAGACCAGACCTCCATTTAAGCAACTGCTTTTTAAAGGAGAGCCTTGGGATTATGGCATCTCAGTTAATGGCAGAAGCCCTAGAGTAGAGGCCATGAAAGGGAAACAGGCATGGCGATAAGCCAGCATCACATTAGAAACTGTCCACTAAATTCTTGAGGCTTCTAGTATAAACAAAAAACAGTGTCAAAACAAAATACACCTGCTGAGTATACATGGGTGCCAGGCAGGGGTGAGGAGAATGACAGTAATCCTGCTGCCATGACAACAGGAACATGGATATGTGCCTTCATAGAACAGTTTGCAAACCACTTTCCTACACATTCCATCATCTGACCTTCAAAAAAACCCTGTGAGATAGATCAGATGTACACCGAGGCTCAACCAACATTTCTTTTTTAACTTTTATTTTACATTATAGCTGATTCGCAATGTTGTCTTAGTTTCTGCTGCACAGCAAAGTGATTCAGTTATACACATATCTATTCATTTTTCAGATTCTTTTCACATACATGTTATTACAGAATATTGAGTAGAGTTCTCTGTGCTATACAGTAGGTCTTTCTTCTCTATTTTAAATATAGCAGTGTGTATATGCTCTTCTGTGTATTCTTGCCACCTCTTAATATCTTCTGCTTCTGTTGGGTCCATACCATTTCTGTCCTTTACTGAGCCCATCTTTGCATGAATTGTTCCCTTGGTATCTCTAATTTTCTTAAAAAGATCTCTAGACTTTCCCATTCTGTTGTTTTCCTCTATTTCTTTGCATTGATCACTGAGGAAGCTTTCTTATCTTTCCTTGCTATTCTTTGGAACTCTGCATTCAAATGGGTATATCTTTCCTTTTCTCCTTTGCCTTTCACTTCTCTTCTATTCACAGCTACCTGTAAGGCCTCCGCAGACAACCATTTTGCCTTTTTGAATTTCTTTTCCTTGGGAATGGTCTTGATCCCTGCCTCCTGTACAATGTCACAAACCTCTGCCCACAGTTCTTCAGGCACTCTCTATCAGATCTAATTCCTTGAATCTATTTGTCACTTTCACTGTATAGTCATAAGGGATTTGATTTAGGTCATACCTGAATGGTCTAGTGGTTTTCCCTACTTTCTTCAGTTTAAGTCTGAATTTGGCAATAAGGGATTCATGATCTGAGCCACAATCAGCTCCCTGTCTTTTTTTGCTGACTATATAGAACTTCTCCATCTTTGGCTGCAAAGAATATAATCAATCTGATTTCGGTGTTGACCATCTGGTGATGTCCATGTGTAGAGTCATCTCTTGTATTGTTGCAAGAGGGTGTTTGCTATGACCAGTGCGTCCTCTTGGCAAAACCCTTTTAGCCTTTGCCCTGCTTCATTCTGTACTCCAAGGCCAAATTTGCCTGTTACTCCAGGTGTGTCTTGACTTCCTACTTTTGCATTCCAGTCCCCTATAATGAAAAGGACATCTTTTGGAGGTGTTAGTTCTAGAAGGTCTTGTAGGTCTTTATAGAACCATTCAACTTCAGCTTCTTCAGCATTACAGGTTGGGGCATAGACTTGGATAACTGTGATACTGAATGGTTTGCTTGGAAACGAACAAAGATCATTCTGTCGTTTTTGAGATTGCATCCAAGTACTGCATTTCAGACTGTTTTGTTCACTATGATGGCTACTACATTTCTTCTAAGGGATTCTTGCCCACGGTAGTAGATATAATGGTCATCTGAGTTAAATTCACCCATTCTAGTCCATTTTAGTTTGCTGATTCCTAAAATGTCGATGTTCACTTCTGTTTGACCACTTCCAATTTGCCTTGAATCATGGACCTAACATTCCAGGTTCCTATGCAATATTGCTCTTTACAGCATCAGACTTTACTTCCATCACCAGTCACATCCACTGGTTCCAAATACAGAAAGGAGTATGTCAAGGCTGTATACTGTCACCCTGCTTATTTAACTTATATGCAGTGTACCTCATGAGAAACGTTGGGCTGGAGGAAGCACAAGCTGGAATCAAGATTGCCAGGAGAAATATCAATAAACCTCAGATATGCAGATGACACCACCCTTATAGCAGAAAGTGAAGAAGAATTAATGGGCCTCTTGATGAAAGTGAAAGAGGAGAGTGAAAAAGTTGGCTTAAAACTCAACATTCAGAAAACTAAGATCATGGCATCTGGTCCTATCACTTCACGGCAAATAGATGGGGAAACAGTGGAAACAGTGAAAGACTTTATTTTGGGGGGCTCCAAAATCACTACAGGTGGTGACTGCAGCCATGAAATTAAAAGACACTTGCTCCTTGGAAGAAAAGTTATGACAACCTTACTTTGCCAACAAAGGCCCATCTAGTCAAAGCTATGGTTTTTCCAGTAGTCATGTATGGATGTGAGAGTTGGAATGTAAAGAAAGCTGACTACCGAAGAATTGATGCTTTTAAACTGTGGTGTTGGAGAAGACTCTTAAGAATCCCTTGGACTGCAAGGAAATGCAACTAGTCCATCCTAAAGGAAATCAGTCTTGAACATTCATTGGAAGGACTGACGCTGAAGCAAGCTCCAATACTTTGGCCACCTGATACGAAGAATGGACTCATTTGAAAAGACCCTGATGCTGGGAAAGATTGAGGCAGAAGAAGGGAATGACAGAGGGTGAGATGGTTGGATGGCATCACGGACTCAATGGACATGAGTTTGAGTAAACTCCGGGAGTTGGCGACGGACAGGGAGGCCTGGCGTGCTGCAGTCCACGGGGTCGCAAAGAGTCGGACGTGACTGAGCGACTGAACTGAACTGACTGAATTGAGTGTGTATATGTTAATCCCAACCTCCTAATTTATCCTTCCCTCACCCTCACTTTCCCCTTTGGTAGCTACAAGTTTATTTTCTGAATCTGTGAATCTGTTTCTGTTTTGTAAATAAGTTTGTTTGTATCATTTTTTTATATTCCACATATAAATGATATCATATGATATTTGTCTTTGTCTGGCTTATTTCATTTAGTGTGATAATCTGTAGGCCCATCCATGTTGCTGCAAATGGCATTATTTCATTCTTTCATCAACCAACATTTCTTGAGCCTTGACAATCCCTCTGGGATCCCAGGCCAACGCCCCCTTCACAGTCTGAGCCACACCAGGCAAGCCTGACCTCACCCTGCTTCTTTATGTAAAGTCCGCCAGTACCCCAGGTGGGAATTAGAGCTCCAAATGTTCTACCAGCCGACCTGTCACCTGATAGCCAGAGATGATCTAGGGTGGCTGACAGGAGAGAGGCCAAACCAGGGACATTCTCACAGAGCCAGCTCCAAGTGCTGCCACAGCTGAGGCAGCAGTGTGGGGGCTGGGGAGCTCCATTCCTTCCTTGCATAACACGCACAGAGACAGCCATCACATTCTCTGCATCTGACAATGAAGCTGTGCCTTAAGGCGGCAGCAACGTGCCAGCTCAAGTTGAGCCCCAGCCTAGGAGCTAAACTGACAAGATAAGGCTCCCACAGACAAGGAGATCAGCTCTGAGCTTCTAAAATACAGCCCACACAGTGATGCTATAGATCCTGAAACCTGAACATTAAAAATCTCCTTCTCATGGGTAAAACAGCCCTTTTAACATCATTTAAAAATACACGGGCACACCTAAGAGGGGTAGAATGCTAAGATATCGATCACTATCACTTTAGTGTGAATTAGCCCATGAATTCCCTGTCTTGCTTATCAGCAAGTGTTCCTGGAGAGAGGAGATCACTGAGCATCTTTCTGGAGTAAGAGACATTTGAAGACAGAGAACAGAAGGACTAACTTAAAGGGGAGGTGGAATTACCAAAGATGAACTTGGCCTGCCTCACCATTTTACCCAGGGTCACCTCTGAAAGGAATATTAATTATTGCAATGGCCTAGTAAGAACTCACCCCGAGTTAACACTTGACATTCCTTTCTTATCACTATAACTAATAAGTTGACACTATGAGAATATTGAGGACCATTCCAGCACCATTGTTCTGATGTTTCTACTGTACAATTAAGGAAGATAGAAACGTAATAAAATTTATTCTTAGAGAGCCAGCATAACTCTAAAAAGAGATGTCATGTAACAACATCAGCACCATCAGACCTGGTCTAACACACATAGCCTTACTCCTCTGGCCCCTTGCAACTTAGTGCAGCATATTCAGGTAGTTCAGCATATTCAGAATCTCACTCACTCCTCATTCACGCCTCTATACTCACTGCTGGGTTTGTCTATACCATGGTTGTACCCATCTTCCATGTGCTGTAAGAATGTTCTATCAGCAATGTTCCATAATATTACATTATATTTTATTTGACTGAGTTTGAGCAGATTCATTTTTTCTCACAAATCCTGTTTGTTCAAAATGCCAAGCAAAACCAAAAGACTTGTGAGGAGGCAGAAGACCCCTAGAATATAATTTGGACAGTTTTTTCACGTTCAAGTAACCCAAGTTTCTGCTAATTTCAATATCAGAGCAAAAAGATAAGATGCAACAATTGAGACAAGTTGAAAAATATTAACCTTTTAAGATAATTTGCCCACATGAAGGAGAAGCGTTGAATGGGATAAGAGAAAATCATTTCTCAAAGGTGTCACCAATTTGCAAAATGCCAACACCAAACAGACAAACCATAAAGCCACACCTTTACAGACCTTTGCAAGGATTTTAGTAATAGTAGAGTAGCTTGCAAAGGACTAAGCCTGCCAACAAAAACAATTAAATATTTAGAGATATATTCTAAAACAATTAATTGGAAACATTGGAAAGCCACTAGAAAAGGGACAGAAATTGCAAGGAATTTGATATGCAAATTAATACCACAAGTTATCATTCCATAGCCACCAGCATGTCTAAAATTAAAGAGAATTACCACATCAAATGTTGGTGAGGACATGGAGTAATTAGAACTCTCAAACATTGCTGGTGGGAATATAAGAATACAACCACTTTGGAAAATCATGTGAGTTTCCTATAAAGTTAAACATGTATCTACTCTGCTATTCAGCAATTCCACTGCTAGGCATTTACCCAAGAGAAATCAAGGTGTAATTTATGTACAAGAATATTTATGGAAGCATTCTTCATAATAACCCCAAACAGGGAAAACTCCAAAATGTCCATCAGGACAAGAATGAGCAAAGAAAATTGTGCTACATTTATAGAATGGAATATTCAGCAATAAAAAAGAATAGAATACTAATATGCACAATGACATGAATAGATCTCACAGAAATTATGCTGAGCAAAATAAATCAGACACAGAAGAGAACATGTTATATAGTTCCATTTATATAAACTTCCAGAATAGACAAAACTAAACTACAGTGAAAAAACAAAACAAAATATTGCATTTACCGTCTATGTCAGCAGGGGATTAACTAGGAAAGGACACAGGGAACTTTCAGAAGGATGGAAATGTTATGTCTTGGATTACAGTGCTAGTTACATGGTTGTACGCATTTGTCAAAATCAAATTCTTCACTTCTGATCTATTCAATTCACTGTATATAAATTTTACCTCAATTAAAAATAAAGGAAAGTGGGAGGTGAGGGTAGTGTCAGGGGAAGAGGGAAAGAATCACTCAAAGGACAGGATGAGATAAACATTATAAGGAAAAGAATATGATTCTTCAATTTGTAATACATTAAGAGGCAAACTAAAGGTTCGGCCCAAAGCCAAAAATTTAAGTACAGTTTAATAGACATGAACCAAAAAAGGCAAGAACTTCTTGAACTAAGAAGATGATGAATAAAAAACAAAACACAAGATTGCCAGAATTAGCAAATATATTTGCTATGGCAACCAAAACCAATAGACCATTAGGCAATAAAATACCAACCAGCCTAATTTAAACAGTTAATTTTTTAAAGTATCTTTTATAAAATATTCTTTTTATAATTTCTATGATAGAAATTCCTATTGAGTATGAACTCAGTAGTACACAAATACCAGAAACCACCCCAAATTCATTCTTACCTTCAGTGAAACTCCCTGTTAGAGTTATTACGACAAATACTTTCCCTTCTGGCTCCAGATCCACCTAAAAAGAGAGGGAAAAATATGTTATATTCTAATTTGAAGTATTCTTTTGGTGGATCTCAAAAAATTCTTTACAGAGAGGCCTTAATGTGCAAATCACAGCCACAGATCAGATCTAAGTCTTTCACCGAACAGTAGATGGGCAAGAAACAAGTAACAGTGCGAGAAGTTGTAAAGGATGAAAAACAGATCTGAATGAAACTATCCTTGCAATGTTTCCCCTCTCTTGAAATTTTTGCTCTTCCATTTTGGCTCTTTGAGATATTGATAAGCATTCATACACAAGGTCACCGTTTCTTAAACATCCCTAACTGATATGCAGCATTTGTAAGAACAATATTTTGCTAAACCATGTGGCAAGTGTATAGAGAAATAATGGCAACACAAAAGGCTATGAAGCAATGTGGTGTGGTCAGCTGCACACCTGTAGTTTTGGGAAGTAGAGAGCTTGACTCTGTCTATACCATTTCCACTTGAGTGCAATTCATCTTCAGGAAGCACCAGCAGAGGCAGTACAGATGCTGTGCATTCACTACTCTCAACTCTTCACAGGAACATCAAGGTTCCTTTCTGTTCTCACCTATGAGATGAGAAAACAAGATGGACATCCTGCCAGTGAGGCAGCTGGACGTCTTCTCGCTAGATCCCATCCTCTGAAAACATGCCCATCTCCCAAAAGCCTTCACTCAGCATGGCCCCAGGAAGGGCAGTGCCTTCCATGTCTGCTCTGACCACATGGGCCAAGGTAGGCAGGCTCTGCCCTCTTCATGCCAACCTTGAACTACCCCTGACACCTCTAAGCCATGTATTCTGATACATAAATTTACACAAATACATAAATTTACAATATCTTGATTGTAATTAAATACATAAATTTACAATTGTCCTTAAATATTTGTTGGCCAAGCCCAAATGAACTTCTTGGCCAACCCAATAAAGACCTCATTAAGTTTAGCCCATGACTTCAGTTCTGCCTTTGAACTGAAGACAAAAAGGTCTGGAGAAGTTGAGTATAGATATGGATGGTATTTTCAGTAGAATATTAAATTTAAATGAGCTGCAAATCATATGGTACAGTGTTCAAACTAGACCAGAACATAGACTCCAGTCTGACCGGCACAGTGGCTCTGGGCAAGGTCTTAACCATCCCCTGTTTCACTGCTCACATCTCCAAGTCCATGATATCATTTCTGACATTGCTCCCATGAGACAACCTCAAAGAACTTTGACAGTACTATTTACTGCTTGTACTATACCAACAGGTGACTCATACTGAAGGGAAAAAAATGCACTGACCATACGCTAGCTCACTGCCACCTGTCTTTAAACACTACACTCTGCTTAAACTTTTTCAAAAGTACTGACAAACAGTACAAAAGTACTGTTTTGTACTGACTCAGAAAGTTTCATCTACATAAGAGCTGATTCTTATAAACTCTGCCTTTCTCTGCCTTCAGTCTACTACTATCAATGTGGTTACCGCACTGTAATTCACCCCAGTTGTTCAAACCAGCTTCTTGCATCACACTACTGCTAACTTAACAATAACCCCTTAACTACCTTAACACCATTTGCGAACCTTTATAGAAAAGCTCTGAAAATAGAACTCTCTGGAGAGATGACTAAACAGGATGTCAGTCTCTAATTGTCTCCACTCTGCCTTGACTTGTTTCAAGTCAAAAATACGTTATTTTTAAAAGCCACTCCCTCATCTTCAATATAAAACCCTGTCAGAGCCACATACATGCACACACACTGACCTCACAACATCAACTGCTGCTAGCACAGAAGGAGCTGCTGCCAGCCTCCAGACAGACTGCCAGGCCACCTCTGTGACCCAACACATAAACTCCCTCCAACACTGCCTGATGGCCTACAAAGAAGGTCCCTCCACCCTGTGGATCGGAAGCTGCTCTGACAGACAGCAGGAGACTCCAGCATGGAGAACCAGGAGCTCTCACAGTGCAACAGGTTTGATCCTCAATTTCAACCCAAGCCACCATCGCGGTGGAAAAGCCAGACTCAAATACCATCTGTAAACCGAGTTCATCTAAGACCTTAGAACAAGATTTTACCAACTGCAGGTCAAGATTCATAAGTGAGACATGAAAATCATGTGATGAGTTTCATACAACAGAGATTTTTAAATGGAACAGAAAACATGAACAAACCAAATAGGAAGGAAAAGTACCATGTCATGAAAATTGTTTGCAGTTCTGTATGCATAATAAGGGCATACTGGGCTTTAGGGTAAAAATGTATTCCTTACTGTGTCACAGAGAAACAGTTTGACAATGTGGCCTTAGAGGTTATCTGCTTCATCTACACAGTGCAATGGCTTGGCATCTATTCATGGTGGCTATTCAGACACTTTCAGTGACAACCAACTGATACCACTGCAGCTGACCTCTTTCATTCCTATACCCCAGGGTAATCTTTCTCTGTAACCAATAGCTTCCACTGGTGGAAATGCAGTGACCAATAGCTTCCATTCATCAACCCTAGTTTTTGTCCTCTATAGCTGTAGCATATATTTTAGCTCTAGGTGGAATATCCATGCCAGCTTCTGGCAACAGCACTTCAGCTTTGAGAACTAGCCTGCCCTCACATTAGTCCATGGCTCAGCTGTGATTCTATCCCCGCTTCAGAGTGGACATGTGACCCAAGTTTGCCAAGCAGAGCACTGAATTCCCTCAGTCACAATGACTGGCCTGAAACCGACATATGCCCTATATCACCATCTGAGTACTTGCTACTCCCTACCCTCAGTCACTGGTGCAGCTTTGGGCAACAAAGTGCAAATAGGTTCAATCAGGGATCCTGGATCTATAGGGAGACATACAATGTCACTCCAGCTGAACTTCAATCTGGAAGGACAGAAACTTGGGAATGTCTGGCACGATTCTGTGACATTGGGCTGCAGAATGAAGCCAATAAAGAAGGGAGAGCTGAGAAAGAAAGAGACAAGGTCTTGATGTCATTCAAAGCCTCAGATCAAGCCCTGCTCGATTCTTCTGAACTTCTGAGTTATTTGAGCCCACACATTCCTTTTCCTTTAGCCAGCTTGAGTAAGGTTTTTTTTTTTTTTTTTTTATCACTTGCACCCAAAAAGGCTTATCCAAATTGGCAGCCTAAGAGAATAAGTCATATTTTTAATAAAGTCAATTATCACCTCCCCTGTACACTAACATCCATGCCATCCCCTATAATCTGTCTCCTTGCCTCTTCCCAGCACTGAAACAGCCCCTGTAACCCATGTCGCACCCGATGGTCAGATCCAAAGATGTGTCTGTCTTTCCCTCAGCTGACTTCTCTGCAGTATCTGATGCTCTGGCCAGCTTCCTCTTTCATGAATCTCTCTATAAACCCTGCTGCTCCTAAGTCCTCTTTTCCTCCCATTAGACGATTCAGACTCATGATTTCAAAACCCACCTGAGATTCTTTTGGAGTAGGAGAAAACACAAACACGTCAGAATCTCCAAAAGGGTATGGTCACTTTCTTAAGTCTCACGCAGAGACTTCACTTCCAGACCTATCTATGCACCTTCTCTGAAAGTCTCCATCTCTATGTCTCATTGAAACAAGTCCCTTTAATTCAACACGTCCAGAGTTGGACTCCCACCAGCTGACTCCCCCCAGGTGACTCCCCCCATTCCTGATTCCACATTTTCCCAGCAACCCACACTCCTCACCACGTGAACGTAATCCTACCAGATTCCTCCAAGTCCACTTTCTGAGCATCTCCTCAGCCCACCCCTTCCTTTCCATTCTCCGGCTCTGCCTTACCTAGCCTCTTGCAGAAACGGCCTCCTAGCTGGTTTCTGTCTCCAGACTCATTGTCCTCCAGCTGTTACCACTGACATTTCAAAAGTGGAAATATGACTTTCTAACTTAAAATCCTTATATGTGTTGTCCTCTCTCTTCTGTGGTAATAGCCAAACTCCTCAGCAGGGCACACAGCCCTGCATGCTGTGTCCTCACCATCCCAAACACGTACAACCCATATCTCAGCCTCTTTCAATTATCTGTAGACTCTGCAGGGAGGCATGTTATTTCATTTATAAGCTGGGAGATCAACAAAATGGATTCTGGGTCAGACAGCATAATGGAGAATGTGGTCAAAATGGTGGAAAATACTCATTACCTGTCTGAAGCTTATTGCCTAGTGATTTGGGGCATGCAGCCTTTTTATCTAGAAAATCCTTCTCTTTTTAAACTGTCAAACTTCTATTTGTCCATTGAGAGTCAACTCAAAACTCACTTTTTACAGGAAGACCTTCTGAGACCACTTTTAATTATTTATTTTTATTATTACTTGTTAAGGACAGCTTTATTACTTTGCCAGGTAAAGAGGGACACATCGGGCTTTTTTTTTTATAAGGGAGTGGGATTGATTTATTTATGGCTGTGCTGAGTCTTCTTTGCTGCTCACAGGGTTCTCATTGAGGTAGCTTTTCATTACAGAGCAAGGGTTCTAGAGCACATGGGCTCAGTAGCTGTGGCACGAAGGCGTAGTTGCTCTGCAGCATGTGGGATCTTCCCAGACCAGGGATAGAACCTGTGTTTCCTGCATTGTAAGGCAGATTCTTAACCACAGACCACCACAGAAGTCTCGAGACCTCTTTTAGACAAGTGGACAACTCCTCACCATTACAGACACCATTGTTGGAACCCACTTATTGTTATAGTCATTATGCCCTGGTCACTTAGGACCCTGCCTTGCCCATAAGAGGACTGAAATGGTTTTGTGAGTGAGTAAAGTAACAAACCAACAAGGATATTCCAAATAGTTTCATATAGGACATGGTTTTCTCCTCCTTTACCATTCTGATAAGTTTCCTCCAGATAAGCTCCAATTTCTCCACACCCTCATGAATGAGTGAACATCAGACCACAGGTGCAACCAAACCTTAACAGGATAAAGTAAGGTTATCACAAACCTTGATGTCAACACTGACAGTGCCCTTTCATGATGCAGCTACAGACTTCATGAACACTTTAGAGAAGATCCAGTGACCCAACCTGAGTTTGTCATCAACTAACACCTTTGCATCTTTTCTACCTGCTGTAAGGCTCTGTTTCCCACATCCTAAACAGTGATTAGGCCCCAAATTCTAAGCTTTGTATTTGTCTACAGAATTTCAGCTCACTTTTGTGGGTTCCAAGGCTCACTGAATCCCAAATCCAGTCATTCAGTCACTCAGTTCATCAGCTTCATGGCCTTCCAAATCAGGGCCTGGGTTACCTTGTCATCATCGATGGCACTTACAGAATGTCCACTGTAACAGGGCTGAGGTCAGAGTGCCCAGAAGGTCCCACTTACAAATGCAGACCTTGACCATTCTTTCTGTAACAGTCATGCAGGGAGAAGAATATATACATCAAATATATATATATACATCATACATCAAAGAATATACATCAAAGCTGTATATTGTCACCCTGCTTATTTAACTTATATGCAGAGTACGGCACGAGAAACACTGGGCTGGAGGAAACACAAGTTGGAATCAAGACTGCCAGAGAAATATCAATAACCTCAGATATGTAGATGACACCACTGTTATGGCAGAAAGTGAAGAAGAAATAAGGGCCTCTTGATGAAAGTGAAAGAGGAGAGTAAAAAAGTTGGCTTAAAGCTCAACCTTCAGAAAACTAAGATCATGGCATCTGGTCCCATCACTTCATGGCAGATAGATGGGGAAACAATGGCTGACTTTATTTTGGGGGGCTCCAAAATCACTGCAGATGGTGACTTCAGCCATGAAATTAAAAGACGCGTACTCCTTGGAAGGAAAGTTATGACCAACCTAGACAGCATATTAAAAACCAGAGATGTTACTTTGTCAACAAAGGTCCATCTAGTCAAGGCTATGGTTTTTCCAGTAGTCATGTATGGATGTGAGAGTTGGACCATAAAGAAAGCTGAGAGCCGAAGAGTTGATGCTTTTGAACTGTGGTTTTGGAGAAGACTCTTGAGAGTCCCTTGGACTGCAAGGAGATCCAACCAGTCCATCCTAAAGGAGATCAGTCCTGGGTGTTCATTGGAAGGACTGATGTTGAAGCTGAAACTCCAGTACTTTGGCCACCTGTTGCGAAGAGCTGACTCATTTGAAAAAACCCTGATGCTGGGAAAGATTGAGGGCAGGAGGAGAAGGGGACGACAGAGGATGAGATGGTTGGATGGCATCACCGACTCGATGGACATGGGTTTGGGTAGACTCTGGGAGTTGGTGATGGACAGGGAGGCCTGGTGTGCTGCAGTTCATGGGGTCGCAAAGAGTCGGACATGACTGAGCGACTGAACTGAACTGAACTGGAATTCTCATATGTTGTTGATGGGATTGTAAAATGGTACCAACGCTTTGGAAACAGTTTAATATTTTCTTTAAAGTTACAAGTATATCTCCCATTTGATCCAATCATTTGACTTGTATTTAGGCAAGAATAAAGCAAGCATATGTTCAAAGATATGTATGCAAATTCACAAGGGCTTTTTAAAAAATACAACATAGCCATACAATGGAATGTGTATTGGTCGCTGAGTTGTGTCTGACTCTGCAACCCCATGGATTATAGCCTGCCAGGTTCCTCTGTCCATGGAATTCTCTAGGCAAGAATACTGAAGTGGGTAGCTATTCTCTTCTCCAGGGGATCTTCCTGACGCAGGGATCGAACCCACGTCTCCAGCACTGCATGTAGATTCTTTACCACTGAGCCACCTAGGAAGCCCTAGTATTATAAAAAAAATAATCTATTGATGTATGCAGCAACATGTAAGAATAGTGAATGAAAGAAGTCAAATACAAAAGAGAACATTCTGCCTAGAAAAGGCAAGACAATATATAGTTTTACATGGCTATAAACATGTAGCTTCTATATTGGCAGAAAACATATCCATGGTTGCCTGGGGATGGGTAAGGGAAAACGGACAAGTGGTAGAGAGGGATTAAAAAGGAGCAGGAGAGCATCAAGGCTATTAAATAGAGAAAGAACACTCTTTTTACAAATGGTGCCATGACAACTGTATTCCACATGCAAAAGAATAAAATCGAACCCCTACCTCACACCATATGTAAATATGAACTCAAAATGGACCACAGACCTAAAACTAAGAGTTACAGCTATAAAACTCTTAGAAGAAAACATGGATAAATTTTCCTGACTTTGGGTTAGGCAATGGTTTCTTAGGTACGACATCAAAATTACAAGTGACAAGAAAATGACAGATTGGACTGCACCAAAATTTAAAACATATATGGTATAAAAACAAACAAAGCAAGTGCCTACATCTCACTGCCCAAATGCTCTTCCCAAAGTGTCACTCTCATCAACTTTCCTCCTTCCAAGCCTCCAGAAGCTTCCCAGTAAAGCTCCCCTCTGTATCCCCACTAATTAACCCAAACCTCTTCTTCAAATTTCCATTCTTTAAACCTTCTCTGCTAGTCAGGTCTGTCTCCTCACTGTGGCACAGCCACACCTGCGCTTGTGCTGCTGTCTCTGCTTAGAAAGCCATTCTCTCTTCATCTATCCACTCATCCCAACCTTGGCTGGATGACTTCTAGGGTCAGGATCATTGCCAGGTGCTCAGGATTTCCCAGGGAAGTTCCCTGGGGCTGAGGGTGGAAGGAGCAGCTGAGTGTACCTGGCAAAGATGATTTAGCTACAGAAGTTGAAGGAAGAAACTTTTGCCAGGAAGATGCTGACATGCACATCGATCCCTCCAGTCTCAAAATTCCTTTCTCGATTATTATCTTAGTATTTACCAATGCCCTCGAACAATTAGATAAAATTTCACAGACTTACATCTCATCACTTGCAGTGATGTCTGTAAGCTCCATTCCCAAAGGAGCTGACAATTTTTTTTTTTTTCAATTCTCCCAAGGACCTAGCAGAGTTCCTTGAACCACGTAAGCACTCAACAAATAGTTGCTGATTTGGTCAGTGAGCCAAATTGGGAGGTCATCTGACCATCTCAATTTCATCACCTATAAAATAGGAATGACAGTATTTTACCCTACAATAAAGACTCTGTGACAGTACTTCATAAAATATAAAAGCACTTCAAGATGGCTCCAAGGCAAACCAGTAGCATATGGACTACACAGGCCCACTGCTTAGGGATCATATTCGGATTGCTTGACGTGTCACCATACTGCCAGCCCCTCTCTCCCCTCCCCTACCACACATCTTGAGCCAGTGTTTCTTTTGGCATCACTTTGCAGAAGTTGAGTGAATCACCTACATCCCCAACCTGGTCTTCTTGTCCATGAAACAAGACAATTGTTTAACAACCTTTCAAGCTCTAATGTTCCATGATTCTAAACAGGCTTGGATAAAAGCCTGCACACAGGACTCAACGGAAACACTCATTTAATTAACTGGTAATAATTTACAACCATTTCCCTTCACAGAAGGCATTAGAATTGATCACAGGCAGGAAACTTCTGGCCACTTGATATTCATCTGAGCATGGGATAAGCAAAAGGCTCTAGCATATTAAAAGGAAAAAAAAAAAAAACCACCACCAACCCTTTATTGGGCAGAGGTAGAAGGTTCACCTAAACTCTATGGTGAGTTGACCTCTTCAGCCAGACATCTGTGATACACCTAGATTCTTGGCTAGGTAAATCCTTTCTATAACTTTTCTAGATCTTACTCTAGGGATAAGTAACCAAAGAACCTCAAAACATGATAAAGCATTTCACAATTCTCTTCCAGCTACAACCATCAGACTTAAAAATGAGAGCTCAAATTCTTGGAAGGAAAAAAATTCTTTACAGAATTGTACCAATAACCAACAAGGAGGCATGCAGCTGTGCTTGTTAGCAATAGAAATAGCAGTTACTGTGTCGTGAACTCATCAATGTGCAGGGACCCTGCCAGGTGCCTGACCTACAGTATTTCTCAGCTTCCTCCCACCCTCCCATGAGGTAAGTAATTCCACCACCATTGTACAGACAGGAAAACGGAGGCTCCGTGAGGTTACGGAATTGACCAAGGTCACCCAGCAGTGAAGGCCAAGCCAAGATCCAAACTCAGGGAAGCTCCCGCCCCAGCTCCACACCAGCCTCCCTGGAGGCTGCTGTGCCTGCCTCTGCCTGTGGGTTGCCACAGGTCTGCCTGATGCCTTCTGTTCACTGAACCAGCTTGTCTGGGCTTCGGCATGTTAGGTCAATCACATCACCCAACTCCCTGGGAACTTGGGCTGGACTTGTGCCCACGGTACCCGAGGGCACTCTCTGCCAAATGCCAAACCTCAGTGTTCCAGCCTCCCTTCTTCGCTGCCAAGGCCAGTGGGAGTGGCACCAGCCTGATGGTGTCGCCTGGTGGCTCTTCACAGGGGCACGTGGCAGGAGCCATGAAGTGTGGCTAGTCTGTGCTGGGGCCGGCAAAATGCAGCGGTGGCTCAGGTCCCATTAGTCAGCTGCCTGGAGGACCTGAGTCAGGGTCATGTGCTGCACACACACAGCACATTGCCTTGTCGTGGGAAGGAGTTTAAAGGAAAAGGGGGTAAATGAGGCAAATTCTATGTCCCTGCTGACTTTCTACTTTCACCATCAGACAAGGTTTGCATGTTAAAAGCACATTAAAAAGCACCACAGATTAAAAACGAGAATGGATACAAGTATATGCATGGCTGAGTCCCTTCGCTGTTCACCTGAAACTACCACAACATGGTTAATCAGCTATATTCCAATACAAAATGTGTTCGATGTTTAAAAGAAAAAAAGAAATGGCATCATGGGTTGATCCACCTGTCCAACTACAGGAAAAAAAAAAAAAGATGAGACGATAAGGTGATACTTATCAAATCTGACTGTAGTTTAAAGTGAAGGAAAATACCATCATCTGTCAGTGACTAAATCCTCATCTTGCTAAGCCTGGACCCTCCATGTAGTTGAAGAGGATGGTAGGGAAAGAGCACTTGGCTGTGACCACAGCTCCTGTGGCAGATCATCTGGCTTCCACACCTAGACACTAAAGATGGACTAGGCTTTAAGCCCTTTTCATATCTGAGATTCTACAATTCCAAGCCAGAAACAGGCTTTGAACTCCATGGAGGAAGTAAAGACAACACAAGAGTCTGTCTCTCCAATGCACGTTTAAGCTTCATGATAATTCTTAATTACCAATGTTGAGACCCATCACCAGCTCAACACACCCAATCACTATAAATTTAAATTTAGAATTATTTCAATTCAGAGCCCATTACCCCTATGTCCTAGTGTAAAATGTGTATCTCCTGGCAAAACTGGAACTCTTTTGCATCAAAATTAGTTTTCCAAAGTCTCTCTGCCCAAAATGAAAAACCAGGAAAAAATAGTCCAGACTGGATATCTCTTAGAACTAAAGCATTTGTAGTGAGCTAAGTATAGATAGAAATGGTCTACTGTATAAGTGCTATGTGTGTGTGTCTCCATCTTTGACTCCAATATCCAAGGAATTGAAAATGTCAATTAGATGATGGATGCCTTAGGCTCTTCAAAACACTCCACTACAATTCCTCCCTCTTCACCTCCTAGGGCATTCAATTCTGTGCTGGGAGGGCTACCTGACACCTCCTTTATGAATAAGGATGGCGGCTCTGAAAGGATCTGCCAGCCAAGGAGATCCAGAGCTACTGCTACTCCAGATGGACAGGAAAGGCTGGGCCGAGCTCTTCTGAGACAAATGCCCACCCTTGAAACCAACAGAGGACTCTCAGAACAGCACCCTCCAGAACCAGGAAGGCACTTTCTTTCTCCTCCAATAAGGTGTCTGCCCCACCAAGAACCTCATGCCAGACCAGACCCTAAACTGAGAGAGGAACCACAGAAATTGGGCTCCCTACATCAAAGAACACCTTAAAAGTACACAACCGACATGATCTCCACTCTTCTCTTTTCTGTTCCATAGACTCCTCCAGAAAGATAACATATGCTCTCCTTGCCAGGATGAGATAGTAAGTGAAGGGGACAGGTGACCTTTGCATGTGGCTGGAGGTGAGAAATGCCATCCATGCCCTCCTTCCTGCTCAGAGGCCTCACAGCCCCAGGGGGTGACCTGGGGTGAGCTGTCAGCCCCACAGTGAGCCTCCTCCTGAGGCCACTCTCCCACAAGAATGGAGAAATATTAGGAGATGGAGATTCCAAATTTTTGCCACAGAAATCTGTTTTTTTTAAGAAAAGGATATAAATAAAACCAAAATTATTCTACTTTATAATGGAGGAAGAAAGCTAAGCCGAAGCAAGAAGTCAAAACTACATATTTAGCATACTTAAGGATTCAGGATGTTTTATAGACCTGTCTACTTAATTTCTCATCGCTCAGGCTCTTGGTCACCTTTAGACAACTGTGAATCTGAAGGAACATTAGAAAATGCATCAAGCCCAAGGTCTCTCCCAAGGGTTATACTGTGACACTTTCACTCCCTCTGGTCTTCCAGAGGGAAAGAGAGAGGAATGCTGTAAAGAGGTGACATATGTGCCCTACCTAGATATACAGGTAGTAGTTTTCCAGATGGGCTAGGGAAGGAGAGACAGGAAGTATGTGCAAATGCACATCGACTATTACGGTTGCATACAGTAGAATGCAGACTGTGTTAACGAGATGGGTCAGAAACAAGGCTGGAGAGGAAAAACTATCAGTGGCTTCCTGGCACCCTGGAAAGCTAGCCCTTATTCCAAGGGAATGGGGAGCCACTAAGAGCCATCTGCATGTTTCAGGATTATACAAACATGAAAAAGCCCTACTGGTATTGGGTAATAAGAGGAGAGAGGCTGGTGGTGGGAATGCATAGTTGAAGGCTATTCTGGTGGTCTTAGCAAAGGATGCAGGTGACCTGAGCTAAGCCAGCAACAGAGGGGCTGGAGGAGGGGAGCAAATGAGGAAAGATAGGGGAGGGAGAAACAGCTGGACTCTGTAACCAGAGGTGGAGTAGGACATGAAAGAGAAGTGGGCACAGAGAGCCTATGAGGCCAAAGACAATCATGCTACCATTAAATAAGATGGTCTCCAAACAGATGAGCTGATCTAGAGGAAGGAGAGTTCAACATATGACCATTACCACGTCAACTGAGCACCTACTGGGCACTCTGGTGGTTGTTCAGAAGTCAAGTCATGTCCGACTCTTGGCCACCCTTAACAGCTTCTTAAAGCTTAGATGGAAAAGTAGGAATACCACACAGATAGAAAATACAACCCAGTACACTCTCAATGGAACAGGTAAGGACAACATCAAAAGTACTATTGAGATCAAGAAAAGGAGCTATCAGCGACTTCCCAGTTGTTAAGACTTCACCCATCAGTGCAGGGGGTGTGGGTTCGATCCTTGGTCAGGCAGCTAAGAACCCACACGCCTCACAGTCGAAAAATCAAAACATAAACCAAACAACATTGCAGAAATTTAATGAAGACTTTAAAAACGGCCCACATCAAAAAAAGATTCTTAAAAAAAAGGAGCAATCAGATGACATGGTATTATACAGAGAAAACCCTAGACACCATCAGAAAATTACCAGAGCTCATCAATGAGTTTGGTAAAGTGGCAAAATACAAAATCAATATATAGAAGTCTATTTCATTTCGGTACACTAACAACAAAATATCAGAATGAGAACTTAAAGAAACAATCCCATTTACCATCACGTCAAAAAGAATAAAATACCTAGCAATAAACCTACATAAAGAAGCAAAAGACTTGTACTCTAAAAATTATAAGATACTGATGAAAGTAATTGAAGACAAAACAAATGGATGAAAAGAGAGCAATATTGTTAAAATGACCATATTATCCAAGGCAATCTACAGATTCAATGCAATGCCTATCAGTGGTATTTTCCACAGCTTTAAAAATGGTATTTTTAAAGCTATATAACAAAAGCTTTAAAATTTGTATGGAAACATTACAGGCCCCAAATGGCCAAAACAATCTTACAAGAGAATAATAAAGCCAGAGGAATTATACTGCTTCAGACTATGCTCTAAAGCTACAGTCATCAAAACAGTATGGTACTGGCACAAAACAAGACACATAGATCAATTAAACAGGATAAAACACCTGGAAGTAAATCCATGCACTTATAGTCAATAATTAATGACAAAGGCAAGAATATACAATGAAGAAAAGACAGTCTCTTCAATAAATGATGATGGGAAAACTGGACACCTACATATAAAAAAATGAAATTAGAACACTCTTTAACACAATACACAAAAACAAACTCAAAATGGATTAAAGACCTAAATGTAAGACCAGATACTCTAAAACTCCTAGAGGAAAACATACACAGAACACTCTCTGACATAAATCATGCAATTTTTTTTGGATCCATCTTCCAAAGTAATGGAAATAAAAGCAAAAATAAATGGGACCTAATTAAACTTAAAGGATTTTGCACAGCAAAGGAAACCATAAACAAAAAGACAATCTACAGAATGGGAGAAAATATTTGCAAATAATGCTACCATCAAGGTTTAATTTCCAAAATACTCAAACAGCTCAATATCAAAAAACCAACAACCCAATTGAAAACAATGTAGAAGACCTAAATAGACATTTCTCCAAAGAAGACATACAGATGGCAACAAGTACATTAAAAGATGTTTAGCATCTTTTGCTAAATAAGTATCATCACTAATCATTGCATGCTCAGTTGCTTCAGTCACGTTCAACTCTTTGCAAACCTGTGCATTGCAGCCCACCAGGCTTCTCTGTCCATGGTATTCTCCAGGCAAGAATACTGGAGTGGGCTGCCATGCCCTCCTCTAGGGCATCATCCCATCCCAGGGGTCGAACCTGTGTCTCCTGTACTACAGGCAGATTCTTTACCACTGAGCCATCTGGAGAAATGCAAATCAAAACTATACAATGATGTATCACCTCGCACTGGTCAGAATGGCCATCATCAAAAAGTCTATAAATAATAAATGCTGGAGAGGATGTAGAGAAAAGGGAAACCTCCTACACTCTTGGCAGGAATGTAAATTTGCACAGCCACTATGGAAGTTCCTTGCTTCCCTTGTGGCTCAGCTGGTAAAGAATCTACCTGCAATGTGGGAGACCTAGGTTTGATCCTTGGATTGCAAAGATCCCCTGGAGAAGGAAAAGGCTACCCACTTCAGTATTCTGGCTTGGAGAGTTCTATACAGTCCATGGGGTCATCAAGAGTTGGACACAACTAAGCGACTTTCACTTTTCATGGGTGTTTCTTAAAAAAAAATAAAAACAGAGTTACCATATGATCCAGCAATCCCATTTCTGGGTATATATCTGGAGAAAACTACAATTTGAAGAGATACATCCACTCCAATGTTCGTAGCAGATTCATTAATGATAGCCAAGACATGGAAGCAACGTAAATGTCCATTGACAAATGAATGGATGAAGAAAATGTGGCGTATACATACACAATGGAATATTATTCAACCAGAAAAAGGATGAAAGAATGAAATAACATCATTTACAGCATTATTTACATGGATGGACCTAGAGATTATCATACCAAGTAAGTCAGACAGAGAAAGACAAATATCATATGATATCACTTATATGTAGAATTTAAAAAAAGATGATACAAACGAACTTATTTATAAAACAGAAACTGACTCACAAACATAGGAAACAAACTTATGGTTACCAAAGGGGAAAGGTGGGGAGAAATAAATTAGGAGTTTGGGATTAGCATATGCATTCTACTATATATAAAATAGATTAAAAAAACAAGAACCTACTGTATAGCACAAGAAACTACATTCAATATCTCTTACTAACTGATAATGGAAAATGATAAATACACATATATATATTTATAACTGAATCACTTTTATGTATACCTGAAACTAACACAACATTTTAAGTCAACTCTACTTCAATTAAAAAGAGAGTGAGAGAGGAGCAGTCACTGGGCTAGGACAGAGCTTCACCTGAGCTGAGGCCTGAAGACAAGTTTCAATAAGTGGGAAAGGAGATCCTTGTGAGTCAGGAGCACATCATGAGCAAAGACAGGAACAGTGTCAGAACATAAACTAACCCAGCATGGAGGGGGAAGTGTTCACACAGAGGAGGAGAGAAGGTTAGAGGCAAAAACTGTACCAACAGCTGCCTTTAGAGAATTTTAACCTTATTAAAGAGGAGTTACTAGAAGTTTTGATTATGTAAATTGATGGAGAATAACATGTAAAAGAGGTTATTTTGTCTACTAGACCAATGAATGGGGGAAGAGTACGGTCCAGAAATATGAAAGGTTTCTTAAGGGTGGAGTCAGTAGAAATTAAAATCATACAAACAAAGCAAACAAAAACAGTAGGAAGGTCAAAGGAATATTGAATTAGAGGCCTAAGTGACCTAGATCAGAGGTCAGCAGACTACGGCCTACAGGCCAATTTCAGCCCATTGCTTGTTTTTGTAAGTAAAGTTTTACTGAAACACAGTGACCTTCATTTTTGTTTACATATTATTTATGTCTGCTTTTGTGCTTCAAGGGCAGAGATGAGTGGTTATGACTGAGACCTTACGGCCCACAAAGCCAAAAATACTTATTGGCTGGCCCTGTACAGAAAAAGCCTCCCAGCCTCTGTTGCCATTAATCAAGCAGGGAACTCAGGGGGAAGGAACATGTTTTAGAAGGAAGGAAACGAGTTCAAATTTGGACACAAAGGAACCCAAATAGAAACATCTGGCAAGAAGACAGAAATAAAGACAAACTGTGGAGTGAGAACCAGGCTGGAGTTCTCATCTAGGAATCTTTCTCAAAAGGTGATCACTAAGAGCCTTCAACTTTTCAAGAAAGAGCACAGGAAAGGGAGAAATAAGAAAGCAAATTCATTTTACAAGGCGGAAGAAAGAAAAACCAGAGATGCCATCTGAGGGATGGGGGGATTTGCCCAAGTATGGTTTCATGGGAGGAAGCAGCTTCAGAAAAGAAGCCACAAGCTGCAGAGGTGAAGGAAGATAAGGACTTTAATGGGATGCCAGGCTTGGGAACCAGAATGTAACAGTGAGGCTTCTCCCATGGTACCCACTCCTCCTAAGCAGTTCTGTTGGAAAGGTCCTCCTCATACTTACCTAAAATTCATTTATACCACTGAATCTTCCACCTGAAAGTTTAATTCCCCTCTAAAATTGAACCTGCCAAGGTAAGGGGGGTGGGAAAAAGGAGAGCGTACAGCACTGAAGCAAGAAGGAACATGTAGTTCAGTTATATAGTTTAATTAAGCAGGAAGGTAAAGCTGGAAATTCAAGTTGTGCCTTGGATGCCAAGTTAAGATTTTAAATTTAAGAAAAATTAGACTAGCAGTAGTAAAAGAGGACAGGCTGGGAGACAAGTTAGAGGACTGGGGGAAGAGGACACAGTTAAGAACTTGTTCCAGTGGTACAGGTCAGTGATGGAGGAGGAGACAGGAAGGAAATACTACAGAAGGAGCTCAGTAGGGCTTGGGGGCTAAGGGCTAGGGACGATGAAAAACCAAAAAGGGTTCCAGGATCTGAAAGATTGGAAGACTTATCCTGGAAGAAGTAAGACAGTCTAGAAGGTCACTTGGCTTTGTTGTTGTTAAGTTGCTAAGTTGTGTTGGACTCTTTGCAACCCCATGGACTGCAGCATACAAGGCTTCCCTGTCCTTCACTATCTCCTAGAGTTTGCTCAAACTCATGTCCATTGAATCAGTTGGTTTAGGATGACTAATTTTTAAGTATACTGATTTTTTTGAGAAGACATTGAGGTAGAAATATTTGGCAAAAAGACAGATGAGGCCTGCAACTTAAAACAAAGGGCTAGACAGAGTGATAGGTGTCATCCATACACTAAGGACAACTGAACCTCAAGACAGACAGACCCCTGCCGAGGACAGAGGGTGAAGTTCATAGAGCAAAGTCAAGAGGCAAAGCTATGTTTAGAGAACAGGAGACAATAACGCCAGCAAAAGAGAAAAAGAGAGTACATGAAAGGTACTTCATCTATCTTGGGTACCCTGAGAAATTTCACACATTTTTTTCCTTGTATCTTCACAACTGCCTTCTGAGTAAGGGAAAGTATAGGACCACTGTCCCCACTGTACTGCAGAGACACCCAGGGCAAATCACTTTAAATTGGCAGACTGAACTAAGGATGGATTTTAGGTCCTCAAATGCCATTCCCACCATCTTGTGGATGGAACTCTAATATCTTTATGACTTTCAATACACCTGATTAATATTTGCCCAAGAAGCTTTCCTAAAGTTCACCTGTCCTATTCTCTTACTAAATTGACTTTGCAACTCTTAGAAACTACACAACTGCAGCTGAAAGCCAACTAGAGCTTTAGCCAGGGGAGAGCCTGACAGCAGACCAGTCTGTGAACATCACATAAAAGTAAAACCAGAACTGCTCTCAGATGTAGCTGATTGGTAGGACTCTGGGTAGAATGTTAAGCCAAAGGCTGAGCTGAAGCCACTGTAGAACTTGGCAAAAAGGAGAGAGGCCTGAAACAGGATGTCCACCACATACCTCTCACTTCAGATTCACCAGAGGTACTTCAACTAGGACTCTTTGGAGACTTTTTGCTACAATGAAAAACCCACCCCACACTCTTTTCTGTCATGTCACTTGACTCTAACCTAAACACATCCCTGGGCCTTAGAATCTGCCTTCTCCTAAAGCAGCAAACAAGGCCCCACCAGCCCTTTCCTTTGCATGAGAAGACATTTTCTAACACTCATTCCTATTTCTTTTGTCTAACCATAATTTCAAGTTCTTCATTAATCAGGACAAGGGTCTTCTGAGGGCAGTGAACTACGCTGTACGCTGCTGTAATGTCAGATACAGGACACTAAGCATTTGCCAAAACCCACAAAACTTTACAGCATAGTGAACTTGAATGGATGCAATTAATGAAATGAAAAGCATTTGGGGAGCCAAGTGATCCCTAGATGGAACACAAACTGCAAAGTAAGAATCAAGTACACTCAAAACTATGAAAATAACCTCACTGAGGGAGGGAGGGAAAAGGCACTGACCTAGTGACTATGGAAATGAGTGAGGACTCTAAGACGAAAGCAAAAGGAACTTCACATAAGCAGAGAACCCTAGCTGGAAAAGTTGAGGGCTGGGGTGGGGTGGTACTAGTCAATCATTCTGAAGCCACATGTAAGTAAATGGATGATGGGTGGTGGGAAGAAGTTCTCACTGTTAGAATTTGTAGACAAGAGACAAGCAAGGGAGAAAGGCTAGAACGATCTGTGTAGTAGCATACTGAAGTTGAAGCCATCAGTGCAAACTCGTATTTGGCTTAACACAGATACATATACATAGAGAGAGAAACACTTACAGATATGTGGATATGTAAAGTGAAAGTGTTAGTCACTCAGTCCTGTTTGACTCTTTGTGACCCCATGGACTGTAGCCCGCCAGGCTCCTCTGTCCATAGGATTCTTTAGGCAAGAATACTGGAGTGGGTAGCCATTCCCTTCTCCAGGGGATCTTCTCAGACCAGGGATCAAACCCGGGTCTCCTATATTGCAGGCAGATTCTTTACCATCTGAGCCACCAGGGAAACCCTTGTATATTTCTGGCTTGGTATAAAGACATCTCTCCTTGTTCTGTCAGCTGAGAGGACCTAAATGCAATGACACTCCATTAGCAACAAGAATACCCAGTGCCCAGAATGTGGCTTCGAATGCCATTCTCCAAAAAAAAAAAGGAACCAGCGCTCCTGGGGAAATGGTTGATTCTATGGCTGGAGCAATAAATATACAAAATAAGCCTGGACCATTTATAGTGCCAGAAAGAATAAAGAAGTGCTCAAAACATAAAAACAAAACAAACCCACAATGATGGGGTTATGTCACCAAGAGACACAAGAGCCTACTCAAAGAGCTCCTAAAGACTGAAGCTGGACAGTTTGTACAACCAAATAATGGAGTGTTGGATTGTAAGCTAAAGTATAAAATAAATATCCACAAGTTCAACTGACCTAAACAAAATGTTGAACAAATAAATAAATGGAGAGGGGGCAAATCTCACAAGCAGAACACCAAATCATGTATGTACATACTTCTCCCTGCCCCTCAGCCCAGGAAATGGAACCTAACTCTCCAACCTTACATGTGGGCTATACATAGTGACTTCCTTCCAAAAATACAGGAAGGAAAGGGGGTAAGTGCAACCCCATGGGAAAAATCTGACAAACACGAGCTCATCCATGCAATCAAGGTTCCCATCAACATTAATAATGCATTTGCTAGTATGTGTGTGTAGAATGCATGCTGATGTAATTAATGTGATGTAATGACAGACTGTAATGCAGACATTACTCTGCCGACAAAGGTCCGTATAGTCAAGGCTTTGGTCTTCCCAGTGGTCATGTATGATTGTGACAGCTGTACTGTAAAGAAGGCAGAATGCCAAACCATTGATGCCTTCGAACTGTGGTGCTGGAGAAGCCTCCTGAGAGTCCCTTGGACAGCAAGGAGGTCAAACCAGTCAATCTTAAGGGAGATCAACCCTGAGTATTCACTGGAAGGACTGATGCTGAAGCTCCAGGATTTTGGTCATCTGATGCACACAGATGACTCATTGGAAAAGTCCCTGATGCTGGGAAAGATCAAGAGCAGAAGAAGAGGGCGTCTGAGGATGAGATGGCTGGATGGCAATGAACATGAACTTGCGCAAACTTCAGGAGATGGTGAGGGACAGGGAGGCCTGGCTTGCTGCAGTCCATGGGGTCACAAGGAGTTGGACACAACTGGGCAACTGAACAACAACAATGACAGACTGTATGTTATCTCTGGTTTTCCTCCCCACAACCCCATCACCTCAGTCTAAACATCAGACAAACCCAAACTGAAGGATATTCCACAGGATACCTAACTAGTACTCCTCAAGTTTTTAGTTCATCCAAAACAAGACAAATCTGAGAAACTGGGACTGTCTTGAAGAGCCTAAGGAGATGTGACAACTAAATATAATGTAGTATCCTGAATGGGATCCCAACACAGAAAAAGGACACTAGGTAGAAACTAAAGAAATCTGAACAAACTATGGAGTTTAGTTAGCAATAATATATCATTATTGGCTCATTGCCTGTGATAAAAGTATGATGCTGATGTAGGGTATTAAAAGCGGAAACTGGGTATGAGCTGTGTGGGAACTCTCTGTACTATCTTCATAACTTTCCTGTAAATCTGGAACCATTCTAAAATAAAATGTCTATTTAAGAAAAGTAGCTTTTAAATAAAAAGTGCCTCCATAGAGCCCTGATTCCAGGTAACCTCTAGAGAAATCTGAATTAGGAACAATACTACAAGTGAGAAATGTGAACCCTGCAATATACAGATGAAAAGCCAGCCGGAGGTAGCAGAGTAAAAGGATCTGACTTTTTTAGGTTGTGTAGGTAGCTTTGCCCTATCAATATTAAGTGGATCTTGTTTCTAAATTTTCCCATCTTGCGAGGGGTGAGCCCACCCCGGGCTGAGCCAATTTTTTTCATACCGCGACCTTTAGTGTTGCTCCATGCTCCTGGAGAAGGCCCTCACTGAGAACCCAAGACTATTCCTTTAAAAAGCACTCCCATTCATTCCTTTTCTCTCGATTTTTTTCAGACGAGCTGTTGGTGAAAGGTCTTCCCTTAAGCTAAAAGTAGAAGGAGAGAGAGGGTGAGAGAAAGAGACAAGGAGAAGGACGGGGGAGAGAGAAAGAGAGAAAGACAGAGAGAGAGAGAGAGAGAGAGAGAGAGAGAGAGAGCAAGGGGCCGGGAAAGAAGGGAAATGAGCCACTCACAGCCTCCAACCAGCATCTAACATAACGAGGTTTTATTTTTTTTGGCACTAACGCTGTGTAACGCAAATGATGTCATGCCCATTACACTATCTGATTTCACAAAGAGTTGCAGAAAATCTGAACAGGAACTCCTCATCCAAAAAAAACCAAGGATCAGGACTTGGGAGCAGGTTTTCAAGACACCTCAGTTTTTCATTTTTCTCCCCAGTGCTAAAGGAGTAAGGGCTGCAAGAACTTCTCTAGGCCCCTTGAGCCAGAGTCTCCTGATGCACTTAGCACAAATTCAGGCTCCAAGCCCAAGCCCAGTGAACCAGCCTCCCGTGTTACAAACCCCTCAGGTGACTGACTGATGCACACTAAAGCTTGGCAACCGCTTAAGTAGTTCTTCCTCCCCTCTTCTCACCACTACCTCCCTTCCCCGCTCATCCTACAATCTAAGAAACTGTAAAGTTTGCTTTTATATAGTAAGTGAATTTAAGTCGCTCAGTCGTGTCCGACTCTGTGACCCCATGGACTGTAACCTGCCAGGCTCCTCCGTCCATGAGATTCTCCAGGCAAGAATACTGGAGCGGGTTGCCATTTCCTTCTCCATTTATATAGCAAGGTTCTCAAAAAATATAAATTTCTGTTTGTATGTTATATCGTATTACCTATGCACCAGTTGTTTGAAAACAGCTCTATATATTTTTTTTTACTGAGAACTTTCTCACCCTATTGTGCCTCCTATCCAATTTTTAAATTTTCAATCCACTTTGGCTTGTTTTGTTGTTTAGTTGCTAAGCCGTGCCCGACTCTTTTGTAACCCCATAGACTATAGCCCATCAGGCTCCTCTGTCCATGGGATTTTCCAGGCAAGAATACTGGAGTGGGTGGATGTGCTGGTTGCCACTGAAATTTTGACTTTTCCAGAGAAACTGTTCCTATAGCTAATACATTAGTCAGATAGTGCTGTCAATTGCACAACCTGTGTAAAAACCAAAATCACTGCACTGTACACTTTAAAAGAGTAACTTTTATGATTTGTGAATTATACTTCAATTATAAAGAGAATATATTTACAAATGAATAAACAAAAAAGGAACAGTGTAAGTGGATGTATATGAAAAATCTATTGTTTGTGGTTATCCCTGTCAAGAATTCTACCCTTAACTCAAACAATTTAGAGTCAATTGTTAATCTCAAACACGATAAGTATTAAACATATATTTTACCAAGAGTGCTGTGTTATGAAAATGATACATCAAATAAATTCTGTTAAACACACCTATTCATTCGTTTGTTGTTGTTGTTTAGTTGCTCAGTCGTGTCCAACTCTTTGTGACTCCATGGGCTGCAGCCCACCAGGCTCCTCTGTCCATGGGATTTCCCAGGCAAGAATACTGGAGTGGGTTGCCATTACCTTCTCCAGAGGATCTTCCCAATTCAGGGATCGAATCCATATCTCCTGCTTGGCAGGTGGATTCTTTACCACTGAGCCACCTGGGATATTTACACTAATTACATAGTTTTACAGTGAAATAGAAAAATATATGTCTAATATATTTAATATCTGCATCCCCTACTAACAGGGTAATTATTTTAAAAATTCAAAACTACAGATTGGTTGGCTAATGGTCTATCCTGAAGTCTAGACACCTGATTTCCTCATTTCATTCTGTAATTTCAGTTAATATAAAGTAACTGCTATGTTGATGTACCATTCTTGAGTAAATATTATGACTTTGAACAATATTCACCATCCTTTCCCATTACTACTGATTTTATAGAGTCTAATGACATAGCTTTGGGAACTGTAACCACTTGCTAAATAAATATTATTTCTAGATTTTGAATTTAAAAGTCATTGATCTTCACTGCAGCGGACAGGAAAAGGTCTTTTTTTTCCAAATACCCCCAATGACTTTTGGAAATATTTACCATTCTAGATAGCATATTTAAAAGCAGAGACATTACTTTGCCAACAAAGGTCTGTCTAGTCAAGGCTATGGTTTTTCCAGTAGTCATGTATGGATGTGAGAGTTGGACGGTGAAGAAAGCTGACAGCCAAAGAACTGATGCTTTTGAACTGTGGTGTTGGAGGAGACTCTTGAGAATCCCTTGGACTGCAAGGAGATCCAACCAGTCCATCCTAAGGGAGATCAGTCCTGGGTGTTCGTTGGAAGGACTGATGTTGAAGCTGAAGCTCCAATACTTTGGCCACCTCATGCAAGGAGCTGACTCATTGGAAAAGACCCTAATGCTGGGAAGGATTGGGGCCAGGAGGAGAAGGGGACAACAGAGGATGAGATGGTTGGATGGCATTACCGACTCGATGGACATGGGTTTGGGTAAACTCCAGGAGTTGGTGATGGACAGGGAGGCCTGGCGTGCTGCAATTCACAGGGTCGCAAAGAGTCGGACACGACTGAGTGACTGAACTGAACCATACAAACTGTTTACAATTGTAAAGTGAAAAAAAAATAGTATTTTATAGTTGATTTGAAAGCCAAATGCCCAAGAAATGAACAGTGTTGGCAATCATATTTATTAATATGTACTACCTTCCACAAAACACAGTTTACAGGAAGTTATATAGTAAAATTGCAAAATATAAACAGGCAAAAAAAAAACAGAATGGAGAAAATGAAATAGACAGTCAATGCTGGAGTCAAGTTTAAATGTAAATAGTTTAATTTTTATTGAAGTTGAGCTAAAAATTTCAATCCAAATTTCTGAAGCAAACCAAAACGAGAACCAAGATCACAGCCATGAGTTGCATTAACCATAATAAAACCACACAAATTTCTGAAAAGGAGCAGAACTTGCAAGGCTCTTAGGGCTAAAGAAATGTCTCTAATGCAGTGGCTCTCCATTGTGGTCCCCAGACTGCATCAGCTGTTGGTCGTGTCTGACTCTTTTGTGACCCTTAGACTGTAGCCTGCCAGGCTCCTCTGTCCATGGGATTTTCCAGGCAAGAATACTGGAGTGGGTTGCCACTTCCTTCTCCAGGAGATCTTCCCGACCCAGGAATCAAACTCGCATCTCCTGCATTAGCAGGCAGATTCTTTACCACTGAGAGCCATGAGGGAAGCCCAGGCCACATCAGTACCACCTGGGAATTTCTCAGAACTGCACATAGGTAAACACCCCATTCCCCTTAACCTGTCAATCAGAAATTCTGGGGGTAGGCCCAACAATCTGTACTTTAAGAAGCCCTCCAGGGGATACTGACACAGGCTAAAGTTTAAGAACTACCGTTTTAGTGCATCGTCATATATGATCCACTGAAAGTGGTTACAGACTTGCTCAGAAATATCTCAGTGACTCTCTGGTACATTTTGCACAGCAAATTCTAAGCAGCAGCTTTCTTCTAAAGCTAATTTACAAAACTCAAACCACATGGCCAAGTACACAGCTAGGATATCAAAAGAAAGCATGGGCCCCAGTATGTTTCCAGGGTCTGGCACATATTAGATAGGCTTCCATCCATTTTCTGAATAAATAAATAATTAATAAATACATACATATTATTAAATATCCTTCAAAAAATTCCCCATAAGCACCAATTACTATCAAGCATATAATTCCAAAGACTGCAAAAATGTCTTATGAATTTATTTGGAGAGAAATCACCATTTATAAGTAAACATCTTTCTATTAATATTTTAAATTTTTGTACACATTTCTAGAATGTTCAAACATCCACAGCACGCTCCCCTTGTTAGCTCCAATCAGGAGGTAACGGGTATCTAGTTTTGCAGATGGAAGATCCATACAGGAGAGTGACAGGAGCTGCCAATGGGCACTTCAGCATGAAGTCCTCTGACCTCTGGCCCAGTTGTTCCTCCTTTGTTGCTTCATAAACATCCACGTGTCTGCTGAGCAGAGACTCCATAAAGTCAGCTCTGCCTTTAAAGATTTTCCTGACAAATCAGTCAGGCTGAGGGCCTTGAGCAGGAAGTCTTCTTCCTGGTCGGGACACACACCAGGCTCAAAGGCAAGATCATCTTAGAGGCACAGTTTCCTTTTTTTTTTTTTTTTTTTTTTTCATAACAAGAGGCAAAGGGTGACCTCTGTCAGGAACCTCCAGCAGATGCTGGAACTTGAATGGGTTGGCATGCCCATGAGGGGGTGAAGCTGGTTTAAAACCCTGCCCCTCAGCCAGGCTGGGTCACAGACCCGTTCTGACTCTCACCCTAGAAAATCCCAACTTTGCATCCTATTCCCAATCTCGGGTTTAGAGCCTCTCTATCTGAGTAACATGTTATTTGCAGTTGTAACAAGAAAGTCACAAGCAGGACACAAATCTGCTCTGCGCCCTCTCATTCCTTGTACAGTGATTCCAGGTCACAGAACTCCCAACAGGAGTCAGAGTCAGCACCCATTCATCCAGTGAGTCATCCAGCAAGCATTGATTGAGCACCTGCTGTATGCTAGGCACCAGGATGGGTGCCAAAAATAGGGAAATCACAGGAAAAGAACAGCACCAAGGGCAGCCCAGCCATCCAATGCCTGTTGCATGTACCTCACCCACTGTGACCTCACCTGCTATGACCTTGATGGCAGTTACATCAGGGCTGACTTCTGACACACAAACACATGCGCACACACACGCACACACACACACTTGCAATGCAGGAATTGCACCATCTTGGATTCATTTTCCTGGTGTGTGTCTTCCAAGGAAACTGAGTCAGATATGGATGTTTAGATTGGGGAAGAGGCAGACACGTCACTTTGAGAACCACTAGCTGACTCGATCCCTTCCCTGTGGATGTAATGCAAGCCTTCTTCAGCTTCTCATCTCTCCTCTTTCTCCACTGTTCTTTGTCATATATTTTTGTCATATTTTCTCCCTTCTTGTAGCTCTAGGTCCCCAATCTGCCAAAGCAGGAGAAAATCATGCTTACAACCCTTGGGTCACCAGTTCCATAAGCAGCGAAAGAGTAGACCAGTGGAGGATGTAGGCAACTGGATATAGTCCGGAAAATAGAATTCCCTACTCAAAATATTTAACTCAGGAATTTTACTTTTAGTCCATCTTACTACTGCTACCTTAGAGAAGGGAAGTGAGACCACACCAAAATGACCACTTCCCTAGACAGAGAGGTACTCTCAGTGGATTTGAGGCTAAAGTTCCACGGTCCTATGTTTATCACCATTACACTAAGAACCCAAGAGTCCTGGATGCCTCAAAGTCTTTGGCAATTGGGGCAAGTATAAATATTTGCATAAACATGGACTAGAGAGTGGTCGAAGGATCAATGGATGTATAAGAAGGGTCCACATTAGTTACAGTCTGGGTACAAGCTTCCTTGCCTAATTCATATCATATCCCCAAAGCAATTAGCAGTAAAGTTGATATGACTAACACTCATGTCCTTATGTCCAGGAAATCCATGAATTCTGAGGCCACAGTCTCCAAAATGCCAGGGGCCAAGCTGGATTCACCTAAAGTAGTTGCCAGCCAGTCTGCAACTTCCACTAACTTTTTCAAAGATTCCAGCTGAACAAGTGAATTACAAATTATTTTCCTCCTAAATTGGAATCTGGTTCCTCTCCTGTTTTGTTTACTACTTATTATTTTTGCTCAAGGAAATAAAGATTAAAAAAAGGATACGTGGCCATGAAAAGAGTTTTTCCAAAGTAATCATTGGTCTAGTAGTTTTGCATAAAATGTCTTCAGAGTTTTATGAGTCTTTCCTTATTGTAAAAAAGGCAAAACTTTTAGCAATAAGCTAATTCTTTCCATCTCAGTAAACGGGAACAACAGAAATGAAATAACCTAAAACTCAGTAAATGGGAACAACAGACACTAATAACCTAAAACTTCCAAAGGTGTGCAATGTGTACCTTCTACACATTATAGAAGGACCAGGACTTATCTGCCAAGAACTCTGCAATCACTGTCTCACCTCCTGACAGTTTGGGAGGCAACATATCATCATCATTCCCTTCCACCGATTGGGAAATTGAGGTGAAAGGTCAGGCAGAAGCTGTCAAACAGGCTTCCTAACTCCCAAGGTTCAGTCCTTCTACTTAACCCTGATCTTCTTTCCCTTCATTTTCTGTTATTAACACCCTTTCCTTTACCGTCACTGCCTGAAATGGCCTTTCTTCTGAACTCTTGTAGATTTGCTGTCCAAACAATGTGTCTGTCCATTAGTCACGTCATGCGTTGCAATTTACATCCTGCATAATTATCTAACTTCTCCTGTGTTTACGTTGTTTCTTCAACTAAATTCAAAGCTATTAGGAGTCAAGATTCAAGTCTTAGGCATCTTTTTGTAATCATACCACCCAGCACATGGTAGGAGACAAAAAACTACATGCGATTTGCTTCTATTTTTTCTTATCTTAGAAGACATAACTGCAGTTTAAAAACTCAAATACAAAAATACATAAAGTTGAAAATGAAACTTTAGGTGGAATTCAAGTGTATATAATTCAGTATCAATCTATTGCTTTCCTTAGCATGAGAAAATACTTAAATTTATTTTAGAGCTTTCAGATCTTTTGTTAATTACCCATCCTTTTATTCAGTGAAATATATGGGTTATGTACTTCTTTCTACCCTCTCTGCAGAAAGTAGCAAACTAAAAATTGACTTTTAAATAGATTACCCAGAACCACCACCCTAAACTGAATAGCAAAATGTGAAATACCTCTGAAAAGTATAAAGTAGTATCACAAATTATATTCATTGTCTAAGCTTTCTTATTTTCCTCCTTAAAGAGATGCAAACCCGGACTTTTTCCCACACTTTAAATAAAAGCATTCCAACAGATGTCTTCAGAGACCCTGAGGGGAGATGCCCCTGCATCCAGGCAGACTGCTCAAAACATCTAGCACACACACCTATCTATCATGTTCTTAAACATCCAAATACAGTTTTATTCTACACATTGTCCTGTGATTCAGAGTGAATCTTATAAGTTTGTCCAAGTGGAATCAAAGTCCCTTTTCTATAGTTTTCCTTATGGGTTGCCCTCCACTCAACTGGTCTTCACTGCCAGGCCACTTCTGCCACCCACTCCTAGGACCACTCCCTGGACCTGCTCTGCCCTGAGATCGACACCACTCTCCAGCCTCTTCCCACTGCCTCCATTCTCTGAGCACACAGAGCGCTTCAAGGCCGTGAACTGTTCCCTTTCAATACGCGAGGGCACCTCCTGGTCACATTGCCTTCCCAATTCTTGCCAGCACCCCTGTGTCCTCACATCTTCCTTTTCTGCCACATCTATGCTGGGGCCAGTAAACGTTCAGAGTTTCTAATCTCAAGCCTTAGCACATCTTCACCTTTCTTTCACTCTTCTTTGTTAGCTCACCTCTCATTTTCTCCAATGACTGAATTATTCCAAATAATCTCCAATCTTTTCAAATGCCCAAATCCATTCTACCTTGACGGCTACTTCATCAAACACTTAGAGTGGCCAGGAGTTAGGTATCTCAACGACAAACCTCTCAAAAGGCTCCCCAGCCCCCGACCACCAGCTTCTAGAACAAGCACAGATGCCACCTTCAGAGCTCAGTCTTTTCTAGGAATGTATTCTTCCACTTCTGATATTCCCTAGGACTGTTATCTACCCACTGCCTTCTTCATTCTCTGTTCTCCTTGAGCATCAAACTATTCACACTGGTTCTAACTACCACCTCTATTTGGGTGATTCCTAGGTTCCTATCTCCAGCCACCCATCTTCCCAGAGCTTCAGAATCACATTCAGTTGGCTGGTAGACACTTCAAAATCAATACACCACCTTGGCCCCTACACCAATTCTTTCTCCTACATTCCCTAGATCCATTACCACCACCAGAATTTTAGAGGCCATCCTGGTCTCTTCCATCTCATCCATTCCCCACAGCCCATTGATCAAAATCACATAAGCTTCACATCATGGAAATTTCTCATATTTATCTTCTTTCCAGCCGTAATTTCCATTGCTTTCCTGCATGCCTGGTCCTCTACTGTGACAGCTTCCTGTCATTTCGCCTCAAACCTATATCTATCAAGCTGCTGTGGCAACCCCCTCAAAAGGCAAATCTGACCATTTACACTTCGAGTTAAATTCTTCAATGACGAGCTTCCCTGGTAGCTCAGTGGTAAAGAATCCGTCTGCCAATGCAAGAGACACAAGTTCGATCCCTAGTCCAGGAAGATCCCACATGCTGGGAAGCAACTAAGCCTGTGTGCCACAACTACTGAGTCTGTGCTCTAGAGCCCAGGAGCTGCAACTACTGAAGCCATTTACCCTAGAGCCCAGGCCACTGCAACTAGAGAGCAGCCCAGGCTCACCGCATCTAGAGAAAATTTCATGTAGGAACAAAGACCCAGCACAGTCAAAACTAAATTAAATTTTTTTTTAAAAAAAGCATTTATTCAGTGGTTCCCCATCTACTAGAGCATATATCTGAGCTTCACATAGTATCTCTGACTCTTCATGGTCTGGCCTCCAACTATACCACTCCCCTTATAGCCCTTGACCCCCACCGCATGCTTCATATTCAATTAACGTCAAAAGGCTTGCACGTACCAGCATACACAGGATGTTTAATGCATTAACACTCATGCTATTCCCTCAGCCTACAAACAATGGCCTTCTTCTCTCTGACCCATTCATCATGTGACTAAGTCCTACTCATCATTCAAGACTCAATTCAGGTGACTTCTCCACAAAGATGCACATGAGGTAAGGAGCTGTTTCCTGTGATCTCCCAGCTCCTTGTCACAGCACTCATCATCTGGTGCTGACATTGCCTGTGCTCATGTCCACATTCCTTTCTACGTGATATGCGTCTTTAAGGCTGGGACGCATCTTCTACCTCTAGGAATTAGTTCAGTACTGGGTGCAAAAGGGTCATCAATACATGCTGCAGCTTCAACAGGACACATGTCTTCAGCAGTGCTGGCCCAAGCAGCCCAGGCACTAAGGAAAAGGGAACTTCGTTTCCTTCTGTGGTGATCGCTATACAGTGTTCATGGGAGGAACATTTGATTATTCCACCTCCTCTGTGTCAGAGTCACATGAATCCTGACTTTTGCAAATCTGTGATAATGTCTGTGATCACTCAAGACTGAGTAGTCTGTCCTCAAAAACTCTCTAGAAGCTGGTTTCTTTATTTCTCTTAGGCTAGATGGAAATCAGTGAACAACTACATTCCTCAAAACAGCAAAATGTTCAAATAATCAAGGGTATTTGAATAAATGAACATCCTTTGAATTTCTCAGCTTTCTCATTTCCCTTGGCCCCTTTCTCTTAAATAATACAGTGATTTATCTTACAAGGAACTGATCCTTTGAGCACATTCAATTTTATTTTCTGATTAAGTCTCTGACACTAGTACAGATTCTGAGACTGTCTAATTTCACCATGAACCCTTTCTCCTTAAAGTTTGATAACACTAAGTAAATACATGTGGTAAAACTCAAAAAAAACTGATCAGCATAATCATAAAAGTGATCAAGAAATACGGCATGTTTATTAATTTTCAAAGGTCTTTCTGAAAATGAGTCAACAAGGACACGAAAATGTCCTTCTCTTGCCCATGAGGTAAGCATTATTATTCCCATTTTGTAGGATATAAAAATCAAGGCTCAAAAATTTAAATAACTTGTACAGGCAGTGACCATGGGTTTCTATCCCTATCTATCTGCTCCTAAGCCCACATTCACAACATAAGATTAAGCTGCTTCTTTTCAAAAGAGGACATAAAGGGTATAAAATGAGCCCCATTGCAATGAAAGGAGACAGAGTTGAAAGTTTTAGAAGAGAGTCACAAATAACTAACTCCCTGAAATTCTAATGTTTCACTGAGAAGTAAAAGTTCATTGGTAAAATAAACTTGTAATGTGGGCCAGGAACCCACTTGGCCTACAGTATAACCACTGTGATTATTATCTAGGACAAACAGCCTTCGCTCTCCACTCTTACAAACCTTTCCACACATTACTCCAAATTACAGGCCCTCTCTTCTCTGCCTTAATAATGAAGCACCCTAAGGAAGATCAAAGCAGAATTCAGTGTCCTTCACCCTCAAACTCACATCCCTCCTCTTTAAAAGGGTTAAACTGAAGAATGTCTCCAGGCACTGTTTTAAACAGAGAGGGGAAAGAAGCTGCTACTATGAAATCATAAGTCTCCATAATTCAAAGAAGGTCCCACCTGCCATAGCCTCTGAACTGGACTTCAGAAGCCATTCAAATGGGAGTCACCTATGGCTTCCTGGGGTCTCTATTTTTCCTGTCATGACCTCTTATTTTTATTTAAAATTTTTTTAATTGGAATATAACTGCTTTGCAATGTTTACTAATTTCTGCCGTACAACGAAGTAAATCAGTTATATGTATACATATATCTCCTCCCTCTTGGACCCTCCCTCACACCCCCACCCCAGCCCTCCAGTTCAAAACAGAGCACTGAGCTGAGCTCCCTGTGCTATATAGCAGATTCCCACTAGCCATGTATTTCACACACAGTAATATATTTATGTCAAACCTAATTTCCCAATTCACCCCATCCTCCCCTTTCCCCCAACCCCATGACCACACACACGTCTGTGTCTCTTTAATCATGGAATGACTCATACCATACTTCCCTGTGCATGGCAGCCATGGGTGAATCTTTGTGTGAGATGAACTGTACAGATCTGTCCCTTTTATTCTTTCTGAACAATCATTCCAATCCCCCCCCACCATTTCTTGATGATACTGGCATCCAAGGAAGTCAGTGTTAAAAGCTGCTGTTCCACAATGCAGTAGTCTAGTGAGTTCCATGGTACTATATAAGGTAGCTCGAACTTCCTAGCATGGTTCCAGTTAAACTAAACCTATGCTTGCTTCTTAAATTTCTCAGGCCGCCAGAAGCTAAGCGGATAAGGTAAATGTGAAAGAAAACAAAAGAAAGTAGAAGATCTTGCCTTCATTTTGCTTTTAATTTTTTCAGTGTTTTAATAACATCCAACTATACAGATCATTAGTTTCCCCATCCAGTGCAACCCCCCCCCCCCCGCCCACACACACACTTTCTCACAGAGATATAGCATTCTTTGATAAGTGTTATTTAATTCCAGGATATATTTTAGCCTCTGAGTTTTTCTAGTAACGTGAAGCAAAGAAAAATAATTCAATTTATTCAACTCACACTCATTTTCCCCCTATGAGTTGTATAAGAAAACATTTCCAGACAGACAATGCAGCATTTCATGTCTGAATGTCACTGTCCCTGAAGATAAAGACAAGATCAATGATAGGGTGATATAATGCTATACACACTATATAAAATGATACAGCAATTATATGGTGTTCCCAGTAAAAATTCTTATTGCATAGAGCTGTAAAACCACCTCTATGGTAAGGTGGCTTTAATATTATCCAACAAGAATTTTACATTCAAAAACAGTGTGTCCAATACTTTCTGCAATGAAGGAAATGTTTTATATCTGAGATGCCCAATGTGGTAGCCTCTAGCCTTATGTGGCTACTGAGAACTGGAAATGTGGCTAACACAATTGAGGATCTGAATTTTTTAAATTTTAATTCTATTTAAACTTAAGCAGCCACATGTGGCTAGAAGCCACCGCACTGGGCAGCAGAGTTCTAAAATGTCCTAAACTTTTCAGCGTTTGGCTGTCATCTTTTTAAAATAGAAAATTAGGAAACAAGCAGCCTCTCAAGTAGGTCAGTCTATTTTCCATCACTAAAGATGTTCTGTCTCATGGTATGTGCGCTCTCTATCTCCAAATCAATGGAAAGTATTTCTGCCCTGCTGTAACACTACTCAGAAAACTTAACACCTGTGATATCTCCTATCAGGGAAGTTCTCATGCAAATAGAACGTGTTAACACTACCACAGGTTTGAAAATATTCAAGTGTTCTCTGGGAAAAAATTAAGCCACTAATGTGACATATTTTATTCTTCACAGGAATAATTTTCAGGCTCAGACACTCGTGAGCTGACAGTCTCACTCCAGGAAGCAATACCAGAGTGTCTACTTCAGCCGTGGCTGCCCAGACATGGCTTGAACTGCTGAAACCCAGTCCTGCCCCAGAACTACAAAACCAAGGTTGTTGTGAAGTTTGCTTGTTCTTGAATTCAGTCATTCATCTAACAAACATTACAGAAGTATCTACTACATGTCAAGTACCAAGTTAGATACAAAAACATAAGTTTGAATAATACATCATGTCTGCCCTTCAAGATGTATGTTGAAAGAAAAAACCATAAATAGATCATGATCCAGCATGGTAGGCACACAATGAGTACAGAGAATGACAGGATTCTTGGAAGATTACCAGACTATCCTGGGAGGGTCCGGAAGGCTTCCTGGAGGAGGTGGTAACTTAGCTGAGTCCTCAGGAAAAGGAAAAGCAAGGCAAAAGCAGGGAAGATAGCATTCCAAGCAGGGTGGATAATAAAGGTGAGAAACAGCCTAAACAGCATGGCATGCACAGGGAACAGTATGGGACATTTTTGTTCATGTACACAGCTGGAGTCAGGGAGTGTCAGAAAATAAGCTAAAATGCCACCAAGGCTATGGGACAGCCAGGTATACCACATTAAGGAGCTTTGTCTTTGATTTACACCAGAGGGCAACCCACTCCAGTGTTCTTGCCTGGAGAATCCCAGGAACGGCGGAGCCTGGTGGGCTGCCATCTACGGGGTCGCACAGAGTCGGACATGACTGAAGCAACTTAGCAGCAGCAGCAGAGGGCTTCAACCAAGACAGAGGTCCTGTTAGACAGAGATAGGACACCCAGCAGCAGAGTGGACTTGCAGGTGTGAAAAGAAGGCAGGAGACTGTGGTCTCACCTTGGGGAGTAATAATAAGACCCTGCATGCAGGTAGTAGTAATGAGAATCAAGAGAAGAAGGAAACTCAGAAATTTCTAGGACTAGAAAAGAAATGGTAATTAGTAATCAGCCATACTGGGTGACTGGCTGGATAAAGGAACCAAAGAAAATAGGTTTTAAGGATGACTCAATGGATAAGCGTAACTAAAAGAGACCACCACCAGCAGAGCAAACATTTACTGTACCCTTATTCGGAGCCAGGCACCAAACAGGTGCATCAGGGTCTACCTCGCAAGAACTTTCTGAGACAGGTACTATTTTTATCCCCACTTTAAAAAGGAAGAATCTGATGCTGGAGAATTAAATAATTTGTTCATGATCAAATATCAGCAAGTATCAGAATCCAGGTCTGTCTAATTCTAGAGCATCAACCTTCACCACCAGACAATACAGTCTCTGAAGATGGGAGAAAGGGGGCACTTAGGAGGAAAGGTGGTATGTTCAGCCCCTGTACAGTTACGGAGCCTTTCAGATATACATTGTGATAACCAGTCGATGCTGGAAACCAGGCTGCAGAATAAGGCAAAGAACTGGGGGACGGGGAGTCACAACACATACACAGTGATGAAAATCCAGTGAGTGGATGAAGCCCTGAAGCCAGAGTATGTGAGAAGAGAGAAGTATTCCTCCCAGAACAGAGCTCCAGCTGCAAGGGGTGAGTAAAGGAGGTCACATCCACTAAGGAGAGAAGCAGCAGGAAAACCAGATGCACAGACCATCCCTTCTAGAACCCAGAGACTCTTCAGGAGAAGACAGTAGATAAGTTGTATCAGACACAACAAGGATGTCCACAGCAATAAGAACTACACACGTCTATTGGATTTAACAAAGAGGTATTAGTAAGTACAAGAAATGCAAACGTAGGAAACACTGAGAGCCATTCATAGCCAAAGGAAAAGAGATACTCAACATGCAAAGGTTGAAAATTAGAGAGGAAGGCATAGTAACTAACGGAGAGTAAGGCTTAGGAGGAGGAAGGATGGTATGGGGAGAAACCTAGAGGAAAGCAAGTGAGGTGACTATACATATGTTTGCAGGTATCCGAACAGGAAATTGGTAGAAATCATTCTAGGTAGTCTCAAGTTTTTTTAATGAAGTCAGATGCAGGGTCGTCTGAGTGAAAGGGTAGAGAAGCCTTTGGGAGGACCAAAAGCTTGGAGTAACTTTTCAGTAGAAGGGGGATGAAATGGACAGCATCAACTGCCCAGGTGCCAGTCTTCCGTGCACAATTTGGCATTCCAAATACGGGCATGGAGAAGGCATCCTGCTTTTGGTCTGGGCCTGGGGTGTTGCTGGTCAAGGATAAACCACAGAACCAGGGAACCAACCAGTCTTCAAATGACCCACCGTTCCCCTCCTCGCCACTGGTTGTCTCCTGAAGTCTTCATTCTACTTCTTAGTGGGTTCTACCGAAAGTAGCTGAGAAACAAAGAAGGTAACTCTTTTCCCCCAAGATGTCCCAAGACAACACTTAATAATCAAAATAGCACTTTATTAAGTCCTTTGACTCTTCTTAGCTTCTCAATTGAGACAAAAACCAACTAACAAAACATGTCAGAGGCAAAGCCAGAAATAGCCTGTAAAAAAATATTTCGGCTCTGATTTCACAGAAATTTTACACAGGAGAATCTCAATTCTTAAAATGATGCTAGAACTATAATCAGTAGTGCCCCAGGGGTCAGTGTGAGGAGAATATAAGGGATCACAAACAATCCAGATTCTGAAGCAAGGCAAGGATCAAATGGATATAAATTCCTCCCCTTAATAAAATGGTACAGTACATTTCCTTAGACATCGACAATGAAGGGCATGATTCCAACTCCTCCCCTCCCCCAAACAACCTCCCAACTAGAGCTAGCAGGCTACAAAACAATGGAAATGTCAGGTCACCCTCCTGTTCTGTGCGCCCCTCCATTTCCTCTTTCACCCTAGATGAGTTGTCATCTTTCCATGAAAGAATGCCAAGCCTTCAGTCAGTCTGACTGGCAGTTCCTGCTCTTCAGGTTCTCTGGATGCTTCAAAAGGGTGGTAATGTGTTACCGGAAAGACTACCCTCCTTGGCGGTCTGTTTTCCAGGCTTCCACCCCTGGTGAGTCACCTGCAAGCTTCTATTATGTATAAGGAGATCTATGATTAAAGGAGACTTCACAGGAGTCTCATGAACCTGAAGTTGCCTCTCTTGACAGTGACCCTTCTGAATTTAGGTTGAATTATACAGGTGTTTTGGTGGAGATCTTCCAGATTCCGAGTCAGCTAGCATGTGGAAGCAGCTACAAAGAAAATCATGACATAGCAATACTAACAACATCGGCCCTGAGTAGCAACATTCCAAGCAATGAATTCAGAAGCTACCCGTTAGGCAAATGATAAGTCAAAGCAAGAGTAGTCAAGAGATTTAAATCTTGCACATGTGACTACCAAATCCTTCCTTAAAATTTATTTACTGTACATTTTTAGTAAAGAGGTAAGAATATAACTTTTGGTCCTATTATTTAAATACTTATTTGATGATCATCCTTTTAAAAAATCCTTTGATCCAAGGGATACATTAAAACATATGTAAAAAAAATGAATTTTCTGGTGGAAAACAATATGGAGGCTCCTTAAAAAACTAGAACTACCATATGATCCAGAATCCCACTCTTGAGCATATATCCAGAGAAAAACCATAATTCAAAAAAGATACATGTACCCAGTGTTCACTGCAGCACTATGTACAATAGTCAAAACATAGAAGCAACCTAAATGTCCATCGACAGAAGAATGGATAAAGAAGATGTGGTACATATTTACAATGAAATATTACTCAGCCATAAAAAAGAATGAAATAATGCCATTTGCAACAACATGGATCGACCTAGAGACTGTCATACTAAGTGAAGTAAGTCAGACAAAGACAAACATCTACTATATCATTTTTATGTAGACTCTATAAAGATGATACAAATGAACTTATCTACAATCAGAAACAGACTCACAGATTTAGAAAAGAAACTTATAGTTACCAAAGGGGGTAAATCAGGAGTGTGGGATTAACATATACATACTACTATATATAAAATAGATAACCAACAAGAACCTACTGTATAGCACAGGGAAGTCTACTGTAATAACCTATATGGGAACAGAATCTGAAGAGGAAGAGACATATATGTATATATAACTGAATCATTTTGCTGTACACCTAAAACTAACATAACATTGTCAATCAACTACACTCCAATACAAAATTAAATTTTAAAAAAGGAAAATGAATTTTCCAAAGTATCTTATTCAAAGTTATTTTATTACCAACCCTCTTCCACATGAATCTTTATTAGATACTATTGGAGATTAAACCATCCCTTTCCTCAAAAAACTAACAGTTTTTGAAAGGGCATAAAAACCAAAATAGGAATAGTCATTAGATAACACTAGTAAAACAGATCCTGAGAAAACATTTTTTTTTAAGTATAAGGAGAACAAGAAAAAAATGTCAAAATAAGCCCAAACAGTAAATGTTATTGATATATAATACAATGACAGATCAAGGAGGATTTGTACAGAAAAGCAGTAGCTTTAGCAGAAAAGAATTTAAGATGAGCCCACTCCTATTGCAGAGTAGGGAAAAATCAGGTAAGACACTGAGGAGCATGCTGGCACTGAGTCTTCCTCCAGGAACTTTGTTGCAAGGGGGAAAGGTTTATTTTCACAAAGCAATAAATAAATGAATTTCAGTCACTGCTTTACATAATTTGCCAGGTCTGACTCTTTGCGACCCCATGGACTGCAGCACGCCAGGGTTCCCTGTCCATTACCAACTCCTGGAGCTTGCTCAAACTCATGTGCATCGAGTTATTTATTCAAGCACTTATTTATTAGAGACATTGGAGTGCCTAGTAAAGTACCAAGGGGAACAAATCAGACATGGACATGTTCTCAGAGTTCATAGTCTACTGAAGAAGGCAGAAACAAAACAAATAATCCCAAAATAACTATGTGTTTATAACCATGATTAAATGAGAAGAAAAGGTACAGAAAAACCCAAACTACTTTGGGGGGACTCACAGAAGACCTCTCCATGAAGTGGAATTCAAATGGAGAATTAATCAGGTGGTAGGGAAGGGAGATCTAGGAACTGGCCATAACTCATGCAGAGGTTCTAAAACTTCATCTCTGTATCTCCAGAACCTCAACACTTAGCAGGCACTCAATAAATGATTATGGATACACTTTAAGTTCTTATGACATTCAGAAAATCTTTCATAAGGAAACAACCCCTAGATATAGGAAGGGAAATAAAAAGGAAGACCTACTGGCACAGAGTATTCTTTATGAAACAACAACAATTAGAAATAGCAATAATGAGTCAACAAATTATGTAAAGCAGTGATTGAAATATTCTGTAGCTATTATGCAAATAGTAATTTGCATAATTTTCAAATATGCACAATGTTGCAAATTTGCAACACACAAATAGTGATTATACAATTAAGAGGGGAAAGGTAACAAATGAGTGTATTTTGATTACAAATATGGAAAAAGTTGAAAATTAATAATAATATATGTCTTTATGTATCAACGGATAAAGTTATTAACTACCAACCATCCCACTTATGTTTCATACATAAAACTGCAAATTCCTTCAAATTTGGAGCAATTCTTCCAATCAATTTCAGACAAAGCCCATTCCCACCAACTCCATTCATTCTGGGCCCCCAAAGAATTGCAATATTACTTCAATCACATCTTTTATTTCTTATATTTCCATATAAGGCCTTATAGCTCCATAAAGTGTTTTCCCATACACGATATTTTGGCTATTAAATATATAATTGTTTCTTCCATGTGATTTTAATAGATTAGTATAATGTGCTCTACAAACTCTAAGGGCAGAAAACGAAGACGAACTAAAGAGTCTCTTGATAAGGGTGAAAGAGGAGACTGAAAAAGGTGGCTTAAAACTCAACCTTCCAAAAACTAAGATCATGGCATCTGGTCCTATCACTTTATGGAAAATAGAAGGGGAAAAGTGGAAAAAGTGAAAGATTTTATTTTCCTGGGCTCCAAACACTGCAGCCATGAAATCAGAAGACGCTTGCTCCTTGGAAGGAAAGCTATGAAAAATCTGACAACATATTAAAAGGCAAAGACATTACTTTGCCAACAAAGGTCCATACAGTCAAAGCTATGGTTTTTCCAGTAGTCATGTACAGGTGTGAGTGCTGTGTGCTTAGTCACTCAGTTGTGAAATTAGACTGAGTGCATGAAATTAGAAGACGCTTGCTCCTTGGAAGGAAAGCTATGACAAAATTTGACAACATATTAAAAGGCAAAGACATCACTTTGCCAACAAAGGTCCATACAGTCAAAGCTATGGTTTTTCCAGTAGTCATGTACAAGTGTGAGTGCTGTAAGCTTAGTCACTCAGTCATGTCTGACTCTTTGTGACCCCATGGACTGTAGCCCACCAGGTTCCTCTGTTCATGAGGATTCCCCACACAAGAATATTGGAGTGGGTTGCCATACCTTTCTCCAGGGAATCTTCCCAACCCAGGGATCGAACCCAGGTCTCCCACATTGCAGGTGGATTGTTTACTGTCTGAGCCACCAGGGAAGCCCACAGGTGTGGGAGATGGACCGTAAAGAAGGCTGAGCGTCAAAGAATTGATGCTTTTGAGTTGCAGTGCTAGAGAAGACTTTTGAGAATCCCTTGGACAGCTGGGAGATCAAACCAGTCAATCCTAAAGGAAATCAACCCCAAATATTCATTGGAAGGCCTGATGCTGAAGCTCCAACACTTTGGCCACCTGATGCGAAGGGCCAACTCATTGGAAAAGACCCTGATGATGGGAAAGACTGAAGGCAAAAGGAGAAGGGGGCAGTGGATGAGATGGTTAGATAGCATCACCGACTCAACGGACATGAATCTGAGCAAACTCTGGGAGATAGTGAAGGACAGAGGAGGCTGGCATGCTGCAATCCATGGGGTCACAAAGAGTCACATATGACTTACTGACTGAACAACAACCCAGTAAGGAGGAGGTGGCTCCTGATCTCCCACATGGGACTCCAAAGGACTTATTTTTTTTTACCACTGACTTTTAAATTACTATCACATATTCTTTTTATAGTTTTCTAATATTACTATCTAGAAAAAAATTTAAGTATATGTAAGTTATAGTCACACTTCATAAATTTGAAAAATTGACAAAAAGTATCATTCAAATATTAATGGCCTAATAAATACTGCAATGAATTTGTTAAGTGTGCTTTTAGCTGTTTTATGCATACCTTTAGTCACTTTTTTCTGATTATAAAATTAGACATGCTCACTAGAAAAAAAATACATAATTTGGAAAATAAAATTTTTTTGTAATTCCACCCCGCTTCTACAGCCAAAAAACCATTGCTAAGAGTTTGACAAACATAGTCAAGGCTATGGTTTTTCCAGTGGTCATGTATGGATGTGCGAGTTGGACAGTGAAGAAGGCTGAGCGCCGAAGAATTGATGCTTTTGAACTGTGGTGTTGGAGAAGACTCTTGAGAGTCCCTTGTACTGCAAGGAGATCCAATCAATCCATCCTAAAAGAGATCAATCCTGGGTATTCATTGGAAGGTCTGATGTTGAAGCTGAAACTCCAATACTTTGGCCACCTCATGCGAAGGGTTGACTCATTGGAAAAGTCCCTAATGCTGGGTAGGATTGGTGGCGGGAGGAGAAGGGGATGACAGAGGACGAGATGGTTGGATGGCATCACCGACTCGATGGACATGGGTTTGGGTAGACTCCGGGAGTTGGTGATGGACAGGGAGGCCTGGCGTGCTACAATTCATGGGGTCGCAAAGAGTCGGACACAACTGAGCGACTGAACTGAACTGAAGAGTTTGATACATAATCTTCCAGATCTCTTCCCTTTAGTTTTACAGGTCCATAATCCCTTACTTACAATCCTGATACTCAAAAAGCTCCAAAACATGAAAAACTTTATAATATTTGTTGTCAAATTCTACCTCAACAAACATAAGACAATTTGTCATCTTAATCTATCCCACTTAATGTGAATATTTATGTTTCACTGCAGAATGTTAATGTTTTGGATGACAGGATGCCATCCTAGTCCCCAGGGGAAGTGTTACTTAATAGAGGATGCATGGCCTTACATAAAACCGAAAAATCCTGAATTCAGGAATACATCTGGCCTCAATAGTTCAACTAAAAGATAGAGACTTATACTAACATGACTACCATCCATTATCACTGTTATTTTAGAAATGGACCATACCGTGCCTACTTCTCTGCAAGTGGATTTTTTTCACTCAGTAATATCAGGGACATCTTTCCATATCAATTCCCTATATTCCTTAACGGCCACGTGGACATGAGTGAGGAGGTAAAGGATAAGAACAATGAGGCAATCCCTGATTTTAAGGAAAGGGTAAGTAATTCAACAGTCAGACCCACAAAAACGGCTAGAGAGGAAGTCTCCAAGAGTAGATATTGCAGAACTGAGAGCCAGAAAAGCCCTTAGAGATAATGGCCTGATTTCTCTGTTGGACAGATAACCTCAGTGTAGACAGAAGTGATGACTCACTTGAGTTCACTGTTCCTCAGCAGTCAACCTGGGACTGTCCCCTCAGATTCCCAATCTCCCACCTTCCTACCACACACTGCTGTTGCCCTAAGACTCTGCACTTCATGACTGACTGAAAAATGTGAAAGTAACTTTCTCTGCGAGGGAGCACCAACTGCTCCCAGGGTTAGCCCAGCTGTCAGCGTAGAAATCTGCTCACCTGCCACGATGAATAGTAGCCATGCAAACTCAACGCATTCTTTTTTTTATAGTTTTCCAGCTAACAGTAAGACATATGGGAGGTCATCTCCTCCTTGAATTCATTACTAAGAATTCAAGCTCAAAGTTGGGTCACTTTTTCCTCAATACAAACCACAGTGTGTCAAGAGCATGTCATTTTCTTGACTAATTTGGACTTGTCTTTTGGGTTCCAAAGAGCTAACTCTGTACCAGAGAAAAGGACTATTCTATCAACTGGAAAACCACCAACACCATTCAGGTCTCCCCTAGAACTCCCTGCCCCTCACTCTGCCTCCAAACACCATTTAGCTCACTTGAATACGTCCCTCCCAGCTAGAATGCTTTCACTAACATAGAGCAAATCTTAAATATATATGCTCCCAGGAGACAGAAAAGCAAAGGAGAAAAGACAGACTAAAGCCACAGAATGTCAGCCTGCTTCTCCCTGCCCTCTTCCCCAACAGGCCCACAACCACGACCACACCTCCTGCCCACACCCCCCGCCCGCAGGCCCAGAGCAGGAAGTGTGCAGGAGTCGAGCGAGAAGCGCCATCTGCGAGAATGAAGATTTAGAAACACATTCCTCCAGAATCCTGGGGCCCTTCAAAGGAACCCTTACCCCACAAAGACAAGGGAAGTAAATGACAGTGATGCAGCCCTCACTCAGCACCCCTAGTGCGACAGCCCAATCGTTTATTTGGGGGATCAGCAGCTACCTTTAAGTAATTTAATCGAGCATCATTTCATGAAGCCACTACAATGTTTTAAATGAGCATTGCTTCAACTGTGTAAACTACATGACGAGAAACACGTGTCACGCATTTCTTACCCTGGGATCCTAACCCACAAAGCAAAGTGGTGCTTCATCAAAGGTCCGGGGTGAACAGGAAGCACCAGAACCTACTCATTTCCTTGGCTGAGGCTGCATGAGGGAGACGGGGATCTTTCAGGCACAGTCAAAACATTACCTACAATCCCTCAACAGAAATACCTGCCACTAAAGGACTGATCTCTGAGTGCTGTAAGATCGAAGTCACCAAGGATATTCTGGAATTATGTGAAGGTCTAAGCGAAGAGAAGAGCTTTTTTTAAAAAATATTATTTATTTTAATTGGAGGCTAATTACTGTACAATACTGTGGTTGTTTTTGCCATACATCAACATGAATCAGCCACGAGTGTACATGTGTCCCCCCATCCTGAGCTCCCCACCCACCTCCCTCCCCACCCCATCCCTCTGGGTTGTCTAAAGGGTCGGCATAGTCAATATCTCTGTTCCCACAAAGGAGAACTAATATTCCCTTCCTTCCCTCTCAGGATGCTGGGGCACATGGAGTTACAAAGCACTCTGAGTTTCCTGGTACAGGCAGCCATAGGGACGAGAGAACATTCTGGTAGTGTCTTCAAGAGGCACGGGACTCTAAGGAAGAGATGAGGACAGAGACTCTTCGGCAGCTTCCAGGCTCCGTTTCACAAATGATCCAGAGAGACAATGGGATGTTCTTAGTCTCCAGAGGAGTATGGAGCCAGCAGCCAAGGCGCAAACACTGCCCAGATAAAAGAAAAGTAATCTTCATTTCCTGTACAAGTCCATAGATCTAAATATCTGTCAGTTCTCTTTTATTTTTATACTGTTTGTATACAACACAAGGCAGGTAAATAAGTGTATAGGTGTTCTAGGGCCCAGTAGCCAACAGGTGGCCTTTGGATGGACTACCGTCTTGACCTCAGTCCTGACAGTGAGGGAGGGGAATGCTGGAGAGGAGAAAAAGAATACAAACCGGGTGACCGTGAAAGCAAGAAACATCATATGAATACCAGTGCCAGTTTTCTTCCCAGCTTTACATCCCTGTAACACACAGACCTTTTGGGGGTCTTTATAGGACTTCCCTGGTGGCTCAGATGGTAAAGAATCTACCTGCAACGCAGGAGACCCAGGTTCAATCCCTAGGTCAGGAAGATTCCCTGGAGAAGGGAATGGCAATCCACTGCAGTATTCTTGCCTGGAGAATCCTACGGACAGAGGAGCCTGGTGGGCTACAGTCCATGGGGTCGCAAAGGTCAGACACAACTGAGTGACTAACACACACACGCATAATATACTGTCACAATTCTCTGTATGGTCACTTTATTCATCCTTGCATCCCAAGCGCAGTCCTGGCATCTCACTGACATTTAATAAATACAGTATTTCTAACATTACCATGAGCACAAGAATGAACATACAGACAGCAACCAGAATTTCTAAAGTGACAAGTATCCCCATTCCCCACCAGAAGGATCAGCAAGGTTTCAGCTGGCACTCTCTGTACCCTCTGTGGCACCAGCTGCGCCCTCCAGCACAGGAGAACTGGGCTTGGACCCAGACTCTGTGTCTTTTGTTAACACTATGTCTCTGGGAAAGTTACTTAACCTCTCAGAGCCTCCATTTCCAATCTGCAAAATGGGGATACTATTTCAACTGAACTGATGAGAGAGTAAATAGGTAACAAATATTAAGGACTGATACACAGTAGGTGCTCAATAAACATGGGGGTCGGGGAGGAACAGCATAAGACAGCAGATCAGTCATCAAGTCCCAGCTATACCTTTAAGTTACAGGCTGTGTAACCTCCTGAGTCCCCTCAATTGAAATGGAAATGATGATCTACCTGCCTTAAAGAAAGACTGTGAGGGTCAAAGTAGGAAATGCGCATGAAAGGAAACATGGAAAACCCTATGAAACCTGTAAAGCACTAAGCAAACAAACTGCCACTTATAAGCCTCGAGGGCAGACTTGTAAGAATGTAAACTGATACCATCAGCAGTTTATCAAATTCTCAGAATGATTCCACTTAACAACACTTCCAAAGAATGCCTCAGTGTTAATCTGTCAGTCTGCTGGTCAGCTGGACAACCAGTCCTAACTGGTCATCTTCTAGGTGCCAAGCAGCTGCTGGGAGCAGAGGATGCACCTGGACCCTGCCTTCAGGAAGCTTAGAGTCTAGGAGGGGATAACTAATCAATTGTAAATAACTGTATGTAAAGTGCTACAAGGAAGAAGTGCCTTTTGCTAGGGAAGTGTAAGATGGGGAGAGGAGGGACTAACCAGGCCTGGAGGATTCACAGGAAAAATGATATTCACCAAGGGCTACTTAGCTTTGGTGACTGTGACAGAGGAGAAAGAAGAGGATAAACTTCAGCCACAGAAGTTACATACCAAGGTTGGAGCACAAAGCAGCTCAGCAGAGTTTACTAAAATTAAGAACACCAGTAATAAAGGCCTGGGCTTTCCTGGTAGCTCAGCTGGTAAAGAATCTGGTGCAACGGCAGGAGGCCTGGGTTCCATCCCTGAGTGGGAAGATCCCCTGGAAAAGGGAACGGCTACCCATTTCAGTGTTCTGGCCTGGTGAACTGACTGTATAGTCCATGCAGTCGCAAGGAGTCGGACACGACTGAGAGACTTTCACTTTCTGTTACTGGCCCCATAAAGAACTAGAGAAGCTTTCCTCCATTTTGACACAATCAAAGCAGAAAAGTGGCTTATCAAGCCTGCGCATCAGAGGCAGAGTTTTGTTTCCCTCCATCTGCTGGCAAATCTGGTCCCACCTCCCGCCTCTCCAGAGGCCACACGTGGTTCAGAGGGCCTCATTAGTTGATCTACCCAGCCTTTCCTCTTATCCATTCAAAATCCACTTTCTGGCCATGCACCTCCGGAGCATTCTAACACTGGGCGCCCTATCTGGCTGTGACCCCTTCCCCCAAAACACCACACTGTTCAGCCTGCCATTTAGGAGGACGTAAAAATATAGTGTACTGCAGGCAAAACTGGAAGGTTGGCCAGTAAATCAACTGATCTCAGATCATATCAGAAAGAAGAATGGAAAGGAACTGGGGAATTCCTTTGTGGGTTTCGACAACTTTCTTGGCACCTGGATGAACCAGCTTTGGGAAACTAGTGAGATACTCTCTTCCCAGACCTATTAACTATCTTCCTCATCCCATTGCCCCAGCCAGGCTCAGTAAAGTGCATTTCATCCCATTCCTGAAGAACCTGGGTCTTCTCTTCCTTTCTCTTTGAATAAAGGTGGCTGCATCCTTCCTTACTCTGAGGACACTTCACTGAGTGAAGTTATCCCGCATGGCATAAAATGCTTTAGTATCTAACACCTCAGATCTGCCAATATAAATTACTAAGGAGATTCATTACCAACTGCACTAGACTTCTGGTGTGTAAAACAGAGAGAAACATCATTAACTAAATTCTAATGAAAACAGACTGAGTACCTCTGTTCAAGGGACATACCTTAGGTGTCTTGCCTCCTATGACCCCTGAGTTAACAATGACCACCACTTAGAGGTAATTAAATCTAAACTGAGAGCACAAATATCCACAAAATGGGGATTTGGGAATAAATGACGAATGTCCCAATTGCATGAGGCCCAAAAACACCACTGTTAACCCAGCAGGCAAGAGGTACCAGGTGGCTGCCAACCACCTGGATGTGGGCACCGAGGCCTGAGAGAGAGCAGGTGACCGAGGAGCGGGGGACGGATTTGTCTGTCCTGACATGTTCCATACAGTCTTGGAGATCATCAGAAAGTTACCATCAGCACAAGGAAATTACTTTAAACTGCAACACCCCATCCCCATCACTCCAAGGAAAACAGTGAGACAAGGAAAACAAGTGAAATAAAAAGCAACTGCATTTTTTAAGTAATTAAATTTCCCTCAAACCTGGCCCAAACCAAACCGCCTTAGATAAGCAGCGTCTCCAGGATTTTCACCCAAATACCATCAGTTTTTGGAATATCTACCACTGGTTCCTCTCTGGACCAGTTCCCCACCTCTCACTATCAAACTCAAAGGAACTCAAACACAGTAATCATTAGTGAACAGACTGTAAAATAAGGGGCAGCAGACAGGTCCAAGTAAATACATGGTACAATTCCGAAGCCATCCCTAAACTTAAAAATGACTTGTGAGAACTTCATTAGCTAAGTTATGGAATGAAGACGTGAATGAGAAAAACTAATGCTTAGGAAAAGGAACTCATTTAAATATTCATTCCTATAATGGCTGTCTGGTTGAAGTCTAGGACAGAATGGGTCACAAAACACAGGCAGAAAGATGCGGAATGTTTGCTCATGCTTGCTTTTGCTCATGAAGTTTAATTTCTTTAGAATTCTGCATTAAGGCCATATTAGACACAAAATAAATTTGTTGTCCCTAGAAGTATTGGGGTATCTGTTTCCTCTATGAGGTAAGCTCCTTGAAGGTAGAGAACCTATCTTTTTATTTCTTTATGATCCATGTCTAACAGAACCCCAGACACATAATAAGTGATTCAAGAAAGTGCTGAACCTGTTGCAAAGTAACAGTTAATTTAAAAATATCTCAAAAGAATTTAAAAAAAAAAAAAAGGCCATCAGCAGAAGCTATAGCCTTAAGCACTATGAAATTCCCCTGACTACCTTCAGTGACTATTTGTAGGGTACGGCCAACACTTTCTGCACCAGCATGTGCTGGTAAGTTCCATTACAGGTCTCTACCTAGTAATTCACTGTTCTACTAAGAGAGCATAAAATTAAAGGTAGAAGAAATGTATAGTACAGCAAGCACAGGGTTTGAGGGGAGGTAAGTCCCAGAGAAAGCCCATCAGATGTGTGCTATGAGATTATCTGATCTCACCCCACTGCTAAGACAGGCACCATGGTGAGGACCTGTTGTCTGCTGCAGAAGCACACTTAGCACACGGAACATGTTCTCTGTAACCAGGGTCTATGAACTCTTAAGCCCTTGATAATTTCTTTGGCACAATATCAGAATTAGGAGATACATACCTTTAAAAGGCAAATACATGGATAATACATCCAAAGGCAAAGTTCATCTCCAAGTCTTACATCTTGCTACTAATCAATCACCTGAAGCAGGTGTAATGCCACCTGGTGGTTCTCTGCAGGGGTTCAAACTCCAGCTCCATCACTTAACTAGGCAAGTATCTTAACCTCTTTGAGACTCAGTGGCCTCAGAAGGAAGGGCTAATAAGAAAAATACATCTCAAAGGCATTCTGAGGATTGGATAGGTTAATGTGTGTGACACACTCAGCCTGACACCTAATTAACCTTTACTGAGTACCTACTATTATTATGCATGATCCCATCTTCACACGACTCCATTTGTCACTTCTCTGCTCCCTCTGGATCCTGCAGCAGAACTCTTAGAAGGCACAAGTTGAGACTCATGGTGGAGGATCGTTTATCCTCTTCAAAAAGCACAGTTCCATCAGATTTACACCACCATCGAATTTCTGTTTGAGGCTCTGTCAACCTGGTCTCCAGATACATATACTGGAAGTTTTGGTCTATGAATGGGGAAAGGATATGAATGACCTGCCAATCCTACGTAGGGGTCAATGTTAACTAGAAGCCGTGGGAGATAATACATCCAACATAGGCCCCTGTCTTTTTATGTGAAGTCTAAAATCTACGTAATCTGGAATAATTAAATATTAAGTGGAGACCTCTAGAAAAGACTTGAAAACACTCTCCTCATGATAGCCTCAAAGGGACCACAGATGACAGAAGACCTTAGAGAGAGAGACTGTCCTCCATAAACGTTCTCACAGGAGAAGGTTCTGAGAAGGGACGGTATCTGTATGTGAATATCTTGGGATCTGCTGCCCTAAAAACAGGGGAAAGGGGAAAATGATTTGTGAGGAAATATACTAGAAAAGGGAACTGCTGGAGGGTGAGTGTGCAGCCTAGTGTTGTGACAGGAACAGAAAGAGCCCCTCGCAGGCCTAAGAAGGTCATTGTCTCAAAGTGGAAACTGAAAAACTATCACATGAAGTAGCAGCCTTGGTAAGCAACTCAAGCCTGGCCTCAGTCACTCCACTGGGAGCTCGAGGCTGTCACTGGAACTTGAAAAAAGAAAGGAAAACTTAAGTCCCAGATGATCTCTAAGATCCATCTAGCTTGAAGGAGCTAGCAATCTGGATCTGGTGAAAACAGAAGGTCACAAAACCAGCCATGGGAGGCGATTTTAGAGTCATACTCAAGAAAAGATCAGCAGGGCCAGTACCCTCATCAGAGCAGACCAGCAGGTGACCAGCCCACCTTTCTTATCCACGAGCAAATCTGTGGATTACAGGCCCTGGTGGTGCTCCAGCTGTACCTGCAGCTGTTGTCTGCCCCAGGGCTGGCTCTGCCGGCTGGAAAGAACAAGTCTGGTCACATAGCAGCCACCCAACACTCTCCATGGGCTCTTCTCATAGGGAAGTTACTTTCAAACATCAAATACTTTGTTTATGTGCTGCGTGCTAAGTCGCTTCCGTCATGCCCGACTCTTTGTGACCCCATGGACTGTAGGCCTCCCAGCTCCTCTGTTCACGAGATTCTCCAGGCAAGAATACTGCATTGGGTTGTCATGCCCTCTTCCAGGAGATCTTCCCAACCCAGGAATCGAACCCGTGTCTCTTACGTCTCCTACATTGGTGGGTGGGTTTTTTTTTTTTTTTTTTACCACTAACTCCATGTGGGATGCCCATACTTCATTCAACAAATCACCAAAAAAAGAAGAAAAAAGGATGAAATTGGGACCTCCCTGGGGGTACAGTGGATAGGAATCTGCCTGCTGGTGCAGGGGACACAGATCTAATCCCTGGTCTAGGAAGATGCTACAGAGCAGCACGTGCTGCAGACCAACTAAGCCCATGGGCCACAACTACTGAAGCCTGTACACTCTAGGGCCAGCAAGCCACAACTACTGAGCCTGCGAATTGCAACTACTGAATCCCGTATGCTGAGAGCCTGTGCTCCACAACAAGAGAAGCCACTGTAATGAGAAACTCATGCACCACAACTAGTGAGTAGGCCCCACTTGCTGCAACTAGAGAATGCCAGCACACAGTAACAAAGACCAAGAACAGCCAAAAATAAATAAAATTTTTAAAGAAAGGATGAAATCGGTCACTCATCCCAGCTTGCAGTGTGCTACACCTGCCACACAGCAGCTTACTTTCCTGGGAACCTCTGGCACACAATAGACCCGTTGGCCTGCCTCTGTGTGCATCACAAGACACTTCCGCTCTGCGATGGCTGAGAAATGCCAGGCACTGTCTCACTTGACTCCTGACCCACTTCCCACTGGCTCAGTGGAGTTACGTCTTTTATTTTATTTTCTTCTTTCGCCTCCAGTGCCATTAAGCTGCAAGCCTGGCAGCAGACGTGGACGACATCAGAATTCTCAGAGCTGGGGGAACTTTCAGAGATCTGCCGGTTCCATCAACAGCCTAAACCAAGGCTACACCTCTTTCTCAAGCCCATAAGAAGTCATGTCCTTCAAATGAGAACCTTCATGGTGTTTCAGAGGTAAATGGGCATCATTTCAGAACGACGAGGGAAGATTACTAAAGGCAAGAAGTCACCATCCAAAAGAACCACTATTAACAAAATATAGGCCTGGTGTAGCATAAAGGGGACGTGATTCTGGGGATAGAAGGCTCACACTTAAGACTGTCAGAATCCTGGAACTGAGAGAAAGCCAAGAGGTAAGGCTGTGCTTTCCACAGAAGATAGAACCTAGAAAAAACCTATCCTAAATAATCCAGACCAACTGCCTTGTGCCATATATAATTCCACTCATCTCAGCCTAATAAGTTATAAATGACACTTTTTAAACATATTCAGACTCAATTGTTTTAACTAATGTTTACACTTTCACAGTGTGTCATGTGTTGTTACACAATGAGTATTATTCAAAATATCACTTGGTTACCCAAAAAAAAAAAAAAAAAAAAGGCCAGGTCTTACTATTGTACATTAGATAAACGTCTTAGGTTTAAGACAAACATCTAAGGAAATCTGTCACTCTGCCTTTGTATTGTCTATTCCTGGTTCTATCATAGCTCCAGAATGAATGAAAAGTTAAGACCTTTTCCTTATACAGCCTAGTTCTTTTGTAGTTTTATAAGAGAAATCAACCAGTCTGAACAGATGAGTCTTCTCTATCTACCTAGTGTCTTATTTTGCAATGAGCTGGTCACTATTTCTCTAAAGAGCCACCCTTTTGGAAGATCTCTCACTTGAGTCATAGTCATTTGAGATTCATTAATTTCCTAACAAGAGTTACAGTGACCCTTTCTCCAGGCAGTACACTAGCCTCCCAGCCATTCCTTTGACTTATTAATCCAAATAACTACTTGATTACAGCAGTAACTGGTCTGCCATAAATACCAATCAGGCATAACATGAAGTCCAGTTAATAGCCAACTATTCCCAGCCCCCCGGAAGCACTCAGAAAAAAAGGAAAGCAAGTGATTCAATTAGAACAGTTATCTGCTGATCCACTGAGACACTGAAAGGGTCAAAACTGCATTTGCCAGAGATAAGTCTTAACTTGGCTTACTTAATGGTAACATCTTTGGCTGTCTTAACAGAGATGCTTGCTACACAGTTCTTGGACCTTACCAGCAATTTTCACAGGGTGTTGTCTAATGTTAGCTGCTAGAGACATAGACTAAATGGCCTTTCTGGATGCTGATCTTCAACGGATCATTTATGACATCTAACAATCAGTTCTTACGTGGTAATCAGTAAACCTGGTTTTAAGACTCCACGGTGGACCAGAACACACTGGAAAATTTGCAGTGAGAGATGGAAAGATCTGTGGCATTTTCAGCGAGGGCTAAAACACCTCCGCCCTGTGGGTTCTGCCGTACAGCCACAACAATGACACTGGCGAAGGGCAGAGTTCCTGTGGAAACACTTACGGTGCGCTTCTTCTGGTGGAAAAAACAAAGGCCTCACGCCGAATTGTGGGCAGTGACCGAGCCCAGTGGAACCAGGGGTCTAGCGCAGATAGTTCCGAGCCCAAACCAAGATAATCATTAACTTCACATACATGAAGATAAAAATCTGTAATTAACTGGAGGACAAAGCCCACAGATATGACATAGTCTGGTATTTTGAGATTTTCGAGCTGCCGCCCTTTGAGTAACTCATAATCCAGGGCATATCTCCCAGGCTTTTCTGAAGTTGGGAGAAGACAAAGCACCAGCATCTATATTTACAGTAGTTTGAGTGATTATGTTATATGCTAATAAATGAGTTAGCTCCACCTCCACCACCCTCTGCTTGACTCTAATGACTAGTTTAGCCTTTAAAAGGGCACTCCCTTAGGCTGCAAATGAGTCTGGCACTCCTGTCCAGAACAGAGCTGGACATCTACCCTGCACGCTGCCTCTCCCAGGAGCCAGTCCAATTACATGGCACAGGCAGGCCACTCTGCTCAGTCTGCCATAGGCCCACCCCACACAAGCCTCAACCATTACACTATCTTGTACCACCTCTGGGGTAAGGAGGAGAACCCTTTCTTACCCCTCCCCTCAAGACACCCAACTCAACCATTTATTCAGCACCTACCAAAACCAGCCACTGGGAGAATCAGCAGGGTTAGGATAGTCCCTTGCCCTCATGAAGCAAGCTCCTGCCAATGGTCTGAACCAGACACAGTTTGTCTTTATTAATTTTTAAAAATTTTTTAATGAATTTAGCCTTTAAATTTTTTTTTAAATTTTTTATTGAGTATAGTTGATCGACAATGTCGTGCTGGTTTCAGGTACATGGCAAAATGACTGTTACCTATGGGGCTTTCCTGGGGGCTCAGTGGTAAAGAACCTGCCTGCCAGTGCAGGAGATGTAAGTTCAGTCCCTGGGTCGGGAAGATTCCCCTGGAGGAGGGCATGGCAACCCACTCCAGTATTCCTGCCTGAGAAATCCCATGGGCAGAGGAGTCTGGGCAGGCTACAGTCCGTAAGGTTGCAAAAGAGCTGGACACAACCTATTGACTGAGTATAGCATGGATTTTTATCTATATATTCTTTTTCAGATCTTTTCCCCATACAGGTTATTACAAAATATTGAATATAGTTCCCTGTGCTACACAGGAGGTCCACATTATCTATCTCATATATATATATATATATGTGTGTGTGTGTGTGTGTGTGTGTGTATATATATATACAGTTTGCTTTTAAAAGGCACTGAAGTGTTAGCCCTGTGTAAAATGACCCACATGGGTAAAATTCTAGGGAAAAAATACAAATCCCCAAGGGAGATATGGGACAGGAGGTTGTGCCACCATAAGCCTGATGAATACTGCCTTTCATATGAAGACTGAACTTGGGTGTATCCTCCTCCATGACGTCCTCCCTGAAGCAGCTTTACAATCCCCTACGTCCTGCACACATTTCTATTCCTCAGCTCCCCGATGATGAAACAATGGGCTTGTGCCGTCTGCCTCACGCAAGGTGAACTCCTTGAACTGTGCACCCCTAGCACCTGAAGCAGGTGCCCTGGGAATGCCGTGTGTGTTGGTATGTTGATCTTCATGCCCTGGCCTGTCTGTGGGTGTGTGTATGGTTACATAGAAAGTGACACATTTTTGCTACATGACCTCCTTCACCCCTGTCTCCTCCAGTGTTATGTAACAAGTCCTCTCTCCAAACTACAAAGGAATACCTGCTCTCCTCCCCCAATATGTACTGAAAACGAAGATAATTAGTCATGAATAGATGCAGGAAATCCTAATAAGCTTATCTGTACCTAGATCATGAACTGGGAGACAAGGAGAGATGGGAGAAGGAGTGGGGAAGGGAGACAAGGGCCAGACTCCTGGGAATCTTCCCAAGGGGCCTGAACTTTATAGGCAATGGGAAGCCTTTTAAAGACTGCTAGCAGCAGAGAGGTTAAGGTTGGGTTCTAGATAGCTCATCCAGGAAGCTCTGAGGAGGACAGATTTGAGGGAGTAGATTCGTGGTGACCAATTCCAAGGCTACTGAAACAATTTATCTGTGTGATAAGGGCCTGAACAAGTGTGGTGCTGATGGAAAAGAGAAACTGACTCAAGAATATACAGCAAGCCAATTCAGAAGGACTTGGCAGCTGATGAAAATAGGAAAGAAGTGGGGAGAGAGAGAAAACTGCACAATGAAGCCCAGGTGCCCAAACGATGATGAGATGAACTCTGACAGGGAAAATGCGTGGAGGAGCAGGCAGGGATAAAGATGGGGTATTTAGTTGTGGGCAGTGTTGACTTGAAGACACCTGAAGGATGCCCAAGTAGCTCTGTCCAGCAATCATATTAGACATGAGACCTTAGGCCTGTTCTTGAACCTTCTAAGCCACAGTTTCCTTAGGTAAGAAATGCAGGAACCATGGAACTGCTCATCCCTCAAGACTGTTGCAAAAGACTGAAGGAGACAGAGTATAAAGCCCTTCGCCCTAAGTTTGCCCCAGTCCAAGAAGCATTAATCAAGTTCAGGGACAAAGACGGGAGATAGAGTTTTAGAAATTCTTGGCCTATGTGCAATACAATTAAGACCATGAGAGCAGATGAGACTATCTGGAGTCAAGAAGACAATACAAAGACAAACCCCAAGGAAACACCAATATTAAAGGAGATTAAAGGATGAGGAAAGAGATGCAATAGGAAACAAAAAATTCCCAGAAGGTGCTGGAGAAACACTGAAGCAGGAAGGCTAAGAGAAGGAAGCAGCAGGAGTAAGTGACATGATTACATGGTCATTCCCGGGCTTTGCAGGAGTATTTGCAGGTATTCACACAGGGATGTAGGCAGAAGGCAGCGTGCACTGGGAAGAATGAATGGGCTGGAGAGGACAGATGCAGTCAGCTCTTTGGGAAGATGGCTGAGATGAGAAGGGGAGACACTGAGCCTCACCTCAAAAGGGAAACAAGCAAGGCCAAGACAGGCCTGGGTCATTTATTCTCTGGGGCTTGGGGATCTTGAGTGCTTAGACATCTGGGTCATTTCTAAAGGGAAGGTTTTGGGAGGAAGGGAGAGGATGAAGGTACAGGAAGTGAAGTACCTGAGCCAGACAGACACAGAGGGGACCCAAACAGAGCAGGTTTAGGACTGGGCCTCCTCCCAAAACTGCCTGCAGGATATGGCACAGGTGGGAGCAGGAAGTTCACACCTGTGCACTTCAGTTTTCTTGGAACATTAGGGCCCTTGACTACAGAGAAGACTCTGGGTGTTAGGAAATACACTTAAATTCTGAGTACAACCAGGACTCTAATCTGAGCTCTTCCCACTAATGACTCAAGCAAAAGACAAGTAAGGAAGCAAGGGTCTTGTGAAGAGTAAGGGGAGAGGGAGTTGGGGGCGGTGCTTGGGGATACTTCATTATTTTTCTTTTAATTCTCTCAGTCAGTTTCTTCCTTTTATAATGTAGGCTTCACTGAAGCAAAACTGTCAGCAGGTAATTTGACTTCAAAATACTAATAGAAATGATATTAATGCAAAGTCTCCTTTGATATCTTGACAGGAACAATTTTTCAGAATCATTATTTTTCCTGTTTTAAAACAAAATTCTACATGCACAAGCCCAACAGGACCAAATTATAGCAGAAGGAATCAACAATGAGCATCAGAAATTTCATTCAGAGAAGAAAATGCACACTGGACTCCTAACTGGGCAACTTCACAGGCCACTTATTTATCTTTCCAGAAACAGGATATGTTTTTTAAAAATAAGCTTCAGTTCAGTTCAGTTCAGTCGCTCAGTCGTGTCCGACTCTTTGCAACCCCATGAATCGCAGCATGCCAGGCCTCCCTGTCCATCACCAACTCCCAGAGTTTACCCAAACTCATGTCCATCGAGTCGGTGATGCCATCCAACCATCTCATCCTCTGTCATCCCCTTCTCCTCCTGTCCCCAATCCTTCCCAGCATTAGGGTCTTTTCCAATGAGTCAACTCTTCACATGAGGTAGCCAAAGTATTGGAGTTTCAGCTTCAACATCAGTGCTTCCAATGAACACCCAGGACTGATCTCCTTTAGGATGGACTGGTTGGATCTCCTTGCAGTCCAAGGGACTCTCAAGAGTCTTCTCCAACACCACAGTTCAAAAGCATCAATTCTTTGGCACTCAGCTTTCTTCACTGTCCAACTCTCACATCCATACATGACCACTGGAAAAACTACAGCCAAATGGCAACTATTCCTTCACAGTCACAGTTAAACCATTATCCAGTTTATGCCCCTCACTGGTGTCCTTTTCTTACCAGAGGCAGGCTGCCGTTAATAGAGTCCTGACATCTGGTATACCAGAAGATGGTTTGAGTCAGTTTTTCCTACAATGAAAGCCACCTCTTATCACTTAAACACAAGTTAACATTTTATCTGGGGAATCTAGGGTTCAGCTTAGTCCTTTCACACACCTTTTACATGCATTTAAATAATCAAGGGAATAAAAATCACACTGGCATATTCACTCTCTCTAAACTACTCCTGAGGCTGCTCTTAAACTCATACAAAGTATTTATGTCTGTATCTGAAATAGGAATATTTTTAAAGAGATGATCTCTGAGCAAAAGTGGATGACAGTGTTTGAATTCTGAGGCCAACTCAAGACATGAGAACAAGGAGTGGCTTTTTCAGTCTATAAGTTTCCTGAGTCCCTCCCACATGTGGGGGACTTTGCCAGGGACCAGGGAGGCGCTGAGTGTCACTGGTGCTCACACAGATAGCTGGATGCTCACACAGATAGTGGTATAACTGGGCTGAAAGGAGGTCAGTGGCTAATATCAGGCCAACACCCACGAACACATTCTCACTCATCCCCAGACATCTGCAACAGCAGCGCCCCAGCAAATCAATACAACCACAACCCAGGTACAGGATGTGCATGACAAGAAGGCAAGGGGGCCCAGCAGGGAGACTCAGAAACAAAGTCTTCTCCGCGAAGCTTAAGAACCAACCAAGGCTTCTGAACAGCCAAAACCAAGGCTGCACCGAACATCACTATGAACGCTGTTGGGCCTTATTATGGAGCAAATGAAACTTTTGTTCTGAAAAGGTACACGTTTTCATATCAGACAGAACACATTTAACTTAAAATCACTGTGAAAGACCTAGGACCTCAAACAAGTGTTGAGTCAACTGATAAAGCTATAGATAATCGGTATGGGGGGAATGGTCATATTTTCTGTAAACCAAATCACTGTTGTTGGCATCCTTGATTCACTCATAAATCCACAAAGTCAAATGATGCACTTACAAAATTGTAGTTTTCCTCCTTGAAAGCATGAAAGACTAATTCACATCCAATGTATTATATGTTTATATGTTGAACATATGTATTATATGTTCAAACTTAAGTCAAAGAAACATCTTTTAATGCCTGCCTATTCAAAGAGGCTATTTACCATCTTTTCTCAGCAGTAAACATGCTCACTTCAGCTTTTGAGAGGCGGTTCCATTGGACTTTTGCAACTAAAATATTGCAACTTTACTTCTTTCTGGTTATTCCCCCTAACTCAGAACCTTCTCTCTGTTCAGCATCAGATGTGCTAACCAACAGACTCAAACTCAAGATTTTCCATAAACTAACTTTGGCCAACATTGCAACTATAGTAATTCTAGCTTCAAGTCCCCCAGATTCCTTTCGAGACCTTTCAGAATGGACATATGTGCAGAATTAACCCCAAACCCAGGATAAGGAAACCATCTCCTCTTTCACCAGTAACCATCCTATACTGATTTACAGACCAGAATCCTAAATGCAAAGCAAACATGCCAAGAAGGTTAGACTCAAAAACCCTTTCTAAAAGTCTAAATTCTAACCTATAAATTCCTTAAAATTAAAAACTCCAAAATTCTGTGTAAATAAACATCTTAGGGCTTTGAAAATTAATTTCAGAAAAGGTTGGGATCATGACTTAAGTATTGGGGTCGAGTGGTGGTAATTGTGACTTTGACTTTTCTGCAGTGGTATACGTCATGCGCTGTACTAGTTTACATAAGTCTTCACTACATTGTCACACAACCCTATGAGATAGGTAATAAGTTACAAGGAGAAAGCAGGGACTAGCAGAGGTTAAGCGACCTCATTAGTAAGAAGCAAAATGAATAGTTGAACCCAATCTGGCTGACACTCAACCATCACACTGTGATGCACTGCTAATTATAGTCGTTGTCCAATAAATATTCCCCAAAGCCTGTATTTGTGCGCTATGACTCTGTCATTGCAGATTCTGCGTTCTGATTCATATGGCTTAGGCAAATGCTCATGTGTCTTTTTACATTCAACAGAGACCAAATACATATTGAAGGGATGGTCAGAAATATTCTGGTGATCAGGCAGATGCCAAAATAGGCATAATCCAAAATTATTCAAAAACAGACAAAATTATCCAGACTTAATTCCCCAAATTATACTCAATCAGGTAAATGAGCTTGCGGGAGTCAGCAAGAATCAACTGTACCCACTTATAATTTTTGAGGTTTTATTTTCTTTATGATTACTGGCACTATGGTTATTAATTCTCCACACATTTATAGTTTCCTAAAAAAGTAAAACATCTGGGGTCCTATCAATTTTATCACTGCAGTACAATTATCTTATCTAAGTATTAAAACATTCTGTTACTACTTATGACTCCATAGAAAATAAATATATCATTTAAAAATTCAAGAACCTGGATGAAACTTTGATGTCTTTGTTTCCTTTCCTCTATTCTTTTTTTTTTTTTTTTTGGAACTTATGGCACTGAAACAGGTCACAAGCAGGCAGATGCTTCAGTGTCATTTGAGGGATGCCCACAAGACTAACAGGGGGGTCAGTGATAAAGACTCCACCTGCAAATGCAGGAGACGCCAGATCAATGCCTGGGTCAAGAAGATCCCCTGGAGTAGGAAACTGCAACCCACTCTAGTATTCTTGCCTGGAAAATTCCATGGATAGAGGAGCCTTGCAGGTGACAGCCCACAGAGCTGCAAAGAGTCAGACACGAGTGAGTAGGCACGCACACATACAAAACTACAACCTCCCCCATTCCTCAGGAAGCGCCCACATCACCACCTTCATTGTCTAAAGTGAAACCATCCGAATGTCTTTCCTTGGCCAATATGATTATTTTCAGAAGGTCCTTGTCAAAATATTAATTTCCTTGGGAGATTAAAAGCAGCCAAAGCTACCATGTCTTGGGGGCCGATTTTGTGCTACCAGTCTTCTGCGGTAGCTAACTGGAACACCATTTTCCAGGAGAGAGAATAGAGCTGGGATAATACCCTGCACCTGCTAACACCAAGTCTCTCCTCTTTCTCATACCTTCTGCCTGTTCCTCCACATGTCAAGCCTGTTGCCGCCTTTGGGCCTTTTCCTGAGCTGTCTCCTTTGCCTGGATGCTCTCTATAATCTTCACATGGCTGGATGCTTCTTGCCACGTGGGTCTCAGCCAAAATGTCACCCTGAGTCCTCTGTCCACTCTAGGTCAAGCAGTCACCTTGTCACTCCATCACACCACCCTGTTTTAATTCTCTACTTAGCACCTAACCACCACGTGCTACTCTTGTAATTACCTGTTTGCCTGCTTGTTGTCTGTCTCTCCATGAGAGGGTAGAAGCCCTGTGAGAGCCGAGGTTCTGAATGTTGTGTTCTCTGCCCCAACTATAACACCTAGAACAGAGTGGGGCACCCAGCAGGTGCTCAATATAGATCAATGAATGATTGAATGGCTTGCCTGCTGCCTCCTCCACACATTAGGATGGTGTCAGGAAAGAATCAAGTTCAGAGGGCTAGATCCAAGCTTCACCTCTGACTAGCTAGGGGGTTGCACTCTGGGAAATCTCCATTCAGCTCAATTTCTAGGATCATCAGGCTGTTTTCCAAGGCGTCATCTAGGTGAGCCGTAACTCAGGAACAGAAAGTCTTGTTGGGCTGGTGGCTCAGATAGTAAAGAATCTGCCTGCAATGCAGGAGACCTAGGTTTGATCCCTGGGTAGGGAAGATCCCCTGGAGAAGGGAACGGCTACCCACTCCAGTATTCTTGCCTGGAGAATTCCATGGACAGAGGAGCCTGGCAGGCTACAGTCCACAGGGTTGCAAAGAGTCAGACATAACTGAGTGACTTTCACTTTCAAGACGGACCCAGGCCACAGGAGACCCGGAATCACAGGACAAGAGGAGCAGGCAAGCACCACTGATTTCATTGTTCTGTCTTGGACTAGCACAGTGGTTCACCATAAGGCCCAGTACAGCTCAAGAAGAGGGCAAATATTTTAAGTATACTGATAAATCCTTTCTCTTTTTATAGGGGGTTATCTTAACAAAAGACATCAAGCCAAGGTCATTCATAATGTCCCAGTTTTTTTTTTTTTTTAACTTTCCATCTATTACAAACCTCAAAGAAACCTTTCAACAGTAGAGACTTCTGAAAATACCTAAATAACACAACCAAATAGGTCCTAAAATGGGTCATCATTTAGTATATTTCACTGGGAGACAGAAGTGAGAACACATTTTAAGTACATACCCTAGGAATTAAAAATTAATAAAAACCTCATTTTTGACACCTTTTAACACCTGAAGCCGGGTGTCCACAGTCAGGCTTCTGGGGACCACAAAACTGATGACACTGTTCCCAGCATGTTGTCAATATGAACATATGTGCATTTTTCTAGAAACAGGGTCCATAGTTTTTATCATCACTAAAACGGTCCAGGGTTCAAACACGGTTTCAGAAACACTCCATCTACTAAAAACCCATTCTGAACTCTTCTGTACTGTGATAAATCAAGAGTAATATATAATAAAGCACTTAAGAGATCCACAGCTCAAAAATTAATAAATGCACTTTGTTTAGGAAATGGTGTTAATACAGCTTTTGTGCGCTCTTCCAAAAATAATTTCAGAGCCTAGAACAAATCAGTATCAGCAGAACAATCTCCAGAAGCTATTTCAGAAGGGAGCAGAAATTGCATTGCCTAATGGAACAATGATCAGAGCCACATAACTCTGATACTGGAAGGGGCCACAGAGCACAGGATGCCCAGCCCCCATCATCACAGACAAGAACATTAAAGCCCAGGGTGAGAACAGAGGCACATCAAATATAAGTGTTAGGAGACAGATGCAGAAATAGCGCCAAGTAAGTGCAAGAGATATATATGACTTGCAAATAAAAATTCAGCTTTGTGGTGCTGGTTTAAGCACTTGGAGAACAAGCACTACATTGAGAACATGCTCACACTAGCCCCATATGACTTATTTCAGTAAGGTAATTATGAGGGGCTCATGTTGGCCCTGGTCCTATCCTCTGGCAAATTTAACTTTTTTTTTAACCATAGAGCAAACTAAACACCTTTGGTTACCTTTTAAGCATTTCTCCCCCTGTAAGGTCAAAGTTGTGTCAGGGTGAAACTTATGCAAAAATCAAAGGAACTTTCCAGAAGGCAGCACATAATTAAAGCACTGTTGGTATAGTCGTTCTATTAAAATATCCTAGATGCTTTGACAATCACTGCTCTAATGTACTGGTGCTACAGAAACACACTAACATAATAATCTTGATAAATCTTTCTATATATGGCCATGATTCTCAACAAAAATTTCCCATCTCATAAAATTCTCCAGTATCGTACTTAAACACTACAATAGCCAATATCCTTAGGCCCATTCTACCATCTAATTAAAATGCCTATCGTACAAGTGATTTACAGGACTTGTCATCACGTAGGGTGGGTATACAGACTGGTGGCTACAGACACCCCATGACAACAAAGCATTAATTACCATGCTAGTGAGAACGGCTTTTAGTAAAAGTTCAAAGGGTGGGATTCTCAGTCTCTCTCTGATGCAAGAAAACAGGGACATAACTTACCAGTCCCATAGAACGAGGAGCCCATTAGTGTAAATCAAGAGGTACAATTGCATGGCTTAAAATGAGGACCCACTGTAATTCCTTAAGGTTGATTCTAAGCCAAGGAAATAACACCAACATCACTACCAATGCTAAAAGTCATTTAGACATGAGCTAAATCCTCTCCAAGCCTGAGCAATTTAGATTTGGACCAATTTAATTCTTAGGAGTTACTAGCTTTGATAAGACATAAGTCATTTTGACTGCTTAAAACCAAACCAATTACTCCGTAAGCAAAGAAATGATGTAATTGCCTAACACATGGAGGCAGCAGCTTTAGAGATGGAAGGGTCCCTAGAGAGACTTTAGTGCAATCCCCTCCTGCTAGAAACCAGGGAGCTGAGAGCCTGTTACACAGAGGCTTGCCTGAGGTCACAGCAGACAGATGGAAAAGCCAAACCTTGACCCCGGCTCTCCTGACTCTCATAGCACAGTACTTAGATACTGCTATAGGTTGTACAATGAAATACAAAGAGTTTCTTTTTTAATTGGGTAGTTAATACCAAACTAATTTGCAGCTAAAGTTAACTTCCCATATATTTACTAATAAGCCAGCTTCCACTAAAATTTTAGGAAACTTATTAATAGGTAAATAAATATCTAAGTAAGCAAATACCTAATTTAATATATTTAATAAATGACTACATATCTAAATAGATTTGAATAAGTATATCTTCATATCTATGTAGATGTTAGTGTGTTAGTGTATAAGTGTGTGTCTGTCACATATCACATGAGCTAAGGAAACAGTAATGCTTCAGCTAGAGATTCGGTTCCCACACTCTGAAAACCAATTCTTGAGCTATCGCAGATTCGAAAACCTCCCAGGATCAAGCAGCTAATAGGGGACTGAATATTAGGGAGTGGTGAGGTCTGCAGCAAACCCCACAGAATGAAATGTCTTCAGAGTCAATGTTAAAAACATCTCTGTCAAATGAATACATCTGCAGGGCACCCATGGGCCTAAGAGCTGTCAGGCTTTTTGTTACTGTTCCGAACAAGATGACCTTCCTGGTTCAACATCTATGGTTGTTTTCTGATCTGCACAAAACTTGGGATGTTTGATGGTTCAAAAAAAGGTGTTACTGTTTTCTTTCTTGGGGAGTTAAATGTTCTTTCAGGTCATCTGTTCAGACATTGAAATTTAGTACCCTCCAAACTTTCAGAAGATGGAAAGCTTTCTAGGGATCAGGAACATTTACCTTTCAAAAGGATCTGTGATGTCTCTCTGGGAAAACATTATCAAGTCAGAAGTTCCTTTTCTTCTTTTGATGGTTTTTCCAAATCCTTTAACTGAAGTAGACCTGCAGCCATGCTATCTATGCTGAAGCTTTAAAAATTAGTTGTTTTGTCTATAGGAAAATGTTTCTGGTCTCCCCAAAGTTGGCACTCACCAGCATCATAGTCCTTACTTCTGTCCTGTCATTTCCTAGTTGTTTTCCCTGGTCACCGCTTCCCCAATCTCTCTCCCCCATGGAATTATGAGGTCTATGAAGAAACGGGCCATGTCTGTCTTGCCCACTGGCCTCTCCAGGGCAGAGCATCGTGCCTGGTACATAGGACATGCTTAATGATGGAGGAAGGCTCCTCATTCAGGGCTTGGCATTTCATAGAGAAACATGTAATAGTCTGTTAGCAGCTACCCCAGGGGCAGAGGGGATGAACCTCAGTCAACAGCCCACACTTTTAAGCCCTGAACTCCTCTGATCAATACACTTCCATGAGAGCCCAATCAATTCATACATCTGTCCTTTCAGGAGAGAGTGGAAGGGGACAACAGAGATCTCAGGATGCTGAGGGAACACTAAGGTGGAGGAGAGCCAACCCCAGACTTGGCACATCAGGGAAAGTTTCCTGGGTCAAGTGATGTCTCCAGTGAGACATGAAGCACAAGCAGGAATTAGCATGATGGCTCTTGCGGAACCGAAAGCTTCTCATTGTGGCTGGAGCATGAAAGTGTGGGTTGGGGAGAGGTGAGCCATAAGGCTGAAAAGGAAATCAGAGCCCAGCTCATGGAGAACATTCTATACCATTTTAAAGAGTTGTGCTTTATCTAAGGGCAGTGGGGAACCACTGAAAAGTTTTAAGTAAAGGCATGATTATCAGTTTGGCAATTGAGAAAGATAATTTTGAATACAGCAGTGATAAAAGTGGAAAGAAAGTGATCAGGCACTGAGTTTCAGGCCTCATTTTTATCATATTCTAACAAAATGGGGCCAGCAGCCAACATAAATGGAGTACCAGACGTAGCCAACTGTTTTGCAAAATAGAAGAAACACTACAAAGAATCCAAGGCATCTCTCTGATTCTACGTAAATACTACCCACCTCGTAAAAAATTACTGCACTTTTACTATCACAGTCATCATTCTAAACTCTTGCTAAATACCAAAACTGTACTAAGAATTACATAAGATACAATGATTCACTCTGCCCACCAACCTCATTAGCTCTCCACTGTTGAAGTAGGACCAAATTTAACATGTCAGGCCCACAAATTACCAGTGAACAAAGTTACATCATATTAACAGGTTTGGTGATCAGTCTTTTAAAATGAGCAAAAGCCAGTAATTTTCCAAATGCAATTTTCAATTTAGTACCATATACAAAGGACAAAAATCTGATACAGTCTTTAAAGCACAAGTTGACGTGCAATTAATTAATTTTTTAAATAGAACACTGATCATTGGAATAACTGGTCACTCCTCAATTACTTTCAGTTATTTCTTTTTTTAAAAGATGAATGTTTAAGTAAAAATCTTTCCAAAGTACTTACATTCTACTTGCTCCAAAAACACATTTTGACAAATATTTAGTACCTATCATACACCTGACACTGCTGAAGATGCTGAACTTAGACCAGTGAATGAGAGAGATGGGGATCCCTGAACTCAGGGTGCTTATAGCCCAAAAGTGAAGGGTATAATAAAACAGATTAACAATGATCTGAGAGGATTGAGTGCATTGATCCCTGAACTCAGGGTGCTTATAGCCCAAAAGAGAAGAGTATAATAAAACAGATTAACAATGATCTGAGAGGGTTGAGTGCATTGAAGGGTAATAGATAATGTGGTCTGGAAAATTCCTGAAACATTTGAACCACAACTTAACCATGATGAGAAACAGCCAGCCCCACTGCAGCAAAATTCTTATCATGAAACTGAAGACACAATATAAATAATACAATTCACATATACTGGGATAAACTTCCCAATACACACTAAAATGGTTTCCTCCTAAACACTCCACCCCAACTGACTCCAAAGAAAAACAACCGTGAGAATGAAAAACTACAAAATACAAAAGAGAATGAACCAACAAATAATGAATCTAGAAGATTCAATCTGATGCTCTAAATCCATGCACCTGGATCTTCAAATCAAGGGCAAAGATAATCAGTGATTGCCCAGTGGTAACCTGGCTGCTTCCCCTGACAAGACTACCAGACAGGTACCCTGAGTGAGAATTTGAGAGAAAGCAACATTCCCAGTGCTGGAGGGAACAGAATGTCTTCAGGAGGGTTGAACCAGGAAAACAGCTTGGGATCCTGCCAAGCAGGTCCTTCCTTCCTGAGGGGATGCCAAGGTCTTTCCATGACGCAGCCTCCAGCTCCTCTTGCCTCCTCCCATGTCCCCATGTTCTGCAATAAGTATATTAGGTGCTGGTCCCCACGTGGAAAGTTAGCAAATAACGAGCAAACAAATGAAAGAAGGAAATAGTTTTAATTTGGACAAATTTTCAGGTATCACAAGTCCAAAAAATTATACAAAATAAACCAGTTCGAGACGGAACAGAAAAAAAGCTGACAGTGATAATTTAGAAAATGAGACTGTCCTAAAGTCAGAAACTATATTGAATGACTTTGTTGTTTGTTTTTTTTTAAATGCTTCTACTCTGATTTTTTTTTTTTTTTTTTTTTTTTTGCACTAAAGAGACAATGTAGTTTTCAAGAGTCAGCCTTGGCTCAAATCTAATTCAGGCATTTTACTTACTTAACATCTTCTTTGGAAAAATAAGGATAATAAATCCTTGTTTTTTCCCGACAGCTTTATTGGGTATACTTGTCCACACGCACATACTTAACAGCAAACTATCTGAAGCGCTCAGACATAAGTATATAACTTGGAAACCATCACCACAATCAAAATAATGAATATGTTCATTTCCCTCAAAAGTTTCCTTATGCCTTCTTTGTAATCCATCCCTCCATCACTTTCATTCCCCCGGTCCCCCGCAACCACTGCTCTGCTTCCTATCACTGCAAATTACATTTTTCTATGATTTTACATAAATGAAAACATCCACTATGTACTCTCTTTGTCTGGCTTCTTTCAGTACATAAAGTACATATTTTGAGATTCATTCATTTTGTTGCATGTATCAATAGTTCGTTACATTTTATTATTGGGTAGTATTCCATTGTATAGATAACATAATTTGCTTAAATATTCACCTGTTGACTGACATTTTCCAGTTTGGGGGCTATATAACAAATAAAGCAGCTAAAAATATTTACGTACAAGTCTGTATAAATGGTTTCATTTCTCTTAAGAGTAACTAGGTCCCACAGTAAGCACATTTCTAACGCTAAGAAAGTGTCAAAAGTGTTTTCCAACGTGACTATCGTTTTATATCCCTCACGGTAGTACATGACAGTTCCAGTTACTCTACTTGCTCACTCACACTTGGTATGATCAGTCTCTTTAATTTTAGCCTTGCCCATGGGTTTTGGTCTTAATATATTTTTCCTTAACTAATCTTTTACTGTGCTATTTTCCATGAAGATTTTTAATTTGAATACATTTCTCATTGCGTCCCATTTTTAAACTGAGTATTTTTCTCATTGTCATTTTATAAACTCCTGTTAAAAGTCCCCTGTGTGATATACATGTTACAAATAATTTCTCCCAGTGGACTGTGTCTTCTTCTTAAGAATCTTCTGAAAAGCAATAGTTAATTTAAATAGTCTGATTTGATTTCTCTATAGTACTTGCTTTTTGGGTCCTATCTGAAAAATACTTGAGCTGACCAAGGTCACTAAGATTTTCGTCTATGTTTTCTTATAAAAATTTTACAGCCAAAATCCTACTTTTAGGTCTATGATCCATTCTCAGTTAATTTTTGTGTATAAGGTAAGATTAAAGTCAATGCACAAGTTTCTGCATATAGCTATTCAGTTGTTCAAGTAGCACTTGTTGAGAAAATTATCATTTCCACAATGGAACTGCCTTGACTCCTTTGTCAAAAGAAAGTCAACTGATCATATATGTAAGAATCTATTTCTAGACTCTCTTCTATTCCACTGATCTGACTCTCTTTAATATCACATTACCTTGATTACGGTAGTGTTGTAGTAAGTCTTGAAATCAGATACTTTAAGTCCTCCAACTCAACCTTTTTCAAAATTATTCTTAGATAAGTCTGGGTCCTTCACATGTTCATATAAACTGTAGATCAGTTTGTTAATTTTTACAACAAAGAAGCCTGATGATATTTTGACTAGAAATGCATTAAATCTATTGAACAATTTGGGAAGATTTGAGGTCTTAAGAATATTGAATCTTCCCATTTATGTATTTCTCTCCATTTATTTAGATCTTTAACTTTTTTCAGCAATGGTTTCTCATTTTCAGTGACCAAGTCTTGCATGTTTTATTAGATTTATTCAATTTCATATTTTGATGCTCTTTAAATGATATTTTTCTATTTCAGTTTTCAGTTGTCCACTGAGAGTATGAAGAAACAAGTAACTTGTAGATTGGTTTGGATCCTGAAATCGAGCTAAACCTAGCCTGTTGGTTCTAGTAACCCTTTTGTAGGTGTCTTAGAATTTTCTATAGACATTTTAATTTCTTCATTTTCTTGTACTTTATTAATTGCCTATTGCATTGACTGCGACCTCCACTACACTGTTGAACAGAAGTGGTAAGGATAGCTATCCTTGCCACTCTTGATCTTAGGGGAATATCATTCAGTTTTTCACCATCAACATGTTACTTGTAGGTTTTCCACAGCTGTCCTTCATCTGGTTGAAAAGTACCCTTCTATTACTAATTTGTTGAGAGTTTTTACCATGAATGGATATTGAATTTTGTCAAATTCTTTATCTATTGACCTGATCATATGAATCTTTTTTTCTGTTATTAAATTATCTGTTCATTTGAAGAGTTGCACTGATTGATTTTAAATGTTTAGTCAACCTTGAACCTTGCAGTCCTGGTTATAACCTCATTTGATCATTTGCTATATTGCTGGGTGTGATTTCCTAAAATTTAAGATTTTTTAATATCTACACTCAGAAGGGGCATTGGTCTATAGTTCTATTTATCTGGAAAGCATCCATCAAGTTTTAATATAAAGGTAATGTCGGCCTCATGAAATGTGCCAGGATGTGTTTCTTTTTCTTCTGTTTTCTGGAACAGTTTGTGTAATTGCCAATGTTTCTTCCTTAAATGTATGATAGAACTCACCAGTTAAGCCACCTGGGACCTCAAGTTTGTACTGTGGAAGGCTTTTTAACTACAAATTCAATTGCCTTAATGGACAGAAAGCTAGTTGTTTGAATGAGTTTTGGTCATCTGTATCTTTCAAGGAATTTGTTCATTTCATCTAAATTGTGGAATTTACTGGCATAAAGTTGTTCACAATATTCTCTTATTTTTTTTAAACGTCCATAGGATCTATAGTGATGTTTTCTCATTTCTAACATTGGTAATTTGTGTCATCTTTTTTCTTGATCATTCTGGTTTGAGATTTATCAATTTTATTGTCTGTGTGTGTTTTTCCAGAAAACCAACGGTTTTGTTTCATTGATTTTTCTCTACTGTTTCCGTTTTCTACTTCACTGATTTCTGCTATCTTGACATTTCCTTCTTTCTGCTTACCTAGGATTTGACTGGTTCTTACTTTCCTGGTTTCAGGCAGAAACTCAGGTCTTTGAAATCTTTTCTAATTGAAGAGTGTAACACTGTATTTCCATTTAAGAACTTCTTTAGCTGTCATATTATATCTCACTACCTCCTTGGATATAATGCAAATTAAATGAAATAAATATAGTTAGGAGATAAATGGTTGATTGCCTAATCCACGGCAGGCACTGTGCCTGGTACTAGGAATGTGTGCATGTGTGCTAAGTCCCTTCAGTCGTGTGCAACCCTAGGGACTGTAGCCCGTGAGGCTCCCCTGTCCAGTGGGATTCTCCAGGCAAGAACACTGGGATGGGTTGCCGTGCCCTCCTCGGTACTAGGAATATAACTGCATAAAATAGATCTCTTTCTCTCATCAAGCTTAAAAGGTAGTATCAATGAAACTGGTACAAAATCAATGTCAAAGACTGTCTTCTTAATACTTAGAAAATATGTTAAGCAAAAAAGCATAACAATTTTGTTTTATTCTAATAATAAAGGTATCTTCTGTTTTTGTCTCTTCTCCTGATCTAGGAAGAATTAAACGGCTTCACTGATTTCTGCTATCTTTACATTTCATTGTTTAGCAATCTGGAATTTCAGTTGCAAAAAATAAACTTATCGTGGAGTAAATTATTCCATTTATAGCTTTCTGAATAAACTACACATTTCAATCTAATATGCTAAGGACAAATAAGTACTTGTGTAATTCTAAATTGCAAAACCACTTTAGACCTACAGAGGATCATTTAAAAAACAAGCATTCCAAATACTTTAACAAAATTATTTTAACAAAAATGTTTTTAAAAAGGAAACTCGCTGCCTATTTTATCTACCCTATCATCACTGTTTCAAAATACCAAGAATTTTAAAAACTCTGCCTCCTCACTGAATGAGTGTCTGACAAATCACCAATTTCAAGGTCATTTAAATGCCGATGTATCCTCCAAACACTCGTATTTTTCAGAATACCACTCGCAGGTTACATTAAACACCTAAATATAATTAATTCAGACAATTAAGATATGCAAATTTATTTACATTTAAATCTACAGCCAGTGGGAAAATAGGCAGATCTAAATAGGCACCCCCGCTTTTTCAAGTGATCTGAATCTTCCTATATTTATGCTTCTTCCAGCCCTTACCTTGTGGTCTTCATTTAGGCTACAGGTTCTCAAACTTGACTGCACATTGGGATCACCTGGAGAGCCAAAAAGTACTGATGCTGGTGTCCACAGCCAGAGTTTCGTCTAGAGTCTTTAAAAGTAGGGATTTTTAAAAGTCCCCCAGGTGATTCAAGTGTGCGGATTACAAGTAAAGTAAACCAGACTAGGATCTCTCTTGGAGAACATGCTTCTAATGGCCATCGGTCACTCTGCACCATTATATTTCAGAACCCGGTTCTTTAGCACTTTGCCCATCCTAACTCCTAACCGGATACTAATTTAATAATTCCATTCAGATTTCTAGACTGACCTCTACTTCCTATTCATAAATTCACAAAATAAAATGTCAATCTCTATTTTGGCCGTTCCTCTCCAGTCCACTTCTAAATTCCACAAAGTAAATTCAGCTGAAGGGAAATTAACTCAATATAATTTGACGTTACAGTTAAACAGTTGTTATGGTTTTTTCTCCTATTTAAGAGACTACTCCACAATCTAGCTGTAATTTTACAATATATAATAAAAGTATCAATTCCTCAAAGTGTAAAATAAATATCTAAATGAGTTTTTCTTATTATCCATCTGTTCTCCCACTTGTTAATTTCAAACAGGGTTTTCAAAACTGATTCACATTCTGGCCTCAAAACTGACATCCTCCAGGATTCAAATCATTAAACTCCGGAGAGTCTTCAAAGGACTTATTTAGCCAAACCAGACCACTTCATTCTAATTATCATTTCATCACACACATGTGGAAAGGATAACACCTGCATCACAAAGGCAGTATGAAGATTAAGAAGCAAAAGCATTTTAGCACTGTGTAGAGTGCTCTAGACATTTTAATTTATTTGCAGCAGACATTTTGCCTCGTGGGAACTATGTGAAAAGCACAGGCAAGTAGGAAGTTGCGGGTAACTACTTGTCAATACACAGAAATACAAGCAGGTGAGGTGAGAAACCCGGGGTGGTTCACAAACTGCTGAGGAGCCCTGGAAACTCTCAAGACCAGTAACAGCAGAAACACTAACTGCAGGAATCAGACCTCTGTGGCTGAAACTGAACTGAAGTTACCTGCAAACACACGTAAACCTCATCTCCTTGAAAAACTGCTTAACAAAACTTTGCCAACTGCAGACCCAGGCACTCCGATCCCTGCCAGTGTAGGTTATTTACCTCTGGGATGTAATGGATGTGCATGCTGAAACACGTGTGCACGTCTGAGCGGCTGAACCAACATGTATCCATAAACATTATGAATAATACCTGCGAGAATGCATGGCTTTCGCTTAAGAAACGCTTAAAGAGCTTTACCCAAATCAAGTCACTTTCCTAACACACCTTCCTTGCCTTTCCTGTATTACCCGCGTGCAGAGTTGGGGTGCCTTACTCAAAGTCTGGGCGGAGGGGGTGATCGCCCCTTCCCCCGACTTCCCGTTAGCCCAAGCTGCCATCCCAAAGAGGAACCGTATCCAGGATAGCTTCTTAGAGGCACAACTGTGCCCTCGCACACCCACCGCGGTCGCATCACCAGTGCCACCGGCCACTTGGACGTGGACCAAAAGTGGAGGGAATTCCCTGACCCGCGGAGCCTGGGAAGATGGGAAAGCGGGTCCCGGGCAAGTTTTGTAAAATGAAGGAAGGGAAAGGTGCAGAGTGGACACCAAGGGGAGGGCTACAGGTACTCACCCAGCCCTCGAAGGTGTCCGAGGCGCTGGCCGTGCGCAGCAGCTCCTGGAATTGCAGGGTGCAGTTGGCCACAAAGTGGTCGTAGCCGAGGGGCGTCTCGTGGAAGACGGCCAGCTCCAGGTGGCCACCGTCGGTGACGTTGGCGCAGAACTCCTCATTGTACGTGGGCTTGTTGGTCTTCTGCTTGGTGCTGGTCTGGCCCACGCGGACCTGGTCCACGCTCACCGTCAGGTAGGGGTCCAGCAGCTGATAGCCCTTCTTGAAGAGCGAGTGGCGCAGGGACCAGCGGGTGGGCTGCAGCCCCACGGCCTCGCCAATGCGGACCCTCAAGTAGCCATTGAACTTCATGGTGCCGGACGACATGCCGACGCCGCTGTCCCGCCCCGGGGACCGCGCGGTCTCGCAGCCGGAGAGCGGGGAGCCCTCGCTCAGGCCAGCCCTCGCGGCGGCCGCCGCAGGAGTGGAGGCAGCTCCCGGGAAAAGCAGCACCCAAGCTCCCCTCGACCGGCCATTCTGCCGCCTCCGCCGGACCTTCCCTCCCCTCCTTCCCTCCCTCCCTCCCTCGCGAGGTGGAAAGGAGGGGAGCCGGGCGCCAAGCCCTCAGCGGGCCGGGGTCGCCCGACCGTCCCTCTCGAGCGCGCGGCGCCTCCCGGGGGCTCGCACGGGACTCGCCCCTTCTTCAGGGCCAGGAAGCGCCTCTCCCGGGAGAGCCGGAGCGACCCGTCCGGTTAGCTCGAGCCTCCAGCGTCTCCTGCCCCCGCCTCCGCCCGCTCCGGCTCCGGCTCCTGCCCCCCCGCCTCCGCGGGCTCACGCTCTCCCCCACTCGGCGAGCTTCAAACCAGGAAGCAGCTGCCGCCGCATCCCGGGCAGGAGCCTCGACCCGCTCGGCTCCAAGTTCACAGCCACCCTACGAGGAGCTCGCGCGCCGTGTGAAGCCCGGGGGCGTGGCGCGCAGCCGGAGCCCGGCCCTGCGTTCGGGCAGTGGCGGGACGCACGCAGCCCGGGGAGACCCGCGCGGGTCGATTCGCACCGCTCTGTGCGCACTCGCTGCAGCAGGGTCTGGCGGGGCGCTCGGGGCTGGAGGTTACCCCAGGTGCAGGCCAAAAAGGGAAGGGCTTGTGGCCCAGCCCCAGCAAACACCTGAGGCGTGGGAGAAAGACCCAGCGAGAGCTGGAAGGCGGGTAGGAGAAGAAACAGGGAACCCGCGCTGCTGGGAGACGCCCGCGCCCACCCTCCCACCGTAGGAGGTGGTCTGGCGACCCAGCCAGACCATCTGGGAGAGGCCCTGCCCGGAGGCGGGTGCATGGCGGGGAGGTTCCTTTTCCTAATCTTTACAGGGATGCCTCATCCCGAGTTCAGCTCGGGCCCATCCTGTTGTGCGCCTTTCCTGCGGAGAGTAATTACACGGTTGTTGTGTGTGTGTGTGTGTGTGTGTGTGTGTGTGTGTGTGTGTGTGTGTGTGTGTGTGTGTGTGTGTGTGTGTGTGTGTGTGTGTGTGTGTGTGTGTGTGTGTGTGTGTGTGTGTGTGTGTGTGTGTGTGTGTGTGTGTGTGTGTGTTTTAATAGGGCAGTAGTAATGATGTCCGCCTCCTTCCTCGGAGAGGTGTGTCTTGTTGCACAGAGCAGGAAAGGTCGGTTCTGAAGACAGACGTGGCCGAGACTACTAAATCTCTTCCTCTGCGGGGCGGTTCCTGGTCCGCCCAGCCCTACAGGACAAGGGCAGATGTTCACTCACACAAACACACACGCACACACACAGTCCCCAGCACACGTGCGCCGAAGAAATCGCCTGCTTCTAGGAACACTCTAGGCTGTTGCTCTGTGAGTCAGAGGGGGCCGCCTCCAGTTGCTTCTCTGCTCAGGGCTCCTGCAGTTTTTGTCCCCTGGGAGCTCCTCACTCCCTGAGGGCCACCTCAACCAATTTGTCTCCCATAAGGCCTAGGCCATTGTTAAGATCCCTAATTACATTCTCTTTGGCGACTCTGAGTCTCCTGGGAGCAGGTCAGCCTTTCTATTCCCTTCTTCCCACTGCCCTATTTGGGGCTCTCCACCTAGGTTCTCAGCATTTCACTTAGGCAGGCACACTGTGGAATGAAAACAGAAAAGAACAATGGTCGGTGGGGAAAGGCCAGTCTTAAAAACAGCATTTCTTAGAAGAACGGGGCCGGGATGCAGCACATCGCCTAGAAGACACCTTAGCTTTAGACAGAGCCATAAAGCAAGCTCTCCAACATCCAGGGAGCTCCTGTATGGCCCCAGTGGAAAAGGTCAAGGGGATCATTTGGGTCAACTTTGTCATCCTCTCCTCCAAAGAGTAGGACTCTAGCTTTAAGAACCACTGAAGGATTTGCTGCTATTGGATCTCAGCACTAACAGAAGACAGTCCCAAATGCTGGGCAGCTACACAGCTGCCCTGGGGTTGGGTGGTGAGGCCACCAGGTACTCCATTTTTGCCCTATCAGTCAGTGCCAGGCATAGGTGGGCAGTGGTGGCAGAGCAGTGAGCAGGACAGCCATGGTGCCTGCCCTCCGGGGCTTAACAGTCCCACAAGAGAGGAAAAACAATAGAGGGTGAAGTGGAGGAACAGACCAAGGTATCTTGGGATAATGTAACCAGAGGGGTGAGGGGAGGCTAATCAGAGAAGGGTTAAAAAAAATTCACAGCAGAAGGATCTATTTATTCAGAGTTCCTGAGAAAACAGACAGCTTGACCTGTTTGGGGAACCAGGAAGATTCCATGTGGCTGGAGGGGGCAAGTGGCTGAAATGAGCCTGAAAAGGTGGGTCGGGGGCCAAGACTAACCAGATTGGTAGGTCTTTGGACCTTAACTATGAACAGCTGGAAGCCTCTGGAAGGCTGTTAAGCAGAGCCAGGGCAGGATGAGATTGAGGTTTTAAAATATCTCTCTGGAGCTGTACAAAAAATGGACTGGAAGGAGCCAGCACGGGTGTGGGGAGACCAGGGAGGAGGCTATAGCTGAAGTCTAGAAGGGAGAAGATGGTGACAGAGACTCGGGTGATATGATAGCGATGAAGCTAAGGAGGTGGAACTGAGACATAGAGTGGACAGGTCTCAGTGAGGGATGGAAAGAAGGGAATGAGGAAGAGGAAAGTATTAAAAGAAGCATGCTGGAAATGGACTTGAGCAATTGTGTGGATGACGGAGCCATGAGTGATTAGGAAACACTAGGGGAGGAACAGCAGATTTGTGGAGGGGGGTGAAGAGTTCAGTTGGAAACACATCAGGTTTGATATCCCTGTGATACATTTAAGCGGAAATCCAAAGTGGGCAAGTGGCTATGTGGTTGTGAAGGTCAGAGGTAGAGTCAGGGGTAAAGGCATAAGTGGAGAAGCCATTAGTATAGAGATCACAATCGAAGCTAAAATTGTGGATGAGAGCTCCATTACAGGAAAAGATAGGAAGAGAATGTAGTTTGAGAAAAAGAAGGGTCTTAGGCTGCAGACTTCCAGAAACTCCAACATCTACAGGTAAAGGAGAGGCAGACAATGGGGTTGAGAAGTGGCAGGCAGAAGTGAGAGAAAACCCAAGAGGATGTGTTTTCCAGTTATTGTGGAAACCAACTCAAAAGCTGGCAGGAAGGAAAGGTCAGCTAGGTCAGAGGAAGCTAAGGGATTAAATAAACAAGACTAAAGAAAGCCTGTGGAGTTGGACAGTTCCTGAGTAAACTTTGAGCCGATTCAGTAGAAGGGTAAACGTGGAAGCCTATTTAGAGTAGGTTGAGGTGAAAAATAAGAGTGAAGAGAGTGAGTGTAGATACTCTTTCAAGACATTTGGCTGGAGTAGGGAGGAGAGTGAGAACTGAGGGGGAAGATGGACTCACCGGGTGGAAGGCTTTTTAGGAAGGAGAGCCGTGCAGAAAAAGAAAGGGTTTGCACAGTTCTGAGACCGCAGGAGCTAATGCCATCCAAGGCATAGGTGAAAAATGAGCCTTAGTATAAGAAGAACCTATGCTTGTGGCTCTTAGCCTGCTGTCTAAGCTTGCCTGCCAACAGCCAGGGAGATGGTCTCCAGCACCTTCAACTTCCTGGTTTTCTAGTTTAACAGCCCCATTAGAATGAGAATTTTCTCTACTAGCATCTTTACATCAATCTTGAGGAAGACTCTGATTGTCTCCAGCCCATGTCATGTGTCATTAGGCAGCTCGCAGGGGACACTAGACAGGCGATAGACAGAACCTAGTGCAAAGTCCCCGTAGGGAAGGACTAGATGCCAATACAAACCTCACCTACATGACAGCTGTTATGCAGAGCTGACCCTCCTGAGTTTTAATGAAGGCAGGGGAGAAAGAAGTTCGCTCTTTCTACGCATCCCACCCTGATCAATAGTGGCTTGTACATAATACAGTGTAGAACTTGCATATCTGTATGGTAGTAGTTTAGTTGCTAAGTTGTGTCCGACTCTTGCAAGCCCGTGGACTGTAGCCTGCCAGGCAGGCTCCTCTGTCTCTGGGATTCTCCAGGCAAGAATACTGGAGTGGGTTGCCATTTTCTTCTCCAGGGGATCTTCCTGACCCATGAATTGAACCCGGTCTCCTGCATGGCAGGCAGATTCTTTACCAACTGAGCTACAAGGGAAGCCGCACATATCTGTATAGACTGCTTTCAAATATGTATTATAGGTTTTTGTTTTAATAGACTAGAGGTTTGTTTTTGCTCCACTTATCACTACAGTAAAATGCATTACATCCAAATGAGTTCTATTCTGAGAGCATGTTCATTAAGTCCAACAAAATTACACTTAGGTACCCAACTGACACAATCAGCTATACAGTCCTGCACTATAATAGGTGTATAATAATTTCATACAAATAATACATAAAAACAAACACAAAAAATAAAACATTTTAAATCTTACAGTACAGTACCTTGAAAAGTACAATAGTACAGTACAACAGCTGGCATACAGGGGCTGGCATCAAGTGAAGAGGTAAGAAGAATTACTGACTGGAGGAGGGAGAAGAGATGAGAGATGGTAGAGCTAAAGGAGCATCAGCAATAGGGGATGGAAGGCAAGCTGCAATTTCACTCACGTCTGACACGGATGGAATGCTCAGTTGCATATTTGACAGTTTGCAACTTGAGGTTCATATGTAGGGGACTTACTGTATTCTTTTTTCTTGTCTTAGTCACACTATAACTTTGGACTTCTCTATATACAATTTCTACTACATTATCTAAATTCTTTTTTACTGCTTGATTGACAAAATCATTGCTATTTTTCAGTTTTCTTATGGAACATGTCACACAACTCCCATTCCATTTTAAAATAGAATTAGAGAATTGAGAGAAAAATGCAGCCAAGTCAAAAACCACCCCATGTTACTATAAAATAACACAATCTTTGATACCAAGGAGGACAGTTTGATACCACACATCAAAAGCTTTAAAGTGGGAAATCACTTCTTTGCCTGAAGAGGTCCAGTTCAGTTCAGTTCCATCGCTCAGTCATGTCCGACTCTTTGCGACCCCATGAACTGTAGCACGCCAGGCCTCCCTGTCCATCACCAACTCCCAGAGTTTACCCAAACTCATGTCCATTGAGTTGGTGATGCCATCCAACCATCTCATCCTCTGTCGTCCCCTTCTCCTCCTGCCCTCAATCTTTCCCAGCATCAGGGTCTTTTCCAATGAGTCAGCTCTTCACATCAGGTGGCCAAAGTATTGGAGTTTCAGCCTCAACATCAGTCCTTCCAATGAACACTCAGGACTGATTTCCTTTAGGATGGACTGGTTGGATCTCCTTGCAGTCCAAGGGACTCTCAAGAGTCTCCTCCAACACCACAGTTCAAAAGCATCAATTCTGTGGCACTCAGCTTTCTTTACAGTCCAACTCTTACATCCTTACATGACTACTGGAAAAACCATAGCCTTGACTAGATGGACCTTTGTTGGCAAAGTAATGTCTCTGCTTTTTAATATGCTATCTAGGTTGGTCATAACTTTTCTTTCAGCAATAGTGAAATGACTGAGTAAATTACAGAATAACAACTCAATGGAATATCATCATAGTCATTAAAATGACATATGATAAACAACACAGGAACAAATAGTGAATAACATTTTAAAAATCTAAAGTAAGAAATATAAATATGTCATGAAATATGTAAAATACGTATACCAAAGGATTAAGATTGGAATGCAACATGGATAAATGAAAACAGTTCTTAGGATGTTGAATTTATAAATGAATAACAAATGTACTCATCTGTGAGGGCTCTGAACATAAAATATTTAATGATTTAATACAAAGCATGTGATACATTGCCAAAGCACATGGTACATTTCAGCTGTTACCCTGACTGCTATATTATCATTTATTAAGTATTCACCAGCACTGTAACAAAGCACTTGACACACATTTCATTTGAGTCTCATGACAACCATGGATGTGTTATTGTCTCTATTTACACATAGGAAAAGTGAAGGCCAGAATGGTTAAGTGAATTGTACCACATACTTAATACATGAAAGAGCTAAGATTTGGCCCATTTTTCAAACAATGCATGCCTAACCCCTATCCCTGGTGGTTTTATTGCACAGTAGGAATGAAAACTATTAAATACACTGAGTACAGAAAGGAGGAAGTTGGAGATTCTCAGCAAGCAGAAGAGAGTGGTACACAGGGCAGGGGTTATAGCAGTGTGCTTCTCATCCATTTTTAAATATGCAAAGGTAAGTAAGTAAAAGAGTATATGCATAAAGGTACATATAATGTGGCAAAAGTGGACCACAATGTCCTTATACATGTTCCAAAAAGAATAGAAAAAGGCAAGATGCATCACAGAGATAATAACATTTCTCAGAATGGAAGGAAGACATGAGTCTCATATTGAAAAGGACACTGTACTAGGCAGAATGAATCAATCAAGACCCACGCCTAAACACTTCACTGTGAGGCTTCTGAAACCAGGATAAAAGGAAAATCTTCAATGACATGGAAGAAGAAACAGAGGCCAAGTCAGAAGGGAGGGTCGGGTGGGAGGAGTCTGGGATGAAGTCAGAGTAGTGAGGTCCTCAGCCACAGGGTCTTGATGCCAACAGTCTGTGTCTCAGTGGATGAACAGCTCATGCTGAGGGAGGGAAAGAGGGAAAGGAAGGCTGAGGGGCAAAGTCCTAAAGAGCAGATAGAGTAGAGTGGCTCAGCTTCTCACCCTTCCTCAGCCTTCCTCAAAAGACGGGCCTTCCAGGGACTGCTCTCAGAACAGAGGAGCAAACATGAAAGCCATATGCCCTTAAAAAAGCAGTCAGGTTGCCCAAACATAGCCTGGTGATCAGGAGGAATAACTCAGTAAGACATTTCCGCCATTGTTTTCTAACAGGAAACTCCACTAAATATCTTCTGAATATAAACGGAACAAACACAAATCTCTCCCATGGCTGGTTTACTTTTTGACTTAACTCACCTACTCGAATCTACCCATTAGAATATTTTCACTTGAAACTTTTACATCCCCTAAGAGCCTTTCCTAATAGTAGTATGTGTGTGTTCAGTCGCTCAGTCATGTCAACTCTGTGCGACCCCACAGACTGCAGCCCACCAGGCTCTAGGCTCCTCTGTCCACGGAATTTTCCAGGCAAGAATACTGGAGTGGGTTGCCATTACCTGCTCCAGGGGATCCTCCTGACCCAGGGATCAAACCCACATCTCTTGCATCTCCACTGCAGACAGAATCTTTACCACTGAGCCACCTCTTACAATCCTAATAGTAGTATGGAACCCTGGAAAACTTTACAGGCATTCTGTTAAGAAACAGATCTGTAAAAGTCCTTGACCTAGATTACAGTTTGGTAGATTTTTTTAAAAAGACATACCTTCATATAAAATAAGAGATAAATAGGGGAGTAAGGAAGCTAAGGCGAATCTGCATTTAGTAACTTCAATTATTTCTTCGTATCTACTTCTATAATTACAACCTACAGTAGCATGTCACCAAATGAGACAAAAATATCTTTTGAAGCTAAAAGGATTTAAAATTCCTTAATTCTGAATACAGAACTTACTATAACTTTTCATTTTAGTATGTTTCTTAATATTTTAATATTTCTAAAAAGCACTAGTAATAGAAAGCAAGTGTATATGGTTTAAAATAGTAATAATTTTCTCCAAACCTATTATTAATGTAGCTAATGGTCAGGTTGTTCCATTAACTTTGATCATTTTGTTCTAGTCCATTAACAAACCAAATGGTTATTAAGTGGCAAGCAAGTTATTAGATTTTATGGGTTGTATAAGAAATCTGTGAGAGGAAAATGATTATTTTGCTCTGATGGTATCTTTCTTTTGCCCTTTGCCGGGTTTTCTCTATGTCTCATCGATGGCATCCTCAGGTTTACTCAGTGGCCATCTAATCAGTATTCCATTCTGGTCACTGGGCAGCATACTCAGGCTTTTCAGAGCCCTCAAGAATTGCCTTTAGGTCATGTGTAACAGCCTCTACACGTTCTTTCAGCCTTGGAATTGAATAGTAGACAGTAATAAACTTCAGTACATGGAACAGCTTTTGCCGAGTCAAGTAATCTTAATAGGAAGATCACGTGGGCTTTCATGGCTATGCTTTTTCTTAGTTATACAAAGGGACGGGGAGGAGCTTTACTTTAAATAGAATATTTTGCCAGGATGTAGCAGTTACTATTTACTATAGTAGCCATTATAGAAGTTCACAATATACTATTAGTGAAAAAAGCATGGATCCTATTTAGTGTCAAGTGTGCGTGTGTATGTTGTATGTGTATGCATATGTGTGTGTGTGTGTGCATATTTTTGGAAGGGTAGACCCCTAAATGTGAGCATGGTTATCTGGGGTCATGGATTACAGAATAGAGTCTGGCTAGTGGAGAGTTTGAAAACATGGTCTCTGGAGGTAGACTGCCTCCACCCAGATCCTATCCCCTATAGCAGTGTGACTTCAGGCCCTACTTATTCTTACTATGCTTCCGTTTTCTCAGCTGTAAAGTGGGTTGCTGTGAGCTCTATAGAAATTGTAAAGCCCTTGAAATAGTGCCAGGCACATGGTAAGCAACTTTATAAATGTTTATTATTATGGATGATTTTTTCTTCTTTTCATTTATCTGTATTTTGTGATTTTTTCTATTTTTTCTATAATTGCTGAACATTTCAGTAACTTAAATTTCTTTAGTTAATGTTAAAAACTCAACACCAAATCACAGATAGGTGGACTTTAACCCCTTCAAATTGTAATCATTTCCTGTCATCTTTCTAGTGAAGCTTGAACGTCTTCTGGTTCTTGGAAATGAAAAAGCAGTTTGGCCCCTGTTCCCAAGAGCTTATAGTTCATAATAAGGAGGCATAAAAAAAGACTTTCCATCCTTGAAATCTTGGTAATGAAGTGTGAAAGTTTCACATCAGCCTCAATCATTTTGTCATGTGAGGACATTAAAATCGCCCAAGTAGCTTCCCCTTTGCCCTTTTTAAAACTCTGAATCCAGGTATTTGTTTAGAACACAAAGTTAGCAAACTTTTTTTAGATACTAGAAAAGGTAAATATTTTATACTAAATCAAGGTACTGTTTGCTTTCTAATAATTTAATGGAAAAAACCACTATACCATCAATATACTTTTAGCTCTAGAAGCCAACAGGTGAGAGAGGTGCAATTCAGACCTTCTGGCCATGATTTTTGGGGTGAAATAGGGAGTGGGATGACCCAGGAATTGGCATTTTCAATAAAGTTTAACAATCTCAGGTGATTCTTTTATACTTCTGTTCAAGAAGCCCAGATATAAGGGACAAAAGCATTCAAAGACCAGTGTGCATCCTCTAAAATGGCTAGATGACCTTAAAGAAGTCACATAATAACACAGAATTAAATGAGAAATGAGCTTTAATGCACATGGCGAAGTCCTACAGTATTATATAAATGTTATCAGTTCTGCCTCACCCTGTTGTTCACTTTCCCTTCCCCTACCTCATTGTGGCTGCTTCACACTCTATGCCATTTGTCCCCCTGGGCTGAGGAACTGGTACTCAAGACCAGGGGCTCAATCCCAGCACCTGCAGAGGCTCTTCAATCAGAGGCACGATTTTTGACACATTCTCTTAGTTCAAATATAATCGCTCATCAGTCAATCCTAAAGGAAATCAACCCTGAATATTCAATGGAAAGACTGATGCTGAAGCTGAAGCTCCAGTATTTTGGCCACCTGATGCAAAGAGCTGATTCACTGGAAAAGACTCTGATGCTGGGAAAGACTGAGGGCAGAAGGAGAAGGAGGTGACAGAGGATGAGATGGTTGGATGGCATTATCAACTTAATGGACATGAGTTTGAGCAAACTTCGGGAAATAGTGAAGGACAGGGAAGCCTGGCATGCTGCAGTTCATGGGATTGCAAGAGTCAGACACGACTTAGCGACTGAGCAACAACAATTGATGTGGGCAGACGTAGAGTCTGTCACACAGAGTGAAGTAAGTCAGAAAGAGAAAAACAAATATTGTATATTAATGCGTATATATAGAATCTAGAAAAATGGTACAGATGAACGTATTTGCAGGGCAGGATAGAGACACAGACATCAAGAATGGACATGTGGACACAGAGGGAGAAGAGGGTGGGACAAATTTGGAGAAGAGCAATGATATATATACGCTACCATGTGTAAAATAGCTAGTAGGAAGCTGCTGTATAGCACAGGGAGCTCAGCTGGGTGCACTGTAATGCACCCAGAGGGGTGGCATGGGAGCTCATGAGGGAGGGGACATATGTATACACATAGCTGATTCACTTCATTATACAGCAGAAACTAACATATATATCATCGTAGAGCAATTATATTCCAATAATAAAATAAAAAGTAGAAAAAATATTTTTAAAAAGAATAAATGCAGTGATTATAACACAAAACAACCCAAAATGTATAATCACTCATACTGAGATTTTAAATATGGATGAAAACTTGAAAAAAAAAAATAACACTGGTAACAAGAAAAACAAGAGAGACTTCTGGTGAGTATAACAAATGGGGAGAAAAATAAGCTCGTGGGCTAAATGGACAGGGAAACACAAAAACCACGCATAGTAGGAAGATGAAGCTTGGGTTCAGTACAGGCGAAAGGAAGCCAACAAAGGAATTTTACACATTTCCCTGCCTTACTCTTTTTTGTTTTTTTTTTTTGAGAGTCTGAACAACTGAAATCAGGAAACACCTGGGCTTGTTAACATTAGTTAGAAAATGACTTTAAAAACTTGGACTCAGTTTGAGATAACTGATGGCAGGCAGTGATATCATTCCAGAGTCTATATTTCCGTGTAAATGTACAAGCTACTTCTCTGAGTTTGGGTCCATTTTTGTAATAGCCATCAGAGACTTAATGCATTATATTTATGGGGTGACTGTTTTCTTTTTTGTTGTAAAATTACCTGGCACTCTGCCACGGGTTTGTTTTTTGTTCACATTTATAAGTATTCAATGAATGTTAATAACCACCCAGAAATACAGCTGTCATTACTTTGAGATGAAAATAAATGTACAGAGTGAACATTTTAAGATGACAGACAAAAGTACAGCATTGTAATAAGAAGATGGTCAGAAAGTAAAAATACAAACACAGAAAGGATGGGTCCTTTGATCTGGAAGGCATGCCTGAGAATTTTAGGTCAAACCTATTTTACAGATGAGGAGCCAGAACCAGAAGTCAGGCATTTCTCGTGTTGTTTATTACACATTTCCTGGGTCTTCAGAATGTGGGGCCAGAGCTCCTCAGAGTAGGCTGTAGTCTCAAGTAAACTACTGACTCAACATGTCTTATCTCTCTAATTGAGTTATACAAACAGTGGTATCATTTATATCACTTGCATATATTTTGTTAAACAATAAAACACATAAATTAATGTACAATTGATGATTTATATTAGTTTCTTAGAAATTCAGTGTTGGGAAAATTTGTTTCAAGCATTTACTTTGATGTGCCAGTCAAATCACAACCAGTGAAAAAGGTTATTTTTGTCATTTTTAAGAAAATTAAAAATTGGATTTTTTGCCAGTGAACAGCAAGGTTTATATACACCATTTTATTGTCTCATAATTATATTATATCCCATTTTTTAAAATAGGAGGACATTAGAATATACTTTGTTCTACTCATAGTTTGTATTAATGTCTTGAAAAATGTCTTTTCAATGTTTGATAAACACTATAATGAGTCTCACAGATATTAATGTTAATTATTAATCTTTATGATTTAGAAGTGTTAATTATAATAATTTAAAGGAACTTCAACAAACTAATTATATTGAGGTTTGATTAAGAATAAATAAAAATCATATGGGATCTGAGAAAAATTGGTATAGATGATCTTATTTACAAAGCAGAAATATAGACACAGATGAAGAGATCCAAACATGGATACCAAGAGGGAAGGGGGAGGGTGGGATGAACTGGGAGATTGGGATTGACATACATACACTATTGATACTATATATAAAATAAATAACTAATGAGGACCTACTGTATAGCACAGAGAACTCTAGTCAGTGCTCTGGGGTAACCTAAATGGGAAGGAAATCCCAAACAGAGGGGATATATGTATATGTATAGCGATTCACTTTGTCGTAAGTAGAAACTAATACACTGGAAAGCAATTATACTCTAATAAATTTTTTTTAAAAAAAGAATACATAATAATCATCGAGAACAGTGCCCTGACACAGAAATGAAATAAAGATCTTTACATGAAAAAAAGGAAAGTGATCTTTTGTTCTAGTATTTTATTAAGGTGCACATAATGTACCAAAACATGCAGAAGAGGACAACCACTTCTGGCCCTACAGAGTGACTGGTCCTCGGCTGGCCCTCCGCTGAAAACAACCATAAATATCCGAGGTAACGATTTCCGGCACTTGGCAGTAAACACTGTAGGACTATGATACTTGGGAGAAGGGAAACGCACCAACAGTGCCACGTCTTCTTCAGTTCTCTGCCTGGGGACACCAGGAGAATGATAAGGAAGTGGAATCCAAAGGGATATGCATGTTCTGCTGAACAAAAGGGGTACAGACAGAGTTTAGAATATACATGGTCCCTGGAATTTGTAAGGCAGGATATCAAAAAGGAAGAAGCTGTTCAGAGGAGGGTGACAAAGAAGACGTCATGAGTGCTTCCCTACAGCCAGTGTGCAAAATAAGATTTCATGAGCCCTGAGAATGGGTTCATGCAAGTAAGAGAGCGGGGCCAAGATATCATAGGCCATGTAGTACTGGAAACATGAGAATGTTGGCCCAGACACAGTGGCACGGCCTTACTAAGCACCTAATGTGTTCAACTGAAACCCCAAAGAGGCCACACCTTAGGAGGAAATACCATGCCCCAGAGAAAGGGCCACGCCCAGGAGTAACGACAAAACTGAAACAGAACTGTCCTAACAAATAATAAAACAAAGCCCAACAAAATCTAGAAGATTTGCCAGTAATTTAACAGCCTGATAGAAGAAACCTCGATACCCTTTAAAGGAAGATAAAGAGATCCAGACTCTCTGTAACTCCCTTATAACAATATTCAAGGATAATATTTAAAATATTAGAGATGTGAAGAAGCAGGAAAATGTGAGCCATAATCAAGAAAAGGTACAGTCACTAAAAGCAGAATCCAAGAGGACCCAAATATCAGAATTAGCAGATGGGGTTCTTTAAAACAGCTATTATAAATATATTTAAGGGTCAACAGAGGAGGATGAGTATCTTGAGTAAACAGATGGGGAGTATAAGCAAAGAAATAAACCAAGTGGATATATTAGAAATAAAAAGCTTTACACACATACACACACACACACACACACACACACACACCCGTAGCTCAGATGGTAAAGAATCTGCCTGAAAGGCAGGAGACCTGTGTTCAATCCCTGGGTTGGGAAGATCCTCTAGAGAAGGGAATGGCTATTCACTCCAGTAGTCTTTTCTGGATAATTCCATAGACAGAGGAGCCTAGCGGGCTACAGTCCATGGGGTCGAAAAAAGTCGGACACTGAGCAACTTTCAGTTACTCACTCACTCACATATATATGCATATATGTACCTATATATATATATGTACACACACACGTATATATCTGTGTGTTTGTGTATGTGTATGTAATTTGGGTCCTAGTAAAAAAATATGAAAGAGAATGGAGTAGAATAAAAGTTGAAGGAACAATGATGGAAAACTCTTCTAATTTGGCAGAAAACATCAGCCTACACATTATATAATCAACAAAATCCAACCAGAATAAATTCAAATACCACACCAAGGTATGTCGCAGTCAAAACACTGGAAACCAAAGATAAAGAGTGAAAAGCCAGTTACCTACAGGGGAACGACACTGTGAGTGAGAGTTGCCTTCTCACTAGAAACAATGGCGGCCAGAAGAGGCGGAATGTCATCATGCAAATGATAGAAACAGTAGTTAACCCAGAGTGATAAGTGCAGTAATAATATCTTTCAAAAATGAAAAAAAGACATTTTCAGATAAATGGACGCTGGAATAATTCACTGTGAACTATAAGAAATAGGGACAGAAAAGCTTTTGAGGATGATGAGATGACAACAAGAGGAAGCCTGCACTAGAGGGAGGGACATCAGGATCCAGAACACTGCAGGAGGAAGAGCAGCGGAAAATGCAAGTAGGCGTGTCAACATCAAGGACCGTCTTCTCTCCTTCTCATAATTTATTTAAATGACAAAAGACTGCTGGAAGACAAATATATTGTAGGGGGTTTAACTCATGTAGTAGTAAATGTATATGACAAACAATAACAAAGAGGGTAGAGTTGAAATTATGATATTATGAAGTTCTTATATTTTACATGAGGTGGTTAACTCTAAGCAGAATGATAAGGATGGAGGACTTCCCTGGTGGTTCAGCGGCTAAGACTCCGTGCTCCCGATGCAGGGGCTCCAGGTTCCATCTCTGGTCAGGGAACTAGATTCCACATGCTAAAACTAAGAGCTCGCATACTGCAAGTAAAGATCCAGCATGCTCCAACTAAGACCTGGCACAGCCAAATAATTAAAAAAAAAAAAAAGCAGGCTTTGATCTTTAAAGAAATATTAAAAAAAAAAGAATGATAAGGATGTATCATCCTATACAGAGGTCACTAAAAGCTATGACAAACCTAGACAGTGTATTAAAAAGCAGAGACATTACTTTACCAATAAAGGTCCATCTAGTCAAAATTACGGTTCTTCCAGTAGTCATGCATGGATGTGAGAACTGGACCATAAAGAAGGATGAACACTGAAGAACTGATGCTTTTGAGTTGTGGTGTTGGATAAGACTCTTGAGAGCCCCTTGGACTGCAAGGAGGTCAAACCAGTCCATCCTAAAGGAAATCAGTCCTGAATATTCATCAGAAGGACTGATGCTGAAGCTGAAACTCCAATACTTTGGTCACCTGATGTGAAGAGCCGAACTCATTAGAAAAGACCCTGATGCTGGGAAAGATTGAAGGCAGGAGGATAAGGGGACGACAGAGGATGAGATGGTTAGATGGCATCACCAACTTGATGGCCATGAGTTTATGTAAGCTCTGGGAGTTGATAATGGACAGGGAAACCTGGCGTGCTGCAGTCTATGGGGTCGCAAAGAGTCGGACATGACTGAGCAACAATGACAAAAACCACGAGTTACTAAAACTTAAACTTTAAATTAAAATTAAGCATAATTTAAACTTCTATTTCTCAGTTCTACTAGCCACATTTCAAGGTCTTAATAGTCACATATGAAGCTCTTATATTGGAAAAGCACATGAAATATTTGCATTATGGAAGAAAGTTTAGTTGGAGAATGTGAGAAACCACTGGAAAAAAAATACACAAATGTATAACTTGAAACCAATAGAGGAATTCAACTAAAATAGAGTACTAATCATCTTAGATTTGCTATCCTATAAGTTCAATAGATGCAGAAATATTCACTTTATTCACTATTGTGTGTAACACCAGGCTCAGTGGCAGGCATACAGAAGTTTTACAATTATTTGTTAAATAATGAATGTATCAGCTCTTCCAATTCTTTAAAATTAAATAAAATAGAGTGCTAAAAATGTTTTATTAAACAAAACAAAGAAAAAAAGGAAGAATATGAGGAGAAAAAAGACAGGACAATAGAAAACAACTAGCAAGGTAAAAGACTTATATTCAACCATATCAATAATTACATTAAGTACAAATGAACTGACTAATCCATTGAAAAGGAAGAGATTGCAAGGATGAATAAAAAGCAAGATTCAACTATATGTAGTTTGCATATGATACATTTTAAAGATCCAAAGAAATTGAAAGTAAAAAGACAGGCCAAATAAATCTAAGAAAGCTGGTGTTCATACCATCATACAAGATAAACTTCAAGTCAAGGAAAGTGATCAGAGTTAAAGAGTAGTATTTCTTTATTAATAAATGGTAATTTCATCATGAAGGCATAAAACAATCTAAATACCTATGGGACTAAAAAAGCTTTAGGTACCAGAAGCAAAAAATTAGAATTTAAAGGACAAATACACAAATCCATAATCATAGTTAAAGATTTTAACACCCTTCTCTGTAACTGATAGAATGAAACAAAACAAAACAGAAAAAAATGAGTAAGGACTAAATGATTTGAACAATATTATCAGCCAACTTGATCTAACTGATACTTACAGGGTATCGCATTTAGTATTTGCAGAATACAAATACATAGTATTTTCAAATGTGTATGAAATAGTTACTTTATTAGTGAAAGTTCTCCAAAGGAACAGAACCAATAGGATAGATAGGTGGGTAAATGGGTAAACAGACAGACAGATAGACAGATAGATAGATAAGGATTTTAGTATAAGGTATCGGTTCACATGATTATGGAGGCTGAGAAGGCCCTGATCTGCTGTCTGTGAGCTGGTGACCCCCCCCAAAAAAAGTGGTGTCCTTCAAAGACTTGAGAACCAGAGACCAATGTTATAAACTCTAGACTGAGGCTGAATGCCTAAGAATTATGAGCACCAAGGGCAGGAGAAGATCAATAACCCAGCTCAAGTGGTCACTTTCCTTTTTATTCTATTCAGGCGCTCAGTGGATTGGATGAGGTCTGTTCACCATGGGGAAGGCCATCTGCTTTACTCAGCTCACCGATTCAAATGCTACTCTCTTGTGGAAACACCCTCACAACATACCCACACAACATGATTCTAGATAACTTATATGTCAAAAAAGAAATCACAGGGAATGTAAAGAATACTTGCGCCTGAGTTATTTAGGAACGAAAAAAGTCAGAATCTGTTGGGATACAGCTAAAGCAGTACTTAGAGGGAATTTTAAATACTTATATTTTCATTGGAGAAAAATAAGGTCTTAAAAGCTGAGGGGAAGAGCCAACTAAACCCAAAATGAGTAACAGAAAGGAAATACTTGAGAGCAGAAACCAATAAAATAGAAAACAGAGAAAATGAATAAAGTAAAAAATCAGTTTTTTAAAAGATTAGTAACATTTAATCCCCTAGCAAGATTTATGAAGGGAAAAAAATTCACACAAATTACCAATATTAGGGATAAAAAGGAGACCTCACCAGAGGTCATATAGATATTAATAGAATAATAAAGGAATATTATACTTAACATCATGCCAATGAATTCAACAACTTAAAACAATTGGAAACATTGAAAAAACATGATATATTAAAAACTGAGGCAAGAAACTGACACAACAGAAAATCTGAATAGCCCTATATCTGTTAAAGAAATAGAACAGACAAAACTTTGGTAACAGAAACCAGATCAGTCATTGCCTGTTGAGCCTGGTGCCTGTTAGAGGTCTTGAGAGAATTCTTTGGAATGACAGAAAAGTTCTTTACAGCCAATTTTTTGTGCTGGTTACAAGGATGTATCATTAGCATACTGATAACATTGTATTCTTAAGATGAGTACATTTCACTGTTATGTACATTTCACCTCAATTAAACAGAAATAGGTTGTATCCACCAAACTACAACAGAAATATAAAAAAAAAATGAAACATTCTGAAATTTTAAATATACAATTTTTTAAATAATTGAAATTTAAAGTTCCATAAGATATGTTAGATAGTATAATGCCAAAATGATCCTATAGCCTTATCTGAAAAACGTTTCCTCCTTTTTCCTTCTGAATTAAAGTTCTAGAGTTCAAACCCAACTGCATTTCTTTCTGCAATGAAAATAACTGGGCCAGTCCTGACTCCCTCGTGATTCTTTTGCAGTGTGATCTTTCTGGAACCACCGAGAGGATTTAAATTCTCCTTTTGCTCCTTTGCCCTCCAGTGTATTTCTGCCTTACAGCACCTATATACTGCATTCTTATTGTTTAAAAATAGTTACTGTCTTACCCTACACTATGAATTCTTTGAAGATAAGATTGTGCTTTTATCTCATTTCCCCAGTGCCTGGCATGATTCCAGGCTTAGTAGGTACTCAATAAATACTGATTGAGCAAATAGTCGAATGATATTCATATGGAGGTTCTTTGAGCCAGAATACACTATTGGTCTTGAAAAAAGTACCTAAACATTTTCCCTTTAAATAGGATTCCCTTCCTGTTACACGTTATCTAAGGAAACATATTCCATAAGTGTATTCCAGCACCCCAGAGGAAAAATAAAACATCCAACAAATATTAGATAGGAGATATTGAATGAAATGCTCAAAAATGCTCCAGTCCAAGATTAAGTGAAAAAACAGAAAAGATAAAGGAAAACTATGAGAAAAAATAAAATGGGGAAATGAGGCCATAGGTTTTAGATTATAAAAGAAAAGTTTACATACGGGAAGGAGCTCTTTCTAAATCACTTTCTAAAAGGTCAGATAGTTTTCAAACTGTATGAAAAAAAGTGTTATTTATCCTTTGAAACATTTATTTTAAAACAGCCTGTCTCATAATGGATAAATACATATGACCACATTGTGTTATACCAATTAACAATATAGCTTGCTAACTTCTGTAGCCATCCTGTGAGCTGCAGTGTTCTGGTTTGATTTCAAGTTAGGTGGATTGTACTCCTAGAGATAAGATGTGTGCTATACTATTAGACACAGTGAATAATGTTTAGCAAGAAAGCCTGTAAAACTTAAGAAGTCTCCAAATTAGCATCAGGAAGATGGAATAAAAGTAACTTAGCAGTTAGAGATCTATGATCAAGAAAAGCAAGAACCTATTTGCAGGGCAGGAATAGAGGTGCAGACAGAGAGAAAGGACTTGTAAAAACAGCAGGGGAAGGAGGGGGGATTGAGAGAGCAGCACTGTCACATATGCATGTGTAAAATAGCTAGCCAGTGGGAAGCAGCTGTATAGCACAGGGAGCTTGATGCTCTGCAGTGACCTAGAGGTGTGGAATGGGAGGGTGATAGGGAGGCTCAAGAGGGAGGGGATATATGTATACATATGACTGATTCACAATGCTGTTAGCAGACACTAACACAACATTGTAAACATATAAATAAATAAAAAGAAAAAAAAGCAGGAAATAAGGCTCTCCATTTATGGAGAACTAAGCAAGACTGCTTATCTCAAGACAGTGTCCTGGGAGATGGGAAAGTAGGATTAAACACCTGCAAGGCAAAGGGTTACAGGCTTTTTGCAGAGTTTGGGGCTGGAGATGCTCTGATTTGAGTCAGAGGAGATGGGAGGTTTTGGTAACAATCTGCCCTTTTACTTACAGATATTGACATACTGAATGTGACAATGTTTTATGGCTGTTAGTATTCTCAATCAAAATAACCATAGATACATTTCCTGTCAAATTTCCATATAATACATATAGTAGATAAATAAGGTCATGAGCTAGAGGCAAACTGCTTGGGTCCAAATCCTGCCTTCTCTGCTCATTCCTGGGTGAGTTACTAAATCTCTTGGTGCCTCAGTCTTCTCCTCTCTAAAATGGGTATGCTAACACCTTGTCAAATGGTCTTTCAAGGATTAAGTTAACGCATGTAAAATGCTTACAACAGCATCTGGCACATGTGTTTAAGAAATAATACTATATGGTATTACTACAGAAGGGATAATCAAGTCCCTTCCTCTGAAGGAAGTGAGTACACAGAGGGGCTAGTGGAGGGAAACAGGAGTCAGAAACACACACACACACACACACACACACACACACACACACACACACACATTCTTCACACATAACCAGAAACTCTAACAGCCTCACTCACACGTTATGGGACCTAACACCCTTAAATGGTTGCATGAGTAGTTTTCACCAAGCGATGGTTTGTGGCTGTAAACCCTGGAGTTTAAAATTTTTTTCCTGGCAAGGCTTTACTGGGGCCCCTGCTGCAGCAGAAGGGAGTGAGAACAAACAACAGGTGCCCCTGCTTGTGGAAGGTAATAGTCATAAAAACAAAGCCAGGCCTAAACCCCCAAATCAGATGAAAACTTGGTCTGTCTTCATCATCTTTTGCTGCATGATCTTTGGAAGCAGGAAAACCCTGCTGCTTCTCCACTCTCAAGAAATACCTGATGAGGACACTGTCCTGCCCTGAAGTGTGCAGTCTAGTGGAGATGGTTCACACCATTTCCACACAACATACATGCTCTGACTGAGGTCTGTGCCCAGGGCCATGATGGTCTTTGATGGGAAGGACTCATTCCTGCCGGGGTGAGCAGGGAGGGTGATGGACCTGGGTTATAAAGAGTGAGTTGAAGTGAGCTGTGTAGATCAAGTCGTCATTCATTGGTTCAAAAGATATTTATTGAGGATCTACTATGTGTTGGATGATGGAGTTAGGTAGAGAGTAAGAGATTTACATGAGAATTCCCTGGTGGTCCAGCGTCTAAGACTCTGTGCTCCCAATGCAGGGGGCTCAGGTTCCATCCCTGACCAAGGAACTAGATCTGCAACTAAGAGTTCAAAGGCTGAAACCAAAGATCCAGCATGCTACAGTGAAGATCGAAGATCCTGAATGCTGCCGCTAAAACCCAGCGCAGCCAAAGAAAGAAACTTGTTTCCTACAATCTGCAAAGTAGACTAACAGACTGTTACCATACAGTGTGATAAGGGCTGTGGTAAGCAAGGAGATCAAGCCAATCTATCCTAAAGGAAATCAGTCCTGAATATTCATTGGAAGGACTGATGCTAAAGCTGAAGCTCCAATACTTTGACCACCTGATGCAAAGAACTGACTCACTGGAAAAGACTCTGATGCTGGGAAAGATTGAAGGCAGGAGGAGAAAGGGATGACAGAGGATGAGATGGTTGATGGCATCACCGACTCGACAGACATAAGTTTGAGCAAGCTCCGGGAGATGGTGGTGGACAGGGAAGCCTGGTGTGCTGCAGTCCATGGGGTCGCAAAGAGTCGGAGACGACTGAGCTACTGAACTGAACTGAACTGAAGCAGAGAGCTCATCCTATCTGGAGATGCTATAGGGAAGATTCCCTTCCCAGAGGCAGTGACATCTAAGCTAGGAAGTATACAGGAGATGTGGAAGGGGGGTGTGGGCGGTGGAGAGGAAAGAATTTCAGGGGGGAAGGTGTGTGCAGAAGTGGCAGGACGGAGAAAGTCCAGCTGATCTGAAAGGCTGACAGGTGTATCAAAGGACAAAGTACAGAGTTTGAGACAGGGGAGATAAGGCCAGAGAGGTGGGACAGGCCCAGGGCCTTATGTTCACGTAAAGGAGTTTGGCTCTGTCTTGAGAGAGATGAGAGGGTATGGAGGATTTTCAGCAGGATCTAAACGTGGTGATATCCCCATTGTATACAAGGATCAGTCTGCCCACAATTTAAAAAATATGATCTCGGAGGGACCAAGACCAGGAGAAGGTTAACAATCATCAGCCAAATGAGAGATGATCCAACCCATGCCCGTAGTAGTGACAGAATGTTAATGATGCGGAGGGGAGGGGAATAAAAGCAAAAGAGGACAGAGCCTGACTCTCAGATGTCTGCACAGGCAACTGCATGGATGAAGGTGGCACTGCCCCAGAGAGGGAACACTACTTTGGAGGTAGGCAGAACTCATTTCAGATGAGGTCAGAATAACAGTGCCTGAAGACATCTAAGTGGAAGAAGTGAATACATGGAAGACTAGGAAACAATGGCACCAAAAGGTAACCAGAGTGCTGGACAGAGGAGAGACTGCTCAGGGAGAACTGTGGGAGGGGAGGACAAGCGGCTTCTGGCAGGGCTCTAGAGTGACTGGCAGTACAGCGGGAGCACTGTAAACAGGGAGGCTGGAAACAGGGGAACAGCAGACTATTGGTACAGCAGGCACCGTGGTATATTCTGTCTGGGGATAAGACTTGAGAAACAGCTTCCACTAGTTGGTTAAAGAAAGTAATGAAGCTAGCTCCTAAGAAAGCCATTTTCTTCTCTTCCAGAGTTAAAGCTAGCATTTTGGATAACATCTAAATGAATTTGCATCCTATATGTAAACGCTTCCAGGAATAAGGACCTCAAAGTGAGAGAATATAGCTACACTAATGCAAATTTATCAACAATATTAGAAAATCAGGAGTACAATGCTCTAAAGGGGAGGTGGAAGAGTTTTTGTATCTCATTAAACTCAGAATTCCAACACTCCAGTCTCAAAGTCTAACAGGCATCGCTTTTATGTCACATAGGAAGGAACATTTTCTTTCTGCAAGGAGAGTTTCATGTAGGACTCTGGGATAATGTTCTGGGTTGTTTTTAACAAATTTTAATACTGGAAATTTTTATGTAAAAAATAAAACGTTTCTGCCCTCACTGACCAAAGAATGTGACAATTTTAACTAATACATACTACTTTCTCCTGCACAGCCTGGCATTGGAATTTCATGTGATTTTCATATTTGAGATGAACAGCACCATCTAATGGCCACAAACCATATTCCGAAAGAGAGGAAGACAACTAACATTGAAAAAACTAAAATAGGGCATCTGGTCCCATGGACTGTAGCCTACCAGGCTCCTCCATCCATGGGATTTTCCAGGCAAGAGTACTGGAGTGGGGTGCCATTGCCTTCTCCGTCTGGTCCCATCACTTCATGGCAAATAGATGGGAAACAGTGGGAGCAGTGACAGATTTTATTTTCTTGGGCTCCAAAGTCACTGTGTATGGTGACTGCAGCCATGAAATTAAAAGACGCTTGCTCCTTAGAAGGAAAGCTATGACAAACCTAGACAGAATATTAAAAAGCAGAGACATCACTTTGCTGACAAAGATCTGTATAGTCAAAGCTTTTCCAGTAGTCATGTATGGTTGTGAGAGCTGGATCAAAAAGAGAGCTGAGCGCCAAATAATTGATGCTTTTAAATTGTGGTGCTGGAAAAGACTCTTGAGAGGCCCTGGGACAGCAAGGAGACCAAACAAGTCAATCCTAAAGGAAATCAACCCTGAATATTCATTGGAAGGACAGATGGTGAAGCTGAAGCTCCAATACTTTGGTCACCTAATGTGAAGAGCCTACTTATTGGAAAAGACTTTAATGCTAGGAAAGACTGAAGGCAGGAGAAGGGGGCAACAGAGGATGAATGGCTGGATGGCATCACTGACTCGATGGACATGAGTTTGAGCAGACTCCAGAGATAGTGAAGGACAGGGAAGCCTGGCATTCTGCAGTCCATGGGGTTGCAAAGAGTTGGAAATGATTTAGTGACTGAACAGCAACAACAAAATCATTAGAAACACCTTGGATGAAATAATATATTCAACTATGATGATTCTATTTTTTTAAAAAAAGAGATAAATTAGGAGTATCAATAGAAGGATTTTATCTTGATTTCTACAAGGCTAATGTGGGACTATTCTTCTGCATGGAAATAATTATTCCACATACTCTCCCTGGGGACATTATGGGTCTACTGAATGCATCTTGGACTCCAGAGAAGGAACCCTAAGCTGGCATCCACTGGTTCTGTTGGGGAAGCTGTAGCATGTGGCATGACCCTTTGCCAGCCCAGCTCTTGAGTCAAAGGAATTTTCCATTGCTCACACATGCCATCCAGCTCTGGGGGCATAAGTGAGAGAAGGGATGGGAGGAGCATGGCTGTGCACCATCTTAGTCAAGCTTGCCACTCTAAGAACAATGCCTCCCAGACTGAGACTTGGGTGTGGGGCTCCCAAGTGAAATGAGTCACCTTCCCTTCTAGGTCACTAGCCTCTTCAAGGCTACGTCTCTTTGGTCTCAGTCTTTCTGAGGTGGTTTGAACCATAAGCTATAGAAATCTATAACTTCATATAAGAATTGTTCTAAAATATCCTGCCCTAACTGAGAAGGGATTTAAACAATAAAGTGTGTTGTTTCACTCTTTCCTCATCACATTGAATATTCAAAATGACCAAAATTCCACTAAAATGTCATAATGTGGAAAAGCGATATTTTATTGTGTAGTCTTTTCTACCTGCCTTTAAGTTCTTTGGGGAGTGAAGATCACATACTGCTTTATGTACAATCGCAAATGTTTCTTGAATTAACTTCCAGGCTTACAAGAATGCAACGGGAGTTCATAATGCAAAAGCCACAAAAAAGCAACAAGAGATCTAAACAAAAAAGTTAAAACTCAAGTTATTTATGTAAGGTTTATTATGTTACGTGGCACTAGTGGTAAAGAACCCACCTGCCAATGCAGGGGACACAAGAGGTGCGGATTCGATCCCTGGGTTGGGAAGATCACCTGGAGGAGGGCATAGCAACCCACTCTAGTATTCTTGCCTGGAGAATCCCACGGACAGAGGAGTCTGGTCGCAAAGAGTTGGACACGACTGAAGAGACTTAGCATGCACGCATGCATGGAGATCATTAGAAATGATGATTTTGCAAATTGGTGTCAGTACTAAACAATCACTTTCTTTGGTTTCTTCTCGGACTCAGATCTACGATCCCAAAATATGTTGGAAAGGGAGAAGAGGGAAGAGATGTGATAAGGAATGGCTTGAGAAGAAATATGAGAACCGTGGGTTAAATGCCATGAAGACCAGGATATCACTTACCAGGCTTCACCATGTGCCAGGCACTGGATTCAGCATCTTGTGTGCGTTACTTCACATTAGCCTTATCACCATTCTTGACGATAGATGTTACTATCCCATTTTTGAAGAGCAGGGGAAGAGAAAAGATATTTTGAAGCTTGGTTGTTTAGTTGCTAACATGTCCTACTCTTTGTGACCCCATGGACTGTAGCCTACCAAGCTCCTCTGTCCATGGGATTTCCCAAGCAAGAATACTGGAGTGAGTTGCCATTTTCTTCTCTAAGGGATCTTCCTGACTCAGGGATCAACCTATGTCTCCTGCTTGGTGGGCGGATTCTTTACCACTGAGTCACCGGGGAAGCCCCCAAGTAAGGTATATTTATAACTAAGTGGTTCTGTCCACTGGCTGGTCCAGGGGCTGGCAACAGCAGTTTCATCTGGTGCTTCTCCCAGGGGAGATATTTTTTAAAATCTCTTCCAATAATTGTGTTCAGCACAATGGTCTGTGAAACACTTTCTTGGATCTGGAGGAAGGTCTTTAGGGATATGCCATAGGGATATCTTTGACCTTTCTCTTTATTTCTTTTGAATTTTTTAAACTGTAAAATGTTTTGTTGTTTCCTCTATTTATAAAAGCAAGCCATGCTCAGTAAATAATTTTCTGGGAGATACATACAAGAATTAAAAAAAAAATAAAAAATTATTAGTAGTGTGGCCACTCAGAGATAAACACTGACATTTTTTGCGTGCATCTCTCTCCAGGCCCTCTCCCATGTTTACATCAGTTCAGTTCAGCCGCTCAGTCGTGTCTGACTCTTTGCCACCCCATGGACAGCAGCACGCCAGGCTTCCCTGTCCATCATGTTTACACCCACTCACACATATTTTAACAATAGAATCAAAAACACATACTATTGAATGAATTTTTTCAGTTTCCAGTATACTGTGGACACCTTTCCATGACAATAAAGAGATCTCCAACAACACACTGGAGTTCATCTTACCATCAAATAAATCTACACCTAGTGAACAAGTCAACACTGAGGCAAATCCAGTCTACATTTTCAAGTAACTTCTTTTTTAAAAAATTTCTGATTTCATTATTTATTTATTTACTTATCATTTTTGGCTGTGCTAGATCTTCCTTGCTGCTAAGGCTTTCTCTAGTTGAGGCAAGTGGGGGCTACTCTCTACTTGTGGCGTGCGGGCTTCTCACTGCAGTGACTTCTCTTGTTGTGGAGCAGAGGCTCTAGGGGATATGGGCTCGGAGTTGCAGCTCCCTGGCTCTAAAGCACAGGCTCAACAGTAGTGGGGCACGGGCTGCATGTGGAATCTTGGCCGGACCAGGAATCGATCCCATGTTTCCCGCGTTGGCAGGTGGATTCTTATCCATTGTACCACCAGAGAAGCCCCCAGTCAGCATTTTGATTAGTGACTTGAACGAAGGATTAAAGGTTAGGGTTAAGGTTATTTTGATCAAATATTTAGATAACACAAAACTAGCCGAGATGGCTAATGCACTAAAGAAGCAGAATGTAAATCGTCATAATAAATGCAGTTATAATTCTAAATTGAAGTAAAACAACACATATAAAACTTCAAGTCTGTGTAGTATCTCCCTGACCAATACCCATATTTGGGGGAGTGGGGAGACTTCTGAAGAAGCGGGTGAAGGTGGGGCAGGCAAATCAACCACCCACCTTAGTCAGTATCAACAAACAAAGCATAGAAAGAGAAGTGGTACAACACAAGCAGTGAGAATGATAAATCTCAATGCAAACTTATTACCTCAGAAGAGCTTGGTCACCCACTCTATGGACAGGCAGGTTCCAGGGCAGTTTCCCTGGTAAGATCTTCCTGGGAGAAATCCTGATATTCACATCATGGGTGCTACCCAGAGGCTAGCTTTTCACAGCTTGCAAGGAGAAGGCTGACTGCTTTGTGTGCAGCAGAGACTGGAACCTGGCAAGATCACTGAGCACGTTTTAAAAATCGAGCTAAGTAAAATTCTTAGAGAAGACTGATCGCCCACAGATCACTTCTAACAGAGAGCTCGGATCTTAGCGAACTCACTATGTTTGGGAAATGAAGTGATTTGGTCTCCAAGATGAGTGTCTGTACAAGTTGGATAGTGGGAACTCCGCCATTTCAACGTGGGCATGAGATGTCATCCCAGTTGAATGTAAGGACTGACAGAGGTCATGGAGAAGGCAATGGCACCCCACTCCAGACTCTTGTCTGGAAAATCCCATGGACGGAGGAGCCTGGTGGGCTGCAGTCCATGGGGTCACTAAGTCAGACACAACTGAGTGACTTCATTTTCATTTTTCTCTTTCCTGCATTGGAGAAGGAAATGGCAACCCACTCCAGTGTTCTTGCCTGGAGAATCCCAGGGGTGGGGGAGCCTGGTGGGCTGCCGTCTATGGGGTCACACAGAGTCGGACATGACTGAAGCGACTTAGCAGCAGCAGCAGCAGCCAGAGGTCAACTGTGTGAACTTACAGGGGGAGGGCCAAATAGGGGTCATCCCCCTGCTTCTGGGAGGAAGACCTAGAACCAGCACGTCACAAGGCTGTTTTCTGTTGCTGTCACCCTCCCTGTCCAGGCACTGGGGTGCTGTCCCTGGAATGGTCATTTGAGATGGGGTAAAGGGCCTACAGGTAGCCAGAAGTTTCTTCTTTGAGCCTTAGCTGGCAGGCCCTGAAAGAAGGCAGGAGGCTTACCAGATCACAGGGCTGTGGTCAGTCAGGCCTTTGCCTTAACAGATTCTTTTTGCCAACCTGGGAAGTTAATAAAGATGAGTTTACCTTTGATTAATTTTACAATTTCCCACTTTTACTGTCCAATTATTAACAATTAAGTACACAGGGATCCTCACACATACTATTCTCACAGGTATCTCTTTCAAAGGGTTATCACATGGCTCTGTGAGTAGATAGGAAAGATCCCTTGGTGGTGGTGTTTTAATTTCTCCTCATTGATTGGACCAGAGTTAAGTCTATCACATTTTCCCTAAAGGCAATCATGTACTCTTCTCCTAATTTACTAGATGGTCTATCTAAAATGTATGTCACTTCCTTGCTCAAGAAATCCGAAGACTCCTGGGCCAGTGTTCTACACAAAGGGAACTATGGGCACAGCTATTCTACCATTAATCATTACTAAACTCTTTGTCAATCTAGTGGAGCAATCTAACAAGAAAAACCTGAGTGTTTGCTGCTTTTATTGTTTTTCTATAACCTTTGACTCTGAAGACTGTAATCAGTTGTAGACTGGGATGTACAAGCTCAAAATTGAGGCCCCAGGCCCATTTCCACCCTCATCTGAAAGGTTTATAAGGAATCCACACTTAATACTACTGTGTTTCAGAGTCAGCAATAACAGTCCTATCCATGGATCAGACAACACCAATACCATGAACCAGAAAGGCATAATAGCCAGCTGACCCCGTTTTTTACTGTTGTTGTTCAGTCACTAAGTCATGTCTGACTGTTTGCAACCCCACGAACTGCAGCACACCAGGTTTCCCTGTCCTTCACTAGTTATCTTTTATTATCACAAAGAAAAGCCAGTTGCTCTAAATCCAAAACCATCAACTTTCTAGTTTTACGTAATTTTTAAACATACATAGACCCTTCTCAATATAAAAGGTAGGTGTTCTGTGAGTAATTTATTGAGATTTGCTTATGGATAAAATGAGTGTTTGGTTATAAGAGATATAAGTTTTTCAAGCTAAAATCATTGAGGCTATACTTTGAATATCAACTAGTTAGAGCAAATGCCAAATTATTTCTTAAGGAGAATCTGGGCAACAACAGATGGTCATTTCTTAGCCGACCTCCAGGTGGAGGTGCAGTGGCCTTCTGTCCACCATATGTGCTTGTGAGTTACCTCCGATTTAATAAGAAGTTGTCAATCCCTCCCTAGCTTGCTTGATTATTAAAACACATGGCTCTGAGTTTAACTGGGGCTCTAGGAACTTACCATGATGTTTTTCATTTTTTAATTAAATAATTTTTGGCTGCACTGGGTCTTCATCGCTGCATGCGGACTTTCTCTAGTTACAGTGAGTGGGGGCTACTGTCTAGTTGTGGTGCATGGGCTTTTCTCATTGCTGTGGCTTCTCTTGTTGCAGCACACAGGCTCTAGAGTGCTCAGGCTTCAGTAGTTGTGTCACATGGACCCAGTTGCCTGGCAGGATGTAGGATCTTCCCGGATCAGGGATCAAACCCGTGTCTCCTGCATTGGCAGGCAAATTCCAAACCACAGGACCACCAGGGAAGTCCAAAGTTACCATGATGTTTAGTCTTGGAACTCACAGCTGCTCCTTAAGTATTGAAAACTTCGGAAAATGAATGATATTTATGAAAGACTACCTGAAGGACAGCAGTGAACCCATTATTTAAGATCAGTCATTTTCAAACTTCTTTTTTAACCAAAGAACCCTTGTTCAAATAATGTCTTTCTTAAAAGCCCAGGGTCAGAGAAATGGGATACAAAGGAGGGATGGAGAGCTTGGTTCCATCACTGATGGGCCCCTCAGGACATAGCCTGAGAACCACTGATAGATCTTCTAACACCATTCATAGACAGTGGGGAGAGAAGCACAGAGTGGCACATGCAGACTGGATTGGGGCCTTCCTAGAATGGCTTCATGAAATTGTGCTTTAAACAAGAATCATCATATCTCACTCAGGCAGATGTTGTAAGAAACAGTGCTAGGAAACAAATGCAATATTCACTGCAAGGTTGTTAAAGATATTGTTTACCTGGTTTGTGACATCTTCTCTGGGAGAACCCCAAGGAGGAAATACTTCCTAGTCTTTAGACCAGAAATCATATTCTGTGCTAATGTTTTTTCCCCCCTATGGATGCAATGGTTGATCCCTCGCTCTTGGGGTTGGTCACGAGAAAGCTTCCGAAGCAAGCCTGCAGACTACCCCCAGCAAGTCACACAATTTCACAGCAGGTACTTCATGAACCAACTTCTCCCTCAGCTCCACCTTGTTTTATAAAATATATTCCCTTAGCCTGCATTCTTCTGCTTTGAAGTACTTTGTGTATGTTGTTTTATTGCATATTTTAAAGCCACCTTCGTATTTTTTAAAACATTACGTAAGACAATTCTTATTAAGAACATCTTCCAGGACCTCCCTGGTGGTCCAGTGGCTACCACTGTGAGCTCCCAATGCACAGAGCCCAGGTTGGATTCCTGGTCAGGGAACTAGATCCCATAAGCTGCAACCAAAAGATAAGCACATGTCACAACAAAGATCCAAAGGTCCTTATGCTGCAACTAAGACCTGACACAGCTAAATAAACAGATATTTAAAAAGAACATCTACCAACTCAAGCAATGGAAGGCGCCAAGGATGATGAATGTCTAAACTCAAAGAAGACCAAATCAGGAAACTAAGCAAGAATATTCTGGAAGTAAAAATCCTGGTGCACACATGATAGCCATCTTCACCGTTCTTAAAGGGCAAGGAGTAAGATTATTCTGTATTCCTCTAGAGAAGGAACCTAGAATACATTATGGTCATTATCCAAAAAGCTGTCAAGTCTTAGAACTAGACAAGTTCAGTTCAGTTACTCAGCCATATCCAACTCTTTGTGACCCCATGGACTGCAGCACACCAAGCTTTCCTGTCCTTCACCAACTCCTGGAGCTTGCTCAAACTCATGTGCGTCAAGTTGGTGATGCCATCCAACGGTCTCATCCTTTGTCGTCCCCTTCTCCTGCCTTCAATCTTTCCCAGCATCAGGGTCTTTTCCAATGAGTCAGTTCTTCGCATCAGGTGGCCAAAGTATTGGAGCTTCAGCTTCAGTATCAGTCCTTCCAATGAATATTCAGGATTGATTTCCTTTCGGATGGACTGGTTGGAGCGCCTTGCAATCCATGGGACTCTCAAGAGTCTTCTCCAACACTACAGTTCAAAGGCATCAATTCTTCAGCGCTCAGCTTCCTTTAAAGTCCAACTCTTGCATCCATACATGACTACTGGAAAAACCATAGCTTTGACTAGAAGGACTTTGTTGGCGAAGTAATGTCTCTTCTTTTTAATAAGCTGTCTAGGTCGGTCATAGCTTTTTTCCAAGGAGTAAGCGTCTTTAAATTTCATAGCTGCAGCCACCATCTGCAGTGATTTTGGACCCCAAGAAAATAAAGTCTGTCTCTGTTTCCATTGTTTCCCCACCTATTTGCCATTAAGTGATGGGACTGGATGCCATGATCTTCGTTTTTCTGAATGTTGAGTTTTAAGCCAACTTTTTCACTCTCCTCTTTCACTTTCATCAAGAGACTCTTTAGTTCCTCTTCTCTTTCTGCCATAAGGGTCGTATTATCTGCATATATGACGTTACTGATATTTCTCCCTGCAATCTTGATTTCAGCTTGTGCTAGGGACTTCACAAATTGGTGAGTTCTTTGTCACAAGAAATGTTCAAACAAGGCTCAAATGTCCTCCTTGTTGAGGTTCCAAAGGTGTGGTAGACAGCCTTTGAGTTCTTAGCCAGACCACACCCTCTTCTTTAGAAGAGTCACTTCAACTTTTACTAAAGAGGTGGACACAGGCAGCCATGTATCTATCTTGGTACTTTCCCACACTTCTGCCACAACAGATTGGACCAGGGCTGGAGCAATGACCCAAGCTGGAGTCTCCCTGAACTAAAAAATATAACTGGCAAAGTCAGGAGGAGCTAAAAGATGATCCATCACCCATGTATACATCAGAGTTGTGGCAACCCAAAGCATGCAAAGTCCAGATCTGGAGAAGCAAACTTGCTGGGGAGGGTCCCTACTGAAGTCAGGGAGAAGCAGGGGCAAGAAACAGCACAGAGAGAGGACAGAAGCTTGATGACTTTCTCCTCCTGTAAGAGCCAGATGCATTTCCCTCAGTTGCTCCCATGACATTACTCATGTCTGAACAACAGCCAGCCATTGCCGAAGCTGTTCCTTGCATTGCAGAAATCCCTGACTACAATCAAAATGAATCCCCAGATGGATTATGAGGCTAGATTAGTGGCCCCAAATGATCTCACATTGCTCTGAGTAAACTTCCTGGGTGCCAGCCCCTGGGGCTTATGATTTAGCGGCAAGAATCAGATTCTAAGAAATGTGTATTTTTAAATACCATCTCCTTCCCCCAATGATTTTGCTACTTGGCCAGTATGGAAACCACTGGATCAGGTATCATGTAGGGTCTTGGTCCCTTTAAGATTCCCAAACTTTGGTTTAGAAGTTGACACGATGCAGCTATCCTCACAGTATCCTTCCTACTAAAAGAAAACTAAAAATTTTAGACACAACCACTTTCGAATTCACATTTCATAGATAAAGGCCCCTGTTATTCTCCAAGGGTAATACAATCTTCAGATTGAATATTAACAAGGTGTATTGATCAGCACACATGACACGTACAGGTTCCCAGCTTCTGGGCCAAGGTATTTAAATATTTATATCAGTGACCTAGATAGTGAAATTGGAAGTATGTTTCTTCAGTTCATTGACACTATCAAAGATCGTTAAGCACCTCTTTCTTTAGCACTTCAGTTTTACTAAGATGAGCCCTCCCTCCTCACATTATGGGTGTTAGAACACAGGGCTTTGCCCTCATGTGGCAACCGACATCTGCTTTATTCAATTTCAAAGCTGATAACTTTTTGAAAAAAATTTTAAGTGTTTAACTATTCACTCCTGATTCAGTCAGGAATTCCTAAGTTTCAAATAGATACTGCCAGGACTTCCCTGGTGGCCCAGTGGCTAACTCTGTGCTCCCAATGCAGGGAACCTGGGTTCGATCCCTGGTCAGGGAACTACATGCCACACACTATAATGAAGATCAAAGACCCTGAGTGCTGCAACTAAGACCCAGCGCAGTTAAATAAATTAATTAATAATTAAAAAACACAAATAGATATCATGACTGTGTGAAATGGAAAGCCAGAGCATGTATCACACCCAGGTGAGGGTGCCCTCTAGCCTCAACAGACAGGTTGGTTCCTTAGACCCTGCTCTGCCCGTGTCCCCTCTCTCTTCCCATCCTCACCCTCCTGTATGCCCATCTCACCTTTCACAGTGCAGAGCCCAATTCAGTTATGATTATACTCTTTCTTATTTCTAGTTACAAAGCTCTTCCTTCCCCTCTATCTCAATTCTGTCACCCAACTTGTCCTCCTGATATTTTGGGTGTTTCTCTCCTCTACCAACTCACCAAGTACAACTCCTGCAACCAAACTTTATGCACAATGTCCAAGTCCAATCCCATCACTGCTGGTTTGTCCAGCATTTAACCTGGCCATCCCACACCCAATGCCTGTGCTACCTGAGACCTATTGTCACCTATCCTGGTCCCATTGTTTATTTTATACTGCCCCCTGCAGCTCAACTCACCCAATTCTTACACATGACCTCCACTGTTTTTTCAGGAGGTTAATGACCAAAAATCCCAACACACCACAGCAAAGAGTGGAAAGAATTCCTGTCTTGTCTGCCTTCAGTGCTTGCAGTACTGATTCACTCAAGTTTCTCTATATCTTCCACTAGGGGGTACCACCCCATAATTTTTGAAACAGGAAGTCTGCTGAATACAGTTCTTAATGAAAAATGAAGTCCAGGCACAGTGGATTTTTTTCAAACTTTTCTGAACACATGCTGTAAATTTATGAAGCAATTTAATTTGATTCCTTTTAAATAAAAGCTTCCCCATGGGCAGAGTAATAGGCAGCAATCTTGAGCAGTATAAACTTATATAAGGGAATGCCAATTAAAAACCCTTGGCTCTATTATGGTAAGATAAATAGTCATGAATTAAATGAAATAAATGCAAAACCTGAGTACAGTCAGACAAGTGAAGTTATTTTTACTTGAGCAAGAGAAATAGACATGCTGAACAAAAGTTGGCTTTAAAATGAAAGCTTTTGTTAAACAAAAATAAGGCAACTCAGATGTTCTGGGACTTGGCATAAATGGAACAGAATTCTCTTATCTTTGGGCTATAAAAGACTTGGCAATGCTAAAAATCGGTTCAAGTCTTTGGGGTTTTTTTAAGAGGAAGTATGCCCAGACATTACACTGTAGTGACTGAAAATGCAGGATGCCTGGAATTTAGACTTTCCAATCTCCCACTTACCTCTATAAAAACTTGGCCAGCTTCCATTTGCTTAGCCTAAATCTTAGTTCTGCATCAGTTTGATGGCTTTAATAATAAGACCAACCAACTAGGTTTCAGGTGTGAATTACTTGAGCTACTGCATATAAAGTGCCTACAGAGTGACTGGCCCACAGTAGGTACTCAAGAAAGGCTATTTAATCAGTGAGTCAGTGCAGTGTACGGAAGACCTCTTAGGAAGGCTAAGACCAGATATTTTTGCATTGAAAATGATATTTACTTATCATTTTGGCAAACACACTCATACAGATAAGTAATCAGGAGACCAGAGAAGTTAAGCAATTTGACAAAGGTCACATAGCTATTTCTTGATAAACTTTAGAACAGAACTTGGACTTTCTCAGTGTCAGGCAATTTTCTTTCCCCTATCTTATATGGCTTCTCCTAGTATCTGATCGTTTATTCACACAGATTGAGTACATTCTGGGGCTAACAACTGGTTTTGTTGGCAAAGTTTTGGTGAATGTAGCTAAGCAAACTTTGTTGCAGCAATATCAAAGACTCCAGCAGTATGTATCTTTAATAGGTTTGACTGTTAAGCCCCTGTCCTACTTTCAGAAATTTACCCTTAGGAAATAATATAAAATGAAAAGTTATATGCAAAAAGATGTTTGCTATCATATTCTTTGGAATACTGAAAAAATAAAAATAATCTACATGCCCAACAATAGGAAAGCAGTTTAATATGGCAGAAGCAAGTATTCTGGAACCATTTAAAAATTATGAAGACCACAAAGAAACAGAAAATATTTACTTTATTCATCTCATTCCATAAGGAGGTAATTTAACACATAGATTTGGAGAAGGCAATGGCACCCCACTCCAGTACTCTTGCCTGGAAAATCCCATGGACGGAGGAGCCTGGTAGGCTGCAGTCCATGGGGTCGCTAAGAGTCGGACACGACTGAGCGACTTCACTGTTACTTTTCACTTTCATGCACTGGAGAAGGAAATGGCAACCCACTCCAGTGTTCTTGCCTGGAGAATCCCAGGGACGGCGGAGCCTGGTGGGCTGCTGTCTATGGGGTTGCACAGAGTCTGACACGACTGAAGCAACTTAGCAGCAGTAACACATAGAATGATTATGTATTTTTGTAATTAAAATCAATTAAATAATTATATGGATAAATCCAGAAAATAAAAGAAAAAATAAAGTGATTTTAGGAGTACTGGAATTGGAAATGACTTTTTCTTTCACTTTGAGTTCTCTTCATGATAAAGAGATGCAATAAAGGCTTGTTTAGAATGAACTTTCTTTATTGGGACTGGGAAAGATTCACATGATCCAAGTATCCTTTAATGCATCATGATAACATATAGCCAAATGAAAGACAGGTCAGAGCCCTCACCATATGCTGAACTGAGGGACACAGCAATGTATACCCATCCCTGACCTCTCAGAATTTACAAGCTGGTAGAGAAGACGTGACATATACCTGGATCTTGACACTGCTCCACCTACAAAACCTTTAACATCTCATCTCAAACCAGGGCTGTTCCCCTCCCAGCTTTCATGCCACCTGCTTATTAACATCATTAGAACTGCCAGTCTGCTGGTCCCTATGCTCTCTTTTGTTCCCACAGCTTTGTTTCATTTTTCTTTGCTATTCTGCTTCAAGACTAAGGCATATCACTTCAGCTACCCTGTCCACAATAAACTGCAATATCTTAGACCTTTATTTCTAATTCATCTGAGCTGAAAGCCCCCATGAGCTGGATGTGTTCACTTGTCTTTGCCCAGCCTGGGTTGCAGGACTTCCCTAGAGAAGCCACCCAACATCCCTTCACATACCCCTGGCCAGTTTCCTCTCCCACTCCTGGTGGTCCTGCCTAGTTTCAGGCTCTCCCTTCTCTCCCCAGTTTCTGTACGTTACTACACAGAAATTCTTAGATGAGAAATTTCTTCCCTTGAGCCAAGCCCAAAGTCTAGCTGCATTCTGCATCTATCTTTACTTCCTGCCTTCCAGTTTCAGAGGTGACCTGATTCTGCACCTTCTCTCGAACCCAGCACCTCCTGCCTATTTCCACTTTTGTACCACCCATGAACTTGTTGCCCCTCTCTTCAACTTTGCCTAAACTATGATCTTCTTCCTTCAAACCCTTTTCCCCTCCAACTCTTGCTGTCATTTATAAAGAAACCTTTCCCTTGAGATGGATACATACTCTTCTAAAAGATTACCACTTGCCTTTCTCCTCCCCTCCTCCATACTTCTAAAAGGAGTTGCCCTACCTTGGCTGTCTCCAAGTCCTCTTTGCCTCATCTGAGATAACCTGACTCCTCCCACTCTACCACCCAGTTTTAGTTTAGTTTTAGTTTAGTTTCAGTTCCCACAGAAACTAAATCCAAAGGTGCCTTTTCATCATATCTCACTAGAAACTCTCAGCTGTGTTTCACCCTGTTAACCATTCCTTGTCTTGAAATATTCTCTTCTTTTGACTTTTGGGACACTCCATTGTGACCTTAGTTACCGGATAGTTATTTGAGTGAATAAACGAATGTCGCCTGGGGAGGGGAGAGCTAGTAAGGCTCTCAGTTCAACAGGAGGGCTCACACTTCTGGGGAGTGGTGGCAGGGCAGCTATTAGATTTAAAATCCACTAGATTAAGTTTCGGGAACTGAATTCCTTTCTAGAGGCTAGTTTTATGGACTCTATATCAAGCCAACTTATGACTCAATGATAACAGTGGTGGAAGGAACCCATCGAAACGATACAGAGAACTGTTTATTCTTTTATCTCATTGAAGGACAGGTGTAGTGGAGACTGGATCACACTATAGCAACTTGTGGACAACGCTGGGATTTCCTCTCTTGAAGATGATCAGGAGTGAGGGAAGTGTAATTCAAGTCAGCTGGGTCTCCCTCAGTCTTCTCTAACAGCTAAAGCTTCCAAACTGCATTCCTTCTATTCAATAAGATGGAGTGAATTTTCCATTATTAAAAGATTACTTTTTAATTTTAGTATCGTTCTTGTAAAATATTATCTGGTACTTAAGTATATGCTGTCTCTTATCTATTTTGATTCTTTCTTATTCTTAAGTAATACGTCTTCTATTAGACTGCAAAAGTCCTTGATGTCAAGGGTCCTTTTTAGGCTAATTGTCTTTTGTCTTCTACATTCCTTAACATAATAAGACTGACACTTGAAAAATGCTAAAAGCAAAAGTCCCAATTAAAGACCTAAATGTTAGATCGGACACTATAAAACTCTTAGAGGAAAACATAGGTAGAACAGTCTCTGACATAAATCACAGCAAAATCTTTCTTAATGCATTTCCCAGAATAATAAAGTAATAAAAGTATAATATTATACTTTAAAGTAATAAAATAAAAGTAAGAATAAACAAATGAGACTGACTTAAACTCAAAACCTTTTGCCCAGCAAGAAAAAGTGAAAGCTGCTCAGTCGTGTCTGACGCTTTCCCACGGACTATATAGTCCATGGAATTCTCCAGGCCAGAATACTGGAGTAGGCACCCTTTTCCTTCTCCAGGGGATGTTTCCAACCCAGGGATCGAATCCAGGTCTCCTGCATTGCAGGCGGATTCTTTACCAGCTGAGCCACAAGGGAAGCCCAAGAATACTGGAGTGGGTAGCCTATCCCTTCTCCAGTGGATCTTCCCAACCCAGGAATCGAACCAGTGTCTCCAGCATTGCAGGCAGATTCTTTACCAACTGAGCTATCAGGGAAACAAAACAAAATGACAACCCACAGACTGGGAGAAAGTACTTGCAAATGATGTGACTGATAAGGGGATTAGTTTCTGAAGTTTACAAACAGCTTATGACACTTAATAGCATCGAAACAAACATCTCACTCAAAAAATGGGCAGAAGACCCAAATAGACAGTTCTCTAAGCAGGATGTACAGATGGCCAATAGGCACATGAAAAGATGTTCAAAATCACTACTTATTTGAGAAATGCAAATCAAAGCTACAATGAGATATCACCTCATACCAGTTAGAGTGGCCACCATCAAAAAATCCACAAACCCCAAATGCTGGAGAGGGTGTGGAGAACACCCTCCTACACTGTTGGTGGGAATGTAAATTGGTACAGTCACTATGGAGAACAGTATGTAGGTTCCTTAAAAACTAAAAATAGAGCCACCATACCACCCTGCAATCCCACTCCTGAGCATGTATCCAGAGAAAAGCATGGCCTGAAAAGATACATACACCCCAATGTTCACTGCACACATTTACAATGATTGAGACATGAAAACAACCTCAATGTCCATCAACAGAGGAATGGATAAGGAAGACATGGTATATAAATACAGTGGAATATTACTCAGCCATTAAAAAGAGTGAAATAAGGCCACTTGTGGCAACATGGATGGACTTAGCAAGTGTCATACTAAGTGAGAGTATCATACTAAGTGAAGCAAGTCAGACAGAAGGAGAACTATCATATAAACATCCTTTATATGTGGAATCTAAAAAGAAATGATACAAATGAACTTATAAAACAGAAAGAGACTCACAGAAAACGAACTCATGGTTGCAGGGGGGAAGGGATAGTTAGGGACTTTGGAAAGGTCATGTACACACTGCTATATTTAAAATGGATAACCAACAAAAACCTATTGTATAGCACACAGAACTCTGTTCAGTGTTATGTGCCAGCCTGGATGGGATGGGGTTTGGGAGAGAAGGGATACATGTATATGTATGACTGAGTTCCCTTCACTGTTCACCTGAAACTATCACAACATTGTTAACTGGCTATACTCCAATACAAAATATTTTTGGAGTTAAGAAAAATAAACAGAAAAGAAAAAAAAGAAATAAACAAACAAACAAAAAAATCCTGTTGTTTAATTTAGCAAGTATTTTAACTTTCCAAATTTCAGTTGACTCCAGAATGCGATATATTATTCTAGGTGCAAAACTGCAATATAGAAAATACTTAAATTATTTGCATTTTATGAGCGGGAAGAGAGGCAAAAACACCTCAATACCTGAGAAGGATTTAGCACAAAGTTGAAATGGCCTGACACCTTCTTGTGTGTATTGTACCAACCTAGATATAAAAGCTGGAATCCCAAGCAATGTTCAGAACTAATTTGGGTTTTCTTTGCAGTAAGTCCTACAAATCCTTGTAGTTTACCTCCTTAGGCCAAAAGTCGTAACATCCTTGACTGTGGATAGCAGCTAGGTCTTTTGGGACTTTGGATTAGGCTTTTTTTCCAGTCAGGCAAATAATCTGAAAAGAGAAAGAAATTACATGTAGTCCAGTGCGTTTTTCTGCTTGTGTTTCTCCACCAGCTAGAGATATTTAAAGGCTCTGAACCTCTTACATCTTTAATCCTCTTTTTTAAGTGTCATTTTATTTTTAGAGAACTTTCCACTTTTTTTAGTTCTACAGCCAGATTGGGGCATCTAGCTGGAAAACCATTTCCCTTAACGAAAAAAAAAAAAAAAAAAGGCTAGAATTTGAATGCAGGCATGGAATTCCAAACAGATTTACTACAGTGCAATTCTTCAGACATTAATATTTATCGCTGAAAGTTGACTGAAAAGGGTCCTGAAATTAACCTACAAAGACAAGAGGCTCTAGAGACACTTTTCCCGCCTTTTAGGTAAAAGAGGATTAATAACCTGAAATCTTCAAGGCTCCAGGACGCACGATGCAATCCCTCAGTGGAACTTTATGCTAGAAGCTGCAGCTTCTACGATTTTGGGCAAGGCTGGCCCAGGCACTCTGGTCACATAGAAAGCGGAAGGGAAGAAGTACCTGAGCAAGGCAGAAGCCACTCAGAAGCACCCTGGGGCCGCCACTCACCTCGAGGAGGAGGAGCTGGCGTCCAGATCCACCCGGATCGAGAGAACAAGTGAACCTTGGGTCCGCCAGGTGAGGGAAGGGAACGCCCGCCCTACTCACCCCAGAAGAGGCGGGGCGCGGCTCGCGATTACCCGCAGGGGCGGAGCCGGTCGAGCACCTGGGCCGAGGCGGAATTGAGGGAAACCAGTCTCCACCAGAAGAACCTGGTACTAAGACTCACCTCTGCGGGGGCCTGAGGCCGGGCCGGGGCCAGAATTCACCTGAGCGGGCGGAAAGCTGCCCCGGGGGTAGCCCCAGGCTCGCCCAGCGCGGAGGGCGAGGCACCCTCCCCCGGGCTGCAGCACCCGAGCGCCCCTCCGTGGGTCCGCGCGGCGCCATGACCTGGAGCGCCACCGCCCGGGGCGCCCACCAGCCCGACAACACCGCGTTCACGCAGCAGCGCCTCCCCGCCTGGCACCCGCTGCTGTCGGCCAGCATCGCGCTGCCGCTCTTCTTCTGCGCCGGCCTGGCCTTCATCGGCCTGGGCCTGGGCCTCTACTACTCCTCCAACGGCATCAAGGAGCTCGCGTACGACTACACCGGCGACCCGGGTACTGGCAACTGCTCCGTGTGCGCCACGGCCGGCCAGGGCCGCGCACCGCCGCCCCCCTGCTGGTGCGCCTGGTACTTCTCGCTGCCCGAGCTCTTCCAGGGCCCCGTGTTCCTCTACTACGAGCTGACCAACTTCTACCAGAACAACCGGCGCTACGGCGTGTCCCGCGACGACTCGCAGCTGAGCGGGCTGCCGAGCTCGCTGCGCCATCCAGTCAACGAGTGCGCCCCCTACCAGTACAGCGCGGCCGGCCTGCCCATCGCGCCCTGCGGCGCCATCGCCAACAGCCTCTTCAACGACTCCTTCTCGCTGTGGCACCAGCGCCAGCCCAACGGGCCCTACGTCGAGGTGCCGCTCGACCGCACCGGCATCGCCTGGTGGACCGACTACCACGTCAAGTTCCGCAACCCGCCGCTGGTGAACGGCAGCCTGGCGCTGGCCTTCCAGGGCACCGCGCCCCCGCCCAACTGGCACCGGCCGGTCTACGAGCTGAGCCCCGACCCCAACAACACCGGCTTCATCAACCAGGACTTCGTGGTGTGGATGCGCATCGCTGCGCTGCCCACGTTCCGCAAGCTGTACGCGCGCATCCGCCAGGGCAACTACTCGGCCGGGCTGCCGCGGGGCGCCTACCTCGTCAACATCACCTACAACTACCCGGTGCGCGCCTTCAGCGGCCACAAACGCCTCATCTTCAGCAGCATCTCATGGATGGGCGGCAAGAATCCGTTCCTGGGCATCGCCTACCTGCTGGTCGGCTCCCTCTGCATCCTCGTGGGCTTTGTCATGCTGTCGGTCTACATTCGCTACCAGGACCAGAGCGACGACGAGGAGGACGACGAGTGATTCCTGCTCTCAAAGTACCCTTTCTGCTCCTTGCCAAAACTCCTGCAAACTTCTTTAGGCTTCTCTCTCTCCACTGTCACCCAATTCCAACTTCGCCTCGCTTTGCCTCCTACTGTGGATGAGGGGACCAGAGAGAGAGAGAAATTAACACCTGATCAGGGGCTTCCAGGCTCTTTTAGGGTGTTTGAACTGCTAGAGCGACACATTCCTACAAATTTCCCCCATCTGTTTCACCAGTGGACACGTTAGGTTCTTTGAGAGAGGAATGGGCGCTTGCTTGCTGCTGCTGCTGCTGCTGCTGCTGCTAAGGCGCTTCAGTCGTATCCGACTCTGTGCGACCCCGTAGACGGCAGCTCACCAGGCTCCGCCGTCCCTGGGATTCTCCAGGCAAGAACACTGGAGTGGGTTGCCATCTCCTTCTCCAGTGCATGAAAGGGAAAAGTGAAAGTGAAGTCGCTCAGTCGTGTCCGACTCTTCGAGACCCCATGGACTATAGACTACCAGGCTCCTCCGTCCATGGGATTTTCCAGGCAAGAGTACTGGAGTGGGGTGCCATTGCCTCCTCCGGGACGCTTGCTTAGACACTCTTATTCAACCCCCATCTGATGAAGAGACAGACCTGTAGATGTTAAAGAACTCCTTCGAGATCTAACAGCTACTCATTGGCTCTTGGTTCTGATTCTGACTCTGAATCTAGAGCTTTAACCACTGTAGTACAGTGGTCTTCTTTTCTTGGGGGTGGGGGTAAGTGTAGAGAGTGAAGCCCACAAATAACCAGCAGAGACATGGAGAATTGGAGGAGAACTCACTGTTTTAAAATGTAGATAGATTAGAAGGCCCCATCCCCAGAAATTCTGACACTATAATAAGGCTTTGGTGAGACCCTGGAAGCTGCAGTTTTAACAAACCCTTCTGGAGATTCCTTCTGTATTCCCTCAAGTTTGGGAATCAGTGCCCTGAACCAGGGAGCAAGTAGGATACTGTTTTCCTTATATGTCTGAGGCTAGGCATGACTCCATCACTGCCCGTCCAGTTTTTCAGGTGGTCATTTTTTCCCAGGGGCAGTGACAAGCATAATGTTCCAAGTTTGGTCTCACTCCTCCTTGAACATAGAAAGCTCTCTGTAATGTGCAAAGTAAGTGAAAACAACTAGTTGGCATACAGATTTGCAGAGCAGGGTCTGTAACAATTCATTTGATATTTCAGTGCAAGAAATTAAAAAAAATTTTTTTTTGCCAGGTACTGTGTAGAAACTTGAAAATGTCAGGTCAGTTTGTACAGTTCAGTGGGAAGGTTTTAACCTTAGAATCAGATAGCTGGAGGGGACCTTAGAGGGAAAATGTTTTTCCTAAAGTCATGTCGTGAGTCAGTCTTCTTTGTCATCTAAATGATTTTTTATGCTTAGTGATTTTTTTATGCTTATGTTCTTCATAGCTTTTCCCTTGTGTCTAAAAAAAAATTAATGTTCTCAAATGAACCATGTTTTTAATAATATGTTGAAGTGAATGCCAAGAAATTAGTCTTATGTAAACTAGGCTCTTAAAAATTATTTGAACCATTGAGATAGTGTTAAACTTTGACTACTCGAATATCATTCTAATATATTGATATATAAAGTTACTGTAAGATAATAGAATTTTAAAAAACTCTTTTATGGCAAAAGAACTTTAAAAAGTGAGATCATCTGCACAAGTTTATTTGCTGAAAGCAAACAGTTATTTGGTGTTTTGTCAGAATTCTTAGTGCCTGTTCTCTATTACAGCTACTTTCCAGTTACTACAGTTTTTGCTCATGCCTATAAGGCAGGGCAATAATTTGAAGTTTGTTCTTTTTTTTTAAACTGAGTAGTCACAGAAATATTGAATTGTACTGAATAATTTATATTAATTTTATTTTATTCTTCTGGTTGTTTGAAAAATAATAGACATAGCATGCATGTTCACTGACATCTGTCAGATCTTCTGGAACAGTTGTGACTGAAGAGATTCTGTCCCAGTATTTACATAAACCAAAAAATATTTTATAATCCCAGTATGTTGGCTTCCCAACTCCTGAATATGACACAATTTTACTGTCAGATTGTGTAGTGTGATTTTAGCCTGTGGATATATGGTCATATGTATATAGAGTAATTTTTATGTATCATGAATTTTTGATCAAGCAGCTGCTTCTTTATAATTTACCACATTTTTTTTTTCTACTTAGTTGAGAAGAACCATGTATATTACTATCATTTTTACAATATTCATTTTATTGCTATAAAATTTTAAATGAGTCTACAAAATTAAAGGTATTCTGATTAAATCAATGAATATGGTTCCAGGCCCTCTTCTCTGGGTTTTTGAAAGAGAATAAAGGTTATATTTGTGTTGCCTTTGTTATCACATTTGCTTAATCCTTTTGAACTATGATCTTAAAGCCACAAATGTTAAAAAAGTTACCAGCTACCATCCACTTTGCTCATTTGTTCTTAGCAGATTTATACTGCAGCAAGAAAATCACCTTTCAGAATAAAGCTCAGATGAACTCAATCTTTCAGTGTTAACTTCCTAACACAGAATTTGAACTTATATCACTATCAACATGTAGTGTGAATCAGACAATCCTTGACTGTTGTTTGAATTTGGTAAAATGTGGTCAATTTTTAATAATACTTAGTATTAAAAGTTACTAAAGAATGTGACTACAGCAATCTTACTTCTCCATTTCTGCATTTTACCCAAATTCTAAATTACAATTATTCATTGGGTATTTTGCACTACAAAACTTCAGAAACTTTAAAAACAAAAAATGAAACATTTTCCTGCACTGTAGCATTTTGTTTAGTATCTCTGGATTCTAGCTGGGTTTGAATTCTCATGTTGTCCAGTAAATGCTTCCTAGCTAGAGCTGTGTCGTCTGGAATGAGACCAAAAAGTGAACCTCAACAATTGGACTGGAAATGTGCTTTGATCTACTTTGTAAAGTAAACCACAAACAAAAGAGAAACTAATGTGGTTGGCGGGAACCCCCAATACAGAATAATGTAACAAGAAAGAATTTCCAAGAATCTCTAGAATCTAATCAACAATTCAAGGACTAGACAGTTGTTCCAAATCAGAGACAGAATAACAGTCTGAGATTTTCTTTAGCAATAAGTACCACTTCACACTATATAACCACAACCCTTTCTTCATCATGGTGTCTATGCCCTCTTCTTGTCATTGGGGATCTCAACAGTCTTGAGTAAATTCTCAGAGTTATTGGTAGAGCTGCAATGTAATCAATTCCTTCTATGCCCCTGGGTATATCAGTTACTGTGTACAAGTAACTAATAATAGTAAATGCTCTCTTCCTTTATTTTCATCAGGCATTTCTTTGCACCCTAGATTTTTTTCCCACAGATAAAACATAGCTGACTGGTTTAGATGGCAAAATTTTTTAACTTCAAATTTTTTCCCCACAGATAAAACATAGCTGGCTGGTTTAGATGGCAAAATTTTTTAACTTCAATTTTTTTCCCCCAGGAGAATTTCTCATAATACCCCTCCAATAAAAGCAGTTACATAAAGTGTCATTAAGAAAGTCATTCAGTGAATCTAACCGAAATATGTTAAGTTCCCAGAGAGATTTTACCCAAGAGTAGTATTTTTGTGTAAAGAATTTGCAAAAATTATAAACAGTTGTTCACTCACTGTATCCTACCATCCCCCATGGTTCCTTTGATAAGACTAATGATGTGTTTTCAGGGAAAAATACTTCCCCACTGGTTTGCCACCTGGCATTATAATTCTCACTGTTAGTGGTAATCATGCAGATTAGTTCACCACAGCAAGGTGGCATTTCTTTCTTTATGCACTTGGCTGAGCAGCTCAGCATAGCACAGTGAAGACCCCGAGGCAGTGAAACCTAACATAGACTGGGGGTGTGTTGGAAGAGGAGAAAAGAAAAGAAAGGTGCGGTTTGGAGCATGAAGCAGGGTGTCCAGAAGGGGGGGACTTGGCTGTGAGGAACCCACTGCAGAGGGCAGAGCCTACCAGTGACCTCACTGAAGACAAACCTTGGAGAAATTCAGTAAGTGGATGGTAGCTCACCTCCTTCTGAACCTCTCAGCTTGTCTTTTTGATGAGTTTCAGTGTGATTTATCTTTTTCCTTAGAGGCAAAAAATATTACTGTCAAGAACCTCCTCTAATAGCCTTTCTCTCCACATTGAGTTCTTAACTGAATTCCTGTTAAAGTGGCTGAAACCTTACATTACTGATGAAAACTGTAAATGATGTGTCATTAATTATGATATTTTGTTCTTCTAAAAGGCCTTTGTTCTCAAAGTCCAAGGTGCTTAACACTATTATACAGTTTCATTAATTTTAACCATTAAAATGCATGAGGTTTTAGAAAGTCATCAAGACTGATGACTCAGTCATCACAAAATTTGCTCAATTTTGTTCAAAAGTCAACGAAAGCAGTGTTCTACAACAAAAGCACAGCCTCTGGATGAGGCAGTCATAGTCATTTCAATGGGGGCACTTGAATATTCTCAAAGGAAGACTTGATGAAGTCTTGCTATGAAATTAATAAGTTAAAGACATACTCCATTTTTGTTAAAGAATACAAAGTGAGAGCTCCATCACTTCTTACTCATAGTAAATGACAGAATGTTGTTGTTGTTTAGTTGCTAAATTGTCTCCGGCTCTTTTGCAACCCCATGGACTATAGCCTGCCAGATTCCTCTGTCCATGGGATTTCCCAGGCAAGAATACTAGAGTGGGGTGCCATTTCCTTCTCCAGGAGATCTTCCTGATCCAGGTGTAGCTATTGCCTTCTCCAGGGGATCTTCCTGACCTAGGGTCGAACCCAGGTCTCCTGCATTGCAGGCAGATTCCTTATCATTGGAGCCATGAGGGAAGCCCAAATGACAGAATGAAAAACACTTTTACTCTTTCCTTTTTTTTTACCTACAGGGCTTTAGTGGAGAAGGCAATGGCACCCCACTCCAGTACTCTTGCCTGGAGAATCCCATGGACGGAGGAGCCTGGCGGGCTACAGTCCATGGGGTCGCTAAGAGTCGGACACGACTGAGTGACTGCACTTTCACTTTTCCCTTTCATCCACTGGAGAAGGAAATGGCAACCCACTCCAGTATTCTTGCCTGGAGAATCCCAGGGACGGGGGAGCCTGGTGGGCTGCCGTCTATGGGGTCGCACAGAGTCAGACACGACTGAAGCGACTTAGCAGCAGCACAGGGCTTTAGGGGTGAAGACTTGATATATCAATGTAATTTGTAAGTAACTGAATGATGGTATCTTTCATACCATTAGGAGGCAACTTAGCTCATTTGTTCACTCACTTTCATGAATCTTTGAAAACATTATTGACCATCATATAAGTAAATGGCATAATCTCTACCTCCAATTCTAACTTCTCTCCAAACTCACATGTCCAGCTGCCTCTGGGACATGCCTAAATGTCCTACAAATAGCATAAGCTCCACGTGGTCAGCAGGAAACCCACTGACCTTTCCTCCAAACCCATTCTTCCAAGAATAGCCCAGATACTGAAAATGACTCATCGATCCCACTCAGTCATCCAAGCCCCAAACCTAAACTGCCTCCTTGGCTCCTCCCTCTGTTTCTTCCCACATCCAACTACTTATCAGATCCTGTTGCTTCTAGTTCCCAAACGCATGCTCAATCGGGTCTCTTTCTGTCACTGCCCTGGCCCAGGACTTTGTTATTTTCCATCTGGAAGCTGGAGGAGCCTGCTAATTGGGCTATAGTTTATTTTCCACATCCTAGCCACAAGGAGCTAGCCAAAACACAGATCTCATCACGTGAACCTCAACTTCAGCTCTCTCACATCTACACACAGCCTACAGGAGAAAGTCTGGGCTCCTTAGCAGGGCCTACAAGGCCTTCGTGGTTGGCCTCGCTCTAAGTCTTCATCCCTTCTTCCTCCAAGGCTCCACCAAATTCCAGCTATATTGAATGATTTGAAGGGGCCTGAACCTAGCATCGTCTCATGTCTTTGCCCATGCTCATCTTGCATGTCCACTTGACCATCAGACTGGGTCCAGTCATCCTCAAGACCCTGCTCAGTGTTTGGGTCATTGTCCTCTGTGAAGTCCTCCACAAGCCCTCTTTGCCTTTCCACTCTCTGCCCTCAGCCTCGTCTTCCCTTTGTGGTTATTCCTTCCTCACAGCACTTGATGCATTGTCTAGAAATTGATTATTTGGTTAGATACCTCCTTATTCAAACTGTTAGTTCTTCGAGCACTGAGGATTTTTTCATCTCATCTGTCTTTATTACTGCCGGTGCCAAGCTGAGTGACTAGCCTGTGGTGGGTCTTCAAACATATGTTGGGTGATTATTAGGAAATAATTGTGATTCCATTACTTTACTACCACTGAACAGATTATTTCTTACGATATCATTAAATGCACAGGAAATCACTGAGGAAACAAAGATGACACCCTAAACTTTTGAAAATGTTACAGTAAGGAGTGTTGTGAAGGCGCATATATTTTTAACAGCACCAAAGTCTAAGCTTAGAGTTCCCATTTGGATAACTCACATGTGCAGTCGGGTTCTCCTCCATAAACTAATTTGCAGAAATGAATAGCAGATGGGTTACATTAGTTCACTCATGGAGGGGACAGTTCCTTTATACTCAAAAGTCCTCAGTGTCTCTCCTATTAAACTGCAATAAGTCAATGGAATGTTTATATGTTTGTGGTGCTTCTTTATAGAGGAGAATTTTTTACTTACTGTAGTATTCCATAATAAAATGTAAACAAACACTGCTTTCCTCTGCCAGATAATTACTCCAGAAACCATTTAAATGAAAATAGCATTTGTAGAGAACTATCCAGAAAGAAAAGCAAAAATAAATGGCATACTAGTGGTCCCATTTGCTGGCTGATGTTTGGTTTATAACATTTGGCACATCTTGATATCTACATAATAGTAGTTTTCAAACCATAAATAATATTTTACAGAGGTCACACCATAGTTATTTAAGTTCAGGGGTTTATTTCCCTGAGCACTAAGTAGCTATGAATGAATTATGTTTAGTCTGATCTGCCTCAGAAGGGCCATAAACCTCCAAGTCACAGCAAACCGTGGAATATTACTTCAATACGTCAGGAAAATTGTACATGTAAAAGAATAATGCATGATAAGGGAAAGGTATTTTTATTTTTCTAAAGTAATATATTTTACTGAGCGGGAGCTATAAAATTTTGTTATGTTAAACTTTCCTCTGATTCTGGAAAACAAGTTAAGAAACAGTTTTGCCTGGTCAGACCTAAGCCAACAAAGCAGGCTATGGAAACAGACATGGCCTAGGAAAGAGTTTGGCTTTGGTTTTTTCCTTCTGAGAATCCTGCTCTTCAAAAAGATGAAAGCAAGGAAAAGTTGCAAGAATGCAAGAGATGGTTTTGCAAACTTCCCTTTACAATCAGCATTCTTCTCCTAAGCAAACGTTTTGGATTTCCAGGCAAGTGTTTTTGTAGATACCCCGAAGTACCTACGAGAAGAGAAGGTATAATTCACTTTTAAAATTAAATCTACTTAAAATGCTTCAATGAAATTGTTAAGCATCTCCCAGACAACATGCTAAGGAATTTCCTTGGTTTCCTCCTTTAACTTCTATGACAAACCCTAATATTATCCCCATTGGGCATATGCAGAAACAGAGGTTTGGAAAAATAAAGAAACTAGTCCAAGGTGACATGGTTGATGAGACACAGCAAGGAGGTCACTGTGACTGCAGAAGCTCCCAGCTATTCGAAGTCTGTAGCGATGCCTTCCGGGCAATGTTCTCAATGCCTTACCGATGTTCTCCCATTTTAATCCTCATAACAATCCTGTGACTCTGCAGGGCACAGATGAGGAGCCTGAAGCTCAGAGAGGTAAAGTAACTAGCCTAAAGTAGCACAGACAGCAATGAAGAGCCAGGATTCAAACCAGTTTACCAGACTGAGGATCCACATTAAGGCACCCCATTTCTCATCCTCCCCGAATATTAAGAGTAATCTCATAAGGGAACAAACATAGGCAAGACACTTCTGAAAAAAGGAACAGGGGATGTGGGAGGGAGGAAGTGGAAGGGGAATTTCCCTTGACCCACCAGAAATGAAGACTTACTAAAAAGTTTCAGTTATTTAGACAACAGGGTGATTTTAGACAAGAGGGAAGATACTAGACCAACAGAATAGAAGGGAGAGGGCATCAGAGCATAAAGGAACTACTGGAAGTGATTATAATTCAGGAGAGTGGTTACTTCCGAGAAAAGAAAAGGGAGAAAGAAAGAAGCAGGGATGAGGGACAGGCAAACAAGGGCATCAAAGGTACTGGTCACATTCTCTTTCTTAAACTAGGAAGTGAATACACAGGAGTCCATTTTGCTAACATCACTTAAACTATGCAGGGCTTCCCCAGGTGGCCCTAGTGGTAAAGAAATGCAAGAGATGAGGGTTTGATCCCTATGTCAGGAAGATTCCCTGGAGAAGGGAATGGCTACCCACTCCAGTATTCTTGCCTGGAAAATCCCAAGAGGAGCCTGGTGGGCTACAGTCCATGGGGTCGCAGAGTCAGACACGACTGAGCATGCACCCTCAGACTATGCATAGTATTGAAAAAAATAATAACCCAGGAAATGCACTCTGTCCTTGTGAAAGGCTTTTGGGGGTGGGGGTGGTTCTCATACTCTTAGAACATGATGTTCCATAACACTCTTAGAGTTCACTCCTTTCTGGGGTGTTTTCAGTATTTCTATAGACTCATGCAATGCACATGGTTAGAAGTCATTCTCAGGCGTTTGGTAATTCGTTAAGATATCTGAAAAAATTTTTTTAATTTAACATTTTCTTTAAATTGAAAGATTAAATGACTTTAGATGGACTACTGCCCAAGCACTCCATTCTAATTGAAAGTTCAAAGGCACCAAGGATACGCGATGGTCAGTTACCTGGGAATTCTGGTAGGCTGGACATTCCCAGTTTGTCCAAATATGGCAGGAAGGAAGCAAAGCTCTGGGCAAGGATGGTATAGAGAGGCAGAAGCTCCTACAGGAGCCGCATCTCCTCCTCATTGCCCTTCATCAGAGCAGAAAATAGGAGGAAATGCAGTCTAAGGGCAGATATCTTAAGAAAGGAATGAGTCATGTTTTAACCACATCCCGTCCAATTTGTGGCCAAAGGTGAACTCAAGCAGCCAAGCAGCAAGGCTTGGTCCCAGATGCTTTTCCCATCACAGAGTCTTGAACTGTTCCTGCATCACACACCCCTGGGCTGAGGGAGTACATCCCACAGAACTGGGAAGAGGATGCTTCAACTCTGCCAACTGGCGCCCTGAAGCCAACTCTTCATGGCCTTGTTGACCTTGCCAAGGACTGTCACCGGATCCTGACTCAAAAGACACAGAACGCAACGTACAACTTAGTTGATGAGCCTCCCGCCATTCTGCAATTGGAATCTCTCTTCTAAAGATGTGCACTACTGCCTTCCACTGGCCAGAGACAGAATTGCCAGGCTTTAACTACCTCTGGGCCTCATGCAGGTGGAAAAGGAAAAAGAATCTTAGGTGATTGTGTAAATGCTGGCCACCTGATGCGAAGAAGTGACTCATTGGAAAAGACCCTGATGCTGGGAAAGATTGAAGGCAGGAGGAGAAGGGAACGACAGAGGATGAGATGGTTGGATGGCATCACCGACTCGATGGACATAAGTTTGAGCAAGCTCTGGGGGTTGAAGATGGACAGGAAAGCCTGGAGTGCTGCAGTCCATGGGGTCACAAAGAGTTAGATAAGACTGAGCGACGGAACTGAACTGAATGCTCAAGTGGAATACTAGTTTCCAAAATTAAGGCTCCTGAGAGTAAATAAAATACGAATGCTTATAAACTGCATAATAATTCTGTGTTTTAATACATTCCAATTACTCTATCAAAAAATAAACTGGTTTATTTTTGATTTATATTCAAATTATATGGAATATTTCCTTCAAATATAATTCTAGTGATTACTACCAATCTGTTTTTTCTGCTAAAAATTGTGTGTTTATTTTAGAGCTACATCATAAAGAAAAGATTCTTGACACTATTCTTGGAAAAGTACATGCCGTCTACTTCACTGTAACTTAGGTACAAAAACGAAAAAGACTGCTACTGTTCTTCTTTTCACCAAATAACTTTGCCAAATAGGCATGAAAATGTCGGTTTTTATTAGAAATTTTTATTCAGTTCAGTTCAGTCGTTCAGTCGTGTCCAACTCTTCAAGACCCCCTGGACTGCAGGACACCAGTCTTCCCTGTCCATCACCAACTCCCAGAGCTTACTCAAACTCATGTCATCGAGTCGGTGATGCCATCCAACCATCTAATCCTCTGTTGTCCCCTTCTCCCGCCTTCAATCTTTCCCAGCATCAGAATCTTTTCCAATGAATCAGTTCTTCACATCAGGTGGCCAAAGTATTGGAGTTTCAGCTTCAGCATCAGTCCTTCCAATGAATATTCAGGACTGATCTTTAGGATGGACTGGTTGGATCTCCTTGCAGTCCAAGGGACTCTCAAGAGTCTTCTCCAACACCACAGTTCAAAAACATCAATTCTTCAGCGCTCAGCTTTAGGATTGACTTACTTGAAATTAGAATTTGGATTTCTTATAGTGAGAGGCTAATAAATATTGGCAGGCACCTTTCCCAGGAACTACATAAAGCTGCCTCACAGTCTTAAGAGACTGACAGATAAACCCTCCCCATGGCCACGTTTTTTTTTTTAAAAAGAAAGCCTATAGTCTCTCTGTAAGCAAAGTAAGTATGCTCACTAGGATCCGGTGAACTGCTTACACTTAGACAGTAATTTGGAGGTAGCTAATTTTAAACTTTGCATTTTTTTTTTCTGAGGTTGAAGTTGAACCTTGGAAACAAAAAGAGAAAATTTTTTTTAACATATTTCTGAATTTTGTGTACATGAATCTTGTACATGCCATGCTTTGAGACTGAGAGATACCATATTTCTTGTATTCTAAGATATACCTTCCCCCACCCCCACATTTTAACATCTCTAAAATCAGGTTATGTTTCAATTTCCTGGTTTCTCACTATCCATGGCTTCTTACAGTTGCTATCACTTAGACTCGCTGTCAGCCAGGCCACGGTCATGGTGTGGTTGTCATTGTGTTGCACCATCATCATATTTTGGCGCAAAACACTGCATTGTGCATAATCATAGACATTGAAAAATCTGTCTCTAGAGGGATTAAGAAGAGTTGGGCTCTGGGTATGAAGACATGTTAGGGAAAACTTAGCCAGTTTAATTTTACATATACTTTCCTTTTTATTTCTGCACAAGTGGGACATATAATAAAACTCTAAATAAGTGTAAAAAAAATCCTTTGAATAAGGATAAAATACAAAAATTTAAACATAAGGAGCTACTAGTTCCTCTTTTAATGGGCAGCAATTTTTTCATAGTGATACATAAAATAATGGGACATGTCATGATTGATGGCATCTTAAATTCAATGAATTATATGGCACAATAACAGGGCAGTGGAAAGAATGCTTCTGAATTCAAAACCAGATGACACAAGAAGGCATTAACTGAAAAGGCGTATTCACTCAATTTCCACTGTCTGGACTATCGATCAATTTTGAAAAGGAAATGGAATTTTAAAAATTCTCTCACTTCTCTGATGTACCCAGATATTAGAAGAATAAAACAATGTGCCAGATGCCAGCATGGATCATCCCCTCAGTCTTCAGCATCTCATTGGAATTACTGGATACAGGCCAACCAACCTTCAGGATCACAAAGAGTGTAGGTGAGGGGCTCAGAGATCAAAGCCGACATAGAGCTCATCCGAAGCCCAAGTAATATACGTCACTGGAAGGATGCACAGGGGGATACGGTGTGAGAAGAGTGAGAATATTGAAGTGTCTTTCTCAGTCCCTGCGGTCTCCTTTGGACCAGGAAGCTTTGCTGGACAGGCATACATCACAGCTCTGTATATTACATCTCTCTGTGCTGTCTCAGTACAAGTTGTATGTGAGTGTGTGAACTTGATGACCAAATATAAATCAGAGTTATTTCTGTTGACAGGAAATAAAGTTAGACCATCAGACATGCTCAGAACCAATATCTGCTTTCATGTTTTTCAAAGTTATGGGGAAAAGATGGCTTCCATTATTATGACTGTCTTGTCAGAGCTAAGATGGAGCCAATTCCATTCCTCCTCAGTTCTTTTACTTAGCCAAGAATGGAAACCATACTGTGATAAAATATTGCCAAGAGAGAGTTCTAAATAAAAGCCTCCCAGTCAATTTAGACTCAGCTGGTTGAAGACTCACTTCAACCCCACCCTCCACCACCCTGACCAAGGAATCAGGTTTTTGTTTCTCCTTCAAAAAATGTGTTTCTTGTTTCCACCATCTATCCCCACCCTCCTCACCTCCCTCCTTAGCAAAGCTGATAGAATCAGATTTTTTTTTTAATGTACGCAAACACAGATTCTTACGCCAATTTTTAGTAGCATAAAATGTACACAAATATGGGGAATAGCAGGTTTATAGGCGACTCAGGCAGATCAAGCTGTTTCTAGTTACACATTTCTTATGAGACAAATTCTCTTCTGGCCCTTTGGAAGGTAGATTTCCATCTGCCTTTGCTCTCCATCCCTGTTCCAGTGCTGAGTCAAGCCCCTGGTTCAAAGGCTGGTGAGCATTTCTCCCTGTAATGATTAGTGTTTCCTTGCAACTCCACTGTTTATGTACCTCTGACATCCTCGAGTTTGACAACTTTCCCACCAGCCGGCTTTACACATCTTCAGTGTCTATTGGGCACTGCATACTTTCTGAATCGGAAATATTTCTAAAAGGATTGCATGTGTGCCTGCTAAGTCGCTTCAGTCATGTCTGACTCTTTGCGACCTTATGGACCATAGCCTACCAGGCTCCTCTGTCCATGGGATTCTTTAGGCAAGAATACTGGAGTGGGTTGCCATGCCCTCCTCCAGGGGATCTTCCCAACCCAGGGACTGAATCCATGTCTCTTATGTCTCCTGCCTTGGCAGGAGGGTTCTTTACCACTAGCACCACCTGAAAAGTGCTCTAAAAGCTTTCAGTCAATTCAAGCAAGTTGCTCAATCATGTCTGACTCTGCGACCCCATGGACTGGAGCCTGCCAGGCTCCTCTGTCCATGGAGCTCTCCAGGCAAGAATACTTGAGTGGGGTGCCATTTCCTTCTCCAGGGGTTTTTCCTGACTTGGGGATCGAACCCAGGTCTCCTGCACTGCAGGCAGATTCTTTACCATCTGAGCCGCCAGGGAAGCATTTGTAGTCTCTAAAATTCTCCCCAATCCTGGAGCACTCTTCTTTCGAGTTCCAGTACTCTTCTCCTAATCTAGTCTCATCCTAGGCAAACATTAACACAGGACACTGGTGAAGAAACATTTCAGTTTTGTGTTTTCAAGCCCAGATGAAAACTAAGTGCTTTGAATGACGGGGTGGTCACACAGATAAGCACTGACTTGGGAGTAGATCCTGTGCATGGCCGCTTTTTGTTCATGTGACTCCGATAAGTTATTTAATGCTTGGTGCCTCTTCTTCTGCAGAATGAGGCTGGTAGACTAAACCACTGGATTCCTTTCCAGGGATAGAATTCTGTGATTTGAGATTTAGATGGAAATTTTTACAGTGGACTGGGCATAGGATTAATGTTTTGTTTCAATGTTGAAGGATTAATCATTCCCCTGGTGGTTCAGTGAATAAGAATCTGCCTGCCAATGCAGGGGACATGGGTTCAATCCCTGGTCCAGGCAGATTCCACATGCTGCAGAGCAACTAAGCCCACGGGCCACAACTACTGAGCCCTTGCTGTAGAGCCAGAGAGCCACAACTATCGAGCCTGCATGCTGCAATTACTGAAGCCCAGGTGCCTAGAGCCTGTGCTCTGCAACAAGAGAAGCCACCGCAATGAGAAGCCCGCCCACCACAACTAAGAGTAGCCCCTTCTCACCGCAGCTAGAGAAAGCCCATGCAAAGCAGCTGAGACCCAGCACAGCCAAACATAAATAAATTAATTAAATTATACATAAAAATCATTCCCCTGAAATGTCTTCTGCAGGTTGTTTCTATTTTCATGAGATGCTATTTGTAGCTGCTTTGCTGCACTGTGAGAAAAGTCCATGGTCAGACAAGTTCAAATAAGTTTTTCCCCCCTGCAGGACTTTTTAGAGCTTTTAGCTTATGATTCTCCAGGAGTGAGATCAAATACTACCAAACTATATAAACACATTTGAGCAAGTACCTCTTCTTGTTCAAACACTAATCACCATCTTGTAGATACAGGGTTCTACATAAGGCATCTTGGAGAATGGTGCCCAGCGGTGGTTTCCTGAGGAGAAATACAATTGTCAAAATTGCAGGAGTTCATAACAGAGGAGAACCCTGTCGCTTTCCACTGAAATTTTTTTAAAAGATTATACTGAGGTTTATTTTGGACTTGGGTTCTTCCAATCTCAACGTCTAAAATCTTCTTAATGATATGCTTATTTAGTCCCAAGCATGTGGGGGAGGAGAATTTGGTATCTGTAGCCATCTTAACCCTTTTCCTTCTCCAGTCCCAGCCCAACTCACACTTATCCATCCCTCCTTATTCCCTTCACAACACACACCCTGTCTTCTAAATTGCAAACCTAGCCTGCATCCTGGAAGAGCTAAAATCTAGGGAATCCAAGCCCCTATGTTTCACTGCCAAGCACTGTTCCAAGAAGTTCACTGATCTCTGAAATCCGCCAGCCCCTAAATCACTGAAGGGGGTCAGAAGAGTTAAAAGATTCCAGATGGGGCCAGAGCATCCTCTCCAATTTCTTCCGCCTCTGTTGTTCATTCAGAGGGTGTGACCTGTACAGGTCACTAAATCTCTGTGTGCTTTCAACTCCCCATTTATAAAATTTGGCTGATACATATTGATTTCTAGAATGTTTAGAGATACCTGAATTCAAATCACAACAAACTGCAAATTCCCAACCTGATTTTTGTGTTATTACCCAGAGAGGCTGTGGATACAATTCAACAGTCAGAAAGCAGCATGGGTGAGAAGTTGCAGAAATTGACCAAATCAAGCATTCTTAGCTCCGGAACCCCTGCTACCCCATTAAATCTGCACATTCACACTGGACAGCATCTAGTTTATAAAGGCAAATATTTAATTAGTGAGACCTAGGATCAGCAATACTACTTCTAACACATGTAACAAGATATCTCAAACTTGGGAAGCAAACCCTGTAAACTTAAACTACTGCAAAATTATGAAGTTTAACACAAAAATGGCAAATCTTTAAACGGCTGTTTTGTGCAATGTTATTCACAGACAAGACTGCCACACAATGGAACCGTGTAACAGCTAGCAGCAGGCACTCCAGGAAGATAAAATAAACTGGCTTTATGGACCCAAGGAATTGATTTTTAATGAGATTCTGCTTGGCTGTAATGGCATCCTGAGAGAGTGATCTAGTTTCTACAGCCTCTGGTATACAGTTATAAGGTATGGAGCAGTACTTGCTTAAACAAGGCCCATGCATTTGCTCTTTTAGAATATGAGATGAAATAAAATAAGGATGCTATTCTAATACACACCTCAAAAAGTGCGTGTGCATACGTGTGCATGGGTATGTGCTACTATATACCTTCTGACACTATTCCCAAGGCATTACCTGCTTGTATATTCTGAATTTTAAAGGACTAAAATCCTTGAAGTGATATGCATGTATAACTTTTATATTTTTCTCTACCAGAGTATAAGGACCCATCCATAAATTATTACATAGACTTGATGGATTCTTTCATGCTCCATAACTTGGGCTTCATGCTGACATTCATGTTTATATGTATATATGTATAGAGGTGTGTATGGATAAGAATAGGTAGGGGTATTGATAGAGATATGGTTATAAATTACAGACGATGTAGAACAGAGAAGGCAGTGTAACATATCTGTTAAAATATGTTAACCAATTTTAAGCTTTAAATCTTGTTTCTACCACTTCCTAGCTCTGTCCTTGAATATTTACTTCTCTGACCCCCAATATTATCTTCAATACGTGGCTAAAAAGTCCTATTTCATAGGGCTATAATAAAGATTAAATGACTTGGAGACATAACAGTTTACATGAATCTCAGCAATATAGCAACCCACTCCAGTATTTTTGCCTAGAGAATCCTGTGGACAGAGGAGCCTGGTAGGCTGCTGCCCATAGGGTCACACAGAGCTGGACACAACTGAAGCGACTTAGCATGCATGCATGCATTGGAGAAGGAAGTGGCAACCCACTCCAGTATTCTTGCCTGGAGAATCCCAGGGACAGAGGAGCCTGGTGGGCTGCCATCTGTGGGGTTGCACAGAGTCGGACACAACTGAAGCGACTTAGCAGCAGCAGCAGCAATATAATGTGAAAAAGTAAATGCCAAAAGATTATGTAGAATACATTTTTTCATAAAGTTAAAGCTAAGCAACATTTAAATCTACATGTACAATACTTCGCAAGCTTTAATAAAACTGTATGTAAAAAGGAAAGAAAAGGAATAGTAAACACAGAGTTCAGGATGATGGTTACCTTGAGTTGGGGGAAGTTTGGAAAATGGGAGATAGGATTACATAGGTAGATAATAGGTTACAGTCAAGGTTTTAGTTATTTCTTGGGTGAAGGGCTTACAAGTATATATTGTGAATAACTAGATAACTGAATAAAACTAGCCATGCATGGACCAAAGATAAGAATATGTCATGAGCCAAGGAATAGGGCTAATCCAATTTTATGCACTGGAGTGTCAAAGAAGGATAAATAGATAATATAGAAGAAAGTGACTGGCACAGTGCTTGGTACACAGTAAATACTCAAGAAACTTTCAGGTAGCTGGCTAGGGACTTCTATATCTATGTACATTGTCATCCTTTTTGAGTTTCACATCCCCCAGCATCTCTGATTTCCCCTCATTTCTTCTATTTCCTGATTTCCACATTCATTTCTTTTTTCCTGGTACAGCATCTGTATTCCCCAAATTCTCCACTTTTTAATTTTAAAAAACTTGAGGGATAATTTACACACAGTACCAGATACAGGTCTTAGGTGTTCAGTTCAGTGTGTTGTGTCAATTGTATTCACAAACACAACCATTTAAAATAAGATATAGAACATTTCTATCACCTCCGAAAAGTTCCTATGTGACCCTTTACAATCAATAACCCCCATACCAGAGGCAACCTTTTTGACTCTGTCTTCTATTATTGTTGATTAATTTTGGCCATTCATGGATTTCATATAAACGAATTATGCAATATATACGCTATCATATCCCCCTTCTTTTGATCAACCTAATGCTTTTAAGATTCCCCATATTCTTGTGTACCAGTAGTATTTTGTTGCATGCATATATTACAATTTGGTTATCCTTTCTCTTGTTGATGGACAACTTGGTTGTGTCCAGTTTGAAACTGTTACGAGTAACGCTACTATGAACATTGCCATGTAATTATTTTTGTAGATGTATCTTTTGATTTCTCTTGGGTAATCCTTAGGAGTGGAATTGCTGAGTTGTAGGATAGATGCCTGCTTATCTTTTTGAGAAACTGCCATTTTTTCAATGTGGTTAAAAAATCATTTCAAATCCTTAAGCTTGTAACATCTAACTCCACTGAAAGCTGACTAAGTAACCGTACTGGCAATGACCCATTTGTGTCTGGTCCCTGTCTTTTATCAACTCCAAAATAATTCCCAGGCCAGTAAAACAAATTTGAAAAAGAAAGAGATGAATGTAAAGAGCAATAGGTGAACGTAGACTTGTCTGATGGTAGAATGTACAAAACGGAACAGCAAGAAAGCACTTCCCTGCTGATTCAGACCATGAAACGAATCATTTTTAAGACTGTGTACTACTTGAGTGAAGTGTGAGCTTAAATCATAGGTTCTCCAGCTGGGTGGATGAAGCTCTTGGCTTCAACAGACAGACTGAATAATCTTTGGGGGGCAGGGGTGGGTGACGGATGATAGGGACATTAATTGCTTTTCATTGGCTGGTTGAGTTGGTTGTAAAGGGAAAGGCCTGCCCTAGCCCCAAAGAGTTTACATCTGTTTCTCATACAGCTCAGCCACCCGTGCTGCTTCAGCCATCTCCTACTGCTGGCCAGGCTACCACTTTATTCATTTCTTCCCCTGCCCTTTTAAAAAGATGAAAGTTCCTAAAAGCTTTTTGTATGCAAGTATGTGTGTTTGTATGCAGGCACGTGTGTGTTGGTGACAATGGTCTAGGTTAGCAAACTAAACAGCAGCTAGGAACCATCAGATTTGTGTGGGGGGGTGTGTGTGAGTGTTTAACCAATTACTTTAAGATTGGACACCCCCAGTGGAGGAGCTGGCAGAAGCATAACAATTAGAGTGTGATGACAACAACTTAGAGATAATTAGTTGACAATGACTTGAGACCTCATTAACCCCTTTAACACCTCACGGTTTATGATTAAAATGAAATACTTAGAGACCATTTTAAGGACATTTTGTCTCACTACCAGCAGCTGTTAAGGTAGAGCTACAATATTTGATATTCTTTGATATGGCTCCCATTCTTTATAACCATGAACAATAATTATTCAAAACAGTTATCATTATTCTATGGACATCAATGGATTAAGGATCTGTGTTTTTACTCAGAAACCTATTCTTTTACTTCTTTCCCCAAAACTCTCCCATTCTCATCCAGACTTTTAAGTAAATGATGCTCAAACTTTTTAAAGTCAGCCCCACTGTCCTTATAAATTACATGGATTGATAACTTCAACTGTGATTTTTACTGAAATCGCAATCCAATTGGGAATTTACAGCTGGAGGATTCCACCATGAGAACTCACAGGTGTGTGTATGTTTAGATGAAACTGGGATATTTCACAAACCTGCTAACCTCAGGCTTCAGTAAACAAATGTTTTTCATTTTTCTTGGTGGGTCCTCAATAAATATTTAATAGATGAATTGATGCTGAGATTCCACTATCTTCCAAACTTTGTTCAGTTTCTTGTTGCCTCTAAAACAGACACCATTTAAAACACTGGAAGTGAAACCTAGTGGTTCTATCCTTCATTACTAAATATTTCTTCGGAAAGAAGTTTCTGTGCTTCTGGGACAATCTGATTATAATACATATTAAACTGCAAACATCACACAACATTTGAATATGTAAGGAGGTTTGAAAAAATTTTTTTTTGATTATAAAATGCTGATCACCTATAAAACTATAGTCTCTTTTTAAGCTATAGTCTTAATATCAGTTGTATTATTTAGATATATAATCAGTTGTACTGTTTAGACATTACAACCAATTATTTGATGTGGAAGTTTCATACTAATAAGGCCAATACTGCTAAGTTTTTCCATTTTCAGAACAATGATCTTTAACCTTTTGGGGGGGGGTCACAGACCCATTTTAGAATATGCAGAAGCTGCTGATCTGCAAAATACCTCTATTCACTTACATACCAAGTTGATAGAATTTCCTGGGATCTATGGATTCCCGATTAATATTCTTTTATCATCAGTAATATAGAGGTGATTTTAATCTTCCAGACACATTGGTGACAATCTATAAAACAAAAGAAGGGAAAATGGACCATTTATGAACATATTGTGTTCAAATTAAAACTATGTTAGCCAATCAGAAAAACGGTGTCTTGTTATAAAATAAGGTCAAGTGTGCAGTGGATGACCCACTCCAGTATTCTTGCCTGGAGAATCCCAGGGACGGTGGAGCCTGGTGGGCTGCCGTCTATGGGGTCGCACAGAGTCGGACATGACTGATGCGACTTAGCAGCAGCAGCTGCAGCAGTGCAGTGGATGTTTATTGAAAAGATTTATTGACCAGAGTTCTGAGCAAGGGCTTCTCACAATATAATCTATATGACTCCAACAAACTTAAGAGAGATGCTTGTTTAAAATGCGTATTCCTCGGCTCCATTTTTGGCCAAATAAACTGGCATCTCCTGTGATGGGAGCTGGCATCCTATAGCACGGTCAAACCAATTTCCAGGTGATTCTAATACACAGTTGAGACTGTCTCTTACATGCTCATTCTTAACACTCAGCTTATGTCTTTTGCAAAGTGCTTTATTTATATTAGTATTGTTAGTCAGTCAATGTGGATGAAGATCTTACGTAAACATCCAGAAAATGCTTTTGATAACTCCAATTTGGATAGTGGATGTCATCAGGGAGAGAGCCCTTGGAAGGCAGCTGCAAACAATTGTCACTCCACTGCACTTACCATCAGAGTCAGGCCACTTTAGATTGGCCCATCACATTGTTTCATTTTTTGGTACTTAGTCATTTGTTACAATAAAAATTAAGTTACAGGGAAGGAACACTGTGACAGGATAATGGACTCCTGCTCAGAAGAAACCAGCCTGCCTCCAATTCATCACGGCATTTATAGTGCATTAGAAGACATTACAGTGACAACATCATTCCTTTGGGGCAGGAAGAAAAACCAGATTGAGTGGAAAAGAGGGAATTTACTTCATGAACTTGGAAAAAGTGAAATAAAAATAGAATCCCGGGGTGGTTTAAATTGCCATGATCAGCAAAGGACAAGGGAAAAGCTAACCATCTCTGAGGCTAACGTTCCAACATGTTAGAAAAAAAAAAATTAGCGTAGTTCACCTTGCATCACATGAGTAGTTTGTGGGTTAAAATGAAATGGTTGCCTAAGGAATAACAGAGAGGCATGGGAGAAAATGGGCAAAGTTAAGGCAATTTAAAATGATTAAAGCCCACAGAATATTTTGCAAATATAAAATCCTGGAGAGAAGCTTAATAATAATATTTGTCCAATGGACTGAGCCAAAGATATCCATATTGTCTAGGTATTTTAATTGGAGGCCTGAAGTATCATTATAAAATCATAAGAAATCTGTGTCTGTGTTCTCATAAAAGTAAAAATGGTTGTTTGATGTTAGAAAGCAATGTTTTGAAAAGTAGGAGCTAAAGGAATAGCATTGGGCAGGCAAGTCTGGCAATTTAGACCTGGGAGCTTAATAACTTTATAGTATTTTTACTATTACACCCACACTATGTTAAGCCTAGGGGGAAAAAAATGAGAGGGCACCAGGCAACTTGGTATAATGGAACAATGTGTTCATTCTCTGATTTTTTTAAGTGCCATTTTTCTAAACTACACTTTTTTTAGAAAGTAACTTTTTTTTTTTTTTTTTGTAGATCTCCGATCTCTCTGGTGGGGGGGAGTGGGGAGGGGAGATTCTGGTTTTCTCCTTAATAAAATCTTTAATTTACTTAAGAATCAATTTGAACAAAAATCTGTGTGGTCTCATTTTCCTCCCCTGTCAATCTGTGTTATTTCCAGGGTGAAAGGTAATTTTGACCGTAAACATGGTTTCTATCACACATTTCTACTTTTAACCTATTTGTCTCCGTTTGATTTACATTGGGTCTAGAGCAAATTAACTATTGTGAGCTTTTATTGAAAATTAATTAGGTGGCTAAAGTGCCCATGGCAGTCTCTGCCAGTCCATGTTTCTCTCTGGGTCGCCAGCCTTCTTCAGTTAAAACACCTAGCAACTTAAAATATCCATAAAACGAATGATATAATTAGTTCCAGAGTGGAACTCAATCTCTTTGAAATCAGATGCTTTCTTCTAGTGCTGAAGGGCCATGCTATAGACAGCATTTTATGGTATCAGGGGATTTTCCTGGGGGTAAAGAATAGCTCATTGCAGCTGAATCATCTCACGTGACTTACAATAGGTGTCCCTATGGTACCAAATACAGTTGCATCTCTGATCAGATTCCTAAGTCAAAGCAAGGAGAAGAGGGAAGCTGGGCTTACCATACTGTAAATATAAAAAACAAGCTACCCATGAGTGTGTGTGTGTGTGTGTGAAGAAAAAGAGATCTTATACTTTAGAAAAGCCAGGATGTAAATGTGATTTATTGTAAATAGTTCCACAACATTAAAATGAGTTTTTATTTTCGATGTATGCTGCTTCAAAGAAGAGCTCTGTGGGCTCATAAAAATGCAGAGAACAAATAGGGGCCTCTAAGTCCAATTTATATGCCATGCCCACTGTGCACTGAGACACATATAATCTGTAAAATGTCAGCTTCAAAGTTCCACCGAAATGGGTGTTAACCCTGACCTCTGGCCTCGCTGCCTCTGGCTGGGCCTGCGTGCTTTCTTTACCAGCTGTTTTAGATAAATGTGTTCCATTTTTAAGAGATTGTCTCAGCGTTTTTTTTACATGAATAGTGGTAATATTATTAACTCTCACTGGAGAAACCACCTTTTCTAAGAGGGTTTTACAGAGGAACCAATCATTTTATGCCCCATGCAGAGAGGAGTAGATTAATAAATATGTCATTGTCCTGAAAATATTTAAACAACACTGGGAGAAAAGAGCAAGGCACACAACAAAAGGAAAGCATATTAGTAGTGTTTCCTGTCAAAATACACAGAGGAAGCACTTTATTTGGACCATTTTCTCCATAAAGAGACATGGCGGGCCAAAATAAACACAGTGAAGGAATCTGGTTTATCCCACTTTGGAGATTGGAGACCATCAGCTCAACCAATGTTATGAGACCAAAACCAGGTTTTCTCTCTTGAGGCTGCTAAGTAAAGCCATCGACAGAGGCAAGTAGATAGATTTAGTGGATCCATAGTGCACAGTTAAGTGGTACACACTGGTACCATTTTTTACAGGGCTGAGCCAGAATAATTCACTTACGAGGCTCAATAAGCAGAAAATTGGGAGACACATATATAAAATTTTCATGTAGGGGATTTACCCAACCAAGACTATAAACAAAGGTTTCAGAGTCTGGGGATGTTTTTCCATTTCCACAGAACAAAGTAAATCCTGACAATGTTTATGGAGTGATTCCTGGATGCCACTTAGTTCTTGATGGGAAATGTTGTTGTTCAGTCACTAAGCTGTGTCTGACTCTTCTCAGCCCCATGGACTACAGCACACCAGGCTTCTCTATTCTTCACCATCTCCCGGAACTTGCTCAAACTTATGTCCATTGTGTAAATGATGCCACCCAACTGCCTCATCTTCTGTCGCCCCCTTCTCCTCCTGCCTGCAATCTCTCCCAGAATCAGGGTCTTTTCCAGTGAGTTGGCCCATCGGGTGGCCAAAGTATTGGAACTTCAGCTTCAGCATCATTCCTTCCAGTGAATATTCAGGTTTGATTTCCTTTAAGATTGACTGGTTTGATTCCCTTGCAGTCCAAGGGACTCTCAAGAATCATCTCCAGCACCACAGTTTGAAAGCATCAATTCTTTGGCACTCAGCCTTCTTTATGGTCCAACTCTCACATCTGTACATGACTACTGGAAAAACCACAGCTTTGTCTATATAGACTTTTGTCAGCAAAGTGATGTCTCTGCTTTTTAAAACACTGTATAGGTTTGTCATAGCTTTCCTTTCAAGGAGCAAGTGTCTTTTAATTTAAGGATAATTTCTACTAGCCTAAAAAATTGACTTTCCAGGATCAAAAAGCCAGTCAAACTTCACAGAGATGAGCATTGTCATTAGGAAGAGCAAGTGTAAACAGAAATGAAGTTATGAAATATATAGTTGTGGGGAAAACAAGAAATGAAGTTACGTATGATGGAACGTAGTGATGTATGGTGAGCTTCATTGAAGTGAAACACTCTGAAATCAGTTCTGATGAACAATTGCTCAGACCCAGGTTAGCAACTGAGAAAGGGAATACTATGCTATTTGCTAAAGGAGACAGAAGATGGAAGGGACACAAGAGAAAAATAGACCACCTTTTGGCATGAAGCATTCATTGTAACCCACATGAAGAGGGAAAAGTCGGGGCAAAATGACCAATCCATTCTGGGTCAGCTTTTGCCAGCTGTCAGAGTCTCTTGTTCTGACTGGTACCCATTTTGATGAATCTTGGAACTATGGTTTGCAATGTGTTCAGAATGTAATACAAGGATAGAAAACATTACAAAATCCTGAAATTATTATACCCCCTTCAAATCCACATGCATTTGAAATAGGATCCTAAATTCTCAGCATTAAATTTTATATAAGGACAGTTTTGAATTCTTTCATGTGTAGAGACTGATATCATTTAGATTGAATAAGCCACAATGAGTGTTTTTTTAATGTGAAAACATTCCTCAAAATAGATAAGACTGTTGAAAGTCACTAAAGAAATCATTTTGAAAGAGTAGATACGCCTCCTCTAGAATGTCATATTATTAGTAAACTTGGCGCTCCCAAATGTGTTACCCAAAAGTGTTAAGTCTACACCAGGTGAGAAGGTTGTTTTTGAAACTGATCCTGCAGAATTGTCCCTTTAAAGTGGCTGCTTTCATGAATCAGCCAGTATTTATATATTATTATAAAGATAATACCCTTACTTTACCTCACAAGGGTGTTCTGAGAATTAATTAATGTTTGCCAAGTACTTTGAGCTCTGTAGATGAAAGGTGAAGTGGAAATGCTAAGTAGTATTATTATTTTCATCTGTATTTGAACTTGCCTCTTATAAGCCAATCTTTTTTTAAGATAATGATCTCTCCTTTGGGGAGAAAAGGCAAAAATTGCCTCATCCACAATCAAACCCTCATAAGGAGGACAGGTGTGATTATGAGGATTTGGCCTCAAGAACAGATTGAAGTGGATGGCAAACTTCAAAAGCATGTATTCCCAAATCCCAAGACTTCTCCTGGGAGTCCCACAAGGGCCAAGTTCATCCTATAATCCCTGTCGAGATATGGCCCAATGCAAAGGCCAGGACCAGTTAGGTATTTACATGGCATATAAATAACAACCCAAACCCTTTCAATTAACCTCTTCTCCTGCTAGGTGTTTGGGAAGTCCACAATCCAATTACTGAAGAGCAAGATACTCCCTTAATCCTACCAAGAAGTTAAAGGACAACTTGAGAAATCGGTTTGGCTAAACCAGTTGGCTACATTGCCTTGAAAGGAATTGATTTTGCTCTGTTCTCTGTCTTCAACTCTAAGTCTAATCCTGGTCAGCGGAGGAGAATGATTGCCAAAGATTTCAACAGGCCCCTCTGAGAGGGTGTCAGACTGCAGTGAAGAAGGACAGTGGAAATCTCAGGATCCTGAAGGACTCAGAAGCTTTCTCCTCCTCCCCCTACAGAGTGCGTCCTTTTCAGGGGCAGAGAATGGATCTTTGTTATCAGCATCTCTTCCAACATCTGGTAGGTACAGAGTTGGTGAAGAAGGAGCAGATGGGATACTGGTGATACATTGTGGGAACCTGTATACACCCAGAAGACCAGATTCCTTCCTGAAAAGTGGTTTGAAATTTCTTGGAGGCTTCTAATTCTGTGCTTCAGTGGAGGTGTTCATATAGGCAGAGAAACTTTAAAATTGACTCGTTTTTATTCTTGCCCCTAATTAAAGGCTTGCCTCCTATCAATGACTTCCCTCTCAACAGCTGACATATACAAGTGCCAGTCTTTCCACATTTTTTTTTTTTAAATCATGATTATCTATATCTTCATCTCTAAGATTCAACATTTTCATCTAAAGCTAATTTGGATTATCCTGGGGTGATAGGAGACAGGTTTCAGCATCAGTCACTGAACCCTCCCAATTACCTGTTGAAGTGGGCACTATAAGCCACCCCCTTTTCCAAAGAAGGAAACTGAGACATAGGAAGTTTAGAAAACTTGCCCAAAGTTGCCTAACTAGGAAGTAGCAGTCAAAAACAGGTGTGATTCGGCACTTTGACATGAGAGGCAGTGAACTGAAACACTGAACTGTTTCCTCCATGCCCCTATAACAGAGTGTTTAAAGAAGATATTGGAAAGCACAGCACATTTTAGTGCATCAGGATATATACTGTGCATAAGGAAACATTCTCTTAAAAAAAAAAAAAGCATTCATCCTCCAAATTAAGGACCTAAGGATTCTGAAAATATCCAAATTACACAGTGACCAAAAGAAAAAGGTTGGTAAAATGTGTCAAGTTTTCTTTGAATGTTTCCAACCCTGTTGACCTATCTCAAACACATCCCTTTCCCCAGGCAGTTCTGAAAACTCAGTCTTGAAGTTCACCATATGCTTTCAGGTTTATCAGAATTACTCCTGATCCTGAAGCAGATACACTCCTGCATGTGCACAAAGAGCCCTGGCAGGCAATTAGATAGAAAAGAAACAGTTCAGCTATTAAGCTGCTTTTAGATGCCCTGCACAGAATAGACGAGCTCTTAAAAAATCACTTAACGTAAGTATCAAGGTACTGCAAAAGTGGCAAACACTCAACCAAGTTTGTTTCTAGAAACTTAAAAAGGAGTAACACTTTCAGGTTTGTCCTTTAATCCAATAAATTTTAAAAAGGTGATTAAATGAAACAATTTTTCTTCTCCTCCAAAAGCACCACTTTAAAACATTTTCTTTTTTCCTGTGTTAGTCCCTGGATATGCTAGTTTGTCCTCATTTATCCAGCAGGGGTCACTGTTGCCCACTGTACTCTTTAAAGGACTCCTTGCTTCTTCGCACAATTTTCTCCGGCTTGCGTGTGTGTGTGCGTGTGAGTGTGTGTCTGTGTTCGCGAGCGCTCAGTCATGACCGACCTTTATTTCAGGCAGCAGAATGAAGAAATATGGACAAAGATGTCAGGCTTGAGAGATTGAAGAGAAATCTGTGGTTTTGGAGGTGGGATTGTGATGTTGGGGAAATGGATGCTTTGATAATGACTCTGCATGAACAAGTAGGCTTCAAGTCAGTACTTCAAATTTCTCAAATAAATTAGTCAGTCTTTGTCACAAGATGATTAGCCTTAACTCACTCCTGCTGTTAAACCTGAGTTTATCAGTGAGTGAAAGTTGCTCAGTTGTGTCCAACTCTTTGCGACCCCATGGACTATACAGTCCACGGAATTCTCCAGGCCAGAATACTGGAGTGGGCAGCCTTTCTCTTCTGCAGGGATCTTCCCAACCCAGGGAGCGAACCCAGGTATCCTGCATTGCAGGCAGATTCTTTACCTGCTGAGCCACAAGGGAAACCCAAACCTGAATGCTGTGTCTCTTTTCTGTGTGTCATTATCAGGCTTCTAAGGGGGGAATGGGGAATGGAGCTGCATGTACTTCTGTTCATCTAGGCCATTGTTGGCCAGACCCTTCCTCAGGGTTCAGCCTGGGCTTGGTGATCACTCATACCTTGCAGAGCAATGACTGTCTAATACACAGTGATTGTTCAGTCTTGGGTGGAAGTTAGTCTTTAACTGTAGCAACTTCCCCCAGGAACTCAGGGCAGGTTCACACAGGCCACTCAGATCAGATCCTGAGTCTGAGGGTGCATGTGAAAAGGGTGCTAGGGAAGCTATGGTCTTCCTACCTCCCCACTTCAGGAACTTCTCCTGAGGCCACACAGGCAGCCCAAGCAGGAAACAGCTTGATGCGTGACCAGGTTATGACACTAAGGAATGCAGGAGTGGGGTTCTAACACTAAGCAAAGTGGTCGGTTGAGGATGGGGCTGCATCAATAGAGACACATGAAACATAAAGCACCTACACCTTTTGATTACTCTACACCTCTATATACCTCTGGGTGATCAAACACTGATATTTAAATCAGATATTTAAAAGACTCCCTTTTACTCTGCTTCCTCTGCATCTTTTTCTTTATAATGCCCTAGTGAAGTGAAAGTCGTGTCCGACTCTTTGCAACCCCATAGACTGCATAGTCCATGGAATTCTCCAGGCCAGAATACTGGAGTGGGTAGTCTTTCCCTTCTGCAGGGGATCTTCCCAACCCAGGGATCAAACCCAGGTCTCCCGCATTGCAGGTGGATTCTTCACCAGCTGAGCCACAGGGGAAGCCCAAGAATACTGGAGTGGGCAGCCTATCCCTTCTCCAGGGGATCTTCCTAACCCAGGAATCGAACCAGGGTCTCCTGCATCTCAGGTGGATTCTTTACCAACTGAGCTATGAGGGACGCTCTAGACTTAAAAACAAATACACCTTAATTTTTAGAACAGTGCCAGGATCATAGTAAAATTGAGTGGAAAACACAGCGAGTTTCCAGATACCCCCTGTCCAGACTTGCATGCCCTTCCCCACTATCAGTATCTCACAGGAGAGGGTACGTTTGTTACAACTGATGAACCTACACTGATAGATCATCATCACACAGAGTCCATAGTCTACACTAGGGCTCACTGTGTTGTATGTTCTACGCGTTTTGGAAAATGTATAATCCCCTGTATCGTAGTATCATATAGAATAGTTTCATTGTCCTAAAAATCCTCTGTGCTCCACATATTCATCCATCCTGCCCTGACGACCACTGATCTTTTTACTGTCTCCATAGTTTTGCCTTTTCTAGAACGTCATATAGTTGGAATCCTACAATATGTAATCTTTTCAGACTGACTTCTTTCACTTAGTAGTATGCATTTAAATTTCCTTCTTTTCATGGCTTGGGAGCTCATTTCCTTTTAGCATTCAATAATACTCCATTTTCTGGATGAAATACAGTTAGTTACTTATCCATTCATTTATTGAAGGACATCTTGATGGCTTCCAGGTTCTGGCAATGATGAAATAAACCTGCTATAAACATCCATGTATGGGGGTTTTGTGTGGACATAAGTTTTCAACTCATTTGGGTAAATACTAAGTATAGAAATTCCTGAATGAAATGATAACCTCAATACCTTTTCTTCATGGTCTTCACAATTGTTGTGTCAACATCCTACCTTCAAAATTACACCATAGATGCTTTCTCATAGTTGCAGTTTGCATTTGGGTGGATGACTACTCCCTTTGCTCCCCAGTCTACCACCAACTCCTGGACAAGCGCCCTGTGTCTGAGCAGCACTTATCAGAGGGGCAGCAGCTATGCTGAGGAGGCTGCAGTCACCACAGATGCCTCTTCGGATGGAGACAAAAGTGGGGAGGTGTGGTTTTATGAGTGGTTTATCCAGAATTAGGCCAAAGCATATACAATGAAATACACACTTTATAACACTGGGGTTTCCAATTGCCACTGAATTCAATTAGTTTCAACTTCATATTCAGGGAGTGGGAAGAGGGCATGGAAGAAAATATTGTGTTGCAATGGTGGTGGTGGTGGTGTATGTAGGGAGGGAGGCTTTAATAAATAGTTTGGTGTCAAATTTGTGTCCTAGCATTGGATATTTGTCAAGAGGAGTTGGAGTTTCTGCACTGTGCCCTTGCTCTTTTTGAGTCCATGGAGTTTTTTTGTTTAGACCCCCAGACTGTGCCAGTGAAATCGATGAGCTGCTCTGTAGATTGAGAGCTATTAGTCAACAAACGCCAGCCTCCATTGTGCCTTCTACAGGTTGTGCAATGCCAGCCAGTATCTTTGCTTTGTTTACACTGCTGATGTCTCCCTGTTATTAACATCCTTTTTATGACTGACAACTTTTGATCTACAGCAAATAGTTTTCTAAAAAATAAACCAACTCCAGATGATTTTGATGGTTGAGATAACACGCTGAATGTAAAAATGGACATTTTCCAGTATCTCCAGTGGGTGATCTCCGGTGAAATGAATGAAGCTGCTGTCTCGAGGTGGCCCAACCCACTATTCCAGGAGTACTAGAGAATACCAGGAAGAAAAACATACCTACAGGATATCAATTTTAGAGGATAAATAATGTTGCCAGAGCTTGTGAGAAGTGAGGTATGTTCGACCCACTTCATTTAATGCTCCCATGTCTTAGAAACAAATCCCAAACTATACAAAGTAATCCTACAGCTGCACAGTTGTGAAACAATAGACACTAAGTGATTATGTCTCCACTAAGCAATTGAAGTAGTTTGTTTTAAAGCCATTTTAGAACTACAGAAACTGCTAAGAGCCATAGGGACAAAGAGGTCAGCCTATCAAGGCTGGTGATTCAATAGGATCCCTACTATTATCTTCAGGTAACAATGTCAGTTTACTTCTTCCACTGGAAGGTATTTTAAAGTCTCCCTAAATCAGATGTCCTCTGGTTTATTTTTCTATTCTTTCTAGTTATTCACCAAAACATCCTTTATAAGTGTTTCATTTTTCATTTACATTATACTTAAGCAGCTAAGGTGTACACGGAATATATAGAGAGAACTAGTAACATTAATTAAATATCTATTCTGTTGTGTTTCTACAGGGCTTCAAGTAATGTCTAATGCCCAGGGAACCTGGTTTTGGGAAACACTTCCTGGCAAGCTGTCATTTGGTTTAGTTCACCAGTTTCCAACAGTAATTCTTGCTCAGTGCTGCATTAAGAGGATGCGTTCATACACAGGGCATTGTCCTCAGCCTTCTGATGCTCCCGTAAGGAGATGGGACATTTCAGTGTGATGTGGGGGTGCTGTATAGGAGGCGGGGGTCAGCATCTCTGAATCCCAGCCTGGAGGTCTTACTCCTGACACACCTCAAAACAACCAGTAAGTGTCAGGAGGTAGATGGGAGGGGCAGAAGACCCAGAAAAGGACCTCAAGCACCTCAGATGACATGAGCAAAAGTACTGACATGGTAGGTATCTGAAGGGCAAGGAGGAGACTTAAAAGGGATAAGGTTGCGGAAGTACCTGGGAGTCCACTGAGGGGTTGGTGGTCTATGCTGTAGGCAATGGGGAGTCATGGCAGAATTAAGAGGGGACTTTTTAGGATGGGATATTCTGATGATTATGTGGAGGACTGTGGCTTGGAGGGAGCACAGGCAGAAGCAGGAAAGTTACTGACAAGGCTTGGTCAAAAATGCAGGATTGAGGTGAGGGGCATGGCTTCATGACTCCTAAATAAGCTGAAAAGGAGAATTCTTTCAGATACAGATGTGCTGCGGTGCATTCCATACCTGTCCAGTGGATGCGAGTGCTTTGGGAGGGTGAAGACTTTGTGTGTCCCTGTATACCCAGTCTCCTCTGAAAGCTCTCCCTCATCTCTAAGCATCCCAATATCAGAGGCCACCAACTACTGGGTTTCAAAACAGAGACAGCTCCCTCTTTCCCCCTGCCATACCTGCTCTTTGATGCCGGAAAACCCTTTAGGACAAGGATTAAAAATAAGATGCCTGCACAACCTCTAACTTTTCTTTCATGCTTATTAGGCTGGGGATGCTAAAGAATCTGAGCAAAGTAATAGACTGCCTAATCTGACATCTGATCCTGGGCTGTTCATTTGCTTTTGCCCCTCCAGATGTATTCTCTGCTCTTCCATGGCCACTCTGTGCCCCAAGATGTTGGCTACTGTAAGCAGCACCACCAGATTCTCTTGCTGAAGCTCCTGCTGGTTCTCATAAGGGTTCCACCACAACTGGCCCCTTGATGTTGGGGTGGGAGTAGCTCCCTATGGTAAGAGTCCCTGAGTGCTTCTCTAGCCTCTCACAAATTCTACCAGCCTTGTTGTTGTTCTGTCGCAAAGTCGTGTCTGACTCTGCGACCCCATGGACTGCAGCACGCCAGGTTTCCCTGTCCTTCACTATCTCCTGGAGTTTGCTCAAACTCATGTCCACTGAGTCAGTGATGCCATCCAACTACCTTATCCTCTGTCACTCCCTTCTCCTCCCGCCTTCAATCTTTCCCAGCATCAGGGTCTTTTCCAATGTTTACCAGCCTACACTTTGCTAAATAGTAACTTCATTTCATTCTTTGCAGTGTGAATAACTCTTTTGAGTGTTTCCTGCCGTCCCTCCACTGATATAGGTTCTTTCCTATGTTTGCACTTGGGTAGGAGTAGGACACTGAGCTCCTGAGCTTGAGGGTAGCCATGGAGAAAGGAAGACATTAAGAAAGAGGACTCTGGGGTCATAGAAGACCTCCTTCACACCTACTGCATGGGTGCCTGGCTGCCCATCTACCTATGTGGCCTGTGAAAAGCTGGCTTCACAGATCTGGTTTGAATTTATATTGGAAAAATCCTGAATTGATTTTTAACCTCCAATCTGTAATTCATAAGCACTCCATCAATAGGTATTTCTTGTCTAAGTGTGTAACTTAGTAGACATGAGAGGAAGGGAAACCAGAAACATACAGATGTCGTCTTAAGTTGTGCACATAACAGAGTCTTCAAGGGTTAAGAAACAGCCACATGCTGTGCGGCAGGTACGGTAGGTTTACCAGAGGTTTTCTTTTGTGCTTCTACAATAAAGTGGTTGGTGGTCTGCTGGCTACAGCCTGTTATACATTCCTTGCTTTTATTAGGATAACCATAAGCCTCAAAGACCCACCCTGATGTCAGTGGCAGGTTTTATAGAACACTCACAAGTTTCTTCTTGTTGTATTCGGGGGTATATAAAGTGTGAGGCATAATAGGTAACAGGTTGGAAGACCAGTTCAGGGCAGACAAAAGTCCCAATTCCTGATGTGAATATTTAATACCTTCTTATTACAGGAAAAGTTGACTACCAGAGGCCTGTTACCATGGCTCCAGAGCCCACTAAAGCTTTGAGTTCCTCCAGGAGAGGGTGGGTTTTGGCAGCTCCCCTTGACGTTCAAACAACCCAGAGGCCAGGACACACCCTGTTGATTTAGGAACGCTGGAGAGGAGCATTTGCTGGAAACATCTCTTCTGTTATTCAGTGGCCAAGTGACCAATTACTTCTGAGACAGTGATTTCATGAGATGATAGAGCGTGGTGGTTTAAGTTGTTTTAAATAAACTCAAAAGCTTCACAACAAATGTAGGCTCCACATTGGTGTGTTTGCATCACTAAGACAGCATTTCAGGATGTACATTTATGGAGGTCCCTGATATATCCCCTGATCTCCAATTGTAGTTAAGTGACATGACAGAGACCCAGCCCTGCACTCTTGAGCAGAAAAACACCCTCACAACTTGTCAGGTTCTAGACGCTGTAGTTTGTCTAGCTATGTTCTGACCACAGCCAGTCTGGGAATTGCATCATTTTGCATTTCCAGGGCATGTTTCCTGACATAATGCTCACTGGCTGCCTCCTACCTCAATTCCCTGGAGTGGTGGGAGGAAGGGTCCTCGCAGCCTGGCTTCCACCACCTGCTCCTGTCACACTGGCATGTCCTATGGCCTTGGACTGAGAGGGGAGCCGGGCTACAGTGCTAAGCTTCTGTCACTGTCCCAGGTTTCCTGGGTAAAGGAAGCTGATGTTCCAAGAACACTACCTAGGGACTTCTCTGGTGGTTCAGTGGCTAAGACTCTGAGTTCTCAATGCAGAGGGCCCAGGTTCGATTCCTGATCAAAGAGCTAGATCCCACATGCTCCAACTAAGAGTTCACGTGCCACAACTGAAAAACAAAGATCCCTTATGTTGCAATGAAGAGCTGGTGCAGCCTAAATAAATATTTTTTAAAAAAAGAAAAAGAATAACCACCTATTATAAAAACACTTTTACCCAATATTTTTATGTTGAGTTGGCCAAAAAGTTTGTTTGGTTTTTTAAGATGTTACAGAAAACTTGATTGAACTTCTTGGCCAACTCAATATACAGGGTGAGTCTACTGAATTGGTTTTTAAAAAGTCTAAATTCAAGAACATCTAAACTTTAAATAACAAATGATTTGAAATACTTTGTGTTTTTTTTTTTTTAATCTAAAATGGAAATAGCTTTACGTTACTATCCTGCTTAAAACCCTGGCTCCCTATTCCTCTTAAAATCAAACGCAAAGACCATTAACAGGATCTCTGAGGCCATCTTGCTCTTATGTGAATTTCCTCCTTCCCCCAAGCAGTAAGCACTCTGGCCTCGTTTTAGCTTCTTGAACTCACCATGCCTCAGGGCCTTTGTACATGCTAATCTCCAAATCTGGAATATTTTTCTCTTTCTTTCCTCTTCCTCTCCCCCTTCAGATTTCAGTTTTAATATTATTTCTTCAGAGAAACTTTCCCAGACTCTAGCTTAAGTCAAGTCCCTATTGATTTCATAGTTACCTAGACTTCTTTATTCGGAGAAGGCAATGGCACCCCACTCCAGTACTCTTGCCTGGAAAATCCCATGGACAGAGGAGCCTGGTAGGCTGCAGTCCATGGGTTCGCAAAGAGTCGGACACGACTGAGCGACTTCACTTTCACTTTTCACTTTCATGCATTGGAGAAGGAAATGGCAACCCACTCCAGTGTTCTTGCCTGGAGAATCCCAGGGACGGGGGAGCCTGGTGGGCTGCCGTCTATGGGGTCGCACAGAATCGGACACAACTGAAGTGACTTAGCAGCAGCAGAAGCAGCAGACTTCTTTATTGGGCGTTATTGTCATTGGAAGCATAAATTATTAGTGTAAATACTTATTCAATGTCTTATTCCCTTCTAGATCATAGACATGAGAAAATAACAGATGCTGTATTCTCAATGCCTAGCAGAGTACCTTTCATATAGACAAATGTCTAATTGTTGAATTAATTATTCAAATAATGCATACTTATTACAAAACAGATGACCAAAGTAAAGAAAAAGGCAAAGAAGAAAATTAAAATAATCTATATCTCTACATCCCAGGCAGAACAACTTTAACATTTCAGAATATTTTCCTTAGGTCCTTAAAAAACAAACAAACAAACATATGTGGTGTGGATAAATATTACCTGCTGGAAGTTGGATCCTTTGGACATTTAGAAAAATCTTAAAATGCACCAGGCTCCTGGTGTTCAAAACTGATGTTAGAGGGGGAGAGTCTGAGTAGGGAGATTGCCGTTCATAGTCTCCACGCACGCTGTGTGCCTGCTAAGTCACTTCAATTGTGTCCAACTCTCTGCACCACAGACTGCAGCCCGCCAGGCTCCTCTGTCCATGGGATTCTCCCAGCAAGAATACTGGAGTGGGTTACCATGTCCTCCCCCAGGGGATCTTCCCAACCCAGGACTGAACTCACATCTCTTATGTCTCCTGCATTGACAGGTGGGTTCTTTACCACTAGGGCCACCTGGGAAGCCCCTCCAAGGCTGGGGAGAGATTACAAGCCAGCTCTTGGGGGCAAGTTCTGGGACCTTCTACCTGACTCCACCATCACTTTAAGAATGTTTATTTAGACTTTTAGTACAGTATCGATTTCTTAAATATTTGGAAATATGTCACCTCACGGTTTAATTTTTGTTGCTATTGTTATTCTTCCTTTAATTCGTTTGTGAGTGACATTTTCAGAACTGTGGTTCCAGATTGTCAATTCCCAGCTCTTTTGCAAAAGGAGACGTGTCTGGAAACAGACTGGGAGCAATGGCGATAATCTCCATTCCCAGATAACTGCATGGTTTCTTTACCCCAGGTTGTATCACAGTTTACTTCATAGAATCCGTCTCTATCAACAGGCTAAATTCACAGAGCAGGTACTGTTGTCCACTTTACATGTGAGGAGATGTGGTGTAAAGAGGTCTCAGAACTTGCCCACAGCCACACAAGTAATCAGTGGCTGTATCAGGCTTAAAATCCAAGTAGGCCTGACTCCAGAGCCCAGGGTCTGAGCCACCACACCATGCTGATCCCTCTAGATTCCACCAAGTGGATCAGGAATATGAGTGGACTTCACAGGGCCCTAGGGCTTCCTGGGTAGCTCAAATGGTAAAAAATCTGCCCGCAGTGCTGGAGACCTGGGTTCAACCCTTGGGTTGGGAAGATCCCCTGGAGAAGGGTATGGCAATCCACTCCAGTACCCTTGCCTGGAGAAGTCCATAGACTTGGGGCCTGGTGGGCTAGTCTATAGACTTGCAAAGAGTTGGACATGACTGAGTGACTAACACACTCACGGGGCCTTGGAAACCCCTGAGCTTGTGTATAAATTTTCTGTGTCTGTACAGATTTTTATCTTTGTCTGTATTTTTTCCTGGGGAGAAGTTCTCTATATTTCATTAGATTTATTTGGAACAAGAAAAATAAAAATTCATCTGGATTCACAATTATGCTAGTGTTTGTTGACTGGTTACCAAGTACAGTTCTAAGCACTTAACATGTATTAAATCCTTTAATCCTTGCAATAACTTTGAGCCACTAGCACTATTATCCCCATTTTATGATCAAAGAAACTGAGACACAGAGAGGCTGTCACTTGCCCTAGGTCACACAGCCAACCGTGGTGCAGGGATCCTATCCAGGCAAGTCCCTAGCATCTATGCTCTTATTAAACCACAGAAAACAAACGCCTTCTTTGCAGATCTTCCAATGTCTTGTGCATTTCCCTCCCTAAACCTGAGATGTTATCTCCCTGTTTCCACACACGATTCATGTAGTAGTTTTTCCTTCTTCCCCTTAAAGCTATTAATAAACTGGCTATGGATCTTACAAGAGGACACCCCAGAATAAAAATTAGCAACTGCCCTCAAGAGGATTAGTCATGTTAGTGATTCACACTACCATAAAAACTATCTTAAAAGACTGTCATCCCTCTGGTTTGAAATCTGCACAAGTTCTTCATGGAGTTGGGGTTCCGAGTTAAAAGGAGGTCCTTTTGGTGGGGGTAAGGACAGAGAAGTGACCAGGAGGTGAGAGGGGATCCCACTGACAGTCACTGAGTGTATGGGCGTAGTCAGAGTTTACAATATACCTACTTTGCATCAGTGAGTACACACTTCTGTTCTAAATATGGACCGAGACACACTTGACTTGTATGTATTGATTAAGATGAACGAAGTTTGAATGATGTGATACTTTCTCTGCACCTTTTGAGATAATAAGGCACAACCTAAATTGTTCCCAAATGGCTTTCATGGATTACTGTGTATGAAGACTAAACACACTTCATGTTTTTTCCCTTTACAGATGGAAAAATGGAGGTAAGAGCATTGGGCTACTTGTTCTGGGGATTCTAGGGGATTTAATATAAAGCTAAGAAGAGAGTTATGACTTTCCTCTCTCTACTGAGGAATTAGCATTTTCCTGATTAAGTGACACTGAGACCAAAGACTGAAATAACAGAGCCTCAGGGATGAGAATTGAGTCTGCCCCAGGGTCCAGATGAGGTGAAAGACAAAACAGGAAGCAAGTGCACTTACAGCATGAGGCCTTGGCCGGCACCAAACAGCCTTCATGGTTTAGGCTGAGTGGGTGTGGGAGAAAGGCCTGAAAAATACACGCTAGGCTGCCTTTTGAGAAAAGAAGATCTTGTAGTGTTTTTCTCTCTGAATGTTCAAATTCTGGCAGACTCCTACTTTCAGACCCATTAAAATTCAGGAAGGGAAAAAGGAAAAAAATTGAAACAGTTTTCAAAGAGAAAAAAAAAAAACAAACACACCCACTCTTGCAAAAATAAAATCCCACCCCAAGAAAAGCTTTATGAAAATGTTTTTGAGCTTTTAAAAACAGAAGGGGTTGAAATGTCAATGGGGCACAGCCTGTGGACCGTGGAATGACTATTAAATGTGGCATTCCCACCAGCGTCTGGGCATGAGTGTCTTAACTTTGATCCCTGGAGAGAAACAGCCCTGTTTCCTCCCTGGAAGAAGGAATAGAACCCATTTCTATGGATGGGCTAGATCCCACTGTGTTAATGTGGTTAGGTGGAGTGCGAGGAACAATTTGTTCTAATTCACTACCTCAAAATAAGAGCCTCTCACTCTGGAAGTTTCCTTTCTAACCCACCCTCCCATGCAATCAACAGTCCAAGCCAAATCCTTCCTTCAGTTTCAGGTTTCAGTTATATAAGCTGTTCTATCAAACAGACTCTTTCCAATTAAGACCAGGGTAAAATAGCCATTTATACAAACAGCTAGTGGTTTATGTAACCAGAGCCATTCAGGTGCCTCAGGTGAACAATGGCAGGCGGATTCCGCAGCTCTGGGCTCTTATAGTGGAACTTTGTTCCAACAGCTGGACGCCTCCTAAGAGGTCAGTCCTTCCCACAGTCTGTCTCCAGGTTAAAAAGCCTCATTGTAAGGTGCACGTTACTTTGCATCCCTTGCAAATTCTTGTTCTTCATAGGGAACAGATTAAGCACTTTAATATCAGGGATCAAGGGCAGATTTTACTCCTGATGATACGAAACTTTCTGATGATCAAAGCCATGTACATTCAGAATTTCAATTTGAAAAATACAGAGAAATAAGAAAATTAAATCCAGCTGTAATTCCACTACCCAGAGTTAGTTACTTTTAACATTTTGTGTATATCCTTGTAGTCTTTTTTCTATGCGTATCATATACATACATATCTACATGTACATATAATGTACTATATATGTATACATATATTAAGGTGTACATGTATTAAAGTCATGCACATATACATAATATTGAAACGAATGATATATTATGACTATACTGGTCATTCTGTGTTTTTCCCAACAATGACATAATCATCAACTCATTTTTTATCTTCATTTCTGTTGTCCTTCTAATTTCCCTGTGAGTTATGACCACCCACATATAGCAGCTCGAATTTAAGGCCTCTGAAGTCTGTGATGTGAAGCCCTGCCTTACGTCTCATTGCTATTAAATGCTTCCCGAAGGAAGGCTTTGAATGACTGGCATTCCCATTGTATTCTATCTAACCCATCACTTATTTCAGAGTGTTTAGAAATTTTCCATTTGGGGAGCATTCTAAATAATTCCATGAGGAATATTCTCTCATATAAATATTTATGCTACTATTCCCATAGTATAAAATCCTAGCAATGGAAATTCTGGGCCAAGGATATGCCCTTTTTGATGACTTTTTATTATATACTGCCAAAATGCTTTCCAGAAAGTGGAAATGAATTTATATTCCCATCAGCTACTGCTCAATACTCTAACCAAAGTCAGAGTTAGACTTATAAAAATATAAATTTTTTGTAACTAAAAAAAATGATTAAGAATGAAAGAAAATATTATTCTCAAGCTACTCTCCTTAGGAAAATAAAAATACATACAAAAATGTTTGATAATCTGCCTATTCTCTCATTTACAATTATAACATTTCTAGAAAAAAATCACTGAGGGACTAAAGTATATTTATGAACTGCTAGGGCTTCCCATGTGGGCCAGTGGTAAAGAACCCTCCTGCCAATGCAGAGATACAGGAGACACGAATTCAATCCCTGGGGCTAGAAGATTCCCTGGAGAAGGAAATGGCAACCCACTCTAGTATTCTTGCCTGGAAAATTCCATGGACAGAAGAACCTGGCGGGCTATAGTCCATAGGGTCGCAAAGAGTTGGACATGACCCAGCGACTAAGCAAGTCACAAACACACACACAGACACACACACACTAGATTGATGTGATGAATTCACCTTCGGCCCCCAAAATATAAACCTTCCAGTTATTTTTTCCCTCCCTGTTTCCCCCTGCCCTGCAGACCCAACCACAGCTTCTAATCAGCAATCCTCCACAGGCTCACGGGAAGAGGCGGCCTCTAACAACCCAGCACAAGGGAACTTGCGGGATGGGGAGAAAAAAGGGCTCAGGTTCACTGCTGTCAGCAAAAAGCTCCTATAAACAGAGAAACACATTAAACCCTTCTGTTAATATGCTGTCTAGACTTGAAAAGATTGCTTTTCTCTCTGTCTTCTAAGCTTCAACTTTTGACCTTGCTTCTGTCCTTGTGTCTGTACTGGACTCAAGCAATTCTTCAACAGTCAATTTGCTGAATTACTTGTCACCTAAGCTACTGCAGTGACTGGGTGGGGACACGATCCCTATGAAATGAATGGAAAACTTGACGACACTTGACCCCGGAGGCAGAAAATGCAGGGAGTCCCCCTTCTTCTGGTTTAAGGGTAAAATGATACTCTCCCCAGAAACTGGAGCAGATAATCCCTTTGTTGATTGTGGATGGAATCTTGGAAGGTACTGGAGGGAGGGTTGAGAAGAAGAGCTTATGAGTTCCACACTTGGGGATAGAAACCAGTTCCTAGCAACATGTATGTTAGTCTTTTTTTGGACTATGTTTTACTCTGGATCATTTCTTCTTCCTCTCCACATTCCCAGGGCCTTCATGCTAACAGCTAGTTGCTCAAATCTCTCTCCAAGACGTAATATTTATTAAACACTTGATGCATGCCAGGCATTTCTAAGCACTCATCTAACTGTTCTCTTTTAATCCTCCCAACTGCAATCTTACAAGGTAGATACTCTTGTTATTATCATTCCTGTTGTACAAATGAAGAAACTGAAGCAGTAAGAAGTTATGAAACTACCTGGGTCACAGGGGTTCTGGCAGCCAATATGAAAGACGTTATGGAGATTCCTTAAAAACTAGGAATAAAACCACCATATGACCCAGCAATCCCACTCCTAGGCATACACCCTGAGGAAAACAAAACTGAAAAAGACACATGTATTCCACTGTTCATTGCAGCACTATTTACAATAGCTAGAACATGAAAGCAACCTAGATGTCCATTGACAGATGAATGGATAAATAAGTTGTGGTACATATACACAATGGAATATTACTCAGCCATAAAAAGGAACGCATTTGAGTCAGTTCTGATGAGGTGTATGAACCTAGAACCTATTATGCAGAGTGAAGTAAGTCAGAAAGAGAAAGCTAAATATTGTAAATATCAAATATGTAGAGAATCTAGAAAAATGGTACTGAAGAATTTATTTACAGGACAACAATGGAGAAACAGACATAGAGAACAGACTTATGGATATGGGGAGAGGGGAGGAGAGGGTGAGATATATGGAAAGAGTAACATGGAAACTCACATTACCATATGTAAAATAGGTAGCCAATGGGAATTTGCTATATGGCTCAGGAAACTCAAACAGGGGCTCTGTATCAACTTAGACAGGTGGGGTGGGGAGGGAGATGGAAGGGAGGTTCAAAAGGGAGGGGATATATGTATACCTATGGCTGATTCACATTAAGGTTTGACAGAAAACAACAAAATTCTGTAAAACAATTATCCTTCAATAAAAAATAATTAAAAGAAAAGAAGTTATGAAACTAGAAGATCATGAGAGCAGATGTCTGACTCTTAGAGTCACAGGATTAACCCGTGTTCTATGCTGCCAATCAATCTAGATTTGTTGTTGTTGTTCTAGGTTTTTCTTCTCCATCATCAAAAAAAAATTTGTCCCCTTAATCTATCTGGGCCTGGCAGAGTTGGCTAAATTAGTCCAATAAACACATTTAGTCTGCTAATGGCTAAAGATGGACTGAAGCATTACCCATATCAGTGAATGCATAGTTCTTTAGAACTTTCACAGTTAAAAGACTAGTGGTGGCATCCAAGGATATCTGAGAAAGACATGTTGGTGGGAGGGGTTGACGGTAGTAGGAGGTGATGGAGAGATGCGGATAAAATATTCTTCAGAGGGGGACCTCTCTCTATCAGTCAATGGCTCACTCAGCACACAGAGCAAGACAAGCCCTGGATGTAATATTTAGGCCTTTATCAGGAATGACCAAAATCTCAGCTGTTTGTCTCACAAGAAAGTATTTCACAGAACTCAGAAGTGCTTAATGACAACCATCATCTGCCAACCACTGCCAAACACCATTCTCTGTGGGAATCACATAATTCCACAGTCTATCCACAACATCCAGTTTTCCAGCACATTTTTGTGATTAAGGACAGCAAGGGAAGTATGACAGAATTGCCCCATACAAATCTGTCACTCCAGCTGGGAACATCCCAATTGAAACATCACAAACCCGCAACAAGTTGTCACATCCTTTCTATTTGATTGACCCACAACATCCTGCAAATACTTTCCTCTCCCGACTCTCTCTGGGGGCAGAGCAGATTGTGGAAGAGAAAAGATGACTTGATGAAGGGTGTGGCCAAGAAAAAACATAATCTTTGGCTTGAAGATGTATATTTTGGTCTGGACAAGTGTATTTGAAAGATTTTAATGAGTCACAAAGGTCGTGCTGACACTTAGAACAATATTTTTCATGCTTTTTAGGGTGAATTACTAACACAGTAATTCCTGGGTCGGGAAGATCCCCTGGAGAAGGAAACGGCAACCCACTTCAGTATTCTTGCCTGGAGAATCCCATGGACAGAGGAACCTGGCAGGCTACAGTCCATGAGGTCGCAAGAGTCAGACATGACTGAGTGACTTTCACTACTACTACTACTAACACAGCGCCTGGCTTAGAGAAATGCCTGTTGGTTGAAAGAGCAAGTGAGTACTGAGAACCTGACATGATATAATTCACCTACAGTTAAGACTGTGCTGGAACAGAGGTGAGCCTTTAGTGGGGTCTTGAAGGGGCATGAGAATTGGACTATAAAGAAAGCTGAGCACCAAAGAATTGATGCTTTTGAACTGTGGTGTTGGAGAAGACTCTTGAGAGTCCCTTGGACTGCAAGGAGATGCAACCAGTCCATCCTAAAAGAAATCAGTCCTGAATATTCATTGGAAGGACTGATGTTGAAGCTGAAACTCCAATACTTTGGCCACCTGATGTGAAGAATGGACTCGTTTGAAAAGACCCTGATGCTGGGAAAGATTGAAGGTGGGAGGAGAAGGGGATGACAGAGGATGAGATGGTTGGATGACATCACTGACTCAATGGACATGAGTTTGAGCAAACTCCTGGAGTTGGTGATGGACAGCGAGGCCTGGCATGCTGCAGTCCATGGGGTCGCAAAGAGTCGGACACAACTGAGTGACTGAACTGAACTGAACTGAAGGGGCTTCCAGAATTTGGTAAATGATTGTCCTTTTGTCAATCACTTCTATAAGCCACATCAGTTGATATAGGTAATTTGCTTCTCATTAAAAACACTCCCATTCTGGGACTTCCCTGGTGGTCATGTGGCTAAGACTCTGCACTCTCAATGCAGCAGGCCTGTGTTCGATCCCTGGTCATGGAAGTAGATCCCACATGCTGTAACTAAGAGTTCATATCCCACAACCAAAAAAAAAGAAATAAAAAAGACGCTGCATGCCACAATTAAAAGATCCCACATGCTGCAATGAAGATTGAAGATCCTTTGTCCTGCAACTATGACCCAGCGCAGTTGGATACATATGTACATACATATTAAAAAACACTCCCATTCCTGAGATTATATTTCTATTTTTCAAGACTATGCATGTGCACTAGAGATTGTTATTTTGCCTTGCTTATTTTTATAATCTGACTGAAAAAAAAGGAGTTTCCATGTTATGCTGCAATAACAGGACAGACAATATCTGTTCATAGGCATATAGAGCCATCTCCCCCAGAACCTTGGAGAGCTCATGAATGCTATCATGCACCAGGCTCTTTGCCCCATGACCCCTTCCCAGGGGACAGAGGAGGAGTTCTGTGCCCCAGAGTCTTTGTAGCGCGTCACTTCTAGACATCAAGAGCTGCCCCTCTTCACTTCGTCTGATTCCGGTTATGAAGTATTTAGCAAGATGCTCTGCTGGGGCCTCATGTCACCCTCTCCACTTGGCAGGTGGCAATTCTGAGGTCCCAGGAGAATGAATTTCTCAAGCCCACAGTGTGGGAGGGAGTGGTAAAACAGAAATCAGTTCAAAGAGTTTTATTTCCCAACAGGAAGTTCCAGAGCTAGGACTACAAAGCACACATGCCGTTACAAGTCTGTATGTATCAACCCCCCCAAACACTGACTGTCCTATGAGCCACACATTCTTTTTCAGAACTCAGATTAAAACAAAATCCAGTGTAAATCCACTGAAATTTAATGGAGAAAGCATTTTCCTAGAGCCAGAGCACTGTGGTATTCACCCTCGTAAAAATGGATTTTGATGTAGAGGGGTCGCTATAAAAGCATGATTAAAATGATAGCCTGAAAGCTCAGCAAGCTGGCAAGTGTGTGAGTTGCCTCTGAGAATGTGCAAATTTTTCAGAAGGTGAGATCCTGCTGAGAAAGTCTGATTTTGGAGACTCCACTCGGAGGAACAGTCTTAGCATGAGGTTTGGTGCTCCAAAGAGCCCTGCCAATTTACCAAATACAGATTAAGGAACATGTAAACCCCTCCCCCATTGTGGGCCACTCTTAGGGACTTGCTTCTAAAGAGCTGAGTATGCAAAGGGGGGAGGGGGAAGGAAGTCACTTCTCAATGGAGAAACCTGGTAAACATCACCCCAGCCAGGTGATCAAGGTCAATGTCAATAGCAATAAGTCATGTTGACAGCAGGTACCTGCTAATATGATGTGATGAGAATAACAGTACAGCCCTGTGGTCTTTGGACTGCAAGGAGATCAAACCAGTTAATCCTAAAAGAAATCAACTCTGAATACTCATTGGTAGAACCGCTGCTGAAGCTCTTGGCCAGTACTTTGGCCACCTGATTCAAAGAGTTGACTCACTGTTAAAGGCCCTGGTGTTGGGAAAGATTGAAGGCAAAAGGAGAAAGGGATGGCAGAGGATGAGATGGTTAGACAGCATCACTGACTCAATGGACATGAATTTAAGCAAACTCTGGGAGACAGAGGAGGACAGAGGAGCCTGGCAAGCTATAGCCCATGGCATCAGACACGACTTAGCTACTGAACAACAACAACAACAGATCTGTGGTCTTCCTCTCAGCCTAATTATGAGGAGAACATCAACCCAACCCAGCACTCCTTAAATCTGTCAGCATCATTAAATACAAGAAAAATCTAGGGAAATGCAACTAAACACCACAATGAGATGTCACCTCACCACTGTCAGAAGACAAGACACAACAGGTGCTGGTGAGGCTGTGGTGAAAAGGGAATCCTTACACGTGGTTGGTGGGAATATAAATTAAGCCTAACCACTGTGGAAAACAATAGGGAGGTTTCTCAACAAATTAATTCCACCTCTAGTTATATACCCAAAGGAAATGAAAACAGGAGATATAAACACTCCCATGTTTATTGCAGCAATTATTCACAACAGCCAAGACATGCAACCAACTCAAATGCCCTTCAATGGATGGATGGATAAGAAAGATGTAGTATATACACATAATGGAATATTATTCAGCCATGAGAAAGAAGGAAATCCTTGCATTTGCAATAGCATGAATGGACTTTGAGCACATTATGCCAAGAAAGATAAGTCAGACGTAAACACTTTTATGTAGAACCTAAAAAAGTCAAACTGTAAACAAACAAACAATATAAAATGGTGGTTACCAGGGGAGTTTGGGCAGAGGGATAAGATAGATGGTGCTTAATGATACAAACTTGTAGTGAGTGCTAAATAAGCCACAGAGATCTAATAGACTGTATATGGAATATAGATAACAGTATTGTACTGTAAGTATGTAACGTGATAAAGATCATTAAAATGGAAACCATATTACAATATATAAATAGATCAAAGCAACACCATGCTATAACCTTAAATTTACACAATGTTTTATGTCAGTTCAGTTCAGTTGCTCAGTCGTGTCCAACTCTTTGCAACCCCATGAACCGCAGCGCGCCAGGCCTCCCTGTCCATCACCAACTCCCGGAGTGCACCCAAACCCATGTCCATTGTGTCGGTGATACCATCCAACCATCTCATCCTCTGTCGTCACTTTTCCTCCGGCCCTCAATCTTTCCCAGACCCTGATGCTCTTCACATCAGGTGGCCAAAGTATTGGAGTTTCAGCTTCAACATCAGTCCTTCCAATGAACACCCAGGGCTGATCTCCTTTAGGATGGACTGGTTGGATCTCCTTGCAGTCCAAGGGACTCTCAAGAGTCTTCTCCAACACCACAGTTTAAAGGCATCAATTCTTCGGCACTCAGCTTTTTTTATAGTCCAATTCTCACATCCATACATGACCACTGGAGAAACCATAGCCTTGACTAGACAGACCTTTGTTGACAAAGTAATGTCTCTGCTTTTTAATATGTTGTCTAAGTTGGTCATAACTTTCTTTCCAAGGAGTAAGTGTCTTTTAATTTCATGGCAGTAATCACCATCTGCAGTGATTTTGGAGCCCAGAAAAAGAAAGTCAGCCACTGTTTCCACTGTTTCCCCATCTATTTGCCATGAAGTGATGGGACCGGATGCCATGATCTTAGTTTTCTGAATGTTGAGCTTTAAGCCAACTTTTTCACTCTCCTCTTTCACTTTCATCAACCAACTTTATCCAATAAAAATTTAATTAAAAAAAAAGTAAAAATCTGTAAAACTATCACAACCAAGAGGAGCCAAAAAAGACATGATGACCAACGTAGCATCCTAGTGGGATCCTGGACCAGAAAGAAGACGTTCATGAAAAAACTAGTGAAAGATGAACAGTGTAAAATTTAGTTCATACTTACCTGCAATGCTCATTTCTTGGTTGTGACAAATATACATGGTAGTATAAGATAATACCAGTAGAATAAATTGGGTGAGGAGAATACAAAAGCTTCTTATATTATCTTTGCCATGCTTCTGTAAATCTAAAGCTATTCTAAAATAAAAGGCTTATTTTAAAAACAGGTAGAAAAAGAAGCACTGAAATGATATGCAAACACTAATACACGTGGTTACACATAGCAGGTGGGGATGGGGATGGGTCCACCGAGTCAGGGGTGGGAGTGAGACTTTCCAACATATATATTGTTAATACCATTTTGAGTTACTCACAGTGTAAATGTATTACCTGTTTTTTTAAAAAATACACAATCTAGGTTTGCAGATTGTTTAGACATATTGAATGGGAACATCAGTGACAAAGATTAAGCTTATTAGGCAAAAAGCTAATTTTTAAAATATGGAGCCAGTGTCCCAAGTGAAGGCCAGACATGTGAGTATAAGGTTGCCAACTGCAAATGCACTCCCCCACAAGGAGCTGTTTGTGGCTGCCCGTCTGGACTGTGGAACTGTGAGTGTGAAGCTTTGAAAAACCAATTTGGCTCTGAGGGGCCTCCAGAGGGCTGACTCTTTTGCAAGCCTCTGGCCCTTCCCCTCTGGGTGCTGACTTTCTACCACTGTTTATGACAAGCAGTGCCTCTCGCCCCCTCTGCTGCGAAGGTGCCGTGTCAGACAGGAAGCATGGGGTTGTATATTGTAGACTTGAGTCCTAATAAATAAATTCAGAGGCTGATATCACGCTGTATAATGGAGTGTGGGAAAAGAGCAATAAAGATCAGGCAACAGAGTCTTCCCAGGAGGCTGGGGAGGAGGGCAGGAGCTGGGGAAAAGCTGAACTTGGGCCAAATGGTAGGAGCCTGAGGTGAAGCTGTAGGCCTCAGGCTGCGGAAATTGTGCTAAGCTCACCTCAGTCATGGCCTCAAAGGCAAGACACTCTAGATGGTCTGAAAGCTAAAGAAATGGGTTGTAGGGAACACTGTCGCTTCATTTTAAACCCAAATCAAAAGTGAAATCTTTAACTCACACCTTCTTCTTGTCTCTGTTGATGTCGGCCCCTTTATAGGGCTCGCTGGTGGAAAGCATATGGAATCTGAAGGTTCCAACAATCTCTCCTTGCTGTGTCAAGTTTCCCCAGTATTGCATAGTTCCTTCTCCCTCTCCTGGATTCTTTCCTGTGTTGAAACTTTTGAAATGGGTGAGACTGGGGATGCTTTTCACTTCTAAAAGCCTATGAAATATCTTTGCTTGAGGGGAATTGGGTTTCAGAGCTTAAGTCTCCTGGGTCAATTCAACAAGATGAAGAGTTGGACTGGTTGTTGCAAAGTTTAAAAAAAAGAGAGAGAGAGTCAATAGCACTTTTTTAAAAGTTAAAGAAAAAAAAAAAGTGCCCTGACAGGCTGAAAATATCTCCCAAGTTTTCCAGTTCTCCTAAATATAATGGGTGTGAAACTGGCCACTGGGAATAAAATATGGAAACAGGAATAGATTAATTAGTTGAATCTTAGAGGTTCAAATTTCATGAGCTCATGAGAACTCTTTGGTTTTCTGAGAAGACAGAATATATGCAAGAAGCTGAAAGCTTTTTTGTTCATACAGAGTTTATTTTCTCAAACGCTGCTTATCCATTATAAAACTAACAGTCTTTGCTGAGAGATCATCTCATGAAACATTTCAGGTGGAAGTAGGATATTTTATGCAATCATAAATCCCATGAGGAAACCCGTCCAAAGCTCAAGTGATTCACACACAGAAAGGTTCATGGAGTTGGTCATGTCTGAACTCAATTCTCGGGAGACGCATTAGCTTGTTTGATAAACCAGAAAGAACAGTGTTTCTTGAGCAAGTATTTTAATACAGGAAATATGAGTCTAGTCTGTATTTCTCCAAGTCCATGTGTATGAGGGAATTTTGAAGTAAAATGCCACTTGAGTCTCCAAAACATAGTTAAAAGAAATATATGCAAGAATGCTAGTGAGGAAAATGCTTCTTTGGTCTGTACCACACAGAAGAAGTATCAAAAACGCACACAAGCTAACAAGAAGAGCAGAAGTGAAGCAAGATGCTGAGCAACCGAGAATCATTTCAAAGACATGGATTTGGCTTAAAAGTTCATTCGGATTTTTTCACAACATTTTATGGAAAAACCCAAATGAACTTTTTGGCCAACCCAGTATTTGCCTGTGAAAATCTGTCTCAATGGCCCTGGATACACTAGTTTCTTGATAAAACCCAGCACCACACATCAAATTTTGTAACAGAGGGGAGGCTCAGAACCAGTCTGACAGCTTTTCTGAGATTAGCAAAGGGGAAAATATCACCTTACAGGATCTGCTTTTCAGAGGCGGGCTCAGCACTCTGCAGAGACAAGAGCCAGGCCAGACAGTGCTGGGAGGGAGCCCTGTGTGGGTGACTCTGTCTCCCCAACCCAGACCCCAGAGAACTCAGCTAAAGAGGATATCACACGAGGAGGCAGTCTCTGTGGACTCTTTGGATTGTAAATACTCTCCCAAGCAGCCTTTTAACAAAAAGTCACCTGGGGAAAAAGGCACCAGTAACTCTTCCTTCTCCCTTCCGGTGAATGTTTTAGAAAATGACCCTGCAAAGCTGCAGCAAGAAGGAAAAGGAAGGCAGTCTGCTGTGCCTGGCTCGGAGGAAGGATGCCACCCTCCTGAGGAGCAAGAAGATGAGAAGCTGCTGCAAAGGCAGTGGTGGTCCCAGCCGTGAGGTTCTCCGTGGGACCTCAGACCGCATCCAGGAGACAGAATCAATGTAGGAGGAATGCAGGAGGTCAGATCCCAGACCTCAGACAGGGGTTGCCCTAACATGCCTCCTGTCCTCTCACAAAGAGGAAGAGGAGCCAAGGACAGAAGAGAATGGGGAGGCACATGGGGGGAATAAGATGATGTGCCCAAATTTTTCCGAGCAGAAGATGAGGCCCAAAAAAGAAAGACAGAAAAATGGTAATTAAAATGTGAAAAGTAGAACTAATTATGATGGTATCTAACCTCCAAACCCAACTCTGGTGATTTTTGTCTAAGCTTACAGCTAATAATTTTAATTTAAAGGAAAATCCCTAGGGAAGTAAGCAGCCAAAAAGACAACTTCAAGGAAGTCAATGTCTCTCGTCCATAGGGGATCTGGCAGCTGGGTTTCTCTCATTCTTGGTCACTGGCAGGTTTTCCAGTTCCCTCTAAGCCAACTGCTGCCCACTGACACCCCACCTTCTCTTTGCCTTCATCCTATTAATATTTCTCTTTATTTCTTTTAACCCTGCACATTTGTCCTAAATTTGAAGCTGAAGATTCATTTGTAAACAAATGACCTGCCACTACAGTATGCAATTTTTATAAATGTCTGCCCAGCACTAACAGCACCAAGTAATAAGATTCAAATCCCCAAAGCAACATTATTCTGCCAAGCCCTCCCTTTCCCCCAGAGTGTGGGATATCTGCCAGGGAAATACAATAAAATGCGGGAACAGGAATAAATAAAAATAAAAATTTAAATTCTGTATCTTTGCCTGTTTAATTCTCCTTTTCAATTTCTAATCCCTTTCTTTCTCTTCTTGATCATACCATCAGGTTCTCTACTGTTACCTAACTTTGTTTTTGCCTCCTGTGTTGATGATGTTAATGTATCTGCCCTTTCTTTGTGAATTTTCCAGGCAAGCAGATTGCCTGCATCACTGGAATAATTTCCTCCCTTGCCTTTTCTTATTGCATCTTCTGTGTGGAGTTGGTGCTTCTAACCAAGCTCTTCTCTGCCTTTTGTGTTCTGTGCCATGTTCTATCTCTTGGTTTCCTCACTGTTGACTCTTGCAAATCTTACCTAATTCATCTCACAACCTTTCCTTCTGTCATTGTTTATAAACTCCACCCCCATTTCCTATTGTATTTCTTGAGGATAACCCTTTTAATATTCAGATGCCCTGTTCTTCCTAACTAGCCTGAGGGGTGATTCTGGGGTCCCAGGACTGTGCCTTTCCAAGGGTTCTCTAGGACCATGCAACATCTCTCGTCATTTACCACAAGCTCAAAAATACATGTTGCCACCCCAATGCAATCCTTCTACCCTTATGAGAAGAACACACTCCAAGTCCTCCCAGGGAAAACAGTTGAGAGGCAGATTCTTGAGTCTTACATAGAGAATCTATTCTAACACTGCCACCTCCCTGAACTTTCTGACTTCTTTTTCAATATTACGATAAAGCAGTTCTGACATTTCTACCTCATTTCTCATAAGTCGTTTTTCTGTGGGCTTCAAACAGCAATGAGAAAATGTAATTGGTAAAGAAGCTTTGTTACAAAGTTGAAAAACATGACAAAAATTTCTAAATTATTACCACTAGAGGAAATGATAACATCTCAAATGTTCCTTTTGTATGTTTCTATTTTTTTATTTAATAACAGGTAATGGTAATGACAATGGCACCCCACTCCAGTACTCTTGCCTGGAAAATCCCATGGATGGAGGAGCCTGGTAGGCTGCAGTCCATGGGGTGTCTAAGAGTCGGACACGACTGAGCGACTTCACTTTCACTTTTCACTTTCATGCATTGGAGAAGGAAATGGCAACCCACTCCAGTATTCTTGCCTGGAGAATCCCAGGGATGGCAGAGCCTGGTGGGCTTCTGTCTATGGGGTCGCACAGAGTCGGACACGACTGAGGTGACTTAGCATAGCAGTAGCAATGGTAATGACTCATCTGAGTAACATCAAATAATACAACTCGTAGGGTAATAAAGCTCTAAGATAGAGAACTGATCCATATAATGACACTGTTTAAAAATTATTTTATTGAAGTATAGTGAACTTATAGCGGCATGTTAATTTCTGCTGTATAGCAAAGTGATTCAAGTATACATATATATATACATTCTTTTTCATATTCTTTTCCATTGTGGTTTATCACAGGATATTGAATATACTTCCTTGTGCTTTACAGTAAGACTTTGCTATTTACCTGTTCTACATATAATAGTTTGGATTGTTAATCTCAAACTTTCAATCCATTCCTCCCTCACCTTCCCTCCTGGTTGGCAACCGCAAGTCTGTTCTCTATGTTTAAGAGTCTATTTCTGCATAGATATGTTCATTTGTGTCAGATTTTAAATTTCACATATAAGCAATATCAAATGGCATTTATCTTTCTCTTTCTGACTTACTTCATTTTGTATGATAATCTCTAGGTCCATCCCTGTTACTGTCAATGGCATTATTTCATTCTTTTAATGGCTGAGTAGTATTCCATTGTATACATGTACTGCATCTTTTCTACCCATTCATCTGCTGATGGATATTTAGGTTGTTTACATGTCTCAGCTACTGTAAATTGTAGCTATGAACACTAGGGTGCATGTATCTTTTCAAACTGTAATTTTGTCTGGGTGTATGCCCAGGAGTGGGATTGCTGGATCATATGGCAACTCTTATTTTTTGAGGAAACTCTATGCTATTTTCCGTAATGACTGCACCAATTCACATTCCCACCCTTTCTAGAATTTATTATTTGTAGACTTTTTGATGATGGCTATTTTGACTAGTGTGAGGTGGTACTTTATTATAGTTTTTTTTTTTTTAAAAGATTATTTATTTTTAATTGGAGGATAATTGTTCTACAAAGTATATTTGTTTCTGCCATACATCAACATGAATCAGCCATAGGTATAATATGTCCCCTCCCTCTTGAACCTCCCTTCCACCTCCAACTTATTATAGTCTTTATCTGCATTTTTCTAATAATTAGTGATGTTGAACATCTTTTCATTTGTCTGCTGCCCATCTGTATGCATATAATGACAACATTTAAAGCATTTAAATTCTGGCTTATTGGGGAAGAGTGCCTATGGGCAGCAGTTTCCTACTTACTTATGAGGCTAACTCACCTGAAAAAGAGTGACAGGATACTAGTCTTAAGGAGAAATCATAGAAATAAAAATGACCCAAGGTTTAAAGATGGAGATTTACAGAAGTCTGAGCCTTGCCTCAGTAGGAAGGAGGTAATATCAAGAACACCAAGGATCCTTCACTCCTGGAAATTATTGCAATAACACTACCAGACTGGCACAATAACACCATGGTCAATTCAGTTCAGTCGCTCAGTCGTGTCCGACTCTTTGCAACCCCATGAATCGCAGCACGCCAGGCCTCCCTGTCCATCGCCAACTCCCGTAGTTTACCCAAACCCATGTCCATCGAGTCGGTGATGCCATCCAACCATCTCATCCTCTGTCGTCCCCTTCTCCTCCTGCCCCCAATCCTTCCCAGCATTAGGGTCTTTTCCAATGAGTCAACTCTTCGCATGAGGTGGCCAAAGTATTGGAGTTTCAGCTTCAACATCAGTCCTTCCAATGAACACCCAGGACTGATCTCCTTTAGGATGGACTGGCTGGATCTACTTGCAGTCCAAGGGACTCTCAAGAGTCTTCTCCAACACCACAGTTCAAAAGCATCAATTCTGCGGCACTCAGCTTTCTTCACCGTCCAACTCTCTCATCCATACATGACCACTGAAAAAACCATAGCCTTGACTAGACAGACCTTTGTTGACAAAGTAATGTCTCTGCTTTTAAATATGCTATCTAGGTTGGCCATAACCTTCCTTCCAAGGAGTAAGCATCTTTTAATTTCACGGCTGCAATCACCATCAGCAGTGATTCTGGAGCCCAAAAAAAGAAAGTCTGACACTGTTTCCACTGTTTCCCCATCTATTTCCCATGAAGTGATGGGACCAGATGCCATGATCTTAGTTTTCTGAACGTTGAGCTTTAAGCCAACTTTTTCACTCTGCTCTTTCACTTTCATCAAGAGGCTCTTTAGTTCTTCTTCGCTTTCTGCCATAAGGGTGGTGTCATCTGCATATCTGAGGTTATTGCTATTTCTCCCGGCAATCTTGATTCCAGCTTGTGTTTCTTCCAGCCCAGCGTTTCTCATAATGTACTCTGCACATAAGTTAAATAAGCAGGGTGACAATATACAGCCTTGACATACTCCTTTTCCTATTTGGAACCCGTCTGTTGTTCCATGTCCAATTCTAACTGTTGCTTCCTGACCTGCATACAGGTTTCTCAAGAGACAGGTCAGATGGTCTGGTATTCCCATCTCTTTCAGAATTTTCCACCATGGTAGCCATGCAATATTTGGGACAGCAATACTAAAAAAATATTATCTGTCTGAATCAAACTTAACTAGGCATCCTGTACTTTATCTGGTAACCCTAATTGTACACAACCATCACACAGCATACTTCATTCTTATGGTGGTCTAAGGACAGCTACCCATCTGCTAACGATAATGTATAACACACCTATGAGAGATTCAAATTCCTTCCCAGCTCCAAAGCCAAACGAGTTTTATGAAGTCCAATTTCGGGTCATTTCCAGACGCAGTTTGGACTGTTTACTTCAGGGACCCCTGATTAAGTCATATATTATGAGGAAGCCTCCCATTGCCCCTAATTCAAAACAGCTGAGCCAGCTTCTCCTGCCAGCCCAGCCTCACGGCGGAAACCTCAGGAGAGGACTGTGCTTGGGAGTGAGGGGAGGGCAATTGGGAGACAGGTTTAATATTATGTGGGGACAAGTCTTAATGCTCTTGTGGAAATGCTCTTTACGGAGCATCAGGTTACAAAGCCCCAGTTACGTGGGGAGGGGATGGTGGTGAGGAGGGATGGGGTGTAGGAGGGCACTGGAGAAATCACTGTAATATTGGAGGATCAAAGAATCTAGCCTGTCAAGGGCTATGACTGTTTTTCAATGAGGAAACAAGCTCACATTTTTCCCCTGAGGGCTGAGAGACAAAAGCCAAGGTTCAACTAAAATTTTTAAAGACCATTTTTAAGCTGCCAAACTATGTCTATGTATGCTTTGCTTCCACTCTCACTTTTTTTTTTCCCCTTGAAATTTGGAGAGGCAGGCAGGAGAACATTTTATTTTGAGGCAGTACTGACGAACGACCAGCTAGGCACATTTGGCCATGTTGAAATGTACAAAAATATTCATTTGGTGCCCATAAACCTGATGAATGTGTAATATTTTCTTACCAAAGCTTATCATTCAAACACTGAAAGAGGACGTTTTACCTATATCTATCAATACAAGGTGATGGAGGGAGGGGTGGCTATGGGTGTGCCTACAGCTTAAGAAGCGAGTATGGGGTTGGAGGATAAGAAAGGGAGGAAGAGGCCAGGAGGCTGGGAAGATGATTATGATGAGTGAGGTAGATGTATTTACCCTCCCCCCTACTGCCTTTAATAAATATTTCCAGTTTTGCTTTTTTGAAAAGAACTGAGCTTGTTTTAACTTCATTTTCCAGTAGATAATGCTTGTACGAACTTGACTGAATCCGAGAAGAGACATGACAGAGAGTCAAAGTAAGCATGCTATGGACTGAAACATCCCACCTCATGGTAGTTCTGTATTCATGTCTACTGGCCATCAACATAACACCAGCTATGCAAAGAGAAATAATCAGAAAATAAAATCAAAATTTCATACACCTCCAGGGCAGGCCCTATATTTGTCTTACCATAAGTGGGCTTCCCTGGTGGCTCAGACTGTGGCTCTGCCTGCAGTGTGGGAGACCTGGGCTCGATCCCTGGGTTGGGAAGATCCCCTGGAGGAGGGCATTGCAACCCACTCCAGTATTCTTGCCTAGAGAATCCACATGGACCAAGGAGCCTAGCGAGCTATTGTCCATAGGGTCATAGTCGGACACAACTGAGTGACTAAGCACAGCAAGATTTACAATATCTGTTCTAGCCTGAGAGAAGTTTGAAACTTATAAAACATGGGTTCTCTTCAGAAGTAGAAGAGGGATTTTCGAAGAGCAGAGGTTGCCTGTTAGAGATCCTCGCCAAGATCTGAGTCAGCTCTGTGAATCCAGAGTTCACAGCTGTGTACCACAGGACCAGAGCTATGTTTTCATTCTCTTATATGCCAGAATAACCTTCTTCCCAGGTCTTGATGTGATTTTCCAGACCTATCAAGAAGACTCCAGTAGAATTCCCATTTGCTGGTGGGGAAGGAAAAGGTGACGATGTTCCCGTGGAGGCTGAGGCGATGCTGTGGAGAGGTCAGGAAAACGGGTGGGAACAGAGGAGAAGGCTGGACTAAGGAGACACTAGTCTGTGTCTCCAAGTGCTAACAGGAATTCAAAAGATGGACTTAACACCAGTCTGCTCTCTACATTGTCAGATCCTCTCTGTCTCTTTTAAACTGAGATACAGTGGTACAGCTTAATGTCAGGGAAAAGCATACCCCTTACATATACAGCTTGATGTTTTGTTACAAATGTGTGTTCCCATCCTGCCACCCCCAGATTAAGGATCTGGAGTTCCCAAAAAATGCAGCTCTGACCAGAGCATTTCATGAACAAGAGTTTCATACTTAATGCTAGACTAGCCGTTTCTGGCCTGGCCCCCAAGTCTTCCCCATGGAGTAACAACCATATTAAATTAATTATGATTTTTTAAAATCACTTTAATTTTGTAACACAAAGCTACACAAAACAACTGAAAGCTTTCACTTTTGCTGTTGAGCCTAGTCACAACCAGCCATGTGACAATTTAAGAACTAGTTCTTCAGCAACCCAACTTCCTTTAAGCCTGGAAAGCAGTGAAGGGCTTTCCATATGAGGATAAAAGCAAGAATTATGAGCTTGCTGAAGTTAGAGGTAGAATTTATCAGGCTCTCCACCTTCAGAAGGCCTGCAAATGTCTCCCTGGAACCGTTTACCACTCTTTCTTATTTCTTTGGTAACCCTTGACTTTTGAGTTTCCATTTTATCCCCAGGTTTTCTGCCAACCTGAAAACAAAATGTGCCTAGGATCTGAATCACAAAATAAATGTGAGGAGAAATAGCTGAGAAATGCTGTATTGGCCAGAAGATTATGTGGAAGAACTTTGTACCACGAATTTGTACAAGGGAGACTCTGTAGTCCCAGAGGCCCTGTGGTTCTCCTGCATGTCCTGAAAATTTGTACCAATTTTGATCAGCAGTCTTCACTCTGACACTGGCACAAAGGTCTCCTATATCACACAAAACTGAACATACATTAAGGAACAGGATATGAATTTAGAAATCTCTCCCACAGCTTTACTGTTAAATGGAAAGTAGAACAGAGCTGAGGCAGAATGGTACATACTCTTTTATTAAAAAATGGCAAGTCCTAAGAGGGAGGCAAACCTCAGGATAGAAGCTTCGATAAATCATACAATTAAACAGCAAGCACTTATTCAATGCCTTTTGTTCATAAATATATTTACTTAGCAGATATTTCTAAATATTTATTGAGTATCTGTATTAGTCAGGATCCTTGAGAGAAACAGAACCAATAGGATAATTTCATTTGTGTGGAGTGAGAGAGAGAGAGAGATTTATTTAAAGAATTGGCTCATGTAATTGTGGGGGTGGAAAATCTGAAAACTATAGGGCAAACTGTGTATGTGTGTAAGCTCAATAGTGTCTGACTCTTTGTGACCCACATGGACTGCAGCCTGCCAGACTCCTCTGTCCATGGAAATTATCAAGCAAGAATACCAGAGTGGGTTGCCATTTCCTCCTCCAGGGGATCTTCCTGACCCAGGGACTGAACCTGCGTCTCCTGTATTTGCAGTCAGATTCTTTACCACTGAGCCACTTGGGAGGCCCATAGAGCAAACTAGCAGACAGGTAAGAGTTGTCGTTGAAATCTTGAGTTTAAAATCCAGAGGGCAAGTTAATAGGCTTGAAATTCTGACAGGGTTTCTATCTTTCAGGCTTGAGGAAGAATTCTTTCTTCTTTGGAAAGCCTCAGTCTGTTCTTAAGGTTTCTAACTGACTGATAAGGCCTTCCCATATTATAGAGGGTAATATGCTTTGCTTAGGGTTTGCTGGTTGTAGATGTTAATCACATCTTAAAAATACCCTTACAGCAATACCTAGCCTGACCAAAGAGCTTGTCACTATAGCCATGTGAAGATGATACATAAAATTAAGTATCACCATACCTAATGGTTTAAACACTGTACTAGGAACCATGAATAACAGTCATGGAAAACAAGACACAAAGATTGATAGGAAATAACTCTTCCTCAAGGAGCTTATAACCTAGCAAAGCAGGGAGACATAAATGCTTTCCCTTCTCTTTCTAGAAATACGGTCAACTAGATCATCTGAAAAGTCCTTCTGATAAAGTATTTTTAAATTATGATTTAAAGAATAATTTTAAATGATTTGCTGAACTAAAGGAAAGTAATGAATCTGCAGAGGCCAAAAATTCACTGAAAGTAGGAACTCTAGGAGGGTATCCATCAAATTTTGGTGACTTTGGGCTTTTATTGTGATGACGGCTTAGGATGTGAGATGAGATGAAAAGTCCAGGACCCAATCAAGGTGTGGAATCAAACAGGAGACCTTCTCATAAGGCTGGGATCCCAGTGAACCACATGTCTGAGTTACAGTAGCCTGAAAATAAGCTCACACTAGCGAGGGAGCTATCAAGGAAACTTGGTACTGGATAGAGTTAGTCTTCATATTGGTTTATGATCTGAATTCCTACTATCTCTGTGGGCTAAAAATCTAAAGTGAAGAATTATTAAAAGTAGTTCCAAGTTGTTATTTCCCCTCGGCAACTAACAACAGGAAATACAGATCTTATGTGTATATCAATATACTCTTACTCATGTATGAAATAAAATCTACTTGCATATCTGATAATTATCAAATACTTTTGACTTAAAAAATTCTTATTGAATATAGTTGACTTACAATGTTGTATTAATTTCTGCCATATAGCAAAGTGACTCCATTTTATATATATATACACACATATATAAATTCTTTTTCATATTCTTTTCCACCCTGGTTTATCACAGGATATTGAATATAGTTCCTTGTGCTATACAGTAAGTCTTTGTTGTTCATCCATTCTACACATACTAGTTTGCATCTGCTAATCCAAAACTCTCAGTCCTTCCCTCCTCCCTCCACTTGCCCTTTGCAACCACAAGTCTGTTCTCTATGTCTAAGTCTGTTTCTGTTTTGTAAATATGTTCATTTGTGTTGTATTTTAGATTCCGCATATAAGTGATAGCATATGGTATTTGTCTTTCTCCTGCTGAATTACTTTCCTTAGTATGATAAATCTCTGGGTCTAACTATCTTGTGCAAATGGCATTATTTTGTTCGTTTGGTGGCTGAGTAGTATTTCACTGTATATATATATCTCATCTTCTTTATTCATTTATCTGTCAATAGACATTTAGGTTGTTTCCATGTCTTGGGTATTGTAAATAGTGTTGCTATGAACATAAGGGTGAATGTATATTTTCAAACTGTAGTTCTGTCTAGGTATGTGCCCTGGAGTGGGATTGCTGAATCATATGGCAACTCTAGTTTTTTGGGGAACCTTCATACTGTTTTCCACAATGGCTACACTAATTTACATTCCCACCAATAGTATAAGAGGGTTCCTTTTCTCCATACCCTCTCCAACATTTATTATTTGTAGACTTTTTAATGGTGGCCATTCTGACTGGTGTGAGGTGGTACCTCACTGAGGTTTTGATTTGCATTTCACTAATAACTAGTGATTATGAGCATCTCTTCATGTGCCTATTGGCCATCTGAATGTCAGGAAGCATAAATCTTTTCTGAAGTTGCCAATTGCAACTCAGGTTTCAAAGAACTCCCATGGACAAGTACCAGGAACATGAACTCACAGTCACAAAGCATAAACACACAAGGCATTGTGAGTGATAGTCAGCAAAATTAGAGTTATGAAGACCAGGTACTGAAATTATCAGATACAGAATGCAAACACAGGTTTACTATGCTTTAAGGAATAATAGAAAGACCTGAAAATATAAGCACAGAACAGGTAATTACATAGTGAATGAAACAGATAAAAAGAGGACTTATAAACCGAAAAAGAAATTTAAAGAAATTATCCAGAAGTTAGTCTAAGGAAATAAAAAGATAGATAATATGAAACAGTGGCTAAGAATTATGGACAAATTGAGGAAGTCTACCATAAGTCTAGTAAGTGTTTCAATTATTTCCAGAATTACAGAAAAATCACAAACCTGATATTCAGGAAGTCAACGACTCCCAAGTAAGATAACTAGAAAAATATATCTATACATATCACAGTGAAACCAAGGAACAGCAAAGACATAAAGAAAGTCATGAAAACATCTGGAAAGAAAAGACAGGACAAATATAAAGGAGCAAGTAGTGCTCAGTAGCAAAATGAAAGGCAAAAGACAGTGGAGTAATATTTACAATGTGCAAAAGGAAATAAGTCAAGTAAAATTTTATACACTGAGAAACTATCAAAAACAAGTATAAAAAAAGACACAAACAAAAAAAGAAAGCTTAATACAAAAAAAAATTCTCATTCGGAGAAATATAAAGGATATAAATTTAATCCAAGAGGGAAAATAAAGTTAACAGAGGAGACGAGGCAAATAGAAGGTACAAAATAAGATGACAGAAATAAATGTAAATACATTGGTAACCAAAATAAATGTAAAAAAGAAAATCTAGATATATGCTGTTACAGAGATTCATAAGAACACTAAAAGGTTTTAAGTACATTGGGTATAAAACCACCTTTCAGGCATGTAAGCCAAAAAAATAAAAAGTTGACATGTCCATTTTACTATCACACCAAATAGATCTTTAAGAAAAAAAGCTGCTATGCTAGTGGTTAATAAGGTCACTAGAAAATGATAAAAGGTTTGATACATTAAAAATATATCATAATTCTAAACTGATATGCATTTATTATATGAAGTAAATCTATTAAGAAAAATAAATGTAAAAGGGGAAAATATGTAAGTTTTTAACTAACAAGTGTTATAGAAGAAGAATGAGCAAAACAGTATGTTAATTCAGAGAAAGAGGATAATGGTTAATAACATTGGGAATGTATGACAGAACCAGATTGTAGAGGGTGCTGAAAGTTAGAGAACTCTTGATTCGGCATGATAGGAAGTTGGTAACCAATCTATTATTAACCAGGAAAGTGACATTAATGGAAACAGTTTCTTATGAAGAAAAACAGAAATCTGGCTATTGTGTGCAAGATGAACTGGACAGGTCAACACCAGAGTATAAGCAAAGAGAGGAGTCATAATATCCTATATTTGGGGTCAAAAGACTTGGAAATGAGGGAAAATCTAAGAGACACTTCATAGGTGAAATCAACAGGAAATGTTGGCACAGTGCCATTTGGTATTTCCTGACTGCGGGAAATACATTCCCCAAAGACAACTATGTGAAAAGAAACCTGGATCCTAGCTTATTCCCACAAGGCTCATCTCTGTTAGTCTCAGAAAGGAAGGTCAATGACCCCGGTTTTTGTGGGTCAAGGTCACTCTCTACTTGGTTCCTTTACAGATGGTTTTAAAGCATTGAATAAATGAAATACCACGGGAAAACTGTGGCTCTAGAACAGTTTGAAGACCATTCTAAGTGTATTCACCTTTTTGAAAATTAATTTTATTGGAGAATAGTTGCTTTACAATGTTGTGTTAGTTTCTGCTGTACAGCAAAGTGAATCAGCCATGCTATGCATATATCCACTTTTGGGGGGATTTCTTTCCCATTTAGGTCCATAAAGCATTGAGAAGTGTCTCCTGTGCTATACAGCAGGTTATCATTAGTTACCTATTTTATACATAGTAGTTCTATATATGTCAATCCCATCCTCCCAATTCATCCCACCCCTCCCCCCACCCCTGGTACCCATATGTGCATTCTCTATGTCTGTGTCTTTATTTCTGCTTTGCAAATAAGTTCCTGTACAGAGACATGGATACACCCAGAGACTATCAGACTGAAGTTTAAGTAATCACGAGCAGGTGGGGCATAATCAAGCCAGATCCAGAATTGCAGATTGTTTACGAGATAGATTTCTGCGTATACATCCTTGAGAGTTTTTTCTTGGCTGAAACTATTAATATTATAACTGTGGTATAGGGAGAAGAACAGTTGGCTTGGCAGCTTGTGAGCTTATGCATTAGCATAGATTCAAATAGTTTCTGAGGAGGCTGCTCTACACATAGCGCTCTCCAGGCTCAGCTGTAAGCATAGATAATGGCTGCTGATTCACACCTGCATCTCTTTTTTTTTAAATTTTTTAGTTTTATAGAATGACATTAAATCTAATCTCAGAACAAATGTCTACTAAGTCATGTAGGTCTATAACCAATTAGAAATAGAGGGTAACTACAACTGAGATAGAGAACAGAGAAGAAAATTCAAGTGCACTATGAGTCAATATTAGCAAGTATTCATTTGCAAGGACAATGGGGGTTGCTTGAAGGAGGGCATCTATTATTTTTTAAGCAATATTTTATGAGATATTCTAAAGTCTACCCATGGTCAAGCAAGGACAGCTGAGAACCAGTAACCTGGCCCACAGCACATCCATCCCCGACAGGTGGATTTTGCTGAATTCTGTTTTTGATGAGATGCTATCAGCCTCTGTTGAGGATCATTGTTTTTAAAACTGTCATGAGACATAATGTTTTTTTTTTTCCAGGAGTTGTAAGCAGGTTATTTATAAAACCATACAGTTATCCCATATCATAATTCTGGAAGAAATTTCCAACCCATCCTAGTGTCAAAAATAGTTGCATTTCTGAAGTTGGTATTTATTTTCAGTTGTATAATTGTCCAAGTTTCCCTTCCATATTCTAACCAAGCTTGTGGCCCACATAGGGGGAATATGTTGATTAAAGTACACATTTTACCTTCAATCCTGGCATCTTTCTTAGGCTCTCCCCCGTTTTCTTTCTTCTTGTCTTAGATCTTTATGCAATCTTGTTGCATTTTATACATACATAGAGTCTGCCTTACATCCTAAGTGAAACAAGTTTGGTATAAATAAGAAAATCAACTGAAATGGTTTGAGATAAGGTAGAATTCCCCTGTAGCGTCAAGACAGTGCACCGTCTGTAGGATTTTGCCTGAAAATCACACCCTGCCTTAGCTTCCTTCCCTTCCTGTTCTGCTCTTCCCACTTAAGAGCACTTCCCTAAGGAATCACTGGCTGGCACATCTCTATCTCAAGATAAGCCCCTCTCATGGAATCTCCCTCACCCTTTACTATCAAGGGATCACTGAGTCCCACTGAGTCTGCCTCTTAAATATCTTTGGAACCTGTCTGGTTCTTTCCATCCCCACTGTCCCCATCCAAGGCCAGACCCACTTTCTCATTTCCATTGTAGTATTATAAAAGCCTCCTGGATTCCACCCTTATTATATACAAATCCACTTTCCAGATGGTAGTTAAGAGAGATTTTCTCAAACATAAAACTCTGGGGACTTCCCTGATGGTCCAGTGGCTAAGATTCCATGCTCCCAATGCAGGGGGCCCAGGTTTGATCTCTGGTCAGGGAACTAGATCCCACATGCCGCAACTAAGAGTGTGTGTGTGTGTGTGTGTGTGTGTTCAGTTGCTCAGTGGTGTCTGATTCTTTGCAACTCTATAGACTGGTAATCCGCCAGGCTCTTCTGTCCATGGGGTTTTCCTGGCAAGAATACTGGAGTGGGTTCCTCCTCCAGGGGATCCTCTCAACCCAGGGATCAAACCTGTGTCTCCTGCATTGCAGGCAGATTTGTTACCACTTAGGCACCAAGGAAGCCCTAAGAGTTTGCATGCCACAACTAAAAGAGATCCCATATGCCATAATGAAGTTGCGTGCTGCAACTAAAACTTGAAGTAGTCAAATAAAAAATTTATATATATAAAAATGTCACCCTTAAAAAATTAAAATAAAACTCTGATCATGTCATTTCTCTGCTTACAACTCTTCAAGGATGCCCCATTGTCCATACAATAAAGTCTAAGCCTTTAACTGGGCTTATAAGACCCTCCCATATCAGGACTCCTCTTTCCTCTAGCCTCTTTCCTTCCTCCCCTTCCCTGCCCAGCCGTTCCTTCCCCTGCCTACTAAACTTCTTTTTCTCCCCAGCCCTGGGCATGCACTGTTCACTGCTTCCAAACACACCTCCTCTCCTCCTTACCCAGCTCCTCTCTCAGTATCTGTTTGGAGAACTATTTATTTATTGGATATTTCTTGAGGCCCTGCCAGGTATCAGGCATGGGGATCGGCCCTGTGGAGTGCAGCAGTCAACCAGACACTCTGAAGCTCTTAGCACAGAGGCCACATTCCCACAGACTTAGTCCACCCACACTCAGTGGGTGACTCACAGGCTTCTTTGACCATCTGAAACAACTACCATGTTCAGTGCTACCTGCCTATCTCATGTGTATGCCTTCAAGTTGTCTGCACACTGCAAACTCCCAATCAGCAGGGTCTGTCTTATTTCCTACAGATTCTCCTGAGCAAAGCATCATAGCTGGCTTTCAGTAGGTGCTCAGTAAATAATTGATAAATGAATTAATTACTCCCCTTTATGCATTAGGGAGATGATAGCTCATGTGGTCAGTCCTTTCTGCTCCAGCCCTGTTTGATGTAGACTCAGGTGCCACCAGAACCAACAGAGCAGCCTCACCTGGGCCTCTTCTTAAACCATCACTGCAGACAGTTTGAGTTTAGGAATAATCCGAAGTGCCTTTGTCCAGAAGATATTTTTCACCCACCAATTTTCATAACACTGTTTATTTGAGAGGAAATTTGAACCAGATGTTTTAGCTTCATTTACATTAAACTCATCACCGTAAGATACTATAACAGCTTTTGATGGCCATGAAGTCCTTTTTCACAAACTAGGCAATTGCCTTTTGCCAGTTCTAAGTGAGTGCAGGACCCCAGTTCTTTGCACTTGGGTCCAAATTTAGCAAGGATTGGGTGAGTGTGAAGTTGGGCAACTGTACATTCTCCTCTCCCTGCTGAGGCATGGATGGGATTTCACAGACTTTGGAATGAGAATTTCCTAATGATTCAGACAAATGTCACAATGTGATGGCCTAATCTACTGAAAGGACAATAAAACAAGATTTCTCCTTGTCTTTGTGATTTCTTCTGACCATTTTAAAAAGAAGTAGGAGAAAGAAGAGAGGGGAAGGAGGGAGTTTTAGAAGAGTAGACAGTTAAGCATACACATGGGCACACACAACATTCTTAACAGCCTAATAATTCATTAATAGCACCGGGGAACTTAAATAAGCTGGTCCCTTGGCAGGCCAAGAGTCAAGGCCCCCTCCACGTGCTTTTCTCCATCCACCCCGCTTCTTCCTGACATAAGGGTAAGTTTTGGCAGAGAAAGATGTTTCTTCTTTCCACTGAATTAACTCAATACTGTAAAACTAACTCAAAGTGATCTGTAAGGATATTTTATGACTCAGAAAATATTCATACCAGGGTTCTCTGGAACAACTGGGAAAGGTTATCTCGGCATAATAAGTTTCTCCCTTCTCTTCTTACTGAGCATGTTCTTAATATGTTGTAATTTATCCTTTAAAAGGCTATTACCACCAGTGGACTGGTAAGACCCAAGGCAGGAATTGTTTGTTCTTTTATACTCAGAACTTAGTGTCTGGCACATAACGGTTGCTCATGAAGTGTCTGATGAATGAGTGAGTGTATGTATAAATGAATGTGTGTCTATGTTAACAAGAACTGTCGAATTATTGTGCCACTACAATAAATCTAGAGAGACAGACTGACAGATATAAAGAGATATAGACAAAGAATGAAGAGAGAATATGGAAAAGGAAGGGAAATCTCCTATTTCTTGAGAATCCTGTGAGTGGAATGAGAGAACTTTAAATAACTCAAGCAAGTAGCAGCAAAATATAGATTTGAGCATGCCTGTACATTACTCTTTCGTTCTACTTTTTGTTTCCCTTTTTATAGGCATTTGGGGAGGCAAATCCCTGAAAACAGACACTTCTCAGCCTCCCAATGATGCCATATTTACAGATTTTCTACAACAGGAAAATCCATGTCTTCAACAATATTGAAAAACATTCCACAAATCCTTCAGTGAGCCGGGACAGTTACGCCCCTGCTTAGATTCAATGTTAATGGCATCTGTTTATAAAGGGGAAAAAAGAGATCATAATTTTTTAAATTGTGTGCAACTGGATTTTCTAAGTCAGCCTGAAAGCTGCATGCCTGCTAGACCACAACAGTGCTCTAGAGAAGCGGGGAGCCTCTGTCTGCAATGGAGGAAGGGTGATGTCATCCCCAGCAGTTACGGACTGCAGGGATTACGAGATTTGAAGTGGATTTTGGAAACATCTCTGGTGCTGTGAATATTGGGGGCTGCTGGCTGTGTCTTCACCTGGGCAGAAATTCCTTGCTCTTGCCCCTCCAGTTACCAAAGCTGTGTTATAATTACTGCCCTCTTGGCTAGCACCGTGGCAGGTTTTTTTTTTTTTTGTCACTTTTTCCACTCCAAGTTTCAAGGGCTTTTTCCATGGATCTTAATATTTTTCCACTTTCCTTCAAATCTTTTTGACAAGATTTTAGATCATGAGCAATCGTTAAGTGTAGAAGGATATTAAATGAATGATACGCTTGGCAAGTTGGGAGCTACAATGGAGAAGCAATTAAGGAGGAGAGAGTGGGCTGCCATCATCTGGGGATCACTTCAAGGCTCTGACGGCTGCACAGCTGTGTTTGGCTGACTTGTGCAGGACTGCAAACCAACAAGACTAATATTTAGATTATTTCATCAAAATGGAACACAGTTACAGAGTATCTTGTGTGCAGCATCCTCTTAGATATTGTGTCGAATTGTAACACTTCATAGAGCCTTCCCTTTCACCAAGGCACTTTCAAGTCAGTAAAATCTATGCAAAATGTGTGATGTGTCCACTTAGCCAAGCTGAAACTACCTGCCTCAGAATTTCCTTCCCTGTTTGGTTCTGGGATACAGATGGCAACATGAGAAACTCGGGATGTGATGGTGCCTCCAGGTTTATGCTCTGAAGGTTGGTGTGGGTATCAGGTACTGCTCACTCTGCCACTGATCTGCTGGCTCCCCTGGCACAGTGAGGGGCACTGCCTGGGCCCACAGCTCCTCCTTGAGTGGCTCCAAGTCCTGGGCCATGTGCCGGTGTCACTCCATGGCAAAGGGACCAGCTTCTCCAGCAGGGCAACCCAGTACCTAGACTGGAATTGTTGAGGGCAAAGGCAGGTTGTCCTTGTGAAGTCCAGTTATCCAAATGGGTTCCAGTTTGCCCTGACCACATTCATCTTTCCTTCCCAATTAGCACTGCCGCCAACACAGAGGGACTTCAGGCTCAACACAAGATGCAGAGATAGCAGCCTGGCACGCACACGGCTGCACACAGTCTAAGCCATTTACTAAATGCCTTATTCTACATCACTCCCCGAGTTCCACTCCTCTGGTCCACTCCTGACTGATAGGGACCATACATATATGAAAGACTCTTGGTCTATTTAATGCAATTACTAGGGACTCCTATATGTTTATTCCAATGATGCTGACTGACCAAGGCATTAAGAGACTTGCAACATGACTATTGTGGTTTTATACTTTTGTTTCCCCATTTATTAGCATGTGATGAGAATATTTTTTTAAGCTTTCTGTATCTTAGTTTTCTCATACATAAAATGCAAAAATCTAGAAACTAAGTTTGTTATGAGGATTAAAAGACTTAATACATTTAAGGCACTAGAACAGTATTCAGCACATGCTTAGCTCTATAATACAATTATTAGTACTATTATTACCATTATTATTATTATTTGGTGGGGTCTTGTCAGAGATGGGAGATAGGATCCCAAGATTACTGCTGGCTGAAGTATTTACTAAGAGCTCTGGTCTGAAATAGAGAGAACCCATGGAAGAGACCACCTGAGGTTCATAGGCATGGTTTACTCATTTTTAGCTTGGAGTCCCTGAAGGAGTGCTTCTTAAATTTTATGGTGCATCATAATTACCTGGGAACCATATTAAAATGCAGATTCTGATCTAGTAGGTCAAAAGTGAGCTCCATATCCTACATTTCAATAAGCTCCCAAGTGATGCTAATGCTATTTGCAGGGTGCTTGTGTGTACACTAGATGTCAATATGAAATATGTTTTCATTCTAAATCACAGTAAAAATATTTAAAAAACATTAGCTAGAGAAATACCTTCCAGCTTCATTCTCAGCTGTCTCCACAAGAGGCTCTGCCCTCAGTGCCAACATTGGGATTGAGGTTTGATTTTTTTCAGGAAGCAGAAGGGCTCTGCTGTTGCTGCTGCTGCTAAATCGCTTCAGTTGTGTCCAACTCTGTGCGACCCCATAGACGGCAGCCCACCAGGCTCCCCCATCCCTGGGATTCTCCAGGCAAGAACAATGGAGTGGGTTGCCATTTCCTTCTCCAATACACTGTTCCTAATCACTCAGCAAGGAACGAACCCCAAGTCCTGGTATTTGTGACCCCTTCCCCACAGTGCCTGAGATGCTACCTGGCATTATCTACATCTCCTGCTGGTTTTCCCAGCAATTCTGGGCTTCTGACTTGGGGTCTCTTTCAGACCACCAGAGACCTGGCATCCCCCAGTCCTTCCCTGGGATATCTGGTTTCATTCTTCAGCTACTGGTTTAGGATTTCTCTTCCTTGGAAGACAGGGACAGCTGGGAATGTGGATCTCATCCTGTCTGGGTTTCCCCCTGACAGGTGGCGGTAGTGGCAGGATGTGAGGTGCTTGAAGACCACTCATGATGCTATTATCACAGAGAGCAGGGTGAGTAATGAAAAGAACAGGTGCAGTAGGCTAGGTTTCATTTCTTGAGCAAGTGGGAACAGCCAGCAGGGCAAATACAGGAATCAGGACTACCACAGATTCTTTAAAATTCAGTTACAGGGAGGGACTACAAAGGAAATATGAAAGTGAAAGTGAAGCTGCTCAGTCATGTCCAACTCTTTGCGACCCCATGGACTGTAGCCTACCAGGCTCCTCTGTCCATGGAATTTTCCAGGCAAGAGTACTGGAGTGGGTTGCCCTATCTTTCTCCAGGGGATCTTCCCGACCCAGGGATCGAACTCAGGTCTCCCGCATTGCAGGCAGATGTTTTACCATCTGAGCCACCAGGGAAGCCCAAAGGAAATACACTCCAATTAAAAAAAAAGTAAATAAAGATGGGAGGGGAGTTTGGGGAAAATGGATCCATGTATATGTATGGCTGAGTTGCTTCTCTGTTCATTTGAAACTATCACAACATTGTTAATTGGCTATACTCCAATATAAGATAAAAAGTTAAAAAAAATCAGTTACAGGGAGGGATGAAGCACATGGGAACATATGGGATTTTTAAGACAGCGAAACTATTCTGTTTGATACACTAATGGTGGGTATATGTTATGATACCTTTGTCAAAACCCACAGAATGTGCAACATAAAGTGAAGCCTAATGGAAACCATGCACTTTAGCTAATAATAATGTATTAATGGGCTTCCCTTGTAGCTCAGTTGGTAAAGAATTGCCTGCAATGTGGGAGACCTGTATTCAATCCCTGGTTTGGGACGATCCCCTGGAGAAGGGAAAGGCTACCCACTCCAGTATTCTGGCCTGGAGAATTCCATGGACTATATAGTCCATGGGGCCTCAAAGAGTCAGGCGTGACTGAGCAATTTTCACTTCACTTCACTTATTCAGTGTATTAATATTGCTTCATTAATTGCAACAAATGTACCATAAGATGCTAGTAATGCAAAATGCTAGTAATAGGAGAAATTGGGGAGGGAGGTGAGGGTAGAAATACGAGAACTCCCTGTACTTTCCTCTCAATTTTTCTGTAAACCTAAAACAATTCTAAAATATAAACTCTATTAATTTAGAAAAAAAACTTAAGTAGAGACAAAAGCTAACTTTGCAGGCTACTGCAATGATCAAAATGTAAAAAAATATGAAAGCACTGAAACATCAATAGCACCATGGCAACAAGCCATGAATACATGAATACATTTGCCACCTCACCCATTCCCCGACCCCCACCCCAGAGGTACACACTGCCAGTAAGTGGTCTGTATTCTTGCAGACCCTTTATATGCATTTTTGTATACACATTCGGAAGATAATGGGGCTCCCTGGGGCTCAGTAGTAAAGAATCTACCTGCCAAAGCAGGAGATGTGGATTCAGTCCTTGGGGTGGGAAGGTCCCCTGGAGAAGGAAATGGCAACCCACTTCAGTATTCTTGCTTGAGAAATCCCATGGACAGAGAAGCCTGGTGGGCTACAGTCCAGGGGGTTGCTAAAGATTCAGACATAACTTAGTAACTAAACAACAACAAGGGAAATAATACTTTTGAAATACCTCCCAATATTCTGCACTCTTTTCAGCAGGATATTTTCCCTTCCTGTACCCCCTCTACTATTAAGGTCCAGCCATTAGGCTTACTGTGCCCTGGAATCAGCATTAGCCAGAGATCAAAAGAGGAAGTAGAACCTACTACACCTTCTCACGCAGAAGTAAATGTGAAAGAAAAGAGGGTAAGAAATTCAGGCAGGAGGGTCCTTGTTTTCTCCCATCTCTAGGCTGTATGTTGAAGAGGTGGGGATTTAAAGACATTCAGATTTATGTAAAGGAAAGCCAGACCATTGGGGCAACAGTGTTTACCGAGCACATCTTACAGGGACTGTAATTCCAGCCTTTGGAACTTCACTCAGAGCCACTTCTGTATGTCCATAATGAGCATTTTTCTGGGATGGAAACCTAGATGTTGATTTACTGAAGTAAATATTATGGGCATGGTTCTTATTATAAAACATAACGTGTACACATGGAAATAATCATTTAAATGGAAAAGCATAAAATAAAAAGTAAAAATCTCACTCCATGATTTCCACTCCAGGCCTACTTTTCACAGGTAACTTTTTCATCTGTTTATAGTTTTTTGTTTTCTGGTGGTCATCCACATAACTGGAATAAAATGTTTATACTGTTTCTTGATTTGTCAATTTTAAGGAGAATCTATTGAGTGCTACTTTTAAAATAAAAAATTTGGCTTAGTCATTTTCAACATTCTTCCATTTTTTAGCTTATTTTTATTTTTAGTCCTATTAGCACTTTTTTATAACTTTAGAAATTCTGCTCTTTGATGTAGTAATATCTGTTTTACTGATATTAAATAATATCTCTTTTACTGGGAAATATGAGGCAATACATACTCTGTTCCTTTCTCTTTCTCCCTCTTTGCCCTGATTTCCTCCTATACTATTATGTTCCAAGATCAATAATGTTGGCATTCTCTTTTGTAATTGCAATCGTTTTACATACTTTATCTATAAATAATTTTTTAAAAATCAAAAGAGCATTTACAATGATTATATAAATATCATTTATTCCTGATTGGGATAATATGTTGTTGTTATTCAGCTGGTAAGTCATGTCTGACTCTTTGCAACCGCATGAACTGCAGTCCGCCAGGCTTCTCTGTCCACCACTATCTCCCTGAGTTTGCTCTAATTCATGTCCATTGAGTCAGTGATACCATCCAACCATCCCATCCTGTTGTCCCCTTCTTCTCTTGCCCTCAATTTTTCCCAGCATCACGGTCTTTTCCAATGAGTCAGTTCTTCACGCCAGGTGGCCAAAGTATTGGAGCTTCAGCTTTAGCATCAGTCCTTCCAATGAATATTCAGGGTTGATTTTCTTTAGGATGGACTGGCTGGATCTCCTTGGACTCCAAGGGATTCTCAAGAGTCTTTTCCAACACCACAGTTCAAAAGTGTCAATTCTTCAGCTCTCAGTTTTCATTATGGTCCAACTCTCACATCCATACATGACTACTGGAAAAACCATTGCCTTGACTATATGGACCTTTGTCGGCAAAGTGATGTCTCTGCTTCTTAAAACACTGTCTAGGTTTGACATATTCTTCCAAGGAACAAGCATCTTTTAATTTCATGGATGTAGTCACTGTCTGCATTGAATTTGGAGCCCATGAAAATGAAATCTGACACTGTTTCCACATTTTCCCCAGGTATTTGCCATGAAGTGATGGGACTAGATGCCATGATCTTAGTTTTCTGAATGTTGAGTTTTAAGCCAACTTTTTCACTCTCCTCTTTCACTTTCATCAAGAGGCTCTTTAGTTCTTCACTTTCTGCCATAAGGGTGGTGTCATCTGCATATCTGAGGTTATTGATACTTCTCCCAGCAATCTTGATTCCAGCTTGTGCTTCATCCATTTCACATGATGTCCTCTGCATAGAAGTTAAATAAGCTGCTGCTGCTGCTGCTGCTAAGTCGCTTCAGTCATGTCCGACTCTGTGCGACCCCATAGACGGCAGCCCACCAGGATCCCCCATCCCTGGGATTCTCCAGGCAAGAACACTGGAGTGGGTTGCCATTTCCTTCTCCAATACATGAAAGTGAAAAGTGAAAGTGAAGTCGCTCAGTCATGTCCAACTCGTAGCAACCCCATGGACTGCAGCCTACCTGGCTCCTCCATCCATGGGATTTTCCAGGCAAGAGTACTGGAGTGGGGTGCCGTTGCCTTCTCCAAGTTAAATAAGCAGGGTGACAATATACAGCCTTGACACACTCCCTTCCTGATTTGGAACCAGTCTGTTTCATGTCCATTTCTAACTGTTGCTTCTTGACTTGCATACAGATTTCTCAGGAGGCAGGTAAAGTGGTGTGGTATTCCCATCTCTTGAAGAATTTTCCACAGTTTGCTGTGATCCACACAGTCAAAGGCTTTGGCATAGTCAATAAAGCAGAAGTAGATGTTTTTCTCAAACTCTCTTGCTTTTTGATGATTCAACGGATGTTTGCAATTTGATCTCTGGTTCCTCTGCCTTTTCTAAAACCAGTTTGAACATCTGGAAGTTCATGGTTCACGTACTGCCGGCCTGGCGTGGAGAATTTTGAGCATTACTTTGCTAGCATGTGAGATGAGTGCAATTGTGCATTAGTTTGAACATTTTTGGCATTGCCTTTCTTTGGATTGGAATGAAAACTGACCTTTTCCAGTCCTGTGACCACTGCCACAGGAAAACTCATTCCAAAATTGTTGGCATATTGAGTGCAGCACTTTAACAGCATCATCTTTTCAGATTTGAAATAGCTCAGCTGGAATTCCACCACCTCTACTAGCTTTGGTTGTAGTAATGCTTCCTAAGGCCCTCTTGACTTCACACTCCAGGATGTCTGGCTTTATGTGAGTGACCATATCATTGCGGTTAACTGAGTCATTAAGAGCTTTCTTGTATAGTTCTTCTGTATATTCTTGCCACGTTGGGATAATATAACCTAGCCCCAAATATTATATATCATAGAGGTAAAGCATATAATTTAATATAACTCTGCCACTTAAGAATTGTGTGACTTAATATGGTTATTTAACTTCACTGTGCCTCAATTATTCATCTGAAAAACTTGGGATAATAATACTAGCATATAGGGTTGTTTAAAAAATAAATGAAATTATCTGAAGCATTTAGCAAGTGCCTGTCACCTAGTAAGAATTTAAATAAAAATTAATTATTATTATTTTGATAGTGTGAATGGACCCATTTGAGAGATGTGTAGCTCTTATGTTACTAAACCTGTGTCATGCTAAGGAAACTATTCCTAACACCAAAGTTGAATGGATTCTCTCTTGATACTCCATCAGTTCAAAATCATGTCATAGTTTAATTTGTTTCACTTTTAGATCATGATTTTTTTTAATCTCCTGACATTTCTAATTGCCTTCTTACTTTCTTATCAAGGAAAGAAACTTATAATAACCTATATCATACTGTGTGTTGAATGATCAGTTTTGAGAAGAGACTGTCCAATTCCTGACAAATGTGGAGAGAGAGAGAACCCCTGGTTTCTGAGTTTGCAGTTCTGGTCCCCATGTGACCTGGCTTTCTTCCATTTCTCAGATAGCTAAAAGAGTCCCTGTCATAGCCTTAAAATAGCCCCCTTAAACACACACACACACACACACACACACACACACACACACACACTCATTAAATATTAACACATGGTTTCTGGATTTCCCAGGTAGTGCTAATGGTAAAGAACCCGCCTGCCAATACAGGAGACATAAGAGACACAGTTTCTATCCCAGGGTCAGGAAGATCCCCTGGAAGAGAAAATAGTTATCCACTCCACTATTTTTGCCTGGAAAATTTCATGGACAGAGGAGCCTGGTGGGCTACAAGTCATAGGGTCACAAAGAGTTGGACACGATTGAAGCGACTTAGCATGCACACACGATGGTTCCTTTCCTTGAAACCCTATGATACGGTGTGTGGCTTAGTTGCTCAGTTGTGTCTGACTGTTTGTGATCCAGTGGACTGTAGCCCACCAGGCTCCTCTGTCCATGGGGATTCTCCGGGCAAGAACACTGGAGTGGGTTGCCATGCCCTCCTCCAGGGGATCTTCCCAACCCAGCGATCAAACCCAGGTCTCCCGCATTGCAGGCAGATTCTTTACCGTCTGAGCCACCAGGATTGCAATGAATACATCTAGGTGTCCTTTCAACACTAACAATTTTGTACATAGTTTTAAGCTCTGCTGGTGGTCTGCTTATCCAGTCTTTCCACTTAGGGTAAAGTTATCCTGTGTTATCTCTCCGTCTCCACCCCACATCCCCTCTCCTCCTTAATACATTTAAAGGGATACTATATAAAATGAAACTTTTAACATATCAGATCCATAGTCACTGTACAGGAAACAAGAAGGAGCATTTTTGCTTCTTAATAAGAAAATAACTGATCATTCTGAATAACTTAGCACGTACAAAATCAAAATTAGGAGGGTGGGAGTCAATACAAAATTCTTGAAATGTCCTAGGAATGAATATCCTTGGGGTGTAGCTTGAAATTTTGCTTAATTCCAGACTTCCCTGAAGACCAAAGAGGAGGAGTACATCATAACAGGCGTAAGTTCTCTATAGGGAACTAGTGCCTGATGTTTGACGACACTTCCCAACAACGCGAACAGTGTCAGTTCCCCTACATTGACTGTGGTGTTTTAATAAATCAAATTATCAAAGCTTCATAGATGTTAAAAAAATGAAATGAAAACAAGTGAAGCAAGCATAGTTTGCTATTCTAACATCAAAGAAACCCAAACCATAAATCCATAACATTCACTTTCAAAAGCGGATGATGAAAAATATGGAATGAGTTTCTTAGATTTAATTTTAAAACAGCAAAAGTATGTGAAAGCAGAAGAGAAATGCTGAAAAGCAGAAACCAGAGCAGAGGGCACTTCATTTTAGAATTTTTAGCTCCTCCAGGGAGCAAAAGAGCTTAGTTCCTTGATGGCTCGACAGCCATAGGCAAAGTTTGCAAGCTCTTTTTCTGTATTGAGTCCAATCATTCAGCTCAAGTCAGTAAATCAGATACCCAGGGGATACATAACACATTATTAAATTTATGCAAGAACTCTGAGTTCATCAAGAAAAATAAAGAAAGGTGCTAAATGTCAAGAGAGATTTTGCTGGTAAGCAAACCATCCAATATTAAATTGATTTTTAAGTCACATAGTCTCCTTTTCTGCAAAGTCTTGCATTAGTAATAGACACTTCTCAGTCTTTTTTTCTTTTTCTTAATTAAACACATTTCATTTTCCTTCTGCTATCATCCCAGTTTCCTTTCAAAGTTGTTTTCCCCCTTTGTGTGTAATCTTAGTGGGCATAGTACCTACTCAACTCCCAGCCTTACAACCTGACAACAGCAGGTGACTTCAACCCAGTCTGTCCAAAAAGTGAGCAGACAAAGTCTGATGTGGCACAGAGTCAACTAATGGCATACTTTCCCCATCCTGAGTAGGAGACTAGAAATCTCTTCAGGAAAATTAGAGATACCAAGGGAACATTTCATGCAAAGGTAGGCACAATAAAGGACAGAAATGGCATGAACCTAACAGAAGCAGAAGATATTAAGAAGAGGTGGCAAGAATACACAGAAGAACTATACACAAAAGATCTTTATAACCCAGATAACCATGATGGTGTGATCACTCACCTAGAGCCATACATCCTAGAATGCAGTCAAGTGGAACTTAGGAAGCATCACTACAACCAAAACTAGTGGAGGTGATGGAATTCCAGTTGAGCTATTTCAAATCCTCAAAGAGGATGCTGTGACAGTGCTGCACTCAATATGCCAGCAAATTTGGAAAACTCAGCAGTGGCCACAGGCCTGGAAAAGGTCAGTTTTCATTCCAGTCCCAAAGAAAGGCAAGGCCAAAGAATGTTCAAACTACCGCATAATTGCACTCATCTCACACACTAGCAAAGTAATGCTCAACATCCTCCAAGCCAGGCTTCAACAGTACGTGAATCATGAACTTCCAGATGTTCAAACTGGTTTTAGAAAAGGCAGAGAACAGAGATCAAATTGCAAACATCTGTTGGATCATCAAAAAAGCAAGAGATTTCCAGAAAAACATCTACTTCTGCTTTATTGACTATGCCAAAGCCTTTGACGGAGTGGATCACAACAAACTGTGGAAAATTCTTCAAGAGATGGGAATACCAGACTATTTTACTTGCCTCCTGAGAAATCTGTATGCAGGTCAAGAAGCAACAGTTAGAACTGGACATGGAACAACAGACTGGTTCTAAATCAGGAAAGGAGTGTGTCAAGGCCGTATATTGTCACCCTGCTTATTTAACTTATATGCAGAATACATCATGCGAAATGCTGGGCTGGATGAAGCACAAGCTGGAATCAAGATTGCTGGGAGAAATATCAATAACCTCAGATATGCAGATGATACCACCTGTATGGCAGAAAGTGAAGAACTAAAGAGCCTCTTGATGAAAGTGAAAGAGGAGAGTGAAAAAGTTGGCTTAAAGCTCAACATTCAGAAAACTAAGATCATGGCATCTGGTCCCATCGTTTTCATGGCAAATAGATAGGGAAACAATGGAAACAGTGACAGGCTTTATTTTGAGGGGCTCCAAAAATCACTGCAAATGGTGACTGCAGTCATGAAATTAAAAGCCGCTTGCTCCTTGGAAGAAAAGCTGTGACCAACCTAGACAGCATATTAAAGAGCAGAGACATTACTTTGCTGACAAATGTCCGTCTAGTCAAAGGTTTTTCCAGTAGTCATATATGGATATGAGAGTTGGACTATAAAGAAAGCTGAGCACTGAAGAATTGATGCTTTTGAACTGTGGTGTTGGAGAAGACTCTTGAGAGTCCCTTGGACTGCAGAGAGTCCATCCTAAAGGAAATCAGTCCTGAATATTCATTGGAAGGACTGATGCTGAAGCTGCAACTCCAATGCTTTTGGCCACCTGATGCAAAGAATGGACTCCTTAGAAAAGACCCTGATGCTGGGAAAGATTGAAGGCAAGAGAAGGGGACAACAGAGGATGAGATGGTTGGATGGCATCACTGACTCAATGGACATGAGTTTGTGCAAGCTCTGGGAGTTGGTGATGATCAGGGAGGCCTGGCGTGCTGCCGTCCATGGGGTCGCAAAGAGTCGGACACAACTGAGTGACTGAACTGAACCCCAGCCTGAGAAACCAGTGGGAGGGATACAATGATATTAATGGTAATCAGAATTTATTTGTCCCTCCTGATCTCCCCTCATGGGTTCCTCTTGGGTTCAGCCCATTTTTCAAACCCAGTCTTCCAGCCCTTCATTGATCTGTCCCCAGTAGCCATCCAAAAAATTCTTCATTTTCTTCTTGAGATCATCAGTCTATTTCAGTTGCTTGTAACCAAGAAGCCCAATGTATTCATTCATTCAAAGACTACATTTCTTGAACATCTGCTATGTTTAGCACTAGGAATACAGAGACATGGTTTCTGCCCTCAGACTGGTTGCAATTGTTATGTAAATAGATAATTACAGTGCAATACATGAGGAACATTGTAGAGAAAAAGACCACAAAGGAGGCTGCCATTAACTCTGCTTATGGAGCAAAACAAATGTTCTACAGAAGAGACAAAACTTCAGTCTGGTTTTGAAGGGCAAGTAGCAGTTTTCCTTTGAAAAAAAAAAAATGGGGTTAAGTTTTCCAACAGAGGAAATAGCACACACAAAGGCATAGGGGTATAGAAGAGGAAGACACATTTGAGATGCTTCCAGAATTAGGTGGTGGCAGAGGCTATATAAGTGAATGTTTGGATGAGACTGAGGTTACATTATGAAGGATCGTGTGCTCAGTGCGTCAGGACTGGTGTTGAATAACCAGCCAGCAGAGTGGCTGATGCAAAGAAAATCAAAAGCGCTGCCATCAAATTCATAAGATCTTAAAAACAGAATCAGGACAGAAGTAAAACTTAAAACGGAAAAACTGATGCTTCAAATCAGTCATGAAAATTTTTGTTTTTTAAGGATTAATTCAGGAAAAATAAAAATATTTGCAGAACAATATTTTAAAAACAAAACAATCACTTTGAATCTCAGGGGATTCCACTTTTGACAATGTACTTTATTGATCACAAGAATGTCAAGGAGATAACTGGCAGCTCTTACTAGCTGCTAAAGTGTTAATACTTGGGATCAGTTGAGAATGACCTACAACTGGGAGACTCGCATGGGAGCCTCACATTCTGCCATCTCCACAGTAGAGACACTGGCTGCCCTTTGTTTCAGACTCCTCTTTCAAGGATGTGTGAAGGGTGGACAACCTCAGAATATGGTGATACTGTCCCCTCTGGAGCAAAGGCATAATATTGAACATCTGTTCAGGGTTCAACACTGGCTAGGCCCTATGAGAGGTATGAAAAAAAGGTAAAACATAATCCTTACTTTTCATTATACATAGGGAGAAGGGACCAACACTGGAGTAAATAGCACAAAATAATATAGAATGAAGTACTACAGACTAGCCACAGATATCAATTTATATTGCTTAGATGCTTAGTAAAATGTTTTGAATACTGTCAAATTTCAAAGGAGGCAAAAATCAGTGAAAGCCCAATGATGCCAAGGAAGCTTCTTTGGAAGGAAACTTCAGCTGGGCTCTGAAAGATGGGAGGATTTTTATGGGAAGAGACAGAAGGGAAATATTTGCTATGAAAATCGAGGACCAGATGGTTAAGGAGCAAGCTGGTGGATGCTGGACACCCAGGCTGTCTCTTGTCTTTGTCCTCTAGGTGTCTCAGTGTCCCCATCTGTGAAATCTGGGTGATAATGTCCCTATCCCCCAGGGAAAGCAAGGAACCAGCGAGTGTGAAACTTCTTCAAGTGGGAGCACATAAGATACAAGATAAGCACACTGATTAAATCAACAATTATTACTGTTGTCTTCTCTTCAGGCTAAATGTGCCCCAGTGACTGTATCCATGTGTCACGTGGCACAGCTTGAGTCCTGTCCAATGGTTTGTGTGACTCTAGCACAGTTTATGTTCTTCTCATGTGTGGTGTTCAAAATTCTCCAGAATAACCTGACAGGCACAGATTGAATACAGACTTTCACCTTCTCTGGTGTAGATACTGTGCTTGTACCAATGCAGCCAAAAATGCCCCTAGCATCATTAACTCTTACAGTCCCGGCAACTGAAGTTCCCCTTTAGTTGAAAGTGATATGTTACTGTACTTTTTCCATCCTGTACTTCTGGTCTCAAAAGCCAGAATTTTAATTCAGGCTTCAGTATGAAGATGTCTATAGATGATAGCTGATACAAAATGGCAGTAATAGCTGAACAGGTCAGCAACCTCAAGGGTGTGTCCAATGGTTACCTAAACTAGACATCACTACCCAACTGGGAAGAGTGTGCCATTATCAATCTGTTGTCTCCAAGCACAGCTGGGCCTTCAGCAATCACACATTCACCTTCCTCTCTAACACCTCGCTCCTGATTATATTCTCAGATGAGTTTGCCTCCTACATTGGGCTGAAATTTCCTCCCAGGACACCTACTGATGTTCACCTCACCAGCACCAGCACACTTTTCCCTTCTCTCTGAGATCCAAAGCTCTGCTTTTGATTTTTATGGTCATCATTCCAATAGCCCATGTTATCTCTTCTATATCTTTAATTATTCCCTCATTATAGGTTCTTCTGCATCAATACACACAAAAAATCCTTTCTAGCTTGTTCATAAGAATCCTCTGTTACGGACTGAATATTTGTGTCCCTTCAAAACTCATACATTGATGTCCTAACTTCTAGCATGGCTGTATTCAGAGATGGGGCCTTGAAGGAGGTAATTAAGGTGAAATGAAGTCTGAAGGGTGGGCCCTGATCCTAATCTCCATCTCTCCATTGGACACATTGAGTAAAGCCATGTGAGTACAGCAGGACCGCAGCCATCCAGAAGCCAGGAAGAGAGCTCCCACCAGAAACAGAACTTGCTAGTGACTTCATCATAGACTTCTAGCCTCCAGAGAAAATTGGTTTTTTGTTGTTTCAGCCACCCGTTGGCTGTATTCTGTTGTGGCAGCCCAAGCAGACTAAGATGTCATTCCTTGACCTTCCCTCAGGCCAGCTCTTGTCCAATTGCTCCATTTTGGTCAGAGCCAAGTTTCTGGAAATAGTTCCCTAGGTTCCCAGTCTCCACTTCCTCTCTTCCCACTCACTCTCCAACTCACATTATGCGGCTTCAGTCTCTACTGCTTGGCTGAATACACCCCTACAGAGGCTTCCTAGGACCTACGTGATGAAAACCAGGATTGGGAAATTTTGTACCAGTTGGTTATCCTTTCCTTTATCCACTGTGGTGCTCCTGGACTTTCTTCCACTCTTCCAGCCATGCTTTTCAGTCATCTTCCCAACTACTCTCCCTTCTTACGCCCTTCAGTGAGGACCTCTGCTTTTCTTCCTCTGTATTCTGATCCCTGAGTGACTTCAATCCAACTTCAGCCATGATCTACAATGTGATGACACTCAGATGTCTATCCATGGTCAAGTTCTTTTTGCTAAAGCGACACTTAACCAATGCCCTAGGCCATTTGAATATCCCTAAATTACTCAAATGTTTCCAATACTGAACTCACACTTTTTCCTTCAAATCCATTTCTCCTCTAATATTCCCCATCTCAAAGACCATCATTCTCCTAGTCACTGAAGCTTGAAACCTGGGGTCATCTTAGATCTATTCTTTTCTTTCAATATTTGTATCTACATAAATATGTGAGAATATTCACATATAAATACAGAGAAAGAATGGAATGCTTTGCCATAATTGACTGCATGGGTGTACATGTGTCCCCCATCCCACCCCCTATTATATCATTTAACCCTATAAAGTGGATACTGTCCATGCATCGAACCTGGACTGGCGACCTTACTTCACTCTGTATAATAGGCTCCAGTTTTATCCACCTCATTAGAACTGATTCAAATGCATTCTTTTTTAATAGCTAAGTATATCTTTATCTCTACAGTTACTCATCATCCCATCTCACCTAGCTTACTGCAAGAGCTTCCTAATTGTTCCCCCTGACTACACTCTGGACCACTCCCAAGCCAACTTCAACACTGCCACCAGAGCAGTTCTTTAAAAACACAACTCTGATCTACTTGATGCTCTCCATTGCTCTTCATGGCCTAACTCTTTAGCCCACAAGACACCTTGTGTTATGACCACTGTCTCGCCTTCAAGCCAGCTTGAGCATCGCCATTTGTTCCAGAGCTATTTGTAGTTCTTCAAATGTGCGTGAAGTTTTACAACTCCAATCTTTTACACATTTGTTCCCCACTGTTAGATTTGCAGTAGACACTGCAGCTGACTAATCCCTTTAGCCCTAGCAGGTTACCTCCCTCCCCAGAAGCCTGACAGTCAGACCCTCCTTTGCCAGCTTCCTTGTAACCGAGAGTGGTCACATGACCCACACTGGCCAATGAGATGCAAAAGAATGTCTGCTGTGGGACTTCTAGGGAACTGACAGGTATGGACAGTGCTGTCCTTCCTTCTTTTTCCCACCTTCAACAGGGATGCTATTTTTGGAGTTGTGGCAGCCATGTTGAAATCATGAGACCATAAAACATGAGGATGAAAAGCCATCACACCAAAGATGGCAGAGCAGAAGAATAGAGTTAAGAGCATAAATCCTCAGCTGAAATCAATGCCAAAGGCCTCTGTGTGCTGTGCTTAATCGCTCAGTTGTGTCTGACTATTTGCGACCTCATAGACTGTAGCCCACCAGACTCCTCTGTCCATGGGGATTCTCCAGGCAAGAATATTGGAGTGGGTTGCCATGCCCTCCTCTGGGGATCTTCCCAACTCAGCTATCGAACCCAGGTCTCCCGCATTGTGGGAGGATTCTCTACCAACTGAGCCACCAGGGAAGCCCAAGAATACTGGGATGGGTAGCCTATTCCTTCTGCAGTGGATCTTCTTGACCCAGGAATCGAACTGGGGTCTCCTGCATGGCAGGTGTATTCTTTACCAGCTGAGCTACTAGGGAAGTCCAAACGCCTCCAGATTACTCTCAAAAAAAAAAGAAAAAAAAGTCCTCTAGATTACTCATCTAAGCCACTGTTAGTTATATATTCTGTTACTTTCAACAAAATGACTCTTAGCTGACACACAAGTCTAACAACTTTTACTCTTTTAAAATTCAATCCAAGGTCAAGGTGTCTCTCCTGGGGAATATTCCCTGATCCTAATTGGGGTGTTCTTCCTTTGGCTCCTAAATAACCTATGCATAATTCTATCACAGGACTTATCACACATAATATAACATTTGTTGGCCTGTTTTTCCTACAAGACTGAGCTTTTGGAAGACAGGTTCATATCTTATCTTTTATTCCCAGTGACTAGCACATTGCCTGACACATGGTAGGCCTTCAAAACCTGACAACATTATAGGTTTTGTGTCATAAAATGCACTTTGAATCCTTACTGGACAAAAGTCATAGCTTCAAATCATAAACTATAAAAAGTCTCATAATTATTGCAGTGTATCATTGAAGCTGGGAAAACAAATTTTTGTGTAAAAATGTGGGCAGAGAAAAGTGCCACAAAAGCTCCCAGGTAGATCACAGAACAAGGTTTGAAATAAAAACTCTAAAACAATAACCAAGAGAGTGTGTTCATAGTAGACATTTACTTAGAAGAAATGCTAAAGGAAGTTATTTAGGCAGAAGGAATATAATCACAGATGGAAACATGGTAATACAGGAAGGAATGCAGAGAAGTGGAAAAGGTAAACTTGTGGGTAAAACATAATGAATATTGACTGTTTAAAACAACAACAATAATGTTTTGTGGGATTAAAAGTATGTAGAATTAAAACATATGACAACAATAACAATAGCCCAAACAGGAAAATTGGCTTAAATGTTGTAAAGCTGTTTTATTGTCCGAGAAGTATTAGCGGTATTAATTTATAGTATAGTCTAATAAGTCAGTGATGCGTATTTGTCATCTCTGTGGTAACCACAAAAAGAATAATTAAAGAATGTATAATTGGGCTTCCCTGGTGATCTGTGGTTGAGAATCTGCCTTGCAATGCAGGTGACATTGGTTCGATCCCTGGGAAGATCCTACATGCCATGAGGCAGTTAAGCCCATGTGCCACAGCTGCTGAGCCTGTGCTCTGAGCTTGTGAGCCACAACTGCTGAGCCTAAGTGCCGCAACTATTGAAGCCTGCAACGAGAGAGGCTACTGCCATGAGAAGCCCTTGTACCTTAACTAGAGAGTAGCCCCTGCTCGCCCAACTGGAAAAAGCCCAAGAACAGCAAAAGGCCCAGCACAGCCAAAGATAGATAAATAAATAAATATTTTTTAAAAAGAATGTATGATCAAGAAGCTAATAGTGGAAATGGAATAATTTTTAAAATACTAAATTAATGTAAGAAAGGGTAGGAGATAAGAATGGAGAAAAAGGAATTTAAAAAAAGATGGGACAAATAGTAAACAAAGAAGATGGTCGATTTAAACTCAAATAGGCAGCCATGGTAGGACTCCTGTTCATCACACAGGAAAAACCAGCCTTATTTTGGAACATGTGTGTGGAGGGAAGCAAAAAGAAGATGCCTTGTGCCTTAGGATAAAGATGGAGAGAGAGATTATAAGAAAAACTAACTGATTCTACCTCCTGAGCACAAGTTTTTCCAAAAGTCTCCTATACCTTCACAATAAACTCTCTTTCTGAGCTAATTTCAGACAGTTCTGTTCCAACCTTCTGTTGCAAACAAATGACCCTTGACTGAGACAGTGGTCATGGTTAATAGGAGCTGAGAAATAGGGTCTCATTAGACTGGCCTCTGGGGAGACAGAACCAGTGTCTTGGTCATGAAGCTTCTATCACAAGAATGCTTTCATATTCCAGGTTTTTATACTGATGATTCTTTTTATTAATATTTTGGAACACCAGACAATCACTCTCTATATTATTAACCTTAATAGAAAAGTGGTCTTGCTTATATATAATCAAATAGTGAAATTTGTAAAGTAAAAATGTTTCATGCGAAGCAAACAAAAGAATAATAAAGGCCTCTTGGTTGATTTTTCTACCATGACCATCTGGTTTTATAATTAATGTCTTGCCAGTGTACTAAAATATTTTCTATGTAAATCTTTTACATTCTCACTGCATTTTCAATTAAAGTCTCTGAATTAAAATTCTGTACCATGAGTCAGCAGTTACAGCAAACATGTTTTTTCCATTTATCTTCCTTTGGGAAAACCCAGTCCCCAATGCAGAATGCCTGCCATCCTTCAGTTCTTTTCATCAATCCAGATGTCCATAATTACTTCTGGAGGTTACTACAGTGGTTTGCCCCGCCATCTGACACCATCTTTCCCATGACTGTCGGTGTGGCTTCCCTTGCCTTTCCCTGTTTCCTGTAAATACTCTTTCTCAGTGAAGAACATAACTGTGGTCTGCAGATCATAAGACCTGAATCCACCTCACACTCATGGGTGGCTTCATATATGAACCGCCCTTTTAGATCCATGCTGGGGCAAAGAGAGTCTGTTTAGGTCCCATTTTAGAAGCGGTTGTCCTCCTCACTGAGCTATCTTGCAGAAAGCTAATATCCTAAGGAGGAGGGAAGATGAAGTTCCAAAGTTCATGTACACAAAAGTCATGAGGTCCATGCGGGGATTACTTATGATAATGTCTTCCAATGTGTGGCCCCAAACCCATCATGACCCTCACCAACATTTGGTTGGCTTTGGACAAATGGCCAGCTAACCACCTGCTGCAGATGCAGGTTAGGAAGGATGCTGAGCATAGTGGCATCTGGTTGTCTAACTATCTGGGCCAGTTTTTCTTGAAGAAGCCCTTTTGAAAGCTGCTTGCCTTGGCCGTCTGGGCACTCTGGACATTCCTTTCTGCCCGCTCCCTTCCACATGAACTCTATAACCATCTTAGTGATGATAGTGTCATGTAAACCTTCATCATAACTGTTACTAAACGCTAGATGGATAAGACCACTTGCCCTCTGTTAAAACTCTACTACAAGTCATACTTTAGTCTCAGAGCTTTACAGACACTATCTTTAATCCTCACAGCTACTTTGCAGATTGGACATCTCTAACCCTGTTTAACACTGGAGGAGGAAATGGCAACCCACTCCAGTGTTCTTGCCTGGAGAATCCCAGGGACGGGAGAGCCCGGTGGGCTGCCGTCTATGGGGTCACACAGAGTTGGACATGACTGAAGCGACTTAGAAGCAGCAGCAGCAGCAACCCTGTTTAACAGATGAGGAGACTGGCTCAGAGCAGTTAGGTTAACTTGCTTCAAACCACATGGCTAGTTATTTTCTCTTATTGACATGGCTTTTATACATGGGAAAATTAATTTGGTCTGGATGTATTTGCTCAGGATTTGAATAGAGAAGGAAAAATCCTGAAATGCCAACAGTAAATAGAAATCACTTCTTTTAAAGTAAATTCAAATAATATGGAATTGTATCATCCATTGCTTAAAATCTTCTGATCTCACACATCAGAATAATATATAACTATTGGATTTGCCTATTTGGGACTCTGAGCTAATGTGTTATCATTTCAGGCACACATATGAAAAGAGTTTTAGGAAAAGTTTCTTATTCTATTCTCTGCATACTCTAAACATGGATCCCCCTGCCAGTGATCCTAGGATAAGTTGAGCATAAATGAATCTAAACATGTGGATTAAATTTTTCTGGAATACCAATATGAGCATGTAAACTATGGGGGTGGAGAACTAGGGAAAAAGTTTATTCAATCAAAATTACTCTGGAAAAAAATGTAATTTATATAATCTGCAGTAGTTCAATAAACTCCCAAAGCCATCAAAACCAATAGCCTCTAAACAATCCAGGCCAGGCACATCAGAAGGAGACAGTGCTTGAAAAAAATTCAGAATCAATTCTTTAGTATATTTTGTTTCTAGAATTTTCTCTATGGAAACCAAAAATTTCTTATAAGAAAATAAGGCCCATTGGTAGGGCCTGAGGAAGAAAATGAGTAAGCCAGCAAAAGCTAATTCTCTTAAGAGACCTAGTCAAGTATGTGTTTAATATACAAGAAATTATCATAATTACAAAAATTAACCCATTCTCTCTTCCTGCTTTCATTGAAGCTACATGGGGAAATTTTTTTCACCTTCTTCATACCTAAGGGAAGTCAGCTTGTTTTACCCTTTTATGAGTCCTTCAGTAATTTTTCTGGGATAGGATTGTATCCACCCAAGCTCTGACCACAGACCACAGTCTCAGGCTTCCTATTGATGATCTTTTCTGTTGTTTTGATTTTAGAGATTGGTTAATTCATGACCATCTCTCCTTGCTTTGAAAGCTATTGCAATTATTTATATGGTCCCTTGGCTTAAGCTGATTGTTTATAAGTTATTTTTTCCACCTAAATTATAAGATCATTTATTCAATCAATGGATGAATAAATAATTAATAATAGTGCTATGGAAATGCACAAGGCGATGTAAGTAGAGGGTAACTGAGGCTGGGGTACAAGTGTACTTTAGATCAGGTAGTGGGATGGCATCTCTAAGGAGGTGACATTTGAGTTGAAAGGCTGAATCATCCAGGAAAACAGAGCTCCAGGCCCAGGGAACAGTGAGTACAGAGCCTTAAGGGAGCAGAGAGTTTAAAGCCATCAGAGAATGCAAAGGTCAGAAAGGTGGTCATGTAGCTAGAATACAGTGAGAGGGAGAGGACAGGTGGTGGACAGGCTGGGGGATGATGGTGCAGCACAGGTCTTTGTTCAGAAAATATAGTTTAGGTCTCATTCTAAGTATAACAGGAAACCACTGAAGCATTTCCAGAAAAGGAGTGATATGATTTGGGATTTCTGAGATGTTTGTTTGTTTTGTATTATTTTGAGTTTCTGTTTTTTAAAATTATTTTTAATGGAGTATAGCTGATTTACAATACTGTGTTAGTTTCAGTTGTACAGCAAAGTGAATCAGTTATACATATATCCACTCTCTTTTAGATTTTTTTCCTATATAGGCCATTACAGAGTACTGAGTTGAGTTCCTTGTGCTATACTGTGGGCCCTTACTAGTTACCTGTTTTATATCTGCGACTTTCCAGGTGGTGCTAGTGGTAAAGAATCTGCCTCCCAATGCAGGTGACGCAAGAGACTCAGGTATACAGTAGTTTGTATATGTCAATCCCAATCTCCCAATTTATCCCTCCCTCCCCTTCCCCTTCCTGGTAACCATAAGTTTTAAAAATCCATTTTGGCTGCTGAAGAATGGACTGAAGTGGTACAAGAGTGAAGGCACACAGATTATACAGAGGCTGAAGCAGATGTTCGGTTGGGAAAGAAACTCCTGGTCTCCCTTTCCAGGAAATGATATTCGTATTTAAGTTGACCTTGAAGATCTGCTTGATCTAAGATCCCAGAGGCTGGAAACTGTTAACTGAAGTTTTCTTAAGTGGTAGAGAGTTGGGGTGGGGGATTATCAAAGTAATTTTATTCCGGAGAGCAGCGCTTGTTATTAGACCTGTCCCTACTTAATGTATTCTATGTGGTGAGTACATGATTACAGTTAATATATCTTATCAGTCCAATAATCTCATATCTAGGACATTATTAACTCCATTTTTCTCATAAAGAAGCAAACGCTTGGGAAGGTTAAATGATATCCAAGGTCACAAAGCTAGCAATCATTGAGGATGAGACTTGAACAAATCCCTGCTTTCTCCATGGAAAGAGAGAGAGAGAGAAAATCAAATAACAAGCTCTCAGCCAGAAAGGAAGGAAAGAAAGGAGGAAGGGAAGAAGGAGGGAGGGAAGGAGGAAGGGAGGTAGGAAAGGGCCCTTACAGTAGGAAATAAAGCCCTCCTTCCTGAGAGGCAACGTTTCCAGTCCAGAACCTCCTCTATGAAAGAAGTGTCTGGTGCTGGCTGAGCAGGAGGGCAAAGGCCCTCCACCTGGGACAACTCAGGGAAGGAGAATATCTCATAGGGGACCACAGTGCCTTCCTCCCTTTTCCATAAATTTAACCAGGACCTTTGCAAAAAAAACGACACACACACAACAAAAAAAAAACAAAAATGAATTAAGGGCTTTGCTGTTACTGTTTTTTTAAAGAAACACTGACTTAGTGAGAAATCTCTGCAAGGTCCAGGCCAGAGACAGGCTAGCTGGGGACACCCACTGGGATTCCCAAACACACATGGCCTCCCCTTCCCAAGGGCCCTCGGGCATTTCATCAGTTTGCAGGGATAGGGGAAGATGGCGAGTTGCTGCCTCTCATTTGATTTGGCTCAGAATAAGCAGATCATCTTTGAATCATCTTTCCCTCGGCTGCTGCTGTTTTGCTTTGTGTACTATTGTGTTTTTTTTTTTTTTCTGTTCAAAATACACTAATGTCTGGGGGTGGGTTGCCCCAGGGATCCCCAGGAGGATCCCAGATACAGAGCGGAAGCTGGAACTTGGATGCCCCTGAGCTGGGGGCCAGCAAGCAGGCCAGGGCTGCCCCGCCAAAGCCAAGGCCAGTGGCCGTACCTTATTCCCATCCCCACCCTGGACCACAGAGAAAGCTGAGCTCAGCACTCCTTCCCCAGCTGACGAAGGCAGAGGCGAAACCAGCTCTTGTTCTTTAGACAGGTCTGCTCTGGGTACAATGCAGTGGGGAATAGAATATATGATGTGTTAAGTCGCTTGAGTCATGTCCGACTCTTTGCGACCATGATAGCCCACCAGGCTCCTCTGTCTATGGGATTCTCCAGGCAAGAATACTGGAGTGAGTTGCCATGTCCTTCTCCAAGAATATATGATAGACGTTATTTATTTCAATATAGATCACATACACAGCCGACCCTTAGAAACAAGGGTTTGAACTGAGAAAGTAAAGGTCTGCCTCTCCATGGACTTTTTTTCAATAAATACCTACCATAGTACTGTAAGATTCATAGTGGGTTGAATTGGTAGATATAGAACCGTGGATATGGAGGGTAAAGGTATAGGCAGATCTTCCACTTCATAGAGAAGGTCGGGGCCCCTAACCCCTACTTTCAAGGATCTGCTGTATAATATATGGCATGCTTTATCTCACTTAATCCTCCCAGCAACTTAACCTGAAGTTCAAAAGTTAAGCCTTGCTCTTAATTTGGATTCACACACTGATCCAACAAATATATCAAGCACTTACTATGTGCCAGGAAAGGACAAAAACCATGGGAGATGCCAAGACTCTGAAAAGATAGTGTCCCCCTGCCACTACACACACATTTTATGTGGAATTTGATTTTTTTTTTTAAGATTTCAACATTTATAAGTCTGCTGAAATTAAGATAAGTGTATTTGACTTTTGATTTCAGTTTTTCTGATTGAAAAGTTCTGAATAAGTTCACTGAGGCTAAACTTCCCTCGCTTGTGTGTGCACGCATTCAGGCACATGGCTTGGGTAAGACAGGCCCAGGTGTGACTGTGAATACAGCAGAAGCTGGGAGGCCAGAAGCTGGGAGGCCAAACAGAGGCCGACAGTCCACTAGTTAGACACAGCATTCCAAAGGGAAGCCTGAGGCCTCACTCCGGGTTGCCCCCCCCACCCCCAACCCCTGGATCTGGCCTCCTAATAACGTGCACACCGCGACCCCCCTCCCCAGCATTGTCAGACCCCAGAGAAAATTGGGAGGCCAGAGAGCCAGGCTGGCAGAGCAGAACTCCCTGGGTCATTAGGCTCCCTGGGGTCATTAGGCCCGAGTTGCCCACAGGTGCTACACAGGTGGTCTCAACCCCAAGCGATGACCTCGGAAAAGCCATGGGACAACTCAGCTGCAACCAATCCTCCAAACAGCCTGCCTTCTTGAAGTAGTCCAGATTTCACTTATTAAACATATTAATCCGAAGTTAACAATTTGTGGTAGTTTCACTATATGGCTGGAAGAATGTAAGGAAAAAGCATTTGTTCTGATGGGAAGGTTTAACCCTGATGGACTCAGTGGCCTTCGTATCCTGCCTTTGAAATAACTGGAAATGGAGGAACTATTCACAGAAGTGGAGGGTCACAGAATAAATCTAACTGGAGTCAAAGAAACACAAACAAAACCCATCCCCTTCTCGGCCCCAACCTGCCATGTGACTCTGAGGACATAGCTTACTGCAGTGACAGCATTTTAAACAGCTGCCCAGAGGGGTTTTAAATAGACTTGATGTAATTCAATGATTTATAGAGCATGGGTTACCAAAATATTAAAGTTCTGAAATGCCCCCAAACCAAGACTGTGGCCTCAGCGTTTCCCACTCTGAAACAAATAATTCTCTGCTTTGGAGTGTGGTCTGAGTAGCTCTTTCAGAAAACTGTGGCTGCTTTGAATGAGGGGCCAGAAAAAGATAAACAGCCTCTGATGTATAGATACTTGGATTTATTTACACTCAGCTCATCCCAGGATCACTGGCAGGGAGATCCATGTTCTAAGTATGTGAAGAATAAGAAACTTTTCCAAAACATTTCTGTGTGAGTGTGAGTGTGTGTGTGTGTGTGTGTGTGTGTGTGTGCCTGAAATCCTGTCACACTAGCTCACAGTCCTAAATAGTCAACTCTAGTAGTTAGGGTATTTTTTCTTCCATATGAGAAAATACTCTGCCTGTCTTCAGCAGCTCAGTCCACAAAAAGGACCAACCTCCAGGAAACAAGCCAGGCAATTTATTCTTTAACTGCACATCAAATCTAAATATTCAAGCAAATTGCAGGGGAATAGTCAAAGAAATAAATCTGGTTAATGAAATGCCCCCAGACCTCTATATTGTAAAATAAGCCACAATTCTGTAAACACTTTATGGCCTTAATCAATATCACCCTTAAATGCAATGGTCTAAAAATGCACACAAGTTTGGAACTGGAGATCTTTTCCAATCTTCCATTACATTTTTTATTACCTTGGAGCAACCCCCCTTTTCCTAATCCTTGTACCTCTCTTGGCCTCAGAGAGAATACCCTGAACCAAGGGCAGGTTTCAGATACTTCCGACAGTTTTGTTTATGTCAAAAATAATGAAAGATGACAGGCTATCGCATTTAGACTTGTAACATGATCATTTGCTTTAGGACTCCCTGCTAAGATTAATTTGGAGACAGGGAAGAAGAAGGAGAATGAGAAGGAGGAGGAAGTCATAGGAGGGAGGAGGATGCTCCCTGTAAAAGCAAGGAATAGGGATGGGCCACCTGGTAGGTGCTTTTTTTCTCAACTCAAGGGGAAGGAGAAAATTGAGCAAATCTCTGTATGTGGGTTTTTACTTAATGTCCCTATGTTCTCAATGCTTATTTTGTAGGAGAGCATTACACTGAGAAACAATAGCAACCATCAGTGATAATGCCTTGGGTGTGGAAGGAACTGGTCTTGCTTACCAGTGGTGGTGCTCATCACCACCACTATCACCAAGTCTGCCATCATCATTGCCATCACCAGCACCACTACCTCCATCATCATTGCCATCTCTTCCACCATCACCACCACCCCGCCAGTAAGGAAGTATAATTTCTTTTGTGTAAACTTGTATACCCCTCAAACAGTTACTTGCCCTCTTCCTTTCAATCCAAACTAAACTACAGACTTCCACTTTTCTGTTTTGCAAGGATCCCTTCTCATCCTCCGGAGAAAGCAATGGCATCACACTCCAGTACTCTTGCCTGGAAAATCCCATGGACGGAGGAGCCCGGTAGGCTGCCGTCTCTGGGGTTGCACAGAGTCGGACACGACTGAAGCGACTTAGCAGCTTCTCATCCTCAAGCTAAAGACCTGACCTACCAAATGGGAAAAATGAATCTCAAGGAGATAGCTTCTTTTGTGAAATATACCTCAGCTGTGGGATTGATAGTTGAAAGAAGCCAAGATAACACGGTAATCAAGGACCTTCTCTCCCAGATGGATGTAGGGAACAAGATTTTCTGCTAACACACCTGGATACAGAGACAAAACACTTAAAACTTTGAGCCTTGCATAGAAATTAGCATGCAAAGACCTCTTTTGAAAGAGATACAAAGGCGGTAGATCAAGAATCCAATGAAAGAAGGTTTCATATCAAAGGCTGATACCCAGCGACTGGCTTCCTGAGACACTGGATTGAAAGGTGTTTTTTTTGTTTGTTTTTTAGGTTCAACAAGAGAAAGGAATACAAACATCACATACATGTAGTGCTTAATTGTTAACTGTATGCCCCTGGCAGTGGAAGGCAGGGAGGGCAGCAAGAAGAAAATGCAGACCTTTCCACTAGTACTTATTTACTACCTTCATTCCTCACCACACCCCCTCCCAGACAGCCCATGAGTCTGATAATTCCATATTTACATGTGATCACATCCTAATGCACTACCCTCACAGGCTTGGTACCAGGAGATCCACTGGTTCACATTCCCAAACCATACAAAGCCAGAAGTGACCTGAATAGAGATCTTCAATACCGCCAGGATGCGCCCTGCTTCTCTTCGCTGGCATCTGCTTTGCTCTCCCAAACGCACTTTCCCCACACCACTGGCTATGAGTATTGAAAGCATTAGAATCACGCTCATGGAGCAGAGGGGGAAGACTCTTCCTCTTTCCCCATGCCAGCTTTAGTTTGGAAAAAAAATCCTAGGGGAAGGACTCAGATTGCCTTAGCTTGAATCACGGGCACATTTCTGCCCCAATCACTGCGTGTGGAGGTGGGCCACAGTGACTGGCCCAGCTCATGGCAGATACCCACCCTCAACCCATGATTATGGTCAAATAAGTGAAATCCCATAAGAACAAAGCTGCTCTAATTCAAGCCCTATGATTGTTGGGACAAGGGGAGGTGGAGAACCAAAGAAGAACAAGTAGAATAGTTATAATTGCTGGGGCAATTGGTATAAGTAACATGGCCACTTCAATGGGGCCTACTATGGAAGTGATTTAAAAAAATCCATAGAGTGATATAACTAAGCTATTCAAATATTTTTATTATAAAAATATTAATATGGTAATACATTAATTAATAGTATTATTAAAAATATTATTTTCAGCCCTGAAGACCATGCCAGTTCCAGAGACAGTGAAACAGAGATGTGGATGAGCACTAGTATGAAAGTACAAAAGAATCAAATAGTGAGGGAAGGAAGATGCTTAAAATACAAATTCCTGGTCCCATTCCCAGCGATTCTATTACATTTAGTGCCCAGGAATTTACATTTTCAAAGCCCCTTACCAAGAGTAATTTGGACAGATCAGGTTTACGGAGCAGACTTTGTAAAACACTGGCCCAGCATTTTATTTGACATTAAAATCCAAGGTGAGATGCATGGTCAAGTTCTAAGGAGAATGGGAGTGGGCACAGCAGGAAAATTTCATCTTTTTCCAGCTGTCCAAGCCTTTTTCTACCATTTCACTTGCGGGTTGAAATAAACTACCCTCTCTTTCCCAATACCTCAGTTCTAAAGTCCTTTCATCAGAGTCTCAAAAGCCCCATGCATCCAGCTTCCAGCTAACTCGACTGCCCCTCGCCTTCTCCTGAGAGTGGATACTATGGCACTCCACCCACTTTTCCTTCAGGACTGAGGTTTCATCCCCCAGCCTCTCCCGTCCCTACATCCCACCCAGATGCTGAAGGTAGAGCCGGGGAAGGCTGTCAGCTGAGTCCCTTTCCAAGACCTACCTTTAGATTATACCTTGTCTAAAGTCGCATCCCTGGCAGCGACCTGCACTCTATGACAGATTAATGGAGGCTATAAAGACACCTCCTCCTCTGAGAAGGGCGACTCTGAAGGGTTATGTCAGCTTTCTATGGGATTAGCTGAGTCTCAGTGGTAAATACACTCATCATTACAGTCTAAGCCTCCATCTGCTCAGTCCTGCTCCCTCTACCCGCCCTCCACTCCACCCCTTAATGTTGACCCTCAGTGAAGTGAAAGTCACTCAGTTGTGTCCAACTCTTGCTACCCATGGACTATACAGTCCATGGAATTCTCCAGGCCAGAATACTGGAGTGGGTAGCCTTTCCTTTCTCCAGGGGATCTTCCCAACCCAGGGATCGAAACCAGGTCTCCCGCATCACAGGCAGATTATTTACCAGCTGAACCACAAGGGAAGTCCAGACCGTCAGAGCTCTCTGCAGTAAACTTCCTCCAAGCAATGTCCATCTCAGGGTCTGTGTCCCTGGGAACCTGAACTAGAACCCCCTCCAACCCAAGTCCCCTATCCTCCAAAACACTGTGCTTCTTCCTCTTATTAACCCATTCCTGTTTTCAAGCAACAAACAAAGTTAGCTACAAAGACGATGGGTTAATCTAGGAACCTATAGGTAACACATGTGCAGTTCAGAAAAGCTATCTAGGGAAAGAGAGACTTCAGGGAAGGCGTACAGGTAAGGAAACGGTGATATGAGCCAGTCAAACCACCTCAAAGTTTAGGTCCTATCCAAGTGTGAGTGGCCACTCTCCTGGGAGACCCACAGGAGGCAGCGTGGGCCAGGGGTGACTGAGTGAGTGAGTGAGTGAGTGTGTGTGTGTGTGTGTGTGTGTGTGTGTGTGTAAAGGCAGGGAGCTTGTCCTTTCCTGGAAAGGACAGGGAGAGAAAAGGCCTTGGGGAACTGAGGACAGGCCAAGAACAAACTAATTCAGCTCTGAGAGGAAATGCAATGCACAGATGGAACATTAGCAAGGATTCTGGAGCCCCAGGGTCCAGCGTTGACTCTGTCAATTCTAGCAGTGTACAAGGACCTCCGTTTCTTTACCTGTGAAATGGGAATAATAATGCCTGCCCGGTCTCTCTCTCCCGGAAATCTTGTGACAAGTGAGAGAATACATGCAGCCCTCATGGAGCAGCTCCTCTGAGCCTGGTCCTACAGGCTCCCTGACCCCAAACCCCATAGTCTCTTCCAGTCCCTCCCCCAAACTTTGGAGAGCAAGGACCCAGTACTTTCCAAAGGGGTTTCTTCAAAATAGTTGCACCATTTATTGAGCACTTCCGAGGCACACTTTCTGCTAAAGGTTTCCGTGACAGGGCAGAGTGCCCTGGTCCTGGAAAGTGTTTTCTCCATTTTCTGGAGAAAGAACGTGAGAATCAGAAAGTTTATCAACTTCCCCAGAGTCACATATCTAGTAAGAGAGGGAGTCAGGGTCCGAGCCAGCTCTGGCTGCGAGTAGAACTCTCTACCACCAGGAAAACCTGTCTGCAAACAAAAGAAATATCCAGGTGTCCCTTCAAATTTCCCCTTGAGCTGTGCTGTGCTTAGTCATTCACTCGTGTCCGACTCTCTGGGATCCCATGAACTGTAGCCCGCCAGGCTCCTCTGTCCATGGGATTCTCCAGGTGAGAATACTAGATTGAGTTGCCAGGGGATTGAGTTCTCCCGGGGATCTTCCCAACCCAGGGATTGAACCCAAGTCTCCTGCATTGCAGGCAGACTCTTTACTGTCTGAGCCACCAGGGAAGCCCACATTTCCTCTTAATTATGGCATTTTAGGAGAAAACTTCTTAGTGGCTAACGGAGTTGGAGAAAGGGTTAAAAATGCAGGCTCCTGTCCAAAACGCACTGTAATGTTCTCCTTTTGTTGCATTCCAAACACACATGTACTTCCCGCCTGCTGCAGGGCTTGTAACATCCTTGCAGAGGCTGCGGCTTACAACCTATCAGCACCTTCAAGATCAGCCTGGAGAGCAAGAAAAATATTATGTGAGAGGTTTTTCTCTCCTAAAGCCAGTCTTAGGGAACCAGCCATTTTCTGAGGAAAAGCAAGATTGTTGAAGGCCAATACACAGTGGGTTTATTTTAGCCCTATGTGATGCAATAATAATAATAATATATTTTTTTTAAAGTGTTGCTTAAGAAAAGGCTGAGAATTGGGACTCAGTTGGCTTGGGTTCAGGAGCTGGTATGCAGCAAAACAGCCAGATGTAGTTCTTTGGGGGAAAAGAAATCTTAAAAGGAAAAAAAAAAAAAGAAACCTCCCTAGGTTTGGGAAAGGGCAATAAAGCATGTGAAGGTGTGTGGTACCATGCCAAAAGCAAAAGAATATTTCACTAAAACCACAACCCCAGTCACATGTTATTACTTATGCTATGGTTGACAATGACTGGCACAGGGCATGAAATAATAATGTCTGGTGGATTTGGCATCGCTCTATGTTAACAGGAAACTGTGTTCTTTTGATTCCGCTGATTGGTTTCCTGCTGAAGGCCATCCATGACAGAGCAGGGAGTATACAAGACTATTGTCTAATTTCCATTTTTCCCAGTGCCTCTTGCTTCTGGCAGGGGAAGCTGGCAGCCTTCATTTGACGTGATCAGGCCCCAGTCTTGCAATAATGCATGCGAGACTGGTTGTAAATGTTGCATTTAGCAGATTGGTTAAGGAAGGAAGAAATCACTGAAACGCAGAAGCGTACACATGTTCAAACAAGCACAGATGAAGCACCATTTGTTCTGTGGCAAATGCACAGACTCCATTCATCCCCTGCTATCAACATCAAGGGACCATGTCACAGTGTAGCAGAAGGACTGCCTCCCATGGAGACCTGGAAATGTTTCAAAGGGTTAGACCATCATGAAGGAGGAGAAGGAGAATAGGTGGGGTTTGGCTGTGCCTGGCTCGCCTTCCTCCATGATTTCTAAGCCAGATCATCTGAGAAGTCATGAAACCTTGGTTGAGAGTAGCATGGCTGGGCCTAAGCCTGAGAAAACGTTTGTTAATTAGTCAGCGGCCTCTGCCAGGCCGTGTCCATGTGCATTCTTGGTGTGCTTAGTAACATCATGGATAGAATTTTGTATTTGTTGGATATAGTGCATATTTTTCATTGATTTGGTTTCAGGGTGGTATTGGGAGCAATTTTTGCTTTGGCTTTCTGTTATTTTAACAGCATGTTGGTAGTAAAGTAATTCTCTTTAAAACGATGAAGGCAGGGGATTCATGTTAATAATGGGCTTTGGCGGGATCCTGGGAAGGCAACAAAGCCAAGTGCCAGGATATCTCCATCCCAAGCATCCCGCTCTGCCCCTGGTCAACCACCCAGCCACCAGCGGGGATAGGAATTCTCTCCTCTTTGATTAGAGACAAGATGAGCTTCAGAGGCTCACCCTGAATGTCTCTAACTCTGGTCACTGAGCTGGCCCATTAGCACATCAGACACTCCATCTCCTCTTTCAAGCCATAGTAATGGTAACAACAACAGTTTAAGAATTTATTTCATTTCCAGGTAAGAAATTGTAGGTCACACAACATATACAAGAGTTAAGTTACAGGAATGGACTCAATCGCAGATTCAGCTGGGGGTAGCTTAACTCATGTCTTTGGACCACCCTCAGCTAACAGCCTTCTTAGTCCCTGATCTGTAAAACCCAAACCCTTTTTGCCAAAGCTGTAAGGACATCTCCACTTCCCTGCGTGCACACCAGCACATCAGGCATACACACATGGGTACCCCACCCATCCAGGTTTGAGTTCTAGGTCAAAACCACACCCTCGGCAACCATCCAAGTTCTGATCTGGTCACTCCCTTGACTGATCTTGATGGATGGCCTGGGCACACTAGGTGTGGCTAGAGCCAGATGGAGAGAAAGAGGAGCCAAGACCCTGCCAAAAGGATGACGCTTCTTGGGAGTGTACAGGGAAGGAGGGAGAAGCCAGCCGGCCCTCTCCTGGTTAATCTTGGGGGTAGGGTGCTGGGGGAGGGGACAGAACTTTGAGGAGACAGCCTCCTGGAGGACAGTGATTAAAATGAGAGTTGCTGGGGAGAAATAGCTGGGGCTGCACCTTCATCGCCTCTGGGAATCAAGAACCAGTGCCGGAGCACATCCCAGCTCCCTTTCACTTAGCATCACTCACTCCCACCCCTCCTACCGAAGCCTCAGCCTTTAGCTGAAGCCTTCACGTGGCTGTCCTTCTCCTTCTATGTTTGTTTTTCTCTTCGCTCCGCGCCACCTCTCTTCTCTCTCTCCTTATTGTCATATTCTGCCCTTCTGTCTTTTATAAAGACTTGGCTGCAAGCTGCCTGTCCAAGATGGATGGGTGTGCAGTGGTCCCTGGAGGTCAGTTGGGAGGATGGGCCCAGAGGGTGGGCCAGAAATAGGGTCCAGGGGGCAGCCAGGTGGCCAGGGATGTGGGGAGGGAGTGGGGATGTCAGTGAGCTCTGACCTGGATTTAGACAACACAGGGCACCCTGAGGCAAAACTGGCCTTGCCCTCAGCAGGCGGGCAGCCAGGCAGTGGTCCTTCCTCCAGGTCCTCCCGGCCCAGCCTCCCACAGCCAGGGTCACTCAGGTCACAGGAAGCATCTTAATCCTTCTCTGTCTGGCTTCTTCTTCAAGGTTCAGTGAGATGCTGGGCTCCTGGCCACTCACTGCCGCCCCTGCCTTTGGTTTATTTCCTGTCTTCGCCGGTACCCACCCTCTTCCCAAGTGTACCTGTTTCATCCCTGATGGAGAACCTTGCCCTGGGTCTCCCCATGTTCAGTTCTCCATCCATCCAGCCTGCGGGACTGCCTGCCTCTCCAGGGCCAAGTAATGGCAAATCCGGATGGGAGTCCAGATCTCTGGATCCTGGTCCTTAGCTCTTTCTGCTTCTTAGTACCATCTGCCCACACTGCTGTCTGGTGGCTGCGAATGGTCATTTTGTAGGAAACGGCCTCAGAACCGTTCTTGTAGGTCAAGCAGAAGTGAAGCTAATTTAGTGCAAAGTGTTTTTGGTTTGTTTGGTTTGGTTTCTCTGTTGGCTTGGAATCCTACTGGACTTGGGACATGGCTTTTGCTATCTCCAGATATACAATGAGATTTACATTAGGAAGGCTCTTAACCTCAGGTGAGGCTTCAAACTCACATAATACGAGGATCCGGGACTTCAATGGGGCTCCTTTATTTTCCTTTCCCAGGCAGCTCCACACCCCTGCTGGTTCTTCTAGGGATGGAATCCCATGTATGAAGCCAGGCATCTACAAGAACCTGGACTCCAGACAAACCTTGGAGAAGCTGGAGTAGAGTGCCCTTGACGGGCCCCTTCACCGCCGCCCCTCCTCCCCTCACGCAAAGTACACACACTTGCAATATCCTGCAGGGACATTCTGAATGCACTTCAGTTAATTAGTCAAAACGGCTGGACTGAAAGATGCTCTTTTATTCACTCTCTTGTCTTTCTCTTCCACTGGGATCAACCCTACCAGGCAGGACTTTGTGCTGTCTGGTTTCTAGAATAGAATCTGGACATGGAAGGCACACAGTAAGTACCTGGAAAATAAAGACGTGAACAATGGTGCCACTCTTAAGTTCTAAATTTCTGTAACCGCACTAAGAGGCCAAAGGCCAGAGTCCATCTGTGCCGCCCGTATCCCTTCATCACCAGAGAGAGACCCCAGTTCTAGCTGTCCCATTGGAGCTAGATATTCTTGCCTCCTCAACATCCTTCCTTTCCTGCCTTGTTCTTCTTGCCTTTCTTGCATGTCTTTAAACTCTCCTACCAATAACTCAAGTGATCCTGTTTCCGCTGATGTTTCCAAACTACCAGCCATGCCATTTTCCCTTCAGTTTGTATCTGGTGAGAAAAAAAAAAAAAATTCCTCCCAGAAATGTGACTCAGAGGTAATCAACGCAAATGTCATCCAAGGCCAGGGGGAATTTCTCAGCCATGAGTCACATCCCCTCTGTTGAGAACCTGGGTTTCAGTCAAGGCAGAAAGTTTGAAAATCCAGCCCCAGAGACATCCCGTTCCTCCCCAGCCCCATGCCCGCTGGCTGTCACTCCTCACTGCTGCCTTGACCACATCAGGTGATGCCTCAGGCTGCCCTCCTTTCCCCGCAAGCATCAGTGGCTTCCTGGCAGGAAAGCCAGCTGCATCTCCTCTCCAAGGACAGGGTGGCATAGCCTACCATGGGCTCAGGGCCAGGGCATCACCAACCTCCCACTCCAGCTGGAATCAGGACATGAAAGGCACAGGTTGGGAAGGACCCATGGCCACCGAGTTCAAAGGGCCCATTCATGAAGTTAAAAATAAAAAATTTTTCCAGCATTTAGATTGCTCTGCTTCCCTTATTCTTTCTCTTTTTCTCTCAAACGTGTAGAATGGTCCAAATGCATGAATTTAAAACAAGACACAAGGAAGGAAAGAGGAAAGGAAGGAAGGAAGGGAATATATATAAAGGTCATCAGACCACGCAGGAAAGTGACACCCCGGCACTTGCTGTGGAAATAGAAGGGAACTAAGTCTTCACTCAAACTTGAAAGGCAGTGACAAGGTGAGAAATTGTTTTCCAGGCCACAGGAAGGTCACTGACAAGTTTCCAGGTCTCCGGTAAGTAGGAAAACGATTGAGGCTCGACTAAGACAACCTTGAACGGGAGAAGCAGACAGCACGGGGTGAAGTGCACAGGCTGGGAGCCGGGCAGTTCCTGGTTTCTATAACTGGAATATTAACTTTCCTGTCTACTTCTCAGATTTTCTCATGGGTAATTTTTGGATCTGTGAAAAGAAAAGTATACTAGGTGAGCATACCATAACATAGAAAACTGCACTCGAGTGAACCGAGTCTTGTAGGACAGGACACACCCAGGCACACACTTCACACATCTTCCCTCTGCCTTGAAGATGTGTTGTCCTACACAGCCTGCTTATCCTAACCAAGTGTGTTGTCCGCCAAGGTTGTGTTTCACTATTCTTTCACACTTGTTAACTTTTCTATAGTTGAAAAGAAAAAAGAACGACAACAACAACTCATTCAGCTTTCGAAATATGTCTGAGCATCCTGGCTCGAAAACACCAAACAGGTCATGAGAAAGAAAAGCTTTGTGTACTAAGGAAAAGCTTTACGTGAAAAAAAGCATTTTGAAAGACTCAAGAGAACACCTGACATTTTCCAAGCAACAAGCATAAAAGAATCCACAACGCCATGACGAGAAAAGAAACAGCTATAGATGGAACTCTAAGTGCTAAAATGTCAGTAAGAATAAGACCTGAAGTTGGAAGAGATGGAAAAGATGAGCATTGTTGAGACTGAAAACCAGAGAGTGAAAGATGGGGGATGACCTTTCTCACAGAAAGAACACACTATCTGTATACAAAGACCTTCATGAAAAATGCCATATTCTGCAGAGGTGGCACTTTCTAGTACTGTCAGTAGCTAGTTGGGTAGTTTCAAATATTGCTACAATTTCCAAAGCTTTCAGCTATTAAACAAAGCCCCAAGAACAGATGAGAAAGCCGTGAGACAATTTCCAGCAGGGATACAGAAGTTAACTGAAAAAGATCATACATGGATTTAAATTTTCAATTTCAGTGAAGATGGTATCTATTATACCATAATATAAATGCATACTTCAAAAGGCCTATATTTCAAAGTCAGAAAAATAAGCTCCAGGATTTCAAGACTGAAAATTTTGATAACCTTCCTTCTATCACTTTATAATAACTCACAAGCTGCAAAGCCCACTTCCACAAGCAAACGTCTGGTTTTTTTCAAGATAAGGTACCATATTTATTGTGGTATTTACATATTTCTTAATTATTTAACATGAGACTGTGCCACCATTTTTTATTAGATTCCTATCTTTTTTTAATGTCACTAACAAAGCTTTTAGGTATTGTACCTTTGATCCATTTTCAATAAACCCAGTAGTTTTTTTTTTTAAAAATTAATTAATTAATTAATTAATTAATTAAATAAATTTATTTATTTTAGTTGGGGGCTAATTACTTTACAGTATTGTAGTGGTTTTTGCCATACATTGACATGAATCAGCCATGGGTTTACAGGTGTTCCCCATCCTGAACCCCCTCCCACCTCCCTCCCCATCCCATCCCTCTGGGTCATCCCATTGCCCCAGCCCTGAGGATTTGTCTCATGCATTGAACCTGGAATGGTGTTCTGTTTTACATATGATAATATACATGTTTCAGTGCTATTCTCTCAGAACGTGCCACCCTCACCTTCTCCCTCAGAGTCCATAAGACTATTCTATGCATCTGTATCTCTTCTTCAGTCTCACATATAGGGTTATCGTTACCATCTTTCAAATTCCATATATATGCATTAGTATACTGTATTGGTGTTTTTATTTCTGGCTTACTTCACTCTGTATAATGGGCTCCAGTTTCATCCATCTCAATAGAACTGATTCAAATGTATTCTTTTTAATGGCTGAGTAATATTCCATTGTGTATATGTACAACAACTTTCTTATCTGTTCGTCTTCTGATGGACATCTAGGCTGCTTCCATGTCCTGGCTATTATAAACGGCGCTGTGATGAACATTGGGGTACACATGTCTCTTTCAATTCTGGTTTCCTCAGTAAGTATGCCCAGCAGTGGGATTGCTGGGTCATATGGCAGTTCTATTTCCAGTTTTTTAAGGACTCTCCAGTTTTTATTGTGCAATTTTGCATAGTGAAGTGAGTTTTAGCCATGCACATGTTGAGCTATAGCAACACTGTACTGTAATGAAATATATAAATGTACTAGGATGTTACTATCTGGATCTTTTCATTCCCACTCAACCATGGTTTGGCCACTATAGGCTACAGGCATGAACTCCTAAATTAAACTTGTCTCTCCCATTTGGGCCCTGGACCAGAGCCTCCCAAGATCTACTTCATTCCTTGAGATCCTCGGGGCTGAATCAAACATCTTGAAAACCCTACACTGCGAAGCACCTTATGGAAGGACTGCCCAGAAACCCCATTCATCCTCCGGCAGCATGTTATTTCATCTCTGACTCCATCAATCTTATTCTTTCTCTCTGAAACTATCTGCTAGAAGCCTTGTATATCCGTGCAGTTCTATTGTTTGCTTTCTATTGAACTAGCACCTCTTCACTTTCTCCACTGTTAAGCAGTGCTGGCTGAGTCGACAGGACTGAATGGAAGTTGGCGCCCCTTCCTGAGTCATGGCTCAGACAGTAAAAGGTCTGTCTACAATGCGGGAGACCTGGGTTCAATCCCTGGGCTGGGAAGATCCTCTGGAGAAGGAAATGGCAACCCACTCCTGTACTCTTGCCTGGAAAATCCCATGGATGGAGGAGCCTGGTAGGCTACAGTCCATGGGGTCGCTAAGAGTCGGACACGACTGAGCGGCTTCACTTTCACTTTCCTGAGTAATGAAGGAAGCAGCCCTGGAAAGCCAGCATTGTGCTTATGGGACCCAGACACACATTTTCAGGAGCCTGGTTTGTGGGCTGAGCATCCTCCAGACTTTCCTTGGCCTGTTTGGACAGGCTTGGCTCTTCTGCAAGACTCGGCAGACCTGTCTGTGCAAAAAACAACTGGGACCAGCCCTGCAGGAGGTGAGAACAGGCTGGAAATCAGACCCATGGCCACCTAGCAAACCACATTTCAACCACTGCCATTTGTGAAACGCTTTTCCTGGGGAATTTTATTATTCTTTCCTGACTACCTAACACATGTCAGAGTTTGGAGAGTTAAGGAAATCCCCCACTGTGTAAGCTTTATTTTACTTTAAAAAGTGAGTTTCTAGCCCTTCCTGTTTCTAAACTCCAGTAGCTTTGTCTACATAAGAACACCACTGTGCAGCTCAGCTAAGACAACCCTAGAATGAAAGGTGTAAATTATGTCACTCCAAAGAGGCAGCAACTTCAAAACTGTTTTAGTAGGAAAGGTGGTGATCAATAGAATTCTTCTCAAATTCGACTTCATTTAACCCTTTAGTTCAGCTGAATTGTGTGTGGTTTAGGAGTGGGGGTTTCAAGGGGATAACATTGAACTTGACTAGCAATTAGGAGAACTGCTTTCTTTTATTTTGTAAATATAGGAACGCTTTTTAAAACTGAAGTATAATTGATTGTGTTCATTACTGCTGTTTAGCAAAGTGATTCAGTTATACATGTATATACATTCGTTACTTATATATTCTTTTCCATTATGGTTTATCATAGGATACTGAATATATAGTTCTCTGTGCTCTACAGAAGGACCTTGTTTATCCAGGAGAATTGCTTTTGATTCTGTATTCATCTCCTGACCTCTTAGCGTGTAGATACTTCAGCTCTAAATCACAGACCACAATTACATAAAACCAAACTGTATATACCGCCAAAGTGAAAAAGGTAATGTTTACAACCTGAAAGGAGGATGCATGCTGGGAAAGGTGTTTGTGCGGAAACATTTGAATTAGAAGTGCATCTACACCAAAGGTCAGGGATTGGCCTCAGAACATTCCTGCTTGGAAAGATGGTAGAGTCTGTGGTGCCAGGCTGCCTGGATTTAATTCTTGACTCTGCCATCAATGAGTCACCTGACCTTCAGGAAGTCACTTTCTGTTCTTTTTTTCCCTTAACTGTAACATAAGCATCATAGTGACACCTGACTGCTAAGCCATTATAAAAATTCAACAGAGAGTTCAAGGAAAACACCAGGTACATAGTAAGCACCCAATAAATATTTGCTATTTTTGATCATCTCAAACATCCTTATGAACAGTCTAGAATAACACGTAGTTTTACTCAAATGTAGGTACTGTGGTTATTTGTCTAAAATGTGTTATTCTAATACCCTTCTCATAAAGTTATAGTAAAGATGGAGAAACTCTATACAGTCAGCAAAAACAAGACTGGGAGCAGACTGTGGCTCAGATCATGAATTCCTTATTGCCAAATTCAGACTTAAATTTAAGAAAGTAGGGAAAATCACTGGACCATTCGGGCATGACCTAAATCAAATCACTTATGATTATACAGTGGAAGTGACAAATAAATTTAAGGGACTAGATCTGATAGACAGAGTGCCTGATGAACTATGGACAGAGGTTCGTGACATTGTACAGGAGACAGGGATCAAGACCATCCCCATGGAAAAAGAAATGCATTTAAAAAAGCAAAAATGGCTGTCTGAGGAGGCCTTACAAATAGCTAGAAAAAGAAGAGAATCTCTTGAAAAGCAAAGGAGATAAAAGGGAAATTTCATTCAAAGGTTTAAATGACAGAAATGGTATCCAAAGACGACATCCTGGAATGTGAAGTCAAGTGGGCCTTAGAAAGCATCACTACAAACAAAGCTAGTGGAGGTGATGGAATTCCAGTTGAGCTATTTCAAATCCTCAAAATTGATGCTGTGAAAGTGCTGCACTCAATATGCCAGCAAATTTGGAAAATTCACAGTGGCCACAGGACTGGAAAAGGTGAGTTTTCATTCCAATCCCAAAGAAAGGCAATGCCAAAGAATGCTCAAACTACCGCACAATTGCACTCATCTCACACGCTAGTAAAGTAATGCTCAAAATTCTCCAAGCCAGGCTTCAGCAATACTGAACCGTGAACTTCCAGATGGTCAAGCTGGTTTTAGAAAAGGCAGAGGAACCAGAGATCAAATTGCCAACATCCGATGGATCATCGAAAAAGCAAGAGAGTTCCAGAAAAACATCTATTTCTGCTTTATTGACTATGCCAAAGCCTTTGACTGTGTGGATCACAATAAACTGTGGAAAATTCTGAAAGAAATGGGAATACTAGACCATCTGACCTGTCTCTTGAGAAACCTCTATGCAGGTCAGGAAGCAACAGTTAGAACTGGACATGGAACAACAGATTGGTTCCAAATAGGAAAAGGAGTACGTCAAGGCTGAATATTGTCACCCTGCTTATTTAACTTCTATGCAGAGTACATCATGAGAAATGCTGGGCTGGAAGAAACACAAGCTGGAATCAAGATTGCTGGGAGAAATAGCAATAACCTCAGATATGCAGATGATACCACCCTTATGGCAGAAAGCGAAGAAGAACTAAAGAGCCTCTTGATGAAAGTGAAAGAGGAGAGTGAAAAAGTTGGCTTAAAGCTCAATGTTCAGAAAACTAAGATCATGGCATCTGGTCCCATCACTTCATGGCAAATAGATGGGGAAACAGTGGAAACAGTGTCAGACTTTCTTTTTTTGGGCTCCAGAATCACTGCTGATGGTGATTGCAGCCATGAAATTAAAAGACGCTTACTCCTTGGAAGGAAGGTTATGACCAACCTAGATAGCATATTTAAAAGCAGAGACATTACTTTGCCAACAAAGGTCTGTCTAGTCAAGGCTATGGTTTTTCCAGTAGTCACGTATGGGATGTGAGAGTTGGACGGTGAAGAAAGCTGAGTGTCAAAGAATTGATGCTTTTGAACTATGGTGTTGGAGAAGATTCTTGAGAGTCCGTTGGACTGAAAGGAGATCCAACCAGTCCATCCTAAAGGAGATAAGTCCTGGGTGTTCATTGGAAGGACTGATGTTGAAGCTGAAACTCCAATACTTTGGCCACCTCATGCTAAGAGTTGACTCATTGGAAAAGACCCTAATGCTGGGAAGGATTGGGGGCAGGAGGAGAAGGGGATGACAGAGGATGAGATGGCTGTATGGCATCACTGACTCGATGGACATGGGTTTGGGTAGACTCCGGGAGTTGGTGATGGACAGGGAGGCCTGGCGTGCTGTGATTCATGGGGTCACAGAGTCGGACACGACTGAGTGACTGAACTGAACTGAACTGAACTCAACTGAAAGATTAAAGATGTTAACACATGTAAGTTACCTGATACATAGTGGGCACTCAATAAATATTACATGTTTTGAACATCTCAAACTCTATTGACTAGCTCTGGGATAATATTTGAAGGAGACTCAAAAATATTTATTCTTCAGATTTTATGAAAGGTGCAGCCCTTAGTACTTTCTGACTATTTGGGTCCAAATCCAGGTTTTGGTTTTGATAAATGCTTATTTTCAACCCTGAGTTCATGAGGTCATACTTGAAGTAATCACAGTTGAACGTTGGTTGTTTACATTGAAAGAGAAGCAGAAACACAGAGAGCAGAAATCTATAGAAAATACTCCTATTCCCCCAAGAATTTGCTGGGCCCCTCCCTCTCCTGCAGGGAGCCTGCTCTCCCAACCATGGGCAGTGGACCCCTGGAGCCTGCTCCTCCCAGCCTGCCAGAGCGGTTTTGCATATTTTTCCCCAACTCCTCTTCGAGGGACTCCTGGTTCAAGTTGGGAGCCTAAAATTAGTGAGGGTGTTTACACCATGAAAATTGGCCAATGCCACAAACTTGAGGTTCCTTTTCTGGACAGCCATTTGCAAAACATTTACTAGCCCATGATGCGTGGTGGTGCCAGAAACTTTGTCCCCCTTGTCTGAACTCTTGTTCCAGAGATCTTCTGCAGGCTAGGGACCATCTGCCACCTCTGCTCCTGGCTCTGCTGTGGGTGCCATAACCATCTGGCCCCTCTGCAGAGCTGTGGTCCTCTTGATGGGTGGCCTGCCTCTTCCCTGGGGAGAGAAGGAGGCAGGAGGACTCCCTCCCTCTTGCCACTTTACTCCCTCAGTCACCACAATATGAACACACAGGCTGCAAAGCCACAGGCAAAATTTCTTTACTAATGGGTTAATGCACATTGAGAAAGAAATTATAGTGTAAGAGGGACAAAGTCTGAAGTTGAAGTCAACTTGGACTTTACGGGTTCAGAGCCCATCCCCAGGGAGGAAACTTCATCCCTTTTTCTGAGAAATCTCTATACTTCCCCCTACCCATGGGAAGAGGTCTCACTCTCAGGATGCTTATGGAAAGCTACAGTTTGAATGAATCCTTTCCCAACCACCTTCAGTAGAGTGGACACAAATGCTTATTGCCACCTCTAAGTGAAACAGGAGGGAAGGAGACAGGGCACAACCTTTAAAAGAATGACATGTCCATATCTCATGACAAAGACTGGATGGAACCAACTGGGTCCAAAATGGCAGAAGATTTGACTTCCAGTGGACCTTGGGCCTCACTATAAGCTCATTGTAATACATTAGCATGCTAAATGGCACATCCACCAAGCATCATGACAGTTCTGAGGCCAACCGTAAAAGGCCAAAAAAGGGAGCGGTGGCCCAATTCCTGGAAATCTCTTCCCCTTCCCCTAAAATAATTGGAATAATCCTCCCACTCATTAGCCTATAAAATAACCTATCCCATGAAAACTAACCACCTCATATTTCGAGGCTCTTGCACTTTCTGAGATGGCCCACACTCTGTGGAGTGTGTTTCTCTCTAAATAAATCCACTTCTTACCAATCACTTCATCTCTAAATTATTTTGCAATGAAACAAGAACCTTAAATTCACCATGAACATAAGCATGGAGAGCAATGGAGACATGAACATGTGTGCACTCAGTCATGTCTGACTCTGCAACCCTAGTAGCCCACTAGGGCCTTTGTTCATGGGATTTTCCCACACAGATACTGGAGGGGGCTTCCATTTCCTCCTAAAGGGGATCTTCCTGATGCAGGGATCAAACCTGCATCTACTGCATTGGCAGCAGATTCTTTACCGCTGAGCCACCTGGGGATTGCAGAGACATAAATTTTGTTGTTGTTCAGTAACTCAGCCATGTCCAAGTCTTTGCGACCCCACGAACTGCAGTACACCAGGCTTCCCTGTCCTTCACCATCTCCTGGAGCTTGCTCAAACTCATGTCCATTGAGTCGGTGATGCCATCCAACCAAACATCTCATCCTCTGTCATCCCCTTCTCTTCCTGCCTTCAATCTTTCCCAGCATCAGGGTCTTCTCTAATGAGTCACCTCTTCTCATCAGGTGGCCAAAGTATTGGGGCTTCACCTTCAGCATCAATCCTTCAGGATGAATATTAAGTGAATATTCAGGATTGATTTCCTTTAGGATTGACTGGCTTGATCTCTTTGCAGTCCAAAGGATTCTCAAGGGTCTTCTCCAACACCACAGTTGAGAAGCATCAATTCTTCGGCATTCAGACTTCTTTAAGGTCCAACTCTCACATCCATACATGACTACTGGAAAAACCATAGCCTTGACTATATGAACTTTTGTTGGCAAAATAATGTCTCTGCTTTTTAATAATCTGTCTAGCTTGGTCATAGTTTTTCTTCCAAGGAGCAAACATCTTTTAATTTTATGGCTGCAGTCACCATCTGCAGTGATTTTGGAGCCCAAGAAAATAAACTCTCTCACTGTTTCCATTGTTTCCCCATCTATTTGCCATGAAGTGATAGAATCAGATGCCATGATCTTAGTTTTTTTAATAATTTCATGGATGAGGGTGGGTGTGAATCCTTAATGAAGGTTTACTTTGCAAACTTCCCACAGTAAAAGAGATACAGGACTGCCAATTTTATATTAATTGACCTCTTAAAGTAAGTACCTCTCCCAAAGACAAATATTAAATTTTCTCAGAGGCACTACAATCTAAGCCAGCAGTTCTCAATTCTGGTTGTACATGAGACTCACACAGGGAGTTTAAAAAAAAAATACTGGGTTTCTCACAGAGTTGGGTTTGGGCCCAGCCCTTCTTATTTTTTAAGACTTACTAGGTGACTCTAATGTGCAGACACGTTTGGAAACCACTGGTCTAAATCCACAGAAAAGAATGACATTTTCCTAGTTAGTGGGCCTGGCCTCAGAGCGGTGGGCCTCCATCCTTATATCATGGAATTCTCTCGATTACCAGGGCAAAGAATTGGTCTTGATTAAATTCTTTTAATTTAGCAGTCCCCCTCTGTTTGGAATGGGACAGAGGGGAAAAGAAAGATTATCAGTCCTTTCAACATGCAGTTTACTTAATCATTAGTCTTTCTATTTTGCCTAAGGATTCAGATATGAACTTGAACTTTTTAAACTGCAAAAAGATAGCACAGATGATCAATTTAACTTTGTCTCTTTTTCCTATCTTTTCCTCCTTCGAGGCTCTAATCATCAGTTACGAAGAGAACCAAGAGCACAATGTTGTAAATCAACTAAACTTCAATTAACAAACAGAAAACCAAGAGAAAAGAGCAGGAAGAAAAAAACCTTGAAGATCTCAACAACTTGAGTCATTGCCATGGTCACAAGTATTAATAACTGTCTTTTGCCAGTATGCACCTGCCCTTGGCTGGACAGATGGAGAGTTTTTATATCTACTAACATTCATCTCAGGAAATGAAATACCACTGGTGCAAGACACCACAAACATCTTTTCTCCATTCTAGTTCCACTGACAAGTGTCTCTCTAAATTTCTGTAGCTGTTCATCCCAGACCAGTAGAAATTTCTCTTCCCAAGACCTGGACCCAGAATTCATTGAGTTCTTCTTTGAGTTCAGTGGGGTCTCCATGACCAGCACAACCCAGACTCCCCACAGTGGGGCTCCCCCCAATAGAGAGTTGGGTAAGAGGGGAGAATGGGGTTTGTCCCCAGAAGTGAAAATATTTTACCAGGATGGCTCAAAGTGGAACAGAGTCTGGAGAAAGAATGGAATTGAAGATAGGAACCACAAGGTCTAGGAGGATAAGTGGAACTGAAAATGAAAACTGTTTACTACTATATTCATGAATGAGGTCTGGTCACGATGGGTACCACAGTAGAGGGTAGTGGGCTTCTTTCAAAAAAGATGCTTGGGGACCTGCCCAGCATAGATTTGGACTGCTCTCAATTGTCAACAGAATCTCTCATTTCTCTGAAAATTTATTTCATTTCCAGGAAGAAAAGACATGAAAACTTTCCTATCAGTAAGACAGTTGAGGTATAAATACTGAAAGCAGATTCATATTTGTGGAGACAAATCTGCATGTTTTGTTTCCCATGTAAAATTTAAACAAAACATTCAGTTTGGAATGCAGTCTGAGTTTCCTGAATGTTTTGAAATGGTTTGTCCTTTTAAATCTAGTCCTAAACCTAAAGTATGTTTGGCTAGTTCTTAATTATTAAAATTTGGGGTAACTTTGATGGAAATTTTATCCATTCATTTCTGATCCATTTGCATTCAACTGATCAACAAAAAATATTTAAATGCTACTTCAAGAAATCTTTACAGAATCAAAAATCAGGAAGTTCTATTTTACAAGGAGTAAACAAATTTAAACACAAAGCTGTTCTCATTTGGTGGGATTTGCTTAGACTGAAGAGATTAAGTGGATTCTAAACATGGCAAAATATAGCTCTCCTCCCTTACCAGACTTATTCTATCATATGCAAAACACCACAAAGTGCTCATAGGAGAAAAATTTTAAATATATCCTTGATTTGCGCACAAAGCTTTGTTCATATCAAACTAGAAACTTGAAAAGCATACAAAATTTATGTTCTTTGTGTTGTGGTTTCAATCGCAATTTCTCGTGGGATTCCACAGCCTTGGGCCAGTTTTATCATTTTGCTGGAGCTCAGGTCTCATGAGGAAGAGAGAGTCCCCACATATGTCACTCCCATTAAAAACATGCCAAAGTGTTTTATTCATTGACTATAGAGCCTACAATTGGAATAATTTATTTTGTCGTGAATTGTAGTGATTATGTGAACTGCCCTGATACATTTAAAGAGAAAGTATATAAAACCCCTAAATGGTTTTTGATGATAGCTAACTCGTTAACTGTTTTTTCCTTTAGTTGTTCAGCTTTTCCACTGGGAAAGAATAAATAAATGCTGGCATTGCAAATACCAAAGAGCTTAAGTAAAGTTCACTTTTCGATTGACCAGATGACCATAAATGTTTGAACTCTTAGTCTCTTAGAAACTACACAAAACCCAATCACTAAAACATTAGACTTAAGTTCAAGAGGTAATGAGAAATGACAACATCAGAGGATCAGCCAAAAGGCTGGAAGGAAAGGAAACATGAAGATAGGTGTGAAGAAGCAACAGATTCTTTATCAAGGGCAATTCTTTAAAGCTCCAACAAGAGGCAGTCTCTATTATAATCAAACCCAATACAGTAGATTGATTTCAACAGTTGCTCCAATTCTTCACCTTTGCCTGCATCTACATAATTTGCCATGCAGCTTTCCACTTGTTACTCTGATGTGAAGTCCTGTCTACATCTAGACCCTTTAAAAATCAGCTTTATAGAGTTATAATTTGTATAGAATAAAATTATACCTTTAAAAATGTATAGTCTGATCAGTGCCATTAATATATAGAGTTGCATAATCATCACCACAATCAAGATACAGAACACTTCCAGCACTCAAAAGTACTCAGTCCCTGTGCAGTCAACCTCATTTCACCATCTCCAGCCCCAGGCAAAGACTAATCTGGTTTCTGTTACTACAGCTTTGTTTTTTCAGGAATTTCATATACATTGAATCAGACAGCATGTAGTCTTCCACATCTGGCTTCTTTCACTTAGCATAATGCTTTTGAGTTTCACCATGCTGTTTCATGTATCAGTAGTTCATTTCTTTTTGCTGCTAAGGAGCATTCCACTGTAACGAAATACTGCAATCTGTTTTTCAGTTCATCAGTTAATTGATATTTGGATTGATTTCAGCTTTTAGCCACTGAAAATGAAGTTGCTATGTATATTCATGTACATATCTTTGTGTGGACACATGTTTTTATATTTCTTATGTTCTTGTCTAAGAAGTGATCATAGGAAAAGTGCACGTTAAATTTTATTAAAAACTGGCCAGGGGCTTCTCTGGTGGCTCAGTGGTAAAGAATCCACCTACCATCTTTGATTCTGTCTTTAGGCCAATACCATACTGAATTTTGTAGCTTTATGTAGCTTTAAATCTTGAAATCAGGTAGTATAATTTCTCCACATTTGTTCTTTTCCAAAATAGTTTTGACAATTCTAGGTTTTTCACATTTTGATAAAAATTTTTAAATAACTGTCAATTTCTTTAAAAAAAAATCTGCTGGAATTTTGATTGGGATTGTGTTGATTCTGTATATTAATTAGGGAAGAACTGGAATCAAGATTGCCAGGAGACATATCAATAACCTCAGATATGCAAATGACACCACCCTTACGGCAGAAAGTGAAGAAGAACTAAAGAGCCTCTTAATGAAAGTGAAAGAGGAGAGTGCAAAAGTTGGCTTAAAGGTCAACATTCAGAAAACTAAGATCATGGCATCCGGTCCCATCACTTCATGGGAAATAGATGGGGAAACAGTGGCTGACTTTATTTTTGGGGGGCTCTAAAATCACTGCAGATGATGACTTCAGCCATGAAATTAAAAGACGCTTACTCCTTGGAAGAAAAGTTATGACCAACCTAGACAGCATATTAAAAAGCAGAGACATTACTGCCAACAAAGGTCCATCTAGTCAAGGCTATGGTTTTTCCAGTAGTCATGTATGGATATGAGATTTTGACTATAAAGAAAGCTGAGTGCCGAAGAATTGATGATTTTGAACTGTGGTGTTGGAGAAGAGTCTTGAGAGTCTCTTGGACTGCAAGGAGATCTAACCAGTCCATCCTAAAGGAGATCAGTCCTGGGTATTCATTGGAAGAACTGATGCTGAAGCTGAAACTCCAATACTTTGGCCACCTGATGTGAAGAGCTGACTTATTTGAAAAGACCCTGGTGCTGGGAAAGATTGAGGGCAGGAGGAAAAGGGGACCACAGAGGATGAGGTGGTTGGATGGCATCACTGACTCAATAGACATGAGTTTGGGTAGGCTCTGGGAATTGGTGATGGACAGGGAGGCCTGGTGTGCTGCAGCTCATAGGGCTGCAAAGGGTTGGACACGACTGAGCGACTGAACTGAAGTTTCAACACTATTGTGTTTTCTGACCAAATATGGTATCTCTCTCCACTAATTTAAACCTTCTTTAATTTCTCCCAACAGTTTTATGTTTCCATGTGTAAGTGTTGTGCATATTTTGTTAAATTTATCCCAAAGTATTTCATGTTGTTAGATGCCATTGTAAAAGCCGTATTTAATTATCAACTTCTAATTATCTGTGACTAATAAATACATGAAGTGTATATTGTCACTCTGTTTTTTAAACTTAGATGCAGAGTACATCATGTGAAATGCCAGGCTGGATGAATGACAAGCTGGAATCATGCATTCCATGATGTATTATATATTGATGGACTTTATTTGCTCATATTCTACTAAATATTTGGGGGGGCTACATTATGAAGAAAGTTGGTCACTATTTTCTTTTCTTCTAATGTCTTTGGTTTTGGTATCAGGGTAGAGGTAGCTTCATAAAGCGAGTTAGGAAGTATCTCCAACTGAATTAGTAATAATTATCCCTTAACCTTTTATATCAGGTGCATCAAAGAAGCCATTGATGCCTGGAGCTTTCTTTGTGATAAAGATTTTAAGTACAAATTCAATTTCTTTAATAGATATAGGACTATTCACGTTAGTGAAAGTCAGTCGTGTCCGACTCTTTGCGACCCCATGGACTATAAAATCCATGTAATTCTCCAGGCTGGAATACTGGAGTGGGTAGTCTTTCCCTTCTCCAGGGAATCTTCCCAACCCGGGGATTGAACCCAGGTCTCCCGCACTGCAGGTGGAATCTTTACCAGCTGAGCCACAAGGGAAGCCCAAGAGTATTGGAGTACGTAGCTTATCCCTTCTCCAGAGGATTTCCTGACCCAGGAATTGAACCAGGATCTCCAGCATTACAGGTGGATTCTTTACCAACTGAGCTATCAGGAAAGTCCATATTCACACTATTTATACTTTTAAAGAGTTCCGGTGGTTTCTATCTTTTAAAGAATTTGTCCTATTATCTAAAGTTGTTGAATTTATTGGCACAAAATTATTTACAATATTCCTCTACGGTTTCTTGTTGTTAATTGGGGAATAAGTGGCACAGAGGAAAATCTGTGCTTTTTAGGTATGTTGTGGTTGTCAAGTCACCAACTTGTGTCTGACTCTTTTCAACCCCATGGACTGCAGCATGCCAGGCCTCTCTGTCCCTCAGCATTTCCTGGAGTCTGCCCAAGTTCATGTCCATTGAATTGGTAATGCTATCCAACTATCTCATCCTCTACCGTCCTCTTCTCCTTTTTAGGTGTATTGTTCTATGAATTTTAACAAACTTATACAGTGATATAACCTCTACTACAGTCAAAATATAGAACGTCTGCATCATCCCCAAAAGTTCCTTCATGCTCCCTTAGAGTTCATTCCATTCCTCCAGGTCCCTTATAACCAGTGACCTAATATCCATTCCTATTAATTTGCTTTCTGAGGTGACTTAGCAGTAGCAGTATACTGTCATATAAATGAAATCATGTAATACATAGTCTTTTGCATCTGTCTTCTTTCAACTTACCATGTGCTCTGTGTATATCAGTAACCCATTCTTTTTCACTGCTGAGTAGTATTCCATTGTATGGGTGTACCACATTTGGTTATGTGCTCATCAAAGGAGATTTGGCTTGATTCCAGCTTTGGCAATTGTGAACAAAGGTACCAGAAACATTTTACCACATATTTTTGTGAAAATATATGCTTTCATTTATCTTGGATAAATATTCAGTTTTTCCTCATGTTTTCTGAAGCTTTCTTATTAGGTGCAAACACATTTAGGATTATCATCTCTTTGATGAATTTATTCCTGATTCATTAATAAATGTCTTTCTTTGTCTCTGGTATTATTTCTTCTGCTGTGGACCAATATACTGAGTTCACAAAATAGTTTGTTTAAAAAAAAAAGTTCCAGAGGGTTCTAGATGGTCTTTCACTCTGAAGAGTGAATTGAGATCAAGGTTATCCTGGTTATCTCAGACTGGGGTTACCAAGCAATGCTTGAATCACCTTCAAATCAGAGTCTAGCCAAGGAGAAATCCAGTTGAAAGAGTTACTAAATTGCCTTCAAATATTTTTAGATATCACAGTCTCAAACCAACTAAAACCAACAGGAAGTTAAAATTCACTGAAAACTCCTATGTCAAGAGCCACAAGCCAGAATAAGTCAAAACGAGATGATGAAATGTCAGGACTAATTTGTGAGGTTTTGGTTCATGATCTTTTTGACTGCCTCCTATCTTTCTCTGTCTTATGTTTTCCTCAGTTTCTTCAAAAGCTTTTTTCAATTCAAGTAAATCATGCCTGGCTGTGTCCACAATTTCCACAAACATAGAGGACAGAAAGCTGTCCTAATGTTCTTCTATCATTCCTCCCTCCTTCCTTTATTTTTCTCTTCTCATGCATCCCTTTTCTTTCCTCTAAGTCACTGAACATTTATTTATCAAGTGCCTGCTATACATAAAATACAGTGGTGCAGTGGTGGTGGTTTAGTCGCCAAGTCGTGTCCAACTCTTGCGACCCCATGGACTGTAGCCCACGAGGCTTCTCTGTCCATGGGATTCTCCAGGCAAGAATACTGAAGTGGGTTGCCATTTCCTTCTCCAGAGGATCTTCCTGACCCAGGAATGGAACCCGGGTCTCCTGCATTGCAGGTAGATGACTTACCAACTGAGCTATAAGGGAAGCCCTCCAATCAAGAATGCTGGAGTGGGTAGCCTATCCCTTCTCCAGCGGATCTTCCCGACCCAGGAATCAAACCAGGGCCTCCTACACTGCAGGCAGATTCTTTAACAACTGAGCTATGGGGAAATCCCCAGAAACCGAGTGGAGGATGCAGGCATTGATCCCACTACCTCTCACATGCTAAGCGCGCACTCTACCATTTAAATCTCTGCTATTACTGGCTCTTAATAACCTTGATACTATCAAGAACCTAAAGTGTGCTCACTAATAGCTGGGAAGCATCTTAATAAAGACCCAGACTTTTTCAACTAATTGACATTAATCATTACCTCTGGTGAAACTGGCTGAGACAAAACCCAGAGCAGGGTTTGTTCTTTTTGTAATTGGTTGAGACTCCATGAGGAAGTGCAGGCCATGTGACGTCCAGGCCTGTTCCCCATGGGGTAGAACCAGGCTAAGAGCAGACAGGAGATGAGAATACACACATCTCCCTCTGCTGATCTGATGACAGGGCCAGCCTGCTGACAGCTGACATGTCTGGTTCAGACACTGGAGCTCAAGCTGGAGCTCAAGATTCCCTTGAACCACCCGCACATAAGGAAAGGGAAACACCAATGTGATTTTGACACTTCCTCCCAAGTTCCTTCTCCATTATTATTGTTAGAAATTCCAGAAAGAAACACACTGAATTAAGCATTACATACATTCTCCTCTGGAAGAGAATTGGGTATGTGGGTTTGGGGTTTATGATTAAAGTTCTTGTGTACCAAGTTACTTGATAACCCAGGAAAAGCCACAAAAGCACTATGCCTCTCTTCTCTAGCTATAAAATGTGGTCAACACGTTGACTTCAAAGGCCAGGCTACTCACGCTAGCCTTGCTTGAGTTGTCCTGATTGAATGTTGGGTTGTTCAACAAAGGGGTGGGCCTTCCTCGGTAGAAGCAGGCAGGGTCCCAGTGGGGGGAGGGGGTGGGGTGCGGTGATGGAAGGGATTTATGAAAGGACAATTGGCAGGGGGGTGGGTCAGCCTACAAGGGATGACGAAGCACCCAGGGGCTAAGGGCCTTCCCACCCTCAGGCCTGAAAGGACAAGGAGAGCAAGCAGTGCCCAGAGTCTGGTGAAGCCCATCACCATAGGAGCCGAGGTCTTCAGTGGAGGCGTGCAGCTCCACCAACCCACAGCCTGGCAGGAAGGGATGGGGGAGTAAACACCCCAATCTCACTCTCCCCCACCCCGTGATCTCCCACGTGCCTCCTTTCGGCTGACCCCAGCAGAAAATGAGGGCAAAACAGTCCAGCTGATACAATCTGCATGGGCCAGCCTCCCAGGACACAGAGCAGGGTGGAGAGGGGGAGAGGGGGTCCAAGGCGAAAACAGAGAATGTTCAGTAGAGCTGGACAAACAGCCTCCAAGATGCCCAGAAAGGAACAATCCCTCAAATATGCATCTACGATGTACATGCCTCCTTCAATATCATACCTGATGCATGACTGTTAAACAGGCCTATGTACACAAAAGCACATGACCAACCATAAAGACCTACACATATTCCTATTTATTATCATCATCATCATCATTATTATTCAGTGAGGGCTTAAAAACCCCTTTGCCATTGGATGTGAGAAGCTGAGCTAATAAAACAATCTAGTAAGACACAGGGGTTGTTATCAGGCTGCTGCATCTGGCCCCGTCTGTAACACCAAGTGACCCTGCTGAAAATTCCAACAGCATAAGCTACAGTCACTCAGCCCGCCCGCTGTTGATTTTCCTCTCCCCTCAACTCCCGCAGGGCAGAATGTCAGCTGAGTGGCAGGGAGCCTGCTCACCAAGGGGCTGGATCACTGCTTTGGAGACCCATCCCTCTACTGGAATTTATGAAAAACCACCCATCAAACACAGGGTGGGGGTGCTGGCTCTTTAAATGATGCTGTTCTTTAAGGGAAAAAAAAATCTGTGCCAATAAAAGAGGAGAAAGAATCTACTTATTCAAAGATGGAAGAAAAATGTTTTTAATTTGTAACTTTGCTAACTTCATTCCCCTGCTCAAAACTCTTTGATGGCTATCATAGCTAAGGGAATAAATTTCAAATGCTTTATTTAGCCTGAGCTCTGCCCTCAGCTTTTTCTACCCACAGTCTCATTACTCTCCTTTGATTATGCTTCTTCCATCAAAGAGATCGACTCAGAGGACATTTTGGGGGGCAATTCCAAGTGTGCTCCTACACCGTTTTTCCATGCTTTAGACCAATGGTTCTCAACCCAGGACAATTTGCCTCTTAGGGGACATCTGCCAATATCTGGAGATGTTTTGGGCTCTCACTACTGGGGAGGGGAAGGTTCTACTTGTATCGAGTGGGTAGAGTTTAAAGATATTGCTAAACATCCTCCGATGCATAGGACACTTCCCACAGCAGAGTGGTACAGCCCCAGATATCAGTAGTGTCAAGGTTGGGAGACTCTGCTTAGATCATGGCTGATGTTCTCCCAACCCCCACGTCAAAATCCTACCTGTTCCCTCCAACCATTCTGAGCTCCAGGGCCATATAAAACAGGCCTTGGCCCCAGATGAAGCCCGTGGGCCACAGCTGATGGACTGTGGGATCAGGGAGCTGCAGAAGCAGTCTTTTCCTCCTGTTCTTTCACAAGACACTTGCATCTTCCATTTCCTTTGCTCTGTGTGTGTGCTGTGCTAAGGCACCTCAGGGGCCTCCAACTCTTTGCGACCCCATGGACTGTAACCCACCAGGCTCCTCTGTCCATTGGATTCTCCAGGCAAGCATACTGGACTGAGTTGCCAGGCCCTCCTCCAGGGGATCTTCCTGGCCCAGGGAATGAACCCAGGTCTCTTATGTTTCCTGCATTGGCAGGAAGGTTCTTTACCATTAGTGCCACCTGGGAAGCCCATTTCCTTTGCTCTACCTGGAACTAATGGTAGAACCTAACTCAGAGTGAGTGTGAGGATTGATGGAAAAGCAGACAAACAGGACACTCCAGGACTTTGCTGTGAACATAACTGTGCTGGTACTTTTAAATATGATTATTGTAATTTTTAAAAATTAACTATTTATTGAGTTCTAGAGATGAGACAAATGTGAAAAGGGTTCTTATTCTTCTTGTTGTTACAATTGTGTTTTTAAAACCCAAGTACTTGTGAAGTGAATTATAAAATCTATAGAACTATGGTCTACTGCTTCCAAAAACCTGATTGTTTTTCCAGGGAGTTACACACACGCATGAATGTGTATATGTTGGCAGCTCAGAATTAACAGAGTATTTTTTTAAGTTCTGAATTCCTCTCAAATGGGAACGAAGTGTTCTTCTGACCCTTCCTACACTCCATATTACTGTCGACATCTGCAACTAATTGATGATCTATAAGTCAAAACTGTGACCAATGCAAAAAACCTTTAGCCAAGCCTGCCTGGGTTTGGCTGACCTTCCTTATGTATTTCAGATTAAGACTAAAACCAGCCACCTTTTAACTGTTCATCTGAGGACTTAACAGTAGCAGTGAATATTTATCAAACATCAAATAATCACATGATCAGATAACATGCTTATAGTGAAAATCTGATTTAGAGCATTGAAAAATTTTCATTTGAATTTTTAAAACAAAGATCTTTTTTGAAAGATACAGAGGAATATATTGTCAGCATGCAATTTGATTGATTAAAGTCACCCTTTAAGCTGAAAAAATGAAATTGTGATCATCTGAATGTCTTTGTTGTAAGGAATGACATTTTAAGAAGCAATGGAAAGGAGTAACATAGTATTTTTGATAAGAATTTGAGTCCTGAAATAAACAGACCTGAGTTTGTGTCCCAGTTTTGGCATTTTCTAGCTGGGTGATGATGGACAGATTACTCCACCTCCCTGAGCCTCGGTCCTCATCTGTGAAATGGGGACAATGAAAGCTCCCTTTGGGTAATCCTTTTGAGGATTAAACATGATATATTTAAAGGGAAGTATATATTTAAATGGCAAACTATGAGTTTCAAACATTAGGAACAAAAAGACTATAAAATGTACAGTCTGACCAGTAATAATATATTTTTTAAATTAAATTATATAAAGGTAATGGATTTGATAACCTATTTGTGTATTTACTAACTGGCCTACTCTGTGCTCTTCAGGAGAATGGTTCAATAAACTTCCCTTCTACTCACACTGGCACCAACTACATAGAGTTGCCCATGTGAGAACCAGCTTGTTGCAAGTTAACAACCACATTCCAACTGAAGACTCATACACACTTATTTGCTTTCTTGGCCCAGCGTCTTAGTTCTGGAGCCAGTCATCCCAGCTGCCAGTCATGGTTACCTGTCACCAAATTTCAGTTCTATACTCTCTGGAAAACGATGACTTATCTCCTTGAGATTCCCCCAAGGCAGAGCCAGCCTTTTCCTTTATATGAACTTAACACTCTTCAAATTTAGTAAAAACTATGTACCTATGTTCACAAGGTGTAATAAAGTCAAACAAGAAACAGAAACTTCTAAAGCACAGTTTTGTTCATTTTTGATCAATGTAATGCAAAAATGCATCTGAAATGATAATGTTTACGTATTTTTAAAGTGTTCAATAGCTTGATAATGATGAAGAGACTTCGGAGTTTTTTCTCTGCTGTCTCCTGCATGTCTCAGGCTCTGGGGCAGGCATCTGTCTAACTATAGACATTTATTTCCACCTGAACTGCTGCTCCTTAACATTGAACTGCTAGCCTACAAAACATGGTGGCCTGACATCCTGACATCTCCGCACACGCGGGATCCCCAGAGGGAAGGCTGCAGGCACAGTGGTCATGTTCTCTTCAAAGTGACACACTTTGGGGCTAGAAGGCTGGTGTTGCATCAGCCTTCCTCCATCTGTAGGGTTCTGAACCTATTCATACTGCAGGTAAGTATACCAACCAACCAGGCCTCCATGCCCTTCTGGCAGTGGCACCACCTCCAACTGAATATCAGGCCACCAAGGAGCCCTGAACATGATCGTCCAAGGCCATACTTTGGAAAAAAGTTGTCCTCCCACATCTAAAGTCATTGATAGGCTGGGTCAGCCTCTCTTCCTGGGTCAGGGGAGGATGTGTCCCTTGGGCAATGGAGTGTCAGTGGTGACCAGCACCCTCGCCCCTCGTCCAGCCTCAGCACACCCTGTGGCACGGGAGGGAAACATGGCTACTGACCAAGGTACTTAGGCAAGGTTCTCATGATTTGTGTGTATCATCTCATTTAATGCACAACAACATAACCCTGGCCTTTTTCTCCCCATTTAACAGCTGAGGAAGTTGAGGTTCAAGAAGGTTAAACCATTTGTCCCCATTGGTCCTGCAGATCATACCTGGCTGGGTCTACCCCAAGGGTGACCAGTACTTCAGACTCAGATGACTACAATAGGCCAGTGTGGGGTGGGTCTCAAAATTGTCCCTTGATAGATACCAGTGTCAGCGTCACTGTAACTGGGTCTTTGTTCTAATGTGGAATGCACATATGTGTGTGTGTGTGTGTATGTGTGCGCACGCGCACACATACACACACACACACAAACTGCAGGGTGCCAGAGGAATATGGCTATGTGGTTCTGCTCTGAGTTTCCTAACTCAGAGCACTGGCGTCCTCAGCTCAGCTTGAATTCCTTCTAAGCTGAGAGCTGGCCAGGCCTTAGAAACACAGGGCCGTCCATCACTCAAGTCTCAGGTTTGCTCCTTGGAGAGCCGGAGTTGACCACAACTGCCTTGGCACCGTTCCATTGTGAGGGAGTCACAGAACTGGCATTTAAGTCCGGAGCGGAAAAAACACCCCAAGCTTGTTCGTTTTTTCTGACAGGTGCTGGAGCCCATGAAAGGTCAGATTCCAGCTCACAGTCACATCCTGGCTTAGCCGGCTCCAGGCACACAATGGCCTGTCTGTCTCACCCGAGTGCAGGGAGCAGGGATCCAGGCCAAGGGCTTAACATGGCTGCCTGATGGCCCACGCCTGCTGATCTGGCCCTTCACGGGCATGGGCCTAAATGAAGCATTGGGAAGCCCAGCTGCCAAGGATGTGTGAAGCAGACGAAATGAAGAAGAATGCAGGCTTTTTTCTGATTTGTAATTGCAAGAGATATTAACCCCCCGGCAGCCCATGAATCCATAGTCCACATCCAGCCTGCTGTGGCTCATTTGTAAAAGCCCTGGGATGCTGCTATTTCAAGTTTAAAGCCTTGCGGGGCTGCAAAACTAAGCAACAGCGGTCCCTCCAAGCCCAGCAAGGATGTTGGGAAATGAAGGAGTTTGTTCGCTTCCTTGCTGATGCACCAGGAATCGCTCGGAACTGCAGTGTTATTGGAACAGAGGGTGTGTGTTTAAATGCACGTAGCCTCATGCTTTCAACCAGGAGCATTTGTTTTTGCAGCCTTTATGAAAACATCTCCCGATTCACAACGGCTCCAAGGACCCACATCCTGTATTTTAAGTCCCACGTCAGCAGTGGTAGGCCGAGGTTCTTTAATATGTCTAACTTCTTCAAAAGATGGTCCCTTTACCAGCTCTCCTAACCTCTTTAGTCGTGTATTCCTTCCCCTCTCCCTCCTCCACCTTCCTCATAACTTTACACCAAACTGGTGCTGACAGGAAGCCAGAAGTTAGAGTGGCTACTGCACACCACCCTGTAAAGAAACCTGGGAGATGTTGGTCTTATAAGAAGTTCGCTTGAAAGCTTCTGTCAAATAGCAAGCTTGGAGTACCAATACAATTCTTTTGATCAAGTAAAAAAAGAGAATAGACCTGCATATGGAATAAAAAACAGTTGCCCTCCTTGGGATAATTTTTCCCTCCTGGTTTTGAGAATCTCATCCTAACAAGAGACCTTCTCAGTAAAACAAGCTGAAGTCTAGAAATGGGGGCCCTGGACTCTTGTCCTAGCTGTGTCACAGAGTTATTCTGGGTCAAAATGTGTTCATACTCATTCCATGCAGGAGCCCCAGCTTTCTAAGGGGTGAACAGCAAGACACTGACTTCAAATCTCTTCCTTTGTCAACTCCTCCTCCCCATGTGTCCTAAATATGTCCCTAGTCCCTTAAAAGCCCTTTCCCTGACATACTCAGTTGGTAAGATTTCATCCCATACACTCAACCAGTGGTTTGACTAAAAGAACACTTGCCTCTGTGAAAAGCCGAGGTGTCCTTGGGGCTGGTCCCACAGCCACTATGTAACCGAATATCCTCATTTCTCACCGGAGAACAGAAACACTTACAATCTTAATAAGCATATTGGTGGTCACACCTACTATGTGCACCCACTGTGCTCTTTTCTGACAAGGTCATATGATTTCCCTGCCATTCTATAAAGCAGGTATGACTCACCCCCTTTTGCAGAAAAAGAGTCTGTGGTTCAGAGAGGTACCCTGATATGGTAGCATACAAACTCACATAAAGCTGGCATGAAAGATTGTGCTCTTAGCTACCAGGCTTCAATGCCTCTTATCCTGAATATAGTTATTAGGAATAAATAATCCCTAATAATTTTTTTAGAAAACAGTAGAAAATTTTTACTTTGGTCAAAATAATTATCAATTATTGGGCTTTTTATAGACACTGGGCACAGTGAGGAGCTTTGTGTAAATCTTTTATAACATTCCTGCAAGGTAGCTAATGTGTCCCCATTTGATATGTCGATGGCTTGACAGACATGCCAGACAAGGCAAAACCCAGAGCTTGATCCCAGAGTAAGAGGACCTGGGCAGCATAGCTGGACTGCATACAGTATGAATCCGGCAGCATTCAAACAGCTTACTGCTGCATCGCTGTTATTTATTATTATCAGAAATAATAACTGGGGTTCATGGAGATGAATGCCACATGTTTTAGGGTTCCCTTCCTGGTGGGTTTGCATTCCTGCTTTGGGGATGTCAGCATTCCAAAAATGTGATTCCTGTGATTTCCCAGACTGCCTGGGGCTCCACACAGATGTGTGTGCATGTGTGGGTGTCTGTGTGTTTGCACACACCCGCCATGTGTGTCTGTCACACTGCAGGGAGCTTTTCCTCATTTAAACAGCCAATTAAAACCCACTTTGGCACTTAACGCATGTCACTGCTGCTCAGCACCCAGCTGCCTTCCCAGCAGGCCTTTAATTTGATAAAGAGCTTCTAATAACGACTAGCAGAGGCCCAGTAAGTTCATTAAACCTTATCCTTTATTTTGCTTCCAAGGTGTGCCCTCCTGTAAAAAGCCCAGGGTCTGTGTTTTTGCAAATGACTTTAGACAATGTACCATGCTCCAATGAGAAAAGTATGTCTGTCATGTCCTGGCAAGTTATACTTAAAGTCTCAATTTCAGCATCATGTCAGGCTTTCACGGAGGCCAGAAGCAGATGGAAAAAACCTCTGCACCCAATTGTATGGGAGCCAGAGTTAGCAATGGAAGATGCGTTTCCTCTGAGAGTATAATGCTGAAAGACGACCTGGCTGTCATATCGAACTCCATTTATCCCATTTCTTTAAAGTAATCTGAGAGCCCAGATGGGTTGTATAAACAGAAGAGGAGGTTCCTGGGAGTTCACTAGCTTAATGAAGCCCGTATGTTTGACTCATGTAATAAGTATTTAATCATGCTGATGAAATTCATTTAAACCTCAGCCACACAAGCTGGTGTCAAAGCCCTAGTAATGTCCACTTGCGCTAGCCGTGCTGGAGCAAGATATGCGAGACAGAAAGTTGGTGACATTTCACATGGTAAATGGGCTTTGGAGGGTAGTGCAGGGAAGAGAGAATGAGCTGTGAGATGCTGATTTGGAGCTCCAATGCCTCTGAGTCCTTGGGGTTCTGCTCCGCAGTAACCCCTGGTGAGGTGCTACAGGCTGCATAGTAACTCATGTGTCTTCTCTGCTGAGTTTCTGAGTGGTCAGTGCAGAGAAGATACATCAGTTAGGAAGCTTTCTACTGCTAGTAACAGAAATCTCAGCCCACAGAGATTCAACAACCTGGAATTTTTTGGAATGCACAGAACTAGAAGTCCTGAAACACAGTGCTTTCAGCAGCTTGATCACATCACTAAGGACCTGAGTCCATTCCCTGTCTCTGTTCTAAAATCCATGATGTATGAGTTGTCCTCAGGCCAGCTGCCTTCATGACCACAAGATGCCTGTCAGTACTAACTGCAATGGAGTATGAATTACTGCAGTGAAATAAGAGAAGAAACCCCTTCCTTTATTGATAAAGAAAACTTTTCTTAAAGCACTCAGTCCTGTCCCAGAATATTTTTTGGTCACAAGCCAATTACTACAGAGAGATGGGATCACCATGATTGACTTTGACCCGTGATCCCTGGGTGGCCATAGGGCAGCTCATATCAGCTCACAAGAGCTGACAGCACATGTCTCTCTCCACACCCTCCATTTGGTGATCTTCTGTTGGTAGTCTGAGACTATCCGTGGTGGGCATATTTATACCACAGGAATTGGCAAACATGACATACAGCGTTTTTCTTTTCCCTAAAGAGCCATCTTGAAGATAAACATCTAGCAAAAGGGATAAACATTATTGCAAAAGGGTCCCCTTCCTTAAGGCTGAATGCCAGAACAAAACTGGGGTTCTTTTGGCTAGGGAGAAAAATAGGGAGGTGGACTCAGAACAAAAATCAATATGATCTGAGGAGGGCTCTGACGCTTGTTCATTCTCTTTGGAAAACACAGCACTGGGGGTCTGAGTAAGACTAAAAAAAACTCATAAATAGGAGAACCCAAGTGACTTTAAAAATATCCCAAAAGAACCTGCCTGGGTAGGAAACACTTGTTTTTGTCAGTTGACCTCATTTTCCTGCCAAAATTGAAAACTTCTCTACCAAAGCTCTTGGTTTCCTTTTAGCTAAAATGGCTCCCTACACTTAATATATTTCACAGTCACCTGGGAGAATCTGCTAAAACTGCAGGTACCCAGGTGGTTTCCCTTGTAATCTGGTTCAGTGGGTCTGGTGTGGGGACCAGGAAGCTGCACCTTTAACAGCATTCTCCTCTTCGGTGACTCCAACACAAGTTGTCCGAAATGCATTTCCATGAAAAAAAGAAAAACACCTCTTGATAATCTAACTCAGAGTTTGGTAAACTACAGCCCTTGAGCCTAGAAATGTTTTTGTAGTCTTAAATGATTTTTAAAAGTCAAAAGAATACTGTATTGTGAATACTGTTCTGTGATGTTAAAATCATGTGAGTGCTCGCTTTGGCAACACCTAGACTAAAATTGGAACGATACAGAGATTAGCATGGTCCCTGTACAAGGATGACATGCCAATTCATGAAACGGTCCACATTTTTACATATGTATATCTGTGACTGATTCATGTTGATGTGTGGCAGAGGCCAACACAATATTTAAAGTAATTATTCCCAAATAAAAAAAAAAAGAGGGAAAAATTCTGTTTGAAATAATAAAAAAATGATATGAAATTCAAATTTCAATGTCCACAATAAAGATTTATTGGAACATGGCCACACATCTGTTGTCTGTGGCTGCCTTCACACTATAATGGCAGAGTTGAACAGTAATGACAGAGACAATATGGCCCAAATAAAGCCTAAAATATCTACTCTCTGGCCCTTCAGAGAAAACAGTTTGCTAACTCTTGGTCTAATTTGTTCCATTCAAGGAAGAACCAATGCAATGGGAAAGACTTCACCGATCCCCTAGTAGAAGGGTTTCCAGCTGATTAAAAGCTGGAGAACATCCAGATAACCAGCACTTCTGTTCCCCAGAGAACTCCAACCCGTGGGGAGTCCCCTCACCTTGGTACATAATAATAACAATGATCATTATGACTTACGTTATATAGAAAATTACGATTTGCAAATCATATTGACATGCAGTCTCCAACATAACATGGTAGGTATTATTACTATTATCTTTGTTTTACAAAGATATAAAGCAATAAGATCATGAGTATCATGAAGAAGAATTTGGACTCTACACTTTGTATCCTCACCCTATCCATGATCCAGTCATTAAAATGAAGTTGTAGATATTTATTTATTCATAAAGAAATATGGTCAAAATGCATTATGGAATTAAAAAAAAATAGGCTTCAAATTGTGATGCTGGAGAAGACTCTTGAGAGTGCCTTGGACTGCAAGGAGATCAAACCAGTCAATCCTAAAGGAAATCAACCCTGAATATTCATTGGAAGGACTGATGCTGAAGCTCCAATACTTTGGCCACCTGATGCAAAGAGCCAACTCTTTAGAAAAGACCCTGATGCTGGGAAAGACTGAAGATGAAAGGAGAAATGGGTAGCAGAGGATGAAATGATTAGATAGCATCACTGTCTCAAAGGACATGAACCTGAGCAAACTCCAGAAGACAGTGGAGGACAGGGAAGCCTGGCGTGCTGCAGTCCATGGGGTCACAAAGAGTTGGACACAGCTTAGCGACTGAACAACAACAACAAAAGGGGAAGGTGGGGAGGGATAAATTAAGAGTATAGGATTAACAGATACACACCACTATACATAAACTAGATGAACAACAAGGATTTACTGTATAGCACAGGGAACTATATTCAAACTCTTGCATAACCTATAATGAAAAAGAATCAAATATACATATACATATATATATAAAACCAAACCACTTTGCTGTATACCTGAAACACTGTAAAGCAACTGCACTCCACTTCAATTTTTTAAAAAATAGGCTACAGAAGAGCCATATATCACTTACAGGAAAATATCACTGCAATATAACAGAGTCAGATCTTCTGTGCTCAGATCCTGGCTCTGACACTTCCTGGTTATGTGACTGCTATGAACTGAACACTTGTGTCCAAATAGTCTGTCTCAAATCCAGATGTTGAAGCCCTAATCCCCAGTGCAGTGCTGTTTCGAGGTGGGGCCTTTGGCAAGTAATCAGGATTAGATGAGGTCATGAGGGTGGGGACCTCCTAGTGAGATTAATGCCCTTACAAAGAGAGAAAGAGACATGAGATCTCTCTCTCCCTCTCTCTGCCACGTGAGGATAGGGTAAAAAGGCAGCCATCTGCACACCAGGAAGTAGGCTCTCACCAGATACCGGGTCTACCTGCACCTTAACCTTGGACTTTCCAGCCTCCAGAACTGCAAAAAATGTTTATTGTTTAACCCATTCAGTTTATGGTATTTTGTTAGAGCAGCTCAAGCACACTAAAACAATGACCTTGGGCAAGTCACGTAAATTCTGGAAGCCTTACTTTCCTCATCCGCAAAATGAGTATAATAAGAATATATACTTCATGTGGCTACCATGAGGACTGAATGAAAAAAACCTGTATGTGGTAGGGAGAAAAATGGTGCCCCAAAGATGTTTGTGTCCTTGGCAGTCTACTCTCAAGATTTCATCCCAACCAGGTAAGTCCAGGAGGAGCTGAGAGGTTATACTAAGTGCTCCTTCCCCCTGATATCCCCAGGAGCAGAGGAAACCAAAGCAGGTGGTGGCTGCCTCAGAATCATCTTGGGAGTCAGAGGGGTAGGTGGTATTTCTGCTTTGTCTCAACTTATGTTTTGGAAATTTACTTGCTTTATCTGAACATCCTAGATTTAACTATTGTTTGGAATTTTGACTAATTTACCTAGTGCTTCTTAAATATATGAATTCCTAATAACCCTCATGGAAAGCAGTATAATTTCTTTATTAAGCACATGAGCAGTGGAGTCGTGTAGAATTCTTGGCTCTCCCAATTACTAGTTGTGTGATAATTATATCTCAGGAAGTTTTGTTTCCTCATCTGTGAAAGTTGGAAAAAAAGGCATTCCTGACAAGTTGTTGAGAGGATTCAGTGAGATGATGTAAAGTACTTAGCATAGTTCCTGAGAGGCAGTAAGTGCTCCAAAATGGAATCATACATTACTAATCCCCCACAATATGCCTTCAGGCTTCCCAGGTGGTACAGTGGTAAAGAACTCGCCTGTCAATGCAGGAGATGCAAGAGATGTGGGTTCTATCTTTGGGTCGAGAAGATTTTCTAGAGGAGGGCATAGCAACCCACTCCAGTATTCTTGGCTGGAGAATTCCATGGACAGAGGAGCCTGGCAGACTATAGTCCATGGGGTCACAAAAGAATAGGACATGACTGAACACATAAACACACAATATGCCATCATCCTGAGAGCAGGGACTCCTGGATCAAGCACTGTGGGCACCTTCCCCACACCCCACGAGGCCCCAGAGCATCCCAGAGTCTCCAACCCACACTTTATTTGGCTCTGCTGTTGAAAGGGGTACAGGAAGGCCCCTAGAGGCTGGGGAGGCCACCAGAAACCAGAAGGAAGGCAGCCACATGCAGCAGGCTGGTGCACTCGGAGAGCAGCCCTGGCTCCCCACCCTCCCCGGCCCTGAGACCGGACATGTTCTGCTGCTGCCTGCCACCTGTGGAACTGAAAGCCAACTGGGCTGACTGACATCAGCTCTCCTGAGCAGAACACAGAGGGGCTGCCGCAGGGTGAGCGTGAGAGCCATGGTGCTGGACTGTCTACCCTTGTTTCCACTTGCCAGTGCACGGCAGAGAGAAAAGGGCCCAATCTCACTGAATGGTTGCTCTTGCTTTTTGCTTGTGATTTCCTGCAGACGCTGGCCTCTACCTGGTAAATGCCCAAATACCCCCTGCAGGTTCAAGAGAGTGATGATTCTTTGCCAAGGAACTATGGACTTCAAGGGCTTCCCAGGTGGCTCAGCAGTCAAGAATCTGCCTGCAACTCAGAAGACAAAAGATTAATCCCTGGGTCAGGAAGATCCCCTGGAGGAGGGCACGGCAACCCACTCCAGTATTCTTGCCTGGATAATCCCATGGACAGAGGAGCCTGGTGGGCTACAGTCCATGGGGTCCCAAAGAGTCAGACACGACTGAAGGGACTGAGCATGCATGCACGGTCTTCAAAGCTGGCGATACTGCAAGGTACTCCCCCACCTCCCTCCCACTCTGTCTTAACTGTGCCTCTCCATGTTCTGGACCCCAAGGATGCCACTGCCTTGATAGAACCCAACAGCAATGCAAGAGTGCCATTTTCCTGTTCCCCTGTGACCGCTTGGAGTAAAGGCATGATTTGGAAGAAGTTCAAGACCCACTCACTGCACAGCACACACAGAGCAGTTTCAGGGTACCAGCTGCTCAAGGGCAGCACCGACAGGGCAACTTCTATGACTGCTCGACTCTCATGGAAGGAAATTCAGACCCTTTGGGTCTTCATGCCAAGAAATCAAGCTAAGATTTATGGATTCGTATAGCTGGAGGGGTTTTCCTGGTGGCTCAGACAGTAAATGATCTGCCTGCAATGTGGGAGACAAGGGTTCAATCCCTGGGTAGGGAAGATCCCCCAGGAGAAGGAACTGGCTACCCACTCCAGTAAGCTTGCCTGGAGAATCCCATGGACAGAGGAGCCTAGTGGGCTATAGTCCATGGGGTCACGAAGAGTTGGACATGACTGAGCAACTAACCCACACAGATGGGGGGAGGGAAAGAGAGAAAGAAGGACAGAGAGAAAACCCAACCTCACAGTCTTGAGCCAGGCCTGCTACAGGTGGAAAGTGGATCCTGGCAACCGACAAAGCCATAGCAAGAACACGATGGCTGGTGCCCAGGTACCACACAAAGAGCTGAAGAAGTGCCAGCGAAATGGATGTGGCTGCTGACCAACAGCCGTCATCCCCCGACAGGAGTTGCAGAGAGGATATGGGCTAGTGGAGCCTCTTTTTGTCCTCACACGCAATAGGTCCACAGGGTATGAAACCTGTTTGTCCTGGGAGGAGGGTGCAGAAAGAGGAGAAGGGAAAAATGACTGGCCCCCCCCTCGGGATCCATAAATCACTGGAACCTAGAGACCATGCCTGGGGAAGGTGGAGACACTACTTGGCACATTGCTGGTGGTGAGCCTGGAGGTCGTAAATCACCAGGCTCTGCCAACCACAGCCTCTCCCCTTGGCCCCATACAAAGGTGGTGTTGGTTTTGCTGGCACTGGAGCAGATGTCTGCTAGCTGATGGGATGCAGCCTTTGGGTGTGATGGGGGAGAGAGCTGAGTGGCTAGCTGTCCCTGGGAACTTGGCCTGATGGCTTGGAAGAGTTGGAATGTCCTTGGCCAGCTCTTTGTAAGCAGTCAGAAGCGATCAGGAGATGAGTCTCATGATCAGATGACTTGGGCTTGCCGGGGTATTTTTCCCAGGTTTCGGAATCATCTGAGGTCACTTGAGTGTCCTTGTTGTCCTTGTTGGGTCTCTCAAGTATAGCTCCCCGAGTTCTAATTGTTCAGCTGTGCTGCATTTGTTTAACTCGTGTGCTGAATTCAATGGGCTTCCCAAAGAGGTTGATGTGTCAAAACAGTTTAATAGTTTACCTCACCCCTTGCATCAGTTAGTGGCTGTACACAAAAAGGGACAGACTGCCAACAGCGGCTGTGCCCCTCCCTACCCTCCCAGATGGGCTACGTGTATCGCTGCTCCTACACCTGTGATGGTCCTGCCATCTGGCAAACACTTAACAATGCTTCAAGGCCCTGCTCAAATGTCTTGTCTCTGGGAAGCCTTACATGACATCTCCCCCCCATCATACACTAGAGGATTCACAAGAGTCCTTTTTTCCTTCACCTGCTTCATAAATGATTCTTGAGCCCCTACTATGTGCCAGATGCTGTTCACACGAGAGAAAATAAGATGGATGCAGGCTCTGTTGGAGCTTTTTCTGTTGTGGATTTAAGAGATAATAACATTTAAATAAATGAAATAGTCACACCTGGTAAGTGCTTTAAAGGAAATAAACAAGAAGCCTAAAGCAAATGACGAGGAATAAAATGGAGAAGTTGCCATAGGCTAGGCAATGCAGAAGGTCTCTGAGGAATGACACTCAGCAGAAGCTGGAAGATGCAAAGGGGGCAGCAGGAGGCGGTGTGCAGAGAAGGCTGGTGAGCAAGGACAGAGGCCCCTGCAATAGAAAAGAGTGAGGTGAAGATCACACAGGGCCAGGAGTCATACGGAGGAGGCACGCAGTGCATGCTCAGGGTCCTTCAATCACGTAGTATTTCACCCTTTCTTGGCAGGTGCTCTGCTCCATGGTTACCACTGGTTTATTTCCCTGTCTTCCAAGCTGAGTGTGGGCCCTTCAATGGCAAGGCTGTGTCTTGCTCATGATTGTATCTTTGGCACTACCACATTCAAGGTATCATGGATGGATGAGATGGGCAGTTGGGCCTTGACCACCTGAGTAGGTTTCATACCTGTCTACCCTTCCCCCTCACTCCCCTTCCAAGGGTGAGGAAGAAGCCCCTACTGGAAGAAGTGGATGCAGAGCCAAGTGGCTGAAGTAACTGACCTGGCCTTTGTCCTGAGATGACCTTGACACCTGAGACACAAAGTCCACAGCCCTGGAACTTCTGCAAGCTCCGAGAGCCTTTCCAGTTGCTGGCGGCACCAAAGGTTCTCAGCAAGCCTCCTTTTATGGACTCATCCCTGACTTGAATGCATGCCTGAACTTCGTGATCAGTTCCTGCCTATTGTTTCAGAATTGTTCTATATGATATCTGGTAAAAACGAAGCAAGTAATATACGTACATCAACACACAATTTGATTGTGGCAGCAGGTCTTCCCAGGTGGTGCAGTGGTAAAGATGAGGATTTTTGATCACAGGGATGCTTTTCTGTTCCAGTTCAACACATGCTCCCATGCCAAGCATAGGAATGTCAAGAAGAAGAATTTAGGCCCTGCCTTCAGGAATTTACAGGCAAGTTGGGGAAAAAAAGGACTTGTAAACAAGTAAATACCAGAAAAAGTGTTAATTGCTATGCTGTGAGCATCAGGTCAGTTACAGATAAGGGGATCAGTTTTACCTGGGGTGGAAAGGGATGGTAGGGGGCATTGGAAAGGTTACCATTTGGGAGAAACAAAGTACACATTGACCAGCCTGCCAAGTAAGGGTACTGCAGGCAGGAGGAGCAATATGAGCAAGGAGCAAGGAGGTCAGAAAGGGTACACTGTACTCACTGTGAGTGAATCTGGCTAAGTTTGAGAGCTGGAGGCTGGGGGAGAGAGGAGAAGGACAGAGGAGGGTTAGAGGGAGATTTGTGTGTTGGGTTGAAGAACTTGGATTTGATCCTGTTGGCACAGAGAGCCCCTGAAGAGCCTTAAGTAGGACAGAAGGTAGAGAGGTCATACTCACCCTGGGGAAAAACTGCTGGGGTGGTGGTGTGGAAATAGGATGGGAGGAGATCAAGCCAGGAGACCAGGAAATCAGTCCAGGCACAAGTGAGAGCTCTCACTGAGTTGTAGCTAAGGGCCAAAAGAGAAGGAAGATTCTGGAGGAGTTGTAATTCCTCGACCCGAATGCTGCGTCAGAGATGGGGAAGGATTTGGGCTCTCAGGGTTCCCTGGGGGAGGAAGATGGCATGGAGGCAGAATGCACAGAGAAGAATAGATCTGGCGGGAAATTCATCCTGTTTTGGACAGCTTCAGTCTGATGTACTCAGTACCAGTTAGACTTGAGCAACTGGGGTTCCTGCCTTCAACCCTACACTTTAAGGGCCTCATTTTCACCTTCTGGGTCACACCACTTTCCATGAGGCAATCAAAAGTCTGTGTGACCAAGAGGATGCGTCCACCTAGATCCAGTGACACCCCCCTCCCCAACCTCTAGGCTTGTTCTAGGGACCTGGAACTTGGAAATTCCTGTGCGTTCTTCCCAGGTCTGACCTCCAAAGGGTAGCCCATATGCACACTTCTGGCCCCAGGCAGTGTGGCCAAGTGGTGGTGTTTTGGTGGGATGAAGAGCCAGAGCTTGGGCCGGGGTGTCTATACAAATGTGTGTGTGTGGAGGCCCCTCATTGTGTGGACAGAGGTTGGTTTGGCAGAGAAGGACTCTCCATTTGTCCCCCACAAATGCCAGGAACAGACCTGGAGGTGACCTGTAAAGTTGTTTTCCTGTTGTTGTTTTTTTTTAATGTGGATCATTTTTAAAGTCTTTATTGAATCTGTTACAATATTGTTCCTGTTTTACCTTTTGGATTTTCAGGCATGAGGCACATAGTATCTTAGCTCCCCAACCAGAGATCGAACCTGCACTCCCTGTAGTGGAAGGTGAAATCCTAAGAATCCGACCACCAGAGAAGGCCCCTGGGGTTGTTTCCTTACTGTTCTGAAATTTCTTTTCTGCACTTCCCAGGTGGCACTATGGGCGAAGCACCTGCCCACCAGTACAGGAGACATGAGATGTGGTTTTGATTCCTGAGTTGGGAAGATCTCCTGGAGGAGGAAATGGCAACCCACTCCCAGTATCCTTGCCTGGAGAATCCCATGGAGAGAGGAGCCTGGTAGGCTACAGCCTATAGTGTTCCAGAGAGTCAAACATGACTGAAGCCACTTAGCATGCACAACCCCACCTCTGAGCAAAGAACAGTGAGGAAGGGATTGCATGAGTTTGTGCAACTCCTGTGTCTCCAGAGAGACAAAGACACACCTAGATGCCCAACAGGTGGCATAAAAGACAAAGAGAGGGTCCCTTCTCCTTCTAGCCTGTGGTCCTAACCCAGGCTTCTCTGCAGTCTTTTTTCATTCGTTTCTTTCACAGAAACCAGTCGGTCCCTCCCGGCCCTCTGCTCCGAGTACAGTCCTGCATCTTCTCCTGGGGAGTGGCCGTCTGGATGATCTTCTGTGTCTGGCCACCTCATCAACTCATCATCTTTTTAATAACCTCATGGGAAAGCGTGTTCTTTCACATTTGCCTCTTCATTTCTCCCTCCTCCAGCAATTTCTTCTCTCTCTCCTTCTCTCCCTGAAACCTTATTATAGGTGCTTTATAGAACACCCTGAGCTATAGATTGCTGAAGACCATGCACGGTAAAAGCACATGGCCCTGTCTCTGAATCATCCAGATCTGGTCCAGCTGTGCAACATCACCCATCCAGCTGTTTACTTGTGCATAGCCCAGCAGCTTCGTGATGTGGGACCCGGCTTCAAAGCTACTCTGTTAGCAGCCAGGAGCTCCGTGGGCACAGTTCACCTTAGATCACCGTGAAGAACCAAAGCAGCCCAGGTCAATGGCCCAGGCCCAGGCCCCTGGCAAGGCGAGCAGAGCCCTGCTGCAGCCTAAGGGAGGGGCAGGGGGTGACTTCAGGCCATAGGGAGCTGCCTGACATCTGTGTCCCTAGGGTGTTTCATAAGCCCCGCCAGCTCCTCAGTTTTGTTTCAGGGGAAGACGGGCTCCTGTCGCTTTATCACCCCATCACTTTCCCTGGAAATAACTCCTGCCCTGGTGGGAACCTTGTTCCACATGAAGGTGTGGAGATGATGCACTTATCAAAAAAAGACAACTCTGGCCTTAAAGAAAATGGTGCAGTGTCTGCCTTCCACAAGAGCCCTTTGCAGTTCCTTTTAATTAGCTGACGCTGTGTTCCCCTCAGGTGCAGAGAGCCTGGATCCCTCTGTCAACAGCTCTATCTATAGCGGCCCAGCGCCGGGCCCAGCCTTCACCCCGGGCCCCTCAGCGCTCACTGACCCCAGGGCTCAGCTGTGAGAATCAATCATCTCCTTCCAGAACTCATCATTCAGCAGCTGCAGGGCCTCAGCTATTTTTATCGCCCCAGGAAGCTGATGGCCAAGGACGAGCCGAGCTACCTTTGCGGGAGGTGCTGCTGCAGAAAGGAGCTGCGGGTTGTCAGGGCAGTTGAGCCTCTGCCTCAAGGTTAAATCCAAAAGGCCTGACCTGGAACGGAAGAGCACTTGACCTTCCTCCGCTCTGCAACAGCCAAGGCTTATGCTGGGGCAGCTGATATCCCAAGGTGGGGACGGGTCCGGGGATGCTCTAGAAGGACTTGGGGCAGGAGGGGGACACGGGTGTGCCTGGGCACCACAGGAGTATCAGAGATCACAGCATCTCTGGCAGCTGGCCTCCATCACCTGCACGGTCCTAGCCAACAACCAACACTTATGGGGCGCTTTCTGTGTGTCAAGCCCTGTACTGAGCCTGGCAATTCAGGGTCTGCCCCGGGGTCTGCCCCGGGGTTGTCCAGAGTCTAGAGAGGCCGAATCACACAGAGCAGCCTGAAACCCAGTCTGCCCATCACCCCCATCCCTTCGCCAGCCTGAGTTTACAAATCTCTTCCTGCTTGGCTCCCAGCGGAGGAACCTGTACGGTGGGTGTTAAGAGCAGGGTGACGCAAAGCATTTTGTATTTGTAAAAGTTCATCCAATACCCTAAACAAGCCCCTTCAGCACAGTCCTGAGGTAAGTCAGTATTTTTAGTCTGTTTAAAAATAGTCTGGGCGGCCAGTGTCGCGGCTGCCTGTGTACACGTGTGCTCGCCTAAGTGGGAAAAGCGCAACTTACCAGTGTCTTAACCATGAAGGGGGGAAGGGCTCAGATTCCCCGGATCTCTCTCACCTCCAGAAAGGAAAGAAAGGGGTGTGGGGAGGAAAGATGAGCTCCAAGGCTCTGTGTGTTGGCAGCCCTCTGACCGCAGGGGAAGGGAAAGCAGAGCCCTTGAAACACTCTACAGGCAGGAGAGGCGATGGGGGAGCTGATGCTCTTGATTATGTTCAGGCTCCAATGAGGGAGAAAGAAATGAGTTTGGTGGGTCCAGACCTTGTTCCTCCCTGAGCCAGGGAGAAGGTGGAGTGCCCAATGCCTTCCTTCTCTGTTGAGGAATGGCTGGGAGGCATGGCCAAGGGCGGCATACCCAAGGTGGACAGGGAGCTGCCCAGGGAATGTTACCTCTCCAAGGGCAGGGGGCAGGGGCAAGGGCCTGCTTGGGTTACCCAAGGCAGTGGGTGTCCTCGCCTGGGTGAGGCAGTGGCACTAGAGGTCCCGAGAGGTTTGTGGACCCACCCTGGGGTCCTGGAGTCCAGCCAGGCCAAGAACTCCCTCCTTACCTCAGGCTTTCTGAGGCTCCGAGTGACCAAACATTTTGCTGCCCTGGAATAGTCTCTCACACAGCCAGTGCCAAATTAGCAAATCATTTAAAGAATTATGTTACTTGACACTCTCCTTTATAGCTGGGGAGTATGCAAATTGACCTAACCTTTCTGGAGGACAATCTGGCAATTAGTATTAGACCTTAAGACTATTCACACCACTTTGAGCTCATCACTCCTGCTGTATAAATTTCCCCAAAGCAAAGACTGCCCAACTATAGCAGACTAGTGAAATGGATGCATCTGTTTAACGAAGTACTGTGTCATTAAGGGTTTAGTGACAGAGAAAGTGCTAAAAATGTAGTGGTCAATTTAAAAAGGCAGAATAAAGATGTATATAGAGTATGATCTCAAGATTTTTGTTACTCTAACAGTTACTGGAAGAAGAAAGGCCCTTGTTTAAGAAAATTCATTCACAAATCCCTTGTATTAGGAAAGAGAACTTGAGGGTCTGGTGTTGAAAGGTACAGAACAACAGGAGGTTTGGGGGGCTCTGTTGGCTTGTGGGGGAGAAGGGGGTATGGAACCAAAGGTGGAGGAGAGAGCTGAAGATACGAGTCCCAGATCCCCAGAGTCAGACATTCCCCACGGAGGTGGGGGGTGGGGGTTGTTGGGCTGCCTGCAGGGCACAAAGATGCCTGGCGCCCCATTTGTAGGTGCTACTGTGGCTGCAAGCTAAACCCTAACTCTGCCCCACCTGCCATTTTCAGTAAAGTCCATTTTAACAATAAATGCTTTGTGTGAGTGGACATTTGGGATGGAAATTCAAAGAAAGACTTAGTATTCATCTGGGTTCATGAAATGCAGAACGCAATTAAAATGGCTGTAGAAACAGATGCTTGGAGACTGAGGTGATCCAGAGGACGTGAGACTCCTGGAATTTCCAGAACACTAGGAAAGACTTCGGGCTTCTGGAGAACATGCAGGAGGCTTGAGCCTCTTCAGAAACATGAGGGGCTGGGAAATCCTTGTTGATGTCTGACTGCATGTAGGTATGCAAATATATACACACACAGAGGACTGAAAGAAGCAGGACCAGCATTTCAACAGTGGTTACTCTTGAGTACAGGGATTATGATGATATTTATTTTCTTTTTTATATGGTTTAGAATTTTCCAACTCTGGTATAATAAATGTACATTTCGTAACTAAAAAAATGCAGATACAAAGTACTGCCACTGCATAGGGCATGTGGAGTGTTTGTGTTTTTCTGTGGGTGCTCTGCCTCTGGGCTGATGAGAAGCTGGGAGGACCCAGACCGAGATCCTGCCACAGACACCGACTCCCCCTGGAACTCCGTGCAGCACTGGGTGGGGGGCCAGGGCCCTGCGCACTACGAACAGAGCAGAGACCACTGAAGCCCCCATGCTGGAGCTCTGGGATGCAGCGGACGTGTTCCAGTCTCGGCCACAGCTCACATCATCAGGTCTGTGAAAGGGAACCTATTTCCCTGCAAATTGAGGCACAATTACCACTGTTGGAAGGATATAATCAACCATGTCTCCTGGTGTCTCTGCCTTCCTTTGATCTCTGTTTATATGTATCTTCTAAAAGCTTGCGAGTAAAATATTCCACACTGATTTTTGTTTTTGAGTTTTTCTTCTCCTTATAATAGAGCAGAAGCCTAAACTGCTGGATTAGTTCTCTTTTCTCTGTTCTTTTATTAAAGGGAAACTACAGATAGTAAATGGAGATGAAAAGACAACCAGCCCATATGTTCACTGTACCTTTGGGTGGACAAGGCAACTATTTCTGTCTCAGATGATAATATGTTTACACCATCACACTTAGAACTTCTCTACCATTTCCTGTGTGGGGATGCAGAAATGCTTCATTGTCCAACCATTAATTCTCAAACCACTCTGAGGAAAAAAGAGAGGAAGCTGGGGGAAATTAATCGCAGTGTCCTTTCTCTGGATGGCACCCTCAAACTTTTTTGACTATGGCCAACTTAGACCTGGCAGAAGTCCCCACAGCCCCTCTGCCCATTCCCCCTTTTGAAAAGAAAAAATGCAAAACTCAGTAACGATTAAAAAAATTAGAGGAATAAACAAGAATCTTTCATTCACTTTATAAAAACATTATAAACTTGAACACACGAGTTTATACTATATTTATTATATATAATACCTATTTCTCATGCATCTTTATTTTATAATTTAATATGTAAGTATTTCACATTGTATTATATTTTATACTATGAAGCAATGTAGTTCAGAAGCTTAGTAGAGCTTAATAGTTCTTGTAGGCTTCAAGTAAATAACCTTTGGTAGTCTACAGTAATGCAAGTTTGTAGAACTGGGCACCATTTGCATGAAAGAAATCACACTTTGGATTTCGCAATCTCTTCCTGGCTCTTCCCTCGAGAAGGCCTTGGACCATCTCTTCCTGAGTAATAGCAGTGTAGGCACTTTGTGCATAAACCATTTTTGTTGGAAAATGATGCCTAAGCACAGTGGTGCTCTCATTTGTAGAAAACAGACACTTATTTCTAACCACAATTTTTCTTTTCACATCCTCTAAGGGCATGGCAACCCACTCCAGTATTCTTGCCTGAAGAATCCCATGGATAGAGAAACCTGGTGGGCTACAGTCCACAGGACTGCAAAGAGTTGGACATGACTGAGCAACTAATACTTAAGGCAATGATCTCTTTCCAGACCCTGAAGTGCTTTTTCCCAACCAACGTTCTTGGGGTAGTGGAGAGACCTGAGCACTGAAAAGACAGACTTACTTTGCCAACTTCTTCCTCCAAAGCCCAAGACATAATTCCTCCCCCTAGGTGGGAGGAGTGCCTTCCAGTTAAGATCTAGAGCGCAGAGTCAGAAGAAAGGCACAGAGAAACAGAGTTTGAAGAAAAACCAAACCATGTTCACCAGCTGGTGCTATTGGTAAAGAACACGCCCACCAATGCAGGAGATGGGTTCAATGCACCAATGGGTTCAGTCTCTGGGTCAGGAAGATCCCCTGGAGGAGGGCATGGCAATACAATCCAGTATTCTTGCCTGGGAAATCCCCTGGACAGAGGAGCCTGGTGGGCTACGGTCCATAGGGTCACAAAGAGTCAGACACGACTGAAGTGACTTAGTATGTAGCACAGAGAGAAAAAGATAAGATGAATGAAGGCAACAGGTGCCGGCTCAGTGACCACCTCCCATCATAGGAAAAGCCAGAGTCAGGGAACAATCAACCATCATAATCTTTGAGTGAGTGAAGTTGATCCCCACGGTCCACAGACACAGAACACAGCAAATAGAACTGCATTTAAGCGCTTCCATCCTGAGCGCCTGGCAAACTTCTACTTCCTTTCTGTTCTTTTCCTCCTAGAACTCATTTTGGATGCAGGCTTCTCTTAGATACAATGAAATCTCTAAGAAAAAGTTTGGGAGGGCTCCCAACCCTGTTAACTCTAAAAGAAACCCCATTGGAAAGGAATTTGTTTCTTTTAAAATTTCTCTAAAATTGGGGGTCTTTAAGAAGACCATTTTAGGACTATCATGCAGCACTGATCCTCTGTTTTTAGGACAATTTTAATAATTCATCAGCCACACTGCATTCAGCCAGCAGAGGTGGGGCCCTGACCACATGGTAATCAAGAGGCTTGGGGACAGAGAGGAGGAGTGAGGTCAGAGGGCACATGAAGGGCCGAATAGGGGAATCTCAGTGAATGGCAGTTGCCTGCCCTGGAGGGTACCAAGAGCAGATGTGACACTGGTGAGGCCAGAAAGGCAGAGGGACATGAAACGAGGTTAACAGCAGGCACACTGTGAGGGCATGAGAACGAGGTTAACAGCAGGCACACTGTGGTCAGTACAGGTCATAGAGAACACGCTGCCATTCACTTAAACAACTTAGACATCCAGGGACTCTTTGCATCAAGGCTTGGCACAGATTTATTTCCTTAAGTGAAAAACATGACCTGCAGTCGACTTCAGGGGCTGGTTTTCTCTGTACTACCAAAGTATAAATATCAGAAAATTTTTAGGTGAGATCATTAAGACAAAGGAACCCGGTGAACCTCTGGTACCACTCAACATGCAAGCGTCTCAAGGCCAGGTCTCCTGGGTCTCTGTCCCAGGCATCCGGTTGAAACAGTTCAGTCAGTCTACACGTAGCCCCCCTCCCCCCTCCTCCACCACTCCACTTTGGCCCCTGCCCCTTGCACACCCCCTTTGCTGTATACAATGCTGCCCATCAGCCTGCTCCCTTTCAGGGGGTCCTGTCATACATCCTCCAGAGGCCTGTCCTGGCTCCTCAGGAAGCACCCTGGCAAAGACCAAGGTATTTCCTAAGCTGGGCATCATTCTGTTTTTTTCTGTCTTCCATGGTAGCTAAACATCTCTCTGTGTGAAATTAAAAGATCTGATGAATTCTCCCTCACTTTTTATATCCTAAAAGGAGTGGGCAACGTCCCTGTGCTCTGGAGACCGCTGTGAACTTGGTCTGGTCTTGCCCACACACAAATGGGAATGCCTAGATGGAACCAAGGCCAGTGAAAAGGGTTTGGCCAAGCCCCAAAGAAAATAAGACGATTCGACCCCAAGGAGGCAGACAGTCCTGATTCCGGGCGCACGAGGTAAACGCCGAATGGAAATCCAACTGCCGCAGAGAGGGATTGCTCAGATGGAGCAAATGTGCTGTGAAACCAGCCCTTGGAAAGTCATCTGGAGCTCATCTCGGTGAAATCCAAAAACAATAACTGACTCCCCAGCCGCCCCAGAGGGACCTTCAGGAGCTCCCCTCGTCAGAAGCCCGGAAAGCCTCGGCAGGGGCGAAGCTCTGGGTCTCCGACTCTGCCCTTGTTTATTTACAAACCTGCTTTTCTTTCCCACCTCAGTTCAGCCCTCAGCTTTGCCCCCTGGGGAGCCCAGGGCATCCATCATGCCTCTCACTGGGCAGGCGCAGACACACGCATTAAAGAGACAGTTAACTCCCTGGCTGCCTCCCAGCCCCGGCAAAGAGATTCTCATGCGTGCCCCCGAAGGATTCCTGCTCGTGATTGATGGAAGGTGGGCAGACCCAAGACCCTCCTCGGGGCCACTACAACAAAAGTCAGAGGGGAGGAGAACCTGAAGGGAGTTGCTCCGATTTCCTAGAGAAGAGAACAACCCTTCAGGCTGGGCTTTGCCCATCAAGTGTATACCCTAAAATATCAGAGAAGTGGCTCTGGTCCCTGATCCCTATTTCATGCTTGTAAAGTGGTCTGAACTCATCTACATTCCTAGAGGCACCAGGAGTCACCACAGGAAAGTCTGCAACCCCATCAGCCAGGTCCAGACCAGCCAGGTTCCCACCAGCCACCCTGCCAGGAGGGCTCCCAGTCTTAAGCACAGCACAGTAACTGTGACTGCTCCTACAAATGAGGCAGAGCTCTGAGGAATTTAGGGGTTAGTTGCCTTGTAATGGACAGGGTTTTAATATTCACAAAAAGCAGAGCAAAATGGGGGACTTTCCTGAGGACCGATAGCTCCTGCCCCCAAACCTGGCGTCTACCCTTGACACCCTCCTAAAGCTCGGAGCTAGCCCCCTCTGGCTGGGTCTGTGATCTCACTTGGAAAATTCAGACAGTTGGGCTGAAGCAAAGAAGTTGGAGGGAGTCATGGGAAGGAGCGGGAGAATGTTTGTAAGCTGCTTAGCAGATGAAAGTGACAATGTGTCAAAATTTCCAAGCTGGTTTCCAAACATTCTGTTAATGGGTCTTCCAGAAGCCCATCTCCAAACAATCTGAAAGACATTTGGTTCCCAACTTTTTCTGCCACAACATGCAAGATGATGACATTCATGTGGACAATACACCCCCTGGACCAACCCATGCTTGAGCCCAGTTCCCAGCACCTGGCCATCCCCCACCCTCCCCATCCACCCACAAAAACAAACTGGGGTAACAATAAGTGTGAGGGGCTTTATTATGGGGTAATCAAGAAGCCACTGCAGTTAAAAAGAAGTTAGTGAACAAATCATTTATACACTTGATACTGTTCCAGAAGGAGCAGATGACAGTTGTCCACATGCAGTCTCACCTGGACCATGATTGGAGAAGCAGACCTGGGACCAGCACCCAGTTTCTTGAGGGTTTGTGTTGGACCTTGAGCAGCAGGCCTGGCCACCCCGATTTCAGGGCCTGGTGTCGGGGACTGGCCATCACTCCAGACCAGCACTTCCAGCCTTTCAGAAGCAGTTCCTGGGGCTAGTGTGGCCTGACACATGAGCAACTTAGCTTTCTACAACCCCAGGCTGTGGGCTGAGAATTTCTATGTCTGGCAGAAGTTGGGGTGACTAAAGTATATTTACACCATCACAATGATCATGCTTATGATCTCATGGCCCAAAAGAAGGCACGAGACCTGGCTCCTGGGTCATTTAAGAGAGTGGATAAGGCTGAGGGAGATGGGGAAACAACGCCCGTGAGAATTCCTAGCAAATGGGGTGGAAGGACTCTCTCAGCATCTAGGATCTGCTTCCTTTGTTCCACACCTTGGGCCTGCAACAAGCTGGTAACTTTTATTCCTTTCTGTTCTCCCCCCAACAGAGAATGCAGCTGAAAGTACATGTTTCAGGGCTGTGAACTGAAGCAGGAGTTGGTCATACCACACACCACTTGCCTCCACCACCACTCCCCACCAGACACCATTCTCAACAACGGCCAGAGGTCCCAATGAACTGTCATATAGAAGGCAATTGCCCACACCCATCAGAAGCCACTGCTGGCCTCCAGGCCAGACCAGCATTCTCTCAAGTGCAATTGAAACTGGAGTGGATGTTCCTCAGAAAGTCTAAATATGGGTCCCTCCCTCTCTTTTAAACATTTCTTAAATTGTGACTGCAGCCATGAAATTAAAAGACACTTGCTGCTTGGAAGAAAAACTTTGACAAACCTAGACAGTATACTAAAAAGCAGAGACATCACTTTGCAGGCAAAGGTGGGTATAGTCAAAGCTATGGTTTTTTTCAATAGTCATGTATGGATGTGAGAGTTGGACCATAAAGAAGGCTGAGAGTCCAAGAACTGATGCTTTTGAATTGTGGTGCTGGACAAGACTCTTACGAATCCCTTGGACAACAAGGAGGTCAAACCAGTCAATCCTAATATTGAAGTCAGCCCTGAATATTCATTGGAAGAACTAATGCTGAAGCTGAATACTCTAGCCACCTGATGAAAAAGCCAACTCACTGGAAGAGACCCTTATGCTGGGAAAGATTGAAGGCAGGAGGAGAAGGGAACAACAGAGGATGAGATGGTTGGATGGCATCATCGAATCAATGGACATGAGTTTGAGCAAGCTCAGGAGATACTGAGGACAGGGAAGTCTGACATGCTACATTCCATGGGGTCACAAAGAGTGGGACCTGACTCAGCGACTGAACACAACAAGTCCTCTGGGCAGAAGTCCTGGCATTTGTGCACTAAATAAAAACCTACATACCTCAGGCATTAACAAGGAGTTGTAAAGAGGCTTGCTCCTTTTTGTGGTGTAAGTCCCTTGTCCCTTCAGTTTGGGAGGAATTACTGAGTGGACAATAGTGATCCAAAGGCTCAGCCTGTCTGATTTGCAGCATCTGGTTCCTGGCCCTGTCATGCACTGACCTTGAGCAAGGGCATCACCACTGTCATCTTGGTTTCATTCTCATTCATCCCACATTAACCACATTCAGGTGTCATCAACTCATGGAGCTGTTCTTTGAGCCGAGACAGAAAAGAAATACAGAAACATCAAATGTCGGCTCCAGGACCAGAAGGAGTTTTGTCTCCCCGACTCTGGAAGACAGCTTGGTACATAATAGAGACTCAATAAATAGATATGTTGATAATCATGGAAAAGTGTCAGGACTGTAAGTGTATGTGTGTTTAATCGCTCAGTCATGTCCGACTCATTGAGACCCCATAGACTGTAGCCTGCCAGGCTCCTCTGTTCATGGGAATTCTCCAGGCAAGAATACTGGAGTGGGTTGCCATACCCTTCTCCAGGGGTTCTTCCTGACCCAGGGATTGAACCCAGGTCTCCTGCATTGCAAGCGATTTCTTCCCTGAGTCACCAAGGAAGCCCAGTTGAAAGTGTGCTGAGACAGAGGGGCTGCTATGGAAGGACTGTGATATTAATAACTTGCTGTTTGTGCACACAGGACTGCTCACAACAGATCAGCACTCAATTGTTCCATGGTGAGTGTCATCAGTTTGCTATAGCTGCTGTAGCAAAGTCCTACAGACTGGGTAGCTTAGGCAGAAGTTGGTTATTTCACAGCTCTGGAGGCTAGAAGTCCAAGATCACAGCGTCAGCAAGGCTACTTCTATCTGAGGACTCTGATGGAAGATCTGTCTCAGGCTCTCTCCTTGGCCTGCAGACAGCTGTCTGCTGCCTAAGTCTCTGCCCATCGTCCTCCCTTTATGCACGATTCTGTGTCCAAATTTCTCTGTCTTATAAGCACACCAGTCCTATTGGACTAGGGCCCACTTAAAAGACTTCGCTTTGGCTTTATTACGTTTGTAAAGGTCCTACCTCCAAATAAAGTCATGCTCTGAGGTGCTGAGAGTTAAAACTTTAACATATGAATTTGGGGGTGGACATAATTTAACCCTTAAGTATGTTTAAAAAATATTAGCTGTTATTAATGATGACAGTAAAATCAACATCATGAAAAAGTAGAAACCAAAACAAAATCATTAATAATATTTATCAAAACTAAGGGACTTCTCTGGTGGGCCAGTGGCTAAGACTCTGCACTCCCAATGTGGGGGCCCAGGTTCGATCCCTGGTCAGAGAACTAGATCCCACAAGCTGCAGCTGAGAGTTCACATACCACAACTAAAGATCCTGCATGCCACAATTAAGACCCGGCACAACCAAACAAATAAATACTTTTTTTTTAAGTCAAAACTGTTGCCTCATTAATTCATAATCTTGACCGTGTGCAGATTCCCTAAAAAAAAACCTATGAATAAAACCATCATATGACCCAGCAATCCCACTACAGGCATATACCCTGAGGAAACCAAAATTGAAAAAGACACGTGTACCCCAGTGTTCACTGCAGCACTATTTACAATAGCTAGGACATGGAAGCAATCTAGATGTCTATCGACAGATGAATGGATAAAGAAACTGTGATACATATATACAATGGTATATCACTCAGCCACAAAAAGGAACACATTTGAGTCAGTTCTAGTGAGGTGGATGAACCCAGAGCCTATTATACAGAGTAAAGTAAGTCAGAAAGTGAAAAACAAATATTGCCGATTAACACATATATATGGACTCTAGAAAGATGGTACCGATGAACCTATTTGCAGGGCAGCAATGGAGACACAGACTTAGAGAACAGACTTGTGCGCAGGGAGGAGAGGGTTGGATGTATGGAGAGAGTAACATGGAAACATATACATTATCACATGTAAAACAGCCAATGAGAATTCACTGTGTGACTCAGGGAACTTAGAATGGGGCTCTGTAACAACCTAGAGAGGTGGAATGGGAGGGAGGTGGGAAGAAGGTTCAAGAGGGAGGAGACATAGGTATACTTATGGCTGATTCATGTTGATATTTGGCAGAAACCAACACAATATTGTAGAGTAATTATCCTTCAGTGAAAAATAATTGAATTTAATGATAAAATAATTCATAATCGTCCGATAGCTCCAGAGCCCAGAGATAAAGGCCATGTTCCTTGGCCTGGAGATCATGGACTTCCCACGCTAATGCTTTATCTGGTTTTCCAGCCTTTGCTCCTGTCTAGGCAGTTTCCCCAACTTCCCCCAAGTTCTCCCTGGCACCTCAGCTCAGGCTGTGCTCCCCCTGGAAAGCCCTTTGTGCTCCCCTCTGTTTACCCAACTTAAGCTCATCCTCAGACTCCCAGCTCTAGGCTCTGCTCAGAGGGGGTTCCCTAAGCTGGGTTGTCAGTCAGTGTTCCAGCGCACTGAAGGGAGCTCTGAAGAATAAAGGAACTATTTTCAGAGGTGTGAGGAGGCTGATGGAAACCAAACAGGGACCATGGGGGCCCATGACAGCAGGAAGCCACACCATCCTGCACCTCCCAGAAGCTACGGTTTTAGGGGAACCAGCCAAGCCAGAATCACAGTCGACAAAACAGGGGGACAAGATGGGGAAGAAATAGGGAGACTAGATCCCAGACCTCACTCTCCTTCTGCCCCCTGTCTCCTGTCTGTGGTTCCACGGCCCAAGTGGAAGGGAGGGCCAAGGCCAGGCAATGCAGGCTCTGGTGGTCGGTCCCAAGCACCGAGTAGGGAAGAGAATAGCCCTGGGCATGAGTAGGGGCAGAAAGAACCATCAGCACACATGCTGGCCCTGTCTGTCTTACCTTCCTCTGAACCCACATGGCAGTTTTTATCTGGACCACGTATGTGACCCATAGCCAAACAAACCACCCTGGCTGGTGATCTCACTTTCTGAGTGTGTGGTTGTCGCTATGATTAGAGGACAAGCCCCAAAACAGAGAGCATGTCAGATAGCTTCCTCTGTCCCCTCCCTGCTCCCCACCTCCCTTCCTCACCTACCCCCCACCCACCATGCTGAGTATAGAGCTGGGCTTGTAGTACGTGCTTAGTAAATCAAGAGCTGCATACAAGCTGGGGTTTGGGAGACGAAGCGTGGGTGGGATCCATACAAATACATATTGAAAAATCACCGGCTCTGGAAGAACAATTGTCAGGCCCATTTCCTGCTGCGGATGGAGCCAGGAGACACTGGGGGTTTGGCAACCTGACAGCTGAGGAGCAGCCAGGGAATTTAGCAGGAGACAGAGAAAATGAGCCCTGCGGGTCTGGCCCAGCCCCATCAACAGCAGACTCAAGGCAGACTCTCTCTTCCCAGACTTGGGGGCCAAGGTGGGGTGGGAGCCCGCTCTGTTTGCTCAGGTCTGCGGTTAGCTAGAGCACCGGGAGTCCAGGAGGCAACAGCAGTGGTTTGGAAGCTGATGGCTCAGCCTGAGGCCAGGCAGAGCGGGAGGGCATGGAAACTGCCACCTGAAGGGAGAGCCTGGATGTGTCAGTTGTGCCCCTGCCACACCCCAACCCCTCACCGGGTTGAAACTGCCTGCCCTTGACATAGGCTGGTTTGGGGCCAGGGGTAGCCACGGAAAGAACCAGCAGTGGGCATCTTCCTCAGTGGCAAACCCGTCCATATTCTAGTAACTGGTGTGTGTCATGGACATCGTGGTTGTCACCTCCACACATCTTTTCCAGCCCAGAGAACTTCCTGGTCATTTCATTTCCAAGGACTCAGCATGGACAATTTTAGCCAGTGAACTTCATAGGGAAGTCTTCTGGGAATCTTGTAGGAAAAGAGATTGACAAAGGTAATCTCCCTTATTTCTCTGAATGCAGTGTGTTGACATTATGCCATGACACTGTTGCCATCTTCCTCTTACCACAAGGTTAAGCCAACACTGAGGCCGGAGGACAGACTGATGCAAAAAACTTCAGTCTTTGATGAGACGATTGAGCCCCCAAAACAAACAGTCTTCACACCTCACTACACCAGTATCTCAGTTATGTAATAAATGGCCTTATCATTTCAGTCAGCTTCAATGGGGTTTCTGTTACTCACAGCCAAGAGCACCCTATTTGTTATAACCAGAGAGATGATCAGCTAAGTGAGATAGACTATCTTCCTCCAAGTCCTGAGCAGGGCAGATAGTCCTCCAGTGGTTCAGGGAAAGCCTTCATTGTTACACAAACATTTACTGAGAGTTTCTTATTTGTTTTAATATCTACCCATTTAAACATACAAGTAGAATATCAAACCTATGACACAATTTTTAAAATAAATTTCTCCATGTAAAAATGTGGCTTATTTCAAAGGAGAACACTAGGTAAATGATAGTATGCATATCACAAAGTAAAATACGAGACACAGAAAGCAATTTTGCAATACAGGCTAATCAGATCAGAGGCTAATGAAGAACTGGCCAGTAAGGAGTGAGAGGAGATGAGGTGAATCACCGTAAGTGAGAGGTCTTCAGTCAGCAAGTACTGATTAAGTCCCTGAAATTGCCAAGTCTGGACCAAGCACTGGGGACACAGCAAAGAACAAGGCTGCCATCTGCCCAGCTGCCCCGGGGGCTTCCAGAGTAGCAAGGAGATGGATGTTGACTAGGAAACTTTGCCTCCAATTATTTAATTACATCTGGTAAATTCTATAAGGGAGACAAAGGGGTGTTAGGAGTGTGTGTATGAGAAAGACTCAACTTCACTCAGAGGGTCCGAAAAGTCCAGAGAAAGAAAGCAAGAAAGGGAAAACTCTCCAGAGCTGCTTGCACACGGGCCCAGCTCAGCTCAATATCCTTAAAATGAATTTTTATTCTAGGAGGCTGTTGTGGCCTGAACTGTGTCCTTTCAAAAACTCATACACTGAAGTCCTAACACCCAGCACCTCAGAATGTGACTGTACATGGAGATAGGGTCTTTAAGAGATAATTAAATCAAAATGAGGTCATTAGAGTGGGCTCTAATCCAATATGACCAGTGTTCTTACAGAGTTTTCCTGTGGCTCAGATGGTAAAGAATCTGCCTGCAATGTAGGAGACTCAGGCTCGATCCCTGGGTCAGGAAGATCCCCTGGAGAAGAAAATGGCATCCCACTCCAGTATTCTTGTCTGGAGAATCCCATGGACAGAGGAGCCTGGTGGGCTACAGTTCATGGGGTTGCAAAGAGTCGGGCATAACTGACTATAAGAAGGAGAAATTTGGACACAGAGACACGTTTGAGAGGGAAGACAGTATAAAGTCACAGGAGAAACTTGTCGTCTACTAGCCAGGAGCGAGACTGGAGCAGAACCTGCTCTCAGGGCCCTCAGAAGGAATCAGCGTTCCTGCCACCTAGATTATAGACTTCCAGACTCCTAAACTGTGAGACAATGAAGTTTTGTTGTTTAAGTCACCCTGTCTTTGTTAAGGGAGCCCTTGTAAACTGATACAGAGGCCAAAGTGAGTGTTTGTCCTTTACAAGTGAAAGAGTCCCCACTGCCCTTGGGAGCAAGGGGACTCAAATTTAGGAAGGGAAGATCCTGGCTGGGCTTGCGGACTTGGCAGGACAGCTCCCCCTCTGTGCCTGGTAGGCCCCATAGTCCACCTCCATCCCTCCCACTGCCCCACGTGGGAAGGTGCAGAAGACACCCGTCTTCCCTCCTGGATGGGGAGTGAGCTGGGAAGGAGAGCCCCCACTCCTGCCAGGTTATGGGCTCCCTGATGTTCTGACCATGGATCAGTTATAACAGTCCTTCAGGGACAGCGGGGTTTACTGCCAGGAAGAGAGACCCCAGGAAGCCAGGCTGTCTGTCCTCAGGACAGTTGGGGTGGAGTGAGATTCTTCAGCCATGACTCATGCAAGGTTTCATGGGGAAGGGAAGTTAAGAGAGTCATACAACCATACTGAAAAGCAGTTAAGCCCATTTTCATGGCAGTATTACACAGAATTAAAAACTGCACTATTTGCGACCACAGCCGCCATGAACTAAAGCACAAGCAGGCTGGGCAGGATGGGCTCGGCGCTCTAACTCGGTCTGGGCACACGTGGGCATATCCAGGGCAGGGAGCCTCTGCACTTGACAAGAAAAGGCCCTTGCCCTTCTGTCCCACTGCTCTTCCTCGGACCCCTTGAAATTACCTGGGTGGCTGCCCCAGGGTGGGGACACGGTTAGAGCTGGTCTGCGCAGTGGGAGCCAATGAGACTCACTGTTGTCCTGGGGAGAAGAAAACCCCCCAGGCAATCTGTAGTCTTGCCTAGAGGTGACTCGTTTTTCCTTTCCCTGAGTTTCTGGGCCTGAGCAACACCTCTGGCAGCAGAGAGACTTGGACAGACAGCATTGAGGAAATCCCGGAGAAGTGGAGGTCCCAGCAGGGAGAAAAGCAGGCTCTTTCATAGAGGACAGGAGACTGACGGGTGCTAAGTTGGGGGGTTGGGGCTTAGCCAGGGGCAGTGCCACACAGCAGCCAAGGCTCAGGGGGCAGGGCAGGTAATACTTTCAGGCCAGCTGGTGAGAGCAGTGATTCTGTCTGCCTGCTAGCGTTTATTGAGTGCTAACTGTTTACACTGAACAACAGTAACAACAGAAGAGAACTTTAAAAACAGGAGCGGATATTCTCTGGCATCCCTGTCTTTGAACCTGGCCTGGATGACAGCGCATCTCATCCTCTCCTTCCCATCTTCCAGTGGAGTAAGCCAAAGGCCACCATGGTCATGGAAAAGGGATTTATGTGTCCAGCTGCTTCAGCTGTCCCCAAGTTCACTCAAGTCCTATTTGCGTTGTGCTAACCTGGTTTCCAGAGTCAACAAACCAGCATGTGCTGTGCGCACTGCCAGGGGGACATACAGAGCAGCCCAGGTTGGAGGACAGGCCTGCAAGGATGTTTTCAACCTACCTGAAAGAGAGAGACGTGCATTTGAATCACCACCAAGAACACAGGTGTTGTGGGTGGAGGTGGTGAGAGCCCCGAACTTTGGAGAGCAAGAGGCAGCTGTTTGCTCATTTACTTCTTCAAGCCACCCTCAAGTGATCCCTGTCCTTGCCCGTCCATGATGAAGAGGAAACAACATTTAGAAGCCAGCACAAGGAAACAAACCATACTCTCCCAGCCCTCTCTCACTCCTTACCCTTGTCCCAGGGTGGTCAGGAAATGCCAAAGGAGCTTTCTTTCCCACTCTAAATAATTCTTGATAATAATGACCAGAACTATTCACTGAGGTTCTGTTATCTGTCCAGCATTGCACAACTATTCTTTTCAACCTTCACAATGATTCTGCCAAATAAATGGAACCTCCCCATTTTACAGATGCGAAAATACAGTGAAATATTTAAGTTCCTGCCCAAGGCCCACAGCTGAAGCCAGGATTTAGTGCAGGAGAGTCTAACGACAACGGTTTCCTCCCATCCTGCCTCGAAACTGTTCCGTGTTCCCATAATCAGTGATTACAACTAATTCAATTTCAAGAATAATAAATTTGGAGTGTGTCTGAAAGGGAGTTGAGCAGCTATAAATAAATACTCATGTCTATTTCTCTTGAGCAAGATCCAGTAAATTATTAGGAGGCACAGTTCTACCTGGAATGCATTTTTCATTTAGGACACAAGTCAGCAGTGGGCGGATCTTTCTCCAGGCTTCACAATGCAATAAGAGTGAGGCCGTCAGCACTGTTTCCTTGAATCTCGCTGTGCAGTGGCAATTTATTCTAGGAACCACACTGCAGAACATGACCAAAAATAGAAAGGTAGGTTTTGCATATTTCCATTCCCTAATGCTAGCACCTTGACCCTGTCCATAGTGGTCTGGCTTGACTACTGGATAAATCAAACTTTATTGACACTTGATGTGTTCTAAGTTGGCTAGAAATGCCAAGTACCTCAAAGGTGACTGTTACCTTCAGAAAAGCACTTACATCAAAGTTATATTTTAAGCATGTTAACCTCACTTGATGCGAAGGTTCTAAACCTCAATAGACATATTGAAGAATAATGTATTCTTCATCAGGACTAATGTTCTTCCTAATACATTAGGATAATAGGGCTAATGTATTCTTCAAGGCTTGGGCCATGATCAAACACAGGTTTTGACTCAAGGTTTTTAAACAGTGAGCATGACTGACTGAAGAGATTCAAAATGACAGGGACCAACAACAGCAACAGGTCCATTTAGGTCAATTCCTGACCATTATGGTCTGGGTGTGTGTGTGACCCAAGTTGCTTCAGTCATGTCTGACTCTTTGTGACCCTGTGGACTGTAGCCCACCAGGCTCCTCAGTCTAAGGGATTCTCCAGGCAAGACTACTGGAGTAGGTTGCCATGCCCTCCTCCAGGGGATCTTCCGAACCCAGGGATCAAACCCACGTCTCTTATGTCTCCTGCATTGCAGGTGGCACTAGAGCCACCTGGGAAGCCCTGATGGTCTGGGCAGTTGACCCCCAAAGAACAAGGCTAAGTTCCCACAATAGTCAGGAGATGGAGGCAGATAAAGCTGAGATCCTGAAGCAGATACAAATCCAATGGTGAAACAGAAGGCAGAGGGGCAGAGAAAACTATGAGGTTCTATCTGTTTCCACTTGGCCCCTACTGGTGGCTGACTTCCCACCATTAGGTATTCATCCCTTCTAGTCAATGCAGCCCTTCCCAAATGACCATCAGAGGCCAGCAGCAAAATAAAGCTAGTGAAATTTCCTAAACCAGTTCTATTTCTTGTAAAAGACTATCTTTTAATCTGAAATTCTACCCTTTCCACTATTTGTTGCTGTTAAAAAAAAAATGCTTTCTTTTAAGAAATAGTGGTGATATTCTTGGGTGGGAATTTGTTTTCTTTTTAATGTTCCCACTTAGCAAAATAAAAAGTTAGCACTTTGTCGGGGGTTGCCAAAATTTTTGAAAATTTTACTGGCCAAGGAACCTCTGCATTAAAACATTATTCTCGGAAAGCTCATCTTTAGGATGCAGATCGTGCATGGTAAGCCCAGAAGAGGCCGTGAAAATGAGCTTGTGGGTTCCTTTTTCTTGTTCAGTGAACATCAGGCAGTGCTGAATGGGGAAAAGACTTCAAACTGGGAAGGGGTCAGTCAAAAGGACATATTGTTCCTTTTATAATTTTGCCAAGGCTCTTCCTAATTGCCTTTCTGCCAAAACAAAAACAAAAGATGAGAATAAATCCCCCAAGGAAAAAGGAGAACCGAGCAGATTATGGTCTGGAAGGGAAGCTTTATTATGGGTGACTTACCGTCCTTCAAGAAAGACGGGTTATTGTTGGGGCATCTCTAATCAGTGTTCTCTATCTCTCCAAAGTCCTCAACAAAAGGAAATTGCCTCCAAATGAAGCAAGAACACATCCACTTAGTACTTGCTGTTACCCCAGACTGGAAATCTCTTCTCCCACCTTCTCTCTTTTGAGGCCTCAATTCAACCTTTTCCTGATACTCATTCCCACTCTCCCAGGCAGGCCCCACCCTTCCTTTCTCCAGGTTCCCGTGGTACTCTGTTCATACTTCTAGTATCACACTTCTCATTGGGTATTTTTAAACAGGCCATTTCCTTCCGATTACAAAAACATAGAAGTTTAAAATGCTCAAACTTAAAAATAATAAGTAGCAAACTTAGGCAAAGTTCACTATGTACCTGGTCTTCTAAGCAGTTCACAGATATCAGTCCCATTAATCCTCTCAATAACCCAATGGCTCAGTATCTCAAGTGTGGCCCTACTTTCACAGCCAGAACAAGGTCCCATCCATCTTCCTGCCTCTGGTGACTGACATGGTGCTAGCCACAGTCAACGTTTAATAAAAGAACTCTGAAATTACAAGAAAGACAATGTTTGATTTGCCTATTTCAAATGTTGCCTAGTCTAGGAATACAGGGCTGGTCTAGATGATGTTTGAGAGCTTTTTCCAGCTGTTTAATTATGGGACCCTATCATTAATTTGCATACACAATGGTCATACCAAATGTATGAATATATCAATATACTCATAATTTATCAATTTATTAATCACTAACTGGCAGCTCTGGGTATGTAATTCTATCACTACCTTGGATGTTATAAAGTTATGTGGGTGTGTACAAAATTAGTTAAAAGTGTGTGTGTCCCAAAAGGATTAGCAAATTAGTACATTGTGCCTATGTCAACACTTCTATTTTTAAACAAAATGATTTACTTACTTAACTAACTTTTGGCTTTACTGATAGCTATTAGTACAGCAGATTTGTATTTAATTAAGCAGAAAAATAATAAACCATGTTGATGTTATTCCTCTAAATAACTGCTTTTTAAAAACATCTCTTTGCTGGGAAGGCAAAATGGAACTGGAGAAGGTCCAGAGAAATGCAATAATATGGTCAAGAAAACGGAATGGTTCCTATACAGCCAAAAAAACAAGCAGGTCTCTTTCTCCTGGAAAGAAGAGGGATGAAAGAAAATGCAATAAATCGCTATAAAAATTGTGAAAGAAACAAAGAAGAAAAACATAGAGTGTTAGTTCCATATCCCAAAATAACAGAAGTACATTTTCTTTCTATCTTGGAGATCAAGGTAAATTTAGGAATGTAAAAGGAAATGTGATTGTCTCTGCATTACGGAAGAGAAAAGTACTATTTGTTCCACACTGACAACCTGGAGCTGGTAAGTGGTTTAGAGGTGTATGGATTAAGGAATCATAACAAATTATTAATGGAGATAGGAAGTGGGGGGAGAGAAGAATTTCCTAAACTGACAGACCTGACACTGCAGCCTGGAACCATGCCCTTTACCAATCATGCCTCAAACCAGACAGTATGCTGAGTGGATCATGAATATAGCATTTGTTTGAATGTATATATCTACATTTCCTATTGTATTTATATATCAGTTAGATGATGAGTTTGGTTTTTCACTAGCATGGGTAACTGAGCAGTTTCGCAGCATCACTTTTATATAACAATAGTTATCTTCTAATAAGAGGTCTTATTTTCCCAACACACGACAGACCTTCCTAACAGAACTACCAGCAGGACACTAACTAACACATGAGCTCTTTGGCTGGTCTGTTGAACGTTAGCTCAAGTTCTGTCCTCAGCCATAACACATCCCTCTCTCTGTTCTTCCAGTGATTTCAAATCACTGAACTGCTGTGTGTTCCAGATGCAACAGCCACGTAAATGATCCTTCTGTTCATAAACTTGCCTTGCCCTTGGGATGCCAAGTCCTGGCAGCCACGCCATGGAGGTGCCCACAGGGACCTGTTCTAATACACGAGAGGGGACGGAGAGAAAAGGGTCAGCACCCCTTCCGGGGTTTTGGTTCGGCATGCTGTTGCCACTCCTCTGGCTTCTCCTGACAGAGCCTTCACTTAACAGATCATCACATTTCACCCTGGAGAACATGTGATTTCTATTAACATTGCAGCGTTGCCTGGCAGGGCGGCCAGCTTTTCTGTGGCTGCTGGATGCGTGTGGTGCGTCCACAGAGCAGGGGCAGCGCCAGCCTGCTCAGTTCCAAGTAAAATCTTGGAGATCTTTGCCTTAAATAGTAATTATTCTGGCAAAGGTCCTTTATACCTTGCTCTAAATGTTATCCCTCCAATAGCCGAAAACGACTTTGTGGGAAGTCTTTTTTGTTTCAAAAAGTTTTAGTAAAGGCATAGCAGTGTCAGAAATGGAATATGTGTGTTTTTATAGGCCATTATGAAATGGACTTGCAGTAACTAACAATTATTTCACACACCCACTCGCCTTTTCCAGAGACCTTCCAGGATTCAAGATCCCAAACCAAGCACAGCCTTGTGTGTTCCCAAACTATTTTTTCTAAGTGCTAAAGAGAAATTCCCATGAAGCCTCATTCTTCCAGGATGGAGCACCCTATCCATGCCAAAGAAAAAATACCCGTAAAACTGTTTCTCAGTATTAGGGTACATTATGGATATGATTAGTCCAAATCTCCCTGGTCATATAAAATATGTCACATAATTGTTTTTTGGTCAGAGAGGAGTGTTACAAAATAAATATTTCCCCATTAGGGTACACTGGGAAATGTTTGCTGACACCTACACTCAAACCCAGCAGGTTTCCTTGGAAGAATTTGGCAAAGAACAGCCCCCTCCTTAATGAGGTGCTGGAGTTGGTTGAAAATTAAATATTAATTTACAAAAAATTTTTGCATCTTAAAAATCGAAACTATGGTCTGCCTGTGGGCGTCTACGCCTTCTATGTTCCTCTGGCTTTTGGTCTGTGAGATGAGTTGGGTCAACCAAGGATCATCATCTTTTATTGAATTGCATCATTCTTTCTCTTTCTAAAACAGTCTGTGGAAAACATCAAGAAGTTTGGGTGTTTTTTTTTTTTTTTCTTTCCCAGAATTTTTTTCTTTCTCTATTTCCCCTACTGGAAAATTCTTTCTGAAACCATTGATGGATTGTTTCATTTGATTCCAGGAGAGTCACAGTTGTGAGGGCCATGGTAGAACAAATCAATAGGTGTGATAATTACTGGCTCTTCTTGGAGAATTTTTTTTTCTACACCACACATTCTAGAGAGTTCGTGCCCCCCCCCCCAACCAGTCATGCCCAGTTGCTCTGAGGAGTCTTGTCTGCCCTGGCTCTGACTGCCAGGTTGAAGCATGATGACCACAGAGCTGCCCATGGGGCTTTCACTGCCCCTGGCCACCAGGGGGTTTAGTGTCTTCATTTTCAGCTACTCTAGGGCTTTCAATTCCAGATCCAGGAATTTTCCCTCCAGCTCTCATGTTCTTAACAGAATTCCTCTCCTCCTTTCTACACATTCACACACTCAGTCACTCAATTCACACAAAACTTTGTGCAGATATGTGGTCTTAATTTGTAAGTCGAGGGATGGTTGCAAATTATACTGATCCTTCCAAGGCAAACTGCATACATTTTAATCCCTTAAGGCTCTGAAAATATTTCTCTTACCTCTAATACTGGAATTTCAAGGCACCAGAGTAGATGAGCAGGATTTAGAGGCAGGCTGGCCTTTGAGGATTCTTCCAATCACAACACTGGCCCTGGCTGTGATCTTCAGATCTTGGGGATGGGAGTTTCAACACTATCAAGAATGCAAATCAGTCTACACATTTTAACACCCATTCGCTCTGAAAACAATTGTTCTGGGGGAGGAAGATGGGAGATGAAGAGCTTGACAAAATAATTCTAAAGTGTATTTAAGAGAATAAATACCTGAGAATAGCTAAGGAAGCCTTTAAAAGGAATAAAGAGAGGGTACATGCTTGATTAGATATGAAAACCTATGAGTTCCACTCCTACCTAGTACGTAGAAAGGTTGAAAAAGTACCTCTCCCATCCTCACAACAATCAGCAGAATCATCACTTTTCTTGAATCCATCAGAAAACTAAGGTCATATAGAATCAAAAAGCCTGAAGGCTATGTATAGACAGACAACCTCTCCAAGAAGAGATGAAACTAAGCAAGGGCTTACTTGTGGTTGAGTATAGGAGGAAGAGACATTGGGTACCATACAAAACTAAGCTAAAATCAAAAGAATTCAGCTAAAAGTTGTAACAAATTGTGAAAGGACAAAAGTGGACTAGCATGAGAGTACAGCACCCCTGGGGGCTGCAAACACAAGAGGAATTCACACCCATTTGCAGGCTCTTCTCTGCAGACATCCACTCATTGCTCCAGAAAGGACAGAAAGCAGGCAGGAGACCAAAGAAGACTCCCTTTCCCCAGCGAGCCTGGAGAAGGGGAGCAACATTGTGAAGGGAAAGCCACAACGTTACAACTAGACTCTTCTCCCCTGAAGCCACAGGGCAGTAAACTGTTCATTCAGGGCACAGGTGAAGACCCACCATAGCTAAGACAAACAAAGACAAACAAAACTAAACAAAAACCAGAAAACCTCTCTATCCCTGGGGAATGAGCAAGAAAACAGTCCTGGACCAGGATCCTGTAAGAGGTCTCCTACCAGAGGGAGATAGGCAGGACATTCTCTTTGGCACAAGACAGAAGACAGAGTCCAGCTGTTAGAGAGATGAGGGACAGAATTTCTGAGAAGCCCTATATCTGAAACCCACACGCACAGGACTTGCTCAAGCCTGGGATGGAACAAGCAGGAAACACATTTGCATTCCCCAGAGCCAAGTGACAAGCAATAGCAGTATACCCCACAGGCTGGAAGCAAGAACATTTCTCAGACACAGATATAAAGTAAAGATTGCAATCTACAGGTAAAAAAATAACACTGAGAAAAGCCCTCTGACATCCCAATCATAACCGTAAGGTAATGCTAAAGGAATTTGAATCTGGTAGTGCACTGAATGTCACTATAGCAACAACAAAACCCAAACCCAGCTCAAACCCCATTATGATTCCCCCAATTTAGCAGAAGAAAATGAATGCCCATTTCCAGCACAAATACTATTTACCTCAGCCTCTCTATTGGATGTCAGACATACAACATCTGACATGCAATCAGAAGTTAGGAGAAAAACAAAAAAGCAAAGAAAAAACAATCCACTGTTAAGAGATAAAGTAATCAAAAGAACCAGACTCAGAGATGATACAGATGGCAGAATTATCTAAATAGGGAATTTAAAATAATAATGATTAGAGTATTAATAGCCTATTGGGAAAGGTGGACAACATGAACAGATCATGAATTTTATCAGAGAAATGAAAACCATAAGAAAGGATTAAGGGGAAGTGTTAGAAATTATAGTAGCAAAGATGAAGAATGCCTTTGATGAGCTCATAATAGATTTGACACAGCTGAGGGAAAAAAAAAATTAGTAAACTTGAAGATACGTCAATAGAAATAATCAAACTGAAACATAGAAACAGACAAACAATAACAACAACAAAGACAGAGAATCCAAACATTTTAATTGGCGTGCTAGAAGGAGAAAAGAGAATGAGACAGAAGAAATATTTGAAGAGATAGTGGTCAAATTTTTCCAAAAAAAATAAAATACATCATGCCACAGACTCAAGAATCTCAGAGAAACACAGGCAAGATAAATAGAGAATAAATTAATAAAAAAGCAAGCATATTAAGACACTTTCAAACTGCTGAAGTCAAATTATACTTACAAACATCTGAAAAATTCAACAAGAAAGAAACAACCTTAAAAAAAAAGACCCATTTGATTCCACTGGAAAATTATATCAAACACTTAAAAAAACAGTTGCCAATTATACACTATATATTCTAGAAAATAGAAGAGAAGGTAACATACTTTGATTGATTTTATGAGGCCAGGATTACCCTAATATCAAAATCAGACAAAGGTAGTTTAAAAAACTATCATTTTCACATATGTAAATATCCCTTAAATATTAGCGATATACAAAAAGAATAATACGTGTATAAATACCAAGTAAATGATAAACAGATAATTAAAAATGCTTATATTGATGTTGAAAAATTGATGGAAAAAAATACATCATTAACAAATGGTGTTTATCCTGGGAAAACAAATTTGATTCGATTTTTTAAATCAATCAAGGTCTTCTATCATATTAATAGCCTAAAGAAGGAAAACCACATGATCATATCAATTGACGCAGAAAAAGCATTTATCAAGTGTCAACATCCACTCATGATTAAAACTCTCAGTGGAATAAGAGAAGGAAATTCCTCAAATTGATACAGGACATCTACAAACTACCTATAGCTAACATCATGACTAATGGTGAAAGATGAATGCTTTCTCCTGATATTCTCTTACGAGTCCTATTCAACATCTTATTGGAAGTCCTGACCACTGCAGTAAAGAATAAAGAGAAATAAAGAACATGGAGTTTGGAAATGAAATGAAGTGAAGGCTGAAAAGTTTGCGGGCCTGGCTTGAGGCCCAACACTGTTAGAGTGCTCAGCCCCTAACTCTGAGGCTTGCACCTAACTCGAAGTTGGTCATGGAACAGATTAGGTCAACATTAGGTCACCCAGCAACCTTAAGAACATTTCCATAAACAAGGTACACTGTAAAACACCACAAAATCTCTGACCCAGTGGCACATCCCTCTTAGGTATTAATTTGGCTTCAAGAGACCCAAGGCTTAGCTAAAGAAATGGGATTCTCAAATTTCAAAGAATTGAGCATGCCACCTTCCAGCACAACTTATTTTATAAAAGTCTAAGAACTGGTCCTGGAAGCTGTAAATGTCTACAAAAATGGCAAATCTGACTAAGACAACCCAGAATCACAGTGACTATTATGGTATGGTGAATGTTCCCATCAGGTGAGATCATTCATTTAAGATGTACACACAGGAAGTAAGTGGTCCCAAACCAAACAAATAGAATGGGATCTGTTTTAACTGGAAATATGCAGAAGCCTCCGAGACTTCAAGATTACAAAATAGCTTCATTGAAAGATTCATTGCAAAGGTTAACGAAAAATTAGACACAAGAGGGAACTAAAATGAAAGACTATGAGACTAACATGACTCCTACCACTCCCCTCTATCTTCCTTTACCTGAGGACTTGGTCTATGAATCCTCTATTGAACTGTCTTTCCACTCCGAAGGGACTACAAGACCATAAGTTGAAGTCTACCAAATTAGTTACCTTATAGCTGCAATAGCTGCAAATAAATAAACCAGAAACCTTAGAACCTCCAGAAACCTTAAATAAATAACACCTGAACCTTCCCCATTGCACCCAATAGCAAAACACTGGCCCAGAAATCAATGTCTTATTTGCAGTCAACCAAGGCACTGGAAAAAATTATTCTTGAAGGTTTTGTCAAATCCTTCCATCCAACTTGAATGCTCTCATATCTACCTGGAAGGAGAACCCTCACATGACCCCCTCCTCCTCCCCAGGGTTGCTAGCACTGTGAGGGACTGTCCAATTAACTGCTAAGTTTATTCCCTTAAGCAGCCAGTAAGTGTTCTAGAAATTGTATGAAATTCCTAGAAATCTGATATGTCCTGGCGTAATGCTGTTATTTGGAGGAGGAAATGGCAAGCCACTCCAGTATCCTTGCCTGGAGAATCTAATGGAAGAAGAGCCTGGCGGGCTACAGTCCTTAGGGTCGCAAAGAGTCAGATACAACTGAGGTGACTTAGCACAGCACAATGTTGTTATTACCTTAACATGCTGTATATCAAGAAATAATCAAATTTCCTTGTCAATTCCATTATAATGCACTCTCATCAAAACTTTAACCATGAGAATTTATTTACAATTTTGTTACTTATAGACAAGTTATTGTTTTACTCTGATGCTTTTGCAAAAGTGAGATTCAAGAAAAGGACTCTACCAAGTACTCTTGACCCCTGACTCCACTGCCAGATTACAAGGTGTTAAACCTTGGGTGCATATTTCACAACTGAAGAAGGATCCATCTGACATCTGGTTATGTGCAAATACTGACAGTGCAGTTGAGTGTCAGCTTCCCTAGAAGTATCAATTTATGTGCAGCATGTGGTTTTGGTCATAGTCAATCAAACTGACTCAGAAGAGAAGATGCTGACATCAAGGTAGACTGCTTCCTCCTAAGACATCAGATCTACAATGCTTCTTTCTAATCTTTCTTCCCTTTCTGTCTGTTTTCCTAGTTCTTATTCCATGAATGTCTTTATGATTCTTTTGTCTACCTTTTCCCTTGCTCTAGCCACTCCAGTACTCTTGCCTGGAAAATCCCCTGGACGGAGGGGCCTGGTAGGCTGCAGCCCATGGGGTCCCTAAGAGTCGGACACGACTGAGCGACTTCACTTTCACTTTTCCCTTTCATGCACTGGAGAAGGAAATGGCAACCCACTCCAGTATTCTTGCCTGGAGAATCCCAGGGACGGCAGAGCCTGGTGGGCGGCCGTCTATGGGTCGCACAGAGTCAGACACGACTGAAGCGACTTAGCAGCAGCAGCAGCAGCCTGGAAAGGTAATGCATATGTGAGAACATGTCAAAGGAGGGAGTAATCCAACCTTGGAACAACGGTTGGAGTTGCCATAATGTTGGTGATCCTGTTGTTCTGCCTATCACAGATTTCTCCCTGATTTTCAATGCCTGTTTTTTTCTGGAATAAACTCAGCCCTGTCTCTATCATACCAGGCTCTGTACAAAGAAAGGGACACAAGGCAAGTGTAAGTGTTACCAGAATAAAATTTCCCATGCAGTCTACAGACCTTTCAATTTTACTGATTTCCATGGCTGTCACTTTTCCAGTCTTGAGCTACAGATTCAAATGGGAATTACCAGGAGAAATTCATGACTCAGGGGTCCCTTCTGGCAGATCCCTACACCCCTGGCTAGAAGTAATTCCAGATGAAGTTATGATCAAAAACCTCTCCTTAATTCTCAAAGATATTTCACAATCTGCTGCTAAAGCAATAGCTGCCCAATAAAAATCTCTAGACTCTCTGGCTAAAGTTGTTCTTGATAACAGGGCAGCCCTTGATTATCTTTTAGCTGAGCAAGGAGATGTCTGTGCTATGGCCAAAACCACTTGCGGCACGAGAATTGACACTACTAGGGAAGCTGAAACTCAACTGCATAGGATCAACTAAACAAGCCATTGGCTTAAGAAAGTGACTCTTTCAACAGGGTCTTTCTTTGACTTATTTGATTCTGATTGGTCTGGGTCTCAGGGACCCTAGCACTGAAGTGCCCTCCAGACACTGGGAATTCCTCTGCTTGTAATAATCACGACAGTCTCCCTGGTGTGCTGTAGTCTCTCAAAAGCTTTAAATACATGTTCACAGCTGCTAACCACCAACCAAATGATCTCCTTATGTACAGAACATCAGAAAAGGAACAAAGAGAATGGCCAACTAAACAACTGTGAACGTGACATCACGACCCGTAAATACCACACAGAGATTCATCAAAACTGTAAGAAATCCAGAGTGGTCGCTGGGAGGAGCACGCATGCCTTAAAATTTTCATCGTGTCTCTCAGACAGAAAGTCTAATTGATAGGTAAGAATTGTTAAAACCAGACAACAGTCTCCAAATGGAGTCACACTAAACCCCAAGTCACCAAACCGAGACTCGATTAGGTTTCGGCCTCTCCCAGAAATGGACTCCTAAACCAATCAATCGTGAATCACACACTCAGCCCCAGTCAGGTCATCTACCTGATTGACCCCCACCATCCTCTAAAGCAACCTCCGTGATCAATGCCTGTTGATCTGAGGTGGAGCAGATATAATAACAATAGAGATAAAGCACATAATAAATGTAATGTGCTTGAATCACCCTGAAACCATCTCCCCTGCCCCGTCTGTGGAAAAACTGTCTTCCACGAAACAGTCCCTGGTGCCGAAAAGGTTGGGGATGGTGGCTCTAAAGGAAAGTGACCTTGCAATAACCAGCCTGCTTTCTTGCCTGATACAACTTCCTTGTTCCTGCTTCCTCCTGCCTATAGCTCCTCAGAGTCCCTTTTTACCTGCTAGACTGGTTGTTGCCCAGTTTATAAATCACTGAATAAAGCCAATAGGACCTTTAAAATTCACTCAGTTGAATTCTGGTTTCTTAACATGTATAATATAAGGACCTCACAACAAGATATTGCCAAATTCCCTGACCCAACATGTGTACTCTTATTATACATTTTATAATACTTTTACATTTCATATGCACATAATACACTATTTTTTTTTTACTCTCAACCATCATTTATCTTTTAGAGCAATCAAAAACTCTAAGTGTATTTTACCTGAGTTTATTCAAATTCCGGTGCGCCTCCATCTTGCCTCGCATTCCTCCTGAAGAAATTCAACATTTCTTGTAGAGAGCATCTGCCAGCAATAAAGTCTGAGTCTTTCTTTTCTGAATTCTTACCCCTTCGTTAGGGTGGAGGGTTTTTGATTTTGCTTCCCCCAGTTTTGCCAGCGCTCTAAGGGAAATAGTGTTTTGCCCTTTCTCCAGCAGATAAGGGCTTTTTGCTCCAGAAAGGAGATGCGGGAGGGTCCAGCAGGGCTTCACAACCCCACCTTGCAGAGGATGTTTTCCCCTCCTCCAGACCATTTTGAGGGGGTTCTCAGGACTTTAGCCAGTCTTTTCGGTGAGAGTGCCATGGAGAAAAGCCTGTGAGAAGAGCAAACCCTTTCTGTACCCGTAGTCCCTCGGGGCTCCGTGTTCCCTCTGCAGCCCACGCTCACTCGCCACCAGGTCTTTACCAATTCCAGGTGAATTCTATTGGCGGCATCTGCGCCCTGGGTCAGCCCGCGCTCGTGTCCCACCCTTCCCTGCAGGCCCGCATCGATCCTTAGATTTCAGGAGAGGTGATTGCCCTGTGACCTCAGCTTTTGTGATGGATCCCAAAAATAGTAGTAAACTTGCAGTTTGGAATTTTTAAAATAACAGTAGGGGTGACACTCCTTCTAGATCGCTACCTGGTGAGCTTTTTCATTCTCTTTTCACCTGGCTAACCCCCAGGGCCATGTCATGCCTCAGTGTATTTTTCATCCCCACAAGAATGCCTTAGTGAATTCACAGCTGATGAGAATCGGATGGACACAATAATATGGTTAGCAAGATGGCGGTCCTGTCACTCTGGAGGTAGCAGCCTTCCAGGGGTCAGCTCTACCTCCTGGAGGGCCAGGGATCCAGCCGAGTCCTGCCCCATGCTGGGAGGGAACAGTGGAGAGTCCAGCTTGCAGAGAAGGCAAGGGGGATGCCAGAGGCTACCTGGGGTCCTTGGCTTTCCAGGCCCCGCCTCAGTCTCCAGAGCCTGTCCTCCCCTCACTGAAACCGTCTGGGAGGCGGGCACCTGCCCCCACTCTAGCAGCATCCCCCCGTGTGATATCAGGATCTCCCTTTTCAGAGCTTTTGGGGGCAGTGAAGATTGTTTCAGCTTTTGCAGGTGAGGAGAACACGTTTGAGGGGCTTTCCTGGTGGTTCAGTTGTCAAGAATCCACCTGCAATTCAGGAGACGCAGGTTTGATCCGTGGGTTGGGAAGATCCCCTGAAGAAGGAAATGACAACCCACTCCAGTATTCTTGCCTGAAAAATCCCATGAACAGAAGAGCCTGGTGGGCTGCAGTCCATAGGGTTTCAAAGAGTTGGACATGACTTAGTGACTGAATAACAACAATAACATGGTCAAGATCCTCATTTACTGGAAAAAGCAAACAGGACTCTGAAGGCACTCTGCTCTTGGTCCACACTGTGTACCTGTTGAGTTGTCTGAGCTGTTCTGGCCTCCAGCTGGCTCATTTGACTTCATTTCCAACAAAAAGCAGGGACACGGTGAAGAGATGCATGCATTGTGCCTGTTGTCCATATGGGGTCTATATCCATGCAAAACAAAAGTTGATTTCTTTCTTTTTAATGAAGAGCTAATAGGAAACTGCTGAACATACAGCAGAGCCTCCCACTAGACTACACTCAGGGCTGCCTTTCACATCAGAATTCATCATTCTCTTGCCTTCAAAGATGGCAATGCTTTGTGCACATTCATCAGTGAAACTGCTTACAGACATACTATGGAAGAGCACTGCGGTTCTTTGTAGGGTTCTTTCACATTTTCACCCAACACTCACCTCAAAATACCACCAGAGCAGTAGCTTTTGTCATCTGTTCTTTACAAATAGTAAAATTGAAGTTCTTAGGGAATGACTAACCTGAAGTCATTTAGCCCCAAAGCAGAGGAAATGTCTTGAAGTAGCACTAGTGTATCCCCAGGTGGGCACACACAGCAGGGAGAGTGCGGGACTTTAAAGTGGTAGCTGTCTTCAATGGTATACTTTCTTGCCTTTGTCACTAAATCCTCCTGTTGGTCTAAGCTTGTGTGTCACTCAGTCCCAGCAAGAAACAGATGACACACTCAAACGGAAACTTTAGTAAAGGGGACTCGTACAATGTAATAAGCAAAGTTTAAGGAAATCACCAAGGGATAGTGAAGCACCCTCAGGGCTGCATACAGTGCATTAGCCTGCTAAGGCCACCATAACAAAACAACACAGACTGGGTGTCTTAAATAACAGAAATGTATCTGCTCACAGTTCTGGAGGCTAGAAGTCCAAGACCAAGGTGGTACTGGTTTGGTTTCTTCTGAGGCCTCTCTCCTTGGCTTGTAGGCTGTCTTCTCACTATGGCCTTGCATGGTCTTTCCTCTGTACATGTACCTCTCTGGTGTCTGTGTGTCCACATTTTCTCATAAAGACAGCAGTCAGATTGTATCAGGGCCCAGTCCGATGGTCCCATTTTTAACTTAATCACCCTCTAAAGGCCCCATCTTCAAATACAGTTACATTCTGAGGTCCTGGGGTTTGGGGCTTCAACATGTGGATCTGATGGGACAAAATTCAGCCTTGTGAGAGCTAGTAACAATGGAGGAGGCAGCTATTACTGCCCAGTGACTGAAGGGGCAAGAGGAGGGGAGGTTGACTGAACCCAGACGTTGGCACAATAGGCTGTGTGGAGAGGCCCTGACAGGAGTTGTGTGTTTGATAGGGAGGTGCAGCCAACAGTCGCCTGGCAGGGAGGGAGTTGGGGGGGAGAAATACCCTGACATCACTGTCCTTCCCTTTCTGAGCTCCCATGGTCCTTTCTCTCACTGAATCCAATGGGAAGCCAGAGGCAAGGGAACCTACTGACACAGCCCCAGGGGGTCAGCCTCCGAGACTTAGAGTGGGGTGGGAAAGGGAGAGGGGCAAGCACAAGACACTCAGGATGGCTCACAAACTGCCCACTACATCCTGCTCTGAAGCCACAGTGATTTATGACAGGGGTGTTAACTGCCTGATTTTCTAGTTAACCTGGGTTATGCTCAAGAACCCCGAAAAACACCTGTGTCTGTAGGTCATTCTGAGGACACATTTCCTAAGAAAACAGTCTTCAGAGACGTCTTCCCTGGGGTCAAGGTCAGGAGGTCAGGAGAGTCGTTCACATTGCTCAAGCGTCAGCAGAGAAGGGTCAGGTGTGACTGAGTTTCCACCCGCAACTCCGAGCCCCTTCCAGTCCGAGTCCAGGTGTGCTCCTGGGTACACACTATCACACTTCTAAGCCTTTGTGCACGCTGCCCCCTCTGCCTGGAGTGCCCTTCACACTCCTTCACTCCTTTTCACTGTTCAGTCTCTCAGTCATGTACAACTCCTTGGGACCCCATAGACTGCAGCACGCCAGGCTTCCCTGTCCTTCACTGTCTTCCAGAATTTGCTCAAACTCATGTCCACTGAGTCGGTGATGCCATCCAACCATCTCATTCTCTGTCGCCCCCTTTTCCTCCTGCCCCCCCCCCCCCCAATCTTTCCCAGCATTAGGGTCTTTTCCAATGAGTCCTTTTCACTGACTGACCCTTATTTACCCTTCAAGAGCAGGACTAAAGGACATTCGCTGAACTTCCTATAAGGTAAGGAGACTTACTGGAAATGTAATAGGCAGACCAGTTTTCTGTTAGAGGACAATAGCAAGTGATAGGGGTGATTATCCAAAGATCTCAACACTTTAATATGTTTTAGGCAGGAAACTATCTCATGTGAGGGTAAAGGGAGGCTGGTATCCATCCACCCTATCTGAGTATATCCCTGGGGAGCTAGGAAGTAAGGGGATTTGGAAAAGCGGAAGTGACAGGTTTTGCCCTGCTGTTACTTCCAGGCAGACAACAGACAACACATACACATGTGAGGCCGTCGACCATACTACTGTGTACTCTGTGGCATTTCCCTGAGGCGAAGACTGTGTCTCCCATGTTACTGCACTAAGTATTATAGGCAGTGTAGCACCACTACACAGGATGAGACCTACTCCCGCGGTGCAAAAGCTGGACTTTGGAATCGGTCTTCCATCGGGCTCTTATCAGCTCTGACATGGGACATGTTATTTAATCTCTCTGAAGCTACTTTATCATCTGAACAATGGAAATAATAGTGTCTTCTGCATAGGATTGATGAGAGGGTGAAATAAGCTAGTAGCACAAATTAGAACTAATTGTTGTCTTATTTTATTAACGAAAGTACTCCGGCCTTCAGGAGAGAGATCACTATGGGCCAGGGGAGCCGGGAAAGTTTTCTCAGGACTGGAGAGACTTGAAGCCTGGGAAGGTGGGCCTAGAATGTCTCTGGGTGATGAACAAAAGGATAGGTAAGGTAACAACCCCAAATAGGGAATTCCCTGGTGGTCCGGTGGCTAAGACTCTGTGCTCCCAATGCCGAGGGCCTGGGTTCAACCCCATGATCAGGGAAATAAATCTCACATGCCACAATGAAGAGTTGGCATGCTGCAACTTAAAAAAAGATCCCGCATGCCACAACTAAGACCCGGTGCAGCTAAATAAATATTTTTTTAATTATTAAAAAAAATGTATGGCCAAAGGAGAGAAATTCCTGTTGCCTCTGGGCTTAGACCTTGTCTAACTTACTTTAGTTTCTACTCCTCAATCTAGCCTCCCGCCTCAAGCAAACACCCCCTCCCCGGCCTCTGCTTGCAGGTCTGGCTCAGTCTCCTCCTGCTCAAAACCTCCATGATTTGCTACATGCCATGTGGCCCTCTAATTCCATCCCAAGGCTCCAGAGGTGCAGACCTGCAAACCGGCATGATTAGCCACCACTGCTAGCTCCCCATTCAGCATATAAATCTAGTGCCTGGGATTACCTCATGCCAGAAAACCGAAATCCAAGTCAGATGGTTAAGGCATTAATAGCAGTGAGTGTTGTAAAGACTCAACAATGTGAACCTTCCCAAAATGAACCATCCTGACCTCCCTTGCGCTGACAATGCGTGTGTGACATCATGTGTAAATGAGCCTTAAATTTGAACCAGGTGCCGAGAGCTGTCTGGCGTCTCCTGGCTGCTGTATTAACCACTAACATGCACTGGGGGATTCCGAGGCAGTAAAATGGAGCGAAACGGATGGCAGTGACCAGCGCCGGGCGCAGCAGCTGTGGCAGTGAACAGTCAAATCCCGCCCACCCTGTTGGGCCCAGGCCCCCCGGGGCCTGTAAGGCTGATTTCCGGAGGGCTGGGAAGCCCGGGGAATTTGGCTGGCTTCACTCAGCGACAAGAGCTCCTCCATGCAAATCAAACCACTTGCAGTTACTTCCCAGACTTGATGCTGAGCTCTGTTGTGATTTGCATCCATGAGGTGGGACTCTCAAGCTCGGTCTGAAGTGGTGGTTGGTCACAGTCAAAGCCGACGCATGCAGGGTCAAGTGATCTAAGACACTTTTACCAAGGAAGACAGCCAGCTCCAAATCCTTAAGTGCTATGGTTTTCACCAGGCTGGCATCTGGAGATAAAAACATACCTTTGTCCATCTGGCAGCACAGATTCCCTCAGCTGGGTCTCTCCCCACAAGAGATCAAATGACAAACAGGCCCTAGAGACACTAAAGAAAATGTGGAGGGATGGAATGATGTGTGTACATTGTGTGCTGGGGGGGGGGGGTCCCCTAGCATTGTTACTCATAGAGACAATCGATGAAGGATAGAAGGAGCAACCCACTCCAGTATTCTTGCCTGGAGAATTCCATCGACAGAAGAACCTGGCAGGTACAGTCCATGGGGTCACAGAGTCAGACACGACTAAGCAACGTTCACACACACAAGAGTTAGGAAGAAATTAAGCCTGAATAAAAATGAGTTTTCCTTTTTTCTTTTTAAATTCTTACTGTTCATGCTGCCCAATCCCAGGTTATTAACAGCATGGCACGTTAATAGCCTGTATTCTGATCATCACTAGCAGGCCCTTAGAAACTGGGGCTAGGATAGGAAGGAGGCAGTGATTCTCTCTTGGTAGGAACTGTTCTAGAAGCTCACACATGCTGATGAAAAGGAGTTGGAGCTAGAGAGAGGCGGAAAACCCAGAGTCCATGGAGTCCATGGGACTTTAGCTCCAAAGAAATCCTCCATTGTTCAGGGCAAGCTCTTAAACCACTAGCACTCACCAAGGATACTGCATTGTCCTGTGAAGTTTGGGGTGCTGGGGTAGGCGTGGGAGGGAGGTCCTAGATGGAAGATGTAAAGGGGTGGGAAGATGGAATCTACCTAATGGATCTTAGGTAGATCCATTAGGATCTTTCCTAATGGCTGTGACAGTGTGCTTAGGATAAAATAATGTGTATATTTTGCAATTTAAAGAAATTAAATGGGGCATGAAGATGTTGGGGATGGATTTTCTGAATAATGGGGCAAAGAAGGTCACATAAAGTCATACTCTCAGAAGTCCTTCCAGAGGAGGTTAGATTTTGAGGAAGAGGATGAGCTTGGGGGAAGAAAAAGGATATACGGTTTGTGCAAAAATGTGGAGGCAGTAACTCGTGGGGAGCCCCTTGAGATTCTAGAGGTCTTAATAGGATCTGAGGGCATGAGGAATTTCCCCAAACTACAGCACAATTCTTCAGGCTCCCTGGAGCCAAGACTTCGGAACAAATGAAGTGTAGGTTTTTACATGACTAGCACTTAAAGGGTGAAAGTACGTCCTCTCATAACGTTTTTGAAAGATGATGATATTGGGAGTCAATGCAGAGACACAATGAATGTTTTTCTACTACCATTTTGGATCATGCCTTGCTCTTTGATGGAAAATCCAAAATCATCCTAACTTTTTGCATTCTCTGCAACCAGTCTCCTACTCTTCAGCTTTATTTCTTAAACTGCCATTATCTTTAATGCTGGCAAAATTCTTACCTGTCATTCTCAAAATATTTTTACCTCTCTTTTTTGTATGTTTGTTATCATTTTCTAGTGGGAATGCCTCCTTCCCATTCTCCATTCTACTTTGGTTATACTATAATTTTACTCAGCTGTTACTTCCTCCACACAATTTTCCCCACTCACCCAGGGGGCAGTGTGCCCCCATCCCAATGAAGTTGTCCAGCAGAGCTTTTCCTATTAATATTCCTCATGAAGCTATGTCACTCTTTTAACAAGCACTGTTGATGGTCTAGTGTGCCCACGGCAGGCACTATGGCCAATTCCTGTCCTTCAGGACATTACAATCCTAGCTAGGGGATTATAATCTCCAGAAGTGGTTTATCAACTAAAGAACAAATATATCAGTATATACAATGCCATACAGCTATGTGACAGGCAAAATCATTCACTCACAAATTAGGTTGGAAATGAAGTTCAAGGGATTTCTCTCACCAGAATAAAGTTCTAAATTGCTAGAGTATGGCTCTACGATTCACTCAAAGCAAGTTTCTTTTTTTGTTTTACTATATAGAAATGACAGCACTGTGAAATGTTGGAGTAACTGAACCTAGGAGTGATTAGACATCTTTTGGAGGATAAAATCTGGGAAAACTATTTGTACATTGACACTAAAATGCATGAATGCAACTTATTTAGTCTGGTTAACTATTCTGGGGATGAATGAAAACAAAGAATTTATCTGAATGCAAATAAACAGCAGATCTTTAGACAAAGACACGGGGAGTCCCCAGGTATTTTGCTTCCCTGTGAAATGTAAATATTATCATGGTATAATCATTACTGATTGACTTTCAATATGAAATATAAACCTATGAAGTCTCTTTTTTTTCCTATGAAGTCTTATAGTAGAAATACTGTTTTTTCCCCTAAATCCTGAAATCTTGGCAAAATTTTGTAAATATGTTAAGTTGGGAATCTAATTAGATATTTTTCCCTTCCAAAGTTTAGGATCAGCAATTTTGGAAGAGAAAGCCAATTAAGTCATTAATCTATTTTTGTAACCAAGATCTTTATATGTGTGTGTGTGTGTGTGTGTGTGTGTGTGTAAATATATATATATATGTATATGCTTTTGAATATAAGATAATTGAAGTCAGCGAGCATTAGAGGTACCAAAACCTCTACTGAATTTTTTAATATAGACTTTGGTTATCCAGACCAGTAGTTTACAAATATTGAAAGTGAGGAAGTTTTCATGGTCCTTGATGGGAATAAAAAAAAGGAATATAATAGCAAGCATTTAACAAGTCTAGATCTATTGAATTTAAAGGACTGTATTTTATTATAACATGACCTTCCTTACTTTTTTATATTAAAGGATGGTGATGAATGGTGGCAAGTTTTTTTTTAATGACCTCGACCAATTTGCAAAATAATGTTGGCAATCTTATGAATGTCCTCAAATTTATTTTGAAGTTCTAAAAAGAAAGAAGAAATTCAGTTTTCTTCTTCTTCCATTCAGAAGAAATTCAGTTTTGGAAACAATGAATTAGAGTGTTGGTGGTCTGAGTTATATCTGTATTTTTAAAAATTGTATTTGTAGAGAGTCATAGAACATAGAAGTGGATTTCTGTTTTTCAAAGGAGCCAAGATTTCTCTAAGTTTGATTGACAAATATTGGAACACATAACTTTTCTTTGCCTAGAATTTCCTCTGAAATATTTCACAACAATGCTTTGGCAACAGACCATGACTCAGAGGATACATAATGGGCCCAAATGCTGTCTGGTTGGTGTGCAAAATAGACTTAGGCTTATATGCAACATTTAAAATGAATAAAGCAGCCTTCAACACAGTCAGTATTGACTATATATCTACTGTGAGCAAAACCTTTTTATGGGAAAGACCCCAACAGTTGCTTATACTTAACTATTAGCACGACAGTTATGCCCACAGGTTTTACAGTCAAACTTACTTATATTCTGGATGTGTGACTTTGGACAAGTCATTTAACTTCATAACCTCTCTAAACTTTAATGTTTAACCTATTAAATGGGGGGGGGTATTTAACTACACCTGTCTCAGATCACATGAGATTTGGCATGGTGCCTGGTCCATACACATAAGGGCTTGCTCATCATTATCATTTTATTTTATGAGACTGACAACCTTCATTTAACACACACAAATCTCTCTCAGATTAGAATGGAGAACTAGGGAACGCTACAAAACGGTCTTCCTCTTTCCCCACAGGAGTGCCCTTCCCAAGGGGCTCCACCACTTCCTACTATCACCATCCAATTAGAAGTCAAGTTAAGGGTTTGGATTTTCCAAACACAAAACACCTCAGGTTTATACACGGCAGCCTCTGGGAGCCCAGCCTCTGAAGCACCAGGCTTGGTTCTAGAGAATCTGGGAAGATGACTCCAAGGGGAACTTTTAGGAAGTGCAGCACTGACACAGCCCTGAGATGCACGTCTTTGAAGGCCTGGTCTTCTGGCTTTTAGAAAGAGGCACTTCCTTATAAGTATGATGGATGACTAATCAAGAATGAACCCAGAAGTCAATGCAATGATACTTTATTGCCACTGAGATGTCAACTAAAGGTGCCTGCTCTTTGAGAGTCAGGTTAGTTGGTTCAACCACCTCTTCCTATGAGGACAGTCTCACAGCCCTTCCGACTCCCCAGGGACTCTGGGAGGAAGTGGTGACTTGTTTGTGTTCTGCTCATCTCTGGCTCTGAAGTGCCCCTTTTCAGAGGTTTCTGGACCACCTCGCTGGCACACGTGCTATGCTGTTCTGCCCTGTGTGGCTCCAAAGAGGGGTTTACACACACACACACACTCCTGCTCACACAAGGCATTTTTGTGTATTGCTGACTTTTATTGGTTTCAGGAGATGGAGGCCAGCAAATTAAAACTGAATATTAGACATTTATGCCCTTAAAATTCTTATCTGCTTTTCCTCAGTCTCTAGACTCCCACTACAGCTCAGCACTCACTGCCCTTTTCCTTCTGCTCCACCCCAACTTCTTGGTCCATGCTATTTTCATGCAAATTGTGTTAGCTATCTCACTTTCACTTCCTCTTCTCCCATCAACTCATTCTCATAGGGGCTCACTTTTTTTTAAATTAAGTGAAATTCACATAATATAAAATTAACCATTTTAAAGTACAATATTCACAGACCTTTAGTACTCTCACATTGTGAAATTGCATAGGGTCTCTCATTTGTCATTTTCAAATGACTTATCAAGATCTTTTCCTAAACAAAGACACTAAAGATATTTCCCTTACTAAGAGAAATTCTGGTGTCACCTGGTCACCGCTTACTTCCCTTAAACCTTGTTCTTCCATGGATATAAGTCTTTTGACATTTGAGGAGAAGATACTGCTGCTGCTAAGTCACTTCAGTCGTGTCCGACTCTGTGCGACCCCATAGACGGCAGCCCGCCAGGCTCCCCCGTCCCTGGGATTCTCCAGGCAAGAACACTGGGGTGGGTTGCCATTTCCTTCTCCAATGCAGGAAAAAGAAGGAGAAGATACTAGATGCCATCAAACACTTCTTACCTTTTGGAGAAAGGGATACAATTTGTAAAAAAGAAAAATGTGAAACTTTTTTTACTATAGTGTATAGATTTGTTCATGAAACACAAAAGTAATCTATGAAAATAGAAAATATGTTACAAGATACTAATGATATATCTTGGGCTTCCCTGGTAGCTCAGCTGGTAAAGAATCCAACTGCAATGCAGGAGACCTCGGTTCGATTCCTGGGTCAGGAAGATCCCCTGGAGAATGGATAGGCTACCCACTCCAATATTCTTGGGCTTCCCTGGTGGCTCAGTCAGTAAAGAATCCGCCTGCAACGTGGGAGACCTGGGTTCGGTCCCTGGGTTGGGAAGATCCCCTGGAGGAGGGCATGGCAACCCACTTCAGTATTTTTGCCTGGAGAATCCCCATGGACAGAGGAACCTGGCAAGCTATAGTCCACGGGGTTGCAAAGAGCTAGACATAACCGAGTGACTAAGCACAGCACAGCAACGATACATGCCATAAGAATCAGACAGATAATAAGGGGTAGATTAGGCAGAGAATGAAGTATTTAAAAGGTGGGATCTGACCTTGGTCTTGAAGAATGGGAAGTATCTGGATAGACAGAGAAAAGCAATAAGGACATTCTGGGTGTATATGTGAAGTCAGAGTGGGGAGAGGAGGACAGTGGAAGTAAAAACGTGAAAGCAGGGTAGTTAATGAAAGGCAAATCAAGTGCCAGATAGTGAAACATTACAGTGTACAAGAGAAGGTAAGCAAGAATAAAATGAAATACCGTTGGGTAGATGAAGGAGGCGAATGTGGAATTAACATGGTTCTAGTAGGGAACCACTATAAGCTCTTGAGCAGGGAAATGATATCGCAAAAGAAGGATTCCAAGGAGACAGACAGCAACAGAGGAAAGGGACTGGAAGATAGACATCTATTAGCAGGCTGATGCAGCACTCCAGTGGTTGCCTATTATAATCACCTGAGAAGCTATAAAAATAGATATTAATGCCCAGCTCTTGCCCCCTAGAGATTCTGATCTGATTGATTTGGGGTAGAGCCTGGACATTGTCATTTTTTACAACTCCCCAAGTGATTTTAAAAAGCAAACGGCTTGGGTGGAGAATCACTGCAACAAACCAGGAACAAAGAGATAAGGCTCAGATGCAGGTGCTGGCAGGAGGGTGGGGATAGGATAAAAGCAAATCTAGGAGACATTTCAAAAGAAGAACTGATATGGGGACAAACTGGAGGTAAAGAGTGAAAAGATATATAGTTAGTTAGATTCCTTTATGTATTCATTCATCAAATTTCTTAAGCTACTCCCAATTGCTAGGTACCCTTCAAGGGTCTAAGGGTTTGGTGATAAACAAGACAGATGATTCCCAGTTCTTATGAAACTCGCAGTCCAATGGACACAGGCAACAAAAAAAATATGCAGGTCTAATAGGGTAAAGTTATAAAGCATGACTGTATGCTAGGAGCCACCTGCTTACATTAGATAGTCTGAGAAGACCTCTCTGAGTGGGTGATGTTTGAGCTGAGGCTTGATGATGAGGAGCCAAGCTTGCAAAGGTCTTTGAAGAGAATGGTCTAATGAGGGAAAAGAGTAAGCCCATGGCAACAAGCTTGGTGTGTTCAAGGGACAGACAAGGCTGTGTGATGGAGATGAGTCAAAGACAGATATTAGGTGAGGTCAGAGAAATGAGTAGATACCAATGAAACTGAGCCTTGTAGGCCCTGGCACTGAGAGATGGGAAGCCATGGGAGGAAATCAAGTAGGGTAGTGGAGTGATCTTACAGGTTTAAATGATGACTCTGCCTGTACTGTGAACATGGACTGCAGGTGGCAGGGATGGAAACAAGAAAACTAGCTGGGAGGTTAAATTAAAACAGTGGGGCCATTGACAGCCATGGGAAAACTGCGGAGGGGAACAGATTTGAACACACTGAATCTGAGGTCACTGTGTAGCACCCAAGCGCAAATGGCCAAGAACAACTAGAAATATGAAGAATAGGTGAGAATTTAGGTTGTGCCTACTAACTTGGGAGATTCTTCCAGGGGACCTGAAGAAAAGCAAGTTAGATGACACTATAGGAATATAATAACTGCACCCAGAGAGGAGGTTAACGATGACTTGGAAGAAAGGTTTCTAGTGGTGGGCTGGGGGCTCGGTAGTTAGTTTTGTGTCATTGAACATTTTCATCTGTGAACATTTTCATCCTCTTTCATGGGGTGAAGGAAGGGCAAGATAACAAAGAATGTCAAAAAGCAGGAAACAACCCTAATGCTCTAGAAGCAAGATTCAAGACCATGTACTTTGTAAGTCTAAAGTGTAATGACATTGTGAAAAAACTGATGTAAAAACAGAGTATATATTACAAAACTACAAAAATTATCTTTTTCTGGGACAGAATACATCAGAAGTGAAAACCAACTGCATTGGTCAGGATTATTTCCAGAACACTATTTTCTGATCAGGCTGTCAACTATTGCTTGAAAGCAGAGAATGGAGAGGAGATGCATGGTTTTGGAAACTATGTGATCTGAGGAAACATCAAGTAATGAAATTGTAGTTATATTCAATTCAGGGCTTAACAGAGAATGTTTCCTTTGTTCAGTTCAGTCACTCAGTTGTGTCCAACTCTTTTCGATCCCATGGACTGCAGCATGCCAGGCTTCCCTGTCCATCACCAACTCCCAGAGCTTATTCAAACTCATGTCCATCGTGTTGGTGATGCCATCCAACCACCTCATCCTCTGTTGTCCCCTTCTCCTCCTGCCTTCAATCTTTCCCAGCATCAGGGTCTTTTCCAATGAGTCCATTCTTCACATCAGGTAGCCAAAAGTATTGGAGTTTCAGCTTCAGCATCAGTCCTTCCAATGAACGTTCAGGACTGATTTCTTTTAAGATGGACTGACTGGTTGGATCTCCCTGCTATCCACGGTACTCTCAAGAGTCTTCTCCAACACCACAGTTCAAAAGCCGTCAATGCTTCGGCACTCATCTTTCTTTATAGTCCAACTCTCACATCCATACATGACTACTGGAAAAACCATAGCTTTGACTAGACATACCAGTGTTGGCAAAATAATGTCTCTGCTTTCTAATATGCTGTCTAGCTTGGTCATAACTTTTCCTCCAAGGAATAATCTTTTAATTTCATGGCTGCAGTCACCATCTGCAGTGATTTTGGAGCCCCCCAAAATTAAAGTCTGTCACTGTTTCCATTGTTTCCCCATCTATTTGCCATGAAGTGATGGGACCAGATGCCATGATCTTAGTTTTCTGAATGTTGAGCTTTAAGCCAACTTTTTCACTCTCCTCTTTCACTTTCATCAAGAGGCTCTTTAGTTCTTCTTTGCTTTCTGCCATAAGTGCGGTGTCATCTGCATATCTGAAGTTACTGATATTTCTCCCAGCAACCTTGATTTCAGCTTTGCTAGCTCAGTCGGTAAAGAATCTGCGGGCAATGCAGGAGAACTGGGTTTAATTCCCGGGTTGGGAAGATCCCCTGGAGAAGGAAATGGCAACCCACTCCAGTATTCTTGCCTGGAGAATCCCTTGGACAGAGGAGCCTGGCAGGCTACAGTCTATGAGGTAGCAAGAGTTGGACACGACTGAGCGACTAAGCACACACACAACAAAGACACAAGGTATATTTCCCCCGGTTAAGAGAAAACTCAGTATTCAAACATAGAAGGTTTTCAAAGAATTAAAGTAACTTGTCCTAAATTAGACAAAAAGAGGTAAAGCTTGGATTTGGACACAAGTAAGTTTGACTCCAAAATCCTTAATACATATGTATATATGTGTGTATATATATATCTGTGTATAAAAAAAATTAGTCGCCCAGTAGTGTCTGACTCTTTGCAATCCATGGACTATATAGCCCACCAGGCTCCTCTGTCCATGGAATTCTTCAGGCAAGAATACTGGAGTGGATAGCCATTCCCCTCTCCAGGGGATCTTCCTGACCCAGGGATTGAACCCAGGTCTCCTGAACTGCAGGCAGATTTTTTACTATCATCAGATATGAGCCACCAGGGAAGCCCATATCTGTGTATACACAGATACAGACATGAAATAGAGAGAGATATAATATTTCCTTTGAGTTAAGCATTTTTACTTACCAAGTCTACCTGAAAAGGTTCAGTCAGAAAAATCCGAGTTGTATCTAAGCTTTTTTTTTTTTTTTCAGGCAAAAAATGTGTTTTATTTACCTTCACACCTTTAGGTCCGGTGAGACTGCTAGTACACAATATGTGCTCTGTAACTGTTTGCTCGGTGGAATTAGCCAGTTCTCTTACTGGTGTTGTGCATCAGTGCACTGCTCAACATAAGATAAAACACATATACATTCAAACAATTGGGGAACATTTCTCTGCAAATTTGTTTCTTTATGACATTTCATATTATAACACCTTTTAATTCATCTGTTTTTCTTTTTTCCCCTGGCAATTCCATTTCCCTCTCTACCATTTACTTTGTCCCATAGGTGAAAAAACCTCTGACTCCCACCTGTCCACCTGGCCATCAGCCAAGATGAGTCTTCCTGCTCCTCATAATTGCTCATCCTGATTGACAGGCTGGCAAGCCAGGACACTGGATCACGATGATAGCAAAACCATACATCAAATTGTTTAGGAAGGGTGAGAAGCAAAGAATTCTGACGGCACTGAGGAAACCACCTCCACAACAACTTTACTCATCCTTTGTCAACATTTTGCTTTCCCATTTTGCCTGCTTCATTATGGAAAGACTATATTTAGGAGGAGTATGGTACAAAGATGAATAAATTATGTGTTTAAACTAGAAAAGCTAATTTCTTATTCTATAGAAGGTTCTGAGAAGTTCTTAGACCAAAAATTATGACACCTAAAATTTAGGCAAAGTTGCAGGAAACAAAGTATGTTTCCAATAGGGTTAATGAATGCTTTATATTTAGGCAAATATAGAACATGAGATTTTGCAAAGATGAAAATTTTTTAGGAGCACACAAAGGTCAATGAACTAACTCATTTAGAGGCATGTGTAAAGTTCAACCCCAAAATGGATAGTTTGTTTCTGCTTTTCCATTGGTGTATATGTGCATCTGTGTGCATTTGTGCTCAGTCATGTCTGACTCTTTGTGACCCTATGGACTGCAGCCTGCCAGGCCACTCTGTCCATGCGATTTTTCCAGTTAAGAGTACAGAGTGGGTTGCCATTTCCTCCTCCGGGGATCTTCCTGACCGGGGGATCAAATCTGTATCTCCTGCCCTGGCAGGCAGATTCTTTACCACTGAGCCACCTGGGAAGCCCCGTATACCAGGGTTCCAAGCTTAAATTTGGTGCCATGATAGGAAGAAACACGAGGGTACAGAAGCAAACAAAGACAGAGAGGTTGGGCTGACCTGGGAACTAGCTACCCATCAAATGCCAGTTAGGAATTTCCAGAGAGTACAGAACCTATGCTATTATTACTTTCAAGACTTCAATTCTAAACCTAAATTGTGCTGTATTTCAGATGCTCCTTCTAGATGGAAAAGGAAAAAAAACAACAAAGATTTCCAGACCTGGGTGTTTAAAGGGCCTTCACACAGTAAATCACCTACTGCTGTCTTGTTTTCTCCACAGCCAGACTGAAATAATACAGCGCCAGCAGAGGTGTGAACTACCCCTGTTCATCTTAATGGAGTGTTAACTTCAAAGGCTTGTTTTAACCATTTAAATGCTAAGCTCATAAGTAAACATTCTCTGAAAAAAAAGTACAATTTAAACATTCACCTTCAACATATGAAAGTAATTTATATTCTCAGCACTTCGTCTTTTAATTTAGCAAACAAGTCTCCAAGTGTTAGAAAAATATAGATTTTGTGCTTTACTTAGTTTTATTTTAAATAGTTATTACCTAATAAATTATGAACATTAAACCCAAAATGAGAAGGCCTATATTTCCCAAGAAAAATGCTGAGGAGTACTTGAACAAGGTTTTATGTGAAATCCTGATGAAGGGGGCACTGCTTTTTACCAATCATCTTACCAGCTTCCTCCAAACTCATACAGAAAAGTTACGACTCCAAACAGGCAACTAGATAAGGCAGAACATTAAAGTAAAATAAAAATAAAAACCTCTACAAATAATTTCTCTTGATATTAACTAAGTTTTGGGGAGTGTTAAATGGGTTACTTGTCCCTTTGCCAAACCGCCCATGATCCCATCCTGTGAGCAGGTGACAAATGTATTAATTGATGCCCACCTGTCATCACACTTAACATCCGCCCCTGGGGACATCCTTGCATCTGCTGCAGATTTAGGGTTATTTTGGTATTATTGGAGTTAGATTTATTTTAGCAGCTGAACACCTATTTGTATTTGGATCTATAATCTCTCATAGAAATGTGGGAAAGCACTAAAAGGAATGCACGTGGGGCCAGTCCTCCTGTGAATGATGGCTAGAAAGATCCTAAACATAATAGCTGTGCAAGATGGAAGAGGAAAAAGTTTCATGTCCTTGTCCGAAAGCAAATTCATTTTACAGGTCAAGGGGAAGGGATGGAAAAGAGGGGATAAATATCCAATCTATTAAGAGAGCCTGTTTTGGTCTGCACCTAATTTATACAAGGTCATTTAATCCTCTCAACACAACCCTGTATAATTGGTATTAACTCCATTTAATACCTATGTGAAAGTAGAGGTTTAGAGAGGTTAAGTAGTTTGTCTAAACTCACTGAGAGTTTCAACTATGTCTCTCTAACCCCCAAACTTGGAGTTTTTCCATTACACCGTGCTGATTGCAAGTTGCCAAAGAGATATCTTAACTCAAAAGAGCAGCTCAGTTATCAATTTTTCAACCCATTTCCTAAGTGGAAAGAAAGGGGGCACCTGCAAAAGTGTGTATTTTCATACATGCAAATTGGCAGTTTGCATGTAATTCTCTACTTTACATGTGCTCAGGGGCAGGATTACATTTTACTGATACACCCTGGCTTTGGCAGGCTGCTAACAAGGCACCTTTACACAGAACACGCCCCGGGGCGGTGGGGGAGGGAGGACCTAGCTGCTGGTTCCCAACCAGGAATAAGCCACAGCAATGCGAAGGTGGGAATGATCTATAATTTCCAAAAAAATATGATATCAGTATTTGTCACGTAGAAAGTCACGTGTTTTACTGACAAGTGAGAAGGCTCAGAGAACTTTCAAATCCACAGCTAGTCATCACAGCTCTATCTCATACTGCATAACAGAGGAAAATCATAAGTTTCTGAGTCAGGATTTGGAGTCAGGGCAAAATACCAAGTGAAATAATCCCCCAGTTTTGTTATGAGTGAGAGATGTTGACATTAATGCATGAACTAAGATTTAATTTTGTATATAAACAATGTACTGATTTGTTAAAAAGAAAACAAAGAAACAAAAAATTATCTCAATATATTTAATAACATTAAAAAACACGGTGAAAGATGCTGCTAAGAGAATGAAAAGACAGCCCACAGACTGGGAGAAAATCTTTGCAAAAGACATATCTGATAAATATAAAGAATGCTCAAGACTCAACAGTAAAAAACAACCCAATTTTAAAAATCAGAACCTCACCAAAGAAAACATGCGCATGGTAAATAAGCACGTTCAACATCATATGTCATTAGGGAAATGTAAATTAAAACAAAAATGAGATATTACTACAACTGCACACCCATTATTAGAACAGGGAAAATCCAAAATACTGACAATATCTGATGCTGGCGAGGATATGCAACAACAGGAACTCTGACACATTGCTGGCAGGACTGCAAAATGTTACAGCCCACTTTGGAAGGCTGTTAGGCAGTTTCTTACAAGACTAAATATTCTATCATACCATGCAGCAACTGCTAAGAAGCAAAGTCGTTGGTATTGGTATGAATCCAAACAAGCTGAAAATCTCTGTCCGCACAAAAATTTGCCTACAAATGTTTATAACAGCTGTATTCACAAAGGCCAAAATTTGAAAGCAAACAAGAGGTCATTCAACAGGTGAAAGGAAAAGCAAACTGTGGTGGCCGTGTGCTAAGTTGCTTCAGTCATGTCAGACTCTTTGCGACCCTATGGACTGCAGCCCACCAGGCTCCTCTGTCCATGGGATTCTTCAGGCAAGAACACTGGAGTGAGTTGCCATGCCCTCCTTCAGGGGATCTTCCCGACCCAGGGATGGAACCTGCAGTCTCTTAGTCTCCTCCATTGACAGGCGGGTTCTTTACTACTAGCGCCACTTGGGAAGCCCCAAACTGTGGTACATCCATACAATGGAATACTATCAGTGATTCTAAAAAAAAGACCTATCAAGTTATAAAGAGACATAGAGGAAACTTAAACACATATTGCTAAGTGAAAGAAGCCAGTCTGAAAGGTTAGATACTGCATGATTCCACCAAACAATGTTTTAGGAAAGGGTCATGGGGAAAGGCTCATGGTTTTATGGAGACAGTAAAAAGATTCGTGGTTGCCAATGCTTGCATCAAAAGTGAGCCCTAATGTAAACCATGAACTTCAGTTAATAATAATATATCAATATTGGCTCATCAAGTATAACAAATGTACCTCACTAATGTAAGATGTTAGTGATATGGGAAACTATGGGTGTGCTAGAATGAGGGAATATATGAGAACTCGCTGTACTTTCTGCTCAGTTATCTCTGTAAACATTAAAACTACCCTGTTAATTCAAAAAAATTAACTCACAAAGATGCTCAACATATTTAAGAGTATTTTGAATTTGTTTCTTATTTTGATTAAAACTGCTCTATCTACTTTCTCCTATCCACTCTTGTTTTGTTCTGCTTTTCTGTTATGTTTGCAAAAATGTTAACCCATATAAAGAGGATTCATCCAAGGTGGCTTCCATAATCATTCCTTTTTGCTTAAGGACGTAAAATACTCTTCATAGGAAGTGAGAAAATAATTTCTTTCATTTATTAATCCAATTAAAAATAATGAGTGCTAAGCTAAAATTACCAACCAAAATACCAAAGATGAGCAAAATAAATGCCTGTGGAAATAAGGAAAAAGATAAAGAAAAATTAGAAGTATTTTTTAAAACCTTTACCCTCTCCAATAATGTACATAGTTCAAAATATATTAACTTTTTTTGATGTAGGTAAAAGACTTAATTAAAAAATGACAAATTATTTCTTAAAATAAGATTCTTAAAAGAAACAAACAAAACCCAACCTACCCCCAACTTTTTCCATGAGAGAAAATCCTCTCTGCTCATTTTAAGATAAAACAGTCCTGGGAACACAAAAATCAAACACGTTGATGTACTGGAACCTTAAAGTGGGGAGAAAAAAAAAAAAATAATGCCAGATTCAGATGTGAGACTGGATGACAATTTTACTTATTTTAGAAAAAGGAATTTTTGAAATAGAAAACTTACCAACTATACCAAATACATTCCTAATGTCAGGAACATATATTGCAAGTAAAACAATGATAATATTGAGAGCTAGAGTGATCAAAGAATGGCTAATCCATGAGAATGGAAAATTGGAAAAAAACATCATCATTAAAGCTTTCCTTGCCTGTAAAACAGAAAAAGAAACAGATTTAAGCAAAGAGGAAGTGTCAAAGCCAAATTACTTGCTTCGGGAAACCCATGTACGGCTAGTATGATATTTCAAACCATTTAGATGCCAAAAATATAGCCTAAGCTGTTACTGTAAAGTATTTATTGCACATAAACTAAGAAATGTACCTATCTGTGTGAGCTTCGTAAAAATTATCTTGGTTTAATTCTTGAAAAAAATCATCACATGCAATTTCTTTAGATTGCATAAGTTTCAAAATTACTAACCATAACACTGTGTGAAGAAATCTCAGGGTATCATTTTCATGAATTCAACAGATAAAAGAACAAATGGTTCAAAACAGAAACAGAAGTTATGCCATGGTAAAGAAATTCCATTTACTGTTTTATGTTATATTATTGTTTCACAGCATGTAAATAAGAAAACTAGTCCATGATGTTTCCCACTGCTAAGGCGGGCAACAGGCGGTCACAGCCCACAAACTTCTATCCAGCCCCCACTGCACTCCTGGCACTGCAGTTCACATAGGAAGGAGGCAAAAATCGGGAAGGCTCAGGTCTTCAGGAACTCACTGTTTAGGGATTCAAGATATTCATGTAGAAGCATATGTACCCAAAGTTTATGTTTCTATTTTCCCAGAAATTCTTAAGATTCTTACGTATCACAACTAATACAGAATGAAGATCCATTCTGTCCCTTAACTATAATTCTAGAGCAAATAAAATTTGTGACTAAGATTAAACTAAATAAATTTCCAATAAACCAGAAGGAGCTTACTTTTGCTGACTTGACTTTTTCTTCTTCATACACATTCTTTTGAATACAGAATTAAAGGAGAAAAAAAAAACCCAAAACTTTAGAACAACGATAGCCTCTAAATTGGAAACAATGCTGTGGGAAAGTGTAAATCTAAACTAAATCTGAAAAAGCACAAATTAGTTTAGTGGTTCACTGTTATTTTTGTGCTTTCATGGGGCCATATGCAAGTATGAGGTCTTTGATCAATTCCTTGACAAATGAATAAGATATACAAGACTAGATGTGATTCAAACATTCTAGTCTGTAAAGAATTAGTGTTGCCATATTAGGGAGCTGCAACAACGAGGAACAAAACCTTGAAGAGTACTTACAGGGAAGTGGATTAGAGGGACTGTCAAAAGCACAGAAAATAGTATGCATAACTTCACAGTCATGATGACAACATCATGTGGCAAGTATTTACTGTAGCCTTGCAGTAATTCTGACGCCACATTGTCTGCAAATTTAAAAAAAATAAGGATCACATTATAAGCTACTGAGATGTTAATAATAGCAACGTTATTTTCCTTTGCACAAATAGATCTTAACAGATTTTGGATTCCCAGTACCAAATCCATCTCTGGCCTTTTTCCTATCCTATGAAATACAGACACATTTGTCAAACATCTTCTTGAAACTTGCTGTCTTTTTTTTAATGAAACTAGAAATTAGCCCAGGCAGACTCTCTAAAATTATGACAATGAATATATTTATTTTTTTTTAAATCTCAAAAAAATCTCTTTAGAACTTTTCCATAATCTGAAGGTTTTAAGCAACATCTATATTATTTTGTAAACTGCTTTCATGTGTACTACTGAATTTGGTCCCTATGATAACAATATAAGATAGTAGCTAATGGCAACCCACTCCAGTTTTCTTGCCTGGAGAACACCATGGACAGAGGAGCCTGGCAGGCTACAGTCCATGGGATCGCAAGAGTCTCACATGACTTGGTGACTAAACCCAGGCTAAAAATATTAACTGACTTGCCCAAGATCATACAAGACAAAGGGGAAGGACTGTACATCCAAACTTTTTGATGCCAAAGCCTTTCCTTAATGTCACGATGTTTTCTAGGACCTTATAGTCTCATGCATGTTACCCGCTTCATCAACATTTCATCTATAGATTTGTGTTTCATAAAAGAGAATGCAGTGTTAGGGCAATGGCTCCCTCAGCAAGCTGGTGTGATAGTCAGCAACAGAATCTGAACAAGCAGACCATGCTTTGCTTCCTGGTGTTGCTTCTACCCTTATGTCTTCCTCACCCCAAGCCAGGTGAGGGCTGTGAAGAGTGAGTACTCAGGAGAACTCCACATCACTGTTGTGTAGGGAAAGATGAGTTTCTACGTAAGACACAGTGGTGGTTTTTGTTTTTTAATTTGAGACTGAGTGCTTTGGGAAAGTCACTTTGGAGAAAGTTAAAAACCAAATCAAACACAACTTTGCTTTCAAAGACCTTAAAATTTAAAGGGTGATAAGATGAAAGACACATACATATAATAGAAAGTGTATAAACACAGATACACACTTAAGTGGCAGAAGGTCTAAACAAAGAGCTATGCTGATTTTGAACAGGGAAAGATAACTATGGCTTTGGGATGAAGATGAAAGAAATTCAGGAAAACTTGAAGAGAGTCATCCTGAGATAGTGAGCAGCAAGATAGTAGAAGAGGGACTTGAATTCTGGGGTTGAACAGACCAAGATTCAAAATCTACTTAGTAGCAACTTAACTTCTTTGAGTCTCTTGGTTTTTACATCTTTATAATGAGGACAATAATATGTTGACCTATAGGGTTACTGAGAGCATGACATTAATTAACCAATGTGTGCTCACACTCAAAGATGTTGAGGGAGAAATTCTCTCTGGAAGCAAGAACCAGCACAAGCAGAAGCCACCAAGCAACAAAGGGAATTTGCATCTGAGAATATGAGCAGTCCAGGAGCACTAGAAAGGCTGAAAGACTGCACTATAGAGCCAACAGCAATGGGTGACAAGGCTGGAAATGCATGAATGACCCAGCAACAGAGCCATCTGTAGGGTGAGGACGCAATCTGGTAGGCCACAGAGATGCCGTGGCTTCTCAACAAACAGTGTGCTATGATTCAAACAAAGTAGGAAGGCAGACTGGAAGAAAAAGAGATCCAAAACAGGACTAACAGAAGGCTACTGTCATGACCACTGAGAAGTACTGAGAATCTCAACTAGATTAGTAACAATGGAAATGGGATAGAAACTAATTGTGGAAAGTATCATAGACATACTTGACATAATGTGGGACTAATGGACCAGGCAAGAAATTAAGAAGAGCCAGGAAAGCTGAATTCTAGTCCCAAATACGAGAGATACTTGGGAGTCTTTGGAGAAATATGGCAAACTATTTTATTTTGACTTTCTGAATCATAAAAACGAGTTATTAACACTTATTGCTTAACAACTTTGTAGACTTTTAAAATGGTCTGGTTATTACACAACATTTGGGTATTGGCCCGGCTCACCAGAGGAACACTTTATTCCTCACTTTATAATGCTTCAACATCTGTAATCAGAACCAATGTCATTAATCTGGGTACATACTTATTGGTCCCCTTAACCTGACAAAATTTAGATATTAACTGAGCCATGAAAACACTGAATAAAAGGACCCCAAGCAGCTCCAGAAGCCTGAGGAACTAGATTTATTACAAATTCAAAATACCTGTCACATACCTACTTTCCCAAGATAAAAGGCTTTTTCCTGAGCCAGTCAGTTCTGTGTTCTTAGCTGAGCCTTAACATGTGTAAGGGATAGAGGACAGCACACTTCTCCGGATTCAGACAAATCTCTACAAATCTCAGGAAGGACCTAACAGTGATTTCTGCAAGATATATATTCTACTGAAGCCAAGTGGCTGTCCTATTTAATATACACTGTCAAACAGGGGATGAAGTTTATAAAGATCACTGCAGAATAACTGAAAGATCACTGGACTAATATTCAGGAGACACAGGAGACATGCCACTATTGTTGGACAGGTCACTCCACCCAGGCCTTAATTTGTGACAAGCCCTTCTGATAAGGGCTCAGGTTCAATCAGCAATTTCTTTCTGAAAGACTGAGAGCTACTTCTATTCCAACAGAAAAATACTGTAAAAGATTTTCAGTGCAAAAAAGAAAACACTGTGAACAGCAAACCAATTCCTGAATCTTCTTCTGTATTTGGAGAAGGAACTGCCTTTATATCATTCTTTCTTTCCTTCTATCTATCACCTACCTACCAACCTACCGTGTGATTTTTCTTAGATGCACAGTTCTCCATTACATAAAATGTGGATATTCTGGAGAATTTGCATCAGTGGAGAAGGGTTAAGTCAGAGACAACTTTTACTTGATAACCAAGAAAATCCCTGTGTAGGAAACATTTCATGCACATGATGAAAATATTTAGTCTCTGTGTTCAAGCAAAGACAGATATGTAGGTAGGTAGGTAGGTAGGTAGGTAGATAGATCGAGATATACCTGGAACTTCAGTAAGCCAGGTTCTTCCAAAAGTTCACTCTGAGAATGACGGGAAAATGGATTCTATGGCATAACTCCTGAGGAGGTAGCACAGAAATACAGGCAATGATTCTGGAGAGAGTTAGCTGCTGCTGCTGCTGCTGCTTCAGTCATGTCCGATCCTGTGCAACCCCACAGACGGCAGCCCACCAGGCTCCCCCGTCCCTGGGATTTTCCAGGCAAGAACACTGGAGTGGGTTGCCATTTCCTTCTCCAATGCTTGAAAGTGAAAAGTGAAAGTGAAGTCGCTCAGTCGTGTCCGACTCTTAGCAACCCCATGGACTGCAGCCTACCAGGCCCCTCCGTCCATGGGATTTTCCAGGCAAGAGTACTGGAGCGGGGTGCCATCGCCTTCTCCAGGAGAGAGTCAGAACTGGATTCGAATCCCAACTCATTCTTCATTAACTGCAGGTGCTAGCCAAGGTGCCCAACCTATCTGAACCTGTATATTGCAGAGTTGTAAGGTATGAGTTAGGCAATGTATGTAAAACACCTGGCTCTTACATAATAAATGTTACTTCAACAGACGTATTAAAACCCATCCTCCCTCCACTTCCCCTTCAATCTAAGCTTTCATATAATTTAACACAGCTCCTAACATCTCATGGTAATTTTTACATAACTACTTTTCAGCTATCGTGGAAACTGGTAGGCATTCGAGGTTTCTTCCAGATAGTTCTTGGAGAAGGCAATGGCACCCCACTCCAGTACTCTTGCCTGGAAAATCTATGGGGTCTATGGGGTCGCACAGAGTCAGACACGACTGAAGCGACTTAGCAGCAGCAGCCAGATAGTTCTGTTTATCCATAGGGAATAAAAGGAGGCACATTTTTTTGACCTTTCTCAATTTTGAAGATTCCTAACTAGAACATTCAGAAAACTAAGATCATAGCATCCGGTCCCATCCTTTCATGGCAAATAGATGGGGAAACAGTGGAAACAGAGGCTGACTTTATTTTGGGGGGCTCTAAAATCACTGCAGATGGTGACTGTCTCCAAGAAATTAAAAGATGCTTACTCCTTGGAAGGAAAGTTATGACCAACCTAGACAGCATATTAAAAAGCAGAGACATTACTTTGTCCACAAAGGTCTGTCTAGTCAAGGCTATGGTTTTTCCAGTAGTCATGTATGGATGTGAGAGTTGGACTATAAAGAAAGCTGAGAGCCGAAGAATTGATGCTTTTGAACTGTGGTGTTGGAGAAGACTCTTGAGAGTCCCTTGGACTGCAAGGAGATCCAACCAGTACATCCTAAAGGAGATCAGTCCTGGGTGTTCATTGGAAGGACTGATGTTGAAGCTGAAACTCCAATACTTTGGCCACCTGATGCGAAGAGCTGACTCATTTGAAAAGACCCTGATGCTGGGAAAGATTGAAAGCAGGAGGAGAAGGGGATGACAGAGGATGAGATGGTTGGGTGGCATCACCGACTCAATGGACATGGGTTTGGGTAGACTCCGGCAGTTGGTGACAGACAGGGAGGCCTGGCGTGCTGTGGTTCATGGAGTTGGACAAATTCTTTGTTGCAAAGAGTTGGACATGACTGAGTGACTGAACTGAACTGAACTAGAACAGCATTTGTGCCAGGTGACAATTTCAATTTATAAAAACATGCAGCTATTCTACAAAGTTTTTGCTGAATTCCCAACAAAGACTCTGCTGGAGTATCTCATTGCTACAGAAAGGTCTTACTGTGTTCAACTATGAACAAAAACAAACCTAACAACCAAAAATAGTTCATGTATTTCAAAAATGCTGTTTCCCTAATATTGATCAAAAAACATTTAACAATCTGTCTTAGCTTTTCCTGTAGTGTATCCATGCTCATGTTGCAAGTAGGAAATATGCTCTTCCTGATGGTGTGCAGAGCTCTACCACTCTTAGCTGCTGCTGCTGCTAAGTCGCTTCAGTCGTGTCCGACTCTGTGCGACCGCATAGATGGCAGCCTACCAGGCTCCTCCGTCCCTGGGATTCTCCAGGCAAGAACACTGGAGTGGGTTGCCATTTCCTTCTCCATAGCTCTTAGCCGACACAGTACTAAAATGCAAGAGCAGATTTCGATTCTTCAGTTGCTTTTATTACTGCTGAAATGATGTAGAGTTAGCCAGAAAAGGACTATAGAGAGCAATTATAACTTTCTCACACACTGAAAACTCCAAGATAATACACTAATAATAATATACAGAAGTTACCATATTTACATTAGACTTTATTAATGAGAGTAAGGAGAGAAGTATAGTGCTAAAAAAGAACACCTGAAGTTATGAAATAATTGCAATAATGATGAAAACAATACTCATAGTACACCACCAGCAGCAGCTCTCCTTTGTAGAAGACTGCTGTGTGCCAGACACTGTAATAGGCACTTTACATGCAACTTGTTTCCTCTTCAATACAACTCTATACAATTATCCCTGTGTCACAAATGAGGAGATGAAGATAGTGTAAGTGAAGTATCCTGTTCAAGGTCACATAGCTAGTTAGAGCAGAGTGGTTTTTTGAACCATATTTGTTGGGTTTCAAAATCCAGACCCTTTCCACTGAGCTTAGGAAAGGTGGCTATGCAAGTAAATGTCCAAAAACTTGTCAGAGCTGAAAAATATCTGAGAGGTAGACAAAACCATTACAACTCATTGTGAATGTCTAAAACCTGAAACACATATACACAAGGCCACTCACCATGAAATCAGTGTCAAAACAGCTAAATATTACAAGAATAATAATAGCCATCTATCTGGAGTGTTGTTATAAGAACATTCATAAACTGAAAAGTGCATTCAAGAACTTGACAAATTGAGTGTAATTTGTTATGTGTTTGTTTACAAATTAAACAAATGTGTTTGCAAATTAAAAAGGGAGAGCTTACAAGTTTTTCTGTTGTTCTAGACTTTTAAGTTTTTCTTGAGGTTCTTATCAGGAGAGAAAAACACACTAAGCACCTAACTTTGCAAAAATAAAAGAAAATTTCACTTTTATGAATTTAAAAGAATCTTTTAAGAATGTAGGGAGAAAGGTCATGGCAAAGCACAGAATACACACTGCAGAACTGTCTGAATTAAGTCTGAAGGCAGAGGTCTCTGTACAACTACAGTCCAGCATGAAACTCCTTCCTTGATTTGTTCTTTTGCCATTAAGATGACTGATTCTCTCAATCTCCCAAACTGCTGAACTAGAGTCTAATACATTGAAATCTCAATTTAAAAAAATAAAATCATTATTGTACTTTTTTTTCCTTCATAGAAAGACTTCAATGTTTCTCAGCCCAATATTTTATTTTTAGGTGTTTAAGAAAATTTTCATATGAAGTTATCAATCTTGAACTTGATCCACTCTTTTAAAAGAAAGAAAATTAGTTCTTTGAGACCTGTAGAGCTACCATAGTAGTGCACTGAATTCTGGCAGCCCGAACAAATTAACTTACTAATGAAAGGCAGAAACAAAGTCCATATTCAGGTGTGAGATCAACTACAGAACAACTTATACTGTCATCTATAATGAAATAATATACTTACCATAAAAAGTGAGGTACCCAAAGAGTGCAGATATAAAATAAATGAGAAAACTTAAAGCAATTGCTGTATTGGTTACATTCTGCATCCTTTTCTTAGAAGGGCTAAAAGACAAAAATGGCAAAATCAGAATCAGAGAGAGATGCAGGTTCGATCCCTACATTGGGAAGACCCCCTGGAGGAGGGCATGGAAACACTTGAGCATTCTTGCCTAGAAAATCCCATGGACAGAGGAGCCTGGCAGGCTATAGTCAGTCCATAGGGTCCCAAAGAGTCGGACACGACTGAAGCAACTTAGCACCATCTGAATTAATCTAAATAAGTAGATATAAGGATTCCTTAATCACTCAAGCCCTGGTTCATTAATAACTACACAACAGAATTCCTGATTTTAAATTACTGTGCAAAGGATTATGCTTCCAAGAAACATTCTCAACTTAGACAGAACTAACACCTAGAATCAAGTGATAGGAGGGAAGGATTCATGGAGGTGAATATCATTCAGTTTGAAAGTCCTAGAAGTCAAAAGAAATACTTAATACATTTAATATATTCCAGGATTCTATAGTACCTTTGAAGTTCACAGTATATGGGCAGTATTGAGGTGTGGCATAGAAATGAAAAAGCCATGGTTGGTATGGCATAAGCACTCTGAAAAAAAAATTTTTAAGATGAAATTACTAAATTGTACTCTGTTGAAACTACTATTTCATTTGACAATAAACTCAGTTTTTTAAAAAATCAATTTAGCTAAATTTATTTCATTTTTCATGAATCATCTGTTTATAAAACACGTTGTTGTTGTTGTTATTGTTAAATGAGACACACAATTATGGTCACCAGCAAGTATTTCACTTGATAGGTGGATTATCTGTACTAGCTGAAATATTTCTTGGCTGCTTCTATGCCATGTTGTTTTTACTACAATCACTACTCCTTCTATATTATTTTGGTAAGATAAAAATAATTTGGGTAAGATAAATAACATTTAGGTAAAATCAAATATACTAACATTTTAGAAATGATCTTATTATAACTCTCAGTCTTTCCTAATGTAAGTATTAGGAATTTTAAATATATCTTACCACCCTAAGCAGCACTAATACTTAATGCTTTTGTACCAGCTTTCACCAAGTCAACGTGAGTACCCACTTATTCTAAGAGAATACTGAATGTATTAATACATTTTAGCATCTTTAGAGTCTCTTTCAATGGGATTGAACATGATATATTCTAGACCAACACAAGTTGTTGCTGTTTTTAAATTTAGAATAACTAAGAACCAGAGAAAGTTACAAAGCAAACAAAAGTTACCATCTAAATGAAAATACTGTCTTTACAAGTGGATGGTAATGATTTACTTTCTCTTTTCTACTCCAAAAAATTTCTCCTTAACTAATTTAAGGCTCTTTAGCACAAGAAATTCCAAATGACTGAAGACCTATATTCAGATACAAGACCTCCTCCTAAAATATCTGAAGAGAGCTGGGAGGAAGGAAAGCTGGAATATTTCCTAAGGCTAAATTAGGGGAATGAGAGTTCAATTCACAAACTTTCTTTCATATATTTCTCAGTTTCCTGACTTGTTAATTACCCTACCTAAATCTTTAAGGCACATGGAAGCCATTACTATGCAAAAGATGTGGTAACCTCCCTTGTGGGGCCAGACAGACATTTCTCATTTTAAAACTGGGGAGTAAGGGAGTTCCCTGTTGGACTAGTGGTTAGGATTCTGGGCTTTCACTGCCGTAGCCTGGGTTCAATCCATGGTCAGGGAATTGAGATTCCACAAGCCACGAAGCACAGCCCCCCCACCCCCAAAACGAAAACAAAAACCTGGGGAATAAACAGGAGAATTTTGCATGGAGGAGTTATCACACTAAAACGCTATACTAATCGAGTTGTACATGAGTGGGGGGTATTCTAGCATCTGGGACCTCCACTTTAGAGAATCAAAAACTGTACATGAAGAAGCCTACAGCAACAAGGAAGACATGGAGCTCTTCTAGAACGGTTCAAGTAGAGATCATTCAGATCACAGGTTCCTGTCTCCTCTGCTGATGCTCAGGGGCTCTTGCAGGCATTTCCAGCATCTTAGGGCTCTCGGAGAAGGCAAGGGGACTTGGTCTTTCAGCTTCTGCTTTAGGCATCATAAATTTCAACTTTGGAATGTCAGCCAGAAGACATATTGTCAGTGCTCAATTGCTGGTCCAACCATGAGGCTGTTTAGCCACAGACCAAGGTTCTACTCACAGGGGAGGAGTTTTTGATATAATTGGCTATTTAGCTTTACAAGTCCAGAGGGCAACAGGAAGCCTGTATCCACAGAGGACCTTATTGGCCAGACCAGACATTCGGTAAATCTGTTCTTTTAGGCAGTGGCCCATTTAAAACAGGCTCCATTTAAAGGCATGCCAAACGAAAAAAAAAAAAAATGGTGGCTGTTTCATAATGGGCCACCCTGTGTTAAATAATATTATTCTTCTGGTAAGCAACCCTATACTTAGCACTTTCATGAAAATTAATTAGTTACAGGTACAAAGACCTAAGAGACCCTGTTAAACAAATCTCTTAAAACTTGCAATGTGAAAAATCAACTGAAAGTATCTGTTAATAACTTACACACCTCTTTGGAGAAATGAAAGAGCTTTGGTTTACAATCATCTGTAGCATTTGAAATCTGTTTAAGAGGATTGAGGGGAAAGAGAGAAACCAACAGTCATTAAAAGTTAGAACACTTCGAAAAAAAGAGAGAGAGAGAGATAAATTTATTATTACTGGGCTTTCAAATAAAAATATTTCAAAACAAAGTTCCAAAGTGTAATATAGCCATACTTTTTTTATTAATTAGGAAAAAAGCATTATTAGTCAAAAAATTTTAGCTTAAAATAAAACAAAAAGCGAGAAACAAACTATTATTACCTGGAAATACTGTTCTACATAATTTAATGTCCAAGGACAAGGGATAGACCATTTTTTAATTATTACCTGCAAAAATAAGTAGAATCAGATTATTTCTTACAAATCTCATGACAAGAAATTGATTTCAAATAGGTCAGCATTTTTTTCAATTAATCTAACACTATAACAAATAATATGCAAACAAGATATTTCATTTATGGGATTTTCCCTGATTAGAATGGGGTCATCATTTGACATGTGCCCTATAGTGGGGGAGGGTGGGGGTGCTGTGTATCTATTTAGTGGAGATCTCCCCCACTGAACACTGAGAATAGGCTCATGTCAGCTTTCAAAACTCCAATAATATCAAAGCATTAAAAGAAAATGCAACTCAGAATGGGAACATGATGTTCCCCTATATGGCTATTTGTGGACCTGGCATCAGTAGCAGATAGAGAAATATTAATAGCAGTTTTAGAAATGACCACAGGCAGATGCAAACGGGGAGGGATGGCTGATGTATGAGCACTGGTTTTTCCTTGTTGGTCTCAGACTTTTATTGTTTTGTTGCATGTGGGTGAATCTGGCAAAGAATAAGAGCACAAAGCTAAGGTACTAGAAATGATAAAATGAATTTTTTAAAAAGTTAAAAGAAATCCAGACGAAGGCTACTTCCCAGAAACAATCAGTGAAAATGGTTAGGATTTTACTCTTAACTGTGGGCATCCTGTTCCTAGACCTACAGTTGAGTTGTGCCAGCATCACCACTGTTGTAGTTGTTTCAGGGCACACAATTATTCTGTAAATACTTGCTCTGGGCTGAAACCCAGCAAACAAAAGGGCAAGGGGAAATAAAGGAAGCATCTGTCCTTTGTAGGAGATGAGTAAGTAAACACTATTCCTACTTGGTATCTAGCTAGCTTTGGATTTTAACTAATTCAATAAAAATTTTATATAGTGATAAACTAAAAAAAATATACTTTCAGGATTAAGTTAATGAGTGAACTGAAAAATTACTCTTATTTAAAACTCACCAAGGGAAAACAAAAAAAGGACTATAATGACAAATTGAGCAAGTTGCTTTGACATTTATAGGTAAGTTTTTAATATGAAATAAAACTAAATAGACAATTTATTAAGAGGGAAAAAATCAAAAGCAATAATTTCACTATTTTTTTCTGATATGTTTTCCCAAAATGGGTGAGGATGGGGTGGGGCAGAAGGTTGTTGCTGGTCTCTCTCTTCAGCCCTGCTCCAAACTCAGCATCTCACATTCCCTCCTAACTTCTAGTGGAGGCAGTAGTAACAACCATTTTCTGATCATGTACCAGATACGTGGATAAAGGTCGGTATGTGAGCCAACTCATTTTATCAGCTGTTGTCACCAGACTTGCAAATCCAAATACTTCAAAACAATGCTCCAAAATGCAATGGAAAGATTATTTTTTGTTAATAAGAAAATACCACTTCTCAGCCTTTTGGCTAAGATCAATTGTAGAAAATATCATTAGCAGCCTGAATTTATATTAACATAAAATTCAGTTACTAGAGCTTATTTCTCTGCAGAGACCCACCTCAAGCCCAAGCCTGTGGGGAGACAGAAGTGATGTCCTAGAAAGCAGAAGTACAGGACAGGCATGGAAGATACGCCATAACAAAGGGTAACAGGAGGTCCTTGGTCAGGCTGAAGGCAGAACACAGTAAGAAGATCAACCCAGGGGTTAGAAAGAAAGACAAAGAGAAAAAAGATTAAGCATCAAAAACACTTGTTCACTTGCACAGAAGGCCTTTCCTCCTTCTCTCTGCTCCAAGTCCTTCCCATCTTTCAAGGCTCAGCTCAAATTTTATTTCCCTCCACATCCTTCTTTATTCTAGCTGTTGGTGATCATTCTCTCTTCTCAACTCTTACAATTCCTATTCTGAAGCAGATATATTAACATTTAACTATGTATTAACTATGTTATTCTCTATTTTTTTTCTAATAAATTTACCTTATTTCCCCAACTAGATGGACAGATCCTTACGAGTAGTATCCTAGTTAAACTACCACAACTTTGATGACTAACACAGTGCATGGAAGAAAGAAAGCCAAATCTAACCAAAATCCATTCAGATAGTTCTCTATTTTCATTATTGACTTATTAAAATGTTAGTTCTAATATTAGTATTAGAATACTAATCTGTTATTATTCTGTTTCAAGACAGAAGTTTTAGAAACAACCTAAATTTGTGTTCCAAAATGAAGCAAAAAAGATACCATCATGCTGAGCCACTGTTACAACAAACTTTATTTTTAAAATTTTAGATATTTCAGCTGGAGCAAAAGTTTATGTCAAAAATTTTTAAGCAAAATAAATATCTGGGCTTCCCTGGTGGCTCAGACAGTAAAGAATCTGCCTGCAATGCAGGAGACCTGGGTTTGATCCTTGGGTTGGGAAGATGAATGGCTACTCATTCCAGTATCCTTGCCTGGAGAATTTCATGGATAGAGGAGTCCAGCGGGCTACAGTCCACAGGCTAGTAAAGAGTTGGACACGACTGAGCGACTGAACTGAACTGAATTGAATGACTAAAACTTTCACTTTTTTTTTTCAAGGATGTGGGACAATAGATGAGAGTGTAGGTTTTGATTTGCATTGTTGGAGAGCATAATTTAAACAAATAATAGTTTTATGGGCAAATTTTTAAAAATTTAATAATAAATGCTACACAGATTTACAAACACATATTGATATTTTCTTGGGCTCCAAAATCACTGCAGATGGTGACTGCAGCCATGAAATTAAAAGATGCTTGCTCCTTGGAAGAAAACTATGACAAACCTAGGTAGCATATTAAAAAGCAGAGATATTACTGACAAAGGTCGATACAGTCAAAAGTATGGTTTTCCCAGTAGTCATCTATGGATGTGAGAGTTGGACTATAAAGAAAGCTGAGGGCTGAAGAATTGATGCTTTTGAACTGTGGTGTTGGTGAAGACTCTTGAGAGTTCCTTGGACAGCAAGGAGATCAAATCAATCAATTCTAAAGGAAATCAGTCTTGACTATTCATTGCAAGGACTGATGCTGAAGCGCCAATACTTTGGCCCCCTGATGCAAAGAAGTGACTCATGGGAAAAGACCTTGATGCTGGAAAAGATTGAAGGCAGGAGGAGAAGGGGATGACAGAAGATGAGATGATTGGTTGGATGGCATCACCGACTCAATGGACATGAGTTTGAGCAAGCTCTGGGAGTTGGTGATGGACAGGGAAGCCTGGCGTGCTGCAGTCCATGGGGTCGCAAAGAGTTGGACACGACTGAGTGACTAATCTGAACTGATTGATAAAAATGGGGCTTCCCTGGTAGCTCAGGTGGTAAAGAATCTGCCTGCAATACAGGAAACCCTGTCCGATTTCTGGGTCAGGAAGATACCTTGGAGAAGGGATAGGCTACCCACTCCAGTATTCTTGGGTTTCCCTGATGGGTCAGGTGGTAAAGAATCTGCCTGAAAAGTGGGAAACCTGGGTTCAATCTCTGGGTTGGGAAGACCCCCTGGAGGAAGGCATGGCAACCCACTCCAGTATTCTTGCCTGGAGAATCCCCATGGACATGAAGCCTAGCGGGCTTCTCTGGGGTTAGACATGACTGAGGAACTAAGCACAGCATGGCAATAAAAATAATTAATGAAAAAAGGTACAATGGAAAAATAATAATTCTAATATTATTAGGATTAATACTATTAATATTATTTAATATCAATAATATTTATTATATAATAATTAATATTTAATATTAATAATATTAAAATAATAATAAAATTGGAATCCTTCAAAAAAATTGAGGTTAATATATACATGTTTTCTTTCCTTAACCACTATGTATTTTAAAACTAATACTTAGAAGAGTCTATAATAAATTCAAGCATACGTCATATGATTGTGCTTTAGTTTACTGAACTTCACAGATACTGTGTTTCTTTATGGATTGAAGGTTTGTGGCAACCCTGTGTCAAACAAGGCTATTGGCATCATTTTTCCAAAAGCATTTGCTCACATCATGTCTCTGTGCCACATTTTGGTAATTCTCACAATATTTCAAACTTTTTCATTACAATCATATTTGTGATAGTGATCAATGATCTGTGCTCAGTGATCTTTGATGTAACAATTGTAACTGATTTGGGGTTCCATGAACTATGCCCATGTAAGATGGCAAACAATCCATAAATGTTGTGTATGTTCTGACTGCTCCATTGACTGGCATTTCCCATCTCTCTCCCTCTCCTTGGGTCTCCCTATTCTCTGGGACACAAAAATATTGAAATTAGGCCAATTTATAAGCCTTGAATGGCCTCTGTTTAAGTGAAAGGAAGGGTTGCACATCCCTCACTTTAAATCAAAAGCTAGAAATGATTACACACAGTGAGGAAGGCATGTGTAAAACTGAGACAGGCCGAAAGCACTATTGTACCAAACTGTTAGCCAAGTGGTGGATGCAAAGAAAAAGTTTCTGAAGGAAATGAAAAGTGTTACTCCAGTGACTACACGAATGATTTAAAAAAAAAAAGTGAAACAGTCTTATTGCTGATATGGAGACAGTTTTAATTATCTGGATAGAGATCAAAACGGCCACAACATTTCCTTAAGTCAAAGCCAAATCCAGAGCAAGAGCCCCAGCTCTCTTCAATTCTATGAAGGGACAGAAGTGAGGAAACTGCAGAAGAAAAATCTGAAGCCAGTAGGGACTGGTTCATGAAGTTTAAGGAAAGAAGCCATCTCCATGACGGAAGTGCAAAGTGAAGAACAAATGCTAATGTAGAAGCTGCAGCAAGTTATCCAGAAGTTCTGCTGCTGCTAAGTCACTTCAGTAGTGTCCGACTCTGTGCGACCCCATAGATGGCAGTCCACCAGGCTCCGCCATCCCTGGGATTCTCCAGGCAAGAACACTGGAGTGGGTTGCCATTTCCTTCTCCAATGCATGAAAGTGAAAAGTGAAAGTGAAGTCGCTCAGTTGTGTCCGACTCTTAGCGACCCCATGGACTGCAGCCTACCAGGTTCCTCCATCCATGGGATTTTCCAGGCAAGAGTACTGGAGTAGGGGGCCATTGCCTTCTCCGATCCGGAAGTTCTAGCTAAGATCATTAATGAAGGTGATTACACTAAACAATAGATTTTCAGTGTAGACCAAAGAGCCTTCTATTGGAAGAAGATGCAATCTAGGACTTTCATAGTTGGAGAGAAGTCAATGCTTAGTTTCAAAGCTTCAAAGGACAAGCTGACTCTCTTGTTAGGGGCTAATGCAGCTGGTGATTTTAAGTTGAATAGCACAATGTTATTTTACCATTTCACAAAACCTAGGGCCCTTAAGAATTATGCTAAATCTATACTCTGCTGTGCTCTATAGATAGAACAACAAAGCCTGGATGACAATACATCTGTTTATTATTTTAAGCCCACTGAGACCCAGTTTAAGCCCAGTTGAGACCTACTGCTCAGAAATATTTTGAAAGACCCCTTTCAAAATACTACTGCTCATTGACAATGCACCTGGTCACCCAAGGGCTCTGATGGAGATGTGCAACAAGATTCATGTTGTTTTCACGCCAGCTAACATAACATCCATTTTGCAGTCCATGACTTGAGGAGTAATATTGACTTTCAAGTCTCATTCTTTAAGAAACAATTTCATGAGGCTGTAGGTGCCAGAGATGTGATTCCTCTGAGGGATCTGAGCAAAGTAAATGGAAAATCTTCTGCAAAGGATTCACCATTCTAGATGAAATCAAAATATCTGTGATTCACAGGAAGAGGTCAAAATATCAACATTAACAGAAGTTTGGAAGAAGCTGATTCCAACCTTCATGGATGACTCTGATTTCAGCAGAGGAAGTCACTACAGACATGGTGGAAAGAGCAAAAGAACTAGAATTGGAAGTGGAGCCTGAAGATGTGACTGAATTGCTGCAATCTCACATCACAACTGAATGGATTCAGAGTGCTTTTTATGGATGAGAAAAGAAAGTGGTTTCTTGAGATGGCATCTACTCCTGGTGAAGATGCTACAAAGATTGCTGAAATGAATACAAAGGATTTAGAATATTACATAAACTTAATTGATAAAGCTATGGCAGAGTTTGAAAGGACTGACTACAATTTTGAAAGAAGTTCTACTGCAGGTAAAATGCATCAAACAGAAAAATAATTGCCTGCTACAGAGAAATCATTTATGAAAAGAAGAGTCAATGTATGCACCAAACTTCACTGTTATCTTAAGTAATTGCCACAGCCACTCCAACCTTCAGCAACCACCACCCTGAACAAGGGAAGACTTTTCACTAGCTAAAACAGATTACACTTGCTGAAGACTCAGGTGATAGTTAGCGTTTTCTAGTAATATTGTTTTCTTTCCCATTAGGTTATTGCAAGATATTGAATATAGTTCCCTGTGCTATACAGTCGGTCCCTGTCATTTACCCATCTTATATATAGCAGTGTGTATATGCTAATCCCAAACTCATAATTTATCCCCACATTCTCTCCCTTTTGGTAATCCTAAATTTGCTTTCTGTATCTGTGAGTCTGTTTCTGTTTTGTAAATAAGTTCATGTGTATCATTTTTTTAGATTTCACATGTAAGTGATAGCATATGATCTTTGTCTTTTTCTGACTTACTTCACTTAGTGTGATAATCTCTAGATTCATCCATGTTGGGGCGAATGCATTATTTCATTCCTTTTTAAGGCTGAGTTAAAACATCTACTTCTGCTTTATTGACTACGCCAAGTCTTTGACTGTGCAGATCACAACAAACTGGAAAATTCTTCAAGAGATGGGAATACCAGACCACCTGAGAAATCTGTATGCAGGCCAAGAAGCAACAGTTAGAACTGGACACGGAACAACAGACTGGTTCCAAATCGGGAAAGGAGTACATCAAAGCTGTAAATTGTCACTCTGCTTATTTAACTTATATGAAGAGTATAACATGAGAAATGCCAGGCTGGATGAAGCACAAGCTGGAATCAAGACTGCCGGGAGAAATATCAATAACCTCAGATACGCAGATGACACCACCCTTATAGCAAAAAGCAAAGAAAAACTAAACAGCCTCTTCATGAAAGTGAAAGAGGAGAGTGAAAAAGTTGTCTTAAAACGCAACATTCAGAAAACTAAGATCATGGCATCTGGTCCCATCACTTCATGGCAAATAGATGGGGAAACAATGGAAACAGCGAGAGACTTTATTTTCTTGGGCTCCAAAATCACTGCAGATGGTGACTGCAGCCATGAAATTAAAAGCTGCTTGCTCCTTAGAAGAAAAGCTATGACCAACCTAGACAGCATATTAAAAAGCAGAGACATTACGTTGCTAACAAAAGTCCATCGAGTCAAAGCTATGGTTTTTCCAGTAGTCATGTATGGATGTGAGAGTTGGACTATAAAAGAAAGCTGAGTGCTGAAGAATTGATGCTTTTGAACTGTGGTGCTGGAGAAGACTCTTGAGAGTCCCTTGGACTGCAAAGAGATCCAACCAGTCCATCCTAAAGAAAATCAGTCCTGAATATTCATTGGAAGGGCTGATGCTGAAGCTGAAACTCCAATACTTTGGCTACCTGATGTGAAGAATGGACTCATTTGAAAAGACACTGATGCTGGGAAAGATTGAAGGCAGGAGGAGAAGGGGATGACAGAAGATGAGATGATTGGATGGCATCACTGACTCAATGTACATGAGTTTGAATAAGCTCCAGGAGTTGGTGATGGACAGGGAAGCCTGGCATGCTGCAGTCCATGGGGTCGCAAAGAGTCAGACACAACTGAGTGACTTAACTGACTGACTAAGGCTGAGTAAGCAATAAAGTATTTTTAAATTAATGTACGTACATTGTTTTCTTAGACATAATGCTACTGTACATTTAATAGACTACAGTACAGTGTAAAGATAACTTCTGTACATACTCAGAAATGATGTGTGTGACTCGCTTTATTGCAATGGTCCAGAACTGAACCTGCAATATCTCTGAGGTATGCCTACATGCCAATTAAAAGAGAATTAAGAAGGAAGGATATAGCGTGTCTTCACTGCCTCATAGTAGACCAAATTTAAATTGTGCTCAAAGGTAAAAATCTGAGCAGATGGTCGGTAAAGTAGGATAATAAATGCAGAATAAGGGTATTATTTCCATATGACAGCTACAGGAGAAATCTGCATTGAATTAGAGAGTATCTGCCATGACAGAAATGAATACTATGAAAACTACAATAGATGTGTCATATCAATACATTTTATCTGCTTCAAACTGTTGGCTATAAAAACCAAATTACTCCTACCTACGCAACACTTGTGTGGTCAATTATCTGTGAAGAAAATATTCAATGTTATATATACTGATTCTCTTTAATATCTGTATGTTCATTTGCAAATACAGGCCACTCTTAACCACATAGATGCTTTTCAACAATCAAATTATGATGGAAATATTTTTTGCTCCCCTCTTAATGTGGTACCTAAGAAGTGTGTTTATGGATGTTAAGTAAACACTGTAGTAATCATTTCAAATATATGTAAGTTAAGTCATCATGCTGCACACCTTAGACTTACACAGCACGGTATGTCAATTATATCTCAATAAGACAGAAAGAAAAGGATCTTATATATTTATAAGATCATAAGTGTATGTTCAATTCACTTATAAGATACAAGTCAGACAATCTGTGGAGGGTGGGCAATGATTCTAATGTTGGTAAGTTCAACAAATGGTTAAATGGAAACACTGTCAAGTATTTTTAGCTTTAAGAGCATTCATTAAATAAATATTCCCGTACACTGAAACCAGGGTCACTTTCACTTCATTTAAATAATCTAAAGTTATTTTATCCTTGCATCCCAGAAGATAGTTTAGGCTAAGTTATATGCATCCTAGATTGTTTTAACAGCTTGGAAATCTGGTTCTATTGTACGGTTTAACTAATGATGTGTTGTCTTGCTCTTCTGGATGGCATGTTTCTTTCATTCATTTCTCAATAACACAGGAGAGTTTAAATAAGCTTATGATTTTAAGAGTTTAATCAAGCCATTTAGGCATGTATTTTGGAAAGTTTAAAATGTTTCATCCTACTTACGGTTGGACAGATACTGACTGTGGAATAAGCTGCTAAGCAAAAAGAAAAAGGACCTTTCCCCCCAGAATTTCACACAAAGATACAGTCTTTGGAATGTTAGAATCTGTTTTAGAAGAATTAAAAGGAAATCAGAACTTTAAATTCTCTTTTATCTTTATATTAAATTATTTTATAGATAAGTTTACCATCTGAGAGATATTTTTCCTATAATTAAAATGAGCTAATTTTAAAAAATATTCCACATGTGAAAAACAGTATTTCTGTTCAGTCAACTTCATGACAGCTTTTCCAATGCTTAATAAATCAGATGGGAGAGAATTCAGGCACCCCATCTCTTACTAGATCTCTTCAGTGGGTAAACCCCTGAAGCTTTGGTTTCATTAATGGAACTAAGTTTTAAAATTAAGATGACTAGGATTCAAATTGATTTTACAGCTTAGAACCAGCCTGATTCTTATGCTTGAGAACCCCCAAAACACATACATACATACACAATCTTGTACAGAAATAAATGAATACTTAGCCTTACTCCAAGGTTTTAACAGAACTGGTGTGCTCTTCTCTCTAGTTAACCACAAGAGAAACTGAACCTGAAATGCTATTCTTGCTAAGTTTCTTCGAAATAGATACTATGAAGGAAACAGTTTTGCAGAATAAAAGTGCTTTTAATAACACATTGAAATAAAATGGGATACCTCTTCAATAAAAAAGAGTAAAGAGAAGAAAAGACATTAACACAATGATCTCAACTTTAGTGAGGAGGTAAGTAATATAGTATATTTTAAACTTACCACAAGAGCAAAGAACACCATAATGAAAAATGATAGACTGCTTGTGCAGCCAAGAAAGCCTGTAAAATAACAGGAAAATAAAAAGCAACTTATAAGGAAAGTGATCCTAACATGCAGCTAAAGCTATACATCCTGGGCATGTTTTTTATTACAGTGCTTGGTATCTGGGGCTTAGGGCTGAGAATAACAGCATTCCAACTATCTGTCACAGATCTTTTATGTAGCTCTGTACGGCAGAATTGGAACTGGCTTACCACTAATGGCACACTGTAAGGAAAGGCTGCTCTTTAACGTTCCGCTGTAAAGATTTTATTTTAGTGGGGCAGACAAAACACTACTGCAAACCAAGTAATAGGTTAACTAGGCAGGGCTGAAGGCTGAACAGCCTAAAATAAATCCAAGTTCAAAATTATTCACAATCACCTTCTGATAAAACTGCGGAACTGTGAAACTTAAAAGCCCCTTAACATTATTTTTTTTCTTTTTCTCTTCTCTTATAAACAAATAACATCCTCTTCTATAAAGACTTACCTATTTTAGGAAGAAGTGCAAGAGGGAACACAATGCCAACACAAATGATTATTAGTAGTGTGTCTCCATCAAGATACCAAGACCTATGAGAGAAAAAAAGTTCTACTTTAGGTACAGAGCAACTAAAACAACCTTGACATATTTTACAATAAAATAATATATTGAATATATCATAAATATATTTAATATGATAACAAGTTTGAGGGAAAATAAAGATTCATTAAAAATGGAAAGGAACCATATTTACAACCATTATACCTGCATGGTAGAATGATGGATAATTTTTCTTCTTATACAGTGGTTTGTACATATTTTTAAATTTTTCAGGAAAGGGCATGAATTACTAGGAGAAAACATATTACATTTTTCATATAAGGGTAATAGAATACTGAATGAGAAAAGGTAGGTAAATGTGTGATGGTGTATTTGATTATCTAAAAAAAACTGGATGCACAGTTTTTAAAAAGTCAGAAAGATATACTTAAAACACCAAAAGCAGATATTTCTATGTAGCAGCACTGAGAAATCATTATTTTGTGTACTGGTGGCATATACATGGTTTTAAAGTTTCAGTATAAAAATACATGTATTGAAGTTTTTAAAAATCAGACTTAACTCCCTAAGAATTTAATAGTGAAGACGTTGGTATACAAAAATTAAGCAATTCATAAAAGAAGTGCGACTGGTAAACACACAAGAAGACTCCAATTTCTGATGTTAATTAAAGAAATACATAATCAGGCTATTGAGATTGAGTAAAAATATTTAAAAAATAATATTCACAGATGTGAATAATTGGTCCTTCACACATCATTAGTGATCTCGTCAATTAGCACTATCTGCTACTGATAATGTGTGGTAATCTACTCTGAGAGAATAATCTAAGATATAAAGAATTCTATGTGCATGAAGCTGTGAGTATAACATTATTCTAATATTAAAAAGTTGAGGGGAAATCTTATATAACCAACAATAGAAAATGTTTGTCAAAAACAGCACTCTCATTGGAATGTTAAACAGCTTTTTTTTTTTTTAAAAAAAAGGACAGTTTACTAAAACAGAAAATACTAATGATAAAAATATAAAATAATGATCATTAACTATATTTTAAAAATGTTTTGGGGGAAAAATTCAAGGGAAATAAAATGATAGCAGGGATTAGGTAAGAGATGGTATTATGTATAATTTTTATTTGCTTTGTCTTCTAAATTTTCTGTAAAGTTGCTATCATTTTTACTCTGAAATATATGGTGTGCACATGCAAAATGGTAACAAAGTAAAATTCATGCTAATATGAGAGCTGGGAGCATCAAAGATAACAGGTATTACTTTTTCAAGTCGTTTGTTAGATGTTCTCTGAATTTCCAGTTGACTATAAGGTATCCTTTCACTACCAGATAGCCAAAGTCTCCCACTGCCATGTTAAATTAAGAAAATGGACAAATTCCTAGAAACATACAGTGTACCAAGACTGAATCATGAAGAACTAAAAAATACAAACCGACCAATAATGAGTAAGGTCACTGCACCAGTAATAAAAAACCTACCAACAACGAAAAGCCCAGGACCAGATGGTTTCACTGGTGAATTCCACCAAACATTTAAAGAAAAACTAATGCCAGTGCTTCTCAAACTCTTTCCAAAAATTGGACAGGAGAGAACAGTTCCAAACTCATTTTATAAGGTCAGCATGCCCTACTATCAAAGCCACATAAGAACATTACAAAAAACAAAACTTACAGACCAATATCCCTGGTGAATATATTATAAAAATTCTCAACAAAATATTAGTAAACCAAATCCAACAGCACATTAAAAGCATCATATATTATGATCAAGTGGGATTTATCCACAGGATGCAAGGATGGATCAACATATGAAAATCAGTCAACATGATAGAGCACATTAACAGAATGAAAGATAAAAAACACATGGTCAAATATGTTAAAACATGATAAAAATGTTAAAAAATATGTTTTATAAAAATATGTTAAAAATATATGATTAAAAAAATAGATGCCCAAAAAGCATGTGACAAAACACAATATTCATTCATGATTAAAAAAAAAACTTCAACAAATTTAGTACAGAGGGAACAAATCTCAACATAAGGTCACGTATAACAAGCTCACAGCTAATATCATACTCAACAGTGAAAGGCTTAAAGTTTTTTCCTCTAAGGTCAGGAATGAGACCAGGATGCCTACCCTCACCACTCTTATTCAGCATAGTACTGGAAGTTCCAGCTAAACAATCAGGCAAGATAAAGAAATAAATGGCATCCAAATTGGATAAGAAGTAAATCTGTCTTTATTTGCAGATATGATCTTATATAGGAAATTCTAAAGACTTCAACCAAAAAACTGTTAGAGCTAATCAAAAAATATTATAAGGCTGAATGATACATAAACAACACACAGAAATCAGTTGTATTTTTATAAACCAACAAGTATCTGAAAAAGAAATAAAACAATCAGTTCAGTCATTCAGTCGTCTCCGACTCTTTGCGACCCCATGGACAGCAGCATACCAGGCTTCCCTGTCCATCACCAACTCCCCAAGCTTACTTAAACTCATGTCCATCCAACATGTTGGTGATGCCATCCAACCATCTCATCCTCTGTTGTCCCCTTCTCCTCCAACCTTCAATCTTTCCCAGCATCAGGGTCTTTTCCAATGAGTCAGTTCTTCGCATCAGGTAGCCAGAGTACTGGAGTTTGAGCTTCAGCATCAATCCTCCCAAAGAATATTCAGGACTGATTTCCTTTAGGATAGACTGGTTTGATCTCCTTACAATCCAAGGGACTCTCAAGAGTCTTCTCCAACACCACAGTTCAAAAACATCAATTCTTCAGCTCTCAGCTTTCTTTATAGTCCAGCTCTCACATCCATACATGACTACTGGAAAAACCATAGCCTTGACTTGACGGACCTTCATTGGCAAAGTAATGTCTCTGCTTTTTAATATGCTGTCTAGGTTAGTCATAGCTTTTCTTCCAAGGAGCAAGCGGCTTTTAATTTCATGGCTGCAGTCACCATTTGCAGTGATTTTGAAGCCCAAGAAAATAAAGTCTCTCACTGTTTCCATTGTTTCCCCATCTATTTGCTATGAAGTGATGGGACTGAATGCCATGATCTTAGTTTACTAAATGTTGAGTTTTAAGCCAACTTTTTCACTCTCCTCTTTCACTTTCATCAAGAGGCTCTTTACTTCTTCTTTGCTTTCTGCCACAAGGGTGGTGTCATCTGCATATCTGAGGTTATTGATATTTCTCCCAGCAATCTTGATTCCAGCTTGTGCTTCATACAGCCCGACATTTTGCATAACGTACTCTGCATAGAATTTAAATAAGCAGAGTGACAATATACAGCCTTGAGGTACTCCTTTCACAATTTGGAACCAGTCTGTTGTTCCATGTCCAGTTCTAACTGTTGCTTCTTGGTTTGCATACAAATTTTTCAGGAGGCAGGTCAGGTGGTCTGGTATTCCCATCACTTTCAGAATTTTCCACAGTTTGTTGTGATCCACACAGTCAAAGGCTTTGGCGTAGTCAATAAAGCAGGAATAGATGCTTTTCTGGAACTTGCTTGCTTTTTCGGTGATCCAACGGATGTTGGCAATTTGATCTCTGGTTCCTCTGCCTTTTCTAAATCCGGCTTGAACATCTGGAAGTTCATGGTTCATGTACTGCTGAAGCCTGGCTTGGAGAATTTTGAGCATTACTTTGCTAGCATGTGAGATAAGTGCAATTGTGTGGTAGTTTGAACATTTTTTGGCATTGCCTTTCTTTGGGATTGGAATGAAAACTGACCTTTTCCAGTCCTGTGGCCACTGCTGAGTTTTCCAAATTTGCTGGCATATTGAGTGCAGCACTGTCACAGCAGCATCTTTGAGAATTTGAAATAGCTCAACTGGAATTCCATCACCTCCACTGGCTTTGTTTGTAGTGATGCTTCCTAAAGCCCACATGACTTCCGACTCCAGGATGTCTGGTTCTAGGTGAGTGATCACACCATCGTGGTTATCTGGGTCATGAAGATCTTTTGTGTACAGTTCTCCTGTGTATTCTTGCCACCTCTTCTTAATATCTTCTGCTTCTGTTAGGTCCATACCATTTCTGTCCTTTATTATGCCCATCTTTGCATGAAATATTCCCTTGGTATGTCTAATTTTCTTGAAGAGATCTCTGGTCTTTCCCATTCTATTATTTTCCTCTATTTCTTTGCATTGATCACTGAGGAAGGCTTTCTTATCTCTCCTTGCTATTCTTTGGAACTCTGCATTCAAATGCGTAATAGCTTTCCTTTTTCCGTTTGCCTTTAGCTTCTCTTCTTCCCTCAGCTATTTGTAAGGCCTCCTCAGACCGCCATTTTGCCTTTTTGCATTTCTTTTTCTTGGGGATGGTCTTGATCACTGCCTCCTGTACAATGTCATGAACCTCCGTCCATAGTTCTTCAGGCACTCTGCCTATCAGATCTAACCCCTTGAATCTATTTGTCACTTCCACTGTATAATTGTAAGGGATTTGATTTAGGTCATACTTGAATGGTCTAGTGGTTTTCCCTATTTTCTTCAATTTCAGTCTGAATTTTGTAATAAGGAGTTCATGATCTGAGCCACAGTCAACTCCTGGTCTGTATCCCACTCACAACAGCATGAAAGCAATAAAATACTTGTAAATATTTAACCAAAGAAGTGAAAGACAAATTTAAATGAAAGAAACTGAAGACACAAACAACTAGAAAGATATCCCCCATCTGTGTTCATGAATCAGAATAATCTATATTGTTAAAATGTCCAAACTATCCAAAGCTATCTATAGTCAATGCAATCCCTATCAAATCTCAATGACAGTTTTTTCTCAAAATAGAACAAAAATTCTAAGATTTGTATGGAACTATGAAAAGCTCCAAATAGTCAAAGCGGTCCTGAGAAAGAAAACAAAGTTGACTTCAAAGTATACTGCAAAGCTTTAGTAATCAAAACAGTATAGTACTGGCACATAAAAAGACACATAGTTCAAAAGAACAGACTATAGAACCTAGGTGTACTCTCCCACCCCATACACTCTCAACTAATATTTGAGAAGTGACTCAAGAATATTCACTGGGAGTCTTTTCAAAAAATTATACTGAGGAAATTGGATAGCCATATACAAAAAAATGAAATCTATCTTACACCACTCACAAAAATTAACTTGAAATAGAGACTTATATGTAAAACCTGAAATTATAAAATTTATAGAAGAAAACATAAAGAAAAAGCTCCTTGACATTGGTCTTGGCAACAATTTTTTTTTTTAATATGACACCAAAAGCACAAGCAACAAAATAAAAAATAAATGGGACTATATCAAAATGAAAAGTTTTGTACAATAAAAGAAACAATTACCAGAATGAAAAGGCAGTTTGCAGAATGAGAGAAAATATTTCCAAATCTTATATCTGATAAAGGGCTAATATTCAAAATATATAGAGAACTCATACAATTCAACAGCAAAAAATCAAACAAATCCAATTTTAAAATGGGCAAAGGAAATAAAGACATTTTTTCCCAAAGAAGATATATGAATGGTTAACAGGTACATGAAAAGACGACCAACATCACTAACCGGGGAAATACAAATCAAAATCACAAGGAAATATCACTTCACACCTGTTAGTATGGATATCATCAAAAAGATAAGAGACAACAAGTACCGGCAGGGATGTGGAGAAAAAGAAAGATTCGTGCACTTTTGGTGGGAATGTGAATTGGTTCAGCCACTATGGAAAATAGTAAGTTAGTTCCTCGAAAAATTAAAAGCAGAACTACCACATGATTGATCCAACAATCCCATATCTGGGCATATATTTAAAGAAAATGAAAACAGGATATCAAAAAGATATCTGCACTCCCATGTTTATAGGCTATTATTCACAGTAGCCAAGATATGGAAACAACCTAAGTGTCTCTCAACGGATGAAGGGATAAAGAAAATGTGGTATGAAACACACACACACTGGAATATTATTCAGTCATGAGAAAGATATTTTGCCATTTGTGACAACACTGATGGACACTGAGGACATTATGCTAAGAGAGGTAAGTCAGATAGAAAAAGACAAATACTGTATATCATGTATATGTGGAATTTAAGAAACAGAGTAGAATGGTGGTTAGTAGAGGCTGGTAGGTAAGGGAATGGAGGAGATGTTGGTCAAATGGTACAAATTTGCAGTTAGAGGATGAATAAGGTCTGGAAATCTAATAAAAAACAATGTGATTATAGTTAACAGAATTATTTTATATACTTGGAAGTTGCTAAGAGACAGAATCTTAAATATTCTCACCACAAAAAAGAAATGATAATTATGTGAGGTAATGGAGGTATCAGCTAAACACTACAGTGGTAATCATACCACAATATATGTGTATCAAATTTATACATTGGATACCTTAAATTTACACAGTATATAGTTGACAATGTTATATGTTAACCCCAGTGACTCAGCAGTAAAGAATCCGTCTGCAATTCAGGAGACATGAGTTCAATCCCTGGGTCAGGAAGGTCCCCTGGAGGAGGGCATGGCCACCCACTCCAGTATTCTTGTCAGGAGAATCCCCATGGACAGAGGGGCCTGGCAGGCTGTGGTCCCTGGGGTCGCAAAGAGTTGGACACAACTAAAGCTACTAAGCACCAACACAAGCAATATCTCAATTTTTTAAAAAATGAAAGAAAAGGTTTTCCTTTAAATCGGCTGTAACCCATGGGTTCTAACACAAAACTTTATGATTCACTGTGTCTCTTTTACACCTTAGTTTATGAAGAAATCCTCTTTAATGTACCTTGAAAAGGTACTGTTGGGTGCTGACAACTTCCTCTTTAACAGAACAAGAGAAGGAGCAGCAGCTGAAGCAACACCATGATCACAGCTTGCCCTTCTCCACCCTAACTAGTGTCTTTAGGAAATGCACGTGCCAGACACTAAATCCTGCACACAAGCATTTCTAGCTAATGGGCCTGAAGCTGCGCTCTCTGCATTTGCACATGCCCCTCAAGTCCTGGTATGCAGGAGGTTCTAAGGGAGCATGGAGATTACAAATACAACATGACACTTCCTGGCATATTCGTCTTCTAGTCACTCTTGAATATGCATGAAAATGAGAACTTCAAAATATCCCTCACCGAGGAACACCTGGCAACTAAATTTCTAAAGCTGGCAAAAAGCCCAAGGCTCCATGCCTGAAATCTCTTTCCTTCTGTGACCCAAAACAGACTCAGACAGTTGCAGCACCAGGAGAAAAAAACGCCCAGAGGCACACCAAAGAAGATTCCATCTGTTAGTTCTGCTGTCCCTCCTGTCACGAAGCAAGAGTTGGGCAAAATCCTATGAACCAAAGATTCTTTTCTCCTGCGTTAAGAATCTTAGGAACACTCTGAAACCCTGCACTCTGTAACATTTACTATTATGCATTATACTTTATAACTTTACATTATTTCAGATCACAATTTACTCATGTCCACAGAAGCCACACGACTGCCCAAAGCTTTGGGTCTGAAGATAAGTTCACCTTCTCCCAGTGGTAACTCGGAATCACAGAGTTATGGAATGTTAGAGCTAGAAGGGACCTCAGAGATCATCTGGTTCAACAACTTCATTGTATATGTCTTCCAAATCAGCAAGAGGACAATGACGATCTTAATAACAGAAGCGATGGAAATACTCTTTATTCTTGAATAGTCACTCTGAATTTATGGCCTCATTTTTCTCAAGATTGTGATTTCTTTATGCTCTCCTCTTTACAAGACTACACTTTAAATTTCTGATATTAAAAAGAACTTTTTTACAAAATATTTCTCTATCCCTAGTTTGGCTACTGATTAATATTAGTCATTTCTTATCTTTATTAAGTTATGTTAACACAGCCAATTATAAATATAATGCTTTTCTTTACCATTTGTCAACAATTAAGGCAATACAGTAATGCACAGTAAAATTAGCTCAAATTTCATATGCATGTCACAGACAACTGAATTGTATTTGGCAATGGATATTTTCCAAGGAGCAGAAATGACTAAACTTTACAAAATAAAACTCCAGCTTGAGAAATACAAGCCAGTACAAAGAAATCGCAGAAGCACAATTGAAAAATCAAGATTTTAGAAGAATATGCTAACCTTAAAATTTTTCCTAAGTGGGGGAAGAAAAGAGTTATCTAACAGAACTCCTGTTTCCTACTGTGATCTAAATATACGTTCTCTCCAAGCCAAAAGAATTAGAGTAAAAAGTTTTATACTTCCTAGAAAACTCGTGTGATCTATGGATTTAATCCTATATGATAAAACTGTTCCAAGTATGAAATATATAGATCCCTAGCTGTATTGCAAATGCTTTGGCATGCAGATTTTTTCCCCCTATTTTAATGAAAACCAGATTTATTTATAAGTTGCTTTAATTTCATTCTCGAACGGAATGGAACAAGAGTATCATATGTTCTGAATTAGGATCTTACTCACATCCCATATCAATTATGTAACTCAAATGCAAGACAACTTAATTGTGTCAATCATATTCTGCTGACAAGATCATTAAATGTTAACACAGAGCTTCCAAGCTGTAACAGCCATAGATTTTTTTAAAATGTTACTCTATGAAAAATATAGATGCCTCATAAAAATTTGGTATAAGTATTATAGCTTCTGACTTCTAATAACAATTTTTGAAATTAGAATATTATAAAAGTAGTTTCTTTTTGATAACATCTTTATAAAGGTTTATTTTTCACAAAGGTACATCAAATCTCACATATAACACAGAACATAAGCACAACTGAAAATTCTTAACTGCAATTTATTGTAACTCAAAACCTAAAAGTATACCAATATTATATTGATCTCACAGAAGAAATATTGCTCTGTAACTCTACCCAGAAATAAACTGTGCTAGGTAGTCAAATCAATTACCATAACATTTATTTCTTAATTATTTCATAGTATTAAACTTTTTTCATAGTATTAAACTTTAAAGACATGATTTATCTGCATTCTAACCAATTAATATAATTAGTCACTTACTAACGCTTTTCAAAACTTTGAAATCCAAAATAAGTGAATATGTATTACATTTAAAACAAGATGAGCAATTTTAAAACATCGTAACAGATGTTGCAAACTGTTCACAGTATTTTGAAGTATATACAGTTTTAAAAATTCATTTCTGATATAAAAATAACTGATCAATTTTCTACTAATATGAATAAGATAGGAATTACTTTTTATTTATTTCTTTAAACAAATTAGAGAAAATAAGTAAATGACAACTGATTTAAAATGACGCTATGGATCAGCCCAGCTAGCTCAGTCGGTAGAGCATGAGACTCTTAAAATGACGCTATGGTAAAAGTACCACTTTTAAAGAAAGAAGACCTAAGTTTTAATAGCAATTCTGTCACATACTACCTTAATTATTTCTAAAAATTTATATGTATTTTTGTCCCTCTGCTTTCCGCAAAGACATATGACATAAAAAAAAGTAAATAGAAGTCACCAAATTCGGGATCAAGAAAAAGGAGAACACGTGACAACTATTAAGATTAACACAGTTAATGCAATACATTCAAATTTGACTTTGACCTTTCTGGCAGTTAGAGCAAAGAGGGAAAAACCACCTTTATACAGTTATTATTATCGCAATTTCTTTTTAAAAACTGTCGTAACTGACATACAACATTATGGAGTTGCTTGATTTCCCACATTTACATTATGCTATCAACTTACAAAAGCATGTATGTGTATAATATCTTATTTGGTCATCCCAACAACTTTGTTAAGAAGGCAATACCGGTACCACCATTACGCCAGATAAAGAAACCTCAGGCTCAAAATTAAGTTATACGGCCAAAGAAGTTAAATTAATTTCCTGAGATTACTAAATATGAAATGAATAGAACACATGTTTCCTTACTCTTAGCCTAACATTCTTCATTTTACCTCTTATTGCCTTGAGTTTCTTAGCCATAAATTATAACGGAAATTTATGGCATAGAATTTTTTGAGTAATAGAAGTTGTCCTCATTATTTTTTACAGCAAATGTAAAAGCAAATTTTACATAGGTGTGTCATTTAGCATTTGTTTATCAAAATAAGAGCATAAAACTTAAAACTAGATAAAGCTACAGATAAAACAAGGTAGCTCTAAGTATCAAATGTTACAATGAATATGGAAACTTTGTAAACTGTGAAGTACTACACAAAAGCACATCTTCCAATGATGAAAAATCAGTAAGGACTTCTCCCTACCTTTTTTTCAATCACATTATCTTGATAGTTCCTAATCAGATCTAAACTATATCATATTTTTCTTATAAATATGTATTTGGAGTTGTCTAAGTAGAATTCTTTCATGGAAGCCAACTTGTAAAAGCTAAAACGCAATCTTGAAAACTTGCCCTGCAATCCAGAACAAGTTGGAACAAAATATTGGAGCAAAACAACCAAATATTTAAATCGAAAAGTCTGAAGGGTTTTGGTGTTGTGATTTAGAAATTACACGAATTAATTTGATGACAATTAAAAGGATTCATTGAGCCCTTTCAAGTTTGTTTTTCTCAAAATTTCATGTCATATATAGTAAGAGGAAAAGTATAATTAATTTGGAGTTTTTTCCTTATAAAAAAAGATGCCTTAATAGTCTTTAGAACCCAGTGTTTTTATAAAAAAAAAAGAAAGGAGAAGGGCAGTATAACATGGTTTAGTATTATATATAATATTGTTAAAAACAGAAAATGAAACCATTTTTTTCCAATAACGCTTTATAACAGGATTTTACACAAGTATGTTGTAACTTTATCACTCTGATTTCTCTTTATCTCTGTGGTTTGCTGAAAAGTGACAGCAGAATTATCTGCTCCCCTCCTTCAAGACCTTTACCGTCAGCGCTTTCAGCCTCCCCGCTCCTCCAACCAATCTTTCATATCCAGAAATTTCCCCTCTCCTCTTCTCTAAGAGCTGGCTCATACCTGTCCTGCTCTTTCACGCCCCCATGGAACGCAAGGATTGACAGTGGCCTGTGAGAGGGTGCACAGCCCAGTGCTCTGCACATAATGGGTTACCACCAGCGGTCCGCAGGGTTTCCTTCTCTATGACTACTGTCTCTGCATAACTTTGTAAGTGTCCTGAGGGCAGGAATTACATTTATCTTATTTCCCACAAGGGCTTAATAGATATTTATTGAATTAATAAATAAATGAATACAATGTGAAATACTTTTTCTTACCCACTGTAGTCTCCAGATAAAAATTCTGAAATGGTAGCAGGAAGTTCTGTTTTAATGATTAAAAGATAAGATGACATAGCTGCAGACAGAATAAAAAGAGTTCCTATTAGAATCCTATAACTTTTAACCATTTACAGAACAATCTTATTTGGAAACACGGATACCGATTTGGGCTATGACAGCATGTGGAAGGTTAATTCATACTGCACTGTCCTCAAAGAAAGATACATACCAGGAATGGAGATAAATAAAGATAAATAATTAATATTCTTTGTAGAGAAGAATAACTGGTAAGCTCATTAGGTATCTTTTGTATACATTTCAAGTTCAAGGCAAAAGATTTAGGTAAGAGAAAGGGTCTTGATTACAACCCACTTAGAAACAAAATTTTGCTTGTGTGTGTGCATGGGTACGTGGGTGCTCAGTCATATCTGACTCTTTACGACCCCATGGACAGCAGCCCACTGAGCTCCTCTGTCCATGGAAACTTTACAGGCAAGAATACTGGAGTGGGTTGTTATTTCCTAGTCCAGGGGATCTTCCTGTGAAGCTAGACAAAAACTCTTAATGCTATCTCCCAGTACAAGGCATTAGAGATTAGTTTAGCAAAAATTGATAGAGAAATAAGAGATAAATAAGTATAGCTAATAAATCTGTTTATTTGTTCTTCCTTATTAGAGAGAGACCTTCACCCAGCAGTCTCACTCCTTCTCTTTCTCCGCTACTGTCCTTCCACACACACTTTGGACTCATGCTATTATAAAACAATAGCAAAATGCAATATGAGTTACATTTTAAATTTCCCGCCAAAACACATTAGAAAAGATTCAACTGAAATTATTAAGCACATTAAAGGGATAAAACTTACAATTATTATTCTGTTTTATTAACAGGGCTCCTTTGTATTATGTAAACAAAACCCAAAGTTAGCATTATTTCTCACATTCTATCAGACAGGATCCAAGAAATAACCAGCTTTTACAGCATTTTAATAATGATCCTATTTCTGGTGTAGCTATTAAAAAAAAAAACCCTCACATCTTATAAACCTTCCATCCCACACTGGGAAATGTTTTCATATGGTTACAGAATAGAGAACTCATTTATATGTAAATACTTGAGCTTAAACTTAAATGCTTAAGTAACGTACAGAAACCCAGATGATTTGGAGTCAGTTTAACAGAGTAATAATCTCTGTTTCCCCTAGAGATTAAGTATATATTTAAAAAGAGCCAATAAGACTATGTCCATGAAGAACAGAGAGCACTCTGTGTGCATGTTAATTTTATTACTTATTTATATCTCAGGAAACATTTCACTTACTCCTTGGACCTACAAAAGCCAAGAACATAAATGAATGCCAAGTCTGAATGGCAAAGGTCTGAGGAAAAACTGATTGAAAAGCTCAAAGAGTTTAAAAAAAAGAATGTATATTTTTCAACCAACAAATTTAAAAGTAGCTGAGCTTCACAATTATCACAGTGCCGCATGACTGCTCAACCCTGGGGGGGGCAAGGGTTATATACTAGCTTGTGTAAAAGTTTATACAAAGATAGGCAATACACATACAAACACATGCACTCTCATTCTTAAAAAAAATAAAACAACATGTACCTATGGCAAAGTAAAATTCAGAACAGTTAATGGTCACTTCTCTTCAGTGAAAATACACATATTCACCCTTTCCATTCTACGACTATTTCTTTTTTTCCCAGCAGAAGTACAGCTGTTGAAATAAAGCCTTTTAGTCAGCAGAAGTACAGTACGTTTCTTCAAACGCTTTGTTAGTTATGGGACATCACAGTTAATTGTATGTGGAGAGATATTCTAAGTCATTCGCCTTCTTATATGAAAAAATGCTACCAGTTTGGTACAGAACAGAAGGAAGGTTTAGATTAACCTTCTCCACTCAAGAATTTGGGGGTCTTTGTTTGTAACACTTTATCTATTCTAAAGAATCATACACATATGGTGTGATGATGAAAATCATGAACTGAATTTTCTGAAACTGGCCTAGGGCTACTTAAATATATCTTGCAAGGAAAAAAAAAGACAAAAGTACCTTTAAAACAAGGAATGTAGACTTCCTACACAATGTAATTTATTATCTGTCCATCAGTCTTTCTTGCTTGGATTAATCCAATACCACATGCTTTACTAAGGTTTCAGACACTCATCTCTTTCAGTAATTTTCTATTATTTCTTTTAGATCTTTAGCTGTAAAAAGCTTCAATGAATATGAGATCCTATTTCTTCCTAATATACAATCTGTCATTCTTCCCAGAATTTCTATTAGCCCCTGGCTAATCATTTGATCACGTTTATCCTCTGTTGTAGCCTTAACTCTTTGGTTTTCAAATGGGAGTCCTATTTCATTAGATTCCAGTCTGGAGAATCATGTATATTTCAAGAAATATGAACTCATCAAACATATGTTTCTCTCTCAAAAAGAGTGTCAGCATACAAGATATAAATATAACAAAACATGAAAAATATTGCTCCTTTCTTAGAGAATGCTGGTGTTTGTTTTAAGAGCTACAAAACCACAGAGCTCATGTGGGGAAAAAACTCCACTGATGAAACAAAGAAAGATACCACTCTTTTCACTGTATAAATTATTTTTTCCTAACCACAAGTAAACTTACATGCAAGGACTGGCACCTTAACATATTATAAATATATATTAAGTTAGGAATACATCTTAATTAGATTTACATAAAAAGAATAATCAGCCCAATAAAATAAAGTGGAAAAGCTTCAAAAATATAAAATCAATAGACATGCTTATGTATCCATTGTTTTTTTCCAATGGCTTCCCTGATAGCTCAGTTGGTAAAGAATCCGCCTGCAATGCAGGAAGGTTCACTAACTCCAAAAGTTGCCTGCCACACCTTTCATCTCATGTGTTCCATTAATAGCATAAGGAAGTGTTTAAGGACTTATCTTACAGACAGGTCATAAGCAAGAATTTGTAAATGATTTTTGCTGACATGGATACACAGCATGGACTCCTAATACGACACACACCATGTTGTCTTCTAAATACTATCTGGAACAGGGTCATCCACAAGAGCCATGGTTATAGTTAAGTGGTTCTGGCCTCCATACTGCCAAAGCCAGAATTAGGGCTAGAAAACATACCTTAGTGACAGGTATTCAGCCATTATAAATCATTTAGTTTCACCACATTAACTAAATAGCTATTCTTTTCTCCCTCATTTTAAACCTAACTAATAGAACTCATTTAATAGAGACTGCCCTAGGAAGGAAATAAAAAATCTGTCAACTTAATCAAAACACAGGAGTTGAAAGTATTTTATACAAACCATGAGGAGAAGCAACTGTACATTAAGAAAAGACTAAAATAGGGTAAAATTTGATTAGAAAATAGCAAGTGGTAAGGTATTAATATTGGTTGATCCAATCATAAAGAGAAACACATGAATTGGGAGCATGGAGGCTGGGGGGAGAGATGTCAAAAACACAAAAGGGGAAAGTGCTCTGTAAGAGGAGAACTACAAGAAGAGCGAACACTGGGGCGGGGGCTTAGGGTGCCTGTTCCAAGTGATTTACAGGTTACCTTCTCCTTCAAATTTATTTCTTCACCACAAACCTGTGAGGCAGATATTCTTTATTTCACAGGTGAGGAAATGGAGACACAGAGGGTTAATTTGCTCAAGGTAGTGATGGTGGAAACAGTCCACCTGGCTTGAGAAATCTACTCTATTGACTGTTACGATATGAGAAAGTGCAGAGAAGCAAAGTGAAGAAGAAATCCACCACAGCAAAGAAAAATAAGAAAGGTCTACCAGAAGGACCACTCCTCAGAATTATTCTTTTTTCATCACCATTTAAACAATAAATTGCTTCTGAATGCTGAGTTTCACAGTTGCGTTCAAAGAAAACAAAGAATTTCTGTAACACAGAACCTAAGTTAGAAGCGCTAAAAACACTTAAAATGTTTGTTTCGCTTTGACTTGTATTTTCATTTCACCTTAATAGCTGGTTTGGTAAAGTGATTAGTCAACATGCCTCAGACGAGCTAAAGAATCTCATGATAGGACTCTACTGGATTCACCACGATGATTCTATTGTATCTACAGCTATTATTGTAGTTCAGAAGAGAAAGTTTCCTATTCTCACATATCTGAGATATTAACACTACCCTGAAATTGAAAAAAAAATACAACAAAAATCAATCCCTCTTCCCACAAACCCTGTTCTCTCATAGGCTACTTTTCCCAGCACTCCTCAAAAAAAAGCAAAAGAAAGAAGACAAATTGGAGTTTGGAGATTTCAGCTGGAGTTTAGACCTAAGAAACCATTAGTTTACAAAAATAATGATCCTTTTTGTTAAACATTTAAAATACACATATGAAGGTTAGATTGCACAGCTCTATTTTTAAGACAGAATTGTGTTTTTCAGCACTTGGAAGAAGTTCAGCAACTTCTTCAAGGATTAGTCAGCCAGTTCTACACAGATGAACTGCAGGAGGAAAATAACAAGTTTGCCTTTCCTTCTAAGCGATTCAATTTTACTTCAAACATGTTTTCAGTCATGGATAGAAACTGGTTTATTCTATTCAATGTGTCTTATTAACCTGGCGTTCCTACTAAATGTCCAAATGTCACTGAAACGCTATCCCTGCTCAACAAAGGGCACAACAGAATCTCTCTTTTTTAAAAAGGATTTAAAAAAAAAATTTGAAAACAAGGTCATTTCCCTACTTTGTGTACAAATGGAAATCAAAAATATATGGAGGAACTTTTCCCTTTCATAACCCTAGGAAAATAGACATCTTTGTTTTATCATCTATCAAGATCTTAAACTTGAATAAAAACTGCCCAGAATATTTACTGTCCTGAAAGCCCTATAATTAAACTTCAATAAAACTTTTTATTAAGAAATAGATTATTTTCAAAAACATTTTTAAAGTGACATGTAACCAGTAAATTTTGTCAAAGGAAGGACTTTTGAGAAAGAGTCCCCCTCCAAATTTCCTCTATTTCTCCTACTCTAAGACAGAGCTTTCCAGAATTTCTGGACAATACTATTCAGGCCTCAAAAAAGACTACAGATGAGCTGACCAGCAGATGGCATTGTAACAGCACGCCCAATCCCTGCTTCCCAGGCGATAGTACAAACTACTACTTCTAAGGCTTCAGTATCCTACCAAAACAAAACAGTAACAACTTCTTTTTCAGGAATAAAGTAAAGCCAAAGAGTTTCTGACCTAATATTACATCACAATTTTGAAAAATACTGAGAATTTGGCGTTTTTATAATTCTCAACTAAGAATGATCTTATTTATACCTTTCTGTTTATGAGACTTAGAAACTGTGCCACTTGACCACATAAAAGGGCTCTGAGTTTCTCTTAAAGTTTAGATTCCCAAACTGAGGTGTTAATCAAGGCTGCCAGAGTAGATCTCTGGGTTCTCTGTCATCTGGAAAATCTGGGTCATTACGGCAATTTGAGGAGGTTTCAGTAAATCTACTAATATTTAGGGTTCTCCTTTCACAATATGCAGCAGTGATTCAATCTTCATTCTCTTTTAAAGAACTAAGGAAAGAATACACTATCAACAGTGGTCCTTCATATTGCAGAAGAGCAAAATGAGAATTTAACATACTCCTAGGAGCCACTCTCCTTGCGTTTTGAGTTGGGCAAGAGACGAGATCAGAGACTCCAATTACCTTCACTTTTACCACGTACTCATCAGAGTTAATAGGCCTTTCTTTCAGCTTAAGTAAAGATGATTTGAGTTTCCTGCTTGATTTCTAGGATATTTTAGCTAACTGAGCGGTCTATCGCAAACCTAACACAAATGCAAACACATATGGAACTAACTACTTACCTTGGTTTTCAGGAAAGGACTCTCATAATCCAACAAAATTAGAGGAACTATATGGAAACCTGTAGTTATTTGCTATTACAGTTCTTAATCCTTTTGCTTATAGTCCACTAAATTTAAGCCCTCAGCCAGAGTTCTCTTCCCTGTAACAGCATTAAATATTAAAACTTCCAGATGCTTCTTTTCTGACTTTGTGTCTAAGCAACGACTCTCGGCAAATGTCCCTCTGGTGCCTGAGGCACTAGGCAGCTGGGGGCTCTCTCTGGCTCTGGTCTGTTTTGGGACCCCAATTCATCAGTGTTGGGAGTCAATCAGGAATTGCTTCTAAGAAGTATTTTACCATGTGGCTCTCCATTTTCTAAAGGTAACAGTTTCCATAATCCTAAGAATAAGAGTACTAAATTTAATGAGTCACATTTTTTTTCTGTCATAAAGTTCAGAGATTTTTCAAAGACAGTAGATTTTTCCAGTCTATTTGTTAGACCACACTAGTTCCCTGTGACTAATACTTGGTGTGTGATTGATACTGGGGAAAAAAAGATTTTCTGTGGAGTTCTGACAGTAGATTCTTCCCTAAAGAAACCATATGCTCACTTATGCATTCTGTGTGGTCTTCTCTTCCCAGTTGATCTTCTTTTTAAAGGAGTTCCAAGCCAGGTTGCTGGCTTTCCTTCTCTTCCTCCTTCTCTTATTCCTTACTTTCTTCCTATAATAAATAAGACTTACCAAACACCAAGTGCTAGGTACTTAAAAACCTAAATGAATGAACAAGTTACTTATAGATATGGAATACAAAGATGTAGGGGATAAACTGAGTCTTACTGAAAGATTCATGAAACAAATATTAAGGAAAATTTTGCTTGATCCATGATCATCTTGCTTCTAAAGGCCCTGTTTCCTTTTTCTCATAGATTCATCAGGGACATAGAATCTCAAGAAAACTGAAAAATGTTTAAATGTTACAAAGAACAAAAGAGCCAGGAAGTATTAATCTGAGATATGATTACCTAATGCAAAAGTAGAAGATTTCAAAATACTTTATTTTCTATTTTACATAAATAAGATCTAACTTTCCTCAATATTTTCAACCTTTTATTTTTCATATAATTCTAAACACTATGGACGTTCACTTTCTTTCTATCACTTATATGGTATATAAAATTGTCTCTTTGAGGTAAAATCTTAGGTTTTTAAATAGAATTTTTAAAATTGTCTCATTCATTCAACAAATATTATTTATTGAGTTCCTCTACCAGAAACTAGGTCAAGTTAGGAAAACAAATGAAAACACACAGTTCCTGTCCCCAAGGAGTTTTTAAAATCCTCAACATTTAGTCTTTTCATAGCTTTTCAACATTTACTAAGTCAGAGCAGAAAAAACAAAGCCTTTGGAAGTAGATCAAGTGAGATTTGATTCCTGGCTTTATTAAGGGGTAAAGGTAAGCAAGTCACCTAACCCCTCTGAGCACTGATCTCATCCTCTGTAAAATGAGGATAGTATCATCCACCCTGAAATGTTGCTGTAAGCATAAAGTGTCGAGTATAGGCCTGACCTAAAGATAATCTATTATATTATTTCTCATTTCTAAACAATCACTGAAAAACTCTGACCACTTATACTAATAATGAATATCCCATCTTTCCAAAAATGCTATCTAAACTACATTATATATGCAGGTAGGCATGCAAGAGATGCAAACATTTAACCTGATTCTATACACTTCATATCATCTTATAAATATCCAATGTATCTCCAATTAATAAAAAGTCAAAATCCATTTGGAAGAAATAACATCAAATAAGTCATATGTACAATGTAAAAGAGCTTCCCAAATAAGTATGCCGTTTCTTCTCAAGCATACATGGCTTAATAACTGTTAAGGGCTTCCACACACTCAACTTAGGTTAATCAAGAAACTACTCTTAAGGCTAGAGTTCCTAGACTTTAACCTCAGAGGCTCGGCAGCTGCCCTAAAGGGTACTCCTAAGAACTGAGACTCCCCTTTCTGAAAAAGAACAGCATCCATGAAAGTTTCTAGAGCAATAGTGGCTGACTTGTTAAAGATACCTAAGAAAAGAGCAAATCATCTTTTGAACCAAGTATAACCCTTCCACGAAACTTTCCTGTAATAAATAGGCACCTGATTTCCAACCCAGTGTTCTGCTCACAACAGCAAGCTTCCAATTCTATTCTAATAAAGGAATGGTTTATGCATGCTAAGACAAAAGAAAAATAGCTTTGAAAATATGTTTCAGTTATTACTTAGTGGGCTCTCAATAAATAAAATTTTAGACAATGTGAAGAAAATCACAAGGATATTATTCTAAAAACTAAATAAGCATTACCAGCTTTTCTGAATTGGAGGGACATTAAAAATTTCTGTGACTGCCTTTAAGTGACTATTTTTAAAAAAAGTTTCTAAAACAACACAAGCAAATCAACAAACTTAGAGCTGAAAGAACTGATGATTTATCTGCCACCAAATGCCGGAATTCAATCCCAATCCAATCCCAAAGAAAGGCAATGCCAAAGAATGTTCAAACTACCGGACAATTGCACTCATCTCACAGGCTAGCAAAGTAATGCTCAAAATCCTCCAAGCCAGGCTTCAACAGTACATGAACCATGAACTTCCAGATGTTCAAGCTGGATTTAGAAAAGGCAGAGGAACCAGAGATCAAATTGCCAACATCCGTTGAATCATCGAAAAAGCAAGAGAGTTACAGAAAAATATCTACTTCTGCTTTATTGACTACACCAAAGCCTTTGACTGTGCGGGTCACAACAAAATATGGAAAATTCTTCAACAGATGGGAATACCAGACCACCTGACCTGCCTCCTGAGAAATCTGTATGCAGGTCAAGAAGCAACAGTTAGAACTGGACATGGAACAATAGACTGGTTCCAAATCAGGAAAGGAGAACGTTAAGGCTGTATATTGTCAGCCTGCTTATTTAACTTCCATGCAGAGTACATTATGCAAAATGATGGGCTGGATGAAGCACAAGCTGAAATCAAGATTGCCGGGAGAAATATCAATAACCTCAGATACGCAGATGACACTACCCTTATGGCAGAAAGTGAAGAAGAACTAAAGAGCCTCTTGATGAAAGTGAAAGAGGAGAGTGAAAAAGTTGGCTTAAAGCTCAACATTCAGAAAACTAAGATCATGGCATCTGGTCCCATCACTTCATGGGAAATAGATGCGGAAACAGTGGAAACACTGAGAGACTTTATTTTTGTGGGGCTCCAAAATCACTGTAGATGGTGACTGCAGCCATGAAATTAAAAGCCGCTTGCTCCTTGGAAGAAAAGCTATGACCAAGCTAGACAGCATATTAAAAAGCAGAGACAATACTTTACCAACAAAGGTCCATCTAGTCAAAGCTATGGTTTTTCCAATAGTCATGTATGGATGTGAGAGTTGGACTATAAAGAAAGCTGAGAGCCGAAGAATTGATGCTTTTGAATTGTGGTGTTGGAGAAGACTCTTGAGAGTCCCTTGGACTGCAAGGAGATCCAACCAGTCCATCCTATAGGAAATCAGTCCTGAATATTGATTGGAAGGACAGATGCTGAAGCTGAAACTTCAATACTTTGGCCACCTGATGCGAAGAACTGATTCATTGGAAAAGACCCTGATGCTGGGAAAGATTGAAGGTGGGAGGAGAAGGGGACTACAGAGGATGAGATGGTTGGATGGCATCACCGATGTGAACGACATGAGTTTGAGTAGGCTCCAGGAGTTGGTGATGGACAGACAAGCCTGGTGTGCTGCAGTCCATGGGATCACAAAGAATTGGACATGACTGAGTGACTGAACTGAAATGCAGAAATTCTTTCTAGAACATTCTGACAACTGACCAACCAGCTCTGTTTGAATGTTTTCAGAAATACCAGAGCTTTTTCAAAGGAGTGTAAGACATCTCCATTATCACAAACCTTAGTATTTCAAATGAAACCAAACCAGCTTCACTGTAGATTTCTACCCATTAGAACCAGTTCTGCCCTTCAGAACAATACTAAATTACTCTAGTACCTTTCCATGTTTCATGTTCAGCTTTTCAAATATTTAAAGCTAGTGATCAGTCTAGAAGTCCCCTTTGGTCTTCTTCTTGATAAATACAGCTAGAATATTACCATGTACTTGCAAATAGCACATACAAATTATATTCAGCTAATATTTAGTTGAAAAAAAGGTTTATCAAGTCCCAAATATTGTGCTAGGTTCCAGGAATACAAAAAAAAAAAAAATGAGACTAATACTTGACTTGGAGGAGCTGATAATAATAGTGGGGGAAGAAAGCATATACAGAGGTAACTTCGACCTAATAACAGCAAGTGCTAAAAGAGTCAGGAACAATAACAGTTGCATACCAGCTTAGAGGACAAGGAAGAGATCAGGGTGAAGGAAACTGAGAATACAGCAGCGGGCATTCGCCATAGTCACAAATTTAGATCGAAATTCCTGAGTTGAAAATTCTACATAAAATAAAAACTATGATTGATGGTTCTTAGTAATCATAGCGAGGGGCTTCCCTGATGGTTCAGTGGTAAAGAATTCACCTGCCAATGCAAGAGACATGGGTTCGATCTCTGGGTCAGGAAGATCCCCTAGAGAAGGAAATGGCAACTCACTCAGTACTCTTTTCTGGGAAATCCCATGGACAGAGGAGCCTGGCGGGCCACAGTCCGTGGGGTCACAAAAGAGTTGGACACATTTAGTGACTAAACAACAACAATCACAGAGAGAGGAAAATGAGGGATTATTTTCACACTAGTGACATTGCCAGTACACATTTAAGCATACTAGCTAAAACAAAATATTCCAAAGTAGATCTTAAAGTCATGGCATTTTATAGATTCATTAGGGAAAAGACAGGTTACTGATTTCTAATGTGAAGAGTGAAGCAGATGTGTTAAAAGGAAATTATTTGGTATGACATCCAAGAAAGCATTATTCTCCTTCAATTATATATGTGTGCATATATATATATGTATATTACCCTGAAAATTCAAAGAATTAAAACATGAATGTTCAGGATTTTCAAAACAATGGCAAATACAATTTATTGTTGGAATGCTAATTTTTCCCTTGACCAAGAAACTCATTAAAGATGGAATTTCGTTGAACTTAATTAAATATGGAATTTTGCTGAACTTAACATAAACTGAAATATTAATAGCTCAGATCTCTTGAGTATCAGTTAAATTTTGTTAAAGCTATCATCTTCAAATTATTTTGAACTGTCACACATAACAAATAAGATTAAAATTTCCTCTGAACATACAATCTTGTGAAAGATCCAAAGTGCATATTAACTCTGTGTATTTAACTTTACACTAAAAATATTTACTTAGCACTCCAGTAAATGGTAAAAGAAAATTAAGACATTGTTCAGCATGACGTAACTTCTTTACAACACATACAAACATGATTCCCATAGGATTTTGGATTTAAATGTTTAATACATTTAGTCAATAATGATCAATAATTAGCAGTACTTTTTATTTCTGTAGTTCTTGATACCAGATCATTTTTTTAATGGGAAAATAGGGCATTCTGAAAAATGTGAGAATACTTTTTATTTGTCTCAAGCTTATTTATTTTGTATACCACATGGTCATTTTCGATTTCTTGCTTACAAAAGGAAATTGCCTTTCTACACATGACTGTCCACAGCCATGGAACGTCCCTCCCTCTAAAGCAGTATACATCACAGCGGGTGATCAGGACAAAAATAGAGGGGAACTACTCCAGAATCACCTGAAGAGTTTTTCCAAGCTGTACTTCACCACTACCACAACTACAGAAAGCCAGTGCTTCAGAGGTGTGTTACAGACCTCATAACAAGATTGAAAGCAAGGGTTTAGCTGCACCTGAATTTAGAAGCCATTGTCCTACAAGGGCTGCCAAAAAGGATCTTTTAAAAGAAGAAAGACTAACAGGTCAACACACAGGGCTTCTGAGATACCTATGTCTACAGAGGTTTATGTTCCCAGGTGGACCTGTAGCAAGCAAGAAACCAAAGGAGGAAATCATTTCCACCACATCTAGGCATAAGCTGTGCACTTTCAATTGCTTACCTCCAATGTTCTGAATTATTATAGTGCTCGCCACCATCACCTGTAAAAGAACAGATGTATTCAGAAGATGAAAGGGGAAATAATATAAAAGGATTGGTATTTTATTAAAATCCAATAACTATTACTTAAAAACAGATGCAGAAATTGAGTGAAGAGAGACAGAAAAGAACACATTCTGCCAGCCATTTGTAATATATAAAACTAATAATCATCACATAAAAAGCCTTTCTTTAATAGTTCCATGGCTACTATAAAGCACACTTTTGTAAGTTTCCTTGGCAGCCATTTTTAAAACAGTTAAAAGTGTTAAAAGGTAGGGAATCAACAGTTATCAAAGTACCAAAGAATTGAAATTGAATCTATTTGGTCTCATTTTTTTTTTTAATTTGGTCTTTTTTGTTTGTTTGTTTACCGGTTGTATCACATTGCTTTGCTAGGCAAACTGAAACAGCTTGAGGTGTGTTGTGCCAATGCTGTATTGCATAAAAGGAAACATAATCTTCAGAGTGTATCAGCTTGGCAAACATCAAGCTTTGAACATGGGAGCCTTGTTGCAGGGATAAATAAATTGTAGAGCAGAAAACTCTAGAGCCCACATATCTGAAAACCGAAGCATTTCAAACTCAGTAACATGCAGTGGGCTGAGTATAAGACAATAGGAGGTAGTGAAGACTGTAATATATTGGAGAATTTCTCCTCTTTCAAAATGGGGCAGCTGTTATACAGCTCTGGCCAGTTGCTGACATGTGAGAATGTGAATCCAATGTAGCTAGATTTTCTGATTTTTCAAGGAAAGTCAGAAACCGGATTCTTTCAAAATGTCATAACTCTTAGTTGGCAATCAGCTAAAAATAAAAAAAGATTTGAGCCAAACAAAATATGCCTGAGGACTGAGTTTAGTCTGCAGGCTTGCTAACTTGTGGTCTTTGATGAGATTCCTGGGAAATACAAGATGGCACTTTATCCATTCTTGGTCATCAGATGCACTCAGAAGAAATGATTAAACATTCTGCTTCCACTTGGGCCTTTCAATCACTTAAATCTTGGTGAATCTGTACCTTCAATGTATGTCTGGAGCTGACTAGCTATCTAAGATCATTCAGTCGTGCATGGACTGGGAAGATATCACCCTTCTTCTGCTAGGAATTCCATTTGCCTATCCCAGGAACAAACTAAGTTATCAAGACATGGAGGTCTTAAAACAGGGCTAATGATAGAAACACCTGGCAAGATGTCTTTGAAGATATGATAATTGTCATTCTAACATTTTCCAGAAAAACCTTTACATGTCAACCCATTTAAAAATTCATTCCAAAATGTCACAGTTATTTGTGAAAAGACTTTTGTGAAATTTCTGTACACCGTCTCTCATATGCAATTGATATCTGTTGTCAATCACACATGAAATTTGGATTTTTCTATGAATATACTGCAAAAAGCAATAATATCAACGTATTGATGAGTATTTTCCCATTTTCTGGCTCAATTTAAGCATTTTTGATCTAGAAAGTCAATGTATCTATCCATCTATCCATCTTTCCAGTGTCTAGTACAGTGCATGGCCACATGATATTTGCTCAATCAATGTTTGGCAAGTACATAAATCCATTTATAGACAATTAAAACATTTTTCTTAAAAAGTTCAAATCATTTCAAGTATATTTAATTTCAGAATAATGTTACCCTATCATATGTCTTATCTATATTCATATAACATCTGGGAAGAAGGAAATAGGAAAATTTCAACCCAACTCTGGAAGTTGAGAGAAAATATTAAACAAACAAATAACTCTTCATTTATAGTATTCTCTGTGTATCTGCCTACTAAGAACTGTGTGCATATATTAAAATGATAATGCAGCTACTCTAGAGTATAGGAAAAGGGGACTCTCAATAATCCATGTTCTTCTTGTAGACTCTGCTGCTATCCAAGGAATGAAGGAAATACTAATGTGAAATAACAGTGATGATACTCAGTCATGTTCATAGATTGTATTAAATTAATTAGAGAGATTTCTTATATAAATAACATTTTCTTCTTCTCCCTTGATTAAACTGGATGCAGGAAATTGATCATAATTATAACAAACATCCTGATCTTCAAGAAAAATTGTTACCAAGGATGATTAACAAAAACCTTTACCCTCAAAAGTAACATAGTCTCCATTTAGTTCAAATTTCAGGCTATAAGGATCCAAACCATGAGATTCAGTTCAGTTCAGTTCAGTTTAGTCGCTCAGTCATGTCTGAATCTTCACGATCCCATGAATCACAGCATGCCAGGCCTCCCTGTCTATCACCAACTCCCAGAGTCTACACAAACCCATGTCCATCGAGTCGGTGATGCCATCCAACCATCTCATCCTCTGTTGTCCCCTTCTCCTCCTGCCCCTGATCATTCTCAGCATTAGGGTCTTTTCCAATGAGTCAGCTCTTCACATGAGGTGGCCAAAGTATTGGAGTTTCAACTTCAACATCAGTCCTTCCAATGAACACCCAGGACTGATCTCTTTTAGGATGGACTGGTTGGATCTCCTTGCAGTCCAAGGGACTCTCAAGAGTCTTCTCCAACACCAGAGTTCAAGAACATCAATTCTTCAGCACTCAGCTTTCTTTATAGTCCAACTCTCACATCCATACATGACTACTGGAAAAACCATAGCCTTGACTAGACGGACCTTTGTTGGCAAAGTAATGTCTCTGCTTTTAAATATGCTATCTAGGTTGGTCATAACCTTCCTTCCAAGGAGTAAGCGTCTTTTAATTTCATGGCTGCAATCACCATCAGCAGTGATTTTGGAGCCCAAAAAACTAAAGTCTGACACTGTTTCCCCATCTATTTCCCATGAAGTGATGGGACCAGATGCCATGATCTTAGTTTTCTGAACGTTGAGCTTTAAGCCAATTTTTTCACTCTCCTCTTTCACTTTCATCAAGAGGCTCTTTAGTTCCTCCTCACTTCCTGCCATAAGGGTGGTGTCATCTGCATATCTGAGGTTATTGATATTTCTCCCAGCAACCTTGATTCCAGCTTGTGCTTCTTCCAGCCCAGCGTTTCTCATGATGTACTCTGCATATAAGTTAAATAAGCAGGATGACAGTATACAGCCTGGATGTACTCCTTTTCCTATTTGGAACCAATCTGTTGTTCCATGTCCAGTTCTAACTGTTGCTTCCTGACCTGCATACAGGTTTCTCAAGAGACAGGTCAGATGGTCTGGTATTCCCATCTCTTTCAGAATTTTCCACAGTTTATTGTGATCCACACAATCAAAGGCTTTGGCATAGTCAATAAAGCAGAAATAGATGTTTTTCTGGAACTCTCTTGCTTTTTCGATGATCCAGCGGATGTTGGCAATTTGATCTCTGGTTCCTCTGCCTTTTCTAAAACCAGCTTGCACATCTGGAACCGTATTGCTGAAGCCTGGCTGTGAGAATTTTGAGCATTACTTTACTAGCGTGAGAGATGAGTGCAATTGTGCGGTAGTTTGAGCATTCTTTGGCATTGCCTTTCTTTGGGATTGGAATGAAAACTGACCTTTTCCATGAGACTATGTAACATGATTTAAATATTCTCTTTTGTACTTTAAATGCAACGTTAATTTGAATGTAAACACACATCCCCCGCCCCTCATTACATAGCTGTATCTTTTTCTTCTCAGACTTAATTCTTAGAAGTTAGTTCAGCCATCAACAAAATATCATTCTTTTAGATTAAAAATAAAGAAAAAACACAAACAACAGATTTACAAAATGAAAAGAAACAGCTCTGTTTGGAATCAACATACAAATCAGTTTTAGAAGTATGATAGCTTTTCAGAAATAAAAAATAATTATTAAAACACTAACAATAATATTTAACTCCAGATTATTTGTGGAAGTTTAACTAAACTAGTTTAGCATGCCCACCACAAATGAATGCCCCATAAACACTGTTGTTATTTCTCTTATTCTGGGGAGGAAAAGTAATAGATTTTGAGTCTGGAGTCCTATGGTTCCATACTGGCTTGAGTAATTGTAGACAAATAGGCCCCTTCCCTTCTCTGGGCCTTAATTTCCTCACTTATCAATAAAGGATCATCTTTTAGCACTATTCAGCTCTTAAATGACATGATCTTCTAATTATCAATTTTATAAACATGCTATAAGGTTAATTCTATGCATCTGCCTTGTTCAGTCTTCATGAGAATTCAAACATAATCTAATCAAAATTAATTACAAAATGTTAAAACAGGCCATTGTTACTGATTTAAAATTATAAGTCACTGCTCTCCTTCATTAGAGTAAAAAAACACTAAAAAATTTAAGTGCTGAATTATATTTGTCAATGCATTTTTAGGAAGGGCATAGAGATTTCTTCTTTCTCTTCCTGCTCCCATCGTTCCCTTTCTTCACTTTAGTTTCCTTTTATTCCCTTAATTTCTTCCTTCTATATATACTTGTCTTTTCTAACTGGAAATGGAAGGGAAAAACTGCCTATCAGGATTTTAAATAAAGCAAGGAGGAAAAAAAAATTACCTTTCCAGGTAATCCAAATGCAAAGAGTCCAAGATCTTCATAAGATGTCACAGCTGTTGAGAGAAATTATAATTGTTACTTTTACACAATACTCTCTGTGTGCCAAGTCTTACATGGAAGAAAGCTATTCCGCTACTGCCTTATCTTACAGCTATTCGATGTGCTGTGTGCTGTGCTTAGCCACTCAGTCACGTCCGACTCTTTGCGACCCCATGGACTGTAGCCCGCCATGGGGATTCTCCAGGCAAGAATACTAGAGTAGGTTTCCACACCCTCCTCCAGGGGATCTCCCCAACCCAGGGATCGAACCCAGGTCTCCCGAATTGCAGGTGGATTCTTTACTGTCTGAGCCACCAGGGAAGCCCAGCTATTCGACAATCACATTAAATTTAAAGCAGGAGTATTGACTTGGGGGAAAGTTGAACACTTATGATCCATAAAGATAATGTCCTCTTATAGAGCTTAGCAATTCCTAAGTCTAACTTAGCAATTCCAATTGTCTAACTACCCAGGTTGTATTAATTCAAATATAATAATTACTCTAAAACAACCCACTTCTCACAAAACAGTACTCACAGACTACATTGTCCAAATATAAATTTTCATTGACAACAGTTTCTAAAAACTGTCTATATAAATAAAGCCTAATAAAGTATAAAAGCTATATCTTACTTTCAGAGACATTCACTTTTCCAAGCTACCTAGGATATAAGGTATTCAGATGGAAACAATACCTTCATCCTGCGATAAGGGAATATATTTTCTTTCTCATCACAGGGAGTATGAAATTACATTTTCATTTGACATGTTCTAGAAGTGTGATCACAGAAAAGATGAAAATTAAATGGCTCATAAAAGAACCAAATTTGTCCTTAAATGGAAATTTCATGTCAAAATTAGTGATAGCATAGGTAAAAATAAGAGAATTAAAAACGTTTATATAATCCTAAATCAAAGCTATGGTCTTTCCAGTAGTTGTGTATGGATGTGAGAGTTGAACCATCAAGAAGGCTGAGTGCCAAATATTGATGCTTTCGAATTGCGGTGCTGAAGAAAACTCTAGAGAGTCCCTTGGACAGCAAGGAGGTCAAACCAATAAATCCCAAAGGAAATCAACCCTGAATATTCATTGGAAGGACTGAAGCTGAAGCTCCAATACTTTGGCCACCTGATGCAAAGAGCTGACTTATTGGAAAGACCCTGATGCTGAGAAAGATTGAGGGCAAGAGGAGAAGCAGGTGGCAGAGGATGAGATGATTAGATAGCATCTCTAACTCGATGCACATGAATGTGAGCAAACTCTGTGAGATAGTGAAGGACAGGGAAGCCTGGCATGCTACAGTTAGTTCATAGGGTTGAGGGAGTCAGAGATGACTTAGTGGCTGAACAACAAAGTTTGAGAAGTCCTTAACTTTACAGTGCTTATGCCATAAAAAAGGCAGGTTAGCAGATAGTGAGATTTGATAATAGCAACACACATTTCCTATTGAATCAAAGATATGGATCATCATTTCTTAAAGCAAGTTTTTAACATATTCTCGGGTTTCTTTAAGCTATCACTATATTAACAAAAAACTCCTGTATACTTTCATCTTTTAGCACTGTTTAGCTCATGGGGTCGCTAAGAGTCGGGACACGACTGAGCGACTTCACTTTCACTTTTCCCTTTTACGCACTGGAGAAGGAAATGGCAACCCACTCCAGTATTTTTGCCTGGAGAATCCCAGGGATGGCAGAGCCTGGTGGGCTGCCGTCTATGGGGTGGCACAGAGTCGGACACGACTGAAGCGACTTAGCAGCAGCAGCAGCAGCTCTTAAGTGACACAATCTTCTAATTATTAGTTTTTTAAACATGCTATAAGGTGAACAAAGTTCGTCAAGTATGAAAACATAAGCATTTTGAAAACCATAGGTGGTCTTTACATGTTATAACTACAAAGTTAGAAAGAAAACAGTGAAATGCTTAAAAAAATAAGTTTTACTTAAGAACAAAAATTTTTAACATTTTAAAATTGTAATCTATTATCAGGTTTGATCAAAGAATTTAGAACTTTTTGTGTGACATACTTATTTTTAATTTTTAAAAATTTTTATTTAATATATTAATTTTTCTTAGCTGGATCATGTGACATGAAGGATCTTAGCTCCCTGACCAGGTATCAAAGCTGTGCCCCCCGCAGTGGGAGCATGGAGTCTTAACCACTGGACCACAGGGGAAGTCCCAGACACAGCTATTTTTTAAAATGTATTTACACGCTGCTCAACAGTGGGGAAGGATAATTTAATTTGGAATTTGGAATATATAATTTAACTACAAGTAGGAACCTTGATGCTTTAACAATGAAAGATTTCAATAATAATCCTAGAGGGGCAGATTGTAGACATATTTTAAACATAAAATTAAAAAAAAAGAGTTAAAAAACTGAGATCTGGAATTTTTTCCTCTACTTGAAATGCCCAAATTCTTTTTCTCCAAATGCATATGTTCTAAAGTGAATGTCGTCACAAAAATTAAAAATTATTTCAACCACTAAATCTTTACAAATTTGTTTCAAAGTTCCTAAACATAATTAAGTAATAATGTTATTTATAGGGACACAATTTTTTATATTTAACATTCCAAAGGCTTGGTTTTATATAGTCAACCAGAAAAAGCTCTAAATATTAGCTTCTAATTTGACACTGGGAAGGGAATTTGGTACATACTATGTGTATGTGAACCAAGTCTTCAGAAGGTCTCTGATTTGTCACTATGAAGCATGAGATTAAAGGAACATCATTGTTGATTTTCAGCATCCCTCTTTCATATTACAGTTGAAAGTGTTGTTTAAAAAAACTTTCCTTCCAAGGGCTTAAAGCAAGGAGGCGTTCAGTGTTATACATGGAAATACATCACATAACTTGCTTTAAAAATTACCTATTTTGCATCAGTTTCTCTGTCAGGGAGCAAGTTATCAAGTTAATACTCTTCAAAAAATGTGGCTAGGATTTGTTTCACTTTTAAATAGGAGAAAACAAGTATGGCAGGAATACTGAAGCAGGTTGCCTTTTGCTACTCCAGGGGATCTTCTCAACTCAGGGATAGAACCCACTTCTCTTTGCATCTATTGCATTGGCAAGTGGATTCTTTACCACTGCGCCACTTAGAGAGCCCCATAAAACTGTATATTAGTAAATATGAAAAGCAAGTAAGTTTTCATGAGAAGAAAAGTAGGAGAGGGTAGGAGGTATGGAGAGAGTAACATGGAAACATCCATTACCATATGTAAAATAGACAGCCAGTGGGAATTTGCTGTACTCAGGAAACTCAAATAGGGGCTGGATAACAACCTCGAGGGGTGGGATGGGGAGGGAGGTGGGGGGGATGTTCGAGTGGGAGGGGACATGGGTAAACCTATGGCTGATTCACATTGATGTTTGGTAGAAACCAATGCAATACTGTAAAGCAATTATCCTGATATTAAAAATAAATAAATAAATAAAATTTTTTTAAAAAGCAAGTAACTTAGCTATAGGCAAAAATAATACTGAAATAATCCAAAAAGAATTGATAATTCAATTACCTAAATTTAAATAAATTAAACACTTAATCTTGATCTTTAAATTAGAACATTACTCCAGAAAATAAAACCACACTAAGAGCTTAATGAAGATAGCTGTAACTGCAACTTCAGACAAGAGTGGCATACATTTTAGCAATCTCAAATTAATTCTCTATTATTTTCTAGTTTTTTAAACATATCTCTAAATACTGCAGAGCCCCAAATTCAGAGTGAAAAAAGGTTTAGATTTTTAAATGGAGACTGACCATTATGTTCAAATCCTAATTCTATTTTTCAAGTCAGCAGATCTGGCTAGTCATTCAGTTCCGTAACTGTCATCTTACTTCTTTTATGTTGCAAAAATTAGAAGTACTTTTCTATGTCTGAGACATCATGAGTATGAATAACTGCTTCTGGCCTAATATTGAGGCATTGCTAAAATAAAATATGTACATAGTCAGCCAAATGCTTTATCTCTACATATTCACTTTTTAACAGTTTTTTGGATCATTTTGACACAAACCAAAACAATAGTGAAATACTTTTAAAATTCTGTTCTATCATTTGGACAATTAAGTGTAAATTGGAACTGACTGCAGAATGTAATCTCAACAATGAACCTCGAACACATTTATAATATTTGACCCCTGGAAGTGTGCATCTTAGGAAATAAGGCTAAAATCAGAGAAATCACTGTATGCAAAAATACTCATTATGCATTATTACACTGAAAACAAAGAATACCTAAATGCTCAATGATGGTAAACTGGTTAAGTAAATTATGGTAGGTATATCTAGCCTACCATATATTCTAGTAGTATAGATGTAGAATAATATGTAGTAGTATAGTAGAATAATATGTAGCTATTAAAAGATATGTTTATAATAAAATGAAAAATGTCAATATTAAGTGAAAAACAAAAGGTTTTATCAAATATGATCTATAAAGCAAAACATACGATCAGTGTTTTAATACCTTATTTATAATGTTAAAGATGCTTTGAGAGCTATCAAAACAAGAAATGGTAATGACCAGTCACACTAATAGCAAATTCTTACATGAGAGGAATAACATTAATTATGAAAATTATGAAATTAATCCAGCCTTTTACAGGAATTCAAACAAGCAATACTTGGCACAATCCTCTCTAAATAAATAACTGAAAGCAGTTACTAGCAATCTATTTTAGGAAATTAGTTTTTTATATTAAAGAAATCAATGCTATGTCATTGAGGGGGCGGAAAGGCTGTAAATCTGAATCAAGTAAATTGGGGGAAATTTTCTTCTTTAATGTACCACCAAGGCACACGTTAGTGCTATTTTGGCTAGACCGAGAGTTTGGCCTCCACAGGAATCATTTGGAAAGCTGCTTCCCATGAAGCAGTGGAATATTTCCAGCTAGTTACTCCAGTGTTCTGTCTGCTTTGCATTTTTTCCTCAATGAAATAGGACAATTAATAAACTCTGGTTACAGAACAAAGCCCAAGTTTCAGCAGCAGCAATATTATCTTTGGAACTGGATTGAGGGACATGAGTTATTCAAATACAGTTCAACCCTCAGAAAGCAGGCCATTTGGAATGCATTCTTATTTTGAAATTCTTTTCTTTCTTGTGCTTTCCTTCATTTTCCTCTTGTCTTTTTTCTCCCTAATAGTGTCACGCAGGCCATTTATTGAATATCTCCTATGCAACTGTGCCGCCACTTCTGATCTTTCTTAATGTGTATTTAAATATCAGTTTGCCAACTAAATGTGGCATGATTTTAGAGCACTCATAGTAAAAGAAAACAGAATGTGAGAGTACAAAGAACACACTCCTTTCAGTGTCACAGAAGTGAGGTACCTACAGGCATAGAGAAAGTTCTAGGGTCCCCACATACCACATGGTTCTGCAGTGAACTGGATTCACATGGTTATATCCTATAAATGCTATTCATTGGTTTTTCAACTTTAGACTCAACTTATTCATAAAACATTAATGACTTAAGATAGATTATAAAACAGAAAGTAAATATTGTCAACCTTGACAATATCAGGGTACAGTAGAAGTACAATGGGAGACAGAGAACACGGGAAAGCAAGCACAGTATATATACAAGTATATATATAGGCAACGCAGCAGAGTAAAAAGACACCATCTAAGAAACAAAAACAAAACTTTAAATGTATTGTTTAGAGTCACAAATAATCACTAAAAGAATTATTGAATACAAACTAATGACAATTAGGAGAAGGACTAGTGTACTCGACCTAAATCCTCACCTTACATAATGAGGTGTCAACAAATAATCTCTTAAATCAATAAATAACCGAAGAATATTATTTACACTTAGAAAGGTAACTCCCCAAAGGAAGTCAAAACAAAACTCTAAATGCTGCGAACTCTGGGAAACGGAACTAGAGGTGGGGAAGAATGGGCAGGAAAGTGTTCCAAGTCCTCCTGCATAAGTGCACACACACGTATACACATGGCATGTATATCCAAATATGTGTGACTGTTATTACCCTGATAAAATTAAGAGGAGGTTCATTTAAAAATATGTTTAATCCTGCAAAGATGCATACCCATCCTTCCCTGCAGCCCAGTAACAAAAGCTCAGTTCTGCTACAGGAAACATTCTGCCATCAAGGAAGACAATACAAAGGCGTCATGACAAAAGCAGAGTACACACACAATCTAGCTCAGATTTTCTCATCCTGCCACTACTGATATTTTGGACCTGGATAAGTGTTTGCAGAGGGGGCTGTTGTGTGCACTGTAGCAGGTTTAGCAGCATCCCTGGCCTCACTAGATGCCAGCAGCACCTCACCCTGCCCACCAATTCTCGGCCTTGACAACCGGAAATATCTTTGTGCTTAGTTGTTCAGTCATGTCTGACTCTTTGCGACCCCATGGACTGTAGCCCACTAGGCTCCTCTGTCCATCGGGATTCTCCAGGCTAGCATACCAGAGTGGTTTGCCATGCCCTCCTCCAGGGGATCTTCCCAACCCAGGGATCGAACCCAGGTCTCCTGCCTTGCACACGGATTCTTTACTGTCTGAGCCACCAAGGTCTTTAGGCACTGCCACATGCCCCTGAGGGAGAAAAATCAAGGCAAGATGAGAACTACTCACCAGCAGAAAGGATGAGACAAGACCACCATTCACTGAAGATGGAGTCCCATAATCAGCTCACTTAATTAATTGTGGAAATACTGAACTATGTTCATTAATCACAAGAAAAAGATACAAAATTATAAATAGTGTGGACAGCTATCATACCACACAATAAACAAATACTGTGAGCACTGAGATAGGAAATAACAATCTACTGTCTTTCAATCAGTTTCAGTCTCATTTGCTCTCACAATGAGAGCATCTCAGTGCTGAATGGGACCCTAAAGAGATCCAAAGCCTTCACACAGTACCCAAACTAATGTGGGGGAAAAATAAAAGGCTCTCAACTTTATTGGTATCTTGGTGTCCAACATGTAAATTTGTACACTCTAGTTTATAAACTGTACAATAAATTTTCAAAGGTACTTCTGACATATGTAATTTCTGCCTGTGTGTTAAATTTGGAACTTTTAAAATAGAATCCCTCTGCAGCTCTAATCCATCTATCCATCATCACCCACATACCCAGCTTTTATTAAACACCCTCTGTTTGGTAGATGCTGAGAAAACAATGGCTAATGCTTTCAATACACACTAAAATTTCTAGGAATATAATTACTATGTTTGGTTTTGTCTGGAATTTTGCCAAAAACTGTTTCCCATTTAGGAAAATCATATCACTAACAGAGTTTATTTTGTTTTTGCTTCTCCTTTACTTTGCTATATGGCATTATATTAATTTTAAATACTGTATTGATTTCCTATGGCTGTGTAACAAAGTATCACAAATTTGGTGACTTAAAAGAGCAGAAATTTATTCTCTCATAATTCTGGAGGTCAGAAAGCCAGAATCAGTCTCACTGGGTCAGTATCAAGGTAGCAGCAAGGCCACAGTTTCTATAGAGGCCTAGAGGAAATCTGTTCCTTGCCTCTTCCAGTTTCTGGTGACAGCTGGCCTGGCTTGATTTGTGGCCAGATCACTCCCATCTCTGCCTCTGTGGTCATAATTGCCTTCTCCGCCACTGCTCTCTCTCTGTGACCAGGTAACTGCACTGAGTCCACAGAATAGTCTCCCGCGCAAAGTCCCTTTTTTGCCATCAGTGGTAACATTCACAGGGATTAGAATCTGGATGTGTTTTGGGAGCACTTTTACTTAGCGATGGACACGAGTTTGAGTAAGCTCTGGGAGTTGGTGATGGAGAGGGAAGCCTGGCATGCTGCAGTCCATGGGGTCGCAAGGAGTCGGACATGACTGAGTGACTGAACTGAACTGAATGAACTAACTTAGCCCACCACAAGTGGGTTATAATACCTATAGGAATTCACTTTAGGTAAAAAAGAAGCATTTTAATTATTTTTTTTTTTTTAACAAAAAGAGGGTGCTGTGATGGATTTCAAATCACTGCTCTAGCATGTTTCATTAAAAAAAAAAAATGGGGAGGGCCAGGGGGTCATTTTACTCTTTATTTCCTCATTATTGCTAAAAAATAAAATCCTCATAAAAGAATTGTAACCGTTAGAAAGAAGATAGGGGACTATGTTCTCTTTCTCAGTAGGCTCTCAGAAGGACCAAAATTCTCTTTGGAAACAACAACTGGTGAATCCTGGTATCTACTTGGACTCTTTTCCAACCACCTCAGTGACTTCTCACTGCCTCAGCAAAAGCTCCAAATTCCTTAAGATCTGACACGTGTCTATTTATTCAGTTTCATTTTCTTCTTTGTATCTTATGCATAAATAATAGTAAACTAGGTTAGTTATGGTGGGTAAAATATTCAGTATGTACCTTTGTATTTGTGGGAATATTCTCTCTTGCCTAGTCTATTGGTCAAATTCCTTTTTAGCTCGGTCCTCCTAATACTGGCTGACCCTCATCACCCCCCTCACCCCCCACTGAGACAAGGCAAAACATTCTCTCCTCTGAGCTATCATTATACCTTGCACATATTTAAATGATCACACTACATTATAAATCATTTGCTTATGTATTTGTCTCCCCCTCTAGATTACGAGCTTTTTTTAAGGTTAGGAAGTAAGTCATTTATCTCTGTAATGCTCACAGATAAATATGAGTATAGGATGAATGAATGAGTCTCTATCCTGGGCTTCACTTCTAGGACCGGTCCATCTAATTTTCCTTCAGAGTGCGCATACCCAAAACTGAACTCCTTTTTATTAACTAGCATCTTCTGCTGTGTTCTTATGCCCATTAATGACACTATCATTAATCCAGTGGCCTGTGTCAGAAATCTGGGAGATATCCTCAGACAGGCCCTCCTTCACATTCAGTCAAACTTCCCCAAGTTTCTTAACTTGTTTTTTTCCCCCTTTTATTCTCTTTGTTAATACCTTGCTTCAATCTTCCACTATTTGATTCTTAGACTTCTGTAACAGCCAGGTCTGACTGCTAACCTACTGCTAATCTAACTATTAGGTACTATTAGTATGAGTTAGAGCTAGACAGACAAATGAGAAAGGCACTCCCTTCAGGAAGAAGAAAAAGAAAAGGATTTCCATCCTGAACAAAATCCTGAAGGCAAGCATGACCTGGAGAGCTGACTGCACGTTTGTGAAAAGAACTACTTCAACCTGCAGGTGGCTCTCAGACCTGCTGTTTGGCTATTGTCCCGGGAATTCCCTCCACTTCTCCCCTGTGCTGTGTGTATGTAAGTTGCTCAGTCATGTCCAGCTCTTTGCAACCCCATGGACTGCAGCCCACCAGGCTCCTCGGTCCATGGGATTCTCCAAGCAAGAATATTGGAGTGGGCTGCCATTCGCTTCTCCGGGGGGTCTTCCCAACCCAGGGATTGAACCTGGGTCTCCAGCGTTATAGGCGGGTTCTTGACTGTCTGAGCCACCAGGGAGCCTCTCCCTTGTGCTGGATTCCCTAATTTTTTTGGTACTACCTAACTTTGGTAAGCTGAGCACCGAAGCTGAGTGCTGAAGAATTGATGCTTTTGAACTGTGGTGTTAGAGAGGACTCCTGAGAGTCCTTTGGACAGCAAGGAGATCCAACCAGTCCATCCTAAAGGAAATCAGTCCTGAATATTCATTGGAAGGACTGATGCTGAAGCTGAAGCTCCAATACTTTGGCCACCTGATGCAAAGAACTGACTCACTGGAAAAGACTCTGATGCTGGAAAAGATTGAAGGCAGGAGGAGAAGTGGACGACAGACGATGAGATGGTTGGATGGCATCACCAACCTGATGGACATGAGTTTGAGCGGGCTCTGGGAGTTGGTGATGGACAGGGAAGTCTGGTGTGCCGCACTCCACAGGGTTGCAAAGAGTTGGACATGACTGAGTGACTGAACTGAGCTTTTGTAAATGGCATCCTCCATTGCTCATTACATAAGAGTGTATGGGAGATAATTTTTTGAATCTTTCATGTCATTATTCTACCTGTACGCTTAAATAATAGTTTGGCAGGATGGAGCATTCTATATTGAGATCATTTTCCTCAAGAATTCTGAAGGCATTGCTTTATAGTCTTATTTATAGTTCTTCTTGGGAAATCTTTTGTCAATATAGTTTTTGATTCTTTGCATGAGAATTGTTTGTTTCTCCTCTCTGAAGCTTTCAGTATAGTTTCTTTACAACTGTATTTCTAATTTTTCATAAAGATGCATCCTGATATGAATTCTTTTATAATTATTACACTGGTTACCAGGAAAAATTCTCTCAACGTGGAAACTAACTTCTTTCAGTTACAAAAACTTTGCTTATATTGTTTTGTTGGTAATCTTCTATCACCTAATTTTCCTGTGTTCCTGGAATCCCTGTTATATGCATGCTGAACCTCCTGGACTGACCCTCTCATTTTCTTGTATTTTTTCTTCCATTTTCAAGCTTCTTGTCTTTTTATTTCCCTGCAGGAAATCTCCTTAACTCTTTTCCACCCAGCTACTAAATTAATTTTAAATTTCATTTCTAACATCTAGGGCTCATATTCTTATTATATGCTTGAAATAATTTCCTGTTCTTATTTCAGTGATGTAATATCTTCTTTTGGTTCTCTGAAGCTATTAAATATAGTTTTTAAAGTTTTCATCTGGTCTGCGAATTATCTCTGTTTCCTCTTTCCCTCTGAGTTTGTTTCTTTTCTTAATTTTTTTTTTTTAAACAGACTTTATTTTTATAGCAGTTTTAGGTTCAGAGCAAAACTGAGCAGAAAGTACAAACAGTTTTCACATTCTATCCCTACACATGCACAGCCCCACCCACTATCAAAATCCCCCACCAGAGGGGTACGTTTGTCACATCAGTGAATCTACACTGACACATCATTATCACAAGTCCATAGATTAGAGTTCATCCTTGGTGCTGTACATTCTATGGTTTTGACAAATGAATAACGACATGTATTTACCAGTATAGTATCATACAGAATAGCCTCACTGCCTTAAATTGCATCTATGCTTCCATCTATTCATTCCTCCTTCCTTCTTAAGCCCTGGCAACTACTGATCTCACTGTCTCCATAGTTTTGTCCTTCCTAGAATGTCATATAGTTGGAACCATACAGAATGCAGCCTTTTTACACTGGCCTTTTCATTTAGCAAGATGCCTTTATAAGATTCCTCCATGTCTTTTCAAGGCTTGACAGTTCATTTCTCTGAAGTGCTGAAGCATATATATTCTATTAACTGAACGGACCACAGTTTATCCCTTCACTTCCGGAAGGGCATCTTCGTTGCTTCTAAATTCTGACAATTATGAATAAAGCTGCTATAAACATCCATGCTCATAAATTTTCAACTCATGTAGGTAAATACTAACACAAATGTTGGATCGAGGGTTAGCCTCTATACCTTTTCATCACGGTCTTCACATTTGTTTTGTCAGTATTTTACTTTCAAAATTATAGGACAGATACTTTCTCACATTTTGAAATTGCATTTGGAGTATGAGAAGAAGAGTCCAGAATAATTCTAAGGTCTTTGGCCTGAGCAACTAGAAGGAAGATTTATCATTTACTTAGATAGGAAAACAGTAGAAAGTGTAGACTGGCAGTGTAAAGAGGCAAATTTGAGATTAGCGTATTAAATATCCAAGTGGCAATATCATGGAGGAAGTTGGATATGAATCTGAAATTCAGGGGAAGAGATAGATCCAGGCTAGGGGTATCAATTTTAGGGCTGTAATGAGCCCAAGAGTGTAAAAGAAAAGAGATCAGGGGAACAGTACCAGGGATACTCCAACGTTTAGAGGACGGGGAGATAGAAAGGATTTAGCAGAGGAAAAGCGTATTCTGTGAAACAGGAAAGAAACCAGCAGAGTGTGAATAAGCGTTTTACAGAGGAAGGTATGACCCACTGTGTCCAACGGTGCTGACTAGTCAACTAAGATGAAGACAGAACTGACCACTGGATCAGCAGTATGGAAGACGCTGGTATAATAATTTCTGTGTAATAATGGGGAAAGGCTGACTGAAGAGTGTTCAAGAGAGAATAAGAGGAAGGCGAAGTATCTGGTATAGACAACTATTCTGACAAGAGCTTTACTACGACGGTGTGCATGTGTGCAAAGTTGCTTTAGTCGTGTCCGACTCTTCATGACACTATGGACTGGGGCCCTCCAGGCTCCTCTGTCCATGGGATTCTCCAGGCAAGAATACTGGAGTGGGTTGCCATGAACTCTTTCAGGGGATCTTCCTGACCCAGGGGTTGAACCTGACTCTCTTGCACGGGCAGGCAGGTTCTTTACCACTAGCGCCACCTGATAGTCACCCCCTATGAAGACATGGAGCATAGTGAATGAATGCAGAGTCATTTTTTAAGTGGAAGAAATTATAGTCTGTTTGTAAACTGACAAAAAGAAAGGTTACTAAGATGATGAAAAAGAAGAGAGAAGGGAGAAAGTGGCTGGAATACTGTAGGTGAGAGCAGACAGGGTCACAGCAGAAGTGGAGGGGCTAGCCTCAGACAGGAACACAGAGAGTTCATCCAAAGTAACAGAATATAAGGCACAGGTGAAGACGGGTGGGTGGAAGTGGTAGTAGTAAGAGCTTATAAAGTTCTTTTACGATTGTTTCTGTTTTGTTAGTGAAAAAGAAAGTGAGGATATTAGCTAAGAATGAAATCAAGGAGAAGGTGTTGAAGCTCTGAGAGAAAGAAATGAAAGTCATCTCCTAGATAGCAGAGTAAGCAAGTGAATGAATTGAGGAAGGTAATAAGGATTAGATGATAGCATCACAGATCCACTAGACACTGAATTACAGTGACATTAATCTGCATGGCTGTATGTTCTTCTTCAGGAATAGTCAACTGCACAGGTGCACGTGTGAGGTAGGCTGTTACATTTAACTGTGCTTGGAGTTTTGCCAGGAAAGTAGCATGGTGAAAGGGAGGAGCAAGGGTGTGATTGTAACAACAAGGAACTTCAACTGGATACAGAGAGGAAATATGGACAAGAGAGTGAAGGAGAGAGCAAAAGTAGAAGATCAATGAACTCAAGTCCAGGTGGGGGCGAAGAAATGCCAGAGTTGGAGTGCTTGAGGGAATGAATTCTTAAAAAATTAAAAAGGTGGTCGTTTTTGGAGGGTGGATTCTTGAAAATGAGATTTTGGAGGGGATGAAATTTTGGTAAAGACAAGATCAATGGTATGACCAGGGAAATAAGTAGCTGAGGTAGGCAGAGAATATAATCATTAGAAGAGAAAAAATTAAGGAAATAGAAGTGCTAGATTATCTGCATGGGTACTGAAATCACCCAGTACCCATCCAGATGGGTGATACTGAAGAAACTGAAAGGAGAGCAGAAGCTAAAATGTTCACAAAACGACAGAACGTGGCTGAGGAGTCTGTATGTGATATCCATAAGGTAGAAGTTATGAGATTCAAAGCTGGGGTTTAGGGAGAGGAAGTGGAAATGAGATGTCAGTAGGACATCTATCCTATCTTTAGACCAGTACGAGGGACGTGGAAGAGAAAAGAAGGGCCACTTGAGAGGACTGCAGGGAAAGCAGTGTTCACAGAGAAGTCTTAGGTTCTCCTAGAGTAAGAAAGGTACGGAAATATTCAGAAGAGTTGAGGGGAACTATATTCAATATCCTATGATAAACCATAATGGAAAAGAATATGAAAAAATGCACATATGTGTATAATTGAATCACTCTGTTGTATAGCAGAAATTAACACAACATTGTAAATCAACTATACTTCAATAAAATTAAAAAAAGAAAATGACAGAACTATGTTGGGAGAGTCTGGGAAATGAAGGATAACATAGGATTCTTGAACTGAGTGACATAAATTGAGTGACATAAATTGACATAAATTAAGTGGTATAAGATCATTAATCCAAATGATCTCAAGGCAAATAATGATGACAATGCAGTGAGTGGTGGGGATCAAGGACTAGGAAGTAGGGACTTGACCAGATACAGGCTGAGTTCTAAGATTCTGATTCTCTTCTGTTGACACTGATTTGGAAACCAGAGGAGGCAAGCTCTTCATTTATTCCCAGAGCATAAACATTTCCCCAGAGAATCATAATGAGCCAACTGTTTCTGGGACAGCAGTATAGTATGTACAGCCCCTTGGGGGAACTCCCTGGTGGTCCAGTGGTTAAGACTCTGCTTCTACTGCATGAAGCATGGGTTCAATTTCTGGTTGGGGAACTAAGATCCCACATGCCATGCAGCCTATATATATATATACACACACACACATACATACATACTTTGCAATCCTTATGGGTTCTGGCCCAATGAGAACTCATAATAATAAAAGCTACTAGCATTTTACCAAGGACTTGACATTTTATGTATGTCATTATATTTCATTCTCACAATAATCCCAAGAGAAAAGTATTATCACAACAATTTTAGAATTGGCAAACAAAGGTTTCCTGGGTCGGGAAGATCCTCTGGAGAAGGGAATGGCTCCCCACTCCAGTATTCTTGCCTGGAGAATTCCATGGACAAAGGAGCCTGGCGGGCTACAGTCCATGGGGATGCAGAATTGGACGTGACTGAGAGACTAAGCATAAACTAAGGCTAGAGAGATTAAGGTATCTTATATGCCTCCTCAGCCCTCAAGAAAAGTCCAGACAGATCCCAAATCTTATGTAAAATCAAAAATAGCAGAATTTCATGAAAAGAAATCCTTTACTTTTATAAAGGTAGAATTTCTCTTGTGCTCTAGGCAAATAATGAAGCGAATCTGTAAAGACTTGTGATAATCCTTTCTCTAACCAACGAATCCAATCTGAATACAGTCCAACAAACTAGAGAGAAATTTAGCTGTGTATTATTCTCTAGCATATATATAGCATATGCATATGCGCATATGCATATGCTATATATATACACACACACACATATATATATACATATATATATATGATTTGTTATTATTTTTAAAGCCTACCTCCACAGAGAACTTTACAGTGACTGAAGGAATTCAATCAACAGCAGACAAGTGCAGCAGTGTGTATGAAGAATCATGAAGAAGTTAATTCATGGACCAAGTAAGCTACAAAAATCAAATAAAAAGAAAAAAGAAAGAGAAACAGAGCTTTTCACTTTACATGCCCCAAAGTTATAGAAAAGAACAACAGACGTCAGAATTTTAAAGTTAAATACATATGATCTGAAGGAAAGCAAAAAAAAGAAAAAAATAGCATTACTTGGAAATCTTCATAAATTGAATACTACTTCCAAATAATTTAAATTAATAAAGCAAAACACTTCAGTTAATGAAGACATAATTACCACATGATTGACTAACATATTAATCTTTTAGTAGAAACCATGATAAAAATAACCTATGAAGATGTTAGATAAACTATCACAATTAAGTAAAAATAACTTTTTTAAACAAAGAAGCAAAATTTCAAAACATGCATTAAAATTCAGTCACCTTTCAGCAGGATTTACAAATATACTTCTTTAATTCTCTTATTCCTGATGTTGTTATGAACAACTTGTTACTTTGCGATTAATATCATTGCATCATTTCCTAGTATTTCTATCTGTCTGCACAGTCACCCAAGCCCCTTGCAAGCAAAGGAATGTATTTGTTGGTTGAATGACCAAAAGCAATGACACAATTTACAGCTATGAACTATGGATTCTAAGTCAGTGTTGTGTAAGAGTCCCCTGGAGGACTTTTAAAAAGAGATTCCTGAATCCTACCTCAGATTCTTGGAATTAGAATCCGAGGCTTAGAAACCTCTGTTTACAGAACAATCTGCAGGTGCGTCTGACGCATAGACAGATTAAACAGACTAGAGCTGTGGATTTAGAACTCTGTTCTGAAGAGTCTTAAAATACTCAAGAAACACCTGTTTCAACCAGTACAATCCCATTTTTATCTATTTTATGTATCTGTTCTGTTTCTTAGAAACCTGAAAACAGGGCAAAGTGAACCTATCAGGTAGGGCAAAGTGAACCCATCCACATAAGACAAACTCATGATTCTGGCATCATAACTGTCCTAATCCAAAGGTAGATCAGACTAGACAGATAAAAAGACCAGGACAGGTGGACACAAAGTATTTGTTAATGCCCAAAGAAAAACTTTAAGAAAGCAGTTCTGTGATTCATACACTTGTATTTATTACAACTTAAAAGAACTTATTCAATACATGACTGAACTGCATAAGTGGAAAAAACGTATACATCTATATATGGGGGGCAGAGACAGCAGCAGTAGATCTGGGAAGGTGTTCTCCAGAAAGTGATCACCCTAGGAGAAAGGTGATCAGCATGAACACCTGGGTACTGCTTCTCCCTAACACAAGGTCTGCATCCTTTAGACACCTTTCAGGTGCTTCCCCTAATCTATTTTAACCTAGAAAACTATGTCACGTGTTGTGGAGAAAGGCAAGGAAGAATGCCGGTTTCCTCCTCCTTGTCTGTCCTCGGATATTCCGCTGAAGGACTGGGTCCATATATTCTGATCTTCTGAAATTCTCCATTTCAACCACGCTACCTAATATTCCCACTGGAAATTAGATCTGAGACAGCCAACCTGATGTAGGTAGACATGATCTCAACAGGCTATTTTATCAAATGAATAAGCACACATTTTACTTACCTGTCTGAATACACAAGCTAAGCAGGAGGTGAACTGAGTAAGAAGCCAGGAGAGCGACTATCAGCAGCAAGAAACTAAAACATAAAAGAGCATAAAAGAGTACATGGTCAAATTTGTCCCCTAAAAGTTTCCTTTTTATGGTATTTCATTCAAAAAATATTTTTTTTCCCACATTCAAACGGTCACATGCATGTGTGCATGAGTGCTAAGTCACTTCAGTCATGTTTGATTCTTTGTGACCCTATGGACTGTAGCCCTCTAGGCTCCTCTGTCTTCTCTCCAACTTAAGAGAAGTAAGTTTCAGTTGTGAAATCCCATTGTCTTTTTTCTTTCCTCTATCCCTCTCCTTTTAATGATGCGTTGCTGTTGTTCAGTCATTTAAGTCATGTCCAACTCTTACAATCCCATGGACTGTAGCCTTCCAGGCTCCTCTGTCCATGAGATTCTCCAGGCAAGAATACTAGAGTGGGTTGCCATTCTCTCTTCCAGGAGATCTTCCCAACCAAGGGATCGAATCCACATCTCTTATATCTCCTGCATTGGCAGGTGGGTTCTTTACTGCTGAGCCACCTGGGAAGCCCCCAGTGATGAGTACGTCCCTATAATTTTGCATGAACACTGAATTTCAGCATCTATTAAACATACTCAACAAACCAAACCAAAAAAATACAGTTAACACACTTTTAATGACACGATTTGAAAAATGTGTGATGTAATAATTGGGGTCCTCTCACCAAAAGTATGAAAAGGAACAGCATACATAATCCCTTCCTTATTCTCAGGAAGATACTATCAATACAAGTTTTCAGAGGAGTGCTCCTGAAGTTGAAGAAATTCTATCTTTGCAGTCCACTTAATGTTTGTTAATAAGTAGCAAAATGGAGAGGTGAAAGTACACTTGTCAACTGATGTCAGAGACCTCACAAAATAAGGTTGGCATCACCAGATGGAAACTGTGATACGATTCAGCAAGCACCCATTCAGTGGTATATATCTGCATGTGAGATCCTGCAGTAAAAAACGTGATTTTTCAAATGAAACTAAGAAATAAGTCCTATGATTATGTCTTGCCTGAGGTGTCATACATAGCTTTTAAGTTTTAAAACTATGAAAGTTTGCAAATACATCCCATAATAAAAGCAAGTTGGGTTACTTAGAAGTTGGTTAGCTAACCAAGAAATTCAAAGTAAAAGCAAAAATGAACCTACATGAGACTATTTTAAATTTCCTAGAAAAAATAGGTCTGCTTGTACTGACAAAACAAACTTATTCATTCAGTCTATTAAGCATGATGATCCATGCTAAGGATAAGATCTAGTCCTAAAGGATTTCAGAGTTCAGTGGGGAAAATAATTTACAAACAGATAATTACATTATAATAAAAGAATGAATATAATAGTACTATGGAAACACAGAAAAGACAGCAATGTCTTCTGTCTTGGGCAAACTGGCCTATGAGCTGAGTCTTAAAAGATGTAAGGAAATAAACACAGGGTACATGTCTAGCCTCAGAAAGTAAAACAAGACTACTTAACAGGAGGAGAGAAAGAGATGGAGAGAAACCAAAGGATTATTGTTTTATTTAGTCACAAAATCACTATTTATAAATAATCTGCATGACTGATAGACTCTGATTTACTTTGGCCCACTGAACACAACAAATAAGCCGCTTGTAAGGAGGTTATTAAGGAATGTGGATCAAGTTTCTCTTTTTTTTTAAATTAGCCACACTTTGGATAAAAAAAATACAAATTATATAGCATCCTTCCAAGCTACAGACTAGCAACAATATAAGAATAAGAGGAACCCCAGAAATAACTAGAAATTGTATAATACCAAGTTCTACAGCCTATCTCTTTGCTTCTCAATGTACTATCAAAATGAAAAAAGAAAAAAAGAGTAAAATAAGAAAAAAACTCACCTAAATCCAAGGATACCAGTATGAGCCATAACATAAGCTAAGCCAAGGATGCCACTTCCCATGATGGCATTCATCAAATTAAACACTGAGAAACCAAATGAAGTACCTCGGGATCTCTGTGTGTGAACTTCCTGTAAGCACACGAATTAATAGAGTTAAGTGTCTGAATGGTGAAGTCCAACTTTGGTCAAGAAATGACTGACAGGTTATGGAGAGTCTCCTAAAACCACAGACATACTGTGACATACTAGTTGCTCAATTAGCAACCAGGACCTCCTTTCCTTTCCTTCTCACTTCCCACTAGGGCAGCTCCAGGAATACAGTTTCCTAGGAAAATCATCTCCACCTGCGCAGAGACCCAGTAGGGTTCAGGAAGAAGGCATGACTAACCTTGTGACTGCAAAAGATGGAAGACAGGGTAAAATGGGGTGGGGACAGGGGGCAGGCAGATGGCCTCGAGCTCACGTGATAACTGAAGAATCCCTGAGTCAGCTTGTGGTTGCTGTAGACAACTGTTGGCTCCCCAATTACTAGGATTGCAAAACTAATCTCTATTTATACACTTAATGAATTAAGTCTGCCCAAATGAAAGGATGGACAGGAATGCCATGCAATGACGATATTGTAAATAGAAGCAATTCACGTTGCTCTGGCGAGGATCCGCCTTGAAAACACTCTCCCCTAAAATAGCATTTGGGAATAAAATCCTAGAAACTGTTACTGCCCTGGGACTTGAGTTAAAGGGCCGAAGTGCCCACTGCACAGGCTTTAGGGTCAGGGAAGTGCTGTGTACTTATTACCAAGCCACCCACTCTCCTTCACGGTTAAGTATCTCTGTATTAAGATGTTTACAGGTCCCCAATGACTAACCTGAGAAAAGCAAAATCTTGTGACTCTTGCAAAAAGCTCACAAGACTAGTGGAAAAAACGAGAAGCCGACAAGGATACAGAGAGCAGTGAGTTACATAACCGAGGGGCTGCTCCCCTAGTGGGGTCCCCTGCCTCCACCTGCTGCTGCGTCTCTTCCACCTGAGCCTGCAGCTTCAGCTCTTCTTTCTAGGACAGGTTAGGCTCCTATCTCATTGATGAACTCCTCCAGATCTCCTCGAAATCTCGGCTGCTGCCTTTGGGCCCCAGGTCCTAGGCTTCTCCCCTCTCCCCTGGCCATCCCCTTTCTTTTCCCGGTCTTATTTGGCAGTCACTTCAGAACGGGGAGCCAGCGGAGCACACTTACGTTGCTAAGCAACGGGCTAGACTCTTCCGCCTCCGCCTCTTCGGGCTCCTGAGTAGAGACAAACCAGCCGGGCTCGGCGTTGATGACCCCCGCTGGGACCTCCATGCTGCTCGCTGGTCGACTACCCAGTCCATCCACTAGCTGCAACCCCTGCCCTCCCGCCTGTAGTCGCGCTGGAGGCGGGCCTACATTCCCGGCCCTTCCGGGTTCCCGTACCTCACCAGGGCCGGGACGAAAAGAGGGATCGACGTGATCTGGTGACGCTCGCCTCGCGGCGGCGAACCTTGATGGTGTCATCGAGGGCCCGCCCACCCGCCGAAGACACGTTTCCGAGCTGCACCAGAGCATGAGGTGAGGGTCTGGTCTTGTAGCCAGCTGCGGGGCGACGCCGGGAAGTGGGATGGTGACGTTGGTGAGGTGGCGGCCGTAGTGCCCTTGATAGATAGTCCGAAGGGGCTGAGGGTCCGGTGGCGGCACCGGTCGGCTCGGAGGCTCTCAGCCTCGCGCTGTCTGGGCGCCGAAACGTCAGGAAGTCGCCCACAGCCCAGTGGAGAGCCAAGGCCTGAGTACGGGGAAGGGAGGGGTGTTTCATCTCTTCAGAACTTTCCCATAAAACCTTTAGCCACACCTTACTTGTGGAATTCACTTTAAGTAATTTACTCAAGATCACCCATCTGGTTAACTGCTAAACCCAGTTTGAACCTTGTCAACTATTTGACAGTTGCTTTACAGGTTCCTAGGCAGGGCCCTTTCTTAACAGTTACTTCTTCGGTATTCCGGAAGGCAAAATGAAAAACTGATACTAATGGGATGGCATGTAACACTCAGCAAAGTTCCCATCCTAGAAATACTGAAACCTCTCCTTATAGGTAGGGCTTGTGGCAGTAAAACATCAAAGACAACATAGAAATAGATTAAGAACGCAGGCCCTAGATTTTAATCCTTGCTCAACGATTTACAGCAACGAGATTTTGGGTCAATTAACCTATTTCTGAGCTTTAGTTTACACCTTTGCAGAAATGAGAATGCAACACCACACACCTCCCAAGATTGTTACTGTGAGTAAAGTGTTCAGTGCATCTGACCCAATAAGCTTCCCTAAGAATATCCTTTTAAATATTGACATTGGTAAAATTATCAGTATAGTGACCATTTCGTTTAGAGATGTTCCTTTAACTTAAATTTCGGCCTTCCAGTTCCAAAATATTCTGTAGAAAATTGTGGGTGGGGAGGTTTGTTGACTATGGCGAGAGTGATGGATCACTAAACCCTAGTCCAGGCCGCACGTGGGCTGGAAGTATACCGATTTATTATTTACTACTAATAAAAGTCATCCTATCCTGGAAAATTTATTAATATTACACTTCTCACATACCACTAAAAGTTTTAATCTGTGGCATTTAGCAGGTTATTTGAAACAATTAAAATTTTTATTAAGACTTGTGAACCTGTTAAGCTAGTTTGTAGCTTTATGGTATTTCTTTTAATTGAATGCTTTATTTTTAGGAGCTTATTGAAACAATTTGGATTCTCAAGAAGACCTTTCAAAGTGGAAAGCTGTAGAATAACTGAGTCAGCATCACTCATTCTACTACCTTGGGCATCGCTGATACAGAAGCTTAGCAGAGCACCTGGTATTTTCTTGCTGGATCAAAGAAAAAGATTCCCAACCATGCCTGAAATAGAAACAAATCACAGAGACTCTGAATTGTTTTCCCCACCCTCTGATGTTCGAGGAATGACAGAACTTGATAGAACAGCTTTTAAAAAGACAGTCACCATCCCCGTGCTTAAAGTGAGGAAAGAAATAGTCAATAAACTGATGCGATCCCTTAAAAGGGCAGCACTGAAGCGCCCAGGCATAAAACGTGTGATTGAAGACCCAGAAGATGAAGAAGGTAGACTAATTATGTTGGATCCATATAAAATGTTTACTGTTGATTCCTTTGAGAAAGAAGAGCTCAGTATTTTAAAGCAGCTGGATATCAATCCACAGATATCGAAATATAATTTGGAACTAACTTATGAAAACTTTAAGTCAGAAGAAATCTTGAGAGCTGTGCTTCCTGAAGGTCAAGATGTGACCTCAGGGTTTAGCAGAGTTGGACACATTGTTCACCTGAACCTTCGAGATCATCAACTACCTTACAAGCATTTAATTGGTAGGTGTGTCTTAGTAATAGTCATATGTTAGAAACCAATGAGTAAGTTCTAATTTTAGTTTAAAAAAATTTTAAATGCCTAATTATAGAAATAGGAAATTTTATCATTTTAATTTTAAGCAAGATCTTGAGCTACATACTCTCCTTTGAGGGCCACTTTGGAATAGCCTTCCCAGAGTTGTTTGTTGTTGCTGTTTAGTCACTAAGTTGTGTGCGACTCTTAGAGACACCATTGACTGTAGCCCACCAGGCTCCCCAGTCCATGGGATTTCCCAGGCAAAAGTACTGGAATGGATTGCCATTTCCTTCTCCAGGGGATCTTCCCGACCCAGGGATCGAACCCACATTTCCTGCATTGGCAGGTGAACTCTTTACCACTGAGCCACCAGGGAAGCCCTCCCAGAGTCATAGCAAGCTCTAAATATCAGTTCAAGATGTTGTGTACACAATAAGTAAGCATTAACTTGAATCACTTGCTTTGGCAGAATTCTTTGGCAACTTATCATTTTGGTATCCAGAACTTACTAGTCCTTCAGGACTATGTTGAATGCTAGGTTTCATAAATTTGAGTGTTTTCATAGTCAAAAGGGCAAGACAGTGTTTACTCATGCTTTCACTGATTCAGTTAATTGAGCCTCGTCTGTATGGTAGGCACCATACTTTGTTTTTTAGTACTCCTAGCTTTTTAGAAACAACTCTGTAGCCCAGAGTTGAAGCATGGGTATTTTATTCTTTGGTCTAAGAAACAAGTAGAAGACTAATCAAAATCGCTGTTGTCCTTATATAAATATTTAATGTCCATGCATTCTCCAGATTAATATTTTTAATACAGAGTAATTGTCAGAACTTCTGGGAATTATTTTCAGCTTTAAAATGTAGTGCTCAGTGTTTTGCATGGGTAGAATTTCAGAGATGTGCTGTTATGCATTTAGTCTGTTTTTATTGATGAAAGGGGCAATAATGCATAGTGATAACATAATAAATACTTAAGCAGAGCCTTATAATTATGATCTGGTACAAATGTCAAGTCTAGGCTTTCCGTTGAATCGTTGCCTGTCCTAACTCAACATTCTTTTAGCACTCTTATTTTATAAACTCACTTTCATAAAAGGGCACTCACAGATTGAAAATGAAACATTTTCATACAGAAGTAATTTTAAAGCTTTTACTATAGACCTTTAGAATTTTTTTTTTTAATTCTTCATTTCAAACTAACTTCTGTACCTTAACAATTGAGTTCTGATACCTGAAGCAGAACAAGATAAAACAATGATTGACAGTAGTTTGACATTATCATATTCAAAATCAGGTATCTAATTACCAGAGAGAAATTAGACAAATTCCAGTTGGTATTTAAGCATATTTGTATTATCAGTTCAGTTCAGTCACTCAGTCGTGACCAACTCTTTGCAACCCGATGGACTGCAGCACGCCAGGCTTCCCTGTCCATCACCAACTCCTGGAGCTTGCTCAAACTCATTTCCATCGAGTCAGTGATGCCATCCAACCATCCCATCCTCTCTTGAACTCTGTTGTATTTGTATTATGGAGTACTTTATACTTACTGACAAATCAACTTATCTTTATACAATGAGATACCATATAGAATCTTGTAAATTTTTTAAGTGCTGACAAAAATGCAGACTCTGATTATAGGGCATCAATATACCATTGCCAGTGTCTTTTACCTTTGTAGCTTTTTGCGCTCTGGAAAATATTTGACATAAAGAACAATTTAAGTAAATAAACATTTTATTTAGAGAAAACTAAAGAATCTATGTTTCTTTTATTTGAAAACATTATTTTGCTGGAATGCATTTCCAAAGTGAAGTACTATTTTAAATACACAATAAAGCAAACATTTGGTTTGAGGCTAGTGGGGACAGGCTAGTGTTTTCTGAGACCATTTGTTTCCATAGTACTTAACATCTCTTCTATTTTTTAACCAATTCCCTGGGTCTACCTGTTTGCTTACTATTGCACTGATACATTTGAGAAGACTAAGTAAAAGACATGGAAAAATATTAGGCAGAACAAACCCCTCAAAATTTTTTCTTTATAAATGTACCCACACATTTTTTGTGTGTTTGCATAGGGGCTGTCAGACATGAACTTTAGTAATCTGTTGAATTTTTAGAATTGCATTCCTCTACACACATCAGCTTCTCAGGTGGTGCTAGTGGTAAAGAACCCATCTGTCAATGCAGAAGACATAAGAGACCTGGGTTCTATCCCTGAGTCGGAAAAGATCCCCTGGAGGAGGGCATGGCAACCCACTCTAATATTCTTGCCTGGAGAATCCCATGGACAGAGGAGCCTGGCGGGCTACATTCCATACGGTTGCAAGAGTCGGACACGACTGAAGCCACTTAGCATGCATGCACACATGGTAGATGCAGTTTCTGTCTATAAACCAGAAGAAAATATAGTTCACATCCATTTCATGTTTGCAATTTTAGCTTTTATTTTGCAACCAGAAGGCAGTATTTATCATGATTTCTGTGCTTTTAGGCCAAGTTATGATTGACAAAAATCCTGGAATCACCTCAGCAGTAAATAAAATCAATAATATTGATAATGCCTACCGAAATTTCCAAATGGAAGTACTATCTGGAGAGGAGAATATGATGACCAAGGTATGGAATATTTTATTGTCTCCTAGTATAGTGTATATATCAAGATTAACATTTGAAATCAGAATAGATAACAGATTAAGAAAATATAATACCCAGTATTTGTGAGTATGTGAGAATGTAAGCATTTACATATATTATTGACAGGAGTGCAAATTTGATACAGTCAGGAAGAGTGTATGGTAATATATTGCAGTTTTGAATAGATACATCCTTTGACCCAGCACTCCATTTATAGGAAGTTATCTCAAGAATATAACTGGACAAAATTGTAATGATGTACCCAACCAGGGATTGAACCTGTGCCCCCACCACAGTGGAAGTATGGAATTTTAACCACTAGACCACCTACATCATTTTTATAATAATAAATAAATAAACATGATGGAATGGAAACAATCTAAATATCATCAGTAGATAACTGATAAAATTTTAGGATAATAATACAATGGAATACTCCATCATTGAAGATTATTTAGCTCCATCAGTTCAGTTCAGTTGCTCAGTCATGTCCGACTCTTTGCGACGCCATGGACTGCAGTACACCAGGCTTCCCTGTCCATCACCAACTCCCAGAGTTTACTCAAACTCATGTCCATTGAGTCGGTGATGCCATCCAACCACCTCGTCCTCTGTTGTCCCCTTCTCCTACTGCCTTCAATCATTTTCAGCACCAAGGTCTTTTCAAATGAGTCAGTTCTTCACATCTGGCTCTAGGTGAGTGAGCACACCATCGTGGTTATCTGGGTCATGAAGATCTTTTTTGTATAGTTCTTCTGTGTATTCTTGCCACCTCTTCTTAATATCTTCTGCTTCTGTTAGGTCCATACCATTTCTGTCCTTTATTGTGCCCATCTTTGCATGAAATGTTCCCTTGGTATCTCTGATTTTCTTGATGAGATCTCTAGTCTTTCCCATTCTGTTGTTTTCCTCTATTTCTTTGCATTGATCACTGAGGAAGGCTTTCTTATCTCTCCTTGCTATTCTTTGGAACTCAGCATTCAAATGGATATATCTTTCCTTTTCTCCTTTGCCTTTTGCTTCTCTTTTCACAGCTATTTGCAAGGCCTCCTCAGACAACCATTTTGCCTTTTTGCATTTCTTTTTCTTGGGGATGGTCTTGATCCTTGCCTCCTGTTCAATGTCACGAACCTCCGTCCATAGTTCTTTAGGCACTCTATCAGATCTAATCCCTTGAATCTATTTGTCACTTCCACTGTATAATCATAAGGGATTTGATTTAGGTCATACCTGAATGGTCTAGTGGTTTTCCCTACTTTCTTCAATTTAAGTCTGAATTTTGCAATAAGGAGTTCATGATCTGAGCCACAGTTAGCTCCTGGTCTTAGTTTTGCTGACTGTGTAGAGCTTCACCATCTTTGGCTGCAAAGAATATAATCAATCTGATTTTGGTATTGACCATCTGGTGATGTCCATGTGTACAGTCTTCTCTTGGGTTGTTGGAAGAGGGTGTTTGCTATGACCAGTGCATTCTCTTGGCAGAACTCTATTAGCCTTTGCCCTGCTTCATTCTGTACTCCAAGGCCAAATTTGTCTGTTACTCCAGGTGTTTCTTGACTTCCTACTTTTGCATTCCAGTCCCCTATAATGGAAAGGACATCTTTTATGGGTGTTAGTTCTAGAAGGTCTTGTAGGTCTTCATAGAACCGTTCAACTTCAACTTCTTCAGCATTACCGGTCAGGGTGTAGACTTGGATTACAGTGATATTGAATGGTTTGCCTTGGACATGAACAGAGATCATTCTGTCGTTTTTGAGATTGCATCCAAGTACTGCCTTTCAGACTTTTGTTGACTATGATGGCTACTCCATTTCTTCTAAGGGATTCTTGCCCAAAGTAGTAGATATAATAGTCATCTGAGTTAAATTCACCCATTCCAGTCCAGTTCGCAGATTCCTAAAAGGTTGACGTTCACTCTTGCCTTCTCCTGTTTGACTACTTCCAATTTGCCTTGATTCTTGGACCTAACATTCAAGGTTCCTATGCATTATTGCTCCATACTGAAAGTAAATTGTCCACTGACAAGCCAAGTGACAAAAAATAAACTGTAGAACAGTATACATAACTGAGTTCTATTTTACCTATGATGATTTTAAATATGTAAATATGCATATACATCAGAATGTTAACAGTGAGCAAATTTTCATTTGGTATAGTTTCTGGTGACCTTTGTTATCTTTATACTTTTCTACTAAGCACATATTCCTTCTATAAGAAAAACAAAACCTATTTCAAAGAAAAATTAACTTAAAATATATAGGAATAGATTCCTGGTATAAACCATTTTCTCATCTTCCACCCCCAAAACCCTCTGTAGTGTTGGATATAATAAACTGTTTTTAAGCTAAAGCCTTAGATAATTACATGTTAATATTACATGTAATTTTGTACCCAAGCTAAGAAATAGGTTAAACAAATCCTGAGAGACCCACAGGATGATGATTGTTGTTATTAATATTCTCTTTATGCACATGAAGTAAGAAGGAGTGACTGAGCAGAGTGTTTGGAGTCAGGCTTCTGCCTCCAGAGTCCATGCTTAGTCTTGCCCTGTACACCAAACCTCCACTACCTACTGCTTGTGTGCAATGAATGAGGTTTATTTTGGCAAGCAAGATTTGGATGTGAATCCTTTGATAATAACTGTGCTTAACTCAGCTGACACTAAGACATACTAAACTTTAGGCACATCCAGACTGACCACTGTGCATGTTCTTTACTTGGTAGTGGCCGTTAGGGTGTCAGGTGGTATCATTCTTCTTAGAAAGAAGATGTAAACTCTATAAACTGAGAAACTTCTGTAATTTTATAAATGCTTTGTGATTGACTTCCCAAGTCAACTAAAGTTTGTTCTTAGGACATACTTTATGCCTAGTATATATACTGTCAAATAAATGTGAAAACTTAGTATAATTTCTTTGCTCCAAACACAATCACATTTAAGTTTAACTTTAAGAGCTCATGCAACATTTAAGTAGTATTTAAAAACATTGCTAAAGTGGATCTGCTGAAAGCAGTGCTTAACTAAGGGAACAAGATATCAAAGACAGCATGAGTAAAACCAGAGGGATATTTAGCATCATTTAATCTAGATCTAGATCTGTGACTCACACTAAAGAGCTTAAAAGACAAGTAGAAAGGAAATTTCAGGAAAAGCATCCCAAGACACATTTAAGCCTTCCAGGTAATATACCTAGATTGAGTCTTAGTTGCCAGAATCATGAAGAAATATTTCAAACTCTTGAACCTTAATAATATGATCAGAGCATTTGATGTGGTCAGGAGGAAAAAATATGTACAAATTTGGAATTAAGGTCCATGAAGAGAGAATATAGAAGATGTCTCTATTAGATTTATAGAACTTAGGAACTTTCTGGCCTTTGATTCTTCATCTGTTAAAATAAGGGGCTTAAGATGATAGGTGAGGTCACATTTCACAATTGTAGTTTTAATTTTGTTTTCTATTTTCTACCATGTTTATGATAGTCCCCAAAGAAATGCTATAAAGTTTTAATTTTGTTCAAGACTTAGCTTCACTGTATATATTTAGTTTATCCATGAAAACTCAGATTTGGGAAAGGCAAAAACAGGGGAATGATTTATTCTATACACTGGCTCTATTTACAGACATGAAACCTGCAAAGTCCAGGTAACTGTCTAAGAACATAACGAAGTACCTTGAAATTCACTGACACATGACACATCTATCTTGCCAAACTGAAAACTGAGGAAGGAAAGCACGTTTGCTGTGTGGAAGAGCGGTCTGCAGTCTAGCTACCCACCATGAAGATAGATGTAGTGTGCTGTTTCACTCTAAAGGCTTTTTCCTATCAGGTGACAGGAGATAATATAATTAAGCCAGTCAATTGGCCTATCTGAAAATTCCTAGTGTGATCAGGGAGCCACTTTATAGTCCTTTAGGATGAGATGGAGAGCTGTTTGGTTTTGAAGAGATGACTTTTCTCATGAAAACGTCTAGTGCAAGATAGTAACTACCCTCAAGTTTAGCATAAACACCAGATTTCTAGTTAAATGCCTTTAAACGCACTGTAATTTGCTCTTAATAGTAGTAAATTTAAATGTGTGTATGTGTGAATGCATCTATCTAATATCAGTGGCTAGAATTTAAGACTAAGTAGTTTAACCAAAAGCTTAATACTTTTTTCAGGTTCGAGAGAACAATTACACCTATGAATTTGATTTTTCAAAAGTCTATTGGAATCCTCGTCTCTCCACAGAACACAGCCGTATCAAAGAACTTCTCAAACCTGGGGATGTCCTATTTGATGTTTTTGCTGGAGTTGGGCCCTTTGCCATTCCAGCAGCAAAGAAAAACTGCACTGTGTTTGCTAATGATCTCAATCCTGAATCCCATAAATGGCTACTGCACAACTGTAAATTAAATAAAGTGGACCAAAAAGTAAAAGTCTTTAACTTGGATGGGAAAGACTTCCTGCAAGGACCAGTCAGAGAAGAGTTAATGCAGCAGCTGGGACCACTGTCAAAAGAAAGAAAACACTCTGTGCACATTGTCATGAATTTGCCAGCAAAGGCTATTGAGTTTCTCAGCGCTTTCAAAGCACTCTTAGATGGACAGCCATGTGGCAGTGAACTCCTTCCCATTGTGCACTGTTACAGCTTTTCCAAAGATGCTAATCCAGCTAAGGATGTTCAGCAACGAGCTGGAACTGTGTTAGGCATCTCCTTGGAGGCATGTAGTTCAGTTCACCCAGTAAGAAATGTGGCCCCTAACAAGGAAATGTTATGCATCACTTTTCGGATTCCTGCTGCTATACTTTACAAGAACCACACCATAAATCGAGGTGAGCGATTTCTGGGAAATTCAATGTAAGCTGTACTTTTAACGTAACTTTCTTGGGCAACATACATATTTTATATTCTTTTTTAAACTTAGAAATAGATTAAACTAATTCTAGTTAGATATTTCAGTTCAAGACCCCTTGCCATTCAACTGTGACTAATTTCTCACAATTTTACAGATTTTATTATGACACACTGTTCAGTGTAGTAGAAGGCTATTTCATTAAAATAATAAATCCACAGGAATGTTACTATTTCAAGCATAAGTTGAGTACATTAAAAATCTTTAAAATCCCTATATTATTTGCTTTTTAAAAGTTATTTTTAAATGTTAAGTATCTTACCTAATATAGGTTTTCTGGATTTGTTACAGACAATCATGAAGATCCACCTCTTAAACGCCAGAGGACAGATAAAGACTTTTAAGAAGAAAACACACAAATTGCTTCAGTCACTTAATTGGAAATATTTTCTCCATCTCCCCCACTAGACCTTTGTGATAGTGAACTATCATTTGTATGATTTCTAATATTTTAGCATTCAGTTACTTTAGTATTGAACCCTTTTATTTTACCCTTGCTGGCTTCCCTGGTGGCTCAGATGGTAAAGAATCTGCCTGCAATGCAGGAGACCTAGGTTCGATCCCTGCATCTGAAAGATCCCCTGGAGAAGGGAATGGCAACCCACTCCAGTATTCTTGCCTGGAGAATCCCATAGGCAGAGGTGCCTGGCGGGCTATAGTCCATGGGGTCACAAAGAGTCAGACATGACTGAGCAACTAATACAGTCCTATAAACTGGGAATTATCAAATTAAAATTTAAGCCTACTAAATATATTCTGTTTTATAATTTTATCATCATATATATCTAATCTTTTGTTAGATAAATGTTTAAATATTGTCTTGGGAAAACAGTTTTTGAAAATATGATCATGCTAACTAGGAAAGCACTAATCATTTTACAGTTATCCTTAGTTGAAGAGTGTAGGTAAGTTCTATGTAAGTACTACTATACTATTACTATTAATATAGAAGTATTAATAATAACAAATGAGATTATTTAGACTAGAGACAGGCAAACTATGTCCAGCAGGCCAAATCTGGTCCACCACCTGTTGTATGGCAAGTAATCTTAGAATGGTTTTTACACTTTTAAATGATAGGGGGGGGGGGGGGAAATTTGTGACATGAAAATTATATGAAATTTGAATTTCAGTGTCCATAAATAAAGTTCTATTGGAACTTATTTTTTATGCTCATTTGTTTACATACTGGCTATGGCTGCCCTCATGGTATAACACCAGAGCTGAGTAGTTAGCTGCAACACAGATGGGATATGATTTTCATCACTTCTCATTGCTGTTCAGCACACTACAAATCAGTAACACGGTTATAACGCAACAGCATTTTAAGTGCCACATATATTGCCAAGCCATAACATTTTATTTTACTACTATGAGTATATATCCATCATTCCAAAACAAGAAAAGTGGACATCCATGTTGAGCTTTTAAAGTACGGAAGAGTATGAACTTTTTTGATATTGAATTAGATAAAAAGCATCTATAACTGAGCTAAAGTAAAATATACTTTGACATTTCCAAAAGAACTACTCATCACAGTATTTCCAAGTCACAGGCAAGCAACTGTCAAAAAAATTACATATTTAAACTGGAAATTCACAGTAGAATTTCCTTATAAAATAAAAAATGAAAGTGGGGCTACAACCAAAGTAAGTCTCCAAGTGACTTTTGTAAGTCAAGAAAGAAAATCGTTTACTGATGGAGAGTTAATTTTGTTTGTTTGAAAGCAGCAATCTTAAGAAATGTGTCCAAAGAAAGCAAGTTTTGTTTAGGACTGTTAGCCTTTTGGCAAGGACAGTTGCTTAAAGAGGTGTGAACTCTGGGAGTACCATCAATAGTTGAAACAGTAAATGAGTCCAAGTAGTTGTTTACTCTTGATGAGTTGACAGATGTTTCTACTACAGCTCAGTTCTTGCTTATTTGAGGTGTCAGTTCTGAGTTTAAGTTACTGAAGAGTTAGCCTCTATGAATAATCTGCATGGAACTATTGGTGAATACTTTCAAAGAAGTTGAGGAAACAAATTCTGTAAAAGTTGAAGCAGAATCTGATCTGTTACAACTGATGATGGTAAAAGAAAGTGTGAGGTAAAAACCAAGATCTAGTGGAGAAACTTAAAAGCTTATGAAAATGTTAAGGTGTTTAAAACCTATAGTTATTCACTATATTATTCACCAGCAAGTACCTTGCAGCAAATATTTGAATCTACCATTTGTTAATGAACCAGTAATGTCAATTATAAACTTCATTTGCTTTCACGGACTTTAATCATCCTCAAAGTCCTTCAATTTTGTCTGAAATTGAAGCCAAATTTCATGACACTCTTAACCTAAGTTTGATTTGCTTAGCAACTGTAAACTCTGACTGCAATTTTTTGGGTTCATGGCCAAGATTGAAATTTTTCTTAAGAACCAACCTTAAACACTTCTAAAATACTGAATGTCTTTGGAAGTTAGTTGCTAAAGGCTTGATAATATTTCTCAAATATATCAACCACAATTACAGGACAAAAGTAACTAATGTGAAACATACTGCAATAGTATAAAATGACTACATTTCTCATCTATCAGAAATTAAGGAACAAGGTTTCCATTCTCACACATATTAGTGGATATATTTTTCTGAGTTTAGCATTTTTGGAACCTTGGTGCAAATGTAAAGAAATTTCCGTATTTCAGAACCCATTTAACTACAACTGAACTTCCACCTGATCTTCACTTGGAAGTGATAAATGTATTACTGTAATGACATGCGAAAAAGTAAATACCAAGGGGGGATTAAGAAAAGCCTTCCAAGTGATGTATATGCTCAGTTAAAATCACATGTTCCAATATCTGGCAGTATCTGTCTGAAAAGACTTTTTTAAAGATGAAATATGTAAAATCTCAGTACATATAACCGTTAGCAGGTGACCAATTACAATTCATTTTGATGATGAAACACTTAGAACCCCAACTAAATCTAATCCCCCCCCGCAAAAGCACTATTAAAAATTTGTTGCTGCTGTTTAGTCATTAAGTCGTGTCTGACTCTCTTCGACCCCAGGGTCTGTAGCCCACCAAGCCTCTCTGCCCATGGAATTCCCCAGGCAAGAATACTGGAGTTAACTGCCATTTCCTTCTCCAGGGGCTCTTCCTGACCCAGCGATTGAACCCAAGTCTCCTGTTTGGCAGGCATCTCCTGCTTGGAAGGCAGATTCTTTACCACTGAGCCACCTGGGAAGCCCACAAAAAAATGTACTCAATTATATTTTGAATTTTATTAATTTAAAAAATTGTGCCAACTTATCTCATTTATCTACATAATGGCCTCAGTTTTGCCTCTTGGCCCAAAAAGCCTAAAACACATTTACTCTCAGCTTCTACAAAAAAAGTTTGCAGACCCCTGAGCTAAATCATTAACTACAAATTCAAATGCCTTTAGCAGCTAGTAATATAAATAGATGAAAGCACGACATCGTAAGAAGTATAGGTGACAATGTAGGAGATGCGAGTTTGATCCCTAGGTCAGGAAGATACCCTGCAGCCCACTCCAGTATTCTTGCCTGGAGAATCCCAAGGACAGAGGATCCTGGCAGGCTACAGTCCATGGGGTCGCAAAGAGTCTGACACAACTGAGTGACTAAACAGCAACAGCAGCATAGGGAGGTAATGAATTGGAAGCTTTATTCCTTATTTGAAGACACTTAAAATTATGTTGAGGTTCAACCCAACCTATCCTATGCAAAACCGTGGGGGCTAATTCAACCAGGAATTGCTAATTTGGGACCTCTAATTTTTCTTCCTCTCCCTCCTCTCAAAGTATATGTAGGTCAGGGGTCAGCAAACTTTCTGTAAAGGGCCAGATAGTATTTTAGGCTTTGTAAGGTATAAGGTGGCTTCCCAGGTGGCACAATAGTAAATAATCTGCCTGCTGACGCCAAGAGATGTGGGTTCAATCCCTGGATTGGGAAGAGCCCCTGGAGGAGGGCACAGCAACCCATTCCAGTATTCTTCCCTGTAAAATTCCATGCACAGAGGAGCCTGGTAGGCTACAGTCCAGGGGGTCGCAAAGAGTTGGACATGACTGAGCACTCCTGCACAAGCTATAAGGTCTCTGCTGCTTTTGAACTCTGCCAGAGTAGACAAAAGGCAGCTATAGACAGTACTTAAACACTGTATTTCAAAAAAACCATCATTTATGAAAAAGTGAAATTTTAAATTCATATGCTTTTCATATGTTAAAAAGTATATTATTCCTTTGGTTTTTTCCAGCCTTAAAAATATACACCAAGTTTAGCTCATGGAGTATACAGAAACGAAGCAGCTGGATTCAGCCAAGGTTCTACAGTTCGCCTTCTCCCGGTCTAGATGTAGATACTAAATTTGCAAGTAGGAATAAGAACTTTTTCCTAGTACTGTACATCAATGTGCTAGGCTATAAATACTAAGTGTGGGTCAAATGATGTTCTTATTCACACATGTAAAGTGGTAAGATCCATTCACTCACCCTTTAATTACACAAAATATGCAGTATATATATTTTATATTTTTTATATATACTGCATATTTTGTCTAAAGTGACTTAGCACAGTATATGCAGTATATAATTGTAAAGAGAACAAAATCTTTAAATGCTTCTATTGACACACTTTAACTCCTCCTCCTTTTTACCTCGGAGTGAATAAGCGATTATTTCATTATTTAAATTTGGCTCACCCTAAACTTTTGGATGTGATACCTAGTAACTGAATTCTTGGTTAATCCACTAGAAAATGATGGCCAGAACACTCAGTAGATAGAATTTTTAATTTTTTGTTAATTTTTTTGACAAGTTTTCTGCCACTTTAGATTTTGAAATCATTATCCAAGTCACCTGTTGACAGCCTAAAGCCAGAAGCTTAGATCAAATATTTATTGAAAGAAAGTAAGGAATACTAAATAATAATACATTACAATTACCATGTAAATATATTCAATGCCATTAGCATCTGCTTAAAAGAGAGTGCAGTTAGTAGTCAAATCATGTTCTATGTAATGAATTCCTCAGAACTTCTATTAAAGATATCAACATGGTTATTTAGTTGATATAACGTATATCCCATATAAGAACTTGATCTGTAAAATTTCCTCAAAGTCTTAAGAAGTTTGTCTACTCAGACTTGGTTTTACACAGCTGTTGTTTATAAGTCTGACATTGATCTCTAGGACATGGACTCCGTAGTTTAACCACTTGGGTTCAAACCCAAACTCTGCTCCTTTTAAAATGTACTGGCCTTTAGTAGGTTATTTAACCAAAGCATCCCCATTTGTAAAAATGGGGAAATAGTACTAGCACTGTTACAAGGATTATTCACAAAGCACGAGGCACACTGCTTCACAGACTGGTTAATGTTCAGTAGTTGTTTCTGTGCTCCTGTTGTAAAACTTAGGAAATTCACGTAGATGAAAGACTTGTTCATACTTTTGTCTTGGGAGAGTAAATCACTAAGAGGATAATTTCATCAACATAGAATACTGTTATTTAGTAAATTGTTGCTATTGGGTTATCTTTCACCATTCCCTTTGATCTATAGGGTCAGTTAACAGTGTTTAAATTTGGCCTGTTGAACAAAGTATGGCAATAGTAAGGGTAAAATAATTACAACGTATCCAGTTTAACTGATTTCCCAAATCAGGTGCAGGTAATTTCCACAATAATAAAGTAGGCTCAGGAAAAAAGTTTTGAAAGCCTTTGAAATATTTTGTTAATAATTCATTCTATTTAAATACATCATACAAGGTACTGAGAATAAATAATAGTATTTCTTTTTTAAAGACTGGATACCTTATTTTGGCAGCTGAGTACAGAAAATCCTTAACCACAAGTCCAATGTTCTCACTATTCTTTGAACAGATTTATGTGTTTGTACTTAAAGTGCTAGTCCTCTATTGGGAAAAAACTAATACTGGGGTGGCCAAAAAGTTCGTTTGGGTTTTTCTGTAAGATGGTACAGGAAAACTCGAATGAACTTTTTGTCCAACCCAATAGATATGAAAAATAAGATGCAACCTAGTATAGACAGAACTAGAGTTGGATTTTAAAAAAAAACTCACCTGTGTTCTAATTCTGGCTTGTGTGTATGATTTTAGCCTACTTATTACTTGATGCCTTGATTTTCTCAATTATCAAAGGACTGTGAAGATGAACATGAACTCCTGACATTAATGCCTACTTAGTCAAATAAGATGGTGCTGTTACATATGAATGTTCTACTCTAATGTAACCCACAAATCTTGTTTCACATACCTTTCCACTCATAAAACTAACATCTGTTGTAATGGAGATTTGATAGAAAATCCCTTAATTTCTTTGAGAAACGATATCCCATACCCAGTCATCTAGGTAAAAGACTCATACAAGGTTGAGATGCTACAAATATCCATCATATCCACATCCAAACTCTGTAAGCAACATTCTGGGTGTACTCAAAGCCTTTGAAGTTTCAAAAGAAACCACACCGGGGTCTGCAATTTACTCATAGAGAAATTTCATTTAAAATATATTCACTCCAGTCTCCCAAGGTTTCATCATAAAATGAGCTCACATTGAGGTGAAAGGTGCCTTTTAAGTATTAAATTTTATTAACTTACTTCTTTGAATTTGTCATTAAAGCAGGTTAATACTCTGCTCTGGTTTATCCTAAGTGAGGCTCACAGCTGGGAACTATAACACACTGATCAAGGCTTGTCTCACTTTCCACTGCTCAAAACAGGCACTTAGTCCTTAATATTGAAAGAGTGACATTATCACAGGTCAGGTTTTACTTGCCACAACCTGCTGGTAGAAGAAAATATATCCACTTGTCTGGACTAGTATTAAGAAGACATTGGGAAAAAAAAATGGAACATTTTATGAGAAGAAATAATAGTCTTGGATATTAACACTAAATGTCGTATTCAAAATGGCATTTTTAAATGTGTTCAAGTAAAACACTGTAATAAGAGAAAAACCACAAAACTTAATATAAAGTCTAGCTTTATTTTTTAAAAGATTTTACAAGTCTGTCAACCTCAAACTCACATAGGTGAATTATTCATATCTTCCATCAGATGAGGCTTACGGCTTCAATCCCGCTCAGAAAAACGTTAAGTAAAAAATAAATCTTTTCCACAAATATTTATCCACTATATTACCCAGCTTAGTTCTGAAAATTTCTCTCTATAAATACTTTAACGCAGCTGCTAGTGGTAGGACTGTTGTGCAGCTGCACATGGCTATAATTTTACAAGTCTGCCTTACTTTTGCTAGCTCTCCGGTTCGGCTCCAAGGTCCAGATCTTATAGGGGAGAAATAAAGGTTAACTGGGCTGCCAGAAAAGCCCACTGAATGCATCCTGTAGTGCTCTGTGACAAGCCAGAGAAGAAGTATAGCCTCCAGCAAGGTCCTGTGGAGAGGCAGCTCTGACATGGTTTAAATACCTACAACAAAACAGAAAGTGTGGCATTGACATAGAAAGCACATGTAAACTGGTAACACTTTAAAAAGCAACAGTAAAACTGATTCAAAAGGCAAATTCTAGGACTGAAATGTTCAGACTTTACAAATGCATTGCTATCTTTTAAAAGGAAACATACCAACTCTAAATTATAAAGCGAATTACATTAAGATCTAAAAACAGCTCTGAAGGAGTCTTCAAAAATAATACTTGCTATTAAAACGTTCCATATTCCCAGTTTTCAGAACTCATTTATTTTGCTGGCTATTGTCTGGGTACCTAACTGCTGCTATCCTTCCTGGCATACACTTAATAAATGAATGCACATCATAATATTACTGTATTACTAAAATTTTATATAAATACTGAATATTTTACAATAAATATGTTCTGGAAAAAAAAAAACCAAAACAAATGATAAAGGGGAGAGAATATACTAGTTACTTCAATATTACAAAAATATATTGTCTCCCTCCTTACAGAAAAGGAAATCTTAGAAAACTACATCCAAGAAATCTCTGAGACAGCCTGAGTTCAAAAGAATGTCTCGATCAGTAAATACAGAAGAGCCTTGAATAAATCTCAAAAGACTGTTACACACATGTTATTTACCAATTAAAACCTTCTGCTTTGATAAAGGTATACAAACAGGCCTTACAATGAGATAATCCTAGCTAAAGAGGGAAAACTTGTTAGCATGACTACCAGCACTGTCAGTAAACAAATATTTCCAGTTTTGCTTTAATGCCTAGTTTAAGAAACCACATTGTTTCTTCAGGCCTCAGGAAGTAAAGCAGCTTCACCCACTTTAGAATTACAGGTATGGCAAATGAATAAATCAGGTACCAGAACATTTTAATAACTTGGAAACTTTTCTATTCTGATTCATTCAGACTTCCTGTGTGTCAAAGTCTTGATGCATGAGCAACGTATTATTTCTAACACAATAACCAGTCTGTTTTTCATTTGTACCCATGTTTAATAAGCTTGTGTGATTAAAAAATACATGGCAATATAAAAGACCAAATAGAAAAAGTGGTCAAAGTAAGACACAACATAAGCTTCTGGAATTGGCTATAATTTATTCACTGCCACAAATCAAGGTGTTAACTCAATTCTTTGCTTCTCCATGAAGGATTAAAGAGGAAAGTGAAAGGTAAAAGGAAATTAATATTTATTGAGCAACAATCTCCAAACTCTTTTGATAGTATATTTATAGCAGTAAAAAGATTTGAGCATGTATCTCCAAAATTTGTATACTTGTTTAAAATTATACACATAAAGTATTAATATATACTATTAGTATCTTAAGTGTTAAATATATATTACAGTATATATGGGCTTCCCTGGTGGCTCAGATGGTAAAGAATTTGCCTGCAAAGCAGGAGACCCAGATTGAATCTCTGGGTCGGGAAGATTCCCTGGAGAAGGAAATGGAAACCCACTCCACTATTCATGCCTGGGAAATCCCATGGACAGAGGAGCCTGGTGGGCTACAGTCCATGAGGTTGCAGCGAGTCGGACATGACTGAATGACTAACACTTCCACTTTTTTTTTCTTTACACTGGTGGCTCAGATGGTAAAGAATCTGCCTGAAATGCAGGAGACCCAGGTTCAATCCTTGGGTCAGGAAGATCCCCTGGAGAAGGGAATGGCTACCTACTCTGGTATTCTTGCTTGGAGAATTCCGTGGACAGAGGAGCCTGGTGGGCTACAGTCCATGGGATTGCAAAAAGTCAGACACTACTGAGCTACTAAAACACTTTCACTTTTCATAGTATATATGCACATAATATATTAGTAAGTATATTATAAAATATATATATGAAATTTAAAACATTTAAAGGATGAAATTAAAATATTTAAAGGAAAGTTCTAATATTTTCTCCTTACATCCTATCTTACATGTCCTGATGGGATGCATCCCACTTTGGAGACCATTGTTATTAAACAGTCATTGTAAAACTCGTGATATAACTTTGGGTCCCATAGGATTTAAATGGGAATTCACCAAACCTAATCATGGCATCTGGTCCCATCACTTCATGGGAAATAGATGGGGAAACAGTGTCAGACTTTATTTTTTGGGGCTCCAGAATCACTGCTGATGGTGACTGCAGCCATGAAATTAAAAGACGCTTACTCCTTGGAAGGAAGGTTATGGCCAACCTAGATAGCACATTTAAAAGCAGAGACATTACTTTGCCAACAAAAGTCCATCTAGTCAAGGCTATGGTTTTCCCAGTGGTCATGTATGGATGTGAGAGTTGGACAGTGAAGAAGGCTGAGCGCCGAAGAATTGATGCTTTTGAACTGTGGTGTTGGAGAAGACTCTTGAGAGTCCCTTGGACTGCAAGGAGATCCAATCAATCCATCCTAAAAGAGATCAATCCTGGGTGTTCATTGGAAGGTCTGATGTTGAAGCTGAAACTCCAATACTTTGGCCACCTCATGCGAAGGGTTGACTCATTGGAAAAGACCCTAATGCTGGGTAGGATTGGGGGCGGGAGGAGAAGGGGACGACAGAGGATGAGATGGTTGGATGGCATCACCGACTCGATGGACATGGGTTTGGGTAGACTCCGGGAGTTGGTGATGGACAGAGAGGCCTGGCGTGCTGCAATTCATGGGGTCGCAAAGAGTCGGACACGACTGAGAGACTGAACTGAACTGAATACATGGCCATAAAAGTATGTGCTTATTACCTTCCAGGATAAAATAAAATGTTCACTGTTAAGACACTGATGCATAAGAAATAAGTTAAGTGTTAAATCACCTCAGAAAGTAAAAATTAACCTGGAACAGCATAAAATCAATTTCTCTTCACCGAGAAATAACTATCACACAAATAACAACACACAAATAATAAGTGAATAATATTTTTACAGGTATCTTGGAAGTGAAATTTTCCATTCCTGATACAACTTTCAATCTAAGTTTTATCCATATCCCAGATAATGTTGTTATCACCCTTTTCCCTTTACTCAGACCCGCAAAAGCACATTCTTAGCTCCAATGGCTGTTTACCCAAGGCAAAATTCAAGTACCACAGTAGAATGTGTCAACCTTACAAAGCCAATTATCATAAATGAAGAACTGGTTTTCATAACTGAATACAAACCACTGTGCAACTAGCTGTTTTAATTCATCACATTTTGGTACAACTTGTTTCTGGGAAAGTTGAGTCATACCATCTCTGGCTTGGCAATTCAAGCATAAACTTGCACTGTACATACAGCTTTTTATATGTTATCCTGAGAAACCTGAAACAGCTGCACTGCTGGCAGGAAAACACAGGACCACCAGTAAAATATCCAAAGCAGTTGCATCTTTTAATTTATGACTGTGCAGTTTCCATAAAGAGTATATAAAACAGTTCAACTTTTTATAGGTAAAATGTAATAAACAGTCATACTCATTGATGTCATAAATGAGTTTTTAAAAGTTTATTTAAAATGATTGACTAGTGTTTGAAAATAGTATTTCTTGAACACAGTCATAATCTAGAGCAATGAGCAAATATTTTTAAACTTGAGTTATTAATGCTAAGTTGTAGATTCTCACTGCCAACATCAAGTCCATTAAAACTTCTTTGCATAGCACTGAATACAACGCATTTCTCTTCTAGCAAATCATTGACATTAAATGTATCTGTAAGCATGATTCTTTAAAGATCTGCTTACTTACATTGCTGTTTTTGATCTCCAGGGCTATAGCTGCACAAAACAGTTATTGTTAAATATTTCAACCTATTTTCTCCAATGCAATCTACATTAATTTCAATTTTAAAGAATAAAATGGGCCACTCTTGTTATTCAACTGTGGGCTATTATTTTCTAAGTATCTTAAGTTCTTAAACCCTTTAATTATTGTGGTATACCAAAGAATTTTGAAGGATCTGCAACATTAAAACCACACAATGAGAATTTAGTGTTTTGCCTACTTTTTCACAGTAATCCACATCTGTGTTGTTTTAATTCTTTCATGACCGTTACAAGTACATCACTGAATAGGATTCCTGGGGTTTCTGGCAGAGGTCAGTATCATTTCATGTACACCTTTATACAACAGAATGAGGAAGAAGTCTTAGCCAAATTTATTTCCAAAAGTCAAGCTCAGTTGGATTTTGGAGCCTGGAGGTAATTGCTCTTACTATTTAGCCAATCCCAGGACAGTATTTCTGTTTTTCATGGGTTTATTTTAAATACCTGTAAATCTTATAAGCAGAAACCAGGAAAGAAAAAAAAGAGGTTTGCTTATTTTGGTACCTATACCTTATTTTTACTGAAAGCAGACTAAATTCAAAGATTTAAAAAATCATACCTTTGATTATTTTCTTAAATAAGGCTAAAAAAAAGTATGTTTTCAAAAGCATCTCTACGATAATTCCTATACAAAGGGCATCTTATGCCTTCATTTACACTACATTTAAAGGTGCCTTCCTTTGCCATTACCCATCAAAATCTCTTTCAAACAGACGGTGGAGAAGAGGGAGGAAAAGGAGGGGATGTATCCTGAGAGGGGAGTAAGAAAGGATTAAGCATTAGAAAATCACCCTTGAAAGTCTGTTCCTGAACTTTGATTTCCTACACTGTCATTTTCTTCTGTTACATTTAGCAGCTTTTGCTGCCAGAGAAGGTGGTATAATTTACACTTAGCTTCATAAAGACTTCATTTTCTCAGTTCCTTAACATAAGAAAGCTCCTCTGAAACTACTCCTTTACTATTTCCCTTCCTTTAAAAGCCCTGTACTGACCATATGGCTGAAGTCTAGGAGTCAGCTCATTTTAGTGCTACGAAACAGTTCTTTGAGTTCTCAGTTAGGGGCAGAGGGCAGGGGTTGTCACTCAGAACCAAGAGGCAGCACTCTTTCCCTCCAGTCATAACTCCCTCATGAAAACCCTTGAAATGCTTTGGCTCCAGAGAATCAAAGAATCTCAGAATTTAAATTAAAATGAAAATATGAAGCTCATATTAGTTTCCTCCTCCTCCAATTACCAGACCCTACAGAGAGTTTAAAAAAAAAAGTCCAACTTTTTAACTCTACTGAGTTATAAAGTTGAACTGGTTCAAACTAAGAAAAGGAATGAATAAACTCTAGAGACTAAGACTTTTTTTTTACAAGGTGGCCCATTTTTTAAAGTCTGCATTTAAAGCCATCATACGTTAAAAAGTCCAGTTCCAAGCAGTCCTGCCTCCCAGCCTACAAAACTCAAATCTAACTACCATTAAAAGAGATGAGCCAACAGATCTCAGCTGTCAAGAACAAGAGCTCTTGTAAGAAATTCAGACAAAGCTATAAAAGATTTACCTTAACAACCTGAAGTCTACCTCGAGATTTAAAAACAATCAGAGCAATAATATGCTCAAACAATTATCACTAAAATGCAGAAACATTCTAAAAACTGAAGTTAGTGCTCAGGTGTCCTAACCCAATCACAATGTCAGAATAACAGAGGAAATGTCCACAGAGAGAAACTGATGACTGTGTATATTTTAAGATAAATGGAGAAAGCACTACAAGTCAGAATAACTGTCCATAATTCTGAGGGCCATTTGGTCATAAAAACATGTGGCTTCATGAACTCCAACCAAAAATATAACAAACTTCCACAGTCATGATTCACTTTATTATCTTTGTTATCTATTCTTCACTTTATTATCTAGACAGTAACTTGAATAAACTTATTAAAGCTGATCTCCAATTTACACTAATATAACTGGGAATCAAGTGACCAATTATTCCAGACATTTAGACCACATGAACAACAAAGCTCAGATTTGGGAACTAAAAGCCACAAGGTGCCCAAGTAAGAGATAATTACAGATTGTTCGGGTAAGTCTTTCTGAATTATAACTGAAATAAATTATACAATTTATTACTACCAAAGAACACACATTTAAAACTTAAAACTCAACATTCAAACAACTAAGATCATGGCATCCAGTCCCAACACTTCATGGCAAATAGATGGGGAACCTATGGAAACATAACAGAGTTTATTTTCTTGGGCTCCAAAATCACTGCAGATGGTGACTGCAGCCATGAAATTAAAAAACACTTGCTCCTTGGAAGAAAAGCTATGACCAACCTAGACAGCATATTAAAAAGCAGAGACATTACTTTACCAACAAAGGTTCATATAGTCTAAGCTATGGTTTTTCCATTAGTTATGTATGGATGTTAAAGTTGGACTATAAAGAAAGCTGAATGCCAAAGAATTGATGCTTTTGAACTGTGGTGTTGGAGAAGATTCTTGAGAGTCCCTTGGAGTGCAAGGAGATCAAACCAAAGGAATCAGTCCTGAATATTCATTGGAAGGACTGATGTTAAAGCTAGAGCTCCAATACTTTGGCCACCTGATGCAAAGAACTGACTTATTGGGAAAGACACCGAAGCTGGGAAAGATTTAGGCAGGAGGAAACGGGGACAACAGAGGATAAGATGGTTGTATGGTATCACCAACTCAACGTACATGAGTTTGAGCAAGCTCTGGGAGTTGGTGATAGACAGGGAAGTCTGGCGTGCTGCAGTCCATGGGGTCACAAAGAGTTGGACACAACTGAGCAACGGAACTGAACTGAAAGAACACACTAGTTATTTTAAGTCAAGGTAGCTATTACTGAAAGTTAATATAGCTACATAGTGAAAGCAGTATTTCCTTGATTTGCGTGTAAACTACTTGAAAACATAGAAGATATAGCCCATTTTAGTTTGTCTAATGTAATGTTTTACTATGATTTTCATGCTAGTAACAGATGTGTGCTGGAAGTTTTATCACATCTTTATAAAAGAAGAAAGAGTAATTTTTCTCCAAGTGTGGGGCAGGTAAAAAGGGAAAAATTCACATGTATGCAGCTCATTCATTCTTAAAAAAACAAACAAAAAAATTACTCAGTATCTACTATTTGCCAGGTTTTGAAGCAACTCTAAGAATAAAACAGATAGCAAAGACTCCATGCTCTCATGAAACTTGTAATTCAGTAGGGAAAAAAATAGATATTAAATATCATGAAAAAGAAAGACATGGCTCTATGGGTGTGGATAAAAATGGAAACCAACATGAACAAGTTTAGAAAACGAAATGACAGTTAAGCTTAGATCCAAAGAATGAGGAAGAGTTAGTAAGCAAGGCAAAAGGAGTAGAGAAATAGTCCAGCAGAGGGAATAACTAAGGTGAAGCAGTAAGGAGCCACAGCACATATTGAGAATATAAGGAAAAGGTCACTCCAGCTCAGGATGAGGCTAGAGATACAGGCAGAAAGTATCCAAAACAAGGCCTTGTGGAAATGTTAAGAACTGTGAATTTTATTCAAAGAGCAATGGAAAGCCACTGAAAAGTTGTTAGGAAGCTGGTAATCTAAATAGGCTAGTTTGGTAGCACAGTGGATTAGAGAAGCAGAAGTTGACTGTAGAGACACTCCTTTTGAGAATGCTTCTCTATTCCAGGCTTGAGAAGCGGTGCCTGGATTAGAGTGGTGGCAGTGGAAATAAAGGAAAGTACTAGGTTCAAGGGGTTTCCCTGGCGGCTCTGTGGTAAAGAATACGCTGCCAATGCAGGAGATGCAGGAGACTGGGGTTCGATCCCTGGGTCAGGAAGACGCCTTGGAGGAGGAAATGGCAACCTGCTCCAGTATTCTTGCCTGGAAAATTCCATGGACAGAGAAGCCTGGCAGGCTATAGTCCGGGAGGGTCGCAAGGAGTCAAACACAACTGAGTGACTGAGTGTGCAGCACACACTAGTTCAAGAGATATTTAAACATCAACTGATTTGGGAGAATGGAAAGGGAAAGACTTCCAACTGTCTAGTCAATTTCCAGGTCTCTAGTCACGTAGAAAAAGAAATATGCCCTCACAGAGATAATGGAAAACTGGAGGAGAAGCAAATTGCAGTGGGACAAGAGAGAAGGGAAAAATCATGAGTTTAATTTTGGACTTGAATCTGAAGTGATTATATATAAGAAATACATGAGTTGAGATACAGAGCAGTAGCTGGATATATGGGCCAAGTACTAAGAATAAAATTATGGAGTGAACATAATTTGGGAGTTATCAGTATTTAGATGGTATTTGAAACCATAAGAGTGAATACTTAATATTTAAGGAGAGGAGACAGAACTGAGGCAAAGGCCTAGAGGACCAGTGTATAACTGTATGACAAAAGAAGCTGTGGTGGTTAATTTTACATGTCAACATAAAATTATGTTGATAAGCCACAGGGCACCCAGATATCTGGCTTACCATTACTTCTGTGTGTGTCGAAGTATACCCCATACAATCTCTTCCCTTAGACTTACAAAGAAGAAGATGCAAGAGATATATAAGTCACTTGGAAAAGAGTTAGAACCTGCTACTCATGCCTCTCCCTTCTTGTAATTTTAAGGAGATAATAATAGTAAAGGCAGAAAACTTATTAGATTTCTCCATCTAGGGGTTCCAAGGGGCCTACTTATAGTACCTATAGCAGTAGTGTTTCTTACAGAAAAAGAACAATAGGAATAGCCCAAGTAAATACTGAGAGTTCAGTTCAGTCGCTCAGTCATGTCCGACTCTTTGCGACCCCATGAATCGCAGCACGCCAGGCCTCCCTGTCCATCACCAACTCCCTGAGTTTACCCAAACTCATGTCCATCGAGTCAGTGATGCCATCCAGCCATCTCATCCTCTGTCGTCTCCTTCTCCTCCTGCCCCCAATCATTCCCAGCATCAGGGTCTTTTCCAATGAGTCAACTCTTTGCATCAGGTGGCCAAAATATGTGAGTTTCAGCTTCAACATCAGTCCTTCCAATGAACACCCAGGACTGAAACCACAATCACAGACAACTAGCCAATCTGATTACATGGACCACAGCCTTGTCCAACTCAATGAAACTAAGCCATGCCATGTGGGGCCACCCAAGATGGACAGGTCATGGTGGAGAGGTCTGACAGAATGTGGTCCACTGGAGAAGGGAATGGCAAACCACTTCAGTATTCTTGCCTTGAGAACCCCATGAACAGTATGAACAGTATGAATACTGATAGGAGAATGGACAAATTGTTAAAATGATAATCGTCATATTCAGGGTGATTGAATCTCTGATGTTAGGTGGAACCACAGTGGGAGGAAGAGAAATGCACACAGGTAGTTTCAACAGCACTGATTATGCTCCATCTCATAATTAGAATTCAAAATACAAGACTTGAAGGAGTAGAGGGGAGAGAAGCAATGAGAATGGAAACAATTCAGCAACTGTTTTATTATTACTCTTTGTAAAGTATATATACTATATAATCTCTATGTATGAAATATTTCATTTGAAAAAGAGTGGTGCAAAAATAATAGTCACAACCACAGCTGCCATTAATCCAGTCAACAATCTGCCTGGAAACACTAAACCATCTCTAGTTGACCTTGATTTCACCAAATATTACTAATTGTAGCCACTTTGATTCCATTTGTAATAATTCATGTTAATTATAATAATTTGTCTTACAGTATATATAATACCAAAACATGCTACATTCATATTATTCTTTCCACTTTTTAGTGGACTCCCTCCTGGTTTCCATGCAAAGTCAATACATATAATTTAAGATAAGACAGTAAATCAGATTTATCTGGAAAAACTATTTGAAGATTACATATACAAATAGCAGGGCTAAGTATTGATCAGTGGTTAAAAGGCTCATCTACTAAAGCAGCAGAAACAAAGTGATGGATGAAATCAGTTAAGTGGTCAATGAGACTTCAGCCAAAGCCCTGACAATCTGGAATTTTTCCCCACAATAATGCAGCCAATTTCTATCTTTATTAGTATGAAACATACTGGGATGGTACTAAGGCTAACAGCCTAGATGGAGAAACCAAATTCAATCCCTCTCCTCATTAAGTACCCTCCAAAGTTTGCAAAAGGAAAACTCTCCCCATTGCTGTGGTTTTCTGCTGACTACAGACTCTAAGTTAAATATAATATCATGTCAGTCTTCTTCCCTGTACCATTTCCCTCTTTGTTCCTGTACCACACAAATATATAAAGACATCACGGTTTAGTAGAAAGGACAAAGAGTTTAGAAATAGACGCATTTGGGTTTGCATCCCTCCTTGGACAATTACTAATATCATGATTTGGAAAGTTCTTTTATTTTTCAAACCTCATCTTTTTTTTTTCCCCTATAAAAGGGAGACAATAATACCTCATACTATTTTTCAGAAGGTTAAACAAAAATATATATATATGTAAAGCATATAGCACAGAAAAGACATTTGATAAAGTGTATGTAAAGCATACAGCACAGAAAAGACATTTGATAAAGTACAGGGTCCATGTCAACCTACATATTCTTTGACACTATTAATACAAAGTAAGCTTTCATAAGGAATAGGCCTTTCACAGCCCAAATTTCCAAAGTCTTTACCTTCTACTAGTCAACATGTACTTCTTTCCAACAGAAACCTTCATCTGCTCTCATATCTACTCCAAAAATAACAATGTTGCCTTCTCTCTTCCCTCCCAATTATGAAGATCCAAGTGGAGGTTTTGGTTTTTATTTTTTAAATTAGACAAATTAGGGGACCTTGCCTGGTGGTCCAGTGGTTAGGATTCGGCACTTCCCTTGTAGGGTATGCAGGTTCAATCCTTGTTCTGGGAACTAATATCCCACATGCCATGCAGCACAGCCAAAACAAAACAAAAATAAATAAATCTTAAATAAATAAGACAAATTAAGAGTATTCCTGCTTGTTAATCTTTTATCACAGGCTAATAGTTACCCAGTGAGGCTAATACCTACATGTTAAAAGACAAATAGGAAGAATTTACATACATACATTTATATATTCACAAACATATTTGCAGATCTATATTTCATAAATCCTATTCACACCCTAGAATATTTTAGTTCAAAAGTTAAATTGCTATATTATTTCCACCCTCACTACCTTTTCTTCCTCTTATTCTTCATATCCCACTCCTATGAACTGACCCTTTCTCTGTCCTTGCCCTCCTCCACTCTCTCTACATCTGGAGACAGCCTCCAGCTGTGAAATGCTCTTAGCCTCTGGTTTCCATAACAATACCTGTAATTTGGACCACACTTCTAACTGCTTTGATACTAGATTCCCCAAATTTCTCTTCTTCAACCTGCTTCCTAATTTACTCCTTTTCTTTTTGACTGACTTCCTCTTCTTCTATTCTGGATTCCATCTCTGAAACGTATGGCTTCATTCACCACCTCTGTTCTAAATACTAAACTCTATGGTTCTATCCTTTGCCCTTTTGTCCCTGTGTTTGTGTCTCACACTATAAATTTAATATTTTCATAACTGAACTCATTTTCCTTTACAAACCTACCCCTCTGTGTCTCTTATTCCTCTTAATAGTTTCAGTGTAGTCCTAAGGTCATTTTGGATCCTCTTTCTCCCACATGGCAATGAGAAATCTGTATCACAGTATCTCTCTACAAACATCTATTTACCTCTCACATAATCTTCATTGCCACTGTGATTACCTTATTTCAGCTCCTTAGTATCTCCTTCATGGACAACTGCTAAAAGTCTCTTAACTGAGCTCCCTATTTCCAGTATGGTCTCTCCATTCCAATCGATTCATAGTTACCAAATTAATCTTCCTAGGGCAAAGCTCTCCATCACTCTCACACAAACAGACGTTCACTGGCTCCTTGCTCTGTGTGGAATGAAATCAAAATTCCTTAGCCTAACATTCAAGGACTTCTGTACTTGATTCCAACCTACCTTTCCAAACACATTTCCCATTATTCATATCCAAATACCTTGAACTTAAGTCAAAATCAACAATGAGGTAAATTTTAGTTATTCCTTATGAAAGCGTTATAAACTACTCACACCATATCTTTGTTTAGGCTGTTTCATTATTTTGGGATGCCCCCCCCCCCCACTGCCTGTCTTTCAAAGCCACGGTTCAAATATCAACCCCTCAGTTCTGAACAGAGACATGAGAAGCTTCCCTATGCAACAAAGAAATATGTACACATAGGATATATACTATGACAAACGAAAATAAAATAAACAACTAAGTTTAAAAGCAAGAAAACGCTCAAGTGCCAGAAATTACAGTGGAACACAAAGTCAGAACATGAGCAGAAGCTGAAGTTCAGGAAAGTGCTGGGTCCCAGTGATTTGACATCTACACAGGAACAGATGACTGGCTGCAGTCCTGTCAGAGGTAGGAAGCTGGAACTTGGCTTGGCTCCCTCCACATAAACTGAATGCACAAAATGCTGTCCATCCCACCTGTAAAACAACTTTTGGGAAATTCTGCTTATTAGCCTGGGACAGTTGTTGGGGCATTGGCCGAAAATAATTCATACATGAGAAATCATAATACCCAAGCCTACTTTACCCCCCAGGAAATTAAGAACAGTAATTGGTCCAGATTCAGTGAAGCCAATAGGACCTTGGCAGAAGCAAATGTGAATCTTTACATCAGCATGCTTCCACAATCGAGGCTCACAGGAAAGCAACCCCCACTAAAAAGAGTTCACAGTTAAAAAAGAAGAAAAGAAATGAAGCTCACTTATAAAAAGTCAGAAGACACAAACAACCAATGGCAAGACTAACACTCAAACACATAGCTAAGAGAAACTGAAAGAAACATTAAAGGAAGCATATTTCATGTCAAAAGAGATGAAGAAAGAAAGAATGCCTCAAGACAAGAAAAACATAAAAGAATATACGTTCTCTTTTTAAAAAACTCCAACAGCAATATTTGTAACAAAAGCATCAATGGGCAGATTAAGCGGCTGATTATCCAGAGACAGACAGAAAATGAGTAAACTGGAATTCCACACATGTGGAAAACACAAAAGATTTTAGCAGAGCTTAAAAAGATGGAAAATGTGAAAGAACCACTAAAGGAGATATTTCAGCAAGATGAAAATTGGGAAGAGCATCTTTCTGATGGGAAGAGCAGGATATAAGGGGTAAAGAGTGAAAAACACTACCACCGCCATCACAAAATGATAACAAAAAAAATAAAGGATAATAGAAGGGGAAGTCTAAGATTAAAGCACTCTAAAAGGCTTTTGTTCTGTTCAAAAGGGAGAGAGATGTTACCTTTAGACTTCTGAAAAATAATACCTGTTAATTCTGGGTAGCAGAATTATATTTATTTATTCTCTGTACTTCTCTATGTTTAAATTATTTAACATTTTTCGATGCGACCTCCTCTAAATTGATCAGGTAGAATTACTTCCTCCTACTCTGAATTTGCACAGCACTTTATCTCTGCCAAGTATCATGGCTCTTTATACACATTACATATTCTCTTTGAGTTAAGTTGCTTGATAGCAAGATAAATATCTATTTACTAAACAACCATCGTTTTTAAAAAAATCATCTGAACTTGGAAGTAGAGGGTAAAAAACTTTTGAAACTAAATCAACATTCTTGTTATTTAAGGATCTAAAGAATGGTCATGAAAATAGGTGTCAAGTAAAAATATACAAGACAGGAAAAGAGTTATCACCACAAATTATGAAGCTGTGGAGGAAGATGACAGAAGACTAAATGGAAGACAGGCTGTGTACATCATTTACAGAGGAAGACAGGAAGGTTTCCTGGAAATCAGAAGATGTCTACAATAATGACAAAGATGGGCATAATGTAAAGTGTAAAATGACATTATTTCAGGCTTCCCTGGTGGCTCAATGGTAAAGAATCTGCCTGCCAATACAGGAGACACGGGTTCGATCCCTGATCTAGGAAGACTCCAAACGCCACAGAGCAGCTTGCTCCAAAACTATTGAGCCTGTGTTCTACAGCCCGGGAGCTGCAACTACTGAAGCCTGCGCCCTAGAGTCAGTGGCTCCACGACAAGAGAAGCCAAAACACAATGAGAACAATCCAACTTGAGTAGCCCCTGCTTGCCATAACTAGAGAAAAGTATGAGCAGAAACGATGACTCAGCACAGCTAAAAATAAAAAATTAAAAAAAAATTGTTTTTTAAAAAAGATATTATTTAAAATTAAAATATTCACATGTTCATAAATAGGTGTATTTGAAAATTGCCTTGAGATTTTATTATCCTCTGTATCATATGATGAACTCTCAATGCGTTAACCAGTTTTATACTCAAAGATACATACTATAATGGGGCAAAGCTATAAATTGCAAAGGAAAACAAGAAATTCAAACAGAAGTAGACACACCCAAAGCTAGATATTTTGTAAGATATTTATTCTTCCTTTCAAAGCACCTTCTCAAAAGTTCTATTTCATACACTGGAATCTGAATCATGTTGACAACTTAGATAAATCTCTAAAGCAAACAATAACAAGAAAAGACAAAGTCAAGTGGATAAAATAACTGATGTTTTTTCTTAATTATGGAAAATTTTATTTTCCAGCAAGTAAAAACAGGTTCATAAAATATCTACTTAAGGGACCAGTGACTATAAGCAGTAAAATCTGAATAAAACTCCAAGAGTTCTGGTTTAATGCATAACAATTTCAAGTTTTTAAGAAGCATTTTTAATACTTAAGTACAGAAAACTTGCACTTTCCTCCAAAAGCAAAACCACAGCATCACTTTGGGAAAAAAAAATAATCTATGCCCATTATCATAAGTAATGTGCTAATGCAATCAATTTTTACCAAAACTGAAGTTTTTCTGGAATCGAATGCAATAGCTTAGTCAGTCAGTGGGTTAATACCATTTGGACCAAAAACTTCATGTGTAAAGAAAATATTTTCCTCTTATTTAAAAAATTATAGCCTTATTTTCAGTATTCTGATTTGCTTCCAGACTACATTTTTTAGCAATGCGTTATGCCTTTGCACATGCTGGTATAATATTTTAAATAAAAACATGTTTTAATCAGTTACATATGACTTATTTTGAAAATCATAAATTTTTAAAGTTTAATTTTGCAAAACTGGCTTTAATAAACTATAGAACTTCTTTATCATTAAACACTTAAGATTTCTTATTTTATTACTTTAAAAGATTAAAGAAAGAAAGAAGCCCTGTTGTTTTCCTGAATTGTACCTTTTGGGAGAAAAATTATTTTAGCCTGTCATTCCAGAGTTCATAAAACTAGCCAGATAATACTCTTTATCTCTAGATCATGCTTTGAGATGGACCTGCCATAATGAGTCAGCAAAAGTAAAACAGAAGTAAAATACAAACTAAGATCATTCATGATATTTGTTGCTGTTGTTATTTAGTCACTAAGTCCTGTTTGACTTTTTTATGACCCCATGGACTGTAGCCCACCAGGCTCCTCTGTCCATAGGATTTCCCAGGCAAGGATACCAGAGTGGGTTGCCATTTCCTCCTCCAGGGGATCTTCCTGACCCAGGGATCGAACCCGCATCTCCTGCATTGCAGGCAGATTCTTAACTGCTGATCCACCAGAGAAGCCTCCATTCATGATATATTTTGTTCCTGATTGGCCTCCATTTATAAAACCTAATGTTTTGTAGAACTGAAGATAATTTTATTTGTTATGATATAAAATAAATACCAAGGGAATTCAACCCTATCTTTTAAAGATACACGTAAAATTAATTCTACATGTGGTTACTGAAAATAAATTTTAAATGTTTTGTAAAATCAATGAGAGTAATAGTGGGTAAAGACAGCATAGGTAGTACAGCAAGGGTAGTAACACAGAACCCTAAAACTGGAAGGGAACATTAGAACTCATCTTATCTCACTGCTCATTAACAAATAAAACAAGCTAACTATGCCAAGACACAACTCTACCCAGCAACAGACAGGCACAGGCTATAGAACCTCCCAGGGCCCTGCAGAGAGGCACCTGAGGACTGGGCCATGCCCATCAGTGAGCTAGCAATTCCCTAGTGCCCCCAAGGAGGCACAGCCAGCTGTGCCAGGACATGGCACACCCACCAGCAACTAGCAGCCTGTACACAAGGCAGGGCCTTGCAGCCAACAGGCAAGGTGATAGTATTATCTAGCAGTACACCCACAGTAGTCAATCCCTCCTCAACAGAAGAGCCTGTATACCCCAGTATGGGAGAAGCCCTAATAGCATATAACTCTGCTGAAGCGACTTAGCAGCAGCAGCAGCAGCTGGTAACCAGAGAAGAGTGTGCTGCGGAGCCTCACAGGACACTTCCTAGTAAGACCACTTCTCCAAGATCAGGAAATGTAACCAACCTACCTAATACATAGAAATAAAAACCGAATTAGACACAATGAGACAACAGAAGATTATGTTCCAAAAGAAGAAACAAGATAAAACCTCAGAGGAACTATGCAGAGTGCAAGAAAGCAATCTATTCAAAAGAGTTCAGGGTACTGATCATAAAGATGCTCAATAAACTGAGGAGACAAACGGATGAGAACTGTGAGAAGTCTAATAAAGAACTAGAAAATATAAAGAAGAATCAAACAGCTGAAGAATTCAGTAACTATAAGAATCAACAGTAGAAAAAAGGATAAAGAGGAATGGATTACTAAAGTGAAGGAAAAAGTAGTGAAAATCATGGAAGTGGACCATAAAAAAGAATAAATAATGTGGACAGTTTAAGAGACAACCAGGACAATGTCAGGGCTTTCCTGCTGGCTTAGCAGTAAAGAATCCACCTGGCGAGGCAGGAGACGCACGTTCCATCCCTGGATCAGGAAGATCCCGTGGTGGAAGATTACAAAAATGTAATATACAACACAGGGAATATAGCCAATATTTTATAACTTTATATGCAGTACAATCTATAAAAATATTGAATCACTATGTTGTACACTTGAAACATATATAAGTCAATTATATATCCAAAAAAAAAAAAAAAAGGATCGTCTTTTTCCTGGCAAACAGCTCTAAACATAAGTCAAAGTACATGATTCTTTTCTTACATAATAATAAGTTTTTCATGATACATTATAGACTCAGAAAATGGATTTTTTAAAACACGGAAATGCTACCTATGTCTCAGAAAACACTTCTGAACATAGTAGGTGGCTATTGTTTTGGAAATCCCCTTATTTCTAAAGAAGTTTACCTTGAACAAGAAAGTATACTGCTGAGACCTGATGAGTGAAAGCACTTGAGCCTAAAGGATGCTATTAAGTGGTACTTAGTAGCTCTGAAACTCTGATTCATATCTTCACATTAGCTCCTTAATTGAAATGACTGAATTTTTCATTAGGTGACCAAATACTTATTTTATTGGCTTTGGGAAACTGTTATAATTGTATTTACAGTAAAAATTTTCTAAAGATTTAGTCTCTCACAGTGAAGAGAGCCTTAACACTCAATAGCTATGTTTGTGTGAAAACTCTTTGAGTCCTCATTATTTATTTTTTTCTATGAATAGTTAAGACAATAAAATGGTTCTCAGCACAAGTCAGAAAATCAGAGATAATTCCTCATAAAAAATTATTAGTGCTAGAAACCAAAACTAAAGTGCCTGGCTTACCAGAACTTAGACAATTTGTAGTTTTGTAATTCTTAGGAGATTTTGCAATTCTTAAGGAATCAGGAGAAAATCAGCTTTTATGCTAGTATAAATCAATATAACCTGCAAATTGTAAAAAACAGTCATATGTTGGCTAATTTGGTCAAATGTTTTAGATATTACCAAAACAGGAAACTAAAGCTCTCACATTTAATATTTTAAAAATAGCACAGCATGCTCAAATCAACGTTTCACATGTAATGGAGTACACAAATGTCTGTCAATGTGTTACAAGTAAATAGAAATGCAACTCAAATATTTAACTACAGGGCATAAGAGAGGGAAGTCCTGCAAAGGATAGAAATCACCTAACATTCATTAGAGATACTCAGAGACTGAATATGGTTAAGAATATCTATTAAATAACTCTGTATCTCTACATAAAATAACATTTTATAAAAAACAATCAAGACCATACAATGTCAAACATTATAAGTACTACAGGAATTATGTGATAAGGATGTTTTAACATTGCAGAATCTTAATAGTACATTAAGTGCAGTGCTGGAGCAGTGGCTTGGCGGCACTGGAGCCACTGGAGCAACTTTGAGGAGATACCCCATGTCCAAGGGCAAAGGAGAAGCCCCAGACAGTAGAAGGGGCAAACTCGCGTTTACCAAATCCCACACCCGCCGGAGACACCCAGAGGACTCAAACATACCTTGGGTGCACCAGGACCCAGAGACCCCACAGAGACTGAGACAGAACACTGTTTGAGTGTCTCCTGAGGAGGAATGAGTCAGCAGTGGACTGCTGCGGGGGCAGGGGCTCTGGGTGCAGTAGACCTGGGTATGGCATAAGCCCTCTTGGATGAGGTCGCCCTTAACACCACCATAGAACCGCCAGAACTTACACAGGACTTGGAGGGCACAAACCTTGTGTGTACCAGGACCCAAGAGAAAGAAGCAGTGACCCCAGAAGAGACTGACCCAGACTCCCATCAGGAAGCTTCCATAAGCCTCTTATCCTTCTCCATCAGAGGGCTGACAGAATGAAAACCACAATCACAGAAAACTAACTAATCTGATCACATGGACCACAGCCTTGTCTAACTCAATGAAACTATGAGCCATGCTGTATAGGACCACCCAAGACGGACGGGTCATGGAGGAAAGTTCTGACAAAAACGTGCTCCACTGGAGAAGGGAATGGCAAACCACTTCAGTATTCCTGCCTTGAGAACCCTATGAACAGCATGAAAAGGCAAAAAGTTAGGACACTGAAAGATGAACTCCCCAGGTCAGTAGGTGCCCAATATGCTACTGGAGTTTGGTGGGGAAATAATTCCAGAAAGAATGAAGAGATGGAGCCAAAGCAAAAACAACACGCAGTTGTGGATGTGACCAGTGATGAAGTAAAGTCCTATGCTGTAAAGAGCCCAATACCGCTTAGGAATCTGGAATGTAAGGTCCATGAATCAAGGCAAATTGGAAGTGGTCAAACAGGAGATGGCAGGAGTGAACATCGACATTCTAGGAATCAGCGAACTAAGATGGACTGGAATGGGTGAATTTAACTCAGATGACCATTATATCTACTACTGTGGGCAAGAATCCCTTAGAAGAAATGGAGTAGCCATCATAGTCAACAAAAGTCTGAAATGCAGTACTTGGATGCAATCTCAAAAACGACAGAATGATCTCTGTTCATTTCCAAGGCAAACCGTTCAATACCACGGTAATCCAAGTCTATGCCCCAACCAGTATTACTGAAGAAGCTGAAGTTGAATGGTTCTATGAAGACCTACAAGACCTTCTTGCACTAACACCTCCAAAAGATGTCCTTTTCATTATAGGGGACTGGAATGCAAAAGTAGGAAGTCAAGAAACACCTGGAGTAACAGGCAAATTTGGCCTTGGAGTACAGAATGAAGTAGAGCAAAGGCTAATAGAGTTTTGCCAAGAAAACGCATTGGTCATAGCAAACACCCTTTTCCAACAACACAAGAGTATTGACATCACTATATGGTCAATACTGAAATCAGATTCATTATATTCCTTGCAGCCAAATATGGAGAAGCTCTATACAGTCAGCAAAACCAAGACTGGGGGCTGACTGTGGCTCAGATCATGAACTCCTTATTGCCAAATTCAGTCTTAAATTGGAGAAAGTAGGGAAAACCACTAAACCATTCAGGTATGACCTAAATCAAATCCCTTATGATTATACAGTGGAAGTGACAAACAGATTCAAGGGATTAGATCTGATAAACAGAGTGCCTGAAGAACTATGGACAGAGGTTCATGACATTGTACAGGAGGCAGTGATCAAGATCATCCCCAAGAAAAAGAAATGCAAAAGACAAAATGGTTGTCTGAGGAGGCCTTACAAATAGCTATGATCGCCAGGAGAAATATCAATAACCTCAAATATGCAGATGATACCACCCTTAAGGCAGAAAGCGAAGAGGAACTAAAGAGCCACTTGAAGAAGGTGAAGAGAAGAGTGAAAAAGCTGGCGTAAAACTCAACATTCAAAAAACTAAGATCATGGCATCTGATCCATCACTTTATCGCAAATAGATGGGAAGCAATGGAAACAGTGACAGACTTTACCTTCTCGGTCTCCAAAATGACTGCAGATGGTGACTGCAGCCATGAAATTAAAAGACATTTGCTCCTTGGAAGAAAAGTTATGACGAATCTAGACAGCATATTAAAAATCAGAGACATTACTTTGCTGACAAAGGTCCATCTAGTCAAAGCTATGGTTTTTCCAGTAGTCACGTATGGATATGAGAGTTGGACTATAAAGAAAGCTGAGCACCGAAGAACTGATGCTTTTGAACTGCGGTGTTGGAGAAGACTCTTGAGAGTCCCTTGCACTGCAAGGAGATCCAGCCAGTCCATCCTAAAGGAAATCAGTCCCGCATATTCATTGGAAGGACTGATGCTGAAGCTTCAACTCCAATACTCTGGCCACCTGATGCAAAGAACTGACTCAATGGAAAAGACCTGATGCTGAGAAAGATCGAAGGTGGGAGGAGGGGGTGACAGAGGATGAGATGGTTGGATGGCATCACTGACTCAATGGACATGAGTCTGAGTAGACTCCAGGAGTTGGTGATGGATGGGGAAGCCCTGTGTGCTACAGTCCATGGGATTGCAAAGAGTTGGACACGACTGAGCGAAACTGAACTGAAAAAGTACATTAAGTAGAACTTAAAAGGAATGTGAAGGTATATCTTTTTCCATAAAGTACATCATATCTTTCATTTGTATACAAGGTATCTTTTAAATAACATAAACTAACATACTATTATCAGACAGCAAAGTTGATTTTATAGAAATAGGTCTACTGCCCATATATTCATTCCTACTGTGTTTTCCTTCAAGAGGATAATACTTTCAAATGGTTAACAGACTGTCTTTGAGTCTTGCGTCAGGAAAATGTAAATTTATACAAGTATAAAAAAAAACAGGCAATTAAGAATAATCTCTAGGAACAGAATACAGATTTTTACACAGTCTATGCTTTAACACTGGTAACTGGCAATGTTTAAAGTCAAATTTGATTACAAAAGATTGAAGAAAGTTTAATAATATGAGTTTTTCCTAGTTTTCTTCCTTTCCTTTCATGGCTCACGGGCATTTTAGTCTGCAGTGATCCAACAAATATGCATGTTTTGCTGTAACTATTATCTGCTGAAAAAATATTTGGAACAGAGAATAGCTTCATAGAGCTCCTAGCCTAATTTATTTCTACTTGATGGTTCTTGATGACTCATATTTCAATTACAAAAAGAAAACAAGCATTGATAAAATTCCACATCAACAGATTATATAATGAAACTAACTTAAAAATTACTTTCATGTTTAATTTCTTCTTGATCTTCTTAAGAACCTACAGAGAGATAAAAGAGGGGAGAAAAGGAGAGTATCCTCAGTTTACAAAGAGCATCTCAAGAAACAGAGAAGTTAAAGTACTGTCACCTCTGTCTACCAGATGAAGATAAAAGAAACATAAATAAAACTATTATTACATAATGGTGGTCAAAAAGACGTAAACAAATTATAAAAGTAAATCAGGGGCCAGGGTATTACAAAATAATGGAGGCAGCTCTGGGCTCCCATCCCTCCAAAGAAACAAGGAAAAACAAGTAGAACTGTCAGAACCAACTTTGTCAGAACTCTGGAAAATAGTGATAGGTTTATAGCAACCATGAGACGGCTGAATCAGGCAAAAAAAAAAAACCCTTAAAATGCAAGGAAAGCTTTGCGGCATTTTTACTTGCTGTTGTTATGAAGAAAGCTAGTGGAGCTGATGGATTCCAGCGGAGCTACTTAAAATTCTAAAAGATGGTGCTGTTAAAGTGCTGCACTCAACATGTCAGCAAATTTGGAACACTAAGCCACAGGACTGGAAAAAGGTCAGTTTTCATTCCAATCCCAAAGAAAGGCAATGCCAAAGAATGTTCAGACTACCATACATTTACACTCATTTCACATGCTAGCAAGGTAATGTTCAAAATCCTTGAAGCTAGGCTTCATGAGTACATGAACTGAGAACTTTCAGATGTATAAGTTGGGTTTCAGAGAGAGAGAGAGGAACAAGAGTTTAGATTGCCAACATTCATTGGATCATGGAGAAAGCAAAGGAGAAAGCAAGCAGAAAAACATCCACTTCTGCTTCACTGATTACACTAAAGATTTTGACTATGTGGATCCCAACTGTGGAAAATTCTTAAAGAGATGGCAATAACAGACCACCTTACCTGTCTCCTGAGAAACCCATATGCAGGTCTAGAACAACAGTTAGAACCTTACATGAAACAACTCAGTAGTTCAAAATTGGGAAAGGATTACAACAAGGCTGTATATTGTCACCCTGCTAATTTAACACTTCTACAGAGTACATCATGAGAAATGCTGGGCTGGATGATTCACAAGCTGGAATCAAAATTGCCAGGAGAAATATCAACAACCTCAGATACGCAGATGATATCACTCTAATGGCAGAAAATCAAAGGGGAACTAAAGAGCCTCTTGATGAGAGTGAAAGAAGAGAGTGAAAAAGCTAGGTTAAAACTCAGTGTTCAAAAAACTGAGGTCATGGCATCTGGTTCCATCACTCATGGCAAATAGAAGGGGAAAATGTGGAAGCAGAGGGAGATTTTATTTTCTTGGGCTCCAAAATCACCGCCGATGATGACTGCAGCCATGAAATTAAAAGATACCTGTTCCTTGAAAGGAAAGCTTCTAGGCAGTGTAGTAAAAGGCAGAGACATCACTTTGCCGACAAAGTTCCACATAGTCAAAGCTATGGTTTTTCCAGTGGTCATGTACGGATGTGAAAGTTGGACCATAAAGAAGGCTGAACGCCAAAGAATCAATGTTTTTGAATTGTGGTGCCTGGTTCTTGAGAGTCCCTTGGACAGCAAGATAAAACCAGTCAATCCTAAAAGAAATCAACCCTGAATATTCCCTGGAAGGACAGATGCGGAAGCTCCAATACTTTGGTCACCTGATGCCAAAAGCTGACTCATTGGAAAAGACTGAAGGCAAAAGAAGTGGGTGGCAGAGGATGAGATGATTAGACAGCATCACTGACTAAATGGACAAAAATTTGAGTGAACTTCAGGAGCCAGTGGAGGACAAAGAAAGCTGGCATGCTGCATAGGGTTGTATAGAGTTGGAGATGATTTAGTGACTGAACTACAACAATCTAATGTCACACCTTAAGAAATTAGAAAAAGAACAAACTAAATACAAAACTAGTCAAAGGAAATGATAATGATTAGTATGAATATAAACGAACCAAAGAGCAACAACAAAAAAATAGAGTTGATGAAGTCCAAAGTTAGTATTGCAAAAAGATTAGCAAAATTGAAAAATATTTAGCTAGACTAACCAAGAAAAAAAGACAAAAGATGCAAATAACTATAAAATAACCATGAACAGCTACATGCCAACAAATTAGATAACCTAGATATATGGACAATTTCTAGAAACACAAATTATCTAAACTGACTCAATAAAAAACAGAAAATCTCTGCAGACCTCTAACAAGTAAGAATTGTACCAGCAATCAAAAATTCCCAACAAGTGAAAGTCCAGAAACTGATCACTTCCCTGGTGAATTATACCAAATATTTAAAGATGAATTAAAACCAATCCTTTCCAAACTCTGCTAAAACACAGAAGGAGACACTATCTAACTCATCCTATAAGGGAGTTCCCTGGTGGTCCAGTGGTTAAGGCTCTGCACTCCCAATGCAGGGGGTACAAGTTCAATCCCTGGTTGGAGAACTAAGATTCCACATGTAGCCTGACCAAAACAAAAAAAAAAAAAAGGAAAGTCAACTTATTCTATGAGGCCAGGATTATCAATATCAAAGCCAAAATTATATCCAATATCTCTTATCAATATAGATATAAAAACCCTCAACAAAATATTAGCAAAACAAATTCAACACTATATTAAAATAATTATATAACCATGACTAAGTGAGATTTAGCCCAGGAATACAAAGGTGGTTCATCATAGGAATATCAATATAATATAATAAACCACATTAATAGAACAAAAGGAAAAAAATGATTGTTTCAATTAACACAGAAAAAGTATTTGAAACTCCAATACCTTTTCATAATAAAAACATTCAGAGAACTAGAAGGGAAACTCCTTCAAAAGGAAGTAAGGGTATTTATGAAAAAATGACAGCAGACATCACACTCAATGGGGTAAGACTGAAAACTTTACTGCTAAGATCAAGAAAAAAGACAAGAATGCCTGCTTACATCACTGCTGTTCAACACTGTACTGGAAGTTCTAACAAAAGAAACTGGGCAAGAAAACAAAATAAAAGGCATCAAAATTGGAAACAAGTAAAACTATCTCTGTTCACAGAATACATGATCCTGTATTTAGAAAATCTCAAAGAATCCACAAAAAGGTCACTGGAGTTAACAAATCCAGAAAAGCTGCAGGCTACAAGATCAACACACATAAACCAATTATGTTTCTACACACTAGCAACAAATGTTTCAAGTACAAAATAATTCCATTTGTAAAGCATCTAAAATCACAAAATATCTGAAAATAACCAAAGAGGTGAAGACCAAGGAAGTGAAAAACTTGTACTTTGAAAACTACAAACATTGTTGAGAGAAATTCAAGAAGACCTATAAGTGGAAAAACATTCCATATTAATGGGTTGAAAGATTTAATATTGGTAAGACATTAATACTGCACAAAGCAATTTACAGATTCAATGCAAATATTTTTTTTTTTTTTGGCCTCATGCAACATTTGGGATCTTAGTTCCCTGACCATGGATCCAACCTGTGGCCCCTGCAGTAGAAGTGCAGAATCATAACTTCTGGACCACCAGGGACATCCCCCAATGTCATCTTCATTAAAATTACAACAGCAGTTTTTTTTGCAGAAATGGAAAAACGTGATCCTCAAATTCATATGGATTTGCAAAGAAGCCTTAATTAGGCAAGACAACCTTGAAAAAGAACAAAGTTGAAAGACTGCCAGTTCCCAATTTGAAAACTTACTATAAAAGCCACAGTAATCAAAATAGTGTGACACTAGCATAAGGATGGAGATACAGTTCAATACCGGGCTTCCCAGGTGGCTCAGTGGTAAAGAATCTACCTGCCAGTGTAGGAGACACAGAAAATGCAGGTTTCTTCCTTGAGTCAGGAAAATGCCCTGGAGCAGGAATGGCAACCCACTCCAGTATTCTTGCCAGGAAAATTCCACGGACAGAGGAGCCTGGCGGGGTACAGTCCGTGGGGTTGCAAAGAGCTGGACACAACTAAACTACTGAACACATAGCTCTGTGCAACAGAATTGAGAGTTCAGAAATGAACCCATATATCTATGACTGACTGATTTACAAGAGTGATACCACCATTCAATGGGGGAAAAGAGTAGTCTCTTAAACAAATGATGCTGAGACGACTGGGTAGCCACATGGAAAAGAATGAAGTTGGACTCACACCAAATATAAAAATTAACTCAAAATGAATCAGTAAACTAAAAAATATACACTAAATATAAGCATGAAATATATGCACTAAAATTATACAACATTTAGAAGAGAATATAAGGGGAAATCTTCACTATCTCCAACCTGGCAATGAACATGACATCAAAAGCGTGAGCAGCAAAATAAAAAATAGTAGAGAAACTGGACTTCATCAAAATTTTATAACATTGTGCATCAAAGTACATTATCAAAAAAGAGGAAAGACAACATAGAGAATGGGGATTATATCTGCAAATCAACTATCTGATAAAAGTCTAGCATCTAGAATATACAAATAACTCATACTACTCAACACAAAATGGAAAAAAAATTTAAAAATATGCCAAGGATTTGAATATACATCTCTCAAAAAAAAATACAAATGGCCAGCCAACACAAAAGACGCTCAGATAATTAGTCATTACAACCAAACCCTTACACACTGCTAGTGCAAATGAAAAATGGTTCAGCTGCTGTAGAAAACAGTTTGGTAGTTCCTCAAAAGATTCAACGTAGAATTAAAAGACTTCACAATTCACTCCTCAGTATACATCCAGAAGAACTGAAAAGTACTGAAATAAGTATAGGTAGAGGCATGCTTAAACAGCACAGTTCACAACAGCCAAAAGGCAGGAATAACCCAAATGACCATCAATAAATGAATATATACACAAATTGCAGAATATACATACAATGGAACAGTGCCAAAACAAAACAAATGATACATTCTACAGTGTGGATGAACCTTCAAAATATTATGCTACTTGGAAGAGAAGAAACACAAAGATCACATATTGCTGGATTTTATTTATATGAAATATACCAGAAATTATACTTTTTTAAAAACCACTATCACTTCCATTGACATGAAATACAACCTTTAGATAAAGCATAAGAGATCTACCATCTCAGAGAAAAATGATGAATGACAGGATCAAGAGGGGGTGTGTTATGAATAATTAATTCCTATGTGAAAAGAATGGGTTCAGAAAGCCCTACTGATGTAGCAAGAAAGATGTAACTACACTGACAAGTTTTGGATCATATAACAGGATTCCAACTAAAAACAGATGGCACACTCTACTTTGGATGACCTGAGGAAAGTTTATTTACAAAAGGCCTATTTCTAGAAGTGAAGAAGTAGAAAAATATAAGGGAGACCTCAATAACCCAGAGCACCAGCACAGGCATTGCCACACTAGGCAAGAAAAACAAGTGTGGCTCTAAGAACTCAAAAAAAAGAGAATAGTTTAACAAAGGATTGTCTTAAAACACTGGTGACTTTATATTGACAGACAGAGCCAGCATTTGCCAACCCATATGGAAATAAATACCTTTGTCTCCCTTCCTGCTCTCTAATTTCCTGCAGAGGCTGCCCACTGCCAACCCCCACTTCAACCTGGAAACCAAAAGATACAGGAGCTACTAATGTAATCCATACAAGTCAGTATCCCAGGGTATAGAGCAGAATAGAGAAGGAAAAAGAATGGATTTAAAGAGCGAACAAAAAATATTCATCAAGAAGAGTATTCCCAAGTTTCATGACCCTTCCCAGATATATTGAATCAAGAATCCTAAACTATTAACTCTGTTGCAGATGGACTAAGACCATAATTCTGTTTACCTTGGAAAGCAAGTGACTATAACCTTACAAGAAGTACAGCTGACCTTTGAACAACATGCGTTTGAAATGCACAGGTCCATTTATATGTGGACTTTTTTTTTCAATAAATGCATCTTACAGTATTACACCATCTGCAGTTACTTGAATCTACAGATTAGAAACCTTTGATACAGAGTGTGAACTGTAAAGTTACTCAAGGATTTTTGACTCCTAGAGGTTTGGAACCCCTAACCTCTGGGTTATTCAAGAGTCAACTGTAAACTGAAACTGTATCAGTGGTATTTTTGTATCAGTTGAGTTGCTCAAGTCCTGTCCAACTCTTTGCAACCCCATGGCTGCAGCATGCCAGGCTTTCCTGTCCATCACCAATTCCTGGAGCTTGCTCAAACTCATGTCTATCTAGTCGGTGAAGCCATCCAACCATCTCATCCTCTGTTGTCCCCTGCTCCTCCTGTCTTCAATCTTTCCCAGCATCAGGGTCTTTTCTAATGAGTCAGTTCTTTCATCAGGTGGCCAAAGTATTGGAGCTTCAGCTTCAGCATCAGTCCTTCAATGAATATTCAGAAATGATTTCCTTTAGGATTGACTGGTTTGATCTCCCTGCAGTCCAAGGAACTCTCAAGAGTCTTCTTCAACACCACAGTTCAAAAGCATCACTTCTTTGGCGCTCAGCTTTCTTTATGGTCCAACTCTCACATCCACACATTCAGTTCAGTTCAGTTGCTCAGTCATGTCCGACTCTTAATGATCCCATGGACTGCAGCACACCAGGCTTCCCTTCCATCACCAACTCCTGGAGCTTACTCAATCTCATGTCCATCAAGTTGGTGATGCCATCCAACCATCTCATCCTTTGTCGTCCCCTTCTCCTCCTGCCTTCAATCTTTCCCAGCATCAGGGTCTTTTCCAATGAATCAGTTCTTTGCATCAGGTGGCCAAAGTATTAGCGTTTCAGCTTCAGCATCAGTCCTTCTGATGAATATTCAGGACTGATTTCCCTTAGGATGGACTGGCTGGATCTCCTTGCAGTCCAAGGGACTCTCAAGAGTCTTCTCTAACACCACAGTTTAAAAGCATCTATTCTTTGGCACTCAGCTTTCTTTTACAGTCCAACTCTCACATCCACACATGACTACTGGAAAAACAATAGCTTTGACTAGACGGGCCCTTGTCAGCAAAGTAATGTCTCTGCTTTTTAATATGCTGAGTCTGTCATAGCTTTTCTTCCAAGGAACAAGCGTCTTTTAATTTCATGGCTGCAGTCACCATCTGTAGTGATTTTGGAGCCCACGAAAATAAAGTCTGTCACTGTTTCCATTGTTTCCCTATCTATTTGCCATGAAGTGATGGGACCAGATGCCATGATCTTCATTTTTTGAATGCTGATTTTTTTAAGGCAGCTTTTTCACTTCACTCTATTTCAGTTTGATCAAGAGGTACCTTTATTTATATAGGTCATGGAAAACTAATTAAAAGATGTTAAGCATGAAGAGACACAATAAAATACTCTTTTAGAAAGGTTACTATCATACTACTGTGTAGATGTCAGGCATCTTGGTGGTATAGGTAGTGCAACTGAAGGCAACGGAGTAACTAATTGATCATGAATACTTTTGAAATTATTTATTTTTGGTTGCACTGGGTCTTCGCGGCAGTGCACGGGCTTTCTCTGGTTGTGGTGAGAGGGACTGGTGCACGGGTTTCTCATTGTTGTGGTTTCTGTTGTAGAGGATGGGCTCTAGAGCATGGGCTCAGTTGCCCCGTGGCATGTAAGATCATAGTTTCTGGACCAGAGATTGAACCTATGTCCCCTGCATGGGCAGGTGGATTCTTACCCACTGGACCACCAGGGAAGTCCCTTGATCATAAATATTTATGGTAAGTTTAACTTCAAACATATACCATAGGATAAAAGAACATGAGAATGTCTATCTTTTTTTCTACAATGGAAGTTTAAAAATTTTAAACCTCATTATTTTAGAGTTTTCATAAAAAGTCATAATTTATAAGTTAACTGGTTATCTACAAATTGTCTAACTTACTTCAAGAGAATTACCTACACAGATATTACAGGTATTTTTATAGATTATTTTGCTCGATATACTTTGGGGCTACTTTCTAGGTATATGCAAGCTTATTAAGCTGAAGCTCCTATACTGTCGCCACTTGATGTAAAGAGCCAACTCACTGAAGTTGGCTGAACACAATTAAAACAATCTCAACAAGGTATACTAATTAAATAACGTCATAAATAAGAGACAGAAAGGAAAACTTTATATATTGAGTGACAAAAAAGGTGAAGCTGAATACTTCTCACATAAATGATTTATGACACTTTAATGACTAAACAAATTTTCTACTACACTCTACCATTTACATTTCTATCCATTTTAAAACTGAACATTTAAAACATACCCTTTCTGATAAACAAGTAATTTCCCGTGGAATCAAGCATGACTAGAAGATAATACTTCATTAAATTCATTATCTTTTTCTAAGCAATTTTTTTAAATGAAACATGGTTGATTTACAATATTGTGTTAATTTCAGTTCTGTGGTTTTGGAGAAGACTTTTGAGAGCCCCTGGGACTGCAAGGAGATCCAACCAGTCCATCCTAAAGGAAATCAGTCCTGAATATTCATTGGAAGGACTGATGCTGAAGCTTCAACTCCAATACTTTGGTCACCTGATGCGAAGAACTGACTCATTGGAAAAGACCCTGATGCTGGGGAAGATTGAAGGCGGGAGGAGAAGGGGACGACAGAGGATGAGATGGTTGGATGGCATCACCAACTTGATGGACATGAGTTTCAGTAAGCTCTGGGAGTTGGTGATGGAAGCGAAGCCTGGCGTGCTGCAGTCCATGGGGTCGTAAAGAGTCGGACACGACTGAGCGACTGAACTGCACTGAACTGAAGCAACTTATTTTTTTATTGAAGTACGGTTGATTTACAATATTGTGTTAATTTCATGTGTTCAGTAAAGTGATTAAGTTACATATAATTTTCAGATTATTTTCCATTGTAGTGTTAATATAAGATACTGAATATTGTTTCTTATGTTACACAGTAAATCCTTACAGCTTATCTCTTAAATATAGTAGCTTGTATCTGCTAATCCCATAGCCTTAACTGATCCTTGCCCCACTCCCACTCCCCTTTGGTAACCACAAGTATGGTTTTCTATGTCTTTGAGTCTGTATCAGTTTTATAAATAAGTTCATTTGTATTATTTTTTTAGACTTCACATATAAGTGATACCAGATAATATCTTTTTCTGACTTACTTAGCTTAGAATGACATTCTCAAGGTCCACCCATGTTGCTGCAGATGGCAATATTTCCTTCTTTTTATGGCTGATTAATATCCCATTGTGTGTGTGTATGTGTGTGCATGCACATGCTTGCATACATCACATCTTCTTAAACCAACTGTCTGCTGATGGGCATGTTGGTTGTTTTCATGTCTTGGCTAACAAAAAAATGTTTCTATGAACACTGGGGTATATATACCTTTTCAAATTAGCATTTCATCTTTTTCAGATGTATGCCTAGGAGTGGGGTTGCTGGATTATATGGTAACTCTATTTTCAGTTTTTTAAGGAACCTCCATATTCTTTTCCACAGTGGCTGCACCAACGTACATTCCCACCAACAGTGTAGGAGGGTTCCATTTTCTCCACATCTTCTCCAGGATTTATTACTTATAGACTTTTCAATGACAGTCGTTTTGATCTGTGTGAGATAATACCTTATTGTATTTTTGATTTGCTCTTCTCTAATGATTAGTCATGTTGAGCATCTTTTCATGTACCCAGTGGCCACTTTATATATCTTTTTAGGAAAAATGTCTATTTAGGTCTTCTGCCCATTTTTGACGTGTGTATGTTTTTTTAAATAATTAGTTGTATGAGCTATTTGTATGTTTTAGAAATCGACCTCTTATTGATTGTATCATTTGCAATTTTTTTTCTCACATTCTGTAAGTTGTCTTTTCATTTCATTGATGGTTCCCTTTGCTATGCAAAAGCTTTGAGGTTTCAACAGGTCCCTTTTATTTATTTTTACTTTTATTTTTTGCTTTTGAGACTGATCTAAGAAAACACTGCTACAATTTATGTCAGAAAATGTTTTAACTATGTTCTCTTTCAGGAGTTTTATGGTGTCAAGTGTTATATTTAGGTCCCTAAACCATTTTAAGCAACATATTTTTAAAATATTTTAAAGATTAAATTTAAAATAACATCTTTTAGTAATATGTTCTAACAAAACAGCCTTCAATGTTATTTTTATATATCAGAAGCATAAGGAGCTTTTTATAATCTATACGGCAATATGATTTCTCATATAGTATAATTAGTAACATAAAATAAATTCTTAAAGTTTCTAAAATTCTTATTTCTGAGAAATTTTTGTCACAGTAAATTCTTCTTTTATCAACAAATCACTTCTACTCAACAGGACCATATAAACTAAAAATCTTTGATGAACAAGGACATCCACCTGGCTGACCATTTATCATGTTCTTCAGGATAAAAGGTAATTAACTATCTACCTTTTCAATACTACAACACAGTAAAGAAAACATTCTGCCTCCATCAATAGTTAATAAATTTTGCTTCATTCAAATTTCCAAGTCCAAACCACCAGATGAAATAAATCATGAACTAATAATAGAAATGCCAGGAATAACTGTAAGTAAGCATTTTAACACCTTTGTAGGACACTGCAGTCCTAGCTAGAAATTAACAACAGCTGAGAGCTTGCTACATGCATGACCTGTATGGATAACACCCTATCAGTTCTGATACCGCAGTTACAGGTGTTGTTCAGTCACTCAGCCATGTCAAACTCTTTGCAACCCCATGGACTACAGCACACCAGGCTTCCGTGTCCTTGACCCATCTCCCAGAGCTTGCTCAAACTCATGTCCATTGAGTCAGTGATGACATCCAACCATGTCGTCCTAGGTCATCCCCTTCTCCTCCTGTCTTCAATCTTACCCAGCAACAAGGTCTTTTCTAATGACTTGGCTCTTTACATTAGGTGGCCAAAGTATTGGAGCTACAGCTTAAGCATCAAACAAACCTTCCAATGAATATTCTGGGTTGATCTATTTTAGGATTGACTGGTTTGATCTCCTTGCAGTCCAAGAGACTCTCAAGAGTCTTCTCCAGCACCACAGTTCAAAAGCACCAATTTTCAGTTCTAAGCTTTCTTTAAGGCCGAACTCTCACATCCGCACGTGACTACTACAAAAACCATAGCTTTGACAAGACAGACCTTTGTCAACAAAATAATGTCTCTGCTTTTTAATACGCTGTCTAGGTTTCTCATAGCTTTTCTTACAAGGAGCAAGCGTCTTTTAATTTCATGGCTGCAGTCACTATCTGCAGTGATTTGGGAGACCCCAAAAATAAAGGCTGTCACTGTTTCCATCGTTTCCCCATCTATTTGCCGTGAAGTGATGGGATCGGATGCTATGATCTTCGTTTTTGGAATGTTGAGTTTTAAGCCAGCTTTTTCACTCTCCTCTTTCACCTTCATCAAGAGGCTCTTTAGTTCTTCACTTTCTGCCATAAGGGTGGTGTCACCTGTATATCTGAGGTTACTGATATTTCTCCCGGCAATCTTGATTACAGCTTGTGCTTCATCCAGTCCACCATTTCTCATAGTGGACTTGCGTAGAAGTTAAATAAGCAGGGTGACAATATGCAGCCTTGATGTATTCCTTTTCCAATTTGGAACCAGTCCATTGTTCCATGTCCAGTTCTAACTGTTGCCTCTTGACCTACATACAAGTTTCTCAGGAGACAGGTAAGGTGGTCTGGTATTCCTATTTCTTTAAGAATTTTCCAGTTTGTTGTGATCCACATAGTCAAAGACTTTAGCATAGTTAATGAAGCAGAAGTAGATATTTTTCTGGAACTCTCTTGCTTTTTTGATGAGTTAACAGATGCTGGCAATTTGATCTCTGGTTCCTCTGCCTTTTCTAAATCCAGCTTGAACATCTGGAAGTTCTCAGTTCACGTACTGTTGAAGCCTGACTTGGAGAATTTTGCGCATGACTCTATTATATGAAATGAGTGCAATTGTGTAGTAGTCTGAACATTCTTTGGCATTTCCTTTCTTTGGGATTGGAATGAAAATTGGTCTTTTCCAGTCCTGTGGCCACTGTTGAGTTTTCCAGATTTGCTAACATATTGAGTGCAGTACTTTCACAGAATTATCTTTGAGGATTTGAAATAGCTCAACTGGAATTCCATAACCTCCACTAGCTTTGTTCATAGTCATGCTTCCTAAGGCCCACTTGACTTCACATTCCAGAATGTCTGGCTCTAGGTGAGTGATCACACCATTGTGATTATCTGGGTCATGAAGATCTGTTTTGTACAGTTCTTCAGTGTATTCTTGCCACCTCTTCTTAATATCTTCTGCTTCTGTTAGGTCCAAACTGTTTTGGTCCCTTATTGTGCCCATCTTTGCATGAAATGTTCCCTTGGTATCTCTAATTCTCTTGAAGAGATCTCTTGTCTTTGCCATTCTGTTGTTTCCCTCCATTTCTTTACACTGTTCATTTAGGAAGGCTTTCTTATCTCTCCTTGCTATTCTTTGGAACTCTTCATTCAGATGGGTATATCTTTCCTTTTCTCCTTTGCCTTTTGCTTCTCTTCTTTTCTCAGCTATTTGTAAGGCCTCCTCAGACAGCCATTGCCTTTTTGCTTTTCTTTTTCTTGGGGATGCTTTTGATCACCGCCTCCTGTATAATGTCATGAACCTCCATCCATAATTCTTCAGGCACTCTATCAGGTCTAATCCCTTGAATCTATTTGTCACTTCCACTGTACAATCATAAGGGATTTAATTAGGTCATACCTTAGTGGCCTAGTGGTTCTCCCTACCTTCTTCAAGTTTAGTCTGAATTTTGCAATAAGGAGTTCATGATCTGAGCCACAGTCAGCTCCTGGTCTTGCTTTTGCTGACTGTATAGAGCTTCACCCTCTTCAGTTGCAAAGAATGTACTCCATCTGATTTTGGTATTGACCATCTGGTGATGTCCATGTGTAGAGTCTTCTCTTGTGTTGTTGGAAGAAGGCGTTTGCTGTGACCATGCATTCTCTTGGCAAACTCTACTAGCCTTGGCCCTGATTCATTTTGTACTCCAAAGACAAACTTGCCTTGCTCCAAGTATCTCTTGACTTCCTACTTTTCTATTCCAGTCCCCTACAATGAAAAGGACATCTTTTTTGGGTGTTAGCTCTAGAAGGTCTTGTAGGTCTTCACAGAACTGTTCAAACTTAGCTTCTTCAGCATCAGGGGTTGGGGCATAGTCTTGCATTACTGTGATATTGAATGGTTTGCCTTGGAAACAAACAGAGATCATTCTGTCACTTTTGAGACTGCACCCAACAACTGCATTTCGGACTCTTTTGACTATGAAGGCTATTCCATTTCTTCCAAGGAATTCTTCCCCACAGTTGTAGATACAATGGTCATTTGAATTGAATTTGTAGCTACAGTAGTATGTGATTATATCATGGATAGTTTATAATTAAACCTGGAAAAATCGCTCTTTTAAAAGAGTTCCACATGGATTTACCCTTGTTCTCAAACATGTAACACTTAGTCCTTCTTTCCTTTCCCACACAGTGCACATTGGGAAATTTTAAAAGCTACTAGACTTTCCAAGTGGCGCTAGTGGTAAAGATCCTGCCTGCCAATGCAGGAGACCTACGAGATGTGGATTCAATCCCTAGGTTAGGCAGATTCTCTGAAGAAGGCATGGCAATCCACTCCAGTATTCTTGCCTGAAGAATCCCATGGAGAGAAGAGACTAGTGGGCTACAGTCCATAGGGTCTCACAGAGTCGGACATGACTGAAGTGACTAAGCACACATGCACAAATTAGGCATAGGTGCCTTACCAACCAGCAACTTGGAAGGTAGAATGTAATATATTTATTTGCTTTGTATTATTTTTTATCTTGGTAGAAATGTTTACGAGTAAAAAGAAAAAGTAACTGAAAACTCCTTCTTCCCCTCCCCACCCATCACTGCCCATGGCTGGACATATCATTGATCCTAATGAGAAAAAAAGGAAAAACAGTTGAAGGATCACACAGAAAGTGACACCTCAATTCTGCTGCCTTTCAGATATATGGCTTAAAGCAAATGACTTTGCTTCAGTTTCCCCATCTGTAAAATGAATGTGATAATAATAAAATAGTATATTAAATAAAATCTGCACATTTATCTTCCAGGACTGTGGTCAACAATCAAATCAGATAATGTGCTTTGAAATCACAGAGTGCTCTTTGAAATTACATAATAGTATTGGTGAAGGCACATTTACTCAGTTAACTCGCTGTTAATTTTTCAAGTAGCAATTTATAAAGCTGGCTCAGAGACCTATAGGAGCTAAACTGGAAAGATGAATAACGTTTTCAACATGCATTAGAAGAATCACATGTGATAATTTACATTGTTCTAATTTAATCAACACAAATTCGTGAAAAATCAAATGACAAAATAACTAAGAGACAATGTGTTGGTTAAAAACATATTTGTAAATAAAGGGACTGACAACTTCATTGTCAATGAGGATAGGCTCAAGTTTTGCAGTAGTAATGAATAACCCCAAAATTATAGTAGTTTGATCTAAGAGAGGTTTATTTCTTGCTCATGTTATCTGTCAGGAAGGGACATACAGCTGACACTTGTTGCCCAAGGCTATCATGGACATCAAATAGTAATTCATTAAAAATTTTAAAAATCATAGTTTTGATAGTATTTTTTCCTTCTATTCTACTGGTAAAAAATTATAATAAAAATATATCTTTCTGAATTATAATTTCGACTTAAAACATGCTACTTTCCTGTCATTTAGTGTTACTGCTGTCATTCTTTACTTTTTCAGGAAATGAACTTTTATTAGTATTTATATTAAAGGATTAAAACTTAAAATAAAATCACTTTTGTCTTCTTTGCAGATAGTACCTGAAGAGAACATAGGGATCAAGTATTTCTAATCTCATCAAATTTTTATTATTTGGAACCTCTGTAATATTCAAGATAGAGTAGGGAGACAGTATATTCAAATGGAGTTCAGTGTCTTTCTAAAAGTGCCAAATTTGTCATTTGGAATAATGGGATCAATAAGCATAAACCTTAGAATTACTTTTGGAAACAGAGGCTTTTCACCTGGGGCACCCCAGGGTAACCTGGCTATTAAATTTGTGGCTTAAAATCACTAACAAAAACCTACTACTGGCATCTCATTTATAAGTACATTATATGTCTAGTATTAAGATCTTAAAGACTTAATTATCTTTAACATAAACAACTTAATGAGAAAGATAAACGCAGGATACTGATAGTCAAGATTATAAATTTCAAGACAAAGTGAGAATTGGAGTATTTGCAGTTATGAAAAACTAATGAATATTCAGAGCTCTGAAGCAGCAATGACAAAGTTTCAGTAGGGATTATTGTGTGGAGAAGAGCACCAATATTTACCCATGTCCTGGTTGCTATACATCTGAAAGATCTGCTGGTAAAAAATATAAAGAGATGCCTAGCTGCTGCCATGGTCCCAACCTGCACAGAGCCCCTTCACCTGATGAGTCTTTAAGAAAGACAACTTAATAATAATCATTTCAATTATGGAAACCACTGCATTTATGAGTCTGTTCCTCTAAAAGTTTTTTTATTAGCTTAAAAACCTTTTAGGGGCATGTGAAAAGAGGATTTGTACAACCACACTTTAGTCAGTTGTATAGTCTTGCCCATTCATTAATACAATTTCCTAAATTTCCTAAATCACAGGGGAAAGAGAACTTAAAGAAATATTTTCAGATAAGACATAAAGCAGTTGTACAACTGAAGGAATTTCTAATTTGTTAAATTCACTATCATTTATTACCTAAACATCACATAAAAGAACCACACCAAAACCAGAGATAAAACAAAGCTTCTGTATAAAATGAAACTTAACTGGAATGCTGTAAAATTACCAGTACTTAACACAGGCATCTCCTGGAAACTTTTAAAAAAGTAATTCAAATATTAACACTAGGTGGCAGAAGGTTATATTATGTTCTTAATACATAGAGTTTAATATTTCAATAGAAACAATAAATTACAAGCCTGAAACTCACACTAAAAAGTTTTTGGAAAATTGAGCTTTTCAGACCACCTATTCTAATATTAACCATGTTAAAGATTTTATAATGTTGAAAAGCCTCATGAAATAGAAAATAACTGAATTTAATGGACATCCTTTTAGATATCTCATCATAAGTCTATCTAGTCAATGAATTCAGATAAATAACTAAAGAAGCTTGATGGCAAATTTTCTCCTTTATAGTGACTTTCAAATCTAATACTGCATCCTACACAGTTTGAAAAAAGCAGCAGCTGTAAGCCAAATATCTATGAATACAGAATATATTACTTTCTCTCATATCTCCTCCTATGCTGCTTTGTACTCTTATACCTGGCATTTCTTCATCATTTGACATTTTCTTTTTTCATCCTTTTCTGTTCTGATACCTATTTTTGATCACCTACTACATCTTTTGGGTTAAAAAATAAATCAATTTTAAAAGTAATCAAAATAAACAGAGTTGTAAACAACATAAAAATAGCATTTTTTTTGGTTGTTTGTTTTTTGTACTGCTTCTCCTCCTCCATGCTATAACATATATACAGAGAAGAAACTTATAAATTATCAAAGAGGTGGCCATAACACAAGACTGAATTTTAAAACTTTACATATTCTTCCTAGATTCCTTCCTGAAAATAATCAGTGAATGAAAACTCCTATCAAATTATATGCATATTAACTTTCCAGATAAGCCAGTAAAGCAGATGACAGCATGCCTGCTTTAATCTGATTAACTTTTTATGGGAATAATAATACTTTCTTGACCTTTCTTACTTGTTTTTAAAATTCTCTTTTATCCTGATCAAAAAAGTTTAAATTATTCTTAATATCTTTGTTCCTATCTTTAAATATAAATTTAATTCATTATACTACATGACTTTAGTACATTATAATCCTCTGGGGCCTCCATTTCATTATCTCTAAAATAAGGATGTTGTAGGAGTTGATATCTGAAGTCTTTTTTTTTTCTATAAAATTTTATGATTCATTCCTTCCTTCACTGTATTCCCTAAATGTTCTACTAAGAAATATGAAATAAAAGCAAAGATGCCTTACCACCAAACTATAAAACAGTGATGGGACTTCCCTGTGGTCCAGTGGCTAAGACTCTGTGCTCCCAATGCAGAGGGCCAAGTTCAGTCCCTCGTCAGGGAACTAAATCCCATATGCTGCAACTAAAGATCCCGCAGGCCTCAGCGAAAATGGAAAATCCCTCATGCCACAACTAAGACCTGGAACAGACAGGTAAATAGATAGATAGCAACATATGTACATTAGCTGTAGGAGTCTACAGCCTTTTTCAATAAATAAATATATGAAACTGTGCTAATAAAAAATGAAAGGAAGTCATAAGAGTGTCAGTGTTCAAATTCTTCAAACTGAAGCAATCTAATTCCAATGTTTTTCTACCTTACTTTCCACTATACACCCCTCTTTCTTTTCAAATTGGAATATAGTTGACTTACAATGTTGTGTTAGTTTCAGGTGTACAGCAAAGTGAATCAGTTATATATGTATACACACACACATATATACATACACACACTTTTTCCTTCTTAGGTTCCTTTCTCTTATAGGCCATTATTGAGTGCTCAATAGGGATCCCTGTGCTATACAGTAGGTTCTTATTATTTATCTAGTTTATATAGAGTAGTGTATATATGTCAATCACAATCTCCAAATTTATCCTTCTCCCCCTGATTCCCTGGTAATCATGAGTTTGTTTTCTGCACCTGTGAGTCTACTTCTGCTTTGTAAATAAGTCATTTGTATCCTTTTTTTAGATTCCACATATAAGTGATATCATGATATTTGACTTTCTGTGTCTGACTTACTTCACTCAGTGTGTTTACTGCAGGACTATTTGCAATAACCAAGACATGGAAGCAACCTAAATGTCCATCGACAGCAAAATGGATAAAGAAGACATGGTAATAGTATACAGACAATCGAATAATACTCAGTCATAAAAAAGAACAAAATAATATCATTTACACTATTCCCTTTCCTGCATCCGATTCTACCCCTAAGCTTCAATACTGATTATTAGCTGTGTAGGCTCTATTGCTCTCCCCTAATTCCTCCTCTGCTCATGTTCTATAACAGGAAAATCGTTCTTCACTTTTACATGACAAAATTCTATTTCCAGCTGCAGTTCCTGAAAAACTTCTAAGCTTACCTAGATCTCTTTCAGGGCATAGAATAAATATACAGTTCGAATTCAGACAGTTCTGGGTTTAAGTATTATTTCCAAATATTATTTGGTGATAATTTACCTACACACTGTAGGGCTGTTGTGAAATGAATTAATATAAATGCTTAATCTCATGTCTGGCAATATGCTCGAAATTAATTCCACTTCTTCATCACTTCCTCTGAACTCCAACATTACACTGTATCTGCTTTCTTATAGTTCTCCTCATTTTCTACTTTGTCTAATAGTTACTTATTTATGCTAGTAGTATATTCATGGTGCTGTGGCATGCGCACTTAGTTATGTCCAACACTTGCAACTCCATGAACTGTAGTCAATAGGGTCTTCTGTTCATGGGATTTTTTAGGCAAGGATACTGGAGTGGGTTGCCATTTCCTCCTCCAGGGGGACCTTCTCGACCCAGGGTTCGAACCCCCCGTGTCTGCCTGTATCTTTACCCACTAAGCCATGGGGGAAGCCCAGTATTCTAACATAAGTATTCTACTGAGAGCAGAAATCATGTCTGATATATCCTAGAATTTTTCACAATGTCAAACATATCATGTTCCCATAATGAACTCACAATATTTGTTAAATGAAATAAAGACATTGAAAAATAAGATACTACCTCATGACTAAAAGGGATAACAGCACACATTGGAAAGTTAATATAGTTTCCATTTCCTTCAACTAATGAAAAGTGAATATAAGTAAGAATTGGAACGCCAACTTTTAATCAACGCAAAAATCTATATGTACATTCTCATATTTTATACAAAGTATTTCCATATCATTTATAATATTTTTGAAAAGGCAATTGCCTGAAAAGTGGCCTCTATCTACATAACACAAATAAGCCTCCCTCTTCAAGATAATAATTTTTAACTAGATTAAAAAAGAAGGGGGGGGAGGAGGGAAAAGAAGGAGGAGGGAGAGAAAAGGGAGGAGGAAGAAAGAAGGAATAAAGGAAAAAGAAAACTAACATTTACCTGGATGATTTCTGACATTCATTTAATACTCAATTAAATTTTCTACAATATACACGATGAACCATAAGACTTTAATAAACATCAAGTGACAAGCCAGAAAGAGTATACAACTTAGATTTTCCAAATGGGTACTATATGTTCTCAATATATCATAATCTAAGATTATTTGGCACACATATTTTGCTGGTATTAATGAGTAGATGATTAAAACATTTGCCGGGCACTTTTCCCTGTAAAGAAGATGACAATCTAATTGCAGTGGGTGTGTCAGTAGCAGTTGGAGGTGGTGGTGGTGATGACAGAGCAAGAGCAGTTAGCATTTATGAAGACCTTATTACGTGCCCAGTATCACTCTAAGCCCTTTAACACCTTATCTCATTTGCTCCACACAACAGCCCTACAAAATAGGTATTATATTTTTTAATTTACACGTGAGGAAACTATGGCTTAGAGAGGTTAAGTCCCTTTGTGAAATGTGATACAACTAATACATGATAGAGTACGGTTTAGAACCTACTAAGCAAACCTTACTACCTCCCTTAAATTTACGTCTTAATTTTCTTATCCTTTAAAATACAAAAACAAACAAACAAATAAAATCTAATAAACAAATACAAATATACTGAAGTAGAGAAATTCTAATTTAACCAGAATTCCTTTGGGTAAAAACTCCATCTGCATTTATTTGAACTCTTTGTTTGGAATAAAACCCTTGATAAACTAGGGAAGAAGGTGAAACCCCGGACCCTTCCAAGAGCCTGTAAATGTGGGAAATATTGCCCTCTGTGAGGTAATGGAAGGAATTTCTTTGTTACATAAAGAAAGGAAAGAAAAGGCAAGGAAGACTTAGTGAACACAACAAAATGACAGAAGATAAGCAGAGACATCACTTAGCTGACAAAGGTCTGTATAGTCAAAGCTGTGGTTTTTCCAGCAGTCATGTATGGATGTGAGAGTTGGACCATAAAGAAGGCTGGGCACTGAAGAACTGATGCTTTTGAACTGTGGTGCTAGAGATGACTCTTGAGAGTCCCCTGGATGGCAAGGAGATCAAACCAGTCAATCCTAAAGGAAATCAACCCTGAATATTCATTAGAAGGACTGATGCTGAAGCTGAAGCTCCGATACTTTGGCCACCTCATGCGAAGAGTTGACTTACTGGAAAAGACCCTGATGCTGTGAAGATTGAGGGCAGGAGACAGGGGCAACAGAGGATGAGATGGTTGGATGGCGTCACCGACTCGATGGACATGAGTTTGAGCAAGCTCCAGGAACTGGTGAAGGACAAAGAAGCCTGGCATGCTGCAGTCCATGGGGCTGCAAAGTCAGACATGTCTGAGCAACTGAACAACAATAGTCACAGGTAGAGGAAATATAACCCCTTCTTTTGCAGTTCTTAAATCTTCAAGAAAATATAAGCTCCATATCCATACCACTGGGTGGGATAGAGTCTCTTATAAAAGAATACCAGAGCACAGAACTAGAGCGAGGAGATAAATAAGGGAAAGCAGCAAATTCATGGAGAAGGTATTAGGCTGTTAATAGCTACTGAATGGAAAGAGCATATCATTTCCTCCTTTGAGAATGAAATCTGTCATTAAATAAATAAGTGGGGAATTAGCCTACCATGCCCCTTCCCCTTTTTTTCTCCACATTGTTCCTCAAATTCTTATCTATCATTTTCCCACAGTTTTAAGAGAAAAAAGGTGAAATCACTAGGACAAAACTTCTTATCTGCTACTATGTTTCAAAACATTAGAAAACCATAGTAGTTTTCCTCAGAGATAAACTAAATCTTTATTTCAACAATTAGAATACAAATGCTTACACTAACCTAATGCCAAAAGTATAAGGAAGAATGACCACACAACCATTTATCATTGAGTTGACACACCTAATTGATCAAACTGGTGGTGGGCGGGGTAAAAAGGAAAGAAAGGAAAGCTAGGAAAACTCAATAGATCTAAAAACAGTACAGTAGAAATAGATTCTAAGTGATTAGACTTTCCATATTGTATTTTCATCTTCTATCAGTCAGTATCCTGGATCTTACATATATTATCTCATTTTGTACTCAAAACAGCATAAGATAGGAGCTACCTATCTTATTATTCTATTTTATAAGGAAAAAACAAAGATACTCAATGACTAAGTTACTTATCTAGAGTTATAAACCAAATAAGAACATAGCTGAAATCTAAATGCAGGCACTACACCTCCCAAAACCCTTCTCACATCTTCTAAACTATACTGTATTTTATTAGCATATACAAAGTGATGTATATGTTTTCAAAGACTTAAGATCACTATTATATTCATCATTTTCTGAAAATAGATTACAACATTGCATATGAAATTATGATGCAAAATCATTAATATTTAGCTATTCAGAAATGAGCAGGACTAAGGACACATGGCTTTAAAAACGCTAAACACAAGAGCCCAGGATAGGAAAAGTTAAACAATAGCTGTATGATACACTTAACTGCCTTGGAAATTAATGTCAATATTGCAGACTAAGATTTTTCAGTAAGTGACATTAAATATGGGTGTTATATATACATATACTATTAACAGCTAACTCCTTAAAAGTAAAATTACGTAAAGGGTAACATTAAGTTTATCTAACATTTAAAGAAACACTTAAAGAAATAAAAGTAAATAGCTGAAATACTATTTACACTCTACCTGTGATATGTCCCTGAACCATATTAATCATTATTCAACCATATCACTGAGGAGAGGAGGAAAAAAATCTCCAAATTTTCTAAACTTGGTAGCATCTTCTTAAAAATGAAATGAAATGCTATAGTAAATGGAATTATAGTTCTGGGATGCAAGCCAATTTATGATGAACACCTATGGCAAATTTAAGGTTGGTGTGGTTTTGCAAGGAAAAAGATGGACCAAATATTATTCTCTTAAAATGTACTTTTTAACCAAAAGAAATACAAACATATTTTAAGAAATATTAATGAATAAGAAATTAACTTGTCAGTTTAATTTTAGACTTCATTTAACCCCCCCGAAAAAACATGGCAAGACTTGAATAAAACCTGTTTAAAAGAAATCATTTCCTTAAAGATAAGTAATAATAAATTTCTAATGTCATTAGGTGGCAAAGTATTCATACTAAAAGAAAGTACCTGCACATTTTGGAAGAAAACCTCATATTTCCCATGTGCAACTAGAAACAATATCATGACAATTTGAAAGTATCTGTCTTTTATAAGGCTAAAAGAAGGATACAGAAATGAAATATGCAGTTGAGTCCATAAAATAAAAAGGACTCTTCATCATTTTTCTCTGTTCAATACTCTCTAGCAAATAAGTTACAGAAAATTAAAAAAAAAGTGGATGGTAATTGATCTACTGATCATGAGAAAAGCAACACTGATATTAACATAATGATAATACTGAGAGGTTCAACTCGTTTTTAAAAAGTGAAGCTGTTAATTTTTAAACACTAAAGCAAGCTTATACAGGTAGAAGTACAACAAATTATTGAAAGAGATTATTCCATGTATAAACATGACAGGGGCTGGCCTAGTCACTCAGTGAAGGTGATACTGTTCTCCACAAAATAAAAAATAGAAGTGGAAAAGTAGAAGTCAGGTGGGGAATATTAACTTCATTAAAATATTTTGTGCCACTTAGTGTATATTTTATAACAACAACACATTTGTATCCTAGATTACCAACAAGCATATCCAAATAGAATGATAAAATCAAAGACAGTCTTTGAATGACCCTTCGCCCTCCTCAGACGGATTACTAATTGCAGAATAATGGACAAGATAAAGAAAAACTAAAGATAAAAATAAAATTTAAAAACTGAAAAAGACTTTACCTTTCCAGATAGGAAAGTCTAGGGAACTTATACAAAGCAAAAATAAAGACATATACTCAAAGGAAAAAAATTTGATAATCAAATATAAAATGGATAAAAACCAGTATCCTTATAATGTGAAGTTTGGACTAGAGAAAAATTAGTAAAACTAAGATGCTTGAACATTCTAGAAAAGGAAAATATTTAAGTACACACTATCCTATGAACAACCAGCATAATTAATTCCTCAAATCATTGAATAAAAAACTTAAAATAGTTGGCTGTGTATCTCAGGGAGTAGATTAATTAATTAATTAATTCACCATTACTTTAAAAAACTGACTTGTGAGTGTTTAAAATCTTTTACCATGACTACTAAGCAATTCTTCTCAGACTCTAAAAACAACTCCATAGTTTAATATATTTTAAGTTATATATGTAGTATTTCTATATTTGTGTATAAATACTTTCACACATGTTGGGACTTTAGGCAATCGTATTCACCCACACTAAATCATGACTATTAAGAGTTCAGTGTAGTAAGTGAACAATATAAGTCCAATATAGATGGATACATAGATATACATATATCTCTACGGACAAATTTTTAAAATAAAGGACACTACGACAAAAGTTGGGCAACCATATTATGAATACAAAATTTTAAGGTGCACTCAATTCTGCAATGGGCTTTGTTATGACAGAAGTTTTTAAATCTACCCACTACTGCTGGGTCCAACCCAGCAGCTGTGGCAAGTGCTGGTGGTGAATCAGAAGGAAGTGGCAGCTGCACATACTCTCTGGCAGCAGAATAAATGCAGTCTCTGTCTCCCACTGACTTCTCTCTCAGGGCCTCCCTTGACACAGAAGGCAAAGAAAGTGAGCAGTGAAAAAGAAAGCCTGAAGCAGCTGCCTTAGTCATTCAGGATGCTTGTTGTACCTCTCACACTCAGACTTGTGTCTGAGTGTCATGTTCCATAGGCCATGCAAAACTCTGAAGGAGGCCCCCACTCTATGAAAGTCACCAGAGTCATTCAGACACTTGAGCTAAAAGCCTTGCCATTTTCTTAGACTATTATTCTCCACATGCAATCTGTTGCCAAATCCTACTAATTCTATCTATCTCTTAAATCTCTCTTGAATTCATTCTCTTAACTCCATCCTCCCTGTTAGATGTCTCTATTTTAGGCTATCTTTTTTTTTTTTATTTTAGTCTGCTCAAATACATCTCTATACTGCTGCATTTGTGTTTTACTAAAATGTGAATCTGAATATGTCCCCTATGAAAGGTTCTTCAAAAATTTCCTCTTACTAAAATTATATGGTCTAGAGTCCAGCTACAGAGAAAACAGTGGTTTTTCAATCTTGTTTTTAAGACACAAAGAAATAAAAAGGGGAAACCATGCATCATTCAAAGTACTTAATATGGCAAATAAGACCCTTCATGATCTGGATATCAATTAGTTTCGTGTCAATCTCTGTTACAAACTGTGCTCTAATCAGACTGAACTACTGGAACAAATTTCTATCAAAGGCATCATGCTCTTTCAAACCTCTCCCCTTCTCTAACAGAATGGTCTATGCATGCTACTGTGCTGTACTGTGCTCAGTTGCTCCATCGTTCCAACTCTTTGCGACCACATAGACTGTAGCCCACCATGGAATTTTCCAAGGAAGAATACTGGAGTGGGCTGTCATTTTCTCCTCCAGGGGATCTTTTTGACCCAGGGATCAAACCCAGCCTGCATTGGCAGACTGACTCTTTACCACAGAGCCACCTGGAAAGACCATGCATGCTACTAGCAGAACCTATTTATCCTTTTAATGCTACTGTCTCTCCCAAGGCTTTTTGATCCTCTTCCATATAACAGTATGGTTGTTTACAGGACAATCTCTCTCTCTGGAGGTCAGCTTCTGAGAGAGGAACCATAGATGATTGGTGTTCATAATTTTAACACTCTGCACAATTAAACCTAATATACTTCAGGAAGTTGAAGAATCTTGGCACTTGGCAATGTCATGACTGTTAGCTATACCTTTAGTTTTCTTCAATTTAAAAAGTCATTCCGGAAACATATGTGCCCTCAAGGCAAGGCGAGATGGGGTGGAATGTGGTGAGGTAGAAAAACAAAAATGAGTAAGACTTAGAAGAACTTACAATTTAGAAGGAAAAACAGACTCAAAAAGATAAGATACTTAGTAATAAATATTTTGAGGGAGGATGTCTTCTTTAGCAGATACTCTGGAATTACTGATGACAGTGTTTGTAACGTAGCCAAAATTCACACTGCCTCAATTACCTCTAATTTTGACCTGGAAAAGGAATTAAGGAGCCAGTTTTGCTTTCCCAAGGCATGTTATATTTTTCTGACCTCTGAATGCAAACATTTTGAGTTTGAAGACTGAAACAAAATTTAGACCTTTTGGTGTTAGAACGTTATGTATTTGAAGTTGAAAGAGGTTCCTGTCAAAATGTTTCCTGGCTTAGGAATCAGACACTGTCTTGGATCCTAAACATAATAAATATTTACTTCAAGATTTAACTATAAATTGACAGGAAAGATGTGAAGTGTTTCCCTATAGTTTTCACATTTAAAATCAAACATTCCTCAAACTTAACATACACCTCTAACACTCACCATTACTACTCCAGAAAGGCTCAAAAGCTAAAAACGTGATCAGGAAATGAAAAGACATTATTCTCAGGTCAACAAAAAGTTCAGGACTCAACAATCCCATAGCTTTGCTTACATTAAGAATTAGTGAAGACGACAAGCAACACATCCAGTATCCAACAGAGAAGGATATTCTTTTCAACAAGTGATATTAGGACAATTGGGTATCTATGTGCAAAACGATGAACCTGGTCTCATATCACACACCATACACAAAAATTAACACAGACCACAGGTCTAAATGCAAAAGGTAAAACTATAAAACATTTAGAAGGAAACACAGGAGGAAATCTTCATGGCCTTCAGTTAAACAAAGGCGTCTCAGACATGATACCAAAAGAATGATCCACAAAAGAAAAAAACTGGTAAACTCAACTTTATCAAAATTCAATGTGTTTATGCCACGAAAGAAAATGAAAATATAAACTACATTATGGTCGAAAATATTGACTAGTTAAATATTTTTTTTTTTAAATGGTCAGGAATTCCCTGGTAATCCAGTGGTTAGGATTTTGAACTTTCACTGTGCAAGACGAGGCTTCGATCCCTGGTCTGGGAACTAAGATCTTGTAAGCCATCCAGTGAGGTCAAAAATTTTAAAAAGAACTGATATCCAGAAAATATAAAGAATTCTTATAACTTAATAAGATAAATGACCAGTTATTTAAATAGGCAAAAGATGTAAATAAATATTTCAACAAAGAAGATTTCTGAATGGTTAGTAAGGATATAAAAAGATGCTCAACATCATTATTTATTACAGAAATACAAATTAAATTCACAATGGGATACTGTTTTCACCTATTAGATTGGTTACAATCAAAATGGCAAGTAATACTATCTTTGGACCATGCACACACCTGGGTAAAAGGGCAATTGTTTCTCAAAAAATTATCTTATTTTGGGGATTGAAAATGTTTTGTACCTTTCCAAAAGCTAAACAGAAGCCCACCCACTTCCTCCTAACTCCTACCCATACCCTCCACACAGGTTAAGAAAAAACTTTTTTGAGACAGATGCTATTGTACAGTACAGGGAACTCTACTCAATACTCTGTAATGACCTCTATGGGAACAGAATCTTATAAAGAGTGAAGTTATGTTTGTGTATTACTGATTCACTTTGCTGAACAGCATAAACTAATACAACATTGTAAATGAACTATATTCCAATAAAAATTAATTTATAAATAAATAAATAAGACAGATATTAATAAATGATGCCAAAGATGAAGAAAAATGGGAACCCTCATGCTATTGAAAATGTTAAATGGTATAGCCTTTTTGGAAATCAGTTCCTATACCTATTCCTAGGTGAAAGTGAAAGTGTTAGTTGCTCAGTCATGTCTGACTCTTTGGGACCACATGGACTGTAGCCCACCAGGCTCCTCTGTCCATGGGATTCTCCAGGCAAGAATACTGGAGTGGGTTGCTATTCCCTTCTCCAGGGGATTTTCCCAACCCAGGGATAGAACCCAGGTCTCCTGCATTGCAGGCAGACTCTTTACCATCTGAGCCACCAGGGAAGCCCATTCCTAGGTATACACCCCAAAGAAATGAAAACATATCCACACAAGGACTTACATGTGAATATCTCATAGCAGTATCACTTACAATACCCCAAATGTGAAAACAATCTAAAAATCATCAACTGATGAATGGAAAAGATAGATAATGGATAAAATATAGTATTTATATACATACAATGGAATATTATTCAGAAACTTAATGAAAATATGCTATAATACAAATATATGCTACATTATGAACCTCAAACACATGAAAGAAGCCAGGCACAAAATATTATATGATTACACTTAAATGAAATGTTTAGATGGGCAAATCTACAGAGACAAAAAGGAGATAAAAACTATTGCCCACATCTGGGGATGGAAAATGGGAACTAAATGAAAACTGGAATAACAGCTCTTTTGCGGGTGACAGAAATGTTCTAAAACTGGATTGTGGTCAGGATTATTACAAAACAAAAATGTTCAAAAAGCAGGATTTTTTTCCCGTTTCTTCTAGACCTATCAAGATACTTTTTATTTCCTATGTAATACTGCACTTCCTTAACCATGAGGATACTTGGTGGTTGAGTACACACCTTCAGAGGCATGCAAGGGCACTCACAGCCAATCCTGACCTTCCCTGTCTCTACAGCCCCGCTGGCAATGGTGGCAGCAGCAGTAATTAAGCAGAGGCAAGGAATATATAGCCGGAAAAATGTCAGAGAGACAGGTTTATGTGGTTCCAAGCCCCAAAAGTCTGCCCTACTGTCCATCAGACTTAACTTACCAGACACAAATTCAATATAAAATAATTAAGAATTTCAAGATGCAAGGCCTATGGCCGTGTAAGACTGCACTGTTCAGACATACAAGAACAAGGAATCGATGTGTGATGCCTGTGTGTATGTGTGCTCAGTTGATCAGTCATGTCCGACTCTGCGATCCCATGGACTGTAGCCTGCCAGGTTCCTCTGTCCATGGGAGTGGGTCGCCATTTTCTACTTCAGGGGATCTTCCCAACCCAGAAATCGAACTCACATCTCTTGTGTCTCCTGTTTTGGCAGGCATATTCTTTACCACTGCACCACCTGGGAAGCCAAGGAATTTGGCAAAGTAATTCAGAAGAATAATGTGTTGTGTGTTTTAATCACTCAGTTGTGTGCTACTCTGTGACCCCACGGACTGAGGCCTGCCAGGCTCCTCTGTCCATGGAATTCTCCAGGCAAGAATACTGGAGTAGGTTGCCATTTCCTTCTCTAGTGCATCTTCCTGTCCCAGGGATTGAACCTGGGTCTCCAATGCAGGCAGATTCTTTACCACTGAGCTACCAGGGAATCAAAATCAGTTCAGTCGCTCAGTCATGTCCGACTCTTTGTGACCCCATGAACTGCAGCATGCTAAGCTTCCCTGTCCATCACCAACTCCTGGAAATTGCTCAAACTTGTGTCCATAGAGTTGGTGATGCCATCCAACCATCTCATTCTCTGTCACCAGAGAAGCTCAAAATAAAAATATCCTTTTTCAAAAAGGGGTTGTGATAATTATTCCTATTACTTTGTCTAAGAATTAAGAACAAGGACTGCTGAAGATGAAATGTCTAAAAAAAGGATATAAGATACTATGGAAAGGACAATCAACAAATTTGGCCACTGCAGAAAAACCATTTGTTTAATGTTGTGATTAACTGTAATGTGACTGTACATGAAAATACAGTTGTGATAACTGCACAACTCGGCAAATTTAGCAAAGTTCACTGAATCATACACTGAAAATGTATATAAAACTTTGGTATATAAAATTATACCTCAATAAAGTATTGTGAGTCTTTTTAATGGCTTTAAGTCTTTGGTAGCAGCACATTAAAATTTACCAACTGGGTAAAAGCATTACAGACAGGACACTGTCTGTACTTTATGTTTAGGCCTAAATGAGTGTCCCAGCCTGAGGGTCTTTCCCAGAGCCAAATAAACAAAAAATAAAGGAACTGTATCTCAAAAAGCCCCAAACTGGGTCAAAAGATATGGTTCTTCCTTTCAATGCATAAGTGGACAACTCTTTGTAGATAAAGTAAGTGTGCTTCCTGAAGTAATGAGTTCAACTCATAACTGGCTAAGATCTTTTAAATGCTACAAGCTTATAACCAGAGAGTATGGCCAAATATACAGTACTGTGACCACAATCAAGACTGGATTTCCATCAAAAGACATATCTGTGGCTGATTCACGGGCTTCCCAGGTAGTGCTAGTGGTAAAGAACCTGCCTGCCAGTGAAGGAGCTCCAAGAGATGTGGGTTCAATTCCTCAGTGAGGAAGATTCCATAGACGAGGGTATGGCAACCCACTCCAGTAGTCGTGCCTGGAGAATCTCACGGACAGAGGAGCCTGGCGGGCTATAGTCCATGGGGTCGCAGAGTCGGACATGATTGAAGTGACTTAGCACAGCACAGCACAGCACACTGCTGATTCATATTGATGTATGTCAGAAACCATCACAATATTGTAAAGTAATTGTCCACCAATCGAAAATAAAACAAAACTTTTAAAAAAGAAAAGAAAAAGATCTCCTTTTACACGGAGTAACTCCTAATGCTATTTCTAACTGACCCTACTCTGATTCAATGAATCAGAGGCCTATACCCCCATGCTGGCTCTTTTTTGTGATAAGTATTCTTGAAAGACCTTGCTGCTAAGTCGCTTCAGTCGTGTCCGACTCTTTGCGACCCCATAGACGGCAGCCCACCAGGCTCCGCCATCCCTGGGATTCTCCAGGCAAGAATACTGGAGTGGGTTGCCATTTCCTGAAAGACCCTACATTCTGCCAAAACGTATACCTAAAAATTACAAATAAATACAGAAAGAAAAAGGGGGGAAGAAGGAAAAAGATTTTCAAATCTGTTGTTTTCCAAAACATGCTTTGTCTAATTTAGCTTCTTGGCATTAGATAATAATTTTAGAATCATTTTGTCAATTTCTACAAAGTACAGTGTGTTCATATAGAAAAATTAGGGAAGAATTGAATATTAAAATGTTGATTCCTTACACTGAAATATATGGATTGCCTTTATCAAGATTTTTCTTTTCTACACCTCCAAGAACAAGATAATTGTAGAAGCTATTTTAGCATCCTTGTCCACCAAGTCTTGTATGTTTCTATTGATTTGTTTTTTTTTTTCTTTTCCCCTGCTAATGCATATTACATTTCTGATTGTTTGCCTGGATAATAACTATTTTTGGTTACCAGGAAAAAAATTACGTGTAAACAGGATTGAGGCAGTCTACAGAAAACCGATGTAAACTTCGTAATCAAAGCACTAACAAAAACAATCCTCCCAATAGTATTCAGTTCAGTTCAGTCACTCAGTCATGTCCGACTCTTTGTGACCCCATGGACTGCAGCACGCCAGGCTTCCCTGTCCATCACCAGCTCCTGGAGCCTACTGAAACTCATGTCCATTCAGTCGGTGATGCCATCCAATCATCTCATCCTTGCTGTCCCCTTCTCCTCCTGCCTTCAATCTTTCCCAGCATCAGGGTCTTTTCCAATGAGTCAGTTCTTTGCATCAGGTGGCCAAAATATTGGAGTTTCAGCTTCAGCATCAGTCCTTCCAATGAATATTCAGGATTGATTTCCTTTAGGATGGACTGGTTGGATCTCCTTGCAGTTCAAGGGACTCTCAAGAGTCTTCGCCAACACCACAGTTCAAAAGCATCAATTCTTATGCGCTCAGCTCTTTATAGTCCAACACTCACATCCATACATGACCACTGGAAAAACCATAGCTTTGACTAGACAGACCTTTGTTGGCAAAGTAAGGTCTCTGCTTTTTAATATGCTGTCTAGGTTGGTCTATTAGCTTAGTTTACTTTAAAAGATTGTTACATTCCAAAGAAATAGATTATACAGTAAATATAAATTTTATGGTAAAGGAAGAAAAAAGTAAATGCAATTTTATGGGAAGAAGTTATAAAGGAGCAAGGTCGCCAAGTCATGAAAACAAGGGCAGAATGCACAAGAATTGGGAAGAACTCCAAAAGTAGCACTTCAGAGAGAGTGCAAGGCAAAACTAATCCAAAAGGAAGAACACAGTGCAAGTTGACATCCTATACAGTAGACTATTCATTCTCCTGGTGCTTACTGCATTAAGTAAGCTGTGTTCATGATCTGAATATGTGAGGTCACCTGCTATTACTTCGTTACATAACACATTTACCTACTGGGAAAAATCATGTACCAACCAAATAACTGTCACATTATAGAGACATCATCCCCTTATTTACCATTCAAATGTGAACTAATACATGTTATAGATACATGTTCTAGAACAGGCAGTGTAACAGAATAGAACATATTTATTTCCTGCTTCAATCTGTGTCCCAGTTGTCAACTCTCTCCCTCGCCCATTCCCTGGCTTGCTTTAACTAAGATTCCCAAAGTTGGACATCTGTAAGTGATCATATTTGTGGAACTCTCCTTTATTTTTCTCTGTATGGGTTTAATATTTTATCTTGAGAGTCAGGAAGGCATAGGGGTGGGTGTTTATCAGGATGGTTTTACAATACAGCAGAGAGACTTAATATACGTTCCCATTCTTAATTTTAAAAGGTAGTTCTTTAGCTCTGTGAGGACCTAGAGGGGTGGGATGGGGGCAGGGCATCTCAAGAGGGAGGGGATGTATATATAATTATGACTAATTTGTTTTGTTGTATAGCAGAAACCAACATAACATTGTAAAGCAATTTTACACCAATTAAAATTTTTTAAAAAGACGGTACTTTTTCTCAAAATCAAAATCAATGTCTCAATCTTTCTTACTATACTTCTAAAATAAAAATACTTCCCAACATTAATCTATACCACATTTTTGCTATATTCAAGGCAAGTAGTACAAATTTTTAAAGGCACTGAAACTGAATAGCTCTTTAATACTGGCACAAACTTAGTAATATAAATTTTTGTACAAACTGTAAACTATGCATATGTGACATATAATAAAGTAACAGGACAAATATTTCCCCCAATATGAATAAAGCTAGTGGAGGTGAAGGAATTCCAGCTGAGCTATTTCAAATCCTGAAAGATGATGCTGTGAAAGAGCTGCACTCAATATGCCAGCAAATTTGGAAAACTCAGCAGTGGCAACAGGACTGGAAAAGGTCAGTTTTCATTCCAATCCCTAAGTAAGGCAATGCCAAAGAATGCTCAAACTACCACACAACTGACTCATTTCACATGTTAGTAAAGTAATGCTTAAAATTCTCCAAGCCAGTCTTCAGCAATATGTGAACAGTGAACGTCCAGATGTTCAAGCTGGTTTTAGAAAAGGCAGTGGAACCAGAGATCAAATTGCCAACATCTGATGGATCATCGAAAAAGCAAGAGACTACCAGAAAAACATCTATTTCTGCTTTATTGACTATGCCAAACCCTTTGACTGTGGGGATCACAAAAAAATGTGGAAAATCCTGAAAGAGATGGGAATACCAGACCACCTGACCTGCCTCTTGAGAAACCTGTATGCAGGTCAGGAAGCAACAGTTAGAACTGGACATGGAACAACAGACTGGTTCCAAACAGGAAAAGGAGTACATCAAGGCTGTATATTGTCACCCTGCTTATTTAACTTATATGCAGAGTATATTATGAGAAACGCTGGGCTGGAGGAAGCACAAGCTGGAATCAAGATTACTGGGAGAAATATCAATAACCTCATATATGCAGATGACACCACCCTTATGGCAGAAAGTGAAGAAGAACTAAAGAGCGTCTTGATGCAAGTGAAAGAGGAGAGTGAAAAAGCTGGCTTAAACCTCAACATTCAGGAAATTAAGATCATGGCATCCGGTCCCATTACTTCATGGCAGATAGATGGGGAAACAGTGGAAGATAGATGGGGAAACAGTGGAAACAGTGGCTGACTATTTTTCTGGGCTCCAAAATCACTGCAGATGGTGATTGCAGCCATGAAATTAAAAGACACTTACTCCTTGGAAGGAAAGTTATGACCAACCTAGATAGCATATTAACAAGCAGAGACATTACTTTGCCAACAAAGGTCCGTCTAGTCAAGGCTATGGTTTTTCCAGTGGTCATGTATGGATGTGAGAGTTGGACAGTGAAGAAAGCTGAGCTCCGAAGAATTGATGCTTTTGAACTGTGGTGTTGGAGAAGACTCTTGAGAGTCCCTTGGACTGCAAGCAGATCCAACCAGTCCATCCTAAAGGAGATCAGTCCTGGGTGTTCACTGGAAGGACTGATGTTGAAGCTGAAACTCCAATACTTTGGCCACCTGATGTGAAGAACTTACTCATTGGAAAAGATCCTGATGCTGGGAAAGATTGAGGGCAGGAGGAGAAGGGGACGACAGAGGATGAGATGGCTGGATGGCATCATCAACTTGATGGACATGGGTTTGGGTGGACTCCGGGAGTTGGTGATGGACAGGGAGACCTGGCGTGCTGTGGTTAATGGGGTCGCAAAGAGTCGGACACGACTGAGCGACTGAACTGAACTGAACTGAATATTTCTAAGGCTATTGTTAATCTCTAGCAATGTAACAAAGATTGAAATATGTGTTTTAATTTAGAAAAACCTATCAGTCAAACAAGTTTTCATCAGTAAAAAGATGCAAATTATTGAATCAATGAAAAATCAAGGAAAAGTGTTTCCTTAAATAAGCTTTTTGTTTAACATTTAAAATTTCTTCTGTCTCTTTTAAAGTGGTGGCTGTTACATTTATTAGTGTTCAAGTGCCAGATATCAAAGTCATTTAGCCTCAAATGAGCCTCAGAATCATGTCTATGCTTCAAACCAGGGATTTTGCTAATGAAATAACTGGAAGATAGCACCAAAATTTAACAACAATCTATTTATAAAAACAACAAATGAAAAATCACCTAAATGCCTATTAGAGAACTAGTTAAATAATGATATGGAAAATTTTAAATGATGTATAGATAAATATGAAAAGACAGCAAAATAAAGTTAAAAGAGGTAACATAATACAGCATAAGTAAAAGAGGTAACATAATACAGCATAAGTGTTTTTGTAAAAATACGTATTATACATAATATGAAAAGGTCTAGAAGGCTATTTACCAAGGATAAACCAGAGTTTGCAAAGTGTAGTCCCCAACCAACAGTATTAGCATCATTGCAGAATTTATTATTAATAGAAATGAAAATTCTAGGGTTGTACTCCAGTCCTACAGAATCAAAAACCCTGGAAGTAGAGCCCAACAATGTGTGTTTTAATAAACCCTCCAAGTGACTCTGATGTATGCCAAAGTTTAAGAATCATTACTCGAGATTCTTTATTGGGATCAAGATCCCTTTGAGACCCTGATGAAAATTATGAACTTTTTCCCAGGAAAGTACCCATTTGGACAAATGTTCAATTTTATGGTAATTTCAAAAACAATCATGGGCAGAGGCCGTCTGCAGTAGTAATATACTATTCCCAAACGGGACATATCCATTGAGCCCTAGGACTCTTTACCTACAACAAACAACACATATTTATTGCATATAAGTTGCCAAAATTAAATTGAGAAAAATGAAAGAAAAAGAAAACTGTAAACCAATCCCTCAATTCCAGCACACCAGTATTTCCTCTGGTTTGTCTTCACTTACTCAGATTCCAAAGCTGACACAAAATCTCCTGGGTTTAACTTTCCAAACTTCTGAACTTTATTGAGTTCATAGGCTGAACTTGTGGCCTTTGCAGTGGAGAATTCTCACATGATAACTATTCCATTTGACTATCAATCTGTGTACTTCATGGCCTTAAGAAATAAAACTTTTCAGTAAACTTATTTTTAATTTTTAAAAATTTTTGAACACTGTGCATGTTTCAGAAACATGGAGCAAACTCATGTATCCTACAATGTGAGCAGATTCCTTAGCTTATATTAAGAATGAACATCAAAATACAAAGACTTCAAGTCATGGTGTCATAAGAATACAAAGACTAAAAATTAAAAGATTTAATTAGGCAATCAGTAATCATCCCCTACTTTTATTTTTCCAAATGAACTGCTGGCATCTGTAGTAACATATGCATCTTATATGATAATGAATTTTAGCCATATAAAAATATTAATGCTATTCTAGGAAAAATATTTCAACTCTTTTTAAAAAACACTATATGCACACCTGCTATTCTCCTATCAATCCTAGCAGGAAACCATTTTTCCTCTACATCATGAGCAATAGAAAAGTACTTATTAAAACATTAATCACAGTCCATTATATTCTGACTCACTGCCAAAAGTTCCCATTACATCACTGAAAGTATCTATTAACCAAAACCTGCTTCTGACAAGTTACAGGAGTATAGCATTCAGAATTTAGTAATGTATTATAAAAGTCATTTTAAAAAGAACAGTTACACAATTGATTTTGCAGTGGCAGCAAAAATAATTAACTTTTTTCTGACATTTATTACCAAAAGGTTGATTTAACTGGTGTTTCTACTGTAAAATTATTTAAAAATTATTTCAAATTTCACCTAGCATTATTAAACACATTTACTATGAAAGAATTAAATACAGATGACTGTTTAAAGAATTTCAAAATGTGCTGAATACAACACTGTATGTAAAACTATATTGTCTTGTGTAAATATGGGACTTGTTTAGAGCCATGTCTCACAGGAAATTGTAGCAAATGAAAACCATCCCTGTTTTTCCACTCCCACTCTTTAGGATTTATGTCTTTACATTTAAAACCAGTAATACAGAGAAACAAATAAACAAAAAACATGGCAATAATACCTTCAAACCAGAATAATGACTACTGTGGGCACTCTTATAATGCTAAAATAACTGAATATTATTAGAAGCAAAGCTTGAAGATATTCTGATTCTATACCAGCAGAACCAATTATCTAATTTTCATTTGTTGGATGTTTGTTTGGAGAGTGGTGACACTGACTTCTTCCAAACCAGGAAAAAGATAGTTGACATTTAGCAATAAAGTACTAAGAAAAAAGCATAGGGAATATCGGTTATTACTTCCTGAGAATATTTAATACAAACCACTATGGCTTATTGTGATTGTGAATACTGAAAAAAAAAAAAAAACTAAATAGTAGACATGGGTAATTTTTTTTTCTATTAACTGTGCTTTCAAAGTTTTCCTATAATGAATATACATTGTCTTTATAATAGGGAAAACTCAAAGAATTTATTTATTTTAATAGAAGCCCTTAAAGCCGCATGTGGCAACTGGAGAAGAAAAACCTTACTTGTCTTAATACATTATAGTGTATCATATGTATTTTCTTTCAAACATGTATGTTTATAATCTTTATTTCTAAAAATAGGAGTGAATGACAATTTCTAATAGCTTGTATAAAATCTAATGTTTCTGAAGCATGATGCTTAATTTAGTTGGAAAATTCATGGTAGAGGGATTCAGAGAAATTAAAAGCATGAATTATATCTTAGCTAATAAGGGGACAGAAAAAGAAAACAGACCTAAGTTACAATCATAGAACATGATAACTATAAATTAGCAAGGTTCTTTAACCTAAGAGCCAACATGTTTTACATTTGAAAGGTTAAGAAAGTCACCAAGCTACACATGTCTAATAATTTCCTAACAACTCAATCTCCAGAGTACTTTTCCTTTTTTTTTTTTTAAACATTAGTCTCTTCAAACGGAAATACAATTTCTACTACATACTCAAAGAAGACAGACTTACCTCTACTTGAAAGTGGTTTTTAAGAAAATATGACTCTTTCAGGGTATACCTCAAAAGAGTTACCTGAATTCTAGCATGTGATCCTGAGTTCTCACCAAGGAAATGAAGAATTAATGAGCTATTGTACACTTTACAGTACCCCCAATTAAAGGGCCAGTCAACATATAATTAAAGAGAGACTTTTGCTGATGCTTTTAAAGACTCTCACTTCATAGGTATTATGCCCAGTGTGAATATAAATCTCTAGGTGATTAATTTTTGTTCTATGTTTATTACTAAAATTATCATTTACAAACTCAAAACTCCTTCTAAAAACACTTAACAATTTCCATTGAGTCTTCTTTAGAACAACTACAAGCAAAAGACAAATGACAAGGGAATTCCTTGGCAGTCCAGTGGTTAGGACTCTGTGCTCTCACTGCCAAGGGCGTTGGTTCAATCCCTGGTCAGGGAACTCAGATTCCACATGCCACTAAGCCAAAAAAAAAGATATAAAACAAATTCCTACTAGTATACTTATCTCACTTCTTCATCTGTTTAAGCCTTTAACAATCTCTCCTTAATTACTACTTCTGTTACACAATTGACTAGTGAGTAATTCTCAATGGTATGATGTAAGTAAGATATTTTTATAGTTGCCATAAATTTGGACAGAAAACAAACTACAGGGTATGATTACTCTTAACAGGTCTTTAAAAATCATCACACTTGATAAAAAGTAGAGATTATATAAAGAGAAACAGTACTTAGATTAAAAATTAATTTAAAAATTAAATTAATATATATCATGCTAGACAATTAAATGACCAAGACTACATAATTTGACATTATTTTTATATTAAAATTAACTGTGCCTGAAATTAAACCTGATCAGCACAAGGAAAAAACAATCAATGAACAAAATTAAGCTGGACGTAAACTTTAAAATGAGTTTAAGTTCAATATATATAAAGTTCATTTCATATCAGCAATATTCTCAGTAAGAAATGTTAACTCCAATGGTAGCATTTGTCACTCAAATAACTAATGTTTATATAGCACTTATCATGTGTCAGATACTATTCCAAGGGTTTATCATTTATTAACTCATTTGATACAATTCCATGAGATAGGCACTAATATTATCCATATCTTGAAAATGAGTAAATCAAGACACACAGAGATTAGTAAAGTGTCCAGGGAATTAAAATTAGTGAAAAACCCAGAATTCAACCTCAGGCAGTCTCACTCCAGAGTTTGTTCTCTTCTCATACTAAAAAGTTAATGTGATAACAAGCCTTAAATATTTTGGTTTTATTGCATTTTATGTTTAATAAAATATGAGAGGAACAGGGGACATTATTCCTACTGGTAATTTATCATCCTGGTGATACTCATTAACCACACTAATTGTTCATCAGGTGGAGGCAGTATGTAATCCCAACTACCGAATGGCATTCCTTCTGTCTGTTAACTAGTTCCTAGTGTTGGCCAATCAAAGTCAGACTCACTCAAGAAGCATCCACCTCCATTAATCCTTCCTTTGCCTCTAATACTAATGTGACTTCTCCCTCTCCATTGGTACATAAAATCTTCTTTACTACTAAACAACAATAACAGTTAACATCTATTAAATGTTTCCTAGAAATCAAAAGCTTAAATGCTATAAACTAAGTTATATAAACAAAAAATCCTGAGAGATAGATTCTATTACCATCTTCATTTTACAAATAAGAAAAGTAAGGTTCAGAAGGACAAATTCTCACAGCTAAGAAACAGAGTCTGGATTTAAAACTAGGTATGTTTAACACCAAAGTCTATGTTGCTTAAGCCAAAAACAGTAACACTATGGCAGTATATATCTTATAGCCCATTGTATCCTATTTACTCACATACCATTGTATCCCATAATTCTATATCAACAGGCCTTTGTTGCACAAAATGATGACTTACATACTTTTATTTCCTAAAAATAAATTGGGCTTAATGAGCATTTGATGAATAAATGGATGAGTAAACAGATGATTACTACAAAAGCCATATATCTTTTATATATATATACATATATATATATTTATATATAAAAACCAATTAGCAATTCTCACACTTGTTGGCCTTAAGACCTCTTTATACTCTTTAAAAATTACTGAGGACTCCCAAAGAGATTTCATTTAGATGAGTTATATCTACTTATATTTTCTATATTAAAATTTAAAACTAAGAAATGGGAAAATATTTATTAATTCATTTAAAAATAATAGTTAAAGTCCCATTACATGTTAACACAAGTAACATACCATGTTAACACTAGTCAAAAGGAAGATGGAATGACTGTTTTGATATCAAACTAATTAGATTTCATAGCAAAGAGTATTATCGGGAATAAAGGATCATTTAATAATGATAAAGAAAATAAAAATTAAAACAACAACACTAAATGTTTCTGTTCCTAGTAAAAAAGCATTTGCAAAAAAACATGAATATTTACATTTTAAGAAAAACCAATGGACTACAAAAGATTACTAGAACTAATGAGTTTTGCAATATTATAGGCTATAAAATCAATATATAAAATATCTGCTCATTCCAGAAAAAAGCAATCATAAATTGAAAAAAAATTTAAATACCATTTATAATAACAAACTATAAAATACTTAGGAGTAAATCTGACAAAATATATGCAAGACCTGCCCACCAAAATTGTACGTTATTGAGAGAAATTAAAGAAGACCAAAATAAATGGAAAAATAAACTCTGTTCATGAATCAAAATATTTTAAGACAGAGCCAACCCCCTCCAAAGTGATCTACTGATTCAAAATATTGGCAGATCTTATGAGCAAAGATACCCCAGGAGCACAAGAACACTTAAAGCACAGACACTGGTTTCTAACTGTTGTTGTCCAGTCGCTAAGTCATGTCCAATTCCCCGCAACCCCATGGACGGCAGCATGCCAGGCTTCCCTGTCCTTCACCATATCCCTGAATTTGCTCAAGCTTATGTCCATTGAGTCAGTGACGCCATCCAACCATCTCCACAAAGTGATGTCTCTGGTTTTTGATACACTGTCTAGGTTTGTCATAGCTAGTCTTCCAAAGAGCAAGCGTCTTTTAATTTTGTGGCTGCAGTTACCATCTGCAGAGATTCTGGAGCTCAAGAAAATGAAATCTGACACTCTTTCCACTTTTTTCCCATCTATTTGCCATGAAGTGATAGGATTGGATGCCATGATCTTCATTTTTTGAGTGTTGAGTTTTAAGCCAGCTTTTTCACTCTTTCACCCATTCACCTTCATCAAAAGGCTCTTTAGTTCCTCTTCACTTTCTGCCATTAAAGTGGTATCATTTGCATATCTGACGTTGTTGATATTTCTCCCTGCAATCTTCATTCCAGCTTGTGAGTTATCTAGTCCAGCATTTTGGTTTCTAATACTATTCTCCAATAAAAGAAACCAAGGCTTCTTAGAGAGATGGTTCCTTCTAGAACTTAATCAAGAAATACATATACCAGGAGCTTGGAGCTTCTTTCAGTGCCAAAAGTAAAGATATACTTATAAAAAGATGCAATGATGGGAGAAAGGCAAATGGGCACCAGAGCCAACTAAAACATCTCAAATGGCCAAAATTGGATCATAATCCAAACTGTAAATTAAATATTCATTAGGCCTTAATGACAGGGGAAAAATGAATAAATAAACAGATGGAGGAGAAGAGACAAATCTCCAATGCAGAAGAATTCCAAATAACTTACATAGATACTACATCCTCAAGGAAAGTGAGCATTAATCCCCACCCCTTAAGTGCAGTCTGTGCATAGTGATTTTCTTCCAAAGAGTATAATAAAAACAGAAGGGATAAGAGTACATTACAGTGGACAAAGCTGATAAACAATACCTCAACCAGGTGATCAAGGTTAACATCAACAGTGATAAGACATGTTGATAGCATGTACTAAGACATAAGCTATGAGCTTCCCTCATAGCTTGGTCAGTAAAGAATCTGCCTACAATGCAGGAGACCCGGGTTCGATTCCTAGGTTGGGAAGATCACTGGAGAAGGAAATGGCAACACACTCTAGTATTCTTGCTGGAGAATCCCGTGGACAGAGGAGCCTGGCGTGCTACAGTCTATGGGGTCAAAAGAGTCGGACACGGCTTAGCAACTAAACCACTAAAACATTCTAAAAACTATCTGACCACTACTCAAATCTGTCAAGGTCATCAAAATCAAGGAAAGTCTGAGAAATTGTCACAGCCAAGAGGAGCCTAAGGAGACATTTCTACATAATATAATGTTGTACGCTGGATGAGATCCCAGAACATAGACAGAACTTTAGGTAAAAACTAAAGAAACTGGATTCAACCATGGTCTCTAGTTAAATAAAATGTATCAATATCAGTTCATTAATTACAACAAATAATAGGAGAAATCACAAGGGGGTATATATAAACTCTCTATGCTATCTTTGCAATTTTTCTGTAAATCCAAAGATGTTCTAAAATTAAACTTTTTTGTAATTCCAACAGTCTTTTTTACAGAAACAGGCAATTTGATCCTAAAACTTACATGGGAATGCAAAGAACCTAGAGTAGCCAAATAACTTTCTAAAAAAAAAACAAAAGAATAATTCAGAGGGCTGATATTCAGACTTTATAAAGCCAAAGTAATCAAGACAATATAATTTTCATATCAAGATCATAAAACAAATCATTAAAAGAGAACAGAGCTGAGACACAGATCCACACATTTGTAAGCAATGAATTTTTGACAAAGGTGAAGAGGCAATTTACTATAGAACTAAGTCTTTTAACAGATGGTATGGAAACAACTCAATATTTATATATTAAAAAAAAAAACTACTTCAAACCATACCTCTTGCCACATATAAAAACGAACTGTATATCACAGGCCCAACTTACGCTAATCCCCAAAATATAAAATTTCTAGAAGAAATTATTTTGACCTTGAAAAAGGCAAAAAATTTCTTAGCTGTAAGACCAAAAGCAAGATCCATAAAGGATAAAAATTATAATTTGAAAAGATACATGCACCCCAATGTTCATAGAAGCATTATTCGCAATCGCTAAGACATGGAAACAACCTAAATGTCCATCAACAGAGGGATGGATAAAGAAGATGTGAGATATCTATATCTATATCTATAGATATATACATACACACACATATACACACACACAATGGAATATTACCCACTCATAATATTACCCACCCATTAAAACTACCACTCCAATTAAAAATGAAATATTGCCATTTGCAGTAACATGAATGGACCTAGAGAATACCATACGAAGTGATGGACCTAGGAATATCATACTTTGTGAAGTAACTCAGACAGAGAAAGACAAGTATTATATGATATCATTTATATATTGAATCTAAAAAATAATACAAATGAATTATTTACCAAACAAAAACAGATTCACAGACATAGAGAGCAAACTTATGGTTACCAAAGGAGAAAGGGGAGGGGGAGAGAAAATTAAGAGGTAAAGGATTAACATATAAACACCACTATGTACAAAACAGATAAACAATAAGGATTTATTGCATGGCACAGGGAACTATATTCAATATCTTGTAATAATGTATAATAAATAAGAATCTAAAATATATATGTAAGAATACAATTATACTTATATCTATAAAGTGAATCACCTTGGTGTACACCTGAAGTTAACATAACATAAGTCAATTATACTTCAATATTTAAATTAATTTTTAAAAACATGATCCATAAAAGAAAAAATTATACATTGGACTTCATCAAAATTTAAACTTCTGCTCTCCTAAAGACACTGTTAAGAGACTGAAACACAAGCCAAGGACTGAGAGAATATATTTGCAAACTACATATCTTATATGTAGAGAATATATAAAGAGAATATGAAGAGAATATATAAAAATTGGAATACAAAAACAACAAAAAGCTCTCAAAATAAGAAAACAAACTCAATAAAGAAAAGGGCAAAAGATTTCAATAGACACTTTGCAAAGAAGATATACGGACGGCAAATAAACAGATGAAAAGATTTTCAGCATCACTAATCATTAGGGAAATGAATATTAAAACAATGATATCAGGCTTCCTGGATGGCTCAGACAGTAAAGAATCTGCCTGCAATGTGGGAGACCCAAGTTCAACCCCTGGGTCAGGAAGATCTCCTGGAGTGGGAAATGGCAATCAATTTCACATTCTTGCCTGGAGAATTACACGGACAGAGGAGCCTGGCAGGCTGCAGTTCATGAATCATGAAGAGCTGGACACAACTGGGTGACTAACACACACAACACACCACACATTCATTAGAATAACTAAAATTTTAAAGACTGACGATATCAAGTACTGGTGAGGATGGAAGGTAACTGGACCTCTCATACACTGCTGATAGAAATGTAAAATGGCACAGTCTCTTTGGAAAGCAATTTGTCAGTGTCTTCAAAACTTAAATATACATGTGCATATGATACAACCATTCTACTCCTAGGTATTTACCCACGAATAAAAGACTTGTGTGTGAATGTTCATATCAGCTTTGTTTTATTAGCCCCAAACCAGAAGGAAACAACCCAAATATCCAACAACAAGAAAATAAATGGAAAGAAAATTTGGGGATATACATATAATGGAACATTACTCAGTAATAAAAAGGAATGACCATTGATGCACTACAACAAGGATGAATCTCAAAACAATTATTCTGTGTGAAAGAAGCCAGACGAAGAAAAGAATACATTTGGTCAATTCAATTTATATAAAACTCTGAAAACAGCTAAACAATCTACAGTTACAGAAAGCATATGAGTGGTTTCCTGGTTGGGGACTGACAGATGTGAAGGTGAAATTATAAAGTGACACTAGCAAACTTTGGGGGATGAAGGACATGTTCATTATCTTGATTACAGACATGATTTCCTAATCATATACATACGTCAATGTCCGTAAACTACACATTTTAAATACATGCTGTTTACTGTATGTCAATTATACTCAGTAATGCTGCTTAAAAGCAGAATACATAAATTCTAAACTGCCATAATTAAAATACCATATAGATACATTAACCTTTTCAAAATATAAGATAATCGAATCTTAGTGACCTTATTTTCAGTATAGCTTGAAAGATATTATGGTTTTATCATTCTATAAATTATTTCATTCATTTCCCATAAGGCTAAAAATAAGGTAATAAGAAACAAAAGAATGATGGAATCACCTGGAAAATGATACAATAGGTAAAATAATCACAATAATTACATCAACCTCTAGTTTTCTTACTGCAGTGCCCAAATTACTACTTTTCATGTATATCATCTCCTAAGAGGTACAATTCAATAATTTTTGAACTAGTAAATTTACAGAACTGTACACTCATCAATACAATCCAATTTTAGAACATTTCATCGACCCAAAACAGATCCCTGATTCCCAATTGCAGTCACTCAAGTGTGCATTTTTTAAGGACTAAAAGAAAATATTATCTTCTTATCCAGACATTAAAGAGAATGAATTTCACTCCGCCATAATATGGGACAAGAACTTCAACTATCTATTTTGCTAAAGGATGTGTGTCACTATATTTTTATGATGTTTGTGTATAATCACTTTTATACAACTTGCTACAGTTTTTAAGTGAATAAATATTATAGTCAGGTACATACACAAAGCATTTTGAAGGAAGGAGATGATGTAGAAATGCTTAAGTAATTGGATTAGTCATTCTAACTGACCAATCCAATTAATCTTTTATAAATCTAAAAATGAGAGCCTTTTATAATTATATGGTAAAGAAACAGTGACCCTCTCTTCAATCAACTTACAGGACATCAAAGTTTCAAAAGTATTTAATTTTGACACTGTAAATACAAAAAAATAAGATAATAAGCTTGAACTTACTACCGATGCATTCGATTTTGATGATATAAATATAAGTAGAGCAAGAAGCAGTGAAAGCTAGAATCTACCAAAGATAAAGATATATTTGAAATCTAGATTCAGTATTTACAAGATGCATATGTTCTATGTTCATGCATGACCACTGATCAGAGGTTAGCTGCATTCAAAGGATGTTGTCAATTTTCGTTATACACTGTTGAAAAAAGAATATATGGAATAAAAATTTGAGTCCCTTGTGTCAAAATCTCCGCTAAATTTTCTAATAAAGTTTTTTCCACTATTTATTTATACTTAATAAATTTTCATTCCAAATCCAAATAAAGGCAATGCCAAAGAATGTTCAAACTACCGCACAACTGCACTCATCTCATACACTAGCAAAGTCATGCTCAAAATTCTCCAACCCAGGTTTCAAAAGTACGTGAACCAAGAACTTCCAGATGTTCAAGTTGGATTTAGAAAAGGAACAGTAACCAGAGAAACTAATTTATCATCTAGGTCTAATGGACCCTCTCAATTTTTTTGTAGTTTTAAGTTACTCTATGAACAATTTACAGGTGTAAGAATTAATCAGTTCAGATCAGTCACTGAGTTGTGTCTGACCTTTTATGACCCCATAGACAGCACCACGCCAGGCCTCTCTGTCCATCACCAACTCCTGGAGCCTGCTCAAACTCACGTTCATCGAGTTGGTGATGCCATCTAACCATCTCATTCTTTGTGTCCCCTTCTCCTCCTGCCCTCAATCTTTCCCAGCATCAGGGTCTTTTCCAATGAGTCTGCATCAGGTGGCCAAAGCAATGGAGTTTCAGCTTCAGCATCAGTCCTTCCAATGAATATTCAGGATTGATTTCCTTTAGGATGGACTGGTTGGATCTCCTTGCAGTCCAAGGGATTCTTAACAGTTTCTCTAACACCACAGCTCAAAAGCATCAATTCTTTGGTGCTCAGCTTTCTTTATAGTCCTACTCTCACATCCATACATGACCACTGGAAAAACCATAGCTTTGACAAGACAGACCTTTGTCGGCAAAGACGTCTCCGCTTTTTAATATGTTGTCTAGGTTGCTCATAGCTTTTCTTCCCAGGAGCAAGTGTCTTTTAATTTCATGGCTACAGTTACCATCTGCAGTGATTCTGGAGCCCAAGAAAATAAAGTCTGTCACTGTTTCCATTGTTGCCCCATGTATTTGCCATGAAGTGATGGGACCGGATGCCATGATCTTGGTTTCCTGGGTGTTGAGTTTTAAGCCAACTTTTTCACTCCCCTTTTTCACTTTCATCAAGAGTCTCTTTAGTTCTTCTTCGCTTTCTGCCATAAGAGTGGTGTCATCTGCATATCTGAGGTTATTGAAATTTCTCCAGGCAATCTTGACTCCAGCTTGTGCTTCATCCAGCCTAGCATTTTGCATAATGTACTCTGCATAGAAGTTAAATAAGCTGGGTGACAAAATACAGCCTTGACATGCTCCTTTCTTGATATGTAACCAGTCTGTTGTTCCATGTCCAGTTCTAACTGTTGCTTCTTGACCTGCATACAGATTTCTCAGGAGGCAGGTCAGATGGTCTGGTATTACCATCTCTTAAAGAATTTTCCACATTTTTTTGTGATCCACACAGTCAAAGGCTTTGGCATAGTCAATAAAGCAGAAATAGATGTTTTTCTGGCACTCTCTTGCTTTTTCTATGATCCAACAGATGTTGCCAATTTGATCTCTGGTTCCTCTGCCTTTTCTAAATCCAGCTTGACATCTGGAAGTTCACAGTTCACATACTGTTGAAACCCAGCTTGGAGATTTTTGAGCATTATTTTGCTAGTGTCTGAGATGAGTGCAATTGTGCAGTAGTTTGAACATTCTTTGGCTTTGCCTTTCTTTGGGATTGGGATATAAACTGACCTTTTCCAGTCCTGTGGCCACTGCTGAGTTTTCCAAATTTGCTGGCATATTGAGTACACCCTCTTTCAACAACACAAGAGAAGACTCTACACATGGACATCACTAAATGGTCGACAACGAAATCAGACTGATTATATTCTTTGCAGCCAAAGATGGAGAAGCTCTATACAGTCAGCAAAAACAAGACCGGGAGCTGACTATGGCTCAGATCATGAACTCCTTATTGCCAAATTCAGACTTAAATTGAAGAAAGTGGAGAAAACAACTACACCATTCAGGTATGACCTAAATCAAATCCTTATGACTACACAGTGGAAGTGAGAAATAGATTTAAGGGACTAGATCTGATAGACAGAGTGCCTAATGAACTATGGATGAGGATCGTGACATTGTACAGAAGACAAGAATCAAGACCATCCCCAAGAAAAAGAAATGCAAAAAAGCAAAATGGCTGTCTGAGGAGACTTTACAAATAGCTGTGAAAGATGGGAAGCAAAAAGCAAAGGAGAAAAGGAAAGATATACCCATTTGAATGCAGAGTTCCAAAGAATAGCAAGGAGAGATAAGAAAGCCTTCCTCAGCAATCAATGCAAAGAAATATAGGAAAACAATAGAATGGGAAAGACTAGAGATCTCTTCAAGAAAATCAGAAATACCAAGGGAACATTTCATGCAAAGATGGGCTCAATAAAGGACAGAAATGGTAGGGACCTAACAGAAGCAGAAGATATTAAGAAGAGGTGGCAAGAATACACAGAAGAACTGTACAAAAAAGATCTTCACGACCCAGATAATCACAATGGTGTGATCACTCACCTAGAGCCAGACATCCTGGAATGTGAAGTCAAGTGGGCCTTAGGAAGCATCACTACGAACAAAGCTAGTGGAGGTGATGGAATTGCAGTTGAGCTATTTCAAATTCTGAAAGATGACACTGTGAAAGTGCTGCACTCAATATGCCAGCAAATTTGGAAAACTCGGCAGTGGCCACAGGACTGGAAAAGGTCACCTTTCATTCCAATCCCTAAGAAAGGCAATGCCAAAGAATGCTCAAACTACCACACAATTGCACTCATCTCACATGCTAGTAAAGTAATGCTCAAAATTCTCCAAGCCAGGCTTCAACAGTACATGAACCATGAACTTCCAGATGTTCAAGCCGGATTTAGAAAAGGCAGAGGAACCAGAGATCAAATTGCCAACATCCGCTGGATCATCGAAAAAGCAAGAGTTCCAGAAAAACATCTATTTCTGCTTTATTGACTATGCCAAAGCCTTTGACTGTGGGGATCACAATAAACTGTGGACAATTCTTCAAGAGATGGGAATATCAGACCACCTGACCTGCCTCTTGAGAAACCTGTATGCAGGTCAGGAAGCAACAGTTAGAACTAGACATGGAACAACAGACTGGTTGCAAATGAGAAATGGAGTATGTCAAGGCTGTCACCTTGCTTATTTAACTTATATGCAGAGTACATCATTAGAAACACGGGGCTGAAGGAAACACAAGCTGGAATCAAGATTGCCAGGAGAAATATCAATAACCTCAGATATGCAGATGACATCACCCTTATGGCAGAAAGTGAAGAAGAACTAAAGAGCCTCTTGATGAAAGAGGAGAGTGAAAAAGTTGTCTTAAAGCTCAACATTCAGGAAACTAAGATCATGGCATCTGGTCTCATCACTTCATGGCAAACAGATGGGCAAACAGTGGAAACAGTGTCTAACTTTATTTTTCTGGGCTCCAAAATCACTGCAGATGGTGATTACAGCCATGAAATCAAAAGACACTTACTCCTTGGAAGGAAAGTTATGACCAACCTAGACAGAATATTAAAAAGCAAAGACATCAGTCAACAAAGGTCCACCTAGTCAATGGTATGGTTTTTCCAGTGGTCATGTATGGATGTGAGAGTTGGGACTACAAGGAAAGCTGAGCGCTGAAGAATTGATGCTTTTGAACTGTGGTGTTGGAGAAGACTCTTGAGAGTCCCTTAGACTGCAAGGAGATCCAACCAGTCCATCCTAAAGGAGATCAGTCCTGGGTGTTCATTGGAAGGACTAATGCTGAAGCTGAAATTCCAATACGTTGGCCACCTGATGCGAAGAGCTGACTCATTGGAAAAGACCCTGATGCTGGGAAAGATTGAGGGCAGGAGGAGAAGGGGATGACAGAGGATGAGATGGCTGGATGGCATCATCGACTTGATGGACATGGGTTTGGGTGGACTCCGGGAGTTGGTGATGGACAGGGAGGCCTGGCGTGCTGCAGTTCATGGGGTCACAAAGAGTCGGACACAACTGAGCAACTGAACTGAACTGAACTGAGTACAGCATTTTAACAGCATCATCTTTTAGGATTTGAAATAGCTCAACTGGAATTCCATTCACCTTCACTAGCTTTGTTCCCTGGGTAGAGAAGATATCCTGGAGAAGGAAATAGCAACCTACTCCCTTATTGTTGCCTGGAAAATTCCTTGGGCAGAGGAGCCTGGTGGACTACAGTCTCTGGGGTTGCAGAGTTGGACACGGCTGAGCATGCACAGTTGATGATGAGAAATATGATGAAGGATTTATTTTTATGAGCAAATTGACAAGATTAGGTGTTATAGAAATGTGACACAGGATCCCATCCTCAGGGTCAACTCTTTTCAGGCAACTGTATACCTAGGATGTTGGACAGCCAGAGTATATCATTTTTTATCACAACCGCTCCTCTATACAACAAAATCATTTTCTGTAATAATCATGAAATGAAAAATAGTAACAATGCAGAAAAGGCAGTAAGATTTATTTCTTCTATTAGATTTTGTACACGTTATGCCACTAAAAATTTTAAAATAAAAATAAAATTCACACAATAAAAAAGAAAAAAAACTAAAATACCCATTAATTATATTAATTTAATTTTTAAAAACAAGAAAATATTGATAAGTACAAGAAAGAATGCAATAAGGTTTTTGGTTTGAGCTCTTATGCAAATTTGTCAGTGAATTCATTAAAGTTGATATTCCTTGCATATTCATGTTCAATAGTCAAAAAGCCAGATTTTTCTGTTTATCTATGCTCATAATAAACTGAAGAATATTTTTTGTCAATTTCAACTTTCTTTCTTTAAGCAACAAGTATTCAAACAGCCTGAAAAAACTCTTGTTTGACCGAGTCTCATAAAATAGCTATTTCACAATAAACTCCAGAAATTACAATACTGTTCATGCCTTTGCTTCTTTAGGCTTTTTTTTCTAGCAACTTTCAGGTGTTCTCTAGTCGAAAAGCTTTAAAAACAAATAAATATGCCAAGAACTTAAGTTCTATTTCCACATCTATATGATCATCAGACTTCCCTGATGGCTCAGACAGCAAAGCGTCTGTCTACAATGCGGGAGGACCCAGGTTCGATCCCTGGGTTGGGAAGATCCCCTGGAGAAGGAAATGGCAGCCCACTCCAGTACTATTGCCTGGAAAATCCCATGGATGGAGGAGCCTGGTAGGCTACAGTCTATGGGGTCACAAAGAGTCGGACATGACTGAGAAACTTCACTTATACTTTCTTTCTATGATCATAGGAGTATCAGTTTACTTCAAATCTACCACTTAAACTCAGAAATATTTAGTACTACAGGGGAGCTGAAGAGAGAAATTTTGCCAGAAGGGAGCCAGAAGGATTCTAAAACCTTACAAACTTACTCTTGAGTGAGGCTAAATGTAGGTGGGTTTGTTGTGAGGGGGTGTTCTGGGGCTGACTATAAAACTGGGAGTTCTGTGATTTCACTTCTGTATATAATACAATATTATTCAGGAACAAAAAATAAAGATGTGCTCATTGGAAGCTCATCCACCTCTCCCTGGTGGCTCAGATAATAAAGAATCCACCTGTAATGCAGGAGAGCAGAATTTGTTCCCTGGGTCAAGACCTCCTGGAGAAGGAAACAGCAACCCATTCCAGTATTCTTGCCTGGAGAATCCCACAGACAGAGGAGCCTCACAGTGACAATCCATGGGGTCGCAAAGAGTTGGAAACGACTGAGAGACTAATACTAACATTGGAAGTTTACTTACATGCTATGAAATTTAAAAGTAATAACAGCAATTGTTTAGAACATGGACCAAAAGAAGACATTTTCAGGAAGGAGTATTTGAAATCTAACATTGTTCAGAACTGCTAGTATATATTGATTTAAAAAAAAAAAAAACGACTTTTAATTGGTTTTCTTCTATTATTTTTTCCAATTCTCTATAGACAATGCAACCCTTATTGCCTGTACCTGTAACAGACCATTCCTACCACCCCACCCTCGTACATCTCTGCTGTCAGGGCAACTTCACCTGAGGTCCAACTCACAGGCCTGTAACTCACAATGCCCTCAGTGCTCTTTTCCTCATTTGAAAAAAATGGAGACTGAAACCTTGGCTCGTACTTAGCACAGAATAATTTTGTTTTCATTTTGAGAATAAAATAAGAAAAGTTGCTACATAATTTGAATCAGTTGCCTTTAGAAACACTATCTGAAATTACAATAATCTAAAACCAGTCAATCCTAAAGGAAATCAACCCTGAATACTCATTGGAAGGATTGATGCTGAAGTTGAAGCCCCAAAACTATGTCCACCTGATGTAAAGCGCCAATTCATTGGTAAAGATCCTGATACTGGGAAAGAATGAAGGCAAAAAGAGAAGAGGGTGGCAGACGATGAGATGGTTGGATGGCATCACTGATTCAAGGGACATGAACTTGGGCAAACTCCAGGAGACAGCAAGGCAGAGGGAGGCCTGGAGTGCTGCAATCCATGGGGTCACAAAGAATTGGACACGACTTAGCGACTAACAACAACAAAAGCATAATAAAAATTAAGCTCAGTCATATTTTGAAAACTCTGTATATAGGATGGCCTTGGCTATAAGGTACAGCAGAGAAAATGTACTAAGAAACTAAAAATGTAGTCCTAGCTTTGTACTACCCAGAGACGTGGACTATGAGCACAGAAGAGTTTTCTTTTTTGGCTTCTCTTGTAGTGAACTCATAACAGTTCACTCTCCCATAAAAAAGGAGAACTGCTAAGGATTTTTTCCAGTTCTTGCAGCTCTTTAGACACATATTTTATTTCAATATTTGATAAATAACTGAACTTAAAGCAACTCACACAACTGTCTGCCTCAGAGAACCCTTCCCCCTAATCTCCCTTATCATATTTAAATGGCAACTTTTACCTCAGATATAACCCCAGGAGCAACTTTTTTGTAATAACCCCCCCACACACACACAACACACACACATATCCAATCCATCAAAAATTCAATATTTTATCCCATCAAAATTACATTCATAACTTGACCACTTCTTTGCAATTACACTGTTACCATCTTAGTATAAGCCCCTACAATCTTATCCAGGACAGTTGTAACTTTTCTTGCTTTCACTCCACCATCCATTCTCCTATACAGACCCTTCTAAATATGTCATATGACACACCTTTGTTCAAAATTCTATGACTTCTCATCTTCTTGACAATAAAAGCCCAAGTCTTGGCCATCAGTTAAAAAATACCCTATGTGATCTAACTGGGCCCAGTCTGCCTTCTTATATAAAAAACCTGCTACCACTCCGACCTTATCTCCTACCATTCTCCAATTCATGCTATTGCAGACACTGAACTCCTTTCTCATTCTTATATACAAGCCCAACTCAGGGCCATTGCCCTTACAGTTCCTCTGCCTCTTCTCATAACATCACATGGTTGGCTTTTTTGCTTAATTCATCTCTATTCAAATATTATCCTACAAAAGATTCCCCTGCTACCTATGTACAAATAGCACTCTACACCAGTCACTACATATCCCTTTTCTCCAAAATACTAATATCTAACAAATTCATCTGTGTGCTTATATTGTTCACTTCATCCCAATACAATGTAAGCTTCATGACAGTAGGTGTCCTCTCTGTTTTGCTCACTGTTGTTTTCTTAGTACCTAGAAGAGTAACTGACACATAGGAGGTGCTTCATAATCAAACGAATAATAATCAAATGAATAACAAAAGTAAAAGAACTGATAAATAATCAATTCTTTTCTCAAATAGCAGGAGCTAAATACTATGAAGCTTCATTCCCCAGTGGAGACAATTACATACAGATACACAGAGTCAACTGAGTTTTATAGTGATTTGGTAGAAACTGAGCAAATTCCAACAATAAATGGAATTTCCTTTTTTAGGGTCCTGTATAAATCTGAATTAAAACTATATTTCATTGCAATAATTTATGCTGCTGCTACTGCTGCTAAGTTGCTTCAGTCGTGTCCGACTCTGTGCAACCCCATAGATGGCAGCCCACCAGGCTCCCCTGTCCCTGGGATTCTCCAGGCAGGAATACTGGAGCGGGTTGCCATTTCCTTCTCCAATGCATGAAAGTGAAAAGTGAAAGTGAAGTCGCTCAGTCGTGTCCAACTCGCAGCAACCCCATGGACTGCAGCCTACCAGGCTCCTCCGTCCATGGGATTTTCCAAGCAAGAGTACTGGACTGGGGTGCCATTGCCTTCTCTGGTAATAATTTATAATTTAATTACTAAACTAAATAATTTATTAATTTATTGCTGCTCTTCTGAGCTTACTTTTACCATATATATTTAATTAATACTATGATTTAATAGTCTTAAAGTCCTCACTACAAAAGACTATTCTGGAATCAACTACATAATTACATTTCCTCGGTGACCTTGTAATCTTGTGAGCATTTACTCTAAACTAAACAGCCTCATTCAGCTGCCCTGTGTCTGACTGTCGATGAAAGAAGCTTGTTTGACAACTGCTTCAGGCAGAAACATATTTTTTTCCATGATTGCAAAAAAATATTTAAAAGTTACCAGACTAGTGACAGACTAGACCTTTAAGCACAAAGGTTCATGATAGATGTGTGAGTTGATTTCTAATTCAAATGCCAACAAAAAAAGATACTAAAGACATTTTGCTGTCATAGCCACAAGAAGTTAATTTAGTAATACTTTCATAATTACAACAAAGTATATATGATACTATATACACATATATATTGCAGTTTTTGTGAATTCTGTACTTCTCCATATTCTTTGATTTTCTGGTGCCGTTGAAAATTTTTCTAAAGCTAATATATAAACTTTAATGTACAGAATTAAAAACAAAGCCAACAAAACAAATACCTTTTATCTATCCTTTGACAATACAAGTATAATAAGTCAATAGGTAAAGACTGACCAAAAAACAGAAATTCTACAACATGGTTTAAAAAAGAATTTCAACATAAGAAAGAAAAATCACTTAATCAACCAACATGATACTTAATGATGAAACATTTGAAGCATTCACCAAAAAAACAAGACACAAGAAAAAACTGAAGTCATCTGAAATGTGTAACACCGAGTTAAGAAGTTCTAGTCAAATGCAATAAAATATGAAAATGAAATTAGACACAGAGCATTTAAAATAAAAAAACTCATTTTTTTTCAGATGACTTGCTTTCAGATTGAAAACCTCATCACCTTAAAAAACAAGTAAAATTCTCAGTAAAACAGCTATATATAAAATGAAAACATATTTAACCAAGAACCAGTAAGAAAGCATAATGAAAACAATTTTATAACTACAGCATCCTAAGTATGATATAACAAAAACTAATTTCCAAAAATGTGTAAGATATATGAAAACTTAATAAATTTTAAACTTGTCAGTTTAAAGCAATTCCAAATGAAATACCAAAAAGAGTAGTGCTTGGTTGAATCTACAGGGTAATAAGGATGGCCATGTCTTACTTGTTAAGGTGTTTGGGCTTGCTGTGATATATTATTTGCTTCATAATATCCTATAATAAAAATTTTCAAACGTAAAGAAAATTTGAAAGGACTATAGGGTGCTTTTTTGCTTTGGCCAACGAAGTTTACTTGGAAGAATAAATGTTTAAAGATCCTAAAACACTTTGAAAAATATAAAGAGCAAAGGAAGACTTGCCCCACTGTGGTAGGCAGAATTCTGAGATAGCCCCCAAGATTCCCACCCCATTGTGTGTACCTTTACATGATTTTATCCTCACGGATATGATGAATTTCAATCCTTAGATTATATTATATGGCAAAAGAAATTCTGGGGATGTAACTAAGATCTCAAATTGGTTGATTGTGAATTAATAAAAAGGGAAATTATCTAAGTAGACAAAACTTAAACAGGTAGGAGCCCTTAAAAAAGGAAGAGATTCAAAAAGATTTTCTCCTACTAGCACTGAAAAAGATGAAAGACACTGTGAGTTCTAAATCAGCAAGATACCTAATTCTACCAATAATATGAATCAACTTGAAAGACAACCCCCAAACCTCACTAACATGGACCCACAGCATCTGATGACACTTTGATCGCAGCCACATGCAATCTGAGTATAAGATCCAAGTAACCCATGTCCAGACTCATAATTTGCAGACACTGATAATAAAATAAGATAAAGCAGATATTGTTTCAAGCCACTTAAGTGTGTGATAATTTAATGCATAGCAATAGAAATAAATATATGACTAATACTAAAACATATCATGAATTTAAATTAATAAGAAAGTGATGTAGTTAAATAACTGAAATACAGATTAATGGAAAAGAAAGGTCAGTGGACCAAAAATCCTAGAATGTTAATCTAAAACATCAATAGGGGGGAAAAGAAAGGATTAATGAATAAATTATGCTGGGCCAATAGATTTACTATTTGAAAAAAATGCAGTAAAGATTCTTTTACTGTTCCTTACAAATAAAATACATTCCACATGGATTAAGTGATCACATGTAAATATTGAAAAAAATTTAATATACCAAAAAATTAGAATATAAATAAATATATATAAAGCTTTGTGCTGATTTAGGACTTCCTAAGTAGCAGAGCAATTGAAAATTGGCAGAACATCATTAAAATATTTTACTGCTCAAAGATTAAGCTTACTTCACATAAAGCAACCCAAATGTCCAACAACAGATGAATGGATAAAGATGTATGTGTACACACACACACACACACACACACACACACTGGAATATTAGTCAGCCATTAAAAAGAACGAAATCCTGCCATATGCAATAATGTGGATGGACCTAAAGAGTATTATACTTAGTGAAATAAGTCAAAGACAAAAACTCAGTTATTACTTATATGTAGAATCTAAAACATAAAACAAACGAATGCACATAACAAAACAGAAACAGACTCACAGATACAGTAAACAAATTTGTGATTTGAAAGGAGAAGGAAGTAGGAAGAAGCAATATACAGGTGTAGGATCAAGAAAAAAGGTACTTAATGAGATGGATCTCGCTGATACCTTCAGGACATTCTATCCTAATGTAGAAGAATACACCTTCTTCTCAAGTGCACATGGAACATTCACCACGATAGACCACATCTTGGGTCACAAATCAAGCCTGAGTAAATTTAAGAAAACTGCAATCATAACAAGCCTCTTCTCCAACCACAATGCTATGAGACTAGATATCAATTATAAGAAAAAAACTGTAAGAAACACAAATACATGGAGATTAAACAACACATTTCTAAATAACCAACAGGTTACTGAAGAAATCAAAAGGGAAATCAAAAAATTTCTAGAAACAAATGACAATAAAAACATGACAACTCAAAAACTATGGGATGCAGCAAAAGCAGTTCTAAGAGGGAAGTTTATAGCAATACAATCCTATCTCAAGAAGCAAGAAAAACATCGAAGAGAGAACCTAACTTTACACCTAAAACAACTGGAAAAAGAAGAACAAAAGAAAACCCCAAAATAAGTAGAAGGAAAGAAATCATAAAAATCCAAGCAGAAATAAATGAAAAAGAAATGAAAGAAACAATAGTAAAGATTAATAAAAGTAAAAGCTAGTTTTTTGAGGAGATAAACAAAACTGACAAACCTTTAGCCAGACTCATCAAGAAGAATCAAATCAACAAAATTAGAAATAAAAAAGGAGAGGTTACAACAGACAATGCAGAAATACAAAGGATTATAAGAGACTACTAAGAACAACTATATGGCAATAAAATGGATAACCTGGAAGAAATGGACAGATTCTTAGAAAAGTACAATCTACCAAGACTGAACCAGGAAAAAACAAATTATGAACAACCCAATTACAAGCACTGAAATTGAAGCTGTGATCAAAAATCCCCCCAAAAAACAAAAGCCCAGGACCAAATGTCTTCACAGGAGAATTCTATCAAGCATTTAGAGAAGTGCTAATGCCTATCCTTCTAAAACTCTTTCAAAAAATTTCAGAAGAACAAACACTTCCAAACTCATTCTACGAGGCCACCATCATGCTGATACCAAAACCAGACAAAGACAACACAAAAAAAGACAACTACAGGTCAATAACACTGATGAACATAGATGCAAAAATCCTCAACAAAATTTTAGCAAACAGAATTCAACAACACATCAAAAAGCTCATACACCATGATCAAGTTGGGTTTATTCCAGGAATGCAAGGATTCTTCAATATACGCAAATCAATCAATGTGATACACCATAATAACAAATCGAATGATAAAAACCATATGATCATCTCAATAGATGCAAGAAAAGCCTTTAACAAAATTCAGCACCCATTTATGATTAAAACTCTTCAAAACATGGGCAGAGAAGGAACCTACCTCAACATAGTAAAGGCCATATATGATAAGTTTACAGCAAACGTTATTCTCAATGGTGAAAAACTGAAAGCATTCCCCCTAAGATGAGGAACAAGACAAGGGTGTCGACTTTCACAACTATTATTCAGCATAGTTCTGGAAGTCCTAGCTATAGCAATCAGAGAAGAAAAATAAATAAAAGGAATCCAGATCAGAAAAGAAGAAGTAAAGCTCTCACTGCAGATGACATGATACTGTACAAAGAAAACCCTAAAGACAGTATTAGAAAATTACTAGAGCTAATCAGTGAATTTAGCAAAGTTGTAGGATACAAAATCAATACACAGAAATCACTTGCATTTCTATATACTAACAATGAAAAATCAGAAAGAGGAATTAAGGAATCAATCCCATTCACCATTCCAACAAAAAGAATTAAATATCTAGGAATAAACTTACCTAAGGAGACAAAAGAACTGTACACAGAAAATTATAAGACACTGATGAAGGAAATCAATGACATAAACAGATGGAGAGATATTCCATGTTTCTGGGTAGGAAGAATCAATATTGTGAAAATGACTATCCTACCAAATGCAATCTACAGATTCAATGCGATCCCTATCAAATTACCAACAGCATTTTTCACAGAACTAGAACAAAAAATTTCCCAGTTCATATGGAAACACAAAAGACCCCAAATAGCCAAAGCAGTCTTGAGAAAGAAGAATGGAGCTGGAGGAATCAACCTGACTTCAGATTATACTACAAAGCTACAGTCATCAAGACAGTATTGTTCTGGCACAAAAACAGAAATATAGACCAATGGAATATGATAGAAAGTCCAGAAATAAACCCACGCACCTATCCATACCTTATTTTTGACGAAGGAGGCAAGAATATACAATGGGGCAAAGACAGCCTCTTCAATAAATGGTGCTGGGAAAACTGGACAGCTACATGTAGAAGACTGAAATTAGAACACTTCCTAACACCATATACAAAGATAAACTCAAAATGGGTTAAAGATCTAAATATAAGACCAGAAACTATAAATCTCTTAGGGGAAAATATAGGCAGAACACTCAATGACATAAACCAAAGCAAAGATCCTCTATGATCCACCTCCTAGAGTAATGGAAATAAAAACAAAAGTAAACAAGTGGGACCTGATTAAACTTCAAAAGCTTTTCACAACAAAGGAAACTATAAGCAAGGTGAAAAGACAACCTTCAGAATGGAAGAAAATAATAGCAAATGAAACAACTGACAAAGGATTAATTTCCAAAATATACAAGCAGTTCATACAACTCAATGCCAGAAAAACAAAAAACCCAATCAAAAAGTGGGAAAAAGATCTAAACAGACATTTCTCCAAAGAAGACATACAGATGGCTAACAAACACGTGAAAAGATGCTCAACATCTCTCATTATCAGAGAAATGCAAATCAAAACTACAATCAGATATCACCTCACACCAGTCAGAATGGCCATCATCAAAAAGTCTACAAACAATAAATGTTGGAGAGGGTGTGGAGAAAAGGGAATGCTCTTGCACTGTTGGTGGGAATGTACATTGATATAGCCACTATGGAAGATGATATGGAGATTCCTTGAAAAACTACGAATAAAACCACCACATGACCCAGCAATTCCGCTCCTAGGCATATACTCTGAAGAAATCAAAACTGAAAAAGACACATGTATCCCATTGTTCATTGCAGCACTATTAATAATTAGAACATGGAAGCAATCTAGATGCACATCGACAGATGAATTGATAAATTGTGGTACATATACACAATGGAATATTACTCAGCCATAAAAAGGAACACAGTTAAGTCAGTTCTGATGAGGTGAAGTGAGTCAGAAAGAGAAAGATAAATATCATATTCTAATGTATATATATGGAATCTAGAAAAATGGTACTGAAGAACTTGTTTACAGGGCAGAAATGGAGAAACAGACATAGAGAACAGACTCATGGACATGGGAAGAGGGGAGGAGAAGGTGAGATGTATGGAAAGAGTAACATGGAAACTTACATTACCATATGTAAAATAGACAGTCAATCGGAATTTGCCGTATGGTTCAGGAAACACAAACAGGGGCTCTGTATCAATCTAGAGGGGTGGGTTGGGGCAGGACATGGGAGGAGATATGTGTATACCTATGACTGATTCATGTTGAGGTCTGACAGAAAACAACAAGATTTTGTAAAGCAATTATCCTTCAATAAAAAAAATAATTTAAAAAGAAAAAAGGTACTATGTATAAAATGGATAAGGAACAAAGATATATTGTACAGCAAAAAGAAACATAGCCATTATTTTGTAATAACTTTAAAGGGAATACAATCTATAAAGATACTCAATCATTATGCTGTAACCAGAAATTAACATAATATAAATCAACAACATTTCAATTAAAATAAAAACAGGTACAAAGTCCATGATGCCCATAAAAAGTCCAAAAAAGAAAAAAAAGAAAATATCATTATTTTGAATAATTTCCAGCTTCACAAAAATGAAACTGATCTTTAAACAAACAAACAAAAAAAAAAACTAATTCACATCATAAACAATATAAGATAAACTTTAAATTTTGAAGGTTAGTAGTCATACTATATGGCTGACATAAAATTAAGTAAAAATATTACTCCAGTAGAAAAGAGAATGTGGGACAAAAATAGACAATTGAAAATTCATACATAGGGAGTAAAAGAGATAAAGAAATTACTGAGGCTATGCCACAATCATAAAGGTAAAGAGTTTCCTAAGGAAATGAAAGAGCACAAGCAATGACACAAAACTGTGAGACACCATGAGTTTCTTAAGAAACACCATGATGAGAGGACTGGGGCATATGGCTAGAAAGGTACACAGGGGTCAGATTATGCAGATAATGATGAGCCACTGAAGGATATTAATAATATAGACATGGCCAGATTGATATATTAGAAAGTTTTCTCTGGTAACAATGAGGAAGGCTTAAGGAGGAAGACAAAGAGAATGTTAAAACAAAAAAATTTTAGAATATGTTCAATATCTCATCTCAAATTCGTGACATATAAAATTCCAATTTATCAATTTTTAAGAGCAAAAGAATGACCAAGAAAAGCAGCTGCAAGCTTGGCACAAACCTTCCAGATTTCAGACAATAAAGCTACAGTAATCAAAACAGCATGGTACAGGCACAAAAACAGACATGGAGATCAATGGAACAGAAGAGAGGGCCCAGAAATAAACCCACACATCTATGGTCAATTAATCTGCAACCAAAATGGCAAGAATATACAATGAGAAAAGATTGTCTCTTCAGTGAGTGGCACTGGAAAAGCTAGACAGCTAAACATAAATCAATGCAATTATAACACTCCCTCAAACTCTAAACAAAAATAAACTCAAAATGGTTTAAAGACCAACATATAGGACATGACACAATAAAAACCCTAGAAGAGAACATAAGCCAGACATTCTTGACATAAATTGTAGCAATATTTTCTAAAATAAGTCTCCCAAGGCAAAAGAAATAAGCAAAAGTAAATGAATGGGACTTAATCAAACTTAAATATTTTTGCATGATAGAGGAAATCATAAACAAAATGAAAAAACAGCCTACCAAATGGGAGAAAATATTTGCAAACAATGCAACCAACAAGGGGTTAATATCTAAAATACACAAACCACTCACACAACTCAGTATCAAAAACACAAACAACCCAATCAAAAAATGGGCAGAAGATCTAAATAGACATTTCTCCAAAGAAGACATACAGCTAGCCAACAGCCAGAAAAGATGTTCAACATTGCTAATTACTGTTGCTGCTGCTAAGTCACTTCAGTCGTGTCCGACTCTGTGCGACCCCATAGATGGCAGCCCACCAGGCTCCTCCGTCCCTGGGATTCCCCAGGCAAGAATACTGGAGTGGGTTGCCATGTCCTTCTCCAAAGCACGAAAGTGAAAAGTGAAAGTAAAGTCACTCAGTTGTGTCCGACTCTTTGTGACCCCATGGACTGCAGCCAACCAGGCTCCTCCGTCCATGGGATTTTCCAGGCAAGAGTACTGGAGTGAGGTGCCATTGCTAATTACTAGAGAAAGGTAAATCAAAATCACAATGAGGTATCACCTCATACAAGTTAGAATGGCTATCATCAAAAAGCTTTTACAAATAACAAATGCTGGAGAGGGTGTGCAAAAAAGGGAACCCTCCTAGTTGGAAAGTAAATTGGTGCAGCCACTATAGAGAATATATGGAGGTTCCTAAAGAAACTAAAAATAGAGCTACCATATGATCCAGCAATCTTATACCTAAGGATATATATGCACCCACGATGGAACATTACTCAGCCATAAAAAAGAATGAAATATTGCCATTTGTGACATGGATGGACCTAGAGAATATCAATCTAAGTAAGTCAGACAAAGACAAATATATATCACTTACAATGTAGAATCTAAAAATACTACAAATGAATCCAGAGACAAAACAGAAACACAGTCACAGGCACAGAAAACAAATTTATGGTTACCAAAGGGGAAAGAGAACAGAGAAGGATAAATTAGGAGTTTGGGACTAACATATACAAACTATTATACATAAAACAGATCAGCAACAAGGATTTACTGCATAGTACAGGGAATTATATTTAATATCTTATAATAACCTATAGTGGAAATTAATCTAAATATTTGTTTGTTGTTATTGTTCAGTTGTTGTGTCCAACTCTTTGTGACTGCAGCACACCAGGCTCCACGGTCCTCTACTATTTCCCAGAGTTTGCTCAAATTGATGTCCACTAAATCAAAAATGCTATCTAGCCATCTCATCCTCTGCTGCCCTTTTCTCCTTTTGCCTTAAATCTTTTCCAGCATCAGGGTCTTTTCTAATGAGAAAGCTTTTTGCATCAAGTGGCCAAAGTATTCGAGCTTCAGCATTAGTCTTTCCAGTGAATATTTAGGGTTGATTTTCTTCAGGATTGACTGGTTTGATCTCCCTACAGTCTAGGAGAGTCTTAAAAGTCTTCTCCAACATCACAGTTCTAAAGTATCAGTTCTTCAGTGCTCAGCCTTCTTTATGGTCCAACTCTTACATCCATACATGACTACTGGAAAAACTATAGCTTTGACTATACAGATCTTTGTTGGCAAAGTGATGTCTCTGCTTTTTAATACGCTGTATAGGTTAAACTGACTCACAGTGCTGTATACCTAATACTCTAAATCAACTAAACTTTCAAAAGAGGGAAAGGGAGGAAAGGGGGAAGAAAAGGAGGGAGTGAGAGAGAGAGAAAGGAAGGGAAAGAGGGAGGGAGGGAGGTGGGGGGAGAGGGGAAGTGGGGAGGGGAAGAGAGAGAGAAAGAAAGAGACCGATAGAAAGAAAGAACTGAAGGAAGAAAAGAAGGAAGGAAGAAAGGAAGACAAAAAATCTCCAGGGTTATGATGAAGGTAGACAGGTGGATCTTCTATTTTAGGGGAACTATACCCTATCCTATTCCCTGAAGAAAGAACATTTTAATTGCTTTGCCAATAACCATAACGGATTTGTAACAGGTCAGTTACTTCTGTTCGGGAATTTGATTTTTATCTGTGTCATCTATGGCCACACAAGAAAACAAAATTGACAGGTGCTAATGGAGATCAAACAAGAAACTTTCTTCTAATTAGCATCAGGTTCTAGTTAACTGAGTTAATCCAATACTGTCATTACGACCACAATTTTTTTCACAATTGATTTCACAATAATAAGTAAATGATCTCATCAACTGGCTAGGAAGGACTCTAGATATTAAACTATTATAGTTTGTCTATTTAAAGCTCTCATAATTGACAGTATGGAACTTATATCAGTCATGTTAACAGAAGAGACAGAAATGAATGTATGCACTTGGCTATAACATTCTACCACAGAGAAACATACAAAAATGTTCTACAGAAATGAAGATTAAAATTTTATTCTACAGCAATCTGGTAGCAAATGGTTCACTTAAATTCACAAATAAGGAAAAGTGAAAAATATACATCTTGCTTAAAGATTATAGCTTGTTCTATAAAATGCTTTTCCTTATTTCTGTAGTAGGTTCATGAATGAAAAGTTCATATTAAATAAATTATATATTTAAAACGGTAGTGATATTTGACTAAATAATATGATGAATTAAATTGATAAATGCTTGTAGTTTATATTAGTTAAGGGAAATAACTCTTCTTTGGCTGGGAAGTAGTAAAATATTAACTACAAAGCCAGTTGATTATTAAAAAGACACTTTCACAATGCCAATCAATGAGACTTTACTAAACTAACCACTAAAGCAGCAGTCTGGGGAATGTCAATTAGCAGTTAAGGTTCTCCAATGCTTGCTCCCACTAGTACAGAATTAATAAAACATGTTTACATATTGCCTTGAGCAAACCTGAAGAATACTGCCAGTGCAATCTGAACTATAATTACATATCCATAATACCCTCCTTAATGAGAAATTCTCATTTATTCTTCATCTACTTCCCAAGTTTAACTAACTTTAGGAAAAATTTCAGTAAAAATTACCTAAAATCTCATGGCAATGTACTTTCAATTTTATCCTTTTTCCAATTATATATGACACAAATGTAGTTCTTTGAAGACACAATGCCTCCAAAGACCTCATGCCACATACTCCCAAAATTATATAATTAAAATTATTTTGAAAGTGTCTACATCCATAGTTTTGTACCAATTAATGTGAAGCTACAAAATGTAGCATTTTTAACTTCATCATATCATACAGATTTCAAAACAGATACAAGAAGTGGAGATAAGGTAGTTTGACTCTAGAGAAACTAAACTTGTCTCCTCTATAGGATAACATAATGGAAAATGGAAAATTTGTTGTAACAGTAAAAGAAAGAGGAATAGAAGTTAGGAGTTTTATGGGAAGGAAGAGAGCCCATTGTAAAGGGATACCTTAGGTTTAGTAGATGTAATCTCTAACAAAGAAACAAAGATAGGGACAAACCTTAGAACAGATGTGTAACGACTATACCTTAAGTCAACTAAAGCTTATATTCCTTGTACCTTAAGAGTAGTACTTCTGTAGATACCAAATTATTCTTTGAAAAGTCACTTCACTGAGCAACTTCAGTTTCTTTCCAAGTGTTTCTGAAAATTAGATTACATCTTAGATCTCGAGTAATTATTAAAAAAGAAGAAAGCATATGGCTTTAAATAATAATTCCAAAAAAGAAAATGAACTAGTAAAATAAGAAATCAATTTAGGATTTATTTTGGCAAATGTTAAGTATGAACTCATAACATGCCACCAAAGAGACCACCTGAGCTAATTAATCCTGGTTCCCAAAACAAAATTATCTGTATAGAATTCAATCCATTTCTTAAGATATAAGTCTGGAGAGAAGGAAGGTGTGAGACACATTTTGGTAGATACTTTTACATCAAGAAAAAGTCAATGATTCTTTGGGAATTCTGACATCACTATTGACGATCTAGAAATTTCTCCACCAGTTAGCAACAGAAAGCTGAAATTTATAGTCAATCTTGAAATACATACAAACTGGTAATCTAAACAGTTTGTCCTCTTAACTGTTGTGGATACAGAATATATTGCACAGTCTTTGTTGAGAGAGACGAAAATATACTTCTAGAATCCTGGAACTAACTATATTCTAAATAGTCAGTAATAACTGAAAGTCCCCCAACCACTAAAACAAAATAAAATCAGGATCCTGCATCCTTTATTTAGATTCAAATAAAATTTTAGGTAGGAAAAACCCTCCAGCACTCCAGGCCTCATACTAGGCACAACAGATCATGGCTGGAAGAATTTGAAGCCTATGATACATGGATGATAACTTCAGGCACAACAAAACTGAGATCAAACTACAGACTTGATACTCAACTCTCTACAATAATGGCCTGACAGAAAAAAGGACATAAATATTTCTGGCCATCAATTTTACTTATCTCAAGTCTCTACTGTTTTGTTGCACAGACTATCCAATATTCAAACAAAATTACAATAAACACAAGAAAGCAAGAAAAACAACTCTATTATTAAGGCATAAGATAATCAACAGAATTCAACCCAGAGACGATGAAACTATCAAAGAGGCACTTGAAAAATAACACGATTAATCAGCTGAAGGAACTAGCGGAAAAAGTGGATATGTACAAATAGGAAATTTCAACAAAAAGATGGAGATTACAAAGGGGAGTGAAATGTAAATGCTAGAAATGAAAACTGCAATATCAGAAAGAATACCTTTGATGAGCTTATCAACAAGAAGGGCACAGAAGAATAATTAAACTGTGAGGATAGGACAAGAAGAATTATCCAAACTTTCGAAACACAAACTCAAGAAAAAATTGAAAAAACACAAAATAGAGCATTCAAGACTATAAAACAACGTAAGAAGGTTTTACATATGTGAAATCAGAGTCTCAAAATGAAAATACAGAGAAAATGGGGCCAATTATTTAATACTTTTGTTATCACAAACTCAATGGGGGTTTTAGGCTTTGTTTTACTTCTCTACACTTTATGCTTGGAGGTTACAGGACTTTTAAGAGACTACAAAACTAAAGAAAATAGTGTATAAGTAAATTATCTACCATTTTAACAGTAATTTCAACTTGGAGCCTCCATGTTCATATGCAAAATACAATGCATTATGTTCAAGGTTGCAGTTGTGTTTTTGAAGATGCGTGTAGGTTTTACCATCTGTTTCATCTATCTTCTTTTTGTTGTTGGGGCCCTTTTCTAAATTACATTTTTTTTTTACTTCATTTCACTGTATTCATTATTTTCTTTTTATATTATATTCTTTAAGCTATTCTATTTTATTAAGAAATAACTGTTTCTAGATTATTCACTAGTTTAGATTGAGACAGCAGATCAAGATCCAATGTGCTCCATTCAACGAAGTTTGTACCTATACTTTTCAATTACACAAATACCCATTTGTTCCCCTAAGACAGAATATGATTATCCACATGGCTCACAAAAGCCATAACCCCAAGTTCAGTTCCAAAATGGATGCATATACTACAGCTTTCGAGTCATCAGGCCAGTCCTATATCATACCCTTTGACAAAATATATTTTATAGCTCATTTCTCATAAATATAATTTCACTATACACAACTGATAGTAAATCTGCTCTTTTTCATGACAAGGAGTTCAACTCTATTTTCACTGGCTTACAGCTGACTATTAATAAACGAAGCCCCTATTTCTAAAAAATACAAAGTGAGCCAAAAATGAAGAGCTACTTCAGTATTGCTGCCAATGACATTCTTAAAAGGGAACTAGCACAATTCAATTTCAAAAGACCTAATAAGACAGTAGGAAAAAGTAATACATTAACTTAGTATTAAGCACCATTCATTTCTTACAAAAGAGTAAAGTTCTATAAACTCAAAATCTAACAATGTTAAAGTGTCAGTTAAAAACAGAAACAACAAAGCCCTAAACATCAGCTCCTCAGTGAAAAGTTCTTCTAGACACTTACCCAAGTCTTCCTAGCATCTCAAGCTCAGGAACCTGTGGTCCACATGTCTCTATCTGCAGTGGCTGGTATTCATACAGAGCTTCTTCAAGTTTTTGAATGGGTGCTAATGATATATGCTGACCCTGTTAGAAAAATGAAAGAAAATAATATTTGTAAATGTTACTTTCATATTACTACTTATTTGCAGTCATTTTAAAGATGAGCTAAATTTCCTCACGTTAAAAATATTACCTGTTTTTCATTACATTACTGAAATCCGCATTATATAATTAACACACAGTGACAAATAATTTAAAGGAAGAAAACCAAATCCAGCATTGAATTCAAATTTAGCCTTAAAGAGTAGTTGTTCAATGTCAATAGTGAAAGCTAAAAGTGTTAGTCGCTCAGTCATGTCTGACTCTGCAATCACATGGACTATAGCCTGCCAAGCTCCTCTGTCTACAGCATTTTTCCAGGCAAGGATACTGGAGTGGGTAGCCATTTCCTTCTCCGGAGGATCTTTTCGACCCAGGGATTGAACCTGGGTCTCCTGCATTGCAGGCAGATTCTTTACCATCTGAGTCAACAGGGAAGCCCAATGTCAATGGCAGAATTCACCAAATATATAAGCATAATCTATTCTTACATTTTCCTATTACAATTTTGATAATTTGTGCTTTCTTAAAGGCTTAGATAGGGAGCACAGTAATGAAATTATTATGTGCAAAGTTTTGCCACAGAAATGTCTATTCTAAGTCTATAATGGAATTAAACTTATTTATCAAATGTGTGTATTTGATGTCTACTTACACACACATATACACACATACACACAGACACAAAATGAGAAAAGTTTATGCTAAAAACTAAGTTGGATAAAATATCTACATGTTTTTCTGAAAAGAACTACTGGAAAACTAAAATTAAAAGACCATATTTGATTAAAAATATACAAAATAAAATGCCACTCAGCTACATAGCACCCTTACATTGAGATTTCCATATTTATAATCTGAGCACAGAATTCTAATTTTTGAATATGTGTATTTTTTTTACAGTCCATGTTTTCTGATTCTAACTATAGTTCTGTTACTTTTCTTAGTATAGTTCTCAGTTTCTCTATGTCCTAACTTTCTAATAAAAACTAGTTTTTATAGTTATTAGTTCCAATATTTTCTAGTTTTTAATTTATTTCTCTTATTACCTCCCTTAGTTTCCTTTTCTTTTTCCCCTGTATTACTAAGTTGGATACATAAAACAATTGTTTTCTCTTTTTTTAAAGGAGGAGGGAAAAAAGGTAAAAACCATGACTTAAAAGTACAGTTCAGGCAGTGACGAATGAGACACTGAAGATGTCTGCATATGATTCATGGTTTTTCTCTTCAGCAACTTTAATACCCTGTAACATTATCTTAGCTAGCTTAACATAATATTAATAGCTTCTCTGACACCAGGACCTCAAAAGTCCCTCACCAAATTTGGGGAAAGGACTTGAAAAAACATTTCTCCAGAGATACACAAATGGCCAATAAGCACAAGGGAAGATGACTAATATCACTAGTCATTAGGGAAATCCAAATCAAAACTATAATGATATACATCCATCCCTCAGTATCTCTGGGGGTGGAGGGGAGGTCTGGTTCCAAGATTCAGATGCCAAAATTCACAGATGCACAAGTCTCTTATATAAAATCACATACCAGTACAGTCAGCCCACTCCATCCCCAGATTCTTCATCCCTGAGTTCTGCGTCCACAGACTGACCAAACCCAGATGGAATTTCATGGTTGGCTGAATCCATGGATATGAAACCCACAAATACAGAGGGCCCCACTGTAGTACTTAACACCCACAGCTATTAAGGATGCCTATTATCCAGAACAAAAACAAAAAACACATAAATAACAAGTTTTGGCAAGGATGTGGAGAAATTGGAACTCATGTGCATTGCTGATGGGAATGTAAAATGGTGCAATTACTATGGAAAACAGAAAGCAATTCCTCAAAAGATTAAATATAAAATTACCATATGAGCTGGGCTTTCCTGGTGACTCAGATGGCAAAGAATCCACCTACAATGCAGGAGACCCAGGTTCGATCCCTGGGTTGGGAAGATCTCCTGGGGAAGGGACTGGCTACCCACTCTAGTATTTCTGCCTGGAGAAATCCATGGACAGAGGAACAGGCAGGCTACAGTCATGGGGTTGCAAAGAGTTGGACACAACTGAGCAACTAATATTTGCACCTGCACTACCATATGAGCTAACAACTCCACGTCTTGGTTATGCCCAAAAGGAAGGAAAGCAAGAACCTCAACAGTCGTGCTCATAGCAGCATTATTCACAATAGCCAAAAGATAAAAGTAATCCATGTTTCCATCAATTAATTAGTGAATAGGGTATACAACATAATGGAATATTTTGTTGCTGTTCAGTCACTAAGTCGTGTCCGACTCTTTGTGACCCCATGGAATGCCACACCAGACTTCCCTGTCTTTCACTATCTCCCAGAGTTTGCTCAAATTTATGTCCATGGAGTCAGTGAGCTATATAACCATCTCACCCTCTGCTGCCTTCTTCTCCTTTTGCCTTCAATCTTTCCAAGCATCAGGGTCTTTTCTAATGAGTCGGCTCTTCACATCAGGTGGCCAAGGTATTGGAGTTTCAGCTTCAGCATCAGTCCTTCCAATGAATAGTCAGGACTGATTTCCTTTAGAATGGACTGGTTTGACCTCCTTGACTCTCAAGAGTATTCTCCAACACCACAGTTCAAAAGCATCAATTCTTCAGTGCATAGCCTTCTTTATGGTCCAACTCTCACATTTGTACATGACTACTGGAAAAACCATTAAGTTTGACTATATGGACCTTTGTCAATAAAGTGATGTCTTTGATTTTTAGTATGTGTCTAGGTTTGTCACAGTGTTTCTTCCAAGGAGCAAGTGTCTTTTAATTTCATGGCTGCAGTCATCATTCACAGTGATTTTGGAGCCCAAGAAAAGAAAATCTGTCACTGCTTCCACTTTTTCCCCTTCTATTTACCATGAAGTGATGGGACTGGATGCCATGATTTTAGTTTTTTGAATGTTGAGCTCTTAAGTCAGTTTTCTGGCTCTCCTCTTTCATCCCTCATTGAAACTCTTTAGTTCCTCTTTACTTTCTGTCATTAGAGAGGTATCATTTGCATATATAAAGTTTTTGATATTTCTCCTGACAATCTTGATTCCAGTCTGTGATTCATCCAGCCTGGCATTTCCCATGATGTACTCTGCAAATAAGTTAAATAAACAGGGTGATAATATACAGCCCTGTTGGACCCTTTTCCCAATTTTGAACCAGTCAGTTGTTCCATGTAAGGTTCTAACTGTTGCTTCTTGACTCACATACAAGTTTCTCAGGAGACACGTAAGGTGGCCTGGTATTTCCATCTCTTTAAGAATTTTCCACAGTTTGCTGTGATCCACACAGTCAATGGCTTTCACATAGTCAATGAAGCAGAAGCAATGTTTTTATTCCCTTGCTTTCTCAATGATCTTACAAATGGCAATTTAATATCTGGTCCTTATGCTTTTTCTAAATCCAGTTTGAATAATGGAATATTATTCAGTCTTAAAAAAGAAAGAAATTTGATATGTGCTAAAACACTGATGAACCTTGAAGACATTATGCTAAGTAGATGAAATAAGCCAGTCACAAAAAGGACAAATATTGTATGATTCCAATTATATGAGGTTCTTAGAGTAGTCAAATTATAGAGACAGAAAGTAGAATGATGACTGCCAGAGACTGTGGGGAGGCAAGGGATGAGTTAGTATTGAAATGAGTATCAGTATTTAAATGAGTACAGAGTTTCAAGTGGAGAAGATAAAAAAATCTTGGAGATGAATGGTGGTGATGGGTGCACATTGTGAATGCCCTTCAAAATAGTGGTAAAGTTTATGTTATGTGTATTTTACCACAATTTTTAAAAACGGGTTTGAGATATTTGATTTGCTCATTTATGTGGCTGAAGTAATACACATTAAAAAAGAAGATAAGGGACTCCTCTGGTGGTCCAGTGGTTAAGACTTTGCCTTCCAATGCAGGGAGTACCTGGTTCGATCCCTGGTCGAGGAGCTAAGATCCCACATCCCTTGCAGCCAAAAAACCAAAAACATAAAACAGAAACAATATCGTAACAAATTCAATAAAGTTTTTCAAAAAAAAAAAAAGATAAAAGTGAGATATAGGAAAACACTATTAACGTTATTTTAACCTTGAACCTCCATGTGTTTCACAGCCTTTCTAAATAAACTTGAAACTGTCAAGCTACATCTTGTATAACCTCTCAGTAATCCAACTTCTGAACAACAAACCTGAGTACAGAGTATTACATAGGTTAAAAAGGGGTCTGCCTAAGCAGGACATTTTGAGTGGCACTGTGACATCCCTATTTCAAAGTGTCTTCTTCATAAGTTACCAAGTACTGTATTCTCCTGCCACATGATACAGAAGTCCTATATTCCTGTCACAGTTTTGGGTTAGAAAAAAAAAAAAACAAGAAGACGGCAACAAGAAAAAGAAAAAACTAAGAATTTTAAAAGGTCACCTATTACAGCTATCCCATAACACAGTAATCTAGATTATGTTGATTCCTCCATTTTCACATTATAAATTAGGAAGCAAGGCCCAGGAAAGATGATACAAAATGGATAATTCCAAGAGCTGGAATACTTTTCAGGGAAGGCAATATTCAAAAAAGAGAGATTCTCTTAAGTCATTAAACTGGTAGTCAGCATATTAAAAGTAATCATTCTTTATCAGTAATGATACCCAAGTTACTGAAGTTATCATGTCATATAATCCAGTCTTTTCTGCAAGTTTGTGGGTACATGAAAGTTCATATAATAATAATAGTTAACATTAATCACTCAGTGCCAGACAACAGTCTAAAGGCTTTTAATGTGTTATTTCGTTAATATTCACAATAGTTTTATGAGATAAATAATATCATATCTACTTTATAGACGAGGATGGGGGTTTAGATATGTGACTTCGCAAGGTCACACTGGAGTTAATGGCAGGTTGAGGATTAGAAGCAAAGGGTGTCAGATTCTAAAGACTGTGTTCTTTTCCCATAATTTTTTTATTTTATGGATAAAGAAACTAAGACTCCTAAAATGTAAATTTCTCCCAAGGTCACAGAGAGCTCCTAATTCCTGCCCAGTGTGGGCTCTACCAAACCACATCGTCTTTCAATATCCTATTTTTAGACAATAAGATCACAGTTGCTCAATTTAAGCCTGATAAAGTAAGTCCTAGATTTCTATACAAATTCTATTAATTTAGGTATGGTCAAAATGTAATAGGTTCAAAAAGAAAAAAATGTATTATGGCATTTAGAAAGAAATAAACATTATTTAGTGATAATTCTATTTATCTTGAGAATGAGAAAACAAAGTTCACAAATGATACTCAATCTAGTCCCATAACATTCAATCTTTCCCCCCAAAATTGGTGTGTGATAGATGCCAAATTTCTCAAATCTAAAAGTGAGAAAGAGCTTATAAGACAAATCACTGACACAATTAAGATTAAAGAAAATCATCAAGAGACCAGATATCTCAATATGAGGAAAACGTTAGAGGCTTTTAAGTGACTAGTGGCAAAGTGTTTAAAAGTTTCTGGATGCAAAGTGATATTCCTACCAAAACAGTGTGATATTATTCTAAATTATCAGGAAAAGATGGATTCAGATTAAAGAAGTCACACTGTATGATTCAGTAGTGATATTTAACATCTGCACTAAATCTAACGTGGCATCAAATGATATGGTATGAACTTAAGGACTACAGAAAGTCAAAACAGGAAGAGTCGATGAAAGGTAGAAAACTGAAACAGTGCAACTTGTGGGAGACCTCTGAGGACAGGCAAAGTCTACAAAAGCAAGGCAATGAAGAAGACAGTAATATTACTAGACCAATATTTTGTATCTTGAGACAATATTTAATAAACAGGAGCAGAGAATGGATATGTGGGGATGTGGGAGTGGAAAGAGACTGAAGTTAAAGCCTAAATTACAACCAGAAAATACTCCAAGACTAATTTGAACTCACACGGTTAAAATCAGACCTTTTAAAACAATGTCAAAACACATCTTGTCTCCATCAAATTACCAAATAAATGATAAAATAATAATGCTCAATATGACAAGAGAATGTGGAGAAAGATGTTCTCATATGCTGCTGACAGAGCACAAATAATGGAATTGCTTTCTTCACGGAAAACAATTTAGTAAACCTTTAAAGTATTCATATAGTTTAATTCAATAATCCCACTTGTAAGAAAAAAAACAGAAAACACTAATCAAACCATCCATCACAGTTTACATTATAATTGTGAAAAACCAAAAGGAACATAAATGTTTAGGAATATTGGGAAAATTAAGCAAACATGAGTTCAACTATAACAGCGTGTATGTCATTTAAAATTATGTTCAAAGAGAAAATTAACAAAATACTAAGTACATAATAAGGATATCCAAACTATTTTTTAAATTTGCATAAGAAAAAACTATAATGAAAAACACCAAAATTTTCACTGTAGTAATCTCTAGGTGATAAGATCGTGGGAACTATTTATATTTTTACCTCTATGCAGTATTTTCTAAATTCACCAAAATGGGTAAACTTTACATTTATAACCATAAAAAGTACAAAAAACAATATATATGGGACCATATTGAGCAACGGCATAGGGAAAACAATTCATACCAAATGACAACTGGCTTGATCTCTTCAATAAGTCACGGCATGAGAAAGAAAATCAAGAAATGTAGCATGAGATATGAGCTGTTCTAGATTTTTAAAAAATTAAAAAGTTTAATAAATATAACAAGAGTCATTAGCTCAGTAACAATTTAGGAAGGAAAAAAGTCATGAGACATTTGAGGGACAACGGATAAAATTTAAATATGGCCTCAGTATAAGAATACATTGGAGAAATTTTATTAATTTTGTTTGGTGTGATTATGGCATTGTGGCTATACAAGGATGTCCTGTATCAGGGCAGGTCAGAGGGAGATGCAGACTAAACAGTTTAAAGGTAAAATTTTACAATCTGCAATTCACTTCCAAATCGTTCTGAAAAAATATATATGAAGAAAATTAAAGATTACTGAATCTAGACATTAGGCATATGAGTTTCACTGTATGATTTTTCTACTTTGTATGTTGGAATTTTTTCATTATAAATAGTTTTAAAACATATGGAATCTTTGTTAGTTTCAAAAGAAAAATAGCTATGCATTTATAGCCGAGGAAAATAAGATAGTGCCAAAGAAAGAAGAGCCTAGAATCAAGTAGGTCAGGTTTGTAGCTATTTTAGTGACTAGGTTTGAAGATCTGAGTACTGACTGAGAGGAAGAGGGGGAAAAAAGTTATAATTAAAACTGCGAGACTTGGTAGCTACCTGAAATAGCTCAGTCGAACATTAAATGAGAAAACCAGACAAATCTGAAGACCAACTGAAACAGGATAACTGGGAAAGAGAAGGATTGAGAAAATTTTTAAAGAAGATAAAACACACACTTTGGAGAAAGTATTTGCAAATGACATGCTTTATAGAAAATTTGTATCCAGTATATATATAAAGGACTCTTAAAACTGAAAAATTCTTTAAAAAAACAAAAACTCCAATTTAAAAATTGGTAAAGATTTTAATAGACATTTCACCAAAGAAGATACACCAAGGGCTAATAAGTACATGAAATGATGCTCAACAGCAATAATCTTTAGAAAAATGCAGATTAAAACTACAATGAAGTACTACTTCACACACCCCACAATGGCTAAAATCAAAGTGTCACTGAGGATATAGAGAAATTAGAACCCTTAAACCCTCATGAGAGTGCACAATGGTGTGACCACTCTGAAATTGGTTTGGCAGTTTTTCATAAATTTACTATACAACTTGATAATTCCACTTAAAGGTATCTACTCAAGAGAAATGTATGATCAAAGACTTTTACAAAAATGTTCATAGCAGCATTATTCATGGCAGCCAAATAGTGGAAACAATCTAAATGTCCATCAACGGGTGAAGCAAAATGAAGTGTATTCATACAAAATGAATATGAATTCATTCATTTAATGTTTATATGCTGAATACTATTTAGCAACAAAAGGGAATAAGATATTGATACATGCTGTAACATATGAACTTCAAAAATATTATAACCAAAAAAGAAACCAGGCAAAAAGACTACAAGTTGTTTGATTCCATTTGAAAGTAATGTTCAGAAAAGGTAAAACTATAGACAGTAACATTAATAATTGCTAGGGGCTAAGACTGTGGGGTCGCACAGAGTCGGACATGACTGAAGCACTTAGCAGCAGCAGCAGCAGGAATGTGAATATAAAGTGACTACACAAAAGTACAAAAATCACTGAATCATACATTTTAAATCAGCAATTTTTTATAGTAAGTAAACTATACCTCAATAAATCTGTTTACAAAAAATAAAGAGTTTAAGATGGTGGTTCAATCAATTCAACATTGTTGACTATGTATGAAATTTACACGTAGAAATTTTCAGTAAAAGCAGCTAAAAATATAAACAAAAGAGAAATTTTGCTATTATCACCAACAAAATGATGGTCAATGTCATAAGAATAAATAAAAATTGGGGGAGACAAATGTATAAAGTGTGAGATCCTAGTAATGAGTCCTAAAAAACACCCACATTAAGTAATTCAAGTATCTTTTGTTGACTTTCAAAACTATTACACAAAACCGAGGCCTTTTCAGTTTCTGTCACAGTTGCCATATAAATAATAAATAAATGAGGCAGAGGGTAAAAATGTAGTGTGAAGAGTCACAGCAAATTATGCTAATTATCTAAATCATTCAAATTTAGATAAGAGCCACATACTCAGGTGGAAAACTGCAGGCAAACTGTACATTCAAAAGCATAACTAATGTTTTACTCCCCCAAAATGTAACAAAATAGAGCCCCTGTTTCTCTCCTAAGATATACCTTAGAGCACTAGATTATATTTCAATAATTTTCTAGTCACACTTTTAAGCATTTGTAGAAAGTGAAGAAAGTGAAGTCACTCAGTCCTGTCCGACTCTTTGCTACCTCATGGTCTGTAGCCTACCAGACTCCTCCGTCCATGGGATTTTCCAGGTAAGAGTATTGGAGTAGGTTGCCATTTCCTTCTCTAGGGGGTCTTCCTAACCCAGGGATCAAACCCAGGTCTCCCGCATGGCAGGCAGACGCTTTACCATCTGAGCCATACAACTCCCTTAAAAAGACTTTCCAAAATTCAGCTCATTTCCATATAGAAAAACATAAAGACATTTGAAGAACAATGCAAATGCTCACAAAGATAATTATACATGGTTGTAATTTTAAGTAATAATTTGAAATATATCTTTAACTTGTCTTACCCAGCAAGCTTCACATTTACTATAAAGAAGTTTACAATTTACTGAGATTGATCTGTTGATTGAGATTGAGATTCATGGTAAGTAGATGGGGAAACAATGGAAACAGTGACAGACTTTATTTTGGGGGGCTCCAAAATTACTGCAGATGGTGACTGCAGCCATGAAATTAAAAGACGCTTGCTCCTTGGAAGAAAAGCTATGACAAACCTAGACAACATATTAAAAAGTAGAGACATTACCTTGCCAACAAAGGTCCGCCTAGTCAAAGCTAGGGTTTTTCCAGTAGTCATGTATAGATGTGAGTTGGACTATAAGGAAAGCTGAGCCCTGAAGAATTGATGCTTTTGAACTGTGGTGTTGAAGACTCTTGAGTGTCCCTTGGACAGCAAGGAGATCAAACCAGTCAATCCTAAAGGAAATCAGTCCTGGGTGTTCATTGGAAGGACTGAAGCTGAAGCTGAAACTGAAACTCCAATACTTTGGCCACCTGATGGAAAAGACCCTGATGCTGGGAAAAACTGAAGGCAGGAAGAGAAGGGGACGACAGAGGATGAGATGGTTGGATGGCATCACCGACTCAATGGACATGAGTTTGAGCAAGTTCCGGGAGTTGGTGATGAACAGGGAAGCCTGGCATGCTGCAATCCATGGGGTCGCAAAGAGTCGGACATGATTGAGCGACTGAACTGAACTGAGAATCACCTGTTAGATCATCTATAGCACACTATGAACATTATCCTTATTCATTCTCCTCAAATAAAGGAATAACACAGACTATCTTTTGTGCTAACTCTAAAATGCAGGATTTACTTCCAAATTAAAAATTATATGATGTCGATTTCTGGAAGCCATTTAATAAGTGATAAAGTTAACTATGAAAACAACTCTTACTTCAAAAAAACTTCTGGTCACTATGTCGACATATACACGTGCACAAAGTGAGAAGGCAGCAAACCATTTAAAATAACATGATTAAAGACAATACATGATTTTCTAATAAAAATAACAGCAACAGAAATGTCAATTAATCATTAATATATAGGCTGTTGACATAAACTATTAAAAAAATACTATAAATGAAAGTACCCTTCCATATCAATTAGTATATGATTCTCTGTTAAATACCATACAACAGGTTATAATTCATAAAGTATTAGCAATTCAAAGTGACTGGTTAAATGGTTCTGAAAATCCTGTAACACAATTTTAAGATTCAGAACACTCTTAATTTTCATATATTACTTAAATGATTTTTATTCACCAGACTAGCCATGTCTTCAACATATTTGCTAATGAACTCTGTAAGCTTGGTAAAACCCTCTTGGTATAAATATCTGTTTAACATCTACCCCATTAGACTGTAAAGCCCTGTTGTTCACTGCCATGCCTCACAGCACGGTACCCAGCAGGGAAGAACTGCTTGGTATTTTGTAGAAAGGGGCACGTGAACAGTCATCTGGTATTGTAGTATGAACATCAGAAAAACCAGCAAGATGGAGGTCAGGTTTCCAAATTCTATAAATTTCAGAATGTTCTTACTGTGTGTAAACAATTGGAATTTTGTAATTACATGTACTCTGAGAGTATGTAAGGAATACATCTCCAGCTTCTCCACATTTTAATACTGTTCTTTCACTTATTCATTAGAAACAGTCAGTAGATGCTTTTTATCCCTAGCCTGGAAATGTGCTTTCTAGCCACTTAAGGATCATTGCAACAAATTTCAGACAACAAAACATTGTGGTTATTCTGTTATAATCAAACACCCATTCAAAAGACAAATACTGAACAAAGTCTATAAGCCAAGAACTAAAGAGTACAGCAATAAAACAGATACAAGCTCCAGCCTTCAGGGAGCTTATATTCTAGTAAATCACTTTTCAATCAGATTGTTATTTCTATTTTGTTGAATAATCTTAATGCAAAACAAAGGACCTCCCTGGTGGTCCAGTGGCTAAGACTCTAGGCTCTCAATGCAGGGGACCTAGGTTCAACCCCTGGTTAAGGAACTAGATCCCACATGATGCAATTAAGACTTGGCACAGCCAAATAAATATTTAAATGCAAAACAAAAACAAACAACAAAACAATCATAGTGGTGGCTGTTTTTCAAAAACTGGATCCTCTTACATGCTAAATTTATCAAATCCATTAGAATACATAACATGGCTAAAGTGAATTAGAAACCAGAATATTTCACTGGTCTCAGTGCATTAACGGAGAAGGAAATGGCAACTCACTCCAGTACTCTTGCCTGGAGAATCCCAGGGACAGGGGAGCCTGGTGGGCTACCGTCTGTGGTGTCGCACAGAGTCGGACACAACTGAAGCGACTTAGCAGCAGCAGCAGCAGCACAGCATTCAACTACCACAATTCTACTGATTATTTCTAGAGAAAATATCTGTAGGAGACCTTTCAGAAAAACCAACTAAGTTATTTTTGAAATACTCTTTCTATGTTGGTAAATGTTCTAATAATTTAAATATGTGTGTGCACATATACACAGGTGTTTTCTATGTGTGCATCTGTATGTGGATGTGGTCATATTTTTTTAATTGTGTTCATGTGCATACTCAGTTTTTTAATGGAAGAATACTTTAAAAGTATACCTGGCACTGACTTCAAGCCATTTATTCTAAGTAAATTTCATTTCAATTCAGTTGTTTTCAATTTATTTTAGGAGCAAGCAGAACAATTTATACTATACTGTTCTGGTCCCTCTATGGTGATATCAGCCTGTCATCACTGCAACAGCTGCATGGTAACAACTTCCTGGTAGCACATAATTTCATGGTAAGTACAATTGATTTTCCCCCACAGAAACAGCTTTCTCTAATTTTTTTAAAAATTCACAGAAAGACAAATGAGTGACAAGACCCTGCATAGTAAGAAGTAACTATATACTTATGCTGACACTGCCTCTAACCTAATATGAACTGAAGTGATTTTATTTCTCTAAGCTTCATTTTTATCAACAATGGGAGGGTGGGAGCAAACTGGAGGGTTGGACTAGATGTTCTCTTAGGTCCAATCTGCAATGATTTCATGACAACTAAGTGGAAATAAACCACTATCTGATAATGTATCATGAAAATAAGAATAATTTCCCCAAATTTAATGTATAATAGTTTGATTCTATATACACTAAAGAAACAGTCAATGGAAAAAACAATCACTAATTCCGAGATTCCCAACTTTGTAATCATCAGGCTCCACTCCCTTTCTGAATGTGTGTTTTGGAACAAGCAGAATATAACTTTTTAAAAAAATAATTACAATTGGCTTTTAAAAGCTTTCTAACATTGATTTATTCCCACAAATCAGCCCTGTGAGCATTCCTGTTTTTTAAAAAATATGATGCCTAAATAGTAATTACCTATTTTTCCCAAATTTTTCCTTCTAAACAAAAACAGACTTTTCCAGACTATGAAAAAGGATTTATCTTGAATATACTAGAAAGAGCACCATATTTTTCTGACTCTTTGGTGACAATCAGTTCCATTTGAATATGTAAGATATGCTTTGAAATATCAAAGGAGAATTTAACTACCCAGCTGGGCTTAAACCTGTTGTTCATCATTAGAAATCAAATAGTCCTAAAAATGTTATACCCTCACTTGGCCAAGTCAAGTCTCCAAAATTGTTTCTATATCAAATTGGCCCAGAAAACATCATCAAAATCTATTCACTAAAGTGGAATTACTTTAATCCTCTGTTAACTAAATTCACTTGTAATCTCCTCCCCACAAACACACCATTTAGTGTTCAGATTACCACATTAAAAAAATGTTCTTTAATAATATATCAACTCTTTTTAGAACTCATATTGTTAAATCAATCTAAACTATTCCTTGAAAAAGAATTTCAAAAACAAAATGCAACATTTATAGAAATTTTAAATGCAGGGGAGAAGTTAGGAAATAATATCTTTAGAAAAAGATTTTAACATCACTAAAGTATTTCAAATATAACAACTGAATCCTACACATTTTAAAATATTAATTAATTAACTTTTTTGGCCACTCCATGCAGCTTGTGGATCTTAGTTCCCCAATCAGGGATTGAACCCAGGCCCCGGCAATGAAGGCACCGAGTCCTAACACATCCAAGACATATCCAATGTTATCTAGAAGGATCCCAAGTGACGAGACTGATTTAAATTCAACACAGCTATAATAACGAAGTCACACCCTGTACAGGAGGTTAGGTTCTACAGCCAGAGTAAGGCAAAAACTGGTCAAAATAACCCCTTCAAAAATCCTTTAAATAGTCCATAAAGTATACTGTTCTGTGCATACTATAATCTCTATATATAAATCCAACTCAGCTGGCTTTTCCTCCAGCATTAGAATAGATTGCTGTTTGTTCTGTGGAAAATCAGGTAAAGTACTTGGCTTGCTTTTGGCAACTATGTTGTTTTAAAAACACTTTTTATTGGGGGAAATGAGGAATTCTTTGCTATTTCTCTCCCTAGTTAGGCGTTTTCAACTTTTGTAAAATTCAAATAAGTTAAATATACATATGATATGACTCTGCTGAACATGACAAGTTTCTGAATGTTCATTCAATTGAATTCATGGGGAAAAAATTGCATCTGAGATGGCTACGAAGGCTGAATGTGACTTATATGACTCTTAAAGAGAGAGCATTTCTAATGAAAAAAAAAAATTTTTAATCAAGAAAATCTTCAGTACTGTAGTAGAAATAGAAGCCAGAATATGAACAATAAAAGAAAGAACGGAGTTGTGAAGTAGAAACACTGAATAAATCTGATTATTATTTTCATCAAATTCTAAGATAAAATGAAAACAGGGAGATATGGCATTAGCTTAAAGAAAAAGTAGGGTCCAAGGAAGAGTTTTTGTTTGTTTTGGTTTTGTTCTTTTAGGTTTTATTTTCCCTTGAGCACTAATAAATGAGGCAGTGTTGAAAAGTATTATTTTTACATTCTTTCTCTGATGCTTGTCTTGCTACTGAACTACCATTTGTTGCCAAGAGGACAGAGTGTCCAGCAAATCATATCTGTTTCTATAAAAAGATCAGAAAAGAAAAACATCAAGCAGACTATTTGGTGAGACAAAAATCTGCCTCCTTAAAGAAGTCTCCACGAATCTTAAGAAAAACATTTTTCACCAGAAATTTTACAAACTTTTCAGGCATATAGCATTTTGGCTCATTTACTTTTAGTAATTACAAACATAATTTTCAAGAAAAAAATTCTTATCTTGGCACTTTAAGTAGACTTTTAATTAGCCATCAATAACAACAACTTAAATCTAAAATTTTGAATGTGATAAAATACGAAAATTGCTTTATATAAAGTTTCTACAAATATTACTTTTATGATAGATACAAGCAAAACAAAAACTATCACATAAGATTAATAGAATTTTGAAGCAGAAATATTTTTCAGCGGAAAGTGAACAGAAAGCTTCTTTATACCATAATAGAGATCAAATAATTCAAGAAATCACACTTTCTTTAGACCTAAACCCTCTGTGCCTAGTACAGTGCTTGGCACATACCAGGAATGTTTGTTTCATAAATGAACAAATGTTTTATAATGATCTACCATATACCACTCACTCTAATCCTCTAATCCAAGCCATCCCTCCCAAAAACTATAAAACAAATCTGATTCTATTTGAGGTCATTTAACTACAGAATAAGTGGTTATTGTCCTATCCCCATTGTAGAAAATAAACTGCTAAGTCAAACTATACTGACTTTATCCTTCTTTTGTCCTAAAAGGAAACAACAAGTACTATGAATACCCTAACCATCCCAACCTGCCTTCCCCAAACACATATCACCACTACCACCTTCACAAAACCACCACGTAATTAAATCTGGACTCTAAATGTAGAATAGAATATTTATGATTCTCTGATTCCCTTGCAATTTCACATAAACTGACTTTTACTAAAGTCATGCAGATAGAGAATATGACTATTTAACACAATAATCACAAATAACACCCACACAAAGGACATAAATATTCACTGAACATCTACTATACACCATGTACTATGCTAGTCTTTATACATACAGTTAAGTATTGTTTTGTTTATTTTACAGGAAAACAAACTAATGTTCTCTAAGACCAAGTAACCTACCCAAGTTTTAAACCCTAAACTTCCAGCATTCACCAAGCACTTTCCTATGGGACTATGGTATAAAGATTGATCTGAACATTTAGAGGATATTAGGCACTAGTGGGCTTCCCTGGTGGCTCAGACGGTAAAGAATCCACCTGCGGTGCGGGAGACCTCGGTTTGATCCCTGGGTTGAGAAAAATCTTCTGGAGAGCACAGCAACCCACCCCAGTATTCTTGCCTGAAGAATCCCAATGGACAGACGAGCCTGGCGGGCTGCCGTCCACGGGGTTGCAAAGAGTCAAACATGACTGAGGGACTAAGCACAGCACATACAGGCACTAGTGAAGGGATGAGAGAAAGGGTACACCACTAGAATGGATTCTACTTTCAAGCACTGAACAACATATGCTTATATTTATATTAAACGTAAATTAGGAAATGCTCATTTGTTTTAAAATGTTTGTATATAAGTGCTTTTTAAATGAAAGTTACCCTAATTCTTTAAAACATATAACTCAATTTCTTTTTAGAAACAGTCACATTCAACTTCATCACAATACATTTAAGTTGATGCAAATTTCACCTGTACTGAGCTATGTGCTTCATCTTTCTTAGAATCTCTCTCAGAAGTTCAGTCTTCTTTTTTAACGAGGAAAAAAACAGTATCTTGCTCAAAAAAAACCCCCCAAACTGTGGCTTGTCTATGAATCCATGAAAACTGAACAGATTTTAAAATATGAACCAGGGAGACTACTTCAACTGGAAAGAAATCCTAAAAATGTAAAAGTAAGCCACTTTCCTAGAAAGTTGACTTAATAACCAAATCCTTAAATCACATTTTACTACAGTTTAACAGATCATTTTTCACAATCGACAGATATGTTTTATGTTTATGATATGAACTACATAAGCAATTAAAAAAAAATCACAATCTTGGTATAAATTTTTCATCTCAGAACATTATGTGTTCACTGAGCATAAAAATGGTTCTACAATATAGGAGTACACAGACTACCACACAATTTGTTTTTGCTTTTAAAAGTTAAAAAAACTAACTTTATTTTATAAATTTAATAAATAAATACATAAATACACACAGAAATAAATAAGAGATACATTTAGTAAACCTGTGCACTGGAAGACAAAGAAAGCAATTAGTATGGGAGAGTTTAATGAACACAGCTTTAAAGCCCTTCTGGAAATTACAGGCTTGATAAAAGCACTAACGTTCTACCAGTTGCTAAAACAGGTGCTACTGCCAATCAACTGCATTTGCCGAAGCTGAAGCATAAAGACATTAATTAATCTCTATACTGAGACCAATGGCTGCCTGCCATTTTGATTACCATTTTTTAAAAAAGGGAAAAAGATACAGTCCTTATATGGCCAAATACAACTCTAGGTAAACTACAATTCTAGGTAAGCGCTGTATCTACTTACTTAGTTATATTATTTTCTGGTGTTCTTTATTCTAAACCCAAAACTTCGGTAGGTTGGAGTCATGTGTCTTACAGTCTCTCCACCTGTTAGTTACGAGTTATTTCTAGTACCACAAAGAATATGAAAGTATTTGTGAGATACTTGGGGAGAAAGAGTCCTTCTTTGTTGTTGTTCATTTTGAACCTTTCTATCAAGAGATACACGACTCACAGAGGCATTCTTTAGATCAAATCTGCCTTTTCATTAGAACTTACCCACACTCCCCTATCCCAGCTCTCAAAACACACAGACACCACACATATCATATACCACACACACACACACACACACAACATATACAGCACACACGCACACACACACCCCTAAATATTTTGTCCTACCACCATCATATCCTACCTACCTTTATCATGTGAACTCTGTTCAGAGCACTGCTCAGAATTTAACAAAGGTAACAATACTTAATGCTTCCAAGTCTGGGCAATTTTTTACAAAACTGATTCTGAAGTTCTTTTAAAATATGCTGGGACAAGATGCCAAAGAAATTGTTTCACATCCATTTGAAAACATGTAAATATATATATAAAGTGAAAAATATATATGAGTGTTCTTTTTATGATTTTCCATCCTTTCAATGTTTCAAGTTAACAGTGATCCTTGAATCTTAAGTAACACTATCTGTTCTACATGATTTTAAAGTTGCTTTCATTCAACTGTACATGCCTGTGACCTCCACAATGACCTCTACAAAAGCAGTTGTGCACTTTACTGTGGTGCAAATCCTCACAGACAAGTTGAACCTGTTCTTTTTGGCGCTGAGCCCTTTCTCTGAACACACAGCTGAGATTTATTATAAAAGGGGAACGAAGGGGCATTATTGCACAACATTTATCCTTCACATACAGCCAAGTATAATCTTTTACAACCTTTGAGAGCTCTTAAATAAACAGATCTTCTCTTAATTGCATAAAGAGTTTCTTATTTGTCACCAATCATATGGCATATTGAGATTCATTTTACATTAGGAAAAAGCTAGCACAAAAAACATACATTCTAAAAAGTTGTTAGTCTCTCAGTATTTATTCAAAAATAATAATACTCTGAACACTCAGACCTAAAGATACTTTGAATACTCAGACCTTGATGTTTTTAGCAAGTTCAACACAGTGAGGTAATGAACGCCTGTCTTCAAGAAGCTATACTTTAATAGGTTTAAGAAATCTTTCTATAGCACTTTTATGGGTCTTTAGAAAACATTTCAGAGAAAATATTAACCTTTACTTTTATACTGTCTTGTGTTTTCTTTTTAATTTCAAAGTTCAATTTTAACTAGCTTTTCCATAGCATTTTAAAAACAGTTACTATTTCTAAAGAATTTTGAACTGAGCTCTGATACACATAACTGTTACCAGGCAGATTTCACTTCAACAGCAGATCTGATACTGTGGGGGAAGAGAAATTTCATGAAATCTAAGAAGTATCTCTTATAACAGAAATTACCACACCATTTACATTAATTCTTCAGGATTTGCTAATTGATTCATCATCAAGACTTGCCTGTGGAAAACAAAGAAACTACTATAACCTCAAGTATTCTTATCCTGAAAGTCAGGTTCAAACTAGCTTATCAGCTAACTGCTCAACATAAAGGAAACTAAAATATGTTGATTCAGGTGAATATTTCCTTGCTCTAAGTTCTTCTGATCTTTTTCATTACTATTAAGTGTACAAACAATCAGGGAAACGCCTGTAGACTCATGGGAGGGGAGAGGGTGCATTGTTTAATGGACATAGGACTTCAATTTTACAAGATGGAAAAAGTTACAGAGACTGATAGTAGTGGTGGTTGCACAACAATATGAATGTATTTAATACTATTGAACTATATACTTAAAAATGGTTAAGATTGTAAATCATATGTATTTTACCAGAATAAATTTAGTTTAATTTAAAAGATAAAATTATTATTTTTTAAAGGTTGATTAATGAATTGATTTTTAATGGTGAAAAAAATCTAATGTTATATTTTTAGGAATCAGGGGTTCATAGTGAGCAAAACAGACATATTCACAGATGATACCAAATATATTCTGTAAAGACAAAATAAGTAAAGAGTTAAATAAGAAATTTCTTTCAGTAAATTTATACATTTTAAGCAACTATTTATATTGCTCCAGGCCTAAGAAAAGATGTTTTAAACAATGTGTCTCTCTAATACTCTCCCCTTCTGTCTAGGGAATACAAGTAGAATTTCATGAGATTGGACATTTTTAAACTTCGTCACTAAAACAGAAAAAAAATTTTTATGTAAATATGTAGTCTTTCAGAAAAAACTTATATTAAATTTTAATTGTTTTTGCTAGCATTACATCTTTAAATAGATATAATTAGCATGCTAGAACATCACTAACCAGTTTCATTTATAATGTTTATACTACTTGAGGAAACATAAAAATTGATGACAATAACTATAAAACATGAAAAAAATACATAAAAAACGTCTCAAGACTTGATCTTACACAATGTTCTAACACTATGTCAACACTGGTGGTATTTTTTAAATACCTAAGCCCTCTAATTCATTTTGAAATGCATGTGCTTTAAGATTTCCATAATATCCAAAACCACTCTTGATGAAGTCATAACTATAATTAAAAATAACATCCAAAGAACCCACAGTTGCAATGTTAAGCAGGTTAACCCAAGTTAACCTCCAAATAACTTAAAGCAGCTGTAAGAACAATTCCAGTCTCCATTTATTTTGGTTCTTCACACTACAACAGCTTTCTCATCTGTCTCTCTCTTCTTTCTGGCAAGAATGCAAACAAATACACTATCTGCCAATAACTCCTTACTCTTTTAAACTCCTCATATTATGTGTCCTCATTGAATAATGCAATGTTTAAAATACAGGCTTTGGAGTCCAAAAAAGTCAAATCCCAGCTCTACCGTGGGTAGCATTTTTTTAACACGCCTCATTTTTACCTGTAAAATTATTTTCATGACTCAAATAAAATATATTTAAAGGACAGAGCATAGTCTAGTATGTACAAAATGCTACTCTATTATCACCTTCATCAGGAAGAGAAAGAAGAGGAATATTTTGCACCATTGCCATAGACCATCTATTAGTCACTACCACCAGATAAAATCACCACAGGCAAGTATTAACATATGAATGGTAACCTTTCAAAAGCCTGCCTGTAAGAGCTCAAGACATTTTCCTACAGAAACAAAGTTTTGAATGAGGGTACAATCTTGAAAGTAGGCTAACAATATATAAAACATTAATTATCTTAAATTTAGTAGAGCTCTGGAAGCAATACATGAGAGAAAACAAAGAAAAGTTTGCTTTCTCTTTCCTGGGTGCAACACTGGCCTTAGGCAAAACTTCAAATTTCTGAAATTTCAGCTTCCCCGATTTTGCCTTTTGTATTCCTATCCAGATTTACTATCTTTCTCAGGCATTTTATGTCACCACAACACTGTAACACTTAGTTCCTAATCAGAAACATTCCACTCAAACCTAGTGATTCTCAATGTGCTCCATGATCTTAAGTCACCAACCTACATCTCACCACAAAACTTCCTGATATCACTAAGGTGTTAGAAGTAAAGAAATTGCATTGCATGATTTTACGTAGTAGACATCTGGTTTTTATTACATTATTATTGCTTTTAAAAAGAACATTTGTAAAACATTTTTTTCTGGAACAAAATACAAAGCAGTAGTTACCTTTTAAATATATGGGCTAAACTGTTTACAATAGCCAGGACATGGAAGCAACCGAGATGTCCATCAGCAGACAAATGGATAAGGAAGCTGTGGTACATATACACAATGGAATATTACTCAGCCATTAAAAAAAAAATACATTTGAATCGGTTCTATTGAGATGGATGAAACTGGAGCCCATTATACAGAGTGAAGTAAACCAGAAAGAAAAACACCAATACAGTATACTAATGCACATATATGGCATTTGAAAGATGGTAATGATAACCCTATAGGCAAGACAGAATAAGAGACACAGATGCATAGAACAGTCTTATGGACTCTGAGGGAGAAGGTGAGGGTGGGACGTTCTGGGACAATAGCATTGAAACATGTATGTTGTCATGTGTGAGGCAGAACACCATTCCACGTTCGATGCATGGGACGGATGCTCAGGGCTGGAAGTTGGGACGGCCCGGAGGGATGGGATGGGGGGGGAGGTGGGAGGGGGGTTCAGGATGGGGAACACATGTGGACCCATGGTTGATTCATGTCAGTGTGTGGCGAAAACTACTACAATATTGTAAAGTAATTAGCCCCCAACTAAAATAAATAAATTTATTAAAAAATATATATATATATGGGCTAAGAAATATTCATTGATCATTTTATACCTTGCATAATGTTTTTGTGTTTTTAACAAGTGTCCACAAATTATCTGGGCCAAATTTTTCATCTTCATGTTTCCCTATATAAAAATCAGATTCTCAAAAAGCATTAACATTTTTCACAATGAATCAACTATGGTAACATCAGGAATTCCACAATGAAAACTTGGAAGAGTACAGAAGCCTTGGGTAAAATCTGAGTGTCCATAAATAATGAAACTCAGAGAATCCTATAAGTATACAAAATATTACACATCATCTCCAGTCTTACTGGCCACTTGATTTTGAATCTCTTCTTCAATATCCCTAAGTATAACTAAACACCTTACAACTTATCAACCAAAGTACCAGAATAGTTTATAGAGATATGCCTCAGTACCTAAATAAATGCATAAAAGTATACACTTAGCTGAATGAAGAAGGGATGAAACCTATGTGACACAACAAAATGTATCTCTATGTGCACAAATCACAATATTTGTCTTACAAAGTTTAACTACAACTTTTCTTGTCTTCATTTTCTTTATCTCATAAGACTTTCTAGGAAATATGATATTTTTTTTCTTTTTTGGCCACACCATGTGGCATCTTAGTTCCCCAACCAGGGATGGAATCCATGCCCCCTGCAGTGGAAGCATGGAGTCTTAAGCACTGGACTGCCAGGGAAGTCCTGGAAGCATGACTCTTACTGAAGAGGGATATGCTCTTGTTAAGAACAATGCACTGACATCAGTCGCCATGGTAATACAAATACAAATTCATAAATACTTAGGATGCACCTTTAACTAAAGTATTTTAGTCAATAAAGCAATAGATTTCTTAACTATGAGTTCACCTAAGGCTTTAACCTAGTCTGCATTCTTGGTTTCTGTTTTCAATAATCCCAAGTGATGGCCAGACTAATATTTGTTTTTCTATACATCTACCACACAGTATCTGCTCAATAGAAATTCCCATAAAATGTGAACCCAATAAAGAATGGAGTTACTTTTAGAGCTTTTACTATCTGCAAAATTAAGTTATTCTTTAATCATTCTTTAATGACTTAAAAAGTCATTAATACTTTTTAATGGACTGCATCATTATTTCCTATTAACCTATTTATAACTTTGAACAAATTCTTCTTCCTTTGTGTTTAGACTGCTTAAAATTTTGGGGAAGTCTACATCCACTTCTAAGACTTATGTTTAGAGTTAGTCACTTAACTCTCTTCCTTTTACTCATTTTCAGCTTCTTTAATTTTTAAAAAAATTATCTACTATCTTACCTAGGAAGGAACTAATAAGTTAAATCTGGAAAACAGTTTGTAATTTACAGTATCTAAGAAAATCATTCGAAGAATCTGTTCTGAGCTTACTTTCACTTACTTTCATTTTATTTTCACAAATAGCATATTACAAAATATATTCCAGTCAATAAGGCATATATTATTCCAAATGAAGAAGGTTATTTTTCCATGTCCCATAAGCATTAACTCATAGAGCCAGAATTTGAACTTCCTCAGTCTGATACTCGGAGAAGGCAATGGCAACCCATTCCAGTACTCTTGCCTGGAGAATCCCAGGGACAGGGGAGCCTGGTGGGCTACCATCTATGGGGTCGCACAGAGTCGGACACGATTGAAGTGACTTAGCAGCAGCAGCAGCAGCAGCAGCAGCAGTCTGATACTAAAGCCCTTATCTATCCCTAATCACACCACTATCCTGCCTATCTTCTGTAAAAAGCCAAATAAAAGTCTCTTGGTTGTGCCATTAAATAGAATATCAGGAGGATACAATTACCTTCCATTACTTCTCATTCTCAACCCAAATGCCCCTATTGGAAAAGTACAAGTTGCTACTATATGGAACACAAGAAAAATAACTGTGTTTAATCTTTGATAAAACACAGTGGGACTTTACTAGAACTAGTGACAGCTATAAAAAAACTATGCAAAATTATTTACTATTTCAAGGATAAGAGGTCTTGCACTAGAAATAGGTGATTAAATTTATGGATCTAAATCATCACTATAGAAACAAAAAGACTATTTTACAGAGCCATGTCATTATCAATAATCCTCTTAGTATATACAAAGGCAATGTCAGAGTTCCTACCCATGATCCTACGGGTTGGTTCAAGGTCTAACGTTATTTCCTGTATCAAATACTTTTTCCTTCTTTCATTTCCATCTTTACCTGTCTCTCTCCTACTTCACATGTTTAACTCAAGAAACACTCTGGTATAATGTTAACAATCTGAAGGCTTATATTCTGATTCTGACTTCCATTGTCCTCCTAGGCATAGAAGACATATTAGTAAAGAAGGACAAAGAGGTAGGATCAATAATACTGATGCTACTTATTTATATGTAAGTACATTCAATGGCATAAAATACTCTCCAATTAAAAATCTCATTAAGATGACTACAGATATAGAAATCTAGCACCACAGGCATTTCAAACAACTCAATATACTAATTTTAGATGTATTCTAAAAAATTCAAATACATAAATAAAATTCATTTTTACAGCAGAATATAATCAATAAAACTATAAATACTCAGGAAGTTTTGAATGAATGTTTATCACTGATTTGAATTAGCACTGTTCAATTTAAACATATGATCCCTCAAATGTAATGTCAAAATATGATCTGAAAGAAGGCACTGTTATTTATCTTATGAAAAAGTAATAAGCCCTAAATAAAATTCCAGCAAAACTATCTATAATTGTGTTTATGTGAATGATTTGCTGTTTCTCAAAAACAGCATGTGGAAACTCAGTAATTCTCAAACTTGCAAAGTATTTCCATGTGTTAACAAGAAAACTATCCAAAACAAACAATGCTTAAGAAGTATTTTATTATTTTTATTACCCTACCATCTGTTTTAGTCCTTTTTTCCCCCTTTGGTTCCACTCACCTTCTTTCTTTCTGTTGCCTGCCTATTGCTCATAGTAGCACTTCTAAAGAGTAAGGCAGCAAAATTAGATAGCATGTTGGGGACTTTAGCCCCAGATATTACTTGACAACGACATAGTCTAGAGTTAAATATCTATGGACATAAACTCCTAAATAAGTTAATACACACCTCAATGAAAATACTAAATATACTATGGTATCTTTCACCTAGTCTTCAAGATTATCATTCAATATTCACCAAAGGGAAAATATATTAAGATCAAGTGTTTCTTAAAAAAAGTTAATACCTTTTATTACTATAAGCCTTAATTTTACATGTGTTTTTATCTAACAAATATATAGAAAATAGATATATATGGGTGTGTGTACATAAAATCTGATGAGGCAGCAGAAAAATTTAAAAGCACAACATGAAGTAAAACAAAAAACTAAAACACTATTACCATTTATCACTAGCAAAGATGCTTAAGTAGCCCCTCCTCAAACAGGTATTGCTGAATTCCATGGCTATGAAAATATGAGGAAAAAGGCAAATATATAAAGAAATAAGTTATGATTATAAATATTTTTAAAACAGAGTAAAAACCTGTATAATCTTCCTTTAAAACTTACCTCTTTATACTAAAGCCCAAAAGAGGTGACAAAATCAGGGAAGCTGAAGCCCTACTGGGCTCTAAAAGTGTAGAAAGACAAAGAGAACATCTTGAAAGCAGTAAATGAAAAAATGACTATTGACATATAGTGAAGTTGTGAAGTTGCTCAGTCGTGTCCGACTCCTTGTGACCCCATGGACTGTAGCCTACCAGGCTCCTCAGTCCATGGAGTTTTCCAGGCAAGAGTACTGGAGTGGGTTGCCACTTCCTTCTCCAGAGGATCTTCCCAACCCAAGGATTGAACCCAGGTCTCCTGCACTGCAGGCAGACGCTTTACCATCTGAGCCACCAGGGAAGTCCATTGACATATAAGAGGACCCCAATAAGATCAACAACTGACTTCTAATCAGAAACCACAGAAGTCTGAATGTGGTAGGATGATATATTAACAATCCTGAAAGAAAAATACTATCAACCAAGAATTCTTTGTCCAACAAAACAGAGGTAAAATAAAGACATTTCAAGATAAACAAAGACTGAGTAATTTGTTGTGAGCACACATGTACCACAAAAAATAATAATAGTATTAAAGAAGTCTTTCAGGCTAAAATGAAACAAAAGCAGGTAGTAACTAACTTGTCACAAAGAAATAAAGAATATTAAAGGGGTAATTATATGGGTAAATATAAAAGACATGAAAAAAAAACCTTTCTCCCCTTTAACTGAAAAAATGGTAAAACTCTGTAATTTGGCTTTTAACATATAAAATATATATGACAATAATAGCACACAAGAGTAAAAATAAATGGAGTTAATCTGGGTCAAAGATTCTATATTAATGGTACTGAATTAGTATTAACATGAAGTAGTATGCAATAAGTTAAGATGCATATTGTAACCTTAAAAAGTAACTCAACAAAATACAGCAAAAACAAAATTTTAATGTTGAAACACAAAACAAATCAATAAAAAAAAAAGAGGAACAAAATGGACATGTGACATATAGAAAACAAATATAAAAATGGCTAATGTAAACTAAATCATATCTATAATTACATTAACTATAAATGGGTAAATACACCAATCAAAGGGCAAAGACTGTCAGATTGGAAAAACAAAATCCAACTATACAATGTCTATAAAAGACACATCAGGATCAAATACACAGAATAGACTGAAAACAAAAATGTGGAACAAGATAAACTGTTCAGAGAGCCACAAAATAGTCTTAAAGAAAAAAACTGTTACATAACTGAAGACAAAACTAGACAATTCAACAATAAAAATTTCAATATTCCAATCTCAATAACTGACAATCTTGACAGAAAACCAGTGAGGATACAGAATATTTAAACAACACCATTAATCAATCAACATGATGCAACATCCAGCACTCCACCCAAACAACAGTAAAATACATATTAGTTTGAAGTGAACATAAAACATTTTCCTCAATAGAAAATATATGGGGCAATAAAATAAGTATCAATAAGTTTAACAGGATTAGACTCATACAATGTAATTCTCTGACCACAAAAGACTTAAACTGGAAATCAACAAGAAAAAAGAATTCAGGAAATTTATAAATATTTGGAAACTAAACAATACACTGCTAAACAACTGATGGTCAAAAAAGAAATAACAAGAAAAATAAGAAAATACTTTCAACTATATAAAAATTAAAACACAAATTATTAGGGGAGCTAAAGCAGTGCAGACAGGGATTTATAGCCTTAAATTCCATTCTAGGAAAGAAGAAAAATCTCAAAGCAATAACTTAAGTTTCCCTCTTAAGAAATGGGGAAAAGAACAGCAAAGTAAAGAGAAAGAATATAATAAATATTAGACTAAAATCAATAAAACAGAAATCAGAAACAACAGGGGAAAAATCAACAAACCCAAGGATGATTCTTAGAAAAGATCAACAAAACTGCCATAGTGATAGCCTGACTGACCAAGAGTATAAAAGAGAAGACACAAACTATCCAAGTAGGAAATGAAAGAAGTGACATCCCACCTGACCCTACAGAATTTCAACTTATATGAAGTCAATCAATTCCAAGCAAGACTCAAATTACTAACAGGGAGAGAGTGACAGAGGAAATGAGAGGGAAAGAGGAGGAGAGAGAGGGGAAAGAAAAACAAAAGAAAATGAAAAGGTCTAAACAGACCATATGAAGTAAGGAAATTTAAAAGTACTTGGAAAACTTCCCTTTTAAGAAAAGCCACAGCCAGATAGTCTCACTGGTGAAATCTATCAAATTTTAAGGAAGGAATACTACCAATTCACTACAAATTCTTCAAGAAAACAAAAAAGTAGGAAATATTTTCCAACTCGTTCTATGAAGTCAATATTCCCTGACACCAAAACCAGACAGTCATGCTGTAACATGAATGCAGCATTAAAAGTATTATGTTAAGGATGCTAGATTAAAAGACTACATATTGTTGTACAATTCCATGTACAGAAAAATGTGCCAAAAAATCAAAGGCAACTCTATAGAGACAGAAAGCAGAGAAATGGTCTTAGTGTGGGAAGACGAACTAACTGCAAACTGTCACAGGAATATTTCTGGGGTGATGAAATATAGTAAAGTCCCCTACATATGAATGAGTTCTATTCTGACAACAAAGTTAGCCTAGATACCCAACTTACACAATCAGCCATATAGTACTATACTGTAATGGGTTTATCATAATTTTCACACACATAATACATAAAAAACAAACACAAAAAATAAAACATTTTTAATCTTACAATACACTACTTTGAAAAGTACACTCATACAGTACAACAGCTATACAGGGGCTAGCATTGAGTGAACAGGAAAGCAGAGTCACTGATTGGAGGAGAGATGGGGGTAGAAGATGTGAGAGCTGTAGGTAACATTAGTAACAGAAGACAGAGGGCAAGCTGCAATTTCACTCTCACCTGACAGTAATGGAATCCATGTTCACATTTGCAAGTTCTGAACTTGAAGGTTCCTATGTAGGGAATTAACTGTATTCTAAAACTGTATTATGGTTGTGTATCTCTTTAATATCACTAAAAATCATTAAATTATAAACTTAATACAGGTGGATTTTATTGTATGAAATTATACTTCGATAATCCTGTTCCAGAAAAAAACTGATTCATTGAATAAATCAACAGTTTCTTGCTAGATCTATCAAAATATAAAAGAGAATACTGGAAATATTAAAAGAAATAGTACTCTAACACTTACATGCATTAAAAGAATTTTGAGGGAATATTACAAACATCTTTAGGCAACAAATATGATAACTTGGATGAAATGCTCAAATTTCTTGAAAACGACAACTTAAAAAAAAGAACATCTAATAGCATACATATATTTGTATAAATTTAGTTGACCAAAAACCTACATGCAAACAAAATTAGAGCACAGATTGGTTTCACTAGTGAATTCTATAAACATTTTTGGAAGAAATAACACCACCTTCTCACAAACTCTTTCAAGTGTAGGGGAGGAGACCCCACTTTCAAATAAGACCAAGTGAGCTGATAAGACTATTCCAGGCATTACTGGTAGAAATGTTACCAATATTACCCTGATACCACAGACAAAGACATCTAAAGGCAAAGAAAACTGTGGACTAATACTCCTCATAAATGCAGACATTTAAAATTCTTAATAAAAGTATTAGCAAATTAAATATACATGTATCATGACTATGGTTAATGATGTAGAATATATCACAGTAACATTTAACATTTGAAAATTAAACATTTGAAATTTAACATTTGAAAATTTAACTTACAACGTTAACAATATAATGTACTGTAGTGAAGAAAAATCATATTCAACATAGTAAAAAAGCATCTGAAAAACATCAATATCCACTCATAAATTTTCTAAAATTACTGTACACAAAAAATAAGATGAACTTTCCTCACTCTAATTGCATACATCCATGAAAATTCTACAACTAATATGATATATAATGTTCAAAGACTAAATGATTTTCCCTTTCGGTAGAGAATAAGGCATTGCAATTCAGCAAGACAAAGAAAACAAAGGCAGAAAGGAAGAAGTAAAACTGTCTCCACATGTACGTGGCATGAATACCCCCTCCAAAAAAACTCTAAAAGCAACTACTAAAAATAATGAGTAGAATGATCCAGAGCACAAGATATAAAAAGTTTACACTTGGAGTAAGCACAAGAAAAATGAAATTTCAAGTAACTATTTCCTTGAAATATCTCAATGCAAAGAAATAGAGGAAAACAATAGAATGGGAAAGACTCGAGATCTCTTCAAGAAATTAGAGATACCAAGGGAACATTTCATGCAAAGATGGGCTCAATAAAGGACAGAAACGGTATGTACCTAACAGTAGCAGAAGATATTAAGTGGTGGCAAGAATACACAGAAGAACTATACAAAAAAGATCTTTATCACCCAGATAACCACAATGGTGTGATCACTCACCTAGAGCCAGACATTCTGGAATGTGAAGTCAAGTGGGCCTTAGGAAGCACTACTATGAACAAAGCTAGTGGAGGTGATGGAATTCCAGTTGAGCTATTTCAAATCCTAAAGGATGATGCTGTGAAAGTGTTGCATTCAATATGCCAGCAAATTTGGAAAACTCAGCAGTGGAAAAGGTCAGTTTATATTCCAATCCCAAAGAAAGGCAATGCCAAAGAACGTTCAAACTACTGCACAACTGCACTCATCTCACATGCTACTAAAGTAACGCTCAAAATTCTCCAAGCCAGGCTTCAATGATACATGACCTGTCAACTTCCAGATGCTCAAGCTGGTTTTAGAAAAGGCAGAGGAACCAGAGATCAAATTGCCAACATCCGTTGGATCACAGAAAAAGCAAGAGAGTTCCAGAAAAACATCTACTTCTGCTTTATTGACTACACCAAAGCCTTTGACTATGTGGATCAAAACAAACTGTGGAAAATTCTTCAAGAGATGGGAATACGAGACCATCTTATCTGCCTCCTGTGAAATCTGTATGCAGGTCAAGAAGCAACAGCTAGAACTGGACATGGAACGATGGACTGGTTCCAAATTGGAAAAGAAGTACATCAAGGCTGTATATTGTCACCCTGCTTAGTTAACTTATATGCAGAGTACATCATGCGAAATGCTGGGCTGGATGAAGCTCAAGCTGGAATCAAGATTGCCGGGGCAAATATCAATAACCTCAGATATGCAGATAACACCACCGTCATGACAGAAAGCGAAAAGTAACCAAAAAGCCTCTTGATGAAAGTGAAAGAGGAGAATGAAAAAGTTGGCTTAAAACTCAACATTCAAAAAAAGAAGATCATGGCCTCCGGTCCCACTACTTCATGGCAAACAGATGGAGAAACAATGAAAACAGTGACAGACTTTATTTTCTTGGGCTCTAAACTCACTGCAGAAGATGACTACAGCCATGAAATTAAAAGCTGCTTGCTCCTTGGAAGAAAAGCTATGACCAACTAGACAGCATATTAAAAAGCAGAGACATTAATTTGCCCACAAAGGTCCATCTAGTCAAAGCTATGGTTTTTCCAGTAGTCATATACACATGTGAGAGCTGGACCATAAAGAAGGCCGAACATCAAAGAATTGATGCTTTTGAACTGTGGTGTTGGAGAAGACTCTTAAGAGTCTCTTGGACTGCAAGGAGACCAAACCAGTCAATTCTAATGGAAAGTCACTGGAAGGACTGAATAGTCATTGGAATATTCATCGGAAGGACTGACGCTGAAGTTCCAATACTTTGACTGCCTGATGTGAAGAGTCAACTCACTAGAAAAGACCCTGTTGCTGGGAAAGACTGAAGGCAGGAGAAGGGGATGACAGAGGACAAAACTGTTGGATGGCATCACTGACTCAATGGACATGAGTTTAAACAAGCTCTGGGAGATGGTGAAGGACAGGGAAACCTGTCATGCTTCAGTCCACAGGGGTGCAAAAAGTCAGATACAACTGAGCAACTGAATAACAAATCAAGACTTTGATTTGTTACTGAGTTACTGGAACTGAATAAAGAGAATATAAGTAACATACAATCCAGTAAGTTTAAATAAAGGCATCAAATGTGCACAAGCAACCCAATGGAGGAAAGTATTTTCAACAAATAGTACTGGAAAAACTGGATGGTCATATGCAAAAACTGGACCACATATATACTTTACATCATACATAATATTAATCCAAGATGGGTCAATAATCTACCTATAAAATCAAAAACCATAAAGCTTACAAATACGAGAATATTTTTTGACTTTAGGAAATTTAAAGGTTGATTATACTTACAGAAAATAGAAGGGGAATAACCTTAAAAGAAAAAAACCCATAAATGAGCCTTAATCAAAATCAAAATATTGGATCATCAAAACATACCGTTAAGAAAACGAAAAAGTAGAGAATTCTCTGGCAGTCTAGAGAATTTGGGCCTTGCCAATGGTTGGGCCTTGCCAACGGCCCAGGTTCAATTCCTGGTCAAGGAACTAAGATCTCGCAAAAACGCATGGCCCAAGAAAAAAACAAATTTTTTTAAAGAAAATGAAAAAGTAAGCTACAGACTGGGAGACATTATTTGTAGAACAGATTATCTGACAAAAGACTTGTATGCAACATTTTAATTCTCAAGGGAATACAAATTAAGATTAAGATCACAATGAATACCATTAAACACCTACCAAAAGAGCTAAAATTCAAAATGTTGACAGAATGAAATAATGACAAAAAGTGGAGTAATCAAAACTCTCATACTACCGGTGTGAGTACAAAGCTTTGCAGCTGCCACAGAGAAAAATGATCGGTATTTTCTTCTAAAATTTAAATACATATCCTGGGTGTTCACTGGAAGGACTGATGTTGAAGCTGAAATCCCAATACTTTGGCCACCTGATACGAAGAGTTGACTCATTGGAAAAGACCCTGATGCTGGGAAGGATCGGGGGCAGGAGGAGAAGGGGACAACAGAGGATGAGATGGCTGGATGGCATCACCAACTCGATGGACATGAGTTTGGGTAAACTCCAGGAGTTGGTGATGGACAGGGAGGCCTGGCGTGCTGCGATTCATGGGGTCGCAAAGAGTTGGACACGACTGAGAGACTGAACTGAACTGACTATAAATAAAAAATTTCACTCATATTCTAAACTAAGACTTTAAAACATGTGTTTACATCATCAGTAGAAAAGATGGAAAGCCCAGATATAAACCCACACACCTATGGTCAATTAATCTACAACAAAGGAAGCAAGAATATACAATGGAGAAACAGTCTCTTCAGTAAGAGGTGCTGGGAAAGCTGAACAACTATGAGTAAAAGAATGTAGACCATTCTCTAACACCACACACAAAAACAAACTCAAAATGGATTAAAGATCTAAATATAAGACCAGATACTATAAAACTTAGAGAAGAACATAGAACACTCTTTGACATAAATCGCAGCACGTACCGCCTAGAGTAATGAAAATAAAAACAAAAATGAACAAATGGAACCTAATTAAAACTTTTGCAGAGCAAGTGAAAGTCTCTCAGTTGTGTCTGACTCTTTGCAACCCCATGAACTATACAGTCCATGGAATTCTTTGGGGCAGAATTCTCAAGCCAGAATACTGGAGTGGGTAGCCTTTCCCTTCTTCAGGAGATCTTCCCAACCCAGGGATCAAACCCAGGTCTCCCACATTGCAGGTGGATTCTTTACCAGATGAGCCACAAAGGAAGTCCTTTGCACAGCAAAGGAAACCATAAACAAAATGAAAAGACAACCCACAGAATGGGAGATAGTATTTGCTAATGAACTGACCAAACAAGGAATTAAATCCCCAAAATAAACAAACAGCCCATGCAGCTCAATATCAATACAACAACCCAATCAAAAAATAGGCAGAAGATCTAACTAGACATTTCTCCAAAGAAAACATACAGATGGCCAAGAGGCACATGAATGGCCAGTCAGAATGGCCATCATGAAAAAGTCTAAGAATAATAAATACTGGAGACGGTGTGGAGAAAAGGGAACCCTGCCACAGTATTGGTTAGAAAGTGAATTGGTCAAAGCTATGGTTTTTCCAGTAGTCATATACAGATGTGAGAGCTGGACTGTAAGCTGAATCCTGAAGAATTGATGCTTTTAAATTGTGGTGCTGGAGAACACTCTTGAGAGTTCCTTGGACTGCAAGGAGATGAAACTAGTCAATCCTAGAGAAAATCAACCCTGAATATTCACTGGAAGGACTGATGCTAAAGCTGAAGCTCCAATACTTTGGCTATCTAATGCGAAGCACTGACTCATTAGAAAAGACCCTGATGCTGGGAAAGATTGAAGGCAAAAGGAGAAGGGGGTGGCAGAAGTTGAGATGGTTAGGTAGCATCACCAACTCAATGGACACGAATTGAGCAAGCTGAGCCTGGCATGCTGCAATCCGTGGGGTCGCAGAGAGTCAAACACGACTTAGTGACTGAACAACAACAACAAACTGGTACAACCATTGTGGAGAATAATGTGAAAATTCCTTAAAAAACTAAAACCAGAACTACCATAAGATCCAGCAGTGCCTTTTCTGGGCATATATCCGGAAAATGCTATAATTTGAAGAGACACCTGCACCCCGTGTTCACTGAAGCACTATTTACAATAGGCAGGTTATGGAAGCAGCCTTAATGCCCATCAACAGAGGAATGGATAAAGAAGACGTGACATATTTACACAGTGGAATATTCACCATACAAATGAGTGAAATAATGCCATTTGCAGCGTGTGTGCGTGCATGCTTGCTCAGTCATTCAGTTGTGTTAGACTCTTTGTGACCCTATGGACAGCCACCAGGATTCTCCCATGGACAGAGGATATAGTCTCCCATGGAATACTGGAGTGGGGTGCCTCTTCCTACTTCAGAGGATCTTCCCAACTCAGGGATTGAACCCACATCTCCTGCTCTGACAGGTGGATTCTTTACCACTAAGCCACCTGAGAAGCCAAGTAAGCCAGAAAAAGAAAGACAAATATCATATGATGTCATTCATATGTGGACTCTAAAAAAAAAATGATACAAGCAAACATTTACAAACAGAAATAGTTTCACAGACTTTGAAAACAAACTTATGGTTACCCAAGGGGGAGGGGGATGCATAAATTAGGAGTTTGGGACTAACATATACACATTACTATTTCATATATGGATATATATATATATATATAATAGATAATCAACAAGGACCTACTATATAGCACAGGGAACTCTACTCAGTATTCTGTAATAACTTATATAGGAAAAGAATCTGAGAAAGATATATGCATATATCTTTGGGTATATATACATATATATATATGGATATATGTATACATATACCTGAATAACTCAGCCATATACCTGAAATTAACACAGCACTGTAAATGAATTATACTCTAAAATAAAATAGTCAAATTTTAAAAAGAAGTAAAAAAATTAATAAAACATGTTTTCACAAAAATAACTTATATAAGCAAGTTCATAGAAGCTTTAATAACAGTCAAAAACTACAAAAAACTCAGGTAGTTTTCAACAACAGAACCACAAAACTGGTGTATTCAAACGAACAGAATACTATATAGCAATAAAAACGAATTCCTGATATACAAAATAACATGAATGAATCTCAAAATATTATGCTGCTATTTCAGCATATGACCATTTTATTATAAAAGGACTAGACAGACCATTCCCACATTTAGAACTAAAAAGCTAAAAAAATTATAAGAATCAATGGTTCTCAGAAATTAGAAATTGAGTATCAGTCAGTACAGGATTCTGATCCCCAAGGAAAAGGAAATGAAGAGATACCTGTATTTCTCTGGTGTAGTACATAGAGGCAATTTCCAGGCCATGATGTGTGGAAGGGGATCTCAAACAAAGCTTGCTTGGGAATCAAGGAAACGGAGAGCACACTTCAGGGCTGTTAAGGTAACTATAATTTAAAGGTTAGATTACCAGAAAAGAAAATGCTGCACACAGAGAGAAAACTCTGAAGCAGGGGTCGCAAACATTTTCTGTAAGGGGTAGATAAAATTTTTAGGTTTTGCAGGCTACTTAACTGCCATTAAAACATGAAAGCAGACAAAGACAATACATAAATGAATGAATATGGCTATGTTCCAAAAACATTTTAGTTACAGTAACAGGTGGTAGGTGGAACTTGGCCTGTGAACTGTAAATCTGCCCACCTCTGCTCTAGAGATCTACAGAATGATGTCCTTAACTTTTGCCTGGGTGATGTGCACATGAGTGTGAACTACTCAAGCTGAAGCTCCAATACTTTGGTCACCTGATGCGAAGAGTCAACTTACTGGAAAAGACCCCAATGCTAGGAAAGGTTGAGGGCAGGAGGAGACGGGGACAACACATAGGATGAGATGGTTGGATGGCATCACTGACTCAATGGACATGATTTGGAGCAAACTCCGGGAGACAGTGAGGGACAGGGAAGCCTGGCGTGCTGCAGTCCATGGGGTCGCAACTTGGCAACTGAACTACAACAAATAAAATAACTGGAAAGAAATAGCTCAGAAAAATTCCCAAAACTCATACGACCAGAACAGTCTGAAGTCTCAATAAACAAGGGAAAAAGGCCTCTCAACACATGGGACATCACATACAGAGCTCTCAAAATGGTACAACTTCAAAGTAGAGCTAAATTAGCCTAACATTTAAATCTCTTCTTAGAGACCCTAGCAATGCTTGAAAGAAATCCATGCAAGGATCTAACAGATTACAGGTAATTTAACTACAACCCCAAAGTCTGAAAATATTTAATGAAATGTCATAAATTACCAGGTATTCAAAAACAAGGCAGAAATATATAACCCACACCAGGAGGGGAAAAAACTGTCAATAGAAGCAGATAGAGAAATGACAGGATGGAATTATCAAACAAGGACATTAAAACTAAGTTCTTAAGAAGTGAATAAATTAATGCTTACAGAGGTTAAGAGATCTGCCCAAGATCATACAGTTAATATGTATGTAGTAGAGAAGTCACAATTCAAGCCCCTTATAATAATATCAGAACAAACCTTTTAAAATAATTCTAAAATAATAAAATTCAAATTTATAATTTTAATGATAGTGGCTATTCATTTTATAAAAATATTTAATTAGGTCACTTTAAGGTACTCACTATAGTATTATTTTAAGTTACGCTGCTGCTAAGTCGCTTCAGTCGTGTCCGACTCTGTGCGACCCCATAGACGGCAGCCCACCAGGCTCCTCTGTCCCTGGGATTCTCCAGGCAAGAATACTGGAATGGGTTGCCATGTCCTTCTCCAATGCATGAAAGTGAAAAGTGAAAGTGAAGTCGCTCAGTTGTGTCCGACTCTTAGCAACCCCATGGACTGCAGCCTATCAGGCTCCTCCATCCATGGGGATTTTCCAGGCAAGAGTACTGGAGTAGGTTGCCATTGCCTTCTCCATCTTAAGTTATAAGAATCTACATTTCCTTTACAATGATTGTATTAACCAAACTTGTATTTATTTACATGTAACTCTTCATAGATTTCTATAATTAAAATTAGAACATAATTTTTTTTATTTTATTAATTTATTTATTTTAGTTGGGGGCTAATTACTTTACTATATTGTAGTGGTTTCTGCCACACATTGACATGAATCAGCCATGGGTTTACACATGTTCTCCATGCTGAACCCCCCACCCACCTAGAACATAATATAATTTTATTGAAATAACACAAAATACCTGGAAACATTTAAATGCTAAGAGAAAGTAATCAACTCATATCTAATTATAAGACATAATCATTTATCTATGAGTTTCATAAATGTGTAAGACTTCTAAGACAATTTTTAATGTTAATTTGGCTTACATTTCAAAACACATTTATAGACAAAATCATTAACTCTAATATTACTTGCATTTTCACATGACTTCTTTGGTTTCTACACTTTGATTTGCCAGAAAAGTGGAAATTATATGTTAAGAATAGATTTAGTACTATCTGGTCATTTTATTTTTTGTTTTTCAAACAAACTGGTAATGTGCTTAAGCTATCCAGCACAACTGCAGCATAACTGACTACTCAGTAAAATTTTTATTTTATTTCAGATACACTTGGATATCAATTTTCTATAAACAAATGTTAACCATGAGTTCAATCTTTAAATGAGTTTGAATAATAAGCAATCCTTGATGAAAACAACTAAATTCTATTTGTTGAAATCAGAAAAGTGAATTTATATCACAAATGAGCTCCCTTCTGGCTTACCCACAAATAACATAAAATAAAAATTTTTAAACATCAAGGTTAAAATACTCAAACTGCTTTTACCTCTGACAACAAATGACATGCTCCCCTATATTGCCCTCCACTAATTAACAACAAAGGAACAAAAGCTATACTTAAAAACAATTCTTAGGTTGTCCTTGTGACTCAGTTTGTTTCCCGTTTGCATCAAAAGTGTAGCAAAGTACAGAACACCATCGTGTCTGAAGAAGTGCCAGATTCCCAGCCTTAGATTCTGGTTTCTAATTTTACAACATGATAGAGGTGTCTTTCTTTGCTTCCAAAAGACTAAGACTTAGTACTTAAATCTGTAGATATGCTGTATGGATATTTAATGATACAAGCTGGTAATAAATGGGAAGGAAAACTATTCCTTTGAGATCTCTTCACTGCCTCAAACAGGAATGATGTAATAATGGTAACCACATCTACTCTTTAGGGGAAAATATAGTTAGAATTATTTGTAGAATAAAAAAGAAACAGAGGTACTAAAATTATATTGTTGGAATTTGAACCAATTAGCTTAAAATAACTAGCAAACGACTGAGAAACAAAGTTACAATTCCTACTTTAGGAGTGCAAAGAACTATCTCCACAGAGAAGACAAAATATATAAAATTAAAGTTTCTCCTATTCATATATAAAACAGTGAGTAAGTGGAACTCTCTTAGATATTCAAGTTACAAATTATATATAAATAATTCTTCTAATACTCTACCCCAACATTTTCCACTCACTGAGAGTTTACATTCTAGGAAATAAAATTCAAAAAATTCAATCATTCTGTGAACACTCCTAACCAAAACATATTCAATCTCAACTCTACATATTTCAATACATAATAATTAAATCCTCATTTCATACTAATTATTTTATGCCAGTTTTTAACCCTTCATATTTCTCTAGGTTTACTAAATAAATAAATCCTCAGTCACACGGCAAAGGCTTTATTTCCAAAAACCTTAATTACATTTATATGTCTTCCTTGGACCCTCTCCAAGTTCAGCAAATCTGACTTCATTTGTTGTATTGTGTTTGACTTTCTTTAAGTACAGCAGCTCAGGAAAAGAAAAGGTCATTGCTCTGGCTTCTGTCCCTTAGGTTACCCTCCATACAATCAGTCCACTACTAGAAGCAATAGTTGAAATTCTAGCTATCCTCGAATGAGAAAGAATTTATGTTTTGTATTTTGAGCATTTTCATTAATTAAATAAGGTATAACAGAAACAGAATGAGTTTCAGTGCTATCTTTTACAGGTGATCTAAACCTCTCTGAGACTCAGTTTGCAGATCTGCAAAAATAGAAATATCTATCTCATGGAGATAAAAAACAAAAACATGCTACCTTTTATTAAAAGAAAACTATCACAGGTCACAAAGTCTTAAGCAATGTTGGGATCCTTGCCAACGTCTGTTCAATGAAAGCAACCCCTGGGATACAGGCGCTCAATAAATATTACTTTCATCCTGCATTTTAGGAATGATTCTTCCAAAAAGTGCAAACTCTTAACTTCATAAACATTTAGATTTTCATTTATATTACGTATCAATCTCCACATTCAGTAATATAATCAATCCACATAAAAACTGTCATTTTAAATTTTCACCATGCCCTTGAACCAAATGCCAAATTTTGCTAAATAATAAACAGTAATGATAAGTATTCCATCACATACTTAAGTTATTTTAATCTCAAAAAGCACTAAAGTAATTGGATCACCTCCCTCCCACCATACAAAAAAAAAGAAAAAAAAAACAATTTCAGATGGATAATACAAAATTAAGCAATAGAGTTCAAAACAAACCCTTAAGAGAGTGGGAAAACAATACAAAGTGATAAAAGTTATTTAAAATACATGACTAACAGATCCACAACATAAAAAGAACTTAGACATATGAGCAAGAGACATGAATAAGTATTTCACAAAATAGGATAGTCAATGCTCAGTCTCATTAGTGATCAGTGAAATAAAGTATAGATTAAAATCACAAAGCAGTAATAAATACTCACCAGAATGGTTACAGTGGAAAAAACAGAAAGGCACAAGTGTTGGTAGAAGTACGATTGGTAAAAGCCACTTTGGAAAATATTTTGGCAGTATCTCCTAAAATTAACATACATAATCACCATGACCAAGTAATTCTACTCTTAGGTGAATAGCCACCAAGAAATGTCTGTACATGTGCACCAGGAAATATATATAAAAATGTTAGCATAATGTATAATACTGAAACTCAAAACAACCTAAACATTCATAAACAGTAGAATGGATATACTATAGTCCTCCTATGGAACATTACCCAGCAATGAAAAGTGAAAAAAACACTACATCTATATGCAGAAACATGGATGAATCTCACAAATATAAGATGAACAGGCAAAACATTAATCAGGTTAAGGCATACATGCTTAGATGTTAAAGTTATTTAAAAAAGCTAGATAGGGACTGCCATAGAAGATAAGAGTGACTATTTGGGGGAAAAGGAGTGTGGTGCAGCCTAGATGTAAGGAGTCATGAGGAGGACTTCGACAGCACTGAGAATACTTTTTTCTTTTAGCCGTGTGATGGTTACACAGATATTCACTTTGTGATAACTCACTAAGCTATATGGTTTGGTTCTGTGCACTTCTCTATATTTGTATTACATTTTTACCAAACAAAAGGTTGTAAAAAAGAGAGAAAGAGAAGAAGAAAGAAAATAAATAACGAGGTCACAACACTATCTGGAAAGATATCTAATATACTAAGCTAAATACTAAGGTCAAATGAAATACTGATGGCAAATAAGCACACAAAAAGGTGCTCAACAACATTAGTCATCAGGGAAATGCAAATTAAAAACCACAATGCGATACCACTATACACCTGTTTAGAATGCTTAAAATACTAAAATTCTTAATGCTGAGGATGCAGAGCAACTGGAATACTCAATGTTGATAGGAACGCAAGCTGGTACAGGCCCTTTGAAAAATAGTTTGGAAATTTTTTACAAAGCTAAATATTTTTCTCATATATAAATCATCAATCTCATTCTTAGTAGTATTTACCCACAACAAATTAAAACTTACCTACACAACTGTAAGCAAATGCTTACAGCAGCCTTGTTGATATTCATAACCAAGGAAACAACCCACATGAAAGAATTCTGAGGAGTGATGGAACTGCTCTACCTTATGATTTTATGATCGCTATACTGTTCTGCATCTGGCAAGATCCTGTATATCACAAATAATGACCTTTGTTGTATAGAAATTTAAAAAATAAATTGTAAAAAACTGTAGAACAAAACACTATGATCAAAGCAATGCCACAGATTTCCAGGATATCAATATGCCAAATTGATCATAAAATTCCCAAAAATTCAAGAATCCTAAAAATATGTATTACTTAATTATACAATGTAAAGAGATTATAATTCACTTAGACATTTAAACTATAACAACAAAAAGCATTGCTTGTAAAATGACTGTTGCACTTGGTTTAGCATTTTATATACATATTTTAATCATCCAAATAATCATATAAATCTATGATTATCTCAACTTTACCAATGAGGAAACAATTTCAGAAAGAGCAAAGTAACATTTTACCCATAGATACACATCTAGTGAATGGTGAAGCTGGTATTTAATCCCACTGTATCTTAGTCTTTCCAAGCCCATTTTCTTTCCTCTACACTTTAGTTCTTAGTTCAAAAGCTTTGGTAATTCCTTAATGAATAGTATGTTCCTTTACATTACGTAAAGATATGCTCATACTTCCTACATTTGTAAGCTTAAAATAGATCATGAATATTTTCTATTTTTCAGGTGCCCACATAACCACAATTATACAAAACAAAGTTAAAATATACAACTTCTGTCCTCAAGGTGTTTATAAATCTAATTAGCTGGCAAACATATGACAAAGTAGGCAATTTTAAAACTCAAAAACAATAGCTGAGTAGTAGAAACATGGTTAGTGTAAGTACCTTATAATAACAAAATAATTCTAATTGCTTCCTCCCATCCCTTGTATCATCACTGTCACTCATTTCACTTATATATAAGGACATGTGTGTGAATAAGTATACATGTGTATATACACATAGGCAAACATAGTCAGTGTTACTATTAAACTGTTATCTGTTAGAGCAATTAAGCACAAGAAAAATAAATGTTTATTTTATCTTCATTCATTTCTTCTGCAATGCTTTTTCTTCTGGATTTCTCATCTGTAGCATCTTCCTAGCCTCTAAAGAATCTCTTTTAACACTTCTTGCAAAAATGATCTACTGGGAAAAAAATTCTCTGTTTTTCTCTGATGATCTTTATTTCTCCTTTACTTTTAAAGTATAATTTTACACAGTACATTATTCTAGGCTGGTGGCTTTTTTCTCTCAATACCTTAAATATATCATTCCACTCTCTTCTTGTTTGCATGGTTTCTGAGGAAAAGCCAGACATAATTCTTATCTTTGCTCCTCTATAGGAGGAGCTTCCTCAGGATTTATTTTTTATCTTCAATTTTCTGTAATTTGAAAATAATATCCCTAGGTGTAAGGATTTTTTTTGCCATTTATCCTACTTGATGTTCCCTGAGCTCTCTGGGTCTTTGGTTTGGTATCTGATGTTGATTTAGGAAAATTCTCAGTTGTTATAGTTTCAAATATTTCTTCTGTTCCTTTATCTCTTCTCTGGTATTGCCAGTATGCTTGTGTTGTACCTTTTGTCGTCATCCCACAGTCCTTGCAATATTCTGCTCTGGGCTTTTATTCCCCGCAGGCTTTTTCTCTTTGGTTTCCAGTTTTCAAGAATTCTACTGACATATCCTCTTGCTCAAAGACTCTTTCCTCATGCATGTCCAATCTACTAATAAGCCATCAAAGCACTCTTCACTTCTGCTAGTGTTAGTGTTTCTTTTTTCTCTAGCATTTCTTTTCAGTTCTTTCTTAGAATTTCCATCTCTCTGCTTATATCTCTAGCATTTCTTTTCAGTTCTTTCTTAGAATTTCCATCTCTCTGCTTATACTGCCCACCTGTTCTTGCATGTTATCTACTTTAGCCATTAGCACTCTTAGCATATTAATCACAGTTGTTTCAAATTCCCAGTCTGATAATTCCAACTCCCCTGCCATATCTAATTCTAATTCTCATGCTTGCTCTGTCTCTTCCAACTGTGTCTTCTGCCTTTTAGTATACCTTGCAATTTTTTTTCCTTGACAGCCAGACATGACACACTGGGTAAAACAAACTGTTATAAACAGGTCTTTAGTAATGTAAGGTATCAGTGAAAAAGCTGGCTTAAAACTCAACATTCAGAAAACTAAGATCATGGCATCCGGTCTCATCACTTCATGGCAAATAGATGGGGAAATGGTGACAGACTTTATTTTGGGGGGCTCCAAAATCACTGCAGATGATGACTGCAGCCATGAAATTAAAAGACGCTCGCTCCTTGGAAGAAAAGCTATGACAAACCTAGCCAGCATATTAAAAAGCAGAGACATTACTTTGCCAACAAAGGTCCATATAGTCAAGGCTATAGTTTTTCCAGTAGTCATGTATGGATGTGAGAGTTGGACCATAAAGAAAGCTGAGCGCCAAAGAATTTATGCTTTTGAACTGTGGTGTTGGAGAAGACTCTTGAGAGTTCCTTGGACTGCAAGGAGATCCAACCAGTCCATCCTAAAGGAAATCAGTCCTGAATATTTATTGGAAGGACTGATGCTGGAGCTGAAACTCCAATACTTGGGCCACCTGATGCGAAGAACGCATTCACTGGAAAAGACCCTGAAGCTGGGAAAGATTGGAGGCGGGAGGAGAAGGGACGACAGAGGATGAGCTGCTTGGATGGCATCACCAACTCAATGGACATGAGTTTGAGTAAGCTCCAGGAGTTGGTGATGGACAGGGAGGCCTGGAATGCTGCAGTCCATGGGGTCGCAAAGAGTTGGACACAACTGAGCGACTGAACTGAACTGACGGTATCAGGGATGATAGAACAATTTATAGTCCTAGTCCTATAATAAGGTCTCATTCTTTTAGAAAGCCTGTGTTTCTGGACTGTGAACTTCACACACACTTCTCAACATCCCTGCCATCAGGTGGGGCAGGATGGTTAGAGTGAACTGAAGTTGTATATTTCCCTTCTCCAACATTTAAGACTGGAGCAGTTATAGTTGGGTATTTCCCTTCACCCACATCAGTTAGGCTCTGATAAAACTCAGACTCTGGTAAAATAGTTTATCCTAGAGGGCAAATCTTGTTAGGAAGAACAGAATGCTCTGGCACATCTTAAAATGGTTTCCCTTTTTTCCTTCATCTGTCAAAAGCATGAGGGGATTTTTCTGATATACACTGAGAGACTCTGGTTGAGACACAACAGGTAAGACTCACAAAAAGTGTGGGGCCTCTGATGATTCATATCCCCTGGAGTTTTTAACTCTTAGAGTTGCCCATACTGAGCCTCCAGTAATTTGTGAACCAATTCAAGATTCCCTACACCAGCACTGGTTCCCAGCAAGGCTGCTGTTCTGGGAGCTGCGATTCACTGTAGTCTCTTATCGGTCTCTTCAATTTTAAGGACAGTGGCTTGCTTTGGGATCTCTCTGTACTAAAAAAACTTGTTGATATTTCAGTGGGTTTTAAGTTTCATTTGTTGTCAGGTTGGAATGGCAATTTCCAAGCTTCTTACATGCCATACCAGAAACCAGAAGTCTGCATTTTAAGAAATGTTTTTCTATACCACAAGCTTTTAAAAACTTACACAGAATAATAAAACACATGCAAATTCAGTATCATATAGAACAAAATTGTGTTGCATACTCTGTAAATTATTATTTTTCACTTTCTTCTTATACTGCACATATTTTTATTTCTAGTCATGTAGCCTAGATCAGACACATCTTAAATAGTTGAATCTTCCAGTTTATCTGTAAAAATCAATATAAAGTTATAAAGTGTAACAGTTGACATATACCTTCCAAATAAACAATAAAATACAGCTTACCATTTTGATTCCTGTGGAAAACGTCCCTGGTTTTATAGGTTTAGGTTTCTCAATTTGCATTTCCAATTGGGTAGATCTATCTTTATGCTGAGCCAAAAGTAGAGCAACGGGGAGATCAGAACTCTCCTGTAAGAGGAGTTAAAGTGCAGTGTGAAAGTTGAAAAGAAAAAACTAAAGAGCAACCAGTCTTTTATTTTAAATTATGCCTTTCCATAAGCACTTGATGTCAACCTAAATATTCACTTTATGGAGAACACTTTACAAAAAACTTTAACATTCCATAATAAGAAAAGGCTGTTTTAGACTCATAAATCAAAATAACCTACAAAAATGGATTTTTATAAAATCCACATTAAAGACAATATAATAGGGTCTTATTTCATCTAGTGAAACCAACCATATATTTATTAAAATAAAAAAAATTAGAAGCTAATCACAAAGAGAGTAGTACAAAGTACTATAACCTAGATCAGATGTTTATCTAAGACACATTCTTTTAACCAGTGAATTCAGACTGGCTTGAAATTGCTTCCCATTAGATTTCACCTGAGGCCGTTTGGAAATGATCCTTGTTCTGTTTTTTTGTACAATGGAATGATTGTTAAGTACAACCAAAAGTACATTTATTTTCTCCTTTATTACTTACTTGTATAAATTAAGTCTAAATTTTTTAATTAGCAAAATAATAGTAAACATTTTTAATATCGTATATTGATACTAAAACAAGGCTACTAGCTACACAAATCTGCATACACACATATTAATAACATCATCAAATAACTAACTCTTATATGTAAACTGTTATTTATCCTATTTAAAATGAAGTCTTCTTACATGTTTAAAGTGCTACACAGCTAAGATCTAAACTAAATGTATCCAAGGCATTTTCCCTTCTGAGATGTCAGTTAAATAAGAACACAGAAACACATGCAGAAGGAAACCAGGAAGGAAGGAGATCATACACAAACACACAAAGAGACACACTGCTCTCTATACCAGCAAACAGAAAGAAAGGCACAAATATATTTCTATCTCCTATACCAAGGTGACCTATGAAAATAAAGTCATCAAATGGTCTAACAGATTTTGAAAATAGTAACTACCCAGAATTTAATCCCGGAAAAAACTATGTTGTTAAACATTTTAGAATATAAAAGTGAAGATAAAGTAGAACCTCATTTTCTTTCCAAATCCAACAACTTAATATTTTGGGGTACAAATATGGCTAACAAATATAGTTAAAAGACTTGTTTAAAGGTTATAGTACACAAGAAATTCAAATAACAAGCCAATTATTTCAACAGCATCATCTTAGAATAAACCTGTTTTTCAAAACTTTGCAACAGAAGTGGTTTGCAAGAGCAAATGTTTTAAAGATGAAAACTTTCAAAAGTAAATGGAAAAACACAAATTTTATTTATAATGCACAACTTTATTAAACAGCAAAATTCTTGAGACTTGGTTTTAGCAATAAAGAAGGAGAATGAATAAAATTCTAGAAGAATACACTTGAATACCTCTCATATTCCACAACAAAGCATTAGTAATACATTAATCATAGTATTGGGACTTTACTGGTGGCTTGGGAAGTATGGCATTACTGTGAATTCCTGCAGCTATTTGAGATTTCCATTAGGAATTTTGAAATAAAATGTAAACTTAAAGGGCATTTTAAATGGGCAGTGGCCCAAAGTATCTTTTAAAATCTCTTACTATCTTTTCATATGTAAAAACTAACAGAAGAAAAATAAATTTCCTTGGCTAAAAAGCTAAATCATTGCTTCCTAATTAATACTCTAAGTGAATTCAAATTCCATACCTAGTACTTACTCTAAAAAGTAAAAGTTCTTACATAAAAGCAAAACAATATGTGCACTTCAAAAAAAGTTGCTAATCAATACTATGCCTGTTTTAATCCTGGTTTCACTTTCCTACAAAAGAACTAGAATATTAAAATGTGTTGGTAAAACAGCTGAAATTTAATAAAAATAAGTATTCTAGAAATCTAAAACTAATTTTGATACAAAGGCAATGCAATTTACTTCAAATCTGCTATACTCTAGCAATCAAAACTTTGGAGTCTGAAAATCTTGTAAATGTTAAGAAAGAAACAAATACGAGTCTGCACATCAACAAAATCTATAGAGAAAAATAAATTATGGGAAACATACATGCTCTTAGGAATACAGAAAATGCAGATTCAGCCTTTCAAGTTATTTGGTTGGCCAAAAAGTTTGTTCGGGCTCTCCAGCAGTATCTTATGGAAAAACCCAAATGAACTTTTTGGCCAACCCAGTATTTCATTCTTAGCTTTCCATTTTTACCCTGAAAGGTTCTGTAAGCTATTTAATAGCCTGAAGGTACAATGCTCAATATTTAAAGAAATTTTAATTAAGACTACCTGTAATACTCATTAAAAGCTTTATAATGACCATTTTGAAAGATTATTTTAACTGACTTTGAGCAAGCCATCTGGCAAACAATATTCTAATAAAAATGAGCTACTGCATTTGACAATATTAGCCCTAGCAAAACTTAAGACATAATCTGAAGAGAATTTTCTAACAGGAATATAAAAAGATTTAATGTCAGGACCTGTTTAAAAATATTTTTTCAAATAGCTTTTAGAAAAAAAAAAAAAACCCTGAATTTACAGTTAGGATTAAATAAATGGACTTTTTAGGCAACATTTTAAGTCATAAAGATTAAGACCATAACATTAAAATTCTGTCACATAGAGTATAATGTAATGCCAACACTTTTTTAACAGGTTAAAAAGTGACTTTTAGCATAAGGACCAAAAACAGGAGAAGAAAAACTAATAAGGAGTACTTGTACTAGTTGTCTAAATTAGATCCAGAGAATCATTTTAAGATTTAGGCTACAAGATATATTTACAACACAGTCTTTCTAAATAAAATTTAACATATGAACATACATAGAAAAAATACAATGCATTCTTTTACATACTTAATAAAGATTCAGGAAAATAAAAAGAAATTTAATGAATTCTTTCAATTAGTCAACAAGGATGAAATGGATGTTAACATTTTAACAAAAAAATTTTAATAAATATTCAAAAATTAAAGTAACAATCTTTGAAAATAAATTTGAAAATGAAAACCAGAAATTCAAATTGAATTGGTATTCAAACCAATCTGTTGTAATTAATTGTTCTAATGAATACAGTAAATTGTTAAGGATTATTTAACCACTATGTTACATGATCTAAATAGTGACGAAAGTATGCACAGTAATGACTTGCAGGTGAAGAAAACAGGAAGGGGAGGGTAGTTCTTAACAAAAACCAATATTAACTCCAGATTATACACAATGTACAACACCGGCAGTTGCAGCTCAAAAGCCAAAAGCAGCTCAATGAGGCACCAAATTTCATGCTAAAAGACTAAAGATAAAAAGAATATACAAAAATAATTGCTGTGCAAAACTAGCTAATCTCAAAATAAAAACTAAAAATTCTTAATAATAAATGGAACATTTTTAGAAAGTTAGAGTGTATAATTGTCTTAAATCTAAGTTCAGTATTTGGAATTAATGTATAGAGGAAAGCATTAATAATGTACAAAGGAAAGAAAATCATGATCCTCTTTATATAAAATGATGAGAGAAAGAACCTTTCAAAAAAAAAACCTATAACACGAAGCTTTACAAATTCATTCTTTAAAGTTTTTAATTTCTCACAAGCGACATGTCCACAAAAAATGTAAAACACAATATGTATCATTTCAACTGTTAAAGCCACAACTTCGACTTAGTAGTTTCAAAAAAATTAATGGAAGTTACTAACAACAACAACAAAATCTTCCATGCTATACATTGCTACTTTCATGTTTTTGCTTTGGGCTACGCTGTGTGGTTTGTGGGATCTCAGTTTCTGATCAGGGACTGAACCAGGGCCATGACACTCAAAGTGCCGAATACTAACTATTTAGACCACCAGGGAATTCCTTGTCCTCATTTTTAGAACCAAATTTATGTTCCACTCATACAAAGTAGATAGGGTTTATGATAAGCATTTACTGTCCAAGCTTCACCAAGGCCCTTACTTTCTCACCTACTTCTAATTTATTAGGTTGGTGCAAAAGTAATTGTAGTTTTACATTGTTGAATTTGTTGTCTGATACTGGAATACATCTTTAAATAAATGTAGTTATGTTATACATCATTTTAATGTGCATTTCCCACTTTATATTTTTTTGTTAATGACATTACTTGCTATTTATTTTATATTTATTTTAGTCTACAGAAATGACATTAGACAAAAGGAAAATTTGAGCAACTTTTTTTATTTGAGTTCAAAATGGGTTGTAAAGCAGCAGAGACAACTTGCAACATTAACAACGCATCTGACCCAGGAACTGCTAACAAATGTACAGTGCAGTGGTGGTTCAAGAAGTTTTGCAAAGGAGAGCAAAGACTTGAAGATGAGGAGCACAGTGGCCAGCTATCAGAAGCTAACAATAACTGAGAGCATCATCAAAGCTGATCCTCTTATAACTACATGAGAAGTTGCCAAAGAACTCAATGTTGACCACGCTACAGTTGTTCAGCATTTGAGGCAATTTGGAAAGGTTAAAAAGCTTGATAAGTGAGTGTCTCATGAGCTGACCAAAAATCAAAAAAATTGCCATTTTGAGGTGTCATCTTCTCTTATTCTACACAACAGCAATGAATCATTTCTCGACTGGATTGTAATGTGAAAGGAAAAGTGGATTTTATACAACAACCAGTGATGACCAGCTCAGCGGTTGGACCAAGAAGCAGCTTCAAAGCACTTCCTAAACCCAAAACTTGCACCAAAAAAAGGTCACGGTCACTGGAGGTCTGCTGCCAGTATGACTCACTCACTACAGCTTTCTGAATCTTGGTGAAACCATTACCTCAGAGAAGTATGCTGAGCAAATCGATGATATGCACTAAAAACTGCAATGCCTGCAGCCGGCATTGGTCAACAGAATGAATCCAATGCTCCACCATAACACCCCACCGCATGTTGTACAACCAAAGTTTCAAAAGTTGAACGAATCCGGCTACAAAGTTTTGCCTCATCCACCACATTCACCTCACCTCTCAACAACTGACTACAATTTCTTCAAGCATCTTGGAAATTTTTTGCAGGGAAAAACACTTCCACAACCAGCAGGAGGCAGAAAATGATTTCCAACAGTTCATCAAATCCCGAAGGAGGGATTTTTATGCTACAGGAATAAACAAACTTATTTCTCGTTGGCAAAAATGTGTTGATTGTAATGGTTCCTATTTTGATTAATAAAGATGTGTTCGAGCCTAGTTATAATGATTTAAAATTCATGGTCTGAAACCATAAATACTTTTGTACCAACCTAATAAATAATCTTGCTTTCTCTTTTTATTTCTGGTTATATGGCTTAAATGCTTTTAGGGCAAAAGCACAGTAGAAAAATATACACATACACATTCACCTGGTCACAGAATAACAAACAGCATAGCAACTAGTAGACTGAAGAGTTAAGTATGTTAAACAGCACATGGAAATTAATTACGTAGCTAGAAAGGGGAAAGTAAGAATGTAAAAAGCCTTTACCAGAAAGGACAATTTCCATGTTGCAATTTCATCAGTATCACATTGGTTTATAAGCATCAAATAATATATTCTCAAATCTATGAAACATTTCATAAACCTTGGTTGTAATCTCTGCTATTATCTAATAATGTTGACTACTTGGGGAACTAACAACTAGAAAACACCAATAACTTGAAAGACATTACCATTTCTTTCAAATGTATTTTCCCCATGCAAAAATACAAAATACAGTTCTCACAGAGTAACCAGTCACTAAAACTTCAGCATGAAGCCAAAATACTTGAAAATGAGCTAGTTATTAGAAAATCAATATCAATCAGGAGAAAAGTGCTCTGAAAATATGTTTTAGTCAGTAAGCTTAGAAACACATCAACACCCTATTAATAGTAAACTGGCTTATGTTAATTATAGTATTACTCTGTTCTCTGAAAATAAAATAGATATTAACAAACATTTAAAAAAATAAATAAATAGGGGCTTCCTTAAAGGTTCAGTGGTTAAGAATCTGCCTCCCATGCAAGGGACATGGGCTCAATCTCTGATTTGGGAAGATCCCACGTGCTGCAGAACAAGGAAGCCCATGTGCCACAATTACTGAAGCCTGTGAGCCTAGAGCCGGTGCTATGTATGCAACAAGAGAAGCCACTGTGACGAGAAGCCCATGCACCACAACGAAGAGCAGCCTCCACTTGTCAGAACTAGAGAAAGCCCACATGCAGCAACCAACACGCAGCACAGCCAATACATAAATCAATATTTAAAACAAATAAATAAAATAAAAGAATAGAAGGTGAATACATGAGCACAAACTATAGAAATGCCATTTAAATACCATCACCCAGCATAATAGGAAAGATAAACCCTGAAGACAAAGGTTTTTATCACAATCAACATTAATACATACCAGTTCATCTAAAAAAGCCTGCTTATTCTTCCTTTTTAGAATCTGCTGCAGTTGTTCTTCTTTTTGTATAAATAGTCTTCTTTGTTCATTTTCCTGTCGTTCTACTTCTAAAGCTTCTTCCAATTCCTCCTGTTCCCGAGTCTGAAACAGTAACATTCATATATGGCATGAAATGAATTTAGTAACCAAAACTAAGTCTATATCATACTCCATACTACCTTTCTTCGAAGCATAAATTGCACTAGTCACTGATTGTTTAATAGTGCAGCAGCAGCTCCACTTAAAAAGAATTAATTTTCTTTCATGCAGACATGTTACTATTAAAGAGAATGACATCTAGCACTAAATGAAATCTAAACAAAGTATACTTATCCCAGCTGCAGAAATGTGGAAGCTGCTTAAGAAGCCTTTATTTAGGAGATTTAACAAAAAAAGCAAAACAAAAACCCAACAACAAACAGATCATCTCCATATAGAACTGTTAATTGAAACACTCCATATAAAAGACTGGTTCATTTAATAGAAACAATTTTCAAAATACATAAGATAATGAAAAGTTATCACAGTAGTTAGCTTCTTTATTCCAAGTTAAAATAAGTCTTTCTGATGCTTTTGTTCCAAACAGCATTCACTTAAGGTAAGGTATGAAAAACTGAAGTTATTTTCTAACATAAGCATATAAATTTCAAGGGTCCTCTCTGTGGACTAAAAAATTCAAAATCCAAAGCTAATATGTACAGAGAATGAACTACAGTCCTCCATTACTTCCCTTTTATGAAGTTCCTTAGAAATATTAAATACTTCCAGACTCTGAAATTTATTCCAACCCTAAGTCATATTTAAAAGCAGTATTACACCAACTCTTTGTTCTTTAAGTCTTATGAATGAGAAATATAGTAATATCCGAATGGCTTTATTTTAAATCCTTGACTGTTGCTCTTAAAAATGCAATACCTTTTGTTAATTCAACCTAATACTGAGAATTTATTGTACCTTGAGGCAAATACAGAATAGAGGGAGAGAGTATAATATGTTTTGGAATCACTAACATGAATTAACAGACACCTCAGAGAAAAGTATCTTTTTATGTAAAATAATATTTACATATTATTAATCTGTTAAGATTATATCAATTCACAAGTTAGATAAACTCCCAGCAATAAACAAGATTCCCAAATGAAAAAATATTTCCCTTATAATTCAAACTCAGTATATCCAAAATTAAGTTCAGCATTTGGTTTCCCAAAGCTGATCACCCTCCTGTATTCCTGATTTCTGCTAAGTGCACATCTACCTCTCAGTCAACTCAAGTTGAAACCTCAAAGTCATCCTTATTACTTCTTCTCCCTCAACCCCATCCCCCTTAAATTAAGTCAGTTGCTAAGTTCTAGTATCATTTCTCCCCTATAATTTTAAAAACCTCTATTACTGAGATTGCTATTCTAACTCAGGCACCCAGTGGAGAAGAAAATTCAAACTTGATCTAGAAAAACTACTAGGAATAAATGTACAAAGTTAGGGGGTAAGATATAAAGGCTGGAAAAGTGAATTACTAGACTGTAGGTTCATAAGCAGAAAAGGATGTCTCACAATAAAACAGTGTCATATCAGCAATAAGTAGAACAAGTGATAGGTTTACACAGAGTATGGTGGGGACAAAATTAATAGAATGGTTAATTTCCCATGCTATGATGGAGGACAGGCAGAGTTAGAAAAGATTTCACAGAGTGTTATGGGTTGAATGTGTGTCCCCAAAATATATGTTGAAGTTCTTAACCCATGGTAACCATAAATGTGACCTTATTTGGAAATAGGTCTTTGCATATGTAACCAAGCTAAGATAGGTCATACTGGAAACTTGGATACAGACACACAGGGAAGAAGGCCATGGGAAGTTGGAGGCAGAGATCAGAGTGGTGCCAAAGATGCTAAAAAACCAAAGATTCCTCCCTAGAGCTTTCAGAGAGACCATGACCCCGATGACACCTTGACTTCAGACTTCTAGCTTACAGAAGCCTGTTCCTGTAAGAGACAAATTTCATTGTTATAAATCACTCAGTTTTTAATAATTTGTTTTAAAGCCCTAGGTAAGTAATACATGAAGGCTGAGCAGGTTTCAAATAGTAGGTATTTAACCCCACTACAGAGTGGAAGAGCCATTTAGGCAGAGAAAACAAAGGTACAAAGACATGAATCAAGCTGGAATGCTTGGTATGACCAAGTCATTAAGTATGAAGTTGGGGAAAACTCTTGATAAAGCTGGAGAGGCCAGCAGGAGGCAGCTGATAGAGAATTGACCATACCATACTAAGGGGTACATTTATGCCATACTAAGGCAACTGGCAAGGCAAAGAATTTAGAAAGATGACTAGAAGAATACAGATCACTGGGGTTCAAGACTGAAGACAGGAAGACTCAGAGGAATATTTCAATAACTCAAGTAAGAAATAATGAATACTATGTAAAGTAACAATAATATAATTAGAGGAGGAACTAGGTTTGAAAGACCATAAGGAAAGACTACCAACAGTATATGATTCCCCTAAGACAACATATAGATGGCCAATAAGCACGTGAAAAGATGCTCAATATCATTCATTATTGGAGAAATGCAAATCAGAACTACAATGAGGTATCATCTCACACCAATCAGAATGAAAGTGAAAGTGTTAAGTCACTCAGTCATGTCCGACTCTTTGTGACCCCATGAACTGTAGCCCACCAGGCTTCTCTGTCCATAGAATTCTCCAGGCAAGAATACTGGAGTGGGTAGCATTTCCTTCTCCAGGGGATCTTCCTAGTTCAGGGATTGAACCCAAGTCTTCCACATTGCAGGCAGACTCTCACTGAGCCACCAGGGAAGCCACACCAATCAGAATGGCCATCATCAAAAAACTACAAACAATAAATGCTGGAGAAGATGTGGAGAAAAGAGAACCCTACTGCACTGTTAGTGGAAATGTAAATTGATACAGCCACTATGGAGAACAGTATGGAGATTCCTTAACAAACTAAGAATAAAACTACCATATGACCCAGCAATTCCACTACTGGGCATATAACCTGAGAAAACCACAATTCAAAAAGGCACATATACCCACAATGTTCATTGCAGCACTATATACAATAGTCAGGACTTGGAAGCAAGCCAGATGTGCATCAACAGATGAAAGGATAAAGAAAATGTGGTACATATATACAATGGACTATTACTCAGCCATAAAAAGCAACAAATTTGAGTCAGTTCTAATGAGGTAGATGAAGCTAGAGCCTACTGTACAGAGTGAAATAAGTCAGAAAGAGAAAAACAAATATCATATATTTGGTAGGACAAATTGAGAAAGTAGCACCGACATATACACTCTATCCAACTATGACTCATTATTATACAGCAGAAACCAGCACACTGTAAAGCAATTATGCTTCAATTTCTAATAAATTTTTTTAAAAAAAACAGTATATGAAGACTAACCAGATATGGCTTGAACACTTAGATAAAGAACATAATAGCAGAAATAGGTAGGAGAGTGAAGATGAAAAAGGTCAGTTATGATGAACACAGATGCAAAACTCTTCAACAAAATATTAGCAAAACCAAATTCAACAATACATTAAAAGGATCCTATAACATAATCATGTGGACTTTATACCCAAGAATGCAAGGATGGTTCAATACCCACAACTCAATGTGACATACCACATTTATAAATTGAAAATAAAACACATATGGTCATCTCAGTAGATGTAAAAAGATTTTGATAAAATTCAACATTGGTTTATGATAAAACTCTAAACAAAGTGGGCACAGAATGAACATAAAACAATAAAGGCCAAATATGACAAGACCACAACTAATATTATACTCAACAGTGAAAAGCTGAAAGCATTTCCTCTAAGAGCAGGAACAAGACAAGGATGCTCACTCTTGCCACTTTTATTAAAAAAAAAAAAAAAGTATTGGAAGTCCTAGCAATCAAACAGAAAAAGAATTCCATTTGGAAAGGAAGAAGAAAAACTGTCAATGTTTGAAGATGGCATGATATTATATATACAAAATTCTAAACATGCCACCAAAAAACCTATGAGAACTCACCAATGAATTCAGTAAACTTGCAGGATACAAAATTAATCTATAAAAATCTGCTGCATTTCTATACACTAACAACAAACTATCAGAAAGAGAAAAGAATCTCATTTACACCTGCATCAAAAATAATAAAATACTAGGAAGTAATCTAAAGAAGCAAAAGACCCATAAAGAGAAAACTGTAACACAGTGACAAAAAAAACTGAAGACAACACAAACAAATGGAAAGATACACTGTGCTCAAGAAGAATTAATATCATTAAAATGGCCATACTACCCCAACACAATCTACAAATTCAGTACACTCCCTAGCAATATACCAACCCCATTTTTCACAGAACTAGAACAAATAATTTTTTGTGTGTATGGCAACATAAAAGACCTCAAATAGCCAAAACAATCTTGAAAAAGAACAACAAAGCTCAAAGTATCATACTACCTTATTTCAAACTACAATACAAAGACACAGTCTTCAAGAAAACAAAGTACTAGTACAAAAACAGACACATAGATCAATGCAGATTAGAATAGAGAGCCCAGAAATAAACCCACTTATATGGGCAATTAATCCATGACAAAGGAGGCAAGAACATACAACAAGAAAAAGACAGCCTCTTCAATAAATGGTGTTGGAAAAACTAGACAGCTACACATGAAAGAATTAAACAGGACTACTTTCTCACACCATCGACAAAAATAAACTCAAAAGGGATTATTTAAGACTTACGTGTAAGACCTGAAACCATAAAACTCTTACAAGAAAACATGGGTAGTATGCTCTTTGACATCTACCCATGTCAAACGGGTAGCATGGGTAGCAAACAATAAATCTGGTAAGAGGTTAATGTCCAAAATATACAAAGAACTCACAGAACTCACAGAGAAGGCAATGGCACCCCGCTCCAGTACTCTTGCCTGGAAAATCCCATGGATGGAGGAGCCTGATAGGCTACAGTCCATGGGGTCACTAAGAGTCGGACACGACTGAGTGACTTCACTTTCACTTTTCCCTTTCATGCATTGCAGAAGGAAATGGCAACCCACTCCAGTGTTCTTGCCTGGAGAATCCCAGGGACGGGGGTGCCTGGTGGGCTGCCGTCTATGGGGTCGCTGAAGCAACTTAGCAGCAGCAGCATAGAACTCAACATGAAAAAAAAACAAATAACCTGATTAAAAAATGGGCAAAGAACCTGAATAGACATTTTTCCAGAGTACATACAGATGGCCTAAAGGCACAGGAAAAAATGCTTAACATTACTAACCATCAGGGAAATGCAAATTAATACCACAGTGAGATATCACTTCACATCTGTCAGAATGATCATCATCAAAAAGACAACAAATAACAAATGTTGGAAAGGATGTGGAGAAAAGGGGACCCTAGGAATGTAAATTGGTGCAGGCACTATGGAAAATAAGAAGTTCCTCAAAAATTAGAAACAGAACTACAACACAATCAAGCAATTCTGGGTTCTTATCCAAAGAAAAGCAAAACACCAATTTGAAAAGATATATGCACCTCAATGTGCATTTCCGCATTATTTAAATAAGCAAAGATAACAGAAGCACCTTAAGTACCCATCAACAGAAAAAGGGATAAAAAAGATGCAATATATAAAATCAAACATACTCAGCCATTAAAAAAAAAAGAATGAAATCTTGCCATTTGGATTGATCTAAATGGTACTATGCTAAAATTTAAAAAGTCAAAGAAAGACAAATACTGTATGATTTCACTTATATTTGGAATTGAAAAAACAAAATAAGTAACCAAAAATAACAAAACAGTCGTGGATGGGGAATGAAAGAAATGGGTGAGAAAGATTAAGTATGAACTTCCATTTACAAAATAAATAAGTCACAGGTACGAAATGCACAGTAGGGGGAATATAGTCAACAAGAATACAGTATCTTTGTATCATGATGGTAACCATATAATCATAATGGTAACTTGACTTATAATCGTAATCATTTTGAAATGTATGTTGTTGTTGCTGTTGCTGCTGCTGCTGTTATTTAGACCCTAAGTCATGTCTGACTCTTTGCGACTCCATGGTCTGCAGCATGCCAGGCTTCCCTGTCCTTCACTATCTCCCAGAGATTGCTCAAACTCATGTCCATTGAGTCGATGATGACATGCAACCCCCTCATCCTTTGTCACCCCCTTCTCCTTCTGCCCTCAATCTTTTCCAGCCTCCAGGTCTTTTCCAATGAGTCAGCTCTTCATATCAGCTGGCCAAAGTGTTGCAGCTTCAGCTTCCACAGTAAACTCAGTAATAGTTTCTCAGTCAGAAATGGGTCATCTTATGTGCCTAATTATACAAGAGATTGAGTTTTTTCCCCTTTTTTGATACAATTCTGTTGTTTTTGGAACAGTGAGACTTCAACATTAACAAAGATATTAAAGGCAAGTTGCTACCTCAAGAAAGTAAAAACATCATTCATATAGTCCACATTCCTTAGGCCACTTCAGAACTGGGCTCTACCCAAAGACACCATAGTTACTGATATACATGAACTTGCACCATCTTAAAAAATGGTCCTATGTCTGTATTTATGCCAACATCAAACAGCTACATATCATTAATAAATAAAATGCTCATCACAGAATGATCAATTAATAAATGATAATGAATTACTGACCAAAACACTTAGTTATAACAGATCCAGGTGCTAAACACTAACGTGAATAAATGTAGTCACTGTAACATGCATTCAACAAAGTACAAGTTGATCATTATACAACATGGGGTATTTGCTGGTCCTTGGCACAGCTGAAAATTTATGTATAGTTTAGTCTGCACTCCTTATCAGTGGTTCCCTCTGTGTCTGAGGTTCTGCAACCAAGGATTCAGTCTCTCAGCATGTGGTATAGTAGTATTTACTACTGAAAATAATCCAGGTGTCAAGTAGACCTGCACAGTTCAAACCTGTGTTGTTCAAGGGTCAATTGTATTCTATTCAATAACCTATCATTATAAAGTTTTCGTTAATTAGAAATTCCTACTTTAAAATAATATAACCAGCCCAAAATTAGATCATTCTTTCATTTAAACTCTCAATATCATTTGCTAGCTTACTATAAATGAAAAAAGCACTCACTTGAAAAGAACAACCTTGTTAAGTTAAACAGTGTTAATGCAACGAGTTGCCCGGGCACATCTGTTGTGCACGTATCTTCTGATGTACCCAGAGCAGGCTACTGGGCAAAGAGAGCCATTTTTATGGCATACCGATGCTCTCGGAAATGAGACACCTTTCTAAGGAAGCCAGGCTGGATATGAACAGAATAGAATGTCAATTCCTCAAGAGTTTTATTGTAGGAAAGAAGTGCCTTAATGAAACACTTGAAGACTATAACAAGTAAATCTTTATAAGTACAAGATGAAAATACAAGCTATCTAATCCAAACATTCAAGCTATGTAATCCAAACATACCTATATCATTTTTACCAATGATTACAAATTCCTGGTATTGTACCTCAAAAACAATTATCTCTGCTTTCCCCAAAACTAGAAACCCAAGCTATACTGAAGAAATGATAACTAAACTGTGTAAGTTAGATAATTAAATCTCTGCGTGCATAAATTATTTTTCCTTTATAGAATATATTTTAATAATGCCATCAAAACTGTTTTTGCTATAGTAAAGTGTGCCTCATACCTATAGGCATATATAAACATACTAGTATTTCTGGCCTTAATTTCAGCTAAATTCTTTGTAAACATGACTAGGTTTAGAAAAAGCTTTTTAAAGGATCATGTGGAAGCATTAGTTTCTAATACAAAAGAAGAAGAAAATGCTTGGCACCAACCAGCTTTAACTTATTTTTCTGAATGACATCTTTGTTTTCCTTTTGGTATATCTCCATTTTCTTTTTGGTATTGTCCAAATCCACATTGTTGGTCAAGTTGAAAACTGCATGAGAAAAGAAACAATGACATGAAATACAGTTTCAACATATATCTTGCAAACATAATAAAAACCAAATATTCATCACAATGATTTCTTAATTCATCAGGTTGTCATTCCTTACGGCTCCATTTCTGTCCTTTTACTGACCACCTACTTTATAGAAACTAGTTCTAGCTCAGCAACTATGATTTTCTGAACCAAATATAAGGAAAGACTATCAAACTATCACACAGACTATTTAAAGATCTGAATAACTTCAAAAAATCTAAGATCTGTGCTTGCGATAGTCACATTAGATTTGAATTTTATATTGCCCATTTTAACTTTAAAAGTATAAAAAAGACTGCTTAAATTTTTTAAATAAAAAAGTAAGTCTGAAATCTACTACACTAGTCAGAATCAATACTGAAAAGAATCTAAGCTCCAGAAACAGAAAAATTATCCAAAGGAATAAAAAATATTATCCAACAAAAACAGGTTTTATTCTAATCTTCAATATAGCTGGACATAAGACTGAATCATTTCCCATATAGTCCAGATCTGGAAAAGTATGAAATATATAAGAGTCGAAACCTAACAGGGAAGGTAAAGGATAATCCGGCTCCAAAACTGAAGACTGAAATAGTTGAGTAAGAGAAGTCACTGAAACATGTTCAGAAAAGAGACAAACTTTCAGTAAGTTAGAACTAACTTTTTATAATTCTAATTCAAAGTGATTTTAATTATAGATGCCTAACTCCCTTCTAAGTTTACATATATAAATTTAAAGGTTATTATAACTTTCTGAACAAAAAATGTTTTTAATTTATATGAATATAAATTCATATTTTAAAGTACCGCCCACTGCCATACCCCTTTCAGTGTTAATATAAGCTCATCTAAAGAGAAGTCCTCATCACTGTCTCTCCTACTCCAATATTCAATTCAGATCTCCCTTGGATTTCTCTAATTTTTATGCTTCTATTATTACCCCTTCAATTCCTTCTCCAATTACTTACAACTGCTTCCTCCAGCTTGACTTATAAGCAGGTTTGATCTACCCTAAATAACCTACTTTAATCCATGCTCCTACATGATGATATCAAATGCTGGCAAGGATGTGGAGCAATAGGAACACTCATACACTACAGTGGGAATGCAAAATGGCATAGCACTTTGAAAAGCAATTTGAGAGTTTCTTACAAAATGAAACATACTCTTATCATACAATCCTGCAACTGCACTCCTTGATATTTATCCAAAGGAGTTAAAAACCATGTCCACACAAAAGCCTGCATATGAATGTTTACAGCAGCTTTATTCATCACTGCTGAAACAATCAAGATGTCCTTCAGTAGTCTGAGGAGATAAACTAGAGTATATCCAGACAATGAGATATTATTAAGCACCAAATAATAATAAGCTATCAAAGGGTTAGCCCAGGTGGTGCAGTGGTAAAGAATCTGCCTGCCAATGCAGGAGATGCCAGAGATGCAGGTTCAATCTCTGGGTCAGGAAGATCCCCTGGAGGAGGAAATGGCAAGCCACGCCAGTATTCTTGCCTGGAAAATCCAATGGACAGAGGAACCTGGCGGGCTACAGTCCATGGGGTCACAAAGAGTCAGACACAACTGAGCACAGCACATCAAACCATGAAAAGACATAGAGGAAACTTAAATGTGTATTACTAAGGCAACTGGTAAGGCTACACACTGTATGATTTCAACTGACACCCTAAAAAAAAGCAAAACTACAGAGACAGTAAAAAGATCAGTAGTTGCCAAGGACTGAGGGGAAGAAGGGACAAATAAGCAGAACACAGAGGAATTTCAGGGTATACCGTAAAACTACTCTGTACAATACTATAATGGTAGATACATGCCATTATACAGTTATCCAAATCCATAAAACGTACAACATCAAAAGTAAACCCTAATGTAAACTATGGACCTTGGGAGATGACAATATGTCAATGTAGGTTCATTGATTATAACAAATTTGTCATTCAGGTGGGTATGCAGATAACGGGGGAATCTGTGTGTATGTGAGGCACAAGGGGTACAAGGGAACTCTCTGCACGTTTCATTTAATTTTTCTGTGAATCTAAAACTGCTCTAAAAATAAAGTCTATTAAAAAAAGAAACATCTCATCTGGTAAGAGCTCAAGAAATGCTTGTGGAATTATTACAAGAAGAAAAAAAAGTTAAACCAATACGGGTGTGGGAGGGATAGACAAAACAGGTAAAGTGGATAAAGAGGTACAAACTTCAGTTTAAAATAAGTTATACGTCACCGGGATGTAATGTACATAGGGAACATAGTCAGTGAAGTGAAGTTGCTCAGTCATGTCCGACTCTTTGCGACCCCATGGACTGTAGCCTACCATGCTCCTCCATCCATGGGATTTTCCAGGCAAGAATACTGGAGTGAGTATAGTCAATAATACTGTAATTACTTTCTATACTAATGGATGGTAACTGGTCTTATTGCAATGATAACTTCATAATACATAAAAATATGGAATCACTAAGCTGTACACCTGAAACTAATATAATATTGCATATCAATCATATCTCAAAAAAACGAAAATAACAAAGAAATCAATGCTAATATTTATAATTATCTTTATAAATACAGATTGAATTTAAATGACCTTTATAATTACAAAATTGAATTATTCAGAAAGGCAAAGTAAGCAAATGAGGAACTACAGGGAAAAAATAATCTTTGTTTCTTATGGTATGTATCTACTGACAAGTAAAGTTAATCAAATTCATATCCTATGTTGAACTTTATTAGAATGTTTAGAGCAATTAAAAAAAAATTACAATTTATCACCAAGCTAGACAATGTGCTGATTAAAACTTCTCATTAAATAGAAATTAGAAACGGTAAAGTTAAATTCTAAGTGAAACTGATCTGTTATAGATAATTTCTATTTTATGCTTATTAAAAATTTTATGAATTTTAGTGAAACTCAAATAACCAATTTGTCTATTTCATTTTTTTAATTTAGAAAGCAAAGGCAATATATAATAGCAATATAATAGATGCAAATCATAATCATAAGTAATACAAATCTCTTCCTTTAAAAAAAAAGAGAGAAAAACACTAAAACTGTATTACAATTTTGAAAACATCAGATGAGGAGAGTCTCATTCATGATACAATGAATCAAGACTGGTATAAGAACTTCGAAGAAAGAAAATAATTTTCTATAACAATTATTTGGTCTTTTATCAATCTGGTTACTGACTTAGCTCAGACGTTGACCTGTCTTTAGTCAAGTATTAAAAGCCAACAAAAAACCTACTGTATTTTCTGAAAGATTTAATGTTATTTAAGTGCAATTCTGCAGTCTTCTTGACATCCAGAATTCATAATTAAAGCCCTTAGGACTTTCTCACCCTTTTAAAACAAAAATACCCTAAACCAAAAGAATAATATATTTATTATGAAACTATGGACAAACCTTTGAGATAATCCCTGAGGCCAAAAGGAACAAGAATTTTTATGTTTAGATTGTCATAACCACAGAAAAGGGCCCATTGTCAAAGCTATAAGAAAGTCCATCTTCATATGTGCCCCCTTCTACTGTAATTTTTTATGCCACTACTCAAAATTCTAGTGTTCTAAACTTTTTATATTCATCATATTCAAAGGATTCATAATGAATTTCTATAAGTGACTGATCCCCAATTTATAAATCCTCAAACACTGACTCCTTAGCCATCCTATCAAGTCTATTTTCACTCTAACCTCAACAGCACCTTCCTATCTTCCTTCCTACCAAACTTCTTTAAGACCCTTTAAAATGATGGCTCCAATATATAGTTTTTTGTCTTCTCCCACACTTCACTAATCAGCACTCCATATTCTAGACTCAGGCTATTAACTAGTCTCTAAAACTACCAAGTACTTTCATGGGCTCTGTGAGTTAGGAAAACCTATGTTCAAAGTCTGGCTACATTACATATTAGCAATGTGATCTCCAGAACAACAGTTAAACTCTCTGTGCCTCCTGTCCATAATTTTTCTTTATAGTTCAACTCTCACATCCATACATGACTACACCAAAAACCATAGCTATGACTAGACGGACTTTGTTAGCAAAGTAATGTCTCTGCTTTTTAATATGCTGTCTAGGTTTGTCATAACTTTACTGCCAAGGAGCAAGTGTCTTTTAATTTCATGGCTGCAATCACCATCTGCAGTGATTTTGGAGCCCAAGAAAATAAAGTCTGTCACTGTTTCCATTGTTTCCCCATCTATTTGCCATGAGGTGATGGGATCAGATGCCATGATCTTAGTTTTCTGAATGTGGAGCTTTAAGCCAACGTTTTCACTCTCCTCTTTCACTTTCATTAAGAGGCTCTTTAGTTCTTTGCTTTCTGCCATAAGGGTGGTGTCATCTGCGTATCTGAGATTACTGATATTTCTCCCAGCAATCTTGATTTCAACTTGTGCTTCATCCAGCCCAGCATTTCGCATGATGTACTCTGCATATAAGTTAAATAAGCAGGGTGACAAAATATAGCCTTGACATGTTCCTTTCCCGATTTGGAACCAGTCTGTTGTTCCATGTCCAGTTCTAACTGTTGCTTCCTGACTTGCATACAGATTTCTCAAGACGCAGGTCACGTGGTCTGGTATTCCCAATCTCTTTAAGAATTTTCCACAGTTTGCTGTGATCCACACAGTCAAAGGTTTTGGCATAGTCAATAAATCAGAAATAGATGTTTTTCTGGAACTCTCTTGCTGTTTCAATGATCCAGTGGATGTTGGCAATTTGATCTCTGGTTCCTCTGCCTTTTCTAAACCAGCTTGAACATCTGGAAGTTCACGGTTCATGTACTGTTGAAGCCTGGCTTGGAGAATTTTGAGCATTACTTTACTAGCGTGTGAGATGAATACAGCTGTGCAGTAGTTTGAACATTCTTTGGCATTGCCTTTCTTTGGGATTGGAATGAAAATTGACCTTTTCCAGTCCTGTGGCCACTGCTGAGTTTTCCAAATTTGCTGGCATATTGAGTGCAGCACTTTCACAGCATCATCCTTAAGGATCTGAAATAGCTCAACTGGAATTCCATCACCTCCACTAGCTTTATTCATAGTGATGCTTCCTAAGGTCCACTTGACTTTGCATTCCAGGATGTCTAGCTCTAGGTGAGTGATCACACCATTGTAGTTATCTGGGTCATGAAGATCTTTTTTGTATAGTTCTTCTGTGTATTCTTGCCACCTCTTAATATCTTCTGCTTCTGTTAGGTCCAAACTGTTTTGGTCCTTTATTGTGCCCATCTTTGCATGAAATGTTCCCTTGGTATCTCTAATTCTCTTGAAGAGATCTCTTGTCTTTCCCATTCTGTTGTTTCCCTCCATTTCTTTACAATGTTCATTTAGGAAGGCTTTCTTATCTCTCCTTGCTATTCTTTGGAACTCTGCATTTAAATGGGTGTCTTTCCTTTTCTCCTCTGCCTTCCACTTCCCTTCTTTTCACAACTATTTGTAAGGCTTTCTCAAACAACCGTTTTGCTTTTTTGCATTTCTTTTTCTTGGGGATGGTCTTGATTCCTGTCTCCTGTACAATGTCACAAACCTCCGCCCATAGTTCATCAGGCACTCTGTCTATCAGATCTAGTCCCTTAAATCTATTTGTCATTTCCACTATATAATCGTAAGGGATTTGATTTAGGTCATACCTGAATGGTCTAGTGGTTTTCCCTACTTTTCTTCAATTTAAGGTTGAATTTGTCAGTAAAGAGTTCATGAGCTGAGCCACAGTCAGCTCCAGGTCTTATTTTTGCTGACTGTATACAGCTTCTCCATCTTCAGCTGCAAAGAATGTAATCAATCTGATTTCAGTACTGACCATCTGGTGATGTCCAGGTGTAGAGTCTTCTCTTGTGATACTGATGTACACATGGACATCACCAGATGGTCAATACCAAAACCTACTCTAAGCACTCACCCAAATTGCTGCTACTGCCCCTAAAAATGGTTTCCCAGCCTCGAGTTATCTCCTGTCAATATTCCACATCAGTACCACAATATTCGGGTTTCCCTGTGGCTCAGCTGGTAAAGAATCTGCCTGCAATGCGGGAGACCTGGGTTCGATCCCTGGGTTGGGAAGATTCCCTGGAGAAGGGAAACGCCTCCCACTCCAGTATTCTGGCCTAGAGAATTCCATGAACTGTATATAGTCCATGGGGTTGCAAAGAGTCGGACATGACCTAGTGACTTTCACTTTTAGTTTTCACTTTTACCACAATATTCTGCTGCCTCTCTACTAGCCACACAATAAAATCTTAACCCTTACAGTCTAGCTAACAAAGCCCTCATTAACTCAGGTCCAGTCTGCTTTTCAAGCCTCATTTTAGTCACTCCCCTGGTTCTATCTACCTATAACAGATTAACACTTGCTACATTATCCAACATGCTCAACACGTATTTCTGTGACTTTGTCTTTGCTACAAACATTCTTTCATCCTTTTTCTACCTGGTAAACTATTCATCTTTTAAGATTGTGTGTTCAGTGGTTCAAACTTTACCTCTACTTCCTAATGCTAAATTGTTTTGCTATCTATATTCCTGAAATACTTTATAAACAAATGCCCATACTACCTTCACATTAAATTATAATTTCATAATTATCTCCTCCTTTAGAATATGAACTTATTGAACACAAAGATCATACATTCTCAGCAAGTAAGTAATTCACAGAGAACAATACTTGCTGAATTGAGCTGAAGTTCAGAAAATAAATTATGAGTCCATGAAGCTAGGTCCCAAACTTCATCAATATTTTCAAATGCAAAAGAACTGCTCTTTGTCCAACATGAGCAGGATCAGTAGTCGATTACTTAAAAAAAGTCTGTCAAAGAGGTGAAACATATACACACACTCCTTGAACACTTTACTTTAACTTAAAGCATATGCACTAAGTGTACAGTCATTCTCTAATGTAATAACACACAGTTAAGGTACAGTTTTTAATGGGAATTCTGCTTCCTTCTTGTATAAACCATAAGTGTTATCTATATTGTTCAGTTCCCATTTTTTTTAAGTGGACCAAGGACTTCAGAAATAGAATCTTTCTAAAGTTCTGTAATTTTTCCAGTCTTACAAACTACTTAAATTAATTACAGTTAAAAAGTACAACTGGTATAGGAAGGTTTGACTACCTATGCAATCAACTTTATATATAACCGAACTGGTGAGAGAAGTACAGATGAATACTTAAGGACATCTTCTAATGGACAAGACACATTATGCATTCATTATGCTTCAATCATCAGTCAGTTCATGTTATGGAATGACTGGGAAATATTAGTTATTCCAATAAGTCAACTAAGCAGAATTTGTTTAAGAGAGTGTCAACATACTACAACTAAAGATAGTCCTTCATGAATATACATATTAGCAGAATCATTTTCAAATTAAATGTTTTTGGGCTAGTTTCCTTATCCAGTAAAGAAAAAAATGACAGTATTGTAAGCCCTAATATTCAGACTTGCTCTTACCTGTCACCTACCTCCCACTTCCGGACACGATTTTACCTACGGGCCCTCGGGTGGTTCTTATCTTCAAATTAATTAATGTCGAAGCAAAAAAACCAAAAATGTAGTTTTCAAAATCATGGCTCAAAATCCTGTTTCAGAATCAAGATCCCATCTTCCCCTCTTTCTTGGTCTATCAGTTTCTTTTATCTTACCTGACTGCTTGTATTTGTGACCATGTATTCAACTTGCTCTGTGACACCTATAATCTCCTCTCCCTTCATTGCCTGACTAGACTTTTGACTAGTCACATTACCTTTAGAATAAATGTAAGCTGAGTGTCTTACTACTTGTTGTCCAACTGCCTGTCCTAAACCAAATATCTAAGTATAGCCAGATTTCTACATACCTGCACACTTGCCCATTTTTGCAGATTTGTTTTCAGTCCATCTTCTCAGTCTATATCCTAACTTTTCTACTTTTCCTTAGCACTCCCAAAACTATCATCTCTTCAGCTAAAATCTATGGGGTTGCTAAGATTACATACGAAGTACAATGAATACAATTAGAATAAAAAAGCAATGGTTCCAAGGCACTAAAAGATACCAGAAAAAAGGCTAAATTATGTTCTGTACATGCTACTCACTATGATATAATAAATAAACTTAGGTATTTTAGAAAAGTTTCAATAACAGTTGAAATAAAAGGTTTTGAGTTTTTCTCAGTTAATACAGAAATGAAAAGAATTAGAATACTCTATTCTTCAGAAATTTGAATTGTCTAAAAAATTTACCATATATAAATATTTTACAGAATAATAAATTTTACTATAATTCTATTTTAAGAAATAATGTGAGTATAGCTTGGCTCTCAGGTTTGAGAAAAGAATAAAAAGATAATTATTTAATTCTCTTGGTCTTGTTCTAATTTTCATAGTCTGTAACTTCTGTATTATTTCCAAACCTAGATTAAGTAATAATAATTATGGCAAGTTTAATCGATGTTTAGCAATTTCAGATTTTGTAACATCTCTAAAATCTTATTTAAGGAAACAGAAACAGGAGGGAACCTATGTACACTTATGGCTGATGCATGCTGATGTATGGCAGAAACCAACGCAATACTGTAAAACAATTATCCTTCGATTAAAAATAAATAAATTTTTTAAATTAAAAAAACAGAAACCATGCTTTCTTTTGATGAAAGCTTCTTTTAGACTAATCACAAGAGAAAGAATAAGCACTAAGATTACTCTACCTTCTGATTCTACAGTAACACTGAATAACAGAATGTCACTTCAACATTCAACTACTTCATAGTATTTTCAAATTACTGCATGCACAGAATCACAAGTGATGAATAAACAACTTATGGCTTTAATCACCATGGATACAGTTAATGGAAATTCTATTTTTAAAAATTGAGTATTTTTCTCATTTACTCTAATACATCATCAACATACAGATAATATATACACATATAACATTTCTTTCCAGCTATAAAGTAGTAGTACCTCTATTCATCATATTTTTCCTAAGACAAAATGTTTATTACTTAAGTATGTTCTTTAGGTACAATGGAAAGTAATTAGGTAAACATCAACAACCACAACAAAATCTGTCAGAGACTTTCATATGAGATACGCTCTTAGGCATCTAAAAGATAAAAGCATATAGGCTAGCACACCAAAGTATAAGCATTAAATACATACCAATTTCTTCCACTTCTTCCAGGAAATCATTATATTCTCTTAGACTAGGAAAGTCTTCTTCCCTTTTATTGTATCTTTAAGAAGAAAAAAATGAACATATTATATATCATTTGCTTTTAACGTTATCTAACTGGTTTGTTCTTACCTAATTCATACATGATAAATAAAAAAGAACTGCTTATGGTGTAAAACAGTTTTCTTGACACCAGGTTTGTAACTAGACCAAGACTGTTGTTTTTAAATTCTTTTGACTACATAGGAGTAGAGTGAAGAGAATGGTACAATATCTGAAACAGTCAAAAGTTTAAAGTCCTAAGACAAGGGAAAAATAAAGAAATTAGAACACTGAAGAAATGGGAAATGAGCTTAAACAAGGTCTATCATTGGAATTTTTGGTTTTTTATATTGTTTACTTCTAATAAATAGATTCACTAATTTCCAGACTGTGTGGACCACAATAAACTGTGGAAAATTCTGAAAGAGATGGGAATACCAGACCATCTGACCTGTCTCTTGAGAAACCTGTATGCAGGTCAGGAAGCAACAGTTAGAACTGGACATGGAACAACAGACTAGTTCCAAATAGGAAAAGGAGTACGTCAAGACTGTATATTGTCACCCTGCTAATTTAACTTATATGCAGAGTACATCATGAGAAACGCTGGGCTGGAAGAAGCACAAGCTGGAATCAAGATTGCCGGGAGAAATATCAATAACCTCAGATATGCAGATGACACCACCCTTATGGCAGAAAGTGAAGAAGAACTAAAGAGCCTCTTGATGCAAGTGAAAGAGGAGAGTGAAAAAGTTGGCTTAAAGCTCAACGTTCAGAAAACTAAGATCATGGCATCGGGTGCCATCACTTCACGGGAAATAGATGGGGAAACAGTGAGAATAGTCTCAGACTTTATTTTTGGGGGCTCCAAAATCACTGTTAATGGTGATTTCAGCCATGAAATTAAAAGACGCTTACTCCTTGGAAGGAAGGTTATGACCAACCTAGACAGCATATTTAAAAGCAGAGACATTACTTTGCCAACAAAGGTCTGTCTAGTCAAGGCTATGGTTTTTCCAGTGGTCATGTATGGATGTGAGAGTTAGACGGTGAAGAAAGCTGAGTGCCAAAGAATTGATGCTTTTGAACTGTGTTGTTGGAGAAGACTCTTGAGAGTCCCTTGGACTGCAAGGAGATCCAACCAGTCCATCCTAAAGGAGATCAGTCCTGGGTGTTCATTGGAAGGACTGGTGTTGAAGCTGAAACTCCAATACTTTGGCCACCTCATGCGAAGAGTTGACTCATTGGAAAAGACCCTAATGCTGGGAAGGATTGGGGGCAGGAGGAGAAGGGGACGACAGAGGATGAGATGGCTGGATGGCATCACTGACTCGATGGACATGGGTTTGGATAAACTCCGGGAGTTGGTGATAGACAGGGAGGTCTGGCGTGCTGCGATTCAAGGGGTCATAAAGAGTCGGACACGACTGAGCGACTAAACTGAACTGAACTGAATTTCCAGAAAGAGGACACCTTCCTATTTTTCATGACAGTTATAATCTAAAGAATGCTAGATAAAGAAAACTTAATAACAATGTGGAACTTTTCTGGTGGCCCAATAGTTAAGACTCTGCACTCACAACGCAGGAGGCACAAATTGGATCCCTGGTTGGGGAACTAAGATATCACATAGCAAAAAAGAAAGAAAAAAAATCTATAAATAATGTAATGTGCCTGTGAAAAATTAGAAAATCAGAGGTCTTAATGATAAACGATAAGAATCTTAGAGAACCTACCTATGGCTGATTTATGTTGATATATGGCAGAAACCAACACAACATTATAAAGCAACTATCCTCCAGTTATAAATAAATAAATTAAAAAAAAAGAATCTAAGAGAGACTATCTCCAAGAAGTAATCCAAAACATAAAAGAGCAGCTTGGATTATAGTTAAAGTACCCAGAAAGATGCTGCTAAAACACTGGTGAACAAAGTTGAAATGTAGACCACCTAGATAGACAGATATTAATTCTAACCATAACAAAAAGTAAAAAATTAAATCATAAGAGAAAAAGAACACTAGAAATATTTATGTACCCATACACACAGAGACAGATGTATCAAAATAAACTGTAGCTAACCCTAATTTTCTCTAATAGCTTTCAATAACAAATGTTACCTCCTCAGGCCTTACCTAACATCACTGACTCACAACAATATTTAGTCCCTAACTTCACAACATTTTTCCCAATTTATAATCACATATTAGTTTTGTTTGCCTATTTTAATGCTATCCACACTACTATACTGTAAGCATTACAAGAACAAGGTATGTAACTATTACAATCATTTCATACGTGTGTGTATATGTGTGTGCATGCATGTATACTCAGTCACTCAATCATGTCTGACTCTTTGCAACTCCATGGACTGTAGCCTGCCAGGCACCTCTGTCCATGGAGCTTTCCAGACAAGAATACTGGAGTGAGTTTCCAGGGGATGTTCCCGACCCAGGGATCGAGCCCATGTCTCTTATGTCTCCTGTACTGGCAGGCAGATTCTTTACCGCTACACCACCTGGGAAGCCATTTCGTACTTAAAGCCTAATATGTATAACACTGTTTGCACAAAGTAGGTTCTCAATATATATTTACTAATTAAATTAAAGAATAAATAAAGCAAATAAATTGTGAAGCCATGAATTCAGAAGATTTACTCTTTGGGAGTTCCCTGGTGGCCTAGTAGTTAGGATTCTGGGCTTTCACTGCTGTGGCCCAGGTTCATTTCCTGGTCAAGAACTGAGTTCTGCAAGCCACACAGAGCAGCTAAAAGTAAAAAATAGTTATTTTTCAATAAAAAAGATTTACTCTTCTCTAACAAAGGTTAAATAATATTACTGAGTTCTCGAAGAACTTAATAAATTTTTAACATTGAACAAATACATAGATCAATTTATACTTACTCACTTGCCAAACTGTCCACATTTCTACAAGTAAATAATTACATCAATTATAGAAATAACTGTCAAAATCTTTGTGAACTGAATCATTCAAGCATTAATACTTACATCTTTAGCACTTTTTTCCGAATCTCAACTTCCTTGTCAACAGTAGGATCTTCAAAGAGCTGTACCCTGAAGTTGCTCTTTCGAAGTGGAGTGCCACACTCAGGACAGTTTCCAGCTCCTCTGACAAAAAGTAAATCCACACAACTTTCACACCTGTAAGGAGAAAAATACAACATAACTTTTAAGCTAGTATTCAAATCGGTGATTAGTCTGTATACAGTTTGCCTTTTTTCAGTTTTTGTGTTTGTTTGAGGTTTTGGGAGAGAAGGCACAGGAAAATTAATCATTACTACCTAAAATTTTTATTAAAAACCTTTAGGAAAAAAGTTCATTTTCATTTAAAGCCTACTTCAGACATAGGTGGTCCAAGGTTCACAGTATAATTTTACAAATGAAAGAAATATACAAATTTTTGAAAATTGATTTAGGATCTGGGAGGATTCAGATAGCAGGATGGGGAGAACTCAAAGAGGTATATAAAAGAGCAGTCTAGGATCAAGTCCACTCTCAGACCAGTAACACCCTCAGGCCTGGCAGGGACCTGCACTTTAGAGAACCCTGCATACCACAATCACTAAAATAAAGACCTTTCCCCTACTTTCAGCCTTGTAAGGAAGTTCTTTAAAGTTCAGTAAGCAATTGAGTCAGTCGAAGTTACTCAAAAGGGAAAGAGGTGCTGGCTGAAGGAGGCCCCTCAGGCCAGAGGATAAAGAACTGAGACTGACTCCATATATGTGGACAAAGGAGAAAAATCACCACAGCTTCTGCCCTGAAAAATCTCAGCAAGAGTGGCTACTTATAAAATCTTTAATCAGTTAAAGCTGGCTGCCCTAAATCCACCAAAGTGATTACCCAGGCAAGCCAAGTCTCCCAATACCTACATCCCTTCTTTCCTCTCTTCTTGGCTAGTACAATTTGGGGAAGAGCTTAGGACTTCTTAGAAGTATTCAGTTTGAAAAGAAAGGAGTTGGCAAGGTTAACTCTCTGTAGGAGATTCCTGGGGGAACTGACAGTGTTAGTTCATACATTGTTTTAGAGGGGTCCAGGTACCACCCAATCATCCCTGCCCAGCCTGAGCAGATCCATCCTACTAATCAGATTAACAAGTGAAAAGCTGACCAGGAAAAAGCAGCCTCTTCAGCCTGTGGGCCTTAAAGATACAGGCTCCTGGGAACTCAGGATGCAGTGTTGTAACTAAAGCTGCACTAAAGAGGTACTTGATTTATAACTTTTAAACATTTAAACATACTGGTATGTAGTCCTCTAGCTGTAATACTGCCCAACACAGTATATAAGGGCCACACCAACCCTAATCATTCCTTTCTTGGCATTATTTGAAGTTATTTATTTCTTTATGTGTACCCCCACTAGAATGGAAGGCAGGAATTTGACCTATTTTGTTCTACATCACCAAAAATATACATATATAACAGAAGGAAAAAGACAAATTCTAATAAGTAAGGGAGAGGTTGATTTTTTCCAAATACATAGTTCACTAATGGAAAGAATGATACAGAGAAATAAGAATATTTAAGGTTGGTTATTAGTAAAACATTAACATTGACCTTGGCATGCCTCTATATTAAAATGGGGACAGGGAGAGAATCATCGAAAAATAGAGGCAAAAACTCCCTAAGAGGGAGAACAGAGATCACAGTCATCATTATTCAAGATCAACAAAACCCCAGAAAATTCACTTGGGATTGGGAAAATTGGGAGTGGTACATTTCTCCTAATCTTTGTCGTTGGAGCAAATTAAATCCAACTAGAGAAGCTGAAACTGAGCACACTTTAGACTGCAGGCCATACACACCCTAATTTTGTCTTGAACCACTGTTATGAAACCCTTCATCAAATCCTCTGGGGTTGGGACACACGGCTTTTTAAGGTAGGAGTTCATGTGTCTCCCTTTGCCTGGCAAAGTAATAAAGCTACCCTTTTTTACTTCAAACAAAAAAGAAAAGAAAATGAGCACGCTATATAACCACACTGACTAAAGATGTTTATAGGCAAGAAGCTATCTGAAATAATCAAAATCACTGAGCCATTATACAGAATTCAATATTCCATATAGTATTTCAAGGTCTTGGAGAGTAGACCCATTCAATAATTCAGTTAACAAGGTAATAAAAACACTTCAATATTTCTGAAAGTCATATTGTAATCTCAGACATATTATTTGTTACCACAGTTAGTTCTACATCTCCAATTCTAATCTACATCATAAGGATTCTAATCTAAATCTTAAGGATTTCAATAGCATTACAGATATTTTAAATAATCTACTTCACATACAACTTTTCCCTTGCTGATTTTAATTGTTAAAAGAACAAATAATTATTTTTTTTAAAGTTCAAATATAGAAGTATATAGAGAAAAACTCAAAGTGCGACTTCCTTCTGTTCTACATCTTACTTCCTACATGTTACATACAACTGTCAAGTTCGGCATTTATGTGGCCAGATATTTTTCTACATAGTTAAAAAATACGTATGTTCAAACTATATACATAAAAACTAACCTTATAAAAAAAGAAAAAAAAAAACAGAAGAAAACACCCCTAATTGCTAGTTCACTTCATCTGGCAACACAGCAACCAAAACAGAGTTATGTGGGCAATCTTTTGCCTCCAAGAGTGCTAGGAACTTTTTCAAACAAAATCTTGTATTCTGCAGAACATAGGAAAATTTGCTGAAAAAGCCTAAATCCTTGGTTATTACCCATTCCCAAAGATGTTTTTATGGTTTTCTTTTGTTTTTTAAAAACCAGAATGGTGCCTGCCCTCTTTCCTCTCTGAACAACTTATTTTTAGATTCTTTTTTCTATCAAGAATATTTAACCGCTTATATTCCTCTATCAAGATTTTCAATCAACTTGTTTCTTTACTTTTTCAAGAGCAAACAAGTCAATTAAAAATCTTGACAAAGACTAGATACAAAAAACCTATAGCTAACATTGTACTTAATGGTTGAGAAACTAGAAATTTTCCAACTAAAATCAAATACAAAGCAAGACTATATCCTCTCACTGCTCCTTTTCAACATGACACTAGAAGTCTATGCTAATGTAGTAAGACAAGAAAAGGAAATAATGGACAGATAGATTGGAAAGAAAAACAGAGAGCTCTCTTTGCATACAGATGACATGATTGTATATACAGAAAATCCAAAAGAATCAACAAAAAAAAACCCTCTTAGAACTAATAAGCCGTTATAATTATAGCAAGGTTGCAGAATACAATATACAAAAGTTTATTGCTTTCCTGTATACCCCACCAATGAACAAGTGCAATCTGAAATTCAAAACAGTATCATTTGTGTTCCAGTTCCAGTTCAGTCACTCAGTCGTGTCCAGCTCTTTGCAACCCCATGAACCGCAGCACGCCAGGCCTCCCTGTCCATCACCAACTCCCTAAGTTTACCCAAACCCATGTCCATTGAGTCGGTGATGCCATCCAATCATCTCATCCTCTGTCGTCCCCTTCTCCTCCTGCCCACAATCTTTCCCAACATCAGGGTCTTTCCAAATGAGTCAGCTCTCTGCATCAGGTGGCCAAAATATTGGAGTTTCAGCTTCAGCATCAGCCCTTACAATAAACACCCAGGACTGATCTCCTTTGGGTGGACTGGTTGGATCTCCTTGCAGTCCAAGGGACTCTCAAGAGTCTTCTCCAACACCACAGTTCAAAAGCATCAACTATTTGGAGCTCAGCTTTCTTTACAGTCCAACTCTCATATCCATACATGACTACTGGAAAAACCATAGCCTTGACTAGACAGACTTTTGTTGACAAAGTAATGTCTCTGCTTTTTAATATGCTGTCTAGGTTGGTCATAACTTTCCTTTCAAGGAGTAAGCGTCTTTTAATTTCATGGCTGCAATCACCATCAGCAGTGATTTTGGAGCCCCAAAAAATAAAGTCTGAAACTGTTCCCACTGTTTCCCCATCTATTTGCCATGAAGTGATGGGACCAGATGCCATGATCCTAGTTTTCTGAATGCTGAGCTTTAAGCCAATTTTTTCATTCTCCTCTTTCACTTTCATCAAGAGGCTCTTTAGTTATGCTTCACTTTCTGCCATAAGGATTGTGTCATCTGCATAACTGAGGTTATTGATATTTCTCCCGGCAATCTTGATTCCAGCTTGTGCTTCCTCCAGCCCAGAGTTTCTCATGATGTACTCTGCATATAAGTTAAATAAGCAGGGTGACAATATAAAGCCTTGACCAGTCTGTTTGGAACCAGTCTGTTGTTCCATATCCAGTTCTAACTGCTGCTTCCTGACCTACATACAGGTTTCTCAAGAGGCAGGTCAGGTGGTCTGGTATGCCCATCTCTTGAAGAATTGTCCAGTTTATTGTGATCCACACAGTCAAAGGCTTTGGCATAGTCAATAAAGCAGAAATAGATGTTTTCCTGGAACTCTCGCTTTTTCGATGATCCAGCGGATGTTGGCAATTTGATCTCTGGTTCCTCTGCCTTTTCTAAAACCAGCTTGAACATCTGGAAGTTCACGGTTCACATATTGCTGAAGCCTGGCTTGGAGAATTTTGAGCATAACTTTACTAGCGTGTGAGATGAGTGCAACTGTGCGGTAGTTTGAGCTTTCTTTGGGATTAGAATGAAAACTGACCTTTTCCAGTCCTGTGGCCACTGCTGAGTTTTCCAAATTTGCTGACATATTGAGTACAGCACTTTCACAGTATCATCTTTTAGGATTTGAAATAGCTCAACTGGAATTCCATCACCTCCACTAGCTTTGTTCATAGTGATGCTTCCTAAGGCCTGCTTGACTTCACATTCCAGGATGGCTGGCTCTAGCTGAGTGTGAGTGATCACCCCATTGTGATTATCTGGGTCATGAAGATCTTTTTGGTACAGTTCTTCTGTGTATTCTTGCCACCTCTTCTTAATATCTTCTGCTTCTGTTAGGTCCATACCATTTCTGTCCTTTATTGAGCCCATCTTTGCATGAAATGTTCCCTTGGTATCTCTAATTTTCTTAAAGAGATCTCTAGTCTTTCCCATTCTATTGTTTTCCTATATTTCTTTGCATTGATTGTGGAGGAAGGCTTTCTTATCTCTCCTTGCTACTCTTTGGAACTCTGCATTCAAATGGATATATCTTTCCTTTTCTCCTTTGCTTTTCACTTCTCTTCATTTCCCAGCTATTTGTAAAGCCTCCCCAGACAGCCATTTTGCTTTTTTGCATTTCTTTTTCTTGGGGATGGTCTTGATTCCTGTCTCTTATACAATGTCACAAATCTCCGCCCATAGTTCATCAGGCACTCTGTCTATCAGATCTAGTCCCTTAAATCTATTTCTCACTTCCACTGTACAGTCACAAAGGATTTGATTTCGGTTATACCTGAATGGTCTAGTGGTTTTCCCCACTTTCTTCAATTTAAGTCTGAATTTGGCAATAAGGAGTTCATGATCTGAGCCACAGTCAGCTCCCAATCATTTATGTTAGCTCCCCAAATTTTGAACTTTTAAGTATAAATCTAACAAAATATGTACAAGATCTATATGAAAAAACTACAAAAGTCCCATGAACAAAATCAAAAAAGAATTAAATAAATGGAGAGATACTGCATATTCATGCACAGGAAGAGTTCATGGAAAGGAAGACTCAATATTTTGAGTTATCATTTTTTACCATCTTAATCTATAGATTCAATGCAATTTCAATCAAATTGACAGGAAGCTACTGTATGGATATCAACGAACTGATTCTAAAGTTTACATAAAAAAACAAAAGGCCGGAATAGATACAATAATACTGAAGGAGAAGAACACAGTTTGAAAACAGATGCTACCTAACTTCAAGATTTACTCATAACTACAATAATCAAGACAGTGTGGTACTGGTAAAAGAACCGATGAATACACCAATGGAACAAAATAGCCCAGAAGTAGACCCACATAAATACAGTCAGCTAATCTTTGATAAAAGAGCAAAGGCAATACAACGAAGCAAAAATAAGTCTCTTCAACAAACTGGACATCCACATGGAAAAAAAAATAAATCTATACATGAACTTTACACCCTTAAAAAATTAACTCCAAACTTAACTCACAGGCCTAAATGAAAATGCAAAACTATAAAACTCCTAGAGTATAACACAGGATAAAAGCTATATGCGTTTGGGTATGGTGATGACTTTATTGATACAACACCAAAGGCATGATCCATGAAAGATATAACTGATTAGATTTTTTTAAAAAAAATTTAAAACTTCTGCCCTGCTAAAGACAATGTCAAGAGAGAAAAAATAAAAATAAAAAACACCTGATAAAGGACTGTTACCTAAAATACATGGGGGAAAAATACTCTTAAAAAAGTGGACCAAAAACCTTAACAGACAACTCAACAAAGAACATACAGAAGATACAGGCCTACCTCATTTTACTGAGCTCTGCTTTATTTCACTTTGCAGATACTGTGCTTTTTACAAATTGAAGCTTTGTGGTAACTCTGCACTGTCAGATGATAGCTAACATTTTTTAGTAATAGAGTATTATTTAATTAGGGTATGTACTATTTTAGACATAATGCTACTGTGCACTTAACAGACTACAATGCAGTGTAAACATAACTTTTATATGCATATTGGGAAACCAAAAAATTATCGTGACTCATTTTATTGCAATATTCACTTCACTGAAGTGGTCTGGAACTGAACCCACAATATTTCCAAGGTATGTCTATATACAGATGGCAAATAACACATGAAAAGATATTTCACATGACATGGCATAAAATAAATGCAAATTAAAACAACAATGAAATATACACTGACATCTATTATTATAAAATAGCCACAGTGCAATATTCTGACAACACCAAATGTTGATAAACATGTGGTGGAACAGGAACTCTCATACACTGCTGGTGGGAATGCAAAATGGTACAGTCTCTTTGGAAGAGAGTTTGATGGTTACTTATGAAACAAAGCATGCTCTAACCATACAGTTCAGCCATTATACTCCATAGTATTTAATCAAAGAACTTGAAAATTACATTCACACAAACACCTGCACAGATGTTTATAGAATCTTTGCTCATAATTGCCAAAACTGGGACACAACAAAGATGTCCTTCAATAGATAAATGGATACATAACTGTGATATATCCAGACAACAGAATATTATTCAGCACTAAAAACAAATGAACTACAAAGCTATGAAAAGACATGAGAGAAACTTAAATGTATATTACTAAAGGAAAGAAATCAATTAGAAAAGCCTACATAGATTCCACCTATAAGACATCTTAGAAAAGGCAAAATTATGGAGACAATACACTTGATTGTAGCCAAAAGGCTGAAAAGCAATTACGGAGACAAGCAAAACAACATGGGTTGTAGTGGAGGAGACACAGTAATTTTAGAGCAGGGAAAATACTTTATGATATTATAATGATGAACATATGCCATTATACTTTTGTCCAAGCCCACAGAATGTACAACACCAAGAGTGAATCCTAAGTAAACTATGGACTTTGAGTGATAATGATGTGTCAATAGAGGTTCATCCTTGGTTTAAAAAAAAAAAAAAAAAGAAAGGACAACTCTGATGAGTGATATTGATAATGGGTATGTGAGAAATCTCTGTACCTCCCTCTCAATTTTGTTGTAAATTTAAAATTGCTCCTAAAAGTACAAAAAAAAAAAAAAGTCATTTTGTTTTTCTTCTTAAAAGAAAAGTATTATCAATGTTTGCTCAATGTCTATTAACATTTCATTTAGTCATTTTCAGTTCAGTCGCTCAGTCATGTCCAACTCTTTGCGACCCCATGGACTGCAGCACACCAGGCTTCCCTGTCCATCACCAACTCCCAGAGCTTGCTCAATTCATATCCATCAAGTCAGTGATGTCAACCAACCATCTCATCCTCTGTCGTCCTCTTCTCCTTCAGTCACTTAAGTCGTGTCCAACTCTGTGACCCCATGAAGCCCACCAAGCTCCTCTGTCCATGGGATTTCCCAGGCAAGAATACTGGAGTAGTATTTCCTTCTCCACTAAATTGTCCATATCACTTACGACTACAAACTTTATATATAGTACAGATTTTTCCCTAATACTTTAATTCCATCAAGAATTTTAACCATGGGAATTTCCTGATGGTCCAGTGGTTAGGACTCCATTCTTACACTGCCAAGGGCCGAGGTTTGATTCCAAGTCAGGGAACTAAGATCCCACAAACCATACACATAACAAAGGGGAAAAAAAAGAATATTATAATCTATAATATTATATTTAGGGATGTGATATAGAAGGTTCTATGACAAATGGAATTAGCAATACAAGGTATAAAAAGACCCAGATTCCCCAGGATCTCTTCAAAAGTTTATATAATTATGTATAATTTAATATATATTATAAACTCTAAAAGTTTATAGCAATTTTGCCCCAAAAATATTTTTTTTCAGCATTTGAGAAAATTCGTTCAATGCTTTTAAAAGCACATATTTTTAAACATATATACATACAAACACATAAATGTATGCACAAAAATATATACAGGTATACAGAGGAAGAGAGGGTCCTTTAGAGCAGTGGTCCCCAACCCTTTTAGCACCAGGGACCGGCTTCATGGAAGACAATTTTCCATGGACCAAAGGGAGAGGAGAATGGTTTCAAGATGATTCAAGAACACTACATCTATTGTGTACTTTATTTCTATTATTTATCTTTATTTTTATTACATTGTGATATATAATGAAATAATTATACAACTCACCATAATGTAGAATCAGATCATCAGGCATTAGATTCTCATAAGGAGTATGCAACCTAGATTCCTCACATGCACAGTTCACAGTAGGGTTCACACTCCTATTAATATAATAATTTAATGCTGTGGATGATCTGACAGGATGGGGAGCTCAGGTGGTAATGTGAGTGATAGGGAGGGGCTGTAAACATAGATGAAGCTTCGCTAGCTCACCCATCACTCATCTCCTGCTGTGTGGCCCAGCTCCTAACAAGCCAAGGCTTAAAGTTTAACAGAGGTCTTACAGTGTTCCCTATGGGACATTTTCAGCTCCAAAAACAACAATCTCTAATCCACAAAACCTAAAGTTACATGGATGCAAAGCACAAATTCCCCAAGTAATGACTGGGTGTAATACTAAGTGAAGCCACTCCCACTTCCATCCCTTGGTTCTAGGATTAATGTATTTTACCTACGGTTGTTTAGTCACTAAGTCCTGTCTGACTCTTTGTGACCCCATGGACTGTAGCCAGCCAGGTTTCTCCGTCCATGGAATATCCCAGGCAAGAATATTGGAGTGGGCTGCCACTTCCTTCTCCAGGGATTTTCGCAACCTAGGGATTGAACCCATGTCCTCTACATTGGCAGGTGGACCCTTTACCACTGAGCCACCAGATAAGCCCATTTTACCTAATTACCCATATTACCTATATTGGTAATATCAATATTACCCATATTATCAATTTACCTAAAAATTGATGTATTTTACCTACTGTTGCTCAGTCGCTCAGTTGTGTCCAACTCTTTGCGACCCCATGAACCACAGCACACCAGGCCTCCCTGTCTATCACCAAGTCCCGGAGTTTACCCAAATTCATGTCCATTGAGTCGGTGATGCCATCCAACCATCTCATCCTCTGTCGTTTTCTTCTTCTCCTGCCTTCAATCTTTCCCAGCATCAGGATCTTTTCAAATGAGTCAGCTCTTCGTATCAAGTGACCAAAATATTGGAGATTCAGGTTCAACATCAGTCCTTCTAATGAACACCCAGGACTGATTTCCTTTAGGATGGACTGGTTGGATCTCCTTGCAGTACAAGGGACTCTCAAGAGTCTTCTCCAACACCACAGTTCAAAAGCATCAATTCTTCGGCGTTCATCTTTCTTCACCGTCCAACTCTCACATCCATACATGACCACTGGAAAAACCATAGCCTTGACTAGACAGACTTTTGTTGACAAAGTAATGTCTCTGCTTTTTAATATGCTGTCTAGGTTGGTCATAACTTTCCTTTCAAGGAGTAAGCATCTTTTAATTTCATGGCTGCAATCACCATCTGCAGTGATTTTAGAGCCCAAAAAAATAAAGTCAGCCACTGTTTCCCCATCTATTTGCCATGAAGTGATGGGACCAGATGCCATGATCGTAGTTTTCTATGTTGACCTATTAGGGATTCTCAAAATAACCATATAAATATTTATGGTACAGAAAGCATCCTGGAGGATTGGTACCCACCCTTCTAGAGTATCACCTCCAATCCAGCATCTTAGTTGCATGTATGAGCCCATTATGAGCTTCCCTGGTGGCTCAGAGGGTAAAGCATCTGCCTGCAATGCAGGAGCGGAGAAGGCAATGGCAACCCACTCCAGTACTCTTGCCTGGAAAATCCCATGGAAGGAGAAGCCTGGTAGGCTGCAGTCCATGGGATTGCAAAGAGTCGGACACAACTGAGCAACTTCACTTTCACTTTTCATTTTCATGCATTGGAGAAGGAAATGGCAACCCACTCCAGTGTTCTTGCCTGGAGAATCCCAGGGACGGGGGAGCCTGGTGGACTGCCGTCTATGGGGTCGCACCGAGTTGGACACAACTGAAGCGACTGCAGCAGCAGCGGCAATGCGGGAGACCTGAATTTGATCCCTGGGTCGGGAAGATCCCCTGGAGAAGGCAATGGCAACCCACTCCAGCATTCTTGCCTGGAGAATCCCATGGATGGTGAAGACTGGTAGTCTACAGTCGATGGGGTCACAAAGAGTTGGAAATGACTGAGCAACTTCACTCACTCACTCACCAATCTAGAGTACAAGTGGAGCAGTTAATGTTAAGATCAATGATTGCATGAACTTTCATGAAAACGTCACACATCTTTTCCAAGAGTGGGACTCTTGGTAAGAGAAAATGTTGCTCAAGATACCATACTGGTAAATTAAACACTGTGTTAAGTGTTCAGAGAGCGGTGCTGGCCACAGCCTTAGGAGTATGAAAAGCACACCTCTATTCAGAATGTTGCTTCCCTTGTGGCTCAACTGGTAAAGAATCCGCCTGCAATGCAGGAGACCTGGGTTTGATCTCTGGCTTGGTTAGATCCCCTGGAGAAGAGAAAGGCTACCCACTCCAGTATTCTAGCCTGGAGAATTCCAAGGACTGTATAGTCCATGGGGTCTCAAAGAGTTGGACACGACTGATTAACTTTCACTACTACATTTAGAATGTTTGTTAACCCCAAACTAAATGAATTGCTCTCCCTCCCAGGACAAGGAAAGGTAGTTTTAGAGGCTGGTGCTTGACATTTCACACTATGATAGCCTTTACCCCACTGGTCAAGGAATCAATTTGGAAGTTCTGGCAAATAACATGTATGTCTATTCCAATTATACATCTGAGAACTGAAGAAATGACTACTAGATGAGAACAGAGATCCACTGTGAACCAAACCTGAGTCAGTGAAAGTGAATGTCGCTCAGTCACGTCCAACTCTTTGTGACCCCATGGACTACACAGTCCATGGAATTCTCCAGGCCAGAATACTGGAGAAGGTTGCAATTTCCTCCTCCAGGAGATCTTCCTGACTTCGGATTGAACCTGAGTCTCTTATGTCTCCTGCAACGGCAGGTAGGTTCTTTACCACTAGCACCACCTAAGAAGCCCTCTCCATTCAGATGACCTGCACTAAGTACCATCACTCTGTCCTCTGACTCCACAAAGACCTTCCTACTGACACAACTAACTCTTCCCTATTCATCACCTCCTCAAGGTCCTAAATTACACAAGCTTAGATTTCATCATCTAGTATTATAAGCAATCTTTTGTAAATACACTTAATTCACTTGCCCCCTCTCCTCTATTATACTCCTTATCCATTTGTGTTTAAACCCATCTATCCACCAGTCCATGCCTATAACTGAGCTGGCTGAATTTTGCTGGAGAAACCATCATCCTTACAGACTGAATTCACTTTAAAGTTATTACCACAGATTTCAATAAGCCCTCAACACTTCCAGACATTCCTTCCACACTTTCTAAGTAAATTCATTTTCCCAAACTGAGAGAACTATTTCATACTTTCTCTCCTCAGACTTCCAACACTTCCTATTCTCACCTCATTCATAGCTGGTGTCTTGGCCTCATACTATATTAATACGGGATGTGGTCAGACAAAAATCATCTCATTTCTAAACACTAATTCTATCAACCCAATTGCTTCTATATAATCTTTATGCACTACCTGCATGCCTTTAAAGTGAAAAAAAGTATTCTTGCTCTTATCTAGGGCCAGCCTCTTCCCTCCTCTTGTGCCTCCAACTCATTCCCAACCTCTACTCAAATACTTTCATTCTGCAATTTTTCCCTTATTCTCCTGAATTATGAACTTATGCCTCTCCTGAATCACTTCTATTGGAATACAAACACATCTTAGTACCAACAACCATTTTAAAACACACACACACATTTTACTTTACATTTGTTTCCAGTTACCACCCAATTTCTCTGCTCCCACTCACAGCAAAGTTCCTGAAGCAAGAGTTGTCTAGAATTCTGTCTTCACTGCCTCACCTCTCATTCTCTAACTCATTCCAATTCATCTTTTATTCCTGACTTTACACTGAAATATTTCTCAAGAATCTCACCAATGTCCTCATTCTTGCCAGAGCCAATAATTAACAGAGAATTCTCTGCCCGTAACCTACACTACCTCTTAGCAACATTAACACAACTGACCACTTCCTCCACCTGGAACATTATATTCTCTAGGCTTCAGTGACCTCACACTTATCTGATTTTCCTCTTGCCTACCTGCTCTTTTTCCATTTGTTTTGCTGGTTCCTTGTCCTCTACAAGACATCTAAAAGTACCCAAAGTTATGTCCTGGGCATTCTTTTCCATAACTGATCACATATATACAAACTGGCTTTAACTATGACTCTCAGAACTAGACTACAGCCCTGATCTCATTCTTAAGCTCCAGACACCAGTTCTACTATCTAATCAACAACCATTCGGACATCTAGAGTTATCTCAAAAGTAACAATGTAAAACAGAATTCTTGTTTCTTTCACCCTGCTCTACCTGCTTCTCCCACAACTATTACTACTTCAATAAATGTCACCACCCCCCAACCAGTTGCTCAATCGAAAAACCTTCATTTCTCTCTTCATAATTCCTCATGTTTAATTGATTTCAAGACCAAGTGACTCCACACAAAAAATACACGCTAAAATACATTCACTTTTTGTCATCCCCATTGCTACAAGCCACTGTCACTTTACAGTATGAAGTAATGCTACAGATTCCCAACCGCTCTCCTTGATTCTACTATGGCCCCCAACCCACACTCATCACCTTCCCCCAAATTCATTCTCTATAGAATTAAATTAGAAATTAGCTTTAAATTAGAATTTAGCTCATTTCACTCACTTCTTCATGATGTTAAAGAGCATAAAATAAACATGTTACTAGAGCCCTGAAGACCCTTCATGATCTGACCTCAACCTAAATCTCCAGTTTCATGTCCTACCAATTTAAAACCCATCTTCTTTCTGTCCTTTCAAAATGCAAAGTCATCCAAGTTTCAAGGCCAGAAACACTCTTCCCCCCAATTTTCCTATGGATGTCTCCTCTCAGCATTCAAGTCTCAAAAAAAAAAGTCTCAACACCAAATGTCATGTGTTCACAACGATTCTTACTGAAAACTTCTCCAGGACTAGCCCTTCATTTGTGCCATAATATAATCAAAATTCTTATTGGAAACTGACCTCTCCCATCTTTTGAAAGATCTTATCCAATAATATCTCCTCTTTAGAGATGTTTTCTTAGGGTTTCCCTGGTGATCCACTGGTTAAGAATCCACCTGCCAATGCCAAGGGACACGGGTTCCATCCCTGCTCCAGGAAGATGCCACATGCCGTGGAGCAACTAGGCCCCTGCACCACAACTACTGAGCCCACACTTGAGCCCGTGCTCGAGAAACCACAAGCTGCCAATACTGAAGCCCACAGGCCTAGAGCCTGAGCTCAGCAAGAAGAGAAGCCACTGCTTCCCGCAACTAGAGAAAGACTGAACTTACAATGAAGACCCACCACAGCCAAAAAAAATTTAAATATAAATTAATTAATTAATAGAGATGCCTTCTTTACCACATTCATAAGACATCTAAAAGTTGAAATACCCGGAGTTATATCCTAAGCACTCTTCTTCCTCATAAATGATAACACATAGTACAAATGGCTTTAACTATGACTCTCAACTCGATTTCAGGTGTTCTCCTATGACTCACCCACTTCAGTGATACACACAACTGGAATTAGCAGTTTTTCTACAATTCTTACTTTTCCTGATTTCCTGAAATACAGCATTTGCCCTTTCCTTGCTGCTTCAGTCCTTCTAACTGGTTTGCAGGTCTAATTTCCTAGTGGCTTAAAATATCTAGGGTGTTTTGTTTTCCTGACTAAACCCCAACTGATACACATCCTGCTCTTTATAGCCCTCTTATCAAAATCAATAATTTCGTATTTATCAACTGTGTTTAATATCTGTCTCTCCTGCCAGGGTATTCAACAAGAACAGGGATCACATTTGTTATACTCATTATTGAATCCCAAGCCCTGTGTTTCAGGACAAATATTGGTTGAATGAATGTAACACCTTGGTACAATAAAGTTCCACTTACTACATCAAACATAACAGCTCCAACTCTCAAAGTTCCTCTACTGTCTACCACAATTTAACCCCATTAAAAACAACACCTCTTGAATTTTGCCTTCTCTTCATTTGCTTATTCAGCCACCTCAAGGGTTTGGAATCACTCATTTCAACCTAGCACCTGGTACTTCACATTCTGCACTAGAATACAATCAAGAACTCTCAAGTTGCCTTTTTACTTTTAGACTGTCTCATTTGTGATTAACATGAAATGAGATTATCTCTATGATGAAGCCAATAATGCAGTCTGATTTTCTGATCTAAATATCTAGTTTTGATATTAAATTATCTAATTAGTATCCTGTTATAAAACTCATATAATTAAAACTAATATTAGATCCCCTAAAATGTGTTAATTCACATAAACAAGTGTTCAACAAGAGAAAATAAAACCGGTTAGCATAAATGAGAGCAAGTATAAAATTGCTCTCCATTTTTGTTTAGTTTTATAGAAAATTCTATTTATTCAGAAAACAAAAATACCCGAGGAAAATCTATATGCCATAATGGCATTTATTTTGTTGCCAAATTCAAATTCATTTAATAAATATTCATCATGTGACAGGCACTGTTGATTAACACTGGGGATGCCTCAGTGAGCAAAACAAAGATGCCTGCCCTCATGGAGTTTATCAAAGGGCCTGGGAAAAGATCATGTAAGACAGTAAAGACCACATATAAGGACTCTGGATTCTACTTGTATGAAATGGGAAGATACTGCAGAGTTTAGAGCAGAGAAGTAACAAAAATTACTTATTTAAAGTAACATTCTGGCTGCTGTGTGGAAACAGACAAAAGGGGCATGAGCAAAACCAGATAAACTAAGTCGTGGGCTAGTATCATAATCCAAACAAGAGATGAAGGTACTCAAACCAACATGATAGTAATAAAAATGGAGCAGAAAGTGGTCAGATTCTCACCTTAAACACATATTAACAGAGGAGGAACCAGAAACTACCAAGAAGCATGAAAAGATGAACAATCAAGGAAATACACTGCTTAATCAAAGTAAAACACCATTTCACATCTAAAAATTTTTAGAAATTTTAAAGTCTGACAATATCAAATGTTGGCAAAGATATAGAAAACCATATTTTCACACAGCCTATAGGTGAGTAGACTATATAGTCTCTTTGGAGAACAATTTGGCACTTCTTATTACCTAATAATTCTATTCTAGGTATATAACCTGGAGAACACCTAAACCATGTATACCAGGAGACATGTACAAGAATGTTACGGAAATATTTCCTATAGCAAAAACAAATTTGTAAACAACCCGTCCATTAACAGGAGAATGGATAAATAAAATACAATAAAATCATGCAGTAGAATACTATAAAACAGTGGAAATAAATTACAACTATATGCACCAACATGGATGAATCTCAAAATTATAATTCAAAAAGACAATGTTAAATGAACAAAGTTGAAAAAGAACACATACAGAAATTGGAATCCCTGTACACTGCTGGGATATAAAATAGTGCAGCTATGATGAAAATCCACTAGAGCTATTAAAAGATTAAATGAAATAATGAAAAAAGAACATTCAGTACTATGCCTAGGACACTAAATACATTTCTGTAGGAGTGACATTATTTTTTAAAACTTTCCTAGATTATTCTAATCCTCCTCTTGACCTACTTCCTTCTGGAAGATTTTGTCATTATCCTGAAAGAAAGATTAGAAAACTCCTTTTCAGAAAGTAACACTCAAAAATCCATTTGAATTTCTCCTTGTGTTTTGGTGTGGCTTATCACAAAGACCAAAAAAAAAGTTAAAGGTCAACCAAGACTTTTAAAAGTCAACCAAGAAGAAAGCTATTAAACAAGAAACCCTTCAAAATTACAAATATCACTAATGACAATCATTCTACTATTTTTAAGCAGATATATTCCAGAGTGCTCTGTAAATGAATAATATAATAATACCATATACTCAACCTCAAGCAGAAATAAAGTTAACTATAATTCAAAAACTGAATTGTTCTTGCCTCCACAATCATTAGAACACCCAGAAGGGTCTGACAAATAGTAATTATCACTTGGATTTTTGCTTCCCCTAACCATTCTCTGTTTTATACATCTTAAGTCCCTTAGAATAGGCCCCAAACTTGGCCTCAATTCTCCCAAAAGAAAAGGTATCCAACAAAAAACCCAAAGGAATGAACCGTAGTAAAAAGAAATACTGGACCAACTAAGGCTGTAAGTTGGCAAGACAGAGCAAGGTATGCTAGACTCCAGGTTAATAAAGGAGTAATTTGCATGTTCCAGAAACTCACAAAACCATAAGTCACAAATCTACAAAGCACAAGGGATTCTTGTACACATTACCATTGAAATATTCCTCCACTCAACTTCCAAAATGTAGTTTAGGTTTATATTGCATTTCCAATCCAAAAGTACATTGTTAACACCTTAAGAAGCATATGGAAACCATTTCCCTGCTCTGTTCCTACATTAAAAATGTTTACTATAAGAGAAACAGATCTCTAAACCTAAACTTTACAACTTATTAAAACAGAAACTCTCAAACTTGATTTATCTACAAACATTCAGTTTTATTACTGAACTATAAGTCTCCACTCTTTCTCCATACTATCTGAAAACATTTCCTATTTCTTAAAGAACATTTATTCTCTCAATTTTTTGTTTCAAATTTCAACTGTAACATATTTGAAGTTCTAACAAGTACATACTTAATACATTTTTTAATAATTAAATTATTAAACTGTATCAATAAACCTCTCCAGAATGAAATGTAAATAGTAGTCATATAATGAATGGTACTAACTACTCAGTGATTTATTATTTGTCCTATATCTGAAAGTTTCTCAAAAAGATTTTGAAAAACAAGACAGGTACTCAAAAAGTGGGAGACAGAGTACTCTGTATTATTTAACAGACACAATCTTTTTATATTAACTGAATTATCTTAAGATTTCACCAGAAACAAACATTGGCGGGGTGGGGCGCAGATACTTTAAAAAATAATCAACTTTATGGACTTGCCTGGTGGTCCAGTGATTAAGAATCTGCCTGCCAATGCAGGAAACACCAGTTCAATCCCTGGTCAGGGAAGATTCTACGTGCCCTGGCAGAATCAAGCCCATGTGCCATTAACTACTGAGCTCACACTCTAGAGCCGACAAGCCGCAACTCCTGAGCCTGTACAGTGTGACTACTGAAGCCCACGTGCCGAGAGCCATGAGCCACAAGAGAAGTCGGTGCAGTGAGAAGTCAGAGGACCAAACGGAAGAATAGACCCCGCTCGCCGTAAGGAGAGAAAGCCCGCACGTGGCAACCAACACCCAACAGAGTCAAAAATGTAAATAATTAAAAAATAATTTTTATTTTCAAGTTATATTTCTACTTTTGCATGTCAAAATTTTTAATATTTTTCTAAGATTATGAGTTTTAAATTGTAGAGAGGCAGAAGAGGATTTTACACTTAAAAGTTAGATTGAACCTCTGCTAAAATCACAGTCATAGTACAAATGAAGTTAAATTTTTTACCACAACACAGTACATCATAGGTTAACAGAGGATAAGATTTTTATATTCAGTATTGATTTAACTAAAAATAGAAGCCATCAGTAATGAAGTACTATGGTTATGCTTCAGTTTTCTAACAATCATCTTAATGTTAAGGATGCTCTATTTTTTTTTTAATTTTTAAATATTTTCTGTCTGTTGTTTAGCTCTCCTGCTTTTTTAGCACTGGACATAATATCAGTCTGTTAAATTATATTACAAACTCTGGCCACAACCTTCTGAACTACTAGCTCTCTATATCATTACCTACACTGCCCCCTGGATCTCATCCAGACTGCCAACCCTCTGATATTTCCTTTTTCTTCTAATTACAGCTTACCCCTCTATACTACCTTTCATAATCAGTCCAAACCCCAAGACCCACCATTTCAGCTATTATCACTTGGTAACCTATTTGCCTGCTTATTAACTATATGTTCCCTGTCTTATCCAGAAAGAAGTTCACTGACTTCAAAATTCCATTTTTCACCTAATCAAAATTCCAAAAATTAGGGCTTCACTGATAGCTCAGTTGGTAAAGAATCCACCTGCAGTACAGGAGACCCCCGTTTGATTCCTGGGTTGGGAAGATCCACTAGAGAAAGAATAGGCTACCCATTCCAGTATTCTTAGGCTTCCCTTGTGGCTCAGCTGGTAAAGAATCTGCCAGCAATGAGGGAGACCTGGGTTCTATCCCTGGGTTGGGAAGATTCCCTGGAGAAGGGAAAGGCTACCCACTCCAGTGTTCTGGCCTGGAGAATTCCATGGACTGTATAGTCCATGGGGTCGCAAAGAGTCGGACATGACTGAGCGTGAGACTTTTTCAAAATCCCCAAAGTTAGAATTATCTCAGACAACACCTTCTTAACCTCATAGGCAAAAGAATCACCAAATACTTTCAATTTATCTCCTAAATCTATCTCAAATCTTCCTTACGTTTAATTCAATTCTAATACCCTAGTGAATGTCTTCACACTCCTTAATATAAAACAAGAGGCTAAAAGTAGGAGTTCTAAAATCAAATAACTTGAAACTGTTTGTAATTAGCCTTATTTATTAGACTATTTGAAAGGCAGTAAGCAGTACAAAGTCAGAAGACAATCAGCTTCACTATCTGATAAACAGACAAGAGAAGATGCCTTAGCAATCTCAGTCACTGTTGTTGTTGGTTAGCTGCTAAGTCATGTCCATCTCTTTTGCAACCCCATGGGTTGTAGCCTGCCAGGCTCCTCTATCCACGGGATTTCCCAAGCAAAAATACTAGAATGGGTAGCCATTTCCTTCTTTGGAGGATCTTCCCGACCCAGGGTTCAAACCTGCATCTCCTGCTTGGTAGGCAGATACTTTACCACTGAGTCATTACCATAGACTTAAATATACAATCATAACGAAAAAGGAAAAATGTGCTGAACAAAAAAGAGAGCTTCAACAGCTTCAACAATTTATGTGTATAAATGTATAAATTTTATGTTTATTTTCTTTTGGAACTTTACTGCAATAAATACAATGTACACATAAACTTTTCATTTTACATATAAACAGTATTTTACATACATAGAGTATGTAACAGATATATCATACCACTAACAATTCTTTCATAACACTATTAAGAGAGAATAATTAAGATAGGTTTAACAGCATTAACAACTGAACATTAAAAGACAGTACTGTGTATAGCTAGCAAAACCAATCATTTTCCATTCTGGGCAATGAGTCAAGAATCTCAAACCGTCACCAACACCTGCATTAAATGTAAACCTAGACAGTAAACAATTGTCACTGAAAGATAAATCCATGTGACTGTATCTCCAGAGCTTAAGCAAAACTATTTTACATGAAGCAAAACAACTTATTAAATGACCCTATCCAAAGCAGTTCTTTGTTTTGACAATAAGCAATTTAATCATTTTTCCATCACTGAGGATCTAAAAGGTATGTTAAAATGTTATATTCTGCCAGGTGGATTAATATGGATGTATTAAACTATTCTTATACTAACACTGCTTCCTGGTCACTGTAATTCTAAATTACAGATAATGATAGGTTTAGGAAATTATTCTGCTCAATTACTACCCACCATAAATTCTGAGTTTTCTTTGCTTGATAACTAAGTACAAAAGCAGATGATACAACACATTCATAAACTGGAATTCTATCAAGTGAAAGCTGAAATCAAATAGCATTAAGGTCTACACCTTACTAAATCACAGTGGAGGCAAGCATACAAAATGCTTTATAGTCAAGGAAGATTAGACAAATCACTCAACCACTTTGTACCCCAGTTTACTCATCTATAAAATAAGAACATGGGCTAAATGCTCTTCAAGATCTCTTCCAACATAGAGTCTATGATTCTAAAAGATTAACACTTATGCACATGCTGGAAAATAAAAGCCATTCCTCTTTAATTAGTCATTTAAAATGATACAGGCTGTAGCTGTTGCATTTACTAAAAATTAAACTACTAAACAACAATGCAGCAATGCCTATTTCACCCACAAGATAAATAATGGTTGTTCCCATTTGAAACTCAAATTTTCATTAGCACCAATGAGAACTGCTTATATTAACTCATTAGATTTTTTTTTAACTAACTTACTTTTTTTTTTAAGTGTTTAATTGAGCAAAAATTGATTTGAACAGAGCTGCACCAAACTGGCAATAGCTAGGAGCACTCCACCAACAGGAGCTCAACAGAAACTTATATAGTGAAAGTAAGGAAGCAAAGTAAGGAAATTATTGATTGGTTATAGTTTAAAGCCTAGTTGGTGTTTGTGATGGGCTGTCCTTAGGTTTTGATTTCTTCACATTGAAAGCTTAAGTTTTGGTTTGCTTAGTAGGTCACCAAGGCATTACAGCTACTTCAGTCTGATAGCTTGCTTGTTTACTAACTTTAACTGAGGAAAAGGTCAATCTGAATTTGCAAAGTTTCATTACTCAACAGCTTTAAAAGAAAAATCTAGGGGGACTTTGCTAAGAGTCGGACACGACTGAGCGACTTCACTTTCACTTTTCACTTTCATGCATTGGAGAAGGAAATGGCAACCCACTCCAGTGTTCTTGCCTGGAGAATCCCAGGGACGGGGGAGCCTGGTGGGCTACCGTCCATGGGGTCGCACAGAGTCAGACACGACTGAAGTGACGCAGCAGCAGCAGCAGCAGCAGCAAGGGGACTTCTTCCCCTGGTGGTCCAGTGGCTAAGACTCTGCTTCAAATGTAAGGGGCCTCGATTCAACCCCTGGTCGGGGAACTAGATTACACATGCCTCAACAGTTTAAGTTGCATGCTGCAGCCAAATATCCCACATGCTACAACTAAGACCCAGCACAGTCAAATAAATAAATAGTTTTAAAAAAAAAGAAAAATCTATTTTCTCAGTCATTAAAATCAAGAAACTGTACTAGATGAGTTTTTTTCTTTTACTTTAAGAAGTCTGTATATGAGGATAAGCTATCTCTATACAGCAACTGATAAACTGAATTGCAAATTGGGCTAGAAGAAACATGTTTTGTATTCTTTTTTTTATTTTGCTTATGAACAATACCACAGTTTCATAAAAAAAATTCTAGCCAAGTGTGGTAGTCTCAATTTATTTTTTGGTGAAGCATACATAAAATTCAGAGAAAAACTACTTAAAGAATACCATAATATAAAACTATTTTACCACAAAATGTCTTAAAATCCTTCCCAACATTCACTCTCTTGATAATCTATTTAAAATCAACTGTGATCCATTATAAGGTAATGGAATAAAGAATCATAAATTTTCTCATGAAGATGAGACTTGCCCAGAAAGTTCACTAATTACATCAAGAATTCTTTAAGGTATCCCTCCTAAGAATTAAGCATGAGATTTCTAACAAACAGATTATGGTCTCCCAGTTGACACTGCTACAAATTTCAAATCACTGACTCAAACTGAAACAGCAATTTGAGCAGATGATATTTATATAATAGGAAAAGGAGGCGGAAAATGAAGAAAAATAGAGTTAGAAATAGGTGAAAATGAGTATCTAATTTGAAAAAACAGAACAAAATGTTGTAACATATAAAGCACCAGAATTAGAATTTACCAGCTCACAGATATAAATAGCCTAATTTCACAACTAGCCAGATATTAATTTATATATACTAAAAATGTGAACCCACAAAAAAAAGTTAAATAACACATTTAAACTAAACTATTATTTACAAAACAAGAAACGAAAATCTATCCATAAAACCTCTAATTAGAGATATATTCAATAACCAAAGAAATATAATAGCCAGGGCAAAAGATATTATCATTCTATAACTATGAATATGCTTGGCACATAGTAGTAATCAATATTTGCTGAATGAAAGCAGCATTAAAGATTTTAAAAGAACAATATAACCTGAAAAATAAATGTGCCTTATATTTCCTAAAAGGCAATATAATCTAAATAAACAAAGTTTCATTGCCACTGTTTACTAAATGTTGTTGTTTTTCTATCACTAAGTAGCATCCAACCCTTTGTGACCCTGTGTACTGCAGCACGCCAGGCTTCCATGTCCTTCACTATCTCCCAGAGTTTGCTCAAACTTGTGTCCACTGAGTCGGGGATACCATCCAACCATCTCGTCCTCTGTCGCTCCCTTCTCCTCCTTCCCTCAAACTTTCCCAGCATCAGGTGTTTACCAAGGAGATGGCTCTTTGCATCAAGTGGCCGAAGTACTGGACCTTCAGCTTCAGTATCAGTCCTTACAATGAATATTCAGGGTTGATTTCCTTTAGGATTGACTGGTTTGATCTCCTTGTTGTCCAAGGAACTCTCAAAAGAATCTTCTCGAGCACAATTCGAAAGCATCAGTTCTTTGGCGCTCGGCCTTCTTTATGGTCCAACTCTCACATCTGTACATGACTACTGAAAAAACCATAGCTTTGACTATACAGACCTTTGCCGGCAAAGTGATGTCTCTACTTTTTAATACGCTTTCTAGTATTGTCTTTGGAAAGAAAAGAAAATAGCTTTTCTTCCAAGGAGCAAGCAAAGCCATCTCAGGATGGCAAAGTAGAAGGACATGCATTCATCTTCTCCTGTGAGAACACCAAAATCGCAACTAGCTGTTGAACAACCATCAACAAGAGGATGCTGGAACCCAGCAAAAAAGATATCCCACATCCAAGGACAAAGGAGAAGCCACAGTGAGATGGTAGGAGGGGCACAATCACATTAAAATCAAATCACATACCTGCTGGGGGAGCGACCCACAAAGTGGAGAACAATAATACCAAAGAAGTTCTCACACTGCTGCCAAGATTCTAGGCCCCACATCAGACTTCCCAACCTGGGGATGCAACAAAGGGACTAGGAATCCCCAGGGAATCTGACTTTGCAGGACAGTGGGATTTGATTACAGAACTTCCACAGGACTGGGGGAAACAGAGACTCTTGGAGAACACAAACAAAACCTTGTGCACGCTAGGACCTAGGGGAAAGGAGCAGTGAAATTACAATAGACTATGCTAGACATGCCTATGAGTGTTTATTAAATACTATCATAAACTCTTCAGAGTTATGAGCTCCTATGTTAGTGCTAGAGTTTCCCTGGTGGTTCAGACAATAAAGAATCTGCCTGCAATACAGGAGACCCAGGTTTGATCTCTGGGTCAGAAAGATCTCCTGGAGAAGGGAATGGTTACCCACTCCAGTATTCCTAGGTGGAGAATCCCATGAACAGAGGAGCCAGGCAGGCAACAGTCTATGGAGTCGCAAAAAGTCGGACACAACTGAGCGACTAAGCACATCTTAGTGCTAACAACGAAAAAGAAACAACTTGCAAATCTGGGAAAAAAAAAATCCAAAACTAAAGTAGCAAGTACTTACTTTTCCTTCAGTTTTTAATGGCTCTCAGGTAGATTACAGTTTTCACTCAGAAATCTGTTCAGAGTTGTGTTTGTGCTGTGCTTACTCACCCAGTCGTGTCTGACTCTTTGTGACCCCCATGGACTCTATCCTGCCAGGCTCTTCTGTCCAGGTGGATTCTCCAGGCAAGAATACTGGAGTGGGTTGCCATGCACCCCTCTAGGGGATCTTCCCAACCCAGGGATTGAACCCAGATCTCCCGCACTGCCAGATTCTTTACCATTTGAGCCACCAAGGAAGCCCAAGAATGCCGGAATGGATAGTCTATCCCTTCTCCAGGCGATCTTCCCAACCCAGGAATCAAACCGGGGTCTCCTGCATTGCAGGTGGATTCTTTACCAGCTGAGCTACTAGGGAAGCAGATTACTCTCAATGTTGCCTTAGTTAGGACCCAAAATGTATTTTAGTATTGCAATTTAAGAGCTAAGTAACTGTCAAACAATTATTAACTCGAGATAACTATGTGAACTTGATAATTTCTAGAATCTGGGACATGGATAACTTTCTGCAACCTTCCCACCCTAATGAAACCCAGTTTATAGGCAAGAAAAAAAACTGTAAGTCAATACTTTGTTTTCACATTCTAAATTAATCATACAATCCATGCCAAAAAAAAAGGGAAACTATATACCTTACATGTATTTTTCAAAGATGTCACAGTTTATAAGCCTTTAGGAAGGAAAAGTACAATAGCCAAAAGATTTGAGGAAATTCATTTCCTTGAACTCAAATGCAAAAGTCTCTGGTTTTCTTTGTGCTCTTTTGGAGAACTTACTAAAGCTGCTGTTGAGTGAGAGTACGTAGACTGCCATCATGAAAATCAATAACACACCTGGTAAGAACACAAAAGAACTGGCTCACCTGTGAGGAATCTATTATCCTTTTAAAAAAACACAAGTCTGGTACTAGAGGGCACAATATGCTTTCTACTGGACAAGAGGAGAATGATTTTTCCTCATTCTGCTTTTCAGCTGTCCAAAGAGTAGATCTAATACTAATTGTAATATGACTCTTTTACGGAAATAAGATGTGGGTAAAGTGCTTACAAACAATAGCTATTTCATACAATTCTATTTCTAAATGCTCTTTCAGACTTTTAGTTCTCAGAAATTAAACATTTTTAAACTATAACTTCAACTTCTGTATTTGCTTAAAACATAAATAGTAATTAAAAAGTGCTTTATATCTGTATTCTTACAATCATACTGAAGACTTGCTACTAAATACAAATATGAAATGCAATAGGTATAACTGTGGTCACAATGAATTAAAACTAATATGGCCTTTACAAAAGCTTCAGTGTTGCAAAGGTGAATGGGCCAACAGGCACTTTTATATAGTGTTGTAGGTTATTAACTACTACACTTTTAAAAAAAAAAAAATTAAAGAGTCATGAAAATTTCATATTTTTAAATTTTCATCAATAATTTTGGAGAAACATTCACACAAAATACATATTAAGTGCTAAAAAGGTAAAGTAATTGAATTAGTTATCTGATACTGTGTAACAAAATACTCTCAAACCTAGCAGCTTAAAACAAAAACATTTATTAATCTCATACAGTTTGAGTGCCAGGAATCCAGTAGTAGCTTATTTGCCAAGGTGTTAGCAGGTCATCAGAACACATGACTAGGAAGAATCCATATCCAAGATGGCTCACTCATATGGCAGTTGTCAGAAGGCCCCAGTCTCTCACTACATGGGCCTTTACATATAGCTGCTTACAACACAAACTATTACTCCCCAGAGCAAGTGGTCCGTGAGAAAGCCTCAGTTCTTTTATGAGCTAGCCTTAGAAGTAACAAATCATCACTTCTGCCATATTCTGTTGGTCACACAAGCAACTCTGATACATGGGAAGAAATTACACAAGGGAGTGAATACCAGGAGTCAAGGATCATTGGGAACAGTCTTTAGTTCAGTTCAGTTCAATCGCTCAGTCGTGTCCGACTCTTTGCGACCCCATGAATTGCAGCACGCCAGGCCTCTCTGTCCATCACCAACTCCTGGAGTCTACCCAAACCCATGTCCCTCGAGTCGGTGATGCCATCCAACCATCTCATCCTCTGTCGTCCCCTTCTCCTCCCGCCCCCAATCCTACCCAGCATTAGGGTCTTTTCCAATGAGTCAACCCTTCGCATGAGGTGGCCAAAGTATTGGAGTTTCAGCTTCAACATCAGAACAGTCTTTAATGTGGTCTATAACAGTGATAAACATACAGATATATGGTTGATATGGTGTTATATATGTACAAAAATTCTTTGACATTTCTCTCATCAAAAAGGTGAAGCTCAAGTCCCCCTTCTGTTGAATGTATGCTGCATTTAAGACTCCAACAAATAGTATATGGCAAAAATGGAAGTGCCAGACTTCCAGAGCTATTTTATAAGACATTGCAGCATCTGCCTCTCTCTCTTGAATTATTCACTCTAGGGAGAAAAAGTTACATTTGTGATGACATTAAAGAAACTCTTAGAAAAGGTCCATGTAGCAAATAATTCAGACCTCTAGCCAACAAACAGTGAAGAACTGACAACTCCTCACAAAAGCCACAGGAGTGAGCTTAGAAGTAGATATTCCAGCCCCGACGGAGCCTTCAGATAACTATAGTTCATCCACGAAAGTCTGGAAGCTGATCCTTCACCTGTAGTCTGGAGATGACTGCAGCACCAGCCTATACCCTGACTGCAGTCCTGTGAGATACCTTGAACCAAAGCCTCCCAGTTAAGCCACTAATGAACTCCTTTCGCACAGACACCATGAGATAATGTTTGTGTTTTTTAGGTAATAAATTTTGAAATAATTTGTTACAAATAAACAGGTAGCTAATACACAGCACAACTGGTTTTTTGAGGTCAAAGTAATTCTAATACTAAACCTAACACAGTCATTAAAAAAAACAATTTCAAGGTATCCAAAGATCCTTAACAAAGTATGAGCAAGCTGAATCTAACAGTATATGAAAATAATACATAATGTCATGTTAGGGTTAAGGCCACCAAGTGGAAAGTGAAAGTGTTAGTTGCTCAGTCAGGTCCCACTCTTTGCAACCCCATGTAGCCCGCCAGGGTCCTCTGTCCAGGGAAGTCAGAAACGTATATTGATTTAATACTCCAAGCTGAATCAATGTAATTCACCATATTACCAGAATAAAGGAGAAAAACCATATAGTTATTTCAACAGATTAAGGAAAACTGGTGATAGTATTCAAATCAATTTATGGTATTAAAATGAAAGAAAAAAACTCTCAGCAAACTAGGAATAGTAAGTACTTTCTCAAACTGTCAAACAGCATCATATTTAATGATGAATGATGAAATTGCATCCTCCCAAGATCAAAAACAAAGCAGGAATACCCATTTTTCCCACTTCTATTCAGTGTTATTGTAGAGCTTCCAGCACTGTATTAAGGCTAAATAAATGAATAAAATAAAGATTGGAATGAAAGAATTAAAACAGCCCTATTTAAAGATGATAAGATTGGGAATTCCTTAGCGGTCAGTCATTAGGGGCCTGTCCTTTCACTGCCCAGAGCACGGCTTCAATTCCCGGTTGGGGAACTAAGATCCTGCAAGCCATGTGATATAGCCAAAAATAAACAATTAAGTAAGAAAAATTTTTTAAAAAACACAGATAAGGGACTCCCCTAGTGGTCCAGTGGTTAAGAATCCGCCTTGCAGTGCAGGGAACACCGGTTTGATGCCTGCTCCAGGAAGATTCCACATGCCGCAAGGCAACTAAGCCTGTGTGCCACAACTCCTGAGCTCATGTGCCAACAGCTATTTGAAGTCTGCATGCTCCAGGGTCTGCAAGCCACAACTACTGAGTCCACTTGCTGCAACTACTGAAGCCCAGGTGCCTACAGCCCAATGCTCCACAGCGAGAGAAGCCACAGCAATGAGAAGCCTGCACATGCAACACAGAATAGTTTCCACTTGCCACAACTAGAGAAAGCCATCACAGCAACAGACTCAAGAGCAACCAAATTAATTCATTAAATAAATAAAAATTTTTAAAATTTCAATGATATATGATTGCTTACATAGAAAATCTCAGGGAATCTACAAACCTACTACTAGAATAAATGAATTTAGTAAGATTGAAGGATATAAATGTAATATACAAAATCAATTGTATTGCTATATACTAGCAGCAAACAATTGCAAAGTGAAAAAAAATTTTAAATACCAAGTATACAGTAGAACCAAAGAACATAAACTAGCTAGAAATAAATATAATAAAAGCTGTCTAAGACCTCTACACTGAAAACTACAAAACATCGCTGAACAAAATTAAACACTTAAATAAAAACATATATCACTTTTATTGATTAGAATACTCAGTACTGTCAAAATAGCAATTCTCCCCAAATTTAAACAATCCCAATCAATATTCCAGCAAGCATTTTTAGAAAAGTTAACAAACTAACTCTAAAAGTTATACAGAAATGCAGAGGACGTAGAATAACAAAAGCAATTCAAAGAAAAAAAAAAGTGGAGGACCACAAAGCTATACTAATTAAAACACTCTGTAATGGCAAAGATATCTACAAATCAATGGAATAAAATAGAGGGTTCAGAAATGGACTTACATTTATTTAGTCAATTGATTTTTAACAAAAATGCTAAAGCAACCCAATGGAAAAATGAAAAGCATTTCAAGAAACGGTGCGAGATCAACTCGAGAGCCTTGTGAGGGATTAAAAAAACACTCTTACCTCACACCATACACAAAAAGTAACTCAATATGGATCACAGATACAAATGTAAAATTTAAAACTATAAAACTTAAAAAGTTAAATATATGCCTATCACACAGCCCAGCCATGCCATTCCTAAGTATTTATGTAAGAGAAACAAAAACATATGTTACAAAGACTACATGAAAGTTCATAGAAGCTCTTCTGTAATACTAACTATTGGAAACAAGTGTCCATTAACTCATGAATGGAAAAACAAATTAGTATATCTACACTAATTTATGTATATAATTATATAATATATATAATAAAAAGGAATGAATCATTGACACACACAGCAACATGGACGAATCTCAAAATAACTGAGTAAAAGAAGCGAGGTAAAAAACTAAGAATACAGACTATGATTCTGGGCAAAATTATAGCAAAAGTAAACTATACTGTGCTAAGAAAAAGCAGATCAGTTCTTGCCTGAGGATGGGAGTAGAGAAAAAAAATGGGATTACAAACGGTTCAAGAAAATTTGCTATCTTAATTGTAGTGATGCCTCCATGGGTCCATAAATACACCCAAACTGATTAACTTACACAATTTATGTGCAGTTTAGTGAATGCCAAGTCTACCTTGAGAAAGCTTTAAAACAAAACAGAAAGAAAAAATATTGGTACTATCTACCAAAATTTTAAATGCACATGCTACTGTTAGAAATTTATTATATAGATATGCTCATATATACACAAAGATAAGAATATGTACTGAAAAATTATAATTTTAAACATCTGGAAACAACCAAAACTTCCATTAATATATGACATTAAATAAATTAATGTACTTCAAAAAATGGAATATTCTGAAACCATAAAAAGGGATGACATATCTATATGTTCAAAGTTAAGCTATCCAAAATATACTGATAATGAATGAAGCTGCAGAGAAATTTATACAGAACAATCCATTTGTGTTTAATTTTTAAAATAAGAAATATATATGCACAGAAACTAGCTGTGATTACATCTAGTTAACAAGTACCCTTAGCACACTTAAAATTCTCTATTTTTGCAAGTATTTTATACTTTTCCACAAAGAAACACCACATAATAGTTAAGACTGACACCACCACTCCTAATAGTAAGTGCCCAATAAATATTAGCTGCTATATGCTAAGCATAATATGCCAAGCACTTTTTACAAATCACATTTAATCTCCACAACAAACTTGAAAGTAGGTAGTGTTATTAGATTGGTACAAAAGTAACCACGGTTTCACACCATGAATTTTAAATCATTATAACTACGCTTAAACTCATCTTTATTAATCAAAATAGGAACCATTACAATCAACACATTTTTGCCAACAAGAAATAAGTTTGTTTATTCCTGTAGCATAAAAATCTGTGCTTCAAGATTCAAGGAACTGTTGGAAAACATTTTCTGCATCCTGCTGGTTGTGGAAGTGTTCTCCCTGAAAAAAGTTGTCAAGTTGCTTGAGGAAGTGGTAGTCAGTTGGCAAAAGGTCAGGTGAATACAGAGAATGAGGCAAACTTTGTAGGGCGATTCGTTCAGCTTTTGAAGCGTTGGTTATGCAACATGTAGTTGGACGTTGTCATGGAGAAGAATCAGGCCTTTTCTGTTGACCAAGGCCAGCTGCAAGCGTAGTTTCTGGTATATCTCATCAATTTGCTGAGCATACTTCTCAGATGTAACGGTTTCACAGGGACTCAAAGTTATAGTGGATCAGAATGGCAGCAGACTACCAAACAGTGACCATGACCTTCTTTTGGTTCAAGTTTGGCTTTTGGAAGTGTTTTGGAGTTTCTTCTTGGTCCAACCACTGAACTGGTCATTGCTGGTCATCATAAAAAATCACAATCCCATAGAGAAATGATTCTTTTTTGTTGCACAGAGTATGACGACAAGATGACACTTCAAAACAACAATTTTTTTTATTTTCGGTCAGTTCATTAGGCACTCACTTATCAAGCTTTTTCACTTTTCCAATTTGCTTCAAATGCCAAAATGATCATAGAATGAATGATGTTCGGTTCTTTGGCAATTTCTCCTGTACTTTTAAGAGGATTAGCTTCGATGATGGCTCTCAGTTGGTCACTGTCAACTTCCGATGGCCAGCCACTACACTCCTTATCTTCAAGGTTCTCCTCTCCTTTGCAAAACCTCTCAAACCACCATTGCACTGTACGTTCATCAGCAGTTCCTGGGGCAAATAAACTGCTGATGTTGAGAGTTGTTTCTGCTGTTTTATGACCCATTTTGGCAAATAAGAAAATTGGTCGAATTTGCTTTTTGTCTAACATCATTTCCAAAGTTTAAAATATATAAACAGCAAGTAATAAGTCATTAGCAAAAAAAATATAAAGCAAGAAATGTGCACTAAAATGATGTATAGCATAACCACATTTATTTGCAAATTTCAACAATGCAAAAACTGCAATTACTTTTGCACCAACCTAATAATTTTAACACTATTTTAGAGATTTACAAATCTGAAAGTCAAAACGACTTTGTTGAAGGTCACACAACTAGTAAGTGGGAGCATGTGGATTTAACTCAAGTTTCTTTGATTCCAAAGTTGATACTTTCAACCACTGTACCAAAATGACCCTCTGTAAGCATAATTTGGAAACTAAACACCCATAAACGCATAGAGCAACTGGGAACATAGTGTTAATAAATCACAGTGTTTTGAATACAATCAAAAAGCACAGGTTTAATTTCTGGTTCTATTTTTTGGTAGGAAAATAAACCCTTCATATTTGCATATGTATATAATTGTCCTCTGTGAGGTATTTTATTAATCAATCCACTCTCTGGCAGTGTTTTCATCTCTAATTTTCTTACATTCTAACCTCTACATATAATATTGCATTGTTGTTGTTTAGTCCATAAGTCGTGGCCAGCTCTTTTGCAATTCCACAGACTGTAGCTTGCCAGGTTCCTGGTTACTTGGGATTTTCCAGACAAGAATACTGGAGTGGGTTGCCATTTCCTTCTCCAGGGAGTCTTCCCCATCCAGGGATCAAACTCACATCTTGTGCATTGGCAGGCAGAGTCTTTACTGCTGAGCCACCAAGGAAGCTCACTATATATAATATATAAATATACAAATGTTTTAATATATAATGTTAGTTTCTATTTTAATTCTAAATAATATAAACCTAAGATTCATAAAGAGGAGTCAAAAATAATATATTTCCCAAGGGGGAATTACAAGCACTAAACTTACACTAGACATGGCAATTTATTATTATTGACACCGTTCCTACTGTAATTTGTACGTTTTTGCATTTAGTTGTAGCACATTACATAGATTGCTTTTAGCAATTAACCTCCAAAAGGAATTAAATATTAATGACATTTGCCAGATGCAATTATGAGAAATATTACATCCATAGTCTGAATAATACAGAAATACCTATTATAACATATCACATTTTATATCTTAGAAATATATTTAAACTACTTTAAGAGTAAGAATTTTTATCTTTAAAATTCTGCTTATCATGTAAACCCATGGCTGATTCATGTCAATGTATGGCAAAAAACACTACAATACTGAAAACTAATTAGCCCCCAACTAAAATAAATAAGTTTATTAAAAAAAAAAAATCTGCTTATCAATCTCAACTATCTAAAGAAACTATCTCTGCTATCAATTGACAGAGCAAAATATGAGTAAGAAATTTCTATCTGCTAACACTACTTCATTAAATGTTAAGGTATCAATTACATATTCATTTGGCACTATTAGCATTTTTTGAAAATAAATGTAACTTAGCAAATTACTGTTCCATAAAAATTGTACATAATAAATTGAGTTCTATGTTCATTTGTATATGTGGGCACACATGATCAGAAGGTAAAAATTAAAATAAATGCCCTATAAAATTATTATATACACTTTTTTGTCAAAAATGTTTTTAATATTATCTTTTCTATAAGCCAACAAAATACATATCTTAAAATAAAAGTATTTTAAAATAAAACTAAGAGTAAATGCAAATATCAAAAGTTATATTCATAATGCCAAAGAATACAGGAATAGTTCTCTCTCAAATAGTTCTCATATACACTTCAACAGATCTCAAAAATATAACATCTGCCATGTCATGCTTCTACAATCCCATTACTTTTTAAACGTTTTTTTTCCCTCCATATTTTCTACTCCAACTCCAGATATCAATAGCAAGACAGAAGATCAGATAAAAGAGTATACTTTGGTAAAATTATCTGAAACCAGTAAATGTTAGTTACAACCAGGAAATAAACATTATAGAATTATTTATGAAGAAATTATACTTAACAGTGGTAGATTTCAAGACTTTTCTATTTTAATGGAAGGAATTTTTTGTAAGTAAATCAGAGTTACTGTTAGATGTAGTCCACTTCAGTTACCTGAAATCTGACTAGCAGGCTCATTAAATATATATAAATCAATGATGCAGAGGCACTGCACCATATTGATGGAGCCCTCATTAATTTTCAATGATACTATCATATTTGTATTCTAAAAAAAAATTGAGTGAAGTCTGCAATCATTTTTCTTCATCTCAGAATTCCAGTTTTTACATATTCTAACTTAGTAAATGAGAGGAAACCTAATACATCAAAACATTTCTAATAAAGTCCATTAAATTTAACATTTTCTTCCTTTTGTAGAGAATAAACTATTTATGCATGTATATAATATACATATTTTATATATAATGTCAAAGTGAAATATGTAAAATAAAAATACTATAAAATAAATTATCATTATAGGTAGTTGATACAGTCTTCTAGACACTTGCATATAACACAAAATAAAGTCTAAATTAAGGATTTTTCAGAGATATTGGGAGATGTTTTGTTCTCCACAACAACTAAATGATAACAGAAAAAAAGCAAATAAAATTTGCTTTTGATAAAAAAATAAAAAGTTATCCTCTAAATCATTTCCTGGCATAAATATTATATTTAGGCTTTCTAATTTGCATATGACTATACCTCAAAAACCAAATACTATGACATTGTTTATATATATCAAAGCAAAAATAAAGTAAATTAAAAACTGGCAGGAAAAATTTATTATTGAATGCTTAAAGGTTTATTTCGGGCTAGCATCCTGGAAACTAAATATAAACAGAAAATTGTTCTAAGCATATCAAACTGATTTCTGATTACACTGTACTATTTTCATGTTTCAAATAAACTGGATTTGAGTTAAATCTAGTTGCATTACATTAATAACAATTTTACTCAGCAAATGTGATCAAAATTTAAGTGAAATTTATACAGAAAAAAGAAAACAAAGCTGGCCAGGCAAGCTTCCCCAGTGGTTCAGCAAGTAATGAATCCGCTTGCAATGCAGAAGACACAGAAGACAAGGGTTCAATCCCAGGGCCAGGGAAGATCCCCGGAGGAGGAAATGGCAACCCCCTCCTGTATTCTTGCCAGGAAAATTCCATGGATAAAGAGTCACAAAGAGTGGGATACACTAAGCACATGGCATTCAGGTAAGCAATGCAACAATATAACCTTTCTTAGGCTTTGTTTAAAAATGGAGGACAGGTATAGAATACATAGGGAACAGATCTATGGATACAGGGGGAGGGGAGGAGAGCGAGGGTGAGACACATGGAGAGAGTAACATGAAAATTTACAATACCGTATGTAAAACAGATAGCCAATGGGAATCTGCTGTATGACTCAGGGAACTCAAATAGGGACTCCGTGACAATCTATGAGGGTGGGATGCAGAGGGAGATGGGAGGGAGGCTCAGGAGGGAGGGGACATGGGTGTACTTTTGGCTGATTCTTGTTGATGTATAACAGAAAACCACAAAATTTTGTAAAGCAATATCCTTCAATTAAAAAAAATAAAGCGGCAAAAAAAAAAAGTGGAGGACAGGTGTAGAATAGAACTAAAAAGATGACTGCTAATCTCCTTCAAATTTACATTAATCAAGTCTGCCATCTTCCTATCAATACTTTTGACAAAACAAATAGCACTCTGTATCATGTACTTCTGAACAAGCTTCCATCCCCAGCCTGACAGCCAAAACAGACATCACATGTCACTTTCCTAAAGGGGCTAATATTTAGATCTTTCCTCTTCAGAGACTGTTTTACAAAGACATTTATGCACTTGCAGTAGTAGTGTTAGTCAGTCATGCCCAATTCTTTGTGACCCCATGACTGTAGCCAGCCAAGTTCCTCTGCCCATGGAATTCTCCAGGCAATAATACTGGAGTGAGTTGCCATTCCCTTCTCCAGGGGATCTTCCCGACCCAGGAATCAAACCGGGGTCTCTTGCATTGCAGGAAGATTCTTCACCATCTGAGCTACAGGGAAGCCCCCTTGGAGCCACCTAAATGGGTTGATCGCTTGATGCTAATATTGCAAAAACTCATAACTTTAGGATATACCCACGAAAACGTTTTGCTTCTCCAAAGACCCTTTTCCTACATCAGCAGAATGGTTACAACAAGGGTTCAGGATTTCAGATTTCTGTTACTTTAATAGTACTTTTCTTAGGAAAAAAAAAAAAAAGCTTGTTTAAGAAATAACATAAAGTCCACTTTCACATCTTAATTTCAAAGAATAGGTTTATAATTCTAAACTCCCTTTTTGTTCCTTAGAAAGAGGAAAAAAACTAACTTTCATTTAATGACTCAAAAGAAGACCTAAAAGACTATAAAATTAATGGGGGCAATAACCATGTCTCTCACACTCGCTGTTGTATACTCAGCACAGTGTTTTCCAAAACTGCTTGAGCACAAGACTAACCTAGATAGCCAGTATAAAATACTAAGTTCCTCCACCAAAGATCTATGGTAAGGCCCAGAAATTGGTGTTTTAAATAGGCACCCAAGATGATTCCTAAGATGACACAAGTTTAGGAATCAGTGGTCTAGAGAATATATTGAATATATGAGAAAGAATGCAAATTTATATTTATTAGTAAACCAATAACTAATAAACTACAATTGAGTATTATTTTTTACCTTTGAAAACAAGCTTAACACATTTAAAACATGAAGAAAACCATTAAAATATCTAGGTTAAACTTTCATTCAATTGTTCTCATTCTATTTACTACCTCAGGAACTAGTTGCTAAGTAAACAAGTAAACTGCCAAAAAGATTCTAGAAACTTAACCTAAAAGCTGTTATTTTTCTGCATTTAGAATACTGAAAGTAACTCTTTATGGTTGATTAGAGTAAATACTCTTAAATTTACCTAACTTCTTAAACTTATTTGAACTGTGCTCATCTAATCTTCAGAGTAATTCTGTGAGGTATATGCTACTGGTAAACCACTATACAGATGAGAAAACAAAGGCTTAAAGAAAATAGTCTTCCCTGAATCACTTGGCTAAGAATAAGTGGTAAATCTAGAATTCAAACTCAGGCAAACTATCATTATACATTTGTTAGATATGATATTTCGTGCCCACAGTAGAAACAAAGGCAATGAGAAAATATATTAATTCTTTCTCTGTTTATATTTGTACCCCTAACAACCAACTGCTAATGTTTCAGGTTCTTGAAGAATAAAATAAAGTGTTTTTAACAAGTAACTTTGAACATCTAATAAACAGCTTCTTATTACCTGCTTGAATCTTGTAACACAAATTGTACAACATAACTTCAAAGGAAAACTGGATATATAAGGGACATAGCTCCTAAAGGGTGTCCATCCATGAAAAGAAAATTCACCTATAGGTTCAAACCTCAAAAAAGGTTTCCTCCAAGACAGAAAATACATGTGTAAATGTATGGGTGTATATATACACCTATGGGAATGGGTGTATACATATACCCATACATATACATAGTAAACTACTCAGCAGATAAAATGATTCTTAAAAAAAAGATTCCCAGTATAAATGAAAGGAATTAGAGAAGAGACTTATCGGGTAGGGCTATGCTTTTCACATTCATAAAGAAACAGTACAAATAAATAACTGTTAACAAATAATAATTACTAAAGATTTAGCAACCACGATTTTAAAGAACTATAATGTTAAGTTACACTCAATAAAATAAAGAACTGCAATGCACACACTGCATCTTAGAAACTAAAATGCACAGTCATTTTAATAAAATCAAAAATATATATATTATAGCCATAAGATACCCAGTCATAGTGATGTATTTATATTCTATAAATAGCGATCAGCACTTTCTCCTGTATTGAAAGAGAAAAATCACAGTTAATAAAAATAACTGAAATTTTTAATATCTTACAAAGCACTTTTATTAATGGTATATGGTAAAAAAAAAAAAAAAGACTAAAGCTAGTGACCACAGTGATTTTCTAATTAAGTATTAACTAAATTATCCAAATTTTAAGAGACTGAAGGGGGTTAAAAATTATCTGTTCTAAACAAATTTACAAATCAAAGCTAGACAGGTGACCTAAAACTTGCCAGTCTGTGACAGAATTAGAACACAGATTTTCTAACTCATGATTCAGTGTTCTATTACTTGATGGATCTGAATTACTGAAATACATGGGATACCAACTCATACATGCAGTGTAACCCAAAACCATCTCCTTCAGGAGAATGGTCTTGAGGTATGACCCACAAGATATTAGATGTTAATTTTCCAGAGCTGTTCTACAACATTATATCCTAATCAACTTTAAAACAATCACTCCATGAAGAAAAAGAGGAGGAGGAGGGAGACAGGTAGGAGGAGGAAAAGGAGGAAGAAGCAGCAGCAGGGGAGGAGTAAGGAGGAGGAAGAGAAGAAGAAAAGTATATTTAGAAAAGTTTTAGGGGAGAAACTGAGACAGTAAAAAAAAAATCAGAAACTACAAAAGAAATGTTAAGGGGGAACAGCAATTACCAATTACCAATTTTGAGGTAAAGAAAATAAACATGTATACACAAAACTGAGACTAAAGGAAGTAAATGCCTCAACAGCAGTTAAGTCCAGCATTTTCTAACAAGTATGATGGAGCAACTGATGTCAGACTAGCATTCCCACCATGAGCAACCATAAAACAAAATGTATGAAACAACCGTTTACAGACATCAGACAATGGGTAACACAAAGACTGTAAGTCGTGTCCGACTCTTAGAGACCCCATGGACTGTAGCCTACCAGGCTCCTCCATCCATGGAATCTTCCAGGCAAGAGTACTGGAGTGGGTTGCCATTTCCTTCTCCAGGGAATCTTTCCAACCCAGGGATCAAACCCAGGTCTCCTGCATTGCAGGCAGATGCTTTACCATCTGAGCCACCAGGGAAGCCCCATAATCCCTTAGAAATGGTAAACTAACAAGGTGAGCCCTACAATTGCCTCATTTTTCTATCTGGGAAAAATTTCCATGACGATAGCCCAGCAAGCAAGAGTTTAAGAAAGACACAGTGGTTGTGCTAAGTTGTACAGGCAAAGATCAAACCTCAGTACAGTTGATATGGTTGAAATCTGCAAGGCAGAGCATCAGAAGTCTGTATAAGAACTTCCATTAAGTCCATGGCCAAAGAACAGACTGCATATATGCAGAGCAAAACCAATCAAGGCTTAAAAGAGAATGGCTGAGAGAGGAAGAGAGGGTAGTTAAGGAGTGCTGGGTCTATTCTGGAGTTCCTACCCAGCCAGAGTAGAGAAACCACATTCAGTTCAGTTCAGTCGCTCAGTCGTGGTCGACTCTTTGCGACCCCATGAATCGCAGCACACCAGGCCTCCCTGTCCATCACCAACTCCCAGAGTTCACCCAAACTCATGTTCATCGAGTCGGTGATGCCATCCAGCCATCTCATCCTCTGTCGTCCCCTTCTCCTCCTGCCCCCAATCCTTCCCAGTATCAGGGTCTTTTCCAATGAGTCAACTCTTCGCATGAAGTGGCCAAAGTACTGGAGTTTAAGCTTCAACCACATTAACACCTTATTAACACCTCAAAAATCCAGTTGAGATACCAGGAAGGCTTCAAGTAAGAATGGGGACTACATCATATAATAAGACTTATTCTATCTAGACTTACTCTAACAAAGCCTAAAATCAAGCCCCAAAAAGTTTTGCAAGGAATTGAAAGTTTGGAGATTGAGTTGAAGTAAAGTAAGGAAACACAATGGGCTCTCCACAGATCCATCCTAGCAATGATTAAAACCAAGCCTACAAAGTTCAAGCTAATCAGCCAGTAACTGAACTGCCTACAAGAATTTTAAAAAACAACACTCTACACAGAAAGATAAAGTATGCAATTTCTAACACCATCTACATGATCTGGTATACAACTGAAAAATGTATTAAATGTTAAAAAAAAGAAAAAGAAAAATGTGATCCACGGGCATGGGGGAAGAATAGTCAATAGAAATCAGCCTTGCCAGGATGTTGGATCTAGAAGACCAAAACTTTTAAGTCAGCTATTTTAAATATTTTTAAAGATTTAACACAAATTATGTCCAAAGAACTACATTCAAAAAAGTAAAGGAAGATATGATCTTAGTGTGCAGACATAAAATTTAAAAAGAGAAGTGATAACTATAGAAAAGAACAAGATGAAAACTCTAGAACAAAACTATAGTAACAGATGAAAAAATCTACCAAATGGGCTTAACAAAAGACTGGACATAGCAGATGGAAGTCAGTAGACTTGAATACAGACCAATAAAAAATATCTAACCTGAAGAACAGAGAAAATAAGATTGAAGAAGAATGAATAGTACCCCAGCAACGTATAAAACTATACCAAAGAAGCTAACACACACGTAACAGAATTCCAAAAGGAGAAGAGAGTGAAAATAATATAGAAAGAATCACTGGAATATTCCAAATAGGATGAAAAATACTGACTTACAGTTCCTAGCTCAGCAAATGTCAACTAGGATGAATACAAAAAAAAGCACATTTAAACTTATATTCAAACTGCTAGAAACCAACGATAAAGAGAAAATCTTGAAAGCAGTCCTAAAAGATTTTTACAATAAAGGGGACCAAGGATATAAGTAACAGCTAACTTCTCATCACAAACAACTTCTCATCACAAAAAAATGTAATGAGGAGATCCCTGACGGTCTAGTGGTTAGGATTCTGAGCTTTCACTGCCCTGGCCCGAGTTCAATCCCTGGTCGGAACTGAGATCCCACAAGCTGAGCATCATGGACAAAAAAAAAAAGAATGATATATCTGAAGTGGTGAAATGACAGCCCATAACTTCATGCTCCACAGAAAGATCCTTCAAACAACAGAGTGACATAAAACACTCACATAAACAAAACCTGGGAGAATTCTTCACCGATAAATCTGTACTATGAACTACTAAAGAATGCTCTTCAGGCAGAAAAACAAAATCAGTACAACTATCCAATCAATCCAAAAGGAGAAAGAAAGATACTAAACATGGTAAATAAGTAGGTGAATACAGAAGACTACACTTAACAGCTTAACAGTTTTATGCCCACTAATATGGCTACATTCAAAAAAGACAAATAATAGCAAGTGTTGACAAAAGATGTAGAGAAACTGGAACCCTTATCTACTGTTGGTAGGAATGTAAAGTTGTGCAATTGCTTTGGAAAAGTCTTACAATTTGGATAAATACAGAGTCATCATATGATCCAACAGCTATACTCCCAAATACATAACCAAAACAATTCATCACATAAAACTTGTACATGAATGTTCATAGGAGGATTATTCATTATAGCCAAAAAGTGAAAAAAACCCAAATGTCCATCAACTAATGAAAAGATAAATGAAAAGTGGTAATATCCATACAATGGAATAGTCTTCAACAATAAAAAGAAAGAAGTTGTGATACATTCTACAACATGGATGAACCTTGAAAACATTATACTAAGTAAAAGCCAATCACAGAGGACCATATATTTATATGATTCCATTTATATGAAATGTCCAAAATAGGCAATCTGTAGGGATAGAAAGTCAACTGGTAGTTGCCTTAGGGCTCAGACACAAAGGGAGGTGGAGGACAGGGCTAAGTAGTAAGGGATTTCCTTGGGAAGTAACAAAAATGTTCTAGAATTAATTACAGTGATAGATGCATGTCTCTGAGAATATACTAAAAGCCACTGATTCTATACTTTAAATGAGTGAATTTTATGGTATGTGAATTTTATCTCAAAAAGTTGTTTATTAAAAAGACTTTTTTATTCCCTACATTTCCTTAAAAACAACTATTTAAAGCAAAAATAACAATACTGAATCATATTTAGAAGTTAAAGATATGACATCATTAGTATAAAGGATGACGAGGGTATGTATATGGAATTATAGCATTCATATTTGTGAGGTATTGAAATGTGAGGAATTCGTGACCAAGTAAAAAATGCGGAGTGTCAGATGTTGACTCTAAATAGATTTTGATAAAGATGCATATTGTTATACTTACAGAAATCACTAAAAATAAAAACATTAAAATAATAATAAAGATCTAATAGGGCAATACTTTTAAAATATCCAATTAATCCAAAATAAGGCAAGAAAGGATAAATGGAAAACAAATAGACTTAAACCCAATGATAGAAATAATTACATTAAATATAAACAGACTAACACAGCAATTAAAAGGCAGTGTTGGACTATACAAAAAAGTAAGACTAACTATGTATTGTCTATAAAATGTTAAGACATAAAACATACATTGGTTGAAAGCAAAGGACAGAGAAACGTATACTATCAAACAGAAAGCATAAGAGAACTGACATAATACCAGACAAAAAAATTCATCAGGATAAAGAGTATTACAAAAGACCAAAAGGAACATTTCATGACAAAAGGATAAATTCATCACAAGAAGGCATAGCAATTTTAAGTATCTATGTACCTAATAAGAGAGTTTCAAAATACATGAAGCATGGGGGAGCTACTAAAAGGAGAAACTGACAAATACACAATCTATTTGGAGTAACTGATAAAATGATAGAAAATGAGTAGAAAAAATAAATTAGTAAGGATGCAGAAGGATTAGTAAGGATACTCAGAAGTTAACACTATCAACCAAGCTGACCTAACTGACACACACTATACTCAACAGCTACAGAACACACACTCTTTTCAACTTGACTTGCTCACCAAGTAAGACCTTGCTCACCAAAACAGACCACACTCTGGACCATAAATAAGTTTTCATAAAATTTTATAAGACTGAAATTTAGCAAAATTTGTTCTCTTACTACAACAAAATTAAATTAGAAATTAACAACAATTTATCCAGAAAGTCCTCTTTTTCTAATTTTCTACCCAGAATGAGTGCCTTTTTCTAATTTTTCTGTCCACTGTTTCTCGGTTCACAAAACGGTAATGTACAAACCCAGCATATTAAACAAATGAATTAATACCACTTACGAATTATTCTTTCCAACAATAAATAAACTGAACTTTAATTTGATAAACCTCTAAAAACTGCTAGTAATTTATAGGAAATACAAAGGAACATAATAATACCACAGAGATTGCAATCAGCAAAATTCAGACTGGTAACTCTTCAGAAAAAGCTACCTAGAAACATCAATAAGCAAGAGAGAGAAAGACAGAGAGAAGCAGAGAAAAAAAATAAAAATAAAAAGGAGAGAAAGAGAAACCTTAAGAAAATATGGCAAAATATTGTCTTTAACATATATCAGGATGAGTTTTTGTTTATTCTACTTTGTGTCTTATGTATGTTTAGAATGAAGAAAGAAGATTTAGTAAAATCAAATATAGCTAAAGTTTCCAGAGACAAGTGTTGCCAAGGATGGTTGGGATAAAACTTAAATTATTAGTTTTACTTGCTTGTGTTACTCTGAAAAATATCATCCAACTATGTTGGGTAAAGAGGATGTGCTCTATTCCAAAGAAAATAAAGTTTTCCCATTTCTCTGAAAAAAAAATAAAAAAGACTTTAGTTAAATGAGAATTAGATAAAACTGGCTCCTTCTAATTCAACATGCCTTTAGAATTCTATGAAGAATTCTATGAAAGGCTTATTTCTTAAAATAGGTGGCCCTGATAAACAGAAAAAAGTTACCCTTTTCTGTAACTAAGACAAAAGTTCATCCTTGAATTGAAAAAAAAGCAAATTTAGAATCCAATCTTCTTTGGATGTGCATGCAATCAATTCATCTGAGTGTTTGCTGGATTGATTCAATATTAATGCATAATGGAATTTGTATCAGTGGAATTTGTTGTTGTTGAGTCGACTCTTCTGCTACCCTATGGAGTGTAGCTCACCAGGCTCCTCTATCCATGGGATTTTCCAGGCAAGAATACTGGAGTGGGGAGCCATTTCCTTCTCCAGGGGATCTTCCCCACCAGATGGGCTCTTTACTACTCAACCATCACTTCCTCAACTGCTAGCAGTTAAGGGAGAAAAGTATTTTCATAATGTTTCACCTCTTTTCTCCTTTCTGCTCCTGTATTTTCTCTCATAAATTGTACTTCTAAATAATCTTTCTATAGTCCCACACTTCCTATCTCCTGTGAAGCACTATCCCTACTCACTATCCCTACTCACTTTATTATCTGCCTCCTAAAATGCCTTTGCTACTTGACACACAAAATAAAGTGAGTAAAATCATGTGGCCCTGTAATCCTTGCCTCATGGTATTCACACTCTTGTGTATAAATACCCTCCCACTCTATAACAGGATTGCTCAGTGCTAACAAATAAAATATAGCAGAAGCAATGATAATGTGACTTTTGTCATTAGATGATGAAAGGCTCTGGAGCCTCTGGTTCTCTCACTAACTCTGGGAAAAGCCACGTCACGAGCAGTCCTACGGAGGGTCCAAGGAGAGGAACTGAAGCTGCCAAGAGCCACATGAGTGACCTTGGAAACAGACACTCCAGGCCCAGAAAACAGCTTGAGCAAACCTCATGAAAAACACTGAGCCAGAATCACTCAGCTGAGCCACTCTCTGACTCCTGACCCTCCAAAACTGTATAACATAATAAATATTTGTTGTTTTAAGGTACTAACTTTTGAGGCAATTTATTACATATAATAGCTAACTAATACAAATAATAATGCTAAATAATAATACCTACTCCTTTCAGACTAACAATTATAAAAATGCCTAAGCTCAATCCCATGAAAGACATTCTGTACAAACTCAGCATACTATCAAATCAAAAGTATGTCACATCAAAATCTATAATGTTCTATTACTTATCAGAACAGCAAGATTAAAAAAGTAATAATGCCCAATACCAGCAAAGATATGTGGCAACAGGAATTCCCATGAACAGTTGGTGGGAGCACGACAGATACAATCTTTTTTGAGAACAAGTGGGCAATGTTTATCAAAATTTAAAAGTCACATACAATTCTACTATTAGGCATTTACCCCTGGTTTTCCTCTTATATCTTACAATATACTTGCATACGGGCTGGGGAGGAGGGCTGAAAGAAAGAAACTGACTCCAGTGAAAAATAGGAAATCTAAATATTCATAACAAAATTTGGGGGTAAATCAATTAGAGTATAACTGAACAGTGGACTATCATCCAAATGTTAAAGAGGAATATATACACATATCAATTTAGAAAAGATATCCAAGATATACATTATGAAAAAAGTCAAAATATATATAACCCCATTTCCATGAGTGAACATGATACTGAATTCCTATTTAAACCACAAAAGGGGCATTATAATCAAAACAGTATTTCCACATTTTATAATCTCTTGAATTCATTTAAAGATACCATTGTTGTGAAAGTCTTTTAAAGCAGGCTGACTGGATCCTGTTTAAATTTTATTTCTGCTTAGCATCCGTACCATGCATAAATAATAATAATGATTGCCAATGTATACTGAACAAATACTATGTGAAAAAAAATTCTATTAAGCACCTCCAAGTATGATGTTTACATATATTATTTAATCCTCAAACACTGTAATATACATAGTGCTGTTATCTCTATTGTACAGGGAAGAAAAATGAGGTAAGAGGAATTTGCCCAGAGCCTATAAGAGTACAAAGAATTCAAAATCAGAAGTTTGTTCTCTTAGCCAATACCATATACTCTTTTATTCATTTTGATCATATTTCAAGTTAAAAGAGGGCTGTAAAACTTGGTCTTTAACTAACAGATTAGCAAATAAACCAAAATCAATGCAACATCAGAATGACTTAGACAATTCTTAACTCTTATGAAAAAAACAGAAAAGACCATGGACACAACAAAAGCAATTTCCAATTAAAAATAAATATAACTGTCTAATGAAAATGCAATTTATTTTGCTAAAATCACATAATCTTCCCTGACTAGCTAATTACTACTAGGTATCAATTTCTTCCAGTAAATTACGTTTAGTTAGTACCCTTTCAAAAAAAGCAAATTCCTTTTCCTTGAGCACCAACTATAACAAATCTGGTACAGGAAAATAAAGAGAAACCAAGCAAAATCGTTCTAAAAACTGAAGTCTTTACAGCATTTGTCTGGTTTCCCTTTTCCAATCTACTTGATTACTTTCACCTTATTTCTAATTTTAATCCATTCAATCACAGCTCTACTGTATTTCCTTTGCTGGATAAAGCAAAGGAAAATAAAGACTAATTAGAAAATAAGACCAATCCAGTAAGTTATTAAATCCCTTTATAATCATTATAGCTACAACTAACCATGCAACTCAGGCTTACCCAAAGATCTTGTCTACCACACTGTAGGTTAACCATCATTTTTTATATCTTAGAAACATCAAAGAAACTACAAGAATGTATGTTCACCTTACATTTCAAAGCGCTTTATAAAACCACCTTTACTGAACCACATTTGACCATAAAAACGTGGCAAGAAACACGCTGACCAGTTCCTGCATTTATTCTTCAAAACACCCAATCTCCCTTCTTCCCCTAGCCCCCCAAAACTGGCATTCTAGTCAGACATCCTGTGTTCCAATTCTAGAAGGGTCCACTAAATAAGGTATCTGAAGCAGTCTCCGTTTCCTTTCCTGTAAAATGGGAATGAGATGAGTACCTACTTCATGGGGCTGCTGTTGAGAATGAAACGGGGTAACTCCTGGTAAAGCGCTTAGAACACTGCCTGACAAGCAATGTACACTCAATAAATGCCAGCCATTACTCTATCTCCAAAATTAACTGCCTAGAATCTGAATTTTCTCTTTTAGAGATGAGAACTAACCAAACTCCATCAGGACAGTGGGCATACGGATGGAGTTTCATATTAACCCGTGCAACAAATAGCAACAGTATATAAACACAGTAACTGTATTTTCATAGCACTTTTGTTCTTTTTAATAAAAACGCTTCGCGTGAAACTAAACACTCCGATCTCCCACGCTGGAACCCTGTTAACAACACAGCCCAGAAATACAGTCCAGATTCTCATCGCCTAAGGAGTGGGGAACGTGACAAACTGCTGGTTACCACATCAGGGAATCCGGCAGTTCAAAGCAGGCCAGAGTGGCTCAGGGCTAGAGGGTAGTCGGTTTAGAGAAACAACGTTCCCTTTTCCTATTTTCCTCCCCAGTGTCGATACTAACGAAGCCGTTTTCTCCCGAGAGCCGACGACAAGCATCTCCAAGCTCTTTCGAGAGCTCCCACCCTGAGCGTCTCCCCCCATGGAACTCAACTATCCCCCGACTCACAGAGTGTGTCCACACACATTCACCATCAGCTTCAACGAAGGGTTCCGATATTTGGTGGTCTTACACCGGGGGCAGCCCTGATCGTCCATGGTGCCTTCCTTCCAGTAGAATTTCCCCGGCGCCTGCTTCGGTCTCAGCCACAGCCAACCTCAAGCCCCTCAGATCGGAGGCCAAGCAGGTTCCTACCAACAGGCTCTTGGCTGGGACGGTCCTTTACGAATGAGCACCGGCCGGGGGCAAGGCACTTCAGCACAAAGGTTCCGGAAACAAGTTTTCCGGTCCTGCCGCTAGGGCTCGGTCTCAGCTTTCTCAGGCCACGGTAAAACCTTGGATATAGGGGGAGGGCTTTTTAAAAAGGCAAATTACACATAAACCCTCAACTCTATGTACCTAGCTGTATTTTTCAGGAAATCGTGTCACAATTCGGAACACAGATTCCACCTTGTTCTGTCTGGGAATAGTCCCATTAATCAAACAGCTTTGTTTGGTGTACATACTCAGTAACTCGGACCAGTATTTTCTTTTAAACAGTATGATAGTCTGTGCTTTATACTTCTTCTTTACACTTGCACAGTCGTGCAATCACAGAAAACAATATGCATTCTCAGATATGAACCTTGGAAAAGTTATTTAGGATGAAAGTCTCATGCTGACCCTAAATATTACAGATTCTCACTAAATGTTAAAATAGTTCTATAAATAATATCTGGCATCTGCAGAGAGGCAATTACCTCAAGATGGTCAGGCATGCTTAACGGTTTCAGCTGGCTCTAATATCTCTTACCACCCTACCAGTCAATGATGGTATTTATTTCCCCAAACACTGGAGGAATCACACAGGAATATACACTTTATTTCAGCAACTCTACTCTCTTGAGAGTCTGAATCTCTTTGGAAATTTTAAGTAACATTCACTGCATTTATCAAGGCTGCAAAGTGAAATCTATAAACAGCTCTGCATGCATGTTAAGTCACTCAGTCATGTCTGACTCTTCGCCACCCTATGGACTGTAGTCCACCAGGCTCCTCTTTCCATGGAATTTCTCCAGGCAAGAATGCTCCAGGCTTTGCCCTCCTCCAGGGGATCGGCCCGACACAGGGATCAAACTGGCATCTCTTGCGTCTTCTGCATTGGCAATCAGGTTCTTTACCGCAAGTGCCACCTGGGAAGCCCGTAAACAGCTCTATCAGATAATAAATTCCTCCCACTATAAAGGACACATCCTATCCATCTTCTGAACAAGGATTTATTTATACTTGTTGATTAAGTACAGTAAATGAAGAATGAATGAATGAACATCAAATAGTGTAATGTGAAATTTTTTTATCCTGAGCACTGTATTGTTATCTGACCCAAACTCCATCAGAAGTGGGCATGCAAAGTTTTTCAAATTAACCCATACAATGAATACCAACGGAATACACTCATAGTAATCTTTTCTCTTTTCAATAAAAATATAAAGAGGAATATTCCAATTCTCACTTGTTTTTAAATAGTGAACTCAACAGGCAACCCACACTGTGGAAATACAGTTGGGATTTCCATGCGCTATGGAAGGAGAACATGACAAACAGCTGGATACCACATCTGGGAACCAACAGACCTGTGGCCTATGCAGGCCACAGCATGGGCCTTTATATTAGTAGAAAGACATCAGGGATTTACCTAACAAAAACATCATGTCATTCGTTTGATCATAATATTGTTCAATGTTATTGCTCTTTAGTCGCCAAGTCAGATTCCACTTTTTGTGATCCCATGGACTGTAAATAACCTAGCAGGCTCCTCTGCCCATGGGATTTCCCAGGCAAGAATACTGGAGTGGGTTGCCATTTCCTTCTCCAATATTGTTCATTAACAGAAGCTAAACAAATGTAAATTTACTAAAATAGGCAATATCAAATGCTGTGCTGACCTGGAGACATTATGCTGCTGTTTTTTTTATTAAAAAAATTTTTTTTAGTTGACATGCCTGCAAGACATGTGAGATCTAAGTTCCCCCACCAGGGTTTGAACCCAGGTCCCCTGCAGTGGAAGTGTGGAATCTTAACCACTAAATCAGCAGGGAGGTCCCTACGCTGCTATTTATTGAAAGAGACCACATCCAAACCAATTATAAGAGTCAAAGTGAGGCGCTCTAAAAATAAAGGCAATTTTTAGGATCTTTATATTTTAACAGAAAAGGAAACTTTTGGTGCAAGACTGAACATGATTAGTAAGAAAATAAAACTTTTAGCCAAAACTAAATGAGAACTTATCCACTAAGTTGGCAATACTGCTGGAGAAGACTCTTAAGAGTCCCTTGGACGACAAGGAGATCAAATCAGTCAACCCTAAAGGAAATCAACCCTGAATATTCATTAGAAGAACAGTTGCTAAAGCTGAAGCTCCAATACTTTGGCCACCTGATAGGAAGAGCTGACTCACTGGAAAAGACTCTGATCCTGGGAAAGATTGAAGACAAAAGGAGAAGGGAGCAGCAAAGGATGAGATGGTTAGATAGCATTTCTGATGGACGTGAATTTGGGCAAATTCCAGGAGAAAGTGGAGGACAGAGGAGTCTGGCTTGCTACAGTCCATGAGGTTGCAAAGAGTAGGACATGAATTAGCGACTGAACACCAATAACAACAATGTTTATCATCACCAATACACTTTTAATAATTTCTCTGAACAGGAGACCTCAAAGCACTTTTGTGCAGTGAATTGCTTTTCTTTTCTCCCAAGCCTTGAGATTAAGGCAAGGAAACCACTGAAGATTATGGGAGGAAACATTGCTACCAGCTCTATCTTTTCCCCCAGTTGGAAATTACTGTCAGAGAAGCATGGTAACAACAGCTGACTTGGAAGTCTATCAGATAAGCATTACTCATTGAGCTAGAAGCAGTAGAAAGTAGTGATTATAGATTTGGCTCCTGGCATCAAGAGAGCTGGATTCAAGTTCTGCCTGCCTCACTTACTAGCTACATGACTAAAAGCCCCAGTTTTCCCAAATATAATATGTGGATAATACCAGCACAACTAGCACATTGGACTGAGGACACCACTAGCACAGAGTAAGAAGTCAGTAACTGTGATCTGTTATTAAGAGTTGCTCAGTCGCTAAGTCATGTCCAGCTCTTTGCAACCCCATGAACTGCAGCATGCCAGGCTTCCCTTTTCTTCACTATCTCTAAGAGTTTGCTAGTATAGGTATTATTAGTGAGTGGTAGTATCTACACAAGGCATGTCCTAGGAAGAACCTGTCATTTTAAAAACAGACCAAACCAACTTTATTTTGTTCAGTCACTAAGCCCTGTCCAACTCTATCTCTTGGAGTTTGTTCAAACTCATGTCCAATGAGTCAGCGATAACCATATAACCATTTCATCCTCTGTCACCCTTCTCCTCCTGCCTTCAATCTTTCCCAGCATCAGAGTCTTTTCCAATGAATCAGATCTTCACATCACGTGGCCAAAGTATTGGAGTTTCAGCTTCAGCGTCAGTCCTTTCAATGAATATTCAGGATTGAGTTCCTTTAGAATTGACTGGTTTAATCTCCTTGCTGTCCAAGAGACTCTCAAGAGTTTTCTCCAACACTACACTTCGAAATCATCAATTCTTTGGCACTCAGCCTTCTTTATGGTCCAGCTCTCATCTCCATACATGACTACTAGAAAAACCACAGCTTTGACTACGCGGACTTTTGCCAGCAAAATGATGTCTCTGCTCTTTAATACACTGCCTAGGTTTGTGCTAGCTTTTCTTCAGAATCTGCCTGCAATGCAGGCGACCCAGGTTCAATCCCTGGGTCGGAAAGATCCCCTGGAGAAGGGAATGGCTATCTACTCCAGTATTCTTTCCTGGAGAATTCCATGGACAGAGAAGCCTGGCAGGCTACAGTCCATGAAATTGCAGAGTCGAACATAGCTGAGCAACTGACTTACAGCACATACTCAATGCTCTGTGGTGACCTACATTGGAAAGAAATCCAAAAAAGAGGGAATATATGTACCTGTGTGGCTGATTCACTTTGCTGTACAGCAGAAACTAACACAACATTGTAAAGTAACTATTCTCCAACAAAAAATGAAATAAATTTTGAAAAACAGAACTGTTTTTGAGCCAAATTTCTAATCCTCCCTTAACTGGGTTTCCCTCCTCCACATAATACACTTCACAGGGTTCCTATAATGATTAAATAACATGACATGCATATACAAAAGCCCTCCTACAATGCCTCATAGACAATAGAAACTCTGAAAAGTATACCATTACCACTGGTGGAGTTCACTAATACAGAATGGTCAGAAAACTTTGTGGAAGAACACACTGATAGCACCAGACTTCTGATTCAAATGGAACCTCAGCCTTTGTGAAAACAACCCAACTATCATGTTAACCACTTTCATAAACATAACTATATTCCAATGAAAGTTTCCCACTTTATAAAGATGGTGGTGGTTTAGTCACTAAGTCATGTCTGACTCTTGCAACCCCATAGACTATACTGTAGCCTGCCAGGCTCCTCTGTCCATGGGATTTCCCAGGCAAGTATACCGGAGTGGGTTGCCATTTCCTTCTCCAGGGGATCTTCCTGACCCAGGAATTGAACCCAGGTCTCCTGCATTGCAGGTGGATTCTTTACCAACTGAGCTGCAAGGGATAGGAGCCCATTATTTCTCTTCCCAAATCTGCTCATCCTCTAGCACTCATAAGGGCAGATTCTACCCCTCTTGGATAATGTTTCTCAAAGGCAACCCTTCCTTTCCAGCCCCAAGGCTATGAACCCAGGTTAGGCCTTCCCAAGCTGTTGAAGGATTTCATTGTTTTGTTCTTTGACTATGGGTTCGGAGAAGGCAATGGCACCCCACTCCATTACTCTTGCCTGGGAAACCCCATGGACGGAGGAGCCTGGTAGGCTGCAGCCCATGGGGTCACGAAGAGTCGGACACGACTGAGCGACTTCACTTTCATTTTTCACTTTCATGCACTGGAGGAGGAAACGGCAACCCACTCCAGTGTTCTTGCCTGGAGAATCCCAGGGATGGGGGAGCCTGGTGGGCTGCCGTCTATGGGGTCGCACAGAGTCGGACATGACTGAAGCGACTTAGCAGCAGCAGCAGCAGCATCCTACTCTGTTCTTATGGAAAGCAGCTCCACCCCCACAGAACTGGACAGTTCTAATCGGCCTTCCAATTGCAATGTTGGCCCTCTGGCCTTGGGGTTGACAACAGAACCCTATGGACTAATCAGAGATCATCCCTAGAATTTATCAAATTGGCAGTAAGGAAAAAGCAGCATAGCCTCTTGAAGCTAGAAAATATGTGCTGGTAACTCCTGGAAGCCCAGGGTTCCAACCTTCTGGGGAAAGCCCCTTTGAAAGACTAAAACTACTTTGATGAAAGATGCAGAGGCCAGTGAAAAGGGACAATGAATGGGTCTTTAAGTCTGACCAGATGCATTCTACTCTTCCCATTTTGGTATTATGATCCAAAAATTTCACCTTTTTGCCTAGGCCAGTTCAAGTGGAGTTTCTGGCTCCTGGAGAAATTAACATCACTAAGAGGTAAAAATGCTGCTACATTTGGAAGAGTACTAGAACCTGGCACTTAGTCTCTGCCAGGATCTTTTCCCTCCACTATCATCCATGTGACTCACTAGTTGACTCTCCTTCTCACCTAGTGCTCATTGGCATCCTCAACAGGCAGAGAGTTTGGTCACTGAGAACTCCCAAGTATTACATCCAAGACTCCTTCTACCAGTCTTAATTCTTTTCTTCATGTAAGTTTGAAAAATCCTAGAGAAGGACTGAATGTTTAGGTTTGGTGCCAGTGCCCAACCCTAGACCAGTCAACTATACGGCCATGATATTACTCACAACATAGCCACTATACACAGACCACTATGTCCACCACACCATAGCAAAATGAGCATTTCATTCAAAGTCCCTCATAATTTGTCCCCAACATGCCTTTTAAGCTAATCTCCCATCATACACCTATATAAAACCCACACTTCTGACACACTGAATTACTCAACATATTCAGAAATAAACCACACGGCTTCATGGCTCCATGCTTTGTTCCCTCTGCCTCTAATGAACTCTATCCTTGAACTCTCAAAATTCTTGTCCTTAAAGATCCAGCTAAAAATCCATTCCCCATTGCCTTTTGCCTCTCAGAATTAGTCTCTTTATCCTTAACACTCATATACCCTGTATTGTACTTACTTACAAATATGTCTTACTTCCCCTACCAGATTTTAAGTTACTCAGGGTCAGAGACCCCAATTTTATCCTTCAGTATGTAATGCAATACCATGCACTTAATCAGGACTCAATAAATATTTGGCAAATGAAAGATCTTTCAGAAATGCTGATTACATATCATCAACTGTTGGTCACTAAATAGCAAAGGAACACCTCCTTTACCTAGGAGACTACTTTACAACCTAACTTCCTTAATATAAGCTTTTGGAAGCAGAAAGAACTGACCAAGATACAGATATACAGCCTTCCCTCTATCTTCCAGATAGCCAAAGTCGGTTTTGAGAAAGGAAATCTCCATTCTTTTTTTTTTTTTGGCTGTGCTGCGTCTTCGCTGCTGCTCGGGCTTTTCTCTAGCTGCAAGAGACCGGGGGCTACTCTCTAGTTGCAGTATGTGGGCTTCTCACTGCGATGGCTTCTCCTGTTGCAGACTCGGGCTCTAGGGCGTACAGGCTTCAGTAGTTGTGGCACATGGGCTCAGTAGTTGCATCTCTCCGGCTCTAGAGCACAGGCTCAAGAGTTGTGGGGCAGGGGCTTAGTTGCTCGGTGGTATGTGAGATCTTCACCAACCAGGGGTCAAACCTGTGTCTCCTGCTTTGGCAAGCAGATTCCTCACTTCTGAGCCACCAGGGAAGCCCCAGAAATCTCCATTCTTGACAACAACTCCATTAGACATATTTAACCAAAGTGCAATATTTTGTGCTGAACTATGTTTTCTTCACTATTCTAAAATGGCAAAAGATTTCTGTATTGCTCATCATTATCTTCAGGCAGGAAGGAAGAGATACAGAAACAAGCAGCTTAGTTTTCACTCTTAGGCAATCCCAACCTCAACTCCATTTTTCCAAATCAAAACATAGCTTTAGTCTGTATATCAGCACAGCAGACTCAACATTCACAGCATGGCAGACACAGGAAGTAGAAGCAAGTACTCAGCAATTTTACAAGTCATTTGGCAAGACAAGTGCCCCGAGATTAACTCCACACACCCTCAAGTCTGGTGTTCTACTTCAATGTAGCTAACCATATTTGAGTCAAGAGCTTCCAGCCCACTTCAAATTACTGCCAGAATGAGCTCGGATGCTCAGCCAGCTAAAGGAATCCGGAGCTTGGTGTTGGATTTCACTTCTGGTCCTATAGAAATCTCTTACTGGAGCTATAGAATACCAACAGAGCCACAGGCTACAGATATTATACAAGACCACTGTTGCTTCTATATAATCTGTTGAACTTGAGACTCTGGAGGCAAATATACATAAGACATGCAGAAACCCAATGCATGATTTTCCAAGTTAATTATATTTGCATTATATTTGATTGATAATAAGCCTGAAGAAGACTCCTATGATCTGCACTTGGATAGCCCTTTAATATAGCCAAATGAGTTTTCATTAGGTATATACAACTGAAAAGTTTCCTACTTTGGACTATCATGAGGGAGATGAAAAATATTTAACAAAGATTAATTACGTGCCAGGTGCTTTTGGGCACATCTTATCTCATTTAATCCTCACAACAATCCTGTCCACTTTTTATAGTCAAGTAGCTAATAAATGGCAGAGCTAGGATTAAACCTACACCTAGCTAACTGATCCCCAAATCCACATGCTTTCCACTAAACCACACTACCTCCTGTCTACTTTGCTCTGATAAATACACTTTTAAAATTCAAGGAACTAAATGGAATGTGATGTCCAGGATTAGATCCAGGAACAGAAGACAGATATTAGTGAAAAAAAATGGTGAATCCCAAAAAATGTCCTGAGTTCAGTTAACAGTGTTGTATCAATGTTAATTTGTTTGGACAAATGTATTGCTATAATGTAAGATATTAACATCATAGGAAACTAGGTAAAGAGTATGTGAGAACTCTGTTCTCTTTATGACTGTATTGTAAGTCAAAATTATTCTAAAATAAAAAGCATATTTTTAAAAATTCAAGAAAGTTATGAATCTCAGATATTGTCCAGAAGTTCAATGTCTAATTGGATATTTCCAATGGGACAGAAACATGTGGTCTTTTGTATAATTATAAATTTTGAATCTACCAGAGATGCCAGTGCTGGATTAATTAGGGTAGTACAAAAGCAAGTTAAGCTCAAACTCAAATGACTTGATTGTTGACCAGCAATAAAAATGCAGCCTGTCCACAAAAAAGGAAAACCTCATCAAGCTGATTACCATAGCAGGTGACCTAAACAGTTGCTTTAAAATATGCTGAAGTAAGCACTTACAGGTAATAGGGAAGCAGAAACAAAACAAAGCCACCTAGAAGTAAAGGTTAGGATGATGTCATTAAAATGTTGTATTTTTGCAAAAGAGTACCAGCAGGTAGACCCAAGTGACCCACAGTAATCAGAGAAGGAGAGATGGGTTCATTCTTTTTTGAGTGAAAACCTCACGCAAACTATCAAGGAAAGAGGCATAGCTGCAAAAAGCAGCAGACTCCACACCCTCAGGCACTTCACCTCAAACCAGAGGGCAGTCTCCCATCTGTTTATATTGTGGAAATGGCTGCTGATCCTGCACTCATCTCCTCCAAGACACCTGCAAATAGAGATGGTTTCTACCAGGAAGATCGTCTCCAAAAAACTATTCATACAGTTCCATTAAAAAAGGTTCATATAGAAGCTTAAATTTCCATACTGTTATTATAATCTACAAGTTAGATCTCTTCTACCCTGCTGACCCAGGATAAACATGGTAAAACAGTCTACATACTTAGTTGTATCAGGTTCAGCTCAGTTGGGTTGCCAGCCCTTCAGGTGACTTAAGGTTAAAAACTTTTTTTAAGGCCATTTTCAAGCATCCCTCCCCCTTTGGAATTTTAATTTACTGTGAACGCTTCCCCCATAGGGCATTCCCTAGTGCCATTTTATTCTTGACCCTTTTGAATACAAAATCCTTAATAAAGACAAAAGAAAGGAGGATGAAAGCAGTAGCGATACCAGGGAAGCTTCTAAGTCCTCTGAAATTTTGTCATCTAGAGGCTGAGGGTGGCCTCTTTATTAAGAATCTAGCATCCAGTCCTTGAGGTCACACGATTAGTATTCCCACTGGAATCGTAGGGACTCTCTTTCAAGGAGTCTGCTGTCCAGTTTTCAGGCCACGTTAGGCACGTTCCCGCCCAGAAGCAGGGCCTGAAAAGAATGTCGGTGTTTTCCTTCAGGTATAGGTGCCTGGGGGTCAGGGGAGAGGGAACGGCAAGGGGTGGAGTGGGAGGCGGGTGATCGACAGGGATAGAAACTGTGTCTCCTCCTCCCTCTGAATGCGAAATAGCCAATAGGGTGGCGCGGCCGAGCCGGCCCGGCCGCCAGTGCCATATAGTATGCAGCAACCGGAGGAGTCACGTTGGGGGAACGGCAGAAAGCAGCTATCCTTTTACACTACTTTGCTCTAGCAGCTATCTTAATGGTGACTGCGTGGCCGGGGGGAAACCTGATCGGCCAGATCCAGCCGAAACCAGGAGGGAGGGAGTGGGCTTTCCGGAGGGGGGGAGGGGGGAGGGAGACGAAGAAGGAGGAGTAAGAGAGGGGAAAAGAAAGAGGAAAAGAGTGCGAGGGAGTGAGGGAGGGAGGAAAATAAACAACAACAAAAAAATGTCCTCTTCCTCCCCCACCGGGCAGATTGCAAGTGCGGCGGACATCAAGCAGGAGAATGGGATGGAAAGCGCCTCGGAGGGGCCGGAGGCGCCCCGAGAAGTGGCGGGGGGCGCGGCGGCGGCGGGGCTGAGCCCCCCGGCTCCAGCCCCTTTCCCCCTGGAGCCGGGGGACGCCGCGGGCCGCCGCCGCCAGGGTGAGCGGAGAGGAAGGGGCAGTGGCTGCAGCGGCGGCGGCGGCCGGGGCGGCGGTGGTGGATCAGGTACAACTCCACTCGGAACTTCTGGGCAGGCACCACCACGCCGCGGCCGCCGCCGCCGCCGCGCAGACCCCCTCTGGCCTTCTCGCCCGACCATGTCGCCTGCGTGTGCGAGGCGCTGCAGCAGGGGGGCAACCTGGACCGCCTGGCCCGGTTCCTGTGGTCCCTGCCCCAGAGCGACCTGCTACGTGGCAACGAGAGCCTGCTGAAGGCGCGGGCGCTGGTGGCCTTCCACCAGGGCATCTACCCCGAGCTCTACAGCATCCTCGAGAGTCACAGCTTCGAGTCGGCTAACCACCCGCTACTGCAGCAGCTCTGGTACAAGGCGCGCTACACCGAGGCCGAGAGAGCCCGCGGCCGGCCGCTGGGCGCGGTGGACAAGTACCGGCTGCGCAGGAAATTCCCCCTGCCCCGCACCATCTGGGACGGCGAGGAGACGGTGTATTGTTTCAAGGAGAAGTCGCGCAACGCGCTCAAGGAGCTCTACAAGCAGAATCGCTACCCTTCGCCCGCCGAGAAGCGGCACCTGGCCAAGATCACCGGCCTCTCCCTCACCCAGGTCAGCAACTGGTTCAAGAACCGCCGGCAGCGCGATCGGAACCCCTCCGAGACCCAGTCCAAAAGGTGAGCGCCAACTTTCCTCCTCCTCCCCCTTCCTCTCCCCCACCCCCTTCCCAGCTTTCTTTTCCTCCAAGTGCTCGCAAACATGGCGCTTACCTTCCCCACCAGCCTGGTCCGGCTGCCCACCTCTCCCCGCCCCCCACCTCTCTCCCCGGCCCGGGGCGCGGGGGGGGGGGGTGGGGGGGCGCGGTGGCGAGGGGCGGGGGAACCTTGCTCCTTACCCTCCCCCACTTCCCCCCAGAAGTTTCTGGTCGCCCGCCTAGGTCTCAGTCCCCGCCCCCACCTCGGCTGGTCACTGCTGCCCGGCTTCCCACCCCCATCCCGCCGGCTTTGAAGTTGCCCCTCTCTCCCCGGTTCTGGCCGGGCGAAGGAGCGTGTGTAGGCGCCGGAACGGCAGTTCTCGTGTCCGCCCGAGGCCCACGGAGGTTGCCAGTGCCGGGCCGGGTCTGCGCCTCCGAGGGGTCACGCCAGCCCAGCGCGCGCGCGCGCTCCCCGGACCCCCAGGGTTCGGCCGGCCGGGGCCCGCGTTGGAGGTGGCCATGGCCGTTCTGGAAGAAGGAGAACGGGGTGGGGCGAGGGGAGAGGGCTGGGGGCGCAGAAGGGGGTCTGGGGGTGTCGAGGTTTTATGTGACAGAGTTAATCATTCACCCTGCCCTCGCTGGTTCCCTTCGCGGCCGCGCAACTGTGGGGTGTTGGTGCGGCTCGGCTCTGCGGTGTTTTGAAACCTGATTCTGAACTCCTTCGGATCGGATTTCAGCGCCTCCGGAGTGGTGGGGCTGCGGGGCTGCTTCCTTGTCCCCGGACAATTGCGTGTCTCCCTCCTGGCGTGGTGATGGGGGTAGGGGCAGGCTGGCACCGGGCGGGAGGCAGGAAAGAAGTGGGGGCGCTATCCACTCCGCACCTCTTTCAGCGCCCACCCTGGTGGGTTTGAACTTTTTGACTGCCAGGTATTTATTTTTTCCCAACTGGTAGAAAATACCAGGTTTTCCACCTCTTTGGTACGTCCTCCTGAGTCAGACACCTAGTTTGAGTGTTTGTGTTGTATTGTTGGACGAAGTGTAAAGCGAAGGCCGCTTAAAAGGAAAGTGTCGCCAACCCCGCGGGGACAGCAGAGAAAGAATCCAAAAAGCAGCTCGTAGCCTCTGCTGTAGGGAGGAATCGGGGACCCCGGCCCGGCGAGGAGAAGGTGATCGCCCGGCGCATTCCAGAGCCCGCTGTGGGCCACTCCTGCCCTGAGCTCCCGCGGGGCCGGGAGCCACGGCTCCGACATTCCTCGCCCCAGGCAGCGAGGAAGGCTCGGTATCCGAGCCTGGCCTGGCGGTAACCAAAACAAAACGCGCACCGCGACCAGGGTGCACCCCGACCTAAGTGCACCCCTCCGCAGACTTGCGGGGCGACCCGGAGGAGGCGCCTTGGTAACTTCACGCCACCTGTCTCCGCGCCTGCTTGAAGCAGCGGGTCCTATCGCCTACGGAATCTGCAGGCCAGGTCTAGGGGGTGGGAGCGGCGCGCAGTCCAGCTGCCCTGCAGCCTCCACTCCCCGGCCCCGCGCGTTCCCCGGGTCTCCCCAGCCACACTCAGCCTGCTTCTACCCCCACTCCACACCCCCGCCCCCGGCCCAGTTGCCTGGTTGAGGCCCCTCTCCGGATCTACCTCCCACCCGCACCCCCGGTGAGTCACCCTCGCAGACGGCGACGGCGGCTCAGCCTCAGCTCGTAAATCAAAGCGCTTTCTGCGCTCCTGGCCCCGCAGCCCAAAGCCCGAGTAATCCCCTCCCCAAGGCATGAAAGCTAACCGACCGCTGGGCACTGCAGGGATGTCGGATCTTCTGCTGGGCCAAGTCCCGCCACGCTCCAAACGGCCTCTGTCCTACGCCCCCCTAACTCCGCCCAGCCTCAGACCAAATGGGAAACCCCCACCACTACCCTTCCCCGGATTTGGTATTTCCCCCCAAATCGGAGAGGTGAGGAACACAGTCTTGTCTGCAATGGAGCAGAAGAACTGAGGGTACTGGGGAAGGGGTCTGATAGGTACAAGGCCACTGAGTGACCCACATCCTTTCCCTCCCACCTCCCCAGGGCACTGGCTGGTGTTCGTTAAATAGGCCCTTATGGCTTCCTTTGGATTCAAAGGCGACTGCACATAACAGTTCTGAAACAGCCACTTTGTTGAATGAAACAGTTGTCAATCTGGTGGAGTAGAAGTTTGGGAGCAGGTGAGAATATGATCTCTCCTTAACTAACTGGCAAACAAAAGCCAGTATTTCCCATCTCCTGCTCCTTTGACAGTTTCATTTACCTCCAAAACCACCCTAATTTGAATTGGTTTGAGGGGAAGGGAAAGAGTTCATAAAGCAAGTTGATTGACCACCCCTTTGATGAGTTTTTTCCTGTGGTATAGGTAGAAGCATTTTTAACAGTAAGAAATAATTTTAGTGCTACAAAAAAAAAAAGTATACAATCCTCCTTTAAATCCTGTTAGCTGAATTTACATCTTTCAGACCTCTGTACTTTCTCTGGATTTATTATTAGTAAAGGTGATTGAGATAGGAGAATTCCTCTTCCTAGATGCTCTGGTCAAAATCTGCTGAAAGGCCTCATAGCTAAAACAAGACTAAAAGATCTTCTGCTGTGCTTTCCTTAGACACAGCCTTTAATGGGGTTAAAGGCTGATTTTACAAACAGTTGGCACTATGTACCTTGTCATGCCCCTGACTTTCTGAACGTCTTGATTTCCTCCTCTGTACAGTGAGTCAGATGGCAATCCTAGCACTGAAGATGAATCCAGCAAGGGTCATGAAGACTTGTCTCCTCATCAACTCTCCGGTTCATCCGATGGTGTCACCAACCTCAGCCTTTCCAGTCACCTGGAGCCAGTATATATGCAACAAATTGGAAATGCTAAAATATCGTTAAGCTCCTCTGGAGTTTTATTGAATGGAAGTTTGGTACCTGCAAGTACTTCACCTGTCTTCCTTAATGGTAATTCTTTCATTCAGGGACCCAATGGAGTTATCCTTAATGGATTAAGTGTGGGAAATACACAGACAGTGTCTTTGAACCCACCAAAAATGGCATCAAACATTATGAGCAATGGTATATCCATGACTGATATACTGGGGTCTACCTCCCAGGATGTGAAGGAATTCAAAGTTCTCCAGAGCTCTTCAACTAACTCAGCAGCCACCACCTCCTATAGCCCCAGTGCTCCCGTGTCGTTCCCAGGGCTGATACCCAGCGCTGAGGTGAAAAGAGAAGGTATTCAAACAGTGGCTTCCCAGGATGGAGGCTCTGTGGTGACTTTTACCACACCAGTGCAAATTAACCAGTATGGCATCGTCCAGATCCCCAATTCTGGAGCAAACAGCCAGTTCCTTAATGGGAGCATTGGATTCTCTCCACTGCAGCTGCCTCCTGTCTCAGTGGCAGCTTCACAAGGTAAACGTCTTATTTGGTACCATAATGCATTGGTGAATGTTTTAGGCAGCTGCTGTAAGTGACGCATTTGGTGAGAGCTGTAGATTGCTGTTAGTCTTCGGGTACCGTACTGGCTGCTAAGGCTGCAGAATAGTCTTGATTTGTTTCTCCTCCTTCACAACATCCATGTAATATCCAGCTTGCTTGGTTCCCTGGCATCAGGGGGGTGGGCTTTTATTTTCCCAACAACTGAATGGAAAAATACAGTTCACAGTGAGTCCTGCCAGTTCTACAATTCTAGAAACATGCTAAGTCAATCGGTACTTACACAGTAACCCATTGCTTGATATTTTAAGATTAAAAATTAATAATATTGCTAAGAACACAAAATGAGCCAAGCAGTTGATAAGAATGTGTACACTTCACCTAAGCATTATTTATCTGAGCAAAAGGTGTTTCAGAAGAGCGAGCTAAAAAGACTGGATCATTTATGTTTGATTCATGTTCCTCCTATAAGTAAGATTAACAGACCTAAAGGAAAAACAGAGGAATATATGATTGATTGTTGCTCTGCATGTATACTAGCCTCTTAAATGTGTGGGTTTCTTTATGAAGGCAACTGTAAGCCTTATTTTATGTTTCTGGCTTCACCAAGACATCTAAAGAAAGCACTGAGATGAAATTTGGGAAACCTGAGCCTGATATGCCAGTTCTTCAATGACTTTAAGCAAATCTGGAGAGCTTTGTGTCACTGTTTCTCTATAGAAACAGGAATGGTTAGAATGGAGGTTGAAGAGCCCTCTGATTTCAGAAGTGGGAGGTGTTAGTGCATATTTGCCTTTGTGGAAGCAAATCTAAAAGTCCAAATTTTTACCGAAACAAAAATAAAATAAGTAACTATTTGCCTTAAAGATCAGCTTCCTGTAAAATGGTTTTATTTTTTTAAAAAATGAATTTATTCACCTCTTTTTTTTCTACAACTATGGTCTACTTCAGTTTGTTCGAGGTATTAATGGAAAAATTGTTATGCAGTGAATTCCATTCTGCACATTTGTTCTCTTTAGGTAAAATGGTAGTATAGTAACACACAACAGTCCTGCAGCATGCTATTTATTTCCTCATTGTTCCAGGCTGTAGAAAAGATTAAGCTAAGTCACTATCCAACACAGGGCAAAAATAGTCAAACCACAGAGAAAGCCAAAGTGCTTAGTTGTATAATACTTTAATATGGATCTAACCCTTTTTCTCTCTTTAAGAAATTTCCAAATAGTAGATAACATTTTAAAGACAACAGATTTGAGCAAAAAAGCATGGTGTGTACATTGGGGAAGAGAAAGGCAGGAATACTTCTCATACATAATCTAAAGAAGTGCTGCCGTGGAAAATTATTACAGACTAATAGTTAATTCTTACAATGGGACATTCAGTATGAATAAGAACAGCATTTTCAGTTAAAATAGCTAAGATCAAATGTCAGAGCTGTCAATCCTGAGACTTGTCTGGGTGAGGTGAAGACATAAGTTTAACCAGATGGGTCCAGGAAGCAACATTCTCTTAGAGTAATTGTGTATTGCAGTTCTCAGTAAAGTATTTGGGGAGTCAGCCTTTCTCACAGATACCATGCCTTTCTTACAAATGGCTACACAAGGTAGATTATCTTTCTATACTTGAAATTTACATAGAAAAGCAGAATTTCTGCATTTTACTCACTTTATAATCTAAGAAGATAAGCCCTTTTTTTTTTAGCATCACTATAAAATTAAACTTTGTATGTTGATCATTTCACAGCTGGGTTTTTTAAATTGATTTTGAAATTATTATTCAATTTATAATTCAATTGCAACTATACTTAAATATCAAGCTTCAGATCACATCTGCTTTTCCCCTTCACGTATGTATTTCATAATATGAAAACTTTGAGAAACATTATTTTACTTTTATGCAATAGCAGTTTGAGAAAATGTCACATCTATTATGTTATATATGGCCCTATCCAAAAATAAGGAATCACTTTGTTCACATACACACTGGCAAATAATTTCACAAACACACAACAAAGTAAACATCTATTTCAGATGTCTTTTGCTGCAATTTAGTATCCAACAAGAATTTTAAAGCCTTTTTCATTTGTTTGACCTGAAACAAAGATTTATGTTAGAAAAGAGCTGAAACATACATAGAAATGTTTTTCTTAAGTTCAAATAAAGTTTTCAATTTTTGTTTAAAGACATTCCTTTGCATTTAGAGTGCTTAAAAATGTTAGGAAGACATACATATATTCATGACATTTATCAGTATAGGTGGCAACATAATCACAATTATTCTAATAATTTAAGGAGAGAAATGTTTTAGGTGAATTACCTTTAACTTTGAACTGTTTTCTCAAAATAATATTTACTTTAACATTGGAGTATTTTCTCAAAATAAAGAGTATCTACTGCACATCTAATTCAAGATCAGGATAAACTTCCCATTTGAATTATTCTGTCATAAAACTCCCCTAGGCCCGCCTTTTCCTTAAATGGCAAGATAATTGCCATTTTTCCCCATACCTAGGTGAAGGCTCAGAGGAAAAGGGTTTTATCTGATGGTGGGAGTTGCGGGGGAGGGTCTAATTTATCTGCATTGTCTTAAATTAGCTGATTTGAACATCTCAGCTTTCTACTTACATTTCTTTTTCTACTTCTGGTCTCTACAGAACATTATAATGAGAGTCGCAAAAGATAGAAACCCTTTTTAAAAGCATTAGCTTTAGTTCTAACGCTGTTGGATCTTTATTTTTAAAAGCACATTTCATTATTATCATTAATTCTATCACTACAATACTGAAAATTCAGAACTAGTACAACAAAAAGAAAGAAAAACCTATTGAATGTTTTGTTGACATTACTTCATGGTTAGTTTGGTGAAAGATTGCAACTTGTCTGTACAGGTTTATATGGTTAACTTTAAGCCCCAGGGTAACTCATTTATGTGGTATTTTCTACATTTCTATTTATATTTTATGTCAGTTACTGAGCTTGTCATGAACAAAGGCATTCTCTTTTGCGTTTGTTTTCTAGTTCTAACTGGCAGAGCTAGCAATAACTATTCAACTAACTGAGAGATAACAAGTCCTAGCAATACTGAGCCAGCAACTTAACTGAAATTAGAACTTGGAAAAGATTTTTTTTCACATTTGATTTCTAAGCCAGTAGTTCTTGCTCCTGCTTCGTCACCAGAATTACTCAAGGAGTTAAAAATATACCTGCTCTGGGACTTACTGAGTCAGACTCTCAGGAGCAGAGCCTGGAAATCTGTAGTTGTAAGTGCTGAAGAAAAATCATGTGCGTAAAAAAGTAACTTTTTCCTTACCAGTTCCATCAATGATAATCTGTACTCTTTTTTTTTTTTTTGTAGGTAATATTTCAGTAAATTCAAGCACTTCAGATGGGAGCACATTTACAAGTGAGTCTGCCACAGTCCAGCAAGGAAAGGTTTTCTTGAGCTCTCTTGCTCCCAGTGCAGTGGTATACACTGTTCCTAATTCAGGCCAGACTATAGGATCTGTTAAACAGGAGGGCGTGGAGAGGAGCCTCGTGTTTTCTCAGTTGATGCCTGTCAGTCAGAATGCACAAGTAAATGCAAACCTATCTTCTGACAGTATCTCGGGAAGTGGCCTCCACCCACTGTCCTCCTCATTAGCTAATGTATCCCCAACTCACAACTTCTCCCTGACTTCCCCAACCCTACTAAATCCCACTGAGCTAAACCCTGACATTGCTGATAGCCAGCCAATGTCTGCACCTGTGGCAAGCAAATCTACTGTGACGGCAGTCAACAACGCTAACTATGCAACTCTTCAGAACTGCTCCCTTATTTCTGGTCAAGATCTACTATCAGTACCCATGGCCCAGGCTGCCCTTGGGGAAATAGTTCCCACAGGTGAAGACCAGGTGGGTCACCCCTCCCCAACAGTACACCAGGATTTTGTCAGAGAACATCATTTAGTTATGCAATCAGTAGCTAACATAAAAGAAAATTTCTTAACAAATTCTGAGAGCAAAACAACAAGCAACTTAATGATGCTGGACTCCAAATCCAAGTATGTCCTAGACGGCATGGTGGAGACTGTCTGTGAAGACCTGGAGACAGACAAGAAAGAGCTTGCCAAGCTCCAGACTGTCCAATTGGATGAAGATATGCAAGACTTGTAAACTTCCTTTTTTTTCCCCCTGGCATCAGCAGGCAAATCTTTCATGAAGACCTGAGGACATAAAGCATTTTCCCATTTAAAGGGAAACATTAGTTTTGCAAGTAAATGCATTCAAGAGACCTTGGATTGATCTGCATGAAGATCACAGTTAAAGATGCAGGAGTAGAACTGCATTACTGCAGCCTTTTGGTTCTCTTTTCAATAGATGGAGACAGACATCAGAGATGAACTGTATCAAGAAGTCAAAGTGTATCATTTGGTTGACTTAATTCTAGGGTCAAATGGAACTTGATAGTTTTTTAAATTAAAAATGTATACACTTAAGGTAGAAAATTAAATATCACTACAGAACATTAGAAACAACACAGTTCTTTTTGTTTACTTTTACTCCATGGGCATTGGTAAGGTTAAGAGGCATAAGTGGTACTTCATACAATTCTAAGGATATATTTTTGAATATATGCATTTCTGTTTTTCAGCATTTTTGTGAAAGTCTTGCTTTGTCTATACAATTCCAAATGTGATTGCTACTAGTTTAGTGTGGCTGAGAAAGTTTGCAACTCCACTAAGAAAACTGAAACAACCTTCAGTATGAGTGTAAATATATTAGTCCTATAAGCAAGGATTTGGGTAATTACAGTGAATTTTATTTATGCTGTACATGTTTCTCTTATACTTCAGACACTATGAACTGAAAAAAATGTTTTGGTACTGTTTAATTTATTTTTATTGTTTGAACAGGAAGTGAACAGTTATTCCAACAAAGTTTTACTTTTTGTAGGATTTTAAAAGTAATGATTTTTATCAGGAGTCTATTAAGGTCAATATTAATAACACTGAAACAGGAAATCTAACTCCCATTATTGGAATTTTGGTACTTTTTTTCACATTCTTGTTCTTTATTTAGCAACTCTCTGATTCATTTAAATATATTTTCTATAGAATTCTACGTGCCTTTTTACCTTGTGGCCTTTTTATTCTTATTAAGGTACAGAAGTGTCAACAGAAGCACTGATGACTTTTTTCTACTATCCAACAGGGTTGCTTTCACAGAATTGCTTTAAATCTGAAGAACTTAAGTTTCACTTATAGTTAATGTTTATGATGCAAATGGTTGAACAACTAATTATTGTTGATACGTTTCATTAAAAGTAACAGTTACAGACTACCACACAAAACCAATTCTGGAGGCTATGAAAACAGCCATTTTAAAGTAAAGAAAGAGTTTGTATCTTCTAATGAGCAGAATTATGTCTTGTTGAAACTTGGTTCTGTTTTGAATCAGTTGTTACATTGTGATGTATGTTTGCACTATATTATCGCATCTTCTTTAAATCTTTTGGGGGTTTCTGTAAGAAGCTTGTTTGATAATTTTGTGAGCTGTGGTTATACAGTTTTTATCAGGACTCTGAAGAGAAGATGTAATAATACAAATACATTTGTGTAGTGAGTAAAGTCTCTGGTCTCTGTAAAGCAAGAAAAGAGAGGAAATGATCTCTTCCAAGATGACCGAAAGTTGTGGAACATGAAGTTGTCATCACATCTTGCTTTCTTTAAGATCGGAGCAAAGGGTCCACTCTAGATCTCTGCATGCTCATCAGTCCAGCATGTTGAGTAAGGGCCATAGAGATTTCACTTTTGTTGTTATTGCAAATGGAACTTGCAGGCATACATGAAGAGCCCTTTGAAGAATTCCTCCCCCATATTTTTTCTCCTCCATCATTTTGATAACAAACTTAGATCCCATTTTTTTATGGAATTAGTGAATGTTCCTAAACTGCTGAAATTACATGTTTTTTGTTTCGTTTTACAATGTCAGGCATTTTAGAGTTCTCTTCCACTCCACCACTACTTACACAGCTTGTTTGTTTCTTTGGATGTGTGCTGATCATGTTACTGAGATTAATTACATGATTCTATAGTGTAGTTTACATAAAAAGGATGTTTTCCACTTGATTGCTGCAAATATCAAGAGTTTGTTAATTTTAAAATACCCATCCAGTAAGAAAGATGGGAAAATTTTAAAAGTTATATATGTTATACATATATAACTGGAAAAGTTTTATATTGTCTTCCAAAAATACAATAAGCCTCTCTTTTATTCACAGTTCTTCCTGTTTTCTACCTTAAGAAAGAAAAAAGATAGCACAAACTTAAGACTTACCTAGGAAACCTATTCATACTCTAACATGATGTAATTATACCCCTACAATTACTCCAGGTAGCTAACAATATACCAGGTAAGAATCAATGCACATTATAAAGAACTTATTGTTCTTTTCTGTTCTTTCAGTAAAATAAGGGCCAGTTGGTATGAAGCCCATATATATGTGAATGAAATAAGATAAACCCCATGATCTCCCTGCACAGAATTGCAAATATTTTTTGCATTGTTAAGGGCCAGACTCAGAACCCTTGGCAGAATTTCTCTCCTACATAAACCAATGCTTGAAGATGCTGCAAATGACCCTCTAATGATCTCCAAAGAGAAATCAGAATAGGGATAAACAACTCTCCTTCAAACCCCAACCCCTGCTGCTGGCTGTGGGATTTTCAATGTGAGCCTCTCTATGCACTCTTATAAGTTAGAATTTGGCATTTAGCTCTTAGTTACATCCAATAAAGGACAATCTATTGTTTAATAAAGAGAACATGCATTTGTCCGTCAGTCAAGCAAGAGCACCTGTGTTGTACTGCTTTGTAGCTCACATGTATCCATAGTAAGGACAAGACTGAACTGTACACATTTCATTGCCTTTCTTGTGTTATGAAAGGCAAGTAGATGTTATAGCCATAGATAAAATTCATAGTTAAATTGCACACAGACCTTCAATCTCCCTGTATATGCCCTTGCGTCTTGCATGTTCAAAGCTAGATTATTGGGTAGGTGTTGCAGCCTGCTCAACTACATGTTAGACAAGTGTGCGTTAGTATATAACCAGAAGTTCTTCGTTGTTTAAAATGTTTTTGACAGATCATCTCATCATAAAAATATAAGTAATTCAGGAAGGCTGTGGGGAAAAGAATTATATTTTACAGAAGATGTTTTAAAAGTCTTCCTAGAACTTAGATAATAGAGCCTAACAGTTATTTTGTATCTAATTGATACATTTCATGTTAATTTCTTATTACCACCTTACATTTTATTAATCAAAATTATATAGCATGTGACTTTTGGCTTTCAGGGTTCTCAAAAATTTTTATTCTTTTGTTGCATGTACTGTATGTTTAGAGGCAACCAGTTATATACTCAGTATGGTTTTACTGTGCCTTACACAAAGAGAAAATCTATACAGAATGTATATCATGGGGTGGGGTAATGGAGTCTTTACTGCACTGTTAGGTGATGGCACACAGAGCATGTCCCAGAACATTTCTGTGCTTAATTACCCAACCAAAGAGATCTAAAGTATGTATGTTGTACTGTAATAGGGGTTTATGCCTGGACAATTAAGTGTTTTATTTGTTTTCTGAAATGATGTGAACTTATTTTTCTAAACACTATGCTAAATAAACTTTATATTTATACATACATTATGTTGAAAACTTGTTTATCCCTAGGAAAGCAGAGAAGAGTAAGGAAAAGAAAAAACAAAAATCCACAAACATTTCATAGGCTGGCAAGTATAAGGATAAGAGGAGTCCTTTAGGGAAAATAATCTCTGTTGATCTTTATACAAAATTACCCAGTTCACTTAATTGTGCTGCATATTCAGAGCTAAATGATTAGAGTTCATCCTTCTTAAAGCCAAGAAATGTGTCTTACTCATTTGAGTGTCCCAAATCTGAATCTGATACCCTCTAAGGTTTAATGAAGTTAATTGAAAGTTTCAAGGACCTTTCCATTCCCAAGCTTTATTGAAAGGGCTCAGTATAACCCCATGTTTAAAACACTCCATCAGCCAAGGTCTGGTTATACCACAGCTGGATCCACCAGTGGTTGGCTTAAAACTATGGACAGAACTGCATTACTGAGTGTGTAGAAGAGTCAGCCTTGGGACACTTTGATTCTCCTTTTTAAATGACATGACATTTTGATGTTGTATGCCTCCCACACTGAAATGAAGAGGAAGCTAGATAATAAAGTAGATTGGGACCAACCATACACTTCTATTACAAAACTAAAGTCATCAAATTAAATTCAGGTATTATTTCTAGAGTTTTTTAATATTCTCGTCATTCATTTGTTTAAAAGTTTTCTATGTAGTTAAACCAATTGAAGTTTGTAGTGTCTCAGAGTACAGTATAGGATCAGAATATTATGGAGTGATTATATTTCATAATTTCTTAACCGTACATTTTTAAAACTTGACAAGATTACTGATCTACAGTTATTTTAGTGGCAAGATAATTTTTTATATTGGAGTATAGATTAAAACGTATGTTACTTCAAACATATTTTGTAGCTGCTTGGAAGCTAGCCAATTAAAACCCCTCAATGGGAATTCAAGACTTGCAGCTATGTGATTCAATCCCACTTTTCCAGTTTCCCTTAAAAATAAATGTGGACATTTACCTTTGTATCTCACCATTTCTGATACAGTAGATAGTAAATAAACAACACATTCAGATAATGGTCAATGCTGTAAAGTCAATACCAGGGTTTTGGGGATTGAGAATGGGGAATGGGTAGAGGTGGGAACGTAGATTGGTCAAGGAAGGTCTCTGAGGAGAGACCACCGCAGAAGAGAAATTGAACCTTGAGAGGGAGCCAATCTGCAAGACCTAGAAAAGCATTCCTGTCACAGAAAACAACAATGTGCTTCCCTGAGGGGAAGCACGTGGCTGGATCACACTGTTACACACTGTGGGTCATGTGACAGTAGATCCAGTCAAGAAACAGGCAGGGACCAGATCACAGGTAGAGTGAGCTTTATTGGTCTGTGCCAGATTGTTTGGATTTGATTCTAAGAAGCAAGGCATGACATAACGTGACTTCCACTTTAAAATATCACTGGCCTATTCTTTGGAGAATGTTACGGGAGGCAAGAGGAAGGCAGGAGTTAGGAAACTAAGTCACACTGTCCTAAGCTGTTAGACAGGAAATATGTCAGGAGCTCTTGAAGAACATATGGCAGTTTGTCCACAAATGTCTCTAGAATTTCGTGGTCTCTAAACCTGTCTATACTACCTCCTGCTTTTAGCAAAAGCTGCCAGCTCCCTGCTGTGATTGTCCCAGCCTGAACCTGTGCCCTGAACTCCAGGCTAGGAGATCCAATTCCCTAATAGATATTTTCAGAATGTCCTAGTCATTATGAGTATATATATGATTATTTAAACTATTATCTTCACTGTAAACCCGTTTCCCACTCTTGTGTTTCTTATTCATCCATTGGCCAGATAGAAAATCTGTTTCACTCTGGAGTCTTCTGTCCCTTTCTTCCCACCTCCTCTACCAGATCACTACATCTACACATGGCTGCTCTTTTACTGTCTCTTGAGCCAGTTCTTTCCCCTCCATGTCTAGAGTTACTGCTATAGTTTAGGCACTTAGCATTTCTTGACTGAATTATTGCAGCTTCTTCCTGCTTGGTATCCAGTGTCTGGTCCTCATTCCAGGCTACATTACAACTACTCTTGGATAGAACTTTCAGAATTCAAGACTTATCTCAGCCTTACCTTCCAGTTTAGAACCTTCAATTGCTCTCCATTGCTCATGAAATACAATTTAAGCCCCTTAACATACAAAGCTTCCAAGATCCAAGTCACATGAATCTGTTCCCCACAGGGACCAGGTTCTTTCTTACCTACCCTATCTCCCAGACTCACTATTCGTCATATCTCCAGGAAGCTCTGTCTCAGTGTCATAAACAGAACCGTTCATAGCTGATTCTGTGATCAGACAAGAATTCATAACTTCCTTTCATGTGGCAGTTATCACGTCACTGTAATTATATGTTTGCCTGTCAATACTTTCATCTTTGTTTCTCTGGCACTTAGTAGAACAGAGCACAGTTGTTCAGTCACTCAGTCAGGTCCAACTCTTTGCAATCCTATGGTCTGCAGCACACCAGGCTTCCCTGTCCTTCACTATCTCCTGGAGTTTGCTCAAACTCATGTCCACTGAGTCAGTGATGCCATCCAACCATCTCATCTTCTGTCTTCCCTTTCTCTTCCCGCCTTCAATCTTTCCCACATCAGGGACTTTCTCAACGAGTCGGCTGTTTACATCAGGTGGCCGAAGTATTGAATCTTCAGCTTCAGCATCAGTCCTTCCAATAAATACTCAGGGTTGATTTCCTCTAGGATTGACTGGCAGTCCTTGCAGTCCTTGCAGTCCAAGGGACTGTCTAAAGTCTTCTCTAACATCACAGTTCAAAAGCAGTTCTTTGGCGTTCAGCCTTCTTTATGGTCCAACTCTCACATCCGTACATGACTACTGGAAAAACCACAGCTTTAACTATACGGACCTTTGTCTGCAAAATGATGTCTCTCCACTGTCTGGCTTGGTCATAGTTTTTCATCCAAGGAGCAAGCATCTTTTAATTTGATGGCTGCAGTCACTATCTGCAGTGATTTTGGAGCCCAAGAAAATAAAGTCTGTCCCTGTTTCCATTGTTTCCCCATCTATTTTCCATGAAGTGATGGGACTGGATGCCATGATCTTAGTTTTTTGAATGTTGAATTGTAAGCCAACTTTTTCGCTCTCCTCTTTCACCTTCATCTAGAGGCTCTTTAGTTCCTCCTTGCTTTCTGCCATTAGCATGGTGTCATCTGCATATGTGAGGTTATTGATATTTCTCCAGCAATCTTGATTCCAGCTTGTGCTTCATCCAGCCCGGCATTTCGCATAATGTATTCTGCATAGAAGTTAAATAAGCAGGGTTATAATATCCAGCCTTGTCATACTTCTTTCCCAATTTTGAACCAGTCAGTTGTTCCGTGTAAGGTTCTAATTGTTGCTTCTTGACCTGCATACAGTTTTCCCAGAAGGTAGGTAAAGTGGTCTGGTATTCCCGTCTCTTTAAGAATTTTCCACACAGTCAAAGGCTTTAGCATAGTCGATGAAGCAGAAGTAAATGTTTTTCTGGAATTCCCTTGTTTTTTCTATGATCCAAACAAAAATTATTTGTTGAATGAATAGTGACTCTAACAGTCATCCATCCCTTTAAATCATTTCACTTGCTTGGACTAGGGAATTTTATGGCCTAACTAGTTAAAGTATTACCCCTATTTATAGCACAAAAATAAATCAAGACATTTTGAGGTAAGGCCTAAGAGTGGTTCTGTGAATCTTCTAGCAGTAGTGGATGGTCTTTATGGTGATTATTTTTCTTACTGCTCCAAAGTTTTTTCCACTTCCAAATAGAGCCTGAGTTCCAGATGATACACGTTGGCTAAAGTTTAACAAACGAGTGGGGGCATTAGCAAAAGTACAGTCACTAAGCATTTTTAGATCAATGTTTCAAAATAGCAGTAATGTCCAGAAACACTATTTATACCAATAAACAGATATACCTTTTAAAAATATTCTCTCTGTGGATATAATCCTATTATTGCATTTGAACTGAGCATATGTCTAGAGTCTATGAAGAACTGGAAATGGAATGTAGAGTTTAGGCATCAGAAAATCTGGATTAAATTAACCTTTAGATTTGGGAAATATCAACTCATCTCTCTTTTTTCCACTGAAATAGGTGTTTGGATAGCATTATATGTGAGGTCATGTAGTTATAAGCAAAGAAAAAGGGTTAATAAAATGTACTCCCTCCTCTCCACCCCACAGGTTAAGAAGATCAAATCACTTACAGAGTGAAAGTACACTGTGACCTGCCAAGGGCTACGACTGTAAGATAAGATAATTGATACTGAGTCAACAACCTGTGACCCCCTAGGACTATTTAGAGGTGTAGAGCTAGGAGAGGTTGGGCTGGTTTTGTACTCTTCCACCTTCTTCACCTGTATCTGCTTTGCTCCCTAATGGGTCTGCTCATCCTGCAGGTATTGTCCTACCTTCTCAGGCACCTTAAGTGAGGATTCCGGTGTGGGTGGTTAACAGTTTAAGGTATGAAGAGCCCAACCCCCCACCTGGTGAATTTGCACTTTAAGGAAGTCTTTTACAGACTCAAGAGAACCAATCATTATGGATGATAAGTTGCAGATTAATAAAACTGAGCAAGGTGTTCCTATTTCTAAGCACAGCAGGGATGTGTGTGGGGAGCATGGGGGGGGGAAGGATGGATGAATGGAGGAAAACAAAATGTCACCCTTTCTTTTTTTAGTGTGCGCCACGTCCCTCCCGGGTATCAAGGACCAGACAGTGGAATCTGAGCTGTCGGATTCTTTGAAAACAATTAAGTGTAGTTTCCCCACACACATCTTATCCAGAGCTGGATAATTTCCTTCAAGAGGATTCTTGTGTTGAAAAGTCATTAGCTATAACGAAACCATAAAAATTAGGCATAGAAAAACAAGGGTTGCTCTGGGTTTTTTGTTTTGTTTTCTTTGCTTTTTAAGGTGTGAGCTACTCCGGAGATGTACCAAAGAGAAGCTCAGAACTACATTTGGTTAAAATTAGGGAATGTAATACAAGTTTGTATTCATTTTTATTTACTTAATAGATATATTCTTACTATGTTCTTTAACAGATGGATGACATTGAATATTGAATATCTATTAGTATAAATGTAATACTCATTCCTGGGCAAATTTATTTTATTGGCACCTAACAGGAATGAGGATGGATTAAAGTCTGCCCCTGCATGAATAATCATTAGAGGTCTTAGAAGTGATCAAGAGAATGGCACAACATTGTAACTCAACTATACTTCAATTTAAAAAAAAAAACTTTTTTATATAATCTAGTACCCTATCCCATTCATCCCAGGTAGATTTTCCAAAATATCTCTAATGAACACACACTGGTTCTAAGCATACATACAATCTCACCTAATAAGAATCCCTTACTTCTAGTCTCATTATAGTCATATTCTGATGTCTTAACACATACCTGTATGAACACTGGTTCTGAAGCATAGCATACAGTATCTCAAACTATATAAAATAGAATCCCTTACTTCTAGAAGGCTCATGCCTTTAGTTATTTTATTATGAGAGTAGCTCCTGCTCGCCACAACTAGAGAAAAGAGCCCGTGCAGCAATGAAGACCCAGCACAGACATGGATAAATAAATAAATAATAATAAATGTTTAAAAGCTGTATTCATGTACTACTATGTAATATTATACATGTTATTAAAATTCACAAAATAAAAATCATACACGTATACAAAGATGAAGAAATTCTTATTATTGTTTACATTCTCCAAGGAATCTTCTTGAATGTCACTTGGAGGAAATGTACCCCACTTTGGAGATAAGTTCTCCAAGCTAGTGTTTTCAAATTTTTAAGCACATATAAATCGCTTGAAGATCTTATTTAATGTAGATTTTGATTCAATAGGACTGGGGTGAGGTTTGAGAGTCCATTTATCTAGCTACCAGGTGATGCTGATATTACTGGCCTGGGGACCACACTTTAAGTAGTGAAGATTCATGCAGTAACTTTTCTATTACTGACCTAAATCTCAATACAAATTGAAGTTTTAACAGTCAGTACAATGTGTAGATGGTGCAGAGAAACTGAAGATTATCAGCCAGTAGTTATTTTAAATGGTGCATATTAAAATGTAAATTAAATGCATGAACCAGATTGAATCCATACGTAAAGTATCTAAGGTAGAAAACTATTTATTAAATACGTTAAACTCCTTAGACACATTCTCAAATATAGTAGCCATAGAAATGTTAAATACAAAGCAATCCTCTCTATTTATCACAGCAGATCTCCATAGAACATACAAGAAATTGTTTTCTAAAGTTATTATATGGCCTATAAATAAGACCGCCTTTTAATTTTTTTTCTGTAATTTCAAATTTTTCATTAGTTCACGCTAACAGATGCTTTTCAATCTTTCTTGGTCAGGTTTCTTCATGAAAACTGTTAGAGGTGTCTGTAAACCAAGATGATTTTTATAAAGAAAACAGTCAAGGGCAATCTTTGATAAAATGAATCTGATTATCAGCTTATATACCTGATGGCCATATGAAACTTCTCAGGGGTCTGCGTCACAGATGTCATAAATGTTCCCCATTCATTTTCTGTCATGTAAATTCAAAAAGATGGCAACATTCAGTGAAGATTTCAGCTCCCCAGTGCCAATTTGATGAAGCCCAAGTTTTAAAAGTGTCAATGCACTTGTACCTAAACATAAAACCAATTCTGTAATTAGCACCCGAGCTTGTGTACCAGAGGAACAAAGTGATAAAGGACCACTTCCAGCCTCTAGAATCATCAGGATATCTGATAAACTCTCCAAGTTTGGTTTTGTTGAATCAGTTTACTTAATTTAAGCCAAACTCCAGTGTCCACATACCCAACTGCCAGGCTCATCACTGGGGATTCAGAGATGATCAGACAAGTCTTCAGCATCTAAGAATTAAGTTAAGTGGATTGATATGAACCTATAAACTATTCACGCTAAAGTGTGCCCATAGAGGTATGTACAACATGTTCCTAGGAGTTGTACACGGCCAGACAGGCAAGGTGATATTGCATTTTAGAGAATGAATAGGAGCACTCTTGGAGGAGGAAATGGCCACCCACTCCAGTATTCTGGCCTGGAGAATCCCATGGACAGAGAAACCTGGCAGGTTACAGTCCAGAGGGTTGCAAAGAGTTGGACACGACTGAGCACTCATGCCCAGGAGCACTCTGGCAGGGAAGAGAGAAAGGATGTTCTCTAAGGATGACACAGCATTTATACCAAGGATTTTAAACTCTATAGGCTCATGAAATGAAACTCATGAAATGCATCATTTTTTAATTTCACTCCTTCTATGTCTATCTGCCATTTGTGTATATATCATCCTGGGAAATATGTCTAAGTCCTTTGCCCCTTTTAAAATCTGATTAACTGATTTTTGTGATTAAGTTGTAGAAGTTCTTTATATATTCTGGATATTAACCTCTTTTAAGATATATGATTTGGAAATCTTTTCTCCCATTCCAAAGCATTATGTCATTTGATGAGCAGAAGTTTTCAGTTGGATGTTGTCCCATTTGTCCATTTTTGCTTTTGTGGACTGTGCTTTTAGCATCATATCCAAGAAATCATTGCTACATCCAGTATCATGAAGTTTTTCTCCTATGTTTTCCTCTAATTCTATAAGTTTGGGGTCAAATATTTGGGTTTTTAATTCATTGAACTAATTTTTGTATATTGTGTAAGATAAAGGTCCAACTTCATTTTTTTTGCATGTAGATATCCAGGTTCCCCAGCACAATTTGTTGAAGAGACTGTCCTCTTCTCTTTGAGAAAAGGTTATCCTTTTAACCACTATCTGTATACAGACATTGTTGTTGTTTAGTCGCTCAGTTGTGACATTTGTGGCCCCATAGACTGTAAGCTGCCAATCTCCTTTGTCCACGGGATTTCCTGGCAAGAATACTGGAGTGGGTTGCCATTTCCTTTTTCAGGGGTTGATCGTCCTGACCCAGGGATTGATCTGCATCTTCTGCATTGGCAGGTGGATTCTTTACTGCTGAGTCACCAGGGAAGTCCATATACAGGCATACCTTGTTCTATTGCTCTTTGCTTTATTGAGTTTCACAGATACTGCATATTTTTTTTTTGTTTTACAAATTGAAGGTTTATAGAAATCCTGCATTGTCAGATGATAATTAGCATTTTTTATCAATAAAGTTTTAAAAATTAAACCATGTACATTGTTTTTTAAGACATAATGTTATTGCATACAATGGACTACAGTATATGTAAACATCATTTTTATATGCACTGGAAAACAAAAAACTTTGTGTGACTCACTTTATGATAATATTTGCTCTATTGCAGTGGTCTGGAGCTGAATTTACAATATCTCTGTAGTAAGTATAAACATATATGTACATATATGTGATTTACTATAAGAAGCTGACCCACTGGATTAAGGCTCAACAGTCCCAAGATTGTCAGGGTGAGTAGGCAAGCTGGAGAGCCAGGGGACTAATGGTTTAGTCCCAGTCCAAATTCAAAGGACTGAGAACCAGAAGAGTTGACAGTGTAGTTTCAATCTTAAGTCCAGCCAGTTTGGGACTCAAAAAGAGCCAATGTTTCAGTCTGAGACGAGAAGCAAGAAAAAAAAGCAAATGTTCCAGTTCAAAAACAACCTGGGAAGAATTCTCTCTTAATCAGGGGAATGTCAGCCTTTTTGTTTTTAATGTTCAACCAATCTGAGCATCCTATAGCCCAGTCAAGTTTATGTCTAAAATTAACCATCACACACTGCAACAATTCTGGGAATTGGTGATGGACAGGGAAGCCTGGTGTGCTGCAGACCATAGGGTCGCCAAGAGTTGGACACAACTAAGCAACTGAACTGAACTGAATTGAACTGCCACTTACTAGTTGAGTGGCCCTGGGCAGATTACTTTATCTTCCTGTGCATCAAGGCCCTTATCTGTAAACTGGGAATAATTATAGAATATGTGCTGTGCTGTGCTTAGTTGCTCAGTTGTGTCCGACTCTTTGTGACCCCAGGGACTGTAGCCCACCAGGCTTCTCTGTCCATGGGGATTCTCCAGGCAAGAATACTGGAGTGGGTTGCATGCCCTCCTCCAATTATAGTATCTACCTTATAGATTTTCTGCAAGGATTATAAAAAATCATGCATGCAAAGCCCTTAGCAAAACACATAATAATTGTTATTACTGTTAACTTTTAACATGCATAGGATTCCATGGTTTGGACAGATTAGAATTGATTTAACTGATTCTCTACTATTAAATTTCAATTCTTTCTAGTTTTTTTGTTTCTAGTATTTTTTATTATTGAAAACTGCTTTCAAGAATATCTGTGTAAAATTGTAAACAAGTCAGAGTTTTGGCTAGTTGGTTACATTCTTTGTGTTCCTAGATCTTGTATTGAAATTATTTTCCAAAATGGAAATGACTTTACTGTTACACCCACTTATCAAAGTAATGTGTTAACTTGGTTCACACAAGACAAAATCATAAAGCATAATGGGAAGGAAGTCCTTGAAATCTGATCCCCTAAAGATAACCATACAAATTGGTGAATACATTTCTACAATTTTTTTCTGCGTGTATATTTACGTATAAGGTTAAGCAGTGGGACAGTGCTGACAAGGTTTGTTCACCTCTCATTATAATGTGGATATCTTTCCATATTAGTCTGCTTCATATTTTCACTGGTAGCATCAAATTCCATTATATGAATTGCCATAACATATTTAAGTAATCCTCAATTCATGGACACTTGAGTTATTGGAGTTTTTGTTGTTATAAAGATGTTGTTGGGTGTGGGGATGTTTTAGGGTACTGGAATTATTCTTTGTCCTGTCTGTAATGTTGCTTTCCAAAAAAAAAATCTGTGTGTATTAAAAAACCCTCAGAACTGCACACCATAAAAAGATAAGAAATTTTTCTGTATGTAACATTTTTAATAAACTAAATACTGAAATTAAAAGGAAAAAAAAAGAATATCTGTGTAGGTATATCTTTGAGTATATCCATAATTATTTCATTAAAATTAATCTTTATAAGTGATATCACTCAGTTAAGCAGATAACCAAAGCTTTCAATAAATACATACCCATAACCTTTGCCCCTTGACTTTGCAACACCTTGTTCTTGAGGTGATTATATTTCTCAGCTTCATGGATACTGAGCTTGACTGTGTGACCTGCTTTGGCCAATGGAATGTGAGCAGATCCAACCAAAGCTTAAATGCACTTGGGTGGACTGACTTGCTGCCTTAGATATTCTACCTTTTTATAGTTTTACCATGAGAATATCATTCCCTGGATATCTGTTAGCTGCAGAATGAAGGACACATGGATAAATACTGAACTCAATTCACAGCCCAAATCGGAGTCACCCTAGTTGACCCTCAGATGTAGGGGTGAAAAAATATTTGTTGTGTAAGTCACTAAGATATTATGGTTATCTGTTAAAACAGTGTTGCAGCAATAACTGATTTATGTACAGAGAGATGAGATAATCAGATTTATTGGTCATACTCCAGTGAACTAATCTGCCTCGGGTCATCCCAGAGTACCAAGTCTGTTATCTTCCTTCCTCCAGACCCCTCCCTACCAAATCACTGAACCTACATATAAGCTCACTCCTCTTTTTCTGGGTTACTGCCAAAATCAAAAGCTTCCAAAATCTATCGGAGAAAATGTTCATGATGAGGAGTTATGGCAACTTCTTAGCTTCACTTGAGAATCCCTTAACAGGGTTCCTGGAGTCTAAAATCTTCATTAGCTTTTCCCAAAATGTGTTTCAAAGAACATTCATCCTTTGAAATGCTCACAAAATCCACAAAAATGGATTCAATTTTGGCCACTTAAGTGATCACTTTAATGTTTGAAATGCTTTTGGGGTGGGGGGGAATGTATTTTTTTGAAGGTGTCTTTTATGACTTTCTTGAATGTTCATAATGCACACAAGAATATGAAATTGTTTGAGAAAACTTGCAGTAAAGAAACATGAAAAGACTCTGCATGTCCCAATCTTAGTTTACACTAGCCCTTTTATTCTAGCAATATCTCAATATCTCTTATTATCTGAGAAGCTAGTATTCTACAGAATCCATTTTGTGAAAACTTAACTCAGAAGGTAGACTCCCTAACGAAGAATTTTCAGGCCTTATACAGGCTAACTAGAATAAATATTTTAGGCATCTGTAGTACCTATCATACCATGTCGCATTATGTATGTGCATCAGTTAGTATACAGGCCAACCTACTGTTTTCAGAGACCCCAAATTACAGTGACTTCAGTAAGACAGGAGTTTATTTCTTTCACCTAGGTGTCCAGAGGTTAGTAGTCTAGGTTGATAGTTGATAAGGTAGGTCTGCCTCCTCTGGGTCATCTAGGATCCCAGGTTGGCAGTTGCCTCTGTGACCGTCAACACTGATTTCCAATCCCTGTCACTTCTCAGCCTAAAGGAAGAAAGAAGTCTAGAGGGGGAGCTTCCACTTTAAGAAACAATCAATATTGGTTATGTCACTTCTGACATATCATTGGCCCGATCCTGGTCACATATCCAATGCCTAGCTCCCAGGGAAATAAACCTCCAGCTAAGTGGCCACATGTCCTACTAGAGGATCAAATCATTCTATTCCTAAAAGGAATAAGGGGACAATAGACACTGGGGGTCAATTAGTGGTATCTGCCACTGTGTTTAGCTTACTTGCTTGAAACCTCTGGACTCAACATACAATTCCTAGCTTAAAATACAGCTTGAAACTGCTCATTTTTCGATATTCAGACTCACAAGTAATCAAAGAAATGTAAGCACCTGAGGGCAAAGGGAGTCTCTTACTATTGTTGTCGGAACAATGTCAAACACTATAGGTGCTTGGGAAATGAATGTTTCATGGATGAATGAGATGCCAGCTCTAAAAATGGAATGGGATGCCATCATCTCCTTTAAAGTAAAGGTTTAAAGTAAAGGTGGTGCTTAATGCTGGTGTAGATGCAGCCAAGAAGATAGTTCCACATAGAGGGGGTGGAAGTATAAACTAGTATAACCTTTTCAGAGGGCAATTCATCAAAATACAAGTACAAAAAGAAACAAATTTTTGTTGGTCACATGGGCAAAAGCATAAACATTTGTTAATATATTATCTTGATGAAGGTATCAGGAAGCATGTTCTTTGACATATTACTGGTGGGAGTCTATTTGTAGTAACCACTGTGGAGACATTTTGGGAATGCCTAGTACAGTAAAAATGTATATGTTCTGACTCAATACTTTCTCCTCTAGAGATTTGTCTTACAGATACATTTGCACGGTTGTGATGTTCATATATATAAGGGTACTCAATACAGACTTGTTTGTAGTGGCAAAAGACTAGAAAAAGCTTAGATGTCCTTCATTGGGAGGGGAGCAATTATACGCACTGTAGCTATTTAAAAATATATTGTTAAAATTGTAAAAGTCAAAATACACAAGAGTATTTTTATCACCATAAATTGATGGGGTCTTAAAAAAAAGTGGCAGAGGAAGATACCCACACACATATTTGTGTACACACACAAACACACACACATGTATATTTAACTCAGTTAGTCCAACTCTTTATGACCCTGTGGACCGTAGTCTGCCAGGCTCCTCTGTCCACGGGATCCTCCAGGCAAGAATATTGGAGTGGGTTGCCATTTTCTTCTCCAGGCCATCGTCCCAATCCAGGGACCAAACCCACATCTACCAGGGTCTCCTGCACTGCAGGCAGATTCTTTATTGCTAAGCCACTAAGGAAGCAATATATATAGAGAGAGAGACAGAGAGAGAGAATCTGAGGAAGAAGAAACATGCTTGAAAGTCAGAGATGAAAGGATAACTTGTTGACTTTTATATTCTTAAACTGCTTTTTTTTTTTTATCATATATCACTTTTTCAACAGAAGTAAAAAAACTTTGAGGAGTTCCTGGGTTGCCTAATGGTTAGGATTCCAGGCTTTTACTGCCATGACCAGGTCCAATCCCTGGTTCGGGAACTGGGATCCTGCAAGCCAGGCAACATGACCAAAAAGTCACAATTTATATTTTTTGACGCTGTAATTCTCTTTCTAGTACTATATCCCAATGAAATAATTTGAAATACAAATAAAAATTTATGCCCACTATGCACTTCAAAAACTTAGAAATAACCCAAACATCAAATATTATGGGAACAGTAGTGAAAGCTATTTTTTGTTAACATTTTCAATAATACTAGAAACTGATATAATGAAAAAGCACACAAACAGAAAGCTTAATAAAAAGATTATAAGTACACATGATGGAACGTTATCAGTTGCTGACCCTGGGGAGTAGCACTACAGATGCATATTATTCTGTTTCTCTATATTTGTGTATTTAGTACCAGTCAGAGCTCTTCTGACTATAAGTGACAGAAACCAAAATCAAACTAGTTTAATTAAAAGGATATTTATTGGCTTACTGAATCAGTTACTAGGACTGACTGGAACCAGGGATTCTTTCTAAAGGTCTCTGTATATTGGGATTAATGTCACCTATGGTAGATCTGCCTTCTCCACAAGCCTTAGGACTCTGTAATCAGAAGCTCCTGGATTCACGTTTCCTAGTTTTTCTACTACAGAAACGAAGAATGTTCCCTCGTTCTCTGGGGTCTGTGACAGATCCAGCTAAAATAATCCCAACAAAAAATTTGGGCCCATTTTAGATCACATATCCAATCCCAGTGGCCAAGGTGGTGGGGTAGTGAGAGAGGGTAGTGCCCAGGAAGGCAGGTTTATGGAAGAAGACAGCACCAACCAGGAGGTAGTTCAGTTCAGTTCAGTTCGGTCACTCAGTCGTGTCCGACTCTTTGCGACCCCATGAACCGCAGCATGCCGGGCCTCCCTGTCTATCACCAATTTCCAGAGTTTACCCAAAACCAGAAGGTAACAGGATCTATTCTGCTTGAGTTTGGGGCGAGTCAGTGCAATCTGCATTCCCCATGCTGTAACAGAATTGTTTTTTAAAGAAAAGACAGCAGCACCCACTACGGTCAGATGGTTAGTGTGATAAGGAGTGCGCAATGTACCAGGAAAAGAGGAGAGCTGCTGGGCCATCAAAATAGCAACTGTCCATTGCACCATATTTCCAATGAATGTGTTTACTTGGATAATCAGGAAAAAAGTTTTCAACTGAGAAAAGAACACCATTTCCTTTTCTCTCTCTTGCCCTGGGGTTTAGTGGTGTCTTTGGAATATTTCCTTATCTGCCTTCTGGTCACTTGAAAAAAGTTATATTCACCTTCTAATTAGAACTTGAAATCAAACTTGCTCTCCCTTAAATGGCCTGGTAAAATAATTTTCTGAAGCCCAGAACCTGGTTATTTGTTTTTTCCCCACATGTCACCTTCCAGGCAACAGAAACTTATTTTACGTCTGAGTCCTATCCTACAGTTCGAATTTTGAGGTGAGGCTCAAGTCCAAAGATCCTGGTTTCTGCATCTCTCTCCCACTGCTGGACCGGCCAAGTCTGAGTTTATTGACCTTCACAGCACAATACAAAATATACTTGTTTGCTTTGGTCTGTTCGGATGGGCAAGGAGTCCTGTCTGAGTTTGCCTTCCACTGTTTGGTTTGCCAATTCTTTTGTGTATTTTAGTCATTTTCTGTATACATTACTAGACACTTTCCTAATGGATCATTATCTCAATGCTTTGAAAAAAATTATATAATGTGTTCTTATGGCTTAATTCATGCTTTTTATAAAGTTACGAGACTAGGCATCAACCCATAATTGGAATACACTTGTTACAAATTTATTTCTAAATCTAGAAGAAACAATGATTATCATACTAGATATAGGATAAAAATTGGGCTTCCCTCGTGGCTCAGATGGTAAAGAATCTGCCTGCAATGTGAGAGACCTTCGTCTGATCCTTGGGTCAGGGAGATCCCCTGGAAAAGGGAATGGCTACCCACTCCAGTATTCTTGCCTGGAGAATTCCAAGGACAGAGTAATTCCCCACAGTCCATAGGGTCACAAAAATTTGGACATGACTGAGCAACTAACACTTTCACTTTTTTCAGTATAAAAATTACATTTAATTATAAAACGTTGAAGATGAAACTCATCCCTTCTTTTTATTTTTAATTGTGGTAAAATACACAGAATATGAAATTTACTCTTGCAACCTTTTTTCAGTTCAGTAGTGTTAAGTACATTCACATTGTTGTGCAACCAGTCTCCAGAATTACTTTCATCTTGCAAAACTGAAACTCTATACCCATTAAACAAAAACTGCCCATTCCTCCCTCCTTTTAACTCCTGGCAACCACCCTTTTATTTTCTGACTTATGAATCTGACTATTCTAGGTACTTCATATAAATAGAATCATACAATATTTTTTCTTTTGTCACTGGCTTATTTCACTTAGAAAAATATCCTTAAATTTCATCCACACTGTAGCATGTGTCAGAATTCCATTTTTTAAGGCTAATATTCCATACACACACACACACACATACACACACACACACACACGACATTTTGTTTATCCATTCACACATCAAGGAACATGAGTTTTATCTTCCATTTTTTTGTAATCATAAATAATGCTGCTATGAAAATGAGTATACAAATATCTCTCTGAGGCTGTTTTAATTCTTTTGGGAATATATTCAGGAGTGTAATACTGGTCACATGGTAATTCTATTTTTAATTTTTTGAGGAACTGCTATACTGTTTCTTGGGCTTCTCTGGTGGCTCAGACAGCAAAGAATCCACCTGCAATGCGAGGGACCTGGGTTTGATCCCTGGATTGGGCAGATCCCTTGGAGGAGGGCATGGTAACCCACTCCAGTATTCTTGCCTGGAGAATCCCCATGGTGGGCTACAGTCTATGGGGCTGCGAAGAGTTGGACATGACCTGTTACTAAGCACAGCATACTCTTTCTCATAGCGACTGCACCATTTCACATTCCTACCAGCAGTGTACACACGCTCTAGTTTCTTCACATCCTGACCAATATGTGCTATTTTTTGGGTTTGGTAGTGGCCATCGTAACAGGTATGAGATGAGAATCTCATCTTTTCTTAGCCACTCATTTTGTGTATGAGGAACTGAAACCCAGTCATCTTAAGTAGATTGTCCTAGGTAGTGCAAATCATATGAGGGAACAAAGCGCAGTGGTTAAAATACTGGACTCTGGATCTAGAGTCCCACTTTTTAATCCTGGCTCTGCCACTGACTGGCTGTGTAACCTTGGGCACGTCACTTAACTTCTCTGTCAGTTTCCTTATCTGTATAATTTAAGGGTACCTACTTCATAGAGTTGTTGTTAGAAGGACTAAATGAGATAGTACAGGTAAAGTGCAGCTTGAAAATGTCCACCGTTTTTTGACATTCCTGCTATTGGAAGATGGGATCTAATTTCCCTCCCCTTGAATCTACACTGGCCAGAGGCACTCAGTTGTCAGTAATAAAATACAAGTGGAGTAATGCTGCTTGACCTCCCAGTCTGAGTCAGACAAAGACTTTCAACTTGTGCCTTGGTCTCCAGGCACTCTCTCTGCAGGAAGCCATCTGCCATATAAGCATGACTCTCCTGCTAGAGAAACCATATGGAGAGACTCTGAAACTACGCAGAGAGAGAGGGGTTTGTTTCATTGAACTCAGCTTTCCTGCCATCCTGACAAGCTGCCAGGCATTTGAATGAACCTCTGTGGTACCCTCCAGACCAAACCAGCTGTCAGCTAAACAAAAATAAGTGACCTCAGTCAATAACACATTAAGCCAAAGGACTGCCAGCCAAGTTTTGCCCAAACGCTATTTTTACATAATTAGTTTTGGCATTAAATGACAGCAATTGATCACTGGGCCACTAGAATGTAAGCTCTCGAAGGGCAGGTATTTTTGCCTTCATTGTTATTTCCCCAGGACTTAGAGCAATGCTTGGCATATAATAGGTGTTCAATAAAGATTTGCTCAGTGAATGGATGAAAATTAAGCTCTTGTTTTTATTAGTGGTAGATGATTATCAGAACCAGTCTGCTGATAAGAGCTCTCTGTATCACTTCATGCTGACCTAAAAGATACTGACCATTTTATTTCTCTTGAGATTTTTAGGGCCTTATAATAAAACTTTTGATGTATTCTCAAAAAGTTAGTGGTAAGGTATACTCTAACTTGCAAAGGTTGGAGAACATCAAAAGAGACTGCATGGTGTTTCTTTTTCTTAGCTTTTATTATTTAAATTTTTTTCCTTCTATGATGTTATTTTTTATCGGAGTATAATTGCTTTATAATGTTGTATTAGATTTTGCTGTACAATGAAGTGAATCAGCCATGAAGTGAAGTGAAGTGAAGTCGCTCAGTCGTGTCCAACTCTTTGCGTCCCCATGGACTGTAGCTTGCCAGGCTTCTCTGTCCATGGAATTCTCCAGGCAAGAGCCATACGCATACATATATCCCCTCCCTCTTGTACTTTCTTCCCACCCTACCCCTATCCCACCCCCCTAGGTCGTCACATAGAACTGAGCGGAGCTTCCTGTGCTTCATAGCAGGTTCCCACTAGTTATCTATTTTACATATGGTAGTGTATATATTTCAATCCTAATCCCCAGTTCATCCCACCCTCCCTCAATACTACAATGTTGTTGTTTTAATCGATAAGTTATGCCCACTTCTTTGCGACCCCATAGACTATATAGCCTGCCAGTCCTCTGTCCATGGGACTTCCAGGCAAGAACACTGAAGTGGATTGCCAGTTCCTTCCCCAGGGGATCTTCCCAATCCAAAATGGAATGAACGAACCCGTGTCTCCTGAATTGTAGACAGATTCTTTACTGTTGAGCCACCAGGGAAGCCCCAAAATGACAATACCAGGCAATTAAAACCTGTAGCTCTTTAAATACTAACAACCCTGTAAAGTTTATATCATTTTCTTCCTTCCTACACATTAAGACATTAGGGCTCGAGGAGTTTAGGTACTTTGCCCAACCAAAGATGAGAAGTGGAGCTTCAGGATTTGAACCTAGATCTGCCTCTTCCTTGAAGAACACTTTTCAGTCTAGAAAACTATTCTTAAAGATTATCAGCACACAACAGTGAGTAAAGAGGGCCTGTTGCTTTAAAAGTTGGGAATAGCCCATTCAAATCCCAGCTGCTGGCCAGTTATGAGGTTTTCTTCAACTCACTTATCTCATTTTCCTCAACCAGAAAATGAGAAAAGTGATCCCTGTCCTGCCTACCTTACAGTGATGTGGGTGATTCTGACAACCCAAACACTTCTTGCAAACATGCTCCTATAGAAAGACCTTCCCATGGCAACAAAGATAGGAAAAAGATGGGCAAAGGTTTTTGAGATCCCACATAAATGAACATTTTTGACAAAATATTGGGAATTAGTGATTCCAAAGTTGAAAAAAATCTTCAGCAAAGTTCATTGAGTTCAAAAGAAATGAGTGTTAAGACAATTAAGATCTTTTGAGATAAACGATATATTCATCTAAAGTGAAATTTTTACTCAAAATATAATTGTCAGTGGTTCTATCACTAGTCCAGGAACTAAGACCCCACATGCCATGGAGCAGCTAAGCCTGTGTGCCACGACTACTGAAGCCCATATGCTCCAGAGCCCTTGCTCTGCAACAAGAGAAGCCACTGCAGTGAGAAGCCAGTGCACCACAACTGGAGAGTAGCCCCCCTCATCGCAACTAGAGAATGTGCAGCAATGGAGACACAGTGCAGCCAAAACTAAACAAGGAAATAAATAAAATAATAAAATAAAATCCTAAAAATACAATTGTCAATGTAGTCAGGCTTTGGGTACCAGCTGAGTTGCTTTACCCTCACAGACTCAACCATTTGTTTCTAAAGTACATCCTTTTTGCTGAGGTGAAAATGTTAGGAGGAAATCCAGCCTCACCAACGTGCCACAGCAAGACCCTCCAGCCCCTCCTCGTGCTGTTGCTGAACCAAGCTACCTGATCAGGCTTCCTTTGCCGTAGGGTAAATTCCATTTGGAGTCTCATGTTGCTCTCTTCCACTGATTGGCCCCCATTGATATATCTTGGTCCTCCAATATGTTCTGTGAATGTTGAGCCACAGAAGAGAAACCGTTGGTTATTGGGAATTTCTGTAAATTAACTCATTTCACCCCCACATTCCCTCTATAGCATTCAATTCTGAAAACCAAGGGCTCCTTGGTCTGAGTAGCCTTTGTCAAGCCACAAAAGATTCTGTTACACACTTTCTCTAGGGCCTAGGGGGTCTACTTGACAAATATTTGCATAACTATTTTCAGCTTCTCAAGTGACACTTGAAAACAAAACAAACAAAAAAATCAAGTAGAATCTGCACCAAGGGGGTCTTACTGTTTTTAAATAGAGACAATGGTGAAATGTGATTTATTTGGCTGAAGTTCTGTTTAAACTGCAACCTTACCACACCAACACACAGTCAGGCATACATGTGGATGCATGTGCACGCGCACACACACACACACACACACACACACACACACACAGAGCTAGGTTTAGTCCCCCTAACTCAGATCCCTAAATGTTTCTATGACCTATGATTGTATACACACTGATAGTTCTTAACTCTAACTTGTGAAGAGTCTAATACAGATATGAATATATTAAAAATGTGAATTTGACTATTACAACTGTAGAACTCGATTCAACAAACCATATTTAAAGTTATATAAAAGTATCAAATTTACCAAGAGAGTTTCTGAGATTTAAACTGGTTTAAAAGCAAGTAATTTGTAAACTCATCTTTCTGAATTTATGTCTTTTCAACTTTCCACCACTTAAAACTCCATCAACACTCCATTTGTTTAGAATATCTAGAATCACAGTTTCTAAAACATAGCATACAGGTTATGGGTTCTGGATCTGTGGTCAGTAGACCTGGAATTCAACCAAACCTGTGACTTGGTGAAGGCAGATCCTTCTTGAGTCACTTAGTATCTGTGTCATAAGATCGTTGTGAAAATTAATGAGAAACATAAAATGACATTGTCAAGCCTCCAGCAAGTACTTGAAAACATCAGCTATTGCACTGTCATCAAAAAGTCTACAGATACACTCTGGAGAGGGTATGGAGAAAAGGGAATCCTCCTACACTGTTCGTGGGAAAGTAAATTGGTGCAGCCACTGTGGAAAGCAGTATGGAGATTTATTGCGTGTATTTACTTACATGTGAAGTCGCTTCAGTCATGTCCAACTCTTTGTGACCCTATGGATTGTAGACTGCCAGGCTCCTCTATCCATGGGATTCTTCAGCAAGAATACTGGAGTGGGTGGCCACGCTCTCCTCCAGGGGATCCCTGCCCTCCAAGTCAGGGATCAAAACTGTGTCTCCCAGGTCTCTTGCACTGGCAGGCGGGTTCTTTACTGCTAGTGCCCCTGGGAAGTCCATGGAGGTTTCTTAAAAAACTAAAAGTAGAGCCACCATGTGATCCACCGAGCCCACTCCTGAACATATATCCCAGAGAAAACCCTAATTCAAAGAGACATGCACCTCAATGTTCATAGCAGCACTATTTATGATAGCCAAAACATGGAAACAACACAAGTGCACATCAACAGACAATTCATTTAAGAAGATGTGGTATGTATATATGTGTGTGTATATATATATATATATGTATATGTATATGCAATGGAATATTACTTAGCCATAAAAAAGAATGAAATATTGTCATTGCAGCAACATGGATGGACCTAGAGAATATCATACTAAGTGAAGTGAGTCAGAGAAAAACAAACATTACATTATCACTTGTATGTGGAATCTAGAAAATAATACAATTGAATTTATTTACAAAACAGACTTAAAACATAGAATACAAACTTATGGTTAACCAAAGGGGAAAGGGAGTGGGGGAGGGATAAATCAGGAGTACTAGAGACAAACTACTATACATAAAATAAATAAGCAACAAAGATTTACTGTACAGTATATCAGTTTAGTTCAGTCACTCAGTCATGTCCAACTCTTTGTGACCCCATGGACTACAGCATGCCAGGCTTCCCTGTCCAGCACCAAATCCCAGAACTTGCTCAAACTCATGTCCATTGAGTCGTTAATGCCATCCAACCATCTCATCCTCTGTCGTCCCCTTCTCCTCCTGCCTTCAGTCTTTCTCAGCATCAGGGTCTTTTCCAATGGGTCAGTTCTTCACATCAGGTGGCCAAAGTATTGGAGTTTCTGCTTCAGCATCAGTCTTTCCAATGAATATTCAGGACTGATCTCCTTTGGGATGGACTGGTTTGATCTCCTTGCACTCCAAGGGACTCTAAAAGATTTTCTCCAACACCATAGTTCAAAAGCATCAATTCTTTGGTGCTCAGCTTTCTTTATAGTCCAACTTTCACATCCACACATGACTACTAGAAAAACCGTAGCTTTGACTAGATGGATCTTTGTTGGCAAAGTAACGTCTCTGCTTTTTAATATGCTGTCTAGCTTGGTCATAACTTTTCTTCCAAGGAGCAAGCATCTTTTAATTTTATGGCTGAACTGGAGCCAAAAGAAATAAAGTCTGTCACTGTCTCCATTGTTTCCCCATCTATTTGCCATGAAGTGATGGGACCAGATGCCATGATCTTAGTTTTCTGTGTCCCCTGCCACATCCTTCTGTGCAGCAAAGGATTTTGCCCCTAAGCCAAGGTGGAAACATTATCTGTGAAGAAATTTAGTCAGTTTATGTGGTGTATTCATGCAATAGTAATTCAAAATAGGGGTTGGCATACCAGAGAGGACCGAATTTGCTTTGACATTTGAGGAGAAGACCAGCCTGACCACCTGCCCCCAGCAACCCAAAGTAAATTCTATCATCCACATTCCTACCAACAAACACAAAATCTAGCTCTAATTCTGGAGCAGAAGAAAGGAAACCCCACTCAAGCCACCTATATCAATTGCACTTGTCCTTGATCCACAAATAAACAAGTTAAAGACCATTGATTGGTAGGAAATTCTGCACCTCCAGTTTACTTGGAGAACAACTGAAATAAACTTTGAAAGAACTGATCTGACAGTGGAAATATAAATAATTCATAAAACAGAAGAAGCTATAAGGAATTCTCATTAATGTCCAAAAAGAGAATATATTCACTTTTAAACCAAAATAGACTACTATGAAAGAAGAGCAATTGGGAAACAATGATGAGTTCACGGAAATTAAAAAAAATCACCAAACTAAAAAATAAATCGAAGAAGTGCAAGAAAACAAATCAGAAAAGTCTCCTGCAATATAGAGTAAAAAGACCAAAGACAGGAAACATGAGGGAAAAAATGTCAAGAGAAGTAGAACAACTAAAAAAACCAATATCTGTCCTACACAGATGTTCTAGGAACAGAGAAACAAGGAAAAAATTAAAAAATAATAGAAGAACATATCCCAGAGTTGATATAAAATATAAAACTTTAGATTGAAAAAGGATGAGTTTGAAAAAAAGATTCATTCTGAAACTTAAGAACATGTATAAAGAGAACACACCAAAGTCTTTGGGTGGGGGGTGAATAGAGGAAACATTACTAGAAACAAGTAACAATTTCAGGGATTCCTCTGACACATGGGATGCAAGAAAGCAATGGAGGAAAGCAGACCAACTATGGGAGATACTTAACATTCTAGCCAGAGGAGTAGCCAGTGGTGGGATGGAGCAGGCCAGGGACTGCTTACACCTGAGATGGACAGCAGCCCAGCACACACCAGAGGTAGAAGTTCAAGTGAAATGTCAAAGGAATTACAACTGAGCAACCAAGAGTGTCAGTTGTCCCTAAGGGAATCTAGCAGATGCAAATATCTGTAATGGATTTCCAGGTGAAACCAAGACAGGTATTCTTAGTTGAGACACCAAGAAGTGATAAAATCAGTATTGGAACATAAAGATAGCTGGCTCCAAGTGAAAAATCAGTAGTTTTATATCTTTATAAGGTATAAAATAATAAAGTAATAATATAATATATAATGTAAGAAAGATATTATCCATGAAAAATAGAAAAGCAAGCAAGAAAGCAATGGAGTAATGCTTTCAAATAACTAAGGAAAAAATATTTTGAACATAAAATTCTGTGTGCAGCCACACCATCAACCAAGTGTGAAAGTGAAATGAAGACATTTCATACATGCAAAGGCTTAGAACAGTTCTTATATATCTCTTCTGAAAAAAGTTGAAAAGTACCAAAATATACTTCAGCAACACAAAAGAGGAATCCCATGACAAAAGATGACAGAGAATCTAAGAAACAGCAAAAGTAACCCACAAAGACCATAGAAAGAAATAGTGGGGATAGATTTATGCAATGTGACAATAAAATAGTCTGTTTAAAAGTAGCTATTCCAAAACCAGTACAAATAACAATCGGGATAATTACGAAATATATTTTCTCTTTCAACAAGAGAAAAGGGAGACAATTACAAACTCTGTGAAAACTGTGGTCCATAGATGCAGTAAGCTAAGACAAGGCATTCATTTGAGAAATGGATAAACTGTATGAAAGGAATATCCATTTCACTTTGTTATAGGAAAATCTCAGAGTAGCACAGGTTTAGGAACGTAAAATTACAACTTCTTTCCTATGGATTCAATCACCCCACCTAGATCTGTAACAAATACAAGTTACATAATCATATTACTGTAAGTGCTATTATTTGGACTTGAATTTCATAATAGATTTATAGATGAAGACGAAGTATGGAAAATTCAGGTTATAAGTGTTATTATAAACTATGCAAAAGGAGTTACAAAGTTGAAAGGATTTCTGGTTTCTGTTCAGAAATATAAGATGCTTTAAAATCACCACTCCATTCTAACAACTAACAAAAAGCCTGAAAATCAACAGCTTTTCTTAAATCCCTCAGAGAATTGAAGTCACAGGGCAAACTGCCGCCCTCAAAATTGGAGAGACAGACAGGCAGATAGAAAGAATCACAATTTTCTGGAGGAGAATCCTAAATGGAAATCAGACCAGGTTCCTTTAATCTATGACGTCAGGACCAGCTTTCAACTAAAAGTTACAGGGCAAACTGAAAGGCAACCAACACAGTTTGCAGAAAAGGAACAGCATCAGAATCAAATTCAGATATGTCAGGGATGTTGGAATTATCAGTCCAAGTATTCAAACAATTATGATTAACATGCTAAAAGCCCTAATGGATAAAGCAGACAACATGCAAGAATAGATGGGCAAGAAGAAAGATGGAAATGTTAAAAGAGAATCAAAATGAATTCTAGACATCAAAAACAGAAATGAAGAATGTGATAACTTCTGTTGGGCTTTGGTGGGCTCATTCATAGAGTGGACATGGCTGAAGAAGCATGAGATTATGTCAATAAAAACTTCCAAAACTGAAAAGAAAAAAGACTAAAAAAGAAAAAAAAAAGAAACATATCCACGGACAACTACAGAAGGTATAACAAAGATACTCCTTTGGGGAATGCCAGAAACAGAATTTCCTCAAATTAATATTAAACAACAAATCACACATCCAGGAAACTCAAAGAACAATAAGTAGGATCAGTTCTCCCCAAATTACAGACAGGCATACAACATTCAAACTACAGAAAATCAAAGACAAATTTTGAATGAGGCCAGAGGGGGAATAATACCACATCTATAGAGAAACAAACATAAGAATTGAGATCTGACTTCTTCTCAAAAATTATGCAAGTAAGAAGAGGGTGTAGTGAAATATTTAAAGTGTTGAAGAGAAAGAAACATTAACCTAGAATTCTGCATCCTGAGAAATTTTCATTCAAAAGTGAAGGAGAGGCAGTGAACCGGGTGATGGTCGCACAGGTCTCTTGCTTCAACAGTGTTTGGAGGGAACACACCCAAGAAGCCCTTTGCTCCAGCCTCCCATCACCCTCCAACCTTTTTTCCAATCACAACCTTCAGAATCAGGCACTCAGCTGTCTTCAATCACTAGGATCAGCCAAAACCATTTTCTAAGCTTACCTCCTTATTACTGATCAACAATGAGATTCGTCAGAATTATTCCACAGAGGTGAGGGCCACCATCAACCTCCTGGTCAACATGCATCTGCAGGCCTCCTACACCTACTTCTCTTTGGACTTCTATTTTCACCAAGAAAATGTGGGTCTGGAGGACATAGGCCATTTTTTCTGCCAGTTGGCCTAGGAGAATGGCAAAGGTGCCCAGCTGTCTCTTGAAAATGCAAAACCAGTGTTGGGGTCGTGTCCCCTTCCAGGACATGCAGAAACCATCTCAAGATGAGTGGGGTAAAACCCAGGATGCTATGGAAGCCACCCTTCTCATGGAGAAGAACCTGAGCCATGCCCTTTTAGATCTGCATGGCCCCCACAGACTCCCACCTCTGTGACTTCCTGGAGAGTCACTTCTTGGAGGAGCAGGTAAAACTTATCAAGAAGATGGGTGACCAACTGACCAGCTTCCACAGGCTGGCTGGTCCTCAGGCTGGGTTAAGGGAATATCTCTTGGAAGCATGACTAGAAACCTCTAGACCCTAGCGGACTTTGAGGAGCCCCTCTGGTGTCAGGGCTTCTACATGAAGCCCCTTTCTACAGCCACTAGGCAGCTTTTTAACCCCCCAGGAGCCCTCTCCCAAGCCTTGGACCAAATGCAAACAATAAGACTTTTTGCAGAAAAAAACAAAGTGAATGAGAAATAAAGACTTTTTCAAACAAAGATTGAGAGATATTTGTTGCCAATAGATCTGCTTTTTCAGAAATGTTTAAGGAAGTTCTTCAGACAAAAGGAAAATTATATAGATCAGAAACTCGGATTTACATAAGGAAAAAACATTAGAGAAAGAATAAGCAAAGATAAAATAAGATTTTTTGCTTCAAAATAATAAAAGCAACAATATATTCTATGATTTTACCAAAACGAAAAGAAACTGGGAGCCAGAGACAATGAAGTTAAGAGAAGTGTAGGCATACTAATTTCCTCATCTCACCTAGGAGAGAATCAAGTTTTACTAAATAGTTGATGGATCAAGAAAAAAGAAGTTGAAATATATTTTTGTAAGCTATATCAGTTCAGTTCAGTCGCTCAGTTGTGTCTGACTCTTTGCGACCCCATGAACTGCAGCACGCCAGGCCTCCCTGTCCATCACCAACTCCCAGAGACTACTCAAACTCGTGTTCATTGAGTCAGTAACGCCATCCAACCATCTCATCCTCTGTCGTCTCCTTCTTCTCCTGCCCTCAATCTTTCCCAGCATCAGGGTCTTTTCAAATGAGTCAGCTCTTCACATCAGGTGGCCAAAGTATTGGAGTTTCAGCTTCAACATCAGTTCTTCCAAAGAACACCCAGGACTGAGCTACTTCAGGATGGACTGGTTGGAGCTCCTTGCAGTCCAAGGGACTCTCAAGAGTCTTCTCCAACACCACAGTTTCAAAAGCATCAATTCTTCGGCACTCAGCTTTCTTTATAGTCCAATTCTCACATCCACACATGACCACTGGAAAAACCATAGCCTTGACTAGACGGACGTTTGTTGACAAAGTAATATCTCTGCTTTTTAACTTGCTGTCTAGGCTGGTCATTACTTTTCTTCCAAGGAGTAAGTGTCTTTTAATTTCATGGCTGCAGTCACCATCTGCAGTGATTTTTGAGCCGCCCCCCCCCCCAAAAAGTCTGACACTGTTTCCACTGTTTCCCCATCTATTTGCCATGAAGTGATGGCACCAGATGCCATGATCTTAGTTTTCTGAATGTTGAGCTTTAAGCCAACTTCTTCACTCTCCTCTTTCACTTTCATCAAGAGGCTCTTTAGTTCTTCTTCACTTTCTGCCATAAGGGTGATATCATGTGCATATCTGAGGTTATTGATATTTCTCCCAGCAATCTTGATTCCAGCCTGTGCTTCCTCCAGCCCAGCGTTTCTCATGATGTACTCTGCATATAAGTTAAATAAGCAGGGTGACAATATACAGCCTTGACGTACTCCTTTTCCTATTTGGAACCAATCTGTTGTTCCATGTCCAGTTCTAACTGTTGCTTACTGACCTGCATACAGGTTTCTCAAGAGGCAGGTCAGGTGGTCTGGTATTCCCACCTCTTCCAGAATTTTCCACAGTTTATTGTGATCCACACAGTCAAAGGCTTTGGCATAGTCAATAAAGCAGAAATAGATGTTTTTCTAGAACTATAAGTAAGCTATATAGTAAGTTATAAAATAATCAAAATTGCATGAAAGAGGAGGGAACTGAGAAGTGTTAAATGGGCTAAACTCCAAATCTTTCATTGAAGACAGTCAGGAGTATTCCTAACAGTTCATAAACCAAATAAAAGAGACATAGAATACTATTCAGAGCTCTAGATATATCCATGCTGCTGCTGCTGCTAAGTCGCTCCAGTCGTGTCCGACTCTATGCGACCCCATAGACGGCAGCCCACCAGGCTCCGCCGTCCCTGGGATTCTCCAGGCAAGAATACTGGAGTGGGATGCCATGGCCTTCTCCAGTGCATGAAAGGGAAAAGTGAAAGTGAAGTTGCTCAGTCGTGTCCGACTCTCAGAGACCCCATGGACTGTAGCCCACCAGGCTCCTCCGTCCATGGGACTTTCCAGGCAAGAGTACTGGAGTGGAGTGCCATTGCCTTATATCCATAAGAAGGACCAAAACCAGAAACAATCCAAAGTGGTTAACTCCAAAGCATGGACGCACAGTTGTGAGCTGGAGAATGGAGAGCAAAGACATTTTTCTTGTCAATTTATACATTTCTCTTTTCTTAATATTTATTTTAATTTATTTATTTGACTACACTGGATCTTAGTTGTCACACACAGGATCTTTAGTTGCAGTATATGGAACCTAGTTCCCTGACCAGGGGTCGAACCCTTCCCTGCACCCCCACATCAGGATAGGGAGTGCAGAGTCTTAAACTCTGGGACCAGCTGGGAAATCCCCAGTTTAAACGCTTCTAAATTGGAGGTTGAAGTTTTACTTTCATGACTATATCTGTTATTTAAATACTTTTAAAAAGTAGAATTTTATGTAAGGAACCTATAAAATAAAGTTTCAGAGGAAAGTCCATAGCAATAATTGTGTTATTTTGCAAGAAAGACTGAAAATAGATGGCCAAGATTTCAACTCAAGAAAAATAAAAACAAATAAGCCCAAAGAAAGCAGAAAGAATTAATGAAGATAAAAGTAAAAACTTGTAAGGGAATAACAATATGTGTGCTTTGTGTGCTAGTCACATCCAACTCTGTGCGACCCTATGGACTGTAGCCTGTCAGGCTCCTCTGTCCATCGGATTCTCCAAGGCAAGAATACTGGTATGGGTTGCCATGCCCTCCTCCAGGGATCTTCACGACCCAGGGATCAAACCTGTGGCGTCTCCTGTATCTTCTGCCTCGCAGGTGAATTCTTTAGCGCTGAGCCACCATATGGTTCAACACAAGACATATTTGAAAGGAAGAGACATTTTCTAAGTTAACCTAGAAAATCCATGGGAATAATAAAAAATAGTTGCAACAAATAATAGTGTTCTATAAAGAGACCAGATAAAAGATAACAGCTTTCTTAGGTTCCTAGTAGTAATCAGAAGGTTAAAATTTTTTATATATAAAATGTACATAAATATTTTAATGTACATATTTAAATTTACATAAATATTTTAATATATAAGATCAATATTTTAATAAATAATACTATAATCATTAAATTTTTAAATATAAAAGTGTATAGACTCCATAATAGCAATAAAAGCTATGAAATACCTAGGAATGCATTTAATAAGAATTTTGCAAGATTTATGCAAATAAACTCTAAAATTTATCTGAAAGGCTTTGTATTAGTTTCCTGTGGCTACTGTCATCAATTGCCACAAACTGATCAGGTTGGTTCCTTTACAGAGGCTCTGAGGAAGATACTGTCACATCCTTCTCTCCTAGCTTCTGGTTGTTATTGGTATATCTTATCACCCCCTTAGCCTGCATCATTGTGATCTCTATCTCTGTCTTCATATGGTCTTCTATATCTTCACATAGTCCTCTGTATCTGTGTGTCCTTTCTGTCTCTTACAAGGACTCTCATTTGATTTATGAACCACCCTAATTCAACATGATCTCATCTCAATACTTACTTTAATTACATCTGCAAAATCCCTATTTCCAAAAACATTTTGGGGTTCTGAATAGACATGAATTTGGGGAGGCCCCTGTTCAACCCACTATAGGTTTAACATGACCTGAATAAATATATAATGTTCCTGAACAGGAGGACTTAACATTTTAAACATATAATTTTGTAATTATAAACAAAGATACTAGGAGAATAATGAAAATTAAATGGGGATAAAATAAAATCTTAATTGTTATAAAAGGAAACAGGAAGGAGGAATAAAGACAAGATGAAACCAATAGAAAACAAATAGAAAAAAGATAAATTTAGTCCCAGTTATATCAACAAATTCACTAAAAATAAATATCAATAGATGTCAGTTTTAAGAAAATAATTATATTATACTCATTAGAAACATACTTTAAACATAAAGACACAGATAACTTGAAAGTATAATGATGGAAAAAAATATAGTGTGGAAACACTAATGAAAAGAAACCTGGTATAATTATATTTAAGAGACAAAGTGTTCTCTCAGGCAAGTGTTACTAGAGATAAGGAAAAACATTTCATAATAATACAAGGATCAGTTCAGTAGGAAGACCCAACAAATCTAAATTTGCATAGATATCATAACAGAGCTTTAACATACTGAAGCAAAAATTAAGTGAAATAAAAGGAGACATAGACAAAGTCACAAATATATTAGAAGTTTTAATACACATCTCCCATTAACTAAACAAAAACTCCAAAAAGTCAACATGGATATATTTAAACAGCACTATTAAGCAACTGGACCTAACTGATATGTATAGAACACTATACCCAACAAGTGCAGAATGCTCTTTCTTTTCAAATGCACACTAAAAATAGACCATATGCTGGGTTATAAAGCAAGACTCAACAAATTTCAAAGAACTGAAATCATGCAGAGTATTTTTTCTGACGATTAAAATCAACACAGAAATATAAATAGGAAATCCCGAAGTGTATGAAAATTAAGAAACATACTTCTAAATCACCTGTGGACCAAAGAGGAAATCACAAGGGAAATTAGAAAATATTTGAACTGAAGGATAATGAAAATAAAGCATATGAAAACTTGTGGGATGTAGTTAAAACAGTTCCTAGAAGGAAATTAATGGCTTCTAATAAACACGTTAGAAAAGCAAAATAGTTGAAAATCAATTTTATCTTATGAATATAGAAAAAGAAGAGCCAATTATACACAAATAAAGCAGAAGAAAAGAAATAATAAAGAATGCAACTGCAATCAATGAAATAGAAAGTATACAATAAAGAAATCATCACAGACAATCTTTTCCTTAGAGTAATAAAACCTATGATCTCCCAGAAAAAATAATCAATAAAAGAGAAGACACAAATGACCAATATCAGGAGTTTCAGAATGTGATGTCACTATATATTCTATAGATATTAAGAGAACATGATGACAACTCTTTGCCAATAAACTTGACAAAACAAATTCTTTGAAAAATACAATTTACCAAAACTGATATAAAAAGAAATAAAAATACTAATACTCTGATATATGTTTAATAAATCAAATACATGGATAAAATTTCATGAAGATCATTCAGGCCCAGGTGACTTTCAAGTAAATTTTTATAAATATTTAAGGAAAAATAATGGTAATCTGTCTCAGACCCTGTTAGAGGTAAGAGAAAACAGGAAGAGTTAATTACTTGTTTTATTAGGTTAACATAAATATGATGCCAAAACCAAAATCCTTTCTGCATATGGATTCAAAAATTCTAAATAAAACATTATTAAATTTAATACAAAGATTAAAAAAAGATAATATATAAAGACCAAGAATGATTTATCCCAGGAATGCAAGGTTGGTTTAACATTCTAAAATAATCAATACAGGGACTTCCCAGCACTTTCCAATGGTTAAAACTCCTCGCCTCCACTTCAGGGGCCATGGGTTTGATCCCTGGCTGAGAACTGGGATCCTGCATGCCGTATGGTGCAGCCAAAAAATAAAACAAAATAATTGATATAATTCATTACCTTAATGGGAAAAAAAGAAAAAACATATAATTATCTCAATAAATACAGAAAATGCATTTGATTCAAAAAACCACTCAGGACAAAAACTCTCATATATTACAATAGAAGGGAATTTTATTAATATGACAAAAACTATCTCCAAAATTCCCAAACCAAAGCACTGCAGCTTACATGTTTGATGGTGAAATATTGAATACTTTCTCTATGAAGTACAAATGTGGGAAAAAGAATGGCTTTCTCAACATATAAAGCTAGAACTGTTGTGTATCTACATGGGAAAAAACCTCAGACTTGACTCCTACTTTCACCACCTATGAAAATTAATTCAAGATAGCTCATAAGTATAAATGTCAAATTAAAATATCAAATTTCTTCTAGAAGAAAACATAGGATAACATTTTCATGACTTTGGATAGACAAAGATTTCTTAAATATGATACAAAAGACAATAACTATAAAAGAATAAAAACATAATTGCATTTAACTGAAATTAAGAACTTTTCTTCAATATAAGAACTTTAGTATGAGAATGAAGAGGCAAGTCACATACTAGGATAATATTTTCATTATCTGTCTGTCTATCTATCTATCCATCCATCTGACAAAGGGGTTATGTCCAGAATGTATAAAAAACTCATACAAATAAGACCAAAAAAACAGAAATAGCTGCAAGAATGGGCAAAGATCTGAATAAGCACTACACAAGAGACTATCCAAATGGTCAATAAGTACATGAAAAGATGGTCAAAATAATTATTTATCAGAGAGATGCAAATTAAAGCTACAAGATACTATTATACATCCACCAGAATAAAATTTGAAAGAATAAAAATACCAAGTATTGGGAAAGATGTGGAGCAGTTGGAACTCTCATACAATTGCTAGTGGGAGAGTAACTTTAGAATACCTTTAAGCAGTATCTTTTTTCAGCTAAATAAACAGTTACTCCTTGACTCAGCAATTCTCCAGGTATATGACCATGAGAAATGAGAACATATACCCAATGAAGGACATGGGTAAGAATTTCATAGTAGCTTTATTCATTATAGTAAAAAGCTAGAGACAACACAAATGTCCATCAGCAGGAGAATGGATTATCAGCCTATAATTGTGTATTCATATAGTGGAATACAAACAATAATTAAAAAAATGCACCACTGTCGCACAAAACAACACGGATGATTCCCACAGATATTATGTTGAACAAAGGAAGATGTGATAAAACTGTTTGATTTTATTTATATTCAATTCAAGAACAGGCAAAATGAATTGATGTTGACACTTGAAGTCGGAAGAGTGACTACCGCTGGGGTGGGTGGGTAAAGTGGAGAGAGAGAATTTTCTGAGGTGATGGAAATATTTTATATCTTGATCTAGATGATAGTTATTCAGATGTATACAAATGTAAAAAGTTATTGGGCTGTAATTTGTACACTTTCCTCTTTCATTATATCTATTCAGGCATGCTTTAGAAAACGCTAAACTCAGCTTCCCTCGTGGCTCAGTGGTAAAGAATCTGCCTGCCAACTCGGGACTGTTTCAAACCTTGCTCTGAAATGATCCCACATGCCATGGAGCAACTAAGCCCAAGCGCCAACTACTGAGCATATGTGCCCCAACTACTGGAGTCCGTGTACCCTAGAGCCCATGGTCTGCAACAAGAGAAGCCATTGCAGATGAGAAGCCCACACGTTGAAACTAGAGAGTAGCCCTTGTTTGCTGCAACTAGAGAAAAGCCCGGGCAGCAACGAAGACCCAACATAGCCAAAAATAAATAAATAATTAATTCTTAAAAAGATACTAAACTTTAATAATAATAAAATTAAAAATTTAAATTAGCTACACTTCCACAATCAGATTGGCAAAGATTAAAGACTATAGCTAGGCAATTGGGACAAATTAGTCTATTGCATACTGTCAAGGCAAGTGTAAAATGGTACACATTTTGAAGGACCATTTGGCAATCTACATGAAAATTTTAATATACATTATCCTTTGACTCAGCGATTTACTTTTAGCAATTTAACGAAATATACACACAAGTACTCAAAGATATACGTGTAAAGATAGTCACAGGATCATCATAAAAGAAAAAGTTTGGCAAAAAGACACATCCATCAATAAAGGAATAGTTACATAAATTTTAAAAATCCATGAACCATGTTATAGCCATGAAAAAGCTTGAGGTACATCTATATGTTTTGACCTACAAGAAATGAGACTATGAACTTGGTAAACAAAAATGGGAAAGGTCATGCTCCTAACCTCCATCTACCACATATCCACTCACTTATATACACTCTTTATAGAGTGTTGATTTACAACATGGAGTTAATAATATCACTGGCCCTTATCCATCTTACAAGCAAGGGGCAAAAAGAAGAAGCCCTCTGAAAAGCAGAAAGCATTATAGAAGTACAAAGTATTATTCCTGAAAAACATTCTTTCATTAACCAAAGCTTTGTGTTTGTTTATCTTAAATCACTATTCAGTCCAGATTTCTTTCCTCTGTCATATACTTAAGCCAGTGTTTCAAAACATGGGCAGCAGACAAACCTCCAACAAACTGGATGTGGAGAAGTTATTAAAAACACCGAGTCCAGTCCAAAATCTATCAAAATTTTGGAACCCCTGATTTAGATGGAAATAGGGGTTAAGTCAACATTTTCCCCTTCATTGAGAAGAGACTGGGCTGAATCCTATTAATGGGTAGCAAGCCATCAGGTCTGACTTTGATCTGCCTTGCTGTGTGGTTTAGCCTCACTGCAGGAGTCAAATGGGCTGGTAAAGTAGTACAAACGGTGCCTCCATTTACTCAGCCCAAATAGGAGCCAAAGAACATCCAAGGAAAAGAACAATGTGATTGCCACATTGTAGACAAACATGAACCCAGCTCAGCTTTAAGTACTGTAGCTGTTGGAAAACATCATCTCCTGGGCAGCTGCTTTGGCTACTGTCCCCAATTAACTTAGCAGAATCTCAAAAATAGAAGGCAGCCTCTGTTCTGTTATATAATAAACAGTTCTTTATTTGAAATGACAATATTTACTTTTCCTATAGTGAACTCCAGCAGCCTACTAGGCAGTGGGCAAACAGTAGAAATGCCTAAAATGGAAACTTGAGAAAGCAGTTTAGCCAGTGCAGTTTACTCTAACTTTCTACTTGACCAACAGGTAATTAGAAGATCCTCTCCATGCTTCTCTCATATCTACCATGGATTTCATGTGACTTTGTTACCACCAGGCATATCTTTCTTGTTTTGTTGAGTCTTAAAACATACAAAACAGATGTGAGGTAGTGAGTTCTCCAATACTCAAGTGTTTAAGCAGCAGTGAGGGTTGCCCCATCAAAGGGATTTTTTTTGCAGGGATTTTACTTAGAGTGACAGGTTTATCCAGTGACTTCTTGGCCTCTCCCAACAGCAAAGAGTCTCATATCTATGTTTCCATGATCTCATTTTCAAATGAGAGAATAATAAATTATGATTATTAACCTTCTTAGGTGTGTAATCTCCCTCTCATAAGCAAGAAGCTGCCATTTATGTGATTGTGTTCTTTATTGTAAAAATACTTTTAAACCTTTGTAAGCAAGCAACAAATGACCACTGTTTGCAGTGCAGACAACACTTTTAACTTCCTCTTAGATTTTATATTCCGTTCCTTCTGTCATATTGTAGCAACACTCCAGAGCATCTTCACTTCATGCAAACCTTGGGGAACAGGTGCTCAATTGGGTTACACTGTTCCAATGGGGTCATGCACACTGAGAGATGTTCACAAAACCTGTTGGCTTTTAAGGTATACTCAGGAGGCAATACTGTTCTTTGGCCAATGAGATCTGTTTAATTTTCATGGCTGGTGCTGAATTTTCTTCAAAGATGTTTCTTTTGTCTCATTGTCCTGGTCTGATGTCACTTCCCTGCTAACTCATTCAGCGGAAGCAATCACTTAAAGAGGACAAACTATTTCCTATCTAGTTACTAGTTAGAAACATCTTAAGGCCGTCGAAATCCTTCAGAAACCCAAAGATTCTCCCCTCCGCAGTAAAAAAATCTAATCTAAAAATTCTCTTTCAAAATCATACAAGGTAAATTCTGGTTAGGTCAAAATTTGCAGTTTAAATATTGTTCCTGCTGATAGAACATATCCTTTTTATGTTCCTACATCAGGCAGAGTGATTGTTTATTCTCAAAGAATAGCCCACTAACTAGTTGCATTAAAATTAGTTGCTGCCATAAAATGCAGATTCCAGGATCCCACTGTAAACCTAGGGAATCAAAATTCTGGGGGTTTGGCCACTGAATTTTTACAGGTGTCTCAGGTCCTTTGCATGCCTACTAAAGTTAGTGAAACACTGTCCTTAAGACAAACCAAATCCTTACTTTTCTGGAATTTGAGAAGTTCTTCTCTTAAACAAGCCAAAGAAAGAATTGTAAGCATTGAAAATACAGGCAAAATCTTGTCATAGAATATATATCCTATTGTAACCCTGTTTATGAACACTTAATAGCTTCTCTGTAGGACAGTTAAGCTGGAGTAATTACCTCATGGTTCTGTAATCTGTATGTCTCCTCCCACATGACATTTACACCAAATAAGACTATGACTTATTTCCAGACAGGATGGAAGAACTACCAGACCTGTGTGGACTGATGTCACTTCATGTTACATTTTCTTTTTCTTAGTGATTTAAAGACATTCATGAAATTTCTCACAAATCTTGAACATGAATTATAGAGTCTAACTTGAGGATAAAATTTTACAAGGACTCACTACATTGAAATCTTTTGAATCTGATCTCTTTATGGAAAATTGCTTTCTAGATAAATTGGAAAGGATCTGGGATTCAAAGCTCTTTAAAATTGATGTAAAGTTGATTTACAATATTAAATTAGTTTCAGGTGTACAACATAGTGATTCAATGTTTTTATAGATTATACTCCATTTCAAGTTACTACAAAATAATGGCTATATTTCTCTGTGCTGTACAATATATCCTTATTGCTTATTTATTTTATTGGGATTCATAGCTCTTATCCCCAAACTACCTCTGAATTATACTTCCATGGGCAGCTTGTACAGCCTCTCTGCCATATTTTTGTAATAGGAATAATCACCCTTTGCAATAATACTGAGAAGTTGAGAAAGTTCTGAGAAGATGAGTGAGATCAGGCTTGTAAAATGTTAAAGGCTCCTGAGTGAAGGAGCCTATAAAATGTGTAAATTATTAGCATTCTTTTTATGGGCGTTTAATGAATTATTGACCTGTCGATGATGAATCTGCTTCTTGAAATATTTCACTCCTTCTTTTTCAGAGTAAAACAATCTGCTCTTAAATTTTCCTGGAGTATTTTTGGGAATTTTAAAATTTAGTCAAAAACAAAAAAAGCAACAGTACCTCTCTCTTGAATATATATGCACCCCCTGAGACTACAGTATGCATCTTTATCTTGACTTTCTATTGACTAGATTGATTGAACTTAACCATTTGGGTCCTCAAAGTCTCAAGCGCTTTGGGTTAACTAAAGTATCACAAAGTCTACTAGCTTTTTAGTAGTAAACTCTAATGTAGGAAACTAATTAGAAATAAATTATTTACTTGATGTCATGCTTGGTTGTGAAATTATTCTACCCACTCTTAGTTTCAGTTGCTATCACACAGACTGCTCTTTCAAATTTTTGCTCATCCAGAATTAAGGATTTTTGAAAATCTAACCAGAGACAAAGCAAAAGCAACATCTATCTGCATATCATAATCATTAAAACTCTCAGTAATAAGGAACCCCTAGTTTACTCAAGAGGATGTTTCAATGTTTTCAATTTGCAAAGTAGGAGAAGGAATTTTAAAAGATCAGTCTACTGGTTGAAGCTGAATCTACACAGTTATCTTATTTAATAAAGTTTATCTTATAACGACAAAATATGTAACTTTGACGTAGAAGAAAAAAGCTGAAAAAAAACCCAACCAAAATCAGGGTTATATAAACAGACAACATGGGTTGACAGACATAAAGAAAAATGAGGAATACACAAAACAGTGTGCTAAGGCTGCTCTTCTTGGATAGTAGGTCCACAAGGAGAAGAAGTTTCTGGAATTGGGTAAATGACAAATCACTATTGAGGAGTTCCTTGCAGAGGGACATGAAAGAAAAATATTTATATCCATATTGACAGTGGCTACAAAGAGATCTGGAGATAGTTTCGTGCCTTGGGTTTGGTTGATTTCACTTTTTGAAAAAATTTGAGGATTAAACATTCACAAATGTTCCTGTATTTTTTGAACAAGGAAGTGAGATATTAGCACTTTTTTTTCAGTGCTGTATCTATCACTGTAGCTTCTGTTAACCTTAACTTTAAATCTTACAGAAGAATCAATATCTTCTGATTTGAGAATTTCCCCCACATGGTAAAAATAAAATGTGAAATTTCAGTAAATGGCATAAAAAATTTTAGTACTACCAGGAAGTTTTCAGAAACTAGAGCTTTTACATAATATGGAACTTTTAATGTTTTGAAGGTTCAGTAAATTATGTAGTGTACAAAAGTGAAGTCTAAATTACCCACTCAGAAGGGTAACCCTATAGCCCACATGTCTGGATCCATGTATGCAGATGGACAGATACACTTCATTTCTTCTGGGAAGCTGAGTTCTAAAAAGCTATCACTCAGAACAGACAGTTTTATGATTGCATGAGAAGAAAAGGAAAGATGACAGAGTTGCTATAAAAATGAAAGGCCTTGTGGTGTATTAACAGCTGAAAACATTATAGCTTAAATGAAGATGTGAAACAAAAAATCAGCTTAAAACTGCAAATTGAAAAAAAAAAAACACAGAACTTGTGCAGAAGGTTTGAAGCATATGGACACCCACCCAGTTTGCAAAGAGGGCAATGGGAGCCCCAGACTTTAGCTTATTAAAGATGACCTTTCCCCTCTCTAAAATTTCAAAGCTGACGTTTCAAGTGCTGAGCAGACTGTGTGCCATATGTAACATGACCTCAGCTCCACTCTGCCTGAGCACTGATGGCATCACTAATGAGAGGTGAAAGGTCTTTTTCTTGCAGCTTTTTCAGAAACCCACCAACTCTTGCCTGTGAAGTAAGGCCCCTCCCTCCCCCCAACCCTTGATTTCAAGAGAACTGCATTTAATACACAGCCTCAAAACACTTTTATTACCGGTCGATTTGCTTATAGCCACAGCCAAATGGCAGGATGTACAATCACATGCAGAAGAAAATATTTATTTTGACTCACAAGCCAAAGGGATTAAGAGAACATTGTATTAACCTTGCCTTTCATCTATGTTTTAAAGGGAAATTCTCCAGAGGCGTCCATTGAAGTTCTGTTTTTTTTAAATATAAAGTGTATCAAAGACTTTTAGGAGACCAGGTGTGTGTTTATCTATCTTTCAAAAAGCTGCTTCAGAGACTGCAAAAAGATGTATGTTCAGGAATCTATTTCAGGCATTCTCACCAGCCAGCTAGTTACCCGACTCCCACTCGCTTCCCTGGCTTCCCACCCCCCACCCCTTGCTGCTTCGAAACAAAATAGCTTCTTTCCAAGCAGGTTGTTATCATATTCATGGCATGGTCAATTTCCGTTTGCCAAGAAAATATTTAGGCTGATCAAAGACATTAGAAAATCGGATGAATAGAAACAGACGTTCCCACAAGAGAAGCGTTTCTCAACGTGAAGAGGCAGGCGGATTGCAGCCCACCCAGTTACTCCTAGGAAATAGCTCTCTTGCTAAAGGCAGAACTATGGGGCCACCAGGATTCTACAGGAAGGGCTATGGAAGAGTCTGGAAATTCACGTGGGGACTGGAGCTTGGGACTCTGATGGCAGACATGTAAGGAGATGATCGGTTCTAGTATCTATCAGCAAACCTAGAGGGCCTTGAATTACACCCATTAACACAGAGGGACCTTTCAAGACTGAAGATGCGTAAGTTTCAGATCCTTGTGTTTTACTTCGACTGGTTTGTTATGAGCATGGAAAGACAACACATCCTTTGTAGATGATACAGGAGTTTCTCCTGAAGTAGTGTAAATTAAGTTTCCTGGGTTTGAGTGGGGCAATGGGTGACAGTAATTGTCCTTGGGACCCTTTGGTTTCCAGAGTGTGCACCCAGGCCAGTCGATGAAAGTAAGAGGTCTTTCCACCTCCTCCTTGTTCCTCCGCAAGACGCAGCCAAACCAGGTGAGGCCACTTGCTGCGGCGCGTCGATGTGAAGGCCTGGTTGGCGTTGCGGGTTTCTTCCGCGGGCTCCTGAAAATTAAAACAAAACAAAAAACTGAAAAGCCGGCTCCGCTCAGGCAAAGGAGATCCGGGTTCTCTCCCAGCCCTTGCTTGCCTTGGCCACACCGCGGCACCTCAATCGCCAGTGAAGCGTCGCAGACCTTATTCCGACGCCTCCAGTTTTCCAAAGGAGAAAGCGAGGGAGGGAAGCCAACGGGGGGGGGGCTTTAGGGCCAAAGAAGAGTCTCGCTCGGGGCCACGCTGCGCTAGCAAGGCCGCAGCAGAAGAGGTTGCTGGGCTGTGGGCTGAGAATCCGCTCGGCCACCCTTGGCCCTCCCCACAGCGCGTCCCTCACCCCCCCACCCCCGCCCCGGGATCGACCAGGCAGATTTCCTTTCCTGTGCTTTTCTTTCTTCCTTTTTTTTTGTTTCGGTTCCTGCCGGCCAGGCCAGGGATCCTTTGCCAGGAAGACAGCGCCCTCTCTCTCCTCCGGCCGTGCCCGCCGCTGGGCTGCGTCCCATCCCAGCTCCGCTGACCTGCCCTCGCCTCCTTCTCGCCCCCGCCCTCCCCGGCCTGTCTCTTCCTTCCTTAAGCCCCTATGCCTCTAGGCTCCCAGAACCACTTCGGGGAACAGCCCGAGAGAGCGGCGGAGTCCGAAGTCTTCTCACGTTCGGACCAGTGGTCTGGCCGGAACGCCGGACCCCTGGCTGCAGAACTGGGCGGAGCCGTCCCCAGCGCAGACGCAGCGCCCGAGAGCTTGAGCGTGGCCCCGGGGAGGCGTTCCTGGCGGCGGGGCGGGGGTTAGCCCGGCTCCCCCAGACTGGGCACCGCGGGGCCCGCGGGCGAGGCTGCAAGTACGCTGCGCGGCGAGGTCTCCCTGGCGCCGGCGCACACCTGGCGGAGAAGCCTACCCCGGACCCGGGATGGGCCGGCGAAACGGGGACGCGGGCCTGCACGCGGGGTGATGGGTGGGGGTGGCGGGTGAACCTGAGGTAAGGAAATCTCCCACAGCCTTGTTCCCAGCCTTAAAAGCGCCCCTTGCGGCCCCCCGGCTGCCTGGAAGCCTCACCCTGCCGGCTTCCAGCAGGGCTGCGCCAAGTACAGCAGTGGTGTTGGAAATGGTTGCAAAATCCAAGCCCAGCCCTAGTGGGCGAGAGGCGCGGAGGGGCATGCGTGAGTGGGCACCCTCCACCCAGCATTTCCTTTTCTGCCGCTCAGAGGACTGGGACTTCAGACAGATGCGCGCGGCCCATTCGGGAGCAGAGGCAGACAAGCTTTTCTGTCCGCGACAATCTGGATCCTTTAGAACCCAAACAATGTACTCGTATGGGAATGCAGAAACATTTTCCAAGGCGTGGATTTGCACCGACATAGAGGCCTGAAGTGCTCCCCTAGCCCTCCCCACAGTTCGCGGAGCCCGGGAGCCCCAGAGGCCGTTCGCCTCAGGCTCACCCCGCTGCAGAGAGCAGGCGGCTCCCACAAATGAACTAATCTAGTCACAAACCACCGGCCGCCCCTAACAAAGCGAACCTTCTCGGCAGCTCAGCGCCCAATTTGTCCACAGCACTTTTTTCCGCAATTCAGAAGCATTATCTTGTTTTTTAAAGTATCGCGGCAGAAACGTGGCAATTATCCTGGGCTCGGGTTACGCTAAATGGCTTTGGGCTGAGAAATGGAAGAATACAAATGCCGCGAACGTGCTGATTGCTTTTCTGCCGGGCCTGGATAGAGGTAGGGAGGCGAGCTAGAAGACATCCGCCAGGGAGAGGGAGGTACGGCGCAAATTCCCGCTCTTGGTTCTCTCTCCCAAGGGCACCAACCGGAAAGAAGTGTTGGACCTTTATCCCTAGAGCTTAAGGATTCCGAGCGATGGTCTCCTTCATGGATCGTGAGAGATGGGGTCAAATCCCGACAAGACAGGGCCAAGCTTCTGGCCTCGGCTTTGGGTCAGGAAACGGTTGGGAGCTTCAGGCATTGCTGGGATGAAGAAGGGAAGAGAGGTCAAAGGTCAGAGGGAGAGATGAGGAAGAATCCAGTTCCGCTTCAGGACAACTACTCTAAAATTGGAGCGGGAGAATGGCACTGGGAGAAGACAGCCCACGAGGAAGGAAGAGCCAGCTGTGAGGACCGGAGCGAGGCGTTCACTCCTGAGCGAAAGGCAGGCCTGGCCCGGGAGTCCTGGCGCACGCTGTAGTGTGGGAACCTGATAGAACTGGAGAGGCCCAGAAGCCACGAGGCGTCTCCGCACCAGGGGGAAAAAAAAAACAGAGAAAACCTCTAAGAATCTTAATCTTGGTCCACCAGGGTGAGTTTGGGCCTGGAAAATGGGGAGAAAACAGACTAGCGAAAGGCGTTCGGGTGCCGGCTCCCAGCACGCAGACGCCTTGCTCGCCCCAGCCGCCCAGCCTGCAGTGGTAGCCACGCTGTGCGCGTGTCTCTTTCCCTTTCTGCGCAAACCAGCCCCCACATCTTGAAGTAATCAGCAGCCGAGAAGGGACTCGTCCCCCTGGCATCTCAGGTTAAAGAAGGAGGTCCAGGAAAATGTGGTAGAGCCATTACAAGAAACCCGAGCCGCAGTCATCAGGGACTCCAATTGCCATCGCATTAGGATTGATTAGAGACCAGCAGTACCGTAATGACCCGGAAAGAGGGGCAGCCAGGGATTATTAATATCAGAATGTGGCGGGGAGGGGAGGTGGGCAAAGGCAGGGAGGGAAGAGCAAAGTGGGGAGGTAGAAGTTTTAAGTTACTAGGATTTATATATAAGTGCCGGCTTACCTGAGGAAACTGGATAGTCAGTGAATCACGAAAACAATAAATCTAATTGCATCTAAAATTTCATGAAGCCTGATTTTTTTGGGGGGGGGGGGCGGGGAATCATCGTGAAAAACAGACTAAGATCTCAGTTTTTATAAACACGTAGTTTTATAAGCCTGTTATAAAAATGTAAGTGAAGAGATGGGGAGAAGTGCTGGATGTTCACTTCCTACCAATGGGTCTCTACAAAAAGATTTAGGGAATCTATTTGTGAGTCATTTGGGGTCTTCTCTCAAGGGATATAGGGCAATGGAGTGGACATTTTTGTAGTCTGCAGAGGAGTAATACACTAAATTTTAATTGAAACAGTGATACCTGGGTAGTGATTTTTGCTTTGTTTGAGACAGGATCGATCAGGATCCCTAAGAGATGTAGAGAAGAGAGTGGTTTGTCTCCTTCCTTGGACCATGAGCCAAAACAAATCAGCCCCTGATGGCCTGGGCTGAAACGCAGCTCACTGGATAATTAACTCCATCTTTCCAGTCCACCCTAACTGTTTATTTAGTGTCACCCTGCATTACCATCACTAGCACTTTCCTCTGAACAGGAGTAACTGCAGGCTTTCACCTCCCAAAAGGAAATTCTTCTTAGCTTAGACAGATGCAGTATTCAGGATGTACATTAGTTGACAAAAAAAAAAAAGGTTGATTGGAAACTCAATGGAAGATAAGGACTCTTGCCCTGAGGTAATATTAAAGCAAAGGAGGCAAGATCATCTTAGGCTCTTAAGAACAGATTCTCACAACACTCTCCTTCACTTTCCAGAAAGGTGCTTGGCATCTAATGTTGAGTGGTGTCTTCTGACTCAAATCTGGTGGTTGGCGAGCCTCTGGGCCTACGTTTTCAGAGTGCAACTTAAATCTGCCATTTTCCCCCAGGTGGCCAACCCACCTTCTTCAGTCCTTCACGGGTGCCCCCACCTGTTGACTACACCACCACTCCCTGTGATGGGTCCCCACCAACTGAGCCAGATGCCCCTGCCAGGACTTCACAGTCTACTCACCAGGCGTTGCCTGGGTGCAGCATATCAGCACAGCATGGTCTGTGAGACCTCACAGCACCTGGTCCTGGGGAAGCAGGCGCAGGCGTCAAGAGCTTTGAGGAAGGGAGAGGAACGAGAGAGAAAAAGAGGAAGAAAGCAAAAGAGAAGTAGACGGATCCAGAGAGAGAGGAGAGGGTGTGTATGTGGCGGGGCGGGGTGTTGGACAGAGAGTGTGAGAGAGAAACGGAAAGAATGAGACAGTGAGGGAACGAAAGGGACAGAGGGTGAGATGGAGATAAGAGACAATAAAAAAGAGAATGAAGGAATCAGAGGTTCACACAGAATGAATGAGCTTCCTCTTTCAGGCTGAAAGAGAGGATGAGGTAGAAAGAGACACAGAGAGAGACACACGGAGGGAGAGGGTAACTTCCCCAAACACACGCACACCCACTCCAGCACGGTCCCCATTCACTGTGAGTTCCCTCGCGGCTGTGTGTCTCTGCCTGTTGCCTGTTTTTCTCTTTCCTCTCTCCCTTCCCCGACCCCGGGACAATGTGGAGACTGTATTTTCAGGAGCCGCGCGGGGCGGCAGGGTTTTGAGCAGCAAGCCGGCTCGCTGCCGGCTCTGTTTGTCCAGGTGTGGGCGGCGGACGGCAGTCTCCCAGCATTTTGGGCTGGCGCTGCGTTTTCGCACCAAGGAAGCGAGAGGCTCTGGTCGCGCGCTTCCCGCTTCCAGGAGAAAACTCCCTCCATACATACATACATAAATATATTAGGGGAACAGACAAATCTTCATTGTTCAGAAAAAAGCCAAGGAGGCCGCCCGGCTCCCCTTGGCCCTACCAAGCGAGGCTGGAAGGAAGGGAGGGAGAGAGGCGGGGGCCGCGCGGATCCGGTGTCACGTTGCAGATTCCCACTAAAGATAACGAAACGTGATCTATTTTTCAGAACAGCAAGTGGATGGGAAAGAACCTTGACAACACAAAACTCATTTACTAATGGACTGGTTTTGGATTTCTCTCCTTCGGGTCCGCATATCGCCCCGCCTGAGCCCTCGGCCTATCCAGAGCTCGCGGGGAGCAGCGTCCCCCAGGAGGCAGGTGGGAGGCTGCTCCGGCGCCGCGCCGCTCTCGGAGCCCGGCATCCGGAGGGGTCGAGGGCACCTGGAGTTTCCGACCAAGTAAAGGAAAAAGATGAACGTTGTCACTTCAGCCAGGATTTGGGGATCCTCACTGCCCCAGAGCGACGACGCTAATTTATTGATGAAACACCTTCCAAAGCCCTTCCCTTCCAAATATCTGTAGGTAGAGTAGAATCCTCGCTGACGTTCTTGATGGCAAAAGAATTCCAAGAAAGCGGGCCAGGAGCCTCCAAGCAGCTCGCTCCAAGCCAGAAGGGAAATAAGTGGGTCTCAGCCAGAGGACACAAGGCCTTGTGTTAACCCGACCTAGAAACCCCAACACCAACTGATGCCTCCGCATCGACCTTTCCACAGACCAGTTGTGTGCACCCGGCGGTTACCTGCACGGAGGAGGCACAGAAGAGCAGAAACCTGAAGTTGGGAACCCCTTTCTAGCTGTGTTACCCTGGGGACCCACGAAGCGGCGAGGGCAGCAGCTCGTGCTGCTCGTTGCCTTTAAATCTCCGACGAATCTCTGTTTTCTTGTGATTTGCATTGACAGCAAAAGGTTTTAAGTTACTAGAACAACTCAAACCTTTCTGTGTGCGATTTAAAATGGATCATTTGGTTTATGTGGTTTGTAAATTCATGTCATTTTACCTCTTTTAGTGGTTTGCAGTGAAAGGTTCCATTTTGGGAAACCTTATATATCCGAGCCAATAATTAACATTTATAAAAATTGGTTTCCCTAACCGAGGGATCGAAATAGCAGGTAGGCTCGTTGGTGCAAAGCGAATAGCACATTTCCTTTCTAATCGTGCGATCTACTGGACTGAACACTAGCAGAGAAAGGCTGGCGGCCAGGGCATGGCCTCCAAGGACGAGCACCACTTCTTATCAACCCCGGTGCCCGCAATTGCCGCATCCGCACAGTCGTCTTCCCAGTTGTCGCCACCCTCTAGTGCGTCTTGATTCCTTTTGAAGAGAGATGAAAAGAAGTGGGCAGGGAGGTCTGGAGGAAACCACGGGTGGGGGGTGGGGGGCGGGGAAGGTGGTGGGTGTCTAACTGTCATCTCTCTGCTCCCTGTAAATCTATACCTGCCCTTATTTGTCCAAGCTGTGCCTCATTTCCTTATACAAAATTGTTAATTACAAAGTACATCCCATACTCAACTTACCCTTTGTCTTTTAAGAGACGTGGTTATATTTACAGACTCCCCCTGTTCCCCCCCCAACACACACACACACACACACACACACACACACACACACACACACACATTGTAATTCTGCACACTTGCTCCAGACTTCAGGGTATTAACTGATTTTTTAGAGCCGAGTTTAAACCTCCGTTCCAGTCCGCACACAGCTGCCATGTCAATAAGGACTGTTCCAAGTAGAGACATTCCTTCTGGCAGGACACTGCATCTCTTCAAGACTTCATCTGAAACATCATGAGCACTAAAATAAGACCATGAGGGAAAATTACCAGACACATGGGCTTGGGCTCGGCTTTGCCAGCTTTCCAGTTTAGAAAGTAAGTCATTTAGCACACCATGTGGTAGGGGTTCCCTTGGAATAATATGCACCCATTAAATGCATTTAAAGATAATCCCAAACATAATGAAATACCAGCATTTGCTTCCAAGTTCTAATTGCCTGGGATACTGAAGGGTTTCAAGGTTTCAAAGATGCAAAAAGCTTTGTTTGGGAGTTCAACGGAGAAGCAGCTTCGTGTCTACTCAGTCTCCCGAGAGACAGATGGGGGTGGGGTGGGGTAGGGTGGGGTGGGGTGTGGAAACCCTTCATGACTTTAAGGTGTACATTGCAGGGTGCATTGGAATGGGTGCATTGTTTTAAAACCATCTAAATAATACAAGGGTAAACCCACACAGTGCTTCTCCTTCCATTCCCACTTATGTCTCAATACGTAAATGGTTCTGTGATGATATGCTCTTGCTGATGGAACCAAAAATATTTAAAGAAGACAAGCAAACTTAAAGAACCTAGGGTTTGTTCCGCATTGACGAAGAGGACGCATTTAAATCAAAAGCATTTTTGAAGTGTACTTAAAATTCTGTTTTGAACTTATCTAATCAGAGATAAGCATAGTCATAAAGTCACTCTCCTTCCACCCTTTGGCTCCCCTTATCTGCACGCATTGTTCTTATCTCCTGCCAGTCTCGGCTACTGACAATAGATTATCTCTATTTAGAGACGCTAATTGTTTTCAAAATCTTTTTAATAATTGCTTTGGAACAAGGTGTGCAAATGAGGCTCACGATAATTACAGCTCCATTTGTTTGTGTAGTTTTACCAAGCATTCTCCACACATACACAGAATAACAGATGATGGGACTGAAATTGGAAGACGTCTCTCAATCTCTGGCAGTAAAATAGGCCAGCATTGCAATCTACACACACACACACACACACACACACACACACACACACCCCTCTTTATTTAATCTTCTTGGAGCCGCGGTCGTCCTCGCTTCGAGGGCAGTGTCCCTCTCAGAACAGGGCAATATTATGTTACAACCGGACGGCTATTGGAGCCGGACACAGTTTTATTTAATTTACACCCCATCCAGCGCCTTTCGTGCGATGTTCCCAAAGCATTTTTGCTAATAGCAAGTAAAGCTTCTCAGCATTCCTCAGTAGCAGAGGTGGCAACCGCACAGATAGGGAAACCGAGTCCGGAAGCCTGCCTGCCGATTTAAACCACAGATCATTAAAATTCCGAATCGCAAATGAACCCTTGGAATCTCTATTTGCTCAGCATCTATGCTCTACACTAACTCTTCTCTTGGTCCCAAATAGTCGAGGCCTTTTGAGAATTAGGGAAGCGCTATACAGCTGGGAGTATTTGTGCGCTTTGGAGGGCGGTGGGGGCAGGAGAGAAGAAGGGGAGGAAATTAGGTTTGGCTCCTGGAGCTGAAGCCAGCCGGGAGAGAAGCCATTCCTGCAGCGGCTGCAGCCCGGAGGACTGGTCTACTCTTGTATTATTTATCGCGTTCCATAAGCTATTCATCAATCCATTACTTATTCATTCCAACATTAAGGTAATTAAATATGAGCTCACCGGGAAATGGCAAGTCTGCAAAGGACAGGGACAGAGGTACGGAGAGAGAGAAGGGGAATTAGAAGGTCTGGAGCCCATTGATTTGTGCAAAAATGTGCGCGGCTGCCCTTAGGTGACACAGCAGAGGGGGCTCACGTTGCAAGGTCCTGACGCGCTCACCCACTCCCACCGCCCCCCGTCCCCGGGAAGCACCGCTCCCTTCCTCCCTCCTCCCCACTTCGCTTCCCACCACTCGTGGTTCCTCTCCTCCCACCACTCCCTACCCCTCGCTGTACAGCCTCGCCCTCCCCGCGCAGGGCGGCGCGGCCTCGCGCGGCGCGGCCCGGCGGCGCGCGGGCTGGCCAGCCCCGGATAGGCGCCCGCCCGCAGCCAATCAGCGCGCCGAGGACGCTGCGCGCTTTAAGCCAGCTGCAGGGAGAACAGAAACCAAGTTCCCCGGCAACGAGCAGCATCCACCCGGCCGGAGGCAGGAGCCAGCGAGGCCCGAAAAGCTGCGAAGTGAGCCGGCTGTTCCTTTTCCAGCGCGCGCTCTACTCCTCCTCCACTTACTCGGCCGCCCGACTTCAAGTCTCGACTCGCTTTTACGCCTTCGCACAGCCTAGGGAGGGGGTTAGGAGCTGCCGCGCCCCCTTCCCTGTGGCTGCCTCCCCCTGCTTTTTCGGCTTTGCTCCCTGCCGCGTGCGCCCGGGTAGTGCGCCCCGGCAGGCCCCAGCCATGTCGATGCTGCCATCGTTCGGCTTCACACAGGAGCAAGTAGCGTGCGTGTGCGAGGTTCTGCAGCAAGGCGGGAACCTGGAGCGCCTGGGCAGGTTCCTGTGGTCGCTGCCCGCCTGCGACCACCTGCACAAGAATGAAAGCGTGCTCAAGGCCAAGGCCGTGGTCGCCTTCCACCGCGGCAACTTCCGCGAGCTCTACAAGATCTTGGAGAGCCACCAGTTCTCGCCTCACAACCACCCCAAGCTGCAACAACTGTGGCTGAAGGCTCACTACGTAGAAGCCGAGAAGTTACGCGGCCGGCCCCTGGGCGCGGTGGGCAAATATCGGGTGCGCCGAAAATTCCCTTTGCCACGAACCATCTGGGACGGCGAGGAGACCAGCTACTGCTTCAAGGAGAAGTCGCGGGGCGTGCTGCGGGAGTGGTACGCGCATAACCCCTACCCCTCGCCGCGTGAGAAGCGGGAGCTGGCCGAGGCCACCGGCCTCACTACCACCCAGGTCAGCAACTGGTTTAAGAACCGGAGGCAAAGAGACCGGGCCGCCGAGGCCAAGGAAAGGTACGCGGCATCATTCCCGCAGATCGGGCGACCCTGGGAAGCCTTCCTTTCCCCTCCGCCCCTTTCCACCCCCGCAGGCACCAACCACCTCGATCACCCCGCTGGCGGGAGCCCCTCCGCGGGGCGGCGCCCCGGCCTCCGCGGCACTGTGGCGAAAGTTCATGAACTCTGAGATCGCTCGCTAAGGCTGGGGGAGTGGGGGGGGGGGCGGTGTTCATCTGATTTGAGTGTCCGCGCGTGGATTTCCTGGGATGTGAGTGTCGGGAAACGTTGGCGCTAGGTTTGTTTTTCATGTGTTCTTGGCTGGCTAGGGGGAGAGGAGTGGCGGGTGGAGAGTGAGTTTTTAGATCAAGCAGAAAGGAAATGTTGATTGGTATCGCCGGGGAAGGGGTTGAATGGGGTCTGAGGGTCTCGAACCTCTCTCGTCCCGCACCCCTGAAGGGTGGAGCTGGCCTGGAACTTCTGCTCAGTTTCCACTCGCGCCCGGTTCTTCAGTCGCGCTTTCCTGGCAGTCTTTTGGGTAAGAGGTCGCTTCCATCCGCACTAGCTGCACAAAGGGAGGAGTCTTTCGAAAGAAGTCCACAGAAGAGAGCGCTTTGGGAGGGTTGGCGCGCGCCGCGGCGGGTCCGGCCTGCTGTCCGCGCCGCTCACCCGGGCGAGGAATGGGTCTCCAGTCTCCGACTTCTCTCACCCCAGAACACAGAAGGCAACATTTTTTTCAACCTGTCTCTGCCTCCGCCCTCCTCACGCGAACACCCCTGGCCACCTGGCCCGGCTCCACTCTTTTGCTGGTAGTTTCCGACCGAGATTCGGAAGAGCCTTGGGGAGGCTGCGGCGGCGGGGAGAGCGCTCCGAGGAGCCGGGCAGTTTAGGGGAAACCTGAACGCCCGAGTCGGCCGAGTTTCTTTTGTTCGCTTCGGAGCCTGGGGGCTGAAGAAGTCGCCGCCTCGTTTCCCTCTGGAAAGCAAGAGTCTGGAGAAATTCAGCTGAGATGGGCATTTTGGGAGAGAGAGACTGCGAGAGATGGGGAGAGTTGGAGAGACAAGAAACTCCGAGGTGGGGAGCATTCTGAAGGCAGAAGCGCGAGGGCTGGGAGACCTTGCAGTTTACCAGCACCGAGCGCCCAGGCTGACACCCCGGTACATCACACCCGCTCAGGCTGTGCCGGGTCTTTAAGTTCCCCTGCCGGGAAAGGGTGCGCCGGTGTGGATGTCCGCAGGGAGTTTGAAAGAGCACCGTGAGGCACTGAGGACTGAACGAATAACACCGAGCCAGGGACGGTACAGTTCCATTTAGATGTCTGTTACAAAACGGCCGTCCTTTAAGCCAGGCCAGAGGGCCCACTCCCTGATGAAATCGGAGAGACTGGCTGCGCTCCTTGTGTTTACTCAGGTCACTGGGCCGCTCTGGACACCACTTCCCATGACCTGTCCTGCCTCTGAAACCACAACCTCCAGGCAGAGGCAGGGAAACTCGGTGGTTAATTGTTTCCTCAGATGGGAACAGGACAATTGACTTGATTCACCACCAAACATCTGTGCACTGGGCACTGTTCAACCCCACCCCCCGTCCTTTTCTTCATCACCAACAACCATTTGTTGGAAGATTTTCAAATTTCCTTACTTCTAAATGTGGTACTTACTCCTTGATAGGTATTTAATAATAACAACTGTTAGAACAACAATTTAAAAATAATCTTTGTGCATTTCAAATAAGCCCTGCTGATTTGGCTTCCTAAACTCTGGAAGAGGAAAGGACCCAGCATCACCTTTCTCAAGTCTCTTAGGCCTCCTCTCTTTCTTTCCTCCAGGACTCTGTGGGGTGGGTGAGAGGGCAGAACTCCATTTGGGTCTGTGACTGATTGCACAACGGCCCTTTCCTTCTTCCAGCTCCCCTCCCTCTATGTCACACTTTTTTTTTCTTTAACCATATGGTGTTGTCCTCTGTTTCTTAGGGAGAACACCGAAAACAATAACAACTCCTCCAACAAGCAGAATCAACTCTCTCCTCTGGAAGGGGGCAAGCCACTCATGTCCAGCTCAGAAGAAGAGTTTTCACCTCCCCAGAGTCCAGACCAGAACTCGGTCCTTCTGCTGCAGGGCAACATGGGCCACACCAGGAGCTCCAACTATTCTCTCCCGGGTTTAACAGCCTCGCAGTCAGCGCACAGCCTGCAAGCCCACCAGCATCAGCTCCAGGACTCCCTGCTGGGCCCCCTCACCTCCAGTTTGGTGGACTTGGGGTCCTAAGAAGGGAGGGACTGGGGCCTCGAAGCAGCAACTAGGGACACTTGTAAATAGACATCAGGAACATTTTTTGCAGCTTGTTTCTGGGGTTCTTTGCGCATAAAGGAATGGTGGACTTTCACAAATATCTTTTTAAAAATCAAAACCAACAGCGATCTCAAACGTAGTGCCCTCTTCTCTCCAACTCTTTCCACTTCTACATTTCCCCTCCCAGTGTGGAGATTAGGGAAAAACAAAAAAAAAAACCCAAACAAACAAAAACATCCAGTTACCCAGTCTTGGTTCTGGGCAACCCGTGTTCCTGCTTCAGTAGGCTTCCTTTTTCTTTTCTTTTTCTTTTTTTTTCAGTGAATGGAATTACAGATCAACTGGATTTTAATTATTTCATCTTAATTTATTTATGGAAAATGTTTTGAGAAGCGGAAAAGGAAATGAAAATGAGAGAGAGAGGGAAGTTAAAACAGTGAAAAGATCCTCCAGCCTGAGAGGAACTGGTTGTGTTCTTAAGGTGAATAGGAAAAATGATCTTATACTTTTTTTGATGGGGAAAATTAAGTTTACATTTTTCATATTTAGTGTTAAATAATTTTATGTAGATTAAAAGGAAAGGACAGTATTAGGGGGAAAAAAACAAGTGCCTAAATGTCTTAATGCTCTCTATGGGAGGCAGTTAGAAATAGAAGTGACCATTAGTAATACAACTATTTTTGTCAAATTTAGTGGGGTTTTTTGGTTGTTGTTTGTTTTCTTGGGTTTTTTTATGGCAAACTTTAAAAAATGTAGCAGTGTGAAAAAACACTTTCCTGAATGCCATTACTTCTCATGCCCTTGAAGCTCTCCTATCTATAGCCTATTCCTGTTAAGGGTTTTTCCTATTCCTCATTTCTAGCTTGCAAAAATACGTAACAAATCTGGCTACCTGGTATTTGTTACTAAAACAGCATGTGTTTGCAGGTTTCTTTCCTATTGTACCTAAACCAGTCTAAATTAAAACTTAGTAGAACACCAGGAGTACTGATTCTGTTTCTGAAAGGTGAGTTGTGTACTGCTGTCATTGGGCCCCCCCCCCCGCCTTTTTTAACGAATAGGTTTTTTTTTCTTTATTACTTAATGGTGGTTATGAATTGCAGGGTACGTTGAAGCCCATCCCTTGAACCAAGAATGGTGACTGAGTTAATTATATGACAGAAAAAGAGGGAATTCAAATTTGGTGTATTTATTTATTTTTTATTACTTAGATATGCAGTTTTGTTTACCACTAGCTTTTCGCCACAGAATTCATACGTTAGCTCTTTTGTATTAACAAATTTATGACAAGACTGTGAAAGTAAAATAATTTATCTGCCTGGAGGAGAAAAACTCGTACAAACTCGTACTGTACAAAAGGATAGCAGACCAACATTGTGCTCTTTTAATCTGGTGTACAAATAGAAAGTAGGCTCTATATTATTTTTGCCTGGGGCAAAAATGATGTACCAGAGTTTTTAAATTAGTGACAGGAGCTAAAATTCTACTCAGGATAACAGGATTGGCTTGCTTGTGCTTTGTAAAATATTGCTCCCCAGAGGAAGTCTATTTATTTTATGACATGACAGTTTCATAATTTTGATTTTTCAGAGGAGGGGCTCTCACTGGGGATCTCCTCGCATTCTTCACATTCACTGCCCAAAACAAACACCCAGCACAAAGATAGCTTTCAATGACCCTGACAGGCTTCAAAGGACACCGCGGAAATCTCCCTGGAAAATAGGAAGGGCCAATTACTTTAATTTCTTACAAGCCCTCTCTTCCTACTCCGATGACTACCCCCAACTCTTCCAGCTCTGTTGAGTATAATTTTAGACTCGGGGAAGTTCTGTCTCCCTGGGTGCCTCGGCCCACTTCCTGCTGCCTTGGTTGGTGAATCTTGGAAATGTCTGCAGATCTGGCGAGGAGCAGAGCGGGCCGCCCGGTCCTGTAAAAGCCCCTGTGATTACTGCTTGTAAACTCGTTAAAAGGACAATTTTCTGTCACAGTCATAAACTCTTTGTAAAATCCCTGGCATTCGATCCAGAGTGCACATATTCCAGATGTGTTTAATAAGAAATTGCACAATGTGCCTCCCTCACCATCCTCGTCTCGGTCTGGCTAAACCCGGGACAAAAAGGAGGAGGTGAGAAAGCTGGACTTTACCTTGAGTTTTCTTGGCACTCATTTTAGAGCAATCATTGGGGGGGAACTAACCATATTTCTTTTTTTCCTCGAGGAAATCTTCAAGGACCAGCTGTCAAGGGACCTCCAATTTACCTTCTCGTCGTCTCAGTTTAACTGAATCAAAAGCCACTTTCTGATTTCTCCTTTACAGATTTCGTAAGGAGAGCCAAACGTAATAAACAATGATTTCTAGAAAGTTTTTAGGACGAAACCTTACAGAATTTTACCGAGTAAAATAAAGTAATAGTATACTGGGGCGATTTCCAAATTTTGGATGTTTTAAATCTGAACACAGGATACTTCGGGTCCCCGTTGCCTCTTCGCCTTGACCTCTTGGCTGAGAACGAAGCTTCTTTAAATACTCGGGAGGCCAAAGGGCTTGGCCGGCGGTTCCTGAATTTTGGCTTAGCAGACAGGGACTTAAGAGCCCCCAAGCCCCACGAGATGCGGGCTGGGAACCAGACGCCGCTGGGGCCGGGAACTATCCTCGAGGCAAAGACAGATCAGTCTTGACCCAGAGATGAAGTGGAGGCTTCCGGGAAGTGGCAGCGGCACTGGCACTTACGGGCGAACTCTGAGTTTGCTGAGCAGTGACCCTTGTCCCGCTGCTGTCCCCCGCACCCTGAGGGCCAGTCGGGCCCCTGGCACTGACCGCGCACGAAGCGGCTGTTCCTCTGCCTCGCAGCCGCCGCCGCCGCGCCTACAGCTGCGGCCGAAAGGGCTGCACTCCTTTTGCCTCCGCCGCCTGGAGGTCTTCACTCAAGTCTGCAGGCAGAACTCCAGGTTAGGGAGCCAGAGGCTTCCGTTCCGCGCGTCTCAGGCTGCAGGAAACTGGAGGAGTTTCTCCTGCCACCCCGCAGACTCCGGAGGCTGCTCCTGCTCCTCTGCCTTCCCGAGGCACGCGGAGTCGAGGCGCCACTGCTCTCCGACCCCAGATCCGGGCGGGGTCCTCTCACCTCTGCACCGATGATCGCTCACATCCACATTCCGGGAGGGAGTCGCATCACAGCGCAGCTCCAGGCGCGGGGCCTGGTGGCGCGGCCCGCGTAGCCCCTGAGAGCAGAGCCTGCAAGGAGGTGCCGCGGCCTGAGCTTCGTGGGACAACGCGGCTGCCGTGGCCTTGGGCACCCCGGAGCCACATCCTAAGTTCCCGTCGGGTCTCCCTCATTTGAGTCAAGGAGCTAAATTCCTGGCGAGACCCCCGAGCGGCGCGTAAAGCACTCCTGAAGGGGTTGGACCAGGCCGGTTGGTGGCAGGAGAAAGCGGTCGTGGCCCCTTCGCGGCTCCCGGGCGGGGCAGCAGGTGGGAGCGCCCCTGGGTCTCAGACGCCAAGGCGGCCGTGCTCAAGGCCTTGAGCCTGGTCGGGAGGCGGCCTAGGCCCCGTTGCCCTCCCCGCGTCACGTATGGCCCGTGTCTTTTGCTTCCTGCGGCCTGGGTTTTGGCTCACGGGCCTGGGCTCATCCCCCGCGCGTTCGGCGGAGGGGTGCCAGTCACAGAGGGCGCCCCTTCGATGGCCGAGGAGAGCGGTCCGGGTTTCTAGGGTCTCGGGCACGACCAGCCGAGCCTGGTCAGGCGTTTCCCTCCCTGGTCCGAGGCCCTGGGGTGAGCAGAGGCCTTTTCCCCACGCACCGCCGGGGCTCCAGGAAGGAGGCGCAGGCCAAGGCCCGCAGCGTGCTTCGGACTGGCCCGTCGCGGCGCACACTCTGCCCTTTTTTAGTGGGGTAGGTGGCGTTGACAGGAACAGGTGGATCAGAGTTAAGGTGAGGAAAGTGGCTGATGGCCCACGTGCTCCCTCTACGCTATTTCTTCTTTCTCTGGTTTTTCCCAGTAGACTAAAAACTCTTCCAGGCTACCTCCGCCAGCCACCCCGAACCAGCAGAACTAGTGTCTGTGTCCACTTAGTCCACAGGGGCAATAAGCACCAATGGTACCCGAGGGCTCAGTCCCTTAGCCCTCAGGTATGCTTTTAGGTGGGGACTTGTGAGCCCCCTCAAGGTCATAGTGATCCTGCCTCCCCTTCCTCTCCAGTTTGATTGAATCCGATAGTACACCTGGAAGATGTTCTCTGAAGACATGGGTTAAATCAGCCAGCACAGAGAAGTCAAAATCATGGGGAAATTGTTGGCTTGTCCTCTACCGAGAAAAAGTGCTGCCCTGGAAGGCCACATTTTCTCTAGCGTTTTAAACTGAGTATACACACACAACTTCGTTCCAGCTGATGAAATTGGAAACCTGTTCTCCCACTGAGGATGGCAATCAGTGTTTTAGGCGCTGTGGTCCTTTCAGACAGTGAGGAACAACACTGCAGTAGCATTTAAAAACAAAGAGTAAGAGACTGCTTGAGGCGTGGGTGTATGCCTGCCTCTTTCCCATCTGAGTTTCAGCTTCTCTTCTTTTAACTTGTTAATGGACAGCTGAGACCCCACTTCTCAGCATGCAGAGCGCAAACACCTCAAGGTCTGCTCTCCTATATTGCTTCACTACCTGGGAGTCTCCCCCCTCCCCTTTTGCAAAAGTGCCCACTGCTTTCCTTTGCATAACATTAAAATATTCTTAAAATCGCATTCTTCTTCCCCCAACCCCATCCAACAGAAGAATGCAGAAAAATAAAACTAATTAAAATAACTAAAAAAACGCAATCCAACCTTATCTTTAAAAGAGAAAAGAGTTAACTTCAGATTTAACATACACTTAAGTGTATCTGAAATGGGTACCCAATTGTAATTAAAATACTACCAGGTGATATTGGCTGCTCTCCCTTCACTTCCATTAGTGGTTGTCATTAAAAAGACAGATAAGCAGAAAGAAAGATGGAGACATGGAAATGGATACCAGCTCTCTCCATCTGGTCCCCTGTTCTTTCTATCCTCCCTAACTTAGAAGATAAAATCTTTTATGGAACTGACATAGGCAGATCCAAATAGAAGCACTGATGGATTAACTCAAAGCAAATTTATTTTAATTTGCTATATAATTTATTTTAGAATAAGATTTTAAATTGATTATAACTTTTAAAATGCCATGACTTATTTATAACAGATACATAGTTTATTGATGAGGTGGTGGTTCAGGACCTGAGCTGATACACATTTGGCATCTTAAAGGAAAAAAATGGCCCTAGACTACATATTTTTTGTCTTAAGATTTTTTTTAAAAAACCAAAACTTTGAAATATTCTTTAACATTTCATAGAGCTGGTCAGTTGGCATCCCTGATACAAAAATCTGCAGCGTCCAACCAGCAAGCCTGTAAAACCAACTTTCTAGGTGTTTTTAACCTTCTATTAAGTATTTTAACAAATTCACCTCCTCTCTTTCACTCCTTGAAGGCATGGCTTTAGCTGCTTTGCAGCACTTCAGTTCTAATCTGGGTTGCCAGTTATCCAAATGATCTAAATACCAGGGAAAGGCAGTGGGACTGTGAAAAAACAAAAACAAAAAAACCCCAAATCAAACCTCCATAGCTATGACATTTTTAGTTGGCTCTCAAACAGATATTATTTTTAAACTGTAATCATCAGTATGCAGCACAACGTTCCCCTTAATTTTTGCAGCTTTGTGTGTGTGTATTAGTGGTGGGGACTGGTGTGGTTGGTAGAGAGGAGCTGCAATTTACAGAGCTTACAGAGAAAATACACATTTTGAAGGTGAGGTGGCATAATCCTCCATACCATGCAAAAGGAAATTTTACGTCAAAATCAAGAAGGTAGTTAATGAAGGAGCATTAGCTCTGTACCTAGGATGCCATGAATATGAAAGTAAGTGACAGCTTAAAAAATTAAGATAGGACAGCATGCCTTAGTATCTATGAAGTGAGAAGAACATTTAAACAATTGAAGCCTTGTCTGTCTGCAGATATGTGGTGAATATTTTCTATGCGTTGCTGATGCTATATAAACATAACTTGCTTCCTCCTAAAGTCAAGTTCTTTATTTTAATTGAAGAATAATATTGCTCAGGGCTCTACCTCTGAGTACAAATAGCTAATCTAAGAAAATCAGTTCTGGGAATCTGGAACCAATGGCTGTTTTCAAAATAAACAGACAAAATCTTCATAAAGAAGGCCAGGAGGATTATTTTTACACACAGTATATCTCCTGATTTCTCACACACACACAAAAAAAACCCACAAACCTTTTATGGAAAGACTAAAAGGCAGAATGACAATGGAGTCCCCTTACCATATTTCTGTTTTTAAAAATCATCCTGATTTAAGACTCCCAAGCTGTCTTGGTTCAAGTTTCCAATATTAATATATCTTAGAAGCAAATCTGTGTGCACTTCCTCTTTCCCTCTTCTTTTTAAAATTTCCTAGTGTGGGGACAGAGATATAGGACAAATGTATTACAAAATAAAAAATAAAGGTGTAATTTAAAACTTGTGTTTATAATATTTAATGAATAGCAGGTAAACAGTATCCTCACAGCAAAGAACACCAGTTTGCTTTGTGCTTTTGTTCAGCTAACTCAACTACGGAAATGAATGAGGGAAAATTTGAAATCATTCTGATTGTCTAGTACAGAATCCAATATGGATGCTCAACAAGGCTGACTTAGGGAAGAATCTGGGGGAGGGGAAACACCCATTTACAGAAATTTCTTAGAAACTCATGTCGGAGTAGAGATTTTCCTTTTATTAGGATCCCAGCTCCACTGACACACAGGCAGGAAGATGTCCAGATCTACCTAAGTTTGGAGATCACATTTGGGATTCCTTTCAGTAGATAGGACCAGGTGACCCGAAGATGCCCCATTCTCCCTTGGTTCCTGGGTTCCAAGTCCCACAAAGATGGGAACCTCACAAACTAAGAAACTGCCAAGTGGAGCAGATATAAAGATGTTCCCTCCAAATGTCATTCTTGTCATGTGGTGTGAATGTGTGTGGTGAGCTTTCCGAAAATGTATTTTTCTTTCCCTTGGGGGACAAGAAAGAGTTAATTTGTTTTCTGACAGGTTTCACACTGTGGGCAGGTCTGCCAAAAAAGAGAGGAAACAGAGAACAGCCGTATGATTAATTCTACCTGTTTTTCCCATGAGCGATCACCTGCTCCAGGGGTCATGAATAGCAGGTAGCTCTCCCTCTCCAGGGCTCTGAGAGCTTCGTTTGTTTGGTGACAGCTGAGTGACAAGGCCTGAAACCCGAACCCATCGCCTGGCCTGATGGGGGGATAAAAACCCTGGATGTTCCCTCAAACATTTCAGGAAATGAAAGTTGTAACGCGATCCCTCCTGCGCCCACATCTCCCCCAGCAAACACAAAAGCTCAAAGGAGCCTTCTCGGATTGAATTCGGCCTAGAGTTGATGGAGGGAAAGCGGAGCCCGACGCGGGTCGCGGGGGGAGGAGAAGGGAGCGGGTCGAGGCCGCGGCTGGCAGGCTTTCTGAAGCAGGACTGGAGGAGTGCAGAGCGGGGAGAGGGCTGGGCGCCAGAGACCCGGGCGCCCCTGGGGGCCGGCTTCCACGCGGCGTCCCAAGCGCCCTGAGCCTCCAGACCGTGTAGACAGCTGCCGCCCCCTACGTTGCATCTGTCTTTAGGGTCAACCTGAAGTGGGAAGGAAACCCTGCGGCCTCAAGCCCTGAGCAGATCCCTGCTATTTGCGCGGCCTCTGCACCAGGGCCTGGAGCCCCCTGCGGGCCGCAGCACAGGCCCGGGTCCCACCTTTGCGCCCACGCCGGCCTGGGCGGAGGCTCTGGGACCCAGCGTCCGCTCTCGGGCGGAGGTGGACCTTCTCACTCGCCCCCGGGCGGGCGCGCAGAGTGAGCTGCCCGGACCCTGAAGGCCGAGAGGGACGCCGCGCGGGCCTCACTCAGCGCCCTCGCGCTCGGCCGCCCCCATCCGTCAGCAGCATCTATCTGCCTCTGGCAGTGGAAGCTCCCCGCCAGTGGCCGGGAGGAAGGCGTGGGGGGCGGGGAGGGGCGGGGGAGCAAGGGGAGCTGAGAAGTTGACGCTCCGACCCCCGCGCGGCCAACCGTCCTTGGGTCGCACTGTCCTGTCAATCAGCGTGCCGGTGCTCGCGCAGTGTCTGGGTTGGTAGGAGGAAGTAAACGCTAGGCCCCCTCAAGGCGCGTTTTCCTCCTTAGCCCTGACAGCTGTTACTGCTTTGTTCTGTAACAGCATTCTCAGTTTTTTTCTCTCCGTAAACTCAGAAATCTTTCCCAGACATCATCATCAGCCCTCATCTCTCTCCCCAACCTTCATGGGGACTAAGTTATTTTCTTTTACTCTTTTAAACGCAGAAGCTCGTTACAGGGAAAACCGACCTGGGAAGCAGAATAATGCATTGTCACAGATCCATCACTCGCACACACTTGCCACTTCTGTGACTTTGGGCAAGTTACCTCACTTGGCCGAGCCTCATCAGGGAAAATAGGAACCATGATACTTACACAGCCGGGGTACCGTGAAGCTTCAATGAGCTGAAGTATTAAATGTAAAGTGGCTTGGCATTAATGACAATGACTAGTAGCTATAATTATAACAAGCTTGGAGACGCCTTAGACGTTCGCAAAGCTGCCTGGGAAAATTCCCATGATGCTAGAGTTTCCAGTGAGGGCAGATTATGACTATTTCCCCGCTTTTGTGAAACACTGAAGGAAGCACGAGTCAACCTAAGGTTTGATTAGCCTTTGAAGGTAGCCAAAGCTGAGTCTTATTTCTTGAAGGTCTGAGTCTAGAATCTAGAAGTTTAATTTCAGTAATTTAATTCTGGAATGATATTTAAATTTACAGTGCTTGGAATTTGTCATCTCTGTTGTTCATGATTTGAACACTTGTGGAGATGCTATCATGTATGGTAGAGTTATATTGATGAAAAATAAAGCCCACTTAAACGTGCCTGAAAATGACAAATTACTTACAAGGGAACTAGAGCATTCAGCTGAGTAGAGAATTTAAGGCCCCACCTAAACGTGTCAACATAAGTGTAGAATAAGAAAGTACTTAGAAGATTTAATGCCTTGCTGATGTTAACACAGTGCTGGACATAATAGCACCTGATAAATATTATTTGAGTAAATGAATGGGCTGCTGAAATGACGGAGAGTCTTTAGATAGAACGCAATTCCCAGAGTTGGAATTTTGCAGGACTCTCTTGGGTACATTTCTTCTCTTGTGACACTCTCTAATGATCACAAGGGATGAATAGTTCATTTTGACATGCCGCACATCCTTCTCTGATTTCAAGGACTTTCTCATTCAGGTATTATTGAAAGCGAAGTGCATGGCTGAAATTTGCATGGGTCAATGAGAGGGAGAGAGGAGAGACTATTACAGAAAGAATATGAGAGAGAGAGAATATGAGAGAGAATTTCCGGGGTTATGTTGGGACATCCCCCCCCCGCCCCCCCTTGACTGACACACTCAATGGTAGAACCAGAGACCCAGAACTACTGATAGGAGGAAGAACCCCAGCAAAGGTAGATTTAAAACCTGGAGTGTAGGTGGAGCATGCATGTCATAGCGCCTCACTGAAAGAAGCGTTTTGTGTACAATTCTTTAACTCTATATTTTCCTCCAGCATTTTCATTTTCTTCAAAAGTACTCTAGACTGCTAAAAATGGTACACATTTAAGTTTCTAGCTTGGGGAAGTTGATCAGTTTGTAGTCAATCACCATACATGTTCAGGATGTGTTCAGTAGGTTTTTTTTTTTTTTTTTGCAAAAAACCTCCTATATTACATTCACTAATTACTTGAGGTAGAGGTAGAAGGCAAAGACGCATGTTTAGAAATTTTTCAAAAAACTCTGTTATATACATATAATCTGCCTTATGCCTGCAGGATTGTATATGTCCTACATAATACTTACTTTTGGAAAATACATATTCTAATATTACATTTATTTGCAAAGTAAATATTTGAATGTAAGCATTGCATAGACAGAAATGGATAGAAAAAGTGGGAGCTCAAGCCCATCACTTCTAAGAATGTATCCTATAATCAGAGAAATATTTGTTAGGAACTATGACAATATTGCTGCTAAATCATTCGCATATTGTGAAATTATTTGCACAGTGTCAGGGCCAGGAGTTCTCAGAATTATGCTTTCTGCCACTGCTTTTAACATGACTGAAATAAGGAAATATGTAGTGTTTTTCTTTCTAAATTGTTCCAGCATCCACATATTTAGAAACACAAAAATATGTCCGTGTGCTCACTCAAAAAATAAAAAGAAATAAGAGAGAGTATTTATACTGAGGGATAAGTTAATTCAAATTAGATTAAACTTTGCAGAGGGTGCTTCAAGGAGGTTTGGGTAGATTCCAAGTTTTAACATATCATTCAAGAAATGAAAGGCCTCAGGGCATTCTAAAAGGCATGTCCGCTCTAAATCAGCTTTAGTTCATTTCAAATAAAAAATATATGACTGGACTTGAAGGTTGGATAGAGAGGAGTCTTATTTCTACTCTGTAGATGTATCAGAGTGAAATAAAATAAGTGTGGAAATCCAGGCCCCTCAGTGTTTGAATTTCTCTAAAGGATTTATGTATAAGTGCTGAGGCAGAGTTCCTTTTCAATCATTTAACCTTCATGAAACTGAAAGATTTATTTGTTAATATGCTGAGAAGCATAGTAAGTTTCTTTCCACCAGAAATTTGTTATAGATAAAATGAATTAGCCCGCATGGAGTGCTTAGAAGATAACATACTAGATGTTTTCAGTGTATTTTATGATGCATGACATTTTATGATTTTAATTATAGATCAATCTCAGATAGCTAATGAGTCCTTCAACTGTTGAAAGTATTTTCCCCTTTTGATTAAGGCAAAACAATGGAAAAATAAGTCAATTTCTTATAAAATTTAAAGATTTTAATATTAGTTAGCTGAGCTAAACAGGGAATGAAATTAGATACAAGGTTTATTTTTCAAAGTTTGAGTTTTTAGCACTGATGGTGGCAAATGTACTGTAAAATCATGCACATGACAAATGCTATAATTTGTCACCCTTCCCCTTTTAAAAGTAGTTCATGTATGACTTTGGGGTAATGAAGACTTGAATTTGAATAACTACCTGAAATAGATGGATAAGACATAGTAAACTAGAAGTACCAAATTTTGTGAAGATATGTACAAAACTCACAAACAAGACTCAAGATAGAGTCTAATCTTTCATTGTACTTCTTATGAGCAACACAAATGTGTAAGAAAGATCTATTTTCTTTGCTGGTACTCTCACCCATACTTCCCTTGCAAAGTGTACTGAAGGAAGTATGGTAATGAGGATTAGGAGAGTCAATACTGCTAGCCAGTGGGTGTATATGGTGGATTGTATTACCTGCAGGAGTGGAGGCAAAATACCCATAAAATAGCCTTTCAGATTCAGTTTGTCTCAAGTTACATTGTGAAATTCAGTGGTTTGGTATAGTTGTATACCTGTTGTCTCTCAAGAATTAAACAGAGTTGGGGTGGGCTGACCCTTGTGCAGAAGGACATGCAGGTGGTACCAGAGGTATGGGGATTTGTGGTTTCCTATGGGAAATTCTTTTGGTGATTTCACTCTCTCCTGGGTAGGGTGGGTAAGAAGCAGAAAGTCCAGAACCTGATCGATAGCTCCTTGGATCACAGGCCAGGTCTATATTGTAAAGATTAATTCCACTTACTTTCATACAGGCTATTATTTGTAATTCTAGCATTGGCTCTCTTTGACTGAGGACACTAATTAGTTAAAAACTGAAATTATTCATCCATTAAGAAAAGAGAGTTCTAACATGCCGTCTTTCTTAGCTGAGAAATAAAATTTTAAGTCTGATCCCAGAATTCACCTTTATATCCTTTATTCTCCTGGAAATGGTGTCAACAATCCTGGTATCCTGGCTGAAATTCAGGTTTAAGACTTCCCCTAAGCTTGTTTATGTTCTAGCCATAACTGGAAGTTGTATTTATTTATTCTTCACTTCCTCTTCTAGGCTTTAGGGTGGTATTTTTTTGTGTGTGAGTGGCTGTTAAGCTGATGGCCAAGGAAGCCTTTCTGTTTAGACATATTTTAATTGATTTAACCATTTAAGACTAAGCAACATTTATTATATCTACAAATACTTATTATGGGAAAAATATTAAAATTTCTAATTTTTGTGATAAATTATTGAGACTATGATACTAATGACTATATGTATTCAGTATCTATTTGGGCTATCAGACTGGTACATTTTTTTAGTAAGAAAAAATCATTTATTGGGTTTTATAGAAATCAGTGGAGTATTAGGATGAATGAAGTACCATCTCAGACAAAGTGCATCTATGGCTCAGTTCATGTCAGAAAAGGTCTTATGTTGGATCAGCTATTAAGAGACATTAAACAAGGCCAGCAGTGAATTCCTAAGTCTCTGTTTTTTTGTAAAGTATGGGAACATTTTTTATTTTCTCAGCAGTTTGACTTACCTAGTCGTCTCTTAAAACCTGTATCCTTTTCCTTATATCTTCCTCTTTCACACATTCTCATAACCATTCCAGGTAGGTTTGGTGCAATTTCCTTTACAAATAGAAATAAACACTATCTTTATTGAATGATTGTTTCATTCATTGAAAGTAGGTAATTAATTAAGGCTAGTGGGAGGAGATATTAGAGTTGGTAATGAAGATGAATTAAGAGGGATAAGGGAAAATATTGCTCTTTTTTCCTGAGAAGGTTGTAGTTCAAATTAGCCAAAGATTTGAAAAAGAAAAAATGTAATACTAGAAGGGATTAGATGATTGAGGGAACTTTCCTGTGCTTATGCTGCCTGGTCAAGCCAATCGCTTTGCACTTGGGAAGCAGACACATCAACACGGTGATCTCTGCTAAAATCCTGGCCCTTTTTCTCTCACCAGAAATGAATCCAAATATTTAGATGTACTCTCGAGTTTGCAATTAAATTAGAAAATTTTGCCTGAAATGAAATCTCAGAAAAAGTGAAATCATGGCCATGCATGTGCAAACAATGATAATAAAAATAAGTTTAAAACAATAAACATCTAAGATTTAGACTCAGTACTGTCTTTGTTGATGATGGATATAAGGGAAAGGGGTGGCAAAGTGTACCTTTAGCTATTATAGGAATGTTTTTCTATCTTGAGAATTTGGCAATAGTTAGAAAACCACCATTGAGAATGGCCTCTCCCTCTCTAGAAGTATGATTTAAAATGGCTGTCTCAGAAAGAATCTGCCTATGGCCACTAGCTAATTCAGAGAATAGAGGTCACATTTATTTTAAAGCGTTGACCACCTAAGTGTAAAGAAACTCTCCTTTCTAACCATGAGCAGAGAATTATGGTTTAAAAATGTTATTCATGAGCAATCAGCAAAATGGTCATGGAGTCAAAGGTAGCATTAACAGTGGAGATTTGGCTACAGACGCTAGATGCAACCCCACGTTGGGTAGCCTTATCTTCCTGCCTGATCTTTCCCAATAAGATTGTGCTGGTGAAAACTGAAAACTGTTCAGGTAGCTGAATGACTGCCCTTGAGACAGAGTGTCCCTGAGAAATGGGAAGCATAATCACATAGAAATGCACCATGGTAACATCACATATGTTATAACAAAAGTACAGATTGATTTCATCGAGTTGCATATAATATATATTATCACTCATGTTTGGGGTATAAATATTTTTACTATGAAAATTTTCAAAAGGATCTTTGCCTTTAGAATGTGACTGCAGACCTTTGCCAGGCATGGTTTTCATTAAAAAACCCCAAACAAAAATGCTGCCAGAGCACCCCAGGAAGGTGTTAACCATAGTAAATATTCATAAGGTAATGAGACAAAGATTTTTTATCTAACTAGATTTGGTGAATTTATTGGTGTTTAACGGTGTTTTAAACTAGGAAAAACAGATCTAATGTGAACAATGCTATCTTTTTGGAACAACGGTAGTTATATTGGTTAACAAGTATAAGCATGCATATGAACTTTGGTTACACTTTTGAAACCAGATTCTTCCAAGTGCCTAAGGTTGTACCTACATAAAACTAGCATCACAATTGTGTTAAAAAACAGCTACCCCAAACCCAGTGAAAGCGACCATTTGGCAAAACAGAAATCATAATACCTACTAGACTGAATATGCCAATCTTCTAAATAGTTTGTAAATTGAAATTAGGCAGGCAGTTTCATCACTCTCTTCCCCTCGCCCTTAGTAAACTCTAAGTCTTTTAAGGTATAATAATGCTTTTAGGCTGCCAGGGTTCCATTTCTGTATTTTTATATTTAAAATTTTTTCTATATTTTGAATCAGAACCACATTTTCATCAGAGATCTGCCAAGGAGTATTCTGGTAGCCTGAAAACCTTACTGTGCCCAGTTCAGTTCAGTTGCTCAGTCATGTCCGACTCTTTGCAACTCCATGGACTGTAGCTCACCAGGTTTCTCTGTCCATCACCAGCTCCCAGAGCCTACTCAAGCTCATGTCCATTGAGACGGTTATGCGATCCAACCATCTTATTCTCTGTTGTCCCCTTCTCCTCCCGTCTTCAGTCTTTCCCAGCATCAGGGTCTTTTCCAAGGAGTTGGTTCTTCGCATCAGGTGGCCAAAGTATTATAGTTTCAGCTTCAGCATCAGTCCTTCCAATCAGTATTCAGGACTGATTTCCTTTAGGATGGATTGGTTGGAGCTCCTTGCAGTCCAAAGGACTCTCAAGAGTCTTCTCTAACACCACAGTTCAAAAGCATCAATTCTTCAGTGCTCAGCTTTCTTTATAGTCCAACTCTAACATCCATACATGACTACTGGAAAAGCCATACCTTTAACTAGATGGACCTTTGTTGGTAAAGTGATGTCTCTGCTTTTTCATATGCTGTCTAGGTTGGTCATAAATTTTCTTCCAAGGAGCAAGCGTCTTCTAATTTCATGGCTGCAGTCACCATCTGAAGTGATTTTGGAGCCCCCCAAAATAAACTCTGTCACCATCTATTTGCCATGAAGTGATGGGACTGGATTCCATGATCTTAGTTTTCTGAATGTTGAGCTTTAAGCCAACTTTTTCACTCTCCTCTTTCACTTTCATCAAGAGGCTCTTTAGTTCTTCACTTTCTGCCATAAGGGTGGTGTCATCTGCATATCTGAGGTTATTGATATTTCTCCCAGAAATCCCGATTCCAGCTGTGCTTCATCCAGCCCAGCATTTCATATGATGTACTCTGCATATAAGTTAAATAAGCAAGGTGACAATATACAGCCTTGATGTACTCCTTTCCCAATTTGGAACCAGTCTGTTGTTCCATGTCCAGTTCTAACTGTTGCTTCCTGACCTGCATACAGATTTCTCAGGAGGCAGGTCATGTAGTCTGGTATTCCCATCTCTTTTAGAATTTTCCACATTTTTTTGTGATCCACACAGTCAAAGGCTTTGGTGTAGTCAATAAAGCAAAAGTAGATGTTTTTCTGGAGCTCTCTTGCTTTTTCAATGATCCAACAGATGTTGGCAATTTGATCTCTGGTTCCTCTGCCTTTTCTAAATCCAGCTTGAACATCTGGAATTTCATGGTTCACGTACTGTTGAAGCCTGGCATGGAGAATTTTGAGCATTACTTACATAGTGTGTGAGATGAGTGCAATTGTGTGGTAGTTAGAACATTCTTTGACATTGCCTTTCTTGGAATTTGAATGAAAACTAACCTTTTCCAGTCCTCTGGCCACTGCTGAGTTTCCCAGCTTTGCTGGCATATTGAGTGCAGCACTTTCACAGCATCATCTTTTAGGACTTGAAATAGCTCAACTGGAATTCCATCACCTCCACTCGCTTTATTCATAGTGATGCTTCCTAAGGCCCAGGACTTTGCATCCCAGGATGTCTGGCTCTAGGTAAATGATCACACCATCATGGTTATCTGGGTCATGAAGATCTTTTTTGTATAGTTCTGTGTATTTTTGCCACCTCTTCTTAATATCTTCTGCTTCTGTTAGATCCATACCATTTCTTCCTTTATTGTGTCCATCTTTGCATGAAATATTCCCTTGGTATCTCTAATTTTCTTGAAGAGATCGCTAGTCTTTCCCATTCTATTGTCTTCCTCTATTTCTTTGCATTGATCGCTGAGAAACTGTGCCCAACATGTTGGCAAAGTCAATTTACTGAGTGTGTAACTTGTACATAATAAATAATTTCCTTTAATGCAATTGTCTAATCTATTGTTTGCCATCTTGTTAAGAGTTCAGGGTAGCTAGGAAAAAAATTTGAGGTTCTAGATTCCTTGTGAGAACAGGCTGTTACTTACTGAATAGTTGCTTTTCAGGCTCTTGGTAAAAGTACTCAAAGCTTTATTGTCACCTTTGATGTCCACTCCAAACACCTCAATATTTATCTTTAGAAAAAAAAGAATTTCTGGTGTTGTTTCTAAAAGTAGTAATTATCCTCTCCGCAAACCCCTTTTAGTCCTATTTAGCTTGAGTTTAGCACATAAATTAAACATCAAAGGGCCTAGGAATGGGGCTGAAATCCCAATAATATCTCCTGAGTTCTCCAACCGTCCATCCTTCAGATGGGATCAGCAGGCAGTGATTTGGGGACCTTGTCTTGGTCAACCTCGGAAGATGGCATTATATTTCCTTTCCGTTTCTTCTTTCCCTCAACAAGAAAACCTTGACCTTTGTGTTTGTAAACAATTTATACAGATAGTTTTCTCTGCTGCATATTCAGTATTTGTCAGTGGAGTGCTCTCAGATGTTGTTCTGATATTAGAGGCTGCCTGTTCTTTGTTAAGGTGCAGGTAAGAGATTTTTTCGTAAGACCCTCTCTACGTGCAGGATCTGAGGAGAGTCTCATTAGGCTGTATTTTCCCGAAGTCTTATTCTGCTCCTGTTTTCTACTGAATCTAATTTCCTGTTGTGTTCTTTCTTTTCTCCTTCATAATGCTATCTGAATGTTGGTATACGAGGGAAGATAGAGGAAGATGGATATCTATCATATGAGAGGGTGTGCTTTATTTATCTTGGTACTGCCAGAGCCTCGCTCAGTGCTAAGCACCTGAGCACTGAATACTTAGAGAGTACTTAGTAGGTGTTTTTTTCCCCTTTATTTTTGGTTGCACTGGGTCTTTGTTGCTGCATGCAGGCTTTCTCTCGTGGTGGTGAGTGGGGGCTACTCTTTGTTGTGGTGCTTGGGCTTCGCATTGTGGTGGCTTCTAGGGCCTGTGGGCTTCAGTCGTTGTGGCATGGGGGCTCATTAGTGGTGGCTCTCTGGCTGAGTTGCCCCATGGCATGTGGAATCTTCCCAGATCAGACCAGGGATCAAACCTGTGTCCCCTGCATTGACAGGTGGACTGTTAGCCACTGTACCAGCAGGGAACTCCAGTAAGTGTTTGTTGAACGGATGAAAGAATGATGTTCAGGAACATTAGGGACAGACAGTTATAGGAACGTTTCTTCTGTTATTGAGTATAACACAGAGGAAATAGATAGGCTGTGCTCAGAGAGAATGAGGTGAGACTTCAGGGAGAACCATGTGACTCTCAGGCATTTGGGACCTAAGGACTTTAACCTGGAAAAGCTGGAAGTCTTTTCCAGGTAAATACTGGAGAAAATATAAAGAATGGGAGATGGTTATTTTTGGAAAATGGTCTTGCTTAGCATCAAAGGTCTTAATGAACATTTCTATATTTGTGTTTCACAGGTGTGTTCCATAGAATACCTGCATCAGAATCCACTGGTGTGCTTTGTTGTTGTTCAGTCCTCAGTCACGTCCGACTCTTTGCAACCCCATGGTCTGCAGCACACCAGGCTTCCCTGTCCTTCACTATCTCCCAGAGCTTGCTCAAACTCATGTCCATTAAGTCAGTGATGCCATCCAACCATCTAATCCTCTGTTGCCCGTATCTCCTCCTGCCCTCAATCTTTCTCAGCATCAGGGTCTTTTCTAATGAGTCAGTTTTTCGCATCAGGTGGCCAAAGTATTGGAGTTTCAGTCTCAGCATCAGTCCTTCTAATGAGTATTCAGGACTGACTTCCTTTAGGACTGACTAGTTTAATCTCCTTGCAGTCCAAGGGACTCTCAAGAGTCTTCTCCAACACCACAGTTCAAAAGCATCAATTCTTTGGCGCTCAGCCTTCTTTATGGTCCAACTCTCATATTTGTACATGACTACTTGGAAAAACCATAGCTTTGAGTATACAGACCTTTACTGGCAAAGTAATGTCTCTGCTTTTTAATACGCTGTCTAGGTTTGTCATAGCTTTTCTTCTAAGGAGCAAGCATCTTTTAATTTCATGGCTGTAGTCACCATCTGCAGTGATTTTTGAGCCCAAGAAAATAAAGTCTCTCACTGTTTCCATTGTTTCCCCATCTATTTGCCATGAAGTGATGGGACTGGATGCCCCTGATCTTCGTTTTTTGAATGTTGAGTTTTAAGCCAGCTTTTTCACCAGGGTGCTTACTTGCATCTTAAACAAATACCACAAGGGATTCTCCCACAAACCGAAATGTGAAGATAATTGTTCCAATTAATGTTTTTATTCTATAGCCCAGGCCATCACCATCTCTCTCCTGGATTCCTACTCCCTCTTCCCAGTGTGTTCTCTAAACAGCAGCAGCCAGAATGAGCTTTGGATCATGTCACTTCTCTGCTTTGAGTCCTTCAACAACTTCCCGCTAGAATTAAGTCTAAACTTCTTACTGTGGCTTAGAAGTCCCTGCGTGATCTTTTTTGCTAATCTTATCTCATTTCATGCTCCTCTTCAGTCACCCTACTTCAGTCCTACCAGCTTTTAGTGCCTCAAACAAGCCAAGTCATTCCCTTTTCAAAGACTTGACCGATATTATTTCCTCTTACCTTAAGATCGCCTCTCTTCTGCCTAACCCTTCCTGTTGCTTGAGTGTTACCTTGTCAGAGAGGCCTTTTCCCTAAGGCCAGAGTGTGGCAGCACAGGATTAAGGTGCGTATGGAAGCAAATATCAGAAAACCATAACCCAAACTGGCTAAAACAGGAGGGCAGGCTCCAGGCACAGCCTCCCACAGCCTGCTCACACCGTGCCTCCTGGCCAGACCATCTTTGAGTGTTGATGTTATCCCTACTTCTGTGTTATGATCATTCCTAGGTTGGTTGCAAGATGGTTGCAGTGGTGCTAGGCATGTATCTCATCTTGTCTCAGCTGCATCTAGAGGCACAAGAAAAACTCTTCTGGGAGCCTTCAGGAGAGAGGAAGCTGTTTTTAGAAGCCCCCTCCCTCACAAGATTTTTCTTTCTTTTGGCCACACTGTGGGATCTTAATTCCCCAACCAAGGATGGAAGCCAGTGCCCCCTACAGTGGAAGCACGGAATCTTAACTACAGGATCACCTAGGAAGTTCCCAAAAGATTTTTCTTTGTCTCATTGGCCAGAATTGAGTCATAAGCTAATTTATAAACCAATCACTGGCTTGGGGGGCAGGGGATTTGGGTTTATTGTGATCAACCTTGAATAGAGATTCTTATTCTATTTTGTACCAACTACACCTTAGGCAGTTTTGTGAAATCTACAGACCCCTTCTCAGAATAATGATTTTGAATGAATATCATTGAAATCAACTATAAAGAAATATACTTAACAAAATTACTAAACATGTGATCTAATGTTAGACTCTAGTAGTAATTAATAATTAGTGTAGTTTTAAAGTAGTGACTAATATGAGTGATATTCTAAGATATCTGCGACAACTGTAATGTGACTTGAAAATATCTGTAATTTCTATCAGTGACAAATTGGTATTATGAATACTATTTGGTTTCCTGCCTATACTGATGGTTGAAGGAAATGCTAAATTTCATTTAGAGGTTAATTAAAGTATAGGGGTGATTTTTTTCCTCCATTAAATTCATGGATACCCTGAACTTAATTCTAGGTTAAGAACACCTGGCCTAGACTAGTCTTTGTGATCCCATGGACTGTAGCCTGCCACACTCCTCTGTCCATGGAATTCTCTAGACAAGAGTACTGGAGTGGGTTGCCAGTTCCTTTTCCTGGGGATCTTCCCAACCCAGGGTTTGAACCCTGGTCTCCTGTGTTGCAGGCAGACTCTTTGCCATTTGAGCCACCAAGGAAGTCCCTTTTTAAACATTAAAAAAAGATTAAGTAATGTATTTAAAGTGTTAAGCATAGTGCCTAGTACATGATTTAATATCAGCCTTTACTATCAGGACAACATTTGACAACTTGAGAGTACTCCAGAGATATGTGTTGAATTCTCAGAAGGGAAAACTATGTGTCTGGATTGTTTATAAACCACTGTGGCCAAGGTGTTCAAGAAATGATTGCTTAAAAAACAGATATACACAAAAGCCTTGGGAATCCAAACCACAGAATAATATAATTTAAATCAATTCATTTTATCTTGACAGACTAGGAATGGGGTTTCAGTGCAATATGTGAATATACTACTCAAAACAATTTCACATATGAATTCCAAAGCAGTTAGAAAAATGTCAAGTGAGTGAAACAAGTAGCTGGATGGACTAGAACCAATCAAGAAATATTCAAAATCTTGCCAAACTTATGAAAGTCACTAGTCAGAGAACTTGTTCCCTAATGCCATAGTTCAGCATCACCATTCACTGTGATTGATGTGCCTGGACTGTAACTCACTCAAGTTACATTGCTGATACTGGATAAGGCAGGATCAGGACTTGGCTCTTCATTCTATGGTGTGGTCACCTTGGCTCAGTGCTTGTTTTTTCAGGCTTGCACCAGAAATAGTTATTCATTAAATTCTAGTTCCTTACCCACCTCCCTTAAAAGGGATGTGATTTTGTGACCATTAGGATATCATATTTTGGTCAAAAAGGTCTTCTTGACCCTCAAGATGGGTGAGGCGGGGAGAGGCATTTGCTCTGCAGAGGTGTGTTTGGATCTGGAGGAAAAACTTAAAGAGATGGATGTTTTTTCTTTTTTTAATTTAGTTTTTATTATATATTAGAATATAGTTGATATACAACATTGTGTTAGTTTCAGGTGTACAGCAAGTGATTCAGTTATATATATATCCATTTTCCCCCATATTCTTCTTCCATATAGGTTATTATAGAGTGTTGAGTTCCCTGTGCCATACAGTAGGTGAGATGGCTGTTTTCTGATGACTCGTCTTGTATGTTCTCTTCGTAAAAGAGTAACTTCCATGTTTCCAGAAGTGCTCTTTTGTTCAGTTACCATTGGTTAGTTGTTTGGAAGCATTGTCTCCTATAGGCTAAGCACCCAAGGTTTGGAATCAGGCAGACCTGAGTTCAAATTTTGACTCTGCCATTTTTCTGTCTGTGTGACAATTAACAATTAATTGTGAGCAATTAACCTTAATAATAATAAAACAATGATAATAATAATAAATTGCAGTAGTAGTCATGGCAGGAGTAGTAGTAGTAGCAGCTGCAGCAGTAGTTGTAATCACATATTGAGGATTTACTAGGCTAAATTCTTTGTATGGACTCTAATTTTTACAACTCTAAGAAATAGTTTACACTTTTATACTTTTATTCTCACTTTGCAAATGAGGACGTGAGACTAAAATAAATAGGTTATGTAACTTGCCTTTAAACTTTATTTTCCTTTTCCTACAACGTGGAGATAATTGTGCTACCTGTCTTGTGAAGTTGCTGTAAAGATTAAATTACTGTGTTGCAGGTTTTTCAGTGCAACAATATAATAAACACTCAGTAAGTGGGAGTGTTTGCTAGTATTAGAATACCTAATTTATTTTGCTAAAATAATAGAGTAATTGGTTTCACTTGTTCAAGGAGAGCTGCTGTGGATTAATAATAATTAGCACTTGTGACTCAAGGGTAGATAAATTCTAAGCATAGTCTCTCATCACGATGATTCCATCCTTTTTGCAAAACAATTTCTGGGCCTTTATGAACATGATTTGGCAACTGTAGCCACTATTGTCATATTAAGAAAAACTTTAGCAAGGAATGTCTTTTTGTCTTTTTTTTTCCTCTGCTCAATTCACTCTTATTCAAAGTGGCTTTGGCTTGATTTTTGATATTCAAAGTGACATGTGGCTTCTTAATCCTGTTACCAATGTTGGCAAATCAGGAAAGGGATATCAGAAATATCTTAGGCCAAATTGTTATGGACTGGGTGACTTAGACAACAGGCAGTTATTTCTCTCAGTTCTAGAAGCTGGAAGTCGGAGAACAAGATGCCAGCATGGCTGGGTTCTTGATGAGTGCTCCTTCCTGGTTTAAAGAAAGCTGTCTTCTTGCTGTGTCCTCACATGGCACAAAGAGCAGAGGTAGCTTTCTGGCCTCTTATTCTAAGGGTGCTAACCTGATTCATGAGAGCTACGCTCTCATGATCTAATTACCCCTCAAAGGCCCCACTGCCAAATATCATCACGTTGGGGGATTAGATTTCAACACATGAATACTGAGGGACACAAACACTCAGCTCATAACATCTATGAAACTATGTTTTCAGTATGAAATTTCTCTGTTGGACTGAAAAAAAAAAAAGTGAAAGTGTTAGTCGCTCAGTCGTGTCTGACTCTACAACTCCATGGAGCGTAGCCTGCCAAGCTCCTCTGTCTATGGAATTCTCCAGGCAGAAATACTGGAGTGGGTAGCCATTCCCTTTTCCAGGCGATCCTCCTGACCCAGGTATTGAACCTGGGTCTCCTGCACTGTAGGCAGATTCTTTACCGTTTGAGCCACCAGGGAAGCCCCATTCTTGGATTACTTTATTTAAAATTACTTAAATCAACTGATTGCTTATGTCCAATATCAAAACTTTATTTAAGAAGACATTAGGGGGACTTCCTTGGTGGGCCAGTGGTTAGGAATAAACCTTGCAATGCAGGGGATGCAGGTTTGATCCCTGGTGGGGTATCCAAGATCCTACATGCTATGGAGCAACTAAGACCATGTCAAAACTAGAGCTCATTTGCAGCAAAGAAAGATCACACATGACCTCACATGCCACAGCTAAGACCCAACACAGTCAAGTAAATAAGTATTAAAAAAAAAGGAAGACATTAGGAGTGAAGTTCATGGTCTTTTACTAAGAAGGGATCTGTCTACTATTTACTGAGCTGTAAGAACACATTGTGTGTGTGTGTGTGTGTGTGTGTGTGTGTGTGTGTGTGTGTGTGTGTGTGTGTGTGTGTGAACAGAGATTTCTCTGGCCAACAGTAAAGCTCCCGGTAGCCTTGGATGTGAGTGCCACCTGCTGGATGTTGCACACAAATATTTTCCTGTACTTCAGTCCAGAAATAGGGGAGTTATTTGCAGTTATGGGAACAAGCCCAACTAACACCCCTTTGATTTTAGGTCACAAGGACAGCTGTAATGTCTAATAAGTAATGTGATCTTTGGGTAAGTGTGCAGATTTGTAAGAAAAACATACTCAGGAAACAAACTCAATTTAAAAACATTCCACCGAGCTATTGTCTATAAGCTTGCCTGTGCCGAGAATATAGTAAATAGTTCTCTGTTTAGATTATGAGCTCATGAGTTTTATATGTTGGTGACATAGGCAGTTGGTGGGTGGCTTTTACCATAAGAAGCCTATACCTGTATCTTGTAGCAGGGTAGGAAATTAGGGACTCCTTGACTGTGGCTATGTGTTAGCTTGAATGCCAAATATGTCATCGCATCCTAAAATTTTGGCTTTGGAGCCATAGCCCCTGTTTGGAGTTTAGTGGAGAAGCATCTCTTAGCATTGCTTCACTCTAATGGGTTCTGTGGCGATGACTTCACCTGTGACTTACGGGGCAATTCTGTAGACTGGGTCTCATAGCTTTGGGGCAATTTGTAATTTCCATGAGGTCAAGAAGGTAGACGTGACTCTTTATAAACACATGTATACATTCTGTTAAGAGCTTGATGATGTTTATATCACATTAGCCCTTTGGAAGGAAATGAAAATTGTGTAGCATTGAGTACATTGACTACGTGGGAGAAGGGCAGGAAGAGGCCCTAGGAGAGGGACAATCACTGTAGCTTTTTCCTTGGGTCATTTCAAAAAACAATCACTTTTGTAGAAATTTTAAAGTTCTAGGAGTTGGTCCTCAGGTTATCACTGACCCAAGGATTGTCTTTAGTATATTCTTGACATCATGAGACCAGTTTTCTGCTTTCAGGATTTTATAGAAACTTGTGGCATGAATTTGTTCTGCCTTGGTTCCTTTTTTCTATCACTGGAAAACATCATGTATAATTCACAAAGGAGTCTGCTGGGCTAAAGCAAAATTCTCTTTCTTTGTTCAAAAGTTTGTTAATGGGCTTTTGTGGCTTAATTTCTAAAGCTACAAAATAGGACTCAGATTTGGAAAGGGCTCAAGGCAGAAAAAGCTTTCTGTTTTTATTTCTGGGTACGTCTATTTCAGAACCCAGATAATGCAAGGAGGTTGCAATCTGGTATTTTATGGGGAAATAATAGGTGGTTGATGATATTTTTCCTGAGATTTTTAGTTGACAAGAATCTATATGAAGGATGTTAACTAGAGTTATTGTGGTGATCCTTACACAATGCATGTGTTCTAAGTCACTCCAGTTGTGTCCAACTCTTTGCAACCCCATGGACTGTAGCCCGTCAGGCTCCTCTGTCCATGGGATTCTCCAGGCAAGAATACCGGAGTGGGTTGCCATGCCCTCCTCCAGGGGATCTTCCCGACTCAGAAATTGAACCCGTGTCTCATTTTGTCTCTGGCATTGGCAGGAGGGTTCTTTACTACTAGTGCCACCTTAGAAGCCCTTACACAATGTATACAAATATAGAATCATTCTGTTGTACAACCAAAGCTAATACAATGTTATATGTCAATTACACCTCAATAAAAAAGGATCTATATTGTATGAGATAGCATGACATTTGGCACTCTTGTCTGTACCTACATCAATGCTAAGCGAATACAGAATGGAGATGTTACTTCTTAAACTTACCATGGCACAATCAGATCATGAGACTGAAGTATTCTGTCCTTGCTAATGGTTGTACATTCAGATTGTTAGCTTCTCTCTGTCTGTGCATCCTGATTTGACCTAGATATGTGGGCTGGAAAGCATGAAGCTACTCTTCACTGGGTGAACATCTCTTGGACAAATAATTAGCGCTATGCCTGTTCAATGTTTCTTGCATTTCTAGTCTGGGGCAACATTTGCAAATTTGGGGGTTTCCTTCCTCCAGCTCCTCTATCCCATGGTACATAATCCCCAGCAGTTTTTTAAACTGAGATTTTCAAATTACTTGAGCTGCTCTTACAGTTAGTCTAATAGTGATAGCGTATAGATTTGTGTTATAGTCATAGAATCTTCTTGATTTCACACTGAATGGATTTTAGTTCTCTTCTCCGATTTTTTTCATCATTGGAGTCTCATAAAGTGTTGCTATGCAAAAATTTGGTCCTGAGCCCATGTGGAACATAAGAGAAATTACAGAGTTACATAGTCAAATGCTGTAGAAGTCATCAGGTTTTGTAAAAAGAGTTTGAAACAAGACAGGAATGGAAGTGCAAATCTCAGTGGGTTCTTAGTGTTTCATCACAAAGTTTTGTGGTAAAACCAAGATGAAACCACAAGCTTCACTGTTGGGCAGACTACCACTGGAGGAACAATTGATTTAAGGTTAGCCAAGGTCAGGCGGAAACTTGGCTTTTTTTATTCATATGTTCAAACCCCAGACCTACTGAGTTTTGCATGGTTTGGGGTTTCCAAAACAGAAAGCATTTTGGGACCCAGTCCAAAGCCAAGGCCTGAGGACTAAGGGTAAGAGAAAGTCATTCTGTCTTGGTTTGTTAGCAGTGCTAAGGTGAGGGATTTTTATTCTGATTACTAGCCGAACCTTATTTACTTAAACTTTGGAAGTTTACGAAAACAAACTGTATTTTCTCCCTGTCTGTCTACCCAATAGGAAAACCAGGATTCTTCTCAGAGTCTCCAGACATTTCTACAGACCACAGAAAGATTTATTTCTTGAAAGATTTCGTGACTGCACTTACCAGCATGCATAGACTATATTCAATTTCTTTGGCTCAGTATTTAGGTAATTCTCTAGGAGTAAAGGTATCAAGGTTGCCTAGTTTGAAAGAACTGGACCTAGCTAAATAGTCTGAAAAAATCAAGTTGCTCTTTCAGAATAAAAATTTGAAGAAAACAAAAGAAACAGTTAAGCTCAGAGCCTAAGGCCAGTCCCTCAGGGGAGCGTGGGATATATGACACAGGAAAGTCTCACTTGTGGGCAACTTGTGGGCAGCCCAAGTTCTGACTGGGGCATTATCATTGGGTGGTATGAGGCTGGGAATGACTCTAGTGGCAGGACCAAATCTTCTGTGAGGTGGCAAAATCATTCAAGTCAGTTAGATATGTTTTCAGCTGCGAATTATGGAAAACCCTTCTCCAAGGTTTCAGTTTTACAGGGTGTTAATTGCTTCTCAACAGAAATTCTAAACCTGGCAAGGTGGCTCGCCAGTGCTTTTTCCTTCTTCCCACTTCACTGTCCTCCTTACTATAGTCACCTTAGGATCTCCGAATGGCTGCCATGGTTCCAGGCTTCTTTTGTGCTGTCTAGACAGGAAGAAGGAGCTAAAGGGCGAAGGGCAAAAGATTAATGACAAAATGATGAAAAGGCCATTTTATAAGAGAAACAAGAGCTTATCCAAAAGACTTACCCTGCAGGTTTTCATATATGTTGACTGGTTCATCCAGTTAGCAATAGCCACCTCAACTAGCTCAATTTAGGTGGTCAACAATGAGAGGACATCCTGGAACCACACAAAGGAGCAGGTGTGGAGTACTCATTCTAGGGTAAGTCTCACCTACAAATCAGGCTCATAGAATAATGGCCAGCTGCTGCTGCTGCTGCTGCTGCTGCTGCTAAGTCGCTTCAGTCGTGTCCAACTCTGTGCGACCCCATAGACAGCAGCCCACCAGGCTCCGCCGTCCCTGGGATTCTCCAGGCAAGAGTACTGGAGTGGGTTGCCATTTCCTTCTCCAATGCATGAAAGTGAAAAGTGAAAGTGAAGTCGCTCAGTCTCGTCTGACTCTTTGCGACCCCATGGACTGCAGCCTACCAGGCTCCTCCGTCCATGGGATTTTCCAGACAAGAGTCCTGGAGTGGGGTGCCATTGCCTTCTCTGATAATGGCCAGCAGAGAGCCTCAAAGCAACACTGTAGAGGACTCTCAAAGAGCAGGTTCTCTGTGCAAGTTCATGGAGAAGTCTGGGGGCGTGGGAGTTAGGTGATCACAGAGTGACTGTGTAAGCAACAGTGATTGGACATGGGTGGTTAAACCATTGTGTTATGAGCTATTGTTTCCCATTAGAGTTCTCAGAACAAGAAAACCAGCTCAGCCCCACATCTTTCAGGGTCTTTAGGAAGAATTTCTCCCTTTTTCCCTCCCTTCCTACCTTTCTTCCTCTTTCTCTACTTCTCTTCTTTCCTTCCATTCATCCTTTAAACTTTTAATCATGAAAAAAATCTCAGCATACAGAAAAAGAGAAGGAATATAACTAATACCCACATACTTTAAGTATAATTGACACACAATATTATATTAGTTTCAGGTGTGCAACTTAATGATTCAACGTTTGTATACATTACAAAATGATTACCAGGGTAAGTCTAGTTACCATCTGTCAACATCAAAATTACCAAATAGTTTTTCTTGTGATGAGAACTTTTAAGATTTACTTTCTTAGCGCCTTTGAAATTTGCTGTGCGGTATTTGACTATAGTCATCATGCTGCACATTATATCACATCCTGATGACATTTATTTTATTTATTTTAAAGTTTTATTTATTTATTTAGGCTGTGCTGTATGGCTCTTGGGATCCTAGTTCCCCCACCAGGGATTGAACCCTGGACCCATGGCAGTGAAAGCCACTGCACCGTCAGAGAATTCCCATCCATGACATTTATTTTATAACTGGAAGTTTGTACTTCTTGATCCCCTTCATCCATTTTGTCCACCCATCCAAACTCCCACCTTTCTGCCGACCACCTATCTGTTCTTTGTATCTATGAGTTTGTTTTGTTTGTCCATTCGGTTTGTTTCTTAGATTCCACATATAACTGAACTCATATGGTATTTGTCTTTCTCTGATTTATTTCACTTAGTGAATATCCATATTTTGAGATCCATCCATATTTTTGCAAATGGCAAGATTTCATTCTTCTTTATGACTGAATAGGATTTCATCGTGGGGCTTTCTAGGTGGCTCTAGTGGCAAAGGACCCGCCTGCTAATGCAGGAGATGTAAGAGACTCAGGTTCGATCCCTGGGTTGGGAAGACCCCTGGAGGAGGGCATGGCAACCCATTCCAGCATTCTTGCCTGGAGAATCCCATGGACAGAGGAGCCTGGTGGGTTACAGTTCATAGTGTTGCAAAGAGTTGGACATGACTGAAGTGACTTAGCATGCGTGCATGTGGGATTCCATTGTATAGACACATCACATCTTCTTTATCCATTTAACTGTCAGTGGACACTTAAGTTAGTTCCATGTCTTGACTGTTGTAAATAATGTGACAATAAAACAAGAAATATTGTAAAGAAAGTGAGGCAAGAGGAATCCATGAAGCAAGTGTGCACAGAACACAGAGTGTCTGCCCAGCCTTATCCTTAAAGCTGATGCTATTCTAGTAATCACCTGCGAAACATGTCTCTGTATACAAAACTCACATCAGAGAAAGACATGGCTCAGAAAACATTAATTTTCTAATAGTATTTTTTCTAACTGTATCCAAACTCTAAGGAAGAGAAGAAAGTCAGGATAGAAAACATTTTGCAAGTTCTTCTACTACACCCTTTTCTTCTCTTTTTAAGTTATAAAAATTTTTTGCTAGCGAAAAATTGTTAAGATAGACACTCATGTATGTGCCACCTAGAATTAAAAATGGAAATTTAGGAGTAATTTTGCATTTTCAAAAGAGAACAACAAATCTTATTATTCAAGTGCAAATGTATTTCAGGGAAAGAAATAAAGGTGTAAGTAAAATATTCCAGAGAAGGTTTATTTTGGGGATTAAACAATGTAGAAAAATTGGAGAAAGAGAAAGATTAGTTTGATTTGCGGAGACTTCATCGTCAGGATGAAATTGCATGAAAAGAGTAAAAGGAAGCAAGATCAGTTGGTCCCAGGCACTGTCTCATGCTTACCTCGTGTGAGGAACTGCCTTTTTTTCCCCTGCATTTGGTGTCAAAGTTTGTAAAGTATTGTCAGCTAAGAAGCCCAATCCTGGGCTTCCCTGGTGGCTGAGGAGTAAAGAACCTACCAATGAAGGAGACATGAGTTCCATCTCTGGTCCAGGAAGATCCCACGTCGCAGATCAACTGAGCCCGCGCCACAACTACTCTGCCTGTGCTCTAAAGCCTGGGAACTGCAACCAATGAGCCTACTTGTCCTAGAACCCGTGCTCTGCAACAAGGGAAGCCACCGCAGTGAGAAGCCTGTGTACTGCAACAAAGAGTGCCCCCCCTCTCACCACACCTAGAGAAAAGCCTGAGCTGCCACAAAGACCCAGCACAGCCAAGAATAAGTAAATAAAATTTTTAAAAAATGGATAATTAGAAAAAAAAGAAGCCTAATCCTCACCACCGGCTAGTGCTGATGGCCAGTCCCAGACAGCCCTGGAGACGATGGATGCTGTGTGCCCCACGTCCCTTCCTGGGGCAGAGCTGTTCCTTTCTCCTCCACCGTGAGCCCATCAAGAGCTGTGAGGGAGCCAACCTGTGATGCCCAGATTCCAGCCAAATTCAACTCCTTTCAGGTGATTGGTGGTGGTGAAAAAAACAACAACAGTGGGGGTCAGATTAAGAATCAAGGGTGACAAGTGAGATTAGTGGCTCAGACAGTCAGCCTGAGGAAGGGCTGGCTTACAGCGTCAGTGTTCAGGATGCTGGCTGTTTTCTCTACCCTTCCTCATGTTTCTGGAGGACTTGATCCTGGAAGTTACCCACCATCCCTTAATAATCAAGGCAGAGAGACTGAGCACTGTGAATCTGGACATTCATCCCTTTCTAAACCACCTTGTTTGAAAGATTAGGTTTTTAGGCTGCTTAAAGGGCAAGCAAAATTGTTCTGCTGTCTTCCTTCTTGAGTGTTCCTTTGCCATACTCATTTTCCCCTGGTTACCGTTCTGGGTCTGCTTTTGCTGCTGTTTGTCTCATCAAACCTCCTGTTTATAGGCTGCTTGGCTACAGGGGAAAAAGAGGTCTTGGCACTGACTCCCTCTGTATCTCTTTGGGGCCAATATATTCTTTTTTGTTTTTCTATTTGTCCTGGTTCTCTTCCTTTTAATCAGGTAAAATGGACCTCAGGGCTCTACTGATGGGAGAGGGCTATCAAAAGCAATATTCAGAGGGTTTGCTTGCCTAAAAGTTAGCCAGCCAGAACCCCACTCTTGTACAAGGCCATATGTTCTCTAAGGAAGTGGAGTCCATTAATAGATGTTGTTGCCTGAGGGTTTTTTATTCTTTCCTCTTTCAGATTTTGAAGGATGTCTAAAGTGTTTATTATTAGCCTAAACCGAGAGCAAGTGAATGTCCTTATCATTCAAAAACAAATACACCTGTCTGGCAGCAGAAACTCTGCCTGGCTTTATGAACCAGGAAAATCAACACTGTATTCAGAGCTCAGCCAGTAAATCTGAGGGGCCTGTAAAATCATGTTGGAGAAGGGGTTCATTGTGGAAAGATCCAAACTTACACAGGCTCAAGATTCCCACTGGAAGACCAGACTTTGTCTGCACAGACACTGCCTAGTATTTATAAGCCTTATACCAGGGGTCCCAACCTCCGGGATCTAATGCCTGATGATCTGAGGTGGAGCTGATGTAGAAATAATATAAACAAAGTCCACAATAAATGTAATGTGCTTGAATCATACCCCCACCCCACCACCACCCGTCCGTGGAAAAATTGTCTTCCATGAAATTAGTTCCTCGTGCCAAAAATGTTGAGGACCATTGTGTTATACTTCTGAATGTGGAATGTAAGAACTCTGAGGGGTTAGAACATAAAAATTCGCAGGGAAGAAACCTGTGGGATAAAGGGAAACCAATATCCTGTGATTGCTGTCATATTAGTACTTCTTTCTATGTCCTGAGTGCCCCAGAACTTCATTGTTCAGGTTGGTGAAAAAGTAATTGCAGTTTCAGATCGTGAATTTTAAATCATTGTAACTGGGCTCAAACTCATCTTTATCAATCAAAATAGGAACCATTACAATCAACACATTTCTGCCAGAGAGAAATAAGTTTTTTTTTATTCCTGTAGCATAAAAATTTGTGTTTCAGGATTCAGTGAACTCTTGGAAAGCATTTTCTTCCTCCTGCTGGTTGTGGAAGCATTTTTCCTGAAAAAAGTTGTTGAGATGCTTGAAGGTGGTAGTCTCTTGGTGAGAGGTCAGGTGAATATGGTGGGTGAGGCAAAACTTCATAGCCCAATTCATTCAACTTTGGAAGTGTTGGTTGTGCAATGTGCGGTTGGGCATTGTCGTGAAGAATTGGGCCAATTCTGTTGACCAATGCCAGCTGCAGGCATTGCACTTTTCAGTGCATCTCATTGATTTGCTGAGCATACTTCTCAAATGTAATGGTTTCACCGGGATTCAGAAAGCTGTCGTGGATCAGACCAACAGCAGGCCACCAAACAGTGACCATGACCTTTTCTTGGTGCAAGTTTGGCTTTGGAAAGTGTTTTGGAGCTTCATCTCTGAGATTCAGTGACCACTGAGCTGATCGTTGCTGGTTGTCACATAAAATCCACTTTTCATTGCATATCACAATCCAATTGTGGAATGGTTTATTGTTGTTGCATAGAAGAAGAGATGACAGCACTTCAAAACAATCTTTTTTTTTAATTTTCAGTCAGCTCATGAGGCACTCATTTATAGAACTTTTTCACCTTTCCAATTTGCTTCAGATGCTGAACGATGGTAATGGTCAACACTGAGTTCTTTGGCAACTTCTCATGTAGTTGTAAGAGGATCAGCTTTGGTGATCCTCTCAATTGGTCGTTGTCAACTTCCGATGGCTGGCCACTGCACTCCTCATCTTCAAAACTCGCCTCTCCTTTGCAAAACTTCTTGAACCACCACTGTATGCTCTATGTGCTCATTAGTAGTTCCTGGGCCAAATGCATTGTTGATGTTGCCAGTTGTCTCCGCTGCTTTACAACCCATTTTGAATTCGAATAAGAAAATCGCTTGAATTTGCTTTTTGTCTAACATGATTTCCCTAGTCTAAAATAAATATGAAATATATAACAATCAATAAGTTATCAGTAAAAAATATAAAGTGAGAAACGAGCATTAAAATAATGTGTAACATAACCACATTTATTTAAGAATGTATTCCAATATCAAACAGCAAATTTCAACAATGCAAAACCTCAATTACTTGTCCACCAACCTGGTACTTTTCCTTTTTGCTGAAAGAGGAGCTAGTTTGGTTCCAAAACTTAGTCATGCTATTGTCCTGATTTCCTTTCTTCTAGAGTTAAAGATGACATTTAAGAGTAATTGTACTTTTCAAAAGGAGAAAGATATCTTGATACTGTCCCAGTTCACAAGGCCATTAACACCTAGTATTCATTCAATTATTTCACTAATCTTTGAGTGCCTGTGAATTTTAAAGCACTGTACTATTTATGGACAAAATAAAAGTACCACATATGGTCCTTTCCCTCTAGAAGCTTATGTTCTAATGGGGATATAAGACATTTACTGTTCCCCAACACACACCAGATCCACACACCCATTGCTCTCATCCTTTCATCATCAGCTTCAAGGATATTTTCACATTGAAGGCAGTTTCAGTAACCTGCTCTCCCTGACTCTTTCCCACTATAATTTTAGGCCATCTCAGATTGGTCCCAGATTGGAATATATATATATATTTGACAGCTTTAGAGTCATCTGAGCAGGTGGGATAGTGCTGTCACCTTTTACCTTAGCTGCTTGGATGTAGTTAGATGGTTTATCCATGAGGAGAGAGTCCTAGACCAAGAGTCTGGGTGAAGTGAGAAGGATAACATTTTTGATGGAATAAAAGCATTCAAGGACTTCTCTAGTTGTTAAGAATTCGCCTGTCAATGCAGCAGACATGGGTTCAATCCCTGATCTGGGAGGATTCCACATGCTGCCGAGCTTAGCCATCTCAATGAGAAGGCCCTAAGCACGGCAAGTAGAAAGTAGCCCCTGCTCACCACAACTAGAGAAAAGCTGGTGTGCAGAAACGAAGACCCAGCACAGCCAAAAAAATTTAAAAAAAAAGCATTCTGGATCCATTTCAAGAAATGGTCTCAAATTAAGGAATAACTGAACATATGGCTATTAGTATTAATGAATGCAGTCAACCAAATGTAGAACTTGTGTTTACTGCTTTTCAAACCTAGGATAGCCTACAAGAGAGTGTAAATTTTGAAGTTAGAAGGACTGTGTTCAAATTCTGCTCCACGTTTTGCTATCTGTACTTCCTAAGACCAATTTGTTTAGCTTCTAAGCCTCTATTTCCACCTCTGCAAAATGGTAATGAGCAATATTCACTTTTCACAGTGGTATGACGATTCAGTGAGACAAAGTATGTAAAAGCTCTTAGCTCCTTGCTCCCAAATGCTAATTCTGCCCCTAACTTTTCCTCTAGTTTTCTTTGGAGAATTATGCCTGTATTTCATTTTAGTCCATTCTTCCCCCTCACCCCAACCCCACTCCATTCTTGGCTTTTCTCATTGTTTTTATTCTTATTTTTTCTGGCTGATCTTGTCTCTTTGGTTTCCCCCTCTTTCCCCTCTATGGATGTTTGTTTTGACGGTGTATATTTTTCCATCATGAACTTTCCTTGAGTTCCTTTCTCATTTGCCTTTTTGCAGGCGTCTTTTGTTTTACCTGGGGCTCTAGTCCGGTGCACATTGATGTCAACATTGACTGCTGATTTTGGACTTCACTGAGGAAAAGAGGGTGAAAGCTGTGTCGAGACGGCTCTTACAGGGCCTAGAGAAAGGATAGTGGGAGGTTGAAGGGGTTAGTTGCTTGGGTATACATATTTTGCAGACGTTCATCTCAGCTCCTGGCCAGAAGTCTGACACTCTCCCCACAGGTCCTTGGGGGTTTTGAGTCAGCCCTGACTTCACTCTGCAGTGGAGTTGGGCTTTCCCCTCCCCAGCTTCCTGCTGTCTTACTATTTCTTAAACATGTTTTACCTATTATGCTCTTCTCTAACATTTCATTTATGTGGAATACCCACTTGGAAGAGGAGTTGTTTCTAAAGAGGGGAGGTCATTACTGATAATGGCAATAAGAATAATAGTTGCATATCAAGCACGGATGCTCACACACGGCCAAAAAGAAGACAGCAGGAACTCATGACCTTGTTGTTGGCCACAGATTCCTAACAGAGTCCAGAGAGTCCAAGAGATAGAAGCAAACTAAGGGAGTGGTGGATGGAGACAGGAAGGAGAAGCTAGGGAATATGTCTTGCATTTTAATTTCCAAGAATATTTATTCATCACCTACCCTGGCACAAGCAGGGTGCTAGGCTCCGGTTCTCATTTGATGAACAATATACAGAAAAGTTCTGTTTTTCATAACCTTTGATGTTTCCACTTATGTTTTAAGGAGTTTCAACCTTTCTGCCTCTCACATTTGAAATTTGGATGTAGTTTCCTATCTTGGAAGGGAAATTGGGACTCAAGGAGCAACAATAGATATTTTGGTGCTTATGGGCAGTGATTGGTGGCACATCACAATAACCTATTACATGTCCTTAGATATTTTTGTTATGGATATTTTAAGCAAATGTAGAGAGAATAACAGGATGAATGTTCATCACTCATCACTCAGCTTCAATAGTTAACAGCATTTTATCACTCTTGTTACATCTCCCATACTTCTATTTTTCTGAAAAGTTTTCATGCAAATTGCAGACATCATGTTATTTTACCTTTATTTCAGTCTTCATCTCCAGTAGGAAATGGCCTTTTTAAAAATATAACCACCCTACCATTAAGATATGTAACAAGATCAAAAATAATTATATATAATTTATTTATTTTACATGCAAATTTCTCCAATTATCTGAAAGATGCCTTTTCATATATTTGGTTTGTGTGGATAGAGGTCAAAGCAAGGCCTGCAAAAAAATTTCTTTTGATCATTCTGCCTTTTAAAGCTCCTATTCTACAATAATAGCCCCCCACTTCCATTTCCCTGGTCACAAAGAAGGGATCTCAGTAGCACGCCACAGCAACTATCATACCAAATATCTACAAAAATCACTTTAGGTTCTCAGAGGCAGAATATTCTATACTCAGGAATACTGCTTTGACTCATTTGCTGAGTGACATGGAAGGTTTCCAGATTCTATTGGGACCCAGAAAAGGAAGGGGATCTGTAGCAGGTCCTGACCATGATAAAAGTGGCTCAGTTGCTTGGGCCATATGTTGTGTAGATAGAGATATCTTTAGTGGCAAAAGATGCTATGGGGAGTGCATGGCAAGCTTGATAGAAATTGCTACATGAATCCCAGGATTCCAGCTGAATGCCACATCTTTTGCAGCAAAGAACTACACATCATTCATAGAACAGCTCCTCATAAGCTACTGAGCCCAGTTGTGCTGTAGCACCTAAAGACCTTTTGTCCAGGACTGGATTTTGTCAGAGGCACCATGTCAGAAGGTCAGATGGGCCCAGCAGCAATTCACTGTAAATGGGAATCAGTGCATCTAGGACTGGGCACAAATAGATGAGAGAGCACCATAAGCTGCATAAGCAAGTGGCTAGATTTCCATGCCCTCCTCTACTCTGCACTGGCCCCTCTTTCTCACATAGCATGTACGAACAGGGTTCTCGCAAGGGTACAAAGGCATGACCTTCTTACTTCTATCTCTGAAGGGCCAGAGCTCCCTGAGGGATTGGCCAAGTTCTCCATTGCAACTGCTTTGCAGTTTAGCTTCTTCCTTTTCCCAGTTCTGTTTGCCTTTTTTCTTTCTAAGGGTCTCCCCTGAGATTACTCTCTAATAATCTCTTGCACATAACTCTCTGTCTCAGCATCTGTTTCTCAAAGAACTCAATCTAAGACACTGTTACTCATCCTGTAGAACATCCTATATCCTGGATTTGGCTGGCTGTTTCTTTGCAGTGTGATTCTACAGTTTCATGTTTTAGTAGCCCCTATAAAGTGATAAAGCCAAAGACTTTATTAGATTCATGTGGTACGGTGTGATTCCTAATTACATCATGTTCCAGGGCATGTAGTGTCAGGATGTCTTGCTTTTAGTGATAATAACATTGCTTGGTTGGCTAAGATAGTGTCAGCCAATCCCTTCAATATGTTTTTTATTTTTATTTTTTTACAAAACCCTTTCTTTTCTTTTTTCTCCTTTCCCTTTCTCTTAATTCCTTCTGTCTTTCATTTGCCTTTCTTCCTCTAATCTTTTCACCTTCTCTTGTGTATATGTCTCAAATCTTCCAGTAGCACCCATGAAGGTTTATGCAAGAGAACCTAGGGCTCTAGAGATTGCTGGCAACAGATTCGATCTCTTGAGAAAGAGGAAGACTAACTGACCAGACAGAAAGAAAGTGGGTAGTTTTCCTATTCAAGTCCTTGAATACTCTTACTTTAATTCTGTGAAAATGAGTTTTTGTTTGGCCTGACAATGAATTAGAATGGTGAGTTTATACTGGATATAGACAACCATTTCATCAAAAAATAGTCCTTCACTTTCTTGACTTTTAACATCTCAAGGAATAATTATAGACATGGTCTCACTCTCACTTTTTATTGAAAAATATTTTTTTCAATTTTTAGTAGGCTTTTAATTTTGAGATAATTGTAATTCACATACAATGATAAGAAATAAAACTGAGAGAGCCCATATACCCTGTACTCATTGTCCTTTAGTGGTTTATTGTTTTTTTTTAGTTGCTCAGTCGTGTCTAACTCTTTGCCACCCCATGGACTATGGCCCACCAGGCTTCTCTGTCCATGAGATTTCCCGGGCAAGAATACTGGAGTGGGTTGCCCTTTCCTTCTCCAGGGGATCTTCCTGACCCAAGGATCCAACCCATACCTCTTGAGTCTCCTGCATTGGCAGGTGGATTCCTTACCACTGAGCCATCTGGGAAGCCCACTTGAATGTAGTAACCACCAATCAACTCAGTGGGATGCAGCTTACTTCATTTACACACAGAGCTGGCCAAAAATCTTGTGTTGAAAAGCATTAAGAAAGTGTTCATCTGAAAAGAAAGAAAAAATAATTTGAAAAGGATATCTGATCTTTCTCACACAACATGTTACAGTAAATATCTTAAAGTTGTTTTGATTGCCAGTAACAGAAAATAACAGGAACTAGCTTAGCCAAAAAGAAAAAGAAAGAAACAGGGATAGGTTATGAAATCTAAGAAGAAGTTATTTATTTGTCATTAAAGTTCCAAGAAAGGAGATAACTGGAAGTTAGAAAGCTGTCAGAGCCCAGGCCACCATTCCCTCTGTGTTCATATTCTTAGGAGAGAGATCATGATTGGCTATCTTGGTCAGGGATCTACTCCGAGTTAAATCAGCTATGGTCAAGGGGTCGAGGCCATTTAGTACAACTGTGGGGGGGGGGGGAAGTCCTCACTGAAGGGGATTTGAGTCGTGGCCTAGGTAGTTACTGCAAAAGTCAGTCAGTTCAGTTCAGTCACTCAGTCATGTCTGACTCTTTGCAACCCCATGGTCTGCAGCATGCCAGGCTTCCCTGTCCATCACCAACTCCTGGAGCTTGCTCAAACTCATGTCCATTGAGTTGGTGATGCCATCCAACCATCTCATCCTCTGTTGCCCCCTTCTCCTCCAGCCTTCAATCTTTCCCAGCATCAGGGTCTTTTCAAATGAGTCAGCTCTTCACATCAGGTGGCCAAAGTATTGGAGCTTCAGCTTCAGCATCAGTCCTTCCAATGAATATTCTGGACTGATTTCCTTTAGGATGGACTGATTTGATCTCCTTGCAGTCCAAGGGACTCTCAAGAGTCTTCTCCAACACCACAGTTCAAAAGCATCAATTCTTTGGCACTCAGCTTTCTTTATAGTCCAACTCTCACATCCATACATGACTACCGGAAAAACCATAGCCTTGACTAGACAGACCTTTAGAAGATGGCAGAGTAGAAGGATGTGCACTCATCTTCTCCTGAGAGAACTCCAAAATTACAACTTGCTGCTGAACAACCATCGACAGGAGAATGTTGGATCCCACCAAAAAAAGATACCCTATGCCCAAGGGCAAAGGAGAAGACCAAGTAAGATGGTAGGAGGGGTGAAATCACATTCAAACTCAAACCCCATACCCGCCAGAGATGCTCAGAGGGCTCAAACAAAACCTTGTGTGCACCAGGACACCCCACAGAGACTGAACCAGACCTGCCTTTGAGTGTTTGAGTGTCTCCTGCAGAGGTATGGGTCAGCAGTGGCCTGCCACAAGGGCAGGGGCTCTGGGTGCAGTAGACCTGGGTATAGGATAAGCCCTCTTGGAGGAGGTCGCCATTAACCACACCATAGAGCCGCCAAAAACTTACACAGGAATAGGGAAACAGGCTCTTGGAGGGCACAAACAAAACCTTGTGTGCACCAGGACCCAGAAAAAAGGAGTAGTGACCCCATAAGAGACTGACCCAGACTTGCCAATGAGTGTCCAGGAGTCTCCGGTGGAGGTGTGGGTCTGCGGTGGCCTGCTGCAGGGTCAGGGGCACTGAGTGCATAGTGCATGCACAGGACCTTTTGAAGGAGATGCCATTATTTCATTACCTCCACCATAGTTTGGCCTCAGGTCAAATAATAGGGAGGGAACATGGCCCCGCCCATCAACAGAAAATTGGATTAAAGATTTACTGAGCAAGGCCCCACCCATCAGCTTCAGCTGAAGCTAAAGCCCCCTCAGTCAGTCTCTCTCATCAGGAAGCTTCCATAAGCCTCTTATCCATCAGAGAGCAGACAGAATGAAAACCACAATCACAGAAAACTAATCAAACTGATCACATGGACCACAGCCTTGTCTAACTCAATGAAACTATGAGCCATGCTGCGTAAGGCCACCCAAGACGGACAGGTCATGGTGGAGAGTTCTGATAAGATGTGGTCCACTGGAGAAGGAAATGGCAAATCACTTCAGTATTCTTGCTTTGAGAACCCCATGAACAGTATAAAAAGGCAAAAAAAAATCAGTCAACGTCTAATAAATATGAAGAATAGATGAAGATGTGTGCTTACATACATACATGCAAATATAAAAATACATATATCTATACATACATAGCTGTATGAAAAATTCATTAAATAGTGAAAACTAATATTAAAATGAATCTGCATATCAATCATTAAAATAATAGGTGAAAGCTTCATAAAAGCAGGTACCTTGCTGTCATGTTTACTTCTTTATGCCCAGAACCTGGAAGTTCACTAGGTATATACCTAGTATGTATTTGGTCAATATCTGTTGGACTTATGAATTTTCATAAATAAAAGTAAAAAGAAAATGATAATAAGTATTATTAAAAATGAACAATGAGCCCTGAGAACTTGATAAAATGCAATTTAAAGTATATAGCATTACTTAGAAAATATTCTTGCCAAAAAGTTGAACCTGAGTCTAATCAAGGATTTAGGACTAACATCCAATATACAGGAAATAAAGGATGAGAGGGACAAGTTAAAATGCTACCTCATGGAATCAAATAGATAAATCCGGAATTTGGGATATTCTAGAGGACAATTGACCTGCTTTCTTCAACAAGTCAATGGCATGAGGTGGGGGAATGAGAAAATTAAGAGACAGGACAACTAAATGCAATTTGTAGACTTTGTTTGGATCCTGATTCACCAACTATATAAAAAGAGATTTTTGAAATAATGATTGAAATTTGATCATAGACTAGATGTTACATGATACCAAAGAATTATTAATTTTGTTAACTATGATAATGGCTTAGTGGTTATATAAGAAGGTGTCCATATTTCCTAGGAAAGCATATTGAAGCACGTGGGGGTAAAATGATATGCTTTCTTAGATTTTATTTGAAATGCTTTCACAAAGAAAAACAAACAAAAAGAATAGATGATATAATCACAAAATGTTGGTAATTCTTGAATGTGAGTGATTTGGATATGGGAGTTCATTGTCTGGTCTCTCTATTTTTGTGTGTGTTTAAAATTTTTCATTAAAAAGGGAATAGAGTATAGAGCATATTTTCAGCTTTTCCTAAAAACACTGAATCTTAAGTATGCTTAAGATTTCTTATTATGAGTTCAAATTTACATGGAGAAACTGTTCTTGTGAGACACGATGAAATGGTGGCAAGTGTACTGCCTTAGAAATCAGATAAACGTGGTTTGAATCCCAGCTGTTCCCCATGGTGCCGAGGAGGGAGGCAACATGGCTGGAGCAAAAACAGCAAGAGCAGAGGTACGGTAGGTTTCTAATATCTGTGTGTGTGTGTGTGTGTGTGTGTGTGTGTGTGTGTGTGTGTGTGTGTGTGTGTGTGTGTGAGGTGGGTGGTGGGGGTCGTACTTCAGGCCAGCTGCGTCAAGTTTGGAGCAAGCACATACTTTTTCTGTTTCTTTTGGTCTTTTCCCCCCAACATTATATTATGTCATAATGACTGCCTTGTCAATAAATTATCTAAAAGAAAATTGTTGGAAAGTTGTCACTTTTAGAGATTATGACTGGAGGTACTACTACCTTTGCAAGAGTGACTATGGTGTGAATTGGGGCTGGTGAGGTGAGTGGAGATCAGATCATGCAGGATATTGAGGCTATCCTAAGGAATTTTGTCCTGATCCCAAGAGCAACGGGGAGACATCTAAGGATTTTAAACAGAATATGCATGTGACATGATTGGTTTTGTGTTCTGAAATGATTATTTGGGCTAAAGTGTGGAGCACATACTGGAAGGAACCAGAGTGGAGGTACTTGGCTCTGTTTGGAGGCCAGTGCTGTGGTCCATGGGAGAGATAGTGGGTTAAGGGTGGTAGTGGTGGTGGAGACAGAAGGGAGTGGATGATCTGAGATACATTGAAGAGATAAAATGGACAGGACTTTGTGATGAACTGAGTACAGTAGGATGAGAAAACAGTGTCAAACATGATAGGTTTCTGACTGGTAGAACTGGTTGGATGGTAGATTAATTCACTCAGGGATCCGTGGAAGAGGACCAAATTTTGAGGAGTGAAAGAAATAATCACTTTGGTTTGGGGCACAATAAGTTTGAGTTTAAGGTGCCTTTGAGACATACAAGAAGTGATGTCAAGAGTGCAGTTTAATATTAAAGTCTGAGCTCAGATGAGAGAACAGTGCAAGTCTATTAGTTTGATATAAAAAGGTAGTTAGTTCACATTTGGACTTTTTTATGTAAACGTGTTATTGCTATAGGATATGCAAACATTTCACAGCTATAATACCTATGAGAAGCAACGACTCACATAAACCAAAATAAAGTTTTGTTTTATTTGTTTCACAAATGAGCAGGTTCATTTTTACAGGAAAGCAGTTAATTTTTCCCTGCTTTTAATTTTTTATTGCAAATGTCGAGGAATTCTGGCAGTAGCTATGACTGTTTTGAGCCAAATAGGCCTTATTTGTGTCCTGTTATTACAGTTTTTCTTTTTCATGATGCATATTCGCCAGTTACTAGTTAGGTCAACTTCCTATTGAAGGGGGTTGCCCTAGAATTGCAATCTTGCAATTTCTAAGCAGTAACACCTCTGTCTACCCCATTAGAGAAAGTCACTAGAGAACTATTAACATTTTCTGAAGAGTCAGATCCCAGGTATATTTTAGGCTTAGAACAGAATGAGGTAAGCTGGCAGGGAGTGAGTGGTAGTGGTAGAGGAGATGTTATTTTTAATCCTGTTTTAAAGAAAGTCTGTAAAATGTTGCTTCTGTAAATAATTTGGTTTCTTAAAGGGCTATAACTCCTTCAGAGCCTTTGGTTAACTCAGATATATTATGTGGTCAGCTCTCCAATCCGGGGTTAGTTTTGCTGAACCTCCCAGAAAACCCCTTGAGTAATACTAGATTTTTAACTGCGAAAAGAAGAGAAGTTGTTGGTGTACTAACTGGTCCTTTGATATCCCTTGACAATTCATCACTTTTCCCTTGCTGAACCTATTTATTCATGTCTAAGTCTTCCTAATTGTTTCTTAGTTTTGCAGACCAGTCTATAGTTGTCAAATGATCAAAACAATATTGCTGATTTAGCTAATTTATTTCTCTTGATCGATTTTTCATATATGATTTCACTAGAATTTATCTGCCAGTTCTGTCAGTGAGTTAGAGAAGGGCAATTGTTACTAGTTTTATTTTTTTGATAGGTTAAACAGTGATCCAGAGAGTTACTATCAGAACCAGGGCTGGACCACAAGTGTTTTGATCTCTATCCTCACAAGGGTAAAAGTGAAAACAGGAAGTTAAAGGATAAAGGAGGGGGACTTTCCCTGGTGGCCCAACAGTTAGGACTCCACACTTCCAATGCAGGGGGTAGGGGTTCCATGCCTGGTCAGGGAATAGGATCTTGCATGCTGTATGGTATGGCCAAAAATAAAATAAAATAAATAAATAAAACAGCTAAGTTCTTAAAAAAAGAAAAAGATAAAGAAGGGAATCGGAGTAACATAAAAAGTAAAATGAGTTTATTTATTCATTTAAGAATGTTTAAAAAATCATCTTCGGCATTCCCATGTACATGCCAGGAGCTAAAATTCCAGTGGGAGAGACAGACCTATAAGTATTATAGTGCAATGGGAAAAATTAAAGGGCCATGGAAGAAGTACTGAAAAACAATAAATGGTAACACAAAGTAATTTTTGTTGGTGGGCTCAGTTTCTCAATCCCAAATATCTAATACTTTCTCATTTGTTTGTCTTGAAGTGGATACCACGTATAATCTTACATTACTATTTTTCATTCGGGCACTTGGTGTCTTCATATTATTTTGCCCACATTTTGGCATAGGATTCCTTGATTTTCTCAAACATGCATTCTTTCTTAGGCACATTTTGCCTACTGAAGTTGTTGTAAACTCCCATTTTCAATTTTATGCTTCTAGAATTATGGGTTTGGGGCAGGGCAGGATGGCAGAGATCTCTGATAGTGTCTCCTGGACTCTCCTTGTATCACTATGGCAAATCTTGATAGAGCATCACGTCATACTCCTGAACTTCCAAATACTACCCATTTCCCCATGACCATCTAGCCAACCTAGGGATAAGTAATGGGCTAGATTCTATGCCCTGTACTTACCTGGTTTTAAAAATAATTATTTCATAAGATTTTGTTACAGCATTAAAAAGTAGAATTGGTTGGGCTTGAGTGCGGAAAAGATATGGTAACTGATGTGACTTATTTAATAAAGTATAATCAACTCTTTTCACCTAATGCATCATGCTACTTTGTGTGTGCTTTGTGTGTGTAACTTATCAAGAAATAAATCACTGTTACTTCTTTACATTTCAGATGTGATAGCTGACCTATTCTTGTGGTCAATTTTAAAGAAGGAGGTTTGCCTATGTATGCATTTATTTGAAAAGCATTTATTGAGCTCAGTTGGTAAAGAATCTGCCTGCAATACAGGTGACTCCAGTTTGATTCCTGAGTAGGGAAGATGTCCTGGAGAAGGGAAAGGCTACCCACTCCAGTATTCTGGCCTGGAGAATTTTGTGGACTGTATAGCCTATGGGGTTGCAAAGAGCTGGACACGACTGAGCGACTTTCACTTTCACTTTAATACATTGTAGATACAGAGATGCCCTGCACCCAGTATGGTGGCAGGGTTCAAATGAATTGATAATATATCTATGTGAAAACTGATTTTTAAATGATGACATAAAAGCAAATATTTTAGTATTGTTACAAAAAACCAAAAGCAGTCCATTTTTTCTTATTGAGTGTTTGGCATAAAGGTGAAATCTTTTCGATTTTGTAACTTTGTAAACCCTGGGCTTTTGGAATAGCTGTAAATCTGGCTAGGACTTGGTTTATACTCTTAGACCTCAGAAGCTGTGGGGACTATGGTTGTGACAGGACCATTCATCTTGTCCTCCGTAAACCCACAGAGTTATAATCTTCACTCCAATTTGGGTAAAAGAGGAAGCTGAAACTAGTTTTGCCTTTCGAGTGATGCAGACATTGAATGGCTTGAATTTTCATCCTCACTGATTTCTTTTGCAAAATGCCCTTGCATGTCAGGTGTGGGCAGAGAAACCCTGGTAGGACTCCCTCCCCTTGCAAAGCAAAGTGGAGTGTTACTGTCACAACAAGTGCACCTTTTCTTTTCCTCTAGTTTTCATAAAGGCCCAGGTGCATAAACAAATGTCCCAGGGTTATTTGTGTCTTGCTCACAGTTGTAATAATTTTATGTTTTCTATGTTTAAGGTCTTCTTTTGTCTCCTCTAAACTCTGTTATCTGGCCTACCAAGGACAGATGCTTATTCTTAAAATATAGATACAGAAAAATAAGGTTCCCTATATGGAAAACAGTGACAGTTCAACCTGTTTGACCTTTGTTTCACAACATAAAAGTTGTATATCTTGGTTATGGTCTGTCCGTTGCTCTGAAATCTTTGGTACAAATTAGTAATGACCTTAGCTGTATTTGGCTTTGAAAACGATAGAGAGTAATTAATACACACTTTACAGAGCAGTTCCAGCTGGAGCTGACTGGAGCCATCTGACTTTTAAACAGTGTTTATTACAAAGGTCATCTTACATCATTGCTCTATTTTCCAAGGTTAATTGCCAATTTGCTTTTAAATATTATGCAAAAGCACTGGCTTAGTTGTAGAAAACAGTCTTGGAGAATTTGATTCCTTTAGGGATGAATAATTAATGTCCTGTGAAGTCACACGCCTGAAAGAGAATTCTAAAGTTCACCATGACTCTTCTTCTTTCTTCTAAGTGTATCCTATTTTTAAAATTCCTGGAAACCACTCTGTCAAAAAAGAAACAAAAATTTAAAAGCGAACATGCTGAGAAAGTACAGAAAATATGATAGACAAAAGATTGTTAATTTTGTTCTATAAAGAGCTTTATATAAATTTATGAGAAAATTATTAAGAATACATTAGGCATTTGGAGAAAAGATATGGACAAATATTCCATAAACAATGTATATTTAATATTATGTCATCACTGAATAATATTGTAATGTTAAAATGTTTTTCCTAAAATGATAAATATTACATATTTCACTTAAATGAGGTACCTAGAGTAGTAAAATTCATAAAGACAGAAAGCAGAATGGTGGTTGCTGGGGGATAGTGGGTAGCTATTCTGAAGAGGGTAGAGTTTCAGTTTGGGAAGATGAAAAAGTTCCAAAGACAGATAGTGAAAATAATTGCACAACAATGTGAATGTACTTATTGTCACTGAATTGTAACCTAAAAATGGTTAAAATGGTAAATTTTATGTTATATTTTACCACAATTAAAAAATTTTAAGATCTTTATAGTAGTATGGGAATCCTTGTTACATGATTTTAGTTTTAGAAAAGTATACATGTTCTGCAAAAGACACTATCAAGAGAAAAAGTCAAGCTACAGACTGGGAGAATGTATTTGCAAAATACATGTGATAAAGAACTATTATCCAAAACATCTAAAGAGCTCTTAAAACTCAACAGGAAGAAAACAAAGCACTCATTTAAAAAATGGACCAGAGATCTCACCACAGAAGAGATACAGATGGCAAATAAGCATATGAAAAAAATGCTCGATATCCTGTGTTGTTAGACAATTGCAAATTAAAACAGCAGTGAGATACAACTACTTACCTGTTACCATGGCCAAAATCCAAAACGCTGACAACACCAAATGCTGGTGAGGATGTGGACCAAGAATTCTCATTCTTTGTTGGTGAGGATGCAAAATGGTAAAGACACTTTGGAAGACAGTTGGTAGTTTATTACAAAGCTAAACATATTCTTGCCATGTAATCCAGGAGTGGAACTCTTCGATATTTTCCCAAATCATAAGTGGTGAAACTTATGTTCACATAAAAACTTGCACACAGATGTTTATAGTAACTTTACTCATGGCTGCCCAAACTTAGTCCAATTTTATTCTTTTGCATATAGGTATCCAGTTATCCCAGAACTATTTACTAAAGAGACTATCTTATACCCACTGAGTATTCTTGGCTTCATTTTCAAAGTATTACTTGACTGTGCATTGATGAGGAGGAAATTTTCCTCTACCTTTAAGGTTTTCCTGGCTGGTCTAAGAATTAAGTTGCTATGAGACAGATTAGCAGAAGAAAATCAAACAAAAATTTGGTAACATGAACACATAGGAGAGACCCAGGAAGACTGAGTAATTTGTCAAAATGGCCAAAATCCTCACCTTAAACCTTGTCTTTAGCTAAAGACTAAATGGGGATAATGGGGATAGTGGTTTGGGACTACAAAGGTGAGGATGGCAATTCACATGGAGATGGAAAAGCAAGTGTTTGGTAAACAAATGTTTGCTTGGCCAGGTAAAGACAATGGGGCACAGAGAGAAATTTTAACAAATTTTGCTAGGTTCTTTCCTACCTACTATACCTAGCTCATACCATAGTCATCTATGGTGATATCTCCCTTCCTGGAACATGTCTTCTATCTAAATTCTTTCAGGCAGTTAAAGGGAAAGTCAAAGCTTCTTCCTGAGTCTTTTGGGCCTTGATTGTTTTCAACTTGAAATAATCCACATGCTAAAGAGATACATTTTGGGGTGGCAAATTTTCCTCCCCTACAATATGCATGAGTTTATTTCTGGACCCTTGATTCTGTTCTATTGGTCTATGTGTCTGTTTTTATGACAATACCGTACTGTTTTGATTACTGTATCTTTGTAGTATATGTTGAAACCAGGAAATGTGATGCTTTTAGCTTTGTTCTTTCTTGAGGTTGCCTTGGCTCTTTGGGGACTTTTTTGATTCCATGAAAATTTTACAATTCTTTTTAAAATTAATTTATTTTTTTTCTATTCTGCATGTTTCCTCCTCATATTTTTGATTTTCAAAAGATATGCAGAAGCTCTTTGGTTTCATGTGGTCCTGGAAAGCCCCCATACTTTTATGAGTTTTATATCCAGGAATTTCACCAGCTACTTAGAGTGAAAAAACCAAGAAAAGCCTTCATGTTTCTGCTAGGGACAGGAGAAAAGCAATTGAAATACACCTAGGGCAATCTCCTTAACAAAGGCCTACTTAGCAACAGAAAAGATTATCAGAGCTTTATCTGAAGTGGTGAAAGGAAAATTACCCAGCTTCAGTTTCTTCCAGCCTTTCTGTCTCACCTATAGGGAAAAATAAGGTCACAACTCAGGAATACAGATTTTTTAAAAGACTGACACTAAATCGTAGGATTATAGAATGATTCCCCTCCATTTTAGCTGGAGACTTCAACAATCTCCTTTCAGTAACTGATAGATCAAGAAGGCAGAAAAATCAGTAAGCATATCATTGAACTGAAGAGTGCCGCCAATCATCTTGATCTAATATTGACATTTACAGGGTACTCCATCCAACAACAGCAGATTACACATTCTTCTCAAGTTCACATGAAGCAGTCATCAAAACAGACCACATTCTGGACCAGAAAACACACCTGAACAAACTAAAAATAATAGAAATCATACAAAGTATGTTAGTATGTTCCTTAGACCACAATGGAATTAAACCAGAAATAAAAACAGAAAGATATCTGAAAAGTTCTAAAATATTTGGAGATTAAACAGCACACTACAAAATAACATGTGTCAAGGAAGAAGTCTTAAGAAATTAGAATTTCTTTCTTTTTTTTTTTTTATAAACCCCGGGGTATGAAATTAGAATTTCTGTTGGTTTCTCTTTCATATTTAAGTTTATAATCCATCTCAAATTGACTTTCTGTACAATGTGAGACAGGCTTCTCTGGGAGCTCAGGGGTAAAGAATCCATTGGCTATACAGAAGACACAGGAGACATGAGTTCGATCCCTGGATCAGGAAGATCCCCTGCACGAAAGCATGGCAACCTTGCACTCTAGTATTCTTGCCTGGGAAGTCCCATGGACAGAGAGGAGCCTGGCAGAACACAGTCCATAGGGTCACACAGAGTCAAACATGACTGGAGCTATTTAGCATGCACGTACTTGGTGGTGGTGGGTGGTTTAATCACTAAGTCGTAATCCAACTCTTGCAACCCTGTGGACTGCAGCCCGCCAGGCTCCTCTGTCCATGGGATTTCCCAGGCAAGATTTCCCATGGTTTTAACAACCATGGAGTGGGTTGTTATTTCCTTCCCCAGTATCGAGTACTTACTATGTACTTTATGTTAGATTATGGCAATGGTCCCGCTCCAGTACTCTTGCCTGGAAAATCCCATGGACGGAGGAGCCTGGTAGGCTGCAGTCCATGGGGTCGCTAAGAGTCGGACACGACTGAGCGACTTCACTTTCACTTTTCCCGTTCATGCACTGGAGAAGGCAATGGCAACCCACTCCAGTATTCTTGCCTGGAGAATCCCAGGGATGGAGGAGCCTGGTGGGCTGCCGTCTATGGGGTCGCACAGAGTTGGACATGACTGAAGCGACTTAGCAGCAGCATGGCAATGGTGAATAAGATAGACAGAGTCTCTGACATGATGGAGTTTATAATCTCATAATGGAGAAAGATATTTAAACAATTAATTGCAACACGGTGCTAATATTCATTGTTTTTTAAAACTAGATAGCCTGAGTCTAAAATTACTAGTTAAAATGTATTGTGTGAGTCTACTTAAATTATGAAAAATTAAGAGTAATAAGTGACAGGGGGGAACCAGGCCTGACAGATATTTCAAACATATTATAAAACTATGCTAATTAATACCATTGACACTCACAAATGAATTTATCAGTGGAGCAAAACCAAGGACTCAGAAATCAACCTTAATAAATAGGTATTATATTAAAAAAGGAGCTTTAAAATAAATAGGATGAAAGATAGCTTACTTGATGAATGAAGGGATAAATGGCTTTAAGGTAATTGGTTAGATATTTAAGAAAGAAATCTGGATATAAATTTACACTTTTTACCAAAATAAATTCTAAATGGATCAATTATTTAAAAATACAAATTAAAATCATAAAAGTATGAGACAAAAGCATTTTTTAAATGAGTTGGAATGGAGAAGGTTTTTTAAAGCAATATCCCAGATCAAAAACCCACAATGTAAAAATTGTTAGATCTGATTATATGTTAGTTTAAAATAGCTGTGCTGTAAAAGATACCATAAACAAAGCCAAAAGAAAAATTGATTAATTGAGGAAAATAGATTTTAAAAAGACTAACAATGGGTAATTTTCTTTGAAAATTATATAGAAAGCCCTTAAAAACAGAAAATGTCATCAAACCAATCAGCCATGTTCATACACATATAAATTGACTTTTAAAGATGTGAAGCGATAAATGAAATATTGTTTCATTGAGACAATGAAACAAACATTGACTGAATAAGTGAATCATAATAATACCTAATTTGAAGATAAAAATATCAATCAGTAAGGGTAGAATGAGGTCTAATTGGGGATTCCCAGGTGGCCCAGTAGTAAAGACTCCAACTGCCAATGCAGGAGAAATTCTTATGCATTTCTTGATGCAGGTTCAATCCCTGGGTCGGGAAGATCTCTTGGAGGAGGAAATGACAACCCTCTCCAGTATTCCTGCCTGGAAAATCCCATGGACAGAGGAGCCTTGAGGGCTGAAGCCCATGTGGTCGTGTAGAGTTGGACACGACTGAGCACATATGCTTGAGAAGGTCTAATAGCCATCTAATTGGAGTTCCAGAAGGGAAGAATAGAGAGAATGGGAGAGAGCAGGTTATTCAAAGAGATTCTAATGATTTTTCAGAATTGTTGAAGACATAAATCTTCAGACTCAGAATACACAGTGAATCCCAAGCAAGACTTTAAAAAGGAATTTACAATTGAATGTGTCTTGTTGCAATCGTAGAACACTAAAGACAAAAAGAAGTTTATAAAGGGCAAGCAGAGAAAAAAAAGACAATTTACTTACAAAGGGTATGGCACTTAAAGTTAGAGCAGACTTCTAATTTCTGACATGGAAACCAGAAAACAATAGAGTCATATATTCAGAGTGTTTAGATACAATGACTGTCTACTTCAGCTAAGCTATCATTAAATAAATACCATTTCTGATAAATATAAATTGAAAAATTTTACCTTTGATATATACTAACGGTACTTCTAAAGATACATGCTTCAGGGTCAAGGAAAATATTCTCCAAAGGAAAGTATAAGATGCAATAAGGAATCGCGAACTAATAAAAGAAATTGAATAAAAACAGTAGATGGGAATAACATGTGAGATGGCAGGAGAGTGATCCTAATTCAACTGTTCCAGGTTAAACAAAACAATAGTGTTCAAGAGCCTAGAATATGGAACCAGACTGTCTGGGTTTAAATCCCAGTCTCAGGATTTATAATCTGTGTAACCTTGGGCAAATTACTCAACCTCTTAGGCCTTAAGTGGCTTGTCATAAGTACAGTGCTTAGAACAGTGCCTAACAAATAGCAGACACCCAATAAACACTAATTTTTATGATTATAAAAGTCTTGAGATTGTTTAGAGAAAAGCTGACACAGTGATTATTGTTGGACATTAGCAAAGTATGTGAGTTATTTTAAGGTAACTTCTGAAAGTATAGAAATAACAGTTATGATAGCAAAAGAGGAAAAAAAAACCTCTAAATGGCATCACAAAAAGCAATGGATCACAAAATTAATCCAAAATGGGACCACAAAAAGCAATGGAAGAGGAAGCTTATAAAAACAGAAAGTACAAAATAATGTGGTAGACGTTTTTGTAAGAAAAAAGAGTTATAGAAAATAAATGTATCCGTTCTTTTGTGCAGAAATAATATAGAAAAGATAAAGCAGAATTTAAAGAGATTGACAGGAAAGGGGCGCCAAAAGTAAGGGGAGGGATACGAATAGAGTAGTAGGCATGGGGAGGCAGTGGTACTTCTCTGAGTGTATCTTTTTAGTAGCTCTATTAGAACCATAGTGATGTTTCACATACTCTCAAAAATGAATTAAAAAAACCAACCAGGATGTCAACAGGAATCCAAAATAAAATACAGTTACAAGTAAACCTATTTTATAAGTGAATATTTCCATAGTGAAACAGATGGGGAAGAAAAGAGCTAAGGTAAGAAACTTTGGAATGCAGTACTTTGGATAATGTCAGTAACTACATAAAACTGTAACTTAGTAAATTTGTTTTTCATGTGGTATGGGTAAGCAATTCTGAAACTACATTGTGTGTGTACTAGAATAGAACAAATAAATACAATAATAAGATAGATAATAAGAGCAAGGTTTTTCTCACTGTTGGAGGAAGAAGGTATAAATAAGGAAAGAGAGAAGATGAAGGTGAAAATTAACCCCATGATGTTGGATGTGAATCAGAGGTAGCAGTATGAACTCCTGATTTATAGACAGATAGGTAGATAGATAGATGGGTTAGTATACATACTTAGTGCAGTAATTTAACACATTTGAGTAATTGATAAATACAACAGAGAAAAATGAGTAAGTATGTGAGCTTTTACAACTGATAAGTTTAGGTCTAATAATCAAATATGGGACCATACATTCAATGATGAGAGAATATACATTTCTCTCATGAACACATAGAAGGTTGTGAGAAACTGAATATCAGTTAAGTTTCAAAAACTTCAAAGAATTGATAAAATATATGTTAGTTCAGTCATTTTGGAAAATATCAATTAAAGTTGGATATACACCTAAGCTGCAATGCAGGAGACCCGGGTTCAATCCCTGGGTCGGGAAGATCCCCTGGAGAAAGAAATGGCAACGCACTCCAGTAGTCTTGCCTAGAGAATCCCATAGACAGAGGAGCCTGGCAGGCTACAGTCAATGGGGTTGCGAGAGTCCAAGAGTTGGACACGACTTAGCGACTAAACCACCAAACCATACCCCTGAGCTATTACCCCTCAACTCCTTTCCTCTAGTAGAAATACATACATATGTTCAACAAAAAGTATGCACTGAATGATCATAGCTGCACTAATCATAATAGCACCAAACTGGAAACTACCCAAATGGCCATCAACAGCAGAGTGGATAAAAATATTAACAGTTTTTTTCTGAAGATCAACAGTTTGATCACAAACTGGATATAAAGTATCCAGGAAAACGCTAGAGAAATAAAAGAGCAATAATGAGGAAAGAGTTGGTCCCATCCAATATTAAAACATAAAGATTTATAATAGACACATAAATAAACAGATTAACTAATGATCACAAAATGGAAAGTCCCAAAATACACCCAAGTAAATATGGAAATATATGAAAAAGCTGGAAACTAATCAGTCAGGAAGAGATGGATTTTTTTGATAAATGGTATTTGGACAACAGGCTAACATTTGGATGAGTAAACTTAGAATCTTTCAGCACACACTAGTAAAAGTTCCCAGTGGTCAAAGATGTAAATCTAAAAACCAAAACCATACAAGTGCCATGTGGGTATATATTATGATATTATATATTTATTTATATGGTTTTGTTTTTAAATATTATGAATATATATGTGTGTATATATGTATGTATATATATATATATGTATGTATATATATATATATATATATATATATATATATATATATATATATATATATATATATCAGAGAAGGCACTGGCAGCCCACTCTAGTACTCTTGCCTGGAAAATCCCATGGACGGAGGAACCTGGTAGGCTGCAGTCCACAGGGTCGCTAAGAGTCGGACATGACTGAGCGACTTCATTTTCGCTTTTCCCTTTCATGCATTGGAGAAGGAAATGGCAACCCACTCCAGTGTTCTTGCCTGGAGAATCCCAGGGACGGGGGAGCCTGATGGGCTGCTGTCTATGGGGTCGCACAGAGTCGGACACGACTGAAGCGACTTAGCAGCAGAAGCAGTATATATATATATATATATATATATATATATATATATATATAAGAGAAGAGAAATTCTTATCTATATATCACCTAGGCAATTCCAACTAAAAGATGTTACTCACCATTCAGCTTTACAGAGATTGAGTCATTAGCCACTGCAGTCAGTTGCAGACCTTCAACTCACCCTGAAGGGAGTTCAGGGCAGAGATTAAGAATGAGGCACTCTGTATTCTGGAAAAACTAGAAAAGCAGGCCTACAGATAATATTTTTAGGAGAAAATCTTATGAACTCAATTTCTTGCATATTTACAAAAGTACTAAAATAATTTATTAAGATATCTGTGCCTTGTGACTTAACAGTAACCTTCTACCAAGAGGTGTGTTTGATGGCACATATCCCTTCTCCAAATTCACATATATGCTGATCTCCCTGCTTACCTCTTTGGAGTAGGTCCCTCAGAGCCATCTGAGAGGCTGTCTCCTGGGCTACAGCCCTCAGTGAGTTCCCAGGTAAAACTGAAACCCATTTATAAAAAAAAGAAATTATGCCACAGTCATACAAAGAAGTACTCTACAGCAAGGACAATTAAATTATAGTTGCATGCAACAATATGATGATCTCAGAAACAAAGTTCGAATGAAAGAAGTCCAACAAAACAGCTTACAAATTGTGTGATTTCATTTATATTAAACACAAAAGCAGGCAGATCTATGCTGTTACAAGTCAGGATAATGTTTCCTCTTAGAGAAGGGCTAGTGAGTGGAAGGAAACGTTAGAGTGGCTTCTGGGTTACTGGCAAAGTTCTGTTCTTTGATTTTGGTGTTGGTGACATGGCTGTATTTAGTCTGTAAAAATTCATTGAATTGTGCATTTATAATATGTCCTTTGCATATGCATGTTATTCTTCAAAGAAAAGTTAAAGTTAAAGCCATGTGACTCTCATATATTTGGAAATTTAAAAGCATTTACTAAGTAACTTATGAATAATAGTATAGCCAAAATGTAAATTTGTGCCTAGAACTGCTATAAAGAAAATGCTAAATCAAAATTCATGAAACACAGCAAAAAAGCAGAAGGAAATGTCTATTTTTGAATGTTTACATTAGGAAAGTGTGGAGGCTGAACATTAATGAACTAAGCAGCCAACTTAAGATAGCAAAAGATCAGCAGAATAAACCCAAAGAAAATAGAAGGGAAGAAATAAAGATAAGAGCAGACATTAATGATTAGAAAAAATAAAGATAAAACAGAATCAACAAAACCAGAAGTTGGTTCTTTGGAGAGACTAATAAAATAGACAAAACCTTGGCAAGACTGAGGGTGAGGAGAAAGAGAAAATTAATAAACAAACAATGTTAATAACAAAAAAGATATACAGTGCACATTCAGCAGAAATTAAAAAATGATAAGACAAAGCTATGAATGACTTTATTCCAATAAACTTGCAAATGCAGACAAAACAGACTATTTCCTAGAAATGTGTAACTTGCCAATACTGATTTAAGAAGCAATAGAAATCCTGAAGAATACATAAGAAATAGTATAACCCTCCTGCCCCCCACTGCATGCAGTGTATAGTCCGTACAGTCTCTGACTGTGAGCATACAACTTGGTGTGAAGACTTAAGGTCTATCTGGACACTAATCTGGTACTGCAAAACCAAGGCATTGATTTAAGCTGTGATGATGAGGTTCAGATAGGTGACAGGCTGGATTTTGGACTAAGATGGTGATATGAGAGGCAGTCATGATGTGCAATGCCCTGTGCAATATCGTCTTATGTCTCCCCCTCCCTTCCTCTCAGTCTCTTCCTGTCTGCTTTGGGAGCAATTAAGCATCTCCTCTCTTCCTCTCATGCGGGGCAGCCCTGCTCTTCTTCAGGTCTCCTCAAGGTCTTAGCTTCTGTCTGAATTGACTCATCAAGAGATTTCTCCCGAATAAATATTTTGTATGCATCAGGCTCTGCTGCCACTTGCCTACCCAATAGCTATTCACCCCTACCTTTTCTTTTTTTTTTTTTAACCAAAAAAACAGATAAAGTATTAGTTTTTCCAGGCTTTTCCTAGAGCCAGCATGTTGTCTGTATGGTGATTTTGAGAGACTTATGCTTTCCTGATATAAAGGAACAGACTCAGCTGGCAGGACCCTCTTGTCTTTCTCCTTCTTCCTGCCTTGACAGATGCTGTGATTCTTGAGGCTGAAGCATCTTATAACATTGGAGGTGATGGCAGAGCAGGAAAAGAGCAAGACTATCTTCAGATTTCACTGAGCTGCTTCACTTGCCTTGCTTATTAGCTTCTGGAGCTATTGTCATGGGAGAGAACAGAATCTCATTTGGCCACTTTTTATTGGGTTTCTGTTATGTCATCCTGGTCAATACAGTGGTCTTCAGGAAAACAGTGAGTAGTTGGTTTCCTTTCCAACTTGTAGTTTTGACTTTTCTGCAGGGTTTATTTTGAACAACTCATATAAAGCTGGACCTGCTTGCTCCCTCAAGGACTCCTCATGATTTATCTCGAAGAAACACGAATCTGACTTTACAAAGCAGTGTTGGTATTCACTGGTATTCACTGCTGTTGGAGCCTCCTGAGCACAGGGGGAATTGCCACATACAGCTCATAGCAAAACTTACCCAAATTCTTCTTTGTGCAGCCTTTTCTCTAAAGTGACCCACTAAGCTACATTCCCCCATCTCTCTTTGTTAACTTTTCCTCAAAACTCTGTCCACTTCTCTTTCATTTTGTTCATCTGCCTTTGAGCCACTGCTCAAATCTGCCACCATCTTTTTTCCTTAATTTTGCAACTTTACCTGTTAGCTCTGGCAACACATCAAAGATTCATGTGCAATCATAGACTTGTCCTTAGAAGGCAAATAAAAGGGGGAGATGTGAGCAAGGATGGGGTTTCCCAGGTGTGCTAGTGGTAAAGAACCTGACTGCTAGTGCAGGAGACATAAGAGACATGGGTTTGATCCCTGGGTCAGGAGGATCTGCTGGAGAAGGGCATGACAACTCACTCTAGTATTGCCTGGAGAATCCCCTGGACAGAGGAGCCTGGCGGGCTATAGTCTACAGGGTAGCAGAGTCGGACACAACTGAAGGAACTCAGCGTGTGCACGTGGACAAGGACACTTGGGTAATTTTTCTCAGATGTTAGTCAGGGTTCTCCAGAGAAACAGAATTGATGGGATTTATTTATTCATTTATTTTACTTATTATAAGAAATTGGCTCCTGTAATTATGGTAAGAAATCTCATCTACAGTTGGAGAGACAACTGGAGAGACAAGAAGGTTGATTGTGTAGTTCCTGTCTGAGTCCATGGGCTTGAGACCTAGGAAGGTGTTGTTCCAATCTGAAATCTGGTGGCTTGAGACCCAAGAAGAGCCAGTAGTTCAGTTCAAGTCTGAAGGAAGAAAAAAAGTGATGTTCTAGCTCTCTGGCAGTCAGGCAGTGGGAATTCTGCCCTACCGGAGCAAGGGTGAGGCTGTTTGTTTTTTCAGGCCTTCAGCTGACTGGCAGAGGCCCACCCACAGTAAGGAGAGTGATCTGCTTTATACTCAGTCTACCATGCCAATCTCATCTAGAAACACCCTCACAGACACACTCAAAACAATGTTTGATCCAATGTCTGAGCACCCTATGGCCCAGTCAAGTGAACCATCATGCTCCATCTCGTTTGTATCTCTCATACAACACTCCACAGCATTGGCCAACTCTCTGGCCTCATTTCGTCTCACTTTCTTTCCTGCCTCCTTTGCTCTTTTCCATGTCCTACGGCAGTCTCTTTCCTCCCTACCCTATCCTCTTCAAACCCCAGCTCATCCTGTAAGAATTAGCTCACATGTCATTTCCTTTACAAAGTGTTCCTTGATTCTCTCTCAATCAGATGTAATTGCTCCTTTTCTGCATGCACAGCACTTTGTGTGACTCTCAGTCATGTACTTATCACAAATGCCTTGTGTTCTGCTCATACCTGTGTCTGACATGTCTGCATCCTGGAACTGCTCCCGGAAGAAATGAGGGTGTGGTTGAAGTGGTGGGAAAGGCTTGGTGATGTCATAGTTGCATAGATACGATAGCAATAGTTATAATTTGGTGTGCGAGTAACTATTTTCACTTGTTAAGAAAGGCAGTTTAATTGAAAGTTTCAAAATAGAAATATTGATGGTAACAATACAAAATAGCTTATTGCATAAAGCCCTTATTGTGTCCTGGGCAGTAACTCTAAATGCTTTACATAAATCACTTTATGTAATCATCACATCAAAACTATGATCTAAGTTTTAATAACCCTATTTTACAAATGAAGAAACTGAGACAGAGAGGGGGTAAAGTAACTTAGCAAGGTCACAAAGCTAGTGGGTATGGAGCTGGAGTCTGAACCCAGGTATAAATGTGTAATATCCACATACTCTCTGGGGAGAGCAGAGGTGTGTGAAGTCCCAGGAGGAAAGCTGCTCACCTATGTAATCTATCACACATGGTCTTGGATCCCCTCACCCACATGCCCAAGAGCATTCTTGTATTCTTGCCCAACAACAAAGGTGTTTTTGGTTCCCTTTCTCCTCTGTTTTCTCTCCTTAACAAGTCCTATTAATCATTATAATAAAAACCCTTTCTGCAAAAGCAACACCAGGCACCACGTGCATTCCAAGCCCGGTTTTTGTTACCAAATTTGTTTTCCACATATGATTCTCACCATGAGCGTGAAGTTAATGGTGCCCCTTTTATGACACAATGTAGTTGGCTCTGCTTTGTGGTTGGTGCTGCCAACCTCTGGATTAAATAATAAAGAGCCAATTGTATATTTTCAGGGCCATTATATTTCAAAAAAAATTGTATAGAGTAATGGAATCTGTAAATGCACATATAATTGATGCTAGTTTCACTTCACTAAAGTGAAAACACATTATATGGATTATGAAGGGAAGCCTATCCGATTTTTTCTTCTCTAGAAATGAGTGGTTTTCTATCTAGTGTCTTCTTCCTCAACACCAAAAATATGTTACTATGACATCCTATTGGAAAAAAATAGGGTTGATCAATCCTAATGTATTTTTATATTAAAAATTAAATTAAATAATAGGATATTGTCCAAATTACCATATACAAATCAATGTAGTGCCTTTTGCCTTTTATTTAATTTTCATACACAGAAATATTTAAAGAGGTACTGAAATGAGGTAAATATTTTTACAATTTAATTCTCTCCTCAGGAATGTTCTTACAGGAATCTTGTAAAATGTGCTATTGTAGGGATGGACATTTATCTTGGAAGAAAATAAATCATCAGCATTTAAGCAGCCACCCTATAAATCATGGTGTTTTCAGAGAAAAATCACTACTCTTTCACAATTTTTTCAGTAAGTAAATGAAATTTAAAAATAGCTACTTCTCGATGCTCTTTTTGAGGAAAGAGCACATAAATTGGGCCTTTACATGTAAGAATGTAGAAGTTTTCAAGATGACTCCTTAGTACTAGACTTGTCCATATGCTTCGGTCTTTGGGGCCAAGAAGCTGAACTTATGAGAGTTTTGCTTTGAGGGAGCAGAATGGATTTTAGTAACAAGTCACCTATTATGAAATAGCTCGAGGAATGTTTCCAAGGAAAATAGGAGAAATCTGCTATGTATTTAGAAATGCTCTTTTCCAGATATGGAAGGGACATTACTTGCAAAACTAGAATATTTTGGAATAGAAGTCATTGGCCCATATTCACTTAATTAGAACATTCCAAGAGTCCTTACCCTGGTTGGCATACAAAATAACTTCTATTTCAGAGAAATCTAATGGTTCAACCAGAAAAAAAGTCATCCCTTCTGCCTTTTAAATTTTATTTTATGACTTGATTCATCAATTCAGGCTATTTTGAGGGAGAAGAATCAGAGCTATAGAATTGGAAGAGAAGTTTCTGGAGCCAAATCTGTATTGACCTTGGGTAAGTCATTTACCACTTTGAATCCTGATTTTTTTCCCCCTGCTGTATTGGGGGAAGCTGGACTGGATCCCAGATTTGCTGGTCTGGTGGAAGAGGAGAATGTGTCCTTGGCTGGAGAAGTAGGAGATGATGTGGTAATTTTGTGTGAGTTATTTTTAGCCATTAAAGACTTGCTTTCTTCACCAAAAAGCTGGGATAGTGATATGTATTTGTCAAGAATTTGGTCAATGATGAGAAATAATGATAGACATACAAATTGTTGCTTCCATGTGGCTTTCTTCTCTCAAGGATCATAGTGACAAACCTGCCTCTAATTATATGTCACCTAGATGTGGCACTTTTCATTAAAGGAAGTCAGAGTGTTTTGCAAACATTAATTAAGACTTGCATCCTCCCTGTGAAGTGAATATGATTATTTTGCTGGTGCACAGAGCAGCAAACTGAGACAGAGACACTAGAAAATGCCCAAGATTACCCAGCTGGATAGTGCCATCAAAAACCAAAGGGAGTATTTCTATGTTGCTTGTTCAAACCTGCAACACAGTAACAATACAGTAACTTGATGGAGGTCGAGTCATTAAGAGATTTTGAAAGAAGGCCAGTCAGCCTCCCTGTCACCAGCTGAAGTTCTTGGATATTTTGGAATGCTTGTGTTCTAAGCAGAAGTGGAGTCACTACTATCTAAGTGAGAAAAGGAAAGTTAACCGTGGGAAGGACCGAGTTTGTCTTCTCTTCAGAAGCTGCAGGCTTCATTCCCGCCTGATGTGTGGATAGATTTTTGGCATTAGATGGAGTTTGCAAAAGCAGGGTTTCTTAGGAACTGGAATACTCCCCAAGCTATCACTGTGGGTACCACTGGGGGTTTCAGGGTCTAAGCAGAGCAGGCTAAGGGTTGGATAAATGGTTCCTCTGCTGCTTAACCTCACTTTTCACAAAAGCACACGCAAAAAATCAGAGTCACCCCAGAAGATGACTGGAATAATCCCTGAATGTCTTCATAGGATTATTTGGACTCATTTTTTACAGGTTCTTAACATGGAAGTTTTGTTTTTACGTGTGTTCACTTGGTGGCTATATGGAGAAGTGACTGACAAACAAAAAAATGAATAATAGGTGGAATTTATTTTTTCCTTCTTCTTTTTTTGTTGCCTTACTCCAGGACCACTCTCTCCTCTTTAGTTTTGTCATATTTACTTGTACCTTCTTCAGTCTATCTCGTGCACAACTGCCAGATTACTTTAAAGCTTTCAGGTACATCTCTTCCAAAAACCTCCCACATTTCTTTATTGCATATTGACATCAGTAATAACAGCAACAAATATAAGCTAAGTCTTTAATTATGATAGACATTGTGGTGTCATATGACTTTACATACTTTCAGCTCAGTTCAGTTGCTCAGTCATGTTTGCCTCTTTGCAACCCCATGAACTGCAGCACGCCAGGCCTCCCTGTCCATCACCAACTCCCGGATTTTACCCAAACTCATGTTCATTGAGTCAGTGATGCCATCCAACCATCTCATCCTCTGTCATCTCCTTCTCCTCCTGCCCTCAATCTTTCCCAGCATCAGGGTCTTTTCAAATGAGTCAGCTCTTCGCATGAGGTGGCCAAAGTATTGGAGTTTTAGCTTCAACATCAGTTCTTCCAAAGAACACCCAGGACTGATCTACTTTAGGATGGACTGGTTGGATCTCCTTGCAGTCCAAGGGACTCTCAAGAGTCTTCTCCAACACCACAGTTTCAAAAGCTTCAGTTCTTCGGCGCTCATCTTTCTTTATAGTCCAACTCTCACATCCACACATGACTACTGGAAAAACCATAGCCTTGGCTAGACGGACCTTTGTTGACAAAGTAATGTCTCTGCTTTTTAACATGCTGTCTAGGCTGGTCATTACTTTTCTTCCAAGGAGTAAGCGTCTTTTAATTATATGGCTGCAGTCATCATCTGAGCGATTTTTGAGTCCCCCCAAAAAAGTCTGACTCTGTTTCCACTGTTTCCCCATCTATTTGCCATGAAGTGATGGGACCAGATGCCATGATCTTAGTTTTCTGAATGTTGAGCTTTAAGCCAACTTTTTCGCTCTCCTCTTTCACTTTCATCAAGAGGCTCTTTAGTTCTTCACTTTCTGCCATAAGGGTGGTGTCATCTGCATATCTGAGGTTATTGATATTTCTCCCGGCAATCTTGATTCCAGCCTGTGCTTCATCCAGCTCAGCATTTCTCATGATGTACTCTGCGTATAAGTTTAATAAGCAGGGTGACAATATAGAGCTTTGACGTACTCCTTTTCCTATTTGGAACCAGTCTGTTGTTCCATGTCCAGTTCTAACTGTTGCTTCCTGACTTGCATACAGGTTTCTCTCAAGAGGCAGGTCAGATGGTCTGGTATTCCCATCTCTTCCAGAATTTCCCACAGTTTAATGTGATCCACACAAAGGCTTTGGCATGGCTTATTTTTGTTTAATTCTAAATATTTCTGTATAACTTTGAAGACTTCAAAATTGGACCCTACTCTCCTTTTCTAGTTGTCTTTTTTTCTTGTTCTAACATGAACTTTCTGATCTGGTGAGATAATGTCTCATTTTTGTGCCCACCCCACCCTTCCACCCCACGTGCCATTTTTACTACCCTTAGCTCATTCTGTTTCTCACTCATTCTGTTTCCTACTCATTGAATGGGTCCACTTTCCTCTGCCCATTCAATTCATCCTTCAAGGAGCAGCTTGAATCCCCCTTCAGGGCTTCCATCAACAATTTTACTCTCCTTCTTTATACTACTCTTCACTGTTGTTACATCATATAATTAGCACTCAACTCCATGCCAATCTATTTTCTGATAGACTATCTGTGTATATTGAGTGCTTATGTGCAAGATGTTTCTTGATCCCTTCATTTCCTCTTGGATTACCATCTTCTTCTAGACTTGACTTCTGTATCAGGCAGGATAGGCTAAGTTAGGCTGCGGTAATAAATAAGTCTCAGATCTTAATGGTTTATAACAACAAAGGTTTATTTTCTGCCTGTATTGCACATCTATTGTGAGTTGGTTGGAAACTCTGCTCCATGTCTCCTTATCTGAACCTTGGGCTAATGAAGGAATAACATCTGGAACATAGTGTAATACAGTGAAAGGGGAAAAAAGGTGAACAATAGTGCATCAGCTCTTCTTTTTCTTGCACCAACTCTTGAAGCCAGCCAGATTCATGTCTCTTCTGCTCACTTTTCATTGTCCAAAATAAGTTACTTGGCCATGCTTAATTTCAAGGAGTACAGGGAAGTACAACTGTGTCATGTACCTGACAGAAAGGAAACAAGAATATTTGTCGAAAACTCTGATGACGAATACAAATTCCCTTTTCTGGCTGGACCAGAGGTTTTCAAACTTCTTCACTATACCCCATTTTGAAAACTACCTTTTACATCCCAGTTCAATATATAATACATATATGCATGTACTTAACTGAGACAAAGTTTATTAAAAGTGATTTACTCTTTTACCTTTTTGTTCCATCCCATTTAACTTCACTTTTAAAAAGTTCTGGACATCACCCCCTAAATAATGAATGATTTTATGATCCACTGATAAATTGTGATCCAAGATTTGTAAAATACTGGCCCAGAAGCCATGGGCCCAGTACCCTGCCCTTTCTCATTGCAAATCCCAAGCTTTTTCTCACTTGCAAATCTCAATTCATGCATCTATCTACCTTCTCTATATCTATATCCTTGCTGTTAAGTACTGCTGTTGAAAAATTATACTTATGAAGACTCAGTGGAGGTTGGAGATAATATATCTGTAGAATTCTGATCCCTAAAATTGCATGATCTCATCCAGCAGCTCTCTGCATGTCCTCTCCCATCATCCTCTTCTCTCCACAAATGTGTCAATATGCACACACAATTGAAGCCATTTAGGGACATACTCCTTTAAAGTCTCACCTCTTGTATATAACCTCATCAGTATCTGCATTCTCTCTCACTTCCTTTCATCTAGTCTCAGGCTAGAAGATGCTGCATTATGATATCGTAAGTGCTCTTATTATTTATTCAGGTGTTCATCTGCTTCCTACAGGAGCAGTTCCACGTCACTGGGCTTGCATTCTAATCATTTAACTTGTTCCACCTCTTCCTGGCTGTGGACTGCCTTAGGTAAGGTATTGTTTTTCTTTTGGCCTCATTTGGGACTCAAGCCTGGTTGCTGGTATATTCCTGAATGGTAGGGATCCTGCAGGAATTAAAAGGCAAATGGATCTTTGGCCCCACTATCAGCTCCTCCTGAGACACCTGAGCAGAGGCCCTCTACTCTCTCTGCCCTCCTACCTTGGAAGTCAGGGAAGATTAGGCTTACCATTGTCTCTTTCCTGGCTTTGGGATCAGGAAGACCAGCATACTCACTTACGAAGTCAAGATAGACTGTCCCAGGAGACATACTTTGATGAACACCAAGATCTTCCCAGTCCACTGCCTCTGTTTCTCACCCCTGAGCCCAATTCACAGGGAAGAAAGCACTATGCCAGATCACTTCACTTGGAGACCACATGGCTACACCCCCACCTACCCAGTTACCTGAAGGTCCTAGTAGCCCCATGACTCAGGAGAGGCAGACAGCTTGTGGGCAGAGACAGGAAGGAGCCACCTTCAGCATGCCCTTATCTGGGATCCAGGTAACTAATTGTCTCTCTAGTTACCTCCTTATTGATCTCTTTATTTATTGCCAATTTTCCAAAAAATAAACTGTACCTGTTTTCTTCTTTTCCTATTTCCCATTGCTTTAAAATCCACTGGAGTGAAACATTAGTTCTGCCACTTCCCTGCAAGTGCTTTGGCAAATGCAACCATTAAGTTCCTGATTGTTGCATGCCTCAGAATCTTCATGCTTCTCAGGCCTCGCTTGACTTCTCAGCTGCATTTACCCTTGCTGATCACGCTCACTCCTCTTTTGACTCTTTGGCTTCCATGACGGTACTGTCTTCCTCTTTTAGTCTTCTTTTACTTCTCTTAGTCTCCTTTTCTGGCTTTTCCATTTCTCCGACACTCTTCATTTTGCTATCACTCATTGCTCTGTTCTCTTCTTTTCTTACTCTACTTGCTATCCTTTGGGCAACCTCATCTCATCCTTAAAATTTTATATTTAGCTGCTTGTGTGTGAATGATTCCCAAATTCAGGTCTCTAGCCCAATTTTCTCTTCAGAACACCAGATCCATTTATGCCACTGCCAACAAGACATTTCCTGGACATTCCATAGGCATTCTGAGCATGATGTTCCAAGATGGAAAGTCATCTTTCTCAGAAATAGTCCTCTATAGCTCAGGGGTTGGCAAACTGAGGCCCATGGGCCAAGTCTGGGCTACCGCCTGTGTTTTGTATGACCTGAGAACCAAGAACGGTCTTTAAATTTTTTAACAGTTGGGAAAATCAAAGGAATAATATTTCATAACACATGAAAATGATATGAAATCCAAATTTCAGAGTTTGTAAGGAAGGTTTTATTGTAGCAGAGTCCTATGCACTGTTTATGTTATTCATGTTTGGCCGTAGCTGCCCACTACAACTGCAGAGATGAATGCTTGCAACAGAAACCAAATGGTCCACAAAGCCTTCAGTATTTGTTATCTGGCCCTTTATAGGAAAGGTTTGTGGACTCCTGGTGTCACGAAATGGACCTAGTTTTGATTCTCAGCCCTACCGCTTATTCACCTTGTAACCTGGCAAATTACTTTACCTCTTTCAATTGTAGTTTCCTAAAAAGCTAAAAATGAGAATAATTGTGTTTATTGCTCAAGGTTTTTATAGGTTAAATGAGACAAAGCATATAAGACATTTGGCACAGTGCTTGATATATATCAATATATTACCTTATAAAGGGCTTCCCAGGTGACTCAGTAGATAAAGAATCTACCTGCAATGTAGGAGATGCAGGAGACACAGGTTTGATCCCTGGATCAGGAAGATCCTCTGGAGGAGGGCATGGCAACCCACTCGAGTATTCTTGCCTGGAGAATCCCATGGACAGCGGAGCCTGGTGGCGAGAGTCCACAGAGTCACAAAGAGTCAGACACGACTGAAGCAACTGAGCACGCATGCACATTATCTTACAAATTTATTTTTCCCCAAACTCACTCTTCTTTTTTTTCTATCTTTGTGATGGCTGCATGGTCTACCAGTCACCCAAGCCAGAAACTTGGGAGTCATTATAGGCCTTACATCCTATTTTGCTAATTTTGCCTCCACAAAAATCTAAGCTGTTCATCCTTTTATCTTTCCATTTCCTGCTATTGTCTTAGTTCACACCCTGTTTTCCTCTTGCCTGGACTGTCTCTCTGACTCAGATCTTGCCCCCATTTCTGTTTTTTTGTGCTGCAACTTAAGATGAAAATCTTTTGTGTTACTCTCTGTTTTTAAATCATACAAGGGCTCCTCATTGTCTGCATGATGACGTCTAAATGCCTTTCACCAAACTCGATGATCAGTTCTCTGCTCAGACCTGATTCTCATCATACCTACCCTAGACTCCATGCACCAGCCTTATTATGATTTGAATTTCCAAGGTAACCTAGAATGCCCTTCCCTGCCTTGTCAATCCAGGCAGCATCTATTACTTCACTTTTAACATTCAACATTTAAGCATCACTGCTGCTATAAAGTAAGATTTTCTTTCATTCTAACCTCTTCCTATTCTCATGTAAAATTGAGCACTTCCTTCTTTGGGTCCTTATGGACTCTTACAGGTAATAGTGATTCTAGGTTATAAGCTTCTGAGAGGATACATATTCAAATCCCAGAGTCTAGTACAGTGTTTGACACATTGTGGAAACTTACAAATTTTAAAAAATTGAAGTATAGTTGACTTACAACATTGTGTCAATTTCTGCTGTACAACAGTGTTTCAATTTACATGCATTACATTGTTTTAAAAATTCTTTTCCATTATAGTTTATCACAGGATATTGAGTCTAGTTCCCTGTGCTATACGGTAGGACCTTGTTGTTTATCCATTCTATATATAATGGTTTGCATCTGCTAACCCCAAATCCCCAATCCATCCTGGCCCCAATAAATGTTTATCAAAAGTAAAATTTTTTCCTGCAAAAATTAGACACGTATGGAGACACCCATATGATCATTTGTCTACCTCTCTTTTCCCTCTGCGATTTTTTTCTTTCTTTTTTAAAATTGAAGTAGAGTTGATACCTTCTGTGATTTTACAGAAGATCAGTGATTCTCAACGTGTGGTCTCCCTGGAACAGCACCATCTGGCCATTCTTTAGAGATGCATATTCTTAGGCCCCATCCCACATTTCCTGAGTCAGAAACTCTGAAAGTGGAGCCAGTGAACTGTTGCAATAAGCCCTCCAGGTGATTAAGATATGTGTTAAAGTTTGAAAACACTGTTCTAGACTTGTTTCTCTAAAATTGTGACAGTGAGCCACCCCTATTAGACTGTGGATCACCGGGCTGATTGTTGAAGCTAAAGATGCCAGGCCCCATCCCAGAAACCACACATTTCAGTGTGTAAGATAGTGCTTTCAATCCTGGCCGCACATTGGCAAGATGTAGGCAAGACTTTAAAAACACAACAACTAGTATTCTGATTTTATTCCCAGAGATTCAGATTCTTTTGGTTTGGTGGGAAACACTGCTCAAGTTTTTTTTTTAAAGGCTTTTCAGGTGATGCAAATATACAGCCAAGGTAGGGAGCTCCTGCTCTCTGCGGAGCTTCCTGCTCTGTGAGCATGGCCTCTGGGGTCTGATGACTCACCTAGTGAGACTTTGGGCAAGTGACCTCTGTTTCAGTTTCTTGTCTGTTCTGAGGATGAAATGAGACAACTGAAATGTTTAACACAGGTCTGGCCTACAGCAAGCTCTTACTAGATGCTAACTATATTTTCATTAATGAATATAAGCCCCCATAGTTCTTTCATGTACACCAAAATTTAGGCACCATGGAGCCAAAGAATCTTCTTTTTCCATGAAACTGCTTGATTGCTGGTGGAGTGAGTTTGTTTTTCTACGGTTTGATAAGGAACCTTAACTTCCCAGTGTGCTATTTCATCCAGATAAGCAGTCCTGTTGAATCCTGATGGTGGTGACAAAGTGCAGTTGAACCTGCAGAGACACACAGTCTTGCAAGTATTTTATCATCATCTTTTGCTCAGAAATGTTTCATAGGTGTATCTTTTCTTCCTAATTAGATTCCATTTCTTGTTTCCATATCATGATGTCCAGCAGAGAGCTAGATATATAAGAGATATATAAGAGCTTGTTTGGGGCAAGGTCTCCTCACAGGCCAAACTCAGTTCTGCCTAGTGTGATCCTGATTGGTTTTCTGGATTTCTTGTGTAAAGAGAGGGAGTTATTTACTTCAATTTACTTCCTAGGGCTGCTATAAAAAAAAAATATCCATATAGCACCTCAGCATTTCTAGTGTGCCTTCAATTTGCAAAAAAACATTCAAAGCAAACAAAGTTTCCCCACAGCTGAGGCTGGAGCTCCAAGTATTTATTTTAGGTTGACATTGCTGGCATCACCAAGCATCTTAGTACAGTCTTTCCTCTCTGTGATATCTTATTGTGAAAGGTCATTTACTATGAATTGTATAAATATCCAATAACAAAAAGAATTACGTTTATAGGTACAGCGGCTGCCCTTGTATTTTCTTCCTCCTGAAATTCCAAAAGATATGTATTCTCTAAGGTTGAATTGGCACCTTTAAAAAGGAAGATACTAACTAATTATAGAAGCACAGAGGACCACTATATGTTTCATATAACTTATGGAAGAAAACTATATTAAACAGATGAAGATTCTGATTTTAATCCATGATGAAATGCATAAATCTTAATTCCAGGACATTGATGTGGTTGTTTCAGTAATCAGGGCTTTGTAAAGATGTCCTCTACATGATTTTTGTCACTGAATCCCATTAGGAATGATTGTCATTAGATGACAGTTTTTTCCAATTAATTTTATTGTTTTTGGCCGTGCCGCATGACATGTAGGTTCCCCACCAGGGGTTGAACCCATGCCTCCTGCTGTGGGAGCATGCAGTCCTAACCACTGGAATGCCGGGGAATTCCCATAGGAATGATTGTCACTGTTGAAGGATTTTGGTCAGAAATTAGTACATCAGAGAGTAGTCCCCTTGAACTGTGGTTAAAGTAGAACTTTGAAAGTCAGAATAAAGCTGGAGTTATTCTCAAGCCCACCTCTCTTCACTTATAATTATGTTCTGTACCTTTCTTTATCCTTACTTAAATCACAGAGCATCGTTCTTAAATTTTTATATATAGTTGCTATAGTGCTTTAGGCAGCTGGTTTTTATTTTAGTTAGAATTAGTCACACTGTTTTCTGGCCTTGGAATTTGGGAGAGTTTTGGATGGAGAGATTGTTCTTGGAAGCTGAGGCCTGTTTAATTTTGTTAAAGTTTTTTTGGCTTGCTGAATTCATTGTTATGGTTCTCAACAGATGAAGGGTGTATGTGAATTGGCTGTAATTTCTTTGTTGTATCAAGCAGAACTCTCCACTGAGTGACTCAGTAGATCAGACTTATTTACTTTTTGAATGTTAGAGTATTACATAGGAATCCTAGAGAGAAGTTGGTAGTTATGAGTACCCCTAGATTGTTTTATCACTGTAAGTAAGATTCTCCAAAATACCTCTAATTGTGTAATGATATAATATAGGAGATGTGATTCTGAAAGTTTAGGACATTTGTAGCATGATTCTGGTATATCTGAGTGTTGGAATTTGGACGATTTAAGAACACACTTGTATCATGCTTTACCCTTCAGATAAGCCAATTAGGAATTACTTAATTTTCCACCGTTGAAAGTCCAGTCACATCAGTGTACCTCTGTGTTTCAAAGTTGGTTTAATTGCTTTTATTTGATCAAATTCTAACTGTAAAGTTTCACAATTCAACCTGCAGAGCTAATCGGTAGAAAACATTTAGAGTTGATGTTACGGTTGATTTATTTTTCCATCTCAAAATTCCAGTGCGTTCTTTCATTTGTCAGACATTTGTTAAATCTCTGCCATGTGCCAATGGCTGAGATACCTCTGTACCAAAAGCCTGGGTATACTGGGAGTGCAGAGATGGATGACAGACTCTTCTCTCAGGAGCTCACCGTCAAGAGGGTGTCAGGTGGGTAGAAAACAAATAGTCCAACACAACATGCTAAGTGCTGTGCTGGAGACCATGCTCACAGCACTTTTTTGCCATTTCCTCCTTCTTGCCAGAGGAAGTCAGGGATGGTCTTTACCTCAGTCTCTCTTGAAAACTACTGAAGACTCCATGATTCAGAGTACAGAGTTTATGCCTCCAATTGGTTCTTGAAGAAACAGAACAACAACAAAAGAAGATTTTGCACACGAGGTGGTGCTGCTGCTCTGTAGCAAGAACTAGCCATCTATCTCAGAGGCAGATGGGAGTCTCCTATTATGTTCTGGCTTGTGCTGAAAGGCTGAATTCTTAGCCTCTACCCTTCTTGGCCTTCTAGAGCTTTTAATTCCTAGGTACATTTACTTTCAGAATGAAAAGACCTACTTCATCTCTGAAGTGCTATTCATCTCCCATCTTACAAGGGAAAGCTTTTGCTTTCACTAAAATTATTGAGGCTTTCCTGGGAGTGTTCTTGAGAAATGCGGTATTTACTACCTAAATGCCCTGAGGGTTTTTGTTTTGCTTTGTGATTTTGGTTGGCCTGATGAACTTTTGGAATGGCCTTAGCTGTTGAAGGACTTTTTTGAAAGGGTGGAATGGAGGCTGAAGAGGGAGGTCCCAAGGCACTGAATTGTATTTGAGATTTTTACAATTGCTGCAGTATTTCTGGTAAGAAAAGTTATTAGGTGTTTATGGATGTTTCAAAAGATGGAGGGAAAAAAAGCAGATTCCATGTTAAAATATCCACTTGGGGACCCTTAACACTCAGAACAGAACCTAAGCTGGGAATGCTAAGGGGTGTGATCAGCGTAAAGCAGCAGTCATTTCTGATGAGGGTCGGGCGTGGGGGGGTGGGGATGGGGCGTGTTAGCTGGATGCAGTCCAGGAGGAAAGGGGTTACCAAAGCATTCCCATGGGAGGATGGGTTGGCTTGGCCAGGTGGGTCAGAAATATAGGTTTCCTTCCTACTGAGTCACACCCAACTTCTTCCCACGCAGGGAAAGCCCAGTCATCTAATAGAAGGCTCTCTCCTCATCTGCCTCCTCGGGAAGATGTGGGGGAAGTAGGCTTAAGGGAGGAGATTAAAAAATCAGAATTCTGTAATGGGCACAAGGAGGAAGTATTTTTGGCTAACAATTTTGGGTTTCTGTTTCAGAATAAAATGATTTTTCCTTTTATTGGAGATGAAATTGCTTTGAATCGGTCTTCACAGGACCAGTGAGGATGTGACCTTGACTGAGTCCACTTGGAAACCACAAGCTACATTTGCTGTTCAGAATCTAGCATTTGGTCATGGGTTCCTTTAGTATTCAAGTTTTGGAATATTCTGGGAAAAATCTGTAAGATATGTTTAAAAGTTTATGATAATTATAACATATTCTTTCAAAATATTGTTTTTGAATAATGCCATGAATAATGGGGCCCAATGCTCATATCCTTCTAATCTCTTCAGAGCTAAGGTGGTGAAAACAGAGTGTACTGCCCCATAACATCTCATGATACTGTTTGTTCCAAAGCTGATTTAACATATATATATATATGCATTATACTATATTATATAAAGTACATATCATATATGCATATTATATAAGGTGATTATATAGAACAGTGTGCATCATGATGTATGTAACATTAATACAGGTATACAATGCATATTTTAATTATACATTAATGTTAATTATACATTACTATATTTGGTTGCTTTTTATTGTATATTGGAAGATACATCAGCAATAAAAACTGGTACTTAGTAAGATTTCAGGCTATATAAACAGTAATTATATATTCTAAAGTTCAAATCAAATTAAGTGTTACTTCAGCATCTACTCTCTACTAAACTCTTTCCTAGTCACTATTTGAGATACCGATAAGTTTAGGACAAAATTATGAAAAATTAACTGAATTAGCCAAGGCCCAACTTATAAATGGGTTATGTTCCAAAAATTTCTTTTAAATCTTTGTAAATCAGGACACATTCCTATTAAAAGGGTCATATATGATGTTTAGTTTCTCTGGATAGGCAACAAAAGCTCTGTTAAACCATAGTGACATTTATAATAACTTTGGCCTGATTTCTGGGACTTGGAAGAAAGGAGCCATGTGTACTCAAGAAATGAGAGGGAAGTAGACTTTTCCTGTTTTTTTGAGGCAGAGCCAGCCTCAGCAATACCTTTTAAAATAAAAAGAACTAATTTTTCATCAGTGTCAACTTCCCTTTCTGTATCCTTCTCCCAAGGACCCAGTACTCCCATACTATTTTAAATGCTTTCCACCTTGTGGCTCCCCACTCAAGTCTAACATCCTCCTGATGTGCTCCATGTTCTAGAATTATCCACCCACCCAATGTGTCAGTGATTTGGGGAAAATGGTCTTTGCACCACCTGCTTCAGTATCCCTTGGGATGTCTGTTAAAAACATTTCTGGATCCCACTCCAGACCCACTGAATCAGAACATCCAAGAATGGGGACTGGGAATCTCTCTGGATTTATGGCAAGCTCCTTGAATCACATTTAGATAGGGGCACCTCAGAAATGAAATTCATTTTATCAGAAGAGCCAATAGTGTGCAATATTATTCAGCCTTTAAAAAGAGGGAGATTCTGCCATTTGTGACGACATGGATGAATCTGGGGCAGGAGACAGTGGAAACGGGAAGATGTTGGTTAAAGGGTACAAAATTGCAGATGTGTAGGATGAATAAATGGAGAAGGAAATGGCAACCCACTCCAGTGTTCTTGCCTGGAGAATCCCAGGGATGGCGGAGCCTGGTGAGCTGCCGTCTATGGGGTTGCACAGAGTCGGACACGACTGAAGCGACTTAGCAGCAGCAGCAGCAGGATGAATAAATCCTAGAGGTCTAATGCACAGCGTGATGAATATAGTTAATAATGCTGTATTGAAACCGGAAATTTACTGAGAGTAAATTTCAGGTCCTCTCACCACACACACTCAAAAATGGTAACTATATGAGGAGTGCCTGCATGTTTAGTCACTCAGTCATGTGTGACTCTGCGATCCAATGGACCGTAGCCCACCAGGCTCCTCTGTCCATGGAATTCTGCAGGCAAGAATACTATAGTGAGTTACCATTCCCTTCTGCAGGGGATCCCGACCGAGGGATCAAACCCTGGTCTCCTGAATTGCAGGCAGATTTCTTTACTGTCCGAATCACCAGGGAAGCCCTATGTGAGAAGATGGGCATGTTAATTAGTTTGACTGTAGTAATCACTACATCGCTCTACATATGTATATCAAAACGTTATGCTATACACCTTAAGTATATGAAATTTTTATTAAGAAAAAAAGGTTTTTTTAATTATTAGAAAAAAGGAAAAGCTGGTAGCGTAAATGAGGGTTTCTTGAACTTTGGCATGCATCGGAACCCCCTGGTTGGCTTGTGAAAACACAGGCTACTGGACTCTCACCTCCAGTTTCTGATTTAGTAGATCTGGAGTAGGCCCCAGAATTTTCATTTCTAACAAGTCCCCAGGTAATCTCCATGCTACTGGTTTGAGGACCACAGCCTGAGAACCTTTTATCTATGATGTATTATACACTCAGTGGAACCCAGAGATATTTGGTTACTATCTTAAAAGTAAAGATGCTTACTAACCCAAATGGATTACAAGCAGTGGAACATCACAAAAATGAAAATGGGAAGAACTCAAAGGGTTAGGACTGTTGGGTAGAGGCTGAAGGGTGTGTGTGTGTGTGTGTATATATATGTGCGTGCGCGTGTGCGTGTTGGAGGCTGGGGTGAAGCAAGTGGGCATCTTGAGATGTAACTAGTAATCTGACAGGACTCCCTCTCCCTGCTCAGCATCAGGCCCTGTTTTTTGCAGCTCTTCTCTCTGATATAACCCCAGATCTTCCCCTAGAAGTTCCAGTAGCAACGACAATAAGAAGATGAGCGGGATGAGGAGGGGTAAGGATGCCAGGCCTCTTCTGGAATTGTTCATTTCTGAAAATCTATTGTGCTCCGTTTCTTTAAATTTCCAATGTTAGAATTTTAATTGGCCGCCAGAGGGCTCTCCTAACTTTGTATAAAGAATAGTGTGGCATTGAAAGAGAAATGGAGGTGATCCTTGAATCAGAAAGACAGATGTGCTGGACTAAATTTGCAATTAGGGCGTTCCTACACTGTTTTTATTATTAGGTTTGCCCTGAAATTATAATAAGATTTAAAAATCACTAATTGGTAAATAGAAAAAGACAATAATATATAAGAACAATAACTAAACAGAGACTTAAAAAAAGTTTGAGTCTTCATCGTAGATGTCAGTTAATAAAATTTGTTGTGGGATAATTGCTAAGTGTGTAGGGAAAGGGTGTGAGAATTAGAGAGTCTTTTAAAAGAGACAAACAATTGTTTGTTTTACTTTGCACTGCTTTGTAGATCGAGAAACCTGCATTCACAGTTCATATTTCATAAGTAAGATGTTTTGCCTATTGTGGACGGGAATACCTCCCTATTTGAAGTATAAGTCCCAAGACTCTTTACATATTAACTCTGTGCTTCAGCCTTTTATTAGTCTTGAGAAAGTGAGGGTGCTTTCAAGGCAAAACCAGTTGTTTAAATAGACAATAATATTGTTCAGAGTTTCATTATTTGTAGGATCTTAGAGACAAAATGAGTGAGGGCTTCCCAGGTGGTTCAATGGTAAAGAATCTGCTATACAGTCCATGGGGGTTGCAAGGGAGTAGGAAATGACTTTTGCACTGAGCAGGCACTCAGAGACAAAATCCAGTACCACATTGAGAAAGATGACATGTTTCCTAGCCATTTCAGAGAGACTCGTTTCTAAAAAATAAACTAAAAAAAAAAAATGGAAGTAAGGCTGGTTTCACAGGTATATGTCCTGTGCAGTCACAGAGGTCCCTGAGCTTAGAACCCCATGCTTGGTTTAATGTTCTTCTCTAATTCTTAATAATTTTTGAATAAAGGGCTTCACATTTTCATTTTGCACTGGACCTTGAAAATTCTGTATGTAGCTGATTCTGAAGGCAGTAGATTGTTTCCCATCCTTCTGTTTTTTGTTTGTTTGTTTTGAAAAGAAGTTCTTGGCTTTGGCTGTGCTCTAGAATCACTTGGGGAGTGTTTCAAGATCCCAGTTCCCAGGCTGTCCCTGGACCGATTATACCGCAGTCTTGATGGTGGGTTCCAGGCACTGGCACTTCAAAAATCCCTCAGATGATTCCATTGTGCAGCCTAGGCTGAGAGCCAGTGTAAGTGTGGAGCCTTATTTCCAGAAGCTTACTTCAGTACCAATCTCCCTTGCTTGGATTGCTCTTGCAGTTTAATGGGCTTGTAAGATTTTTATTTATTTATTTATAATTGAGGTACAGTTGATTTACAGTATTTTGTAAGTTTCAGGTGTACAACATTGTGATTCACAATTTTTAGAGGTTATTATCCAGTTATAATTATTATAAAATATTGTCTATATTCCCTGTGTTGTATGGTATATCCTTGTAGCTTACTTATTTTGTACACGGTAGTTTATAGCTCATAATTCCCTACCCCTCTCTTGCCCCTACCTGTTTCCCTCTCTTTACTGGTAACCACTAGTTTATTCTCTATATCTGTGAGTCTGTTTCTTTTTTTGTTGTATTTACCAGTTTGCTTTATTTTTCAGAATCCTGACGCAAGTGATATCATCCACTTGTAAGATTTTGGATGCTTCACGCAGGTTTTGTGTGTTAGAGGAACAAAAGTGTAGGAAATTTTAGTTCTTTATATGATGTTTTTACTTTTATTACTCTTAAGGATTGTGGAGTTATGAATAAAACCATCTTTCTTAAATATAGGTCTAATCACTCTTGTATTCCTTTTAAAGTAGCAAAGTAATGAACTTTGAAAGAAAAACCGCGTATTTAGTGAGATTAAAACTGAAGAGAGAAACACATAGACTTTCCTTGTTTGTGCTAATGGATGAATGTTCACTAAGCACCTTGCCTTGGCCGGGCTTATATCAGGTTTCATTAAATACCTATTTTCTATCTGAAGGTGTATTTTTTTTGACACTAATTGTTTTTTTCTTCTGAGTCACCTGTGGGCTTTGGCAATAATCTAGAAGTGTCTGGTCCCAATCTTTCTAGATTACAGGAACTGAAGATCCAAATTAGAGACCTGGATTCCTGCAAGGGCAAATTCTTTTAACCTTCATTCACTGGGGGCCTCCTTTGAACAGAGCTGTTTGCTGCTTCCAACCTTCTTGTTCCCTAACAAAACAGCACACAAGGAATTGCTTTCTCCTTAGCGTGTCTTCTTAAAGTTATGTCTATATTCAGATAATTTGGGGATTACTTCCAACCCTAGATATTGTACTCTAAGAATTATATTAAATCTTTCCACTTGTTTAGCTTTGAATTGAGCATGGAACAGATAATCAAAGTAATTAAATATTTAATGAAAATATTAGTAAGCTGAAACCCAAAGGGAGATGAAAAACAGAATAATCCTTTGGCTCTCAGAGCTCAGAAATTCAGACCCACAGGGAGGCAGCGTTTTACTGCTAAGACTTATGGTCAAATTAGAAACCAGAGATGATGGTGAAGCTAAAGTTTAGAATAAGTTATTTTGATATTAAACAGTTTTTCTTTAGAAAATCTAAGAGTTATCTAAATAATTTATTTATACAACTTCAAATTTTGGAAAGTCAATTTATTTTTTACATGTATCATCCTTGGGATGTGTATTTTTTTAGCTTCATAAACATACCATTTAATGAGCACTCATGCAATATCAGATAAGATGCCAGGTGTTTTGCATGCATTATCTCTAAACATCAGGACAACCATACAAGGTAGAGATTACTGCCCCATTTTAGAGATGAGGAAACTGAGTCTTAGAAAGGCTAAATGACTTTCCCCAGGTCACACAGCCTATAAATGTCAGAACTACCTCTTATCACAAACTCTACCTCTTTCCAATTAAAAAAAAATTGGGATAAAATATACACAACATAAAATTTACCACTTGAACCATTTTAAGTGTACAATTCAATGGCATTAAGTACACTCACATTTTTGTGCAATCATCACCATTATCCATCTCAAGAATTTTTCTTTATCTTAAACTGATAATGTTTCTAAGGTTTACCCATATTGTAGCATGTATCAGGATTTTAACCCTTTGTGAGGCTGTGTAATATTCTACTGTAACAGTATACCACATTTTATTTACCTGTTTATCCATTGGTGGAGACTTGGATTGTTTCTATCTTTTGGCTATTGTGAATAATGTTGCTTTGAACACTGGGGTTTAGTTATCTGTTCAAGATCTTACTTTCAATTATTTTGGGTATACACGTAGAAGTGGAATTTCTGGGTCATGTGGTTATTCCATGCTTAATTTTTTTGTGGAATCACATGCTATTTTGAAGCATAGATTTACATTGGGGCACTTAATTAAAAAAAACCAATAAACCTCTATATGGAAGGCTGAGATGACTTTCAACTACTAAAAGTTCCAACAAGACCAGGTCTGTCTCCTTGGTTCTGGGGCTCTGATCCAAACATAGAGTCACAGGGACATGAAAGTCATTGAAGGGGATACAATGAGAAAGATATCCTCCTTACCCCTCTGTGGGCTCTTTACCAACAAGTAGCCATCCACATCTTTCTGCCTCTTGCCCTGGGTATTCCAGCAAGAAGGAAGCTCTCTTGAAAGTATGCTCTTGTAGGGTAGGGTTCAGTTCAGTTCAGTTCAGTTCAGTTGCCCAGTTGTGTCAGACTTTTTGGGACCCCTTGGACTGCAGCCTGGTGACCCCATGGACACCAGGCTTCCCTGTCCATCACCGACTCCTGGAGCTTGCTCAAACTCATGTCCATCGAGTCAGTGATTCCATCCAATCATCTCATCCTCTGTCATCCCCTTCTCTTCCTGCTTTCAATCTTTTCCAGCATGAAGATCTTTTCAAATGAGTCAGTTCTTCGCATCAGGTGGCCAAAGTATTGGAGTTTCAGTCTCAGCATCAGTCCTTCCAGTGAATATTCAGGGCTGATTTCCTCTAGGACTGACTGATTTGATCTCCTTGCAGTCCAAGGGACCCTCAAGAGTCTTCTCCAACACCACAGTTCAAATGCATCTGTTCTTCAGCACCCAGTTCTCTTTATGGTCCAACTCTCACATCCATACATGACTACTGGAAAAACCATAGCTTTGACTAGATGGACCTTTGTTGGCAAAGTAATGTCTCTGCTTTTAAATATGCTGTCTAGGCTGGTCATAGATTTTTCTTCCAAGGAGCAAGCGTCTTTTAATTGCATGGCCACAGTCACCATCTGCAGTGATTTTGGAGCCCAAAAAAATAAAGTCTGCCACTGTTTCCATTGTTTCCTATCTATTTTCCATGAAGTGGTGGGACTGGATGCCATGATCTTAGTTTTCTGAATGTTGAGCTTTAAGCCAGCTTTTAAACTCTCCTCTTGCACTTTCATCAAGAGCCTCTTTAGTTATTCTTTGCTTTCGGCCATAAACGTGGTGCTATCTGCATATCTGAGCTTTTTTGAAAGGGTTATTGGTAGGGTAAGGTTGTCTTTCTCAATACAACTACACCCAAACATCTCTCTTTCTGGACTCTGGAGGGAGCAAGGCTCATCTCTGACCTTTTATTGTTCAAAATGCAGACACACAGAACCGTCTTGTAACTGCAGATATTGAATAATGCCATTTTTGAACCACTTGTCTTATTTTCATATAATAATATGCTAATACATACAGCTTATACTGGGCTTCTTTTTCTGTGGGGCCAGACTAAGAAAGAACTACTAGAGGAAAAAATAGTTTGGTGGGGCAGATGTTGTTCAACTAATGATGACTTAATAATAGGTTTCAGCTATACCTCTAATGCCTTGTGTATTAATGGATATTTAATGACATTATATGAATTTGCTTTGGCAATAATCATTGTGTGTCCATGTTCAATTCAGCCAACTGTTATGGCATGTCTGCTCTGTCCTCCTATTAGGAGTAGAGGAACAAAGAACTAAAAGGGCTTACCAGTGATTACCCATATACTCCATTCTATCCTTTCATCCTCATTTGGTGGCACTAGTGGTACAGAACACGTCTACCAATGCAGGAGACATAAGAGATGCACGTTCGATCCCTGGGCTGGGACGATTTCCTGGAGAAGGGCATGGCAACCCACTCCAGTATTCTTGCCTGGAGAATCCCATGGACAGAGGAGCTTGGCAGGCTCCTCTGTGCAGTCCATAGGATTGCACAGAATCAGGCATGACTGAAGAGACAGCATGCATGGAGAGCTGGAATTTATAGAATTCATAAAATTTATTCAGCCCAGTCTCTCTCTGTCTTGATTCCACTTCCCATAGGCACAGAGATTAGAGTTTGAATCCCTCCTTGTGTGTATCTTTCAGTGGCTTACTTAAGCTTTCTTAATCTCAGTTTCTTCCTCTGTCCATGGGATTCTCCAGGCAGGAATACTGGAGTGGGTTGCCATGTCCTTCTCCAGGAGATCTTCCCAACCCAGGGATCAAAACTGCACCTCTTACATCTCCTGCACTGGCAGGCAGGTTCTTTAGCACTAGTACTACCTGGGACTTGTCTCTTAAAAACTGAAATTCTTAGGGACTTCCCTGGTGGTCCAATGGTTGGAACTCGCCCTTGTGCAGGGAGTGCTGGTTCGATCCCTGATTGGGACACTAGGATCTTACATCTCATCCAGTGTGGCAAAATAGGAAAGAAAAAAATGGAATTCTTAGAATTCTGCCTTGGGCCCTCTTCTCATCTTCCTCTGTAATATTTCCTTGAGCAATCTTCTCTATCCCTATCTATGGTAATCTCCAGTGATGTATCTCCTGCCCTGATATTTCTCCTGAGCTCCACACCAATATAACCATTTATGTCCACGATCTCTCTGCAGGGGTCCCACGAGCACTTCACCTCCACATGACATAAGTGGGGCTCAGGATTTCCCCCATGCCTGCTCCTTCTCCTGTATTTTCTATCTAAAGAAAAGACACCACAGTTCCCTCAGGTTTCCAGTCAGAAACTGAGGAAACTTTTGAAAGTCCAAGTGTGAGTCGCTCAGTCGTGTCCGACTCTGTGACCCCGTGGACTGTAGCCCACCAGGCTCTTCTGTTCATGGAATTCTCCAGGCAAGAATACTGGAGTGGGTAGGCATTCCCTTCTCCAGGGAATCTTCTCAGCCCAGGGATTGAACCTGGTTCTCCCACATTGCAGGCAGATCCTGTACCTTCTGAGCCACCAGGGAAGCCCAAGGGAAAATTTATATCCAACCAATTTGTCAAGTCCTGCTGTTTCTACCTACTGACCATCTGGTGTCCACCCCCATCTCTATCGGTATCAATGCTTTATTGCCACCATCCTTATTCAGATTCTCATCATTTCTTACCTGGACAACTACCACTGTCTCCTAAATGATCTTTCTGCTTCAAATCTCACTCCCTTCCAATCCATTCTCCACACTATACTCAGAGTGATCTGTTGTTCAAACACATCTGATCTACCAGTCAGATGTATCTTAACTAGAGAAGCACCACTATTTAAAGCCCTCAGTGAGCCCCAGTTGTCCCTTGACAGAAGCCAAACCTCAAACCTGTGGAGCAGAGTAGAACCTTTATTATTCTAACAGGGGAAATAGAACTTTTCTTATCAGGGAGAAAATGCTTTTTGTTAAGAAAAATACTTCAACCTGTTACTGGGGATGGACCAAGAAGAGTTCTGATGACACGAGATACCAGAAACCAAGGTAACAAAATAATAGTCAGTCAAAACAAATAGAAACAAGTTGGTGAAAGTCCTGATGGTGAAGAGGCTAAAGGGTTTGGAGAACCAGAATTCTATTATTCACTTTCATTTTTACGTTGCAATGTTATAACCCTCTCATACACTCTGTAAAATCTGCTCCTTACACAAGTTACCTGGGTGTGTTGGTGATTATGTGTGTGCATATGTGGGTGAGTGTATTTATGTGTAAAAGAAAGGGCTGGTTCCATATCTTGACTAACATTGTGTAGGAATAAGACTAGTCTTCATTCATGGCAGTGATAATCCTTCAACTGAATGAAGCAGGAATTCATGGTCGGTAATATAAACCTATTAGAAATTTGATGAAATCCTTGGGAAGGCTTTGGACTTTTCGAATTCCTATGGAATGAGGTTTTTGATTTCACTTATCTAGGTCTTTATGTGACTGGCAAAATGTTGCATTTGATTACAGCATCTCCCATTGTTTCTTCACTGCTTTTCTTTTCAGATTCATCTCTCATTTCTCTTCCTCCCGGACTTTACACTCCAGATGTGCTCAGCTTCTCTCATTTACTGAGACTTGACATAAATCATCTCTCACCTCCTTGTCTTTGCAAATGAAACACTGCTGTTCCTGTTTTTAAGTGGCCTAGCTCTATTTTTCCTTCACATTGCAGCTTACATGTCATTTTCTCAGGAAACTTTGCCTCATCTTTAACTCTGTTTATAAGGTAGGCTGCAGATGCATTTTGTACATCACCTACATGGGAAAGGTAAAACTATAAAGTTAATAGAAATAATGTTGAAAAATATCTTTGATGACATAGTTTGGGGAAGCAAAAATCATAAGGAGAAACACTGATAAACTTGATTCTATCAATCATTCACCAAATGAAAATATAGACAAAGGAAACAAACATGATAAATTTGGAGAAAATACTTGCAAGGACCTACAATATAGAGTATATAAGATACTCCCACAAACCAACAAGGGAAGAGCAGAAACTACAGCAGGAAAATGGGCAAAGGTCATGACTAAGCAATTCACAGGAAGAAAACGCCCCAAAACTTATCAAGCATGTGACAAGAGCTCAAACATTAGTAATTAGAAAAGTGGGCATGAAAATAACAAGAACACTTTACATGCATCAACTAGGCAACAATTAGCCAGTAAGGTGAGGTCAAGTGCTGTTGGAGAGTGAGGATACAGGAAGCTTCATGCCCTGCTTTGTACCTTTTAGAGAGCAGTTTGGTGCTCTAGGGTCAAATTAAGTGCATTTAGACCCTATGAGCCACCAGTTTCTTTCCAGGCATTTATTCCTAGGAAATTCTCCACAAGTCCATAAGCAAACATGTTTGCAGATGTTAATTCTTGAGATGTTTGTATATTGGGACACTGAGGGTGGAAAGATGTGGTAGATACACAATGTGGAATACTATAGAGCAATTAGGAAGTGATGAATTATTAACAGACATTCACACAGTAACATCATGCTTATAAAGATGTTATAAACATGATACTGAATGCAAAAAGAAATAGGATGAAGTCTATAGTACAATATGACTAAGAAAATAAAAAATATAAACAAAATACCACCTGGTTTATGAAAACACATAGGAAAGGACTTCTGGTTTCCAGCCCTACATAGAGATAAAGAGCTTAGAGACTGTCACTCCCATGCTCACAATAAGAAAAAAGCTGAACAAACTGAAAATCAACAACTCTTCTTAGATTCATGACAATGAGCTCACCGGTCAGAGAAATGAGGCAGCTCACCACTGCCCTCAAACCACAGAGACAGATGGGTGGATACTGGGAATCACAGCTTAACAGGAGCAGAAGCCCAAAGTTCAAGCTAGTACTAGTAGGAACACTTTAAAGTTTATGTGAACAGTTGCTAAGCTTTTGGTGTAGACTAACTGGAGAGTTAAAAACCCTGAGGGGTCCAGGTCTTAGGCAGTAAAACTCACTTCTGTGAGTTCTACCTCCAGAATTCCCCACAGGGTTCTCAAAGTGCAGATTGGAGTAAAAAATCCAGTAGTGCTTCTGGTGGGGGAGAGGAAGAGAAACCATTTTGTAATATGGTTACTCCCAGAGCTCTCTGTTCTTGATAAGGCTTGCCCTAGAGGGAAGCTGTTTTACCAGAACCTAACCAACTGGCACTTTATCAAAACCTAACAATCAGGGAAAGGGTAATACCCAACTCCAGCCCACACTAGCTTTTGACTTAGAGGAAGAAAAATACCCAGCTCAAGTTCACTAGAAGACTGGGACTTAATCACAGGACTGTAGAGCACTGCCCTTCCCTAGACACCTCGACAGGGCTCCCATGAAACAGGGGATTATAACTAAAAGAACTGAAAGACCCAGATCCTATTTAGGGAATCCTTAGAGAAACTCAAAGACAACAGCAGACAAAAACAAGGACACTGGAGAAATTTTAGCCCCTGAAACCACACCACAACAAAGAGTATAAAGAGCCTAAATCTTAGTCAGATAGGCTAGGGGATACAAAATGGTATAGACACTTTGGAAGACAGCTTGGTGGTTTCTTACAAAGTCAAATATAGTCTTACCTTACACTCCAGCAATTATACCCCTATATATTTACCCAAATGAGTTTAAAACGTAGACCTATATAAAAACCTGTGCATGGATATTTATATCAACTTTATTCAAAATTATTAAAACTCAGAAGCATCCAAGATGTCCTTCAATAGGTTAATGGATAAACAAACTATATTATATACATGCTATAGAATATTGTTCAGTGGTAAAAAAGAAAAATGATATCAAACCTTGAAAAGGCCTGGAGGAAACATGTCACTAAATGAAGGAAGCCTGTCTGAAAAAGCTGCACGCTGTATAACTCCAGGTATATAACATTCTGAAAAAAGTCAAAGCTATCGAGGCAGTAAAAAGACCAGTTGCCAGGGATTTGGGGTCAAGGAGGAATGAATAGGTAGAGAGCACAGGAAATTTTTATGGCTGTGAAACTATGGTGGTATTGTCATAAGGCATTTGCCAAAACTCAGAATATACAACAGAGTGTAATGTAAAACATAAACTTTAGTTAATAATAATGTATTGGTATAGGTTCATCAAGTGTAACAGGTGTGCCACAATAAGATGTTAATAACAGAGGAAACTGACACTGAGAGTGGTAATGGGAGCAGAGAGAGAATATACAGAATATATGGAAACTCTGTACTTTTAATTCACTTTTTATGTAAATCTAAAATAGCTCTAAGAAATGAAATCCATTAATTTTTTAAATGTCTTTAAAAGAAAAAGCATGTTCAAGACCCAGCACAGGGAAATGGAAAACCCAATTTGCTTGGGAGCTTTTATTTTAAACTCTTTCCACTTTGAAGCCCCAAGGTGATAACCCTGGAAGATGCTAAAGAGGCGGTGATGCCAAAAGATACCTCCTCGCTCACTCTTGGTAGATAAGTAACAATTTTGTATTCAAAATCTCTGGCAAAAGTGTTTCAAACCCAAAGCTGCCAGTGTCTGGGAGATTCCTAAGACGGGGTCAAGTAGGGGACTAGATGAGAATCAAATCTGTGGATTTGAACCTGCATCCACTAAAATATATGAACATATAATGATAAAAAGAATGTTTCCAAGATTCCAACTATAGTCTGTGATAAGGAGATGATAAGAGATGATCAAATCCTGGGTGCTGTTCTGCCCCTTCCCTGTGATTGATGCTCATCTGCAGAGTCAGAGGATCCTGCAAAGGAACATGAGGTTCACAACAACTAAAATCTACTCTTCTCCTCTTAGAATTTGTCTTCATTTGTAAATACTTCTGACACTCATTATGTCAATCAGGCCAGGCCAAGTCTTCCATGGGCAGCGCCCAGCCAGTGACTGGGTATGGCAGGAATACTGAACAGTTCCTCCAGGTAGATTTACAATTTACTCCTTTAATCAGGAATGTTGGCTGAGGACTCTCCAACAGCCTTGACAAAATTTCTTAGAACTACATATCAGTCTGAGGCTTTTCTACTCAGCCTACTTTCCTTTCTTCTCCTCTCACAAAGGACTAGTCTACTAGCTTTCACACCTCACTAACTTCCTCCCTATTTTTCCCTGCCAGTATTGCCCCCAATTCATCTCTTGCACGTCTAATCCCATTTTGACATCCGCTTCTCAGACAACCTGCCTAACACAAGGTGTTATTAGAACATCCGTTTAGAGATGCCCAACTGAAGTAATAAATATAGGTCCAAGAGCTTTAGAGGGGTTAAATCAATTCGAGTGCAAGTAAAGAGAACCCAGCTCAAACTGACTTAAATGATAAGAAAATGAATAATCTTATAATCTCAGTTGAAATGGAGTCCATAGCAAGGGTAATTTCTAGGAATGCTATGGTATGGTATGATATGATATGATATAGTATGGTATGGTATATTCAGGGTTCTGGTTCTGTTTCTCCCAGATCCTTTGGTTCTTCTCAACTCTGCATCTGGACTGTGTCCTCAGGAGATTGTATTAATCAAAAGATGGCTCTTCTTCCCAGCTTCAGCTCAAATGTCTCATATTCTGTGAAGGCTTAGTCAGGACAATTTCTCTTCCTTTCAAACTTGAATGTTTGTTCAGGCTGATAAAACTGTTGTAGACTGAGGGTCTAAGAAACATTTACTACTCACAGTCAGAAGATTGGGAAGTCCAAGATCACCTGATGAGGGTTTGCTTCCTGGCTTACAGACAGCCACCATTGCACTATACCCTCACTTTACCTAGAGAGAGATCAACTCTCTCATGCCTGTTCTCATAAGGTCACTAATCCTGTTCATGAGGGTTCCACCCTGATGACTTAATTGTCTCCCAAAGGCCCCAAATATCAAGACATAGGGGATTAGGACTTCAACATATGAATTTTTGGAGGCACAAGTATTCAATCCAACACTTCAATCTATTTGGTACTATTTTGTTCTGCTCATCAAGGTTAACTGTTTCCGTGGCTGCCTCCTTCTAGACTGAAAGCAAAAGTAGAGATCATATTATATTAACTTTTATGTCTATTTGATGACAGAGAGTGAAATAGTTGGATGGCATCACTGACTCGATGGACATGAGTTTGAGCAAGATTCGGTAGTTGGTGATAGACAGGGAAGCCTGGCGTGCTGCAGTCCTTGGGGTTGCAAAAAGTTGGACACAACTGAGCAACTGAACTGAACTGAATGCTTTGCCTATAGTTGGTATTTAATGAGTATCTATCCAATTAAATTTACTGTTGTTTCTTTGGATAGAGAAATGAGATTTGTGCTTGAATTCATTTAATATTTCAAAGTAATCTAGAAGGGATTTCCAGTGGTGGTGGGTGGTCCAGTGGATAAAACTCTGCTCTTCCCTGCAGAGGGCACTGGTTCAATTCCTAGTCAGAGAACTAGGATCCTGGATGCCATGTGGTGTAGCAAAAAATAAGTAAATAAATAAAATAAAGGAACTCAAAATAGCCTAGAAAAGAAAACACATAGAAAAAGCTTGACGTTCATTCATGGCATTTAGTCTCATTAGATAGTGTAACAATGTACTCATGTAGATAAACTGCAGGAAGACAGAAAGATGTGGGGAGATGGATCACATATAAGACCTGAAATTTGGAAATGATGCCTATGGCTAATTAGTTCCAAGCTATGATTTCCAACATAGGGAAAGGATTTAAGAGTACATCTGGATTATTTCCTGAAGGTTTTGACCTAATATGTTGCCTCAGCCAAAAAACCAAACAAACAAAGTAAAAAAATAATACAATCATGAATATTTACAGATAAAAGACAGCAGCAAGTTCTCATGCTCAAAATTAGAAATAAAATAAAAAATCCTACCTGTGAACAAACTCCCATCTGTTTGAATTTTGAATTATGAATCTCAAATAATGAACTAAGAACTAAGCAGTTTGAGAGAAATTATAACTAAATAAGACATACTGCTTAAGATAAGAACAGTGGCTTTCTATCAGTTTCCCAAATTTGAGAGCACTCTTTAGTATTTGACAAAGCAATTTTAAAACAAGAAGAAACAACTGTTTTAAACAGGTGGTTTTTAAACTCAATACTCCAAGAGGTATTATGGATCAAGTTTTATTAAATTCAGAGCCATTCAGTTCATACCAAAAATTGGGCTGGTTTAGAAATACACAGAAGTATTTTGAGGTTGATGTCAAGGGGAAACATCATGCCCTTCTGCCTAATACCTTTTATGCTGTGAATGGACCTGTTGGCCTAAAATGAATATTTTCAGTGATTAGAAGCCACCTGCTCATCTTGGTGGACTGTTAATGGATCCAAAATTTTGAGTCCGTTGGTTTTCAGCTTTATATGTGTTTAAAGGACTACATGGCAAATGGATGGGGAAACAAAGGAAACAGTGACAGACTTTATTTTCTTGGGCTCCAAAATCACTTTGGATGGTGACTGCAGCCTTGAAATTAAAAGATGCTTGCTCCTTGGAAGAAAAGCTATGACAAACCTAGACAGTGTATTAGAAAGCAGAGACATCACTTTGCAGACAAAGGTCTGTCTAGTCAAAGCTATGGTGTTTCCATTAGTCATGTATGGATGTGAGAGTTGGACTATAAAGAAAGCTGAGTGCCATAGAATTGATGCTCTTGAACTGTGATGTTGGAGAAGACTCTTGAGTCCCTTGAACAGCAAGGTGATCCAACCAGTCCATCCTAAAGGAAATCAACCCTGAATATTCATTGGAAGGACTGATGCTGAAGCTGAAGTTGCTATACTTTGGCCACCTGATATGAAGAGCTGACTCATTAGAAAAGACCCTGATGCTGGGAAAGATTGATGGCAGGAGGATAAGGGGAAGACAGAGGATGAGATAGTTGGATGGCATCACCAACTCAATGGACATGAGTTTGAGCAAGCTCTGGGAGATGGTGAAGGACAGGGAAGCCTGGCGTACTGCTGTCCATGGGGTCTCAGAGTTGGACGTAACTGAGCGACTGAACAACAGCAACAACAACAAAGGTACTATTTACACATAACCCACTATTATTACTGTGTCCCCACTCCCAAATTCATATGTTAAAACCCTAACCCTGTGACTGTATTTGAAGATAGGCCCTTTAAGGGATAATTAAGATTAAATGAGGTCATAAGAGTAGGGCCCTAATTGGATAGGACTGGTGTTCCTTATAAGAAGAGGGAGAGACACCAGACTCCTCTGTGAGGACGCACTGAGAAAGCACTGTCTGCAATCTGAAGAGAGAGACCTCACCAGGCACCAGCCCTGCTGGAAACTTGACTTTGGACTCCAGCCTCCAGAACTGTGAGAAAAAATAAAGCTTTGTTGTTTAAGGCAACCCGTCTGTGGTATTTTGTTATGGCAGCTTGAATAGACTGATATACCCATGAAGTGAGTAACTAAAATTAAATGAAATAAGAAAATTTGGAGTCCAAAACCCAAAAGCAATATGTTACCCAGGATATATATATATACAAACATGTATATAGACCTAGTATGTACTAGGCACTGTTCTATGTACTTTACACATAAACATTCTTTTAATCTTTAAAATTACATAAGGCTGGTGCTATTATTAACTCCATTTTCAGTTGATAAAATTGAGACAATTAGTAATTTGCTTAACATCACAGACTAGACTGCTCCTAATCACTGAGTACAGTGTAGAATAGTGCTGCTCAATGGAAATATGTGAACATGTATGTAATTAAAATTTTTCTATGAGCCACATTTTAAAAAGTAATGAGAAACGGCTAAAATTAATAATATCTTTCATTTAACATATTATATCCAAAATATCATTTCAATGTGTACATAATATAAATAATGATTAATGCTATATTTTATTTTTTTAAAGTCTTTATTGAATTTGTTACAATGTTGCTTCTGTTTTATATTTTGGTTTTTTGGCCCAGAGGCATGTGGGATCTTAGCTTCCTGACCAGGGATTGAACTAGCACCCTCTGCATTGGAAGGTGAAGACTCAACCACTGGACCACCAGAGAAGCCCCCTAATGATATATTTTAATTCTTTCTTTAGTACACGAGTCTTCAAAATCCAGTGTGTATTTTAAACATATAGCACATTTCAAGCAAAATTTATATTTCAAGTACTCAATAACCAGTGTATTGGATAGCACATGAAAAAAAAAGCATTGTAGCTTATAAAGAATCCTGAACAATATTCTTCAAAGCTCCTACTTTATATTTATGCATACATATTTGGAATTCTTCTAGTTTTTCAGAAGAATGGTTTCTTATCACAGTATACCATTAGTTTTGTCTTGAGTTGGTTGTGGTTTTAAATTGCTCCTATCGGTGTATGGATGAAAATATTTATAGAATTGCTATTATTTTTTCTTATAAATTTATGTGTAGTTGAAATTTTGTTATTATCAAGTTTGTTTCTCCCTAGAAAGTGGGAACATGAAGAATAGGGGATTTCTTGGTCTTTCTCCCACCTAAATAAGTTACGGTAGTGGTGGTTTAGTCTCTAAGTTGTGTCCTACTCTTGCGACCCCATGGACTGTAGCCTGGCAGGCTCCTCTATCCATGGGATTTCCCAGGCAAGAATCCTGGAGTGGGTTGCCATTTCCTTCTCCAGGGGATCTTCCTGACCTAGGGATTGAACCCAGGTCTCCTGCATTGCTGGTGGTCTCCTGCACTGCAGGCAGATTCTTTTACTGATTAAGCTACCCCCCAAAAGTTATATAGTTAAAGAAAGAAAAAAAAAAAACAAAACACTGGGCTAGATGGATTATTGGCCTGACCTGGACAAGCACCATTTATTTTGTTTTTTATAACAAGGAAGACACAATTGTGAGATATGGTTAAAGGACCTTCTATGACTATGAAATAGAGTGATGCTAACCCATTTACATAAATTCTTTATGTCAGACGCAGTAGAACTGTAGGCCTTCTCCTGACCTTACCATACAATATGGTTTAGAAGTGTTTCTGAAAGGGTCTTTTCTCTAACATTAGCCTAACTCCAGTGTTATAGAGAAGTGGTTATTTTTAAACCCAGTGGGGAAAAAAAAAGAGCTTCACAATTTTATAACAGCCACATTCCTTCAAGACTTTAAAAAAATGATTTTAGGTTATCTCCTTCTATTTCACTATATACACATTTATTGTCTCTAGAGTCCAAGGATAAGTGGATAAATGTGATGGTTCACATTTGCCCTGTAACTAGTTGGAATCGGTTCTCTAAGGCAAATGTTTCTCCTCCTTCGCTTTAGCTTTACCATGATCTGAGCTGAAGCAATCTTTTAAAATGGCCATGATGCACTCTCAGTGTTTTCAAAAGCAAAGCACTGTAACCATTTAGATCCTTCATCATTATTACAGTGTATCCGGTGGCTCTTCTTGTAGAATTAATGCATGGAGCCTCCATTAAGTGTTCTCAGAATCTACTCCAAAATAGGCCAATCTATTGTTCTCTTAAGTATTCATATATGAGTTGAAAATTTTTCAGAAACATTGCCAATCAGGGAGGAAAAAACTCACAAATGACAGTTTTGATAAGAAAGAGTTTCTTTCTAAAGGGTTCTTAGGAGCTTCAGGGGGGTTCCCAAGGGACGAAGGAATAAACGAGCTATCAGAACAGCTAGGAGTCTGGAGATCAGATTATTATTCAGTCCCTCAGTCGCATCCAAGTCTTTGCAACCCCAGGAACTGCAGCACACCAGTCTTCCCTGTCTTTCACTATCTCCCAGAGTTTGCTCAAATTCATGTCCATTGAGTCAGTGATGCCTTTCAGCCATTTTATCCTCTGTTGCCCCCTTCTCCTCCTGCTGTCAATCTTTCCCATCATCAGGGTCTTTTCCAGTGAGTTGGCTCTTCACGTCAGGTGGCCAAAGCATTGGAACTTCAGCTTTAGCATCAGTCCTTCCAATGAATATTCAAAGTTAATTTCCTTTAAGATTGAATGGTTTGGTCTTTTTGATGTCCAAGGAAATCTCAAGAGTCTTCTCCAGTAGCCCTCCAAAACCCCCCAATGCTTGTCAACTTGGAAAATCTATGGGGATAAAAAAAGATTAAGAAAGATAAGCTGATTAGACTGCAGAAAAGAACGAAAAATATCATAGCAATCTTCAAATATATGAGCTTTCCCTTAGTCAAGAAGCCTGGGTGCAAGTGAAAGAAGCCTAATTCAAACTAGTTTAAGTGGGAAAAACAGACTTTTTAAACCTGTTTACATAACTGAAGACCAATCTTAGGAACATCTGCCTATGGGCACACCTGGATCTGGGATCTCAAACAATGGTTTCTCGTTCTCTTTCCTTATCTGTCTCTTATTTCAGCTTAGTTCCTTGCTTTTCCATTGCATGTGGTATTCCTCTCCACAGCAGAAAGATGGCCTCTGGCAATGCAGGTGTCATTGCTCTTCAGCTTGGGCTCCCAAGGGAGAGAGAAAGCTATTCCTTAGCCTCTTGGAAAATTCATGAATATTAATTGCTCTGGGTTGACTGCTTGCCAAAACTGGCCACCTGGACCAATCACTGTTTCCAGGTAGCTTAGTCCTGTGGTCAGCTCAACCTGCTTATAGGCTTGCCCCTCTGTGATGTGATGGGGAAGGAAGACACTGTTCTTAGCAGCTCTGCCAGATCCATTTGGAGATTGTATCCAGCAGGTTTGAGGTGGGGGCCCGAGATTCTGTATTTCTAGCAAGCTTCAGGGGCCACTCTTGAGTAGCAATATTCTAGAAGACATTTGTAAATTGGGTATAATTCTATAGCCTCTGGTTAGAAGAAAACTGGAAAAGGCTATATGTGTGAGGTTGAATTTTGAAGGTTTTAGATTTAACTATTTGAGTTATTCTTTAGTGGGAGCACTGTCATACAAATTCTGATGTTCTTTGGGGCAGTACAGTTTTGTTATTTCCTAAGTGCTCTTGACTCATAGGAGAACAATGACGAATGCACGTACTTTGACCATAGTTTTGAGAAATACAAAAAAAGTAAGATACATATGGAATATTTTGAGACATGAAATAATTTGAAAAAGAGAAGGGTATGGCATGGTTTTGTGGTCCACAGTTGAGATGGCACACTCACAGGGCAAGGCTGGAAATGAAGAGCACACTTTGTTGTGAGCAGTGGGAAGAAGTCCAAGAAGGTGGAACATAGCTTATTGGTGTTCAGCATTGAAGAGAATTGGTGACCAATAACAGGGCTCCATCTCCAGGGTTGAGGTTCAAGGGACAGTAGTCAAATGATATGGGTGGGGATGAGGGATGAGAATAAATACTGGCATGGGGGAAGTAAGACCAAGGTAAAGTGTAGAAACTGGGAGATTAGGCAAATATTTAAGATACTAGAACCAAGGGAAAGGCAGGGGCTTAATTTTAGAAGCACAATTGAACTCTAGGTACCAACTGAGTTATGAGATGGAAAACAGGCAAGCTTCATGTTCACCCCATTACTGCTATCTAGAGATCATCTCATCATCTAGAGATCTTATAGTAGAGAAAGGAAAAGTCTCGGAGCTTGAGGGAGTGGAGGGCCATGAGTCCTGATAAAATTCTCAGGTGTGAAGTCCCACAAGTCCCAGGGGTCATAGGTGTGAAGGAGGGACACATGGATAGGAAATCACACAAGTTTTTACAATTGGAATGTTCCACAGCTTTTATGATAACTTTTTATCATGATTTTATAATTACTGAGTCTAGTCATTGTTGATTACCTCACTAGTTGAGAAATAAATGTGTTCTATGCACTGGAGTGGTAGTGACAGTAGGTTGATAAACAGATTTGTAACTCAAAGCCTGTGTAACTGACCAGAGGCCCTTCAAAGAGGAGTCCATTCAATCAGAGACTTTTGGATCTGAAATACTTTAAAGTGAAATATTTCTTCTTGGCCCTTTGGTTAGCTGCAAAGGAAACAACCTAAGTCACAAATTGAAAGCCTGGGCTTCCCTCAGATGGTGAAGAATCTGCCTGCAATGTGGGAGACCTGGGTTCGATCCCTGGGTTGGGAAGATCCGCTGGAGAAGGGCATGGCAAGCCACTCCAGTAGTTGCCAGTAGCAAAGAGTTGCCAGTAGCAAAGAGTTGGATGTGACTGAGTGACTAATACACACTTGAAAGAGTAAGGTTTTGGATCAAAAGGAGAAATCTCACTGGTTATCTACTCAGAGTATGATACAAATAACTGGAGGTTAAATATATTTGTCTTCAGAGTTCAGAAATTTTTATACCAAAAATTTACAAAGCAAGGAATTCTCCAACAATATAAAGGAAAACATGAAGAATTTAGACTCCATAGAGGTATTTGTTTTGTTCTCTATTTCCGCCTTCAGAAGGTCTGTCATTGCTTTCACTCTGCACACATTCTCCCCCTCTCCCAGTCATACTTTGTCTAGAAGTGGGATCCCTTTGGAAGCCTTTGCCTGGTGATGGGGAGGGTCCCCAGAACTTCCCCCAAAGTCTGACTCTTTATGATAAGGGTAGAAAAGAATTAAGAATAGTCTTTATTGATCTATTTCACTCTCCATATAAAATAGTCATGGATCTTTGGAATAGTCATGGTTTCCTTGGGATAACTGCTGAACTCCTTTTATAGAGGGAGAGAACAAAAGAATCTTTGCAGAAGACAATATCCTCATGCAAATTTTAGAAGTAATTCAGTGATTCAGAGGCAGCAGTGTGTTATGTTTTGTGGTAGAGATTCAAGAGTAAGAAACAGTACATTTTAAAAGATTTTAAAAAACATTGATTAGGGAATGCCACATTAATGTGTAGATTACAAATTAAACAACAATAAGCCTATGGTGATTCAGGGTGAGTCAGCTAAGGTAATTTGGTAATCCTGACACAGGATGTTCTTTGACATCTCCTTGAGTTTGAGGTTTCTTGTTTTGTTTTTCCTTTGGGGAGGAGGAGGGCAAGAGGAAATCAGTTTAATGTTTTTCATTTAGGTAAATTAAAATTATGCAAAATCACTTTTCTTGACTTTTGCAGTTTAATTTAACAAATAAATAAGCACATGTCTATTTGACACTCCTATCTGGAAGCACAAACATCTTGGAGCCTCTCTATCATGAAGAATGTATTGATATCAGAATAGGTGATAATTTCTTTTACTTTTTTATTTTTTAATAATTTTAGACATAGAAAATTTGAAAACATGATACAAAGATTTCATGTATATGCTTAACTGAGCTTCCCCTAATGTTAACTATTTACATAACTATTAATTAACAGGTAACTATAGTGTTAACTTTTTATCTTATGATGGAAGAACCGGGAAATTACTATTATCTAAATTATGGACCTAATTGAGATTACCAGTTTTCCCCAATATCCTTATTTTCTGTTTCACTATTCAATCTAGAATCCCACATTGCATTTAGTCTCTGTCAATCTGTGACATTCTTTAGTCTTTCTTTATCTTTTATAACCTTGACACTTTTGAAGTGTCTAGCCTGTAGAATATCTCACGGTTTGGGTTTCTTTAGTGTTTTCTCACGATGGGGTTAAGCATTTTTGGCAAGGATACTATGCAAGTCATCTTAAGTCCTCAGGGCATCATGACAGATGTACATGATGTTGATTTGTCTCATTACTAATGATGTTAACCTTGATCGCTTGGTTAAGCTGGCCATGTTGGATTTTTTCACTGAAATTCCCATTTTCCCTTTTGTAATTGTTAACCATCTTAGTCATTTTAAGAGTAGGCTAATACCTTCTCCTCAAAGTTTCACCCACTGATTTTTGCATCCATAGGTGGATCTTTTCTGCAATTATTACGCAGTATAAATAATAAATACTGTAGCACTTGCATAATAATGACTTTGTATTTCTTATTGTCTCTACATTTGCTAATTAGAATTCTTCGATAAGGAAGAGCTTCCCTCTCTTCTCCATTTATTTATTATTTACTCAGTTGTTTACATTGGTAAGGACTCATGGATGTTTATTTTATTTTATGGATTATAATCCAATACTGTAATTTTATTTAGTTCAAATTGTTCCAGATTTGGCCATTGTAGGGTGCCTGGGTTGGCTCCTGCATCCTTTGACTTGCCCCATCCTTTTTTGAGAACTTCCTTGTTTCCTGATACCATAAGATTACCTGGGCTTATCCTATCCCAGTTCTGGAATCAATCACTTCTCTAAAAAGTCTTGATTCCTTTTATTGATTTTATCCTCGGGTCTTGCACTGCTATTCCTGGGTGGGTAGACTTTTGGGTATGATATTCTCCTATACTCAGTTTCTTTCTCTGACTTTGGACTTGGGAGGTCAATCCCTAGACATAAACTGTCGTGAGGAGTAGGAAGTAGGAACAGCTAATGAACCTCTTCATTGGCTTTCTGGTGCTTTCATTGTGTCTCTAAATTCCTCTCTGGAAAAGCAAAAGTGAAAGTCGCTCAGTTGTGTCCAACTCTTTGTGACCCCCATGGACTATATAGCCCATGGAATTCTCTAGGCCAGAATACTGGAATGGGTAGCCTTTCCCTTCTCCAGGGGATCTTCCCAGCCCAGGAATCAAACACAGGTTCCCCACATTGCAGGCAGATTCTTTACCAGCTGAGCCACAAAGGAAGCCCAAGAATACTTGAGTGGGTAGTCTATCCCTTCTCCAGTGGATCTTCCTGACCCTGGAATTGAACTGGGGTCTCTTGCATTGCAGGCAGATTCCGTACCAACTGAACTGTCAGGGAAGCCCTCTGGGCCATGGATTTTTTCTCTCCTTTGGCTGTTGGAATTTCCTAGAGACTTTTGCTACTGTCTCATTTAGTCTGGGACTCATGGATCACAATATTGCAGCTTAATCTTTTATTTACTGTACTGACTGACCCCAACACCTCTGGGCTCAGATTCTGCCTAGACCACATCTCACTAGGTGGCATAGTTGAATGCTATGGAGGACTAAACTTGCCAGCTATCTTTAACTGTCCTGATTAGACTGAGAAGTAGGGTAGGGTAAACATGATTCTCTGGGCTTTGGGGAGAGTGTAATTGAATTGTTAGGGGTAGAGATGTCAAAGAACTCCCAGTGAATGGCTGGTCCCAACAGGTTGAGCCAGGTCAAGAGCCCCACAGAAGACCCTGAGCAAAGGGTCAGTCCATAGTCACTTTCTAGAAGTCCATAGTCAACTTCTAGCATCAATTGAATTTCCTTCTTCATACTTCTTTTCTGTTGTTCTCTAGCCCTGAAGTACAATTTTATTCTGAAGTTGTGGCTTCATATTAGCTGTGCTTCAAGGATTTTAGTGGAGAGTCTGTCCTACATAGATGAAGATGCAAAAGGGAGAACAGTACTTTCTTCCTTGAAGCCAGAGAGGAAGTTACAGTGTGGAGATCGTAATTGGGAACAGCTCTGCCAGTGGGAGTAGACGTGTGCTAGGAGGAGACAGGGAGAAGGCAATGGCAACCCACTCCAGTACTCTTGCCTGGAAAATCCCATGGACAGAGGAGCCTGGTAGGCTACAGTCCATGGGGTCGCTAAGAGTCGGAAATGACTGAGCAACTTCAGTTTCACTTTTCTCTTTCATGCACTGGAGAAGGAAATGGCAACCCACTTCAGTATGCTTGCCTGGAGAATCCCAAGGATGGCGGAGCCTGGTGGGCTGCCATCTATGGGGTCGCACAGAGTCGGACCCGACTGAAGCGACTTAGCAGCAGCAGCAGCAGCAGCAGGAGGAGACAGTCATTCCAATACAAGCAACAAAGAGCACACTTGTAACACAATCTGGAGAACTTTCCAGTAGTTTCCTTCCATTGAGTTAGCAGGGTCTATTGTAATTTCCATATTTAGTGGAGTATGATTTGTTATCTTATTTTGTAGTTATAAGCTGTTAAAGCCTGGAAATTTGAGATAGACCTATTAAAGTATATCCTGATAGACTTTGCCCAATATTCCAGTCTAGTAAGATCATCTTGAATTTTGTGTCTATCATCCATTGTATTAATTATTCTTTTTGGTTATAATTCTGTTCATTTAAAGAACATGATTTTTTTTTTAACTTTTATCCAAGTCCAGAATAAAAATGTTAACTTAGGATGGTGACTTGTGGCAGACACTATGGTCTTCCTGGCAGTTAGAGAGCTATGGCTCCATCTATGGTTTCTAAAAGCTACCATTTTCCCTCTTTCTGAGGTAAGGAGATTATCTTCCCATTCTAGGATTCTGGCACCTCTCCCATTGTCCATTGATTCTCTAAGCTTTCCTGACTCAGAGACCACTTCAGCAAGTTCCTTCTGGGTCTGTGAATGTAATTATTAAGATTTAGAAATTTGAAGTCATTTAATGTGGCTAAAGTGCTCCTTTTGCTATCTATTGGTCATTTACTGATAAGTAGTTAAAACTGTTAAAAGATGGAGAGATTTTTAGTGTGAGTAGAAACCAAAAAGTGTTTTGCACCACAGTGTATGCCCAGTGGGTGTCCCTGGTGGCTCAGTGGTAAAGAACCTGCCTGCCAATGCAGGCGACACGGGTTCGATCCCTGGGTTGGGAAGATCCCCTGGAGAAGGAAACGGTAACACACTCCAGTATTCTTGCCTGGGAAATCCCATGGACAGAGGAGCCTGGAGAGCTGCAGTCCATGCGGTTGCAAAAGAGTCAGACATGATTTAGCGACTAAACAACAATAACAATATGCCCCCTCATGTTGAATGATTGGATGTATAATTATAGGATGATTGAATGAGTGAATGAATTTCTGACCAGTTTGAGTTTTCATAATAGTGTTAGTGATACCATTGGGTATTGACAGGGAAAGTACTTCTTCACTAGAGGACTGAGATTTCTGATTTATACAAGATAATGTAAGTTTACTAGTTAAGATGTTATAAATCAAATGTCATGCTGCTTCATTTAGCTAATAGGAATGTTATTTAGTTGATTTTAAATTGTGTCTAGGTAGATTATGTGTCAAAAGCTCTAACTATTAACCTTCAAATTAGTGGAATAAGATTAAGGCCTTTTTTTTTGGTCCTTAAACTTACTTAACTTCATTGCTTATTAGCATTGTCCATCACTGGTTTATATGATTTCATTTAGGTCACAAAAATCTTTCAAGATATAGGGGTGCATGATTAAAAACAAAATAGAAGGAGTCCTTGGATCAAAAGATGGGATGACTAGATAAAATCTCTAAGGTCCCTTTTAATCTAACATTTTATGTTTTTAAAATCAGCTTTATTGATGTTTAATTTACATAAAACAAAATTCATCTATCTGAAAGTGTAAATTTTAATAGGCTTTAAGAAAAGAAATTTTTTTTTACTGGAAAGAAAAACACTAATTAGTAACTGGAGAATTTTGAGTTCTCCAACTTTTTATTTTTATATGAAATAATTTTATTTGAATATTTTGTGTTTAGCTTCAATATTGATGTCATTATCATCACCAGGGCTGCTTGGTCCATTTATTAGGACCTCTAACCGAATTGTCCAAAGCACATTATCTTCATTTTTATGAAAATTATTTGATCTCTTGCACTTTTTAAACCAGAGCATGGTGCTAGCACTGCAGGAATATTATATTAGGAAAGTAGGTTCTTCATTTCATGTTGTAGGTGAATGATCTCTATTTAGAGTTTATTTTATTCATTTAGTTTTAATTTAACCTTGAATAAACAAAGAATCACCTGGTTAAAAAATCAAGGTATAAAAAAAAAAAATCAAGGTATACAGTGAAAAGTCTCTCTCTTACCTCTTAGCCCCGTATGCTCATTGTTCCCCTAAATTTGAAACCATTTTACAGTTTCTTGTGTATCATTTAAGAATTTATTTACTCACATATGAATGAATAGAAATATAGGTCTTACTTTCCCATCTTCTAAAAAACACTGGAACCCTTTAACAGTCACAATTTTCCCCTAGCCATCAGTGAGTCATTGTTTCTTTTCTTTTTCTTTGGAAAAAAGTACTTTTTATTATTTTTAGAATTTAAGATTATTCAGTTTGAAATTTCCTGAAATGAAACATAGAAATTCCATATATCCTATGTTCATTCATCTATTTAATCCATCCCTTCAACAAAAATCTACTGATTTTCTACTGTGTCAAAAATCCTGTACCCAATTCTTAGAGGATTCAAAGATTATGAGTCTTGCCCTTAAAGAACATATAGTATAGTAGGAAATATAAAACAAGAAGCTGTTAATAGATATCCATGAGAGATGTATGAAATGCCACAGCAGTTAAAAGAAGGCTTAACTGGGAAGAAGGTTATGAATCAAGGAAGGTGCTGAGAAGAAAATGACCTTTGAGCTGAGCCATGAAATTTGAGTCTGTGTACCTATGGAGATGGGGTGAGAGAAAAGGAAGAATATTCTATTTTAAATTTGAACAATCTTGTTAGAAGTGATAGGAACTCAAAGAAAGAAAACGTAGGAAGGTAACACATCAGCTCCTGCAGACAAAACTAGAAAAGACAAGGCTGGTGTCAACAGCATAGAAAGACTTTATCAATGTTAGCCTTTTCTATCTCTCCTTCCTCCATCCTGCTTTTTCTTGAGGCTCCTTCTTGTAACACGGGATATGGTTGCCAATAATTTTGGTAGTAGTAGTAGTGTTAGTCACTCTGTTGTGTCCAACTCTTTGTGACCCCAGGGACTGTAGCCCACCAGGCTCTTCTGTCCCTGGGATTCTCCAGGCAAGAATACTGGAGTGGGTTGCCATTTCTTTTTCCAGAGAATCTTCCCGACCCAGGGATCGAACTCAGGTCTCCTGCATTGCAGGCAGATTCTTTACTGTCTGAGCTGATACTGATAATTTTGGTGTCATGTTCTCATTTCTCTCAATCCGAGAGTAAAGAGATAGTTGTCTTTTTGCTTTCAATTCAGAAATTTTGGGAATGAACTGGTCCAGCTTGGTGATTATACCCACTGTGATTTGGGAAGGGAGATTCTGTATTTGGTAGTCCCACCAGAAACACATTGAATTAGGGAGCAGTGCTCTAAAGGTGCTGCTACAGAGGAAGGTAAGAAGGGGTGCAGGGCAGATACAAAGCATGGAGGGTCATTTTCCTCTATAGCATGAGTGAAGGTATGAAGGCAGAAAAATTGCATGCTGTGCTTTGAGTATGGTGAGAAGCTCAGTTATGCTTCAGAAGCAGGGCTGAGGGTACTCTCAGATGCCAGTCCTGAACTTGTAAAACTCTGAGAGAATGCTTCCTTAAATTTTGTACTTTAGGCAGGTTGTCTGTCTCAACCTAATCCTGGCCCTGTCTAGAATGAAAGAATGGTCAACAGTGTTGAAAGTCAACAGGCTGAGTACTTTGAGGACCAAGTTCAGTTCAGTTCAGTCACTCAGTCATGTCTGACTCTTTGTGACTCCATGGACTGCAGCACGCCAGGCTTCCCTGTCCATCACCAGCTCCCGGAACTTACTCACCATGCTTGTCACCCTGCTTATTTAACTTTTATGCAGAGTACATCATTCAAAATGTTGGGCTGGATGACGCACAAGCTGGAATCAAGATTGCCGGGAGAAATATGACGTTTGAAGGAACAGTTTTGATGGAATGATGCAAGTAAAAACCAGATTGCAGAGGTCAAAGCATCAGTGAAGAAATGGAAATTGAGAACGTAGGCTCCTCTCTCATGAAGTTTAGTGGTGAAGGGAATGATAAGGAAGGAAGTGTGACTTCAGGGGAAAGCCGGGGTGGGGGGCAACAAGTTTATTTTCATTTTATTTTTGGTATTGGCGGTATCTGACACCCAAAACAGTCATCTGCTTCCATAGAATGACTTGAAGGGTTCCTGGCTCTCTTCCAACCAAAACTAATTTTCTACTGGCCTATGAGTGATGTTTGAATTGCTACCATTAGTGATTTGGGGTTATTGAATTAAAGGATTATCTCCTAGCAGTTAGTAAGTACCCTCCCAGGTCCTCATCTGTAAGTAATTCATTAAGCTTTTAGCAGCAGTTGTGTGTTGTTGTGAATTGGTTTATATGATTTTTTTTGGTGACAACTGAAAATGGATTTTCATACAGGGAGGATGAAGAGCACTGAAGAGTTTTTGACAGTTTGGTATGCAACACCTGTAAAAAGGCAAGGGGAAAACCCCACCAAAAAAAAAGAAAGATATGTGTTCAGTCACTCAGTCGTATTAGACTCTTTTGCAACCCTATGAACTGTAGCCGGCCAGACTCCTCTGTCCATGGGATTTCCCAGGCAAGAATATGGGAATAGGGTGCCATTTCCTACTCCAGGGGATCTTCCTGACCCAGGTATCCAACCCGCATCTCTGTGTCTCCTGCATTGGCAGGCGGATTCTTTACCACTAGCGCCACCTGGGAAGTCCCAAAGGAAAGGTAACCAGGTTCTAAGGCGTAACCTGTTTACATCAATTCTACCCAAGGCCAGCTTTCCATTTGCAATCTTAACCTCTCCCTTCCTTCTCAATGGATCTTTTTTTCAAAACTTTATTTATTTTTGGTTGTGCGGGGTCTTTGTTGCTGCATGCAGGCTTTCTCTAGTTGCAGCAAATGGGGGCCACTCTTTATTGTGGTGCACAGTCTTCTCATCGCAGTGGCTTCTCTTGTTGTGGAGTATGGGCTCTAGGGCACACAGGCTTCAGTAGTTGTGGCTTGCAGGCTTTTGAAAGCAGGCTCAATAGTTGTGGTGTATTTGCTTAGTTGTCCTGTGGCATGTGGAATCTTCCCAGACCAGGGAGGGAACCCGTGTCCCCTGCATCGGCAGGTGGATTCCTATGCACTGTACCACGAGGGAAGTCCTCAATGGATCATTTTTAAAGACACCTTTTGAGTAAAAACTTGTCAAAACATTCTGGGAAAATTCATTTTGTCCCAAATAATAGAAAAAAGTACAGAACTTGGAGTTAGAACACCTCTTCTCATCAAACTCTCATGAGGCATGTGCAGAGGCAGAATTATCTTGAAGCAAGTAATACTTGGGTTGCAAGATACCTCACTTGCACCGTGGGAGGGATTCTAGCAATCTGTCCACATGATCATGCATTTTTAAAAAATTAGCAAAAGAGGATAATTTAACTATAATAGGCTCTTTCCATTCTTATTTTCTGTTTGTCACATTTCCCCTAGTGCTGGGTAGCACCTAAGTAACCACCATAATTTTTGTGATACAGTAGCTAAAGGGAAGTTGAGTTGGAGATACAGGTAGTTTGGATTTAGTAGTTTAAATTGTTACGGTTTGCTGTCACTTCTGTGTATTGCTAGGTTGTTGCTAGCTGCTTCAGTGCAAAGATGTCTTGCAGGACTATTCCTGCCCACTGTACTGATTAAAGTGTCATAACAGAATGTTTAAGGCTTTTGATCACAAGCTGCTTAATGATGTTACCAATGCAAATATTGTTTAAGGTGGGTCACTGTTCAAGGAAACTTGAAATGTCGTGAAACCTTATTGCTCATATATGAAAAGAAACTTCATAGAGGCCTTCCAAAATTTAATACCAAATAATATATGGTATTACCAACCATAAGCTATGAAGCTGAAACAAACCTTTCTAAACCATACATTACAAAAAAAAAATTTTTTTTTTAAATCAACCCACATTACGGGAAAGACTGAATTGTCTTCCTGAGATTGCACTATAAAATTGTTGTCATATAAAGAAATAATCAAAGAACATACAGAGGAAAAAAAGTAGAGAAAATTATTCTCGAGTTTGATACAACAGTTAATTAATAAAATGATTTTGTTACTGTTTGAATTTGGGGATGTTTGTTGTATTGCTGGGTTTTAAAATTTGTAATTGCTCTCATTACTTTTTTTAATATCCAGTTTTGTATTCACAATTTTGTATCCTTTATCTTAAAGAGTATCCCCCCTCCAAACTGTGTTAATTTCAACTCCTACAAAATCTGGATCCTTTCCTGATCCTGTGACTTTGAGCAAGTGATATGAGTCCTAGTTTTCTTATCTGGAAGGTGGGAATCACCATATCTGCTGATTTACTGCTGCTGCTGCTAAGTCGCTTCAGTCGTGTCTTAGCGACCCCACAGACTGTAGCCTACCAGGCTCCTCCATCCATGGGATTTTCCAGGCAAGAGTACTGGAGTGGGGTGCCATTGCCTTCTCCGGCTGATTTACTACACAGGGTTTTTTTGAGCAAGTGAGATGATGCAGGTGAAAGGGCTTTGCTGTTAGCTCTAAGAGCAGTACAAATGTAAAGTGGTATCTCTGCTTCCTCCTCAAAAAAAAAAAAAAAAAAAAAGAACCTTTCTCCAAGAGGTTATGTTATCTTTTCAGGATCACCTGTAACATTTGGGCGTATCCTAACTTGCAAGATGGGGCAGGATCTCTGGAGAGTTTCACATAGAGGACAAGCATCTCCAAGCAGAGTAAAAAGCCAGGAAAGAACGATGGTGTGTTAGCATAAGCTCATTCGTTACCACTGTTGGAAAACCAACATACTGGGTCTTCGTGCTGAGTGTGGTGAGCAAAGCTGCTTCTGATACTAAGGATAGCATTTAGCATTTAAATCCAATAATATTCCAAACATGTAGATGACATCTATTTAGAAAACAAATTTAAGGGGAGTTGTACAGTCTATTTCTTTGCCCTGGCATTTAACCAGGAAAAATGGGAAAAGGGAAGTTCCCTTCACTGAACACCTATTATATGTGTGTGGTTTTGTGCTAGATGCTTTATAGACATTATCCCAGGCACCTAGCACATATAGTAGGTGTTCAGTGAATATATAGAAATATCTCTGGGTACTGTCAACCCCTTTTTGCAAAAGTAAAAACCAAGGCTCAGAGAATTGAGTGACTTGCCCAAATTCACAGTGATTTGGTATTTTAAGCAAGGTGTGCTTGATTTCACCCTCCTCAGATACCAGTCTACTGCTATGTCTTGCTTACAGTCTAGTTTTCCTTTTTCTATTTGCTTGTTTGTTTTAAGCTGATGAATCCAGTTCATACAGTCACAACTGCCTGCAAAAATAATTTTATAGATCAGACGTCTAGTGTATACACATAGATCTTCATTGAAATGCATACCTTATCATGAATTTATAGAAAATCAAGAATATATCCAATGCGATAGATTATGCTTTAAATGGTGCTTAAACATAAAATATTCTTTAAATGGACAAATCTTTATTAGTAATTTTAAATATCTGAAAATGTTTGAGCTGCACAGTAAACTAGCTTACTGCCAAACAGACTTTTCATATATCAATTTAGTATGCACCACCTGAACCTAGATATTTGATTCCATGCTAGAAAATTCAAGACTAATCTCTTCAGCCAGAAAAAAAAAAAAAGTAAACCAACATTCTCAGGTTGCAGATTGACAGGTTAAAAAGACTTTTCTCTTAGCAGCTTTATATATATTTTATCAGAATTGAAAATTACACACAGTTCACTTGCTTCTTTCCATTAAATTTTAAAATGAGATGTTTGGTAGCTGGTAGATTTTTCATAGGACTTTTGTGATTTATGATTTTAATGAAAACTCTGCCCCCTACCTCACCCCCCAGGTTAGCCTAAGAGTGAGGTGGAATGCAATACACTGTCTCAAAATTGTATACTTTTTCTGAGTTCGATTTGTGTGTGTGTGTTTCCTTTTTAATTTGTAGGTCAAGACTAAAGTTGGGGAGGGAGTGAGGGAGAGAGAAGAAAGAAAGTTATTTTGGAAAGGGAAATTTCTATCATCTTATAGACAAAAATATATGTATGGATGTGAGAGTTGGACGGTGAAGAAAGCTGAGCACCACAGAATAGATGCTTTTGAACTGTGGTGTTGAAGAAGACTCTTGGGAGTCCCTTGGACTGCAAGGAGATCCAATCAATCCATCCTAAAAGAGATCAATCCTGGGTGTTCATTGGAAGGACTGATGTTGAAGCTGAAACTCCAATACTTTGGCCACCTCATGTGAAGAGTTGACTCATCGGAAAAGACCCTAATGCTGGGTAGGATTGGGGGCAGGAGGAGAAGGAGACGACAGAGGATGAGATGGTTGGATGGCATCACCGACTCGATGGACATGGGTTTGGGTGGACTCCGGGAGTTGGTGATGGACAGAGAGGCCTGGTGTGCTGCAATTCATGGGGTCGCAAAGAGTCGGACACGACTGAGCGACTGAACTGAACTGATAGACAAAAATATTAGGAATTACATTCAATAGGGTTCAGAGAATGTAACAGAATTTTCAAAATTGATGGGAAAGACTTACCCTACTTTTTGGGAAAATGTGTTTGTGAGAAGATAATCTTCATGTTATGAACCCAAAGCCACAAGATTCTGAAAAGCCATGTGTCTAGAGGGAGAATCATTCCAGAAAATCTGAGAAGTAGGTACAAGTCATTAACCTGAGCTGGCAGGATTCAAGTGAACTTTGGGTCCAGTCAACATAAGTCATCTTTGCAGTTCAAATGAGTATAGAGTTGCCAGAACTCCACTAATTCGGAAGAGAAGCTTCAAAGAAGATCTATTAATTCATTCAATTTTAAATGTTTATTGAGTAACTACTACTTAGTCGAAGCACTGGGAATATAAAGATGACTAAGATTCGGTCCTCGCCCCTAAGGAGCTTACACTCTGGGGCAGGGGAGTCAAACATACAGACAAATAAATGCAGAAATGTATTACAAACTTTAAGACGTTTAGGTAAGGTATGGTAGCAGCATTACGAAGGAAGTAGAAAAGTCTCCGAGAGTTCAGTGACTCCAGAAAGACTCCTTCGAGGGGAGACAGAATTGGTGGACTGACAGGTTAGCAGTCGAGGTAGGGGGCGAGGCTCCAGGTGGAGGACACCACTGAGCAAACGGAAACGGCGAGAGCAGAGGCAGGGAGGCGTGAAACTGCTTGTTCTGCCCTGGGATCGCACTCACACCCCTTTGTCTCCAGACAAGGAGATCGATCCCTCACGGTGGAGTATGTCTTAAGCAATTTGGGACTATAAATCCTAGCAAGCAGAGCTGCAAAGCAGTATCTAGCCTGAGGAGATTTGTAAGAGTTGAAACAAGCGGCCAAGTTTCGAAAAGAAGGGGGCTCCGCTGGCGGCGGGGGCTTGCCAGAATATACTAGTGCGGTCGCGGACAATTGGATCTCAGGGTGCCCTGCCCCGGGTCCTCGCCCCGAAGGCTGACACTACGAATCGGCCGGGCGCGCAAAGCCCTCTCGACGCCTCATCTGCAAATCCCGCTCCCTGAGCTTGGAGACTCCCCAGCTCGTCCGTCCCTTCTCCGGCGACTCACTCGGCGCGCCGAAAGCCGGCGGTGGGAAATACTGTTCTCCGGCCTGGCCACGCTAAGCTGCTCTGGGCAGTGGGTCCAGGCCAGACGCGGGTGCAGGCCCTACGCTCGCGACAGTCCCGGGGCACCCGCCGCGCCCTGGCGCTCCAAGCTCACGAACCGCCGCGCCGTCAGAGCTCATGGCGGGCGCGCGTCAGCTGCTGCCAGAGCGCGCCTGTGCGTGTTCATCCCCTCCCCTGGGTTTTTATCGAATTCTTCCCCGGGGTTTGTTTCTTCGAGGTTTCTTTCCTCTAGCTGTGTGAGTCTGGCAGTCAAACAATAGGGGAGGCTTGAGGCCTACGAGCCTGAGAGTTCCCAGGGCGCCGGACGGAAAGGGTGGCTGTGTGGAGCTGTCACCTCAGAGAGTCGCGATCCGGCCCCGGGAGGAAGGACCCACCTTCCCGGGTATTGCAGGCTCACTGTGGGCTCCTGGGGAGCAAAGTTCGGGCCCCACCTCCTCGCTGCAGGCCGCCCCTCCTAGGGGACCAGCGCGCCCGCCGCTCCGGCCGCCATTTCCCAGCAAGCCTCCAGGGGGCCTCCCCGCCGCGGCCTTCCTGTCTGCAGCGCCCCGGCCCGGGGGCGGCCGCGCAGCAGAGGGACGCGCCTCGGCGCCCGGGCTGGTGCGCGGACAATGACCCCTTCTCCCCTCGCCGCCTCCTTCTCCCGACGCCGCCCCCCTCGCAGCCCCCAGACAAACCTATTAGCCATTCAGGCCGACAAAACCCCGCGGCCCCGCGCATTGTCCCGCGGAGCGCCCGGCCACCGTCATTAGCCCTGATTACGCTGAGCCGCCTGACAGCCCCGCGGGCAGCTCGGCGGACCCCCCATTCACCGCCGGCCCCTGGCCCCGCCTCACAATAGGAGCGGAAATCGTCCGCGCTCCCGCGTCCCGGCTGAATAGAGCGAAAAGCTGCTTCTCTTCTCCTCCCGCCCCATTCACGCTCTCTTTGGATACAATATATTTTTTTCCTTTTTGTTAAAATTGGGGAGGAAAAACGAGGTCAAGGAAGATTTGCTTGAGCTCTTTGCCTGTCATTTGTTTAATGTAAACAAAGAGCAGGTCCTCCCCTCACCCCCAGCCTCTCATCCCCTCCCTCCCAGATTTTTATAAACAAACTGGTGATGGAAAGGGCAGCACAGAGGGTGGGGGTATGGGGTACCAGAGTGGCGGTGGAAGCCGAGTGGGTCACTAAAGTAGAGGAGAGACGAACTGCGGCATTTGGGGAGCTGGAGCTCTACAGCGTTTTTGGTAGAACTGGAGGGTGGTTGAAATGTTGAGAACCCGTAAAGGAGCGTGACCTGGGGCTGAGGGTTAAATCCTCACACTGCTCAGGTTTGTTGAAATGTAAAAATGCAGCTTCTTTCTACTCTGCTGAAGTAACTGCTTTTGGGCAAAATGTTACAGGAAAAGAAGTTTAAGAAAAAAAAGAAAAGAAACCCATCATCATAGGTATTTCTCCAAATTCAGAAACCTTCAGCACTGCTACTAGCTGGAATTAAAAACAAAAACAAACAAAAAACCTTTTCTAGACCCGGATAAAACTGACCAAAAAAAAAAAAATCTTAAAAAGTAAACGGAAACCTTTACAATACCTGTCCATGGGAAGATCTGGGCCAATTTAAATAAAATCTGTGTGAAGATTTGGACCAGTTTCCAACATGTAACCATCAATGAATTGATTATTCACAAAGAACTGTTATTTATATTTAGGTGCCATCAGCTTTAGATAAATATTAAGTCTTTTAAATAATATGTCACCCCTTAAGATGCTAAATAAAATTATATATAAATAAATCAACTAATTGGTGAAGCAGTACTTTATAATGTAACCCTTAGGCAGCATGTTACTTTAAGCAAATTAGATGTACTTTAAAGGAAGGTATACTTTATAGGCTTTCGCCAAAGCAGGAAGAAAAATACCCCAACACTGTTTTGTTGTTGTTCAGTTGCTCAGTTGACTCTTTACGACCCCATGGACTGCAGCACGCCAGGCTTCCCTGTCCTTCACCATCCATCTCCTGGAGCTTGCTCAAACTTAAGTCCATTGAGTCAGTGATGCCATCCAACCATCCCATCCTCTGTTGTCCCCTTCTCCTCCTGCCTTTAATCTTTGCCAGAATCAGGGTCTTTTCTAATGAGTTAGCTCTTTGAATCAGGTGGCCAAAGTATTGGAGCTTCAGCTTCCGTAGCAGTCCTCCCGATGAACATTTAAGATTGATTTCCTCTTTTTTTTTTTGCCACACAATTAAGCATTATTTAAAAATTACTTTTAAGAAGAAAGATAGTTCTTACTAAGAACTATGGTTGTGATTATGTTATGTTACCCCCCCTTTTTCCCCTTAAGAATGCAGAATGGATACTTCTTCGGGTTTCAGGCATCATTTGAACTGCTGAGTGGGGTGGGATTTTTAGACTCTTAAATTCCATCACATCATCACATTAATTAGTCCTTTCCCTTCCCTCTTAGACTTGGAAGCATGAGCTTAAGAGAGAAAATTTGGCAACTATTTTCTCCAAAGGCTGGTGTGGACAGCTCTGTAGTTAGGATGGAATCTGACTGGGAAACAAGACTAGAAATCTCTTGATTTTTCACTGAAGTGCAGATTCAGAACTAGCTTGAGGCGAGGGAGGCACCTGGAATGCAAATTTTAAGGAGGGACTCACTCCCAGATGCTGTGCACTTGCTTGACCTTGAGCATGAATGCCTCCTTAAATTTTGTAGTTTACCTGCCTCCCTTGCCTCTTTGGAGTCTTGGCCCTTCTCCTTCGCATTCTAGGAAGTTCCAGGGGCTCTAGAAAAGAAAATAGAGCCTTGAGGAAGCTCTACCATCCTAGCCTTTCAGGACATACAGAAGGGCATTTGCCTGCTTTCTAGAAGAACACCAGCTGATCACAAAGGCTTCTCCACTCCTTCTTTTAGAGCTCTTATGCAAGAGAATTTTGATTGTCACCAAGTCTCTGGATAAGGGCCCCTGTATACAAAGAGAACTATTTATAAAGCCCAAATGAGGTCAAATCTGTTTAAGTGATTTAGAAACCAAAAATCAGTCCTTATTCATGTCCTGGGCTTTCCCCATATATCTTGCCATTTGATTGCCTTTTGTCTTCGGTAACTTATTTTTATTTGATTTGCACATTGGCACTTCTACCCAAATAAATTAGCAGGTTTTGGAACCAAAGAGCATCTGCTGAGGACACTGAAGCAAACTGAAAGAAGTCCAGTGGCGGATGTGGGGGGAGGGTGCTCCAAGAGGAAGTTCAGCTCAAGTGATTTTAAAGATCAATGTCAAATTTTATAATATGCAATCCATTTCACTAGGAAAAAGCTTAGAGACTCCCTGGATAGCATTTACTTTTTTAGTGTAAGGACAGTAGGTGTTTTTTTTTTTTTTGTTATTGTTTTTGGTGTGTGTGTGTGTGTCTGTGTGCCTACACACTTTGAAAGGACAAATTTAATTCTGACAATATTTGATATTTTTAATTGAGGCCATTACAGGACAATGAGGCTCTAAATGACTTGTTTCATGTTTAATACAACGATTATATTTTTTAAATTGCCAGTGCTTTCTCTGCAGTCTTCTATTTGACCTCACTATGTGACATGATTACATCCTTTCCCCCATCTCAGTATGCCTTTTGTTGAAAATAATGCATTTGATTAAACCTGCTTCTGTGTTGAGAAGATGCTAGTCTAGTTATTACAACCTCTCCTGTCTTCTTTTGTCTTTATTTTAATGCAAGTTCAATCCCAAATGCAGTAAATGCTCACTTGTATGATTATGGGTACCTATCGCTTTTGTACATGTGGGGGCCTCAAAGGAGATGGAAAACCTTTCTCATTGCAGAGCCTCTGTTGGAATAATCTTGTTTCATAAAACAGAATTCACTTTAAGTCGAGTTTGGCTTTCGATATTGCTCCTGAAAGCTAAGTGACTGTCAAGTGGACAAGCCATAGTTAGTTACTTGTTCTGGGAACATAGGGAGTTGCCTTACAGGGGGTGATTATGTTGCCAATTTCTAGGTTTAAATATACCACACATACATGCATATTTACATACATACATACACACATGCATACAATTTGACAAGGAAGTGGTTATGGACCTACCTTGGACTGTTTTAAAAATATACCAGGAAACATCAGAAAAGGCAAAAGACATAGAGAAGACTCTCCTGAGACCATTGCACAAGGACCCCTGCCTGGTGAAGAGAATGATCTCTCAGTTTTCTTTTTAGGAATCTGAGAGCAGCTCCCTTAAGAAAGGTTGCTCACCAGGTTTTTATTGTTTGGCTTCTTCACACAACCAATTGGCTCCACCCTGCGCCCTTTGAAACAGCAAATTCTCTCCATACAGAGAAACCTACCACGCAGTCTCTTAAATAAGTAAATAAACAACATATATATGTTTTGTTTAAAAAAAACTTTAAAGCAAAAGTTATACATATATAATAGCGTCCTTTCGAGGTGAAATACCCACGGGAGATTCAGGGGAGGCGCTCAGCGTGCGGTTTGGGTTCTGGAGGCATCTTTGCAGCAAAATCCTTGGGAAAAAGCAAAGCAAGGAGAACGTGGACCTGGGTCGGGCCTCACCGCGGGCCCCTGTGGTAGCGGCCGGATGGCGCCGGTGGAGCAGGTCAGGCATAGGGTGGACATGGCAACCAAGCCCGCGGGTCCCTGGCCACCTGGATTCGCTGGGTTGCTTGGTCTCTCATCCTTTCTCTTTCTTTCATTTGTGTTTTTTTTTTTTTTTTTTTTTTTACGCCGAATTCTGTTTCTTAGTATAATTGGTGGGCAACTCAGATGTCGCACTCGCTGTCGCTGGAAGTGATGGAGATGGCCGAAGTGGCTGCCTTGCTGGACAGGCTGGCGGCTGGGCTGGCGGCGGCACCCAGCACCTCGGGTGTGCCCTCTTCCTCGGCCCTTAGCGTCCGGCCGGACCCCTGCGACAGGACCTGCTGCTGAAGTCTACCGGAAAGGAAAAGAAACTGGTCACTGTGCAAAACTAGCCACTGACCTCCAGCCCACTCCCACCCCTTGGTCCACATCCCTTAAGCCCAGCAGTCAGCCCCTCTCCCTCTGACCCAGGCAGTTAAAGCGGGTAAGAGGAGGCAACAGAGGCTGGGCAGGAGGCCTTTGGCCACTGCTCTGGGAGCCTTGCGGTTGCTCCATCGTCCTTCTTAGTCCTTTCCTGGCTCCCTGGCTCCCACTCTGGCTCCCACTCTTTCGGATGCTGTGCTCACAAGGTCGTTCCCGGTTGTTGGTCACCTTTGGGAGATTTACAATACTGTCAGGATAAGTGAGACGTCAGTGACAAGGACAGACTCTGGGCCAGGAGACCCCTTTCCCAGCTTGTATCTGCCTTGGGCGCACCTCTGTGCCAGTACCCCGGAGGCCAAGTCTGCCCCAAACTACAGGCAAAAAGGGCAGCCTGATGGTTCCCAGTAGGGTTTGGGCCTGGGAGAAAAGGTTGGGTTCTTGGCCAAAATATTTTGGGAATGAAAAACCTCTGCCAAGTAGTTTGCTGTTTTGAGACAGCGCTGCCCACCCATAGGAAGAGCAGAACTCGACTTTCCACTTCGTAAAACATAAGTTAGAGATTTCAAAGCATTAGAGAAGGATGCCTTTGGACTTTAAAATGACAACAGTAAACTGCCTCATTGCTGACAAGCCAGGCTTCACCTAATAAATAATAGGAGCTTGGGCGCAGGCTGACAAGAATTAACCTTGGGCCTTGCGGTCTCTAGTTGTTTCTGGGGTTTTAATTTTTATTTCTTTCTCCCTCTCATCGTAGTCTTGGTATGGTGACTGGAACCAGCTACAGGAGCGACCCCCAGGCGGTGAAAACCGGACAGGGTGGGGAATCCAGAGCCCGGAAGGAAACCCCCACCCAGGATCCCAGAACCCAGTGAGCTCACACCGAAAACCTCCATCCCATCCCAATTCCTGAGGAATCCAAGTCTCCAGGCCTTCGGTAAGGGCGCCGGGGGTGCGGTCAGCGGCTCCCTCCCCTGTGAGTTCAAGGCTCGGAGGTCTATAGGTACCGACCTGTTTTTGGCTGCAGCTGCCCGATCCCTTTGCCGGCGGTTTTTGAACCAGTTGCCCACCTGCGTAGGGGTCAGTCCGGTTGCCTGGGCGAGCTCACGCTTTTTGCTGGGGTTGGGGTAGGGGTCCTGCAGGTACCATTCCCGCAGCAGGTGCCGCGTGCGCTCCTTGAAGCAGTGTGTCTTCTGTTCGCCATCCCAGATGGTGCGCGGCAGCGGGAACTTCTTCCTCACTCGGTACTTGTCCACCGGCCCCAAGGGCCGTCCACGCAGCTTCTCAGCCTCCTGGTAATGCGCTTCGAGCCACAGCGCTTGCAGTTTGGCGTGCGACTCCTTGGTGAACTTGTGGTTTTCCAGGATATGGTAGAGCTCACGGTAGTTGCCACCGTGAAAGGCCACGATGGCTCGCGCGCGCAGCACGGATTCATTCTTGTTGAGCGCCTCGCAGGCCGCAGGGGCCACAGGCAGCGACCAGAGGAAGCGACCCAGGCGCTCCACGTCGCCGCTCTCCTCTAGAGTCTCGCATACCCCGGCCACTTGCTGGGGACTGAAATTCAAGATAGGCAGCTGGAACATCGAGGAAGCGCCGGCGACAGCGGAGGCGCTGAGTCCGGAGCGGGACACGAAGCAGATGCCCGCGGGCCCGGCCGGGTGCGCCAGGCTCTCCTTGGTGAAAGCGGCTCGGGGCAACCGGGATGCACGGCCAGGGCAGCAGCGCAACCGCGGGGAGCAAGCGAGCGAGAGGGATTGGAGCAGCTCGGGTTCGGCTCGGCTCCGTTGGAGCACGCAGGCCAGCTAGCCGGCGCCGCTACTGGGGTGGGCGGATTGGCGGCGCGGGCGCCATGGAGACCCCCTGTCAGTCACTGGCCGGCTCTGCCAATCAAGACTGCGACCAGAGCGCCCAGGCCATTTCAGCACCTCCCCGCTCTCGACAGCGCCCGCAGTTAGCCGGTGGTCTTCGCAGTATTTTGCGGAACTTGGGGGAGGGAAAGACGTGCCAGTGGATGGGAGAGAAAGACAGGCGAGAGCCGAGCCGCAGCCTTTCGCTACCACCCCCAGCCCTGTTCCTCCCTCTTGCCCGCAACCCTCCACCCCCACCCCCGCAAGAGGCGGTGATGTTGCAGAAATCCACTTTGGGGCGAGGCGCTGCCTGGGTCAAGAGGCCTCCAGAGGACAAAGAGGACTGGGCCAAAACGAAATCCTCTGAGAGAACTCACTAAATTTAGTTGTAACGAAACAAAACCTTGAAGGGGAACACGAAAGGGGAGGGTGGGGAAGTGAATCATCCCTTTTTCTTGCCTGCACCCATCTCGGCATGGCTTTCCAGCTGCCAAAGCAGCCGAGTGGGAACCGAATCTGAAGCAGAACGAACCGACCCAGGACCTGTAGAAGAGGTCAGTTTGGACTCTACCTCCATCACCTTCAAAAGCCTCCTAAAATCATTTAAAATCCGACCTAAGACACTCTCACTTCTGATAACCTAGGCGCTGACCGTGAAGTGAAGCACTCGCAACAAAAGGGGCACTGCACACCCCAAGTTTATACTTTTCAGTTTTTCTCCCCAGTTTAATGGACTTGAACAAATGTGCAGCATAGCCACATCTAGAGTGAGAAGTCACTGGTAGGTCAGGACAGCAACTTAAAAGCTTATTTCAAAGACCTTTTTAAAAAGTATTGATTTGCTCTTCTTGCAGGCTAATTTTGCCATACCCTCTGTTAGAATAGTTAACTCTTGAGCGCGGGATAGAAAATCTAACCTTGGCCTTTGGACCCAACAGTAATTCAGTAAAAGTAAAATAGAGCAGAGGGAACCACACTAATAGAGAAGGGGGTGCAGAAAGTGCTTCTTAAGCCGCTGAGCACTGATCCCTCCTCAAGAGAGGAAGGGCCTTCTTGGCGACTCTGCCTTGGGGCCAGCAGTTGAATTGATAACTTTATTGATTCCCAGTTGACATCTTCATCAAACCGTTTTCTGAGAAGTAGGTCAAAAGTAGCTACCATCTCACCTGGCTTTTAATAGGGGTTTGTTTAGTTCGAAGAAAATAATTGGGAGAGGGGAATCCGACGAAAATACCAGGAAAAACCATCTTTGGAGGTCCATACCCAGAAAGGAATCAGATGGGAATGTTCACTGCCGAAGTGGACTGGGCCCGGCTGTCTTTTCTTTAGTATCAAGTACAATTTGTATGCGGCTTGTACAGCTTTGGTAAATCAGAAGGCAGATAGATAGCACAGATGGTTGGAGGTGTCGGGTCAGATCATGCTACGCCTGAGTGCAGGGCAAAGCTCATTCTGACGGAAAACCCTGATATTATTTTCACAGATCTTCACAGTTCACTCAAAAAAAAAAAAAAAAAAAAAGCAAAGGGGAAGAAAAAAAGCCCTGCAACCATTCACATCATTTCTGTGAGATTGCCAGCCGCCTCGATGGAGAGACTTTCTTTTCTAAGAGCTTATTTTCATGGAATCCGACAGGGCAGGGGCAAAATAGAGAGGGTGATGAGGATAATGTCAAAGCACAAATCTCTAGCTTGAGGAGACTTCCGAATCCGCCGCAAGGACAGCTTTTAGTGAGAAACATTGTAAACAAGGGCCAACAGTGCGCCCTGCAGAAAACCCCGCAGGCGGGGAACGGGTGAAGCAGAACCCCAGGAGGGCTATTTACCGGCGACTGGAAAGAAAAGCACTCCCTCGCTCCGGTTTGCAGAGGTTTCCTAATTTTCGCTCACGGGGTGTCTCCTCTCTGGGCTCTCCTTAGCCGATCGCTTTTAGATCGCCCTCCGCGTGCAGAAGAAGCAAAAGGTGCGCAGGACCTTACAGCTCTAGAGCCCAGAGGGGAGCCCCAACCTTTGTACCTAGCCGCTGAAGGCAAGGAGAAGTTGTGGGTGCCCCAGGGGACCGCGCCTCCGCACGCATTTTTGCTGCATAATTTGAAAGTGGTGGATTCCGGCTTCTTACCCTAAGTCTTTGTGAGCAAGTCTTGTAATTTTTGGAGCCTGGGGGCCCTATCCAGAAAATGGGAACGTTTATTTCCAGATGTCCCCTCTGGCTTCTGCGCGTCTGGGGCTCTCGAGTGAATGGGACCGAAAGCCTAGGTTGGCCACGGTGGAGGGTCGGGGAAAGGGCGCTGGCTGCAGCCGCGGAGTCCGAACCCCGCCTGACGCAGCGTCTGGGCGCCGGGGCGCGCGAGTTCTCAGAAGTGTCTGGAGGTCCGGGTCTACGGTTTGGACATCCCATCTTCACATTCGCAGGGGACTTCGCTTAATTTTATTAACTCAAGGGAAATAAACTTCTTTAGGACACACTGCGATCGCGTATTCGTGCACCAGCTTCATTCTGGGAAGGGACAAACGGAAGGAATTTGTGAGCCCTCATCCCTGAATATGAGAGAAGCTGCAAGGATTCCTTTAGAAATAACTCCGCTGTGAGGAGGATGACCCCACCCCATGATTGAAGCGCACTTTTCCGGGTTTGCTAGGTGAAGACTGGATCTTTTCTTAATTTTGCGGAGGAAAAGAGTTTTACCAGTTTTGGAACTTAGCGCCAACCTTGCAGGCAACTCACTACCCATTTTTATTATGTGCTTGACCGGGAAACTTGGAAGGCGTAGCAGCAGCCTTTGGGCCCATCTGGGCAGGTTTGCAACTTTCTGTGGTTGGTTTGCAGCTAGTAGTAGATTTGAGAGGCCTTGGATTCTCACCGGAAATCCCTAGATGGCTATTCTTTGCAAACTCAAGACTTACTTTATAGAGAAAAATTTGGAAAAAGCGTGTAGAAGACAATGCCCTGCTCCCACCCCACCCCCGGGGAAAATTCTGTGTCTAATTGTTCAGTGCCGAGGCAACAGGGCAAAGTGCCTCCAGGGAGCTGTGAGGTTCACGCCAGAAATCTCCAGAATTCAGTCTGGGATTTCTTGCACTTACCCGTCTCCCCTTGTTTTGCCCCTTCTATGATTTTGCTCTCTAGAGTAGAGGGACACTTGGAGCCCAGGTTACACTCTGCTGAAAGATATACCAGTGGAGATCAGTGTGTAGAGGTCAATACATTCTTATGTCTAGTTTCTAGTCTCTTGTCTTGTTTTGTCTTTCTTTTTTTATTTTTGACTTTTCGTAAATCAAGCTATAAAATAAATGATATCTTTGTTTTCTTTCCTATACAATTCACATAGTCAGAGATTTTACAGATATAGTAACTTAATGCATCTGAATTCCTTGATTAAGACTTTTGTGCTGCATGTGAGAGTCACAGACTGGCTGACAATGAGGTCCCAGCCTTTTGTGTATGTCCATTTTGACTTTGGAGGGAGAGGTCTTTGTTTCCCTTTCCTGGGCCTCAAAGCCATGTGTTGCAGATAGATGAGAATAATGTAAAAAAAAAAAAATCTAAGATTAAAAAGGCAGTTTACTGTCTTTGAAGTTACAGTATTAAAATTTCACACTCATCTAATCATGCACTTAGTATTCTGATTTTCAGATGATACCATATACATAAATATAGATATATGTTTGTTTATGTACTTGGTGGTCCAGATATCCAGATTATGAAATTAATTTAGTATCCTAGTTCTAAAGTACCAACTATCCTAATAAGTTCCCAAGATAGATTGCTATCTTTCATGCATTCCTGTCCTTCCTGCTTGCACCTTGTAACAAAGAACAGAGATGCCTCTTTTATTGTGTATTCCTAAGAAAAAACACCATTTGAGAAATGTTTTGTAGATTTCCTGCTGCTGTAAAATTAACTGGCAAAAAAGTATTACAATAAAAAATGTTGATCTAATTTTAAGAGATTGGGATATTTTTGTTATTATTTGCATAATTATTCACCATCTATTTTTTAAATGATGCAAAATTTCTTGTGTTGTTAAGTGAAGGAAATATTTATAAGTTTAAATGTGGGAAAATGCACCATTTAAAAGTATTGATTAATTATCAGTGGTGGCTTTTTAAAATGTTAAGCTGACAATGCAACTCTGTTGACCTCCAGTTTGTGGTTGCTCCTAGGTGTCTGGAAGATAATTTGTATCTAAGCCAGAGACTATATTAGAAGTTATACCACTTATTTAACCCATGGTTTTAAATTCACTTTTCTCACTTTTCTGCTTCTGTGAGGGTAAGTCTAAATCTTGGGGTTAACCACACCACAGCATAGCTTACTTATTAATGGGTTCTTATGTGAAGGATTGATTCTTAAAAGTGTAACTAGCGTGTCATTTATAAACACTTTATTATCAGTAATGGAGCATTAGTTGAATGACTGAGAGAATAATTAATTTGTAATTCTCTACTAGAGATTTCTTTTTTTTTTTTTTTACCAGCAGGTTATTTTTGGCCATTTTCGAATCCAAGATCAAAGTATTTTTCTAAAATACACATAGACACTTTACAATTCAATGAAGTGAAAGAGTGTAAATCAGTTTATGTCTTCTGGCATGAGTCAAACATTATTCACATTAAATTGTGTGTATTATATGTCATGTATATGTATTAATTACATGTATTATATGTGTAATAAATAATAATTTCCTTCCAAGCAGTGTAAAATCAAATAGGAGCATTAGCCTCCAATAAATACTTTGAATTCTCTGAGTTAATTCAGTTCATTAGCAGAAAATACTTTGAAAGAATTACATTAAAAATATAATTTTTATGGCATATAACTTGCATATTTTGCTACTCTTCAGTGTAGCAAATCTCAGGAGGGCAATTATACTCTCTCCTTCCAGGGGACATTTGGCAATGTCTGAAGACATTTTTAGTTGTCACAAGTGGAATCTAATGTGTGGAGGCCAGAGATATTGCTAAACATCTTACAATGAATAGTGTGGCCCTCTCCCACCAACAAAAAAATAGCGTCACTGTTAAGAAACCCTGGTTTAAAGGAACTCAAACTGATCAACAAGGCACTGACAAACAAGATGTGCTAAAATTCTGTTTATTCTGGAGCTGAAGCACTTTTTAAGCGCCCTTTTTATTTCACTTTAAGTCTAGGCCACACCAATCAAATCTATTCCTAAAGACTTACTGTAGTTTTGTTTCTTTTAAACATTTGTAATAAATGATACTTATGGTGACTGAATACTTATAAATTTAGAAATATTTCTGGAGAAAGTGGGGCTTTGTTTCTATCATGTTGGAATCTGCGTTCTTTTAGTAATTGGTGGGACAGACAGCAGTGATTGAAGCTATTGCTCAGTCCCTCTGCGTTTTACAAGTGAATAAAATATGAAGGCCAAAGAGTTTAAATGATTACTTTCATTATACAGCTAGACAATGATAGAGGTGTGTTTAAAACACAGATTTAATCATCTTTTTATCACATACTTTGCTCTCCCTAACCAAGGAAGGTGGTCTAATTTCTGTTGAGTTTGAGGATGAGGACCTGAATCACATGAATATTTATTGGTGGCTGCCATGTATACAGTCCTATGCTATTTCCTGGTGCTGTGACTCTCAAAGTTCGATGCACTCTAGTTTATGGCTCTCAGAGAGATTGAAACAATTCTGGGTCTTGCCAAATAGTGTACCCTTGCAAACTCTGAAAAGACCTTGAATCTCAAATGTGATTCTGGGATTTCAATTATCTTCCTTGTGGGACAGGAATGTTGGAGTCTGGGTTTATTGAAGACCTTTCTCTGAGTCATCACACTGCATACTAGCAGGAAAATGGAACTGAATCCTGCCTCTTGGGGAGTAGAGATTGGACTTGAGGTGCTATAAGGCTTGGTTTAAGTAAAAAAAAAAAAAACACCTCCAAACTCTTTTGTCAGGTCTTTCAAAAGAATAACAGTGATGCTCACTAGCATTTCTATAATTAACAAGCTGTCAACATTTCTATTACGACCACAGAAGTCTATTACAGACCACAGAATTGTGATAAATGTTTCTTTAGGTCTGAAATGTTAGCCTTCATCTTCTTTTCAGCCTAAGGCAATTTTTGAAACCAATTTTGTTTCAATCATTTTGGATCAGTTGTGTGGTAATTTTGGAAGTGCAGATGCTCTAGGCCCACCTATTGAAATAAAGATTTTTAAATGGAAACACAGAGAGGAGTCTGCTTAAGCCCCAGTGGGGACCAGCTGCAAAGCTCTGGCAGGGAATTATATAGACAGATAGTGAGAGTAGATTTGGAAAAAATTAAGAGACAGAGAAATGTGTGCATATGTCCTTTAACAGTAGATTTCCCTCCCGCCCTCAGTTCCTTCAAACTATGGAATTTTAATCTTCTCTTTTTTTCTGTTTTGTAGTTTATCTGTTTTTACTTTCCCTATTATTCCTAGGTTTTGGTGAAATTAATGTAAGAGAATCTGTCTTTACAGCAATTAAAATTTGAGGCTGAACTGATTTTTTTGAATTTTAATTTTGACCTTCATTTAGTTAAATTTTCTTTCTATCCCTCTCATCTCCTTTCTGCTTAACCATCTTTTTATCCTTGCCTGTCCTTTTAAGGGCTCAAAAGATTTCATATTTCCCAATGATTATTGTTCTCTGTATTTAATAATTCATGTTTATTTTCTCTTTTTCTGTTTGTTCTGACTCCATAACTCCTTCCTTCTGCCCCCCAAGTCTCCACTGCCAAATACCTTTTCACTAAACTAAGCCTTGTTAAATTGTGAGGCTGACAAAGACAAAGTGTTCATTTCTAAAGGTGGATGGGGGATTGGAGTGGTTTTCTAAGAGAAAAGGGGCAGAGTGTTACTATAATGATGTTTTAGGGAAGTGATGCTTCTTAAGCTAAACTTTATGAAAGATAACATAGTAGAGACAACAAGGACTCTTGAAAATTTAAATCACGGAAGTAACCACATGGTTTGAGGCCCCAGTTTCCTTATTGGATAAACTGTATAATACTTATCATATAGAATAGTTGTAGGGATTAAATGAGATTATGAATAGCCATTCCTCGCATAGTGCTTGGCTCATAGTAAATTTCCAACATGTTTCCCACTTGTGGAAAACCATCCAATTAATCTATTAGTTTGACCCTCTATATTGGTGATGTCTCACTTTCCATCCTGTCTTTGGTCTCTGCTTTGGTCATCCTTTGGTGTTCTGCTTAGGTCTCTTGAAACTTTCCAAACAATAGATTCCTTTGAAATATACCTTCCTGTTCTGTAGACCACTCACTGTTTCTTGCAGTAAATTAGTCTAAAGACGTCAATAGATAGTGTACATGAAATTGCCCTGATATTAACCTTAATAGTTTCCTGTGGATGCCATAACAAGTTACCACAAACTGAGTGGCTTAAAACAACAGAAATTTATTCTCTCACAGTTCTGGAGGCCACAAGTCTAACTCAAGTACAGTGCTTATTTCACAGACTCTAGGGGAGAATCCATGTCTTGCCTCTTTTCAGCTTCTGGCGGCTTCCGGCATTCCTCGGTTTGTGGCTGCATCTCTTTGATCTCTGCCTTGTGCACATCCTCTTCTCTTCTATTCCCATCCCTTCCCTTCCCTCTCCTCCTTGCTCTCTCTGTAAAAATTCCCTCTGCTTATATTTTATACACGCATGTGGCTGCATTTAGGGCCTACCTTATAATCCAGGATTATAAACTCCTCCTCTGAAGATTCTCAACTTAATCACATATTTTGCCATAAAAGGTGATATTCACAGATTCTAGGCATTAGGAGGTAAATATGTCTTTGAGGGGCTTTTTTTTTTCAGCCAACCTCATCCCCTTATATGACAAATATGCTAGTCTCAAATGTTTCTTGAAAGTAAATTAAAAGAAGAGAACAAGTTTTAAGTAGTCAATCTGCAAGTAGAAAAATAACCCTTTTTGCTTTTTTTTTAAACATTAGACTTTCACCTCAACATTATACAGTGTAAAGACTGACAAATCCTAAGCAAGGAATTTTTATTGATTTCATTTTCGTATTGAACTTTGCTTTTAAAGATTCCCTTAAGCCATTAATTGAAATGAACAACAAAAGTAGTAGATTATCTCATGGGATAAGATAAAAGAGAAGATTCCAACCCTCTCTGCATGTGTTTAGCATGTGTTTAGAGTGAAAACATGTTATGGTACCACACTAAAGTATTATTCATAGATATAAGAAGAAATTTGCCGTTTATTTTTCTTCATTTCAGTGAGTTGAAATAATAATTTAGAAGTTCTACAGTATTTTCTGGTTCATCAATTGTTATCTTTCCTTTTTCTTGCTCTCTTAATTGTTACATATGCCTCTATTATTGCCTGTAAACAGGACATTTAATATCTTCTGCATCAAGATGCACTGTTCTTCCTGCCTTGGCATTACTTTCCCCATTGTTCTCGCCATCCAGATAGGATTAGATTTTGAGAGTATTTTAACTTCCTCACTTTCTTCTTTCTCTGTTACCCCAACCTGAAAGTTGTTTTGAAATGGTGTAGTACTTAAGAGTTTTCCTTGTAGTGTGTCCCTTATATTTTAAGAATACTTATTTAGCAGTTATTACACACACCTACAGACACACATATTCCTCTCCATTCTATCCCTCTGTTATGGTTTATTTGTTGATATTCAGATGTTTTTCTCATGTATTTTCCTGATCTGGAGTGCTAATTTTTTCCCCTACTAGAAGTACCTTTTGTGTTTTTTTCCTCTTTATAAATCAATATATGCTCATTGTAATAAATATCTATATACTTAGAGTCAAAAGTGAAAGATTTTTTAATGTTATTATTCCATAGGTAAATCACTATTTGTTCTCAGTGCATATCCTTATAGACTTTTTTTTCTATACACAAAGATACAGATTTTTTTCTTTTGATAGAAATGCTGTCATATTATTCATACTGTTTTATAGCCTTCTTTTTTCATGAATACATTTTATGAGCATTTTTCCTGATAATTAATATATGTTATCATTTTGAATGGCTACGTTGTATTCCACGGCATACATACCATAACTTATTTAACCAGTCCCTATTGATAGTTGTTTAAATTGACTCCCGTTTTTCACCATTATAAGCAGTGAAGCAATGATCATCTTTATGTATTGTCCATTTTTTCCTTCAAATTGCTGGAAGTAAGATAAATGAATTGAAGGGTTTACATATTTAAAAACTGTTGTTTCCAAATTGTCATCCAAAAGGATTTTTATCATTTTTTTCTTCTATCCACATGGTGTGAGTGCCATTTTCCCCTACACTCTGACCATTAATCTTCTTTTAAATCTTTGATAGATTGATAGGTGAAAAATGGTTTCTTACTTTTTCAAAATAGCTGTTTCTTTTATTATTAATAAGATTATGCAATTTTACATATTTATTGGTCATTTATATTTCTTTTTTTGAGAATTTCCCAATTATATCCTTGATTTGGGATGTTTGTTCTTTTTACTCATTTGTAGATTTCTTCCAACATTAAGGATACATTTTTTCCTGTCATATATTATAAATATTTCTTCCTGCTTTTTCACTTATTTTTTAACTTTATGGTGTTGTTTGCCCTATAGTTTTTATAATTTTCACATAGTCAGAGCTATCAAATCTGGTTCTGTCTCAGGTGTTATATTTAGTACAGTCTCCCTTCCAAGTTATAGAAATAACCTGTATTTTCTTCTCCTATTCTTTCTAGATTAAAAAATTAAAAAAAAATTTAATCCATCTGGATTTGTTTTGTGGTCTCATGTCAATTTGGAATCTAACAAGGTTTTCCCTCCCCTTTTCCAATCATTTTCTAATTCTTCCTTCTTCCTCCCTCCTTCCCTCCTTTCCTTCCTTCCTTCCATCCATCCATTCTCCCTTCCTTCCTTCCCTGGACCAAAACAAGTGAAATGCAACCCCTTTCATACCTGGCCCCGTTATCTTTCTAGCACTTTCCTCCTTCAATAAGAAGAGTATAAATTTTTCTCTGTGACTTTTCTTCCTCTTTCTCTTGCTTCTCAGCTAATTCACCTCAGGCCTCAGAATTTCCTGGTAACCTCCTTCCATTCCAGACCTGAGTTTGTCTTTTCATAGCCGGCGTTCTCTTCTTTTTCTGGCAGTCTAGCTTGGCCTGGGTGTATCTAGACTATGCTTGTTTTCAGAATATTATAGGTGGGGTTGCCTAAGGTACCAAGAAGATTTGCAAGACTGGAAGAAGATAGGAATGAATATATCACCGTACAGGAAAGGAAGGCTCTTGACTTGGGCCTTTAAGAATGAGTAGAGATTTGAGTTGGAGATAATGAAGTGATCTGGAGACTGTCTAGAGATTAAAACCAAGGCTCTAAGAGAGTTCTTGGATTGAAAAGTTCCTCTGTTGTATATTTCCCAAGGTTTAGTTTTACCACCTCTGAATCCTGCTGTTATTTATTGATTGATAATTCTTTTACCACAGATTTGAAATGTCACTTTTATCATGTATTAAATTTCCATATATACAGAAGTATTCTTTTGGGCTTTCTGTTCTCTTTCATTGATATGTCTATTTATTCCTGTGGTTCCACTACTATAGTTCAGATACGTTTTAATATTTGATAAGGCAAGTTATTCTTCAGTATTTTTAAAGAAAGATTCTTAGGCCATTTGTGAATGTAAGGTCAGTTTTGTCAAGTCTTTATCACAACCTCAGCTTCCAGTGGAGTTTTCACGGAATTGTGTTGTTTTGCTAACTGGCCCCATATTTGGACGCAGGGAGAGACTGAAGAAAGAGGTAGACCACTACAGACTGGTAGGTGGCAGGTTTAATAAGCAAGGGAACTTACTTATAAGGCTTGTCTTGGTTGACCACAGGACGAGTAGATCTCTGCATCTGCCTGCCAAATCTTAAAGTTTATATAGAGGTTTTAACTGGGTTCAGTTACGTATTTGGTCCAGGTGGTCTCAACAACACCTTACTCTCTTAAGGCTACATCCATGAAAACAGCTCCCACTGTGGGAATGGTGGGCAGAGCATTATTTCCAAAACAGGAAGGAGGTGAGGAGCCTCTGATTGCCTGGGTCTAGCTCATGGGTCACCTGGTAGTCATGTCCTCTCAATGACCTCCTCCAACACTCCACCCCTTGTGACTGGCTCTTATGATCTTACACAGCCACTCTTTTCCAAAGAAAGAGTTCCCTGAGTGTCCAGCAAGGGGTTTCACTAGCATAGAGGTGGCTTGTTTAGTAACTATCTGGCCATCCAGGTGAGACATACCATTTCAAATTATAGTAGATGATGCCTTTCCCAGGCAAGATAGGGGCTTTGGTGTTTTCAGCAGCACAGTAGATTGATCCGTGGTGAGAGTCAGGCAATGTCTGTTTCCTGCAACTTCCACATCTTTATAATATTGAGTATCTCTGCAGGGGTCCCTGGGACAACAGACCCTATTGGTTGATCATGCAAAAGTATTAAAGTCAAGGTGGTTTTACCTGATATTGTTTTAATTTGCTTTTTTGATATCCTGTCTTTCCTTTCTATGAACCCTGCTGTTTGCTGATTATAGGGGAGATTAATTCCATTTGATGTCATGTGCTTTTGCCCATTCTTGTATATCATAACCTTTGAAATGTGACCTCTGATTACTGTCTATTTAATGAAGGTATCTGTACATGGCACTCAGCTTCTCTAATCCCCTAATGGTAGCAGCCTGGTTTGAGCCATAGCAGGGGAAAATTCCAGTTAGGCCAGATGCAGTGTTCACAAAGACCAAGTCATATTTAGAACCCTCACTTGGAGGGAGGGGGCAAATATAATCAATTGCCAATTCCTCACTGGTTGGGAACTTCAGTACATGGCCCTAGGGTCCTTTGGTAATTGCCTTTGGTGGTGTTTAGAACACAAAAGACATATTACTGCATTAACCAAGTCACTTATTTCAAGGGCTATCCAGCACACCTTGACAGTATGCCATGCCACCCATATGCTGTGGAAGGTGGTCACTCTTTCTATGCAACCAATCTGCCGTATATATTGAAGGGTCAGTTGCGAGGGCTTGTACCTGAGCTAGGGCATCATCTTCCTAATTGCCCGGATGTGTCAGTATCTTGTGAACCAGCATGTGGAAGTCAGAAATAATTGCCTGCAGCTTTTCCAGGTTAACCCAAAAGTCTTTCCACGTATCCAGACCCTATAAGGACTTTTACACGATTATCCACTCCTTAGCTTTCTATTGTCCAAGTTATAGGGATTAATGCTTTTATAACAGCCCAACTGTCAGTGCAAAGGATTAGTGATCAGAGTTTATGAGTGATCACCAGCCAAACTGCTCTGAGTTCGTCTCACTGGCTGCTATGGTTTGTTTCTGTTTCCAGGCATCTGTATTTCAGATATCATCAGGAATTTCCTCCACTCCCTCTCTACAGACTGCAGGGGCTGCCACAGGAATAGGAATGGAGGCATTCAGAGCATCTTCATATTCTACAGAACTTAGTAGCACCTGTATTTCTAGAGATAGTGGGCTGGCAGACGGTGCTGCTCTGCTATGTATAGGCATGCCGCTTAGTCATAGTGGGAGTCTGAGCCATAACAGAAGATGATTGATGGAACATACTCTCCTTCTACCCTTTGATAGGGAGGGAAGTTCTTATCACAATATGCTGTTCTTTCATGGAAGACTCTACCTTGAGGATAACTGTCTACACTATCAGGAGCTATTGCTCTATGTGTGTGTTGGGGGTGGGGTGGTTTCTGCCCGCTTTCAGAGCTGGAGCCAAAATCCTAGGGATACTTTCTCATTCATTCTGTCTGTGCAGCACCCAACCCAAAGCTTCTGGGGTCGCAGATACATCTAACTCAAATGGCAGCTCTGCATCGGAGATGCCCAGAGCTTTAATCTGCTTCACTAGTATTTTTGTCTTTTCAAAGGTAGATCGTTGCTCTCATTCCCAATCCCATACATGCGCTTTTTTACCAGACAGTACAAAGGATGGAGGCACTTTGCCAGGTGAGGAATAAAACCCAGACCTCCAAATTTCTATAAAAGCTTGCACCTTTCATGTTCTTAGGGGTTGGATAAGCTTTCACCTTATCAATTACAGCTACTAGGATAATGCATATCTTACCCAACCAAATGACTCCCCCAAAAGTTATGGCAGTGCCTGGGCCTTGAATTTTCTATGGGTTCACCACCCATCCTCTACCTCACAGATGTTCTAGCAAAGTCTACAAAGTCTCCTTCAGCAGTGGCAAGTCTTCACACATTAACATAATATCATCAATGTAATGGGCCCATTTGACTGTAGTGGGGAAGGAGAACAGAGACATATCTTGGGCTGCCATCCTGTAATGTATTGTGGGGCTGAGTAGGTAGCCTTAAGGAAGCATTTGGAAGGTCTATTTTTATCCCTCCCTTCTGAACACAAATTGATCTTAATTATCAGAAACCTGTACTTGTCAGTCTCTTCCTTAAAACTCCTTAAAGATGAAGCACTTTTACAGGGACCAATAACATATATTTACTAAAAATATATAAAAAATATAAAAAGTTTAGCATCACTTCTTATTTGGCAGTGTTTCCCATGTAATTTGATATATCCAATAAGCCTAATTAATTTAATTCTCTTTAAGGTGAGATAACATATCTTTGAGATGTTCCAGGGCCCTCTAGAAAATTCCAGTTAGTTCAAGGTCAGCAGGACTTTGTTTAGAATTTGATTTGGGTAAGTTTGTCCAGAGTATCAAAAGTTTTAAAACACTTGATTGAGTAGGACCATAGGTCACCATGAAACAATACTTACTTACCTGGTTAACCAAATGATAATTGAAGACCTCAAAGGCAAATACATAAAGTTACATAGCTGTAAAAAAAAACCCAAAATAGGTCTTTTAATAGAGAAGACTAAGTTTTCCTAAGTAATTAAAGCCTGATAAAACAATATGAAGCACAGGAAATTGTTCTGATAAAACACAGAATCTTTTTTTCTAGGCAGATTATTTAAAAGGTAAAGAAATCTTTTCATAGTACCACTGAGAACAGACCAATAGTCCAAAACAACTTTGTCCTTTTAGCAGATGAAAAAAATTGTTTCATTTTTACATAAGTACACAATTGATAGTAAAGCTTATTTTCTTGAAACCAATTAAATAGAGCTCTTTTACAGATTTATTTCGGCAAAACATTCTAGAGGTAGAAAAATGTCACACATACATAACATATATACATAGACATACATCAACATACAGACAGACATAGAGACCCCATAACTTTCATGCCAAAACTTTAGCTAAGAATCAGGAACCACAATATAGAACTCACTAATTTATAAGCAGTCGAATCCAAATGTATTTCTGGTAGATAGAACAAGTTGAGGGTTAAAGCTTTTTGTTAATATTTGTGGAGAAGACTTTTAAAATTTGTATTTGCCCTTTATCAGTAATCTCATGGAAGCTGTGGGCTAGATTTTGAGCAAGGGGGCATTTGTAGTCGTCTGTATTTTAAATAGTCATTTTCCCTCATTTTTTTTCTGTTCAGTCTCAGGCAATTATGGGCAGTGTTTTATTAATATTATAGTTATCTCCTGAGGTGTTTACATTTTAGATAAAATTTACAACTTCAAGGGACAGAAAATGAATGCACATTTTCCCCTAGGAGTTTTGGGGTATATTTTTCTATTTTCAAAGTCTAGGGTAATTACTGTTAAAAATTTTCCATTGTATTAAAGTTTGGATGGCAAGGGTCTATTCTGCCCATTTTGTTGTCAATTCCTACAACATCCTCCTCTTTACTCTCCTCACTTTCCCAGAGATTCTACCTCATAGTGTCCTAATCAGGCTTTATCACAAGTGCATGGACCTTCATCCATGGCAGTTTGTGACCTTCTAGCTTTCCAAAACAGCATTCTAAGGTCTCCAACTTACTATTCTGCTCTTCCAAAATTGTCTGCCATCCCTGAAACTAGCAGAGTAGTGGACAGTTATTCTAACTTCAGCTCTTCGTGCAGCTTTCTAACTCAAGTTAAATCTCTAGTTGGGTATTGGTGGTCAGCTGAACTGCCCACCATAGAGGCCAGCCCACTATGGCAACCATTTATTTCTCTTAAGTTCTTTATGTGTACTTTCTCGCACAAGCTCATTAAAGCAGCCATGTTTTTGGGGTGTTCTCATACTCATGGGGTGGTCCACATGCATCTGACATATGGGCCACCTCTCCTCACATGGAGGTCATGGCCAACTCAGGATTTTTCTCCCAGATGATTCTTTCTCAAGGCCCATTTATCCCATCTCCTGGCTGGCTCACCAGTTGTTGGTTTGCAAACTGGTTCTCTGAACACAGAGAGCAAAGAAAGAATAAAGAAAGAGGTAGACTACTCCAGATAGGGAACTGGTAGGTTTAATAAGCAAGGGAACTTGGTTATAAGACTTGTCTGGGGTGACTACAAGTTGAGTAGGTCTCTGAACCAACTGACCAAATCTTGAAAGTTTATAATAGAGGCCTTAACTGGGTTTAGTTGCATACGTAGTCCAGATGATCTCAACAACACCTAACCCTATTAAGGCTACATCCTTGAAAATGACTCCCACTGTGGGACTGGGAAGCAGAGTGTCCATCCCAAGGACATAGGAGGAGTGAGGAGCTTCACTTGCCTGGGTCTAGCTCATGGGTCAACTGGCGGTCATGTCCTCTTGATGACCTCCTCCAACAAGTTGTCTTATATAAATAGATTAATTTGGGATAAATTGCATCTTTACAGTGTTCAGTGTTCCCATTCAGGTACATAGACTGGCTCTCATTTATTCAATTGTTCTCTTATGTCCTTCAATAAAATTTTATACTTTCCTCATGTCAGAAAAACAGACGTGAGAATTGAAAGAGCATCATGGCTTGAGGTTAATATTATAAAGGTCTTAAGTCCTATACAACTCTATAGATTTTGAAGGCATCATTGTACTACAGCATAGTACAATAATTAACATTTACTATTGTTTAAAATGAATGAAAAAGTTTTTCCGTTGAGTCCCCCTGAATTAGTAGATATAGATAATTGGAAGGGGAAGAGGAGCAGAAAATGAGGTTAGAGCTTGAGGAATTGTCTAGGACAGGGTCATGATAATTGGCCTTTCCTATCTTCCCCCTCCTCCTGTGAATGCACCCAGACTAAAGTCTAAGAAATAGTCTTTAATGAAATTGAGTAATTAGCCTGGGAAGGTATAGATCTTTCAAAGTGGAGAATTTATGCTTACTCAGGTCTTAGAAATTATGCTAGTACATTAAACAAAATTGGTAAGGAGCCTGAGGGATTTAGTGATATGGTAAAGAAGACATATGATTCTTCTGTATACAGGGGATAAAAAGTACACTTAGAAACTGGGAAAAACAAAATCTATATAAGAAATCATGAATCAAATGTGAAACAAACTAAATATGGTATGATTATAATCAATTGTTGAAGACTAAACAAAAAATTTAATTGATTTTGATGCTTGGAAATTTGATGCAAGTGAACTTTCAAATAGCATGTGTAGTGACACAAAATTTCATCATCTTCTCTGCTCTGCTTTAAAAAAACGTATAGGTGCAGGTGATATAAGCCCAACTTAGGCTGTCTTGAATTAAAAGAGAATCTCTTGACTTATGAACTGATTAGCTCACTCTTGTCTATCTTGTTTCTGTGTTCACCTGTGTTGCCTTCATTTAAGGCAGGTTTTTCCATATAGTGAGAAAGAAAGTTATCAGCTGCTCCACCCTTACAAGGTTTCTGGAGTTCACCAGCTGAGAGAGACAGTTTCCTTCTGTTATTCTACACACACCAGTTAAGGAATGACTGGCCTCAGAGATGGAGTGCTGTGATGGGCCCAGCAATTCCTGGCCTTGTCACATGTCCATTCCTGAGATCAGAGCCCTGTGGAAGCGAGATACATAATGTTACAGATTCCTGTTGTAAAAGAGGAGTTCTGCTGTCTGAGGAGGGAGTCTTGGATATCCTGAGAAGCAAATGTTTCTTGCGAGCTTCTGCCCTGTTGGATACCAGGGGCAGTCAGGGGGACAACTTTAAACTTCTGATAAATATCTTAGTTACTGCCAGTTTAAAAGTTTCTCTTAGATAATTCAGTCTGTTTCAGACATATGCTAAATCTTTTAGAGTTCCTCTGTCTTCCTTTCTAAAATGACATTTTAATATATGGGTAATGGAGTAAATACAACTTCGTTTTGGGGTAGATGGGGCTTCGGATACATGTGGTTTCCTTTGGATCCTTTCTAGTCTCTGCTTTGGAATGGATGGTTTTACAGTATGGATTGGCCCCCGTATGACTTCTTGGAATGTTGTTTAGCCACCTGTTGCTAGAATCTGGGCTTCTGGACGTTTACCTTTGTAAGTGAAAGACCATACACTTTGCCCTCTGCCCATACATCTATAAGTAGTCTCTTCACTAAAGTCTTATCACATGAATCATCTGGAGCGATTTTGTTCTAACTGGTATTCTGACTGGTACAGAGTTGCTGACTGACTTTGAATTAGTTCATTGAAACCACTGATTTAATATCCTTAAACTATTATCCAATCACACATATGTATCTCTATCATAGTAGTCATAGCTATCATTATCTGTTTCCACTGTCAAGTGGTGAGATTTCTGAGAGCAAGGATTTTCTTCATTTTTATAAAGCCAGCGTTTAGCATACTGTGCAATTAAGTAGTACACAAAGTGCCATATACTTCAGAGAAAATGCCATAGACTTCAGAGAAAAGGCATATCTATAATATTCAGGGAAAGCTTTCTTGGGACTTGAACTCTGAAGAATGAGTAGATCTTGATTGGATCATAGAGAAGAAACTTTCCGGTTGGGAGGAACACTGAATACAAACACATGGAGACTTAGATATAGTGTCTTTATGTGGGCTTCCCTCATACCTCAGCTGGTAAAGAATCTGCCTGCAATGCAGGAGACCTGGGTTCAATCCCTGGGTTGGGAAGATCCCCTGGAGAAGGCAAAGGCTGCCCACTTCATTATTCTGGCCTGGATAACTCCAAGGACTGTATAGTCCATGGGGTTGCAAATAGTTGGACACAACTGAGCGACTTTCACTTCACTTCACTTCTTCATGAATCAATGAGGGAACTGCTTAAAATAGAGATTTTGTTGAGAAGTAAAGTTGAGGTCAAATTATAGAAGATTTTCAAATAGTGCAAAGGCATTCCAATTTGAAGTGGAGGAATATATAATCATTCTTTTCTTTTAAAGTACATGAGAATCATGATGAAATAGATGTAAGAAAATCAGTATTGTTATAAGATGGAATAGGAAGAGTATGCAGTAAATCAAAGTGGAAAAGTGGTCCCCAGCCTGTTACAGTAATCCAGATGTGAAATGATGTAACCATTTTTTGAGCATTTATCATTCATTCATTTATTCATTAAGTATCTGTTGAGTTTCTATCAGGTATTATGCATTATGCTAAGTGCTGGGGATAAAATAGTGAGCAAAAAGGAATAAAATTAAAGAATTATGTGACATAAAGGATAGAATATTAAAGAGCAAATTAAAATTTAAAATCCCACTTAATAAGATTTTAGAAGTAAGTAGACATATTTGAGGGAAATAGGCTTGCACCAAAAATAAAATCAAATGTACATGAACAGTAAAATACTGAATGAGTCAGATTAATATTTATTTATTTTTGGCTGCACTGGGTATTTGTTGTGGCACAAGGGCTGTCTTTAGTTGCAGCAAGTAAGGGCTACTCTCTAGTTGAGTGCACAGGCTTCTCATTGTAGTGACTTTTGTTGTGAAACACAGGCTCTAGGGAATGCAGGTTTCAGTAGTTGCGGCACCTGGTATGTAGTTGTGGCACATGGACTTAGTTGCCCTGCAGAATGTGGGATTTAGTTTCCAGATCAGGAATTGTACCTGTGTCCCCCTGCATTGGAAGGCAGATTCTTAACCACTGGACCCACCAGGGAAGTCCCTAGTCAGATTGACATTAAATGGCATCTACAAGAACAAAAAAGGCTGATTTTTTTTTCATTTGCCTAATATGGTTTGCACATAGTTGGAAACCCGCTAGCATTAGAATGCCTATCAATAAAGGCCAGCAGAGTTGTCAGACAAATACCTGTATTTTATTGACTTGATGAATCAAGGAGTTGATGAAAGTATAGATCTAACCTGGTCAGGAAAGTCAACTAATTTCAACACAGGGAATCAACTGAGAAAACAAAGGAGATATTTTTATGTATCAGAGACATTTTTCTGTAACAAAGGAGATGTTTTAACATTAAAATATAAATTTAATCATACATATTTGAAAATCCTGGCACACTTTAATCCTATTGTTTTCTCCACTGACCTGACTGCCATTCATGTAAATGAATTTGTGTTAGCAGATTCACATTGTTTCACCCCCTTTTTTATGACTATTTTCCCTATAAGGATTGTTCTTAGAATGAAGTGGCTTTATTCCCTTGGAATTGCTTGTGAATTGAATTGGGATTATAGCCATTATAACAAAACACTGCTGTAACCTATTCACAGTGGCAGCCAAGGTGTTTGTGTTGAGGGGAGGGGAAAAGGGGGGCCTGTTTTCATGGAGTCTACAGTATGGTGGGTGAGATGGATATTTATTCAATAACTTCACAAATAATTCAGAATTATAAGCATGTTAAAGGCTATTAAGGATAAATATGTGAACTTTGACAGTCAATAATTGGTGTTGCTGAGGCTGTGATACTTTAGTTGAGATTTGAAGAATGAGTAGGTTAGGAGCCAGCTAGTGCATTGTTCTTGTGATGGAAAGGAGCATGTTAAGAACTGAAAAAAGGGTGTAAAGGCTGGATTGCAGGAGGAAGATAAAGTTGGTATTGTATGAAGAAGCAGAGATAGATAGGGACAGGATCATAAAGGGCCTTGTAAGCCATGAGAAGAAACTTGTCCTTTATTCTTAGAAGAATAGGAAGCCATTGGTGTGTTTTAAGGTGTGTGTATGAGAGAGAGAGACAGAGTCAGAGAGAGTATAAAATTTGCAATCAAGAAATACTCTGTTGAAGGATGTATGATTAATGGACAAGAAAGCTAGAGTAGATATGCAGCAAAACCAGTTTGGAAGCTATTACAATAATCTAAATGAGAGAATGATGGTGACTTAGCCTAAGATGGTAGCAGTTGAGATGGAGGGAAATGGATGGATTTGAAAGATATTTAAAAGGATTTGTGATGGATTAGATATGGGAAATGATAGGAGAGGAAGTCTGTCTAGGATAATGTCTAGATTTCTGGTATGTACTGCTGGATACTGGCCCCATTCATGAAAAGAGAGATAATTTTAAAGGTTCAGGATTAGTTGGGGGAAGAGTTGTGTTTTGACTTATGTAGGCAGTTAGATTGATGGATCTGGAACTCAGAGGTTAAGTATTATGGAAAGTTTCTATTATTTTTGATTTCCCAGCATTTAAATCCATTTCTTATGCTTGGATAAGTTCTTACCTTAACAGTCTGAAAGGACAAAAAGTGAAGCAGGAACCTAGGTTTCTCTCATCAAATGTACTCATCCAAAATTTTGGATTGGGAAGAAGTGACACAAAGAATTATGCCCTAGGAAGAATCCCCTCCTGGAAATGGTGGCAGTTGAAATAAGATCAAATTTATAGGATGGCTGTGGTACTAAGCCATCTTGTGCAGGTAATAATGATGTCAGTTGCAGCCCTTGGTGTTTGATTGTGGTTGTGGTTTCTGGGCCACTCATTCTGAAGTGTGAGTTTGGGCATTGTTCCTTGCTATGCTGTTTCCTTGCTAGAGCTTGGTTCTTTAGCTATTATGGGGATTTTGTGTTACACAATATCCTTTTTAACAAATTTGATTTTTACTTAAATCAGCCAGAATCAACTTTTTTTTTTTTGCCACTAAATACTTGAATTAATACTAGAAGTCTATGCCAGAGATACACGTTTGTGAGTGATATATATCGTGGTAAGCTAGAGATGGCTTCCCTGGTGGCTCTGATGGTAAAGAATCTGCCTGCAATTCAGGAGGTGTGGGTGCGATTCCTGGGTCAGGAAGATCCTCTGGAGAAGGAAATGGCAATCCACTCCAATATTCTTGCCTGGGAATTCCCATGGACAGAGGGGTCTAGTGGGCTATACAGTACATGGGATCACAGACGAGTCGGACACGACTTAGTGACTAAACAACAAACTATAGACAGGGATGAGAGTACTTAAGCATAAGAGAACAGGATGAGAGAAAAGGGCTAGGATTGAGCCTCAAGAATTTATAACATTTATGACTGAGTAGAAAAGGATGAATCTGAAAGAGGAGATAGAGAAATTATTAGACATAAGAGAAAAAAGCAAGTAAATACTGTATTCTAGAAGCCAAGATGTAGAATTATTAATTCTCACTTTACATTTGAGGAAGCTAAAGCTTTGGTTAGAAACTTGCCCAAAGGTTTGACTTCACAAATGACAGAATCAGAAGTTGAATCCCTATCTGTCTAACTACAAAGACTATTTACAGAGTTGATTGGATGTATATAAGAAGTGGGCTAGTGGTAAAGAACCCTTCTGCCAATGCAGGAGATGTAAGAGATTGCAGGTTGGATCCCTGGGTTGGGAAGATCCCCTGGAGAAGGGCATGGCAACCTACTCTAGGATTCTTGCCTAGAGAATCCCATGGACAGAGGAGCCTGGTGGGTTACAGTCCATGGGGTCGCAAAGAGTCAGACATAACTGAATTGACTTTGCAGGCATGCACACATGCACAGGTAATAGGATACAGCTGGAAATACAGATTTGAGTGTTTTAAGCACATTTTGAATGAATAATCCAACAAACATATAGAAGGGGGGTAGAGTTAAAGAAAAGCTCAGGTAAGAGTCTGTAGTTGGGAAGTGATGGTGAGAGGGAAAGAAGTAGAAGCTAAAATCAGAGGGGCAGCTAAGAGAAATGGGAAAGTAGTTCTTTTAAGAAAGTAATGTCTTAGAAGTCAGGGTTAGGGTTACAGAGAATTTTAATGGGACCAAGTACAGGAAAGAGGAAAAAAGAAGGGAAGGGTAAGACTGAGAACATACCATTATATTTGGACTAACATTTTTTTATGATCTGAAAAAGCAGTTAAATGTGTTAGGGTATAGTGGTTGGGTTGAAAATCAATGAGGAAAGGAGTGGAAAGGAATTGTAGGCAAGAGACATGTTTTTAATTGATAAATTTAGTAGTCAAAGTAAGAGTAGTACAGTGTAATTTTAATAGACAGCAGTTTTAAATTAAGAATTTCTTTAGATTCTGATTTGCATATGTGGAGCAAGAGGGGAAGGTGTTAATAATAGGTAGGGACAATTTTAATGATTTGTCAGGGAAAATGTTTATGTGAGTCAACATTCTATAATTTTTCAAACAGGACATTATATTTCATTGAGATTTAGAGGGGAGAATAAAATTTATTATTTAAAACTCTCCAGTAGATGGAACATCTTCATCTTTAATGCTTTTCCAGAAGGAATTTCTGGAATGGAATAAGGGGTAGTGGAGTTGGTAGAACTCAGGAGTATTTTTATGAGAGTATATTTTATTAGGATATACATAGATGTGAGTGTAAATAAATCGATTTCCAGATCTCAGTAAGGTGGTTTTTCTAGGTTTCCACAATTTTACGTAAGAAAATCTACTATTAAGTTGAAGAGGATCAGTTTTTTTGATCTGTCAAGTTTTCTTAGCAGTCATAGCAGTGCAGTGCCAGCAAGACTAATGATAATTTAGCCTTCATGTCCATAGTCTCATACCTTCCTAGAGGCATAACTAATAAACGTAAACAAGTATAAGAATAAAGCTTCTAAATCTCTTATGTCATCAAATTTACATTAAATTAGCCTTGATGACTCCCTATCATTGATACTAATAAGTAGCATTATATCACATTATAGTAAAACTGGTTGTTGCATATATGATCTGAAGTACTTAAGAAAAATCTTTGAAAGTATCCTTTTCATTTTAATAATCTGTGAAACAATTTAGGTGTAGGGAATTGAGGCAATTACTTACATCATTTTCACCGGGAATAATCCCATGGGCAAAGGAGCCTGGCTGGCTACAGTTTATGGGATCGCAAAGGAGTACTTAGCGGCTGAACAACAACAATACGAATAATGAAGGCAGTTTGGGGGGACTATCTGTCTAAATCACTGTGAACAAGTTATAAACCATAAATAAGTTATAAGTTATAAATAAAGTGAATTCTTTATTTTACCTTAGATATGCAAGGTCTAAGAGTATAAATTACAAAGACAGCATTTTGGAAAGAAAATATTAATGTGCATTTTATTTGAAACTAAATAAATACTACTCTCAAAATGTTAAATGAAAGTGTGTTTGAATTCTTAGACTTGGTTTTCAGCGAGTTTTGAATGCTGAATGCGAAATTGAATTTTGACGATTGATTCGAGTGGTTTTTGTTGTCATGTTAAGGTTAATGCCAATTTTATTGCTGTTCTCCGAAATGCATTTTAAACTGTTATTTCACAAGCGGGATGGCTAGTCTTAGAGAAAGAAAACAATAGCTCCCAACAGGTTCCCTAGCTTGGGTCTAGGGCTTCTGATCCCAGCAGGTCTTCTCAGGTGGCGGGATGCTCGATTCTCGCTTCGCGGGGGAGGGAGGCGTGAGCGCCGCCGCGCGGGTCTCGCGGGGAGTCGGATCTCGCTTTTCAGCGCGATCTGGAGCTCCTGCGGTGGGCTTCGCGGGGCTGGGTGGGGCCAAGCGAGGTAGAGGCGGGGCTCGAGCCGGTCTGTGCGGCGATCTGCTGTCGCGTCCTCGGCTCTCGCCACCCTGAGTAGCGTGGGGGATCCGGGAAGGAAGGGTGGGCGTTCGGGTCCCAGAGTGGGTCACTGTGAGGTGGATGGGGAAGAACTGTGTGTGGCGGTTATTCCGAGGGCAGGCGGCCATGAAGGGTTTGCGGGGCTGGAGGGCCCTGTCCCCGGAGTACGACTGGAGGTTGCGTTCTGGGGGCTTCCCGGCCCGTGGCCTGGCTTTCGGCCGCACTGCCGCCCGAGGCTTCGGGGGTCGCCGCGAGGCTGGAGGGTCGGGGGCGGTCTCGGGTGAAGAGAAGCGAGTAGGCTGTGAAGGGAGTCGGCGACCAAACTCCCCGCTTCAGAACGCGCGGGAAGAGTAGCTCTTCCACTCTGTGGTGAAGAGTGGTCCAAACCCCGCCTCAGGCGTTTTTTGTTTTTCGTTTTTTTTTAACGTGACTTGGTAGTCCAGAAAATACCTGCCCTTTTAGATTCTTGGTGGTAAAGTCGCAAGTGTCAAATTGCACGGTTCCTGTGGGTTTTACCTAGCTGTTGGTGAAGGAATTTCAGAATTTTGCTACACGTAGTACTCACGCCGAGAAAGGACATTCAGAGATACTGTTTACTGTAAAGAGCATGTCCTTTTGAGATATCTGGGTGTCTGGGGACTCCAGATTATTCAGTGACTTATGGCACTACCATGTATAAACAATTGTGAAGTTTTAGTAATGCAACGACATTCAATTTACTATGTGTAATTGTATATATTTATTTTAATATATATAATGATATTCATTTTTTAAATACCTGCCCAGTACCGGGATGAAGGTGTCTCTCCCTCCAGCCACATTTTTCTGTAATAATACTGTGTCAAAAGGTTTTTAGAAATCCCTCCCTTATTATTATTATTATTATTTTTAGCAAAGTGTCCAAGATGAATGACAGCCTATTTGTCAGTCTGGACAGACTTTTGCTAGAATTTGGTAGGTATAAAATGAAAATAAAGAAGTAGGTAACTATTTGTATTATCATTTGACATTTTAACAATGAAATGAAATTACAAAAGAGTTATTTATTTTAGTTTTCCAGTATGAACAAGATATAAGTACTAAAGAAGATATAGTTCAGCGAATTAATAGTAAGTAGTTTTGCATGACAAAGATGTTTTAATTTTAAATTTTTTATAGAATATAAGATATTATGCAGTTGCTTTGTTTAGGGTAATTTATAGTTGGCATTAGAGCTCCCCCCTTCTATCTAGTGACTAATAATAAGCTATTTACCCTAGCTAGTTTTTCAGTAATACATGTCTGTATTCTGTATTCAGCACTTAATTATTTTGTATTTAGGAATTTTAAGTAGAAATCACTCATAATTACATAAAATTGAAAATATTTTTTCCTCAACACAGGTTATTTCAAACATTTGAGTAAAAAAATTTTAATATTTTTAGAAATCATCAAAAGTCAGTGGCCAGAATTAATGGATGCCACATTTTCAGGAATGCTAATTATCAAAATTAATATTATGACTAGAATGACAAAGCAAATTACATAAATGTAGTGTTTTAAAATCCTACATAAAAACTATCAAAAGAAGCTATAATCATTAATTTCTTGATAGTTCTAAAAGGTTTAATGAAATTTGTTTATCTTTTATGCAACAAAAGAGAATAGAGTATTAAGAATTTGTTTTACTTTTTTAAAGAAATTACATTTTATTTTTATCTTGTGTTTACTCACTAGTGACAAAGAAATAAATGAATTGAAGGTGTATTAAATAATGACTTGGAATTGATTAACAGAAATTTCACATTTGTCAAAAACAAAAATCTTACATTAGTATCATGTGAATAAATGTTTACATGAACTCATAGCATCATAAGATACCATTGATCTTAGACATTTCTTAATCTAGCACTCTTACATTAGAGATGGAACAGGGGACATTTCTCTAAAATCTCAAACACGACTTCTTAGCTTCCCGGTCTAGGACCAAGCCTGACTGGTCCTGTGCTCTTTAGGGCCCTTCCCATCTCAAGCTTCACTTCCTGTCCATTCTTTGGTTCTCCATTTTTAGTTCAGTTGCCATACCTTTTTTCCTACTGTATTTGTTTATTTTGAATTTATGGTTTCTCCTTAAGAAAATAAATGTTTCTGTTTTCTAGAATGCTTTGAAGATATTAAAGAATACAAAGCTACAGTTTGTAAGATACATGAAACTATAAATACAACAGATGAGGAAATTGGTCATTACTGTAAACATAGTAAAGAAATCAAAGACAACTGTAGTAGGTGAGTATTTTAAAGAAACTTTCAGTAATTGTCATTAGATTCTCTTATTCAGAGATATTGAGTTTATAGTTGAAGACACTGTTGCTTGAAAGTATATTTTATATTAGGAAAATGATGAATCAAGTCTTCAATTTCCTTGTTACAAGACACTGTAAAAGGGATAACAGAAGGTTCAAAAGAAAGAAGTAAGTGTTGTAAGTGAAGTGAAAGTCACTCAATCATGTCTGACTCTTTGTGACTTCATGGACTATACAGTCAATGGAATTCTGCAGGCCAGAATACTGGAGTGGGATAGCCATTCTCTTTTCCAGGGGATCTTCCCAGCCCAGGGACTGAACCCAGGTCTCCTGTATTGCAGGCAGATTCTTTACCAGCTGAGCCACAAAGGAAGCCCAAGAATACTGGAGTGGGTAGCCTATCCCTTTTCCAGGGGATCTTTCTCACCCAGGAATTGAACCGGGGTCTCCTGCGTTGCATGTGGATTCTTTACCAACTGAACTATCAGGGAAGCCCTAAGATCTCTCTAATTCAAATCCAGTTAGTCTAAATACAGTATTTTGAATAATCTAGGCTCAGTATAGAAAATTCCTATTAGATAAATAGATCTAAAATAATTTTCATCTTTGAATTATCAAGATCTCTTTGTCTAAGGGAACTAGCCTAAAATTAGTAGCTTTTCAAAATAAAACTATTTAGTATCTTAATTCTTTCAGTATAGTCTCACATCCTATTCTAATAGTTATATCTATTAATATTATTTAAGGCAAACATTTTGAAGCAAAGACTTTTTTTTTTTTAACAAAGACTTGTTAATGGAACCTAATTGTATGATCAGGTACTTACAAAAATAAAGTGTGTTAGCTTTCTGTATTTAATTTTATGTGGGCCACTGTCTTTGTGTTAAGTTCTATACTTAAGAATCGTACCTGTTTTAAAATGTTTTGTTATTTAAAAATTTTACAAGCTTTTTGGTTTCCCTTACTACTTTTCTTATAGTTTTAAATAAAAGTGACACATGCCTAGTATAAAAATTCAAAGAGTATACAAATATATGGAGTAAATAGTCTCTCCCTGTCTGCAGTCCCCACCCCCACCCTTTCTTATAAGTAACCACTCTTAACAGTGAGTACCCTTTCAGACCTTTTAAAATATACATTCAACACCATTACTACATATGCTTATTTATATATCTGCCTGTATTTCTGACTTTCCTTGTCTCAAAAATGCAATCATACCGTACTTATTTTTCAACTTGTTTTTAAAATTTAACAATATGTAATGTAAATGGTACTATACATGTGATGATTGTGTATAGATTTCATTCTTTTTTTTTTTTAACAGCTCCATAGTATTTTATAGTATTGATGCATCCTAAGTTACTTATTTCAGTTCAGTTCAGTTGCTCGGTCATGTCCGACTCTTTGCAACCCCATGAACCACAGCACGCCAGCCCTCCCTGTCCATCACCAACTCCTGGAGTCCACCCAAACCCATGTCCATTGAGTTGGTGATGCCATCCAACCATCTCATCCTCTGTCGTCCCTTTCTCCTCCTGCCCTCAATCTTTCCTAACATCAGGGTCTTTTCAAATGAGTCAGCTCCTTGCATCAGGTGGCCAAAGTATTGGAGTTTCAGCTTCAACATCAGTCCTACTAATGAACACCCAGGACTGATCTCCTTTAGGATGGACTGGTTGGATCTCCTTGCAGTGCGAGGGACTCTCAAGAGTCTTCTCCAACACCACAGTTCAAAAGCATCAATTCTTCGGCGCTCAGCTTTCTTCACCATCCAACTCTCACATCCATACATGACCACTGGAAAAACCATAGCCTTGACTAGACAGACCTTTGTTGACAAAGTAATGTCTCTGCTTTTAAATATGCTGTCTAGGTTGGTCATCACTTTCCTTCCAAGGAGTAAGCATCTTTTAATTTCATGGCTGCAATCACCATCAGCAGTGATTTTGGAGCCCAGAAAAATAAAGTCAGCCACTGTTTCCACTGTTTCCCTATCTGTTTGCCATGAAGTGATGGGACTGGATGCCATGATGTTAGTTTTCTGAATATTGAGCTTTAAGCCAACTTTTTCACTCTCCTTTTTCACCTTCATCAAGAGGCTCTTTAGTTCTTCTTCACTTTCTGCCATAAGGGTGGTGTCATCTGCATGTCTGAGGTTATTGATATTTCTCCTGGCAATCTTGATTCCAGCTTGTGCTTCCTCCAGCCCACTGTTTCTCATGATGTACTCTGCATAGAAGTTAAATAAGCAGGGTGACAATATACAGCCTTGACATACTCCTTTTCCTATTTGGAACCAGTCTGTTGTTCCATGTCCAGCTCTAACTGTTGCTTCCTGACCTGCATACAGACTTCTCAAGAGGCAGGTCAGGTGGTCTGGTATTCCCATCTCTTTCAGAATTTTCCACAGTTTGTGGTGATTCACATGGTCAAAGGCTTTGGCATAGTCAATAAAGCAGAAATAGATGTTTTTCTGGAACTCTCTTGCTTTTTCGATGATCCAGTGGATGTTGGCAATTTGATCTCTGGTTCCTCTGCCTTTTCTAAAACCAGCTTGAACATCTGGAAGTTCACGTTCACGTATTGCTGAAGCCTGGCTTGGAGAATTTTAAGCATTGCTTTACTAGCATGTGAGATGAGTACAGTTGAGCGGTAGTCTGAGCATTCTTTGGCATTGCCTTTCTTTGGGATTGGAATGAAAACTGACTTTTAACCATTCCCCTATTAATACACATTTTGGTTATTTGCAGTTATTTCCTATTATAAGCAATATATACAGGTCTCCTTCCATATTTCTAAAACTGCTGCTATAGAATGAACTCCTGGAAATGGCATTGCTAGATCAGAGAGTATGCATGTTTAAATATTTGATAAGTAATGCTAAACATCTCTCCAAAAATATACTAACTTATACTTGCACCAACAATATATAAGAGTTTCTATTCCTCACAACCTTGCTAACACTGACATTATCGATGTTTAAATTTTTTTTTGGCAGTATCATTAACAAAATACTATGTACTGTTCAACTTTTTCTTTGAGGTATACTGCAGTAGGTTTTACCAGTGGTTTCCCTCAACTAGCTGCAGTGGGTTCTGGAAAATTACTGGTAGCTTCTCCTTAGAACCTACTGTCTTCAAGTTGTACTTTATATAAGATTATTCTCTGCTGGGTTCTGAGGACAGTTAGTAGGATCTGTTGATTTAATGCGCAAGTACCTCTAGTTCATGATTTCAGCTTGTGGCTAAGCAATTTAAATGTGAAATATGAATTTATGAAAGTATTAGAAGAAAATATAGGTGACTACAATCTTTGAGAGAAGAAGATCTTTCTATGTCATCAAAGGTAGAAATCACATTGGAAACAATGGTTAAATATGATACATAGAAATTAAAAAGAAAACCACCTCAAATTGATACAAAAAGCAAAAAGATAAAGTAGAAGAATGTCAAAGAATGGTTAATTTTAAAAATATAAAGTGCTTGTAGAAATTAGTAATAAAGAGCCAAAACCCCACTAGAAAAAATGGGCAAAGACGGTAAATAAGTAAATACCAAAATGAAGAAATGTATGTCTAATGAACATGTGAACAAATGCTCAATCTTACTAATAATCAAAGACATCCAAATTAAAGCAATAATATTATATATTATTGTACATTATTTTGCCTTTAAGTTTTACAGAAATTTAAAGAAGGTTAATACCCGGTATTGGCCAGGAAATAAGAAAATCACCTTGCTCACACAATGTAGGAATATGTTGTTGTTGTTGTTCAGTCGCTCAGTTGTGTCCAACTCTTTGCAACCCCATGGACTGCAGCACTCCAGGCTTCCCTGTCCTTCACCATCTCCTGGAGCTCACTCAAACTTATGTCCATTTAGTTGGTGATGCCGTCAACCATCTTGTCCTTCGTTATCCCCTTCTCCTCCTGCCTTCAGTCTTTCGCAGCATCCCAAGAGTCAGGTTTTCACATCAGGTGGCCAAAGTATTGGAGCTTCAGCTTCAGTTCTTCCAGTGAATATTCCGGATTGATTTACTTTAGGATTGACTAGTTGATCTCCTTAATGTCCAAGGGATTTCAAGAGTCTTCTCCAACACCAAAGTTCAAAGGCCTCAATTCTTCAATGCTCAGCCTTCTTTATGGTCCAACTCTCACATCCATACATGACTACTGGAAAAACCATAGCCTTGACTAGACAGACCTTTGTTGGCAAAGTAATGTCTCTGCTTTTTAATATGCTCTCTAGGTTGGTCATAGTTTTTCTTCCAAGGAGCAAGCATCTTTTAATTTCATGGCTGAAGTCACCATCTGCAGTGATTTTGGAGCCCAAGAAAATAAAGTCTGTCACTGTTTTCATTGTTTCCCTATCTATTTGCGATGAAGTAATAGGACCAGATGTCATGATCTTCATTTTTTGGATGCTGAGTTTTAAGCCAGCTTTTTCACTCTCCTCTTTCACTTTTATCAAGAGGCTCTTTAGTTCCTCTTTGCTTTTTGCCATAAGGGTAGTGTCATCTACATATCTGAGGTTATTGATATTCCTCCCTGCAATCTTGATTACAACTTGTGTTTCATCCAGCTCGGCATTCCCAGTGAGGTACTCTGCATATAAGTTAAATAAACAAGGTGATAATATGCAGCCTTGATGTACTGCATTCCCAATTTTAAACCAGTCCATTGTTCCATGTCTGGTTCTAACTGTTGCTTCTTGACTTACTTGCATACAGGTTTTGAAGGAGGCAGGTAAGGTGATCTGGTATTCCCATCTCTTTAAGAATTTTCCAGTTTGTTGTGATCTACACAGTCAAAGGCTTTTAGCATAGTCAATGAAGCAGAATTAGATGTTTTTCTGAACTCTCTTGCTTTTTCGATAATCCAACGGATGTTGGCAGTTTGATCTCTGGTTCCTCTGCCTTTTCTAAATCCAGCTTGAATATCAGGAAGTTCCCGGTTTACGTACTGTTGAAACCTCACTTGGAGAATTTTGAGCATTACTTTGCTAGTGTGTGAGATGAGTGCAGTTGTGCAGTAGTTTGAACATTCTTTGTCATTGCCTTTCTTTGGGATTAGAATGATAACTGACCTTCTCCAGTCCTGTGGCCACTGCTGAGTCTTCCAAATTTTCTGGCATATTGAGTGCAGCACTCACAGCATCATCTTTAAGGATCTTCTTTAAGGAATTCAACTGGAATTCCAACATCTCCACTAGCTTTGTTTGTAGTGATGCTTCCTAAGGTCCAGTTGACTTCACATTCCAGGATGTCTTACTCTAGGTGATTGATCACACCATCATGGTTATCTGGGTCATGAAGATCTTTTTTGTATAGTTCTTCTGTGTATACTTGCCACTTCTTAATATCTTCTGCATCTGTTAGGTCCATACTGTTTCTATCCTTTATTGTGCCCTTCTTTGCATGAAATATTCCCTTGGTATCTCTAATTTTCTTGAAGAGATCTCTAGTCTTTCCCATTTTATTGTTTTCCTCTATTTCTTTGCATTGATCACTTAGGAAAGCTTTCTTATCTCTCCTTGCTGTTCTTTGGAACTCTGCATTCAAATGGATATATCTTTTCCTTTCTCCTTTGCCTTTCACTTCTCTTCTTTTGTCAGCTGTTTGTAGGGCCTCCTCAGACAACCATTTTGCCTTTTTGCATTTCTTTTTCTTGGGGATGGTCTTGATCACCGCCTCCTGTACAACGTTATCCATAGTTCTTCAGGCATTCTCTCTATCAAACCTAATCCCTTGAATCTATTTTTCACTTCCACTGTATAATTGTAAGGGATTTGATTTAGGTCATACCTGAATTGTGCCTAGTGGTTTTTCCCACTTTCTTCAATTTAAGTCTGAATTTGACAATAAGGAGTTCATGATCTGAGCCATAGTCAACTCCTGGTCTTGTTTTTGCTGACTGTATAGAGCTTCTCCATCTTTGGCTTCAAAGAATATAATCAATCTGAATTTGGTATCGATCATCTGGTGATGTCCATGTGTAGTCGTCTCTTGTGTTGTTGGAAGAGGATGTTTACTATGACCACTGCATTCTCTTGGCAGAACTCTGTTAGCCTTTGCCCTGCTTCATTTTGTACTCCAAGGCCAAACTTGCCTGTTACTTCAGGTATCTCTTGACTTCCTACTTTTGCATTCCAGTCCCCTATGATGAAAAGGAGATCTTTTTTTGGTGTTAGGTCTAGAAGTTCTTGTAGATCATCATAGAACTGTTCAACTTAAGCGTCTTCAGCATTAGTGATTGGGGCATAGACTTGGATTACTGTGCTATTGAATGGTTTGCCTTGGAAACGAATGGGGATCATTCTGTCATTTTTGAGATTGCACCTAAGTACTGCATTTCAGACTCTCTTGTTAACTGTGAGGGCTACTCCATTTCTCCTAATGGATTCTTGCCCATAGTAGTAGATGTAATGGTCATCTGAATTAAATTCACCCATTCCAGTTCATTTTAGTTCACTGATTCCTAAAATGTTGATGTTCACTCTTGCCATCTCTTGCTTGACCACTTCCAATTTAACTTGATTCATGGTCCTAACATTCCAGGTTCCTATGCAATATTGTTCTTTACAGCTTCAGACTTTATTTTCACCACCAGACACATCCACAGCTAGGCATTGTTTCCACTTTGGGTCAGTCTCTTCATTCCTTCTGGAGCTATTTCTTCACTGTTCTCCAGTAATGTATTGAGCACCTACCGACCTGGGAAGTTCATCTTTCAGTGTTATATCTTTTTGCCTTTTCATACTGTTTATGGGGTTCTCAAGGTAAGAATGCTGAAATAGTTTGCCATTTCCTTCTCTAGTAGACTGAACTCTCCACCATGATCCGTCTGTCTTGGGTGGCCCTACATGGCATGGCTCATAGTTTCATTGAGTTAGATAAGGCTGTGATCCATGTGATCAGTTTGATTAGTTTTCTGTGATTGTGGTTTTCATTCTGTCTGCCCTCTGGTGGATAAGGATAAAAGGCTTGTGGAAGCTCCCTGATTAGAGTTACTGGCTCTAGGGCAAACAGCAAGGTCAAGGCCATGCTCAGTAGATTTTTAATCCAATTTTCTGCTGATGGGTGGGGCTGTGTTCCCTCCCTGTAGTTTGGCCTGAGGCCAACTATGGTAGGGGTAATGTAGGAATATACACCTTTTGGATGACATATCTGCATACTTTAAAGACTTTAAAAATAAGCATGACTTTTGATTAAATGGTACCATTTCTGATAATTTTTTGTAAGGAAATAGGTATTTTCTCAAAGATATAATGTACAACAATGTATTTATATCAACCTTTTTATGATAGGAAAACACTGGAAGCAGCTCAATGTTCAATATTAGGTGATCGTTTAAATGAATTTTGGTATATCCATATGAATGAATAGTAAACAGTGTATTAATTTATGGTATATATCAATATTTATTGACATGAAATGTGTTAACAGTATATTACAAATTGAACAAAACGTTGAAACAAAATTCATAGAATGAACTCAGTTTAATAATTGTGTATTTATGTATGCATAAGTTAGAACAAGTCTAGACATACGTACATCAAAATGCTTACAATGAGTATCTTTTCAGTGAACATATAGTTCTTACAGAATTTTAAAAATATTCAGAATGTATGTATATATAACCTTTGATCTTATAATTCTGTTTTGGAAAATATTGTCTAAGAAAATGATTGAAAACTCAGGCAAACATTTAAGTACAAGTTCCTAAGAGAAGCTTAGACTAAGTAAAATGGCTAAAAGTATTGCAATGAGTAATACAGTGAATTCTTAGTGACAAAGAAAATGTATATAGTTTAAAAGTAAGTGATAAAAGTGACTGTTGTATATGTGAATATGATCTCAAATATGTTAAACTATATGTGTCTGCTTGTGAATGCTAAATCGCTTCAGTCATGTCTGACTTTAGGCGACCCTATGGACTGTAGTTTGCCAGGCCCCTCTGTCCACGGGGATTCTCTAGGCAAGAATACTAGAGGAGGTTGCCATGCCATCCTCTACAGTATCTTTCCAACCCAGGGATCAAACCCACATCTCTTATGTCTCCAGCATAGGCAGGTGGGTTCTTTACTATCACTAGCGCCACCTGGGAAGCCCTGTTTATAGTAAAATCTGGAAGTAAATTATTGAAATATTAGTGGTTATTATTCAATGTTGAGAATATGGATGATAATTATTTTCTTATGTATACATTTGTGCTTCCAAGGTGGGTATGAGTACTTTTTGAACCTGAAAAATAAAGAAGATTAGAAAAGATCTGGAGGAAATATTTGAACAATACTTAGAATGTAAGCTGCAGTGGCATATGCTTTTTAGATTTTTCGCATTGGCAACATCTTTCCAGTCATGTAATAAAAACAAATGTGTGAGCAGAATGTTCATTTTATTCTTACTGTCTGATTTTATAATTCACTTTGGTTTAGTTTCTTTCAAGTTCAGGAGGGTATAAATTTCTAAATTTCAAAGGAGAAAAAAGCCTCCCTTTATCCCTTATGCTAGCCCTGCTTGTTTAATTTACGTTCAGAGAACATCATGCAACATGCTGGGTTGGATGAATCACATCCTGGAATCAAGATTTCCAGGAGAAATATCAACAACTTTAGATATCCAGATGATACCACTCTAATGGCAGAAAGTAAAGAGGAACTAAAGAGTCTCTTGATGAGGGTGAAAGAGGAGAGTGAAAAAGATGGCTTAAAACTCAGCATGCAAAAAACTAAGATCATGGCATCTGGTCCCATCTCTTCATGGCAAATAGAAGGGGAAAAAGTAGAAGCAGTGACAGATTTTCTTTTCTTGGGATCCAAAGTCACTGCAGACAGTGACAGGTGCTGCCATGAAATTAAAAGACACTTGCTTGTTGAAAGGAAAGCTATGACAAACATAAACACTATGTTAAAAAGCAGAGACATCACTTTGTCTACAAAGATCTGTAGAGTCTATTTTTCAGTAGTCATGTATGGATGTGAGAGTTGGTCCATAAAGAAGACTGAGCACCAAAGAATCGATGCTTTCGAATTGTGCTGGAGAAGACTCTTGAAAGCTGCGTGGATTGCAAGGAGATCAAACCCATCAATCTCAAAGGAAATTGACCCTGAATATTCATCAGAGGGACTGATGGTGAAGCTGAAGCTCCAGTACTTTGACCGTCTGATGCGAAGAGCCAACTCATTGGAAAAGACCCTGATGCTGGGAAAGATTGAAGGCAAAAGGAGAAGGGAGTGACATAGGATGAGATGATTAGATAGCATAACTGACTCAGTGGGCATGAATTTGAGCAAACTCTGGGAGATAGTAAAATAAGGGGAGCCTGAAATGCTGCAGTTCATGGGGTTGCAAAGAGTTAGTTATGATTTAGTGACTGAACAGAAACAACTCTATAAATATTTACTCCAATAGAATTTCTTAACTAAGATCTGATAAGTATGATAAGAAAGATAGCCTGATGCCAACACTCAACACAACATAGAGTGTTGCAGAGTATATTCCAGAGATGTCATAGCAATACACAATCCAGGCATGTCACATTTGTTGCTTCCCTAGTCATGGTTCCCAAACAAACTTTATGTAAAAATTAATGGATGTTGATATTCAAACATATATACGATTGCATGTATGGTCATACTGGTGATGATGGGAGATGGGAATGTTTTTCTTGATGTAAGCTAATTTTCTCCAAGAAAGGAAAGATTGTTTAAGTGGTTACATTCATTTTTATTATTTCTTCAATTTATTATTCTGAGATACTAATTACAGTATTTTTTTTCCATAGCTGGAAGCCAACATGTGATGTATTTCATAAACATGAAGACTACATGCAGGAGCAACTTACTATTTATCAAGAAACTATTGAAAAAGACAAGTACAGTATAAATTTAAGCTTATCAAATCTATAAGTTAGTTTTAATAAGACATTATTTGTAAAAATATTAATTGAAAAATGTACACAAAATTTTCTAAAAGTAAATCCAGTGTTTTGGACTCTTTGGTTGGCATTGTTGGCCTACCTATTTGTTATAAAGCCCTTTCCAAGCTTGGATATATTTAAATATGTCTTTAACATAGTAGCTATCAGTAGCAGTATAAAGAAGAGTGCTTCCATTAATGTTTTTTATGACTGAGTTGCTATGGTCAAACACCTTGGGGAGTAGTTAGTTATAAAGTTAGCTTATGAGAAAATTGGAATATTGGCTTTTAAAGGGTATTTTCATATAAAATTTGTGTTTTTCAGTTGTTTAGTGGGATATTATATTCTGATGGAAAAATATTAATATTTGTGTGGGTTTATTATGTGTTAAATCACTTGGTTTGGGGGATTAAATGTTGTTTGTGAATATAATGAAACAAAGTGAGGAATTTGGAACACATTATATAATATTATAATTTCACTTAATTTAAAAAATTGAAATGTTTTTATTTTTAACATAATTGGATAAGAAAAGTATCAATTTTATTTTTAATTTTTATTTTTTTTCTTACTACTTTCCCACCAGCTTTATTGAGGTATAATTGATGTATGACCTAGTGGTTTTCCTTATTTTCTTCAATTTAAGTCTGAATTTTTCAGTAAGGAGTTCATGATCTGAGCCACAGTCAACTCCAGGTCTTGTTTTTGCTGACTGTATAGAGCTTCTCCATCTTCAACTGCAAAGAATATAATCAATTTTGGCATTGACCATTTGGTGATATCCATGTGTAGAATTGTCTGTTGTGTTGTTGGAAGAGAGTGTTTGCTATGACTAGTGTGTTCTCGTGACAAAACTCTGTTAGCCTTTGTCCTACTTCATTTTGTTTTCCAGGGGCAAACTTGCCTGTTACTGCAGGTATCTCTTGACTTCCTACTTTTGCATTCCAATCCTCTATGATGAAAAGGACATCTATTTTTGGTGTTAGTTCTAGAAGGTGTTGTATGTCTTTACAGAACTGGTCAACTTCAGCTTCTTCAGCCTTCGTGGTTGGGGCATAGACTTGGACTACTGTGATGTTGAATGGTTTGCCATGGAAATGAATGGAGATCATTCTGTCGTTTTTGAGATTGCACCCAAGTACTGCATTTCGGTACTCAAGGACTGCCCCAACCACTAATGCTGAAGAAGCTGAAGTTGACCGGTTCTGTGAAGACATACAACACCTTCCAGTTTTGCCAAGAGAATGCACTGGTCATAGCAAACACCCTCTCCCAACAACACAGGAGAAAACTTTACACATGGACATCACCAGATGGTCAATACCGAAATCAGATTGATTATATTCTTTGAATCCAAAGATGGAGAAGCTCTATACAGTCAGCAAAAACAAGACAGGGAGCTGACTGTGGCTCAAATCATGAACTCCTTATTGCCAAATTCAGACTTAAATTGAAGACAGTAGGGAAAACCACTAGACCATTCAGGTATGACCTAAATCACATCCTTTACAATTATACAGTGGAAGTGAGAAATAGATTCAAGGGATTAGATCTAACAGAGTGCCTGAAGAACTATGGACGGAGGTTCATGACACTGTACAGGAGACAGGGATCAAGACCATCCCCAAGAAAAAGAAATGCAAAAAAGAAAAATGGCTGTCTGAGGAGGCCTTACAAATAGCTGTGAAAAGAAGAGAAGCAAAAAGCAAAGGAGAAAAGGAAAGATATACCCATTTGAATGCGGAGTTCCAAAGAATAGCAAGGAGAGATAAGAAAGCCTCCCTCAGTGATCAGTGCAAAGATATAGAGAAAAACAATAGAATGGGAAAGATTAGAGATCCTTCAAGAAAATTAGAGATACCAAGGGAACATTTCATGCAAATATGGGCACAATAAAGGACAGAAATGGTATGGACCTAACAGAAGCAGAAGATATTAAGAAAAGTTGGCAAGAATACACAGAACTATTCAAAAAAGATCTTCACGACCCAGATAATCATGATGGTATGATCACTCATCAAGAACCAGACATCCTGGAATTCGAAGTCAAATGGGCCTTAGGAAGCATCACTACAAACAAAGCTAGTGGAGGTGATGGAATTCCAGTTGAGCTATTTCAAATCCTGAACGATGATGCTGTGAAAGTGCTGCACTCAATATGCCAGCAAATTGGGAAAACTCAGCAGTGGCCACAGGACTGGAAAAGGTCAGTTTTCATTACAATCCCAAAGAAAGGCAATGCCAAAGAATGCTCAAACTACCGCACAGTTGCACTCATCTCACACGCTAGTAAAGTAATGCTCAAAATTCTCCCAGCCAGGCTTCAATAATACGTGAACCATGAACTTCTGGATGCTCAAGCTGGTTTTAGAAAAGGCAGAGGAACCAGAGATCAAATTGCCAACATCCGTTGTATTATCCAAAAAGCAAGAGCATTCCAGAAAAACATCTGCTTTATTGACTATGCCAAAGCCTTTGACTGTGTGGATCAACACAAACTGTGGAAAATTCTTCAAGAGATGAGAATACCAGACCATCTGACCTGCCTTTTGAGAAGTCTGTATACAGGTCAAGAAACAACAGTTAGAGCTGGACATGGAACAACAGACTGGTTCCAAATAGGAAAAGGAGTACATCAAGGCTGTATGTTGTCACCCTGCTTATTTAACTTATATGCAAAGTACATCACGAGAAACACTGGGCTAGATGAAGCACAGCTGGAATCAAGATTGCTGGGAGAAATATCAATAACCTCAGATATGCAGATGACACCACCCTTATGGCAGAAGGCGAAGAAGAACTAAAGAGCTTCATGATGAAAGTGAAAGAGGAGAGTGAAAAAGTTGGCTTAAAACTCCACATTCAGAAAACTAAGATCATGGCGTCTGGTCCCATCACTTCATGGGAAATAGATGGGGAAACAGTGGAAACAGTGTCAGACTTTATTTTGGGGTCTCCAAAATCACTGCAGATGGTGACTGCAGCCATGAAATTAAAAGGCGCTTGCTCCTTGGAGGAAAATTTATGACCAACCTAGTCAGCATATTAAAAATCAGAGACATTACTTTACCAACGGAGGTCCATCTAGTTAAAGCTGTGGTTTTTCCAGTAGTCGTGTATCGATATGAGAGTTGGACTATAAAGAAAGCTGAGCACCGAAGAATTGATACTTTTGAACTGTAGTGTTGGAGGAGATTCTTGAGAGTCCCTTGGACTGCAAGGAGATCAAACCAGTCTATCTTAAAGGAGATCAGTCCTAAATATTCATTGGAAGGACTGATGCTGAAGCTGAAACTCCAATACTTTGGCCACCTGATGCGAAGAACTGACTCATTTGAAAAGACCCTGATGCTGGGAAAGATTGAAGGCAGGAGGAGAAGGGGACGACAGAGGATGAGATGGTTGGATGGCATCACCGACTCAATGGACATGAGTTTGGGTAAACTCCGGGAGTTGGTGATGGACAGGGAGGCCTGGCGTGCTGCAGTCCATGGGGTTGCAAAGAGTCAGACACAACTGAGCAACTGAACTGACTGACTGACTGACTGCATTTCAGACTCTTTGGTTAACTATGAGGGCTACTCTATTTCTCCTAAGTGATTCTTGCCCATAGTAGTAGATGTAATGGTCATCTGAATTAAATTTGCCCTTTCCAGTCCATTTTAGTTCACTGATTCCTAAAATGTTGATGTTCACTCTTGCCATCTCCTATTTGACCACATCCTATTTACCATAATTTTTGGAGCTAACATTCCAGGTTCCTGTGCAATATTGTTCTTTACGTATCAAGATTTACTTTCACCACCAGTCACGTCCACAACTGAGTGCTAATTCTGCTTTGGCCCAACCACTTCATTCTTTCTGGAGCTATTAGTAATTGTTCATCGCTCTTGCCCAGTAGCATATTGGACATTTTCCATCCTAGGGGACTCAGCTTCTGATGTCATATCTTTTTGTCTCTTCATACTGTTCGTGGGGTTCTTGCAGCAAGAATACTGGAGTGGTTTGCCATTTCCTGTGGACCACATTTTGTCAGAACTCTTCAGTGTGATACGTGTATCTTGGGTGGTCCTGCACAGCATGGTGGATAGTTCCATTGAGTTATGCCAGCCCTTCACCACAACAAGGCTATGATCTATGAAGGGATGAGGCACTTAAGTGTGCTCACAAATCCACCTGCATGAGAACCTTCCCAAGCCTAAACCCCATGCCAAAGTGGGAGTGCAGATAATTGGCTCAGATTTCAGTCCTCCTTCAGGAGTAGTGGTTACATGGTAATCTTCCTTTAGCTTTAATTGAGATCTTCTGCAAGCTTTAAGTAGGTATTCTATAAGAATCATTCTACCTGTAGATGTAGTTTTGTTGTGTTTATGGGAAGAGATGAGCTCCCTGTCCCTCTACTCTGCCATCTTTTTCTTCTCTCAAGAATATGGTTTTTGCAGTGAACCTGGATTGAACATGTTCAGTGTTGTAGGTGAGGACTAGCAAACTTTTTTGGTAAAGGGCCTGATAGTAAATGTTCTAGGCTTTTTAAATGTTAAAGTCTTTGTCACAGCTACTCCAGTCTGATATTTTGGTACAAGAGCAACTTTAGGCAATATGTAAGTATTGTGTCCTAATAAAATTTTATTTATGGACATTTGCAGCTTGATTTTCATTAATTTTGATCTGTCATGAAGTATTATTATTATCTTTTGATTTTTAAAAATAACTTAAAAATGTAAAAATTGTTCTTAGCTCATAGACTCTACAAAAACAGGTAGCAGGTTAGATTTGGCCCATAGATCATAGTAACTGACTCGTCTTGTAGATCAAGCAAAGTTCAGGTAAGAAGGAAGAGGTAATATCTTTTTTGCAAGAATTGACCATCTCACTCAAGACTGGTTCTTAAAGAGATGACCATTCACCTCTACCTGAGCTATACTGGAGGAGTTCCTCCAAACAGTGCTGAAATTTTCTTATAAAACAGTTGTGGAGTATGCAAGAATAATTGTGAACCCAAAATTCTGTCACATAGAATGTGATAATTTTAGCTTAGAAAACTGAAGGAGATTTAAAGGCATAGTTATAAAGGTAGCTGAACTGGGAAGAATAGAGATTTAGAACTCAGGGAGGATAGAGATTCAAGAAGTTATCAAAAGAACCAGGTTCTGCATTGTCATGTAGGATGAGAAGTGAAAAGAGATCACTAAGTTGGACAAATTAGATCATTGGTAACCTTGGGAAGGGTAGATTCATTACAATGGTGGAAGTAGAATTTTAATTGAAGAGGATTAAGGAGTGAGTAACTCAGGTAGTGAAGAAAAAGAGTAGAGAATTGAACAGTTTAATAGAGTTGAGAAAAGTTTAAAGGGCAGATAGTATTGAGTGAAGCAAAAATAAGGAGATTTTTAACTTGTCTTTTATGCTTAATTTAGTAGTCTTTAACAAGTGATTTTAGAAAGTTTTTAGATACACTTTTGTTATATTGACATCATTTCTTTTAATTTTAACAGAAAAATGTACCATGATTATATATGTCAGTATAAAGATGTTTTAAAGCAATACCAACTAAAATACTCAGAAACACCCCTCTCACATGAATATTATGAGAAGAAAAGAGAATATGAAGAAATTCAGAACAGAATGTTGGCATGTACTGAACAACTGAAAATGAATGAAACTATTTTTATGGAATTTTTAGGTATTAATATTTTGGATACATACTGTTTTAATAACATCACCATTGTAATGAAAAGAATATAATAAATCAATCTAAAATATGGTTTTGTTTTTCAGTGCCTGCTCCCTTTCCATCACTTACCAGTTGGACACTACATTTGTATCCACAGTAGTATTTCTACTTCCAATTTTTATTTGATAAGTATTGTTTCTAGCTGTTACTGTGTTTCCCTGTGACTATTACATTGATTTGGCTTTTTGTTTAATTAAAAAATTAAGAGGTTACTTTAAAGGTCATCTGGAATTAGTTTTCATATATGTGCATGTCATCAGAAGCAAGAAATTTTAATGCAAATAAAGTGGAATATGTATTTGTCTTTAAGTGGCATATCTTAGCAACCAAACCAATGAAAAAGTTATTTTGCTTTGTCTTACCAAAGAGTTTCGATTAAATCAATTGATTATTTCTTATTAGGATGGAAGGTGGTAAGGAGGTGAGTCACAATTCATTGGGTATCTACTTTGTGCCAGGAAGTACTCAAGAAGATACAGAGCTTTCTTATAAGGAGCTCACAGTTTGGTGGAGGAAACAAACATGTAAACAAGTAATTCTAATGCAGTGGCATTGTATTAGATGCTTAAGTAATTTTTAATTAGTCTTAATCTCATCTGTTTGTCAAGGAGATCTTCTCCCATGATGAACTTGGAACTTTAATCCTCTTCCAACCTCCACAATCCTTCATATGCTTTCCTATCAGATTATAACTCCACTGTTTGTACTAAGTCTTCTTTATCCCTGCATTCTACCTTGCTTCATTCTGCTTCATCCTAAATCATCCTTTTAACTCCTTTGCTGTTTGCTCTCTTCATGTTTGGGTTTTAGCTTATTCTGTACTTAGTTGTTCATTTGCTGCTGATCTAATACATTGCCACTGCATTAGAATTACTTGTTTTCATGTCTGTTTCCTCTACTAAACTGTGAGTGTTTTAACTTTCAGTGGGAAGAGGCAGAGGTTGGTGGTAGATGCAGAAGGCACAGCAGGGGTTTAGGGACTTGGATTGTAGAAACGGATGAGACATAAGATTGTTAGACAAACATGAAGAGGTGATGAGAGAGGTGGTGGGGAGAGTTGAAGATTAAGAGTTAAATGTCTACATCTAAAAAATTTCAATTAATATTATGATAACAGCATAGTGTTATAAATAATGTTCATTTGAAATTTTATATTCTAGCATATAAATCATAAATTTTAGTGAAATAGGAAAGGTCTGGCAAAGATTTTCTCTGGAATTCTTGTTCATTAGCACTGTTCTATACATTTAAAAATTTTCCTAATTGATTGCAGGGTAACTTAGGAAATTGTAGAAACTAGTAATCATGCAGAATGTTTGTTAGCAGCTGAGAGATTCTCTACTTCAAATTGAGTGTAAATCTAGTTCAAGCAGAAAGTTCAAATGGAAGATGCAGCTCTCTTTTGAGTTCTCCTGGTGCACAGATGGACCATAAAGAGCAAGAAAAGGAAGATTGAGTGGATTTTTAATGTTGTTCTTGGAACAAATTATAGTAACCGAAGCAGTTAAGTTTGGACTTGATTATGTTCATCATGCCAAATGACATGATAAACTTGGGTAAAAAATAAAAGTAAAAAACTTCCCTGTGAAAAAATGTAACTGGAAGAAAAAATCCTAACATGTATTTTGATGAAATGTTATTTTTAATACGAGTATATAATGTAGACAAACAGTAAATTGAGAGTTTGCCAGATGTTTGTACTAGTCTTTCTACTGTTTTCAGATACTGTTATTCATATTGCATGTATGATACATATATAATTAATTTTACATAATACTAATTATTTTTGATATAGTACTTATATTATAAATGTGAAAGTTATTTATATAACATAGTTCCTTAACATAAAAGGGTTCATTTGAGATATAAAACACAAGATATTCTTAAACATGCTAACCAATTTTCCAAAAGATCATGTGAATTGAAGAAAGAAATAGATGACATGGAAATAGAAATTAATTATTTAAACCAGGTATTAATTTTGTTATATGTTTCTAATATGTGTGTTAATGTATAAGTGTAACGGTATGTTAGGTGACAGTCTAAGAAGAGCTATTTCTAAAGCAACTCAATAATTTACTTGCCTCAGATTACCTTTGGAGCCAAAATGTTTTTAGGTATTGAATATATTCAACTCTGAGTTTTGGGAAGTAGTTTAACTCTCTTTGAGTGCTAAGGAAAGAAGATAAAGAGCAGGTTGGAGCTTAATAGTAGGTATTTAAAGGCATTAACAGAGCTTATAGCAGTGCTGTCAAAAAGGAAAACAAGTTAATAAATGATTTTAAAAACTTAATCTAGAAAATTTATGACTGCAATCTTTATAAATCTAGGCCAGAACTAGTTTTTTAGCCTTTAAGATTGATGATACATGATATTTTCTTGAATATATTTTTAGTGTCATCTATTGAAATGTGGCTTTAATTGACGAGTATGAGAGCCACTAAAGTCACTTCCAAATTTTGAGAAACAGTTGAATGGCTAATTTTCTAAATTTTATGAAAATTGTGTTAAAGATAGTATAATTATCATCCGTAGGCGTGAGGTTCCACATAACAGTAATATCATTTTAGTAAGAAGAAAGTGGGTGTCACTTTCTTTAAAATATATAGAACTATTGGACATCTCTATGTAAGGAATCAATGTCTACATTGCTTCTGATTGTTCTTTTTAAGAAGAATGAAAGTTGATTGAAGTCTAGGTTTCCTAATGGAGTTGTAAGGAAAAATAAAAGGAGTATGATTTATTGTTAATTTTGACTGTTTTAGTAACTTTAACTAAAAGATTGTTAGTACTACCAAAAATATAAATCTTGTGATTATGTAGAAAAAAATCATATTCATTAGTTAAGATAACCAAATGTTTCTTAATGCTTTGCAGGGATTTATTTTGTTTTGCTTTGTCATTTTTCTTTTTAGCAGATTGTAAGATATTATGAAATGAAGAATCTTCCAGAAACTCTAGAAGAAAAAAATAAAAATGTAGCAAAGAGAAAGGAATTGAAAGAAAGGTATGGTGGTGGTTTAGCCACTAAGTTATGTAGGACTCTTTGCGACCCCATGGACTGGAGCCCACCAGGCTCCTTTGTCTATGGGATTCTCTAGGCAAGAATACTGGAGAGAGTAGCCCTCCCCTTCTCCAGGGGATCTTCCCAACCAGGGTCTCCTGCATTGCAGGCAGATTCTTTACCATTTTAGCCACCAGGGAAGCCCCGAGAGAAAGGTATAGGTCAAATTTAAAATGAGACTTTCTTTATGTGAACAGATACTCTACATTTAAAATTGATTACATATTCTATACAATTTGAGTTTTAGCTATATAATATCTAAATGTCTCTTCTAACTTTAAAATATGCTAATTTTTACTTATATTTTTACTAATTTAATTTTTACTAATATTTAATATTATTAATATTATTCACTCTTCTCTTTAGAATTTTTGAAAAAGATCCACAACCTGTACTTATGTTGAACAAAACCCCTCAAAACAGTCAATTATTTATTCCGTATGAATCTCAGAAATTAGTCAAACCGATAAAGATGCATTCTTCAGAACCAAGAGTTAAAGGTATAGTATCTGTTTATTATTCAAAAACTTAGTTTTATTTGAGAACATATAAAAGAAGAAATAGAAAGGAGCAATTTTAGTTATCATGTGGTGTAAGCAAGAGCTAACAATACTTTAGGCTTACAGACTCATAAAGTGCCACTTTGGTTCTTTCTGAGAGCAAGCAAGATGTGCCTTCTATACATAACATTTTTCTTTTTGAGAGAGAAATCACTCATGATTTTTTTAAAAAGAGTTTTAGTCTGGTTTCCAGCTATCAGAGGAGGATGAATAATTGTATATTTTTCATTTGAGAGGTTGTATTATCAGTATATATGATTAAAGTCACTCAGTTGTGTCCGACTCTTTGTGACCCCATGGTGGTGAGACTTGTGGTAATGATATTGTGACATAGTCATAATCATGTTGAATCATGTTTTATTCAATGGATAGATTAACTACATTGTGCTAGGTTAACTACACTAGTTTTATTCCCCAGTCAGTTACATCACCACTCTTTGTTCTTTGGTTCCCCATTATAAAGATGTAGTTTTTAAAATATAATTAAAAAAATTACTTATTTCTTTTTAATCAGCTGTTTTTCGTTTTACATACATGGTTATTATAGTAGCTATTATATATTGAAGAATTAATATTATGTAATAATTGCATAATTCTTTACTTTAAATTAAATATTTTGTAACTTGATTTTTTAAATTACAAGGTTAGGTTAAATGTTGGACATGATGTTTGATTCTATTTCTGGAATTGATTTGAAGTTGTACAATTTAATAATCTAGATAAAAAAGAAGAAAGTTCTGTGAGGCAGTCAAAGCTTGCCAGTATTGACTTCAAGCAAAAAGAAGATGATGCACGTGTAGGTATTTCTTTTTTAGTAGTACAAATTAAATGCTTGCATTAAATGATATAGTGAATGTACTGCATTTAGGGTGTGTGTGTGTGTGTATGTGGGTGTGTTATAAATATATTAAACTAGCCATTAGTACAATCTCAGGATCTGAAAAACTTAAGAGTTTTGTATGGTAGTCTGAGCATATACTATAGCCTTCTCCTTTACTTCTAAAAATAAAAGATATTTGAAAATATCAATCCCTGTACCCAATAGACCAAAATCTAAAAGGAATTTCTAAAGGAATTAGATTGAAGAGGGAAATTGTGGCACCATCTCCATAATGTCATCATTTCTTGAGTTCCATTGGTGTTTTCTTTTCCTGCTATCCTTATGCTAAGCTTTTACCTCAAGGTTATTTCATGGTCAGAATCTAACCATTACAACTTCTATCATATCTTTCTTCTAAGGAGGAAAGAAGAAGGGGAAAAAAAGTCTAGTTGAGTCAGTCTCATTTTTAAGGATCTTTCATGGAAGCTCCTTAAACAATTTATGTTAATGTTTCATTGACAAGAACTTTGTAACATGGTTACCTCTATCTGCAGAGAGGTTGACAAACATGACGCGCTTTTTGTTTGTTTGCTTTTTAAATCAGAACATAAAGGAAACGTAGATTTTGAAGAGGATAGAAAACTAGCAGTTTCTGCCAACAAGAATGAATCAAGTAGATGAAAAATAAGTAAGAATGTAGAGGATCTAAGACAAATAGTAAACTTTGTGCCCAACATACACATAATCCAGTTAAATTTTATTTGCAGTATTCACCAAAATTGACTACTTATTAGAACAAAAAGGATATCTCCTCCAATTCTAAAAAGCTGCTATCTTCACTAACCACAAAATAATAAATGTTAAGTTAAACAAAAAGATAGCCTTCTCCTCAAAAAACTATTTGGTTGAGTAAAAAGAAATTCACATGCTTTCAAATTACTTTTGAGTTATAGAAGAAATCAAAATAGAATTTAAAAACTATTTAAAAGGATACTAGAAACCCAAACCTGTGAAATGTAGCCAAATTGGTCTTCAGAGAGAAGTTTATGTTTGAAAACAAGCATATTAGAAAATAAGGAAGATTAAAATCAGCCAAACATTAAGTATTAATCTGAAATGTTGAACTTAAAAGTATGAAAAGCTTAACTTAAAATACAAAAATAAAATAATAAAAGCAAAAAAGTAGGAATTAACAGAGAAAAGCACAAATTTATGACATTTAAAAATTGGATTCATTAATACAGCCAAACGCTAAGTTTCAGCAAGCATATGGAAAAAAAGAGAAGTCCCCCCTCAAAAATGAAAAGTATAAAGTGGGGGAAAAGTGTGTATCGCTACACCTGTGAAAGAAATCTTTTCAAAGTCCTAAGATGATACTATGTAAAATTATATACCAGCAAACTTGAAAATTTAGGTGAGATGGACAATTTTTTGAACAATATAAATTGTTAGACTGAAAAAGAAAAACATGAATAGATCAATAACTTAGAAGAAACAAATGTAAATTAAACTGAAATGTAAATAAATGCCTATTTCCCTCTTTTCTCCCTTATTTTCCTCCCTTTTCCCTCTACCACATATGCCCTTCAGAACACTTCAGACTCATTTTTTCAGGTGAATTCTATCAAATCTTAGATCAGAATTTCTCAATTGTGACACTGTTGACATTTTGGATCAAATAATTAATTCTTTATTGTGGGGTTGTCCAGAGAAAAATTTAATTACTCTAATGATTCACTAGAGTACAATAGCACCTCATCTGCAATTTATGACAATAAAAAATATCTCTAGATATTGTCAAATGTCTCTTGGGAGGCAAACAAAGATCATGGCATCTGGTCCCATCACTTCATGGCAAATAGATGGGGAAACAATGCAAACGGTGACAGACTTTATTTTCTTGGGCTCCAAAATCATTGCAGATGGTGACTGCACCAACAAAATTAAAAGACACTTGCTTCTTAGAATAAAAGCTATGACACACCTAAAAAAAAAAAAGCTATGACAAACCTAGACAGTGTATTAAAAAGCAGAGACATTATTTTCCCTACAGAGTTCTGTGTAGTCAAAGCTATGGTTTTTCCAGTAGTCATTATGGATGTGAGAGTTGGACCATAAAGAAGGCTGAACGCCAAAGAATTGGTGCTTTTGAACTGTGGTGCTAGAGAAGACTCTTTGAGAGTCCCTTGGACAGTCAGGAGATCAAACCAGTCAGTCCTACAGGGTATCAACTCTGAATATTCATCAGAAGGACTGATGCTGAAGCTGAAGCTTCAATATTTTGACCACATGATGCGAAGACCCAACTCATTGGAAATAAGACCCTGATCCTGGGAAATGTTGAAGACAGGAGGAGAAAGGGATGACAGAAGATGAGATGGTTGGATGGCATCACTGACTCAATGGGCATGAGTCTAAGCAAGCTCTGGGAGATGGTGAAGGACAGAGAAGCCTGGCCTGCTGCAGTTCGTGGAGTCGCAAAGACTTGGACATGACTGAGCAACTGAACAACAACAACAAAAGCAAAATAAAAATGACAGAATTAAGACCAATGGCTGTTATGACAAAAATAAATGGATAAACTTTCCTATTAAAGATATTTTAATTACAGGTAAAATAAGAAAAATCAGTAACTCTTCAAAATGAGTGACTCGGGGGAGAATGAAAGACTTGAAACAGTATAAACATTAGTAAAGCAGTGATTTAAGCATTACATAAAATTTAAAGTTAAAAATGATATATTAGTTCTACCATATGTGTCATACATGTTTTAAAAAGAAGGTTTCAGGATTTACTCTTTTAACTTGTTTTCCTTTCCTGTATTCAATTTCAGAGGGTATAGGGGATTTAGGGAAACAGACATAAGTTAATTGCATCCAAATACTGCATCCAAGTACTGCAGCAGTACTTGGATACAATCTAAAAAATGACAGAATGATCTCTGTTCGTTTCCAAGGCAAAACATTCAGTATCACGGTAATCCAAGTCTATGCCCCAACCAGTAACGCTGAAGAAGCTGAAGTTAAACAGTTCTATGAAGACCTACAAGACCTTCTAGAACTAACACCCAAAAAAGATGTCCTTTTCATTATAGGGGACTGGAATGCAAAAGTAGGAAGTCAAGAAGCACCTGGAGTAACAGGCAAATTTGGCCTTGGAGTACAGAATGAAGCAGAGCAAAGGCTAGTAGAGTTTTGCCAAGAGAACTCACTGGTCATAGAAAACACCCTCTTCCAACAACACAAGAGAAGACTCTACGCATGGACATCACCAAATTGTCAACACCGAAATCAGATTGATTATATTCTTTGAAGCCAAAGATGGAGAAGCTGTATACAGTCAGCGAAAACAAGACCAGGAGCTGACTATAGCTCAGATCATGAACTCCTTATTGCCAAATTCAGACTTAAATTGAAGACAGTGGGGAAAATCACTAGATCATTCAGGTATGACCTAAATCAAATCCCTTACAATTATACAGTGGAAGTGAGAAATAGATTCAAGGGATTAGATCTGATAGAGTGCCTGAAGAACTATGGACGGAGGTTCATGACACTGTAGAGGAGACAGGGATCAAGACCATCCCCAAGAAAAAGAAATGCAAAAAAGAAAAATGGCTGTCTGAGGAGGCCTTACAAATAGCTGTGAAAAGAAGAGAAGCAAAAAGCAAAGGAGAAAAGGAAAGATATACCCATTTGAATGCAGAGTTCCAAAGAATAGCAAGGAGAGATAAGAAAGCCTCCCTCAGTGATCAGTGCAAAGACATAGAGAAAAACAATAGAATGGGAAAGACTAGCGATCTCTTCAAGAAAATTAGAGATACCAAGGGAACATTTCATGCAAAGATGGGCAAAATAAAGGACAGAAATGCTATGGACCTAACAGAAGCAGAAGATATTAAGAAAAGTTGGCAAGAATACACAGAAGAACTATTCAAAAAAATCTTCACGACCCAGATAATCATGATGGTATGATCACTCATCAAGAACCAGACATCCTGGAATGCGAAGTCAAATGGGCCTTAGGAAGCATCATTACAAACAAAGCTAGTGGAGGTGATGGAATTCCAGTTGAGCTATTTCAAATCCTGAAAGATGATGCTGTGAAAGTGCTGCACTCACTATGCCAGCAAATTGGGAAAACTCAGCAGTGGCCACAGGACTGGAAAAGGTCAGTTTTCATTCCAATCTCAAAAAGGCAATGCCAAAGAATGCTCAAACTCCCGCACAGTTGCACTCATCTCACATGCTAGTAAAGTAATGCTCAAAATTCTCCCAGCCAGGCTTCAACAATACGTGAACCGTGAACTTCCAGATGCTCAAGCTGGATTTAGAAAAGGCAGAGGAACCAGAGATCAAATTGCTAACATCCATTGGATTATCCAAAAAGCAAGAGAGTTCCAGAAAAACATCTGCTTTATTGACTATGCCAAAGCCTTTGACTGTGTGGATCAACACAAACTGTGGAAAATTCTTCAAGAGATGAGAATACCAGACCACCTGACCTGCCTCTTGAGTAGTCTGTATACAGGTCAGGAAGCAACAGTTAGAGCTGGACATGGAACAACAGACTGGTTCCAAATAGGGAAAGGAGTACATCAAGGCTGTATATTGTCACCCCGCTTATTTAACTTCTATGCAGAGTACATCATGAGAAACGCTGGGCTGGAATAAGCACAAGCTGGAATCAAGATTGCCAGGAGAAATATCAGTAACCTCAGATATGCAGATGATACCACCCTTATGGCAGAAAATGAAGAGGAACTAAAGAGCTTCATGATGAAAGTGAAAGAGGAGAGCAAAAAAGCTGGCTTAAAGCTCAACATTCAGAAAACTAAGTTCAGGCCAATATCACTGATGAACATAGATGCAAAAATCCTTAATAAAATTCTAGCAAACAGAATCCAACATCATATTAAAAAGATCATACATCATGACCAAGTGGGCTTTATCCCAGGAATGCAAGGTTTCTTTAACATCCGCAAATCAATCAATGTAATACACCACATTAACAAACTGAAAGATAAAAACCATATGATTATCTCAATAGATGCAGAAAAAGCCTTTGGCAAAATTCAACATCCATTTATGATAAAAACCCTCCAGAAAGCAGGAATAGAAGGAACATACCTCAACATAATAAAAGCTATATATGACAAACCCACAGCAAACATTATCCTCAATGGTGAAAAATTGAAAGCATTTCCCCTAAAGTCAGGAACAAGGTAAGGATGCCCACTGTCACCACTACTATTCAACATAGTTTTGGAAGTTTTGGCCACAGCAATCAGAGCGGAAAAAGAAATAAAAGGAATACAGATAGGAAAAGAAGAAGTAAAACTCTAACTGTTTGCAGATGACATGATCCTCTACATAGAAAACCCTAAAGATTCTACCAGAAAACTACTAGAGCTAATCAATGAATATAGTAAAGTTGCAGGATATAAAATTAACACACAGAAATCCCTTGCATTCCTATATACCAATAATGAGAAAACAGAAAGAGAAATTAAGGAAACAATACCATTCACCATTGCAACAAAAAGAATAAAATGCTTAGGAATATATCTACCTAAAGAAACAAAAGACTTATATATAGAAAACTATAAAACACTGATGAAAGAAATCAAAGAGGACACAAACAGATGGATAAATATACCATGTTCATGGATTGGAAGAATTAATATAGTGAAAATGAGTATACTACCCAAAGCAATTTATAGATTCAATGCAATCCCTATCAAGCTACCAATGATATTTTTCACAGAACTAGAACAAATCATTTCACAATTTGTATGGAAATATAAGAAACCTCGAATAGCCAAAGCAATCTTGAGAAAGAAGAATGGAACTGGAGGAATCAACCTACCTGACTTCAAGCTCTACTACAAAGCCACAGTCATCAAGACAGTGTGGTACTGGCACAAAGATAGAAATATAGATCAATGGAACAAAATAGAAAGCCCAGAGATAAACCCACGCACCTATGGACACCTCATCTTCGACAAAGGAGGCAAGAATATACAATGGAGAAAAGACAATCTCTTTAACAAGTGGTGCTGGGAAAACTGGTCAACCACTTGCAAAAGAATGAAACTAGAACACTTTCTAACACCATACACAAAAATAAACTCAAAATAGATTAAAGATCTAAATGTAAGACCAGAAACTATAAAACTCCTAGAGGAAAACATAGGCAAAACACTCTCCGACATAAATCACAGCAGGATCCTCCATGACCCACCTCCCAGAATATTGGAAATAAAAGCAAAAATAAACGGGACCTAATTAAACTTAAAAGCTTTTGCACAACAAAGGAAACTATAAGCAAGGTGAAAAGACAGCCTTCAGAATGGGAGAAAATAATAGCAAACGAAGCAACAGACAAGCAATTAATCTCAAAAATATACAAGCAACTCCTGCAGCTGAATTCCAGAAAAATAAACGACCCAATCAAAAAATGGGCCAAAGAACTAAACAGACATTTCTCCAAAGAAGACATACAGATGGCTAACAAACACATGAAAAGATGCTCAACATCACTCATTATTAGAGAAATGCAAATCAAAACCACAATGAGGTACCATTACACACCAGTCAGAATGGCTGCTATCCAAGAGTCTACAAGCAATAAATGCTGGAGAGGGTGTGGAGAAAAGGGAACCCTCTTACACTGTTGGTGGGAATGCAAACTAGTACAGCCACTATGGAGAACTGTGTGGAGATTCCTTAAAAAACTGAGAATAGAACTGCCATATGACCCAGCAATCCCACTGCTGGGCATACACACTGAGGAAACCAGAATTGAAAGAGACGCGTGTACCCCAATGTTCATCACAGCACTGTTTACAATAGCCAGGACATGGAAGCAACCTAGATGTCCATCAGCAGACGAATGGATAAGGAAGCTGTGGTACATATACACAATATTACTCAGCCATTAAAAAAATACATTTGAATCGGTGCTATTGAGATGGATGAAACTGGAGCCCATTATACAGAGTGAAGTAAGCCAGAAAGAAAAACACCAATACAGTATACTAATGCATATATATGGAATTTGAAAGATGGTAACAGTAACCCTATATGCGAGACAGAATAAGAGACACAGATGCATAGAACAGTCTTATGGACTCTGAGGGAGAAGGTGAGGGTGGGACGTTCTGGGACAATAGCATTGAAACATGTATATTGTCATTTGTGAAACAGAACACCATTCCATGTTCTATGCATGGGACGGGTGCTCAGGGCTGGGGCATTGGGATGGCCCAGAGGGATGGGATGGGGAGGAGGGTGGGGAGGGGTTCAGGATGGGGAGCACGTGTGGACCCATGGCTGATTCATGTCAATGTATGGCAAAAACTACTACAATATTGTAAAGTAATTATCCCCCAACTAAAATAAATAAATAAATAAAAATAAAAAATAAAATAAAAAAAAGAAAACTAAGATCATGGCATCTGGTCCCATCACTTAATGACAAATAGATGTTGGTGATGGACAGGGAGGCCTGGCGTGCTACAGTCCATGGAGTTGCAAGGAGTCAGACATGACTGAGCGACTGAACTGCACTGAACATAAATTAATTAGATTAAGAATTAAGATTCACTTGATTAATCAAGAATAAGGAAGATAAAATTTTAAGTTTACCTTAAGTGTAGATATACTATCAGGCATAGTAATTATAATTTTCAAAAACATCAAATTCCTTGAGACTCTTAAACCTTTCTGTTTCCCAGTGTTTGACTAAATGGTTTGTATGCAGTGGTTTCATTTAATGTTTGTACTCATCAATGTTGATAATAATAGTGATGATGAGGTGGGTGACAATGTTCTTTGAGAGCCCTGAGTAGCCATGGCAAGCAAACCATTTTATTGTTTTTTATAGTCAATTCTAATGCTTAGTTTCTTTTGTTCAGGTATTGAATGACTCTGCTGTGAATAACCATCCAAAGTGTACACGTGTTACGGCTTTTAAAAATTCACAAAATGTTATGCAGTTCAGGTAACCTTTAAAAATAAGAAATTGACTTGTTTTCTGAAATAATCAACACAGTAAATAATATAAAAATGTTGTTTATTGTATTTTAGATTAGTAACCCCACAGAAACAATCAAACTGCAATCAGTGGTTGGAAAAGAGAGATACAGGTATTTGCCATTTATATTATTCCTAAGAAATAGGAGTAATAAGTTATATAAGATTTTTATACTAGTCAAATAAATTATTTGGATTGTTTGCATCTCTGGCTAACTCATCCTGCATGCCTGGTTTTAAAATACATTTTTCTTAAATATAAAACAAATACGCTTATTGTAGAAAATTTGGAAAATGGAGAAAAATATAAAAGCAAAAATACCAACCACCAAGATATAACTGATACTACACATACTATTGTATATTTTTTCTCTATGCATATCTGTGTTTCTTTTTTCTTTTTGTTTGTTACTTAAAATTTGTAGCATACTATGTATATTACTTTATATCTTTTTCTTTCCACTTGATATGCCTTTGAGAATATTTTTCCATGCCATTAAATAGATTTTATTTGTGATGACTTATGTCTTTGCATGGATATGCTTTAATTTATTTAGCAGTCTCTCACACTGAATATTTTATTTCCAGATTTTTTTTTGCTGTTATAAATGATGCTACTATATTCTTTTATATAAATATTTTTCTTAGATTATTTTCTTTGAATAAATCATAGAAAGGTCACAGGATATATATGTATGAATTTATTATACTAGAATCAAGTAGCTCTTAGAACTTTGATGCACCCTTGAGAGACACAGACTCCTTCTCTATCTATGTGTGTGTGTGTATATATATAGTATGCATACATATATATGTATATATAAAATATATAATATATCATAGAGACACACACATACATACATATATATATATATATATACATACATATATATATATATGTAGTTGCCCCTGATGCAAGGAACTTACTCATTGGAAAAGACTCTGATGCTGGGAAAGATTGAAGGCAGGAGGAGAAGGGGACGACAGAGGATGAGATGGTCGGATGGCATCAACAACTCGATGGATATAAGTCTCAGCAAGCTCTGGGAGTTTGTGATGGTCAGGGAAGCCTGGCATGTTGCAGTCCATGGAGTCATAAACAGTCGGACACAACTTAGCAGCTGAACTGACTGACTGATAGTTGCCCATTCAGTTCAGTTCAGTTCAGTCGCTCAATTGTGTCCGACTCTTTGTGACCCCATGAATTGTAGCATGCCAGGCCTCCCTGTCCATCACCAACTCCCGGAGTCAACCCAAACTCATGTCCATCGAGTCGGTGATGCCATCCAACCATCTCATCCTCTGTTGTCCCCTTCTCCTCCTGCCCCCAATCCTTCCCAGCATCAGGGTCTTTTCAAATGAGTCAACTCTTCGCATGAGGTGACCAAAGTATTGGAGTTTCAGCTTCAGCATCAGTTCTTCCAATGAACATCCAGGACTGATCTCCTTTAGGATGAACTGGTTGGATCTCCTTGCAGTCCAAGGGACTCTCAAGAGTCTTCTTCAACACCACAGTTCAAAAGCATCAATTCTTCAGGGCTCAACTTTCTTCACAGTCCAACTCTCACATCCATACGTGACTACTGGAAAAACCATAGCCTTGACTAGACGGACTTTTGTTGGCAAAGTAATGTCTCTGCTTTTTAATATGCTATGTAGGTTGGTCATAACTTTCCTTCCAAGGAGTAAGCGTCTTTTAATTTCATGGCTGCAGTCACCGTCTGCAGTGATTTTGGAGCCCCCCAAAATAAAGTCTGGCACTGTTTCCACTGTTTCCCCATCCATTTGCCATGAAGTGATGGGACCAGATGCCATGATCTTAGTTTTCTGAATATTGAGCTTTAAGCCAACTTTTTCACTCTCTTCTTTCACTTTCATCAAGAAGCTCTTTTGTTCTTCTTCACTTTCTGCCATAAAGGTGGTGTCATCTGCATATCTGAGGTTATTGATATTTCTCCCGACAATCTTGATTCCAGCTTGTGCTTCTTCTAGCGCAGCATTTCTCATGATGTACTCTGCATATAAGTTAAATAAGCAGGGGGACAATATAGAGCCTTGACTTACTCCTTTTCCTATTTGGAACCATTCTGTTGTTCCATGTCCTGTTCTAACTGTTGCTTCCTGACCTGCATACAGGTTTCTCAAGAGGCAGGTCAGGTGGTCTGGTATTCCCATCTCTTTCAGAATTTTCCACAGTTTGTGTTGATCCACACAGTGAAAGGCTTTGGCATAGTCAATAAAGCAGAAATAGATGTTTTTCTGGAACTCTCTTGCTTTTTCAATGATCCAGCAGATGTTGGCAATTTGATCTCTGGTTCCTCTGCCTTTTCTAAAACCAGCTTGAACATCTGGAAGTTCACGCTTCATGTAATTAGGCTACATAAAAGTCTTTATCTCTTCTTGACTTATTTTGAAATTTTAAAAAATGATTCATTCTGGCAGTAAATATATGCATAGCCTGAATGGTCATATAATATATTATAAGCCAATTCCTCTCACTCTCAATATAGAATTCAACCAAGACAATATACTTAGATGGATATTCCTCCTACTTTCTTCTGGAAAAAGAATTATGACTTATCTATCCAGGTGATATATTTCACCTGTTTATAACCCTCTGTATATGCTAAGCTTACAGAGTGTTAGACAGGGAGGAATGGATAATCTCTAGGAACAGTATACCCCCTAATACAGATACATGGGGAAAGGTATGTATCTGGCATAGTCCTAGCTGCCATTGAGCCTATATAGTGAGGCTCCACACTCAACAAGGAATATAATTATCTTAGAATAAGAAATATTCTCTTCAACAATCTCCAAGCCTATCTTTTGAAGAAGTTAATATATGGTGAAAGTAGTAGTGTGATTCATGCAAGAGGCAAACCTATAAAGCTTTCAGACGACCAAATAGGGAAACTTCTGTTCAAGATAGGAAAGAATTTCTTAAAACCCAATCATAAAAGAAGTATTGATAAATTTGGCTATATTAAAATTAAGAATTTCTGTTAATCAAAAAACACTATAAGGGGGAGCACATGTGAACCCATGGCTGATTCATGTCAATGTATGGCAAAAACTACTACAATATTGTAAAGTAATTAGCCCCCAACTAAAATAAATAAATTAAAAAAAAACTATAAAAAGAATGGGAGGCAAGAGAATATATTTTTAATAAACAAAACTGTCAAAGGACTAGTTTCCAAAAGTGTAAAAAACTTCTACAAACCTAGAAGAAAACTACAGACAACCCAATTAGAAACATGTGCAAAATAATTACGAATAGGCATTTCAAATAGAGAAGCTTTTGTGGCAGATAAACATCTTTAAAAAATGTTCAGCAAATAGGAAACTGAAAAATAAACCCACAATGAGATATCTTTATACCTCCATCAGATTAGCAAAATTGGGAAGGTCTGACAATGTTCAGTGTTGATGAGAATGTAGGACAATTAAAACTCTCATAATTATTGGTAGAAACTTTTAATATGTCATTTATAAATAACTCATTGAATTATAACTAAATTATAATTGGAACTCATAATTTTGTCCTGTGGCATTGAATAATTCCCTAGAGTAGCTCAGGATGGCCAGTTGCCACAACAAAAATTGATGAATAGTTTCAAAATTAAAATCGGAGAATAGTTTAACATCTGATAAAATGGAAGATACACATACCCTATATTTTGTAATTCCACTCCTAGGTATGTACCTAGAGAAATACAAATACATACATACAAGTAATACATGTAGAAGAGTGTTAAAATCATTGTTTGTAATAGCCTCAAAACAGAAACACCCCAAATGTCCATCTGTAGTTGAATGGATAGATTGTGTTACATTGTGTTGTGTATGTATAATGGAATACTTTACACCTATAAAAGTAAGCAGGCTATGTCTATATGCAACAATATAGATGAATCTCATAAGAGTGTACTAAACCAAAAAAAGCATGACAAAGAGTGAATACATTATTATTTCATCATATAACATTTTAAAACAGGAAAAAGTATATTGCTTAGGTGATAAACTGATAAAGCAAATTAGGGTAATGATTATCACAGAAGTCAGGATAGTGTTTACCACTGAGAAGGAGGCTATGGGGAATATGGGGCCTTTTGGAGAACTCATAATGTTCTATTTCTTTACCAAGGTGGCAGTTACATGGGGTGTTCTCTTTATAATTTTGTTTGTTAAACTGTTCATGTAGGTTTTATTCTCTTATCTTTATATATTAGATTGAAGTATCTAAAATTTCCATTTTTATAGACCAAGAGCAGTTAAATATTGGCAGTTTCATATGGTTTAATTTGTTTTATTTACAATTAAACTTCAAAAAGCAAAAATAGTTTGTTCTCATATAACAAACAGATGCTGAGTGTGGAGATAAAGGGACAGTAAGAAAATTGCAAGAATCAAAATGTGCTTCACAAGTAAGTCAAATGTTTTGTTTTTAATTTCTAAGCAGAATATTCTAATTTAAATATTGTTTTCATTTTAATTTCAGATTTGGGATAATGAAGCTTCTTTATGTGAGGTCTGGATGTTACTAGCTTAGTAATCAAGTTGCTGTGATGTTACAGATTCTAGTCCTTGGAGGAGTTATAGATTTAAAAGTGAAACCACAAAAAGTTTACATGAAATATTTAAAAAATTGTCATTAATAATTGACTATATATAGTAATCGGAGAAGGCAACGGCACCCCACTCTAGTACTCTTGCCTGGAAAATCCCATGGACAGAGGAGCCTGGTAGGCTACAGTCCATGGGGTCGTTACGAGTCAGACACGACTGAGCGACTTCACTTTCACTTTTCACTTTTGTGCATTGGAGAAGGAAATGGCAACCCACTCCAGTGTTCTTGCCTGGAGAATCCCAGGGATGGCGGAGCCTGGTGGGCTGCCGTCTATGGGGTCGCACAGAGTCGGGCATGACTGAAGCGACTTAGCAGCAGCAGCAGCAGTGATACGACAACAACTAAATTATAACTGAAGAAGAAATTTTGTTTGGTAAGATTGAATTATTAGCCAAGACTGCCACAAAAATATCTTCAAAATATCTTTTAATAGTAGATAGCTTTAGTGATTATAGGTGTAGGCAGTGTACTGTAGCTACTAAGGGATAAAACAAGAGAAACAACAGTAGTATTCTACTAAAGAAATACAGGTAAAAAACACACTTAGATTTTTTTGCTGGAGTTCAGTTCAGTTCAGTCACTCAGTTGTGTCTGACTCTTTGCGACCCCATGAATTGCTGCACGCCAGGCCTCTCTGTCCATCACCAACTCCCGGAGTCCACCCAAACCCATGTCCATCGAGTCGGTGATGCCATCCAACCATCTCATCCTCTGTCGTCCCCTTCTCCTCCTGCCCCCAATCCTACCCAGCATCAGGGTCTTTTCCAATGAGTCAACTCTTCACATGAGGTGACCAAAGTATTGGAGTTTCAGCTTCAACATCAGTCCTTCCAATGAACACCCAGGATTGATCTCCTTTAGGATGGATTGATTGGATCTCCTTGCAGTCCAAGGGACTCCCAAGAGTCTTCTTCAACACCACAGTTCAAAAGCATCAATTCTGCGGTGCTCAGCTTTCTTCACCGTCCAACTCTCACATCCATACATGACTACTGGAAAAACCATAGCCTTGACTAGATGGACTTTTGTTGGCAAAGTAATGTCTCTGCTTTTAAATATGCTATCTAGGTTGGCCATAACCTTCCTTCCAAGGAGTAAGCGTCTTTTAATTTCATGGCTGCAATCACCATCAGCAGTGATTTTGGAGCCCCCCAAAATAAAGTCTGACACTGTTTCCACTGTTTCCCCATCTATTTGCCATGAAGTGATGGGACCGGATGCCATGATCTTAGTTTTCTGAACGTTGAGTTTTAAGCCAACTTTTTCACTCTCCTCTTTCACTTTCATCAAGAGGCTCTTTAGTTCTTCTTCACTTTCTGCCATAAGGGCGGTGTATTCTGCATATCTGAGGTTATTGATATTTCTCCTGGCAATCTTGATTCCAGCTTGTGTTTCTTCCAGCCCAGAGTTTCTCATGATGTACTCTGCATATAAGTTAAATAAGCAGGGTGACAATATACAGCCTTGATGTACTCCTTTTCCTGTTTGAAACCAGTCTGTTGTTCCATGTCCAGTTCTAACTGTTTCTTCCTGACCTGCATACAGGTTTCTCAAGAGACAAGTCAGATGGTCTGGTATTCCCATCTCTTTCAGAATTTTCCATAGTTTATTTTGATCCACACAATCAAAGGCTTTGGCATAGTCAATAAAGCAGAAATAGATGTCTTTCTGGAACTCTCTTGCTTTTTTGATGATCCAGCGGATATTGGCAATTGATCTCTGGTTCCTCTGCCTTTTCTAAAACCAGCTTGAACATCTGGAAGTTCACGGTTCACGTATTGCTGAAGCCTGGCTTGGAGAATTTTGAGCATTACTTTGCTAGCATGTGAGATGAGTGCAATTGTGTGGTAGTTTGAGCATTCTTTGGCATTGCCTTTCTTTGGGATTGGAATGAAAACTGACCTTTTCCAGTCCTGTGGCCACTGCTGAGTTTTCCCAATTTGCTGGCATAGTGAGTGCAGCACTTTCACAGCATCATCTTCCAGGATTTGAAATAGCTCAACTGGAATTCCATCACCTCCACTAGCTTTGTTTGTCGTGATGCTTCCTAAGGCCCACTTCACTTCACATTCCAGGAGTCTGGCTCTAGGTGAGTGATCACACCATTGTGATTATCTGGGTCGTGAAGATCTTTTTTGTACAGTTCTTCTGTGTATTCTTGCCACCTCTTCTTAATATCTTCTGCTTCTGTTAGGTCCATACCATTTCTGTCCTTTATCGAGCCTATCTTTGCATGAAATGTCCCTTTGGTATCTCTAATTTTCTTGAAGAGATCTCTAGTCTTTCCCAATCTGTTGTTTTCCTCTATTTCTTTGCACTGATCGCTGAGGAAGGCTTTCTTATCTCTCCTTGCTATTCTTTGGAACTCTGCATTCAGATGGGAATATCTTTCCTTTTCTCCTTTGCTTTTTGCTTCTCTTCTCTTCCCAGCTATCCGTAAGTCCTCCTCAGAGAGCCATTTTGCTTTTTTGCATTTCTTTTCCATGGGGATGGTCTTGATCCCTGTCTCCTGTACAGTGTCACGAACCTCTGTCCATAGTTCATCAGGCACTCTGTCTATCAGATCTAGTCCCTTAAGTCTATTTGTCACTTCTACTGTATGCTCATAAGGGATTTGATCTAGGTCATATCTGAATGGACTAGTGGTTTTCCCTACTTTCTTCAATTTAAGTCTGAATTTGGCAATAAGCAGTTCATGATCTGAGCCACAGTCAGCTCCCGGTCTTGTTTTTGCTGACTGTATAGAGCTTCTCCATCTTTGGCTGCAGAGAATATAATCAATCTGATTTCGGTGTTGACCATCTGGTGATGTCCACATGTAGAGTCTTCTCTTGTGTTGTTGAAAGAAGGTGTTTGCTATTACCAGTGCGTTCTCTTGGCAAAACTCTATTAGCCTTTGCCCTGCTTCATTCTGTACTCCAAGGCCAAATTTGCCTGTTATGCCAGGTGTTTCTTGACTTCCTACTTTGCATTCCAGTCCCCTATAATGAAAAGGACATCTTTTTTGGGTGTTAGTTCTAGAAGGTCTTGTAGGTCTTCATAGAACCGTTCAACTTCAGCTTCTTCAGCATTACTGGTCGGGGCATAGACTTGGATTACCGTGATATTGAATGGTTTGCCTTGGAAATGAACAGAGATCATGCTATCATTTTTGAGATTGCATCCAAGTACTGCCTTTTGGACTCTTTGTTGACCATGATGGCTACTCCATTTCTTCTAAGGGATTCTTGCCCACAGTAGTAGATATAATGGTCATCTGAGTTAAATTCACCCATTCCAGTCCATCTTAGTTCGCTGATTCCTAGAATGTTAATGTTCACTCTTGCCATCTCCTGTTTGACCACTTCCAATTTGCCTTGATTCATGGACCTAACATTCCAGGTTCCTATGCAATATTGCTCTTTACAGCATCGGACTTAGGTACACAAATAAATTGTTTCCAAATGGGATTTGGTAACAAACATTTGAGAAATCATATTCCTAGCTTACCAAATGATATAAAGGGGAGTTAGTATTCAAGTTCTCAATTTTGTAGGGAAACTAGTATAATGAATTTATAAGGGCAAAAAATGCAAAGAACATAGCCAATGAGAATAAGATTGCCCTTTTCTTTCAAAGAGGTATACAAATCTTGACCAGAGCACAAGGTGGAAATTTTGAAAGGAAAATTATTTCTAACCGTTTTTCTTCATCAGTCTGAGTATTTGCTGGTTATGAGTTAATTTTTTCAGGTAGGGATAGGTGAGATAGAGCTGGGAAGAAAAAATTTGGAAAATTGAAAATAATTATTCCCCTGTTTGCTGACAGATATATTTTGGTATCACTTTCACTAATTATTCTTATTTCACTTATTTTATTTATGAATTGATAACACCATATGTTAATATTGATGTTTTTAACCGCACATATTTCTATATATGTGAGTTTATTAATGCAAGAATATTCCTTTTTATAGTTTTCTGTTACTTTGAATTTGCAGATTACATATGCAGAACATTTTGGGAAGCCAATAGAAAGTAATAGTGATGAAGTAGAAGAAAGGGCTGGGATTTTTCCACCAACTCCTGAAATTCCTCTATTTTTAAGGACTCCTGAAGATGTGAAAACACCTGACTCTGTGGAGAAATTACCTAAAACCCCCTCATTTGAAATGTAAGATTTTAATTATTATAATGAAAGAACCTATATATTTTGAATTATGTAAATAATTGATAGGAATAGTAAAATGCTTAATACCTCTAACTTTAAAAAGTTTTCTATTATGGAATATTTCAAATATACAAAGGAGAGAGATTAATATAATGAACTCTTATATACCTACCACTCTGCCGTCTCATTTCATAGACCTTCTTCCCCATTTTCCCTGAAATGTTTAGCTGAAGGTGGCATGGATCCTGAGTACCTATCAAGTTCACTATTATAAGATTTAAGATTTTCAGAAGAATAAAAGATGTATGGAAAATATTAAAATGTCAAGCGAAAAAGTTACTATCACATTTGGTAGATTGTGGACATCATTGAATAATATTCCAGCAGTCATTTTGCCTTAATGTTGTAGTGTCTTAAACAAAAACTGCCATTATTTATGTAACTTTGGTTGCCATAAATATCTCTAACATCATTATTTAACTTTGGAAACCATAGATTTGTAGTTTATAGCCAAAAAACTAATGCTATATTTAAGCTTTTTGTTTAGTTCAATCTTTTCTTTGATGCTGAATCCTGGGATTCTTCTAAAATATGTGTCAAATAGATTTCACTTCATTAGGAATCTCTCTCCTGTGTTCTACTCTGTATTTTAAATTGCTAGTAAGATTTTTATGTATAAATGTTATGCTGTTGACTCAAACACAGGATGTTCAAAATGGAATTTATCTTCAAATCTGGGAACTGTTAAAGGGTGTAGTGATCGTATACTAAAACCTCTCTTTATGGATGAGAAAACCAATCTGTAAAGTGACTCATTAACAGTCATGGAGATAGTTATGAAGGTATCTTCAGACTTCTATTGTTTAATACTTAATAGCACTGTTAAGTGAATTTGAATGTAAGCATTTTATAAGTATTGCTCCTTTCATATTCACAACAGCTTTGTGAGATGTGAGTACATTATTATCCTTATTTTATAGATGAGGAAACAGAATCACAGATGCTGCAACTCATCAGTGATAGAGTTGAGATTTCAACCCAGGCATTTCTGCCTCCAGAATTCATGGTTTTAACCACTGTATTATATACTGACTTGTCTAACTATTTTTCCCAAATCATTTTATAACTTAACTCCCTTATGAAACAATCTGTCATGGCTGGCTTTTCATTAAGACTAAAATTTTGTGACTGCTTTCAAGATCTTGGGGACAGTTTGGCATCAAATTTAAGAACTTGGACTTTGAGTCTGTATTGCTGCATTCAAATACCAACTCTGGCACTTACATTCTTTCAAGCAAATCATTTAATCTTTCTATGCTGCAAAATCCTCTTCTATGAAATGGAGGTGATAGTAATGGTAGCTGTCTCAGAGGGTTATTTAAGGAGTAAATAAATTAATGATGATGGAAATACATAGAATAGAGCCTGACGGTATATGCTTAGAAAGAATTATTTATTATCATTTCATAATTGATTCAGTTCAGTTCACTTCAGTCGCTCAGTCATGTCCGACTCTTTGCAGCCCCATGAACCGCAGCACGCCAGGCCTCTCTGTCCATCACCAACTCCCAGAGCATACCCAAACCCATGTCCATTGAGTCGGTGATGCCATCCAACCATCTCATCCTCTGTCGTCCCTTTCTCCTCCTGCCCTCAATCTTTCCTAACATCAGGGTCTTTTCAAATGAGTCAGCTCCTTGCATCAGGTGGCCAAAGTATTGGAGTTTCAGCTTCAACATCAGTCCTTCCAATGAACACCCAGGACTGATCTCCTTTAGGATGGACTGGTTGGATCTCCTTGCAGTCCAAGGGACTCTCAAGAGTCTTCTCCAACACCACAGTTCAAAAGCATCAATTCTGCGGTGCTCAGCTTTCTTAATAGTCCAACTCTCACATCCATACATGACCACTAGAAAAACCATAGCGTTGACTAGATGGACCTTTGTTGGCAAAGTAACGTCTATGCTTTTTAATATGCTGTCTAGGTTGGTCATAACTTTCCTTCCAAGGAGTAAGCATCTTTTAATTTCATGGCTGCAATCACCATATGCAGTGATTTTGGAGCCCCCCAAAATAAAGTCTGACACTGTTTCCACTGTTTCCCCATCTATTTGCCATGAAGTGATGGGACTGGATGCCATGATCTTAGTTTTCTGAATATTGAGCTTTAAGCCAACTTTTTCACTCTCCACTTTCACTTTCATCAAGAGGCCCTTTAGTTCTTCTTTACTTTCTGTCATAAGGGTGGTGTCATCTACATATCTGAGGTTATTGATATTTCTCCTGGCAATCTTGATTCCAGCTTGTGCTTCTTCCAGCCCAGCGTTTCTCATGATGTACTCTGCATAGAAGTTAAATAAGCAGGGTGACAATATACTTGACATACTCCTTTTCCTATTTGGAACCAGTCTGTTGTTCCATGTCCAGTTCTAACTGTTGCTTTCTGACCTGCATACAGGTTTCTCAAGAGGCAGGTCAGGTGGTCTGGTATTCCCATCTCTTGAAGAATTTTCCACAGTTTATTGTGATCCACACAGTCAAAGGCTTTGGCATAGTCAATAAAGCAGAAATAGATGTCTTTCTGGAACTCTCTTGCTTTTTCGATGATTCAGCGGATATTGGCAATTTGATCTCTGGTTCCTCTGCCTTTTCTAAAACCAGCTTGAACATCTGGAAGTTCACGGTTCACGTATTGGTGAAGCCTGGCTTGGAGAATTTTGAGCATTACTTTACTAGCATGTGAGATGAGTGCAATTGTGTGGTAGTTTGAGCATTCTTTGGCATTGCCTTTCTTTGGGATTGGAATGAAAACTGACCTTTTCCAGTCCTGTGGCCACTGCTGAGTTTTCCCAATTTGCTGGCATAGTGAGTGCAGCACTTTCACAGCATCATCTTTCAGGATATGAAATAGCTCAACTGGAATTCCATCACCTCCACTAGCTTTGTTTGTAGTGATGCTTCCTAACGCCCACTTGACTTCACGTTCCAGGATGTCTGGCTCTAGGTGAGTGATCACACCATTGTGATTATCTGGGTCGTGAAGATCTTTTTTGTACTGTTCTTCAGTGTATTCTTCCTCCTCTTTTTAATATCTTCTGCTTCTGTTAGGTCCCTACCATTTCTGTCCTTTATTGAGCCCATCTTTGCATGAAATGTTTCCATGGTATCTCTAATTTTCTTGAAGAGATTTCTAGTCTTTCCCATTCTATTGTTTTCCTCTATTTCTTTGCATTTTACTTTATTTAATATTATTCTCCACCCAAACCATAGGTTTTCTTCTCCATAGCTTTGATACTTCAATAGCTACTTCCTCCTTTTTCCTGCTATGCTAATTGCCTTTATAACATAGCGCCTATGGTGCTCACTAGTCTGCAATATTTGATAATATGTATTTAACAATTTGATGATTTCTTATTTCTCTGTATCAGAGATAGAAATACAGCTACTGAGAGTCGAACACAAAAGGACTCCCCTGGATTTTCTTTTTTAATGAGTTATACTTCTCGATCCCCTGGATTGAATTTATTTGATTCTTCTGTATTTGATTCAGAAATCTCATCACATCAGGTAATATGAGAATCTCAAGTTTTATTTCTAAAATATTGTTCACTAGGACGTCAAAAAGTTTAATTCTTTAATATCAAACTTTCTTGAAGCAGAGTACAAAACAGAGACAATTTATCTTTTTAAAAATTTTATTGAAGTATAATTGATTTACAATGTTATGTTAATTTCTGCTGTTAATTTTTGCTATACAAAGTGATTCAGTTATACATATATATTCTTTTTCATATTCTTTTCCATTATGTTTTGTCACAGGATATTGAATATAGTTCCCTATGCTATACAGTCAGACCTTGTTGTTTATCCATACTATATATAAAAGTTTGCCTCTGCTAATCCCAAACTCCCAATCCTTCCCTCCCCTTCCCGTCTACCCTTGGCAACTGCAAGTCTGTTCTCTATATCTGTGTCTGTTTTTATTTTGTAGATACATTTATTTATATTGTATTTTTAGATTCCACATATAAAGGATACCATATGGCATTTATATTTCTCTTTCTGACTGACTTTGCTTAGTATGATAATCTCTAGGTCCATCCATGTTGCTGCAAATGGCATCATTTAGTTCTTTTTAATGGTTGAGTAATATTCCATTGTATATATAGTATATAACACATCTTTATCCATTCATCTGTGAATGGAAATTTAGGCTATTTTCACATCTTGGCTATTGTAAGTTGTGCTACTATGAACACGGGGATATATGTATCTTTTTGAATTACAATTTTGTCTGTGTATATGCCCAGGAGTGAGATTGCTAGATTGTATGGCAACTTTATTTTTAGTTTTTTGTGAAACCTTTATACTGTTTTCCATTGTGGCTACATCAGTTTACAGTCCCACCAACAGTGTAAGAGGTTCCCTTTTCTCCACAGCCTCTCTAGCATTTGTTATTTGTAGACTTTTTAATGATGACCCTTCTGAGTGGTGTGAGATAATTCCTCATTATAGTTTTGATTTGCATTTCCTTAACAATTAGTGATATTAAGCATCTTTTTGCATGTGCCTGTTGGCCAACTGTGTGTCTTCTTAGGAGAAATGTCTGTTTAGGTTTTCTGCCCATTTTTTTGGTTGGGTTGCTTGTTTTTTTGTTGTTGAGCTATATGAGCTGTATGTTTTAGAAATTAAGCCTTGTTGGTTGTATCATTTGCACATATTTTCTCCCAGTATGTAGGTTGTCTTTTCATTTTGTTTATGGTTTCCTTTGTTGTGTAAAAGCTTGTAAGTTCGATTAGTTCCCATTTGTTTGTTTTTGTTTTTATTTTTTTTGCCTTGGGAGACTGACCTAAGAAAACATAGGTACAATTTATGTCAGAGACTGTTTTGCCTGTGTTCTCTTCTGGGAGTTTTATGATGTTTTGTTTTATATTTAAGTCTTTAAGTCATTTTGAGTTTATTTTTGTGTATGGTGTGAAGGTGTGTTCTAAGTTTGTTGATTTATGCAGCTGTCCAACTTCTCCACCACCACTTGCAGAGGTAGTTTTTAAAAGATTCTGGGTATTGAAAGTTTAAAAAAGTTCCCCCATTGTCTTTATGCTTTTAACTTCAAGTGTCTCACATTAATTCTATTCATAAAAACAGGATCTCAGGATGCAGTGATTTGAAGTGCAGTTAAAGGCAGTTTAAAAATTAGTTTAGCTTTATAGTTCTAAGCAAGCTTCACATATTCTCAATGTGAAAAATTTTTCAGGTAATTAGTTGACCTTTTCCTCACCATGTGTAGTAGAAACAAAAACTGACAGAATTAAAGAAATAGACAAAAACAAGTTTAGCTAGAGATTTTTAACACCCTTTTCTCAGCAATTGATAGAATTAGACAACACAATCAAGAGATATCTTACATAAAATCCAAACAACCCCATCAACCCTGTTGACCTAATTGACATTTGTGGAACTCCATATCCAACAACTGCAGCATATTTATTCTTTTCAAGTGGTGATGGTACATTCACCAAGATAGATAGATCATATTCTGGGCTATTAAATGGTTCTTAATAAATTGAAAAGGATAGAAATCATGTAGAATATTTTCTCTGATCTCAGTGAAATTAAATTAGAAATCAATAAGATATTAGGAAATTCCTGAATATTTATGCCATGGATCGAAGAATAAATTAGAAAAGATTTTCAAATGAATTATGAACATTCAGCATATAAAAATCTGTGGGTTCCTGCCAAAACCAGAACAAAATAACTTTAAATAATTAGTAGAAAAGAAGAAATATCTGTCATCAGTGACCTAAAGTTCTACCTTGAAAAGCTAAAAAAAGAAGGTAAACCCAAAGTAAGTACAATTAAAAATAAGAAAGATAAGAAGTTATTGAAATAGAAAACAAACAATAGAGAATATTAGCAAAGCTAAAGTTGGTTCTTTGAAAAAAACTAACAATTTATAAACTTACTAGATTGATAAAGAAAAAGATTAGACAATTTACCTATATTAGGAATGAAAGAGAGGATATTATTATAGCTCCTGCTTATTTTAATGATAAGACAGTATTCTGAAATAGAAGACTGGTAAGGGGAAACTTCAGTTTCTACATATTAAAATATCCTATAAACCTTTGAGCAATCAAAATAGTGCGATCATGGTACAAGGATTGATTGATTGATCCATGGCATGGACAGTGTCTTGAAACAAAAGAATTTAGACTGTGGTATGAATAGGGCCACAAATTAGGAGGGATAAATTAGGCATTGTTGTACACGTGCACAAGTAGATTCTATGTGCTTAGTCGCTCAGTCATGTCCGACTCTTGGCGACCCCATGGACTGTAGCCCCCAAAGCTCCTCTGTCCATGGGATTCTCCAGGCAAGAATACTGAAGTGGTTTGCCATTTCCTTCTCCAGGATGCTATAGACGCATTAAATTTTAAGATGTTAACTATAAAATATTTCAGAAGAAATATAGGTGAATATTTATCAGATCTATTGATTTCATGAGTAATATTTAATGGAAATTATTTTTCAGTTTAGTGAACATTATTCTTCAGGCAATTTAAATCCTCTCTCATCGCAACAAGAAATTGGTAAGTGATTTGAAATTTGCTATATATAAAACTTTCACCATTTGTGTTTAGCTTGTCTCTGATTTTCTTAGGCACGTAGTTAATATTCTTTAAAAATTACTGGTACTTCTGCATCACTTACTAATTATTATTTTTAGCAGTTTATCTTCTTCTCTCACTTCTTCGCTCACTTCTCTCACTCTACCAAAGCTTGCTTTTTCCAATATTATTAATGATTTCAGTTCAGTCAGCTCAGTCGCTCAGTTGTGTCCGACTCTTTGTGACCCCATGGACGGCAGCACACCAGGCTTCCTTGTCCATCACCAACTCCCAGAGCTTTCTCAAACTCATGTCCATCAAGTTGGTGATGCCATCCAACCATCTCATCCTCTGTCGTCCCCTTCTTCTCCTGCCTTCAGTCTTTCCCATCATCAGGGTCTTTTCCAATGAGTCAGTTCTTCTCATCAGGTGGCCAAAGTATTGGCGCTTCAGCTTCAGCATCAGTCCTTCCAGTGAATATTCAGGACTGATTTCCTTTACGAGTGACTAGTTTGATCTCCTTGGATTCCAGGGGCCTCTCAAGTGTCTTCTCCAACACCACGTACAAAAGCATCAATTTTTTGGTGCTCAGCTTTCTTTATGGTCCAACTCACATTAATGGCAACCCACTCCAGTACTCTTGCCTGGAAAATCCCATGGAAGGAGGAGCGTGGTAGCTTACATACAGTCCATGGGGTCGCAAAGAGTCGGACAAGACTGAGCAACTGCACTTCTCACATTAATTGGTATTAATGACCTACCAATTATCAAACATTATGAGTATTTTATATTTATTATCATATTCAGTCTCTTCACAGCATTTGATATAGTTGAATATTCTTGTCTTCCTTCTGGAGTTTCTGTGACCCCATGGACTGCAGCACACCAGGCTTCCTTGTCCTGATGTGTACCACAGCTTCCTTATCCATTCGTCTGCTGATGGACATCTAGGTTGCTTCCATGTCCTGGCTATTGTAAACAGTGCTGTGATGAACATTGGGGTACACGCGTCTCTTTCAATTCTGGTTTCCTCGGTGTGTATGCCCAGCAATGGCACTGCTGGGTCGTATGGCAGTTCTATTTCCAGTTTTTTAAGGAATCTCCACACTGTTCTCCATAGTGGCTGTACTAGTTTGCATTCTAACCAACAGTGTAAAAGGGTTTCTTTTTCTCCACACCCTCTCCAGCATTTATTGTTTGTAGACTTTTGGATAGCAGCCATTCTGACTGGCATGAGATGGTACCTCATTGTGGTTTTGATTTGCATTTCTCTGGTAATGAGTGATGTTGAGCATCTTTTCATGTGTTTGTTAGCCATCTGTATGTCTTCTTTGAAGAAATGTCTGTTTAGTTCTTTGGCCCATTTTTTGATTGGGTCGCTTATTTTTCTGGAATTGAGCTGCATGAGTTGCTTGTATATTTTTGAGATTCTTTGTCAGTTGCTTCATTTGCTATTATTTTCTCCCATTCTGAAGGCTGTCTTTTCACCTTGCTTATAGTTCCCTTTGTTGTGCAAAAGCTTTTAAGTTTAATTAGGTCTTAAAAGAATTGCTTGGCTGCTTTATGGAGAACAGACCTTATGGAAGCGTGGGGGAAATTGGGGAGATTTATTAGAAAGCTATTGAAATAATACATGTGAGAACTGATAAAGGTGAGGTTGAAGTCAGTGGAAGTGGTGAGGAGAGGACAGATTTTAGTTATTAAAATTTTATAGTCATTTAGCTTTTAGTTTAGTTATACAGTTATAGAGATTTTAGTTATATAGTTTTCTGAAGATAAGAGTTGTTAAGGATTTACTTATGGACTGGATGTAAGGATTAAGAGGAAGATGGATGATGCCAAGATTTTGGTATGAATAATAGTAAGAATAGAATTAACATATATTGAAATATGGAAGGCTATAAAAGTTAATTTGAGATTGACAGTGTCTTATACAGTGTTAGCCGCTCAGCCATGTCCAACTCTTTGCGACCCCATGGACTGTAGCCTGCCAGGCTCCTCCATCCATGTAATTCTCCAGGCAAGAATACTGGAGTGGAAAAAAAAAAAGAAGAATACTGGAGTGGGTTGCCATTTCCTTCTCCAGGGGATCTTCCCAACCTAGGGATCAAACGCGGGTCTCCCGCATTGCAGGCAGACTCTTTACTGTCTGAGCCACTAGGGAAGCCCTTGAGATTGACAGGAGTTTAATTTTAGAAGTATTATCATTGAAAAGTCTATAGTAGATATTAAGTGAAAGTAAATGGGAAATTTTATATTTGTATCTGAAATTCAGTGGGGTGAGACATATATTTTGGAATTGTCATAAATGGTTATTAAATACCACAACACCAGAATGAATCTACCAATTGTAGACATGCTTTAAATGCCTACTATTTAAAATATTAAATCTATTTACATTTTCCCCTTTGACTCTTTTATTCATTTGACACTCATTCACTTTAGCATTTTCAAATATTTTAATACAGGTGATGACCAAATTCATATCTTCCCTCCTGACTTCTCCCATTTCTCTTAAACTCCCGTACCTTACTTTTTTTGCCTCTCCCTAAGTTTTATTGAGATAAAATTGTCATACGCCACTTAAATAAAAAATTTAAGATGTGTGACATAATGATTTGATGTGCATATATTGTGAAATGGTATCCCACAGTAAGTTTAGTTAGCATCCATCATCAAATTAGATACAATAAAAACAAAATTTTTTTCTTCCCCATGAGAACTTTTAGGATTTAATCCCTTAAGAATTTTAAATATATAACACAACAATGTTAACTATGGCATCATGTCATTCTATCCCTAGTATTTATTTATCTTATAACTGTAAGTTTGTACTTTTTGACATCTTCACCTCTTGTAACCATTAATCTGATCTCTTTTTCTGTGTGTCTGGTTTTCTTTCTTTTCCAATTTTTTAGATTCCACTTATAAATGAAATCATATAGTGTCTGACTTATTTCACTTAGCATAATGCCCTCAAGGTCCATCCATGTTTTTGTAAATGACAGGATTTTTTCCTTTTTTATGGCTGAATAATATTCATATGTCTATATACATTTTTAGATATCTGATGACTTCTTTATCCATTCATTCATCAGTGTACACTTAGGTTATTTCCATGTCCTGGCTATTGTAAATAATGCTGCTATGAACATGGGGGTGCAGAAATTTTTTCAAGTTAGTGCTTTGTTTCTTTTGGATATATTCCCAGAAGTAGAATTGCTGGATCATATAGTAGTTCTATTTTTAATTTTTTTTTAGGAACTTCCATACTGTTTTCCATAGTAGCTTTAGAAGTATATAAACCCAACAACAGTGCACAAGGGTTCCCTTTTCTGTACATCCTCACCAAGATTTGTTATTTCTTGGCCATTCTAACAGGTATGTGATGATATTTCATTGCATTTTTAACTTGCATTTCCCTAGTGACTAGTGACATTGAACATCTTTTCGTGTTCTTGCTGGCCATTTGTATATCTTCTTTGGAAAAATGCCCATTCAGACTGTTTGTCCATTTTTAATTGAATTACTTGTTTGCTGTTGAGTTGTATGAGTTCTTTATATATTTTGGATGTTAACTCTTTATTGGCTATATAGTTTACAAATATATTTTACCATTTTGTAAGTTGTCTCTTCACGATGTTGATTGTTTCTTTTGTTGTGCAGAAGTTTTTTCTTTTGCTTGTGCTTTTGGGTGTTATATCCAAAATATTGTTGCCAAGACTCAAATCATAGATCTTTTTTTCTATATTTTCTTCTAGGAGTTTCATGGTGTCCGGTCTTAAATTTAAGTCTTTACTCTGTTTTTAGTTAATATCTGTAAGTAGTATAAGTGGTCTACTTTCATTCTTTTTCATGTGAATATCCTATTTTCCCAGCAATGTTTATTGAAGAGGCTATCTTTTCTCCATTGAGTATTCTTGGCTCCTTTATCAAATATTAGTTTTATATGCTTGGGTTTATTTCTGGGCTCTCAGTTCTGTTCCATTGATCTATTTATCTGTTTTTATATGTCAGTACCATTCTGTTTTGATTACTATAGCTCTGTAGTATAGCTTGAAATCAGGAGTGTAATTCCTCCCTCCTTATTCTTTCTCAGGATTGCTTTGGCTTTTCTTTTGTGGTTCCATATAAATGTTTAATTTTTTTTCTACTTTTGTAAAAACAGTCATTAGAATCTTGATAGAGATCACACTGAATTTATAGATAGCTTTTGGTAGTATTGGCATTTCAATTAACAATGTTACTTCTTCCAATCCATGAACACAGGATACCTTTGCATTTATTTTTGTCTTTAATTTTTTTCACTAGTGTCTTACAGTTTTCAGAGTAGATGTTTTTTACCTCTTTGGTTAAGTTTATTCCTAAGTATTTAATTGTTTTGATGTAAATTGCGATTTTATTGAATTTATTGATTAGATATTAGAGGTTTAAGATTTTTAGTTCTTCTTGGATCTATAGCTATGTTATAGCTATCTTCTTTTGTTTAAGTCTTACGTATGTATGCTAAAGTCAGTGAAAAAATGAAGTGAGAAAGGGAAAGAGGAAGAACTCAAGATCAGTCTATCAATCTGTCCATACCTCTATCCATCCATCCATCCACCCAACTTTTGCTGGTTGGATCAGCTTTACTTAGGGTAAAGTAACTGAGATATTTGAAAATATATGAAATTTCAAAATGGCACAAAGTGAATTGTTTTGCTTAATGTAGTAATTGAATTGGTTCTATGTGGAAAAAATATAGATGCTTTAAAAGACTTATTTCAAATAAGCCTTTGGATAGCTATACATTTTAAATTGTTAAATAGTAATTAAAATTATAATTAAGATATTGAAATTTTATTTTACAATTATAATCTTAATATAATGAATGAAAAACAATATTTTTCTTTAATGGCAGTTCTTGGAATCATTAACCAAATAATTCTTTATGAAGTTGATTTCAAAAGTTCTTTTTAAAACTATAAAACTCTTTTCATTGTTCTGTCAGTTTCCTTGAACAATGCCATGAAAAGTATATTGTAGTTACTCAATAATAGTTGAATAAACTTGACTTATATAGTATGTTTCAGATCACTGGATCTTTCTCCATTCTTTTTCTATGATTTTAGGTAATGCCGAGGATTTATCATCTCTTTCCTGTTTAGCCCCATTTCTAAACATTTTCCTATTCCAGTCTTTCTTATTATCTCTTGAGAAATTCTTATAAAGCAGTTCAAATCTTGTCATATCTTTGCTTGAAAACTTTTAATGGGTTCATCTTATCTACCAAATAGAGTACAGATTCTGTAGTTGGAAATTCATTCATTTCCAAGCTCATCTTTGTTAATTCCATTTTAATAACTCTTTGTTATTTCTCAATGCTTCTGATAAGTTGAATTGATTTCTGTTTCCCTTATATTTCTTTTTTTTTAAATATGAAATTTGAACATAATTTTTATTTAAACATTTAATTATACAATGCAAGACTCATATTCACTGTTTTACCTTTTACTTGAAGAATACAAAATTAGTGCTATTTTCTTTAGTTGAATAATCATAGACATTATCATATCTTTTAGCCTAAAAACACTTCCACACAATTAGCGAAAGCTATTTCCTTAGTTAGAATAATCATTGGTTTTAAAAGTAGTTAGACATTACTCAGTTCAGTTCAGTTCAGTTGCTCAGTCGTGTCTGACTCTTTGCAACCACATGCACTGCACACGCCAGGCTTCCCTGTCCATCACCAACTCCCAGAGCTTACTCAAACTCATGTCCATCGAATCATATCTGTTTCTGTTCCTCTGTGCTATTCTCTCCAACTGAGATTTTTTATTCGTTTTTCTACCTTATACACTAGCTTTCATGGTGGCTCAGATGGGAAAGAATTCAATGCAGGAGACCCACTTTCGATCCTTGGATTGGGAAGATCCCCTAGAGAAGGAAATGGCAACCCACTCCAGTATTCTTGCCTGGAGAATCCCAGGGACAGAGGAACCTGGCGGGCTATAGTCCATGGGGTCGCAAAGAGTCGGACACAACTGAGCGACTAACACAACACTCTTTATATACTTGAATTAAAATTACATCAAAGTAGGGTTTAAGTTTGAAACTGTTTAACCTTCCATAGTACAAAAGACAAAGCTTTGCACATCAGAGGAAAACAATTAAATATCTGATTTAATGTTACCCTATTTATTGTATGCTGTATACTGTAATTTGGTAGGTTGTACAAGTTATGTAACATAAATAACATGACACTGTACTATTTATCTTCCTCAGGAAACTTGTTTGGGAAACCAGAAAGAGAAGATGCCTTTACTTTTTCTTTTCCATCAGACTCTTCAACTCATACATTTGGAGCTGAAAGGGATGATTTTAGTTTTCCGTTTTCATTTGAACAGGATCAAAACTCAGCACTTTCTTCTGTAAAAGGGTTTTCATCTTCCTCACAAAATACCACACAATTTACTTTTTTTTTGAACTAGTTACTGATTTATTGAATTATTTTACTGCTCTGCAATTATCTAGGGCATAAATTTATATTATTACTTAAACTATGAAGACCACTTTCTTTTGTTGATTAAAGAAATAATGGGTTACCATAGTAACATTATTTGATTATATTGATTTAATATTGATGGAAATTAAGCCTGTGTCATCTACATTTGTTTTTATTTGCAGCATTAGTTATCATTATTTATTTTGGTTTTGATTTTGCAAGCTATATTCTTTGAGAACCTATGCTTCACTGCTACAGTAAAGAGAGTGGTACTTTACAACGATCTTGAAGAATGTATACTATTGATATTGAATACAATGTTATTTTTTATAATACAACAAAAATTTAAATATTACTCATTCTAATATGGTATCTTTAATAGAAGAAAATTAAATGTGAATGGCTAATTTATGAAAGTTGGATGGTTGCATTAATGGTGATACTGTTAATATTTATTTTTGCTTAAACGTTTTTGAAGAACATTTAAAACTTTGATTCCTGTCTTCAACAAAAAATTCACCTTTATGTTTTTTATGTATTAATAGTATTTGCTTATCAGTCATTTATGCAGTTAAATGAAGATAATTAAATTTTGATGAAATTGTATAAATATAATTACTCAATATCTTTGTACCTGTGCTTTTTAAAACTAATTGTAGTTATGAAGTAATAAAGAGTCTGACTTCATAATTTGATCTGTGACTGCAGAAAGATTTTGAGCCTCAACTATTTTCTTCCCCTCCTGCCCCACATTTGGTCAAGCTGGTAAGAAAGCCCAGGAGTTTCCTCCTTTGGCACCAATGGAATGTTCAAAACCATGTATAGGAACTTTTGTCATGGCCTATCCCTAACTGCTGTAAAAACCCAAAGCTAGTATCTCCTTTCTCTGCCATTTTCAGACTAGGTTTTGAGATCGGGTCTGTTCTCCCCAGAAAATGTTGTTCTGTAAGTAATAAGCCTTGTCATAGCTTTTTGGAGTGTGTGGTGTCATCAGTCTCAGTATCCAAACCAAATTTTGGGTGAAAATCAATCTTGCTTCTTGAAGATGTCTATGTATATCACAACTGTAGTAACTAAACCTTCCTAAACTTTTTAGAAGTCAAAAGGATGGTATTACTAAGGGTAGAAAGAATTTAAGGAAACTTTGGACTGTTTAAAAGATCTTCAACAGCTGGTTGAATGATGAAAATTTCAGTTAAAAAGCTGGAATTTTTCTTTTTATATCAACTATTAATTTTATTGTGTATGATTTAATTAATTGGTGGTTTTGACATAATAAAGACACTAACTATATATGAGAAAGGATAAAAATGTTGTAACTGGCTTGTTACTTAGTAAGAGGTTCAAAACTGGGTTTAGCTTTGAACAACACACTGATGGCGTGGTTTATTTTTACTCTTAAATAGAGAAATGTCTAGCAAACAAGTATGGTTAGATTTACCATGTAAAGATAAAATAAGTGTTTTTAAAGTATCTACACTGTGTGTGACATTTTGAGGACATATATAATTGCTATAGTATTTAAATTTTTTAAAATAATTTGTTCATTTGGCTTAGTTGAGCACATGCGATCTTTGTTGCAGCTCTTGTTCTTCACTCTAGTTGTGCTGCTCGGGCTCCAGAGTGCACAGGCTGTCTCCCTACTGTGTGTGGGATCGTAGTTCCCTGACCAGGGATCGAACTATATCCGCTGCATTGGAAAGCAGATTCTTAACCACTGGACCAAGTCTTTATACTTAAGGAACTTAAAATTTAGTTGAGGCGACAAAGTGTAGGAATCAACATAGCATATTAAAATAAAACTGTTAATAATCACATTCTATAGCTTATAACTTGGTCTCTGCAAGGGAAGAGGTTGAGGGCTCAAGAAACCTTTCTTTTCTAATTCTGTCATCATGGACTGGAAAGCCTGGGAAGAATTCATTAAAGAGGTAGGATGTGAATTAGGATTTTAAAGGTATGTAGATTATAAAATCCTTTCGTATAAAGCTGCCTATTTTTAGTTTTACATTTTATATTGCCTAATTTTAGTGGCTAGTGTTTAGTATGATTTCATTAAATGCTTGTTGGATTTATAGGATTGATCTGAATTTGTAAAGGAGGCAGTGAGGACTTTCTAGGTAAAAGAAACAATAGAGCAAAAGAAAAATGCAATCACAAAATAAATTTTGTGGAGGAATTAAAGAGTAAGCGTATACAAATTGTAACGGAGAAGGCAATGGCACCCCACTCCAGTACTCTTGCCTAGAAAATCCCATGGATGGAGGAGCCGGGTAGGCTACAGTCCATGGGGTCGCTAAGAGTCGGACACGACTGAGTGACTTCACTTTCATTTTTCCCTTTCATGAGCTGGAGAAGGAAATGGCAACCCACTCCAGTATTCTTGCCTGGAGAATCCTAGGGACGGCGGAGCCTGGTGGGCTGCCATCTGTGGGGTCGCACAGAGTCGGACACGACTGAAGCGACTTAGCAGCAGCAGCAGCATACAAATTGTAAAATTTTTTTTTTTTGGTTATGTGAAAAATGCCATTGGTAGTTTGATAAGGATTGCATCAAATCTGTAGATTGCTGTGGGTAGTATAAACATTTTCACAAACTATTTGTTAAATATATCTTTCAACTTCTTTGACCTTTGAATTATTTAGAAGTGAATTGTTTAATTTCCAAATATTTAAAGTTATGTAAATATTTTATTTTTACTGGTACTTAATATGATTGCATTGGGATTATTTAACATATGATTTCTGTTCTTTTAAATTTGAGTCTTCTGTAGCCCCACGTATATGTGCTTAGTCACTCAGTCCTGTCCGACTCTTTGCAACCCCATGGACTGTAGCCCGCCAGGCTCCTCTTTCCATGGGGATTCTCCAGGCAAGAATAATGGAGTGGATTGCCATGCCCTCCTCCAGGGGATCTCCCCAACCCATGGATCAAACTCAGGTCTCCTGCATTGCAGGTGGATTCTTCACCATCTGAGCCATCATATAGTTTCTTTGTAAACAAATTATGTGTACTTGAAAAAAGTGTATATTTGGCAGTTGTTGGGTGTAATGTAGTAGTCTTATTAGTTAGGTCAAGGTGTTTATGGTGTTGTTCAGATCAGCTTTATCTTTGCTCTTAATTGCTAAGAAAAGGCTAGTAAAAACTATGACTTGGGCTTCCCTGGCAGTCCAGTTGTTAAGACTTCATCTTCCAGTGCAAGGGGTGAGAGTTCAATCCCTGGTCGGGAACGAAGTTCTCATATGCCTCATGGCCATAAAAATCCAAAGCATAAAACAGAAGCAATGTTGTAACAAATTCAGTCTCTGCACATACTCCCTCTAATAGTCCCATATGATATCGTGGCTTTTGTCTCTTTGGTCAGAATGAAGTTGAGAAATGTGTGTTTTTAGGTGAGCACATTACCTAGGGTTTTATTACTAAGAAAGAAGAGGAAACTAGATATTGAGAAGTAATTAAGTAATTAGTCCCGTATTATGTGGTTTTTGTTTTGCTTCTTTATTTATATGATAGCAAATTTTAGGACTTGATGACATGTATTCACCTTTACTCACCATATTTCATAGTACATTCCTGGGTACATTTATTTTTATGCTCAAGTATGTCTTCCAAGAGTGTTTCCCAAGATGATTCTTGAATAGTAAACCTTCTGAGGCCTTTTATGTCTGGGAATATCTTTATTTTTCTCTTTTATTAATTTTTAAAACTCAAATTTCTTTTTTTAAAAAATTGAAGTATAATTGAGATACAATATAATATGGATTTCAGGTATACAACATAGTTCTGATGTCTATGTGCATTATGAATTGATCACCATGATAAGTTTAGTAACCGCTTGTCATCATACAAAGTTATTACAATATTATTAACTATATTCCTATGTTGTATGTTATATCTCATCTCTGTGACTTATTTTATAACTAAATTTGTACACTTTGATCCCCTTCACCCATTTTGCCCACTCATTTTCCTTTCTGGCAACCACCTATATCTGTTTCTGTATTGTTTTGTTTTTTAGATTCCACATACAAGTGAAATCATACAGTATTGTCATTCTATGTCTGATTTCTTTCACTTAACCTGTTGCCCCCTAGGTTCACTCATGTTGTTGTAAAGGGCAAGATTTAATTCTCTGGAGTTATGTTCCATTGTGTGTGTATATATATATGTATATATACACAAGGGAACATTGTGTGTTCCACATCTTTCTTATCTGTTTATCAGTGGTACCTTAGGTTTCTTCCATATCTTATCTATTACAAATAGTACTGCAATGAATATTGGGGTGTTTTCATTTTCTATGGATGTACACCTATCAAGTTGGTGATGCCATCCAACTATCTCATTGTCTGTCATCCCCCGTTCTCCTCTAGCCTTCAATCTTTCCCAGTATGGTAGTCAGTTCATTGCATTAGGTGGCCAAAGTATTGGAGCTTCAGCATGCCGATGAATATTCAGTGTTGATTTCCTTTAGGATGGACTGGTTGGATCTCCTTGCCCAGGTTCAATTCCTGGAACAGGAAGATCTCCTGGAAAAGGAAATGGCAACCCACTCCAGTACTCTTGCCTGGGGAATCCCATGGACAGGGCAAGCTACAGTCCATGGGATTGCAAAGAGTTGGACATGACTGCAACTAACTCAACTCAGGTTGGTCATAGCTTTTCTTAAAAGGAGCAAGTGTCTTTTAATTTCATGGCTGCAGTCACCATCTGCAGTGATTTTGGAGCCCAAGAAAATAAAATCTGTCACTGTTTCCATTGTTTCCCCATCTATTTGCCATGAAGTGATGGGACCAGATGCCATGGCCTTAGTTTTATGAATGTTGCATTTTAAGCCAGCTTTTTCACTCTCCTCTTTCACTTTCATCAAGAGGTTCTGTAGTTCCTCTTTGTTTTCTGCCATAAGGGTGGTGTCATCTGCATATCTGAGGGTATAGATATTTCTCCCAGCAATCTTGATTCCAGCTTGTGCTTCATCAAGCCTGGCATTTTGCATGATGTAATCTGCTTAAAAGTTAAATAAGCAGAGTGACAGTATACAGCCTTGATGTTTTCCTTTCCCAGTTTGGAACCAGTCTGTTGTTTTAAATGTTGCTTCTTGACCTGCATACAAATTTTTCAAGAGGCAGGTAAGGTGGTCTAGTATTCCCATTTCTTAGAGAATTTTCCACAGTTTGTTGTGAACCACACAGTCAAAGACTTTAGCATAGTCAATGAAGCATAAGTAGATGTTTTTCTGGGATTCTCTTGTTTTTTCCATTTTCCAATGAATGTTAGCAATTTGATCTCTGGCTCCTCTGTCTTTTCTAACTCTAACTTGAACATCTGGAAGTTCTTGGTTCACATACTGTTGAAGCCTAGCTTGGAGAATTTTGAGCATTACTTTGTTAGCATCCAAAATGGTGCAATTGTGCAGTAGTTTGAACATTCTTTGGCATTGCCTTTCTTTGGGATTGGAATGAAAACTGACCTTTTCCAGTCCTGTGGCCACTGCTGAGTTTTCCCAATTCACTGGCATATTGAGTGCAGCACTTTCAGAGCATCATCTTTTAGGACTTGGAATAACTCAGCTGGAATTCCATCACCTCCACTAGCTTCATTTGTAGTGATGCTTCCTAAGGCCCACTTGACTTCGCACTCCAAGATGTCTGGCTCTAGGTGAGTGATCACACCATCGTGGTTATCTGGGTCATGAAGATCTTCTTTGTATAATTCTTCTGTGTATTCTTGCCACCTCTTCCTAATATCTTCTGCTTCATACCATTTCTATCCTTTATTGTGCCCGTCTTTGCATGAAATGTTCCCTTGATGTCTCTAATTTTCTTGAAGAGATCTCTGGTGTTTCCCATTCTATTGTTTCCCTCTATTTCTTTACATTGATCACTTAGGAAAGCTTTCTTCTCTCTCCTTGCTATTCTTTGGAACTCTGCATTCAGATGGATATATCTTTTCCTTTCTCATTTGCCTTTCACTTCTCTTCTTTTCTCAGCTATTTGTAAAGCCTCCGCACACAACTATTTTGCCTTTTTGCATTTCTTTTTTCTTGGGGATGATTTTGATCATGGCCTGCTGTACAATATTATGAACCTCTGTCCATAGTTTTTCGGCATTCTATCAGATCTAATCCCTTGAATCTATTTGTCACTTCCACTGTATAATCGTAACGGATTCGATTTATGTCATACCTAAATGGTCTAGTGATTTTCCCTACTTCCTTCAATTTAAGTCTGAATTTGGCAATAAGGAGTTCATGATCTGAGCCACAGTCAGCTCCCAGTCTTGTTTTTTCTAACTGTATAGAGTTTCTCCATCTTCTGCCACAAAGAATATAATCAATCTGATTTTGGTATTGACCGTCGGGTGATGTTCATGTATGGAGTCGTCTCTTATGTTGTTTGAAGAGGGTGTTTGCTATGACCAGTGTGCTCTCTTGGCAAAACTCTGTTAGCCTTTGCTCTCCTTCATTTTGTACTCCATGGCCAAAGTTGCCTGTTACTGCAGGTGTCTCTTGACTTCCTACTTTTGCATTCCAGTCCCCTATGATGAAAAGGACATCTTTTTAGGTGTTAGTCTAGAAGATCTTGTAAGTCATCATAGAACTTCAGTTGAACTTCAGTTCTTTGGTGTTAGTAGTTGGGGCATAGACTTGGATTACTGTGATACTGAATGGTTTGCCTTGGAAATGAACAGAGATCATTCTGTCATTTTTGAGACTGCACCCAAGTACAGCGCTTTGGACTCTTTTGTTGACCATGATGGCTACTCCATTTCTTCTAATGGATTCTTGCCCACAGTAGTAGATGTAATGGTCATCTGAATTAAATTTGCCCATTCTGGTCCATTTTAATTCAATGATTCCTAAAACGTCAATGTTCACTCTTGCCATCTCCTGTTTGACTACTCCCAACTTACCTTGATTCATGGACCTAACCTTCCAGGTTCCTTTGCAATGTTGTTCTTTACAGCTTCGAACTTTACTTCCATCACCAGTCACATCCACAACTGGGCGTTGTTTTTGCTTTGGCTCAGCCTCTTCTTTCTGGAGCTATATCCCCACTCTTCTCCAGTAGCATATTGGGCACCTACCAACCTGGGGAGTTCACTTTCAGTGTCATATCTTTTTGCCTTTTTATAGTGTTCATGGTGTTCCCAAGGCAAGAATACTGAAGTGGTTTGCCTTTCCCTTCTCCAGTTGACCACGTTTTGTCAGAACTCTCCACCATGACCCATCCATCTTCGGTGGCTCTACGTGGCATGGCTCATAGTTTCATTGAGTTAGACAAGACAGTGATCCATGTGATCAGTTTGGTTAGTTTTCTGTGATTGTGATTTTCATTCTGTCTATCCTCTGATGGATAAGGATAAGAAGCTTGTGGAAGCTTCCTGGTGTATCATTGCAAATATCAATTTTGTAGGTTGCCTTTTTTTGCATTGTTGATGGTTTTCTTCATTGTGCAAAGTTTTTTAGTAAGTTCCATTTGTTTATTTTTGCTTTTGTTTCTCTTGCCTGAGAGATCCAAGGAAGTATTGCTAAGTCCAGTATCAAAGAGAGTACTGCCTATGTTTTTTTTTTTTCTGGAAGTTTTATGGTTTCAGGTCTCCTATTTAAGTCTTTAATTCATTATGAGTTTATTTTTGTGTATGATGTAATGTCTAAGCTGATTCTTTTACATGTAGCTGTCCTGTCTTCCCAACACCATTTATTGAAGAGGCTATATTTTCTCCTATTGTATCTTCTTGCCTCCTTTTTTGTAGATTAATTTGACCAGTATGGGTTTATTCCTGGCCTCTCTATTAAGTTCCGTTGATTTATGTGACTGTTTTTGTGCCAGTATTGAATTGTCTTTATTACTGCAACTGTGTAGTGTAGTTTGAAACAGGGAACATGATACCTATAGCTTTGTTCTTTCTCAAGATTATTTTGGCTATTTGGGGTCTTCTGTGTTTCCATGCAAATTTTGAAGTTATTTATTCTAGTTCTATGAAAAATGCCAGTGGAATTTTTATAGATATTGCACTGAATTTGTGGATTGCCTTGGAAAGTATGGTCATTACAGTATTGTTTCTTCCAATCCATAAGCACAGTATATCTTTCTGTTTGTATCTTTAGTTTCCTTCATTGGTATCATATAATTTTTGAGTACAGGTCTTTTACCACTTTGGTTAGACCTGTTCCTAGACTTTTTGTTCTTTCTCATGCAATTGCAAATAGAATTATTTTCTTAATTTCTCTTTCTGATAGTTTGTTGTTAGTGTATAGAAATGATTTTGGTGATATTGAGCAACAGATTTCTATATATTAATTTTGTATCCTTCAACTTTACTGACTTCATTGATGAGTTCTTTTAGTTTTTTGGTGGTGTATTTAGGGTTTTCTATGTATGGTATCATGTCATCACACGTAGTAACAGCTTTACTTCTTCTTTTCCAATTTTCATCCCTATTTTTCTTGTCTAATTCTGTGGCCAGAACTTCCAATGCTATGTTGAATAAAAGTGGTGAAAGGGGACATCTTTGTTTTGTTTCTGATCTTAGAGGAAATGCTTTCAACTTTTTACCATTGAATATGATGTTGGCTGTAATCTTGTCATATATGGCTTTAATGTTGAGATGTGATTCCCTGTATACCCACTTTGTTGAGAATTTTTTAAAATTGTAAATGGATGTTGAATTCTGATTAAAACTTTTTTCTGTATCTCCTGAGATGATTATATGATTTTGGGGATAAATCCCACTTCATCATGGTGTATAATCTTTTAATGTATTATTTAATTTGATTTGCTAATATTTTGTGAGGAATTTTGTATCCATGTTCATAAGTAATGTTTGCCTGCAGTTTTCTCTTTTTGTGGTGTCTCTGTCTGATTTTGGTGTCAGTTTTATGCTGGTCTTGTAGAATAAGTTCCTTCCTCTTCAGTTTTTTTAAATTGCATGAGAAGGACAGGTGGTAACTATTCTTTTACTGTTTGGTAAAATTTACCTTTGAAGCTGTCTGGTCCTGGATCTTTGGTGGGAATTTTTGGTTATTGACTCAGTTTCATTGCTGGCAATTTGTCTGTTCATATTTTCTATTTTTTCCTGACTTATTAGTCTTAGAAAATTGTACATTTCTAGGAACTTAACCATTTCATCTTGGTTGTCTATTTTATTGGCTTTTAATTATTTGTAGTAATCTCCTATGATTCTTTGAATTTCTGTGGTGTTGTCTGTAACCTCTCTTTCATTTCTGATTTTATTTGGGCTCTCTCTCTTTATTTGATGAATCTGGCTAAAGTTTTATCAATTTTGTTTATCTTTTCAAAGATCTAACTTAGTTTCATTTATCATGTGATTCCTTCTTTTATCTTTAGTTGTGGAAAATCTTTTCTGCTAGTCTTCAGGTTGTTTCCATTGATAATTTCTCTGTAAGTAATTGCAATTTTCCTGTGCTTGTGGGAGAAGGTGTATTCAGGGCTTTCCTGTTCTGCCATCTTCTCCATTTCTTGATGACTTTTTAGATGCAATACTGAAGACACAATACATGAAAGAAATAACTGATATGCTGAACTTCATTAAAGTCAAAACTTCCTGCTTTGCAAAAGACGTTGTCAACAGAATAAGACAAGCTACAAACTGCAAGAAAATATTTGTGAAAGATATATTATTATCCAAAACATACAAAGAATTCTTAAAACTGCACAAAAAGAGAACAGACCATTCAGTTGAAAAATGGGCCACATATCTGAACAGATGCCTCACCAAGAAGATGTACAGCTGGCAAATAAGCATATGAAAAGATGCTCCACAATATATGTCTTCAGAGCAATGCAAGTTAAAACAATATGATATCACTGTACACCTATCAAAATTGCCAAAATCCAAAACACTGACAACTGACCACGATGTGGAACAACAGGAGCTCTCATTCACTGCGGTGGGAATGCCAACTGGGATAGCCATTTTGGAAGATAGTTTAGCAGTTTCTTATAAAGCTAAGCATACGCTTACCATATGATCCAGCAGTAGTGTTTCTTTGTAGTTACCCAAGAAGGTACAAATTCTGTCCACACAAAAACTTGTTCTTGGATTATTTGTAATTGCCAAAACTTGGAAGCAACCAAGATATCCTTTAAGGAGTAGGTGAATGGATAAGTAAACTTGGGTATATCAGGACAATGGAAGATCATTCAATGTTAAAAAGCTATGAAAAGATATGGAGGAAACTTAAATGCATATTACTAAGTGAAAGAAATCAGTCTGAAAAGACTAAGTACTATACAATTCCAACTATAATACATTCTGGAAAAGGCAAAACTGTGGAGATAGTAATATTAGTGCTTCTGTGGGGTCCAGACATAGGGAAGGATGAATAGACAGAGCACAGGATTTTTAGGAGAGTGAAAAGACTCTGTATGATAATATAATGATGGATACATGTCATTATGACTTTGCTCAAACAAGTAGAATGTACAACACAAAAAGTGAACCCTAATCTAAGCTATGGACTTTGGGTGATAAAGATGTTGATTGAAATAAATGTACCACTCTAGTGGTGGACGTTGATAATGGGAGAGGTCATGCATGTGTTGGGGTAGGGAGTGTATGGAAATCTTTCTGCCTTCTGCTCAGTTTTGCCATGAACCTAAAAGTGCTCTAAAAATGTCTATTAGAAAATCAATAGAGAGATAATTTAAACAACATATACATGTGCGTATGCACACAGACACAGTTTTAAGCTTTCTATTATCTTACTGATTGCAGGATTATATAATCCTTTGGGGGTAGTGGAAAATTTAAATATTAATTTTTTATTTATTGTGAATGAATAGGTACTATAATTTCAGGAATATAAATAGGTCACTGACTAGAGCTTTAATAACTGCTAGCTGAGAAGAGATTGTTAATAATTTTGAAGTGGTATTATTACTGTTTTAAAATTTTTTTCTGATATTTGAAGGAATGAATGAACAAGCAATGTATAAACCTGGCTTGCATGTTGATGCTTTCCCTTTGAATTTCAACTGCTGCCATATAACTTGCCTTAGAGGCTGAATGGCTCATTTAGAAACATTCCCATTGCCTTGCTTTTATATTTTACTCTTGATTTCTCCAAAGCTGACACAAGTCACATGCAATCAAATCTATATCCCTGGTGGACAGGCCTATCCTAATATTCTCTGACTCACACCCAGGTTGTTTGCAGCTCAGCAGTTCTTCTAGATACATCACTTTGCATTCTGATGTTAATATCCTTCTTAGAATTTATCTCTTAAAACATTATTTAATAGTGTACCTTTTTGATTTAATATGAATATGATATTCTTTTTAGAACTTTAAACTACTCTACTTTATAGAAGGTTATTTTGCCAAAGTATCAGTTCATGTTTTAAGATTTTTTTTTTCTGGTGTGTTTTACAAAGTGTTTTCTCATGATGTATTTGTAGCTCCAGACTGATGAATCACAGAGAGTATTTCAGAGGAATTATGGATGGAGTATTGAATTGTGACTGCGAGTGTGGACCCTGGAGTTCCTCTCTAGATTTAAACACTGGAAGATTCATGCCAAAGTGTGACTCTGAGCAATCATTTGTCATGTTTGCTTCAGTTTCCTCATTTTTAAAATGAGGCTGATGATCCTACTCAAATAGAGTTGGGAATATTAAAGTGTTTGGTGTTTGGCTTGGTACTTAGCTCATGGTAAGTGCTTGAAGAATGGTGGTCTAATTTGTTTAGATATAGAAGGTAAGAGATTTTCATGCAAAATGTGATAAGAAAAGTTGATGTTCGTGTTTTAAAAACATGTGTTAAGAAATGCTAAACACATAAAATGATAGAGACAAAAGATATTTTAAATTAACTTTTATAGTCTGTCTAATAGTAAGGCAAGTATTCATATTAGTTCAGTTATAACATGGTCCAAGTGGGTGTGAAAAATAACAACTTGCAAAAGTAATGCATGTTTTTCCTGCCAAGGAAGTGATAATTCTGTCCTCTAATACATAATAAAAGGGTGACATTAAAATATTTACTCCCTAATCTCATTTTATTCTTGTGCCCTTCATAAATAATTCTAATTTTAAAAAATTTGAATTATAGGTAGACTTTTTTGTAATTAATAATAGCCTAGTATTATTGCCTGGGAAAGTCTGTCAATGGACAGAGGAGCCTGGTGGGCTATAGTCCATGGGGTCGCAAAGAGTCGGACATGACTGAGCGACTAAGCGTAAGCATACATCTTTTGAATTTGTCTCTTTCTTAATCTCTGTACTTGCTGGGTAAAAAATAAAAGGATTTCAATAGTGAAAATGTGACAAACCTAATAATAATTAATTCAAGAAATGTTTGTTATGGTCTACTGAGTGGGAGTTATAGCAAGTACAGAAAACTTGCATAAATACTTTAAATGTTCTAGGTAATGGCTTATAGGGCATAATTCCTGAGGTAGTGACTTGGCATTTCTAGGAGGTGGAACTCAGTCTGGCCAGAACTTGGTGAATGAGAGGAAGAGAAGAGAGAGAAAAGAGTAGTGTATTTTATCCAAGTGAAACAAAAAAATAATCCTCCACAGCTATAGTAGCACCTCTTTAAGAACCTGAGTTTATTCATACACAAAACCAACCTGATATTAAAAGCATAGTTAAGACTGTAATACAATTTTTTTTTAATTTCAACATTACACAGGTCATTTATCTCTAAGAGATAGCTTAAAACAGAAATGTAATTAATATTCCATGCCTACAAAAACAAAATCGATACAGTAGTGTATCTCCTCCTTTGTGAAATTTTCTTATTTGTTTCCATTGATTAAAATAGCACCGGTATGCTACTTGGACTTCCACAATGACTCAGCAGTAAAGCATCCACCTGCAATGCAGGAGCCGCAGAAGACATGGGTTCACTTCCTGGGTTGGGAAGATCCCGTGGAGGAGGGCATGGCAACCCACTCCAGTATTCTTGCCTGGAGAATCCTATGGACAGAGGAACCTGGTGGGCTACAGTCCATAGGGTCACAAAGAGTCAGGCATGACTGAAGCAACTTAGCATGAACGCATGCCACTTACTCCTGCTTATTCTCTACAACTTAGCTCAAAGACATCTCTGCAAAACATTCTCTAATTTCAGTAAGCATATCTCAGCTTGTATGCTCCAAAAATACTTTGTTCACACTATTAAAATAACTATTAAAATATTCACTTATCATTTATCTACTTGTAAATTTAGGACTTGAGTTCCACAAGTACAAGGATTATGCTCTAGGTATCTAAGGATCCCCAAACACAGTAATGCTTTAATTATTTTTGTAATTCTTGAGTGCTTCCTATTTCCCTCACTTGACTATATCTAATTTGTTTGCCACTGCTACCTCAGATATAATCTAGCATGGTTTGTATCCCTTGTAGGTGCTCAATAAATATTTGTTGAAGAAAGGTGAATGGCGTAAGCTAACTCTGCCAACTATGCTAGTCAATCACCAGTGTCTAGCACTACTGTTTTATAGAATTTAAATTTTCCTGAGAACTTTTCTCATAATCCTAGATATGAGCTCCTTGAGAGCAGGAGTTGGTCTTTAACCTTTATAGCTCTAAGGCCTGGTTCTTAATGAATGATCTGTTGTTGTTCAGTTGCTAAGTTGTGTTTGGCTCCTTGCAACCCCATGGATTGCAGCATGCTAGGCTTCCCTGTCCTTCACTATCTTCTGGAGTTTGCTCAACCTCATCTCTACCAGCCAATGCAGGAGACATAAGAGGCATAGGTTCGATCCTTGGGTTGAGAAGATCCTCAAGAGGAGGGCCTGGCAATCTACTTCTGTATTCTTGCCTGGAGGACCCCATGGCAGAGAAGCCTGGCAAGCTATAGTCTATAGGGTTGCAAAGAGTCGGACATGCCTGAAGCAACTTAACACACACACATGTCCACTGAGTTAGTGATGTCATTCAACCATATCATCCTCTGTCGCCCCCTTCTCCTCCTGCCGTCAGTCTTTCCCAGCATCAGAGTCTTTTCCAATGAGTTGACTCTTCGCACCAGGTGGCCAAAGTATTGGAGCTTCAGCATCAGTCCTTCCAGTGAATTTTTAGAGTTGATTTCCTTTAGGATTGATTATGATCTATAAATGTTTACTAAATTGCTGTGTAGAATGTAGTATATACATTTGGTAACTGTATCATGAAGATGATAATTTGAAAAGTATTCTTAGGTGTTCTTTAAAGCTACTTATAAATACTTAAAATTGAAGTATTTATGTCAATGGATAATTAGCTATATCTTAAGTATACTTTTTCACTTTTTCTGTTTTGTTTTTTAAGCAAAAAGTGTGTAGCTCTGACATATATTACCATTGAATTATTACATTTTCTTTAAGGAATGAACTTGAAACAAATTACCTGAGAGAAATGAATTGCAATCTGAAACTAACTTAGAATAGCAACCTAAACTCTAATAGCTATGGCCTTTTCTCTAAGTATCTTGAACAAAACTGATTTTACTTCTTATTTGGTATTTAAACAGCATCTTGGAATTCTCAGATGTAAGCAACAGACACCCAAGTCACACTAACTTAAACACAAAAGAAACCATAGATTTGGCTTCAGATCTGATTAGAACAACAGACTTTCTTACTAGTATTCTCACTGATTCATGTCTCCTCCTCGAAGATGCTTTCTTTCCTTCCTGTAAACTATTAGGATACCTCTCATAACATAGAGTATATAACATAAGTATATAAAGAATTATATACTTTATATAATTATATAATGTTCAATATTTGGTCAATATGTGCCACTAGACTAGAGGTTCCAAAAGGTGACGGATGAAGTCTGTCATGTTACCTGCTGTCTCCAGGACAAGACTTTTTACATAATACTCCATAAACTTTTGTTTGATTAAATGATTAAAATTCTTTATGAAAACAACCAAAATTTACTGGTCTGTAAAACCTGGGGAAATAAACCCCAGACATTGTCATTATATTTTTTATTGATTAATGAAGCAGCCTCTTCTATCCCAAATGAAAACAAAAACTGTGATTCTGCAACAAGTCTTTTCTTTATATTAGGAGAAAAGATATTTCTGGAAGGCACAGGTGGCCTGAAACAACAAGGGTTACAAAATTTTACCCCAATGCACTAGCTTTCTTGATATACACTAGTGCTATTTTACTTCTTAAGAATTTTCACCTGTCCATAAACATAGCTGAGTATTCTTTGGTTTAAAGAATAAGGAGGAATACCCAAAAAATAAAAATAAAAAAGCTGTGCAAGAGAAACAATTCTTTAATTTACATAACTGAACATGTTTCATGATCAGTTTATTCCTGATTGTAAAACCAGGACCAATCCAACTATTTGGAATTTCATAGGACTTTGTGTATATTTTGCTTTAGTTACAGGGAATGATATTATTGTTTCATGATAAATACTTAAGAATTAAAATCAAAGAATAAGCAGAGCGGCTAGATCAATTGTAAGTACTGACATAATGTAAAACCACTATTTGTATTCCTAGTTTGTCATTTATTGCTTCTTGTTAGTCATGATGATTACTTTGACAAGAGAATGCTGAAGGCTTAGCAATTTTTTCCAGTATTTCAAATAGAGTTACCTTTTCTCTAGGCTGTCAATATATGAGAGATGACATCTGATGGTCAATGCTTACCACATCTTTGTAAGTTAAGATATGAAACTGGATGCAAATGCATGTATTTTTATAATAATGTTAATAAATATGGATTTATAAAACACTAATAAGACATTCTATACTATAAGCACATAAAAAATAATGCAAAATGTGTTTAGATTTACTCTTATAAGCAAGTAGTTTAGTTTAAATGTGTTAACTTTTTTCTATTATGAGTCAACTATGAGAGCTGCTGTAGGGTAGGTTATTTTATAAAATAGTGGATCAGCTATTACCAAGAAGTTAGAGATAAAAAATTTTATAATGCTTTTTTTCATATTAACACAGTATATATTTAATAAATATTAAATTTGGTAAATGTTAGCCTAACAACTTGAGAACTGCCTGATCATTGTTTACCAAAATGAGCTATTTAACTTTTTTCATGAAAAAATAGACAATGTTGTATCCTTTGCTATATCATATCTCACTATTCTATTAAGATATACATAGTTGCTAAATTTAATATATGTAATATTTATTAGGGGCTCCCCAGGTGGCTCAGTGGTAAAAGATCCACCTGCCAATGCAGGAGACACAGGTTTGATCCCTGAGTCAGGAATATCCTCTGGAGAAGGAAATGGCAACTCACTCCAGTATTCTTGCCTGGAAAATCCCATGGACAGAGGAGACTGGTGGGCTACAGTCCGACTCCCAAAAGAGTCAGACACAATTTAACGACTAAGCAACAACAAAAATATTTATTTTAATATATAATTTCACAATTATATCAATGTTATATGTAATATAGATTTATTAATATCTGTCATATAATCATCTATTTGATATATGAATATCATACTAGTGGTAGTTTTATGTGAAATGTGATTAGCTTATATATGGAAGAAGGGAGCACTTGAATTTTATAAATCATACCTTTCTTTTTTGTGAATTTCCACTCATTTTGAGAAATAAAACAAGCTACATACACATGTCTATATATCTTTGTTTCTATATCTATCTATAATCAAATCCAGTAAGCTGAATTAAATAAGTTAAAAAGGAAATATAGGAAGAGAAAGAAAAAAGAGAAAGGAAAGAAGGAAGAAGAAGAATAGAGGAAGAAAGAAAGAGGAGGGAGGGAGGAAGAAAGAAATAATCTGATCATAATGATTACAAAATCCATTAAATAGGAATAGAAGCAAAAGAAGTGTGGGCTAACACGAAGACAAGCATAAAACTTGATAGAAGAGACATAGAAATCTGGAATAAATAAATACTATAAAGATCTCAATTCTCCCTAAGTAAATCTATAAAATGGATGGAATTCTAAAATTCCAACAAATCTTTCTTCAAACTAACAACGTATTTTAAAGCTAATTTGAAAAAATTAATGGGTGAGAAAATTAGATGCTTCTGAAAAAAGGAAAAAACTTAACTAAAAGAATATAGTTAAAACAATTTTGTAGTGTTATGAAAATAAATCTGGGAGACATAGTAGAATTATCATAAAAAAATACACCTAAAAATCCCTGGGCAAAGGTTTTAATATAGGTGGAAGGAAGGTGTTAAATTCAAAAGCAAGTGATCACTGAAGATTCCTATTTGAGTAGGCAAGTAATATGATAAAGTCAATGATCTTAAAAGATTGATCAGTGGTGTAAAGGTTGAATTTAAAGTGATATTAAAGACCAGAAATAGGAAAGTAAGTTAGAAAACTAGTGTAATAATTGATACTTCTTTTTTTTTACTGAAGTATAGTTGACTTACAATGTTTTGTTAATTTCTGCTGTACAACAAAGTGATTCAGTTATTCAGTTTATTGTGTATATATATGCATGCGTGTGTGCTAAGTCACTTCAGTCATGTCCAACTCTTTGCAGCACCTTGAACTGTAGCCCACCAGGCTCCTCTGTCCATGAGATTCTCCAGGCAAGGATACTGGAGTGGGTTGCCATGCCTTTCTCCAGGGAATCTTCCCATTCCAGATATTGAACCCGTGTCTCTTATGTCTCTTGCATTGGCATGCAGGTTCTTTACCACTAGCTCCACCTGGGAAGCCTATATATATATGTATATAGGCTATATGTACGTTCTATCTGCGTTCTTTTTCATATTCTTTTCCATTCTGGTTTATCACAGGATATTGAATATAGTTGCATGTGCTGTATAGTAGGACCTTGTTCATCTATTCTATATATACCAGTTTGCATCTGCTAATCCCAAATTCCCAATTGAAACTTCTCTCACTCCTCTTCCTCTTAGCAACAACCAGTTTATTCTCCATGTCACTGATTCCATTTCTATTTCATAGATAGGTTCATTTGTGTCATATTTTAGATTCCACATGTAAGTGATATAAGGTATTTGCTTTTTCTCTTTCTGACTTATTTCACTTAGTATGATAATCTCTAGTTGCATCCACGTGGCTGCAAATGTCATTATTTCATTCCTTTTTATGACTGAGTAGTAATCCATTGTTGGAGAAGGAAATGGCATCCCACTCCAGTATTCTTGCCTGGAAAATCCCATGGACGGAGGAGCCTGGTAGGCTACAGTCCATGGGGTCGGGAAGAGTCAGACACGACTGAGCGACTTCACTTTCCCTTTTCCCTTTCATGCATTGGAGAAGGAAATGGCAACCCACTCCAGTGTTCTTGCCTGGAGAATCCCAGGGACAGGGCAGCCTGTTGGGCTGCCATCTATGGGGTCACACAGAGTCGGACACGACTGAAGTGACTTAGCAGCAGCAGCAGTGTTTCATTGTATATATACACCACATCTTCTTTATCCATTCGTCTGTCAATGGACATTTAGGTTGTTTCCATGTCTTGGCTATTTGAATAGTGCTGCTATGAACAAAGGGGTGCATGTATCTATTTAAATTAAAGTTTTGTCCAGATACATGTCCAGGAATGGGATTGTTGGATCATATGGCAATTCTATTTTTAGTGTTTTGAGGAACCTCCATTGTTTTCCATAGTGGCTACACCAACTTAACATTCCCACCAACATTGTAGGAGGGTTCCCTTTTCTCCACACCCTCTCCAGCATTTATTATTTATAGACATTTTAACGATGGCCATTCTGGCTAGTATGAGGTGATGCCTCATTGTAGTTCTGATTTGCATTTCTCTAATAATTAGTGATGTTGAACATCTTTTCATGTTCCTTTTGGCCATCTGTATTTCTTCTCTGGAGAAATGTCTATTTAGGTCTTCTGTCCATGTCTTTTTTGGGGTGGTTTTGTTTTTGAGTTGTATGAGCTGTTTGTATATTTTGGAAATTAAATCCTTCTTGGTCACATATTTGCAGATATTTTCTTGCAGCCTATAGACTGTCTTTTCATTTTGTTTATGGTTTTCTTTGCTGTGCAAAAGCTTGTAAGTTTTGATTAGCTCCAATTTGTTTTTACTTCTATTGCTTTGGGAAACTGACCTAAAAAAAAATTGGTATGATTTCTGTTAGAGAATATTTTGCCTACAATCTCTTCTGGGAGTTCTATGGTGTCATGTCTTATCTTTAAGCCATTTTGGGTTTATTTTTGTGTGTGGTGTGAGTGCATAGTCTAACCTGATTGATTTACATGCAGTTGTCTATCTTTCCAAGCACCACTTGCTAAAAAGATTGTCTTTTTCCTATTGTATATTCTTGCTTCCTTTGTCAAAGATTAATTGACCATAGGGGTGTAGGCATTTTTCTGGGCCCTCTATTCTGTTCTGTTGATCTATTTTTGTGCCAAAACTACACTGTTGTGATTACTGTAGCTTTGAGTGTTGTTTGAAGTCTGGAAAGGTTATGCCTCCTGCTTCATTCTTTTTCTTCAGGATTGTCTTGGCAATTCTGAGTCTTTTATGGTTCCATATAAATTTTAGAATTATTTGTTCTAGTTCTGTGAAAAATGTCATGGGTAATTTGATAAGGATAGCATTAAATCTGTAAATTGCTTTGGGTAGTATGCCATTTTAACAATGTCAATTCTCCTAATCCAAGCATGGGATATCCTTTCATTTCTTTGAATCATCTTTAATTTCCTGTCTTATTGTTGTTCAGTCATTAAATCATGTCTGATTCGTTGCTACCTTATGGACTGCAGCACGCTAGTCCTGTGTGCTGTCCCTGTCCTTCACCATCTCCCAGAGTTTTCTCAAACTCATATCCATTGAGTTGATGATGCCATCCAGCCATCTCATCTTCTGTCCTCTCCTTCTCCTTCTGCCCTCAATCTTTCCCAGCATCATGGTCTTTTCCATAGAGCTGGCTCTTTGCATCAGATGGCCAAAGTATTGGAGCTTCAGCTTCAACCGTTAGTCCTTCCAATAAATTTCAGGGCTGATTTCTTTGAAGATTGACTGATTTGATTTTTTTGCTGTCCAAGGAACTCTTAAGAATTTTCTCCAGCACCACAATTCAAAAGCATCAATTCTTTGCCCCTCTGCCTTCTTTATTGTCCAACTCTCACATCCGTACATGACTACTGGAAAAACCATAGCTTTGACTCTATGGACTTCTGTTGGCAAAGTAATGTCTCTGCTTTTTAATATCCTGTTTAGGTTTGTCATAGCCTTTCTTCCAAGGGGCAAGCATCTTTTAATTTCATGGTTGAAGTCATCATCTGCAGTGATTTTGGAGCCCATAAAAAGAAATTCTGTCACTATTTCCACTTTTCCCCCATCTATTTGCCATGAAGTGATGGGATAGGATGCCATGATCTTAGTTTTTTGAATGTTGAGTTTCAAGCGAGCTTTTTTACTCTCCTCTTTCACCCTCATCAAGAGACTATTTAGTTCCTTTTCACTTTCTGCCATTAGAGTGACATCATCTGCATAGCTGAGGTTGATATTTCTCCTGGCAATCGATTCTAGCTTGTGATTCATCCAGCCTGGTATCTCACATGATGTACTCTACTTAAACGTTAAATAAGCAGGGTGATAATATACAGCCTGATGAACTTTTCCAATTTTGAACCGGTCTGTTGTTCCATGTCCAGTTCTAACTGATACTTCTTGACTTGCATACAGGTTTCTCAGGGGACAACTAAGGTGGTCTGGTATTTCCATCTCTTTCCTGTTTTATAGTTCTCAATATATGTCTTTTATCTCTTTGGTCGCATTTATTCCCAAGTATTTTTTGGGTGTGATTTTAACAGTTTTTTTTTATGTATTTTTTTTCTGATATTTAATTGTTAGTGTAAAGAAATGCAACCAATTTCTTTATGTTAATCTTGTATCCTGTTACCTTGCTGAATTCATTTATCAGTTCTAGTAGTTTTTGTGTGGAGTCTTTAAGGTTTTCTATGTAGAGTATCATGTTATCCGCATATAATTAAATTTTACCTCTTCCCTTCCAATTGGATACATTTTATTTCTTTTTCTTTTCTGGTTTCTGTGGCTAGTACTTCCTTTACTATGTTGAATAGAAATGGTGAAAATGGGCATTCTTGTCTTGTTCCATGTTTTAGCAGAAAGGCTTTCAGCTTTTCACCACTGAGTATTGTATTGCTGTGGGTTTGTCGTTCAGTTCAGTCACTCAGTCGTGTCCGACTCTTTGTGACCCCATGGACTGAAGCATGCCAGGCTTCCCTGTCCATCGCCAGCTCCTGGAACTTGCTCAAACTCACGTCCATCGAGTCAGTGATGCCATCCAACCACCTCATCCTTTGTCGTTCCCTTCTCCTGCCTTCAATCTTTCCCAGCATCAGCACCTTTTCCAATGAGTCGGTTCTTCACATCAGGTGGCCGAAGCATTGGAGCTTCAGCTTCAGCATCAGTCCTTCCAATGAATATTCAAGACTGATTTCCTTTAGGAGTGACTGGTTTGATCTCCTTGCAGTCCAAGAGACTCTCAAGTGTTGATTTCTTTGGCCGTTTCGTAACTGCGTGGAGAATTAGAACTACTAACCTAATCTCTCGGATCATAGACTATCAAGGTACTTGTGATCCATGCCATTACTGTGTACTTTTACTTAGACCCCAAACTTGGAATAGTCAAGAGACACCCATCCTTGCTAGGAGCACATTCAGGAACGAGGTGAAACTCTAGCTCCAGCAGCATGTTCAGGAAAAAGGTGGAACTCTAGTTCCAGCAGTGTCTCTCTCTTGGCTGCTTCCATATGGGGCTAGAGTCTTAAAAGTGAGTCTGTGTCATAGCTGTGCCTCCAAACTATATGGATGGAAGTGCTGCTGGCGAGCATGAGGTTTCTAAGAACATAGGTGGGAATCCTAGATTGGAAGTATAATGGGCTTCTTCCTTTGGTAGTGCTAGCTCTTAGCGGACAGAGAAAGCTCTCCAGTGGCTTCTGTCTCAACTCCTTAGATATTCTTTCTGTGGAATCTGAGGGAACGAACAGGAAGGATGGCCCTTGTAGCTTGAGAACAAAAATCACTTTTTCCTCACTGGCCAACCCTCCACCACCTCTTTTGCTATTTCATATACTGGCATGGTGACACTCAGAAGGGACATCTTGGGTTTTTTGTTCATCCTTTTATAACTCACCGCTTCTGTTGCAGTCAGGACTTCACTCAGAAATGTGCACAGGCACAGGGAACACGGATGCATCCCCTAGTAGTCCTAGCTTGGGGAATGTTCTGGAAAGCTACTCGGTTACACTCTGGGTGGCATCAGAGGAAAGGACAAATCAAAAAAAGGTCTTGGTGGTATGAAACTAAATCAATCTGGGATGCCGTCAGGTCTATCCCTGGTGCATCTCCACCCTGCCTTGATAGTAGAGTGAGGAAGGCTGAAGGCACCTGCATTGTTAAGGGACAGACTAAGTCTGACCAGGGAAGGATAGCTTTGTGGAAAGTCTGTCTCCACCCTTATCTAGAGCAGGGAGGGATGCCTTTTGTGGGTTTGTCATAATAGCTTTTATTATGTTCACATATGTTCTCTCCCATTTTGGTAAGAGTTTTTATCATGAATGGATGTTGCATTTTCTCAAATGCTTTTTCTTCATCTATTGAGCTGACCGTGTGGTTTTTGTCTTTTCTTTTGTTGATGTGGTATATCACACTGATTTGCATATGTTGAACCACCCTCTGGGATGAATCCAACTTGGTCATGGTATATGACTTTTTTATGTGTTGCAGATTTGGTTTGCTATTTTGTTGAGAATATTTGTATCTATATTCATCAAAGATATTGGCCTGTAATTTTCTTTTTTGATGATGTCTTTGTCTGGTTTTGGTATCAGCATGATGGTAGCTCCATAGAATGTCATTGTGAGTGTCCCTTCCTCTTCAATCTTTTAGAAGAATTTGAGAAGGATCAGTAAAAATTCATCTTTTTCTGTTTGGTAGAATTCTCCTGTGAAGCCCTCTGGCCCTGGACATTTGTTTGTTGGGAATTTTTTTTTTAACAGATTCTACTTCACTTCTAATGATTGGTCTGTTCATATTATCTATTTCTTCTTGATTCAATTTTGGTGGTCTATATTGTTTCCAAAAATTTATCCATTTCTTCTAGGTTGTTGAATTTGTTGACATATAATTGTTCACAGCATTTTCTTTTAGTTTTTTTATGCATTATTGGTTGGTATTTCTCCTTTTACACTTCTTATTTTATTTGGATTCTCTCTTTTCTTCTTGGTAAGTCTGACCAGAGGTTTGTCAATTTTATTTACCCTTTCAAAGAACCAACTCTTGTTTTTATTGAGTTTTCTCTATTGCTTTTTAATCTCTATTTTATTTATTTCCTCTCTGATCTTTATTATTCCCTTCCCTCTGTTGACTTTGTTTTGTTTGTTCTTCTTTTTAAAATTCTTTTAGGTTGTAGGTTGTTTATTTCGAAATTTTTCTCATTTTTTTGAGGAAGGTCTGTATCACTGTGAACTTTCCTCTAAGGACTACTTTTACTAATCCCATAGATTATGTCTGACTGTGTTTTCATTGTCATTTGTCTCAAAGTAGTTTTACTTTCCTTTTTGATTTTCTCATTGACCCACTGGTTTTTTAATTTTGTTAGGAGCATGTTGTTTAGTCTTCATGTAATAGTTTTTTTTCCTCGTTTCTTTTTCTCTGGTTGATGCCTAGTTTCATGCTGTTGTGATCAGAAAAGATGTCTGAGGTAATTTTTGTTGTGTTTCTATGCGAAGTCCAATGGAGCAACTGGAGATGGGAAAAAAGGACAAATGAAGACTATTAAAAGGAAAGCACTGAAAAAAGCCTTCTCACTAATTGACTCTGATAGAGTTGAAAGGCCTCTATTATGATTTCTAGGTTTTAAACCAGTTTTATCAAAAAGAATGATCAAATTAGGAGGAGGAGCTGAAGATAACAGAGAGGAGAAAATATAGTAAGTTTAGATTTTCATATATTAACCTTGAGATGGTGATTGATGACTCATGAGTGTAGAAGGCATTTGGAGATATGTGACTTCAGCTTAGAGAAAGGGATAGGGCTGAGAATATTTTAAAATTTCTCACTCATTTCACAAAAGATTGATAAATCCTATACTTGGAAGATGGTTCAGTTTATATTTAGGTTATAAATCACTGGTTCTACGAGGTAGTAGCTGCAAGCAGAAGTCAAAGAGTTGAGTGCTGACTCATGGCATACTCATGGTTAGGGAGTAAACAAGCAAAGAGGAGTCAGAATAGGTAGTAAGAGAAGTTAAAGGAGAATGAAAGTCGAGTGCATAGGGAGTTTCAAAGGGGTGGTTGTAGATGGCTTCAACATCTATTGAGAGAAAATAAGGACTTAGTAAGGAGACCACTGATGGCTGTGGATATGTGGCTTCAACAGGGTAATGGAGGTGGGATTACAAGATTATGGCTAGGTGTTTGAGCTAGCTCAAAGAATTTATTTTTATTTATTTATTTATGTATTTTAGCTCAAAGAATTTAGAACACATTTTGGTAGTAAATGAAAGATGAGACTTTAATTCAATAAAAATTAATATAGTACTTACTATAAGACCTAAACAATGTTTTACAGGGAAATTTTAAAAGACCAAAATAAGTAGAGAGATATATGCAATGTGTGCATGCTAAGTTGCTTCAGTCATGTCCGACTCTTTGCAGACCTTATGGACTGTAGCCTTCCAGGCTCCTCTGTCCATGGGATTTCAAGAGACTAGAACAGAAAGTCAGAAATAGACCCTCAGGTGTAAATCATTTGGTTTTTTTCAACGATGGCAAGGCTATGCAACAGGGAAAAGTCTTTTCAACAAATGGTATTACAGCAAGGGGGTAAATATATGAAAAAAATGAGCCTTAACCCCCACTTCACAAAACTAATTTGAGATATATCACTGACCTAAATATAAAAACTTAAGCAATAAACTTCTAGAAGAACCATATGGGAACATCTTTGAAAGCTTATGATAGAGAAAGATTTATTGGATTGACAACGCCAAATGTTGGTGAGAATGTAGAGAAACAAGAGCTCTCATACACTGATGGTAGGAGTGCAAAATGATGACTCACTTTGGAAAACAGTTTAGTGGCTTCCCATAATGTTAATTAAGCATATATCTACTCTATGACTCAACAGTTCCACTCATAGCTATTTGTCCAAGGGAGATAAAAACATCTCCACAGGAAGATTTGAAAATTAATGTTCATAGCAGTTTTATTCATAAAAGCCCCAACCTAGAAGGAACTCAAATGTGAGTGGATAAACAAATTATAATGAAGCCATATAGTTGATCACTACTCAGCAATGCAAAACAATGAACTCAACAACATGACAAATCTCAAAAACGTTATTTTCAGTGAAATAAGCCTTACACAAAAGAGTACATACTGTATAATTCTGTTTATATAATGCTTAAGAACAAATAAATTCAATTTATGAGGATAAAAGTTTAGTGTTTATATGGTGGGTAGGAATTAACTGGGAAAGGAACATAAGTGAACTCTGTGGAGTAATGAAAATGTTCTTTATCTAGATTAGGGTGGTGGTTACATGGATGTATACATTTATTAGTTTATAAAATTAACTTTAGGATTGGTGCCTTTCACTGTATGTGTGTGTTAGTCACTCAGTTGTGTCTAACTCTTTGTGACCCTATGGACTGTAGCTCGCCAGGCTCCTTTGTCTATGGGGATTCTCCAGGCAAGAATACTGGAGTGGGTTGCTATTCACTTCTCCAGGGGATCTTCCCAACCCAGGGATCAAACCCCAGTCTCCCACATTGCAGGCAGATTCTTTTACTATCTGAGCCACCAGGGAAGCCGCTTTCACTGTATCAGTTCAGTTCAGTTGCTTAGTCGTGTTCGACTCTTTGCAACCCCATGGACCGCAGCACTCCAGGCTTCCCTATCCATCACCAACTCCCAGAGCTTCCCCAAACTCATGTCCATTGAGTCAGTGATGCCATCCAACCATCTAATTCTCTGTCATCTCCTTCTCCTCCTGCCTTCAATCTTTCCCAGCATCAGGGTCTTTTCCAATGAGTCAGTGTTAATTGGTTTGACCTCCTTGCAGTCTAAGGGACTCTCAAGAATATTCTCCAACACCATAGTTCAAAAGTATCAATTCTTCGGCGCTCAGCTTTCCTTATAGTCCAACTCTCACATCCATACATGACTACTGGAAAAACTATAGCTTTGACTAGACAGACCTTTGTTGGTAAAGTAATGTCTCTGCTTTTTAATATGCTGTCTAGGTTGGTCATAGATTTTCTTTCAAGGAGCAAGCGTCTTTTAATTTCATGGCTTTTTTGGAACCCCCAAAATAAAGTCTGTCACTGTTTTCATTGTTTCCCCATCTATTTGCCATGAAATGATGGGACCAGATGCCATGATCTTAGTTTTTTGAATGTTGAGCTTTAAGCAAGCTTTTTCACTCTCCTCTTTCACTTTCATCAAGAGGCTGTTTAGTTCCTCTTTACTTTCTGCCATAAGGGTGGTGTCATCTGCATATCTGAGGTTATTGATATTTCTCCCAGCAATCTTGATTCCAGCTGTGCTTCATCCAGCCCAGCATCTCACATAATGTACTCCACATATAAGTTAAATAAGCAGGGTGACAATATATAGCCTTGACATACTCCTTTACTGATTTAGAACCAGTCTGTTGTTCCATGTCCAGTTCTAACTGTTGCTTCTTGACCTGGTTACAGATTTCTCAAGAGGCAGGTAAGGTGGTCTGGTATTCCCATCTCTTTAAGAATTTTCCAGTTTGTTGTGATCCACACAGTCAATGGCTTTGGCATAGTCAATAAAGCAGAAGTAGATGTTTTTCTGGAACTTCTTGCTTTTTCTATGATCCAACAGATGTTGGCAATTTGATCTCTGGTTCCTCTGTCTTTTCTAAATCCAGCTTGAACATCTGGAAGTTCATAGTTCAAGTACTGTTGTAGCCCAATCTTTTTCTTTTTGTAAAAAATAATTTTATTTATTTATTTTTGGCTGTGCTGGATCTTCATTGCTGTGCGGGCTTTTCTCTAGTTGAAGAGAGCAGGGGCTACTGTCTAGTTGCAGTACATGGGTTTCTCATTGCTTGACTTCTCTTACTTTGGAGCATGGGCTCTAGAGTGCATGTGGGCTCAGTGGTTGCAGTTCCCGGTCTCTAGAACACAAAACTCAATAGTTGTGGTGCATGGTGTAGTTGTTCCCTGGCACATGGGATCTTCCCAGACCAGAGATGGAACTCATGTCTTTTGCATTGGTGGGCAGATTCTTCATCACTGAGACACCAGGGAAGCCCACAAAAATGATTTTTAATCCAGAAGGACCAACAACATAAAAGAATTGGAGAAACAGGTGTTTTTAAATTTCTTCATAATATAATTAACTAATTAATATTTCCTTACCCTGGTTTGATCCCTGGGTCAGGAAGATCCCTTGGAGAAGGAAATGGCAACCCACTCCAATATTCTTGCCTAGAAAATCCCATGGATGGAGTAGCCTGGCAGGCTACATACCATGGGGTCACAAAGAGTCAGACACGACTGAGCGACTCTTCACTTTCTTTTCGCTTTCACTTTCACTTCAGGACCAATAACCACTTAAATATTGTTTCTGGTTCATTATTTGCTAGTTAGATTCCTATTATACTTTGAAGAATTCTGAAAAAAGAATGGAAAACTAATCATTCTCTTCTGTCAGTCATCTTTTGTATATTTTTTAAACTCTCAGAGTAGAGTTAGACCTAAAACCTAATCCAATCTAATAACACATATCCTAAGGTTAAAAATGAAAGTGTTAGTCACAGAGTTGCATCTGACTCTTTGCAACCCCATAAACTGTAGCCCACCAGGCTCCTCTGTCCATGGAATTCTCCAGGCAAGAATCCTGGAGTGGGTAGCCATTCCCTTCTCCAGGGTATCTTCCCAACCCAGGGACTGAACCCAGGTCTCCTGCATTGCATGCAGATTCTAAGGTTAATCACTGATTTTTTTTCCTAAGCCATAATTTTTTCTTAAGCATGGTTACTGGAATAGTGACTGACTCAGTAGGTTTTCAATAAATATTTGTTGACTAACATTATTTTTTAATTGGAGGATAATTGCTTTACAATGTTGTCTTGATTTCTGCCATACAACAACGTGAATCAGTCATAAATATATATATATATATCCCCTCCCTTTAGAGCCTCCCTCTCCTACCATACCACCCCTCTAGGTTGTCATAGAGCACCAGGCTGGGCTCCCTGTGTTATGTAGCTGCTTCCCCATTAGTTATCTATTTTACACATGGTAATGTATGTATACTAATGCTGCTCTCACAATTTGTCCTACCCTCTCCTTCCCCTGCTGTGTCACATGTCCATTCTCTATGTGTTGACTGACTTTTGACTAGTGACAAAAATAAGACCCCCCTCCAACAAAATAAGGACTTCCCTGGTAGCTCAGCTGGTAAAGAATTCGCTTGCAATGTAGGAGATCCCGGTTCAATTCTTGGGTTGGGAAGATCCCCTGGAGAAGGGATAGGCTACCCACTCCAGTATTCTTGGGCTTCCCTGTTGACTCAGCTGGTAAAGAATCCGCTTGCAGGATCCTCTGTGACCCACCTCCCAGAGTAATGGAAATAAAAGCAAAAATAAACAAATGAGACCTAATTAAAATCTTTTGCACAATGAAGGAAACTATAAGCAAGGTGAAAAGACAGCCTTCAGAATGGGAGAAAATAATAGCAAATGAAGTAACTGACAAAGAATTAATCTCAAAAATATACAAGCAGCTCATGCAGCTCAATTTCAGAAAAATAATCAACCCAATCAAAAAATGGGCCAAAGAACTAAACAAGCATTTCTCCAAAGAAGACATACAGATGGCTAACAAACACATGAAAAGATGCTCAACATCACTCATTATCAGAGAAATGCAAATCAGAACCACAATGAAGTACCATCTCATGCCAGTCAGAATGGCTGTTATAAAAAGTCTACAAACAATAAATGCTGGAGAGGGTTTGGAGACAAGGGGACCCTCTTACACTGTTGATGGGAATGCAAACTAGTACAGCCACTATGGAGAACAGTGTGGAGATTCCTTAAAATACTGGAAATAGAACACCAAACGACCCAGCAATCCCACTGCTGGGCATACACACCGAAGAAACCAGAATTGAAAGAGACACATGTACCCCAGTGTTCATCGCAACACTGTTTATAATAGCTATGACATGGAAGCAACCTAGAAGCCCATTGGCAGATGAATGGATAAGAAAGCTGTGGTACATATACACAATGGACTATTACTCAGCTATTAAAAAGAATGCATTTGAATCAGTTCTAATGAGGTGGATGAAACTGGAGTGAAGTAAGTCAGTAAGTCAGAAAGAAGTAAGTAAGTCAGAAAGTCAGTAAGTCAGAAAAACACCAATACAGTATATTAACGCATATATATGGAATTTAGAAAGAGGGTAACGATGACCCTATATGTGAGACAGCAAAAGAGACAACAGATGTAAAGAACAGACTTTTGGACTCTGTGGGAGAAGGCGAGGGTGGAATGATTTGAGAGAATAGCACTGAAACATGTATATTGTCATATGTGAAACAGATCACCAGTCCAGATTTGATGCATGAGACAGGGTGCTCAGGGCTGGTGCACTGGGATGACCCTGAGGGATGGGATGGGGAGGGAGGTGGGAGGGGGGTTCAGGATGGGGAAACACATGTATACCCATGGCTGAGTCATGTCAATGTATGGCAAAAACCACCACAATATTGTAAAGTAATTAGCCTCCAATTAAAATAAATTAATTAATTAAAATTAAAAAAAAAAAGAATCCGCCTGCAGGATTGCAATGCGGGACACCTGGGCTTGATCCCTGGGTTGGAAAAATCCCTGGAGGCGGGCATGGCAATCCACTCCAGTATTCTTGACTGGAAAATCCCCATGGACAGAGGAGCCTGGCAAGCTACAGTCCATGAGGTCAAAAAGAGTCAGAAATGACTGAGTGACTAAGCACAACACAGCACAATAAAATAAGCAAATAGATCATTGAATGTCCATTAGTGTTATAAGGGATAAAATTAAAAGGCTACAAGCTACTTATATTTCACTCATTTAGTATTGACATCAGAAAGTGTCATATTCTATTGTTTCAAGAAAACTTTCTGAGCATTCCGTATGCCTGAGTTCTAGACATGGAATATTGGGGATAACAAAGCAGTGTCCCTCTGCTACAGATCTTACATTCAGTGGGTGAGAAAAAGTCAGTAAAAATGTGTCAGGAAGTAAGAAGTTGTAGGAAGAAAACAGGAATTAGAGAAAGAAGCTAGATAAGGCAAAGGTCTGAATCAGAAAATTGTTTGGTGTGTTCAAGGAACAGCAAGAAGGATGAGTGAGAAAGGAAAGGTAGGCAATGAAGTCACTAAGGTAAGCAAAGACTATATCATGTAGACCCTCAGAGGCCTAGGTAAGGTGTTTGGATTTTACTGAGAATACAATACTATGTCATTAGAGTTTTGAATTGAGGGGCCAGAATGGCGACTGTCAGAGTGACATGATCTATGTTTTGAAAAAGTTAGTCTGCTTGCTGTAAGAAAACGTAAGGGTTCAGTAGTGGAGCCTTTGTAGTGCATACTTTTGATGATGACCACAGGCTAGTATATAATTTTCAAGTCTCACATTTGAACTAGATAGGTAAATTTTGAAATTTAGAAGGCAAAGTCATAACTTCTTTGAGATATATCTAAAGAAATATTTAGGTTTCTAAGTTCTTAATGGCTGACATGGTGAAGGTTAAAATTTGTTTCTTACTGACTCATGTAGTTCACTCATTTAAAAGTATTTATACTAACTATGCAAGGTTAGTCATCTGCTTGACACTCTGAAGACATTCCATGCTCACTAAAGGATGCCTGTTAAAGACTGTTCCTCTGGTATTCACATAGTGGTCACACAGTTATGCTTTTGTAAAATTTGTAAAACTGAGGCATTTAAATTTTAATCAGCTAAGGCCACTTTTGTACTTTGGAGTAGCTGGTAGCACCTTTTAGACCCAGATAAGGGAAAAATGAGTTGGGGGCACATTTTCTTTGAGTTTAATGGCATATATTTAGGTAGCTTGCAGTTACTTATGTGTCTATCTAAGGCATTGTTAGATGTCAGAATGGTGTTGGAAAGGCTTTCATATGCTCCCACAGCCCACTGTGCCTGCTCAGCCAGCAATGTGACAGACAAGTGTAAGTCCAGAGTCTATAGCACCAAATGAAGGCATCCTGAGCACTGTAACTGGCAGCTTGCAAGGATGCTGCCTCCTGGTATTCATGTTCTGTGTAATTGCTTTCCCCTGAGAGTAGGCAGAGCCTAGGGACTCCTTCCAACTGAATAGTGATAGGATGTCACTTCTGTGATTAAGTTGCAAAAGAGATTGTGGCTTCCTCTTGTGAACACATTCTCTCTAGCTGCTTTCTCTCTCATATTCTTGCTTGCACACACTTCCTCTTGCACAAAGGCAGCTGCCATGTTGTGAGATGCTTAGTGTAGAGGCACAAGTGGAAAGGAACATTTATTAAGAGTAACCACTTGAAATAGAATTAATCAGATTTCTATTTGTAACCATCAACCTATAAGAAACTTACAAACAGCAAAAACATCTTTTATAGCTGATATTGGAGAAATTTGATGGGAGTTTCCTACAATTTTCCTAAAAATACGGGGGAAATGTATTCCAGAGATATTTCAGACAATTAATCAAAAATTTACATTTTCTAGATTTAGTGATGTTTGTGGTATATGTCTGTACCTTATTGTTACTGTTACTTATTTTCTCATTTTAAATAAATATTCATTTTCTCACTTTAAAAAACCCCTGAAACTTGACACTCTCCCAAGAAATTTCATTATTCAATGTATTATGTTAAAAAATGGATTATCACTTTTTAAATGTTTTGGAAGATATGCTATGAAAAAAGATAGATAAGATGATCGGGGAAAATATGACTAAAGAGGCCCTTTTTCTATATATAGTGAGATCTCAGATCTCAGCATTTAGTATGCCTAGCACATAGAAAAGTCTCAATAAATATTTGTGAGAGAGGCAGGGAAGGGATGAATGAATTGTACAGAGTCTACACAGGACCACAATCTGCTCTAAATTATGATAGATGTCTCATTATAACTATACTTTGTGTAAAACATTTAACACAGCACTCTGAGGAGTAATTAAAAAATAGAAAGTTAAATTTAAAAGGCACGACTTTATTTATTTGAATCTGATGATCAACACCCAGGGTTTTCTAAGACTTAGAAGTAATTTTTTAAAAGTTAATATAGTCTCTTAGCTATCATATAGCATCACACAAACATAAAGAAAGCAAGTAGAATTATATCTTTTAAAAATAACTTTCCCTGACTTCCCTGGTGGTCCAGTGGTTAAGACTCCATGTTTCCACTGCAGTGGGCACAGGTTCAAACCCTGGTTGGGAAACTAAGATTCCTCATGCCACATGCTGTGGGGCCCCCTACCACCCCAAACAAACCAAGACAAAAAATGCTTTCCCATATTTAGCAAGAGCAATTGAACTTTTGATTTAATTAGATGTCTAAAGGCTATAGAACAAATAGGCGTACCATTCTGTTTGTGATAAAGCTGCATGAGGCCCCTTAATGCTGCAGATATTCTTTCGAGTTGGTATACCACTTGCTTAATCCAATTTGTTCAGTGATAAACATAATTTCCAAGGAATTTTAGAATTATATTGATTTTTACCAAGATCCTAATGACTGAAGTTCATACTATAAGATGAGATGAATCAAATTATAAGTTGTATTCCTTTCTAAGGTGAAAACAATTATAAAAATTCTTCTCTGTTGTTTTCAGTTTTTGTATGTAAATAATCCTTACCTGTTAGACATGGATTCATACTGAATGTAATAAAGTTAACACAAAACAGACACAAAATATGGAGAAAATATCAAAATAGGGATATTTTATTAAATAAATATCTACAAATTTCTGGGGAAAAAATTATAGAGGATTATTGCATAAAAATGATTAACATTTAGTGTTGTTAGGTTTTTAACAGATGCAAAGGGAATATTAATATGATCCTATTTTAGTGCATGCTTTCATTATGCATACTTATGTCAATTAGCAGAACTTATCAACTAAGAGGCAAATTTTTGGAACCAAATGAAAAGCAGAGCCTCTGCTGCAAAATCAGATAATCAGCCACAAAATATCAGAGTTTATTAATGAACTTCATTTGATGATAATTTTCTCTAATTATATAAGCACAAAAAACTAATAATGGCTCCCCATACATAAATACTAATATTTGTTATATTTATTTAAAAATTTAAAATTTGAGCTTTTTATCCATTTTTAATTGTCACAGCCACCTAAATATTAAAGAGTAAGACTACATATTTTTTCAAGATTTATTTATTTATATTTGGCCGTGCTGGATTTTCATTGTTCTGCACTGGCTTTCTCTAGTTGCAGTGAGCGGGGGCTACTCTTCTTTGTGCTGCACCAACTTCTTTTTGAGGTGGCTTTTCTTTTGTCAGAGCACAGGTTCTAGGGTGCCCAGGCTTCAATAGTTGTGGCAAAAAGGCTCAGTAGTTGTGACTTGTGGGCTCCAGAGCGCTAGATCAGTAGTTGTGTTCCATGGGTTTAGTTGCTCTGCAGCAGGTGGGATCTTCCCCAACCAGGAGTCGAACTCGAGTTCACTGCATTGGCAGGTGGATTCTTAATTACTGGACCATCAGGAAAGTCCAAGACTAAATTTTTCTATTTTAAACATTTCAAACTTTTAGCCACTTCTCTTAAGGAAAATGCAGTGGATAGAAAGATTCTAAAAATATTTTTATTTTGTTCCATCTCATTATGGATACAGAAAAACTGACAGGTTATCATTGCTGGATTCACTTTACTCCATGATTATAAACCAAGGACCAATTAAATCTTTACACAGTTCACTGAAAAGCCAAGAATTTATTAAAAGGAGAAGAAAAGGAATGAAAAGGGGAAAATTAAAAGACAAGTTTAAAGTTAATCCTTCAAATTCACTTTGAAGAGTTAGATTTTAATCACTTTAAGAAAACTACTAGAAAAGAATGACTTCTAGGGAACTAATGGTAGACATCAGCTTCTCCTTTTAAGTATATTAATTTATTAATTCATTTGCTCACCAACCTATTGTTCAACACATACAATATGAAGACATACTGTGTACTGAGCACTGTGCTAAATGCTGAGAATATAGCAGTAAACCAAGAAGATATGACCCCTGCCCTCATGGGCTTCAGCCTCTAGGGATGCTTTATCTGGCAAACTAAGAAATACAATTTTGGGTTCAGTTGGTAAGTCATTTCCGATTCTTTGCAATCCCATGGACTGCAGCATGCTAGACTTCCCTGTCTTTCACTGTCTCCCAGAGCTTGCTCAACCTCCTGCCCATTGAGTCGGTGATGCCATCCAACCATCTCATCCTCTGTTGTCCCCTTCTCCTCTTTCCGTCAGTCTTTTCCAGCATCAGGGTCTTTTCTAATGAGTTGGCTTTTCAACGAAGCCTCACAAATTGATAGCAATTTTAAAGAGCATTTTATTATTTGTTTTTAGAGGAAAAATCTTAAAACAGTGTCAAAATGTGAAATAAGTTCAATTAAGATCATCACTTAGCCTTTCTGAAAAACAAAAAGAGAACCAACTTATTGTTCTATCTGCACCAAACTTGAATCAGTAATAACCAGCAGACAGGTAGCATGGAGCATGGCCTACAGGAAAATATATCTGTGCTTCATTTCATTCCTGCTATAGACTCACTGAATCATCTTGAACAGCTAAGTGAACAACCAGGCTTACATTTTCTCACTTATAAAATGGGATTATCTATGAAGAATTTTAAGATATGTGAGATTATAATAGGAGTGCTCAGAGGAGCCACTTACTTCACACTATTACTATACATTAGTTTATCATTGATGATCAATAGGAAAGATATGGAAACAACATCCTGAAATAAAGTCAAGTTCAATGTGTTATATAGGTTCAGGTGTTCTTCATAAGAGACTGAGACTTTTAGCTCACTCTCAAACTCATGTCCATTGAGTTGATGATGCTATCCAACTGTATCATCCTCTGTCACCCTCTTCTTCCTCCTGCCCTCAGTCTTTCCCAGCATCAGGGACTTTTCCATAGAGTTGGCTCTTTGCATCAGGTGGCCAAAGTATTGGAGCTTCAGCTTCAGTGTCAGTCCTTTCAATGAATATTCATGGTTGATTTCTATTAGGATTGACTGGTTTGATCTCTGCTGTCCAAGGAACTCTCAAGAGTCTTTTCCAGCACACCATGGTTCAAAAGCATCAATTCTTTGGTGCTCAGCCTTCTTTCTGGTCCAGGTGTCACATCCGTACTTGACTACTGAAAAAACCTAGCTTTGACTATACAGGCCTTTGTCAGAAGCCTGGCATGCTTCTGGGGCTGCAAAGTCCCAGAAGTCCATGCAGCTGCAAAGAGTCAGACATGACTGAGCAACTTAGCAACGGAATATCAGAAATAAAAGTTTTCTCACTGCCCCATTGTATTTGATGGTGATAGGGAGCACTGATCTGAGCCCACTTCCCCCAACCATAGAGTCACATATCTATTATCACACATGCAGGCAGCTGTGTTTCATAGACATGTTTTAGAAAGAGTCAAAGGCAGAGAATTAACACCTGCATAAAGGATGCAAACCAGGCCATCACATTAAAGAGCATAAATTGATCAAATGAAAATGTAGTAAATGACAGCCTAATGGTCCTCATTCTGTCTTCCTAATTCTCTGTGCACACGATGCTTTTATGCACCACTGAAGTAGAGCCATCACGACCTTCAACTAGCCCCAGTTAGTCTAATTACAGCCTAATGCTCTCCAAATATGTCTGGCATAAAAGCCTGCATAACCTGCATTTCCTTAATTTTCATGGGTTGGATTGAACACTTTTAAAAATCTGAACTATAGTGTAACCTTAGAGTACACACAAATATATATTTTTATGGAAAATGTGCATTTAAACTGTCTTTAGTATAGTAACCTATCTCTGTATACAGATCAGAATTTGTGAAACTAGAAGAGTTTGAAAATTAATGAAAAAATGTGATTAAACTGCTATGAAAACTCTAAGTAAAAGATATTATTAATTTCATGTCTTAATTTTTTATTCACCATGGGCATGCATTTTTATCTTATTAAGACATGGAAAAAATTAGATAGTCGTTTCAGTATAGTATCAGTATAATAATAAAAATAGCCAATAAGCACTAATTGCTTTACCTGAGTTAACTGGTTTAATCCTATAAGAACTCTAATCAGAAAGTACTATTATTATCACTATTTTAGAGATAAAACCAAAGCATACTGAGTAAGTTGTCTCAGGCCATATAACATGTAAATGATAGACCTGGGATTTGAACCGAAGCAGTCTATCTTTAGGTCAGATATTTTAACTACTATACCAACTGTTTCTACAGGTGTAGAAATGCAAGTCAAGGTCTATTGTATGAGCAAGTATTCTTAGACTGTTTCTTAGCTCACAGAACGTTCATGAGGGTCAAAGAACCAGGTGTGGGGCCATCTGGTCTGGAACAACATTGAATATCATGCCACAGACCTGGTTCCTTAAAACCACCTTGTTCCCCTCTGGACAGAACATCACTCTTGAACTACTGACATCAGCCAACCTGAGTTCTGGATGCTGCTGCTGGAATCTACTATGGCACTCCCCAAGACACTGGACACAGCCATCACCTCACCAGAATTGAGTCTGCCAAGTCTCTATTTCTTTGCACACCTAGCCTGCATCCAAGTCTAGCCTTTGTGGCTGATAATGAGTACAGAGAACACATCCTGCAAAGACACTACAGGCAACACATTTGTTTCACGTGAAATAATCATGTAAATCTTTGAGAAAGAAAGCAATTTTTGATGATTGATTATGTGTCACCACTGAGAGGAACTTAAAGTCACCAAGAACATCTTCATTAATTAGGCACAATCAAGCTGTAGAGATAATGGAGAACAGGAGTGTTTCTTCAAGGATGTATTTTCCATTCAGATTAGCAAAAAATATCTCAGGAAATCCTCAGAGGAAGTGAGTAATCACAGGCAATATCTACTGAGTCTACATCTTTCTTTGCACTATGTTTCCCTTTACATGACGCTAATGGAGAAAAAATAGTTTGTTGTTTGAGTGTAAAGACTAAATAATGATAAATTGGTTGCCTGAAGTGCAGTAAAAAAGAAACAAATGGATGTGTGGCATTAACAGAGTTAATTATAGATGCAGATTAAAAGGCAAGATTAAGTAGTGGAAGAAAAGCAGAGAGTCACCTTCGGCCCAGACCCGCCAAGCAGCGGCGGTCAGTCACCTAGCAACAAGTTTCCTATCCCCGCTGTGCTCTTTAATTCAGCAAATCTGCTCAGGATGGCAGGCTGTTCTCCTGACAAAACACATTATGTAGGAGACGGAGGGATACAAAAATCCACTGTACACAGCACTCTGCTCCCTATTGACCACTGATCCTTTCTCTCAATCCACAAAAGAGGCTCACATAATGCCCTGAAAGGAGAAGAGTCTTCACAGAGAAAACATTTGCTTGTAATTGAGATTGACTACATAATGAAAATGATGTTCTTTTTAAAATTCTGCTTGTTGAGGCCACACTTTTTGTCTCCTGGCACTCAAAACACATCCCCGCTGGGAAAAGGGGCAAACATTGTAAAAACTCAAAACTGTGATTTCTTTTTCTTTGCATTGAAAACGCCCATTCTATAACAAAATGGCCAGGTCCCTCTTCTTAGAACTTAAACAAGTGATAAGAAGGTAAACAGGAAAACTTCTATTCAGAGTTGCTGTCACAAATGCTCCCTTTGCTGAAGGCACAGAGGCTTTGCATGCGCATTCATTTGCGCGACTAGACAAAAATGGTAGAGAGGATTCTGATTTCTTGATTGTGCCCTCTGGAAAAAGACCATACACTGCTGGTCAAAACTCGGTCACTGTTTCAAGTATGTGGGTTGAAACACCTATTAAAATCTTAACCTGGCTCAGAGACAAGGAGAGGAGAGACAGCTCATTTCCTTAATCTAGAGGACATCATTAAAGTGACCTGTGTGTGGTTTAAGTTGATTTCCTATACAAAGATTATGTTGGGATCTTTGTGAAGACTGATCCAGCATAGTCACAATTGTTTTAGAACTCGAGCATTAAATCTATTAATTTTGAAATAATACTGAAATTATTTTCAAATTATTAGCAAGCATTAATATATATGTCTGGATTCAAAGACTTTTTATTATATTGGGTTGGCCGATATATGGAAAAACTGACAACCCAATACAAAATAAATGACTTTCACAACAATTAAATGATTTCCCTACACATTTACAAAATTTAAAGTTTTAACTTTTACTGCAAGATGCCTTCAACAAACATTTATAAGGCACCTACCTGTGCCAGGTGCTGTTCTAGATGCTGGGAATCCAAAGATGAAACATACAGGATCCTAGCATTCAACGGAAACTGAGGAATATCACACAACTACAGCATGGTGGGAAGGGCAATGGGATGAAGCTTGGCACAGGGTGTAAGGAAGCACTTAGAGTGTTATACGGCTCAGAATGTAGGGGAAGTGAAATGTAGGGGCATGTGTGGTTAGATGTACGGTCCAAGTGAAAGAGAAGTTCTTGGCAGAGAGAAACCTGTGAAAAGAGTCTAAAAAGAGAAAGAGCATGGTGCTTTGAGTGACTGAGAGAAGTTCACTATGGAGGAGGCTGGAGGTGGAGAGGGAAGCAAGGACCAGATCACATGCAGCCTTGTGTGCCAGGCTAAGGACTTTTCTTGAGAGCAGTGAGGAAAGACTGGTAGATCTTACTCAGGGATAATTAGATTCTCAGTGACATTCACAGGTAACTTTTTTTTGAAGTATAATTGATTTCCAATATTGTGTTAGTTTCAGGTATACTGCAAAGTGATTTGGATATGTGTATATGAATACATACATACATATGTATATATATATTCTTTTCCAGTATAGGTTATTATTATACAGATGATTTTTATTTCCTCTTCCTGACGCAAGCTCTCAGGTAATAAAGGAATTTTAAGTTACTATTTAAGTTAGATGACAGAGTCCAGATTTTGCTGAAAACTCTGATGGGAAAAGAGGATTGTTGGTTTTATTGAATGGTTGAAGGAGAAAAATAATAGTTCAGTTTTCAGGGAACAGTGAGGTTGTTAGTCCTTGATATTACTGAGGCTGCACAGGTTGGCACAGAGTAACACAAAGCAGAAAATACTTGACATTTGGGCATCATTATTATACTGATTTGGAGAAGGAAACGGCAACCCACTCCAGTATTCTTGCCTGGGGAATCCCAGGGACGCCGGAGCCTGGTGGGCTGCCGTCTATGGGGTCGCACAGAGTCGGACACGGCTGAAGCGACTTAGCAGCAGCAGCAGCATTATACTGATTAATACAACTGCATCAGTGACTAGATTAGAGTAACAAAATAGGTTATTTTTCCAACTTTCCATCCTTGAAAGTGAAAGTTGCTGTGCCCTATGATATATATAAAAAAAACCCCACTGATATTGTTTTTACTGTCTTAGTAAATGGACTGAATTGATGGGGTATGCACACTGTGCATCTGGGCTGGAAAATGGAAGATAATGTACAACATAAAACAAATCCGAAGAGACCAGTTTATTATCTACACAGAGACACGATTAAAGACATGTGACTGCACAGTATAGCAATTGCCTAGCAGTTAGTTGTAGGAGGGCGGTGCTGCGGTGCCTGCAGACACGAGTTGTAGGAGGGCATCTGCGGTGCCCTTTTGACCCGGCCACCCCCCTATTTTCTCTTCCCACACTGTCAGGATACAGTTTTATCTTAGCAAGGCACAAGAGGGCAAGTCCAGTGTCCATATCAGAACCAAAGATGAGCCAGTTCTAAACGATGATGGATGTCTGCTGAATGTCACAGCCCCATATTTGCCACGTTGCTGATGACACCCAGTTCAAAGCCGAGCACAGATCAGTTCAGGCACGGCATTTCTTGCTTGGATGGTTAACTAAATTTTTAAAAAGCATGTCAGAACTCGAGAGGTAAAAAGATCATGAAGGGTGACAAAATTGAAATAGTGCTGTAAGGACAAGAGTCACATTAACAGCAAACCCCATACCCCTCCATAAGCAAAGTTGTAACTTTTCCTTGATAGGGTTTTTGGTATATTCTGTGGTAGAATTGGCTCAGACTTTGTAATCAGCCCTTCCGTCATTACATTTCAGCAGAGAGGCTTCTGAGATTAAATAGCTTTCCCGTTGCTACTGTATTCCATTTTTCCAGTAGAAATAAGTAGTTTTGAATATCTCCTCACTCATTAAAACCAGAACTAGTTTCTTGAATGGGAAGAGTTAATTTTTACCCTTTGCCACAGTGAGCAGTGGCCAAACCAATGCTGATGGGCTTAGCAAACTTCAGCATTCCCTTATTCCTTTACCCAAAACATATCCTTGCAAAAGTAGTGGGCATTTCAAGGGCCACTCCACCGTAGCTTTCTTCTTTACCAGGCAGAATCCACTGGGAAAAACAGCATCACAACAATGCCCATCAGTTCCCTATGAAAGGTGAATTTAAACTCTCAAATGAAAATGGGCCATATCAAGTCTACATGATGAACCATAGAGAATTTATGAAATAGAATTATGTCAGGGTCTGTGGAAATGTAAGAATTAGGAAATCTTACTCCAATAGTTTCTTTCAGAGAGTATGCTTAATAACTTTGCAAATATTACCTTCTCACATTTGTGTCTAATCAGTTAAACCACATTATCCTCCCTCTTAGCTTTCTTATAGAAGATTATCTGACATTTAGCATTCACCAGTTTTTCTGAAAAGGTTAATAGTTCACCAGCTGAAGTTAGAACTAAACAGAATTGATCATTCCTAAAACTTTTGGTTGAAATGTGAGGGCTTTGTGTTGACAGCCTAGGGATTGTAATGAGTCTCCAGTACATTCTTAAGGCTTGTTTCTTTGCCCTGTGAATGGAAAGAGTAAAATTATAGTCTCTAGGTGTTTTCCACGGTTCTTTCACATGTAGGCTCCCCGACACCAATTAAAGAGATTATGTCATCAAGTGAGAGGAAAGCTGTAACTTGTATGCTAATGCTGTGATTACTTGAGACAAGGTCACAGGACCCAGTGGCATAGCAGCTGACCTTCAAAAAATTAACTTTGAGCTCAATTCCTAATTAACCTTTTTCAATACAAGAAAGTATAATTTCAGGCCATCAGCCTCCCCAAATATTCACTTTTTCTTGTACTATAAATGTGTTACCAGAATTAATTATTAGTAACTGTCAAGAGATTTTTTTTTTCCCCTTAACGACATAATCTTTGAGGATGAAATTTTATTTCCACTCAAAATATTTGGTTTTCTCAGGGAGCAACACTGCGGAAAACACACTTAAACCTCAAGAAATATAGTGTTAAAATAAGTTCATGTTGGTGCACAAAAATGTCAAATAAGTATTATACTTTGAATAATCAACACCATGAGATTAGCAATCATGTGGACATATGGAAATATATGTACATTTTAAAAGATTATATTGAAATCCAAAAATTCTTTCTTTGATTTAATGTTCTCTGTAATTCTTAAAACTTTGCTCTGCTATATCATGTGTATTTTATTCCAGAAATAGCCCTCTGATAAAAGTGTTCTAATTATATTAGCTCTTATTTAGTCAGACCTGACATTAATAGCTGATGGACTTATTTCTAATAATCTCTGATGTCCTCTGGCTGAACAAAAAAAAAAGTAACTTTTAAAGTACTTCTATATAATGAATGATTGAAGGGTTTGGTCCTGATATTCATGGTTTGCCTCTGAAGATTATAAGGATTCTCTGAATAAATTATATTTACATTATTTAGTAGTTTCCCTCTTATGACCTCCATATTAAAGTGACATCAAATTTTAAATCAAAAATAGCATTTTAATGCCATGATGCATGAAATACTTTCAATGCAACTTAAATTCTACTACTTGCTCCTTTGATCATTTTACATCCAAATTGTAGGTAACTTGGGCCAAAATATTGTTTAGTAAATTATTCAGAAACAATCCTAGCAACATTTGCATTTTTCTGTTTTACATTTTCCCCAGTTTTCGCAATAGCAGTACTTTTTATTGTTAGTATTGGACAGTGCTGCACAAAATCCTGCAATAATTTAATGGAAAGATATCATAATTATTACTCTTCTGGCTAAAATACCCCAATATTCAGGCCTGAAGTGTATTGTGGTAGAAATAGAGCAATAGACTTTTAAAAAAGACACCCACAATAGGCTTTTTAAAAGAGTGTCTTTCTGCCATGAAATACACTGGCAGATACAAATTTTTCATATACTTTGTCTTCTGAACAGTGTACAGAGGAATACACTGCTGTTTTGTTTATCAGTTGTATTTCTCTTGGAGCATTCATACATAGCAGGATTGAAAATAAGAGCAAGGACCAGTAATGAGACACAATTAATGTCTTGCATAGGTTTCACTCAAATCAGAAAAATGACACCAAGGACATGGTAGTGAGCACAATAGAAAACAGTGGGAGCACAGCTGGAAAAGTTGCCTTGATATATAAGTATGCAATTGGCATCGATCCTTAGGCTTTTAGGATGAGGCAGGGGGAAAAAAATCTTCCAGCTCTCCATCCAATCTATAAAATAAAGAAACACGTCATGTTGGAAAAGCAAACAAAAAGTGCACTTCTTAAAGCAGATTTTATGTAGGTTTAACGTTGTTATAAAATTTAAAAAATCCTGGATAGGACAGCTCAAGGTCCTTGTAAAATGAGTGTGTGCGTGTGTGTGTGTGTGTGTGTGCATGTGTGTGTTTATGTATATATACTTGTCAATGGGGAATTGGGCTCAGAAGGAGTTTAACATGGCTATGAAATGGAATTTTCAATTTCAGGGTACAGTAAAATGACTTCTGAAATCACCATCAACACATTTGTTCCATTCCTGGTGGATTCTTTTGTACTGCCTGATTCCCTTGAATTCATTTAAAAAGAAACAGTGTTATGACAGGATTTGGGATGTTAAATTGGTCCCATTCTTCACTCGGTGACTTAGGATGACTTAGAGAGCAAATAGACATCTAATACACACTATGGACATTTACTCTTTTTTTGGTCAGCTGAAATACATATCAATGCACAAAAGGTATTAATTCTAGAAGGGTCAGTTATTAATACATTTTATTAAATCTTAGCAGTTAAATGTGTTAAAAACATGTGTAATAGAAATGAAATAATTATTGGATTTTAGTCCTTCTCTAGAATTGTCTCCTTGGTACACAAAGGAGATGAAATGCAGGGGTTCTTTCCCCAGCTCTCATTGAACCCTATTCTACTCTTCTAAATGCCCTGGATTTGGGAAGAAGGCATTGCTCTCAAGTTCCCAAGGAGAATGCTTTGTTTAAAATATCTAGAAACCACTGCCACCCTCAGTGACTATGTATGCCAGCTGTAGAATGCCACGTCCCATAAACATACACATTTCCACCATTCTCCATAACCATTCTACTTTCTTGACCCCTTTAACAGCTGTCTGCCTATTCATTAACACAACTTAAAACTGTCACTGAATTATTCTCCATATTATTTAATGATTATTATTTTATATTTAATATTTATATTATATATTGAATTTTTATCATTTAACAGATTAGTCATTGAGCTATTTAAAATCCTAAAAGATGAGCTGTTAAAGTGCTGCACTCAATATGTTAGCAAATTTGGAAAATTCAGCAGTGACCACAGGACAGGAAAAGGTGAATTTTCATTCCAATCCCAAAGAAGGGCAATGCCAAAAAATGTTCAAATTACCATACACTTGCACTCACTTCACATACTAGCAAGATTATGCTCAAAATCCTTCAAGCTAGGCTTGTTAAAGTACATGAACTGAAAACTTCCAGATGTACAAGCTCTGTTTAGAAAAGGCAGAGGAACCAGAGATCAAATTGCTGACATTCATTGGATTAAAGAGAAAGAAAGGAAATTCCAGAAAAAAATATATTTCTACTTCATTGACTACGCTAAAGCTTTTGATTGTGTGGACCACAACAAATCGTGGAAAATTCTTAACGAGATGGAATACCAGACCACCTTACCTATCTCCTGACAAACCTGTATGCAGATCAAGAGGCAACAGTTAGAATCGGACATGGAATAACGGACTGGTTCAAAATTGAGAAAATAGTACAATAAGGCTGTATATTGTTACTCTGCTTATTTAACTTATATGCAGAGTACATCATGCGAAATGCTGGGATGGATGAATCACAAGCTGGAATCAAGATTTCTGGAAGAAATATCAACAACCTCAGCTATGCAGATGACACCACTCTAATGGCAGAAAATGAAAAGCAACTAAAGAACCTCTTGATGAAAGTGAAAGAGGAGAGTGAAAAAGTGGCTTGAAACTCAACATTTAAAAAACTAAGATCTTGGCATCTGATCCCATTACTTCGTGGCAAATAGAAGGGGAAAAAAGTGGAAGCAGTGACAGATTTTCTTTTGGGGGGCTCCAAAATCACTGCAGTTGGTGACTGCAGCCATGAAATTAAGTCTCTTGCACCTTGGAGCAAAAGCTATGACAAACCTAGATAGCATATTAAAAAGCATCCTATGGTTTTTCCAGTAGTCATGTATGGATGTGAGAGTTGGACCACAAAGAAGGGTGAGTGCCAAATAACTGACGCTTTGGACCTGTGGTGCTGGAGAAGACTCTTGAGAGTCCCTTGGACTGCAAGGAAATTAAACCAGTCAATCCTAAAGGAAATCAACCTTGAATATTCATTGGAAGGACTGGCACGAAAGCTGGAGTTCCCATACTTTGGCCACCTGATGCAAAGAGCCTACTCTGGAAAAGCCCCTGATGCTAGGAATGATTAATGGCAAAAGGAGAAGAGGGCAGCAGAGGATAAGATGGTTAGATAGTATTACAGACTCAATGGACATGAGTTTGAGCAAACTCCAGGAGATAGTAAAGGACTGAGAAGCCTGGCGTGCTGTAGTCTATGGGGGGTCTCAAAGAGTCAGACACGACTGAGCAACTGAACAACAACAACAACAGAAATTTCACTGAATTATTCTCCACCTTATTTAATTAACAAACATTTGATGAACACCTCCTGTTTCAGTCCCAATTCAACCTCTAGTTAGCTTTATCCCTTTGAGCAAAGCCCTTAACCATTCTTGGCCTCATGTCTTTTCATCCTTAAAATGAAATATTTTAAACCCCTAGTGATTCTATACGAACTCTCTTGTCTTTTGAAATCTTTTTCTGGAAAAAAGACAAAGCACATATAAATGGATATTAACACATATACCATCAAAGTTTTCCTTTAATCAATTCACTAATTGATACCTATGTACATATGGCAAATCTCATATCAAAAATTAAACTGCAGATATCTTCACACTTCTAAGTTATAAGTGATAGGAACTAGATGGTCTCACTTAGTTCCTATTATTTATAACCTCATTTCGTTCATTTAGCTAAAACATATTTGAAGTATCAAAATCCAAGACAATATGGGGAGTTAGATAATCCAGCGAAATCCACTGTAATGAGATCTGATACTTATACAAAGGTATGCAAAAATGTATGTTGTTATTGTTGTTTAGTTGCTAAATCTTCTTGTCTCTTTTGCCTCCCTATGGATTGTAGCCCACCAGGCTTCTCTGTCCACGGGATTTCCCAGATAAGAATACTGGAGTGGGCTGCCATTTCCTTCTCTAGCAAAAATGTATACACAGATGCAGAGACAGATGCATGTATGTATGAAAAGGAAAATGTGCATGGGTACAATACTTACACATGATTTTGTTTAAGTAAAAATTGATGAAAATGTTTGGGTAGAAATGCCTTTTAATCATTATTGGTGTGTGTCAAGCATGTGTGAAAACATCTGAAAAGTATTTAACAAAGGAGTTTTGGGACTTGTGGTTTACAAATCCTTTAAATCATAGCGTTATGAAGTAAGACACTGCGAAGGAGAAAAAGGCTCTGGGAAGGGAGAGGCTTCGTCAGTCACCTCCTTGTGGAACAGCTCAGGGTACAGCCGGGAGTGGCAGGTAAACCCAGTGGTTGCCCTGGGCTAGCCTCCCAGAGTGCCAGGCTAGGAGAAGTTGGGGAGCCAGGGCTCCACAGGGAACACTAAAGGAAGCCACTCGTGGACCTGGGCAGAGCTGTGCTGTTTTACAAAGATTTCCTTACAGAGAAAACAAACTCAAACGTGTATTAAGCCAGCACTTCTCTGCAATTCAGTAGCACAGGGAGAGAAAAAGAGGGAACTGGAATTTTTTAAAGTGGATTTGCAGTTAATTGTGTTACGATGCTAAGAGAAAAAAAAAGGCCATCCTGTGGTTAGGACTCAGAGCTTCCACTGCGAGGAGCTCGGGTTCTATCCCTGGTCAGGGAACTAAGATCCCACATGCTGCACGGTGCCACTAAATAAATAAAAAAGGTTTGGAGTCCAGCTTTCTTTAAAAAAAAAAAAAAAGGCCAACACGCAACATAGCCGAATTTAGCTTGACAGTGGACTCAAATCTTTATATTAAATACAATTGTTGCTTCTATTTTAATGAAACCGTGAATTCTGAATTTATTTGAACTGATACTGATCATTTTTTTTTCAGTCGTTAATTTTCAAATAACGTAAACATCACTGGAATAGTTGGGAACAGGGTTTACTCCGCCACCTGCTGGTCATTTAAACATACTGCTGCTTTCCGGAGCTCGCCACAAAAAACAGCCTCAGCCCTGGTTGGTGAAAACACCTTATTCTCCTAAAGGGGAATAAGGGAGAAATCACCAGGCCCGGGTGGTGATGGAAACAGCACTGGATTTGCCATCAGAAAGCCTGGGGCAGGCGTCACAGTTTTGTCATTTCTTCTTGGCCAGCTGCTTAACGTTTCCTCCACAGCCGGAGCAGCTCTCCTTTCCTTTCAACGTGACAGTTATATCCAACCCCTTAATTTCCTCCTCTGTCTGACAGGTGTTATGAGACCTGCTTTACATATCTCAAATGGGAATATGCCTTTAAAACTGTAAGGAATTGTATAAAGAAATATATTGGTCAGAATTAGGGGTTGAAATAACATCATACTGCCTGCAATCTGTGTTTCATGTGGGCATCGTCACAAAGCTTTTAAAGTCCAAAATCTAACTGGAGTCACCTTAAGTCATCTCAAGAAAAATGTTAACATATAAATGCCTTCTATATACTTGCAGGTACACTGATCCAGTTTCCAACTTCAGCAGACCCCCCGACCTGTATCATCCTTCCATCTTTCAAAATTGCCTATTCCAATAAAATCCTAAAAAGTTCCAAAATTTGTGCTTTGAACAGAGAAAGTACCAGTAATCATAACAACAAAATTACCTTCATGATCTCTTCTAGTTATGCTGAATTATAGTTATTCAAAATTAGTCTTCATGGCACTCAGGGGGAAAAAATGGAAATATACAAAGCATAAAGGCCAAAATGGAAATGATTAACATTGCCACATCGAGCTCTTTTTTTTTTTTTCCTACCAATTTCTTGATTTCCTAGCTATGGGCTATTATTCTGGTTTTAAAAACCCCAGTAAAATTTCCACAATTTATCCTTGTGAGGGAGTCTTGTTGAAATTTAATATAAATTTGCAGGTATTCACAAAAGGCAGGTCAGGCAAAATCACATTCTCGCCAGTTGCTTTATTTCTTCACATAAATATCCCTTGAAATTGGCTTTTTCATGCTCCTGAGTGGCTCGGCTCTGCAGTCACTCTCACAAAACAAACATTGAATTCGGAATGTAAGCAAGCCACTAAGTCAGCTTCAGGGAGACAACGTCTTCCTTGTCACTTGATTTTGCCTTTTCTCTTTTAGAAGAGGAAAGTTCTTTTCCCCTCCTATTTGCAGACCACCCAAGAACTTTTTTGTTTTTCTCTTTAAATCTGAGAAAGGGGAGAAAAGGAGACTTGTTGCCCTTAGCAGTTCTTGGGCTTTTCTCCCAATGGGGTAAGTTAATTATTTTAACCTACTGATGAGGGGTGGCTGGGCAGTCGACGTGGGCGGAAGGGGGAACAGGTGTTTCAAACACCTGCATTTCTAGGCTTAATTACTCTGAAATCTTGTATGGTCTCAACTGCATTCTCCTTTCTTTACAGAGGCTCAGGGGAGGGATTCATTTGTGGAGTTCTTGACTAATTGTAGCATAAATATGCAACCACTTTTGGCCAAACAAATTATTTTCTTTAAAGTAAAGTCCAGGTAAATTTAATTAGGAGAAAGGTGATTGGCAGGTATTACCCTGAATGCCAGGATTAAAAGTCTGTTGTTAAAAGAAAAAGGCAGAGTCAACTGTCGACCATGTTCTAGTAGTTTTCTTCTCACGCCGATGAGTTCAGGTAAATAATTTTGGAAGTCTTCCATGTTGTGTGACATATATACCACAATTCCAAAAAGTAATTTTTTTCTTCAACTGAATGCATAGAAAACATGCTTTGAAAAGATGTTAAGATAACCTGTGTACCAAAATGAATATTTAACATGAAATTTTATTTTCAGCTTAAATGTTTTCTTAAACATGCATGTGTGCATGTCCCTTCAGTCATCTGACTCTGTGACCCTATGGACTGTAGCCCACAAGGCTCCTTTGTCCATGGAATTCTTCAGTCAAGAATCCTGGAGTGGATTGCCATGCCTTCCTCCTGGAGATCTTTCTGACCCAGGGATCCAACCTGTGACTCTTATGTCTCCTGCATTGGCAGGCAAGGTCTTAATCACTAGCGCCACCTACAGTTTATAATAATTGAGTGCTTCCCTTGTGCCAGGCACTCCTTATATATATATTTTCTCATTTGATCCTCACCACCAACCCTGTGAGATATTTCCTCTTGCAAGCCTCATTCTATAGATGCAGAAGCTGAGGCATAAGGAGACTAATTAATTTCTCCAAGGCCAGTGGTTAATAGAGATTCCTACACAGGCAGCAAGGTCTATGGCTCCCATTCGTATCATTCATTCACTAAAAGTCAGTCTCCCTACATTGAACGGTGGGATCTCCAGGAATACTTCCTGTTGACTTCTAAGGGTGGTAGTGGTAAGACAGGGATTAGAACTTCAGTGCTGAGCCAAAAGATCCAAGAGTCCTGTTTTCTAGTCCTGAGTTGTGAGAACAGCCCTGGGTCACACTTAATACTCTTTAACAAATAATATGGAAAGATTCTAGAAGAAGCACAGGACTCCAGGGTGAACCAGGCCTTGGAGCCAAGAAATCTTGATTGCAATTCTGACTTGGAAAACTAATCATTTTGGAACGAATCCTTCTGCTCAATGAATAAGTAATCTGTGGTCCAGAGAAATTACGAGAGGTTTGGTCCAACCTTCACAGTGGGATCAGAGTCCAGTGCAAGATTTAAATCCAGAAATACTGTTTCACAGCCAGTGCCTTTTCATTCCCAGTGACCGATTTTTCTTCCTTAGGTGAGGATAATTAGACCAATCAATTGGACCAACAATTTAATGACCTTGCCATGTGACTGACTTCTTGTGTACTGGTGAAAAGGGCACTGGAATGGAAATACAATCTGTTACTGACTTAATGGTTCTCATAGGCAGCAGCTAAATGTGCTCACTTGACACAGAAAATCAGGTGTCAACACCGGCTGACTCTGGCAAGTAAACATTCTGACCTCAAACAAAGGAGCCTTAGTTCTTGCTCCCACTTTCCTTTCTGCCTGCCCATTTTCACCTGTATTTTCAGGCTGTGGAGGTATGGAAACAGGAAAAGGGGGACTCCCTACTGGAGGAACTTCCCTCTGTCTCCTGGCAGACCCCAGCTCTCCATTAGGCCTGGCTCCACCACCATTTCCTCCTTACAGCCTGCTCCCAGTCTCCTTTATGACAATAAGTTGCCTTGGAATGGAGGTCAGTTAAGATATTTTAAAATCATGAAAAGGGACGGCTGCACAATTGCAGCCTGAGTAATGTGTCCAAGATTCCGTTGGGACACAGTAGGTCTTAAGGCAGGAGGTTATGATACAGATTAAATGATGAATTTCAGAAGAAGCCCAATGTTGCAAGGAAAGGAAGCTTACGTGATTGGTTGTATCTCAGATGAAGGGCAGGTATATAGAAGGTTGGTGCATAACAAAATTTGAGCATAGGGAGAGCTCATCCTAGCAGCTCCTGGGTTAGTCTTAGAAGGTCCATCTAGGTGTTTTGAGTTTCTCAGATCAATAGTCCTTACCAAAATACAGAGTGATCACTAATTACCTTTGCCCACACTTGTATTATATATAATACTAAGTATTGAACAGCAGTGCTTCTTAAACTTCAGACATACACATCAGTCATCTGGGGATCTTGTTAAAGAATCTGATCTAGGATGTTCCAGGTGGGCCTGAGAGTCTGCATTTCTAACCAATTCTTAGGTGATGTTGATGATTCTGGTCTGTTGATCCTACTTTGAGTAGCAAAGAGATGCCATAAATTGAGCTGATTATTTAAGAAGACAGTTCTGTACTATTGAATAATAGTGAATGAAAAAATGTAAAGTCTTAGGGGAGGATTTTTTAAAATATTAATTGCACTTTTGCATGTATTCTGCTAACACTGTGTGGCTTGGCTTACATTTTTCATATATTTAAACTAGTTGAAGGAATGTGAACCAAAAAATTGCTAAGTCTAACTCACATGTTTATAAAATTCTTGTTGACTGTGATGTATAAGTCTGCATTATAGATGTTTGAAGGGTTTAAGAGAATCAGATATGCTGAAGTTACAACTGTAGTTTGAAAAAGTAAAGGGAATTTGAATAACTATATAAAGTGGCATAAAACTTTAGGGGAATTTGATCTTTAGGTAATGTGTTTGGGAGTGTTCTCTCTTTTCTTCTTATGATCTCTCAATGCTCAAATTTTGTTATGCACCAGCTTTTTACATACCTGCCCTTCACCTGAGATACAACCAATCACATAAGCTTCCCTTCTTTGCAACATAGGGCTTCCTCTGAAATTTCTCATTTAATCTGTATCATAACCTTCTGCCTTAAGACCTGGTGTGTCCCAAAGGAATCTGATCTTTTAAATTTGAATTAATTAAATATTAATCAAAGAATTAGAGAAACATTTAAGTAATTTGTAAATTAAACAAAAATTATAATGAAAATGGGAAAATATTGAGAACGGAATGACAATAAAATATTACATATAAAAACTTGTGGGATAAAGCTAAATTGATAGTTATAGAAATATGCCTAGTTTCTAATACTTAACATTAGAAATGAGGGAGGGATGAAATTAGAAGTTAGAAAAAGAATAACAGGATAAATTGAGAAAGAAGAGAAAGAAAATAATAATAAAGAGTATAAATTAGTGAAATAGAAAACAAGGAGAATCAACAAAGTCTTAAATCAGCTATTTGAAAAGACATAAATTATGAATTTCAGTGAGGACTGATCAAGTAAAAGATAGTGGGCACACAGAAGCAAAATCAGGACTGAAAAGGAAGCACAACTACTGATGCTGCAGAGATTTTTTTTTAGTTATGAGGCTATATGAACTGTGGCAAATACAACTGAAAACAGGAGAAATGGAAGAATTCTTTAAAAGGAATATAAATCATAAAACTGACTCAAGAAAAAATGGAAAACCTGGATGGTTCCACCAGCATCAAAGAAATTGAATAAAAAATTCCCCAGAGTTCGAACACAACTCCTTACTTTTTACAGTTTAGCAAACATGACAGGCGCACAGAAAAAAAGAGAGAGAGAGAGCACACTCCCAAACACATATCTAAATGGAAATTCCAGGTGGATTAGAGACTTCAGGGTGAAAGGCAAATGTAGAAAGCTCTTAGAAGATGAAGATGGCATGAGGAACTATTTTTTAAACAAGTCATTAACCGCACAAACTGTTGAGGCAAAGATGGGCAGAAAAGCCAAAATACCACAAGGGGAAAACCTGGAGGTAATATTTTATACTCCCCAAGTTGGCAAAAAGTTTAAACGTACGACCAAAGCAAGAGTTTGCAAGTATGTGGAGGAACGGAACTTCAATACACTGCTGGTGGGAGTGTAGATTTGCATAACCACTTGGGAAAATAATTTGGCCTTATCTTAAAAAATTTAAGATATTCATGCTATATGACCTGGCCATTAGATACATGCACAAAGGAAAATTATATATAGCACCGGGAAACATGCAGGAGAAAATTCATAGCAGCAAAATCCATAATGGTTAAAAAAAACAACAACCTGGAAACAACCAAACGTTCCTCCATAGAAAAACAAACTGTGATACTAGTCATGAAAGTGAAAGCTGCTCAGTCGTGTCGACTCTTTGCGACCCCATGGACTATACAGTCCATGGGATTCTCCAGGCCAGAATACTGGAGTGGGTAGCCTTTCCCTTCGCCAGGGGATCTTCCCAACCCAGGGATCGAACCCAGGTCTCCAGCATTGCAGGTGGATTCTTTACCAACTGAGCTATCAGGGAAGCCCGATACTAGTGATACCACAGAATATTATACGATACTGAAAATGAATGGACTGAAGGAACACGCAGTATAGATGAATGGCAGGAACACAACGTCACAGATGAATCTAAACCTCGTCTCCCAAGCCCCGCCGGAAGCCGTGGGCAGCTGCCCCACGTTTCTTCGCTGAACTTCCACTGAATTTACTGTCAGGACCTGATGTTTTGTGATGCACTGTTCTCCACGTAAATTTCCTCCAGCAAGTATCAATACATAGTGAGCTCCCCTTAAGTGAGTGAGCTCCCCTTAAGTGAGCGAGCCTATGGGAGGTGCTGTAAGGATGCAGATATGCACATAAAATAGTCCCCAGTCTCCAGTTCTAAAGAGTAAGCTATCAAAACGCTGGGAAATTAGGCAAAGCTTTGTGGCTGAAGCTGCTCTCCCAAAAGGCGTAAAGTGCCAGGTGGTCAAGCGGTTTGGGCGTGGTCCTGGTGCCATCCCACACACCAGCGGTGTGACCTGGGCCAAGTCATTTTACTTTTCTGTGCTTTTGATTTCCATCTGTAAAGGCACAGTGGTGCCACCCACTTCCTGGGTCGTGGTGCGGGCTACATCAGATGATGCAGAATGGTGTGCTGAGGTCACTGTCTGGCACAGAGCAGGCACAGGGGGGAACCAATGCTTACTGTGTGCCTATTAGCAGTGCAGATGGCTAGGATTTCAACACGTGGAGATGGTGTGGGCAGGAAAAGTTGCCTCTCTTGAATAGTCGAGTGTGCTGGAGCGCTGAGTTGAGGCAAGAGGAGAAGGGTGAGGTGAGTGGCTGGATCTACCTTGGAGACAAAGGCTGCATCTGAATTAAGTGTGTGCCTTGTCCTGTGGGAGAAGGTAGTGGGCAAGTTGGCCAACTGGACCCTGCTTGTCTCTAAGAAGGAGGAGTCCCTGTGTCCCTATGGAGAGAGAGTAGAAGCAGGGTAACTGATTAAAACCACTGAAAATTGTACTGTTTTGGCCGTAGTACAAAAATAATAATGCCATTAATCGTTGGAAATTGTAATGATAGTATTTTTATATTTTGCTTTTATGGAAACAAAAATAAATAAAAATTGACATAGAATTCTACTGTATAGCTTTAACTGCAATTTCATTAGTAGTCAAAATTTCCAATAATGTTGTTGATAATCATTTCTATTGCTAAAACTGAGTAGCAAATACTAATATTAGAAAATCTCATCACATAAGAATCTGTGAGAGTGGCCCAGTGCTATCAGTTACAGACCTGGTTAGCATTTCCTGACCCACTTCCCTATCCTGGGAGGTAGGCAAGGGGCTGGGGGATGCTTAAAACCAGGACTTGCCATGCTGTTTTGACTTAGAAAATGCTTTCTTGGTTTTATTTTAAAATTATATGGTAAATAGGTTTGTCAAACCTAAACTATAAAAAATTACAGTTTTCATCTAACAACAACAACAACAAAAGGCGAGTTGACTTGCTTCATAGTCTTTGCAACATCTTTAAAAGCTGTAATGTTTGCCCAATCCACTTTGGTGCCCATGCTGGACCAGAAAACCCAGGAAAGAGCCTCTTAGCTTTATCAACTGAAGAAGGAGAAAAAGGATCTGTTCCCGTTACATATAGTTTATTCTGGGCCTTTGAGTCTCTTTGTGACCCTGCCAAAAATAAACATAAAATAATTAGGAATAAATATTATGAAGTTTATTCTCTTTGTGATTTTCCTGGCAATTAACATGGAGCCCTCTAGAGTTTAGATGAGATGGGTGGCAGCTTCTGTGACTAACAGCTATAGACAACAAAGCAAGAATATAGACAACAAAGAAGGAAGATTTCTTTGTTTCATAACTAATAAATGAAAAACCTTTCCTCCCCTTTTCTAAATACCTGACTTTTCCTCCCAAGAATTCTCAAGATTATGGTTAAGTCTCACTCACTGAATTCGCAAGTCAATAAACCTAGAAAATGGATTGAATTGTTCATTATGATATAACCCATTTATAAATTAATTGTAAGAGAGTAAATCTTCCCATAATAAAACCAATGTTTTTCTTGCATTCTACTTCCGTGAACTACTAAAAATAAATCTGCTTATTTGACTCAACTATAGATTTGTTTTGAAAATCTGAAAGACTGAATTTTGCTAAGTACAGATGTTGCTTATTTCCATTGCCTGGGTGTTACCCAGAGAATGTGCAAAGAAATATTTGTAACCTACCAGTAAATGCTAGAAAATATGCCAGGAAGTTTGCAGTCATATAAGATGTCTACGTATACTGACAAAGAAAAACATTCCTTCTTAAAAATGAGTTTCAAAAAGATTTCTTACTTTTATAATGCATTGTAATGCTACAAATAAACAATCACCACGGTTTCCTTTCTTTAAAATGAATAATGTATAGGTATTTGAGTTTTCACCATCAAACACCACAGCTTATGAGATAGTTCAGAATGCAATGTAATTATATGACCTCCACAAATGCTCCACTGAAATGGAAATAATGGGAGTTGATCACACTTCCTACTGAAGAAGAATTCCCAATGCTCTGTTAATGATAGAAACCCTATTCGTTGCTCTGACTTAGACACACAAGTACTCACAGTGCAAAAATACAGAAGTTTAACCATGTACAGTCACTAAGCAACAATGAGGAACATTTATTGAGAGCATGCCATGTGCCTGGGTACTTCATGTGTAAGCGCTTCTTTCATTTAATCATAGCAACCTGATGAAGTTGATACTATTGTCATCATGTCCATTTTACAAATGAGGAAGAAGTATGCAAGAGAATGGTCCCAGATCACAGTTCTCTGAGATACAAACTGCTCACCACTCTGCAGCTCCACGTCCCAGAAAGCTCAGATACAATGACCAATGCTGCCAAATGCTGGCCTGGAGTGGACTTTGCACAGAGTGGTGATGGATCAGTGCTGGCAGAGCAGAAAGAACTCACTCCATCTGCTCTTCTTTCTAGAGACCTTTCTACAGACGTGAGAAAGACTCAGGTAGATGGAGCTGGGGCTCCACCTCCTGCTCTTCTCTCTGCCGCTCTTTGCTCTACACTGCTTTTTTTTTTTTTTTTTAAAACAAATGTACCAGTTTTATTGGCCTCTACTCGAACAGCTTGGCTACTGGCAAAACTAATGGAAGGAGAAGTGAAGTGAAAGTCGCTCAGTCCTGCCCTACTCTTTGCAACCCCATGGACTATACAGTCCATGGAATTCTCCAGGCCAGAATACTGGAGTGGGTGGCCGTTCCCTCCTCCAGGGGATCTTCCCAACCCAGGGATCGAACCCAGGTCTCCCACATTGCAGGTGGATTCCTTACCAACTGAACCACCAGGGAAACCCAATGGGAGGGGAGCTTTACTATTAATTCAAAGTTGCAAACTAGGGGTTTCTCAAGTTCAAGTCCCCTGTGTCAGGCATTAGCTATCACAGCTAATCAGAATCATCACCATGACTAAGTGGCTGATAGATCTTCTATTCTGGGGAACAGGATTGCATCATCAGTTTCTCTGTCGTTGATATTATTACATAGAAGTGAGTCAAATCACTGCCTAAAAAGGTCTAAAACATCTGATTGGCTGGACCATAATTTAGTCATTTTGTTCATCTAAACATGGCTTAGACCGAAAGAAAACATCCTGCCCAATAGCTGTGTCTCTCCTCTTAATGTTATGGCACAGTGAGTTTCTGCAGCGTGGAGCTACGCCACCCTCCATTCCTGCGTTCAGTCAGCAGCTGCTGACCTCTCTGATGAGCCTCAGGTAGGTACTGGACTTTTATAGTTACGATGCCCACTTTCAGAAGATGGAATCTTCCAGGGGAGTGAGACAAGCAAAGCAGCCATACTATAAAGCATAACCATAAAAAAGGAAAGTTGAAGGGTTTATGTGAGAACAGAAGAAGGGCACCCAATTCCGAATAAAAAGAATGAGATAAGGGAATGGCTGCCCACTCCAGTGTTCTTGCCCGGAGAATTCCATGGACAGAGAAGCCTGGCAGGCTACAGTCCACGGGGTCACAAAAAGTCGGACACGACTGAACAACTAACACACACACACACACACACACACACACACACACGAATTACTCAGAGTGAATGGCCTGAGGAAGGAAAGAGAAAAAGGCAAGACAGCTAGAGGGAATAGCACGGGAAAGGTTCTGAGGTGTGAGAGAGTACAGAACATCCATGGAACTAGGAGTGCCCACAGATCAGCTATTTGTATTCAGATTTACGTGAAGAAGATTGTATCTTTGTCCAACTGGGTTTGGAAACATACAGCTGTAATCAAAACCAAGTCACAGGAAATGCTTGGAGGAAATGTGGTAGGAGTCACCTCTGTTTGCATCTCATGCTGTGAGATGTGCGGCTCTGCACACAGGAAGGCACTTGAAGGCTCAAGCAGCCTGGCGGTGGAATGAACGCCTTCCCCTCCCCACTCAAGCTGAGCGCAACTTAGATGCATTCTTCTCACTTTCCTTGAGTGATGACTTGGATCTCTGGCCTTAGGGAGCAGACCGCACATTAAGGTTCTGTTCGTCTCAGGATGGCCATGGCCCCTTCTGCCTGCCAAGGAGGGTTTCCCACTCTGCCTATATCTGAAACAGTACTGACAGCAGTGACTGGAGTGAGAATAAGGTGACCCTCCGGCAGCACCTCTGTGGAAATCTAGAAGCAGAATCCTGGCTAGGTGGCAAAAGAAAGAGGGTACCCCTCACTTCATGGTATCTGGGAGCTCAGGCCAGCTGGCTGTCAGACAACCCCACGTGGGCAAAAGTAAAAGTAGATTCTCCTCTCTTTACGAGAACAATGGAATAGGGGCATAGCATATCTTCAGTCCTGCTGGCACCGGCTGCTAGCAGTGGCACCATGGGCGATGCCAGCCTAAAGGGAAGTCTCCCTGGATTTGCTGGCTCCTAAGACTGAGCTGTGATTTGACCATCGGCAGCAGCAGGGACTAATGGGACTACTTTGTGGATCCCTGTAATGACCTTGGAGATTCCTAGAGGGCCCATGTAAAGGAGGGTTTTTCTATGACCAAGTAGGAAGAAAGGGACTTGGAGTCACTGCAGTTTGGGCACAAATGGGTTTGCATCCATTCTCACTAGCTGGGGAAGACTGAGATGGGAGTTATATCTGGAAGCCAGCACCAGCGTGGCTACACATAAACTCATGGAGATTAGAGGTGGTGTGTGGTTGAATCCTCTGCAATACTTATCACATGTTGTCCACATGTAATGTAAAGAATTAAATTTTATGAATATTTGACAGTTTAGTGACTGACTGCATATATTTCTGTTAGATCTTTCTCGAAGGAAAACCTCCAACCGTGACGGCATGAGAATTATGGTGACACAGAATGAGGTATGCATACTGCTGGGAATGCACTTGGAGATAATTCCCTGGGGCATTAATTTCTCTTAAAGTTTTTTTTTTTCTTTTTGCACAAAACCTAAACATTTAAACTGATCTGGTAAGTAATTTAAAACATTTTATATTAGAACAGGCATGGCTATAAGGACTAGTATATGAAAAAAGCACATTGAAGCTATTCAGGCTGTATAAGTGGTAGGTGAAACTAAATGTAAAACAAAGATGAAACAAGTGATTTCAAAGAAATATCAGACTTGCAATAGAACAAGTCGGGGTCTGCATCTGCACTGCCTTTGGTCAATAGAGATACTTGAGCGGAAAAGTCTGAAAAAGCACTGGTGGAGGGGGGAAGAGGGGTCAGGAGATATGTCTAACTTTCTACTTTAAAAATAATAACCATTAATAATAATGATAACAGCAACCAAAACAACAGCTAGTTTTATCAAATGCTTGCTGCTGCTGCTAAGTCGCTTCAGTCGTGTCCAACTCTGTGCGACCCCATAGACGGCAGCCCACCAGGTTCCCCCGTCCCTGGGATTCTCCAGGCAAGAATACTGGGGTGGGTTGCCATTTCCTTCTCCAATGCAGGAAAGTGTAAAGTGAAAGTGAAGACACTCAGTCGTGTCCGACTCTTAGTGACCCCATGGACCACAGCCTGCCAGGCTCCTCCATCCGTGGGATTGTCCAGCAAGAGTACTGGAGTGGGTTGCCATTGCCTTCTCCTATCAAATGCTTACTACGTGCTAAATACTTTTAATGACTTATTTACGCTCCAGTTCTCCATATACACATACATTTTTGAGATATGTACTATCAGTGTGTCATTGTATCAATTCACCAGTGGGAAACTGATGTAACATCCTTGTGATGTTGCATAAGAACTTTTGGATGGAGCTGACTCCAACCCCTGCAAGTCTGGCTTCAGACTCCTCATTGAGCAATAGATGCTGACAAGCTCTGCTGCCCCCTGCTGGGGAAATAGGCTGTTGGTCCTAAAGCAAAGCCTTCAACTTTGGATGGCACCATTGGAGTAGCTGGCAAGAAAACTTGGCCTTAATGGCATGCTTTATGTTGGTGATGTCCAGTGATCCCATTAGTGTTTTCTTGAGGAAAGTGTTCATGTAAGCAGTCAGAAGTTGGGTAGAAGAGGCAGAGGCAATGAGGAAACTGATGGGAAGCATAGCAGGAAAAAGAGGCAGGGGATGATGTGGTCAGAAGAGTCCCCAGTGCCCCCTGATCCTTAGGAGAGATGACGTGGTGGCTGAGTCCCTTGAAGCTCACACCTGCTCAGTCTGCAACTGTGAGCAACGTCATATGCTTCTCTGATAGGCCTGGCCGGCCACCCCGATGTGTTTCCTGTGTTTTACCTCCCTTGTAATCTTTCCATCAGCCCCCAGCAGGCAAGGTCCCCTGAGGCTCTCTTTCTTCTCAGTCTGGAAACCTGACACAATACTAGTTTGGTGTAGGTCCTTGGGCAAATCACTTCTTTCTGGGTCTCAGGTTTTTCTTCACTAAGGCAGTTGTGTTCTCAAGCCAGGCCAATACTGCCCCACAGAGGGCAGTTGGAATGTGAATACGGGAAGGGAATGAGGGCAGTCTGATTTGTCACAAAGACTTGGGGTTTCTACTGGCATATGGGGCTTCCCTGGGGGCTCACCAGGCAGGAGACTCGGGTTCACTCCCTGGGTTAGGAAGATCCCCTGGAGGAGGACATGGCAACCCACTCCAATATTCTTGCCTGGAGAATCCTATGGACAGAGGAGGCTGGTGGGCTACAGTCCATAGTGTTGCAAAGAGTCAGACACAACTGAAGCGACTGAGTATGCACACACACTACCGGCATTCATCACCAGGAGCCAGCCATGCTACACATCCTGCTAAGGCCATTAGCACTGCTGAGGAACCCTGCATGAGTCAGAGTCTGTGCGATTGTTTCTTCTTACAAAAATGCAGGTAAATCCACTTTAAGTTTTGAAGTTCAGTTAAATTGGCTTCTTTAGAGTTGAACGTTAAAACGTTCAAGGGAAGTGAAAAATAGTTCATGATTTATACAGAGCTTTCCAAACAGGCATTTAAATACTGGGTGATTTTCTAAAAGAAACAGCTTTGCTGTGACTAGAGGATTTCTGGCATGTTTCTAATGCCTTCGGGCTCTAAAGATCTAAAACCATGATCACATTAAGCACAGATGTCCTGTGAGCCAGAAAGGGTTCTGTTGATAAAATTGTATGGCATACTTTTCTTGAGTTTCAGAGAAAAAAAGATTTTTTTTTCTCAAGCTGTGGGTACCTGATTTTATTTGTTATTGAGGACGGAAGGAATGTTTGGCAGAGTCAGACTGCAGCAGACTTCTTTAGGGCCCTTTCTGCACGGCCAGCTGCAGTTGTCTTTTTCAGTCCCCCGGATCATCTAAGAACCTATGACTTAATTTTTAGGCATACCTTATTGCCTATGTTGTTTTTGTCATATCTGCGTACCATGTGCATTATAATTAACTTAATATTTTTTATCAACTCACTTTTTAAAACCTTGTTTGCACCCTAAGTAATTTCTGTGAAATGATGCTTTGATAAGTGATTTGTATTTTTCAAATATACTTTAAAATATATGCATAACTATTAAAATTTTTTTAAGTTCATCCATACATTACCTTAAATCATCTTGAATAAGTGTAACCATAGCCTATAACAAAAACAAAGACGATTTTTAGAAATCCAGATTCTATATAGAAAATAGAGGGATTAGAAGAGAATAAATAAACCCATATTTGTAAAACTGGTATGTGTAAGTTTATGATAGAGTTGACTTAAGCATGAGTGTGAATGTGTGAGAGTTTGTGTGTGTGTGTGTGTGTGTGTCTGTGGGCGTGCAGTCAATTATATCTAATAGTCATCATGGTCTGATGTGGCATTCTTGTGTTCACTTTCCAAATACTATTTGTTTATTTGGCTGCATTGGTTCTTAGTTGTGGCCCACACCTTCATTGTGTCAGCAGGATCTTTTCAATGTGGCACATGGACTTAATGGTTGTGGCACAGGCTGAGTAGCTATGGCTCACCAGCTTAGTTGCTCTGTGGCATGTGGGATCTCCATTCCCCGATCAGGGATCGAACTCAAGTCCTCTGCATTGCAAAGCAGATTCTTTACCACAGGCCCCAGGGGAGGCCCCCAAATACGTCTTAGTAAGTAATTGGTGAAATAGCCAGCGTCACCACGATGAATTACTATTGCTATAGCCAAAAGCAAAGACATTTGACATATGGGTTACTCAATTCCAGCTTATCTAGGGTGGGTATACAATTTCTTTTAGGCTTTTGGAAACCTTGGAAACAGATCCTGTGGCAGAGAGAAGGGAATAATTTTAATGCTTGGCCATGGAATTGAAGGTGAGGAAGGAGGGAAGTGAGAACATGAGAGGGACAAGGGCAAGTTAAACAGGATTAATAGGTTGTATTGCCAGTGAAGGTGAGTGCCAGAGGCCCTGCATTTCCTGGCTGACCTAAGAGTTCCCAGGAATGGAGACATGAAGTCCAAATTCTTTTAAGTCTCACAGTCAAACTTGCATTCTATCCGCAGACCCACATTGGAGTGGTTTGCATGTGGCCAGGGACCCCTCCACCAGATAAGTTAATGAAACTTAGACATTTCCTCTAGTCTTTCAAACACATGGGTTCCTTCATCAGCTAAGCCTTTTTCTTTATTACTGAATACAATAATAGTTTCACATATATGGAGGACCCTCAATGTGTCAGAATTCTCCTTAACTCAAAAGGAAGGATTTTGATTCTATTTACAGGAAACTAGTTATGGTTTTTCCAGTGGTCATGTATGGATGTGCGAGTTGGACTATAAAGAAAGCTGAGCGCAAAGAATTGATGCTTTTGAACTGTGGTGTTAGAGAAGACTCTTGAGAGTCCCTTGGACTGCAAGATCCAACTAGTCCGTCCTAAAGGAGATCAGTCCTGAATATTCATTGGAAGGACTGATGCTGATGCTGAAACTCCAATATTTTGGCCACGTGATGCGAAGAGCTAACTCGTTTGAAAAGACCCTGATGCTGTGAAAGATTGGGGGCAGGAGGAGAAGGGGACGACAGAGGATGAGATGCTTGGATGGCATCACTGACTCAGTGGACATGGGTTTGGGTAGGCTCTGGGAGTTGGTGATGGACAGAGAGGGCTGGCATGCTGCAGTTCATGGGGTCTCAAAGAGTCGGACACGACTGAGTGACTGAACTGAACTGAGTGCCAGATCATTGTCAGGTTGACACTGTCCACAGATTTTGTCGATTTATCTTGCCTTTTGTAAGGGCCAAGGGGTCAGGGATTCTCACCTGCTTTGCTGAAAATCTAAACATCAGGGCTTATTAGTACATAGAAGTCTCTTAGTAAGAATCTGTTGAGTGAATGTATGAACCACAGGCTGTCCCAACTTCAGTGAAAAGCACTGCAAGGCAACTGAGAAGAAAATAAGGAAGCCTGGGTCCCAGACATTTATTGATGGAGAGGCTAGAAATCCATGAGGGGTGGGGTCAGGAGACATTTCCATGGACTCTGCTACATAGGCCAGAGTGAACCCCATTATATACACCACCATCCCCTGTGGCCATTCTTGCAGCCCCTTTCAGAAACTTAGAACTTTAGCCCAAGACTGCAGACACAGTGCCTTTGTTCTTGATCTGACAGTTCCCACTTATTTAGAGATGTACTGATCTGATGTATGGGCTTCCCTGGTGGCTCAGCCCTAAAGAATCCGCCTGCAATGCAGGAGACGCAGGAGACATGGGTTCGATCCCTGGGTCGGGAAGATTCCCTTGAAGAGGGTATGGCAACCCACTCCAGTATTCTTGCCTGGAGAATCCCATGGAGAGGAGCCTGGCAGGCTACAGTGCACAGGGCCGCACAGAGTCGGACACAACTGAAGTGACTTAGCACGTCCGTCTGATGTATACGGTTTGTCTGGCCTTCAATCTTCAATGGTCTTTGCAGTTTGAAAATTATAGCAATAACTGGCTATTCAGTCCTCAGACTCCCAAATGCCCTCGCTTTTGGCCCAGGCCCAGCCACAGCTTGGAAGCCTAACACCCTTACCCTGTCTTTCAGGAAGCTTACCAACGGTTAGCGCTGTCCAATTTTTATTTTATTATTTTAGTTAAGGTAATTTTTTAAACGTTATCTCTAAGAGTGACAACCTTTCTAGCTTTGTAAGATTTTTCCCCGTCCAAAAAAATGTCCAAATCATAGAAAAAAGACATTTGACAGATATCCAAATGTGGCGTATGGCTGGTTGATTTAGGGTTTAGAAAATAGATATACCACACGGAAATCACGACTAGGACCCATATCCCACAAAATGAACCCGCAGACGTGGGTAAGCGTCATCCTTTGTGTGTACATGCTGGCCACTTCACTAGCCACACGCGGGGCTTTTGAAGATTGACGACGGGAAAGCAAGTCTTATCTCATCCGCGCACGCCTACTGGGCGCCGGGCGTGCGGGCGGGATAAATGCCAGCGGGGCGGTTAACAAGCCCCGCGGTGCGGGCGGGGCGGGGTCCACGCCCTCCCGGAGCGCCCCCTGGGGCGGGGTGCGGCAGGTGCGGGGCCCGCGGAGACGCCCAGAGCCCCGCCTACCGGCCCGGGGGTTAGACGAGCGGCGTCCGGGTTGGCGCGGGGCCGGAGCGGGCGCGGACAGGCGGCGAATCCCGCACTCCCGCGGCCTGGTGGGCGGGCGGCCTCCTCCTAGTCCTCGAGCCGGGCGGGCATCTGCACCCAGGCCCGCCGCCTCCCTCGCGCTCCCCGAGCGCCCAGAGGCCGTCAGGGGGATTTGTCAGTGCGCCCTATATAGCTGCAGACAGCTGCCATCTGTTATGTTTAGTAACAAGCCCGCGCCGCTCCCCCTTCCCGGTGAATAAGCCTGCCTCGGTCTTTAAGCCAGGAAGTTCTTTTTTAACGACTCCCACTCCCTCTCAAGAGCAGGCTTTGCCTGTACGCAGCCGCTGCGTCTGCAGCGCCGAATCCTCCTTTCTCCCCACCTTCCGGCTCAGCGGCAGGAGGCCAGATTCATTGCGAGCCTGGGCCTACCAGCAGGTGCTTCAATGAAAAGGCTGAGAAGGCGCCTCTGTCCACGGGTTCAGTGAAGAGAAAAATCTGGGATGTGTGCACAATTTTAATGCATCACATTTCAGTTCTGCAAATGCGAAGTGTAAATTGGTCTAGAATATGATTGTGAATCAGCCCAGACGTCATGATTAATTTATCACCGTGCTCCAGATACACCAGCTAAAATAATATGGATTCAAACTAAGGGTTCCTCCTGCCTTTGTGCCTGCTGATGAACTCTAAAGAATACATCACTAGAGAAATAAAGGAACTGAGATGCCAGTCTCTTCTTGTGTTGGCAAAGCATGAATGTAATTAAACATTTTCATCCAGATTTCTTCCACCATTTGAAACTGAATTGTCCCACTGACACTTTACATCAGCCTGTGTTCCACTCTCCTTGAGCGCCTAATAAACACTGAAGTGGAGATGAGCTTTTTCATCTTTCAGGCAACATTTGAGATGCCTAAAGTTTTGGTTCCCCAACTGACAGATTGTTGGAATTTTCTAGGGCATTGCCACTCAAAGTGTAGTCCAGGAAGCAACTGCACAACATCACTTGCAAGATCGTTAGAAATGCAGGCTGTCAGGCCCTAGCACAGACCTATGGAAAGGGAAACAATTTTTAGCAAGACCTTCACATTGAAGTTTGAGATGTTCTTTTTTAATACCACAGATACCTTTGCTCAAACATCCACATGTGTTTAGTAAGCAGCCAAGGTGATTCCTGTAAGTTGAGTAGTTAAGATCTGAAGATCACTGGTCTCTAAGGTTCAGGTGATTTTTATGTTCATGACATCAGCCAAACTTTTAAATCAATAGAACTGTCTTTAAAAGTTTGGTACAAGTGGGTTCATCTGTTTGGTCAATGTGAATGACAGAAACAAGAAGGTTTATGAATTATTTGGTCAAATAACAACGCTTGTATTGCTCCATTAGGGAAGCTCAAAATGAGGAAGATGGATTTTCTCTTAGTATAACTGGCTCATTCACTCCCAGACTGAGTGTAGGCATGAGAAAAATCTTTTGCTTGGCCATTAAAGCTGCTCCCTTCCCCACCCCTCATTCAAATGGTCTGACTTTATTTATAACAGTACCTTTCATTCAGATAGACACAAAAGTCCTTTATGCTGATGCTCAGCACTTTTAGAGGTGTGCTAGAGGACTAGGTTTAGTTCTGAACTTCACAATAAAAGAGGGATGTGGAGACCTTGGCAGAGGTTCAGAAGAAATTCCTAAAGGTTATTTTTAAAATTCACAGTGACTCTTCAATTTGTGCAGCATTAATTAGAAAAAGGTCATCTGTTCATTGACATAAACAATGTGAAATGAGTCTTCACTGCAGCCTGAGAGATTTTCGGTTTCAGAGAAATAAATATTATAGGAATGCCTACAGAAAAGAATGTCTCTGGAGCACAAGTTCTCCACCTTGGTTACACATTGCAGTCACCTGGGGAGGTTTTAAAAATCCCAGTGCCAATTATGCTGGGATCGTTGTGGGCGGGACCCAGGCAGCAGTATTTTTTAAAGCTCCCCAGGTGATTCTGATGTGCAGCTGAGAATGAGAACAGTGCTTCCTTCTCCAACTGTAGTGTGCACAGGTGGTTGGCACCACCTGGGGATTTCATTAAACTGCAGATTCTGATTCAATAGGTCTGGGGTGCATGCTAAGTCACTTTACTCATGTCAGACTCTTTGCAACACTATGGACTGTAGTCCATGGGATTCCCTAAGCAAGAATAATGGAGTGAATTACCATGGCCTCCTCCAGGGGATCTTCCCGACCTAGGGATGGAACCTGAGTCTTCTGTGTCTCTTGCATTGGCCACTCATGCCACCTGGGAAGCCCCTAGGTCGGGGTGAGCCCAGGGCTTCTACAATTCCATCAAGTACTCATGTAATGTCCAAGCTTGGTCCCTGTGCCAGGCTTTGAGAAGCAAGAGGCTAGAGGCCTTTGAAACTAGACCACACTCTCTCCCAGGAAAAGTCCATAATCTTATCTTTAGACCATCTCAGGGTCCCTGTGGTTTTCTGGTATTTGTTGACATGCAAAAGCAATAACTTCAAGTGTCATATAAACTGATAAAAAGAAAACCAGTATCAAGAACACTGCTTTTGGCTTAAGAAAAGAAAGTGAAAGTGATGTCGCTTAGTTGTGTCCCACTCTTTGCGACCCCATGGACTGTAGCCTACCTGGTTCCTCCGTCCATGGGATTTTCCAGGCAAGAGTACTGAAGTGGGCTGCCATTTCCTTCTCCAGAGGATCTTTCAGATCCAGGGATCGAACCCGGGTCTCCTGCATTGCAGATAGACGCTTTACCGTCTGAGCCACCAGGGAACGAGAGACATGGGTTCGATCCCTGGTCCCGGAAGATCCCACATGCTGAGGAGCAACTAAGCCCATGCACCACAACTCTCTAGAGCTTGGGAGCAACAACAACTAGAGTAGTCCCCACTCACCACAACTAGAGAAAAGCCCGTGCAGCACCGAAGACCCAGCACAGCCAAAAAAAAAAAAGAACACTGCTTTGGATGAAAATCTTTAACAATGATCAGTATCTCTTTGAATGGAAAAGTAGCAACAGAACTTAAAGGACAGAAATGTTCCTGGTTTTCCCGAAGAGCATGAGCATCCCTCTTCTCGTGTTACTATTTCCTCACGATGCCTTTAGTGGTAGCCGAGTTGTCATAATGGTATCTGGCCAAGTACAGGGGCAGCTAGGGGGCTGGCCTTGCTGCTATCTGTGCTGGTAAGCTCTAGTCCAAAGTGGAGCCAGCCCAGAACCTAGAGGCTTCTCTGGGTGTAGGAGAACCAGCCACTTTGTTAAGAGATCCTCTTCAGGTGTCAACATGATGGGGCAAGCAAGTAAAGCAAAACTTAAAGATGTAAATATGTCTAAGTGATATTAAGAGCTAACCTAAATGGCAGGGCTTTTCTATCTCATTTAGTCCTCTCAATAACCTTATGGACTGTTTACTATTATCATCCCTATTTACAAGTAAGACAACAGAGCTTGGAGCAGAGGAGACGCTTGCCCCAGGTCACACGACTCAAAAACAGCAGAGGCGGTATTGGAACCCACTCCTGCTTGACTCCAGAACCCCACCCTGAGTTCATCCAGGTGATAACAGATCTAGCTTGCTGTTTGGAACTTTCTACGGATATTTCTGCCGTTAGAAGCAATGTGCTCATGTTTTCCCTAGGCTGTGGACTAAATATTTTTTAAAAACAGCCTTTTAATTTTTTAATTAGCCTGGTTTCCCAAAGATAAAGCTCTTTAAAGGTCAGATGTTAACTTAATCCTCTTTGAGTTATCACTGAAAAAAATCAGCCGAATTGACCTTGACAAAAACCGCCTCAGAGGCCTGGGGACAGACAGGCTCTTCGATATCAGTGAACACAGACAACCGCTGTTATGGGAAGGGGCATTTTCTTTGCCTTTGATAGCAGGCAGATTTGTTTTTCTTGACAAGACCCTGAGTAAAAAGACTTAATATCCATCTTCAATGTGAATTGAATCGTGTCCTACTGACATTTGATCCGCAGCCCTGGGGAACACCAGGCTGGCCGCTGAGGGGCTGCGTTAGCCCGACTCAATGACCACAAGAGGAAGCAGAGCGTGACAGGAGCTGAATCCTGTTGCCGGAAAAAGTGGGCTCACCACACGCTCACTGGCCACCTCCACTGCAGAGCTGCACCAAGGACACAAGTCAGGAAAGGCCCCCAGTGCCGATGACACTTTCCTAAGCACAGTTCGAGTTTCCAAGATGTCATACGAAAATGCAGATTTTGCCTGAGAACAAAAACCTGCCAGCTTTGAGTCAACATGGTAGCAAACAACTTAATGTGTGACCAACAAAGCAAAGTATCACTGTCCTGGGCCTGTCTAGAATAAAGATGGGGGTCTGCTGACTCTCCTCTCGGCCTGCCACCTCCCTGTGTGGCTGGAACGAGAACAGCGATGACTATCATCAGCTAGGTGGATTCGAGGTCCCAGCGGGGCCGGTCTTTCCCTGGAATTTTAAAAACTAGAAGTGAGAAAGGAATCTCTGCCCTGCCAGTGACAATGGAGGAGTGATGGAGGCTTAGGAGCTGTCAGCAGCCCTTTTGCCTCCCACAAGGAGAAACCTGGTCTGCCCAGCACAGAGGATCAGAAAGGCCAGGGAGAGAGAGGTAGGAAGAGTGCTCGGGTGTTCCTGCAGGCCATGCGTTCCTGACCAGCCGCAGTGTAATTGTGTGGCCACAGTTGCCCAATCTAGTTTGAAGTTTCTATCACTTGCCACCGAGAAAGTCCTGACTCATGCAGGGGAAGTGTGTGAAATGTGATATTAGCCTTCCTCTTCATTTTCAGTGTCCTCTTCTCTAAAGCGGACAAGTAGTACCTTTCTGCAAGGGATACTGTTTGTTTCTTTCCCATTCCGAAACGAGCTGGCTGATAGCTCCTTCCTAGAGGAGGTATTCCTCAGCTTTCTGCCATGTGGCTTTAAGAAAAGAGAGAATTTCAAAATTTATCCTTCAGGGAAAATCCATATATATTTTTTAAAGAGTGGAAAAAGGAATGTTTTCCAACTCAATAAGCTGATGAGTGCAGGTACTTTAGGAGAGAACCAGTCTTCCAGCGGTTGCTCCCATGAAATCAGTGTTGACCCTAGAGGTTTAGTCATGGAAAGGGATGGGCATTTATGGAATGTACCTGACAATGTGTGAGATGTATTTTACAAAATACGCTTTTTCACTAATCCTCACAATCACAAGTAAGAACTGCTAGTCCATTTTGTAACATAGCTGAGAACTATTATGATTTTAACTATTTTCTAATCTTTTATCCATATCTTTTCTCTCACCATTCAAATATCCATGGGAACTTTCTAAATGCCCTCCCCTAGGTGGAAGCAATATCCTAGAAGAAAGAAGGAAATTCTTGGTATTTGAGTTCAAAGATGAATTTTTTTTTTAATCTAGTGCAGATTTATCTGACTTTCAAATGTAAGAGCCAGGTACTTGAATAGGGTTTCGTTTCAATTCTAAAAGCTTGATTCTCAATACTAAAGGCCAAAAATAAGACAACCTAGAGTCTAGACTTTATTAACTTTGGCTCAGCAAGTTACAGCTTGTAGGGGTGAAGCTTTTGTAAATAAAGTTTTTTTGGAGCGCAGTCACTCCCATTTGTTGCTGTATTATCTGTAGCTACTTTTGCACTATAACAGCAGAGGTGGATGGTTGCAACAGAGACTGTATGGACTTTTAAGCCTAAAATATTTACTATCTGACTCTTATCTCACATAACCCTGCTCACCTGATTGACCTTCCCTCTTTTTTTTTTTTGAAGTAATTTTTCATATTTATTTGTGGCTGCTCTGGGTCTTCATTGCCTTACGCAGGCTTTCTCTGCCGTGGCAAGTGGGAGCTATTCTTCCTTGTGGAGCACAGGTAGTTGTGTTTCATGGGCTCTAGAGTGCGGCTCAACAGTTGTGGCACATGGGCTTAGTTGCTCCTCGGGATGTGGAATCTTCCTGGACCAGGGATCGAACCTGTGTCCCCTGCACTGGCAGGTGGATTCCCATCTACTGCGCCACCAGGGAAGTCCCCGGCCTTCTCTCTTAATTATAGAGCTTAATCAGTAATTGCCTGTGTGTTTGCCCTCTTCCCAGCTAGTGATTGTTCTAGTCCTCAGACCAGAAAATTTCTACCATGCTAGTCTATCAAAGGCAAACATTTGCCCTAGGGAGGACAGTTATCGCAGGTTGCAGTGAGAAACATGTTCCTCTGCTGGTTTCCCTGGAAACTGATGAGACAACCTGATATGAATTCCCTTATAAATGGTAACCTCCTTCTCCACTACCCTCTCCACCCTGGGATGCCATGTCCTGACTGCTGTCTGCCATATTCGGTTGGTGTCATTCCAGGACTTTGCTTCAGACTTGTAAGAGTCCCTGTTCAATAAACCACTGATGTCTCTGTTCTTGTCTCCAGGCACTTTCTTCACTCTCTTGGCTGGGCGATTACAAGGCTTACAGATCCGCAAGGCATGGCCCAACACTGTGTAATGGAAATATTCTATGTCTGCACTGTCCAGCGTGGTTGCTACTCACCATGTGCTCTTAAACTATAGCTATGCAACTGAAGAACTGAACTTCTAATTTTATTTCACCTTTATTCAAGTTGTAATTTAAATAGCAACCATACAGCTCTAAGATTAAATTATTTCCAGGTATCAAATGTACTCAGTTCAGTTTCGTTGCTAACTCATATCTGACTCTTTCCAACCCCATGGACTGGAGCATACCAGGCTTCCCTGTCCTTCACCATCTCCCAGAGCTTGCTCAAACTCATGTCCATCAAGTCGGTGATGCCATCAAACTATCTCATCCTCTGTTGTCCCCTTCTCCTCCTGCCTTCAATCTTTCCCAACATCAGGGTCTTTTCCAATGAGTCAGTTCTTTGCATCAGGTGGCCAAAATATTGGAGTTTCAGCTTCAATGTCAGTCCTTCCAATGAATATTCAGGACTGATTTCCTTTAGGATGGACTGGTTTGATCTCCTTGCAGTACAAGGGACCCTTAAGAGTCTTCTCCAGCACCACAGTTTAAAAGCATCAATTCTTCGGTGCTCAGCTTTCCTTATAGTCCAACTCTCACATCCATACCTGACTACTGGAAAAACCATAGCTTTGACTTGGTTGGTTGGTTTAGTAGCTAAGTCATGTCTGACTCTTGTGGACCCCATGGATGGTAGCCTGCCAGGCTTCTCTGTCCATGGGATTCTCCAGGCAAGAATACTGGAAATGGGTTGCCATTTCCTCCTCCAGGGGATCTTCCCAACCCAGGAATCAAACTTGGTTCTCCTGTATTGCAGGCAGATTCTTTACCGACTGAACTTTGACTAGATGGAACTTTGTTGGCAAAGTAATGTCTCTGCTTTTTAATATGCTGCCTAGGTTGGTCATAACTTTTCTTCCAAGGAGCAAGTGTCTTTTAATTTCATGGCTGCAGTCACCATCTGCATTGATTTTGGAGCCCAAGAAAATAAAGTCTGTCATTGTTTCCATTGTTTCTCCATCTATTTGCCATGAAGTGATGGGACCAGATGCCATAATCTTAGTTTTCTGAATGTTGAGTTTTAAGGCAACCTTTTCACTCTCCTCTTTCACTTTCATCAAAGGCTCTTGGCTCTTTAGTTCTTCACTTTCTGCCATATAGATTGTGTCATCTGCATATCTGAGGTTTTTGATATTTCTCCCAGCAATCTTGATTCCAGCTTGTGCTTCATCCAGCCCGGCATTTTGCATGATGTACTCTGCATAGAAGTTAAACAAGCAGGGTGAGAGTATACAGTCTTGATGTATTCCTTTCCCAATTTTGAGCCAGTCCGTTTGTTCCATGTTCTGTTCTAACTGTTGCTTCTTATCCTGCAAACAGGTTTCTCAGACAGGTAGGTGGTCTGGTATTCCCATCTCTTTCACAATTTTCCACAGTTTGTTGTGATCCATACAGTCAAAGCCTTTGGCATGGTCAATAAAGCAGAAGTAGATGTTTTTCTGGAACTCTCTTGCCTTTCCTGTGATCCAACGGATGTTGGCAATTTGATCTCTGGTTCCTCTGCCTTTTCTAAATCCAGCTTGAACATCTGGAAGTTCATGGTTCATGTACTATTGAAGCCTTGCTTGGAGAATTTTGAGCATTATTTTGCTAGGGTGTGTGATGAGTGCAATTGTGTGGTAGTTTGAACAATCTCTGACATTGCCTTTCTTTGGGATTGAAATGAAGACTGACCTTTTCCAGTCCTGTGGCCACTGCTGAGTTTTCCAAATTTGCTGGCTTATTGAATGCAGCACTTTCACAGCATCATCTTTTAGGATGTGAAATAGTTTAACTGGAATTCCATCACCTCCACTAGCTTTGTTCATAGTGATGCTTCTAAGGCCCACTTGACTTTGCATTCCAGGATGTCTGGCTCTAGGTGAGTGATCACAATACCATCGTGGTTATCTGAGTCATGAAGATCTCTTTTGTATAGTTCTTTTGTGTATTCTTGTCGTCCCTTCTTAATATCTTCTGCTTCTGTTAGGTCCATATATTTTCTGTCCTTTATTGTGCCCATCTTTGCATGAAATGTTCCCTTGGTATCTTGAATTCTCTTGAAGAGATCGCTAGTCTTTCCCTTTCTGTTGTTTTCCTCTATTTCTTTGCACTGATCACTGAGGAAGGCTTTCTTATCTCTCCTTGCTATTCTTTGGAACTCTGCATTCAGATGGGAATATCTTTCCTTTTCTCCTTTGCCTTTAGCTTCTCTTCTTTTTTCAGCTATTTGTGAGTACATTTGTAAGCTATTTATAAGTGGTATTAGTACAGTATCAAATGTACTAATACCACTTTAAAATTGAAAGTAATAACTGAGGAAGCCCAGTTTGAGGGGTCATGGACATGGTGACCTCTGTTTTCTAGTCCCTTCCATCTTATCTCTGGAGTAAATTCCTGGAGTGTTCCTGGCAGCTTCTCCCATATAATGCAGATCAGAGAACCCAAATGAAGAAGCAGAACACAGATTGTTTGACATGAGGATGCCCCAAGAGCTTTTATTTTGATCTTCACAGGCCATCTGGTGCTAATGTGGGAAGATGGACAAAGATCTGAGATGAGGAAACACACAGATCATAAAAAAACCCAAAGTAAGAAGAGCAGGTTTGGGGTGGGCGGTGATGTAACTTCCCCAGCTGCCCGGCTTCCACTCCGCAGCACTGGCAGACGCATCCTGGGCAGCCTCCCACACCCAGCCGTGCTTGCCCGCCCTCATCCCTGCGCCCTCCCTGTAATTAGTGACACCAGGTGCACGGCTTCCACTCACCTCCTGTGACCTCATCATTCACGGAGCTGTGAGCGGTAATTTGCCAACCTCCGTGGAAGCTTCTTTTTAAAAGCAGGATACGCTGGGTGTAATGTTACATCACTAGGAATCCTGAGACAATAGAAAAGGAAATGGAATTTACCCAGGGAACAAAGAAGTCTGCAGCTCACTTTTCTTTAGCCCTAGATAACCCTGTGGGATTGACTGTGGGGCTTTGGGGTACAAAAGCTATGCCCAGAACAGGGAAGTGTCTTGTTGCAGGAGAAGTTTCTGGGGTCAGAAGCCCCAAGTGGGGGATGTGCTCCGGTGTCAAACTGAGATGAAGGCAAGGAAAGAAAAGGTTGTGGTTCGTGCACTCAGCAGATTGCCCGTGTGGACCACAGAGCGGTGAGGAACCTGGATTTGTAGGCAGACTTTCTGGGTTCATTCCCTGGCTCAACAAGTTAATGAGCACAGGTCAATCTCCCTCTCTAAACCTCCGATTTTCGTCTGAGCAGTAGGACAATTACTACGCCTATAGTTCCATAATGTTAGTCGCTCAGTCACATCCGACTCTTTGCGACCCCATGGACTGTACCCCACCACACTCCTCTGTCCATGGAACTCTCCAGGCAAGAATACTGGAGAGGGTTGCCATGCTCTTCTCCAAAGGATCTTCCCAACCTAGGGATCGAACCTGGGTTTCCTGCATTGCAGGCAGTTTCTTTACCATCTGAGCTACTAGGGAAGACTATGTGATGGTATTATTTTGAGGATTGAAGTGAGATGCTGCACAGGAGGTCCTCAGGGTAAGTCCTGGCTCAGAGCAGGCGCACAGTGTTGATCGTGAGGTGGTGCTTCTCTGATGGGCTTTGCCTGGCCCTGAGTGAAGTGGTTGTGGAAGAGCGTAGCTGTGTTCTTTGGGGAATAGCCTTCTAAACCTGTCACGTTCCCTCTTGAAGAGGGAATGTTTGCATCTGAAGCTGGTTTTATGCATCTCTTGCTTCTAGGGGCCTCCATACGAGTCTCTTTCCTTAGGAAGATGGGCTGACAAAGACTACTCCCTCCTTCCACGCCTTCACATGTCACAGGGCTGAGATGTTGAGGTACAAACCCCAGGGTCCCTGGCAGGGTCTCTGGTCTTTTCAAGAGTAGTGCATTTTCTAAGGAGCCCATTCTGGAGGATTCAACAATCTGATTTTATTCATTTTTTGAAGTATAGTTGATTGACAATATCAGTTTCAGGTGTACAGCACAATGATTCAGTATTTTTACAGCTTTGACTCAATTAAAAATTATTACAAGATAAAGGTTCTAATTCCCTGTGCTAGACAATATGTCCTGTTGCTTATCCTCCTCACACAGAGTAGTTCGGACCTTTTACTCCCGGGCCCCTAGTTTGCCATTCCCCTTTCCCTCTCCACTTTGGTCACCACGAGTTTGTTTTCTGTGTCTGTGGATCTTCACAATCCTACTTGAGAAGTCAGGTTTCCCTTGCACCCATCCCTACCTGCCCCTCTGTGGCCTATGTTACCTCTGAGGAGTTTGTAGGAGTACTAGTTTCCTAGCCATGTTCCTGTCTCTGAGAGAGACATAGGAAGGGTTTAGCCGGTCAGGGACTAGGGAGTGAAGTGGCGGAGGTGGTGCGGATCTCTAGGAAGGAGAGGACGTGAGGAAACATCAGACACCTGCCCTCAGATGAAAAGCGCAACAATGAACCGCAACCCATCTTCCCTAACTAGCCGGTGAGAATTCACCTAAGCCCCTGGCAACAGATGAAAACACCACCTACCCTCCACACTTAAAAACTAGCAATAATGGTTTACACATTAGAAATCAGGCCAGACTTAGTCATACAGATACAACTCATTTACGGCCCTTGAAAAGCGCCCCAGCCAGAGGAACAGCCATATGGACAGCCTTTGCTTTCCCCTTGCTCCTGGCTCCACCCCAGCAAGACCATGGTGATGACTTTTGTGCTCCCAAAGGCCAAGAGCCTGCCAGAATATATCTCAAAGGTGATTTTTCAAAAGTCATGCTTAGGTGGTGTTCTTGAGTTTTTGTAGTGAAAAGATTACTTGGCCAATTTGACCAAAGACCCAAATAGACTTTATGTGACATAAACTAATCCTTGCTATTCAACTTGACTCACCTTGACCTAGGAAGCATACGTCTGAAGCCGAGACCTCACCCTGCCTGCCATGCGGTAGGTGAGAGCACCCACATAAACCTTCTTCTGGCCACAGGGAGCACGAGGCTGGCTGCCAGGGCTGGGGGCACCCAGGAAAACAGCCATGTGCTGTTCAGGAGGATTCTCCAGCTAACCACTGTGGCTTATGGCTTTGGAGAAGTTGAAGGTGTCACAAAGAACACAGCAGGAGAAGTTCATCTGAATTCACACATTCCAAGACAGACATTGGAGCTGTGCCCCTGAAGGGGTGGTGTCAAGCTGACCTGCTGACAAGCCAGGGAGGGTGAGGGGATTGGAAAGCTGAGAGCAGCCAATGCTTTCCCAAGTCCCAGGTGAGACTCCAACTAGCCCAGTCCCAGCACTCACCTGGGCAGGCAGCCCTCAGGGAAAGGTTAGCAGTTGTTTGAACACAGTGACAGTACCTCTGGGCGCTGCCCCTGTGGATGCTGCCCCTGCGGGCACTGCCCCTGTCCTGCTTGCTCCCATTTGCTAAATTTAGCAGCTGCGCATCCACAGACTGGCTGTGCCCACTCCCCAACCTTCTGGTCCAGCAAAACTGGGTGGGCCATAAGACCATGCCTGGGAGGCACCAGTATAGAGCTTTATCTGCTGCTTCCATAGGAACAGCTATCGCTTACTGAGCTCATTAGGGAGGAGGCCCTGAGTTAAGCAATTGATCTGCATGCTTTACTGAAGGCATAACCAACACTCACCGTCAGTGGACTCTGTCACTCTTCACTCCCCTCCTCTTCATAACCGTGTGAGGCATGAATTATCGTTGTTGCTGTTCAGTCCGACCCCATGGACTGCAGCACGCCAAGCTTCCCTGTCCATCACCAGCTCCCAGAGCCTACTCAAATTCATGTCCATTGCATCAGTGATGCCATCCAACCATCTCATCCTGTCACCCCCTTCTCCTCCTGCCTTTAATCTTTCCCAGCATCAGGGTCTTTTCTAATAAGTCGGCTCTTCGAATCAGGTGACCAAAGTATTGGAGCTTTAGTTTCGGCAACAGTTGAAACTAAATTAATATTTAAAGTTGATTTCTACTTGTCAATGTCAGGAATCAAGTCTTTTCCACACCTTTGTCTCCTACACAGATTAGCTCAAGGGCTTGCTTATACTGTTGAAAATGTTCACTAACATGCTGGCTGTGATCTGAGTCCCTGTTACACTTGAAGATGACCTTGACTTACCCACGTGACCTTGCCACCCTAGGTCATAGGTTGGCACCTGAATCTAAGGCAGCTGTCCCACAGCCCAACAAGACTCTTGAAAATGGATGTTGACAGCCAATCAGAGTCTCTCTCTTTGGATTACTGGTCTGTGGAGGGAGTTCATCATTTGGTAGCAGCAAAGGTGTAGAAACAAGTAGAATCACCAGTGTGGTGGGGCCTTGAAAGCAAACAGCAACGGCTGCCCATGAGCAAGAAGCTGGAGCTCTTCTCTCCTCGAATGGTGTCACCTTTATTTGTCTACCTAAAATGATGTGCTACATATAAGAACACGTTTACTCTTCTGTGACCATCATCCAAATGTCTTAAGAGTTTTGGAACACAAGCTAAAATGAAAACCAGCTGAACAGATAGTCTCTTAGCTGAGCCCATCGTTTTGAAATTGGAGACAAAGCCAAACACTCCACTGCCTGCACCTTTCAGTCTCCCTTCCCTACCTTACCCAATTCCATGGCCTCATATCACTGACTGGAATGGAATCTCTGGCCACGCAGGGCACTATTCCTCAACCATAGGCACTGCTTTGCTCTCCAGAGGGACTGTGGGTCAAGAAATCAAGCTCTTTGGATAAGTTGTGACTGGCCAGGGGGGGGCATTCCCAGGTTTCAGCAGGTCCGGCATGGGGTCTACTGTCTCCCTATTGTGCCAAACAGTGACGCCTTCTAATGTATAAATGTGCTTTGTCACTTCCTAGGTATTCAACTTTTTTCCAAATATGCAACTCCTCTTGTGAAAACACCAAAATCACAACTAACTGGTGAACAACCATTGACAAAGAACAAACAAAAACCACAGAATCTACCAAAAAAGATACTCTACATGCAAATACAAAGAAGAAGCCACAATGAGATGCCAGGAGGGGCACTTTTGTGATATAACCAAATCCCATACCCACCAGGTGGGCGACCCACAAACCAGAAAATAATTATATTACAGGAATTCTCTCACAGGAGTGAGAGTTCTGAGCTACACGCACATCAGGCTCCCCAGTCTGGGGATCTGGTATTTGGGAGAAGGAGCCCCAAGAGCATTTGGCTTTGAAGGCCAGCAGAGTTTGAGTGCAGGTGCTTCCCAGGACTGAGGGAAACAGGGACTCCGCTCTTGGAGGGTGCACAAGGTTTCATGTTCACTGGGACCCAGGGCAAAGCAGTGATTTCACAAGAGTCTGGGCCAGACCTACCTGTGCGTCTTGGAGGGTCTCCTAGGGAGGTGGGGGTCAACTGTGGCTCACAGTAGGGGCAAGGACACTGGTGCCAGAGGCCCCAGGGAATGTTCACCAGCTTGAACTCTCCCAGAGGTCACCTTTTTGGCACTGCAACTTGGCCCCACCCAGCAGCCTGCCCATTTATGATAAAAACTCTCCAAAAAGTGGGTATAGAGAGAACCTACTTCACCATAATAAAGGCCATGTATTGAGAAACCTGTATGCAGGTCAGGAAGCAACAGTTAGAACTGGACATGGAACAACAGACTGGTTCCAAATAGGAAAGGGAGTACGTCAAGGCTGTATATTGTCACCCTGCTTATTTAACTTATATGCAGAGTACATCATGAGAAACGCTGGGCTGGAAGAAACACAAGCTGGAATCAAGATTGCCGGGAGAAATATCAATAACCTCAGATATGCAGATGACACCACCCTTATGGCAGAAAGTGAAGAAGAACTAAAGAGCCTCTTGATGAAGGTGAAAGAGGAGAGTGAAAAAGTTGGCTTAAAGCTCAACATTCAGAAAACCAAGATCATGGCATCTGGTTCCATCACTTCATGGCAAATAGATGGGGAAAAATTGGAAACATAATAGACTATTTATTTGGGCTCCAAAATCATTGCAGATGGTGACTGCAGCCATGAAATTAAGAGAACCTTGCTCCTTGGAAGAAAAGCTATGACCAACCTAGACAGCATATTAAAAAGCAGAGACATTACTTTACCAACAAAGGTCCATCTAGTCAAAGCTATGGTTCAGTCATGTATAGATGTGAGAGTTGGACTATAAAGAAAGCTGAGCGCCAAAGAATTGATGCTTTTGAACTGTGGTGTTGGAGAAGACTCTTGAGAGTCCCTCGCACTGCAAGGAGATCCAACCAGTCCATCCTAAAGAAAATTAGTCCTGAATATTCATTGAAGGACTGACACTGAAGCTGAAACTCCAATACTTTGGCCACCTGATGCGAAGAACCGACTCACTGGAAAAGACCCTGATGCTGGGAAAAAATGAAGGCGGGAGGAGAAGGGGACGACAGAGGATGAGATGCTTGGATGGTATCACCGACACGATGGACATGGGTTTGAGCAAGCTGCAGGAGTTGGTGATGGACAGGGAAGCTTGGCATGCTGCAGTCCATGGGGTCGCAAAGAGTCAGACACGACTGAGCAACCAAACTGAACTGACCTCTACTTGCCCACAGAGACTATTTAAGTTGTTCGTTAAATTCACCCTTCAATATGTAAGTTACTGAATACCAAAATGGGACTGTGACAGGACTAAACAGCAGACATCACAGATATCTGGCCTTGGAACAATGACAACACTTTCCATTGTCGCCCTTTGAAGAGGGGTAGTGCACTTTTGGACTTCCCAGGTTGCGCTAGTGGTCAAGAATCCACCTGCCAAAGAAGGAGATTCAAGAGACTTGGGTTCAATCTCTGGGTCAGGAATATCCCCTGGAGAAGAAAATTGCAACCCACTCCAGTATTCTTGCCTGGAAAATTCTATGGACAGAAGAGCCTAGCAGGCTGTAGTCCATGGGGTCACAAAGAGTTGGACACAACTGAGGGCCCACACACACCATGCAGTTTTGATAACAGTTATTATGTGAGGCAGGAGCATTTTGGGGAGTATATGAATGAAAAGCATGTTGATGTGGATACTGGGAAACCAGCAAGATTTAGGGCAGATAGTTGTCATAAATTGTTGCCCAGTCCTTCTTCCTAATTGTGTTTTCCTTTGGGAAATCTCTTCTACAGCATTATGTATAATTTTGATGTATCACTAAATTTTGGTGTCTGACACATATGAAGCTCTCAGGATAGATCCTTCCTCTAATTACCTTGGTTCCTACCCATTTCCAAGCCTGGTTTTCTAGCCTTCTATAAATCTGTGAACTTCTAATAGCCTTTCTATAGCTTTCACTTTTTTGCTTAAGTTATCTAGAGTCAGCTGCTTAGAAAGGAAGAACCCTAAGAAATTAATCCATTTTGTGGTAAGCACTGTGCTAGGTTTTTTTGTATACACTGTCTCAAGTAATTCTTGCAGCCATCCACCAGCCTTATAGGGAAATGTGGTCACAAGAACTACAGAACAGGGACTTCCCTGGTGGTGCAATGGATAGGAATCTGCGAGAAGGAGCTGTGGGTTTGATCCCTGGTCCGGGAAGATACCACATGCTGTGGAGCAACTAAGCCCATGTGACACAAATACTGAGTCCTTGCTCTAGAGCCCGTGAACCACAACTACTGAATCCATGTGCCTAATGTCTGTGTTCTGCAACGAGAAGCCACCGCAACGAGAAGCCCGCACACTGCAACAAGAGTAGCCCCCACTCACCACAACTGGAGAAAGTCCAAGCAGCAACAAAGATGAAGCATAGCCAAAAATAAAATAAGTAAATAAACTAAAAAAAAATTTGCAGAACCCATTTGTGTTGGTTAATGGCAAATTTTAAATGGGGAGTGTAAGTGCCATTATTAATGTAGGAATCAGGGTTGATCCTCACCAGCCAGGTAATAGGAGGGAGAAGAAACAGTCTGCAAGTTTTCTGTGCCCATTGTCAGGTGAGGCAGGAAGAGAAAAGGAACACTCAGTCTATCATTGTAAATAAAATTGGTAATCTTGTCAAGAAATGGTGCTGGGAAAACTATATCCATATGCAAAATAAAGAAGTTGCACCCTTACCTATACCATATGTAAAAATTAACTCCAAAAAATGGAGAAGACCTAAATTTAAGAACTATATAACTGTTAGAATAAAATATAGGTGAAAATCTTCATGACCTTGAATTAGGCAGTGATTTCTTACGTATTGTACCAAAAGCACAGTTATCTTTGGTGTAATCTTAGATATTACACCAGGTGCTTCCCTGGTGGCTCAGACAGTAAAGAACCCGCCTGCAATGTGGGAGACCTGGGTTTGATCCCTGGGTTGGGAAGATCCCCTGGAGAAGAGCATGGCAACCCACTCCAGTATTCTTGTCTGGAGAATCCCCATGGATAGAGGAGCCTGGTGGGGTACAGTCCATGGGGTTGCAAAGAGTTGGACATGACTGAGCGACTAAGCATACATTACACACCAAAAGCACAGGTAACAAAGAAAAAATGAACTTCACCAAAATTAAAAACTTGTATGCATGAAAAGACTATATCAACAGAGTAAGACAGCCCACAGAGTGGGAGAAAATATTTGTAAATCACCTATCTAATAAATTTTCAAAATTCATAAAGAACTACAACTCAACACATCAAAAAACCACAAAACCCAATTAAAATGGGCAAATAACTTAAATATAAAATTCTCTGAAGAAAATACATAAATAACTTATAAGCAGCATGTGATAAGATGTTCAACATCTTTAGTCATCAAGGAAATGCAAATCAAAACCACTGTGAAGTACCACTGCACACCCATTAGAATGGCTATTATTCAAACAAACAGATACTAAGTGTTGGTGAGGATGTGGAGAAATTGGAACCCTCATGCACGGCTGGTGGGAATGCAAAATGTTGCAGCCACTATGGAAAAACAGTCTGATAGTTCCTCAGTAAGCTGAAAAAATTATTACAGTAAGATCCAGCAATTCCACTCCTAACTACCCAAAAGAATTGAAAACAGGGACTCAAAGTTGTATGCCCATTCATAGCACTATCCAAAGGAGCCAGAAGATGGAAAAAACCCAAGTGTTCATCAGTGGATAAACAAATTGTGGCATATATACCACTGGAATAATATTTAACCATAAAAGAAAATTCCTATAAATACAATATGGATGAAACTTGAAAACATTACACTAAGTGAAATAAGCCAGACACAAAAGGACAAATAGTGTATCATTTTACTTACATAAAGTATCTAGAATAGCCGAATTCCTAAAGATAGAAAGTAAAACAGAGGTTGCCAAAGGGAGGGGAGAACGGGGAGTTATTGCTTAATGGGTACAGAGTTCCTGTTTGGGATGGTGAAAGTGATCTGGAAATAGTGGGGACAGCTAAACATTGTGGATGTACTTAATGCCACTGAATATGGTTAAAATGCTAACTTTTGTTATGCGTATTTTACAGTAACAAATTTGTCAAAAGATAATAAAGGTGGTGCAGTCTTCTCTGATAGGTTAATCCAGGTGGCTCTTATCAACCAAAGTTTGAAAAAATACTGATTTCTTTTCCAGCTTAAGGATTTTTTTTTATAGGTTATTTTAAATCATGGTAGAAGGTAAATCTACCATATTTTAATTAATATTCTTTAACTTATACAATAATCCATATACATGAGAATTTCTATTTGATTTGTCTTTTCCCTGCACCACAAGAAAATGACTGGAAAGACTGTCACCAAGTCTGGAGGCTTAGGAGAGTCTAACTCAAAATACAGGCCTGCGGCAAACATGAAACACACTCTGGTGCTCCCAGAAACACCTCAGAGAGATGGGCCTCTGTCTCACCTCTGGGTAATGTTCCCTAAGTATCTGCTTTTGCCCAGGAACATGCAGTAGAGACAGCAGATGGTTTCCACGTGCATTGCCTTCCGAGTCACAGGTGTGGACCTCAGTGGAGGGGCCTTTGACAGGAGTGGTTTTAGGGTATTTCAGGGTAGTGTAGGCAGGGGTTCATTTAATGGTGGGGAGTAATTCTCCCCAGCAACACTGGGCAGGACAGCTGAGCAGAAGGAAGATGAAGCATCCGGTAGGTGAGCAGAGCCCATGCTGTTAGGTTTTGCTTTTGTTTTTCTTGCTTACTACTTACCTTCAGAGAATTTCTACTAAACAAATCACATTTACTAAGATGAAAAATATATCACTGTTTATCTCATGTCTTAGCCACAACTGGTAGAGTAACAACTGCTTTATAATGGAATCAAGCAGAGCACCGTGGGTGAAGGGAAGCTTTCTGAGAGAATAAAGCAGTGTTTACATACAAACTATCATATTCATCATGAATTGACTTGGGTAATAGTTTTAGAAGCACCTCACAAATATGCACATAATTATACATCTTAAGATAGTCACATTAGAGATAAGCTGCTGACAAACTGGAGATAGATTTATAATGTTTTTTTTAATTTTATATGTTGTCCATCTTAAAAAGTTGGAGAATGATCAACTATCAGATGGTTGACTGCTTTTAACTGACTCCGCATTCTCAATGTCAATGTTACTTTGTTTTGGCTTGGAGGGAGGTGGTGGCAAAGGGCGGCAGCAGCAGAGCGAGAGAAAACAGGAAACCTCAAACAGTATTTCATGTGGTCCCGCCTCCGTGCTCCCACTAACTCGCCTCAGAGTGCACAGTTCAAACTAGACCATGGCTCCTGGCTCATGCTGGGTGTGTAGTAGCCCGGCTAGCTAAGGTTGTACATGAATCCGAAGGGCTGCCAGAGCTACTGCCAAGGCTCTCCGCAGCCCATCTCTCTTCCAGAGGCTCCAGAACACTCCATCTGGGTGAAAGACATAACAAGATAGATTTTTCTGACTGGACAATCAGCCAAAATTATTTAAAGACTGAGGTTCGGGGCAACACTGTGCTGAGTGGTGTATGAGGGAAGGACAATTCCACGCGTTACTGAAATGTCACTGAGTAAAGCTGATTTGAGATAAGCGACATCATACTCATAAGATAAATTTAATGGAAGCTCTTTTCAAGAAGCAAAGGACCCAAGGATTTGGCTTTCTTAGAGATCTGTCTTTATCTAAACCTCTCTTATCCCCCTTTGTCTTCTTTGGTCACCTCCTCCAGTTCAGTTCAGTTCAGCTGCTCAGTTGTGTCCCACTCTTTGCAACCCCATGAACCACAGCACATCAGGCCTCCCTGTCCATCACCAACTGCCGGAGTTTACCCAAACCCATGTCCATTGAGTCGGTGATGCCATCTAACCATCTCATCCTCTGTCGTCCCCTTCTCCTCCTGCCCTCAATCTTTCCTAGCATCAGGGTCTTTTCAAATGAGTCAGCTCTTTGCGTCAGGTGGCCAAAGTATTGGAGTTTCAGCTTCAACATCAGTCCTTCCAATGAACACCCAGGACTGACCTCCTTTAGGATGGACTGGTTGGATCTCCTTGCAGTCCAGGGGACTCTCAAGAGTCTTCTCCAACACCACAGTTCAAAAGCATCAATTCTTTGGCGCTCAGCTTTCTTTATAGTCCAACTCTCACATCCATACGTGACTACTGGGAAAACCATAGACTTGACTAAATGGACCTTTGTTGACAAAGTAATGTTTCTGCTTTTTAATATGCTGTCTAGGTTGATTATAACTTTCCTTCCAAGGAGTAAGTGTCTTTTAATTTCATGGCTGCAATCACCATCTGCAGTGATTTTGGAGCCCCCAAAAATAAAGTTTGACACTGTTTCCACTGTTTTCCCATCTATTTCCCATGAAGTGATGGGACCAGATGCCATGATCTTAGGTTTCTGAATGTTGAGCTTTAAGCCAACTTTTTCATCAAGAGGCTCTTTAGTTCTTCACTTTCTGCCATAACAGTGGTGCATCTGCATATCTGAGGTTATTGATATTTCTCCTGGCAATCTTGATTCCAGCTTGTGCTTCCTCCAGCCCAGCGTTTCTCATGATGTACTCTGCATATAAGTTAAATAAGCAGGGTGACAATATACAGCCTTGATGTACTCCTTTTCCTATTTGGAACCAGTCTGTTGTTCCATGTTCAGCATTATTGACTACTATAAAACAAAGATGATTTATAGGGACTAAATTGATTCATTTGGAATTTCAAAACAAATTTTAACTTAAAAAAGATACTTTTTTACTTTAAATCAACCTCTCTTGTTGCCTTTAGTATCTATCTCCTTTTCTTCTCCTCCTCCACATTCCCCTCCTCCTCCCATGCCAAAAAGAAAAATGCCAACTCTATTAAATGACTGCAAGTTAATGTTTAAGAAAAATCAGATTCTAAGATTAAAAAGTATAATTCTTTTTACATGAAGTATTCTAATTTTTACACCTGAACGAATGATTTTTGAACAAAAGTGTTAACTTTCAGTCCAAGAAACTAAAGTGTCAAGATAATTTGAACAGATTTAGAGCACCAAATATATGATCCTCAAAAACTGCTACTTCATTCTTCCTTACCTCCAATTATGGAGACTTGCCCTCTAGGAAGTTTCCTTGGAGCCCTGATCCTCCTGAGATGAAGCATTTATTGACACTGTGGTCCTGTCAGATGTCAAATCCATTTAGTGGTGAAGTAGGCAAACCTCTCTGAAGGTCAGGTTGAACCAGTAACAGTACTGACAGGCACTGTGCAGTGGACCTTGAACCAGCATATTTATACATGCATATATAACACATTTATAATCTCACTATCATTAAACAGTCCAGTCTGTATGTTTTAAAAATCAGAGCACATGATAAACCTTTATGATATCCAAGAATACAGAATTAAAAGCTTTCAGATATTTCTAAAAAATATTTACAGAAGTCCTAAAGTAGAATGCAGGTTAGGAACTTAGGATATTTAAGAGAAAACCAAAGGAAAAAAACAAGGCAATCATTCTGGTTTCAGACAGAAAAGGAAATATTGAGGAAGGACATCAAGCAAGCTTCCTTTCTGTGACCCAGGCACAGAAAGTTTCATTACCCTTAAAAAGACCTCTTTCCATTACAGATCATTGCTGCAGAGTTTGGCAAAATACATCAAAAAAGGCAGACAGTTATAAAAACTGAATGTCTGTTAGGGGGACTTTTATTTGTCTAACACAAAGTTTAAAAAATTACTTCCCATGTGCTTCTACTTCAATCACTAGAAAATTTAAAGTTTTTGTTAGGAATATTCTGGAGACTTTTAGTCTTAAAAAACCATTCAGTTTTGTTAGTAGGCAGTTAAAAGACCAATTGCTAAAATAATTGAGAATAACTGCTCTCATAATGAAAGGAAAAGTGAAATATATTAATTGCTCAATTGTGTCCGACTCTCTGTGACCCCATAGATTGTAGGCCACCAGGCTCCTCTGTCCATGGAATTCTCCAGGCAAGAATACTGGAGTGGGTAGCCATTCCCTTCTCCTAGGGAATCTTCCCAACCCAGGAATCAAACCAGGGTCTTCTGCATTGCAGGCAGATTCTTTACACTTTGAGCCACCAAGGAAGACAATGACATAGAGGTAAACATTGTTTTCTTCATTAAATAGAACCAACTATACATTCGAAATGTTAACACTGAGAATTTAAAAGACAATCCCAGAATGGTTTCAGGATGCTAGTATGAGTTACATACATAATCCCTTTGACTTAGAACAGTCAACAACTTTTCTAGCAAGCCCTTTGAAATACTAGGCAATTTTAGCCACTTGTTAACAAAACAAACACAATTAGCAAAATCTAAAAGATCCTTAGGAAAGGCATAGCTTGACTACAACCTCAGTCAGAGTCTGATCATCACCTAGAACTAAATTAGAGCCTTCATCCACCTTTAACAAGGACTGAACTTAAAGAGTATGATTCTCAGAAACTTGATTGTATGGATCCAACAGTCAAAGACTGAGTTGGATCCATACATTTCAACAGCCTTAATAAAATGTTTGAAAGGAACTCTTCACTTATCTCCATTATGTAATATAATTTCCCCACCTTATCTTTTATGCTTTATTATAATTCTGCCTGAACATTTAAATTCAGTTTTATTCCCTTTCTGGGTCACTGCTGGAATAAGATTTCTCATATCAATGTCTATGCAGCAAGTTGGATCTATCCTAGAACAACTATAGGGGCTTTATGAAAAGTTGGAGTGACAAACAATAAGTTAGTAATATTAATGTTATCCTAACGAGCTTTCATTTAATTTCAAGGTAGAAATTATAAATTTGGTATTGTCTATATTCAGCAAACTTCATATTTGCAAATGTTTTCAAAGCTATAGCTTTTCTTTAAACTTGTCATCCAGTTCTAAGGATCAATTTTAAGGAGACATGATTTAACTGAAATATAAGCGAGAAGTGCAGGTAATCCTTGAACACCACCAGATTTAACTGCACAGGTCACTTGTAGGCAGATTTTTTTCCACTAAATATGTGCTACAGTACTACCCAATCCGGTTGGTTGAGTCTGCTGACACAGAAATGAGTGTTTGGAAGGCCAGCTGTAAGGTTATACTTGGATTTTCAACTGTACAGAGGGTCGCGACTACTAACTGAGACATTGTTCAAGGGTCAACTATACTGACTCACAATCTGATCATTTAGGAAGTAATTTCAGAAACTATTAAATTGAGCCAGATAAAAACGGCCATTTTGGTAGATCAAAAATGATCAAATATTGGCAATTTCACCAAATCAAGTGTCTAGAAAAACATCTGTGTAGCTATAAGGAAAGCCATAGAGAAAATGATGTGTCTGAAAGACCCAACATGGCACCCCAACTACAGCAGAGAAGGGCACACATGTAAGTGTGTTTAGCTAAGGCACTACTTAGGTAACAGTAACATGAAACACAATCTTATAAAAAGCTTTGTCAGTACTCTGAATAGCCTTATATTAAGTATGAGAATAAATATGAGTCTCATGTAGACAATAGGCAGCAGAACACAAATCTTTTACAAGTCTCTGGTTAACTATTTGGTTTTGAGGCAAGTAAATCAAATTCTACAGAAAGCACTCATGCCAAGGTTTTCAGGATAGTTCATCTAAGAATGACTTTTTAACTAGAATTAAAATTTCTGTGATTTGATGGGAATTTCAAGTCTGAGCCTTTAAGTGATAACAAAGAAAAAAAGAAGGTACCCCACTATCAATTTCTCAGTATGTGACCAATTAAGAGAGACAACTAAAATCAACATTTTTTACCAAAAAAACAAAAGACTCCACAAAAACCTAGGCTCGACATTCAAAAGAACCTATGAAAAACAAAAACAAAACTACAGAACACACTTTGACAAGTGAATGGATACCAGTTATGCATAAACCAAATTAATCCTTATTTACTTCAATTTTACTTAGCATGACTGAAGCGACTTAGCAGCAGCAGCAGCAGCATAAGACTTGCTGCCTTTGGTTATAATATCTCATTATTGCGTTTTCATTACAAACTGCAAATGAACAAAATAAGCTCTTGCAGTTCATAGAACTTCATTTACATCATCAATTCAATGTACTCTAAAATCCCTCTAATTATGCAAGCTTATAAAATAAGTCACACTTTATTTCTGGGATGTTTTCATGAAAATAACCATCAATCTGAACTTCCTGGCTTTCAGTCGTCTTCCTAAAATCAAGGAGGGACAATTCTAGTTCAGATCGTTAACTATCAGATCTGTCTTCTTTTAAGCAAATTAACCAAGTTCGATTGAACAAAAATTTTCTTAAGGTCTCCTAATGAATAAATTCAAAATTTCCACATTTCTAGGCAAAACAAAAATGCTGCTTGCAGTATCAAACAATCATAGATACACACACATTATGCAATTGCCTGTTTATTTGGTGGCACCAATTTTGCAAGCTAGAATTATTTCTACTTTCCATTTCATACAATCTGCAACCATTCACAAGTTGAATGTGATTTCTTCAATGGACTTGAAAACAAAAAGTACATTCTTAAAAGTTAGAACTGAATTTACATACTTTCTTTGGACCAGGAAATGTACAAAATACAACATATACATTAATGGAATTTCTTTAAGAGTTTGGATCACATAAACTACAAACAGCAGGTGAATTCCTGTAGAGAATTTTGTTATACACTATGTTTAGGAAATACTTCTGTGTTAGTTTTACATGTATGGATTTTGAAAAATATATAATGCAACATGCTTTTAACATGGTCTCTCACTCATAACATTTATACAAATTAATTGAAATAATTTCAACAGTGAAACCAACCAGTATTCAAGCATATTACTATAAATAAGCTATTTTGCTACAGATATGCTGTTGACTTAGGTAAGGGCTAGCCAGGTAAGACAACAGTCTCTATGTTTCAAAATTCCCACAAATGGGAATTACATATACTGTAACCAAACATCCAATTTTGGCAACAAATGCAACAAGCTAATCCATTTTTTCATGGTAGTTATGTTTAAAAGAAATCTCATAATCCTGTACATTGGTGGCTGTATGTTAGATTCTATTTTAACATTCTGTATCAGTAAATACCTAATTCCTCAGAATTTGAAGTGAATTAAATACTTAATAAACTCTGACACAAGGAAGCTCGAAATCTTAAAACCTGAGTGAGGTATGACAGCCAAATGTGCTGTTTGTGAATATATTAAATCTATACTACACAGGTCAGAAATGTTCCATAAACATTTGTTTTATCTCTTGTCTGTTGAGATTCAAAAGTGGCAAATTTAGAAATGATGTTATCCTCCAAAACTAATCAATCTACTAATCATTCTCTTTCCAGCCCTCAAGATACAAAATTTTAAAAGAATGTGTTAATACTGATATTAACATAATTAGTATCAGTTAATTAATTCTAGCCTAGACCCCTACCTCCTCTACCTTTTAAATATGGAAACTATTCTTTAAAATAGACCCAAATTATTTTGACATCCTTGATGTATTTTTTATGGGCTTTGAAGGAAAAAGGCTGATGTGCCGGTAGCTCAGATGGTAAAGCATCTGCCTGCAATGTGGGAGACCTGGGTTCAATCCCCGGGTTGGGAAGATCCCCTGGAGAAGGAAATGGCAACCCACTCCAGCACTCTTGCCTGGAAAATTCCATGGATGGAGGAGCCTGGTAGGCTACAGTCCATGGAATCGCAGAGTTGGACACGACTGAGCAACTTCACTGGCACTGGCCCTGTTGTAGTATAGGGTCTCAATCAGGAGCCCATGAACCACTGCCAATACTGGAAACTTTGAGGAGTTATGTGCATTCTATGAATTTTCCTGGGCGACAAACTCCTAGGATTATTCAGTCTCAAAGGGCCTGTGACCCTAAAAGGTTTAGAAGCATTGTGACAATTTGTGCCATTCATTATACCTAATTAAAATAGTACTAATTTTGTTCTGCAGCTACCCAATTTCTTACACAAATCTAACTTCAGATAGTACCATACAAATATGAATGTTACTACAAGTTCTTTACTGGATGAAGAGGACTATGTTAAAAAAATTTTTTTTTAAACAATTTTTCTAAATGTTTAGTTCAATGAGAAACCTATTATAGGACACTGGGTTTTGGAACAATGAAAAGAACTGAAAGACTTTTTTTTCTCAGTTGTTTCTATGCTGGAGAAGCAGTAATTTTATTTTTTTTAATCATTTGACTTGCTAGAAAAATCAATCTGCAAAAACAAAGATTGGTTCTTGCTGGTTTATGTGATGCAACAGTTCTTATTAATATACAGCTAGGTCCAAGGAAGACCTTTCTATGGCTTTTTAAATAATTTAAGAGTAATCTTCCTCTGTCCTCCTCACTGGCATCTTCCCACTCCTTTTCCCACATTTTCCTATTTTCAGCCCAGGTTTACACAGTTATTAATTGGCTTGGTGAGGTAATGCACTAAGCTTTCTTGCTTAAGAAAATGGAATTGGCCTGTTTTGGTTTGAAAAAAAAAAAAGAAGCCACCAAGAGGGTAGTAGAGGAAATGAAGCAACATTTCCTGTAGGATAGGGGAGAAAAAATGTCACTCTGTTGTTATATCAAGTTAAACAACCTTTCCCCCCCCTTTTATAAAAGTGTAAGCTGTCAAATACAATTTCAGTTTTAATACAGAGTGTTTCTAATTGGCATACTCCTACCTGCTGGTAATATAATTAGGAAAATATGAGAGCAGAGGACACTAAATATATAAAACAGGGAAAAGGGAAAGAATCTGTGTCAAAGGGAACCAAAGTGGAGCCAAATGCCTTTCATCATCTCTGTGTAGCCTTCTATTGGTGATAATATGTAACTGAGACTTACTGTTCTGACCCAATGAAAAAATACAGTATTATACTCATAATATTTAGAAAATATATTCTAAATCTTTCAAGAATATTCTGAAGTATTGTATATAAAAAATTAAATACAACTCTAAACTCATACCACATTATAGAAAGAAGTAAATTAAGCTTATTAAATTTTAAACTATAAAGACTTTCTAATGCCTAAAAGAAAAACTTAATTAGAAGACTAGATCACTTAATTTAAAAATGGTCATCTCACCAGCAATATTTGAAAGCAAAAGTATATGCAACTCTGAAAGTTTCCTTTGAAGAAAAATCTCAAATGAGAAACATTTATATATGGAAATATTTACATAATATTTTCTAATTCCAAATCCTAACATAATACTTTACAAATGGCAATCAAAACATTAAAGGTTTAAACCTCTCATTCAAACTTTATGAATCAGAAGTATACAACACCATGAAATTCAAAATTAAAACAAAAAAAAACCCTGTAACCAGTTTCATCAGTTCCTTCAGAAACTACAAATAGAATTTCCATATGAATTTATTCTGTAAAGACGGTCAGTAAAATTATTTTTAAAAAATTAAAACACAGTAATCACTTAGCTAAAATTGGATATTAACACTGGCAGTGTTTTTTCAAGAAAATACAGACTTTTGGTAAAATAAGGTTAGGTAGATGTGTTTTTACTTTTTATTTTTTCAACTTTTTTGTCTGCACCATGTAGCATGTGGAATCTTAGTTCCCTGACCAGGGATTGAACCCACGCACCCTGCATTGGAAGCCTGGAGTCTTAACTACTGGACCACCAAGGAAGTCCTAGATGTATGTTTGCAAATGCCTTAAACTCCTATTCCCAGGGTTGGATACTTCTAAGAAATACATTAACCTTATTTCTATGATTTGCTGCTGTCAGCAGGAAGTCTAAGCCATTCATGAAAGGCAGTCAAGCACACTGAAGAGACATGAGCCTCATCAATCCAATTTTATTCCTATGCAAAGTAAAATCTTCTTTTGAGTAAGATTTTTAACTCTGAGAAGAATAAAACAAGAGAGTTTTCAAGTGACTAAGGAACTGCAAGTAAGCTCTTCGGGCAGAGACCCACCTTGTTCAGGAAAGTATCTTGCAGAGAGCAAGTGGGCAGTAGCTATTTTTTGGATGAGTGATCCAGTTATGATATTAACATACATTAGATTATAAATTCTATTCAAATGTAAATTTCTTGAGAGCAAGGACCTATTCATTTCTTGATAGTTCCAAGGTGCTTACCCTAGAAGAGCATGTTGCAATTAACACTTAATTTTGTAGAAAAGGTGAGTGGATGATCACTGAAAGTACTGCTATAATTCACATTATTTGAATTACATAGTTGATTTGTTCTTTAACCCAAATTTCTTGATTTTATGAAGTTAGTTAAAAAACAATTAAGTGGTTGAGCAGTACACTAATTGCACAGAACTCTAAAAACAATGCATCATAATTAAAAATGCGTTTGAAACAGTTCTAAAGCTGAGTAAGAAAGATACCACTTAGATTTTTTAAATTAATGCTAATATTGAGAACTGCTTCTGTATCTGTAAAAGCATACTCCCTAAGAAAGCGGAAATTAAGAGAGCTTACCTTGCTAAAATAGTAAGAGATCAGTGAAATTATTAATGTTAGGGTGGCAAGAATCTGCTATACAAAATGAATGTCCTATTAAAAGCAGCAAAGTTAAAACATTTAAATGATAGTACATTTGAATAGTATGTTATCATCACACAAGAACTTCTTCCCTCCAAAGAAAATATCAAACGTATAAAAAAAATAGAGGCATTGCCCTGAGATGCTAATTAGCACACAGAAGGTGACAGGAGGTCAAAAATTTAAGTGGTACAAAAGTGAAGTGCACAACAGAGGTGCAAAAGTGCCTTTAAAAAGTGTGCTGGTTCCCCACACCACCATGAGCCCCAGGAATCAAGAACACACACACTCTGCCGTTATAATGCATACTTCCTTCCTGTACTTTTATAATGAAAAATTCTATCTAGTATGGCAATATGACTCACATGGAAAAGATTTAGTCTTCTTAGATCATACTTAATACAGTTTTCTCTCACTTCCAGGCTTAATTTCAGTACTAATAATTCTAACAGAGGAATTTTTAACCTCCTCTCTTTAAAAGCCTCTCAAATTAAAAAGTCACTAAATACACTACAATGGTTTGAAATGTAGCTTTCCATCACATATTTTAGTTATGATTTAAGATTTTGCATCTCAAAATCCAGTTCAAGTTTTTGAAATTTCCATAACTAAAAACTTGAGTCTATTTAAAAAATTAAGGAATTATATTAGGAATTTAGTTTTCAGTATTTGTAATCTATACTAGAAGCACTGGTATTCATTAAATGTACATTAGGATGCTTACAAAGTTATAACTTAGAACATTATCATACTTTGTACCCTACCACAGATTTAGACATTAAGCATTTATGTGTAAGAAGTACAGAATTGGTTCTGTAATTTCAACTGTTACAGATTTCTAAATATAAATAACACTTGTTTTTCTTCATGCTGGCTTAAGACATAAATTAAATACAATTAAGTTACATTTAATCACCTCACAAATAAGATGGATAATGATAAGATTTTGCTGGTATGTAACTATTTAAGTCTGAGACATTTCACATTATTGTTTCCAACACTTCTCTAGCCTTACATTAGTTTTACGGTTATATATACAAATACGTATATTTCCAAGTTAGGGAAAAAAACGAATATAACAAAATTATACTACTTTTTATATACAGTTTTGATTTTATATTCGGTGTTGTATTTAAATCTTACATTTTAAGAGGTTTGTACTGGAGAATCTGCTTACTGAATGATTAAATTAAATGGTGAGTAAATACGATATTCAACCCAAAGAGACAAAAATACAGAAGGGCACAGTGCAGTAGTCTTTTCAATGTGACAGATTTTAAAACTTACTTTCACATGCTTAATCAGAGGAATTGAAACCTAAATTAGGTTACTTTTATATCTACAATTCTTTAAGCTGTTGGAAGTTACTTCTAAAGGCCAACTGCTAAATATTATCAACATGCTGTATTTCAAATCACTAAATACATCTTAACTACCTAGATTCTAAAGACATAGGCCACTTAAAATCACAGGCGTGTGGGCGCACACACACACACACACACGCGCGCGTGCCCCTACCACTCTTAGATTGTCAAGCTTTGACAATTATTTTAATTATACAGTAGGCAAATTCAAGCTGATACACATCTTAATGAAAAAATAAGTAGCCAGAAAGAAACCCACTTAAAAACAGATCAAGGAACAACACAGACTTAAATCTTTTATAGTCTTTCTAATAGAAGGGAACCAGTTCCATCTATGCCTTGAGTAACAGTATTTTGCAATTAAGAGACTAACATCTTTCCCCATGAGAAACTTCTCATTTACAATGGTATGGTGTTTTAAAATAAGGGCGGAGTAAAGGAGGAATTACACATACATGATTAAATTTCTTGTTTGTTAAATCAAGCTTTATTGATAAAATGGAATTCAGAATATCTTACTAGGAACAGCAGCAGGCCCAGCCAATCATGATAGCAAAAATGTGGCAGTCTCCTACTATATGTAGGAAGCTGCTGCTTATCAATTAGTAATTAAATGTAAGGACTTGTAAAAGAGGTGCAAAGAATCAAGGCATTTTAGCCCCAAGATTGATATTCTTATGAATATATTCTATTACCTGCAATACTCATGGCAACAAGGAGAGAACCTAAAAGACAGTTAAATGAAGGGACCAACTTTATCAACAATTCCAATCCCACTGCCAAGAACATTAAAATAGTTTTCAATTAACTCCCTGGATATTCAGCTTTGTAATAATATTTTGGAATAATTCTCCATAATCAGGTGCACATTTGAGTGTCTAGCTGACACGGCTGCTGCTCTCCCTGTCCCAACCCCAAGTCCAAACACAACATGACTCGAAAGGGCTATATATTTGTTGCATCACACAATAAGCCAAACATTTCTTATAACTTCGATAGTGATTTAAAGCAGTTCATAATTAAATATGAGCATTTTGTACAAGGACAATTATACTTTACAAAAAACAAAATCATACAACAAAAATTGCTGGAGTCTGATTTACAACATATGAATTATGGTTTGAAATCACGTTTACATAAGTCTCAAATTTACAACAACAACAAAAAATCAGTTCTGGGCTAGCTGTTGTACTGCTGAAGTTCTCTGGTGTAATCATTCTCACCCATGTCATATATGCCCTTCTTTAAAGTTGAGGATGGATGTTTAAAAGGTTCAATGAAGCTGAGCTGTACTCTCCTTTGGAGGTGAAGGTAAACTCCATGGCTAGATGAGCAGTTTCACCACATATCATCAGTTGATGTAGAGTCCTTTATAGAAGGAAACAAAGCAAAACAATGAACTAAATTAAAACTTAAAGATCCATTATTTTCTGGGTAATGCAGAAAGATAAGGTTTTGTAAGGTTGATCTTTAGGATATAAATGTTTTCTATAGTATATATGTACATGTGTTTATGAAATATCAATATATAATCTGTTCTAAGAATTGTTACAAGGCAAAAGAATTGGACACAACTTAGAGACTCAACAACAAGAACCTTTTGGTTTGGTTTTGGAGTAAAATATTTAATATATGATTTTAAGATGAGGTTGACCAAATGTATTTCTAAATCAATAAATTACCAGAAAGAATTTTATTTTTAGCTTCAATAAACCCAATTTATTTTTAGGATATTATCTTTATAAATTTTTATTGCATAAAAACCTCAAGTAATAAGAGATTTGAGGATGCTTCATAATGCAGCATATAAAATATTTCAGACCCAGGCCGAAATGATTTTAACTTACCAGTTTTTTGTAATCACAACAGTACAATCGAATCGTAATAGAAAACTTAATTGGAGAATGTTGTTGTTGTTTAGTCGCTCAGTCGTGTCTGACTCTTTTGCAACCCCATCAGGCTCCTCTGTCCATGGGATTTCCCAGGCAAGAATGTTGGAGTGGGTTGCCATTTCCTTCTCCAAGAGATCTTCCCAACCCAGGGATCAAACCTGCATCTCCTGCATTGGCAGGCGGATTCTTTACTGCTGAGCCACCAGGGAAGCCCTAATTGGAAAATACGGCATTCCAAACATCTTTATATAAACAGAATTCTCTACTTTAGTATTTGAATGAAATGTGTAGGGTTCCTGGCAAAGAATGGGTATTAATGGAGATGGGCATTCTGAGGTTCTGTTGCAGCTGCTTACAAAACTCAGAATTAATTCAAGAATCTGAGCAGAGATACTCCCAACCTCAAAAAAATATTCAGTGGGAAAAAACTTCTGAAGTTGATTGCTTGAAGAGGCTTAAAAAAATAATTAAAAGGGACTTTCCTCCTGTTTGAGTTAAATGGCCACTCACCATGATTAATGTCCTCAAGCACTAGAATTGTGATGCAGGCAGAGTTCAGAGCAATCAATCAGGGGTGTGTGTAAGAGAATGGGTGCAATAAACAGCTCTGCAAAAACAGGTAGGAAGGATATGCATTTAGAGTGGAAGGGAAGGGAAAGCAGAAGGAGCTAAAATGTTAACTTACGGTGTCATCATTTTTGTATGGATTCAGTCTATTGTAAACGGCTTCAATTACATTCCGCCTAAATTTAGAAAAAAAAAAATACAGAAAGTTAATTCTTCAGAGCACAAAACTGCTTAATAACTCATAGCCAAGTGTTCATTAAAATGTCAAGGATAATCATTCACAAATTATTTTACTTCTATTTCTTACTGTCAATAACTGAGCTTTATCTTAAGATATTTGGGCCCCATTGTTAAAGTAGAGGTGAATTTATTCTAAAACGTACCATTCTACCAATACAATTAATAGAAGAAAAAAGTCATGGCTTGGAAAAAAAAATCAGTCTATATGGTCTATGTCTATTTGAATTGGCATTTAGTTTTTATAACTCAAAACCAACGATATGTTTCTTAAGAAATAATATTAATATATTCTGGTTAAGAGTTGAATGTTTTGAAGTAGATAGAACTTCAACATCTGTTACGGTAAAATAATTTAGATATTTTACATATAGGTGTCTGCTTTATAAAGCTCCTTTAAAAAAAGCTCTATTAAAACTGAAAGGTAAAATAGGACATTTCCCTGGCAAGTCTAGTAATTACTTTTTGAATAATATTTTATTAGAAATAAGAATCAGTATTGGTACTTCTGGGTTATAGCCTCCCTACTTACAAAACTGACTTGAAGCAATTTTATATTCAATCATTTCACAGAATATTGTATTGGAAGAAACAATTTCCAAGATATAAATGCTTCAAACGGGAAGTTTTACAATTACATGAAATTTTTAAAAACATGGCTACACTCACAGAACAAGTAGAGAAACAAGGAAATTTGTCAATATATCTTTGTAGATCAATAACATGGATATCTGAGGTAAAAATGTCTTAAGCCTTGAATTGTAAAACTGCGTAAAGTGTCCACTGCAGTTTACAAAGATGTAAGGTTAATATTTAACACAGATCAAGTCCAGTTCTATGAACTAAAGTGAAAAGAGAAAAAAAACAAGAAATGCATCTACCTATCTTCCTTCACACCAAAACCCAACCAACCAGCATCGACAACCAAAAACACTGGGAAAATCAGAGATACAGAGAAATGGCCCAGGTGGAGGAAGAGACAGATGCTCATCCATGGGGTACTCAGTTATCCAGGGATTAACAAAACCAAGTTATAGGAGGAATAATACTGACACCTGGAATTTTATAGTACTATGTAATTTAGTTTAAAATTCTTTTTCACTGTATTATCTCATTTACATTATATGAGACAATCAGTGTAATCCAAGCCTCCATGAAGACAGCCTTCAGTATAATTAGTTACAATGATATTCTGATACCTATTCTAGATAAGCACCATATATCATTAACACTGAAAAACAATGAACCACAAGTTAAACATTCTGAAGTCACTTTAGAAATTATGTAAATACGCATCTGACCTACGGATGCCAAACATTTTCATGTACTGAGACAAATGCTAAGAGTGTTCAGAATGTAACTTACTTGCTTGCCAGTTCACCCCCTGGTGGGAGGCTGGGTATGTTCTCACTCGCTAATGTGCGCATCACATGGACTAAGTCAGGGACGCCTTCCCCCTGCTTCTTTATGATTTCTGGGAATCAGAAGTACTTTTTTTGTAAGTGTTGTTCAAATTTAATAATAATAATAAAAAAATGAAACAAAGATAACTTAGGTTTTTAAAGACGGCATATACCACATCTGAGATTTTCTAAATCAGTACAAGAAAGAAAAATCAAACTGAACTCTGAAAATCGATGACAAAAGGACGTACAAAATGATACAAGAGATACAATTCTTTCCAGATTAACTTCAAAGACCAAATAGAAACAAGATAAAAGTGTGAAAAAATTTCGTATTAAAATCAATATATTACATAATCAGGGATACGTGTGTACAAATGAGGACTCAAGATGCCAGCTAGTTACTTCTGAGGAGATTAACTCCTCTAATTAGACTGGAAATATGTTTCCTGAATTTTGCCCTGAAAATACAGTACACAGATTTAAAAAAAAAAACAATTTCAAGATCTTAAAAAAGAAAAAAGAAACCCTTTAAGTATGTGGGATTTACTGATGATATACTAACACAAATCGTATTTACATGTTTATATTTACAAAATGATACTTAAGTAGCATGGCAGAATAGGTCATACACTTGAACACCACACACAGCTTAACTTTGTCTAAAGTATCTTTAACCAATAAACAGATATATACCATTTCCTGTTGATTATCTGAACAAAGCCTACAGAATGGAAAAAAGTCTAAATTTCATGATTTTTTTAAAAAGAAAAAATTTGATAAGCCATACAACTGTATTTAAAATTGTTAATTTTAAAACATTGTTATTAAGTGGGAGAGTGATATGATCTACAGTATCACCATGCAGATGCATATTGTCATTCATACCACACAATACCAACCCATTATGCACAGACAACTTAAACAGTGCTCAAATTGTTCACTTTCAGTCCAAGAAGTCTTTACCTGGAGTTTTAGCATATTTATTCTAAACATAAGATCATGCCAAGAGTATTTGTAGTTATATGTTCAATTTTTTGTTTTCCATTATTTACACTAAGAAATTTTCTTTGTCATCATTGGATATCATTCTAGTTCTCAATCTATAAATACCGTTTAAAAAATAACAATGCATGTAAAGATCTTTCATCCTTTGATCAAATTTCAAAATATTAATTCATCATTAAAGGCACATATTAAAAGACAGACGCTGCTACCCATACTTCTTTAAATGGCTCAAATTGTCCTTTTTAGGATTAAGGCCAAATTTTACCATCTCTTTTTTAAAACCAGTCTTAAATCTGAACAAAAAGCAAGGATCTCAGATTTGGTTTGCCAAGTTCCTTTATTGTATAATCTTTAACATCTAGTATATTTATTCTACATGATTCTAATGCTGGAAATTTGCTGTACAAAAATAAAGGAATTTGATGTTTACCTAAACTGCACAATTTCACAATCTAAAGCTGTAATACACTTAACATACAGTCTCTGCTAAGCCAGTACAATTATTGGACAGATAACTAGATACAATATAAATGAACACTGATGATAAATTCAACTGATGGTTTCAGGTCTAAAAACATTACCTTGAATCATCTATATTTGATGTATTATATACCTCCTTTGTTAAAATATAAAAATTAGGATATTTTAATTGTGAAGAAAATTACAGGAAGACAAATTCTTTAAAAAATAAGACTTTAAAAACAGTCATATCGCCTATTCCACATGGGACAATACATTTAAACTATCTGAGCATTTAACACTACACTAGCCTTGCTTCTTTCTGCTTTAAAAAATAAAGAAAAAGAAATTTTAAGAAATATTCCTTTAACTGCTCTTGGACTATACATTTCAATTAGTATTGTAAAAAGACTGAATGCTTTTATTAAAGAATGAATATATGTGTATAGAAGATCTACGTTTCACATGCTCATATATGCTGCTCCTCCCCACTTCCCTCTGCCAAGTCTGAGAAATTCTATCAGTTATCTCCAAATTAGCAACTTTAAAGCTTGTGCAGTCAGTAGCAAATAAAAATATATAACCGACACAGGTATCCTCTTAAATTGGCTTAGAAGGACCACAGCCTTAAGTGGTATGGTTTAAATTATGAGCTCCATCTTTTCACAACCCTAGAGTCAAATATTTCATAGATCATAGGAGGAGAGCTAAAAAGCCTTTGCCTTTTCTGTGGTGTGGACAGAGAAGCCAAAGGTATTCAATGCAAATAAAATGAGGTTTAGTAGGTCACAGCAATTTAGTGAAGGCATGTGTTTAAAGAAAGAAAAAAAGAAAAAGTTATTCAGTGCCTGTTTTAAAAGCTGACTGCAGTATTTATCACATTTTAAGACACATAATTTTTACAATGCAAATAGCTACATTCTTTCTATGTTTTTAAATATAGTAGTGATTTTAATTAATGTAATATTTAGATGCAGTCTCATCAAATCTACCTTGGTAAAGAATATTGTATTTCTGATATAATAATCTCCAATTGAACAGTACAAGTATAACAAAACTTCAACATACCCAAAATATTGAGTATTAATGTAAAGTTTGTTCAGGAAGCAATTCTTGTTTGATAATAGGCAATATAAAACTTAATATTATAACATAAAATTACCTATCTAAAGCAATTATTTATAATTGCATCAAAAACTTAAGAGTGCACACCAAATAGAAAAAGTAGCAATTCATTTTTAAAATTTGACTCCATTTCTTAGTAAATAAAACTAAAGTAGGTATTTCTTTAAATCAATAAGAAAACATGTATACTCAAGTTAAAGTGCCAATAAATTAAATATCAACATATCCCAATATATATTCCTCTTCAGGTTTTGTATTTTTCCAAGAACAAGCAGTGTGAACCAAATGTGCTATAACTTGGTAGCATTCTCAATATTTTCTTACTGTATTATATATAAATAACTTATATTGAAATGAACTATTTAAAACAAAGAATTTCCAAGACCCTTGGTAATAGTGAGGAACCAAATTCACTGAATAGTATGCTCAGTAAGTGAAATGCTAACTACTACATATATACTATTAATAGATATATCACTATCAAGTAGGGGAGAGAAGTAAAAAACAAAATAGCAACTCTAACACAGTACTGAAAATCAAAACCAATCACCATTCTAACACCAGACTAATTATAACTGGTATCAAACAGTAAAAAGAGAGAAAACAAAATTAAAGTGCATATTAATTTTAATAATGCAGGCACAACAGGATTTACGTATATAGTATATCAATGTTTACATGGTATTAAAGGTCTTTAATAGTGTATCAATGTTTATATGCTATTAAAGGTCTTTAACGTGCAAAGTAATAACATTAGAAGCCAAAAAAAAAATGCATCTTAACACTATCATAGGCATGTCAAGTTTTTCCTGCTTAAAGAAACTGTATAATCTACATACTTATTGCATATATGCAATAAACTGTAATTCTCTGGGGAGACTTAATATTTATACCAAATAGCAGCTGCATCAATAATTATTTTAACATTTTTCAAATATTTAAAGGCATCACACTTGAGAGTTACAAATGCCTTTCTAATTGTCTCAAAGTAATCTGCAGAATATGATAAATACACTTCCGTAATTTCCAACTTAATTTCTTGATTTTATTCAGCATTTCTGCCAGGTAGAGACCTAGTATGTCTTCTATTCAGGTTTATGTTGTCTACGTGAGGCAGTTTATGGCTTAGGCAAGAAGCTTTGAAATAGTTTAAAATAAATTTTTAAAAGCTGTGGCACATGAAAGGTATTAATAACCAGGCTATGATCTTCAAGTTCTTATTTTAAAAGTCCCAAAGATGTTAAATTCATAAGCACAGCTTTACACAAAAGATGGAAAATTATCACCATCATAAATAATCTATTTATAATAAACCATAAATCAGACTTTCCTGGCATAAAATTATTCATGCCAGTGAATTAATCAAGAATTTGAAAGCATACACTTTACCAGGTATCCTGAACAGAATGTACCGGGCCATATTTGTTATTTCTAATATAACTGTAATAGGACAGTAACAAATACCTCAACAGCTACTACAGAAATGCCCCTTCCCACTTCTGTACACTAAACACCAAATATCGATGTAGGTAAAGATCTAAAAGTTAACATGTTATAAAAGTTTGATTATGCTGAGGTTTTTCTTTAATAAAGCTACTTATTTTTTGTTAAATGATCCACCTTCTACTCTGCTTTCCAGGTATTTGTCCAACTCTGCCTCCTTCTTCACTGCTTCTGGCGATACTTTGGGTGCATTTGGAAAACAGATCAGTATCACACTCATGTTGTCTCGACTTCCCTGGGAAGAAAAAAGTTTGAGAAAACATTTTGTTTCCTTTTTGCTCTTCAAAGCCTTGAGAACCTTTACAGCCATGTCAATTATAATTAATTTGTTCTAGTGAAAATATATACTGTTTATAAGAAGAGAAAAATATATATGCACATGTGGAAGGGCACCCCCGAAATACACATATAGTACCTATGGTATATAGAATAACCAACATTCCAAAAGACAGGAAAGAAACACTACAGATTAAACTCTACTGCAACAATAATTTTCTAAAGTTCTATAGAATAAATATTTCTGAACATTTACTGGTGGCCTACTTAACATGAAGTGATACATAACACAAACACACATACACACATACATTGAATTCAACAAGGTAGAAAATTCTAGTGATATTCTTTACAACATGATTTCATCTGTAGTTACACACATACCTGACAAATTTACATTTTAAAAAAATTGTGCGACTAATTGATTTGCTTCATAATAAGTAGAAATATGGAATTAGAAATAAAACTACATATATAAAATTTATAAACCAACTTTTAACTTCCATAATTTAAAAAAAAAGGCTTAACTTTTAGGAAGTACATTCATTTAAAGACACCTACATATCAAAATACTATAATTACAATACTTGAATCAATTTTGGCCTCCCCACAAATCAGACTTCCTTTTCCTATTATTAATAATAACTGGGAGTTACCTTCTATAGAGCATAATGCAGAACAGATAAAGTGGAATCTGAGTCATAATCTACTAATATATGAATCTGATAAGTCTCTTAAAACAGCTTTTAATTTAGTTAACAAAGTATTTAATTCTCAAGTGCTAAAGGATAAACATTACAAATGAATGCTACTTTGTCCCTTTTTTATACTAAAAGGGACAAGGAACATAAGCATCATTGTTTTGTTCCTCCTAAATTCAGAAATTAATAGTGTGCACTATCAAGTTGTTGTTCTATTGATTTTTTTTTAACATATTTGTTAGATGTTACATAAACTTGATTTGTGTTGGATGTTACATAAACCTGATTTTTAATTAAGATTTTAAGTATAGCTGGCAGTTGTGTGTATAAAACTATAAACAGTATTATGTTGACTTACTAGTTCTGAGTTTTAAAAGAAAATCAAATATATAGCCTCCAAAGTTTTATAAAATCAGCATTTTTTAAACAAGCAAAAGAAAACCCACAAAGAATTAGTAAGCATTACTGACCAAACACAACAGTGTGGTAGAAAGAACACGGCACCCAAGTCAAGGGCTTGGGTTCGAGTCTTAGTGCTGCAACTAAAGCAGTAAATTGTGTAACATTTTTAACTTCTCTTAAACAGGGAGCAGCATGTATCAACTACACAGTTTGCTAAACTAGGTACTTTATATGTATACATTAGCTCATTAATTTCATTCCCCAGTCTTATGAGTTAGATAATATTTTCTCCATTCAAATAGCTGAGAGAGGCTGAACAATTTGTTCAAGACTGTACAGTACAAAAGTAACAGAGGTAAGATTTGATTCCACGTCCGACTTTTAAGTCCACAGAACCTTCTGTTGCTCATCTACACAGTCCCATTTGATCATCCAGACAACCCCATAAGACAGGGTAATAATATCTCTCTCTTGAACAATTAAAGAAACAGCTTTTCCAGATAGTTTAAAGAGCTTACCTGAAGTCATACACAGTCTCACACCAAGTTCTTCTGACTCCATGTCCAAGGCTATTTCTATTACATAACACCAAATCATCACTATCCTCTCTGTTGGTGCTACAGATTCATTAGACCAGTCTCAAAGTATTTCCATAAATATACTGAGATATCACATGGTATAAATAAAATATTAAAATTCTAAAATGCCATTCATTTATAGACAATGAGGCTTAGCTCTCCCCATTTCCCTTTTGAAAACATTCACTTTGATACAGTCTTTTTACCTTTGGATAATTTTAGATTATCCAACCTTATGGATAATATTCCATAGTATCAGAAAACTCAAGTAATTATGGTTACTAAAAGACTAAATATCCAGATTATAACTCTTGCATTTATGGTAACTAGATAATTTATTTCTAAGAAGTATTCCTATATTATTTTCAAAATTGGTGAAAAGTATCCTGCAACTGTACCAAAAACTTATTTCTGAGCTATAGGTTTTAAGATGATTTTATACTAGAGTAGTAATTAAGATGACATAAAATCATTTCGTCTAAAAAAAAAAAAAAAGTCTAGCTACCTTATACAAACAGGTGTCGACTACTTCATTGCAAACTTTCTCAAGGTCATCAGTGACTTCAAGTCTGGATCTTACAAAATCACAGAGCTCTTCATTTCCCATGACATCCCAAATACCATCACATGCAAGAATAATGAATTGATCATCTTCTTCAGATCTTTCAATATCATGGACTTCAGGCTCTGGTGAAACAAGCTGCTCGGTAGGACCTTTTCCATGGACACATTTGTAATCAAAGTCCCCAAGGGCCCTCGACACAGCCAAAGAGCCATTCACACGCTGAATCATTACAGAACCACCTGCATTCTGAATTCGTTCTTTTTCCAGCGGATTACTTGGTTTGTGATCTTGTGTGAAGAAGTAAACTTTCCTGTTCCTACAAAGTAAACCTCTTGAGTCTCCACAGTTAATGAAATAAGTATGTTGAGGAGAAATTAAGACACCCACAGCTGTTGACCCACTTCTATCAGCACCATGTTTCTTCTCTGACATAACTCTCATATGTTCATCAATCTCCAGGAAACCTGTTCGGATTCCATTCTTTACATTTTCCACAGAAGGTGCTCCTGCAGACCCTTTAAAATCCTGGTTATTGGTGATGTGATCTAACAAATGCTCACAGCAGTATTTGGCAACCTGAGAACCAGCATGCCCATCATACACAGCAAAGAATGACCATGTTTCAAGTCCACTTGGCAAACCAATCACAGCAGTATGTGCATCCTCCATTTCAACTCGCCAGCCTTGCATGCTGCTTAGCCCATATCGCAACCCATTACCCTGCCCCTGGGCATTATGTTTTTCCATCTTTGGTTTGTCTAAAAATGCTCCCATTATGTCTTGATTCTCTAGGTCTGCAAAGGAAGAGAAACAAAAAAAGTTAACAACTATCTTATAAACAAGCTATCAATACATATCCAACAACTTTTTTTTAAGAGTGAAGGAAATACAAAGAAAGCTTAAATATCTTAGTTGAATATTCAGGATTTTCCAAAGTTTGGTTCCAAATATCTAGTTTTATTCCTACTATATGAACCCTATGAAAAAGTAAAAAAAAAAAAAAAAATCTACTCAGAATGATCCAAATTTGCATGCTCCTTCCCTTAAGCCTTTCCTCATGTCAGTGCCCTTAACTGAGATCTCCCGCCTTTCCTCCTTTCTTATAGAAGTTAAGTATACCCATCCTTTAAATTCTAGCTCAAATTCTATGTTTTCCATAGGTTTTTCAGTCTTTGATAAGCCAACAAGTTATTAAATTACTGTAAGTGGTTCAGCCTCAACTTACAAGCTGCAAAGCAATTATACACACATATAACAAAATTCATCTACTGTAACCTAACCTAGTGGTAATAACACATATCATTATTATAGCACTTTATAATCACTCAGTATAAACAACAAATGAGATCAAAAGGTCTAGGACAGCATTGTGGACAAGTCTGAAAGTTTGGCTAACCTTTCCCAATAATCAAAAGCTAAAACCCCTGGTTTGGAATGGGCTTACAAGGCAGGAAGACAGTGTTCAGGATTTAGGTTGGCCTCTACTTGAGTAATAGCCTAGGAATGTAGAGACTTGGGGTCCAAGTCATCAAATGAGTCACAAGTGAATGCAATCTGAAAGAAGGACAGAATGAGATTTAATGAAGGTGAAGAGAGATGAGTAGGAGTGGGGAAAGTACCTAGGTAAATTACGATGAACTTAGGAAACTGGGAATTTGTGATGCTATGATGCTAAGCTCTGAAAAGAAGCTGGGAAGAGAAAGAGGAAGAAGAAAAACAACTCAGAAAGGAAAATTTCCCGGCAACCTCTCCCTCCTTCTTTATCCTAAGGCCAAACTAATACACAGCAGAGAAGTCTGGCTGATTGGTATGATAAAATGATCTCCTGCCTACTTGTCTACCTCCTGTTACAGTTCCACTAATAGAAGTTAAATAATGAAAACTAGCCATAATTCCTTTCTTAAGGTGGTATTCATCAAATCGATATATAATATGGCAAGGGTGAGTGTTTTGATTGGACAAAAGATACAATAGTAATGACATCTTAATAGCAGGCAATGTGTAAGATGAACTCTAAATCATTCTAAGTTTTGCAAGCGTTACTTCAATTTATTCTCAACAAAACTCTGACGTAGGTTATAATATTATGTTTAATCTATATTAGGTTGATGAAAAAGTAATTGTGGTTTCAAACCTTGAATTTTAAATCATTGTAACCAGGCTCAAACACATCTTTATTAATCAAAATAGGAACCATTACAATCAACACATTTTTGCCAACAAGAAATAAGTTTGTTTTTTCCTGTAGTACAAACATCCATGCTTGGGGGCTTCCCTGGTGGCTCAGTGGTAAAGAATCTGCCTGCCAATGCAGGAGACATGAGTTCGATCCCTGATCTGGTAAGATCCCACACGCCTCAGAGCAACTAAGCCCATGCACCACAAGTACTGAGCTTGTGCTCTAGAGCCCAGGAGCTGCAACTACTGAAACCTGTGCGTCCTAGAGCCTGTGCTCCACAATAAGAGAAGCCACCACAATGAGAAGCCCCCTCATTGCAACTAGAAAGTAGCCCCTGCTCTCCACAACTAGAGAAAAGCCCACACATCAATGAAGACTCACACAGTCAAAATCAAATAAATAAAAAAATAATAAAAAAAATCCATGCTTGGGAATTCAATCAACCCTTGGAAAGCATTTTCTGCCTCCTGCTGACTGTGGAAACTATTTTCCCTGCAAAAAGTTGTCAAGATGCTTGAAGAAGTGGTAGTTGGTTGGTGAGAGGTCAAGTGAATGTGGTGGATGAGGCCCAATTTATTCAACTTCTGAAGTACTGGTTGTGTGACGTGCAGTTAGGCATTATGGAGAAGAATTGGGCCCTTTCTGTTGACCAATGCCAGCCAGCTGCAGGCATTGCAGTTTTTGGAGCATCTCATAGATCTGCTGAGCATACTTCTCAGATGTACTGGTTTTACCAGGATTTAGAAAGCTGTAGTGGATCAGATGGGCAACAGACCACCAAACAGTGACCATGACCTTTTTTTGGTGCAAGTTTGGCTTTGGGAAGTGCTTTGGAGCATCTTCTTGGTCCAACCACTGAGCTGGTCACCACTGGTTGTCATATAAAATTCACTTTTCATTGTATGTCACAATCCAATGGAGAAATGGTTCATTGTTGTTGCATAGAATAAGAGAAGACAACACTTCAAAATGATGATTTTTTTTTTTTTGGTTTTCAGTCAGCTCATGAGGTACCCACTTATTGAGCTTTTTTACTGTTCCAGTTTGCTTCAAATGCTGAATGACTATAGAATGGTCAATGCAGAGTTCTTGAGCAACTTCTCATGTGTTGTAAGAGGATCAGGTTTGACAATGGCCTCAATTGCTCACTGTCAACTTCCAGTGGCTGGCCACTACCATCCTCATCTTTAAGGTTCTCATCTCCTTTGCAAAACTTCTTGAACCACCACTGTACTTTTTGTCAGCAGCTCCTGAACCAAATGAGTTGTGAGCTGTCTCCACCGTTTTATGACCCATTTGAACTCAAATAAAAAAATTGCTTGAATTTGCTTTTTGTTTAACATCATTTCTATAGTCCAAAATAAACAGCAAGTAATGTCATTAGCAAAAAAACAAAGTGAGAAGTGTGCATTAAAATGATGTGTAACATAACTACATTTATTTAAGAATGTATTCCAATGTCCAATGGCAAAGTTCAACACTGCAAAATTGCAGTTACTTTTGCACCAACCTAATAGATGAACTTTACTGAGACTAAAAAACTTGGCGAATGTCACTCATCAGAAAAATTTAGGGGAATTAGGACTCAAATTCAAGTCTGCCTCACTCTAAAGCACCATTTATACTTAAGACACTTGACATCACTAATCTAGCATTCTTTCTTCATCTGTACAGTGGGCATATTAACATTTACCTCTGAATATTGCTGCAAAAGTTTAAATGAGGTAATGGCTGCCAAGTAGTTACATTTAGTATAGCAAAAATGAGGAACTCTGCAAATGGAAACTGTTTAATTATTACTACATTCTCACATACACAGCCAATCTAGATTCTGTTATTACCTAATAGGGACCTTACACTTTAATAGAAAAGTCCAGTAGTTATTTTCCAAATATACACATGAAACTACCGAACAAATAATCCTTTGAAACTTTTGAAAAAATATGTAAAAATGTAACAAACCAAGTCAATCATATGATAAAATTTTAGGTCTGGCTCTACTGCAAATGCAAAAATAGTCAAATTATTATTACTATTAATAATTAATATTAACAAATTAATAATTTTGTGTCTGGAGTTTCACATACTGAAAAAAAGCCATTGAGAAATTTTACCTCCTTGAATTTTGAATAATTTGCAGAAGCCTGGTGAAGCAGTTATATAAAAATAATACTTATCAGAAATTATATATAAGTAAGTAACTTCATAACTGTCATAGTACTTTGTATTGAAATGTTCAGATTGGCTAATAATGCTAGTGGTGTGATACAGCCTAGCATGTGCTCAGAGCTGACTATATGAAATTAGTAGGCTCAAATGTAGCCTTTAAAAAGACAACATAAAAGGCAGACAGGCATGGAAGATAGTCACCAAAGAAAGCAGAAACTTCTTTTAGTGTCATTTTTTCCTCTATATAATTTGTTTTCTAAATTTCTAAACTACCAAAGGTAAATGACCAAAAAAAGACGAGAGAAGAGGTAAAGAAAAAGAGAAAATAAAGGAAGAAAAGCAAGAAATCTCAACTTTTATTTTTGGGACTAACAGCAAACAATAGTGCACTAATTGTAGTTTCTGGCAATGCCAATCTCAAATACTCAAGCTAAATAAAATATATTAATAAGCAAAGAACAATAAGAAGATATATTTTTAAAGATTCAGAAGTTAAAGGTGGGAATGGGCAGGGGGGTAGGGTAGCGAACTCAGTATCCATTAGCTCCAAACTAGAAAACACCCATCAATTTATGAGATGACACTGAATGAGTAAAACAATTGCAGGCTGTCAACCAAAGCAAAAAGAAACAAGCCACTCTGAAAGTAGGTTCATGGAGATGAAAAACAATTACTGAACTAAAATTTTCAATAGAGACAATGAATAGCTAGATACCACAGTTAAAACAATAAACAGAAAACCAATAAATGCGATCACTTCAAGGAATTCTTATAGAACTCAGAAGTTCTTTCCTTATCTTGATTCCAAACATACAAACCCACCCACATATGTGTCCATCCTACCCTCAGACCTTTCTCTTATATTAAAGTACTCCATTCTCTCACTTAAGTTAAATCCTTCTATTATAGTTTTGGAGACTAGGCTTCAAAGGAATCTTATACGACTTATATGTCTTCCCAGGAACCCAACACTATTATTGTCTCTGACTCCTTTTATTCCTTTATATTCAACCTCTCCCTTTCTACTGCAGTACAACTTCTAAAGACACTCAAATGTTACCCATTAAAAGTAAGTATTTAGGTGACTCACTCCCTTTAGCTACCTCCTGCTTCTTTCTCTACAGCTGAAACTCTTTTTTAAAAGTGTTGATGCTCCAAACTGTTGTCTGGCCATTCCATCAAAACAAGTTTCTCCAAACTTAATCCAATGGACATCTGGCTGGCTGCTCACAGCATCAATCAACACAATACTCCCTCTTCAAACACTGTTACCACTGGCTTTTCAAGATGCTACACACTCTGAGCTTTCCTCCTACTCCTAGCTTTTCCATCCATGTCTCCTTTGCAGGTGCATCTTCATCTCTCAAGCCATTAAATATAAGCATTCAAGGCTTAGATCTAGGTTCTCTTCTTACTCTATGCTGCTCCCGAGGTACCTTTATGCATCTTTTTTTGTATTTTTCTTTCACAGCTTTTGGCAGTGAATGTCACCATCATTCATCAAAATGAATAGAAACCAAGGACATACCTTTGACATCTCTTTCTACTTCATCTCCCATCAGTCCATCATCAAGTTCCATGGACTGTACTACTTATATTATTTTAAATATATTTTAGATATATTGTTCACATTTATTTTCAAATCTGTCCAGTTTTTCCTCTAACACTGTAGTCTTCAAGCTACCATTATCTCTCAAAGCATTATTCTACTATTCTACAAGGTAGTGTGTGCTCAGTTGTGTCTCTTTGTGATCCCATGGACTGTGGCCCACTAGGCTCCACTGTCCATAGAATTTTCCAGGCAAGAATACTGTAGTGGGTTGCCATTTCCTTCTCCAGGGGATCTTCCCAACTCAGGGATTGAACCTGCGTCTTCTGCATTGCAGGCAGATTCTTTACCATCTGAGCCATCAACAAAGTCCAACATAGTGTTATAGGTCAACTGTATTTTAGGAATACAATTTAAATAAATTGTATTCCTAAAATACAAAAATAAAATAAGACAAAATACCCCAAAACCAAAATAAAATAAGACAAAATACCCCAAAACCAAAAAACAAGCTCATTAAAAAAAGATCATATTTGTGGTTACTAGGAGTGGTAAGAAAGGGAATTGGGTGAAGGCAGTCGAACAATACAATCTTAACAGTTACAAGATAAATAAGTACTAGGAATGTAAGGTACAACATGATTAATATAATGAATGCTGCCATGTGTTTTATGCATATATACATATATATATGTTGTTAAGATAGTAAATCCTAAAAGTTCTCGTCACAAAAGAGATTTTTTTTTCTCTTTTTTTTTTTTGAATCTAGCAAGGAGATACAACCAGTCCATCCTAAAGGAAATCATCCCTGAATATTCACTGGAAGGACCAATGCTGAAGCTGAAACTCCAATACTTTGGCCACCTGATGCAAAGAACTGACTCATCTGACAAGACCCTGATGGTGGGAAAGATTGAAGGCGGGAGGAGGGGACGACAGAGGGTGAGATGGTTGGATGGCATCACCGACTCAATGGACATGAGTTTGAGTAAACTTGGGGAGTTGGTGATGGACAGGGAGGCCTGGCGTGCTGCAGTCCATGGGGTCGCAAAGAGTCAGGCATGACTGAGCGACTGAACTCAACTGAACCGAGATGACAGATGATCAGCTAAACATGATCACTGTGGTAATAATTTCATGATGTATGTAGGTCAGATCATTATGCTGTACACCTTAAACTTACACGGTACTGTATGTCAATTATGTATGAATAAGAGTGGAAGAAAAAGATAATACAAGTTTCACCATATCATTCTGTGTTAAAAGTTATTCAAGGACTATCCTCTCTTTAGAGGGGATAATGAACTGCTTACTATGGCCCACAGGAAATCCCTGAGTGGTCAGGAGCTCATCAACCTTGCTTCATAATGCTCCCCACTCCATAACCACTCTACCACAACAACATTCTCTACTCCAACCATATGACTTTCTTAAAGTACCTGGCACTTTCCACATTCCTTCCTCCAAAGTAACATAAACAAATGCCACTCCCTCCACTTAAAAGGCCAATCCTTCCCTCTTACTCATTTTTAGATTTTAACTCAAGTATTAGGTCTTCAGGAGAGACTCCTTCGAATACCCTGGATCAGTTCCTTCAGCATGGAGTACACAGCAGACCTTTAATAAACACAATAAAAGAACTCAAAAGAAAAAAGCAGATGTAAATAATAAAAGTTTGCTAGTAGAAACAGTACACCCAGGGAGTAAATATAAAAAGTAAGACTTTCTGATGGAAAAAAAAGAGAGGCTATCTGCTGTTTCGTTGTATTAAAGTCAAATAATATGGTATCATCTGTTCCTTTTTCTTGTTAGTCCTCGGGATGAGGTGTGTAGGAGGGTGTTAGGAAAAGCTATAAAGCTTTTGCTTTTCAATATATAATCCAATAAATGCTTGAGTTTTAATGTTTCAAGTGTGGTTGAATATAATATATAGTTTTGGTTTAAGCATATAGTACTTTTGATAAGTTTTCTGTCATTATCTGGCATAAAAATATTTATAGCACATAAGGATGTGTAAATTATCATTTTAGACAACACCTTCACCAATTAAAAAAAGATGCTCATCCTCTTTATTGTTTTATTCCTTATGCTTGCCTTTGTCTGATATTAAAATTTCAACCTTTGACTTCTTGTTTTATTTGCTTAGTATATTTTGCCTACCACAAAGCTCTATATACTGGGACATCTCCAGTGAGTTTCTTGTTTTGATTAATCTCCTGATAGCATTAACCTGTCTTTAAACAGATTTTATAGGAATGTTACATGTGTAATATCCCTTTTTAGTGCTGGTATATTTGATGATATCTTTCAATTATCTTCATAATAAATGCCAACTTTGTAGGATCTAGAGTTCTTTATCCTTAGCATTTACAGGTATTACTTCATTATTGCCTACCATCTGACATTGCAAAGAAGTTTGAGGCCAGCTGCATTTATTTTTGCTTTTATTTTTGGCATGTTTTGTCTAAATTTTCATTTTTTCTTTTTTAAAAAATATTTTAACTTTATTGGAGTATAGTTGATTTATGGCTTCCCTGGTGGCTCAGACAGTAAAGAATCCGCCTGCAATGTGAAAGGCCTAGATTTGATCCCTGGATCAGGAAGATCACTGGAGAATGGAATGGCCACCCACTCCAATATTCTTGCCTGGAGAATTCCATGGACAGAGTAGCCTGGTGGGCTATAGTCCACAGGGTCACAAAGAGTCAGACATGACTGAGTGTCTAACACAAACACACATACACACACACACAGAGTTGATTTACAATGTTGTGTTAGCTTTAGGTGTACAGCAAAGTGATTCAGTTAAACATAATATATATATATATTCATTCTTTTTTAGATTCTTTTCTCATACAGGTCATCGCCGAATATTGAGTAGAGTTCCCTATGCTATACAATAGGTCCTTGTTGGTTATCTATCTTACATACAGCAGTGTGTGTGCACTGAAACTACTGAAGTGCCTAGAGCCTATGCTCTGCAACGAAAAGCCGCTGCAATGAGAAGTCCACACACTGCAACTAGAGAGTAACTTCTGCTCTCTGCAAACTCGAGAAAGAAAAGGCTGCATGCAGCAACGAAAGACCTAGTGCAACCAAATATAAGTAAATAACTAAAAATAGTTAAAATATTTTTTAAAGGAAAAGAAACAAAGAACATGGACAATGAAATTCATGAAATAACGCAAGTGGCCAATAAATATATGGAGCAATGAGAAATCTAACTAGCCATTAAAAATAAATTTGCTTTTCACACATTACTTTAACAAAGATCAAAAATTCATAGCTATTGGCAAAGGAGTAACAATATATACTTCTCATAGGTAGGAGAGCAAACTGGTACTTTTTTGAAAGATATGCACCATATACATTAATTTTAAATGATGACTTCCATTAAAATCATTTTGTATATTCACACTTTGAAGTGTTCCTCTGTTCCAGTTGTGTTTTTAAATACATCACTATAAAACAAAAAATTAAGACCAAGCCACCTGGTAAAGATAAACTCTTGCAATACAAAGCACTTGGTGAAGCTGAAACTGTGAGTCTCCCAGGCTCAAGTAACAGAGATGCACAGAAGGCTACATCCCATAAGCATAGTAACAAAAACTACAAATGCCCCCCCACCCCCCTCCGCCATGCAAGGCTGGGGCACAAACCAGGCTCACTGAAACAAATGCCTGTGGTGGAGGGGCTCTTTGCCTATAAAAGGAGCAAGGAAAAGACACTTACTAACCACTTCTGGGAAATTTATTTTAAATGTAGTTATGTGCTCCTTTAACAGAAGAATAGATCTTCTTTTGGTTTGTGTTTCTTGGAGAGATAAGCCTGATCCTGATATTATCAAGAATCAGGGGAACCAACCCTCTAATGTAAGACATGGCTTCAGACTGGAACATGCAAAACACACTAGATGAGGGTGAAAAGAAAGAAAACAAAAAAATTCCATTTAATATGAAACCAAAACACACCAGGACAACTAAACTAAGATGGACAGCCAACAAACACCAACAATTGTAGGAATTCAGCCTAGAAGAAAAAGTAGCTATCAGAAAATAACTTAAAACGTGCATGTTTAGTATCCTTCCAAAGCTAGAAAACAAAAAAAACAATACACATGAAGAGGGAAAAAGGATAAAAAACAGCCAGAAACCAAACCAGAATAGGTTGCAGTGAGTGAGAGCAAGCGAGAATCTGAACATGAGAAAGTATTCACTGGGAAATAAAAACAACCAAGGTCACATAAACTACCTGAGCAGAGTCAAAACGTAATTAGTAAATTGGAAAATGTATCTAGGAATTGCCTAGAACATAACACAGAAATTAAGGAGAATTACGGAAAAAACAGTATGTAAAGATATAAAGGCTAAGACATTTTCTAGAACTGAAGAAATATGAGTCTTCAGATCAATAATTTATTTAAAAGAATGCCTACAGATAACACAACATACACACACCTAGGCATATCATGGGAATGTGTTCAGAACATCAAGTATGGTAAAACAAACAACAAATACTAACATCTACATCATACTTGAAATATGCAGGGCTCTAAATGCTTTCTATTAACGGAATCATCATGACAGTCCCTATGATAGATACTACTTCATTACTTCTGTTGAGAACTTGCCCAAGGTCACTGAGTAAATAGTGGTGACAGGATATGGAAAAGGAATATTTTTTAAAAATACCAGAGGAAAAGATTACATACAAAGGCATAACAATTAGGTAGAGACCAGACTCTCAGGGTTCTAAGTTTGCCAAGTTTCATAATACAATGAAATAATATCTTGAGGGTGCTGATAGGAAGGGGGGGGAAAAACTATTAATCAAGAATTTTTATTTGAAAAAAAAAAAACTGTGTAAAATATACTTTCAGACAAAAACTAAGGACATTTACAAGCCATATTCTGTTGCTAAAAAAATTACCAAAGGATACACTTCAGCAAGAATAAAGATAAATCCTTTAAATACAAGGAACAGTAAGTACAAAATCTGGTAAAATACACCCCATAGATTGTAGTCTGCCAGGTTTCTCTGTCCCTGGAATTCTCCTGGCCAGAATTCTGAAGTGGGTAGCCATTCCCTTCTGCAGGGGATCTTCCCACCCCAGGAATCGAACCCAGGTCTCCCGCATTGCAGGCGAATACTTTACGGTCCGAGCCACCAAGGAAGCCCCATAAATAAGGAAATGAAATTTATGCTACAAAAGGGGAAATAAAATTGCAGGCAATTATACACATGATGGAGTGAATGTTTGGTGTTTAATCAAATATAAGCTCATAAAAAAGTCAAAAATACAAGGAAACAAGTTGCCATGAGCAGGAATTAACATAACATATATAACTCCCTTAGTGTTGTAGGAAAAATGGGGTGTGAGAGGATGGTCATATTCCAGGTCTTGAGTGAGTCCGTGGGACGGGCCGCCAAGTGAAGGGTCCTTGGCTTCTCACTGTCAAGAATGAGCCTGACATTAGGTTTATTTAGAAAGATACACCCTCCACACACAGAGTACGGGCTGTCCCTGAGGGTGAGAGAGGCACCCCCAAGGCATGGGGTCCTCTAGCAAAGTGAGAGCTGCTCTGGGAGATACACATTCCACAGACAGAATGTGGTCAGTCTCAAAAGATGAGAACTGCCTTCCTCAAGGTGTGGGGGTGGCCAGTTTTTATGGGCTGGGTAATTTCATAGGCTAAGAAGTGGAAGGAATATTCTAACTATCTTTGAGAAGGGGCAGATATTTCTAGGAACTGGGGTACCATCCACTATTCGGCTTTTAAGGTCACCCTCAGAACTATCACCGAGCCTGTAGGTGTGTCATTTAGCACATGCTAATGTATTACAATGAGCGTATGGTGAGGCTCAAGGTCTCTGGAAGTTGAATCTTCTACCTACCCTCTTGGGCCTACTAGGTTCCAACCAGTGTTTATGGTATCCTGTTCTTAATGGTTCTGTCATTCTTTTAATGGTTGTGCTCTGCCCGCTTCCTTCTGTCTCATAAGGACTTCACATATTAATAACAGAATTACTGCATTTAAGATATAAAATAACTACATATGAAATGTTTAATAAGATTTAAAAAAAACAGAAAATGAAAAATAAGAAATTTAAAAATTACCAAGCAAATTGGTAAAGAATTAAATGCCATTTTTAGATGTTAAAAAGATTGTTTTTTAATTGGTTGGGTATGTAAATTTGGTGCAGCCACTATGGAAAACAGTATGGAGGTTCCTCAAAAACTAAAAATAAGAGTTGCCATATGATCCAGCAATCTCAGTCTTGGGCATATACCCAAACAAAGCTATAATCTGAAAAGATACGTGCACCCCTATCTGAAAGTTAAAGTGTTAGTCACTCAGTCTGTCCAACTCTTTGCAACCCCATGGACTGTAGCCTGCCAGGCTCCTCTGTCCATGGAACTCTCCAGGCAAGAATACCGGAGTGGGTTGCCATTTCCTTCTCCAAGGGGGTCTTCCTGATCCAGGCAACAAACCTGGGTCTCCTGCACTGCAGGCAGACTCTCCACCATCTGAGCCACCAGGGAGCACTATTTACAATAGCAAAGTCAGGGAAACAACCTAAGAGTCCATCAACAGATGAATGGATAAAGAAGGTGTGGGATATACATATATGAATATATGAGACGGACTATTACTCAGCCATTAAAAAGAATGAAACAATGCCATTTGCAGCAACATGGACTGACCCAGAGATTATCATACTAAGTGAAATAACTCAAAGACAAATACCGTATGATATCACTCATACATGGAAGCTAAAATATGACACAAACGTTATCTACAAAACAGAAACTGACTCACAGGCACAGAGAACAGATTTGTGGTTGCCAAGGGGGAGGTGGGGTGGGGGAGGGAAGGATTGGGAGATTATAAATCAACTATTCTTCAATAAAATTAAAAAAACAAATCAAAGTAAAAAAATTGATATTAAAAACTCAAAGGATGATTAAAAAAACATTACAAAGAAATGCAGTAGATTAGCTCACTGAGTCAGTGCTCCTGGAAACTCAGGAACTGTTAACTAATTTCTCTGTTCATGTCAACTAGCTGTAACATAGGAGCTGTAGAGTTCCCTAGAGCCTACTATCAACATTTACTCCACTGAGAGGATCAGAAGACATCAGCAAAATAATGGTACCTTATACTATACAGTAAGGCTTAATCTCATTCAACAAATGCTCTTCTGGTATCCCATATTTTCTAAATATACTTAAATCATAGCAATCTTTAAATTTTCACATCTTTCTTTAAAGACAGAAGTTTCTTACATGGTACATCAGTTCGCAGTTCACAGGGTCAAGGTCTTTAGAATATTACTCCAATCTTGCTCAAGACTAAAAATATTTTCACAGGTTTCTCTGGTTAAATATTCTTGTAATAAAGCTCAATTTACAGACTAGTAGTTAAATCACAAGTACTCTTAACTTTCTCCTTCTACAGTATAAATACTCTATAAAACAGTCATATATTACATATACAGTAGTTCTTTGTAAATAAAAGAACACTTGCTATTAAAGCAAATTATACAGTCATTCTGTAAACTTGGTTTCTAATATTAAAATCATTCACATAAATCAGATAACACATTTTATCTGTTAAATAATAAATCCCAACTGTTATAAAGAAAACGTAACCTATCTTCATCAGCTGTTTCTTAAAAAATGTATATATAAAACATTATAAGCATATTTCTGATAAGGATTTATATGCTGTATTATAAGCATGTTTCTGATATAGGATTTTAAACATATCAGCCAAGTGGTCAAATACAGGTACTAACAGTTCCTATTAGTTTGTGCTCCCTTCCCCTCAAAATTTCCTGCTTCATTACAGGATTTTACTGACTTTAAAGCTATATGTGGGAGTCCAGATCTTTGGGGGGACTGAGTACCCCTAAAACCTCATTAACAATTCTAATTCAACCAGAAGATCTGCTCTATCAAATCAAGTAAGATTTTCTTTGGCAGCAGCAATTTCTCAATTAGTGCCATTCTCTGGCTAATTCTAGAACACTGAAGCAGCCCAATAAGGGAGCACTCACAATAGGATTCTGCTCCTTCAATCCAGAAAGCCCAGGGGCACAGTGAGATTTTTATTCTCTGTGGGATTTCCCTAAAGAATAATTCCAAGGTGATAGGAATTTCCCAGTCTGCACAGGTTCAAACTTGAGGATCTTCGAACAACCCCCCCCAAAAAAAACAAACCCTATGACTACGGTTCAACTTCAAAATTTCTACAAAGTTGTGGAAAGGAAATAAGGGCATTATACTTCATCAAAAAATGGATTCATCATTTGTGCTTCACAGACATATGACTAAAATTCAAAATTTAGAACTGAAAATTTCCTATACTTTTCACTTTTCTTATCCTTTACTATAACATTTTTGCCTTCTGTTTCTTCCCTCTAGGTCTTACTCTCTTCTATGCAATCTCCAATTTTTTTATTCTTCTGTCCACAAATTCAATCTCCTTGAAAATGTTACACCATTTCTATTCTTGCTCTTTGTCCCTCCCAAGCCTGAGCATCTATCTGTTTTCCCTTTCTTGCTTTTAATTCTTCCTCATTCTTGTGTTTACGACAGAGTAAGAAGGCAGGGTACGGGCAAGCCAGCTGCAAAGGAAAATATTTCAGTGAATTCATGCAAGTCATGAGGTAGGAGAGAAATGGCTATTAGATCAACATATTAGGGAAGCTAAGGGGCTACTGAGCAACCCACAGTGAAAAGCACTACCAGAGGTGAGGACTACGTATTCCCTGAAGTTACTAATGAAGAGCCTGATTTTTGGTTTAAATTTGGATAGTGTTTACAATTATTGAATAATTTTTCCTGGTCATAGGAGGAAACAGTCATTATTTAAGCTATAAAAGGAGGTTAAATTATTTCTAGCTGGCTATCAAGGCTAGAAATCACTGATCAAAAAGTTATCTGGATCCCATTTATATGAAATATCCAAACCTCCAGAGACAGAAAGGAGATGAGTGGTTGATAAGGGCTGGAGGAGAAGAGAATGGGGAGTGACTCTTAATGAAAACAAGGTTTCTTTTGGGTGTGATGAAAATGTTCTAAAATTAAACTGTGGTAATGGTTGCACAATTCGGTCAATACAGGGAAAATTACAAAGTGGTAAACTTCATATGGGTGAATTTTATGTTATTTTAGTTACATCTTCGGAGAAGGCAATGGCACCCCACTCCAGTACTCTTGCCTGGAAAATCCCATGGACAGAGGAGCCTGGTGGGCTGCCGTCTATGGGGTCGCTAAGAGTCGGACACGCCTGAGCGACTTCACTTTCACTTTTCCCTTTCATGCACTGGAGAAGGAAATGGCAACCCACTCCAGTATTCTCGCCTGGAGAATCCCGGGGATGGCGGAGCCTGGTGGGCTGCCGTCTATGGGGTCGCACAGAGTCGGACACGACTGAAGCGACTTAGCAGCAGCAGCAGCAGTTACATCTTAATAAAGCCATTTAAAAAGATGACTATGATTTTTTACCATATGAGCATCAAGAGATGCAGAAATTTCAACACCCATTTATGATAAAAACTCTCCAGAAAGTAGGCACAGAGGTGACATACCTCAACATAATAAAGGCCATATACGACAAACCCACAATAAACAGCATTCCCAATTGTGAAAAACTGAAAGCATTTCCTCCAAAATCAGGAACAAGACAAGGATGTCCACTCTCGCCACTATTATTCAACATAGTTTTGGAAGTCCTAGCCATGGCAATCAGAGAAAAGAAATGAAAGGAATCCAAATAGGAAAAGTAGTAGTAAAACTGTCCCTGTTTGCACATGACATGATACTATACATAAAAAATCCTAAAGATGCCACCAGAAAACTACTAGAGCTCATTAATGAATTTTGTAAAGTTGCAGAATACAAAATTAACCCACAGAAATCTCTTGCATTCCTATATACACTAACAATGAAAGATTAGAAAGAGACATCTTGCGACTTCCCTGGTGGTATACTGGATAAGAATCTGCCTGCCAAAGCAGAGGACATGGGTTTGACGCTGGTCCAGGAAGATTCCATATGATGCGGGTCAACTAAGCCTGTGTGCCACAATTACTGAGCTTGCACTCTAGAACCCGTGAGCCGCAACTACTGAACCGTGAACCACAGCTGCTGAGCCTGTGTGCCGCAACTACTGAAGCCCGTGTGCCCCTAGAGCCCGTGTCCCACAACAAGAGAAGCCTTCACAATGAGAAACCCACACACTGCAACTAGAGAAAGCCTGTGAGCAGCAACAAAGACCCAGCTCAATCAAAAATAGAATAAATAAACTTTTAAAAGAAAGATTTTAAAAAAGAAAGAGAAATTAAGCAAACAATCCCATTTATCACTGTAACAAAAAGAATAAAATACCAAGGAATAAACCTACCTAAGGAGGCAAAAGTCCTAGAAAACTATAAGATACTGATGAATGAAATAAAAAACACAAACAGATGGAGAAATATACCATGTTCTTGGACTAGAAGACTCAATACTGTGAAAATGACTATACTACCCAAAGCAATCTACAGATTCAGTGCAATCTCTATCAAATTATCGATGGCATTTTTCAAAGAATTAGAACAAAAAAATTTAGTTTATATGGAAACACAAAAGCCCTGAATAGCCAAAGTAATCTTGAGAAAGAAAAATGGAGCTGGAGGAATCAGGTTCCCTGACTTCAGACTATACTACAAAGCTACAGTAATCAAGACAGTATGGTATTAGCAAAAAACAGAAATATAGATCAATAGAACAGGGTAGAAAGCCCCGAGATAAACCCACATGCCTATGCCTATGGTTACCCAATCCATGCAAAGGAGGCAAGAATATACATTGAAGAAAAGACAGTCTCTTCAGTAAATGAAGCAACTGACAAAATATATAAACTGACAACTGAGCAACTGACAACTCTCCAAACCAAAATATATAAACAGCTCATGTAGCTCAATTAAAAAAAAAAAAAACTGAATCAAAAAACTAGGTGGAAAATCTAAATAGACATTTCTCCAAAGAAGACATACAGACAGCCAACATCACTAAGTATTGTTGTTGTTCAGTCACCCAGGAAAACTGGACAGTTACATATAAAAGAATGAAATTAGAACACTCCTTATCACCATACACAAAAATAAACTCAAAATTAATGAAAGACCAAATGTAAGGCTATAAACTATAAAACTCTTAAAGGAAATCATAGAACACTTTGACGTAAATCACAGCAAGATCTTTTTTGACCCACCTCCTAGAGTAATGAAAATACAAAAATAAACAAACGGGACCTAATTAAACAAATGCTTTTGCACAGCAAAAAGAATTATAAACAAGATGAAAAGACAACCCTCAGAATGGGAGAAAATATTTGCAAATACAGCAACTGACAAAAGATTAATCTCCAAAATATACAAACAGCTCATGTAGCTCAATATCAAAAAAACAAACTCAGTCAAAAAAGTTGGGTGGAAGATCTAAATAGACATTTCTCCAAATAAGACATACAGATGGCCAACAAACACATGAAAAGATGCTCAACATCACTAACTATTGTTGTTGTTCAGTTGTCCAGTCATGTCCAACTCTTTGTGACCCCAAGGACTGCAGTGCATCAGGCCTCCCTGTCTCTCACCATCTACTGAAGTCTGCCCAAGTTCATGTCCATTTTCATCAGTGATGCCATCCAGTCATCTCATCCTCTGATGCCCACTTCTCCTCCTCTTCACTAAGTATTACAGCAATACAAATCAAAACAATAAATGAGGTACCACTTCACACTGGTCAGAATGGTCATCGTTAAAAAGTCTACAAACAATAAACACAGGAGAGGGTGTGGAGAGAAGGGAAACTCCTACACAGCTGGTAGGAATGTAAACTGGTACAACTACTATGGAGAACAGTATGGAGGTTTCTCTAAAAACTAAATAGAACTACCATATGGCCTCACAATCCCACTCCTGGGCAAATACCTAAAGAAAACCGTAATTCAGAGAGAGACATGCACACCAATGGTCACTGAAGCACTATCTACAACAGCCAGGACAGAGAAGTAACCTAAACACCTCTTAACAGAGGAATGGATCAAGACATGGGAGGGTGGGAGACTGGGCCTGACAAACATACGCTACTATGTATAAGACACCTACTGAATAGCACAGGGAACTCTACTCAGTGCTCTGTGGTGACCTAAATGGGAAGGAAACCCCAAAACGAGGGGATATATATACATATATAGCTGATTCACTTTGCTGTACAACAGAAACTAAACACAACATTGTAAAGCAACTATACGCCAACAAAAATTAAAAGAATTACTATGATTTTATATGGCTTTCTGCATATTTTATTTTTTATAAAAAGGTTTAAGAAGATGACCATACATTATTTGTAGTAACATGAAAAACACTTTATTAAAATTTTTTCAGATTAAAAAGTTATCTGAAAGTTTCTCAGCTGGTCAGTATCTCTTTCATCTTAGAGCTTCAATATCTACTTCACTCTTTCAACTAAATAATTACTTAACCTGTCAACAAATCAAATTTCACCCAAATGAATTCTAATGCAAAATATCATTAAATGAGTTAAGTAATACCCTAATTTAAAAGTCCACATTAAAATCTTAAAAATTAAATTTCAAAAAGCAAATGAAAGTTGACTAATCAAAGCAATGAAAATAAATCAGATAAAGCTCTTATGCTAAGTAGTATTTCCATAAAGCTCATGACACAAGTCATTTAGGACCCAAACTACTGTCCGTTTACACAGATATTAGCAGCAGTTTCAATTTCACAAAGTGTGAGACAGTTGCCACTTTTGATGTTTCCTTCATGTTTCATGATTTTTTAATGTATCACCATCTTCTAGATGTGCTATGATCTGAATCACACTCTCCATAAGATACTCTTCTTAAATCTCTACAAAGCTATGTAGAAATTACCATACAATTTTTTAAAGTAAACTTTAGAAGTACACAATTGCTTGAAGAATACCTAAGCTTAATTTAATCACAAGATTTAGTGACTATAAAATTAGATACTGAGCTATTTCTACTAAACATTATAGTATAAGCAAAATATTAAAGGATTTAAATGGCATAGAGCTATTTAGATTTTAAAGTTTCCTAAGACTGTTCTGGTATTCACAGTCTCAATTTGCCTCATCTGTTAACTATTTCAAATTTCTCAGTTTTGGATAACTTGTCTATACATTCAGAAGTGGATTCAATTGCCAGTCTGCTGTTTTTTAATCCTTGCATATTTGAAGATTCACACACTGGCCAAGAAAACAATAGCTGACTTCCTCAGCCAGTTCATTACTTTTTCGAAGGAATCATGTCTCTTTTGTTCATAGGTGTCAATATTTAGCATTACATAGTGACATCTGATTAATATATAAGACATCATCATCATGACTTCTCCCTTGTTAACAGCATTAGGAACTGTTTTCTACCGAGGAAAAAGGTATTCTCATAGATGTTGACCTGTAAATTGTATCATACCATTTCCGTTGCTATTCTATAGAATACATAGTTCTAGTTTACCAGTCAAAAACTTGATTTTCAGATTACTGCTCACTAATGACTTTTAAAAGTTTCTCAACATCATTAGATACACATTCATTACTGAAAAATGCCACATGAGATATGCTGAAGGAGATAAGAGAAAAGAGGTAGTTTTGACTAGAAGCTAGAGCCTATATATTCTCTTTCCCTGGGTTATTATTTGTTTGCTCATTCAACAATCATGAATGGGTACATTTTTAAAAAGACTTTTCTATGTGAGAAGCAAAGTATAAGGAAATTTAAACTCAAAGGATTAATTTCTGGAAGCCAAGTGTGATTTCAGACAAAAATATCTTTAGTTTAGTCTGGGAGTTTTACAGTATAAAATGAACAATCCCATTTGCACTTAAAGAGATTCTTATTCTACTGACTGTAGTACACCAGTACAAGATCACTCTAGATGGCTGACTGGCTGTTAAAGTACTTGCTAACAGTATGAGGAAGTATTTATACAGACAGAAAAAAATGAAGATGACCGATATGGAGTAACAGAATTAAATTATGGGTTGACCACAAAACAAAAGCTGCCACTTCTAAGATCTGCCCCTTGATGTCCAAAACAGCCTTAATGACTCTTGGCAAAGATAATACTCTACTGCTTTACAAAAAGTGAAAATTCTGTTTACTATCTATTTATATTCTGAAGCATGATGGAATACTGCAAAAACGTTTTCCAACAGTCTGGTTAAGTTTTGCAATTCTGTTTGTAAAACAAAACACACAAAAACATATATACATCACCACTTCATGCTTAGCCTCATCGGTGGTATTTTCATTACTAAATTTTGTTAACAAAATAAGCAAGCTGCATCTCAAATAGCCGTTGTTGTTGTTTAGTCACTAAGTCATGTCTGACTCTTTTGTGACCCCATGGACTGGAGCCTGCCAGGCTCCTCTGTCCACTTAACTTCCCTGGCAAGAATACTGGAGTGCGTTGCCATTTCCTTCTCCAAGGGATCTTCCAGACCCAGGGACTGAACCCACATCTCCTGCTTGGCAGGTGGATTCTTCACCACTAAGCTACCTGGGAAACCCACATCCCAAACGGACATAATGCCAAATATGACACAGTTTTCTACCCCTCATAATTAAAGACAAGGAGCAATGCTAAGAAGCCAAGATATTCAAAGTTGGTAATGAACTATGGTGTTATTCTCTGAAGCAGTACAACAGTTCCTGAATAGCATATTTTTAAATAAAATAATTAAGCCACATACAGCATGACTCAAAACAAAACAAACAAACAAAAAACCTATTTATCTACATCCCTGCCTGACAGAGTATTATCACAGACGAACACAAAGCACCAGCCTAAATTTAAACTGGATTATCTGTGACCTATACTCTCTCAGAGCCTGCTATATTTCTGGCTCATATTCAATTTTCTTTGTCCCATGGGTAGGCATGGCAACCCACTCTAGTATTCTTGCCTGGAGAATCCCACGGACAGAGGAGCCTGGCAGGCTACAGTTCACAGGGTCGCAGAGACACAACTGAAGCAACTGCGCACGCACGTACGTATTCATCAGAAAACGAGAAGGGAGACTACAAAGAATAAATCATCATATATTGAGCACATATTTAAAACAAGTGAAAACATATTTAAAACAAATGAAAAGTCCCTGTTTTCAAGGAATTTACTTTTAATAAACCTTATTATGAAATGTTCTATTTATAGTATAATCTCTATTATGAGACTTTGTGTTTAAGACTATCTTCTTAAACTAAGAATTTAATTTGAATAAAGGGCTGATGAAATCATTTATGTCAGTGGGTGTCACAGAAGTAAACATGAATTAAATAACCCATAAGACAAAATTATGTATGGCTTGTAGTACTAGTTGTATTATAGCTTTAACTTATAAGTGCTTTTTATATAAAAAATTTAATGGTTCTTTTTGATGAAAAGTTCTAAAGGGAGCTGACATGACATGTGATACTGTAGTTTTCAACTCTAGTTCATACTTACACCTCAGACTGCCACTCAATCACAAGATTCACTCTCTAGGTACAATGGAACTATAGTCACACCCTTCATATACAAAGATTTCTAACCCATCACAATTGCCTAAAGATATTTTCACCAGTACCAAGGAAACTGCAGTGACACACATATATAATTATTTTGAAAAGTAATGTACTTGGCTTCTGTTATTAGCTGTGAAAATTAACCTCTGTCTTAACTTCCTCATCTGTTGATACAAGTAGTAATAGTACAATATCTATCTCATATAGATAGTTATGAAAGATTTAATGAACTAGTACTTGAAAATGTCTATGATAATAACTGGCATATAAGTGGTCAGTAACGTTAGCTATCATTGTTACAAGCTAATGTCAAGGCCAGAAAAAGTTAAGAGGCACAGAAAGAATCAAATTCATGATTCCGGTCTCATTAGTATCATGCTCCAATAAATGGATCTAAGCAATCACAGACTGCTTATATAAAATTATCCACTCAAAAAATTCAATAAAGAAAATTTTACTGTCTAGTTTCTAAATTCTAGAAACAGTTAACAATTTGATAAAGCTTAAGTTAGCTTAGAGATTTATATGAACACAGACTATTCATATATTAGCCATTTGTTTAAAAGTTAAAAGTCAAATTAAAAGTTGATAGTTATTTCCATATTTAGTTATTTAAAAAATATTTTATTTAATTAAAAAAAATTTTTGATGCACTGGGTCTTCACTGCTGCCCACGGGCTTTCTCTAGTTACTTTTTGCATTGTGCGGGCTTCGTTCACTGCAGTGGCTTTTCTTGTCACGAAGCATGAGCTCTAGGCATGCCAGCTCAGTAGCTGCAGCAGGTGAACTCAGTAGTTGCAGCCCATGGGCTCTACAGCTTGGGCTCAGTAACTGGGGCACATGGGCTTAGTTGCCCAGCAGCATGTGGAATCTTCCTGAACTCATGTCTCCTACATCGGTGGGTGGATTCTTAACTACTGGACCACCAGGGAAGTCCCTATCTCCCTTTTTAAACTAATAACATTGTCTAGTTACCGTGATTCAACAATTCCTTTCTGTTTAGAAGAATGCCTGTTTAAAATAATTTCAAATATAACTCTGGAAAGGGATGAATGGGATGGCTATGAGTCCTATTTAAACCTCAAAGCCAAAACACAGGAAGGTAAGATGAAATCCTTAGATCCAGAATCAACATAATTTTCTACACCAACATAACAACTCTGACACCGTTCAGATTTGCAAAATCTTCATGAGCTTAAAAATGTAGGTTTCGGGGAATTCCCTGGTGGGCCAGTGGTTACGACTGGTCGTTTTCACTGCCAGGGGCCAGGTTTGGTTTAATCCCTGGTTGGGGAACTAAGATCCTGCAAGCCAAGTAGTGTGGCAGGAAAAAAAAAAAATACAGGTTCAACCAAAATAATATTTAAAAACAGAGTGAGAAGAGAGTAAGAAATATCTGCCACCAGAAAACCTTTAACTTCTTCTACTTCTGCTACAGCAATCACACCTACCTCCAGGCAGATTTTGCCTAATAAAAAATGTTTGAATGTCCACTATCCACAGGCCCTGTGCCAGGTTTTGGATATAGTAAAGGTACTGTATTTTCCCCTTCTGAATTTTATAATTAAATCGAATACACAATTATAATTAAAACACAAATACTTCACAGTAAAGTATATGGTTAAAGCTGTACAAATAATAGATGATACTATGGAAGTACAAAGAGAGGAGAAATGAAACATTCTGATGATCAGGAAAGGTTTTTCGGGGGAGAAAATACTAGAAATGAGCTCTGATAAAGAAGAAAACAAAAGCTGGTGAAGGAGGGGTAAGAATTCTGAACTTTCAATTAGCATGAGCAAAGATCCACTGAGAGGGAACAAGTACAGGGTGTGGTCCAGAGATGGCAAGGGTACCAGTTCGGTTGAAATAGATCAGTTCTGAGGTCCAACCATGGAAAGTGTCAAAGCCAAACCAAGAATTCTAAACTTAATTCTAGAGGCAAAAGGAAGTTACTGAATACATTGAGCAGAGAAATAATATGATGAAAATAGGATTTTAGGAAGAATTTTGTGATGCTTTAGTGAATGGAGGAGAGAGATGCAGTACAAGATGCTAATAGGAAAGACAAGTTTTGGAGTATTAAACATGGTTTGGGTATGAGTTAATAAGACCTGAACTGTTTCAATACAATTTTTCAATCTTAAATAACCCAGGACCGACATACAAAGCCTAAATGCCTTTTATGAAGACTATTTTTTTTGTTTCATTAAGAAGAACTGAGTTAATTAGAATAATTTATGTTTCTTACTCTCTTTTGCTTCTTTTCTGTAGTAATAATCCTCTTGCCCATTTCTAATCATGAACTGTCTCTTTAAAACTCCCAACTCGTGTCCTCCTTCACTTACTGATCATTCTTGTCTGAACATTCACCTTTGCTTTATTACTTACTCTTTATTCTCTATTTAACCATTGACTCCCACCTAATCATTAACCTAATTTCTCTCCAGCTTCATATAGTCAAATGTACTCATACTCAACTTTCTTTTCCATTACCCCTTAAATTTTAGCATACTCATATACAAGGTCTATATGCCCACAACCTTTACAATCCCTTCTAAAGCCTCCACTCAGTCTCCTAGTTTGTCTTTCAGGCTCACTGCTAAAGCTATGCTCAAAGACCACCCTCTCATACTCACTCATACAGGCCCCAGGGAAAAAGTTTCTATTCCCTTCAGAATCTCTAGATTTCACATTCTCAATAATAGCAGCTATCATTTATTTCTTCACAGTAGAAAACATGTCATGTGCTTTACACGATCATCTCATTTAATCTTCGAGATGACCTAATGACAGGGCTTCCCTGGTAGTCCAGTGGTTAAGAATCTTCCTGACAGTGCAGGCAACACGGATTCAGTTCCCAGTCTAGGAAGATCACACATGCTGCAGACACACTACCAAGTCGTACGCCACAACTACTGAGTCCCCATGTACTGCAATTACTGAAGCCCATGTGCCTAAAGCCCATGCTCAGCAACACAGAAGCCACCACAAAGAGAAGCTGGCGCACAGAAAAGAGAGTAGCCCCTACTCACCACAACTACAGGATACCAGAGGACAACAATGAAGACTCAGCGCACTCAAGAAAAGATTACCTAATGAGAAAGGTTTCTCCATTTGACTTTGACAGATAAAGGAAACTGAGGCTTAGAAAAATCAAATAGCTTGCCCAAGATCACCCCACTAGTAAGTTTCACCATGTTCTCTGGAGCCTTCAATATAGCTCCACTGACTCTATGTACTCAGAAACATTTCCCCCAAGTCCTTCATTACAGGTATCAACCATCTGACAATTAAAATTGATTCCATTTCTCAGTCTGAATAATGATAGTCGAACACATAAAACTGTTTATCTCTGTTGACTTTTGAAACTTTGGGAATGAGAAAATGATTTTAACTTCTTAAATCTCTACAGAATGTTTTAAAAGGGACACGTGCACTGGAAGACTTACACTACATGAATTTGTCAGGCCCCTTTTAATTCTAGGAATCTGTATCCAAAGCATAACATTCAGCTTCTCAAACTGTGATTCCTAGGAACAACAAGGCTAATCTAACTGGGAAGAGTCTACTAAGGAGTTCTGTATTTACAGATCTGATTCTGGCACATTACTTAACACTCTCTAATCCCACATTTCTTCATCTGCAACACAGAGATAACATCATATGCTTTAGAGGGCTGTGGTGAAAATTAAAGCCTCACACAAATAAACGGTCAATACATTACAGCTTTTATTATTCACTTTCTTATGTATCTAGAAGTAGTTTGGTTTCATAGGATTTTAATTCAAATCATATCAGCCATGAAAAAAGTCTAGTGACTTTCAAGCCATATCCTAAATATGAATACTACATAAACTAAGAAAATGGAGTCCAGATAAACATATTAAGATATATAAAAACTGAAACTAGATATATAAAAACTGAAACTCCCTTCTTTATCACATTTATTCAAAACATCTCTCAATTTATATTATAAACACAATATCAACAATCCATTAACACCCATTAACACTCATTATCTTTCCCTCAGTTTTCTACAAAAATTCTAAAAACTCTTATCACATTTTAGATAAAGGTATACAGAAGCTCACCTCTCTTAATTACTTTCTCTAGCTCCTTCTACCTACCTCAGCAAAAGAAAAACTAGGTAAAGAGATTATCTAGGTAGTACACAGATAGCTAGGACATCCAAAGGTCAAAATCATCAAGAAATATATTCTAGAATTCATAATAAAATATAAAATTATTACTTGTGCATACAGGGCACATTAGAAATTGGAAAGCACAAAAGAAAGAATATAGGTAATCAAACGTTTGATTTTTATATTCTGTTCAGTTGCTAAGTCGTGTCCAACTGTTTGCAATCCCACGGGCTGTAGCACACCAGGCTTCCCTTCCATCACCAGCTCCTGGAGCTTGCCCAAACTCATGTCCATTGAGTCAGTGATGCCATCCAACCATCTCATCCTCTGTTGTCCCATTCTCCTTCTGATACAGTTTAACCCAAATTACTTTCATATAACAGTAGTTAATAATCCCAAGTGGTAAGTCAGAAAATTTCCCGGCTAACGGTGAAATAGAAAAGGAAGCAACTCAATCTCTAAGTTTGTCATCAACATATGAGATGGAAGAACATATTCTGGAATAAAGTTACTAACCAAGGTACAGGAAGGCACAAACTTTTACCTAGTTGCTTCACAACACCTTTTTCTTCCCCTAAGGTCCATATATTTCACAGGGCCACACCTTGTTTTATCTTCTATTTGACTCTTACAGGACTCCACTTGCACAGATATTTTTAAAGGGATGCCTCCTTCCTCTGATTGGGTAAGGATGGAAAGTAGTCAAGAGTACCACTCAGAGTCAGGTGCCCAAGCAAGTGTCAGTCATTCAGGGGATCATCAATTATTTAATCGTAACTACATGATCACCAACTCACATCTGAAGAAATTAATCCAGCACTCAGGCATGTGCATTTCAGGGATAACAAGCTCCCTATGGACATATGTCCATCTTTAGTTTTAAATTTTTAAACGAATAAGCATTTGCAGTTAAACCAGGATCAGCCACACATGCTATTAGCCATTTTAATAAAGTCTAAGTGCTATGTGAACAAATTCAAAGACTGTAGGTTTTTTACTAACTGCTTAGCAATATTTACCATGTGACAATACACTGTACTATAAATTTCTTTGAAAAAACTGCATATTAGAGAACAAATTTTCAAATGAAGCTTTATTAACGAGTCAAGATAAGCAAGACCCAGCTTGAGCTGACAGGAAAACCTGCCCAATGTGTTCTTAAAATGCCCTTCACATCAAATTACCAAGGGTCCTGTGCTTGTTCAAACCTGTAGGCTCAACCACCCTTTGTCTCTTATGGAATCTCCATCTGCCTTCCTCCCAAGAGCTTTTCTAGACTTCTCATTCCCAATAGAAAAATCAGTAAAGGCTACCCACAGGAATATCTTTCCTAAATTACAATCACCGACTTAAAAATTCTTTCAAGACAGACACAACCCTGAAAGAAAATCAGCACCGGAATGCTAAAACATCTAAGTGCCTGACACACAACAGGCATTGAGTCAAAGCCCATTAAATACACAATGTTGAAAATAAGGAAACACAATACAGGACAGTACATTTGATAATGTGATCTACCCCTCTGGCCTTGCTGATGTCTGGAACACAACCACGACCAAACAATTCTTGGTCGTGCAGTGTTTCTTCCAACAGTTTATACTGTACTTACAGGCATCAATTTTGTTCTTCAAACTAAAATATAAACCACCTTTATATGTTAACACACACACACATCACATAAAAAGAAACTCTGATGACTCAAGCATTCGACCATCTTATTTCTCAAATATATACCGAGGTACCTAGCCAAAGTTTACCAGTTTTAATATACCTCTCCCATAAAATAATTACTTCACTGACGTGAAAAATATCTAGTGATATCTAATCAAAAATGTCTTAACTTCTATGTGCAGTTCATTATACTTTCCAAAAATGTGGTATAGCTGTACCTTGCAGGTTAAAAGTAATCATCACTTTATGATTGAATGTTTAAACAGATACGTGTGAGTTACACATAAGAACAGACCTAAAACGTCAAACAAGAAATGTTACTTTTGTGTTCAAATTATTTGTCAAAAGAAATAAAATCAATCAATAAAATCAAAAGAAACAAAATACACTCACAAAACAGGCAGTCGGGTGGGTCACTATTGCCCTAGTCAGTTTCTTAATCTCTTAAAGAGTTACAGAACCACAGACTTTGGAAAAGGCCCAATATGTAAAAAGATAAAACCATTAAAGTGAAATTGTTCGAGTTAAAGAGCAGGTGGGGAGCAGTCCCTGCCGAACTCCTGAGAGTTCTGGAACTCCTAAGGCTCAGAAGAGCACTGTTAAAAAATCTCTGACTCTGTTCAGAGTTCTTTGCAACTAAAAAGGGGTTGTGTTTAAAACCCCAATGAGCAAGTTTGAAAAGATTAAACCTTTTCCTCGGAACAACTTTTTAAAATTTCTAATTTCCTTTAGTAATGTCAAAATCATCTACTCCGGGAAAACAAAAACCACCTCCCATAGGTTTTTACACCTCCCATACTCTTCCAGTCACTTCCTAAGATGCATTCGGCTTATTACTCCAATTAGCAGAAAATTTAGAGTTGGGAGTGGGGGCGGCGAGTAGACTTCTTGGCTTGCACAATTGAAGTATGACCTTTGGTGGATTTTTAAGTACCGCGGTACTGGAAAAAAAAAAAAAAACAAACCTCAGGTGATGAGATTTTCAAAACGTATCTAAAACTGCGGTTGGTAGAGGCTCTCCACAGCCAGCTGTCCTTCAAGAAAATATTTAACATGTACAAGCAGAGCGGAACCACACCTCAACTAAACTCTAGCATCAAGAACTTTCATACGGTTGAAAAGAGAAATCAGTTCGATTTACTTCAATGGATTTGTTCGATGCCTCAATAATGAATGAACTGGAGGCATCACTGACTTGAGTTCTGAAGGAACCTCACTCTCAGCACGGTCTCCATAAAAACCTAAAGCAAATTCCCCCAAATTTAGTGTTTCGAAGCCAAGTCCGGTCCGAAGGAAGCCTCCCCCGGCTTCTACCTCTCGGCCTCGCTCCAAGGGTTGGAGCCCAGGGTTGCCAGGCGGGTGGGGGCGCCGGACGCCCCCTCCCCGCTCGGGAAAAGTTCCGCCGGCTGCTTTCGGCCCGCGGACAAGCCGGCCCGCGGGCCTCGTCCGCGTCGCCGCCGCCAACATCGAGCCGGACCTGGGCGGCCGGAGGGTCGCGACCCCTCCCCCGGCCACCGCCACAAACACCCCGCCCCCGCCTCCCCGCCGCCGCCCTCGCGGAGCGTTAACCCCTCGCCGCCCGCCGCCGGGCTCCGGGGAGGAGGCCGGGCCAGGGGGTGGAGTTGTCGCGTCTCCTCCCGGGAGCGCCCGGGCAGACGCCCGGCTTGTTTACAGGCCCCAGGCCCGGCCGCCGCCGCGCAGGCCCACGCCGCCCTCCCTCCCGCCCGCCGTCGGCCCGAGCGTCGCGCTTACCCGGAGCAGCCGCGGACGGGCAAGTCCCTGGTCCGCCGAGGCGGCGGCGGCGACGGCGGCGACGGCGGCCGGGGGGGGGGGCGGGAGGGGGGTCACCGCGGCGGCGGCCGGCCAGGTCAGGCCGGGGAGGGGGCGGAGGAGGGGAGGAGCCGGGCTGCGTCCGGGCCCCCGGCTCTCGGCGCCCTCGCGGCTCAGATCATCCGGGCGTTGGAGCGGGAGGCGGAGAGCGGGTCCGGGAGGAGGAAGAGCCGAAGAGTCATAGCTTTCGCGCCCCACCTGCCTGGCGCCCCCCACCCCCCCTCCCCAACCACCGGTTCCCGAGCTGCAGCCGCCGGAGCACCCGAAGCTGCAAGCCGGGCGGGCGCCGAGACCACAGCTCCCTCCCTCCCGCGCGCGCGCTCCCGCCCCTAGCGCCGACACCGCCGCCGCCGCCGCCGCCGCCTGAGAGCGCGTCCCCGCGCAGGCGCGCTCACGACGGCGCCTGCTGCCCCTCCCCCACGCCTCCGACTGCCCCGCCCCGCCCCACCCCTCCCCCTCCCCGTCGGCTCAGCCCTCGCTACAGCTGCGGCGCGGTGGAGCAGCTGGAGAGACCCGGATGTCGTTGGGCAGGAACCGCAGCGCCGGCCGGCAAGCGGGGGAGGGGGGGGGCGGGCACAGAAACCGCTCCCTACGAAGGCGCAGTCCACAGAAGCCGGAGGACAACCCCGTGCTTTCGACTTCTCTCGGGCACGGTCGCGGCCTGGTCGAGGCCTGGGTGCTGCGGCTCAAAAGTTAACTCGGTGTCAGGCCGCCGCCAGACTCCCTCCTCCAAGGCTCCACGCCTCCAGAGCCACCCTACCCCCAGGGACCCTTGGAGACCCACGCAGGTACCCCAGCCACACACCTCGCATCTCGAAGGGCAACTACCGGCACACCGTACTGCCACCCACCCACATGCGAGTGCAACTGATACACAAACGAGGCACATGCTGTGAGTTTCTGGCCAGTTTCCAGTCTGTAGCTCGTGAGGTTCCACATTGTATTTATTTGCACTTGTTAGACGGTCACGTGATTCTGTCACTGAGGACTTGCAACGACCTCCGGTGAGGTTAAAGAAATATTAAGAGTTGGAGATCTGCTAAACCTAGTTGAAACTGAACGTGCAGGTGACCAAAATCCAGCTTAGCTAGCTAGACCACGGAAAACCGGACCCACGCTGTTTGCAGACGCGGGGGATAGAATGACAAACCCTAGGCAGCCAATGAATCAGAACTGAGGAGCAGTACATCACCAGCAGGGTCTCCTATTGGCTGGGGTGTCCTTCCTTTCTCTTGTCAGAGACTTAACCTGTTCAGATATTTGACGTACACCACATTTGCACGAGCAGAAGTTTAAAGATCTGAGATTTAAAAATTTAAAGAGAGATTTGAGATTTAAAAAAAGGAAGAATTGAGATCTGAGATTTAAAAATTTAAAGAGAGACTTGAGATTTAAAAAAAGATAGATTTGAGATCTGAGATTTAAAAAGATGCTCTGGTAAATACGGAGAAAAACCAAACACTTCATTATTAGAGGCAGGTACTTTAAAAAGAACAACTGAAAATATTATCCAAATCGTGTTCTGGCAGATAAAAAGGTAAATTTGTGATGGGGCCTCTCTATTTTATCCCAGGAGCTTGTACCCTACTTTGTATCTCCTAAAATACAAATGCCTAGTTTGTGTCTCCTAAAACCACTTTGTTGCTCCAAGTCTTAGATCAAAAGCAACCCATTTATCCTGTCCCTGTCATTTAGCTTGGGCTTCCCTCTGGTGGCTCAGCTGGTAAAGAATCCTCCTGCAATGCCAGAGAGCTGGGTTCGATCCCTGAGTTGGGAAGATCCCTGGAGAAAGGAACAGATACCCACTCCAGTATTCTGGCCTGAAGAATTCCATGGACTATACAGTCGCAAAGAGTCAGACAGGACTGAGCGACTTTCAGTCAGAGAAGACATGGCTACTTTTAAAGCTATACAAGGCGTCTGAAGTTTTTTCAGCATTTTTGGGAAGATTCTGTTCTTTTCACTCTCAGGTCTGGAACCTAATAACAGTATCAAACAATATCACCCAATGATCACTGGCAGGCCACTTCTTCAAGGAACTTTAGTGTTACTCTACCCAATATCTTTGGGGATAGGATTTCTTAAGATGAAGATAGATCATTTCCAGGTATACAAAGTAAAAATGAAGTTCACTTATATATTTGGTCCCAGTATTATCTGAGGATATATTTCCTAATTAATTCTCCCCACATTTGCTAAAAAAAAAAAGAAATCAAATCAAAGATCTTTGCAATTCTACCTAATTGGAATCCATAATGCTTCAGACATGGATTGCTAACATCCACATGCTAGCAGCATGATTAGCATGCTAGTGGACTCATTACCATTCTAAGATGGAAAAGGCCATGTGACTACCCCTATTTGGAGCTCCCTTAGAAAACAGATTTTCTTATTCATAAGACAGAATCTGGGTCACCAGTGGCACTATTGGACTATAAAGAGCTCGAAGGTCTTGCCTGTCTTTCTGCTTCCTTCCTTTAGGCTTCCACATCTTTCTTCTCTCTGTTCTACTCTTATAGGAGAATCTGAGTCAATTATAACAGAAGAGGTAGAAAAATAGGAAATATGAGCATAAAGAAATTTTTAAGGAGTCTGTAGTGTACCATAGACTGCCAGTTAAGTTGCATCTTCCCACTATTTCTTATTTCTGAATACAGTTTGCAGGAACATTTTGGTATTCATGAGGAAACTCATAGGTAGTAAGATCAACAGTTTAAAATTTGGAAGAAAGATATCTTAATATTATCTAAATAAGTGTGCTTGATATAATAGCCACTTCTTTATTATTAATGCTATACTACATTTTGTATTCCCTAAATATTGTACTAAATATTCCCTAAATATTATGCTAAGGGCAAAAAAATTAAACTATTAGAAGAAGGGAAAGTGACATTGAGAAGAGAAGGTTAAAAGTTTTCTTCTCTTTTCAACTACAAGGCTTTGCTTGGGCCTCCTACACACATTTGGGATGTTCATAGTCAGTTTTGGCAAAACATCAATAAGAATATATTGCTATAATTGTACTTTGGTAATTTTTACAGGTATATTGTAAAACTGTTCTACTCTGCTTCAGAAATCTGTTTGTATTTCATTTACCAAAGAGGAAGGAGATTTTCTGAAAGGTTAGTTTTCCAGTCCTGGATTTAACTGTGTGCCATTAGACTAGCAGCTGAGAGGCCTGGGGATGAGGACAGGCAGTGACGAATTGGAAGCTTACTCCGGGCAGCAGTACTCCTGTCTTTTCCTCCACAATCAGGATTTTTTCTTAAGGTCTACGTTTTTTGTAAAGCCAAATTACTATTGCGAATCCATCCAAGACAGTCACCTAAGACAGCCTGGCTTGGGCCTCTCAAAATGATCTCAGTGATGTAAGTAGCCCTTCAGGTGAGGACCTGAGAACCCCTCTGCTGAATTCATCCATCCGTTCACAGTTAGGCCAGTCACTACCCAAGAGTGCAAAGCCAAGCAGAACACACACTCAACACCCTCCCTCTTCCTCCTTCACTACCTGTTGCACGTTTGTTTCTCACAGATATCCTCTTCTTAGGTCCTCCTCTTCTCTCTTTTCTCCTTATTCTTCTCTCTTCCTTCTGTTCTCTTTTTATCTCCTTTGCTCTTCTTTTTCTCATTTTTCGTTTCTCACTTTTCCTTAGCCTAGTCGAAATTACAGTTTCTGCTACCCACTTTCTCCTGAAGAAATACATATGAGCCGCTAGTACTCCTACACTAATTTTGTTGGGAGGGGTGAACCCCCCTCACCTGACCCTCCTCCATACTCTCCTCCATCCTCTCTGACCATAGCAGGTCATGAAAATCAGCTGTTTAAAGGACAGTCACAGAATGAAAAGGATTAGAGAATCTTGTCCTATATGACATCACTGAGGTGGCCCCACTGGGGTGGGGCAGACAGGAGCCAGAAGGTTGGAGCTGCCATTGTGGCTCCTCCTGGACCCTAGAGAAATGTGGCCTCCGGGAGTGTCACAGGTCAAGCCCTGGCTAATCTTTAGGGTAGGATCTTGCTTCAAGAGACTTTAGGTGGCCCCAGCCCCACACCTTGTTAGACAAGTTCATCTGTTCAACAGCTGCCTATTATGTGCCAGGCACTGTGCTGGATACTGGGGGTAGTTTATGACATCAATGAGCAAAAGTCTCAGTCCCAAGCAGCTAATGTTATAATGAGAGATATAGACAAAGAAGTAAACAAATGAACAAGGAAATTACAGATTGTGATCAGTGCTGTGAAGGAAATAAGTAAGGAAATAGACTGGGGAGATGACTTGAAACAAGTGTACAGGGAAGACCTTTCTAAGAAGGCAGCATTCGAGCTGAAGGATGAGGAGTCAGCTTTGTAATCAACCAGGGAAGAGCTTTACAGGCAGAAAGATCACCAGAAACCAAGGGCCTGATGTGGGAAAGGGCTTGAGAGAATAGTTGTCTGCAGACCAAAGAGAAGTTCAGCATACTCAGGCAAATATAAAGTTGCTCAAGTTGAAAATTATAACTTAAAATATTTGGGATACTTAATCCAGCTTGCAGCTAGGAAACCACATTGAGTAGAGGGGCACAATTCACACAAAATAACTTGCTGAATTGATCTAGCCCCAAAAGGCAAAGCAGCTTGAGAAATCAAAATTAAAAATCAAAGGACTTTTATTCAGCTATTGAAATTAAGAAGCATTCTGCAATACCATAAAGAGGTCCCTTCAAACTGCCCAACAGGAGCTAGAAATGAGTAAACTAAAGTTTAGAAAAAAATGTTTTTCTCCCAGTTTAGATAGTTATTCTTAATAAGACTTAACAAAAATTTGGACTTCTTGAGAACAATTTTTCCAGGAGTTGACTGTCTGTTGTGGGCATTACAGAAGATCTCACAGTAAAGCATAGTTTTGAAAGCTGCAACATATTTTGGAGGAGAAGGGGATGACAGAGGATGAGATGGTTGGATGGCATCACCGACTTGATGGAAATGAATTTGAGCAGGCTCCAGGAGTTGGTGATGGACAGGGAAGCCTGGTGTGCTGCAGTCCATGGGGTCGCAAAGAGTTGGACATGATTGAGCAACTGAACTGAACTGAACAATGGATGCCTGGTTGAAAACTAGTGATGAAATGACTGTCATAATAAAGATTTTTTTTTTTTCTGTATCTGACTCTACAGTTTGCAAAGCCCTGTCACTTAGACCAGCCAGTTTTATCATCAGAATAACCCTTGGGCAGGGCAAGAACTGCTCTCATCCTTTACAAAAGAGAAAACTGAGGGTCAGAGAGCTAGCTAGCAGTTGCCCAAGGTCATCAAAAGTAATGACGGGTACCCAGGTTTTCCCTTGTATCCTATAGACCAACCCTAGCTTTTACATGTAGAAGTAAAAGTAGTCAGGAGAGTCAGGGGTAGAAAGAGCATGGACTTAGAGTCAATGATGGTGTTCAAAACTGGTTTATACTATCTCCTGAGAGCAGACTGTTAAATTTCTAGGAATTTTGCCAGTTTGTTAAACACAGCCACTGTTAAAAATTAAATTGTATAAACCTCCAATTATATTTTAAACAAAGATAGTATATAGTATTGAAACAGACTCACAGATATAGAAAACAAACTTATGGTTACCAAGGGGGGAAAGGGGTGGAGGGATAAATTAGGAGTTTGGGATAAACATACACATACTACTATATGTAAAAATAGATAACCAACAAGGACCTATTGTATAGAACAGGGAACTATATTCAGTATCTTATAATCTATAAGGGAAAAAAATCTGAAAAAATATATTTACATATGTATGTGTTTATACGTATGTATAACTGAATTACTTTGCTATACACATGAAACAAACACATTGTAAATCAACTATACTTCATATCTAAAATAAGAAAAAAGATTATATATATTAAAAACATGTATTTTAAAATATCTTAATGCATGCTACTATTATCTCTGCTCTTGAGGTACTGACGTGTATTGTGCCTGAGTGGTAGAAATACTCTATGATGTGTTACTGCACATCTCTTCCCAATGCCACATTCAGTGACTTCACTTTGGGAGCTTGAAACTGGCCGTGGAGGGAGCATTTACAAGATGGCAATCAGCAAATGCCACCAATCAAGAACTGGCCTTGCTTTGCTGATGGTCTAGATAGAAGAAAGTGACAGAGGAACTGTTAATAATGCAAATTAAATGTAAAAAGCACGTTGTCTCTAGAGCTGTTAGGTGGTCAATGGCACAAGAACATTCAACTCAGCGAAGAAGTCATATTGTTGGTGAATAAGTTCCCATATACGTCTTTATTGTGTCACTTTCATCTTAGATGAAAATATTAAGGGGACGACAGAGGATGAGATGGTTGGTTGGCGTCACCTACTCGATGGACTTGTGTTTGAGCAAGCTCCAGGAGTTGGTAATGGACAGGGAAGCCTGGCAGCAAAGAGTCAGACATGACTGAGCAACTGAACTGAACTGACTGATGTCAGAACTACATTTGGGTGTCTATAGGATACAAGGGAGAGCTGGTTGTTAGACATTTACCAGCATACCACTGGGTCTGCTGCACTATGCCAGCTGGGCCACTTACAGATTTTGTGACCTTAAACTTGTCACTTACACTATTAGCCTTGGTTTCATTCTTCACAAAATACTTCCTCTCAGGATGTACTGTGATATTTTGAACAGATGAGGTGCTCTTGACCACCATACCTTCTTCCTCCTCCTTGGCAGACCCTTCTCTCACTAGAGTTTGTATATAGATACATTCATTCTCAGTCCCCCTTGCAGCCTGGGGCAGCGCCCCAGCCTGTATGTCAGCGCACACTGCTATATTTCAAATAGGTTACAGATGTGACAAGGTATTGATCCCTTAAGCCTTCAGAACATTTGAGTGAGGTTCAGCTGCTGAAACCTGAGATGGTCCCATCTGGCTAAAAGCAGTTCCACCCAGGCACTCTCTGTGTCATAAAAGCGTTGTTTTATTTATTCGTGTCACTGTAAAAACGTTGGGTAGCTCTGGCTTAAGACAGGGATGTGTGATGCAATTCTGACCAATGGAACCTGAGGAAAAGTCTTGTGGGGTTGGATCTCAGGCTGATTTTCCTCCCTAATAAAAAGAGTCACAGAGAAAGTACCCTTAGGTGTGTTGTTATGTCTGTAGGTGAGTCTGGAACCTCTGGACCATCTTCAAAGGACCAGCTGACGAGGAGAAGGGGAATGATGGCAAAAGTCTGGATGCTGCACATTGTTGAACTGTTGAGCCACCACAGCAATTGCATACTATAAATTTATATTTAAGGGGAGTATTAATTTTTCTCCTTATTTAAGCCACTGTTCTTTTTGTTTTCGGGGTTTCCTCGGGGGCTTGTAGCTAAAGGGCTTCCCACGTGGTGCTAGTGGTAAAGAACCTGCCTGTCAATGCAGGAGATGCAAGAGACACGGGTTCAGTCTCTGGGTTGGGAAGATCCCCTGGAGGAGAGCATGGCAACCCACTCCAGTATTCTTGCCTGGAGAATCCCATGGACAGAGGAACCTGGCAGGCTACAGTTCATGGGGTCGCAAAGAGTCAGACATGACTGAGGCAACTTAGTACACATGCGTTGTAGCTAAAAGCACAAGCACCCAAATACTCTAGAAGAGCTGGTACATCCCCAACAGCCAGTGAGTGTTCAGGAAGGTTGTCTAATCACCAGATTGGATCCTTAGCCTATAAAAAAACTGCATGGTCAGATGTAAACTTATTCTCTAATCATTTGAGGGATTTGTTCACTACTTACGGTTCACCTTTAAAGTTTATCTTGATTCTTGCTTAAACCTGTATTAAATTGGGTACTAAAAGCAGTAATTGAAAAAGGAAGTCATTTAAAGCTTGAGAGCAACTGGATACAGAGATGTTGATATGAATTTTCTTTTCTTAAAGAATCTTGGCAAACTAGAGCTCGGTTGCCTGAAAGATGACATAATCCTTTCATGTTCTGCAGAGCAGTCCTAGAACCAGTGCTTGGGAATTACAGAGAAGACAATTTTAGCTCAGTATCAGGGGAATAAACTTGGCTTTGTTGTTGTTGTTCAGCCACTCAGTCATGTCCGACTCTTTGGGACCCCATGGACTGCAGCACCCAGGCTCCTCAGTCCTCCACTATCTCTCAGAATTTGCTCAAATTCATGTGCATTGAGTTGGTGATGCCATCCAATCATCTCATGCTCTGTCATCCCCTTCTCCTTCTGCCTTCAATCTTTTCCCAGCATCAGGGTCTTTTCCAGTGAGTCAGCTCTTCACGTCAGGTGGCCAAAGTATCGGAGCTTCAGCTTCAGCATCAGTCCTTTCAATGAATATTCAGGATTGATTTCCTTTAGGATTGACTGATTTGATCTCCTTGCAGTCCAAGGGACTCTCAGGAAGAGTGTTCTCCAACACCACAGTTCAAAAGCATTAATTCTTTGGTGCTCAACCTTCATTATGCTACAACTCTCACATCTGTACATGACTAATGGAAAAACCATAGCTTTGACTGGATGGACCTTTGTTGGCAAAGTGATGTCTCTGATTTTTAATACACTGTCTAGGTTTGTCATAGCTTTCCTTCCAAGGAGCAAGTGTCTTTTAATTTCATGGCTGCAGTCACCTTTGTCAGTGATTTTGGAGCCCAAGAAAATAAAGTCTGCAGTGCTTCCACTTTTCCCCCATCTATTTGCTGTGAAGGGACTGGATGCCATGATCCTAGTTTTTTGAATGTTGTTTTAAGCCAGATTTTTCACTCTCTTTTACCGTCATCAAGAGAATCTTTTAATTCCTCTTCACTTTCTGCCATTAGAGTGGTATCATCTGCATATATAAGGTTGTTGATATTTCTCCTGGCAATCTTGATTCCAGCTTGTGATTCATCCAGCCCAGCATTTCACATGATGCATTCTGCATATAAGTGAAACGAGCAGAGTGACAATATATAGCCTTCATGTACTCCTTTCCCAAACTCAAACCAGTCAGTTGTCCAGTTCTAACTGTTGCTTCTTGACCTGCATACAGATCTTGGCCTAGAATGTGCCAAACTCCATTCAAGGCCCCTTATGAGTATTTAATTCTCACAATAACTTTACAAAGGAGATACCTTTTTTCCATTTTATAAAAGAGGAAAGTAGGGCTAAGAAAAGTGATTGTTTACAGACCTAGGACCCTCTAATTCCACAGTCCTGCTTTTTCTGTTACAGAAACAGACTTGACCTTCTCCTTGAGGTCCTTTCCATTGCATTTTCTTATCCAGGAAAACAGAACAATTTCAACAATGATGTTATAACTGAAGATGTCTTGGTAAGATGGGAGAAGAGTTATATTGCATATTACATGGCAAAATATTTCCAAGTTCCATGAAAAATCATCACTTACCCTGAAGTTTTGCATGGGCTCAGTAGTTGTGGTGCATGGGCTTAGTTGGTCTGCAGTATGTGAGATCTTTCCAGACCAGGGATCTAACTCATCTCTCCTGCATTGCAAGGTGGATTCTTAACACTGGATCATCAGAGAAGCCCTAGATTGTTCTTCTTATAGTGCTTCAAAAGGACTCCAAGCCCTATGTATTTTATGTGTTATAGTATTTCTAATTTTTATATTATATACTTAGATCATATATTTTATTTGATCAATAAAACACTTGGAATATGCTAGGCATTACTCTCAATCCTGGGGACATTGGGGTGAAAAAGAAAGACAGTTTTCATGGAGCTTACCTGGGATCAATAGAAAAAAAACAAGGTCTTTGCAGAGGGATAAATACCATGAAGGAGGTAAAGCAGAGTATGATGTGGGCAAGCAGGATGGGAGACCAGTCGATCAGAGAGAGCCTCTTAGTGGAAGTGGCAGTTGGCCAGGCCTCAATGACAGGAAGAAGCCATCATGTGAATATCTAGGGGAAGAGTGTCCCAGACAAAACCAAAGGCTCTGGGGGTGGAAGTGAGCTTGGCATGTCAAGGACCAGACAAAACTCTGGGATGTCTGGGGCATGGTCATGGAAGGAGTGCTATGTAAGAGGGTGCCTTTAGGCCACAGTAAGGATTTTGATTTTAAGTATGATGGAAAACCACTGGTGGTTTTTATGCAGGGGAGTGATGTGATCTAATTTGTTTTGCTCTTGCTGTGGTATGGAAAAGAGATTCATAAAAGCAAAAGTGGAAGTAGAAAAATCTTTTCATCTCAGTTTCATAAATCCTTAAAGAGGAAGTGAAATTAGCTTTCAGCTTTAAGTGGCCCAGAGTGATTACATTTTGGTGGTAGGAATGTCTTTTAGAGAGTTCTTGTTACTGGGGCTCATGTTTTCATTCCCTGGGAACTATACTTAGATATTTTTACAAATGACTCATCAAGTAACCTTGCTTGGTAAGTTCAGTGAAATGTACCAAAGGGTACCTTGTAGGAAAAACCACATTAAGAGTAGGTAAAACAGAGGCTCTTTTAAGTGGTTCAGTTTCAGGTGAATACTTACTGTCCTCAAAAACATTCTCTAAAAACCTCAGTACTCTCCCCCTCTCCACTCACCGTTCTCCCAACACACACCTGAAAGCTGAAGAATAAAATTCTGCTAGTTAATTTATGCCTTGTGCTATCCAGTGGGGATGATAGTTTAGGTGTCCCTTAACTTAAGGCAGACATTTACATCTTCATGTGAAAGTTTTTACATCTTTCACAGAGCAAAGTCTTAATACTCTAGAGGAAAGTTGCCTTGACACATATTGGTGAGATAGGGTAAAGGAAATTTAAGAAGGGATTTTCCTCACTAACACCAAAGATGAATTCTCCTTCTACAACCATATCCAGGTTTGATCTTGCTCAGGGAGCTGTGAAAGAAATACACATGTTTAGTCTTCTTATTGGCTCCTAGGTTTTCTTCATTTAACTTAATGGCCATGTATTAGTCATTTTCCAAGTAGCCTTTGGGAAAGGACCATGACTAATTTTATGGTTAATATTATGACTAGTGCATTATAGATGTCCAGGGCTTCCCTGGTGGCTTAGCAGTAAAGAATCCACCTGCCAATGCAGGAAACACGTGTTCAATCCCTTGGTCAAGAAGATTCCCTGGAGAAGGAAAGAGCAACCCACTCCAGTATGCTTGCCTGGGAAATCCCATGAACAGAGGCCTGGCAGGCAACATACAGTCCATGGGGTCATACAACATAGCAACTAAACAAGAACAACAGCAAATAGATATCCAAGAATAACTTCATAATAAAAATTATTATTGTTATTGCATAGTATATATAGTTATTACATACTGTACATTACATATATTATATATTGCATTTGTAGAATCTGTAGTTGCCACATTGATGTGCCAGATAATTTCTGCCTACAGTGCCAAATTGAGCCTGAGTACTAAATGGTATAAGCACCTACCACTGGAAAGAATAATCCATCATTCCAAACCAAGTACTAGTTAAAAACCTACTATGTGTCAAACTCCATTGAACATGGAGAGGGATGCAGATAATCACTGTTGTAATATATTACAAACCTCCTATTCACCAGCCTTTTAAATACAACATATCAATTCTATTAAAAATGTTAGAAATAATTTGTTGTTCAAGTTACATTTTATGACAATTATAAGCTCTTGAAAGAAATAATTAATAAAATACATGACCCCGTACTTTTAAAGCACTGGGTGCACATCTCTTGGGGGTCAGTAAAAGTACTGACCTTTATCAAAGTAGGCAAGGCATACAAAATTCTTTTGTGTTGTTAATCACAACAAAAGGATGGAAAGGTTAAAGGGAACAATGTGAATACTTGAAACATGGGGTGCCTAAAGAAAAATCTTGGCTTGATATAAAATACCAGTGACTTATATTGCCTGGTGAGTCATGTGTATCATATCTGGGTTATGTACCCATAAACATGGGCTTAAAGGCAGTCAAACTATTTAGACTGTCATCACTAAACTCATCACATGTCAGTCCTGCCTGAATTCAAGAGAAAAGGCTAAAATACAGAAACGCATGGAATTGACAATATATAAAATTTTTGCTGTCTACACTTAGATTCCCAAAGGCAGTGTTGCAAAAGGGTATTTAAAAGCCCAAGGTTGTAATTCTATCTAATTTGGATTAGTTAGATCCTTCCTGGTTATTTAATATTTGCTTGAAGCCCGTTAAGGGCTAGAACTTTCACTGACCTTCTCAAGAAAATAAATTTATTGTGTAAATCATAACCCACCACCTATGAGAAGAATTAAGTTAGTCAAACACCAAGTAAGAATAAAAACATAGTATATGATAAACCCTATTACATATGGCAAGAGATACAAATGATATCTACCATTTATTGAGCACCTTGTTTTCTAGAATCTTTATGACTATAATCCTGACAATATCTCCTCAAGATAGCTGTTTTTACTATATTTTACAAATGAGAAATGAAGGCTTAGAGAAATTAAGTCACTTGTCCAAATTCTCAAATTTGAACCCTATGTGACTGCTTTTTTTTTTTTTTGCTATTTTTTTTATAGTGCAAAACTGAAAGTTAGCATATAATGTTGGTGTCTATTCAGACATCAAGTTATACAAAGAACCTCTGGCTTGGGAAGACAGAACACAGGGTTTAGTCTTGACTTTGATGCTATTTCTCTGTGTACAACTCAAGAAAGTCATCCCACCTTTTTGAATTTCAAGTTTCCACAAGTGTAAAATAAAGGTGGGGAACAAAATAATCTTTGCAGTCCCTTCCAGCTTCAGCATTCCAGCACTCTGGCAAGAAAAAAACTGTGACTCTACAAATGGACGTCCATTTCCCCAGACTGGTAACAGTAATCCACATTTCTTTAGGAAAGACCATCTCCTCCCCTCTCAGTATAATTCCTTCCTCTGACCTCAGAATCTCAGAGTGGCAGAGGATGAGATGGTTGGATGGCATTACTGACTCAATGGATGTGAATTTGGGCAAACTCCTGGAGATAATGAAGGACAAGGAAGCCTGGTGTGCTGCAGTCCATGGGGTCACGAAGAGTCAGAAACTACTTAGCCACTGAACACAACAACAAACTATCTTCCTTTTTCAGTATAACTCCTTCCCCTGACCTCAGAATCTAGCGCCAGTTTGTGTATATGACCGAGGTGGAACAGTTAGAGCAAATCTCAGGAATTGTGTGGGAGACAGAGGAAAGACATTATTTCTCTGTGATTGCTAGAAGTAATGATGAGGAGAGTTTGGAGTGTCCAGGGGCATGCCCAAAGCCAGCTCCTTTTCCTGGAACGTTCAGTTTCTTGAGGCAATAAATTCTCTGTTCTGTTTAAATGGAGCTAGTTTAAATGGAGGTTTCTGTTAACTGGTTCACAAATGTCATGATAACGGTAATCCTTGAAGGATGGGTTAGATTTTCATTGGGAGGATACTTTTCAGTGAGGAAAAAGCTACGTCCAGAATCTCTGAGATGGGAATGACTCTCTTACCTGAACTGGAAGCAAAGTGTGAAAAAGCAATTAGATATCTCAAAGGAGAAGTAGTAGGAGGCCAATTTGTCAAAGATTTTGAAAACCTCTAGGAGGATTTAATGGGCTTCCCTGGTGGCTCAGACAGCAAAGAATCTGCGTGCAATGTAGGAGATCCAAGTTCAGTCCTTGGGTCAGGAAGATACCCTGGAAAAGGGAATGGCTGCCCCCTCCAGGATTCTTGCCTGGTGAATTCCATGGACAGAGGAGCCTGGTGGGCTACAGTCCATGGGGTTGCAAAGAGTCAGACACGACTGAGCGACTAACACTTTTTCTTTTCAGGAGGACTTTAGACTTGATGGTTATGTCAGACTTGTTTTTCATAAAAGGCCCTTTTATTTATTTGTTTGAAAAAAGTTCTATTTCTCCTCTTCCAAGTCTTACTATTCTCCCATCAAGATCTTGGGTGAGTCTTTACACCTGCCCCAACAAGTAGGATGTAATTGAAGTGACACTGCATTGCTTCCTAGGCTAGGTCATAAAAGACAATACAGTTTCTACTTAGTTCTCTCTGTTTCAGCATGTCTACCCTTAGAACCAAACGGCCATGTTGTAAAGGAGCCCAGGTAACCTGGAGAGGCCATGTGTAGGTGCTCTAGTTGACGGCTTATGTAAAAAAGAATTTGGCCTTTGTTCCCCATTCCTGGGAAGCAGTCTCTAAAACCTTGGAATTTCCCAAGTGATAGGACAGTTTTTGTTATTCATCATGTTCCTTGATAGCTTATGCTAATGAAGTGACTAATGGTGGCCTCTTACATAGTTTAAATAAATCAGATGACTCAGGATGGAAGCTGCCCATTCAGAAAAACCAACCATGTGATAAGGAGGTTGGGGTTTTCAATTGGGTGATATTATGCCAACCTATGGGCTTCCCTGGTGGCTCAGACGGTAAAGAATCTGCCAGTAATGTGGGAGACCTGGGTTCGATCTCTGGGTTGGGAAGATCCCCTGGATGAAGGCATGGCAACCCCACTCCAAGATTCTTGCCTGGAGAATCCTCATGGACAGAGGAGCCTGGTGGGCTACAGTCCATGAGGTCACAAAGAGTCGGACACGGCTGAACAATTAAGCACACACACACAATGTCAACCTATGGGGAGTGGGTGGGAGCAGGAGCTTGAGTCACATGGCCAATGATTTAATTACTCATGCCTCTGTAGTGGTATCCTAATAAAAACTCTGGACACTGAAGTTTGGGTGAACTTATACAGTTGGCAATACTCTGCATATTTTCACACGTGGACGTGCTGGCAGAGTGACATGTCCTAACTCCTTAGGGAGAGAACAATGAAACGTTCACATGTGGAACTCTCCTAAGCCTCACCTTATGTGTCTCTCTCTTTGGCTGATTCTGATTTGTATCCTTGAATTTAATCATATGTATAGCACTTTCCTGAGCTCTGTGAGTCATACAAGTGAATTATCCATTCTGGGGGTGTTAATGGGAACCTATGAAGTTGTAGCCAGCTGGTCCGAAGTGAAGATGACCTGGAGATCCCCAAGCTTATGACTGGTATCTGAAGTGAGTATAGTCTTATGGAAGACTATGCCCTTAACCTCTGCCATTTGTCCAACTTTGAGTAGTTGGTATCTGCAGTCATTGTAAGTTGTGGCTTAAGTCCAGGCTGACATCAAGAGAATCAGTCATCAGATGTGTGAGTCAATAAGCCTTCAGCTAATTTCCCAGTCATCAAGTTACTGCTAACATTTGGGCCTTCCAGCTGATGTCCTAGACAACACAGACCAGATACATCTCAACTGTATCCTGCCCAAACTCCTGACCCATAGAACCCATCAGCATAACAAATTACTGTTTTATGTCACTACATATTAGGGAAATTTCTTACAGAACAAAAGATAACTGGAACATATTTTTGTACCTGTGAGTGGAGTGGGATTGTAACAAAACTCAAAACACAAGGTGACAGCTTTCAGATCAAGTGGCAGGCAGAAGGTGAAGGGACAATGAAGAGAGTTGAAGTCTAAAGAGTCTTGAAGACACTGTTAGTGGAAGTTTGCAATCCTCAAGAAGCTTATTGATAAAGATTAAAAGAAAGCGAGGAAAATGTTATCGGAAGTTAGAGGAAAATAGATTCTTTTCACGTGAAGGCAAAAAGTTTAGCAACACTGTTGACTGGAGTGAAGTAGAACAGAGGGAATTTACCTAACTGACTGGATTATCTAGCTAAGAAAATTTCCAGGCAGAATGATAGATATGACCCATGGCTTTTTCTAGGTGCCTTAGTAAAATGTGAGAGGAGAGAGATAAGCTAAAGAAAGATCTGTAATATAAAGGAAGAGCCAGGACTTGCTGGATTAAAAAAAGACAAAATCGTTTTTCATTCCTAGTCTCTCCAGACAGCAAATGATGCCCAAGTAAGAAACAGTTTCTTGGAAGAAATCTAATCAAGGGTTCTTTTAGGAAGAGATTGTCTACAAAAGAAGTCAAAAGTGTTAACTTTAAACCTTTTTTTAAGAATTCAAAAAGATCTAATGTGGTGCCTCATAAACCATTTAAGATAATCATGAGTCCCTCTAAGAATCTTAATGGCCTGCCCCATAGATCCTCTAATTAAAAAATAGTGTCCAAGAAGCTTAAGGGTGTTTTCCACAGCAGGCATGCAGGGAGCCCAATGTAGGGAGACTTAGCTCAATGGAGTGGATTCCAGAACAAACTGATACATAGAAATCCATAAAGTTTTAATGGAATTTTACGAGCTTGTTATAAAAGAGACAGAGAAAGCAAAAAATTAAGAGAGAACTCTGCATGCCCAAACTACTATGGGCCAGAAGCAAGCTGAGAAAATAACTTATCTGCAAATCCAAGTTAGTTATGAAAAAGCAAGAATAATACAGAGAGTGGAATTGAGAGCTTAGGGAATAAAGCAAAGAGCTGTGAAGCATCATTTCTAGGTACAATGACTAAGCCATAATTAAAGAACTGGCAACATGTGCCCAAATGGACTTTAGTATTGCTATGGGCCAGTGACAACTTTGTTCTTATTTTTCCTTTTTGGAAAGGAGTATCTACATTGGGCTCCCTGCATACCCATGATGTTAAAAAATTGTTGTTGAGGGGAGGGCGGTGGGAGGGGGGTTCAGGGTGGTGGGACACATGTACACCCGTGACTGATTCATGTTGCTGTATGGCAAAAACCACCACAATATTGTAAAGTAATTAGCCTCCAATTAAAATAAATATATTAATTTAAAAATTGTTGTTGATTATTTTTGACAAAATTCCCCAGAGAAAAAGCTGTGCTGAGCAAACTTTGAGTCAGGTCAAATAAAGGCAACCGTGAGAATGAGGTCTTCTAGGGAAACAACATGTAGGTCATTGATGACAATTCTCTGGGAACTGGGCTTTGAAGGAAGTCCAGCTGTATTCTCCTCCTGCCTTCAGTCTTTCCCAGCATCAAGCTCTTTTTCAATGAGTCAGCTCTTCTCAAGTGGCCAAAGTAATGGAGCTTCAGCTTCATCATCAGTCTTCCCAGTGAATATTCAGGGTTGATTTCCTGAATATTCATTGGAAAGACTGACTGGTTTGATCTTATTGTTGTCCAAGGGACTCCCAACCACAGTGCCAAAGTATCAATTCTTCGGCACTCAGCCTTCTCTTTGGTCCAACTCTCGCATCTGTATATGACTACTGGAAAAACCATAGCTTTGACTATATGGACCTTTGTCACCAAAGTGCTGTTTCTGCTTTTTAATATGCTGTCTAGGTTTGTCATAGCTTTTCTTCTAAAGGACAAGCGGCTTTTAATTTTGTGGTTGCAGTGACCATCTACAGTGATTCTGGAACCCAAGAAAACAAAGTCTGTCAGTGTTTCCATTTTATCACCATTCTATTTGCCATTAAGTGATGGGACCAGTTGCCATGATCTTAGTTTTCTGAATGTGGAGTTTTAAGCCAGCTTTTTCCCTCTCCTCTTTCACCTTTATCATCAAGCTCCTTAGTTCCTCTTTGCTTTCTGCCATAGGGTGGTGTCATCTGCATATCTGAGGTTGTTGGCATTTCTCCAGCAATGCTGATTCCAGCTTGAGCTTCATCCAGCCTGGCATTTCACATGATGTCCTCTGCATATAAGTTAAATAAGCAGGGTGACAATATACAAGACTTGAAGTACTCCTTTCCCAATTTGGAACCAGTCTGTTGTTTCATGTCCGCTTCTGTTGCTTCTTGACCTGCATACAGGTTTCTCAGGAGGTAGGTAAGGTGGTCTGGTATTACCATCTCTTCAAGAATTTTCCACAGTTTGTTGTGATCCACACAGTCAAAGGCTTTAACATACTCAATGAAGCAGAAGTAGATGTTTTTCTGGAATTTCCTTGCTTTTTCTATGATCCTCACTCATTATTAGAGAAATACAAATCAAAACTACAATGAGATATCACCTCACACTGGTCAGAAAAGCCACCATCAAAAAATCTACAAACAATAAATGCTGGAGAGGGTGTGGAGAAAAGGGAACCATCTTGCACTGTTGGTGGGAATGTAAATTGATACATCCACTATGGAGGACAGTAAAAAACTAGGACTAAAACTACCATATAACCCAACAATCCCACTACTGGGCATATACCCTGAGAAAATCACAATTGTAAAAGACACATGTACCCCAGTGATCATTGAAGCATGATTTATAATAGCCAGGACAAGGAAGCAACCTAGATGTCCATCAACAGATGAATGGATAAAGAAGCTGTGGTACATACATACAATGGAATATTACTCATCCCCAAAAAAGGAATGCATTTGAGTCAGTTCTAAAGAGCCTACTATACAGAGTGAAGTAAGTCAGAAAGAGAAAAACAAATATCCTATACATGGAATCTGGAAAGATGTTACTGATGAACCTATTTTCAGGCAGCAATGGAGATGAAATAGAGAATAGACTTGGGGACATAGAGCAAGGAGGAAGAGGGTGGGACGAATGGAGAGAGTAGCATTGAAGCGTATACAGTACCATATGTAAAATAGACAGCCAGTGGGAATTTGCTGTATGACTCAGGGAGCTCAAACTGGTGCTCTGTGACAACCCAGAGGGGTGTGATGGGATGGGAGGTGGGAGGGAGGTTCAGGAGGGAGGGGACATATGCATACATATGGCTGATTCATGTTGACGTGTGGAAGAAACCAGTACCATATTGTAAAGCAATTATCCCTCAATTAAAAACAAATAAATTAAAAAGTTTTTAAAAAGTCCCTGTGCTTGATTTAATGCTATGCTGTCATCATCTTGGAATTCTTAATAACTTTTTAACAAAAGGTTCCACATTTTCATTTTGTCTTGGGCCCAGAAAATTACTGGTCCAGGGTATTAGACATAGACATAATTTTAAGAATCATGTGGAAGTGAAGAATTCCATGGCTAACTTTTGTGTATATAATTTTTATTCATTTGTTTCTCCATAAAGTTGGTCATAAATATTTATTAGGGCCAGGAAATAATTAAGAATAAGACATGTTCCCAGTCTAATGGAGCTTATACTTAAATGCAGTGTTTTTCAAACCATTTTTAACAGTGACCTAGCACAAATATGTGTGTATGTGAATATACAAGTATGGAAAGAGCAAGACAGACAGAAAGAGAAAGAGAGAGACAATTGCTTCACTTTACACATAATATATGACATTTTAAGTTTATCAATTTGTATATTATATATATACATTTATATAAAGGACACTGAAGAAAAATGAAACATACAGACACCCTTCCTATATGAAATGAAATTCAATTTTTTCATTTTTTAAATTGAAGTGTATTTGATACACAGTAGAGCTCTGATTTTTTTTTTTTTTTGGTATTATCTTTTTCTTTTAAACAGGGCTTCCCTGCGGCTCAGTGGTAAAGAATCCGACTGTAATGCAAGAGATGTGAGTTCAATCCTTGGGTCAGGAAGATCCCCTGGAGAAGGAAATGGCAACTCCCTCCAGTATTCTTACCTGGGAAATCCCACGGACAGAGCAGCTGGGCAGGGTACAGCCCATGGGGCTGCAAAAGAGTCAGACACCTCTTAGTGACTCAACAAGAAGAAATTATTTTAAACACTTTTGGTTATAATTTACTAATTTGGTTTTACAACCCACTAATGGGTTTAAAAGCCTTGTTGTAGAGGAGTAACTGATGAATAAATGAGCCACTATAGTACGTGCACTGTGATAAAATGGGGAAAAACTGAGTACCATAGGAACATTGTAAAATGAATATGCAGACTCTTCTGAGATCAGAATAAGTCAGACACTTAAGCACACAATTAGTCTATAAAGTCCCTTGACAGAAATATGCACATAAACTGTGGACTGAATCATGTTAACAGGGAGGAAGAAGTTAGTGGTGGTGTGAGGCCAGCAGGGAGGGGGAAAGATTTTGAGCAGAAATAGCATTTGTTCTAAGTCTTGGGTAAAAAATCGCGTTCTCAAGCAACTTTAAGTAATTCAGTAGTGCCTGGTAATTTTGTGTGGGAGGGTGGGCAAAGCAGTAAAAAATTGTGGAAGAAAGGTGGGGCTTGCTGCTAACTGAGTTCCTTGCATTCTATGTCCAGGTTTTTCTGAAGGGAATTGATGAGCCATGCAAGTGTTTAGTAAGCATTTTGGAAAGATTACACTGAAGGAAATAGGAATTTTCACTTTAAGGCAGCAATCCTGGAGGTTTAACATTATGCACATAGTTGGAAGTCACTGAGGAGTCTATAGACATCTAAAAACATATTGGAAATGACAGAGCCAAAAAGCAAGTTGCATTCATTCCTGTAGTGATAATGACAAATCCAGTGTGACTGTCAACCACAATTAAGGAAAAATTCATAAAGAAATGAACAGGAGGTGCTCAAGAAGCCATTGGAAGTAGATCACTATCTTTATGCTTAACACCCATAGTAGTCAGCCTTCTAAGATGCCACAGCAATCCTCAAATCCTGGTATTCACATCTTTGTGTAATCTCCTCCCCTTGAGAGTGGGCTGGACCTAATGACTGCTTTCTAACAAACAGCATGTGACAAAAGTGATGAGCTATCCCTTCTAAGATTAAGTTACAAAAGACTGTGGTTTCTGTCTTGCTGGAATTCTCTCTTGCCTTCTAGCATGTTAGCACTGAAGAAGGAAATCATCATGGTGTGAGCCATCCTCCAAATAAAGAGGTCCATTTGGCAGGGAACTAAGGACAGCCTTCAGCCAATAGCGAGCAAGGAATGAAGCCTGTCCAACAGCTGCTAGAAACTGAATCCAGCCAACAACCGCATGAATGAGCTTACAAAATCTATCCTGAGACGAGCCTTGAGATAAGCTAGCACCTTGACTGAAGACAGAGCCCTAGAGCCAGAGCACTCAGCTAAACCTCACCAGGTAACTGACCAGAAACTGTGAGATAAGACCCAGATATTGGCTTAAGTCACAAAAGTTTGTGGCTAAATTTAAAACAGCAATAGATAACTCATACAGCTTCTAAGCCCATGATTTCTACCCCTTCTCCTAGCAGTATTATAATGTATTGATGCTTGAAAGCTTTTTTTTTTTCTTTTGCAACACAGATCTTTCTACCTCCCCAAACTTATACAACGTATTTTCTTTTTTTTTTAAGTTAAGGTAAATAAAAATAAATTCATCTTGATGCAGTGTTGAAATTTTAACCACATCTTTTGAAGTGGTTAGAGAAATCCTGTAGTGTCCTAAACCCAGGGTCTGTAATTTTGAAAACTAAAATGGACTAAACAGACTGTCTCTTCTTTCCCAAAGATGTCTAAGTAGAACGTTGAGTCCAAAATTGACACTTGCAAATTGCTAGTTCTTAACTGTGAGAGAGGGCAACAGGCAGGAAGGCCAGGGGTCTCCAAACGGAGGAAATAGGCTGCAAGTGTCAGACATTTTCTCTCTCTTAAGCGGCAGGAGGAAACAATCGAGCGATATTTTTTCCCTTCTCTAAACAAATTTAAAAGAGGTTTCTCTTAAAATACTGTGTTGCCATGACACCTGGTTTCACCTGAAGTTAACTATTCTCAAACTTTGAGTTAACCAATGCATTTTTCTTATGGAAATGTTTGTCTTAAGCTATGTTAATGTACTGTGACTTTACCCCAAACGCTGTCTTCCACCTATTGGCCAGAACCTACTTGACAAACCAGTATGTTACACTCAGACATTGTTCCCCTAACCTATGTAAATGAAACTCTCTGCATGATCTGCCTTTCTGCAAAATTCAAGTCAATCGTTTTATGACCCGGAATGTCCGGTGCCCAGATTATTTCAAAATACATCTTATGGATGAGGGGCCTGGTGCCGTTCTGAGTTTAAGACATTCCTTTCTCACATTAACAAACTGCTAGTGACTATATAACATCCAGCTGAAGACTAGCAGGGGGGTGCTCTTTCTGCCCCCTTCCGATGGCTATGTCAGAAGCTTTCTCTGTCTCCTTTATACTTTAATAAAACTTTATCACACCAAAGCTCTGAGCGATCCAGCCTCGTCTCTGGCCCAGGATTGAATTCTTCTCCTCCAGAGGCCAAGAATCCCAGCCGTTTTTCTGTGGCTCAGCAACAACCTTTACTCTTTATAATTAGTGAGACATTTTTTAAACCTAGGATCTGAACTTCTCCAACATTCTCAGACTTTCCTTAGCATCATCTTTCTCTGATGAGTGAACTTGTATGCAAGAAAGCATCACAAGGGGAAGCTGATTACAACCCAGTGATGGTAAAACATACTTCAAAGGGACAGTGAATAGATATAGTGGTACCAGAGCCACAGAGGAGAGGGGATTGCATTACCATCCCAGGGCTACCATAACAAAGTACCACAAACTGGCTGGGTGAAACAACCAAAATGTATTGTTTCACAATTTGGGGGCCTCAAGTCCAAAATCAAGGGCCATGCTCCCTCTGAAGTCAGGAGGGAAGGATCTCTTCCAGGCCTCTCTTCTAGCATCTGCTAATTCCTTGTTATGGCAGCATCTCTCCAGTCTTTACAGGGTGTTCTCCCCGTGTGTGTCTGTCTCCAAATTTCCCCTCTTTAGGAAGATACCAGTCATTTTGGCTGAGGGGCCCTTTCTACTTCAGTGTTTCCTCACCTTAACTCATACATTTGGCATATTTCCTAATATTTCCTAAAATTTCTTTCATTCTGAGGTACTAGAGGGCTTTCCAGGTAGTGCTAGTGGTAAAGAATCTGCCTGCCAGTGCAAGTTAGACGTAAGAGACTCTGGTTTGATCCCTGGGACGGGAAGGTCCCCTGAAGGGGGGTACCACAACCCACCCCAGTATTCTTGCCTGGAGAATCCCATTGACAGAGGAGCCTGGCAGGCTGCAGTCCATAGGGTTGCACAGGGTTGGGCATCAGTGAAGTGACTGAGCATGACACACACGCTGAGCAGTTGGAGGTTAGGACGTCAGCATATGAATTTTGAATTTCTGGAGAATGAAATTCAACCCACAATAGGGATGCTAGTCCCGGGAGACTAGAAACAAGGCTTATCAAGGAGGTGGGCGGAACAGTGATAACAGCTAGCTTCTCAGGTGGCTCAGATGGTTAAGAAACTGCCTGCAATGCAGGAGACCCAGGTTCGATCCCTGGATTAGGAAGATGCCCTGGAGAAGCAGATGGCCACCCACTCCATATTCCTGCCTAGAGAATCCCCATGGACAGAGGAGCCTGACAGGCTATAGTCCATGGGGTCATGATAAGTCGGACACAACTAAGTGACTAACACTTTCCACTCTCACAGGTACTCTCCGAGGTCGGTGTCTTTGGTTCAGCTTCCGAGATAAAGAAACAGGCTGAGAGGGGCTAAGCAGTTTCTCTGAGTTCACACAGCTGGTAGGGCCAGAGCTGGGTGTGTACCCAGGTTTTTCGGGCTCCAAAGCCCAGGCTTTTCATCACTTTGCTCTGCCATCTCCAAGAATAGTTGAAAGAGCAGAAGACCCGGTTTCTAGGCTCAGTGGCTTCCCTCTTAGCTCGGTTGGTAAAGAATCCTCCTGTAATGCAGGAGACCTTGGTTCATTTCCTGGGTCGGGAAGATCCCCCAGTGAGGGGATAGGCTACCCCCTCCAGTATTCTTGGTCTTCCCTTGTGGGTCAGCTGGTAAAGAATCCACCTACAATGTGGGAGACCTGGGTTCAACCCTGGGTTGGAAAGATCCCCTGAAGGGAAAATGTTACCTCCTCCAGTATTCTGGCCTGGAGAATTCCATAGACTGCAGTCCATGGGGTCACAGAGTCAGACACAACTGAGCGACTTTCAGTTTATTCACTGCCATATAATAAGCATGAAACAGCCAATAAATCATTTAATTTCTCTAGGGCTTAGTTTTCTCTCCAGTAAAATGAGCCTGATAATAATATCTGGGCAAGTACAAGTATTTCATAAACTGTAGAGCATTCTGCCACTGTTATAAATGTTATTAAGAGTAGCATCAGCATAAGAGAAAGACAATTAACATGTTCTCAGTGGAGAATGATCTCCCCACCAGTTCAGACCTCCTGCCTTTAGTGATGATGATGATGATGGTTAGTTGCTCACTCATGTCCGACTCTTTGTGAACCTGTGGACTGTAACCCACCAGTCTCCTCTGTCCATGGAATTCTTGGGCAAGAATACTGGAGTGGGTTGCCATTCCCTTCTCCAGGGGATTTTCCTGACCCAGGAATCGAACTCCTGCCTTGAGTAGGCAGTTGAATTCCATTCAGTATTTAACTGAATACTTAAAACAAAAAAGTTTCCTAAGTTTAAACTAGTGTTTTATTGAGACAGTTCTTCTGGCAATTGTGAAAAATATATAGTATCTTAGTTCAAGCTGCTATAAGTACCTTAAGTGAACATCGTTCAGGCATGTCCGACTCTTTGTGACCCCTCTGTGACCCCTTGAGCTATACAGTCCATGGAATTCTCCAGGCCAGAATACTGGAGTGGGTAGTCATTCCCTTCTCCAGGGGATCTTCCCAACCCAGGTCTCCTGCATTGCAGGCAGATTCTTGACCATCTGAGCCACCAGGGAAGGTGGCTTATAAACAACAGACATTTATGTCTCAACATTCTGTAGCCTGGGAAGTCTAAGATCAAGGCATCAGCAGATTAGGTGTCTGGTGAAGTCCTGCTTCCTGGTTGACAGACTTTCCACTGTGTTCTACATGGCAGAAAGATTAACAGAGCTCTGTGTCTGTTTGTTTGTTTTAGTAAAGGCACTAATCCCATTCATGAACGTTTCACTCTCATGACCAAGTCACCTCCTAAAGACCCCACTTCCAAATACCACTACTTTCAGGCTTAGGATTTCCACAGATGAATTTTAAGGGGACACAAACATTCTGCCTATAGTGAACAGAGAATGGAGTTTAGTTCTCTTTAGAAGTTTGTTAAAGATGTTCCTGTCGTTTGCAAGTTGAAGATCTATTATCAAGCTGCTAAAAGCAAGCACACAACCAAACAAAAGATCAATTAACCCACTGGACAATAAATAAAATTTTCACATACATCTTTTTTCTTAATTTAGCTTTTGTCTAAATTTCTGATGTTGGCAAAAGTACATGTTCATTATAAAGGATTAGAAGATATACAATAATTAGAAAGAAAAACCTCACCAGTAAACCCATATCCCATATTTATTTCCAAGAGAAAGTGGCTGTTTACATTTTGATTATTTATGAAAAGTTGGCCTTTCACCAAACATTTTGCTTTTTAACTAGTAGTAAAAGTATTCGTTTTACATCTTGTTAAATTCTTTAAGAGCATGATTTTTAATTACGACACAATATTCTGTACTTCAGATGTGTTATTACCCATTTAACTAATTCCTTATGGTAGAACATTTGGATCTGTGTTTTTGCTAATCTGAACAGGGCTTAGAAGAATATCCTTTTATCTAAATATGCACATTTCTTGTTATTTATGGGATATGTCCTGAGAAGTAAAATTACTGGATTGGAGAGCTTTCTTTATGTATGTCAAGCAGCAGAAAGCACTGCAGGAATTTAGGTGCTGGTCAGCACACAAATTTGTCAGGAAAGCTACACCATGAAGCTTAGCTAACAGGCAGGAGTGGAAGAAGTCTGCAGCCAGAGCCCCAGGCAAAGCCTTCCTGCAGAGCCAGTGAGCCAGGACTCCTCTGGTATCACCATTGAGGCTGTAGGGAGCCTACACTTGCTTTGCCGCCACTGCTGGCACTGGGCTTGGACACAGGACACTGGACATCAGACACCATGCTGGCACCACTGCCCCAGCAGCTCCTGGAAACTGAATGTTGCTGCCGCAGCCAGAAGGAATTCTGTTCTTGCCCAGGTTCTCAGCATCACAAGCAAGTGACACACAATCTTGGGTCATCACATGTGAGTGCCCCAGCCTAGGGGCTGGGGATGAGAGTATCTGGTGTTTGCACCTTTCATAGAGAGATGAGCCTTGTCTGCCACCAGGATTTGCAAGGTGAGTCCACTCACTGCTCAATTTTATGGGCAAGAATTAGCACCTTAGTCTTAATTTTATTTGTTTTCTAGAGAGGATGGACATTTTGGATCAAACTATTGGTAGTCTGTGATACCTTTTTCATTAACTGCTTAAGCATATCCTTTGATAACTTTTCAATTGGAGCATAAAAGTGAAAGTGAAAGTGTTAAGTCTTGTCCAACTCTTTGTGACCCCGTGGGCTGAAGCCTGCCAGGCTCCTCTGTCCATGGAATTCTCCAGGCAAGAATGCTGGAGTGAACAGCCATTCCCTTCTCTGGGGATCAAACCTGGGTCTCCTGCGTTGCAGGCAGATTCTTTACCGTCTGAGCCACCAGGGAAGCCCACCAGGGAAAAAATATCCTTTTTGTGAGGGTTTGTTTGACAGTAAGACTGTCAAACTCTTGGACAGCCATGTACATTTCATCTTTTCCTCAATTTGACCTTTAACTTCATTTAGGACTTTTTAATTTTAGCCTTCAGAAGTTTACCTATTTTATAAAGTTAGGTCTATAACCTTTTCCCATTATGTTTTCTTACTTTACATTTAAACTCATGCCTTCCCTAATCAGGTGTCAGATAAATATTCATCTACATTTTCTAGCTAATCCAAATAAATATAATTTCTAAATCTTCAGGTGAATTGGTTAAGTTGCAGAAAGGAGATCTACATCTTAGAATGTGTTTCCACTTGAATCCTAGCATGTGAATCCACTAAAATTCAGTAGAGGCAACAAAGGAAGGATGTCTTTTCTCTTTTGCTGCTCCTGATGGCTTTCAAAACCTCCTGCAGAAACCTCACACCAGAAGTAGATTGATCAGTTAATAATAATGCATTCTACTATGACTATACTTTAGTCAACTTAAGTGTCACAAGAAAGTGAAAAAATAAGTGGCTTCTTACTCGGAGTAGTTTTTTTTGTTTCTTTCTTTTTTTTAAGGCACACTACCATGTAACTGTCTGACATTTGAGTCTCCATGGCAAAAACTCCCTTTACCCTCAGGAGATGTGTAGGTGACCCTCAGGATGGTGAAGTGGTTGTAGTAAAATATTAAAGAGGGTTTGGAGAACACTAATGTTGCCAGAGAAAGAAAGGCAAATACTCAACCTGGAAGAGGTTGCGTCTGAATTTCGCCCACGTTGTTGGCGGTGTTGTAAGAGTTGGTGATGTGCTGAGTGTGAAGAAATTAAGGTGGGGAAATAGGGGAAAATGCAGCCCACAGACCTCCAGAGGGGCAGCAAAAGGAGTGAAAAATCTGCAGGAACAGTTTCAGTTTAGGAGTGCTGAGAAAGGGGCACAAGAACAGCTTCATAAGATCCATTTCAGGAGTGGTATGGGCATAGCTGTTTTAACCACTCCCCTTTCACCCCATCAGTGAGGGAGGGATTCCCACCCTGGGATTACGCAGATGGCTGAACACCTGACATCCCACACTGTACAGATGAGATCAACCACAGTTTATTAGCCATTTACAGTGAGTCCCCTACATACAGACGAGTTCTGTTACAAGCACGCATTCATAAATCCAAAGTGCTTTTAAGTCCAACAAACATACCCTAGGTGCCCAAGTAACACTGGCTATATAGTACTGTAGTCTAGTAGGTTCATAATACTTTTCACACAAATAATACATAAACAAAAAATAAAGAAAACATTTGTAATCTCATAGTACAGTATCTTGAAAAGTATAGCAGTACAGTATAGCAGCTGACATACAGGGGCTGGCACTGAATGAACAGGCAAGAAGAGTTACTGACTGGAGGAGGGATAGGAGGTGAGCGATGGTAGCGTTGAAGGATCTTTAGCAATAGGAGACAGAGGGCAAGGTGCAGTTTCACTCACTCCTGATGTGATTGGACATGTGAACACACGTTGGCATCTTTGATGAAAGTCTGCAACTTCAAGGTGCATAGAGAGGGGACTTACTGTATAATGAAAGCCTGGGGGAGAACACAGCTCGCCATGTAGGGCCACATGGGGATTGCACTTGAGGACAAAGTGAACACAGCCACAGTGTCTATGAGAGACAGGCTTTGTGGTATCAAGTGGGTGATTCCCTCTGGATTCCCGCGGGAAGATGTGATTGGCTTGTTTGGATAATTCTGTGAGCTGGCAGGGAACTGAAACCTGCTACTGAGGGATAACCATGCGCTGTGCTTGGTCCCTTTGATAAGGAGTGTTGTTTGGCTAGGCGACCTTGTCCCCAAGATTAGCGCAGGGAGGGGAACTTGTAGTTAGGCTATCTGAGAACCCCTGGATTTTACAAGATATCAAGGCAGTATATAATATTGAGCCTTAATTTCAAGCCTTACACCACAATAGCACTTCAGGACATTAGTTGATGGTGAGCTTCAGTGGTTAGAAGGAGAGAAAATTCCAAGAAACTTGAGTCCTGGCCAGAAGTCAATTTATACCTTCAGAAATCAGGGGTCTCAAAACAAAATGGCAGAGGCAAGACAGATTATTAAGACAAGTTGGGAGAAGGGTAGAGTGTGGGCAAAATGGGGGAAGGTGGTTAAAATGTACAAACTTCTAGTCATAAAATAAACAAGTTTTAGGGATGTAATGTACAGCATGGTGACTATACTTAATAAAACTGTATTGCATATTTGAAAGTTACTAAAAGAGTTGACCTTAAGAGTTCTCATAAAAAGAAAAAGAACTGTAACTATGTATGGTACGTAGGCATAGCTGGATGGATGGATAAATGTAAACTTCAGATGTTCCTTGACTTACAAGAGGTTATGTCCCAATACACCCACCATACGTTGAAAATATCACAAGTCAAAAAATGCGTTTAATACACCTAACCTAAGAAATACCATCACTTAGCCTAGCCTAACTTAAATGTGCTCAGAACACTTAGCTTATAGTTGGGCAAAATCATCTAACACAAAGCCTATTTCATAACAAAGTGTTAGATATCTCATGTAATTTATTTAATACGGAAAACAGAATGGCTGCAGGATATAGAATAGTTGTAGGCTGGTGGGTTGTTTACCTTCATGATCACGTGGCTGATTGGAAGCTGAGGCTCAATGCAGCTGCCCAGCATTGAGAAGATCGTACTGCCTATCAGTAGTCCAAGAGAAGATCAAAGTTCAAAGTACAGTTTCTATTGAATGTGTAATACTTTCTCACCATTATAAAGGAAAAAAAATGTAAGTTGAACTATCATAAGTCAGAGACTATCTGTAGACTTCATGTGATGATCATTTTGAAACCATTTACCTCAGATTGGGACTCGAACGCACATGGCTAGGGCTCGAACCCAGTCAAAACCCAGTTTGGGACTTAAACCCACGTGGCTAGGACTTGAACCCAACCAAAACCCTGCCTGGGACTTGAACCCACATGGCTGGGACTCGAACCCAGCCAAAACCCACAGTACCTGGTTTCAGGACCTAATGAAGCTCGGATTCTTGATGTCTCATTGCAGAAAGCATTCAGTGAGAGACAAAGTGATAGGTAAGAAGTGGACTTATTCAGATATAGAGAGAAGCACACTTCACAGACAGTGTGGGCCATCGCAGAGGGCACATGCAGCCTCGAAATCTGGTGCGGTTAGTTTTTATAGGCTGGGTAATTTCCTATGCTAATGAGTGGGAGGATTACTCCAGCTATTTTTGGGAAGGGGTAGAGATTTCCTGGATTTAGTGCTTTGGAACTGTCATGTGCTTCCCTAGTGGCTCAGCTTGTAAAGAATCTGCCTGCAGTGCAGGAGACCTGGGTTCAATCCCTGGGTTGGGAAGATCCCCTGGAGAAGGGAATGGCTACCCACTCCAGTATTCTTGCCTGGAGAATTCCGTGGACTGTATAGTACATGGGGTCGCAAAGAGTCGGACACGACTGAGCGACTTTCCCTTTGGAACTGTCATGGCACCTCTGGGTGTGTCATTTCACTTGTTGATTGAGGATTAAGGCCTAGTCTTGTCTGTCATCTTGGTCCCATTTGATTCTAATCGTTTTATGTTGTGTCCTTGGGCTATGTCATTCTTTCAAAAGTTGTGCCCTGCCCCTTTCCCTCCTGTTATAGTTTTACAATATATGCAAATATTAAATCATTAGGTTGTATACCTGAAACAAATATAATGTCGTATGTCAATGACATGTCAATTAAAAAACAAGAGAAGAAAGGGGGAAAAGTGGGTTCGGAGTCAGATGATTAAGATGAACCCCACCCCTGGTAGCACTCAGGAGGCTGCTTATGGCCCCAAACCCACACCCAGTGAATTGAGTAGTGGAGACAGTGTCTGTCTGCAACTTAACCTGCCTTCTACAAAAAGTAGTCAGCAATGTACGTACTGCACTGTGAGGAAAGAGGAAGAGAAAATGAATCCCATCAGCCTGGTCTCTAGAGACCGACATATCCTGTCACTTAGGCGATGGCTTCAGTAGAAAGCAAACAGAAATTTCTGGGGTCTTCCCATGGATGTTCTGTCATAGTTTGACATTAGGTGCTGGGTGGTACTTTCCAAGGCAGCCCTATCATGGACACATGGCTAGCAGCATAAAGCACAAGGTACCACATTATTCAATATTTCATCAAGTATTTGATGAGCCCCTCCACACACCCAGAATTCCGTATAGGACAGAATCCCTTTCCTCAAGGAGTTCCTAATCTTCTTGGGAAAGTAACATAATTTTATACGAAAAAGAAACTTCAAGTATGTAAATATTTTCTAAGATGAAGAACATGGAAAATATAGTATATTTTTCTTATAATTACAATAGGCCCTTTGTATTGCCAGCTCCACATTCATAGATTTAACAAACTACAAATTGAAAACAATCAGAAATAAAAATTCCAAAAAGTTTTGAAAAGTGACACTTGAATTTGCCAAACACTGGCAACTATTTACATAGTATCACATTGTATTTACAACTATATTTACATAGCATTTATATTGCATTCAGAACTGTTTACTCAGTAGTTATATTAAGTATTATAAATAAACTAGAGATATTTAAATGATACAGGATGATACTTAGAGGTTATTTGCAAATATTATGTCAGTTTATATAAGGGACTTGAGCATTCACAGATTTTAGTATCCACAGAGGTCCTGAAACCAAAGCTCTGAGAATGCCAAAGGACAACTGTATATTGCTTACATTCTACACTCTGAATAACTTATTATACAAGGCATATTGTGTGGCAAGACACTTTCTTGACCTACAAGCTGAATCTCTCATGTACCCACAACCAATCATGGCTAAAGTTTCCTGTTGCTTTAACATGTGTCCATTTTAGTTCAAGCACATACAGGCACAGTTAGGGCGGGCACAGTACAGAAGTCTTGTCTCTCAGTTCTCACTTTGTTCTGTGTAGACTGCTTGACAGTTCCTGAGCCTGGGGCTGTTCAGTCTCTCCAGTCTATCAGCCAAACTTGCTTGGCCATTCTCCTTGAACTCTCCCACCCCCACCCCAACACCCTTCAGAGATACCTCGGGGCAACCATTAGAGGAATAAATTGACTTTGGGTCATTTGGAGGATAATGCAGTTAAATCTAGAAGGTCTAATCCATTTGGGGACTTTCCTCATACAACTTTTCCAACTCCAGACAAACTCCTGTCCAAGGGTACAGTTTGGGTAGGTTTCTGTCTTTGTCATCCATAGAACATGATCACATCAATGTTAGCCCCAGAGTACTCTGCTGTAACTCCAGGTTGGTCTTGGTCCCTAGATCAGTGGTGGACAGTCTCCAGTGCGGGTTTTAACTATACAAGCCCAGTTCCTGTCCCTGCAATTGCTGATTAAGGAGTCTGAGGCTGGTCCAGCAAAATCTCTGTGTCAGAGTTGAGATGAAGCACAGGCACCCACTTAATATAAAGAGAAACTTCAAACAATTGATCGATAATGTAATCCTTTCTGTGAACTCATTGTTACTGGAAGTTTTCCAGCAGAGGCCAAATTTATGAATGGTTACTGCTCTTCCTTCATCATAAAACGTAACCATACCCTAAAACACCTTTCTACATTTCTTCATTAATCTGCACACATGTCCTATGGGATAGATGTCATTATTATTTTCATTTTGCAAATGAGAGAAGTGAGATGCAGGGAGTATAAATGATTTGCCTAAGATCAAATAACCAGAAAAGATGAAGGCAGGGCTAACTAACCTAAGGATTATTCCTGATCTACTACTCCATGTGGCCTCAAATCTGAAGACATGCACTGGTCCAGGAAGGCGGCTAACAGCCTAGGCCACTTGTCAGTTTATTCAGAGACCCTAAAGTCTAATTGGACGTCAGAGGGTGAAGCGCTGGGGTAACCACAACCAGAGACACACTGCTGTAGACTTTCTTTGCTAGACCTTCCTGCTTACCCACCTCAGGCCCTTCACCTCTTGGTAGTCACCGACAAAACGATTGCTGTTGTTTATTAAGGGCTCACTTACCATGTGCTTTGTGAACTGATTTATGTGATGTCACTTAATCATTACAACAATGCTAGCAGGAAGGTATTAGATTCACTTTATAGACATAGAAACTGAGGCTGAACATCTTATCCACAGTCACAGAGCAAAGCCATGAATCAAAGTCAGATGTATGCATGTTCAAAGACTGTGCCCTACAGAAAGGTTGCCTCTGGGGGCAACGATTCTCTAAAGGACAGGTAGGGTGGGAAGGAATTAGTTGCATCCTTGAGGTCTCTCACCATCTCCTTGGGTAGGCTAGTGGGTATTTGCATGGTTAGCCCAAGGGAGCACCCTGAGGGCCATTTCAGCCCCAAAGATGACATATCATTGGGGCATCTCCAACAAGAATCGTTACCAGATGTAAGAGTCTCCAGGATTCCTGGAACTCAACTGACTGAGGCTACAGCAGGCACAACGTACACTGTGCTGAGATGGAAAGCAGTGTGTGTTGTGTGTGTGTGTGTGTGTGTGTGTGTTTACTCATGTACATGCACACACATGCACACAATTGTACAGGGTAGAGGATGTCAGGACACTGGGTTCTGGCCCTGCCTTCCACTCGACATTTAAGTCCAGAGAGGAAGTAAAGCTCTTTGAGGACTTGCTTTTACTCCACAGATGAAGCAGGCCACAGGACTCTGAGATCTTCTAAAAAGCCTTGAAACCAACACCCCTCTTCTCACCCTCCAGTAGCAAGCACACTTTGGCAGCTAAGAATCCCCTCAGGCCACATCCGTATCACCAATCCCTTTCTCTGTAGGCGGTGGAGCCTCACAGAGAGGGTCTGGGATCTGCTGTGCTGGCATGAAGGCCACAGGCTTATACTCCTGGGGTGTTTAAAGGCCTTCCAGGACTCAGAATAGTATGGAAATCAAGACCTCGAAAGGGCACTGGGCTTCCCTTTTCCAGTTGGTAGTACAGCCGAGTCTATAGCACGAAGTGGAAAATTGTGTCCGTTTTTGGTACTTAGAATTGCACGTCGACTCGTGAAGGGTGGTTTTTGCTGTCCTACTCCCGTGCTTCCTGACGCTGAACGTGGCATCTGTGTTGGTCATCCTCCGGCCAAGCCTCCCCCAGGGCACAAAACCTTCAGGAGCCAGGTGCGTTGGGAGGGACTGCGTGGTGTCACAGGCTTTGTGGGCAGGCAGCTCTCTTCAGGACTGTGTTAGTGCATGGTTTTGGACTCAGACAGACTTCGAGTTTAAATCCTGATTCTGCCCCTGAGTCGCTCCTGGGAAGGTCACTTGCGTCTCTGACCTTTGTTTCCTTTCCTGGAAAATGGGGCACTAATGCCTGCTGTGCAGCCTGGGACCTGGCAAATGCCCAAGGCGGAGGTGGTGTGATTTCAGCAGCACTGAGAGGGACCCTGGGGCCAAAACAAACCCTTCTCCAGCCAGCTTCCTGACACTGTCTGGCCTCTACCCACCTCCTCAGCCTCAACCAGAAAGAAGACTCTCACTCTGCTTTCTTGAATAGCACCGTGCTTTCTCCTCTTGTTCGATATCTGTCCCTGTGTTCCCTCTTTCTAGAACGTTGTTCTCCTCAAACCTCCTCCCCATTCATCTGGTTAACACCTGCCTCCAGATGTCCTCAGTCATCTGGAAGAGAATCTTTCAGGGCCACCCTGGTTCAGCCATATCCTTGCGGGTGTGATTATTTTATTAATGTTTATCAGTGAATTATGTTAATTAACTATACAACAAATGTAGGGGAGAGAAGCTAATTAAAGAATATAAGTTTCATGAAGGTGATTATTTCACTCATCTGTGCTTGGCACATACTAAGCCTCAGTAGCCATGTATTGAAAGAATGAATGAATAAGAGATACATCCGTTTTACTTAAAGAAACATGTTTGCCACAGAGCTAGCACCCCCTGAAAATGTTAAGTTATTCTAAAGGCACAAAGTTGGGGTAAAACACTAAGGGTGAAACAAAGTTAGACAGTTTCCTTCTATGTGGGGCTTCTCAATACCTTATGTGGATTGTGAATTTCCAGAAGGAGGGTCAAAACCCAACAAGCAACCACGTTTATCACTTATGCCTCATTGGGAGTGAGTTTAGTCAAAACCTGACCCAGAAAAGAAAAGAAACCTTACCCAGAGAGTGAGTAATGGGGGCCTAGAGATTGTGGGCTCTGAAGGTAAGGAACTCGGCTTATCGCCAGCCTGCCCCAGAGCCCCTGGACTCCTGGGAGCAAAATAAGTCAAGTCTCATATAACTGAATCAGGTGGGCTGTTCACGTCTCACCCACAAATCCCCCAACAGCAAAATCTTGGCCCAGTAAATCTCAACCTGGACCCTAGTTCTCTTTACTACTATTCTTACCAAGATACATCTTACATCAGCGATGAAGGGATTTGATCTGTTTGTCATCTTCAATAAAAAGTGATGCTGGCAATGGTGTAAGGTTGATGTTTCCTAAAGAAACAGACCTGGTCTCTGCCTGGTTTTGTTTTGTTTTATTGCTTTTGAAATCCAGCATTCCTCTTCTCGTTGCTGGCTACAGGGCAACACTGGTTTTACTCAAGTGGAATATCTATTTGGAGATGATTGAAAAAACAAAACTGGCTACAAGAAGGGTCAGGCCAGACCTAGAGATAATTACATTAGAAACAAAAGGGTGACACATGAACTGGATGGGTATCCAAAACCTGATTGGTTTCCGTATTACACATACTGGCTTCTGAAAAGCTGTGTTTGAATGTGAGCATGGGGCAACGCCTGAGATCTCACAATGGGTGCAACGTGTAAATGAGGTTAGATAGAACGGAGCCGAAATGCTGGCTCCGATCCCTGGTGCTTCCAAGACGTCCCCACGGCATCAGGGAGAGTGTTTACAGACAGCACAAAACTGGCAAGTAGGGAGAGTTTGTCTTCAGGCCCTCTTTTCCACATTCAGCTGGGGAACTCAGCCTACCCCCTCATTAAAGAGGTGGGAGCTGTTTCCCACCTCAGCCTGCCCTAGCAGCTAACTTCTTTCCATCCCCTGCATTCAAGGTCCTGACTGCTTTTAAAACTCATGGTTTGAACATGTGACTTTCTCCTCCGTAAAATATTTGGATTTTAGCAAGAGGCTTCTGGCTGCAACCAGGCGAGTCACTCTAGTGGCAAGTCAGGCGATAGAATAGATACTTCACAGCAGACTGTGCTTCAGCTCCCCTTAGGCCCTTCCCAGAGGCAGCTGTATGCTCTGGCTTGTAGGACTGGCTCAGCTTCAGCTCTTTGCTGTGCCATAAAGGTAGGTTAAAGGGCAACAGGGCACCAAAGGCAGCGAGAATAGAAAACAGCACATGGAAATGGTATTTTGTCCATGGATTGGGGATTACTATCCTAAGCAGCCAGAATTTTTCCAATAGAGTTTTATACAATAAAATAAATGTGTTCTACACTTCTAGTGTTTAAATAAACATAGAGGATTTATTTCCAGCCATAATGTAAATTGGTGATGTGGAAAGTTACGAAAAGAGAATGCATGCTAAAACTTCAGACCTCCTGGTTTCTGTCACTGCTCTGTGTACTTAAACAACACTGATTTCTACATAAATAACTGACCTCTTATACAATATTTGTAAGACGTTTTTCTCTAAGAATTTTCCCGTTTCTCAAAAGGTACTGTTAATATGAACTGAAGTTTATGGAAACTAACATGAGTAAACTAAGGGCAAAGTGTAGTATACGCGTAGATTTATCTCATTTTTTCCCCATTGAAGCTCTTGATTTCCTAGAGTTGTGCTTAAAACTACAATAGAACACTGTGACCCAAGATATCACTTCCTAAAATATACCCTGAAGTAGTAGACTTCCAATCTTTTTTGACTTTGACCTGTAGTAATAAATCTATTTTACTTTATGATCCCCCCCAACACACCTGAAATCAAAGTTTCATAAAACAAAGCTTATTCTTGTTACATGCAGTGTACTCAAGTATTTTCTATTCTATTCACTTCTATTTATTTTACTTGCTTCTTTTTCTTAAAAAAATTTGACATTACTAACCACAGGCAATTTGGGACCCACAGTTTCAAAAACACTGCCTTAGAGAAACTCTTGTAACATATATAAAAACATTCATAGCAACACTGTTGGAAAAAGCAAAAAAAAAAAGTGGGAAAGTGCATATGGCAAATAATCAACATTGTCTATAGAGCACTGGCAGGGGTTGATATTAGGAAAGGGCTTTCTGAGAAAATGACATTTAAATTCAGACTAGAAGACAAAGCTTGGCAAAGAGTATTGTACACTGAGCAGGCCTTGAATAAGCAAAGAACTTGGCATCCTCAACGAATGGAGGGAGGCTAATGTGGTTGGGCCAAGGAGAGAGACATCTGATGAGATTGGGATGGTAGGTTGGAGATAAATTATACAATGTTTCAAAGGCAATTTTAAAGATAGTGGATTTTTATCCAAGTGCAATGGGTAGCCACTGAAGCATTAACACTGGGAAATGGCATGCTCAAGTTATCTTTACAACCATTGCCCCAGTTCTTTAGTGAAGAACGGGTCAGAAAGTGGATAGAGGAAAATCAGTTAAGAAGCTATTGTAAAAGCCTTTGGTTGTTTGGACTGTGGTTAGAGTGGAAGCAGAGAGAAGTAGAAGGATACAGGGAATATTTTAGAGGTATAATCTATAGGACTTAGGGATACCTTATTTGGGATTTAAATTGAGGTTGAAGGAGGGAGGTGAGATTGAAGATAAGGGCTATGTCAAGGATGACCCACCCACTGTTCTAGCAAGAACATCTGAGTAGATGAAGGTAAAACTTACTAATATAGAAGACCAAAGGGGGAACACATCTGAGTGAGTCAAAATGAAGAGTTTGGTTTTGTAAATCTTAAGTCTGAGATGCTTGTAAACTGTCCAAATAGAAAAATCAAGTTAGTAATTATCTGTGCAAAGCTAGAGCTCGGCAAGCAGATCAGACTGGACATATACATTTGAGAGTTAGCACCCTATACAGACGAGATCATTCTGGGGTGATAGAGCAGAGCACAAGAAGAGACCCCAGGATGGAACCACGAGGAGCCCTAATATTCAGAACCAGCTTGAGAAGGAGAAATCAGAAGGAGTCTGGGGAACCATGGCCACAGATAATAAGCCAGGAGTATGTGGTCTCATAGGAGACAAATAAAGAGAATGACTTAAGAACTGGTCGGTAATCAACAGTGTCAAATGTTGCTAAGAAGTTAGATATGATGAAACTGAGAAGCATCTGTTAGATTTAGTAACACAAATGTCACAGTGACCTTATCAAGAGCTGTTTTTTCTAGACTGGTAGGGTAGAAGAAAGAAAGGAGAGGACGTAGAGATAGTGGGTGTAGACAACTCCTGTGAACATTGGCTGGGAAGGAGAGAAGAGCAATGGGAATACTGGCAGAGAAGAACATATAATCAAGGGAGGTATTTTTGTTGGTTGCTGGTTGAGGTTGGAAGGTATAAGAGGATATTTGAATGCTCTTTGGAAGGTCTGGGTGGAGAATAAGAAGCTAAAGATGCAAAACAGAGGAGGAAACCACAGCAACGTCCTCAGATGGAAGGCAAATCTGGGTGGCTGAATAGCTTTGGATCAGAGGAGGGATATTCTTCTCCACTGTGGCAAAAGGAAAGAGAGAGTGTGTGGGGGTCCAAGAAATTCTGTGGAATTGATGGTGGGCAGTTAGTGTCTGATGAATGCAAAGTGAGTCAGTTTTGCATGGTTTGGCTGCAAGAAATAGAATACCCAAGCCAAAGCAGCCCAAGAAACACAAAAGTGTATTTTTCTCCCTTAATATAAAGTCCAATACTGAGCAGTTTAATTGCTACAATTGTTAGAATTGAATATCTTCATCTGAAATGATGCAGCCAGCTTTATACCCTAGACTGCATTTACTGAACTTATTGCCCTATACGTGCATATAGGTACAAATTCTACTTTTCAGAGTGCAGTTGAATGTACTTTGTGAATAGTTACAGAAAGTAAGAGAGAAAGAGGGGTGGAAGATAGAGGGCCCTTGTAAATTCAGTCTTACAAAAGAATCATTAATGATTGTTGCTAACATGGCTGCCTAGGAGGCTGTGCAATGTTGCAGCATTAGTTGTTAGGTGCATAGTAGAATCGGCTACAAAGCCCTGTGGGGACAGTTCAACCCATGGAAGAGGATGGTAGGTATAAATAAATTAGCAAGAAGTATTTATTGCTGACAGCCAGTAGGAGGTGTTCATTTAAGGAAAAATGAATGTGGATTTAAAATATCCAATAATTTGTATAATTTTTTCCCTACCAGTATGAATAAGAAAAAAACACATTAACTTTGATCCACATTCCTTTTACTCTAAGCTGTACTGTTTACCTGTGGGAAGTCAGTATGGAACTGTCACCTCTTCCTCCTTGAAATCCAGCAAAAGATGCCACTGAGACACATTCATCAGTTCAGTTCAGTTCAGTTCAGTCGCTCAGTCATGTCCGACTCTTTGCAACCCCATGAATCGCAGCACGCCAGGCCTCTCTGTCCATCACCAACTCCTGGAGTCTACCCAAACCCATGTCCATCGAGTCAGTGGTGCCATCCAACCATCTCATCCTCTGTGGTCCCCTTCTGCTCCCGCCCCCAATCCTACCCAGCATTAGGGTCTTTTCCAATGACACAATCATAGACACAGATTAAGGAAAGTATCCATCTGACACTTTCTCACTGGTGTGAATGGTGAAGATTCAGAGACTAGCTTTGATGAAACTTGGTGTCTGATAGCATGCTCTTTGCGGCCTTGACTACATGGATTCCAAGACATGAGTACCAGAGCTTTGTCATTTAATGATATGAAAGAAATGCTGAAGATGCTATACCTTATTTTATCCATGGCAAGGCTCCAGGATTTCTGTCTTGGAATTCAAATAGTCACGTCAATATAGGCCAAATGCCCCATTTCTAAAACAATGCTTCATTCTCTTGAAACATATACTTTACCATATGCAAAATAGATTGCCCATGGGAATTTGCTCTATGAAGCAAGGAGCTCAAACCCAGTGCTCCATAACAACCTGGAGGGGTAGGATGGGATGGGAGTGGGAGGGAGGTTCAAGAGGGAACAAACGTGTATATAACCATGGCTGATTCATGTTGATGTATGGCAGAAAACAACACATTATTGTAAAGCAAAGTAGCCTCCAGTTTTAAAAAAAAACGAAACATCATGTTGAAGGATAACTATTTTGCTGTTTCTAGAGACTGGTGCTACAGATAATTAAAGTTTTGATCATTTTACCTCTTTTATTACTATTCGAAGTAAAATGACTGAAGCAACATAAAAAAATAAAACTATGGTTCACTCTTAATGGAAATATGTTATAAAGATATGAATCCCTATTATGAGTTTATGGTGCCTTAATTAAGGAAAGCTTCTCAGATATCAAGATTTTGAAATATCCCTTGATTAAGCATATCAGAGCTTATATCTCTATATAATTTCCCACTTTTTAAAGGTGAAATGTATGAATTTCTTCTGCAAAATTAAGGAAGGGTAATCATGAGATGGGAAGCAGAAACAGAGGACCAATAGAACATTTTTCAGGTGAATCAGTTCAGGAAAATTTACAAAAGGTAGTTCACAATCTGTGATTATATTCCTTTGGAAAGTCTTTGTGTTCTCCTGAAAGTTCACATAATACTGGTTAAAAGCTATAGGCTTAGCCTAAATGTGAGTCCCTGTCGCTGAAATCAAATTATAGGATTCTGAACAATAGCAAACCTTCGATATTTACAATAGGTGGTTCTCTGGGAGTGAGGGGGAAGGAGTCAGATAGTCAAGCCTTCTAGAGAACAAAAGTAAGATTGCTGCCATGTAGACCACTCTCCGAAATCTGTAGTTGAGACTTCATTGTAATACCAATCTGGACTGATTTCATGATTTTTATGACATGACTGCAACCCCGTGGACTATGTAGCCTGCCAGGTTCCTCTGTCCATGACACAACTGAGCAATTAACACTAACTAATCGTTCATCAGCAAGCATTTATTAAGCATCCAATTTGGATATAGCGCTACCTTAGCAACTTTGATCATTGTCTATATACAAACTGAGATCATTTTCTGTAAACTGAGATCATTGTCTATAAACAGAGCTCTATAAACTGTCATTGTGGGTCTGATCTGTAAAGATAATTTCTGATATTCCTTAAGGTAAAAATCACATTTTATTAATATTTGACATTAGATAAGGAGCAGGTGGATGATCACAAAAATGCTCTCAGAGGCAGTATAATATAGCTAAGAGCCTAGACTTTGAAGTCAGATAGATTTAGATTCAAATGGACTTCAGGCAAATCTAATCTCTATGCTCTTCAACGTCCTCATCTATAGATTGAAGATAATACCTATCTCAGAGCTGTTGAAATTCAGTGAGATAATATCCATATAGTACTTAACAAAAAGTGCTTATTAAATACCATGATGCCGTGGAAAAATCATTAAAGTACAAAGAGACAAGATTAATAGCACTCCATTACTCCTTCCTTGCTTTCTTTACTGTCAAATTCAGTAACACTTTGAAAACAAAGCATCTAAAAACACACACATGCACATACACACAAATGTGTGAATGCACGGGTCAAGTGGAGAGCCCTGACAGCCAGTCAGGTTCATGTAACCTCTCTGACAAAAGGCTTTTTCCATTTTACTAAGGAATGAGCTGTTCAGAGCACCAGTAGTATAATTCAGTTGTCTAACAGAATTAGGGTTCTACTGGTGAAATGCTTTATATGGGACTGAGAAAGCCACGGGTTCACAGTCAATAGTGTCAGAATTCTGCATTTTTCAATGCGTAGGTGCTTCAGTGTAAGACGTCCTGGCTTCCACCTGATAATGATAACAGTGAATGGAGGTTGTCATTTTCTGTGGGTTAACTAGGACATTAACTCTCCCTTGAGCAGAGGCTTTACAACTTGCCCACATATTGGAATGGCCACGGAGCTGTTAACAAGTTTGGATGCCAAGTCTCACCTCAAGAGATTCTGACTTTACTGGTCTAGGATACAGCCTGGGCATAAGGACGTTTTAAAGCTACCCAAGTGATTCTAACCAGCAGCTAAGGTAGAAAACCCCTGCCCTAAAGCCTAAGCTCCAGCTTAACTCACAGGGGAGTTCTCATCTATATTGCATGCAGCAGATGGTGCCTGAACACACACACACACACACACACACACACACACACTCACTCACTTCAGTCACCTGCTATCCTGCAACCTCACTGAGAAGCCACTGTTCGTGGTTTTGGTTGGTGTTTGGTCAGGAGGGAGGTGGAGTGCAAAGCTGAGGGTTTTCATTTCATTGTTGAGCGTCCAAGGAGCAGAGCTCAAGGTGTTATCATTCTCAGATTTTCTCTTGAGCTACAATTACAAAAGTGCCATGAGCAAGAGCAGATGCTCTCAGCATGTGAAAAGCCATCAGAGTCTTTTCACAGGCTACGGTGAAGACAGGGCATATGGACTGTGAGGTCCAGGTTAGTGGCAAGGGCTGGATAGAGGAGGTGCATGTTTGTTTAGGCCATGGCAGCCCTCTTGCTTTGCTCAGAGCTAAACACATTTCTTTCTAAGGTTTATAATGGGAAGCTGCTGATCCTCACTGGGTAAATGATTGCAAGAGTGCAGAGTTCAGACAATTATGAATGTAGAAATCTCCTGGGGAGAATCAATAGAATGCAGATTCCTGAGCCTCCCCCTCTTTTCCCATTTTGATTCATTAGCTCTCGGACAGGGTCAAAGAGTCTGCATTGTCACAGGTACAATAGGTGGTTTTTATACAGATGGTCCAGGATTCACTTATGTTGGAGGACGCTGAGCGAATCAGTTGTCAAGGATATATACATACGTATATTCAATATTTTATTTATTTATAAGTCTGCCTTGGGTCTTCATTGTGGGGCATGGACTACAGGCCAAGTTTAAAGGTTCACTGAAGTCAGGGGAGAGGTGATATCATTGGGGACACCTTAAACAGAGAAATGAAGAGCCAGGGCAGAATGATGGAGAATGATAGAGAAGGAGCAATGAGAGAGAAAAGGGAATATTCAGAAAGTGTATGGTCACGAAAGGCAATATAAGAGACATTTCAGGAGGGAGAGGATTTACTTTAAACTCTGGCAAAGAGTTTAGGGAGGATGAAACTGAGAAGGTGCCTTACCCAGTGATGAGGGCAGGGTTCTTAATGGCAAATGATGGAAGCCAGCTCTGGCTAACTTCAGCAGAAAAAGGTGTATTGGAAGAATATTGAATAAATGAAGGCAGGAAGAGTGGAGAAGTAGGCTGAGAACCTGGTAGGAGCCGAAGAAACTCGGAATCATGGAACATGGCTAAAGTCTTGCCCAAGAAATTGTCTGGTGAAGGTGTCACCACTGGCTCCCCACTCCGGGGTAGTCACTGCATTCACCAGAAACTTCATGTCGCCCCTGCCCCTGCTGCTATGAGTAATCTCTAACTGAACTTGTGTTCTTGCCTCCTGCTCTCCAAAATCAAAGTTCCTTTTGCATTTTTTGGCCAATCCTACTGGCCAAACCTAGACCATGTACTTACACTCTAACAGGGAGAAAGAAAAGTGTGGTCCTCTTCAACTTTCATAAAAGGCCAAAGGAGTCCACATCCACCAATCCATACGAATGGGAGAGTTCTCACATGTGAGGCTGTTTCTGTGCTGAATATCCTGGAATGGCCATCATATCACTTGGGACATTTGAAACTATGATTTCAGAAAAGGCTCTAGTGACAAAGTCTGGTTAAAGAGTGAATGCATACTAAGGAATTCTTTACCTTGGCATAAACTATCCCCCCAAAGGGAGGACAAAGTGGAAAGAAGAAATTCTTTAGAATGGTGAAAGCCTGAGATTCTAAGGAAAGTCTAAAATGCTGTCCCCTTTTATGGTGCTGTGTATGTATGTTTGCATGCCCTTAGACATAGGTTCTCATGCATGTTTTCCAGTGAACCTCAGAGCCTCTGGGTGAATGTCAAGGATGTGGACTCTTTTCACATTCCCTCCCTCCCTCCCTGATCCCAGAGGAAGTCCTTTTAGAATACTCAGCTACACCGAGCACTAGTCCTGGGAAAAGCTTGAGTAGAGGAGGCCCTCCCCACATCCTCTCCACAAACCCTCTTCCTGCTCCCAATCTCCTCTCTCACCACCGTCTGTCACCTGAGTGAGTGAGTGAGTGAAGTCGCTCAGTCGCATCCGACTCTGTCACCTAAGGCTATGCTCAAACTGCCTGCTTTTGTCAGCTGTGGTCTCCCACCCCACGTACCTTCCTTTAAGAGCCCCACCTTCTCTCCAGGCTTCAAAGTAGCAGTGCTTTCTATTCCTATCTCCCTGTGCGACGAAAGCACCTCCTATTATCTCAGGGCTAGTTTCCTGGTTAGGAACAAGTGAAGTTACGCTACTGTAGATAATCAATATCCTGGCAAGTATTATGTCACTAGATTTAGTTTCGATTAGAGAGTTAATCTGGAGTAATCAATCTCTAATAGTGAAATTTTAAACAGAGTTACAGACTAGTTGGAAAGATATTTTGGGGGTTGGGGGGGGGCTAGTTAGCAAAAAATCAAGAATTAGAAGCCTTGTTTCCCTGTTGCCCAGTCCAAGACCCTTCTGGTAATAGTTTGCTGTCTCTTGTTTTCTCGTTCGTTAAGATTCAGCACTCTTAGCACTATTTTATAATTTAAAGAAAATTGCGTCTTTCATCACTTTCAGTTCAGTTCAGTTCAGTTAGGCGCTCAGTCATGTCCGACTCTTTGCAACCCCATGAAGTTAAATAAGCAGGGTGACAATATACAGCCTTGATGTACTCCTTTTCCTATTTGGAACCAGTCTGTTGTTCCATGTCCAGTTCTAACTGTTGCTTCCTGACCTGCATACAGGTTTCTTAAGAGACAGGTCAAGTGATCTGGTATTCCCATCTCTTTCAGAATTTTCCACAGTTTATTGTGATCCACACAGTCAAAGTCTTTAGCATAGTCAATAAAGCAGAAATAGATGTTTTTCTGGAACTCTCTTGCTTTTTCGATGATCCAGCAGATGTTGGCAATTTGATCTCTGGTTCCTCTGCCTTTTCTAAAACCAGCTTGAATATGTGGAAGTTCATGGTTCATATATTGGTGAAGCCTGGCTTGGAGAATTTTAAGCATTACTCTGCTAGTGTGTGAGATGAGTGCAATTGTGTGGTAGTTTGGGACTGAAATGAAGACTGACCTTTTTCAGTCCTGTGGCCACTGCTGAGTTTTCCAAATTTGCTGGCATATTGAGCATCACTTTAAAGGGAGACAATATATTGCCATAGAATATACATACAAAGCTGATTTGGACAGTAGTTTTAGTCATCGTGGTGTCTCAAAGTTTTATCACATTATACTAGTATTTCCAACTTAAAGCAAAAAAATTCAAGATAATGTTAATCCCTGCTAAAGTGACAGATAGTGAGCTTTGGAGCCAAAATGCCTAGATTTGGTGAGTGACAGCTAGCTGAGCCACAGGCCAGCTTTGTGACCTTGGGTAAGTTTACTTCACCTCTTTATGCTTCTATTTCCTCTTCAATAAAACACAGACAGTAAGAGTACCCACCTGATAGGGCCACTGCCAAGCACTAAATGATCTGATGCAATAAAAATGGAACAGTGCCTGGCACAAAGCACTTAGTAGATATTCCCTATTATAATCAGCAGCTAAAGAAAGTGTGCTCAAACTACCCCACAATTGCACTCGTCTCACACGCTAGTAAAGTAATGCTCAAAATTCTCCAAGCCAAGAAAAGGGAACCCTCTTACACTGTTGGTGGGAATGCAAACTAGTACAGCCACTGTGGAGAACAGTGTGGAGATTCCTTAAAAAACTGGGACTAGAACTGTCATATGACCCAGCAATCCCACTGTTGGGCATACACACCGAGGAAACCAGAATTGAAAGAGACACGTGTACCCCAATGTTCATCGCAGCACTGTTTACAATAGCCAGGACATGGAAGCAACCTAGATGTCCATCAGCAGACGAATGGATAAGGAAGCTGTGGTACATATACACAATGGAATATTACTCAGCCATTAAAAAGAATATATTTGAATCAATATTATTGAGATGGATGAAACTGGAGCCCATTATACAGAGTGAAGTAAGCCAGAAAGAAAAACACCAATACAGTATACTAATGCATATATATGGAATTTGAAAGGTGGTAACGATAACCCTACATGTGAGACAGAATAAGAGACACAGATGCATAGAACAGTCTTATGGACCTTTGAGGGACCTTTTCTCCCTGTGAGGGAGAAGGTGAGGGTGGGACATTCTGGGACAATAACATTGAAACATGTATATTATCATATGTGAAACAGAACACCATTCCAGGTTCGATGCATGAGACAAATGCTCAGGGCTGGGGCAATGGGATGACCCAGAGGGATGGGATAGGGAGGGAGGCGGGAGGGGGGTTCAGGATGGGGAACACATGTAAACCTATGGCTGATTCATGTCAACGTATGGCAAAAACCACTACAATATTGTAAAGTAATTAGCCCCCAACTAAAATAAATAAATTTATTAAAAAAAAAAAATTCTCCAAGCCAGGCTTCAGCAATACGTGAACCATGAACTTCCGCATGTTCAAGCTGGTTTTAGAAAAGGCAGAGAAACCAGAGATCAAATTGCCAACATCCGGTGGATCATCGAAAAAGCAAGAGAGTTCCAGAAAAACATCTATTTCTGCCTTAATGACTATGCCAAAGCCTTTGACTGCGTGGATCACAATAAACTGTGGAAAATTCTGAAAGAGATGGGAATACCAGATCACTTGACCTGCCTCTTGAGAAACCTGTATGCAGGTCAGGAAGCAACAGTTAGAACTGGACATGAAACAACAGATTGGTTCCAAACAGGAAAAGGAGCACGTCAAGGCTGTATATTGTCACCCTGCTTATTTAACTTATATGCAGAGTACATCATGAGAAACGCTGGGCTGGAGGAAGCACAAGCTGGAATCAAGACTGCTGGGAGAAATATCAATAACCTCAGATATGCAGATGACACCACCCTTATGGCAGAAAGTGAAGCAGAACTAAAGAGCCTCTTGATGAAAGTGAAAGAGGAGAGTGAAAAAGTTGGCTTAAAGCTCAACATTCAGAAAACTAAGATCATGGCATACAGTTCCATCATTTCATGGGAAATAGATGGGGAAACAGTGGAAACAGTGGCTGACTATTTTTCTGGGCTCCAAAATCACTGCAGATGGTGATTGCAGCCATGAAATTAAAAGACGCTTACTTCTTGGAAGGAAAGTGATGACCAACCTAGACAGCATATTGAAAAGCAGAGACATTACTTTGTCAACAAAGGTCCATCTAGTCAAGGCTATGGTTTTTCCAGTGGTGATGTATGGATGTGAGAGTTGGACTATAAAGAAAGCTGAGCACCGAAGAATTGATGCTTTTGAACTGTGGTGTTGCAGAAGATTCTTGAGCATCCCTTGGACTGCAAGGAGATCCAACCAGTCCATCCTAAAGGAGATTGGTCCTGGGTGTTCATTGGAAGGACTGATGTTGAAGCTGACACTCCAATACTTGGCCACCTGATGCGAAGAGCTGACTCATTTGAAAAGGCCCTGATTCTGGGAAGATTGAAGGCAGGAGGAGAAGGGGATGACAGAGGATGAGATGGTTAGATGGCATCACCAACTCAATGGATATGAGTTTGGGTAAACTCCGAGAGTTGGTGATGGACAGGGAGGCCTGGCCTGTGGCGGTTCATGGAGTGGCAAAGAGTCGGACACAACTGAGCCACTGAACTGAATGAGTCAGAGATGAGTGTTTTTAACGGATCTTGATATATGATATTCAATACTATAGCACTTTACAAAAGGGGCATTGCAATTTATATTTGCCTGAAGGATGTATGAATGCGCACACTACGTTAACAAAGGTCTTTAGTTGCAAACTAAAGAACTTATTGGCCCTTCAAGAGGTTCAGTGAATATGTCTTGGAGGCTCCACAGCCATGAAGGATGCCTGTACCACACTATGCATCAGTTCCAGAGAAGATTCTGTTGTCATCAGGAGACACCACTGCAGCCCACCTGCTGAGTCGGTGTACTGGCTGATGATAGAAACTCTGCTGTCCTCAAAGCTGTACGCCTCTGCTGTCATCTCCATCAGAAACTAAGTTCTGTGAATATGAATTATGTCCCAGGTGGTGTTTTTTGAACGAGACAGACTTTACCTTGACATTTTCCTCCCATCTCATCATGGATTGATGAATATATGAATACACATTTCCTCTTCTATATCAAATTCTTAATTGGATGTATTTGTAAGTTACATGGCTATATCCTTGTTGCAAAGGAGCTTGGGGAGATGAGTTCTGTATTTTTCCTTAAGATATAGGACTTAGAACTTGACAACTCCCTCTAACGTACAAAGATAGTTCAAAAGCTGCTGGTGGCCACAGACAAAATAGGTCTCACCTTCCATAACTACCAGCATTAGATAATTAATTGCTTTGGTAATCAGCTATAAAATAGTTCTTTTTTCATTTATCAGGTTACTTATTAAATTTCCTTTCAAGTTTCTATATACCAATTTTATATCCATTCACATAAACTATTTGTGCACCTTCATCTTTTAGAACCTGTGAATATATTTATTAATATATTTCTCATGGATGTGTAGGAACTTTTTTATGCAATGGTGATTAATCTTTCTTATCAGTGTCTTCATCTTTCAGCATCTAAATACCACAATCATTTCTATGCAGGGCAAAGGGCAGGTAGACTCAGCTTATTTGGCCTCTGTGCCCTTTTATCGCCATGATATTTAGTCTAATAAACAGCTCATCTCTTGATACATGCCCAGAGAATTCCAAGTAACTCTAGAAAGAGAAGAAAAAAAAATGAATTAAAAAATCACAAGTATTTGTTTTAAGCCTTTGCACATTTCATGGATCTAGTTATTCTAGGAGGCATGAGAACACTGTGCGTTTAAGTAACTGAGATGGATTCTAATCATGTCTGTGGTATTTTTTGAACCAGACAGACTTTACCTTGACATTTTTCTCCCATCTTCATCATGGATTGATGAAACAAAGGAAATTGTATTTATATTTGTTCTTAATGTTACATCTTTCATCCAAAGGATCATTAGTTTACAAACATTGACCTCAAGCTGAACCCAAGCTCTAATTCTACACTCTATAAGTAATCATTTTACATATGAGGGGAACAGCTAAATTATTTTATTAAGCTTATAAACACTTTATCAACAGAAGCAGAAATGGTCTCTTTCTCAATTTTGACCCCTTTCTATTACTATCTCATATGTCCTTTATACAGAATTATACAACAGCCAAATCACATCCTCAAGAGCCAGGGCATTATGCAGCATTCTTCAGGGCTCTGGAGCATCATCTTTTCTCCTCTACTAATAAAAGTACAAAAGGTACAGCTTACTTCATAGACCACTGGACAAATGCCTAAATCTTTCTGGATTAGACCTGCCCATGTTTTCTGACACATGTGGATTTGGCCCTGCTAGTGCTGCCCATGATTGGGAATGTCTCTGGAAGGACTTTGTCGGATGAATGGCATTTTTCACTGTGTGGTGAACTGTGTGCTCCCATGGATAATAAAAGTAAATCCAACTGACAGGACTGCATTTCAGAGAAGGGTGGTAGAGGGAGGAGCAATCAATCAAAAATATCTAAAGCACCAAATTCCATTGTAGAGGAGACATCTTGCATATCCTTGGTTCTGTTTCCATGGTAGTAAGGGTTGCTTAGAATATTCAAAGGCAATTTAAATGCACTTAGGCCACAGCTTACAAGGGGATCATCTTAGGAAAATTAGAAGTGAGTAAACATTAACTGCTAGTAAAAATAAGCAGTATGAAAAACCACACTCATCTTGCTTTTTTATTTAGTAAAAAAAAAAAAATTTTTTTTCAACATCTGGAAACTTATGTTTGCTTCTAACTTGGGTTTAGGATGACTCATTTCAGACAGTACCACAATTGCCATATGCTGGAATACAGAAATTTGAGGCTGCTTATTTTTTAAATTAAATTTTTAAGCTCAGAACTATTAACTTACATTACCATTTGCCCCAGGGCCAGCCTCAGGAGTGCACAGACCAGATACAGGAAGTATCTCCTGTTACTGAAAATGCAGCTCCTCACTGATGTGTCAGTGTTGGAGCTTCATTTCTTTAAGCTCTGATAACTTCTTAGCCTTCCATAGTCTCTGTAGAATTCAAAGTTCTCTCCGAGAAGAAGCTTAGACTGGCACCTTCAAACATTACCAGTTGTCATCTGCTAACACCCTGGTAGGAAGCTGGAAAGGGGGCTCAAGATGAACATAGAAAAAGGAAGAAGGGATTGAAAGAAGGAAGTGCAGTAGGAGAGACAAAAAGCCTATTTCTGAATGTTTCCTGGAGGGCGTTGCCTGACTGTAATAATGGAACCAAAGCCTCATGTTGCCTTATTTATTTTATAATTTTGTCTAACAAATATCTTCATAGCACTTGCTAGATGTGAGACACTATTCTATGCACTTTACAAATATTTGCTCATTTATTTCTCATAACCACCTTAGGAAATAGGCATTTATATAATCTCAGTTGGAGAGATGAGGAAACAGGCGCACATAGGTTGAGGCGAGGGTACAAAGGGTCTTCCAGAGCCAGGAAGTGGCAGAACTGAGCTTCTGGATCCAGGTCCAGATCTGGCTCCAGAATCCCTGCTCTTGACTGTTCCACTCTGCTTGTATACAAACTATGAGTGGTTTCAACTTGGTGGTAAGGGGTGCAGATGAAGAGAGAGGTCAGGTTAATGGTGACAGCTAACTCCCAGAATTCTGCTCCCAGGTGAGGGAAATATAATAATGTCCAGGTGGAGACTATATAATAATGTCTACAGAGGACTCAGGAGATCTAAATCCTAGAATTTGATTCCTTCCTCTGCTTTGTGTAACCTTTTGAGAGCAACTCACTGCCTCTGTATTCATTTGTGAATGGAGATTTTGACGTTGATCGTATCAGAATTTTAATTTTCATATAAAAGAGAGGGTGAACCCTCCCCAGGGGGCAGTTAGGCATTAGTGTGAGGACCTGTGAAGGAAACTTCACTTTTCATTCCTTTGAAAGCAGAGAATAGTGGAATACAGGACTCAGTATTTTGTGGAATCTGAAACTCTTCTCTGTGACTTGGCATCATGGGAATTTTCTTGGCTTGTGCTGTGAAGGTAGCATGATCCTCTCTCTATGAAGGATGTGAGTTATTCACTATTTCCAGCGGTACAATTGCTTCATTATGCCCACACCCACATTTTTCTGTTTACAGCCAAAGAAAAGGTCCATTGTTGATGCCAAATCAGCACCTGAAAACAAATGTATCATAATTCGCCTAAAACCTCTTAGACTCTTCTGAGGAACAGTGTATTTTATTTGAAACTGAAAAGCAGTTTCCGATCATCCCTTATTTAAGAAAATTGTGTTAAATCTTTTCAGGGTATTAAAATATCTAGATCTTTAAAGGTATTCCAGCTTTAAAGATATTGCAAACAATCCTCCACTACCCTCAAAATTGTGTTTTCCTTTAATAATGTTACATGTTTTTGCATATTAGTAGTTTATCCACAGAAGCCTGGGTTTCTAGCCTTTGAGAGCTGCAGAGGACTGAAGTGGTTGTCAGCCATCATTCAGAGACCATTGAATTCCAAAGCCTCAGTGAAGAGTGGTTTTGGTCCCTCAGGGGACATTTCCTTGGCTATAAACAGAAAACTGGTGGTCGGATGCTGTTACTGGCATCTAGTGGGCTAAGGCCAGAGATGCTGCTAAATATGAACAGTTCCCTGAACAGTTGAGGAATGCCCTGAGCAGCTCCCCTACAAAAAGAATTATATGGCCCCGAAAGTTGATGGTGCTTGGATGGAGAAATCCTGCAATAAAGATGTTCAAAACATTATTTGTAGGACTTTTTACATAAGCCCTCCATTCTATGCTGCGTGCCTTACAAACCTCCTTTATACATTAATAGTCAGTCCATCTTGGAGCTTACCAGCTCATAAGGGTGCCCACAGGCCTCTGTGTTCACAGAGAATCAGAGAAGGCCTATTTCAGGGCTTAAGTTTCCAAACCAGATTAAAAACAGTTCTGTAAGCTAGTCCAGGAATCTAACCTTCATTTATAACATAGAAAAAGTATTTGTTAGGTCTTAGTCTTGGAATGAACTTTTAGAAGGTACTTGTTTGAAAACTGGGTGCTGCCTCAATGGCATTCCTTGGTTCAGGTCGTTGGGAAAACAGAGTTGTCTGCATTGTTCAGCTTCATGCCCTTTAGCTCCTGGAGCTACTAGGAATGAGTCTCTACTAGTAAGATCTCTGTCTGAAGATGAAGAATCGTGGGGTGGGCTAAGATGCTGGGCTTTGGAGCCAGTGTCATCACTTCTGGATATGTGGTCTTCCTGGCTCTAATCCTCAGGATACTCATCTGAAGGCACTAATTTTTACTGACTTGCTTTTTTTTTTTTTTTTTTTAATGTTTATTTGGCTGCACTGAGTCTTAGTTGTGGCATGTGAACTTTTAGCTGAGGCATGTGGGATCTAGTTTCCTGAACAGGGATGGAACCTGGGCCCCCTGCATCGGGAAGATGGAGTCTTAGCCACTGGACCACTAGGGAAGTCCCTTTACAGACTTGCTTGAATATGAGATGATTTGTCCAAATCATGCGCTCCAATATCTGACACATAGTAGATGTTCTGCTACTGCTGCTAAGTTGCTTCAGTCGTGTCCAACTCTGTGCGACCCCATAGACAGCAGCCCACCAGGCTCCGCTGTCCCTGGGATTCTCCAGGCAAGAATACTGGAGTGGGTTGCCATTTCCTTCTCCAGTGCATGAAAGGGAAAAGTGAAAGTGAAGTTGCTCAGTCGCGTCTGACTCTTAGCGACCCCACGGGCTGTAGCCTACCAGGCTCCTCCGTCCATGGGATTTTCCAGGCAAGAGTATTGGAGTGGGTGCCATTGTTAATTCTCTTCTCCCCACCTATTTTCCTCAGGGAGAACTATTCCCTTCTCTCCTTGCTCATAAAAAAAATGAGATGTTCATCCTTTTGGAAGCATTGAGAAGGGAGTTTCCACCCCTTCTTCCATCTGTTAACATCTTCTCCAGGGAGGGAAAAGATGCATCTGATTGGCAAGATTTGAGGAAAGGATATATAATAGGGTCCCATGAGTCCACATGGAGCTTTTGTGCAAATGAGACAAAGGTCTCACTCTGGATGGACACAGCCCTCTAAACAAAGGGCTCACCAAGCAGATGGCATCTTTATTCAACACAGATTTGAGCTAGCGTGCCCAGCTTAACTAGCAGAGTATGAGCTGGATTTCAGCATCACTGCCTTCCTCAGCTGGCACCAACATCTTGTACTAATACATGCATTCTCAGTTTTAGAACTGGCCTTCCTGCAAAAAGCATACATTTCCCTCTGCCCTGGATTCTATGGGAAAGCACACCTGGGTCAAGGCTGATGGACAAGCTTCTGGAAGCAGACTCCCTCTACTCTGCACGTGATAGACATGAGGCAGATGACCACTTCCCCTGTGGGATGATGTCTGCTCTTGCCTGACTTCCAGGGTCTAGAAATCTAAACTTGGGGGAGGAATAGGAAGCCTGATCCTGGCTTGTGTGTTCCTATGACATCCTCCATCTGACTCCTAACTCTGTTGCTCCATAAGGGAAAGAGTTATCATTCTGGCAGCTCCAAGAACATATTCATTAATCCTTACCTCTATTCATTTATTCCACAAACGTTTTTTGGCATCTTCACGTGGCAAGTACAATGTTCGTACCTGGGAGTAAAACTCTGAATGCCACAATCTCTTCTCTAAGAGTACTCACAGCCCAGTGGAAAAGAGAAACAAGTCACAACATATTAAAACCTGTTCTCTAATAGACATATCTATGGGAACATGGGACCAGATCAAGAACTTAACTTAGCCTGAGAGGATCAGAGACATCCAGGCTTTTCCCAGGAGAGGTAACATCTACTGAGTCTTAAAGGCAGAAGATCTTTTTTTAACAAAATTTTATTTATTTCTGTGTTTTCGGCTGTGCAGAGTCTTCGCTGTTGCATGGGCTTTTCTCTAGCTGCAGAGAGCCCGGGATACTCTCTGGTTGTGATGCTCAGGCTTCTCATTGCGGTAGCTTCTCTCACTGTGATGGGCTCTAGGGTACATGGGCTTCAGTAGTTGTGGCACATGGATTCAGTTGTTGTGGCTTCCGGAGTCTAGAGCACAGGCTCAATGCTTGTAGCACGTGGGTCTAGTTGTTCAGTGGTATGTGGAATATTCCTGAATCAGGGATGGAATTTGGGTCTCCTGCATTGGCAGGCAGATTCTTTACCACTGAGACTCCAGAGAAGCTGACACAGGAGTTTTATAACATGCACATGGAAGTGAGCAAGAATATAGCACCTAGGGTGATGTTCAGGTGTTTGCTTTGGACAACTAGGTGAATAGCAGTAGCAGTAATTAGGAAAGAAGATGTAGAGGGAGAAGAAATTTAGACATTTTGCTTTGAAGTGATGACTTGTGTGTTACCCAGAGTTGTCTAGTAACCCGGTTGCTATAAGAATTTGGAGGAAGAGGGACAAGGGAAAACCATAGTTTTATTGAAAACCTAATATATGCCAGATACTAAGTGATTTACATGTTTTATTTCATTTAAATTTCCTCAGACTCTATAATTTATGCCTTATTATTACCGCCTGGCAGATAAGGAAAACAAGGTCTTTCTCAAAGCCACATAATGGCAGGGCTGGAATTTGAATCCAGGTTTTTTAGGGTAAAACTATGATCCTTCTAGGACTTGAGACTGCTTCTGGGAGAGATGATGGTGGTCAGGGTTGGAGAGTCTCGTTTGGGATCTTTAACCCAGAAATGATGGCTTATTCTGGTTTGCATTTGTCTTATTAAGGGTGTATCCAGATGTTCTTGTTGGGATAATTTAGGCACATATTGTAATTTACATTAGGTATTCTTTTCTTTTTCCTTTTTTTCCCCCTTGTAAGATCTATTCATGTAGTAGCATCTTTTAATTACTATTTTTTTGATAAGTCTGAATTTGGACTCGATATCAGTTGTTTTTCATGCTGTTACTATGTTGGATACTGCAGTTTGCTGGCTGACTCCCAATCAACCATAATCTAACCTGTTTTGGTAGAAGTGTAACATTTTCACAGCAGGAAAACTGATCATTATAGTTGACCAAGCTCACAACTTAAATTTTGTCTCAAGAAGATAAAAAGTTAATCTCATGAGCTAGAACTAGTGTACACATTATAAGAACTGCAGCTGGTGATGTCACAAAGAAAGCATTTACTTGAGTTCATTTTTGAGGTTGCCAAAGTAGGAAACCAGTACTCGTTCACTCTGATGAGAACTGGCTCTCATTCTCTGCCTCTCTATCTGTCTCTGTCTCCCTGTCTTTCTCTGTTTCTTTCCCTCACCTCTACCTCTGTCTTTCTGTCTGACTCTTTCTCTTTGATGTTAATGCATTGGAATTCATTTTTTAAACTTGCAATTCTCAAAATTAGAAAAGGAAGCCTCCTTTTTGAGAAACATATTATCTGACCATATTAATAAGCATGGAGGAATATCCAGACAGCTTGAACATCTTGGTTTCCATGCATCTTTCTCTGAAATTCGGGGTGGTGGAGGGGAAGAAATCAAAGATTCTATTTAAACCAATCCACCTGCAATGCGGGAGATCTGGGTTCCATCCTTGGATTGGGAATATTTCCCTGGAGAAGGACATGGCAACCCACTCCAGTGCTCTTGCATGAAGAATCCCCATGGACAGAAGAGCCTGGTGAACTACAGTACATGGGGTCGCAAAGAGTCAGACATGACCGAGCGACTAAGCAGAGGACACAGTTGAGTAGTAAACACAGATTATCCAGTAGAGGGCGGTGCTGACTTATTCATGGATACCTTCAACAGAAGACACAAAATGTAATAATGAAAGCCTTTTTTTTTATTCTTTTTAAGGAATTCCCTGATGGACAATAGGTAATTTTACCTTAGATGCATTGAATTCAACAAAAATGCCTCTGTTGGAAAGAAGAAGCTTAGTCATCAGCTTTACCCTCCGAACCCCCAGGTTTCTGGGCTACCTCAGCCCAGGTTTGCTATGACCAGTGTGTTCTCTTGGCAAAACACTGTTAGCCTTTGACCTGCTTCATTTTGTAGTCCAAGGCCAAATTTGCCTATTACTCCAGGTATCTCTTGACCTCTACTTTTGCATTCTAGTCCCCTATAATGAAAAGGATATCTTTTTTGGGTGTTAATTCTAGAAGGTCTTGTAGGTCTTCATAGAAGTGTTCAACTTCAGCTTCTTCAGCGTTACAGGTTGGGGCATAGACTTGGATTACTGTGATATTGAATGCTTTGCCTTGGAAACTAACAGAGCTCATTCTGTCGTTTTTGAGATTGCATCCAAGTACTGCATGTCAGACTTTTTTGTTGACTATGATGGCTACTTCATTTCTTCTAAGGGATTTTTGCCCACAGCAGTAGATATAATGGTCATCTGAGTGAAATTCACCCATTCCAGCCCATTTTAGTTCACTGATTCTTAAAATGTCGATGTTCACTCTTGCCATCTCCTGTTTGACCACTTCCAATTTGCCTTGATTCATGGACCTAACATTCCAGGTTCCTATGCAATATTGTTCTTCACAGCATTGGACTTTACTACCTTCACCAGTCACATCCACAAATGGGTATTGTTTTTGCTTTGGCTCCGTCTCTTCATTCTTTCTGGAGTTATTTCTCCACTGATCTCCATTAGCATATTGGGCACCTACCGACCTGGGGAGTTCATTTTTCAGTATCCTATCTTTTTGCCTTTTCATACTGTTCATGGGGTTCTCAAGGCAAGAATACTGAAGTGGTTTGCCATTCCCTTCTCCAGTGGACTGCATTTTGTCAGAACTCTCCACTATGACTCATCGGTCTTGGATGGCCCTACGTGGCATGGCTCATAGTTTCATTGAGTTAGGCAAGGCTGTCGTCTGTGTAATCAGTTTGATTAGTTTTCTGTGACTGTGGTTTTCATTCTGTTGGTCCTCCACTGGATAAGGATAAGAAGCTTATGGACGCTTCCTGATGGGAGAGACTGACTGAGGGGGAAACTGGGTCTTATTCTGATGGGCTGGGCCATGTTCCGTAAATCTTTAATCCAGTTTTCTGTTGATGGGTGGAGATGTGTTCTCTCCCTGTTGTTTGACCTGAGGCCAAACTATGTTGGAGGTAATGAATATAATGGTGACCTCCTTCAGAAGATCCCATGCATGCACTGCCGCACTAAGTGCCCCTGACCCTGCAGCAGGTCACTGCTGACCCATGCCTCTGCCTGAGACTCCCGGACACTCAAGGGCAAGTCTGGGTCAGTTTCTTGTGGGGTCACTGCTCCTTTCTCCTGGGTCCTGGTGTGCACAAGGTTTTGTTTGTACCCTCCAAGAGTCTTTTTCCCCAGTCCTGTGTAAGTTCTGACAGCTCTATGTTGGGGTTAATGGCAACCTTCTCCAAGAGGGCTTATTCCATATCCAGATCTACTGCACCCAGAGCCCCTGCTCCTGCAGCAGACCACTGCTGACCTGCACCTCCACTAGAGATACTCAAACACAGTTCTGACAGTCTCTGTGGGGTCTCTGGGTCCTGGTGTGCACAAGGTTTGTTTGAGCCCTTAAAGCGCCATGGGTGGATACAGATTTTGATTCTAAATGCGATTTTGACCCTCCTACCATTTTGCTGGGGCTTCTTTGCCCTTGCATGTGGGGTATCTTTATTTGGTGGGATCCAACATACTCCTGTCATGGTCGTTCAGCAGCAAGTTGTAATTTTGGAGTTCTCACAGGACAAGATGAGTGCACGTCCTTCTATTTCACCATCCTCATCCACCATCCATTTACAAACATTTGTAAATGACTTTAAAAAAAATTCCAGCCACATTGTGTTTTAAGAATCATGCCTAATATATACAGACACAGGAAGGCTTGCCAATACACTAGCGCAGAGGATCGCCCCTGCCTGTGAACACCCTCTTTCAACAACACAAGGGAAAACTCTATACATGGACATCACCAGGTGATCAATACTGAAATCAGATTGATTATATTCTTTGCAGCCAAAGATGGAGAAGCTCTGTATAGTCAGCAAAAACAAGACAGGGAGCTGACTGTGGCTCAGATCATGAACTCCTTATTGCCAAATTCAGACTTAAATTAAAGAAAGTAGGGAAAACCACTAGACCATTCAGGTATGACTTAAATCAAATCCCTTACGATTATACAGTGGAAGTGACATGTAGATTCAAGCGATTAGATCTGAAAGACAGAGTGCCTGAAGAACTATGGACAGAGGTTTGTGACGTTGTACAGGAGGCAGTGATCAAGACCATCCCCAAGAAAAAGAAATGCAAAAACGGAAAATGGTTGTCTGAGGAGGCCTTACAAATAGCTGAGAAAAGAAGAGAAGTCAAAGGCAAAGGAGAAAAGGAAAGGTATATTCATCTGAATGCAGAGTTCCAAAGAGTAGCAAGGAGAGATAAGAAAGCCTTCCTCAGTGATCAATGCAAAGAAATAGAGGAAAACAATAGAATGGAAAAGACTAGAGATCTCTTCAAGAAAATTCAAGATACCAAGGGAACATTTCATGCAAAGATAGGCACAATAAAGGACAGAAATCATATGGACCTAACAGAAGCAGAAGATATTAAGAAGAGGTGGCAAGAATACACAGAAGAACTATACAAAAAAGGTCTTTATGACCCAGATAATCATGACGGTGTGATCAATCACCTAGAGCCAGACATCCTGGAATGTGAAGTCAGGTGGTCCTTAGGAAGCATCGCTATGAACAAATCTAGTGGAGGTGATGGAATTCCAGTTGAACTATCTCAAATCCTAAAATATGATGCTGTTAAAGTGCTGCACTCAATTTGCCAGCAGACTGGGAAAACTCAGCAGCAGCCACAGGACTGGAAAAGGTCAGTTTTCATTCCAATCCCTAAGAAAGGCAATGCCAAAGAATGCTCAAACTACCACACAACTGCACTCATCTCACATGCTAGCAAAATAATGCTCCAAATTCCCCAAGCCAGGCTTCAATAGAATGTGAACCATGAACTTCCAGATGTTCAAGCTGGATTTAGAAAAGGCAGAGGAACCAGAGATCAAATTGCCAACATCCGCTGGATCATCAAAACAGCAAGAGAGTTCCAGAAAAACATCTGCTTTATTGACTATACCAAAGCCTTTGACTGTGTGGATGACAACAAACTATGGAAATTCTTAAAGAGATGGGAATACCAGACCACCTGATCTACTTCCTGAGAAATCTGTATGCAGGTCAGGAAGCAACAGTTAGAACTGGACATGGAACAACAGACTGGTTCTAAATCGGGAAAGGAGTACATCAAGGCTGTATATTGTCACCCTGCTTATTTAAATTATATGCAGAGTACATCATGTGAAATGCCAGGCCGGATGAAGCACAAGCTGGAATCAAGATTGCCAGGAGAATTATCAATAACCTCAGATATGCAGATGACACCACCCTTATGGCAGAAAGCAAAGAAGAACTAAAAAGCCTCTTGATGAAAGTGAAAGAGGAGAGTGAAAAAGTTGGCTTAAAACTCAACATTCAGAAAACAAAGATCATGGCATCCAGTCCCATCACTTCATGGCAAATAGATGGGGAAACAATGGAAAGAGTGAGAGACTTTATTTTGGGGGGCTCCAAAATCGTTGTAGATTGTGACTGTAGCCATAAAATTAAAAGATGCTTGCTCCTTGGAAAAAAAGCTATGACCAACTAGACCGCACATTAAAAAGCAGAGATGTTACTTTGCCAACAAAAGTCTGTCTAGTCAAAGCTATGGTTTTTCCAGTAGTCATGTATAGATGTGAGAGTAGAACTATAAAGAAAGTTGAACACCCAAGAACTGATGCCTTTGAACTGTGGTGTTGGAGAAGACTCTTGATAGTCCCTTGGACTGCAAGGAGATCCAACCAGTCAATCCTAAAAGAAATCAGTCCTGAATATTCATTGGAAGGACTGATGCTGAAGCTGAAACTCCAATACTTTGGCCACCTGATGCAAAGAACTGACTCACTGAAAAAGACCTTCATGCTAGGACAGATTGAAGAAGGGAGGAGAAGGGGATGACGAGGATGAGATGGTTGGATGGCATCACCGACTTGATGGACATGAGTTTGAGCAAGCTCAGGGAGTTGGTGATGGACAGGGAAGCCTGGCGTGCTGCAATCCATGGGATCACAAAGAGCTGGACACAACTGCATGACTGAACTGAACTAAACTCAGCCCCGGTACTGATGAAAAGGTGAAACTGATGTTTCATCAGGTACTGATGAAACATTTCTGACTGTTGAGCCTAGACCAAGGTGGTGTAGACACCACGTTTCCCCACACTTGCCCCCGCTCCAGTCCTAGCCCCCAGTAGTGTCCCTTCCTAGACTTTGGCTGGGGTCTTCTGCTGGGGAAGATGATTCAGGATAGCAATGGTACCTTCTGTCTTTAACTGGTCCTCAGGCTAGGTTGCAGTTTCTATGGAGAGAAGGATTTGAGGCTGATAGGATGTGGTAGCATTAAAGGCTAGCTTTGTGAGACTGAGCACAGAGAACAGTACATAAGGCATGGAGGAGGGAGGAAATGTTTTCCTTCCTTCTTCAGGAAACCAGGGACAGTCTTGCAACCTACATATAGAAACCTTGGAAACAGAAGCCTGGATACCAAACTTGATGTTCTTGTAAGGTGGGTGGAAGCAGTGAAGCTTCCACAATTCATCCTGTAAGAATCATTTAAGGACGACAAGTGGAAATAGAGGCAAAAGATTAGGGCAGATTAGTTGTGGTTGTTGCTGACACTCTGCTTTGTGGGTCCATATGAATCTCTTTCTTTGGGACACCCAACTATAGGTGAGAGATACCTTCTTTGGGGGGATTAGTATTTCATCATATTTTTAACAAGTTGAGATATAATTAGTTTTAGATGTTGTTGTTCAGAGGCTAAGTCGTGCCGGACTCTTTGTGACCCATAGACTGCAGCATGCCGGGCTTCCCTGTCCTTCACTATCTCCTGGAGTTTGCTCAAATTCATGTCTATTGAGTCAGTGATGCTATCTAACCATCTCATCCTCTACCACCCTCTTCTTTTGCTTTCAGTCTTTCCTGCATCACAGTCTTTTCCAATGAGTCGGCTCAAGTGGCCAAAGTATTGGAGCTTCAGCTTCAGCATTAGTCCAGCCAATGAATATTCAGGGTTGATTTCCTTTAGGATTGACTGGTTTGATCTCCTTGCTGTCCAAGGGACTCTCAAGGGTCTTCTCCAGCACTATAGCTCAAAAGCATCAATTCTTCAGCAATCAGCCTTCTTTATGGTCCACCTCTATAAGTTAATATTTGTATATATTGCAAAATGATCACCACAATAAGTCTATGTACATCCATCACCACACAGTTACAATTTTTCTTCTTGTGACAAGAGCTTTAAAGATCAACGGTCTTAGCAACTTATAAATATACAAATATAGCAGTATTACTAACTACGGTCTCAATTCAGTACACTCTATCTCCATGACTTACTTCTTTTATAAGTGAAAGTTTCTATTTATGACTATCTACTGCCTGCGTCTGGTGACTACCAATCAGTTCTCTGTATCTGAGTTTGTTTTTTGTTCTTTTTATTTTAGATTCCACATATAAGTGAGATCATACAGTATTTGTCCTTCTTTATCTGATTGGTTTCACTTAACATAACGCCCTTATGTTTCATCCATATTATTGCAAATGGCAGGATTTCCTTCCTTTGTATTGCTGAATAACGTTCTATTGCATTCCATCTTATATATATATATTCAACTACAAATTTCACTTGCCAAGAGCATTGCCAGCAACTAAACAACAACAACAAAGGTATTTGCCATCTGCCTTCTCAGAGATTTAATCCTGTGTTGCTGCAGCTGCTGACCTTGAATAGCCACTGAGGGGAATTCGGGGTGGAGAGTGAGGCATTCTGTGCTCCAGGGAAACTGGTGGAATGGGACTGCTGCTGTATATAATAGTTTGCATCTGCTAATCTCAAACTCCTAAGCTTTCCCTGCCCTGTCCTTGGCAACCACAAGTCTGCTCTCTGTGTCTGTGAATCTGTTTCTGTTCCATAGATATGTTCATTTGTTTTGTATTTTAGAGTCCCCATGTAAGTGATATCATGTGGTATATGTCTTTCACTTTCTGACTTACTTCACTTAGTTTGATTATCTCTAGGTCCATTCATGTTGTTGCTTCCATTCTTTTTAATGGCTGAGTAATGTTTCATTGAATAAAGAAGATGTGGTATATATATATACCATATTCTTTATTCATTCATCTGCAGATGGACATTCAGGTTGTTTCCATGTCTTGGCCATTGCAAATAGTGCTGCAGTGAACATAGGGGCGCATGTACCTTTTTGAATTATAGTTTTGTCTGAGTGTATGTCCAAGAGTGGACATGCTGGATCATATGGCAACTCTATTTTTAGTTTTTTTTAGGAACATCCTAACTGTTCTCCACAGTGACTGTATCAATTTACATTCCCGTGAACAGTGTATGAAGGTTCCCTTCTCTTTGAATCTTCTCCAGAATTTATTGTTTGTGAATTGTTTGATGATAGCTATTCTGACTGGTGTGAGGTGATATTGTAGTTTTGATTTGCATTCCTCTAATAATTAGTGATGCTGAACATTTTTTCATGTGACTCTTGGCCATCTGCATGTTTTCTTTGGAGAAATGTCCATTTAGGTCTTCTGTCCACGTTTTGGATTGGGTTGCTTATTTTGATGATATTAAGCCACATGACCTTTTTATAAATTTTGGAGACTAATCTTTTGCCAGTCACGTCATGTGCAAATATTTTCTCCCATTTTATGGACTGTCTTTTTGTCGTGTTTACGGTTTTCTTGGGTGTGCAAAAGTTTTTGAGTTTAATTAGGTCCCATTTGTTTACCTTTGCTTTTATTGCCATTACTCTGGGAGACAGATTGAAAAAGAACCACTTTCTTTTGATCTCTATTTCCATGGAATACCCTTTTCCCACTTTCAGTCAGTACGTATCCCTAGGTTTGAAGTGGGTCTTTTGTAGACATTATATATACAGGCCTTGCCTTTGTATCCATTCGGATAGCCTGTGTTTTTTGGTTGGAGAATTTAATCCATTTACACTTAAGGTAATTATCAATATGTATGGTCCTATTGTCATTTTCTTAATTGTTTTGGGTTTACTTTGTATATTTTTGATATACAAATTCTTAGCTGGTTTGGATTTGTTTTGTATATTTTAACTTCTTATCAGAGATAGGGTTTGCAAACATTTTCCCCCATTCCATAGGTTGACGTTTCATTTTTTCGATGGTTTCCTTTGCCGTCTAGCCTTTTAGTTTGATGCCTTCTCATTTGTCTATTTTTGCTTTTGTTTCCTGTACTTTCGGTGTCATATCCAAATAAACATTGTCAAATCCATCCTTTTACTTTTAATCTATTGTATCTTTAAATTTAGTGAGTTTCTTATAGATAACATTTAACTGGGTCTTGTTTTTTTATCTCCTCTGACAATCTAGGACTTTTTTAAAATTTATTTTTAATTGGAGGATAATTGCTTTATAATATTGCGTTGGTTTCTGCCATGCATCAACATGAATCAGCCACAGGCATACATATGTCCCTCCCTCTTGAGCCTCCCTCCCAGCCCTCTAAGTAGTCACAGGGCACCCGGTTTGAGCTGCCTAAATTATTTCCCACTAGCAAATGGAAATTCCCACTAGCTATCTATTTACACACGGAAATGTATACCAAAAGCAGATATAGATGCCACAAAGAAAGAAAATTACTGGCCAATATCATTAACCAGCATAGATGCAAATATCCTCAATCTGTGATTTTTAAGTTTTGTTTTTAGACCACTGAAAGTGCTTACTAATATAATTGGATTGCTGCTGCTGCTAAGTTGCTTCAGTCGTGTCTGACTCTGTGCGACCCCATAGATGGCAGCCCACTAGGCTCCCCCATCCCTGGGATTCTCCGGGCAAGAGTACTGGAGTGGGTTGCCATTGCCTTCTCCAATAATTGGATTAATATCCACCATATCTGTTAATGTTTATTGCCTTACTTATTGTTAGTAAGTAACAAAAACTTATACTTTGTTCCTAATTTTGTCTTCCACACCATTTCTGCCTTTTTTAACTGAGCATTTTATATGAGTCTATTTTTCCTCTGTGATGGTTAATTTTATGTATCAACTTGACTGGGCTAAAGGGGATGCCCAGGTAGCTCATAAAACATTATTTCTGGGTGTGTCTGTAAGGGTGTTTCTGGAAGAGATTGCATTTGAATGAGCAGACTTAGTAAAGATCACTCTCTCCAATATGGGTAGGCATCATCCAATCCATTGAAGGCCTGTAAACAGAACAAAAAAGCAGAGGAAGGGTGAATTTGCTCTCTGCTTGAGCTGAGACATCCATCTTTTCCTGTTCTCAGACATCAGTGTTCTTGGGCATTTGGACTTGGATGTGGACTTACACCATCTGCTCCTCTGGTTTTCAGGCCTCTGGTGAAGACTGAATTATACCACTGGCTTTCATGGTTCTCCAGTTTGCAGCTGGCAGATCATGGGAACTCTTGGTTTCCATTTGCATGAGCCAATTCTCATAATAAATTTGCTGTTACACACACACACACAAACACATCTTGTTGGCTCTGTTTCTCTGGAGAACTGCCTAATACCCTTTCCTTTATTAGCATATCAATTATATGACTTAAAAAAATTTTTTTTAAGTAATTGCCCTAGAATTTGCAATACATGTTTATAATCAATCCAAGTCTACTTTCAAATAACACTGTACTGTAGGGCAAACACCTTATAACTACAAAATATTCCTACTCTGCTTTAAAATGATTATAGATTCACAGGAAGTTGAAAAAAATGAAACCAAGAGGTTCTGTATATAACCCTTCATCCCATTTTCCCCTACTGGTAACATTTTACACAATTTCAGAACAATAACCAAGCCAGCAAACTGATATTTGTACAATCCAGGGACCTTATTCAGATTTCACCAGCTTAACATGTATGCAAGTGTGTATGTGTGTTCAGGCATGCATATGTAGTTCTATACAATTTTACCACATGCGTGTATTTGAGTAAGCAGCACTACTGACTAAATCATTTACTGAGATAACGTAAAAAGAAGTTTGAAATGAGGCATTCAGTGAGAGAGAGAAAGTGAAAGAGACAGAGAAACAGAGAGGGAACAAACCATATGGTGAACTTTTCATGTTTAAGAGACTCAAGATAATGTTGAAATCAGCTAATATAAAGAAACATTTAGTGCACTGATATGCAGAACAACATGGGGCCAGCAATGCAGTGAGAAGTTCCTATTGAGGAATCCCATGAAATTATTAAAAAGAAGGAGGCAACTTACATAAGAGATGCAAGACTCTTCAGGTAAGATGTTGTCTGTCTGTAGAATATAAGGATCCTGAACAGTAACTCAATGCTATACATGCAATCTTTAATCCAATTTTCTGTTGATGGGTGGGGCTGTTTTCCCTCCCTGTTATTTGACCTGAGGCCAAACTATGGTGGAGGTAATGAAGATAATGGCAACCTCCTTCAAAAGGTCCCATGCAAACACGGCTGCACTCAGTGCCCCCAACCCTACAGCAGGCCACCGCCAACCCACACCTCCACCAGAGACTCCTGGACACTCACAGGCAAGTCTGGGTCAGTCTCTTGTGGGATCACTGCTCTTTTCTCCTGGGTCCTGGTGTGCACAAGGTTTTGTTTGTGCCCTCCAAGAGTCTGTTTCCCCAGTCCTGTGTAAGTTCTGGCAGGTCTATGTTAGGGTTAATGGCAATCTTCTCCAAAAGGGTTTATGCCACACCCAGGTTTACTGCACCCAGAGCCCCTGCCCTTGCAGCAGTCCACTGCTGACCCATACCTCCACAGGAGACATTCAAACACTGTTCTGACTTAGTCTCTGTGGGGTCTCTGGGTCCTGGTGCATACAAGGTTTGTTTGAGCCCTCTGAGCGTCTCTGGTGGGTATGGGGTTTGAACCTAAAAGTGATTTTGCCCTGCCTACCATCTTGCTGGTGCTTCTCCTTTGCCCTTGGAGGTGGTATCTTCAAGAAAATTAGAGAAACCAAGGGAACATTTCATGCAAAGATGGGCACAATAAAGGACAGAAATGGTATGGACCTAACAGAAGCAGAAGATATTAAGAAGAGGTGGCAAGAATACACAGAAGAACTATACAAAAAAGATCTTTATGATGCAGATAACCATGATGGTGTGATCAATCACCTAGAGCCAGACATCCTGGAATGTGAAGTCAGGTGGTCCTTAGGAAGCATCACTATGAACAAAGCTAGTGGAGGTGATGGAATTCCAGTTAAGCTATCTCAAATCCTAAAAATGATGCTGTTAAAGTGCTGCTCTCAATAGGTCAGCAAACTGGGAAAACTCAGCAGCAGCCACAGGACTGGAAAAAGTCAGTTTTCATTCCAATCCCTAAGAAAGGCAATGCCAAAGAATGCTCAAACTACCGCACAATTGCACTCATCTCACATGCTAGCAAAGTAATGCTCCAAATTCTCCAAGCCAGGCTTTAACAGTATGCTGTTGGCAGCCGCGATAGGCATTACTGACAAAATGGAGGCACAGCCCCAACCCCCTGTCCTTATCCCACAGGCACGGTCCCGGGATGAAGGAGTTAGGTCTTGTGATTATGACTTGTCCTTTCCTTCCTCTGTTTGAGTTGACTGGAAAGAATGTTATAATCCATAAAGTTAACTATTGACATTTGTTCAAGGATCTTTACAAAGAATGTTCCAGGATGAGCACATAGGCTGCAGGCTGAGGCCATGGGAAACATTGTTATCTGAAACCTGCTTGTAAGGGAAATGTTTATAGCAAAACAACCTTGCTGAGTTTAGGATTTAGGAATAATTAAGAACAGTTAGAAGCTAAAAGTTTAAGGTATGTTGTAGTGTTGGCATATTTTACTATAGCTTATAGAAACTAGGAATTTTAGAGATACTAATAGCTAAAAGCTTTTCCAGGAAATGATGAGCTTGAGTTACTAGGGGATAGCAGGATTTAGAGAGATAAGAAATAAACTGAGGAATGTGATATACAGCCCAGAGACAAACATGAGTTACAATGTTATCACAAGGACACTTAAGAGGGAACTCTAAAGGACAACAATGATTTATGGAGACAGTAAATCTGGGTGAGGGGAAACTGAAGATGTCATACCTCTGACCTAATGCTTTTATAAAAGTATAAAAGAAAACCTGATGCTTAAAATAAACACACAGTCCAAATGAGTGAGAGTCTGCATTATTCGCTGACCCCGTTCATCCCTTCAGGGCATTTCCCTGGCTGCCGGAGCTGGACTTCAGCAGTATGCAAACCATGAACTTCTAGTTGTTCAAACTGGATTTAGAAAAGGCAGAGGAACCAGAGATCAAATTGCCAACATCCATTGGATCATCGAAAAAGCAAGAGAGTTCCAGAAAAACATCTACTTCTGATTATTGACTATACCAAAGCCTTTGACTGTGTGGATCACAACAAAATGTGAAAAATTCTTAAAGAGATGGGAATACCAGACCACCTGACCTGCCTCCTGAGAAATCTGTATGGAGGTCAAGAAGCAACAGTTAGAACTGAACATGGAACAACAGACTGGTTCCAAATCAGGAAAGGAGTACATCAAGGCTGTATTGCCGGAGTCCAGCTCCAGGATGTCCAGGGGTTCCCTCAGGATGGACGGCGTCGGTGATACGAAATGAGAAGACACAGTGAGTCTCAACGTTTCCAAGTGTCTCCCAACTTTATTATTTTTAAGACAGCTTTTATATTTTTTGTGGTACATAGAAACAAATGTAAAGTATAGAGTCATACCAATTCAGCTTAGTGGGCATACCAATTTAGCTTAATGGGCATATGAATTCAACTTAATGGGCCTATCAATTCAGCTTAATCGGCCAGCAGTTTTGACCCTCATTTAAACCGTTTGCATGTTTTTAGTTACCAAAAGCCTCATTTTGTTTACATCATCTTCCGGCCTGGGGGCCTGCTAACATCTTGTGACTCTCCATTGATAAGGGTTGATCAGTCAGAACACTTTTGTATCAGGCACAGCAGGAAAGAATTCATCAATAGAAAGTTTCAAGGTAAAACCTGTTTTCGGTAATTTACTCTACCCTTGAGCTTAACAGAAAAGAATGTGGTCCCATAAAGTCATAGAACAACAAGCTGAAGTTCAGCTTTAAGTAAGAATCATCAGTTAAATCAACAATTGTCTTATTATTTGTATTAAAGCTAAACTTCTACTTATATAAATCTCTAACTATTATGCTTTTATTATATAGGCTAAATATGTTAAGAGTAAAAAAATAGTGAGTAAATATAGATTAAGTAACGGTTCCACAAAGCACTATTTTTTGTATTTCCTAATAAGCCTTTTTTCCTGCGAAGGGTTTTCTGCCCATAGGGGCTTTCTGTGCGGAGGCTCTCAATGCTGTTTTATTACTAGGGAGCAGTTATGCACATTAGCTCCAAAGGCACAGGTACATTTATTAAACAAACCAATATGTTAGCAAAAGGAATTTAGATCAGCATACTCTATATCTCAGATTATTTTATTTTGGGTGCTACCGTTCAGGGGCCTTGTTGATTTGAGGTTTCAGAATGATCTGTTTTAGAAGGGAATCAGGAAAGGCCTTTTGCCTAAGTCATAGAAAATAAGAAGAGGTTTATTATAGTAAACATCAGAAAGACAGATATCTTTAAGGTGAGCGCTGAGGCAGCCTTCCGAGAATCCCTGAGGGCTGAGAAGCCTTGCTCAAATCGGTCCTTTTGGGGATCTCGTGAGCTGGCTCCCAGCACTGTATATTGTCACCCTGCTTTTTTAAATTATATGCAGAGTACATAATGCAAAATGCCAGGCTGGATGAAGCACAAGCTGAAATCAAGATTGCCAGGGGAAACATCAATAACCTCAGATATGCAGATGACACCACCCTTATGGCAGAAAGTGAAGAAAAACTAAAGAGCCTCTTGATGAAAGTGAAAGAGGAGAGTGAAAAAGTTGGCTTAAAACTCAACATTCAGAAAACTAAGATCATGGCATCTGGTCCTATCACTTCATGGCAAATAGACGGGGAAACAATGGAAAGAGTGAGGGCTATTTTCTTGAGCTCCAAAATCATTGCAGATTGTGACTGCAGCCATGAAATTAAAAGACACTTGCTCCTTGGAAGAAAAGCTATGACCAACCTAGACAGTATATTAAAAAGCAGAGATATTACTTTGCCAACAAAGGTCCATCTAGTCAAAGCTCTGGTTTTTCCAGTAGTCATGTATGGATGTGAGAGTTGGACTATAAAGAAATCTGAGCGCTGAAGATATGATGCTTTTGAACTGTGGTGTTGGAGAAGACTCTTGGGAGTCCCTTGGACTGCAAGGAGATCCAACCAGTCAGTCCTAAAGGAAATCAGTCCTGAATATTCATTGGAAGGACTGATGCTAAAGCTGAAACTCCAATACTTTGGCCACCTGATGCAAAGAACTGACACATTGGAAAAGACCCCGATGCTGGGACAGATTGAAGGCGGGAGGAGAAGGGGATGACAGAAGATGAGATGGTTTGATGGCATCACTGACTCAGTGGACATGGGTTTGTGTGGACTCCAGGAGTTGGTGATGGACAGGGATGCCTGGCGTGCTGCTGTGCATGGGGTCGCAGAGTCAGACATGACTGAGTGACTGAATTGAACTGAACTGTACATGCAATATGGCCCAGGAGATGCAGAAAGTGTGGAGGAATCCTTCCCTTAAGCAGGGAATAAACCATGAAACCTCTCTCCACCACAGTCAGGCTACAGTATTTCTGGACAGGCACTGTGGGCATTTGGGCACAGACATTTCTTTATTAGGTTTGTCTTTACATGCTGCCCAGATTTTAGCACACCTGACCCGTGGCCACCAGGCACTATCAAAGCAAAGCACATCCAACAAATTTCCGAAAGTATCCAGGGGATTATAATCATGTCATCAATCAAAAGCCACAAATCCCTTCTTGTTCTTGAGGAAGAATATTCTCTCCCTAGACTTCCTCAGTCTCTGTTTTCACCCATACCGTCTACCTTTCTTTTCTATTCTCCCAGAGACTGCCAATCTTGAGTGATCTGGATTTTCTAAGTTATTTTTAATATATGCTTTCATTATGAAAGGAGACAATTTTCTTATATACCATTGCTTCCATCTTGGCTAATCTGTGTTGACTGGTCCTGAGCACATACCATCAAAAGTGATCATTACTGAAAGGAGGGAAGGTTAGGTATCATTCTACCATAGCTGGAGTAAAAACTAAGGTTACAGATTATACAAAAGGCCTGGTTTCAAATTTTATTCAGAGCATTTTAATGACACTCAGAGACCTGAGCTGAGAACTTCATGGAGGTTTAACTTTCAAAGAAGGGAAAATTTAATTCAATTTGGGCTTATCATTTGTTATATTGACACTAAGCTAAATATCATAGACCCTTCAAAAGAAACATTGGCTTTGTTACTTTGTCTCAAGGAACTTAAAGTTTCGTTGAGGCAATACTATATTAACCCCACAAATAACTTGAGCTATCAGACATAGTCCCCATCAGAAGTAATTGCAAAAAGAGGTAAGACTAGGGAGGAGATGATGTGGCTCCAGATAAGCAGAAAAAACTTTCGAGAGGAAGACTGAAGTGGGAGGGATTGGTGGAGGAGGTTTGCGATGGGACTGAAAAGTGAGAAGAAAGAGCTGTTAAGGAAATTTAATTATCACAAGCAACATTCTTCAAAATATTTCAAGAGGAAAGAAAAGGAAGTTTTGTAATTGGAAAACGAAACCTTGAGGACGGAAGCCACAATCTCACTTTCCTGGTTCTTTTAAAGTTATATTTGGCTCCTACCAAAGAACAGTCTTTGATGTCAGAGAATGCAACGCATTGCAGAAGTTAGAGAGAATGAAAGTTCTATTGTATCCGTGCCTAGAATATTCTCCATTTGACTATTGTCATCACCTATGACCTTGTTTCTATGCACTAGAACTGGGTCCTCATGAGGCTTGTGGTTTGAAAACTCTTTTGCTTTTAAATGCATAAGAATAAAAAAATTGCTGCTGTTGCTTGTCTAACACTTGTAGGTATCTGGGTGTGTGCATGCCTGCATGCTCAGTCCTGTCCAACTCTTTGCAACCCCGCGGACTGAAGCCCACCAGGCTCCTTTGTCCATGGGATTTCCCAGGCAAGAATACTGGAGTGGGTTGCCATTTCCTCCTCCAGGGGATTTTCCCGACCCAGGGATCAAACCCGAGTCTCTTGTATCTCCTGCGTTGACAGGCGGCTTCTTTACCACTTGTGCCACCTGGGAAGCCCTATGTAGGTGTTTAAGAAGAAGCAGTTAAATGCTTTGAAGCATATTCCTAGTGCAAATTAATCAAGAACAGTATTTTAATGCTTTGTGAATTAGACAGTGGTATTTTGATTACTTTCTGTTCTTACTGCACTGTGTGCTCTAGGATGTGAATCATGGCTGAAGTAGGGGATGATTTAGCACCAAAGTAGGATTTATTTACTGAAACAGATACTTTGGGTGAGAGCAAGTTAGTGTTTGCAGAATCATGTTGTAAGGTGCTGAAATATAGTGTATGGCTTCACTCTTTTTTCTTTAATCATGAAAGGCCCCTGACCTACTTGAGGGACCATTGCCTGGGCTTGTGGGGACTTAACAATCAGCAGCACTGTCCTGGCCTCATAAGACTATACTGAGACTTGAGGAAAGGAGCAGCCACTGCTCTTCCCAAAGTGGGATGGAAAGGGGTCTGAAGTGACAGTAATACTCTCTTTGTCTCTTGACAATTGTTTAAGGTGCTCTGTTCATAGAGAAAATAATGCAGCTTACGTTTCAATTCAGTTGCTCAGTCATGTCTGACTCTTTGCAACCCCATGCACTGCAACACACCAGGCTTCCCTGTCCATCACCAACTCCCTGAGCTTGCTCAAACTCATGTCCATCAAGTCGGTGATGCCATCCAACCATCTCATCCTCTGTCATCCCCTTCTCCTCCCATCTTCAATCTTTCCCAGCATCAGAGTCTTTTCCAATGAGACAGTTCTTTGCATTAGGTGGCCAAAGTATTGGAGTTTCAGCTTCAGCATCAGTCCTTTCAATGAATATTCAGGACTGATTTCCTTTAGGACTGACTGGCTGGATCTCCTTGCAGTCCAAGGGACTCTCAAGAGTCTTCTCCAACGCCACAGTTTAAAAGCATCAATTCTTTGGCTCTCAGCTTTCTTTATGGTCCAACTCTCACACCCACACTACTACTGGAGTGACTACTGGAAAAACCATAGCTTTGACTAGACGGACCTTTGTTGGCAAAGTAATGTCTCTGCTTTTCAACATGCTATCTAGGTTGGTCACAGCTTTTCTTCCAAGGAGCAAGCATCTTTTAATTTCATGGCTGCAGTCACCATCTACAGTGATTTTGGAGCCCCCCGAAATAAAGTCTCTCACTCTTTCCATTGTTTCCCCATCAATTTTCCATGAAGTGATGGGACCAGATGCCATGATCTTAGTTTTCTGAATGTTGAGCTTTAAGCCAACTTTTTCACTCTCCTCTTTTACTTTCATCAACAGGCTCTTTAATTCTTCTTTGCTTTCTGCCATAAGGGTGGTATCATCTGCATATCTGAGGTTATTGATATTTCTCCTGGAAATCTTGATTGCAGCTTGTGCTTCATCCAGCCTGGCATTTTGCATTATGTACTCTGCATATAATTTAAATAAGCAGGGTGACAATATACAGCCTTGATGTACTCCTTTCCTGATTTGGAACCAGTCTGTTGTTCCATGTCCAGTTCTAACTGTTGCTTCTTGACCTGTATACAGATTTCTCAGGAGGCAGGTCAGGTGGTCTAGTAGTCCCATCTCTTTAAGAATTTTCCATAGTTTGTTGTGATCCACACAGTCAAAGCCTTTGACGTAGTCAATAAAGCAGAACTAGACATTTTTCTGGAACTCTCTTGCTTTTTCTGTGATCCAATGGATCTCCTGTTTGACCACTTCCAATTTACCTTCATTCATGGACCTAACATTCCAGGTTCCTATGCAACATTGTTCTTTACAGCATCTGAATTTGCTTCCATCACCAGGCACATCCACAACTGGGTGTTGTTTTCACTTTGGCTCAGCCTCTTCATTCTTTCCTGAGCTATTTCTCTGCTTTACCCCAGTAGCATATTGGGCACCTACCGACTGGGGAATTCATCTTTCAGTGTCATATCTTTTTGCCTTTTCATGCTATTCATGGGGTTCTCAAGGCAAGAATACTGAAGTGGTTTGCCAGTCCCTTCTCCACTGTAAACTCTGTACTAAGGTTTATATAACAACAAAGTATCCTGCTTGAGAACTTGTTTCTCCTTCTTATGAACCTTCTGACTAATCCTGTTCTCTTAAAATGTATATTATGGGAGTGGGTGTATAAGATCTTTCTATTGTTAGTTCTAATCCCGTTATCTTAAAATGTAAATTGTGGGAGAGGTTCTTGTAAGACCTTTACAACCTTGAGACATTCTTTTGATTTACTGTAACAACCAACTGAAAAACTAATACTAGGAAGTTGGGCAGTCTCCGTGCCCCTTCTGATGTCTATGCCAGAAGCTTTCTCTGACTCTTTTCATTGTGATAAAACTTCTGCTACACCAGAGACCTGAGCCGTCAAGCCTGGTCCCTGATCCTGAAGCTAAATCTTCTTCTTTAGAGATTACGAATTGTTCACTGTAAGCTATCAATTTCTTAGACTCCAACATGAAAGGCAGGGGTTTTGTTTATAAACTCTATATCCTGCACCTATAGAGTTACACCTTTACACCTGAGAGCCATAAGAATGTTTACACTGTGTGAATCAGAAATTGTGATATTGTTCTGTGTTCCTGGAGGAAGCTGTGCCTTACTTAGCTAAACCTTGACCCTGACTGATAGTTTATCCCAATCACAACTTGGAATAATGTTGCTCAAGAGTTACCTGTATTGCCTTGTCACCTTCGCAATATGGGTGTTCTTTTCCTTATGATAAACGTAAATGACTTTTCAAATAAGGTGCTTAAAAATACTATTGCCAGCTGGAGCTGGAACCAAACTCAGGTTCAACTGCTCTTGCTCAGTGCTGGTTGAAATAGGTGCTTTATCCAGGCAGCCAGCAACCTGGGGGGATGGTAGACTAGCACCCCCCAAACCATCTCCCAGTTGTCAGTTAGAGAGAAAGGGTTTAAAAGGGAAAAGGGGGAAGTTTCAGGAGTGTGCAGAACAGCAGTCAACCCCAACAATTCTCTTGAAACTGGTCATGTGATAGTCTGGTCAGTGTCATCTTGATTGTTGTAAGTGCAGTTAATCTTCAGTTCCAGAGGTGGTTTGTCCCCTTTTCCTTGAAGTCAGTTCTTGGAACTGTGCAAGCTGGATAAGCTTATGTCACAGCTATAGTCCAGTCATCATGCAGTTAGCTTTTTCTATGTGGTGGTCGTTTTAGTATCCTGCAAAAAACAACTCAGGAATAGACATCAGACACTATTATCTATGTCCTTCAGAGAGGAACTAAAGATTCTGTGACACTATTGCCCTAACCACGAACTGCTTGAGCCTTTTTTGTGATGCAGTGAGGCTGGGGAGACTCTAGCTTTTCCACAAGTAAGAAAGAGGGAACATGGAGGCTTTATTGTACCTGGGAGGGCCCCACAGAGTCCTGTTCTGTTTCAGTACTACACTGAGTCTCACTACAGTGAACAAATTCTATTCAAGTTTCCTCTGTGCCTTTTCCCCTTCTGTAAAATGAAAGGCTTGAGTTTGACCTAGTGCCCCCAGCTAGATCATACCATGGACGGGTACACTCTATTCTCCATCCCAAACTCCAGCTGTGGGGGTGGTTGTGAAAGGTGATAGATCTGCAAATGGTAATTGGATTGGGAGCTGGGACAGCAGGCCCAGGATTGGGAAAACTGGCCCAAAGAATGTAATGTCTGTAATGATGGACAGACTTCCTGGAGAATAAGAAGTCTACATGAGCTCTGGACATCTAAGTCTCAAAAAATATGTCTTTGTCTTTTTTCATGGAAGAGCATTTTATTTTAAATATAGCAGTGTATGCATGTTAATTCCAAACTCCCAATCTATTCCTATGTCTTTGTCTTTTAATTTGATGATTTGGTCTAATGTGAATATCCTGTTCATTCCAGGGTATGTACTTGTAAGCTTGTGTACATTTATTAACTGACAAGATATAATGGTTAATTTTATGTGTTGACTTGGCTAGGCCATGGTGCCCAGTTTCTGGTCAAGCATTCAGCTAGATGTTTCTATGAAGGGATTTTTTTGTTGGTACACTTTATATAAAGCAGACTAGCCTCCATAACATGGCTGGGTCTCATCCAATAAGTTAAAGACCTTAAGTGAAAAAAGACAGAGGTCCAGAGAAGAGAGAATTCTAACTCCAGACTGCCTTTGAACTTGGGTTGCAATGTCAACTCTTCCCTGAGTCTCCAGCCTGCCAGTCTGCCCTGCAAATTTCATACTTACTAGTCCCCAAAATTGTGAGTTATTTCCTTAAAATAAATCTCTCTCTCTCTCTGTTTCTCTGTATATGCATAGGTATATGTATATGTGCTAGGTTGGCCAAAAAGTTCATTTGGGTTTTTCCATAACCATTTACCAAAAAAAAGAAACAAAACTTTTGGCCAAACCAATGTGTGTGTGTGTATCTCCTGTTGGTTCTGTTTCTATGGAGAACCCTAACTAACACACAGGTATAATAAAACCACATAGTCATGTCATCTCACCAGCAGTTCTTGCATTGGAAAATGAAAACAACAAATTAATGTAAAAATTCCCGTATCAGAAATTTTATTTTACCTAAACAGAAGTATTTTTGGAATTCAAGTATATGTCTAAAGATTCAGTTAACCATCATCAGAAAAAATAACTATTATAACTAACATCTTTGCAGTATAAAATGTCCTCATCTGTTCTATTCTCCAGTGAGAAAAATCCACTTTCAGAATCTTCTGCCTCAGTAAAGATACCCAGCAAGTTCTTCTCATAAATAACATCCATTCCACTTGCCTCTTCCCTTTGCACAGAATTTACCTTAAAACTTGGAGCCAAAGCATTCAAAGCAAGTGAAAGACAAATGGACAAATGAAGGCATTCTTCTGAGGCCAGTGGGGCACCGAGTCAGAGCAGTGGAAATCTGGCCTCTCCTGAAGCAGCCCATCGATGAGCTGACCAAATTTCAACCATTGAAATATAACATTCCAATAGTGCTTTGTTTTTTTTTCTAATTACTTTACAATATTGTAGCGGTTTTTGTCATACACTGACATGAATCAGCCATGAGTTTACATGTGTTCCCCATCCTGAACCCCCCTCCCACCTCCCTCCCCATCCCATCCCTCTGGGTCATCCCATTGCCCCAGCCCTGAGCATTTGTCTCATGCATTGAACATGGAATGGTGTTCTGTTTCACATATGATAATATACATGTTTCAATGCTATTGTCCCAGAACGTCCCACCCTCACCTTCTCCCTCAGAGTCCATAAGACTGTTCTATGCATTTGTGTCTCTTATTCTGTCTCACATATAGGGTTGTCGTTACCATCTTTCAAATTCCATATATATGCATTAGTATACTGTATCGGTGCTTTTCTTTCTGGCTTACTTCACTCTGTATAATGGGCTCCAGTTTCATCCATCTCGATAGAACCGATTCAAATGTATTTTTTTTAATGGCTGAGTAATACTCCATTGTGTATATGTACCACAGCTTCCTTATCCATTCATCTGCTGATGGACATCTAGGTTGCTTCCATGTCCTGGCTATTGTAAACAGTGCTGCAATGAACATTGGGGTACACGTGTCTCTTTCAATTTTGGTTTCCTCGGTGTGTATGCCCAGCAGTGGGATTGCTGGGTCATATGGCAGTTCTATTCCCAGTTTTTTAAGGAATCTCCACACTGTTCTCCAATAGTGTTTTTAAAAAAACTTATTCAAATATATGCTGATGAAGCACAAGCTGGAATCAAGATTGCCAGGAGAAATATCAATAACCTCAGATATGCAGATGACACCACCCTTATGGCAGAAAGTGAAGAACTAAAGAACCTCTTGATGAAAGTAAAAGAGGAGAGTGAAAAAGTTGGCTTAAAGCTCAACGTTCAGAAAACTAAGATCATGGCATCTGGTCCCATCACTTCATGGAAAATAAATGGGGAAACAATGGAAAGAGTGAGAGACTTTATTTTGGGGGGCTCCAAAATCACTGTAGATGGTGACTGCAGCCATGAAATTAAAAGATGCTTGCTCCTTGGAAGAAAAGCTATGACCAACCTAGCATATTAAAAAGCAAAGACATTACTTTGCCAACAAAGGTCCATCTAGTTAAAGCTATGGTTTTCCCAGTAGTCATGTATGGATGTGAGAGGTGGACCATAAAGAAAGCTGAGAGCCAAAGAATTGATGCTTTTAGACTGTGGAGTTGAAGACTCTTGAGAGTCCCTTGGACTGCAAGGAGATCCAACCATTCAATCCTAAAGGAAATCAGTCCTGAATATTCATTGGAAGGACTGATGCTGAAGCTGAAACTCCAATACTTTGACCACCTGATGCAAAGAACTGTCTCATTGGAAAAGACTCTGATGCTGGGAGAAATTGAAGATGGGAGGAGAAGGGGATGACAGAGGATGAGATGGTTGTATGGTATCACCGACTTGATGGACATGAGTTTGAGCAAGCTCAGGCAGTTGGTGATGGACAGGGAAGCCTGGTGTGTTGCAGTGCATGGGGTCGCAGAGTCAGACACGACTGAGCAACTGAACTGAATTGAACAGAGTTTAAAATGAGTTGCTTTGTCGTGTAATCATTAGCTCTGGGCTTCAAGAAAAAAAACAAAAACGTTTTATGTGACTAAGAGAAAGCAATGTAGAGAAAAAAGTTTGTCCTTTTCTCCTCCTCAAGATCCCCAAACCCCTTTCTCCTCCTCTGGGCCCTGGACTTCTTATCAACCTACCTAAGAATCGACTCTCTCAAAATGATATTTATAATAGAAGTAATAAATAATACTAATTAATTCTAATAACTACAAAAGAAAGAACAAATATTATTAATGTGTATGACCCACTGTGCCCTTCACAGGCATTTTTTTTTTCATTTAAATTATATATTCTTCATGGGTACGGATAAGGAAAAAAATTAGGGTCACTGAAGGCTGAGCTACCTGGACTCCAACCGAGTTGGAGTTGGCTGAAATCCTCAGAAAATGCTCCTGGAACCAGACTCAAGGGCAAGTGTTGCCCAAGCGGCACTTCCCCATTCAGCAATCACACTAGAATCACTTGCATGGTGCTTTCCAAATGTAGGTAGACACAGGGCCAATCCTACTCATATACTGGGTTAATTTGGTGAGGGAGTGGCGTTAGCGCGGGGTGGAAAAAAAAACCCAAAAGGGATGGTCTGTTAGGTCCATGTAGTTAAAGAAAGATAAGAAGGCAGAGGAGGCCAAATTCATAGGCTGGAATATTTGTACTCTTCTTGAGCTTCGAAAACTATTTATATCTCAAAACAACTGTAAAAGAATCGGTCTTGAGATTAGAAATGCTGACTACCTTACGACTAGGAATATCTCCAAGTGCTTAAGTGACCCACGCCGTTTGTTCCCACTGCAACCCCTCACTGGGCGCCCAGGCGAACAAAACCTGGGCAGCGATCTCCGGGCTGGGCGCCCGGCGCCCATCGCGGGCAGAACGGGGGAGGGCTCCCCGCGGGGGAATCAGGGCGCGCCTTTCCGCTCCTCCCTCCTGCCTGCTCTCTGCGCGGGCGGGGGCCACGGGGAGGGCGGCGGCGCGGACGCGCGATCGCCGCCAGGCGGCCTAGGCGCAGTCTAGCGAGGGGTCAGTCTATCTTCCTCCCGCGGAGCAGGGCGCGATGAGCTGGGAGCTGCTGCTCTGGTTGCTGGCGCTGTGCGCGCTGCTGGCGCTCGTGGTGCAGCTTCTGCGCTTCCTGCGGGCCGACGCGGACCTGACCCTGCTGTGGGCCGAGTGGCAGGGGCGACGCCCAGGTGAGGACCCGCTGCCCCCTCTCTGCACTGGGAGCCCGGGTTCCGTGTGATCGGATTTCCGCTGCCCCAGCGTCCCTCCGGGTGGCGTGGAGCTTCCGGGTGGCGAGGCTGCGCCTTTCTCAAGGGCTCTGGTTCGGGGTGGAAGGGGCCGGCGCCTTTTGTCTTCTGTCCTGGTCCCTACGGACTTGCCTTTTACTTGCTGAAGTAAAAGAGCCTTGGAATCGGCGGGGCGCCCTCAGGTCTCTGAATTCTCCGCCTGGCTCCCAGGGATTCTGAAGCAGCGTGGGAGGATAGTACTTGAAGAAACAGTGCGCTTGTAAAGGAGTATCCTTTTGAGGCTACTTCCTGAAGTTGTTTATCTGCCATCTCTCACTCTACTCGAGTAGTGAAATGGAATTTGACATAATACAGTCAGTCACCCACAAAGCTGCCTCCCCTTTGGGATAAAAGTAAAGAACTGGATTGGGTGTTCTGCCTGAAGGAAGGCCGTTATTGGCATACTGAAAGACATTCTACCTGTCTTTTATCTATGCCCAGCTAAATATTTGATGGTCCTTTTCTAAACGCATTCTATGTGCTAAGCAGTGCACCAGGCCCTTTTCATTTGTGACTGTTCACCTTTACAATGACTCTTACAAAGGAGGCATTATTAATCTTATCTTCATAATTCTCAGAGAAGTTCAGTGGGCTGTCCAGAGCTAGGCTTTGGGTGTATAAGGGCCGGCGGGAAGTGGGGTTTCCCTGGACCTAGTTTTCTGCATGAAAATATCTAAATCATGTGAGGAGGTTTGCTTGGCAGTGATTAAGTGAAAAAGTAAAAGTGTTAGTTGCTCAGCCGCTTCCAACTCTTTGGGACCTCATGGACTGTAGCCTGTCAGGCTCCTCTGCCCATGGAATTCTCCAGGCAAGAATCCTGGAGTGGGTTGCCCTTCCCTTCTCCAGCGTATCTTCCCAACCGACGTATCGAACTCCTCATCTGCATTGCAGGCAGATTCTTTACTGTCTGAGCCACCAGGGAAGCCCTGGAAGTGTAACTTTAAAAATGGAGCCAGAGAGGGAAGGGGAGCCCTATCACTTATATGGGGGTGAAAATTGGTTCTTGGGGACTGAAAAAAAATCTTAGATGGTACAATGTTTTATGCCCCTCCAAAGCTCAACCCTAACAGACAAAGTATTATTCCTTAGTATTCATTTTTCTTGTTTCTTTTTTTGGAGGGGGGTGGGCATAGCATGTGTAGCACTTACATTGAGTTCATGGAAGATATGTAAAAAATGTGCAAGATCAGGGTTACAAAACCATGGCAAATAGACGGTTGTGATTGGCAGACTTTCTCTTGGTCATTGGCCCATCTCAGCAGATGGAATGCATGTGCCTGTTGGCTGCTTTGTGGACTTCAGTGTTTGATCCTATTTGTGCTTAGTGTTAACTTGGATTTTGAGAATTACATCAGTTCAGTTCAGTCGCTCAGTCGTGTCTGACTCTTTGTGACCCCATGAATCGCAGCACACCAGGCCTCCTTGTCTATCACCAACTCTCAGAGTTTACCCAAACCCATGTCCATTGAGTCGGTGATGCCATCCAACCATCTCATCCTCTGTCGTCCCCTTCTCCTCCTGCCCCCAATCCTTCCCAGCATTAGGTCTTTCCCAATGAGTCAACTCTTTGCATGAGGTGGCCAAAGTATTGGAGTTTCAGCTTCAACATCAGTCCTTCCAATGAACACCCAGGATTGATCTCCTTTAGGATGGACTGGTTGGATTTCCTTGCAGTTCAAGGGACTATCAAGAGTCTTCTCCAACACCACAGTTCAAAAGCATCAATTCTTCGGCGCTCAGCTTTCTTCACTGTCCAACTCTCACATCCATACATGACCACTGGAAAAACCATAGCCTTGACTAGATGGACCTTTGTTGGCCAAGTAATGTCTCTGCTTTTAAATATGCTATCTAGATTGGTCATAACCTTTCTTCCAAAAAGTAAGCATCTTTTAATTTCATGGCTGCAATCACCATTTGCAGTGATTTTGGAGCCCCCCAAAAAATGAAGTCTGACACTGTTTCCACTGTTTCCCCATCTATTTCCCATGAAGTGATGAGACCAGATGCCATGATCTTAGTTTTCTGAACGTTGAGCTTTAAGCCAACTTTTTCACTCTCCTCTTTCACTTTCATCAAGAGGCTCTTTAGTTCTTCTTCACTTTCTGCCATAAGGGTGGTGTCATATGCATATCTGAGGTTATTGATATTTCTCCGGGCAATCTTGATTCCATCTTGTGTTTCTTCCAGCCCAGCGTTTCTCGTGATGTACTCTGCATATAAGTTAAATAAGCAGGGTGACAATATACAGCCTTGACGTACTTCTTTTCCTATTTGAAACCAGTCTGTTCCATGTCCAGTTCTAACTGTTGCTTCCTGACCTGCATACAGGTTTCTCAAGAGACAGGTCAGATGGTCTGGTATTCCCATCTCTTTCAGAATTTTCCACAGTTTCTTGTGATCCACACAGTCAAAGGCTTTGGCATAGTCAGTAAAGCAGAAATAGATGTTTTTCTGGAACTCTCTTGCTTTTTCGATGATCCAGCAGATATTGGCAATTTGATCTCTGGTTCCTCTGCCTTTTCTAAAACCAGCTTGAACATCTGGAAGTTCACAGTTCACATATTGCTGAAGCCTGGCTTGGAGAATTTTGAGCATTACTTTACTAGCGTGTGAGATGAGTGCAATTGTGTGGTAGTTTGAGCATTCTTTGGCATTGCCTTTCTTTGGGACTGGAGTGAAAACTGACCTTTTCCAGTCCTGTGGCCACTGCTGAGTTTTCCAGATTTGCTGGCGTATCTTGTGCAGCACTTTCACAGCATCATCTTTGAGGATTTGAAATAGCTCAACTGGAATTCCATCACCTCCACTAGCTTTGTACGTAGTGATGCTTTCTAAGGCCCACTTGACTTCACATTCCAGGATGTCTGGCTCTAGGTGAGTGATTGCACCATCGTGATTATCTGGGTGGTGAAGATCTTTTTTGTACAGTTCTTCTGTGTATTCTTGCCACCTCTTCTTAATGTCTTCTGCTTCTGTTAGGTCCATACCATTTCTGTTCTTTATCGAGCCCATCTTTGCACGAAATGTTCCCTTGGTATCTCTAATTTTCTTGAAGGGATCTCTAATGCTTTATATTTTACTGTTCTACAAAAGTTACTCAACTGATAATGTCAAGTGCTGAAGAGGAAAAACGTTGACAATATCTAGCAGCTAGTTAAATGAAAAGTTATTTTCACATATCAAGCAAAAGTTAAGGTGACTAAAGATAACTTTTAAGAAAATCATTTGGTTTTTTCAGTGTTTTACTTTTGCTGGAAAAATATCAGTTTCAAAGGATTTTTAAACACATTAAATTACTTTGCTGTTATTATCATATAGTTATATAATTTGCTGGTTTACAAATGTAATATGATACATTGCAATTTATGTAAATACATGTTATTCAGCAAAATAACTTTTGTAAATTTACAGTTGTAAAGTTAAATGTTAATAGCTTTTAAATTTTAATTTAACTTCTAACTTTTCAATTTCACCATGCTTAAACCTGCACTTACTGAAGAATAAACTTTATAGAACTCCTTTTATATCTAAAGCTTAGATACATATATGTAAGGGCTTCCCAGGTGGCACTAGTGGTAAAGATCCTGTCTGCCAATGCAAGAGACACAAGAGACACAGGTTCTATCCCTGGATGGGCAAGATCCCTTGGAGGGTGGTATGGCAACCCACTCCAATATTCTTGCCTGGAGAATCCCATGGACAAAGGAGCCTGGCAGTCTATGGTCCATAGGGTCGCAAAGAGTTGGACACGACTGAAACGACTTGGCTCAAAGATATATGAAGATACATAAACAGATATACAGTATATTTGTCAAATTAAAATGTTATAGGGACGTTATTAGGAAAAATGACTAAAACGACCTAGGGTCTCCGGGACGTGGGGATTAGGGGGTGAGAAAGTTGGAAGGGAGGTGAGGGCGATAATGAAAAAGAGTTAAAGGAACATGAAGATAGATTCAAGTTCCAAAAACAGCTCAGATTGGAAAGATGGGCAGACTCTATTAAGGTTTAAAAAAAAATTATCCTCTTTTTCATCTTTATGTTGTTGCTGTTCAGTTGTGAAGTCGTATCCAGCTCTCTACAACCCCCTGGACTGCAGCACGCTAGGCTTCCCTGCCTTTCACTATTTCCCTGAGTTTGCTTAAATTCATGTCCACTGAATCAGTGATGCCATCCAACCATCTCATCTTCTCTCGCCCCCTTCTCCTCTTGCCCTCAATCTTTCCCAGCATCAGGGTCTTTTCCAATGAATTGGCTCTTCACATCAGGTGGCCAAAGAATTGGAGCTTCAGCTTCAGCATCAGTCCTTCCAATGAATAGTCAGGGTTGATATCCTGTAGGATTGACTGGTTTGATCTCTTTGCAGTCCAAGGGACTCTCAAGAGTCTTCTCCAGCACCACAGTTCGAAAGCATTAATTCTTCAGCGCTCAGCCTTCTTTATGGTCCGACTCTCACACCCAAGCATGACTACTGGAAAAACCATAGCTTTGACTCTATGGACCTCTGTTGGCAAAGTAATGTCTCTGCTTTTTAATATGCTGTCTAGGTTTGTCATAGCTTTTCTTCCAAGGAGCAAACATCTTAATTTCACGGCTGCAGTCACTGTCCGCAATGATTTTGGAGCCCAAGAAAATAAAATCTGTCACTGCTTCCACTTTTTCCCCATCTATTTGCCATGAGTGTCAACTTAAAAAAGTTGAAAATAAACTCACATAAGGCAACTTTTAAAAATACAAAAGAATACATGGTGACAAGTAAAGCTCTCTCTCACCCTGTCTCCCAGCTGCCCAGTGTGCCTCTTTGGAGGCAACCACCATTTCCTGCCTTTTATGTATCCGTCTAGAGATACCTTCTGTGTCTCCAAGCATGTATCTCACATGGTGAAATTTCAGAGTGACTAATTTTAGGTACTGCACATAGATCCAGAAAAATCCATGGCACCACTCCAGAGTAGGACAAGTCTCAACAGCAGAACATATGTGAGGAAAACAGCTCTTATTTGACAGTGACCTCAATGTGAGGCAACTGTGCAGTGCCAGAAAAGATTAGGCAACCCTGTGGAGCTGTTTCGTGTCTTATGGAACAAACTGCAAACAACAAAAGATGTTTGTTTTCTGAATATCTGTGTTGGCCTCTATGCTGGGCACTGGGGGACACAGCAGTGACTGAGCCAGCCACTGTTTGGGCCTTCACGGCATGTCCTTTCTGAAGGACAAGGGAAGTGGTTTAGTCAAGTCACCCTACTCAGAGCTGTTTAGACCCCTGGGAATCCTGTGTTCTGCTCTGGCCAGATCCTTTCAATAGAACATTGACCAGTTGGAGCTTGTACAGAGGGTGTGAGAAGAAGGGTGAGGAAACCAGATGCCGTGTCATCTGAGGGAAAGTAGCAGAAATCGGAGGTGTTTATTTAGCCTTAGAGAAGCAAGAGATGAAAGGACTTAGGGAGGACATAGCAGCTATCTTCAAAGAGATGAGACACTGTCATGTGCAAGACAGGCCTGATTTATCCTTCCTGGCACCACAAGGTAGAACTGCTGCCAGCTGCTGCTGGTCTGTAGAAGTTAAAGGTGTCAGTATAAGAAAATTCCTGAAGCCTTTGAATGGTTGTGCTCAGTGCTCAGTTGCTTCAGTCATGCCTGACTCTCTGTGACCCTATGGACTGTAGCCCGCCAGGCTCCTCTGTCCATGGGATTTTCCAGGCAAGAATACTGGAGTGGGCGGTCATACCCTCCTCCAGGCGATCTTCCTAACCCAGGGATACAACCTGAGTCCTGTGTCTTCTGCATCATAGATGGATTCTTTACTCTGAGCCACCCGGGAAAACCATCTTGAATGATTAGACTTACCCCCTCCCAAATGAGCTGGTGCCTCAGAGGTAACTAGATTACTCATCCTGGAAGGGAATTAAATGGTCAACAGCTTGAGGGGAGAATTCTTAACCTGGGTTGGGGGTTGAACTCTAACTTTCCTTTCAACTCTTGAGAATCTGCTTTCAGAGGCTCTTTAGGGGAGGCCATTATGTATGCCAGATTCTGTCTAATTGGGTTTTTTTTTTTTTTTTGACATTTTATTTATTTATTTTATTTTATTATTTTTTAAAGTCTTTATTGACTTTGTTGCAATATTGCTTCTGTTTTATTTTTTTGTTTTTTTCTGGCCCCGAGGCGTGTGGGAACGTTGCTTCCTGACCATGGGCAAATCCACACCCTCTGCATTGGAAAGTAAAGTCTGAACCCCTGGACTGCCAGGGAAGTCCCTGTAGAATTGTTAAATAATTGGTGCTAAGTTCAAAGTTTTCTTCTCCAGAGTGGGAGGAAGGGTGTCAGAACTGCAGATGTACTAAGGTAAATGTGAGCCTGATAGTTTTCATTGTTGTATTAATATTTGCATATTGTTATACAAATGAAGAGGGCTTCCCAGATGGTTCAGTGGGTAAAGAGTCTGCCTGCAGTGTGGTAGACTCAGGTTCAATCCCTGGGTCGGGAAGATTCCGTGAAGGAGGGCATGGCAACTCACTCCAGTATTCTTGCCTGGAGAATCGCATAGACAGAGGAGCCTGGTGGGCTATGGTCCATAGAGTCACAAAGAGTCGGACACGACTGAAGTGAGTGAGCACACATGCATGCGTGCACAAATAAAATCTTTGTTCCTGCTATGCTAGCTGGTAAACAGTTACAAACAAATTACATTCACCTTGGAGCCTTGTATACTGCAGAACTTTGGAACAATGAGTAGGAGATCAAACACGTCAATCATGAAGGAAATCAACCCTGAATATTCACTGGACAGACTGATGTTGAAGCGCCAATATTTTGGCCACCTGATGCAAAGAGCCAACTCATTGGAAAAGACCCTGATGTTGGGAAAGATTGAGGACAAGAGGAAAAGGGGGTGACAGAGGATGAAATGGTTGGATGGCATCACCGACTCAATGGACATGAGTTTGAGCAAACTCAGTGAGATAGTGAAGGACAGGGACACTTGGTGTGCTGCAGTTCATGGGGTCGCAAAGAGTCAGAGATGACTTAGCTACTGAACAACAATTTCCCAAAAAATTTGCAAGGTTGCTCAGTTGAGCCTTTCCATAAAAGTGCCTCAGATTTAGGAGTTCCCTGGTGGTCTAGTGGTTAGGACTCGGAGCTTTGACTGCCGTGGCCTGGGTTCAGTTCCTGGTCAGGGAACTGAAATCTCGCCAGCCAAAAAACATACAAAAAACGTAGTGCAATAGATGATAGGAAAGCACTGTAGCCCAGACACAGTGTTTGGGATGTTTCTGTCCTTTGTTTAGATATTTACATGAAATTGCTTTCCTGAGGATATTTTCCTGAATGGCTAAGATAGTTGGGTCTACAATATTGATCACATTAAAATGTGGCAGCTTAGGCTAGAGGTCAGACATACCTCAACAAATATCCTAGCTCTGCCAGGATTCTTGGGTGTTTATTCAACAGTGACTTATGGAGTCCCTTCTCTAAGTGAGTTTCTGTGCTAGACACTGAGGACATAGCAATGAATAAAGGAGACAGGGTCCCAGCCTTAAGGAAATTTACAGTCTAGTGGTATAAATTAATCTCTGTAAACCTCAGTTTCCTTTCTTGTAAAACTGAGATAATTCCTGTTTCATAAAGTTCTTGTGACGATTTTAATAAGGTAATATGTTTAAGCACATAGGAAGCAATGGAAAAATGTTAAGCCGTTGAAGTTAGTAATCCCATTGCCCCTGGATGAAGAAATTAGAACATTCAGTGTTTTGCTGCCAAAATCCATTTGTTAAACAATTTTGCAACAATTAGAGTTGACATTTTATTAAGCACTGAGTCCCCTGGACTCAGTGGCATGGCAACCCATTCCAGTATTCTTATCTTGAAAAATCCCACGGACAGAGGAACCTAGTGGGTTAGAGTCCATGGATGGCAAAGAGTTGGACATGACTGAAGTGACTTGGCTCACACGCCCACAAGTGTCAGTCCCTGTTCTGAGTGCTTTACATGTTTTAACTCATTTCTCTCAACAATTCTACAAAGGAGGTTTTATTGTTAATTCAGTTTTCCACTTTTGGAAGATGAAGGCACGGAGTTCCCACATGGGAGCATTTCACTGCCGTGTGTGACACAGCTGGCACTTGAACGCTGGGAGTTAAAGTACAACCAGAGCACATACTGATTCATCAACACTTAGACTTTAATGAGTTCAGTTCAGTTCAGTCACGTCCGACTCTTTGCGACCCCATGAATTGCAGCACGCCAGGCTTCTCTGTCCATAGACTTTAATAGTTTGACTAAAATAGTAAACTGGCTTCCTGACTTTAACTTTTCTGATCCAAAATCTGCAATGTGTATCTTAAATAATACCTTGTTTCCTACTATTGCAAATAACACATTTTAATAAGTAAGGTACACAGAAGCATTGCACTTCCCTGACTCGATGGATTCAGATGGACAGTGGCTATCGTGTGCCGCAGTACAAATAAGTTTTTCGTTGGAGAATAAACCACTTGTCAGTGCTTTATTTTACATTTTTACAATCTTTAATAAGATGATACCTGGGCAAGCAGAGTATAATGTTTCATCTCGCTCTCATATGTATTTCATCTTGGGTGAACTACTAGATTCTTCTAAGATGAAGGCTCAGGCATTTGGAAAGCTCTTCTACAAAATGACCTTTAGTTGATAGGCATCAGATTATGATTGACAAGTGGGGAAAATATGACTTTAAAAATTCAGGGTGATTCTACCATACCATAGAGTAGAACTTGGTATACTCAGATTTATCATCAATGCCACCAGTGTGAGAAATTAGAATAATAGAATAGAAAACTGGATGGAACTGTTAGTGATCATCTTATCTGAAGCCCTCATTTATGAATAAGGAAGGTGAGAAAATGAGTCCAGATACTTTCTATCTACTTACCCTTACTTTTGATGATCAAATATGCAGATAAATAGAGCCTTAGAGTCAGACCATGGAGTTGTAAGGCTTACCTTGAAGTAAAGTCTGGAAAATGCTCAAAGAGTCTAAACTACACAAAATAATACAATTAGTAATAAACTGTTAAATAATATGATTTCTAACACTAGGTAGGAAGTGTTTCCTTAAGATATTTAATTAAAAAGATTTTAAACCACTTTATTGAGGTATGATTATCATATAAGAAACCGTCCATATTTAATGTACACAACTGGATGAGTTTGGGGTAAGTATACACCTGTGAGATCATCACCACAATCAGGGCTGTAAACATAGGATACTTAAATTTTTAAGTTCCACATATTATGTCTTCATAGTCAATGATATTGTTTAAAACTATTTTTTCCCTTTGGCCACTCTTTGATCTATGGATATAACCCATAGCTTATTTTCTCCCCTCAATCCCCACCCCCTTTTCCATAGAATGGGAGCTGACTGATATGGTGGTGTGGGTGACTGGAGCATCAGGTGGGATTGGAGAGGAACTGGCTTACCAGCTGTCCAAACTAGGAGTTTCTCTTGTGCTGTCAGCCAGAAGACTGCATGAGTTGGAAAGGGTGAAAAAAAGGTGCCTTGGTGAGTAAATCTAAAATAGCAGCAGTGCTTACTAGAAGTAAATCAGAGCCCAGAGTCGAAATTTGGGAATTTTAGAGGGAAGAGGGGGATTTTCATGGGCAGTAGACTCTGGTTGCAAATGCTGAGTGCTTTGACCCAACTCCTTTTCCTTTTGTCACTTCTTAGTTAGCTGGCCTGGCCTTTTCCTTCTTTTTCTGCCACCTTTCTACTTTTTTTTTTTTTTTTACACTAATTCTTAGCATTAGGGATTGATCATCAGTTCTCTCAAATGCTGGTTTGGATTTTTAGTGACCACCTAAATGTCTTACATTTTTATCTTAGACAAAGAACAGTTTGGTTCTTATGAATGACATACATATACGTTACCGTAGAAATTTAATTGATATTTTGTTAAAATGTCTGATATTAAAGTCATATGAAATAATATAAGATTTTTGTCGTAAAGGACAAAAAAACAGGAGTGGAATTAAATTTTTTTTCTGGCCACGCTGTGCAGCATGTGGGATCTTAGTTCCCTGACCTGGGATTGAACCAGTGCCCCTGCAGTGGAAGTGTGGAGTCTTAACCACCGGACCACCAGGGAAATCCTGGAGTAGAATTAAGTTTGAGAAATGCAACTTGATATAATATTTTTCATATATACAGGACAATAGTGTTTTTGTTTATCTGTTTGGGTTTTGGTGTAGTTCACAGTAAAAGCAGTCTCAAGTAATACAGTTATTATTTCTCATAGGAAATCTCATATCTACACTGAAATAATTTTGAATTTTCCAGAAGATTGTTTTTTTTTGTCACCTACTTGTCATTCTTTAAAAATCTTTCTTTCACTTTGCTGATGGAACTAATCACCCAGATATGGAGTTAGCTGCCAAAGCCACAAGCCCTCTTTCACGGTATTGCTCTCAAAGGCCTCTTGTATTTTTGCACTGGGCCACTTCTTTTGACAGTTGCACCTCCGCTGTTGACACTTGCACTGTAAGAAATGAACCATAACAGTGTTTCTCAGCTTGAGTAAGATTGTTTTCCTTTTATCTGTCATATCATGGGTGCAGACTTTTCTATTGCTTTTAAAAAAGTTAATACTTCACAATTTACTCCTGTGCCCATAAAGCCTTTACACCCCTTCTCTACTTACTTGTTTTTCTTATCAAAACACAACTTTGTTGTATTTCAGGGCTAGAATTCAAGGAAATTAGTTTGAACTGTTCTTTTGATAACAGAAATAGAGAGGGCTGTTACAGCCCAACGTGTTTCTTGGTTGGGAATTTCAAGATTGTGTCCTTTTCCTTATTCACTTCCTGGAATCCTTAGCCTCTGAAAGGAAGCTTTTCTGTGCCACGTGACTGGAAGACCCAAATTCTCATTGATTTTAAGCATAAATTTTTTAAAAGTATGTTTAAAAATCAAGCAATGAACCTATCATATAACAGATGTACAGAAATACTTCTGTACCTCTAGAGGAATTGATCTAAAATGTTTGCTTTTTTTAGTTTGTAGTATAATCTTGATTCCTTCTAGAGGCTATTCCAGTACTGACCAGGGTAGCCTATCCTTTCTCCAGCAGATCTTCCTGACCCAGGAATTGAACTGGGGTCTCCTGCACTGCAGGCAGACTCTTTACCAACTGAGCTGTCGGGGAAGCCCGGTCCAATGTTAGGCTGTATATATTTAAGTAGAAGAGAGGAATTCTGTTTCCTGTGTACCCAGCCAGCTTTTTGTTCGATAAGATGTTGCCCATATTCCTATCATTCCACTTTTTGGTCCTTAAAGAGAACCTCATCCACAGGGCTTCACCCAGAAATGAGCTCATTGCTAAGTGTGGTTGTAGGTTGGGTGTTATATGTAATGTGAATAGCATATGACTTCCATATTAATTTTAAGTGTCTTTATTTAGAGAATGGTAATTTGAAAGAAAAAGATATACTCATTTTGCCCCTTGACCTGACTAACAGAAGTTCCCATGAAATGGCTACCAAAGCAGTTCTCCAGGAGTTTGGCAGAGTAAGTAGCATTTTGAGTGCATGAATCTTGCTCTGAAGTAGCTGCAAAAGAGATTCCCATCTGTGGTGCTATCATTCAAAGGGTTGTGCCTAAGGGTTGGTTCATAAAGCATCTCACTTCATCTCAAGGCCCCGGCTGGGTCTCTTAATCTCTGAATCAGTGGCTTTATGTATTAATAATTGGAACTTTTCCTACCTTAATAAATTAACTCCTCCATGTAGAACAAAAGAAGCTAAAGATTCACTGGACCTTTTATTTGTGACATTATTTTCCATAAAAAGTCACTTAAGGTGGGAGTTTAATTCCATAGGTGAATTTTGGTTTTATCTTTTCTATTGCTGACCTCTGGAAATGTACTGTCTTGTTCCATTGATTCATCAAGTTAACAATATAACCAACCATTCCTAGGAATTCCAACAATCCATCTAAGTCATCCCTACAGTACCCCCTTTCTGATTTTCTTTACTTAGATTGACATTCTGGTCAACAATGGTGGAGTATCCCAGCGTGCTTTGTGTGTGGACACCAGCCTGGATGTCTTCAAGGAGCTAATAGAGCTTAACTACTTAGGCACGGTGTCCTTGACAAAGTGTGTTCTGCCTCACATGATTGAGAGGAAGCAAGGAAAAATTGTTACTGTGAATAGCGTTGTGGGAATTATAGCTGCGCCCCTTTCTACTGGATATTGTGCCAGCAAACATGCTCTTCGGGTAAGTCTTGTCAAAACTCAACTCTGATAGAACTGACCTGAATGTGTGTATGGAACATTTACTGCAAGAGATCATTGGAACTAGGTAGTGATGTTTGGAGACAGAGAGATCCAAGAAGATCTTGGGTAGAAGACTTACTCAGAAGGTGCTAAAAAGACTTGAGCCTCACATGCCTCTTCCTAATTCAGCAAACATGCAATGAGTACCTACACTGTGTCATACACTGCAACATATCCTGGGAATATAAAGATGATATGATTCTTGCCCTTACAAACTGTATAGTCTAGTTGACATGTCTCCCTTTACCTTGTCCTCATTTCTACTACATCTTCATGGCAAATTGGGGTCTACCCCTGTTTCTTCTACACACATTTCAAGATTCTACATACACTTACTTGTCCTTCTCATTTCTGTGACTTTGTTTCCTTCCCCTTTGTTGTTGGTGTTTATTTTACCTGAATTTCTAAATGTACATGCATAACAGAAATAGAAACGTCCCTCTGGGTGATTAGCCCTGAGCTTCAAATCCCTACTGGGACTAGCCTTGCCTCTGTTTACTCTGACTTCATTGGAAGAAGAAAATCTAGTTAAGGCAGAGTCTAGGAGAAAGTTTAATTTGGCTTGTGTAACTTAATGAGATATGAGTATTCAGTTCAGTTCAGTCACTCAGTCGTGTCTGACTCTTTGTGACCCCATGAATTGCAGCACGCCAGGCCTCCCTGTCCATCACTAACTCCCGGAGTCCACCCAAACCCATGTCCATCGAGTCGGTGATGCCATCCAACCATCTCATCCTCTGTCGTCCCCTTCTCCTCCCGCCCCCAATCCTACCCAGCATCAGGGTCTTTTCTAATGAGTCAACCCTTCGCATGAGGTGCCCAAAGTATTGGAGTTTCAGCTTCAACATCAGACCTTCCAATGAACATCCAGGATTGATCTCTTTTAGGATGGATTGATTGGATCTCCTTGCAGTCCAAGGGACTCTCAAGAGTCTTCTCCAACAACACAGTTCAAAAGCATCAATTCTTCGGCGCTCAGCCTTCTTCACTGTCCAACTCTCACATCCATACATGACCACTGGAAAAACCATAGCCTTGACTAGACGGACTTTTGTTGGCAAAGTAATGTCTCTACTTTTAAATATGCTATCTAGGTTGGCCATAACCTTCCTTTCAAGGAGTAAGCATCTTTTAATTTCATGGCTGCAGTCACCATCAGCAGTGATTCTAGAGCCCCAAAAAATAAAGTCTGACACTGTTTCCACTGTTTCCCCATCTATTTCCCATGAAGTGATGGGACCAGATGCCATGATCTTAGTTTTCTGAATGTTGAGCTTTAAGCCAACCTTTTCACTCTCCTCTTTCACTTTCATCAAGAGGCTCTTTAGTTCTTCTTCACTTTCTGCCATAAGGGTGGTGTCATCCGCATATCTGAGGTTATTGATATTTCTCCCGGCAATCTTGATTCCAGCTTGTGTTTCTTCCAGCCCAGCGTTTCTCATGATGTACTCTGCATAGAAGTTAAATAAGCAGGGTGACAATATACAGCCTTGACGTACTCCTTTTCCTATTTGAAACCAGTCTGTTGTTCCATGTCCAGTTCTAACTGTTGCTTCCTGACCTGCATACAGGTTTCTCAAGAGGCAGGTCAGGTGGTCTGGTATTCCCATCTCTTTCAGAATTTTCCACAGTTTCTTGTGATCCACACAGTCAAAGGCTTTGGCATAGTCAATAAAGCAGAAATAGATGTTTTTCTGGAACTCTCTTGCTTTTTCGATGATCCAGCAGATATTGGCAATTTGATCTCTGGTTCCTCTGCCTTTTCTAAAACCAGCTTGAACATCTGGAAGTTCACGGTTCATGTATTGCTGAAGCCTGGCTTGGAGAATTTCGAGCATTACTTTACTAGCATGTGAGATGAGTGCAATTGTGCGGTAGTTTGAGCATTCTTTGGCATTGCCTTTCTTTGGGATTGGAATGAAAACTGACCTTTTCCAGTCCTGTGGCCACTGCTGAGTTTTCCAGATTTGCTGGCATATCTTGTGCAGCACTTTCACAGCATCATCTTTGAGGATTTGAAATAGCTCAACTGGAATTCCATCACCTCCACTAGCTTTGTACGTAGTGATGCTTTCTAAGGCTCACTTGACTTCACATTCCAGGATGTCTGGCTCTAGGTGAGTGATCACACCATCGTGATTATCTGGATCGTGAAGATCTTTTTTGTACAGTTCTTCTGTGTATTCTTGCCACCTTTTCTTAATATCTTCTGCTTCTGTTAGGTCCGTATGAGTATTAGAAATGAATAAATTTTTAATGTTGGCTTAAGAATGGATAAGAAGAAACTACCTATGTACACTATAACATGAAGCAAATTAAATTGTAAGGCCAACAGGAGGAAAATGATTAAGAGAGACATGTGATATTTAATTAATGCCGTTGAAGGTCAGTTTATGTAGAATGTTTCACTGTTGGAATAAGACGCAATAGCTGAATGGTCATCAATTTCATGAAAATTTGAAACTTTGGTTCCATAGGATCCTCTTGCTGCTGTGAAGAGCAGACAATTGCAGAGAGTGATGAAACCAAATATTCACTGATGATTTCCTCATATTTGGTAATGGGGTGTCAGTTACTTCCAGCAGGGCAGTTGGGCAACTCTCAGGCAGGCACATGAGGAAAGGTGGCCACCCCATCTGTTTGGTACCCAGTATCCCATAAGACATGCAGGATGCTTTCAATCAAACACAGTAGGAGTTGTCTGGCCTGCCCTCCAAGACTGTTTTGTACTGGATTTGATTGTCTGATACCATGTGTCAAGTTGAGATCTAGTTATACCAGTAGCCAAACACTGAAACCAGGAGTCTCTTTTTGAAGGGCACATTTCCTTCCCCGATACCCAGCAAGCTAGAGAGTGAACTTACTTGTTGAAAAGTTCACACACTATACTAGATGTGATTTCAAGCAATGAAAGGTTTTAGTGTGTGGAGTATTGGCTTTCATGGTGTCCTCTCCCCTCTTTTGCTCTAGAGGGGCAGAAGGTTAAAGTTCATTCATTCATTTACGAAGCCTTTTTTCCTGTCCATCTGAGTCAGGCACTGTATTAGTCTCGGACAGCACAAACCCTCAAAGGCCTTGTGTTTGTTAGGCATCAGCATTAAAGGCTGGTAACTGTTTATGTTATTGGATCATAAATGAATGTACTTATGTTGGCTGCTTAGGCTTTTCAAAGTTAACTCAGTTTATCACAATGTAGTCTTGGAATATTTCCTGATTTAGGAGAAGAGATGAGGAGAAGTAGATGTTTACTTCCTATTTGGTTTAGAAATGGTCAGTATCTTTTAAGTCTAGAGGGTCTAGCTTGTTTTTACAAAAGTCATTGAGTAAGCAATCATATTATATTTTTAACTAGCCGTGTACTCTCTTACTGTACCTAAAATATAAATTTTTGCTGAAACTAATTGTCTCTTCAGATAGTAATTGAAAAAATGGAACTGTTTCTCTATGATAGTTTCCCTTAAGTACTAATTCCAACTTGCTCCCTGTTGCCCTAGCATCTGTACTTTAGGGCACTTTGAGGGATCATCAAAAGAAATCCAGCCTCAATGATGCTCAGTGAACATGCAACCCTTTTGGAGTGGGGAGCTGGCGTTCAAGGGTAGTCTCTCACTTATCCAGTGCAAAATCACTGATGGCACAAGCTAAACCACTGCCATCGGGGAGATGAACCACTCATACCTGTAAAGAGTTAAGAATGCCTGTTCTAGATTGCCTGCGGTCTTATGTTTAAAAATGCCTCATCTTGTGTAATTACATTCCCTGTCCTTTACTCAGGCAGTTCAGAACACATTTTGATAATGTGCTGCTATTGTCCTTCATAAAAAGTTGAAGAAAAGTAATTTTGTACTATTAGTAAACAAGAGATATGTGTCTGTATTTATTATTATTATTTTTTTTTCTATTAGGGATTTTTTAATACCCTCCGAACTGAACTTGCCACCTACCCAGGTATAACAATTTCTAACATTTGCCCGGGACCTGTGCAATCAAATATTGTGAAAAATGCCCTAACTGAAGAAGTCACAAAGGTAAAATTTCTAGTTGGGGAGTAATTTGAATGCTTTAGTAGTCATACCCTGGCCTTACATCACTATGCCTCAGGGTTTTCATGTTAGAATCCCTTATGAATTATTTACATAACTTAACTCAGCATTAGGAAAATTGTTAAGGTTAGCTGATAGTGCTTTGGCATCCAGCTTTAGTAACAGCTAAACAAATTACTAAGATACTGCTTATAAGTGATCCACTATTATGTGGGCTATTAATATTTTAAAAACCCAGTTTTAATCAATTCACAAATCATAGCAATGTTGAAAGTTCTGTGTGGCTGAATTTTAGTAAATTAAATCTTACCGGGATTTTAAAAGGGATTATGGTGAAGGAACTTAGCAAAAAACCCCCTTATTGAGATGTAATAGTTTTAGGTTGGCCTCACCCAGGCCTGTGCTTACCTCAGCTCATAGATTACATGTAATTAATCTATCAAATGAACAATAAATGTCTCATGAAGAATCCAGTATCACTCCATAATACAAAAAACTCTCTAAAGACTATGAAATTTTCCTTCTCCTCCACTAATATTTCTACTGAGATATAAATCTATATGTTTCCGTGTAAATGTTTACATATACAATTTATATTTTGCATTTTCTATGGAGGCACTATAGTAAAATAGAATAAGCACACTGTTACAGGAATCAAGGGACCTGGAATATAGAACTGGTTACTACTAAATGGTCTGTGTGAGCACAGATAAAAGTGACTGCCTTTCTGGGCCTCAGTTTATTCGTAAAACGGTAGTGGGTTAACTAGAGTAGCAGTACCAAATTTTTTCAATATCAAGAAACCACTTTTATCTTCTTTCTGTATTTCATCCTCATGGACTCCATGTTTTATAGAACTTCATTTGCTAAATGTATGTATTAACAATTTGTTTAAAATTTTTATTATTAAAGTGACATAGAGTTATCATTAAGTACTTTAAGATGGTACAATTCTAACTAAAAGTGAATAACTGTTATCTTTTAGTTATCCTGCACACTTATCTGGTTAAGTGTATGAATTCCATTAGGTCTTCTGAAATATATAGCTTATGTGTGCATGCTTAGTCAGGTCTGACTCTGTGACCTCATGGACTGCAGCTCACTAGGCTCCTCTGTCCGTAGAATTTTCCAGGCAAGATTACTGAAGTGGGTTGCCATTTCCTCCTTCAGGGCATCTTCTGGACCTAGGGGTCGAACCCGCGTCTCTTGCATCTCTTTCAATGGCAGGTGGGTCCTGTGCCACCTGGGAAGCCCACAAATTGCTTACAGGCACCCCTTAGTGCCTATGGGGACTCCTGAGGGGCATGAGGCCACAGTAAACGAATCACTCAACTGGATGTCTCCTAAAAGTTCTGTGAGATACCCTAGATAAATACTCATCACTCAACGAATTTTTCAAAATTTTCTTAGACTACAGGCAGCACTGCAGACCAGTCCTACAAGATGGCAACCAGTCGTTGTGTGCGGCTGATGTTAGTCACCATGGCCAATGATTTGAAGGAAGTTTGGATCGCCGATCAGCCTTTTTTGCTAATGGTCTATTTGTGGCAATATATGCCAACCTGGGCCTGGTGGTTAACCAACAAAGCAGCAAAGAGAAGGATTGAGAACTTCAAGAGTGGTGTGGTAAGTCCAATTTATACATTTCTTAATTCATATCAATCTTGTAGGAAAGTAAGAAATTTTCCAATGCTTAAAAACTTTTCTTACAAAAAAAAAAACAAACTTTTCTTACTAACCATCTGCCAATCTCATGATATATTAATAAATACAAAAGATGTAAAAAGTTTTCCATCCCCAATGCATATCTGTCAGTTTACTGTAAATTACTACTGGTCTTGGAGAAAGTTTTCTACAAGGTAAAAATCAAATCAAGGATTGCCATTTTTTTCTTCTACGTTGCTGTTTGGCCAGTGTATGTGCCAAAATGCTTTTTCTCCACCATGTCTCCCCACAAACTCCAACCCATCCTACAAGTCTCTACATTCTGTAAGTGTCACCTCCTTGGGTTGATACCTGGCCTCCCCTCCCATGTCTCCCCAGGACTAGGTGCACGTCAGCCCTCTTGTCAAAGCACTTCCACACTATTAGAGATGTAGTCTCACCTGTAGTACTGGTTCCTTTGACTTTGTTCCAGAAGGTCAGTTTGCACATCTGAAATGTGCTTATGTCCGTGTTTAGGAAAACTTGCTGATGGCTTATTCTTTCAGCACTCATTTTTCCAGAAAAGTGAGGAATGTTAAATGAACTGGTGAAAAAAGAAACAAAAAACCGAAAACCCAAACAAAATACTTAAAGAGACTTAAAGGTTATAAAACTTTCAGTATGCACTAACATGTTTAGAGCTTGAAAAATCACGAAGAGGGCTATTCATTTTATACTAACCAGTTTGTTTTGGGTCAAAACATTTATAAGTGATTTCTTAATGTTGGAACTTGGTACTGTGGGGTGGTTCTAAAGGTGGAGCTTCATAAAGTATTGCATCAGTTTGAAATTTAGAGGACAGCAGATAAAGCAGCATTGTGCCCAGTGATAGATAAGAGTTGAGGGGCAAAGGCCACCTTACTAAAGAGGTGAACCAACATCCTGGTTAAAAGCATGGAGCAAGGTGCTGGGCTACCTACGCTGAAATCCCAGCTCTACCCAATACTCATCCTAAGATCCCAGGCAAGTTATTTCTCTTATCTCAATCTCCCCATCTACAATGCTTTGGCCACCTGATGTGAAGAACTGACTCATTAGAGAAGACCCTGATGCTGGAAAAGATTGAAGGCAGGAGGAGAAGGGAATGACAGAGGATGAGATGGTTGGATGGTATCACCGACTTGATGGACATGAATTTGAGCAAGCTCTGGGAATTGGTGATGGACAGGGAAGCCTGGTGTGCTGCAGTCCATGGGGTTGCGAAGAGTCGGACATGACTGAGTGACTGAACTGAACTGAACTGAACCATCTACAAAATGAAGATTACTATTGATAGTAGCACCTAGTCATAGGATTGTTATGGGGCTTAAATGAGTTAGTGTGTGGAAAGCTCTTAAAACATACCCTGGTGTGTTACAGTCATTAAGTATTAGCTGTTACTGCTTTTGTTTTGATGGCAGGAGGATATTTAGCAAACAGACAGTAAAGATTAAAGAATTAAATAATATGGCAGAGGGAGAATGCATTATAGAAATCACTGTTTCAGAGGGGAAAGAAGGACTAAGGCCTAGAGTTTCAGTCCCATTGTAGCAGTTGTTGTTCGTAAGAAGGTAATTTTGTTTTGTTTACGGAATACCAACAGAATACCTAACAAATCTTGGGCTTCCTGAGTGCTTCAGTAAAGAATCCACCTGCCAATGCAGGAGATGCAGGTTCGATACGTGGGTCAGGAAGATTCCCCTGGAGAAGGAAATGGCCAGCCACTCCAGTATTCTTGCCTGGGAAATCCCATGGACAGGGGAGCCTGATGGGCTATACACCATGGGGTTGCAAAAATGTCAGACACGACTTAGCAACTAAACAACAGCAGCGTAAATATAGGCATTGCATTACATCTAACATTTGCTAAAAATCGTGACTTCTCTCTTCCTACCAACATAATTGAATTATTGCTTATTACATCGTCTGACTCCTTTATCACTTTATGATAAACTGGGCATCCTTTCATTTCCCCAAATCATTCTGAGATATATCTTATTCTTTACACAAAACCCTATAAACTTTAAAAAGTTGTTCATTTTTTTTTGTTTCTCTCCTCATTGCTCTTTCCTCCCTACTGTTATTTTGTATTGTGTATATTCATCTCCTTATTGAAATTTGTTTGTAAGAATCTCAGTTAAGAGATTGCCACTATTATTCCCAAACTAAATGTTGTTGTTATTCAGTCACTAAGTTGTGTCTGACTCTATGATCTCATGGATTATAGCACCCCGGGCTCTTCTGTCCTTCAGTATATCCTGGAGTTTGCTCAAATTCATGTTCATTGAGTCGGTGGTGCTATCTAACCATCTCATCCTCTGTTGCCCTCTTTTCCTTTTGCCTTCAATATTTCCCAGCATCAGGGTCTTTCCCAGTGAGTCAGCTCTTCTCATCACGTGGGTATTGGAGCTGCAGCCTTAACATCAGTCCTCCCAATGAATATTAAGGGTTGCTTTCCTTTAGGATTGATTTGATTGATCTCCTTGCAGTCCACCGGACTCTCAAAAGTCTTCTCCAGCACCACAATTTGAAAGCATCAATTCTTTGGTGCTCACCCTTCTTCATGATCCACCTCTCAAATCCATACATGCCTACTGGAAAAACTATGGCTTTGACTATACAGACCTTTGTTGGCAAAGTGATGTCTCTGCTTTTTAATACATTGTCTAGGTTCATCATAGCTTTCCTTCCAAGGAGCAAGTCTTTTAATCGCATGGCTGCAGTCATTGTCCACAGTGATTTTGGAGCCCAAGAAAAGAAAATCTGTCAGTGCTTCCACTTTTCCCCCTTCTATTTGCCATGAAGTGATGGGACCAGATCCCATGATCTGATTTCTTTGAATGTTGAGTTTTAAGCCAGCTTCTTCACTCTCCTCTTTCACCTTTACCAAGAGGCTCTTTAGTTCCTTTTTACTTTCTGCCATTAGAGTGGTACCATCTGCATATCTGAGGTTGTTGATATTTCTCCCAGCAGTCTTGATTTCAGCTGGTGATTCATCCAGCCCAGCATTTTGCATGATGTACTCTGCATAGACGTTAAATAAGTCGAGTGACAATATACAGCCGTTTCGTACTCCTTTCCCAATTTGGAACCAATTGTTCAACATCCAGTTCTAACTGTTTCATCTTGACCCACATCCAGGTTTCTCAGGAGACAGGTAAGGTGGTCTCTTAAAGAATTTTCTGCAAATTGCTGTGGTCCACACAGAGGCTTTAGTGTAGTCAGTGAAGCAGAAATAGATGTTTTTCTGGAATTCCCTTGCTTTCTCAATGATCCAACAAATGTTGGCAATTTGATCTCTGGTTCTTCTGCCTCTTTGAAACCCACCTTGTACATCTGGAAGTTCTTGGTTTGCGTACTGCTGAAGCCTAGCTTGAAGGATTTTGAGTATACCTTTGGCTGGCACATGAAATGAGCACAATTGTACAGTAGTCTGAACATTCTTTGGCATCGCCAAATGAACCAAGTTCATTCTGTTGTTTTCTTGTCATCTCCTGCTTGACCACATTCAATTTACCTTGATTCATGGATCTAACATTCCAGGTTCCTATGCAATATTATTCTTTACAACATTAGACTTTACTTTCACCACCAGACACATCCACAAAAATACTGTTTCCGCTTTGGCCCAGCCACTTAATTCTTTATGGAGCTATTAGTAATTGCCCTTTGCTCTTCCCCAGTAGCATATTGGACACCCTCTGACCTTAGGGGGCCCATTTTCTGGTGTCCTATCTTTTTGCCTTTTCATACTGTCCATGAGGTTCTCTAGGCACAAATTTGTTTCTGTTCTTTAGGCTAGGAACAGTATGTCTGGAACTTTGTTTTGATGAATTATTATTAATTTTAGGCATCAAAAACAGTAGCATCATTGAATTTTGTGTTATAATTTGCTTTTGTTTTATTTAGTGTAAATCCTTGAAAGTAGTAAATGGGTATCTCCCCAAATGAAATGTCACCTCTTAGAAATTATTGAATTGCTGTTTTATGCTTTAAACAATATACTAAAAGTTCACAAATGATTTTGGAGTTATCTTTCAAGTATTTTAATTCTAAAGACTCTTTGTATTTATTAAAGCAAGCCAGTGTAGGTATGACATGCTGATCAGAAGAGTAATAGTAGAAATTTCAGCATTTATGAAATGGCATACTCAGATGTTAACAAGTGACAGGGAAATAATGTTGCTAAGCCCTTTAGGGATATTTTGTGTAGCTCTAGAATTTTGGCTATGATTTTTATTCCTATTTAAATATTTTCCCAAGGATTTATAAGGATTCTCAACAGTGAATCATAATGATATAGCTCCTCAAAATAGAAGGAATTAGTTGTCAAAAGCTGGGATAGAAGAAACTGATTCATGTTTCTGTTATTCTGTTATAGGATGCAGATTCCTCTTATTTTAGAAGCGTGAAAAAAAAACATGACTAAGGAGTACTTGCATTTTTCAAGCCACTGCAAAGAGAAATGGAAAACACGCAAAACAGCGATCTTCTTACACATTGAAGAATAATTTGTCATTTTATTTCTTAATAGGTACAACTTTCCTTTCAATATGTAATAAATAACAAGAATGACAGGAGTCTTGCAATAAATATGTTAATACATGTTACATTCCTGGGTAATGTACTCTAGTATATATGCTTAAAATCTAGGTTAGCAGAATGCTAACCAAAGAATTACAGCAATCCATTTACCATAAATGCATGGACTATTACATGAAGCAGAGTGCTGGATAGCGGGCAGATACAAAGAAGTGTCTGAAAAGGTCCTGCCTCCAAGGTGCTTACACTCTCTTGGAAGAGTTCACAGGTACAAATGACTGGAATTTGACGCCATAGGTAGGACTCATAGCAGCCATTATTATTATTATTATTTTTAATAAATTTATTTACTTTAGTTGGGGGCTAATTACTTTACAATATTGTAGTGGTTTTTGTCATACACTGACATGAATCAGCCCTGGGTTTACATGTGTTCCTCATCCTGAACCCCCCTCACATCTCCCTCCCCATCCCATCCCTCTGGGTCATCCCATTGCCCCAGCCCTGAGCATTTGTCTCATGCATCGAACCTGGAATGGTGTTCTGTTTCACATATGATAATACATGTTTCGATGCTATTCTCTCAGAACGTCCCACCCTCACCTTCTCCGTCAGAGTCCATAAGACTGTTCTATGCATCTGTGTCTCTTGTTCTGTCTCGCATATAGGGTTATCGTTACCATCTATCAAATTCCATATATATACATTAGTATACTGTATTGGTGTTTTTCCTTCTGGCTTACTTCACTCTGTATAATGGGCTCCAGTTTCATCCATCTCAATAGAACTGATTCAAATGTATTCTTTTTAATGGCTGAGAAATATTCCATTGTGTATATGTACCAGAGCTTCCTTATCCATTCGTCTGCTGATGGACATCTAGGTTGCTTCCATGTCCTGGCTATTATAAACAGTGAGCAGCCATTATTTTTAAAAACCTGTTATATGTCATTTGCTGTACTGAGGTGGTTTGTAATTAGTTAATTAACTTATTCCTCATAACAGCCCTCTAAGGTAGGTGGTATTATCCACCTTTGTAGATGAAGAAAGAAATGCCCAAAGCAAGTAGATGTTACTTTCCCAAGGTCACAGAGCTAGTAATGGGTAAAGCCTGGGTTAAACTCAGCTCAGGAAGATTCCATTGGTGACTTCTTACTTTAGTTATTATTGTCAATTTTACTTCAATCTTTAGCGTCTTACAGTAGAAAACATGCATAGGCTACAACAACAGAAAACCAACAAATGTTCCTTGACTATTTACTATCAAGGGAGAAGAACAGGGGAAGAAAAACATGGTTCTCATTGATAAGTGGTTCACATTTTAGTTGTAGATAAGGTTCAGTTCAGTTCAGTTTAGTTCAGTCACTCAGTCGTGTCTAACTCTTTGCGACCCCACAGACTGTACCACACCAGGCTTCCCTGTCCATCACCAATTCCTGGAGCTTGCTCAAACTCCCATCTCCTCCAATTCCCGAAGCTTCCTCATGTTCATTGAGTCGGTGATGCCATCCAACCATCTCATCCTCTGTCACCCCTTCTTCTCCTGCCTTCAGTCTTTCCCAGCACTAGGGTCTTTTCCAATGAGTCAGTTCTTCACATCAGGTGGCCAAAGTACTGGAACCATCAGTCCTTCCAATGAATATTCAGGACTGATTTCCTTTAGGATTAACTAAATCCCAAGGTTGGATATCCTTGCAGTCCAAGGGACTCTCAAGAGTCTTCTCCAACGCCACAGTTTAAAAGCATCAATTCTTCGGCACCCACGTTTCTTTATGGTCCAACTCTCACATCCATACATGACCACTGGAAAAACCATAGCTTTGACTAGATGGACCTTTGTTGGCAAAGTAATGTCTCTGCTTTTTAATATGCTGTCTAGGTTGGTAAAGAATCTGCCTGCAATGCAGGAGACCTGGGTTCAATCCCTGGGATGGGAAGATCCCCTGGAGAAGGAAATGGCAGCCCACTCCAGTATTCTTGCCTGGAGAATCCCATGGACAGAGGAGCCTGGCAGGCTACAATCCATGGGGTCGCAAGAGTCAGACACAACTTAGCGACTAAACCACCACCACCACTAGGTTGGTCATAGCTTTTCTTCCAAGGAGCAAGTGTCTTTTAATTTCATGTCTGCAGTCATCATCTGCAGTGATTTTGGAGCCCAAGAAAATAAAGTCTGTCACCATTTCCATTGTTTTCCCATCTATTTGCCATGAAGTGATGGGACCAGATGCCATTCAGTTTTCTGAATGTTTTAAGCCAAATTTTTCACTCTCCTCTTTAATTTTCATCAAAAGACTCTTGGCTCTTTAGTTTTTCTTCACTTTCTGCCATAAGGGTTGTGTCATCTGCATATCTGAGGATTTTGATATTTCTCCCAGCAATCTTGATTCCAGCTTGTGGAAGGTGTAAATGGTAGAGTGACACCATGAGGTACGGCATGGGGTACAACATAAAGCAAGTAAAAGCAATGGAATAAATGCACACATGGCAACATCCTAGAGCATAGTGATGAGTGAAGAAAGCAAATGATGAACTATAACACAATTCTGTTTAGATACACTTAAATTTCTGTGCATAGAAGATAGTGCTCATTTTGCCCACAGGGGATCCCAGATAATGGGATTAGACACAGGCTGGGAAATAATGTTTGGTTTATTTAAAGATTTTGAAACACAAGATGGAGAATTTCAGCAGCAACCTGTGTCCACTGATGGATAAAGAAAATGTGGTATATAAATATTGATACAATGCAATAACTCAGCCATTAAAAAACATCTTGCCACTTGAGACAACATGGATGGATCTAGAGAGGTATTATGCTAAGTGAAATATGTCAGACAAAGAAAAATACCACATAATCTCACTTATATGTATAATCTAAAAAACAGAACAAAACAAAAAAACAGACACATAGCCACAGACAACAGACAGGTGACTGATCGGAGGGGGAAAAATAGGTGAAGGGGATTCAGAGGTACAAACCTCTAGTTATAAGCCCCTGTGGGTTTGTTCCTATTGTCTGTTGTTCTTGGATTTTGATCATGTTGTCTTATCTCCTCAGGTGTTTTATTTTAGATTTTCCAACATAAATATGAAAAAATATAAAAATAATTAAAAGGTCCAAAGAAGATTTACATTTGCTCAGGGTAGTAGCTAGGTACACTACAAATCCAGGATCACCTCAATCCAGTTTTGAAAAGATTTGAGCTTAGACATTCAGTCGTGTCTGACTCTTTGCGACCCCATGGACTGTAGCCCATCAGGCTCCTCTGTCCTTGGGATTTTCCAGGCAAGAATACTGGAGTGGGCTGCCATTTCCTTCTCCAGGAGATCTTCCTGATCCAGAATCGAACCAGGGTCTCCTGCATTGCAGGCAGATTCTTTACCAGGTGAGCTACCAGGGAAGCCCCCTTGAGAAGACTGAAAAGATTCAAAATTGATCTATTTTTTTTTTACCCTCCTTCTTTGGAGAGCCCTGGACTCCATCTTTAACACTTTAACTTACTAGGAAGTGTGCCAAAAGTGTTAGTTATCTACCCAGTCACCTCCTCCTGAATCAGCCAATGTTCCTAGAAGAAAAGCAGCTCAAATGCTGAGCTCAGGTTTCGAAGTTTTGTTCTGCCTTGGGTCTTGGTGATACAGTCATTCACTATCTTCTTGATTCACTGATACTTTTGACACAGATTTGAAAATCTTTTGCACAGCTTCCCTAGTTCTCTGTGAGACGTCTGATGTGAATTACGTGTGCACTACTAAAAGTGGAAGTCAGAGAAGCTGGTTTTAGGGCAAGTTCAATAAGGTCAAGCTATTTTGATTGTATCAGATGGAGATAAATGGTTCCATATACAGGTGCAGCGCTAAGAGAGTTTGAGTACATGTATTTGAACCTACCGCACAATTGCACTCATCTCACATGCTAGTAAAGTAATGCTCAAAATTCTCCAAGCCAGGCTTCAGCAATATGTGAGCTGTGAACTTCCAGATGTTCAAGCTGGTTTTAGAAAAGGCAGAGGAATCAGAGATCAAATTGCCAACATCCGCTGGATCATTGAAAAAGCAAAAGAGTTCCAGAAAAACATCTATTTCTGCTTTATTGACTATGCCAAAGCCTTTGACTGTGTGGATCACAAGAAACTGTGGAAAATTCTGAAAGAGATGGGAATACCAGACCACCTGCCCTGCCTCTTGAGAAAACTGTATGCAGGTCAGGAAGCAACAGTTAGAACTGGACATGGAACAACAGACTGGTTCCAAATAGGAAAAGGAGTACGTCAAGGCTGTATATTGTCACCCTGCTTATTTAACTTCTATGCAGAGTACATCATGAGAAACGCTGGGCTGGAAGAAACACAAGCTGGAATCAAGATTGCTGGGAGAAATATCAATAACCTCAGATATGCAGATGACACCACCTTTATGGTAGAAAGCGAAGAAGAACTAAAGAGCCTCTTGATGAAAGTGAAAGAGGAGAGTGAAGAAGTTGGCTTAAAGCTCAACATTCAGAAAACTAAGATCATGGCATCTGGTCCCATCACTTCATGGGAAATAGATGGGGAAACAGTGGAAACAGTGTCAGACTTTATTTTTTTGGGCTCCAAAATCACTGCAGATGGTGATTGTAGCCATGAAATTAGAAGATGCTTACTCCTTGGAAGGAAAGTTATGACCAAACTAGACAGCATATTTAAAAGCAGAGACATTACTTTGCCAACAAAGGTCCGTCTAGTCAAGGCTATGGTTTTTCCAGTAGTCATGTATGGATGTGAGAGTTGGATGGTGAAGAAAGCTAAGTGCCGAAGAATTGATGCTTTTAAACTGTGGTGTTGGAGAAGACTCTTGAGAGTCCCTTGGACTGCAAGAAGATCCAACCAGTCCATCCTAAAGGAGATCAGTCCTGGGTGTTCATTGGAAGGACTGATGTTGAAGCTGAAACTCCAATACTTTGGGCACCTCATGCGAAGAGTTGACTCATTGGAAAAGACCCTAATGCTGGGAAGGATTGGGGGCGGGAGGAGAAGGGGACGACAGAGGATGAGATGGCTGGATGGCATCACCGACTCGATGGACATGGGTTTGGGTAGACTCCGGGAGTTGGTGATGGACAGGGAGGCCTGGCATGCCGCAATTCATGGGGTTGCAAAAGTCGGACACAACTGAGCAACTGAACTGAACTGAACTGAATTTATTGATGATATGTAAGGTTTTGGGAGTGAATGTGATTGTCTATGATGAAATGTAGAATAAGAAGAGGTGGCCTGAATCATTTATTAAGAAATTCCAAAATTCAGAGGTCAGACAGAAAAGGAAAAGCAGCAAAGGCAATTGAAGAGTAGTCAGGGGAAACAAGAAAATGAAGATCATGTGGTGTCAGGGAAGCCCAAAAGAAAAAACGGTGACTCAAGCAGTTGTCAAAAGTGTCAAGTGCTGCTTAAGAAAGTGGAGTTGCTCAGTCATGTCCAACTCTTTATGACAGCATGGACTGTAGCCTACCAGGATTCTCTGTCCATGGGATTTTCCAGGCAAGAATACTGGAGTGGGTTGCCAAATAAGACAAGAATATAAAAGTAACTATAGTGTACCCTTGAACAGTGCTGGGGTTTTAATCTGTATATAATTTATAGTAGGCCCTATGTTTCCATGGAAACAATTTCAGACCATGTAGTAGCTTAGCATTTACTACTGAAAAAAACCCATGTACAAGTGAACCTGCATAGTTCAAACCTGTTGTTCAAGGGTCAACTGTAATTGGTTTGATAATATGAAAGTAAATAATGACTTTAATAAAAACTTTATTCGGGGGGGAACAGTAGAAATGGAATCCAAATGGGAACATTTTGACAAGTGAATGAAGATGAGAAAACTTGGCCATGAATGAATGGAGAGACATCGTGGCAGTTTGAGAAGAATCCATGATAAAGGGAAAGCATGGCATGGCACCATTATAATAGTGTAAATCTTTAAACAACTTAAAATGCCCATTATTTGAGGGACAGTCTAATACTCTATTATTTATATATATCAAAGTTATATAATCACTAAAACGGATAATTAGTGCTTTTTAATGATATGAGAAAATTTCCATCGGTGACAAAAAAGATATATACGTAATATATATGTGTGTATGTATGTATGTACTGTTGCTGTTTAGTTACTAAGTTGTGTTCAACTCTTGCGACTCCATAGACTGTAGCCTGCCAGACTTCTGTATATGTGTATATATATATAAATTTTTTTTCTAGCTAATCTCAATTATATAAATCATAAGCCTGAGATCCAAACTCAGATGTAACACCAAATCCCATTTTAATAACTATATTGCTTCCCCCAAAATGACTAACACACAAATCTCATGAATTCATTGACTGAAATTAGTCCAAAAAAGTATCCTTTAACATTGCTGTACTGAACTGTTTCACATAATAAAGGAATAATAGTAATAAAAACCTAATTGGTACATTTCAAATAAGTTCAGTCATTACTACAGAGAATGTATTATTGTACTACCAACCCAGGAAGCTACTACAGACTAAATAAAGGGTACTATAGATGAAAATAATAAAGGACAGAATAAAGGTAGAATAAAGGCACAATTGGAGAAGGCAATGGCACCCTACTCCAGTACTCTTGCCTGGAAAATCCCATGGATGGAGGAGCCTGGTAGGCTACAGTCCATGGGGTCGCTAAGAGTCGGACACGACTAAGCGACTTTACTTTCCCTTTTCCCTTTCATGCACTGGAGAAGGAAATGGCAACCCATTCCAGTATTCTTGCCTGGAGAATCCCAGGGACGGCGGAGCCTGGTGGGCTGCCGTCTATGGGGTTGCACAGAGTCGGACACGACTGAAGCGACTTAGCAGCAGCAGCAGCAGCAGCAAAGGCACAATAAAGGACAGAAATGGTATGGACCTAACAGAAGCAGAAGACATTAAGAAGAGGTGGCAAGAATACACAGAAGAACTATGCAAAAGATATCTTAATGACCCAGATAACCATGATGGTGTGATCACTCACCTAGAGCCAGACATTCTGGAATGCGAAGTCAAGTGGGCCTTAGGAAGAATCATTGCAAACAAAGCTAGTAGAGGTGATGGAATTCCAGCTGAGCGATTTCAAATCCTAAAAGATGACACTATGAAAGTGCTGCACTGAACACACCAGCAAATTTGGAAAACTCAGCAGCGGCCACAGGACTGGAAAAGGTCAGTTTTCATTCCAATCTCAAAGAGAGGCAATGCCAAAGAATGTTCAAACTCCTGCACAATTGCACTCATTTCACACACTAGCAAAGTAATGCTCAAAATTCTCCAAGCCAGGCTTCAGCAGTATGTGAACCAAGAAATTCCTGATGTTCAAGCTGGATTTAGAAAAGGCAGAGGAACCAGAGATCAAATTGCCACATCGTTGGATTATAGAAAAAGCAAGAGAATTTCAGGAAAACATCTACTTTCGCATCTTTGTGCTAAAGCCTTTGTGTAGATCTCAACAAACTGTGGAAAATTCTTAAAGAGATGGGAATACCAGACTGCCTTACTTGCATCCTCAGAAATCTGTATGCAGGTCAAGAAGCAACAGCTAGAACCAGACATGGAACAATGGACTGGTTCCAAATTGGGAAAGGAATACATCAAGGCTGTATATTGTCATCTTGCTTATTTAACTTATATGCAGAGTACATCATACAAAATGCTGGGCTGGATGAAGCACAGCTGGAATCAAGATTGCCAGGAGAAATATCAATAACTTCAGATACGCAGATGACACCACTCTTATGGCAGAAAGCAAAGAGGAACTAAAGAGCGTCTTGATGAAGGTGAAAGAGGACAGTGAAAAAGTTCGCTTAAAACTCAACATTCAGAAAACTAAGATCATGGCATCCGGTCCCATCATTTTATGGCAAATAGATGGGTAAACAATTGAAACAGTGAGAGACTTTATTTTCTTGGGCTCCAAAATCACTGCAGATGGTGACTGTGGCCATGAAACTAAAAAACGCTTGCTCCTTGGAAGAAAAGCTGTGACCAACATATTAAAAATATGACAGCATATTCAAAAGCAGAGACATTACTTTGCCAACAAAGGCCCATATACTCAAAGCCATGGTTTTCCCAGAGTTGGACCATAAAGAAGGCTGAGTGCCAAAGAATTGATGCTTTTGAACTGTGGTGTTGGAGAAGACTCTTGAGAGTCCCTTGGACTGCAAGGAGATCAAACCAGTCCATCCTAAAGGAAATCAGTCATGAATATTCATTGGAAGGACTGATGCTGAAGCTGAAGCTCCAATACTTTGGCCACCTGATGTGAAGAGCCGACTCATGAGAAAAGACCCTGATGCTGGGAAAGACTGAAGGCAGGAGGAGAAGAGGATGACAGAGGATGAGATAGTTGGATGGCATCACCAGCTCAATGGACATGAGTTTGAGCAAGCTCTGGGAGTTTGTAAAGGACAGGGAGGCCTGGGGTGCTGCAGTCCACGGGGTCACAAAGAGTTGGACACGACTGAGAGACTGAACAACAACAACATAGATGAAAATAAAGTAAGGTGTAGAGAAAATTCATCTCAAATGATGCAGATTCATTATTTATTCTCCTTATAAGTTCCTGTAAAAAGTTACTAAGCAGCAAAAGAATGAAAATAAAACCCTGATCACATTATGAAAATTTTTCTCCTATCTTTTTTGGCTTGAGTTCAAACAACTTAAGACAATAGTAACTGGTAGTCCTATTGGGCAAGTCATTCTTCAGAATCAGTATGTTCAGTGGAAAAGAAATGCACAATGGGCCAGATCTACAGAAAGGCCTCTAACATTCATAATCAGATGACCTTAATGTTGCTAATCCTGCTGAGTATTCACATGGTGAATGGGATGAACCCTTTCCCTTTTAAATATATCAAAATGATATCTGGGAAAAAAAAAGTGTTTTTTGGAAGTGATTTTATTAAAAGTTTTTAAGGTTTCTGAATTGAAGTATATGAAAAGAAACTGAATAGATTATATGAAAACAATCAGAGCATGTTAAATGTTAAAATAAACAGCACAAAGTTTGAAAATACTATAAAATTTAATTATATTTCAAATAAATATATATACATTTTGTAACCAGTAGGACCCATTATTATTACTGAAAAAACACTTATATGTATATCTTTTAAGCATGTAAAAATTACATAGTTGTTGACTTCTCTAAGGCAAGTCACTTAACACACATTAAAGAAAGCATTAAAAAATTCATTTTATAATCTTATACAAATGTTTTATATTTACCAAAGCCTACCACAATCCATAGGGCACAAATATTGGCCAACTAATTCTAACTTTTATATTATACATAAAGTTGTTGTTTTATACCACTAAGATATCTAAGAAAATCAACTTTACAGAGCTTAGCTTTCCTCAGGCATCTGACATGTGGGAGGAGAGAGGGAAGTCCAGTGAAGTTATAAGGAATCACAATGTTAACTTTTCTAGAATGGAAAAATAAACACATCTCATTTGCTCACAATACATTTACAAGTCAAAATGGCCTCTAAAGCAAATGTATATGGAGAGGTTTTGAAGAATAAATTGGATATCCCAGGGGAGGATCAGCTGCTTGTACTGTAAGGTTTCTTAAAAGCAGTGGATGAGCTTGGATACTGTAACGTTCCTCATCATCATTTGTGGCATAAAGCAATTCCCATGAAAGATTGGCCCACTGACCTTTAACAGCTTCAGCATTTAACTTCCCAACATAGATCAATAATTCTTGAAGGGTAAGTACTCTCCCAGTGTAAACTCCCTGTAAAGAAGAAAGGAGGTTGGAGGGAAAGAAAAAGAAGAGAGATTATATCCAGGCCTTTATTTATAAACTTAGAGAAAAACTCCTTTGTAGTTAAGCAAACTTAAACAGAAAGTAGTATATCAAAATGTACATGAGTTGCTTGACTCAAAAATCAAGAATCACTTCAATTTGGTTGCTCTCCGACTAAGCATGAAATAAAAAAATTTCCTGACAGCCATTGTACTCACTTCTTCTTACTTTCTTCTCTATTCCCTCACTCCATCTGGCCTCACCAAAACTTAAGTCATAAGTATTAATCAGTGAACAATCATCCAATTATTGAGATATATTTCATATTCCAAATAATTTAATGGCTTTTTAGTATATTCAGATACGTGTAACTATCTCCACAATTTTTGGATATTTTCAGGACCTTAAAAAGAAACTCTGTACTCTTTAGCTGCTGCTAAGTCGCTTCAGTCATGTCCAACTCTGTGCCACCCCATAGACGGCAGCCCACCAGGCTCTGCCGTCCCTGGGATTCTCCAGGCAAGAACACTGGAGTGGGTTGCCATTTCCTTCTCCAATGCATGGAAGTGAAAAGTGAAAGTGAAGTCACTCAGTCATGTCCGACTCTTCACGACCCCAAGGACTGCAGCCTACCAGGCTCCTTCGTCCATGGGATTTTCCAGGCAAGAGTACTGGAGTGGGGTGCCATTGTACTCTTTAGCTATCACCCTCCTATCCCTGATTCCCCCACTCACAAGCAACCACTAATGGTTGAGAAGTATTCATGTGTGTGTGTATGTGTGTACATCTTTATCCATTCAGCTGTCAGTGGATATTTAGGTTGCTTCCATGTCTTGGCTATTGATAAACAGTGCTGCTATGAACACTAGGGTGCATGGATCTTTTTGATTCGAGTTTTTGTCTTCTTTCAGATACATGTCCAGGAGTGGGATTGTTGGATCATATGGTAACTATTTTTAGCTTTTTAAGGAACTTTTGTATTGCTCTCCATAGTGGCTGTACCCATTTACCTCCCCACCAACAGTATAAGAGGGTTCCTTGAACTCTCCAGTCTCTCCAGCATTTATTGTTTGTGGATTTTTTTGATATTAGGTATTTTGACTAGTTTGAGGTGATATCTCATTGTAGTTTTGATGTGCATTTCTCTAATAACTGGCGATACTCAACATTTTTCATGTTCCTTGATACCATGAGTATGATGTTAGCTGTGGGTGTCATATGTGGCCTTTATTATGTTGAGGTATGTTCCCTCTATACCCCTACCTTCTGGAAAGTATTTTTTTTTTTTATCATAAATGGATGGTGAATTTTGTCAAAAGCCTTTTCTGCATTTATTGAGATGATCATATATTTTAATTTGTTAATGTGGTATATCATTTATTTTTTTGTGGATATTAAAGAATCCTTGCATTCCTCAGAAAAATCCCACTTGATCATGGTATATGATCTTCTAAATGTATTGTTGGGATAAGTGGGCTAGTATTTCAATGAAAATTTTTACATCTATATTCATCATTGATACTGGCCTGTTTTATTTATTTATTTATTTGGAGGCTAATTACTTTACAATATTGTGGTGGTTTTTGCCATACATTCACATGACTCAGCCATGGGTGTACATGTGTTCCCCATCCTGACCCTCCCACCCACCTCCCTCCTCATCCCATCCCTCAGGGTCATCCCAGTGCACCAGCCCTGAGCACCCTGCCTCATGCATTGAACCTGGACTGGCAATCTATTTCACATATGATAATAAACATGTTTCAATGCTATTCTCTCAAATCAACCCACCCTTGCCTTCTCCCACAGAGTTCAACAGTCTGTTCTTTATATCTGCGTCTCTTTGCTGTCTTGCATATAGGGTCATCGTTACCATCATCCTAAATTCCATATACATGTGTTAATATACTGTATTGGTGTTTTTCTTTCTGCCTTACTTCACTCTGTATAATAGGCTCCAGTTTCATCCACCTCATTAGAACTGATTCAAATGCATTCTTTTTAATAGCTGAGTAATATTCCATTGTGTATATGTACCCCAGCTTTCTTATCCATTCATCTGCCAATGGACATCTAGGTTGCTTCCATGTCCTGGCTATTTTAAACAGTGCTGTGATGAACACTGGGGTACATGTGTCTCTTTTTTAATTCTGGTTTCCTTGGTGTGTATGCCCAGCAATGGCACTGCTGGGTCGTATGGCAGTTCTATTTCCAGTTTTTTAAGGAATCTCCACACTGTTCTCCACAGTGGCTGTACTAGTTTGCATTCCCACCAACAGTGTAAGAGGGTTCTTTTTCTCCGCACCCTCTCCAGCATTTATTGTTTGTAGACTTTTGGATAGCAGCCATTCTGTCCAGTGTGAGATGGTACCTCATTGTGTTTTTGATTTGCGTTTCTATGATAATGAGTGATGTTGAGCATCTTTTAGCCATTTGTATGTCTTCTTTGGAGAAATGTCTGTTTAGTTCTTTGGCCCATTTTTTGATTGGGTCACTTATTTTTCTGGAATTGAGCTGTAGGAGTTGCTTGTATATTTTTGAGATTAATTCTTTGTCAGTTGCTTCATTTGCTATTATTTTCTCCCATTCTGAAGGCTGTCTTTTCACCTTGCTTATAGTTTCCTTCATTGTGCAAAAGTTTAAGTTTAATTAGGTCCCATTTGTTTATTTTTGCTTTTAGTTCCATTAATCTGGGAGGTGGGTCATAGAAAATCCTGCTATGATTTATGTCAGAGAGTGTTTTGCCTATGTTTTCCTCTAGGAGTTTTATAGTTTCTGGTCTTACATTTAGATCCTTAATCCATTTTTTATTTTTGTGTATGATGTTAGAAAGTGTTCTAGCTTCATTCTTTTACAAGTGGTTGACCCGTTTTCCCAGCATGACTTGTTAAAGACATTGTCTTTTCTTCATTGTATATTCTTGCCTCCTTTGTCAAAGATAAGGTGTCCATAGGTGCATGGATTTATCTCTGGGCTTTCTATTTTGTTCCATGGATCTATGTTGCTGTCTTTGTGCCAGTACCATACTGTCGTGATGACTGTTGCTTTGTAGTATAGCCTGAAGTCAGGCAAGTTGATTCCTCCAGTTCCATTTTTCTTTCTCAAGACTGCTTGGCTATTCGAGGTTTTTTGTAATTCAATAAAAATTGTGAAATTATTTGTTCTAATTTTCTAAAAAATCCCATTGGTAGCTTGATATGGATTGCACTGAATCTATAGATTGCTTTGGGTAGTATACTCATTTTCACTATATTGATTCTTCTGATCCATGAACATGGTATATTTCTCCATCTATTTGTGTCATCTTTGATTTCTTTCATCAGTGTTTTATAGTTTTCTATATATAGGTCTTTTCTTTCTTTAGGTAGATTTATTCCTAAGTATTTTATTCTTTTCGTTGCAATGGTGAATGAAATTGTTTCCTTAATTTCTGTTTTCTCATAGTTAGTGTACAGGAATGCAAGGGATTTCTGTGTGTTAATTTTATATCCTGCAACTTTACTGTATTCATTGATTAGCTCTAGTAATTTTCTAGTGGAGTCTTTAGGGTTTTCTATGTAGAGATCATGTCATCTGCAAACAATGAGAATTTTACTTCTTCTTTTCCAATCTGGATTCCTTTTATTTCTTTTTCTGCTCTGATTGCTGTGGCCAAAACTTCCAAAACTATGTTGAATAGTAATGGTGAGAGTGGGCATCCTTGTCTTGTTCCTGACTTTAGGGGAAATGCTTTCAACTTTCAATTTTTCACCATTGAGGATAATGTTTGCTATGGGTTTATCATATATGGCTTTTATTATGTTGAGGTATGTTCCTTCTATGCCTGCTTTCTGGAGGGTTTTTATCATAAGTGGATGTTGAATTTTGTCAATGGCTTTCTCTGCATCTATTGAGATAATCATATGGTTTTTATCTTTTAACTTGTTAATGTGGTGTATCACATTGATTGTTTTGTGGATATTGAAGAATTCTTGCATCCCTGGGATAAAGCCCACTTGGTCATGATGTATCTTTTTAATATGTTGTTGGATTCTGTTTGCTAGAATTTTGTTAAGGATTTTTGCATCTATATTCATCAGTGATATTGGCCTGTAGTTTTCTTTTTTTGTGGCATCTTTGTCAGGTTTTGGTATTAGGGTGATGGTGGCCTCATAGAATGAGTTTGGAAGTTTACCTTCCTCTGCAATTTTCTGGAAGAGTTTGAGTAGGATAGGTGTTAGCTCTTCTCTAAATTTTTGGTAGAATTCAGCTGTGAAGCCATCTGGTCCCGGGCTTTTGTTTGTTGCAAGATTACTGATTACTGTTTCGATTTCTGTCCTTGTGATGGGTCTGTTAAGATTTTCTATTTCTTCCTGGTTCAGTTTTAGAAAGTTATACTTTTCTAAGAATTTGTCCATTTCTTCCATGTTGTTCATTTTATTGGCATATAGTTGCTGGTAGTAGTCTCTTATGATCCTTTGTACTTCTGTGTTGTCTGTTGTGATTTCTCCATTTTCATTTCTAATTTTGTTGATTTGATTCTTCTCCCTTTGTTTCTTGACAAGTCTGGCTAATGGTTTCTCTATTTTATTTATCTTCTCAAAGAACCAGCTTTTAGCTTTGTTTATTTTTGCTATGGTCTCTCTTGTTTCTTTTGCATTTATTTCTGCCCTAATTTTTGTGATTTCCTTCCTTCTACTAACCCTGGGGTTCTTCATTTCTTCCTTTTCTAGTTGTTTTAGGTGTAGAGTTAGGTCATTTATTTGATTTCTCTCCTGTTTCTTGAAGTAGGCTTGTATTGCTATGAACCTTCCCCTTAGCACTGCTTTTACTGAGTCCCATAGGTTTGGTGTTGTTGTGTTTTCATTTTCATTTGTTTCTATGCATATTTTGATTTCTTCTGTTATTTGTTGGTTATTCAGAAATGTGTTATTTAGCCTTATTTAGCCTCCATATGTTTGTATTTTTCATAGTTTTTTTTCCTATAGTTGACATCTAACCTTACTGCATTGTGATCAGAAAAGATGCTTGAGATGATTTCAATTTTTTTGAATTTACCAAGGCTAGATTTATGGCCCAGGATGTGATCTATCCTGGAGAAGGTTCCGTGTGCACTTGAGAAAAAGGTGAAATTCATTTTTAGGGTGAAATGTCCTATAGATATCAATTAGGTCTAATTGGTCCACTGTATCATTTAAAGTTTGTGTTTCCTTGCTAATTTTCTGTTTAGTTGATCTATCCATAGGTGTGAGTGGGGTATTAAAGTCTCCCACTATTATCGTGTTACCGTTAATTTCCCCTTTCATATTTGTTAGCATTTGCCTTACATATTGCGGTGCTCCTATGTTGGGTGCATATATAGTTATAATTGTTATATTTTTTTCTTGGATTGATCCTTTGATCATTATGTAGTGTCCTTCTTTGTCTCTTTTCATGGCCTTTATTTCAAAGTCTATTTTATCTGATATGAGTATTGCTACTCCTGCTTTCTTTTGGTCTCCATTTGCATGAAATATCTTTTTCCAGCCCTTCACTTTCAGTCTGTATATGTCCCTAGGTTTGAGGTGGGTCTCTTATAGACAGCATATACAGGGGTCTTGTTTTTGTATCCATTCAGCCAGTCTTTGTCTTTTGGTTGGGGCATTCAACCCATTTACATTTAAGGTAATTACTGATAAGTATGACCCCATTGTAATTTACTTTGTTGTTTTGGGTTCAAGTTTATAAACCTTTTCTGTGTTTCCTGTCTAGAGAAGATCCTTTAGCATTTGTTGAAGAGCTGGTTTGGTGGTGCTGAATTCTCCGAGCTTCTGCTTGTCTGTAAAGCTTTTGATTTCTCCTTCATATTTGAATGAGATCCTTGCTGGGTACAGTAATCTGGGTTGTAGGTTTTTCTCTTTCATCACTTTAAGTATGTTCTGCCATTCCCTCCTGGCTTGAAGAATTTCTATTGAAAGATCAGCTGTTATCCTTATGTGGATCCCCTTGTGGGTTATTTGTTGTTTTTCCCTTTCTGCTTTTAATATTTGTTGTGTTTGATCTTCGTTAATTTGATTAATATGTGTCTTGGGGTGTTTCGCCTTGGGTTTATCCTGTTTGGGACTCTCTGGGTTTCTTGGACTTGAGTGGCTATTTCCTTCCCCATTTTAGGGAAGTTTTCAATTACTATCTCCTCAAGTATTTTCTCATGGTCTTTCTGTCTTCTTCTGGGACTCCTATGATTAGAATGTTGGGGCGTTTAACATTGTCCCAGAGGTCTCTGAGGTTGTCCTCATTTAATTCTTTTTTCCTCTCTGCTTCATTTCTTTCCACCATTCTATCTTCCACTTCACTTATCCTATCTTCTGCCTCAGTTATTCTACTGCTGGTTCCCTCCAGAGTACTTTTGATCTCAGTTATTGCATTATTCATTACTGACTATTTTTTATTTCTAGGTCCTTGTTAAACTTTTCTTGCATCTTCTCAATCCTTGTCTCCAGACTATTTATCTGTAACTCCATTTTGTTTTCAAAATTTTGGATCATTTTTACTATCATTATTTTGAATTCTTTTTCAGTTAGACTCCCTATCTCCTCCTCTTTTGTTGCTTTGGTGGGATTTTATCATATTCCTTTACCTGCTGAATATTTCTCTGCCTTTTCATCTTGTTTAGGTTGCTGTGTTTGGGGTGGCCTTTCTGTAAGCTGGAAGTTTGTGGTTCCTCTTTATTGTGGAGGTTCCTCCCTGTTAAGGTGTCCCAGTCATTAACCACTGGAAGAGGGAGAATCCTGTTAAAGACACTTGTAGTTTTGGGTGAGGTCTGGGATGTTCTGCAGAGCTTCCGAGCCCTCTCCCCACGGAGTCAGGGTGCCTTATCCTTCCAGTGCATTGATGAGGTCACCAACCAGGAATCTAGAGGTTTTATTCTGGCCTGTTTTTTTTTTTTTTTTTTATGGTATCTTTGTCTGGTTTTGGTATCAGGTGGTGGCCTCATAGAATGAGCTCAGCAGTGTTTCTTCCTCTGCAATTTTCTGGAAGAGTTTCAGATGGATAGGTGTGACCTCTTCTCTAAATGTCTGACAGAATTTACCTGTGAAACTATCTGGTCTTGGACTTTTGTCTCGTGGGCATTTTAAAATCATAGTTTCAATATCAGGTCATAGTTTGTATTTCTGGTTCAGTCTTGGGAGATTGTACCTTTCTAAGAATCTGCCCTTTCTTCTAGGCTGTTATTTACTTTTTTTAATTTTTGGCTGTACTGTGTGGCATGTGGGATTTTAGTTCCCCAACCAGAGTTGAACCTGTGCTGCCTGCATTGTGAGCATGGAGTCTTAACCACTGGACCACCAGGGAAGTCCCAATATAATTGATATATTTATACCTACAATGTTATCTCTATCACTGAGGTTAAATACTTTATAACTGATTTCTATTCTTTAAGGTACAAAAATGTTTAAGAAGACATTTTTAACCTTACCATATTAGGATCATATCCCAGAGAAAACAAGTACGGTTTTTCTTGTAAAACTGCTTCCTTCCACTTTTCATCAGATACCAAACCAATGTACCAGTCACTTTCATATTCTTCAAGGCAGTTAATCAACTCTTTAAAGTCTTCTATTGGACCTAAACTTGCTTTATCGATCATTAGTTTCAGACTGTACCTTAAAAAAATGGAGAAACAAAGAATTTTAAAAATCAACTTCATAGATGAAGTTGATTTTGTTAGATCAATATTTTTAAGACATTAAACTAAAATCATACATATTTCAGAGAAAGAGAAATGATAAAGAGTTAAAGCAAAAAAATCCAGCAAGCCATACAAAAAATAGATACTCCACATTAAAAAAAGAAGTACAAATTTAAGAGTATTCCCTATATAATCATAGTACATACCAAGCATTTTTTTTCATTTTTAGGAAAGTGATCATTTTTTAAAATTATAAATGGAAGAACATCTCCTTTTAGGTTATTTTTTTAAAAAAATCAACATTTTCCTGCCAATATTAAAACCTGTATGTAATCAAAATAAATTACCTGAAAGCTTTTAGGGCTAGTTGGAACAGGTCTGGTTTTTCTGTGAGCCAATCCAAGGCAAGAGACCAAGGCAAAACACCACTGTAAACTCTCAATATATGACCAGGACTAGGAATCATATTGTCTACCCCAAACAAACTAAAGTAACAAGTCATTACTGCACGAACATAGAAGTTTTTTAGAACTCTGTCCTTTGCAATTTCTTCCACTACATTTGAGGCATTTTCTTTTGAAGGAAAACATTCCAACTGCCTTAAAATAAACTGGTACCAGTCTTCTGGAAATAATGAACTCATCTCCTTCATTTTGCAATTAGGCAAACAGTTAGACATCCACTCTTCAGGTAAGCTTAATAAGTGAGAATGAGAACAACTGAACTCCATGAGAGGGATAAATGCCATAGCTTCTTGTTTTCCTTTGTCAATGGCAGGGTATCCAAGTGCAACTGCTTGGTAAAGACTCTTTTCAGTAACTGTGTTTGTTGAATGACTACCAACATTCTGTGATTCTACTGATCCGGGAATAGGCAAATTTATACCTGGCAATACTTTCAACTGATCTTTTTCATCTTTTCCTTTTTTGATAGTTGGCTCTTCACCAAAAACATCATCAGACCAGTCATCCAAATCTTCTGAATTTAAACTATCTGTGTCTTCTGGGGATTCAGTTTGTGGTTCAGTGTTCAAAGCAGGCAGGATTATTGGAGATGTTTTCCCTTTATTTTCAGTTTTGTGAACATTCTCCAGCATGCCAGACCTTCTAGAACAGTACTGAACAAGTATCCACACAAGTACTTTAACAAGGTCACTTTTAAATTCTTTTAAGTTATCATGAGAATCAATTATGCCAGACAGGACATTCCTGGCATCAGAATAGAGTTTCACAGGCAAAACAGTACAGGGTGTCAAAACATTTCCAAAGTGTTCATTAATGGAACATAGTTTTACATATTCTTCTTGTTCAAAGGCACTTTCAAAAACTTCATCAACTCTTCGAGCTTCAGCAGTGTGACAGGATGTCTCTTGCAATTCTAAACCCTAAAGAGGAAATTAAAAAGTACTTGAGCTTATGATCACTTATTACAAAAAGAAAAGTAACCAGTTTTGTAACTGTTCACGGATTGCATTCTCATAATAAAAATATGTAAAATGAAAAAAAAAAATTTAACCTGATAGCTACATCTTAATTCAAACTTAATGACACATTTTATGTTGGATATGGAAACGAAAAATAATGCTGCATTTTTAAAGACATTATAGAAATTCCAATAGAAATTGGCAAAACAATTTTAATGAGTATGACCATAATTTTAAGACTGTAGGTCAAGATTGAATCACACTTATTAAAAACTTTTTTAAATTATAAAAATTTGGGAAGGAGCAAAATTGGAAATATACAGTATGCACAAAATTTTGTATCCTTTCCATTCTACTTTATATAAGAACATTATTCTACTGTATAGATATGTCATAATTTATTTAATCAGTACCCTGTTCAAGTTTTTTAAAATTATAACATAAAAATAATAATATAGATTTATGTATTTGATTATTTTCTATCTCCTCCAACTACAATATAAACTCCATAAATCAGCTCTCTTTTGGTTACTCCTATATCCTTAGTGCCTAAAGCAGTGTCTGGCACACAGTAGGTATGCAACAAATATATACTGAAAGAATGAATACTTTGAATATATTCTTATATAAATTATAAACACATTTTGATTGCTTCCCTAAAATGAATCACCTGAAGAGGATACATCAGGTCACTGTTTACTATTATTATTATTGTAATTATTGCTTACTTATTTATACATTTTCTCAAAACTACCAGTGTTTTTAATAAAAGGCAATGCTGTTAGGTTGTACTGTGATCCCAGGAAAGAACATGGAATGTGACATTAGAAACTGCTTTTAAATGATGGCTCTGCTCAGATGCTAGTACACAATCCTGAGTAGGTCCATAACCCTCTGAGATTCCTCTCGCTTCTCTTTCAAAGAAAAACAGCCCTGGCATATAGGACTGTGAAGATTAAAGTAAGTAATAAAAGTTCTTTGTCAAATTTTTAAAAGTGTTACATGGAGCACAAAAGATTATAACAGGACCTGCGTTATTAGGTATTTTAAAACCATACCATTTAAAAAATAGAACTAAATTAAGCAATGAAAATATCGTCCATATTTTGCATGATTTTTTGCCTTCTCCTACTTGTACATGTTAGACTAGAACACTAGTTCTCAAACTTTAGGTGAGTCAGAAACACTGGGAGGCTTGTTAAAACAGACTGCTGGGCACTGCCCCAGAGTTTCTGATTTAGTAGGTCTGGGTTGAGGCCTCAAAATTTCATTTCTAATAAGTTCCCAGGAGATGTTAAAATTACTAATCTGAAGAACTGTATTTTGAGAACCACTGGACTAAAGGAACAGCTTTCTAATCACAGAAATTTTATCGAATCTGCACTAAGACAAAAAAACATTCATTCATTCACTATTCATTCAACAAATACTTAGTAAGGGCCTACTGTTCCAGGGGCTTAGGATATAGTCTCCAAATAAAAGCAAAGATCCTTGCTCTTGTGACTTTTATGTTAGAAAAGTGGGGGGACACAGGTAATCAACAATAAAATCAATAAGTAAATTACATAGTTTGTTAGAAGGTGTAAGAGCTATAAAAACAGAGAAAAAGTAAAGCAAGCCAGGAGGATTGGAAGTGCAGTCAGGATGGGAGTGGGTGTGCAATTTTAAATAGAACAGTCATAGTAGACCTTACTGAGGTGACATTTGAGCAAAGCCTTAAAGCCGGTGAGAGAGTTAGCTGTATGGTTACCTGAAAGAAGGGTGTTCCAGGCAGAAGGAACAGCCAGTATGCTGGAGTGGAGTGAGACAGTTAAAGCAGCAGGAGACAAAATAGAAAACAGGGAGCTTGACCATTTAGGGCCTTGGCTTTTACTTTGATCAAAAGAAGAAATCCTCTGTAGAATTTTGAGTAGAGAAGTGACATGATGTGACTTAGATTTTAGAGATCATTCTGGGTGGTAATAGGCTAGTTGTGGGACCAGAAGTAGAAACAGAGACCAATTAGGAAGCAATTGCAGTTACCCATGAAAAGGATGAAAGGGGCTGAGGGCAGGGTGGTGAAAGTGGTGGGATACAGGATGACAAAGGTGGAGCCAATAAGATTTCTTACTGGACTGGATGTGGGGTATAGAAGTAAACAAGGAATCAAATATCACTAGACTAAAGCCCAAATGTTTTTGAGCTGAGCTACCAGGAGAATGGAGTTGTCAGCAAGAACTGGGCCAGTCTGATATTAAGAGGTCAAGAAGAGAGAAGGAACCATCAGGGGAGACTGTCAAGGATTAATCCGTTGAAACAAGTGAAGAGATCAACTATGTCAGATGCTTCTGACAGGTCAAATAAGACCAGGTGTAAGAACTGATCATTGGATTAAGCAATTCGTCAGTCATTGGAGACCTTGACGTTAGTGGTTTTTCAGTAGTGTAACAGAAAGGGTCAAAAACTAGGGTAAGTTGAAGAGAAAATGGGAGAAATGAAAATTGGAGACATGATGATAAGCAATTCTAATAAAGCATTTTGCTCTGAAAGGAGAGAAACAGTGTTAGCAGGTAAGGGAAGTGGGGTCAAAATAAGGTTTTATTAAGTTGAGAATGCTTATATGATATAGGACTGAAGAAAATATTACTCAGTCACCTTTTTGAGATGCTCAACCAGATAAGGATAAAAAGAGTAAGAAGGGATAAAAAAGGGGCAAGTGTACTTTGTTATTATGCTCTATCATATAGTCAACACTAGTCCATCAATATGTGCATATTGAAATATACTTTAAAAATCTTAGGTGTTTTCACAAGTAATTAAAGGATACTCTTTCAAAGTGAGCTATTAAGTCTCTGATGTGTGCTTAACAAAAATTTTAACTTGTAAAAGAGAGATTTCAAATGCACAATGACCTTAATGTTAACACAGCAATAAGTATAGCCACATTCTAGAATCATTATCCATATTAAACGATCCTGAAAACGGCCCAAGTAATGAGACCCAGGTAAGAGGAGACCTAAAACAAATTAGAAAAAAAAGTAAGTAATTGTTCAAGCTTGTTTTATTTTGCCATGTGAATCTTTAAAAAATCGATAAAACACTTGGAACTAATTCATAACTCTTTCTACCCTCTTTTTATGTCAAAAATACAAACGACTATCCATTGCGTATCAGGAGAAATTAAGCTTTTACGGGAACAGTTGGAAGAGAAAAATGTAGGTGATAATTTATAAGAATTTAAGAACATATTTTCCATAAAAACAACAAATGAGAATCCCTTACATAAAAGTCTAAATAAATGCTAAATAGATTAGGAAAACAAATGTATTTTGGACATTTTTATATACATGCCTATAAAAATTATTTGTGCTGTTAAAAACTTACATAAAATGCTACCTACCAGAATATAATACAAATACTCTTAAAACTTAGTTTTTCTCTTAACATTATGTCTCTGAGGTATTTTATTGACTACAAAGCTCATTCACTGTAACTGCAATGAGAATTCATTGTATGAATGTAGCTAAATTTAAATATTCATTTCCCTGTTAATAAACACTTCACATGTTTTCCAATTTTTCACTATTATAAGTAATGCTGTATAAATTACTTTATACAAATCTGTTTGTACTGCTATCCAATAAAAGGTCTGCCTTACAAAGTTGGCCCTTGTCTGGAAACTTGTATTTCACTACCCTAACTGATAAACAGTCTCTCTTTGGGCCTAAACTGTTTGTGCAAAGAATACAGTTTATACTGAACACTCACTTTCCTTTTGGGAGGCTGGAATTTTGGCAGGTAGTAGGCAGAGGGGCCTATATGACCAGCGCTCAATATAAGGTTTAGGTACTGAGTTTCAAATAAGCTTCCCCAGTAGTCAACATATCACACATACTGTCACAACAAGTTGCTGGGAAATTAAACACATTCTGTGTAACCCCATTGGGAGAGGATGCCTGGAAGCTTTCACCCAGTATTCTCACCCCATGTGATTTTCCTTTGCTGTATTTGTTTTGCATCCTTTTGCTATATTAAATCTTAGCTATGAGCACAACTGTATGCTGAGTCCTATGTGTCCTAGAAAATCATCAAACCTGGAATCCCCAAAACACACGTGCAAGAGTTTCTCTAGAACTGGAATCACTGGACCATAAAATCTTAAACTGGAATCCTTAGGTCATGAGATATGTACATCATTACTACAGACTATTAAATTTACTCTTCAAGGTAGCTGTATGAATTTACACATTCCCTTCCAGCAAAGTTTGAGAGTTCTTATTTCCACTCCCTAGCCAACACCTGTTAACATCAGACTTTTTTTTACATTTTGCCAATCAGATGTGTGTGAAATGTTACCTCACTGTTGTTTGTTTGCTTTTTCTCCAGGAAATACTTAAAACACACTTACTGGATGAATATAATTGATTTGATAATAAGGTATAAGGTATTTATTATTTCAGATGTGAGTTTAACCTTACAGGTATTTTAAAAAGGGGCATTGCACTAAATAATAAAAATTAATTGGAACTGGATAAAAGTATTAAAAGTGTAGAATATTTCCTATAAGAAAGGAAAATGACTATTCATGAAAAATTTGTATTACAAAAAGTTTTTACTAAATTATCTCACTTAATAGATAATTTTAAAAACTCAACCCAAGTAAACATTAAAATTCCAATTTTAAATTGCTATTCTCTGCCAGTGGAGTCAGTGTGCTAGAAAGTCACTGGCCATATCTAAACCAAATATGGGGCTAAAGTTTGTACCCTCTCTAAAGCCAACCTTGAGAAATATAAAATAGTTGAACTTACATAGTGTATGATGAAATTAGAAGCTGTCACAAAATTATGATTATAATATTAGTCCATTCTCATGAAAAATCTTGCTAATATTCACACAGCACTTCATTTTGGAAGGCTATGGATCATGGACCAAAGCTTTATGTTACCTTGCCTCTAGCCTTGTCAGACTGCTGAAGTTGGTAGATAGTAACTAGTAAGACACAAGCACACTTCTTTAAGTTCTTCAATTTGATATATAATATTGGTTTCCACTCTATAGGCTTAAGCTGTTACTTCCACCTGACATGAACTCATCATAAATTCATGAAAATTTTGGAAAATACAGTGTTTTCATGCTTCATGGTGGCACTATAACCTGATTTGAGTCAAGAAAATGTTTCTTAAAAATTGTCAAAATTAAGGTGTTAATGAAATTATCACTCAGTATTTTTATTTTATGACTTTATTTACCTCAAAACAAGATATACTTCTTCATATTTAGTCTGTCTGCTTGCATATCAAAGTATCAGAATCTGTATAATAGTTGGATCAAAGCACTGTTTTTCTGTGTGTTCATTTTCCTATACTTCAAATATATCAGTGAGGATGTTTTAAGCACAACCCATTCACTTACCTAAACTCCCAGCTGCCATTGCAGACTGCAGCGCAGTGGTTAAACCTGGGACCATCTGGCAATAGTACACTGTATCTGCACACACACAGGCTGTGGTGCCCACCACTCCTGGCCAACTCTGAACAGGTCGAGGAAACCCCACCAAGAACAAAGGAAGGGTAAAGAGGGGGAGTAAGGGAGAAGAGAGTAATGTAGAAAAAACTATGAAGATCAACACAAATGGAGAGAAGACAATGTTGAGTACACCCAAAGCGGTGGTTGATTTTCTACGTTTTTTCTCTGTCCATGATGCCACAAGCACAGTCATAGCAAACTGCAATTTAGCAATGAACTGAATCAGACGATCACGCATGATACCAACCTGGAGAGACATAAAAATGACTTTTTTATTCTTAGATACTTTTCATGAATTTTCAAGATCATATAAGAAAAACAATATAATTTTATATCATTGCCCCAAGATTTTTGAGGAAATTGCCCTTATGTGAGATTCTCTGTTATAATTTTCTCGATCCCCACAATTAGCAAATAAGACTATATTTTAAAAAGTTTAGGCTCTCTTAAAAAAAAGTAGTACTAAAGAGAAATGACACAGTGCTATGTCTATCTTATGGTTAATTAAGCTCTGCGTTACATGCTTGTTAAGTCATAAGAACTAGAAGTAGTAAATAGCTAAGCAACTATACTTAATTTATCCTTATTTTAGAGAATACTTTACAGATTAAGAAATCTTAATTATACATTATGCCATAAGACAAATCTCAACTGATTGAAATCATACTAAATATATTTATACAATCATGAAATGTATGTTCTTCAATCAAAACTGAATTAGGTCAACAACAGAATGAAATGTGGAAATTAAAAGACATATTCCTAAATAACCAACAGGTCAAAGAAGAAATTACAAGATAAATAAGAAAACATTTTCAGATGAATGAAACACAAATCAAAACTTGTGACACAGCACAAACAATCCTCAGAGGGAACTTTATAGTTACAACTGTATATATTAAAAGAACAGAAGTATCTTAAACCAGTAACCTAATCTTCCATCTTAGGAAACTAGAGAACAAAGAGCAACTAAATCTCAAGCAAGCAGAGGTAAAGAAATAATAAAGATTAGAGTAGAAACTAATAATATAGAGGATAGAAAAATAATAGATAAAATCAATGAAACCAAAAGATTTTTTTTTTTTTGATAAGGAGATCAACAAAACTGACAAACCTTTAGCCAGACTGACCAAGAAAAACACATAGAAGATGTAAATTACTAAAATCAGGAATGAAACAGATAACATTACCAGCAACCTTACAGAAAAAAACATAAAGAATTATAAGAGAATATTATGAAAAACCGTACGACAAAAAACTAGGTCACTTAGATGAAACTGACAACTTCTAAGAAAAAGACATAAATTACCAAAACTGATTTAAGAAGAAACAGAAAATCTGAATACACATATAACAAGTAGAGAAACTGAATTAGTAATTTAAAAGCTTCCCAAAGAGAAAAGCTGATAGTTTTAATACTACAAAATACTACACAGTACAAAATATATTAAGATACATACTGAATACTATAAACATTTAAGAATTATTAATATAGTCAAACAATCTTAAAAAAAACAATAAAGTCATAAGATTCACACTTCCCAATTTTAAAACTACTACAAAGCTAGTATTGTAATCAAGACAGTGTTGTACTGGCATAAGGACAGATATATAGATGAAGGGAAAAGAGAATGAGTGTCCAGAAATAAACCCTTATATTTGTTGCTTGACTTTTGACAAGGTGCCAAGAAAAATCACTGAGGGAAAAATAGCTTGTTGAATAAATGATACTGAAACCACTGTACATCCATATACAAAAGAATGGATTTGGAAATTGACCTTATAACATACACAAAAATTAATTCCAAGTAGATCACACAATCAAATGTAAGAACTAGAACACATAGTAAATCTTTATGACCTTGAAAGCAGTGTTTATTAGATATGACACCAAAAAATACAAGCAACAAAAGAAATAAATAGAACTTCATAAAAATTAAAACTTTTTTGCTTCAAAGGACATTATCAAGTAAGCTAAAGAAAACCTACAGAATGGGAGAAAATTTTTCCTGATCATTTATCTGTCAAGGAACTTATGCAGAATATATGAAGAAGTCTTATTAAACTTAACAATAAAAAGACAAATAACCTGGGTAAAAATGGGCAAAGAATTTGAACAGACATTTCCTTCAAAAACATACATAGATGGTCAATAAATATACATAAAGATGAACCATTAGCATTCAGAGAAATGTACTATCAAAATCACAAAAAGAGAGTTCACATTCATGAAAATTCTATAATGAAAAAGTAAGACAACTGTTGGCGTCTTTTGCCAAATGCAAAAGACAACATACTAGATAATTTTGATCATGTGAAATGTCCAGAACTGGCAAGTCCTTGGAGACAGAAAGTAGTTTAATAGTTGCTGGGGCTGGAGTAGTAGAATGGATGGAGAGTGGAATGGAAATGACTATTAATGTGTATGAGGTTTCTTTCTGGGATGTTGAAAATGACCTAAAATTAGATTGTGGTGATGACTGCAAAGTTCTGAATATATACCACAGAACTTCAAACTTTAAGTGAATGATTTTATGGTATATGAAATACATCTCATTAAAGATGTTAAAAAAACATATTCACCAGTAAGAGTTTGATTCCTGTATCCAGGCTTCTGCTCCACCATATGTCTGTATTGGAGATCAGCAAGTGCACTGCTGATACAATGACTGTCTCCAATAAAGCATTTTCTGTATTTTGCCATACCTGCAGTACACAAATTAACCATTTTACTAGGCAGAATTTGATAATTTAAGTAAGTTGCTAAACAAAATCATAATTTGGGAACAGGAACATACTATTAAGTGCATATTAGTATTACCATTCTAAAAGCTCTTGTGAATCCAATGGAGACAGATACAGAGTGAAGCCTTTGTAAGGAACTGTCCAATGAAAGAAATGCCATCATAGCAAAAGGTGACACTAAGACAAAAAAGAGACAAATTTAATGAAGGCAAAATAATCTTTTGCCATATTTAATTTTGGCCTGTATTTTTATGAGCATATTCAAGCAATTAATTAAAAAAGAACAATAAGCAAACAAATCAAAACATAAAAGAATATCTATATGCAATATAACATTATACAAATACAGGAATTCTGTAATATTTTTGTATACCTCCTAGACATAAGTTTATTATGTTTTATCTGCCTACCTAGATTTATTAAAATCCGTCTGACAACACCAATCTTCATAAGCTTTGTCTGCTTCTCTAGGAATAAAGTCACAGTTTGCACATCCTTTGGATAGAAAGGGTTCCGGAAAATTCCAAAGATATAGACACTTTGAATTTCTTTAAGTATCCACAGTATTATAAATAATATCATCAAAGTATAGCCAACAACGGCCTGAGGACTGTTTCTGGAAATCTGTGAGAAACTAGCAAAGTGATGCAACAAACCAGTTTCTAAGAGGGCCAAGACTAATACAATGCTGTAGAAAAGGTATTCCCTCCAAGTAAACCGGATTTCTGAACCACTGGATAAAGCGTTAGATTTGGTTCCAACTCTGTGTCTGGTCACACTGTGTTTGAAGACAAGAACCATCTCACTTAGGTTAAGACTCAGTAAGAACCCAAGTCCAGTCATGAAAAGAACCACACCAACAGTGCTGGGAATGAAATAAGATGCTACAGCTGTTCCAGCAGAAATGATGAACATTATTAACAACCTGCAGAGGGGGGAAAAAAAAAAGATCTGCTTGAAAAGAAAAAAAAATGCTCCTTGAGAATAAATTACACTATCACTTTAATACTGAAAATAATTACCGTAAGTGAGTTGACATAGATGAGCCTCCAAGGCCGAACTCTAAAACCTGCTCCATTGCCCATAAGAAAAGTGCATCAGGTGGGGGTAGGGTCCCGAGTGCCCAAAAAAAGGGTAAAAATATAAACAAGATGTGTAAAATCTGATTCATCTGTTCTATAGCTGGTATATTTACCATAAACCTACAATAAAAAGAAAGTATTTAAATCATACAAAACAACAAATAGAAGATCTTTTCAGGAAAAACAAAATATACACATTTTCCTCTACACCCCACCTCCACCCTGAAACAAGAAATACATTTACAAAAAGGTCCTAGTCCCAAACTGCAAAAGATCAAAAAACACAAACTGTGATCACTGTCCTTCTCCTATACCAGCAGTAGTCAATTGTATACAAGAAAATATATGTATTCAAATGTGAAAAGAAGGACTAAGTAATTAACTAAATAAAACTGAGTTTAGGGATTTGTAAAACTAAAGTAAGCCCATGGCAAAAATACTTCTCCCTTAAATGTTTAAACATGGCTCTAATTACATTGGCTACAATTCCACTAATGAGTCTTTAGAGTTTAAAATTTTTTAATTTAAAATTGCAGGCAATTCTAGAAAAGCCAAAGACTTCCTAGGGTTCATAAATTAGCACCTAGCAAAGAGAGAAAGCTCTTCTTTTCCTCATACTCTCTCCTGTATTGTCTTGCTCCCAGGTCCTAGAATTTCGAGTCAGTACATTCAATATCAGAGGTCAGCAATCTGAGGTTATGAACACATCTCTGTGGTTTAGCCTGGGAACTTAACCAGCATATACAATTTCTATTTGGAATAAACAGTGGTACAGATTTGGGAACAGAAACTTGCACAGCACAATCTCATTAATGAGTGAAGTCTTCTATCTTAAGTGGAGAAACTGGTTTTTGGTACAGCACTTAACAGTTAAACATCATCAAATTGCTTCAAATAAATTGATAAAAACTTTAAAGGACAGAAGAATAAACATTATCTATATGTTGCTAAGTTTTTGGAATAAGGTTAACCAAACACCTTGCCTGGAAACCAACAATGCTGTAGTACTTACAGAGTTCCAAAGACAATTTTCAAAAAAGAAAACTAAATCTCAAAACTTCTAGCATAGTAATTGTACTTGAATATCTGAGCTGCTAGGAATCAAAGTCAAGCAGAAAGGCAACTTCAGTAATTATCCACTTTAGTGTAAATTAACAGCTCAGAAGCAAACGCATAGCAACTATGATTATAATAATGGTATAAATGTGCTTCCTCACACAGATACCAGGATGATGCAAGCTAATGTACTCTGCTTCATAATGTCCTTCAAATTTTTATAAGCAGAGAGAATTAATGAACACAATTAATTAACAATGTGATGCTACATTAGAGGATAATACTTTTAAAATAAAATTCATTTCATTCTGAGAAGTAAACACTCCAGTAACAAAAAAGAAAATCAAACCACACACAATATGCCGTAGAAGGTCAAGGAAAACGTGTAGATTTGTACAGCTATTTTTGTTCCTTTTTTTTTAAATACAACAGTTCATTTGCTAACATATTCAAAGAAAAGATAATTTGTGTAAAAATTATGTATACTCAGGAAATATTTACCCAAGTTCTATTCCTGCTCCTCCAATCTGTTTTTGTCCTTAAAGTAAACAACAAGCAATAGTACAGAAAAGTATAAATATATCACAAATAAATAAGAACACATAATTGAAGTAACCAAACATTGTGATTACTTTCCTATGTGTATGATTCAGGATAATCAAACAGATGATTACTGTGGTTCTTTTATACAGAAAAATGTTTAAATCTTAAAAGTTTCTGATAACATAACAGGAATTTTCTAGAGAAAAAAAAAAAATCCAAGCCTGCAAGAAAAAACCTGTTTTTCTAACGATAGAAATATTTCAAGTTCTGTACACTCACTCACAATCCACATACCTAGAAAAAGATGTTCTTAATACATAGTGAATAAGATGATATAAATATGCATCATTCATTCAAACAGTTCCTGAGAGTCTATGAATTAAGAATTGTGGGTTTAACACTTGTCTTTACTAAAAATGTATAGAAATAGTCATTTAAAAATTATTAATATACAACTATACTAGGTAGAATAAGGGATGAAGAAAGAGAAATTTACTACACTATATGGATTATCTCTTAAACTTTAATATTCTCTGAAAGGAAATTAAGATACAACTTGACATATCTGACAACTCTCCAAATTTGAATACACATTTCATATAGTATTTATCTGCAGTTATCTCACCTACAGTGAGATAGTAACCCAATAATTTACATTCTGAAAATAATAATCTTATAAACTTAAATCTTTCAAAAAGGGACAAATGTATAAATACACATTTAAGCTCGATTTTGTTAACTTCTCAAAATCAAGCATTTAACATAATATATTTTATAGTTAGAAATTCTAGTGGCACTAAGAAATCAATTATAACAGAATTTCCATAAATTCTCTCTTTACATATCTGATTAGCTGAATACCTACAAAGGTGTTATAGTCCTCTGGTCCATAAATGTAGCACAATTAGAAAAGAATAAGAGCTAAGGAACATCAGACATCTAAGAATCAGTCAGTTTCAGTACACAAACTGGTTACACATTTTTAAATGTCTTGTTTTCTTTTAGGCTACCATAACAAAGTAGGAAAGACTAGATGGCTCAAACAATAGAAACTTATTTCTCACAGTTCTGGTACATACAAAGTATCCTAAGACAAGGTAGCTCAAACAATAGAAATTTACTTCTCACAGTCTGAGATCAGAATACCATTATGATTAGGTTCTAATGAGAACTCTCTTTCTGGCTTGCAGGAAGCCAATTTCTCACTGCATCCTCACATGGTGGAGAGAGATGAAACTCTCTAGTGTCTCCACAGGGGCACCAATTCCATTGGGGACTAGGGCTACCCAAATGACCTAATTACCTCCCAAAGATCCTCACAAAATATCACTATGGGGGGGGGGGTTAGGGCTTCAACATATGAGTTTTGAAGAGACATACACATTCAGTCCATAACATTCCACCCTAGTCTCCCAAATTCATGTTCTTCTTATCTGAAAAATACATTCATTCCTTCCCGACAGCCACAAAATTCTTAACTCATTCCAGCATCAACTCTAAAGTCCAAAGTTATATCTAAATATCATCTAAATCATATACAGGTAAGACTTGAGGTATGACTTATCCTGAGGCAAAATCCTCTCCAGCTGTGAACCTATGAAACCATACAAGTCATGTGCTTCCAAAACCCAGTGGTGGGACAGGCAAAAGATGGACATTCCCATTCCAAAAGGGAGAAACAGGAAAGAAAGAAGGGGTGTTAGGTCCCAAAGAAGTCCAACATCTGGCAAGGCACATTTCATTAGATTTAAAGGTTGGAGAATAATCCTCCTTGGTTTCATACTCTGCTCTCCAGGTCCCCAGAGTGGCATGTGACCCAAAGAGCTCTAGGTGTGGGTCCTACACACCATAGCTCTACAGAGCAGTACCAGACCCAAGGCTTCCAGCAGAAACCTTCTAGTTTGCTGAAACCTGATAATCTCAGAATCATTTTTGAGGTCACTTTTCTCTCTTCTTAAAGAAAACCACATGTTCACAGCCAAATAACTCTAATATCCCTGTCCTGTCAAATTTAAGCAGCTGAACAGCCTTCGTTCATTACATCTTTATTTCAAACTAGAAGTGTTTCTACTCATATAATCCCAGAAATTCATTAAATTAAACGAGTGACAGTCTGGCCACACCTTTGGTGTTCCCTTCAGAATATGCTTTCTCATTTTTTGCAATATGGATAGACTGACAGTTTCCTAAATCTTCAACCTCTGGTTCCATTTTGCTTAGCAATTCCTACTTCAATTCATCTCTCTCCTTTGTAGTTTACTATAAGCAGTCAGGAGAAATCAAGCTGTTCATTCAACACTTGGTTTAGAAAGCTCCTCGGCTATATGTCCTAATTTATTCCTCTCAAGTTCTACCTTCCACAAAACTTCAGGAGATGGTTCAGCTAAGTTCTTTACCACTTTATAAGTTCTTTGCAACTTTCTAACAAGGATTTCCCTTTCCTCTAGTTTCCAATAACCTGTTCTCACTGCTGTCTTAAGAGCTCTCCAGAATTGCCTTTAACGTCCATATTTCTAGCACTCACTTCAAAACTCTTCCAGCTTCTACCCATTATCCAGTTCCAAAGCTGCTTCTATTCCTTCAGGTATTTGTTATGGGAGTACCCCATCTTCTAAAAGAACCTTTGGTGGCTCAGATGGTAAAGAATCTGCCCACACTGCAGGAAACCTAGGTTCAATTCCTGGGTCAGAAAGGTCCCTGGAGAAGGAAATGGCAATTCACTCCAGTATTCTTGCCTGGAGAATTCCACGGACAAAGGAGTCTGTCAGGCTACAGTCCATGAGATCACAAAGAGTCGGACATGACTGAGCAACCAACACTTTCACCCCAGCTTCTTGGTATCAAAATCTTAGCCAGCTCCTAAAGAAATACTATAGTCTGAGTGGTTTAAACAACTGAAATTTATTTCTCACAGATCTGAAAGTCTGAGATCAGAGTGCCACCATGACCAAGGTATGGTGAAAACTCTTTCTGGCTTGTAGGCAGCTGCCTTCTCCCTTTACCTTCATATGTTAAAGGGAGAAATCAGACTCTCTGGTGTCTCTTCCTATAAGGGTACTAATCCCATCCCACTAGGGCCCCACCCTTATTGTCCTAATCAGCTCCCAAAGACTCCATCTCCAAATACCACCACATTGGGGGTTAGGGATTTAACATACGAATGTGCTAAGTCACTCAGTTGTGTCCGACTCTTTGCAACCCCATGAACTGTAGCCCACAAGGCTCCTCTGTCTATGGCATTTTCCAGACAAGAATACTGGAGTCAGTTGCCATTTCCTTCTCTAATATACGAATGGAGGGGCACAAACATTCAGTGGTGCCATAAGTGGTGCCCCTGCATTTCTACTGGTGAAAGAGAAAACTGGCAACTATAGAAAGAAATGTCAGATTTAGAAAAGGCAAGCAAAAGAGGTCAAATAATTGTATTTAAAATTGCTATTTTCTCTTTTTCTTGCACAGTAAATTGATTTTAAAACATCAATTATTTTCTGTAGTTACTACAACAAAATTAAGTAAGTTATTCTATCCATCTTAAATCCACTCAATCTATGTATAACATTTATCAGTATCAATTTTAAATTTCTGTTTTCCCCTCACAGGAAAGTTCTGTCTCTTTTCACAGGTTTTAGCCAGGCAATGTTACAGATTCATGTAAAGTAAAACACAGGAATGAAATTTTACTTATAAAGGATTTTCTTTTTACTCTTCAATAAGATTTAATTACTGCTTTAAAATGAATGTTTAACAAAGATTAGTCCTATGAGATTAATTATCAAAACAACTTATCACTCAATGGTTTGGTGACTTAATTCATAGATTCTTTTTTTTTTTATACTAAGGAGATTGCTTAAAAATAAAGAAAGTTATAAAGTATTTGACAGTTTATTACCTGTGTGCAAGATCTACAGAAACGAAGAAAAAAATATAAACAGGTCTCATAAGAGGAGAGATTTCATAAGCATCCTGGGTTTGGAAAGTTGCAGACTCTGTAGGTGTGTTTACAATTAATGAATATTCTCCTATACACAGCGTCATCCATCCAAAGACAAAGAGTAAAACAGTGCCTCCTGCACTGCCATACAGCAGGGTTATTCTATTCGGGAGCAAATACCATGTTCCAAGACCACACAGTAATCCAGCAAGAACAGAATGAAAAACTGTGTTGGCTGTATGTTTTTTGCCAGGAATTAGAAATTTGATGGTCTCAGCACCAGCACAACCTGTAAACTCATGCTCATCTTCCTCTGCTAAGATGTCTGTGGTCAGCATTCTCTCCACTGTTACCGATTTGTTTCTGGAGTATAAACTTGTGAACTGGATGACAAATGCAGTAAAAAGCATTAGTCCACCTGAAAGTGCTGCTGTGTAATAGTCTTCCAGGATGCCTAATTGGTACAAAAGTGTTCCTATTCCACCTAAAACCCATGGCATCAAAAATAGGACAATCTGATTAACATATATGTAAGGAGGGGCACAATAGCCCAGTTTGAGTCGAGGGCCTCCAAGAACAGTCTGTGGAAAGCGCTTCAGGAAGAAGTCCTGTTTGTAATCGTTCAGCAGAGGCACATCTGGACTCATCCTTCTCACTCAGATTATTCTGAAAGTCACTTTCTTTTCTGTAACACAGTAGTCACTAAGAAAAAGAAAAAAATCACTATTTGAAAACGTCATACTTAAAACATGAGGGAGAAAAAAATCCACATTTCCATTAGTTAGTTCCTTAGGGCAGGATTTGTATCTTCACTTCTCTAGCTCCCTTCCATTGCCTGACACATACTTGGCACAAAACAAATAGTTGCTAAGTGCTTTTTAAGTGAACATGAAAAAAAAATTCACTATTAATTTACACAGAACTTAGATAAACTTAGAATTTCTTAAGAAACTCACATTGTCAGATTCTAAGGTCAAAGGAAAGTTCAAAAAGCCAATACTCTCAACTAGTGGTTTAACCGATCATTTCCCTGAGCATTTCTGTTGTTTGTTCTTTTAAACTTTTCTACTACAAGGGTGAGCAAAGTTTTCCTATAAAGGGTCAAATAGTAAATATTTTAGGCTTTGTGGACCATATGGTCTCTGTTTCAGTGACTCAACCCGGCTGTTGTTGAGGAAAAGGAACCATAGACAATATATACATAAGTGGATGTTAGTAGTCATGTTTCAATATAACTTTACAGTCTTTACCCAAACAGGCTGTGGGCCAGATGAGTCTGTGGGCCACAGTTTGCCAACCTCTGCTCTATAAAATAAGGATATTCTCTGTAATTCCCTTGAAGAGAAATGGAAATAGAGGTGGAAAATAGACATATTAAGTGTTAGTAGTCACATCTCTTAACAATTATAGTAAATTTAAGTTTTCTGCTAATTTAAAAAGTCAAATTCTGCTAAAATAGTAGCATTTCAATAAAAAGCCATTGGCAACTCAACATGTAGTAGGAAGAGCAACAAACTGGAAACCAAAGACTCTAAGAGTCAGATTACATGCTTATTATTAACTAGGTTACCACATGCAAAGGTCCATCTAGTCAAGGCTATGGTTTTTCCAGTGGTCATGTATGGATGTGAGAGTGGGACTATAAAGAAAGCTGAGTGCCAAAGAATTGATGCTTTTGAACTGTGGTGTTGGAGAAGACTCTTGAAGGTCCCTTGGACTGCAAGGAGATCCAACCAGTCCATCCTAAAGGAGATCAGTCCTGGGTGTTCATTGGAAGGACTGATGTTGAAGCTGAAACTCCAATACTTTGGCCACCTGATGCGAAGAGTTGACTCATTTGAAAAGACCCTGATGCTGGGAAAGATTGACTGCAGAAGGAGAAGGGGATGACAGAGGATGAGATGGTTGGATGGCATCATCGACTCGATGGGCATGGGCTTGGGTACACTCCAGGAGTTGGTGATGGACAGGGAGGCCTGGTGTGCTGCGGTTCATGGGGTCACAAAGAGTCAGACACGACTGAGCGACTGAACTGAACTGAACCGAACCACATGCAAACCACTTCATGACTCAATTCATGGCACAACGACGTGCATATACTGAGTACCACTGAACTGTACACTTAGAAATGGTAAAGATCACAAATTTCATGTTCTATGTATTTTACCACACACAAAAAACTTAAAGCCATCTTAAAGTAACTTTTCTTCCCATCAGTTTAAAAGAGTCTTTCTGAAAGTTACTCTTACCCAACCAGTATCAGCCCTGGAGAGAGCTTTGGGTCACCATTAAGAATTACTACCTTACAGCACATCTTGGGAAGTTGGGAAGTTCTTTATCCTGTAAACACTTATCGTTTTTTGTCTTCCAGCTACTGGCCTTAGTTCTGCACAGAAAGTCATAGCTTTTACTCACATCACAGCCCTGCAAGTACTCACAAAATAACAGAACCAGAGGGCCAGATGGAACCTTACTGGTTGATAGTTTAACCTCAGAAAATGAAGATTGCCTCCTTTCCGTCTGAATGAGTGTATCTCCTGTATACTGATGTCAGTGTGCTGTGTTCTGATATGCTTGTTCAGTAGAAGCATGGGTAGGTGGGTAAAGATTCTAATTTCAATTACCTATGGATGATGCTCTCAGATAGGAAAACGAGCTTGGATGACTGGCTTGGGCATTTAAAAGCTGACACCTCCTTCTCCACTAAGGCAAGTCAGGAACAATGTGAGATGACTTGCTAGGAAAGGAAGTCAGAAATTGAAAATACCTTGTAAACTAGATTATCTAGCTGCATGTTACTGCCCATATTCAATTACCTTTTAGTACTTTTGAGTCTTCTGTAAATTTAGTTTAAATGTTCTCGCCCATTTGATTGAATATTCTGTGATTATATTTCAAAGAGTGGAATAATCTAAAGAAGATCTATTGTTGATTTGGAAACTTGGAAAGATGCCTACAATATATTGCAAAGTAAAATATACACACTGATGATCCTATTTGTATTAGAAAAAAATTATGCACACTTTCAGGTATACATGGTTATTCCACGTGTGTAAGTGTACAAACACTAGGCTTTGTTTGTATTTCACATATAATATTTTGACACCTCTTCAAATTAGCAAATATCCTGTAGGACTCTCAACTCATGCCCTGCAAACACATCCTGTGGCCTCTAAGTGGCCATGCTCATACCCTCTCCTTTGCGCAGGTTATCTTCCCCTTCCTTTCATAGTAATCTTAGTCAACTTTTAAGATTCAGTCTAATCCTTTCTGAAATTTTGCAGAGCACTTAGACCAAACTGTGCCTCTTTCCTATCTGTATACTCAAAACATTGCTTATTTACAATATACTCATCTTGTAACATGTATCAACTGGGGGCATTTCTTGCATTACTCACCTCTTCACATGTTATTTTTTCAAAATTTTTTTTCTCTACTAATAAATTATTTGTGGGTAAGGGCCAAATCTTGAGATACTTCTGATTCTCTATAATATTTAGTAAAATACCCTGGCACAGAAAGGCATGTAGTACATTAATGGCATAGCTTAACTAAGATGATTAAAGTTAAAGAAAATTAAATATTGCTCTCTGAAAGGGAAATTGGATGTTGTTTATTGTTTCTGAAAACTTCTTCCAGCATATCCTGCCCCATTCAAAATAGTAAACCCATAAACTCTTTATTTTCAGTTTTTAAATGTTTAGAAATTATCTTCATTTACTTCTCTTATGGACTAAATAATGGCATCTAATGATAGTACTACCAGCTCAGAGAAGATTTTGCCTAGAGCAGTATAGTATCCCAGTAATACTGGAGCAGGATGAGCCTGAAGGAGAAATACAGCTGGGTTTCTTCCACGGAGAAGGGAATGGCCAGAGAATTTTAACATGTCAGAAGTCCAATTTTAATTCGCTACATGTCTAATGATATACTTTAATCTCCTTCATTATCAGGAAAGAGGAGTTATTTCTTACTGGGAGAGAAAAACGGAGGAAGAACAGCAGGCACAAGGGACAAAATAAGGCAGTAGCGACGCTGAAGTGAGGTACAGACCAAAAAGTATGAAGAGTACAAGTTCCCTCAAGAAGCCTTAGAAGCATGGGGGAGGACACTGGGATGGTGATTTATTTTAAAGGGATATAAAAAGAAAGGCTGAAAGATACAGGATTGTTTGCCCTACAGAATGTTTCTTAAACAGATGTCTATGGTTAAAGAAGTTTGAGAAACTATATACCAGACTGTCATCTTGAAGAGTCACGGATATCAGCAGACCAAAGATTCTGAGACATCTTCAAGTTAAAAACAAAATAAAACAAAACACCATTTCAAATCTGCTTAAAATATATCATTTAAGTTTTCCAAACTTATCTGACCTTGGAACCTATTTTCCCCTCGATATCTAATAACGGATCACGTGTGCAGTGTTTTATGGAAATTGCTTTCAGAAATATTGGCCTGGGTTTCAGTTGGAACCTTAAATATTTAGCCAGGTGGAGTTAAAAAATATATACCATTTAAAGAAGAATGTCATGAATGAAGGTACACAAGAAAAAATAAATAAATAGAAATTTAATAGGCAGCAAGTACATCAGGTTGTTTTTTTCTCATACCATAAGGATAAAAGAGGATTACATGAAAAATGCTGTAAATTCATTTAGGCAAAAATTATGATAAATTAGTACTGTTTGGCTTTTACTTTATTACAGATCCTGGAATACTTTAAAAATATCTTCTTTGTATGAAACGACAGTTACATTTATATAGACAGATTTTCTAAATCCTAACCTGGATTACCAGCATGAAAAATAAAATCAGATTAAAACTAACTCCCTGAATGAAAATTTGGCACACTCTGAGAGACTGTGAAAGATAGACTGATGTATTTATATGTTTGCTACTTACAACATGTTAAAATGAATAATGGATCAAGGCTTTGGGAAAAAAATGTAAAAGCTGCGAAAAGAGAAGTTAAGGGATAAAGATGGTTGCCACAACAATGATTTAAGCCGTATGCTTTCTTCATATGCTACTCTGAAAGCAGGCCGACAAAACAGCTATAAATAGATCACTTTATTTGGAATCTGAGTAGCATTTTTTACCTGTTATCCAATAGGAAATAGAGATCAATTTGGCAATGATACAGATGGGAGTACTTAGTTACCAAAATGTTAACTTCAGTAATCATGCAAGAGATCAGCCTGAAAATCCCTTAAAAGAAAGAACAAAAAGTGGCAGTTTGGGGGGGTTATTCTGAATTTATAGTTCTCTGTATTTGGCAAAAAGAATTGCTAGAAATAGAAGTTTTAGCAATTGCCTGATTTTGGTTAGCAAAGGTTACTTTAAAAAAAAAAAATCTAGCATACTGTTTTTATTGTTGGTTTCATTCACTGAATCCACACATTTATTTTCTACTAGATTAGAATTTTTTTAATGAAAAAGATACTAACATAAGATCTACCCTCTTAGCTTTTTAAGTGTACAATGCAGCATTGTTAACTAGCAACACAATGTTGTACAGTAAGTCTCTAGAATTATACATCCTGCGTAACTAAAACTTGCTAATTAGTAACTTTGCATTTATTCCTCCCCCAAGTGCCTGGCACATCATTCTACTCCCTGTTTCTAGGACTTTGATGATTTTAGATACCGCATGTAAGTGGAATCATATAGTATTTGCCCTTCTGTGACTTGCTTATTTAATTTGTCATGTCTTCAAGGCTCATCCATGTTGTCACATCTGGCAGGATTTCTTTTTTAGGGCTTATTAATATTCCATTTTATGTACATACCATGTGCTCTTTATCCATTCATCAGATGATGGACACTTGGTTTGCCTCCACTTTTTGGCTATTACGAATAATGCATCAGTAAACATGAAAGTGCAAATATATTGAAAGACCCTGCTTTCAATTCATTTGGATAAATACCCAGAAATAGAATTGCTGGACCACATGGCAGTTTCATTTTTAATTTTTTGAGGACTCTTCATAATGTTTTCAGTAGCACTGTACTACTTTTGTGCAAAGTGCTATTTTGTATTCCCCCTAACAGTGGGAAGGTTCCAATTTCTCCACATCCTCCCCAACACTTGCTATCTTTTTTTTTTTTAACAGCTATCCTAACAGGTATGAGGTGATATACAGGGAGCACTTGTGCACTGTACCTCTACTAAAGTTTTGTTGTACTTTGAGGAATCATCAAGTTTCAGTAAATCTTTGCTCTCATAATTTTAACTTCTAAAAGCACTTTTTCATCCCTAAATGTTGCTTTTTATAGAATCCTATTATTATTTTATGAATATGCTCTATCTCTCTGAGAATATTCATTACATATATGTGTATGTGTTGTGTGTGTAGATAAATGCCATTTATTTTTTGTAATTGCCTTATGTCCTTGGCCTCTTTTCTACTGAAGTATTCACTTTTATTATTTTAAAAAACTTTTTATGTATGAAGGATATCAACTGTGACTTATGTTACAGCCCTTTCCCCCCACTATGTTAACTTGCTCTTGAAGCACTGTTAGAAGATGCTGGCAAGGATTAACCATTACATTTTAATAGCTATTAAAACACACTAAATTCTTCCTTTCACAGAGACACAGCTAAATGATAAATTAGTACTTTCCACAAATGTAAACTTTGGAATAAGTTTTTGATGATCTACAATGTGATAGGTGATGGTAAAAAGACTGCTCTCTGACTCAAAGGAGTTTACAACCAAGTAGAAGAGAGATAATTTTCCTCCCAAATAATTGTTACTGTTAAAAGCAATTCTGGAATTATTTTAATTTTCATTATCAAGAACACAGAGTAAGCAAGGAACAGAAAGTTAAGTTTACAAGTTAAAATTATTAAACAAAATTAAATTTGTCAAGAAGAAGAAATTCCTGCTATATTTAAAAATGCCAACACAAACTTTGTCAGTAATGAATAGAATGCGCTCATCCATGTTCCAAAAAAGTATTTTTTTTTTTGAAATTTGAAAGGAGGGGCTTCCCTGGTGACTCAGTGGTGAAGAATCCACCTGCCAGTGAAGGAGACACAGGTTCAATCCCTGGTCCAGGAAGATCCCATATGTCAAGAAGCAACTAAACCTGTATGCCTCAACTATTCAGTCTGTGCTCGAGAGCCCAGAAGCCGCAATTACTAAGCCCATATGTGGCAACTACTAAAACCTGGGCACCCTAGAGCTTGTGCTCCACAACAAGAGAAGTCACTGCAATGAGAAGCCTGTGCACCACAACTTGAGAGTTTCCCCAGCTCTCTGCAACTAGAGAAAAGCCTGTGCAGCAAGAAAAAGCCAGCACAGCCAAAATAAACAAATTAAATTATTTTTAAAATATGAAAGGAAATATACAAAAGTTCTACTTTTCTAAGCATCATCACTTTTACTAATTTGGAAAACAAAAAAACCTCATGTTAGGAAAAAGAACAGTACACAGAAAATTATAAGACACTAATGAAAGAAATCAAAGACGACATAAACAGATGGAGAGGTATTTCACGTTCCTGGGTACCAAGAATCAATTTTGTGAAAACAACTATACTACCAAATGCAATCTACCGATTCAATGTGATCCCTATCAAATTACCACTGGCATTTTTCACAGAATTACAACAAAAAATTTCACAATTCATATGGAAACACAAAAGACCCAGAATAGCCAAAGAAGTCTTGAGAAAGAAGAATGCAGCTGGAGGAATCCACCTTCCTGACTTCAGATTATACTACAAAGCTTCAGTTATCAAGACAGGAGGGTACTGGCACAAAAACAGAAATACAGACCAATGGAACAAGATAGAAAGCCCAGAAATAAACCCATGCACCTATGGGTACCTTATTTTTGACAAAGGAGGCAAGAATATACAATGGGGTGAAGACAGCCTCTTAAATAAATGGTTCTGGGAAAACTGGACAGCTACATGTAGAAGAATGAACTTAGAACACTTCCTAACACCATCACCGACTCAATGGACATAGGTTTGGGTGGACTTAGGGAGTTAGTGATGGACAGGGAGGCCTGGCGTGCTGCGGTTCATGGGGTCACAAAGAGTCAGACATGACTGAGCGACTAAACTGAACTGAACTAACACCATACACAAAGATAAACTCAAAATGGATTAATGACCTAAATGTAAGGCCAGAAACTATAAAACTCTTAGAGGAAAACATAGGCAGAGCACTTAATGACATAAATCAAAGCAAGATCCTCTATGACCCATCTCCTAGAGTAATGGAAATAAAAACAAAAGTAAACAAGTGGGACCTGATTAAATGTAAAAGCTTTTGCACAGCAAAGGAAATTATAAGCAAGGTGAAAAGACAACCCTTGGAATAGGAGAAAATAATAGCAAATGAAACAACTGACAAAGGATTAATTTCCAAAATACACAAGCAGCTTATACAATACCAGGAAAACAAACAATCCAATCAAACAGTGGGAAAAAGACCTAAACAGACATTTCTCCAAAGAAGACATACAGACGGCTAACAAACACATGAAAAGATGTTCAACATCACTCATTATCAGAGAAATGCAAATCAAAACCACAATGAGATATCACCTCAAACCGGTCAAAATGGCCATCATCAAAAAGTCTACAAGCAATAAATGCTGGAGAGGGTGTGGAGAAAAGGGAACACTCTTGCCCTGTTGGTGGGAATGTAAACTGATACAGCCACTATGGAAGACAGTATGGAGATTCCTTAAAAAACTAGGAATAAAATCACCATATGACCCAGCAATCCCACTCCTAGGCATATACCCTGAGGAAACCAGGATTGAAAAAGACACATGTATCCCATTGTTCACTGCAGCACTATTTACAACAGCTAGACTATGGAAGCAACCTAGATGCCCATTGACAGATGAATGGATGAAGAAGCTGTGGTACATATACGCAATGGAATATTACTCAGCCATAAAAAGGAATGCATTTGAGTCAGTTCTGATGAGGTGGATGAACCTAGAACCTATTATACAGAGTGAAGTGAGTCAGAAAGAGAAAGATAAATATTGTATTCTAACGTCCATATACAGAATCTAGAAAAATGGTTCTGAAGAATTTATTTACAGGGCAACAATGGGGAAACAGACATAGAGAACAGACTTATGGACATGGGGAGAGGGGAGGAGAGGGTGAGATGTATGGAAAGAGCAACATGGAAACTTACATTACCTATGTAAAATAGAGAGCCAACAGGAATTTGCTCTATGGCTCAGGAAACTCAAACAGGGGCTCAGGGGCTCTGTATCAACCTGGTGGCGGTGGGGGATGGGGAGGGAGATGGGAGGGAGGTTGAAAAGGGAGGGGATATATGTATACATATGGCTGATTCATGTTGAGGTTTGACAGAAAACAACAAAATTCTGTAAAGCAATTATCCTTCAATTAAAAAAAAAACAACTTCATATTAGGAAAAGAAACAAAATGGCCTATATCTAAGAGTTTTTCAATCACGCCAAGCTACTGACATATGAAATGGAAGTTTTTGGGTTTTTTTGTGTGTGACTTGAGAAACAGAAGGATAAATTTGGAAAAGGGGTTTTCAGAGAAGGGTAGGCCTGAGAGAAATCTACAAAAGTCAAAATAGGAAGCTTTTGTTACCTAAGCCAGCATGGCAATTGCAGGTAGGACTACTTGATAAGACAAACACACACAAGAGGGGAGAGTGTCTAAAAGAAAAGGTTCTCACCATCAAGAAAGTGAAAACAAGGCAGGGGTGGGGGTAGGATGAATTGGGAGACTGGGATTCATATATATACACTGCTATATATAAAATAGATAACAAATGAGAACCTACTGTATGGCACAGGGAACTCTGCTCTGTGTTCTGTGGTGACCTAAATGGGAAGGAAATCCAAAAAAGAGGAGGCATATGTATATGTATGGACGATGCACTTTGCTGTACAGCAGAAACTGACACAGCAGTATAAAGCAACCATAACCCAATTAAAAAAAAGTAAAATAAAAGTAAAAGGTAATGGAAAAAATGCAAAAAACCATTCACAGAATGGGAGAAAATTTCTGCAAATTATATATTTGTTATGGGACTTGTAATGACAATATAGAAAAACGTCTTACAACTTAATGAAAATACAAATAATTTAAAACTGAGCAAAAGCTCTAAATAGTCATTTCTCCATAGATAATATACAAATGGCCAACATAAGCATACAAAATGATGTTCAACAACATTACTCACTGGGGAAATGCAAACCAAAATCACAATGAGATATCTTCAAATCCATTTGACTGGCTATCTAAAAGACAGACAATAACAAGTACTGCCAAAGTTATAGAGAAATCAGAACCCTCAAATGATAATGTAAAATGGAGCAGCTGCTTTGGAAACAGTCTGGCAGTTCCTTAAAAGGCTAAACATAGAGTTATCATATTCCACTCCAGTATTCTTGCCTGGAGAATTCCATGGACAGAGAAGCGTGGCAGGCCACAGTCCACGGGGTCTCAACGAGTCGGACACAACTGAGTGACTAACACACACACCATATGACCTAGCAGTTTCATTCCTAGGTACTTACCCATGAGAAACGAAAACATTAGTCTACACAAGTATTTGTACATGAACATTCATAGAAGAAATATTAATAACCCAAAATGGAAACAACATAAATGGCCATCAACAGATGAAATAAAACGTGATATATCCATAGGTGAATATCCAGTCGCTTCAGTTGTGTCCGACTCCCTGTGACCCCATGGACTGCAGCCTGCCAGGCTCCTCTGTCCATGGGATTCTCCAGGCAAGAACACTGGAGTAGGCTGCCATTTCCTTCTCCAGATATATCCATACATTGGAATATTAATAGACTACAAACAACAGTGAGATACTGATGCACACTATTAATACAACATGAATGAACCCTGAAAACAGAATGCTAAGTGGAAGAAGCCAATCACAAAAGGCCACATACTGTACAATCCCATTTATATGAAACATCCAGGATGAGCAAATCTATAAGGACAGAAAACAGATTAGGGTTTGCCTAGGGCTGGTGGGGACAGTGAAGATTGGAGGGCAGGGAGAATGGCTGCTAAAGGATACAGAGCTTTTTGGGGTGTGATGAAATGTTTTAAATTTGAATTGTATGGAAGGTGAATTTTAATCTCAATAAAAGAAAAAGAGACAGAAAAGGTCCCCCATCTGGTACTTTCTGTGGCAGCTAATAACTAGTAGGCAGTTCTTTAAGTCGGAAATTCAATAAAGTGATGCTCAGGTGTCCAAACAATTAAACGACTAAAACGGCAACGTCTGAACTGGCTTTGGATGCTATGATAAAGCTGTGGAGATTTGGTGATGGTAGACCTCCAATAATATAAAGGATGGGCTCTGCCCTAATTGCGGGAATAAGGAAAAAATCCACCGAAGATTATACAGCTGAATAAGAGAAAAAAGCAATTCAGAGGCCTCATAAGTAACTTCTGGTGGAGTAGACTTCTCTGAAGTAAATATTGGTCCTTGATAAAGACAGGATTGTGGAGAGACAGTGCAGATGGGTGGGGAAAGAGTTGTTCCTGTTCAGGAGTCCATGATTTGACTGATTTAGGGCAAAAGTGGAGAAAATTAATACAGTAGTAAGAGCCATAGTTCGTAATCTTTATTTGGATAATAAGCCCATTCCTAAACCAAGACTGAAAGGGCCATTTTCCATTTCGCAAGTGTCTCTTAGAAATAAAATACTGAAATCCAACAGTCTAAAGAAGCTTTACGAAAGAAAGTTAAAAGCACACCAGATTGATGAACTCTACAGACAGAGCTCATCGCATGTCTTAAAAGATGCAATCATCACTCTGCACAGGCTTGGAAATTAAGGCGGCCAAGAAGTGCCCAGGTGGGTATCAGGGATCTAACGTACCTCGAGTCACCTGAGGGAAGAGGCGAGGCGAAGACATCCCAGTGACGGCACTTTTGCAGGTATACCCGGGGTGCGCGCTCCCACCGGAAGGCTGCCTGCGGTCCGAACGCCGAGGCAGAGGAACTGTGGCGGCCACGGCAACCAGATCACCGCGGTGGCGTCGCGACCGGCACCTCGTTTCCATGGCTAACGTCAACTCCAGCAGGCGCCCCCGGGCGCAGAACGGACCTCGGGGGCGGGCCGCGCGCTCGGTTCGCCCCGCCCCTCGGCCTGAGGTTACGTCTCCTCAGCCTGGCCAGGCAAGGCCGAGTGCGGGGAGAGGCGCGCTCGGATCGCTCCAGGTCTGGGCCAACGCTCGCTTGACCCGGCACCGTGGGACTTGCGTGGGCTCGGGCCTCGGCTAGGGCCCAGAAGCGGCGGTGGGGAATCGCCGCTCTAGCCCTGAACTTTCACCCGCGTCGCGCCTCTACGCAAGAGCGTCGTTGCCCTGGTGACGCGACGTTCCTTCGGAGAGTAGAGCGCTCAGGCGGATAGAGCGATTTTGAGAGCAGGCGCCATTTTGAGAGCGTGTAACACCCAGTGATCTGACTGACGAGTCTGCGTGTAGTGAGACTCCAACCGCTTAGGGTCCCGCCACAGCCGCACTTTGGCCGTCGCCACCCAATACACTGACGGTAATAAATGCGTTTAAGTGATACTTCATACATATACGTGTTCGCTGTCGCCCCTTCATTGTATTTTTCTCCCGAGTGGACTTGTGACAGCATTTTAAATACTAGGAACCAAAATACCTATAAGTGAAACATGCCACCAAGGTATCTGTTTATTAATAAAGTAAGTCAAAGTTACCGTCTTCCATCTTTTTAAAAAAGCAGTGGCGGACTATTATTAGTGGTAGTAATTTTTGGTCCGGGAGTCTTTACAGGGTGGCCTTGAAGTCCCCAGTTTTGGTAGTTTGAAAGTTAAAACATGCCCATCACGACTGCCTACATATTCCACCAAGTTTCATTGCTTCCCTAAGTTTTGGACACCTTCCAAGTTGCAAGTTAAGAGCTTGGGAGGTGATCCCTGAGCTCTTTAAATTGGTCTCTGAAGGATTTAGTGGAGTCACTTAGTCATGTCCGACTCTTTGACCCCATGGACTGTAGCCTACCAGGCTCCTCCGTCCGTGGGATTTTCCAGGCAACAGTACTGGAGTGGGCTGCCATTTCCTTCTCCAGGGGATCTTCCCGACCCAGGGATCAAACCCGTGTCTCCCACATTGTAGACAGACGCTTTACCGTCTGAGCCACCAGGGAAATCAGGTAACTTAAAGCCTGAACTCAAAGCCAATTTGTAGGTATCTAGGTAGCCATGTCTCCTCTCCTTCCTCCTCCACCCGCATTGATAATCAGTTTTGCATATACAGAGACTCCTGATTGGCTTAAGGACTGTCTGTTTGGATCTCCTTATCTCAGAACTATGAATGCATCCTTTTTTGTTTCTTTCCTGGTTTTACTGAAAGTAATGGCTTAGTTCTTAAGTACTTAGGATTTCGGACCATAATGGGGGAAACCTTTTGGTGCTAATTAAAAGAAAGCCACCTGATGCAAAGAACTGACTCATTGGAAAACACCCTGATGCTGGGAAAGATTGAAGGCAGGAGGAGGAGATGACAGAAGACGAGATGTTTGGATGGCATCACCAACTCCGTGGACATGAATTTGAGCAAGCTCGGGAGTTGATGGATGGGGAAGCCTGGCGTGCTGCAGTCCATGGAGTGGCAAAGTCGGACAGGACTGAGCGACTGAACTGAAAAGAAAGCCGAGGCTAATAAAAAGTAAGATACAAATCTATCTAGAGGAAAAATGTAGTTTATTGAAAGCATGTGGAAGAAAACCCTTTGGACCATCCATGGCGATAATGAGGTAGAAATTACTAGGCAGTCAGTGTAGAACTCTGAGACCTCTGGACTTTTTTTCAGTAAACATCCCACTCCGTTGTCCTGAATTTCTGGAATGTGTTTTTGGTCCGGTCAATTATCAGCACCCAGATCCAGGGAAAGTGAAAGTGAAATCACTCAGTCGTGCTGGATTCTGCGACCCCATAGACTATACCATCCATGGAATTCTCCAGGCCAGAATACTGGAGTGGGTAGCCAGTTCCCTTCTCAAGGGAACCGTCCCATCCGAGGGATGGGAACCCAGGTCTCCCACATTGCAAGCGGATTCTTTACTAGCTGAGTCACAGGGAAGGCAGTAATTAGCTTCTGTTCCATATGCCTGAGGGAAAATAACTGGTGGTCGTTAATCTTAAGCCCATACATCTGGTCCATTGTAAAATGGCCAGGGGGCATGAAAGAGTGGTGACTTAATCCAAGGATCAGTTCAGTTGCTCAGTCCTGCATGACCCTTTGTCACTCCATGGACTGCAGCACACCAGGCTTCCCTAACACGAACTTCTAGAGCTTGCGCAGACTCATGTCCATTGAGTCGGTGATGTCATCCAACCATCTCATTCTCTGTTATATCTTTCTCCTCCTGCCTTAAATCTTTCCCAGCATCAGGGTCTTTTCCAATGAGTCAGTTCTTCTCATCAGGTGGCCAAAGTATTGGAGTTTCAGCTTCAGCATCAGTCCTTCCAATGACGATTCAGGACTGATTTCCTTTAGGACTGACTGGTTGGAGCTCCTTGCAGTCCAAGCGACTCTCAAGAGTCTTCGACACCACAGCTCAAAAATATCAATTCTTTGGCGCTCAGCTTTCTTTATGGTCCAACTCTTACATCCATACATGACTACTGGAAAAACCATAGCTTTGACTACAGGACCTTTGTAGAGAAAGTAATGTCTCTGCTTTATAATATGCTGCCTAGGTTGGTCATAGCTTTTCTTCCAAGGAGCAAGCATCTTTTAATTCATGGCTGCAGTCACCATCTGCAGTGATTTTAGAGCCCCCCAAAATAAAGTCTGTCACTGATTCCATTGTTTCCCTACTGGAGTACAAAGAGAAGTCACGATGTTGTTAAGTATCTTGACCTTTAAATTGATTGGTTAGAAATAACATGATTTAAGGAAGGATGTAAAAACTGCTGTAAGTCTGGCCTTGTGGGGGACTCCTTACCCCCTCTCAATGTCTATGCTGAGAGCTTTGTACTTTCTTTTTCTTTAAAAAATCCTATTCACTTGCTACTGTGAGTGTTTGTGGATTCCATTCTTCGGATCTGAGGGCAAGAACTCGGATTCCCATTTCAATAACATACATACTTGCTTTCAAGGATATAATTTGAAAATAGAACTTTTCCTCCTTTGTTGTGAAGAGGAAGTATGTTTTTGGTTCATCCCTAATCTTTTCCAATCTTTTGGGGAAGATATAACCTCAGTCATCATGGGTCACGGTACCACATTAAGCATCTCTGAAGCACATCAGCTACTCCTGGGAAGTCAGTATAGAGTGGTTAAGAGTAGATGCTCTGGGATCCAGAAACTTGAGTTAAAACTACTGGGACCTTGGGCAGGCCACCTCAAAATATGCCTCAGTGTCATATTGATTATTTTGAATTAAAGTTACTAAAGAAGTGGTGGGTGCCAGAGGGACCTTTGAACCTCCTCTCAGTGTCCCTGAAACTAGGAACTAAAGCTCCCATTTTAAAGGTACCCTCCTTGTACTAGAAAGTAGAAAAACATCCTTATTATTAGAGACAGGCAGAGAAATCTATATAAACAAAACTTGTTATTTAATTTACTACTTACCTCGAACCCAAAGTTCACTGTGGTTCATATCATGAACACCTTACTGCCAAATTCAGACTTAAACTGAAGAAAGTAGGGAAAGCCACTAGACCATTCAGGTATGACCTAAATAAAATCCCTTATGATTATACAGTGGAAGTGACAAATAGATTCAAGGGATTAGATCTGATAGACAGAGTGCTTGAAGAACTATGGATAGAGGTTCGTGACATTGTACAGAAGGCAGTGATAAAGACCATCCCCAAGAAAAAGAAATGCAAAAACGAAAAATAGTTGTCTAAGGAGGCTTTACAAATAGCTGAGAAAAGAAGAGAAGGGAAAGGCAAAGGAGAAAAGGAAAGATATACCCATCTGAATGCAGAGTTCCAAAGAATAGCAAGGAGAGGTAAGAAAGCCTTCCTCAGTGATCAGTGCAAAGAAATAGAGCAAAACAATAGAATGGGAAAGAGTAGAGATCTCTTCAAGAAAATTCAAGATACCAAGGTAACATTTCATGCAAAGATGGGCACAATAAAGGACAGAAACGGTATGGACCTAACAGAACCATAAGATATTAAGAAGAGGTGGCAAGAATACACAGAAGTATACAAAAAAATCTTCATGACCCAGATAACCACAATGGTGTGATCACTCACCTAGAGCCAGACATCCTGGAATATGAAGTCAAATGGGCCTTACAAAGCATCACTATGAGAAAGCTAGTGGAGGTGATGGAATTCCAGTTGAGCTATTTCAAATCCTGAAGGATGATGCTGTGAAAGTGTTGCACTCAATATGCCAGCAAATTTGGAAAACTCAGCAGTGGCCATAGGACTGGAAAATTCTTCATTTCATCTCAAACAAAGGCAATGCCAAAGAATGTTCAAACTACCACACAATTGCACTCATCTCACACGCTAGCAAAGTAATGCTCAAAATTCTCCAAGCCAGGCTTCAACAGTATATGAACCATGAACTTCCAGATGTTCAAGCTGGATTTAGAAAAAGCAGAGGAACCAGAGATAAATTGCCAACATCCATTGGATCATCGAAAAAGCAAGAGAGTTCCAGAAAAAAGTCTACTTCTGATTCATTGACTATGCGAAATCCTTTGATTGTGTGGATCGTAACAAACTGTGAAAAATTCTTAAAGGAATGGGAATACCAGACCACCTAATCTGCCTCCTGAGAAATCTCTATGCAGGTCAAAAAGCAACAGTTAGAACTGGACATGGAACAACAGACTGGTTCCAAACCAGGAAACGAGTACATCAAGGCTCCTTTATTGTCACCCTGCTTATTTAACTTATATGCAGAGTACATCATGTGAAATGCCGGGCTGGATGAGGCACAAGCTGGAATCAAGATTGCCGGGAGAAATATCAATAATCTCAGATATGCAGATGACACCACCCTTATGGCAGAAAGTGAAGAAGAACTAACGAGCCTCTTGATGAAGGTGAAAGAGGAGAGTGAAAATGTTGGCTTGAAACTCAACATTCAGAAAACTAAAATCATGGCATCCGGTCCCATCACTTCATGGCAAATAGATGGGGAAGCAGTGGAAACAGTGAGAGACTTTATTTTCTTGGACTCCAAAATCACTGCAGATGGTGACTGCAGCCATGAAATTAAAAGATGCTTGCTCCTTGGAAGAAAAGTTATGACCCACCTGCTGCTGCTGTTGCTAAGTCGCTTCAGTCATGTCCAATCTGTGTGACCCCATAGACAGCAGCCCACCAGCTCCCCCGTCCCTGGGAGTCTCCGGGCAAGAACACTGGCGTGGGTTGCCATTTCCTTCTCCAATGCATGAAAGTGACAGATGAAAGTGAAATTGTTCAGTCGTGTCCGACTCTTAGCGACCCCATGGACTGTAGCCCACCAGGCTCCTCCTTCCATGGGATTTTCCAGGCAAGAGTACTGGAGTGGGTTGCCAGTTCCTTCTCCACCGTTAGACAGCAAGGAGATCCAAACAGTCCATCCTAAAGGAAATCAGTCCTGAATATTCATCGGAAGGACAGATGCAGAAGCTGAATCTCCAATACTCTGGCCACCTGATGGGAAGAGCCGACTCTTTGGAAAAGACCCTGATGCTGGGAAAGATTGAAGGCCAGAGAAGGGGGCAACAGAGGATGAGATGATTGGATGGCATCACTGACTCAATGGAAATGAGTTTGAGCAAACTCAGGGAGATAGTGAGGGACAGGGAAGCCTGGTGTGCTGTAGCTCAGGGGTTGCCAAAGAGTAGCAACTAAATAGCAATAACAACTCAGGTAAAGCACAGAGGAAGATAATCCATTTTGAGATGTGTGATTGATAGGCTTGTGAGATATGTCTTGTTAGAAACATATGATTGGACTTTGGGAGCAAGGTCATAGAGATAGAGACATAGAGATTTGGGAGTATTCTACATTTAAAATAAAGTTGAAATCACAAGATTGGAAGAGAATGCCAAGGTTTGGATATTATTGACTGCAAAGAAAAGCATGAGGAGAGAAGAAGAAAGGGACTATAAAATGATGGATTTCCTAACATGGCTTGTTGAAATTCATCTCATTGGTTTTGTATCACAGGTAATGATATGCATGTAAATGTATACAAAGGCTAAGTGAATGGGTTTATGTGATAGGTAGAAATTTTAATGTTCTGGCGTATTTACAGGCATGTGGGTTAGGTGACATTAAAGACAGGGAGTAACCAATTGTTAATTGCAGTTTCCTACTGAAACTTCCTTTGTTACAGAAAAAAGTCTCAGACCACATAAGTATTTATAAGTAGAATCATCAAATAATATATAATGTAATCATAGCTTTGCCATTAATTGGTTTTATGCTTTGTTATAAAAGACAATGCATTTTAAATTATAGTTCTGAAAATCTTACAGTAATTCCTGTGAGAAGTGTAGGGTGAATAGATAAAATTTCTCAGGTTTTGGTTTTGATGAAGAATTTTTAATTTTATTGCAGTTTTTAAATTTAATTATTTCACATCAGTAACTTCATAGCTTAGATTTTTTAAATTTTAGAACTTTTCAATATTATTTTAAAAAGCTATCACCACTGGAACTTACTTTAGAGTCATTTAAAAAAAGAACAATTTTTGGTACCCTGAAAAATCACTAAATTGAAGTATTTAAAAGTGTTTTGAAGTTGTTACGTTTTGTAAAAGTTTGTGAATATAACTTCACTGAAAGATCAAATTTTAAGAGTAACCAAACTCTGTGTGAATACTGACATATTTACAATATTGGGCATATTTACAATTTGACTCTTTATAAAAATTAAATTACGTGCCACATGAATTAATAATGATTTTCCTATATTTTGGCGTATATAATTAAGAGTTGACTGTGCAGATTTCAAAATCTTTATCCCTAGGCTCCTGTATTAAGTTTGGAACATTAGTTAACCTCTTCTATTGACAGTTTTACCAAGAATACAATGCCTTATTATTAGTAATATTAATTTCTAAAGCTAGAACTGAAGTTGTTAGCCTCAAATAAGTGTCCTTTTCCTGGCATTTGCTTGCTAACTTCTTTGCTTATAAGTGAACCAATTGTTTAGATAAGTGAACCAATTGTTTAGAATTGTGTGAACATTATTTTCAATTTCCTAGAATGAATAGAGTATAAGGAAATGCAGTAAATAAACTCTCTGATAAAATTTTCATTTGAAGTTGTAATTAAGTAAGAATGTGACAGTGGGGGAGAGTTGGGTATAATTTGCGTAAGGGTAGAGGAAAACTTATATACCCTCTCATAGTGTCTCCAGACTCATGATACTATTGCTGTTGAATGGAAATGTCCACTGGTTAGAATTACTTCCTAGATATCTCACCTAAGTATGTAGCGATATTTGTACAAAGATGTACTTAGAACGTTTGCAATAGCAAAATGCAAAACATTCTTAAATAGGAGATATTTTTAAATAAATTTAAAAGAATGTACATTTTTAGCATGTCCAACTTCTACTAAGTAAAATATTTTAAAATTACTGTGATCTTATATAAAAACTAAATGTATACATGAGCATGCTTTGTATATACTTACCTTTAATAGACACATAGGAAACTTGGATAGAATTCAACCTCTAAAGAGGCTAGCTGGGGTTTGATAGGAAGGGGACTTTTACTTTTTACCATTACTCTTGTGCTGGTAATATATTTTTTATCAATATGTGTAGCTTTGATAATCTTAAAATAATAAAATAGCCAGCAAACAAAAATAAATTGACAATCAAACATACCCACTCTACCTTCCCTCAAACCCATCAAGCTGCTATATAACTAGAAAACTGGCACAGTGAATTTTTGTTTTTATAATAACACTTTTATCCAGAGAATAATTAAAAAATATAGTTGCTAGTTTCTGTGAATAAATTACAGCAATGATGCTTTCATAGGGAGAAAAGCCATATTAGTTTTTAGTGTTATATTACAGTTAAAAATTACAATAAGTCATTTGGTATACCGATAAATTTTGAGCTCTGATAACCAGAGACTGCCTAGAATATTGACCATTTTGGTGTTTATATCAATAGGAATCCTTAAAGTTAGTTCATTTTATGCTAAATGAGAACATTTACTGAATTTATGAATACATGCTCAATATTATTAGGATTTCTTTCTAATATTAGATATAAAATCCTAATTTTAGTATATACATAAAATATACATATATTAGTGTATACATACAGATATAGATGTAAAATACTTATATATCAAAGGTATATGTAGTATATAACATGTAAAATAAAATACATGGGAATCCTATTTTATTGAACCAGCAATGACTAGGTATTAATGGAAGAAACTTTCATATGGCTTGTCTTTAGCAATATTATTTTAAACATAACAATTTTTAATAAAATTTATGCTAATCATTAAAATATTATTAGATCTGCTTTTTAGGCTCTTGGTTTAAATGAAAACCAACTGTATAGAAATGAATATCAGAACAATTATTAAAAAATTCTGTCTATAATTTTCAAGCCAAATACTAGATTTATGTTTTTACATAGAAATTTTTCTCCTAAAAGACTTTGTAATTAGTGAGAAATGTCTATATCAGTAAAGAGCAGCATGCAAGAAAGAGATGCATTTACTTGAGGGAAATAACCATTTATTAAGGAACAAACAATCATTTTTATTTGTGGTTTTTATAAAAAACTAGACTATGGATTTTTTCCCTTATAACTTTTTCTCCAGAAAACAATAATAAATAAAATTTTAGAGATAAGCTTTCTTTTAAATGCATATATGCCCTTCCTAACACATGTAGTAAAACCATGCAAATACTCATACTCTCTACTAAAAAAAATTAAATGAAACATTTTTTTTCCCCTAAATGGCCCAGTTAGTGTAGAGGCATCCACTCTGAATTCCACAATCCAGGATCCCTTGGCCACTTGTTTCTGTATGTTGATATGCCCAAAGTTACATTTACTCTATAAAGACTTCCTTTGTTCATATATGTCTCTTTTCCCCAGTATACATTTTCTTTAAAATTATAGTACATATTAAAAATACAAACCTGAAGGTAATGTGGATTCTTCTAGAAGGAGAATTTATTCCTTTTTCTCCTGATGCATGCAGTGAATAGGTATGCCGTATTAGACAGTGAACAGTCTTTAAGAACGTGGAGGGTCTTGAGCTGATTTTCTCCTTTCAATTATAGCACCAATATTCCATCCATTACTGCTTCCTCCCAAAGAGTATGACTCCTTCTATTCAGAAATAAAAGCAGCTCTACCTGAAAACATTCTGAAATATTTTTCTCTCTTTTCATGACCTCCATTTACTAAAGCAATATTTTCCTTGCTCCTTATCAAAGCATGAACTCAATAACTGCTTTCTTCTTCCAAGTTGGATAAATGGATGTGGGAACTTTATTACAGATTAAAATAGTGGAAAATTAAGAAAACAGTGCTCTTAGTGTGAAAGGCAAGGCCAGTGATTTTCATAGAACTATAGAAAGCATATTTAATCAGAAATAATGAGATCTGAATTATAATTCACTCTCTGCGAGAAACTCAATAATTTGACATTGAACAAGTCATATAAACTCTTCAGACTTCACTTTCCTCCTTTTAAGAGATTGGGCTGCATCTCTTAAATTTCCATTTAATTCTATATTTCTGCTTTTGTGTTATTTATGTGTTAAAAGTCTCATGGTATGGGTGGAAATAAAGACAGGCAATGATAATTTTTTGTGTGCATTTTGTTTTAAGCTATATGAGTTTTGTAGGTAACAATGCTTTAACAAAAGAGCAAGCTTTATTTATTGTTAAGCAGACCTAAGCAAACATAATTATCATTGGAAAACTAAACTCTAACTTCATCATTGACCACTTTTCCTGAAAGAGAGATTTCTGTCAATGTTAACATCGGGTAACGTCACCTTTTTCAGAGTTCATTAAGTGCCAACAATTTACTTTCTGAGGAATATCTCTTTAAGGTCAATTAAATAAAAATGTGAAAGCCAGTGTTGTTAGGATTTTTGCCACATAATAGCCCAATTATTTTATGTTTAGCCTCTTTGATTAAAAGCAGTGGTCAAAAGATTTGAAATCCTCAGAGGTGATTTTGAAGACAGAGAAGTGCTGGAGCTACCCAGGCAGCAATCAGAAACGATTAGGAAAAATTTACCAAATGTTTCATTCTTTCTCTAGGTTGTATTGCAAATTACGTTAAATATTTCAGGCTTACTGCATTTAAAAATAAAGCCTCCAACTAAGCAATTTTCAAGATAGTCAAAAGATATTGCTTAAAATTTTCTTATTGCTATAGAAATGAAAAGGGTGATTGTCTATGTTGATTAGCTTGAAGATTGCTTTGGGAAGAATTTGACAGTTCTAGTAACATTCCCATTATAATTTACAATCTATGAAGAAGAATTGAATACTACCTTGAGCATCAGGAGAGTTTAAAGCTTCCTTTTCATCTGATAATTTTATTTTACTACTTTAACATAAAGAGGGGATCTTTGTCATGTGTATTTCTAATGCATATATAATTTATTTTTATCTTGATTCTTTAAAACTATTCTCAATTAGATCAAGTAGAAAATATATAGCATAATAAATATACCAGAATATTTATTGATACCTACTATATGCAGATCCTTTTTTGTGCTAGTCAGTTTTGCAGATACAAAGATAGAAAGAAACATCATTTAATGTCAAAGAACTCAACAGTTTAATCAATAGCAAATTCACAAGACAAAAGAACAAACAAAACTTAGAGCCAATTACATTTTGGTCATGATAAGTTGAGTGTGGCTGATACTATTTCATTTTTTTATACATAAATGCTGAATAGAATCTATTTCTACCTAATACCATAAACTGTGGGGAGTTAGGAAAGTGGTCCCACAATAATATTTTATGTTTAGAAAGAAAGGTTATAATTGAGTGGAATTATATTACATTTAGAAATGTATAGGAAAATGTTTAAATACCAAAAAGGCATACATATTGGAAATGCATAGAAAAATGTTTAAATGCCAAGAAGGCCTACATTATTGTCATTTTTTATGGACCTCCTGACTTGAAGGCCGAATTTTTAATTGTGTTAAAATAGTTTAAACCAGATCAAAATGTACTAGTGTAAAGTGAAAGTCGCTCAGTCATGTCCAACTCTTTGCGAGCCCATGGACTATACAGTCCATGGACTTCTCCAGGCCAGAATACTGGAGTGGGTAGCCTTTCCCTTCTCCTGGGGATCTTCCCAACCCAGAGATCAAACCCAGGTCTCCCGCATTGCACGTGGATTCTTTACCAGCTGAGCCACAAGGGGTTTCTCTTAAATTAGCAAACAAAATAAGATTCAGTGATAGGATTCAATTAAATGGCATTCTCATTTACTTACTCATGAATGCTATTAGTAAACATGTATTATGTGTTTATAAGGTGATAAATGTTAGAGAATTAGTGATGCAAAGAAGGATAACAATACCAACCATCACAGTTCCTTCTGGTGAGAGTGCTGGGGTAATGCAAACGTATTTGATCCCTTTGTAAAAAAAAAAAATTTGTGATATTTATCAACACTTCTATAAAAACTGCATAACTTTTAGCTGATTAATACCTTCCTATGGAAAATATTCAACAGAAGAAAAAGGATTTATATCTGTATGTGTTTATTGCATATTTCTTGTGGTATAAAACTGGAAGCAATTTGAATATTCAAAGATATGATTAAGAAAATATTTCTCTTTAGTTGAATATAATTCAAACATTAAAATGATAATTGTGCTCTAATATCATGGAAAATGCTTAGATTTATAATGTAAAAACAAAAGTTATATAAAGTATAATTCTCAAGTGAGAAAACACTTGGATTTTTTAAAATGATAGTTGTATTAGCATGGTGGTGTTTTCATTTCATTTAATTTCAAGGTAATCATTTCAATGTTTGTTTTGGAAGCACTGTATATTATTTTTAAAATAATTAATATTTTAACGTATAAAAGTATTCCCAAGCTGGAGCCCTTGTGCATTGATGATTGGAATATAAAGTGGTACAGCTGCTGTGGAAAACAATATGATGGTTCCATAGAAAAATTAAATTTGGAATTACCATATGATTCAGAAATTCTGTTTCTGGGTATAGTCCCAAAATAATTGAAGACAAGGACTTGAAGAGATATTTTTACAATGGTGTTCATAACAGCATTATTTCACAGAAGGTAGAAACAAACCAAATGTCCATAAATAGATGAATGGATAGGGAAAATATGCTCTATAATTAAAATGGAATATTATTACAATGGAATATCAGTTTTGCAAGGTGGAAAGAGTTCTAGATAGATGGTTGTGCAACACTATAAGTGTACTTAATGCCACTGGCACTGTACAATTAAATATGGTTCAGATGGTAGATTTTATGTATTTTCCACCACAATTTAAAAATGGTTAAAATGGTAAATTTCATGTTCTATATTTTACTACAATGAAAACTTTTTAAAAAGCAGTCCCAAGTTATGAATGGATTCCTAGATATGTGTCTGAAGTTGAAAAGAGAGTTAGTAGAGTTAGTAGATTTAAGAGTACACGACAATAAAAAAATGAAGTGCATAATGTAGTTGGAAAAAGAATTTTTAAAATGAACATCACCAAATTCTACTCAGTATTATTCTCAAATTAATAATTTGAAATCTATCCTACTTATTTGTCATACTTTTCTAAGCACGTGTATGTTTGTAGTTTACAAAAATGTAATTGTGAGGCCAAAATGAGCTTTGAATGCTCAGTCACAATTTTAGAGGTGAAAGAGATGCTTGTATTAGAGGTGAAAAACCAGGGGTACAGAGAACTTAAGATTATATAGATAGATAATGACCAACATGACTAGAATGGATGCCTTTACTTTTTGTGCTGTGCTGAGTCGCTTCAGTTGTGTCCGATTCTTTACTTTTATTACAAATGTTATTTAAACTTTATACCGTGTCAAGCAAGACAGATTCTAATCTTTTTTTAAAAAAATTAATCTTATGAAACATTCAATTATTTATTTTCTACTAGGAAATTCTTACATCAAATATGAATTTCCTATGTGCTGTGTGCTAAGTCGCTCTATAGGATGCTTTGCAACCCTATGGACTGTAGCCCACCAGGCTCCTCTGTCCATGGGATTCTCCAGGCAAGAATACTGGAATGGATTGCCATGCCCTCCTCCAGTGGATCTTCCCAACCCAGGGATTCAACCTGTGTCCCTTTTGTCTCCTGCATTGGCAGGTGGGTTCTTTAAAACTAGTGCCACCTGGGAAGCCCAGGAAATTCTCATATCAGACATGAATTTCCTATGAAAGTGAAAGTGAAGTCGCTCAGTCGTGTCCGACTTTTTGCAACCCCATGGACTGTAGTGTACCATGCTCCTCTGTCCATGGGATTTTCCAGGCAAGAGTACTGGAGTGGGTTGCCATTTCCTTCTCCAGAGGATCTTCCTGACCCATTGTAGGCAGATGTTTTACCATCTAAGCCACCAGGGAAGTTGAATTTCCTATGGTATAGCTTAAATCTAAGTCTTTACTTCTGCTTTTGACTTATTCAAGCAATTGTTAACTTCACAACTTTTCGCAAGCCTAGTTCCTCTGATGCTTAGATAAGATGCATTTCCTTTACTTTTAAAACTAATCTACTTTTTGAACTTTTTTTTAGTGCTTCATTTTTTATGAGTTGATGCCCGAATATCCTTTCTACTTCCCCAGTAGGAAGACAGGGAATTATATTTTTCCGAATTACTCTTTCTTTGTAGGACTCAAAATAGAGACAATATTATCTTCTAGAGCTTTTGCATTGCGCTCAGGACACTTCTGGTTGCAAATGAAAGAAATTGAACCCCCTGAAAGGATTTGTTGGACTTCCCTGGTGGCTTAGAAGGTAAAGAATCTGACTTCAATGCAGGAGACCCAGGTTTGATCCCTGGGTTGGGAAGATCCCCTGGAGAAGAGAATGGCTACCCACTCCAATAGTCTTGCTTGGAGAATTCCATGGTGAGAGGAGCCTGGTGGACTGCGGTCCATGGAGTCACAAAGAGTCATACATAACTGAGTGACTTTCACTTTCACTTACTCACTTTCAAAAAGATTTATTGGCTTATGTAATTGAGAAGTCCCAGGGTAGATCTTAAGGAAAGACTGCAACCAGAGACTCAAATACCACTGTCAAGACTTTCTCCATCTCTTGGTTTGCTTTATTTTATTCTTCAGATAGATTTTCTCCTAGTGGCAGACAAATACCTTCAGAGACTTCAGACTCACATCCTCATGGTTAAGCAATTGCTGTGGAGGAAATAAAGAGCTCTCTCTCATTGTCTGTATCTCAGTTTCAGGTCCTGTGTGCCCACCCCTATGATCAGCAGCCCCAGTAGTAACACATAGAGTCAAGGAGCAGTTCCCAAAGGAATCTGAAGAAAGGGGTGGGGGGAAGGAATTACCTGGGCAGACAAAAGGAATAACTGCTCATAGTCTACTATACTCACTTTGTAGTATGTTCAGTTAGTTCAGTCGCTCAGTTGTGTCCTACTCTTTGCAACCCCATGCACGCCAGGCTTCCCTGTCCATCACCAACTCCCAGAGCTTGCCCAAACTCATGTCTATTGAGTCAGTGATGCCATCCAACCACCTCTTCCTCTGTCGCTCCCTTCTCCTCCTGCTTTCAATCTTTCCCAGCATCAGGGTCTTTTCCAACGAGTTAAGTTCTTCACATCAGGTGGCCAAAGTATTGGAGCTTCAGCTTCAGCATCAGTCCTTCCAATGAATATTCAGGACTGATTTCCTTTAAGGTTGACTGGTTGGATCTCCTTGTAGTCCAAGGGACTCTCAAGAGTCTTCTCCAACACCACAGTTCAAAAGCATCAATTCTTCAATTCTTCCGTGCTCATCTTTCTTTATGGTCCAACCCTCACATCCATACATATGCTGTGCTTAGTTGCTCAGTTGTGTCAGACTCTTTGCAACCCCATGGACTGTAGAGAATTTAAAGTGGTGAATTTAACTATGATTCCTTTTTCATCTTAATGTATTTAATAGCTTGAAATTCTAGAGATTATTCTTCTATGCCCTCTCCATTATACTGATACTAAAGGACTTTGCAGTGACTTTCTAATATAACTCATTCAAAACCAGTTCCTGCCTTCATTTTTTATTCTTCATTTTATGCTATTCCCTAAGATCTACATTTCTTCTTTGCTCTCTTTCTCAATTATCACTGAGTCATATTTGTCTGCTAAAATTTTAATATAAAAGTCCTTCACATCTCTTTTCTGGTAATGTTCCTGAATCAGTTAGGAATAGGTTGAACTTCATGTAACAGATAAATCATAGTGACAATGGTTTAATACAGTATAAATTTATTTCTCTGGCTATAGAATAGATCTGGGTTTAGGTGTTCCAGGGTTAGTATGGCAGACATTACTTTGCTGACAAAGGTCTGTCTAGTCAAAGCTATGGTTTTTCCAGTAGAAGTGTGTGGATGTGAAAGTTGGATCATAAAGAAAGCTGAATGCTGAAGAATTGATACTTTTGAACTGTGGTGTTGGTAGAAGACCCTTGAGAATCCCTTGGACAGCAAGGAGATCAAACCAGTCAATCTTAAAGGAAATCAGACCTGAATATTCATTGGAAGGACTGATGCTGAAGCTGAAGCTCTAATACTTTGGCCACTTGATGCAAAGAACTGACTCATTGGAAAAGACCCTGATGCTGGGAAAGATTGAAGAGGGGAGGAGAAGGGGATGACAGAGGATGAGGTGGTTGGATGACATTACTGACTCAATGAACATGAGTTTGAGCAAGTTCTGGGAAATGGCGATGGACAGGGAAGCATGGCGTGCTGCAATCCATGGGGTCACAAAGAGTCTGACATGGCTGAGCGACGGAACTGAGCTGCACTGAACATGGGCTGTTGGGTTCATCCATTTTATTATGCCATCCTCCCTATGGTCTTTTCTCTCCTTATCCAACTAGAGCTCTTCCATCATATTCTTATTCTATACCACAGGATGGACGAAAGGGATATTGTTTTCCTTTTTAAGGAAACTTTCAGGAAGTTTCCATACAACGCTAGCCCATGTACGTCACTGGCCAAAACAAATGGTCACACTTAACTTCAGGGGAAGCACTATGCCTATCTAATAATGAGTTCTTCTACTAAAGGAGAAGACAGAACAGATGCTGGGTGGTAACTAGCTGTCTGCTCCACAATTACCACTTCTTCTAAGCTATGTCACTAACTAATTTCTCATCTTTGTAGCTAAGACATAGTTTGGTTTTTGTTCTAGTACTACTTTGTACATTTTTAGTTCAATTAATTAGTAGAGTAAAACCTTGAAACTTGTTGATTCTGATATGAAAATAAAATTCAGAAGATCCCTAAGACCTTCCTGAACCCCCAATTTCATGAAGAATGTGTGAAATACATTGGTAATTTGGCTTAATGATAGTTTTACTCCTATACATAAGCATCAATAAAATGATAATTAAGAGTTAAGAACATTGTCCAAAATTTACATTTCAAATTTCTAATTGTTTTTTTAAAAGGAATAATTTTAAAAATACAGTAATGTTGCAGAAATAATGCACTTCCTTTCATTCAGCTTCCCCTAATGTTAACATTTTACATAACATTTTATACAACAGAATAATTGAAACTGAGCAGTCAATAATGATACTGTTAACTAACCTACAGACTTCGTCAGATTTCACCAGTTTTCCCATTAATGTCGTTTTTCTCGTCCAAGACCCAATCCAGAACCCACATATTACACTTAGTTGTGTCTCCTTAGTTTCCTTCAATCTGTGACAGTTCTCCAGTTTTTGTCATTCCACACCCCTGACTTTTTTGAAGAGTTATTGACCATTTATATATATAGACTGTCTCTTAGTTTGGGTTTTTCTGATATTTTCTCATGATCAGGTTATGTATTTTTGGCAAAAATATCACAGAACTGATGTTGTACCCTTATTAGTGTACCATATCAGGATATTGACATATCTTCTTATTGGTGATGTTAACTCTGACCACTTAAAGTGGTATTTATGAGGTTTTCCTACAATAAAGGTTCTATTTTTCTATTTGTAATGAAAAAGTATCTTGTGGGGAAATTCTTAGAGACAAATTTGTTCTGCCATCTACTAATTTTAAAATCCATAGATGATTTCCCTGGTGGCTCAGACGGTAAAGCGTCTGCCTATAATACAGGAGACCCGAGTTCAATCCCTGGGTCAGGAAGATCTCCTGGAGAAGGAAATGGCAACCCACTCCAGTACTCTTGCCTGGAAAATCCCATGGACAGAGAAGCCTGGTAGGCTACAGCCCATGGGGTCGCAAAGAGATGATTTTTACCTACAATAATTATTACTGTGGTATTTGGATAGTGTTCAGTATTCTTCACACATTTCAATATGTTTTTTCCCCCATACCACCAAGCATTTCTGTCTGGAGACACTGACTAGATGTCCTACAAATTTAACTCAATTCTGACACTATCTCTCTGGAGATAATATCAGGTGCCACAGGGTAAGGGCTCAGTCTCACAAGACTGGCCCCACTTTAAACACCAATTGTTATTTCAGGTTACCTGTGCTTCTGACCCACTGCCTATAAACTGGAGGTTCCCACAACCCTCTCGTCAGGACTGATCAATTTGCAAGAGTGGCTCACAAAACTCAGAAACACTTACATTTGCCAATTTATTATGAGAGACATTATAAAGGATACAGATGAAGAGGTACATGAAGTAGGGTCCAGAAGGGTCCCAAGCACAGGAGATTCTGTCCCATGGATCTGGGTGGCATCACCCTCCCACCACATGGAAGTGTTTACCAACCTGGAAGCTCATCAAACCCTCATTGTTAAAGCGTTCTTGCAGGTCTTTAATCTCCAGTCCTCACTTCTCTTTCTCTCCCAGAAGCTGGAGATGGGATTGAAAGTTCCAACTCTAACTAATTACTTGGTCTTTCTGGTGACCAGCTCCTAGGTCATCACCTTAAGTTATCTCATTAGCGTAAACTATCTAGGACTCAGCTCCAAGTAATCTGTTAGTATAAACTCTGGTGTGCTCTAAAGGGGCTCCTTATGAATGACAAGAGACACTCCTATCACTCAGGAAGTTCCAAGGGTTTTAGGAGCTTTATGACAGGAACCAGAGAGAAAGACTAAATATATTTCTTATTATGTCACACAGTCTTTTGAATGCAGGGGAAAATTATATACTCTGATTAGAAGCAAATATCTGTAAATATGAACCTGATTGGAAATTCTTTTCATCAGTAAGTTGAAAAAATGACTGAGATGCTTTGTGGAAGATACAGGAAAAGTTGTGTGCAAATGTTAAATTGTGGCATTTTCTACTTCAGCTGGGAGAAGGCAATGGCAACCCAGTCCAGTACTCTTGCCTGGAAAATCCCATGGACAGAGGAGCCCGGTAGGCTGCAGTCCTTGGGGTCTCGAAGAGTCGGACACGACTGAGCGACTTCACTTTCCCTTTTCACTTTCATGCATTGGAGAAGGAAATGGCAACCCACTCCAGTGTTCTTGCCTGGAGAATCCCAGGGGTGGCAGAGCCTGGTGGGCTGCCGTCTATGGAGTTGCAGAGTCGGACACGACTGAAGCAACTTAGCAGCAGCAGCAGCAGCTACTTCAACTGAGAAAAACCAGACATATGATTCAGTTATCTCTATCTGGGGAGTCAATATGATTCTTGATGGGAGCCAGGAACTTCTATGTTGACTCTTAGTTCCAATCTCACTTTTCTTTTTGTGCAGAATAAAACTTCTTGGTCCATAGCAATGTAAGAAACAAGGAATTAGAACTCCTTAAATTCCCATATCTTTTTTTCCCATCAATCTGTTGATGGGTACTTAGGTTGTGGAAGCATATTAGCTAATATAATATAATTATTTATAATAGCTAATTAGAACATATTAGCTATTGTAAATAATACTGCCTTGAACATTGGAGTGAATATATCCTTTCAAATTAGTATTTTTGTTTTCTTTGGATATATAGCCAGTAGTGAAGCTTCTATTTTTAATTCTTTGAGGAAACTCCATACCATTTTCCATTGTGAGTACAATTTACAGTCCCAACAACTGTGTACTAGGGTTTCATTTTCTCCATGTCCTCATCTCATTTTTTATTTGTAGACTTTCTGATAATAGCCATTTTGACAGGTATGAGGTGATATCTTATTATGATTTTGATTTGCATTTCTCTGATGATTAGTGATGTTGAACATATTTTCATATGTCTTTTGGCCATCCATATGTCTTCTTTAGAAAAATGTCTATCAAGGTCTTTGGCCATATTTTAATTATGTTGGTTTTTTTGATATTAGAGCTGTTTGTATATTTTGGATATTAACCCCTTATTGGTCAAATCATTTGCAAATACTTTCTCTAATTTCACAAATTTTTCATTTTGTTGTTTCCTTTGCTGTGCAAAAACTTTAATTAGGTCCCATTTGTTTATTTTTACCTTTATTTCTTTTGCGTTAGAAAACAGATTAAAAAAATATTGCTACAATATACATCAGAGTGTTCCACCTTTATTCTCTTCTGGAATTTTATGTTTTCAGGTCTTACATTTAGGTCTGTAATCCATTTTGAGTTTGTTTTTTTTTTTTTTTAATGTGAGGAAACGCCCTAATTTCATTGTTTCACACGTAGCTGTCCACTTCTCCCTGGGCTTCCATCATAGCTCAGTTGGTAAAAAATCTGCCTGCAGTGCAGGAGACCTAGGTTTGATCCCTGGGTTGGGAAGATCCCCTGGAGAAGGAAATGGCAACCCACCCCAGTATCCTTGCCTGGAGAATCCCACGACAGAGGAGCCTGGTCGGCTACAGTCCATGGGGTTGCAAGAGTCGGACATGACTTAGCAACTAAAGAGAGTCCAGTTGTCCTAGCACCATTTACTGAAAAGACTGTCTTTTCTCCATTGTATATTCTTACCTCTTTTGTTGTAGATTAGTTGACCATTGTGTGTGGGTTTATTTCTGGGCTCCCTATTCTGTTCCATTGATCTATGTGTCTGTCTTTATGTCAGTACCATGCTGTTTTGATTACCATAGCTTTGTAGTATAGTCTGATCATCTGAAAATTTGATAAGAGATTGTACATAACTGATTGGTTTCCAAAATGGTGAGGTGTACATATTTTATAAATGTAAAATAATAATAAAACTATGATGTCATGAAATAGAAGTGATCCAATGTAGTTGGACAGTTTTTTTATTTATAGCATTTTTTTTCTTAGTGTATATCCTCTATTCTCTGCTATAACATTACTCATATGCTTAATTCTTTAACACATAGGCCATTTGGCTATAGTAAACTCAATCACATATCCAAACATATAAGCAAATTTATTGGGTTGGCCAGAAAATTAGCTTTTTTCTGTAAGATGGCTCTAGTAGTGCTTAGTTGTCTAATTTCATTCAAAATAATTTTGTTACATTGTATTGTGATAACTGTTATATCATTGTGCATTTAAAAAGGAACTTATCAAAAATTGGTGAATTTTTGTGTAACTATTTTAATATTGAAGATAGAAGGAAAAAAACTAATTTTTTGGCATATTATGCTTCATTATTTCACAAAAGGTAAAGACACAATAGAAACCCAAAAAAAGATTTGTTCAGTGTATGGAGAAAGTACTGTGACTGATCAAATGTGTCAAAAAACAAACTTTCATGCTAGAGATTTCTCACTGGATGATGCTTCATGGTCAGGTAGACCAGCTGAAGTTGATAGTTATCAAGTCGAGATATTAACTGAGAACAGTCAATGTTAAACAACTCGGGAGATAGCCAACATACTCAAAATAGCCAAAGCAAGCATTGAAACTCATTTGTGCCAGCTTGGTTTTATGTTAATCACATTGATGTTTGGGTTCCACATAAGTTAAACGAAATAAAACCTCTTGACCTCATTTCCACAGTGCAATTCTCTACTTAAATGTAATGAAAACATTCCGATTTTTAAAACACATGTGACAGGTGATGAAAAGTGGATACTGTACAATAATGTGAAACAAAAAAATTGTGGGGCATGCAAAATGAACCACCAACAACCACACCAAAGGCTGGTCTTCATCCAAAGAAGTTGATATTGTGTATATGGTGGGATTGAAAGGGAGTCCTGATTATGAGCTCCTTCCAGAAAACCAAACGATTAATTCCAAAAAGTACTGCTCCCAATTAGTCTAACTGAAAGCAGCACTCAGTGAAAAGCATCCAGAATTTGTCAACAGAAAATGCATAGTCTTCCATCAGGATAACACAAGACCACATGTTTCTTTGATGACCAGGCAAAAACTGTTACAACTTGCCAGAGAAGTTCTGATTTCTCTGCTGTATTCACCAGATATTGCACCTTCAGATTTCCATTTATTTTGGTCATTACAGAATCCTCTTAATGGAAAAAATTTCAATTCCCTGGAAGACTATAAAAGACACCTGGAACAGTTCTTTGCTCAAAAATATAAAATTTTGGAAAGATGGAATTATGAAGTTGCCTGAAATATGGCCGAAGGTAGTGGAATAAAATGGTGAATATGTTGTTCAATAGGTTCTTGGTGAAAATGAAAAATATGTCTTTTATTTTTACCTAAAAACTAAAGGAAGTTTTTGGCCAACCCAGTATATCAGAGGAATAGCATCAATTTTTAAAAACTTTTAAGTTTTTAATATTTTTACATAATTTATACCTTCATTTAAACTAATGAGTAGATTGATTTTGTTATTTTTTTAAAAGTCATTTTTGTTCTTTCCCCCACAAACATCATGAAAAGACTCATAAACATGATAAAATTATAAAATTCAGTGGGAAATGAAACAGTATGTAAATATCAATAACTGATCTCAAGACAAAATAACTTAAACATTTATGATTTAGTAAGGGAATTCAAGCTTCTTTATAACCAAGTGGGCTTCACTGGTGGCTCAGATGGTAAAGAATCTGCCTGCAATGTGGAGAACTGGGTTCGATCCCTGGGTCAGGAAGATCCCCTGGAGAAGGGAATGGCAACCCACTCCAGTATTGTTGCCTGGAGAATTCCATGGACAGAGGATCCTGGGGGGCTACAGTCCATGTGTTCGCAAAAAGTCATGCACAACTAAGCAACACACACACCCACACACACACATACATAAATAACATTACGTTGGATACCAATAATGTGCTTTGTTTTCATTTGATTTTTCCCATCTAGGCTCACAATAGTATTCTTTATTGATTTTTGAATATAATTGAAAATAACTGATCAAAAATATGTAGGACTGAATAGCAGAAACAAATACCTCACTTTTTAAAGGTGTTTTTGAGTTTCAAAAGTTCTAACCACAACCTAATTTTTTACTTTTGTTTCCTGCATGAAAATAATACTCTTTAAAAAGTAAGCCTGACATTTATTATCTTTAATAGCTTATGATGATGTCTCTTCTAAGTATTGAAGTGACTGAAATATTCATGTGATATGTACATATTTCCACTCTTCTTACAATGTATTGGGAAAAAGTCTGGAAATAGCACTGTATTAAAACAGTTCCACGTAGGAAGTCTTCACTCCTTCTGAAGTCTATTGCAGCTGTTGTCTAAATTCTTGATAATGTCAATATTAGTTAAAGCTAAGTCTTAAAAAGAATAAGTAGACATTTAAAACTTTAAATAACGAACTATTAAAGGATGACATTATATGGCTGACATTTTCATAGCTATTCGTTTTGAGAGTTAACAATGGCCCAGCTTGTTAACACTGACAGATATTTGGGCTTTAGTTTAACTTAGTTTACCCAGGTCTCCAACATTGCAGGCAGGTTCTTTACTGTCTGAGCCACCAGGGAAGCCCTTAGAAGTTTTACTTCTACTTCCATAAATATAATGATACCTTCATTCAAACCTTAATATAATATAGTATGCTTCAGTTTCCTATACTTGAAAAATATTAGCATCTTCACCTACCTTGAAAAATTATTTAAGCATCATAGTCATTGAAGGAACACACACAAAACGCAATCCAGAAGACAAAAGCACAAATCAGTAATCTTGGTTATAAATAACTTTTAAGGTTATGTCTTCAATTTAGACCACATTCTACACAATTCTCTTGGCTATATTTCTCTAACATTGTAAATCATGCATAACTATCACCTCAGACACTATAAATTATTGAAAATAAAAATTTTCATTTATTCTGATCACTAAAACAGGAAGGTATGTCAATACATTTAATAATAATTTTCTCAAAATGTAGAAAACAAATCTGATTGACTTCCAGTAATTAAAAAAAAAATATTCCAAAGTATCCCATCCTATGAGTTGCATTTGTTATCTAGATTAGCTTTCAAGTTTTTGTAATTGTACACTTGCACTTTTGCCACTAACTCTGTTAGGCTTTTTGTTTTTGGAGGATAGAAGTTTGACATAGATAGTGTCCTGATTGCTACAGACCACAGTATTAAATTGCTACAATTATATGAGACCTAATATGTTGTAGTTTTACTTGCATGTATCTATGTATGTTTCGGAGAAGGCAATGGCAACCCACTCCAGTACTCTTGCCTGGAAAATCCCATGGACAGAGGAGCCTGGTAGGCTACAGCCCATGGGGTCGCAAAGAGTTGGACATGACTGAGCAACTTCATTCCACTCACTTCACTCACTTCATACTTTATCACTGGAGAAGAAACTAGCAACCCACTCCAGTATTCCTGCCTGGAGAATCCCATGGACTGAGGAGCCTGGCAGGCCATGGTCCATGGGGTCGCAGAGAGTCGGACACAACTGAAGTGACTGAGCAATATGTATGTTCATCTGGTGTTGGGGCCATCCCAAAATATGCTTCAATGGCATATTGATTATTTTGAATTAAAGTTACTTAAAAAAATGAGTGATGCAAGAGGGACACATTGACCTTTCCTCTGTTTCTCTGAAGATAGGAAATAAATTTCCCATGTTAAATGTGCCCTCCTTGTACCTGGAGGTAGAAGGACAGGGAATTCAGGGCCCAGAGCATGTATAAATAAACCTTGTTATTTCTTTACTAACTTACTACCCAAGTCTAAACTTTGCTTAAATTTCTTACTAATTAAGAACGCAAGCCTGAGTTTGTCCTGTCAAATCCTCACAAATTTTCTTCATGTAAAAGAGATACAAAAACTGCCTGCTTTTGGTTACTCTGAGCATCATTTTATGATCTGTGTGCAGGAAATTAAGTTGTTTTTTCTACTGTTATCTGTCGTGTGTAAATTTTATTATTAGTCCAGCCATAAGAACTCAGGAGGTATAGAAGGGGAAATTTTGCCCCTTGTCCCCAAAGACAGTTGTATGTATACATTAAATTCACAGATGTACACTACGTTGTTGCTTAAAACTCCAATGTTGGCAATTTAAAGACTATTTTGTTACTAATAATGGCTTAATACCTAAAACTGAACAGAGTTGGTCATAAGGTAAATTAACCAGGGAAATATGCCAATTTTGACTTCATTTCCATCCTATTGAATGATTGCATTCATTCTCTTTAGATTTCAAGCTCTTCATTCTACTGTTCCTCAACACTCGATAGAATTCCAGCTTGCTTTCCACCTATCTTTTAACAGTTTAACATAGATGGCTGGATCAAGTCCATTGTTCCAATTGTATGTAGCTTAAAAAGCTCTGCAGTATTTTACTCTTTCCATTGTATCTGGCTTCCCTGAGTGCTCTGCTCACTGCATTTTACTCCTATTCTCTCTGTTTTCTAAACCCATTTATGCCTATTCTTTCTGAAGACATTTGTTCGTCTGGGCACTCAAATTGACTTCTCCCCATTTTAGTTTCTTAAGTAAAAATGCACCATTAAGGTTGATTGAAATCATTTAAGGAACTTCATAAAAAAGTGAAAGGCCATAGGAAAGTAGGCTACCAGTATTTGTAAATACCTGTTTTCAGCCACACTAATAGGATGAAATAGTAAATAATTGGAAACTTTAAAATGTTATTGATATTTTTTTTACAGATTAGTCTTTCTTTGGTTGTTCTTTGAGAAACATATTTGTAAAACATTTGAGGGCAGGGACGGAAGGGGGGCATTATGTTATAATTAAAGATAAGACAAATAGTAGAGCCAAAATACTAAAATTATTTAAAACATTTTAATGTTTTACAGTAAGCTAGATGTAAAACATACAGGTCCATGATTAAAATCCACAGTTTTAAACCACATGATCTTAATTTTTTTCTATTTAAAAGACAGATATTGTTATTTAAAAATAAATGCAACCATAATGGTTTACAAAACTATAAACTATAAATGATTCATTTAAGATCATCACTGACCTTTTTTCCTATTTGCAACGTTCAAAAATGGAACTCTGTTGGTAAGACATATTTTAAACATTTGGAAATTCATTAGAATCATAAAATTAAAAACTGGAAGAAAATGTACATTATTATTTGTGAAAAATACTTCACATCCATTTTCGTTTTATTGTTTGATCAAAATGAAATTAATTTTTAAAAGTTATCAAAATGCCATCCCAATGGATTTTTATTCAGAGCATTTTAGAAATACTTTTATTTTTAATGATACAATATAAGGAAAAATATTCTAATTTTAAAATAAGCATTTCAGAATCACCAGTATTTTATATGGAAATGATGCTGATGATTTGCTTTTGTTTGTTTGTTTTTGAATTTGCTTTTTTATTTACCTAAAAGAGCATATAGTTAAGGTAATTCCTAATAGATTACATGTGAATAATAAATAATTTGATTTCAGGTAATTAACACTTTCAAAGCGACTTTTAATTTCCTTTGAATGTATTATTCTATTTTTAGGTTACAGAATTTTATGTTTTTGCTATAAAATCATTTATTTTACTTTAATTATAAGGAAAAATCATCACTAAAACAAAATTTTGAGTTAAAAAATGCACAAATTGGGCCAGAGAAATATCCTTTCTGTAGTTTACAAAATATCTATAAATCAAAGAAAAAGAGGAATAATACAATATTTATAATTCATATTTTTATAAGATTAAAAACTTCAGAAATAAAATAATAATGAAATAACTATGTACTTTTGCTGACCTAGTTCCAAAAGGCAACTGCAAACTAAAGTTGCAATTTGGTGTAGTTTTTTTCTTTAAAATACTTCAATAATGTGGGTATATCTAGAGGGTATTATGCTAAGTGAAATCAGTCAGGTAGAGACAGAAAAATACCATATAATCTCATTTATATGTAGAATCTAGAAAAACAAAATGAAAACAGATTTATAGATACAAATAATGGGTAGTTGCTAGAGGGGGAGGCAGATAGGAAATGAGGGTGAAAAAGGTGAAGTAGATTTAAAGGTACAAGCTTCTAGCTGTAAAATAAATAAGCCAAGTGATCTAATATACAGCATAAGGAATATGGTCAATAATATTGTTAATAACTTTGTATGGGGACAAATGGTCACAAATCTTATAGTGGCAAACATTTCATAGTGTATGTAAATGTCAAATTGCCATGTAGTACACCCAAAACTAAAAACATAATATTGTACATCACCTATATTTCAACGTTTTTAAAAAGAAACAAACTTTCAATAATAGAGGAAAGTATAGAGAGATGATGGCTTCCCTCATAGCCCAGTTGGTAAAGAATCCACCTGCAATGCAGAAGACCCCAGTTCGATTCCTGGGTCAGAAAGATTCATTGGAGAAGGGATAGGCTGCCTGAGAGGGTAACAGGCAGAAATCCTGGGTCGGAAAGACCCCTGGAGAAGGGATAGGCTACCTGAGAGGGTAACAGGCAGGAAGGCCAGGGGTCTGCAAATGGAGGAAATCGGCTGCAAGTGTCAGACATTTTTTCTCTCTCTCTTAAGCCGCAGGAGGAAACAAACTACAAGTGTCAGATTTTTTTCTCTTCTCTATACAAAATTAAAAGGAGGTTTCTCTTAAAATTCTGTGTTGCCATGATGACGCCTGGTTTCACCTGAACTTAACTTTTCTCAAACCTGGAGCTAACCAATGCGTCTTTCTTATGGAAATGTTTTTCTTAAGCTATGTTAATGAAACTATGTATTTGCTTTGGAATTTGCCTTTCTTCAAAATGGTTCCACCTAAGACTAACTTTTTTTCTTTTCTCAAACCTTGGGCTGATAATAGTTCAACAAACCAGTATTCATATCAACTGTTTTATGGCTGGGGGATGACACACCTCTTGCCATCCTACCTCAAAAATGCTTATTGTGGGAGAGGGGCCTGGTGAAACTCCCTCAGTCTTGAGGTGTCCCTCTTATCTGATTAATAGCTTTCTAACAGACATAACAGCCATGAAATTAAAAGACACATATTCCTTGGAAGGAAAGTTATGACCAAACTAGACAGCATATTAAAAAGCAGAGACATTACTTTGCCAGCAAAGGTCCATCTTGTCAAGGCTATGGTTTTTCCAGTAGTCATGTATGGATGTGAGAGTTGGACGGTGAAGAAAGCTGAGCGCTGAAGAATTGATGCTTTTGAACTGTGGTGTTGGAGAAGACTCTTGAGAGTCCCTTGGACTGCAAGGAGATCCAACCAGTCCATCCTAAAGGAGATCAGTCCTGAGTGTTCACTGGAAGGACTGATGTTGAAGCTGAAACTCCAATACTTAGGCCACCTGATGCGAAGAGCTGACTCATTTGAAAAGACCCTGATGCTGGGAAAGATTAAGGGTGGGAGGAGAAGGGGACAACAGAGGATATGATGGTAGGATAGCATCGTTGACTCAATGGACATGAGTTTGGGTAAACTCTGGGATTTGGTGATGGACAGGGAGGCCTGGCATGCTGTGGCCCATGGGGTCGCAAAGAGTCGGACATGACTGAGCAACTGAACCGAACTGAACAGACATAAAACATCTTGCTAAAGACTAGCAGGGGGCACCCTTTCTGCCCCCTTCTGATGTCTATGTCAGAAGCTTTGTCTATCTCTTTTATACTTTATTAAAACTTTATTACACAAAAGCTCTGAGGGATCAAGCCTCGTCACTGGCCCCGGATTGAATTCCTCTCCTCTGGAGGCCAAGAATCCTGGCATCTTTCACAGCTCAGCAACAACCTTTCATATCCACTCCAGTATTCTTGGGCTTCCCTTGTGGCTCAGCTGGTAAAGAATCTGCCTGCAATGCAGGAGACCTGGGTTTGATCCCTGGGTCGGGAAGATCCCCTGGAGAAGGGAAAGGCTACCCACTCTAGTATTCTGGCCTGGAGAGTGGCTGAGCAACTTTCACTTTCACTTCATAGAGATGAACAAGAAAAGTAGTTAAAAGGAGGTCATCCAAAATTCTAAGTTTTATAGCAGAGTAATTTTAAAAAATTAGCCAGTTTCTATACCAAAACAAACCAATATTAAATTCATTGACTAACTAACAGAACTCAGACACAAGTGCTTGCTTCTACTCTTTTAAAATTATAATTGACTTTTTTTTTATGTAACATTTAATTGGAGCTGAGGGCCTACAGCATAACTAAACAGTAAGATATAATGTTTTAAAACATTAAACACTTCTCATAGTGTATGATAGCTTATGAGTAAATAGTGAAATGACATGTTACTTAAATGTAAGGACTATTTTAAAACTAGTCATGAGTGCCTGCAAACACACACACACACACACACACACAGCCACACTAAATATTCTATGCAAGGGTATGTTCACAGCCATAGTTAATTTTGTGTAAGTAGTAGAAAAATACAAAGTAAATAATAAAGTTCTAATAAACATTTACAGTCAATCTTCATAAAAGTCAGAAGATTACTTCATAGAAATCAGATCACTTTGACATCTATATGCAGTTCAGCAATGCAGGTTCCTTGCCTATAGTTAAAGGGCCCTAATTTTTAGCTTTCCAGATTGTTTGTAGAATTGTCCTTTACTTTAAAGCAAATCATATAATTATGCATTTGACTGCACTCAAACTTATCAAGACATTTGCTAGGGGGTAAAGAACTAATTTTACTGTAGAAAGTAAACATTTTCCCTAAGCTAAATACACTGAAAGAGAATGAATAAATAGTTTGCAGTTTCTACACACATTAGGACTCAACAATAGCTGATTAAACAGCACATTAGGAATGATTACTTGTCAGTTCATTTGCAGTAATCGAAAAAGCAATGAATTTAGAGTTGAAAAAATTTAGAATTTGGTGTAGTATCTTTTCCTGTTAAGGCCTTTTTTTTTTTTTTTAAATCTATGAATGGAGACAGTGCATGTTGTATCTACTTCATAAGTTATTGGGATTGTTGTTGTTTGTCGTTTAGTCACTAAACTGTTTTGCAACCCCCTGAATTATATAGTCCACCAGGCTCCTTTGTCCATGGGATTTCCCAGGCAGGAATACTGGAGTGGGTTGACATTTCCTTCTCCAGGGCATCTTCCCAACCCAGGGATCAAACCCGAGGCTCCTGCATTGGCAGACAGATTCTTTACCACTAGGGAAGCCCAAAATACGGACTAATGGTTTATAAAAATAAGCACTACTTGCTTGTTTTGTTATAATTGGTGGTGAAGTGTATTATGAATAATGTAAAATTTCATAGTTGATCTACTTAAAAAATATCATTTAGAGAAGATCTAAAGCAGATCTGTAAGAACAGCTCTTATATTCAATTACATTTTCATTTGTTTTGTTGAATAGGAAGGGGATGAAGTTATAAATATTGCTTTAAGAACCTCACATAACCAACAGCTTAACCTGTCTGGACATTCCTAGGGGAGTATGTTGTATCATCATCTGCTTTCATGGTAGAAAAATCTTCAGAACTACTATGCCAAATTATCTTAGTAATCATCTCCTTATTGCTTTCATATGGAATTATTTATTATATATTTATATTAAAATGTTCTTAAGGTTGAGTCAGTGTCTGTTTCTGTACAGCACCCAGAAATGCCTAAATATGTTTGTTATTATTCTCAGTGTTTGTTACTATTAAATTAAGTATTACAAATTTACTTTCAGGAAGAAATTCAGATTTAATTAAAATGTTACAATAAAAATATCTCAATTGAGCAGTGTGTTCATAAAAAATCAAATGGTAGATCTCAAATATATTAGAAATGCTAGAAAAAATGGCTAAGGAAAAAAAATTTCAAACATTAAGTGGATGCTGAATAAGTTATGTTTTTCCTGCTTTATACTTTTCTACTCTTGTAAATTTTTCTCCAGTAAAACCTGTTTTTCTCATCCAGTTTATTATTTACAAAGACACTTTTTACTATAAAAGTAGAATATACTGAGCATTTCATTTACACAAAATCATGAGAGGAAGAAAAAGCAAATGATGTCAAGTTAGTAGCAAATAATAACGAGCAGATGCTTATCACAACACTAGTGAAAGCAGTTTTCAAAACTAAAGGGTGACAAAGACATCTTCTGGACATCTTAAGAACTGCATAGTTCCTTTTTAAACAAAGGATCTTATTCTTACCTTAGACTAATAGTTTAAACACCACGCATTAAGAAGGGTAAAATCAATCTGTATTAGGTTTAAAATTTTAAATATTACATGATTAAATTACAAACATACAGTATTTAAAGAAGACACAAAATTATTGCATGCACATTGGAATTTCCAAAATATCCTTACAACTATTTCCAGATAGATTATAAAATACAAATATTTTAGTAAAAATAATTTATTTTCATGTAGGGAACACATAAAATAATATGAAAATTACATGCAATGTTGAACTGCTACCTGAAAAATTTAAGCAGAATACTTCATGAATCATGGAACCTTTTGATATAAAAATATGATTGGCAATTTAATCATTAAAGAACTGTTTAATAAATTCAAAACCACATTTGATTGAGATTTGTCCTAGTAGTATGCAATGTAATTATTTTAGAAAAATTATTTCCAGTGAAATATGAGTCCAAATTTTAAATGTGTCCACTCATTTTGAACATGTGTTTACTTAGCCTACAACTTACTTGTAAAATTATATCACTATGGGCACATTTAATGAATTTTGTATATGAAATAGTATTCTTTTATTCTTGTAGCATGAGCTGCACTCATAGTTAGCCACCTTCAGGAAGTATTATTGATGCCTATGATTTACATCTCTAAATAATTCTTAGGACCAACCCTGTTTAACACTATTTTTTTTTTTTAAATATAGTCCTAAAAAAACTAATCTGTAGTTCAACTAACAAAACTCAACCTGATTTAAGAATAGTTGTGTTTGGTAAGACATGTATGCTTTAGTTTTAGATAAGCCTAAATGGATAGATATTCTACAAATGAAAACATACTTATTTCCTAAAATTACCTTTGCTTAGTATCTTTATATATCAAGTCAAAATGAGATTTTACAACTAAACGCTTCCAATAACAGGACTAAATATTTGATTCTTTGGACTTCATTTTATGTCACTTGTATCTTTTCAAATTGTTGTATATTTCATGATTTTTCTAACATAGAAAATCAAATGAATAAGGTAACTGTAAAGAAAGTTTAAGAGAGGTGATATTAAATAAAATTCACCAAGGATGATAGAGATTGTCTTCATATGGCACTGAAGTGCTTCAATAACATAAGTAATGTGATTATCATATATATATATTTTTTATCACCACCACTGTCTGCTAGTTTTTGCACAACTTCTAAGCGGAAATAGGCTTCTTGGCATATATTCAGTTCTCTTTAGGCAGTTACATTCGATTTGATCTTGGAAAGTGGCTGCCAGGAATTCTGTCAGAAACAAAATATTTATGAGTCAAACAGTGGTGACAATTTCTTAATGGATCAGCTAACTTAAGGTAATTCTGAAGTAAATAATTTTTGTATTTTATATGTGTACAATTTCAAAAAAACACCACAAGAGAGAAAAATATCATGTTTTTGACTAACTGTAAGTCAGGTTATCATGAGGATAACCCATTGATATAAAAATATGATATCAACATAAAGTGAAGTGCAAGTCACTCAGTCGTGTCCAACTCTTTGCGACCCTATGGACTGTAGCCTGCCAGGCTCCTCTGTACATGGAATTCTCCAGGCCAGAATGCTGGAGTGAATTGCCATTCCCTTCTCCAGGGGATCTTCCCAACCAGGAATTGAACTGGGGACTCCTGCATCGCAAATTATCAGCTGAGCTACCAGGGAAGCCCGTGATATCAACACAGTATACTCAGTAAATATATACTTAGTGGGACATGACTGATTATAGCAGGGAAATCAGTACAGCAAGAGCTAGGCTTAATAGGTGTTCCAGAGATTGGCTACAAAGAAGCTAGAGGGCAAATATTAACTGGAAATCTGGGTGGATAGGTTTTGAGCAGCAGAGTGAAATCTTAATAAGAATATCAGGTTCTTTGGCCTTCAGCTGGCCTCTAAGGACTAGGATCCAAAGTGGAGGAAGGGCAAGTGGGAATTACAAGAAGTCTGAAGAATTTACATAATTCTCAGCCTTTGTGATTTCAGAGTTGAATTTATCTGTTGTTTAAAATATAAGTGAACTGCTTTGCGTATTCAGTAAGTAGAAGTGACTTGGGAGACAATACATTTAAAAGTGGTTCCCATAATTGTTTCAATGTTCCCTCACATAAGTGCAAGGTGAGCATTATTCTACCTTGAAAGCCATTTCTGTTTGAATTATGATGTATATGCTGGACTTTGAGAAAGATTCGGTGAATGTGAGAGAATAAGCCTTATGCTGACAGTCTTCCCCCAGCTCACAGAGTAAATACATAATAGTATATAAAAATATTTCCTATTTCTATACATGATTAGCAAATTTGGGAGGTTTTATGATGAGAAGTGATATTAAAACACGGAATAGCTTTACCTTCCCTCATCTTGGTTGCTCTGGTACATCTGTGCACTTGGAGATGCCATATTCTGATGTGATAAAAGAGATGGAGAGAGATTTATCCCTCTGAGCTGCCGAAAAGCTATTTCTGCATGGATGCTCCGAGGATTATTTGTTAGGATCCCTGCGTTCTTGGTTTTTTTGTCTGAAATTAGGAATTATGAATCAATGAAAGGCATTAATAAAATAAATTAATAAGCTATGGTTGTCCTTCAATTGACTGTATGCTATACACATTTCACAGCATGAATTAAAAATTTTAAATAAAAGTTAAAATTGGAATATATTTCTAGTACTTAAATGCTGTTTAAATTTTTCTGAGTTAGTGAATAAATTTGATACTTTCTTGGTAATTTAAAAAAGTATAAATATCCAGAGCTGTGTGCTGTAAATATATATGTAGATAAAGTGACCATACTTCTCAAACAAAAATTGGGGAAATATACTCAAAAAATAGGAAAGAAATAGGACTTTTCCAGAAAATCCTAAAAAGTAGTTGCACAATGAATCTTAAAGATATCTCAGGAAAAATTATGGAAATGAATCCAGGATTGAACTAATCCCCACCCCCACCCCCCAAAAAAAGATATTGAAGACATCCCTGAAGATGATAGTGATGAAACTGTACTCTTAAGGAGGCTAATAACAATTTGGTATATCCAGTTTTACTGCTAGTTATGTCTTCTGGACAAAAGCATTAAAATTCTTACTATGATTAAAGCTTAAAGCTATATGTAAGTAGAAGTATATAGAATAAGTTAAAAAATAACATCTTAGACTAAATTATATTGGATTTTTAAAAATTGAATTTCTTTTAAGAATAATTGCATAGAGAAATATACTATTCTTAGTAGGTTTTTGGAGCATTTTATCATTATTGTGATACTCAGTTTTAGAATATTATTGTCTAACAGTAGTCTGAGGCAAAGTGAGTTGTTGTTGTTCAGTCACTAAGTCATGTCTGACTCCTTGCAACCCCAGGACTGCAGCACACCAGGTCTCCCTGTGCCTCCTTATCTCCAGGAGTTTCCCCAAGTTCATGTCCATTGAGTCGGTGATGCTATTTAACCATCTCATCCTCTGCTGTCCTCTTCTCTTTTTGCTTTCAGTCTTTGCAGCATCAGGGTCTTTTCCAATTAGTCAGCTCTTCGAAATCAGGTGGCCAAAGTATTGGAGCTTCAGCTTTACCATCAGTCCTTCCAATGAGTATTCAGGGTTGATTTCCTTTAGGAACAACTGGTTTGATCTCCTTGCAGTCCAAGGGACGCTCAAGAGTCTTTTCCAACACCATAGTTCAAAAGCATCAATTCTTCGGTGCTCAACCTCCTTTATGGTCCAACTCTCATGTCCATACATGACTACTGTAAAGACCATAGCTTTGACTATACAGACCTTTGTTGGCAAAGTGATATTTCTGCTTGTTAATACACTATCCAGGTTTGTCATAGCTTTCCTTCCAAGAAGCAAGGTCTTCTAGCTGCCTCCAATTTCATAAAAATGATAGCCAGCCAACATCTGGAATTAGGGAAAAGGCTTCATCTAAGCCTGAATGCAAATGTAATAATAGAATGAACCATTTCCATGCCTTGACCTTTTAATATACTCCCTTCCTTTACAGAGCTACCTCTTGAAACACTTCCCTACTAATAGCTTCATGAATATATAAAATAATATTGTGGTTTCAAGGATGAAGTTTGATCTTCTCTTTGTAAGACACACTTTGAGCACCAAGAGTCTGTTGTTATGAATATTTTTAAACCTCTACTTTTAGCAGAATGCACTATAGGTTTTAGTAGTCATTTGCTATGAAATACACAAAATGGAATAAAAGCTTTGAAAGGAAATGCCAAGAAAAATCCAGTAAGTATCACAAAGTTCAAATTGCAAGCAAATCTTTAACTACAACATATTAGTAGTTGAGTAGAACCAAAAAATACTATAGAGTCTTTGAAATCAGAATGGTCACATGAAACTTGAACAAAAATTCACTTTTAGGAAGTGTAAATTTGTAAATTTAAAATATGCAATTTTAAGTAGTATTAGAAATCAAAGTGAGATTTTTGTATCAAATGGAGTTTTTTTTTTTTTTTTTTTTTTTTTTTTTACATTCATTCAGAAACTCTCAAAATACCTTCAACTTCAGGAGTTAAAGTGAAGTCAGATCCCAAGTAATGGCTAAATCCACCAGGCAGAATTACATTTGTTATCTTTATGGGAGGAGCTTTCACTTGACTAAATGATGCACAATCCACAGGAGAGCTGGTAACAGGAATAAACTACATGATAAAAATAAAAGTTAAGAACACCTTGCCTCTAAAACTCAGATCAATAGACTTAGCCTTATCACAAGCCCCATTTGAAATTCAACTTAAAATTGTTTAGATCAGAAATTAAATGGTTGCCTAAACTCAGAGTTGGTAGAGAGGCAAAAATGGCGAAATGGACAGCCTTTGGGGTCCTTAACCCCCCATCAGAACCTTATTTTTTATTTTTTTCAGACTGCATTGTACGCATCACTACAATTTAGTGTGATGGCACCTCCCCATTCCAAAGGGTCCTAATGCGGTAAGTGTAAAATTAGGAAAATGAGAATTAAGCCTCCCCTCCCCTTTTTTTCTGAACAGGAGTTTCTGGATGGTTAAGAGTTATATCTTCTACATCTTTGTGCTCCTCACATTACCTCTTCAATTGTCTTGCAGTTAATTAGTTTTTCAAAAACAAGTAAATAAAGTGGGGACTAAGAAAAGCATGGGGCTTCCCAGGTGGTGCAGTGGTAGAGAACCCGCCTGTCAATGCAAGAGACATAAGAGGTGCAGGTTCGATCCCTGAGTTGGTATGATCCCCTGGAGGAGGGCATGGCAACCCACTCTAGTAATCTTGCCTGAAGAATCCCATGGACCTAGAGGAGCCTGGTGGGCTATAGTCAATGGGGTCGAAAAGAGTCGGACATGAATGAAACGACTTAACACAAGAAAAGCATCTTGCAACAATCACTTTTAGTGAGTGCACTAACCCCCTAAACAGTGTTTACATTTTATGTTAATTGAGAATTAAGAATTGAGAAAGTGAAAGTGTTAGTTGTTCAGTCCAACTCTGTGACCCCATGGACTATAGCCCACCAGCCTCCTCTGTACACAAGATTTCTGAATTAAGAGGCTTGTAAAAGAGCTTCAGGAATCAACAAATGGAGGAGAAGGGTATTATAGACTGGACACTATTGGTTTCCCTAGAAATGTATGCCTGCTCTGTCTTTAGTAAGACTGACCTTGTTTATACTTAAAAAAATATGAATTCTGAATATATGATTCAATTTATTTAGAGATACAGGCTTATGCATTTGTGTAAAATTACACATTTCCCTCATATTTCAGTAAATGTAACCAAAATGCAGCTTTGTAATGAGCACTAAGGTATCAGGCTTTTTTAGTAAAGCAGATCCCAAATTCCCTAACTAATTCCTTCATTGGAGTTTCTTCCCATCACTAACCTAGAAAGCTGTCAAATTTCTTCTGAAACTAAAGCACCAAAATGTTATGGTTTAAAGGGCAACTTTAGATTTCATTTATTCCCTCTTTATCTGCTGTTAAGAAAAAGAACAGCAGCAACTAAAACAAAGGAAAATACATTAGAATGAACTGATAAACTGGAAAAGTATTCTATCCTTGTGTCTTCTGAACAGCTAAATGAAATAATAACTCAATTTTGTTCTGGACAGGAAAATAAAAATTATTATTGCATCTTAAAAAATAGATTTATCTGAAATAAAGACTTCAAATGCTCCCTTTATTTTACTAACCATATATAGATGAATTTTTAAAAACTGAACTTTTAAATAATATATATACATATAGGATAAATGGAAAGATATTTTTTCCATTCTTACATATGGCACTGATTCAAATAGCAAGAATAGGTATCTAGAATCACTGAAAACAGATCATAGTATAGACTGGGGGAAATGTTAGTTCACTATATGATAAATAGAAAAGAAGCAAGCAAGAAAAACTTTTAGTGAAATACATATCCATCAATGACTAAATTTTGAGTTTATGTCTTTTTTTTTTTTTTTTGCTATATTAAGCCAATCAAAAATATATATGGAAACTGAGATCTTTGAAGTTGCTCTGAGTGATTTCTTCATATGGAATTCAGTATTTATGAAGTTACATGAAATTTTTTTTTTTGAATCCCAATTCTATCATTTATTTATTTATTTATTTTAATAAATTTATTTATTTTAGTTGGGGGCTAATTACTTTACAATATTGTAGTAGTTTTTGCCATACATTGACATGAATCAGCCATGGGTTTACATTACATGGAGTTTTTTAAACATAGCCAGCATTACCTTAAAATAGAATTTATAAAATTTAATGCTACAATTCGTATAGGTCTCTCACTGGAGGCCTCACATATGTGATATGGTAGACAGCATAATGCTACCCCCTCACAAGATGTCCACATCCTAATCTCCAAAACTTGTGAATGCTTTATATGGTATAATCAACTGTACAGGTATAATTAAGGATTTTGAGATGGGGAGATTATGCTGTATTAACTAGGTAGGCCCATCACAATCACAAACATCCTTATAACAATGGAGAGAAGATGTTATGATGGAAGCTGAGGTCAAAGTTATGCTATTTGTTGGAAGAGGGCCACGAGCCAAGGGATGCAGATAGCCTCTAGAAGACTGAAAGGCAAAGACCAAATTCTCTTGCAGAGCTTCCAGAAGATATTGCAGCCCTGCCAATACTTGTGCTTTTAGCTCTACAGGACTAATTTTTGGACTTAGGACTTCCAGAATTTTAAGATAATAAATTTGTGTTGTCTGAAGATACTAAATTTGAGGTAATTTGTTATAACAGCAACAAAAAACTGAAGTTTTCTTTAGTTTTTCACTTCTGGAAGCAAGAATTGACTTGCTCATGGGATATAAAAGAAAGGGAAAGGGAGCTTAAATCTTTGGACTAAATTTTATTTGTTCTCTTTTTAAAGACAAGAGACTGTGACAATAATTTTGGTAGATGACATTTAGATGGTGCTCTCAATTGTATCATATAGATTAGTAGCTAACATTGTTTTTCACAAAGCATAGTTCTTAGAAAAACTTTCATAGTTATAACCCATATATGAACCAATTTTCTTTGCCTAATCTAGATAATCTTTATTAACCAATTACAACTGTAAGTTTCACAGGTCTTTACAGTTATTTTGATCTATAATAGAATCCCCTTGGTTAATAAAAAAAAAATCCAGGAAATAATAAGAATTAGATCTGTAATCTTTTTATAATCCTTTAAAAGATTTTAAAACATAAAAGTACATGTGCCCACCCATCTTTGGATGAAGGGCCAAGGCCTTTTCTGTAAGGAAGTGTCCTTTGACTGGTATTTTGTCTGATTGATAAAGCCACCACCATTTCCAGTTTGGTTTCATTAAAGTAACAAGAATTCAACAACATGTGGAGAAAAGTTGAATACAAGAAACTGCCTAGATTTTTAAAAATTTCCCCACATATTTTATCTGACTTTTTATAATTCTCTCCCTTATTTTGCAGGGTTTTTTTCTCCCAACCTAATTTGATATTATTTGTGTATGTGTGTAGTTGATCTTTATCCAGATTCTGCAGAGGATCTCATTTGGTTTTCAAAGAAACATGGAAATAATAATTTAAAATTTGTACTTGTATATCTATTTATTTAAAATAAAAGATTGGCATAAGTTTTTGAAAAAACATAGCCAACTTTTAATAAATCTGTGACTCTATTGCTGAAGGCAGAAATTAGTTAGAGAGGAGCCTACTAGTATTAAATGCTAGGAATTGGTTAGTTTGTTTTACAGAGGGAATGGAGAGAGTGGGGTAAGCCAGTGAGATAAGTGAAAGCATCCACAGTAGTCTTATCTCTTCTCTCTTCAATTAACTTTTAAAAGTAATCTTTGTTCACTGACTAATGCCCTTGCTCTGGCTTTCACTTACATTAGAGGTTTACTTACATTTCACTGCCCCACCCTAGTCCAGGTCTTCATAATTTCTCTCTTGGATTATCCTAAAAGCCTCTTAGTTGATTTCTCTGCCTCTAGGCTTTTCTTCCTTAAACTTTGCAAAGGCACAGCTCTAATAATATTACTTCTTTGCTCACAAACCATAGCTTTTCTGTGTTAAGTTTAGTCTTTTGAAGATGGCTATGAAAAATCCTGGTGGTCAATGATAGAATTGCCAAATGATATGCTTCTGCTGCTTCTTCCCTCTCTAACCTCTTCCCTATCACAGTCAGATATCCTACTAGGGTTCATGGGCAAAAGGCCCATGGACAATAAAACTCTTTCCATTTAAGAGATAGAAAGGGAAAGAGTTTTATTGTTAGTCATGGTTTATAAGAGTGATATGTTATAGTTTCTTAACTTCTAGCAGCACCTGACATATGGAGCAAGAGACACACAGTTTTAAATAACTTGCTCTACATTAAAGTATGCTTTTAGAATAAGGAGCTTTCCTAGTTTCTATGTGTGTGTATGTGCTCTATTCACCAGATCAAGCTGCTTTTGACAATAATCATTAAATACATACTAAAACAGTCTACAGAAGCATCATACAACAGATTTAAACATTTAAGTAAAAATGCATGATATAATGTTCATCTACTACTAATTTATGGGAAAAGTGTAAATAATCATTACCGAATTTTTCTTTGCTTGTAGTTCAGAGAAGTGAAATTCAGCTTTTGCCCTATCATCTGAATTCACAGGGATTCCATCTAACATCTGTAAGTTAGGCAGTCGAAATATAAGCACGTGGCGATGTAGCATTTTTCTACAAATCTGAATAAAGTTAAAAATAACAATTCATTCCTTAAAAAAGCTCTTTATTTAAAAGATTAACCTTTATAGAGAAGGATATTTAGCATAGACAGCAAAGATGACAGATAACAGCTAATATATAGTATTAAATGATACAAATACAAACTCCCTTTTTAAAAGATTTCTCAATTTTCTGTTATGCTAAATGAAGGTAAGAGCTTTTTTTTTAAAACCAAGGCTACCAGGTGGAGGTTTAGTTTCTTTGAAGAGTATATGATATTATTCATTAACTACAGACAATCCCAACTCATAAATAGGATTATATTATAAAAGTTTACTTATAAGTAATTAGTTTGAAACTTACAATTTCCCATAGGTACTATGCAATTTAATTCAATGCACATCTGTTGAACTGTATGAATCATCACTTCATAGTGTTAACCTACTCTAAAATTACTTGCATATATGCATGAGAAAGTGTGTAGAAAGAGTTAACATAGTAGCTTTGAGGCTGTTAGCTTTAGAAAGATTTGTTTGCAAGGGTAAGTTTTAACAAGTGTTTGGTACTTGGATTTTGGAAGATTTCCCACCATTCCTTAAGTGATAAAGGTAATTCATTATGCCTAGACTACTTTTACAAATAGTAGGAATCTTGTTCAACCTGCTAACCTTCTGGGGTCCTGGAATTTTTGTATGTGATAGGCAGAGGGTACCTATGTGACAAGTCTCCAAAAAAAAAAAAAAAAAAATCCTTGAAATCCATTAAATCTAATGAGATTTCCTGGTCAGAAAATAACATATTTGTTATTGGGTGAAGAGTATACACTGTGTGACTCCCTCATGTGAGGAAAAAAGCATAAGGAAGCTTGCATATGGATTCCTTGACTCTGCTTATGTTTTTTTTTCTTCATCACCTGGCTTTGTATCCTCATTATGTCACAGTAATAAACCTTAGCCATGAGTACAACTATATGCTAAGTCCCATGACTTTTAGCAAATCTTCTAGCAAATCTCTGAATATGGATATGATCTGGGGGACTGACAACACAGGAGATGTATGCGGCACTGTTTGTGATTGAAAGAAAGGAAGGAAGGAAGAAAGAAACATTATCAAAAGGGAATAAATAATCTATTTTTTTAAAATGTAGTAGATACATATATATTAATGAAGAGTGATCTCTAAGTCATAAATTGAGTTTAAAAAATAACCACATTCTAGGCCACAAAGCAAGTTTCATAACACCAAAGAATGTATAAACTGTCTCTTCTGACTAAAATATAGCAACATTAGAAATAAATGACAAAGAGATAACTAAAAATACATAATAGGTTTGAAATTAATACACTTCAATAATTCAGAGTTAAATAAGAAATCTTTTGTTAAGTAGATTCTAAGAAATAACAGGAAAAACACTACATATCAAAACTTTTAGGCTGTTGCTAAAGTAGTATTTTGTATCCTAAAATTTATTAATTTAGAAGAAATATTAAAAGTTAATGAGTAGGCATTCTACTACTTCAGATTTTTTTTTAAAAAAGTAATTCTAAGAAACTAAAGATAGAGGGTAGAAATTAATGAACTAAAAAAAGAAAAATTATACTTGATAAAGCCAAAATATGCTTATTTGAAGAGATTGGTATGATAGCAAGACTCATCAAATAAAACAGAGAAAAAGCAAAGAAAAAAATTTAGCTATAAAATAGGTGACAAAACACAGATATAATCAAGATTTTAAAAATTTATGAAAGTATTATGATGGAAGTACATTTAAAAGTTAGATAAAAGGACAATTTTATTGACAAATGTTAAGTTCTCAATATTTACTTAGTATCTGTTCTTAATGGAAAAGGAAATGGCAACCACTCCAGTATTCTTGCCTAAAGAATCCTGTGGATGGAGGAGCCTGGTGGGCTGCTGTCCATAGGGTCGCACAGAGTCGGACACGACTGCAGCGACTTAGCATGCATGCATGAATTGGAGAAGGAAATGGCAACCCACTCCAGTATTCTTGCCTGGAGAATCCCAGGGACAGAGGAGCCTGGTGGGCTGCCGTCTATGGGGTCACACAGAGTCAGACACGAATGAAGCTACTTAGCAGCAGCAGCAGAATATGTTCTTAAGTATACTGTAGTATATGTTCTTATCAGTTTAATAGAAAATGACTAGATATATATCCATTCAGTTCAGTCTCTCAGTCGTGTCAGAGAATTTGAATAAGTTGTTCAAAGTCTAACTTCAAAAAATATTAAGTTCAGATGGTTTTAGAGATAAGATCTAATTATCCTTCAAGGAATATACAAGTCTTCTTTTATATAAATTAATTCATAGACTAGAAAAAGAGAGGAAGTAGAAGTGAAAGTTGCTCAGTCATGTCCGACTCTTTGCAACCCCATGGACTGTACAGTCCATGGAACTCTCCAGGCCAGAATACTGAAGTGGGTAGCCAGTTCCCTTCTCCAAGGGATCTTCCCAACCCAGGGATCAAACCAAGGTCTCCTGCATTGCAAGCGGATTCTTTACCAGTCAAGCCACCAGGGAAGCCCAGGAATACTGGAGTGGGTAGCCTATCCCTTCTCCAGGGGATCTTCCCAACCCAGTAATCGACCCAGAGTCTCCTGCATTGCAGGCATATTCTTTACCAAATGAGCTACCAGGGAAGTTCAACATATCTCTATGGAAATAAGTAAAATTATTATGATTTTGTTCTCTTATGCTATTCTTTTCAAGTTGATCAATGCTGTTTTGCCTCATAAAATTAATTGGAGAGTTCTCTCTAGCTCAGCTGGTAAAGAATCTGCCTGCAATGCAGGAGACCCTGGGTTGATTCCTGGGTCAGGAAGATTCCCCTGGAGAAGGGATAGGCTACCCACTCCAGTATTCTTGGGCTTCCCTGGTGACTCAGCTGGTAAAGAATCCACCTGCAATGTGGGAGACCTGGGTTCAGTCCCTGGGTTGGGAAGATACCCTGGAGAAGGGAAAGGCTACCCATTCCAGTATTTTGGCCTGGAGAATTCCATGGACTGTATAGTACATGGGGTCACAAATATGTTACATGAAATTTTAACAAATTGAATCCAATAAAGTATAAAAGATGACCAAGTAATATTCATCCCAAGAATTTAAGGATGGTTTAGCACTATATTCTATTAATTTAATTTGCATATTAACAGGTTAAAGATAAATACTATATTACCAATTAGTTAAAATCCAGTGTCCATTCCTGATAAGAACAAGAAGCAAACTGGAATTATAAAGGGAGTGCCTTAAAAGGCTGAAGGTTACCTACTCATGACCTATAGCAAACATCATATTTAAGAGTGACAATTTAGAAGCATTCTTTGAAGTCAGTAACTATGAGTGTGTTTCTTCAATACTGTACTAGACGTCCTAGTCACTACACTGAGAGATGTAAAGGAAATAAAACAATATGGATTGGAAAGAAAGATTAGAGTCATTGTTTGCAAACATTATGATTGTCTACAGAGAAAATCCAACAAAATTTACAATCCATTAGAATTTAAGAGAGAGTTCAGAAGCTACCTGGATAAAGAGTAATAGGCAAAAAAATCACAATTTCTATACTCTAGTAGCAAACAACTAGAAAAATATAAAAAAGATATTGTTTAAAACAGCTATTAAAAGAACAGAAATGAAAAAAACATAAAACAACAGGATGATTAAACCAAAGATGATTAAAACTATTAGGAGAAAATCACAGACCTTTATTGAAGGACATAAAATAAACACAGGGTTATTTATGTTTGTGAATGAGAAGGATGAAGCTAAAAATATTGGGGGAGACTACTTACTGTGTTTCTTTCTTGGTGGAAGTAACTCTATGATGTGGCACTACTGGCTCTCTCAGTCCCTTCACTCCTCTACTTGGGGAGGTAGAGTGATTTAACTGATAAATCTGGGAAGATTAAACTGGTCATGTTTAGTTCCTGTCTTTTCTCTTCAGAAAGAGCTTATTGCTGGGATAATGCCTTTTGCTCCTGCAGGAGAAGCTCTCCTTCCATGTGGAAAGGCCTCAGTCAAGTATTCCCGCTACTGAGTCATCAGGATTAATTCTGGAAACTGTTGGCAGGGCCATTTGGCTTTGTCAAAATTCTAAACTAAGCAAAACATTCTCACCTCTCTGTCTGCCACTGTCATATTTCTCAATTTGTTCAAATGTTAGGTGAGTAAGGGTAGTTGCTTATTTAATCCCTTCAAAGACTCCAACAGTAAAAGTGGCAAATTTTCCCCAAAATTAATTTATAAATACAATGCAATTCCAATTTCCAGTTAAATTATCAAGATTCTCATATAACTTGAGAAGCTGTTTCCTGAAACTCACAGGAAGTGTAAAGGGCCAAGGATAGCTAAGACAGTGAAGAAAAGAGAGAAGGCGGAAGAGAAGGAAAATTAGAGGTTCCTACTCTACTAGATACCAAGACTTAATATAAAACCTTAGTAATTAACATAGACTGATATTGTTATAGGGACTGACAAATACACCAATGAATACAAAGTGGAACCAAGAAGTAGACCCTGTTGTATATGACAACGGCAGTTTATATCGTAATCAGTTGGAAGAAGACACTAGTTAATAAATTGTACTTGGATAACTTGTTATGCATGTGGAAATAGATAAAATTAAATATTTTCTCACAGTATATAAAAATAAAATATATACAACTATAGATTATATTTAAAGTAAATTAACTGATAAATTAGAAAAATAACACTCACCGGATTGCCATAAACTGTAAGCTCTCTGAGGGAAGAGATACCATCAAGTTTTTCCAGTTCTGCCATATCCTATTAAAAATTAAGCAGTAAATTATTATTTACTTCAAATATCTTCAAATGTATGCTGATTTGAAGTTATTATATGTAGGTGTTGGACTGTAACGAGTTGAATCTTCTGAAATGAGCTTGAGTGACAATATTCTGTATTGTTGATTTAAAATGATATGGAAAACAGCCATCTGTTAGGAAAGACCATACTAGTTATGATCTATTCTAAAACTCAGATTGTATTTGGTTAATTCCTAAGAGGACTGACCTAGATGTGCAGAAAAGGAGGTGAATCTAGTAGAATTTGAGAAGCCACAGGAATGCCCCAAACCATGTGTATCCTTGAAATTATTAGTAAAGCTTGATACTGGGTAAAATCTCAGATTCATGTAAGTCTGATTTGACAAATCCTTTGTGTTAGCTCAATTTCTATCACTGGAAAGAGTTCCTATAGGAACGCAATTTTCCTAATTTAGATTTCTTCTAGATAAAGCTTTGAAAGAACCATTGCCAGCTTTGGCATTCATCTTCTCAGATGAATGTTGTTTAAAACTTGATGTATTAATTGTATGTTATTTTCCCTGTATATATATTTCCTAGTTGCTAGGTAGAAAAGGGTACTGCTCAAGCTTTTATATCATTCCAGAAAATCTCCCTGAACGTCAGCAAGTAAAGCCACAAACAAATATTAATCATGTATCTACTATGTACCAGGCACAATGCTATATACTAATACAAATTTGGGCAAGAAAGACTTGGTCCCCGCCCTTGCGCGGCAGTATACAGTTCAGTTTGTCTTCAAGGTTGTCTTCAAGGTATGGACAGAAATAACAAAATTGGTACAAGAAGAGCTATCCAATCATCAGCATAATACTAAAAGAAATGTTAGGATTGTGTATGACTATGTGTATACTTCTTAGCTGCATACTGTCTCAGAAGACAGCTTGGGCAGGGCTGGTTGGGGCAGTGGCCTAATGGAAATAGGCTGAATTATGGTAAGGTGAAACAAAGGCAGGAAGCCTTGAGTGGGGAAAGATGAAATATTAAAGCCAAGTCAAAATTCATTATCAGGAGTTGATTCAAATGTCAGGTAGACCAAGTACAAACGTTAAGTTTAAAGGCCCAGAGGGAGTCTGGGGTTGAGATGCACAAACAGCTCGGACCAAGAGCAGTCAGGAACTAAAAAGATCTCTTAGAGGATATCCAGGTGGATGCATGTGGGTTGGTCAGGTTTATAAGTCTAGAAGTAGGGTGAGCATTTCTGCATCCCAGAGTATTTACATGTCATATAAATGATAAGTAGCTCACTAGCAAAATATTCATTGGTGTGTTTGACAGCTTTCTGTTTAGAGGGGTTAAGTCTTGTAAATCTTATAACAAAACAAAATAATGTTACCTGGATTTTATTATATCCTAGGAAGAGTTTCTCTAGTTTTACCAAAGGTTGTAATTTGCTCAGCTCTCGTAGTCTGTTTTCCTCCAGGTGAAGTGCCAACAGAGAGCTTGGTTTGGCAAAGGCACTATCATTAAACGCTCTGATGCGGTTATGGTCCACTACCAATTCTTGAAGGACTTCTAAGTTGTCAAGTCCTTCAATTTGACTAATTTCATTTCCTGAAAAAAGGTAACTCATGATATGTCAAGTGAGCCCAAACTGAATAAATTAACTATCTTTGTTCATGTATTTTTATCAAATGATTTTTTAAAAGTGAAGTATTAATCAAACATATTTCCAACGAGAAAAACATTAATTTATAGGAAGGTAGCATCATCATCAAATAATACTAGGTAAAATTTCTCCTTTATGTGTGAAAGATCAAGATATGATGTAGAAAATGTACTGAATTGACCCAATCTGTCTGTTCAACAGTTAAGTGCTAAAACAGTTGACACTGATAAAAGTAGATGTATAAAAGTGCTGCAAAAGATATGCTTCCTAGCTCATACAACTCAATAACAAGAAAAACAAGCAACTCAATTAAAAAACAGGCAGAAAACCTAATAGACATTTCTCCAAAGAAGAAATACAGATGGCCAAGAGGCACATGAAAAGATGCTCAATATCACTCATTATTAGAGAAAATGCAAATCATATTACAATGAAGTGCCACCTCACACTTATCAGAATGGCCATCATGAAAAAGTCCACAAATAGCAAATTCTGGAGAGGGTATGGAGAAAAGGAAACCCTCTATACTATTGGTGGGAATATAAATTGGTGCAGTCACTGTGGAGAACAGCATGGAGCTGCCTCAAAAAACTAAAAATAGAGTTGCCATATTATTCAGCAATCCCACTCCTAGGAATTTATCTGGAGAAAACAATAAACCAAAAAGATACTTCCACTCCAATGTTCACTGCAGCACTATTTACAAGAGCCATTTCCATTTACAAGACATGGAAACAACATAAATGTCCATTGACAGATGAATGGATAAAGATGTGGTACATGTATACAATGGAATATTACTCAGCCATAAAAAAGAATGAAATAATTCCATTTGCAACTACATGAATGGACCTAGAGATTATCAGGCTAAGTGAAATAAGTCAAAAAGAGAAAGACAAATATCATATGATATCACTTATATGTGGAATTGAGAGTGAAAGTGAAAGTTACTCAGTTGTGTCTGACTCTTTGCGACCCATGGACTATACAGTCCATGGAATTCTCCAGGCCAGAATACTAGAGTGGGTCGTCTATCCCTTCTCCAGGGGATCTTCCCAACCCAGGAATCGAACCAGCGTCTCCTGCATTTCAGGTAGATTCTTTACCAACTGAGCTATGAGGGAAACTCTGTGGAATCTAAAATATGACACAAATGAATCTATTCACAAAACAGAAATGACTTAGAGACATATAGAGAACAGACTTGTTGTTGCCAAGGGGGTAGGGGGTGGAGGAAGGATGGCATATGCAAACTATTATATATAGAACGGATAAACAGCAAGGACCTACTGTATAGTACAGGAAACTATATTTAATATCCTATGCTAAACCATATTGGAAAAGAATATGAAAAAGAATATACATGTATATAAATGTATTTATACATATATAACTGAATCACTTTGCTGTACACCAGAAACTAACACAACATTGCAAATCAACTATACTTAATAAAATGAAAACCAAAAAAACAAAAAACAAAAAAAGATCAAAATGTACCAGGAAGTAGTTAAAAAAGAAAAAAAAAGATATGCTTCCTGAGTATACTGGATTATTCTAATAAATATTCAAATAGATATATTAATTATTTACTAAAATAATTTGTTGCATTGCTAATTATGCTGTATTATTAATAAACTAATTTTCTGTATGTTAGTGATACCTTAATCATGCTGTTAATTTCTTCTCAACATATTTTTGAACTTTAATTACATTAAAAAATTAAGAATTACATTTTTTAGAACCTCAATTCTTTCATTATAACCTATGATTTCTTTCTACTGTAGCAATCAATAGTTGTAAGTATAAATAACTTATATAAGAAGAGGAACCCTGAGTTGACCAAATGCTTTTATTTCTATTAGATTCTCAAATTAGGACAGGGAAAATATTATCATTTTTTAATCATCAGAAAACTGAGGGTCAGAGAAATTGTCTTGCTGAATGACATAAAGGTAGCAACACTAGGCCTAACCTAGACCTTTAACAGTGCTGTTACTACTATGCCATTCTGTCTTTCACCCACTATTTATCCTTCTTGTTTATTATTGGACTGAATTGTGTCTCCTCATATTTATATGTTGGAGTCCTAATCCCTAGTCCCTCAGAATGTGACTGTATTTGGGTCTTTAAAGAGGTAACTAATGTTAAATAAATGAGGTCATTAGGTGAGCACTAATCCAGTATCACTGGTGTCTTTATATGAAAAGGAGATTAGGACATAGACACAGAGGAAAGACCATGTGAAGATACAGAGTACAATTACAAGTCAAGAAGAGAGGCCACAAAAGTGACCAACCCTGCTGACATCTTAATCTTGGACTCTGGCCAAGAACTGTGAGGAAATAAATTTTTGTTGTTTAAGTCATCCAGTCTGTGGTACTTTGTTATGGCAGTCCTAGAAAGCTAATAAATTATTGAATATGTGGAATATCTTGGAATTTTTCTCTTTGTAATTTAACATATTTCATAGAATTTAAGATGTCAACAATTGTTAAGATATGTCAAATATTTTGTGTATACTAAGAAAGGGAAAAAAAGCTCAGCTAGATAAACTATGCCATCAATCAAGATACCACCTGATTTCAAGATGTTAAAATATTAAAGGGGGTGTTTCAGAATGGATTAAATATGTGAAATTTATCTTATTTTATTTCATTCTTTAGATAAATTGATAACATCGTAACCTTCAATAAAATTGCTCACAGAATTAAATCACACAATTAAATTGAAACATTACCAGAGTCTTACTTATAAATGAAAAAATGTCTATTAAATCAGATTAAGAAAAATGACTTAGTTGTATATCACTTTCAAAAAATTATGTATTTGGACTGTCACTTTTAATATTTTAAATCCAGTTGTATAAAAATCACATGAGATAGCTTCAAGTGTTGAATAATATCTACTGTAGCATGTTTTTGGCCATTAATCACTTTTGAATGCTCATTAACATATTTAAGAAAGAGAACTCTAAAACAACAATGCTAAATGTGATTTCAGGGATCTTACATTTCTATGATTAGTGGAATTTGCCACTCTCTGAAAATTCCCACTTATTTAACTAGATAGTTACATTTGAGATAAATTTAGCTTTAATCCTTAAGAATCTAACTTGCTTTCCTACAACCCCACCCTGCCCTTTCCCTAAAGACTTTTCCACCATCTTAGCAAATTTAATGCAGCAGGTGAAATGTAGGTTCATTAACTCTCTGATATATCCTGGCATGACCTCATCTTATTACTGCCCACATTTGTGTACTTCTCTAAAGCTTTTGCCCTCTTCTCCCTTTAGACTGACCTTAGAATTTTCTATCTCCTCCTGTTGTGTATCTTTAACCTAACTGACCTCTTCAAATATGCTCATAACTTCACTAGCTACCATCTCTTACCTATTTTTCAAGGACAAGTTCCTTGAACATGCAGCCTCTAACCTCTGTCTATTGTTTTTACTGCCTATCCAATAATTTCCCACACTTCCAAATCTGATACTCTCAAGGTTGCCAGTGGTCTCCTTTTTGTTGAATCCAATTGTCTACAACCAATATTCTTTTCACAGGCCTCATTCTTTTCAACATTTGATTTTGGTCAATCACCCTTTTTCTCCTGACATCGAGAGTTTGTACTTCTTGGTTTTCTTTCAAAATTTCTTGAATGGCTCCTCTGGTGGTTCTTTTTATTCTAGCCTTTTTAATGCTGGGAATGGGGTGTGGAAGGGAATTATTGAGAGGTAGTAGGGGGGAGCTGTGTCTCTACATGTCTTTTTGGCTTTTCATTCTTTCTCTTTTATCATTATTTCCTAAATAAGCACATATACTATGACTTTACCTATCACCTCTACTGGGATAATTCTAAACTATACATCTCCAGTTCTGATCTGTGGTCCAGTACCACTACTTGAAAAAGTTTCCATTTTTATGTCTCAGAGTGGTCACAACACTATCCTCTCCCTAGCTTTAGAAATTTGTTTGCCAATGTCTTAATGAAAGCATGAAAACATCCTGAACTATTTTTCTCTCCTTGTATATTTAGTCACTAAGTCCTAATATTTACTTCTTTTAAACGACCTTTAGGACTCCCCCTTTACTCACCCTTTCCACTGACACCATGACACCATTCTAGTCCCAGCCCTTATTATGTCATTCATACTGGATAAAAAATGCATGTGCTTTGGTGAGCTAGAATGCAATCTTCTAAGCCCTAGAATATTGTATTTACATTATTTATATAAATAATTCAAGATAAACCCATTTGTGATTACTCAAATATTTTTGTCAATGAATCTGTTCTAACAGTGATGCTTATATCTGCTTTCAAAATAGGATGATAATCTGTCAGGAAGCATTTAACAGGAGGCTTCCTGTGTGCTGTTTTCGGTCTTGCATAACTAGTCTGTTCCTTATCAGCTCCTGAATGCAGGTGCGAGGGGCCCCGGCAAGCTGGCTCCCGGGAATAATAGGAATTTATGTATCTCGTTCGTATGGAAAGTAGACTTTCCATATGGTGAAAAGTAACCATTTACAACTCTCTTCCCTTCTGATATGGAAAGTAACTTTTACAACCCCCTCTCTTGAGAATGATTCTAGTCTCAGGCTTCCTGGATAATTTGTAAGATTTTTGATCCCTATCTCTGCTAAAAAAGCTATCTTGTAAGACCGTACATATATGCCCACAATATGTTGAATAAACGCCCTGTTCCATCAGAAATCGGACCCCGTGTCTTTCTTCATCTCTCTCTCTCTCTCCCCACCTTCAGGCTGCTTCCACGGAGCACAGGTGTCCGCTGTTGACACTCTGTGTAAACCAGGAAATATCAGCCTCTTTTCTTCCTTCTTTCTTTCTTATCATTGACTCCGTACCACCAGGTTCTGGTCCATTAAAGGACCCCAACAATAATCAAGTCAGTTTTTAATAATAAAGACTTATCCATTAACAGTGTTGCTACTCACCCTGAAGAAAGAGGAATTTTAAATTTCTTAGTCTGTTAAGTTGTAGCTGAATCAAATTACAAATTCCATTGTAGCCCAAATGAAGAACTTCTAAACTGTTCATTATTGGAGGCAAGTTTTCACTGCTCATTGTATCTCTGAAACACAAATGTTAGTTTGGCCCATAAACTTAATTTCAAATTAGCTGTTTGTATAGACATAAAAAGGCAGTTTATTATGTACTATAAATTGAAGAAAAAGAATGAATTTACTAATAGAGCAAATTAAGCTATAACATTCTGCCTGTATAATTCATATAATAATCACTTTTTCTTCTTTAAAATCAGCTTTACATGATAAAAAACAAAGAAATACAGAAAGAGTTACTCAGAATAAAAAGCAACAGCTGGCACAATCAGGCAAGAAAAAGAAAAAAATAGTGACAGACTTTATTTTCTTGGGCTCCAAAATCACTACAGACGGTGACTGCAGCCATGAAATTAAAAGACATTTGCTCCTTGGAAGAAAAGCTATGACAAACCTTGACAGTGTATTAAAAAGTAGAAACATTACTCTGCCAACAAAGGTCCATCTAGTCAAAGCTATGGTATCTCCAGTAGTCATGTACAGATGTGAGAGTTGGACCATAAAGAAGGACGAGTGCTGAAGAATCGATGCTTTTTGAACTGTGGTGTTGGAGAAGACTCTTGAGAGTCCCTTGGATAGCAAGGAGATTAAACCAGTCAATCCTAAAGGAAATCAATCCTGAATATTCACTGGAAGGACTGATGCTGAAGCTGAACCTCCAATACTTTGGCCACCTGATGTGAAGAGCCGACTCATTGGAAAAAGACCCTGATGCTGGGAAAGATTGAGGGCAGGAGGAGAAGGGGATGACAGAGGATGAGATGGTTGGATGGTATCACTGACTCAATGGGCATGGATTTGAGCAAGCTCTGGTAGATGATGAAGGACAGGGAAGCCTGGTGTGCTGCAGTCCATGGGGTTGCAAAGAGTTTGACATGACTGAGTGACTGAACAGCAACAAATCTAGATTGAAAAGGAATTGGTAAAACTTTATTCTCAGATGACATGATCTTGTATTTAGAAAATCTGAAGGAAGCCACCAAAAAAAAAATCTATCATTGTACCAATAAATTAATTCATGAAGATACAGAGTAAAATATTAATATACAAAAATCAATTGAATATCTATACATCTGTAATAAATGAGAATGAAATTAAGACTTTGTTCACAATATTATAAAAAATAATAAAATACTTCAGAAAAAAATTAACAAAAGGAGTGCAAAATGTATACACAGAAGATTACAAAACATTGCTGACATAAATTAAAGATCTAAATGAATAGAGAAAAATCTCATGTTCACACAGTAGAAGACTATTACTACTAAGATGGTAGTTCTCCCAAAAGTGATTAATAGAATCAATTCAATCTCTATCAAAGTCTAGCAGGTTTTCTCCCTTTTCTTTTTCTCCAGAAAATAACCATCTCATCATAGCATCTATGAGGAAATGCAAACAACCCAGAATATCTAAAATAATCTTTGAAAGGAACAAGGTTGGAGGGCTTACATTTCCTGATTTCAAAACTTATAAAGCTGCAGTAATCAAATCAGTCTGGAACTTGCAAGACAGACTCACAGATCAATGGAATAGAATTGAGTCCAGAAATAAACTTCTACAGTTATAGTCAATTGATTTTCAACAAAGTTACCAAGACTATTCAATTTAGCCCTCACATTTTACCTCACAATATATACAAAAATATACTCAAAATGGATTATAGTCCTAAATGTAAGAAAAAAAAATTTTTTTTGAAGAAATCATGAGAAAATCTTTGTAACCTTAGGTTAGGCAACAACCTAAGAGTTGTACCTTAGAGTTCTTAGGTACAACATCATAATCTGTAAGAGAAAAAGTAGATAAATTGGACTTTATCAAAATTAAAATTCTTTTAAAAGACATCATTTAAGAAAACATAAAGACAAGCCACACATTTAGAGAAAAATTCTTGTAAATCATTTATTTGATAAAGGTGTTGTATCCAGAATATTTGATGAATTTAATAAGAAAAAACCAAATAGAAAAATACTTGTAAATCATTTATTTGAAAAAGGTGTTGTATCCAGGATATTTGATGAATTTAATAAGAAAACAGCATAACTGAAAAATAAGCAAAATATTTAAACAGGCAGTCACCAAATAAGATAAAATAATGGCTAATAAGCATATGAAAAGCTGCTCAATATTAGTCATAAGGGAAATGCAAATTAAAACCACAGTTAAATACTTCTTTAACTCCATTAGGATGGCTGTAATAAAAAATGTAGACAAATGTTGGTGAGCATGTGGGGGAAATTAGAACCCTCAAAGCTTTTCTTCGTAATGGAATTTGGTACAACCACTTTGGAAAAGAGTGTGGCAGTTTCTTAAGAAGTTGACTCAGGAATTTCACACTTAGATGTCTATATTTTTTATTACAGCCATTCTAATGGAATTAAAGAAGTATCATATTGTGGTTTTAATTTGCATTTTCCTCATGACTAATGTTGAATTGTACATAAAGGGTAAGTGCTATGGTATGTGAATTGTATCTCAAAAAAAACCAAACAAACAAACCCACGGTCCTTAAACATACAAGGTTTTTTCTTTTACTTTTTTTCATTTTTTTACAATATGAGTATGAAATGGAAGAAGCAGGGAAGAAACAATAACAAAGGAGTATTTTGGTATCTTTTTATTTACAAAGTTTATTTTTGCTAGGCAGCTATTAAGTATTAAATAAGCTAAATGTATGTTGCTACTGGCATTGATATGACTAACTGCTTTTAAAATTCCCGACCAAAATTATTTATAGTTGTAAAAAAAGAATAATACCTGTTTGGTTTTGAAGTCCCTTGCTGCCCATAGCCACTTGAAGGCACTTTCTGGTAGAGCAGCTGTCTACTGGTCAAGTGAGTCTGAGGCTTTAGTTGGGGCATGATTGATTCAATATGGTTATAGTTTAGGCATAACACCTACGGAAAGAATCCCTGATTACTCAGCTATTAAAATATGAATGGTGCTGTATATATATATATATCTTTGGTTTGAGGTTATCACCATCCTAAAAACTATTTAGATGCTATGGATAAAACTTGGGACTATACAACATGATTTAATATATTAGTGTTAACAATGACAAATTTTTATGTCCCAAATTGTCTGGATTTGACTTTGAAAGTGTTTTTTTATTATTTGACATGCTGAGAAATGACACCATTTGAGACAAAGTAATGGAGACCCTAGAAAGCTGCTCAACTTTCTCAATCTGTACTCCTGACTTCTCCAAGCTTTATCTAGATGAAATAACTCTTTAGCTGGAGAGACTGTTATTTCCCTAAGTTTAAAAGGTCTTAATAGATGTCTCAAAGCTATAGGATAGGAGGCAATGAGGCTGCTTTGAGAACCACAGTGCCCTCCAACTTCGCTCATGACAGAGGCAGCTTTCCATCCCATCTCCTATTAGAGAGGAACATTCACTGCTTATAAGACAATCACATAAAATTGAAGTCATTTGAAATCACTTTGGGGAGTAATGCTTTTTTTCTTGGTGAAGAAATGCTTTAGGGAAAATAATTTCTTTTCTTTAATGACATGAATATACATTTTAGTCCAAAGTAAAGAAGATTACAACCTGCACTGAAAATCTTAAAAAAAGAAAATTTGTGAGTGACTCACCTTCACATTAGGCAGATAGATTAATCCACTGAATGAGGTAAGATTATTGTTCTGTAGATTCACATTACACACATTTCTAAATTGGTCAACTGGAATCAAATCCACAGTTCTGAATTGGGACAGAGTAAATACAGTTATAACTTTAATAGGCATATTATATTGGTGAAATCTCTCACATGTAACACCAAAGCCATTTTGAAAAATTTATCTGACAAATTCTATGAAAAAGAATTGCCATAATATAAAATGTATGGATCAAATGATCAGATAAATACACATTTTTGTTGGGTATATGTGTATGAAAAATGACATAGAATTTCATTGACTTAAGAAATATGTCTATTACCACATAAATAGCACTTTCATAAAAGAAACATCCAATTTCTTTATAAATTCACATACATGCTCATGAAATCATAGTGAAGTTGATACAGTAATCCATAAGATTTTCAGCTGTAAACTGTAGAGGATATATATGAAACAGGTTATTTCTGAAATGCCAGGAAGGGATTTGGGATGGGAAAGAAAACGAGAAAGTAGGTAAGGTCTTTGAAAACAGTTTTCTGTGTAATCTCCTGGAGACTTTCATGGCATTCCACCTTATAAGGATGTTTTGGTAATTAGTTAGAATGCTTGATTCCTAGTTGATAGCTTTAAAACTGTTTTACCTTCATTTGAGCTATGAAGAAGAGCATAAAGCTAAATCACCTTGCTCTGATTCCTTCTTTTTTAATATATACCAATTTATTTCATTTACTTCTTTTTTAAATTGAGGTATAGTTGATGTACAAATTTATATAAATTTTAGGTGTACAACATAGTGATTCACAATTTTTAAAGATTATACTCCATTCAGTTATTATAAAATATTGGCTATATTCCCTTTGTTGTGCAATATATTCTTGTAGCTTATTTATTTTATACAGACTATATGTAGCTCAGTCTCCTACCCCTATCTTGCTCCCCCCTTCCCTCTCCCCAATAACCACAGGTTTATTCTCTGTATCTGTGAGTCTTTTTTGTTGTTGTTATATTCACTAGTTTTATTTTTTAGATCACGTACAAGTGATGTCATACAGTATTTGTCTTTCTCTGTCTGACTTATTTCACTTAGCATGATACCCTCCAAGTCCATCTATGTTGCTGCAAATGACACAATTCTGTTCTCTTTTGTGGCTGAGTACTATTCCATTGTTCATATATATACTACATCTTATGTATCATCTGTTTAAGGCCATTTAGGCTGCTTGCATATCTTGGCAATTGTAAATAATGCTGCTATGAACATAGGGCAACATATGAACATGTATTTTTTTAATTAGTACTTTTCATTTTTTTTTTTCCAGATGAATGCCTGGGAATAGAATTGCTGGGTCACACATTAGTTCTGTAAAAATGTCAATTCAGATCTTCTGCCCATTTGTAATCAGGTTTTTTTTTTTTTTACATTGAATTGTATGAACTGTTTATATATTTTGGATATTAACTCCTTGTTGGTCATATAATTTGCAAATATTTTTACACATTCAGTAGGTTGTCTTTTCATTTTGTTGATGGTTTCTTTTGCTGCACAAAAGCCTAACCACATCTTTAAATCCTCAACTCTTAAGTTATAATTATACTTTATCTATTAGTAAGTTGCTTATTCTTTCAACATGTTTTCATTAGTTATTTCCTAAGTGCAGACAATGTGTTTAGAAAGTCTACAAATATGAAAGACACTGTTCATGCACTCAAGAAATGGGATACAGAAAAACTATAATAAAAAAAGGAAAATTGCCACAATACGATTAGGTATAATGGCATTTTAGGGAAAGAAAAACCTATTTGGGGAAGTCAGAAATGATTTCACCAGGGAGAAAGATCTTAAAATGAGACTTGGAGAATTTGGGGCATCTGTCAGGCAAGAAAGAGTTCCTGGCAGTGAAACAGCTGCAAGCAAAGGCAAAAACATGAAACAGCATTTTGTGACTGAGATTAAGGAATAGAATATTTTAGAATTTCTGGAGTATAAAGAGTTATGGTGCAGTAAAGGTAATGATTACAAGAGATAAAAATGGACTGGTAATGAAAGGGCCTCCCATGTCATACAAAGAGATTTAAAATTTTATTCTCTCTACAGTAGAAAGCCACTGAACGATGTTGAGAAGGGAAGTGATCTGATACCACTTGCATTGTAGTAGGCAGTATGGATAATAGATGGACTTGCAGGAAAGGTTATATGAGACAAAAACCAATAGTTTTTAAAATAGGTAATTCTCCAATATAGGACAATGGCAGTGACTATGGAAAGAAGGTAGAGGGGAACTATGACACGTACTTAAGACACAGACTCTGTAGAATGTAGTGATTAATTAAAAATGGAGGACAAAGGAGAGAGAGAAGTGGACCCTAGATTTTTGGCTTGGGCAACAACAGGAGAATGTTATTTCCTAGATGCTATCTAGGGAGCAAATATTCAAATGAGGAGGCCAGGTTTGGGCTAAATTAGGGGTTCATCATAAATTAAAACTATGGCTGAAGATATCTGCCTATGAAGAGTACAGAATAGAAAAAAGAAGAGAAAAGGATTTATTAACCATTATCATTATCTAACAATGTTGGATCATTATCTAACAATGATAACATTCCTGAGAACAGCATCAGAGGAATGCTAGCAGTGAAAGCCAGATAATGCTGGATTAGAGTCATACAATGTGAGGAGCAAACATAGTATGTTTCCATTTTAAAAACTTGGTTATAAAAAAAAAAGAAATATAAAGTCTTAGAAAGAGCTTGATGACATTTTTAATCATAATGTGTGATAATAAAAGTTATTAATGCACTTCAAAGATGGTAAAGTTAATATGAGATTGTGAAGTAGAGTAGTTGATTTTCTGAATTACTGGCTATATTTGGATAAGATGTATAAAATTATAAACCTTACAAAAATAATAATGACTACACGTTTAATTATAATATCAAATTGCTTTTGTTGTTTAGTCACATCTGAGACTTGCGACCTCATTGTCCTTGCGACTGCCAGGCTCCTCTGTGTATGGGACTTCTCAGGCAAGAATACTGGAGTGGGTTGCCATTTCCTACTCCAGGGGATATCCCCAACTCATGGATTGAACCCACATCTCCTGCTTGGCGAATGGATTCTTTACCACTGAGCTGCCAGGGAAGCCCTCGTAGTATCAAATAGCATATAATAAAATGATTGTACCTGATGGATGATGAAGTCCAATTTAGTTCTTGCATTTGGGTGAAGTTTGAGTGTCCTTGTCGTTCAGCAATCATGTCAGAAGTAAGTCTGCCACCAAATAAATCTTTTGCACACTCAGTCTCTGGTGGTTCCTGTATATGAAGATATTTAGAAAGTGATGTCCTCTCTTACAGATGATTGTGCTATGCTTAGTCACTCAGTTGTGTCCAACTGTTTGTGAACCCCAAGGACTGTAGCCCATCAGGCTCCTCTGTCCATGGAATTCTCTAGGCAAGAATACTGGAGTGGGTTGCCATGCCCTCCTCCAGGTTTACAGATGACTAAATGTCTTTAATTCTTTGGTTCCAGGTCAAAATGGAGTGGACTCATTTCTCCCTATTTCCTACTAAGTACAGCCAAACCCTCTGGATATTACATATAAAACACACATAGGAGACTGAAAGGTTCAGAGGAGGCAGACCAGCTGGGGACCGTGGGACCTGAGGAATAACATTGTGGTGAGTTCCCTGGTGTGTTACTGTGATGATAATAAGACACTTTCATCTACTGTTCCTGCTTGGCCATATGGTCAGGCAGGAGAACAATGAAAACTTGACCTGTTAAAATGATGTCCATATGGGGCACAGCCCTATGGAAATTGATGGGTATATTAAAGTAGGGCACGTTGATGCCCATCTGAACTAGCTTTCAATTTTGGAAGGTGATTGAAATCGACAAGCAGATAGGCCCATATGTTCACTTAAGGTGGCCACCTGGGTCTATAAAATAGGTGGACATTGGGGATCTACAGCAATGCAGAGATAGGCTGAATCTAGACATATTCCTCTTGCACCCTCTTAGGTACAAAATGCCAATAAGCGATGTTCCGTCTGCCAGCAAAAGAGACAGAGACTGCAGATGGCTATGTGGCAGATTTCCCTGTGGGAAGGCCCTGAACATAGCTGGCAAGTCAGATTGAGGCTGGTAGCCCTGGGGAGCTACAAATAGGTCCTGACAGGAATAGATACTGACCCTGGACTGGGATTTGCTTATCCAGTGTAAATGCAAATTCACATAGTGCTATAAAAGAGCTGGAACTGAAGATATGACACCAATTTGGACAGTTGATGGTTAGTTCTTCAGACCAAGGAACATGCTTTACAGCCCATACTGTGCAACAATGGGCAGGAAACTATCCTTTTCAGAGTAGTAGTTTGATAGAGAATTGGAGTGGGCAATTAAAACATTGGTTGTCTAAAACAGGGGGAGATAGAATCATGACAGTCTGGGGTCTGGCTTACACGCCTTTCTGAGTGTGCTCACACTCAGTGAACATGAGTGGAGCTAAAAGAGTGTCCCCCATGGACAGACGTCTGTTTTTCTGGTGGATCTGGGGGACAGGGGAAGGATGCTGATATGACTATGCACTTCTCACTAAGGGAGGATGATGCTGGTAAATCATTATACTTTTTCTTTCCTTCTTCCTCACATCACCTCAACTTTTATTTTCCTACCTGATGCAGTGGTCACAGAACCACACCTGCAATTATAAGTGCTAGAAATAGGGATCATTTTTAAGCAAGAAATTATGCTTTTAAACATTCTGTCAGAATTCCTAAAGGCCTGATGGGGGTAGATTTTACCTTCACTCCATCTGGCAAAATTGGAATTAACAGTGAATGTATCTGTATTTCCTGGTAGCAAAAATAGCCCACTAGTTTTGCACCTATTATCATCTCGCCCTATTTTAAGGGAGGTGGGCTGAGGGGAGGTATATGGTAGACTAGTATCGTTGTCTGCAATCTAGACCAGCACAGTGGCCAAACCTAATGTCCCTTCCAGAGGTGGAAAAATATGGGTATAAATGGAAAGAATGGGGGAGGGAAGTTGTGGGTAAAGGAATTAATAAATACATAATGTAATAAGGGAAATCCAGTATTATTTATATTACCTCAAAAGAGGCTAGAGCAAGAGATGATATTGTCTCAGTTCAATTATAGCAGATGCTTGAAAGGATGAAGCTATGTTTTCTGAGACTACTCCTGTTTTAGGAAACTGACAAAAGTCTCTAATGGAAAGCTGCAAATCTGAGTAGCCTCACCCTGGGAGACATTTCCATGACTATGGACTATATAATAACTGAATGGGATTATAGCAATATTCCAAAATGTTTTGAACTTATTATCATTTTGCTATAAAAAGACAAGGGCATGAGCTATGATATTGTGATTTATAATAAGAAACATACATTTGGTCTTTGTCTACTGTTCCTGGCACATAGCTCCTAAATCCCTTGTAATTTCCTGTATTAGAGCCATGTTGTTGTTCAGCCACTCAGTCATGTCTGACTCTTTGCAACCCCATGGACTGCAGTACGCCAGGCTTCCCTGTCCTTCATCATCTCCTGGAACTTGCTCAAACTCATGTCCATTGACTTAGTGATGCCATCCAACTATCTCATCCTCTCATTCCCTTCTTCTCCTGCCTTCAATCTTTCCCAGCATCAGAGTCTTTTCCAATGAGTCAGTTCTTTGCATCAGGTGGCCAAAGCATTGGCGCTTCAGCTTCAGTATCAGTCCTTCCAATGAATATTCAGGATTGATTTCCTAAAGGATTGACTGGTCTGATCTTGCTGTCCAAGGGACTCTCAAGAGTCTTCTCCAACACCCCAGTTCAAAAGCATCAATTCTTCGGTGCTCAGCCTTCTTTATATTCCAACTCTCACATCTTGGAATCTTTTATTATAATATTTTGGTCTTTGTTTTTGATTCCTGAAATAGCTCCAGAACCACACAGGTGAAAGGAGCCTGCTGCTATTCCTAACAAGCCTTTCAACCACACCTGAGTTTATCTTAACACGATGACTTTTGCAAAGTCCCTGAGAATGGGGACTGGTTGCCAGGAAAATCAACCATGATCAGAAGGTTGGAATTTCCAGTAGCATTACCTTACTTCCTGGTATGATTATATATCCATGGAGCCCTGGAGACAGAGTGAGACTAAGCTGTCCGCGCTTTACCATTAAAAAGTCATGTCACTTGGAATAAGGCATTTAAATTCTCTGGAGTTCTTTGTGTTCATTCACAAAATAAAGGCTTTGGACTATGTTATTTCTAAAGTCAATGTCTATTTACCTCTCAAACACTCTAGGATCACATTGCCTTCTACCTCCTGCTACATCTACTTTTGGTGGCTTCTTTTCCTCTTTACATTTACTAAACGAAAGTATTAAAGCCTCACTTAGATTTCTTTACTTTCTCTACTCGCTTTCCTTAGTCAATGGTATATGCTTTTGGTTTTAACTAGCAACTCTCTTTAAATTACTTCCAAATCTAAACAAATGTAAATTAAATGTCCATATCTAAAATTGGTCCTGTGTTTTCAATTGCCTATTTGCCATCTCCAATCAGATGATCCACTATTGTATAAAACTTAGTGTGTCCAACACTAATCATCTCATTCCTGAAACTACTTTTCTTCCTATAATATATCTGTTATGATATATCTTACTGGCATAGACTTAAGCCTTATAGACCTCTTTTATTCCTTCCTTTCCTCATCTTTCAAATTTAATTGGTTGCCAAGTTCTGTCAATTCTTCCTAGTATTTCTACCTTTCAACTCTCCATTTTTAATAATATTTCCCCTTGGTTCATTTCAGTTTCTCAGTACCTCATATATAGACTAAGCTAATAGTCTCCTATTGGTTTTTTTGTCTGTTGCTCTAAACACTGCTGTTAAATTTCCTAATATATAATTTTGAATTATGTTATTCCCCTATTCAAAAATTTCAATGCCTTCCCATTACCTCTCAGTTAAAGTCTAGGTTATTCAGACTAATCTTCATGTCCCATTATTAATTCATATATTCTACCTCATCCTACAAAAAATTTGTGGCAGCTTACAGGAGGGACATATAATCAAACAGTAAAATGTAAATAATAGTGGAGATTGAGAATGATGTAAGTTAGAAGAGATCAAATGTTGGGATAGGGAGAGAGACCATAAGTCCTACAGGGTTTCTGTTATTGAATCACAAGTTTGGCTCTGAGCTTTAAGGTAGTCAAAGTGAAAAGGAAGATAGTTAAATAATACTCGTTGTCCGCGAGGAGAGCATAACTTTTCTTCAGGGGGAAATGTTTTTCCTACACTTACTTCAAAAAGCACTTTCCAAGGTGGCCCTTCAATTGAGGGCACAGAGAGATAGGAAGGATAATATTCTCAACAACACCCTGGTGCACATGCAGTACTAGTTTCATATGCCTGTTTTAAAAAAAACCCTCAGTGAAAACCAACACCTAAACAAAACCCAGTATGCAACATTCTAGTTAACTGTTCATGTTTGGGGGAGAATATTTTTGATTCTTCATTCTGAGGAGAGTCCTGAAAAAAGCAGGGTTAGAATTAGTAATCTTATCAGAGTACCTCAAAGTTCCAAATAATCATAAACTATCTCTCAATTTTCTAGAAACTTGAAGAGTTTTATTGTCTGACAGGTGTTAGGCAATGTTACACAGGGAACTTTTTATTCTCCACACATTTGTTGTGCATTTATCCTATTACACGGAAATCAGGAGCCTTGAATGAACCTGCATGTTACCAAATTCAACTTTCCAAATATTGCTTTCATAGTCAATCCTATGTTCTGTGTTATTTTTTAACACAGAACAAAAAGTTATTTTTTACTAGTACAGTTTACTAGTAATGTTGGCCTACCATTCGTTGGTTCAAATATGTTTTTCTTAAATCTTAACTGTATTTTTCCAGGTAACAGGAAGCAGTTTTTAGGCCCAAGAAGATGGTAGGGCTCCAGGGCAGTTTTTTCTATCCTGTCTCATAAAACTATGCTCTTTATTTGTTAGGCATTGAATTCAGTGGGTGTAAATGTAAGCAGTATCTTCCCTTCTGTGCCACCTCATTTAGACAATTAAAAACTGGCCAAAGGAGAAAAAATTGGGGATCCAGATTTTAATAAGCATAGTAAGTTTGGGTTACATACTAGTGATAAAGCAACATTCAAAATGACTATGACCTATGGATATATATTAATATGCAGTTTGGACCAAATGCTATGAGTCAACAAAAAACTTACAATTGAGATTCCATCCAAAGCTTTCAGTTCTGGAAGATGAAATATTACAAACAACCGGTAGTTTTCTTGATTCCATACAATAATGTTTCCATACATGTCTAGAATAACCAGGTTGCATAAACCCTGCATAATAAAAATACATACATTTAATGTGATATACATATATACTCACTCTAACCAGTTTTTTCCCCTTAAGAGTTTAATCATGCTTGAATTTTAATATTTGAATTACTCTATCATTCCATAGTGATTTGAGACCTTTGGAGTGTACTATTTATAGTACACTTTCAGACTATTAAGGTATAATTTTGTGTGGTATTTCAGTGGTCTATATTATATGATCAAAATCACTTTTTGGATACTGGTGCTAAATGTATTACGCATGATAAAAACTTGTAAAGGACTTAGCAAAGTTTAAAACATATGCTATGTTTATGGAATAACAGTCGATTAAATAGTATGTGGCTATTATGTAGTATACAAATATGGGCTTCCCAGGTGGCTCAGTGGTAAAAGAATTGACCTGCCAATGCAGGAGGCACAGGAGATGCCAGTTTGATCCCTGAGTGGGAAAGATCCCCCGGAGGAGGAAATGGCAACCCACTCCGGTATTCTTGCCTGGGAAATCCCATGGACAGAGGAGTTTGGTGTGCTACAGTCCATGGGGTCGCAAAGAATTGGACATGACTGAGCCCACACGTAAGCACATATACAAATATAACAGTGAAATGAAGCGATGAAAAACACAACCTTCCGATGAGGGATAAAACTGAAGTGCTTCCGCCTGGTATGGGAGTAGCAGACTTCAGTGTGCTTCCTTATTAGATAAGATATTTTGATGGGTCTTTGTTGTGAAGGAAGGGCCCTGACATGAGGGGATAAAACTACTTACTCTGCATCTATAATGCAAAATGTGTATTATGTAGCTATTATTGATTAGGTTGACTCTACAGCTCTAGAAGTAGTTGTATTGGGGGAATATGATGAGGATAAGTTTGCAAGCAAGAAAAGATAGGAAATGGATATAAGTTTTTGGTAGGAGATAAAGCCCTAGCAATGTGGTATCAGCAAAAGGAGAGAGGCCATTGGGAGTTTCAGTGGTAGGAAATGACCTTTGAACTTTAGAAACTATGAAGTCCCACATTACATTTGAAGTAAATCCCTATTCTTTGTTGTAGTAAACTTCCATTTTATTAAAACCTCCAGTAAAACCTGTTATACAGTAGCCTCAATTTAAGAGTTTTACTGGGGAGAATTAAAGAAAGCAAAACTGGGCAAAGCTGACCAGAGAGGGTAGAAGCTATCAGTGAGAACCAGAAAGTAGTGAAAGATAATCAAGAACTGCTCTGAGAACAGGAATTGTTAATGAATCTTATCCCCCAATCAGGTTAGGCAATCCTTGGAAATACTTAAGGAAGGCACAGTTAGAAGGGATGGGAATTGGGTTATTTTATTTGCAGACTAAAATATATTTCTCTGAAGCTATCAACTTGGGACACTATGGTTACACACTCACATGTTTGTATATGTACATAAACTGAATGCAGATACATTTTAACAAACCTTGTTTTTCCTGATTTTTATTTTCTTCTTTACATTTTTCTGTATTTTCCAAATTCTATATAGTGAAAATGTATTACTTTCATAGTATAAATAAATAAAATAGTTAGAAAAACAAAACCATTAGTACCCCCAGATAATCACCTTTAAATTGTAGATCTCCTGATTGAGAGCAATATAGTTATTGCTTACGTACAATTCAATTAGTGTAAAAGCTTTTTGTAAACCACTCAGTGAAGTGATTCTGTTGTTCTCAAGAGAAAGGGAATGCAGATGAAGCATGTTATCAAAAGTATGCTTTTCCAAACCAGTGAGGAGATTATTATTTATGCTGAGGCGGGTTAATTTAGTCAGCTTGGAAATGCCTAGAAAAATAAGCAAATTCAAAAAAAGATTCAGACAGCACTGAAAGGTTAATTTAAAAAATAAGCTGCTGGTTGTTTTACTGTTTCTCTTTTTCTAAGTTCAAGTCACTTGACAGATTTTATAGTATTGATCATCATTGTTTTTCCTTTTGTTAAAGAAGAATATAATGTGCATTAAGTCCCAACTAATATATTAAATTCTAATTTTGGATTTCTAAGTAGACTCATTTGTCTTAGATGTTAAGGGAAAGCACTGTGTAGGAATATTGAATTAAGCTTTCAGATAACCTTTTAATGATGTAATTAATTAAGGTTTTCATCATCACAATAATATAAAGCTCTACACAAGCTTAAAGTAATCACCAACCCGTACTGTAAAACATTAAGGGTAAGAAACTAGAATACAATGCTCTGTAAGTAAGTATTCCTTACTGTGGCATCATTTGTAGTAAAAAAAGAACTTTTAATTCTACCTTTTTATGCTTAGAAGTATGTCGGGAGCCGCGATAGGCATTACTGACAAAATGGAGGCACGGCCCCAACCCCCTCTCCTCATCCCGCAGGCACGGTCCCGGGATGAAGGAGTTAGGTCTTGTGATTCTGACTTATCCTTTCCTTCCTCCGGTTGAGTTGGCTGGAAAGAATGTTATAATCCATAAAGTTAACTATTGACATTTGTTCAAGGATGTTTACAAAGAATACTCCAGGATGAGCACATAGGCTGCAGCTTGAGGCCATGGGAAACATTGTTATCTGAAACCTGCCTGTAAAGGCAATGTTTATGGCAAAAGAAGTTTGCTGAGTTTAGGGGTTAGGAATAATTAAGAATAGTTAGAAGCTAAAAGTTTAAGGTATGTTGTAGTGTTGCATATTTTAATATAGTTTATGGAAACTAGGTATTTTAGAGATACTAATAGCTAAAAGCCTTTTTAGGAGATGATGAGCTTAAGTTACTAGGGGATAACGGGATTTAAAGAGATAAGAAATAAACTGAGGAATGTAATATACAGCCCAGAGACAAACTTGAGTTACAATGTTATCACAAGGACACTTAAGAGGGAACTCTGAAGGACAACAATGATTTATGGAGACAGTAAATATGGGTGAGGGGAAACAGAAGATGTCATACCTCTGACCTAATGCTTTTGTAAAAGTATAAAAGAAAACCTGATGCTTAAAATAAACATGCAGCCCAGTGCTTTGAGCGAGAGACTGCATCATTTTCGTTCACCGAACCCGTTCATCCCTTCAGGGCGATTCCCTGGCTGCCGGAGCTGGACTCCGGCAGAAGTACTTTAAGACAGAAATGCTACCTCTCACTACACTCTAATCCCTATGTATTAATACAATATGTACTGTAGACACTTTGTAACTGTGGATAGGATGATGCAGTTAAGAGACAAGAACTCTGGAGTCAGAGTTGATTTCAAATGAGGACCATAGGTAAATTATGTAGAATAATGCAAACTCTGAGCCTAATTTTCCTCATCCATGAAATGAATATACCGAAATCTACTTCTAAGGGCTATGGAATTAAATAGAGTGATATTTGAAAAGTATCAGTTATAGCTATTGGCAAATAAATAATGAGTACTCAATAAATTTTATTCATGTTCCCCTCTCACATCAGCCTTTATCATGAGACTATGAAATGCTGAAAGTAAATCAGTCTGGGGCCAGTTAGGATGTACTATCAAAGCAAAAATCCTCAAATTGGATATTAGGCCTATCTGTGTTTGGAAAAAAAAAAAAGATAAATATCTGTTAAAGTTTAGTGGGGTAGCTATCTTTGAAAAGTGGATATAGGGAAAAGTCAGGTTGAAGGAGTCTTCCTTTCAATGAGCATATACAGGGGAATAAAAAGGAAATGGGTTCTCAACTGCATATACAAAGCAAAATTCGCACCCTGTTGTATGGGAATGGAAGACTAGTAATGGTTCTAAACAGATGCCTGAGCTACACCTCTCTACCCTCTTACTCAGCTGAAATCTATAGAAGAGAGGCCTGTGAATCTGTACATATATTTGATTAGTATCCTAAGTGATTCCTATGATCAAGCACTTTTTTATAAACTATTGTTAATCACCATTAAAATAAAGTATAACGAATGTTAAACATTCTATTTTTAAAGATAATTAACACTTGCTTTGCATATGTATTTTTTTAAAGTAAAAATTTTTATTTTATGAAAAAGGTAGTATATACACATGCTAAAAACAATTCAAAAGCAAATAAATTAAGTCTCTTTCCCAGGCTTTGGTTTTCAATTTTTACCTTCTCTCCTTGACAATGAAAACCCTGTTACCAAAATGCACATCCAGAAATATTCTACACCTAGATAAGTATGCTGATGTGTGTGTGTGTATGGGTACTTACACACACACATTCATTAATATATATGCAATGGTATAGATATTGACTACTGCCTAGATTGTTACATGCTAGGTTTGGTAATAGATGGTAAACACTGGTTCAGAGATGGGAGGGAAGGCAGAGGAAATGAAAGTCAGCTAGTTTGGCTCATTATATATAGTAACCAACCTCAGATCCCACTAAGAGGTGTTTAGAATACTCTGGGCTTAACAGGTGGCACTAGTGGTAAAGAACCTGCCTGCCAATGCAGGAGACGTAAGAGATATAGGTTCTAACCGAGGGGATTCAATCCCCTGGAGGAGGGAAGGCATGACAACCCACTCCGGTATTCTTGCCTGGAGAATCCCATGGACAGAGGAGCCTGTCTGGCTAGGGTCACAAAAAGTTGGACACGGCTGAAGTGACTTAGAATATTCTACTCCAAACCTTCTTGGGATTTATTGGAAGATCTTCCTCTTCAGAAATTCCTTCATCAGTGTTACTCACTTTTTACTCTTCTTAATTAGACATTCATATTTTAAGACTCTAGGATTATCTAACATCTTACCTTCTATCTTTGAGATGCAGTTTCCATCTAATGTGAGCTCTTCCAAGTTAACACAAGATTCCAAGCCTTCCATTTTAGTGAGATTATTGTTGCTGAATGAAGCCCATTTCAAATTTTCCAATTTTTCTAAATTTGTGATTTCAAAAAGATGTTGCCCATCTAAATTTAAGGCAGTTATCTGTAGAATGATTCACTTTATATGTTATTTCTGAATCATATCAAAATTCAATGTTATAAGATAAAAAGGCTAATGAAATAATTCAAATGTGGTAACATCAAAAAAAATTCCTTTAGGAACTAAAGATATGGCAAAGCTCTTAATTTACAGAAAAGTAAAATTTTGATTCTTTTTTGAGATTATAACTCAAAGAGGGACTTATATGGTTTTGTAGAAACTGAGCTGTGCCAGTCAGCTTCCCAGTAGTGAAGGACTTGTCTCAGCTGCTGGGAGTGCTATTGGCAGAAAGCCTTCAACTGTCAGTCCCTTCAGGGAAAGCATCAGCTGCAGAGAGCTGCCTTGCTCAAGGTCATGCCCCTTCCCAGGTTGGCGCCTACCCAATGATGAAGGGAAAGAAAGGCCTGGCCTTCTCAGCCCAACTTAGGACAGATTTAAAGGGCCACTGTAATTCCAGTGCCCATGGGGTCAGCTAAGACTATAACTGAGCCAGCATCACAGCTAAATATCTCTGTATCCTGTAGTAAAAACAATGGCATTAATATCTTCCATTTTCAAGGGTCAGATTCTCTTAACTCAGTTTCTACCTTTGGCAAGAGGTTTCATGCTGCTTTATGAAGCAAGAAGCTGCGGATGCTCCATAACATTTTCCCTTAGCTTTGGTGAATTCTGACCAGTTCCCCTATTCCCTTGCCAGGATTCCTGATTCTTTTTACCTTACCATCGAAACTTTTGACTTGGTCTCTGACTCTGAGCTTTAAAGTCCTCTTGTTTATTTTGATATATTATCAGAATCTACCCATTGGTTTTGTAGTGTACCTTTATCCTAAATTCCTGTGCTAGAGTGACCACTGTTTAGGTCTCAGTTCAGTTCAGTCACTCAATCGTGTCCGACTTTTTGTGACCCCATGGACTGCAGCATGCCAGGCTTCCCTGTCCATCATCAACTCCCGGAGCTTGCTCAAACTCATGTCCATCGAGTTGGTGATGCCATCCAACAATCTCATCCTCTGTCATCCCCTTCTCCTCCTGCCTTCAATCTTTCCCAGCATCAGGGTCTTTTCTAACAAGTCAGTTCTTTGCATCAGGTGGCCAAAGTATTGGAGTTTCAGCCTCAGCATCAGTCCTTACAATGAATATTCAGTATTGATTTCCCTTAGGACTGACTGGTTGGATCTCCTTGCAGTCCAAGGGATTCTCAAGAATCTTCTCCAACACCACACTTCAAAAACATCAATTCTTCGGTGCTCAGTTCTCTTTATAGTCCAACTCTCACATGCATATATGACTACTGGAAAAACCATAGTTTGACTAGTTGGACCTTTGTCGGCAAAGTGATTTCTCTGCTTTTTAATATGCTTTCTAGGTTGGTCATAGCTTTTCTTCCAAGGAGCAAGCGTCTTTTAATTTCATGGCTGCAGTCACCATCTGCAGTGATTTTGGAGCCCCCCAAAATAAAGTCTGTCACTGTTTCCATTGTTTCCCCATTTATTTGCCATGAAGTGATGGGACTGGATGCAATGATCTTAGTTTTTTGAATGTTGAGTTTGAAGTCAGCTTTTTCACTCCCCTCTTTCACTTTCATCAAGAGGCTCTTTAGTTCCTCTTTGCTTTCTGCCATAAGGGTGGTGTCATCTACATATCTGAGGTTATTGATATTTCTCCTGGCAATCTTGATTCCAACTTATTCTTCATTCAGCCTGGCATTTCACATGATGCACTCTGCATACAAGTTAAATAAGCAGGGTGACAATATACAGCCTTGACATACTCCTTTCCCAATTTGGAATCAGTTGGTTGTTCCATATCCAGTTCTAATTGTTGCTTCTTGACCTACATACAGATTTCTCAGGAAGCAGGTCAGGTGGTCTGGTATTCCCATCTCTTTAAGAATTTTCCAGTTTGTTGTGATCCACACAGTCAAAGGCTTTAGCGTAGTTAATAAAGCAAAAGTAGATGTTTTTCTTGAATTCTCTAGCTTTTTCTATGATCAAATGGATGTTGGCAATTTGATCTCTGGTTCCTCCGTCTTTTCTAAATCCAGCTTGAACATCTGCAACATTGAGGTCTAGCCCCGATGTCTAGCCCTGTGACATAGCTAGTCACAACTTGACTTCTCTTTCAATTTTAATTTGTCTCTCCCAGTTTTCTGCCCATTACCTATCTGTACCCTCTTTATGACATAGAGGACAAAGCTGACTAAAATCAACTGAACTTAAGTTTTTACATTAAGTTTAATAGAATTGCTTTTACCTTCAAGTACCAATTTCCACTCATATGTGAATGTGGTCCTAACTTTGAAGTCTGTGTCAGAATTTTGGCAGAAGGCCATATGCTGAGAATCCGTGGTCTCTCTTCTTTACTACTACAATGCCGTAAGAGAGACAACTAACAAAACAAAAAAAACACATGATGAATAAGGAAATAGCATGGAAAGGTCCATTTATATATAGTTAAAAGAACTGTCCCTTAGATGGCTGGCCCAATGAATAATTTTAAAATATGACATTTTCTATGTCTTAAAGTGTTTTCAGTAACTTGATATACTTTAAATCATATATCTCACTCATTTTTTGTTTTATCAGTCATTTAACCATAATAAAATAATATTTATAAAACTGTGAAAGGATTATTATAATACAAACACCATGTAATTCATCCATGAAACCAGTTTAAGAGCTAGAATATTCCTACTACCCTAGAAGCTCCCTGTGTGTCCCATCCTAATCTTTTTTCTCTGCTGCTCAGAAGACATCACTCAACTCAAGTGAATCAATCAATCCTCTTTAAGAAGCTATCAAATAATCTCACAATTTATATCTACCATTACTTGTTTTCTTTATAGACTTATGTTTATATCCATAAATAAAATATTAGTTAGTCTTACACATATTTGAACTTTGCAAAAATTGAAAAATGTTTGTATTCTTCTGTAACTTGATTTTCTGCTCAATATTGTATCTATGATATTCATCTACACTTCTGCCTGTAGCTGTAGTTTATTCATATGTCATTGTTATGTAGTATTTCCTTATCAAAGTCAATGAACACTGAGCTGATTTCAGGGGTTTTTGCCATTATAAACATTGCTGTTATGAATATTCTTGTGCATGACTCTTGGTACACATATGCAAGAGTTTCTTTGGAGTATATAACTTGTTGGGTTTCAGCTATGTATATATTCAGCTTTACTAGATAGGGTCAATTTGTTTTCCAAAGTGGTTACACCAACTATAATAACTCTTACTTCAAATCTTTGCTAAAACTTGGTATTGTCAAGAGGTTTTTTTTTTTTTCCCAATAGTGGCCATAAATTGGTAGATCATTAAAGTTTTAATGTTTATTGTTTTGAGTATTAATGTGGTAGAGCATCTTTTCCTAAGTTGGCTGTTCTGATTTCCTCTCCAGTGAAGTGTCTGTTTAAATCTTTTGCTCATTTTTCTGTTTGATTGGTTGTCTTTTCCCTAATATATTTTGGATATATAAAGAATTTTGTCTAATTTTATCTAATTTTGTCAATTAGATATGTTGCAAATTTCTTTTCCCAGTATATAGCTTGTCTTTTGACTTTCTACCCTTTGAGGATTAGATGTATTAATTTTAAGATAGACTAATCCAATCTTTTATAGTTTATGCTCTTTGTTTCTTACATAATAAATTCTTCTCTAATTCAAGGTTATAATGATAATTTCTGATCTTTTCTTCTAAAATATGTTGGTTTTGCTTTTTTTCAGTGAAACCTTAATGCACTTATCCCAGTACCTTTTATTGACTAGACTCCCTAATCTATACAGTCAGCTTTGTGATTTATCACTTTTCCATGTATGTGTGGGTCTACACTGGGTCTTTATATTATGTTGTGTTGGTCTATTTGTCTAATTCTGCCAAATCCACACTGTCTTACAGGATTTTAGCAAGTTTTGGTTTCTGGTAGGATAAATCCCCAAGTCTTCTTTAGGAGTCAATGATATTTTGACCAACAAAAAAGTTTCTTTCCTTCACTTTAAACAGATCCGAAATTAAACATTACATTAAGGAATTAATATTCAAATATTCTACAGAAAGTAAGTACCTAGATAACTAGAGTGGAGATATTAAGGATATTGAAGCAACTTTAGCTAAAGTAGCATTCTTAATCTGGCTAATACAGGTATTTCCCCTTCCCCAAGTTAATAGGTTTTGTTTTTTTCAGCCAGACACATATAATATCAATACTAGGTAAATAAGTCACTAAATGCTTTCTCAAGGTCTCTAGGCTTACCTTATCCACAGAAAGTTGCTTATTTTCATGTAGGCTCTAGAAAGGACTCTGGTGAGTTCAGGTTGACTAGGAAAAAAACAGTTACCCTGGAGGTATTTTTGGGGTAGTGTCCAGGGATGAGAATCCATACAACCACTTGGTATTTAAATAGGATACATTTAAGCAGAAAAAAATTTTTCAAGTGATATGATTGTTATAGATGAACTTTTTTATTAGCATGCTAAGAGAGAATACAAAATCTCAATAACGAAATAAGAGTATGGGAAATATTATTTGTATATTCTAAATAGAACAAGAAATATTAAACAACAAAAGCCAACCTGAGTAATCTTTGTTCCAGAAATAAATTTCATAGCTGCTGTTGCTTCTTCTTCAGAAATGAGGACTCCATCTAAATGAGTAAGAGTCTTTAATCTGCCAATAACACTCAGCCTTAATGTGGCTGGCTTGGGAAAAATAACAAAAGTTAATTTTTACAAAATATTACATAATGTTATGAAATGGAAAGGAGTTTTTTTTCATTTCTTCCCACATAATTCAAATTATGCACCTCCTACTTTATTATTTATGTCTAAAAATAAAGGCTTAACTTAATTCTTTAAATAATAGTTGATATTAAATTATATTTAAGAATTAATCTGTTTTGTTTGAAGCTGGATACTTCTACTGTTGTGAAAGGAGGAAATCCCACACTAGCTGTTGAAAAATGACAGTGATGAAAAGTGTCCAAAGAACAATTGCAGTGTCTCCTGTTTATCTAGATCAGCAGTTAGCTACTCAGCCAATTGGGTGAGCCAGTACAGATCTTCAGCTCTTGACATTTAATTTGGCAGCAGGGCTATAGCTCTACTATGATCATTCAGGAAGTCTGATTTGGCAAAAGAAAAATATGCTTCAATTTTATGGAGTGAAAAAGGAGACATACAACAATATAAACATAGTAATATGGCCAATGTAATGAAACAATCATGCTTTAGTCCCTTTTTAAAATGTTGAACATGGTCTATATACATTTTTGAAAAGCAAGAAAAGATGTATTCTTGAAATTATAAACTGGGGGCTTATTTTAAATACTTGGAGATACTCTTCAATATAATCATTGAATATTTAAATTTCTTAGCATGAATCTACATATGTTTGTGATGAGAAAAAACAGTGCTGAAATTTCCTTTTATAACAGAACATAAATAAGACTTTATAATTTAGGTTTATCGGAGAATGTGACAAATTTGTTTCCCCTTTAACAGTATGTTTCTCTCACAGTATAGTATTCTATTATTCTTGGTTCCTATGCCTCACTACAGGAGGATTCTAGCACACTGAGCTATATATACTGTGTTATAAAATTTCCCTAAAGGTTTTCAAATGGCAGTGACATCTAATACTCTTAAGACTACAATACTCTCAAACTATTAGCGGCTGCAAAAAAATCTGATGTGAAATTAAAGACTTTTCTATATTAACATTTGATACACTTGATCAATACATTATATTCAACTTAGGAAATACTTCAAGGAATTCTACTGAGACAAAGACAGTAGTTTGCCTGTTTCTGGGTATTATTAAATAATAGTGAGAAAACAGCTTTGAAATAAAAATGATTGTTTGCTTTTTTATAAACATGTCTGTTACATACCTTTTGCCATGGATTATGTCGAATATCAAGAGTGAGAAGGCTTGTGGTATGTTTGCATAACATATTTATTTCATCGCCAGATTTTTTCAGTTGATTCCAGCTCAAGTCTAAGTGCTTAAGTTTCATCAGACCTCTAAATCCTTCAAGGGTTATCACATGGTTATGACTTGCATCCAAATATTCAAGGTTATACTGCAACACATACAAATAGAAGTGATGCTAGAAGGATCATGGTTTGTATTTACACAGTTCTTTTTTTCCCTCTCTGATTCTCTAAGTACTTTACATGCTTTTTGGTAATCCTTACAGAAAACCTAAACAGTAGCCTATACTGCAGTAATGGCATCAAAGTACCTATTTTCCTATTAATAAAGAGCTACAGATATTTTATTTTAGTAATTTTCTCTTTCTCTCTTCACCCTTGAAACATTGAGTGGCAGTATTTGTTTTTACAGATGAGACAGCAAAGAGAAATTAACAAGAAAATTTGTCCCCAACGAAGAATTACACTTCTTATATCTAGGCTTCTGGTTTAAACTCATCCTAGTTTAAAAAGGTTCATCTTCGGAGGCAGAAATGAAACCTGTTACATTCTATAATTTCCTTTTTTAAAAGGACAGGATTTTTCAATAATAATTTTTTAAAAATATTAAAGTAATACATTCTTGTTGGAGGTCTGGGAAATACAGTAAATAAAAAAAAAATAGAAAGCATATATAATTCTGTTGCTCAGAAAGAACCACTGAAAACATTTTTTATTATATGCTCATATATTTTTCTTATATAAAACAAATTTATTACTCTATTATATAGAATTTTGTTCCCTTCTAACATGTTTACACATTATTAAATATTATTCAAAATGATTTTTCATGATTGCATAGTATTCTAATATGTAAATTATTAGAATTTTAAAAACATTTTGCTACGGACATTTATGTGACTTCTAATTGTTGGCAACACTGCAACAAATGTCCATATTCATAATACTTTAACTGAGACTCCAATATTTTCTCAGGAAAGGTTTTTAGAAATAAGATTAATGGTTTTTATGGATTTCTATATTGTTAAGACTCGATAAATATTGCCAAATAGTTTTAAGGAAGTTTGTATCAGTTTTTTCTTCCAACAATAGGATTTGAGAACGCTCATCCCTTAAATATCCACCAACCTACCTGCCTTATTTTAATTTACATTATTACCAGTGAAGTTGCACGCCTTTTCCATGTTTGAGATCCCATGGACTATAGCCCAACAGGCTCCTCTGTCCATGGGATTTCTCAGGCAAGAATACTGGACTGGGTGCCATTTCCTTCTCCAGGGGACCTTCCTGACCCAGGGATTGAACCTGGGTCTCCCGCATTGCAGGCAGATTCTTTAGTGTATGAGCCACCAGGGAAGCCTGTATCTATACTAGCTATTTTTTTTTGTTTGTTGTGTTTCTTATCTTTGGCCATTTATATATTTAGATCTTTATTTTACTTAACTTGTAAGAAATCTTTAAAACAATTTGCTACTTCTATTCAGTACAAACAAAATTTTCTTTTAAAGTATATACTAACTCAGACCCAGAACCAGAAAGTGATAAAGAAAACATGAAGAAAATATTTTGCAACATATTTATTAAAATAAAAATAATATTACTATAAATTAAAAATAAACTTGATTTCTTTATAACTTAAACAATTATTTAAATTCACCATAGAATTAGTTACTGCTGTATAATGCATAGTTTATATTGTTGTAATAGCACCTATTACACTGACTCAGGTTTCAAGAGTTGAGTGTTCAGATCATTAAAATCTAAAAAGTTTCTGGAAATTAAATAGTGTTACTGACTTTTATTATAAGTAAGCATAGTAAAAAATATCCTATAATTTACTATCATTATAATTTCTTTAACAAAAGGATATTTGGCAGTAGAAAGTATTAAGGATATAATCTTAGAACAGTCTTTTAAATTAAATAAATTTAGATTTATAAAAATTTACTACGTGGTCCATCTTTTGCCATTTTTCATCAAAAAATGGTTAAAAACTTGTCCCAAATTCTGACACTTGCATGCTGATTAGCATTTGGGAACAATTCATTCAAAGATAGCTGTCTTCTTTCCTTGAAAACAGGGGTAGGATCTTCACTTTTTTATATTCCCAGAATATAAAAGAGACTCCATACACTCCATGAATATTCAAGGAATAATATTTTCAGTTTTGCAGGAGAATTTGGCATTTTAGTATTTCTTGTGTTTTGGTTTAAATCTTTTGTAAGTTATGGTACAATTCAGCCCGAATTACAAAGATTAAAACTGACAAGACCTCTTTAAAATATTTTAGGGATAATAGTTCAATCTCTAAATATAGATTAGCTGTCTTGAGGCATTAGAAATATTTTAACACTAAATTTTTCATTGGAAAAGGTAAGACAAAAGTATTATTTCTATAATCTATAAAGTTGCAAATAGCCATACATATTTGTCTTTCCTTGGCCGACTCTGACTATGGTATAGTTATTTTCAGAGGAAAAAAATCTGTTCCTATTTCTTTGGCTTGGATATCCTCCTTTGCTGATAGTTCAGGTGAATTAATGACAGACATACAGCTTTTGACATTTCAATTTTACCTTATGTGGATGTCTTGCTTAGATGTTTAAAAAATCTATAGAAAACTATATAATGTATCTCCACCATTTATGAAGCCCAAGTCTTTCATTATATAAACAGTCATAGATTGGGAATTCTAATTCACAAGGCAAAGACAGGGTATGAACATATAGTAACCATCCATTTACTTTCTGCAACCTAGTAGAACCTAATGCCTAGCAAACAATAAAGTATAGAAACTCTCCATGTTAGAGACACAGTTAAGAAAATGGTAGTAAAAATGAGGTAAGTAAAAGTGAAAGTCACTCAGTCATGTCCAACTCTTTGCGACCCCATAGACAGTAGTCTTCCAGGCTCCTCTGTTCATGGAATTCTCCAGGCCTGAATACTGGAGTGGGTAGCCGTTTTCTTCTCCAGGGAATCTTCCCGACCCAGAGATTGAACCCAGGTTTCCTGCATTGCAGGCAGATTCTCTACCGTCTGAGCCCCTGGTGGCTCAGCTGGTAAAAAATGAGATAAACTAAAGGCAAACATAAAGATTTAGACGACGATAGAAGTAACAGGTGAGTGATTAAATTAGAGCATAGCCTTTTATGATACAGAGATAAGTATAATTAATATTAAACACACATACAAAGTTGATTATTGGAAAATATGTAGGCAGAGGCAGCATAGGTATTCAATCTCTCTGAATCCCCACATAAAAAGAAAGTAAAAATAAGACCAAAATTCCATGGACAACATTTATAATAAAGCTACATAACAAGGTAGCCCCATAAGTCCCAAAAGAAGTTGGTGGGGATGAACCACCAACAACCACAAGACTACATGGTGTCCATGTCTATGTGAGAGGAAGAAGGAAGCGTCAGGGCAGCATCTGACAGACCTGAAAATAAGAGAGCCTCAAAATAGTCAACCAATATTCAGTGGAATGTCTGAAGGCACACTGAGTGCAGTTGAAAGTGGGAGTTTTGCCTTCTCAGATACCAGATGAGTACATGAGACCCAGAGTAAAAAGGTCTGAAGGGGCTGGACCAGTCTAGCACCTATGAATTTTCAAACTGCCCCACCAGGCTCTGGTAAGAACTGAATCCTTCTTGGAGAAGAAACTGCTGGGCTAAGTCAAAATTAAACAGGATAAGGACAAAGGAGGCAAATAAAAGAGAAAGTTCAGACTGAAGTGGAAGAAGGAAATAGAGTAAGGAAATCTCAGAAAATAAGTGCTACAACTGTTAACAGTACATATAAACAGCAGAAGAGGGAGATCTGCGAAATTACAAAAGCTTCCCCAACACCCACTTTCATTTTAAAAGTTAAGAAGAAGTAATTTCACTGAAAAATGAGCAGCAGAAAAGTATTGAGGTAAAATCCCAGACAAAGCTAAACAAACTATGCACGCATGAAAGAGAGAGAAATATTGCTGTGAGCAATAAAAGTACACCAGAAAGACATGCCCAAGAAACATATCATAACCATAAACCTGTTATTTCAAAACAAGCAAAAAGATGTTAAGAATGGTACAAGATACAAAATAACAACGGAAATCTGGATTAGAAAAACTCAGAAGTGAAGTGAAAGAACCCAGAAAAGAATCTAAAATAAAAAAATAATTTCAGAAACGAATACTAGTCAAAGACAAAAGAAGCAAACAACAGACAACACCTTAAGAGAAACAGAAAGTGCAAAAGACAGAAATTTTAAAAAATCAAATCAATTAAAAAATCTAAATGGAGATATAAAAAGGACTCAAGAGAAAGTGACAAAGAGTGAAGAAAAGATTCAACATACGGATAATGAGAGTTCCTAAGGAAGAAAACCAAAGCAAGGAAACAAAAATTGCTAAAAACTTTCAGTTCAAAAAAAATGATTTTAATATTTATTTTGGAAGAGCATAATGTGAATCTGAAATCTTGACCCAGAACAACCAATGCCAAGATATACTCTTATAATAAAATTACTAGATTTTAATGAAAACTAAAAAACTTCCTTTGGACATCTAGAAGAAAAAAGCCTGTGACTTATAAGAGAAAAAATTATACATTCTCATCAGACTTTTCACTTTATGCCAGAAGAAAATTAAATAACATTTAAGATTCCCAAGAAACAAAACTGTGAGCCAAGGATTTTATACCTAATAAAACTGCCTTTCAGGTATAAAGGACATAGATTAACTATTATCAACATGTAGTAACTTAAGGGATATTGTCCCTATAAGCCCTTCTATAATAGAATATTTTTCTGACAATTAAGATGTTTGATACAAATCTAAGGACTGGTGATGAAAATTAAATATACAATTACCAATGAACTGAAAGGTAGAGTGTACAGAGTGTAAGGGCTACATGCTCAAAGTAGATATAGTATGATAATTTTAACTTTTTTAAAATAGGGAAGATTGGAAAGAGCATACACAAAATTTAAAAAAAAAATAGTTATGGTAACATGCTGATGAGGTATTAGCGCTATCATTCCCAGACTGTTGTATGTGTAACAGGGGATAAAACAAATAAATGATTATTAAATATCCTAATTCTATCACCTTGTAACCTTGAAAATCAGGATTACTGGTGTTGAAAAAAAGATATAGATGTATGTAACAGAGAAAACTCAATATCCCCCCAAAATAAGATCATGGCATCCAGTCCCATCACTTCATGGCAAGCAGATGGGGAAAAAATGGAAACAGTGGCAGATTTTATTTTCTTAGGCTCCAAAATCACTGTGGACAGTGACTGCAGTCAGAAATTAAATGACACTTGCTACTTGGAAGAGAAGCTATGACAAATTTAGACACCATATTAAAAAGCAGAAACATAACTTTGCTGACAAAGGTCCATATAGTCAAAGCTATGGTTTTTCCAGTAGTCGGTAACAGATGTGAGAGTTGGACCATAAAGAAGGTTGAGCATCAAAGAATTGATGCTTTCGAACTGTGGTGCTGGAGAAGACTCTTGAGAGTCCCTGGACAGAAAGGAGATCAAACCAGTCAATCCTAAAAGAAATCAACTCTGAATATTCATTGGAAGGACTGATGCTGAAGCTAAAGCTCCAATACTCTGGCCACCTGATGGGAAGATCTGACTCTTTGGAAAAGATCCTGATGCTGGGAAAGATTGAGGGCAGGAGGAGAAGGGGATGACAGAGGATAAGATGGTTGGGTGGCATCACCAACTCAATGGACATGAGTTTTAGCAAACTCTGGGAGATAGCAAAGGATAGGGAAGCCTGGTGTCCTGCAGTTCATGGGGTTGCAAAGAGTTTGACATGACTTAGCAACTGAACAAAACAACAACAGAGAAAAGGTTAAGCTAAATGATTTGCAGTCTTGAATTGGAAATATCAATATAAATTCATAAGGTTAGTTTTAGTTACACATATGCACATATACCAGGCCCCCTCCCACACACACCTCCCTCACAACAAGTCCTGTCCAACGGAAAGACTTATAAACAGTGACCAACCCAGGCTGTGGTCCTGAAATACCACTTCTCTAAAAGAAACCAGGGCTTCTTGAAGAAATAGTTGACTCCATGTCTGCAGTAGAAAAACACACAAAATGTGTATGGAAAATCTTTCATGCTAGGTGGCAAAGAAGCTATCACAGACTACTACAGTCATGGCTAAAGGAGATAACTTTATGATGCTTCCACTGGCTAAGGATGAGAAAATCTGAGCTTCGTCATGATAATAATTGCAATAAATTGAATATCATCAAATATGTTTAAGTCCCTGCATTCCTAATATTAAAACAGAAAAAGAATTGCTCATCTTTGGGAAATTGTAAGGAACTAATTCATTATCTTCAAAGTTGGTAAATAAAGGCAAATAATCAAATATCTGTTCTGCATTTTCTATATGAATGGTTCTACTAGGTATCCAAATAATAGATAAGGGGAAATGTCTCTATGTAAAATATTCCAATTAATAAATGAAAAAGAAATGAGAATAAGAATATTGCTGTTTCATAATTTTCAATGAATTAATGAATATTCAATGCTGGGCTGGATGAATCACAAGCTGGAATCAAGATTGCCAGGAGAAATATCAATAACCTCAGATATGTAGATGACACCAACCTTATGGCAGAAAGCAAAGAGGAACTAAAGAGTTTCTTGATGAAGGTGAAAGAGAAGAGTGAAAAACTGGCTTAAAACTCAACATTCAAAAAACTAAGATCATGGTATCCGGTCCCATCACTTCTTGGCATATATATGGGGAAACAATGGCAACAGTGACAGACTTTATTTTCTTGGGCTCCGAAATCACTGCAGATGGTGACTGCAGCCATGAAATTAAAAGACACTTGTTCCTTGGAAGAAAAGCTATGCCCAGTGTATTAAAAAGCAGAGACATTACTCTGTCGACAAAGGTCTGTCCTATCAAAGCTATGGTTTTTCCAGTAGTCTCATTGTACAGATGTGAGAGTTGGACCATAAAGAAGGCTGAGTGCCAAAGAATTGATGCTTTTGAACTGTGGTGTTTTGAGAGTCTCTTGGACTGCAAGGAGAACAAAGGAAATCAGTCTTGAATATTCATTGGAAGGACTGATGCTGAAGCTGAAGCTCTAATACTTTGGCCACCTGATGGGAAGAGCTGACTCATTGGAAAAGACTCTGATTCTGGGAAAGAACAAAGGCAGGAGGAGAAGGGGACAACAGAGGACAAGATGGTTGGATGGCATCACCGACTCAATGGAGTTGAGTTTGAGCAAGTTCCAGGAAACAGTGAAGGACAGGGAAGCATGGGGTGCTGTAGCCCATGGGCAAAGAGTCAAACACGACTGAGCAACTGAACAACAATGGATATAGGCTCCTTGAATCAGAAAAGTGATGACTAGACATTATATGTCTCTTACAGTCTTGCCAGAGGAATGGAATCTGAGTCTGATCCAATCTCTGGATCCAGTTGCCAATTTGGAAAAAAAAACTGGTAGGTGGAGGGCATGTGGAGTTGTATCATAAGTAATATATTGGCAGGGACTAGACTGTGGGAAACTCTTTGGGTTGGAATGTGCAAGTTTTTCTACAAATGTTTTACGACTCTGCGACTTCAAGGACTGTAGCCCACTAGACTCCTCTGACCATGGGATTTTCCAGGCAAGAAAACTGGAATGGGTTGCCATTTCCTTCTCCAACAAATAAACAGTGGGGAGTGAAAGAGAATAGAAGGGAAACTTAAAAGAGACAAAAAATACAGTACATTTAAAAAATGGGGGAAACCAAACTGCTGTGCTAGGGATGCATATTTGGGTGATGGAACTATGGGGAGAAAACAGCAGGGAGAGGATAACTATAGAAGTTAGAATAATGATTTCTTGAAGGAATGCGGCATATATAAGGATTCATGCTCTGGGTGGCAGAGTTTTATTTCTTGACCTGGACGATACTTACAAGCATGTTTACTAAACCACATATTTGTAGTATGTGGTTTTCAGGATCTGTGTTTTATTCTGTATATACAGTGTCTCCTCTCTTTGAACACCTGAAGATACTTATAGTCATCTTTAGAGACATATTTATATATCAGATTCTTGATGTCTGAGGAGTCTATACCTAGTTCTAAAATTCAAAAATAACTCTTGGGCATAAAATTTGTCCAGTTCCCTTATATGTAAAATGACCATGGTAATAGTTATTCAAAAAGTAGGCTGTGGGGCTATGATGATGAAAAGAACAACGTAGCCACACTGCAATATACACACTGGGCAGCTGGCTAAACTCACTCATCCTGTGTGACTTAAGAGTTTATTCTTTATATTTGTGCCTTAGCAAAATTACAGTGCTTGTTATAACCTTTGGAACTACTAGAAAATCATCAGAAAAAAATTAAACAAAAAATGCCACCAATTAATATATAGTCCTGGGACCTCTATTAAACTATCTTCTTTTCTCAGTTGCATACCAAACCCTATAGGGAATTCTGTTAAAAAGGACTTCGGCCTTACATGTGCCTATCCAGTTTCCCAATACCATTAAAATTCCTAGAAGAAATAAAGGCAGTATGCTCTTTGACATCAGTCTTAGCAATGTGTTTCTAGATATGACTCCTCAAGAAATGTGGACAAAAGCAAAAATAAAGAAATGGGACCACACCAAACTAAAAAGCTCTGCACGGCAAAGGAAACCATCAGCAAAGTGAAAAGGCAACATACCAAGCTGGAGAAGATATTTGCAAATCAAATATCTGATAAGGGGCTGATATAAAATATATATTAAAAACTCATAAAACAAAAAACCAAACAACCCAATTTAAAAAATAGGCAGAGGAGCTAAATGGTCATTTTTCCAAAGTTATTTTCAGATGGACAACTGGTACATGAAAAGATGTTCATCACCAATTTTTAGGGAAATGCAAATCAAACCCACAATGATTTGTTATCAAAAAGGCAAGAAATAACAAGAGAAGATGTAGAGAAAAGTGCACTGTTTGTGGGAATGTAAATTGGTGCAGCCAATTTACAGTATGGAAAACAGTATGGAGAGTTCTGTTTTATATTAAGAATAGAACCACCATCTGATCCAGCTATTCAACTTCTGGGTATTTATCCAAAGAGAATAAAAACATAAACTCAAAATATTGTGCCCCTGAGTTCATAGCTGAATTTACAATTGCCAAGATACAGAAGCAACCTAAGTGCCCATCAATGGATGAATGTATAAAGGAGATGTGATATATATATACTATGAAATACTACTAAGATATAAAAAAGATGAAATCTTGCCATTTGCAACAACATGGATGGAAGGTATTATGCTAAGTGAAATAAGTCAGAGAAAGACAAATACTATATTATATCACATATGTGGAATTAAAAAAAAACCAAGATAAATGAATAAGTCAGAGAAAGACAAATACTATATTATGTCACATATGTGGAATTAAAAAAAAAACAAGATAAATGAATAAACCAAACCAAATAAAGATAAACACATAGATAAAAGGAACGGAGTGGTGATTACCAGTGGGGAAGTAGGATGGAGGGAGGGCAAAATGGGTAAAGGTGGACAACTGCTTGGTGATGGATATAAACTAAACTTTTGGTGGTGAGCATGGTGTAGTTTATACGGAAGTAGAAATATAATAATATTGTACACATGAAACTTACATAATGTCATAAACCAATGTTACCCCAATTTAAGAAAAAAGACTCTGGTTTACTAAAAGCAAAAAGGAAGGGAGTTTAAATAATAAAGTCTAAGGCCAATAAACAAAGTAGCAAACTCACCACAGGGGGAGAAGTAATGGTGCAAGGGCCTTGACATGGTCACGAGGAGGTAGAAAATGGGCAAGAGCTGAGATGTATTTTGAATATATCTCACTGGATATATTCTGAAAAGGTATGTCGATGACATGAGACCTATGGAAACAGAGATGCTGGATTGCAGTTCTAACCCATATGTAATTATAGTTACATGACATGTAACAGGGAAAAAAATCCAGACAAGATCCGTACTTATGTGTACATGTGTAATACTATATTTGTCCTTTGATTTATAAGAAGGTAAACTCAAGTCAAACAAGATCTATGTATTTGAAGTTTGGGTAAAAAGGACAAGGCAGAGAGAAAGAGAAATAACCATAAGGATAATGAACAGATGAGAAGAACTGACAACGTTAGCTGTGAAGTGGTAAACCAAAAAGTGAAGAAGAAATAAGGACTCAGAAGAAGGAGAAAAAAAAAGACTGAGAAAAAAACAGCAGAAGAAATTGGAAATGACACTTTATAAATGACATTTTAAAAACAGTCTGGAGTTGTTTTATATTTATTTTCAAGTAGCTAGAACTGATACGATCACAGGTGTATATGTGGTTTGTAAACAGAATCTAAATCTAAGACCTATTTTAGAGAAAGTAACATACTATAGTTTTATGTATGCTTTGTTCCTGATTTGGGCTATATATCTTTAATATGGTATAGATGAGGTCATTATTACAAACATAATTTATCCATTAAATTTAATAATTTTATTTTACTTATATAATTTCAAAAAAGTTCTTACCAGGTGGTATACATCATCTAAACAAGTAAATTCATTAAAGCTGATATTAAGTTTTCGAAGTCCTGTTAACTTGGAGAGATCTCTCAATTTACTCAAGCTGTTTCCATGTAGATTCAGACTCTGAAGTAAAATAAAATGCAAATAAAAAGTAAGGCAAATTATATTTTAATTATAGCTATTAAATAACATTAAGAGAGAGCCAATGAGAAAAAAAATCTAATTTTAGAAGTATAGTCTGTTTTTATAATCTGATTTTATAAGGTGAAGTCTATAATAGCACCATTGGACCTGGTACTTGATTAATTTGATTTTCCACTTGCTTTAAGTTTACTAATAATTGACATGAAATTCTTTTTAGAAGATGATTAAATATTTTGTCGTTATATTCATTAGGGCAGTTCTATTTCTCAGGCTAGCTGGTGAACAATGTAGGCCCTAAAGATTTTGAGTATTGGCTAGGTTGCCTCACAGGAGAGAGGATGGCGAGGATATACCCTGATTACAGGAAACCAAATGAGGGCCCTGGACTAAGGAAGAAAGGCTGAGGGTGTTTAAGTGGGAGGAACAACGTCAAAGAAGATACAACGTCAAAGAAGGAGCTGAGAGAGTGTCTAAGCCTCTGAAATTGACCCAGATTTCCCTGCCCATTTGATCCTGGGCTATATGGAAATGAATGTTACTATATTTTTACATTTAGGGGAGACTCTGATATCTGCATGGGCTTCCCAGGTGGCACTAGTGGTAAAGAACCCACTTGCTAATGCAGGATACATAAGAGACGTGGGTTTGACCCCTGTGTGGGGAAGATCCCGTGGAGGAGGGCATGGCAACCCAATCCAGTATTGCCTGGAGAATTCCTTGGACAGAGTAGCCTGGCAGGCTATATAGTCCATAGGGTCGCAAAGAGTCCTAATGTGGCTATAACCTCTCATTCTTTCGGTCACAGTCTCATGTATCTTTGTATTCTAACCTACACCTATATTCCCACCATCACACACCCTAGATAAGACACTAGGTCTTTCAAAACCATGTGCTTGCAGATAAAGTATTCCTCTGCATGGAAGACAAAAACAATGAAATCTTCCACATCCTTCAGAAATTCACACAAACTTACCTCTTTCTGTGGACCTCTCCCAGCAGCTGTAAATGTCTTATATTTGTTTATATATGTGTCTCCTTCACTAAAATAATATCTTTGGAGCAGGGAATAAAATTTATTCATTGAACACCTAATACTTGCTTCAATGGCTAAAATATAGCAAATTGTCAGTAAATGCTAGATGAATAAGTCAGTGCAAAAGCCAGACTTATAAATGACAATTCTAATTTTTAGTATTTAATTGTGCTGCAAGAGAATATAAAATTATATTACTCTGGGCTTTTCATTTCTACATACTTTATTTATTTTTATGGATGTCCTCATAAAACTCAGTCTCGTGTGGATAACTGAAAAGAAAATAAGACACATGTACCTTCAATTTCTCTTACAGTAATGGCACAAATAAAGGAGAATAAAGGGTGTGATAAATATCTAAATATCCTTCTTCTAATATCTATAATTCTTACTGGAAACTGTAGAAAATTTGCTGGCTTTTAAGAAATATAGACAAATTTAAGATGAATTCTTAAATTCTTATATTATGGGCATTGACCAAATTAATAGTCAGGTGGAGGTCACACTGGCCAAGATATTCCAAAGTCTTAAACTCTTCTCCTTTCTGCTTCTTATCTTACAAAGCAAAGATAATAAAAAAGACCTACCTTCTGGTGCTATTTTTTTACTTTTATTTAATCTCTTTAAATCTATAGGAATACATGTTTCAGAAGCTCAATCCTATCAAAACACTGATTTATTAAACCTTTCCTATTGAGGCTTTATTATCAAAAAATATTATTCAAATATGAAATCTTGACATTATAGTTCAGAAACAATTTCTCCATTTGTCAGCTGGAAGATTGTTCCTATATTAAGTATATTGCATATTTATGATAAATATTGTGATATTGCTATCATGCTATAAAATTTTCCTTCATCTCCAATAATAATTCTCTAAAGTAGACTTAATCTAGACTTGAAGATTTGGTGGATGATGCTAATACAGTTTTACCAAAGCAATTTCATAAACTATCTTAAAAAGATGTTTTGAATATTTTTAGAAGCAGACTGAAAACTGTTGACCTCATTTATTATTTTAAAATATATTTTTTGCATTCTCTTTCTGCTTCACATAATCATTTGGAAAAAATTGTCATCATAAACAATGGATTTTAAAATGTCACAATGGAGCCAAGTAATTGACTTTCAAGTTAAAAATAATTTCTGAATTTTTATCTATACCTCAGTTTTCAGTAAATGCATAGAAAGATATGTCAAGTAAGAATACCTTGTCTTAAGTATTGTTATCATTTATCAATTAATATCAATTTGTTTACTACTTCTGTAGGTTCAAGAAGACAACTCACTTACTCTGTAAGAACCACTCAGACATTCTGTTTTAGAACGAATATCCAATGAGTATCTCATATGTGCTAGGTATTGTGCTAGATAATGGCAAAGTTGATGCTGGTCCACATAGTATTTATGAGTAAATTATAAAAAGGCATCCTTAACTCAAGACACCTTTATTTCCAGCTTTTAGAAAATTGTCACAATAGACTGATTTTGTTAGTAAAAGAAATTTCACCACCAGTCATCAGAAAGTTGTTGTAGTAAATATACTACTGTATATTTAAAAGTTGGCCCTTAGATGTGGCCCTTCTGTGCAATGCACACTGCACAGTCTTATATTGTTACCCTCATGCTGGGAATATAAATGACTAAGAACAGCCGTAGCCTCTCTCCCTGTGGAATTTATAGTTTAGGAAGGATACAGAACACATGATAAAGGAATCTTACTTAGATTCTTAATTAGACCTAGAGGTAAGAGAAGGACTTAATGCTTAAGTATAGATCTAAAATATGTGTGGGAGCTAAGTAGGAGAAACAGGGTCACGTGAAAACATTCTGTGCAGATGAAGTAGCAAGCGTGGAGACTCTGTGTGGCTGCAAACGGTACATTTAGGAAACAAAAAGGAGGCTGACTACAGATTGCTACAGTAAGGGTAATATGAGAAGAGTCTGGAAAGACAGGCCTGGGACCAGGTCATGTAAAACCTTACAGGCCATATTAAGGACTTTGGTTTTATTTTTAAAACAATGAAAAGCATTTGTGCATTTCATATAGGAGTGGTGAGGGATGACAAATCAGATTTGCACTTGAAAAGACTACTCTGGCTTCAGTATGGAGAGTGGGTTGTGGCCTTAAAGTGGAAGTAGGACAAAACCTCTGTTGCATAGCTCTAGTAGGCATGCACCCCCACCCCAACACACACACACACACACACACACCCCTTGTATTGAGTTATACTTAGCTATATACTGAACGGCATCCAAAGAGCACATTATAGAATATTATGTGCATGGTGCCTCCTGAAATTGTGTAATACCCCATGGAAGTATCTAGGTTGGCGATAAAGGGAGTCTGGATAGAATGGTAGCAGATTTGAAATGGACAGGCTGAGAGTCAAGATATAGAAGGAAGCTTAATATCTCAATAGAATTTCCTCATAATACTCACCACAATATGACCATAAACACTAGTCTTGGCAAGGGAAAGTATCGTTTTATCATCCAAACTAATAAGTTTTGGTCTGGGCTTGATCCTGGGATCCATTTTTATAACTTCATCATCAAATTTCAAATCCTGGGACAATACTGATCCTGCTGAATTTTTTTTGCTTTCTTCTAGAATAACATTGTTGAATGAAGAAAATAAAGAGTGAGCCTTGACCTAAAAAATTTATTAAAAACATTGAAAATTTGGTTGCTGTATTTATCATTTTGAAAAATAGGCTATATAGGAAACATGAATTAAAACTTTTTCCGTTACATAATAATATCTATGATGATCCCAAAGAAAGGCAATGACAAAGAATGCTCAAACTACTGCACAATTGCACTCATCTCACACGCTAGTAAAGTAATGCTGAAAATTCTCCAAGCCAGGCTTCAACAATACGTGAACCATGAACTTTCAGATGTTCAAGCTGGTTTTAGAAAAGGCAGACGAACCAGAGATCAAATTGCCAACATCTGCTGGATCATCGAAAAAGCAAGAGAGTTCCAGAAAAACATCTATTTCTGCTTTATTGACTATGCCAAACCTTTGACTGTGAGGATCACAATAAACTGTGGCAAATTCTGAAAGAGATGGGAATACCAGACCACCTGACCTGTCTCTTGAGAAACCTGTATGCAGGTCAGGAAGCAACAGTTAGAACTGGACATGGAACAACAGACTGGTTCCAAATAGGAAAAGGAGTACGTCAAGGCTGTATATTGTCACCTTGCTTATTTAACTTATATGCAGAGTACATCATGAGAAATGCTGGGCTGGAAGAAACACAAGCTGGAATCAAGATTGCCAGGAGAAATATCAATAACCTCAGATATTCAGATGACACCACACTTATGGCAGAAAGTGAAGAAGAACTAAAGAGCCTCTTGATGAAAGTAAAAGAGGAGAGTGAAAAAGTTGGCTTAAAGCTCAACATTCAGAAAACTAAGATCATGGCATCTGGTCCCATCACTTCATGGCAAATAGATGGGGAAACAGTGGAAACAGTGTCAGACTTTATTTTTTGGGGCTCCAAAATCACTACAGATGGTGATTGCAGCCATGAAATTAAAAGACACTTACTCCTTGGAAGGAAGGTTATGGCCAAACTAGATAGCATATTTAAAAGCAGAGACATTACTCTGCCAACAAAGGTCCGTCTAGTCAAGGTTATGGTTTTTCCAGTAGTCATGTATGGATGTGAGAGTTGGACTGTGAAGAAAGCTGAGCGCCAAAGAATTGATGCTTTTGAAGTGTGGTGTTGGAGAAGACTCTTGAGAGTCCCTTGGACTGCAAGGAGATCCAACCAGTCCATCCTAAAGGAGATCAGTCCTAGGTGTTCATTGGAAGGACTGATGTTGAAGCTGAAACTCCAATACTTTGGCCACCTCATGCGAAGAGCTGACTCATTGGAAAAGACCCTAATGCTGGGAAGGATTGAGGGCAGGAGGAGAAGGGGACGACAGAGGATAAGATGGCTGGATGGCACAACCAACTTGATGGACATGGGTTTGGGTAGACTCCGGGAGTTGGTGATGGACAGGGAGGCCTGGCGTGCTGCGATTCATGTGGCCGCAAAGAGTCGGACACAACTGAGCGACTGAACTGAACTGATGATGATCTGTATCACATTAGGAAATCTATGAAAATAGATTAAAATTGTGGACTAAGAATGGGTGTGTTCAACCTCTCCTCCTGAAAATTCCTTAAAACTGGCAAAAGTCATTTTAAAAATATTTTATAACAGTGGGGAGGGCACCAACAAAAGACTAAAAGTTGTGAGATATAAATTAGAAAAAGGACTGAACTGACAAATAGAGAAGGCAATGGCACCCCACTCCAGTACTCTTGCCTGGAAATTCCCATGGACAGAGGAGCCTGGTAGGCTACAGTCCGTGGGGTCGCTAAGAGTCAGACACGACTGAGCGAATTCACTTTCACTTTTCCCTTTCATGCACTGGAGAAAGAAATGGCAACCCACTCCAGTATTCTTGCCTGGAGAATCCCAGGGACGGTGGAGCCTGGTGGACTGCTGTTTATGGGATCGCACAGAGTCGGACACGACTGAAGCGACTTATCAGCAGCAGCAGTAGCAGAACTGACAAACAGAAGCAGAAATGTAACCTGCAGCCAAAATATTTGCAGGAGATAACCACTTCAAAGAGCAGATTCCAGGAAACTTGGTGTTTAGCGTGAACAAGTCAAGTAGCAGGAGGAAGCTCTAGGTAATTATTAGGCAATTAAGTTATCATAAGAATTGTGGATGACTGGGCAAAAACAACATGAACAAACAGAAATGGCTCTACAAAAAGCCAAAATGGTCCATAAGAGAATTCTTTTTAAAATCTAGGAGAACAAAACATCTATAAAAGAATAGACGGCTATAGAAAAAATAGGGTAAATGCTTCAAAGTCACCATAAAAACAATTAGTGAAGTACGAAATATTCAATAAATGTCCAGGGAAACCAAATGGATACTACAGCAGATCAAATTAACAGTGTGGAAGCTAATATAGAGGGCATCTTTCACAACAAAGAATTCAAAGATGGAAATGTAAAATACAGAGAAAAAAAATTAAAATACATTGGCAGGGGAGGAACAGGTCAGAATGTTCAGTGTTTACCAAATGGGAGTTTGAGAGGGCTTAACAGAGAATAGGAGAAGAAATGGAAGAAATGATAAAGGAATTAAGAAAAGGAAACTTCCCAGAGTTAAAGGAAACATTTGATCTTCAGATTAAAACAGCTCATAAAGGGGCAAGCACGATGATGGAGCTCTTGTCTTTGCTGACATCACTTTGTTGTGAAGTTAGTCACAACAGCAGGGACTTGGCCTCTCCACTTCTTGTTATTTCAGTTACTTTGTTTTCTGTTTGTTTGGGTTTCTGTGTCTTTTGCTGAAAGTATATTTGATTGATAGAATCCTCTTCATAACAACATAAAATATAAATGCCCAGAACTATACAAGAAATATAAGAAGAAATGTTTAAGACCTATATAAAGGAAAATATGGGAGAGGACTTGAGTAAATGGAATATCGTATCATGTTCCTGGATGAGAGGCCCAATACTACAAGGAAGTCAATTCACCCCAAATTAAATTTAAATTCAATACACTTACAATCAAATCCTAGTAGGACATTTAAATAGAACTTAACAAGCTGTTTCAAAATTTAATTTGGAAATGAAAACATTCAAGAATGTGTGCGTGCCTGCTAAGTCACTTCAGTCATGTCCAACTCTGCAACCCAATGGACCATAGCCCACCAGGCTCCTCTGTCCATGGTATTCTTCAAGCAAGAATACTGGAGTGGGTTTCCGTGCCCTCCTCATGTTCAAGAATAGCCAAGAAATTTTTTAAAAAATAAGTGGAAGAGAATTTTCCTTATCACATATCCAAACATATCATCTGGTTGTAATAACCAAAACAAGATGGTAGGGGTCCAAGATTAGACCAAGAGATCAATGGAACAGAATATAAGGATCTATATATATTAAAATAATTTTAATAATAAAGATAATATTTCAAAATAGAGTAAAAAAGATTGAAAGCAAACCCACAAAGCTATTAACAGTGGATGCCTTAATGAAAGGGAGTGGGAGGGGGTTGAGGTGAAAGCAGATTTTCATGTGTATTCTATATTCTTCAATACAGTTTGAATGTTTTCCAGTGAGACTACAGCTATATACTACTTATGTAATATATTTTCAAAATAAACAATTTAGGTGTCATAATGATTTTCTTTGAAAATTAAATCTCTCACAGAATAATCATTTTACGTTTATATACAGGCATACCTTGTTTTGTTGCATTTTGCTTTATTGGATTTCTAACAGATTGAAGGCATCAAGCAAGTCTATTGGTGCTATTTTCCAACAGCATTTGCTCACTTCATGTCTCTGTCACATTTGGTAATCCTAATACTATTTCAAACTTTTTCACTAAGATTATATTTGTTATGGTGATCTGTGATGTTACTATTGTAACGGTTTTGTGTTGCCACAAACCATGCTCATATAAGACAGTCAACTGTGTTTGGACTACTCCACTGACCAGCCATTTCCCTGCCTCTCTCCTTCTCTTTGGGCCTCCCTATTCCCTGAGATAGGACAATCTTAAAATTTAGGCAATTAATAACCTTAGAATGGCCTTTCACTGTTCAAGTGAAAGGAAAAGTCACATACCTCTCACTTTAAATCAAAAGCTAGAATGAGTAAGTTTCATGAGGAAGGCATGTTGAACACTGAGACAGGTTGAAAGCTATGCCTCTTGCTCCAAATAGTCAAGTTTTGAATGCAAAGGAGAAGTTTTGAAGCAAATTAAAAGTACGATTCCAGTGAACATATGAACATAAAAAAAGTCAAACAGTCTTTTTATTGATAAGGAAAATGATTTTGTGCTCTGGATGGAAGATCAAATCAGTCACAATATTCCCTTAAGTCAAAGCCTAATCCACAGAAAAGTCCTAACTATCTTCAATTCTATGAAGGCTGAGAGAGGTGAGAAAGTTGCAGAAGAAAAGTCTGAAGCTAGCTGAGCCTGGTTCATGAAGTTTAAGGAAAGAAGAGATCTCCAGAACATAGAAGTGCAAAGTGAAGCAGCAAGTGCTGATGTAGAAGCTGCAGCAAGATATCCAGAATATCTAGATAAGATCACTAATAAAGGTAACTACACTCATACATAGATTTTCAATATAGACGAAACAGCATTCTAGTAGAAGAAAATGTCATCTAGGATTTTCATAGCACTGAAGTCAGTGCTCAGCTTCAGAGATTCAAAGGTCAAGCTGACTCTCCTGTTAGGGGCTCTTTTAGTTGAAGCTTATCCTCATTTATCATTCTGGACACCCTACGGCACTTAAGAGTTATGCTAAATCTACTCTACCTGTGATCTATAAATGGGACCAAAAAAGCCTGGATGATAGCACATTTGTTTACAACATGGTTTGCTGAATATTTTAAGACCCTTGTCTAGACCTACTGCTCAGAAAAAAAAAAAAAAAGGATTTCTTTTAAAATACTACTGCCTATTGACAATGAACCTGGTTACCCAAGAGCTCTGATGGAGATGTGCAATGAGATTTATGTTGCTTTCATGCTTACTAACATAACATTCCTTCTGCAGCCCATGGATCAAGGACTAATTTCTACTTTCAAGTCGTATTATTTAAGAAATACATTTCATAAGGCTATAGTTGCCAGTTTTTCATTCCAATCCCAAAGAAGGGCAGTGCCAAAGAATGTTCAAACTACTGCACAACTGCACTCATATCACATGCTAGCAAAGTAATGCTCAAAATTCTCCAAGCTAGGCTTCAACAGTATGTGAACCGAGAATTTCCAGATGTTCAAATGGGCTTAGAAAAGGCAGAGGAACAAGAGATCAAATTCCTAATATCCACTGGATCATAGAAAAACCAAGAGGATTCCAGAAAACCATCTAATTCTGCTTCATTGACTATGCTAAAGACTTTGACTGTGTGGGTCACAACAAAAAATTCTGGAAAATTCTTCAAGAGATGGGAATTTCAAGCCACCTGACCTGCCTCCTGTGAAACCTACACGCAGGTCAAGAAGCAACAGTTAGAACCAGACACAGAACAACAGAGTGGTTCCAAATTGAGCAAGGAGTACATCAAGGCTGTATATTGTCACCCTGCTTATTTAACTTACATGATGAGTGCATCATGAGCAATGCCAGGCTGGATGAAGCACAAGCTGGGATCAAGATTGCCAGGAGAAATATCAATAACCTCAGATATGCAGATGACACCACCCTATGGCAGAAAGCAAAGAGAAACTAGAGAACCTCTTGATGAAGGTGAAAGAGGACAGTGAAAAAAGCTGGCTTAAAACAACATTCAAAAAACTGGTCCCATCACTTCATGGCAAAGAGATGGGGAAACAATGGAAACAGTGACAGACTTTATTTTCTTGGGCTCCAAAATCACTGCAGATGGTGACTGCAGCCATGAAATTAAAAGATGCTTGCTCCTTGGAAGAAAAGCTATGACAAATCCAGACAGTGTATTAAAAACCAGAGACATCACTTTGATTACAAAGGTCCATCTACTCAAAGCTATGGTTTTCCAGTAGTCATGTGTGAATGTGAGAGTTGGACCATAAAAAAGGCTGAGTACCGAAGAACTGATGCTTTTGAACAGTGGTGTTGGAGAAGACTCTTGAGAGTCCCTTGGACTCCAAGGTGATCAAACCAGTCTATTCTAAAGGAAATCAGTCCTGAATATTCATTGGAAGGACTGATGCTGAAGCTGAAACTCCAATACTTTGGCCACTTGATGTGAAGAGCCGATTCATTAGAAAAGACCCTGATGCTGAGAAAGATTGAAGGCAGGAAGAGAAGGGGATGACAGAGAACAAGATGGTTGGATGGCATCACTGACTCAATGGACATGAGTTTGACCAAGCTCCAGGAGATGGTGAAGGACAGGGAAGCCTGGCATGCTGTAGTCCATGGGGTTGCAAAGAGTCGGACATGACTGAGCGACTGAACAACAATAGCTGCCGTAGATAGAGATTCTCCTGAGGTATTTGAGCAAAGGAAATTGAAAACTTTTTGGAAAGGATTTACCATCCTATATGTCATTAAGAACATTCATGATTCATGGAAAGAGTTCAAAATATCAACATTAACAGGAATTTGAAAGAAGTTAAGACTTCAGTGGAGGAAGCATTTGCAGATAAAGTGGAAACAGCAAGAGAACTAGATATAGAGCCCAAAGATGTGACTGAAATCCTAAAATCTCATGACAAAACCTTACAGATGAGGAGTTTCTTCTTACAGATGAGCAAAGAAAATGGTTTCCACTCCTGGTGAAGTGTTTCCACTCCTTGAAGATTGTTGAAGTGAAAACAAAGGATTTAGAATACTTCATAAACTTAGTTGATAAAGCAGTGGAAGGGTTTGAGAGGACTGACTCCAATTCTGAAAAAAGTTCTGTGGGTAAAATGCTATCAAACAGCACTGCAATGCTACAGATAGGTCATTCATGAAAGAAAAAGACAATACATGCAGCAAACTTCATTGTTACCTTATTTTAAGAAATTGTCACAGCCACCAGTTATCTTCAGCAGCTACCACCTGATTAGTCAGCAGCTATCAACATGGAGCCAAGATCCTCTACCAGCAAAAAGGTTATGACTCACTGGGCTCAGATGATGATTCACATTTTTTTAGCAATAAAGTCTACTTTTTTATTAAGGTATGTATATTTTTTAGACATTTCATACTTAATAGACTACAGTAAGTATAAAAGTAAGTTTTATATGCACTGGAAAACCAAAAGTTAGTGTGACTAACTTTATAGCAATATTCACTTTATTGCAGGGTCTGAACCTGAACCCACAATATTTATGAGGTATTCCTGTACATATAATATAGCATAAACTCGATATAACATTATTAGGCTTAAAATTACTGTTCTGTTCTCATTTAAGGAATTCCAGTTTTAAAAATGCATTCATTAAAAAAAAATGCATTCATACCACTGTAATATACTCAAATTCCACGATGTATTCAGGCAAAACAAGGTCATGATCAAAGACAAACCACTTGCACTGCCGAACACTGCAATCACAGTTCCTTTGTCCCATGATAGAATCTAGGATAAAATAAAAACAAGCAAAATAAATAAACATTCTTCAAAGTGAAACATAATATACACTTTTCACCCTTACACAGGTTAATAAACAACAAACTCAGTACATTCCAAATATTATGTTATTGAGGTTTTTTTCTATCTTCCCACCATCCTCGATAATTTCTTAATTCTATCAAGACTAGTCACCCTTTCACTACACAGACTAGTAGGGTTTAGTTTTATTCATATCCTTTTCTTTTTCTTACTTTTTCACTTTTCTAATCAGAATTTGACCATATAGTTTTTGATAAATATATTACTCTAAAAACCTTTGTTGTTAAAAGTTGGATGGGTTCTACCTTTTGAAATACATACAATATATTATACATATATATGTGTGTATAAAATATAAAAGAAACGTTTACAAAGTAAAATATCTATGCACAGAAATATATAACTGTCATTGAAGTAGGGGACAGAAATACAGAAGCTCATTAGTGGCTAGGAACAGGGTTTTATAGAGAAGTTTATAAGCTTTGTTAGATAGAGGTTAAATTATAAGCATCTTTATTAAATGAAAATGTTCTATAGTCAGAAAGATGAAAAAAGATTTACTTCTTGGCAGACATACTTAGTAAATATTTTCGAGGAATGAACACTGAATTAATCATTGGGTAGTTGGCTTGACTGATGGAGTCCTGATCACAAGCCTGAACACTCTGGCCAAGGAAAACCTTTGTCATCAGGAGGATGCCTAGCATGAAAAAACAAAACACTTTAACATAAATTCATCTTAACAATTTTCCAATTTTACCTTCCTTACTGGCCCCAGACTTGACTGTATATTCTGTAAAGGTAGGGATCCTAGCTATCCATATAGCACGTAGCACACTGCTTGATCCAAAATAGAGGAGCTCAATAAATATTTGTTGAATAAATAAAATGGTTATAAAAGAGGATTCCTGTGATTATATCAAGCAAAGCTTTACAGACAAGAAAGAAGGAAACAAGACAATATTTAACAATATTTTCATGAAGTAACTTAAGAAATTTGTTGTTCTTGTTAACTGGGTAAAAATTCATCTTTGTATCATCAGTATCTAGCACACAGCACTCAATATGTCTACTGAATGGTGAACATTTCTTTTCCCTTAAGTTATTTAGGAACCTTGAAATTCACTAACTTCTAGGAATCTCTAGGAGTCACTGAATCCTATGAAGTAACTTGTAATTACTATGCATAAGGTATTCACGTAACTTCTTAAAACTATGTACGAGCTATGAAATGTAAATTGGGAGAACCTAATTGTTTTGCCCCTTGAACTGCAAGATCAAACCAGTCAGTCCTAAAGGAAATCAACTTTGAATACTCATTGGAAGGACTGATGCTGAAAAGCTGAAGCTCCAATATTTTGGCCACTTGATGTGAAGAGCCAACTCACTGGAAATAAGACCCTGAGACTGGGAAAAGGTCTTTTGCCAATTTTAGACTTATAACCAGGTTTTCTTACCATCTTATATTTCGATAATTAAGGACAAATAAAGTCTGACTTCCTGAGTGCTTTATATGATGATTATTACATAAATGGGCAGATTTCTCTTTTCTCTTTCCAGTGAATTTGGGGTTTGTATGGTGTGTATAACGTGTACATATTTTTAGGACACATCTTAATGAGCAAAAGCAGATTGTGAAAAGTGTTTATTTCATATAAGAGAGATTAAATATGAGTAACAAATGAATCTAATCCTATTGATGTTGCTGATAATAATCACTCAATAAATATTTGTTGACAGACTGACTAAAGTAGTAGATCAAAAAGTCATGTATTACCTTACTGGTAAATACTAAATAAAAGGGGTTTCAGAAAACTTCTCAGGTTGATAAAACCAAGCATCAAAAATGTTATGAAAGTAATTAATGAATTTGAAGACTTAGAGCTTAAAAGTTCAGAAACTCTGCATATTTATAATACCATGTCTGAAGAGCTCATGCTCAAGAGAGTTTTTCTTCTCATCCTTGTACTTTTGCTGTAGTAATTCAATTCTGGGACACTCACATATACTTAGGCTATTAGCTAGAATGACAGCTTCTTTTCTGAGAGGCAGCTATAAAGAAAAAGCAAAGTCTGAGAATTTTTATAAGAGTGAAAATACTTCAACTTTACTACAAATGGTTTATCATTTTATGTTCATGTGTCTGGGCGAGGAACCTTCAGGTCACTAACTGAAAAGTACATAATCTTCAGGGACAACTTCATTCCATAAAACCATTCATGTAATGTATTTTAAATGTATAAGCAAATAGATCTATGAAATATAATATTCGGTGGACATTACACTGAAGATTCTTATTTAAATTAACAGTCTAATAATTGGTCTAATCATCTACATTATTTTCCAGATATATCTGATTGTACTAATGTATGGAAATTTTAGCTTGCATTGTGACTAGTTATTTCTTTAAAAGTGTTTTATTGGGAATATTCATATTACTTGCTGTCAAATCAGCTCTTAAAAAAAAATCTGTTTTTATCAGTTAAAAACAACTAGAGCTAAGAGAGGTTATATAACCTACTAAGACTGAAGCAGAAATTGCAGTCATGATTTAGACTCAGGTCCGCTCCTCTTGTCACTGTCTCGGAGTTCTAAAATTACTGGGTTGGCCAAAAAGTTTGTTTGGGTTTTTTCTATACCATCTTTATTTTATTGTGGTAAAAAAAAAAATACAGTAAAAGCTACCATTTTAAAGTGTACAACTCATTGGCATTAAGTACACTCACAATGTTGTACAACTATCACCACTACCTATTTCCAGAATTTCATTCCAAACTAAAGCTGTATACTCATTAAACAATAACTCTCCATCCCTCTATCCTCCCCAACTCCTGGAAACGACTACTTTCTGTCTCTACCAATTTGTCTATTCTAGATATTTTATTTAAGCAGGATCAGACGATATTTGTCCCATAGTGTCTTGTTTCTTTTCCTTAGTATAATGTTTGCAAGCTTCATCCATGCTATAGCATGTATCAGAATTTCATTTCTTATGACTGAATAATATTCTATTGTATATATATACCACATTTTATTTATCCATGCATCCGTTAATGGACATCTGAGTTCTTTCTACTTTTGGGCTATTGTCACTAATGATGCTATCAACAAGTATCCAAGAACTTTATCGTGTATATCCTACTAAATCCTACCCGCTCTGTGAAGGAGATACTATTATTACCCTCATTTGCCAGAATGGATCAAACAGGCACACAGAGGTGAAGTCACCCAGCTGGTGAGCAGGAAAGCCAGGATTCAAATGCAGCAATATTTTCAGGTTATGTGTGCCATGATGAGAAGAGGATTAGGAAACACTGCTCTATACCTGTGTACTACAGCTGTCTCATCAAGTGAGTGGAGGACTGAGAAAGGTTGATTGGATGTTTTGGAGCTCATGAGTAATCAAAGATAAAGCAGTATCAGTATCAAGGTGGGGAAAAGGAAGTAGAGAATAAAGAAATGGTGGTAGTAAAAGTAGAGAAAAACAGAATGACAGAAAGCACAGCAGTGTTAAGTGAGTGAATTTTTTCAAGATGGAGAAGACCTTGGAGCGTTTAAAACAGATTAAAGAAGTGGATTTCAAGATCATTCACAAAAGGATCACAATATAAAATGTAAGATGCCTAGAAAGATTAAATAGACGATCATAAAGGTAAAATAATTCATGATTCAACCAACTGTAGATTGAAAATACTTGGAAAAAAAAAGAACTTCATAAAGTTCCAAAAAGCAAAACTTGAATTTGCCCTGCTTCCACAACTATTTACACAGAATTTATACTGTATTTACAATTCTTTACACGGCATTTATATTATATTAGGTGTTATAAGTAATCTAGAGATGATTTAAAGTATACAGAAGGAAGTACCCAGGCTATATGCCACAGAATGCCATTTCATATAAGGGACTTGAGCATCCTTGGATTTCAGTATTTGTGGGAGGTCCTGGAACCAATCCCTCTTGGGTACTGAGGGACTGTACTTTTCAGGATAGCACTAACGTTTTTGTGAAACAGTAGAAATTTGCTATAAATATAAATGAAAGGATCGAGAATCAAATTATGCTTAATCACTGGCAGAGCTTCATTCATTAGGAAGAAAGCATTATTTTGAATAACATTTTATGCTACCTTGCTTGTTTCACTGTCTTTGAATCCTTTTTCAAGTATTTGTAGCAGATGCTTTTTCTTCACTGTAACTTCAGGATCAAAAACATAAAAAAGGCATTCCAGCATCTTTCGATAGCTCCTTAAGAATAATTAAGACAAAAAAAGTTTTAGAATTGATTTCAAAAAAGCCTAGCCACGGGTAGGATGACCACATGCCCTAGCCAGGATATTTCCCAGGATGTCCCAGTGTCATTATTAAATTTCCACTCCTCCTCAGTCTCAAAAAAGAGCTTCAGTGTGGATAAACCATGAGGTCATCCTAGTCCGGAAGATGCATGAAAAGGAACTATTTACTAACAAGGATATTTTCAATACTGTAAACTTTTAACCAGAAAGACTTTATTTTTGTTGTTACAAAATAAAAGCAGGCTGTTGTAACAATTTTTCTTATGGAAGTTAGCATCTTACTCTGAATCATGCATATGTTCATTGTCCAAAAACTTTTGGAATTTCTCTTCAAATTTTAGTCTCAGAATACGGTTGTTAACCTTGATGACACGTTTTACTTTCACTCCTGTAATACCATATGTTCTGAAGTCCCACGTACAAAAACGTGATAGAATTAATTCATAGCAGGAATTAAACCTATATGGGAATACAAAATATACACAAAGAAAATAACAGACTTTCCTTAAAATGTTGAGAACACAAAGTTACATATGAAGAAACTCATAGCCCATATTTTATGTTTCTGCTAAAGATACACTGTCGTATAGTATAGCTGTTTTGTTTCTTATACAATCAATAAAAGAACTGCTAAACTCTGAAAGTGAAAGTGTTACTTGCTCAGTCGTGTCAGACTCTCTGTAGACCCCATGGACTGTAGCCTGCCAGCCTCTGTCCGTGGAATTCTCTAGGCAAGAATACTGGAGTGGGTTGCCATTCCCTTCTCCAGAGGCTGCCATTCCCAACCCAGGGATTGAACCCGCGTTTCCTGTACTGCATGGATCCTTTACCATCTGAGCCACAGGGAAGAATAATAGCTCTATAATATATTTGTTCTGACTAAAAGATATGGAGCAATCCTCCAATATTGTAATAGTTTCTTTTCTGGGGTGTCAGTGAAACTACACACTTCTGGCTTACATCTTATTGGCTACTCTTTCGTGATTTTATTTGCAGCTTCTTTTTCTTCTGACGGACTTCTAAATGTTGGATTGCCCCAGGAATCAGTCTCTGGCTCTCCTCTTGTTTCCATAACCCTATTAATAGGTGATTTCACTTGGTCCTTTGGCAATATATATTTTAAATATATATGTATATATACACACACACACAGACATATACACCTATATTTATTAAACTAGTAAATTCCAACATTTTATTTTCAGGCTTTACCTTTACCCCACTTAACTGGATATACCCACACTTGAACATCCAACTACCTGCTTGCTATGTTCACTGGAACATGTAATAGGCCTCTCAAATTTAACTCACCCAACACACCTTCTTTTAAACCTGCCCCTCCTGTTTTCCACCTCAGTGTATGGCACCACCATCTAACTAGCAGCTTAGGTTAAAATCCTAGGAATAAATCATGCCTCCACTCTTCCTTACCAATATTCAACTCTTCAGCAAGTCTGTTTGGCTCTATATCTAAAATACATCCTGACTATGACTCTATTTAATCACCACTGCTATTATCCTAGTTAAAATCACCATCACCTCTCAGTTGGATTATTGCCATAGCTTCATAACTAGGGATATAGAAGTGAAAGAGGCAGGATCCCTGCTCTCACTGACCCTATAATTCCAAGGGAGTTGGACAAAAAAATAAACAAGACATACTAAAATAAATATATAAACTGACAAGTGCTCTGAATAAAGAAAGAATTGGGGTAAGGAATGGAGCATCGGATACTTAAGAGACGTCTTGGGTAAGACCTTTGGAGAAGATATTTGAGCTAAGAATTGAAGGAGAAGTAGGGGCCTGCTATGTGACGATCTCAGAACAATGTAACTAAGGGCTCATGTGCTCTCTGCTGCCCTCACCTGGTCGTGCTCAAAGTAATTCTGGCCCTGTCTTACAGTAGCACAGAATTTAGATTAATTTGAAATTTAAGATAAGGAGGATCAACCATATGGTGACTCCAGTGGTAAAAAATCTGCCTTCCAATGCAGGAGATGCAGGTTTGATCCCTGGGTCAGGAAGATCTCCTGGAGTAGGAAACGGCAGCCCATTCCAGTGTTCTTGCCTGGAAAATTCCACAGACAGAGGGGCTTGGCGGGCTACAGTGCATGAGGTCGCAAAGAGTCAGATATGACTGAATGACTGAGCATGCACATAACGGTATGGTGACAGATGGAAACTAAATTTTTGGTGGTGAGCACGCTATAATGTATACAAAATTAGAAGTATACTGTTGTGCACATGAAACATATAATGTTATAAACCAATGTTACTTTAATGAAAAAGAAGTAAAAAAAAAAAAATTTTTTTTCCAAAGAGAAACAAAGAAAGACAAATCTCAACATCTGGAACACTGGAACACTAGCACCAATGGTGAACACTCCCAGAAAGATCCATCTCATGAAGCAGATGAAAGCTGTCACTGCCTTTTCCCACAACATTGTGGAATGGACATTGACAGTGGGAATTGTAGGAAAGAGCTGTTATGACTCCATGATGGATCTCTTTCTTTGAGTTTAACCTTTGTTTTTTATTGCTTGCATGTTCAACGAATGGACAATTCCTCGCTTCTAGTCTGGTCTCCCAGGAATGCAAGAACCAGAAATGGCACAGGAAACTCTAGGTAGTATGATCCTTTCATAGAGCTTTTCTTAGTCTGGGAATTAAGCAGTTGATCCCTTTTTTATATGAAATTCCTACAGCCTTGGAGATAGAGAACCCTAGTACTAAGAGGACAAGGGCTCTGCTATCTGGGGTCACAGAAGTAAAGCAATTCATTCAGTCACCTGGCCACACTCTGTGCATGGGGAAACATCATTCAGAGGCTGGAATACTGCTGGAGGAGGGAGAACAGACCTGTGCCGACAGAGAATTAATGAGACTTACAATATCATCAATACCTCATGGAGGATGGTAACTTCTCACAGCTGAATATATGCTACCTGCACTGCTTTGAGGTATCTGCATTTTAGTCTGAACCTGAAATCCTGAAATAAAGACTCTCTAGGGCTTTGTATAAAATAATATTGAAAAAAATAATAATAATATTGAACTCTGCTACACCTTTCCTTCAAAGAGTCCCATAGATTTAAGGGAAAAATTCAAACTACACAGCCTAGTCTGTAAGACCGTTAATGATCAGGCCCTTGTCATGTGAAACTACTGAGTTCTCTAGATGTAGTTTAATACATCTGCTTACACACCCTACTACTTACACATCCTTTCACATGCTGTTGTTGCCTCTGCCTGCAAAGTCCTTCCTCTAATTCTTTGTATAGTTAACGTCTATCTGTCCTTCAAAATTCAGATCAAAGCATCTCCCTCAAGTGCCCCACTTACCACTAGCACCTAGTATAGAATGTGACTTATGGTAGAAGCTTAACGGATGACTGCTGAGCAAGTGAACAAAGTAGAAAAGACTCAAGGATTAAAAAGATACAGTCTCTATATTCACTGAGTTTATAAACCAACAAAGTGAAGAAGTAAAAGGTCAAGTATAAGCAAAATATAGAGTATAAGAGAGATACAACTCAGTGCTATGAAGATTCAAAAGGAAGAAAGAATAACAATGACTACAGCTGATGGGGTTGACAAGAAAATCCCTCACAAAGGGCAGGGGATGTAAGGCATTCTGGGTGAAGGAAGCAAAACGAAGAAAACCACCTATGTGATGGTGTACCAGGTACACTCCAAAAGCAGTGAGGCATGCATAGTTTAGCTGACTCTGAAGCAGTTTGAAAAAGGTTTAAGGTAATTTGGAGACAATACAGTGAAGGACACTGAAGGTCAGGGTGAAGAGTTAGAATGTAATTTGGAAGATAACAAGTTGGTACAAGAGGCTTTTGTTGTTTTTAACAGAGTGTTCTTGGCGGAGGAAGGGAGCATATGGGAAACTAGGTGTCTTTACTGACTGGCTGGTGAATACTGAGTGCCCACTACAGACAGACACTGTACTAGATGTAGCAATAGTCTGAAATGAAAGTGTTAGTCACTCAGTTGTGTCCGACTCTTTGTGATCTCATGGACTGCAGCCTGCCAGGCTCCTCTGTCCATGAAATTCGCCAGGCTAGAATACTGCCATAGTCTAAGAGGAAGGTTGTGAGGGCAGATAATTTTGTTACAAAGAAGGAGAGAATGAATTCGAGAGACATTATGGAGAGAACTGAGGGTCTTCTTTAGACTGATTAGATATGAATATTGAGGAAGAGAACAGAGTCAAGAATGGCTTCAGTGTTTATTGTGCCTCCATGACTAAGACAATGGTAGTACTACAAACAGGGATGGAGGAGTCAGAAGAAAAGGATGGTTTGTAGGCAGGATGAGGAAAACAAAAGCAAAAAAATTAAGGACTAAAGATTTTCACATTAACTTGTCTAATTCTGGCAATCTCCTTTTGTGATAGACTTTCATTTTTCTTATTTTACAGATAATGTTCAGATGGATTAAATAACTGCTTTAAGACTATTCAGATAGAGTGTGAACCTAGGCTTTCTGATTCTAACCCCACTTAATATTTTATTACTTTCTGGCTGAGTTCCTTTTTAAATGTGTTGAGTTTGCCTTGCAGTTGGACATTGGGCTAGATTCAGGACTGGTATAAAGGAGAAAAACTTAAGCAATTTTGACAGTGCAGGTGTAGAAGAAATTATCAAGGGAGAGTGTAAAAAGAAAGTAGGAAGTGTCTAAGTACAAAAAATAACTAGAGAGGTGAAGTTATAAGAAAGGAATTGCTAAAAGCATCAAAATCTGCAGAGGTTAGGAGAGTGAAGGCCCCTCATTTCACTGGGCGCCCTCACTCATTCAATGAGACCTGAATGTGTGAGCATCCATAGTGGTGATATACACATAAACTAAGGTATTCAGTTACACAGAGAGATGCCTACAAATGTTCATTAATATACAAATGATGTACTCATCTAGCATATGTAGAATACATTTGATTTTCAATGACTGGAGCTTAATAAAATATATTGAAATGCACTTCAAAATCCTACACAAGCATTTAATAAATACTATTAACTTACTTTCTGACTTACACCATATCAAAAACAAATACAAAACAGTATAAAACAAAAAGTCTAAGTTTCTGTAGCTCCCTAAAACAGGGCAACATGAAATGTTTATAAATAAGAAGATTAATTATTAAGCTATTTTATAGACAAAGTGAACCTGTTAAGTATCTATAAATTGATATGGAGACTTCAATTAGTACTCATTAACTGAATTATGAATTCAGCTACCCCTATACTAGATAATTTATAAGGCATGTTCTGTCTGTCACCAGGGAGCTCACAGAGTCACATATTTTGTTCTGTGGTACTTAGAAGTGATTTCTTTACATTGTAAATGCCCTGTATCTATAACTAGATTAAAAGCTTCTCAACTACAAGGACAGTATCTTTGATGCTTTGGAGTCCCCATTTGATAAATGTTGTCTGATGTCAATAGATAACTAAATTGGCAATGCATGGGTAAATAATATGATCTGTAGTGAAAATGCTATAGTGGCAACAGTCTACTCAACAGGCAAATCTCTGTAAAGTCGGGACTTTTTTAAACTGAAAAATAAAGCCCTTTAATTTTATAAAAGAAATGAAGCTAAGAAATACTCACAGCAATACACAATTAGAAATCTTCAATGCTCTTATACTAAAAACAAAGGTTTTTTTGGTATAAAACTTTATATTTTCTAGTTTATATTTATAGTTTATATAAATATATATTTGTATAAGCTTTATAGTTCTAGCTCTATTCCAGTACTTTTTATTTAAATGGTAAATCATTGGCTTTAAAAATATTACTAATGATCAGTGTTTAAATAAAGTAACTAGTTATGTGCCACATAGAGTAATTTAAAGCATTTGAACAGTTGTTTCTTAATATACATAAAAGATCAGGGCTAAGGTAGTCGTCAAGCTTGTAGTATGGTAAAAGTAACCAACAGTCCTTGAAATTCTGCCAACATATATCTGATGGTCTCTTTAAAATGGATCCAGGTTATTCTTATTAAAACCAAGTAAACAATTAGTAATGCTTATTAAAAATCTACCAAAGCTATCTAAATTACTATCAGGCTGATACAGTTACCTAAATGGCTTTTTAGTTATCTTGCTTTTACATATTTTTGTAAAAGCTATTCTACTTGTTTTGTAAAGAACTTACTTTGCGGTAAGTTAAAAAGAAAGAAAAAATGAAAAAACAACTCATGTAGGTTGAGTGAATACAAATGAATGAAGAATTATGCTTACATCCTGCAAGAGGCACCATTCAATTCTTATACTTGAAAAGTCAAGGCCTCCACTTATTTACATGAAAAGTGAGATGAGTAACTTTTATATGAAAAGGCACTTTTTATATGAAAAGTGAAAGTGATAGTTGCTCAGTCTTGTCCAACTCTTTGCGACCCAAGGACTGTAGCCCGTCAGGCTCCTCTGTCCATGGGATTCTCCAGGCAAGAATACTGGAGTGGGTTGCTTTCCCTTCTCCAGGGGCTCTTCCCCAACCCAGGCATCCAACCCAGGTCTCCTGCATTGTAGGCAGATTCTTTATCATCTAAGCCACCAGGGAAGCCCACCTTTTATGTTTGTACATAAAAAACAAATAATGTGGTTAAACAAACAGTGATAATCACTGGGCAAATGGGTGTACTGATACAAAAGAAAATATTCTAAAATATTCCTTTTCCCTTGGGCAGAGTGTCTTATACTTTTCCACCAAAGTTCCCCAGGAACCTTCAGTAGCTTTTACTCACAGAAGTGAGTTAGAGCCTCATCTAATAGAATCAGGGGGCTTGGCTTAAAGTGTGTGCATGCTTGCTGCGTGCTAAGTCACTTCAGTCGTGTCCATCTCTTTGCAAAGCCATGGACTGTGCAGCCTGCCAGGCTCCTCTGTCCATGAAATTCTCCAGGCAAGAAGACTGGAGTAGGTTGCCATGCCTTTTTCAAGGGGATCTTTCCCACCCAGGGATCAAATCCATGTCTCCCTGCAGCTCCTGCATTGCAGGCAGATACTTTCACACATGTTTCTTTCTAAAAGTTACTGAAGTTTTGCATTTTAGTCCACAAAAATCGGTGTTTGTTTCAACACTGACTGTGAGTAAAACCATCTTCGGGGGTGAAATACCAAGTCCATTCTGTAACTTTAAACGTTTCCTGGTTTCTCTCCAAAATCCAAGTTTGCAGTACGCTTCTAGAGTTCAAGGGAAATCTTCAGCTCATTCATAGGCTTCTTGATTTTGAGAAAGTGATTGCAGAAATGTGAAAGTTGTAATTATGACATTTTTGTGCCAAGGCTCTTTTTTAGGATCACTTTTGAGGGTTGTACCCTCTAGTTGGGCTTCCCAAATGGCTCAGCAGGAGACACAGTTTCAATCCCAGGGTTGAGAAAATCCCCTGGAGCAGGAAATGGCAACCCACTCCAGTATTTTTGCCTGGGAAATGCCATGGACAGAGAAACCTGGTGGACTACAGTCCACGGGGTTGCAAAGAGTTGGACCCGACTGAGTGACTGCGCGCGCGCACGCGCGCACACACACACACACACACACACACACACACACACACACACACACACACACACACACACACACATACTCTCTAGCTGAAGCAATACAACCACTTCCTTGTGTCTACCAGTAGGCCTTGATTCTGAGGTGTAGATGCCTGCTTCCGGCTTCCGTTTTGGGTGGCTATTCTGTTTTTGTCCAGATGGACTTTTCACCTGAATTCCTAGTTTTTAAGTATCTGCCTTATTTTAAAACTCATAAAGTCTATGTGCACCCTGACTCTAGCTAGTTCTAGACAACTAGTTTGACTCTGATTGTGGACTCCCAGGAAGTACACTAGGCAGCATCCTCTAGTGTTTGCAACCTGCTGCTGCCAATCCTGCTTTGCCATTCCTTTTCTGCTCTAGCTTCTCACCCAGTAGTCAGAAACCAGGGCTATATTCAGTCCAGAAAAAAACAGTATAGACATACATAAAATGAATTCTTGACCATAAACTTTTCTAAATTATTTTCCGCTCTTGGGCTAAGGAAAATTGAGTAAAAAGTAAAGAATTACTATTAGGATGTTTTCAAGTTAGCTCATGGCAATTGTGTAAACAGAGAAATGTATAGGTGTAAAGTAAGTAACTGCCAATTTTCAGTTGATGAATACTCTATGTGGAAAGTGTGTTGAAATGGGACATTTTAAGATTTTTATAAGTTGATGTTTTGGTCGATGATCCTAAGCACTTAAGATTAGTTTTAAAGCTATAACTAAATTTCAAAAGATTTACCAGTCATCAGATCGAGTGCCTTCTTCAAAGTGGATATTTCCCACCGTCTCCAATTCAATTAACAAAAATTGGATTAATAAACTATGACTTTTCTTCTTTCGCTTTACTTCAATACGATAAATTGCTTCAATTCTATTTAAGAAAAAACAAACATTAAAATTATCTAAAAATCACAACACTAAAATTCATGATAGCTTCTTCTAAGTGATGTCAAAATATAAGACTTTCATCAGTGGATAAAGAACGCTTGGTGTTAACAGTTAAACCAAGTAAAAGACATTCTGTTTTTGGCAATTATAATCACCTCAAATTTTGTTAACCTCGGAATAAGTGAAGGTTAGAAGACTCTCCTGGCTTTACCATTTATGATTCTCAGATTTTAGACAAATCACAACATTTTTCTACTGCAATTTCTCATAAAATAACATTATTGATAGTACTTATACCCAAATAGGCCTTTTTGAGGATTATATGCAAAATATATGTAAAGATCTTAGAAAAGAATTTGGCACTGAGGAAGAACTCAGTAAGTATTAGTTATTATTTTGTTAGTATTATTACAGGGCAAACTATCTTATCCACTTAGTGCCCTCTTAAGTAAAAGGAAACTTACAGTACTAAGTCTTCTTGATTCCTGTTTCTAGCTGATACTCAACCTGAGTTTGTTTCTACATATTTCCAGACAACTTTTGTATGTGTTTTGCCCAGTCTCATCTATGTTGTGAATTTCTGCACCAGTAGCAGCTAATGTTAAAAAAAACTAATGTTTTTAGTTTGCAGATACTAGAGTAACAGTGTGACAAGAAGCCACTCAAAGGAAATACACTGTTTCTAGTAAAGTATTGCCTCTGTAAAAAACTAAATCGAGCTTTGAACCAGAGATGCCCATCTCTTCTAAGAACTGGGCTGGAAACACATTTTGTGCTGTACTTCATACTGTAATTCTTTCCATTCCTGAAGGAGAGAACTGGGCTCAACTAATGACCTAGAACTTTCTTTCTCATCATGTTTCAAATTTGAACAACTAGATAATTCATTAAACATACTCATCTAGTTTTTTGTTCCAGAATGTTACCCTTTCATTCAAGGCATTTAGTTTGATCACTATCTTCTGTTGAAGACTTGGTTCTTCTGTGACAGTTTCACAGTTTTTTGATTTTTCAAGCTCAGTTACTTTATTGTTATTGGATCTATCATTGTGCCCTTTGCCAGATCCTTTGAGTTCAGTCAGTTCCCGTTCCAACTGTTGAAATCAATGTGCCAGAGAGCAAAATCATTTAGTGGAATCTATTAAATATTTAGTTAACTTAAATTAGTAAAGTAGAAACCTAGATATAAATCAGTCAAACTTCATAACACCATGGCAAACACATGATTATAACTTTAGTTCAAGTTCAGTCACCCAGTTTCTCTTGCCCAAATGAAAGACTATTAACTACTTCAAACACAGCAGTACTGTCAATCGAAAATAAGAAAAGCAAAGAAGTAATTTTTAAAATATTATTGATGAGTTAGCTTTTATTAAAGTAAAATGCTAAGAAATGCTGGTTTTGATACAAAGAAAATATCTAAACTAGAAATAATGTGACTTTTACCACTCCTCCTTTTCAATTTTTCAACTACTTTGGTATTCTGGGAAAAATTAACATAAAAATACATAAAAGCATGGGTATAGCACTGCACATTTTTCTCTTTGCCTCAGTCTCCTATATGACTCTGCACAATAGTTATCAACATAACTATTGATATCTGGGATTTTTATTGTTCATAAAGGACTTTTTTGCATTCATTGGTGTTTTTTAAACGTATTATATTAAAGTATAAGATTTATCTTGATTATGGAGGTTTTGGACCTTCCCTTAAATTTTGAGCCCAGAGTGAGTGCCTCACTTGCCTTACCCTAACCCCAGTCTTGTAGGATGGATTTCAAGATAAATTGTACAGTACACAGAGAGGTGTATACAAATAGACTAATTTGTTAAGTTTCTCTACTCCCTTCTCTGTAATGGCTATATATAGTTGTTAAAAAACTAAGTATGCATATTTTATAAAACTGCCTGTAGTTTACATAACCTATAGCTATTATTTTTCACATATTAATATATCCATTTGCACATGAAAATGGCAGATGAAGAGTGATTTCCATATACTGGTTCTCCTGTGATTTTTTATTCAAATAAATAATTTAAATTATGTTAATGTTTTAACTTTAAGAATATTTTTTTGACTATAATTGAATTTAAACTTGTTCATTTCAGAAAGAGTATTAAATATATTTAAAAACTTGGTTTTTAATGGCTACATACCATTCTATTAAGAATGAATAATTCTTCCTCTGTTTTTAAATTTAAACATTTAGGTAGTTTCCAGTTTTAATTATTATTAATAGCACAGTGATGAATATTCTTATATATAAATGTTTATCCAAATCTAGTAGTAGATTTACTGGGTCAAAGGCTATGAGCACTGTTAGGCTGTTAGTAATATATATGACCCAATTACACTCTCATCAGTGGTGTAATAGTGTCACACCCATCTTCACCAGGTGGGCTTCCCAGGTGGCTCAGAAGTAAAGAATCCGCCTGCCAATGCAGGAGATGCAGGAGACTCGAGTTCAATCCCTGGGTTGTGAAGAACCCCTGGAGTAGGAAATGACAACCCATTCCAGTATTCTTTCCTGAAAAAATCCCATGGACGGAGGAGCCTAGTGGGCTACAGTCCATGGGGTTGCAAAGAGTCAGAAGCGACTGAGCATGCACACATGCATCTTCACCAGGCAGGCTATGACAAATTTATAGGTGAAGATGGTTGCTTGTTGTCCTATTTCATACCCAGAAATTAACAGTCAGACTGAGGTCTTCTTTCAAATGTTTATTAGTCAGTTTTTATTTCTTCTATTGTAAAATTAATAGTTCATGGAATTTGTTCAATTTTTCTATCTGGATATTTCCTTTTTGTTTTGTTTATGAGTACCTTTCTCCTAAACAAAATTTTTCAGATTGTCATTTATTATTTATTTTCATTAGTGATACTTTTTGGTACAAAAGCACTTTTTTTTCAATCAAATCTAAATTCTATTCTTCATGATTTTCAGTGTTTTTCTAGAGTTTATAGTATTTTTGTTATTTGGCAGACTGAGATCAGTTAAATATATTAACCTACATATTCTCTGCTTTTTTATGATTTTATTTTTACATTTAATTCTTTTTCCCCATTATATTAGCTTTTGGTAAAGTATAAAGACTCAATTCTCCTACTCCCAAGTAGTGTGACTATTTTTCTAACACTATTTTTTAAATTAACCATTATTTTCCTATACTTTTTAAATACTGATATAAATTCTGTATAAATTCTGATACATACAAAATTCTGTTTTGAGGTAATTCTTCACTTTTCAGAGTTTACTTATAGTAAAGGACATTCAATTTATTCTAAATAAAGTATAGCTTATTATAAAGTATAGCTCTACTAAAGTATAGCTTATTATAAAGTTCCCACCACGTTGTATATCTTGATAGTGTTAGTAAAGGAATATTTTAGCACTTTAGACAAAAAATGAATTTTGAGCACAGCCTGCTGGTATCTAATAAAAATGCAGTGATATAAGTCTCACAGATCTCTATAACTCAGTGAATCATATTGAATTACCCAGCATTTTAAAAATTTTATAAATTAATAAGCCTATACCCTTTTTAAATTGCAGACTTCTAAGCACAGAATGAAGCCAAGTTAAGTACCTAGAATCAAAACATTTTCAGGGCAAACTCACTTGAAACTTGGTAATAATGTATACGTATAATTCTATATATACATATAAAATTTAAAAGATAATGCCATCTGCCAGTTTTCTTAAGACATGGCTATTGAAATTTTACGATATTATCTTACATTTTTTTTCAAAAAGCTGAATAATTTTATTCGTTCTTCTGGCAACTTCTGTAATTTACATTTTCGATCATTCAGTTTTTCAAGATCTTCATTAAGATGCCTCTGAACAGTTTTTATGCGCATATTGTAATACATTATTTTTTTCATTGCTGTGGTCTAAAAGTGAGAAAAAACCCAAAAGGTTAGCTGAAACAAAAAACATTATAGGTAATAATTAGTGGTATTATATGAGTGTGGTGTGTTTATATAACAATTTAAAGTTTTACATGCTCAGTTACTAATAATATTAGTTGAAATGATAATGGTTATACAGAATTCTCTAGCCAAATTTAATAAGCAAAATATAAAATTTCAAAGATTTTCTCTGTGGGTAATATTTTAAAGTGTGGGGCATATTTACATTTACTTTCAGGATGACAACATAAAGAGACTATAGATAGAACTCAATTTACAAATAGTATCATTTAGGTAATGCAGCAGTACTACTAAAGCTAATGTATTATTTCTATTTGATTAATTGAAAAAAATAAATTTAAGAGAATAAAAGCAAAGGTAACATTATTCATTTTTTAAAATCATAGTTAAGAAATAGCATTTCATATCTTTTTTTTCAAATTTGTAAAATGATGCTCTAAATGAATTTGTTTTAGATTGAGCAAGTTACTAAACTGTCAATTTAATTCAGTTATCTTGAATTTCTTAATATCAATGGCCCATGTAGTTATTAATGCCTATCATGATAAACTGATTAAATCCATCATTAAGAAATACACCAGGCACCAGGAGCTTTGCAGGCATGACTAGCTTCTCCCCATTTTATGGACTGAGAAGTGGAGGCTCGAGAAGTCTTGGAAAGCGCTTTAAGGTTTCTTAAGAGAACGGTGGCCAGCCTGCCTCAGAAACTCCTGTTCTTACCATGGCACCTAGGAGTTTCCTTGACCTTGAGCTTTTTCCTGTTTGGATTTCTCCATGTGGCTGTGGTGGATTCTTTACGAGCTGAGCCACTGGGAGTTATATCACATTTGATGAAGACATCATAGTGGTGAACCAGACATGTTCCCAGTACGGCAAAGGATTTAGTTTAGTGGGAGGATATAGATCAAGCCCTGACCCTTTGGAGTGGGAGCACTGACTCCAAGATCCTAGACTACCAGAAAACTAACCCTCAGTTCAGTTCAGTTCAGTCACTCAGTTGTGTCCAACTCTTTGCAACCCCAAGGACTGCAGCACGCCAGGCTTCCCTGTCCATCACCAACTCCTGGAGTTTACTCAAACTCATGTCCATTGAGTCAGATGCCATCCAACCATCTCATCCTCTGTTGTCCCCTTCTCCTCCCACCTTCAATCTTTCCCAGCATCAGGGTCTTTTCTAGTGAGTCAGTTCTTCCCATCAGGGGGCCAAAGCATTGGAGTTTCAGCTTCAGCATCAGTCCTTCCAATGAATATTCAGGACTGATTTCCTTTAGGATGGACTGATTGGATCTCCTTGCTGTCCAAGGGACTCTCAAGAGTCTTCTCCAACACCACACTTCAAAAGCATCAATTCCTTGGCGCTCAGCTTTCTTTATAGTCCAACTCTCACATCTATACATGACTACTGGAAAAACCATAGTTTGACTAGATGAATCTTTGTTGGCAAAGTAATATCTCTACTTTTAAATATGCTGTCTAGGTTAATCATAACTTTTCTTCCAAAGAGTAAGCGTCTTTTAATTTCATGGCTGCAGTCGCCATTTGCAGTGATTTTGGAGCTCCCAAAAATAGTCACTGTTTTCATTGTTTCCCCATCTATTTGCCATGAAGTGATGGGACCAGATGCCATGATCTTAGTCTTCTGAATGTTGAGCTTTAAGGCAACCTTTTTCACTCTCCTCTTTCACTTTCATAAAGAGGGTCTTTAGTTCTTCTTCACTTTCTGCCATAAGTGTGGTGCCATCTACACATCTGAGGCTATTGATATTTCTCCTGGTAATCTTGACTGAAGCCTGTGCTTTATCCAGTCCAGCGTTTCTCATAATGTACTATGCATATAAGTTAAATACGCAGCAAAAGCAGTTCTTTGAGATGGTGGGATGGCATCACTGACTTGATGGACATGAATTTGAGTAAGCTCCAGGAGTTGGTGATGGACAGGGAAGCCTGGCTTGCTGCCGTCCATGGGGTCACAAAGAGTCAGGCATGACTGAGCAACTGAACTGAACTCAACTGAATCATCAGCACACAGGATTACCACCTCAGTCAGCCATGCCCATCAGAGGAAAAACAAACAAACAGACAAACAAACAAACAAAAACTAAGCATAAATCTCACCCTATATGAAGCTTACACAAACTGCTGGACTAACCTTAGGAGGGCAGAAACCAAAAGGAAGAAAGAATTCAACCTTGAAGCCTGGGAAAAGGAGACCTCAAACACAATAAGTTAAAAAAAAAAATAATGAAAAGGCAGAGAATACTACACAAATGAAGGAACAAACTAGAAACACAGAAGTCCAGATAAATGAAGAGGAAATAGGCAAACTACCTGAAAAAGAACTCAGAATAGTGATAGTCAAGATGATCAAAAAACAACCTTGAAAGAAGAATGGAGAACAAACTACCTGAAAAAGAACTCAGCATAATGATAGTAAAGATGATAAAAAAACAACCTTGAAAGAAGAATGCAGGAAATGCAGGAATCAATTAACAAAGACCTAGAAGAATTAAAGAATAAACATACAGAGACAACACGATTACTGAAATTAAAAATACCCTAGAAGGAATCAATAGCAGAATATCTGAAGCAGAAGAATGAATCACTGAGCTGGAAGATAAAATGGTGGAAATAACCTCTGAAGAGCAGAAGAAAGTAAGAAGAATGAAAAGAACTGAGGATAGTCTCAGAGATCTCTGGGACAATATAAATGCAAAAGAAAGCTGGAGTAGCAATCCTATCAGACAAAATAGACCTTAAAATGAAGAAGATTACAAAAAATAAGGAAGGACACTACATAAAGATAAGGAATCAATCCAAGAGGAAGACATAACAATTGTAAATATCTATGCACCCAACATAGGAGCACCTCAATACATAAGACAAACACTAACAGACATAAAGGAGAAATTGACAGTAACACAATAATAGCAAGAGACTTTAACACCCCACTCACACCGATGGACAGATCATCAAAACAGAAAATTAATAAGGAAACACAAGTCTTAAATGATACATTACATGAAGTGGATCTCACTGATATCTTCAGGACATCCAAATGCAGAAGAATGCACCTTCTTCTCAAGTACACATGGAACATTCTCCAGGATAGACCACATCTTGGGTCACAAATCAAACCTCAGTAAATTCAAGAAAACTGAAATCATATCAAGCATCTTCTCTGACCACAACGCTATGAGACTAGATATTGATTACAAGAAAAAAACTGTAAGAAACACAAATACATGGAGATTAAACAACACACTTCTAAATAACCAACAGGTTATTGAAGAAATCAAAAGCGAAAGCAAAGAATTTCTAGAAACAAATGACAATGAAAAGACAACAATTCAAAACCTATCAGTTCAATTCAGTTCAGTCACTCAGTCATTCCAACTCTTTGCGATCCCATGGACTGCATCACGCCAGGCTTCCCTGTTCATCACCAACTCCCGGAGTTTACTCAAACGCATGTCCATTGGGTCGGTGATGCCAATCAACCATCTCAGCCTCTGTCATTCCCTTCTCCTCCTGCCTTCAGTCTTTTCCAGCATCAGGGTCTTTTCTAGTGAGTCAGTTCTTTGCATCAGGTGGCCAAAGTATTGGAGTTTCATCTTCAGCATCAGTCCTTCCAATGAATATTTAGGACTGATTTCCTTTAGGATGGACTGGTTGGATCTCCTTGCAGTTCAAGGGACTATCAAGAGTCTTCTCCAACACCACAGTTGAAAAGCATCAATTCTTTGGCGCTCAGCTTTCTTTATAGTCCAACTCTCATATCCATACATGACTACTGGAAAAACCACAGTTTGACTAGATGGACCTTTGTTGGCAAAGTAATATCTCTGCTTTTTAATATGCTGTCTAGATTGGTCATAACTTTTCTTCCAAGGAGCAAAAATATTTTAATTTCATGGCTTCAGTCACCATCTGGAATGATTTTTGAGCCCCCAAAATAAAGTCTGTCACTGTTTCCACTGTTTCCCCATCTATTTGCCATGAAGTGATGGGACCATGCCATGATCTTAGTTTTCTGAATGTTGAGTTTTAGGCCTACTTTTTTAGTCTCCTCTATCACTTTCATCAAGAGGCTCTTTAGTTCTTCACTTTCTGCCATAAGGGTGGTGTCTTCTGCATATCTGAGGTTATTGATATTTCTCTTGGCAATCTTGATCCCAGCTTGTGCTTCATCCAGTCCAGTGTTTCTCATGATGTACTCTGCATATAAGTTAAATAAGCAGAGTGACAATATACAGCCTTGACATACTCCTTTCCCGATTTGGAACCAGTCTGTTGTTCGATGTCCAGTTCTAACTGTTGCTTCCTGACCTGCATACAGATTTCTCAAGAGGCAGGTCAAAACCTATGGGATGCAGCAAAAGCAGTTCTAAGAGGGAGGTTTATAGCAATACCTCAAGAAACAAGAAAAACATCAAATAGACAACCTAGCTTTACACCTAAAACAACTGGAAAAAGAAGAAGAAAAAAATAACCCCAAAATTAGTAGAAGGAAAGAAACATAAAGATCTGGGCAGAAATAATGAAAAAGAAATGAAAGAAACAATTGTAAAGATTAACAAAACTAAAAGCTGGTTCTTTGAGAAGATAAACAAAATTGACAAACCTTTAGCCAGACTCATCAAGAAAAAAAGAGAGAAGAATCAAATCAACAGAATTAGAAATGAAAAAGGAGAGATTACAACAGATAACGCAGAAATACAAAGAATTATAAGAGACTATTATGAACAACTATATGGCGATAAAATGGATAAATGGAAGAAATGGACAGATTCTTAGAAAAGTTCAATCTTCCAAGAGTGAGCCAGGAAGAAACAGAAATTATGAACAACTCAAATACAAGCACTGAAATTGAAGCTGTGATCAAAAATCTCCCAAAACACAAAAGCCCAGGACCAGATGGCTTCACAGGAGAACTCTCTCAAACATTTAGAGAAGAGCAAATGCCTATCCTTCTAAAGTGAAAGTCACTCAATTGTGTCTGACTCTTTGCAACCCCAAGGACCATACAGTCCGTGGAATTCTCCAGGCCAGAATACTGGAGTGGGTAGTCTTTCCCTTCTCCAGGGGATCTTCCCAACCCAGGGATCAAACCCAGATATTCCAGATTGCAGGCAGATTCTTTACTAGCTGAGCCACAAGGGAAGCCCAAAGTTAATACCACCTATTATTGTGCCCAACTCTTTGTGACCCCTTGGACGTCCACAGAATTCTCTAGGCCAGAATACTGAAGTGGGTAGCCTTTCCCTTCTTCAGGAGACCTTCCCAATTCAGGGATTGAACCCAGGTCTCCCTCATTGCAGGTGGATTCTTTACCAGTTGAGCCACAAGGTAAAACTCTTTCAAAATATTTCAAAAAAAAACTCTTTAAAAAAATTGCAGAGGAAGGAATACTTCCAAACTCATTCTACAAGGCCATCATCACCCTGATACCAAAACCAGACAAAGACAACACAAAAAAAGGAAACTACAGGCCAATATCAGTGATAAACACAGATGCAAAAATCCTCAACTTAGCAAACAGAATTCAGCAACACATCAAAAAACTCATACACCATGATCAAGTTGGGTTTATTCCAGGGATGCAAAGATTCTTCAATATATCAAATCAATCAATGTGATACAACTTATTAACAAATTGAAAGATAAAAACCATACAATCATCTCAATAGATGCAGAAAAAGCCTTTGACAAAACTCAGCACTCATTTATGATTAAAACTCTTCAAAAAATGTGCATAGAGGAAACCTACCTCAACATAGTAAAGGCCATATACAATAAGCCTACAGCAAACATTATTCTCAATGGTGAAAAACTGAAAGCATTCCCCCTAAGATGAGGAACAAGACAAGGGTGTCCACTTTCACCACTATTATTCAACGTTGTTATGGAAGTCCTAGCTACAGCAATCAGAGAAGAAAAAGAAATAAAAGGAATCCAGATCAGAAAAGAAGTAAATCTCTCACTGGTTGCAGATGACATGATACTGTACATAGAAAACTCTAAAGATAGTATCAGAAAATTACTAGAACTAATCAGTAAATTTAGCAAAGTTGCAGGATACAAAATCAATACACAGAAATCACTTGCATTTCTATATACTAACAATGAAAAATCAGAAAGAGAAATTAAGGAATCAATCCCATTCACCACTGCAACAAAAAGAATTAAATATCTAGGAATAAACTCACCTAAGGAGAGAAAACAACTGTACACAGAAAATTGTAAGAAACTGATGAAAGAAATCAAAGATGACATAAACAGATAGGAGTGATATTCCATGTTCCTGGGTAGGAAGAATCAATATTGTGAAAATGACTATCCTACCAAATGCAATCTACAGATTCAATGCGATCCCTATCAAATTACCAATGGCATTTTTTCACAGAACTAGAACAAAAAGTTTCACAATTCATATGGAAACACAAAAGACCCCGAATAGCCAAGGAAGTCTTGAGAAAGAAGAATGAAGCTGGAGGAATCAACCTTCCTGAATTCAGATTATACTACAAAGCTACAGTCATCAAGACAGTATGGTACTGGCACAAAAACAGAAATATAGACCAATGGAACAAGATAGAAAGCCCAGAAATAAACCCATGCACCTATGGGTACCTTATTTTTGACAAAGGAGGCAAGAATACACAATGGGGCAAAGACAGCCTCTTCAATAAATGGTGCTGGGAAAACTGGACAGCTACATGTAAAAGAATGAAATTAGAACACTTCCCAACACCATACACAAAGATAAACTCAAAATGGATTAATGACCTAAATGTAAGGCCAGAAACTATAAAACTCTTAGAGGAAAACATAGGCAGAACACTCAAAGACATAAATCAAAGCAAGATCCTCTATGACCCATCTCCTAGAATAATGGAAATACAAACAATAGTAAACAAGTGGGACCTGATTAAATGTAAAAGCTTTTGCACAGCAAAGGGAACTATAAGCAAGACAACCCTCAGAATGGGAGAAAATGACAGCAAATAAAACAACTGACAAAGGATCAATTTCCAAAATATACAAGCAGCTCATACAACTCAATACCAGGAAAACAAACAACCCAATCAAAAAGTGGGAAAAAGACCTAAACAGACATTTCTCCAAAGAAGACATACAGATGGCTAACAAACACATGAAAAGATGCTCAGTATCGCTTATTTTTAGAGAAATGCAATTCAAAACTACAATGAGATATCACCTCAAACAGGTCAGAATGGCCATCATCAAAAAGTCTACAAACAGTAAATGCTGAAGAGAGTGTGGAGAAAAGGGAACACTCTTACCCTGTTGGTGGGAATGTAAACTGATATAGCCACTATGGAAGACAGTATGGAGATTCCTTAAAAAACTAGGAATAAAACCACCATATGACCCAGCAATCCCACTCCTAGGCATACACCCTGAAGAAACCAAAATTGAAAAAGACACATGTATCCCATTGTTCACTGTGGGACTATTTACAATAGCTAGATCATGGAAGCGACCTAGATGTCTACTGACACATGAATGGATAAAGAAGTTGTGGTACATATACACAATGGAATATTACTCAGCCATAAAAAGGAACACATTTGAGTCAGTTCTGATGAGGTAGATGAACATAGAACCTATTATACAGAGTAAAGTGAGTCAGAAAAAGAAAGATAAATATAGTATTCTAACACATATGTATGGAATCTAGAAGAATGGTACTGAAGAACTTATTTACAGGGCAGCAAGGGACAAACAGACATAGAGAATAGACTTATGGACACAGGGAGAGGGGAGGAGAGGGTGAGATGAATAGAAAGTGTAACATGGAAACTTACATTACCATATGTAAAATAGAGAGCAAATGGGAATTTGCTATATGGCTCAGGAAACTCTAACAGGGGCTCTGTATCAACCTAGAGGGGTGGGATGGGGAGGGAGATGGGAGGGAGGTTCAAAAAGGAGGGGATATATATACCTATGGCTGATTCGTGTTGAGGTTTGACAGAAAACAACAAAATTCTATAAAGCAATTATCCTTCAATTAAAAAATAAATTAAAAAAGAATACAAAAAAGAAATACACAAAGTAAATGGTGCTTATGAGTTATACTAGTAAAAAGAACTAGCTGAGAAGAAAATAAACAAATCAGGTCATATTATTAATATATATTATTAATAATATTATTAATATAATATGACCTGGTTTTAACTGTTTACCTGAAATAATGAAGAGATTTTTTTTTTATCAGGAAATCTGTACCTCAAATAAGTTGGAAGGCTTGTATACTGTTATCTGATTTATTTAGTAGAGAGTGGATAGTCAAGATCCCAAAAGAATTATTTGGCATAAAAGATGGAATGGAAACAAATATATGCATGCTGAAAAAGCAAAATAATTCCATTTCCCACACATACTATGAAATTCTGAAGCTGAAATCATTAAGTTCTTGTGCAAAAATAAGGCATTCAGGGACTTCCCTGTTGGTCCAGTGGCTAAGACTCTGCCCTCCCAAGGCAGAGGTCCCAGGTTCCACTCCTGGTCAGGGAACTAGATCCCACATGCTGCAACTAAAGGTCCCCACTGCCACAACTAAAGAAATGCTGCATGCTAAAACTAAGAACCCGAAGCTGCCAAGTAAATAAATCAATATTTAAAAAAAAAAATAAGGCATTCATAAAATTGGAGAGTTTAAGAGTGGGGAAAGCTGTTTTGGGTGATGATTAGCAGATAAAAATTCCTAAGCAAGAAGAGCTTGTTTCTTGGGTGCCACTGAGGAAAGAAAAAAATCATTAACTAAGGAAATGGCAAATAGTGCTTTTTTTTTTTTTTTTTTTTTTTGCCTACAAGTAGCAAGTAAAGTCAGGACCTACCTACCCAAGTGACACACTTCCCCATCCACACCATGCCCTCGGTGATTCATCCAGTCCTCAGCTTGGTACTATCCTTCTGCTTCGATTCTCATATTTATATCTCCAACCTGGGCGACTCCCTTAAATAGATTCATATCTATCTCAGATGTTCAAAAGATTATTCAAACCTTCTGTGCTTAAAATTAAACTGTGATTCCTTCTTCTAAATGTACTCCTCCCATACTCTTCCTTGTCTCATCAAATAGCAGCTCCTTTTCCTTCAGTTGCTTGGGCCAGTTGCTTGGAATTATTCTCTACTTTCTTCTTCTACACTTCAAATTCAATCTATCAGCAAATCCAGATGGGTTCCACCTTCTAACTACGACCACAATTTGATTACTTTTTAGTACCTTGTCTATAGTGTCCTGTATCAAACCATCAACATCTCTCATCCAAGTTTCTGGAACCTAACTGGTCTCTCTGCTTTCACCTTTTCCCTCAAATCCTCTATTCTTAATTCATTATCCAAAAAAAGATCCCATTGCTTCTCTGGTGGCTCAGGCAGTAAAGAATCTGTCTGTAGTATGGGAGACCGGGGTTTGATCCCTGGGTTGGGATGATCCCCTGGAGAAAGGAATGGCTACCCACTCCAGTATTCTTGCCTGGAGAATTTCATGGACAGAGGAGCCTGGCAGTCCATGAGGTCACAGAGTTGGACATAACTGAGCGACTAACACTTTAAAAAATAAGGCATCTTGTTTCACCTTCTCTCAAAATTTTCCAGTGGGCTCATATCACTTAAAGTAAAAGCCAAAGTTCTTACACCATTCTTTAGTCTCACATGGTTTGCCTCCCACCCCCCTGCCACTCCTGTATTCATCTCTTTCTCTCCTCTTTATTTACTCGGCTCCAGCCAGACGAGCCTCCCTGTTGTTCTTAAAATATGAGAGGCATGCTCCTGCTTAAGGTCTTTGTTCTTACTGATCCCTGAAGAGCTTGCCCCCTTACTTCCTCAGTTCTCTGCTCAAATGCTGCCTAAATAAATCATTTCCCAACAATTCTATATAAAAGAGACAACAGCCCTTCCTCTGCACCTACCAACAATCTTGTTTCCTTCACCCTGTTGTTCTCCATAGCATTTATCACCATCTGACATACTAGTTTTTTACTCATTTAGTCCTTATTATCTGTCTTCTCTGACTAGAATGTAAACTCCATATGGAAGCAGGGGTTTTATCTATTTTAGTCATTTTATTTCTAGTGCCTTGAACTGTGTGTCAATGTCTAATAGGCGTTAAATATTTGTTAGATAAATTAATCCAACAAGTAGTTTAGTGAAGCGCATTCACCCTGCTCACCTTTTAGAAACTGTGTGATTAAAAAACACAGAGATGGTAATGGAAATTTCAAAAATATGGTTGTCACTATGAAGTTTTGTATTTTTGATTTAACAATGTTAGAGAAGACATTCCTACCTGACCCTCCAATGACTCTGAACCTCTGCTAGTAGACAGTAATTCTCTAGCCCTTTGCTCAATATTACAAGACAGCTCACTTCTTAGATTGGGATGGGAGAGAAGCTAATCTCAGTTTTGAAAAGAATAGAGGAAAGAAGGGAACTTGAGGATAAATCCTCAGGCTAACAAGAGAAGAGAAACAAGATAAATGGGTAAAGACATTCTTCATCTATGTTGAGATAATGGATCAACCACAAGGAAAGGATGGAAGGGCTTTATGTGGGGGCATCCACATGCTTGGCACATTCTAGATACTCATAAACTGTTTATTGAATGGTTAACTAAATGAACAAATGGGACTCAATGGACTGGGAGGAGAAGTAGAAATATAATGTCGAAAGAATATTAATAAACATGGTAAATTCCTATGAACTCTATTCTCAAATTACAAAGCCTTTAGTACCATGTCAAAGTAGCCCCTTTATTGGCAGATTCACCATCAGTGACAGCCCAAGGAAAGCTCTCTTAAGATTTCAGTCATCTTCAAGATTTTGACGGTGTGGGCCAAACCATCTTTAATTAGATTAAAATCTACCTAATTCTGGCATACTACCATCAACCATGGGTATTTTCTAATTTTGATATATATTATTCCAAATGAGAGGAAGTTACTTGTTTCATTTCTACTTTGTTTAGGTTTTATTAATTTTTGTATATTCTTAGCACTGATGAAAATTTTTCAGATTTTCTTCTTTAAGCTTTATATAAGTTATAAATGTTTTTTCTATTATTTTACCTTCCAGTATTGCCATCAAAATTGAGGTTCTAGTGCTAATATTATTATTATTTATATGCATTTATGTGAAATATCCAGCTTACTGGGCAAAAGTAGAATTGGTGACAACACTGACAAGATAATACTACCTACCACATGTTGACATAGCCAGAAAGAAGCAGTTAGTTAAACTTAAGTCCCAGATACCTGATTAGGGATACACTTACATCTGCCAGTTCCTTGATCTGCTTTGGTGACACATCAAACGTATCAAGTCTTTGAAGGCAAGGCAAATGATATAACACATGTGTGGAATAATTACACAGCAGACAAACTGGATTGGTTTTATACTGAGGATCATTCAGACATAAATCCTTTAAATGACGTAGCCTGGTTAAGTTAGTAAGGTCCTAGAACAGTAACAAATTAATTAATTTCAACTGTCCATCTCTAAAAAAGGCATTTGAATTCTTAAGACCACCCATAATTTAATTAATGCATTTCAATTATGTACCTTAATATGTTGAAGTGATTTAGATGAATAAATGTATTCTCTGGTGAAAAAGATGCTTAATACTGGAAAAATGGATCAATAATTAAACAGCAGACTCTGCTTCCATGCATTTTAAATGTAAAAGGCCAAAGAGTATTTACTAAATCATGTATTCCACATGAAATCTTGGAGCCCATTTATTCCTTCAGACCCCATTCCCTCTCTGCACAGCCCCTTTGCCAACAAGTGCCCAGAAGTAACAAGTGTGCAGGTCTCCTACAAGCTCCCCACACTGACACCACTCACTCTTTTCCTTAGCCTCCAGGTCTGCTATTATCACCAAAGACTATGGCACCTCTGTTCTATCATAATTACCGCTGAACTCCTGAGTTTTAGGTTTTCTTTTGGTTTGAGGTTTTTTGTTTCCATAAATTCCACCTCTGCCTATTAAGGGCAACTGAAATCTAGCTTTCTCCTGAGGCCCTCATTTTCCTCACAGACTCTGGAAGGGTAGGGGTTGGTAATGTAATTACATCTTTTACCTTGAAGTTAAAATCACTGTTTATACCTTCCTTTACTTGGCATCTGTCCTTTGGTTAACTCTTCTGTCTTGTCTCTTCTATTTGTGAAAGTTGCTCAGTCATGTCTGACTCTTTGCAACCCCATGGAATATACAGTCCATGGAGTTCTCCAGGCCAGAATACTGGAGTGGGTAGCCTTTCCTTTCTCCAGGGGATCTTCCCAACCAAGGGATTGAACCCAGGTCAATCCACCTGCATTGCAGGCGGATTCTTTACCAGCTGAGCCACAAGGGCAGCCCTTCTATAAATAAAAGTCCCTTCTATTTAAATCCCGACATTTTATGTTTTAGCCATACTGAACAACCTGAAGTTTCAGAATGTGCCAGACCCTTTTTTATCTTAAGACATTCACTCAGGCTTCTGCTTTTGAATGGACTGAAATCTGCCCCCATTTTATATCTTAATCTGTCAAGATCCAACAGAGAAGGCAATGGCACCCCACTCCAGTACTCTTGCCTGGAAAATCCCATGGGTGGAGGAGCCTGGTAGGCTACAGTCCATGGGGTCACTAAGAGTCGGACACGACTGAGCGACTTCACTTTCACTTTTCACTTTCATGCATTGGAGAAGGAAATGGCAACCCACTCCAGTGTTCTTGCCTGGAGAATCCCAGGGACGGCGGAGCCTGGTGGGCTGCCGTCTATGGGGTCGCACAGAGTTGGACACGACTAAAGCGACTTAGCAGCAGCAGCAGCAGCAGCAGCAGCAGCAGCAAGATCCAAACTAGGTATCATTTTTTGAGGACCTTGTTTCATCCCCCAGGCTTGGGTTATATGATCCTCCTATGAAATCCCTTAGCCACTGTCCTTACCTTTGTGATAGAATTTATCACACCCTATTGCCAATTACCCACAAGTTATAGACCAAGGGTATGTCCTTGGTCCAGGCTTCCCCCGTGGCTCAGCAGGTAAAGAATCCATCTGCAATGCAGGAGACACAGGAGATGTGGGTTCAATCCCTGGGTTGGGAAGATCCCCTGGACGAGGGCATGGCAACCCACTTCAGTACTTTTGTCGGGAAAATTGGATGTGACCAAGCTTCCCAGATAGCACTACACTAGAATTCGCCTAGTAAAGATTCCACCTGTCAATGCAAGAGACACAAGATATATACATTCAATCCCTGGGTCGGGAAGATCCCCTGGAGGGAGAAATGGCAACCCTCCAGTATTCTTGCCTGGAGAATCCCATGGACAGAGGAGTCTGGCGGGCTATGGTCCATATGGTCACAGAGTCAAACATGACCGAAGCGACTTAGCACACATGCACTAGCACAGCATATAGCACATGCCCTTGGTACACAAGCTAAGAATGGTGATTACATTTTTTTAATTAGTTTATTTTCTGTTTTTTCACTTTACAATATTGTATTTGTTTTGCCATACATTGACATGAATCCACCATGGGTGTACATGTGTTCCCCTTCCAGAACCCCCCTTCCATCTCCCTCCCATCCCATCCCTCCGGGTCATCCCAGTGCACCAGCCCCGAGCACCCTGTATCATGCATTGAACCTAGACTGGCAATTCGTTTCACATATGGTAATTTACATGCTTCAATGTGAATGGTGATTACATTTTTTAAGTTGGGGAAAAATAAAGAAGAATGTGTGACACAGGCCATATGTAGCCCACAAAGCCTGAATTATTTTCTACCTGGCCTTTATAGAAAAAGTTTGGCAACTCCTGAGATAAACTCTTTAAGAGCAGGCTTTGTGTTCTGTTAACATTGCATTCCCAGCACAGACACTAAATAAATAACGTGAATTGAACTGAATGCTTATTACTACTTTCCACCAATCTCTAAGACATCCTCACATCTGTCTCAATAATAATATTACTAGGGGGGCCTGGGGTAGGAGGGTACTATGGTAGAGCTGGACTTGATGGAATGCAATGCTAGTTAGGAGACTTAGAATCTGAATTAAAGGAAATCCAAGGCAAGAATCAGGAGGTTCTAATTTAGAAGATAAAGTACCAATGGAATCAGGAAGCAAGTAATGAAGTCAGGCTGCCCAGAATCAACAGTAAGGAGGAGGTGGACAATGTGTGTCCCAGCTATCCATGGACAAGTGTGAACTTGGCTCCCTGGCTGGACCTGAAGCTATGGCTGGGCCCATAGCCCAGGAGTGGCACTAAGCAGTGTTTCTCTAGTAAGGAGACCGCTGAACAGACTTGTGCAGAGAATTATTTGGTCAAATTCTGCAGGGCAAGGAAGGTAAACCATTGACAGTTCTGAAGCATGAAGATACTGTTTTCTGGGTGGCTGGATTTCATCTGACCATTAGTCTAAGCTATGGTGGGTGTGAACTTTGAAGTCTTACGCGGGAATCCTCCATCTACACTCTAAAGTTAGATGACACTGGAATCTGTGAAAGCACAACATCTCACTGAAAATTGGTGGTATGGTACCTGGTACAGATGGAAAGTGGCACACAAATTTTTTCATCACCACCAAGATAGTATCTTTTTAGGGTGACTGGAAAGGTTAGACATAAAAATTCAGAATAGTAGTATTTCAGGAACATTCCTAGTATGAGAATAGTAAAAGTTGCTGTGAGTTATGTTCAATGTTTTTTTGAGAAGTAGCCGCCATTATTGTAGATAGTCTTTTTAATTTTATGCCATACAGTGAATCTTCACAATAGTTCTATTTAACCCCATTCTTTTGGTGAGGAGACTGAAATAGGTTAACATTATAACAGTGAGCGTAATAATAAAATAGCATATCTATTGAGTGATGTTCAGTCTTTATTCTAAGAACCTTATATCATTATGTCACTCCAGCATCACGTTACCATTGTATTGCGCTGCCCCTGATTTGCGGGAGGGCTAGAAATGATAGGTCTTCCTGGCTGTGCAGCCTCTGCTCTTCGCCATAAGGCTGCCATGGCAGGCCAGGGTGAGATAAGCTTCCATATGGCTTCTTGGCAGGGTGATACCTCATCCTCCCAGCATTCTGCACTTATCTTCTTCAGCCTCAACTCATACTCTCTCCCTCACTCTGCTCCAGACAGAGGATTTCTAGTTTTTTAAATTTGCCATCGTCTTTCCACCACCTAGGTCCTGCACACCTTTGCTTGGAATGCTCTTTCCTTAGGTAACTCCCGTTCATGTCTCATTTGTTAGCTTAAATATTACCTCCCACAGCATTTTGAATATATGTTTCATAGCTCCCTCTGATCTCTGTTGCTGCTATTACTACAAATAAACTCCTTGATTTCCTACCTCCACTTCTTTCTGCATATGGTTCTTCTCATCTTTGGAATGCCTACTTCCCACTATGTTATAGAAGATTCTCCCTACAGTGCCTGTTGAAATTCTGTCAGCCCTTCAATGTTCACATCAAATATTTCCTCTTTAATTTTACCAATAAAATTGAATTTTATTTAAATTTATTTTAAGGTGCTTATAACATTCTGCCTCATGGTAAAGAATCTGCCTGCAATATGGGAGACCCGGGTTCAGTCCCTGGGTTGGGAAGATCCCCTGGAGAAGAGCATAACAACCCACTCCAGTATTCTTGCCTGGAGAATTCCATGGACAGAAGAACCTTGTGGGCTACAGTCCATGTGGTACAACTGAGCGACTTTCACATCACTTCATAACATTCTGCCTCATTCTATAACTTTTTGGTGTTCTATAATCTTTTTTGAGTAAAAGAATGCCTACTTTAATATCGATCAATTCAGAATTATTTAAATAGTAAATCTGCCCACCTTTCTTCAGTATTACCTAGAGGAAGTGTTTGAATATGTACTTCAATCTGACACTGTCAAAATTATGAATGCTATGTATTTTTACCCACACTACATGCCATAAACATTGTCTTATTTGCTTTTTTCTCTCTCATTTATGTACCTCACAAATGTTTATTGAGGTTTATTACAAGTCAAATACTGCTTTAAGTATTGTGGATATAGCAGTGAATAAAACAGGTGAGTTCCTGTACTCATGGAGCTTGTATTCTAGTAAGTTTTGTGGATAAGTTCCAATAGGAAAAATAGAACAGGGGAAAAATGATGGGAATGCTTCCAGTTGGGAGAGGGTAGTAGGGGATTGTTGCTATTTTATTTAAATTAGGAAATAAAGGCATAGCTAAGAACATAACATTCGAATAAAGTCTGGAAAGAAATGAAATGAGCTATGAAGATATATGTGAGCATGCTGTGCACTTAGTTGCTCAATCGTGTCTGACTCTTGCGACCAGACAGACGGTAGCCTGCCAGGCTCCTCTGTCCATGGGATTCTCCAGGCAAGAATACCTGGGTGGGTTGCCATTTCCTTCCCAACCCAGGGATCGAACCCAGGTCTCCTGCATTGCAGTCAGACTCTTTACCATCTGAGCCACCAGGGAAGCCCATGAAGATATATGGGGGAAGAATTTTCCAGCAAGTGCAAAGGCTCTAAGGTGACTGTGTCTTAGATATATTTAAGGAACAGTGAAGAGACCAGAGAGGCTAGCATGATGTAAACAAAGGGAAGAGTGATAGAAGCTGTAGTCAGAGAGACAGTGGGGGAACTAGATTATATAGAATCTGATGGGCCATTGTTAAGAATTGGCTTTTACTCTGAAAGAGATGAGAAACCAAGGACAGGTTTTTGAGCAGAAGTGATTTGATCTGACATATATTTAAAGGGGCAGGGTGCTATGTGAAGAACAGACTGAGTATAGTGAAGGGTAAACACAGGGAGAACTGTTAGGAGGGTTTTTTTTCAGTAATGCAAGAAAGAGAAGATGGTGTCTTGAATCAGGCTAACAGTGATACAGGCGGTTAAAAAATAGTCAGACTTGGGACATATTCTGAAGGTAGAGTCAACAGAATCTGCTGATGGGACTGGATACAGGGCATGGAATAAAAAATGACTCTAAGCATTTTGGCTTAAGTTATCAGGAGAATAGAGATGCCTTTAAGAGAAATGGAGAAGGCTGAAGGAGATGAAGGTTTGGTGAAGGGGGTTTCAGTTTGAGTTAGGATAGGAGATGTCTATCATTTTTTTAGGCAAAATAGAGATACCAATTTAGGAGTAATTAGTGGATAAAGGTATTTAAAGTTGTAAGATGATTAGACTGATTAGAGAATAAATGCAGATAGAAATGAGAAAAGATCTTGGACTAACTTGGGACAATCCATTTTTTAGGTGCTAGAAGAGAATGAAAAACCAGAAAACTGAAGAAGTATGGCCAGAAAGATGGGAGAAAAACTAAGAGAAAGTGGTATCCTAAAAACCAACTAAATAGTTATTTTTTTGGTTTTAATAGTGTCAGATCATTAGGGCTAATTTATCAGATAATGCGGAAATTTGTGGAAGTATTCAGTAGCCCAAAACAATTAAATTATTCTTTAAGAGGGGAATATTTAGTCCATTTTCTTCAATAATATGGCTCATGATTCAGGTTGATAAATAAAAATAAGTTATTCCACTTAAACATACCTTGAAAGAACATATTTCGTTACCAGAAAGGTTTAATCTTTCTAGTCGTTCATTGGGATCAAGGCATCGACCTTTAATTTAAAAAAACAAGATGAGAAAAAAATTAAATTTCTCATTTTACCTCCTATTCGTATCTTGTCATGTTTCTGAGTTGTATATGACCATCTTGTCCTAACAGTAACGTTGCACAATTAGTAACTACTGATCAATGGGTAGTATTTCCATATCCTTTAACCATAGATTTAGAAATGCTTTGTAAAGACATCATACAAAAAGTCTAAAAGAAAGAAATCTAAGACTGTACTTTTTACACTAACAAAAAATTATTGTAACATTATCTCATATTTCAAATGAAACTGTACATACCAATGCTGCTTATTAGATTTCCAGCAAGGTTGAGATCACTTAAATTCTTCAAAGTTTGCAAGCCCTAAAAATTTAGGCAATATATAATTTAGAAGAAATCATTAAAATCTATGTTTATAAGTCATCTGAGCAAGCTGCTTAGCTCTCCTGGTGTTTCAAGCACCAGGTGCTGTTTACTTTACAAGCTCAGAACTCAGTGCAGCCTACCTTGTTCTCTGGAAGCTGGAGAGAAGGAGAAGGGAAGGAGAAGGGAACAGGGAGCAGAGTAGAGAGGAAAAGAGGAGGAGGAAAAAGAATACATAGAGAGCAAGTTATATATAAAACTTCTCTAAACCTCCTTTTTTTAACCCTCAAAGAAGAAATAACATCTTACTTCCCAGACATGGCGGAAGGAATAAAGAAAATTATGCATATGAGGTTCTCTATATGTTATAATATGCTATATATGCCTTAGTTCTTCTCAACAATAATTAAACTAGTCATGAATATTTCTTGGACACTGGTTAAGCTCTACAGGAGTACTGACTTTAAATATAAATCACTGAAATTATCTTACCTCAATATATTTAATTGCATTGTGGTTCAGCCAAAGAACCTCCAATCTGGATAATTTCTCTAAATTTTCTATTTTAGAAATTTTATTGTAATATAAGTACAGCTTTTCTAAACTTCTACATTCTTGAAGACCTCCAATTTTCTGTAAAAAAAAAAAAAGAGGAGACTGAATATTTATGTTTTATTAATCCTTTCAATAAGGTACATTTTAAGTACATTTTCTTTTAAAAATCACATTTTCAGAATAGACTGCAAAATCGATACCCAGCAAAATGAACTGAAATTAAAAAATCATATAATTGCTCTACTTAATTACAACTGTTTTCAATTTTCATATTCTCTAAATATTAATCAACTTGATACCTATTTTATATGGTTATAATCATAATACCTAGACAATTTTGTGGGATTTTTTAAACTTAAAAGCCATCTAAAAACATCTTTTCATAATCTTTCAAATTACAGTATTTACAAAATATTTCATGTTTATAATAATTTTCTTATAAATAATCTTATATGATTATTTGTTTCAAAATTTTAACTATTATAAATAATATTACAACAAATAACTTTATGCAAAGAATTTTCTGCTTTTAATTACTTCTCTAGGATAAAATCCTAGAATAGGGATTTCTGAGTCAAAAGGTATATACCTATCTCTGGCTCTTGATTTATTTTGCAATATGGCTTTTCAATACAGATGTTATAATTTTCACACAACCAATAGTGTTAAAATAAACCAGTTTTACTACAAAGCGATACTGGGTATTACTTGATCTGATTTGATTATTAAAAAGTAGAATGTGTCTATTTTTCGGTTATTTCTATTTTATCCTTTGTATACATCTATTTTTATATTTTGCCCATTTAAATGTTTCTTTTGTTTTACTGGGTAAAGGGTTTAATTCATCATGTATGAATTTATCTGTTTGATCCATGCCTCAAGCATATACTTCAATCAATTATTTTCCAAAGCCAAATAATTTAGTACAAATACTTCACATAAGGATATGTTTAGACTTACCTCTATGCAGCATTCGGCAATCCAAAGTTCTTTAAGCTGTAAACAAGTTTCTAGTCCCGAAATTTCCTTTATATCTTGAGCAACAATTGTGAGACTTGTTAAGTTAGGAAATAATGACAATCCAACTATACGAGGATACCCTGAGAAAAACATTTCCAGTTTTGAAGTATCTGATCCTTCTTGTCCAATCATCTCATAAGATAAACCATTGCATAAACACTGTTTTCAAAAAACAAACTGGGTTATTACCTATTTAAGATAATAAATTATTTTTGATATTAGAAATTACAAACTGTGTTTTACTGATGACATTTTGACTCACAAGGAAGAAAGCTGTACCACATATATGGTTTTTCTCTACTTCCAAAGATCATAGAAGAAATCTCTAGAAACACTCCAGAGAGAAGTGTAAAAATGTTTCATTTAATATTCTTACAAATGTAGTTGAAAAGAAATCTGGTTTTGACTCACCAGTTCTTTAATTATGTCTTGTTGGTTTATGTTTTCACATTCAATCATCTTCCATTAAAAACAAAGGTTATAATAATATATCTGTTAAGAAAAAGGAAAAGTTGAAGTAAGTAACAGAGTCATGCCATATCATGTAAAGGGACCTTAACATTACTTAGGTGGACTTACTCACCTGTGACTTAACATTTTCCAACAGTACATTACCAAGAATGTCTGGACCCCAAGACAGTCCATTCCACCTCTGAAATTTTCTCTTAGAAAGTTATTTTTTTATTCTGAATTTAATTCTGTCTCTCCATAACTCCTCCCCATTCACTGTCATTTTACCTCCTGCATTCAAATAAAACACGCATAATTTTTCTTCCACATTATGAGCCTTTAATACTTGAAGAACATCTATACCTTCATCTTGCCCCAGGTTCATGACTTTTAGTTCTCTTACTAGAAAGATTCTTGTTTTTCTTCCCTGAATCAGTTCCAGTTCATTCTTTCTATTATGTTGTGATGTCCCAAACAATACAGTTTTCTAAGTATAGTTAGCAAAGAAAAGAATTCTCAGGACTTAGTGACATACCATAGGCATGACAATAAATGTCTATTAAAATGAACTAGTCAACTTCTTAATGGTATGAAATACTAAATAACTACATAGCTTCAATAAAACGTAGGGTACTATTTCATTAATTTTTAATATATTCTTTATATTGTTCCAGATATATAATATTTAGAAAAATATAGGAATCCTGGTTTTAATATGTTGCTGTTCAGTCACTCAGATTTGTTTGACTCTTTGTGACCCCATGGACTGCAGTACACCAGGCTTCCCTGTCCTTCAGTAACACCCCGAGTTTGCTCAAACTCATGTCCATTGAGTCGGTGTCCATCACCGACTCACCTTTCACCTTCATCAAGAAGCTCTTTAGTTCCTCTTCACTTTCTGCTATCAGGGTGGTGTCATCTGTATATCTGAGGTTATTGATATTTCTCCCAGCAATCTTGATTCCAGCTTGAGTTTCATCCAAACCGGCATTTCACATGATGTACTCTGCATATAAGTTAAATATGCAGGGTGACAATATACAGCCTTGATGCACTCCTTTCCCAATTTTGAATCAGTTCATTGCTTCATGTCCGGTTCTCACTGTTGCCTCTTGACTTTCATACAGGTTTCTCAGGAGGCAGGTAAGGTGGTCTAGTATTCCCATCTCTTGAAGAATTTTCCAGTTTGTTGTGATCCACACAGTCAAAGACTTCACTGTAGCCAATGAAGCAGAAATAGATTTTGGGGGGAATTTCCTTGCTTTCTCTATGATCTAACAGATGTTGGCCATTTGATTTCTGGTCCCTCTGCCCTTTTTAAATCCAGCTTGTTATCTGGAAGTTCTCAGTTCATGTATTGTTAAATCCTAGTTTGAAGGATTTTGAGCATTACCTTGCTAGCATGTGGAAAACTGGTAGGATGTGAAGTCAGAGAAGTACTGTGGGGTGGATTTCTTTTTGAAGAAGACGTAAAGCTATATGAGGGTTTTGAATGAAAGAATAACGTGAGCTGTCTTGGGTTTTGAAAAGGATTGCCCTAGCTACTGTGTTGGAAATAGACTGTAGGGGTTGATGGGAGAAGCAAGGAGATCAGTCAAGGAGCAGTTGTGATAAGGTGAGAAAGGGTGGCAGCTGGAACTGGGTGGTAGTAGTGAAGATGGTGAGCAGCGGTTAGATGATAGATCTATACTGAAATAATACTGATCATTCCTTCCCTGCTTCCAACTGGCAGCTGTCTCTTTACACTATTCTTGGACAATCCCCAAATATTACAGCATAGGAGTGGCCAGACAAGGGAGCATGCAGCAAAGAACTACCTGAAGAAATTTATATACTCCATCAGAGGCCTGTATAGAGATGCAGACTACAGTCTTTCCTCCTAGGTTTACTTGGATGGCATCCCAAGTAAAGGAAGGCCCCTACATTCTGGTTTAATGTCTGTGAGCACCAAAGGAAAAGCCTGTCTGCCCACCACCACACAAGGGACAAAGCCTGCCTTTAGCACCCCCAGAGTCACCAAACAGCAATCCAAGTTTTCTAGCCTATAGTCTATGCCCAAGATATCTATTAGAGAAGATATTAACTGCTCCCTTCATTATTCACTAAATTAGCATATGTACCTGAGTCTAGTTTTGGACTTTCTAATCTGTGCTTTCCGTTAGCTCTATTTATTCCTACAGTATTACCCTGTATTAATAACTGTGGTTTATATTGTAAATTTCTACCTTTCTTTTTTTCAAATTTCCTGATTATTCTTTCATATTTACTTTCCCAAATAAGATTTATAATTATTTGGCACTTAGTTTTAAAAATTCACTTGGGACTCTGACTGAGCTTAGATTGTAAAAATTAATTTAGGGAGAACCTCCACCTTTCCAGTATTGAATCTTCCTTTAGAACAAGATATAACTCTCCATTTATTCAAGACTATTTTTTCTTTCTTTTTTCAAACTTTTTATTTTATGTTGAAGTATAGTTGATTACCAATGTTGTGATAGTTTCAGTTGTACAGCAAAGTGATTCAGTTATACATATACACGAATCTATTCTTTCTCAAAGACTACTTTTTCAGCGAGAATATAAATATTTGCGATATCAACCTTTCTTTCACTTCACCTTAATTTCCCTTCACCAGTGCCATCACTTAGGAAAAACCTTGTTGTAATTCAATAGTTAATTAGTGAAACAAAATTTAACTTAAAACCCTTAAATTATATGACTCTTATAACTACATCTGAATTATTTGATTATGCATAAATAATAATACATAATTATGGACCTTCCTGGCATTTACAAACCTATGTTTTCTCCAAACTCAAGTAGTCCCAAGGCTTCCAACTTCTGATTCCATCTAGAGGTGAGTGTCCTGATGCCCACCTTGTACTCACTCTCCTGCACCTGGAAAAGCTCTTTTCAGGACCTGTCCATCTAAGAAACTGCAAGTCTTCTTGAGTTTCTCCAAGGAGCCAGGAGCCACCAGGAGCATCTATAGCTTTCATTCTTCAAATCTCAAACCTTGGATTGATCCAGTCACCTCTGATCTCTGCTCTGGAGTGCTGCTGAAAGATTTCACTTGACTGGTTGGTCATGTGAGTTGAAATCACTACGAATGCACAGGCTCTAACCCTAGTTGAATCCAACAACAGATATTTTATATTTTCCTCTTCAACTTCCTCTCCTAAGGAGTAGGACCAGAGATACAGACCTGAGATTCACAATATCTGGACTATTTTAAACTTTCACCACTTGCCTCAAGTTGTCTCTCTCACTCAGTAGATGATCTTGTTCCTATTCTCACAGAGAACAATGATGCCATGAGATAGACACTTCTTAAATTCCCATACCTCTTAAAATATATAGCTGACCCTTGAGTAACACAGGTTTGAACTGTACAGGCCCACTTATATGCAGATATTTTCCCATAGTAAATACTACAGTACTACATGGTTCATTATGCAAAATGCTGGACTGGATGAAGCACAAGCTGGAATCAAGATTGCCGGGAGAAATATCAATAACCTCAGATATGCAAATGACATCACCCTTATGGCAGAAAGCTAAAAGGAACTAAGAACCTATTGATGAAAGTGAAAGAGAAGGGTGAAAAAGCTGGCTTAAAACTCAACATTCAGAAAACTAAGATCATGGCATCTGGTCCCATCACTTCATGGCAAACAGATGGGGAAACAATGGACACAGTGACAGACTTTATTTCCTTGGGCTCCAAAATCACTGAAGATGGTGACTGCAGACATGAAATTAAAAGATGCTTGCTCCCTGGAAGAAAAGCTATGACAAATCTAAACAGCATATTAAAAAGCAGAGACATTACTTTACTGAAAAAGGTCCATCTAGTCAAAGGTATGGCTTTTCCAGTAGTCATGTATGCTTATGAGAGTTGGACCATAAAAAAAGCTAAGTGCTGAAGAACTGATGCTTTTGAACTGTGGTGTTGGAGAAGACACTTGAGAGTCCCTTGGACTGCAAAGAGATCAAACCAGTCAATCCTAAAGGAAACCAGTCATGAATATTCATTGGAAGGACTGATGCTGAAGCAGAAGCTCCAATACTTTGGCCACCTGATGTGAAGAACTGATTCATTGGAAAAGACCCTGATGCTGGGAAAGATTGAAGGCAAGAGGAAAAGGGGATGACAGAGGGTGAGATGGTTGGATGGCATCACCGACTCGATGGACATGAGTTTGGGTAAACTCCAGGAGTTGGTGATGGACAGGGAAGCCCGGTGTGCTGCAATCTGTGGGGTCAGAAAGAGTCGGACACAACTGAGCAACTGAAATGACTGACTGACACGGTCCGTGCCTTCCTGAATTTGAGGATAAGGAGGAACGAAGGCTAAGCTGGCTGACTATGAGTTATATGTGGACTGTTCAAGAGTCAACTGTGTTTATTTCATTTTCTGACTCATCTTAGAAAAAGTATTCTTTCTCCTGTCCCAAATGAATCCCTTTTCCCATGTACTCCTCCCATTCTCTTCAGACTCTTCAGAACACTGATCGGCCAAGTTTTTCTTCTTTTCATTTATTCCCACCTTTCCTTCTCTAGGGTCTCTTTTCTCTTCATACACAAATATTAGGTCATTACTATCTTTTTCCAGGTCAACACTGGTTTAATACCAAAGACACTGGACAAGTTTTAGCTCTTAATTTTACTCTGAGATGAAATCTGACGATGCTAATGACTCTTTAAGTTTTCTTCTTTGGTTTTACTTTTTCTCCTTGACTTTTCTCTACTTGTTATTTAATGCCTAATTTTCGGATTAATAGTTTCCTTCTTGGTGAAAAATTACTAATTTTTATCTTGCTTTTTTGTGTGCAATAACCCAACTACCCACATGGAAAGCTCCATCAGAACGTGTCTCAACACATATATAGAACAGTATTATGGACTCTATGGGAGAGGGCGAGGGCGGGATGATATGGGAGAATGCCACTGAAGCATGTAAATTATCATATGTGAAACAAATCGCCAGTCCAGGTTCGAAGCATGATACAGGGTGCTCAGGGCTGGTCCACCAGGATGACCCAGAGGGATGGGATGGGGAGGGAGGGGGGAGGGGGGTTCTGGAAGGGGAAAACATGTACACCCATGGCGGATTCATGTCAATGTATGGCAAAACCAATACAATATTGTAAAGTTAAAATAGATAAATAAGCTAATTTTAAAAAATGTGTCTCAAACTCAGTATGTTCAAAACTGAACTCATTATATTTTCCAGCCAACCTGCTTCTCCTAATGCATATTTTCTCTTGGTAAATGACATCATTGTTCTAATTATTCAAGTAAGAAGCCTAGAACTGATGCTAAATCACTCTTTCATTCTTTCCCCCACTTTTACCCACTCATTAAATCATTCCGCATATACGTACCTCTGAAATGTACCTGTTAAATGCCTATCAAGTTGTTTTTTTTTCCTCCCCTCTATCCAATTGCTTCTGCTTTGATTCACGTTTTCATTACTTCAAGTTAACTGAAGTTTTCCCTATAGTCTCACTTCCTGCCAAACGATCCTCCACACTACCATGACGCCAATTACTCAGTCATGTCTGACTCTTGGCGATTCTATGGACTGTAGCCTGCAAGGCTCCCCTGTCCATGGGATTCTCCAGGCAAGAATACTGGAGTGGGTTGCCATTATCCTTCTCCAGGTGATCCTCCCGACCCAGAAATCGAACCCACATCTCCTGTGTCTCCTGCACTGCAGGTGGATTATTTACCACTGAGTCACCTGGGAAGCCAGCAACCTCCCAAAAGGGAAATCCGCTCATGCTACTCCCCTTGCAAGGTATTCATGGTGTCCAAACTAACTCCTGCCTACCTTTCAAGCTCATCGACTACAAATTCCTGAGAGCATCCCAGGCTCTGGCCACAACTATAGTTCTCTGAATGGTATGGGATATTTCTGTACTTTGGCATATGCTGTTTCCCCTCCCTAACTTTCCCTTGACTTTATGGCATACTCCATATGCCCTTAAAAATTTAAATCAAGGGTCTCTTGTGTGAAGACTTTAATTCTGTCTGTATTATAACCATTCTCCAGCTCATAATTCCTGTTAAGGCCAGAATATGCCATATATACAACACCTGTCCTACTGTACTGTGATACTTCCAGGTCTTTGTTCCTTACCAGGTTACATGTTCACTGAAGGCAGGGACAATGACCCTATCACAGTGCCTAACACATGCTTGGTATTTGATAACAATTTATTGGACAGTTTGAATTAGTTGTTATGCCACAGAGTCCTATATGGTATAACTTAAAGAAATATTGGGTTGGCTAAAAAGTTCACTCGGGTTTTCCACAAGATGATACCGAAAGCATTTGGCCAACCCAATACCTTAAGTTTTACATGACTGGTCAGAGTAGAACAATAATTAGAGTTCAAAGGACCATGTTTCTGTCTGCCTTGAGAGCTGGGGAGAGTGTCATTGTGAGAAAATCAAATTTCTTTTCTACAAACTAGAAGGCCTGTATGGTCAAATTATTTCCTGCCTTGGGTATAAAGGGATCAGAATTCATCCATTATTACTCATGCACCAAACAAATGCCCTTCCAGTTCTAGGTGAGCGGTACCAAGGGTGTCCAAGGAGCACTTCATTCTCTCAGTAAAGGCTGCACAGATGGCTGTGTGCCACCCTCCCTCTCCTTTTCCTCTTCAGCTTTGCTCCGATAAACCTGACGGCCTCAGATAAAGTCACGCCACTCTCTCTCATTATTATCATCATCTCCACTGCACCATTACAAGGGTCTTTTGACCTCAACGTTGCTTTTCTCTTGTCTTCCTCCGGGTGTGGCCAGAGAGAGAGAGAGGAGAGGGGAGCAAAGACTCCTGGGGCTTGCCTAGAGGTGAGGTACTCCCGAAAGCCACCAGGTTACAGTCACTTACCTTATCCCTGAGACAGGATGGATACCGGGGCAATCGGAGACAGAGTAGAGTCCACTCCCGCCTCTTAATCCTGGTCTTGCAGCAGCAGGCTGGACACTCTCCCTTTCCTGGGGCCTGGTGTGTACACACTGCCCGCCGCGGTTACCTAGGAAACCTGCTCTCCGCCTCCCGCGACCTCCGGGTGGGGAGGGGGTAAGAGGGGCGGGGAAAGCGGTGGCCGACCCGTTTCTGGATCACGTGGCGGCAAGCTACAACCAATCAGCAGAGGTAGGGGTCCATCCGGGAGACCCCGCTGGTGCTCCTGGGAAATGGTGGGGAGGAGCGCCCGGCTCCGCGGGTCTTTTGGACCCTGCATGTGTCTTTTCACCCGCCTTCGCCAGATCAGAGGCCCGCAGGAGAAGCAACGACTTAGTGCGGGACTTAGTGGTTGCCTCTTCCAGTCCCGACTGTTTCCCACTGAAAATCTTTGACCTTCGGGGTCTGGAAGCCCGGAGCCTCGCTGAACTTGAACCCCCAAAGCATGATGCTGTGATGTCACAAGGCGGCCAGACACCCGTATGAGGCCTTGATATCCCCACGCGCCCCTTGGTCCAAACGCCGGCGACGGCCGCTCTCCCGGCGTGTACCTGACCGCAGCCGGAAGCCGCTGAGCGCAGAGCGAGCCGAATCGAAGGACAGCGCAGGCTAACCTAACGCCCTAGTGACCTCCAGAAAAGACCTGGACCCTCCAAGGGTCGTCTTATCATTCGTCGACAGGCTTTCGAGGGTCGTTTAAGCACAGCAAAGTATACTGGTGGCCAAACTTTTACGAAATAAAGTAAAATTTAAAGAGGGGATGGGAGGAACTTTTAAGAGTGGGCAGAGGGCTGAGAAATCAATTAACTTGGGCAAATCAAAGTAACAGCTGGTCCCGTTTCATTCTCTAGATAAGCGCTGTTTCACATGGTAGCCACTTGGCTACAGACGCGTAAGAGGTGGCTTGTCCGAACTGAGATGTGCTATGAAACACACATCGTGTTTTGAAGACCTAGCATGAAAAAAATATGTATTGATCACCTGTTGAAATGATGAATGGTTTTCATGTAATGGTTTACATGGAAATACTTTATTAAAACTACCGTTTCTTTTTACATTTTAAAAGCGGCGATTAGAAAATTTAAATTACCTATGTGATTTCTATTATATTCCTGTTGGAGAGCCCTATTATGTTTTTTGAGGTTGATTTGTGTATTTATGACGTTCAGTTCATGCAAAATAGTGTCTGTAAATTCTGTTTCCTGTCACCAGGTGGCTGCCTCATTCAATAGACTATATTTTAAAACTGCTTTCTCGTGAAAAATATGAGTGCAGATGTTTTGCTATATTTTCATTTCAAATATTTTACTTGTAATATTGACTGTAAACATACATAAACATAGAAAAAGATAAAGTAATTTTACTTAAATGTTTTTTATTCCTCAGAAATTTCAGTTTGTCATTAATTAACTGAAATTAATTTAAAGATTTGTGGTTTATGACTTTAAAAAAAGGACCAGAAAAATCTGATTCCTATTATCATCTCTGAAAATCTAATTGAGCAAGATGACCTGAGTATAGAGTGTAAAGACTAGCTAACAATAGTTTCAATACCTAAATTTTTAGATTAAGAAATTGAATCAGAAATCAATTAGATGAATTCAGTTCAGTTCAGTTGTTTAGTCGTATCCTACTCTTTGCCACTCCATAGACGGCAGCACTCCAGGCTTCCCTGTCCATCACTAACTCCCAGAGCCTACTCAAACTCGTGTCCATTGAGTCAGTGATGCCATCTAACCATCTCATCCTCTGTTATCCCCTTCTCCTCCTGCCTTCAATCTTTCCCAGCATCAGGATCTTTTCCAATGAATCGGTTCTTTGCATCAGATGGCCAAGTATTGGAGCTTCAGCTTCAGCATCAGTCTTTCAAATGAATATTTAGCACTGATTACCTTTAGGTTTGACTGGTTGGTTCTCCTTGCAGTCTAAGGGACTCTCAAGAGTCTTCTCCAGCACTACAGTTCAAAAGCATCAATTCTTTGGTGCTCAGCTTTCTTTATACTCCAACTCGCACATCCATACATGACTACTGGAAAAACCATAGCTTTGACTAAACAGAACTTTGTTGGTGAAGTAATGCCTCTGCTTTTTAATATGCTGTCTATGTTGGTCATAGCCTTTCTAACAAGGAGCAAGCGTCTTTTAATTTCATGGCTGCAATCACCATCTGCAGTGATTTTGGAGCCCAAGAAAATAAAGTCTGTCACTGTTTCCATTGTTTCCCCATCTATTTGCCATGAAGTGATGGGACTAGATGCCATGATCTTAGTTTTCTAAATGTTGAGCTTTAAACCAACTTTTTTTCACTCTCCTCTTTCCCTTTCATCCAGAGGCTCTTTAGTTCTTCTTTGCTTTTTGCCATAAGGGTGGTGTTATCTGCATATCTGAGATTATTGATATTTCTCCCTGCAATCTTGATTTCAGCTTTGGTTTCATGCAGCCCAGCATTTCTCATGATGTACACTGCATATAAATTAAATAAGCAGGGGGACAATATATAGCCTTGACGTACTCCTTTCCCTATTTGGAACCAGTCTATTGTTCCATGTCCAGTTCTAACTGTTTCTTCCTGACCTGCATACAGATTTCTCAGGAGGCAGGTCAGGTGGTCTGGTATTCCCATCGCATTAAGAATTTTCCACAGTTTGTTATGATCCACACGGTCAAAGGCTTTGGTGTAGTCAATAAAGTTGAAGTAGATATTTTTCTGGAACTCTCTTGGTTTTTCTTTGATCTAGCGGATGTTGGCAATTTGATCTCTGGTTCCTCTGCCTTTTCTAAATCCATCTTGAACATCTGGATGTTCACAATTCACATACTGTTGAAGCCTGGCTTGGAGTATTTTGAGCATTACTTTGCTAGCATGTGAGATGAGTGCAATTATGCGGTAGTTTGAACATTTTTTGGCATTGTCTTTCTTTGGGTTTGGAGTGAAAACTCACCTTTTCCAGTCCTGTGGCCGCTGCTGAGTTTTCCAGATTTGCTGGCATACTGAGTGCCACACTTTCACAGCATCATCTTTGAGGATTTCAAATAGCTCAACTGGAATTCCATCATATCCACTAGCTTTGTTCCTAGTGATGCTTTGTAAGGCCCACTTGACTTTGCACTCCAGGATGTCTGGCTCTAGGTGAGTGATCACACCATCGTGGTTATCTGGGTCATGAAGATCTTTTTTGTATAGTTCTTCTGTGTATTCTTACCACCTCTTCTTAGTATCTTCTGCTTCTGTTAGGTCCATACTATTTCTGTCCTTTATTGTGCTCATAAATGTTCCCCTGATATCTCTAGTTTTCTTGAAGAGATCTCTAGTCTTTCCCATTCTATTATTTTCCTCTATTTCTTTGCATTGATCACTGAGGAAGGCTTTCTTATCTCTCCTTGCTAGTCTTTGGAACTCTGCATTCAGATGAGTATATCTCTCCTTTTCTCCTTTGCCTTTAGCTTCTCTTCTTTTCTCAGCTATTTGTAAAGCCTCCTCAAACAACCATTTTGCCTTTTTGCATCTTTTCCTTGGGGATGGCCTTGATCACTGCCTCCTGTACAATGTTATGAACCTCTGTCCATAGTTCTTCAGGCACTCTGTCTATCAGATCTAATCCCTTGAATCTATTTGTCACTTCCACGGTATAATTGTGAGGGATTTGACTTAGGTCATACCTGAATGGTCTAGTGGTTTTCCCTACTTTCTTCAATTTAAGTCTGAATTTTGCAATAAGGAGTTCATGATCTGAGCCACAGTCACCTCCCGGTCTTGTTTTTGCTGACTGTAGAGCTCCTCCATCTTTGGCTGCAAAGAATATAATCAATCTGATTTCAGTATTGACCATCTGGTGATGTCCATGTGGAGAGTCTTCTCTTGTGTTGTTGGAAGAGAGTGTTCGCTATGACCAGTGCATTTTCTTGGCAAAACTCTGTTAGTCTTTTCCCTGCTTCATTTTGTACTCGAAGGCCAAACTTGCCTGTTACTCCAGGTGTCTCTTGACTTCCTACTTTTGCATTCCAGTCCCCTATAATGAAAAGGACATCTTTTTGGGGTGTTAGTTCTAGAAGGTCTTGTAGGTCTTCATAGAACCGTTCAACTTCAGCTTCAGCTTCTTTAGGTGAATTACGTACATCAAAGTTCTCGTTTTGGGAGATATGACTCTTGCATAACAGTGTAGGGGTTATCTACTTTGGATTGTTAGAAATTTGTTGTGGTTTATCTAACCCTGGGAGAGAGCTAACAGTTTTCTTTATATTATATAAATGAGTAATTTTAAGAATGTTATTTCTAGGTAAAGGTCAAGGCTTTGTTCAGCAGTTGAGTCAGAGTTTACTGTATGAGTGTGGACAGGTAACCACTGAGAAGTTGCCAAACTAAAGCCTTTGTCCTGAGCAATTTTTAAAGGGAGAATTGTCTGTTAGCATATTCTGGATGGTATTTGGAGCAAAATGTGATTACAGTTAAAACCAGAAGAAGAATGCAGAATCAGTGACCATTCTTGTTAATCACCTTTTAAAGCTTCTTTGTGATATAGTTTTATGTGTCTATACAAGAAACAATAGAAATTGAAGCCATTAAAAGTCAAAGTAAAACAGTCTAAGTGAAATGAGACTTTGCTTTATTCATCAGTCTGTTCACAACCCTAGACAAGGGCCAAAATATATAAATTTACATCTATTTATGGATAAAGGAATCTTGAACCTGAAAACAATTGGGAAGATACAGTATTACTGACTATGGCACACTTATCATGTCACCACTTGAATTAAGGAAGAATCATTTAAACAAAATAAACATGACTTTATAGACCTAAATAAGAAAATCTTTGTTAACTAAATCTTTTGAATTAACGGTCAGATTGATTTCCCCCAAAGCCCTATTCTTACTAGTAACAGTGGAGACATCTAATTACAATTTGGTTTTGTAATATCTTCAAGTTTAATGCCAGAAAACAAAAAATCTGGAGATTTCAAATGCTAATTTAATTTTTATATTCTTGTTGACATTTGATCCACATGCAAATGAGCACTTTTCAGTTCATGATTTTTCAGATTACCTGTGAAAATTTGCTGTCACATGTTTGAGTTTGATTTATCACGAAAACATGAAGGTAGCACAATTTAGGATTTACTTCGACAGTGGAAGAGATAATTATATGGCAACATAAAGTCATCAGTAGGGGCCCTCTTATTACCAATGTTTGGTAGTGAATATATACGATTCAATTAAAAGGTAAGAGTTGTCCTGAAATAAAATTTTAATTAGACCAACATAATGCTGTTTCTGATGAGTTTATCTAAAAAAGTCATATAATCTCTGTCCATGATTTGTTGACATGTAGTTAATGCACAAACTTTTCTTAAAAGGCAGCTAGAATGGAATTGTAAAAAGGCACTTACTCTACTTCAGACAACATAACCTTATTTTACCATACTCTTTCTGTTTGTATTTAGATTTATGGTAGCAAATTGAAGGGCAGTGAATTTAAGAAGAGATGGTAATCTTAATTCACTAGAAAGCTAATCAGTTCTTTATGTGGGAGAATTCTTTCCTCTGCCTTCTTTATTTTGTGTCTTTTACTATATCTCAGGGTCAGAATGGACATGACTGAACACACACACACACAACAGGCTCAGAAAGTTGATTGTATCCTCAGCTCACAGCACAGTTCCATCATTTGTCCATGTAAGGCCCTTATTTTATTTTATATACAGTTCCACCTCCATTTCAGGAACAGGCATTAGTTTAATGTTTCTTTTAAACCTTGAGTTGTGCATCTATCTTTGAAAAACAGGCAGTACTATTTTGTGTGTCTGTATTTTTTATGTAAAAGTTAGTGTGCTATAAATTGTATTTTGCTTCTCTTTCCTTCAGTACTATTTTAAGATTGATCCTTGTTTCTGTATATCCATGTATTTTGTTGTTTCTGTATTACATTATTCCATTATATACATCTACCATGTTTTATCTTTTATTTGTTTCCCTAGTGATGAGCATCTAGGTTGACTACAGTAAGCAATATGATATTGAACATCCTTGTAATTGTTTTCTGAAGGACATTTTCTCTGGGATATATGCCAGGAATAGAATTATTGTTTTGCCTTTTGCCCCCAATAATTCTAAATTATTGGCCTTCACTAAATACCATCTGAGAACTTTCTAGAATGGCTGACCCAGATTTCCCTCACCAATAGTGCTTGAGAATTCTCATTCCCCTTTATGGGGAAACACAATTAAACCTCAAATCTCTTGGCAACTCAGAAAACCTCTCCACAGCGGTAGAAGGCAAAGAAAACAGTTTTATTACTAAATAAACATTAAACCAGAATATGATTTGTATCACAGGAAGTCCCCTGCAAAGATGGCAGATGGAAATAAACCTAATCCTTTTATATTGCCAGGCAGATACAACCCGTCCCCTACACATTCTCAAATGATTAACGAGGCCTCAAACAAGAGGACATGACAGCACCATTTGTCAGTGTTCGTCCTACATTCACCTGGTAATTGGAATGACCATCTGTGTTAGCCAGTAGGCTTCATCCAAAGAGAAAAAACTCATGTCTTTATGAAAGAAGGTAGTTTTGGAGCAAGGCATCTGCTGGAGTTAGCTCTTACCCTCCCACAGAAACTAGAAGATAGGGTTGCTATGAAGAAAGACTCTGTCTTTAATCAAACTTTAGGAAGACTGCCCTGAATCCTCTCTGAATAGGCCTCACCCTTGAGCTCTGTTCTTGGCCCTGTAAGACCAATTTTAGCAAGAATCCTGCTGGGTCATCCTAGTGGAAAATCTTCTAACCACGATATCTGATTAAATTCCTCCTTCCACCCCACCCCCTCCCATTCTCAATACCTTACCATCCTGGTCTGCCTTCCTTAATAATTACATCAAATCTTTTTAGCCAGAAAACCCCTTATCTGTGATGTTTCCTTTAAGTAATTTTTTATCCACAAACCCCTCTTCACCTTGCTCCTTGGCTGTAAGTCCCCACTAACCCTTGTTGTATGCAGAATGCAACTCTGTACTCAGGTCTCTCTTCACCTATTCCAATAGTTCCTGCATAAAATATACCTTCACCACTTTAACTTCTGTCTGGCTCTTGTTTTCTTTCACACTATATTCCCTGATGATTCCATTTCAAAAAGATGGCTCTTAGGTCCTTGAGAAAGACATTCCTGGGTTATAAAGTTGGCAAAAGGCTTAGGTTTTTAAGAGAAACAAAGAATTTGAAATTACAAGTATTCTAAAGAAATGCACTAAAAGAAAAGGCAGAAGAATCTTTTTACCATTCTCATAACAGGGAAAATTAAAATTTTCTTCTTTCTGAATTTCTATTTACCCTTACACGCATATCTTTGCTGAATGTTTAACGTTTGCCTCCATCACTACACTTTGAGCTCTGTGAGGGCAAGAATCACATCTCTCTCATTTCCCATTGTGTCCACAGCATCTAGCTTAGTGGCTGTCACACAGCGAGTGCCCAAGAAAGATTTGTAGAATGTATGAATACTAAGTAATGTGCCAAGAGCTTTATATAAACAATCACTTATTTTTATCATTTTGGTTTGTTAGGCCTAAAACACCCATAGCATCCAGCTCTCCTACACTTGGGGAAAGCAAGAAGTTAATAATTTTGTTTTTGTCCAGGAAATTCCAAGTTTCCTCCACTTTAAGCAAACTAAATGCTGTATGAAGACTGTGATTTATAAAATCCAAATTGATAATAATAGTTTACTATAAATGTCTAACTCCTTTCTCTGGAATTGTCCCTCCAAAATTCAAGTCCATGTGGAACTTCACAATATGACCCTATTTGGATTTAGATTCTTCATCAGTTCAGTTCAGTTCAGTCACTCAGTCATGTCCAACTCTTTGCGACCCGATGAATCGCAGCACGCCAGGCCTCCCAGTCTATCACCAACTCCCGGAGTTTACCCAAACCCATGTCCATCGAGTCGGTGATGCCATCCAACCATCTCATCCTCTGTCGTCCCCTTCTCCTCCTGCCCCCAGTCCTTCCCAGCATCAGGGTCTTTTCTGCCGGAGACCTGCTCCAGCTGGTCAGGGTTCCCTCAGGATGGACGGCGTCGGCGATACGAATGAAATAAGCACAGCGAGTCTTAGCGTTTTCCAAGTGTCTTCTCCTTTATTGTTTTCTCCAGCAGCTTTTATATTTTTAGTGGTATATAGAAACAAATGTAAAGCATCGAATCATACCAATTCAGCTTAAGGGACATGCCAATTTAGCTTAAGGGACATACCAACTTAGCTTAGTGGGTACATCTTAATGGGCCTATCAAGTTAGCTCAATGGGCCAGCAGCTTCGACCCTCATCGAAGCCGTTTGCATGTCTTTAGTTACAAAAAGCCTCATTTTGTTTACTTCATCTTCTGGCCTGGCGGCCTGCTAACACCTTGTGACTCTCCATTGATAAAGGTTGATCAATTAGAACACTTTTGTATTGAGCACATCAGGAAAGAATTCCTCAACAGGAAGTTTTAAGGTAAAACCTGTTTTTGGTAATTTACTTTATGCCTTGAGCTTAACAGAAAAGAATGTAGTTCCATAAAGTCAAAGAACAGCAAGCTGAAATTCAGCTCTAAGTAAGAATCATTAGTTAAATCAACAATTGTCTTATTATTCGTATTAAAACTAAACTTCTATTTATAGATTAAGTAACAGTTTCACAAAGCAATATTTTTTGTATTTCCTAGCAAGCCTTTTTTCCTGCGAAGGGTTTTGTGCCCATAGGGGCTTTTTGTGTGGAGGATCTCAATGCTGTTTTATTACTAGGGAGAAGTTATGCACATTAGCTCCAAAGGCACAGGTACATTTATTAAACAAACCAATATGTTAGCAAAAGAAATTTAGATCAGCATACTTTATATCCCAGATAATTTTATTTAGGGTGCTACCGTTCAGGGGCCTTGTTGATTTGAGGTTTTAGAATGATCTATTTTAGAAAGGAATCAGGAAAGGCCTTTTGCCTAAGTCATAGAAAATACGAAGAGGTTTATTATAGTAAGCATCAGAAAAACAGACATCATCCTTAAGGTGAGAGCTGAGGCAGCCTTCCGAGATTCCCTGAGGCCTGAAAAGCCTTGCTCAAATCAGTCCTTTTTCTCATGACCCTGTCATGAGTGGGGATCTCGTGAGCTGGCTCCCGGCACTTTTCCAACAAGTCAGCTCTTTGCATGAGGTGGCCAAATTATAGGAGTTTCAGCTTCAACATCAGTCCTTCCAATGAACACCCAGGACTGATCTCCTTTAGGATGGACTGGTTGGATCTTCTTACAGCCCAAGGAACTCTCAAGAGTCTTCTCCAACACCACAGTTCAAAAGCATCAATTCTTCAGCGCTCAGCTTTCTTCACAGTCCAACTCTCACATTCATACATGACTATTGGAAAAACCATAGCCTTGACTAGATGGACCTTTGTTGGCAAAGCAATGTCTCTGCTTTTAAATATGCTATCTAGGTTGGTCATAACTTTCCTTCCAAGGAGTAAGCATCTTCTAATTTCATGGCTACAATCACCATCTGCAGTGATTTTGGAGCCCCAAAACATAAAGTCTGACACTGTTTCCACTGTTTCCCCATCCATTTCCCATGAAGTGATGGGACCAGATGCCATTATCTTAGTTTTCTGAATGTTGAGCTTTAAGCCAACTTTTTCACTCTCTTCTCTCACTTTCATCAAGAGGCTTTTTAGTTCCTCTTCACTTTCTGCCATAAGAGTGGTGTCATCTGCATATCTGAGGTTATTGATATTTCTCCCAGCAATCTTGATTCCAGCCTGTGTTTCTTCCAGCCCAGCGTTTCTCATGATGCACTCTGCATATAAGTTAAATGAGCAGGGTGACAATATACAGCCTTGACATACTCCTTTTCCTATTTGGAACCAGTCTGTTGTGCCATGTCCAGTTCTAACTGTTGCTTCCTGACCTACATACAAGTTTCTCAAGAGACAGGTCAGATGGTCTGGTATGCCCATCTCTTTCAGAATTTTCCACAGTTTATTGTGATCCACACAGTCAAAGGCTTTGGCATAGTCAATAAAGCAGAAATAGATGTTTTTCTGGAACTCTCTTGCTTTTTCGATGATCCAGCAGATGTTGGCAATTTGATCTCTGGTTCCTCTGCCTTTTCTAAAACCAGCTTGAGATGAGGTTACATTGGATTTGAGTAACACCTAAATCCAATGACTGTGTCTTTGTAAGGATGTCATGTGAAGACATAGACACGCAGAAAATCACGTGAGACAGAAACAGAGATTAGAGTTATGTAGCTGCAAGCCAAGGAAAGTATCTTGCCTAAAGTTACACATGCAGGAAGGGATCCAGAACAGGACTTGACCCAAGATCCAGAAACAATATTAGAGTTGAGGGCAGAGCCAAATTTGAGTCAGATAGCGACAAGAAGGTTATAACTGCCTCCACCTCTTGTTTGAAGCAGGTTAAATCATACTAACAGCCCTCTACACACTAGGACCATCTTGTCTTTCCTAATTCCTACCACAGTTGATCCAGCTCATCTCCTTCTATTTCTACCACCACTGCCTTAGTTCAAGGTGCAGTTTTTTTGTTTTTACTAATAGCCTCTAAATTGTTTTCCAGTCACTCATCTTTGTCTGGGCTTCCCTTGTGGCTCAGTGGTAAAGAATCCACCTGCCAATGCAAGAGGTGTGTGTTCCATCCCTGGTGTAGGAAGATTACCTGGAGTAGGAAATAGAAACCCATTCCAATATTCTTGGCTGGGAAATCCCATGGACAGAGGGGCCTGGCTGGCTACAGTCAACAGGATTGCAAAGAGTCGGATACGACTGAGAAACTAAGAATGAACGAGCACAAATCTTTGTCCACTAGCCTATCTTCCTCATCCAGGTTTATGGACTTAAAAAACAGATCTGATAAAATCATGCTTTAATAGATCTCCCACACATCATCCTTTACATGTCTTTCCATTTGTGCATTCAAATATTTATTGAACTTCTCCTGTGAGTCAAGCACTCTTTTAGACACTAGAGACACAGTAAACAAAATAGGTTAAAATATCTATCTTTATGTGGCTTGCATTCTAATGGAGAAATGACAAATGAAATATATAGCAAGTTAGCTAGAGATAAGTGCTAAGAAGAAAAGTAAAGAAGAGAAAGGAGGTAAGATGTGGGTGTGTGTATGTAATCTCAAATTGGGTGTCCAGGGAAGGCCACTATCAGTGGATGATATTTGAGTAATGACTAGGAGGAGGTAAGGCATGAGTCATGATGATGTCTGGGATACAGTGTTGAATGTGGGGTTTAAAAGAAAGAGGATGATTCTGAGGCTTTGATCTGAGTAATTATAGAAAAGACATGGCATTTTCTGAAATGGGAAAGTGCAAATGAAACAGGTTTTAAGGGTGGGGTGATATTAAAGCATAGACTTGGATATTTTAGGTTTGAGATTCCTATGAGAAATGCAAGTAGAGAAGCTAAGTAGAAAGTTGGGCTTATGAGTCTGGAGTTCAGAAGAGAGGTCCAGGCTGGAAATACAAATATGGGTGTTATCAGCTTAAAGATGGTATTTAGAGTCATTAGACTGAATTAAATTTCCAAAAGGGTAGGTGTGGGTAGAAAAGAGAAGAAGTTGAAGGCCTAAGCTGTGGGACACTTGAATATTTAAGTTAAGGGAAATGAGAAAGAACCACCAAAGGCTAAGAGTCTTAGCCAAAAAGTGGGAAGAAATAGATCCAAATGACGGAAACTGAATAATGACAAATCAAGGAAGAGGAAGTCCAAGAATTGAGGTCACTGATGCTACCAAAAAGGACAGTTTCTGCAGAGTGGGTTCAAGGAGAATGGAAGGAAAGAAGTTGGGTATCATGCATATTACAGAAAATTCTTTCAAGGAGTTTTGCTATAAAAGGAAGAAGAAAAACAGGGCATAAGCTAGAGGAGGAGTAGGGTAAATAAAGATATTTCTCAAGATGGGTGAATAACAGCATACTTTTATGCTAATGAGAGTGGTACAACGGGAACCAAAAAGTATCCAGAAGATAGAGGGAGATGTTGCAGCAATATCTTTGAGGAGTTGAGAGAAGGTGGGTATACACAGGTAACAGGGTTAATCCTGTCTAAGAGCCTGGATAGGAGATCGGGTAGGGTGAATTGGTACAGCAGCAGATAGGTATGTACATGTGGTAGTGGAGGTGTGTAGAAGCCCTCTTCTCATGGTTTCAGTTTTCTTAGTGAAGAGAAAGAAGGTCATCTGAGAGTAAGAATTTGGAAAGGTGTTGAGGTTTGATCGAAGAGGACAAAGTATGATGCAATGATTCAGGTGAGTGAGTGGACTAGGACAACGGCATGTGATTGCCTAACAGCATTACTTTTCATGAGTTTAGTGATCAGGAATGTAAGTGACTTGTCAGTGTGGTTGTGATTTTTCTCCATACACAGTCAGTCATGCGTGTGTGCTAGCATGGAATATAAGAGTTGAATTCGGCTAAAGGAAAGTGGGAAGATACCTTGAGAGTGTATTCACAGGAAGGTTGATAGTGATTAATCTTGGAATTTAAGCTGGGTGTGGAAGAAAGTGACTTCATGAGGAAGGTAAAGGGATAAAAGTGGTAGGATCTATGGATCATGTAAACCAGTGGGGCCACACAAGAAAATCCCAAATTTTTACAACTTCGTATATTACAAGCTCAAATTACATCTTCCTTCCTCATCCCTAAACCATTTTTGGAAGCAATTTTTCCATCTACATCAACCTTATCATTTCCAGAATACTGCATGGCCTTGCACCACATTACCCTTTTGTATCCACTAGTTCCTAGGCCTCAAATGCTTTTTCCCCCTTTCTGCTTGCTTGTCTTACAGATCTATTTCAGCACCTTTGCTCAATACCCCAGGAGAGTAACCTGTTCTTTCTTCCCCAGCTTGCACCCAGATCTTGGTTAGTGCTTCCGTTACAGATGTAGCACATTTATTTACGGTGAATCTTTTCAACCAGACTGTGATCTTTATGAATCAGGGCTACATCTCATTCATCCTTGCTTTCCTCTGGACAGGTTTAACAAAGTAGAAATAATGCCTGAATGAATAAATAAGTGAATGTATACCAGCAGAGTAAAGAACTACCACCTCAGCTGAAACCAAAATAGACTGCAAACTTTTGATTATTTGCAAACCTATCTGTTTATTACAGTCTCTCGTAGAATGTTTTTAAGATTCTAAGGACTTATCCCAGAGAATACCATTCAGTAGGTTTAGACTGAGATTTACAAATTTATGTTTTAAAAAGTTCTCCAGATGCTGTTAGTAATCAGTCATGTTGAGATATTGTTGTTTTAGTCACTAAGTCAGGTCCGACCCTTTTGAGACCCTATGGACTGTAGCCCACCAGGCTCCTCTGTCCATGGAATTTCCCAGACAAGAATTCTGGAGTGGATTGCCATTTCCTTCTCCAGGGAATCTCCCCAACCTGGGGATTGAACCCATGTCTCCTGCATTGGCAGGCAAATTCTTTGCCACTGAGCCACTAGGGAAGCACCATGTTGAAATACCTTGGCTAATCACCAAGCTCTAACCTGAAGCTGATTTGATGATGAAGAAACTAGCTTCTTATCTCTTTATTTTCCTTAGTAAAAAATACAAGAATCCTTGATAAAAATGTCCATTGTCCCCCCTCTTTCCCCCTCAAAACTGGAAAAAAAAAACTTAACACTAAGATAATAGTTAATACTAAGAATTTATAGGATAATACTTCTCCCAGGAAAAAGTTCCTCTTGTGGCACAATTTTAGGTTTCTGAAAATATATATATTTTGATAAGAGAGTTTATTAACCTGGAATCTTTTTCATGTTAAATGAAGAAAACCTAATTCAAACCTTTAAAAAAACTAAAAAAAAAACTGCTGCTGCTGCTGCTAAGTCGCTTCAGTCGTGTCCGACTCTGTGCGACCCCATAGACAGCAGCCCACCAGGCTCCGCCGTCCCTGGGATTCTCCAGGCAAGAAGACTGGAGTGGGTTGCCATTTCCTTCTCTAGTGCATGAAAGGGAAAAGTGAAAGTGAAGTCGCTCAGTCGTGTCCGACTCTCAGCGACCCCACGAACTGCAGCCTACCAGGCTCCTCCATCCATGGGATTTGCCAGGCAAGAGTACTGGAGTGGGGTGCCATTGCCTAAAAAAAACTATTGACCTTCAAAAGCAACAGGTCAAATGTCCAGGGGTAGGAATAGGTTTAGGCAAAGCTACACATCCAGGATTCATTCAAATGAAAATATGTGGACTCAATTTCTCCATCACTCTAGTCTATTTTAATCAGCTTCATTTTTTGGAGAGGAGCACCTCCATATAGCACCATCTGCCAGCTTACAGACCCTAATGGAAAGATGGTGTCTTTTTCTTACCTGTTTCAACACAAGTTCTGGTATTCAAGCTGATTGGTCTAATTTGGGTCCCCTGATCAACTGCAATTCTCTGATTGGCCTGGGCTGAGGGGTGGGGTCAAGTCCTTCAGAATCTCAGGTATACTATAAGAAAAGTGTTGATATTTTGCAGGAAAATTGAGGTGTTCTTACCAGAATGTTGAATGCTGGGAAGGTGAAAACAGATATACACTGAAGAGAGAGTGGCTGTCCTCACAACATTTATATCACAACATGTACATAAATATTACCCCAGATACCCCAAACCAGGTCTCCTTTGACTTTGTATAGATTTATCATCATTTCTTTTCCATCTATAGTATTTTACAGCAAACTATTTGAGAAGTTAAGAGAACAAATGTGAGAACCCACCCCCCCTACCCCACTCCCAGTCTCCCACAGGAGATTTGCTCCGGATTTCATCCATTTGTGCCCCAGACTAGAGGGAGGCAGCAATTTTGCCTAAGTGAATCACCTGAATAGACTCAGATTTTCCCTTGAGTGGCATCTAGCAAGATCTGTTTGGAATAGGGGATATACAGATGGACAACCATTCTCTTAGTGACTTTCTAGTATTAAAACTGATATTTTAATCTCCAACTATCTCATGCATATTTCCCAGTTGGTTCCAAGCTTGGGAAGGAAAGAAAGAGATATTATTTACTTCCTTTTTAAAGCATGATTCTATGGTTTGGATTAAGTGCACTTTTGTCTAATGTTCTATTAGCCATAGCAAAAAAGGTAAAAAGAAATAGGTAAAATTAATGTTTTTTCAATATTTACTAAATCACATTTATTATCATCAGAAAAATCTTTTTTAAAATTGAAGTATAATTGACATACAATATTTTATTAGTTTCAGATGCACAATGTAATGATCTGATATTTGTATGTATTATGAAATTATCACCGCAGGAAATCTAGTTGATATCCATCATCATACTTAGTTACAGAATTTTTTTCTTTTGATGAAAGCTTTTAAGATTTACCCTCTTAGCCACTTTCAAATATGCAATGCAGCAGTATTAACTACAGTTGCTATGCCATGCATTACTTCCTCATTACATATTTATTTCATAACTAGAAGTTTGTACTTTAGACTCCATTTGTCCTTTCACTGCACCTCCCTCCATCCTCCACCTCTGGCAACCACCAATCTGTTCTCTGTATCTTTGCTTAGCATAATGCCTGAAGGTTCAATCCATGTTGTCCCAGATGGCAAGACTTCATTCTTTTTCATGGCTCAATTTTATATGTATGTATGTATGTATGTGTGTATGTATATATATATATACACACTTCCCTGTTGGCTCAGCAGTAAAGAATCTCCTACCAATGCAGAGACACAGGCTCGATACCTGAGTCTGGAACATGGATTGACCTTAAAAATTGAAAATTCTTAGTAAGAATCTACTATATGTATTGAAAATGATCACCACTTAGTAGATTATTACTACTGTAGAAGAAAAGGAAATGGATAATAAGGAGGAAACTAGTAGTCTTTATTTCAAGAGGGTCTTTGAAAACTCAGTAGGTTTTTGAGGAGATTGTCTTAAATATACTCATCACCGTTTGAAAGTGGAACAAGACATCTTCAGGGTTATATCTGAACGCTAGGTCGCTTCATTCATGTCCAACTCTTTGTGACCCTATGGACTGGAGCCAGCCAGGCTTCTCTGGAGGTCCATGGGATTCTCCGGGCAAGAATACTGGAGTGGGTTGCCATGCCTTTCTCCAGGGGATCTTCCCGATCCAGGGATCAAACCTGTGTCTCTTATGTCTCCTGCATTGACAGGTGGGTTCTTTACCACTAGTGCCACCTGGGAAGCCCAGGGTTATATCTACTTTGATAGAATTAACCAACAAATTTGTTAATTTCTGGATTTACTAAATGGAGGGAGGACTCTATTTCTCCTTTTTTTGGCAAGTTTACTTTTTTGTCATTTAATTATTTTAAATTGTGTGGAGACTTGAAGCCTGATGATAAGTAAATGGGTTTCCAACTGAGGTTTTATGGCACCTTAGAGTGACTTCAATAATCTGAACAGTTACAGCAAAATTCTCAAAATGAATTTACATTAATTTAATAAATGAGTGCATTAGTAGGCAGTTTAGGTTTGTCTAAGAAAGGGAAGGAGAGAGGTATCAGCCAGGGGAAATAAAATGTCAAGCAATCAAATAAATGGGAAGGAAACACCATGTCAGTTGGCGTCCTACTGTAGTTTTGTCCACTAGACTGGGTGGCTCTAAGGGGACAGGGTCTCTCTCAGTCTGCTCCTGCCTTCAGGTCTCAGGAGCACACTTGCCACACAGTGGTTATTCAACATGTGTGTTGTGAAATGAAGAACAGTTAAGACTCCTTCTTATTACAGTGGCCCCAGGAAATAATTCCTGAAATGCTGCCAATATTCTTTTACTAATCAAATTGGTTTAGTTAAAATGTACACCCATGGTGGATTCATGTCAATGTATGGCAAAACAAATACAATATTGTAAAGTTAAAAAATAGATAAATAAACTAATTAAAAAATAAATAAAATAAAATAAAATTTCAGCATTTCTTCTGTGGGAAAAAAAATGATATCTGAATAAAAATGATGACTTAAAAGGAACCATAGTTGCTTTTCCCACATCAAACGTTTTAGCAAGTGTAATCATGGTTGCAATTCTCATTTAGAACTCTTTCAGCAGCCACTTGATCAGATTCAATGGGAAAATACATGAGAAAATATTTAAGCCCCGTATAAAGCTGTAGGTCAGCAAATGGGGAACAGAGGATAAATGAAATGATTGCAGATGATATCTTCAGTTGTATGCATTGTCCTTCCCCTTGTTCAGTCACTCAGTCGTGTCCGACTCTTTGTGACACCGTGGATTACAGCACGCCAGGGTTCCCTGTCCTTCACTATCTCCCAGCATTTGCTCAAACTCATGTCCATTGAGTCAATGACGCCATCCAACCATCTCATCCCCCGTTTCCCACTTCTCCTCCTGCCTTCAGTGTTTCCCAGCATCAGGGTCTTTTCCAATAAGTCACTTCTATGCATCAGGTGGCCAAAGTATTGGAACTTTAGCTTCAGCATCAGTCCCTCCAAAATCTTTAATTTTTCACTTTTGCTTCTTCCATATTCAGCTGAAGTGATTATTGAATTTATCTGCCAAATCTTGTTTGAATACCTAAGTTCTTTCAGTTGCCATAAAGAATTTTCCTACTGGATATTTGGTTTAAAGAAAAAAAGCTTATTTTTTTAAGGCTTTAAAAAATATTCTCAGATTTTGTTACTAATTTTCTTCCCTTGGGTTTTATTTCTTATTTCAACTTAAATGAGTTGCTAATCATTATGAATGTTATTAGAACCATAAATGTGGTCATGTGGGCCAAAGTCACTTCAGTTGTGTCCTACTGTTTGTGATCCTATGGACTGTAGCCCGCCAGGCTCCTCCATCCATGGAATTCTCCAGGCAAGAATACTGGAGTGTGTTGCCATGCTTTCCTCCAGGGGAGTCTTCCTGACCCAGGGATCGAATCCATGCCTCCTATGTCTTTTATATTGCTGGCAGATTTGTAATGCTGAGCCACCGGGGAAGCCCCAGAGCCATAAATACAGAGGTTCAAATGAGAGCTAGGTCAGACATTGATGAGCACTGTTAATGCTGCTACTTCTGCTGCTGCTAAGTCGCTTCAGTCGTGGCCGACTCTGTGAGACCCAATAGACGGCAGCCCACCAGGCTCCCCCCGTCCCCGGGATTCTCCAGGCAAGAATACTGGAGTGGGTTGCCATTTTCTTCTCCAATGCATGAAAGTGAAAAGTGAAAGTGAAGTCGCTCAGTCGTGTCCGACTCTTAGCGACCCCATGGACTGCAGCCTACCAGGCTCCTCCATCCATGGGATTTTTCAGGCAAGAGTACTGGAGTGGGGTGCCATTGCCTTCTCTGACACTGTTAATGAGTAACTGACAATTATTTCAAATCACAAGTTTACTGTGTTTCTTTTTTTTTTGTAATAATAATACACTGGATTAATTTGTAGAATATCCCTATCTTTCCCTGTTTTCTAGAATATCAAAGCATGTTTACTAGAGAGAGCTTTCAATTTAGAACTTTACACAAAAATATCCTAACTAGAACAGCTATACTCAAACATTTTTGTCTCCTTTACTGTTAAAAATTATTGAGGACCCCAGAGAACATTGGACTTTCCTAGTGGCTCAGATGGAGAAGGCAATGGCACCCTACTCCAGTACTCTTGCCTGGAAAATCCCACTGACTGAGGAGCCTGGTAGTAGGCTGCAATCCATGGGGTCGCGAAGAGTCGGACACGACTGAGCGACTTCACTTTCACTTTTCACTTTCATGCATTGGAGAAGGAAATGGCAACCTACTCCAGCGTTCTTGCCTAGAGAATCCCAGGGACGGCAGAGCCTGGTGGGCTGCTGTCTGTGGGGTCTCACAGTGTCGGCCACGACTGAAGCGACTTAGCAGCAGCAGCAGCAGTGGCTCAGATGGTAAAGAACCTGCCTGCAATGCAGGAGACCTAGGTTTGATCCCTGGGTCGGGAGGATTCCCTGGAGAAGGAAATGGCAACCCATTCTAGTATTCTTGCCTGGGAAATCCCATGAACAGAGGAGACTGGTGGGCTACAGTTCATGGAGTTGGACACAACTGAGTGACTAACACACTTTCCGAAGAGCTTTTGTTTATGTGTGTTATATCAGTTAATATTTACCGTTTACAAAATTACAACTCAGACATTTAAAACATGTTTATTTATTTTAAAAACAGAGTTCATGGTAACATAAACATACATTTATAAAATATAATGGTATTTTCTGAAAAAAAACTTTAGTGAGAAACAAAGCATTGTTTTACATTGCTTAAAAATTATTCAATGTCTGACATAAGGGAAGATATTTGGATTCTCATATCTGCTTTTGCAGTCAGTCTGTTACAGAATCTCAGATCATGTAGCTTCTCATTCTCCACAAGAGAATGAGAGTGAAACAACTTAATATTGTTATGATTTCGGTTGTGACCTCACAAACCCCAAGCGTTACTAGCTACACATTGAGAACCACTGGTTTAGAACAATATTTGGCCCATGAATAGAAAAGGTATAATATCTATGGTTGAAAGTAAATATATGTACAATTCTAAACCTAGATGCTACTCCATTAGTTATTGGGAAACAATCTTAAAATACATTTTAAAATAATTTCTTTGCTATTTAAGTTGTAGAGTTAGAAATTAGTTTTTATTTATTTTTATATTATTTGTTAGATAATAGTGTTCATTTTTTTATCAGTTGTTATCAGGAGAGGTAAGGGGTAGACTCTAGACACCAGTCTTAGAACATGGATGAGATCATTTCTTTGCTACTCCATTCTCTCTCTCCTTTGAGTCAGTGAGTGAAAGTCGCTCAGTCATGTCTGACTCTTTTCGACCCCATAGACTAATGGAGTCAGCTTAAGATTTTGGATTCTAACTTCAGAATTGACTTTGTGAGTTTGGGCCAGTTACTTCACTCCTCTAGGTCTCTAAAGCCTTAGTGTCCTCATTTGTGAAATGGAAATAATAGTGCCTGCACTGCAGAATTATAAGAATTAGAGGGGGTGTGTGTGTCTGTGTGTGTCTGTGTGTGTCTTTGTGTGTGTGAAGTCAAAGAGCTTACAGCTGTGACTGTAAGGATTAAACTCCTATCTCACAGTTTGGGACTAATTTTGATGGACAACCATGTTGAATTCCATGTGATAACAGGTGGGGGCAGTGGTAAACTGCATGAGTTGGGAGGCTTTGGTAAACCTTAGCTGCAGATAAACTGCAAAGACCCTCTTGAAAGAACATCAAACCAAATGCAAGCAAGATGCAACAATCACATAAGAGAAGTATGCAAATCAGTTACAAAGACAGAAGCCAGAAAGCAGGGTGAATCTAGGGAAGAGAGCAAGAGTAAGCCACCACATCAGCAGAGAGAAGAGTCAGATCAAGGCCAGGAACTATGAACAAGTAAGGATCTAGAGCGGAGAAGGCAATGGCAACCCCCTCCAGTACTCTTGCCTGGAAAATCCCATGGACGGAGGAGCCTGGTAGGCTGTAGTCCATGGGGTCGCAAAGAGTTGGACACGACTGAGTGACTTCACTTTCACTTTTCACTTTCATGCACTGGAGAAGGAAATGGCCACCCACTCCAGTATTCTTGCCTGGAGAATCCCAGGGACGGGAGAGCCTGGTGGGCTGCCGTCTATGGGGTCGCACAGAGTCAGACACGACTGAAGTGACTTAGCAGCAGCAGCAAGGATCTAGAGAGGGTGCAAATAATCTTGAGAGATAAATGTCAGGTCCTGATAGAGATCAGTGAGGGATGAAACCCTTTCAGGTGATGGCCTGGGCCAGTCACACAGCCCGAATTTGATCTGAAAGACAACCTGCCCCACTGTTGCCATAGAGAAGAGGGGCAGAAGGGGGCTTTTATCATGCTTTGAACTAGGTACCAGGTGGACCTATCCTGGGTGAAGCCTCTCTTCTCCCTTCATTTTATAACGGAAGTGCTCTTTCGTGTGGAGAACTCATTCCATATAGAAAAAAGGCTGATTCCACCTAGGGTGGTCAGTCTTCCAGGTTTGCCTCAAACTGAGGGGGTTCCCTCGAGCACAGACTCTCAGCTTTAAAATGATTCCAGGCAAACTGGGACAAGTTGGTCATGCTGCCCTGCATTATAACCAACCTTCATTCCAAAGGGCTTCCCTTGTGGCTCAGCTGGTAAAGAATCTGCCTGCAATGCGGGAGACCAGGGTTTGATCCCTGGGTTGGGAAGATTCCCTGGAGAAGGGAAAGGCCACCACCCACTTAAGTAGTCTGGCTTGGAGAGTTCCATGGACTATACAGTCCTTGGGGTTGCAAGGAGTCGGTCACGACTGAGCGACTTTCACTTTCACTTTCATCCTAAAAGACCTCACTTATCACCCCAAGTCTAGGCAATGGAAGTCTTCTCCAGGGCATTCTCCTCAGAGCTATCAGCAAAGAAGGTTCTATTGCTCCTGGCTGAACTGGATAGTCCAGTGGGATGGATATTATGTTCTGCCAATGGTCATTTCACCCACTACAGGGAGAATTTCTGTCTAAGAGATAAAAATGAATCCTGATCCTCGATTGTCACCTCAATCCAGTGAGCCTGAACTTCTTTCTTCTGCACCAGGAGAGACTTAGAAACAGTGAATGGATCTTTGTCTTAATTTTTGGACAACTGGATGTTGTTCTTGGTTGGAATAACCTGGTTTTATCCTTATTAGAAACATGGCCCTCTTCCAAATAATACTTTCAGGATTTCTGTCCTTTGGTTGTTAAGGGCTTCCTATCCCATATCGTGTAACTTTGGGTGATTGGAAGGGCAAAGGATGGGAGTGGTAAATTTGTGGAATAAATTTGTGAAAATGCCGAGTCAGGGCTGAGTTAGGAAAGATGATTCTACAGCTGTAATTTTCGAGTTTTAGTGCATATAAGAATAATTTGAGCTGCTTATTTAAATTGCGTATTCCTGAGCCTATTTCCAGTGAATCTAACTCAGTAGGTCTGGAGTAGGGCCCAGGAGCAAGCCTATTAAGCAAGAATGTCAAGTGATTCTGATATAGCTGGTATCTAGAACATACTTTGAGAAATATTCCTCCACGGTATATTCAGAACAATATGCTTGAGATCAGGGGAAGTACCTTGATATTCTGGGTGTACTAGAATAGATGCAATGTGGACCATCTTTGTGGTCTGTAAATGTCTTTTGGGCCTTTAATGATGCTTGGCTTATTTTTCTTAAGCAGTTTGGTAAGCTTAGAAGTCAGGATGAAGAAATATGGCAGGAAGTATATTTATATATTCCTCCCACGTCTCTCCTGTAATATTCCGCAAACCCCAAAAGTACTACTGACTGTTGGAGCTTGGTGGCCAGCCCTATGTCATGAAATGTCTTAAGGGAAGATGATTCTGGAGGACTGACCTTTATAGTCTCACATTTGTGTTGATTCAGCTCATCAAAGAACCAGTGTTGCTAGCAGCAATTCTGTGTCATATGAGAGAATGGGCCAGAACTCCCTGGAGTTGTGAAAAAAATCATCTAGAATATGATTACACTTCAATTCAGCATGTAAAGAATGATGTTCCTCAGTTGGAGCACTGCCACAGACTGGTTGGGAGGAAGTCTCAGAATACCTGAATCTGTATTCTCAGAGAGATGAACACTCCTATAAGAAGTGGGACTCCCAGAACCAGGGTGGTAGCTTCCATGGTACTCTAAGTGTACTGGAACTTCTGATACTTCCTGCATATCTCAGGAACATTTTCCTTGGCTGCTGGTTTTTGGACAGAGTCCAGAAAAACCATAGACCTTTTAAGGGAGCAAAATGCCAGCTATGAGGCAGACCACAAATTATGAGACCTAAAGGAAAAAAATGGGATATATATAAGCTCAGGTTTATAGTCTTTTAGAGAAATAGAGTACTTATCATGAGTAGATAGTTCTCAAGGTTGGCCTCTTGTGGTTTCAATTCCAGTGGGGGCGTTAAAGTCTGCTGCAGTGTTTGGTTCCTGGGAATGCCATTCTCATGGAACGCAGTGGGCATGGAACTCCATGGAATGTTTTAAGTATGGGGAAACGTTGGGTAGAAGTAAATGTGGTCCTTAGTTATCAGTCAAAATGTATACTTCCCAAAGCTTCTCAGGTCAGTAGAAGTTGCTGAACTGTAGAATGCTCAAGGCAGATTCTAGGATTGCTCCCTGATGAAATTCATCCTTTGTTAGGGGGCTCATTGCATCAGAGTTGGATTTTTCCATTCACTTTCTCCAGTGCTCCATGTGCTCAGTCGCTCAGTCATGTCCAACTCTTTGCTACCCCATGGACTATAGCCTCCCAGGCTCCTCTGTCCATGGGGATTCTCCAGGCAAGAATACTGGAGTGTGTTGCCATGCCCTTCTCCACCTTTCTCCATTGGGGGTTTGTACATGGCATAGTGATTTGTCTGCCTAAATTCAAAGAGGAAGAGAAAGCTAGAGTCAATTTAGCCTAAGTGTATCAGTTTAAGATGGTGCCTGAGAAGGCCACCAAGTTTGAGAAAAATTATAGGTACACGTGAGCTGGTATTTAAGGGGCACTGAATCAGCTTCAGTCAGTAGGCACACTAATCTGGACAGAATCACAACTATATCCTATTAGGTAGCCCCAAAGGACTAACTATTCAGACATTCCTTAAACGCATTACCTAGAGTGGCTTTATTCCAATCCAGACCAAGTGAGCTAATTGAAATGAGTAACACAATATATAGAAAGAAGTTCATTTTTACAGGACCAAAATAACTTTTAGTCAAATGTATCAGTCTTTACAACATATTTTCATAGGAGAAATCCTGGCAGTGGGTCCAGCTGGTCTACCCACCACTACTATTTCTTAGCATTTTGTAACCAAGCAAGGGCATCATTGCCTCTGGCTCTGCATCATTGCTTTTTATGGTGTTTCTTCAGCTTGCAATTATTTCACTTTTTTCTTCATGTCAGAGCACCTACTTAAAATCTTGCTCTGTTTGTGCTATGTATATGTCCTTCTCAAGTGCAGTGTTAAATATACCTCATTTCTGGATAATTTAGTTTTCAGCAGCTCAACTTTCTACAACTGTGTGAAAATGTATCCCATTAGTGGTAGCTGGAATGTGTGTATTGTCAACTAGGCTTTAGGTAAACCACTATTTATAAAGGAATCAAAGTAGTCTTGGGGTTTCACAGGTGGCGCTAGTGGTAAAGAACCCACCTTCTAATGCAGGTTAGACATAAGAGACGCAGGTTTGATCGCTTGGTTGGGAAGATCCCCTGCAGAAGGGCATGGCAACCCACTCCAGTATTCTTGCCTGGAGAATGCCATGGTCAGAGAAGCCTGACAGGCTACGGTCCATAGGGTCGCACAGAGTCAGACATGACTGAAGTGACTTAGCACGCACACAAAGTAGTCTTAAAGAGACACTAAAAGCTTTCCCTTTAGAATAATTTAGAACCATATATTGAGTGCTGACAATACAGTATCAGGCATTGTGCTGAATACAAAACAATAGTATTTATTTAAAAACTCATTATGCATCAGACACTATGCTAAGCCCTTTATATTTCTTAAGAATTTTATTTATTTATGGCTGCTCTGGGTCTTTGTTGCTTTGTGAGGGCTTTCCTCTAGTTGCGGTGAGCAGGGGCTCCACTTCCTTGCAATGGACAGGCTTCTCATTGCAGTGGCTTCTCTTGTTGCAGAGCACAGGCTCTAGGTGGTTGGGCTTCAGTGGCTGCAGCACTTGGGCTCAGTAGGTGCAGCGCATAGGCTCTAGAGCATGGGCTTAGTTGCCCCGTGGCATGTGGAATCTTCCCAGACCTGGGATTGAACCCATGTCCCCTGCATTGGCAGGCAGATTCTTATCCACTGGGCCACCAGAGAATTCCTTAAGTCCTTTATATTATCATGTCATTCAATCTTTACAACAGTCCTGTGGAAGGCATACTATCTTTCTGATTTTCCAGATGAGGAACCTGAGGCATAGAGAGTAGCTTACCTAAGGTCTCAGAGCTAGTGCATGACAGCACTGGTATCCAAGCAGCATGACACAGAGCTCATGCTCTTAACCCTACATGTATGACCCACCTCATGCAACCTTCACCATAGTCTTATGTGTCTACATGATGACTGCACTTGTATTATTATCACAGATAACAGAAACTGAGGCTTTGGGGGAGTTATTTCCCTGAGTTGAATAAGTCAGAGAGTCATAATTTGGACCCAGGAAGTCTTATACTGCAATGCCCCTCTGCTCTTTCTTGCTATACTATACTGTTAGTAAGTGATGCAATAGATAATCAAATTCTGCCTGACTTCAGAATCCTTAACCAATTCAATCTGGAAAGTCAGCCTCAGGTGGTTTTCTTTGGTTGCTTATCTGCTGGTTTTGGGTACATGTGTACTAAGTGGAATAACTATTGTGGATATTTAACATTTAACTCCACTGGAATTATTGAAGAACTTTTAGAAACAGAACACCTTAAAACACTTTGATGAAAATTCAAGTTGATTATTCATTTGACAATATTGCCTTCCAGAGAGAGAGCAGATTAGAATGCCTTTGATAAAGAGCAGTCAGAAAGCTCTTTGATAATTTTGGAATTCTCCATTTGAAGAATTAGAGTCTAGTAGAGCTGAGAAAAATATACTATAAAATTATTGAGTTGGCCACAAAGTACATTCTCATTTTTCCATAACACCTTACAGGAAAACCAGAATGAATTTTTTGCCAGCCCAGTATAATAGCAGTCAATTAGGAAAAGCAATGCAAATTATAAATATTACGCTTATAAGCAATCTTTCTTCTGAAATCCTACTGTTGCCACCTTCATGCTTTGCAGATGACTGCCTTATGCTTAATCATCTGACATGAATCTCTCTCATCTCCAGCTCTAACTTTTCTTTATCTCCCTTATAGTATCTCTTTTTTCTATCTCTGAAAAAGAATTAGGTTTTCTACATTCTAAATTTAATCCTTACCCTCATGGGCCTATACCTAGTCCTATGGAGGTCCTATGGAGAGACTAGATTGGGTAGGACTTTTTTCTAGGCTAGATGAAAGCTGAAAAAACTCTAGAAGTGAGTGTGAGCTGTGGACCAAGAGGGAGGCCAATGTATCAGAGGTAAGTATCAAGCATCTGCTGCAAGGAGAGCTTTCCAGGCTCCAGAGCAGCAGTCAGGATCCAAGGAATGCAGGAACAGACCAGAAAGTGATGTTGTGGTATGTCAAGATAAAATGAATTAATATTAATACATAGGCAAAGACAAAGAGAGGGGGTGGGTAGTTGCTTCTTTGGGGCGATAGGTATAGTGGGCAAGGAGAACCAGGTGCTGATTCTATCTTCATCCACCGGCTTAATCAATTGTTTCCTGTCCTTCTTGAATCTACAGTCCCCTCTCTCCATTGTATTCTCCCCTTAGCCTATATGTTTCTCCTGTCTTTTTTCTAAAAGCCCACACTTTCCTTTAATCCCTTTATTTCTTTAAGCAAGTATCACCTTTCTTCCCTATCCCTCCCCTAGCGGCCAAATTCAATGACGAATTTAGTCATCATTATCATCAGGCTTTCTGTTGGCTTAAATATTGTTGAAAGTGCCCACACTTGAAATTCCTCCCTTGAGTGTGCTCCCTCCCTCTGTCTTCTTTCTTCTTCTCTGAACTCCAATAAATAAGTATTTCTTAAGGATGTGTTCTTGGCCAGCTTCTCATATCTCTATGTACTGTCTCCCCCGTCTCCTGGCAGATTCATCCAACCTTATAACTTGGATTATTCCCCCTACCTAGATGATTCCTAACTCTCAATCATCAACTTTGGTTTTGGCCTCCTTTTCTTTTTTTAACCTCCTTTTCATATTCTAGTAGTCAGCTAGATACCTTCATCTAAGCATCTCATCTATACTTTTAGGTTCTGCTTGGCCAAACATTAACTAGCTATTCTTCTACAACCAGCTTTTCTTCCTGTGTTTTAAAATTTCCATTAATGACATTTATGAATTATCTGTCCCCCAAATTCTTTGGATCAATTTTTACTCTTCCTGAATTCAGTCAGTTACCAAGTTCAGTTGACTGAAATATTCCTAGTATTTGTCCCCCCATTTATATTATCATTTCCTCTTTCTCAGTGCCCTGCATCAAAACAACTTTAATAGCCTGCTAGTTGTCCCCTTTACCATTAGTTTTCTTCCTCTCAAATCCATTTTAACTGCTACTGTCTTTTCCTGAATGACATCTATTTACATCTCATTAAAACTCTTTTTAAAAAAAATCCAAAGACTAACCTGGCATCTAGGTCCTTCACAACCTGAGCCCAACCAATTTTTCTATTTTTAATTCCCACTTTACATACATTTCGCTCTAGAAAAATGTACCTAGTCACTCATCTCTGTAAGTGCTCTATAATTGTACTCTTCCATGCCATGGCTATTCCTTAGATCAGAATGATCTCTATTCATCAGTCCCTCATGTACAAATCCTACAGTTTCCAAAGCCTCGCTCAGATACCTTGCTTCCCATGAAGCTTTTGAGCTATGAGGGGAGCCCTTAATATCTGCACTTGGCAGTAATTTGCCACATCACTTTATCTGAGCTTTTTTCCTCATGCTTATAATCTTCTACCTTGGATTTTGATTTTTCTTGGATACATTTTATTATCTCCATGATTTGATCATAAACATCTTGAAAAATTGATTAATCTTTATATTCTCAAAGTGCCTGATATGAATATTTGAACAGCTTATTAAGACTTACCAAATATCCCCTCTTTATATTTCCCAGTATCCTTTAGACTTGGGATGTATAACCTGTTCTGACCAATATTCTATAAGAAGTTACATGTGAAACTTTCATTATGAAGTATTTTGGAACGGATGAGTATTCTACACTCTTTCTTCCCTTTTCCCCTTCTATGACAACCTACAGAGCTGTGTGTTCCAAATGGTTTAGTGGTAAGTTGATGGACCATTGTAAACATTTTCACAATTGCAGAGATAGTTTCTGCCACACTGTCACAGTCTGCAAGGCTTGTTGAGCATGTCCATAATTTGCTGAAATATATTCAGCCCTGGGAAAGTTAAGAATTTTCCCTTGACTCCAAAGGGCCTGCAGTTGCAATCCTGTGGGCTGTCCTCCCTGGGAAGCATGAAGTGCTGGCTCTTCTCTTCCTTTTATCAAAATCTAAGCTTAACTTAGTAAAGCTGTCTCATGACTCACTATATGATAGTAATACTGTGAATACTGAGTTAGCTTTTGGGGGGATGCTACCATTTACAGCAGTTCTGACTTTCCAAATTTATAAAATAAGGATGTTGAATTTCCAACACCAATGACAAACTAGAGTAGGAGCAACATTTGTCTGCAAGGTATTTCTAGTCTCCAAAGTAAAGTTGTACAGGAAACCTTGATTCTTGATTCTGTTGAAGAATAACATGATTTCAGAGTATCATCTAGATGTTTCTACAGAGTAATTGATTCTCTATATAAGATAGTTGGCCTATTGCTTTTATTTTATTTTATTTTTTTTTTATATTTTAATGATCTTTGCATGTCTTCCCTTGTTTTATTTATTTATTTATTTTAGTTGGGGGCTAATTACTTTACAATATTGTAGTAGTTTTTGCCATACATTGACATGAGGCCTATTGCTTTTAAAACAGAGAGCTAACCCCTTGACTGATATTCAAGGATGTTAGCCTGTTTCAAAGACACAGAGCCCAATGTGCTTCCTTTTGCATATTTATTCAAGTAAGTGTTTCTTTTTACTGACTGTGTGTATATATCATAAACCATCTCCACACTAGGGACATCTGTCTGGAACCTTCTACTATCATCAGGAACTTCCTTAGGTTATTTTCCCAGTTATGATAGGCTTATCTTGATTTATCACTGTCTTAAACCTGTAACAAAATAGGGCTCAGTGAGACAGATAATCAACAATAGGACAGTTCATAAAGCATACAAGCCACAGAGTTGGCATGGTCCTTTCTGCTCTGCGACAATAGTGGTCAAGATATTATATTATGGTGTATGTGGAATTAGAAGACTAGCCTGGCTCTGAGCCCTTTTGCCTCAATATTCCCCTTAATCCCCTTGGCACTTTCATGTAAACTCAAGCTTTCTGGCAAGTACTATTTCAGGCTCCCACTTAGAGTGGATTTCTTGACTAGTCCCTAAGTTTGATGAATAAACTTTTTTATGGATAAAGAGCTTCAAGAAAGAAAAGAAAGAAAATATTTTATCCTCAGACCAGGATAACCCCAAAGAAGCCCCAGGACTGGGATTTCCTAACATATCTTTCAGGCCCAAAGATGAAGGCATGTTGTCTGACAAGACTACAGACCCTTGGAAGATGCGTGATGAAAGGTGGTATGACCCTCTTCCCCAAGAGAGGTTGGGGCCACATGAGTAAAGTCAGAGCCTCTTAAATTGGAACTAATCCAATAAAGTATGAGTCAACCACTAATCTGGGGTTGCGGTGTTTACAGCCTAAAGTTAGAAGAAAACGAGTTTTTGGCTAATGCTCATACTGAGCTGTCCAGGGTTCTGACTTTGGCACAGGACATTCCAACCCTTGGGTCTGATGCTGGTGATTTTGCTTTAAATTCTGAATACGTTGGATGTAGTTTCTTACCACTAATTTAACTATCTCTCTAGTTTACCTTGAGCTTTATTCATCTAGGCTATTGTTAATAACATACTGCATTATTGTTGTTGTTTAGTCGCTAAGTCATGTCTGATTCTTTTGCAACCCCAAAGAATGCACCCCACCAGGCTCCTCTGTCCATGGGATTTCCCAGGCAAGAATATGAAGTGGGTTGCCATTTCCTTCTCCAGAGGCTTTTACCAACCCAGGGATAGAACTCACATATTCTGTATTGGCAGTCAAATTCTTCACCAATGAGCCACCAGGGAAGCCCCACAAACTGAAAAATTGATTATACCTTGTCAGGACTTGTAAGTTGGAGAGCATGAGTTGTTTCATTTCCACTTTTCACTTTTATGCATTGGAAAAGGAAATGGCAACCCACTCCAGTGTTCTTGCCTGGAGAATCCCAGGGACGGGGGAGCTTGTTGGGCTGCCGTCTACGGAGTCACACAGAGTTGGACACGACTGAAGCGACTTAGCAGCAGCAGCAGCAGCAGCAGCAGCAGCATGAGTTATAGAATCAAAAGACTTAGACTTTAATAACAACTGCATTAGCCATGTGATTTTGAAGAAGCCTCTGAAGATTTTTCAGAATTTTGGTTTTCTCATCATCCCTGAACAATAAAGTATGAAAAATATCTACAACATGAATGACAAAAATATGATACAAAAAGCATTTTAAAATAGCTGGGAAAAAATACCTGATTGGAAAAGAAAACACGGGTCACAAAAGGAAATTTACAAAATAAGAAAGTCAAATTATCCACAAGATATGTAAAAATTAACTCAAAGTGGACCAAAGACCAGATTATAAGATCTGGAACTACAAAACACTTAGAAAAAAACATAGCTGTAAAGTTTTTGACCTTGGTTTAGGCAATTGTTTCTTAGATATGACACCAAAATCACAAGTGACAAAAGATAAAATAGATGAATTGAACTTCATAAACAGTTTTGTCTTGCAAAGGACACCATCAAGAAAGTCAAAAAGGCAATCCACAGAATGAAAGAAAAATATTTGCAAATCATATATTTAATAAAGGACTTTTATCCAGATATTTAAATAAGGTTTACAACTCAATATTAAAAGAAAAATAACCCAATTTTTAAATGGGCACAGGATCTGAATAGACATTTCTCCAAAGAACATATACAAGTGGCTGATAATCACATAAGAAGATGCTGAATACCATTAGCTATCAGGGAAATGCAAACTAAAGCCACAATGTGCTACTACTTCACACCCACTAGGATGGCTGTAATAAAAAAGGTAATAACAATTGCTGGCAAGGATGTGGAGAAATTGAAGCACTCAAACACTGATGATGAGATTTTTAAATGGGGCAGTTCATTTGGAAAACATTATGACAGGTCCTCAAGTAATTAAACAGACTTCCCATAAGTCCCAGCAATTCTAATGCTAGGTATATACCCAAAAAAAAAGCATACCCACAAAAACTCGTACACAAATATTTATAGAAGAATTACTTATAATAATCAAAAAGTAGAAATAACCTAAATGTCTACCAACTGATGGATGGATGAGCAAATTGTGTTACATCCATACAGTGGAGCATTATTCATCAATAAAAAGGAATGGAGTGGGGACTTCCCTGGTGGTGTAGTGGCTGAGACACCATGCTTTCATTGCAGGGGGCCTGGGTTTGACCCCTGGTCAGGGAACTAGATCCACATCCCACTAAGAGTTCTCATTCAGTAACTAAGACTCGGTGCAGTCAAAATAAATAAATAAAAAAATATTTTTAAAAAAGGAATGGGGTACTGATATATGTTATAACATGGATGGACTTTGAAAATCTTATGCTAAGGGAAAGAAGCCAGTCACAAAAGGGTATCATTCCATTCATATGAAGTGTCCCAAATGGGCGAAATTATGGAGTCAGAAAGTAGATGAGTGATTGCAAAGGACTGAATACGAAGTGATGGGGGTAGAGAGTGACTGCTAATGGGCATGAGGGATTTTTTTTAGATTGATGAAACTGTTTTAAAATTGACTGTGGTGATGATTGCACAACCATATGAAGACACTTAAAATCATTGAAATATATACTTTAAATTGTAATGTATGCAAATTATGTCTTAAAAAATCTGTTATTTTAAAAAATACAAATTATCAAGAAGCACATGAAAAAACTTTAAATTCACTGGTCATCAAATTAAAAAAATCAATTAAGAGATATCATATCTCTTATCAAATTTTGGAAATTAAAAGCATGTATGTGTGTGTATTAAATGAGATCTGTTTGTAAACTTCAAAGAAACTATTCAAACAAAATTTACCTTTATCATGTATATATTTGCTTCTTAAGCTCAGAATGTTTAAAAGATGCTTTGTGAGTCCAAAGTATGGAGATTCTAGTTACGTATCTCCCAATTCATGTTTTTGCCCAAAGATATTAAAAAGTCTTTGCAGCTTTACTCAGATGTGCAAATTAAATAAGAAAAAGGAAACTGGGTTCAATGAAAAAAGTAATCAACTCTCTTTTTCCTACCCCTACTGGAGAACATTAGAAGCATCTATATTTTATCCCTTTGGATGCAGATTAACTAACAGCAGCCACTCCCCATGGACAGAAGGAGCCTGGTGTGTTCCCAATGTGCTGTGTGACATTTGTGAATGCTATAGTGGTCTTCTGGCAAAAACATAGCTATCTCGGGCACCAGCCTGTAGCCTCTATAAATTAGTTTCAGTATAAACATTTTTTAATCGTAGGAGGAAATTCAAGAGCTTCTAGACATTGTGGAAGAGTGAAAACCATGTTGCAAATGAATGGGATGCTCCACAGACAAATTAAGCCCTGAACCAACCCCACACATCATGATCTCAGAGAAATCTGAGGCTCTAGTGTGAGTCTCATCTTGAGCCAAATACTTATTTTACTAAGTCGATGGGAGTGTTTCCACAGTTGCATTCTTCTCTCCTAAAAAGGTTCAAAAGTAGAGCCTTGGCTTGGGTGCTAACAGTTTTTAAATTAATCAGAGAAGGCAAATACTTGGCATATACTGCCATGCTTCCTTCACTTGCCTGAGTGTAACTATTGCTTACTTTTCTAGACACTCTATTTTACTGACTGTGAATGTGATCTAAGACTCTTTCTCAACACAGTGCCGCAAGCATTCATTACTAATCTATCAATGAGTTCTATTTACCATTCCTGATGTAGAAAAGGCAAATTGAAATATGTGTACATGCCTACATGTGTGTGTTTTACACAACTACTTAGAAGAACCTTTGCAGTGTATTTATCTTCATATTTATCTTACCTTACATGAAGAATATAGAAACTACTAGTAGAAAGAGATCAATAGTCATTCAATATCATTCTTTATCTAATTTACTTTGAATGCCTGAAGTGGTTACTGTTGACTCTCTGGTCTTTACAAATATAAATACTCAGGCAGAGCTCTAACCATTATAAGCCATTTTCTAAAAATAATTTGGCATGTGCAATTATATCTTAATAACATGCATTACCTATGTCTACTCATTTAGTGCTCCCCTAAACCCTTTGCAGAAGGTGCTATTAAAATATCCAGATTATAGTTGAGGAAACTTAGGCACAGAACAATTAAATTTCATTTTGAGGCTGGAAAGGATTTCATTGGTTAAGTGTTACTTGTGATGCTCTTTCTGATGTCCCCACACTGCTTTCCCCATGATATAAGCTTTGGTCCAAGTTAAGAAGCTAGTGTTAAATGCTGTTCACCAGATTCCTTCTTTTGAAACAGTGAACAAAACTTCTCTTCCAAAAAACAATAGCTTAAGACAAAACCTGACAGTTCTTTTGTCTCAACTCTCCTTGCTATGAATCCTTTAAAAGTGCCAACTCCGTTTTTCTTTGTCTCAAAAGAATTTTGGAAAAACTCATAACTTAGAGCAACTCTGTAAGCCCTGGAATCCCATTGTTGCCTATGTGTTATGTCCATACATCTTCAAATGAGTCAAGCTTTGTTAGTTCACAGGGGTGCAAATGTAAAATAAATGAAACTGATAGACATTGGTAATTTCAAGTCATAGCATAAACTTGAAAATTTCTTCACCCAAATAGATAATTATTTGTCCACATCCAGAGGTAGAATGTAATGAATAAAGATAGTTGTGAAAATTGCTAAAACTGAACAGTGTGAACACCTCTTTTCAGCAGAGCAAAATAGAATAATTTATCAAGGCAGAATTTCAATTAAATGGTAAATGGAAATGAAATTTTTCAATCAAAATGGAAAATTTCAATTTTCTCTAACAATTAGAATCTGAATATACTTTAACTGGCTATTTCTTCCACACATTCTCAATTAGAGTATTGATCAGTATCTGATGAAATATGAAAAAGATTTGGAATCATATCCCCAAACTCCTTATCAATTTAGTTATAAGGAAGTTGTGAAGCTTGCAGAGTTTCTTCAGTTTTTTTAAGTGATGACTTTCATTAATGTTTGTCAGAGAAACAAAATAACATTCTCCATATAACTCTGTATGTAATTCACTTATCATAAAATTCTCAAATATTCAGTACTCATCGATAACTACTTAATATTAAATCATTAGTTTTCTATATTTTTGGCATGTTGTCATTAATGAAATTGTGAGAAATTTCCATCTGATATTTCTGATGTTCTAAACAATAGATTTGAAAAAAAAACCTCACAAATGCCTCCTGGTTATGTGAAAGGATTAATCTTCATGGAAAGACAGCAGTGTAATAGCTTTTCACCTTAAAGATTTCTTAAAACAGGCTCATTTTTTCCCAAGGAAAGATTTGGAAAACCCTGACGGTTCAGGATAACCAATTTTTGTTTGTTTGTTTGTTATTGTTGAAGGGGATAACTTTAAAAAATAGATTTATTGAGGTAAAATTGACAAACACTGAATCACACATATTTATAGTAAGTGAACTTATGAACACCACAATCAAGCCAATGGACACGTCTATCATAAGTTTTGAAGCTACCAATAATGTAAAATACTGGTGATCATCACATCCCCAGGGGTATCTGGCCCTAGAAGGCCATGTATATTCTTTATTGAGTGAACACATTTTCTGTTAATTGTCACTGAATAGAACAAAGGGTTGGGCAGAATTCAGGCTTTTAACTTTCAGTATTTTTGAGGAGTATCTGCATGGTGCTGAAGTTGGCCTTGGAATACATGAAAATTGACATGCATGAAATCCTCAGCATGTCTATGGTGGCTTAGCAGTTCCACAAGCCTTATAGAAGCTTGCCCCATGCCCTACCTTTTCTAGAGAAGGAGCTTATTCCTCCACCCTGTGTTATTATTTTTTCCAACCACATCATTTCATAGACAATTTAGGAACCAATAAAGCACAAGTCTTATTTGAAAAGATGTATCTAACTATAGGAATAATACATTATAAGCCAAGTCACTTCCCTTCTCTGAGTTTCTGTTTATCTGTCAGGTATCTTCCATCTTATCAGAGAGCTGTAAAGGAAAATGGGGGCGAGGGAAGCAGCAGCAAGCTTCCTGGAATGTCCAGCTTCTCAAATAAAGCAGACTGTACAGACAGCTTATAATCTGTATGGCTTTGGCTCAGGGTTTCTGAAAGGAAACATAAGTTGTTTTTGTCCTGCCCATTGCTATCTTACTCGCTCTCAGTGCTGGTAGGAATGAAGTCTGGTAAGCTTTTCTTCGGAGGCTTTCCTGATAGCTCTTTCCTGTACTCCACTATTCTTGGTTCTGTTTTGGAAATAGTTTAAGGATGCAACATTTAACCCCAGCGTTGCAGATTCCCTCGTCTCCATCTGTCAACCCCACTTCCACCCCTCCCCGCCAAGACCAGTCCCCTCCACAGATGATACTGGTCACCTCAGAACTGTGGCCTTGATGGCTCCAGTTTCCTTTCTTTGCCTTGGGTCCCAGGACACCAGTCCGGGTTTAACTTTATGAGTTGGATGGGCAGCTTGCCTAATTAGTCACGTTTCAGCTAGGGGCTGCTTCTACCTGCTCATCCTCTCTGGTTCCTCCCCACCTGAGAGGAAGATTCAAGTGGATTTGGCACATCTCCTAAATCGAGGCCTGCCATTAGTAGGCCGGGGGCTGACGTATGCAAAGGAAGACTCAGACCGAGCAGGCCTTTTTCACCTGCGTAATAACAGGCTTGGGAGTAGCGAGGCGGCCGAGGCGGCGGCGCCAGGAGTAGGAGGAGGAGCGCGGGCAAAGGCCGCCGCGGGGCCGGGAGGAAGAGGAGGGGGAGGAGGGGGAGGAGCTGAAGCGCCGAGAGCGGTAGGCAGCAGCTCGGCCGGAGTTGCAGCAGCGGCGGCGGCGGCGCTCACACCGCAGCCTCCCCAAGCCCCGAGTCCCGGCGGGGGCGGCAGCAGCGAGCGCCCGCCCAGTCACTGCACCTCGGCCCCGCCAAGCCGCTGTCGCCGCGCGCGGGGAACTGCCAGCCATGGCCGCGCCGCCGGATCCCCGAGACGAGCTGCTGCCGCTGGCCGGCCCCGGGTCCCAGTGGTTCGGGGACCGGGGGGAGGGGGAGGACGAAGCGGGGACGCCGAAAGGAGCCAAGCCCGAGACGCTGGCAGGGGAGCCCGGACCGGGGTTGGGCGCCGGGGTCGCAGAAGCTGCGCCGCGAGAACTGGGCTCGGGCCCCGCCCGGCCGCCGCCCGTTGCCATGGAAACTGCATCCACAGGTAAGGCGGGCGGGCGCCGCTGCCTCGCAAATGGCGTCTGGGACTCGGGTCTCCTAGCCGGCCCCCTTCTCTGCAACTCACCTATGTACCTCTCTGCAACTCACCTATGTACCTCTCTCTTCAGTACCAACCTTAATCCGTCCCCGCCCCCCCTCCCTTCCCTTCACCACAGGCGCCTGTAAATATTAAAGGACTGGTAGGAACAGCAATTTTATTTTTTTCCAAAGGCTCAGAAGAAAACGAAATACTATTGATCCTTTTATTTCATTATGGTTATTTTTCTGGCTTTCAAAGTTGTCCTCAGAGGCAAACCGCAGCATCCTGGCCGCTGGCGCGCCTGTGTACAAGTTCCTTCCTTGGGACTGGGGGCTGTAGGGCCCGCTTGGCCAGTTGGGACGATTTGGGGAGGGGGCGTGTTTACTTGCAGGGCTCGCGCCCGCGACAGGGGAAGCTGACGATAAAGCGACCGGCAGGCCCGCTGCCCCTAGACCCGGCCCGATCTAGGGCAGATATGTGACTTTAACTCTGCCTTTCCTTAACCTCCGAGAGTCGCCACACCCTACTTCCTCCCATTTCCCTTCCTCTCCTCTAGCTCCCCGGGCGCTAAACTGAAACGCCGAGGTGTGTTTAATTCCGGAGGGACTGCGAAGCCAGAATGGTGGGAGTTGTGGCGGTCCCCCGCCCAGAACCCTTCTTTTTCAGCTCCCCGATGCTCCCACCTCGAAGGGAGCTTTGAAACTTGGAACCCTAATATAGAGCGGCCGCTGGCTGCGGTGCTAGAGATTGTTGAGTGGCGGTGGGTGTAGCTAGGAGGCACAGTTTGCCAGCAGTCTGAACCAACAAGGGCGTTGGGAAATTGCCCTGGGTTTGTCCTCTCTCCACCTGATTTCACCTTCTGAACTGGATCCCAGCGGAGACCTGAGATCTTGAAGCATCCTGCCCAAAGGATGCCTGAAACGAGCTTTGGGGTGGGACTGCCGGCTTAGGTAACTCCGTGTTTCCAAGGAGCGGGGAGAGGGTGCTGTGTTGTGTAGTTCTCCGAGAAAGCTTTGCCGGGTGGAATGAGAGTTGTGTAGTTTTGGAAATGTAGCTCTTGAAGGCCGGGTGCTAGGTGATCCTGGGGGAGCGGAATGGGGTCGAGACTGGCATGCTTGTTCATGGCAGCTGATTTAGGGAAACCCTTTTCTTAAGCCACTGCCTCTCTTAGGGGTCACATGAAGTGCTCTAGGTAGTCTTGATTATGCTCTAGTACAAAAGATTTGAGCTGAGGAAAGGAGATTTAGGGAATGTTTTGAATTAAACATTCTGAAGGGAAAAGAAAAAGACCATATACAAACAAAAAAGACAGGAAGACTCAAAAGCAGAAAACCACATTTGTCCAATATTAGTTATTATATGGGGGAGGGGAGGATTCACGACTAAGAGCTTAACTTAATCTAAATGAAAACAAAACTTTATAATTGCAAAAGAAGATGGCAGAAGCTAATAGACAAAGGAAGGTACTTTTTTGGTTGGTTTGCCATCAGCATTCTTCGTTGAAAGTAGCTCCTAGTACAGAACCTCTATCCACCATCATCAAAATAAATCATTTATAAACATTGCCCACCTCTCATTGGTGTGATCAGGGTCAGGTGAACTAAGGAGAGGAAGCTAGCTTCCTCTCAATAACATACTATCCACTAAAATAGTTGCTATATATAAAATGCTTAGAACAATTGTGACAAAGTAGGCATTTACAATTTTTAACATTATTACTATTATTATAGAAATAGTTTGTTAAATATATTAGGGATTTCCTACCCTAGGCAACAAATATATTAGTAAAATTAAACATAATGCTGAGTTTGGATGGGAAAAGAATGAAGGGAGGGGGACGAAGCATAAGTTTGCAATTTATACAGAAATTTTAAAGTTTATTATTGCTGCTTGAAGGAATTTGTCATATATTTATTGGTTATTTAGTGTTTTCAGTTTGCATTCAGTGTTCAGTATGGGCTGTTATAAGAGGCCTAGATGCCAGAAATGATATCTAAATAAATTACTAGATCTTGAAAAGAATCAAATAAAATCTGAGCCAGCTTCCTTATCTGTATTTTAACAGTTCTATTGCAATAAGTAAAGTTAGCAGGTGCATCCTCAACTTAATCAGAGACAAAATCCAGGGGAGGCCTATTAAGCTCATAATTTTACTTTTTTAAAAGAATGATGCTCTTTGGGACTCATATCAAACTAAGAAGTTGAGTGTGATGCACTGTAAACAAATTTTGTTTCCTTTTCAAATGGAATTCTAAAATGTAAGACAGATACCGATGTTTTAAAACTTTTTTTTTTTTCCTGAAAAACACCACTAATCATGCCATCTGGACAGAAATTCTGTGATTCATTTTTATACATTGATGGTAATTAAAGTTTTTAAAGAAACATTTCTAAAAATATTTTTCTATGATGTCCTGGAATGAATATATGTTTAAATATCATTAGCATTGCATGCGGAGAAGGCAATGGCAACCCACTCCAGTACTCTTGCCTGGAAAATCCCATGGACAGAGGAGCCTGGTAGGCTGCAGTCCATGGGGTCGCTAGGAGTCAGACACGACTGAGTGACTTCCCTTTCACTTTTCCCTTTCATGCATTGGAGAAGGAAATGGCAACCCACTTCAGTGTTCTTGCCCGGAGAATCCCAGGGACCGGGGAGCCTGGTGGGCTGCTGTCTATGGGGTCTCACAGAGTCGGCCATGACTGAAGCGACTTAGCAGCAGCAGCAGCATTGCACAATAAAACTCCATCAGTACTGTATTTCCAGGTATTCTCATTGCTTCTGTCCCTTTAGTGGGATGAAAATGTTCTCAACAAAAAGTAACACTTTATTCTAAGGCTACAATTTTTCGTGTCTAAAATTGATAATGGGCATATGATATGATGTCTGTTGCCAAGGGAACATTTAATGCACCATGTGTAGACTACAACATGTTAGGTTGTTAATCATGAATCAGTGCCATCATCTAGTAACATTATACAAAGGGTGTTAAGAGCAACTGTTTTGTTTTTTCATGATCAGTTATTTTATTCCTGAAAACTATTCAAAAGGAGCATACAATAACACAAGGATAGAAGAATGGCCCTTTGTTTAAAGGAAGAATTTAAAATAGAACATTTGAACAAAATGCAATGGTAAGATGTTAACTCATTGGCCACTTTAAAAATTAACTCATTGATTGATTCATGCATGGAAGGCAAAATAAATAAGAGAATTGAGAATGGCTGGGAGAAATCAGCCCAGTGTGATGATTTGCTTTAGTGATATTGACCTATAGATAATTTACCTTAAATTTCTAGATGATTGCTGAGTTGGGGGTGACAGGGAGAGAGAGAGAGGGAAGGAGGAAGAGGGACAGAGAGAGAAATTTTCCTAATTTACTTGGACCACAGTACTCATAATTTTCAAATGCTGAATATGATACTCTATTGGAAAAACTATTCTTAATCTATCATGATTAAATACCTTTCAGAAATGTTTATATATGCTGTGTTTATTCTGTTTAATATCTTAAATTGTACCACACATATTACCAATCATATTTTAAAATCCACATAGAGGCAAGATTGACTCTTTTCTTGTGGATATGTCCGATAGATGTGTAAGTATTTTTTTTTTTTTTTGGAGTCATTTCCAGCAATCCTCTTCAGAAGGTATAGATTTCAATCTTCTGTTTTCTTTCGTCTTTTAAGAAAACTGCAGTTCTGTTGAAATGGGAGGGAACACTGCATTTACTTTTACAGTATTTTACAGAACCTTTAAGAAAATAAGAGTTTCTAATGCAATTTATTTCTCTGGGCATAGACTCTGAATATAATCAGTGACATTTCTGGCAGTAACTACGGTGCATATCTTTCATATTGGGAATTCAAATTGGTTAAATTAAAATTTAGAAACACATATGCTAAAAATACATTGATAAATAACCTTTATCAGAGCTTTCTGCATAACTTCCTCTTCATGAACTCACTGTTCCAGAAACCCCATCCTTATCATTGTCCACAAATACAGCATGAACCTTTCTGCTCCCATCTCTTTTTTAGGCTGTTCATCTACTTCTGACTTTGAGGATTTGAAAAGAGTGGATTATTTTGTTCACTCTACTGTCTATCTTGTATAGCCTGGATTATGGAAAGTGTTTATTATCTATAAAATGAGAGACCATTGTGATTCAACTCAATTTAGTAAACATTTCCTGAATGCCTCCTTTGTGTAAGGATCGTACTGAACACAAGTTGTAGTTTCCTAGAACATGTGTATCTTTCTGTTTCACATTAGTATTTAGTTAAATAGGTTTTGTTTTGTTTTTTTCATTTTCCTTATTCCCAAGTCACTGCTGGAAGCTTGTTTAGAAGGGTATTATAACAATCTAACCACACTGGCACACAGGCGTGAGTTACTTTTCTGAGGTCAACACTGAATAAATAAATATTACCATAGGTTGCCCAAAGTGCACAACTGGAGGAAAATAAAATCCATCGATCTACCTAACTATCTAGCTAATTCTGTCTTTATAGAAATAGCTGGCTGAATAGTACTCAAAGATCCTTGTATTAGTTAGTTGTGCTTTTATTTTAAAGTTAAAGGAAATTATTTCAGTGGTGACTAAGGAAGATTTGGAAAAGGCACTATAAAATATAGACAGCAGTGTAAATAAAAGACCTATTTCAAGAGACTAATATATCTACATAGGAATGCTCTCTGTGAAAGAACATGGTCGAAAGATGTAAGACAACTGATTTTATTTGTTTAAATAATCTTTGGGGGCAAAAAGAACAATGAGAAGAACATGAACTGGAGAGGCTCACTGCTTGTGGAAGATGCTCTAGTGAGAGTAATGAAAAAAGGAGAGGGAAGAGTTTCTCAATTCATATTTAACCTATGTTATTTAAAGTGGATAGTGATCATTTTGAAGTGTATACAAATATTGAACCACTATGTTATGTAACAGGAACTAACATAGTGTTGTGGGTCAGTTATACTTCAAAAACAAACAAACCCATAGAAAAAGAGATCAGATTTGCAGTTGTCAGAGGCTTGGTGGGTGGAGGGAGAACTGGATGAAGGCACTCAAAAGGTACACACTTACAGATGAGATAAGTAAGTACTCAGGATATAATGTACAACATGACAGGTATAATTAACAGTGCTGTATGTTATATATGAAAGTTGTTAAGAGTGTTAATCCTTTAATCTTGTGTCTGTATGAGATAATGGAAGTTCACTATAAGTTATTGTGGTGATCATTTAAAAATAAATAGTTAAAGTGGGTGTGAGTGAGTGAAAAGTCACTCAGTCGTGTCTGACTCTTTGCGACCCCATGGACTATACAGTCCATGGAATTCTCTAGGCCAGAATACTGGAATGGGTAGCCTTTCTCTTCTCCAGGGGATCTTCCCAACCCAGGGATCAAACCCAGGTCTCCCACATTACGGGCATATTCTTTACCAGCTGAGCCACAAGGGAAACCCATTAAAGTGGGTTATAATTCTTAAGTAGGACAATAGAAAACATACAGAAAGACCGGAAGCCCAGGATAAGTAAACAGCAAGTAAAATCCTGTACCACTGCTCTGATAAGCTTGGCTCTTCCGAGCTGACTACTTTGCATGTGGTATAGAATGAGTGCAGTGAGCAGTTTTAATGTCATTCTAGTATCTCTTGAGAATAAGACTAATTTTAGAAAAGCTGAAATGGGGAATGGTTTTAAAAAATGAGAAAAGGATAGATATTAAAAACTTACTAAGCCAATATATTTGTTGCTGAGTGCTTGTAGATCTAAGAATGCATTATTATGCCAAATATTTTTATAAACCGTAGAACATAATAAACATGCTGATTGCCAGCAGTTTCCATTGATTCACTAAAAAAAATAATGCCTATAAAACATTATTTCTATTTTTCATATTCTGGATCAGCAACATATGCACAGCATGTAGTATGCCCAGGAACTTTAGAAGTACCCAGCTTACTTTAGAAAGCACACTAAAAAAACAAACAACCCAATCAAAAAAATGGGCAGAAGACTTAAATAGACATTTCTCCAAAGAAGACATACAGATGACCAACAAACACATGATAAGATGCTCAACATCACTAATTATTAGAGAAATGCAAATCAAAACTACAATGGAGTATCACCTCACCCCCATCAGAATGGCCATCATTAAACAATCTACAAACAATAAATGCTAAAGAGGGAGTAGAGAAAAGAGAACCCTTTTGCACTGTTAATAGGAATGTAAACTGATAAAGCCACTAAGGAGAACAGTATGGTGGTTCCTTAAAAAATTAAAAATAGAACTTACCACATGACCTAGTAATCCCACTGCTAGGCATATACCCAGAGAAAACTGTAATTCAAAAAGACGCATGCACCCCAACGTTTATTGCAGCATTATTTACAATACCCAGGACTTGGAAGCAACCTAAATGTCTATCAACTGAGGAATGGATAAAGAAGATATGGCATATATGTACAATGGAATATTACTCAGCCACAAAAATGATTAAAATTGGATCATTTGTAGAGACCTGGATGGACCTAGAGACTGTCTTACAGAGTGAAGCAAGTCAGAAAGAGAAAAACAAATGTCATATATTAATGAATATATATGGAATCTAGAAAAATGGTATAGATGGTCTTACCTGCAAAACAGAAATAGAGACACAGAGGTAGAGAACAAACATATGGACACCAAGAGGGAAAAGGAGGGGAATGGGATGAATTGAGAGATTTGACATATATACACTGTTGATATTATATATAAAAGAGATAAGTGATGAGAACCTACTGTATAGCTCAGAGAACTCTATTCAGTGCTCTGTAATGACCTAAATGGAAAGGAAATCCAAATAAGGGGATATATGTATACATATAGCTGATTCACTTTGCTGTATAGTAGCACCTAACACAACATTGTAAAGCAACTATACTCCAGTAAAAATTAATTGAAAAGAAAGAAAGCATGCTGTTTAATTTTGCAAATGGCACAAAGTTTCAAAAGATTGCTGATATGGTAGAGGATATCATTGCTATTTAAAAGTCTTGATTTTAATGTTAACCCCAAAGTGAATTCTTTTTACTGAAATAATTTTTTACTCTAATTTAAAAAATTCCTTTTTGGAATAGGAAGCATATGCATGTGATATTAAAATTTAACTAAGCGAAGTAAGACAGAAAAGGAGAAATGGTGTATGACATCCCTTACATGTGAAATCTAAAAAGAAGAGATATGAATGAACTTATAAGATAGAGACTCACAGGCTTAGAGAATGGACTTATGGTTGCTGAGGGGGTGGGGAAGGATGGGGGAAGGAATAGTTAGGGAGTTTGGGATGGACATGTACATACTGCTATATTTAGGCTTCAGCAATACGTGAACCGTGAACTTCCAGATATTCAAGCTGGTTTTAGAAAAAGCAGAGGAACCAGAGATCAGATTGCCAACATCCACTGGATCATTGAAAAAGCAAGAGAGTTCCAGAAAAGCATCTATTTCTGTTTTATTGACTATGCCAAAGCCTTTGACTGTGTGGATCACAATAAACTGTGGAAAATTCTGAAAGAGACGGGCATACCAGACCACCTGACCTGCCTCTTGAGACACCTATATGCAGGTCAGGAAGCAACAGTTAGAACTGGACATGGAACAACAGACTGGTTCCAAATAGGAAAAGGAGTATGTCAAGGCTGTATATTTGTCACCCTGCTTATTTAACTTATATGCAGAGTACATCATGAGAAACGCTGGGCTGGAGGAAACACAAGCTGGAATCAAGATTGTTGGAAGAAATACCAATAACCTCAGATATGCGGATGACACCACCCTTATGGCAGAAAGTGAAGAAGAACTAAAGAGCCTCTTGAAGAAAGTGAAAGAGGAGAGTGAAAAAGTTGGCTTAAAGCTCAACATTCAGAAAACTAAGATCATGACATCTGGTCCCATCACTTCATGGGAAGTAGTTGGGGAAACAGTGTAAACAGTGGCTGACATTATTTTTGGGGGCTCCAAAAATCACTGCAGATGGTGATTGCAGCCATGAAATTAAAAGACGCTTACTCCTTGGAAGGAAAGTTATGACCAACCTAGATAACATATTAAAAAGCAGAGACATTACTTTGCCAACAAAGGTCCATCTAGTCAAGGCTATGGTTTTTCCAGTAGTCATGTATGGATGTGAGAGTTGGACTATAAAGAAAGCTGAGCACCAAAGAACTGATGCTTTTGAACTGTGGTGTTGGAGAAGACTCTTGAGAGTCCCTTGGACTGCAAGGAGATCCAACCAGTTCATCCTAAAGGAGATCAGTCCTGGGTGTTCTTTGGAAGGACTGATGTTGAAGCTGAAACTCCCATGCTTTGGCCACCTCATGTGAAGAGCTGACTCATTTGAAAAGACCCTAATGCTGGGAAGGATTGGGGGCAGGAGGAGAAGGGGACAACAGAGGATGAGATGGTTGGATGGCATCATCAACTCGATGGGCATGGGTTTGGGTAAACTCCGGGAGTTGGTGATGGACAGGGAGGCCTGGCGTGCTGCAGTTCATGGGGTCACAAGGAGTCGGACACGACTGAGCGACTGAACTGAACTGAACCAACAAGGACTGTATAGCGTGTGGAACTCTGCTCAATGTTATGTGGAAGCCCGGATAGGAGGGGTGTTTGGGGGAGAATGGATACATGTATATGTTGGCTGAATCCATTTGCTGTTCACTTGAAACGATCACAACATAGTTTGTTAATGGTCTCTACTCCAATACAAAATAAAAAATTAGAAAAAAAATAAAATTTAAAAGGTACAAAAGGGTATACAGAGAAAAGGAAGTCGTCTTCACACTCAGTCCTCCAACCAGCCCTTGTTCCTCTTCAGCAGCAACCATTGTTATCAAATTCAGCAAGGGAGCACTGTTTAATTAATTCATTATTACACTATTATTGATTGAACCTGTGCTATATTCTGGGCATTGTTCTAAGCACTAAGTATACGGTACGGAAAGGGACAAATGAAAGTGTATTTCCAATAAATTATATATCTTACTCTGTGTGTGTGTGTGTGTGTGTGTGTGTGTGTGTGTGTGTGTAGGAAGGAAAGGAGAGAAGAGGGAAGGGAGACAGAGAACAAAAAATATATGTCAAGGTATCGTAAGTCCTGTGTGTGTGTGTGTGTGCGCTCAGTCAGTTGTGTCTGACTCTTTGCCACTCCATGGACTGTAGGTTGCTAGGCTCCTCTGTCCATGGACTTTTCTAGGCAAGAATACTGGAGTGGGTTGCTATTCCCTTCTCTAGGGGATCTTCCTGACCCAGGGGTTGAACCCTGGTCTCCCGCATTGCAGGCAGATTCTTTGCTATCTGAGCCAGTGATGTAGAGGGAGAATTAAATAAGGTGGACAGTGGAGTTATCAGATGCAGGCAAGGCAGTGAGATTACTGATTGATCTTGGGATCTGGGGAGGAGGAAGGAGGACAGAGGACGATGAAGTACAGAGAAAAGATGATATGAGCAGTGTGTTATTTGATATGGAGATTAAGGAGGGGGTACAGTTATTGAGAAGACTGGAATACTGGGATGGAGTGGAGGACAAGGTCATCAGAAGATTGACCAGAAGAATGGCAGGCTAGGAGTGGAATGATCACCTGCGTGATTACTGAAATTGTAAAGAACCATGGCAAAGATTGTAGAGTACAGTGAATCAGTGCTGTTGTGTTTAGGGAAGAACATAGTGTCTTGGGCTTCAAAGTTTCAGAAGTTTAGAGATGAAGGAAGAAGAGTAGCCTGTAAAATCATAAATATAAATTTCTGACTATGGGTTCTGCAAATTCTGTTTAATTGGTTCAGAATGTGTGAGATGCAACTTAAAATAGTTCATTGTGAGGGATGGGAACTTTGAGGACTGTAATTAACTAAATATGAGCTAGTGGTATGGTGAAATTACTAAAATATCTTATGTAATTTTAGGTAGTATTAATAGAAAGTCTTGGGTACACATTATATGAGATAGTAGTTCTCCTGGATTCTGTTCTAGGCAGGCCAAATATGGAGTGTTATACTAAGTGATGGGTGCCATGGTTTGTAGAAACCGTAGTATGGTGAGAGAATGGTGACTAAATTGGTGTGGCTTCTGGGGGGAAAAATGCTGTTTGAGAAATGATTGAAAAAAATTAAGAATTTTTAGCCAGAATAAGAGAATGAAAGGAGATATGAGTGTTAAATTCAAATACTAGAAGAAATCTTATGAAGCAAATAAAGACTTGACTGAGGTGATTACAAGGCAAAATTGGGACTAGCAGATAAATCAGAGAAACACGTTTCAACTTAATGAAGGAGAAAGTTCTGATAATTAGAATTGCTCAGAAAAAGAGATGGATTACCTCTCAGTTACTGATATTTAAGAACAAATGAGGTTGCTGTTTACTGGAGGAGACAGAATGGAAAGTGTTATACCAAGAGCTTTATTCCTTCATAAGAGAAAACAATACCCCTGACCTTAACTGTGATTGTTAAAGAAGGCATATTGCTTAAGAGTGAACAGCATTCAAATGAAATCAGAAACAGTGCTTGTTACAAAAACCACAGCTAACTTCAAACTGACTTCCTAAAAAATGTACTCTCCATGTAAGGCCCCTCTCTGTGGCCTTCTTTATGGAATCTAGAAACATGGTACTGATAAACCTATTTGTAAGGCAGGAATAGAGACGCAGACATAGAGAACCGACTTGTGGACACAGTAGGGGAAGGAGAGGGTGTGACACATTGAGAGAGTGGTATTGCCATATATGCACTACCATGTGTAAAATAGATAGCTGGTGGGAAGCTGCTATGTAACACAGGAAGCTCAGCTTGGTGCTCTAGAGGAATGACCTAGAGGAATGGGATGAAGGGGTGGGAGGTAAACTCAAGAGGGAGGGGAAACATGTATACTCATGGCTGTTTCGTGTTGTCATACAGTAGAAACTAACACAGCATTGTAAAGCAATTATCCTCCAATTTAAAAAAGAATTCTATAAAAAAATTCTTGTCTAATTCTCCGTTGTTGAGAAAAGCTCCGTAACATAACATACTTGCTTCTTCAAAACTACAGTTTTATATAATTAAGAGTTATTACCTTAAATGCAAAATATGCTATCTGCAAGCATCTGTTTTATTCTTTTTTCCTGAACTATACTTTTCATTTTTTACTACAGACTCTAATTCCATAAATATTTAGTATATTCTAAAATGTTTGGGGAATTCATTAACTAATGTCATATTACAAAAAGCATCATATGATTCTGTCCTTAGTTCTCTGTCCCACTACTGTACATTTATGCCAGAATATTTGTTGTAAAACTGTATTTGCTAAGCTGCCTAATGATTTACATTTTTAGCTGGAACAGTTCTGCATTCTAACTTCCATGTCCAATCCCCAAGTGGAATTTTTAATTCATCTACTACATGAGATTGTTATCAAACCAATTATAGACCAAATTCTTGCTTCCTGAATATGGGGAATTTGTTGAATATCTCACATTCTTAAAAGTACCTAGAATTTTGTTTTATGCATAGCGAGTCTTCATTTTTTTATAAACAAGTCTTGGGCAACAGAAAATGTGTATTGAATGATTGCTGATCTAATTGTCATGCATAAGAGTAAATAGCAATGTCCTATCTCCCTTTTGGCATGGATTGTTCAATGAATCCTGAAAAATCAGCACTTCTTAAAATGTGGTCTGTAGACTTCCTGCTTCAAAGTAACACGAAATGATTCACAGACCTCACCTCGGGGAAACAAGCCTGCCAAATGCGTGTCAAAACTTTAAGAAACACTGATATATTGACTCTCCTCTCCTCCTGACTTATTGGTTCAGCATTTTGCTAGGAGCTGTGGGGAATGGAGGAACATAAGCTATGTCCTCTCTGTTCCTCCAAGCTTACTATCTAGATGGGAGATGTGACTAATCCACACAAAACAAAGGTAAACAACTCAAGCCAGAGTCAAGTCTTGTCCTTGGATGGATGCTACAAGCTATAAGCACTGCAGGAATTTCATAATTTTATGAGTTCCAGGTTACCTGGTGTCTTGAAAGAGGTAGAATGTGCCTTATGCCTAAAGGATGGATAGAATAGAAATAAGCAGAAGTGGCAGCAAGGCAGTTTTAGGTGAGGGGAGAGACATGGGTGGTGACATAGAGATGAGCAATGACTAGGGTATCTTAACCTGCCCGTTTGGGTGCGGGGAGACAGATTCTGGGGGGGAGATGTTGAAGGCTATTCAGGACTTCAGGCTCCTTTAATATGGATTCTGGGACATTTGAAGGTTTATATTTGGGGGAAGTAATAAGATTCAGCCTTCTGTATCCTTTGGTTTCAGAAGGGCCGACTGTACTATACCATATTATATAAGGAACTTGAGCATCCATGGATATTGATATCTGCACAGAGTCCTGAAACCAATTCCCAGTGAATACTGAGGAATGACTGTAGAAAGCTATGTTAGGAAGGTTAAATGTTATGCATAGATGATGAACTCAATGGGGGTGATCTAAAACCTGCACTTTTGCTGAAAGAAGGTTGACCCAATAACATCAGTTTCAGAGCCTTGAATAAATAACCATGAGAATAAAGAGGAAGGTACCTGGAAAGAAAGAGGAGGAAAGTTGAGCACTTCATCAGAATATTCAATAGGACTTTGTGACTGACAGGACAAGGAGGATGAAGGGAGGAGTGAATCAACTCTAAGGTTCTGTGCCTATTGCTAAAGGTTCTGTGCTAAAGAGGGATGGGAGGGGGAACTGATCAGAGAGATGAGGATAATACATTCATTTTTGTCATGTGGGGCTCAAAATGAAGAAAAGCCATTTGAATGGAAGTCTCCACTTGGCAATGTATATTAAGGAATGGATTTTGGAGATGATAACAGGATTGTAGATACAGGTTTAGAAAATTGGAAGAGAAGCCATAGAATAATTTTGTTTTTTGAAAGAGATTGTGTAGTATGAGGGTTTCCCTGGTAGCTCAACTAGTGAAGATCCCATCTGCAATGCAGGAGACCCGGGTTCAATTCCTAGTCAGGAAGATTCGCTGGAGAAGGAAATGGCAACCCACTCCAGGATCCTCACCTGGAAAATCCCATGGACAGAGAAGCCTGGTGGGCTACAGTCCATGGGGTTGCAAAGAGGCGAACACACCTGAGTGACTAAAGAACAAAGGGCCAAGAAGAGAACGTGAGCTCCTTGTCTCATACTAGCTGAGTGACGTTAAGCCTGCCTGAGCCTCAGGTTCTGTATGTGTGGTTCTAGGTCTTGTAGAGTGCTTGGCAATCAGATGGTAGTTACCCTCACTATTATAGTATCAAAGAAGCCAAGATGGCATAGTCTAGAACGAGCCTTGACTGAGAAGACAGATTTGTCCTGGCTTTGGCCTCTACTATCATGTCAATGTGGGCTAATCTGCTTTATGTCTCAGTTTCTTCTATATAAAATGGACTTGATACCATTGTCCTGGCTACCTTGTGGTTGTGAAGATAAAATGAGATAACCTGAGGAAGTACATGCAAATTGCAAATTACTATACTTCTGTAGGGGCTTCCCAGGTGGTGCTAGTTGAAGAACCATCTGCCAATGCAGGAAGCATAAGAGATGCAGATTCGATCCCTGGGTTAGGAAGATCCCCTGGAGGAGGAAATGGTAACCCACTCCAGTATTCTTGCCTGGAGAATCCCATGGACAGAGGAGCATGGCAGGCTACAGCCCATAGGATCATGAAGAGTTGGACACAAATGAAGCGACTTAGCACACAGGCATACATCTGTAAGGCAGTACTATCAGGAAGCCTGATCAGTGCTGCCAGATGCAGGTGAGCAGTCTAGGAGAATAAAGGTTGAGAAAAAATCATGTCACCTTAGCCCTAGGTGTTTTAATAGAAAATACTGCTGCACTTAGCTGAACCTCAGCCAAATCTCAGTGGGGAATGGCAGGAGAGCGAGGAAGAATGGTGCTGGACAGAAGTCGGTTCTGGCATCCACATTGGAAAACATTGCGGCTACAAAGAGTGCAGTTGGAGTGGCAACCCATCCGATTCTTCATGTCCTAATGAGTGAACTGTGCCTGGAGCAGGGCTGAGATGTGCCCACGGGGGCCAGCTGGAGTGAGGGAGGAAAGCAAGCTGGGTCTATTCTGAATCTCCTGCTCAGTGGAAGGGTTGGAAGTGCAGGGAGCTACCCCAGATATGCCTGGGGGCTTGGAAGGCTGCTTCTCTCACAGAGAGGTATCACAGTGAAAGCCAGCCCCCGCACCTCACCCTTTCCTCAGCCCCCAATGTTAAATTAATTGGCCCTGTGGGCAAGAGAAGGTTCAGTTCAGTTCAGTTCAGTTCAGTCGCTCAGTCGTGTCCGACTCTCTGCGACCCCATCAATCTCAGCACGCCAGTCCTCCCTATCCATCACCAACTCCCGGAGTCTACCCAAACACATGTCCGTCGAGTTGATGATGCCATCCAGCCATCTCATCCTCTGTCGTCCCCTTCTCCTCCTGCCCCCAATCCTTCCCAGCATTAGGGTCTTTTCCAATGAGTCAACTCTTCGCATGAGGTGGCCAAAGTATTGGAGTTTCAGCTTCAACATCAGTCCTTCCAATGAACACCCAGGACTGATCTCCTTGAGGATGGACTGATTGGATCTCCTTGCAGTCCAAGGGACTCTCAAGAGTCTTCTCCAACACCACAGTTCAAAAGCATCAATTCTTCGGTGCTCAGCTTTCTTCACCATCCAACTCTCACATCCATACATGACTACTGGAAAAACCATAGCCTTGACTAGATGGACCTTTGTTGGCAAAGTAATGTCTCTGCTTTTAAATATGCTATCTAGGCTGGTCATAACTTTCCTTCCAAGGAGTAAGTGTCTTTTAATTTCATGGCTGCAATCACCATCTGCAGTGATTTTGGAGCCCAAAAATTAAAGTCAGCCACTGTTTCCACTGTTTCCCCATCTATTTGCCATGAAGTGATGGGACCAGATGCCATGATCTTAGTTTTCCGAACGTTGAGCTTGAAGCCAACTTTTTCACTCTCCTCTTTCACTTTCATCAAGAGGCTCTTTAGTTCTTCTTCACTTTCTGCCATAAGGGTGGTGTCATCTGCATATCTGAGGTTATTGATATTTCTCCCGGCAATCTTGATTCCAGCTTGTGTTTCTTCCAGCCCAGCGTTTCTCATGATGTACTCTGCATAGAAGTTAAATAAGCAGGGTGACAATATACAGCCTTGATATACTCCTTCTCCTATTTGGAACCAGTCTGTTGTTCCATGTCCAGTTCTAACTGTTGCTTCCTGACCTGCATACAGGTTTCTCAAGTACTTGCAGGCTAATCTTACAGCTCTATAGGTTTAAAAGTCTTCCATAAATAGATTAACACTTACGGAAAGATAGAGTAGACAGTTTTTCCTTATCCCTCTTGCTAAGTACAGCCAAAAACTCTGGACATAATATATGTAGGATAAATATAAAAAGACTATGTAGTAAAAGTAGCATTCTTGTAAGACATTAACCTAGATGAAAACCTATCTGTACTAGAGCAAGAGAGAGAAGCTGGGTAAGGGGGATGGTAGCTAAAACTTGGAATGACAGAACTTGAGAATGCAGAGGACCCTCAGCTAAAATAAACACTTAAAAAGTGGAAATTTGACAGGGATAATTATAAAATCTTGTGGTAGGAATCTTTAACTATATGAATAGAATAGGAGGGTCATGGTGAAATTGCAACACATATAAATAAAAAATAGAGGAGCTTTATTTAACCATAAGTTAACTCTCAGTTAGCGGGGCAAGCCAGCTTCCCCCCTAGGTGAAGAACTGTTAGTCTTGTTAACTCAAGGTTAACCCAGAACCAGGAGCTGAGAGTTGACCACACCTGGGGCTGGGCTGAGTCCTGAGTGCACTGAGAGCTCCAGAACAGAGATGGGGGCAGAAACCTGGACTCTGGTTGAAAGAACTGAGGATTTGCAGTCTGCACAAGAGAAGATAGGGTGGGTTATGACAGCTGTCTGAAAATACATGAAGAGCTGTCAAGTGGCATAGGGAATGGGTGTGTTCTGTATGACTCTGGAGGATGGAGCTGTGGTCAACCAGAAGTTAAGCGTGATAAATGAAAATAGCCTGGATTTCCTCATATGGTGGTGAGTTTCTTGTCAGTGGAGGTGTGTAAGCAAAGTTGGGCTGGTCATTTATATAACAGAGGAGGTATAATAGACAGTATACATTAGATTATTAATTTTGTATCTTTTCAGAATCATAGATCTCTGTTGGAGAATCTGATAAAAACTTTGGAATCTCTGCTCAAGAAAGTACACTTACAAATACCATTTGGGGCACAAATTCTGGGATTTTCCGGAGACCTTTTATGGATGGAGGAATTAAATAACTTCCTACTCTTAAAAAATCAGTAGTTCCAGATACTCTCATGTAGATCACTGTTTATACAGCAGCAATAGTTTCATGGTTTAATAAAATCTCATTTAATCTCCATTTATTTATTCACAAATATTTATTAAGCATTTACTATGTGTGTGTGTGTTTGGATACACATACACACAAAAATACACACACAAAGTATGCAGTTGAATGAAAGTGAAAGTGAAAATATTAGTCGCTCAATTGTGTCCCACTGTTTGAGACCTCATGGACCAGAGCCCGCCAGGCTCCTCTATCCATGGAATACTCCAGGCAAGAATACTGGAGTGGGTAGCCATTTCCTTCTCCAGGAGATCTTCTTGACCCAGGGATCAAACCCGGGTCTCCTGCTTTGCAGGCAGATTCTTTACCATCTGAGCCACCAGGAAAGCCCATGTAGTTGAATAGTGATACCTACGTACGTAACCAGAATATAAAAATTAATGGAATAGTTACAGCATAGTCTATTATGAAGAGTCTAAATTAAGAAGTCTGCATTCCATAAATTCTGTTTTGTTAGTTTCAGAAATGTGCTGTAACTGAATTTGTGACTCTCAAAGGGTTACTGAGCCATGCTCTTTCCAAACTGGCCCTGGTGAAGTTGGAGAGAGTGTGGACTTGGAGACACCAAGCTGAATACCCATCTCAGCTCCTCCAATGGCCTATGATAGCTAGTCTCAACCTCTATGGGAAGGGCTAAACGGTGGGCCTATATGATTCTACAGCATCCAGATAGTGATGTATCATTTGTCTGTTCGCTGTTTCTACGTACATTGTACACATCTGTGTATACTTTAGTCATTACTAAAATTTTTAGAACCAGCTGTTACTTTAGATAACATTCCTTTACTGATTATAGGAGATCCTTGGGGATGGGGTAGAGAAAGGTGTTAATTCTCTGATAATCTCCATCAGCCATCTAAACAATATTTTCTCAATTTGATATAAAATGTACATATGTATTTAAAAAAATCGACTACTTTTGTTATTTACAAATGAACACATCATCAAAGTAAAAACAAGGTGTTCCCTGTACAAATGGAGCTTCAAAATACTGTCAACTGACTTCTACTCCAGCCATACTGTAGCCCCTAAGCATCATCATATATAGAAATTTTGGAGATACTACTATGGATCACACTATTAATTTGTTTAGCAAACCTTTTATTGTAGATAATACAAGGTAAATTGCAACCCAGCAGGTTTACATTATCAGCATTGAATTTATGTGTTTATTTTTTTAAAAATTGAATCCATGACCTTAAGAGATGTGTTCCTGTTTTCTTTTTTACCACAAATATGAGAAAGGATAAACACCTAGTAATGTTTCCTGGAAGTTGTATAACATTTTAAAGGTCAAGCAGTTCCTGTTTATAATTTGTATGTTTGCATATCAGAAGTCTCAGAAGTAAGAATTGGTTTCATTTCTATGAATAGTGTAGAGCAATTTAAAAGTATTTTCTTTAAAGAGAGGTAATGTACCTATCTTGAAGGTAAACATGTATTGAGTAGGGACAATTACCAGTGGCCTGTCAAGGCCATCTGTGTTACTTTTACTTTTTTTTTTTTTAAGTGTAGTAATCTTCTCTGTGCTCAGCAGTTATCTAACCATTGTAATAACTCTCAAGAACATTGGTTCCTGAAAGGAATCTTTGTCAATCTGTTAAAAAAAGCTCCGCCATCCAGCCAGATGGAGGGCATCAAGGTCAACCTTTAACTGTATCACTTAACACATAATTAACTTAATTAACTATGGTTGCACTGTGATGGTTCACGTGAAGACGTCTTTTGGATATTGGATTTAAGTTGTCATGCTGGATTGTATAATCACATTATTATGAATCTTTAAAACATAATTTTTAGTTCATAAAAGGAAGGGTTGGTATATCAGTTGATTATAAGAGCCTAGAACTTTTTCTATGAAGGTCTCTGTCTTTCAAGGAAAAAATATAAGTAAAATGGGACCTAATTTAGTTGATTTTCTTAGTTAAATGGGAATGGTCAACTCTATAGCCTTGTTTTAAAATTTAAAAACAATAATAAAACAATGTTTGCAAGAGAAAACATTTATTCATGATCTCACTTTCTCTTTTTAAAAAATCTCACCCTCTTTGTATAACTCTTAGTGCCAATTTCATATGATGGTTTGAGGATTCAATAAGCTAATGCTTGTAGTTCTTGACATACAGTAGTGACTATATAAATGTAGTGACTATATAAATGTTTGTGGTTCTTATTATTGGTATTAATTCCCTATCAATTTTATTTATTTGCATAATAATCAGCAACCTCCCTTAAGTACTTTAGGATGGATGAAACACTGATGTTCGTTATGGAGTGATCCTCATTTTATGAATTGGATTCTGAGCAAGGCCAAAGCTGCATCTCTGGCTCCCAAGTCTTGTGCTCTCTCTACTGTCTACTGTACCAAATTTCCTTTCTGCCTTTGAAATAGAGCATAAGGAAGAAAACACTGTTTTACAAGACAGCAAAGCCAGGACATGGACTTCAGCTCTGTCTGCAGGGAGAGAAGAAAATAGTAGGAGTCTCAGCTGGATAAACTGAAGAGACAGGAGGAGAGGTAGAGGTGGAGAGTAAAGGGGGCATTGGGGTCTGAGGAGGGGTGGTGACGGAGAGAGGGAGCTTGATCCCTGGAATGGACACAAATAGACAAAGGGGAGAGGTGTTGAGAAGACATGGAACGGGAGAGAGGCAAGGAACAGAGGAATACACAGAGGGAGGAAGCCCCTTTGAGGAAGCAAAAAATATATCTATGTTTCTATTTCTACCTCTATCTCTATATAAAGGAATGGATTTGTAAAAAAAAAGGAAAAGAGAAGTGGGTAAGAAAAGCTTTCCTAAAATCTGGAGTCTGGAGTGAGACCAGGTTCTTGGCTTTACTTCCATTTGAAATTGTAATTTGCATTTGTAAGATTACTTAGTTTCTTAAACCTCCAGTGAGTTTTCTAACTGGGATGACCCTGGCAGGCCTCTGTGGCTCGGGGGTGGGAGTTGTTCTCAAGGTGTTCTGTATGGGGCTGCCCAGAGCTTTCTCACTCCAGGCTGGACAAAATCAGGCAGTGGCCTGAGTCAGGCCTGTGGGCCAAATGTTCCTTTCTCTGGGGTTTTCCAAAGGATTCACATTAACTTTATCTAAATGGAGAGAATTTAGCTCAGGGGTTTCCCTTAGATGAAAGAGATTATTTACAAACTTTTCCACCATCCCCCCATGCTATCATCCCTAGCAAAGGGTCAAGTACATCAGTGTCAAAATTTCATTGTTTGATGGTTTATTTTATTTTTTTTGATTACATAGAATGGTCTTGAGAACATAGTACTGTATTGGGATCATAGCACATTTTCTATAAGCTTTCAGAGTTCACAGAATCAATGACTATTCTTAGACATTAGAAGTAGGATTTGAATCTTTTGGGTATAAAAAGATTCATGTGAGTAATATTAAATCAATTACAGTGTAAATTCATGCTCCTATCTCTATGAGTTATAAGAATAATTGGCAAAAAAATTGTCATATGTCATACCATTTTTAATTTCTCTTGAAAACTCTAGGGTGCTAACTTAAAAAATAAAAACAATTCTTGACAGTTAGGATTAAAACTATCCGATGATAAATGAATTCTGTTGACATTAAAAAATTAATTGGGTGGATGTCCTTGATAAGGTGTCCAATAATCCTGAGAATTTACATAATAAAATGCAGCAGTTTGCCCTGAGATTAGTTTGACACAATTGCCATTAACAGCTCCTCCTTCTTAGCACCTGGCGACTCACCGGGCACCTCTGCCCCCAAGAAGGGGATGTTACACTGAGGTGCAGACCATTACAAGCTGGGTCTTCATTTTCTATTAGTAATAAGAATAATAGTGGTGGATTAATTTTTTATTAGTTTGTGGAGAGCAAGACATTACAGTCTTTCCAATTCAATTCTAGTCTCTTAAAGTCTGAGCAGTTACTGGAGATGAAAGAGACTCCAGTGAAATGGAACTTAAAAGCAGGTTTGGGCCTGCTGAAAAATTTATTTCAGGAGCTCCCGGCGAAGATGGCCTGGCTAAAAGTCTTCATATGGGATTTGTAAATGAGTTCAGGCAGTGAGCCCACTTCCTGACTGCTGGGCTGGATAATCTGTGCCAGCTTCCTCCATCTCTCCTTGACCCTGCATGTGTGTGTTGCTGTCTCTTTATACGGCAGGAAAAGTCTGGGGTTCAGGAGTTAGAACTCAAAGGGAATATAGCATGAAGTAGGGTTTTTTCCATCCCTGGGGGGTTCAAGAAGAGACTGCATAATCATTTATCAGAGATGTTTAAAAATAGGCTTATTTTCAATAAGTGAAAAGTTGGACTATGCTACTTCCAATCATCTTTGTGTTCGTTTTGTCTCAGGATTCCATGATTTTACAATAAAGTCAGGTAAGTGTTTTGTACTAAGTCCTGTGAAAGACTTTGTAAGGACACCTATATTTTGAATATTGGGGATCTAAACCTTTAGCTAAAATTTGTATGAGCCCCTATAAGCAAACCAAAACCCAGACAGTCTAAATTAGCAAGTAATTTTAACACAAAAATACTTTTGGCTTATTATTTTTATGGCATGCTCAGGTAAAATGTCATTAGTTAATAAAATAGGAACACTGATTAATCATTATGTTCTGTAAAATACTATTGGCTGGCAAAAATATTTTATAATGTAGTGCTCATGAGGGACAACAGCAAAGAGATGGGAGCTAATTATTCATTATTACACACTTACATGCCAGGTATTATGCTAAGTGCTGTGGGTAGAGCATTAAAAAAATCTCTTTCCTCAAGAAACTTGTACTCTAATGAAAGAGCTAAATAAAGCATCAATTATATTTTATTGTGAAATATGATAGAGGGACATACATGTTGCTATGCCAAGCATCTTAACAGAGGGAAGGTTAAAAGAAGATTTTTAGTGGAAGTGGTTCTGGAACTGAGATTTAAAAGAAAAGAAATTAGCGAGGTGAGGCATGGGGAAGACTGTTCAGAGAGAACAACTCTGCTTAAAACTATGTTTCTCCCTTCTTGCTTTATCAAAGAGGAATCTTTTGTGTGGGTTTTTTTTTTTTTTTGCCTCTCAGATTCTAGATTTCTAGAACAATGATGAAGGCGTACAGAGCTGTTTGTTTTATTAGCATTTGTCTTTAAACCTCTAGATGATTCCTGATTCATAAGCAAAATCAGTCTGTGCAAAGTGGCTGCTTCTCTGCGAGTACATGTGGCTCTCAGAATTGGACAGACTATGCGTCTCAAGCAGGTATGCAGACACTTGGCTAAGGGTCAAGGGCACTTAGAGCCAGACTAGACAAAATCAATTTTCTCCAGTAGTAAGCCTTTTAAAACACTGTTTTTTATTAAAAAATAAATGATGCATTGAGGAGTAAATTCACATGCTCTTTTCAAAATTGAGACTTTAAATAAACTTCCTGCTTCATATACCTAGGCTTTATCGGCAGGCCCTTGGCATACACACTTGCTCTTTGTCTGTTGTGCTTACTTAGTTGGAGATATTTGAGAACTAGTAGGTAGAAAGGTATCTGGGTAGGAGCTCTGGGGTAAGTACTGAGAACCTCAGGAGCAAGGTAGCAGATGAGCGTTATACATGTGGGTGTGTGTGCGTTTGTGTTGACGTGTGTGTGTGCATGCAATGACTCATCCATATGGGTGCTGAGATGAGAGGAATGCTGTGGTAAAGACTGCTGGGACTGGTGAGTGATGTCTGCTGTAGGTGAAAAGTGGGAAGGAAGAGAAGCAAATTTGGGCCAGAATTTATGCTTTAGATCATTTCATTTCTCCTTCCTCACAAAAGCTCCAGTGAACCTGCAAGGTTAGGGGAGATGTCACAGTTCTGGTCCTGGTTCTTTCTTTCCATCATCCTTATTATGCAGTATCACTGAGCTTCTGTTATGTCCCAGTCTGGCCCATTGTCACCCACCCCTGGTTCGTTATTTACTGAAATCAGGGCTGTTACTACAGAGTTCTGGGGATTTTTTCTGTTTTTTGCAGTTGTTCCAAGATCAGATTTTTAAATGTATAGCCTTTGTAAATGGTATGTTTATAGTTCCAACTGCTGTTCCTAATCTACTGTAGTGGGGATATGTATGATGCTGGAATTTAAAAGATGTTTTTTTTCTCCTCCCTTATGTCCTCTTTAGAATTGTCCACAGCAGCTGCCTGAACTAGCTTCTTTTTTCTGGATCTTGAAGGATGTCATGTGCTGGAAAATTGTGCGGAGTGGGGTGGGGTGGAGGAGAAGACCCCCCAGGGAGGAGGTCCAAGGAGTACAAAAGAATAGAGTTGTAAAGCTGTCATGATGGGATAATGACAACAGTGGTTCCAGGTGTGCCTAGACCCTCCTCGGGAAGGAAAGGGAAAGTGGAATGGAGGATAGGACTGGACTCTGAGAAACCTGAAGCTATTGGATGGCATACTAGGAACTGTAGGCTTTCTTCTTTTGACAGCAGAGAGTCATTTGAGGTTTTTTCAGGGAGGTAGGAGCTCTCTTAGATTGGTGTTGCGAAAGTACTCTGGCAATGTGGAAGGTTGGGACGGGAGCAGGTGAAGGGTGGGAGGTGAACTGAGAGGCTTCCACAGCAGTCCCATGAGACATGGTGAGGCAGAAACTGGCAGTGGAGAGCAAGAGGGGTTGGGATGGAGAGACTTTATTTGATAGACTTAGAGAATTATTTCTGTTTCTGGCTTGGACATGTGGGTGTATGGTGATACTGTTAAGTGAAATGTGGATACAGGAAGAGAAAATCAATGTAAAACCCTTTCAAAGATAATAGCACTCCATTGTAAATGTAATATATTAATATTAAAATCATATCACTTAAGGTATCGCATTAAGAATCACAAAGCAAGTGGTTTTATAAACACTATAAAACTGCAAAGTATGAACGCTTAGAATTTTTGATTTCTAATTGATGCAGGGAATCTACAATGTCAAGCTCATGTTTAAGGTGATTACATTTCACTTTGGTTATAGATTTTACTTTATTAGAGCTTTAAGATGTGGAGAAACATTGACTAGTTTTACTGATTGAATGTAACTGGATTCATAGTTCTTTCTTATAATCTCATTATCTAGCATCCATAAAAAGTAACTGAAACTGCTAAGTCTTAATTAGAGGACAAATTAAAGTTTGACAAGCTCTAATAAGATGCAAAAAGAAAGAGCCTTGATTATATCTTAACCCATTTGATAATTTATTAAAATGTCAGAAAAGGATTCATTATTTAATTTCCCCTGTTATTGTCTTTTAAAAAATATTATTTCCCATTGTGATAAAATGCACATATTATTTACCATCTTAGCCATTTTTAAGTGTACAGTTCAGTGGTGTTAAGCACACTCACATTGCTGTGCAGCCATCACTACCATCTTTCCCCAGAGCTCACTGTATGCATTAAACACTAACTCCCTATTCTTTCCTACCCCGGTCCCTGGCAACCACAATTTTACTTTCTGTCTCTATAAATTTGACAATTCTAGGAGGACTGATTACTTTTTGAGCAAGAGAAAATAGTTTTTCTATAACCTGTCATTGGTTGCCTGGGTTGGCTCACGTGTTACTGATTCATGATCAGAATAAACTTTGAGAGGTTTTATAGCATCACAGTGCATTGAGCTTGGTAAGCAAGTAGCACATTGGTGATCGTTGGACAAGTCCTTCAGATGCTGCCCAGTCTCTATCAGAATCAGCAGTCCCCTGCCAGGTAGGGAGCATATGCCAGACTTTATGCCAGTCTGAGAGCACAGTGTCTTGAGTAGCTTTGCCCAAGTTTGAATCCTGGTCTGCCATTTCTTATTGTTGGACAAGTTGATTGAACTCTGGGAGTCTCAGTTTCCTCATTTATAAATCAGTAAAACATGCCTTATAGTGTTGTTGTGAGGTTTCAGTGAGTTGTTACATATAAAAGCATTTAGAACAGAGCCTGGCACACTGTAAGCATTTAATCAATGTCAACTACTATCGTTTCTCAGGTAAGCTTTTATTCCAAATACCTTGTATTGTCCATCTGAGCTGACCAAGGACATGATTGAACCACGATCATGGAATATTTCAAAACCTGCAGGATTTCCCTGGTGGTCTAGTTGTTAAGACTCTGTGGTTCTAATGCAGGGGTCATGGGTTCGATCCCTGGTTGGGGAACTAAGATCTCAGGTGCCATATGACCAAAAAGAAAAAAAGACCTTACCATGGTGTTTTTAAAATCAGCTACAACTGGGATGTGAAATAAAGTCATGGTTGGTATAATTTCTGGGGTTTGACTTTGGGCTCAATATATGTCTCCAGTTTTGATAATAGAAATATGAAGTGTGAACATAGTGACTCACAACACTGAATATGCTGTGTATTATTAAAAAAGATTGTGAATCAAAGCACTGCATACTAGAAGGATTGCTCAGGCTCCTCCATGTCACAACAGAAACTGAGCAGAAGATAGATTATGGCCCTGTGTAAGGATTTTCTCCTTTACATTAGCTGGAATTGACTGGTCTAGTTGAAAAATCAAGAGTTCCCATCCCCCCCCCCCCACTGCACCTTGACAACTTCTTTCTCATTCCATATTCTCAAATGAAAACAGGGTTATTCTTTCCTCAAGAACAGAGGTTTTGACATTTACTTACTCCCAATGTTTTATGACAGACTTGGTGAGGTAAGCGAGGATTGTATCAGCAACTCTCCGTTAGGAAACCTGGGGATGGCAACTCACTTACGAATATCTGGTTTATTTTTCATGTTTGGAAACTATGTTCCCTGAAATCTCACTGTTATATCTCCATGGACTAGAACAATACTTAGCATATAAGAGTTTTCAAAACATGTATATTGAATGAAAGACTGAATAAATGAATGAATGGTTAGATTTCTTTGGTGAGGTCCTGGGGAGATTACTGGGAGATATCTAGAAGCAAAAAAAATCTAAGCCCTAAAAATTCCAGGTACCCCATTTAGTTCTTCCCTGTTAAGAAAGTGTCATGTGCTTCTTTACTGCACCTTGTTACTTTTGTATTTTTCTGTTTTAAAGCATATTTTTCTACATATAATCACAAACTCTTCTGTGGCTCAGACAGTAAAGAGTCTGCCTGCAATACAGGAGACCCAGGTTCAGTCCTTGGGCCATGAAGATCCCCTGGAGAAGGGAATGGCAACCCACTCCCATATTCTTGCCTGGAGAATTCATGGATAGAGGAACCCGGTGGTCTACAGCCCATGGAGTCGCAGAGTCAGACACGACTGAATGACTAACACTTTCACTTTTTTTTTCAGTAAGAGCACTATTACAATCTTGTTTTTATTCCCTTTCCATCCTGAAAACTGTTTTTATGAGACCTGTGTAATCGTGCCTGTGAGAACACCCACAAGCTTTCCTTGTTCTTCTGCCCAGACAGGACTCTCTCCTCCATTGCTGAACCAGTCTATGTTCTTGCTGAGGCAGGGAGCAAGGGTGTCCCAGGAGGATGCTGGGATTCTCAGAGCAGCTTTTTTCATGGAGCAAATTAAGGACAAACACAAATCATTTTGGGATTTTGACCTAAATCTTAACCCATTTATTTTCTTAAAATAAATCTCTTTTTTTCTCCTAGTGCCTTTAAAGTATTTTCAAAAAAGCACTATTCTCTAATTGTTACTTTTCCAATTGAAGACTTTGAGAGTAAATGACACTAGTAGCAAAACTCCAGTGGTCATGTAATATAGAAACATTTTATGAGGTTTATCTGACCATTCATAAGGCATAGATTCTACAAGTTTTGTATCATTTCTGATGTCTTACTTTAGTGAAGTTAAAGTGTTAGTTGCTCAGTCGTATCTGACTCTTTGCACCCCTGTGGACCGAAGCCCTCTGGGCTCCTCTGTCCATGGAATTCTCCAGGCAAGAATACTGGAGTGGATTGCCATGCCCTCCTCCAGGGATCATCCTGACCCAGGGATCAAACCCAGGTCTCCTGCATTGCAGGCAGATTCTTTACTGTCTGAGCTACCGGGAAGTTGCACTCAAAATTTCCTTTCTTTTTTCAATTTGTTTTAGCTTCTCTTTCAAAAGATATACAGTTACATTTGCTTAGCAGATATTATTAACAGGTATTTAAGTTAGAATAACAATAATAGCTATAGTTTATGAAACATCATCCATGAGTCAGGCTGATTCTGTGATTTAACTTGATACCATTTAATCTTTCAAAAATACTGAGATGTGATTTACATATAGAAAAGCAAGCAGATGTTATTTGTACAGTTTGGTGTATGCACATCCATGTAGCCATCACCCAAATCAAGAAAGAATATTTCCATCATTCAGGAAGGTTCTTTCATGCCACTTGCTTCAGTCAATCCCCCCATTCTCAGAGGCAACCATTATCCTGGTTTCTATTACCACAGAATAGTTTTGCCTGGCTTTGAATGTTTGTTAAGGGAATAATTCTCTGTTGGCCTTTTTTTGCTTAGTAAGATGCTTTTGAGATTCATACATGTTATTTTCTGTGTGGAGAGTTATTTTTTTGTATTACTCTGCAATAGCCTACAATATGAATGTGTTACATTTTTTTCCACCCACTTGTCGATGGACTTTTGGGTTCTCCCGTTATATTTTGGCTACTATGAATAAAGCTGCTGTGAACATTCTTGAAACATCATTTTATGGATCTGTGGAAACATTTCTCCTGAGTATGTACCTAGGAGTGCATTCTACCAGGCCTGTATGCCTCTGTTTAAGTTTTATTAGAAATTTCTAAACAGTTTTCCAAGATAGGTATATCATTTGCACTCCTGGTACCAATACATGCAAGTTTCAGTTATTCCACATCCTCACCACTGCTTGTTATCATCAGATTCTTTAATTTCAGACATTCTAGTGAATGTGTAATGGAATCTCACTGTGGGTTTTTTTTTTCAGCTGAAATGTATCAAGATATAATTTACATATAAAATGCACTCACTTTAAGTGTATAGGTTGATGAGTATTAAAAAAAGTAAGTAAATTGAAAGTGGAGAGGAGAGAGTGCATTTTACAGCTCTTCTGGACTCTATTTCACGTAAGCCTCATAACAACTGCCTGAAGTCAGTAAATGCAGTTATTATTTTAATGGTGGAAAAATGTAGACAGTGGTTAGGTGAGCTCAGCAACATTCAATATTGCTGTCAATAAAGGTCTACTGGAGTCCAAGTCTCCTCCTGATGATGAGGATAGATTCATCCTGAAGTGGAGTCAGAAGGAGCAACCATATCAAATGAGGTGCAATGCAGGCAGAGGGTTCCAAAGGCTAAAAGTGGAAGAATTTGGAAATGATTCTGGATAACTGTCTTGAATAGTTTGAGAGAGAGAAAAAAAAAGATGGAAAGAAAGATTAATTACAGAATACTAGGAATTCAGATAATTTTCAAACAGAAAGGAAAGGTTAAGTTTACAAGGCAGGAAAAAGCCAATTAATTTTTTCTGTGTGTTGAAAGCAAAAAAACAGATTCTCAATTATTCTTTGTAGGAATGAAAATTCTACAAAGGAAATTCATTGCCTAAAATAGAGAGTCCTGTGGGCTGCAAGATCAAACCAGTCAATGCTAAAGGAAATCGGCCCTGAATATTCATTGAAAGGACTGATGCTGAAGCTGAAGCTCCAATGCTTTGGCCACCTGATGCGAAGAACCGACTCATTGGTAAAGACCCTGATGCTGGGAAAGATTGAAGGCAAAAGGAGAAAAGGGTAGCAGAGGATGAGATGGTTAGATAGCATCACTGAATCAATGGACATGAGTTTGGGCAAACTCCAGGACATAGTGAAGGACAGGAAAGCCTGGCATGCTTCAGTCAATGGGGTCACAAAGAGTTAGACGTGCTGCAGTCCATGGGGTCGCAAAGAGTGAGCAACCAAACAACAGTGTATTAGAGAGAAAAAAAGCTGAATTTTTCCTATAGGTTAAACTGAATTTGTTAAACTTTTTAACCTTAATTTGTGTGTCAGAATTATAAAGGTTGAGTCACTTTGGATATATTTCCACTGATTTTCTTACAAGTATGTGAAAGTGAAAGTTGCTCAGTTGTCTCCAACTCTTTGTGAGCCCATGGACTATACAGTCCATGGAATTCTCCAGGCCAGAATACTGGAGTGGGTAGCCTTTCCCTTCTCCAGGTGATCTTCCCAACCCAGGGATTGAACCCAGGTCTCCCACATTGCAGGTGAATTCTTTACCAGCTGAGCCACATGGGAAGCTCATAGAAGTAAGTATGTAGATTAATACTTTGGAAAACCACAATACATTTTGCTAAAGGTCTGAATGTTTGCTTTTTTTTAAGCCTGTAAGGCCAAAGTAAAACAATGTTTCAGAAAGTGCCAAAGGATAACAGCCAGTTAATCTGTTTTCCTTAGGAGAGTTGGATTTAGGTGGAGGGAGGAAAATTATCAACTCTGTGTAGTTCTCTTGGTTGTTTGACAGGTTATAAAAAGTAAGCCAGCATTACTTTGAAATAGCAATAATTACAGCAAGAGTGAAAGGAACTCATAATGTATTTTATGAGCTGGAGCTAAAGACAAACTAATATGTGTTTTAAACATTCTTAGAGGAAGAACAGTGTTGCTATAATGAAAGTATTTTTGTAGTAGTAAACACATAGAGTGGTGATATTTAGTATAAACCTAGTTACATCTGCTTGTATTTGTTAGGAACATGAAACAAGGATCGAAAGCAAAAAAAAAAAAAAAAAAAACCAATATTATCTATTCAAATGAATTCACTTGATAATCTAATTCTATTGATCATTTTCAGTCTTTCTTTTTGATTCATTATGTGGAATTTCAATGAGAAATCTGGAAGATTTTGCCAGTAAAAAATAGAAGACTTCTCTTTCTTTTTTTATGTTGTCAGATGCTGTTTTCTTATTAAGCTTTAATAATATGTGCTACTGCTGTTTAGTCACTAAGTTCTGTCAGACTCTTTGCCCTTGGTAATGTATACTACACTGCAAAGTCAGTGGAAAGGGCTAAATAAAACTGGACCACTGGAGAGGGAAATGGCAATGTTTGAGATAAGCAGAGACAGATTTATAGGCGATTTTCTAGGTCAGAAGCACAGCTGTACTTTAATGATCTCAATATCCTCAATCATACATGTCTGTAATGGCCAAAATACTACATGTGATTTTTTTTCCTGTGTATGGATCCAGAATGGTTGTAAGCATATTGGTTGTTAAGCTTGTGATGGCATTGCTGACTGGGAGCTGTAGCTCACTGTCCCACCCAGCATCACTAGAGAGGATTGTACTGCACATCACTAGCCTGGGAAAAGATCAAAATTCAAAATTTTGAAGTATAGTTTCTACTCAGTGCATAATGCTTTTGCATCAGTGTTAGGTCAAAAAATCGTAAGTTGAATCATTCTAAATTAGGGACCACTTACACATATAAAAAAAGTCAGTGGAAAATTTTGATTGAAATGAGTATATCTCTATTCAAGTATTCCTTACGGTTTTTCAGAGGAGCTTGACAACTTTCCTTCTTCTGTATATTCTATATATTTCTATATATCTTCACCTTTTGCTTCTCTCTTTCCCATTTAGTACATTTTGGGTTAATTTGCCTAATGCTCTCCTATGGTTGTATCATCCCTGGTTTCCTGCTTCTGCGGCCCTCCTTTACCTAAGTCCAAATCCTTATCCTCTTCCAAGCTAGCCTCTGCCCCCTCCTCTCCAATTGCATCACCTCCTTCTCCCCAACACACCCCTTTTGCTCTGGATGTCCTGGACTCCTTGTCTTTCCTCAGTGAGGAATTTAACTTTCCTCCCTCCACCCGTTTGTTCATACACTTTTCTGTCTGGGCCCAGCTGTTTCCTGCCTCAGGCCCTCCAGGTTTCCCAGGTAACTTCACTCCTGTTCTGTGCTCTGCGCAGAAGTTGAGCATTGGGAGGCACCTGGAAATCCCAAGTCTGGAAAGTGAGGCCTCAGGGAAGAGCTTGATTCTGTTAGTCTGAGCCTGGCTTCTACCTAGCTGCTACATTTTCTTGCCTTCCTTCAGACTTGCAGGCTTCCCTCATAGCTCAGTTGGTAAAGAATCCACCTGCAATGCAGGAGACCCCGGTTTGATTCCTGGGTGGGGGAAATACGCTGGAGAAGGGATAGGCTACCCACTCCAATATTGTTGGGCTTCCCTTGTGGCCCAGCTGGCAAAGAATCCACTTGCAATGCGGGAGACCTGGGTTCAATATCTGGGTTGGGAAGATCCCCTGGAGAAGGGGAAGGCTACCCACTCCAGTAGTCTGGCCTGGAGAATTCCACGCACTATGCAGTCCATAGGGTTTCAAAGAGTCGGACACGACTGAGCGACTTCCACTTCAGGCTTGCAAGGGACCCAGCAAGGGATGCTCCTTAGACTCTAGCTCTTGGGGCTGAGAGAGATTGTGGGCTAGGAAGGAGCACAGCTGGACCTCTTGTTTTTATATGTTAAACCTGTGCTCTGAACCTCTATTTGCACTCTTGCCCCTGGCTCTGCAGATGTTAGAGGAGGACCTGCTCCTGACTCCAGCAGTCTCTAAACTTTTTCCTGACTTTGAGCAACTAATTTTATTTATAAAAATGGAGATAATATTTTTAGGGAGGACCAAAGAAGGGATTTTTGTCTACAGGTGACCATTAAACAATGTGAGAGATTAAGGGAGCCAAGCCTCTGAGCAGTCATATATCCACGTATAATTTATAAGCATTCCTCTGAATCCTGGATTACTCCCTGTCCATCATTCCTTAGCAATGGATTCAGCCTACCTTGGATCCATCTAGTACTGTGGTATTTACTATTGAAAAAATCCATCTATAAGTAGACTCTGGTAGTTCAAACCCATGTTGCTCAAGGGTCAACTGTGGCTTATTACTATTGTATCCTATACTCTAATGGGCTTCCCGATAGCTCAGTTAGTAAAGAATCAGCCTGCAATGCGGGAGACCTGGGTTTGACCCCTGGGTTGGGAAGATCCCCTGGAGAGGGGAAAGGCTTCCCACTCCAGTATTCTGGCCTGGAGAATTCCATGAACTGTATAGTCCATGGGGTTGCAAGAGTCGGACATGACTAAGTGATGTTCACTTTCACTTTCATACCTATAATGATGCCTGGTACAGAGTAGATGCACAATAAATATTGAATAAAATAATAACATTTTTTTCTTTTAAAAACAATTGTGTTGAGGAATAATTGAAATATGATGAACTCTACATCAGTTCAGTTCAGTCACTCAGTTGTGTCTGACTCTTTGCGACCCCATGAACCGCAGCACACCAGACCTTCCTGTCCATCACCAACTCCCGGAGTTTACCCAAATTCATGTCCATTGAGTCGGTGATGCCATCTAACCATCTCATCCTCTGTCGTCCTCTTCTCCTCCTGCCCTCAATCTTTCCCAACATCAGGGTCTTTTCCAATGAGTCAGCTCTTAGCATCAGATGGCCAAAATACTGGCGTTTCAACTTCAACATCAGTCCTTCCAATGAACATCCAGGAGTGATCTCCTTTAGGATGGACTGGTTGAGTCTCCTTGCAGTCCAAGGAACTCTCAAGAGTCTTCTCCAGCACCACAGTTCAAACACATCAATTCTTCGGCGCTCAGCTTTCTTTATAGTCCAACGCTCACATCCATACATGACTACTGGAAAAACCATAGCCTTGACTAGACGGACCTTTGTTGACAAAGTAATGTCTCTGATTTTTAATGTGCTGTCTAGGTTGGTCGTAACTTTCCTTCCAAGGAGTAAGCGTCTTTTTTAATTTCATGGCTGCAATCACTATTGCAGTGATTTTGGAGCCCAGAAAAATAAAGTCAGCCACTGTTTCCACTGTTTCCCTGTCTATTTGCCATGAAGTGATGGGACCAAAGGTATAATGAGTTTGACATATGCATAAACCTGTATAACCATCAGTACCATCAAAATAATGAACATTCCCACACTCAAAAGTTTCCTGGGATTTCTTTGTAATCTATCCCTTCTAATCCCACACCTGTTTTGTGTTACTGTATTATTTCATATTTCCTAGAATTTTCTATAAATGCAGTTGTACAGAATGTACTTTTTTTGGTAGCTTCTTTCACTTAAGGTAGTTATAAAATTCATTCATATTGTTTGTATAAATATTTCACTCCTTTCTACTGCTGAGTCCATGTATGGATGCACAATTTGTTTATCCGTTTACTTTTTGATAGCCTTTTGAATTGTTTCCAGTTTCTGGCTGCTATAAATAAAGCTGCTGTGAACATTATGAACAGGTCTTCATATGGATGGATGTAGTAGTAGTAGTTAGTCGCTCAGTGGTGTCCCACTCTTTGTGACCCTACGGACTGTAGCCCGCCAGGCTCCTCTGTCCCTGGGATTCTCCAGGCAAGAATACTGGAGTGGATTGCCATTCCTTTCTCCAGAGTATCTTCCCAACCCAGAGACAGAACCTGGGTCTCCTGCATTGCAAGCAGATTCTTTACCATTTGAGCTACAGGCAAGATCATATGGATGTAAGCTTTCATTTCTTTTGGGTAAATACCTGAGAGTAGACTGGCTGACTCATAAAGTAGGTACAGTTTTTAAATTTCTGATAAACTGAGAAACTTGCTTTTCCAAAGTGACTGCAGTATTTTGCATCCCCACCACACATATATGAGAGTTCCTTCATGTCCTCACCAACACATGGTAGTGTCAGTCTTTTTAATTTTGGCCATTCTAACAAGTATTTCATTATGCTTTTAACATGAACTTTCCAAATGACTCATGATATTGAACATCTTTTCTGTGCTTATTTGCCATCTTTACATCTTCTTTGGTGAAGTATTCAGGGCTTTGCTCAAGTTGTTATTATATTTCCTCCTTTATTATTGAGTTTTGAGTGTACTTTATATATTCTGCACACAATTCTTTTATCAGATATGGTTTGGTTCTCTCAGTCTGTGGCTTTTTTTTTTTTTTTTTTCATTAACAGTCTTTCTGAAGAGCAGAAGTATTTATTTTTTTATCAACCCTAATTTATCAGTTTGCTCTTTTATGGTTACTGTCTTTTATGGATTTTGTTGTTGTATATAGAGATATTTGCTTAACCCCAGGTGACGAAAGTTTTCTTTTGTGTTATCTTCTGGAAGTTTTATAATTTCATGTTTTACCTATAGGTTTGTGATTGATTTTGAGTTAGTTTTTGTATATGGTATAAAGTACAGATAGTGGACTTTCCTCTTTTTTGCATGTGGATATCCAATCTCTCTGGCAATATTTGTTGAAAGACTCTCCTTTCTCTGCTAAATTGCTTTTATTGAAAATAAGCTGTTCATATGTGTGTAGAGTCTGCTTCTGGGTTCTCTATTCTATGCCATTGATCTATTTTTCTATCTTTAAGTTAATACTACAATCTCTTGATTATTGTAGATTAATAATGTCTTGAAATTCGGTGGTGTTTGTCCTCCAAGTTGCTTTGTCTTAATGAAATGATTTTTAAAACAAAGGAAAATTCTGAAATATTGTCTAACAGAATCTTGCTGTGTTTCAGGGCTAGCATTTGCTTTGGAGATAAACATGTCTGCATGACCTTTCATATTGTCTGTGCGCTGAATAAATGGAAGTTACCATATTATTTACCAGCATGTATGTTCTCCAAAACTAACGTATAAATCATGTCATTAAACTTTTCACTATTATTTAATGCATTCCTAATTAATTTTTTTATAGCACCAGTTTAAATATTTGTTAATCACCATGAGATAGTCAATATTTATTGTATTCTTTTTCATTCTTTCTGTCCCTCTTAGACTCATATCTCCTATATGAATCTATGTGGATATGAATGTCTCATTTTCAGATAAATCTCTGAATTATGAGCCATTTCTCTAGGTTTGTAGATTCTGCTTCTTGGAAAATATTTGTTTAAGCTTCAGTTTGGCAGTTACCCAGATGCGTCTTATCATTTATTCTTCTCCTGAGGCCCTTTGTCATATTCTCCTCCAGAAATGCTCTGTGTACCTCAATTATAAAGACACTTCCTAGTGTGTAATCTTTTTAGAGCACAGTTCTCATTTGCTCTGCATAGTTCTTTCTCGACTCCCTGTGCTCTAAGAGGAGTGCGAGGAAAAGTGAAGAAGTGGAGTCAATGACCATTTACGGGCTCTAGGAATTCACAGATAAAAATTAAGAAGAAAGATAAAAAACATGTATACTTTATTAGAGGTACTTACAAATAATTCATAAATTATTCATAAACCTAAAATTATTCATAAATAAATTGAAGAGTAACTATAATTATCTTTGGACTGCAAGGAGATCCAACCAGCCCATCCTAAAGGAGATCACTCCTAGATGTTCATTGGAAGGACTGATGTTGAAGCTGAAACTCCAATACTTTGGCCACCTGATGCGAAGAGCTGACTCATTTGAAAAGACCCTGATGCTGGGAAAGATTGAGGGCAGGAAGAGAAGGAGACGGCAGAGGATGAGATGTTTGGATGGCATCACTGACTCAATGACATGAGTTTGGGTAGGCTCCGGGAGTTGGTGATTGACAGGGAGGCCTGTCATGCTGCGGTTCGTGGGGTCACAAAGAGTTGGACATGACTGAGCGACTGAACTGAACTGAACTGAAGCTATCAACCTTCTAAATCTTTATGAAAATATAAATGTAATTATTTATATTTGTGAATAAATATAATGACTTTTCAGATCCTTACAACTCTAATTTCAGATTGTAATTTTCTCATCTCTGCTCTTCAGGTGCTTGGCATATACTGTGACTCTCAGAAGCCTGTGGTCTTGAGTCTAAGTCAGATTTACCAGGGTGTACAGGGATCATCAGTGTTAACATGGGGGAAATACTGCCTCAAAAAGCCTTGACTTAGGGAGGCATCTTCTGTTGGGTCAGGGGTGAATAAGGCAGAATGTTGGTTAGGTTGAGTTGGTGTGGCCCTTCTTTCAAGTGTAGGGAAAGAAAATTGGATTTTTTTCTAGTATCAAGAAGGTAGCCAAAATGTGACATTTTTTTCTTTTGATTTATAACCCATACTTTTAGCTTTAAACTGATACTCATTGGGAAATTGATCTAAAATATACTTATATTTGTGTGTGTGTGAGTGTGTGTGTGTGTGAATTGGTCCAGGACACAGAGCTGAGAGCTCTCAGGGTTGTTTCTATGTCTTCCATTTTTATTAATAATAATAATAATAACAGATAATAATTATTTAGCCCTTACTACATAGTAGCCCCTGTTCTAAGGGCCTTATATATATGTTAACTCATTTGTTCATTGCAACCATGCTGTGAGGTAAGGCCATTACTATCTTCATTTTATAGAAAACTGAGATACAGAGAGATTAAGCACTTGCTGAGGTCACACAGCTAGTTAGGGACAGAGCTACTGTTCAAACACCAGTGACCTGGCTCTGAATTAGGAAGGCGCTCAGAGATGATCTGGTGCAGTCCTCTGATCTTAAAGACACAGAAAAGGAGACTGGAAGAGGGTAAATGATTTGCTCAGAGGCACAGGATCTCCAGGAGGCAGAGCTGAGGTTTTTCTTCAGGTACCTGTAACCCTCTCCTGGATTCTTTCCCATAATGCTGCCCCTGCTACCCTCTGTCATCCAGCTATGGTCACTGTCCTTTGGGCTCTGCAGGCCACACTCAGCACTTTACCTTATTGCTGCCTGGGCCAGAGAACTCCCTGAGTTCCTTGGCTCCATGAGCAGACTCCGGGGGTAAAGGAATTGGGTTGCTCTCCTTGCTGCTTGCCGTTTGATCATTTCCTTACAGTATACACCCAAAGAGTCAGCACAAATCATCTTTAATGTTGGCACTAAAGATGTTGGGCCACTTTAAAATTCAGACTCAGATCTGATGTAGCCAGAATTGCTTTCCAGCCCACATTATCCACATTGATTCAGATTCTCGCTAATGACTTCAGGAAGGCATCCTAACAGCAGAGTGCTTCTGGCAGGCAGACAGCTGGACCAGCAGAGAGGGCCTCACACTTGCTCATTCTGTGACTGACCAGCTTGGGTGACTGCATTCCAGTTAAATTCCTTTTGGAATTTACTCTGTTGTCACAAGAAAAATCACACTTAGGGCATGTGCCAAAAGTACCTGGGATTATCTGACATAGAAAACTCCTCAAAAACCAATGCCCAATGATACAGTTTTTGTTCTTGGGGACAGAAGTCATTCTTGCTATTTGCCAAATAGTTTTGGTTTTCCTCTGAGCACATCCTTGTCCCCTGGAAGCTAGATGTGGCTGTGTGATTTGCTTTGGCCAGTGAAACAAAAGTGTTGTGTGCCTCTTCAGGGTGGAAATTTTAAGAGCCAAGATGTACTTCACCACATGTTGTTCAGGTTATTCATCCTGCTTCCTGGAGGCACAGAGCTGGAGTCTCCCTCTGCCTGTTGGTGGGTGGGACTGCAGAGTACAGCCAACCTATCTAAACAAGCAGCGTGAGCAAGAAATGAAATGTATTGTTCTGTACCCCCTCATTCACATGTCTGTGTGTTTATTTGTTCTTTTCATATTGCAGTAACTGTAGATTTCTGGGCTTCCCTGGTGGCTCAGACAGTAAAGAATCTGCCTGTGATGTAGGAGACCCGGGTTTGATACCTGAGTCGGGAAGATCCCCTGAAGAAGGGAATGGCTACCCACTCCAGAATTCTTTCCCGGAGAATTCCATGGACCGAGGAGCCTGGCAGGCTACGCAAAGAGATATGACTGAGCAACTAACACTTTCACTTTCATAGATTTATAGGAAGTTACAAGAACAGTACAAAGAGTTTCCTTGTACCCTTCACTCAGTTTTCCCTGATGGTTCTATCTTATGTAACTATGAAGTGTTGCTTTAAGTCACTGAGATTTTTGGGTTACATCAGCATTATCTAATCTCATTCAGTGAGTTTTCTTTTTAATCTCATTAGATAGTTTTCTTTTCCTTTTTTTAAAAATGCATACCTTAATTTCAAGGACATAAAAATCTTCTCACATCACATTTTGATTGCTTCTCTTTTACCAAATGGGATGTTTTGTCTTGTAGTTACTCATGTATATTTTTATGCTCCTTCTGCCAGATCACAAGATCCCTAAGAGAACACATCTAATTTATTTTTGAACCCCTCCCAAACAGCACTGTGTCTTTACAAGGCACTCAGATGTTCATTATTGAATGAATGAGGGATGCTGTGTGGTTGCTCGCCTCTTGAGTAGAAAGAATGGGAAATAAGAAGCTCATTTTAGGGCTGAAAAAAGACCAAATATCCTGAAGTTCATCATTAATTGGCTGTGTCAATACAGAGCTATGAGATCCCAAACAGAGATATGGTGAAAGGCAGAGAGGCTGAAAAATATAATATTTGGCAGAAGTGGAGTAAGCAGACATAAGGCATTTACCATCCAGCTTTACTTCATTAACATAGGATTCTGTATTGTACCTTTTATATGCTATCTTGCTTCCTTATTACTTATAGATGTTCAGTGCTTCAGAAAACTGATTTGTGACTCTATGTCTCTTTAGAGCCAAGATTTTCATACTGAAATCATAATACTTTGCTTTCCCCCACTGTTAGATTTTTATAACCATCTACCTTTGGGCCATGGGGGTGAAAAATCACCTGTCATTTGCAAGCAGCAGTGCATTTACTCTTGTGGTGTAGCAACAAGCAGCTGTCCAGGTGTTTTACGATGAGGACCATTCTGTAGCTGCATCTGTAGTAAGTCATTGCCTGAGATCTAAACTGGGAGATAATTAGACCACTGGCATCTGGTTTTAAGGCAGTTTGCAGATACTCTTGGAGAAGGAAATGGCAACCCACTCCACTACTCTTGCCTGGAGAATCCCAGGGATGGTGGAGCCTGGTGGGCTGCTGTCTATGGGATCACACAGAGTCGGACATGACTGAAGTGACTTAGCAGCAGCAGTCACTCTGCTGCTGGTATGTAAATAGATATTCTGCAGCCTTCCTTCCAGGCCACTAATAGCTGCTCTTCTTCACCAAACTCTTCTTTCAGGCCTCTATTATCATCTCCCCTCGGTGCTCTTGTCCAGTGCCTGCCACAATCCTCTTAAGGTGGGGTTTGTCCAGTCCAGAAATCAGCACAGCACTTCAGGGAAAGTCAGAACACAGCCCTTGCCTTCTGCTTAGGTATTACAGCCAATCTCGTTCTCTCTTCTCATGATACACTTAACCCAGTACTTCAGTATTGCAAAAATGATTAGATCTTTGGATAAACTTGATCATGTATGTTTAATTCCGGCTACCCACGCCAGTATTCTGCCCTGGAGAATTCCATGGACTGAGGAGCCTGGTGGGCTACAGTCCATGGAATCACAAAGAGTGGGACATGACTGAGTGACTTTCACTCTTACTTTCTTCTTTCTTTCTTTCTTTTTATGTGGACCATTTTTAAAGTCTTTATTGAATTTTTACAGTGTTGCTTCTGTTTTTTGGTGTTTGGGGTTTTTTTTTTGCCCCAAAGTGTGTGAGATCTTAGCTCCCTGATAAGGGATCAAACCTGCATCCCTTGCATTGGGAGCATGGAGTCTTAATCACTGAACCTCCAGGGAAGTCCCTAGCTTTCCTTTTAGAATAAAAACCAGGGGCAAATATTTGAAGATCTTCAGGAAGCGATGGCAGAGATGCACGGAAAGAATTCCCATGTCAGGAGAAATGATTCTGAATTGTTAAACATGTAAGATTGTATTTGCCAAGCTATATCCCAATGTGAGGCAAGCAAAAGTAAGCAAGTCTTCCCTGAACTCATTTCCTGGGAGGGAAATGGGGTGGCAACTTATTTTGGTCCTACATGGCTCATTAAGCATGGAAGTCTCCTGTTCATTTGCTTGTATGGGGAAGCTTGAATTATATATCACAGATGAGTGGAAGCAAACCATACATAGGCTGCAACTTCTGGGAATATGTCTTACAGAAAAATCTGAAATGAGAAGACTTGTCTGAAATGCATATATATTCAGAGGGAAAGTACAGGGAAGTTTGAGTACAGAGGGGTAGAGAAGAACACCATGTGGCATCAGACAGGGCTGTTATGGGTCACTTTGTTGGCTGATCAGAGCCTTTTGTTGAAAGCAAGGTAGAGGCTGGTTTGAAAAGCTGAGCTTATTATTTGTGAAGAAGGGGCAATGATGGAGGGTTTCTCCTGGGACAAGGCTGCCTGATTTATTTTCAGTTACAGCTGAATAGTCCTTGGAGCTGATGTAAAGAGTTACGGAGTCTATTGTTTTCTCAGTAATGTTTCCATGACTAGTTGCTAGGATTGAGTGTATGCCAAGTGTGGGCTGCTGAGTGACTTGGTGGGCAGAATAAAATGGTCTGCCTAGGTTGCTATGGCAGCCAACAGGAGGGCAAGTCCAGTAGAAAATGAACTCAAGTGATGCAAAGAGGAAAACTGCAGTAAGAACCACACATACATGTTCTCGTTGGCTGTGAACCCGTTTATTGCCTCCAAACCTTTGCTTGGCCGGATGCTTCTTATCAGCCAGGTACTAGCTGTTCCACTACTTCCTCAGAGGGGCCCTCCCAGATCACTCACCGTAAATACCACGCTCCACTTCCCAACCCTCCCTATCAGTCAAGTCCATTTTACTTTCTCCTTTGGACTCATCACTAGCTATTTGTGTGTTTTTGCTTATTTGTTTATTGTCATTAGGATCTAGTCACTGTGCAAGCAGGTGCCTGTCCTTCCTCCATCGTATCCTCAGAGCCAGGCATGGACCCTAGCACAGAGCAGGAGCTCAATAAACATTTGTTAGATGAAAACTGTGTGCTGCTTGTGTGGAAACCTGACATTTTATTCACCTCTGTGTTTTGAATTTCTGGCTTAGAAGCATTTCTTGAGCAAGTGTGGGCCGCTATAGAGAGATTATCCCTGGACCTTTGTCTTGTCACTTGTCTCCAGGAGTCATTAGCCAGTGCAAAGTCTGGGAGGGGCGTCCGGTGAGCAGCTCAGGATTATGGCTACATGGCTGGACCGAGGTCAGAGACATGGAGGTGAAGAAGACACAGCTTGCTAGAAAACAGAACAAGAATTGCTAACAGTTATGAAATGATTGCTGTGTGCCAGCCACTGTGCTCTACATTTTATATACATTTAATCATTTAATTCCACAGCTATATAGAGAGGTAGGTTCTATTACTATACCCCTTTACAGGTGAGGAAGCTGAGGCACAGAGAGCCTAAGTAACTTACCAAGGGTCACTGGTTGTTTAGTGGTGGAGCCAATATTCAAATATACATCATAGGATCATGTTGATAACCAACTGAGATAATTAGTTAAAAGTGTTTAGTTTGTGCTCATAAATGTGTGTTCTCTCCTTTTCCACTCTTCTTCTCTCTTCTTTTTGGTGCTTTTCTGATCTCCTGATATTATGGTTTAGTGCTTTTTCATCAACTTCTTTTTAAATCTGCCTGATGGGGAAATATAGTAAGTGTACTATGATATATTTTATAGTACAAAACATGCAAATACAAAGAGAAAATCCAGTACTAAACAATGAAATGTATGAACTACGATACTGGAAATGGGTACCACAAACTGTTGGGTGCTCCATTCCACCATGCCTGGAATGAGTAGCATGTGATGAAATTATAGGCTTCTGGTCTAAATTCAGTTGCTAAATAGCTTTATGACAGTGGGCATGCCATTTAGCCTCTGCAGACCTCTGGTTTATCTTCTGTAGAACTGAGGGTGAGATGGGACACTGAGACAGTAAAACTCTAAAATTCTCTTTACTTCTAAGAGTACATGATAACATTGTTTTATGGCTTTTTGTGCTTAGTATACACTTCTGGTTTGATGAATGCTGGCCTGAGCTGTGATGAGCTGTGCTCTTGGAGGCCAGAAGCCCAGATGTGCTGTGACTATATTTTTCTCACATCGTGGGCTGCATAGCAGGCAGCTCTCCCCACCCCCTAGGCTGATAAAACTTTGAAAAATCAGAGAATACATTTTAAACTATTTTATTATTATTTTACAACAACTTTCTCTGTGTTAGAGCATCTTTCTGGATACTCCAGGTTTTTAATAGTAGGGAAAGCTAGGAGGAGAGCAAGAGCAGTGTTTGTCTAAAATGTATTAGGGCTGGCAAGCAAGGGTCACAGATCAGAGAGCCAGAGGTCAAGTTTAAGAGGGTTAGCTAACATCTTCAACAGGAGATGTGGGAGCAGTTTTCTCCTCAGGGGGCATTTGGCAATGTCTGGAGACATTTTTTTATTGGAATATAATCGCTTCACAATGTTGTGCCAGCCACCGGTGCACGACAAAGTGAACCAGTCGCACCATATATCCCGTCCGCCTTGAGCCTCCTTCCATACCTCCTCCTCCCACCCGTCTAGGTCAGCACAGACCACCCAGCTGAGCTCCCTGCACTATACAACAGCCTCCCACCAGCCATCTAGTTTACATATGGTATGTATATATGTCAATGCTCTTCTCTCAGTTTGTTCCACCTTCTCCTTCCCTTGCTGTGTCCACGAGTCTGTTCTCTGTGTCTCTATTACTGCCCTGCAAATTAGGTTCATCAGTACCATTTTTTTAGATTCCATGTGTATATGTGCGTTAATATATGATATTTGTTTTTCTATTTCTGACTTATTTCACTCTGTATGACAGACTCTAGGTTCATCCATATCATTACTAATGACCTGATTTCATTCCTTTATATGGCTAATATTCCATTGAATATATGTACCACATCTTTATCCATTCATCTGTTGATGGACTTAGGAGACATTTTTGATTGACATGACCCAGGGAAGCTTTGGAATCTAGTGGGTAGAAACGGGGGATTTTGTTAACCATTCTATAATAACACAGGACGGCCCTCCACAACAGAATTATCCAGCCCAAAATGTCAATATTGCTGAGATTAAGAAACCCTAAGCTAAGGCAGGATAGCAGACAAAGAGTCACATCTACAGCATCCAAGATCAGAGATCAGGATCCAGGCAAGCAAACTGAACAAGAGCAGGGCATGCAGCTCAGGGTAGGAGGTCTGGGCCACAAAGCTTTGGGAACCTGACTAAGGATTAGGATTTTGGACAGACATCTGGAAATAGGCACAGGGCACCAGCAGAATGAAACTTCTAATGTGCCATCTGCTTTCTGAAACAGAAACCTCTTTTAATTATTGTAAGGGGCTTCCTGATACTGGCTTCCTTGCTTGGGGTCAAACCTGACATCAAGAAATAGACATAATTCTAGCATCTGGTCCTCACTTCAGCTAGACACGGTCAGTATTATTTTATTATCTCCACTTTACTGCTGGGTCCTCTGAGGCTGAGAAGGGTTAAGTGTTTCCCCTGTATTACCAGTAAGTAAATGACAGAGTCTTTAGACTTCACGTCTGGTACTTGTTTGATTGAGGAGGGTAGAGGTCAAAGTTGAATCACGTGGCTGGAGCAGGGAGGCAGAAAGTTAGGTTGTAGGTAGTTTTGAGCCCTTATCCGTCTAAGCTGGAAGATGGGAAGAAGTGCTCTTAGAAAGACTGTGTGGCTTAGGCTCAGATTTTAGCACATAGGAAATATGTCACCTTTTATTGAACAAGTCTCATTAATGAAATCAGGAATTTTACACATTATGATAATTCTAATAATCTACACTTCTCAGTTGGTGTGTAAAAAATTAAAGAGTAAAATGCAATACAGTTGCTTTTTCAGCTAGTTGCTTGCCAGAACTTCTTATTGCTACAGTTCCTAAAACTGTATTTTGAAAAAAAATCAGCTACTTCAGGTTAAAGGGAAGGACTTCAGCAAGGGAGCTGTCACTGCATCTTTGTGCAAGGGATGTATTTCCCGAATAACAGATTTCAGGAGTCACCACAAATACAGACATCTGCATGGTAAATACTATATACAACATATTACTTTTCTAAAAAATCACATTCTGGGCAATTTTAAGAAATGGTTTTGAAGTAAGGGGTGAGCTCTTCTCTTCCTGTAAACTTTTAATTTTTATTGGGGTATAGTTGATTTGCAGTGTTGTGTTAGTTTCAGGTGTACAACAAAGTGAATAAGTTATATATATACCCTGTCTTTTTAAGATTCCTTTCCCCTATAGGCCATTACAGAGTACTGAGTAGAGTTCCCTGTGTTATCTACACAGTAGATCCTTATTAGTTATCCATTTTATGTATAGTAATGTATATATGTCAGTCCCAATCTCCCAGTTTACCCCTCCCCTCCTCCCACTAATTACCATGTATTTGTTTTCCTTATCTGTAATTCTATTTCCGTTTTGTAGATAAGTTCATTTGTACCCTTTTTTAGATTCTCATATAAGCTATATCATACGATAGTTGTTTTTCTTAGTTGTCTGACTGAATGTCACTCAGTGTGACAATTTCTAGGTCCATTCATGTTGCTGCAAATGGCATTATTTCATTTTTTTATATAGCTGAGTAATATTCCATTATATATATATGTATGTATGTATGTATGTGTATATCTAGGGGCTTCCCAAGTGGCTCAGCAGTAAAGAATCTGCCTGCAATGCAGGAAACATGGGTTTGATCCCTGGGTCAGGAAGATCCCCTGGAGGAGGGCATGGCAACCCACTCCAGTATTCTTGCCTGGAGAATTCTTTGGACAGAGAAGCCTGGCGGGCTACAGTCCATAGGGTTGCAAAGAGTCGGACTTGACTGAAGTGACATACCATGCACACATGTGTATATCTATATAAATAATGTATGTATATATTGTATATGTATATATACCACATCTTCTTTACCATTCATCTAACCCCACTATAAACTTAAACCATCAATATAGGGGTCACAGAATCCAGAAAATAAAGCTGAAATATCAATAGAAGTCCATGGACCCTCCCTCGAAATGCGTTTATTTTACAAAGTATTCTCCATTTCCTTCTCCAGGGGGTCTTCCTGACCCAGGGATGGAACGCATGTCTCCCACATTGCAGGCAGATTCCTTACTCTCTGAGTCACCAGGGAAGTCCCTTCTCTATAAGAAGAACAAGCAAAATTAAGACAATAAAGAAAATCATAGAATGAAAGAAAATATTTTCAATCATTTTGCCAAGGGTGATGTTTATTACCTAAAACATAATATGAGTACTCATGAATCTAAAAGAACTAAATTGATAATGAATAAATAGGCATAGTAGTTATCATCTGTTGAATGCTTATTACATCCCAGATGTTGGGTTTAGCATTTTAAGAACATTATTTCACTTGATTCTTAAGCAACACTACAGAGATGAGTATTGTTATTGTGCTTGTTTGGCATATATGGAACATTAAGCTTAGAGAAGGTTAATAATTGTTCAAAATGACATAAAAGAAAAAGCCCAGCAAATCGTTTTTTGAAAACTGTTTAACTCCCAGAAAAGAGATGAAAATTAGGCACTAGTTTGCATCTATTCAACTTGCAGAAATAGAGAAGACATTGAAATGTGCTGCTGACAAAGCTGTGGGTATTAGGTACACACTCCAGCATCAGCATTGTGGAATGAGGCGTAGAAACGCTTCTACTATTAAAACAGCTGTTCTGCTCTTCAGAAATTTTCTTATAGAAAAACAAATCAAAGGGAGATAGATAGACGTTTTAGTGGTAGCTATTGTCCATTAATATGGAAGTGGTTGAGGGCATTGAGGCATATTTATTGAGAGGGCAGCGTGACTGTCTTGACAAACAATAAACATGAAGATCATCTTCTTTAGGACTCCGCCTTTGTCAGGACCATGGAATGCACGTCTATTTTGACAGACAGTTGGAGGAGAATATAGGACAACTTGATTTTTTAAGAAACTGATCCAAGCACATCTTTTTCCTGCCTTAAAACAAACGGAATCTTTCTCCACCTTGAAGCATCATCTGGGTTAGGTCATCCTGCATGTAGTTTCATCATATCTTTTATTTTTTTTATTCATAGTTCTTATCACCATTTGCAATTACATTTTCATTTTTCTTACTTTTCTTGTCTATTTCACTAAACATTAAGTAGAGGTCCTGTGAGGACAGGGACTAGCTATCACTTTTGTAACCCCTACTCTTGGCTGAGTGCCTGTCACATATAGGCACTTACTAACAATTTCCTAATTAAGTGAGTACTTATATATTAGGACTTGAGCTCTATGTTTGACTATTGCCTTCAAAGCAGAAACATTTCTTATGATGCCCCCTCCTGTTTTCTAGTAAATTTACCCACATATATATATATATATTTTTTATCATGCTGAGATCTGCCTTTAAAACATTCATAAAACAACCCTTATTGGGCTTCCCTGGTGGCTCAGATGGTAAAGAATCTGGCTGCAATGCAGGAGGCAGTCCAGGGCATTGCAAAGAGTTGGACTTGACTGAGTGACTAACACTTTCACTGTTGGTACCGAGTATTTTATAACTTAATCTTTCATAATCGGAGAAGGCAATGGCAACCCACCCCAGTACTCTTGCCTGGAAAATCCCGTGGACAGAGGAGCCTGGTGGGCTGCAGTCCATGGGGTCGCGGAGAGTCGGACATGACTGAGCGACTTCACTTTCACTTTTCACTTTCATGCATTGGAGAAGGAAATGGCAACCCACTCCGGTGCTCTTGCCTGGAGAATCCCAGGGACAGGGGAGCCTGGTGGGCTGCCGTCTATGGGGTCACACAGTCAGACACGACTGAAGCGACTTAGCAGCACCAGCAGCAGCAATCTTTCCACAATATTTTTATTGTATGACTTCCCTTCCCCCTCCACCAGATCTTAATCTTATCCTGGGTATTAGTCAAAACCTAATTTGAATATTCCATCTCAAAACTCATTTCTGTATGTAATAAATATTTATTAAGCCCTTACTTTGTCTCAAGCACTATGTGAGATGCTGGAGACAGAAAGTTAAATATGATTTCATCCTGATTTCCTAGAAGTTCCTTGGGGACTGGAAAGGCAGACAGTGAGTGGCATAACCACGTGGTCAGCTCTGTAGCAACAGAGAAGTGGACGAGAGACTATTGGAGATGGGTGAGGATGGACAGCAACTTCCTGGGGAATGGCTATTTTGTTCTTTGCAAAAAGTCTGAAACAGCATTAATTTATCATTTGAGAACCTCTTGTATTTACATGCATGTTTAGGTGCCTGTGTATTTGCACTCCTTTCTCTAAAATGATCCATATAGCATTAAAGATAATCATGAAAGAAATAGGAGACAAGGATCATACATTAAGCATCACGGAGGGAGAAATTAAGTTTCTGTTTTTTAGGGGAGATTGGGTAAAATAAGTGATGTGAGGATTAACCAGGGAAGTACATGGAGGTACTTCATATCTGTCTAAGGACAGGTGGCATAAGTGACTGCACAGTGGCAGGATCAAGGGACATTACTCCCCAAAGTAGTGCCCTGAGGAAAGGCATGAAGGTGGGAATTGTTAAACAACCGAGAAAATTTAGCACAGGTTACCTGGGCAGCTAGAGAAGGATACAGATAGACAAAGGTCCTGGGGTCCTTCCACGCCTGAGAATCAGGATTAAGGAAATGAGGAAGAAAGGGGGACTCTAAGGAGGAGGTAGTGTACTGAACAATTTGACTGCAGGATGCAGGCCGGGAAAGGAGGAGTGTGTGAAATCAGTATGGGATGGGAGAAGGGCTGAGTGGTGGAAGACTTGGCGAGGAAGGAGAGCCACCATGGAGCACCTTTGTGTTCCCTGGAGGACATACAGATGCTAAGTGTCCATAGATACCTTCTGCAGAAGTCCTGGCTCAGCAGGCATTGGTTGGTGGACCAGGAGCTAGTGGAGAGAGTGGGAATCGAAGGTGATGACAGTACAGATTCCCATCTAAGAATCTTGGCCCGAAGAGAATGAGATAGAGAGACCTTGGCAACTCAGGGGTATGTAAGGTTCAGGAGGGGATTTTGAAGTCAGGCAAGAGATTTAACTGTGAGGGAGAAGGGATGAGCAATGCAACGCCGTTCCCAAGGGAGAAGCAGAGAAGGCTACTGTGGAATGGAGGGAGACTTGTACTTGTATTGGGGGACCGCAAGGACTCTTCTTTAGTTATCCCAGAGCTGTTGCCCTCAGAAGGCGAGATCCAAGAGAGAAAACTCTGTTTCAGGTTATGGAATAGAACTATACCCAGTGCAGGGTAAAAAATAAACATTTTTAAGAGGAGCATCAGTGCCTGTGACAGTGACCTTAAAGAAAAAAGCTCTCTGAGAAGAAATCATTTTTCAGAGTAAATATGAACTGTCTTGCTTTAAGTGGTTGCATCTCAGCAGTAATTTATTACATGCCCTGTGTGGAGTAAATGAATAATACACAAGACTTTTGAGTCTCGAGCAATATAAAACAGCTTGGACATCCTGTTGTGAGAGATATACAATCTTGGCCTTAAATGTTACTATTGCTGCTGTTTTAACAAAGTAGCTGGTTCTGACTATTGCAGAGCAAAAATTTCAAAAGTACTGTATGTGAGAAAATCATACAGAAGATAAATCAGGATAACTTTTCCTCTTCAGGATAAAAATCATCCCAGAGAGAACTTGGCTGCCATTCTCAACTGTGGACTTTCTATATTTATTTCATTGTTTGGGTTGCTTGTCGTTAGCCTAAAATCATTGAGTTTGCTTTACAGGGGTAAATGAATAAGACCCTTCAGAGAATAATTTTTTAGCATTTCCAGTCAGAGTTTGCCCAAAGAATACTTTGAAGTAGGACCCAATCTAGCTTGCTAATAACTCCATAGATGCACTTACATACTATTGTTTGAAAAAATGAGTTAATGGGTTTAAAATTATGAGATGGAGTGGGACTTGTGAGAAATTCATTTAGCTAATCCTGTCATAGTCTTTCTCTACATTGAACTGATGGCCCTTTCCAGAGAAGTGCTGACTTTATGTCTTTATAGCCTATGCTTTCAGATGTGGGGCAGGTGCCAGGCTGCTGCACAGCAAGGACCCCATGAACACCTGCCCTGGCTCCAGTAGGACAAGGCTTACTTTGGCCCCTCACTGCCAATTCAATATTCAGTCAGCTAGAGATCAGGCTTTCTGTTTACTTCTCTACAGTGGCTGTTGTTGATGCCCAGCTTTTGGGCTCTGGGTCTGTTATCTGCCATGATGTGTATATATGTATATGTGTGTGTGTGTATATATATGTGTGTATGTATATATATATATATATAAAATACAGTAAGAGCCTTAATTTACCTCGCTGGATTATTTTTCGCTTGGGTGCCTAGCCTTGGGTTATCTGTGGAGGGCTTCAGCTAATGTGCATGTTCTGTCTTTTTCTCTTCACTTTTCCCTCTTCATCCTGCCTGGAATGTGGACATGATATCTAAGGGTACAGCAGCCATCACGTGTGCATGAGGGAGAGTCCACATTTTAAAAGAGACTTTATAGAAGGAGTCAGGACCTTTTATGAATCCCAGCCTGGGACTGTCCTATACCTAGGGTTCTTTTAAGAAAATTAAACACAGAAGTAAGATTTCTGATAACTTGTAGTTGAATTACATGCAGTTGAATGTACATGTAGTTGAATGTAGTTGAATGCTCAACTGTTTAATCTCCTCATCAACTCTAGCAGTGGTCTTTCAACCTTTTTTGATTGTGACATCTATCAATAAAATTTTTGAACATGTATATATATATATTAATTTGTATTTTTATTTATTTATAAACTATCTACATGTACTTATATGTTTAGAGAAAAATGGATAAGTTAAAGACAAAATACATGTTTTAAAATAATTTTGTATTTTATTTTTATTAATGATACTTTTTTTTTACTTTTGATACTGAACAACATGATTGCAATTTAATATACTTTCAAAGTTTTTGAAAATCTGTCTAACACCTTCTGATGGAATGATCTGAAGATCTGTCTTCAAGGCTAATTTAGTTGTATGCTTGGTTTTATTAACTCTCAAGTCTGAAAAAGATACCTTACAAAGACGTGCATTTTCTAAAGGAATAAGTAGATCATTGGTTGAACTTATTACATCTAGATAGTCAGTTTTCAGTTCCATCCCTGAATAATGCAAAGCTTTTTTTTTTTAATATTGAATTTGGCCAGTAAACCTCCATCTTTGATAATGACTTTCCCTGCAAAACTAATTAGAAGTGATGCTCTGTATACTTTTCACGGTTGGCTTCAAAACCTATTGACAGAAAGTCTTCAGGTGGAAGATTTTTAGATGGATTGGAAAATTCAGTTTCCAATTTAATGTATGCAGGTATGAGAGTTTTTATATATGACACACATCATTTTCAGCAAAAAATTACCTGATAATGGAATCATTTCTAATTATTCATTTTCAAAATGCTCCCTTCTCTTTCGAAAAGCCGTTATTTCCTCCCTTGTGGTTAAAATGCCACCTTTATGATGAAGGGAGAGTTTGTGTGTCTACTTAGTACCATATTGCAGAAGGCTTTTGTCATATCAGGAGAGGTCAGCAAATTTAGAGACTTGTCTTTTTTGTGAGATAAAAATGAGAGAATGGCATTTCGCATGTAAATTATCATATGTGAAACGAATCGCCAGTCCAGGTTTGATGCATGATACAGGGTGCTCGGGGCTGGTGCACTGGGATGACCCGGAGGGATCGGATGGGGAGGGAGGTGGAAGGGGGGTTCTGGAAGGGGAAAACATGTACACCCATGGTGAATTCATGTCAATGTATGGCAAAACAAATACAATATTTGTAAAGTTAAAAAATAGAAAATAAACTAATTAAGAAAAAATGGATAACTAAAAGTTAATAAATCTTTTTTTTTTTTTTTTTTTTACAGTGAGATAACATGCAAACCTTGATGAGATGTAAAAGTTTTTCTTGGTCACCGTCCATCTCATTGCAAATTATTGAAAGATTGTGTTGTATTTCATTACCTTGTTTTTGTAATTTTAAGTAGTCAGTTCTGCTATAAAGCTTATATAAAAATGTGAGTTTGTCCCAATGCAGTGGATATATTAGAGATTACTTGGAGCATAACACAACTTTGTGTTTGCTTATGCAGTTTCATCCATGAGAAATACTATGTGAATCTAGGTTCATGCAGAAGATTGCTGAATCAGGACACACATACACACATCTACTTTCAAATATTTATTAGCTGCCTCAGTTTACCGTGTTGTGTGTTATGAGATGAGTCATACCTGTTCACATCTGGTGTTATAACTTTCCATCCAATTCCAGATAACCCTCCTTCACCACTATACAACGACCCACAAGCTGCAACACAAACCTTCAGGCATTTTTCAAGGGTCTTAACCATTTAACACATGTAAAACTGTGTTTCTGATTTTCTTAAAATTTTATCTCTTTTAAAAAAAGAAAGGCTCAGTTGGTAAAGAATCTGCCTGCAATGCAGGAGACCCTGGTTCATTTCCTGGGTCAGAAAGATCCGCTGGAGAAGGGATAGGCTACCCACTCCAGTATTCTTGGGCTTCCCTTGTGGCTTAGCTGGTAAAGAATCTGCCTGCAATGCGGGAGACCTGGGTTTGATCCCTGGGTTGGGAAGATCCCCTGGAGAAGGGAAAGGCTGCCCACTTCAATATTCTGGCCTGGAGAATTCCATGGACTGTATAGTCTATGGGGTTGCAAAGAGTCAGAAACGACTAAGCAACTTACACTTTAACTTAAAAAAATAACCTGGCACTGGCAAAGTTTTTAAGTGTTTTGCTTTCACTCCATTGTCTTCATAAGCCCTGTGATTTTTGAGCAGGTTTGCATAGTGTGGTTCTGTGATTTTGAAGAGTGCATGTCATGTTATAACAGAACTGACTATACATTGATGAGCTCTAGTAGCAATTGGTGCAATCCTGGCTTTAACTTTTTTGTAGCAATAGTTTGTTTTTGAATGATTCAGAAATGGGTTTCACAGTGAGATGCTATCACTGCAACCTTCCTTTCTTTTCCCTTTCCTAACAAAAGAAGTATTTATAGTGATTCCAGTTTAATAGGTCTAGGATGGGGCGTGGCCTTGGACAGTTTTAAAAAAGTACCAAGTTAATTCTATTGAGCAGTTTGAGTTGAGAATCACTGCTTCATACATCACCAAAAGCAACTTTGTGTATTTTATCCTTGAAACAGATACTAGGGTATACCATAAGCTTAGACATGTTGAAACCCCAGTACTTTCATCCAACTGTGTAGCAAACCTCCCACATTGTGTAATTTGTACTAATACACATCTCTTCAAATATACAGCAATTTTTAAAAATTGCATTTCTTTCTTTCTTTTTGCCACACCGCGCAGTTTGTGGGATCTTAGCTCCCCAACCAGGGATCAAACCCAGGCCCCTGGCAGTGAAAGCCCAAAATAGTAACCACTGTACCACCAGGGAAAATTCCACAGCAATATTTTTAATGCATCTTGCAACAACATTTTCTGAGTTGAAGCACCTATAACATTAAGTAACACTGAAAAAACTAAAATGGTTACCTCCATGTTTAGGATGCTCAGGTTTTAAAATGTCCTGCGAATTGTGGTGACTTGACACCAGCATTACCTATTATCTCAAGAATTATTACTTATAATGAGGTTCATCTTTACTGGTGGTGGATATTGATCCATATTTCAATTAATAAGGAAATGAATTCTTGTGGTTAGATCTGATTAAATTGTCATTGATTTTAGCTTATAATGTGGCTGATTTGTCGACTACTTTCAGGTCACTTGTTTGTGTATTTGCACCATTACTGATTACTATCAGTCTGTGGTTTCTTTGCTGAAACCCCTTCTAGCCAGTTGTCCGTACTATACGTGTGTGCTCAGTTGTTTCCGTTATGTCCGATTCTGTGTGACCCTATGGACGGTAGCCTGCCAGGCTCCTCTGTCCATGGGACTCTCTAAGGCAAGAATGCTGAAGTGGGATCTTCCCGACCCGAGGATCGAACCCGCCGCATCTCTTGCATCTTCTGCACCGCAGGCGGATTCTTTACTGCTGAGCCACCCAGGAAGCCCATCTGTATTGTGTTAGCTCAATAAAACAAGGTAGCATAATCTACACATATTCTTAACTGAGTACTCATAGATTGTAATGTTATAACATGCTAAAAGCCCACCAGTGATTGAGGAGCTTATCTCTCTTCCCTTGGGAATCTCTGTATTCTGTGTGACATGGTATCACCCAAACTATAGATCAAGTGAGAGAGGCAGTGTCAATCCATATATTAGATATTAATAAAGTTAAATTATATTTTCAGTGCTGCTGCTGCTAAGTCGCTTCAGTCGTGTCTGACTCTGTGTGACCCCATAGACGGCAGCCCACCAGGCTCTCCTGTCCCTGGGATTCTCCAGGCAAGAACACCGGAGTGGGTTGCCATTTCCTTCTCCAATGCATGAAAGTGAAAAGTGAAAGTGAAGTCGCTCAGTTGTGTCTGACTCTTTGCGACCCCATGGACTGCAACCTACCAGGCTCCTCCGTCCATGGGATTTTCCAGGCAAGAGTACTGGAGTCGGTTGCCATTGCCTTCTCCGATATTTTCAGTACAGGTTACATATTTATGTATTCTAATATATTTTTCTGGTGTCACAATGGATTGCCTTGTGTGCCTCTCTTTGTCTCTTGTATTGGCAGGGGGATTCTTTACCCCTAGTGGCACCAGGGAAGCCCCAGGGTGTTCCTCTCTTTGGAAACCACCGAGTACAACCAAAATTTAGGCTCCTGTAGAGAAATATGGGCTTCCCAGGTGCTGCTAGTAGTAAAAAATCTGCCTGCCAATGCAGGCGGTGCAAGAGATGGAGGTTTGATCCCTGGGTTGGGAAGATCCCTTGGAGTGGAAATGGCAACCCACTCCCATATTCTTGCCTGGAGAAATCCCATGGACGGAGGAGCCTGGTGGGGCTACAGTCGTGGGATTGCAAAGAGTTGGACATGACTGAGCACGCAGAAAACATTTTGGGTTTTGGAGAAATACAATGGTCTCTATCTTCAGGCCTCAACCAACCGTTCCAGCTGTAGTCTGGATCAATGCCAGGTTCACCCCTTCGGCATCAGTCAATTGTTTACTTCTCTACACACACCGTGTTTAGCTGCCGTGGAAACCTGTCCTGACTCTTCCTGCCCACTGATTTTGCAAAGGGCCCATAAGCATGTGTCTAATACTGCAGGTACATGTTGTTTTAAAATATTTTTTCTACTTCTCCCAGAAACCAGGAGCTCCTTGATGTGAGGAACTGAACGTGGAGAAATGTGAGGGGTTGGAAATTCTATCCTCCTTGCCACCTAACAAGCTAGTCTGCCATAGTTCCGTGGAAGCTGAAAGAGGAATGGGGACTCCTGGGTCAGGGACAGAGGACATACTTACTCACAGGGTAGCAGGCACCATGAGCTTCATGTTTGTGTCAGTTCCTTGCCCCCAAATCCCAAATCCCACGGGAGTGATGCAGAGCAGCCCAGGTGCTGCACACATGGTAGGCTTATGTCACAGCCCAGGAACTCTAGCTTAGGAAATCTTCCAATCTCCTAAGGCAGCAGTCCCCAACTTTTTTGGCACCAGGAGCCAGTTCCATGGAAGATAATTTTTCCATGGTCCAGGGTTGGGGGGGTATGGTTTCAGGATGATTCGAACACATTACAATTATTGTGCACTTTATTTCTATTATTATTACGTCAGTTGCACCTCAGATCTTTAGGCATTAGATCCTGGATGTTGGGGACCCCCATTCTAAGGGCCTGTCAGCAAACCTGCTCCACAAAAGTCTCCCAAGGGAGACTTCTTCATGTCCTGGATGGGAAACATACCTGCCCCTACCTGGGAGGGAGACTCTTCCTATTTTCCAAGGCTCTTTGCTACACAGACATTCTTAAAAGGGTAGTCAAGACCTCATTATAAGACACATGGAATTACGAAGGGACTCATGGGGAATTATCTCCCAATATGAATCTTCTTTTTTTCTGGCAGCTAGCACAGTGTTGGGAGCATAGTGGGTACTCAGTAAATGCTTGTTGTTGAAGAATGAATGAAAGCAGCTGGAAGTTTTTAAACAGTCTTTGAGAGGAAATGAAAAAGCCCCTGTTTGAGAAAGATTCTTTTTAAAATCCTTGGACAGGGACAAATTTCTTTTAAAACTTCAAAAAAAAAAAAAAACATGAAAATCAGCCTGAACCCCTCTTACTACTTTATGAGGAGCCTCTGGGTCCTCTGCTGTGCCCTCATCACTGAGTCCGTCCTCAGCCCTCATTTAGCTCCTCTGTGGGGTGGACCCAAAGTAGAGAGACCTTCATAGGAAAACCTTCAACCCAACTGCCAGGCAGCCTGTAAAGCTCCGTTCTTTCCCATCCACTGGATACGTTAAAGCTAAGTACTGAATACTGATGCTCACAATAAGGAAAGACAAATAGCAGATTCATTAATTAGGCTCCAGTTTACCCTTCTATCCCACTAAGCCATTAATTTGTATAATTATGGCCTTTTGCTTTGACTTAGTGATATTGGAATAAGAAAGTGTTTGCTAAACCTGACTCCTGGTATAAAATATTGGGACATTCCAACATGCTTATCAAGAATGAAAACGAACTTTTATTTATTGTGAGTAAGAACAATTAACAATGTATTTCAGGGTATATTGAAGTGGCAGGGCTCATAGGCTTCAAACACAATCTTTATTCTTCCTTCCTCACCCTTTTCCAATCTGCTTTGTGGGGCTGATTCTTCCTTGCTGTTTTGGATGAATGCTAGGGTGATTCCATAACTTTTCTGGTCACTCTGGGAAAACAAAATGTCCTCAGCTACCTCAAGTGGCAAATACATAGTCACATATTGCCGTCAAAATGTCATATCCTTATAAACTTCTTCCTAGTTCATTTAAAGTTAAAATTTTTCTCTACCACAAGTCAGAGATATTCTGTATGGGAGCCTGCAGTGGAAGAGAGGGGGTCAGTCAGCTTTTTTGTTAATTCAGTCAGGTCCAGGCACAGCTTGTGACCTTCCAGGGTAAAAGTGGGGCTGCAGAGAGGAAGGGTCAGGACAGATTTTGCTTGAAGGGCAATGATGTAAAAGCCAGTTGACTTCCTTTGAGTGTGGCAGGTGTTTAAAGCTTTTATGGAGCACTGTGGATTCTTTGTGTAGATCGCCCCCATCCCTAAAGATCTCTCATCTGCAGTTCCTTTGGGTCTCTAGTGAATTCCCACATTCTAAGGACCAACTCTGGCCTCTTTTTGCCAAAGTCTCCTAGCAGCTCTAGGCTGACCTCTGGGGCTGGATCCAAAACAGCCTCGTGTCAAGTTGCCTTTGGCCATAGTAGAAGACTGCATTTCCTTCCCAAATTTAGCTCTGCACTCTGCAGACACGTACCTGCTCAATGGCCACCAACCCACGGTGCTTCAGTCACTAGAACATGTATTAAACTTGGATATGTTCTCCAGGAAGACTATCTCGTTTGACTTGAGATCACACCTTCAATGAAATATCCCTTCCAGTCGCTAACTCTCTTAGCCTCTCCAGCTTTAACACTTCATCATGTTGCATGAGTTAGGGGCAAAGAGTTACAAAGCTGGTTTTCTTTTTTCCTTTGTAATATGGGAGTACTAGCTACCTATTTTGTTCTCAGCCTTTTGGAATCTCAGCCAAATCTGAAATAAAAAATTCAATTTAAAAATTTAGCTTTGGAAGAACTTATTTACAGGGGAACAATGGAAAAACAGGCATAGACAATAGACTTACAGACATGGGGAGAGGGGAGGAGAGGGTGAGATGTATGGAGACTTACATTACCATATGTAAAATAGATAGCCAATGGGAATTTGCTGTATGGCTCAGGAAACTCAAACAGGGCTCTGTATCAACCTAGAGGGGTGGGATGGGGAGGGAGGTTCAAAAGGGAGGAAAAATAAATAGATTAGACCCTAAAAAAAATTTTAGCTTTGAAAGGTAAAATATAAAAATTTAGTGCAATTTATGTTAATTCAGTTTTTTCCTGTTGGATTATGATCAGACTTTTAAAAAATAAAAATGATATCTCCACAGATCAACTTGAGGAAAAAGTGTTTGATAATGAGAAGAGAAAGAAATGTAATTTTAATGAGCTGTGATTCATAATTTTATTAAATCAAACATATAATTATTTGTTTGTCATTCATATCATCCATAGCAAACATCCTCTGATATTCATTTTATGAAACCCACTCAAATAAGATTCAGTTCAGTCAGCAAAATGAAAGGTGTTATGCATTCTTTGTCTTTATTTTGTGCTCTTTCCTTTCAGGGTGTTCTTTGATGTCATTTGGGAAGTATCTGATAATGTAGAATTCATAATGTGTCCTTTAATTTAAAAAATTTGGAGGTATCATCTTGGTAACGTAACTGATAAAGAATAAAGGCTTCCATGAAAGAAACTTTCTGGACAATACATTTAGGTCAAAATTTTGTTTTGTCATAATCAAAGTTTATGACACTGTGTAGGCCTTCTAGTAAAAGACTCATTTATAGATGTGATTAATCTGAGCATTCAGTGTTTAGTTCTAAGCTGTTATATGATCCTAAGGTTTCATCCTTTGCTATAAATCAGGGCCTTGCGGTGAGCAGGTGGGTGGCCACAGTTTAAGCCCAATCAGAATGTTCAGTGAGAGACCTGGTCACTCACAGCAAGGTTCTTAGGTGCTTCACACTACAGACCTCCCTCTTCCCTTACCTTGCTTAAGCCTGTGAGCTTGTATGGTAGAAGCTGTTTTGGAATTTGGGGATAGAGCAGTGTAGAATAAAAATCCTTGCTGTTAAGGAGTTCACATTCTAGTGGGGATGGGATAGTACAATAAACTAACAGTATCCGAGTGTGTAAGTATCAGAAAGGAAAATGACCAAAGTAAGGAGATAGAGACTAGGACTTGGGGGTGCTGTTTCAGGTGGAGTGATCAAGGAAGGTGTTCCTGTGGAAGGGATCTTTGAATAAGTGAGACTATACATGAAGAGATATAGTATGTTTGAAGATAGATCATGATATATATCTAAAATACAGATATATAAATATATTTAATATCTGTACTTAGATATTAGAGAAAATTCCACTATTATCAATAATTCATGAGTAACACATGAAAAAGTCTCTTATAATTTAGTATATTTGGAGTTAGTGTTTAGCAAACTTCTGAGGACATTAACATGCTGTTCTGTCTTATGTAGCATTTCCCAGGTGTATTTGAGTATGGAAACATTTCACAACTCTCTTGTATTCTAAAGAAATTGATCTGGGAAATAGTGTCTGTACATAATGCATCATGAACAACTGCAGTTTTTGAAGTAACTGGTAAAGTTACTAATGTTGAATGAAACCTGAAAAAAAAAAGAGGGGGGGTATTTTTTCTCTTTGGTTCCATTTATTTACCGGAAATATCAATAACCTCAGATATGCAGAATATCAATAACCTCAGATATACCACCCTTATGGCAGAAAGTGAAGAGGAACAGAAGAAGCTCTTCATGAAAGTGAAAGAGGAAAGTGAAAAAACTGGGTTAAAACTCAACATTCATAAAACTAAGATCATGGCCTCTGGTCATATCACTCAGAACAAATAGATAGGAAAACAATGGAAACAGTGACAGACTTTATTTTCTTGGGCTCCAAAATCACTGCAGATGGTTACTGCAGCCATGAAATTAAAAGACACTTGCTCCTTGGAAGAAAAACTATGACCAACCTACACAGCATATTAAAATAGAGACATTACTTTGCCGACAAAGGTCCGTCTAGTCAAAGCTATGATTTTTCTAGTAGTCATGTATGGATGTGGGTTCGATCCCTGAGTTAGGAAGATCCCCTGGAGAAGGGCATGGCAACCTACTCCAGTATTCTTGCCTGGAGAATCCCCATGGACAGAGGAGCCTGGTGGGCTATAGTCTATGTGGTTGCAAAGAGTCAGACATGACTGGGTGACTAAGCACAGCACATGTATGGATGTGAGAGTTGGAACATAAAGAAAGCTGAGCACCGAAGAATTGATGCTTTTGAACTGTGGTGTTGGAGAAGACTCTTGAGAGTCCCTTGGACTGCAAGGAGATCAAACCATTCAATTCTAAAGGAAATCAGTCCTGAATATTCATTGGAAGGACTGATGCTGAAGCTGAAACTCCAATACTTTGGCCACCTGATGCAAAGGACTGACTCATTGGAAAAGACCCTGATGCTGGGAAAGATTGAAGGCGGGAGGAGGAGAAGAGGATGAGATAGTTGGATGGCATCACCAACTCGATGGACATGAGTTTGAGCAAGCTCTGGAAGTTGGTGCTGGACAGGGAAACCTGGTGTGCTGCAGTCCATGGGATCACAAAGGGTCAGACATGACTCAGTGACTGAACTGACTGATTTACTAGTAAAAGTCATGAAAAATTAGAGAATTGATTAAAACCTTGTTAAACAGGACTGTGGCTTTTTTAGCTGGAAGGATTAGAACGTTGCTAGTCAAAATGTGGACCATGGGCTAGCAGCATCAACATCATGGGAGATTGTTTGAAATACATAATTCTGGACCAAGCCAAAGACCTCCTGAATCCCAATCTGTAGGGTGCTAGAGAAATACATGGCACTAGGCTACCAGACAGAGAAGGCAATGGCAACCCACTCCAGTACTCTTGCCTGGAGAATCCCAGGGATGGCGGAGCCTGGTGGACTGCTGTCTGTGGGGTCGCACAGAGTCGGACATGACTGAAGCGACTTAGCAGCAGCAGCAGCAGCAACAGGCTAGAATAGAATATGACTTTCTGTGTGTCATTTTACATCAGGGAACACAATTTAAATCTGTATGAATTTAAATCTATCTGAGCTGTAAGAGCATCTGAGTTTGCATTTGGTTCAATGACTGTTAGAAAACTCAATCCAAATTCTGGTTGTTAGCACATACTCTTTATGCTTCCCAGGTGGTACTAGTACTGGTGGTAAAGTGCCAATGCAGGAGATATAAGGGACCCAGGTTTGATCTCTGGGTTGGGAAAATCCCCTGGAGGAGTGCATGATAACCCCCTCCAGTATTCCTACCTGGAGACTCCCATAAACAGAGAAACCTGGCAGAGTACAGTCCAAAAGGTCACAGAGTCAGAATGAGTGAAGTGACTTAGCACGTGCTCATACATAATGTTTACATGTAATTTCAGGTGCAATAAGCATTTAGAGTTCAATAATATATTTAGAATTTATACATTTAGCATTTAAGATTTCCTTTAGTCACCGTTTCCAATATCCAAGTGGCCACAGCAAAGAATTTTCCACAGAAAGTCCAAAACTTTGGCCACCTGATGTGAAGAGCTGACTCATTTGAAAAGACCCTGATGCTGGGAAAGATTGAAGGTGGGAGGAGAAGGGGACAACAGAGGATGAGATGGTTGGACGGCATCACTGACTCAATGGACCTGAGTTTGAGTAAACTCCAGAAGTTGGTGATGGACAGGGAAGCCTGGCCTGCTACAGTCCATGGGGTTGCAAAGAGTCGGACCCAACTGAGCAACTGAACTGAACAGCAAAGAAGGAGACTTCTGGATTTACCTGAGAATTTTCACCACTGGGGGCATTTCACAGGTTTTGCTCTCCCAGCATCTGATCATAACCTAAACCAAAATCTCACTTACTAAAATGACAGCTAATTTCAGTTGTATTACCGAATCTTTTTTCTTTGTCCAGAATGATGTCACCATCTCGCTAAGACAGATTACTTTTACAAAGAGGAGAAGTGGACTTGGGAAATTACAGGTGACATTTAATTCTCTCAGCTTTTACTGCTGGAAAAAAAAAAAAAGAATCTACACAGCCACCCACCATCCTCTTGTTGAAACTGATAAAGATAACATGCCATTTACTCGGGGATAAACACACAGGCCAGGCAGAAAATAGCTGTCTATCTAAGTGAAATCACAAGGACAGGATGCTCCTATTCTCATTTGACTAAAAACAGCTGGACAGAGGACACCTGTAATCAGAGTCCCTGGGAGCTGTGACTCTGGCAGCTTGCCTGCTGCCCATTGAAGGGAGAGGGAGGTCAGTTCCGTCCAGTTCACTGTGCTGTGTGTGACTTGCCTCTACCCTAAAGGATGTTACCAGGGAGTGAACCCCTTTACAAGCTCATAATTCAATCCAGATGGGAAAAGTTTCCAGACCTTTCTGTAAGTTTTCATCCTCCAGGAAGGGAATGTGTATCTCAGGGAATGAATGGCCTATTTCCCTCAAAGGCTAGGTCTCCACAGTCAAAGCAAAGAATTAGGGCAACTATCCAGATAATTCAGGCCACCCAAATCTACTCTGGCCTGAATCATTCAAGTTAAAAAGCAACTTTCTTTGCAGAGGCTGGCCCCTCATATAATTCAGAGGGCTTGAGAGCCCACAGCATTTTCTGCCTTGGGGAATCAGCAACATTGACTTCCCCAGACAGGCAAGAAGTAACAGTATTAATGTGACCTACTTCTGTCTTCTGGTTCTTGCTGCCTGGATACATTATATTTTGCTTTCCATTCTAAATAGCACTTTCCTTTCCTGAGCTGCACTACCTGTGACCTGAGGGAGAAATGATAGTAAATAACAGGTGAGGTAGTAAGCAGGCAGGTGGTTTGGGCCTCTTGACTTGGAGACTCAGAAACCTGAGGCTTCAGAATTCTATGTTTTGTTGTCTGTATTGGATAGAGACTTCCATTTTTATACTGAGAGTTTTATGTATTTATTTGTGTATGATTATTCATTTTGTTGTTGTTTAGTTGCTGAGTCATGTCCGTCTCTTTGCAATCCCATGGACTTTAGCCCACCAGGCTCCTCTGTCCATGGGATTTCCCAGGCAAGAATACTGGAGTATGTTGCCATTTCCTTCTCTGTGGGATCTTCCTGACCCAGGGATCAAACCTAGATCTCCTGCATTGGAAGGCAGATTCTTTACCTCTGAGCCACCAGGGAAGCCTGATTATTCATTTATTTGAACAGTATTTTGGGATCACAGAAAGGTGGTCTCATAGGATTCAAATTCCTCTCACTGTGGGTAACTGTTATCTTGTGCTTACCTACTGTGGTCATGTAGTGCCAAAGAGTTTTTTCTCAGTTTTCCTGCTTCACTCTCAGCTTGCAGCAGGCACTATGCATCTACTCCATAGAAGGAATCTCTCTTTGCTTTTCCATCTCCCCCACCAATAGACTTTTTTTTTTTCTTATTAATGGAGCAAAGCTTGTAGTAGTAGAGGTGGGAATTCTCCTTGTGCAGCTTTAGTTTTAAGCAGGCCCTCTGTGCTTTAAAATAAGGCTTTCTCAGTGTTCTTATTTCTGTCCCTCTTCAGCTGTCAAACTCTGCCTCATATCTCTGGCAGTTCCTGAGAAGAATACAATCCTCTCCCTCAACCACCGCTGCCCGTGACAGCTGACCTCTGCTTTGTCTTGGTATAGGATCCTGGTCCCTAGTGGTCTTCCTGCCCTTCTATCCAGTGGCAGAGGGCTCTTATTTCTACCCTTCTCCAGAGGCAAGTGAGTTTTGCTTGAGTCCTAGCTGTGGGAAACCTTCCTGTCCCCTTCCCCAGTGAGGTAAGGTATTTGTTTGTAGAAAAAAAAGAATCTGTTGAAGTGGTTGTGTTTCATGTCTGCCCCACACTGGCAGTCAGTCACCATCTGCAAATCTGTGCCACCAAGTGAGGCTTCCATGATCTCCTGCCGTTTTCAAGTCTTTCTTGTGAGCACTCAGTGGAGATCTATGGAGAAGAATGTTAACACCCTCCATGTCTGAAGCTCCTAGTTATTGAAAATTTATGCACTAGCCTAAATTCAGCCTCCACAAATTTGCTAAAACACTAGCTTATTTATTCTTTTATAGTGTCCATCTCTTCTTCCCATGCTCTGTCAAAAGTAAAAGAGTTTGTGTGTCCTGTATCTCCTTGGGGAGGACTTGACCCTCTTGAAATTCAACTCAGTTCATTGACTTATAACCTATGCTTTCTGATGGCCTTGAGAAAATTGATGACTTTGTAGATTATCCAAAATGTTCTCAGTGTTAGAATGGTAGTGATGTTCTCTTGGAGCTTTCTTCCTAAGAAGAAGCAGCATTTGCTTCTTGATGATTATTATGAGGAGTGACATTTGATGAGTCTGGCTCACCAACTTATTCTCATTCCATAGGCATTTTGTTTTTGTTCACACTGAATGTGCCGTCCTTGGCCTCTTTCATGAGTGCCATTATGAGAAACTTTTAATTCTTCTGTGTCATCTCAGATCATGAGGTAATATCCCAAGCTGTATAAAGCAGATTGTGTGTTTAGAGTAATAGTACATTTGTTTATGCTGTCAAGTCATGATTCAGTTGACCTCATTGGAAAGAAGTATTACATTTTTAGAAAATTCAGATACATCACTTGCCTAAAATGTCTGGGAATTGTTTTTCAAGTGATCTTGGCAAATCATTGGCTGTTATTGGGGAGCTGAGAATGCTTTGCTGTTGTCATTTTGAGTCACTTTTTAAGTCCTCAGTATTTGAAATGCTTTATCTGTTCAGTTATTAATTTCAACGTTGTTGAAGACAGAATAATGCCCCCCTCCTTCATAGTTGTCTATGTCCTAATTCCTAAAACCTGTAAATATGTAGTTCCTATCCCTTGTAGCTCAGTTGGTAGAGAATCCGCCTGCATTGCAGGAGACCCGGGTTCAATTCCTGGGTCAGAAAGATCCCCTGGAGAAGGAAATGGCAACCCACTCCAGTATTCTCATCTGGGAAATCCCATGGACAGAGGAGCCTGGTGGGCTACAGTCCATGGGGTCACAAGAGTTGGACATGACTTAGCGACTAAACTACAACCTTCAAAGTTGTCCATGTCCTAATTCCTAAAACCTGTAAATATGTTACCTTATATAACAAAAGGGACTTTCAGATGTGATTAAGTTAAGGACATTAAAATGGGGAGATTATCCAGGTGGGCCCAGTGTAATCACAAAAGTCCTGGTAAGAGAGAGGCAAGAGGATCAGAGTCAAAGAAGGAGATGTGATGATGGAAACAGGGTCATAATCAGAGAGAGAGATGGAAGATGCTGCCCACTATGAAGATGGCGTATGGGGCCATAGGCTAAGGAAAGTAGGCAGCCCCCCTCCTGAAGGTAGAAAAGACGAGGAAGGTGGTTCTTTCCTAGAGCCTCCAGAGAGAACCTTTCCCTGCCAGTATCTTGATTTAGAGACTTTGACCTGCATAACTGTAAGGTAATAAATTCATGTTGTTTAAGCCACTAAGTTTGTGGTAGTTTGTTATAGCAGTAATAGAAAGTCCATATAGATTTTGAAAAGCTAACATCCAATTTGCCTTCATAGCATGAGAAAAGAAATTACCCAGTGGGTGTGACCTCTTTTTTTGGCTATGCCATGCAGCGTGTGGGATCTTAGTTCCCTGACCAGAGGTTGATTGAACCCGGGCTCCTTGCAGTGGATGTGTGGAGCTGTAACCCCTGACTGCCAGGGAATTCTCCTGTATGTGACCATTTTAAAGAATATTCAGTCAAGTGAACATTTAGTTGGTAATCTTGAAATGGGTCCTTTATAATATCACTTAAAAAGTTGTAATGAATTTTGTCATATGATTTTAGCAGCTATAAATTAATGATAAATGATCCATTTTAACAGAAGGAGGAGAGTCATTTTAAGAGTCATCATTTTTAGTGGCCTCTCTTGGGAAAGTGGATACTAAACCCTTTATTCCAGAGATTTACTGCGATGCCCTGTCTTATCATGGACAATAAAAGATGACATCCTATTTTTATAATGGAGAACATATTTTGGGTTTTTTCCTGGCTTAATGTTTAATACACTGTCTCTTCACTTTAGATGTGATGGCCATGATGAGTTTTGCCCTCCCTCAAAGCTGAGCCATTATTATTTGTAGTAGCAACAATAACAGCAGCAGCAGCAACAACAACAATAATGATAATAATAATAGGTTTCCATTTATTATGAGCCATATACTCTGTTAGGCACTTACGTTTATCTCATATAATCTTTATAACTTTAGCAGTAAGTTTTCTTGTCCCTATTTTACAGGTAATTGAAGCTCAGGAGCCTGATGTAACTTGTCCAGTGTCATACTGGACAGTGGAAGAGCCAGATTTTAATTAAGGGACACGTGCTTCCTGATTCTCATCACTATAAAACCCTGCTCCTCAACAGTGTTAACAGGGATAGCACTAGGCAAAAATAATGAAAAGGCAGAGTTTTATCTTTAATATATGCCTCCAGTGCCTCTGCTCCCCTGTAAGGAATGTCTAATGTCTTAAAGCAAAGAAATGGCTCTAATCACGGGCAGATAGTTGGCAGCATTCAGACCTTATCTCTATGGTTATGCCACATAGGTAGCCACCAGTTTTGCTATGCCGAGAAGTATCCCAGGTTATTCTTCTCATGAAATAGTAGGTTCTGGTTACTGGTTGCACAAAGGACTTTTGAAAAGCCAAAAGAAAGGTCTCTCTACAGCTTCGTAAGAGGGAACACTGCCAGATGTTGCACAACCTTATCTGAATCAGAATCCACTGGTTCCCGCTGTAATGCTTTGCAACGTTGATGTTTAAATGGCACATCAGGCTGCATTACCAGTACAAATAGTCCTTTTGAATTAGGGAACCCAAAGTGATTGTTAGGCAAGGAGATTTTCCCCATAGTAGTATATCACTGTCATATATTCTCTGTGCTTGTCGAAGTTGTTCAGAAAATGGTGCAGAGTAGTGGTGATGAAGATTTATTTCATGTTTAGCAATAATTTGTTACACGGAATAAGAATTTCAAATGGTTTGTCCATAATCACTAAATCTTCCAAATAGTTCTCTGTGGAAGCCAAAAGCCAAAAGTCATTCCAAACAATGATGGGCAGGGGGAGATGTTCAAAGAATTCAAGCAACTCCCTTAGAACGGGAAGGAGTTCCTCATGGATTACAGTGATTTTCATTGAGTTCATTTACAAATTTAACACATCTGAAACTTTACTCTTTCATTCAGGCGTTATCTTGGACAAGGCACTGTTCTAGGCATAGAAGATATGAAGATAAACAGGATAAAATCACTGTCCCCCAGGAGCCCACATTCTAGTGCATGAAGGAGGTCAGCAAATTGACAGTGAGAAATAATGTGATGGATGCAACCAGAGAGAATGATTTCTTTGGAGAGAACTAGGAGGAGTAACTAGTAGTGTTTAAAGATGTTGGGGAAAAATTTCTTTGTAAGGGAGGTAAAACCTAAGTTGAATGTTGAAGAATGAGTAGTTAAACAGTGAGACCAGGCTGAGGTGGGAGTTTCTATAAAGGTACAGAGACAGGAAACAGCATAAGATGTTCCTGTGGCTGCGAGAACTGATGTAAGATTAGGGTATAACGTGATACAGGGACGAGCCAAGTTAGCAAGAGACAGGACACTATTAAACGCCTGTGTGTCTTGCCAAGAAGTACGGGAATTTCCTGTAAGCACTGGGGACACTGAAGTTTTAAACAACAATGAAAAGTGACATGAGCAGTGCTTTGTTGACCCACAGTATTGCCTATAGTATCCAACTGAACACGTCACAGGGTTGTAGGTGTTTTGTCCTACTCTTCTTTATCTGTCCCTCACATAGTATTTGGGACATAGTTTGTGATTCATACGTGATTTTTGGATTGATGTGGGTTATTTAACAATTATATTTATTCAGTTCAGTTCAGTTCAGTTGCTCAGTCGTGTCCGACACTTTGTGACCCCATGGACTGCAGCACGCCAGGCTTCCCTGTCCATCACCAACTCCCAGAGCCTACTCAAACTCATGTCCATTGAGTCGGTGATGCCATCCATCCATCTCATCCTCTGTCGTCCCCTTCTCCTCCCACTTTCAACCTTTCCCAGCATCAGGATCTTTTCCAGTGAGTCAGCTTTGCATCAGGTGGCCAAAGTATTAGAGTTTCAGCTTCAGCATCAGTCCTTCCAATGAATATTCAGGACTGATTTCCTTTAGGACTGACTGGTTGGATCTCCTTGCAGTCCAAGGGACTCTCAAGAGTCTTCTCCAACACCACAGTTCAAAAGCTTCAATTCTTCAGCACTCAGCTTTCTTTATAGTCCAACACTTACATCCATACGTGACTACTGGAAAAACCATAGCTTTGACTAGACGGACTTTTGTTGGCACAGTAATGTCTCTGCTTTTTAATATGCTGTCTAGGTTGGTCATAGTTTTTCTTCCAAGGAGCAAGCGTCTTTTAATTTCATGGCTGCAGTCACCATCTGCAGTGATTTTGGAGCCCCCCAAAATAAAGTCTCTCACTGTTCCATTATTTCCCCATCTATTTGCCATGAATTGATGAGACTGGATGACATGATCTTAGTTTTCTGAATGTTGAATTTTAAGCCAACTTTTTCACTCTTTTCCTTTCATGAAGAGGCTCTTTAGTTCTTCTTCACTTTCTGTCATAAGGGTGGTGTCATCTGCAAATCTGAGGCTATTGATATTTCTCTTGGCAATCTTGATTCCAGCTTGTGCTTCCTCCAGCCCAGCATTTCTCATGATGTACTCTGCATATAAATTAAATAAGCAGGGGGACAATATACAATCTTGACATACTCCTTTTCCTATTTGGAACCAGTCTGTTGTTCCATGTCCGGTTCTAACTGTTTCTTGATCTGCATACAGATTTCTCAGGAGGCAGGTCAGATGGTGTGGTATTCCCATTTCTTTAAGAATTTTCCATAGTTTGTTATGATCCACATAGTCAAAGGCCTTGGTGTAGTCAATAAAGCAGAAGTAGATTTTTTTTGGAACTCTCATGCTTTTTCGATGATCCAATGGATGTTGGCAATTTGATCTCTGGTTCCTCTGCCTTTTCTAAAACCAGCTTGAACATCTGGAAGTTCACAGTTCACATGCTGTTGAAGCCTGGCTTGGAGAATTTTGAGCATTACTTTGCTAGTGTGTGAGATGAGTGTGATTGTGATATAGTTTGAACATTCTCTGGCATTACCTTTCTTAGGGATTGGAATGAAAACTGACCTTTTTCAGTCCTGTGGCCACTGCCGAGTTTTCCAAATTTGCTGGCATATTGAGTACAGCACTTTCACAGCATCATCTTTCAGGATTTGAAATAGCTCAATTGGAATACCATCACCTCTACTAGCTTTGTTCATAGTGATGCTTCCTAAGGCCCTCTTGACTTTGCATCCAGAATGTCTGGCTCTAGGTGAATGATGACACCGTCATGGTTATCTGGGTCATGAAGATCTTTCTTGTATACTTCTTTGGTATATTCTTGCCACCTCTTCTTAATATCTTCTGCTTCTGTTAGGTCCATACTGTTTCTGTCCTTTATTGTGCCCATCTTTGCATGAAATGTTCCCTTGGTATCTCTAATTTTCTTGAATAGATCTCTAGTCTTTCCCATTCTATTGTTTTCCTCTATTTCTTTGCACTGATCGCTGAGGAAGGCTTTCTTATCTCTCCATGCTATTCTTTGGACTCTGCATTCAAATGGGTATATCTTTCCTTTTCTCCTTTGCCTTTCACTTCTCTTCTTTTCACAGCTGTTTGTAAGGCCTCCTCAGACAACCATTTTGCCTTTTTGCATTTCTTTTCCTTGGGTATGGTCTTGATCACTGCTTCTTGTACAGTGTCACGAACCTCTGTCCATAGTTCTTCAGGCACTCTTTCAATTCTAATCTCTTGAATCTATTTGTCACTTCCACTGTATAATTGTAAGGGATTTGATTTAGGTCATAGCTGAATGGCCTAGTGGTTTTCCCTACTTTCTTCAATATCAGTCTTAATTTGGCAATAAGGAGTTTATGATCTGAGCCACAGTCACCTCCTGATCTTGTTTTTGCTGACTGAATAGAGCTTCTCCATCTTTGGCTGCAAAGAATATAATCAATCTGATTTCAGTATTGACCATCTGGTGATGTCCATGTGTGTAGTCTTCTCTTGTGTTGTTGGAAGAGGGTGTTTGCTATGACCAGTGTGTTCTCTTGGCAAAACTCTTTTAGCCTTTGACCTGCTTCATTTTGTACTCTAAGGCCAAATTTGCCTGTTATTCCAGGTATCTTTTGACTTCCTATTTTTGCATTCCAGTCCCCTATAATGAAAAGGATATCTTTTTTGGGTGTTAGTTCTAGAAGATCTTTTAGGTCTTCATAGAACCGTTCAACTTCAGCTTCTTCAGCATTACTGGCCGGGGCATAGGCTTGGATTACTGTAATATTGAATGGTTTGCCTTGGAAATGAACAGAGATAATTCTGTTATTTTTGAGATTGCATCCAAGTAGTTCATTTCGGACTCTTTTGTTGACCATGATGGCTACTCCATTTCTTCTAAGGGATTCTTGCCCACAGTAGTAGATATAATGGTCATCTCAGTTAAATTCACTCATTCTAGTCCATTCTAGTTCACTGATTCCTAAAATGTTAATGTTCACTGTTGCCATCTCCTGTTTGACCACTTCCAATTTGCCTTGATTCATGGACCTAACCTTCCAGGTTCCTATGCAATATTGTACTTTACAGCATTGGACTTTACTTCCATCACCAGTCACATCCACAACTGGGTGTTGTTTTTGCTTTGGCTCTGCCTCTTCATTCTTTCTGGAGTTATTTCTCCACTGATCTCCAATAGCATATTGGGCACCTACTGACCTGGGGAGTTCATCTTTCAGTGTCCTATCTTTTTGCCTTTTCATACTGTTCATGGGTTCTCAAGGCAAGAATACTGAGGTGGACCACATTTTGCCCCTCCCTTCTCCAGTGGACCACATTTTGTCAGAAATCTCCACCATGACCTGTCTGTCTTCGGTGGCCCTACATGGCATGGCTCATAGTTCCAGTGAGTTAGACAAGGCTGTGGTCCATATGGTCTTTTCTTTTTCCCAAGTATGTATTACATTCCTGAGTAGAACTCCTACTGGGGCGTTGGAATGAAACAAACACATCTTTTGTGACATTAATTAGCAACAATTATATATACGTGCAACTAAATCTTTCAGTCCAGGTAAACTATGTGCTGTATATATACCACGAAATATCAGTGTCCTGCTTTGGGCCTTTATATTTTAGGGAACACTCTAATGAGATGTTTGTTTTAAAACTCTGCAAGTGAATGCATCTTCTTAAGCACTGGGAAGTTATTCACAGTAGACTACATAGATGAACACTAACAGATAATGCAGACAGACAGATTTTATATACTGAAACAAGTTCAGAATTCTGGATAAGTTTACCATTGTCTATAACAGGGGTCCTCAACCTCTGGGCCATGGACCAGTACCTCCTTTCGGATCAGTGGTGGTGTTAGATTAGAAATAAAGTGTACAATAAACGTAATGTACTTGAATCATCCTGAAACCATCCCCCCCCCAACCCTTGGTCCATGGCAAAAATTGTCTGCCATGAAATTGTTCCCTAGTGCCAAAAAGTTTAGGGACCACTGGTCTATAACATTTATTTATGAATCTGGTTATTTCTAAATGGATCAAAAAACAAATCATTCTCCCATTAGTTGGCCTTAGTATAAGCCCCCCACACTGGCTATGCTCTGACTTAAAAAAACAACAAATTAAATGTCATCAAATGAAAACAGTTTAGTCTAACTCCAGTTTGTCCTATCAAAAATTAAAATTAGTCTCTAAATATTGAAATTAGCCAGAGTTTGAACTTTAGTTGGTATGCACACAAACATACACACAATATGGAATTATTTTCATGTAGAACTCAGCAGATGGGATTGAGGCTGTTAGACGGGTCGGTATTAAATGGGTTTAAACGAACAAATGGAAATGATTTGGTAGATCATAGAACACAGATTATTTTACCCATAAGGGACAAACTGTGTTAAAGGTCAGAATGAAGAACTGCTGGGTTTCCTGCAGTATTCATTCTTTTCTCCCCTGTAGTGGAAGACATTTTAGCTGGACATATGGCTGCCCAGACAAAGACTACATATCTCAGTCTTTGTTGTGGCTAAATGTGACTATACAGCCATCTTCTGGTCAATAGAATGTGACTATGAGTGGTATTTGCTACAGTTACTGACACCCTTGAATCAATTCCTAGCAAGAGTCATTCTCGGCAATAGAAAAAGACTGAGGTCATTTCAGAAGCAAAGGAAAGCATTATTCTTTGATCAAAGAGTAGAGAGGTGGGAGCTGTGCTCTGGAGTCCACGCTTTCACAACAGGCTGTGGATGGGGCCACTTTATAAGGTTCTTGTCAATGGTAGGGGAACGGAGTTCTTACTGAGGGGTTGCAGCTACACTGCTCAAGTTCCAGATTGCAATGCTGGGCACAGTGTCTTCACAGGAGCTGGAGCTCGTGTCCTGGAGTTGAGATGTAAGCACAGTCATGTTGCACCAGGAGCTCTGGTCTGAAGTACTGGGGGCCCATGGCATCGTCTGAGCAAGGAAAACTAAATGAAGCACAAAGGAAAAGAAAATTGGAAAGGTCAGACTTTATTTTATTACTGAGATTCTATTTTTATTTCCTAGGACTTGTTAATAGACTTTGCCAGTGGGATTATCTCTGAATTGTGCCCTTAAAAATATACCCCTTCTTTTGACTTTTTTTCTCCCTTGCTCATCCTTCATCCAGGAATATGGGCTTGGTAGTAAGTCACCTTCACTGCAGAGATGACACCACATCCAAGGTGGACAGGGCAACAAGATTAAAAGAACCTGGGTCCCAACACCATGGCACTGCTATATTGATCCTGGACTAAGCCATTGTTATTTTGAATCTTTTTTATAACAACCAAAACTTTGTACTAATACATCTGTGAAGCAGTAGGAACATGTATCACTCAAGTGCCTTTGTGTTGCAAATAACAAAGTCAATCTAGACTGTCAGAACAATAAAGAAGTCTTTTGACTGATGAAACTGGAAGCTAGAGGTAGGCAGGCTTCAGTTCAGTTCAGTTGCTCAGTCGTGTCTGACTATTTGCGACCCCATGGACTGCAGCACACCAGGCTTCCCTGTCCATCACCAACTCCTGGAGCTTGCTCAAACTCATGCTCATTGAGTCGGTGATGCCATCCAACAATCTCATCTTCTGTCATCCCCTTTTCCTCCCGCCTTCAATCTTTCCCAGCATCAGAGTCTTTTCCAATGAGTCAGTTCTTCGCATCAGGTGGGCAAAGTATTGGAGTTTCAGCTTCAGCATCAGTCCTTCCAATTCAGGGGTGATTTAATACCATGGCTTATGATATTTTCAGGGCTGTGATGCTTTTGTCCATAATTCTTTCCATCTGTCTTCTTCTGTAAGTCAGCAAGATGTTGCTAGCAGTTCTTAGGGCTACATGTATTTGTTAACATCCAAAAGTGGAGTGGGATACAGTGGGATGGGAGAGCTTCTTGTTCCTCCATCATTGAACAACGAAATTGAGTTTCATTTTGACTGGAAAAATTTTAGGTTACATGTCTATACCTGAATTAGTCACTGTGGCCATGATAATTCTTTATACCTATTGATTTATCTTTGAGTTATCAAGAACTGTGGTATACCATTCTGGATAGCTTCAGTCACTGAGCATCTGTGAGCCTGGAGGAAGGGTCAGTCTAACTTAGGACTCTGGTTGCTAGTCAGTGCTGTTCTTGGGAGGCATCTAGACAATATCCACTAGTAAAGGTGGGCAGACCTAAGGAGAGAGAGTGGGACTTATGTGGCTTGGAGTGGGGTTCAAACCTTATGGTGGTGGTATTCAGTCACTAAGTTGTGTCTGACTCTTTTCAACCGCATGAACTGCAACATGCCAGACCTCCTTGTCCTTCATTATCTTTCGGAGTTTGCTCAAACTCCTGTCCACTGAGTCAATGATGCCATTCAACTATCTCATCCTCTGTTGTCCACTTTTCCTCAATCTTACCCAGCATCAGGGTCTTTTCCCAGGGTCTTTGCATCAAAGTACTGGAGCTTCAGCTTCAGCGTCATCCTTCCAGTGAATATTCAGGGTTGATTTCCTTTAGGATTGACTGGCTGTATAAAGTTGGGTGGGGCTACTACAGAATGTGTTTGCAACTTATGATCAAGTTTTGTTTATAACGTGGGCATTTGGGCTGAGTCTAAAGCAGGGCTCAAAGAAGGTGATTTTTGAGTATAGCACAACAGCAAGTGTAAATCAATATAATGACCCCTAAGAAATTCTAAGGGAATGTATGTCTGGGTAGATTTTTTATCTTATTACTCTGTGTGGTGTTTGTATAATCCTGAGAAAGTAGTGGTGTTTTTGTGAATTCCCTGTTAAAAGGTCCTGGGCACAGGGAATAAAACTTAGTGATTAAAAACATACCCACACACTTACATACAGTAATCAGTCTCTTACTAGATTTCTAAGGTTAGGAATTAATTTTTGTTGTTGATGTTGCTCTTGTTTTGATTTTGGCCTAAATTATCCAGATAGTTGACACACCATCTACTTTTTCTTGGCTGAATAGACCTGAAATGGAGCCTGCTGCTTCTGTACTTCAGAAAAAAGGGTTGCATTTATAGTTTAACCCGCCTTTGATTCTAAGAGCAGGTGAAAGTAAAGGTGGAGAGATAGTTTACATGTCCTGAACCATCTGCCTGTGCCCAGCATAGAGCTCTGCTGTCACTTGGCAGGATGAGTAAAACTGAGAAGTCAGGTTTCTGTAGGGAAAGAGTTCTTAGTTTTGTGTAGAACAAGGTAAAATACTACATATTTGTTTTAAAAAATTTGTGTTCTGGGCAAATACTAAATTTTGTTTCTCAGTTGAATTACTATGATATGTATTCCTAAGATTTTGCCAGTTTCAGTAATTTATCTCTAGCATTGTCATGGTCTGACCTTGGGACCAAAGTGAATCAATTGCTTAAAACAGTATTTTTAGAGCCTTTAAAAAAAATCAGGCTGAAATTGTCACATGACTTCAGGGAGGTGTCATTGTCTTATTACCTTGTTGTTGGCACATGAAGTAATATAGATCCAGCATGACACAGAATGAAAAGGAAACTTTATTGTTCATCCTGGAGGCCACAGAAGAAAATCTCCTTTTAACAATTCTCCTTACTTATAGAAATATATTTACTAGAACTCCAAGGAAATCTGGAAAGTATTATTGACCATTTTGTGCTTCCTACTAGTACTTTCTGAGGGATCTTGCCTTTTAAATTCTATTTTTTGAGGTCATAATATTCACCCTTAAGTGGGATTATGTTAGAAATATGTTGACAACACCTTGGAATTTTTTATGAAATCAGAATGACAGTAAATATAAAGAAAGCATGAAATGGGGGGATTTTGAGTCCTCTTTTCAGAATTGAACCATAAAGGGTATTGTTGATTCTAGTTTAAATTTCCGGTGATACTAAGGCAGTTGTTATCTTGTCTTCTTTTATACATACCTGAAGCTTACCTAATTAAATATGTTCAGTTCTCCATTTGGTTTTCATGTTTACTTACACTTGTACACACATACATGCAAATATATATATGTGTGTGTGTGTGTGTGTGCATATATATATATATATATATATAGAGAGAGAGAGAGAGAGAGAGAGAGAAAGAGAGATCGGAGAAAGCGATGGCACCCCACTCCAGTACTCTTGCCTGGAAAATCCCATGGACAGAGGAGCCTGGTAGGCTGCAGTCCATGGGGTTGCAAAGAGCCGGACACGACTGAGCGACTTCACTTTCACTTTTCACTTTCATGCGTTGGAGAAGGAAATGGCAACCCACTCCAGTGTTCTTGCCTGGAGAATGTCAGGGACGGGGGAGCCTGGTGGGCTGCCATCTATGGGGTCGCACAGAGTCGGACACGACTCAAGCGACTTAGCAGCAGCAGTAGATAGATAGATAGATAGATCTTACTTCAGAGATCTTTTTTCTCCTCAGGTTTAACTGATAGTCTTTTCTGTTTTCTCTGTTGAAAAGTAAAACTTACTTAGAGTTACTTGGAGAGGAGAGTCTCTGATATATATAGCCTTAACTCTACTTCCAGGAGAAGATGGTGGAGTGAAGTCAGTCACAGAATCTCCCTCTCCCAAAAGCCAATGGCATTAAAGAAGATCAAATACGATTAAAAACCAGCAAAAGGTTTTTACCCCATTGACCGTAGCCTGCCAGGCTCCTCTGTCCATGGAATTCTCCAGGCAAACATGTTGTTCAGTTGCTAAGTCACGTCCGACTATTTGAGACCCCATGAGCTGCAGCACACCAGGCTTCCCTGTCCTTCACCATCTCCTGGAGTTTGCTCAGACTCATGCCATTGAGTCTTTGACGCCATCCAACCATCTCATCCTTTCTCACCCCCTTCTCCTCTTGCTCTCGGTCATTCCCAGCATCAGGCTCTTTTCCAGTGAGTCGGCTCTTCATTTCAGGCAGCCAAAGTATTGGAGTTTCAACTTCAGCATTAGTTCTTCCAGTTAATATTCAGGGTTGATTTCCTTTAGGATTGACTGGTTTGATACTGGAGTGGGTAGTCATTCCCTTCTCCAGGGGATCAAACCCGGGTCTCTTACATTGGCAGGCAGATTCTTTACCATCTGAGTCACCAGGGAAGCCCCCAAAATATGCTGTCTGCCATCATATAAAGGCAGAGGTACAGCTCCCTATGGGGCTTCCCTGATGGCTCAGTGGTAAAGAACACACCTGCCAATGCAAGAGACGCAAGAGATGCGGGTTCAATCCCTGGGTAGGGAAGATTCCCTGGAGAAGGAAATGGCAACCCACTCCAATATTCTTTCCCAGCGACTCCTATGGACAGGGGAGCCTGGCTACAGTCCATGGGGTCACAAAAGAGTCAGAAACGACTTAGCGACTAAAACAACAGCTTCCTACAGTATAACAGCTGGGGAAAAAAAGAAGCACAAGACTCCAGGAAACTTCATGTCTCCTAATTTCATTCCTTTACTTCCCATTCCCCTTGAGGGAATAGAACGTGAATGGACTAAGTCCTAAGAACTCTCTCTAGTGCTCTTCAGTTTACTTAGAAGCCCTGAGAGAAAATTTGAAAAGCCCTCTCTATGCCGTTAGTGTCTCACCAAAGAGAGAAAAAACATCAAGACTAACCTTTATGAAACAGATCAGGTGGAAGAAAAGCTGGGAGGAAATGAGGAGTGACTGTAATTACCCTGAGCCATCTATGGGGTCAGGGGAGCCTGGTGGGCTGCCATCTATGGGGTCGCCCAGAGCCGGACACGACTGAAGCGACTTAGTAGCAGCAGCAGCAGCAGCAGCATTGTTAGACCACAGGAGACATTAATGTGTCCAGAATGCTTTTCTTTCGCCTCTGTTAGCTGGGAAGAGAGTGGGATCCACTATCGGGAAAAAGAAGGTGATGCTGAGAAGGTAGATCCTGGGTCCAAATGAAGTTTCCTTGGCTCTGCCTTTTTGGTAAACTGGGAAAATGAGTATAATGTCTCTTGGCATAGGGTGAATTAGAAAGTGTACCCCCAGATGCTAGTTCTTTATTTATTCTGAGCAGAGATTTGAAAGCAACAGGCAGGTCAACTAGCCAAACTTCCGATAGGCCCAGCTGAACTCACTCCTAGATAGAAACTGAACTTCATAAATCTCTGACTGAAAATGGGGTCAGATAATATGGAGGAGAGCCAAGAAGCAGTTATACTTTCTTGACAGAGGACTGTTCAGGTTCAACATGAGCAAGATGAAAGCAAATGCAAGGAAACTAGGCAAGGGAAAAGGAGCAGAAAGGAAAACCAAGGAGAGGGGGAAAGAATACCGACGTTCAGGAAGTCCCCTAGCTGTGACATGGAAACATGTGATCTAAATGTTGCTTTTTTGTATAAAGAACTTTTAAAAGCTTGAATTCAGTGAAAAGAGAAACAAAGACAAGTTGATACACCTACAGAATGAGATAAGGAAATGTCAGAGTCACAAGGAAATTGAGGGGCTGAAACCTTGCTGTTATCCCAGTGAGGAATAATTTAGAAAACAGTTGACAGAAGACAGTCATGGACAAAACCTGCAATAATGACATAGAGGGAAGGTTTGAAGTAGTCAGTAGTTGTAAAGGGGAAGATCAAGATTTAAATATTGGTAGGATGATTTAAACACTGCCAAGGAAAATTGATAAACCAAGTTAGAAATAGTACAAAAGGGACAGAAAAAATACTCAAAGAAATTACTACTCTCCCAAATTCTGAAATAACTGGTTCTCTAGATTAAAAGAACATACTGTGTTCCAGTACAAATTGATACAGAAGCATCAATGCCATTACATACATTCTCTGATTAAACTTTGAAGCTAGAGAATGAATTCTGCAAGCATCTTCTTCACGCATAAAAACAAATCACCTAAAAGTAGGAAAAATCAGACTCATCTCATAATTCTCCAAGGCAGCAATCAAAGCCAAGGGAAAGTGGAGCAAAGTGTGCAAAGTTTTGAAGAAAAGGAGTGATTTGAGAATTTAATGTAATTATGAGTTTAAAATTTAATTATAAAAAAGAAAAAAAGAAAATCTCCTCTTGTAGCCACTCGGAAATAACTACTATTAATTTTTTTTCGCATTCCTTTTTGCTAAGTGTGTATGTATATCAGACATAATGAATGACTATGTTGTTATCATTTAAAATTATATGATTGCTGATAAGTTAAATGTTCCAAGACACATATCTAGACTCTAAGTTTAGTATGTGTATCATCCCAGTCTTCAGTTTTATAATTCATGTGTGTACCTATAAAAAGCATACAAGCTTTCTGTGTTTTCTTTAATGTATATAAATAGTATCACTATGTATGCATCATTTTCAACTTGATTCATTTTTTAACAATTTTAGATCAATCTTCATTAACACTGTTAATGTTCCTTATTCTTTCTAACTTACATATTTTCTTATATTGTTATAGATATTAATTGTTTCTAATTATGTTAGTTTAACAAATAAAGTGGCATTAGACATCCTTAGGTGTCTATGCACAAATGTGACCATTTTGCTAGGGTGAATATTAGAATTTCTGAGTTGGCAGGGTTGGTATATTTTTAGTGTGTTCCAAGCATGTTATCCAGCCACATTGTTGTTGAAGTCTAAGGCCAACAGGGTATTTTCAAACATGCAAGAACTCCAGCAAATACTTTCTAGAGAAACATTCATTTCAACCAGGCTGTCAAACTTACTTGCATAAAAGTTTCCAAAGTATTCTCTTATAATTCGTTTTGTTTTCCTTGGTTAAGTTTTCTTAAGGGATAAAAAGCATATGGTCTTTTAACATATGTCAATATGTACTTGATACAATTCAATTTTTTAAAAAAATGAACAAACAGCTTTTAGCAAACTAGGAATAAATAACCATTTTCTTAACATTGGTTTTAAAAAAAAGCATACAGCATTAAAAGTTTTCTCATTAAAATCATGAGCAAATTCTTTATCCTTATTACTTAGCATTTCCCTGCTTTAACAAATGCATTTAGACCAAAAAAAGAAATATGGAAAATACTGTATAGCAATAAAACCAGAGAGAATCAAGCTAAAAACTGCAAATATTATCAGAATATGGTAAGCTCACTCATTACATAATTGTTAAAGACATAAGTAATAGAAAATATAAAGGATTAAGAGATGCTATTATAATAATAACCAAGTTATAAAAATATATAGGAAAAAATTAACAATATTAGATAATATGCAAAAGCTTGGTGTAAAATTAACATCAAAAACCTACCAGAGGGCATACGAGAAGACTTATGTAAATTTGTGCCTTATTCTTGAACAGGAAAACTCTAAAAGATGCTAATTTTCCTTAAATCTCTAAATAAATACTACAAATCAAGATATCCATTTTGGAATTTGACAAAGTCATAATCAAGTCCATCTGGAAAAATAAATCTATAAGAAGCCAGATTACAGGCAGAGGGGAACGATAACCAGTCAAAATCAGATGGAGCTCTAATAACCAAAACTGTTTAGAGTTGAAAAATAGAGAAGTGGAAATGTATACAAATTCTAGAAGTAAACTCAAATTCATATTAACATTTGGTATTAAAAAATGAAGTATTTGAAATTAATATAATAAAAGATACTATAAATGGCCAATTTGCTTAGCTAACAAAGAGAAAAAAGAAAACTTTTTCTAAAAAAATAGAGAACTAGGGGACTTCTCTGGTGGTCCAGTGGTTGGGACTTTGCCTTCCAAAGCAGGGGGTGCAGGTTCCACCTCTGGTCGGGGAGCTAAAATCCCACACGCCTTCAGCCAGAAAGCAAAGCATAAAACAAAAGCAATGTTGTGACAGATTCAACCAAGACTTTAAAAACAGTCCACATCAAATAAAGTATTTAAAAAAACAGAGAACTGGACAGAGAATATAAACAGGAATTTCATAGAAAAATAAATGTGAATGGCAAACAAACTTGAAAAACAAGCAAAATGCTGTGATTATATCCTTCATAATAAATATCAGATGTTACTTTTCATGCGATTAATGGTATGCTTTTGGCATTTGCTAACCCTCAGTGTTGGCCAGGGTGAGTGGAAGCAAGAAGTCTCATGCTGTGGGTAGGTGTGCAGGTTAGTGCATTATTTTTAAGGAAATAATTGGCAGTATTCTTAACAGAAAAAAAATTGCATATACCTTTCACTTTAGCAGCCCTGTTGCTGGAAATTTACCCTCTGGATAAATTTGCAAAAATATAAGTTTATGTGTACAAGGATGTTTATTGAGCATTTATTATCCTTCAATAATATTGAAATGTTATTACTATAAAATGCTGAGAAAAAATTAAATATTCACTGATACGGGTCAGGTTAAAAAAATTAGAGTATATTCATTCTGTGGAATACCTGTACATCATTGCAGAGAATGAGGCAGATCTATAATCACACATGTGGAAAGAGCTCTGAGATGAATTGTTTGATGAAAAAAAAAAAGCAGTGGGAAAAATCACATGTAGCATAATCCTTCTGTGCAAATAAAGAGTAAGAGGTTTTGACACAGGTATAGGGATAGGAAAAGAAATAGAGATTGTTTAGGCTAATCAAGGTATATAAGAATTTCCTGAGGGGCACACAAAAATATACAATGATAGAGTATCAGAAGGGGAGGAAGCATTTTCTTTCCATCTGATGTCTTTGTCCTGTTTGCATGTTTAACTATGGTCTGGGCTCCCATAGTTAAAAGGATTATACAAATCACAGGGCCTACACCTACTCCTTTTTCTCCCCATGAGGGGAGTACTCGTCTACCACATTCATGGCCTTTTCTTTAGTTCTGACTTCAGTGGCAGGTGAGAGCTGCATAGAAGAAAGAGAGATCAGGCTTCACTTCTGTTACTAATACCAGTGGTCACTGACATTTACTGAGTGCTGATTGTTTTGAGCACTTCCCAGACACAGTCTTCAGTTCCTGCACTCATGGACCCATGAGACTGGTACTATTTTCCTGTCCATTTGGCGAAAGAATTCTACCATTTAGGATCATGTGGATGGACCTGGAAGACATTATGCCGAGTGAAGAAAGTCAGAGAAGGACAAATGCCATACAATTTCTCTTATATGAGGCATCAGAAGTAGTCAAAGGTATAGAAGGAGACAATGGAATGATGGTTACCAGGGGTGGGGGGAGGGAGATACGGGGAGTTGTTGTTCAATGCGTATAAAGTTATAATTGTACAAGAGTAAGTTCCAGAGATCTGCTGTATAAAACAGTTAATAATATGATATTGTGGACTTAAAAATTTATTAGGAGGATGTGTGCTAAGTCGCTTCAGTTGTGTCCTACTCTTTGTGACCCCATGAACTGTAGCCCACCAGGCTTCTCTGTCCATGGGGTTCTCCAGGCAAGAATACTGGAGTGGGTTGCCATGCCCTCCTCCAGGGGATCTTCCCAACCCAGGGATCCAACCTGCATCTCTTGTATCTCCTGCATTGACAGGCAGATTCTTTATTACTAGTGTTATGAGGGTAGATTTCACATTAACAGTTCTTACCACAAAAACAAAAGCAAATGAAAAAGGAGCACAGGAAACTTGTGGAGGTGATAGATATATTTATTACTTGGATTGTGGTGATGATAATACAAGTATATACATTTGTCTAAACTCAGCAAATTGTAAACATTAATTATGTACAATTTTTCTTTACCAATTATATATAAATAAAGCTGGGGGAGGGGAACAAACCTTAGTCTTCTGAAGTTTACAGACTTGTAGTTACTTGCCCAGGTGTTCACCTGCCTAACAAACTCAGGTCAGAGGTTCAAACCCTGATGTGCTTAACCTCAGCTAGAGCTTTCGACATTATTACACTTCCTCTGTTGCACTCTTCAGAGGACAGCTCAGCTCCAGGGTGAGTCAAACAGAGTTCCCTGGCCCCAGGAAAACCACCATTTATGACTTCTTTTTCTCGATAGGGATGTTTTTCAGGTTCCAAATACTGACTCAGATGGACTTTGGGAAATGCAGCTCCTTTATAAGCAGAGGACCATCTGCACTCAATGCTTTTTGCAATAATATATGTACAGCGGGATTTTCTTAGGTACTTTTCTGTCCCTTGTTTGTTTTCTCCAAATAATTCCTGATTGCTCAATTTTACAGTTGTCAGGACCATTTTTGGCTCTTCAAATCTATATTTTTGGAGTTACTCATTTTGCTTTAGTTCAGTTACTGAGTTCTGATATGATAACTCTTGGAGCTAAACACCCAGGCAAGTTGCTATTTTTCTTTCACAATGGCTGCGTTGCTCAGACAGCAAAGGTGAAATAATTGGCCAGAGGTTTGTGCTGATGATAGAGTTTTAGCTTACATATTCATCAAACTCTTTGAACAGAAATTAAAGGGGAATTTTTCACAGGTTATACATTTTTGCCTTGTGTTCTTGCCTCTTCTTTATCTTACAGTCTTATCCTTTCTCATAATTCTTTTCTGCCCCTCCCTAAAATCTAGACGCTGAAAGGGACCTTGACAAGACCAGTTGTAATCCTCCCTATAAATAGTTATAGTGGTGATGATGATGATAATGATAATAATAATACCAATTGGGAGCTCATTATGGATCATGCATTGTTGCAAGTAATTTATATCCAGTATCATTTATTTCTGCATAAAAGATAGAGAAGCAGAGGCCTATTCTTCTGCTACTATAATCCTAATTGTAACTGCCGTTTACTGACTACTGTGAGGTGGGTCTATTCACTCTGTTTTATAGATAAGTAAAAGCTCTAAAACGTTGCACCCAAAGTCACATAATAGTAAGTAGTGTCACTGGAATTCAAACCTAGGCCTCTCTGAGTGCAAACCCTTTTTTCTTTCCATGGACTTCTGTTCAAGATACGATTTCATCTTAGATGCACAAATTGGTTTTAGTAAAGTCTAGCAGGATGCTGGTCCTTTTCTTTGTTGCCTATGATCCTCATTGGGCCATTGACCTCAGTGAATTATTGATGGAATCTTGCCCCTTCTAGGGGCTTCCCTGATATCTCAGTTGGTTAAGAATCTGCCTGCGATGCAGGAGACTCCAGTTCGATTCCTGGGTCAGGAAGATCCACTGGAGAATGGATAGGCTACCCACTCCAGTATTCTTGGGCTTCCCTTGTGGCTCAGCTGGTAAAGAATCTGTAAAGAATCTGTCTGCAATGCAGGAGACCTGGGTACGGTCTCTGCATTGGGAAGATCCCCTGGAGAAGGGAAAGGCTACCCACTCCAGTATTCTGGCCTGGAGAATTCCATGTACTGTATAGTCCATGGGGTTGCAAAGAGTCGGACAGGACTGAGCGACTTTCACTTTCACTGCCCCTTCTAGACAGTGAGGCAAAGGGCTTCTTTCTTCATCTTCCTTTTCACGGATTAAAGGGAAAATTTTGGACTTAGTGGCCAATGAAAGAACATTCAGGAACGATTTTTGAAAGACAGATGAAAGGACTGCTTCCGTGGGTGACCCAATGTTGCCCATACCTGCTGGATCTTCAGAGCTCACTCTCATGCGTGCTTTCCTGAGAGACACCGTTAAGAGCTCCTATCTTGGAGTTGAACAACATCAGACTGACCTTCATAGATGAGTAGAAGGGTTGAAGTGTCATGTATTGGAAAAAATAGAGGGTGTAAAGACAAGGCCAGTTCAAATTCCAGTTTTACCACTTGAGAACTGTCTGACTTTAAGCAAGTTACTTAACTTTTTCAGATTTAGTTTCTTTGTTTGTGTACTGTGAATAATAATAATTATAGAGTGTGTGATGGCAACTAAATAATAAAGTATGCAAAGTTTTCTTCAAATGAAGATATTTGTCATTTGATATGGAAGCCAGATTAATTCTGAGAGACATATTGATTTACTTAAATAGGTTTCCAAACAGATGGGAGAGAAACAAATGTACTTAGGTAGAGACAAAGCACCAGATGACAAAAATTTTTTTGGCACTTAGATTTTATGTGTTTTACTTTTGTTATAATTTTTCATATGGGTTTTAGCAATGCACTTGTGTCATTAGGTACTAAAATTAACTCCTGTAATGCAAGATGAGACTGTTTTAAGAAGAAGAAAAATGAATTTAGTGTTGCAGGAAGAATTAAGTGAAACAGCTTGAGCACTGACCAGTTTTATTGATTAGATTAATATACTGGAAAGCACATAATTTGTAAATGGAAAAGGTGTTCCATTTATGTTCCAGTACCTGCTGCATTAAGGCTGGTAAAAACTCAGCCTTATATTTTTAATTATAAGAAAACATATTTTCAATTATAAGACACAGAAACCTTTCTGTTGGAAGCAGTTACTGCAAGATTCATCCAGTAAGGTTAATTCTGGATCAAGGTTTACAGGGTCATTGGATCAGTGAAAATAGGTAAAATTGGAAACAAAAAGTGACAATCAGTAACCAGAAATATATTTTTTATATTTATGTTTAGTTGGAGGATAATTACAATATTCTGATGGCTTTTGCAATGTAATAGCATAAATCAGAATTAAGTATACATATGGCCCCTCCCTGTTGAATCCCCCTCCCACCCACCTCCACATCCCACCCCTCTGGGTTGTCAACAGAGCACTGGGCTGTGGGTTCCCTGCGTCATACATCATACATCGAGCTCTCACTGGTTGTCTAGTTTACATATGGTGATGTTTCTGTTTCAATGCTATGCTCTCAAATCATCCCACCCTCTCCTTCCCCACTGTGTCCAAAATATCTGTGTCTCCTTTGCTGCCCTGCAAGTAGGATCATCAATACTATGTTTCTAAATTACGTATATGCATTAATATACGGTATTTGTCTTTCTCCTTCTGACTTACTTCACTCTGCGTAATAGGCTCTGGGTTCATCCACTTCATTAGAACTGACTCAAATGCATTCCTTTTTATAGCAGATTAATATAAATGGAAATCTTCCTGAATCTAAGACTTTCTCTTACTAAAATGTATCAATTAAAATAGAATCATAAGTCCAAGAAGTTTACCAGTTCCCATTTCAATTTCTGTCCTATTTTTTCTGCATTATATGCCTTAGTGGTTACAGGATCAAAAGTATCACTAATTACTTTTCAGCCACTAAGAGTCACTTAACTACCCCAGAAATATGAATTTGCATTTTGTATACAGTTCTTTTTACAAAAACAAATGAAAAAAGAGGGAATAACATGTTTCAGTTCAGTTCAGTTCAGTTGCTCAGTCGTGTCTGACTCTTTGCGACCCCATGAACCGCAGCACACCAGGCCTCCCTGTCCATCATCAACTCCCAGGGTTTACCCAAACTCATGTCCATTGAGTCGGTAATGCCATCCATCCATCTCATCCTCTGTCTCCTTCTCCTCGTACCCTCGATCTTTCCCAGTATCAGGGTCTTTTCATATGAGTCAACTCTTCACATGAGGTGGCCAAAGTATTGGAGTTTCAGCTTCAACATCAGTCCTTCCAATGAACACCCAGGACTGATCTCCTTTAGGATGGACTGGTTGGATCTCCTTGCAATCCAAGGGACTCTCAAGAGTCTTCTCTAACACCACAGTTCAAAAGCATCAATTCTTCAGTGCTCAGCTTTCTTTATAGTCAAACTCTCACATCCATACATGACTACTGGAAAAACCATAGCCTTGACTAGACGGACCTTTGTTGGCAAAGTAATGTCTCTGCTTTTTAATATGCTGTCTACGTTGGTCGTAACTTTCCTTCCAAGGAGTAAGCGTCTTTTAATTTCATGGCTGCAATCACCATCTGCAGTGATTTTGGAGCCCAGAAAAATAAAAGTCAGCCACTGTTTCCACTGTTTCCCCATCTATCTGCCATGAAGTGATGGGACCAGATGCCATGATCTTAGTTTTCTGAATGTTGAGCTTTAAGCCAACTTTTTCACTCTCCTCTTTCACTTTCATCAAGAGGCTCTTTAGTTCTTCTTCACTTCCTGCCATAAGGGTGGTGTTATCTGCATATCTGAGGTTATTGATATTTCTCCCGGCAATCTTGATTCCAGCTTGTGCTTCTTCCAGCCCAGCGTTTCTCATGATGTACTCTGCATATAAGTTAAATAACAGCCTTGACATACTCCTTTTCCTATTTGGAACCAGTCTGTTGTTCCATGTCCAGTTCTAACTGTTGCTTCCTGACCTGCATACAGGTTTCTCAAGAGGCAGGTCAGGTGGTCTGGTATTCCCATCTCTTTCAGAGTTTTCCACAGTTTGTGTTGATCCACACAGTCAAAGGCTTTGGCATAGTCAATAAAGCAGAAATAGATGTTTTTCTGGAACTCTCTTGCTTTTTCAATGATCCAGCAGATGTTGGCAATTTGATCTCTGGTTCCTCTGCCTTTTCTAAAACCAGCTTGAACATCTGGAAGTTCACGGTTCACGTATTGCTGAAGCCTGGCTTGGAGAATTTTGAGCATTACTTTACTAGCGTGTGAGATGAGTGCAATTGTTTCACAAAAGGGAATTTTCAGTATGGAAAAGAAACACTGCTAAATTTCCTTTCCAAAAGGCTTGTGCAAAGTGTACTCCCAAAATATATCCTAGTAATATTTTCCCCACAGTACACAAAACCCAAAAGACGTAACGACAAAGATTCACAGGTTTGACCACATGTAAGCTAAAATTTCTGTACAGCCAAAGACACCATAATTAAAGTTGAAAACAGTGAGAATGGAGATTGTTGAAACTAGATATATAAAGATGAGATCAATAATCAAAACATATTAATAGTGTCAACACAGTAATATAAAAAAGACAAATGATCTAATAAAAATATACAAAGGATATGAAGAGTCATTGCACAGAGGAAGAAATGACGAATAGCCAATAAACATTTGTAAAGATTCATACCTTTGTTGGAAACCAGGAAAATGCACACTCAAACCTTGAAATATATATTTTTTGGCTACCAGATTGGAAAATTTTAACATTATTTTATTTTGTTCATTTTTCCATTTATTTGTCTATACCGCACTGTGTTTATTGCTAGAGATTTATAATACATTTTGCTAGCCAATGAGGAAAATGCCCCTTCATAATCTCTTCCCTTGTGTGTTCCTCAAAGGAAGGAACAATATCCTTGGTCATGGCCCTTAGCGATATCCCCGTGTTATCAGGTGTCACTGGCCATACTCTCTTCCCTCCTTTGTTACAGGGAAAGCAGAAGGTTTTGTCTCATGTTTCCATTGCACCTGTGATTTAGATTCTGGAGACTGTTCCTTCAGTGTTCTCAAGAAGAAACCCCAATGTCCAAACCATTTTCTCAGTTACGTTTTTTTGTTGAAAATGAGACGGCTGTGAGAGAGGAAGTGAAGCATATCTGACATCAAACAGCTTTGACCACCTCACCTACTACCGCTCCTTCCTTCCCCTTTTCCACATCCCCAGTCATCTCGCCCTACACCCCTTGGAAGAGTCAGGCATTAGCATTCCTCAGCACAACCAGCCTCCTGGGGAATGGAATCTAGGCATCACTCTAGCTGCTTATCCTGTGGGATGTGGCCCCACAGGGTCACTTTCTTGCCTAGTTCCCTCTCTGTGCCCCAGTTGGTCCAGAATTTCAGTCTCCATCTTATTGCACATGCAGTGGAAATTTGGACATATATATGATTGACAAAAACACATACACAGGCATGTAGGGATGGTAACGCAGCAGAGGGAGCAAGAGATAGATCTGGATGAGAAACTTAACTATTGTGTGTTCTTCAGCAGTGTTCTTCACCTCTTTCTGTCTTGCTTTCTTCATCTATACAATCAGATGGACAGAGCTTTCCTTATGTGGTTGTTGAGGGGTATAAATACAATGGTATATGCAAAGTGTGTCAAATGCTTAGCATAGCACAAGGGGTGATAATAATCCGGGCCACTGTAGCCATCACTGAACCGTCACTCAACATAGCCTACAGGTAGACTTGGCTCTAACCATTCCCACCTCCCCTTTGTGGATGATGCACAAATACTCATTCTCCTCAGCAAAAGAGGGGAGCTCACAGATGAGTCAGGAAAGAGAAAAACTGCACCGACAAATAACTTGCAATTCTACAACATTCCATAGCAGCCACTGGAGAAAGGTGTTGGTGAAGTGCGTGTCTCTTCTTGCAGTAAAAGGGCAGCTATAAATGAAGGCCTCAGCCTGAAAAACAGACCATTATAGCCTCTTAGGAAATCAGAATTACATATTATTCTGCCTCATCCATTTGGTTGCATTTTGCCTCTTAATAATTAATTTAGGTAAGAGATTTGGGATAAAAGGCTGACAACGCCTTTCCATTTCTGCAGCAATGTGCAGTGAAGTTTTATTGGTGCTTTAAGATGGCTCTAGCTCTGTTAACCCAGGGGGGAAATTGCACTAAACTAAGGAGCTATTTAATCTTTTCAACTTTAATTCTTGCTCCTGGCTACTTTTCATTATAAAAGAAGAGTCTAAAACCAGTGGATTATAATGCAAATATGCTTTCTCCTTCCCATACATAGATTTATTGGATAGTGTTGCTGGGTAACCATCTTCCAAAAACAGTACCTGTATGACCCACCTTTCTGTACTGAGAATCTATATACTCTTATTGTATCATCCCAAAATGTCTGTCTTTACAGAGATGTTTCAAAAACTGCTGCTGCTGCTGCTAAGTCACTTCAGTCGTGTCCGACTCTGTGCGACCCCATAGAGGGCAGCCCACCAGGCTCCCCCGTCCCTGGGATTCTCCAGGCAAGAACACTGGAGTGGGTTGCCATTTCCTTCTCCGGTTTCAAAAACTGTCTGTTCTTTTTTAAAGTAATTCTTATGATGAAAGTGAAAGAGGAGAGTGAAAAAGTTGGCTTAAAGCTCAACATTCAGAAAACTAAGATCATGGCATCTGGTCCCATCACTTCATGGCAAATAGAGAAACAGTGAAAACAGTGACAGACTTTATTTTTGGGGGCTCCAAAATCACTGCACTGACTGCAGCCATAAAATTAAAAGACACTTACTCCTTGGAAGGAAGGTTATGACCAACCAAGACAGCGCATTAAAAAGCAGAGACATTACTTTGCCAACAAAGGTCCATCTAGTCAAGGCTATGGCTTTTCCAGTAGTCATGTATGGATGTGAGAGTTGGACTATAAACAAGGCTGAGCGCAGAAGAATTGAAGCTTTTGAACTGTGGTGTTGGAAAAGACTCTTGAGAGTCCCTTGGACTGCAAGAAGATCCAGCCAGTCCATCCTAAAGGAGATCAGTCCTCTGTAGTCACTGGAAGGACTGATGTTGAAGCTGAAACTCCAATATTTTGGCCACCTGATGCGAAGAACTGACTCATTTGAAAAGACCCTGATGCTGGGAAAGATTGAGGGCAGGAGAAGAAGGGGATGACAGGGGGTGAGATGGTTAGATGACATCACTGACTCAATGGACATGAGTTTGAGTAAACTCCAGGAGTTGGTGATGGACAGGGAGGCCTGGCGTGCTGCAGTCCATGGGGTCGCGGAGAGTTGGACATGACTGAGCGACTGAATTGAACTGAACTGTCTAACCTAATCACTTCAGCGTTTTTATAGTTTTGATCAAGTCAGGTATCCAAGGAACTCAATGAAGAAAAGTAAATTTTAAATGATAGGCACGTTTTAAATTCTTATGATTTTTAAATACCTTGACGGCAACTAATTAAAACAGGAATTTGGGGAAAAGGTACATGAAAAGTATCCATGGTTATTTGGAAGGAAACCAAATAGTGATCAGAATGGATTATTTCGTTTACAACAAGTGATGTGAACCATGTCAGAAGATGGGGCTGGATTTTGAAATAACATTCAGTAGGAAAAGCAGAGGCTCAAAATTGTATCCTGAGTATAACTAAGTAAAACCAGCACATATAGTGACAACAACTGGAACAGAACAGTAACAAGAACATAAACAGTTGATGACTGAAATGCTGGAGATGTTTGTTTTTGTAAAGATATTAAAGATACCATCAAGTGATTAAAAAAGAAATAAAATAGTCCAAGAGGTCTATTCTGATTTTTGTCCTGGTCTACTCTGAAGAAGTAAGAAGCAGATGGCTGAGTGATTAACAGCCTGGGCTCTGGTGTCAGTGAGACCGGATTCAGAAGCCCTACATTGTCCATCTGACCTTGGTCCAAATATTTCCATTTTCTTATCTGCATAGGGAGGATAAGACACCAATTCCACAGGGTTGTTGTGGGACTAAATGAGATGACAGAAGTAAAAGGAGCTTTGTACATTCTGCTCATTATTATGATGTACTTTGTACTTACTATATATTATTCTATTAATTCTGCCTTCCTTGCAGGTGCCATGCCCAAGAGTAGCATCCACTAATAGTGCTATGAGGAAAAGGGTATGTGAAATCAGAATCTGCGAGGCTTTCATTCTACTTCTGAGTCAAATGCTTCCATCTCTAACACTGTATCTATTGCTGTTAACAAGTTGCAAGTAAAGGGAATAAATATTTGTGGAACTACTGGTTTTGCGACACCTTCCTGTATTTACCTTGCTCTCTATGATATAATTGGATTTCACTGCTGCCAAAATGAGTTTATGTTGTGTTGATTCACAGTCTCTTCTGTCCTTTACTTGCTAGAAGCAGTGAGAAGAAGCAAATAGAAATGAAGATGCCTTTAAATAGTTAAAAGAGAGTGGGAGAAAAGAAAAGCTGGTGAAGTGTATGTGCATAGACCTTGGTTCTCTACTTTCCATAGCTTCTTTGCTCAGTTAAAATGGTTTGGGTCCAAATTTTCTCTCAAGTTTGGTAACCGCCAGCTTTGATTACCTCCTGGGGGTTGGCACCATTAGGTAACAGTTGCTACTGTTATGATTTTTCTTCCCCCAGACTTCCTTTTGGTTTCATGACAGTTGGATATAAATCCAAGATGACATGCAGTTTTATTTGTAGGGGCTTCCTTGGTGGCTCAGACAGTAAAGAATCTACCTGCAGTGCAGGAGACCCAGGTTCAATCCCTGGGTTGGAGAGATCTCCTGGAGAAGGGAATGGTTACCCACTCCAGTATTCTTGCCTGGACAATGCCATTAACAGAGTCTGGCAGGCTATAGTCCATGGTGTCGTAAAGACTCTCTTTATTAGTAAACTCTCTTAATTTATTTGTTTTTATGGTTATGTACATGCTAAGGAAGCTAGGTTTTGGTACAAGCATTGCATCTCCTCTTTAGACCTGAGGACAGAATCTGGCACTCTTTGTCCACCATTGGTGGCAACTGCAAAGACTTCTTTCACAGCACAAATCACAGTCTCTTCTGTCAATTGGTTCAGCCTCCAGTAGTGTGGAAGCTCCCTGAGGACAAGGATCATGTGTTTTTACCTTCTATCCCTAGTACTTATGCAGTGCATAGCAAAAGAGTGGTGAATGAAGGACCAAGGCCAGAATGTTCAAGAAATAGCCATTAGTGCAAGGTTATCCACAAATTCTTTTCTCTCAAACCCTGCCCTGCTATTAACTAGTGATGTAATCCTTGCTGAATCATTTAACATCTTTGCCTTAATGTTCTTCTCTGAGATTTCAGGGTGGAGGTAGAGGGAAGAAGAAAAACAATAAGGTTGTGAGCAGTCATTAAAGAAGTTGGCATTATATAGACAATTTAAATATGCATGCACAGAGCTAGACTGGGTTCTCTGAAAGAGGTCAGGCAAATTCTCAGAATCACTAAGCAGACTGGTAAGAATTTGCCATAACACCATGAAAATGCCCCCAGAGAGCTATCAGGAGGAGGGTCTGATTTTCCTTACATGGTTGGAACCTTTTTCTCTTCTCTGTTGTTCAGAATAAAATTGTGCAGAACCAGCTTTTGCTGGCTCCTGTTCTTCAGTCTACACCAGAAATGTAGTTTTGGTTCCTTGGAATTCTGTCTTCCGTCTCTGCAGCCTTCTTTATGACCTCAATCACAACCATGGCTCCACTTACCAACATTAAGTTTCCTGTATTCATTTCTCTAGCCTAGTGGGCAGCTACACCCATATGTTTTTTCAGGCAATTTAAACTCAGTGGACCCCAGTAGAATTTAATTTCTGTCTTCCCAAGCCTCCTTCTACCCTTAATATGTGGGAAAGTTGTAATCCAGTCCATGCAATCAGCCACACCCAAAAACCAAGGATCACTCCAGATTCCTCTTAGCTTGTGAACCCAATGCTTATCAGATACTGTTGATTTCTCTTCCTTTAACATCTCCTACCCACTGCTCTGCCCTAATTCTAGTATTTTATTACCACTGACCTGGGCTACTGCTGTATCTTTTATTCTGTTACTCCAGTTACCATACTCACCTGTTACTCATCTGTCTCCTTTCTCCACTTCCAGAGTAACTTCCTGAAATCTGGTCAGATCTCTCTTGCTTAAGACCCTTTAGTGACTCTCTATAGCTACAGCATAGTCTCCGAGGTCCTTTAAAGCATATGAGGGCCTCCCTAACTTGACCCTGCCCACTCACTCCAAACTCATAACCTATGTTCCTATACTTCCAATATGTTTGTGGTGTCCCTGGGGGCCTGCATCTTATGGTCTTATGTGCCTTGCTTCTGGGACTCCCTCCACCTTAATGCCCTTATTACTAGTCTTTTTGGTGAAGAAGTGAAAGTTGCTCAGTTGTATCTGACGAGCTATCAGGGAAGTCTTTTTGGTAAGCACAAGCTAATATTTCAAGATTCACTGCTCTTCTGATAGACCTGACCATCCTCCTTTGTGTATGCCTGCTGTGTGCTGGACAAACAAACCTGTGTAATATTTTATTTGACTTATTTGTTTACAAACTTCCCTTGCTCAAATAGACTAGGGGCTCCTGAAAGAATTGTGACATATTTGTTATTTTATTCCACTGTCTGGCACAGAGCAAAACAGACAGGGGGCAGTCCACAAATACTAGATAAATGCATGAAAAAGTATGGCCTCAGGCTCTCCTAACTTACTGTAACTTGGAAAATTCATTTGGTCCAGCAAGCAGTGCTTCTTTATCTTTAAAAAATTTGTGTTTAAAATATTGGTAGCACAAGATTTTCTGAGGATTTTTTTTAAAGGCTGCTCATTCATTAATACATGGCTTGAACAACCATCATGAGCAAAAACATACATAATCCCTGCTGTCATAGAGCATATGATTTAGTTAGAGAGAGAGAAAATAAAATAATCATAAAAATAAATGTAAAATTACAGCAGTGATCAGTGCTTCAAAAAAGAGCCTCGTGGGGGTGGAGAGTCTGTGATAAAAGCACTGACCTGGTCAGAGAAATCAGGAAAGCCTTCCTGGAGGAAGCGATGAGTAAGCAGAAATCTGGATTAGGAGGAGCTTTCAGGTGAAGAGGGAGGAAAATGTTCCAGGCAGAGAACATTAAAGCATAGCATGTCCGAGGAACTGAAAGAAAGTTGGTGTTCCTGGGATGCAGAGAGTAAGGGGTGAACATGGAGCAGGAAACAGGCAAGTGGAGGCTGCATAGTACAGCCCTGTTTGGGCACAGGAAAAGACAAAACAAATGTTGATTGTTCTAGTCTTGACTTTCTTTCATCTTTGGTTTCTAAAGACTTAGAAAAAAACTGAAGGAAAAAGATCATTCTCTTTTGCCAAAGATACAGTGTCAATCTCATTAGACACCCGTGCATTCCCCATGAAAGGGAGGACATCCTTTTGTTCCTAAGGGTACTCCTGAAAAAGGAGTCTCGGAGAGTCAGAGTCCAGAATTAAAGCATCCTTCAGCAAAAAACGCCATTATTGTCTTTATTCTGAAAAGTGATAGTTAAGTGCCACCAAGTTAATGGCCGAAGGGAAGAGTGGTAGGTACCAGTCACAACAGAAGGGCATTTAAACGACAAAGCCACTGGATTGGCACTAACTTAAAAATGACTGAAATGGGATGTGGTTTCATTCTTGCAGCTTTAACAAGCTCTCTTTCTAACTAATGAGTAACTACTATTGGGAAAAAAGGAAACACTGAGGGGAAAAAAACGGTGGACTATGGTCAAAGACTAACAAACAGAAAAAGCAAACCGCCTCCCCACGATTTTAGAGTATGCCTCCAAACCAGGAGGAAGTGCCTGATGCATCATGCTCTCGACGATAATGTATAGTGTCTGCTCTCCTCAGATAACGTGGCACCAGACAGAGGGGGTGCCAGTTGGAGAGTCTGCATGCTTCCCTATGGCGTGGGCAGAATTCTGACACCAAGGTTCCCTTGCTCAGGGACCACGTTTGCTGACACCTTCAGTCTTCTCAGATGAGGGGCGTGCCACCCCGAGATGAATGCTGTTAGCCATGGCAGGTGGATTATTTTTAGTTTGGAAGCTATAACTCAATAAATAATTTAGGATATCTGTGGGAGTTTCTGAGTGCCGATTAATCTCCCTCATTCCCCTGAGTTCTGAACCAGTCCAGTCAGATTTGAGCCTACGTGATTACCTTATTTCTGAAAAACCTGGCTTGGAGGGCACAGCCTTTACCTGTGATGATAAAATGGGTTTCTTATTCCTTCATCCTCTTGAAGTGAATTTTGCATCCAGTCCCCAGCCGAGGTTCCTACTGGATGAAGGAGAGGAGTCCCGTGCAGCTCCAAAGGAGTATCAGAGAGGGTGAGAGGCAGGCCCAGGGTCAGCTCTGGACTGAAGATCCTTGGCTCCATGCCGCAGAGGAAGGGTCAGCCTCTTTTCTTGGGCAGGGCAAATGAGGCAGAGAGATGGGTTTTAGGGGGTGTGTCTCCCTCCCCCAAACCCCAACCTTCCAAAACGAAGGAAGTCCCTATTTTATGGACATGTCCCAAAATGACGAGAAAGGAAGAACAATGGCTTAGCAATGTTTTTCTCACAAGTGTTGGTGCAAAGTATTTATTCTTCAAGACACAGTAGCTTTTGGACTGCAAACTAAAAAGGAAAGTGACAAAAATGAGCTAAATTTGATGATAATGTGGTATCTTATTGAAACAAATTTTATCTGATTTTTAAATTATTAGATAGCGTTTATGTTGATTGATCTCTGCAGCTTCCAGTTTAAATATTCTTGTCCCTGGTTGTGAGAGGAACATTTTAGACTTCAAATAGCTTCTCTTCTTTATTTCAGTTATTAGAGACAACTTACCGTTCAATGAATGCGTGGTCTTTTTAATAAACAAGGCTACCAGTCCACCATTTTTATTGCCTATTTGTGGGATGTATAAAAATATACATTGATATAGAGGACCTTGATATTTTTCACGTAAAATATAGAACACGAAGTGCTTTATTGTTGGTCTGGATATGCATCATCTGGTATTTCAGTTCATTTTCTGTTGCAGTGTGTTCTTAAGCTCTCTGTACCTCAATTCCCCATCTATAAAATAGGAATAATGAATAATACCTACCTTATGGGGTTATTATAAGGACTGAGTGAGTTGATACCGGTAGAAGATTTAGAACATGGTCCAGCCCCAAATAAGTAGAACATTGTCCCACCTGGAAGGGAGCTGGGAAATGTAGTCCCCTGGGTGGCAATCTTTTCCTCTTCAAATAATGATTGTAGTTTGTTATGTATTAGATAAAAATGTATGAAACATTGTGACCAGATTTAAATTACTCATGAAGGGAACATTAAAATATGTATGCGTGTGTATGTATATATATGTATTAGATTCCAAATGAAAATTACTTGAATGTCATTGACTCTACATGTCTTCATATGAGGTCTTTGTAGGGGGAAAAAAAACAAAGTAAAGAATTGGACTAGTTCATAATAGTCCAATTTTGATTAGTGTAGAGAGAGACTGCCAAATAGCTTTTTTCTCAGTCAAATTTTTGGCTTGAATTATGTGTCTAATTACTTCGGCTCTCAAGTTTGCCCATGTTGACACAGCTAAAACAGTAGGTAACATAACTAAAACTGCAGACGTTGAAAGAAATCAACCCTTCAGAGCCAAATTATAATTATCTGTACAGTGTTTTGTAGATTATAAATCAGTTTCACACTTTATTGAGTTGATTCCACATTCTACCAAGTGGGATGCAGAATGCTTTGGGGGAAAATTCAGCAGTTTTTAAAGTCAATTTAGTAAGAAACTCACATTCTTTGTCATAGAACAGTAAAGAGCTGTGCCGTCATTAACTCAGTGGTTGCATTATATTTTAATTCTGCTACTTAAGGCATATAAGCTTTCATATAAATTTACCTGACAGTTCACTAAAGATACTGTTTTACCCATAGTGTGGACACTAGCCCAAGATTTGTAAATCTGATATTCTAGTTAGCAAAACTGCAGGTTTATCCCAGTATTTTAATAATAAATAAGAGTTCAGTTCAGTTCAGTCGCTCAGTCGTGTCCGACTCTCTGTGACCCCATGAACTGCAGCACGACAGGCCTCCCTGTCCATCTCCAACTCCTGGAGTCCACCCAAACCCATGTCCATCGAGTCGGTGATGCCATCCAACCATCTCATCCTCTGTCGTCCTCTTCTCCTCCTGCCCCCAATCATTCCCAGCATCAGGGTCTTTTCCAACGAGTCAACTCCTCGCATGAGGTGGCCAAAGTATTGGAGTTTCAGCTTCAACATCAGTCCTTCCAATGAACACCCAGGATTGATCTCCTTTAGGATGGATTGATTGGATCTCCTTGCAGTCCAAGGGACTTTCAAGAGTCTTCTCTAAAACCACAGTTCAAAAGCATCAATTCTTCAGCGCTCAGCTTTCTTCACCATCCAACTCTCACATCCATACATGACTACTGGAAAAACCATAGCTTTTATTAGATGGACCTTTATTGGCAGAGTAATGTCTCTGCTTTTTAATATGCTATCTAGGTTGGTCATAACTTTCCTTCCAAGGAGTAAGCGTCTTTTAATTTCATGGGTGCAGTCACCATCAGCAGTGATTTTGGAGCCCCAAAAAATAAAGTCTGACACTGTTTCCCCTGTTTCTCCATCTATTTCCCATTAAGTGATGGGACCAGATGCCATGATCTTAGTTTTCTGAACATTGAGCTTTAAGCCAACTTTTTCACTCTCCTCTTTCACTTTCTTCAAGAGGCTCTTTAGTTCTTCTTCACTTTCTGCCATAAGGGTGGTGTCATCTGCATATCTGAGGTTATTGATATTTCTTCTGGCAATCTTGATTCCAGCTTGTGTTTCTTCCAGCCCAGCGTTTCTCATGATGTACTCTACGTATAAGTTAAATAAGCAGGGTGACATTATACAGCCTTGATGTACTCCTTTACCTATTTGGAACCAGTCTGCTGTTCCATGTCCAGTTCTAACTGTTGCTTCCTGACCTGCATACAGGTTTCTCAAGAGACAGGTCAGATGGTCTGGTATTCCCATCTCTTTCAGAATTTTCCACAGTTTATTGTTATCCACACAGTCAAAGGCTTTGGCATAATCAATAAAGCAGAAATAGATGTTCTTCTGGAACTCTCTTGCTTTTTCAGTGATCCAGCGTATATTGGCAATTTGATCTCTGGTTCCTCTGCCTTTTCTAAAACCAGCTTGAACACCTGGAAGTTCACGGTTCATGTATTGCTGAAGCCTGGCTTGGAGAATTTTGAGCATTACTTTACTAGCATGTGATATGAGTGCAATTGTGCGGTAGTTTGAGCATTCTTTGGCATTGCCTTTCTTTGGGATTGGAATGAAAACTGATCTTTTCCAGTCCTGTGGCCACTGCTGAGTTTTCCAAATTTGCTGGCATATCGAGTGCAGCACTTTCACAGCATCATCTTTCAGGATGTGAAATAGCTCAACTGAATTTCCATCACCTCCACTAGCTTTGTTCGTAGTGATGCTTTCTAAGGCCCACTTGACTTCACATTCCAGGATGTCTGGCTCTAGGTGAGTGATCACACCGTCATGGATTATCTGGGTCGTGAAGATCTTTTTTGTACAGTTCTTCTGTGTATTCTTGCCACCTCTTCCAGGATGTCTGGCTCCAGGTGAGTGATCACACCATCATGATTATCTGGGTCGTGAAGATCTTTTTTGTACAGTTCTTCTGTGTATTCTTGCCACCTCTTCTTAATATCTTCTGCTTCTGTTAGGTCCATACCATTTCCGTCCTTTATCAAGCCTAACTTTGCATGAAATGTTTCTTTGGTATCTCTAATTTTCTTGAAGAGATCTCTAGTCTTTCCCAATCTGTTGTTTTCCTCTATTTCTTTGCATTGATTGCTGAGGAAGGCTTTCTTATCTCTGCTTGCTATTCTTTGGAACTCTGCATTCAGATGGGAATATCTTTCCTTTTCTCCTTTGCTTTTCACTTCTCTTCTCTTCCCAGCTATCTGTAAGGCCTCCTCAGACAGCCATTTTGCTTTTTTGCATTTCTTTTCCATGGGGATGGTCTTGATCCCTGTCTCCTGTACAATGTCACGAACCTCTGTCCATAGTTCATCAGGCACTCTGTCTATCAGATCTAGTCCCTTTAATCTGTTTGTCACTTCCACTATATACTCATAAGGGATTTGATCTAGGTCATACCTGAATGGCTAGTTGTTTTCCCTACCTTCTTCAGTTTAAGTCTGAATTTGGCAACAAGCAGTTCATGATCTGAGCCACAGTCTGCTCCCAGTCTTGTTTTTGCTGACTGTATAGTGCTTCTCCATCTTTGGCTGCAAAGAATATAATCAATCTGATTTCGGTGTTGACCATCTGGTGATGTCCACGTGTAGAGTCTTCTCTTGTGTTGTTGGAAGAGGGTGTTTGCTATTACCAGTGCGTTCCTTGGTAAAACTCTATTAGCCTTTGCCCTGCTTCATTCTGTACTCCAAGGCCAAATTTGCCTGTTACGCCAGGTGTTTCTTGACTTCCTACTTTTGCATTCCAGTCTCCTATAATGAAAAGGACATCTTTTTTGGGTGTTAGTTCTACAAGGTCTTGTAGGTCTTCGTAGAACCGTTCAACCTCAGCTTCTTCGGCGTTATTGGTCGGGGCATAGACTTGGATTAGTAGTTTTCCTTTATTAACACAAAAGAAAGGCACAGGTAGATAAAACCTTTAGATAATCTTAAATCCTTGTTTTAGTCACCATGTTCCATCATCCTATTGATGGTTTTTCTATTTTTTTCTGAAAGTGTCAGGAATGAAGTATTAGAGGATGGACTGAATATTCACATCTTTTCCTATATCTTGTCCTTTTCTGTCATCTTCTCTTGGCTAAGATAATGAGATGGTCTAAACATGGTAGAAGGAAGAAGAAAGACCTTTAATGAAAAGCCAAGATAAATCAGCCCCTGAATACCTGAGAAATGACAGTGCTCCCACCTATTTTTAACTTTGTGGGTTTGTCTCATTAAGTCTTAGATACAGAGATAAGAGTTGGCAACTCAGGAGGGGACCCTGCAGTGTCTTCAGGTTACTCTCCACTTAATGGAAAACCTACTTCTGATACTCTGTTATTGAAAAAAATATCTTTCATGAGATATGTATTTCAAGTCTTAATCCAAAATGAGAATATTTCTATCTGTGGTGGTGATGGTAGTTTAGTTGCTAAGTCATGTCCAATTCTTGAGACCCTATGGCCTGTAGCATGCCAGGCTCTCCTCTGTCCATGGAATTTTCCAGGCAAGAATACTGGAATGGGTAGCCATTTCCTTCTCCAGGAGATATTTCTAACCCATGGATCAAACCCAGGTCTCCTGAATTGCAGGAGCCACCAGGGAAGTCCTATTTATATCTGTAAATGAATATTATTAGTGGCTTAAAGTGAGTTCTCATTTGTTTGTCAGAAATTAGCTTTTTGCATCGGAAGATGCATAATAGTTATATGATGGTTCCTTATTTATTGGAACAGCTACAGTAAATTACATGATATAGACTATATTTAGTTTTTTCTTAATTAGATTTAGTAAGATTGTTTTTACTATTACAAGAAATAAATGATGAGGATTTTTCTTCTTGTGTAACTAACTAGGTATTTTAACAGTTTATAACTAATGAGACAATACCCATATGTCTCATAGATTTACACTTTATTGTTTTGGGAGTTCTTACCTAAGGAGCCACTTAAAATACTTAAGGAAACAATAGTGTACTTAAAGCCTAATTTATGAATTCCTGTAAGGTAAGGAATTAATTAACAAATTTGCCATTATAGTAATTTACAGACAACCATCTGAAATGCATTGCTTTGCAATTTGACTGTAACATCATTCGTTAGAAACAGAATGCAATATAAGTTGGTCATAACTTGAGCCTCCTCAAAGTGAGAGAAAGTGAAAGTCGCTCAGTTGTGTCCGACTCTTTGTGACCCCATGGACTATATAGTCCATGGAATTCTCCAGGCCAGAATACTGGATATGGGTAGCCTTTCCCTTTTCCCGGGGATCTTCCCAACCCAGGGATCAAATCCAGGTCTCCCACATTGCAGGCGGATTTTTTACCAGCTGAGCCACAAGGGAAGCCCAAGAATACTGGAGTGGGTAGCCTATCCCTTGTCCAACGGATTTCCCGATCCAGGAATCAAACCGGGGTCTCCTGCATTGCAGACAGATTCTACCAGCTGAGCTGTCAGGGAAGCCTAATGAGCCTCCTCAAAGGGAGTGCAATTGCTGATTCACTGAAGAGCTCTACTTACCTAGAGTTTATTCACAGGGATCCCAGAGACATAACCACAGCGTTTCATAAGTAATACATATTTTTGTTTTTTTCTAATCCCTAAATTTTCCATCTCTAAGATGCCAAAAGACTCCCTTACTGACTAATAATATTATTTGTAGGTTATCCACATTCTTTGAGAACTTGAGATGTTCAGTAATGAAGGATAGGCCTGTGTCTCAGTCTCACTCATCTTGGGGGATGAGTCATAGTCTGGGAGCTTCCTAGAGGAGAAAAACTATAACCTAAAAGATGCACAGTCACAGTTGCATGATTTAGCATCATATTCTAAGGAATCAGCCAGCAGCAAAGATTTCCTCTCAGTGTACTTTTTTTTCCCCTTAAATTTTGGAGAAGGAGAGGAAGTAATTAATACTGTCATGGAACTTAGTTTGGAGAGACGTAAATTGTTATTTTGACCTGCTTTTGCTTCTTCAGTAGCACTCAAATTACCTAATAAAGTAATGAGCACATTGAAGTCAGTTATATGTACTTGTTGGTAAGTTGAACAATGGAATTGGCATATAATGAACAAGTTTGTAAATAAAAGTGACTAAAGAGTCAAAGAAACATCTATGAGGTATAGCAACTCATGCAGACTTGAAAACATCTCAGGATCATTCAGGGCTTCCCAGATGGCTCAGTGATAGTCTGTCTGCTAAGCAGAAGAAGTAGATTCGATCCCTAGATTGGAAGATCCCTTGGAGAAAGGAATGGCAACCCACTCCAGTATTTTTGCCTGGGAAACCCCATGGATGGAGGAAACTGGCGGGCTGCAGTCCATGGGTTTGCAAAGAGTTGGACACTCAGAGATACTGAGCATGCATGTATGCATACATATATGGCATAAAAACCAACAGATTTTTTAAATGTTCTGTAGGCAAAGCATTACTTGACTAAAAATTTTATTTTTTCAGCATTCATGTCCTCAGCCTCCACATATAAAAAGTAATTTCAGTGCTATTGTCTTCAAATGTTCTATTCATATTTTATGAGTTTTTTTAGTCTATATATTCTCAGAAGTAATTGCAAAAGGCAGTGGCAATAAATAATGCCTGGCATGCTCCAGTCTAAAATAAAATGGTTCTTCAACAATTTAAGTGTAGATATTTCCTCTCATTGTGTTTCTTTATTGTCTCGTAATTTTAAAAAGCACAGTGCAAAATAACATGAATTCACCCATATATGAGTAATTCTTCTGAGAATGTCCTGTCATATCCACAAGAAGCATAATTGGAATTGCATATGATCCTTTTTATTTACTGATAAGGATAATTGAACAAGTATTTCAGCAAACATTTCACCAGATGGGAGAAGTTACCCCATTCCACTACTTATTTGAAATTTACAGTGAGAATATTCACAGTAAAAGAATAATCTTTATGACCTCCAGCAACAGCTTGGCATTTTATTATGAAATATTCTCATGGCTGAAGATACAACATTCTGTTGCTAAAGTGCCTTGCACACTACCATTTGTATGCAGCGTGTGGGCGTTTAATAAATACTAGTTGATGATAGGACTTAATTTAGGCATGACATTTTATGAATACGTATAATTCACATACCTCCGTGGGGTTCACAGATGCACTTGGGTTTTAATTGTATAAAAGTTAAGGAGCCACTGGCACCTTAAAAAGCAATGCCTGCACTTCTTGCACAGCTCAGATTGATGGATTTACCAACAACTCTTACTTATTGTTAGTCCACCTGCTGAAGATTCCTGTAGAGGCCTGTGGGTTTTTTGACTACAGTTGGTTCCCTGCTTCTACCCAACCATTTCTCAAACAATGTACCAAAATATCAGCTGGAGAATGAGAATGTAAATGGGTTGTCACTTGCATTGGCTATTAGAGAAATAATTCACAATATAGATTCTGAGATGATGGATGACTTCAATATAGGAAGGAATTCACAAAACTACACTATTCTTAAAATATTCAAGGCTGCAAGCCTTTTGGGAAATAAACCTGATTGGAAATTTTAAATATTTATTTTCATTTCTGAGTACCTGCTCAGTTCAGTTCAGTTCAGTTCAGTTACTCAGTCATGTCCGACTCTTTGCAACCCCTGAACTGCAGCACACCAGGCCTCCCTGTCCATCACCAGCTCCCAGAGTTTACCAAAACTCATGTCCATCGAGTCAGTGATGCCATCCAGCCATCTCATCCTCTGTCGTCCCCTTCTCCTCCTGCCTTCAATCTTTCCCAGCATCAGGGTCTTTTCAAATGAGTCAGCTGTTTGCATCAGGTGGCCAAAATACTGGAGTTTCAGCTTTAACATCAGTCCTTCCAATGAACACCCAGGACCGATTTCCCTTATGATGAACTGGTTGGATCTCCTTGCAGTCCAAAGGACTCTCAAGAGTCTTCTCCAACACCACAGTTCAAAAGCTTCAATTCTTCTGCACTCAGCCTTGTTTATAGTCCAACTCTCACATCCATACATGACTACTGGAAAAACCATAGCCTTGACTAGATGGACCTTTGTTGGCAAAGTAATATCTCTGCTTTTTAATATGCTGTCTAGGTTGGTGATAACTTTCCTTCCAAGTAGTAAGCATCTTTTAATTTCATGGCTGCAGTCACCATCTGCAGTGATTTTGGAGCCCGGAAAAATAAAGTCAGCCACTGTTTCCACTGTTTCCCCATCTATTTCCCATGAAGTGATGGGACCAGATGCCATGATCTTAGTTTTCTGAATGTTGAGCTTTAAGCCAACTTTTTCACTCTCCTCTTTCACTTTCATCAAGAGGCTCTTTAGTTCTTCTTCACTTTCTGCCATAAGGGTGGTGTCATCTGCCTATCTGAGGTTATTGATATTTCTTCCGGCAATCTTGACTCCAGCTTGTGCTTCCTCCAGCCCAGCGTTTCTCATGATGTGCTCTGCATATAAGTTAAATAAGCAGGGTGACAATATACAGCCTTGATGTACTCCCTTCCCGATTTGGAACCAGTCTATTGTTCCATGTCCAGTTCTAACTGTTGCTTCCTGACCTGCATACAGATTTCTCAAGAGGCAAGTCAGGTGGTCTGGTATTCCCAGCTCTTTCTTTCATAATTTTCCACAGTTTATTGTGATCCACACAGTCAAAGGCTTTGGCATAGTCAATAAAGCAGAAATAGATGTTTTTCTGGAACTCTCTTGCTTTTCTGTGATGCAGCAAATGTTGGCAATTTGATGTCTGGTTCCTCTTCCTTTTCTAAAACCAGCTTGAACATCTGGAAGTTCACAGTTCACGTATTGCTGAAGCCTGACTTGGAGAATTTTGACCATTACTTTACTAGCTAATCACTACTAATTTCCATGAATTTCTAACTTACGAAAATAAAGATATATATACACATACATTCATATGTACATAAAGCTTGACCATAACATTAATATTTTAGTTGATAAATTCTGGGAAAGACCCATAAAAATGAGTAGAGTTCTGAAACTATAGAGCTGGACTTTATGCAAACTTGATATTTTTCTAGGTCCCAACTCTCTAAATACAAGGAAATCATGCATTAATCATTGAAATTCCAAGTCCTATGTTGTTTTTGGTTAATTTGTTCTATTGTGTTCCCCATATGTGGCGTGTACTCCACATGACCATCTTTTTCTTAATACTCAGACTTTCCCATGGCTTTGCTTATTCTGTGTTCTCTGCCTGAGGAGGGTGGGACTGCATCTCCTCCTGTTGCCATCCTATCCATCCACCTAAACACCAACTCCTCTGGAACGCTCCTCCATGTTCCACAAGTCAGAAAGGACCGCTTTGTTCTCTGTGTTCCCACGGCACAGTGTCCTTCCTGTATCTTCTGGTCATTACCTTTCATCACAGCTGTATCCAATGTATTGTACCAGTCTGTGTCTTACCTTGTATCATGAGACCTGCTCATCGATGATGTATTCTTTGCAGATGGGATTCCAGTGACCACATGATGGATCAAAGCAGAATCTTTTCCCCCCTCAAACCAGCTAAGAGGTGCCTGGGCCTTTGATGTTGTCAGAGATTGTGTAGACAGTTATGTGATGAAGCCAAAGAGAAGTACTACTTTTTGTTTTAACTGTTTATTTTTAATCTTAAGCAGAACAAAATCTGCATGTCTCTCTTATTTGACTGCATCTAGCATTCTACTTTCTCAGCTTCTTGCACAATGGGACAGATTCTGCATGGAGCAGAGCTTGCTCCTTCTGGGTTCCAGCACATTGCTCATGAATTATTCTGGAATTCTAGGGGCAAAATAGTCATTGCTGGGGAAAGTGGCCATGAAATTTTTTTTTTCATTTATAATGAGGTTTAGTGGTGAATCTTTTCATATTCATGTTCAGAAAGAACCTCAGAAATGCTGTGTATTGATAACTGACTTTATTCAGGTGCCAAATCAAAAAGCATCTTTCTTAAAGTGTGTATGTTAATAGTGTCTTGAAAAACACCATAATGGAAATTGAAGGGCAGAATAACATGACTTCATGTAAAAGACTTTCCGGCTATTACTGTTTCCATTTCAGTTCAGTTCAGTTCAGTCGCTCAGTCGTGTCTGACTCTTTGCGACCTGATGAATTGCAGCACGCCAGGCCTCTCTGTCTATCACCAACTCCTGGAATCTACCCAAACCCATGTCCAGCGAGTCAGTGATGCCATCCAACCATCTCATCCTCTGTCGTCCCCTTCTCCTCCTGCCCCCAATCCTACCCAGCATTAGGGTCTTTTCCAATGAGTCAACTCTTCGCATGAGGTGGTCAAAGTATTGGAGTTTCAGCTTCAACATCAGTCCTTCCAATGAACAAATACCCATGACTTCCATGGTGGCTCAGTGGTAAAGAATCCGCCTGCCAATGCAGGAGACGCAGGTTCGATCCCTGGGTTGGGAAGATCCCCTTAGAAGGAAATGGCAACCCACTCCAGTATTCTTGCCTGGGAAATCCCATGGACAGAGGAGCCTGACAGGCTCACAAAAGAGTCACAAAAGAGTTGGATATGGCTTAGCGACTAAACAACAACAGATACCCTACAGAGAACTTCATTCTTTTTAGTAATTGTCTATATTAGCTCAAACTGCTATAACAAACTCCCATAACATAGGAGGCTTATAAACAACAGAAATTTATTTCTCCCATTTCTGAAGCCTGGAAGTCTAAGACCTGGATGACAGTTCTGGTGAGGGCTCTTTTCTGGGTTGTAGAATTCTGCTGGGTTGCCACATGGTAGAGAGCAGAGAGCAGCAAGCAGCAAGCTCTCTGGTGACTCTTACAAGGGCACTGATCCCATTCATGAGGGCTTTACTCTTATGACCTTGTTTAATCCTAATTACCTCCCCAAAGCTCTGCTCCCTCATACCATCACATTGAGGGGTAGGATTTCAACATATAAATTTGGGAGGACACAATCTATAACAGTAATGAATACTTAAAAAAAAATATTTGAACTGCCTAAGTTCCGATTCTTCTTCAGCTATTTATAAAGTAATCAAACTTACTATGGTTTGTCCAAGACACTCCCAGTTTTAGCACTGAAAGCCCTACATCCTGGAAAACCCCCTAGTCCTGGGCAAGCTAAGATGATTATGACCCTAAAAATCTGGTGTCATGTTCAAGACAGATACTTTCTCTATTCTCAGTTTTCCCATCTATAAAATGAGGATAACAATAGTGCCTGCCCCACAGGATTTTTTAAAAAGTTCATGTATGTAAAGCTATTAGCACAGTGCTTAGCACACAGGAATGTTAAATAAATCTAGCTATCGTCATCCTTATTGTTAGCTAGTATAATGTCTTTGAAGCAATGAGACACACAGAATTAAATAAAAGGAGGTGAAGAGAACCATATTAACATGTTAGTGAAAAAGCTCAAGGCCCTGATACAATCATTTCACGAGTAAGACTCCCCTGCCTCATCCCTGAGCCGTTGATAGAGTAGAAGTTGGGGTGGGGGATGAGAGTGAGGAGATGTGTAGCCCTCTAAACACAGTCCAGACCTATGGGCAAATATGACAGAAATAGACCAGGTCAATGGCCATGATGCATCCGTCATTCTACGGTAGAGCTACACATCAGTTGCCTCTAGTGGTCCAGCCTTGTGAGGGCAGGACAGGTGATCTAAATCCTGATTGTAGTCATCGGACCATGACCACATTTTTGAAGAGCTGTATTAAAAGATACAGTTGTTCTGAGGCCCTATTTTTGTGTTGCCAAAGAAAAGATTTCTTTGTTAACCTAGTCATTCAGTAAGAATTACTGAACTCTTATTAAGTGCTAACTACCATGCAAAGGATGCAGAGACAGAAGGACCATTCTTGTCTTCAAATATCTCACAGTCTAGTGTGACTATAAGTTGATAGACAGTCATTTGATACAATTTGTCACTGGCTGGTTTACTGATGTATGTGGCTTTTCACATGAACTTGACAACCATGGCGCATACAGAGAGATCAGGTACTCTGGTAGTAGACTTATCCTAGGATTTTTATGCAAGTGTATAGTATTTGCACATTGGCAAATGTAATATTAGCCAATGGGCAGGGGTAGGAAGAACAAAGCAGTTGAAATATAGAGAGGAAAAATTCAAGGATTCCATATGTTTCAACAAAAGAAGACAAAAAAATTCATATTGCCTCTTCTCATTCTTTAGGTCTCAGCCTAAATGTCACCATCTAAGAGTGACCTGAACATCTTTTCTAAAGTCACCTATCCTTCCCCACTGATAACCTTTTATTTTTTCTCTTATCCAGTTGTTTGTTTCCTTCAGAGCACTTGTTATAACTGTTAGTTATTTTGCTTGTCTGCTGTATTAGTTAGGGTATAGGCTGAGTCTCTATAATAAAGAGATACAAAAACAGAGTAACTCAAACAAGTTCAAAGTTTATTTCTGTCTTATTTGACAGTCCAGAGGCAGGTGAACAGTCAGGTAAGGGTCTGTTCCAGGGCTCCCAATTCCTTCTGTCTTCTTGCCCATCTTCTCCACGTGTGTTGTCTTCATCACTGTTAAAGTCAGCCCAAAGAGATCTTGTTCATGGACTGGGTCATGAGAAGGGCAAGGAAAGTGGAGGGCAACTAGCTTTTTTTTTTTTTTTTAATTAATTTATTTATTTTTGGCTGAGTCAGGTCTTAGTTGAGGCACTCGGGATCTTTCCTTGCTGAGCACGGGCTTCTATCTAGTTGCAATGTGTGGACTCAGTAGTGCGGCTCCTGGGCTTAGTTGCCCTGCAGCACGTGAGATCTTAGTTCCCTGACAAGGGATGGAACTCACATCCCCTGCACTGGAAGGCATATTCTTAACCACTGGACCACCAGGGAAGTCCCAACCAGCTCCATCTTGAAGCACGTGATGTAGAGGCACACACCTCACTTCTGTTCAGATCGAGGTCTACACCTAGAGGGAGGTTGGAAAGTTAGTCTTTAGCTAGGTGGCCATATGCTAAAATTCCTTGAGGGAGTCTGTTACAAAGAGAAGAGGGACAGGATAAACACTGGGGGTCAATTAAAAGTCCTTGCCATGCCAGCATAGTTGTGGTTTTGTTTGTTGCTTGTTGTTTGTTTCTGTCCTCTGTGGAGTCAGGGACTATATATCTGTCTTATTCACTGTTATTTCCCCAGAAACTAGAATAAGTGCCTAGTGTATAGTAGGTATTCAGTATATATTGAATGAATGTAGTTGAACAACTAAACACTGAAAAATATCATTTGTTATATCATAATCAGGTTTGGCTTTTCATAATTCTCATGGTACTACTAAATAGTGGTTTTGGAATTCATGTGGTTATCGATTGGCATGATCTAACATAGTGACTGGCAGGCATATAACAAGTATTCAACAAATGCTATTTTCTTCCATTATTTTTAGTTAAGAAGAAAAGATTCATGTTTAGAATGCAAATATATTTCAAGAAATAACATTGAAATAATCTTGACATTCAGAGAAGAAATATGAAACATTAAATAATTAACCTTAAAGGTTATCATTTTCAAAAATTAGGTCTCTCTAGGGTTATCTGATAAACAATGACCAACAGCCAACCAGCAATTGGATAGCCATGTTTTAATTATCGGTTTCTTCTCAAAATATAAGTGAATCTTATTGGCATCTGACTTATCAACTTCCAGGTAAATAAAAAATGTTGAATAAAATGATTGAATTTGGAGCAAAAATAATAAAAACAAACATAGAATGGGGGTATTATTGACTCTGGCCTATTCCTATCTATACACTGAGGAAAAGGAAAGCTTGATTCTGTGTTTTCTTTCCAGTTGCTTTTTTCAAGAACCATTTATTTTGAAAACGACTTTGTGTTAAGGTAAGGGACAGATTAAAATTTCAGCCAATTGTTAACCAAATTAAAAAAAATAATAAATGAGATTGACTTTTGTTTGTGGCCCAATCTGTTAATTTAATCCTTAAATAGAACAAAGTACAGTTCTTAGGAGTCACGATTAGAAGGCTTCAAACAGCAAATGTAGGAGATAATGTCCTGCAGGTTATTTTTAGGAGTTTTTTAAAAACCATGAAAACTTAATGCTCATATTGAATTATTGACATAGTAATTGGCCGCTGGTTCCTCTTCCAGAACGCATTTGGTTTTGGCTTCTGCTCTCACTTTATGAAATCTAGTGGAACAAAGAAATGTAAGCAGGCTCTGCAAGCTCTTATTTATTTATGATTTTACCCAGACCATTTTAACTGTTCACATACTAGCTTGGTTAGGGAGTCTATTTTTTGGTCTTCAAACCTGACAGATTCATTTCAGACTACTCAGAAAGGATAAATGTAACATAGTGTCCACTGCTACATATTCCAAAATATGTAGAAATTAAAATAACTATCTGAATATATTTGACCAAACAGAACATCAAAGCATCAAAGCTTCTGTCCTTGGAAATATATTACCTATACTTTAGCCTATGCAAATTCCCCCACATCCTTCAAGACTGAACTCAAATCCCTTCATTTCTGTGAAACTTCCCTAGCCAGGCACTTCTGTATTAAAGGACTTTCTTTTGAACTGCACCTTCTCTGCTCTCTTTGAGAGCTGTGTTATCTTGAGCCTAGAACTCCAGGCTTTACTTAAATTCTTCTAGTACTAGTGAATGTTCACTATTTTTTCATGGCATCTGCTGAAACCACTCTCTCTCTCTCTCTCTCAGTGTTTGTGTAATTCTATATTTAAAAACTGTTATCAGTTCAGTTCAGTCGCTCAGTCGTGTCCGCCTCCTTGCAACCCAATGAATAGCAGCACACCAAGCCTCCCTGTCCATCACCAACTCCTGGAGTTTACCCAAATTCATGTCCATCGAGTCGGTGATGCCATCCAACCATCTCATCCTCTGTCATCCCCTTCTCCTCCTGCCCCCAATCCTTCCCAGCATCAGGGTCTTTTCCAATGAGTCAGCTCTTCGCATGAGGTGGCCAAAGTATTGGAGTTTCAGCTTCAACATCAGTCCTTCCAATGAACACTCAGGGCTGATCTCCTTGCAGTCCAAGGGACTCTCAAGAGTCTTCTCCAACACCACAGTTCAGAAACATCAATTCTTCCATGCTTAGCTTTCTTTATAGTCAAACTCTCACATGCATACATGACTACTGGAAAAACCATAGCCTTGACTAGATGGACCTTTGTTGGCAAAGTAATGTCTCTGCTTTTTAATATGCTGTCTAGGTTGGTCATAACTTTCCTTCCAAGGAGTAAGCGTCTTTTAATTTCATGGCTGCAATCACCATCTGCAGTGATTTTGGAGCCCAAAAAATTGAAGTCTGACACTGTTTCCACTGTTTCCCCATCTATTTCCCATGAAGTGATGGGACCAGATGCCATCATCTTAGTTTTCTGAATGTTGAGCTTTAAGCCAACTTTTTCACTCTCTTCTCTCACTTTCATCAAGAGGCTTTTTAGTTTTTCACTTTCTGCCATAAGGCTGGTGTCGTCCGCATATCTGAGGTTATTGATATTTCTCCTGGTAATCTTGATTCCAGCTTGTGCTTCCTCCAGCCCAGCATTTCTCATGATGCATTCTGCATATAAGTTAAATAAGCAGGGTGACAATATACAGCCTTGACGTACTCCTTTTCCTATTTGGAACCAGTCTGTTGTTCCATGTCCAGTTCTAACTGTTGCTTCCTGACCTGCATACAGGTTTCTCAAGAGGCAGGTCAGGTGGTCTGGTATTGGCTGAGTTACTGTCTTGCTTTAAACACACAGTTTCTTTGACCCATAGATCAGATAGTTCAGATGAGCAAAATGAATGCTATTGTTGATGAAGGACACTAATCTTTCTTTTCTTTCCCCCTGATTAGTACAGCTACCTCTGGGCTCCATTTTCTGTACACCTTAATAGAGTAAATTTTCTACATACATTTTGATTGTGACTGCATGTGAGTGTGTGTTTGTGAGTGTGTTCAAGTCAAATGATTTGCCTTTAAGTTTACCAATTGATACAGCCTGAATTCCAGGTTTATGTTAATTTGTCTTCACATGTCACTCACCTGTTTCTATTCTTATAACTTGCTTTCCACATGAGATTATGCTTAAAATTAGGGACACTCAAAACCCCAAATTAAATTTCAGATATTCTAGAACATAGGAGTTAGATTTGGAAAACTTGAGGAAGAAGGCATACTGTATAAACACAGAGTGGTAGCTAATGATAATCATGTTATCAGGTCTGACCCCCAAAAGGGTCCTCCTAACCAATGTCGCTCATGCCGATAGAACAAGGCTTGAGTTTTCATTTAGGAAGCTAAGGAAGGCTTTATTTGATAAAGAATGGAGAGATGGGCGCTCCAGCTCCAGAGTGCATGCTCTCCTTAACAGGCTATGGGCGGAGCTATTTTATAGGGCTCTCATCAGCAGGGAGAGAGAAAGCGGTGGAGTTCTTGCAGGGGGAGCGCCCAGCGTCTCTGCTCATGGCCCGCTGCCGCCATCTTGAATGAAGTGCTGTGTGCAGAAATGCTGCACACAGCACACCTCCCTGAGGTGTTGGCACAGGTTTGTTGCACTGGGACCTTGGATCTGAAGGTCCGGTGTTCAGGCCTCTGCCTGTGGAGCCAGTGAGCAAATGAACTAGACTAAGCATAAAGGTAAAGAAAAAAGGTTAGACTTTATTACCCAGATTCTATTTTTAATTCCTAGGTATTGTTTGTGGGCTTTGTTGGTGACAAAACCATTCAGTCTCCTTTAATCCTCACATTCTTGTCTGGAGAATCCCATGGGCAGAGGAACCTGGCAGGCTACTGTCCATGCGGTGGCAAAGAGTCACAACTGAGCGCGTGCGTGCGCACACACACACACATACACACACACAAGCATGCAATTTGAATATCAGTTTTGGTTATCTTTCTTTTGCAAATGGAGAAAGAGGTTTCCTGAGAATTTAATGACTTATTAAAGGTCAGCAACTTGATGGAGATAGAACGCCTCTCACACCTGTGACTTTTCAGTCATAGAATACCACACTGAAAGCACCCTCACCCATCACACCACACCATATCTTGCTCCTCCATACAGCCTGCTCTGTCATGTCAAGCCACAAACAGCACAGCACAGCACAGACCATGTCACGCCACACCAGGGCATGCTGTGCCATACTTCAAAGACACCATGTCATGTCCTGTGCCATGTCATCTTTCTAACAGAATCATCCATCAGTCATCCTTTTTTGTCCTTCCTTATGTGCCTTCTGGAATGCAAAAGTAGGAAATCAAGAAACACCTGGCATAACAGGCAAATTTGGCCTTGGAGTACAGAATGAAGCAGGGCAAAGGCTAATAGAGTTTTGTCAAGAGAACACACTGGTCATAGCAAACACCCTCTTCCAACAACACAAGAGAAGACTCTACACGTGGACATCACCAGATGGTCAACACCGAAATCAGACTGATTATATTCTTTGCAGCCAAAGATGGAGAAGCTCTATACAGTCAGCAAAAACAAGACCAGGAGCAGACAGTGGCTCAGATCATGAACTGCTTATTGCCAAATTCAGACTTAAATTGAAGAAAGTAGGGAAAACCACTAGTCCATTCAGGTATGACCTAGATCAAATCCCTTATGAGTATACAGTAGAAGTGACAAATAGATTTAAGGGACTAGATCTGATAGAGTGCCTGATGAACTATGGACAGAGGTTCATGACATTGTACAGGAGACAGGGATCAAGACAATCCCCATGGCAAAGAAATGCAAAAAAGCAAAATGGCCGTCTGAGGAGGCCTTACAGATAGCTGGGAAGAGAAGAGAAGCGAAAAGCAAAGGAGAAAAGGAAAGATATTCCCATCTGAATGCAGAGTTCCAAAGAATAGCAAGGAGAGATAAGAAAGCCTTCCTCAGCGATCAATGCAAAGAAATAGAGGAAAACAACAGATTGGGAAAGACTAGAGATCTCTTCAAGAAAATTAGAGATACCAAAGGAACATTTCATGCAAAGATAGGCTCGAAAAAGGACAGAAATGGTATGGACCTAACAGAAGCAGAAGATATTAAGAAGAGGTGACAAGAATACACAGAAGAACTGTGTACAAAAAAGATCTTCACGACCCAGATAATCACGATGGTGTGATCATTCACCTAGAGCCAGACATCCTGGAATGTCAAGTCAAGTGGGCCTTAGAAAGCATCACTACGAACAAAGCTAGTGGAGGTGATGGAATTCCAGTTGAGCTATTTCAAATCCTCAAAGGTGATGCTGTGAAAGTGCTGCACTCTATATGCCAGCAAATTTGGAAAACTCAGCAGTGGCCACAGGACTGGAAAAGGTCAGTTTTCATTCCAATCCCAAAGAAAGGCAATGCCAAAGAATGCTCAAACTACTGCACAATTGCACTCATCTCACATGCTAGTAAAGTAATGCTCAAAATTCTCCAAGCCAGGCTTCAGCAATACGTGAACCATGAACTTCCAGATGTTCAAGCTGGTTTTAGAAAAGGCAGAGGAACCAGAGATCAAATTGCCAATATCCGCTGGATCATCGAAAAAGCAAGAGAGTTCCAGAAAAACATCTATTTCTGCTTTATTGACTATGCCAAAGCCTTTGACTGTGTGGATCACAATAAACTGTGGAAAATTCTGAAAGAGATGGGAATACCAGACCATCTGACCTGTCTCTTGACAAACCTGTATGCAGGTCAGGAAGCAACAGTTAGAACTGGACATGGAACAACAGACTGGTTCCAAATAGGAAAAGGAGTACGTCAAGGCTGTATATTGTCACCCTGCTTATTTAACTTCTATGCAGAGTACATCATGAGAAACGCTGAGCTGGAAGAAACACAAGCTGGAATCAAGATTGCAGGGAGAAATATCAATAACCTCAGATATGCGGATGACACCACCCTTATGGCAGAAAGTGAAGAGCTAAAGAGCCTCTTGATGAAAGTGAAAGAGGAGAGTGAAAAAGTTGACTTAAAGCTCAACGTTCAGAAAACTAAGATCATGGCATCTGGTCCCATCACTTCATGGGAAATAGATGGGGAAACAGTGGAAACAGTGTCAGACTTTATTTTTTGGGGCTCCAAAATCACTGCTGATGGTGACTGCACCCATGAAATTAAAAGACGGTTACTCCTTGGAAGGAAGGTTATGACCAACCTATATAGCATATTTAAAAGCAGAGACATTACTTTGCCAACAAAAGTCCATCTAGTCAAGGCTATGGTTTTTCCAGTGGTCATGTATAGATGTGAGAGTTGGACGGTGATGAAAGCTGAGCGCCACAGAATTGATGCTTTTGAACTGTGGTGTTGGAGAAGACTCTTGAGAGTCCCTTGGGCTGCAAGGAGATCCAATCAATCCATCCTAAAGGAGATCAGTCCTGGGTGTTCATTGGAAGGACTGATGTTGAAGCTGAAACTCCAATACTTTGGCCACCTCATGTGACGAGTTGACTCATTAGAAAAGACCCTAATGCTGGGTAGGATTGGGGGCAGGAGGAGAAGGGGACGACAGAGGATGAGATGGTTGGATGGCATCACTGACTCGATGGACATGGGTTTGGGTAGACTCTGGGAGTTGGTGATGGACAGAGAGGCCTGGCGTGCTGCAATTCATGGGATCGCAAAGAGTCGGACACGACTGAGCGACTGAACTGGATGTGCCTTCCAAGGCATATCATTTTACATAACTTTGTTTTATCTAATTTTTTTTGTAGTTTCTTGGTTTTGTTTTTATTTATAGTTTTGTTTTTAATTTTTGTTGGAATATATTTGATCTTAAGTGTTGTGTTAGTTTCAGATATACAGCATAGTGAATCATTTATGTGTGTGTGTGTGTGTGTGTGTGTATATATATATATATATATATATATATATATATATATATATATATATATATATTCTTTTAGATTCTTTTCCCATATAGGGTATTACAGAGTATTGAGTAGAGTTCCCTGTACTTTACAGTAGGTCCTTACCAGTTATCTACTTTATATATAGTCGTGTGTATATGTGAGGAGGGAATGTCAACATACTCCTGTATTCTTGCCTGGAAAATCCCATGGGCACAGAAGCCTAGTGGGCTACAGTCCATGGGGTCGCAAAGAGTGGGACATGACTGAAGTGACAGAGCATGCATGCATGCAGTGTGTATATGTACATGACACTGTTTTAGATTACAGCGACCTGTGTTCAGTTCTCAACACTGGCACAAAATCCAAGACTTTCAGCAGAGAATGCATGTCTCAGGCATAGGTCTGTGTCTACCAGATGAAGGACATCTGTTGGGTTTTTTTAGTCAAGACACAGTACGGGCTGATGGTACCCTTACAAGATTGTTTGGACATAGATTCCCCTTTATAAAACACATTTTAATGAGACACCCTAATTCTAGCTTTATCTTGATCTTGTGGATTATTCCAGACTGAGGTAAATTTGTTTCCTAGTAGCCTCTTCAGTCTGTTTTAAACGCTGGAAGCAGGTCATAGGCAGTTATGAAAATTCTTTGCATCTGACTTTAGTGTCAGTCAAACTTATGAAACACACTCAGTGCTGTGGCTAAAAGTATAATTTGAAATTATGCATTATTAAAAAAAATTTATATACCCATATATTTTAATTGGCTACAAATGCTACATGAATAGTACAGGGCAGGAAATGTAAAAGTTTGTGAATAAAAATAGAAAGTTTAAGTCAAGAGAATCAAAACTGTGAAGGGAAATTGTCTCTTGTAGTCAGATCTAGGTCAGATTTTTAGAGGGACAGTGATAAACTATTGTTCATCCCGTTTGTAACCAGTATGATGAATCTGGAAACATATGCATTGATGTATTCCATAAGTATTTACCAAACAAAACCTATGTGCCAGAAAGTGTGCTTAGCATGAGAGAAACAGTGAAGCACAAGGTACAATTCATGTCTCTTAGGAGCTTCCACGGTGAGGAACAAAACATATGAAAGGGGACATGAAGAAGGTTCTAACCTGAGCCATGAGACCTAAAGAGGGGACACATCTGCTTCACATCTTTGGATATCTGTCCTGTGGAAGAAGGAAGCTGGGTTGGGGGTTCGCATCACAGTTGTGTGACACTACTGCTATCTTCCCACATTATGTTCTTTTTCTTCATTTTTAAATGAAATTGAAATTTTAAAGAGTAATACATTCATTTGGTTGGAAGAAGAAAATAAATTTTTAAAAGTGCACAATGTTGTAAAGTTAAAAAATGGAAAATAAACTAATTTTAAAAAAGATAAAAAATAAAAAAAATTAAAAAAGTGCATGATGAAAAATCTTCCTTCCACTTCCGTTACTCTCTATTCTGCCCCACTTCCATGGCTAATAATTAGTTTCTTGAGTATTTGCCCAGTGTTTCTTTATGAAGATACAAACAAATACAAACATATGTTCTTGTTCCCCCCTTTGTTTACATGAAAGTTAGCATTTTATATATCTGTGTCCATATAGCTGTATCTTTAACACATAATCTGTATCTTACTTTTTCTATTAATCATTTTTATCTGAAAATATTTCCATATCAGAACATGGAGATAATCTTCATTCTTTTGTACAACCACTCAGTATATGTGTTGAAATATATAGTTTGTTTAACCAGGCCCTGATAGTGAATATTTGAGCAGATTCTAACTTTTGTTATTTCACGGTATAATGAACAACTATGTTCATTTTATGCATGTGTAGGTATGTCTACAGAATAATTTCTGTAAGTTAGCTTGCCAGTTCAAAGAGTATGCATTTGTACTTTGGACAGGCATTGCCAAATTGCCATCTGTAGGGATTATATCATATTCGACTTCTATCAGACTCCTCTCAGTGAGTGAGTGAGTGAGTGTTTTCCTTCAGCCCTACCAAATAGTGTATTGCCAAACTTTTTTGAATTTTTCCCTATCTGCTAAGGGAGAAATGTCATTTTAGGTTTGTTTTAATTTGCACTTCTATGCTCCAGGATCATTTATATTGCTGTTTCTATGCAAAGCGTTTCTTTTTACCTTTTGTTCACTATCTGAACAAATGAATTGATAGTCTTATTCTTCTTGATTTCTAGGAACTCTTTATAGACTAGGGAGGTTATGTGTTGTATTGTTTTCTGACTATTTGAGTTGTCTGTTCCTACTAGATTCTGAAGACAAACCTTGGACTAAAGGCTGGAAACAGCAGTGGAGAATAAAGTTCAACTCTAAAAATAATAATGAGCCCTTAATGTGTACCAGGCATGATTCTTAGTGCTTTGATTCCACTTTCTCATTTAGTTTTCACAACAATTCTATGAGGTGATATTATTAACAGATGCGATGGAAGCACAAAGGCATTAGTAAAATCTCCCACACAGCTAGTAAATGTTGGGAGTCTGTATTAAAAGTCATGCATGTGACCCCGACTTAGGCTCTTAACTAAAAACATAATTAATTATAATTTGGCTTTCATAGCAAACAGTGAGATCCTATGAATGGAAATATTCAAACTAAAGTTGGGAGATGGCCAATCCTGAATCTCATGGATGAGATCCTGGGATTGGGAGGGGATAACTTCAAAGAACTCTTCCAGGTCTTTTCTGAAAATGCCATACCTGACCAGAAAGATGAATCAGGATATATGACATGCCATGGCTCCATATGGGACCTTCCTCTTCCAATTATTATCATCCATCAGACACTGTCACTCCCCAGCATTGCTGCCACAAGCAGCAAGGGGGTCCCAAACTTCCAGTTACAAACAGTGTCTTCATAGTGAATTTTTGTGGCACTAGGTTTCTAAGCCTATGAATGTAGGGAAATGTCCTCCACTTTTGTTCTTTGCATATGGTAAGTGTTCCACAGATCTTTTTTATTGAATTAATGCATGATTGATGGTAAAGCTTATTCCAAAACTCTTGGATGTGACTCAGTCCAATAGTAATATGGAGGTAGTCGTACATTCAGTGATTATTGAGCACATACGATGTGCAAAGCACAGTGCTAAGGGACTCAAAGTCATGAAGAAGTAAAAGACATGGTTCTGAACCAGTATAGAGAAAAAGATAACTGGTGACAAAGGCAGAAAAGCTGGTGAATCCCAAACAAATGGTCATGGCTTTGGAGTGGAGAGGAAAAAGAAAGCATTGAGGAGTGGGGTGGTAGGAGGAGACTGGCTACAGTAGGTGTGGAATCACCAGAAGCTTTATTTGGATTTAAGGAGGAGTGAAGGAGGCTTCCAATTGAGGAAAGGGGCTTGCACAGAAGCATAGAAGTTGAGTATCTTATTCAACATCTGGGCTTGAACAGGTGTGTTTCTTGAGCAGACTCAGAAATAAAACCACAAAGGCAGACTCACTGATGATGATCCTGAATTCTAAGCCAAAGGATGGGCAGAGACGCTCACCAAAGGCTTTCGAGCAGAGAAGTGACATGTGAAAGTGATGTTTTAGGGAGGAGAATGTGCAAGGTGGCACAAGGAAGAGGCGGGACTGGAAGCTGTAAAACACTGAGGAAACTATCACACCGATTCAAGTAGAAGGTGATAAGAGTCCAGCTGGGAAGGTAGCCATGGATGGGAAGTAAAGGAGAAAGGTCATGTAAGATCAATTATCAGGATTAACTAGATGATTCTGTGTTGGGGGGAGGAAGCAAAAGAACTCACCATTAAAGTGTAAACAGAAATTTATAGTACACATTTTCTTCTCTCACTACTGTCAATATACACATAGTGATAAGGAAATGTGACCAAGAATAGTTATTTTTCTATTTGGAAATCAGAGAGCGCAATTCTTCAACAAATAATATAAAGGTTGGGATAACTCTTTCTTGTTGTTCCAAAGGTAATTCTTTGCACGGTGAAGTAACTCAGAGCTTTTTCTGTGTTGAAAACATTAAAAGTGGAATATATCTAAATTAGGTGGGTGGATTAGATAATGGTGATGGTTGTATAATTCTGTGGATATACAAAAGTTGCTGAGTTGTATATTTTAAGAGTGAATTTTATGCTTTGTGAATTATAAATCAGTAAGTTTTTTTTTTTTAAAGGCAACGGTAAGTCTAGGAAGGGTTTTAAGGACTTTTTCTTAAGATCTAAGTAAATTATAAATAAATATTTCTTCCCTCCCCAGAAAAGATTGTCCCCACCCAAGAAGGCCGCAGAATCACATTTACACCTTTGAACACAAAAATGTTCAAAGCAAAAAAAAAATGTCCCCATACTTTGACACTCAGCAGAACTTGTGCTTCCATTGCATCTCAGGACTTGGCAGTGTTATGCTATCTAAGACCCTGCTGAGAACTGTCAGAGAAACTTCGGCAGTGGTTTGCTGCTGGGCTAGTTTTTTTCCTCTTACAGAATTTTCTGCTAAAGGGATAACTCCTCAAGGCAGTGCAAGCCCTGGCTCTTCATAGTGACAGAAAAACCCAAACTTGCTGAATCATTTTTTAATTAAACATTAATTTTGCAGTCCTGACAACTAAATCTGTTATTCTGGCAGGCAAGCTTTAAATAAGGCAGCGAGTTGGGGAAAGGAAGAGTAGTTATTCTTATTCTTAAAGTCTGAGCATGTCATCAGCATTGACTTTGTGTCTTTTGCTAGGGAATGAGAGTTCTTCTCCTTTTTATTTGATTAACTAATCACATAGATAAATTTTTAAAGGACGGATGTCCCTGAATTTCTCAGCACCCGTTTGTCATGTTAAATCACAGGGTACTTCATTTTAGAAGGAGAATGCTTTCTAGGTGACGTAGAGGCTCCTGGTGCCTCCCCAGCATATCCATCCCTCAGAGATGACTCTGTTGTCAGATGTGTCACAGCCTCCATACTGTGGGCCTGCTGATTGCTTAGCATCTAGGAAAGATGAGTGTGAGTTTCAGGGAAAAAGCCTTACCGCCTACGCTCTGTGCGGGCTACTACCATCCATCACATGGGCGGTCTAAGGGCAAATGATTCTTGGAAAAGTGAATGCAGATTCACTCTAGGTCACTTGTTTCTGGTCTTTAATTTTTGAGTTTTAACATGCATCTCTCACCCTACTCCCACTGTCATTCCAGGTTTTCATATGTCCCCCCCCAAAATATTTCTCAAATTAATGGGACTATATACCTATACCTATATAGGTATATACCTATACCTCTTAGTGTTGGCTCTATTTAAACAATAATTGGTGTTTTTGTTTGTTTTTATTTTTAAAAGAAGTTTCTCTAATGGAGCACATCTACCTCTGTGCTCAGAAAACCTTTTCATATGACTATTCTTTGTTTTTGGCATTTTCTACGTTTCCATTTCAGAGCAGTAGGAGGGTCTTTATGAGTTACAGGAGAATCATCTTAAACCACTGTCGACTTGTCTCTACCCTGAGGAGTAAGAATGAGCTCAGTCTACGAGAGAGAAACCTCATCTGTAGGCACGGAACATTCTCCTGCTTTTTCTATTGTCTTTGTAAATTTCAGCATTTCATACTTGTTAGGCATTACCAGGCATTACCAATTCCTCACAGGATCCATCAGTTGCATCACTAGAAAATACTGAACACCCAATCACCTGCTTACGGAGCTCTGCAGACAGCCCTGACCTTGCACTCTTGGGACTTCAGGATCTAAGGCAGACTCCAGAGAGCAACATGAGTGTGGACTGGTTATATTTAACTCCTTCTGGCCCAAAAGACCCTGATCACATCTTGATAGATAGGATAAAGTACCAAGTGGATGGATGGTATATATTGCAAATTCTGGTGTCCTCCCTGCAAAACAGAGGTAATTATAAAGCCCACAGCTCTCATTTACTGTGTGTACTCTGTGCCAGGAAAGGAGCTAAGTGCATTATCTCATTTAATCCCTGTAACAGCCCAGTAACATGGGAACTATCTTTGCCCCATTTTAAAACTGAATAAACAAGGCTCCATGGAATTCTCCAGGCCAGAATACTCGAGTGTGTAGCTGGTCCCTTCTCCAGGAGATTTTCCCAAACCCAGGGATCGAACCCAGGTCTCCCGCATTGCAGGTGGATTCTTTACCAGATGAGTCACCAGGGAAGCCCCAAACAAGGCTTAGAGAGGCTACCTAGTAAAGTCAGAAAACAAACCTAAGTGTCTACAGCTTGATTCAGTGATACTAGATTGAAAGTTTCCTTGAGAAAAGTCAAATACTAAGTCATTATTCCTTAGTATTGTGGAAATTTGAAAATCAGTCCCATTTTACATTTGCTGTGCCCTGCTGTCCAGCCACCTCCGGAAGGAGCATGTGTATGTCTACACATTGACTCTATATGTGCATCTGCCTTCATCTAGAAATCGGATTTCTAGATGGCCAAGGAAACAGCCAGAGAATGAGGAAGTCAGATGTTCTCAGGAATCCTAGGTTATATAAAGAAAGTAGTAATTTCTAGTTTAGACAAGAAAAGCCTTTTGATTTAGTGGTTTTGTATCTAACAATGTAACAATATTGGTTCCTGCCTGGGGCAACTGGCTTGTGCTCTCTGCCTCAGTCCACACAGCTGCCAGCTCTGCAGGAAGCGCTGACAAGGATTAATGGGCTTTCCTGAGCCCTGAGGCTCAGCTCTGCTTCCCAGTTCCACGGATCCCTCAGGACTCCGCTCTCACACAGTTTACGATCTACAAGGACTTTCTGTTTTCGAGAAGTCTATCTAATAGGCCCTATGTAATGTATACACATTTTCAAATTCTTTGAACCTTGAGAATCTTTTAGGATATTTAGCTCAATTTAAATAGGACAAGAGGTAGGACATGACCACATTCAAAGTATTTAGATTATTTGTTGATTTTATCAGAGTTTTGACATGGTCCCATTTAAAATGTGTGGTTTACACAAATGATTTTGTCCCTCTTCCTCTATTTGGGAGTATTTGTAGAGTGTGACATCCTTTCAGATTTATGCTGGGTTTTCTGGGCAAGAGGAAGCTAGTAAGATGAGGATTTCAGGAGTGGAGGTTCTTCCCAATTATTGCTTCTATTTATAGTCTCTCTAGTAATGTTGATGTGATCCAGAGTTTATCCCCTCAGTTATTACTATATATCTGGGAAGCCCCTATTCTCTGTGGCATCACCTTCAGGAAAATTATATTGATTCTGCTATATAGGTAAAGAAGAAATAAAGGAAGTTGTGTCCCACTATGGTGAAGCCAATTGATATAAAAATCATAGACAGTTGGAAGAGTCTTCTGCTGTTGCCCTATCCAGCTTTCCATCAAATGCTGGTTCCTCCCTAGATGGATGCTGGGCCTCTTTCCATCTGCCTGCCACTGGGATCCCGAGATGCAGCTCGAGCCCATTGTTGGATAACTTGAATTCTAGACAGTTCTTTCACATAAGAGATTAAAACATCCTCTTTGTAACTTCTCATCAATTAGTCTTAGTTTGTTCTGAGTAGTTGCATAGAACATCTACTCATTGATTGATTGATTAATTGGTCTATTCATTCATTTATTCATTTTTTGGGGTGCCTACTATGTACAATATATTGTACAAGAACATGAGTCTCAAACTCTAGGAGCTGACAGGTTAGCAGGCGATAACAGACATATCAAAGTCATGTATCATACATGTGACACAAGCAGTATAATTAAGTGCTATGGGAAAGGAAAGGGAGAACAATAGGAAGGGGTCAGGTCTTGACAGATGTGGTCAGCAAACTCATTTTGGCAATGGTTTAGTAGCTAAGTCATGTTTGACTCTTGCAACCCCGTGCACCTCTGTCCATGGGATTTCCCAGACAAGAATACTGGAGTGGGTAGCCATTCCCTTCTCCAGGGGATATTCCTGACCCAGGGATTGAACCTGGGTCTCTTGCATTGTAGGCGGAGTCTTTACTGACTGAGCCACCAAGGAAGCCCATGGCTTGAGGTTAAAAGGTGGATATTTCTATGTGGAGATTGTAAATATTAGGTGTTGGAGAAGTCGTGGGTAGTTTGTATTAACCAGAGCTCAGCGTTTGAATTGGAGAGTGTAAGACAGGGCTAGAAAGGCTGGTAGAATGAGTGTGAGATAGCGAGGGGCTTTGTATGCCTAGAGTGGAGAGTAAGAACAGTGGAGACAGAGCTGTGAGGCCGGGTGGTGTTCACATCATCTCAAATGACAGGCTGCAGAGTTTAAGGATTATCCAGTGAGGCAGAGCAGAGCCCTGGGGCCAGGTGCTAAACAGGTGACAGTTGTGTTTAGTGTGATGACTGGTGGCAGAAGACAGTGGGCTAGAGGGCTATGTAACATGCTAGATACGGGTGATAAGGGCAGAAGCCATGTGGCGGCCCCTGCAATAGAAGTACGGACTGAGAGTTGAATGATGATGACTTTGACAGCCCTGGAAGCTGTCTGCTGGGTCTTCCCCTGGAGGGCATCTTCTCCCCACTTCCCCACACATCCAGACTATTTACATCTAGCAGCAAACCCCTCCTTACTTTCTGGTGAACAATTGCTTATTAGCACATGGAAGCTTTCCAGGTAATTGTGGTAGAGAATCTCAAGATCCAAATGTCTGTCGTGAAATAGCTGAGAGTTGATTTCGCTGCCTGTAGTGTGGTCTACATTATCAGTTCAGTTCGGTTCAGTTGCTCAGTCATGTCTGACTCTTTGCAATCACATGGACTGCAGCACGCCAGGCCTCCCAGTCCATCACCAACTTCCGGAGCTTTCTTAAACTCATGTCCATCGAGTTGGTGATGCCATCCGACCATCTCATCCTCTGTCATCCCCTTCTCCTCCTGCCTTCAATCTTTCCCAGCATCAGGGTCTTTTCCAACGAGTCAGTTCTTTGCATCAGGTGGTCAAAGTATTGGAGTTTCAGCTTCAGCATCAGTCCTTCCAATGAATATTCAGGACTGATTTCCCTTAGGGTTGACTGATTTGACCTCCTTTCAGTCCAAGGGAATCTCAGGAGTCTTCTCCAACACCACAGTTCAAAAGCATCAATTCTTCAGCGCTCAGCTTTCTTTATGGTCCAGCTTTCACATTCATACATGACTACTGGAAAAACCATAGCTTTGACTAGACGGACAGAGTTCTGACAATACATGGTCCACTGGAGAAGGGAAGGGCAAACAACTTCAGTATTCTTGCCTTGAGAAAGCAAACCACTTCCTCATCTTGCCTTCTCAAGGCAAAAATGCTGACGTGTTTTGCCATTCCCTTCTCCAGTAGACCACGTTTTGTCAGAACTCTCCACAATGACCTGTCTGTCTTGGGTGGCCCTACACAGCATGGCTCATAGTTTCATTGAGTTAGACAAGGCTATGATTCAAGTCTACATACAGGCTAAGCCCATATCACAAAAGAAGCTTTAAATATCCTTTAGGATAAAGGTGTGTGTGTGCAAACATAGATTTAAATTTAATAGCTTTTTCTTTAGTGTTCTATGTGTGTGGTAGGGAATAAGACCCGTCATTATTACCATTCCTTTTGTTATTGAGTTTGTTTTTATCTAACTGGAAAGGCAGGGGTGCCACATATGAAGGAAGTATATCTAGAAGACTATCTGAAATGAACAGATTTAAATTGGTCTGTTGCTCACAAAATTAGGCTACTTGTTGAATCAAGTGAATGTCGTTAGCAATTTAGGGGAATGTTCCCATGTGTCTTCTCACATTCTGTTGTTTATGCTTTATTCTAAACTTTAAAGTTACTTTCTTTAATTTTTCAAATGTTTATTAAGTACTTACTATGTGCCAGGACCCGTTCTAGATTTTGGACTACATTAGCGAACAAAATAATCAAAGATTCCTGCCCTCATGCAATATACCTAGCAAAGGAGGGGGGACAGTCGTTAAATAAATAATGAATAAATAAGCTAATTATGTGATTTATTAGGAGGAAACAAGTGTTAAGGAAAAATAAAGAGAAAAGTAGGGAGGGACAGGGTTGCTAGGGTGTGTAGGGGAGTTGCAACCTGAGACAGAGTGGTCAAATTTGCCTTCCTTAAGAAGATGACATTTGAGTGAAGACTTGGCAGTGAAGAGTTTAGGTATGTAGGTATCTGGATTAAGAGAATTCCAAGGAAAGAAAGCTTCTCTTGCAATGGTATTGAGGCAGGAGAGTGCTGGAAGCAAAGAGGCTCAGTGCTTTTCCATTTCCCTTAGACTAATCATGCTCATACAACCAAGATGATAGCTTGGAAAAGAAAATTGCTAAATGTATTTGTAATAGAACTGATTCAAAATTACTTTAAAAAGAAAAACTTCACAAACATTTAAGGAAGTACCACGGGGACTAGGGGCAGTTTTCTGACTTCTAGACTGCTTGGTTGGAACCCTGGCTCTGCCGCTTCCTGCATTTGTGGTCTTTGGTGTGTCATTCAGCCCTTCTGTTCCTCGGTTTTCTCATCTGTACAATGAGGCTAATTATAGTACCTATCCTCTAAGATTGCTTTGATGACTAAATGAATCAATATTAATGAAAGCTTGGCACTATGTCTGACACATAGCAAGCAGTCAAGTATTAGCTAGTAATATTACTACTACTGTTACTACTAATAGTTACTGTTACTACTTTTATGAGTTGGTGCCCTAATCTGTAATATTCTTTAAGTGTGTCTTAAGGGTTGAATGTGTGTGTGTGTGTGTGTGTGTGATCTCTTGCGAGTGTGGGGCTTAATTTAGCACATTAAAGAATCAGGTAAAATCCTACTTTTGAGCAAGTGACAAGGTCTCAATAAATGTTAGTTTCTTCCCCTCTGACAGTATTTTACAGCACAGGAAAATAATAAAGGGTTTCTCTCTTCTCCTTGCTATTAATGAATATTTTGGCTGGTTTATAAATAAAATGAAGGCCAGGTGAAAACATTCTGTAGACTCAACCTTGGAAACTTGCTTTGCCCTTGGCACCACCAGCAGAACCAAGAAATTCTCAGTGGGTCATTTTGAATATACTGGAAGGCAGATAACCTCAGTTATTGGTGGGTAACTGAGGAGAAAGACAAAATAAGGGGAAAACTGGAGAAGGGAAGCACTCTGTTAAGGTGATACCACTTTGGGGTGAGGCCGCCAGAAAACTAGGAGTTTCTTTTTCTGAGTACCTTTAACAAGAGAAGAGATGGCATCAATCCAGGTAGAGCAGGAGTCCCTGAATGAAAGGACTGGACCAGAGAGTCCTTGAGCCTTCTCCAAGCTCACTGAGCAGCCCGTCTCCCCGGTGGACTAGCCTATTGTTATATTTACAAACCTGAATTAACTTATATTTCTACATCTGTTCAAAGTCACTAGTGCCTTAGATACAAAGAAGGGTTCTGTTGACTAATACCAAGTAAGAAAGAACCAGTCACTGCATATTAAAGTAGTAGATTTTGAGAATCAACTTTCTAGTTCTCTGGGGTCTGTCTCCAACTTTCTGGATGTGGCAGCTCGTGCAGTCTGCTGCCAGAGAAATACCTGTGCTGGGGGCAATCTGGGAGACAAGATAAAACAACATGAGAGTGGTCTGAGGGAACTCTGAGGTCTTGAGGAGAAAGGATGCTGTGCCTGCACAGGCCAGGGTGGGTGGTGGGTTAGGCAGGTAGAGAAATGAAGCCAGGCACCCCCTCACTCTCTACTGCTGTTTTGATTCATAGGTGCATCGGATGTCTCCAGGGCCATGGATCATACCTTTTCAACAGTGGCAAAGGATGGGGAAGGAGTGTGTTATACGTCTCTGATTTCTGACATCTGTTACCCACCTCGGGAGGATGCTACATATTTCACTGGAATTCTTCAGAAAGAAAATGGCCACATAACTGCTTCAGAGAGCCCTGAGGAGTTGCGTCCCCCCGGACCCTCTCTACCAGATGTACCTGGGACGGAGCCTCGTGGCTTATTTAGTTCTGAATCTGGAATAGAAATGACTCCGGCAGAGTCCGCTGAAGTGAACAAGATCTTAGCAGACCCCCTGGACCAGATGAAAGCAGAAACCTATAAATACATGGACATAACTAGGCCAGACGAGGTGAAATATCAGGAGCAATATCACCCCAAGTTGGAAGAGAAAGACTTGGACTTTAAGAATAAGGACACTGAAATCTCAGTAAGGTCTGAAGAGACACGTGAGGCTGAGAAACCAATTCCAGTGGAGGGGAAAATCCTCAAGGACCATTTATTTGAAGAATCAACATTTGCACCATATGTAGACGATATCTCTGAAGAACAGCGCAGTGCCCCTCTGATTGCCGCCCCTGTCAAGATCACGCTGACTGAGATCGAGCCTTCTATTGAAACTGCTACCCCAGAGAAGACCCCTGAGAAGCAAGATATCTGCCTGAAACCGAGTCCTGACACAGTCCCCACGGTCACCGTCTCAGAGCCTGAAGACGACAGCCCAGGATCCGTCACTCCTCCGTCTTCTGGAACAGGTGAGGGATTGGGGTGGGGGCGGTCCCTGCCTTGGGGGAAAACCCAGTGTATGGAAATCTGAACTTTAAGGACTGAAGGTTTGCATTCAAAATACTTCAATCTCAATTTAACTGATTGAATTAACATGTAACTTTTTCAGTCTTGTGCCCATTGTACGAAGGCTGACATCTGGGGTTTTTTAAAAAGTCCTATCAGATTTGCTTTGTAAATTATTTCTTTCTTTATTTGAGGGGAGAAGTAAAAATGACACACTGGAGACATTAAAACCCTCCTGTAGTTCTGCTGTTCAGAGGAGAGAGGAAGGTGCTGCCAGGTTCTAGGTTAGCTCTTTTCCCCGACCCCTGGGCATCATGGAGAGAGCACCTTAGCTGTTCTCTTCAGACCAATTGGACCACCTTGGACAGGGCAGTTTACATCCTTGGCTCCAGCTCCAAGTCTGTACAGTGAAGGGTGATAGGGGGGACGTTAGGGTCTGGGGGGATGGGCAGTGGGAGGAAACCTAAACAAAGGGTACTCCTCCCTTCCGCCTTCAGTCTCAACACTGTCCTTTTCATCTTTTCAGTTTACTGAAGTTCTGCATACCATTTTATTTTTTAAACCAACGATTCTATTTGGTTAGAATTTTTAATAGTTCAGAATTCACTAGGCTATGATCTTTTTCAGCTTGAACCTTCTACTCTGACTCAAGGCAGAGTGTTGTTAGACTACATCAATACATCTTCTCAAGCACAAAGGGGACCTCCCAGACCTGAGTGAAAGTCCAGAGTGGTAGCCAGAGCTCCCCACCCCACCCTGTGCCACCCCCTCGCAGGTGGTAGGAGTGGAGCCTTTATGTCTCCTCTGCTCTAGAATGCTCAGGGGCATTCAGATGAAGACAGGGAGAGATCCTGAATCTCCCCCTACCTCAGATGGCTGGAATTCTGACCCTACCCCACAGTAATTTACAAACCTCTTTTATTTACAAGAAGTAATCTTCAGAACCTCAGGTAAAAGAGCTTGTACTGAACTCTTGAAACAGATCTAAACCCTTCTGATTAAAGAGTGATTTCTCTAAATCCTGATGAAGCAGTCAGTTCAAGTGTTAGAACGGAGCAGGTATTTAATGGAGGTCCCTCCTGTCTTGTTTCCCTAAAGATTTTGGTATCCATTCCTCCCTTCCCCTGACCTTACCTCAGACTCATTCAACTGTAAACTCTTCAAGATTCACTGCACCCAGTTCCTGATTTTCAAATTCATTCATTTGCTCAACACACACTTTCTACATACTTTCTTTTAGTCAGGCACTCGAATAAGCACTGGTGATATTGGAGTTGAAAAGCAAACAAAAATCAGTCTCTGCCTTCCAGTGGGACAGATGACCAGGGAAATAGTCACATGCCAGTGTGACTTATTCCAGCTAAGAACAGGAGGTAGGGACATATCTGAGTCTCAAAGCCTCCTTGTGATCCTTCTGGCCATGCAGGTAAAACCCTTCTATTAATATTATCCCATGACATAAAGACACTGCCACTCTGAAGATAACTATATATTATCAGCTGTGTTTCAGAGCTCTAGGGTTGTCTGGTGATCAGTACAGAAGAACTTTGGCCAGTCTTTGGAAAGGGTGAAATGCCCCTGCTCCTTCAGGTCTATTTACATGGCCACATGCCTTATGTGAAAATTACAGTTTACGAAGCTGGTGATAAAGACTTGATGTGTGCATGCCTGCATGTGAAGTCGCTTAAGTTGTGTCCAAGTCTGTGTGACCCTATGGATTGTAGCCCACCAAGCTCCTCTGTCCATGGGATTCTCCAGGCAAGAATACTGGAGTGGGTTGCCATGCTCTCCTTCAGGGAATCTTACCAACCCAGGGATTGAACCAGTGTCTCTTACAACCCCTGCATTGGCAGGTGGATTCTTTACCTCTGAACTACCTAGGAAGTCCAAAGACTTGATATAAGGTTTATTAATTATGAGGGATTTTATTTTCTTCGGTTGTCATGACTCATTGGGGTCCTGGAGCATCTTGCTGGAGCATCTTGAAGAGAAGACAAAATCAGATTTGGCTCTCGTGATCTTGGAGTTTTATGATCTATTGGTGCCCGTTTGACAGCATGGGATAGGACAGTGGTTTTCTCTGTAGTTACTCCAAGTAAACATTCTAAGTAAGGTTTATTCCAGAAAGAGAAATTCCCTTGTCCCATTACACAATTGTCTCTGATGGTCAGCTCCCCTCTCCACACACACCCCACAGCAAAACACCTGAGTCATATGACAACACATAAGAATAAAATTAACAAAAGAGATAGGAGGAGTCAGCTTGTTATTGAGGCTTTTCTTATTCTTTTTATCCCAAAGTGAAAGTGAAAGTCTCTCAGTCATGTCTGACTCTTTGCAACTTCCTGGACTATACAGCCTGTGGAATTCTCCAGGCCAGAATACTGGAGTGCGTAGCCTTTCCCTTCTCCAGGGGATCTTCCCACCCCATGGATCGAACCCAGGTCTCCCTCATTGCAGGCGGATTCTTTACCAGCTGAGCCAAGAGGTTACCTTAACCCCCTTCTCATCTTGTGAGCCCCTGGTACTATGAGACCCTATGCCCATAGACAATGGAGGATTTGGGCTTTATTTCATCTCTTGGGTCTCGATTCTCTCTGCCATTTCCAGTGCTAACTGTAAGACAAATACCAAGAATTACATATAATCCTACATAGAAACTAAGGAAAAGGCAATCATCCTAAACAAAAGGAATTCAGTTTATCACTGTTTAATAAATATGGAAATTATCAACTAACTCTGGGGAATAATTCTAATTATGTGAATTATGAATCAGGAGAAGTTATAATTTAGAAAAGCTTTAGCTACAGACCCTTAATCTTAATCAAGGAGTCTAATGTACTTTCTTCAATTCCAATACAGTATTGCATTTTACAGTTTTCTCCAATGTACTTAATTATTTTCATCATATTAAATAATACACCCTGAGGTATGGAGGTAAAAATTCTTACAGCTCAAATATTGGAAGTGTCTTCTAAGTAAAGATCAGTCATGAATACAAGCGAAATGTTTTAGGAAAACACAGTAAGTGCCCTGAGGCACCAGAACATTGACCTGTCAGCAGCATGCTGTTTCTGACACAAATACCTAGAAGTATATTATGGTGGTCACGGATGTTCTTTGAGGTGTTATCTTCAGAAAAGACAATAATCAAGAGGCTATGATAAAACCACCCATGTCCCTTAAGAAGAAATAGCAATACAAAGTAAATCAATTCAAACTCTTTGAAAACTACTGTTGCTATTTATTTCCTTGCATTGATGAGGTCTGTGACTCTCCTACCCACTTTGCAAATTTATTCTTTTATTCAAAATGTTTATTGAGTGACTTCTATATGTCAGACATGTGCTAGACACCAGACACATTGCAATAAACAAGGTGTATAAAGTCCCTGCCCTCATGGAGCTTATTGCTAAGGAGAGACGTCAGTAAAAGGAAGCACATAAATAAATAGTGTAATTTCATGGAGTGTGAATGCTGTAAACAGTGATAGAATGTTGGGTGTGAGAAGGTCAAGGATGGTCTCTGTGACCTGAGATCTGTGATCTATGATCTGAAATCTGAATGAGAAGAAGACCACAATTCAAAGAGAGGGATTAACAGGGACCCCAGGTTTAGAGGTCAACTAATGCACAGGTGTCAAGGCTCTATTATTTGGGAACTGAAAGATGATGCAAAAGAGCAAGGGAGAAGTATGAGACAGAACAGAATTGGAGAAGTAGACAGGGCCTAGAGCATTTAAGGCTTTGTATGCAAGAGCAAAGAATTTGAATTTTGTTCCAAATGCATTGGGAAACCATTGGATAATTTTAATCTGGGAAAGAATGCCATTCATTTATTGTTCCACTTAACAAACATGTAATGACCATTTACTCCATGTCAAGCATTGCTTAATCGCTGCTGTGGATACAGTGGTGAAACATAAGATTCCTGCATGCCTGGAGTTTGCATTTTAACTGACAGGACTTACATACAAATAAATAAATGATATACTGTCAGGTTGTTATAATGGTTATGAAGAATGATAAAGCAAGGTAGAGTGTAAGAGAGTGATGGGGACAGTCATGAGGAAATGCTTTTCCTTGCCAGTGGTTTTCAGCGGAGACCTGAATGGGGTGAGGGAACAAGCCATGTAGACACAAGGAAGAGGTGCCAGGCTGAGTTGACAGCCAGTGTAGAGACCCAGAGAATGTCCTGCGTGTTCTAGGAGCAGCTGGAAAGTCAGTGTGGCTGCAATGGGGAGAAGGAAGGGAAGAGTGGCAGGATCAGATTTGTGTTGCTAAAAGATCCTTCTGGATGACAAGTGGAGAATGAGCTGGGAACAAAGGGGAGGGCTGAATGTCAGCACTGCTCGTGGTTGGACACTGGCATCTGTGACTTGATAGACTGGCCCATATTCACCTTCCTTTTTTTTCCTTCTAAATTAAAGCATCATAATTAGTGCCAGCAGCAAACATACCTTCCCATGCTAGGTGGTTCTAACCTTCAGTTTCTATATTCTATTTAATTATCAATGACCCTCTAGCTTTGCTGTGTCAGTCTTGTGCTGTGCTAAGTTGTGTCCAGCCCATATTCACTTTCCTTTTTTCCTTCTGAATTAAAGCATAATTAGCAGCAGCAGCAAACATACCTTCCCATGCTAGGTGGTTCTAACCTTCAGTTTCTATATTCTATTTGATTATCAATGACCCTCTAGCTTTGCTGTGTCAGTCTTGTCCTGTGCTAAGTTGTGCCTCTTTGCAATCCAATGGACTGTAGCCCGCCAGGCTCCTCTGTCCATGGGATTCTCCAGGCAAGAATACTGGAGTGGGTTGCCATGGCCTCCTCTAGGGAATTTTCCTGCAGGGATCAAACCCACATCTCTTAAATCTCTGTGTGTAGGAGGCAGTTCTTTACTATTAGTGCCACCTAGGAAGCCCAGTGTCAGTCTTGACATAAACCCATAAGTTTTTAACAAGGGTAGGAAAACCTCTGTTTTGTTCTAAAATTTCCCCTGATTTCTCCTAGCACTTTGTTAAACTGTTAGTTCACTTTTAGAATGGAGGGTAACGTCTGCAATATCTATTGAGTCCCATTTCACTCATAAGAAAGATGATTGTTTTTGAAAGTAGTACTTTTACTTGCCCAACATGAAACTTACCAAGCCTTTCCCTCCCATACTCCACTGGTACCATCCTTGTGTGTTAGTCACTCAATTGTGTCCAGCTCTTTGTGACCCCACGGGCTGTAGCCCTGCCAGGCTCATCAGTTCATGAAATTCTCCAGGTAAGAATCCTGGAGTGGGTAGGCATTCCCTGCTCCAGGGGATCTTCCTGACCCAGGCATCGAACCCAGGTCTGCATTGCAGGCAGAGTCTTTACTGTTCTGAGCCACTAGGGAAGCCCCTACCATTCTTACCTTTGAGTAAATAAACCAACATCCTCAAGCCGTCCTTTCTGAATGCTCTAACACAGTAGTTTTCAGCTGGAGATAGGGTTGCCAGATAAAAATGTCAACATTTCCTAGGACATACTTATGCTAAAAAAAGTTAATTGTTTATCAAACAGTCCTAGTTAACTAAGTATCCTCTATCTTTATTTGCTAAATCTGTCAACCCTAACTGGATGTGATCTTTAGAATCACCTTTGGAGTTACAAAACGCTGATGCCTGGGCCTCATCAAGACTTAATTTCTACCAAGTCAGTTTCTGAGGGTAGTTTTGAGCCACACGCCACTCAAAATCAGTGAGGAGAAGGAAGGGAAGAGCGGCAGGATCAGATTTATGTTTACACAACTCAGAAACAGCTTCACCACTGTTCTGGGACTTCCCCAGCCATCCAGTAGTTAAAAATCTGCCTTCCAATGCCGGGGACATGTGTTCAATCCCTAGTCAGGAAACTAAGATCCCACATGCCGTGAGGCCGCTAAACCCATACACTGTACTACTGAGCCAGTGCCACAACTAAGCCTGGATGCTGCAACTAAGACCTGATGCAGTCAAATAAATTAATTAATTAAAAAAAAAACATAAAGCAAGACCAAAGAACCAAAAGTCACCCTTAGAAAAAAAAATAAAGAACCATTGTTTTAACGATTTGAGCTAATTCTCACATGAGCTCTGTTTGTTGAGTACATCCTGTGTGCCAGGCAGTGTACCTGGTACTGGGAATATTATATGGGTTGTTTCACTTTTTTGACTGTTACAGGTAATGCTGTTATGAACACGGTGCAGAAGTTTTTGTGTGGACATAGGTTTTCAATTCTCTACTTACGAGTGGAATTTCTGATTTATATGGAAACTCTAAATAGTTGAGGAACTGCCAGACTAGTTTCCAAAGCAACTGTATCATTTTACATTCACACCAGCAGTGGCTGAGTGTTCCAGTTTCTCCACATCCTTTTCAACACTTAACTACTCTCTGACTTTTTGATTCTAAGAATCCTAGTGGGTACAAAGTGGTAACTCACTGGTTTTGATTTGTACTTCTCTGGTGAATTATGATGTTGAGCATACTTATGTATGCTTTTCTGTCATGTGTAAATATTCTTTGGAGAAATGTCTATTCAAATTATTTGCCTATTTTTAACTGGGTTATCTTTTTATAATTGAATTGTAATAATTTTTAATAGATTCTAGATATAAGTCCCTTATAAGGTATATGATTTGTAAAATTTTTACCCATTCTATGGATTGTCTTTCCACTTTCTTGATGTTTTCCTCTAAAGCACAAAAGTATCTAATATTGATGAATTCCAATTTGTATATTTTTATTTTGTTGCTTATGTTTTTGATGTCATGTCTAAGAAACCACTATCTTATCCAGAGTCATGAAGATTCACTTCTGTGTTTTCTTCTAAAGTTTCTGATTTTAGTTCTTACATTTAGATTGAATCCATATAGAGTTAATTTTTAATATGACATGAGGTGGGGGTTCAGCTTCATTCTTTTGCATGTGGTTATCTAGCTCATTTTTCCTCTTATCATTTTCTGAAATATAATTTGTCCTATCTCAGACCCTCACCCACTTTTTGAACAGATGTGTCCTGATATACTGAGAAACGCATGAAACATAAGGACTTGAGTTCAAATTTAAGCCAAGTCATTTCTAACCATTTGGCTATATGATTCAGGGTCCTGCAGGAAACAAAAGTGACATACTCAAAAGTTGTAACTGAAGAGGGTTTAAAGAAATCACAATTTACAAATGTAATGACAGTTAAAAGAACCAACAAAAAATGGTAAAGCACCCAAGGACTGGTGACATTAAGGATCTGTTAGTACCCTGGACCCAAAGCAGGAAGGGGAAGGAACAGCATTCCTAAAGCCTGGAGCTTCAGAAACAGCAAGAGGTATAAATACCCCAACATTTGCCTCCTTCCACCTCTTCTGTGATTGCTGTTGGCTAAAAGCAACCAGAAATCAGAGAGGAAGGAATTCCAGGTAATACCTTCTATGTAGGTCAGCCTCTCAGAACAAAGAACAGAGCAGAGAAGGATGGGAATAAGTCCAAGGAGGCAAAGACAGAAAAACCAGTACAGTGATCTTGGACAAGTCACTTTACCTATTGCCACTAGACACTAAGCCCCATATGTGAAGTGCCTGTAACCCAGAAAATGCTCAACAAGTGGAGCTGTGATGCTGCTGCTACTGATAGTGCTCTGGAGGTACAGGCTGTTCCTTCATTCACACTGGCCTCTACTTCCTATCTTCTTTCTCCTCCTTCCACCCTATCGTTGCAAATTAATGTAACTTTTACACTTTTATGCTGTTTGAAATCACATGTGCACAACTTACTAAGGAACTAACTTCTATAAAAATAAGAGTTAAGGATCATGCAGTAAACTTTTTACATATAAACTGTGCGTGAGATAATGAGGCTCCTGTGGTTTTAAGTTACTGAAAAAAAAACAACCTAAATCATATCACTGCTCTACTCAAAATCCTCCAATGGCTTCTCATTTCACTCAGGATAAAAGCCTGATGAGATCCTACATGATGACCCCACTTCCCTGAATGCATTTTACCTCTTTTCCTATTACTCACCCCCTTACTCACTTTGCCCCAGACATGACTGCCTCCTTTTGATACCTAGATCATTGCAGCTCCCACCTCCAGACCTTTGTACTATCTGTTCCCTCTGCTTGGCATGATTTTCCTCTGGATATCTTCATGAGTCACTTGCTTACCTTCTCAAGTGTTGCATATAGGTTACCTTCTCAATAAAACCTATCTTGACTACCCTATTTAAAATTACAAACTCATCCCCACCCTGTCACAGTCCTCCTGATCCCTTGACTCTACTTTTTTTCCATAGCACTTAACATCTTCTAACATACTATATACTTTTTTTTATTACATGCATTATTTGTGTATTGTATTCTTCTACTAGAATATAAGCAGAGATTTTGTTTCCTGTTTCATTCACTAATGGATCCTAAGTGCCTATAAGGGAGCCTGACACATAGAAGGCTGTCAGTAAATAATAGATGAATGAATGATACATGGATAAAGGGTAAAATCATTTCAGCTTTTAGAAAATTATACAAATCTAAACTGTTTTATCCATTGGGGTTCACCCATAGTCCTAAAGTGACAAATTACTTAGCCATCAATAGTCTACCCTTTACCCTCCCAGTGACCTCAAAGCTTTGGAGAAATGAGAAGTAGTTCTTGCTTACAAAAGGGCCAGAAGTCACTGTCTAGGATATTCTGACATAAGGCCCTGTTGTATTGGCAAGGGGAAAACCAAGCTCTTGAAAACTGTTGTCATGGCCATCCCAAGTAATTTCAGCTAAGAGAGAAATATCAGTAAGATTGCCTGTGAGCTTTGGGGTCCATCTGAATATACATCAGACAGAAGGCAGGCACTTACCCAGGGGATGTGACTATTGGGTTTTGTTCTCAAGAGGAGGTGAAGAGATGAAAAAAGAATGACAATGGACCTCTACCATTAGAAGCCCTGTGGAATTGTGCAGTATGGTAGTCTGCACAGCCTGCTTAGTGGAACTGGCAAAAAATTATTCCTTATATTACTTCACTTTGTTACACTTTTCACTAAAAAAGAATAAATGTATTGATTCTTATGGAAAATGTGAAAGTTGGAAAGCATGTTGTACATAAGGATCCAAATTAGCTTTCTTTGTCTTACTGAAGCAGGGAATATGGACAGGAGTTCATGGACAAGGAGTTATTACAGATTTGTTGACACTGGTGGGCCAAATTAGAGAGTTATATATATTGGATTGAGGCTTCCCAGGTGGCCCTAGTGGTAAAGAACAGGCCTACCAACTCAGGAGATGTAAGAGATATGGGCTTGATCCCTCGGTCAGGAAGATCCCCGAAGGAGGGCCTGGCAACCCACTCCAGTATTCTTGCCTGGAGAATCCCATGGACAGAGAAGCCTGGCAGGTAGGTGACAGTCCATAGGGTCGCAAAGACTGGACACAACTGAAGCGACTTAGCACACAAGCATACATCAGATTATCTGATGAAATCTGTGATACTGGAAAACTTCCCTGAGAGATGGATTAGAAATTAAAACCATGGCTTCTAGAATCTCTCCCACATTGGAACAGAAAAATCAACCAGGTGCTACTGCTAAGAAATTTCTGCGTAATTTTTAAAAATAGCTAAATTAAGATATAGGTATATGAAACACTGATTAATTGGGCCGTAACAGTAATTAGCCTTTTAGTTCAGGTGGCCTTTCTAGCATAGCCCTGGAAACAGACTATTTTGGGGGCTAATAAGATGTGTTTTTTAAGCAAGGAGAAAAGTATCTCCCCTAATGGAATTTTGCTTTATTTCTTCTCTCCCTGTCCACCTGTCTGTCCTTGTGTGTGCCTCTTTGGCACTTCTTCGCTCTGTGGGATGACAGAACCGTCTGCCGCAGAATCCCAGGGGAAATGTGGCATCTCCGAGGATGAGCTGATCACTGCCATTAAGGAAGCAAAGGGGTTATCCTACGAGACAACGGAGAGCCCACGGCCAGCGGGCCAGGCGGCTGACCGGCCCGAGGCCAAGGCGAGGTCTGGGCTGCCCACCATCCCCAGTCCCCTGGACCACGAGGCCAGCAGCGCAGAGTCGGGGGACTCGGAGATCGAGCTGGTGTCCGAGGACCCGCTGGCCTCTGAGGACGCGCTGCCCTCGGGTTACGTGACCTTCGGTCACGTGGGCGGCCCGCCGCCGTCGCCGGCCTCGCCGTCGATCCAGTACAGCCTCCTGAGGGAGGAGCGTGAGGCGGAGCTGGACAGTGAGCTCATCATCGAGTCATGCGACGCCTCCTCCGCCTCAGAGGAGAGCCCCAAACGGGAGCAGGACTCGCCGCCGATGAAGCCGGGTGCCCTAGACGCCATCCGGGAGGAGCCGGGCGCCTGGGCCGAGGAGCGCACCCCCAGCCGGCGGAGCCTGGCAGAGCAGGAGCCTTTCCTCAGTTTCCCCTCGGCTGCCCAGCGAGCCGGCCCGGAGCTGCCCTCCGGAGACCCAGCCCTCGCCCCCGAGGGTCCCACCGCGCCACAGACACCCGTGGAAGCCGCGAGTTCCGACCAAAGCTCCCAGGCCACGAAGGCCCCCGGGCTTCGGGGTCCTGGCGTCATGCCCCCTCTGCTGTTTCTCAATAAGCAAAAAGGTAAAGTGACAGCGTTCTTGATTAAAGTAGGGTGTCTGCTTACAGTTCTCCCCTGGGTGCGCTGAGATACTCAACAGAGGGGCGTTGGTTTGGCTCAGCCCTGTAGTCAGGTCCTAATTGGTCGAACAGTTGGCCAAGAACAATTCCAAAGAGGGTGGGGAGGAGAAGTAGAGGATTCTGATCCGTAGCTGGGACTTCCATGGCAAAACCGCGTGCTGGGAGCTACGCCTGGCTGGCTGACCCCTAGCATCTCCAATAATAAATGGTTTTGTGGACACTCCAAGATCTCCTGAATGGAGTGAATGTGTCCCTCCTTTAATTCCAGGACTGGATTTCCTCACTTGGGATGGGATGGGGTTTGTTTTTGTCTAAGGCTCATTTCCAGCTTCCCACTCCCTCGGTGATGAAGTGGGCTTACAGTCTCTCTAGGTGCTGAAACCCACCATTAGCACTTCCATTTTGCCAACCGAACGTGCTTCTTTAATGGACCAAGAGGATCTCAGCGCCATCCTTTCTCTTACCAAAAACAAATAAAACAACCACAATGACAGAGTTTCTCTTGTCCCTCAGCAAGACCTAAGGTGACTAATTTTAAAGTCACTTTTTACTTAGAATGATTTTAATCTGGCCATTATATCTTCCCTATGAGAGATCTTAAGCTGAATGAAGTCTTCAAATTCAGAAAAAATGAAAGTCATTACTTTTGTCTTTCTGGCATTCTTACCCTCAAGTCATCCTCCACACTGGGTTGCAGCTGTGTTACGGAATTCAGGAAGGGAATTAAAGTCAGGTGAACAGTAATAAATTAGGCACTGTACAGTCTAGTTAATGGGGCTACATTGAAGGTATACAATTTCTCCCCAGATCCTGGGTAGAAGAACCTCCAGGTGGAGCTTGAAAACAAACCCTAAAAGCACAGTTCTGTTCAAGGTCCCCTCTCACTCGTCTCCTCTGCTTTGTGTGTGTGTTTGTGGGTTTTTTTTAAGAAGTATTTTTCTTTTTAGGGATAAATGATTCTGAGGGTAACACCCTCCTTCCTATTTATATGCTAACTTCAATGATGTTAGTAGCAATTAAAGTGCCTCATACAAAAATAGAGGACAAAATCTTTCTCATTATAGATTGGAAGCTCACTTCTAAATTCTTTAAAATGAACACATTGCAAAGGGGGAATCGAGGAATGTAATGAAAAGATAACCCTGCTGCATGGTTACTGGTGGCCTAGACACGTAGCATCACGTGGGGGCTGACATAATTAACTCCTGATATAAATAACTCATCCCTCAGAGTTTAAAGTGTATTTAGTGTGTGCAATAGGGAGGCTCTTCTGTGACAGACTTAGCAGTGGAAATGTGTATTTGTTGTGTGCATATTAGAACTAATTTGGATTCTTTTGCCACCACTCTGACTGTGGTGGGACAGGGCCCTGCAGCTTTCAGGGAGCTTGAAGCAGGAGCACTTGATTCATTCAGAGTATGGGTTCATATCACTGTACTGTAAGAGGCATATGTTTCCATTTTATCCCCTAATTAGCATCCCCATAGTGAAATAGTCACATGTGCATGGTGCTGCTCGAATATATTTATCCTCAAAAGTAAGGAAATCTGAAGTCTAATAAAGAGAAGATGGTATTGTGCAGGCCCATTCCCCTCATTAATATATTTGAGAGACAAGTACGGCAGCAGGGACTGACCGAGCAACCAAACGTCCAATAAAGAGCTAAGGCGATGGAAAAGTACTGCTGTGAATGCAAAGGCTTCAGAGCGTATTTTACGGCTGATTCTGGGACCATTGTAATCTCTGTGCAAGTTGCCCCATATGGCTTGGACCCTCTGCTGCCACGTTAGACATTAGAGAGGAGAAAGTGGCAGTCTTGTCAAACGATTAAGGCATACCACGGTGAATAGCCTCTGCTCTCCTTCGCACTGAGGGATCCTTTGACATCCAGCCTCCCACTGAAACTCGGCGCTCTCAGCCTCATTATCTATGAAGAGAGTCTGAAAGGTTGCTCTGAGGCAGCCGAGCACTGGTGGTGCTGCGCAGATGACTCGGTGCTGCCAGCAGGTTATTGGAGCCCTGGGGTTCTTCTGGTCTCACCTGCTCCACCTCAGCGGGTGGGAGGAGCAGCCTCCCCCAGGCTGTTCTTAATCACTGTCTGTGGACGGGAGGGTTGCACTCAAGTCAAGTGCGACTCCCCACAGTAGTGGGGTCAGGTCAGCTTCTGTGGTTTCCTCAAGCCTCTGGCAGTGTAAATGCATTCAGGTTCATATATTCACAGGTACGCTCTTCTCCCTGGCTTTGAAGTTATCTCGCTAATGCTGGTGCTGGACTAGGTTTTGGAAAGGTCCAGAAATATTTAGAATGAGGTTTGGCAAATATCTGACGACATCATAACACATACTGTCAAGGAACATTGGCCTTTATTTACTGGCATGTGCTTGTTCTGACAAGGTCTATTTATGGAGCTTTCTTACCTTTCGGAGACTTCTGCTGCTATTGCACTGAAGACCAGATGTGCTTCATCATATTCCAGTTTCCCTTCTCTGTGCACCCCCTGAGCTCCTGCTCCCCTGTTATTCTGCTTCCCTGCACCCTCAAGGATGGCCTCTTAAGAACATGACAGGGTAGATAAATTTTCTCTGTTGTAAGGTTGACCCTTTTAGGAATGTCTTAATTGAAAACAAATGAAAAATTCTCAATAAAACACTAATACCCAATGTGACTCATCAGGGTGGGTGTGCAGTATATTTACACCTATTTGATTGCAGAATCTTTTATTAGAGTGTGGTGTAGGGTTCATTGTCTACAGAGCATTCTTTGAGAAATAGTGGTCTCTGAGTGCTCACCTCCATTCCCAGTATTCTGATTACTTTTCCTTGCAGTTCAAAAGCATGGTGTCAGACCAGCCACCAGGATATCACATGGGAGCCTGTTAGAAATGTCAAGCTCCTTCCCAGACCTACCTACTGATTAGAATCTGCATTTTACCAAGATGGCCAAGTAATTCCTCACACTAAAGCTTGAGAAGCAATGTTTTAGACCATGGATGTCAGTATTAACATTCCTACCTGAAACTGTTCTGAAGAAGGTGACCAACAACAACCTCCTTATCTCCCCCAAAGACCTCTTTTCAGTCTCATCTTTCTTGTTCTCCTGGATACTTTAATGTTGTACTGCTGAACAGTCCTTAAAATATTAGTGAGAAAATAATATATGTTCAAAATATATAAATGTAACACAAGAAATGGTGCAAAATAAAAAGTATAAGTTCTCCTTATCCATCCTTACATTTCTAAGTCTTAGAGATAACTGCAGGCTTCTGTTTTTGTTCTTATTGCTTTCAGAAATTTTCTTTGTGTATTTCGGTATACACAGGTTTTTATTGCACAAGTGATATCATATTGGACAGACTATGTTAACTTACTTCTTTTAGCAGTAAAATCAGGGACAACACCAGCTCACATGGAGACTGTTCTCGTCTCAAAACTTGTCCTCCTTTATCCCCCTGATGTTTCTCCTTCTTGGTTATTCCCTCAGTCTCTGACCTTTTCCCCAATCTCTTTTGCTACCTTCCTTCCGATTCCTTTGTTTGACCTGAGTTCTTTCCCTGTCCTCCTTCATCCCTCATTTCCTTGCTCATACCCACACAGGTTTTCAGCCACTGCCTCATGTGTAGCAACTCCCAGTCTTTGGAGGAGTCTTTCATTCTGGGCTCCAAGTCCATTTCCTCACTCTTGAGTGAACATCCTATAGGCTAACCCCCTCCACCTCCCATTCAGTACATTGATGTCCTTTGTCAAAATCTGCTCCTTTCCTTCTTCTATTCCCTTCCTGAGTGAATGAAAGGGTATCATTCAGGCTTCACTCTGGTGTCAATATTCAGATCATATCTGGATCTGAGTAAAGACTGAGTAAAGACTCAGTGGCCTGAGACCAAGTTAGAAGTAGAACCTGATTGTAAAACTTCAGTGGAAGTGTTGCAGTAGTATTTGGCTATAAAATTATCCACATTATCCAGGATGCTCTTAATATTTGAAAAATTATCAAAAACAAAGTACAAAATGTAAAAAAATAACTATTTGGAACTTTCAATTGGGCATCCAGTGATCCCAGTTTGAGAAATACTGGTCTAAGCCAGTGGTTCCCAAAGCATTGTCTCAGGACGGGGTACCTCATAGTCTCCTGGAGTGCTGACTGAAAAATGCAGATTCCTGTTCAGCCCCAGCCCTAGAACTGCAACATCAGGATGAGCATAAACTTGCACTTTTAATAAGCATGCTAAAGGGAATTTTGTCTCTTCCAAAGCAGATGAGCTAAGCAGCCCAACCTGTAGTGAAAAACACCCTGGTGAGCATGCCCTGGGCATATGGTGTTTTTTAATGAGGGAGATTGAGGGGCACTCAGCTGTTTCCATCCCTTCCTGTGCCCTGGGAGGCAGGCCTCTGCACCTTCTCTCTGCAGGCACCAGCTGCAGCAGCCGGAGCTTGCAGGGCTTAGCCCTCTGTGGCAGGGAAAAGCTTATCTCCTTAGCGAAGTGATTTGCAAGAAGACTCCCAGATGGAAGTCTTCTCAAATAGACCTAGCATTTATGATGTTTATTATTACTTTTCATTATTATTAATATACTAGATATTGCTTCTTTCCTAAAATATTTTGGAGAGAACCAGAATAAGTGTGACCCATTTACTTTTCTTCCTGTAATTCTTTTTTTAAAAAAGTTAATTTACTTTATCCCATATCTATTTGCTTCCATGAAACTGAATTAGTAAAACAGGCCTTAAAGATTCTTGGACAGGATCTTTCTTTCACAATGCAGGTTTCATAATTGGTCCAAGGACTTATGTCCCTAATATTACAGCCGCTTCCCCCATGCCAGCTTTCAACAAGATGGACCAGAAACTGCTGGATAAAGTCTGGCTTCTGTGAGGATGTATGCAGTGTAAATATTTAGATGGAGACATTGAACCAGTGTAAATATTTAGATGGAGACATTGAACCTTCCATTTTAGACTATTCAAAGCTATTAAGTTACTTTTATGAGATGCTGCCCAGTCATAGAAGGTATTCCCCTGGTTTAGCAGCACAGAATGAGGCTGCCAATAGGCAGTTCACCTTATTGGTTTTCCCTTCTGAAACAGTCACAAGGTTAGCATTGTCCCAGATTGCATATTGATATGTTTTTTAAATTGTGGCTTCAGGACCCTGGGAAGGTTTCCTTTTCAACCTTGAAAAGATTTGCTCCAAATCTTGGTGACCCAGCACTTAAACTATTTCTAGGGACAAATATATTTGACACTTCACCTACAGGATGTATATATAGATCCAAAATTGTTGTTGTAATATTTTGATGCCAAGTCTTTGGGGCACAATGAACCCAACTCCCTAGTAAATTTTGCCTGGGCACAGAGTGGGGCATCAGTTCAGTTCAGTCACTCAGTCGTGTCCGACTCTTTGTGACCCTATGGACTGCAGCACGCCAGGCCTCCCTGTCCATCACCAACTCTGGGAGTTTACACAGACTCATGTTCATTGAGTTGGTGATGCCATCCAACCATCTCATCCTCTGTCGTCCCCTTCTCTTCCTGCCTTCAATCTTTCCCAGCATCAGGGTCTTTTCCAATGAGTCAGCTCTTCGCATCAGGTGGCCAAAGTATTGGAGCTTCAGCATCAATCCTTCCAATGAATATTCTGGACTGATCTCCTTTAAGATGGACTGGGTGGATCTCCTTGCAGTCCAGGGGACTCTCAAGAGTCTCCTCCAACACCACAGTTCAAAGGCATCAATTCTTCAATGCTCAGCTTTCTTTATAGTCCAACTCACATCCATACATGACTACTGGAAAAACCATAACTTTGGCTAGACAGACCTTTGTTGGTAAAGTAATGTCTCTGCTTTTTAATATGCTGTCTAGGTTGGTCATAACTTTTCTTCCAAAGACCAAGCGTCTTTTAATTTCATGGCTGCAATCACCATCTGCAGTGATTTTGGAGCCCCCAAAAATAAAGTCTGTCACTGAGTGGGGCATAGATAAACCCTTAAGATGGATCCAAGTCCAACTTGCCTGTAGAGATAAGAATTCGCAGATGGCAGATGTCCTGGTGCCTCTGAGAAATAATGACCCTATTTAGATGGTGATCCTGACTCTCTATCTAGTCCCTTTATCCTGCACATAAATCTTTTTTGCTTAACGATGCAGTCATGGAGATTGGGGAATATAATCCACATACCTCTAATTCTTAGCATCAAGACTCCAGAGGATTCTCCACTCCTTTCAAATGCTTACCTCTCTTTCCTCTAAATCTGGGTGGGACACTCATAGTTATGGTCTCTGCTTCTGAATTCTATCTTTGTAACCCCATAAAACACTGCTGTAATACAGATAACGTAAATTTTACCCAAGGTTATGCCAGCGCCACCAAAGGAAGACCTTACCAATTCAATTCATTCTTCCTTCCTTTGCTTCAGTCAATATGGTGTACTGCCTGTCTGATCCAGGCAATATAGTGATGACCAAGGCAGACATGAATCCACCAATTGCAGGGCTTCATGTGGGTGGGTGAGGGGCTGACATTAAATAGAAATCAACAGAATGATGTGTTCTTCTGAGAGACTACTTGGTGGTAGTGGAACTTGGATCAGAAGGTCAGAGAGGAGGAAACTAAGGAATCAACTATGGCAAGACATCATTTTAAAACGTTCTGGACAATAGGCAATGCAAAAGCTACAGGCAAGAAAGTTCTGGGAGCATTCTAGAAACTGAAAAAAAAAGTCTGCATAGTTAGAGTTGTTTTGTTGTTGCTGTTGTCAGACTTCCCTGGTGACTCAGTGGTGAAGAATCTACCTGCAATGCAGGAGATATAGGTTCAGTCCCTAGGCTGGGAAGGTCCGTGGCAAAGGAGATGGCAACCCACTCCGGTATTCTTGCCTGGGAAATCCAATGAACAAAGGAGCCTGGTGGCATATAGCCCATGGGGTCGCAGAAGAGTTGGACATGATTTAGTGACTAAACAACAGCAACAAGGTTGGCAGTGCCCTTTCATGCCCAGACCACAGTGCAGAGTTTGATGTTTATCATGATAAAACAAGGAGAGGGAAGTAGCAATGAAAATGAAGAGGAATGGCTGAATTTGAAGTTTATTTTGAATATCGGCTTAATTGGACTTACTGATACAGTGGATTGGTATTTGGGGTGACTTTATTCCCACATCTCTCAAATTATATTTCCGTTTTTGTCACCATAATGATTATAAATATATGCAAAAGTATTTATAATGGGAAAAATACCCCAAACCTCGATGCTGTTTCTTTAGTCACTGAAGCCAGTTTTTTTATGTGTACTATGGGAAAATCATCCATTTGGGTAATGCTGGCTAAGAAATATTCTGTCACAGGTTGAGCTGTGTATGTAGTATATTTTTATGGCCAAGCATTCGGGGATATACTAGTTATTACGGGTTTTGGTGACAGTGATGTTTGAGTGGCTGAGACTGGAGCTGGAATAAGGGTCAAATATGGTACCTGTGGAAGTGAAATAGGACATAGAGTGAGGTAGGCAGGGATGGGAGACAGCAAGTTGATTCTTTAAAAAGAGTTAGGTATAATTTTGCCTAGGGCCAGGAACTCACAAAAGCTTCAGAAAGTCTAATGTGAAGTTCCAAATATGGATCAAAATTATACTAACAAGCAAATAAAAGATGGTAGTCTGCCAGAGAGCAGAGGATAAAGTCAGAGAAAAGGTAGTTTAAGGCAAACGCTCAAACTGGGGTCTGAAGTGGGAACAAGTATATCACTGGCTCTAGTTAACGTCAGCTCAAGCCTGCAGTTGATTATTGTTATTTGTTGATTACTCAGCGCTTCCTGAGTCAGCCTTATCTCTTTAATGGTCCTTCTGGGTTTTAAATGACCTAGGGGTCCTCTTCTGCCAGGGAAAGGCTTGACCCAGGACTCTTTCTCTCTTCTCGTGGAAACCGAGGGCATGTGGCAGGGAGAGTGGATTAGGGACTCAGTGGAGACATTTGTTTTTCTAGACAGTGTTTCTCAAAGTGCAGTTGTGGACCATTGACATCATAAACTGTTTGATAAAATACAGATTCCTAGGCTCACCCCAGGATCTCCTAAGAGTGGGCTGAGGAATCTGCTTCATTAAGTGGCTCCCCAGTAAATCCTAGGCACGCCAGAATTTGAGAACTATTGTGTCAGGGCCTGTGTTGAGGCTGAGCTCTCAAAGCCCTCAGAGTTATCTTTGTCAGGTTGTTTTCTCTAAGTGTCCCATCTTTTTCAGGGCCTGGGCCAGAATCTTGCCAGGCAGGTTTTCTGATTGAGCTTAGATGTCTTTAAATGGTTTATATGTGGGATTTAGAATGAAATTTATACTATCAACTCTGAGACTTCCACCTCCTTATAGGAGAAGTGGAGGGGGGATAATGTGAGCACAACCTGGACTTACAGGCTTATTCTGGAGGTGCTACTGCTATCTCCCCACCCCACCCAGGCTCCAGAACAAAGACCTGCAAAGGGCGGGCAGGGACATAGCTAGCTAACCGTTCATGTTCCCAGTAGTTTGGGGCCTTCTGGTGATTTTGGAGGGAGAGCAATGAACAGTCCTGAGAAGAGATCTTAGTTCCCTCCCCAGGAATTAAACCTGGGTGGCCTGGATGAAAACCAAGAATCCTAACCACTAGACCACCAGGGACCAGAGGCTAGAAGCAAAGTGGCCCTGGCTCTTGCTGCTATTTGAAAGCAAGAATGTTTCAAAGAGGCCAGCACTAAACACAGGTACAACATTTATTGTTAGAGACACAGCACAGTGTATGAAAGAGCACACAGGAAAACAGTTTATCCAACTCAGAAGTAGGGCAGAGATACACACCCGGAGAGAAAGTACGGACATCGTCTCTACTGAGGAGGCGCTCAGGAAGTCAGACACTAGGCAGAGATACACACCTGGGGAGGAGTGTGGGTGTCCTGAGTGAGGAGAAGCGCAGTACAGAGTGAAGTAAATCACCTATATGGGAAAGTCCTTCCGGGTCTTTGTTTCCCTTTGGCCCATTATCTTGTTTCTTTCTTCACACCTGTCTCGTCCATGGATCTTCCCCAAGATGCTTGTGCAACTTTTTGCTAAGATGGATTCCCACCACAGAGGCCTATGAGTGCATGTCCACATTTATTATGGGGGGGGGTCCCCTCCCTTTTCAATCCCCAAGAAGCCTTCTGCGCATGTGCAGGTAGGGAAGTGTTCCGTAACCTCAGGAGTGGGTACCTTTTCTCTTTGCTTTAGCAGAGCTCAGCTTATACCACTAGCTTTGTCCTTGGAGTGTCTGGGTGAGAACAAAGCTTGAATTTTACTCCACTTGACAGATACCAGGTGTCCGGCCCAGAGGCCCACTGTCTCCTACCTCACTGGGCCAGAGGAGTCCTCCAAATGGCCTCTGTCCATAGCTTAGAAAATTCATGGGAGAGGGAGAAAGCCTGAGGCTGGGGTTGAACTGTATGCTTCCAGTGACAAATGAAGTAGCAAGCTTAATCTTCTTACACAAGATCAAAAATTTGACTACCACTGATAAATAATTCAGCTCAAACCTGCATACTCTGGTAAATACAGCATTCTGGTTTAACTCTTCCCTTCTGGCTGGTACCTCTTTTACAGCTCAGCTGAACACTGAAATCTTGGGGGATTTCTCTAAATGCAAACCACTTACAAAAGCAGAATATGTGTTCCAAAACTAACTATCTTTTTTTTTTTGCTTTCAAATTCACTTTTGTTTACCTCCCCCTAACATCTGTTGGAAATTCGATGCTATATCTAAAAACAGAAAACCAAGTAAAGCAGAGAAGAATGGCTTTCATATTGATCTTCCCCACTCACTGTTAATGTCTGTTGCCATCCAGTGGTTGTGATGAAAATATCCAATCTCTACTTTTTAACCTCATCTGAAGCCACCAGGATTTGAAATCTACACATTTCAAATTTACAAAGTTCCTGGGTTAGGATGTAAGAAAATGTATCTTTCATTGATTTTATAGTGTCCGTGTGACTGCACCGTTTGTATAGGGATTGATCATTTAAATTGTCATCCATATTTTCCTTGAAATAAGCACGAGGACAGAGATCCAAAAAAATTCCTAAAAGGGTAACCTAGTTTGTACCAGAATTAATTTTAAGTTAGCTATTTTGCCCGTGCCAAAAAATATAATATCATATAGGTTTTATGAATCAAAGTTTCATACTAACTGCAGTTTTTGGATCAACACCCTCCTTTTATATTGAAGTCAGGATTTGCAGGGGTGAAAGAACCAAAATTTGAGATAAGGTCTCCTGACTCTGATCCAGTGCCCTTTTCCCACTAAATTGATTTGCAGGTAGTTGACTTCTTTGTAAGTAAACCTAAATGTTTCTCTATGTGAGGTTGCTTTAAAATTTGGAGATTAAGATTTAATATCTTAAAACATATACTGCTGTAAATAGTTTTGTAATGGTGCATGAAGCACAGTTAGATCAAGTGGTAGTGTGGTCATTGATGTGGAAATTCAGTCCAATCACTTGGAGAGGATTTAATTTTTTTTTTAATTTTTAAATTTTAGGTTAGCCAAGTGATGGTCAAATCATTTGACGTAGAGTCACAGTTTTCTCAAATGTTAGACATAAATAAAATCATCAACAACTTGGTTCTAGATAATTTTGATATAAGTAAAATGGCCTCATTGTTGATGTGTCCTTTTTATTTTCTCTCTCATCCCTTTGTTGGGGTCCACATTTTAAAGCCCTTTCTTATTTCTCTGAAAACAGAATCTTGAAATTTTGAGTAGATTTTATTTATCCCACAAATCTGTGCTCTACTTACAAGCCAAAAATCCTGGCTTTCACTTTGACTTCTAAACCCCTGGTTCCTGTGTAGACCACATCTTTCCCTCAGATCATATTCAGTTCAGTTCAGTCTCTCAGTCTTGTCCGACTCTTTGTGACCCCATGGACTGCAGCACGCCAGGCCTCCCTGTCCATCACCAGCTCCCAGAGTTTACTCAAACTCATCCATTGAGTCAGTGATGCCATCCAACCATCTCATCCTCTGTCATCGCCTTATCCTCCCGCCTTCAATCTTTCCCAGCATCAGGGTCTTTTCCAATGAGTCAGTTCTTCGCATCAGGTGGCCAAAGTCCTGGAGTTTCAGCTTCAGCATCAGTACAGCAGAGACTAATGCCTTGGAGACTGATGGCAAAGTCCTCTTTGAAGAAGACACTTCCAGATTTCAGCTGTACTGTTCATCTGTCAAATCTGGACTGATTTGCCTCTAAGATACTATCTCCCCATTGTATGTATATTTGTTCTTGTGATTTATATAATGCTCATTTTGTAACTGGTAAAGATGGATCACTTTCCACCGAATTGATACTTCCTCTTCAATAGTTTTCTTCCCTGGAGGCTCAGCTGGTAAAGAATCCACCTACAATGCAGGAGACACTGGTTCCATTCCAGGGTTGGGATGATCCCCTGGAGAAGGGAACAACTACTCACTCCAGTATTCTGGCTTGGAAAATTCCATGGACTGTATACAGTCCATGGGGTCTCAAAGAGTCAGACCCAGCTGAGCGACTTTCACTTTTACTTCACTTCCATAGTGTAGCGTCATTGCTGGGTAAGACTGTTTAGTCAGCCACTGCATTTTCTAGCCCTCTTTGCATGTAGATGAAGCTAAACACCTGATTGTTATCAGTGGAATGTAAGTGGAAGTGATGTGGGACACATCTGGGGCAAGGTGGCTAAGATGTAGTTGTGCCTTTTCTTCCTTCAGGCTGTGAGGGATGACAAAAGGGAAGGAGCCTGGGCCTCTAAATGACTGCTTGGAGGGAAGCTGCCTGCTAATGAACACACATATTGCTCTATTAAGTTAGCCCCCAAACAGATTTCTCCCATGGTAAGGGTTATTTGTTACCATAGCCAGCTTCATCTTGACTAGTATGGTAACTCATGATGTAAAGGTGAGGTTAAGAACGAAGGTCTACAGTTAGAATGTTTATTGGACCATATATTCCACAGTTGTAAAATTTTTATGTTTTGCCTCTCCTTCCTTCTACCTTGCTCCTTTGTACCTTCCTTTGCTGTTGCTAATTGATCCTACTGTTAGAAATACTGGTGAGGTAACTCTGAGCAAATTAGAAAATGACACTCTTGTCCTCAAGATGTTCTGTTGCTACTTATCTAAATATTGTCATAATAACTGAACAAATTTTTAATAACCACAAGATGAATAGTTGATGTTCTCTGGAGTTCTGAAAAGCAAGAAGCAGCCCTGGTGGTGACCCTCAGGTCCACTAGAACAGAAGCATAGAAAGTTTCTGTGAGACAGAACACTGGGAAAACAGAAGTCCCACTGACAGGGCTAACCCAAGGCAGGACCTTAGAGTCCTCTACCTCCCACATCTGGTGTATCCCTGACCCGCAGCTACTCAAGACCCCCACTTTAGAACCCAGTGCTCCTGAGATCCCCTGCTTCCCTTTCAAAAATACATTTTCTGTATCCTATTTCCCTGGGGTCCTTGATACTCTCCATTTCTTAGAGTGCACCCCAATGTGGAGATAAGCTGTTGTTGCCTGGTGAGCCTAGAATTGCGGCAAGAAGAGTAGATTGTTTCACTGAAAATTTCTGCCATACTTTGGCAGCCTGTGAACTGTTCTGTTCTCTAAGGACTTGGATCCTTAACTAGAATCAGAGCAGCTACTCCCTGAGCCCATGCCTGAAGTGTTTCCCGTCTAGTGGCCCCTTACCTAGAGTACCTGCATATTATGAGCCAGCTGGGTTTGGATCCTAGTTCTACCATTTGTTACTAGCTGTGTGATTTTTGGCAGTTACCCTGTCTGCACTTTGATTTTTTCACTTGTTGCAAGGGGAGAATAGTACCAGCATCACAGGATTCTTGTGATAATTAATTTAGATGATTTAAGTTATTACCCTCTCATTTTATTTCTATTTAAATATTTATGTTAATAATAACTATACAGTGAGTGGAACTTTGGAAGAATCTAGTCCAGCTACTCATTTAGTACAAAAATTCTTTCATAATATTTTAAATATCTTACAGGTTGTCTCTATATGCTGCAGTTTGATTGGCTGTTTTCCAATGATTAATAGGAAATTGACTTGATGCTCGTTCCTAAGCATATTGTTGGATGGGTTGCTCATAGGGAGGTTTCTTAAAGCCAACAGACTCAGTTGATCGTCTTTTTGAATAGTTTTTTTTCCCCTAAGATACATATGCCTAGGCCCTACTCTATAAATATCCTAGAGTATAATCTTTGAGTGTTACATCTGTAAATGAGTACTTTCAATATCCCTTGGGTGATTTAAGATGTCTATCCAGGGTTTACTGCTGCTGAGTTAACTCCTTCCATGGTGTATGGGCCTCCCAATAGTCTCATTTGTTGTCTCTCCCCAGGCTTGTGTTCTGTGCTTAGTTTGTTTGAGTTAGGCCATACTTCAGTAAGAAACCCTCAAATCTCAATGGCTTATCTCAACAGATGTTTGTTTCTAGCTCATATAAAATCGGATGCTCATTGATGGGGGCTCTTTTTTTATCCAATTACAAAGGGATCCAAGCTTCCCCCCTCCCAGGCCACTGAATATCAACATGTAGCTTCCCAGGTTTCCACGCCAGAGGAAGAAAGAGCTGGAGGTGCATATTAGCTCTTCAAAGCTTCCTCCTGGAAATGAAACATGTCACTTTTGCTTATGGTCCATTGGCCAGAATTAGTAACATGACTCTCCCCTGATGCATGGGACACTGTGGAAACTGGATGAGCATCAGATCTTTATCACAGGCCTCTTGTGTAATTATCTCTTCCTGCTGATCTTCATAGTACTTATCATTGCCCACTATATTAAATATGCATTTTTATTGTTTATCTCTTGTTCTTACCACGTAGATCTTAAGCTCTTTGAGATCACATACTTTCTTTCAGTGCTCTATTTCCAGTGCCTACAATGGCACCTGATAAGTTTGTGGAGACTCAATAAACATTTGGTGACTAAATGAGCAGTGACTCTAGACACATGGATGAAGGGCCAGAGGTATATTATGGGATTTTATTGTATGTCAGTGTGTTTTGTAGATTGTGCTCTTTTCCCAGAGCTCATTTAAATGTTATTGAATCCAGTGAAAGATTAAAGAATAATAGGCTAATTAAGAAGAGAACATTGCTTGTGAATCCCCTACCGTTACTCATGAAGAGCATCTACCTTTGGCTGTGCTCTCCTAGAGTGATCAGCCCAGGAAAGGGCAAATGGAGTCAGCAAAGAAAGACGCTTTCTGAGGTTCCGCTGACAAAGCCAATAATAGATTTGAGTTGACAAAGCAGAAGGTGACATCACTGTAGGCCACTGTTCAGCTTTTCTTTGCTGAGCCTATGGAATTTGTGCAAGACTAGTCTATTGAAACTTTATAACCCTCATAAAATGGGAAAACTTTCTGCAGTAAATGCTTCTTATTGTTTTGAATACAGCACAACCCAATTAAAAGTAAGGTTTGTTATTAAAGTTGTATTACATAGTGATTAAGGCATGAGCTCTGGAATCAGACAGCTTTGGGTTTGAACCCTAGTCTACCACTTGCTGGCTTAAAATTTCCCAGGCTTCATCTGTAAAATATGGCTAGTAATTCCTACTCTCTTGAATTGTAATGAAATATAAATTGAATACATTGAAACTGTTTTTAAGGAGCTTAGGCTATTAGAAGACCTGGCACATTGTAAATGTAAGCAATTATTATCACATTCCATGATTCGATCATGTTTTCTGTACAGGCAGGCTACCGTCAGTAATGGTGGTTACCAAGGATGCAAGAGAATGTAAGGCAGCAGAGATGGGCCCTCCTTGGTGGATCACCCCTTGGCCTTCCAAGGCTGGCTATATGGCAGGCCTCCAGATCATAGTCACAGTTGCCTGGCCATGCACCTGAGCTCCATCAACATCTTGCCCTCCTTGTGTGCACTCAGCATTTCTGTTATCCAGAATGGGGAAGATCCAAGTGGGCTGCTTCATCACCATTTGATGCTCTCCTGTCACACCTCACCTCATCAGTATTTAGCTCAAGCTCCCAACTCTGGTCCAATCAGATTTCTCTCAACACAGAATGACCAGGGCAGTAGCAGCTTAAACAGAAATAACCATTAAGGCTACTTTCCATTATAGGACTTCCCTATAGCTCAAATGGTAAAGAATCTGCATGCAATGCAGGAGACCAGGGTTCGATTCCTGGGTTGGGAAGTTCCTCTGGAGAAAGGAATGGCAATCGACTCCAGTATTCTTGCCTGGAGAATTCTATGGACAGAGTAGCCTGACAGGTTGCAGTCCGTGGGGTTGCAAAGAGTCGGACACGACTGAGTGACACATATACACACACAATGAACACATATATACTTTCCTTTAAAAGGGACTGAATTCATGGCAGACTTGGAATGGGCAGATGCCTCTTCCTGATTTCTCAAAGCTTGACTCCACACAAAAAAGATTCACCCCTCTGATTTGTTTTTATGGGAAACTACCTTCTGAACAATCAGATTCTTTAGGAATGTTTGAAATAACATTGGGGGCAAGGTTTAGCCACCTTCTCACAATTATAAACATGAAATCTCCCCTTTAGAGTAGACAGACAAATCCTTGAGGGTTTCTTACATAAAATGCTTAAGATGATGGCCATTTCTCTCAAAAATCACTTCCAATTTTTGTTATATGCTCTCAGTTATCCTAAGTGGGGAGGAAACTTTGACATTCTTCCAATCCAGGGCAGTCCCTTGTCTGCCTGGGTCCCCTAGAAGCAGGCAGACTGGCACCAGGCAAGGGCAGGATTTATGCAGTATTTCTGTCCCCATCTAGGGAGGTTTCTTCTTGCTTATTTGGTAAATTTTGCTTCATCTTCTTTGTCTAACATTTTCATGCTTTCAAAAATAATTGTTCATTAGCCCACTCCAGAAATCCACACAGGGTATTTCACAATAATATTTAAGCACTGATGAAGTGCTTAAAATAGTATGTATTTTAATCATTCTTTAAAGAAAACAAGGTTAGAATTGACCCTTCAAATGCTTAATTCTTACCTATGATTTGAATGGGCACTCATGCTTCTTTTTTTTCAAGATATTTAAAATAGATTATTATAGAAAATTTCATAGATACATTGGAGAGAATAGTATAATGAATTTCCAAATATAGAGCTACAAAATTTAACAGTATCATTTTTATCGTGTTTCACCTAATTTTGGGGGGAGCATTTGAAAATTAAGTCACAGCCACCAATATGTTTCCTCTCCTAAATACTTCAGTGTACTCTCTAAAACCAGGAACATTTCTTACATAACAACAGGACCACTGTTACATCTAATGCCCAGTTCATATTTAAATTTCTTTAAGAATCCTCTACATTTTTTCAGTTGGTCACTTTTAATTAGCCAATGAACAAATATCCTTCTTCTATTTTTCAACTATACTAACTGTAATAAGAACATGAAACAGTGGAAACTTCCCTTGGTTAGTGTTTTATATGATGATTAGATATATTTTCTTTTTTCCCAATATTTAATATGAAAATTTTCAAGCATACAGACTAATAATGCAGAACAATTGAAAGAATTCTTCAGTGCGCACCTGTTTACATGGTCCTATTTTAAATTCTTTCCCTACCTTTTTTTTGTGACTGGGACTTGATAGTCTTTATACCTCAGATTCAGTGAGAAAGTGAGTATTCTATGGCTCCTTTTTAGGTGGAAGCCTTATATAATATTTGTAAAGCAGATGGATAATGTGCTGATTACTTTGCATGGTTTATAAATCTTGAGGGTATCTTCTCCAACTGGGTACCCCATGCCAACCTATAAATATTCTTAAGCTTGGCTTTCAGTTGACAGTATTTTTCTGGGGCATCCCCAGAGAGCCAGGTGCTGTGCTATTGACAGCGGCATCACCATTGTGGGTTAAGTGAGAAAAGAACAAGCCACCCCACTTAATAATGAAGCAATTGGAACAGGCAGTGTGTTTACACCTTATGCAATGTCAGTTGTATTTCAACAGTATCCAAAAATATCATGGAAAGGTACTTGGGAAAGAGAAAAACAAATCTGGTTTTTAAAATGTCTGTCTGAGGGTTGCTGCTGTTGCTATGGAGATCAGAGAAGCAGATTTTCACGGCTTTACCACACTGAGCTTGCTTCTGAACAGATTCATGAGACTGTGAGCTTTTTTTTCTCCTATTCCAGGTGGTTTTGTTAGACATAACCTCGCCTGAATAATATTAACATACCGCTTGTGTGAAAGCACGTTAGATGCTAATGCTTGGAGTTGTTTTTAGCAGAACAGTTTAACAATACTAGGTTCATTTTTCATCTGCATGTTTTTAAATAGTCTCATTCTCCTAATCAGCGTTAACATAGAGCTCAGCTTGGAGCATAAGGAAACGTCAGTTTAATATTTTAGTGCCATCTGCTGTAAGTTTCATGGCATTCTACCCCATCTGGTTTATTTGCAGCTATTCCTCCCCTCCTTTTTTTTAGTCTTAATAGAACACAGCAAATCTCTTTCCAAATCTTTTGTAATATTTGGCCCTGTTCCTTCCTGCTGATCACTGGCTGAGGCTTTCGTCAGAGGAATATATTCCCTTGGCTCTAGGTGTTCATTTCCTGAAGACTTCAGTTTCGATTTACTGGGATGTGCGCATGCACGCTTTCATATATGTGTGATAATTATCAAGCAGTTAACGCATCCCTAGACCTCTTCGCTTTATCTCAAATGATAGCCTGACTGTTGAGTGAATATTTGTAAATTCAGCAGCATCACTAGGTAAATAATTATTGAAAGCCTATTAACATGCCAAGCTTTTTCCTAGGCACAGTGGGAGTCAGGAGGAGAGTGGCAAATGAAGCAGATGCCCTGCTCCCATGAAGTTCAGTTAGTTGAGGAGTCTAACAATATACAGGGAAACACATATTATAGTATAGCGGTAAGTGCTGGGAATTAAAAAATAAAGCAGGCTAAGGGGAGCTGCTTTAAATAGGATGGTCAAAGATAGATGATAGAATTAAAATATTGTAATGAACACCTCTAACCTTAAGGTCACTAACAAGGACAACAAATGTGCCGTTCAACCCTGTGCCTTGAGGCTCTTGTTAAAGTCATCTTATTGTTAATCAGTTATCTTTTAACATTGAGCAGAAACATTACACAGATGAAAAATCTGTCCTTTAAGAGCTGTCAGATAGTTTGTGCTGTTGCTTTGGAACTTGGTGGACCTAGGATTTGATTTAGGTGAGCTGTAATTCAGCATGTGATTAGAACTCCTATATGTATCTAATTCTCTGCTAGGGTCTGTGGGGACACCCGAGGACTTTAAGTCAGAAACCTACTCTCCAGAAGTTGCTTTTAAGTGAATATTCCACTAACCCTCAACCCATCCAGGGGTTAGAATAAATACAAATGGAAATGTAAATAATAGCACCAGGTACCATTATGATTAATTCTCACTACAAATGCTGTCAGTTTCAAGTTCAATCATATTGGGTGTCAGAGGAGGGAAAAGTGTTAAGATGTCCAGTGCATTTCTCTGTACCTACCCTCTTTAAAGATTAGTTTGCACCAAAACATTGAGCACATGGAGATTGCTAATATTCCTGTCATTAGAAACAAAGGATTTTCTGAATTATGTAATTAGAGCTATGAACAACTCATGTGGATTCTGGTGTGTGTATTCTGTGTGTTTGTTCACACATGTTAATCTACTGCACGTTCAAGTGCGCGTTCATTCATTCAAGAATAAAATCTCTGGCACCTACTGCATGGTTGTGATGGGACTGTGTCCGGACAAAGATAATAAGATAACAGTCTTTGCCCACGAGGCATTTGTAAGGACAGACAAACACACAAATGAATGCAGTGAAGTGTTAGAGGAGCAATAAAAGCCATACCTTTCCTAGCTCTCTCTGTTACTGATCTACATGGCCATGGTTGAGATGTCGTATGAGTATTCTGACCTTACTGGCTTGATTTTCCAATATCTTAAAAAAATATGGGGCAGGGAAAGGTATTAGCAGAATAATGATTCCTATCCCTTTCTTACCTTGAGGAGAAAGATTGAACTGTCCTGAAGTGATGACAGTATTTGTTTTGGCTCACTGTGAAATGAGCCACATAAATAGAACCATTGCTTCAATAGCTTGAATACCATCACTAGATGCTATAGTGATAGTACACCAGTGGGAATTGAGCAAATGGTAAAAATGTCTTTTCTCCGTTTTTCTGTTTATACAGTGTACTTGAAGTCACTGGATAACTTCAGAGATTCATTAGCCTTCTGTATAATTAGATAAAAATGCTTACTTCAGTAGAGGCTGATCCCAGCCAGGGTAGCTGCAAAGTGAGGTGGGTTGGTGCTGTGTTCATTCCTAAGGATGCACAGCTCCTCTGCCCTATGCCTGGGAGCTTGTGGTAGGCTGCATGAAAGCAAAAGTAAAATTGATTTTGGGGACGGGGGAGGCTATTGAATGTCTTATTTATCCTCCACTCTCTGGAGTGCTTTTAATAAGGTTTTTCTGTGTATAAAGGAGAATTTAAAGTCCATTCTATTACCCTTACTGTATATAAAATTTTTATCCAGTTGAATACTACTTTTCAAAGCCAAGAAAGTGTTTGTTGGGCTAACTAAAATCTATAAATGCTGCTTTTTGCTGAGTGTTTATATTGATGGTCCAGCTTTCTGATTACTCACGTCTTCTCCCCTCCCCTGATCCAATATGCTCAGTTGGCATCAAAATGATATTTTTATGGTCTTTGGTACAACGTTTGTGAGAGGTGGATTTTCCTCCTGATCTTTGTGTCAGGGAAAGTCAGTAGTAGCAGCAGCTGCAGAAGGTCAAACTCCACGGAAAAACACTGGCTCTTTCCAGATGCTTTTCTCTTCTCTCTTCTCTCTTCTCTCGTCCCTCTCACTAACTGGCAGCTTGATTATTTCTATAATTTCCTTTTATCTTCCCAGGTGGTGCAGTGACTAAGAATTCGCCTGTTAATGCAGGAGATGTGAGACACTCAGGCTCAATCCCTGGGTCTAGAAGATTCCCTGGAGTAGGAAATGACAACCCTCTCCAGTATGGCTGGAAAATTCCATGGGTTCGCAAAAAGTAGCACACAACTCAGCACACACACATAATTTCCTTTACTTCTCTGCTGTCTACACAGGACAATTCTGAATTCAAAAAAGAAAAACCTGGCCATCACTTTATTCTTTGTAGGGTCATCCTGTCAATGGAAACAAGGACTAGTGTGTAGATGCTGTTGACTCGAGGCCTCTGGAGTTCTAAAAGCTGACTTTTAGGTGCTAGCAGGTTTTCAAAGCTCTGACTGTTTCTGTTTCTCCTTCCCCTGATGGCAGACCATACTGTGCCCACTGCTTTTTCACTCCATCTTCACAAAGGCATAAGGAGTAGTTTGCTGAGAGGGAACATTGTTAAATATTGGATGGGATTTTTGAGCAATGTTGCTTAATCTCAGTAGATCTCTGAACCTCACAAAAATTTGACTATTTGGGGGTTGTTCATAAAAGGATTAGAATTCTTGAATTTTTATGATGGAACCATGATATGGTCTGAATATTTGTGTTCCTCTCCAAAATAAATTCCTGTGTTGGAATACTAATTCCCAAAGGTTATGAGGTGAAGTTTTGAGAAATGCTTAAGAAACCATTGCCTGTCCAAAGTCATGAAGATTTACTCTTGTGTTTTCTTCTAAGAGTTTTATATTTTTGGCTCTTAAATTTAAGTCTTTGATGCATTTTGAGTTAATTTTTCATTTAGTGTGAGATAGGAGTCTGACTTCATTCTTTTGTATGTGAATATCCAGTGGAGGTGATGAAATTCCAACTGAGCTATTTCAAATCCTAAAAGATTATGCTGTGAAAGTACTTCACTCAATATGCAAGCAAATTTGGAAAACTCAGCAGTGGCCACAGGACTGGGAAAGGTCAATTTTTGTTCCAGTCACAAAGAGAGGCCAAAGAATGTTCAGACTACCATACAGTTGTACTCATTTCACATGCCAGCAAGGTAATGCTCAAAATCCTTCAAGCTAGGCTTAATAGTACATGAACCGAGAACTTCCAGATGTATAAGCTGGATTTAGCTTGTACAAGCCAACATTCATTGAATCCCAGAAAAAACAAGGGAATTAAAAATATATATATATATCTACTTTTGCTTCATTGACTATGCTAAAGCCTTTTACTATGTGGATCACAGCAAACTGTGGAAAATTCTTCAAGAGATGGGAATACCAGACCACCTTACCTGCCTCCTGAGAAACCTGTATACAGGACAAGAAGCAACAGAACTGGACATGGAACAACAGACTGGTTCAAGATTGGGAAAAGAGTACGTCAAGTCTTACTGTATATTGTCACCCTGCTTATTTAACTTGTATGCAGAGTATATCATGCGAAATGCTGGGCTGGATGAAGCATAAGCTGGAATCAAGGAGTGCTGGGAGAAGTATTAACAACCTCAGATATGCAGATGATTCCACTCTAATGGCAGAAAGTGAAGAGAAACTAAAGAGCCTCTTGATGATGGTGAAAGAGGAGAGTGAAAAAGTCATCTTAAAGCTCAACGTTCAAAAAACGAAAACCATGTCATCCGGTCCCATCACTTCATGACAAATAGATGGGGGAAAAAGTGGAAACAGTGATAGATTTTCTTTTGGGGGGCTCCAAAATCACTGTGGATGGTGACTGCAGCCATGAAATTAAAAGACACTTGCTCCTTGGAAGAAAAGCTGTGACAAACCTAGACAGCATATTAAAAAGCAGAGACATTACTTTGCCGACAAAGATCCTTCTAGTCAAAGCTATGTTTTTTTTCAGTAGTCATGTACAGTTGTGAGAGTTGGACCATAAAGAAGGCTGAGTGCCAAAGAATTGATGTTTTCAAATTGTGGTGCTGGAGAAGACTCTTGAGAGTCCCTTGGACAGCAAGGAGATCAAACTAGTCAATCTTAAAGGAAATCAACTCTGAATATTCGTTGGAAGGACTGATGCTGAAGTGGAAGCTACAACACTTTGGCCACCTGATGCGAAGAGCTAACTCATTGGAAAAGACCCTAATGCTGGGTAAGATTGAGGACAGGAAGAGAAGGGGGCAGCAGAGGATTGGAAGGTTGGATAGCATCACTGACTTAATCAATAGACATGAGTTTGGGCAAACTCTGGGATATAGTGAAGGACAGGGAAGCCTGGTATGCTACTGTTCACGGGGTCGCAAAGAGTCAGACACAACTTAGTGACTGAACAACAGCATCCAGTTGTTCAGGAACCATTTGTTAAAAAGGAAGTTTTCCTTTGAAACATCTTGTTATCCTTGTCAAAAAACAATTGAAAACTTCCCTGGTGGTAGAGTGGATAAGAATCTGCCTGCCAATGCAGAGGACATGGATTCAATCCCTGGCCCAGGAAAATTCCATATACCACGGAGCAACTAAGCCCATGGACCACAACTACTGAGGCTGCATGCTGTAACTACTGAAGACCATGTACCTAGAGCCTGTGCTCCTCAACAAGAGAAGCTACCGCAGTGAGAAGCCCAAGCACTGTAACTAAGAATAGCCCCTACTCACCACACCGGATAAAGCCTGCTCACAGCAGCAAAGATCCAGCACAGCAACGAAGATCCAGCGCAACTAAAAATAAATTAAAAAATTATTAAAAGAGAACAATTGACCATAAATGTGGGACTTTATTTCTAGATTATCAGTTATATCCCATTGATTATATTTCTAGCCTTATGCTAGTACCATACTATTTTGATTAATGTAGCTCTGTATAGGGCTTCCCTGGTGGCTCAGACAGTAAAAAATCTGCCTGCAAAATGGGAGACCTGGGTTTGATCCCTGGGTTGGGAAAATCCCTGGGAGGAGAGCATGGCAACCCACTCCAGTATTCTTACCTGGAGAATCCCCATGGACAGAGGAGCCTGGTAGGCTGCAGTCCATGGGGTCGCAGAGTCAGATATGACTGAGCCACAAAGCATTGCACAGCTCTGTATAAGTGAAATCTAGAAGTGTAAGCCCTCTAACCTTTTCTTTTTCAATATTGGTTTAGCTGTTCTGGGTTCTTTGCATTTCCACATGAGTTTTAGAATCAACTGAAAAGCAGAAATTGATAAAGGTTGCTTGGATCTTGATAGGGATCCCTTGATAAGGATTGTGTTGAATTTGTAGTTTGGGGAATATTGCCATGTTAACAGTATTAAGACTTTTCATTCATGAACATGGGCTATCTTTCCATTTAATTATAACGGAAAATAATTGTTAACAATTTAACAATTTAGTTTCAACTATTAAATTAATTGTTTTGTAATTATCTTTGCATAAGTGAAAGTGAATTCTCTCAGTCATGTCCTACTTTTTGCGACCCCATGGACTGTAGCCTACCAGGGTCCTCTGTCCATGGGAGCTTCCAGGCAAGAATACTAGAGTGGATTGCCATTTCCTTCTCCAGGGGGTCTTCCCAACCCAGGGATTGAACCCGGGTCTTCCGCATTGTAGACAGACGCTTTACCGTCTGAGCTACCAGGGAAGTTGAAACCATCTTTGCATAAGTCTTGCACTTATTTTATTAAATTTATCCCTAATTACTTTATTCTTTTGATGCTTAGTATAGCACCACTCATTAGTTTTTAAATATAATTTTATTGGAACACAGCATACTGAATTGCTTACATATTGTCTTTGGCTTTTTTGCTACAAGGGCAGAGAGGAGAGGTTGCCACTGAGACCATGTGACCCACAAAGTCTAAAGTATGTACTCTTTGGTCTTTTACAGAAGAAGTTTGCTAATCTTTGTCTTAGAATATAATTCAGTTTTGGAAAATGCCACTTGTTTTCTTTTTCTCCCTCAGAGATGCTATGTGGTAAAATGGAAGAAAACTCAGAGTTATTTTATTTAATGTTATGTGTGTGTGCGTGTGCTCAGTCGCTCATACAAATTATATTAGATGGGATGAGTTGTGGAGTTAGTGAGAGCTGAGTCCAGTACTGGGCCATCACTTTCTATCTGGTCTCTCTGAAATTCTGTCTCTCCCCCTTGAAATTTTAGTATGCTTTTCTTAAGAGGGCAGAAAGTGACTTACTAATGTCATAGGTTATAGCCTATGTTAAGAACTGGGCCTAGAACTCTATAAACTGCTACCCTTTTGTCCGTTTTCATTTCCAGTGACTGGAAGTTAAATTCTTGTGTGTGTGTGTCTGTGTGTGTGCTCAGTTGCTCAGTTGTATCCAACTCTTTGCAATCCCATGAACTGAAGCCTGCCAGGTTCCTCTGTCCACCAAATTATCCAGGCAAGTATACTGGGACAGATTGCCATTTCCTCCTCCAAGCGATCTTCCCAACCCTGGAATCGAACCTGCATCTCTTGCATCTCCTGCATTGGCAGGCAGATTATTTACCACTGTGTCACCTGGGAAGCCCATTAAATTCTTACCAGGAGATGTAAGCTAAAAGTTGCTTTCTCCCTGTTTCCCTCACTACGTTCTTAATATCAACTTGCTGGATGCACCTTTGTTACTTATTAAACCATTTTCTTCTTTTTCATAAAAACTTAAGTGCAGAAAAATATGCTGGTTACTCAATATTTAGGTGATTTTGGAACAAGTTTTGTTTTATACTTAAGAAAAAGATGTTACCTCCATTTCTTTTTTCTTTTTTTTTTTTTAATAGACTGCTTTGGGGCATATAGATACTTTAACAGTATTGATTCTTCCAATCCATGAACATTGAATATCTTTCCATTTTTTGGTGTGTATTCTTCAATTTCTCTCATCTGTGTCTTAAAGTTTTCTGAGTGCAAGTCTTTTACCTTCTTGGTTAGAATAATTCCTAGGTATTTTATTCTTTTTGATGAAATTGTAAGTGAGATTTTCTTAATTTTTTTCCTGCTAGTTTGTTATTAGAAATGCCACGGATTTCTGTATATTTATTTTGTATCCTGTGACTTTGCTGAATTTATTTAATAACTTTACCACTCTTTTGGTGGAGTCTTTAGGATTTTCTATATGTAGTATTATGTCATCTGCAAATGGTAACAGTTTTACTATTTCCTTTCCAATTTGCATGCCTTTTATTTCTTTTTCTTGATTAATTGCTGTGGCTAGAACTTTCAATACTCTGTTGAATAAAAGTGATGAGATTGAGCATCCTTATCTTGTTCCCAATCTTAGAAGAAAAGCTTTTAGCTTTGATTTCTTTGATGGCCCGTTTGTGGTTTAGCAGCATGTTGTTTAATCTCTATATTTTGTGGTTTTTCATGCTTTTTTATTCTTGTGATTCTTTTCTAGTGTCATACCATTGTTTTGGGAAAAGATGCTTGGTACACTTTAAACCTTCTGGAATGTATTGAGACTTGTTCTGTGTGAGATAATTTCTAAAAAGCTTTTTAATTTGGTAAAAAATTAGCACACATGCTATTGTTCTCAAAATGAATAAGGAGATGTATCACGGTGGTATGAATGGGTAGAGCCAATAGTCTATTTTACCAAGATAGGAGAGAAAGAAAACTTGGAAAGTTTAAAGAACAGTTGGGTTTTCTAAGATAATCTAGTTTTGGAGAGGGGATCAGGGCAAGAATGAATAAAGGCAGAGGTACATGATAGAGCTGCTGCTAAGTCACTTCAGTCCTGTCTGACTCTGTGCGACTCCATAGATGGCAGCCCACCAGGCTCCTCCGTCCCTGGGATTCTCCAGGCAAGAACACTGGATGGGTTGCCATTTCCTTCTCCTGTTACCTCCATTTCTTAGGTAATGGCATTCTAACCTGGTTCATACACATGTAGAACACTTTTATATTAGCCACAATGAGATGGAAAAACATAGCTGTTTCAGACACCAGAAGCGTATTGCCTGTGGTGTCTATTTTGTTGATATCAATGACAACAGGCTTCCAGCTGGAGAAGATTCAAATGGGTTTCCACTTGCTCCTTTATTTAAATCTACTCTAGAAAAACATTGTACCAAAACAGATAAAAATATTACTCAGCAACTCTGGTTGTACAGGTATTAATAAAATAGACTACCACTCACCACTAAAAGTTTCAAAATGCTTCAGAAGCATGGTTATCTGGAAACAATGATTATCTAAGAAACAAATCTTAAATCTAGTGCTTACAGAAAGATAGAGGACTTTCTCAGTCACAATATATTTTTAGCTTGATTCTTAATGCTTTACAAAAAGTAGGTATTGTAATCTATTAATAAAATGACAGACTATTATGACTACTCATTCTTTCAGTGGGATGTAATACTAGAAATTGTCACTGTTGAGATGACATTATCTTTTTCTGGAACCTCCATTTTTTTAAACTCAAATGATCAAAGATCTCAGAATCAGAGAATTTCTGGATTGGAGGGATCTAAAACTTTATGATTCTTAGTGACAGGAAACGCACTGCTTCCAAGCCTACTTCCCATCTTTAGTCAGTTCTTATTAATATATTTATCTCATATGTTGATGATATTTATTGTGGTTGGAATTTTGGGTGGAAGTACTAGACCTTGCATTTTATTGCTGCTAAACATGATCTTGTTAGGTTAACCCCATTTATCTAGTCTGTCAAGATTTGAGAATGTTCTTTCACTCAATGCCGAAGAATTGATGCTTTTGAACTGTGATGTTGGAGAAGACTCTTGAGAGTCCCTTGGACTGCAAGGAGATCCAACCAGTCCATCCTAAAGGAAATGAGTCCTGAATATTCATTGGAGGGACTGATGCTGAACCTGAAACTCCAATACTTTGGCCACATGATGCAAAGAACTGTCTCATTGGAAAAGACCCTGATGCTGGGAAAGATTGAAGGCAAGAGGAAAAGGGGACGACAGAGGATGAGATGGTTGGATGGCATCACTGACTCAATGGACATGAGTTTGAATAAACTCCAGGAGTTGGTGATGGACAGGGAAGCCTGGCGTGCAGTAGTCCAAGGGGTTGCAAAGAGTAGGACATGACTGAGCGACTGAACTGAACTGAACTGAGCTTTCACTCAGTGCGTACGCCATCTCTGCCGATTTTTACATTATCTGTAGGTATGATCCCTAGCTTCCTACTTAACGTGGATGGAAGGTTTGGGAGCCCAAATTCTATGATGGGCTATTAGAATATTTTTCAGATTTAAGTTCAATTATGTAAGCATTTATTCAGCATTTGCTTGGTAATAAATAGTACTGTCAGTTGAGAACTCAATGATAATAAGCAAGATAGGATGGTGCATGCATGTGTATTCTGTCACTCAGTCATGTCCGACTCTTTGTGACCCAATTGACTGCAGCCCACCAGGCTCTTTTGTCCATGGAATTTTCCAGGCAAGAATACTGGAATGGGCTGCCATTTCCTTCTCCAGGAAATCATCCCAATCCAGGGATCAAACCCACGTCTCCTGCATTGGCAGGCAGATTCTTTACCACTGAGCCACTTGAGAAGCCTGATAGGATGGTAGTCTCAAGAAAATCATTACTCTATATAGAGGGAAGGACATCTATACAGATAACCACAGTGTACAATAATGAATAGAATACAAAGATATGAACATGGAACACAGAGGAGAGGCCAGTAATTACGTGGGGAAATTAATGATGTGTACCGAAATGAGATGATATTTGAACCAGTCTTGAAAGAGGGTGAGGTGTTTTTGAGAGGAAGGGAGGGGGAGAGTCTGATTGCTGTTCATTAATCAGCATTTATTCACAGCAAAACAAGTGTTGTTTTTTTTTTTGAGAACTCTTTACCTGGGGAACAAGTAGACTAGAAAAAATGAGATTCTACCACGTAACCTAATGTAACCAACATAACCTAAACTTGAGATTATCCAGTGGTTACTTCACAGCATTACAGCAGTCATGTTCTTTGAGAATAAGCAGTTTCATTTAAAAAGTTTCTAGATCATGTATTTCCTGCTCTTTGCCTATTGAGGTTGATGAAGAAGGTCTTACTGATGTAATGTTTCTTAGACTTAGGGTCTAGGAGCCTAGAATAGGAAATCCTGAAAAATTGTTTCTTCATCTATCCTTATTGATCTGAATCTCTGCTTTGTGACAGACTCATCCATCTTGGAGGAGCAACTCTTGTCTAGATTACGTCCTTTGACTGTTAGGTTATAGTAGCTTCCAGCTTCTTCAGTGAATATTTAGGACCCCTGAGAATCACAGGGGGTTCCATACTTTTGTAGAAATTCATAAGTTTGTTGCTAACAGCATGTGAATTTGTCACCAGGTCTTCTGGCCCTGATCCCAGGATCAGTTCATGTAGCTGTAGTCAGCTGCATTTGCCATTTAACATCTCTACAAGGACAATCAATTCAGCAACAGATTTTCTCCTTTAAAAAAATGAAACAAAATTACAACAGCCTCTCTTCTTTCACAATGAGACCTAAGAATACACACACACACACACACACACACACACACACACACACACACACACACACACACACAAAACTTGTCCTTTTATTAAGTTATGCTATTGACCTTTTAAGTGATATCTTGGCCCTGGGAATGATAAGTGACTTGGGCAGAAAGCCATCTGAAGACACCATGGTAATTCTGCTGTTGGCCAAGTCATTCATTTAGTTGGAAGTGACCATGCATTTAGTAATGATCCTGCAGCTTTAAAAGCAAAGTCATTCTACCTGAGGCCTCAGCATAAAGGCACATGACCTTGTCCTCTGCCAGGCAGGTAAATGCAGGTATTAAATTGCTGTTGACAGTGGAAAAGTCGGGAAGTTTAAAACTTAGCTAAATTGTTGGAAACTTAGCTGAATACTTGCTCTGAGATAACTTCACCGGCTAAATCTGTCTAAATCTCCAGGGAGGCCAAGAATAAAATGAGAGCCCTAAGAAATAAAATTTTTAAAACCACACTAAATTTCTACTAGCTTGCTATTCTTTGTAGTTTTATCATCATTTTAAATTACAGATTTATTCCTGTATTCATTCATTAATGAGTATATCCCTGATAGAGTGTAAGCTCTAGAAGGGTGTAAGCATTGTTTTGTTTGTCACTGTTTATATGTTTACCACCTAGCACAGTGTCTTCCTTGACCTGAAAGAACTCGAGATCCAGTAGAAGAAAAGTCACAGTTACTAGTTGCTTCTTCTGCCTTTGCCTTCTGAATCTATAGTCTGGCATCCTTGTTGGTTCTGCATACATCAGCCTAGAGCTGAATGTTCCTGGAGAGTAGTACCCCTAGTGAAGATTGTTAAGACAAAGTGAATGCTGAGAAGACTCTACCTTGGTGATCCCTTTCCTTCTTGTCAACTCCTATTCAAAAGCAAACGTGAAAGCAGCATTTATAGACAACATATCTAGGATGAGAAATAGTGGATGTAACTCACATGTATTTTCTCTCAAACTCTTCTTTGTCTGTTAGTTAAACAATTAATAGGGAATTCCATTATGCATACATTTATTCTTTTTACTCATTCAATAAACATTATTAAATGCCTATTATTTACAAGCCTTGTACTAGGTTCCAAATGAAAATAATGAGTAAATAAAATTATGAAAAACCAATTATCATTTCCCTTCAGGGGGTTCCCTCCTAGGCTGGGGGACAGTGTGTTGGTGGATATCAAACTGGAAGGTTGACCAGGGTGGCTTGGAGAATTTACTTGCTTGAAGGAAGTGTACATGGTAGCAATTGAGAGTGCCTCTGGGTTCCATTTCACCACTATTTGGTCACCCTTTGGTTCTTCCACGTAAAGACTGCTTAAGATTACCACTCCCCCACCCCACCCCCACATCATCATTCTAATGTGTGGTCAATATATATTAAGATTTTGGGCCAAGTCAACATATCATTTGAATATTTTTATAGGCTCAATCTGTAAAGTGCTAGAATTTTTCTGATATTGATAGGTAAGTGGATAGATAGATTCGATACAGTTAAATAGAAACTGTGCTGAAATAATGAAATGTCGGAGTCAATAAAGTCAGAAAAGTAAAAGATTATTCTTAATTTATGTGAACAAAGCAGATGGTAAATTCTTTTGTCACTCCTTAAATCCATAATTCTCTGGCTTCTTCTAGTTTATAACAAATAAATCCCAGAGCTCAGTGGTTTACAAGAAGAAATAGTTTTTCTTCTACACGTTATATCACTATTTGGCTCTGCTTCAAGGCTATGGTTTTTCCAGTAGTCATGTATGGATGTGAGAGTTGGACTATAAAGAAAGCTGAGCACCAAAGAATTGATGCTTTTGAACTGTGGTGTTGGAGAAGACTCTTGAGAGTCCCTTGGACTACAAGGAGATCCAGCCAGTCCATCCTAGAGGAGTTCAGTCCTGGGTGTTCATTGGAAGGACTGATGTTGAAGCTGAAACTTCAATACTTTGGCCACCTGATGCGAAGAGCTGACTCACTGGAAAAGCCCCTGATGCTGGGAAAGATTGAGGGCAGGAGGAGAAGGGAACAACAGAGGATGAGATGGTTGGATGGGATCACCAACTCAATGAACATGGGTTTGGGTAAACTCCAGGAGTTGGTGATGGATAGGGAGGCCTGGCGTGCTGCGGTTCATGGGGTTGCAAAGAGTTGGACACGATTGAGCAACTCAACTGGTACTGAACTGAAACTTTGGTGGGCCCGGCTCCATGTGCTTTTCTATTTTGGAACCCAGGTTAAAGGAGACATGCTGTTCTCCTGGTTCAAGTACAAATGAAGCAAGAGGGCCCCAGCCCAGCCGCACTTCACATGAAATTTTTGCTCAGATGTGGAAGATGAATGTTCTCTCACATACCATTAGCTGAAGTATGCCATATTACCAAGTCTGAAGTCAATGGTTGGATCAGCAAGATGAAAGAAAAGAGAAACAAATAATGTACCAAACAAATAATTACAGACTATCAATCAGCATTAAAACTGTAGTCAAACTCCTTGGACTTTCTGGCATTCAGCTACATTGCTATAAAAAATCATGTTCTGTTTTGAAAATACTGAAATTAAAAACCTTTTAGTTCAATGTATACTGGGGAGATTTGTGAGGATTTAACCACACAAAGAACCCACCCAAGATATAATATGCAGTTTAAGTAGATACATAAGCTGGATAGTGTCACTGTTGCCCTAAATGAGTAAAAATGGAAGGATCTAAGAAACCATTTGTGTTATGAGCATTATTTGAATAATGTTAATGTCAGTGATCATTGTTGGCATTAGAATAAAATACTTTCTTGAAATGTATAATTAAAGAATTTAATAAGTTTAAGTCAACATTAATCTTCTGACTATGATGAATATTATCTAGAAAATGCAGAAATGTCCCATTCCAGAGTAAACATTGCAGAGAAGTCAGCTGTAGGTCATTTCAACAAATGCAGCAATATTAATAATACAGTCAATTCAAATGAAGGATTTAATTCAAGGTCTGAGAAAATATATTGCTAATCAGACTATTCCATATTATTTAAGGTATTTTTAATATACTGTTGCTGTGTCAGAGTGACCAGATTAATCCGATCAGGTCTGAAGACATAAGACACTTTCTAATAAACAATGATAAATGTTGACTGAGCCTACGACTTTCGAAGAGTATACAAATGGATTTAATATATCTGTGAGAGTGAACAAGCTATATCTTTTTTTAATCTGGAAACCTCAGTTTCTGCTTAGGCACATAAAATGATTGGCTGTTGGTATATGGCAGTAGTTTTCTATTCATGATAAAGTAGGGACACACTCCTCAAATGCAGAGATACAGATTAATCATGTTCTTTAATATGATTATATGGATACTTATCAATCAGTGAAAGGCCCCTCTCTGATTTTGTGTTATTTGGTTTTGCCTCTTCTTTCTGCTGACTCACTCCCATTCCCTTGTCCTTCTCATCATCCATTCTAATGGGACTGATATATATCCTTGGGTTTGTGTGTATAAACTAGATGTGTGGTGTAAGTGTTTTGAAGTTAAAAAAGTGATGCTGTGCTCCAATTCTCATTTCGTTTCTTATATATTCTACTTCAACTATGTTACATGTGCAACTAGTTCATTTCTCCCAACTACTGCATAATATCTCATTGTGTACTTCCGTCAGAGTACACTTCTGCATTCATTCCTTGCTCCCTGATGATGGACTCCTAGGTGGCTTCCAATCCCCCACTGCCATTCATACACAACACTAATATAAGTATCCCACATGTGTCTTCTTGTAAACCTATGGCAGAATTTCTATAGTCTATACATAATATGAAGGGATTGCTACTTCATTAGGTATTTGCATATCTCATTTCATACTGTTCATGGGGTTCTCAAGACAAGAATACTGAAATGGTTTGCCGTTCCCTTCTGCAGAAGAACTAAAGAAGCCTCTTGGTGAAAGTGCAAGAGGAGAGTGAAAAAGTTGGCTTAAAACTCAACATTCAGAAAACTAAGATCATGGCATCCAGTCCCATCACTTCATGGCAAATAGATGGGGAAACAATGGAAACAGTGACAGACTTATTTTCTTGGGCTCCAAAATCATTGCAGATGGTGATTGCAGCCATGAAATTCAGCCCAGTTAAGGTATTGTTGAACTGAAACTCATTGAATTTCATTGAATTCATTCAATTGAATTCCTTGCATTCATTCAGTTGAATTCAATGAGTATCATTGAACTGAAATTCAGTTCAGTTCAGGTATCAGCCATGATACCTCAGTTCAGTTCAATTCAGTTCATTCGCTCAGTCATGTCCAACTCTTTGTGACCCAATGGATTGCAGCCCGCCAGGCTTCCCTGTCCATCACCAACTCCCAGAGCTTGTTCAAACTCATGTCCATTGAGTCAATGATTCCATCCAACCATCTCATCCTCTGTCGTCCCCTTCTCCTCCTGCCTTCAATCTTTCCCAGCATCAGGGTCTTTTCAAATGAGTTGGCTCTTCGCTTCAGGTGGCCAAAGTATTGGATGTTTAGCTTCAGCATCAGTCCTTCCAGTGAATGTTCAGGATTGATTTCCTTTAGGATTAACTGGTTGGATCTCCTTGCAGTCCAAGGGACTCTCAAGAGTCTTCTCCAACACCACAATTCAAAAGCATCAATTGTTTAGCACTCAGCTTTTTTTATGGTCCGATTCTCACATCCATACATGACTAGTGTAGGAAAAACCATAGCTTTGACTATATGTACTTTTGTTTGCATACCTAATTTACCTAAATACTGCTAGGTTTTTCTCCAGATTACTTGAATCGGTTTACATTTCTACTACTCAGGCATGGAAAGGTTTTATTTCCTCTTCCTCGCCCCTCTATTCTTGCTAACATTTGGTATTATCTGAATTTCTAATTCTGATGAATCTGACAGAAATAAAAGACTCTTTCTTTTTCTTAGTGCAAGTGTGGTTGAGCATCTCTTTATGTACTTGTTAGCTGTTCAGGCTTCCTTATATGTGAATTGGCTAGTTATATATGATTTTCCATCTTTTTCTTATTTATTCTCTTATTGGTTTAGACCTTCCTCTAGTTTGTCACCTATTTGTTAACTCTATTATGCAGTTTGTTGAACAAAAATTCTTATTTTAATGTAGTCAAATTTTCAGATTTTTCACCTTGTGGTTTCTGCTTTTTGGTTAAAACACATTTTCAAGGTACAAAGTTATTTTATTGCGTTACCTTTTACTATCTAGATTTACTTTTACATCTAATTACTTAATCCATTTGTAGTTTACCTTTAAATATACTATGAGTTAAGAATCTAGCATTCTGTACTTCATATGTAATGAGTTGATTTTCTCAGCAGAATTTATTGGGCAGTTTAATCCTACTTTGCAGAACCCATGGTACTACCTTTATCATATATCAAGTTTAAATCTGTGGTTCTGTTCATGAACTCTTGATTCTCTTCCATTGGTTTAATTTTCCATTCTTGTGTCAAAACATTTGTTTTATGGCTAGTATAGTTGACTTGGTTTTGATGGTTCTTTATTCTTACATATAAGTTTTGCAATAAATTTTTTAGATTGTTCTAAAATCATACTGGAATTTTTATTAGGATTGAATTGAACTCATGTATTCAACTAGGAGAAAGTTGATGCTTTATAATCTTAAGTTTTTCATTCATGCACAGAATATGTGTCTCCACTTACTTGAGTCTTTTGTTTGTTTGTTTGTTTATTGGATTTTCAATGGAGTCTAAAATTTTTCTACATAAAGATCTCGTACCTTTTAGGCTAATTCCAGTATTTTTCATTGCTACTGTAAATTCAACAGTGTATTTTTTGTTGGCTGTTGTTGGTATAGAGGAATGCTCTGTGTGTATACCCGTGTGTGTGTGTGTTGGTCACTCAGTCGTGTTCGACTCTTTGCCACCCCATGGACTGTAGCCCACCTGGCTCCTCTGTCCTTGGGGTTCTTCAGGCAAGAATACTGGAGTGGGTTGCCATATATACATATATATTTTATATCTGACACATTTGCCATCTCACGTGCTAGTTCCATATCATGTCTGTTGAATCTTTGGGGATTTCTGTATAGGTGATCAAAATTGTCTTCTGCTTAATCATAAAAGGAATGCATTTAAACTTTCTCCATTAAATATGATGTCTGTAATTTTATTTCTACATACGGTTATAATCAAGGAAATTTCCCTTGATTCCTACTTCTCCAATATTTTTTAGTCATAAATAGGAATTTAACTTTAAAGTTTTTATCCACATCTACTAAGATAATCATGTGATTTTTCTCTTTTGGTCAATTAATGTAGTAGATTTAAATTGATAGATTTTCTAAAGTTAAACAGTCTTACATTCCTAAAATAAACTCTGGTTTGATTACTGTTTTATATAGCATTTTAATATCTAATTGGTTAGCTAATATTTATAAATTTGATATTCATGTCAATATTAGCAACTGCTAACACTTGCAGGGGTCCCCAATCTCCAGGCTGTGGACTGGTACCATCTGTAAGATCAATGGTGGCATTAGATCAGAAATAAAGTGCACTATAAATGCAATGTGCTTGAATCATCCTGAAACCACTGTCCCCACACACAACCATGGTCCACAGAAAACTCCTCTTCCTTGAAACCAGTCCCTAGTGCCAAAAACGTTGGGGATCTCTGACTTATAGGACATTTACTTATAGGATATTTACTTATTTATAGTATATTTCATACCAGGTGCTGACCAAGGACTTGGACACACTCACAGCTTACGACATACATACTAATACTTGTCATTCTCATTTTACTGATGAGGAGACTAAGACACAAGGAAGTTAAGTAACATTCCCAAGGCTACACAGCTGGTCAGTGGTGAAGCTGCAGTTGGAACTCAGAGAGCCTGACCCTGGAATCTCTGTACCTGCATGCTATGCTTTACTGCCTCTCATAAATGACCGGAACCTGCAGTCGTTTCTCGTGCACTGCCCTCACTCATCCCATTTTGGAATCAAGATTATACTTGCAACATAGAATTATGTGGATAGTTTTCCCTCTTTGTTTCTGGAACAACTTGCATGAAATAAGCATCATCTAATCTTTGAAAGTATGATAGAAATGAAATGTACAGCACCCTGGAATCTATGAGTTTCTTTTATGGAGGAAGTCTTTGATTACTATTTCAGTTTCTTTGAAGACTGTTGTTTAGTGTGAGATTTTGTCTCCTTTTTGTACTAATTTTTACTGTACTTCCCCCAAATGCATGCCTTTTATTCTAGTTTCTGTATAACTGATACATAGTTGCCCATAGTATTATTTTGTAATCTCTGTTGTGTTTGTAGCTATTTCTTCTTTGTCATGTTACATTTTATTTATTTTCTTCTTCTTTCACCTTTCCTTGATCAATCCAGTCTGTTTTACTAATCTTTTCAAATAAGCAGATTTGGGTTTTTCATCTTCCCCATTTTTTATATTTTCTTCTCTATTTATTGATATATTTTCATATTATTTCCTTCTCACTTGTTCTTTGGATTTCTTTCTGTTGCTCTTCTAACACTTGAGTTAAAAATACAACTCATTTATTTTTAGTTTCTTATTTTCTGACTAATATATTTAAAACTCTCACAAATTTTGACATGTCTTTTTCACTGTCATTCAGATGTAATTTTTTATAGTTTCCCTATGATTTTTAATTTTATTACATTTTAGTTAATCTTGAATGTCGATAATGTTGATTCTTTGAGATTTATTAAGGTTTTCATTGTGCCCTGGCAAGTAGTGTATTTTTGCAAATGTTTCATGTATGCTTAAAGAAAACAAAATATATATTCTCTGTTGGATATAAAGTTCTCTATTAGTTTGAGCTAAATTGTGATATTTAAATCTTATAAAATTTTGTTAATATTTTGTGTGCTTGATCTATGAGCTTCTGTTCAGGGTTCATTATTCTGTGCAGCTTTGATTTTTGCTTAATCATTTTACCCCATAGTTTGATCAGTTATGTTTTATTTATTTTGAGATTCTAGCTTGGGCCTCTCATAGTAAGCCTAGGGAGTGGCAAAGAGAGCGTTCTTCAGAGTAGAGGGTCTCTGCTGTTATGGTCTGGGCTTGATGTTCCCTCCTGCCCCGCCAGCTCACCACTGACCGCCTCTACCCATCACTCAACCAAACCACCCCCAAATGCCTTTACCTTTCTGGAAGCCTCTCTGTCTCTTCACCCTAGAGGGTGGGGGAATGCTCTAGTGCCACCCTGAGAGTGGGTATTGCTGTTTTTCTGCCTCCGGTGATCTACCCCAGGGCAGTAAGGGGAGAAGAAAACTAAGACACTCCATTCCAGTCTTTCCCCTGTGGTTGCCTGTCCTCTCACTCTGGACTACTATCTGCTGTGCACACTAGAACCCAAACACTACTCTCCTTGAAAGGATTTCTCAGTCTGTATATGAGTTTCCACGATCCATTACTCCTTTTTCTTTCTGTGGCATCTCCAGCATTGGGTTTGGGAGAAAGAACAAGGAACTAGTATAAGTTCACAATCTTATTAGGCTACTTTGTGTTGTGTAACCAGTAATTTGCATGTCTAACTATAATTTGGTTCATAATGTTGAGAACTTGGCAGTGAATACTGAATATTGTAGAAGGTAGAAGAATATAACAGATTTTTCTTTTCAACCTGAAGCTTTGAGATTCTAAGTCACCATATGGCAAATTCTCAGTTTTGTAATTGATGTACTTTAATATTTTTGCACCATGCAAATTTTCAGAATTATTTTTGGAAGCTTGCAATTAATGTTTCTTGAAAAAGATATTTAGCTATCCTTTGTCATATGAAATATCTTGTGATTCAATTCCAACTCTCAAGAGAAGTGTGCTGTATATAAGTTAGTACACACACATTCACATATGTTATTTTTCCTTCCATTTTTATGGTGTTTGCTAAAATTTTATGTCCACTGAGAGTGGTTTTCCCCTCCTTCCCACTTGAGCTATGGCTCTCCTTGTTTACAGATAGGTTTTTTAATTGTCATTCTAGTACTACCTTTGTTGAGAGTTGACTATAACTGATAATTTATTGAGATAAAAAAAAAAAACCTCCTGATTTAAAAAACAAAATAGTGACTAGCCAACTGAAGAATAAGAGCTGAATAACAAAACACCTGAATGAAGAATGCAAATGCAGGTGAAGGCCCTATGCTGAAAGATGGTATTTAGAATGAAAGTAAAATTTCATAACCAAATGGACCATTTGCTTTGAGATACATCTCCTTTAAACCAAAGTGAGATGTGCACAAAGGTGAAGGAACTAAAAAGTCAGTCTGGTTCTGAGCATATTCTGAATGCATCAGAAATCATCTTTGGGTGTGTATTGTGAAGCAAACTGATTTCCTTTTTTGGCAGAACTTGCCTATTGTAGTACAGACTAGCCTTGCCTTGGATTCTCAGGGATTCTTTTATTGCGTGCATTTTTCTATAATAGCATTGTCTGAATGCATTATAGGTAAAAGTAAGGCACAGGGAGAAAACAGCTTTGGGCAGCAGCATCCGTATCAAATTGGGCTACTAGAGTTAAAGCATACTTTGTGCAAAAAGAGTTAAAACCAGGATCCATAGTCAATTAAATGAACATAGAAATGTGCATTAATAGTCTAGTAAATGGGTATTGCACTAACTATTCTCTTTACCTAGCATTTTCTCCATTTCTGATTTTTCTATGACTGTTTCTGTCTTTTTATTCTGTTCTCAGCCTACATGACATCCCCTCAGAGAGGACTTCTGTGACCACTAAACCTAAAGTAGCCACTGGGCTAGTTGCTTGTACATTATTCTATTTTAGTTCTTCCTCTAAAGTGGATTTACTAAACTCTGGGGGAGCCAGAGTGTCCTAGTTATATAATACATGAAGGTCCTGCCTCTCTATGTTAAAAAGGTATTTTACACAGGACACCCTGATTTTCAGATAGTGGCAGAATCCTATTCCAAAGACAATTTTATAATCCTTAAATATTAATTATGGGAAGAAATTTAGAAAATCCCTGTTGGCCCTCTTCAATTTAAAAATGAGGAAAACCAACACAAAGATGTTAAGTGAGTTTCCAAATAACTCCAACTGAGTTATAGCAAAGGCAGGAACAGTTATGTATTAATAAAACAATGGTTACATTTTCCGAGGAAAGTTTGGTGATGGAGTTAAACTTTTACCAGGCTTTAGAAGATATCCAGAACGGTTTGAGGGACTCTCAGTCTAAGACAACAGAGCAAGCAATTGTGTCCACCTCCCTCCCATTTTCCCATTGAGATGACAGAAAATATTTTTAAAATTATACGTTTATATAAGCATTGGCAAATATGAACTAGTAAAATCAGTGGACAAGAAGTTTTGAAGAATTGCTGAAAAACAGAAAGCAGATCAGATTGGATTGGCAAAGAAATTGCAGAGGAAACCATAATCCAGACACCAGCTCTTGGTGCAGTTCGTCCCAAGAAGACCCAGAAAGGCCCCCAACTTAACAGATACCACGTCAAGGTGGGCTGGGGAACCTCTCTGGGTGCATAGGCATGAGTGGGACAACAGGGCTCCCAACATAGGACTGGTAGGGCTTGAGACCTTTGGCTAAAGCTAAAGAACACTTTCTGGTTTTTTTGTTTTTTTTTTTAACATTTTCAAAATTTATTTCTTTTAATTGGAGGATAATTACTTTACAATATTGTGGTGGTTTTGGCCATACACTTTCTAAGAAAAACACTCCTTCCTGCTAGGGAAGGCACCTTAAAAGAGAACTCTGGTTTCGGGAGACTTAGCAAAGCTAAGGAAACTCCAGACCGCCACAAAAGATATAGAGGGAGAAGGAAAGAGACGATAGGCATTTCTTCCCAGAAACACTAAACACTTCCTTTGCCAAACTGTAGCCCTCTTGCTGTGGTAATTGCGAGCACTGGGTCTATGAGCCTGTTTCCTACACACATACCTAATAGCAGTGCTTCTTAGCCAGACTGCACATTAAAATACCTGAGAAGCTTTAAAAAAATACTAATGCCTAAGCCCCACTGCTAATTTAATTGGCCTGAGGCAAGACCTGGACATCTGCATTGTTAAAAGTATCTTTTATGATGCCAAGATGTACTTAAGGTTGAGAATTATTTCCTTACTGGAGAATCTTACCTATTATCAATGGGAAAACATGTCTATCGATAGTGTATAAGCTATCTTATCAATTGTGTCCTTCATTCATTGGTAAGAATCACAATCAAGATCACCAGATTTTGGTGAATTTAAAATTTCATATGTTACACCTCAATAAAGCTGTTTTCAAAAAGATAAAAAGGAAAAGAAGTCACTAGTAAGAGTGTTCAGGACACACTACCCTTACATATGGTATCATGGCATGCTGAATATTTCAAACTGAAAGGATTTGAGAAATGGCATGTATAGGAAGGCCTTTCTGACTTCCCCCTGAAGCCAGTCATAAGACCCTAATGTGAGAGGTACCTTATCCATACCTGGAGGTGAGGAGCATCTTTATCTTCAAAGACAAAGGGACACAGAGAGAAATCTGAACGAATAGGCCCTCAGTTTATACTTACTTCATACTCTTTTCCCTATCATATTCTTTCCATGACTTTCCACTCTTTATCAAACCTAATATAAAAATACTCAGGTTTAACCATTTCTTTGAGTCTTCATTTCCTTATGAAGACTTCCTGTAACGTAAAACTTAGATTAAATAAGTTTGTATGCTTTTCTTCTGTCTTTGTTTAATTTTCAAGCCCAGCCAGAAACTCCAAGAGGGTTGAGGAAATCTTTTTCCTCCCCTCCACCAGATTTTGAGAAAAACCAACAACATAAAAAGAAACCAAGATGGGGAACAAAGTATTTTAAAAAGACAAATGAGTAATTAACCAAAAGGAAATAGAGATAAATCAAAGCACATGTGTGGAAGGGGTGAAAGAATCTTTTAAAAACTCTAATTAGTATCCTTACAGTGATTAGAGAAAAGTACTTGAACCACAAAATGAAAACAATCTTCTGTGAATGAAGGACAAAGGAGAATGAGTTCCTTGAAATTATGAATATGATGTTTAAGAATCCAGTGGATTAACTTGAACTTGAAAGTAGAATGATGGATAAGGCTAAAGACCAACCTGATGATCTGAATTTGATATCAAAGAACTCTCCCAGAGAGTAAAACAAAAGACTTAAAATCACCGAAAATGTAAAAGACCTGGAGCCTACATAAGGAAGCCCATCATCTAATCAGAGTTTCAGAACAATGGAAAGGAGGAAGTAATAATAACCAAAATACTAATAATAACAGAAAAAGAACATTTCCTTGAGCTTTAGAAAGATATGAATCTTCAAGCTGAAAATCTCTACCTAGTATGAGGAGAATGGAAGGAGATGCATATCTAGACATGATCTGATGAAATTTTAGAACTGTAAGGATAAAGATACTTTTTAATATTCCAAAGTGGGGAGATTGAAGAAGAATAGAGAATGAAGAATAAAGGAATGAAAATTGGTCAGATACTCTATTTCTTATCAGCAGCACTGTACATGAGAAGACAGAGGAATGGTAATTTCAGATTTGTGTGGAGAAATGATTTTGAGTCTAGACTTCTACACTCACTCACCAAAACTGTTATTCATGTAAAACAGCAAAATCAAGATATTTTCTGACTTGCAGACTTTGAAAGTTTTTCCGTTCAAATAACTCAGATGACTATTATATCTACTGCTGTGGGCAAGAATCCCTTAGAAGAAATGGAGTAGCCATCATAGTCAACAAAAGAGTCTGAAATACACACTTGGATGCAATCTCAAAAATGATAGAATGATCTCTGTTCGTTTCCAAGCCAAACCATTCAGTATCACAGTGATCCAAGTCTATGCCCTGATGAGTAATGCTGAGGAAGCTGAAGTTGAATGGTTCTATGAAGACCTACAAGACCTTCTAGAACTAGCACTCAAAAAAGATGTCCTTTTCATTATAGGGAACTGGAATGCAAAAGTAGGAAGTCAAGAGATACCTGGAATAACAGGCAAATTTGGCCTTGGAGTACAGAATGAAGCAGGGCAAAGGCTAACAGAGTTTTTCCAAGAGAACGCACTGGTCATAGCAAACACCATCTTCCAACAACACAAGAGAAGACTCTACACATGAACATCACCAGTTGGTCAATACCGAAATCAGATTGATTATATTCTTTGCAGCCAAAGATGGAGAAGCTCTATACAGTCAGCAAAAACAAGATGGGGAGCTGACTGTGGCTCAGATCATGAACTCCTTATTGCCAAATTCAGACTGAAATTGAAGAAAGTAGGGAAAACCACTAGACCATTCAGGTGTGACCTAAATCAAATCCTGTACAATTATACAGTGGAAGTAACTAAAAGATTGAAGGGATTAGATCTGATAGACAGAGTGCCTGAAGAACTACGGATGGAGGTTTGTGACACTGTACAAAAGGCAGTAATCAAGACCATCCCCAAGAAAAAGAAAGGCAAAAAGGCAAAATGGTTGTCTGAAGAGGCCTTACAAGTAGCTGAGAAAAAAAGAGAACAAAAGGAAAAGGAGAAAAGGAAAGATATACCCATTTGAATGCAGAGGTCCAAAGAACAGCAAAGAGAGATAAGAAAGCCTTCCTCCGTGATCAGTGCAAAGAAATAGAGGAAAACAATAGAATGGGAAAGACTAGAGATCTTTTCAAGCAAATTAGAGATACCAAGTGAAGTTTTCTTGCAAAGATGGGCACAATAATGGACATAAATGGTATGGACCTAACAGAAGCAGAAGATATTAAGAACAGGTGGCAAGAATACACAGAAGAACTATACAAAAAAGATCTTCATGACCTAGATAATCATGATGGTGTGATCACTCACCTAGAGCCAGACATCCTGGAATGCAAAGTCAAGTAGGCCTTAGGAAGCATCACTATGAACAAAGCTAATGGAGGCAATGGAATTCCAGTTGAGCTATTTCAAATCCTGAAAGATGATGCTGTGAAAGTGCTGCACTCAATATTGTCAGCAAATTTGGAAAACTCAGCAGTGGCCACAGGACAGTAAAAGGTCATTTTTCATTCCAATCCCAAATAAAGACAATGCCAAAGAATGCTCAAACTGCCACACAATTGCAGTCATCTCACACACTAGCAAAGTAATGCTCAAAGTTCTTCAAGCTGGGCTTCAACAGTACATGAACCGTGAACTTCCAAATGTTCAAGCTGGATTTAGAAAAGACAGAGCAACCAGCGATCAAATTGCCAATATCCATTGGATCATTGAAAAAGCAAGAGTTCCAGAAAAGCATCTACTTCTTCTTTATTGACTATGCCAAAGCCTTTGACTGTGTGGATCAAAACAAACTATGAAAAATTCTTCAAGAGATGGGAATACCAGACCACCTGACCTGACTCCTGAGAAATCTGTATGCAGGTCAAGAAGCAATAGTTAGAACTGGACATGGAACAACAGACTGGTTCTAAATCAGGAAAGGAGTACATCAAGGCTGTATATTGTCACCCTGCTTATTTAACTTATATGCAGAGTACCTCATAAGAAATGCTGGACTAAATGAAGCACAAGCTGGAAACAGGATTGCCGGGAGAAATATCAATAACCTCAGATATATAGATGACACCACCCTGATGGCAGAAAGTGAAGAAGAACTAAAGAGCCTCTTGATGAAAGTGAAAGAGGAGAATGAAGAAGTTGACTTAAGACTCAACATTCAGAAAACTAAGATCATGGCATCTCATCCTATCACTTCATGGCAAATAGATGAGGAAGCAGTGGAAACAGTGAGAGACTTTATTTTGGGGGGCTCCAAAATCACTGAAGATAATAACTGCAGCCATGAAATTAAAAGACGCTTGCTCCTTGGAAGAAAAGCTATGACAAACCTAGACAGCATATTAAAAAGCAGAGACATTACTTTGCCAACAGGTCCATCTAGTCAGATCTATGGTTTTTCCAGTAGTCATGTATGGATGTGAGAGTTTGACTATAAAGAAAGCTGAGAGCTGAAGAATTGATACTTTTGAATTGTGGTGTTGGAGAAGACTCTTGAGAGTCCCTTGGACAGCAAAAAGATCCAACCAGTTCATCCTAAAGGAAATCAGTCCTGAATATTCACTGGAAGGACTGATGCTGAACCTGAAACTCCAATACTTTGGCCACCTGGTACGAAGAACTGACTCATTTGAAAAGACCCTGATGCTGGGAAAGATTGAAGGCAGGAGGAGAAGGGGATGACAGAGGATGAGATGGTTGGAGGGTATCACTGACTCAATGGACATGAGTTTGAGTAAATTCCGGGAGTTCGTGATGGACAGAGAGGCCTGGTGTGCTGCAGTCCATGTGGTCACAAAGAATCGGACACAACTGAGCAACTGAACTGAAATGAACTGAACCGCATGTTAAAAAAAAAATCCTCAAAAAGAAAACCTTGACAAAACAAAAGTAAATTCAAGGAATGGGATGGTGCAAAATATAGGGAAGAGTGGTAGCTGAATATAAACTATAAAAGCAAAGAAAGTTGAAAAAAAGTTAGTAGAAAATGTACTGAGTTCTTAACAATTGAAACTTTTTTCAGTTGAGCGGTGGGAGGTTTCATGATACGGATCACATGCCCTTTCTTTGAATCTAAATACATCACTTATTTCTATATAAATATTATTTAAATAGTTGTAAAGCAATAACTCTATATACCATAAATTTTGTTATCTACTCCATGGATAAGGCAGAGAAATTCCTAATTATAGCTCTTTAAAAGAATGTAAATTTTATAAACCTTGGTATCAAAAATAAAGTGAAAAATCTGTAACTGGAAAGGAAATGAGGAGTAGTGAAAATACATCAAGTTTTTAAATTTTTTGTAACAGATACCACCTGAAATTAATAAATCAAGAAATAGTTGCAAAAAAAGTTCATTTAAACAAATCATACTAACTACTATAAGTAAAAATACCAGAAACTAAATAAGAAGAACCAGTTGGAATGAGGAAGAAAAAAAGCCTTGTTCTAATTAAAACTCAAAGTCTTTCTCAGTTGTATGATTATACAATTGCAAACTAAATATTCATGCTATATATCTTAGTTGATTTATTACAGAGCTTTAAATTCAGAAGTTTTCTGAGTCTGTGAAGGTCAATTACTAAAATTATTACTTTTGAGAAACTAGCTCAAAGCAAAGTACTTGATAATAAGGATTACACAAAGGCTATCAAAGCATTAGGGTACTATTTATTCATAGTAAAAGAGTTGGCTTTGAGAAGAATGGAAAATCAAAGAAGAACAAATTAGATGGGTCATCTGTTCTCTTTCATGGCATACAAAAGCCAAAAACACTTTTCTTACTATTAAGGTCAACTACCTGAAACCAAAGAGATTAAGGAAATAAAGAGTAATTCTAAAGGAAGAGAAAGGAGCCCTTCAAGGAACCAGTTATTGAGCTAGAGTATCCAGTCTTTCAGGAAGTAGAAATGAATAAACAGATTTGAAACTTGGCTCACCTGGTTTGAGGAACAAAAGAAGTTTTCACAAGTTGTGGTTAGACCCATCATTTGCAACATTCAGTCCTACAGTGAATGGATCTTAGGAGAATATATCAGTACATCATAGTGTTTGGGACCTGACCAAAGACATCCTCTAACTGTGCTTCTTTCAATTTCCTAAAGAAAGTTAAGAAAGAGAAAGAGAGAAGTCCTAGTCTTAAATGCTTAATAAGTTGACAGATAAAGATTTATATTGAATCTGAAAGAAAAAAAAGTGTTAGTCACTCAGGCATGTTTGACTTGCAACCCCATGGACTGTAGCCTGCCAGTGTCCTCTGTCCATGGAATTCTCCAGGCATGAATACTGGAATGGGTAGCCATTTCCTTCTCCAGGGAAACTTCCCAACCCAGGGATCAAACCCAGGTCTCCTGCATTGCAGGCAGATTCTTTACCATCTGAGCCATCAGGGAAGCCCTATATTGAATCTACATCATTTGAAATCTGAAAGATATATTTTCTATCTCAACCATATTGTAAATGTGCAGTTTTTCACTTCCCCTATCCAAGGATAATTTGGAAACACTTTGATTTAAAAAAGTTATAGTGTTAACTTATGAAAATTAATAACCATCTTGTACATTTTTAAACTGATTAATGTATTTATTCAGTGAAAAAAAGCAAAAGGTGGATGCCAATTAGCAATTTTTAATAGAAACAGAACATAGGATTTAGTTTGGAATAAGCCTCAGTATAAAACCCAGAGAATGCCTGTGTAAAAGAGAATGGAGTTGACAGATTCATACATCAGCCACAGAGTGAATGTCAAATATTTTGTTTGACTTTTTAAATATTAATCAAGAATCAAAATGTCACTTCTCTAGCTATAAAGCTATAAATCAAATTTCTGCTCTATTCTCTTGCCTATATCTCTAAATGCTAAATAAAACCACAAGATTTATATCAGGCAAATTAGTGCAGCATGGATTAGAAATCACAGTTTCTAGAAGTGGACTTCAGTGGGACTAAATGTGCTCTCCTATGTCACTTTAAGTATAGATTATGAACTCAGAAATTATCCACTCGTATCTCAAATCATCTTTAAAGACTCTTGAACTGTGTACTCTCTGAATGCAGTTGACTTTGCTCCATGGAAACATAGAGTTGTGTTTTTCTCTAATGTAGAGTATCAAGCAGTACTCATTGGAAACTATACGTTACTTTAACAGTTGTAACATTTCATCATTCAAAACACTGTAGTCAAAACACTGCAGTTTCAGTTGCTTTAATACACACTTATTAAGTACCTACCTTTGCCAAGTTCTGAGAATATAAAGATGATTATGATCCAGTCCATACCCTCCAGCAGTTCAGGGCAGAGAGAGGTACAAATAAGCAAGGCAGTAAAAATGTTGGGAGTCCCTCTATAGAAATGTCTATACATGTGTGTACATCAGCAACAGATACAGTGAATGGCATAATATTGGCTGCGTAGTAGATTCTCGTTGAATAAATAAAATATCATGAGAATATACAAAGAAATTGTGATGCCTCAGAAGAAGGGAAACAAGCAGCACTGAGCCTTAAGCTAAGTTTTGGAAAATGTGTAACTTGCATAGAGACGGAATAGATGAAAGGATCCTAGCTGAAGAGAAGAGTATGTGGAAAGTTCCAAAGGGAGGAAATAGCATGTGGATTCAAAGAACCAGATTAGCAGTTTTCCTGGATTGCTGGATGTCAGTGGTGAAGGCATGAGAGATGAAGTTGGGCAGGTGGGAAGGTGCCTGAACAGGTAGGGCATGCTAAGCAGACTTCTATCTTCTTAAAGAGAAGTGCCATGACCCATTTTACATTTTAGAAAGATTTCTCCATGAGGATAGATTGGTAACCAAGAGGATAGTTAGAAGATCATAACAAAAATCCCAGAGGGGTGATGAAGGCTTAAAACAAGTAGATGGACTTGAGAGATTTGAAAAGTAGAAATAAAGCTGTGAGCATGGACACAAAGGGGAAAAGAACAAGGAATCTAAGGCGATCCTTGTGTTCTGATTTGATTGATTGTGTGAACAGGAGTGCTGGTTACTAGAACACAGTCTGAGGAGAAGGTGATGCAGGAAGGATGAGTTCATAGATGCCTATGAGACCTTCATATGTACAAATTAAGAATTGTTCCTTACCCAGAGTTAGTATTTGGTGAATGGGTACATGTAGAATTCAGTAAAGAGATTCGTGTGTGTGTGTGTGTGTGTTCTTTTTCAGATTCTTTTCCATTTTAAGTTATTACAAGATACTGAATATAGTTCCCTGTGTTATATAGTAGGTCCTTATTATTTATCTGTTTTATGAATAGTAGTGTTTATCTGTTAATCCCAAACTTCTAATTTATCCTTTACTGTCCCTTTTCTTCGGCTTCCCTGGTAGCTCAGATGGTGAAGAACCTGCTTTCAATGCAGGAGACACAAGTTCTATCCCTGGGCATGGAAGATCCCTGGAGAATTCCATGGACTGAGAAGCCTGGCAGGCTGCAATCATGGGGTCACAAAGAATCAGACACAACTGAGCTACTAACACAACAACAATATCCCTTTTCTTAACTTTTATGCAAAAGAATCTTAAAATGCAATTCAAAGCACAAAACAGTCTATGTTTTGCTTGGTCTTGAAGCTTGGAAATGTTTCTCTAAATGAAAAAAAAAATAAGAAATATTTCTCAACTGGTATGGAGGGATAGAGGGTTTATTTTTATGAAATTAATAAGTATTTAGCAAGAGTTAATTTGTTTTGGAGGGGTTTATGGCTTCTTTAAAAAAAGAAAAAAAAACAAAATGGAAAGTCTCCCATTTATTTATTCAGGAGCAAAGCTTTTAGGATGCAGTAGCCAAAAGCTATATTACTAACTTGATTGTTCCAAGAGGAGTGCTGCTCAGCTGCCATGGTGATAGGTACCATGGAAATAGACACACTTTGTCAGATGTATTGTAAATGCCTTGGGATATGAGGGCAGCGGTTGCAGCAAACATGTTATTGTTGTTACATTGTGGAGGTTGTACAATGTAAGAGGCTTATTTAGAGTCTGCTGATAAGTGTGACCTAGATTTAAAAGAAACATTCTTTAAAAAAAAAATAATGAACAAAAACAACCTCCAACCTGTTAGACCTAAAATGAAATGAAAGCAATTTGCAAGGCTCACAGCCATCTTTTATGAGAATAAGCAGGTCGGTGTGGAAGCTTCAGAAAATTATATGATATTCCAAAGAACTGTAAACTTTGAAGTGTCTGTGGCATTAGCGATAGGCAGCATGTGAATACTTTAAATCCATAAATATTCCTCAGACTTTAGCTAAGCAGTTCAGCTTTTCCTCATTGGCCAGTGCATCATTAGTTTTCATTAACAATAATGTGAAATTATTAACAGTGATTACTAGTATTAATATCTATTTTGTGTCCTGCTTTTTTTTTTTTTTAACTTTTCAGCCTCCTTTAACAACCCTATAGGTGCAAATGACTGGTACTGTAAGCACATCCATTCCATCATGGGGAAAATTAAGGCATAGAGAAGAAATAAAGACCTCCTGGTCTCAAGTGACAGAGTTGGAGTTTGAACTGAGGAAAGCTAGAGTCCTAACCATCAACTTATTTGCAAACATCTCAACAGTGGTAAACAAAACCTAAGTCAAAAGGTGTATGGGCTATCATCATGGCCGTTTAATAGGTAATGTGGCTTAGCAGCGAGCACTGTACTGCTGTTTCATTTTGGAGCAGCTACACAACCCTGACACTTAAGAGGGAAATCCGGGATACTTCCCCGATTCATACCCAGGCCACCCTTACAATTATTCTAGCTTGTGTTACTCAATACAGTCAGTCGAGTAAGGGATGCTGTTGGCCTTGTTCTACTAGGTTCTTCCCTGTCCTCAGTCCTTCCCAAATACATTATCCCTCACAATCCAGTCTCTCACTTTCCAAATCCTAGGACACAGGATCTAAATGCTGTTCTTTGCTTTTCAAATGCATTATTAGACTCAAGAACAAATAGATTTAGAAATTAAAACTTTAGATCTATGGTTATGGTTCTTAAACCTATACATTCAGGAGAAGAACCTGGAGAGCACGTTAAAAAATGTGCAGATTTCCTGACCCCCATTCTGACTCAGGAGGCCATATTTTAACAAGCTCTTGTGATGCTTCTGAAGCAGGTAGTCTGCATATTGCCCTTTGAGACACCGAGAAGCAGCTTGTCAGTCTGTTAGAGGCTCATCCATACCCGTGGTCCTAAGCCTAATGGAAGCAGTGGGGAGGTTATGGAGGTGGCGGTAGTGAGAAGGGAGTCCTGGGCCTCCACACCTGGGAGCCCAACAAGGAGTATTCTGCCCTTGAGGTCCCAGCATACGCTGTGGCCCAGACTGGGTTCGTCTACATGTGAGAAAAAAAAAGCAACAAACTTCGGGTCTTCACAGAGGAAGAAGCATGGGAAAGAAAAACGGACGCCATGTGGCGATCTATAATCTGAGTAATTGGTTCCTGAGTCGGTGAGGGCATAAGAGTTGAAATCAATTTTCTTCTCTCAGATATTGGACACCTGAAGATAAATTAAACAAAGACCAGGCCCCAGCCTTTTAGAGAAATGAAATGTTTTGTAACTTATTGGTGCTTCTTTCTTATTGTTAGGAAGGCCCGGCCAGAGTAGCTGAAATAATGGAGCTGGCAACTTGAACATTAACATGCCGTCCTTGACTAAAACTTTGGAGAAAAGACCCCTTTTCTCATCCCCTGCGTACCCCCACCACAGTCCTTAAGCTTTGGCAGCCTTTCAAATCCTCTCTGAGCCCACAGCAGGACTTGTCACCTTGGCTTGTTTTCTGGGACTTATATGATACCCTTGTTTTCTTACTGGGAATTCAAGCACAGCTCTCTATCTCTGGCTGCGGCAGTGGTAGTCATTGTTGTATATAGCTTGGACTAATTTATCTTTCTAAAATGCTTAGAATAGCATTCAGATGCCAAGATATTTGGAGTAGGGAAAAGAATGTTATTTTTATAAGAAATACTATTTTAGGTAATTGTTCTAACATTAAAAGACAGAAATGGGCCATATGGTTCGTCAGGAAATATCCTTGCAAAGCTAAAATCCGTGTTACTGCCCACATGAGTAGGGTAGTTAGCCATTTTCCCACTTTCTCTTAAATCAGACCATGATTCCTGAGTTATAGCCATCTCTCAAAGCTAGAAGAATGCATGAGCTTGGCCAAGCACTTTGAATTGACTCAAGAGAAAGCTAACACAGGCCTCATTTGTTTCCATGTACCCATGGAAGCCAGGTCCATATCTTCCTTGGGCTGAGTAATTATGACCATCTGTATCTCCTTCCACAGGGCCAGACTGTTTGATGGTTTCATTTTAGTGATTGAAAACTCCAGTGTTAATGTCAGCCACTCGTTTCATTTTCTTTTACGCCATGCTCTAGCCACTTAATGCAGTATTTGACCCCTTGAGCTACATTTCAAACTATAAATCTCTCCTCATGCCTCCTAAAAGACATAGTGAGTTTTTTTAGTTTCTTTATTTCATGCTTTTATCCCCAAATGATAACCACCATTTCCTCAATGACCAGAGTGATGAGGTACTATCAACCCTGGAAGAAGATATCCTGAATAATCTTCAAGGAAAATCAAATGAAGAGAGCCTTTGGCTCTTTAAATGTTCAAAATCTGAGAAAAATCAACCTGATGTTTTTTAAATTCAGAAACGTGGCAACTATGAGTACATCAAATCAGCATAACTCAAATATTGGCATCTATAGGTATGTTCTTTATGGAAGGACTCAAAAGACTGGGACTCTGGGAAAAGGGGCCAGGAAGCACAACAGAAGGAAGAAAGACCAAGACCTAAAGACAACCTGGAGGTAACAGCCAACCCCCTACCCTCAGAGAGACGTGGATGAGAGCAGTGGAGTGGGGAACATGTGTAGATTGGCGGTGAGGTCTGCCTTCCTAAATAAGGCACGATGAATATGATGAGTATGTTCCTATCATCTGAATTCATGCCTTTTCAATGCTCATCTTGCTTCTTAGAGAATAAGCATTTCTGAACTGCATTGCTTTTTAGGCTATGTTTCATGCATTTAAGAGCTAGCAGTCCACTGGGTTTTTTTAGTGCTTAAAAATGACCTGAGAAACCTGTTAAAATGCAAATCCGTGGGTTCCATCCCTATCAGTTCTGATTTGGTTAATCGGGGATGGATCCAGAAATTTTCAATTTCAGTGAATATACTAGTTGATTTTAAAGCTAGTCAACAGGGTTACACTGCCCTACCATTTACTACTTTTTATCTTCCTCTTTCACAGTCTTGCCTCCTTTTTTACATTCTTCCAACACACACCATATTGGTGCATGTGTCCTTTGCCCTCAAAATTCTTTTTCAGTCATCAGTTATCTAGGTACCCACTTAAGCTTCAGCTTCTCTCTTGGGTTTCTCACAGAATCTCATTATTGTTTCTTTGCGTCAAACTGTGACTTCTCTCTCAGGCCATAAAACTACTGATAATTAATTGAAGTTGTTCCCTTATTACTGCGACTGCAATTATAAATGATGATGATATTCTCAAGGTCGTTTATATACCACAAAAAATAAACAGTGTTTGCTTTATGCACAGAACCTCCTGAGGACCTGGTATATAATGCATTGACTCATTAATCTGTACAGTCCATGTGCAAAAACTAGATAGAATTACTCCTTCCACTTTCCAGTTGATGGCAACAAGTCAGCAGTACACATAACAGTGTCAATTTTTTTCTATTAATCTTGACTTAGAAAATTAATGTAGTGGATATTTATAGACTACCATACATCAAGCACTCTGCTAGGTGCTAATGATACAGTGATGATCCTGCCCTCATGAATCTTACAGTCTAGTTGATAAGCAGAGAGGAAGACAAAGGAAATTATGAGCACATATATAGTGGCACCTAGTGCAGTATTAAGGGCTTCCCAGGTGGTGCTAGTGGTACAGAACCCACCTGCCAGTGCAGGAGATGTAAGACACATGGGTTCAATCCCTGAGTCAGGAAGATACCCTGGAGGCGGGGCATGGCAACCCACTCCAGTATGCATGTCTGGAGAATCCTGTGGACAGAGGAGCCTGGAGGGCTACAAGTCCGTAGGGTCACAAAGAGTAGGACACGACTGAAGCAACTTAGTATGCATGCATGCAACCCAATATTGAATAGAAGGGGCAAGGCGATGAAGGAGACTGAAAGTTAAGTTGGACTAAAGGTTGAATATGTTGACACTAGATCATGTCCTTGATGGTTGGTTTCATTTAAAACAAAATTCTAAAATTTATTTTCTTGTGGTTTTATCTTAATTGTAAAATTTCAATAGAAAATAGGTTATACAGATAAACCAGGGTGTTGGAATTGGACCCTTCTGGCTTTAAATCTTAGCTCCACCCCTTATATGTGGTTTGACTCTGGACAAATTAGTTTATCTTTCCAAATCTTAGAGTTCTAATGTATGAAGCAGAATTAATGATCCCTAAATCACACGTTAGCCAAGTAAGGCTCAAAATTCTCCAAGGCAGGCTTCAACAATACATGAACCGAGAACTTCCAGATGTTCAAACTGGATTTAGAAAAGGCAGAGGAACAAGAGATCAAATTGCCAACATCCATTGAACCATAGAGAAAGCAAGAGAGTTCCAGAAAAACATCTACTTCTGCTTTATTGACTACGCCAAAGACTTTGACTGTGTGGATCACAACAAACTGTGGAAAATTCTTCAAGAGATGGGAATACCAGACCACCTGACCTGCCTCCTGAGAAATCTGTATGCAGGTCAAGAAGCAACAGTTAGGACTGGACATGGAACAACAGACTGGTTCCAAACAGGAAAAGGAGTAAGTCAAGGCTGCATATTGTCACTCTGCCTATTTAACTTATATGCAGTGTACATCATGCAAAATGCCGGGCTGAATGAAGCACAGCTGGAATCAGGAGTCCTGGGAGAAGTATCAATAACTTCAGATATGCAGATGATACCACCCTTATGGCAGAAAGCGAAGAACTAAAGAACCTGTTGATGAAAGTGAAAGAGGAGAGTGAAAGAGTTGGCTTAAAACTCAACATTCAGAAAACTAAGATCATGGCATCTGGTCCGTCCCATCACTTCATAGCAAATAGAGGGGGAAACAATGGAAATAGTGAGAGATTTTATTTTTTTGAGCTCCAAAATCACTGCAGATGGTGACTGCAGCCATGAAATTAAAAGACGCTTGCTCCTTGGAAGAAAAGCTATGACAAACCTAGACAGCATATTAAAAAGCAGAGACATTACTTTGCCAACAAAGGCCATCTAGTCAAAGCTATGATTTTTCTAGTAGTCATGTATGGATGTGAGAGTTGGACTATACAGAAAGCTGAGCGCTGAAGAATTGATGCTTTTGAACTGTGATGTTGGAGAAGACTCTGGAGAATCCCTTGGACTACAGGGAGATCAAACCAGTAAATCCTAAAGGAAATCAGTCCTGAATGTTCATTGGAAGGACTGATTCTGAAGCTGAAACTCCAGTACTTTGGCCACCTGATGCAAAGAACTGACTCATTGGAAAAGACCCTGATGCTGGGAAAGATTGAAGGCAGGAGAAGGGGACAACAGAGGATGAAATGGCTGGATGGCATCACTGATTCAATGGACATGAGTTTGAGCAAGCTCCAGGAGTTGGTTATGGACAGGAAAGCCTGGTATGCTTCAGTCCATAGTGTCACAAAGAGTTAGACATGACTGAACAACTGAACTGAACTGAACTGATAGACTTCCTTCAGCATGGAAAGAACTTTTTTCAGTATGAAAGATGAAAAATTTTCAATATGTTGAATACTACACAAACACGTGTACATACTCTCACACACTCCCTATATGCTTGGCTTTTCTTTGATGCGGTTTGTTAAATCATTGGTAGTAATCCCCCTGTAAAAAGAACTTTTAGGGACTGGCAATTTTTAGCTGTGATTAAAGTATCTCTTCATTTCTCCTGCTCTGTGCTCCTTAGTCTATAACTAGAAACCAAGTATTTGAAAGAAACTGTGATCTCATCTGCTTTGCAATTACTTCATTACATTTCTGTCTTCTAATTTTTGATGACCCATCTGTGCCTTACTCATCATTGTTTTCCAGTACCTGTACATGACTGGAACACTGAGCACTCAAAAACTGTGGCTCAGACAGTAAAGAATCTGCCTCCAATGCAGGAGATCTGGGTTTGCTCCCTGGTTCAGATAGATCCCCTGGAGAAGCGAATGGCTACCCACTCCAGTATTCTTGCCTGGAGAATTCCACGGACAGAGGAGCCTGGTGGGCTACAGTCCATGGGGTCACAAAGAGTGAGACGTGACTGAGCGACTAACCCTTTCACTTTCACCTTGGCTTTGAACTTCCTGGTTGGGCAAAAAAGTCAAAGCAAAAAGATACTCTTTGTATTCATTCATTCAACAAATTATCTGTTAAATAATTATCATTCTCTAAGATAATATAATTTATTTGAGAAGTGTTACACACACCATGATATCAATTTGGAAAATAATTTGTCACATAACGTGTCCTCTTTGTGGATTATATGAAACTCAAAGCATCATAGCAGAAAGAAAATAATTCTTGGAGTGCAGCAATGTTTTAAAGTAACATCCTTTAAGGTCCTGCACTTGCTTTATTCAAGCCAAGGCAACTTGTTAGCACTTTGCCTTCCTCTCAGGAATACCTCTTTGTGTTGAGGTGCTCCGAAAGTGAAAGTGTTAGTTGTTCAGTCATGTCCAACTCTTCGCAACCCCATGGACTCAGGTGTTCTAATTTCACCCTCTTCCAAATTCCCCCTATCTGCTGGCTATTGACCACCATAAGTGCTGGCCTATTTACATATGTGTGGCGAGAAGTGGTATCCTTCTTCTGCTGATGAAGCTGAGCTCAGGGAAGTCAAACAGTCTGAAGTAGTCAGACTAGTAATGGCAGAGACAGAATTCTTTCCACTGCCATTGCTGCATCTTGACCAGACTAGATTCGTATCCTGAAGCCCAGAGAGAAAATGAGCCTGAGTTTAGAGACTGTGAAAGTCGCTCAGTCGTGTCCGACTCTTTGTGACCCCTGGACTATATAGTCCATGGAATTCTCCAGGCCAGTGTTGTGGAGTGGGTAGCCTTTCCCTTCTCCAGGGGATCTTCCCAACCCAGGGATCAAACCCAGGTCTCCTGCATTGCAGGTGGATTCTTTACCAGCTGAGCTACACAGGAAGCCCAAAATTAGAGACTGCCAAAATTCATGCCTCCAGCTAATCACTCCTAATCCCTGCAGCATCAGGCTGCGTGGTATCCACTTCAAGAAGGAGAAAGGCAGGGGCTAGATGTCAATATCTGAGCTTTCTTGGTTTCATTTTGTGGCAGAACAAAACATTAAACACATATTATCCTCCCCTTTCACTGAATTCTGAGCCCAAGTCCAGCTCCAGACACACTGGGGAAGCTCAAAACTGCCCCTTACCTTGAGATTGGCCTTTTCAGCTTCAGAAACTTTAGACCCTTTGTTTTGCCCAGCCCCTGGCCTCTCCGGTGCAGACAGTATGTGGCTGTTAGGAAATGTCAGTATGTAGTACAGTATCCTGAATCACAGCTGGCATTCTGAAGCCAGACAGACCCGGGTCTGTACCTGACTGCTGCGTATGGCTTCTGGGGATGGAGTTAAGTTCCCTAATCTGAGCCATACTTTCCCTCTGGTGAAATGGATGTATTAGCAGCCCATCTTCATAAATCTTTGGTGAGGATCAAATGAGAGAATCCATGTGAAACACTTAGCCCAGTGTCTGTCGCTTGTATATGTTAATGAATGTGTGCTCTGATATGGCTCTTATTCTTTTAAGTGTGGTGTGTTTTTCTCTACTCTTTGATTCATCTCTGAGTCACATATACTATTCATTCCATGTTGTCTGACAATTGCAAAAGAAGGAATAAGGAGGACTTTTTTCACAAATTCCTGGTGGTTTATCTTAAACTAATGGAATTTTAAAATGGGAAGTTAAGAATCCCTCTCCACAAATCTGGTAATACTATATGAAGAAGGATGTTTAAATAGGGAAGACTTTGACATTTTCTCCTTTCCTTCTCACAAGTTTGACTCTATGACATGTATCTTCGCAAGACAAACATTTCTTTAAAAGCTTAAATAACAACCTTCTCTCCTCCCCATGTGGTCTTCTGTCAACCCCCAAACAGCCATTGTATACTTCTGTAGAGTCCACCACCTAGAAGACAATAGGATGGAGTGGTGTGTGCCCATTGTCATAGTAATGAAGGCACTGCTGTTCACTCTGTGTTGTGGTCTGGGTTAGAAAGTCCTCAAGGAATAGTGTGCAAGCATAACCTGCCCAGTTTGTCTTTATTTTCATGGCAATTGCTTAAGAAGACTTGATTAATAATCACATTAATAGGAACATTCTAAGGAAAACACTATTTGATTATATAGCAAAACATCTTCTGAAATGCCTTAAAATACACATGCAAAATATGCTTGACATTATGATAATAGAATGTTGTTTACCTTTTTGTGTGTATGATAGCTTAGTATGTAAACACTTGTTTAGCATATTGTTGCTGTTTAGTTGCTAAATTGTGTCCGACTCTTTTGAGACCCCATGGACTATAGCCTGCTAGGCTCCTCTGACCACAGGATTTTCGAGGCTAGAATACTGGGGTGGTTGCCATTTCCTCCTCCAGGGGATCTTTCTGACCCAGGGATCAAACCCACATCTCCTTCATTGACAGGTTAGCCACATAGGAAGCATATAGTAGCACATATTTTTTTTATCTTCTAGCAAATGAACATGCTGAAAGATGGCTGTACTCCTACTCTTATGGAAAATATGGAAACACATAGCTGAAGGAGATTGGGCCAAACATGCCAGAGTTCTTTTCACTTCAAGTTTAACATCAGATGTCAGTTTTGCTGAATTATCTTTAATTAACTGTCTCTAACCTTTAAAACTTTTAAAAACCATCCATACCTGGAACACTAGAGTAAAAGAAAAATAAGAATATAATTTGAGCACAGCTCTATCATTATTTTATACTCAAAGAGTAAGTCTGTGCTAAGAACACTGAAGTTGAATCAAGAAGTGGCCCTAACTCTGTTGCTGAGACCAGGAGTCCTGTGAGCAGACACATCTGTCTAGATCTCCAGTTAACCAACTTCAAAGCATTCCTACAGGGTCAATGGACAACAATTGAGTCGTTCTAAGTGTTTTTTAATTCTCACCTCACATGCGTTTTTAGCCTGGGACTTGCTATTGCCATTATTATGAAAGAATGAATGTCTTTCTGGTCCCTGAGACTTCTAGAGTCACTGTAACACAGACAATGTCCTACACATTAAAAAAAAAAGAGGTTACTCTCTCCATTTGTCTCACCAGCTCCTTCCCTCACCTGTGTCCACAGTCTGTTCTCTATGTCTGCATCTCCACCGCTGCTCTCTCACTACCATCATAACCAGAAATGTTCTAATTCATTCTCTTTATTGTGCATGATAAGTTGCTTCAGTCATGTCCTAATCTTTGCAACCTTATGGACTGTAGACCAGGCTCCTCTGTCTATGGGATTCTCCAGGCAAGAATCCTGGAGTACGTTGCCATGTCCTCCTCCAGGGGATCCTCTCAACTTAGGGACTGAACCCTTGTTTCTACACCTCCTGCACTGCCAGGTGGGTTCTTTACTACTAGCACCACCTGGGAAGCCCATTCCCTTTTTTTCTGCTGATTAGTCAATACAGGCTGGTGCTGAGGTTTAGTTTTGGCACGTGGAATTTGAATCTGTGCTGGGACATGAACTGGTAATCTTGCATATCAGTGAACGAAATGGCTGAGGTGAAATATCTAATATAATAACATCTTTGCTTTGTTTTGTTTTTGTAAAGGAATATTCTAATTTTTCCAGGCAAATACTGATGGCCAAATTTACTCTAAGGAAACTGACAAGGCCAGAAAGGGAATTCTGGAGCATGCTAGATGAGGTTGTGACAGAGACGAGTGCATGTACTGAACACTCTAAAATGCGGTTGGTCCACCCTGGTAGATGCCACAGTCATTTTAAACCCTCTCCTCTCATGTTCTCCTACTACTATTCTCATCCTTTGTCTGCTTGCTTTTTTCCTAATACAAGGCCTCCTCTGAAATTCCAAACCTAAATAGTGAAACTGGTTTTGTGAATTCAGATTGCTTTTTGCTGAAAAAAATTCAGTGCTGCTTCAGCAGCTTCCTTCAATACACTTGCAGATTAGTATTTTTTAAAATTTTCTTCTAGGTATGTTGGGAGTGATTTACAAAATTGCAACTCTTTGCACAAATTTACTCCTGTGCTATAAATGTTTAATGAGATCATTATTTTAAATCCAATTTCTGGTCCTTGGTCACTGTTGCATGCTCAGCAGAAGAAATGTGGTTTGTTTGTTTTTTCTTTGGTCAGTGGTGGGGAGACTTTGGGCTTCCCTCGTGGCTCAGTGGTAAAGGATCCACCTGCAATGCAGGAGACACAGGAGAGCTGGGTTCGATCCCTGGGTCAGGAAGATCCCCCAAAGAAGGAAATGGCAACCCACTCCAGTATTCTGGCTTGGAAAATCCCATGGACAGAGAGCCTAATGAGCTATAGTCGATAGGGTCGCAAAGAGTCAAACATGACTGAGCATGCACGGGGGACTTTATGTTAATAAGACACTATTGCAGAATCATCAGTAAGTCCCTTTTGTGATGATTTATTGAGAATGTTTCTTTTTACCTTGAATGTATAAGGCAGATTTTTGCAATACCAAACCATTCATTTAGTTATTCTATTTGCTGTGGCTTTCTGTCAGAGTGGTCAATAATGACCTTCAAAGAAAATATCTAAGTCATTAATGGTGAGAGGAATAAGTAGAAAATGGAAACATAATGTAGTGTTGCTCTTCACTGATACAAAGAATCTGTAAAATGAAGAAGGGAACCAGGAAAAAGTACAACAGTGCTAACCCTGTCAGTGAGTGTATCCATAGGAATGTTTTTGGCTGCAATGACAGAAAATCCAACTAGCATCAGTGTGAACTGTAAGGACATTGACTACTTACTTAATAAAAAGTTTAGAGGTAGGAGATTTCAGAGACACGAGTGGCTCAACAGACCTACAGTGTCAGGGCACTGGGCTCTCTTCACTTATCATGGCCTTCTCCTCATGACCTCAAGATGACTTCAGTAGTCCCAAGCTTCATGGCCTCATAGTAAGTTGGGGGCAGTCAGAGTGACAAGCGTTTACTCTGCTTTTCATCAAGGAAAAAGCCTTTCACAGAAGCTCTCCAACAGACTTTTCTTTATATCTCATTGGCTAAAACCTGACCACATTGCCACCCCTATGGGCAAGGCAATCTGGAAAGATTATATGCGCATGTCATATAGCTATATGTCACTGTATGTTTTTATAGGCTCAATAGTGATAGGAGAACATGAGAGAGGAGGGTTTAAAATGACTGTGGCATCTACCAGGGTGGGCCAACCGCATATTAGAGTGTTCAGTACGTGCACTCGTGTCTGTCACAACCTCGTCTAACATGCTCCAGATTTCCCTTTCTGGCCTTGTCAGTTTCCTTAGAGTAAATTTGGCCATCAGTATTTGCCTGGAAAAATTAGAATATTCCTTTACAAAAACAAAACAAAGCAAAGATGTTATTATATTAGATATTTCACCTCAGCCATTTCTTTCACTGTATATGCAAGATTACCAGTTCATGTCCCAGCACAGATTCAAATTCCACGTGCCAAAACTAAACCTCAGCACCAGCCTGTATTGACTAATCAGCAGAAAAACAGGGAATGGGCTTCCCAGGTGGTGCTAGTAGTAAGCAACCCACCTGGCAGTGCAGGAGATGTAGAAACAAGGGTTCAGTCCCTAAGTTGAGAGGATCCCCTGGAGGAGGACATGGCAACGTACTCCAGGATTCTTGCCTGGAGAATCCCATAGACAGAGGAGCCTGGTGGTCTACAGTCCATAAGGTTGCAAAGATTAGGACATGACTGAAGCAACTTATCATGCACAATAAAGAGAATGACTTAGAACATTCCTGGTTATGATGGTAGTGAGAAGAAGGAGGTTGTGGAATACCCTAATATCTGTGATCGGCAGTTTTATTTAAAAAGTAATTAATGGAACTTCTGGCATAGATCTGTTTCTGCCCACTCACTTCTCTAAACACAATTAAAAACCCTGGAAATAATGCAGGAGACAACCAAAGGAGAATTCTAAAGGGTGGTAAGAAGGCAAACTAGTTTGGAACCCCAGGACTGGAAGAACAATACAGAAGCAGAACATCTTATATTCCCCCCTCAACAGAAGACCACTCATGCCTAGTGTTATCTGATCCTCAACTTGGCAATAGAAGGAAGCCCAGATAGGTTCATTTCTCCTTCAGGTCCAGTGGGACTCTTTCTGAAAACACCAGGCTAGCCTGACAAAGCTGGCAAAGTAAGGTCAATCAGGAGCCCTGCCAATAATAAGCATCTAGGGGAAACACTCTCCTTCCCTTCCAGGCTAGAAGTTCCCCATCTCTGCCAAGAGAAACTGAGGCAGGTAGGCAGAGCTGGCAAGAGGAATCCAGCTGCAGCAAGCGGCCTAGTTCTGGAAACCTCATTGCTGTGTGGGATTGAGATTTTTTTCTCCCATGCCAGCAGATACCAGGGCAGCTGGGAGGCACTATTTGGGGGATCCCATCATACCACTTCCCTACTGAAAGACACTGGTTGGCACAGTCTGGTGAAACCTCCTCTGCCGTCTGGCAGGACCAGCAGATACCAGTGGGAGCCCCAGTGGCAGCAGAAAAACAAAATAGATCAAAACAATCTGCAAAGGTTCTAAAAGTTAAACTGCCTTTAGAGCTATAGTTAACAAAACTCGATCAAGGCTCAAGACCCGTATGCTAAACCTAAACAAGAGTACCTGCCTACTAAAATAAAAGACTTAAATAGGAAACAAAGTCTCCTGACATAATACACCAAATGTCTAGGATACAATAGGATATCATCCATCATACCAAGAATGAAGATAATCACAGTTTGAGAAAAAACAAGTAACTGACACCAATGCCAAGATAAATCATACGCTGGAATTGTCTGGAAAGGATTTTAAAGCAACCATCATAAAAATGCTTCAACAATCAATTACAAAGTTCTCTTGAAACAAAACAAAAATAGAAAATCTTAGCAAAGAAATAGAATTCATAAAATAACCAAATGGAAGTGCTAGTACTAAAAAAATTATAGCAAATTTTCAAAAATTACTGGATAGCTCAGTGCTAGAGTGGAGATGACCTAGAATACAATCAGTGAATCTGAAGACAGAACAATAAAGTTCACCTCATCTGAACAATGAAAAGAAAATATACTGGAAGAAACCATATGAACAGAGCCTTAGGGACCAGTTGAGAAATAACAAAAGATCCATGATTTGTATTATCAGAGTCCCAAAAAGAGAGGAAAAGGATGGGAGGCTGAAAGAACATCTGAAAACCTCATGGCTGAAAACTAACCGTACTTGACAAAATACAAGCCTCGAGATTCAAGAAGCTGAGCAATCTTCCAAAAGGATAAGCCCTCCAAATCTATGTTGACACATCATAATTAAACTTTTGAAAACTGAATACAAAATCTTGAAAACAATTAGAGTGAAATGACATATCAATATGGGAACAGCAATTCAAATGAAAGCATATTTCTCACCAATCGTGGAATTCATAAGAAGTGGTACAGTATTTTATTTTAAACTGCTGCAAAAAAATTGTCAACTATAAATTCTGTATCCAGTTAAACTATGCTTCAGAAATAAAGGGAAAATAAAGACATCCCACCCTGGAGAAGGGAATGGCAACTGACTCTAATATCCTTGCCCAGAGAATTCCTTGGACAGAGGAGCCTGGCTATGTGGTCCATGGGGTTGCAAAGAGTCTGACACAGCTGGCCGACTAACACACACACACACACACACACACACACACACACACACACACATAAAGGCATTCCAGATAAAGAAGAAAGCCCTAAATCCTCAATGCTCTGCACATTCATCTCTCTTACCTTACCCCTGACAACCACATTGTCTCAATGGTTTTCCTTTTTCCAGAATGTCATATGTGTGCATGCATGCTAAGTCACTTCAGTTGTGTCTGACTCTTTGCAACCCAATGGATTGTAGCCCACCAGGCTCCTCTGTTCGTGGGGATTCTCCAGGCAACAATACTGGAGTGGGTTGCCATGCCATCCTCCAGGGAATCTTCCTGATCCAGGGATCAAACCTGCATCTCTTATGTCTCCTACATTGGCAGGCAGGTTCTTTACCATTAGCGCCACCTGGGAAGTCCAGAATGTCATATACTTGGACTCATATAGCATGTAGCCTTTTCAGATCACCTTCTTTCCCTTAGTGGTGTGCATTCAAGTTTCCTCTTTGTCTTTTCGTGGCTTGATACCTTTTTAGTACTGAATAATATTTTGTTTTCTGAATGTACCACAGTTTATATTTATCCATTCACCTACTGAAGGCATCTTGGTTACTTTCAAGTTTTGGCAACTATGAATAAAGTTGCTACAATCATCTGTGTGCTGGTTTTTGTATGGAGACAAGTTTTAAATTCCTTTGGGTAAGTACCAAGAAGCACAACTGCAGTATCATATGATAAGAATGTGTTTAATTTTATAAGAAACTGCCAAACTGTCTTAAAAGGAGCTGCAGCATTTTGTATTCCCACCAGCAGTGAACAAGAGTTCCATTGTTTCACATCCTTGCCAGCATTTGGTATTGTCATTGTTCTGGATTTTGGCTATTCTATTAGGTATACAGTGATGGCATAAAATTTTAATATTCTCTGTTACTGATTTCTTAATCAGGTTATTATTTCTCAAGTAACAATCAACATAAAAGTGAATGTCAGTCTCAGATGCATTTAATTTTATTGTTGTGGGTTAATTTTGTGATTTTCATGTGTTTATTATTTAAAAACTTTCCTCTTTCAAATTACATGTGGATTAGGTGTCCTTTTTTGCTCTAAGCGTAAAATGTTTTATGTGTGCTAAGAAAAATAAAACTGAGAATCATGCTAATTCTTGTGAGTCAGCCATTGACTGACCTTAATCTTTGGCAAATTTGTTGAGTTTCATAATTGGTTTTGGGAAAGATAATTTGCCGGCTTCTTTACTCCAGCTTTTTGTTGCCAGAAATTATGTTGTATATATCCTTTTTCAATTTGCATTTTTAACTCAGTATTCTATTTTCAGAGTTATGTGTGCTATTTCATGAAATCCTCATTCATTACTTTTAACTGCTATTTAGGCTTCCATTGTATGAATAAAGCACAGTTCATACAGTGAAATTCAGTCAGTTTCACTGCTAGTATTATAGGTACCACTGTAGTAAACAACTTTTTTCATATCTCCTTGTGCACAAGGTTGAGATTTTTTTCCAGGGTAGGTACCTAGAAGTGGAATTGTTAGATCATAAGGTATGGATATCAACTTACTGCTGCTGCTGCTGCTGCTAAGTCGCTTCAGTTGTGTCCAACTCTGTGCAACCCCATAGACGGCAGCCCACCAGGCTCCCCCATCCCTGAGATTCTCCAGGCAAGAATACTGTTGCTTCTTCCACATCTTTACCAACACTTAGTAATACCACACATTCAATTTTTTCTAGTTTCATAAATATAAATATTTCAAAGTGGTCTTTATTTTTAGTTCCCTGGTTAGTAGAAAACCACACTCTTACCGTGTTTGTTGACTCATAAGTATTTCCAGTTATACAAGTTGCTTATTGTACTTTTTCCTATTTTTCTGTTAAATTTCTTTTAGTATGAATTTGAAGAAGTTCTTTCACTGATGTCTTCTTCTAATTTGTGGCTTTTCTTTTAACACTGTTTATATTTTCAACTGTCAAACTTGAGGGCTTTAAAGTAGTCAAAGTGATCACAATTTTCCTTTTAAATTGTAACAATTCTACCTTATGCTGATATGGTAAAACTATATTCTTTTATTTTTTTCTTAAAAATATTTTCAAAGTAAGTCTTTAAATCATGTTTTTTAATATATAGTGTGAGTTAGGAATTTAGTTTTGTCTTTTTCAAGATAGCTAACCAATTATTCTACTACCTTTTATTGAATAACTATTCCTTTATCCCTGAATTAAATCACCATATCAAATGAATTAATATCTGTAAAGTACTGAAAAAAATTTCAAACTATTTTATAGGTAGCAGTGACAATAGTAGTAATACTTATACTGCTCTATCAAAATTTTACATATCAGTTCAGTTCAGTTCAGTTCAGTCGCTCAGTCGTGTCTGACTCTTTGCGACCTCATGAATTTCAGCACACCAGGCCTCTCTGTCCATCACCAACTCCCGGAGTCTACCCAAACCCATGTCCATCAAGTCGGTGATGCCATCCAACCATCTCATCCTCTGTCGTCCCCTTCTCCTCCTGCCCCCAATCCTACCTAGCATTAGGGTCTTTTCCAATGAGTCAACTCTTCGCATGAGGTGGCCAAAGTATTGGAGCTTCAGCTTCAACATCAGTCCTTCCAACGAACACCCAGGATTGATCTCTTTTAGGATGGATTGATTGGATCTCCTTGCAATCCAAGGGACTCTCAAGAGTCTTCTCCAGCACCACAGTTCAAAAGCATCAATTCTACAGCGCTCAGCTTTCTTCACCGTCCAACTCTCACATCCATACATGACCACTGGAAAAACCATAGCCTTGACTAGACAGACTTTTGTTGGCAAAGTAATGTCTCTGCTTGGGTACATTTCTAGGTCTTCTAGTTAGTTCCATGGGTCTATTTAGCTATTGCTTACCAATATTTTTAATCATAATACCTATACAAGTCTTGGTACCTAGAAGATGATAATTTTTTTTCCTTTTTGTCTTCTTTCTCTTCCCCTTTTTCCTTTATCATTTTCTTGTCAAAATTGTGCTGTTTCTGTCCTTCCCTGCTTCCACATGCATTTTAGGATTAGTTTGTTCAGCACTATGAAAAAATTTGTTGGAGTTTTGATTGAAATTGCTTTGAATTTACAAAATCATTTTAAGAAGTTCTATCTATTCAACAGTGGAACTTCCTAGCATAGAATATCTTTGTATTTAAGATTCCATTATGTTCTTTAAAATTTTTTTATATTTTTCTTTTTATGTTTCTATAAAACTATATGTATGCCTAATAACCTTTTACATTTGTTATTCTTATGATCAGTTCAGTCACTCAGTCATGTCCGACTCTTGGCGACCCCATGAACCACAGCAAGCCAGGCCTCCTTGTCCATCACCAACTCCCTGAGTCCACCCAAATCCATGTCCATCGAGTCGATGATGCCATCCAGGCATCTCATCCTCTCTCGTCCCCTTCTTCTCCTGCCCTCAATCTTTCCCAGCATCATGATCTTTTCCAATGAGTCAGCTCTTCCCATCAGGTGGCCAAAGTATTGGAGTTTCAGCTTCAACATCAGTCCTTCCAATGAACACCCAGGACTGATCTCCTTTAGGATGGACTGGTTGGATCTCCTTGCAATCCAAGGGACTCTCAAGAGTCTTCTCCAACACCACAGTTCAAAAGCATCAATTCTTCGGCACTCAGCTTTCTTTATAGTCCAACTCTCACATCCATACATGACCACTGGAAAACCCATAGTCTTGACTAGACGGACCTTTGTTGGCAAAGTAATGTCTCTGCTTTTTAATATGCTATCTAGGTTGGTCATAACTTTCCTTCCAAGGAGTAAGCATCTTTTAATTTCATGGCTGCAGTCAATATCTGCAGTGATCTTGGAGCCCAGAAAAATAAAGTCAGCCACTCTTTCCCCATCTGTCCGCCATGAAGTGATGGGACCGGATGCTATGATCTTAGTTTTCTGAACGTTGAGCTTTACGCCAACTTTTTCACTCTCCTCTTTCACTTTCATCAAGAGGCTCTTTAGTTCTTCTTCACTTTCTGCCATAAGGGTGGGGTCAACTGCATATCTGAGGTTATTGATATTTCTCCTGGCAATCTTGATTCCAGCTTGTGCTTCATCCAGCCCAGCGTTTCTCATGATGTGCTCTGCATATAAGTTAAATAAGCAGGGTGACAATATACAGCCTTGATGTACTCCTTTCCCTATTTGGAACCAGTCTGTTGTTCCATGTTCAGTTCTAACTGTTGCTTCTTGACCTGCATACAGGCTTCTCAAGAGGCAGGTCAGGTGTTCTGGTATTCCCATCTCTTTCAGGATTTTCCACAGTTTATTGTTATCCACGCAGTCAAAGGCTTTGGCCTAGTCAATAAAGCAGAAATAGATGTTTTTCTGGTACTCTCTTGCTTTTTTGATGATCCATCGGATGTTGGCAATTTGATCTCTGGTTCCTCTGCCTTTTCTAAAACCAGCTTGAACATCTGGAAGTTCATGGTTCATGTATTGCTGAAGCCTGGCTTGGAGAATTTTGAACATTACTTTACTAGCATGTGAGATGAGTGCAATTGTGCGGTAGTTTGAGCATTCTTTGGCATTGCCTTTCTTTGGGATTGGAACAAAAACTGACCTTTTCCAGTCCTGTGGCCACTGCTGAGTTTTCCAGATTTGCTGGCATATTGAGTGTAGCACTTTCACAGCATCATCTTTCAGGATTTGAAATAGCTCAATTGGAATTCCATCACCTCCACTAGCTTTGTTCGTAGTGATGCTTTCTAAGGCCCACTTGACTTCACATTCCAGGATGTCTGGCTCTAGTTGAGTGATCACACCGTCGTGATTTTCTGGGTTGTGAAGAACTTTTTTATACAATTTTTCTGTGTATTCTTGTCACCTCTTCTTAATATCTTCTGCTTCTGTTAGGTCTCTACCTTTTCTGTCCTTTATCAAGCCCATCTTTGCATGAAATATTCCTTTGGTATCTCTAATTTGCTTGAAAAGATCTCTAGTCTTTCCCATTCTATTGTTTTCCTCTATTTCTTTGCATTGATCGCTGAGGAAGGCTTTCTTATCTCTCCTTGCTATTCTTTGGAACTCTGCATTCAAATGGGTATATCTTTCCTTTTCCCCTTTGCTTTTCGCTTTCTGTCTTTTCACAGCTATTTGTAAGGCCTCCTCAGACAACCGTTTTACTTTTTTGCTTTTCTTTTTCTTGGGGATGGTCTTGATTCCTGTCTCCTGTACAATGTCATGAACCTCCATCCATAGTTCATCAGATATTCTGTCTATCAGATCTACCCCTTTAAATCTATTTCTCACTTCTACTGTATAGTCATAAGGGATTTGATTTAGGTCATACCTGAATGGTCTAGTGGTTTTCTCCACTTTCTTCAATCTCAGTCTGAATTTGGCAATAAGGAGTTCATAATCTGATCAGCTCCCGGTCTTGTTTTTGCTGACTGTATAGAGCTTCTCCATCTTTGGCTGCAAAGAATATAATCAATCTGATTTCGGTGTTGACCATCTGGTGATGTCCATGTGTAGAGTATTCTCTTGTAAATAGGTTATTTTCCAAGTGACTGCTATTTTATAGGAACACAATTTTTGTATATTGAACTTTTCCTCAGCAATACATCATGATAGCTCACTTCCTGACTGAATTGATGTAATAAACCTAGCTTCTTAACAAAAGATGATAATGCCTTTTTATGGGGAAGCAACATCAGCTGTCAGTCTTTATGGTTCTTGTATACACAGTATCCATTATAGTATAAAAAATTGCTAGACATGTAAGAACCAAGAATATGTAACTGATAATCAAACAAAAAAGAAGACAATAGAAGCAGACCCATTGGTGATCTGGATATTGGAGTTAAAGTTTTTAATGATTATTATGAGTATATGAAACAAGATGGAGACTTTAAATAGAGAAATGGAATTTATAAAGACAAAATCAAGGAAATTTCCTAGAACTGGAAATTAAAATTCTGAAATTAAACTTAATTTGCTACATTTTATAGGTCTTTGGACATAGAAGAAGACAATTAGTGAACTGAGAGCTCAATAAGAAACATTCAAAATGGTGAATGAAGGGAATAAAATAGTAAAACAACAGAACAAAGTATTAAAAAGTATGCTGTTTATAAGAACATAAAAAGGTACAGCAGTCTGATAATATAAAATGGAAGAAGATGTATCGTGCAAATACTAATCAGAAGAAAGCTGTTGAAGATGTGTTCCATATCAGCTAAGCTAGACTTTAAGTCAAGGAGTATTGCTAGAGTTAAAGCGGGAATATTTCATAGTAACAAAAGGATCGATTCCACTCTAAGACATGATAATCTTAAATTTACAAGTGCCCAGGAACATAGTTTCAAAATACATGAAGTATAAATGGATAAAACTGAAGACAAAATAGACAAATCAATGTCAAAGTTCGATGTATTTATTTTCATATTTGAGAGACACAGACAAAAAATTGTGGGGAGCCAGATTATTAGAATAATACTATTAATTAAAATGACCCAAATGACATGAAGAGAACATTTCCCCTTAAAACTTCAGAATATACACTCAAGTATATGCTAAACAGACATAGCAAACATATTGCAGGCTCTCAAGCAAGTCTCAGCAAATTTCAATCAATTAAGTTATACAGAATGTATTCTCCAGAAAAACATCTACTTCTGCTTTATTGACTATGCCAAAGCCTTTGACTGTGTGTATCACAACAAACTGTGGAAAATTCTTCAAGAGACAAGAATACCAGACCACCTGACCTGCCTCCTGAGAAATCTGTATGCAGGTCAAGAAGCAACAGTTAGGACTGTACATGGAACAACAGACTGGTTCCAAATCAGGAAAAGAGTACATCAAGGCTGCATATTGTCACTCTGTTTATCTAACTTATATGCAGAGTACATCATGCGAAATGCTGGGCTGGATGAAGCACAAGCTGGAATCAAGATTGCTGGGAAAAATATCAATAACCTCAGATACACAGATGATACCACCCATATGGCAGAAAGCGAAGAAAAGCCTCTTGAAAGTGAAAGAGGAAAGTGAAAAAGCTGGCTTAAAACTCAGCATTCAGAAAACTAAGATCATGGCATCTGGTCCCATCACTTCATGGCAGATAGATGTGGAAACAGTGACAGACTTTATTTTGGGGGGGCTCCAAAATCACTGCAGATGGTGACTGCAGCCGCTGTGACCAATCTAAACAACATATTAAAAAGCAGAGACATTGCCAACAAAGTCCATCTAGTTAAAGCTATGGTTTTTCCAGTAGTCATGTATGGATATAAGAGTTGGAGCATAAAGTTGAGCACCGAACAACTGATGCTTTTGAACTGTGGTGTTGGAAAAGACTCCAGAGAATCCCTTGGACTGCAAGATCAAACCAGTCAATCCTAAAGGAAATCAGTCCTGATTGTTCATTGGAAGCTGAAACTGAAACTCCAGTACTTTGGCCACCTGATGCAAAGAACTAATTCATTGGCAAAGACCCTGTTGCTGGGAAAGATTAAAGGCAAGAGGAGAAGGGGTTGACGAAGGATAAGATGGTTGGATGGCATCACCGACTTGATGGACCTGATTTTGAGCAAGATCCAGGAGTTGGTGATGGACAGGGAAGCCTGGTGTGCTGCAGTCCACGGGGTCGCAAAGAGTTGGACAGACTGGGCAGCTGAACTGAACTGAACACAACTATCAGTTTGAAAATAAACAATGATAGAACAATCCTCAAAATTTTACAATTCTTACAATCAGTGGACCAAAGAAAAAACTCTCAATGCTAATTGGAAAACATTTTGAACAATAATATTGACATAATGTATCAAAGCTGGTAGGATGCAGTTGTAGTGTTTAGAAGGCATTTAATACTTTTCAATGAAGTATTAGAAAATAAGAAAGACTGACAATAATCTAAGCTTTCTTTTTAAGGAGCTAATAAAGGAAGTCAAAGCTATGGTTTTTCAAGTAGTCATGTACAGATGTGAAGGTTAAACCATAAAGAAGACTGATTGCCAAAGAATTAATGCTTTCAAACTCTGGTCTGGAGAAGACTCTTGAAAGTCCCTTAGACAGCAAAGAGATCAAACCAGTCAATCCTAAAGGAAATCAACCCTGAATATTCATCAGAAGGACTGATGCTGAAGCTGAGGCTCCAATCCTTTGGCCACCTGATGAGAAGAACCAGCTCATTGGAAAAGATCCTATTGCTGGAAAAGATTGAAGGCAAAAGGAGAAGGAGGTGACAGAGGATTAGATGGTTTGATGGCATTACTGACTCAGTGGACATGAGTTGAGCAAACTCCAGGAGATAGTGCAGGGCCAGGACACCTGGCATGCTGCAGTCTGTGGGGTTGGTCGCAAAGTTGGACACAGTTTAGCGAATGAACAACAATAAGTGAAGAGCGAATGAAAGTAAAGTAAGATCATGATTATAGTAAGAGAATAAAAGCGAGAGTATATATACAACAAAGAAAAGGCAATAGAGTAAAATTTTATTCTTTAGAACTAATTCATTATATTGAAAAATCTCCAACAAAATGATCAAGAAAGAGAGAGAAAAAGCTTAAAATATCATAAATGAGAAAGGAAACATGACTATGACTCCTCCAGATTATTAAAAAATTAAAAAATGATATTATGAGTAATATGCCAATAAATTTGACAATATATTTTAAATGGACAAATTAATTTGGAAAAAACTGACCAAAATTGTTACAAGCAGAAATTTAAAAATCAGAATAATCCTACATTATTAAAGAAATCTGTAGTTAAAAATCACCTCACAGACAGAATAAGAGACACAGATGCATAGAACAGTCCTGTGGACTCTGAGGGAGAAGGGGAGGGTGGGACGTTCTGGGACAATAACATTGAAACATGTATATTGTCATATGTGAAGCGGAACACCATTCCATGTTCTATGCATGGGACGGATGCTCAGGGATGGAGCGTTGGGATGACCCAGAGGGATGGGAAGGGGAGGGAGGTGGGAGGAGGGGTCGGGAGGGGGAGCACATGTGAACCCATGGCTGATTCATGTCAATGTATGGCAAAAACTACTACAATATTGTAAAGTAATTAGCCCCCAACTAAAAAAAAAAAAAAAAAATCACCTCACAAATAAAACTCCAGGTCCAAATGGGTTCACTGGTGAATTCTTGCAAACATTCCGAAATGAAATAATACCATCTTTCATAAACTCCTTTGGAAAATATTAGAGTGATTAACACTTTCCAACTCTTTTGTGTCACCAGTTTAATCTTGATGCAAAAGCTTAAGAAAATATTATAAGAAAAGAAAGAAGAGGACAATCTCATGAATATAGATAATAAAATTCTACACAAAATATTAACAAATTGAATCCAAATTGAGCAACAATATATAATAAGAATGTCACATCAGGGCTACATGAAGTTTATTCTAGGAATGCAAGTTTAGTCTAACACTCAAAGTTCAATCCATGTAATGTATATATTAATAAAATTAAGGAGAAAGCCCATGTGATCATCTCACTAGGCTCAGTAAAAGCATTTGATAAAATTCGGTATCTATTCATGACAAAAACTCTCAGAAAATTGGTACCAGAGGGAGTTTTCTTATTCTGATAATGGATAGCTAAAAAATTCACAGCTTGGATCATGTTTAATGGTGAAATTTTGAGCACATTTTCCCCCTTAACTCAAGAAAAATACAGGATAGTCCCTGTTAACCACCTCTACTAAACATTATACTAGAAATCCTAGCCAATGCAGTAAGTTAAGGTAAAGAACTGAAATACAAAGATTGGAAAGGAAGAGATACAGTCATCTTTATTCAGAGAAGATATTCTTATGTATGCATAAAATTCAAAAGAATCTACAAATAAAATTAATAAGTAAAACTAGCAAGGTCACTATTATAAAAATTAATTAATCTGGTATAGCTTTTTCCCTTTCTACTTAGAACATTTTTGTGTCAGTATGTTTTAGAACTTTCTTTTAAAAACATGTTTTCATCCAAAGATCTTTTTCATCCATTATGAGAGCTTTCATCTTTTTTAGTTGGCATTATTTAGATATATTTAGAAGCATTTTAATGCTTTATTTTGTGCTTTCAATTTACTAGTTATTTTCTTTGCTTCTCATCTTTCCTTTGCCTAATTTCTGTTTGACTGAATTAATTACCCTTGCTTGTAAATTTTATTCGTGTAGAAGTTATGTATTCTAATTATGTTCTTTTAGTGGAGACTATTAAATATTTAGCATATAAATATGACATTTTCATAGTCTAAGTATCTCTATCCTCCTCCTGAACAATACTAGGATCTTAGAATGCTTTTGCTCTTATCACTGCTTTCTACCTATGTTCTATTTTGTCCACTGTTTTACTTTCCTCTTTCATTTATAACCCTTTCATTAAGTTAGCCATTACTGATATTTATGCTCAGCATTCTTTCATGCATGTCACTTTTACCTATTAACTGCATTTAGATTCAGTTTTATTCCTTCTGGAGTACTGTTTTTGGTATATTTTTCTGTAGAGTCTGCCATTAGGAAATTCTCTCATTTCTTATTTTTTTGAAAATGCCTATATTAGTCTTTCTGGATATATAATTCTAGGTGATGGTTATTCTCCTTCACCACTTTGAGGCTATTATTTCATTGTCTTCTAGCTTCTGTTAATGAAAAAATTGCTGTTCATCTAATTTGTCTGTTATTTATATCTGCTTTTAAAATTTCTCCTTTGTTTTGATGCCGTGCAGTTTCACTGTGATGTAAGTCAGGGTATGGATTTCTTCCTTGTCTTGCTTAGGGCTAGGATTTATGTCTTTTGTCAATTCTGGATAACCGGATAACCATGAGGGTGTGACCACTCATCTAGAGCCAGACATCCTGGACTGTGAAGTCAAGTGGGCCTTAGGAAACACTACTACGAACAAAGCTAGTGGAGGTGATGGAATTTCAGCTGAGCTATTTCAGATCCCAAAACATGATGCTGTTAAAGTGCTGCACTCAATATGCCAGCAAATTTGGAAAACTCAGTAAGTGGCCACAGGACTGGAACAGGTCAGTTTTCATTCCAATCCCAAAGAAGGGCAATGCCAAAGAATGTTCTAACTATCACACAATTGTGGTTGTTTCATATGCTAGCAAGATTATACTCAAAATCCTTCAAGCTAGGCTTCAGCAATATGTGAACCAAGAACTTCCAGATGTACAAGCTAGATTTAGAAAAGGAAGAGGAACCATAGATCAAATTGCCAACATCCATTGGATCATAGAAAAAGCAAGAGAATTCCAGAAAAACATCTGCTTCATTGACAACGCTAAAGCCTTTGACTGTGTAAATCACAACAAACTGGAAAAAAAGAGATGGAAATAACAGATCACTTTACCTGCCTCCTGAGAAACCTGTATGCAGGTCAAGAAGCAACAGTACTGGACATGGAACAATGGACTGGTTCAAAATGCGGAAAGGAGTATGACAAAGCTATATTGTCACCATGCTTATTAAACTTCTGTACAGAGTACATCTTGTGAAATGCCAGGCTGGATGAATCACAAGCTGAAATCAAGATTGCTGGAAGAAATATCAACAACCTCAGATATGCAGATGATACCACCCTAATGGCAGAGATGAAGAGGAACTTAAGAGCCTTTTAAAGAGAGTGAAAGAAGAGAGTGAGAAGTCTGGCTTGAAAATCAACATTCAAAAAACTAAGATCTTGGCATCTGGTCCCATCACTTCATGGCAAGTAGAACAGGAAAAAGTGGAAACAGTGACAGACTTTATTTTCTTGGGCTCCAAAATCACAGCAGACAGTGACTGCAGCCATTAAATTGAAAGACACTTGCTCCTTGGAAGGAAAGCTATGACAAACCTGAGCAGCATATTAAAAAGCAGAGATATCACTTTGCCAACAAAGGTCCATATAGTCAAAGGTGTGATTTTTCCAGTAGTCATGTATGGATGTGAGACCTGGACTATAAGGAAGACTGAGCACCGAAAAACTGATGCTTTCAAATTGTGCTGGAGAAGACTTTTGAGAGTCCCTTGGACTACAAGGAGTGCAAACCAGTCAATCCTAAAGGAAACCAACCTTGAATACCCTAAATATTCATTGGAAGGACTGATGCTGACACTAAATCTCCAGTGGCCACCTAATGAGAAGGGCTGACTCGGAAAAGACCTTGATGCTGGGAAAGATTGAAGGCAAAAGGAGCAGGAGGCAACAGAGATAAGATGGTTAAATAGCATCACTGACTCAATGGACATGAATTTGAGCAAACTCCAGGAGATGGTGAAGGACAAGGAAGCCTGGCGTGCTGCAGTTTATGAGGTTGCAGAATCAGACATGACTTAGTGACTGCACAGCAACAGTCGATTCGGGAAACTTCTCAGCCAAATTTGGATAAATTATGCCACTTCCCATGTTACTCCTCTGCTTAAAATCCTGCTGGGTCTCCCTCATCTATTGACAGTATTACTCCTCAGGGCTGTCACAGTCTGGCCTCTACACATTTCTGAAATTAAGTTTCCACCGCTGTCTGCCATGAAAGCCCATCACTCAAACAGCTGATACATGTCTTACTCATAACTTGGCTTAATTGTCACCTATTCTCTGAAGCCTTTCCTGAAACCTCTGCCCCTAAGAACTCTGTGTACCCACGGTTTCCTGTTCACACAATCCACTGATTGCATTTATCTATTTATATGTAAATTTGCCCCCAATAAACTCAAGTCCCAGTGGGCAGTTCCCTTTGTATTTACAGAGACAGGCACTTAGTGTGGGCACGATAAACAGTTGTAAATTGAATGAATGAATGAATCAAGAAACTGAAAGTAAATACTCTCTGCCTCATAGGGATCTTGTAACAACTAAATATCAGTGCATACCACAAGATAAAGCACCTGGAAAATAACAACTGCTAATCTCTTATTTGAATTGAAGACAATTCATGCAGTGTTTTGGTACAGTGGGTTATGTACCAAATTGGTTTTTCCTTTAAATTTCCTTATTCCATATGGCATAGAACAGAGTTCTTAGTGTTCTTTGATCATAATGAAGTATTTTTTTGGTTTTGTGCCTTTTCTTCCAATCGCTGTACTTCTGAGCCTAAAAAAACCAGGGAGTTCTATGAGAATGCTTGATATAGTTTACTAGATATTACATTCTGTTCTGAAAATTGAGTGCATCTGTGAATACTCCTCTCCCATACATGTTAATGGCTTTCTCCTTTCTTCCATTAGGTGTCTACTCTAATTTTACCACCAGTTAGGCCTTCACAGACTCTCATTATAAAATAGCAAATGTCCACCCACATCCTTTTCTATCCTCTTTTACTTGCTTTATTTTCCCCAGTACGCTCCTCCACAAGTGAAATATATACAGTATTTACCTCTTTTATTATTTTCTTCTCCTCCCATACACACTGGCATATAACTTCTTTAGGATAGGAACTTTGCTTTATGCTTAGAGCAGTGTCTGGAATACAGTAGGTGCTTGGTAACTATTTCTTAAATAAGCGTATCAATGCAGGTGCCATTGAGTCTCATCAGTATAAATCCTGATGCTATAGTAGACAAACACAATACGGCCACTGTGGACATGGTAGCCTTCAACATTCATCTAGATCTTGGATGAGATTACAAAACTTGGCTCTGCTGCTTTTCCCTATAACAGACTAATGCACGATTTCATCCTGAAAACTAAAGAAATCACTTCCCTTCCTGGCAGTACCTAAACCAAGTTCTAAGCTGGCTGCATACAAAACCCGTCTGTTCTCTCCTGATTTAAAGACAGAGGCAGTTCCTGCCCGCTTTCAGCAAGCTTTATTTTGCTTTCTGTTTTCTTTCACTGCCTAAGGACAATTTACATATCTTTTCTACTCATTCTATCTTTTTGACCTTGCCAAGAGCTTTCAATTAATACTTTGTGTGCACTTGTGCAAAGAAAGCAGCCATTTGCAATGTCTATGGGAAATAAATTCTTATTACTTCATAGAAACAAACGTCTAAATCTGTAATTCATTTGTATATTATGAGAGAGAGTTTCGGAGATGATAAATGACTTGTTGAAAGCCACAGAACTAAAGTTTGTAACACAAGTGGATCTAACACCCACATCCCCAGTCAAGTTTGTACTCTTCTGCCTGATTTTCCTTTAAAAAGATCCTTTATGCTTCTCCTAAGCTGCTGCTTCTGCTGCTAAGTTGCTTCAGTTGTGTCCGACTCTGTGTGACCCCATAGACAGCAGCCCACCAGGCTCCCCCATCCCTGGGATTCTCCAGGCAAGAGCACTGGAGTGGGTTGCCATTTCCTTCTCCAATGCATGAAAGTGAAAAGTGAATGTGAAGTCGCTCAGTCGTGTCTGACTCATAGCCACCCCATGGACTGCAGCCTACCCAGCTCCTCCGTTCATGGGATTTTCCAGGCAAGAGTACTGGAGTAGGCTGCCATTGCCTTCTCCTAAGCACCTGGGCATTAATAGAAAACCCTCAATTCTTACTAGTGTGTGTCTCTGTCTATGACATCAGACATCTTACCTCCTCAATCTTCAACTGTCAAACTGTTGTATTGATTTTTCGGGTACCATCAAGCTTCTCTTTCCAGATTTAGCATGACTGAAAAGAATGTGGTCTTTCAGCTAAGCTGACATTCCAAGGTCAGCTTGTGGCCAGTGAAAATTCATGGCCTAAGAATTCTGACACAGCTACCCGACACCTGACAGAGAGCTTGCCTCTGCCTGTCCTTCCTTGCTGGGGAAATGCTGCTCCCACCTTGCTGCTCAGCACTGACTGGCTCCAGTAATGCAACAGTGAACACTCACCGCTCAAGACACCTGGGGCCCCGTCTGTGTTAAGGCTAATGTCTGAGGGTCTCACTGGACAAGCAGTGCCTCCCAGTGGCCAAGGCTCCAAAGGTTTCCAGCTGAAAAGTGGCCAGGACAGCAACAACCCATCTGGCAACCCTTTCTCTCTCCTTCAAGTCTTGTCCCTACCTTTTTGCAGTGTGTCCAGCTCCACATCAGGCAGTGAGAATTCATCATCAGGTCCCAGTATTTTCAGTATTTTGCTGACTGAATTCCCAATCATGACCATGATGATGAAAAAATTGTGGGAGGACAGTAGGAAGTATAAATATAACAAAGTCACTAATACCTCCAGAGCAGGTCAGTTTGAAAAGTGCTTAGTAATCATGTGGTCACTGTTCCTCCTTCTCATCAGCCAAATGGGAGCTCTGACAACCCCACTCTTATAGGAGACTTATGATGCCCAGAAGTGCCGAATCATCCTGCTGAAGTCATTCTTCTTAAACTTCCTTAAGAATAATTCCAGATGTGTTACAGAGATATGCAAAGGCTTAGCTGGTTTCTCTGGAAGCTTTTATTCTAAAAGGAACATGCATGATTCTAAGGATCATATTTTAAAGTATATATGCTTCATAAAATGAAAGGTAAATCATTTCCAGAAGCATAACCTTGAGATTAGGCCCGTAGGCTCTTGCTGGCACAGCATGTACAAATGCATATTTGGGTCTGGGAAGAAACGCATCTGGGAGCTGCAGAGGAATTGTAGAGGCTCCACTTCTCCATGAGGGAGAGAAATTCTATGCAATGGATAAGGCCATGCTACAACAAATGAAAGGGGCAACTGTTCCTTCTATCAACCCTTTTGGTCCCCAAGGTATCTTTGTCCTCATGCTATGTCTTGTCTCCTCAAGGGTCCCTTCTACCAGGACTTTCCCCAGAAAATGCCTGAATTCCAGTCCTTTGTCTGTGCTATTTCTACCTCTTCCTCATCAAAACATACCTATCCCCTGTCCATTCTCTCAACTGCTTTGGAAAGTAATCTGATAAAGCGTTTCATGCTAAAGTTTGAATAGTAGGTCACCACCCATTGCTGACAAAAGTCTGTAAGATCAAAGCTTTGGTTTTTCCAGTAGTCATGTACGGATGTGAGAGTTGGACCATGAACAAGGCTGAGTACCAAAGAATTGATGCTTTTGAACTGTGAAGTTGGAGAAGACTCTTGAGAGTCTCTTGGACTGCAAGATCAAACCAGTCAATCCTAAAGGAAATCAATCCTGAATGTTCATTGGAAGGACTGGTGCTGAAGCTGAAGCTCCAATATTTTGGCCACCTGAGGCGAAGAGCTGACTCATTGGAAAAGACCCTGATGCTGGGAAAGATTGAAGGCAGGAGGAGAAGGGAGTGACAGAAGATGAGATGGTTGAATGGCATCACTGATTCATTGGACCTAAGTTTGAGCAAACACTGGGAGATAGTGAAGGACAGGGAAGCCTGGTATGCAGCAGTCCATGGGGTCACAAAGAGTCAGACACAACTAAGTAACTGAACAACAACACATTGTTCTGCTCCTCCCATTGACATTCACATTGTAAGTGGGGACACCTGAAGCCCTTGAATCACTGGGCTTGGAAATCAACTTTATCTCCCGAATTATACATACCACTCACATCCATCATCCCCTAACACTCAATCCCAAATATGATGTTGTTGAGGAAGCAGGCCCTTTGCTTCCTGAGCTCTGTTTGGATATCCCCACAACTGACCACTCTTGGTGTGTCACTATAGTGACTAATTACTCTGTGTGCCAGAGTCCAGAGGCACCACATTCAGATATTGTTGAATATTCATTCAACCCACAAACAGAGCTGAAAAGAGACACTAAACCTTCAGGGTTTCTTTGCAATGATTGCAGCTTGCCATGGAAGGTTTTGGATGCCATGGGCTGTTCCAAAAGAGGGAAAGACTCTGGCAGTTGTCTGGAAGATGTCAAGCAATTAAGTGTGGCCAGAATGTAAAGAATTGGAGGCTGGGTTGGGGGAGGTGAATGAGCGTTGCGGACATTTAGGGTATATGATGCTGAAATCCTGAGGTTTGTACTGCCATCATCAAGTTCTTGGGTTTCTAAGACATTTCTAGAAGATGCACCATGGCAGTCAGTAAGACCCAGAAACAGCCCGCGTGTTCTGCTCTCATTCCTACCGTTGGCCCTTTCACCTCCTTCTCTCAAACCTCCCACCCCTGGTCAGCTTTTGCGCCTTCCGGGTGAGACTGGCTTTAAACATCTCCAGGACAGCGAGCCTCTGCTCTGGAGTCCAGCAGCATCCGCATCGCCGGGCGCGCAGGCTGATCCGCACCGCACCGCGCTGATTCGCTGCCGCGGAGACTGCGGCGCCCGCGACGCGCCCGCCCCTCGCGGTGCACGCCGGCTGGTGCAGCCTCAGTCTGTCTGCAGCCGCGGCCACCGGGAGCAGTGCTGCAGCCGGGGCACCGACGCTTGAGTGCCCGCTCAGCGCCCCCGAGGACAGCAACGGCGAGCCCGGAAAGCGCGCACGATGCAGGCCACCGCCGATTCCACCAAGATGGATTGTGTTTGGAGCAACTGGAAAAGTCAGGGTATTCTCTTTATTTCAGTAGTGCATGCCTGCGGCGCACGGGAACCCGGGACCCGGAATCAGCCATTGTGCATCATTTCACCTGTGGGACCTATGCATGCTTTATACCCAAGAGCTTTCTGTTGGTGGGGAGTAAACTTGTTATGTCAAAAATCAGAGTGGATGGTGTTTGGTTTTTTGTTTTTGTATTTCACTTTTCCCATCTTAAAAAAAAAATCCCCCACCCCCACCCCTTTGTTTTCTTGTTGTCAGGCTACTGTTTTAAATAATGCATCTTTTGCCTCCTCCTGGAGCTCTTTTGGGTTCTGCTAAACGTTCAGTACTTGTTTAATCTCTTCTTATTCCCGGAGTTAAAATGCCTTCTTATTGTTCCATGTATCCCAGTGCATTTAATTTGTGCCTAAAGATTGAAATCTAGGAGAACTATTAACTGAGTGGGCTCTAGTGCATCCTTTTAAGAGGGACACACCCATTTTAAGGTTATTATTTGTGATCACACAAAGGAAACTGGAAATGCAGAATAGCTCTCAAAATCCTGAAAATATGATGGCGTAGACACATATTAGGATAATTCACTTTGAAATATTTCGGGGTTTTTTGTCTGTCATTGGGGTAATTTGTAGCTACTGTTCATTAATAATGGGTATATCTGGAACAAATGGAGGGAAATTAAAAAACAGTGCCAGTTGCTCTCTGATATAACAGATTTATTTTGAAACAGTCCATATTAGCACTTGGGTGTGGCCACCCTCCAGCCTCGCTTGGATTGCTTTTCAGCCATTTTTATTCAGCCTCATACTTCACACATCTCCATCTCGCCTTTGTTACATTAAGATTCTCTCCTTCACCTTGCTCAGTTTGAAATTACTAGGAGAAAGGGAGACTTTGCAAGAATGAATTATGTGTTGTAAACTTGGATGTTTGTAATATGAAGTGTCTTTTAATGTTTAACAAATGGTTCTGAAGAAGGTGCATTTGACTTAACCTGCAGGGTTGCAGCATCCCTCAGGGGACCAAGAATACTCTAGAGCAGAAGCTGATTTAAAAAAAAAAAAAAAAAAAAGGCACCCTTCTCTTGTAATATTGTATCACAAAAAGAATGGGATGTCTTAATGCCCCATAGAGTTTTTCTTTGGTAAATTTTTTAAGCAAAGAAAAAGTAAACATGAACCTCAGAATTAAGAGCATATTTTCTCTGCCTCTTATTTGTTAGTTGGGTGGCAGAGACATAAAATGCAATAGTCTAGTTCAAATTATTTGGATCTATTGGAAATACAACTGTCAAAAGTGAATAAATGGACCTAATAAATTTAAAAGCCAGGAAATAAATGTATGGCCATTCAGGGGCATCATTTTAGAGAATGATGATAACTACGTGACCCGGCATATGTTTTATACAGAGGACAGCTGTGAAAATTCTTGGTAACATTTCATTCTCGCTACATGTTTAGACTCATCCAGTTTATTCCAAATACACACTCAACAGATCTCTATGGCTTGATAGAATACCAAGTTTAGTTGGACATAAAGTTGGTTTTTAAGATTATTCTTATGGATTTCCTCTATTCTTACCAAAAGTAGGTAGCAGAAGCGTCAAATTTTCTAATGTGTGTAAGATCTAAGACACTGTTTCATCACAATCCTATGTGTTTTGCCTCTGTTGACATTTTCACTGGGGGGTTAAAAATATGGACATTTATAATCAGAAAATAACACACAATGCTGTAATTTGTCCATTAAACCCTGTCATTTTCATTTGCAGTGTACAGCTGTTGATGAAGATTAATGCAGGATCGTTGAGAGGCTTTTGTACTCTGTGACCTTTGGTAATCTTCAGTACCATTGATTTCCTTTTGTCAGATAGAACAAAGCCATTATCCTGAAAATTGACTGATGGTGGGTGGGTTTATAGGCATAAAAGAGAAATTATAAGTAAATTATTCCTGTTTCTCCCCACTAGGAGAACTTTCATCTAAATTAAAATCTACAATAAGATTCTTGTTTAGTATTTTAAGTGTATCTTCATTTTAGTTCTCTAATTATAAAAAAAAAAAAAGCTGTTCTTTACACTGGCTGCATATTAGTATCACCTGGGAAGCTTTACAAAACACAAAGGGTGCCTGTGCCCCACCCCTAGAGGTTCTGATTCCATTGAGCCAAGCATGAGTATTTTTCTAAAGCTCTCAAATGAGTTTAACACATAATCGGGGTTGAAACCACTCATGTGTAATAATTCTTAGCCCAATCCATAGACCAGCAGAGCAAAGTCTAGTATACAAATGAAGAAATGGGTGTGATACAAGAGCAGCTGTGAATATAGTTAAAAGAAGTCAGTATAACACTGGGGATAACGTCCTCCAGAAATAGTGAGAAGTGAAAGTTTTGCTTGGAAAAGGGAATAAAGGGAATCCCAGGCTTCCTCCATATTATTAAACAATTCCACAGAGAAATTGTAGTTCATTAGGTATGGCATGAAAACTCTACTGAAACTAATACAATGTGTCATAAAAACTGTAGTATACATGCAAAAGGAAGCTTTTATTTATGTTATTTATATTTTATTTTCATATTTGTATTAAATATAAATATAAGGAAGCTTGTATTTGATTTTATATATGATTTTAGCTGTAGACAAGAATGTTTAAAGAGAGACTAAAGTCCACATTATACTACATCACACAGATTCAGCTTCCATTAAAAAAATGATACTCATACCCAATTTCTTGATAAACCAAAGCCCAATCTGCTCAGTGAAGATGAAATAAGACAATAACCTAATGAAATGTGGCAATATACCTGGGATTCCTCAGATTACTAGTTATTACTGTTAAATATTAACATTTATTGGGCACTTTTACTACTTTACTCATATCATTGCAGTTAATCTTCATGAATCCTATGATGTGTGAGTTTTATTATTATCCCATTTTAGAAGTGATGAACTGAGGCTTCTTGCCAATGCACACAGCTGGAATGCCAGAGGCCAGATTCAAGCTGAGGCTGTCTGACTCCAGAGCCCTTTGATTCTTCTACTCTACCATCTGCCTCCAAAGTAGATGGCTTCTTCCTCAATGGTTTTTCTAAAAATGTGAAGAATTATCTAGGTAATAGGGGAGTGTTAATAACCCTTCCCATTTACATACGTTTCATTTTACCAAATGCCTTCTCATTGAGCTTTTCAGTTTACTCTTGAAAAGCATGAGGCTCAAAGAGGTTATGTGACTTGCCCAAAGTTTTTCATTAAGTGACAAGTGGGGTAGTGAAAAGGTGACTGTGGCCGAAAATCCAGAACTCTTCCCATATCACACACTGCCTCTTTCACTAATGCTGAGTTTCAGAAAGTGAACTCTCCTTTACCCCTTCCAAGATATTTTCACACAGCTTATCTCTTTAAAGACAGAGCAGTATTGAACAGTTGAGTCAGTGGTTTTAACCAATTTACACCATTGTTGTCATCATCTCCATCATGAACTCATCATTAAAAATTCTCCATCATTATTATCCATGTGTTGGTCATTGTCCTAAACTCTTGTTACAGATCTTAATCTCATATCTTTCTGAGATTATCATTTTACTCTCACTTCCCTGGTGGCTCAGACAGTAAAGAATCTGTCTGCAATGCAGGAAACCTGAGTTCGATCCCTGGGTTGGGAAGATCCTCTGGAGTAGGGAATGGCTACCCACTCTAGTATTCTTGCCTGGAGAATTCCATGGACAAAAGAGCCTGGCAGGCTACAGTTTGTGGGGTTGCAAAGAGTTGGACACGACTGAACAACTAACACAACAACATTTTATAGAGGAGGAAGTGGGATTTTAAGATTGAGATGGCTAGTAATTTGTCCTAGCACTTAATGAGTCCCAAATGCAGAGCAGTCTGCTCTTTTGACCACTCGACTATACTACCTGAATCCAAATGGTACTGTGGCAGGGGAACATAGAAGTGTAGAGTCCTATTTCCCCCAAATGTTTGAGCTATGAAGTTAAATCTGAGCAATTATCTTATTGTTTCACAAGAGAAAATCCTTAAGTTCTTTCTTATTTCTTGTATTGACAAAGGCAGAAAATAATTCAAGCCTTACAGGTTCTTTGACCAAACTGGTGTTTAATGTTTAGAATTTATTATGTGCATCTTTAGTTGCTCATTCATGTCCAACTCTGCTACCTGTGGATTGTAGTCTGATAGGGTCCTCTGTCCATGGGATTTCCAGGCAAGAATATACTGGAATGAGTTACCATTTCTCCCTCAAGGAGATCTTCCCAACCCAGGGATTGAACCCAGGTCTCCTGCATGTCCTACATTGGCAGGTGGATTCTTTACCACTGAGCCACCTGGGAAGCCCCAGAATTTATTACAATTAGACCCATTTCACAGTGGACATAGTTCAAATGTAGTCATATCTTAGTTCAGCCTTCAGAATCATTTCATCAAACTGCAGACCAAATCTAGTGGTAATGGGGGTCAGGAACACATACTGTTTTACTGTTCTAACAAAAGTACAGTGAGAGATTATTCCTTTCCCTTGTCATATCTTTTCAGTTCAAGAAATATTTTAGCCATTATAGTCTTTGTAAAAATTTTTAAATATATTCTTTAAAAAGAAAAAAGAACCAACAGCAGTCTTCCTCCTTGGTTCTCTTCTATTCCGATACAATGATGGATTTTAATAAAGGTATGGCTCAGACTAAAGATTTTGTGACTAATTATGACTGATGACAAACCAACCAATGAACAGTTTTGTATTTTGATCAAGTCAGAAAGCTTATTAAAGAAAGAAAAAGCACACAAAGACATTCATTATTCAATCTCCTAAAAATTTTTCTGTGTTCTTCCCTCAACTACCATGTCCCCAAAGCCTATCATTCTCTCCACATGACCATATCTCTTCCTTTAATCCCAATGAGCCCATTTGCTGGAGGTTTGGCAGGAGGAGCTGACCACCTCATCTTAAATACTGGGCCCTACTGTTTCATTTCTTAGCCAGGCCTACTCTACCAAGGTGACAATGGCCTAAGCATCATTGTGTTAACTTTACAGCATGGAATGTGACTCTTTAGAAGCTTTAGGTCTTCCCTGGTGGCTCAGATGGTAAAGAACTCACCTGCAACACAGAAGACCTGGGTTCGATCCCTGGGTTGGGAAGACCCTGGAGGAGGGCATGGCAACCCACTCCAGTATTCCCGCCTGGAGAATCCCCATGGACAGAGGAGCCTGGCGGGCTGCAGTCCATGGGTCACAAAGAGTCAGACATGACTGAGCGACTAAGTACAGCACAGCAACTGGTTCATCTCCTGGCCAGACCTACTCTACCAAGATGTCAATGGCCAAAGCATCACTGTGTTAACTTTACAGCATGGGATGTGACCCTAGTGGTTAGAACTAGCAAACAGGAATCACCTTCACCTGTCAAGTCCAGGAAAATGATAAATCTTACATGAGCATAAAAGTAGTTTACACTATCAGTCTAATCTGAAGGGTAGTCACTAGAAGAATGTGTTTGCTTTTTTGTCCCATGGACGAAAAGTCCCAGAGATTGTTGCTAGCTGTGGCTTTGGCAGGAAAATCCTTCATTTCCCATTGTTTTGCCAAAGCTGATTAGAGTAGATCACCTGTGTGGGTTAAATGCTGTGCTCTTTTGCTGTCTATATGGAGCACCAGGCTTAATGTATCTTTCCTTTCAAAACATCCACTGAATTACTTAACTGTCTACAAATAATGTTGGCATTTTTCTCTTGACAGTCATTTTGACTGCATTTAAAAGATGTGAAGAAAGGACCTAGAAAATGAAATCACTGCAGGAGCCTTATCTGCAAAAATCTCTTTTAGCAATTTCCCCTCTGAAGAAGGAAATGGCAACCCACTCCAGTATTCTTGCCTGGAAAATCCCATGGACGGAGGAGCCTGGTGGGCTACAGTCTATGGGGTTGCAAAGAGTCGGACACGACTGAGTGACTTCACTTGCCTCTGAATTCAGGGCTCCTGCATTACCTTTTTTACCTTATGTGGAAGACTGTTTCGTGGCAAATGAAACTCATGGATTAGTTGACCAGACAGTGTGATCTTTGAGGGTCTCTGTGTATGTTTAAAGTATTTTCTTACATCTATTTCCATTATGTTTCTCTAGTTTAATGGCAAAATGAGGGAATAAAGTAGGAGAAGTTACTGCTGTTTCCTCTTGTTAACTTTTTGTGGTGATATTTTGTTTACCTAACAAAAATCAGAGTAATGGGCTTTGTAAAAGATATTTTTATTATTATCATTAGGGTTTTTTTGGTCATTCCATATGGCCTTCAGGATCTTAGTTCCCCAACAAAGGTTCAAACATCGTGCCCGCTGCAGTGGATGTGTGCAGTCCCAATCACTGGACCACCAAGGAAGTCCCATAATCACTGCTTTAGACACTGAGTTGTAAAGAACTGAGATTTTTTTAGCCTTGTAATCCTTTTCACAAGGTAGTCAATTATTGGAAGCTTCCTAAAAAGTAAAAATAAAAGTCAGGTGAAAGTGAAAGTTAGTCGCATAGTCGTGTCCAACTCTGCGATCCAATGGACTATAGCCTGCCCAGCTCCTCTGTCAGTGGGATTCTCCAGGCAAGAGTACTGGAGTGGGTTGCCATTTCCTTCTCGAGGGGATCTTCCTGACCCAGAGATCGAACCTGGGTCTCCTGCATTGCAGGCAAATTCTTCACCAACTGAGCCACTATATCATTTTTCAACAGTTCTTTTGTTGAAATGCTGATGTCATTTGTGAACAGGAATCTCACACATTTTCTTTGACCTTGCCTTTTAAAAAGTAGCACTAACTTGTCACATAGCAAGTGGTGCAGTGCTACCTGAAATCTTTTCTAGACCAAGATGAAATATAAATAAATACATTTAAGAATATGGTGCAATAATGCAGATAATTGTGCACAATTTATTGTCATTTATATTATCTACATTTTGCCTCATAAATAGAATATGAATAGCTGCACCACTGTCTTTTCAGTTCATACATTTTTAATATACTTTCTGAATACTGGCATCATTATTAGATCATTTAATTTTACATTTAAATGTTTTACATTTTATTTTACATTTAAAATAAGGTTCCAATCCAAAAAACTTAGGACTGCCGCAAAAAGGCTTTCTCCCTAGAAATTTGACATTGAATTTTATTTCCATTTAGCTGTTAATTCAAACCTTGATCACTTCTGTTTTATTGTTCCTTTCTTGCCCAGATTATGGAAATGAGGGTAGCACTGATTTCAGCATTTGAGATTAGGATTCTTCAAATCCTCCAGTCCACCCCTGACTGAATTAGTTCTAAGTCAGCTTCAGGCAGGCTGCAGTGCGAGCTCCCACCTGTGGTTTGGGGACCAAGATGAATTCACTAAGCCCTGTTTGTTTATTAGATTGATAGAAAGCACTGATCTCCCATTTCATTTCATTGCTCCTTGGTATTTAGCAAAGTGACTTTTATAATTGGCAAAGCAATACAGTAATTTACCTGTCTTAGTGAATGTGCGCTTAGCTGTTTAAACTCTCACCTAGCCTTCCTGTATTAGGAGGATATTGAAGGAAGAGACAAGCTACCTATTACTGTATCCAAAGGCTATGTGTGATCATTTGCTGCAATTACAGAGATGCTTATTTTTTTTCTTACTTGGACTCTAAGGAAACTTTATTCAAATACTGATTTTTCTGGACCAGGTACTATAAAGCTTCCTACACAAGTTTACATAACTCTAAGCAAAATTAAAATGTGAAAAAATGGCATTTATACAGCAATTTTGGAACACAGAAATTCTCTTCTGTGATCACACTTCATCACTTCCTACCCTTCGCACTGAATCCTCAGAACTTCAGGCTGTTTGCTGGCTTTCCTGCTACACACAGTCCTTGTTGCTCTCCCAGCCCATCAGTTCCCAAAGATCTTCACTGCTCGTCATTCCCAGCCTGAGCCCAAGGTGGTTCATTCACTTCTGTCTTCTTGGATCTTTGACTCCTCTAACCATGCCCCTGTGCCAGCTCACAAATCTGGGCCAGCCCCACCATCCACTGATCAGAGCATTCAACCTCTAACCCTGTTGACTGGATCCATGGAGATCCTTGACTCTAACCAAACCCTCTTGCTTCCTGGAAGTCCTTTATTAATTTGTTTTTGAGTCCTTACTGTATTTTTCTAGATCAGTTCTGTCCAATAGAAATATAATGTGAGCCACACATGTAATTAAAAATTTTCTAGTAGTCACTGCTACTGCTAAGTCACCTCAGTCGTGTCCGACTCTGTGCGACCCCATAGATGGCAGCCCACCAGGCTCCGCCGTCCCTGGGATTCTCCAGGCAAGAACACTGGAGTGGGTTGCCATTTCCTTCTCCAGTGCATGAAAGTGAAAAGTGAAAGTGAAGTCGCTCAGTCGTGTCCAACTCTTAGCGACCCCATGGACTGCAGCCCACCAGGCTCCTCCATCCATGGGACTTTCCAGGCAAGAGTACTGGAGTGGGGTGCCATTGCCTTCTCCATCTAGTAGTCACATTAAAAAGCAAAAAGGAACAGGAGAAATCAATTTTGATAATATACTGTATTTAATCCAGCATACCTAGAGTATAAACCTGTCAACAACAAAAGATCAATATAAAAAGGATTAGTAAAATATTTTTTATGTCCTTTTTTATACTGTCTGAAATCTGATGTGTACTTTACACTTGCAATGTGTTTTAATTGAGACTAGTCATATTTCAGGTATTCAGTAACTACTGTGTCTCATCACTACTGTATTGAACAATGCAGGTCTGGACCTCTCCCAATCTCTTCAAGCCCTGCCTCTATCCTCAGTCTCAAGAGGACCTCAGGACTCATTTTCCAGAGATGAGTTGAGTAAATCCACCTTGAGCCACTTGATGATGTTCTTTTCCTCCTCAGTGTATATCTGTAGCCACGCCCATCCTTTAACAAAATGTTCCTCCATCTTTATCCAGCCTTTCATGCTTCTTCCTTCTTTGAGAAGAAAATGGTCTGACAGATCCCATCCTTTCCCTACCTTTTCTTTCACTTTGCTCAAACAAATATCTCCTCTTTCCAGGATCTCATCTCCCCCCTTTACACTAACATTCCCAAGTTTACTTAACCTTGAAATTTGCTTATTGCTGCTCCCTGAACTACCATTCTCTTTACCATCTTCTGTACTACTTTGAACTTCCCACCACTGACTCAACCCTTTGTGATAGAGCTTCCATCCTCACTCTGTGCCAGTTATGGGTGACTTCTTAGTCTCCAAAACCAGGGGTCCTTTCTCATTTCCTTCATTGCATCTATAACATCCCCCACTGTAACCTACCCCTTTCTTCTGGAAGTTTCCTTCTTCTTGACTGCCGTAACCAACACTCTTGAGGGACCCTTTCTAATACCTAGACAGGACTTCTTTTATAGCTTTACTCAATCCTTTGAGTAAAGAATAAACTATGGGTCATCCTCTATTGTCTCCCGTAGTCTCTCATCTCTTGGAGGTTTCCTCTACTCTTATGGCTTGAATCATCATTTCCACTCAGAATGCATCCAAATGTAAATATTCAGCCTTCTTATCTAAGAGGGACTTCCCTGGTGGCTCAGATGGCAAAGCGTCTGCCTACAATGCAGGAGACCCAAGTTCAATCCCTTGGTGGGGAAGATCCCCTGGAGAAGGAAATGGCAACCCAATCCAGTACTCTTGCCTGGAAAATCCCATGGGCAGAAGAGCCTGGCAGGCTACAGTCCATGGGGTCTCAAAGAGTTGGACACAACTGAGCGACTTCACTTTCTTTCTTCTTTCTTATCTTGTCAGCCCAGCACTTCCAATTGTCTGCTCTGCATACCCACCTGAATATCACATGGATATTAATGTCCATTTTAGCTCAGGGCTACTGTGACAAACCTATAAAAAGAAATCACTTTATTTCCAAGCCTCTAAAATATTAGTGTGTTGTGTTTAATTGTCAGCTTTATCTCATTGGTGATCCCTGTCCCATCTCTGCCCCAGGCTGTGTCAAAATGCCCTGCTTGATGTCATCACAGCGGAACCTGGAGGTATATATAAAAACAAGTGTCAGCTTTTTGCCAAACCAGTTTCCCCTCAGATTTCCTATTTTTGTCACTGATACTAATCACTCTATCACCCAATTTGAAATGTTGCTTTCCCCCTTAATTAGTTCTTCCTCCTTTCTCCCACAGCTAATTAGTCACCATTCTTGTCAACTAATCCTTCATAATATTTCCCTTTATTCACCTCATCTCCTTAACAAACTGTTCACCACATTCCCAAACCATCCCCCATCCTCTTTCATCAATCCCAGTACTGTCCATTCCTTGAACTCAGCTTTTGCCACCGCTGACAACACAGGATATATTGGCTCTGATGCAGCATTTTTTAAAAATGAATGTTCAGTCTTCCCAGCTAGATCTTAAGTTCCTTAAAAGCAGTAATAGAATGTTATGATCTCTTCATGCCTATGCTTACTAAAAAACAGATGACCAGTAACTGTGTACTGTTGACAATTACTTTATTTCCCTTAAAGAGAAAAATCACAATAAATATCTAGTTCTGGAAGCAGATTTAAATATAATCAAGTGGTCCCAAATTAATTTAGCATACCTTAGGGGACAGTTAACTTCCAACCACATAACAGAACACAGGCAACTGTTCTGAAAAACGCATCGAACTTAGGGTTTGATCTTGCTTCTCCTATTAACTAGTTAGTATGTTGTTGTTGTTGTTTAGTTACTAAGTCGTGTCCTACTCTTTGTGACTCAGTGGACTGTAATCTGCCAGGTCCCTCTATCCATGGGATTTCCCAGGCAAGAATACTGGAGTGGGTTGCTGTTTCCTTCCCCAGGGGATCTTCCCCACTCAGGGATCGAACTCGAGTCTCTTGTATCATCAGGCAGACTCTACTACTGAGCCGCCAGGGAAGCCCCAACTAGTCAGTATATGAGTTTCTTCAGTTCCCTCACCTATTATACACCTGTATAATGGAGTTTATAATGAGGTTTAAATGAAGTAATATGTGAAAGTGCTTTGAATATTTTAGAATCTGTGTAAATAGAAAATCACGTCACAAAGTACCCAGAATCAACCTCCCACTGGTGTTTTAAGATAAACTTTTGTTAACCTCCCAGTTAGAAACCTCCAGCAATTTTAAAAGTTGGTTGAAGGACCTGTTGTATAGTTACCCTACACCAAACTAATGTTACTTCATGCTAAGTCATTTCAGTACTGTCTGACTCTGCGACTCTATATGGACTGTAGCCTGCTGGGCTCCTCTGTCCATGGGATTCTCCAGGCAAGAATGCTGAAGTGGGTTGCCATTTCTTCCTCCAGGGGATCTTCCCCACTCAGGGATCGAACTGGGTCTCTTATGTCTCCTGCATTGGCCCACGGATTCTTTATCCATAACACCACCTGAGAAGCCCAGTTGTTTAGTTAACAGTTAATGTTCTCTGCCATGGCTGCTTCTAGTAGGTCCCTACCTGGTGCCTGCCATTCTCAGGCTGTTTGAACAGGGGTCCAGAGATTCAGAAGGCTTTACTAAAGGCCACCATCATTTTTAACAGGTGTTATGCAATTCATTAAGTGGAAATTCACTTGAAAAAGCAGATTCTATCTCCTCTTTGCCCGAAAACTACCTGCAGGGTCCCTAGTGGCCCCTTACATCATCTCAGGGGTGGGTAAACCTACCACCCCCAGCACTGTGTGCCCCCATAGCACAGATCATGCTGTCTTATAATGTGTTTGCCTCTAAATATGTCTGTCATGGAAATCGGTGGGCATCATAAAACAGAAGATTACAATTTTTTTATTTACATGTAAGTTTTCTTTTTTTAAGCAGTTTATTTATTTTGATGCCCCTGCACCTAGCACAAAGCATGGCACATAGTACTTGCTCAATAAATGCTGAATGAATGAACAAACGTGGAAGCAGTAACACTGCAGGTAACGGTGATGTTTTAGTCTCCTTTTTGGCCTCCTTCCCCTTTCCTGAACTTAGCAGGTAAACAATAGGAGGCTCCTAGCTCCCTGGGGGCTAGACTTAGACTCCTAGGCTTATCTCAGTTTGTTGTCTCCAGAGCCACTCAAACAGGGGGAGCTGGGCTTCTTTGGAGATTTCCTTCTCCCATTTTTGTCATCTACCCTCAGGGGCGCAGGGGTTTCTTGTGTCATGTCTTCAAAAAGATCCTCCTTCCCTGCCTGGAGAGGATTATTATTTCGGTGCTCTGTTGTCAACAGCTCTTCTGAAATGAAAATCATTTAGTGAACTCATTCAAATTTTTTGTTAATGACAAGCTAACCTTATCATTATCTCCTTCTAGGTCTTTGCATTTAAAAAAAAAAGACAACAAATACTTTGAAGATTAAAAGGATTACTCCAAATAAATGTATTTCTAATAGTGAAATGTCAATGTCAATGTGACTGGGGTTGGGGATTAGGGCTGGGGAAAGAGAGAGACTTTGGAGCAGCAGTGCTTTCACTTTGGTCCAGGAAACTGATTTGTAGAACTGGCACCACTCAAAATAGAGGGGGAAAAAAAATCTTTGTTTCACCCCAAAACATGCTTGTGATCTTCTCTCCTTCCTACACTGCAGAAGTGTTCTAGGAGGAAGGGAACATATTTTTTGCCTAACAAAATGGCTGACTACTGTAATCTTTTGAGTTAATGTCATTGGTAGACCAAGCAGTGGTGAGTGAGGAGTAGATACAGGTGAATGACAGATCAGTTCAGAAGTAAATTCTCTCTCCAGCTTCAGACTACTGGAGTATCCTCAGCCTGTTATAAAAGATCCCCCCCCGCCTCCCACTTCAAGCCCTTGATCTGATGTACTGTCCATCCAGCCTGAGTTAGTGTGGTTCAAGGGTTAATACTTTGCAACATTCCTTGTATCCTCTCCACAGTGTGGGGTTGTCACTAGGCTATGTGACCTTTCCAGTACTGTCTCTCAGCTAGTTATGGACCGGAGTATGATGGGAGCAGTTCCCTGCTTTCTTCAATCTAGTCACCTTTGTTTTCCGTTGAGCTTATGACTAGTGCCTTGAACCGGGTGCCTCCACTTAACGCTGCACATGAAGCTGGTAGGGTACGCAACGGCCACTTTCATTTGGTTAGAAGATGGGAATTTCATGTCTTATTTTCTTTTTCTGAGAATTTGTGTAATATTCTGTAAAAACCGTTTTTTTGTGACAACATGGATAGACCTTGAGGGCCTTATGCTAAAAGAGATAAGTCACACAAAGAAAGACACACGCTGTAGGATCTCACTTACATGTGGAATCTGAAGAAGCTGAACTCATAGAAACAGAATAGAATGGTGGTTACTGGAGTTAGGGGAGAGGGAAATGAGGGAGATGCTGATCAAAGGGTGTAAACCTGCAACTAGTAGATAAGAAGTCTGTAAATATAGTCAACGATACTGTATTACATACCTCAAAGGTGCTGGATCTTACATGTTCTTACCAGAAAAAAGAAATAACTATGTGATGTGACAGGTGTTAACTGATGCTATGTTGTTGTTGTTGTTGTTGGGTTGCTTCTCTTTGCTACCTCGTGGACTGTGGCACGCCAGGCTTCCCTGTCCTTCACTATCTCTCAGAGTTTGCTCGAACTCATGTTCATTGAGTCTATGATGCCATCCAACCATCTCATCCTCTGTTGCCCTCTTCTCCTCCTGCCTTCAGTTGCTATACTGCAATATATAAATATATCCAGTCAACATGTTGTACACCTTAAACTCACACAATGTTACGTCTATTGTATCTCCAAAAAAAAGAAACCGTATGTTACTTGCCTAATTGGAGAACAAATTTGCATACATTCTTGAGCAAGTCTTCTATGCTTTTTTCATAGTCTAGTGACTGGAATATTCAAAATATATCCATTTTGCATCATATTTGAAGCACTATGGCTTTATTCTTTTGAATTAATTTTTTGTTTCTAAGTTGAAGGAAATAACTGAATGATGGGTACAATGTAGAGTTTAAAATTTATATCCCAGGTTTTTAAGTCACAAGAATGTAAGCAAACAAATGGTATAATACAAAACAGTTTAACCCAAATGTCAGCTCCAGGGATTCTTGAGGTAGCTACTAACTACTAATGTTTGGTTTTACTCATGTTGGAGGTAGACCATATCTCTATTCAGAAGCCTTGGGCACTGACTGGAGCCTCCCAGACTGGCTGCCATGCTTCTGAGGTTCCACTTCTGTTTTCATTGTTAGTGCCCCTTCTCAGCAGCAGGGACATGTGTATGACTGACGTGCTCATCTCTGGGCCACTGTTGAGACATTGAGTTGTAAGCAGGGCATCAAGATGCATGCCATCAATGCCATCCCAAGGAAGAGAACAGGTACTTCACAGTCCTCTGAATTTTCAGTCTTGTTTCAAAGGCACATTAACTGACGCCCACAGTTGTAACCCACTGAGATATGCTCATGGAGATATTGTCACTGGAGGTTCAACAGCCTTTTCTTATCTGTGAATTTACTAATTGACCTCAGGGATGGAAAAGATGCTTCCAAAGCAGAACGGGAGGATGGTAAGTGCCCTAGGAGTAACACTATGTGTGCGCACCTATGTTTAGGAAGCCAAGAGCTGGTGAGAGCCTGTAGCGACCGTGGCTTTGTGGAACGGACCGCGGCAGCTCCCTGAAGGCCCTGCCAATGTTAAGTGCTCCGTGTGAATGTGTGTGTCTCCTCCCCACAGCTATTGACCTGCTGTACTGGAGGGACATCAAGCAAACGGGAATAGTGTTTGGGAGCTTCCTGCTGCTGCTCTTCTCCCTGACCCAGTTCAGCGTTGTGAGCGTTGTGGCCTACCTGGCCCTCGCTGCACTCTCAGCCACCATCAGTTTCCGCATCTACAAGTCTGTTTTACAAGCTGTGCAGAAAACCGACGAGGGTCACCCTTTCAAGTGAGTGCCCAACCCGACCAGCCCTTGCCCTCTTCGCACGTGGCTCTTTCCTCCGCCTCTATTTCACCACCTGTGCACTTTGGGTCCTGCTTCTTTTGACCTTTAACAGGCCTCTTAGAGTCTCCTTTAACACTCTGTCTTTTAATACCAAATATTTCTGTTGAATTTCTAAAGCAGACTCATCCCTAGTCTAATGCTTACTGCTTTATTGAGCTTTTAAAACTTTAATCACTTCTAATTAAATGTTAAATATTTATCTTTAATATACATTTCTATAATTTATATACTATAAAGTTGTGGGTGAACTTATAAAATGAGGAAACATTTAATTTATATTTGATGTTAATTTTGTATTTAATTACTTCTCATAGTAATCATAATTCATTTATATGCAAACAGTGTTTTATGATTTAAAGTGTTTCAACAATTATTCTCCCAACTCTATGATGAAGGCAGAACATTATAATCCCTTTTCACAGATGGAAAAACAGAGGTTCTAAGAAGTAGAGTGACTTGCTCAAAGTAAATAGCACAGAGCCAGGACCAGGGTGTTTGGACTTTTATTTCTGTGCTCTTTCCAGAAGTTTAATGTCAGAGGGCCAAATTCTGTGGGATGTAAAGTTCATCTCTCAGAATCTGTATAGTATTATGTACTCACAGTTGAATAGTATTATGCACCCTCTTCTGTATTTTAATACAGGGGAAATCGGACTCGAATGAGCACTGAGGAGGAGGATTTCTTTAAGGCAGTGTATTAAGAGGATATATGAAATGTGGCAGAAGGAGATATTAGCACTGCCAGCTACATGCTTCCCAACTCCCCCCCAGTTTACTCTAGATTCTCACTTGTAAGCCCTGGGTATTTTAGCACTGACTGTCAGAGTCATACCATCACCTGCTGCAGGCCCCGCTACAGGTGTCCTCAACCTCCTATAACTGAGGGATATTTCTGCATCCTGGATGAGACCTATAGATACCACTGCATAACGGCTTCTGAGCCAGCCTCAGTGATTCCCTTGGGATGCCTCTGAATCCTCCCTGGCTCAGCCTCATCAGCCAGCTGAATCAAGGTCTCAGGGCACCAGGCTCTTAAAAGAAGGAAAAGATGCCAGGGCCTTGTTGACAAAAGGCAAAACGCCATGTTTCACAGGCCCTAGCCTCTGGTTCTTGTCCTCGTTGTCAAACACAGTTACAGTCTGATCATCCTCACCCTTGGGATGTATTTGGCCTTCTTCTAATGCAGAGTTAATGGGTCTTCTGGGCCGTAACTTGGTTGCCTTCCCAAGGTAGGAAGAATAGAGAAGTAGAGTGTCATCTTATCAGGGTGAATACTATGCCTACTTCGGTAACCCTCTCCTGTGACCAGTATCCACACCTTTAGTGTCCTGTCCTGCTCCAGCCTCTACCCTTACCCATACAAGAGAGGTTGGCTTCTCCCAAGTTCTTGGATCCAGGACTGTCAAGTTACACCGGGGACTTACCTCTCACTTAGCTTATTTCTTCTGTAACTACCCAGTTGTAGGACCAAGAGTCAAACTATAATTAGCTCAACTACTTTATCTTCCATTTGGAGACACATTTAAAGCCTAAACGTTCCTTTGGCTTAATTGTTTCTATCAATAAAAGGAACATCTAACTCAGAGTACATTTTGAATCAAAACATAGCTAGACAAATCCGCTTTTCTGATTATTTTTCTGAAAAGCCAAACATAAAAATTCTCAATCCTCAGAGTTAGGTGAGCACTGTTAGAACTCTAGAAGTAGACAACATGGCAGAGAGAAGGAAAGAAAAAGAGAGGATGGGTCTCGTTGGCGGGAGGGGAATGGGGGCGGGGAGCACGGCGGGTGTGGTCAAATCAGGAGGATCGATTGATTTTTATATATTTGTAGAGCCTGGTTTATCTACCCAAGAGTTCAAATTAACCCTTTGAACAAATGGAAAATGCCGTTACTAAAAATACCACTCTTACTAGAACCAGTGAGCATTTTACTATGTCCCAGGTCACTTGTGTTTTCAGAGCTCTCTAGAATAAAACCTTAAAATACTTTCCAGAATTTAAATATGAAATCTTAGAGATTTGACGAGAAATAATAATTGGCAGCTAAGATTTTGAGATATCTCAATTATTTAAAAAGACAATTCATCTTCATGCAGCTGAGAAGAAATAACTTTTCACAATTGCCCGGTGAGCCAGATATACAGAGAATTCATTAAGTGAACTGATCCGGGACTGACTTTTCTCTGCTCCTAGCCAGTTGCTCTGAATTATCAGCTCACACTATCATGTTGCCTATGAGAGACAGAAGCAGTCACATTGCCCCACTGAGTGCCATGATTCCTGTGTTCCCCAGTGTACTAACTGTGGGTGTGGGTGTGGTGCCCTGCAGCCTTCTGGCTGGTGTAAATCCTTCAGGGTTACCTCACTGTGGTCCTCAGGGTTGGAGAAGAGAAACTTAGCTGTTTCAGGATTCCCTCTGAGGGAGTTCTCTGTGGGGATGCTCTGTTGACAGGGCCTACTTGGAGCTCGAGATCACCCTGTCTCAGGAGCAGATTCAGAAGTACACAGACTGCCTGCAATTCTACGTGAACAACACGCTCAAAGAACTGAGGAGGCTCTTCCTTGTCCAGGACCTGGTGGATTCCTTAAAAGTATGAGTGCTTAAGCCATTTCATTTGACAGTCTTTTGAGTTTTGTTTTCCCTAAAGGTACACATAATGTTATAAACTTCCACATGATGGAGAATAAAGTAAGTGCTAATTATATTCTAGAGTCTGAAAATGTCCAGCTGTACAGTACAATGGAGCTCATCCAGTCTAATGTCATCATTTTACAGATGCTGAAACTGTGGTTCAGAGAGGTTAAAACACTTGCCTGAGGTTGCCCAGTGAGTCACTGACAGCTGGGATCAAACCCAGGTTACATAGCTTCTAGTTCTGTACTACTTACAGTACCCCAGGCTCCTTCTTGTTCCCATTTTCAATTCCTCAATTTCCTAAAATTATTTAGAAAATAAACATCTAGTTTCAGTTCAGTTCAGTAACTCAGTCATGTCCCACTCTTTGAGACCCCATGAACCGCAGCACGCCAGGCCTCCCTGTCCATCACCAACTCCCGGAGTCCACCCAAACCCATGTTCATTGAGTCAGTGATGCCATCCAACCATCTCATCCTCTGTCATCCCCTTCTCCTCCTGCCCTCAATCTTTCCCAGCATCAGGGTCTTTTCAAATGAGTCAGCTCTTCGCATCAGATGGCCAAAGTATTGGAATTTCAGCTTCAACATCAGTCCTTCCAATGAACACCCAGGACTGATCTCCTTTAGGATGGACTGGTTGGATCTCCTTGCAGTCCAAGGGACTCGCAAGAGTCTTCTCCAACACCACAGGGAATGTGAACAATACACATGCTTTTGCTTAGAAAGAAACACTGTACTCTGCTAATAATAAGACCTGTGGGCTGTGAGATTGAGCCCCTGAAGTGTAGAGGAGGGGCACCTGGGTGTTATTCCTGGTTCCATCATTGAACTCACTGGGCTTCTTGGAACAGGCTGCTAAGACCACCACATGGCTTATACGGAAAACCAGAGTCAGTCATGACTCAACAGGGCCATGAGCAGAAGGGTGGGAGCCCAGGCAAGGATTCTGTCAGTTCTCCATTCTCCCAGAGCACTGGGAGGGATCTGTACCATGGGCTGCTCCTTAATGAGGAAGAAAGAGCAGAAGGAAAGTGAGTGATGAGTCCCTGATGCTCAAGGTGCCTTACTGGAATAACATCTTGGCAAATAATGACTAAAAAAAGAGAGCAGGGAGATTAAAATTACTTACCTTAGAGCTTTTAAGGTAACATGTCTATTTAAATTTGTAATGTGAAAATTGTGGGCTAGAATAGGGATCAGCAAACCTTATCTATTATATAAAGGGCCACGTGGTAAATATTTTAGGCTTTGTGGGCTACACAGTCTTTGTTGTAGCTACTCAACTTTTGTCACTATAGCAGAAAAGCAGCCGAAGACAATACGTGAATGAATAACTGTGGCTGTATGCTAACATTGTTTATGACTACTGAACACTGAATTTTGTATCATTTTCACATGTTATACAAAATGTGATTTTTGTTTTAACTTTATTTCGCCATGCAAAATTCATTCTAACTTGTGGGCCTATATGAAAACAGGTCAAGGCCAGTTTGCTGACCCCTGCCCTAGTTTATTATTTTACTGAGTCCCTCAAATCTTACAACAAGGAGATCCACAGGGTTCTGAGACAAGAAAAGACTGGATCCTCTTTCAGTAATTCTGTGATGAGCTTTAAATGCTCTTATACTTCCTATTGAAACCATGATGTCGTCTGCCTCAAATTTTAATCTAAACAAATCGATGAAATGAGACTCTTATCTGTCATAATGGGCTTAGAAGCTCTGATCATCCTTTCATGTGTTAGTTTGCAGTCCTGATGTGGCTCCTGACTTACGTTGGCGCTCTCTTCAATGGCCTGACCCTGCTGCTCATGGGTAAGGACAGACAAGTGTGTTATGTCTCCCTTCACATACTCTGTGAGCATCTCCCTGGGCTGTCAGCGTGCTTGGATGGGTTCCTAGCAACAAATTCCAGATTTTCTGAGTGCAGAGCATTTCCCTGACCATCATAGTTCAATTAAAGAACATAATATATCAATACATTACACAGTAATGATGAATTTCTTGAAGTTTTTTCTTTTTCTTCAACCATAACTGGTTTTATCTGACTTCAAATATATATCTGCTTCAATGGTGTTATGTATAGAAGATCATTTTTATCTTAGGAGGTTATTCTCTCATTCCAAGAATAATGACTTAATATTTGTGAAGGTCTCAGCATTTTTTTGTTTTCCTTATGAACTAGCCCTGCCATCTTTTAGCTAGAATGCTGGCTACTGCAAATAATGTTATTATATCACATAACTATATAAAAATGTATCTATAAGGTTGTTGTTACTGTTAACTCTCAATTTTAATACTATATTTATTTTCCATCCCAGCTGTGGTTTCAATGTTTACTCTACCTGTAGTGTATGTTAAGCACCAGGTAAGTTCTATGTGATGTCAAACATTCATGTTGAGTTTTGACCTTGTGAACTGTGGATGTGCTCATTATTTCTTCCTCTTTGTAGGCACAGATTGACCAATATCTGGGACTTGTAAGGACTCACATAAATGCTGTTGTGGCAAAGTAAGTTGCATAATGCAATTTATAAAAAGGAGAGACTGCCTTAGGCAGGCATTTGACTGGATTAGTAATAAAAGAATAATAAAGTAATAGATTGATTTATGATCATTCACTTCTTTGAGTCATATATGCATACCCTTACCAAATATATTATTTCAGAAATGAAGTATAAATTTTAAAACTCCCAATTAAACAAAACTTTCAGTGGTTTATTTCAGGTATCATGAAATGAATTTTAATAAATGAATGATATTAATGTCTGTCTGGGGACTGGCTCATGTCCAAGAATAAGATGGATTGGAGGAAAGAAAGAAGCCTGATTCAGAAAAGTAAAATTAAATTATAGTAGATTAATCAAAATAAAAGTGTTAGCATTTTCAATTTTTAAATAATAAATATCACTAATTTTTAAACCATTGAAATTATTTTTAAAACAAAATGTTTTTTAATCTTGAGAACTTTTATTACATTTTAGATTACACCATTTAAACTCCGTAAGTGTGGGTGTTTGCTTATTTTATTAATACTGTTGCTTTTTAAACCTGAGTCTTAAATAGACTACTTTATGGCTACTTTATATATTAGAAGATGATGATTCCAGTTATAAAAGTATCTATAATATAGTCATTAACTTAGTAGTTTTCCCTAATTCTTAAATTAGTGTTTTTAGATATATCTTCATCTAAAATGAAGTTTTTCTGTTGTTATTATTACTCAAGGTTTTGTTTTAATCAAAAGTTGACTTCAGCTTTGACTACAAATACACGTCTGAAAAATACTAGAGTTTTTCTCCAGGAATCCTAGAATCATGTGGCTAGACCTAGATGATGGTAAGAATTAAATGGAAGTATTTTAGATAGTCAAAGATATACAGAGTAAAACAGATAAAAAAGCAAGCGCCTTAAAGTTCCTCTGCTATTTGATTTGTGTGTCATCAGTTACAGTTCTCTCCTGAAGTTTATAAAGGTTTTTGTTTTTATTATGTATTGTTTATTTTCTTCCTCTTAAATTCATGGTGAATTTGGATCTGCATCATATCTGTAGTACATTTAAAAATGCCTGAAATTATCAGCTTAACACATATACAATGAATACCTAGTGAAAATCAGCAGATTGAAGACAAATATTTATTACTTTGTATTGGGAAATGACAGCATGGTATAACATGAGGCTTGGTATTTGCCAAACCTGGGGAACCTGTTAAAAATATGAATTCCCAGATTCTACAATAAACTTATGGGAATAAAATTCCTGGGATAAGGGACCCGTAATCTATATTTTAATGAACTTCCTAGGTGACCTTCTGGCAATTAGAACTATGTTCAGAAATGACAGCAAAGAACACCAGAATAGGGGCTTGGAAACTGGACGATAGAAGTTCTAGGCCTTAGCTGTTCAGTACTTAGTTTGAGGATCTTGAAAAAATCACATCTCTTAATTTTTTATTGATTAGTTGCTTGCTTGCTTCAAAAAAAAAATAAAGACATTATTTTCCAGGCACTTCATTAACAGGTACAGAGAATATAAAGATGAGTAAGATGATCCCACCTAGCAGAGCTCTTAGCCTATGGGTACAGATAAGACTGTAAAGAAATAACCATAAGACAATATAAGAATGACAGTAGAATTGTGTAAAATACTAAGGTGAGAGAGATAAGGGGACTACTGTTATAATGGAAAGCCACTAAAATAAGGGCCCTCACTAGCATGGCTGGGTTCTGTTGAGGCCTTCTCTCTGTGTCCTCACATGGCAGAAGTGGATGGAAACTCTCTGGGTTCTCTTTTATCGGGCACTAGTCCCATCCATGAAGGCTCCATTCTCATGACCTAATCACCTCCCAAAAGCCCCGCCTCCTAATACTAACATATAGGGGGTTAGGTTTCAATATATAAATTTGGGGGTGTTGGGTGATGGGGTACAGTAGGACATAAACATTCAGTCTATATCAGCCCTGAAGGATGGTAAACACTCATCAGGTGGATGATGAGGGGAAAGACACTACAAGAAGAAATAACACAGGTAGAGGCAGAAGCATGAAAATGTAGGTCAGGGTCAGGGAGCAGTGAGTCAACCAGTGTGTCTAAAGCTTAAATGAATGAAAAGATGAACTAGAAAGGGCCTAGAAAGAGAAGCTGGGGCCAAGTATCGAATGCTCTAAGGAGTTAGGACTCAACAGGACATAGCCTGTCCTTGATGTTCCTATGCAGGAGATTCGTATTTTGCACAGATTACTATGGCAGTCTAGTGGAAGGAGAATTGGAAAGTGAGATGTGGTAATTAGCAAGGAGGCTGTTTGAATTCAAACAAAAGTGGTAGGGATATAAGCCTGTTAAAATAGAAGGAAAGGAGAGATGGCAGAAACTAAAATGTATGAACATATGTATACAATATGGTTGGCTAAATTAAAATTGGAAATCAATGATCTGAATAGGAATAGAAAGGAAGCTAAGGACAAAAAGAGAAACTGAGTGGGAATTTCCTGGTGGTCCAGTAGCTAAGACTTCATGCTTGCAATGCAGGGGGTCTGGGTTCAATTCCTGGTCAGAGAACTAGATCCCACGTTCATAATGAAAGCTAATGCAGCTAAAGATCCCCTATGCCGTAATGAAGATTGAAGATCCTGCATGCCACAATTAAGACCTAGCATGGCCAAATAAATAAATAGGAATAAAATATTTTTAAAAAATAAAAAAAGAGAGAAACTAGATAAGTTACGTAGTTAAACAGCAGTTCTCCAAGAGAATCTGTTTTGCCTGACATTAAATTTTGAAGGATATTTTCTTAGTGGAGTCTTACCTCTAAGATTTCTTCAACCTCTGAAATTCTGATTACATGTTAGAATAATTCCACCAAAAAAACTCACACCATTTTAGTGAAACAGTTAAAAACAGGAACTTTGGAATCAGATAGACTGGCTTGAGTCCATTTGTGGCATTTTTTTATAAATGTTATTTGACTCCCTGAGTTTGTTTCTTTATCTATACATTGAAAAGATAATATCTGTAAAGTATTCTTACTTGGACAAAGGGAGCACTCAGTAAATATTCGATGATCATAATCATAATCATCCTACTCCCACTGCTTAGAGATCAGTTCATGGTGAGTGTGGAGGAGAGTCCCAGACTAGGCAAGAAACCTTGGTGCCCCTCCCACCCCTATACTGAGTGAATGATGACCTGTCCAGGTCATTTAACCTCCTAAAACGGGTGCATGCATGCTAAGTCACTTTATTCATGTCCAATTCTTTGCAACCGCATGGACTATATAGCCCACTAGGCTCCTTTGTCCATGGGATTCACTTGGCAACAATACTGGAGTGGGTTGCCATGCCCTCCTCCAGGGGATCTTCCCAACCCAGGGATCAAACTCGAGTCTCTTACATCTCCTGCATTGGCAAGTGGGTTCTTTACCACTAGTGCCACCTGGGGAGCCCCTAACTGGGGATAATAACACCTAACAACACTTTCTTAGTATTTCATTGAGGTACTTGAAAAGTCTTCCTTGTGTCCTTGAGGAGAAAATAGAGATGTACAGCCCAGATTATAGCACAATTGGTACAGTTCCATAATGTTGAAATAGTAGACCCTATGGATGTTCATTAGTCCACTGAACATCCATCCAGGGTGAGGTGTATAGTAATGTTACACAGGGCTCTCCCCTTGACTCCATGACTTTCCATACCAGTGTTTCACATGACTATGTGAAGACAAATCAGATATACTCATCAGAGTTCTAGGTGACACATAGCTTGGAGCAAAAGCACATTCAGAAGACAGCAAGCTCAAGATTCAAAATGCATTAAGTGATCTTGAGTAATGTAGAATGCTGAACTGAAGTTAATAAAATGAAACTTACAGGGAAAGCAAAGTCCTATATTTAGATTTTTTTTTAAGTCAATTATTGCAAATATAGAATGGGAAGGGGGCAGATGCAATAAAGTACAAAAGTAGTGTGTGTAAAAAATACCTGGGGGTGAGTGATAAACAGATTAATTGATCACAGCCAAATATGAATCAGTAATGTACTGAGGCATATTTTTAAAAATCTATGCAAGTTTAGATGTTATTAATAGAAGTATATATCAAAATCAAAAGAGGCCATAGTTGTTTCATATCCCATATTGTCATTCCACAGATGTGTTAAATTTCAGAGTTGAACATTTTAAGAGCTGCAATTATACACTGAAGTCATGTCAGAAAGATGACTGGGTATTGAAGTATTGGAAATCTGACAGTAATGTGAGTGACAACGAAACTTTATTGGAGATGATTATTCTGGAAAAGAGATAACTTTAAAAGAACACAATAACTATCCTCGAATATTTGGAGGTCTAACATTGTGAAAGGAGTTATCATTCTCTTTTTCTCTAAAGAGCTATGAATGGAAAGGCCAGAAGTTCTGAGATTTGAATGAAACATGAGGGGAAACAGTACCAATTAGAGTTGTTCAACAATGAAGCCATTTGCCCTGTGAAACAGTAAGCTCACTGACACCCATTCAAGTATTCACATAAAAGTTAGTTGACCACTGTCACAGATGTGGTTTAAAGGACTTCTGCAATGGGCAAAAAGTAGAATGAGTTAACACTTAGTCTACTGTGATATTCTAAAAGCATTTCAAAACTAATACATATATGTTATAGCTTGGAGAAAACCAGACCTAAGGTGTCTCTATTGAAATATTTCACATTCTCTGCTGTGTTATCAGTTTCTGCCTCTTCTGACTCATTTCCACAATCATAATTTCTCCAGTCTTTCTGTTTTGCTGTCTCTATTGCTTCTCTCCCCACCTCACTGCAGTCAGGCCTTTACCCTGAGCATTTAAGTTGCTGTTTGTTAGGGTCCTAGTGACCTTTGTATTGCTAAATCCTACAGGCATCACTCCATCCTCAACCTTCTCAACCTCTCAGACACTCATTATGATTACTGCTATCTTTGTTAAGCACTCTCCTTGACTGCTTGACTCAGCTGCTTTCTCACAGTGTCTTCTCTTGGCTCTTCCTTCTCTGGTTCACCCTTCATCCCTTGTCCTGTGGCCTCAATGATTATCTCTATGTCAAAGACTCCAAACTGTGTGTCTCCACAAGCTTAGGTTTTTAAAAAGTCCACTTTACAAATACAGAATGTGAGGAGAAGGAAGTAGAGATGAGATAGGATACAACAATAGTATGTACAAAAAATACTTGGAGGTTTTCATTGGCTAATTGCTCACAGACAAATATGAGTCAGCTATGTGCTTGAGACATTTTTTAAAAGTCAGTGCATGTCTAGATGTTATTAATAGATGTATGAAGTCCAAATCAAAAGATTATTGAGAACAAGGTCTATTCATCTACTTCAGTTCAGTTCAGTCGCTCAGTCATCTCCTACTCTTTGGACCCCATGGACTACAGCACGCCAGGCTTCCCTGTCCTTCACCAACCCCTGGAGCTTGCCCAAACTCATGTCCATCAAGTCGGTGAGGCCATCCAACCATCTCATCCTCTGTCATCCCCTTCTCCTCCTGTCTTCAATCTTTCCCAGCATCAGGGTCTTTTCAAATGAGTCAGTTCTTCACATCAAGTGGCCAAAGTATTGGAGTTTCAGCTTCAGCATCAGTCCTTCCAGTAAATATTCAGGACTGATTTCCTTTAGGATTGACTGGTTGGATCTTCTTGCAGTCCAAGGGACTCTCAAGAGTCTTCTCCAACACCACAGTTCAAAAGCATCAGTTCTTCGGTGCTCAGCTTTCTTTATAGTCCAACTCTCACATCCATACATGACTACTGGAAAAACCATAGCTTTGACTAGACAAACCTTTGTTGGCAAAGTAATGTCTCTGCTTTTTAATATGCTGTCTAAGTTGGTCATAGGTTTTCTTAACAAGGAGCAAGCGTCTTTTAATTTCATGGCTGCAGTCACCATCTGCAGGGATTTTGGAGCCCAAAAAATAAAGTCTGTCATGTTTCCATTGTTTCCCCATCTGTTTTCCATGAAGTGATTGGACCAGATGCCATGATCTTAGTTTTCTGAATGTTGAGTCTTAAGCCAACTTTTTCACTCTCCTATTTCACTTTCATCGAGAGGCTCCTTAGTTCCTCTTCACTTTCTGTCATAAGGTGGTGAAGTTATTGATATTTCTCCTGGCAATCTTGATTTCAGTTTGTGCTTCATCCAGCCTGGCATTTTGCATAATGTACTCTGCATATAAGTTAAATAAGTAGGGTGACAATATACAGCCTTGTACTCCTTTCCCAATTTGGAACCAGTTCATTGTTCCGTGTGCGGTTCTAACTGTTGCTTCTTGACCTGCATACAGATTTCTCAGGAGGCAGGTCAGGTGGTCTGGTATTCCCATCTCATGAAGAATTTTCCACAGTTTGTTGTGATCCACAGTTAAAGGCTTTGGCATAGTCAATAAAGCAGAAGTAGATGTTTTTCTGGAACTCGCTTGCTTTTTCAGTGATCCAATGGATGTTGGCAATTTGATCTCTGGTTCCTCTGCATTTTCTAAATCCAGCTTGAACATTTGGAAGTTCTCAGTTCTCATACTGTTGAAGCCTGGGTTGGAGAATTTTGAACATTACTTTGCTAACGTGTGAGATGAGTGTAATCGTACAGTAGTTTGAACATTCTTTGGCATTGCCTTTTTTTGGGATTGGAATGAAAACTGACCTTTTCCAGTCCTGTGGCCACTGCTGAGGCCAAATTTGCTGGCAGATTGAGGGCAGCATTTTAACAGCATCATCTTTTAGTATTTTAGAATTCTATCGCCTCCACTAGCTTTGTTCATAGTTGTGCTTCCTAAGGCCCACTTAACTTCACATTCATCTGCTTACCTGATGTTACCTCTCGAATGTCCCATAGACATTTCAGACCTAGCGTGGTCAAACAGATCTTGCAGTTTCAGCCCAGAATTTATTTTTACTTCAGTTGTCACACCATCTTTGTAAATGGCATTATTATTCTCCTGATTGCTCAGGCCCAAAACCAAAGCATCTTCCTTGATTACTGTCAGTCTTTCCCCTGCCCACACATTCAACCCATCGGTTTGGCAGGTGAGTCCTGTCTGCTCCATCCCCTCGGTGGATACCCAGAGTGTGCACTTTACTCCACTGGCAAGGCTTCATTCCATATAACCCCGGCCATTCCCATCCAGCATCTAGACTGCTATAGTTGTCCTCCATCTATTATTGCTCTGTTTCCCCACTTTTTTCACATAACCACCATCATGATCTTCTTTGATCACATCATTCCTTTGCCTACAATTCATCAGTGGCTTCCCAGCCACAGAACAGAATCTAAATTCCTTTTACCGCCTACAAGTTTCAACACCATCTGGTTACCTCCTGCCTCTCAGACCTTCCCGCCTCACTCCCCAAGCACACTGGTCTTATCCTTGCCTCCTAAGCTTGTCCTAACTTTTTGGCCTCTGTACTCCCTGCTTCCTCTTCCTGAAACACGTCAACCCAGTGGCCCCTTCTTATCCTGCATACATCTGTTTCTCACATCAGGGGATTTAAAGTAGGCATCTCCCACCTAAAGGAAATCAACCCTGAATATTCATTGGAAGGACTGATGCTGAAGCTGAATCTCCAATAGTTTGGCCACCTAATGCCAAGAGCCGACTCATTGGAAAAGACCCTGATGCTGGGAGAGACTGAAGGCAGCAGGAGAAGGGGGAAACAGGATGAGATGGTTGGATGGCATCACAGATTTAATGGTCATGAGTTTAAGCAAACTCCGGGAGACGGTGAAAGAGAGGGAAGCCTGATGTCCTGCAGTCCATGGACTTGCAAAGAGTCAGACACGACTTAGTGACTGAACAACAATATCTCTCAATTATCACCACTGCCCCCTCATTGCCTATTATCCCGTCTTGTTTGGGTTTTTTTTAGTAGCATTTGTCACCATATATACTTCTCTTATTTGTCTACTTGTTTATTTCTGGCTCCTCAACCCCTAGGAGAATGAAACCTCCATGAGAGCAGGGCCTTCTCCCTTCTGTTCACTGAATTCCAGCATCTGGAAGGGTGCCTGGCACAGAGGAAGGTCTCAGTCAAACTCTGCATGGGGAGCTCATTAAGCTTTGATTTAATGAAGCAAAATTCTTCCAGTATAAACCTACCTAAAATAATACTGCCATTCTGTGAGAATCACAGAATTTTAGGGGCATTAGAAATATCTAATTTGCACCCAGTAAATGCTCTAGGACCAGGAAAGCTCATTAGCTGCCAGATGGCACACAGCTAATTAATAGAGAGCTGAAACTAGGACTCAGTTTTCTTCATTCCAGTTCTAGAAGTTTATGCTGACGGTGACCATATGTTTTTTCACCTGGAACCATCCCTTTCATGCGTGTTGTCCTGGTATAGTTAATAACAGCACTGTCTTTCTCTTTCAGAAGTGTCCCAGACTGAGTGATAAACGGTCACCTACATATATCACAGCTTCTATAATTCTGAAATAAATCAACATCTTTGTCTACCTAAAAAGTTATAATTTAAGACATACGGCTTCCTGGGGTCATTCATTATCTAATTATACTTCCTTATTGCATAGAAATGCATTTATAGACACTCATACATAAAAATTATGCTATCTTTTGGAATATTAAGCTATTTGGTCACTTAGCTAATTAAAGCAACAACACGTAGTGATGTCGTAAGATGATTTCATTAATAACACTTGTGATTTACCACCTTCTGATATTGTCTTTTTAGGATTCAGGCTAAAATCCCAGGCGCTAAAAGGCACACTGAGTAAGTGGATACCCCAGCGGGGACTGAGCACCAAGAGGAATGTCTGAAGTGGTAACAGCTCTGTCTTACATGTTACTGCAAATTGATTGTTTCTCCCCCCAGTACCATAATCTTAGAGAAAAACTATAAAACAGCTGTTTTTAGGCTGTTTCTGTACCCTTAGGATATTTGAGTCACTTGTGTCAAGCACTAAAGTATAGCGAAAAGTGTATTAGATGTGGTTTTTAATTTTGTGTTGCTAAAAAAAAAGTGCATGATGGTGAGAACCCAAGTTATCTTTCCTTCGTCGGTGTTCTTCTCTCTGCAATGCTTCTGTAGCTTCTCATGTTCCCTGTGGCTAGGCCTCTCCTGCCCAGTGCACTGATGCAATAGTGGAAATCGCTTCTATGTCCTTGGGTTGTTGGTTGGATTAATCTTTAATAACCATATATAGACTTGTAGACCGATGTTTAAGTGTTTTTCCAACACACACAACATAAAAATAAAAACAAGTTGACCGTACTTAGGGTAATCAGTTTTGTATAACTTAAAATAATTAAATAAATGAATAAACCCAAAAACAAACATGCAGTACTTGTGTTGTGTGAGACTGATGGGCTGATTTACATGTATGGTAACTAAAAAGTACCAGCATGTTAACTTTATTACAATTTGTATTACTTTCTCTGTAGTTCCTAATGGACTTAATTATGGATTCTGGATATTTGCACTTATGTACTTGATACTGAATGCATAAATAAATGTTACTAAGTGTAGAAACTTCTCCCTCTCTTCTCGTGATCTCACCAGAAAACTCAATACTCTAAGAAATAGCATCTGTGGATGTGCCGGACAGGCTGAGACCAAGTACTCACTTTGCTTCTGTTTCCAGAATCCACATAGTCCAACTCCAGCCTAGTATATGGCTCCTTTGGGTTATTAATAGACATCACTGGAGACTGGTAAAACTGGAAAACATTCTTCATATTGTACTCTGTGGGGCTTATGCAGGTAATTTAAATAGTTTCTTTAAAAACTTGAACGTGATATAAATCCTCCCATAAACTTCTTATAATAACATGCAACACAATACTAGCATAAAACAAGTATAATTGCTATGAACTCACTATTTTGGTAATTATTTATTGAGTATCTACTGTACTTGATACTGAGTGCTGAGCACTCAGAACAGGGTGGTGAATAAGAGAGACAATGAGTCCTGCCATCACCAAGCTGAGTCTTTGGAGTAAACACTACTCTTTGCAGAAGTCCAGTCGCCTGTGTTATGTCACCGTCAAAGTCAAAGATGCTGGGGTAGAAGGGGATGAAAGTAGTAGCAGTGGGAGAAATAAAAATGAGGGGAAAAAAGGAGAGTTACTTACAAAAAGCTGCCTTTGAGCAGTTTTGGACTTGTGTTCAATAAGCACTCGTGGAGTTACCCTCCTGTGCAAAATATTGTGACGACCACATAGTCAATTAACTGGACACTGCCAACAGCCAAGACTGGGGGAAATGGGAGGAGGTTATGTGGAAATTCTCACTAAGTAAAAGGAAGCATGAAATAACAGCTACAGTGTAAGGCTAGAGCAAACAGAGAAGGAATTCTCAGAGGTGGACTTCGGGGCTGGGTTCTGATCTGGCTCTTTTCAGAGGGAGAAGGTTCATCACTGTACGAAGAAAGAACATGGACTAAGGGGCTGAGACACGGGGGCACATGGCATATGCAGAGAACAGTGAGTAATACACTGAATCAAGCTGTAAGGTGCTTGAGTGAGAATGTAGTGCCAGGTAAGCCTGGAAGCATGGGTTGAACCCATGCTAAAAAGAAACTTGAATGTTAAGGAGTTTGTGTTCTGTTTCTTAGATCTCAGAGAGTCAGATAGACACAGTGAGGGTGCACGATACTGGAGAGGAGAAGAATATAGGAGATAATTGTGATATAACTAACAGACAGGTGACCAATGACAAAGCTTCTACTAAGGCAATGACAATGACAATAGAAAGGATATATTCACCTGTCCCTGATCCTCTATATCAGCCCAACATGCCTAAGTACCCACTGTGCACAGAGGAGCCACTCAGAGAGATGACATGGAGGGGGATGGGATTGGAGATGGTGACTGATTACATGTGGAAGTTCAAGACCAAGGCTAACCCTGAGAGTAAGTGCCTCCTTAAATTCTGCACCCTAGGCAGCTTGCCTGCATCACCTTAGCCCCGCTCTGTTAAAGACTAGCTAATCAGGAGAGTGCATTACCATTTTTCAGGTTAGAAAGCCCAGAAGAGCTCATCTGGGGAAGGAAAATAATAAACTTGGTTTGAGGCCTACTTTTTTTATGGTTACTAGATATATGGAGAAGGAAATGGCAACCCACTCCAGTGTTCTTGCCTGGAGAATCCCAGGGCCAGCGGAGCCTGGTGGGCTGCCGTCTATGGGGTCGCACAGAGTCGGACACGACTGAAGAGACTTAGCAGCAGATATAGGAGAGGATTTTTTGTGTGTGTGTGTGTGTGTGTGTGTGTGTGTGTGTGTGTGTGTGTGTGTGTGTGTTTCAGTGTCCAACCTTTGAGAAAATGTTTCTTCTAAACAGCTTTATTGTGTCAAATTAACCTTATTCAGAGTCTGCTTTTGCAGCATTTTCCTCCCTTCTGAGAGCCCAGAATTCCTTTCATAGGCAGCTGCTGATTCAGAAGATCTAATGTGGAATTGTTTGCTAGCAGTGGTGAAGAAAGTTTCCTGAGGAAACTCCAGCCTGACGAAATGATAGGTATGGATGTAGAATTTAGCAGATGGAGCACAGGGCACGTGTTTTATAAATATCAATATCAAATGATACTGGAGATGCTGGAAATAATGTGAGGACCCAATGACCAGCTAACAAGTAGACCGAGAATAGAGCCCTCAGGGGCCCAGAGTGAGTGAGGTTATCCTAAAAGCTGTGAACAATAGAAAATTCTTATAGCCTAAACACAAGTTAAGCAAGAAGAGGGTGAGTAGGTAAAGAAACTGGTGTTTTATAGATCATTTCAGGAAAAAAGGAAGTAGGATAGTTCATATTTTCTCTGCTCTTTCCCCACCTAGATCAGTTTCCTAGTATTACCCTAACAAAGTACCAACAACTGGGTGGCATAAAATGACAGAAATTTATTGTGTCACATTTCTGAAGGCTACAGGTCCAAAACCACGGTGCTGGCAGGGCCACACTCGCTCTGATAGCTCTAGGAGAGGATTCTCCCTTGCCTCATCTAGCTTCTGGTGGTTGCCAACAGTCCACGGCATTCCTTGGCTTGTAGATGCATCACCCCAGGCCCAAGGCCATCTTCTCACTGAGTATCTTCACATCACCTTCCCTCTGTGTCCAAATCTCCCCTTTCTATTAGGATACCCAGTCATATGGATTAGGGCCCCCTCGTGACCTCATTTTAACTTCATTGCTCTGTAGAGATCATATTTGCAAATAAGCTAACATTTTGAGATATTGGGGTTTGGTACTTCAACATAGGTTTTGTTGGGGACACAATTCAACTCATAGGCCTCCCTGAGCATAACAGTGGCCCTTAGAACACTGTGAAGGCTTTTCCTTCTGGGCAGAGCCCAGACCTGTTTCCCCAGTTGATTCTCACTAGAGGGCATTACTACTGAGAAGTAGTGGAACAGCTCCTCCCTTACCTGAGTGTCCCTGAGTATAGCTGGGTGCTGAGCCTTACTTCACTACCATGGAGTTCCAGCAGCTGTCCCATTGTCACTGACTAGGGCAACTTCAGACACTGAACTTTAGCACTCTCTTCTGGAGAAGGGAATGGCTACCCACTCCAGTATTCTTGCCTGGAAAATTCCATGGACAGAGGAGCCTGGCGGGCTATGGACCATGGGGTTGCAAAGAGTCGGACACGACCAAGCAACTAACACTTTCATTTTTTTTTTCTTTTCTGTGTATGGCAAGTAGGTGGGGGATACAGGAGCTCCCACTGCAGTTTGGTATCAGCCAGTGTGGTTGCGGTTAAGGCGCAATAAACAAGCTCTGTAGATCTGGGCAAAGAGTCAGTTTGCATTCACACTCCAACCTTCTTATCTAGTGCTTTATATTGGCAGCAATCTCAAGCTCCTCACTATGATTTTTTCTTTAAAATTTTCCTTAAGTTCAGTACATTCGACATTACCAAATTAATTTTGCTGGCCACATTTTCTTTGGTGAGTAAATTGAAATGAATTATTTTGTATCCTGTGTACCAGTTACCTTTTAAAAGAATTCTGCTGGAATTAGTTCTCTGGTTGCTCCCCAATATGCTGAAGGGAGTTTTGCAAGTAGAAATGAAAGGACACTATATGGAAACATGAGAGTATAAAGTATGAAGTTTAAAGTAGATTTTAATCAAAACTGTGTCTGGAGACAAAGAAGGTCATTACATATTTATAAAAGGTTAGTTCAATAGGAAGATATAACAATTGTAAATATATACACATCCTACCTTAGCATACCTAACTACAATATATAAAACAAATATTGGCAAATCTTGAAGAGGAAATTTATAGCAATACACGAATAAGGGGAGACTTCAACATGCCACATTCAATAATGGATAGACATCCAGACGAAAAGATTGATAAAGAAAACAGTGGACTCGAACAACACTAGAGAGTAGACAGTTATATGTGTAAATTCAACTCTATTTAAGGCAAGAGTTGAGAGAGCCTGAAGAGAAGACCAAGGATGGAACCCAGACAGCATGTCCCCCTTTTAGCAAACAGGGAAAAGAAACCAGCAAAAAAAGGTGAAGAAGGAAGAGCTCGAACCAATTAGGAGGTGAGTTTCTAAAGAAGGATTGAGAAGAGCTGGTAAGTATTTGATGAGTATTTGCATCAAATACTGTAGGAAAGGGGATACATGGGAATAGGGCTTAAGGAAAGGCCATTAGATAATGAGGAGGCAATTTAGAGTTCAAGGTGAAGGAATGCATTAATAGCCAAGATGTAGACCACGCTTTTAAGAAATTTGCTAATGAATGGAAGCAGGGAGGTAGGGTGGCTGAAGAGTTTAGGAAAGGCATGAATTTGGGAAGAGATAACTGGACATGAGATTGGAGGAAGACACAGGTGAGGGAGGAGCTAACTGAGGAAGGTCCTTGAGGAGGTGGGAAGGAATGAGACTGAGAGTTGCCATGGCTTGTATTTTTACTTTCCCAACTAAACTCTGGAAATTCTCAACAGCACCCATATGGAGGGAATGGTCAGCCAGTGTTAATCTGACATTTTCTAAATTTGAAAGTCTTTCTTTTAAAAAAAGATTTTTAAATCAAATGGAGTGTACCTGCTCCAATGATCTTTACCAAATCATCTTCATATGAATTATCTAGCCTTAAAAAATAAGAATTAACTAAAATAAGAAAATATAAGGAAAATAAGGCTACTGCTACTGAAAAATGCTTGCTCCTTGGAAGAAAAGCTATGACCAACCTAGACAGCATATTAAAAAGCAGAGACATTACTTTGCCAACAAAGGTCCATCTAGTCAAAGCTATGGTTTTTCCAATAGTTATGTATGGATGTGAGAGTTGGACCATAAAGAAAGCTGAGCGCCGAAGAATTGATGCTTTTGAACTGTGGTGTTGGAGAAGACTCTTGAGAGTCTCTTGGAGATCAAACCAGTCAATCCTAAAGGAAATCAGTCCTGAATATTCACTGGAAGGACTGATGTTGAAGCTGAAACTCCAATACTTCGGCCACCTGATGCGAAGAACTAACTCATTGGAAAAGACCCTGGTGCTGGGAAAGATTGAAAGCAGGAAGAGAAGGGGATGACAGAAGATGAGATGGTTGGATGGCATCACTGACTCAGTGGACATGAGTTTGAGCAAGCTCCAGGAGTGGTAATGGACAGGAAAGCCTGGCATGCTGCAGTCCATGGGGTCGCAAAGAGTCGGATATGACTGAATGACTGAACTGAACTGAAAGATCATGAATGAAAAGTACATAAAAATCTAAGTAAGCATGAACAATCCTCTGCTGCTACCTTTCTAAAAGAGGATACCACCTGAAACATCAGTGGTTTAAGTTAATAATAATAAAACGAATAAGACATTCTTGCTAAATATGACATTGGTTGTTTCTGGCCCAATTTAATTTCTGACTACCCTGCAGATGCTCACTTGAAAAACACTGAGTGCCATAATTGATAATGATATTCTGCTGCTGCTGCTGCTGTTAAGTCACTCAGTCATGTCCAACTCTCTGAGACCCCATGGACCGTAGCCCACCAGGCTCCTTTGTCCATGGGATTCCCAGGGCAAGAATACTGGAGTGGGTTGCCATTTCCTTCTCCACAGGATCTTCCCAACCTAGGGATCGAACCTGCATATCCTGCTTGGCAACCATGTTCTTTACCAGTGAGTTACCTGGGAAGCCCTTACCCCAGCCCCAACCCCCTGCCCTGGTTACAGAGCCACAGCACAACTCTAGCACAGCAAATAGTGCCCTAGTTCTGGAGTCGGAAGGACAGCTTTGCTATTGTCCAGTTTTAAGGGCCTAACCCAAGGTTATCCCCAAGGTCACTGAAGCTTTCATCTTAGTGTGATTTTCTGAAAAATAGGGTAATCTTATAATCACCCCAAAGAGTTACAATAAAGATTAAATAAGGCACAGAAACAGTTACAAAATGTACATTTTCTCAAGCTACATACTGCTTTTCAGGTGTGCTTCAAAACCAGCCCTTCTTTCTCTACCTTCAAGGCCATTTTCTTAAAAACAGGGGCCATATCTTGTGCATGAAAAGTGAAAAAGTGAAAGTCACTCAGTCGTGTCCGACTCTTGGTGACCCCATGGACTATACAGTCCATGGAATTCTCCAGGCCAGAATACTGGAGTGGGTAGCCCTTCCCTTCTCCAGGGTATCTTCCCAACCCAGGGATCGAACCCAGGTCTCCTGCATTGCAGGTGGATTCTTTACCAGCTGAGCCACAAGGGAAGCCCAAGAACCCTGGAGTGGGTAGCCTATCCCTTCTCCAGAGGCTCTTCCCGACCCAGGAATTGAACTGGGGTCTCCTGCATTGCGGCGGCGAATTCTTTACCAATTTAGTCAAAGCACTAATTAGAGTGTTTGGTATACATGCTCAGTACATGCTGGCTGGAGTCACCAGAGCAAGTGAACTTTTAGGGGAAACAGAGAAAAAGGAAGATCTCAGGAGAGTAGACAGCTGACTTCTCTGGATTCCTACCCCTTTCTCTCCCCTTCCTCCTTTTATTTCTCTTCCCTCTTTTGCCTTGTCTCTCTCTGACTTCTTTTTTCTTCCACTAAGAGACTAGTTAAAGAAGGCTGGCTCCTTCTCACCACTCGTGTCTCCCTTCCCTGGTGCCACCTATGGGTTTCTTTATACAAGCTCAGTGCCCAGCTCAATGCCCAGAACACAGCAGGCACACTCCAAACATGTAAACCAATGAGTCCGATGCCAATACGTGTGGCCATGCCTTTCTCTAATAACCTGACAGGCATCTTTCTCTGCAGAGCCTCAGAACTCTCCCTAACTGAGCGCTCCAGGCACTCACTCATATCAAGCAGAAATAACATGGATATAAAGCCAATTCCCCATCTCTGGGACAGCAATTGAAGATTTAATTGCAGTGATTGTCACTAAGGGTTGAATGACCAAGAGGTTTAAAGAAGGCAAGGGTTGCGGAAAGGACATTAACATTTGTATTTCAGAAGAAATGTTTATTATTTTCCATTTAGTAGAAATAAAAGATGGGAAATAGCATATACTCTGTGCTAAGCACATTGTTATTTACTTAAGCTTCATAATCCCAGGATGTAAAATTCAATTTTACAGATGAAGAATGGAGATTAAGAGGTAAACTACCCAAACCAATCTAAAACCACCAGCAAATGATGCAGTGAGTATTTGACTCAAATCTATTTAGCCCCTGATGATGGATAAAAACAAGTATGCAAGAGACAAAGTTGAAAAGGAGGGCCCTTATAAGGTGTTGTTACAAACAGTGACATGGTCTGCCCTGTTGGAGATGCTCTGCTATCCTTGTTTGGCATAACTCCATCAGGGACACTAATCCCATCTGTTTGCTTCTCTAACCATCTGGCATTACCTAGGAGACAGCTCTTCCTGCCATTTCACCACAAATGACTGTGATAGAGTCACTTTAGCTAAGAATTGCAGCCTGATCACAAGACAGGTACTTTAGAAGCTATGCAAAGCCCAAGGGTTGTGGAATCTTTGCCTAACATGCAACCATCTTGCAGACTAGGCATAAAGCAAATACAAAGCCAATATGAAAGCTTAACTGGGGGAAATCCTACTGGTACCAATGGGCAAGGAGCAAGCCCCCCTTTCTATTCAATGCTAAAAGCTTCACTGATTCCTTCACCACCCCTAGGAAAGACCCACCCACCCAGCTGTTTGGACCTAATGTTGGGGTTAGTTTGGAGAATGTATGTGTGTCTGACATTCCTCAGGTAACTGTCCAGCTGTTCTGAAGCCTCTTCTCTCCTGCCACCTCCACAGAAGCTGGAAATACAGATACCCCTTGTCCTAACCTCCCTTTGATGGGCAGCCTTGTGATCTAGTACTGGCCATTGAGACATAAAAAAGAAGTGTGTAGGACTCGGGTCAGATTTCCTTCCCTGATGGAAGGGGAGAGGGGCTTCCACAGGTGAACCCTTTCAACTCTTTCCCACTTTGTACAAGGGCATGATGTCTGGGGTTGCAGTAGCCATCTGTGACCATAAAGCAATAAGCCTGAAGGTGAAACACAACATGCAAAAAAGTGGCAGGGCATTAAGGTAAATCCTACTGACCAACCATGATGGGCAGACAGGGCTCTGTGCCCATATTGTTGTTATTCAGTCACTAAGTTATGTCCTGCTCTTTGCAACCCCATGGACTGCAGCACGCCAGGCTTCCCTGTCTTTCACCATCTCCCAGAGCTTGCTCAAACTCATGTCCATTGAGTCAGTGATACCATCCAACCATCTCATCCTCTGTCGTCCCCTTCTCCTCCTGCCCTCAATCTTTCCCTACATCAGGGTCCTTTCAAATGAGTCAGCTCTTCGCATCAGGTCGCCAAAGTATTGGAGTTTCAGCTTCAGCATCAGTCCTTCCAATGAATATTCAGGACTGATTTCCTTTAGGACTGACTGGTTTGATCTCCTGTGATCTCCAAGAGACTCTCAAGAGTCTTCTCCAACACCACAGATTGAAAGCATCAATTCTTTGGTGTTGAGCCGCCTTCTTTATGGCCCAGCTCTCACAACTGTCCATGACTACTGGGAAAACCATAGCTTTGACTATATGGACCTAATATGGGCACATACCCCTTCATGGATCACAGCCTTGTCATGGCAAAGGGCTTGCATAATTCAATGAAGCTATGAGCCATGCTGTGCAGGGCCACCCAAAATGGACAGGTCATAGTGAAGAGTTCTGACAAAGCATGGTCCACTGTAGGAGGGAATGCAAACCACTCCAGTATTCTTGCCATGAGAACCCCATGAACACTATGTACCCATATTAGTCCCTGTATTTGGTATCATTAGGGTCAGAGTGAGGAAGACAGAGACTCTATTTTCTTGAACTCTTACTTCTTAGGAGGTTTTGAGCATAGTCCAGTATTCGACCATCAGAGATCCTTAAGTGCTGAGCAGAGCAAAGCACTGAAACATGCAAACACTTCTTATACATGAGATGTTTAACCAAGACTGGGACCTTGACCTGGTCTAACCCAGGGTCTAGAAATACAACCAAGAAGTTGAGGCTTTCCCTAGAGGTACTAGATTTATGCAGAGGCAGGAACAAGAGCATGTCATCATCAAATACCATATAAACCTCAAATACTGTAGGAACTGCCAATATGCCTGAATACAGGATCATCAACACTCCTGTGCAAGTTAGGGGTCAAACTCATGCAGCAGCTGGGTTCTTCTCCTGACCCTGTCAACAACAGGGGAAACAGAAGCAAACTTGCTTATCATAACTAAAAAAATAATTGTCAGCATGGGACTGGGGTATTCTAACATGCTGTTCTGCTCCTGAGTTAAAGTCTGCCTGAAAAATACTGACTGGAAGAGAGAAGTATCTGTTTATGTCATCAGAGAAAAACATGAGAGAAGTAGGGCCTGACTTCTGGCCCCGTGAACACCATCTATGGCTGCTGAAGGATAAGCATGCTTCTTTATACTCTCAACTATTTTAAGTTTGTGTATTTTTTTAAAAAAGTTTTTTTTAATAATAATAATAAAATGCTTTACTGTCTTTTGTAATTACAAAGGTATGCGATGCCCCCTCAGGGATTGGCCTCACTCATAGACAGTGGAGAATAATGTGATCCAAATGAAATGATGAGTTGGAAGAATATTCTGGTGACAGCAAAAAGGTTGGCTTAGGGTGGTCCAGTCAGGATAGTTCAAGCAGAGGAATTTACCACAGGAAATTTGCTACAAGGGCTATAGAAACCAAAGGGAAGGAACATAAAGGAGATTCCAGAGACCAGAAAGCTGCCACAAACCTGGACCATGCCCACATACCTCCACTGACTGATAAGCAGCTGGAGACTGCTAGAGGTACTGATTCCCACTCTTGCCTCCTCTGGAGTCACAAAAGCTGCTGGGACACAGTCGATTGTGGTGGCCTGAAACTGACACTCCAGGGGATGAATAGAATGGCTTCTCTGCCAGCTAATCTCCCAGCAGTGTCTGCAAGCAGCCAACAAGTGTGTTTGAGGAATATGGTTTCTAGACATCCTCCCCCTGCCACACAGAGAAAAGCACAGAAGGGCAGGGATAGATCTGAATGTCAAATCTTGCAGAAGAAAAGACCCAGGAGGGAGGCCAGGATATGGTTCTCCATGGAGGAAGGAGGCCTGGATTCTAGAACTAGTCCTGCAGTTGATGTACTGTGTCCTCTCCAAGGCAGTATAGCACAATGATACAGGACATACATATACTGTGTGTCCTCACATGCAAAGTGGGGAATAACACCTACCCCAAAGGATGGTTATGAGGGTTAAATAGGATACTGTAGGTAAAGTAGGACAATGCCTGCAAGATAGTTCCATTCAACAAGATAGTTGTTGTGTTATTTTCACTATGATTTCAACTTCAATCTGTAAAGAAAAGTGAAGAAGGAGGGGGTTAAATCATCTTTGCTGCTCTCTAACCAGCCAGAGTAAAGAGGAACTAACAGGTACTCTCAATCTGAGCCTGATACAGGGCTGGATTTTAGAGAGGCAGAGAAAGATTAATAATATCTCTGCCTTGAAAGAGCTCACAGTTTGATGAGAAAGCAGAAGAAATTCACTGATTCAAGGTAAAATGTGCTCAGGGTGGAAGGTCTCCCAGGAAAGGTCTTGAAGAATACAGTGAAGGATTTTGTAGCATAATGGAAAGATTTACACAGGCTCCACTTTAGACCTAAAATGATTCTCTTGTGACCCTGGGCAATTCACTTAGTCATCCTTGCCTCAGTTTCTTTGTCTGTTTAAGTGGAGATTATAAAAGAACTTTCCTTACATAGCCATTGTGAACACTAAGGGAGCTGTACATAAAGCTCCTCCCTTTAGTACCTAGCACAGAAATGCGCTCAAACATGGTCAGGATTCCCCCGGTCCGTGAGAAGCACACAAGTGTTGAGCTACAAAGCCTGAACTAGAGAAACGGAAATGCAAAGAGGAAATGACGCCTAAAGAGGGTCTCATAGCTACAGGATCCCTTAATTATTGTGGATAAAGTTAGAGAAACTGGCTAGGCACCCACCCCAGGGGAGAGCCACGAGCTGGCGCACTGCCTCGGCGTCCTCGTTGCCTGTGGCAACCGGCAGTCCTTGCCTCTGGCCTGGTCGACGATGAGCAAGAGCCGTAAGATAGCTCTGAGCTCCTGGTCCCCGGAGCTGGAGTTAGCCAGCGAGAAGGCGCTGCCGGTGGCCGCCGTCTCCACTGGCCCCTCCCTGGAATTATGTACCTTCCCCTCCACACTGGGCTCCTCGGTCGCGACTGCCGCTCTTGAGCAGCTCCTTGTTGTGGGTGAGCAGCCCGTGGGCTCTCGGAGGGACATCTTCTCGGAAGTGGTGCTTACATGGCGTGAAGCGGAAACCCTAGGGGGAACCTTCTCCAGCTCCTTGTGGGAGAGATGGGCGACAGAGTGAGACCAGGGCTCAGCTCACACTAGTAGCTGGTGACAAATCCCAGACAAATCCTGAACTCCCAGGCTATTGCCATTTCCTTGTAATTAGAATGCCCAACTGCAATTAGGCTATGTATTTAATTTCAGTTTGTCTCTTTCTTGCTTTTTCTTAGCAAGTTAACTTTCTCCAACACTTAGTCATGGCAAACTGGAGAATTTAACAGGTAAATCAGAAAGGGAGTGTTCAAGAAGCTCCTGTTGCCTAAGGCAAGGAACTGTGCATTGGGCACAAATACTTTTTCTGCTAACAATTTCTGGACCGTCAGAAAATTTGTCATAGGAGAAAGCTTCATTATGCTTTCTTGCCCCGAGTGTGAGTTATAAAATATGTAGCTATCCAGTCCATTTGCAAGTGGGAACACGCTTGTACTCATTCATTCCATAGAAGAATTGAAAAGAGATAATGAAGGACAGGAAGTCTGGCGTGCTGCTGTCCATGGGGTCACAAAGATTCAGACACGACTTAGCAACTGAACAACAGCAACAGCAAGCCAAGCATGCCTGCCCCTCTCTAACACACACTTGCTTGGAACCTCAGGAACTGATTTTCACTGGGTTTGAGAACTTAGTCGATTAAGAGAATCCAAGTTCCCTGAAACGGAGGGCAGAAAATAGCATTTCTTCTGGGAGGTGAGGATGGCCACTCAGGGCATGGACTCTGGAGTCACACCCCTTGTGTCTGAATCCAGACTCAATCAGTGATAGGCTTTGTCACCTAAAGCACATCACATAACCTCAAAAGTCTTAGATTTCTCACTTGTGAAATGGGAAGCATCATGGAGTTATAAGAATCAATTTAGATAATACAAACGTGAAAAATTAAGCCTATCAAACTCATGCCGCTCATGAGGATGCAGGCCTGGAATCTGTTTAGACAGAATCTGTATAGTGCAATGGTGACAGAGCCAAGATGAGTGGAGTTTCCTCTGTTGTCTCTCTTCATCCTTTTTTCTTTTCCTTCTCCTCTGTCTGCATGTATCTTGTCTTCCTTACTTTTGCAAACATTTTCCAAACCTCTTCTCATGTGTTTTCATCTTACAGTATGTGAGAGAAAGGTGATATCTTTCATATGGCAGTGAATGAAAGGGGTTAAAAACTCTTATCTGACTCACACCTACCAGTTTCACAAATATTTACTCTCACCCCATGATCAAAATAGTGGCACAGAAGTGAAAATGACATGATGGATTTTTAAAGAATTAAGTGGGTTTTTGTAAAATATTACATTTAGGATATATATGTGTGTATATATGTATATATATTCACACACATGAGGGCATGGCAAGCCACTCCAGTATTCTTACCTGGAGAATCCCCATGGATGGAGGAGCCTGGCAGGCTACAGTCCATGGGGTCGCAAAGAGTCAGACATGACTGAAGCGACTCAGTAGCAGCAGCAGCATATGTATACATACAAATATATATATGAAGACTTTCTTAGGTCCACATTATGGGCATGTTATATTTAACCCTTTCATAAAATATTTATTGAATTATTGAATTTTTTGTCCTATACTTACAGATTCCTTCTTTCTACCATGAGTTATACAAAGGTGGAAACTTAAGAGGAGGTTGGCCTCAAGAAACATGAAGTATATCCCTAAATTTGTACACTGTAAAATAAATAATAAGTACAAAAGAGATTCATATTATTTACTATAAAAATTAAGAGTTAGAAGATGTAATTTTCAACTGATTAAGCATTTGAGCTGGACCTTTAAGGGTTAAATAGGATTTGGATAGATAAGTAAAAGATCTTAATTTTCTGATTTTTTTTTTAGAACAATCACTGCAAAGTGACTATTTTAAATGCAATGAAGAAGCTAAGAACTTTCTTAAGGACGTTGCTATCGCTGTTAAGAAATTGGTATTGTATTACCTATAAGAACTACTTTTCAATCTTCCACTTATTTCTTCATCAAACTTTAATTTAGCACCAATTCTGTTCAAGGTACTTCAGTAGATGAATAAGGAAAATATTTGCCCTGAATGAAAATTTCTCTCAGTTTACTAACATTTGCACCAGTGTGGATCAGCCGTGGATTGCTGCCCAGTTTCCCAAGCAGAGCACTGAGTTAAGGACCTGTGCTATGCAGGAGGGCAAGACTGCTCAAGAGAAGAGACCCTGGTGATAACAGAGCTCAGTTAAGAGTGAGTCACGTGCCATGAATATGTGAACATTCCTTAAAACCAGCAAACAACCTCTGGGATAAACTGCATGCATAGTGCCAATTTTGCCAAGTCTCTATAAGCAACTCCTCACAAAACTGGTGAACGATTATTCGGGACTTACTCCATTAACATAGACAGTGCTTTTCAATGAAAGCAAACAGGTTCTCTTTCAGTTATGCTAACTTGGCCCCATCAAAGTAATATTTAAAGACTTTCCTTTTGAAGTGTCACAACCATGTCTCTCTATTTGGCCCTGGCCCTGGATGATATTTCAGAAAGGTGACATCCCATTTGATTTAAAAACATTGAGTAAGAATCTCCTACATACCAAATATCTAAAAATGTAGAAATATGGCTGTAAAATAAATGAGTCAAATCTACAGATTGCTGAAAAAAGTTAATCTCATTACTTTATATTTTTATGAAATTATATGTATTTGTACATGTATACTACAGAATTAGATTTTATAATCCCAGTAAATTAAGTACATATATGTAAACACTGAGAGTTTGTGTGCGTGATACTGCATTGTGATCTTGTGGAAACCTTTTCCTCATTTTGTTCTTTTATTAAAAAGTTATGTCTTTCTCCAGGATTTGAAAGGTTCAAAGTATTTATTTTGGCTTATTAAAGTATCTAGCATGTCTCCACATACCATATGAGCTGTGAAATCCCTTAAATAGAGATAAACCCTCTCACTTTTTACCGTAACATTGTCACTATTATAAAAGCATTGTGTGTTTACTCTGGAAAAGTTAGGGAAAAATAGACAAGCAAAAGGAAGAAAGTATAAAAAAACATCATGATCCCACCCTAAAATAATCATAATTAACTCTTTGATAGATGTCTTTCCTACTTTCAGGATATAGATGATGCCTGTATTGAATTTTATTTTTAACCAGAAAAATGATCATACTGAATATACAGTTAGGCAACCTGCTTTTTATTATTCATAAAATATAATGGCACTTTTTCAGATCATAAAGAACTATACCCACTACCACCATTTATTTGAAACAATTTATCTGTTTTTTCCAGTATCAGATTATCAGTTTTTTTAATGTTTGTCCTTTTTTTAAAATAGTCCCACATGTATATCCTGACCTGACTATTTGTTTGGATTTTTAGGTAAATATAAGAAAACTATCATTCTTTTTATACCTAAGCATGCTTTTACAGTCATTTTCCAGTTTATTAAGGAGATTTTTCTCAATGTCACTCTTTTTTAGAAGTCTTTCCTAAAAAAGAACACACACACAGCAAAAAAATAATTTCTGAGTAGAAGAAATTAAAAGATAAATAAAGAAAGATACCTTAAAATCTGATTGAAGAACAATTATTTCCCACTTTCTATTCCAAATAAAAATGACAGCAAAAGATGTTTGCTTAAAAGCATATTTTGATGTCTGAAAACATTTGTGGGCATTGTTTAGGAAATCAATCTCAGTATTTTAATGTCTTAACTTTTTAAATATGTAATTTACATTTTCAGGAAGAAATGAGAAAGTCCACAATAGATCTTCTGGAAATCGAAAGCATGGAACTCAGCAGATTATATTTTCTATTGGAAACTCTTCCCACTAGTGTTAGCAGAGAATTGGAAGGTACTTTGAGTTTACTAAGTGTAGAAATTTAGTTTATCATATAAGACAATAATCTAGTACTTGTAACAAGATGAGTTGAATAGTTATTCCATATCAAAAAATAGCCAGGAAGAGTATATAAGACACATACAGTGAGATCCATAATATGTTTCCCTTTTAAGTGAAATAACATATATGACTTGAATTTATATAATTATTATGAATAGACTAAAGACAATATGTATCCTTTTGTGACTGGCTTATTTCACTTGGCATGTCTTTAAGGGTAATTCATGTTGTAGAATATGCCAGAATTTCTTTTAAGGATGAACAGTAATCCATTGTATGTATATACCATGGTTTGTTTATCTATTCATCCATCAGTGGACCCTTGCATTATTTCCATTTTTTAGCTATTGTAAATAATGTAGTTACAAATAATAACAATAACAATTATAATAATAAATAACCGTGCTGTTACAAACGTGTGTTTATATCTATTATATCAGGTGTGCAAATATCTATTCAAGTCTCTCCTTCCAACTCTTTTGGGTAGAAATGCAAAAGGGAATTGCTGGATTGTATGGTAATACAGTAATTTTGTGTTTAATTTTTCAAGAAGCTGTCATATTGTTTTCCACAGTGACTGCACCATTTTACCTTCCTTTGCACAATGCAAAAGCATTCCAATTTTTCTACATTCTTGCCAGCACTTGCTATTTTCTGTTTTTGTTTTGTTTTAAATAACAGCCACCCTACTGGATAAGAACTGCTATCTCTTGTGGTTTTGATTTGCGCTTCCCTAATGATTAGTGATGTTGAGCATCTTTTCATGTGCTTATTGGCCATTGGTATATCTTCTTTGGAGAAATGTCTGTTCATTTCCTTTGCCCATGTCTTAATTAGGTTATTTGCTTCATTGTTGTTGAGCTGTGGGAATTCTTTATACATTCAGCATGTTAACCCCTTTTCAGGTGTATAATTTGCAAGGATTTTGTCCCATTCCGTGGGCTACTTTATCACTCTTGTTGATAATAACTTTTGATACACAAAGGTTTTTAATTTTGACATAGTGCAGTTTATCTATATTTTCACTTGTTGCCTGTGCTTTCGGTGTCATATCCAAGAAATCATGGCTAAATTCAATGTTATGAAGATTTCACCTATGTTTTCTTCTAAGCGTTTTATAGTTTTAGCTCTTATATTTAGGCCTTTAATCCATAGTGAGTTAAATTTTGTATTTGTTGTAAGATCAGACTCCAACTTTATTTTTCCAGCTGCCAGGAGTGTTGGCTGAAGCTCATAGCTCAGTTCCTCTGCAGGAATTGTCCTTGACAAAAGAGAAAGGCTTCACTCCAGGTTACAGCCCTCCCCTAGTGCTGCCCACATTCAGTGACTGGGCACCAGGGGAGCACAAAGGTCTGCCTCCCTTGGTCACTGTAGAATAACTCTGAAGTGTCACTACAGCTTCAAAACTCATTATCATTTAAACCCTCCACCCTTCTGCAACCCTGATCTCCTCAGAGGAAATGTTCCCCAGCTCTACACAAATTTAAAAATTTGTTTCCTAGGGAGCCCAACCTAAAACAGTGGTCTAAATAAACTGAAAAAAAAAAAAATAAGATTTTTAAAGTAGCTGTTCCAGTTATCCATTTATTGCCTTACAGCTGCGAATCTACCTTCATTGTCTGCTTTGTCATAAGGGAGTTGGGTCCTGTAAGTTTCTCCCTTTGCCAGCAGGCCCGGTGTTCAGCTTTGTTAGTACAGAGCACTGGAGGGACCCTGGGGGAAAGGGGATTCTCTTCATGTTCCAGTGTGCTCAGCTTGGCCAGCTCTTGCAGTGCAGGTAACTTGTCCCAGCAGCGTGCAGCAGCCCTCAGTGCCCGGAAGCTCCCACCCATATGCCTCGGGCAGCTTCATGGTGGATTGCTACCAGTGCAGCACCTCCCTGTGAAGCTTCTCTGGCACTGTTGGCAGTGAGTTCTGAAGTATATCAATTCCCTGTGGACAGGTCTCCCCAGTGCCCTCAGAAGCCATATTTCTGGTAAGTTCTGCCAACCCAGCATTTCATGAAGTTCTTTGCCATCCAGTGATCCACAGCCCTCTCCGGTGAGGTCTGGATCTCGGGACGGAGGTGCTGCTTCCTAGAAGGCACTCTTCTCAGCCTTCGGGGTAGTGCTGCTCCTTGTGCTGGGTCTGGCTGAATTCTTTAGAGTCCTGTTTGTGCATGCTGTGCTCAGTTGCTTCAGTCATGTCTGACTCTTTGCAACCCCATGGACTGTAGCCCGCTCGGCTCCCCTGTCCATGGGATTCTCCAGGCAAGAATACTGGAGTGGTTGCCATGCCCTCCTCCAGGAGGTCTTCCTGATCCAGGGATCAAACTCACGCTCTGCACTGGCAGATGGGTTCTTTACCACTAGCGCCACCTTACTTTCTTACTATTCATTCTCTCATTACCCTAATTCTCTGAAGTGAGGTGAAGTGAAAGTCACTCAGTCGTGTCCTACTCTTTGCAACCCATGGGCTGTAGTCCATGGAATTCTCCAGGCCAGGATACTGGAGTGGGTAGCCTTTCCCTTCTCCAGGGTATCTTCCCAACCCAGGGATCAAATCCAGGTCTCCTGCATTGCAGGCAGATTCTTTACCAACCCAGCTAATTCTCTGATACAGTTAATAATTCCTGATGTTAAAATTTCCCTATTCAATATGAGATTTCTATCTCCCAATTAGACTCTGAATGATATAGTCAGTTATGAAACAATATGCTCAGTGTTAGTCTAGTTTGGCAGGGAAAATCCAACAAACTCCTACATGCAGATAAAAAATAAAACTTAAAAGGATCTGTGCTCAAGACAGAATTAAGAATGTTTTTGTTTTATTTTCTTTTGTTGCTTTTTTTTTTTTACTGTCCAGTTACTTTTATAAGCAAGACAAATATTTTAGAAAGGAAAAGAAATACTGTGCTAGTTTATAAGGTCTTTGATACACATGAAATACTTAACCAAATAAATTTAATTGGCCTTGTATTATAAAGCGTTTCAACTCAAAGTATGGTCCTTGGATCAGTAGCATCAACCTCACCTGGGAGCTTGTTACAAAAATGCAGAATCTCTAGGTCCTCCTCAGACCTACTATATCAAATTCTATATTTCAACAATACCCCCAGGTGATGCATATGCATATTCAAGACATAAAGTTTGAGAAGCCCTGCTACAATGAGCAATTTAACTTATAATCTATGAAAAAAATAATCTAGTTCTCTCAAGGGAGCTACCAATTTCTAGGGAATTTGTTGCATAGAAATGGATAGCCCAATACTCATTTTTAAACAACAGTGTTCAAAAATTCATGCGTTTTCACCATCTATCTCTCAAGCACTGAGGTGATCCTTTGAAGTCTTCTGTGATTTAAGCCTTATGTGATTACACAGATATGTTTTTTATCAATGGATAATTTAGTTTTTTAACACACTGGCTTCCCCAGAAAGCAGAGCCAGAAGCAGTGGCTTTTGCACTATTATTTATTTATTTATTTATTTTTAATTTCAATACTCTATTTATTTATTTGGCTCCTCCAGGTCTTAGTTGTGGCACTCAGGATCTTCGATATTCATTGTGGCATTGAGGATCTTTTTTACTTTCTGCATGCAGGATCTAGTTCCCCGACCATGATGGAACCCAGGCCCCCTGCATTGGGAGCATGGAGTCTTAGCCACTAGACCACCAGGGAAGTCCCTGCACTGTTATTTTATTAGGACATACAGTCCAGGTGGATGAGAGTGGGATAAGGGACCAAAGCAGGAATAAAGGAGGGCTAACATGGAGGCAATATGATGCTGACTACTGGTGACAGCAACTAGTTAAGTGTGAGAATATGCCCCCAGGACACAGTGGTACCCCTTCTCGGGAATATCCAGGCAGTCCACTGGTGCATACTTGCCACATCTCCCAAACTGCGTTACACATACATGGGGGGTGTGAGTCTGAAGATGTCCCATAGTAGAGGTGACAGGGAAGTCCTAGATAGCTGAGAAGTGGATAGGACAGGCAGGAATCAGGAGCTGTAAAACCGCACCAATCTAAAGATGTGCAGAGTTCATAGAAAGCTGGTCACTGACCATAGCAGCAGCTGAAATTAGGGATATAATTGGTAGGTGAGATTGAAAGGGTCCAAAGGGGTGAGGGAGAGGTGTCTGATCCAGGACATACTTAGAAGAATATTTCAAAGAAAGACATAATTTGTTTATGACTTGAAAGGTCAGTATCTACAATTGTGCAGTTTCTCAAATAACTGAGTAACATTTCTTCCACTTACTTTTAAGAATGTGTCAGGGATGCTCGCAGAGTGAATCTTGTTGAGATAAGTGACCTACACACAAAAATTACAACGATAAATGATGAAATAGAGTTTCTGAAGAAGAAAATACTCCATCTGCAAACAGATAATACAGCTCTAGGGTAGGTATTTTTGCTTGTTTGTTTGTTTGAAGGAGTCAGGATCTATGGATAAAGTGGGAAATTTTTCCTAAGGGATTTGTCCTCTGGTCTGATCTTCCCTGTAGCTCAGTCGGTAAAGAATCTGCCTGCAAGGCAGGAGACCTGGATTCAATTCCTGGGTCAGGAAGATCCCTTGAAGAAGGAAATGGCAACCCACTCCAGTATTCTTGCCTTGGAAAATCCTAATGGACAGAGGAGCCTGGCAGGCTAGAGTCCATGGGGTCACACAGAATCGGACACAAATTATCGACTGAATCACCTCTGAACTGGTGCAGGGCCAGTTAATAGGTAGAGAGGGGTGTGTAATAGCTGTAGAGAGCTGGGAAGAGAGCAGAAAATCTTCTACTACCATAGCCAGGAGACTATAGGATTTCAGAGGGAATTCAGCTTCCCACAGCAACTACACACAACTTACTATGTGTAAGTCACACACTGCCTTGCACCCCACCTCCAAAGGTAGAAACACAGTGACTTTCATCTCATTTTTAGTAAAATTAAGTTTACAAACCTCAACCACCAAAGCAAGAAATCTTACTGGGTATTGTGTTGCAAGTATAATATCAAACCAGGTATACTGTAGCTAGATTAGTTCTTTAAAGACATTCAGGTATAGTCTACTGGAGGGCTGAGGATAGGATTGGTCCTAGATATTTATTACCTGCAATTAAATGGGAGCTGACATCTGTTAGTTTCCTTTGTTTATTCTTCAGCTGTGTTATTATCACTTCCTCCTCTGTGGGCCTCATCTTTTCCATCTGTAAAATGAAGATTTCAAATCTCGACTTACCAAGTCCATGAAGGAAGAGATATTCTGAAAGAAAAAACAGTAAAATCCTGAAGAATATCTCAGCTCTATGAGTAAATTTTCAAGAGTAATGTATAAATGTCAGACTTCCAGTTTGTGAGAGTAAGAAATACTCAAAGAGCCCTCATTATGGTGAAAAAAATCTTCTTGGGAAGGTGAAATATTCAGAAGGTTGCTTTGGTGCAAAAGATATCAAAGCATCAGGAATTAGGTGGGATCTCAAGGCCCAGGGACAGTTCCTTGGAATACCTATTTTGGAAGATGCTCCATGAAAAAGAAAGGTCATGATCACATAAGTCTGAGAAAGGCTGCATACACTAGCCCCTCTTGGAGATTCACAGTGCATATTTATCATGGTGCATGCTAGCCACAATCACCGGAGACCACAGACTATCAATTTCTAAACTACTAACAAGAAAGCTAATGTCCAGGCTGGAATACTTATATCAATTGGCAAGCACCATCACACCTCTGTGGACCAATGACTCTCAAACTTGAGTGTACATTAGCATCACCTGGAATGCTTGTTAAAACACAAATTACTGGGACTGCCACCGCAGATTTCTGATTCAGTAGGTCTAGGGAATGGGGGCGGAGAAGGCAATGGCACCCTACTCTAGTACTCTTGCCTGGAAAATCCCATGGACAGAGGAGCCTGGTAGGCTATAGTCCATGGGGTCACTAAGAGTCAGACATGACTGAGCAACTTCACTTTCACTTTTCCCTTTCATGCACTGGAGAAGGAAATGGCAACTCACTCCAGTATTCTTGCCTGGAGAATCCCAGGGACAGCAGAGCCTGGTGGACTGCCCTCTGTGGGGTCACACAGAGTCGGACATGACTGAAGCGACTTAGCACCAGCACCAGGGAATGGGGGTAAGAATTTCCATTTTTAACAAGTTCCTAGATGCTGCTGCTGGTCCTGACCACACTTTGAGAATCACTTCACTAGAGAAATCTTCATGGAAAGCCAAATTACAAGTGAACATAATATGGGTTGCCTGATGAGCCAGCATCACCAAGCTACAGTCAATTATTGCAACCATTTTTTGAAGAAAGATGTACATCAAGGTGCCCACACTCTCTGACAGGCTGGTCCTCCCCTGGACAGTCCTCAAAAACTGGGCACATGCAAGCTCTTCAGGGGTGGAGGAAGGGGATTTCCTCAGGTGCTGAGAATTTGGTAGACCAACCCATCTCAATATACCTAGTCAGGTGTATTGATCTGATATGTTTTGCTTTGCTTCCTTAAGGCTATTCAATCCTTGGTTTGCTTCATTCTTAGCAGGCTTCCTCTACTAAACCTACAAAACACCCATTATTTGACACCATTCAGCCTGGGATTCTTTCCATTGCCTTTCTGTGGTGGAGTTAACTTGTGGAAAATAAACTTACCAACAACCTGTTTCCATTTCCCTAAGCCTTTGTACACAATCCCCCTGAACTTAAGTGTTTAGCTTTGGAGATTAGAAGAAAGTCTTTACATTGCAGATTTGAAAAAAGGAAAATAGAGAAATGGCATCACTGTTCTTCCTCCAAATCTTTTATTGTTATTCCTGGGGCAGATGTTTCTCACACTCTCAGGGTCGTCTTCAGGTGGAAGTGGCCAGCAATGAATATGTAAGGTTAACCTCTCCTCTTGAACTCAGATTTGGCTATGGCTGTGAGAAGATAGGGCTTCCCAGGTGACTCAGTGGTAAAGAGTTCGTCTGAGATGCAGAAGACGCAGGAGATGCCACGGGTTCGATCCTTGGGTCAGGAAGATCCCCTAGAGGAGGGCATGGCAACCCACTCCAGTATTCTTGTCTTGGAGAATCCTATGGACAGAGGAGCCTGGCCAGCTACAGTCCATAGGGTCACACAGAGTCGCACACGACTGAAGCAACTGAGTACACACGAATGTGAGGAGTTAAGAGATTTAAATTAGATTTTAAGCACCCTCTGAACTGTGAAGACAGACTCAGATCCCTCTTCCCTAATTGTTGTCCTTCAGAGGGGGATTAGGTTTCTCCTGGACACTCTATGCAGGGCAATGGCATCAGAAGGTGACTGGAAGAGTGGTGCGATGTTTATCTGGCTTTGGCTTAACTATGTATCTCACAATGATAAGGTAGTTATGGTAAAGTTACATATCAAACCTTTTGTCCAGCGAGATTCCACTCTCCTGTTCAAAATGGTGTTTGAATCATTGCAAGCTTTAAACCAAAATATCCCATAGTAACTACCTGGTATATGAAGATGGCTGGTGTGAGGCAGGACCCCAAGACACTTTGGCAGTGATAAACAGTTGCAAGATTGATACTGTGTTTCCTTCTGTCCTTCATCTCAACCAAGTTTAGGCCATCACAAATACAACTCTAAAATAACTACCCCTTAAGTTTCCCTCTTTATGGTGGTTCATCTCATCAAACAGGCTTTAAATTTCTTTCTGGAAAAAGCTATTCTTTTTATGCCAAGAAGGATTCTTTTTCTCTAGTGAAAGGCAAGAGGAGCTAGCGAGGCATTATGGAAAGGTGGTCCTGTCACTCAACCATGCAATGAAAGAAAAAGCCAATGCCGCTATTTACATCAATGAGACTTCTACCAAAATTAACTTGGAAAAGAAAGAACTAGAATTACAAAAAACATATATTCAAGAAGTAGAGGAGCAAATAGAAAGAGAAAGAGCAGAATATTTGAAGAAAAAGGAAAAACTAAATCAAGAGGTAAGTGGTATGATTTTTTTAAAAATAGAGAATTGTACAGAAGTGAAGCAGGATATGAGAAATAATGTATTTGTCCTTGAAGATAGCAAGCGTTCCCATGGTATCTTCTGCAGGAATAGAGCAGAGGCTCCAGGACACTGGAGCCCGTGGGCGGAGATGTTTGATTTGAACCAGCATCTCAGTTCACGGGAAAGTATACAAGTGATAATGATGGCAACATTGGGGTGGCCCCCTTGCTTATATGCAGCCCTATAGGAAGTAGGATTTGCTTCTGTGTCATTTGGTTGTCTTTGACAGTTTTGAGGCCCTTTCTGTAGATAGGATCAGTGAGTTCAGCTCTGCTGGAACTGATGCCAAAACTTGGCCTCTATACACTGTCACCGAATTGAATCTTGGAAACAAAGTTTTGGGTGAAGTAGAAAAGAATAGCTTTATTGCTTTGCCGACAAAAGGTAACCACAGTGGGCTAATGTCTTCAAAATTATGTGTCCTAAGCCAGTGAGGGGGGAGTCCTATAGTCAAGGGAAGGATTGTAGACAAGGATTAGGATGCACACGGGGTCTGCATTCCTTCAATACAGAGGTCACCTGGCCTGGCATCAGGTGATCTTGTGATGGCTTCTGTGATTCTCAAGGTTATTGAACTGTGACCTTCTCTCTGAAATGAAAAATGTTTCAACAAGTAGTTAATTAACATCTTTACTTGATGAGGACTCCAGTTCTGCTTAAGAGCTCAAAGATATTGTTATGTATATCCCTTGAGGAGGAATTACATCTTTACCTCAAGGCTACACTATTGTTTCCTGACTGCTCCTCCCTTGTCTCTGCATCTCCTCCCTTCCTTGATACAGCAACTGTTTGAACTGCCCTTTGGAACCCAGGGAAGGTCATGGAAGCTGTTCAGTTCAGTTCAGTTCAGTCCCTCACTCGTGTCCAACTGTTTGTGACCCCATGGACTGCAGCACGCCAGGCTTCCCTGTCCCTAACCAGCTCCCGAAGCTTGCTCAAACTCATGTCCATCGAGTCAGTGATGCCATCCAAATATCTCATTCTCTTTCCATTCTTCACCTGCCTCCAGTCATTCCTAGCATCAGGGTCTTTTCCAATGAGTCAGTTCTTCACATCAGGTGGCCAAAGGATTGGAGCTTCAGCTTCAGCATCAGTTCCGTTCAGTTCAGTCACTCAGTCATGTACGAATCTTTGTGACCCCATGGAGTGCAGCACAACAGGCCTCCCTGTCCATCACCAACTTCCACAGTTTACTCAAACTCATGTTGATTGAGTCAGTGATGCCATCCAACCATCTCACCTTCTGTCCTCCCCTTCTCCTCCCACCTTCAATCTTTCTCAGCATCAGTGTCTTTTCAAATGAGTCAGTTCTTCGCATCAGGTGGCCAAAGTATTGGAGTTTCAGCTTCAGCATCAGTCCTTTCAATGAATATTCAGGACTAATTTCCTTTAAGATGGACTGGTTGGATCTCCTTGCAGTCCAAGGGACACTCAAGAGTTCTCCAACACCACAAATCGAGCATCAATTCTTTGGCACTCAGCTTTCTTTATAGTCCAACTCTCACATCCATACATGACCACTGGAAAAACCATAGCCTTGATTAGATGGACCTTTTTTGGCAAAGTAATGTCTCTGCTTTTTAATACGCTGTCTCAGTTCAGTTCAGTTCAGTCGCTCAGTTGTGTCCGACTCTTTGCAACCCCATGAACTGCAGCACGCCAGGCCTCTCTGTCCATCACCAACACCTGGAGTCTACCCAAACCCATGTCCATCGAGTCAGTGATGCCATCCAACCATCTCATCCTCTGTCGTTCCCTTCTCCTCCTGCCCCCAATGCTACCCAGAATTAGGGTCTTTTCCAATGAGTCAACTCTTCACATCAGGTGGCCAAAGTATTGGAGTTTCAGCTTCAACATCAGACCTTCCAATGAACACCCAGGATTGATCTCCTTTAGGATGAATTGATTGGATTTCCTTGCAGTCCAAGGGACTCTCAAGAGTCATCTCCAACACCACAGTTCAAAAGCATCAATTCTGCGGCGCTCAGCTTTCTTCACCGTCCAACTCTCACATCCATACATGACCACTGGAAAAACCATAGCCTTGACTAGACAGACTTTTGTTGGCAAAGTAATGTCTCTGCTTTTAAATATGCTATCTAGGTTGGCCATAAACTTCCTTCCAAGGAGTAAGCGTCTTTTAATTTCATGGCTGCAATCACCATCTGCAGTGATTCTGGAGCCCCAAAAAATAAAGTCTGACACTGTTTCCACTGTTTCCCCATCTATTTCCCATGAAGTGATGGGACCGGGTGCCATGATCTTAGTTTTCTGAATGTTGAGCTTCAAGCCAACTTTTTCACTCTCCTCTTTCACTTTCATCAAGAGGCTCTTTAGTTCTTCTTCACTTTCTTCCATAAGAGTGGTGTCATCTGCATATCTGAGGTTATTGATATTTCTCCCAGCAATCTTGATTCCAGCTTGTGTTTCTTCCAGCCCAGCGTTTCTCATGATGTAGTCTGCATATAAGTTAAATAAGCAGGGTGACAATATACAGCCTTGATGTACTCCTTTTCCTATTTGGAACCAGTCTGTTGTGCCATGTCCAGTTCTAACTGTTGCTTCCTGACCTGCATACAGGTCTCTCAAGAGACAGGTCAAATGGTCTGATATTCCCATCTCTTTCAGAATTTTCGACAGTTTATTGTGATCCACACAGTCAAAGGCTTTGGCATAGTCAATAAAGCAGAAATAGATGTTTTTCTGGAACTCTCTTGCTTTTTCGATGATCCATCGGATGTTGGCAATTTGATCTCTGGTTCTTCTGCCTTTTCTAAACCCAGCTTGAACATCTGGAACTTCACGGTTCACGTATTGCTGAAGCCTGGCTTGGAGAATTTTGAGCATTACTTTACTAGCATGTGAGATGAGTGCAATTGTGCAGTAGTTTGAGCATTCTTTGGCATTGCCCTTCTTTGGGATTGGAACAAAAACTGACCTTTTCCAGTCCTGTGGCCACTGCTGAGTTTTCCAAATTTGCTGGCATATCGAGTGCAGCACTTTCACAGCATCATCTTTCAGGATTTGAAATAGCTCAACTGGAATTCCATCACCTCCACTAGCTTTGTTCGTAGTGATGCTTTCTAAGGCCCACTTGACTTCACATTCCAGGATGTCTGGCTCTAGATGAGTGATCACACCATTAGTTCATGATCTGAGCCACAGTCAGCTCTCAGTGTTGTTTTGGCTGAAAGTATAGAGCTTCTCCATCTTTGGCTGCAAAGAATATAATCAATCTGATTTTGGTATTGACCATCTGGTGATGTTCATGTGTAGAGTCTTCTCTTGTGTTGTTGGAAGAGAGTGTTTGCTATGACCAGAGCATTCTCTCAGTAAGACTCTTTCAGCCTTTGCCTTGCTTCATTCTGTACTACAAGGCCAAATTTGCCTTGTTACTCCAGATATTTCTTGACTTCATACTTTTGCATTCCAGTCCCCTATAATGAAAAGGATATCTTTTTTTGTTAGTTCTAGAAGGTCTTGTAGGTCTTCATAAAACCATTCGACTTCATCTTCTTCAGCATTACTGGTCGGGGCATAGATTTGGATTACTGTGACATTGATTGGTTTGCCTTGGAAATGAACAGAGATCATCCTGCCATTTTTGAGATTGTATCCCAAATACTGTATTTCAGACTCTTTTGTTGACTATGGTGGCTACTCCATTTCTTCTAAGAGATTTTTGCCTACAGTAGTAGATACAATGGTTATCTATGTGAAATTCACCCATTCCAGTCCATTTCAGTTCGCTGATTCCTAAAATGTCAATGTTCACTCTTGCCTGTTTGACGACTTCCAATTTGCCTTGATTCATGGACCTAACATTCCAGGTTCCTATGCAATATTGCTCTTTACAGCATCAGAGTTTACTTCTATCACAATTCACATACACAACTGGGTGTTGTTTTTGCTCTGGCTCCGTCTCTTCATTCTTTCTGGAGTTATTTCTCCACTGATTTCCAGAAGCATTTTAGGCACCTATGGACCTGGGGAGTTCATCTTTCAGTGTCTTATCTTTTTGCCTTTTCATACACTTCATGGGGTTCTCAAGGCAAGAATACTGAAACAATTTGCCATTCCCTTCGCCAGTGGATCATGTTTTATCAGAACTCTCCACCATGACCCGTCCATCTTGGGTGGCCCTCCAGGGCATGGCTCCTAGTTTCACTGAGTTAGACAAGGTTGTGATCCATGTGATCAGATTGGTTAGTTTTCTGTGATTGTGGATTTCAATCTGTCCGTCCTCTGATGGAGAAGGATAAGAGGCTTATGTCAACTTCCTGAGGGGAGAGACTGACTGAGGGGAAAACTGGGTCTTGTTCTATGGGCACGGCCATGCTCAGTAAATCTTTAGTCCAATTTTCTGTTGATGGGTGGAGCTGTGTTCCCTCCCTGTTATTTACCTGGGTCCAAATTATGATGGCCATTAATGAAGATAATGGCCTTCAAAAGGTCCCATGCATGCACTGGTACACTCAGTGCCCCGACCCTGCAGCAGACAATCGCTGACCCACACCTCTGTGGGAGACTCCTGGACACTCACGGGCAAGTCTGGGTCAGTCTCTTGTGGGGTCACTGCTCCTTTTTCCTGAGTCCTGGTGAGCACAAGGTTCTGTTTGTGTCCTCCAAGAGTCTATTTCCTCAGTCTTGTGTAAGTTCTGGCAGCTCTATGGTGGGGTTAATGGCAACCTCCTTCAAGAGGGCTTATGCCATGCCCAAGTATGTTGCGCCCAGCCATACCAAAGTCTGCTGTACCCAAAGCCCCTGCCTCAACAGCAGTCCACTGCTGATCCATACCTCCACAGGAGACACTCAAACACAGTTCTGTCTCAGTCTCCGTGGGGTCTCTGGATCCTTGTGCACATAAGGTTTGTTTGAGCCCTCTGAGCGTCTCTGGCAGGTATGCGGTTTGATTCTAAACACGATTTCGCCCCTCCTACCATCTTGCTGGAGCTTCTCCTTTCTCCTTGGATGTGGGATGTCTCCTCAATGTCACTCCAGCATTGCATGGCCACTACTCCATTGCCGCATGGCTGTTTTGAGTAAGGGCTGGGGATTTTCAGAAATTTGGTCACTGCCTGCTTTCTGGCTTTTTATGGTCAGTTTTCAGATTGTCATGGCACTTATGGGTGTGTCACTTAGCATATGCTAATATATTACAATGAGCATATAAAGAGGCTTGAGGTCAACTGAAAGTCAAATTTTCTGCTATCCTGGGCTATCCAGTTTAACCAGTTTTTGTAGTATCCTGTTTTTCTCCATGGCTTCATCCCCTGCCCTCTTCATTCTTGTCTCAGTTTGGTTCTTGTGATTGTTTCCATGATGTGTGCAAAGTTGCTTCAGTTGTGTCTGACTCTTTGTGACCCTATGGACCATAGCCCACCAGGCTCCTCTGTCCATGGGATTCTCCAATTATGAGTACTGGAGTGGATTGCTATGCCCCCCTCCAGGAGATCTTCCTAACTCAGGGATTGAACCCACAGCTCTTACATCTCTTGCATTGGCAGGTTAGTTCTCTAGCACCACCTTTATTCATGATAAGACTATTCACAAGTCCCAGTTAGGTCTGAGAGTTTCTATCCTTTAAAGCACCTATGTCTTCAGAAACAGTTTTACACTAAAACCATGGATTATTTTTTTTAAGGGTAAATATCTCAGCTTTAGTCATCTTCAGAACAAGCATTTTGTGAGGCCATTGACAAGGGGTCCCTTGGGCAGTCTGCAACCACTAACCAGAATTTGTAAAAGTCGAGCTCCCTGGACCTTTTCAGGGGATGAAGCCATTGTTAGCCTGCACTGCAGTGCTGGAGTCAGCTGAAAGCCTTGGCTTCTATCATTGGGCTAGACCTTGCTTGGATTTCTTGTTATTACAGTGAAATGGTGTCAGGATAATAAGAATCAAAAGGGGTTTTTCCTCTTTTCATTCTCTACCCACAACAATGCTGAGAAGACTTCATTTTACTCACTGTTTCCAGCCCTCTGCTGGGCTTTCTCTCTAAGCAGTCCAGAATTCCCACACTAGAGGGGCTCACTGAAGTTACAGGGGTAAAAAGTGGGATGTGTCTGCATGGACACAGCTGAGGGATGATGTGCAGGGCAGTGTAGGTGAGGACTGGGGAGAGCTTTGTCTCTCTTTTCTTTTTCCTTCCGCTGGGGCTGAAACAATGGTCAGTGGTGGCCTGAGTACCACTGAGATTTGCCCACCAGAAGGAAGACTCCACCAGGCAGGTATTTTGTCTGTCTTTTTGTTGAATTCTAGCACCATGATGGGTGCCTGGCATACCTTGTGTGTAGTGGGCACTCTATAATATTACTGTATTGAATGAGTAATATTCAGTGAGTTTCTAACTTCATTTTAAGCCCTAGAGAGAAGTTTCCACCCTCTCCCATCCCTTCCTATTCTTTAATATAAAGAATATAATATATTACATATAATATATATTTGAATATAATATATATTTTATATAACATTTTAAAAAAGAAGCCCAGAGGGACTTCAAACTGAGAATTTGAGAACATGATAAGTTCTCCTTCCTTTTGTGGATAGTGTTTCTCAGCCAAAAAGCACTAATTAAATGAATAAGTGTGGTTTTACAAAAACAGGTAGTAGTTGGATTTGGCCAACAGGTAGTAGTTTGCCTACCCTTGGTCTAGTGCCTGGAAGAAAAGGAAAAGCATTAGGGTATTCAGATGCAAATAGCAAAACCCTTGACTCAAACTTGCTTAAATAGTAAGGGCATTTATCATCTTACGCAGTAGGAATTCCCAAGGTAGGGCGGACTCCAGCACTAGCTAATTCAGTGGCTCATCCCTCTTCCATCTTTCATTTTAAGGCTGGTTTCCCTCATCATCACAAGAGGCCTGCCAGTGACAACTGGGCTATATGCTTCCCTATTCACGTCGAAGAAGAAAACCTTTCCCAACGAGGGACATAAGTTTTCTTGCCAGGTTAAGACAGTGTCACCCCAGAATACTAATAGATCCTAAGAGAATGCATGTGCTAGTGGGCTAGACCAGCTAGTGTGGATAAGAATCAAAAGGGGTTTTTCCTCTTTTCATTCTCTACCCACAACAATGCTGAGAAGACTTCATTTTACTCACTGTTTCCAGCCCTCTGCTGGGCTTTCTCTCTAAGCAGTCCAGAATTCCCACACTAGAGGGGCTCACTGAAGTTACAGGGGTAAAAAGTGGGATGTGTCTGCATGGACACAGCTGAGGGATGATGTGCAGGGCAGTGTAGGTGAGGAGTGGGGAGAGCCCTTCCCACCAATCAACAATTGATGCTCACTAAATACACATAATATGCCATGGTAACAGCTTGTTAATTCTCTTTATTTCCAATGAGAAAGGAAAACCTGTTTACAGCTGTCAAAGTCTTCAAACCCATAAGGTCTCCTCTAACACAACACAGAATTGTTTTTGCTAATATTATTTCTATAATTGCAAGACCTTGGGAGAAGGCTTAGGCCAAAGAATGAGGACAGAATATCAATTTTCAACAAATTTTATTATCACCAAGTTTCATTTTAATGCACCTGTGCCCTAGCGCAGAGATAATTGATAATGATCACATTCATTCAGAGTAGCCACTTTGAGTGAATTGGCTGATGACTGATGGAAAACCACACAACTATATATTTTCATTAATTCTTTAATACAAAGTTAAATATGCTTTCTCAGGCCTTACTACTCACTTGCCTTGTTCTTGATAATTCATCTTACCAACAAATCCATGATGTGTTTGATTTTGAAGAATGGACTCCTTTAAGTAGGATCTGACAGGTAATCACAATATCTTTGATCTTAGTAAAATTGTTATTTATCCTGTTAATGAAAATAGTCAATAAACAATCCATAATAAGAACAGAAAAGAGTTTAATTTGAGCCAAACTAATAACTAGTTCATAAGCCATCTTCCCAGATTACTCCAAGGAGCTGTTCCAGAGAAGCAAGGTTTTCAACACAGTTTTATATCTTGTCAGAACAAAGACTATTGAACAAGTCAGAGTTACATTTCTTCAACGTTCTGAAAAAAAAAAAAAGAACAGACCAGCACCTGGGAAGGGAGTCTTATCATCAAAGGATTAACAGCATACTTAGCATCCCAGGAAGAGGGAAATTTAATCTTTATTTTTAACACGAATTTTCTCTACTTATTAATGTGTCCTCTTCTTAAGTAGTTACAGCTGATGTAGAATGCAGGTATGATAGACCACGAAAAGGCTATTTCAGTTAGCATAAAATTCAGGTTAGCTGATGTATAAGCCAGAATGACTTCCTTATATCTCAATATGTGAAAATTTATCAGTCCCCAACAGGTTGGTGACCCCCCTCTATGAGTCCTTTGCCCAGCGTCGCAAATGCCAGTCAAAACAGGGTTCGGTATAGCAGATCAGGAACTCAATTCATTGGTTAAGGAACAGAGAAGAGAGCTTGTTCTCTAAATACACCATCTTCCTGAAGGAAGGAGAGTAAACGAGTCTTAAGGAGTAGGAGGCAGCAGTCATCAGGGCTCTAGGAAAGGGGCGGAGATTTACAGAACCAGATCAGCTGGGGCATGCGCAGTCTTTCATGCTTCCTTGCACAGGGGCAAGGGTTGCGCCTAGCAGAGTATAAGTACCCTGTTTGGGCAGAGATCATCACATGGTAAAGAAGCAAAGTGAACTTTCCGACACCTCAAGGTCTTATGTGCACAGCAAGAGCATTCCTGTGGTCAAGTCACACAGCCAGTTCAGGGCATTTCACCACTGAATATCTCTTAAGGCATAGCCTCAGAGCGTTTCTGCCAAATACCGGGTGCTTTTGAAACAGAGATGAATCAAAGTAAGGACCCTTTAGCTCTCGGGGCTGGTATGGATGACACCATGGTAAGTTGCTCAGGGCTGTGGCCTGCCCTACCTTCTATGATTTTGTTTTTGGTCTGTTTTATTCCTCATTAAATAATGTGAATTTAAATTTCTGAACAATTCTTAATTCCTTCCTTTGGCTCTCCTAATGTGCTGTAAATCTGTTTTTTTATTTTATATATTGTTGTATTTTACCAGTAAATTTTTTATGTTTTTATATTTTACTAGTAAATTTTAGAACAGCAGCTACTTTTATAATTTGCTTTTAATAAATCATTGTTTTATTGCAACTCTAAATTTACTAGTTCAACATTTCATAATTACAGTTTGGTCTTTGTGATTTATTATTTTTCCTTTGATGCTTCAAAATTAGCCCAAACCTGGTTGTTTTAATTTGATAAAATACTTAGGTTAAATATGGTATACATAAATATGAATTAGGTTGGCAAAATTCTTTAAAGGATTTCCTAAGCTTTGTTGTCATCTTAAGCTTTAAGATTGGTTTATTATGTTAATTATTACAGATTGATGAATATAAAAAACTCTGTGAACTTAAGAGAAAGGAAGCTTACATAAAGAAGAAAGAATTGGATACATTAAGGATTAAAATGTCAAAAATGAGAGAAACTGTTACCTCAAGCACAGTGGTAAGAAAAAATAAACTGGTTTTTCATGCATGACCCCAGGCATCTCAATATACATTGCCTTAAACATAGCAGGAGTTTTTTTAAAAAAGGAGTTGATTTTAATTCATCTTCATGCTATTCTGGGGAGAATGTTTTGAGCATGTTACCATTTTTTGACATATTATTTAAAGTGTTTTAGTGAGGTTATGTTTTCTTCAGGAATATGACGAAAAGAAGTAAGTTTGGAATGCCTTAGATACAAATTGCATTTAATGGACTGCCCAACCCAGGAATTGAACCCAGGTGTCCCTCAGTGCAGGCAGATGCTTTACTGACTGAGCTACGCATGAAGTCCCTTTAATGGGCCAAAAGACTATAAAACTGATTTTAAAAAACACATACAGAACTGACCAAATGCATACAGAACCTTATGTAATGTTTCTGTGAGACTGCGTTATTCTACATAACAAAGTGAATAACCATGTTCAGGTTCCTTATTTCTGAATATGTGATAATAAAACAGAATTTAGGCTCTCCATTTATATTGAGTACAGGAACATTAATATGCAGTTTTACTTTTAAAAATTGATAACATTGATTGAAAAGGCCAGTACTGTGATAGTCAATACTTTAAAATGAAGATTATCCTCATTTTAAAGGTGAGCAAACTGAAGCTTATGGAGGTGACTATAATTGAAGAGGTCAGTGTTAATACTACTTCTACGTTAAGTAAAATAGAAACACCTGTAATCTATTATAATTCGTTGAGTTAATGAGTCTTTAGTGATTTCTTCTGTCTTGAACTGTTGTTGTTTAGCCACTAAGTTGTGTCTGATTCTTTGCGACTCCATGGACTGTGGCCCACCTGGCTCTGTCCATGGGATTTTCCAGGCAAGAATACTGGAGTGGGTTGCCATTTACTGCTCTAGGGGATCTTTCCCATCCAGGGATTGAACCCACATCTCCTGCATTCGCAGGTGAATCCTTTACTGCTGTGCCACCAGGGAAGCCCTCCATCTGTATTGAGAATTACATGTAAAACGATGTGGGGCAATAGTAATACTAAAATATATATATATACATGTATACATAGATATATATATATATATGTATATATATGGGGGCCTCCCTGGTGGCTCAGAGGGTAAAGTGTCCGCTTACAATGCAGGAGACCCGGGTTCAATCCCTGGGTCGGAAAGATCCCCTGGAGAAAGAAATGGCAACCCACTCCAGTATTCTTGCCTGGAAAATTCCATGGATGGAGGAGCCTGGTAGGCTACAGTCCATGGGGTCGCAAGGAGTCGGACATGACTGAACGACTTCACTTCACTTTATGTATATATATAACATTTCTTATTAGAATGTTCAGTTAATTCCATTTGTAGGATAATTCTGACCATTATGGGCTTTCCTGGTGGCTCAGTGGTAAAGAATACACCTGACAATGCAGGAGACATGGGTTTGATCTCAGGGTTAGGAATATCCCCTGGAGAAGGAAATGGCAACCCACTCCAGTATTCTTGCCTGGAAAATTCCATGGATGGAGGAGCCTGGTGGGCTTCAGTCCATGGGGTCACAAAGAATTGGACACAACTGAGTACCCACGCTTTTTTTCCTGACCATTATAGTTACAATACGTCTATTATGACATCCAATTACAAAACATCAGTAAAACAAAAAATTTTCTCTGCATACAAGATCATTATCTGTTTTTTTCAAATATCAATGCCATAAGGAAGCATGAATCTGGCTAGGCTCAAAGGAGAAGATGGGTTAGATCAAACAGATTTTATCCGCATGCCTAAGCTCATATATTCAGTTAGGGCCTCAAAAATTATGTCACACACATCACTTAGCTTGGAAAAATGAGGTGTATATTCCTTAACCTGTGCTCCAAAGATCTCGAAGGCCAAATAAGACAAGGCTTGAGGTGTCAGGGATACTCACCTCAAGTGTCTCTCTCTCTTTAGTTGCTAAGTTGTGTCCTACTCTTGTGACCTCATGGACTATAGCCCACCAGATTCCTCTGTCCATGAGATTCTCCAGGCAAGAATCCTGGAGTGGGTTGCCATTTCCTTCTCCAGGGGATCTTCCCGACCCAGGGATCGAACCTGGGTCTTGCACTGCAGGCAGATTCTGAGCTATGAGGGAAGCCCAGTGTCTCTCTACGTTCCCCAATCCAACACCCAACCCTCCTTACCAGTGGAGAATAGTGTTTAAGCACAATGGCAGTATCACAGGGGCTTCCCAGGTGGCTCAGTGGTAAAGAGCCAGCCTGCTAATTCAGGAGACGCAGGTTCCATCCCTGGGTCAGGAAGATCCCCTGGAGCAGAAAATGGCAATCCACTCCAGTGTTCATGCCTGGAAAATTCCATGGACAAAGAAGCCTGATGGGTTACAGTTCATGGGTTCTCAAAAGAGTCAGATATGACTGAGCGTGAGCACACATACATATCACACAAACCTGCATCTGAATCTCGGCTTCACTAACCCAGAGTTTCCTCATCTATAATATGGCGGTAGTAGGACTGCCTTGGAGAAGGCAATGGCACCCCACTCCAGTACTCTTGCCTGGAAAATCCCATGGATGGAGGAGCCTGGTAGGCTACAGTCCATGGGGTCGCTAAGAGTCAGACACGACTGAGCGACTTCACTTTTACTTTTCCCTTTCATGCACTGGAGAAGGAAATGGCAACCCACTCCAGTATTCTTTCCTGGAGAATCCTAGGGACGGCGGAGCCTGGTGGGCTGCCGTCTATGGGGTCGCAAAGAGTCGGACACGACTGAAGCGACTTAGCAGCAGCAGCAGCAGCAGGACTGCCTACTTCAAAGGACTTTTGTGGAGAAGGAATGAGGTAATGACTATAAGGCTTTTAACTGAGGGCTTTGTATTTGGTAAAGTTTGTTGTGGTTGACGTTGTTATTTCCTGAGATTAGAAAACAACATTTTGGCTATGAACTTGATACTATAGAGAATTTCATGTTCACCTTCATGTGGCGCTTTTGGTTTAGAAAGCTCTGCAACCAGGTCAAGCTAATGTGATTCTGGCAGAAAAGAACAGTGTGTGATTCTCAAGGTCCCCTGCAGTCCAGGGCGGGGAGGTTAGAGGGCTAGAGCCAACAGCTATCGGGCTGGGCGGGCCTTGAGCGTATAGTCACTAATCCTGATGACCAGAGTCCCTTGGACAGTCTACTAATTTTTGATGGCAGTTCCAGGGTTTCAGACTCCTGTTAACTCTGGAACTATAGTCACAAGTTCAGTCATAGGAGTGCTTTAGAGAAAAAAAGGGGTGTGGGGAGCTTTCACTCACCTGTCTCACCCGACATGACTAAGAGTGACTCCACCTGCCAGGTGTTCTCTGGCCCCACATTGGTGTGCAGGGTTGGGGGAAGTTAAATAATCTGTCCAGGATAACTCTGTGCAGAGAGCAAAGGAATCTGTTTGATTAGCTTTTCTCTCAGCTCCACGTTCCCTCACAAGTGGAAATGCAGACCCAAGCTCCAATAAATTTGCCTTCCCTTTTCTTTTACCAAAACTGTTATAAAAATATGTTTCACTATGAATTTTCTTCATTCATACTTCTTTCTTTTAATTATGCTAACATTTTTTCATCGTACCCAATTTTTCCATTTCCAAAATGCTGATTAAGTATTAAGAAAAAAATCTTCAGCATGAACATAGCTATCAAATAAGGCAAAAGACCCAATTTGTTTTGACTTTTAAAATAATGCTCATTCCAGTATCCTGGAATAACATTTTGAAAATAATTATTAAAATGTGTATTTAATTTTTTAAATGGTAGTCAAGATGAATTCATGTCTTTAAAGTTTTTTTTTTTTTTATAGTTTTTACATTCCTATTGCTGTAATTCATTTCTCTCACTCCCAAATCTTGTTTTCTGATGATTTCAGGGTTATTTCTGTCTCAGTTTGTTTTATAAAGAAACAAGTAATATAATGATTGATTTTTATTTTAACTAAAGGCACCCCAAGTATAAAAGATGAATGGATGATACGTGAATATTTAGTGAATTGAACTGCTGTCATGAGTCATTTGATGATTTATTGAATTTTCAACAGGTTCTTAGCGATCACAATTTAGAACTAGCACAACTACAGGAATCAATAAGACACTGGGAACAAAAGATTGAAGACATGAACAAATCTTGTAAGATCCTGGAGGATAAAATGTAAGGATAATACTTTCTTTTCACTGAAGCATTTCTAGAGGTGATGCTACTTTCATTAGAAAATTTTTTCTAATATTAGATGAAGATTATATTCTCTTAGTTTACTAAAGTTCCTGTGATTTTCAGCTTTATAGAACCACATCTTCATTTTGAAATTAACCAGTTTTTCAGATGATTAGGAGAAACAATTGAGGATGATGTGGTTAATTTAGGAAGAGGGAGGGATTTGGGGGTATGGATTATCCTCATTTCAGTTTCTTACTCCCAATAAACAAATATGCCCCTGGAGGAAGGCATTGTCGTAATGCTACCAACTCACCTAATCATGCTGTTAGTTGTTCATAGTCAAAGGGGACTTGCAGAACTTATTGAGAAAATACAGGGAAGCCTCAAGGCAAAAACTTTTACCCAAGGAACAGAAACCAGAAACATAAGGAAATATTCCTTCCATTTCAAGTGTCACAGTCTTTGCTTCCTTCTATGATTCTCTTTATCTACATGCTGTGTTGTCTTCTTGGTGAGCCCGTGGCTAAGCATGACCATTCTAAACACTCTGAGTTTACCTGGCACAGGTTCATCTACTTTAGAGACTGACCAACATATTCTCCCAGGAGAATTCCCAGATTTCCCAACAAAAACTGTTTAGCTCAGCTCTGGGCAGGAAGGTGGGGTCTTTCAATATAAATATGGCTTCTGGGCTTATCCCTAGGGTTTGCTGACAGTTTAAAAGACAAATTGTGGTCTGAGCAGTTTCCAAGAAAGACATGTAATTTCACATATAGAATCCTATTATGACTCTTTTCTACATAGGTTTGAATGTATTGCACTTTAAGTTATATCACTAAAATAACTATTGCACCACAGTGCTCCTCTACCATCCACAGTCCATAAAATATGCAATAATCTCTCAACTCAGTACTAGATTTAAAAACAGAAAGCTCAAGTAACACAACAATTAAAAATCAGAATAAAAAAATCTTTTTCTTTGACAAAGATAGTTTTAGTTGATATCTATTTCTTAAATACCAGGCAGAGAATCATCATGGAATTCACAAATTAGCTCTTAAAATTATTTCTAGGGGTTATCATTAAAAGCCTTGCTGCTACACTGATGAAAAATTTTAAATTTATAAGCAGTCTTCATGTTAGCTTATTAGTTTTAAAAGTGTGTTCCAGAAGGAAATGGGGGGGCTTCCCTGGTTGGCTCAACGGTAAAGAATCCACCTGCCAATGCAAGAGATACAGGTTCAATCTCTGATCTGGGAAGATCCCACAGGGCGCTGAATAACTAAGCCCACACACCACAACTATTGAGCCTGTGCTATAGGGCTCAGGATCTGTAACTACTGAGCTCATATGCTGTGGTTACTGTGTCCTAGAGCCTATGTTCTGAAACAGAAGCTATTTTTTAAAAAAGAAGGAAATAGGGATTCCTTGATCTTTCATTTTGAATGGCTAATTTTTTTTTTTAATTCCTGTTTTTTAAGAGTTTTCATGTAGAATCTCACTGAGAAAAAATGCTTTTGACTAATTTGGTGATTGAGGATATTTACCTCTCCCCTTTTTATTAATAAAGCTTTACTTTTTCTTCTTTATTACTTGGCAAATTAAAAGAAAATTCCCTGTATTTTTATTTTCTCACTTAATTCCTTTTTTCTACCTTTGGTGGTAGAGAGAAGCAGCTCAGTTCTTGTTTGGTGAATTTAAATAATCAAACTGTTATTTTTATAATATCTATAAGATTCTTTAAACAAGAAACTAAATAATTTGCATAGGTTATCTTCTTAGTGATCTATAAGTCTTAATTCCCCATGTCCCACGTACCATGAATTCTTTAACTTACAAGCTCATCATCTATTTTGAGGTCAAAATATTGAGAAAAAACAAAAGTTACTTAACTCCAAATTTAAATTAAATATGTGGAATCTTAATTAAATTTAACTTAATTTAAATTCCTTATGTGGACAGTTAAGAGTACCTAAAATTCACCACAAGTCCACAGGAGGAACTGCTAGTTTAATCCTTCTTCTTTGTTATTATTAATATCCAGAATGATGTATTTGCATAATAAAAGGCAAATCAGTACCTATCTTTCTAAATTGCTATGAGCTCTCTTTGTCATTGAGCTGGTTATCAGTACTTGAGACCTGAGAGATTAGAAACTAAATATTGTATATAAATGACATCCAATTTGTGACCCAAAGTATATACTTGCCATTATAGTGCAGGAGGCTGTAACAATTATAGATGCTTTTTTTTCTTTAAAGTGCTGAAGTGGTTTCAAAATTGTCAAGGTTACCAATGACTTTCATCCTGCCAATTTCAGTGATCTGGTCTAAAGTTTTTGAATTCTTAATAGAATTTGACACAGATGCTTACTTCTATCTCCTTGAAATGGTTTCTTCATTTGGCTTCCCAAACATCACCTCTTATTTCACTTACTACACTGCTCCTTCTCAGCACCCTGTACTTGTTCCATTTCTTCTTTCTATCTCTAACTTTTGGAGTTCTCAGCCCTTTACTATCCTCTATTCTGTATTCACACCCTCCATATATGACTTCATTCAGTCTCATTTTTTTCTGTACCCCCAGTGACTTCCATATTTATATATTCAGCCCTGATCTCTAAATGCATACAGTCTGCAGCTTATTTGACTATAACACTTGGAAAGTTGAAAGTGATAGTTTCTCAGTTGTGTCTGACTTTTTGTGATCCCATGGACTGTAGCCCACCAGGATCCTCTGTCCGTGGAATTCTCCAGGCAAGCATACTGGAGTGGGTTGCCATTTCTACTCCAGGGGATCTTCCTGACTCAGGGATCAAACCCAGTTCTCCCGCATTGTGGGCAGATTCTTTACCATCTGAGCCGCCACACTTGAAGGATATCTCAAATATACATGTCCCAAACAGAATTCTTAATTTCCCATCTCCTTGAAATAGCTGTTCCTTTAGTCTTCCATATCACTGTTTACCTAATTACTCTAAACAAAAAATTAGAAGTCATCTACCATTCCAGTTTTCCTCACTACCTAACCCTAACCCAACTAGGTAACTAACCTAACTTAACCGTAATCCAACTCTAACTCAAGCCAAATCCAAAGGCTTGTCCTATTGCCTTAATCTTCAAAATATATCCTGAGTCCAACTATTTCTCACCAGTTCCACCACTACAGCCTCAGTCTGAGCCCCCATTGTCTCTTCTGGACCCTTGCCATAGGCTTCCACATAGTCTGTCTTCCTGTGCTATTGTCTTTCTCTACTAAGTAGCCAGAGTCATCATTACAAGATGGGAATCGGCTCCTGTCATTCCTTTCCTTGAAAAGTCCTCCCCTGGTTTCCTTCAAAACAAAATCTGAACTTCTACCTTGTTCTCAAGACCCTGTGTGATCTGGGCTGTGTCTGTCTCTCCAGCCTTCTCAAACTCCTGTCTTCATCAAATGCACCAAGCATGTTCCTGTTCAGGTTGTTATCACCGGCTGTTTTTTCTATACGAAAAGCTCTTCCTTAAGGTCTTCACATATCCGGTTCCTTCTCATCCTTCAGGTTTTTCACAAATTATTCCAAGAGGTGTTCCCTAATCACCTGTCTACACTACCATCATCATTCTCAGGATTTCTCTATACTTTACCCTACTTTGTGGTCTTTGGATTATTTAACACTATCTGAAATATATACTTTTTGATAACTTGCTTCTATTCTGCCTACTTCACTAGAGTGTAATTTCCATGATGGTAGAGACTTTACCTGTGCCGTATCTCCAGTATCTATATCACTTTCAGAGTGTAGGTAATCAAAAATTGCTTCTTAAATTAATATATAAATAATACATCATATCAAAAGAGTAAAATTTTTGTTCATTTTAATGAGTAGTAAATATGTTGCATAGGGAGATGGGGACTGGAAGTTTCTGATATCATAAGTAAATGGTTTTTCTGGAAAACGTCCTAATAGGAATTTATTTGGTTTTCTTTGTTCATAGGCTTTTTTTTAAGAATAGCAAGGAAAAACTGGATGATTCATCAAATATTGAAAAAAGTGAATTATTGCTGAGGATAAAACAGGTAGGAAGATAGAAATGATGGCTTTAAGATTATAATTAATTTTTAGTTAACATTTTAAGTATGTGTGAAAATGTGAAATTTTCCAAAGATAGTATTTTCATTAACTAATAATAATCATGATCATTCACATTAACTGATTTGATCAGAAAGCTGGAAGAATAGTGAAAATCACCTAAGTTGAGCATTAAAAAAAAAAGTTTTTTTAAAAAAATGAGGATGGTTTAAGAGACCTCTGGGACAGCATCAGTGTGCTCTAGTTATTCAGATTATAGGGGGTCCCAGAAAGAGGAGAGAGAGAAAGGGGCAGAGAACATAATTAAACAAACTATAGCTGAAAATTACCCTAGGCTGAGAAAGAAAACAGATATCTAAGTCCAGGAAGCACACAAATTCACAAACAAGATGAACCCAAAGAGGACTACACCAAGACACATTGTAATTAAAATGGCAAAAAAATAAAGAGAGACTCTTAAAAACAGCAAAAGAAAAAGAAATGGCTGTATACAAGGAAACTGGGAGAAAACTATCAGCTGGTGTTTTAGCAGAAGCTTTCTAGGCCAGAAAAACAGTGGCATGTTAAATTTAAGGTGATGAAAGGATAAAACATACACCCAATTCTCTACCTGGCAAGGCTGGCATTCAGATTTTAATGAAAGATGAAGAGTTTTATAGATAAGCGAAGGGTGAAAGAGTTCAGCAGTACTAAACCTACTTTACGAGAGATGTTAAAGGGACCTCTCTAAATAGAAAAGGCCATAGCTAGAAATATGAAAATTACAAAAGGAAAAATTTCACTGGTAAAGGCAAGCATACAGTAAAGGTCAACCACTTATAAAGCTAGTGGGAAGGTCAAAATATAAATGCAGTAAAATCATCTATCCATAATAAGTAGTTAAGTTATACAAAAAACAAAAAGATGGACAATATGATGTCAAAAATATTAAATGTGTAGGGGTAGTAAAAATGCAGAGTTGTTACACTGTGTTCAAACTTAAAATCATTAACGTCAGTTCAGTTCAGTCGCTCAGTCGTGTCCGACTCTTTGTGACCCCATGAACTGCAGCACACCACGCCTCCCTGTCCATCACCAACTCCCGGAGCCTACCCAAACTCACGTCCATTGAGTTGGTGATGCCATCCAACCATCTCATCCTCCGTCGTCCCCTTCTCCTCCTGCCCTCAATTTTTCCCAGCATAAGGGTCTTTTTAAATGAGTCAGCTGTTCGTATGAGGTGACCAAAGTATTGGAGCTTCAGCTTCAACATCAGTCCTTCCAATGAACACCCAGGACTGATCTCCTTTAGGATGGATTGGTTGGATCTCCTTGCAGTCCAAGGGACTCTCGAGTCTTCTCCACCTCCACAATTCAAAAGCATCAATTCTTTGGCACTCAGCTTTCTTTATAGTCCAACTCTCACATCCATACATGACTACTGGATAAACCATAGCCTTGACTAGACAGACCTTTGTTGGCAAAGTAATGTTTCTGCTTTTTAATATGCTGTCTAGGTTGGTCATAACTTTCTTTCCAAGGAGTAAGCATCTTTTAATTTCATAGCTGCAATAACCATCTGCATTGATTTTGGAGCCCCCAAAAAAGTCAGCCACTGTTTCCACTGTTTCCCCATCTATTTGCCATGGAATGATGGGACCAGATGCCATGATCTTAGTTTTCTGAATGTTGAGCTTTAAGCCAACTTTTTCACTCTCCACTTTCACTTTCATTAAGAGGCTGTTTAATTCTTCACTTTCTGCCGTAAGGGTGGTGTCATCTGCATATCTGAGGTTATTGATATTTCTCCCAGCAATCTTAATTCCAGATTGTGCTTCTTCCAGCCCAGTGTTTCTCATGGTGTACTCTGCATATAAGTTAAATAAGCAGGGTGACAATGTACAGCCTTGACGTAATCCTTCTCCTATTTGGGACCAGTCTGTTGTTCCATGTCCAGTTCTAACTGTTGCTTCCTGACCTGTATACAGGTTTCTCAAAAGGCAGGTCAGATGGTCTGGTATTCCCATCTCTTTCAGAATTTTCCACAGTTTATTGTGATCCACACAGTCAAAGGCTTTGGCATAGTCAATAAAGCAGAAATAGATGTTTTCTGGAACTGTCTTGCTTTTTCGATGATCCAGCAGATGTTGGCAATTTGATCTCTGGTTCCTCTGCCTTTTCTAAAACCAGCTTGAACATCTGAAAGTTCACAGTTCACGTATTGCTGAAGCCTGGCTTGGAGAATTTTGAGCATTACTTTACTAGCGTGTGAGATGAGTGCAATTGTGTGATAGTCTGAGCATTCTTTGGCATTGCCATTCTTTGGGATTGGAATGAAAACTGACCTTTTCCAGTCCTATGGCCACTGCTGAGTTAACTTGATCACACGTATATAAACATTGTTATGTGTATGAAGTGAAAGCAATAGTCGCTTAGTCCTGTCTGACTCTTTATGACCCATGGACTATAGCCTGCCAGACTCCTCTGTCCATGGAATTCTCCAGGCAAGAATACTGGAGTGTGTGACCATTCCCTTCTCCAGGGGATCTTCCTGACCCAGGGACTGAACTCGAGTCTCCTACATTGCAGGCAAATTCTTGAACCATCTGAGCCACCAGAGCAGCCCTGCTATGTGTATATGTCATGATAACCATAGACAAAAAATTTGTAATAGATGCACACAAAAAAGAGAGAAAGGAATCTAAACGTAACACCAAAGATAGTAATCAAATCACAAGGGGAAGGAACAAAAGATGCAGAATGAACAAAAAACTACCAAAACAACTGAAAAATAATCAACAGAAGTTGATAAGTACACGTTGTTGTTTTAGCTGCTAGGTTGTGTCCGATTCCTTTGCAGCTCCGTGGACTGTAGCCCACTCAATAACTTCTCAATAATTCCATAAATGGGAAATTTCTCCAATCAAAGATATACTAGATTTTTTTTTTAAAGTGCTGCTTACAAGGTAGCTTCATTTCCTTCTCCAGGGGGATGTGTTCCTGGAAGCCAGACCCTGTTTGGATTTTTTGAGTTGGTAAGTACACAGTTATGTGTACTAACAAAATATCCTCTCTGTTTCTTACTTGCTCTTCTCTGTTTTCTAGTTTTTGTCTCCCTTTTTCAACTCTGCTTTGTCACTCTTTATTGTTTCCAAACCCTTGCCATATTTTTCAAGCATGTCTAGTATTTCTTTGATCATAATAAATACAGTACTTCTGTATTTCAGTGTCTATTTCCAGTGTCTGGTGTTTTTGTAGGACTATTTCTGTTATCTATAGTTTCTGCCAGTTTTTGTTCATGCTGTCTTATTTCCTTCTGTTCCTGGTAGGAAACTGGACAGTGTTCTTCAAAAAAGTGTTTGCAGAAACAATTTGAAGTCCAGGATGACAGTATATTTCTCAGATACAGATTTTATTCACTTTTGTCAGATACCTGGGATGTTACCAGTTCCAAACTTTCTTAATCCAACTTTAGGTTCCCTGGTGACTAAAGTCAGGCTTGACCATGCTTCAGTTCAGTTCTGTTCAGTCACTCAGTCATATCCGACTCTTTGTGACCCCATAGACTGCAGCATGCCGGGTTTCCCTGTCCATCACCACCTCCTGGAGCTCGCTCAAACTTATGTCCATTGAGTCAGTGATGCCATCCAACCATCTCATCCTCTGTTGTCCCCTTCTCCTCCTGCCCTCAATCTTTCCCCGAGTCTTTTCCAATGAGTCAGCTCTTCACATCAGGTGGCCAAAGTACTGGAGCTTCAGCTTCAGCATCAGTCCTTCCAGTGAATATTCAGGACTAAGTTCCTTTAGGATGCACTAGTTTGATCTCCTTGTAGTCCAAGGGACTCTCAAGAGTTTTCTCCAACATCACAGTTCAAAAGCATCAATTCTTTGGCACTTAGCTTTCTTTATAGTCCAGCTCTCACATCCATAAACGACTATTGGAAAAAGGGAATAGTTACCCACTTCAGTATTCTTGCCTGGAGAATTCCATGGACGAGGAACCTAGCAGGCTACAACCCATGGGATTGCATGAGTGAGCGACTGACCATGCTTGTTAGCTTTTAATTCACTTTTTTTCAGAGAGTGAAGCTCTTTGGGATCCCAGACTAAAGTGGTGGGAGATTTTATCAGGCTTAACACCTGGATGAGCTCTAAGTGTTTACTTTTGTCCCTGTGTCAAGTAAGAGAACCAAATCTCAGTTTCCAAATGATTTCCTCTGTATTAGTAAATGTCCTCAGAGTAAAAGAACTTTCCTGGTGGCCCATAAAGAATCTGCCAGAGTGCTGGAGACTGCCTGCAATGCAGAAGATGTGGGTTCAATCCCTGGGTCAGGAAGATCCCCTGGAGAAGGAAATGGTAACCCACTCCAGTATTCTTGCCTGGGAAATCCAATGGACAGAGGAGCCTGGTGGGCTGCAGTCCATGAGGTCGCAAAAGGTGGACACGACTTAGTGACTAAACTACAACCACCAATATCAGAATAAAAGTTTTCAGTGCTAGGTTTACCAGTCTGGATTCTTGCTTTTTTATAGAATTAGGCCTACTAATTCCTCATTATCTTATTCTGCAACACTTTTTTTTTTCCTGTCTCAGATTTATTTGTACAAATAGCATAGGAGACACCAGCCCCACGCAGACAGCAGCCCAGGGGGTCACACCAGTCCTTCTGTCCTCACACAGGCAGATGAAGGTCTCTACTCTGGAGCTTTGGTGGGGGCCTGGGCACCCTTGGCAGCTGGAGCTGCAGCTGCAGGTGGCTTGGCCTTGGTTGGAGCCTTGGCTTGGGACTTTGGCTGGCAGAACCTGAGACCCTTGGCGATGTGGGCACGAGCACGTTTCCCGAGCTTGGGGTGAGCAATGTAGGCAAGTCGGCTGAGCTTAAGGCTGCCGCCTGTTGGGATCTTGGGCTTGACCTCCTTGGGCTTCACAAGGGCCTTGACAGCCTCAGCACATGCACTCATGGCCTTGGCATTGTTGGCCTGCATCTTCTTCAGGCCCTTCTTGTTGTGCTTCTTGGCAAAGTGCATGTTCCACAGGAACTTGGGGTCTACCCCCTTAAGAGATTCATATCATTGTGATCGGGGTTTCTTGATGCCATTTCTATGCCATTTTCGGGACTGGTTGTGTGTGGTGTGGTTCTTGGACTTGGCCATGTCTGCACCGGGGCCCACAGATGCCGAAGCATGTGAGACCGGAAGAGAAAGAGCTCTGCAACACTTTTAAGATCTCTTTTCATCCTGCTATTTCAGTGATCCTTAGCCCACCATTCCTTCCTAACTTTCTTACCTTATTTAAAGCCATTCAGTAGAGACATCCGAGCACCAAGTTCTTACTTCATTCAGAAAACTAATGTTTACTGTCTTTTGTCCTTGAATAGAAATATTTAAGAAAAGGTAAGCATAATATCTACTCAAAGAGGTTTTGAGCAAAAGTTCCTACTGATGTTATGTTTTTTTTTCCCCTAGTATAGTTTATCTTCTGGGAAAAGAACATACAGATCTTGCTGAATGATCCTACTTTATTAATATCAATTCTTATTTCAATTTTAATTATTACTTTATGGTTTCTCATCAGTGTTTATTACCTTTCTACACATTTGTCATAATTGAGGCCCCAAGTGTACAATTACACATCTGATGTAGAATTAAATCAGTCAACATTTAAGGCATACTCTTATATGGATGTTAAGTAACATGCCCAGTGCTCTAGTGAGTTGCCCATCAAAGAAACCATGACACGAATCCTCTACTTCAATTCCTTTTTTTTCTCCCTAGATAGCTGAAAAGTTACACAAATGTCGTTTAGAGAACAAAGCTCTACGAGGGAAATTGAATACAGTTTCCAGACAATATAAGATTGTCTTAAATGAAGAAGATAAAGTTTTCATGCAGAAACGGAAAATTTCTTCTGAGTATGTTTCTATCCGTGACCTATACATGAATCAACATGCTATAGTTATGGGTTGTTTCTCCATTTAAGCTTATCCTAGTTTTAAAATCTATTGACAACAGTGAAATATTCTTTATCCAGTCATAACTAAGCCCTGAATTTGCCTCTATACATACTGAATAATGCTTTCCTCATACGGATCAGATCAAATCCATAAACAACAAACCTATTATTTTTACTTCTGCATCAGATTCTTGAAAGAATAACCGTGTTTTTACTCCATAAGACTGCCTAGAGAAACTGTGAGACCTACTGTCATCAGAAACTGCTCTGTACTTAAATTTCGTATCTCAGAAAAAGGTCTGGTCATTGACATAATCCCCTAACCCAGAGACTGGGAAATTATTCAAGGTCCCTCTCACGAGAATGATCCCTATGAAACGTCCCTCTGAAGTCACTCCTTTTCATTAGTCATGGCATTGTTATCACCTGGGTACACATCACTTTGTCCCACTGAGCTATGAGAGATCAGTGCAGTTGCTCCATCTTAGCACTATATCCTCAGGATCTTGTCCATTGCTTAGCATGTAATGGTCATTCACCAGTGTTTTCCTAATGAATTATATAAGTAATAATCCATTACTACACTTAAAATTAAGTCACATGGAAGTGTAATTATGGTGTCCAGGCCCACTTATGTGAAGCTGAATTTATGGTCATTGTTGTAGTATTTACGATACAGAGAGTTACTACAATCATTTTATCTCATCCAATTGAATAGCCTACTGATACGGTTAGTATTCTTCAGGCAATAACTTCCTTAGATCAATACTAAGTTATCAGTTTGAATCATAAAGTGTTCTGGTGACAAATAATTGTATCCCTGAATATTTACTAATGTTATTGGTATTTGTCCTCTTCAGCTTGGGCTGCCATAACAAATTACCATAGACGGGGAGGTTTAAATGACAGAAATTTGTTTCTCATAGTTCTGGAGGCTGGACATCTGACATCTGGGTGCCAGCATGGCCAGATTCTGGTGATAACTCTCTTCCTAACTTGCAGATGGTCAACCGTCTTCTTGCTGTGTCCTCACAGAAGGGAGATAGAGAGACAGAACTGTGTGGTATCTCTGCTTACGAGGGCACTAATCTCACCATGAGGACTCTACCCTCATGACCTCATATAGATCTAATCTCTTTCCAAAGGCCCCATTTTCAAATACCATTTCACTGGGGCCTAGGGCTTCAACACATGAATTTGTAGGAGGACGCAACTCAGTCCATAGACGTTTTGAAGAAGATGAGATGCTTAGATACAGTATTTCCTGTTATAGGCACGTGCCTCCTATCAATGTCTGGAAATTTGAACAAAATCATAAACTTTCCATTATTCACTCTGTAAGTTAGGGACAAAAAATAATCACTTTTAATAGAATTTCTCATGGGTGCTTCAGCACTTTACATTTCATTTAAATCCTTATAACCAGTGAGATAGGTATTATGGTCCCCATTTTATGGATGGCAAAACTGAGGCTCATCCATAGGTGAAGTCTCTTTTCAAGATCACACTGCTAGGAAGAGGTAGACTACTATCTAAAGTTAGTCTGATTGATTCCTTCACATTTTACAAAATAAAACACCAGAATTGATAAATTCATTAAAAGAGACACGCCCACTCAGCAAGGCAAAGTACTATTGAACTATTCTTGTGGTTTATGGTTACTATTACAATTAATGTTCTTTTCATGGCTTGAAGATTTTCATAAATTTAGAGTTAGCCACTACTAGGAAAAAACTTTGTTTCTATTTTTTACTAATTTATCTGGTAAATAGTTCCTGAACTGAAATTTCCAAACTAGTTTTTGAATTCCTGTTTTTGATTGCATATTTTCTTATGCTAAGGAGTTAAAAATTATTTCAATGTTCAATGTATGATAACTGTTTTTTCATGGTAGAAATCAAAAACAACTGGCATTTATAGCTCAGAAAGAAAACTTCCTATCAAAAAGAAAAGTAGACATCAAAAATATGGAAGAAGGACTTATCACTCTCGGTGAGCTTCATCGGTATGTTTATTGCCTTTGAACGTTTTAATCTTCATTCCTCTGCATTTATTTTTTAATAAATGGTAACAAACCTATAAAATTTGGAATATACTATAGAAAAGGAGGTTCATAATTGGCTATCTGTTTTACAGTCCAGAAAGGTCATTATAATTGAGTCTTTCAATGAAAGTATAGACAAGAGCTGAATTCTACATAAGCTGCTTCTAATACCTATGTTAGAATCTCCACATTCCCCTCCACCCCAGATCCACAAGCACATCTTCCATTCTTAATTACTGCTTATACCTAATTCCAGAATCTATATTGGCTTTCTAAGTTATGGAAGAAAGTGAAATTCATAGTCACTCAGTTGTGTCCAACTCTTTGAGATCCCATGGACAGTAGCCCGCCAGGCTCCTCTGTCCATGGGATTTCCCAGTCAAGAATACTGGAGTGGGTTGCTGTTTCCTTCTCCAGAGGATCTTCCCCGACCCAGGGATTGAACCCAAGTCTCCGCATTGCAGGCAGATTCTTTACCATCTGAGCTACCAGGGAAGCCCCCTATACCTGTGTATAATGTCTAAATTATACATTGCAGCAAATCAGAACTCAATCTAAAATCCAGAGTTCCTCGCCAATTTGTTGACCTAAGCCCTTCCTATGTCATAGGGTTATTTCCCTTCATGTCCTCTGTATGCCATAAGTTTGCCTTAGTCCCAAGCGTCCTGACTAGCTGCTCCTTTCCTCTGTGTGTTTGCAAATGATGATGTCTTTTCCTTGGTGAGATATCACCTCCATGTTCTTCCCTCTATTAAACATTATTCTCTAATAACCTGTCCTCAACTGCCTCACCAAAATCTGTTCTTCCTTATTCTTGCCTTTAAAACTTGCAAAATCAGTTTGCACTGGCCAAAAAATTGTAATTGTCTTTCCATTAGTCTGGCACTAAAATCTTTAGTTGTGCTGGTTTGTTTTGTCTCCCAGTTAGATGGTAGCCTTATTGTGTTACCACAATAAGTTTGCATTATTGTGAAGAATTATATATTAAATCTATTATACATTTAACAGCTCCAACAAATGCAAAATCCAATATGTTTTTCTTATTTTTTAGAGCAACAAAGGAAGTATATCGGAAACAAATAAAAATCCTGAATGAGAACATGGAAAGAGAAACTCAGAGATGGTAAAAAAAAAAATATCTTATTTATATCATAAACACTGTCAGTCAGTTCAGTTCAGTCGCTCAGTCGTGTCCGACTCTTTGTGACCCCATGAATCGCAGCATGCCGAGCCTCCCTGTCCATCACCAACTCCTGGAGTCTACCCAAACCCATGTCCATCTAGTCGGTGATGCCATCCAACCATCTCATCCTCTGTAGTCCCCTTCTCCTCCTGCCCCCAATGCTACCCAGCATTAGGGTCTTTTCCAATGAGTCAACTCTTCACATGAGGTGGCCAAAGTATTGGAGTTTCAGCTTCAACATCAGTCCTTCCAATGAACACCCAGGACTGATCTCCTTTAGGATGGACTGGTTGGATCTTCTGGCAGTCCAAGGGACTCTCAAGAGTCTTCTCCAACACCACAGTTCAAAAGCATCAATTCTTTGGCACTCAGCTTTCTTCACCATCCAACTCTCACATCCATACATGACTACTGGAAAAACCATAGCCTTGACTAGATGGACCTTTGTTGGCAGAGTAATGTCTCTGCTTTTAAATATGCTATCTAGGTTGGTCATAACCTTCCTTCCAAGGAGTAAGCATCTTTTAATTTCATGTCTACAATAACCATCAGAAATGATTTTGGAGCCCCCAAAAATAAAGTCTGACACTGTTTCCACTGTTTCCCCATCTATTTGCCATGAAGTGATGGGACCAGATGCCATGATCTTAGTTTTTTGAATGTTGAGCTTTAAGCCAACTTTTTCACTCTGCTCTTTCACTTTCATCAAGAGGCTCTTTAGTTCTTCTTTGCTTCCTGCCATAAGGGTAGTGTCGTCTGCATATCTGAAGTTATTGATATTTCTCCTGGCAATCTTGATTCCAGCTTGTGTTTCTCCCAGCCCAGCATTTCTCATGATGTACTCTGCATATAAGTTAAATAAGCAGGGTGACAATATACAGCCTTGACGTACTCCTTTTCCTATTTGGAACCAGTCTGTTGTTCCATGTCCAGTTCTAACTGTTGCTTCCTGACCTGCATACAGGTTTCTCAAGAGACAGGTCAGGTGGTCTGGTATTCCCATCTCTTTCAGAATTTTCCACAGTTTATTGTGATCCACACAGTCAAAGGCTTTGGCATAGTCAATAAAGCAGAAATAGATGTTTTCCTGGAACTCTCTTGCTTTTTCGATGATCCAGCAGATGTTGACAATTTGACCTCTGGTTCCTCTGCCTTTTCTAAAACCAGCTTGAACATCTGGAAGTTCACAGTTCACGTATTGCTGAAGCCTGGCTTGGAGAATTTTGAGCATTACTTTACTAGCGTGTGAGATGAGTGCAATTGTGCGGTAGTTTGAGCATTCTTTGGCATTGCCTTTCTTTGGGATTGGAATGAAAACTGACCTTTTCCAGTCCTATGGCCACTGCTGAGTTTTCCAGATTTGCTGGCATATTGAGCCCCAAAGTTAGAAGAAATCAGAGTGCTTGTTGGTTGCTAGAGTCCATGGAAGTTATTTCCTGCAAAATTGGATTGTATGAGTTCTCTTGGATCTAGATGTGTTTGTTAGTTTGATATTTTGTTCATTGAACAGAAGCAAAGTTTTTCATTCCAATCATGTGAAGTCACTGGAGTATAATTGTCAAGATTTGTAACAATGAGTCTTACTCATCCAGGCGCCTATGTGGACCAGTAAGGAAGGTGATGTGAAGGGACAGAGGAGAATGGTTAAGCACACAGGCTCAGCAGATGGACTACTTTGGTTGTTTTGCCTCTTGTTAGCTCTATAACCAGGGCTGAGTTATTTAATATCTCTCTGCTCCCATCCCTATAAAGTGAGGAATGATAGTAGTACCCACCTTGTAAGAGTGCATGAATGATAAATGAGATGATCTATGTGAAGTATATATAGCCCAGTGCCCAGAACCTAGAAAACACCCGCAGAAACTTAGATATATTTTATTGTTGTTGTCGTTGTTGTTATACTATTTATAAGACTCTAGTTGCACATTTTTACTCTTCTCTAGTTATCTTTTTTATGTTACGGTGGAGAGAAAAATTTGAGAATTCAGAACCTTGAGACTTCTTACTAGCACTTTGAGTAATTTAGGTAATTCCTTTACCATTTCTGTCTGGGACTCCTCTTTTTTCATCAACCCCTGAGCCTTCCCCATTTCTATCCTTTTCCTAGAGGAGGTAAGCTATCAAGTGTGGTTTGTCCACCGTCCTGCTGGATGTACTGACACAACTTCATGGGAAGCAGCTTACAGAGATGGCATTTGAGCAGTTAATGTTTTATCTTATTTTTTCAGCTAATGTGCCTAGTCTGCATCATCAATAGCACAGATAATTTTGTATGATCATAATACGATTTGTTTTGTTTTGAATTCCTTTATCTTTTCAATGACCTGTGATGTCAATTTGATGATAATTCTTTTTGTTCTCATCTCCAGTATTATAAGTCAGTGGAAAATAGCTTGTTTGCGAAAAAAACATGCACGTTGGATAAAAAATATAAAAGATGAAATACAAGAACTAATAGATAAAATTCAAGAAGCTGAAAGTCGGCGCAGTGAATTAATGGAAGAGGTAAAGGAACCCAAGGAGCTTGTGTTCGCTCCCTATATTGATTGCATATCAGTAATTCTTCAGTATTTCATTATGCTTTACCTTATTGCTGATTTCATGTCTAGAGCAAATTATGTAACTTTCTTAAGAAATGTATCCATTTGCTATGTATTAACTGTAGGAATTTAGCAAAGTAGCAATTCTCTCCAGAATATGATTTTGAAGTATGTAACTGAAACCTTAGGACAGTGTTTAGGGAAACTGTCTCTAAAAATATGGGACTAAACATCATTCATTTCGCTCCTGTATTTATCCTCTGCCTACCCTCCAGCCCTACTAGTTCCACGCCCAGTTTCCTAACGTCATTTACACATGTTGTTTGCTGAGAAATTAATCTCTGAAGGGAAAAAACGTTCCCCGCTCCTCAGTAGTTACGGAGACAAATTAGCCAAATGTCATGCACAAAGATATTAATTTATCTGGCTGTTTGAAAATATAATACTGACTGCTACAAGACAGATGATGAATTCTCATTTTTTCCCCCTAATTAGACCAGTATTAGAAAAAGCGAAATCAGCGAGTTTTTGGCACATATTGAACAACTTACATTAGAATTGAAACAAGAGGAGGAGGCATTTATTATCAAAGAAAAAAAGTTAATTCAAGAATTAAGCAAGTTTGAAGTAAGTTTTATTTTATATCTAAGAACAGTTTTACGTGGCTATGTGAAGGGGAGGGTATATTTCATTCTATTCAGTTAGTGGAAGTTGCTCAGTCGTGTCTGACTCTTTGCGACCCTATGGACTATACAGTCCATGGAATTCTCCAGGGCAGAATACTGGAGTAGGTAGCCTTTCCCTTCTCCAGGGTATCTTCCCAACTATTCAGTTAAATGTAAAGTAAATCTTCTAGTTTGAACAAGACTACAATTAAATTCTGAATATTTCTTCTTTTCCTAAAAAAGAAATAGAGCAACAAAAAATATTTTTTAGTTAAAAAAATATCACACACTCCAAGTTATGTAGAAGTGCTGGCAAAAATCCATGGAGATAAGGTGGAGTGTTGGAGAAAATCATGCAGAGCTGAAAGAGGAGACAGTGGGGGAGAGGAATGAAGGGTGAGGGAGACCAAAAAGGCCGATCTCAGACGTTCTCCTTAAAGAGAGGGCATGGTACTGACTTGGAAACTGCCAGGGGCTGCCCTGGGAAAGAATAGAACATGGATGCTGGAGAGAAAGACCAGCAGGGTAGAGAGTGGAAACACAACAGAAAACAAAAGCCTTTTCAAGGTGATGGTATTACCTTGACAGGCAAGGACATGTTTCTTGGAGACCACCGTTAGTAAAGTAGCTGAGAAGTAAAGAGATGGCAATAGAAAGCTTCTTGAACTTGATTCAGTTTGAAGAGAGGGGAAAAGGCCTGGCTACCCCAAAGAGGAGCTTTATTTGAAGGCAGCAGTGCCTTGCTGTAGCCAGGGAGTAGGCAGTCCTTACATTTCAAAGTTTAGATCTTTCCCTGATCCAAGCCCACTCTCTGCCCTCCACCATGGACACACACACTCTGCCATGTCCTGCAGAAACCCTCTGCAGATAACTGGTCCCAGAAAAAGTCAATTCTAGAAGCAGATAAATCTTCTGCACAAAAATACTATGAGAAAAACAGGTGAAGGAGGAATGAAACTTTCATAAAATGAAGAACACTCAGAAAATTGTTCTGGAACAGTTGAAAACGGTGATTCAACATTCATCTGTGAATTCAGAAAAAAGTTCATAGAGGTGCCAAGGAAGATTAGCAGTATGGAAATACAGGAACTCAGGGAAGAGACGTCAGAAGGGGATGGCCAGAAATAGCAAGAGGGGAAATGGAAACTGGCACAACTCAGGGAACAAACAAGGGAAGGAAAGCAGTGCACAGACGCATACAAAATCAGAAGGGACAGAAGGAAGCAGCAGCAAGGCAGAAAGCATTTCTCCACTGGTCATAGCATGTCTAGGTGCTCAGTATCCTTCTAAATTTTGAAAAACAGAAATTTTTAAAAGTGGAGGAGAAACAGATAAAGAGCTTTGTCCTTATGAAACATTCCATTGGGGTGGGGGGGTGATTGAAAATAAATAGTAGAACATGTGATATTTTCAATGGCAATAAATGCTATAGAGAAAATAAAAACAGGAAAGTAGACTAGGGTGAGTGTATATAATGCAATCTGTGTGCCATTTTAAACAGGGAGTCAGAGAAGGGTACGGCCCTGAAGGATATGAGGAAGTGTGATGTGCAGACATTTGGAGAAGGTGGCTGCAGACAGAGGACATGCTGAGCCTGGAGGTTCTGAGACAGGACTTTCTATTTGAGGGATGACAGGGAGGCAGCGTGGCTGCAGCAGAATAGGGGAGAGTGCCAGCCGGGCGGGGACTCATCTTCCAGAAGCAGATGCTGACATGGAATTAGGAGTTCAAAGGTTTATTAGGGTGTAATGCCTATGAAAGGACCAGGCAGGGGCCACGATGTAGGCTGCAAACTCTCTCTGGGGAGCTCCAAAGCAAGGATTGTCCATAGGAAGAGGCCTGCCTTGGGCAGAAATGGCCTCACTCTTGTACCATCTCCTTGCTCACACAGTTAGTTGGAGGCCACTGAAGAACATGGTCTTGGCTAGATAGCCAAGGTCACTCTGAAGGAGCCAACCACCCTGGAGGCTGTCAGCTGGCCACTTTCCTTGCCACAGGGCAGTGAATTCTTCCTTGAGGGGAGATCTAAAAGGGGCAACTCCAGGCCTGCCCCTCATTGTAGGTCCTCGTGAATACATTTTGCTCTGCATGGGCTGGGAAGCCATGGGAAGGTTCTGAGTGAAGATTATTTATTCTGAAATAACATGGCTTTCACTTAAATAGGATCACTCTAAGTGCTATATTGAAGAGAATTTAGGAAAGCAGTGGTGGATGCAGGAAGATCAATTAGGAAGTGAGATCAATATGCCAAGTAGCTTGACTTAGAATGGTAACTGAGGGGTGGTCAGAGGTAGTCATCATCTCAGATGATTTTTAAAACAGAGATGACAGAGTTTACCCATCATACTTAATGGTAAACCTGTGAGGACAGTCAGGAGTAAGATGAGGACACCCTTTAACATTGCATTCAAGCTTATACAATGAAATAAGGCAAAGTAAGTGAATTAGAAGTGTAAGACTGCAGATAAGAAAATTTCTGCAGATAGTCTGTTTGCCAGGCTATGTGCCCCCTGCAGGGCTGTGCCTACCTGTGCCTCATTTACACAAAGACATGGACAGATGGCAGCCTGGGTGCTACTATTATAAATCCCTTTTCCCCTTGAAAATCATCATCAATAACCCCAGGCACATTGGAATCCCATTTCTGCCTTTAGTTCAGTTGGCATGAGGAGCCCCAAATTGAGAGGCAATAACCTCAGATTTTGGTTTATGGGAGTATTGTTGTACCCTTGGTGGGATCATTCTCACCAGTAATAAGACCTCTGGATGGACAGAGCCCAAATTCACAGGGAGGGAAAGCGAAATCAGTAGGTTTCATAGTGAATCTTTCATCACTGGGCTACATATGCACATGGCTCAGGACACAGGGAAGCTGAGGGAGGATTTGAATGATCTGAAGAAGCTGTCTACCTCCAAGAAGCCGAGCCAGCAGGCAAACACCCCCTTGCCTGGGCTGCAGCAGCACCTGGTACCCAGTGCTCTCTCCAAGCGTAAAACAAGAGCCTGGTTTCTTGTTAGGGTGGTGCTGGCAGCCTAACCCTTGTGCAGGCAATGGGAATGAATTAAAGTATGCACGTACTTCCTTATGTGAGGAAGGCAGCCATTGTTAGGCCATTCTTTTTTTAGAGGACATAGTAAAGGTAATACATGATTGAATTTCTGAACAGTAGAGTCTGGGGAAATTTACTCCTGATTCTACATTGTAATAATTTTATATTATGGTGTTTTATGTTGTTTTTGTGTTTCTGTGTTATTCATAAGGATTCTAATGACAATATGGAAGGGGACCTATTAGGCCATTTAATCACTGTATTATTGTAATTAGGCAAGCAAGGTGCTCTATCAAAAAGAGGCCAAAATACAGTGAACATAAGCAAGATGTTCACTGAAGGGTTAACAATCCTCTGTCTTTTATTGGGAAATTGATTTTGGCTTAACTTTCTGGCTCCTTCCCTTGGTAACCTGATAAAGATGGATTACCAGTGGTATTATCAGGCAACATTGCTTGTGCAGAACAACACTTTATTGGTGTGCTGCATCTTGACCAGGAAAATAACTAATGGGAAACCAGAGCATTGGGCTTTACTGGATTTGGTGCCTCTTTTAAAAGGGCATGTCCCTGGTATGGACCTGGAAAGTATGCCCAAGAGATGTTGGCTCCAATTTGAATATGAGGCTTCTAAGCCAGGGAGGTCTTCATATCCACCCCTGTGGGACTCTTTCTCTTGGGCTGAGTTATCACCTTGGTGGGGTCAATGGACATTAGCCTCTGGTTGGCTGTGTTGAAAGGGTACCTCCCTTTGGGGAGACAGGTCTGATGTTGCTGGCATTTAGGTTTCTTTTAAATTATGTGTGTGTTCAACTTAGATAAAAATAAAAAATAAAAGTAAACTGGGTCAGATGTGGCCTGTTTAAATCTTAAGAGTCTTATATCTAGTTAAGAAGCCCCTGACATGGTCATTACAGAAGAGAGATTTTTATTTCTCTTCCCTGGTACAGGCTGAAGGGAGAGGGTTGAGGGCTGGAAAGGCAGCTCTGCCATCCTCAGCATGAGGCTAACATCTGCGGGTCCAAGTATCAGCTTCCATTCTCATCCTCTTCCAGCAAAGGGAAGGAGGAAGGACCCAGGAGGCATACACTTCTTTCTTCCTGTTTTAGGGGCAGGACTCAGAAATGGCATACCCCACTTCTGCTCACAAACTCCCTGGTCACACCCACCTGGAAATCACTCTGGTTGACAGCCATCTGCTCAGCTAAAACTCAGGGGTCCTGACACTACAGGACAGAAGCATGGATAGTACATGTCAGTTGGCTGTCTTTGCCTTAGTCATTAGTTTAAGTCCACCCTGACTTTCTAAGAGAGACTCAATTATATTCCATTTGAAACTAAATAAAACCTGAGTTTGAATAAGTAAGCAGGCATTTTCATGTTTTGCTTTGGGCACTTTTAACCCATTTATTGTAGTATTATATCCATTTATTCATGCCCCCTCCCCATTTCTTACTTACATCCACATTTCTTAGAGCTGGCTTAAATTTTGTTTTACTGTGCTTGTGCTTAGTCCCTCAGTTGTGTCTGACTCTTTGAGACCCATGAACTGTAGCACCCCAGGCTTCTCTGTCCATGGGATTCTCCAGGCAAGAATACTGGAGTGGGTTGCCATGCCCTCCTCCAGGTTTCATAAAGTATGATCAATCAAAAGAAAGTTTCTCAAATATGTTTTAGGGAACATATAAGGTAACAGCAATAGAACCATAACAGTCAAGCTATAGAACTGAAAGGATCTTTGGAGAGCCCAGCAAATTTAATCTCCTAACATTATAGATTGCCAGAGAGTCAGTGAGTCAGCCAACAAATATTTATTAAATATCTAGTGTGTGCCAGATATCTTTCTATGCAACTTAGGATAAGAGGTGTCCAAGACAGAATTTTCCACATCAATGAACTTACCTTCTACTCTGGAATATTGTGTGAATTCTCCATAATCATACCTCACAGTCAGCTTTCTGTCTTTCAAGCAAAGATTCGTTGAAGAAGAGCAAATTAGCAAAGAAAAGGAAGTTGAATTAGTCGAGTGTCTTCCACACCTTCAAGTGGCAGAAGAAGAATTCACGGACAAAAACAGAAAATTTCAAAAGCTCATTGAAATTGTTACAGGTAGATATGAAGTACTTAGTAGTTGACTTCAAGCCCAGGTACAGATTTCACTGTTGTCTGCTAACACAAGGTGGGTGATTCATCACAAGCCAATAGTGAAATTCTCTCAAGCTTTTTCCATTGTCTTTAATTCTCCCTTCTCTAGTTTTTACCTCTTCTAGTTTCCTCTTCTCCACACCACAATCTTACTGTTAACTCTTGTCAAATTTTTCTTCTTCTCTTTTAAAGACTGTTTAAAACTAAGAATTAGTAACAACTATATTATATAGTTTCTGTCTGTACTTGGTAAAGGTAGAACCAATTTCTTTATCTTCTACCATGTGGAAAATGTCTTATGTTTCTTAACATAAGTTTACAAATTATATCTTTTTCCAGCTATGACTTTAACCATTTATCAAGTAGGTACTCCTTAGAATTTCTTTGCTAATCTAACCCTAAGGCAGAGATAGATAAGAACTTGTCTCAGACCTGGGGGCTTCATACAGGATATGAAATATGTCTGAAAGCATGTTTTGTGTTTTAGTGGATGGCACAGCCATGTATGTGTTTAATATAAAAAGCAATTATTCTCCCCAAAAAGTTGGCTGTGGTCATCTAACCCTGAACCCAAAAGTTCACAGATCTAGAACCATCCTAGAGGTGTAACTCTTGTCTTGAATCTGGGGAATGAAGGGTCATTATGCAAGAATTTAGGTTATTAAGCAGAACAACTTCCAGCATTTCTATCTTCTAGATAACGGAAGAAATGCCATTGGAATCAGGAGGCCAGGACCAAAATTACAGAAAGTGCTGGGATGGGAGTAAAAAATGTGCACTGTGGTGGGACTGACCAGCTGGTAAAGATGACTATGGGGATAGGAATTAAAATGCTGTGTCAAAACAGGGCAGTCACATGGAAGCCCATATGCTGAAATGTGAAGTAGATATTCAAAGTGAATAATGATAATTGTCAAAGAGGGTGGATTTTTAAGAATATAAGAATAAGTGCCTAGGTGATTGGTCTGGTTCCCAGTCCTCAGTTGGTTTCCACTTTTGGCAGGTTTTCATTTGGTTAACCCAGTTAAGTTTTCTTCATCTTTTACCACTTCTACCAAGACTTATAATGTGTATATATTCTGTTGCCAGATATCTACTTTTCCAGCTTTCCTCCATCCCTTCTTGCACTGGGTGGAGGATATAAGAAACACCATGAGTATAAAAGTAAGCAATATATTGCAGTATACTGCAAGGACTGATTCTCTTAAGTCAAAGCAAAGGGGCAAAATACTGAAGAAAGTAGAAGAAGGGAAGGCAGGAGAAAAGAAGGAAAGGGGACCTAAGAGCAATGTGCTTCAGGTAGTAGGAACTAAACCTTTTAGTCCTTTACTCGTAAATAGGGTTAGACAGTCAAAGATCACCTGACATCTCAGGTAAAAACTCCAACATGAATGACAGAAACTAAAGCAGACAGAAAAAGAGAACTTGGTAGAAACATGGACAACACAAAGAACATAATATGGATTCTCAGGGAGTACATATTCTCTCTATATCATTATATATAATGCACATATATTCTCTATTTATTGCAGAGAATATATATTCTCTCTATTATAGAGAATATATCTTAAAGGTGTATTCTTAGAGAAATAAAATAAGATATTGCATTTATGAAAAAACAAGACGCTTAAAAGAACAGAGACCATGAAAGAGTTAGTAGAAATAAAAAATATAACAACTAAAATTTTAGAATTCAATAAGAGGATTATAAAAAAGTTAAGATTTCTCCAAAAATAGAACAAAAGCAAGGAGATAACAGGGTAAAGGGTAAGGAAATTATAAAACTATTCTGAGATGTAAAATATCTAACTAACAGGAAAGACAGAGAAAAATGGAAAGTATAAAGTTATCAATAAAATATTACAAACATATTTCTCAGAATTGGACAATATGAATTTCCTATTTGAAAGGGCCTATCAGATTCCCTGTACAATATATGAAAGAAAAGACACTAACTAAGCCACCTCCCTGGATTTCAGGAGCAAAAAAAAAAATGAAGATTGTAAAGGCTTCTAGAGAGAAAAAGCAGATTTTACACAAAAGATTAGGTACCAGAATGGTTTAAGACTTCTTAGCATCAATATAATATAACAGTAGAATTTAGAAGACATTGGCTTCAAAATTTTGAGAGAAAAAAATTTCCTACATTAGATACCCATCTGAACTATCAGTCAACTAGAGATGTAGAACAGAGATATATTTAGATATCTAAGATCTCATCTACTGTGTCTCAGGAAGCTACACAAAATTTGCATCAACAAATGGAAGAAATAAATTAAGAGAAAGAAGAGGATGTGAGATTCAAAAAGCAGGAGGTCTAACATGAGAGAGATGCAAGGGGAAGTCCCAGGAGGTCAGCTTTGCAGTAGGACTAAAGAAAAGTGTACAGAAGACAGCGGGGGAGGGCAGAAGAGTGGAACTGATGGACTACCTAACGTGTCTGACCACGTGGGAAGTAATTTTCAGAAAGATTTTACAATTCTATAATAGATTTTGGTGTGAATGAATGATATATACATGGAACACGAAGCAATTTTTTTTTTAAAAAGTGAGGTAATTTTTAACCCCAGGAAAAACAAACAAACAAAAACTATACAAGAAAAGACATATAGTCATACTGTACCATTTGTCTCATCAGTGAATAACCTTTGCATTGTCATAATGATCTGAACAGTTGGAATTCATTTAAGCAAAAACCTGTAATTAATGAGGTTACAGGAAGGAAACGTGGAGGCTGTGAGTGTTCACAGGAGATATGACAACGGGAGTAAGTGTCTATGTCCTCCTCTACTATATCAGGAAGTAAGTAGGAAAAAATTTAAGAAAGAAAAGGAAAAAAATTTTATAGAGAAAAAATTTTTCAGAAAGAAAATTTTAAAGGAAGAGGAAAAAGTAAAAATGAGTTAAAAATGATTGATTCTGAAGAGTCAAACACAGGGGTGGAAGCAGCATTGGGGAGCACCTGACTTCTGATTTTGGTCATAAGCCTTAAAATAGTATTTGGCTTTTAAAAACAGGCATATGTCTTATTTTCTTTTATTTAAAGAACACTGTGAGTAGTTATTTTTTCTCTCTTTTTTTATAGCACAAAAGGATGAACAAAATTTACTGAATAATAATATTTCTCAATTTACAAGAGACTTTATAAGATACATTAACAACACGGTAAAGGATCAATATATTCATTCTTTTTTTCTTTTATTAGAATATTGGTATGCATAGACAATAGTACTTACCTAGCGCCACTAGAGTTTTCAAGAAAGTCACATTGTTTAAACTTACCCTATTAAACCAATGTTTTGAAATTTTTAGTCACAGCATACACACTTGTATATAGACACACGTGTGTATATATATGTGTGTGTGTGTGTGTGTGTGTGTGTATATATATATATATATATATATGTGTGTGTGTGTGTGTGTGTGTGTGTGTGTGTTCAGTTCAGTAGCTCAGTGGAGTCTGAATGTTTGTGACCCCATGGACTGCCAGGCTTCCCTGTCCATCACCAACTCCCGAAGCCTGCTCAAACTCATGTCCATCGAGTCAGTGAAGCCATCCAGTGATCTCACCCTCTGTCATCCCCTTCACCTCATGCCTTCAATCTCTCCCAGCATCAGAGTCTTATCCAATGAGTCAGTTCTTCACATCACGTGGCCAAAGTATTGGAGCTTCAGCTTCAGCATCAGTCCTTCCAATGAATATTCGGGGCTGATTTCCTTTAGGATTGCCTTGTTTTGATCTCCTTGCAGTCCAAGGGACTCTCAAGAGTCTTCTCCAACACCACAGTTCAAAAGCATCAATTCTTTGGCACTCAGCTTTTTTTATAGTCCAACTCTCACATCCATACATGACTACTGGAAAAACCATAGCTTTGACTAGATGGAACTTTGTTGGCAAAGTAATGTCTCTGCTTTTTAATATGCTGTCTAGGTTAGTCATAGCTTTTCTTACAAGGAGCAAGCGTCGTTTAATTTCATAGCTGCAGTCACCATCTGCAGTGATTTTTGGAGCCCCCCAAAATAAAGTCTCTCACTGTTTCCATTGTTTCCTCATCTATTTGCTATGAAGTGATTAGACCAGATGCCATGATCTTAATTTTTTGAATGTTGAGTTTTAAGCCAACTTTTTCACTCTCCTCTCTCACTTTCATCAAGAGGCTTTTTAGTTCTTCTTCACTTTCTGCCTTAAGGGTGGTGTCTTCTGTGTATCTGAGGTTATTGATATTTCTCCCAGCAATCTTGATTCCAGATTGTGCTTCATCCAGCCCAGCATATCGCATGATGTACTCTGCATATAAGTTAAATAAGCAGGGTGACAATGTACAGCCTTGACGTATTCCTTTCCCAATTTGGAACCAGCCCCTTGTTCCATGTCCAGTTCTAACTGTTGCTTCTTGACCTGCATTAATATTTCTCAGGAGGCAGGTAAGGTCGTCTGATATTACCATCTCTTTAAGAATTTTCCAGTTTGTTGTGATCCACACAGCCAAAGGTTTAGCATAGTCAATAGAGCAAAAGTAGATGTTTTTCTGGAACTCTCTTCCTTTTTCTATGATCCAATGGTTGTTAGCAATTTGATCTCTGGTTCCTCTGCCTTTTCTAAATCCAGCCTGAACATCTGGAAGTTCACGGTTCATGTACTGTTGAAGCCCGGCTTGGAGGATTTTGAGCATTACTTTGCTAGTATGTGAGATGAGTGTAATTGTGCAGTAGTTTGAACATTCTTTGGCATTGCCTTTCTTAGGGATTGGAATGAAAACTGACCTTTTCCAGTCCTGTGGCCACTGCTGAGTTTTCCAAATTTGCTGGCATATTGAGGGTAGCACTTTCATAACATCCTCTTTGAGGATTTGAAATAGCTCAACTGGAATTCCATCACCTCCACTAGCTTTGTTCATAGTGATGCTTCCTAAGGCCCACTTGACTTTGCATTTCAGGATGTCTGGTTCTAGGTGAGTGATCACACCATTGTGGTTATCTGGGTCACGAAGATCTGTTTTGTATAGTTCTTCTGTGTATTCTTGCCACCTGTTCTTAATATCTTCTGATTCTGTTAGGTCCATACCATTTCTGTCCTTTATTGTGTCCATCTTTGCATGAAATGTTCCCTTGGTATCTCTAATTTTCTTGAAGAGATCTCTAGTTTTTCACATTCTATTGTTTTCCTCTATTTCTTTCCAGTGATCACTGAGGAATGCTTTCTTATCTCTCCTTGCTAGCCTTTGGAACTCTGCGTTCAGATGGATATATCTTTCCTTTTCTCCTTTGCCTTTAGCTTCTCTTCTTTTCTCAGCTATTTGTAAGGCCTCCTCAGACAACCATTTTCCATTTTTGCATTTCTTTTTCTTGAGGATGGTCTTGATCACTGCCTCCTGTACAATGTCTTGAACCTCCATCCATAGTTCATCAGGCACTCTTGTCTATCAGATCTAATCCCTTGAATCTGTTATTATCACTGTATAATGGTAAGGGATTTGATTTAGGTCATACCTGAATGGTCTAGTGGTTTTCCCTACTTTCTTCGATTTAAGTCTGAATTTGGCAATCAGGAGTTCATGATCTGAGCCACAGTCAGCTCCCCATCTTGTTTTTGCTGACTGTGTAGAGCTTCTCCATCTTTGGCTGCAAAGAATATAATCAACCTGATTTCAGTATTGACTACCTGGTGATGTCCATGTATAGAGTCAACTTGTGTTGTTGGAAGGGTGTTTGCTATGATCAGTGTGTTCTCTTGGCCAAACTCAAAGATGAAAAGGACATCTTTTTTGGCTGTTAATTCTAGAAGGTCTTGTAGGTCTTCAAAGAATGGTTCAGCTTCAGCTTCTTCCCCATTACTGGTTGGGGCATAGACTTGAATTACTGTGATATTGAATGGTATGCCTTGGAAATAGACAGAGATCATTCTGTTGTTTTTGAGAATGCACCCAAGTACAGCATTTCAGACTTTTTTGTTGACTATGATGGCTACTCCATTTCTTCTAAGGGATTCTTACCCACAATAGTAGATACAATGATCATCTGAATTAAATTCACTCATTCCAGTCCATTTTAGTTCAGTTCAGTTCAGTAACTCAGTCATGTCCGACTCTGTGACCCCTTGGACTGCAGCATGCCAGGCTTCCCTGTCCATCACCAACTCCTGGAGCCTGCTCAAACTCATGTCCATTGAGTCGGTGATGCCATCCAACCATCTCATCCTCTGTCATCCCCTTCTCCTCCTGCCTTCAATCTTTCCCAGCATCAGGGTCTTTTCCCCTGAGCCAGTTCACTGATTCCTAAAATGTCTGTGGTCACTCTTGCCATCTCCTGTTTGACCACTTCCAGGTTACCTTGATTCATGGACCTAACATTCCAGTTTCCTACGCAATATTGTTCTTTACAACTTTGGACTTTACTGCCATCACCAGTCACATCCACAACTGGGCATTGTTTTCACTTTGGCTCCATCACTTCATTCTTTCTGGAGTTATTTCTCCACTCTTCTACAGTAGCATATTGGGCACCTACCAACCTGGGGAGTTCATCTTTCAGTGTCATATCTTTTTGCCTTTTCATGCTGTTCATGGAGTTCTCAGGGCAAGAATACTGAAGTGGTTTGCCATTGCCTTCTCTGGTGGACCACATTTTGTTGGTACTGTCCACCATGACCCGTCCATCTTGGGTGGCCCTACATGGCGTGACTCATAGTTTCATTGAATTAGACAAGGCTGTGGTCCATGTGATCAGTTTGATTAGCTTTCTATGATTGTGGTTTTCATTCTGTCTGCCCTCTGAAGAATAAGGATAAGAGGCTTCCTGATGGGAGAGACTGACTGTGGGGGAAACTTGGTCTTATTCTGATGTGTGGGGCCATGCTCAGTACAACTTTAATCCAATTTTCTGTTGATGGGTGCGACTGTGTTCCCTCCCTGTTGTTTGACCTGAGACCAAACATTGGCAGAGGTAGTGAAGATAATGGCAACATCCTTCAAAAGGTCCTGTGCACACACTGCCACACTCAGTGCCCCTGACCTTGAAGCAGGCCATTTCTGACCCACGCCTCTGCTGGAGACATATATATACATATATATATGTATGTATACATATATACAGGTGTGTGTGTGTGTGTGTATGTGTAGAGGGAGAGAGATCAGCTTTAAAAGCAATTAACGTGTAACCTGTTACCGCTGGAAAATCACTCACTGGGGGAGGGTTCATTTTCCTTACTTAAAAGGTGCCATGCATGCTAACTAAATTGCAATAGTTGTGTCTGACAATTTTGTGACCCAAGGGCTATAGCCCGCCAGGCTCCTCTGTCCATGGATGTTCTCCAGAAAGAATACTGGAGTGGGTTGCCATGCCCTTCTCCAGGGGATCTTCCTGACCCAGGGATTGAACCTGTGTCTCCTGCATTGCAGGCAGATTCTTTGTCACTGAGAACCTGGGAAGCCCTATTTAAAAAGTAGAGATTGGATTATGCTTTCTAAGCTTCTTTTCATAGTTGTTATTTTGGTAAATTCCTATGAAGACAAGGATAATGGGCAAAGGTTGTAGGGGTTAGGAGAGTGAATGCAACAGGAGCAGGTAAATATATGTTTACTACCTTTTAACATTTTATAATCAATAGTTAGTGATAAACATATGTATGTAGAGTTGATTAAACATAAAATATATTCTTTGAGATTCACTGATATCAAAAGTAACTTTTAATGTGTTATGGAAATAGAAAAATATGAAGGGGAAAGTTACAAGTATACTACATATATGAGCTTCCCCATTGGCTCAGCGGTAAAGAGTCTGCCTGCCAATGCAGGAGACACAGGAAATTCGAGTTCAATCCCTGGGTTAGGAAGATCCCCTGAAGAAGGAAATGGCAACCCACTCCAGTATATGGCGTGGGAAATTCCGTGGACAGAGGAGCCTGATGGGCTACAGTCCATGGGATTGCAAAAAAGTCAGACACCACTTAGTGACTAAACCACCAACAGAACAACATAATATATAGATATAATTCTATTATCCTAATAGGATGCTGCTAGGGACAATTATACAATATACAAAGATTATGTGATTTATAACAGTATAATAATTTAAAACTAGCTAGAGAATTCAGAAAAATCCATAAAGTAATATTCTTTGAGAAATATCAAATATCAAATCCTCCCTGAAAGAGCCTCAATAAATTCTCCTCCCTTCTTCCCCATTTTGCAAGGCAATTGTTTATATATCAAGATATATTCTATTTTGTGAAGTTGTCTCAGTAGCTTGACTTTGGCTCTTAACTTGGGATCTGTAGACTTCCTTCCCAGAGTCTATTAGCTTTGGAGTTAATATAAAGTTTTTCAAGGGAAGATGTTCATAGCCTCTGTTGATGGTCATGGAATTATAGTCGGCCTTTAGCAATATAGACTTGAATTGCCTGTGTCCATATATTTGTGAATTATTTTATTCAATGAATGCACTACACGGTCTGTGGTTGGTTCAATCAGGAGATGTGAAACTGGTAATAGAGTACCAACTGTAAAGTTATACCCAGATTTTTGACTGGGCAGGGGTTGGTGCCCCTCACTCCCACATTGTTCAAGGGTCAGCTGTAATTAGAATCCTTCTCTGAATGTGGTGCAGGCAACTTAATACACTGGTGCCCTGCTCGTTGAACTCTATAAGGTAATTGTGGATTTTATGTTTGAGCAGAAGAAAGTAAAGCAGGAGTTGAAACAGTTAAGAGAGCATGAAAGCTATAAAACCAAAGCTCATTTTGAAATTCTAAAAAGCTTAGAAAATGAAATCTATTTACATGACCTAAAAGCGGATGCTTTGCTCCTGGAAAATAAAAGATTAAAAAAGGTAAGTTCAAGAGCACTTTACTTTTTGTATGATGGTCATGGTTGATTTCCGTATCTGTACTAGTTATGAAAGAAAAGGAGAGAATAACTCTTGAAACTTTCTAAGTGAAACTTAAAGTACACAGAGTTCAGTTCAGTTCACAGAGAGAAGTGCCCAAATCATACACAGCTTAATGAACACAGTGAATAACCAACACCTAGATCAAGAAACAAAGCATCCATCAACAGAATCCAGATACCGTCTTCTCTGTTTTCTATGGGCCTTCCTGTCATTGACCTTCCCACAATATACTCTATCATATACTAGACTACCCCACAATGTGTGATACTGACTTTTAACACCATAGACGAGTTCTGCCTGTTTTTGAACATTATATGTATGGAAGGATACAGTACATACTCTTTTGCCCAAAATTATGTTTCCCGGGTTCCTTCTTATTATTGAGTGAAGTTACAGTTCATTCATCCTTAGTTCTGTATTGTACTGTTTGTATGTATTGTATCCCATCGTATGACTATACTATAGTTTATACACTCTGCTATTGATGGGTGTTTAGAGAGTTTCTAATTGGGACTACTACCATGAAAATTCTATTACATGTATTTTGATGAATGCAGTTACATATTTCTTTTGGGTAAACAGCTCAAGTGGAATTCTAGAGCCAGAGAGGAGCATATGGGCCACCTTAGTGCACAGTGGCAGTCTCCCGAGGACATGGCACTAACTGCCACTCCCATCCATAGTGTAAGAGAGCATAGTTATTCCTGATTCTAAGCAAAACTCAGCCTTTTTCAATTCAGTCATTCTGGGGGGTGTGTAGAGGTGACCCACTGTGGTTTTAATTTGCATTTTCCTGATGATTCAGGAAGTGATTCGTATGTTGTTCGCTACTTGGAGACCCTTTTTGTAAAGTATCTGTTCAGCCTTGTGCCCGTTTTAAAAGTTAGATTGTTTCAGATTGATTGTAGTTCTTTTTATAGCAAAGGAATTTGCTCATCCAACCCCTAAAATGAAAGTCTAAATCTCAAAACATTAAGTTTTGCTTATTTATACTTAAGATTTACTTATTTGAGTCTGTCACTCAGTTGTAACCCTGTAGTGTGACTTTGGGCAGTCCTATAGCACTAACACTCTAAGTGGCGACAATTATCCATCTAATATCATATGTTCTTTGTTTTAATTAAATGACGTAAGAGATATGAGTCTGCTTTGAAAAGGTAGATGTGCTCCACAGAGCCCAGGTACCATTGGCAGTAACCCACACACATCCAACATCTTCATCCTTCTAGCCTTGAAACAACCTTGTAAGGAATTTCATCCACCTATGAAGTATTCCACAAGACTGTCTTCCTATCAAGATGATGTCAATTATTTATTGATTTAGTTGGAATTTTCATTGCTATTTTGGTAATGGTTGAGCAAATGGATGACTATGTGAAACATTGATTCTAAAAGTTCTATTTTGGATGTAAGGTCCATCTACTAGGCCCTGGATGACCCTAAGCTTTTATCTTATTCATTCATCACTCTTTGTTTTGATGATCTCATCCCTTCATTCAACAAATATTTTAAGCATCACTGAGTCCCAAGTTCTAGGGAAGAAACAGTGAATACAAATATGGGTAAGACACTGTCCCAAACCCTTAGAAAGCTCACAGTCTGGCTGGGGAGAGAGGTATACAAATAGATAATTACAATTTGGTTGTTAAGTGTGACAATCCACCCAGGGCACATATAGATAGTCACCCAGAGCACGAGCATTTAATCACACCAGGTGAGGAGCTCCAGGAAAAAATCTGACCTGGTGCCATTAGCATAGAGGTAGGATTTACACCTGGGAGATAGTGAGATTCCGCAAGGATAGTTAATGCGAACAGTGAGGTGTGAACAGAGTTCAGAAGAAAAACAATTTTGAAAGAGGAAACAGTAGAAGTGGAGACCAAAAGGGGGACTAAAAGACGAAAAAGGGGACTAATAGTTACAGGTAGCCACCTGAACTAGACAAGTCTATAAACAGTGATCCATGTTCAAAGAGAGCAAGAATGATGACTTGGATTTGGCTTACGGTAGCTTTCACTTAGATTTACTACAAAACCTGCCAGCAAGCTTTGCAAAGACTGACACAGGGTCAAGGCTGCAGGAGAGCCCCTCTAGCACATGCTTATGAACAGTCCTATGGAACAGGTCCATGTCTTCTCCTAGGGCACTGGGACCATTTCTAAGACTTTTATCAGTAGTTTCTAGTGTTTGACAATTTCTCTCTTGAAACTGGGCCAATGCCTACTTTATATCCCAAAGCCTGCACTTTCAGAGTTCCCAGCCTTTAGAGTTACTGAGCACTGGGTAGTTAGAACAGAAAGCCATGTCTCTGATATCCAAACCACTGCTGTCACTGTCACCCAACCCAATGAAACATCCAACTAGAGTGAGCAATTCCATAGGGTCTCCTGACTTGATAATTCATTTCTCTGAGGTCCTATGAATACCTCCAGTGAGGCAACATTGCTGCCTTGTAGCATATACTGAACACACATTTTGCAAAAGGATAATTTTTTTCCTGTGGACACAGTGCATTTAGGCAGCATACCTTTTAGTTCATTTTTGTGGCAAATTCAGAATATCATGTTTATTTGGGTGAAGTTGAAATGCTTACTAGGAAGCAAGGTCCTTCATTTCCCTCACCAGAATGTTAACTTAGCAAAGGCTGTGTTTACCACTGTCACCTTTGCAGCTAGAATTGTCGGACACACAGAGGAGGGATCAATAAATGTTTGCGAAGTGACTGCATGGATAATTAACCTACTATAATTAAACAGCTTAAAGCAACCACACACCTTTAATTTCCAGTATATTGCATACCTAAAGGACAACATAGAGCAATACCAAAGGGCAGAAGAAGACCTCATGAGCTCCTCAAGTGACCTGTCCTGTCAGCTGACAGATCTTCACAGTAAGTAATGTGTCATGAGTGACCTTTTACATATAAAAAAATCAAGTTCTGTTTTGTTTAAATCAATGTTACTGGTTTGATATAATAAAATGTACCCATCTTAAGTTCAATGAGTTTTGACAGGTGTACATACCACCAGGATCACTACAAGAAAGATACAGAGCATTTTCATCATTGAAAAGCATCCCTTGTGGCTCTTTGTGGTTGATTTCCCAGTCTACCTCCAGTCCCTAGAAACCACTGAAGGACAGTGCCTTCTGTCCTTAAGGGTTAGATATAATGGAATGATAGAACATGTACTGTTTTGTACCTGGCTCCTTTTACTCAGAAAACTTTTCAAAGATCCTTCTCTGTTGTTGCATATATCATTGTTTGCTTTTTTTATAGCTATGTAGTGAAAGTGTGTTAGTCGCTCAGTCATGTATAACTCTTTGCAACCCCAGGGACTGTAGCCTGCCGGGCTCCTCCGTTCATGGAATTCTCCATGCAAGAATATTGGATTGGGTTGCCATTCCCTTCACCAAAGGATCTACCTGATTCAGGGATCAAACCTGGGTCTCCTACATTGCAAGGCAGGTTCTTTACCATCTGAGCCACCAGGAAAGTAGCTGTATAGTAGTGGTCCTTTAAATGGATGTACCGTATTTTGCTTATCCCTTCATAATGGCACCCCACTCCAGTACTCTTGCCTGGAAAATCCCATGGACAGAGGAGCCTGGTAGGCTACAGCCCATGGGGTCGCTAAGAGTCGGACATGACTGAGCGACTTCACTTTCACTTTTCCCGTTCATGCACTGGAGAAGGAAATGGAAACCCACTCCAGTATTCTTGTCTGGAGAATCCCAGGGATGGCGGAGCCTGGTGGGCTGCCGCCTATGGGGTCGCACAGAGTCGGACACGACTGAAGCGACTTAGCAGCAGCAGCAGCAGTCACTAGCTGAGGAACATTTGGATTGTTTCCATTTGGGGGTTACTATTTGTGTTTTTGAGAATATTTATTTTAGTTTCTCTTGGGTAAATACAAAAGAGGGGAATCACTGGATTTATAAGAAATGGCCTGTTTGCCAAAGTAGTTGTACAGACTTATCATCCTACTAGCAATGGGATACTTCACATCCTCACCAGCACTTACAATTGTCAAAACACTTAAAATTGTTGTCATTTTAACCATTTACTCACTATGAAATGGCATTTCCTCTTGATTTTCTGTTAAGATTTTCTGTTGACTAAGGTTGTTAAGTATCTTCTCATGTGCTTTTTGGCTACTTACATATCATTTTTTATGTTGTGTTGTTGACAACTTATTTGTTACAACACAACAAACATTATAGATGACTTTGCTCACAAATTGTCCGTTTGATTAGAACTTGGTGGAAGCAACTCCTGCCTGTTCTACCTGACGTCAGCTTGGGCAACTTGTTGGCTGAGGGGTAATTCAGCAGCTGGGGACTGGAATCATCTGAAGACCCTCTCACTCATGTGTCTGGTGTCGATGCTGGCTCTCAGCTGAATTCGGGGGAGACTGTTAACCAGAACACCTCTATGTGGCCTCTCCATACATGTAGCTGCTTGACCTGTTATGTTTCAAAAGCTAACATTCCAAGAAAACAAAGTAGAAGTTCATGGCATTGTGACTTGACCTTGAAAGTCAATGCCACATGTCTTTCCAAATATTTTGCTCATTGCTTTGTGTTCTTTGTGTTTCTTATTGAGTTAAAATATTTCTATAGTCTGGAAATGAGTCCTTTTTTAGTCTAAGGCTTGACTTTTCATTTTCTTAATGGTGCCCTAGAAAAAAGTTAAAAATTTTCTTTTGAACAAAGTCTGCTTTATCTAGTTTGTCTTTTTAGCATTAGTATCTTTTGTGTCCTTTTTTGCCGAAACCTAGTTCTCAGAGTTTTTCCTATGTTTTCTCTATTAGTTTTTCAGTTCGGTTCAGTTCAGTCACTCAGGCGTGTCCAACTCTTTGCGACCCCATGGACTGCAGCACAGCAGGCTTCTCTGTCCATCACCAACTAGTTTTTTAGCTTTAATGTCTAGATCCCTGGTTCAAGTTAACTCTTTCATATGTTATGAGGTAAGGGTTGAAATATAATGGTTTTCTGTTATGCATATTCAGTTATTCAGCAACAACTGAACTTTTAGCATTTTTGGAAAGATTTTCCTTTTAGCATTGTATTATGCAGTGACTTTTTTTAAAAATCAGTTTTATGAATCTGTTCCTTTGTTCTAAGTATCTGAATGTATAGCAACATCACACTGTCCTGACTGCTATAGTCTCATGTTCAATCTGGAAATCATGTGATGCAAGTTCTTCTCATTTGTGCTCCTCTGTTAGGATCATTTAGGCTATTTCAGATGTTTTGATTTCCATGTGAGCTTTAGAATTAGCTTATTAATCTACACACACACGTACCCCTGCTGGGATCTCAATTGAGTTTGTGTTGAATCTGTAAGTCAATCTGAGAATTTACATCTTAACAAAGTGAAGATTTCCAAGAATACAGTATATGCCTCCATTTATTTAGAACTTACTTTTTCTCAGCGAGAGTTCACAGCTGTTAGTATTGTTTCAGAGGTCCTCAAGACCATCCTCAGTCCCAGGGATTAGCTGGGAGGATTCACAGGACTCAGACATTGTTATACTTGATGGATATTGTCTGTAACAATGAGGGATACTAAGTAAAATCAGCGAAGGGAAAAGGGCCTGGTGGAAACTAGGTGCAAGCTTGCAGGTGACCTGTCCCAGCGGAGTTACGGTGGAGTTACATCCTAGTGGGATGCATTGAATTCCCCCAGCAATGGTTTGTGACACATGCAAACTGGTGCCAAGGAGCGGAGCTCACAGGGTTGGGCGTCCAGGGTATTTATTGGAGGGGGTCAGTCGCACGGGCGTGCAGTGCCATTGTGAATGACCTCAGCGACTCAAGCAGCTACCGAGATGCTCAGGTGGTGTTTCTCCTTTACGAGGTTAGTGTGGAAAATTGCATTAATTGATTTTGGAATGTCAAACCAATCTTCCACTCCTGTGATCAGATCCACTTATTCAAAAGCAGTTACTGTTTTCATATATTGCTGGATTTGATTTGTTAATCTTTGAACAGATTTCTGTGTCTGTGTGCAAGCCTGCCTTGCTCAGCTTGCACCCCCCTAAAAGAGCCCAGCGACTGGAGGGCTCACGTTTCTCTCCCTTCTTTCAGGTGTCACCGTTCTGTGTTGCCCATTCTCCAGTATCTGAAAATTAGATATTGCAGCACATTTATTTGTTTTACATATTTAGTCCCATTTTCTCCTTTTTTACAGTGGGAGGGCAAGTGTTAGTCTGACATTTCAGAAGTAGAAACTTATAGATAAAAATGGGTTTTAAGAAACAAATAGCATTACTTTAATAAAATGTTCAAATTATTTCAGTAACCTTTGCATTTTAAAAATCTTTAATTTAGCACAATATTCGGATTTGTGGGCTGAATTTTGGACTATACTTAAGGTGAGCTTTTTTGTGTTGCCTTCATAAGTATCATATTTCTAAGATATCTACCTACCTAATAAGTGTGTGTGTAAGGACAGAAGACAGAGCGCATGTGATCATCACATCCTAAAATGTGTTCTTTGTGCTATTAGAAAACAAATCTCAACTGAATCAGTTTTAAAGATTTTATTGGCTTTGTGCAACACCTCACAAATCAGGTAGCATTTTAGCTAGCAGACAGGAAGAAGCTCTGGGGAGCTGTGCAAAATGAAAGACTTCTATAGGCAGAGGGAGCAAGAACAAGGAAGTCATTCCAGGCAAAAATGGCAGGTTCCATATTGCAAGGCCACTTCCCTTTCAGAGATGGCAGGGATCGACCAGGCAGATTATCTAGTTAGTGCTGATCAGGTAATTCCTGATGGACTGGTTAAGATTCCATTTCTGAGAGAACTGCAACTAATTAAGTCTCTCAGTTTGGTGACTTGGGATTTAATGTAAGTGACTTCATTTTGGGCCTGTTGTCTTATTCTTAAGAATATAAAATGTCATTATGAAACCTTAATCCTTTGGGAAGCTATCTTCCCACTCTACCACTTCAGCTAAAGTGGGAATGTGGGAATGACATTTTTATTTCCAAGCATAAACGGAAGACAGATTATTTTAGGACAAATTTGTCAGTTCTAAACTCTGTCTTTCCTCCACATTTTACCAGCTATGCACCATCTCCATCTCTCCCTGCTTTAGAAGCAGGTAGACTAGAGTATAAATCCTGGTTCTGCTACTTTCTAAGTAACTAAAGATTACCTGTGATCCTTGTTTAACTCTTAAACAGAGGCTAAGAGAAGTACTAGTAATGCCTTTTTAAAATGAAGCTACTGAGACTCAGACAATTGAAGTGACTTGCCGAAGACCAGACTGTAGCCCTCCAGGCTCCTGTGTCCATGGAATTCTCCAGGCAAGAATATGGAGTGGGTGGCCATTCCCTTCTCCTGGAGATCTTCCCAACCCACGGACTGAACTCAGATCTTCTGCATTGCAGGCAAATTATTTACCATGTGAGCCACCAGGGAAGCCCACTGATGCACTTTCGGGGATTTAAAGCTCAGATCTCCCTAATTGCAAAGTTCTTTCTCTTAAGCTGCAAGCCACACTGAATCTCCTCTGCAGTTCTGTGGTGCTTCTACGATGAGCTGGCTTTTTTATGCCACCGCTGCCACCACCACTGCTACCCTACCCAGTTAAAATTTTGAGTTTAGTGAGCATTCTATTAAATCTCATTTGTTAATCCACTTTTCTAACATCCCTTTACAGAACTTTGTGAATTTTCTGTGTACAGACACTTACTTTATACAACTAGTTCCAATATTGTGTATGTATTTTTGTCTTGTGCATGACTCACTTGTACAAGATATTTTTGTTTATTTTGTTGCCATTTATATTCACATACCCCCAAATGCTATTTTTTTAAGGAACTGGTAGAAAGTGGTAATGAGACCTTGAGAGAAATAAAAAATCTGATGGATAAGCTGTGTGAAAGAGATGAAAAAATCGAGCAAATCAGTATTTGCCTTCAATCAAACCTTGAAGAGATGCGTAGTCTTATGGAACAGGAATCGGAGACAGACTTTCTCAGTAAGTAACATCTCAAGAACTTTCTGCTATTCTACTGTCACTGGTGACATCAAAAATAGCCCCCCTAAAGAATGCCAACCAATTATTTAGTTATCCTCAATAATCTATTGCCAATAATATCATATATGTTCACTGAATGTTGATTCTCATTTGTGGGATTGAATGTGGCAATGTAGCAGTGTTGGGCAAGCCTCCCTTTCATCTTAATGAGTCTCCTAAATAACTGAATCTCAATCTCTTTCTGATTTTTAAAAATATTCCTCCCCTCAAATCTTTTTAAACTCTTTTGCACGCTTCCTTGTCTTCTTAAAATATTGAACATCATTTTGCCTTTTCTTTCTGAGCTGAGTTTAGCATTAGAAACAGGAACTGTTGCCTTCTCTGAAAGTCTAATGATGCTTTCTGGGGCTTCTGAGATGTTAACACATTGATTATAACACAACTGACTCAAGAGCAAGCAACCCAGTCTTTTTAGAGGAAGATCAACCTTCATCCTCAGTCCCTACTCTAGAGTCGTGTTAGACACCAGGGCCACAGAACTCTGTCCATACCAGGACTGCAGTGAGAAGCAGAGGTGAATCCTTGGCCAGTACAGCCCAGGGATCCCAGGGCTGGAATCCCTTGAAAAGGTGGGATGGTGGAGGTAGAGGGCGCTGTCAGAAGGAAGCTGAATAGAGCATAGGGGAGAGATGGAGAGGTGAAATGAAAATGGTATCATCTGACAAGTGTACAGATCTATTAGAGGTTATTGAGATTTAAGAGCATCATCATTAGATAAGCCATATTGAAGGTGAGTTGTAAAAAATAAAATAAGTGAAATAAAAGTCAAATGAAAGAAAGTGGCACAATTAAAAACGTCTAGATATTTGGTAAAAACCAGTGCCCTGAGGGTGTTGCTTGACAAAGGAAATAATGTTTTAGCAGCCATTAAGGAATTATGTGGGTGAATCTTCTTATCAACCAAAAAGCTGTGTTTGTCATCATGTTCCACCCTGATGATACTTATTATGTGTACATGCTCAGTGGCCTCAGTCATGTCAGACTGTTTGTGATCCTATGGACTGAAGCCTGCCAGGCTTGCTCTGTCTGTGGGATTTCTCAGGCAAGAATACTGGAGCGGGTTGCCATTTCCTCCTCCAGGGGATCTTCCTGACCCAGGGACTGAACCCACGTCTGCTGCACTGCAGGCAGATTCTTCACCCCTGAACCACGAGGGAAGCCCCTGTACTTATTATATCTGATTGCACAAAGGGTCTTTGTACATCTTGCTTAACTCTGTGTTTTCTTTGTTAGCTCAGGCCATCGCTAGTAACCGTAGATCAAGTAGACTTTTAAGAGCTAAATGGTTTCTTCAACTGCACTGTTTTCACATAAGAAAATCTTCCCTTTTTGTCTGAAACTTGATGAATCTTTACATTGGAGCAAATTTAAATGGACGATGTTGGAAAGCTAAACCCACTGAAAAACTAATATCGTATTCCCCTTTTCTTGTATTTTGAGAACTGATAACCTATTGAAAGTGGAGGATTGCAGCAAGGAAATAATGGAAGGCACCTCAAATGAGAACAAGCTAAGGTATAAAGCTTGGTAGAACAAGGGAGTCAGTGTCACCATCACTTGTTTTTGGCAGAGATTCAGAGGCAAGCAGGGGAGTGGGAGAGGTTAATGTTGGGGGTGGGGAAAAGGAAAGCTTCAGGTGTGTTCTGACTGGAGGTTGTTGGCATGGGAGAGCTGGCAACAGGCTGACTAGAAGCTGGATAGCCTATGTGATAGATTAGCGAGCATGTTTGGCTCTTCTCTGGTTGGTCCTGAGTTAGAAGAAGGGTTATAAAGGACGAAGTTGGCAGTCATTGATCAAATTATGACTATTCTGGGCTAATTGCGTATATGGTCAGTTCATGGGTCTATTTTCTTGTACAGTCTGGCCATTGTCAATTTTTATATTCCATTTTTCAGCATGGATTTTAATTTTTACTTCCATTTCAATTTAAGATATCATGTCCAGAAGAGAGTAATATTAATAGTTGCTTTGTGTGAAAACCAACCCAAATAAAATATAAATAATGGGCTTCCCTGGTGGCTTAGCTGGTAAAGACCCTGCCTGCCAGTGCAGGAGATGCAAGAGACATGGGTTCAATCCCTGGGTGGAAAGATCCCCTGGAGAAGGAAATGACAACCCACTCCAGTAGTCTACAACAAGGGTCACTAAACTACAACCAAGGGCCAAACCTGCTGCCCTCCTATATTTGTAGGGCTCACAGCTAAGAATGGTTTTTGTATTTTCAAATGGTTAGAAAAAATCAAAAGGATAATATTGGCCAGTACCAGATTCAATAACTTTAGATATGCAGATGACACCACCCTTTGGCAGAAAGTGAAGAAGAACTAAAGAGCCTCTTGATGAAAGTGAAAGAGGAGAGTGAAAAACCTGGGTTAAAACTCAACATTCGAAAAACTAAGATCATACCATCTGGTCCCATCACTTCATGACATATAGATGAGGAAACAGTGAAAACAGTGACAAACTTTATTTTCTTGGGTTCCAAAATCACTGCAGATGGTGACTGCAGCCATGAAATTAAAAGACTTGCTCCTTGGAAGAAAGTTATGACCAACCTAGACAGCATATTAAAAAGCAGAGACATTGCTTTGCCAACAAAGATCCGTCTAGTCAAAGCTATGGTTTCCCCAATAGTCATGTATGGATGTGAGAGTTGGACCATGGCTGATTCATGTCAATGTATGGCAAAAACCATTACAATATTGTAATTAGCCTCCAATTAAAATAAAATACTTTTATAAAAAAAGAAGAAGGCTGAGCACCTAAGAACTGATGCTTTCAATTTGTGGTGCTGGTGAAGAGTCTTGAGAGTTCCTTGGACAGCAAGGAGATCAAACCTGTCAATGCTAAAGGAAATCAAACCTGTCAATCCTAAAGGAAATCAACCCTAAATATTCATTGAAAGGAGTGAAGCTGAAGCTGAAGCTCCAATACTTTGGCCACCTGATGCAAAGAGCCGACTCATTGGAAAAGACCCTGATGCTAGGAAAGATAGAAGGCAGGAGGAGAAGGATATTACAGAGAATGAGATGGTTGGATGGCATCACTGACTCGATGGACATGAATTTGAGCAAGCTCCGAGAGTTGGTGATGGACAGGGAAGCCTGGTGTGCTACAGTCCAAGGGGTTGCAAAGAGTCGGACATGATTGAATGACTGAACAACAACACCAACTGGAAAATTATATGAAATTCAAATTTCTATATGTGGAGATAAAGTTTTATTCAATCCCAGCCATGCTCATACATTCACACATTACATTTGGCTGCTTTTGTGCTACAACAACAGACACTGACAGGGACCCCCATGACTCACCCCACCTAAAGTATTCACTGTTTAGGCGAACAGTAGATAAACAGTAGATGTTTGCCAACCTCTGTAAAGCACCTTTTCCTTTGATCACTCATGGAGTGGGTGTGCTTTCTTGGCAACAAGGCAAACCCTAAGGGTCATATCCACTGAGACAAATAAGAGAATAAGGGATGCAGTGATTTTGTTCTAGACCATGCAGTGATGAACAAGCTCTGTTATGTGATGCCTATTCTGGAAAAATTAAAATGTTCTCCTTTTGTGGTTGGAAATGAAAAGAATATCACTAAATTTTATGAGAAAAAATTATATATTTCTACTGAATATATTTTCAGTCAATAGATTTTTGATTGGAGGAATTTCAATGTAAAAAGCCAGTACTGTTTTCATCCACTGAAATATTCCTAATTGGGCATACTGATACTTGAAATTCCTCCTGTTTTTAGGGTTTCATCCACATTTCACTATTAACTCTAAACTGAATTGCACAAATATTTACTGAAGCCTATTCTGTGCCAAGTACCATGTTAGGCTCTAGGGTTATAGTGGTCAATGAAAATAGACATAATCCCCACCAAATGGAACTCATAATCTAGCACAAAAGTCTGCAAGTGTTAAAGGGCCATAGTATTTTTGTCTTTGTCACCCATGAGGTCTCTGTAGCATCTACTCAGGTCTGCCATCATTAGCAGCATTGTGCTGTGCCTGAAGTTTTCCGACCCCTGACACAGTGGGAGAACCAAGAATTTATTAAGCAAATGTGTGTAAAGTCTCATGTCGTAGGGATTTTACAGGTGGGGCATGAGAACCATGAGAGAACCTGAGAGGGAGAGAGACTTGACCTGGTTAAGGAATTGGGAGAGAGGTCTCTAGAGAACTGGAAATGGAGGTGACATGTAAAGGAGGATCTCTGGATTCTCCGACTCCACTTGTTTCTGCTCCTGGAGGACTGGTACCACATGGGCTTTGGAGGAAGGTGACCTGCGATCAGATTTCAACTCTGCTTCTTACACATTATTTAACCTCCACCCTTTAGTTGCTCCAAGTGGCTCAGTGGTAAAAAGAATCCACCTGCAATGCAGGAGACACAGGTTCGATCCCTAGGTAAGGAAGATCTGGAGAAGGAAATGGCAACCCACTTGAGTATTCTTGCCTGGGAAATCCCATGCACAGAGGACCCTGGCAGGCTATAGATAGTCCATGGGGTCTGAAAGAGTTGGACACAACTTAGCTTAGTGACTAAACAACAACTTTAGTTGCCCTGGTTGTTAAATATGGATGCTAACAGGTGTAATAAATGATGCCTCAGACACAAATTAGGCACTGATATTCCTGAAGTCTTCTTACCTCCTGAGGAGATAATAGGCCCCTTGAATTACTCTGAGCTACCAGCTCTTGGATATTTCATATGGAACGGCTTCTGTCACTGGTTGACTTTTGCTGCTAAGTCACTTCAGTCGTGTCCGACTCTGTGCGACCCCACAGACGGCAGCCCACCAGGCTCCCTCGTCCCTGGGATTCTCCAGGCAAGAATACTGGAGTGGGTTGCCATTTCCTTCTCCAATGCAGGAAAGTGAAAAGCGTAAGTGAAGTCGTTCAGTCGTGTCCGACCCTTAGCAAACCCATGGACTGCAGCCTACCAGGCTCCTCTGTCCATAGGATTTTCCAGGCAAGAGTACTGGAGTGAGTTGCCAGTGCCTTCTCCTTTAAATATTGATTTATTTCATATTCAATCTGGAAATCATGTAATACAAGTTCTTCTCATTTGTGCTCCTCTGTTAGGATCATTTAGGCTATTTCAGATGTTTTGATTTCCATGTGAGCTTTAGAATTAGCTTATTAATCTACACACACACGTACCCCTGCTGGGATCTCAATTGAGTTTGTGTTGAATCTGTAAATCAATCTGAGAATTTACATCTTAACAAAGTGAAGATTTCCAAGAATACAGTATATGCCTCCATTTATTTAGAACTTACTTTTTCTCAGCGAGAGTTCACAGCTGTTAGTATTGTTTCAGAGGTCCTCAAGACCATCCTCAGTCCCAGTGATTAGCTGGGAGGATTCACAGGACTCAGACATTGTTATACTTGATGGATATTGTCTGTTAACAATGAGGGATACTAAGTAAAATCAGCGAAGGGAAAAGGGCCTGGTGGAAACTAGGTGCAAGCTTGCAGGTGACCTGTCCCAGCGGAGTTACGGTGGAGTTACATCCTAGTGGGATGCATTGAATTCCCCCAGCAATGGTGTGTGACACATGCAAATTGGTGCCAGGGAGCGGAGCTCACAGGGTTGGGCGTCCAGGGTATTTATTGGAGGGGGTCAGTCGCACGGGCGTGCAGTGCCATTGTGAATGACCTCAGCGACTCAAGCAGCTACCGAGATGCTCAGGTGGTGTTTCTCCTTTACGAGGTTAGTGTGGAAAATTGCACTGATTGATTTTAGAGAAGCCTTAATCTCTTCCAGTTCAACAGCCCTCTCCTGCACCCTCTTCTGGAGACAGTGTATCACTGCAGCCCTGCAGGGTCTGGTGTGCCCCTACAGTCACTGCGCTAGCTGTATTAGCATACTGAATACCTTTGAGCCCGGCACTAGACGGTGCCTACAAGCTTAGTCGCTCAGCTATATCCCACTCTTTGCGACCCTATTGGACTGTAGCCTGCCAGGCTCCTCCGTCCATGGGATTCTCCAGGCAAGAATACTGGAGTGGGTTGCCATGCCCTCCTCCAGAAGATCTTCCCAACCCAGGGATGGAACCCCTGTCTCCTGCATTGGCGGGCAGATTCTTTTACCACTGAACCACCTGGGAAACCCACTAGAGCATGTGGCTAGTTACTAAATTGAACACGACTCAGTCCCTCAACCCCAAAGCATATACTTTATGTGAAACAGACAAGTGAAGAGATGATTACACTACAGTGGATTCTTCCAAGTCAGTAGCAATGGAGGGTAAAGAGGCACCTCTGTTCTTTGGGGTGTGAGAGTACATGGGATGTCTTCCTGAAGGAGCAGTAGACGTAGACTAGCCAGGGAACACTAATGATCTAGCTGAGTAGAGATCTGCTGGAGGTACTGGTTGGCAAGCATGAGGGATAGGCTTGGCAGAATGTGAAATGCCAGACTTCATTCTGAAAATTAAAATCATTACTTTTTGCTTTAATAGTCTTTCTTATAAAGATAAATAATTTTTGGTATATAGCAAACCTAATTAACCTGCAAAGATTATTTTTAAAGAAGTATTAGAAATAATTTTGTTTTAAAATTCCAAAAATCCCTGAGTATTATACCATATAGTATAATTTAGATAACAGATAAACAATTTGTGTACTAATCAAATATCTTAACTTGATATGTGCTCTTCAGAAGACTTTTTTAGGCCAAGAGACATTTTTAGAGAAAGATAAAAAAAAATTGTGTAGCTTTCTGTTAATCTTTTTGTGATTGTGATCAAAAGGACTTGATATAATTATCTATATTTTGATCTCTTAGTTCTGGAAAAGAACCTGGTTATTGAAGCAGAATCAAATTTTCAGTAAGAAATACTTAAAAATGTAATTCACTTAGAAATCTTTTAAAGCTCTCTTGGAAAAATTAAGATCTGAGCTAGGAAGAGTTTAGATCTTAGTTTTCAAACACTAGAGTCACCTAGGGGAAGTTTTAAAATTTCCTCTGCTCAGCCAGACCAATTAACCACGAGTCTCTGGGGTGAGACCCACGAGTATTTTTAGAATTCTCTCTAGCTGGCTCCATTGTGCAGCCAAGTATGGCAAACCATCAGTTTTAGACAAATATATTAACAGTGTAATTGTTAAATTTATCAACTGACCCAAATTAAGAAAATTTTAGCTTTTAAATTACCTGTCCAGTGATTAGCAAAATAATTACCATACACTGCAGCAGTGAGATCTAAGACAAAACTGTGTATTTTCAATGACTTATAACAAATTATTTAGTAACATGAGCAACCACAGCTGCTATAAATTGTCCTAGTTTCGTTCTTAAGGAACCAAATTAAAAATGCAAATACGTATTAAGTATTTCTGAGATTTTTGCATTTGAGGACTTGTATTACTTGCATGATTTCTCCTTTTGCATGCACATTTTTCTGCTAGAAGAGGACATTGGAGGGGAAGATAATTATTAAAATGACTCCAAATGTAGTGAGACAAAAAGATAGCCCTGGTAATCAGTTGCATGATCCTCCTGCATCACCCCCACCCCTCCATGCCCCACCCCCTGCTCATTATACTATCGTCCAATTGAGGATTCTTGGGGCGATTTAAAGTTGTAACTAACTAAACTTATGTGTAGAATTTTTAATTTATTTATTCCTATAGAAGAGAAGAAACAGAGTCCTGTTAAAGTAATCCACTTCCCAGCAGTTGAATGTACTATGACAAAAACATCAACGAAGAAAAGCTAACAAAATAATGGATGCAACTGCCGTGAATTCAAAAGGTGCAAAACTACAGAAAAAGTGAGTGCACGCTCTTTCATATTTTACAACTGTCAATGGGAGTCTTAAAAGTCTCAGATTTAACAACTCTCATCAAGGAGCAGAATCAGGCAGTAACCTTCTAAATAGTAAAAACAGATAAACTAGGTCAAATTATCAAGTGCAAAAATCTTATTTTGCTTCCATGGTTGCAACCTTGAGTCTCCTGAAGGGTTTAGAGAATAAAAATCACAGCACACATTACCAACCAACCAACCACAGGAAAACCATTGGCTTCCGAGGTGGTGCTAGTGGTAAAGAACCCGCCTGCCAACGCAGTAGACGAAGAGACACTGATTCAATCCTTGGGTTGGGAAGATCCCCTGGAGAAGGAAATGGAAGTCCACTCCAGTATTCTTGCCTGGAGAATCCCATGGACAGAGGAGCCTGGCAGGGTATGGTCCATAGGGTTACACTAAATGGGACACGACTGAAGCGACTTAGCACAGGAAAACTACATACTGTATATACTCTGTATTTTGTTAAACCTAAGAAGACATTAATTGAGATGTCACAATGTGACAAATATTATGTATTGAGATTTATAAAATATGGTATGTGTATTTATCGTTCAAAAATGAGATAAATGAAATATGCTCTTCAAAAATGAGGAAGTATGTAAATATTCATGTTTATTCATTTAGGAAAGAGACATAATTACTTAACATTTTGAATTATTTCTACAACTAGTGTGGCAAATACAATTAATGCCAGACATTTGAGGTTTTTTTGTAGTTAAGCTTTTTATTATTGTTTTCTTTACAGGAACAGGAATAACCTGAGGATATCTTCAACCAAACTACCTAAAAACAAAAGACCTATTATATAAATTATGCTCTATTTTTGTAATAGATCAAAATACTGTATTGGTGAAAATAAATAGATAACAAAAACAACATACTGTATTTCTATGTTTGCTATCAGACCCCCAAAATACACTTGAATTTATAATTCAGTATATTTGAAAAACAAAGTGAAACACAATAGGCATGCACAATTATGCCAATGTTAAGGATTTCAGATTATACTTGTTAATAGTTTTTCTCAATAAAAATAGGAGCATCACACATTGCTAGGTACACAGAAACATGATTTTGCTCTAAAGAATAGCTAAATTGTTGCAAGAGGTAAGTGCTTCCTAATAGGCCTCCAGTGGAATGTAACGGAGTGCTGTAAGTGTACAGCGTGTTATGCTACATAATGGAGAATTATGGTATTTTGCATTTTCCTTGAAACCATAAATTCTGTTAAGTTGAAAAAAGAAAACAAACAACAAACTCCTCAAAACATCAGATGTAATGACAATCATATTCCCTTGTATGACAGAAGAGTATTAATACATTTTTTTATTTTACTTTTTTTTTTTAATTAAGAACACTTCTTAGGTTTTTTTGGCATTTTACATTCAGTGTCCATTGGCTCCTTCTGAGAGTATCCGTGAAGGCTCGGTAAATTTTGCAGTGAACAAGTAAAAAAGGGCTGGTGTGGGTACCAGTGCCAAAAGGGGTAAATCTTGCTCGAGTTTATCCACTCTGGAAATGGAGATGATCCCATAGGCATGGAGTAGCCAGTGGCTGAAGAGAACAATGAGTCTTTTCTTTCTGACCAGAAGATCATAGCAGTTCTATAAAATTTTGTAAAAGAGAGAGATACAGATTATTGGGCTGAATCAGCTAGATAATTTATTAATTTTAATTTGAAATATATTATTTTCACACAAAATCATAACCTCAGAAGGGACATAGGAAATCACCCCATCTTGCTACTATACTTTACAGATGAGGAAACTCAGGCTTCCTATGTTCAGCACGCAGTGGCCACGACAAGACAGGAGCCCACGTTTCTAGGTTCTGGTCTACACCCCCATTCGACCCTGGAAACACTACGGCTGCTTCTGAAAAATCTGAACTGGAAGGGAACTCCACATTTCATGCCTTCTTCCTGCCCTGATCCACAGCATCTGAGTCTACAGATGGGAAGCAGGCGGTATGTACACCCGATTCCTAGCATTCCTCGAGTCAGCTGCCTGGATACTTAGAAGGGAGCAGAAATGACAGGTAACTACTCTGATTGCCCTTCAACCTTTAACATCACTCTATAATACACAGAAATTGGAAGGACCAAATTATTACAAATAAGTAATATCTAAATGTGCTAATAAACACACTAAAATACAATTTGCAACTGGCTAGTTAACTTTCCCTCATTAAATGGCTCATCAGCTCGGTTCTAGTAAAATAAAGAATTTATGTTTCCCTTAAAATACTGTTAATAAGGTTCAACATTTCAATAATCAAATATTTTCTATGTGGATAAATGATGTGAAATGATTTTTTTCTCTAACATGCTGGAGAGTTAAGCCTGACTAATTTCCCAAGCAAATACAGTCTAGGATACAACTTCATAAACTGATGAGCCAAAAGCTACTGAGTGACCCTGTTTAGCCAAGGATTACTAAAGCAATCAGCTGTAACGTATCATATCATATACTCTACTGTCCTATTCAATAGTCAAATCTATTAAAAAAAAAAAAAGCAAACTCTTTAACAAAAGAAAAAGGACATCCTACCTCTATTTCAGAAGCCGACATGTACACAGCCAGAGTAACCAAAGATAATACTAATATAATGTATGGGAAGGCATAGTCTGAAAGACAAACATTGGTATTATGCTGAATATTAAAATTTCTGAATAAACCATCAAAAAATTCAAACAGTATAATTCTTTTCCTAGACAAAAACCTTCTCAACCAATCCTGTGAGAGATGGAAGCCCTAATGCTCCAAGACAGGGGTCAGCAAACTTTTTCTGTAAAGGGCCAGCCAGATAGTGGCTTTGTGGGCCATGCAGTCTCCGTCTCAGTCAACTAACTTCCACAGTTGCAGTGGGAAAGCAGCCAGGTCATATGAAATGAATGGATGTGTCTGTGTTCAGTAAAATTAACTTTATAAGTTTGTAAGTTATGACCTATTTTATAAGTTATTCAGACAATAAAATTCAAATTTTATCTAATTGTCACATGTCAAGAAATACTACTACTCTTTTGATCTTTCCCCCCCAACAACTGAAAGATGTAAAACTATCCTTGGCCCAGCTTTGAAGACCCTTGCCTTAAGGCTTCCACTGATGTAAAGAATTAACTTCTCTCCTATGCGTACTAGCTATGTATCAAACTTGGGAGAATTGGGAAACTAATCACTCAATTTTTGGTGTTTTGTGGTCCAGTTGAGAAAGGCTATTATATATAAGGGTAATTCGGCTTTAATTAAAAGGTCATATGTCAATAATCCTCAAAGGCTAAATGGATCATTCATTGCTCTTAATGACAAACTTCTAGTCATTTCTACTTCAAATATAGTACAGTAAAAGAATACTTTAAGTAAAATTTTTACTTGAACATATCACTTTTCTTTTAAAATGTTTTAAATGTATACAGCTCACTAAAACAAATGGACAAATTGAAAAAAATCTTGAATTATTTTTATGCAATTATTTTAAAACAACTTCAGTTACTATTAGGTTGGTGCAAAAGTAATTGCAGTTTTGCATTGTTGAACTTTGCTGTTTGATATTGGAATACCTTCTTAAATAAATGTAGTTATGTTATAGATCATTTTAATGTGCATTTCTCATTTTTTCTTGCTAATGACTTATTACTTGCTATGTATTTTGTATTTATTTTATTTATGGAAATGATGTCAGACAAAAAGCAAATTCGAGCAATTTTCTTATTTGAGTTCAAAATGGGTCATAAAGCAGTGGAGACAACTCGCAACATCAACAGTGCATCTGGCCCAGAAACTGCTAACAAATGTACAGTGCAGTGGTCAGTTCAAGTTTTGCAAAGGAGACGAGTCTTGAAGAGGAGGAGCATAGTGGCCAGCCATCAGAAGTTGACAACAACAATTGAGAGCCATCATCAAAGCTGATCCTCTTACAACTACATCAGAAGTTGCCTAAGAACTCAATGTCAACCACTCTATGGCTGTTTCACATTTGAAACAAACTGGAAAGGTGAAAAAGCTTGATAAGTGGGTGCCTCGTGGGCTGACTACAATCAAAAATATCATCATTTTGAAGTGTCGTCTTCTCTTATCCTACACAACAACAACAAACCATTTCTCGATCAGATTGTGACATGCAACGAAAAGTGGATTTTATACAACAACCTGTGACAATCAGCTCAGTGGCTGGACCAAGAAGAAGCTCCAAAGCACTTCCCAAAGCCAAACTTGCACCAAAAAAAGGTCATGGTCACTGTTTGGTGGTCTGATGCCCATTTGATTCATTACACTTTCTGAATCCTGGTGAAACCATTACATCTGAGAAGCATGCTCAGCAAATTGATGAGATGCACCGAAAACTGCAATGTCTGCAGCTGGTATTGGTCAATATAATGGGCCCAGTTCTTCGTGACAATGCCTGACCACAGGTCTCACAACCAGTGCTTCAAAAGTTTAATGAATTGGGCTATAAAGTTTTGCCTCATCCACCATATTCACCTGACCTCTCACCAACCACCTACCACTTCAGGCATCTCGAGAACTTTTTGCAGAGAAAATGCTTACACAACCAGGAGGCAGAAAATGCTTTCCAAGAGTTCGTTGAGTCCCGAAGCATGGATTTTTATGCTACAGAAATAAACAAACCTATTTCTTCTTGGAAAAAATGTGTTGAATGTAATGGTTCCTATTTTGATTAATAAAGATGTGTCTGAGCCTAGTTATAATGATTTAGAATTCATGGTCCAAAACTGCAATTACTTTTGTACCAAACTAATAAAACTATTAATTATTCTGTAGCACAGTAGAACCCATTTGGAACATTGTCAGAAACTCTGAATTATCTATACAAGCCTGATTCCAACTTACTAAATAAATAAATGACTTGTTTGACATTTAGAACCTTTTATTGCCTAAACAGGTTAGGTCCTAACCAACCATTCAAAAAAATCCCAGTTAACTTATAAATAGCTCAACAATGTTACTAATGATACAAATTTAAGACCTCGTAGTAAAAAGGATAAAGAGGACATTTCCAACATGGCCCAAACCTTTGGGGAGCAGAGGGAGGTTCTGGGCTCAAAGTAGAATTTAGAATTGTTCTTATTCTAGGATTGAAGACAATGTAAGATTTTAAGCAACTAGGTCTGAGGGTAGTGCCTAAAAATCTGCATTTTAGTTCTGCAGGTGATTCAGAGGCAGATCACACTTCAAAATGGGCTTCAATAATACTTCCAAGCAAGTAAAAGTTTGTCACTGACATCTTCCTAATTACTCCCAGTGTCTCCTTCCCTACACCCTGGTATCCTGAGCTACCAGAGCCTCTTGCTGCTCTACTTTGCTCAAGCTTGCTATATTCTCGTCGTGGACTAAATGTTTGTGTCCCCCAAAATTCTTATGTTGAAATCCTAACCCTCAATGTGGTAGTATAAGTAGGTAGAGGGCCTTTGGGATGATTAGGTCATGTGGGTGAAGCTCTAAAGAATGGGATTAGTGCTCTTATAAAAAAAGACCTCAGAGAACTCTCCCCTTTTCTGCCATGTGAGGACTCTGAAAGAAGACAGCCACTGATGAACTGAGAAGCAAGTCCTCATCAGACTCCAAATCTGCTGGTGCCTTGCTCTTGGACCTCAGTCTCCAGAACTGCAAGAAGTAAGTCACTGTTGTTTGTAAGCCACCCAGTCTATGGTATTGTTTTATAGCTGCCTGAACTAGGACACCCCTACAAACCAAAAATTATCTCTTTTTCAACATCATAAAATTGAGTTATGATACCCTCTATGACTAATCTCAGCAGACTGCATAAGTTTATAGTTAGTACAAATAAACAATAACTCCTTGATCCTCCCTTGATGAATGTGCTCTGGGTGGAGGCTTGTTAACAAAATTATCTAAAGATGTTCAGTGTGGGAAAAGGCATTTTTCAATATAGGCAGCTACAACATAGGAAGCAATGCTATCTGGAAGTCTCCTTAGGTTAACTTTCCGACCTCTCCCTGCTTTCCACAACTTTCCTCTTTCCCCCATTTCACAACCAAGAGGTTCTCTACAGTAGAAGCAGCTGCTGTCCAGGACACAGGGATCTGAGGGCTGACGATTCCTAAATCTTTAGAGCCTAGTCAGCTCTCCCAGGTTTGTCCAGTATAAATAACTACCTGTGCTCTTTTGGGATCTTCCATGAATACGAACCTATTTGCTTCTTCTAACATTCATTATTCATGCAATCACTAGTTACTACATTAGAAATTTCCTTTATTGTATTCTCCTCCCAACCCCTCAATCCCTGTATTAGTTTCCTAGTTTAGTTAACTCTGTCTTGGAAATTGTTCTTCATTCCTGGTGTTTCTCTGCTAGGTCACACAGTCAGGCTTGGTTTATGGCAGTCATCTCTTAACTGATGCCCCAGGTTCTTTTCCCAGCCAATCCATCTTCCACACTGCTACCAAGTTATCTTTCTTCAATGCAAATCTAGTCATGTTACTCTCCCTCCTGAAATCCTTTTAAGAGCAGGTCCCAAGAATAGCAACTTCAAATGCTTACAGAGGTCAGTTAGGAGAATAAAATTATAGGTTTTCAAACACCATGCAGGCCAAAGGAAACAATATATCTGTCAAATCAGAATATGAGGGCTCAAAGACCCCTAACTAGCCTCCAATTTCCTCTTCCCTTGGCCTTACCCTCAGCTCCACACTCACTTTGAACCAAATTCATTACTAAGCTATAGTACTTGCACAATGATGTCATCTTGCCCATTTCCTTCAAGTCAGAAGCTTGTCCTCTGCACCCTGGCAAGCTCCATGTACAGATGGCATCTAACATCCTTGCAATGTTCAAAGTCACATGCTCAAAAAGTACCACTCTATGTTCTCAGCTACTTGGTATAGCTTTCCTAGCAGTATGTGAGCTCTTTAACACCAACTTTCATTCTCCTTTTGAGTCACAGACCAGTCTAAATAGTTGTTGAATAAATGAATGGATATATTAAAATAAAAAAATATAGAGGATTTTTTACTGTTTCTAAAAGTTTTTTAATAAAGAAACTTAGAAAACTAAGACCTAACTTTATGGTAAACATCATATGATATCAAGAGTTATTTCCATTTGTTATATGTAAAAACCAGTTTTCGTGTTATTTACACTCAGGTTTTGAAAACCTTCCTATGAGGTTGTGAGCATCAAATACAAAATATTTTCTAAACAAGTTAGTTTTGATTAAGAATGATATGTTTTAGCAAAAATATATAGTATGGCTTATTTTCAAGGATAAAAACAAAAACAAAACTACTTTAAAGAACAAGGTCCAATATTATACTCAGAGAAAATATTGTTTATCACATATAATAAATATATTTCATTAACGTTACCCATCAAACTTACATAAAAGGCCTCCACCAACTGCCTGAAGCACGGTTAAAATTGGGAAGAAGTAAAGTGCAGCATAAATACTTTTAAATCGATCAGACTTCCCTAACCCACAGGCAATCTTTTTTACCAGAAGAGGTCGGAGCAGCATCATTAATACCAAGCAGAATGCATAATAGATAAATACAATGGTGTATCTGGAAAATAAAATAGAAAATTGTTACATCAAAAATGTTTTAAAATGTCCTTTTATCATTGATCATTTTAAAATCAAAGATCCTGAAAAAGGTTTAAAAAGTCTACCCATCAAATAGTCAGACTGGTAAAGGCTTGGCCAAAAAGACTCTCATATATTGCTGTAAAGAGCATGCTGGTTCCCTTCTGGTAGGCAGTTTGGAAATGTGTATCAAAAATCGTAAAATGTTTATATCTTTAATCCAGAAAGTTTACTTATAGAAATTAATCAAAGGGAAACAATCAGATATACACAAAAACCTAATGAACAAGCATTTTTACTGAATCACATGATAAAGAAAACTCAGGAAGAAAATATTCAACAATAGGAAAGTGGTTAAATTTTAGAATATATTTTTGCTGGACTACTATGCAGACATTAAAAATCCAATTATGAAAGAAACGTTAACAACAAAACTGTGCCTCATACATTAAATGACAACAGATTATAAATGGCATGTGCATAATATAACTTTGTAACACTCTTTTAAAAAAATACATACATACATACATAAATGCAACTGGAAAGAGATTTTTAGCAGTGATCACCTTAAGAAATGGATTTATAGATTATTTTATCTGGGGTATGCTTTTTCTGTTTTCCAAATGTCCTATAATGTAATTTTTAAAAATCACAAAAAAAGTTGTAAAAAGACAGTCTCTCTCTGTATCAGCAGATTATAGTTTCTAGCTCTTTATGTTGAATAATGGAATTTCTGTACATATATTTCTAACTGCCTTTTCATGAGGATTTAAAATTATTTTTACTATCTTACATGCAAACCCTCTCCTGCACAGAGGAAAGTCAAGGGAAGCACAAGAGTTGTCCCAAATTACTGACCACGTGCCTGTTCACACAGCTCAGTGATCCAGGATCCCTGGGCTCTCATGATGCTTTCAGGTCCAGCCCTGTACTGTACTGCATTATTTCAAGCCTGACCTCTTGGATGATGAGTTTTTTTCTCTTGTTAGGCCTCCTCCTACCAACATCAAAACAAAGTAAAATCTGTCTATTCCTGCAGCTTGTGGTTCCTTAAGAGCTCCAAAAAGACTGTTATTTTAATCAGTTTATATGTATAAATTATATGTCTGGCTGTCTCTCTCTATATATAATTATATACATATAAGGAATAAATAATTTACAGGACTTAAAAGGTAGGCAAGCAGTTAGAAAAGATTCTAATATCTCTATATCTGGATCTTATTTTTAGATCTCATTTTTTGAAAATTATCTTTTTACATACGTGCATTTTTTTTTGGACACTTAGTACTACTAAGACTTGCACAAAAAGGTCTGTTTTGTTCAGCATATTACATAATGGTAAATTTCTGTAACTATGAGAATATAAATACCAGACTCTTCTATTGTCCCTTTACTGAGAAAAACACATCAAAATGAACACCAACAATTCACAGGAATTCTTAAAATGTAGTCTGGGATAATATTATACAAAATCTGATTAATTTGATATTTTTAAAATAAAACATTCTGGTGAAAGTTACATTTATTTGGGGGGGGGGGGGGAAGAACATTAACCCAAGTACTTTAATAATAATGCCAGCTACTTGGAAGTGCTTCCTATATGTAAGGCACACTTATTTAATCCTCAAGGTCACCTTACAGAGTATCATTCTTCCCATTTTTACCAATGGGAAGGTCGAGGTTAACAAGAGGTTCTTAACATGTTCAAATTAACAGCTAACAGGCTTGGGATTCAAACTCCACAGCCTATATTATTTCCTATTTGCTTCTATGTTGTATATCAAAAAGGTTTTCCTTATAATTCCCTTTTTAAGAAACATAGTTTACTTTAGAAGTGCTTAGACACTTCAACATCCACACTAAAATACTTTCACTTCTATTATACTAAGATGTATTTCTATTTCCTCTTATCAGACTATCACTTTAGAAAATAATTTATGTTTATCTCCCCTAGTGCCTAGGAGCCATTTCACAAGGCTCAATCTGCTGAAATGAATGAAATCTACAATCACGATTTAAAAAAAAAAAAGATCTTAATAAATACTTACAATGGGTAGACAGCTTCATGAGTACAGTGCACCGTGGTAACGTAATCTGGACTTGGGTTGTAAAGCATGGTGTACCAATCAGAAAGCATCAGTACTCGACATGAACGGATATAAAGCACACCAACTGGCTCACTCACAAGTAAGGTGATGATAGCTGCCATAGTGCATTCAAACAATGCAGTAATGTGCTGGAAAAGGGCACTGGAACTGATAAAACAAAGGAAGGACAATAACCAGAGAATTCTCAGCATGTAACTGGCTTTTAATAAAACCTGTATACACTTCAAAATATGGATTCTAAAAAGAAGTTGTAACTTATAAATCCTGAAACAAAAAAATCTTCTAAGTAGGTAAGAAAAGCCAAGAACATACAAAAACTACTTGGGAAGAATTTACCCTTGTTTACTAAAAAGGGATAAGTACTTATCCCAGATAACAATGTGCCTGTATTGTCTAAATGTGTAGAAGAGCAGAAATTGGATCTACTTTTATATTCAATATCTCTCCAAGCTATTAAAGATGTCTTAAAAGTTATCTATGCATCATTTTAAATTATTTTAAACATTAAAAGTACATAAAAGACTATATGTAATATACATTAGTTAAAAATATAATAAACATTGTAAGCTTACCACCTAACCTGATAACTAGAACATTAACAACTTATATTTACGTATTCCTCCCCATTCCACATTCCTGTCTCTCCCCTAGAAATAACCATTATATTAAATTGCCTTTATCAGTTTTGCTAAACAGTTTTCATTCCAACTGTATTTATACTTCAAAATCACTATTTAGTTTTGCTTATTTTTCAACACGATAAAGAGATATAACCTTTCTCAGATTTTTTTTTCCCACTCAGAATTACATCTCTAAGATTCATTTATAGCCCTGCTTATAGCTGAAGTTCAGTCATGTTCATTGCTGTATAACATTCTACTTGTGATCTTTCTATTATTTATCTATCCTGCTTTGTTAGTAAAGTATGTTGCAAATGTCTTCCTATCAGTTTATGGGTTGAATTGTCATTTTTCTTTGTGATGTCTTTTTATGAACAAATGTTCTGAATTTTAATATAGTTGGGTTTATCAAATTTTAAATTTCTGGTTAACAGATTCTCACTCTAAGAAAAATATTATCTTGTATTTTCTTCTAAAAGTTTTAAGGTTTTGCTTTTCATGTTTCAATCTTTAATACATTTAGAAGAGATTTCTGTATGTAAGTTAAAAGAGATTTCTGTGTTTAAGTTAGAATATAACTTTAGCTTTTCCTATTTGAATATCCAACTGTCCAGGAGCAGCATTTTATTGAAGAGTTAACTCTTTTCCCCTCATTAAGCTGCCATGCCACCTCTGCCGTAAAAAGTTCCCTATATAACTAGTCTGTTTTTAGGTTCTCTGTTTCATTCCTGGGGTTCATTTATCTATCCCTGAGACAATAGAACGATAGTAATTTCCTGATATTATACATATTCTTCTACTTTTTCAGTAGTTTTGGTCACTCTTGGGCCTTTGAACTTCCATATAAATTATAGAACTAGCTTGTCAAGTTCCACTGTATAAATGCAATGTAGCTTAGCTACCTTGGTCTTGGCTACCTCACAGAATTGTGATTCTATAAATGAAATATAGGGAGGTAACTGATTTTTGTATACTTACAGCCAGCCTCTTAAACTCTCATCATTTATAATATCTAGTCTGTAGATGCTTTTGAGTTTTCTACTTGAACAATGTTTCAGTTATCTACCACTGCACAGCAAACTACCCTAAAACTGAATGGCTTAAAGCAACCACCACTGATTATGTCTCACTATTCTGTGGTTTGATTGGGCTCAACTGAAATAATGGAAAGCAAGTCACAGAATTCTTCCTAGGAATCAAAACACATTCCAAGCAGAATAAATAAAAAGAAATTCACACCAATACACATTATACTTAAGCTTCAGAATACCAAAGATAAAAGAGCTGCTGGTGAGCAGCACCTGTGTGCTGACAGCTGACAGCCAGCACCTATTCCACCATATGAGTTACTTGCTTTGCACACCACAGCCTAGTCCAGCCTCGAGATGAGTGCATCCCAACTCAACATCCTATGGAACAGAAAGGACTACCCAGTTGCTGTTGGCAATTAGCTTTAGGCAACCCAACCCTACTGCCTGCTTTGGCTCCAGCTCAGGGTGGGTTTGCTTGTTCTCTGAAAGAGAAGAGTTCTCAAAGGTCCACCCCACCCCACCCTCATTCCTGTGAGACCAGCAATGTCTTCAATAGCATGTCTCTTCCAGACTTTAGGTAATCCACGCAAGAAGATCACCGAAGCTCCTAATGAGCCCAAGGTGTTGGAAGCAGAACTCCTAAGCCGTTTTACACAGATGAAGACCGAGTATGTAAGTAAATGTGTACACTTTCATATTATAGAACCCAATCTTTTGCCTCTTTATAGAATTCATATTTTTGGAGGCAAAATCCAAACCTTATCGATTCTTCACATGACTTTAGTAACGTTCTTACTGGCTTTCTACTCATCATACTCTCTTTCAATCCATCTTCAGTCAACTATGTAATCTTTTACAAAATGGAATCTGCCTCTAAAACTCCCCTTATTAATCTACTTCAGTGAGTCCCATTTGCCTTTCAGGAAAAACACTTCCTGCCAGCCTTATCGCCCATACTACCTGCCCTTACGAAACTACTTGTTTCCTCACTGCTTCACCCATCCCGGCATGTTCCATGCTCCGCCTCAAAACACATGTCACCTACCTGGCAAATGGTGTATACTTTAAGATCAGATCTGGGGTTATTCCCGGGTCCTAGGAATATTTCCTAAGACTCTACCAGCCCCAGCTTTCTTTATATCTCGGTCTTCTTTAGTCCCTGTTTCTCACAGCATCCTCAGCTCTCATTTCTTGCTTATACTGTGCTCTCTCTTGGCTCTAGATTTTTGCACATGTTTTTCCTGCTGATAAACTCTCCCTTCAATTTCTCTCAAAAAACGACTCATTTTTCAAAGTTCAGCTTAAAATCAGTTTTTTCTCCTGTGAGATCACCCTATTCCCTCTTTAAGCTAGCCTTACTACTATGTACATACCTCTACCGGAGACCCTCACATACTCTGTGACGGTTTGTTTACCTCATCCACTGGACTGTGAGCATCCACACTTTAGTCATCTCTGAATCCCACAACCTAGTATAGCACCTGGCACACTGCAAACATCCCTAAAGATTGTTGCATGAACACATTTGGAAAACAAATTACAAAAGAAGCACAGCTTCTGGCTTCATTACATAAAAATATGCATTTTCTGCCTATCTCTGCCCTGGCCTCAAAGAAAAAAAAATTTAATACTAAACTCTGGGAAAAGCAAACAGGCCACAAAGGAAAGTTTTGATTAGTGTCTAGCCACAGTGTTTGAACTGTGGTGCTGGAGAAGACTCTTCAGAGTCCCTTGGACAGCAAGGAGATCAAACCAGTCAATCCTAAAGGAAATCAGTCCTGAATATTCATTGGAAGGACTGATGCTGAAGCTGAAGCTCCAATACTTTGGCCAGCTGATGAGAAGAACTGATTGACTAGAAAAGCCCTGATGCTGGTAAAGATTGAAGGCAGGAAGAGAAGTGGATGACAGATGATGAGATGGTTGGATGGCATCACCAACTCAAGGGACATGAGTTTGAGCAAGCTGCGGGAGTTGGTGATGGACAGGGAAGCCTGGCATGCTGCAGGGTCACAAAAGAATCGGACACGAATGAGTGACTGAACTGAACTATACATTCTAGGTGGGCACTAGGACTCCCAAGGAGATAAGAATTGATCCTTGAGTATAAAATAATACTACACTTCTTATATGTAAAAGACATATATACATACACTATATTAATCAATAAACAGTATATCTGTGATACTAAAATTTCATGGGGTAGGTGAAATTAGGGGGAAAAAGTATCTTAAAAAGCTCTTTAAGGAGGAAAGAATGAAAAAGTTTGAGAAACATGAGTCTAGCCTAAGACAGGTAGGCCCCTGCTTCCTTGATTCTAAGTGCAATGTCTCAGGAAAGCATAAGAGATGGTCCTTGTATTTCTTGCTACCAACTTCTTAGGCAAAACAGTTATGCAAACTCCTTTTTAAGCCCACCTCCTTTCCTGTCTAAGCACTGATCATATCTCTGCTTTATCCCCAAGTCAAAGCTCTACCTTCTGCTCTGAAATTCTCTCAAACCATATCTGATGTATTAGTTCAAATGTGTTTGGCGAGGTACATTCATTAACCCCACCTCTTCTCCACTCTAAGCTATAAAGTTCCAAATGAGCAATTATTTTACTTTAGCTCCGTTAATCACATTTCTTTTCTCACCCTCATCTCTCATCACTCTACAACAGAAACTAAAAGCTGGATGAAAGCTGCTTTAAAAAAATTTAATGGCTTCTTTTCTGAAAAATAATGAATGCTTTTCCAATGTAAATAGTCAATGTGGACTTATCCGGTAGGTCCAGAAAAGTACTGATTCTACTTCTATCTGACCATCCTCTCCACTTCCATTCCTATCACTGGAGTCTAGCCATCACTACTTTTTGGACAACAGCTTTCTAATATGTCTCACCTCTAATCTGCCCTCCACCGAAGTTATCTTCTTAGAACATACACCCAAGATACTCTTTTTCCAAACAAAACCTTCACCAATAAATCATTCATTGGCAAATACCTAGTATCTATCATGTGCCAGCAACTGTGCTGGTCTCTAGAGATTCCACAGATAACAATGGCCATGACCACTGCCCTCACCGAGCCTATAATCAGGGGTGGGAGAGAACATGAAATGAGGAGACAAACAGAACTACAAACTGTGTTGAGTGCTAAATACAAAGCAACAACAACAAAATAACAGTGCTTTTAAATAAGAAAACTAATGAGGACAGACCTACTTTAGACTGGGTCAGTGAAGGCTTCTCTAAGTAGACATAATTTAAACTGAGATTGGAAGGGGTACAAAGCTGCTAGGTAAAAAGTTGCAGGGAGAAGAGAGTATTGCAGGCAGAGAAGAGTTTGGGGAAAGGGACAGGACCTAAAGCCGGAAAGATGCTGAGATGTTCAGAGGAACCAACAGTCAGGATGGCTGAAATGTACTACAGTAGAATTTGGTTCCTCATTCCCAGTGGAGTAAGGTTCACATCATTACCAAGAACTTTCACATTCTGCCCTCAAGCCCTTTCTCACCTTCCTTTTTATTACCTTTCTCTCATATGCTATCCACACTTTGAACACCCAACTACTCCCACTCCCACCCATAAGAGATCCCATGTTTTACACTTCTATGCCAGTGTTTACACTGTTGCCTCTGCCTGAAATGTTCCTTTTTTGATGTGTTTCAGGTGACACCAGACACAATTTTTTCTCTTCCATTCTCTGTGACTCCAGACCATTTTGTTTATAAAGCTTTCATACACTTTTTGATTCTATATTTTCAAGACTGATTTGTATTATAAACAGTTGTGTACGTGTTTGTCTTCTCTATAAGATTAGGGCTATCAACCACATCAATTATTTTTGTATCTCTTCCCCTGATCTTCTAAACATCAAACACAATGCTCAGTAAGTTTTTGTGGATTTTAGTATGAGTTTTCATAATTAGGTTGCAGCTATAACACTTTAACTACATTATACTAGATTACTAGTATTAAACTGCAAAGTATTTGTTTTAGAACAATAAACAGTTTGTAATCACAGCCAATTCTTTGCAAAAAACCAATAAAGATAATTAAGAAACAAAAATAAAATAAAATATTCCTCCAGCTTCACTCAAGAGTAAAACAAAGGACATTTCCCTTAATATTTACTGAGGCATGCTCTAGCATTGTTTTCTTGCCACAGTCAAAAGTAGTAAGAAGATAAAAGAAAAACAAGCCTGCCACTTGTAAAATAACAGAGGTATAATTACTTGCTAAGGTCTTCTAAATGACAACTATTCCAACATCAGTGCATTCAGATACATTTAGAGAAAGTGCTAACCTCTTTTTCCCGGAGTACCATTCAATGAAGAACCAATGTAAAGCAAGAGGAAGCATAGCCATAAAGCCAAGATAGAGCCAGTCATAAAGTTCGGGAGACTCTGTGCAAGGCTGACAGTATTTCTGTGCATTTGTTCTCTGTCCTCTTGGACACACCTACAATATATAAGAACAGTATTTTATGTACAGATATTATTTTAGAACATTAACACCCTCCCAAAATTGTTCACTAAGACATCACATTTCAGTTTAAACATCTGTTTACATGTGCATCTTTTAAAGATAAAAGAGAAAACATAAATAAAATAAAAAAGTCTAAATTGTATTTGTTATACCTGCATTATGCTCTTTCTACTAAGTTACTAAAATAGTTGACTAAGTTACATGAAAAACCTAGTTATTAACACCATATAAAAACCACAGAGGAATGCTCTGGAGTTGTATTGTTAAATTTTTGTTCAAGTCACTTTTCAATATTAATAAAAAGTATTAGAAATTATTAAATTATCCATTAAAAAATACTTAGTAACTGTGACTGTCACAAAGATGTATTATAGACAATCAATATGATAACACAAATAAGAACTTTATTAATGCCTCCATATTCTTTTTTAAGTTGAAATACATTGAAGAAAAAAGTTATTCTACATGTCCCAATATTTCAAAAGCAAACAGATTTTACAAATAAAATAACATACAAAGTTAAGACTCACCCCACATTCTCCATATATTTCAGTTGAGCCATTTTTAAATAACAGGGTCTTCCCACAGTAAAGTCCAAGGCATGCTGGTTGAATATCGACAGCTTTTTAAAAACAAATGCCAGTATAGTAACATCTTTTGTGATTATAACAAATTAGGTAATAATAGCTGAAACAGTTGGCAGAAATTATCTCAACACAAGTTTCAACGAAAAAAATATGTATTAGATAAAAGTCTTGATGCATGTATTCAGTTTTCCTTTTACACTGTGACACTACTGAAGGTTACATGGAACCTTGTGGCTAATACTGTTCCTTAAGATCAAGGTCTTCATCCAGCAGGGCAGACTCTGACCAGGACTCAAAGCCTAGCCTGGTATGTCTCCAGTGGCTCCAGCCAGTCCCTCACCTTGATTGGATGGTCTAGACATTTGAATTTCCCCCTTTTTAAAAAAAAAAAAACAAAAAACAACTAGAGGCTTAATAGAGGAACTATACTTTTTATTTTGCCCCAAAAGAATATTAAATCATGCCTTAAAACACATGAAAATTATTACCTCCTTCATGAGAACACATTTTAATATCAGAAAATCAGAAAGGACATAATTTCAGAATAGAAGGCTTTTACACTAAATAAACTCACTTTATAAGAAGTTATAAAGTAATTAGTAAGTTATCCTAACTTTGGTGATTTTTGTAGAGGACAGGTGAAAATTCCATCAAGGCTGTCACAGGGCCTCTGACCAGTACTTAGGAAGCACTGCCTTAGAATCAACCCTCTGATCTTAAGCCTTAGACAACATACAAAGCTGCTCTTTTTAACCAAAAAACTCAGGGCCTACAGATTGTCTTTGACCTCACCTACAGGGAAAAGTTATCATCAAAGGAATTTTTTTCATCAGTGACATCTGATTCCCTTCAATCACTGATTTATTCATTCATGCATTAAATGTAATTCCACTGGTAAGGGACCCGGATAGATCCACAGGGGAACATGACAGGCTCTAGCTTCAAAGAACCTACAGCCTACTGTGGAATAAGTCCTGGTCAAATGTGAATTTGGGAAATTATGCAATTTTTCTTGAAAAATCATTTCCCAAATTCTTCATGAATTCACAATCTAGAGACTGCCTGATCCATAATACTTTCTTCTTTCAAATTCGAGTAGACTTTTTTTTTCTTTCTCCTTGTGCTGTTGAGAAAAATAGAGATAGCAGACTAAAACGCCTCAAGTTTACTATTTTCACCTTTGTCAAATTTCTGACTTAAAAAAAAAAACAACCCACAGGCTTCTTTACCTTGGCATTTAAAAAATTTTTTCACTATCACAGTTGCTTCTTTTAATTTATTATTTATGTATTTATATTTATTTTTTTGGCTGCCCTGGGTCTTCGCTGCAGCTCTCTGGCTTGCAGCGAGCTTCTTCCTTGTTGAGGCCTCTCCTTGCGGAGCACTGGGCTCTAGAGTGCTGGCTCAGTAGTTGTGGTGCGGGGGCTTAGTCGCTCTGGGGAATGTAGGGTCTTCTCAGACCAGGGACTGAGCCCCTGTGCCCTGAATTGGCTGGCAGATTCTTAACTACTGGACCACCAGGGAAGTCTAACGCTTATTTTTAAATCAACTGTAATCACAAACTAATAGACCAAAGCGAGTTGTTTCAGATTTTTTGAGAATGCAGAAGTTAAAAATTGGAAACTTCTTCAATACCAATTTTGCATCTAACAGTTGCTTAACTTTTTTAAATACATCTGACTGTAAATAATCTACAATTTCTCTAAATCCAAGACTTGAAAATCAGCAATGATAAACTGAAAGCGAAAGCTTGTTGTTTAGTCGCTCGGTAGTGTCCGACTGTTTTGCGACCCCAAGGACTGTAACCTGCCAGGCTCCCCTGTCCGTGGGATTGCCCAGGCAAGAATACTGAAGTGGGTTGCCATTTCCTTCTCCAATAAGCAAAAGCTTATTGTCCACTAAAAAACAAAAACAAAACAACCCTAGCTCCCACTGTCCGCTCACTTTCCCCTTTTATTTCCTATAGTAAAGGAGATCTGAATTTTTAACTGTTTTACAACCATCATGGTCCTTTGGGAACGGCCCCCAAAACTTACGTTTGATGCTGAAGCAAGACACAACAGTAAAGCAGCATTAATTTCTGTTTCCTTTACTGTTTTCCTGCCCTTAACGCCTGCGGTTTAAATTGTCAAGTTAACCCTCAGGAATGTTAAACAAAGGGACTGAAAAAAGGAATTGAGGTGACATTTTGAATAAACAACAAAGGCCTGGCCCTTCCCGCGTACGCAGCTGGCCTTCTCTTTGCAGTCGGTTCCCCAGTTCCAGTTTTCCTGGAGCAGTGACTATCCCCATCCCACCTCGGTCCGGCCAAAAGCGCGTGGGAACAAAGGACAAGGACTCGCCGCTATACGAAAATCACCCGCTGGAGCCAAGCGTAGGGTAGAAGCAGGGACTAAGATAAACGCTTCCCAGGACCTCGACGACCACTCACCCATCAGCAGCTTGTATGTTTCCTTGGAGAGACTCGGGGATTAGCCGACCAAGCAAGCGCGCCCGGACATCCGGGCCAAAGCGCCCTCTATGGCTCCGCCTCCTGGTAGCCCTGGCGACCGCCCCGAAGCCCCGCCCCTCCTCGCGCTTCCGGGTCTCGGCTCGGAGGCCCCGCCCCTGAAGGCGGTGACACGGCCTGCCTTTCTAGCGCGGAGGGCGCGGCTGGGTTCGCAGTGTGAAGCCCCCTTCGGCGTGACGGTCGAGTTCTCTCCTGGAGGCAGACTATGGCGGGCGCGCTGACTGTGCCCCGGCTGCCTCCACACGACCCGGGGACGCCGGCGCTGTCGGTGGTGGACATGCACACAGGCGGCGAGCCCCTGCGCATTGTGCTGACGGGGTGTCCGGAGGTGGTCGGCCCCACGCTGCTGGCCAAGCGGCGCTACATGCGCCAGCACCTTGACCATGTGCGGCGACGGCTCATGTTCGAACCCCGGGGGCACCGGGACATGTACGGAGCCGTGCTGGTGCCCAGCGAGCTGCCCGACGCTCACCTGGGCGTCCTGTTCCTGAACAACGAGGGCTACAGCTCAATGTGCGGCCACGCGGTGCTGGCGCTCGGGCCGCTTCGCGCTCGACTTCGGGCTGGTGCCGGCACCCCCGGCCGACGCCCGAGAGGCCCTCGTCAACATCCATTGTCCGTGCGGGCTGGTAGCCGCCTTCGTGGAGTGCGAGGGCGGCCGCAGTCGCGGCCCGGTGCGCTTCCACAGTGTCCCGGCCTTCGTGCTGGCCACAGGTAACCGGCGGGACCCTTCCGGCCCTGCAGCCCGGGACCCAACTAATTGCACTAACTGTCTCTGTGGGCTGGAGCCCACGAGCGCAACTAACCCACCCCGCAAGCTTTTACAATCAATCAGAAGGTAATTCTAAATCCCTGCAAGTGTATGTCAGCATTTTAGCCTTGTGAATTTGTGTGGTGCATGCAATTTGATTGAGGCTTCTCTAGTGGCTCAGCAGTAGAGAATCCACCTGCCAGTGCGGTAGACAGGAGGCTGGGTTGGGAAGATCCTCTGGAGAAGGTAATGGCAGCTCACGCCGGTATTCTTGTCTGGGAAATCCCATGGACAGAGGAGCCTGGCAGGCTGCAGTCCATGGAGTCGCAAAGAGTGGGGCACGACTTAGCCACTCAACAACAACAATACTCAAATTGATTATCTTGCAGAAGTATCCGTCTGTGGTTTGGGGAGAGCCTTGAGTACAGATTTCCGTGTTTCCCTTACTCAATGCTTCGTTCCCCTCTCTCAGGCATTCCTGAAGATTTCACAGTTGGATAAAGCAAGGTCCACTTAGGGTCAAGGAAAGTGCAAAGAGCAACCACATGCCCGGCTCCTGGATGGCTCAGAATATACTTGCTGAGCACATTATCGCCCCCTGACAAGTTAGTAAACACAGATTGCTGGAACTCATCTGTAAAAAGTGTCTTCCCCACTTCTTGGGGGAAGAATTAAACCTTTTCAAGAATATACAGCTGTTGCTGCTCTTTTTAAGAACGGGGAAAAAGTGTCTGGGTCCAAATCCTGACTCTTTAAATATGCAGCCTCATTCGCTTCCCATTCCCACTGTGTCTTCATTTTTATCTCAGTTGAGTTTTTTTGAGGATTGTGTATACGCGTATGCAAGGTACCTAGAAGTTTAAAAAATATCTTCCTACAGATACAAAGACTGCGGAATATATCAGGTTGCTAGTTCTGTAGGAGTGCAGAGCCTTGAAAAGGTTTTGGTGGGTTCTCTAGTACAGAGCCTGTATGTCATGCTCAACAGTGTAATTATAATCCTTACAAAGAGGGAGATCCTTAAAAATCCTATCAGTGAAGGCTGAATTCTATCAGAGGAGGCTTTAGTAGTCTGACTAGAACTGAGCTGGGTGCTAATTTAGTCAGTACAGGTATAGGGTTATCACTCCTTTTCTTCAAAGACTTCAAGCCATGCAAATCATTCTGTTAATTTAATCTTGAGCCTCCTGGTGGATTGGGGTTCCCGATTAACCTGTTTATGAATGTTATGAATGATGCAGTAATAGCCCAGGTGTTTGAGAGTCTTAGGACAACCTCAGGCAGCTGAAACACACAAGTTGGTAAAAGAATGCCACTGGGAAAACTGATACCATTTGCCCAGAAGAAATGGTGTCACATTGGATTGGGAGGGCACATGAGGGAGATGAGAATTTATGTTAAGGTTGCATCTTAAAAAACCTCAACTGTTAACTTGCTTGTTACCTGACTTCCCCCTCAGGCCACCCCATCAGTGGATTGGAAGCACTCTAGATTTTGTGGGAAATGACAGCTGGCAGCAGGATCACCAGCTGTGTACGTCATAGTTTGGGGTTGGTTGGGGTGGGAGCAGCCAATAAGACAAGCACAGTAGTTCCTGAAAGCATTCTTGTGTGACCATAAAATAATCAGTGGGCATTAATGGTCACTTTGAGTCATTAAGAAAATGAAATCCTTAAATTCTCTACTTAGAAAGTTGCTTAAAAGGCAAACTGATAGTGTTCAAGATCATTGCTCTGCCCCTTCCCGTCTCTGTAACCTTGTGGAAGGGATTCCATGCCTCAGTGTCATCTATCAAGTGAGGATAACAACAGTCCCCACCTCAGAGTTGCTGAGTTCATTGCTACGCCACCCAGCTAAAGTGAAAACTAATTTTCATCACTGTATTTAAGTACCAGAACAGTATGCAGTCAGTGAATGTTTGTTGAGTAAATAAATGAAATTCAGAGCAGAATATGTTCATTGGTCCTTGTAAGAGCCCTATTCCATCTGGAAGTTAAACTTTGGGCTGTCATATTAATATTTATTGCATTCCTAATCTGCCAAGCATTCCCCACACATTATCACATGGAATTCTCAAAACAATCCTCTTCGGAAGGAAACAATTCCATTTTTTACACGAGGACTCCAAAGCCACACTTAGATTTCCCCATTCTGGCAGTCCCTCATTTCCATCTATTTCCTCAGTCTCCTCTTATTAAACCTGCTTTGCATGTTGGTTGCATCAGCATCAAGATAAAACATTTTTCTCTTTTGCTATTAAGTTCCACTGGCATGTTTTAATCTTGATTATAAATTTGCTCTGACACATTATGTGTTAAAAAGGATTCTGTGATTTTGCTCTGAAACTGATAGCTCCATGGTGTCTTTGTATGACTCACTGTGCAAACCAAGGAGTATAAGAACTATTTTACTTTTCACAACTTAATTTCTAAATTGAGACCCCTTTGCCCTGTTGGTTGACTTTGCTTCATCCTTCCATGGGCCCTTTTCTGATATATGTGTGAGCAAAGGTTTCTTAAAAGTTCCATCTTGGAGACAAGGGCCTTAACCACTTGCATAGTTAACCAGGGAAACATCCTCTACCCCATCCACGTGGCCCCTGCCCCTGTCTCCTCCTCCCTCTTCCTGTTGCTATCTCTGCCACATCCCTTAGCCTCCTCACTGTGCTGTGGGAAAGACCACACAGGTCTGCAGTCAGAACCTTCAGTCTCTTCTTGGCCTAGAGAAAATTTCTCTACTGACGAGGAGGACTGTTCTCCCTTTGGGAAACTTCTTTGCCAGCAAATCTTCCCCTGATAACTTAGATTTCCATGAACCAAAAACAGAAAGACCTGCTTTCTCCCCTGCTTTGCCTCCCCCAGAGGCAGTGATCATTAAGCCCATTTGACTTAGGGAGGAGAAAGAGAAGAAAATGCAAGGAAGGGTCAACAGTTTTAATGTCCCAAAATATCACCAGCCCCATTCCTTGGGAAATACAAATTGAGGATTTCAAACAGCTGCAGTTCAGGTGAAATTTGGGGTATGTCAGGGACTTAAAATACCCAAATAAAAACCCTGATGCAAAATGATACTGTAAAGGCCAGTGATTCTATAATGGCTTTATTCTGGATATTTGCCTGCAGGATACTTCCTTGAGATAAAAATTTCTAGATAAATAAGTATCTGTAACTTGGATAGAAAAATGTTTTTTTTTTTTTCGTTTTGTTTTGACGTTATAGCTGAAGAAAATCAGTTTGTGAATAGGATCCCAAATCCTCACTGTTTTAAACCATTCCCAATAGTATGAGAAGGACCTACATTTTCCTTCATAGTTTTCACACATTCATATCCCAGAATTTCCTCTCTCTCTGCTTCCATGATGTTTTCTAGAAAAGATCCTCAGAATAGTTAACAAAATATGTAAGTATGATTTAGGAAAAACATGGCATTCAGATGTTCTAAAACTTATGCAAACCTCATTGAAGTTAAAAACAGAAAGGTGTACTTAGCTAAAGGTCTGTTATTATTGATGTACATTCATTTTCAAAATTGATTTTTGCTGCATTCCTAAGATAGGAAAAAGTACTCTTAAATACACATGAATTTAAAATGATGTGAATTTTATTGCTGAAATACTAAAAACAAACTTATTTTCAAACACATCTCTTTTAGATCTCCTGGTGGATGTTCCTTGTCATGGACAGGTGGTGGTGGACATTGCGTATGGTGGTGCATTTTATGCATTTGTTAGTGCTGAAAAGTTAGGACTCGATGTTTGTTCTGCAAAGACAAGGGACCTCGTGGCTGCAGCAAGTGCAGTGACAGAAGCAGTGAAGGCTCAGGTCAGTACTGATGCTGCTATCATCGCTGATAGCCTCCTCTGTGACATGAAGGAAATATAAATGACATGTCTCTACAGAAAATTAAATATCTCTACATTTAAATTACTAGTAGTACTAAGAACAGGGTGCTGGTTATAATCTTAAGCTCTAGATCAAGACTACCTGGGTGTTGTAGATTTGCCGTTTGTAACTTTTGTAACCTTGAACAAGTTACATCGCCTCCATGTGCCTCAGTTTTCCTATCTGTAAATGGAAATTATGAAATTGGTGCTTCATAGGGAATTGTAAGAGTAAGTCAGTATGTCTAAAGGACTTAAAATAGTGCTTTCACCATAGTAAATGTTCAACAAGTGACAGCTGTTAACTTTAATAATAACTAATAATAATATAATTTGTGGTTATTTAAACAAATAGAAAATATATTAGATAATATTACACTTCAAAATGCTTTTGATATATGTGGTCATTCTGCAAAACTTAAAAATAATGAATGTCAAATATAGGTTACAAAATAGATTTCATTAAATCTGATCAGAATTTCTGTTATTTCACAGAGAATATTAATTCCTAGTTAGTGAATTTTTTCTATACTGCCGAGAAGTAATAACTCAAGTAACTCCAGTTTGACTTGGGAAAACTGTTGTTATAAAATCAGTTTAGATAATAAGTAATTCTAGAATATTCTTTCACTTCTAGCACAAGTCTGACATTTTACCTAATTGAGACCTATATATAAAACTCATACACATACTTGAATGTTTTAGCATATGAAAATTTAATTATCATTCTAAGTAAAAAATAGGAAAGATAAAATCTAGAATACTTCTACTAATAATTATTTAAGGCCTATTTAACATATCTGAGGCTTTAATTTAACATAATAACCTAAAACTTTATAACCTAAATAGCAAAATGAAAATATATACTATAACCCTGTTCTAAATTATCATTTTTCCAGGACTTCCAATACAAATATGTAGAATTATTTTATCATGAAACTTCTGAAACTCTGGATTTACATCTGTTTTGTGTTCCAGTAAGCAGACAGCTAATAGTTTGAGTTAACAATTTGACACAAAATAATTTGACCTTATTTTTTAATAAAATCAAGAGGAAAAGGCATTGTTTTCTTAATAAAAGGAGGAATTTTGAACTTCCCATTAAAGATAGAATGTCTCACTAAGGTGGTAAGGGGTGGACTTTGAGGGAGGAAGGGTTCTGAGGAAAACAGGAGAAGTTCTGTCAGTGATGAAGCAGGCAGTAGGTCTCCTTTGTGAACTGCTGACCACTCATACTGCTTATGCAGATTTAGGCAAAGGCCATTTGGGAGGGAAGGGGGCTAAAGTAGATGTAATATAAACTTTTCCTTATCCTTTTAACAAACATTTGCCAAGGACTTACTGTATGTCAGACACTGTTAGATGCTGGAGACCAGAGGAAGAACAAACCCCATCACCTTCAAGGAGCTCAGTCTAGTGGCGGAAGCATCCCTGTGTGCAGTGTGATGTACTGGTGCTATCATGGAGCGGGGCATGGGGTCTTTAAGGGAATGGAAAACAAAGGTCCAGTATACAGGCCTGGGTTTAACTGGGTTATAGATGGACTCCTTGGATTTTAAGACTCCAGTCTATTCTACTGCTTTAAATGATAGGTAAGTGGTAGGGGAATGTACTAACCATCGGGATACAATAGAAGTAAGATTATAGTTATCTTGGCCAGGCTAACAGACGTTACAGAAATCCAGAAGTTAAACAACCAGACCTCCCAAGAAGAATAGGAAGCATTGCACATTTGAGCCTGACCAAGCTTTACTGCTCGTGTGACTTAGCTGCCCTGCCATTGCCTGCTTCTGTGTGTACCTGCTGCTTTTTATGATATTGACTTTAGTCCTTTATAATAAGCCTTTTTGGCCCCATCCAGTTGCTTGTCTTAACCTAATAGCTTTTGAAACCTTATACTTTTTGCTTGCTCATGGCCTCTTACAGTTCTTGTGTTTATCAGTGATATTAATTTCAGCTCTAGATACTCATTGCTTGACTTTTCTGCATTATCCTCTTCAAGTTCCTTAGGGTGAGGAAAGGATTGCCTTTCTCTTCCTGTTTGAGCAGCCATGGCTGGCCTGTGAATTGACTATCCTGGGGTCAATGCTGAGGTCAGTGCTTCAAAGGGTGCATATGTTTGGAGGTTAAGTGTATGAAATACGGCTGTTCCTTTAGTAGAGGATATGTGCAGGATGACTTCCTTAGAAAGGGCTCTAAGTGTAAGAATCATAACTTCCAACAAAAGTATCTTTATTCATCTAGAAAAAGATGTAATTTCTAATATCAATATTTAGTGTTGTGACCCAAAAAATATTTTTTAAAATGATAAAGATGGAAAAATTATATCTAAGAGTACCCCATATCTGTTATTTAAAAGATAAATTTGAATGAAAATATTTATTTTACATGTGTTTGTTAATTATTTTATTTACAGTTTAAAATTAATCATCCTGACAGCGAAGACCTTGCTTTTCTATATGGGACTATATTAACAGATGGAAAAGACACTTACAGTGAGGAGTCAACCACCAATATCTGTGTGTTTGCAGATGAACAGGTATTAAAGCTGGGATTTTTAGGCACACAGCCAGGTAATATGGAACTAGAACACTGTGAACACTATCTTCATTTATTCTGAAACAGGTTGACAGAAGTCCTACTGGCTCAGGAGTGACAGCCCGAATTGCCCTTCAGTATCACAAAGGGCTTCTAGAACTGAACCAGACCAGAGCCTTTAAAAGCAGTGCAACTGGCTCAGTATTCACAGGGAAGGCTGTGAGGGTGAGTGGTACCTGTAGGTTCTTGTCTGTAAATATCTTACTTTTGATTCTGGAGACCTAAGTTGGATGTTAGATAAGTTTCTTCATTTAGCTCTTAGAAGAGAATTTTAACACAGGCCTGAGAAAACTTCTGTTCAACTAGGATATTGGTTTCCAAAGTATGGAAAGGACGTTGGGGTCCTATTCATGGGTCCATAAGGTCAAAGCTATATTCATAATAATACTGAGATGTTGCTTGCTCTTCACTTTCATTATTTCACAAATGTACAGTGGAATTTTCCAGGAGCTACATGGTATGTGATATCTTAACTGATTGAATGCAGAAGCAAATATGAGAATCTAGCTGCCTTTGGTTAAGCTAGACGTTAAAGAGGTTTGTTAAAATATAAAAAATGCCAAGTTTCTCATTACATTTTTTTTGTTGGCAGATGTAGCCATTTTCACAAAAATTTGTTTATTACAACATGCAACAGATTTATTATTTGTAAATGAGTTAATGAACAAATATGTTTAATTTCCAATATAGAAAATATTAATTGGTATAACCTAAAAAACTCTTTGAGGTCCATATTCATTTTGAGGTCCATATTCATTTTAGGATTGTTTGTTCTGGTTCTGTAAAAAATAGCCTAGGCATTTTGATAGAGATTGCATTAAATCTGTACATTGCTTTGGGTAGTATGGCCATTTTAATAATAATATGTTTTCCAGTCCAAGAGTGTGGAATATCTTTTCATTTCTTTATGTCATCTTCAGTTTCTTTAATCCATATGTTATAGTTTTCAGCATATAGGTCTTTCACCTCCTTGGTTAAGTTTATTCCTAGGTATTTTTTGACCCAGTTTTAAATGAGATTTTTTTTTTTTTTTTTACTTTTTCTGATATTTCATTATTAATGTATAGAAATGTGACAGATTTCTGTATATTAATCTTATATCCTGCAACTTAGAACTTTATTAGTACCAATAGTTTTAGGGTGGAGACTTTAGGGTTCTCTATATAGAGTATCATGTCATCTGCAAATAGTGACAGCTTACCTCTTCCTTTCCAATTTGGATATTTATTTTTCATATCTGATTGCTGTGGCTAGGATTTCTGATACTAGGTTAAATGGAAGTGGCATAAATTGGCAACCTTGTCTTGTTTCTGAATTTACTGGGAAGGTTTTCAGCTTTTCACCATTGAGTATTATATTGGCTGCAGGTTTGTCATAAATGGTCCTTATTATGTTGAGATATGTTCTCACTATACCCACTTTGATGAACATTTTAAATTATGAATGGATGTTTAATATTCTGGAATGTTTTTTCTGCATCTATTGAGATGACTATGTGGTTTTTGTCTTTCCTTTTGTTAATGTAGTGTAGCTCATTGATTGATTTGTGTATGTTGAACCCGTGACCCTGGTATAAATCCAGCATGATCATGGTATATGATCCTTTTTTTTTGTATTGTTGGTTGGTTGAGGATTTTGGCCACTATATTCATCAAAGATATTGACCCGAATTTTCTACTTTTTTAGTGTCTTTGTCTGGTTTTTGTATTAAGGTAATGGCTGATGATGTCCTCAAACCTTAGGGTATAAAGAGATCCTGAGACCAAAATGTTTGAGAACCATTAAATTAGGTTTTGGATTTTTTTTTTTATTCTATAAGGAATATTCCATTTTATATAGTAAGATGTGAAAGTGCTGAAAAGTTGTGGAAAGTAGAGTTCTTATTAATATAGTGCTAAGTATCTTCAGTCATGTCCAACCCTTTGAGACCCCATGGACTTTAGCCCACCAGAGTCCTCTGTCCATAGGATTCTCCAGGCAAGACTACTGGAGTGGGTTGCCATTTCCTTCTCCAGGGGATCTTCCCAACCCAGGGATCCAACCAAGGTCTCTTGAGTCTCCTGCATTGGCAACCGAGTTTTTACCACTAGTGCCACCTGGGTACCCCTTATTAATATAATGTAATCAAATTTTAAATGTGCTAGCAGAGCTAATTAATGAATTTACTCATAGTAGTAAGTGAAACCGACTGTCAGTTCAGTTCAGTTCAGTCGCTCAGTCGTGTCCGACTCTTTGCAACCCCATGAATTGCACCACGCCAGGCCTCTCTGTCCATCACCAACTCCCGGAGTCTACCCAAACCCATGTCCATCGAGTTGGTGATGCCATCCAACCATCTCATCCTCTGTCGTCTCCTTTTCCTTCTGCCCCCAATCCTACCCAGCATTAGGGTCTTTTCCAATGAGTCAACCCTTCGCATGAGGTGGCCAAAGTATTGGAGTTTCAGCTTCAACATCAGACCTTCCAATGAACACCCAGGATTGATCTCTTTTAGGATGGATTGATTGGATCTCCTTGCAGTCCAAGGGACTCTCAAGAGTCTTCTCCAACACCACAGTTCAAAAGCATCAATTCTTCGGCGCTCAGCTTTCTTCACCGTCCAACTCTCACATCCATACATGAGCACTGGAAAAACCATAGCCTTGACTAGACGGACTTTTGTTGGCAAAGTAATGTCTCTGCTTTTAAATATGCTATCTAGGTTGGCCATAACCTTCCTTCCAAGGAGTAAGCGTCTTTTAATTTCATGGCTGCAGTCACCATCAGCAGTGATTCTGGAGCCCCAAAAAATAAAGTCTGACACTGTTTCCACTGTTTCCCCATCTATTTCCCATGAAGTGATGGGACCAGATGCCATGATCTTAGTTTTCTGAATGTTGAACTTTAAGCCAACTTTTTCACTCTCCTCTTTCATTTTCATCAAGAGGCTCTTTAGTTCTTCACTTTCTGCCATAAGGGTGGTGTCATCCTCATATCTGAGGTTATTGATATTTCTCCCAGCAATCTTGATTCCAGCTTGTGTTTCTTCCAGCCCAGCGTTTCTCATGATGTACTCTGCATATAAGTTAAATAAGCAGGGTGACAATATACAGCCTTGACGTACTCCTTTTCCTATTTGGAACCAGTCTGTTGTTCCATGTCCAGTTCTAACTGTTGCTTCCTGATCTGCATACAGGTTTCTCAAGAGACAGGTCAGATGGTCTGGTATTCCCATCTCTTTCAGAATTTTCCACAGTTTATTGTGATCTACACAGTCAAAGGCTTTGGCATAGTCAATAGAGCAGAAATAGATGTTTTTCTGGAACTCTTGCTTTTTCGATGATCCATCGACTATAGTATGATTAAATTGCATCTGGTAAATTAATATACTCACAAAGAGTCCTTTAATATAGCAAATAATTTATCCTAATAATGATTTTAAATCTAATATAGCTGTTTTAAAGTTTTGTTTTCTGAATACTGAATTATTTTTAAGTTAGGGATTTCTACACAATACAATGATCTTAATGGAATACCATGTTATATGCAGAAATTTGAAATACATTGTCTTCAAGTCTGAGATTTAAGATAAAATATTTTATTGGGTGCTTCACTACGTGTTAATTTCCAAGCTCAGCCCTTCATATATACCATCTCATGTAATTCTCACGAGAATCCTATGAAAATTTAGAGTTTAGATACTTTGCCAGAGGTCAAACAGACAGCAGAGCCAGGCTATGAAGATGGGTCTCTCTGAGCAGACCCTGTACTATTAAACACTGTATTTTCTTGCTCTTAGGCAAAACATTTGATGCAGATGGGCGGTTTCACCCATGTGAGAATGAACTCTCTTTTCAACCACCCAAATCTTCATCCCTACCATGCTTATCTGTGCCTCTCTCCCGAGTCTAACACTGTTCACTAAACTCATTTCAAGATGATTGTCCCAGAGATACCTCAACTCATTAAAAAGTTCTTCCTTCCTAAATGTGTTCTTTCCTATCTCATTCCCCACCTTGGTTAATGGTGGCACAGCTGCACTTCCAGGCTAGACACTGTGGTCATATTTAACTCATCTGTATTCTCACCACCTGTGTACATCAGCCCCCAGGTCTATCAATTCTGCCTCCAAAGTATCTCTATATTTTGTTCTGCATTCTCACTAAAAACTGCCCTCCTGTCTCTAGATTTAATTGATGAATTAAAGTTACCTCTTAACGGGTTGCTGGGTTTCTAGTCTCTCTCTTCCCCTAGTTCCCCACTTTACAGCTAAACTTAATCTAAAAACATGAATACAGTCACTTACCTTAAAAGCCTCCTAATTGCCTATATGATTGCTGTGCTCAGTTGTGTCCAACTCTTTTTGACCCTATGAACTGTAGCCCACCAGGCTCCTCTGTTCATGGGATTCTCCAGGCAAGAATACTGGAGTGGGTTGCCATGCCCTCCTCCAAGGGATCTTCCTGACCCAGGGATCGAACCCACATCTCCTGTGTCTCCTGTACTGCAGATGGATTCTTTACCACTGAGCCACTGGGGAGGCCCACTTGACTCTTGGATTCTCTTTAAAATGATAAAATTTGAGAATACAACTTTTAGGCTAGGTAAACTATGCGGGCAATACCTTGATATTCTCCTTTCATCATCTTTTTTCAGGAAGCAAAATGTGGTGATTTTAAAGCTGTCATAGTGGAAGTATCCGGACAAGCACATTACACAGGTACCGCAAGTTTTATAGTAGAAGATGATGACCCACTGAGGGATGGATTTCTTCTCAAATAACTTCTATGGCTTGTAAGGGCTTTCTTTTCCTAGAAATTGTCATCACTGGTAATTTTTCTCTGAATTATGTGGAAAACTATATCCAAATTGTACACGTAAACCAACTAAGATTCTAAAATACTGTGGCTAAATATAAACTCATTATTCCTCAGTTTGTACATGTATATTGGTATAACTATTACTTACAGAATATAAAGTATCCAAAATGCAGAATACTTTTCTAATTATTAACACATCAGGTAAAATTAAAACCTTAGTTCTTCTTACTTACTTAGTTCTTATTACTCTATGGTAGTCACTGTGATATTTTGTTTTAAATGCTCTAAGCTTGAATTGTAGCCCTCACAACAATGGGTCTTACAAGTTCATTATTTTAGTCTTCCAGTTTTTTAGTAAAATCATGCCCTCTCTCTGGAGAAGAATATGGCATTCCACTCCAGTATGCTTGCCTGGAAAATTCTACGGACAGGGAGGCCTGGTGGGCTTCAGACTATGGGGTCACAAAGAATCGGACATGACTGAGCACACAGTACATGCCCTCTCTCTAAGCAGGATGCAAAGGAGACATATTATTATAAAGTCCTCAACACTTAGCAGTCATAAACTGGGAAGGAGAGGGGTGGTCAGCTTCTTTGGGTGTAAGCTGTTGTAGCTGCTGCTGGGATGTCCTCTAAGCTGCAAAGACCAACTCCTATCCCCGTGAACTTGAGAGAAGACCAAGAATCAGGCTTTTGATATATCATTAAGGTGCTTATAAAAGGGGTTGTTTATTGCATTATTTAAGTATAGGTATACGTTGGAGTCAATCAGTGAATCTCTATAGTGGGGCAAATCTCATACTCTACCAACTACATGCTAGGTCATTTAAAACATAAAAGAAATGTTAACAGTTGACATTCTTGCTAGTTAATTGTCTGTGAGTCTGTTAAAAAAATAAAAATTGATCATTATCAGTCATTATAAAATGAAATACTAAAAATTAATCAACATGTGATTCTCTCAATATTCAGTAAACTTTTTTTGAGGTAAGTAGTAGTAGTTCTTTTTCTTAGCATACAGACAGTGAAGTAATTAATTCATTTCAGCTGGCTCTGTCATCCAGCAAGTCTGTACAGATTAGGTCTGTGATTGAATTACCTGTCCAAAATGAAGGCTATAAAGTTAATGTTCTTGATTTCCTTATTAAATGCACAACAATTAATGTTTTCCACTCATTATCTCTTTAAATTTGTGGTAAAGAATTCATTTACCTCCAAAAAAACACCTAAAGAGATTTTTCTCTACTTTTTTTTTTTTTGGCCAGAGAAATATTTTTTTCTTTTTTTTAAAGTTTTTTTTTTTTAATTGAAGGATAATTGCTTTACAGAATTGTGTTGGTTTCTGCCAAACATCAATATGAATTAGCCATAGGTATATATATGTCCCCTCCCTCACCTGTTATACTTTTGAAAAATAGAAACAGAACCACTAGTTTTCTCTCTAAATTTCACAAATCACATTAATTTTTTTTAAAAAATGAAGACTGACATTTAGTAGGTTTTACTGTTGTTTCAAAATTCTCTACAGACAGTGAACCTTCTGATCAACTGCACCCTGGCTGGCACTCTCTCTGCCCGCCCCTGGTATGCCACTATGATTATCTCATTTATGAATATGAGAGAAATGGAAGTCAGATGTGTTAAATTACTCTCTTAAGGTCACATTTGGGGCTTCCCTGGTGGCTCTGTGGTAAAGAACCCGCCTTCCAGTGCAGGAGACACAGGTTCGATCCCTGGGTCAGGAAGGTCCCCTGGAGAGTGAAATGGCAACCTACTCCAGTATTGTTGCCTGGGTGGCAAAAGAGTCAGGCATGACTTAGCAACTGAACAACAACAACAAGGTCACATTTGGGGCTGTCATTCTAGCTCTGCTGACTCCAGGTCCGGTATTTTCCTGCTACACTTCCTCCACTTCTGAGACAGGACAGCCAGAACTTGTTTTATGATATAGTATTTTAACAAAAATATTCTGTTTCTTAAACGTTGAAAAATAAATACTGCCTAAATCTTCCTAAATTCTAATCCAAACTAGAGCCAAATCCATGCAATAATATTCATCCCTTCTGTATTTCACCGTGCCTTCCACAGAGTCAAAACCACTAGGGAAATCAACAGCTATTCCTCTTGCTTCCATGGGTCTAATCAGTCGTGAAGCCTTGTTGATTCTGCCTTCTAAATACTATTCACTTCTCTCCCTTCCCATCCTTGCTAAGGGGCCTGCCTCATCACTAAGCTCCTTCAAGCAACCTCCTTGCCCTCACTGGTTCCTTCCTCTAAGCTATTACCAAGTATCATCATAACGAAATGAAACAAACACCCCTTGTGCACCTTCTCTCTTCAGCCTGCTGTCTGTCATGCTTTTTCCTTCCTTTTATAGTTAAGCTTCTAGGTTCCTTACTCTCTTCTCATTAGTATATATTTTTCATCTTCCATTTGCTACTCAACTATTATAGTCTGGTTTTGACTTCATTACTCATTGGAAGCTATGCTTGATCTATCCTAGATTTAATGGTCACCCACGGGTTTATATGTTAAAAAGCAGAGACATTACTTTGCCTACAAAGGTCCATGTAGTCAAAGCTATGGTTTCTCCAGTAATCATGTACAGATGTGAGAGGTGGACAATAAAAAAGGCTGACCACCAAAGAATTGATACTTTTGAACTGTGATGCTGGAGAAGACTCTTCAGAGTCCCTTGGACTGCAAGGAGATCCAACCAGTCTATCCTAAAGGAAATCGTCCTGAATATTCACTGGAAGGACTGATGCTGAAGCTGAAGCTCTGATACTTTGGCCACTCACTGGTAAAGACTCTGTTACTGGGGAAGATTGAAGGCAGAAGGAGAAGGAGATGACAGAGGATGAGATGGTTGGATGGACCACTGACTCAATGGACATGAGTTTGAGCAAACTCCGGGAGATGGTGAAGGACAGGGAAGCCTGGTGTCCTGTAGTCCATGGGGTTGCAAAGAGTCAGACACGACTGAGCGACTGAACAACAACAAGAGTTTACATAATCCATGTTGGATGCTGGTGCGTGCTTCCGGCAGGCAAGTGTGGTACATTTTGGAGCAGGAACTTCTATTCCCTTGGTGCAGAGCTCCAGAGAATAGGAGCCAGGAACTTGGGTTCTATCCTTGGCTTCTTGTTTGTGCTCTTTCGACCCGTCTGCTGATGCTCTGAGGTGGATGTCTGTGGATTTGGTCAGCACCATTCCTCTCCCCTTCTTTTATCAACAACACTCTCCTTTTCCTTTGGGAAACTATCCATCCCCAGCATGTAGCCTTGCTGAGGCTGGCAGGCAAGGAGTAGTCCAGTCAGACTCTCCCCACCAAGACTTGGGATCTTGCAAGAAATGACATAAGGTCTGAAAAATGGTTGAAGCAGACTTATTCCTGTAGATCCCTAAAGAGATCACTTTCTGCTATCTCTACCTGTGGAGTTGCCCTGACTTCTCTTGCTCCTGGAGTTCGCTGTTAGACTATCCTTTTGAACTCCCCCTATCCTTCTAGCCAATTCTGTTTTTGCTTAAATGAGGCAGAAACCTCATTGTATTGCTTATATCCAAAGACCCCAATCCATACACTAATCCTTAAAATCTCTTCCCCTCCTTCACTGTAAATGCTTAGTTCAGATTCTTGTCATTTTTCTCCTGGGCTATTATAATACCTTTTCTTAACTGGTCTCCCAGTTGCCAGACTCTTCTATAGTCATTATATGTTTAAACATCTATGACATTGTAATATATTTATGTTTGCCTAAAACTGTAAGGTTCTTTGAGCTGGGATCCTTGTTCCTGAAAACCTAGTACAGAGAAGGTTTAAAAAAAAAAAGCACAAAACTAATCTATTATATATTTTTGTCTTAGTTCAGTGGTTTTCAGCTGAGGTTGGCCCCCCTCTCACCCTCTTCCCCAACATTTTGCAATGTCTGAAGACATTTTTAGTTGTCACTACTGCCATCTCATGGGTAGTGACTAGGGATACTGTTAAAACACCCTACAATGCATAGGGTAGCCTCCACAAGGAAGAATTATCTGGCTCAAAGTGTCAATAATGCTGAGACCAAGAAACCCAGTCTTATTTTACCACCTTGCTGTGCTGTGTTTAGTTGGCTCAGTTGTGTCCGATTCTTTGTGACCCCATGGACTGTAGCCCACCAGGCTTCTCTGTCCATGGGGATTCTCCAAGCAAGAATACTTGAGTGGGTTGCCATGTCCTCCTCCAGAGGATCTTCCTAACCCAGGGATCGAACCCAAGTCTCCTGCATTGCAGGCAGATTCTTGACCATTGGACCCAGCAGGGAAGCCCTTTTACCACCTTAAATGAACTTTATTTATACTGTAAGTTTCCAGTAGGATATTTTTCCTCACCCAAATGAGGACCCAAAACACTAATATTGTTGATACTGAGACCTGAAAGTATACTAGTCATTCTTTAGATCAGTGTTTCTCAAACGTGCATCAGAATCACTCGCAGGGCTGGTGGCTGGGCTCCATCTGCAGAGTCTCAGATTCAGTAGATTTGGGGTAGGGCCTGAGAATCTGCATTTCTAACAAGTTCCCAGGTCATGCCGATGTTGCTGGTCCAGGGTCCACACTCTGCAGACCACTGCTTTAGAGAACCTAAGGGTTTATTACACTTTCCCCCGTAAGATGCCATGCCCAGAAACTTGAGATGCAAGCTTCCCTGAGCAGGCAGACCCTTCCTGTTCCTGAAATCTTCCTGCCAGATACCTGGAGCTGCATCTGTGGCGACTCCAGCACCTGAAACTCAAAATATACCACCTTCCAGAGAACTGACAAAGACTGAAAGCAGGGCAAGGAAGCAGTGACTCTCCCCTCTTCCCTGACATGTAGAGACAGTAACGGTCCTGAGGGCCAGGCCCTTGAAAACAAGGTGACATCCCTTCTCCAGGATCCATATCCTAGCTCCTCAGAGCACCTGTATCAGAATCACACTGAGGATTTAGATTCACGGGCTCATCCTCAGTAATCCTGGGAGTCAGCCAGTGACTGCATTTTAATAAGCTCACATCAGTGATTCTCAAAGCCTGGTCCTTGGACCAGCAATATCATACACCCAGTAACTTGTTAGAAATGCAGATTTTCAGACAAGACCCCATACCTACTGAATCTGAACCCCTGAAGTTAGACCCAGTCACTTGTGTTTTAACAAGCCTTCCAAGTCAGCAGTCCCCAACCTTTTTGGCACCAGGGACCGGTTTCCTGGAAGACATTTTCTCACAGACAGAGCTGGGTGAGGCAATGGTTTAGGTTTCACCCCCTGCTCACCTGCTGTGCGGTCTGGTTGGAACAGGCCAGGAACCCCTACCCGTCTGTGACCTGGGGCTTGGAGACCCCTGCTGTAGGTGACTCTTGCCTGCTCAAGTTTGAGAATACCTGGTTTAAGTCTTTCTGCTCCCTCATGTTTAAGATCTCCGAATTTAGACTGTTCTACTTAAGGTTCTAGATTCCTTTCCTACTTGGAGATGCCAGAAGCACCCACAAGAAGCAAGCAACCCCCTCTCCCCTCCCTACCTCTGTCGAACGCGTATATCGAACCAGAGAGTGTGAGAGTGAATTGAATTTGGCCATCTATATGAGGGCCACTCCCGTTTTAATCTGGCCGGGCAGTGGTCCCCAGGAGCTCCACCTGGCACTCTATGAAGCCCACCCACCCTGGCCGCGAAACCTCACGGAGAGGTGATGTCCTGGACACGCTTTTCCAAGGGTTCTCGGCCCGCGCGGCCCGCCCCGCGCTCCTGCGTAAACACGCGGTTCCCTCGGCAACGCCTGGAACGCACGTCAAAGGCTCCGCGAGGCTTGGGCGACGGTCACCCCTCCGGCCGAGCGCGACTCCCGGCAGAGACCTCTCGGCCCGGCCCCGAGCCACCTCGGGCTTGCGGCCTCCTTCTCTGGTGCGGGATGAGGAGACCTGCGGCCGCCGCGGGGCCCCATGGAGCAGCAGCCGCCGCCGCCGCTGGTCCGCCCGCCAGTGAGCACGGCCTCATCGGGCAGCCCGCACCCCGGCGCCCCCTCCTCGGCCGGCACGCCTGGCGGGACTTCCTCCGCGGCGACGGCGGCGGCGGCCGTGCTTTCCTTCAGCACCGCGGCGGCCGCGGCGCTGGGGAACCGGAGCGACGCGAGCGGGGCCGACAGCACTGGCGCCGCGGCCGGCGGCGGCCTCGGCGGGCGCGGGGGGCGGCGGGGGCGGCGGGGAGGCCGCCGCTGGGCCCAGAGCCGGCGCCGCTGCTGTCGCATGGGGCGGCGGTGGCGGCCCAGGCGCTGGTCCTCCTGCTCATCTTCCTGCTGTCTAGCCTGGGCAACTGCGCGGTGATGGGGGCCATCGTGAAGCACCGGCAGCTCCGCACTGTCACCAACGCCTTCATCCTGTCCCTGTCCCTGTCGGATCTGCTCACGGCACTGCTCTGCCTGCCCGCCGCCTTCCTGGACCTCTTCACGCCGCCGGGGGGCCCGGCGCCTGCCGCCGCCGGCGCCGCAGGGCCCTGGAGCGGCTTCTGCGCGGCCAGCCGCTTCTTCAGCTCTTGCTTCGGCATCGTGTCCACGCTCAGCGTGGCCCTCATCTCTCTGGACCGCTACTGCGCCATCGTGCGGCCGCCGCGAGAGAAGATCGGGCGCCGCCGCGCGCTGCAGCTGCTGGCGGGCGCCTGGCTGGCGGCCCTGGGCTTCTCCTTGCCCTGGGAGCTGCTCGTCGCGCCCCGGGAGGCCCCGGCGGCGGCGCAGAGCTTTCACCGCTGCCTGTACCGGACGTCTCCGGACCCCGCGCAGCTGGGCGCGGCCTACAGCGTGGGGTTGGTGGTGGCCTGTTACCTGCTGCCCTTCCTACTCATGTGCTTCTGCCACTACCACATCTGCAAGACTGTGCGCCTGTCGGACGTGCGCATGCGGCCCCTGACCACCTACGCGCGCGTGCTGCGCTTCTTCAGCGACGTGCGCACGGCCACCACCGTGCTCATCATGATCGTCTCCATCATCTGCTGCTGGGGGCCCTACTGCTTCCTGGTGCTGCTGGCCGCCGCCCAGCAGGCCCAGGCCGCGCAGTCTCCCTCTCTCCTCAACGTGGTGGCTGTCTGGCTGACCTGGGCCAACGGGGCCATCAATCCTGTCATCTATGCCGTTCGCAACCCCAACATTTCGATGCTCCTAGGGCGCAACCGGGAAGAGGGTTACAGGACTAGGAACGTGGACGCTCTCCTGCCCAACCAGGGCCGGGCTCTGCAGGCTGGAAGCCTCAATCCCCTTCGAAACCGCTATACCAACCGCCTGGGGGCCTGCAGTACGATGTCCTCTTCCAACCCGACCAGCGGGGTGGCAGGGGACATGGCCATGTGGGCTCGCAAAAATCCAGTTGTACTTTTCTGCCGGGAGGGACCACCAGATCCTGTGACAGCAGCGGCTAAACAATCTGAAGCCGGGGATACCAGCCTCTAAGGAGGGTTGGGAGGCACAGCTTATGAAGGCAGGTTCCCACCCACTTCGATTAACTAACAGGGAGAATCGTGCATTTCATAAAGCCAAATGTTTAAAAAAGAGAGGGGAAGGCTTAGCCCTTCCCTCCAAACAACATAACAAGACAATGTCCTTTCCTTCAGAAGTGCCAAAAGGAATGTAAACTGCAAAAATTAAAACGATCTTACACCACACAACCAAGCATTGTGAACTGTCAGTGCCCAAAAGGACAAAAATAAAATTCACAATTACTGAAAAGCTCATATTACAGGAATCACACTGTGAAACAAACCAAAAAACTCATTGAATGCAACTGGTATTTGTTCATATACATAGAGTTCCAGGAAAGAATGAAGACCTTAAGAACTGCTTGAAGGCCCCTCTAAATCACCAGCATTCAACGGAACTTCAGATTTCTAGAGCCTGCACCTCTGACACATGCCTAGGGTGCTTAGGTTAGGAGTAGAAATTTTTATCTGGCTTTACACACTTTGGTGCATTTCCTTCCCACCCCCACCCCATAATCTTTGTGGGAAATTTTAAATTCATATCTCATTAAAACCATTTTAGGATTTTGAAGGTGGTTTATTACTGTAAAATTCAACTGTTTGAGGGGCAAACAGAAGTATGAACATAAAGAAATCTGGCTAATTTTTAAAGTATTTTGAGATTATATTTATAAATTAGTGTGCCGCATCAACCCTCCCCCCTCCCCAAATATTTGCCTTGGAAGCTTTGAGACTTTGACCTTACTCTAACCTGCTACTTTTGTTTCTAATGATTTAGAGGTGCCACTCTCAGAAAGCTTTCACATTCTTAAATGATTTTCATTTTCATTGTAGAAGGTCTTTGCATTTGAAGTAAATTTGATTTTTGGATGCAGCCAAAAATGTAATTTGAAGTCAAGTTGATTGAATCATGCGAATAATGCCTATATACATAATAGGAGAACATTATGAAGTAATCGGCTTGGCTATCCTACGTAGCTTTCAACTAATCGAAAATGATTCCAAAGAGGAATTCAAACAATATTTTAAGAAGTGGATGCATTCTTGGAATGAGCATAAGGCTCTCCAAGAAGATCGTGTTCTCCTACATTTGGACGTTGGGTATGTTTTTTTTTTAAAAAAAGGTACTTTATAGACATGACATCTAAAATAATGTGATCTTTATTCAAAAGGAGAATGGCTGTGAGATTATTATATGTAATAGAGTATTCATAACTTAAGCATAAAGTCAGAGAGGTACTTTAATCAAACTGGAAATACCTTCAGAAAGGTGCAAAACAAAGATGCTTTTTTAAAAAATTTCAAAGCACGATTCAGAATTTGTATGGGTGAAATTTCTCTTATTAAATGCCACTGTACATAGAATCACTTGCTCAGAATTTTGAAAGATGTTTTTTGTGTTTTCACCCTTTCTTCCATCTTACTCCTCTTTTTTTCAGTGTTTCACAGCCTTAATTGAATAAGTACTTTAAACTAGATATGAAACATCAGCTCTCCTATAAAGATTTTAATGTGAAATGGCCATCTTTTTTTCCTTGTAAAGTATTTAAACATCTTTGTTAGTATTTAATTTTGTGTGTGTGACAGATGGGTATATGTCATTATTTTGTAATCAAAGATGGAAATATATGATTCTTATCAGAACTAAAGATGTTTTAATGTTTTTCCCTTTCTCAAGGCATAACGCAACTAGAAGTTTATGAATTATCTGTATATATCTTCCTACACTTAGTACAGAGTAGATGAGATCATCTCTCCTCTTTAGCACTTACTATAAAACATTTACAGTCAGTGCAGCTGAACTCATGTTTAACAGGTATATCCTGTTAAGGGCAGAAAAAAAAACAGTCATGTATTTTTCACACTGTGAGAAAATGGAAGTCATGTCTGGTATTTAGAGGAAAAAGATAAAGTCTTCCAATTACGAAATTGAAATTCAACAACTGTGAATAGAGGCAGAAAAAGAGAAATCTTAGGGGAAGGAGCAAACATGTTGCAAAATAAGGAATTGCCTAGGAAGAAGAATTGAAGGAAGGCATTTAAAAATAAACATAACATGAGATAAACCTGCTTAATGAGTGAGGGTGGTGGCACAAAGGACTGTAAGCAGAGAAGGAATTCCCACCTTAACTCTTGGTAGGCAGGAGTAGGAAATTTTAGGAAGGGGTTGGCTTGGGAAGGAGATTGTTCTGTTAGTGGTTCTAAGAGGAATGGTGGGTAAGAATGGAGAGAGAGAGAAAATTGCTAATATGTTACTGAACAATTTACAGTGTTATGTCTGTTTTTAAATTTGAGGTTATTCAACTGGTCAGTGATAGAACTAGGACTTGAACCTCAGAGCTCCATATTCCCTTCTCTATTCTCTGTTGCCCACACAAAGATCCATGAATAGAGCCACTGAGGAAGAGAAGTTGTGGAACTGTCATCATCACCAACACCATGATCATCGTCACCATCTACTGGTTTTATTTTATATGTCACGTAGAACAATTTCCTGGAATGCTAGGGATACTAAAGGGTAGAAATCATATTACCTGCCTTAAGCAGGCATACAGCATAATTGAGGACTTTGTGCTTTATAAAAATTGGCCATAATCAGTACTCTTTAGTTTATCTGTGAGGAAGAAAGAGTGCAGCATTTTCAGAAGTGGTTATCAAAGAGAGGAGATGGATTTGAAAGCAAAAGACATGTAGATAAAGTCCAAGAGCCATCTGGTCCAGTCGTAAATACTTGGAGACAAAAATTAGTGCCTTGAATAAAAGATGTGAAAGAATGATCTGAATATATAAGACAGACTTTTCCTCATGACTCTGGAAAAAGGAGAAAGAGAAGCTTTGCATTATTGGCATGTATTAAATATTGCTTAGACATAAGGCCAGAATATAATTCTTCATAGCTCAATTTTGCTCCCAGCTGAAGTATTTCATTTAAATTGCAGTAACAAGTCATACGTAGCATAGTACGTGCATTAGCTCATTTAATCCTCAAAACAACCTTCTAAGTGGTGGAGGGGTGTTATTATTATTATACAAGCCATTTTACAGATGAAAATACTGAAGCACACATGGGCTTTGTCTAAGATCACACAGGAAGTAAGTGCTAGATTTGTCCCTAGCAGACAGGTGCCAGAAGTCTCATCTTAACCACTAAACAGTACTGCTTCTCTAGTTTGTAAAAAATAATGGGAAACCTGGAAAAGAGCCCAGGAAGATAAAAACAGGACTTCCCAGGTGGCGCTAGTGGTAAAGAATCTGCCTGTCAATGCAGGAGACATAAGAGACTTGGGTTCGATCCCTGAGTTGGGAAAGTCCCCTGGAGGAGAACATGGCAACCCACTCCAGTATTCTTGCCTAGAGACTTCCATGGACACAGGAGCCTGGTGGGCTACAGTTCATAGGGTTGCAAAGAATTGTACACAACTGAAGAGACTTAGCACAGTACAGACAAAAACAATTATCAAAGGAATGGGAAGTAGATATCATAAAATTTAAAAGAAAGTATTTGTTTAATTTGGGAAACAGCTATATAAGATGTGTGTTTTAAAAATATATGGAGAGATTTTGAGCAGTTATTTTCTCATGTAAACCCCAGTCCTGGATGATTCCAATCATTGGCCTTCTCCATTCCTGCTCCAGGGTGACTAAGCACAGCTGGAGAAAATTAAGAGTCAGATCAGTTAGTTCCCTCTGCACCTAGAACCCATAGTCTTGCCTGACCCTTCTACACTACCCAGCAATCTGAATTTCTTCTCATTAGCTCACTCTTTCTACCCACTTTAGTGACCCTTCGAACTTTCTCTGCTCAAACTTTTAACCAGTTCTTTCTTTTTGGAAGATCAGTTTTGCTCCTACTTCTTGAAGAAAATAGAAGCCATAAGATACAGATACCTTCATATTTTAGCCGTCAAAGGAAACACACTAAACTGAATTGACACCAGTTCTCAGCTCTGTCTTTCTAATAGTAAATAGTCTGGTCGCCTCACCAGCCTCAGGAACCTCATGCTGTCAATTGGCTCCTTTTTGTGGTATCCTTAGCCTTTCCTGCTGAACCAAATCCTTCCCATGAGTTCTTAAGCATTCTCACTTAAACGGAAAAAACAAAACCTCTCCAGTTTATCCATCCCATTTCTCTCGCTCAGCTCCTGCCCTTCAACTAAACTTGTCAAAAGAATTGTCTACACTTTTACAGATATAGATCCTAGTCCATAATGTTCATGGTGCAAGAAAGTCACTTTTATGCAACTCAATTTTCCCCAACCCCCTATTCTGCCAGACGGCAGAAACTTAAGATGGGTTTAAATAAGCCCAGGCTCTATGGACTTTTCTAGCACCAAGGCCCAGTGAATGTCAGTCTTCAGTGGTCATCTGTATTGCATCCACTGAAGTACCCATCCATGTGTCCCTCTTCACAACCATAGAAGGTTGAGCGAATTATCCCTACTCAGTCTGAGAGATTAACAAAGGTCTGTCTAGTCAAAGCTATGTTTTTTCCAGTAGTCATGTATGGATGTGAGAGTTGGACTATAAAGAAAGCTGAGCACCAAAGAATTGATGCTTTTGAACCATGGTATTGGAGAAGACTCTTGAGAGTCCCTTGGACTGCAGCGAAGATCCAGCCAGTCCATCCTGAAGGAAATCAGCCCTAAATATTCATTGTAAGGACTGATGCCTAAGCTGAAACTTCAATACTTTGGCCACCTGATGCGAAGAACTGACTCATTGGAAAAGACCCTGATGCTGGGAAAGATTGAAGGTAGGAGAAGAAGGGATGACAGAGGATGATTTGGTTGGATGGCATCACCAACTCAATGGACATGAGTTTGAGTAAACTCTAGGAGTTGGTGATGGACAGGGAGGCCTGGCGTGCTGCAGTCCATGGGGTTGCAAAGAGTTGAACACGACTGAGTGACTGAACTGAACTGAATATGAGAGAACACAGCTCTCAACTTAGCCAACTTTAGAGTCCTTCTTTGGACACAAAGCTTATTACTCCGTCTCAGCACCAACAGAGGGCTGTGACAACCCCTATAATGCTATCTCGGGCTGTTTTTGTTTTTTATTATTGATTTTTAATATTTTTGAGGAGCCCTGTGGCTCGAAACTTTTTAGTATCGTTGGGTTAATAAATCAAAATGATAAATAAAGTATATGTTGAAGGTTCTACCTATGAAATGGCAGTGAGGAGCCCTGTGACCTGCTCTTCAGTGAAACAAGTGTAGCTGGTGAAAATTATTTAAAAAGCAACCATTTGAAGTCTGGATTGTCATAAGAGCAAAATGGTGGGTAACGTTTAGTTAGATTCATTTCATCTGCCTTCACTAATTAAATTCATTTTAAGACTTGCATGTCCTCCAAGCAGCATATGGCCTAAGATGTTGGCCCAGGTTATTTTCCAGGAACTTGGAGTCAGCTGCATCTAGTTTGAGCTGAGCTAATTAAGATTGGATAGGACCCCCAGCCCTCCAACTGGGCATGCTCCAGTGTCCTCTCTGTAACCTTTTGATGTCAGATGGCTGAAAACTCCACCCTCAGATGATGCTAAGCACCTACACGTTTGAACTGCAGATGCCTGTAGCTTAGTTACACCTGCATAGAATGATAGTTATTGCGCCTTTTCCCAATGACCTTTCCCACTCTCCCCACACCTCAGACTGCCCAGCTTCTTTATTCCTTATCCCATGAGCACCCGCGCCCTTGCCTTTGGGGAGGCGGATATGAGATTCCTTCATCCATCTCGCTTGACAGCCATGCGAATAAACCCTCTCTTTGCTACACAACTCAGTGTCTCAGCATTTCACTTGCTGTAAGTTGGGCAAGATGAACCTGGTTCAGTAACAAGAGCATGTAGCAAATGAAGAAACATTTATGCAAGAAAGTCTGCTATAACTCAGCAAGAACAGCAACAGTGGGTAGAATTTGAATTATAACCCACTCCTTCTCCCAGCTCACTGCGACAGAAACTCTACTTCAGGTGAGTACAGCCAAGACCCCAGGCTCCCGCTTTCCCCAGTTCCCAGTCCAGCACTGCGGTAGCTTCTTGGGAGGAGCAGGTGACAGGAACTTCTCATCTTTCCAGCTACATGTTGCAGAGACTAAATCCCAAGTGCTGCAGCCATAGTGATTGGGAGTTCTCTTCCAGCTGGTCCCCATTCACAGGGTGGTGCTTAGCCTCGGGGCAGCGTGCTAGGAATATTGGCGCGTGGTTGTCCTCACCCAGCTTGTTGGTAGAGCAGAGGCTCTGTGCTAGAAAAGACTAAGAAGCTGAGAAGATTAGAGGCTACTGTCCCCACTATTGCCCTGCTCCTATAGTGGGGTGTAACTCCAAAAGAGGCAGGTACCCCCAAAGAAGTAACCCACTCTTTTCCCCAGCTTCAGAGCAGTGGTCAGGTGTTCTGATCAGTGGTATGGACAGGCCTTTAAGCAGAGAGTCCTGAAGCTCTCGCTAAGGAACTAACTTTACTTGAAACAGAGTGGGAGGAAGTTTGAGTTTAAGAGCATTCTCACAAACAGTGCATTTTTGTGTAAACAAAATTTGGGGACCTGGTATCTTCTTGAGCATTACAAACTAAGCCTTAGGTCAGCTAGTTTACCAGAGAGAATCCGGGAAAGATATGTAAAAAATGTGTCATTTGAGCAATTCCACTGCTCAATTTATAAAAATATTCACAAATATGGGCAGAGATTTAGAGATGATTATCACTGTGTTGTCACCGAGAGTAACTACAACACCCAATGATAACTGGTTAATAAATGATGTGTTTATACAAAGAAATACAGTCATTATGCATCACTTTGTGCACATTTGGGAAAATCCTCATCATTTTAACTGAAGCAAAATTCAGAACTGAATGCTCAGTGTAACCCTACTTTTTTAATGAATGCACACACAGGAAAAGACTAGACGTAAATATATTGCAGTGTTAACAATGGTGGTATTACTGTTCCAAGGGCTTCCCAGGTGGTGCTAGTGGTAAAGAACCCACCTGCTAATGCAGGAGACTTAAGAGATGTGTGGTTCAATTCCTGGGTCGGGAAGATCCCCTGGAGTAGGGCATGGCAACCCACCCCAGTATTCTTGCCTGGAGAATCCCATGGACAAAGGACCCTGGCAGGCTGGAATTCCATCACCTCCACTAGCTTTGTTCATAGTGATGTTTCCTAAGGCCCACTTGACTTCACATTCCAGAATGTCTGGCTCTAGGTGAGTGAGCCCGCCGTAATGAATAAAGCTGCTCGAATCATCCCTGAGCAATTTTTTATGTGCACATATGTTTCCAACTTATTTGGGTAAATACTAAGTTGCATGAATGCTGACTTGTATGATTAGAGTATGTTTAGTAAGAATCTGTCAAACTCTCTTCCAGTGAGGCTCTCCCATTTTGTATTCCCACCAGCAATGGATGCGAGTCCCTGTTGCTCCACATCCTCGTCAGTGTTTGGGGTTCTGACCCTTCTAACAGGTATGCGCTGATCTCATTGTTGTAGTTTGCATTTCCCTGATGACCAGTGATGTATAGTGTCTTCTCATGTGCTAATTTGCCATCTGGATATCGTCTTTGTGTCTGTTCAGATCTTTGGTCCAGTTTTTAAAAAATGAGTTATCCATTTTTCTTATTAACTTTTAAAAGTCCTTTGTATATTTTGGATAATAGTCCTTAATCATGTCTTTTGCAAATATTTTCTCCTCATTTATGGTTTGTCTTTTACCTTGATCTTTTCAACATTTTAAAGAAACGTGTTAATCTGATGGCTTTAAGACTATGGTGAAAAGATAGAATCGCTGTTATTATTAGGAATATTACCCATTTCTAAGGGGGCATTTTGGAAATTGGGTGGGGGGATTTTTGGTGTCACAATGTCACTAACACTTATTCAGTGGTGTCCAGGAATGCTAACTGTCCTGCAAAACATAAGAATACTGCCTTGGGCAGAGTTATCCCACATCCCACATAATTATCAAATATTCCATCAAACATTGAAATAGCTGACAAATCTATAAATTATTATGTAATTTTATAACTTTAATTCACTCTTCATAGAAATAGTTTTTAAACATGGTTTCACATATTCTAAAAAGTTTAACTACAACTATTTTATATATAGAAATGTATATTTGTTTTAGATTTTTATCAAGCAGTATTCACCATTTTAAAAAGTTTCATCACAATTTGCTATACTTCTTAAGGTAATGAGTTGTGAAGAAAACGCTAGTGTATCTGTCTACACCTGTAACTATGTTAGTCCCTGATTCTGCATTTGGCATTAAGCATGTAACTACTTCACTATTTACCTTGCAATAAACTACTTGCCACACAATAACATAGATGAACTCTTGACATTTTGCCAAAAGAGAAAATCTAATATCAAAGAGTACATACTATAGGACTCCATATAAAGTTCTAAAATAGGAAAAATAAATTGTAGCAATAAATAGAATTTTTAGTTCTTAGAGTCTCCACATGTTCATTCTCTATGTCCACCTTTTAAGTCCTGAATCATATTTATAATAGGTGCTTTTTAAAGTTCTTATCTGCTTTTCCAAAAGCTGGGCTATACAAAAGTCTGTGTAGTTTGGTTTAATTTGTCTTGGATTATGGTTTGTATTTCTTTTTTTTTTTCCCTTGTCTAATTATTTTAAATTGTATGTCTGACATTGAGATAGTACATTGTAAACAATGAAAACTTTGTTTTCCTTTGAAGGACATTTTACTTAAATTATCAATGGTCCTTTAGATCCTTTCAGACTTGGTTTTTAATGTTTGAGCTAGTCTTCTTCAGTTGTGGCCTTAGTCCTAGGATATGACTCTTATTTGGGGACCTGATTTTCATTGGCAAGCTATAGTCTCTCTGTTGTCTTAAATGAATGCCCAATGTGCTCCATGAAATCTCTCCGTCTCTGGTTTGCCTATAGCTCCAACATCATCCAGTCTAGTGTGATTTCAGATATCTGTATTCATTCATCTCCAGTTTTACCATAGTCACCCTCTCCTAGGTCTCATGGCAGTTTGTTTCCTACATATTTACACCCCAGTTCTATAACAAAGACCTGTGGACGAATCCCTGTGCTGACTTCTGTCTCCCTCCATCACATGAGTCCCTTATCTCTGCACTCTGGCTTGCTAATTCCAGTTATTCCACCTGTTTTTCACTGCAGTGGACCCTTGGGTGTCGGGGACTGTGAGCTGAAGGTATTTTCTTTTCTGCCCCGGTGCCTCTGAGTGAGGTCTAGGCTACTGGCCTGGGCCCCTGAAAATATAACACCATAGGAGGAATTCTAAATTGTGTGTCTGAGTAGTTCAACTGAATTTTTCTCAGTTTTTTTTTTTAAACTGTATGTCAGTCTTACCTTTTAATCATACTGTTGTATTAGCATTTGCTGTCTTGGATTCAGATAATTTTTTATATCCTTATCCGTTTATCCTCTCCACATGAATGAAGGAGTAGAGGATAATTCTGTATCATAACACTCTTGTCCCTGAGTATTCCTCCTTCAGCTGCTGCTGCTGCTGCTAAGTCGCTTCAGACGTGTCCAACTCTGTGCGACCCCATAGACGGCAGCCCACAGGCTCCCCTGTCTCTGGGATTCTCCAGGCAAGAATACTGGAGTGGGTTACTATTTCCTTCTCCAATGCATGAAGGTGAAAAGTTGAAAGTGAAGTCGCTCAGTCGTATCCAACTCTTAGCGACCCCATGGACTACAGCCTACCAGGTTCCTCCATCCATGGGATTCTCCAGGCAAGAATATTGGAGTGGGGTGCCATCGCCTTCTCTGCCTCCTTCAGCTATATCTCCCTATATGCTGGTGAAGAAAGCACAAGCCACCAGAATCTAACAGTTGCTAATCATGTTTATTCACAAAGTTGAGCTGGCTGATCTGGGTGGCTTAAATCAGGTGTGTTTGATAAGTCGCTTCAGTTGTGTCTGACCCTTTACGACCCTATGGACTGTAGCCCTCTAGGCTCCTCTGTCCATGGGATTCTCCAGGCAAGAATAATGGAGTGGGTTGCCATGCCCTCCTTCAGGGGATCTTCCCACCCCAGGGGCTGAACTCACGTCTCATGTTTCCTGCATTGGCCGGGTTCCCACTATGTGGTCCAGTTTAAAAGTCAACAGTTGTCAGTCACCTTGTTTTCTTGCCAAAGAATCTAACAGTCAATTTAACTTAAAAAAAAAAAGTGCTGTTAACCCTTGTTAACTCTGCTTTACCTTTAGCTACAAGGACTATAGACAAGCCAAAGGAGAGATGGCAGAGGTCGCCTTTCCCTATTAGTCATTCAGTGCCTGCTGACCTCCGCATGTCAGGGCTTCACCAGAAATACATATATTCTTGGAAGCACTACTATAGATGCTGCACTGTGAATGAGGAAAAAATTAAGATAACATTTTACCTGTGATTTGAATGACTGAAGTACTATTAACTCCCCACAAGGAGGCTCCATTATCAAGTACAATTTCTCAAAGAGGGAAAGGATCAACCATTGTAAAAGTGTCACAGCATGGTGCATTTAACTGCTTTAACATTCTTGTTCACAATTTGGTTCTCATAAAAATAGAGTATCATCTGAATGATATGCAAAGTTAAGGCAAATGGATCATGTGTTAGTTAGTTTCCAACTCTTTGCAACCCCGTGAACTGTAGCCTGCCAGGCTCCTCTGTCCATAGAATTCTCCAGGCAAGAATACTGGAGTGAGTAGCCATTCCCTTCTCCAGGAGATCTTCCCAACCCAGGGATCAAACTCAGGTCTTCTGCATTGCAGGCAGTTTCTTTACTGTCTGAGCCACCAGAAAAGCCCTGGTGTTATGTATTACACCCATAATTTAAATTAAGCTGAGTACATAGAATAAAACTGTGTGTTTGTGGGATAGAGAAGGTTAAAGGGTGGTAATTATTTTTAAAAACTATATAAAAATTTAAAACAATTTCCTTATGCTTCAGTTATTACATTTTCTCCAGCAGGTGTCACATAGGTTCAACTTTGGCTTTCTAAGTCTAAAGATTATTAACCTTTGGCTAAAATTCTTTCCCTTTATAAAGCAACACTATTATCTGTTTGGTAGCACACAGGGCTATGGCAACATATCACTCTTTAAAACTGAAGCAGTGAATACTTCTTATTGGCTAGTGTAATCTCTTAAAATATTGGTAATAATATTTCTAAATGGCCAAAAAGTTAATGTATTTAGTAGGAAATGCAGACTAAATGATTATTTATACAATTAATATCTGTGTAAACATAGGATGTTAAAACTAGATGTATGATTTAACATGATACGGTGTTGCAACACTTTTTGCCTCCTAATTCTCTGAAAGAAGAACTTATAAGTAAGACTAATGCTATGCATGTTCAAATCATTCATTTAATAAATATTAAATCATTTATTTCATAACGTGTTGATAAAGTGTCAGGGCAACTGAGAGACAGGTTTCTTTATGCAGAAAATAGAATGAGGCTTCTAATTTTGGAGTTCTAGTCTTCTAAGACTTTATCCTTTAGAGTGAGATTTTGGATTTAGTTAGAATTTACTAGAGCCTCTGCTAGGTCCTCGCAGAATTGATGCTTTTGAACTGTGGTGTTGGAGAAGACTCTTGAGAGTCCCTTGGACTGCAAGAAGATCCAATCAATCCATCCTAAAGGAGATCAATCCTGGGTGTTCATTGGAAGGACTGATGTTGAAGCTGAAACTCCAATACTTTGGCCACCTCATGTGAAGAGTTGACTCATTGGAAAAGACCCTAATGCTGGGTAGGATTGAGGGCAGGAGGAGAAGGGGACGACAGAGGATGAGATGGTTGGGTGGCATCACTGACTCGATGGACATGGGTTTGGATAGACTCTGGGAGTTGGTGATGGACAGAGAGGCCTGGCGTGCTGCAATTCATGGGGTTGCAAAGAGTCAGACACGACTGAGCAACTGAATTGAACTGCTAGGTCCTCTGCTTACATCACTTATTTCATATCTGTGGGCCAGATTGGGAATGCTATTCCCATTCCACAGATGAAGAGACTGAGATTCAAAGAAATAGCTTATTCAAGATCACATAGGCAGCTAAACAACAACTAGAATTGGAAGTACTGGAACCCCTGGCAGGAGTGGGGGTGGGTAGGGATGAGGTTTGGGAGGCAGGATGATGTGAAATGAGCATACTCTCTCCTTTGAGAGCTCTGAAAGCTGTGATTTATCTCTGTTAGCATGCCTCCCTCGTCCTCATCAGACTCTCTGCTGCCAGATGGAGCTTGACTTTTTTTTTTCCAGTCTGAATTTCAGCATCAATATTATATTTGAAATGTAAGAGTAAAATTGACATCTGTGATAACTTGTTAAATGATGACTGGGTGCTCAGGCAACCAGCTCCTGAATGTCCGTCCTCTCTTGCTAAGGGTCAGGACTGTGCGTGGCCCCTCTGATAATAGAGTAAACCTAGTGGCCATGTCTCAGGGCAGCCTGAGCCAAGTGGTCAGGGACTAACAGACTCACGCATGTCCCTATGCACCTGGAGGAACCTGGTTTCCTTGGAGATGCTCAGGCTGCCTGATGAACTCCACCCCTTCCCTTGTTGAGCACACCCCAGTAGAATGGAGTAAACCATTCTACTAATGGGTTAGTGGCTGGGGAGCCCCTCCAGTCATCCCCACAGGAAGGACAGGAGGCTGCATTAAAGCTTGCTTCTATTGCTTTTACCTTGTAGGCAGACCCACCTCTTGAGAGGAAAGCAATTCTCTTAGTTCTTTGGAAATGGAAAGGGAATCTTATAGTCTTATGTTAAGGCTAAAACAGATTGACCTCAGATTATCCATACAGACTGCCTCTGGGAACTGGGACTGGTCAGTTTCTCTTACAAATCATGCACAATCAGACAAGGGCTGGATGGGAATGTTTTTTGGTTGTGGATTCTTTCTCCTAATTATGTGAGACCCACAACAGAACAACACCCTCCCCCCGCCCCAGACATTAATAAATATTAAAGTCGTGTCAATTCAGGGCTTCCTGACTCAAAATGTAAAACATGAGAGGCAGAATAGCAAATGTGGTCATGTGTAAAGGTTCTGTTGTCTTTTACTGAACATTCTCTGAGTATCTCCTAAACTTCCTCCTGTGACATACTTTGAAGGGAGAAGGGAAGGAAGGAGAAGAAATCTCTTCCTAGAGGAAGATAAAGGGAAGAAAGAAGAGGGGCCTGACAAGGGAGGGAAAGGGATAACAAGTTCTTCAAAAAGGAAAGAGAGAAAGAAGTTGGCTGCAATTATAGGGTGTCAGATGAGCAACAAAAAGATTAGTCTGAAATATTTACTGAGCACCTACTATGTGCCACACTCTCAGACTCCAGGTGAAAGCAGGGGAACAATTGTTTTGTCTTACAGAGCATGTAGATTGAGAGAAGCACAAAATCTATTTAAATTAGGTTGCTAATAAATTCTTAGTTCATTCTGTTTTACCCTATTACTTTCATCCCCCATAGCTTTATCCATGTTGTTCATTTTGCTCAGTTGCTAACTTGTGTCTGACTCTTTGCAACCCCATGGACTGTAGCATGCCAGCCTCCCCTGTCCTCCACTGTCTCCTGGAGTTTGCTCAAATTCATGTCCACTGAGTCAGTGATGCTATCTAACCATCTCATCCTCTGCCACCCCCTTCTCCTGTTACCTTTAGTTTTTCCCAGCATCAGGGTCTTTTTCATAAACCTAAGTAAATAGAAATGAATTTACTCTGGACTATTAGGATATAACATTGTATAATTTTTTTCTAATTTAACTTTCTTTTTGCTTTCCTAATTGAGGTAATGTTTTTGTATTCCTGCATGTCTACATATTTTAAAAGAGCTGATAAAAAATATATTTGTTCCCATTTAGGCTAGTTAATCAGCCTATTTTGCAAAATTTTTTCTGAGCAACATGTAGAGTGAAAAAAGTCAGTCAAGAGTGGCTTTTGTTTTATATCAGTAACTGGAATAGATGTCAGACAAAATCTGAAATTAAACATAGTGTTGGATTTAGCATGAAGTAGATAATAGTCTATCAAAAAAAATGAGATGAAATCAAGTACTCTTGTGTACCAAAGCATTTAAGTCAATAACAGAGGTAAACTTGAGGTCAATGCTGTCATAAGTTCTGTATTATAGATTCCAGATTGTTCTTTGCTTTGGAGCCAAAAACACTGATGAACTTTGCATCTACAACTTAACTTTTAAATGACCAAACTGCAGGTGCGATAGACAAATATTTAACAACCAGTATGGTTTTCCTGGTAGCTCAGGTGGTAAAGAATCAGCCTGCAATGCAGGAGACCCCAGTTCAATTCTTGAGTCAGGAAGATCACCTGGAGAAGGGATAGGCTACCCACTTTTGTATTCCTTGGCTTTCCTGTTGGTTCAGATGGTAAAGAATCTGCCTGCAATGTGGGAGACCTGGGTTCGATCCCTGGGAAGATACCCTGGAGAAGGGCATGGCAACCCACTCCAGTATTCTTGCCTGGAGAATCCTCATGGGCAGAGGATCCTGGCCAGCTACAGTCCATGGGGTCGCAAAGAGTCGGACATGACTGAGGGACTAAGCACAAGGCATGGACACAGATACTGGCTATCTTAAAATGTATTTTTGGGTGCCTCTTGCTTATTTAACTTATATGCAGAGTACATCATGTGAAATGCTGGGCTGGATGAAGCACAAGCTGGAATCAAGATTGCCAGGAGAAATATCAGTAACCTCAGATATGCAGATGACACCACACTTATGGCAGAAAATGAAGAAGAACTAAAGAGCCTCTTGAAAGTGAAAGAGGAGGGTGAAAAGTCATCTTAAAATTTCAACATTCAGAAAACTAAGATGATGGCATCTGGTCCCTCCACTTCATGGCAAATAGATGGGGAAACAATGGAAAGAGTGAGAGACTCTATTTTGGGGGGCTCCAAAATAACTACAGATGGTGACTGCAGCCATGAAATGAAAAGAAGCTTGCTCCTTGGAAGAAAAGTTATGACCAACCTAGACAGCACATTAAAAAGCAGGGACATTACCAACAAAGGTCCATCTAGTCAAAGCTATGGTTTTTCCAGTAGTTATGTATGGATGTGAGAGTTGGACTATAAAGAAAGCTGAGCACCAAAGAACTGATGCTTTTGAACTGTGGTGTTGGAGAAAACTTTTGAGAGTCCCTTGGACTGTAAGGAGATCCAACCAGTCCATCCTAAAGGAAATCAGTCCTGAGTGTTCATTGGAAGGATTGATGCTGAAGCTGAAACTCCAATATTTTGGCCACCTGATGTGAAGAGCTGACTCATTAGAAAAGACCCAGATGCTGGGAAAGATTGAAGGTAGGAGGAGAAGGGAATGACAGAGGATGAGATGGTTGGATGGCATCACCGATGCGATGGACATGAGTTTGAGTAAGCTCTGGGAATTGGTGATGGACAGGGAAGCCTGGCATGATGCAGTCCATGGGGTCGCACACGACTGAGTGACTGAACGGAACTGAACCTGGCTATCAGTTTCCTAATTATGGGGAAACTGATAGACAGTTCACATGGAATGAAATTGTCTCCTTGGCCTGTTTAAAAGGAAGCTACTCCTTTGGAAGAAAGTTAATGTGACTGACTTGCTCCTCAAACAGCATAGCTGACATGAGAAGAGAGGATGTTCCTCCTGAAGAGATCCTCTGGTTTTGGAGAACTTTTAAAACATGTTGGCATTCCGATTGTCAACACTATGTAGAAAAGATGTGGAGACTGCAATTTGAAAGCACGTGTCTGCTTAGTATACCTTGAAACATCAATAGCCATGCATGAGACACATGGAGAAAGTGTGGACACTTTCTAAGTGCTGGCTTCCCTGATTGATGAACCTAGCTATGCTTTTCAACTGCATTGCAGATGCCGCCAGTCCAGCAGCAGGCAGCATTGCTGTTACACAGTAGAGAAGGAAAGAAAACGTTGTTTCACCTGGTCCCCTGGGCATCTTTTAGTATTCTCCCACCTAACTTGGCAGGAAAGAATAAGTGCTCTGAGGAGAGCCTAGTGAGCAGGGATTTGACTTACACAATAACGAAGGTCTGGGTCACTTGAGTAGGTAAGCCATCTAGACTAGCAGAAGTTCTAGCCAAGGGTGAGGGGGATTTGAGAGGTGTTAGAGGAAGAAGATGCTGAATATTCACTGCAGCTCTGAGATCAACTGCTATAGTGGGATCATCCCACTAATGTTTATCCCATAAATTTCCCAAAGGAAAGAGACCAACCACAATCCCATGGAAGCTGTACCCCTATGGAACAAGTGCTTTATACAAACCAACTGAATCCAAGCCGTGGTGAGGGTGAACTGTGGTGGATGCTGTGACACTGTGTCCAGATACCTGCTTCTCGACCAAATCACTTATTTCTTTAGCTGGCAGATGTGTTACCTATTGATGGTTCATAATTAATCCCTCCCCAAGATGAAAGGAATTGCTTTACCCAAGGATATGCCCACTCCCAGGTCTAGCCTATATCCAAGGCCTGGTCAGTGTTGTTGTTCAGTGCTAAGTTGTGTCCGACTCTGGGACCTGGTGGACTAGAGCATGCCAGGCTCCTCCGTCCTCCACTATCTCCCGGTAGTGTCTATTGAGTCGGTGATGCTATCATGTCTCCAATTCATACCAACTGAGTCAGTGATGCTGTCCAGCCATCTCATCCTCTGCCACCCCTTTCTCGTTTTGCCTTCAGTCTTTCCCAGCATCTGGTCAATATAAAGGTACAAAAATCCAGGCTTGTTACCTTAATATGGGACAGCTCTGAAGGATCATCCCAGGATCATCCCAGCTTTCAAGCTTCTGTGAGTTCTGAGACCATTCCTGGAATTTCATCACAGTTCAACTTCTTTCATCCATCCTGCTTCCTTAATGCCTCAAGATTTTCACTCCTGAGAATAAAAATGTACTCATACTATACTATACAATAAACTTCCTACATAACAAATTTCTTTCCTGGGAAATATGTAAGCTTTCCCTAATAACTATTTATTTTTCTTATTTTGGACTCCTTTTCCACTGTAAGTTTTTCCTTATTGGAATAGACACTTATTATGGATTTGACTTCTCTGCTTGTCATGCTTTGCCAAGAACGCCATCTTCTCATTTACTGAATGTCCAGTTATCATCAAGTTAAACCAAAAAATATTACTTCTAAGAAAACTCAATTTACAATGAAAGAAGTAAGACAGTTGACTAATATTCATGGAATTTGCTACTCTTGTGAACACCCCAAAAAATTGGCTTTATGAAATATTGAAGTTATTTTTTTGCTGTTCATTTTTTATTGAAGTATAAATGGTTTGCAATATTGTATTGATTTAAGGTGTACAACAAAGTGATTCAATTATACATGAGTGTATATACATGATATATTTCAAATTCTTTTCCCTTATAGGCTATTAAAAATATTGAGTATAGTTCCCTGGGTTATATAGTAGGTCCTTGTTAATTATCTATCTTATATATAGCAATGTGTATATGTTAATCCAAACTCCTAATTTATCCCCCTTAACTTTCCTCTTTGGTAACAATAACTTTGTTTCTATGTTTGCGGGTCTAATTATGCCTTGTAAATGTTTGCTTGTATCACTTTTTTTAGATTCTGCACATAAGCAATATCATATTTGTCTCTGGCTTACTTCACTTAGTATGATCACGAGGTCTATCCATGTTGCTACGAATGGCATCATTTTATACTTTTTGTGACTGAGTCATATTCCATTGTATAAATATGTACCACATCTTTCTTCATCTGTCAATGCATATTTAGGTTGTTTCCTTGTCTTGGCTATTGTAAAGAGTGCTGCAATGACTCTAATAACAATTTTAAACATCTGTGAAAAAGTGTATGTTTGTGACAGATTTTTATCAAAAATATGCTAGAAATATGCTATGGTTGAGTTTAACTAGTTTAGCAAACCTTAGTAGAACAAATGTTAGGATTTAATGAAAGAACAATATTTGGTAATTAGTTCTAAATCACTAGGAACACATTCTAAACATTGCTATTTTAAAGTTGTGTCTTGATAAGTAATTAATATATGTTCAGTTCTGTTCAGTTGCTCAGTCGTGTCCGACTCTTTGCGACCCCATGAACCTCAGCATGCCAGGCCTCCCTATCCATCACTAATTCCCTAAGTCCATCCAAACCCATGTCCATCGAGTCGGTGATGCCATCCAGCCATCTCATCCTCTGTCGTCCCCTTCTCCTCCTGCCCTCAATCTTTCCCAGCATCAGGGTCTTTTCCAATGGGTCAGTTCTTTGCATTAGGTGGCCAAAGTATTGAAGTTTCAGCTTCAGCATCAGTCCTTCTAATGAATATTCTGGACTGATTTCCTTTAGGATGGACTGGTTGGATCTCCTCAAAGTCAAAGGGACTCTCAAGGGTCTTCTCCAACACCACAGTTCAAAAGCGTCAATTCTTCGGTGCTCAGCTTTCTTTATGGTCCAACTCTCACATCCATACATGACCCCTGGAAAAATACATGTTCAGTCAACTCAAACAAACTGCTTTATTTCTTTTCATAACATTTGAGACTAATAAGCACCAATATGATAATACTTTCACTTTTCAAAGTTTTTAATTTATCAAAAATTTTAGCTAAGCTTTGTAGTCCTGAAACACATTTTTAGGCCTAAGGTTATTACTTTTCAGCCTCCTCCTTTCAGTCTGTGTGCTGTGCTAAGTTACTGCAGTCCTGTCCGACTCTTTGCAACCCTACGGACTGCAGCCTGCAAGGCTTCTCTATCCATGGGAGCTCTCCAGGCAAGAATACTGGAGTGGGTTGCCATGTCCTCTTCCAGGGAATCTTCCCGACCCAGGGTAGAACCCGGGTCTCTTATGTCTCCTGCCTTGTCAGGCAGGTTCTTTACTACTAGCGCCATCTGGCTTCCCTGGTGGCTCAGATGCTTTCAGTAGTTTGGTTTAATTTGTCTAATGTGACAAGTTTCAAAATTCCTTAAAAATGTTGTTGAAACTTGATTTCTCTGAATGAAAGATTTTATGTTAGATGACTTAAGCTTCATTTCACAACCACTTTGAAATTAACAAGGCCTTAGATAGAGTAAATAATAAAGTAACATTGTAAAAGCTTTACATCATCTTAGTTTTAACAGCTTTGATATATCATTTATACACCATATGATTCTCTCTTGAAAGTATACAATTTGGCGGGTGATGGTATATTCATAAACTTGTGCAACAATTATCACTAGCTGACTTTAGAAGTTTTCATCACCTTAAAAAGAAACCCCACACCCATTAGCAGTCACTCCTTGCTTCTCTCTCTTCCAGCTTTTGGCAACCACTAACCTCCTTTGTCTGTGGATTGGCCTGTCATGGACATTCCATTTTAATGGAATCATACAACATGAGTTTTGTTGTTTTTATTTGGTGATTGGTTTTTTCACTCAGCATATCTTCAAAAAAATTATTTTATTGAAGTATAGTTGATTTACTGTGAACTTCTACTATATAGCAAGGTGAATCAGTTATACATATATAAGCATTCTTTTTCATATTCTTTTCCACTATGATTTATCACAGGATGTTGAATGTAGTTCCCTGTACTATATAGTAGGACCTTATTGTGTATCCATTCTATATGTAACAATTTGCATCTGCTAATCCCCAACTCCCTGTCCATCCCTCCCTTACCACCCTCTTCCTTGGCAACCACAAGTCTGTTCTCTGTGTCTGTGAGCCTGTTTCTGTTTCATATATAAGTTCATTTGTGTCATATTTTAGTATTTGTCTTTAATATTTGTCTTTCTCTTTCTGACTTCACTTAGTCTGATAATCTCTAGGTCCATCCATGTTGCTGCAAAAGATATTATTTCACTCTTTATGGCTGAATAGTATTCCACTGTGTGTATGTAGGATACCTTCTTTATCCATTCATCTGTCTATAGACATTTAGGTTGTTTCCATGTCTTGGCTGTTGTAAATAGTACTGCAATGAATATTGAGGTGAATGTATCTTTTTGAATTTGAATGACAGTTTTGTCTGGATATATGCCCAGGAGTGGGTCTGCAGGACCATATGAAAGCTCTGCTTTTAGTTTTTTGAGGAACCTCCATACTGTTTTCCATAGTGCCTGCACCAATTTGCATTCCCACAATGGTATAGGAGGGTTCCCTTTTCTCCATGCCCTCTCCAGAACTTGTTTTTTGTAGTTTTTTTTTTAAATGATGATTATTCTAACTGGTGTGAGGTGGAACCTCTTTGTAGTTCTGATTTACATTTTTCTAATGATTAGCAATGTTGAACATCTTTTTATATGTTTGTTGGCCATCTGTATGTCTTCTTTGGAGAAATGTATATTTTGGTCGCCTGCCTGTGTTTTTTGATTGGGTTGTTTGCTTTTTTGTTGAGTTGTATGAGCTGTCTGTTTATTTTAGAAACTGAGCCCTTGTCGGTCCCATCATTTGTAAATATTTTCTCCCAGTCTGAAGGTTGTCTTTCGATTTTACTTGTGTTTTCCTTTGTTGTTCAAAAGCTTGTATTTCACTTAGCATTTGTTGTTGTTGTTCAGTTGCTAAGCCATGTCCAACCCTTTGTGACCCCATGGGCTGTAGCACACCAGGCTTCCCTGTCATCCACTATCTCCCAGAGTCTGCTAAAATTTATGTCCATTGAGTTGGTGGTGCTATCTAACCATCTCGTCCTCTGCCACTCCCTTCTCCTTTTGCCTTCAGTCTTTCCTAGCATCAGGGTCTTTTCCAATGAACTGCTTTTTGCATCAGGTGGCTGAAGTATTGGAACTTCACCTTATTTTCAAGCTTTATCCATGTTATAATGTGTCAGTACTTCATTCTTTTTATTGCTTTCCCCTTTTATTTCTGAATAACATTCCATTGTATGGATATTCCACATTTTGTTCATTCATCAACTAATGAATGGGTTGTGTTGTTTTGGAGGTTGTTTCCACTTTTTAGCTATTATGAACAATGCTATTATTAATGTTATAAGATTTATGTAGATATATGTTTTAGTTTCTCTTAAGTATACACCTTGGAGTGAAATGTTTGGTTATACAGTAACTCTGTTTAGCATTTTGAAGAACTGCTAAATTTTTCCAAAGTGGCTGTACCATTTTCTATTTTCATCAGCAACGTGTGAGGGTTTTGATTTCTCCACATTCTCCCGTACACTTGTTATGGATTATTATTTTGAATATCAGCCACCTAGTCAGCATGAAGTGGTATCTCAGTGTGGTTTTGATTTGCATTTCCCTGGTGGCTAATAATGGCCCTGTGAAGCATAATGAAGAAAAAAAATGGATGTTTAACTTGGAAAAAGGAAGATTTGGCAAGAGAGCCTAATAGCTGTCTTTAAGTATTGGAATTGAGAGGCAGAATTTTATTTATTTACAGATGTACAGAGAGGTGATGTAAAATAGTGAAATTTAGCTCTGTGTAAATGCAAAGTCTAATGAAAAGATTGAACAGGAAAACAGTAGGTCCCCATTCCCTAGGGATGTTCAAGCAGATGGTGTAGAAGGATTCTGTAAGGGCTACTCGAATATGCTATGGTTTGTAAACCTGTGTGGCAAATTTACAAAGTGTATCATGGTTATTTTTTTAAACCGTACATAGGTAATCTTGGCAAGAACATTGTCTCAAGTCGAGTTGTTGTTGTTGTTCAATTGCCCAGTTGTGTCCAGCTCTTTGCAACCCCATGGACTGCAGCACGCCAGGCCTCCCTGTCCCTCACCAACTCACGAAGTTTGCCCAAGTTCACGTCCGTTGCATCAGTGATGCCATCCAGCCACCTCATCCTCTGTCGCCCTCTTCTTTCCTCGATCTTTCCCAGCATCAGGGACTTTTCCAATGACTCGGTTATTTGCATCAGATGACAAAAATACTGGAGCTTCAGCTTCAGCATCAGTCCTTCCAATGAGTATTCAGGGTTGATTTCTCTAAAGATTGATTGGCTTGATCTCCTTGGTGTCCAAGGGACTTTCAGGAGTCTTCTCCAGCACCACAGTTTGAAGGTATCAATTCTTTGGCGCTCTGCCTTCTTTCAGTACAGCTCTCACAACTGTACGTGACTACTGGAAAAACAATAGTGCTGGCCATGCATACATTTGTCGGCAAAGTGATATCTTTGCTTTTTAATACACTGTCTAGGCTTATCATAGCTTTCCTTCCAAGGAGCAAGCACCTTTTGATTTCATGGCTGCTGTCACTGTCCACAATGATTTTGGAGCCCAAGAAAATAGAATCTGCCATTGCTTCTGTTTTTTTCCCAACTATTTGCTGTGAAGTGATAGGACCAGATGCCATAATCTTAGATTTTTGAATGTTGAATTTTAAGCCAGCTTTTTCACTCTCCTCTTTCACTCTCATGAAGAGGCTCTTCAGTTCCTCTTCACTCTTTGCCATTAGAGTGGTATGATCTTCATAGCTGAGATTGTTGATATTTCTCCTGGCAGTCTTGATTCCAGCTTGTGCTTCATACAACCTGGCATTTCACATGATGTATTTTGCATATTAAGTTAAATAAGCAGGGTGATGATATACAGCCTTGAAGTACTCCTTTCCCAATTTTGAACCAGTCCATTGTTCCATGTCAAGTTCTAACTACTGCTTGTTGACTCCATGCAGATTTTGCAGGAGGCAGGTAAGGTGGTCTGATATTCGCATCTCGTGAAGAATTCTCCACAGTTTATTGTGATCCACACAGTCAAAGGCTTTGGTAGTATATGAAGCCAAAGTAGATGTTTTTCTGGAATTCCCTTTTTTTTTCTGTGATCCAATGGCTGTTGGCAATTTGATCTCTGGTTCCTCTGCCTTTTCTAAATCCAACTTGTATATCTGGAAGTTCTTGGTTCACGTGCTGTTGAAGCCTAGCTTGAAGTATTTTGAGCATCACCTTACTAGCATGGAAAGTGAGTGCAATTGTCTGATAGTTTGAACATTCTTCAGCACTGCCTTTCTTTGGAATTGAGATGAAAACTGACATTTTCCTGTCTTGTGGTCACTGCTGAGTTTTCCAAATGTGCTGACATATTGAGTGCAACACTTTGGCAGTATTATCTGTTAGGATTTGAAATTGTTCAGCTGAAATTCCATCACCTCCACTAGCCTTGTTTGTAGTAATGCTTCCTAAGTCCCACTTGACTTCAGACTCCAGGATGTCAGATTCTAGGTGAGTGACCACACCATCGTGGTTATCTGGGTCATTGAGACTTTTTTTGTATAGTTCTGTGTATTCTTGCCACCTCTTTTTAATCTCTTCTTCTGTTAGGTCCTTACTGTTTCTGTCCTTTATCATGCCCTTCCTTGCATGAAGTGTTCCCTTGGTATCTCCAATTCTCTTGAAGAAATCTCTAGTCTTTCCCATCCTGTTGTTTTCCTCTACTTCTTTGCACATTCATTTAAGACCTTCTTATCTCTCCTTGCTATTCTCTGGAACTCTTCCGTTCAGTTGGGTATATCTTTCCCTTTCTCCCTTCCTTTTCCTTTTCCTTTTCCTTAGCTATGTGTAAAGCCTCCTCAGACAACCGCTTTACCTTATTGCATTTCTTTTTCTTTGGGGATAGTTTTTGTCACTGACTCCTGAATAATGTTATGAACCTCTGTCCATAGTCCCTCAGGCACTCTGTTTACCAGATCTAATCCCTTGAATGTACTCATCACCTCCACTGTATAAGGAATTTGATTTAGGTCATACCTGAATAGCCTAGTGGTTTTCCCTACTTTCATTGATTTAATCCTGAATTTTGCAATAAGGAGCTCATGATTTGAGCCACAGTCAGCTCGAAGTCTTGTTTTTGCTGACTGTATAGAGTTTCTTCATCTTCGGCTGCAAAGAATGTAATCAATCTGATTACAGTATTGACCATTTGGGGTAGTCCATGTGTAGACGTCTCATGTTGCTGGAATATGGTGTTTGCTATGACCAGTGTGTTCTCTTGACATGGTACATGGTATGTGTACTTCTGTGTGTGTGTGTGTGTGTGTGTGTATATATATATATATATATATATCAGTAACTACTTGTTATTGAAGCTACAGTACTTTGGCCACCTGATATGAAGAGCAGACTGGAAAAGCCCCTGATACTGGGAAAGACTGAAGGCAGGAGGAGAAGGGGATGACAGAGGATGAGATGGTTGGATGGCTTCACTGACTCAATGGACAAGAATTTGAGCAAACTCTGGGAGATGGTGGACAGGGAAACCTGGCATGCTGCAGTCCATGGGGTCACAAAGAGTCAGACTTGACTGAGTGACTGAAATATAATTACTTGTTGAATGAATGAATGGTGATGGTTCATGGAAAAGGAAGTGATGTCAGAGAACATAAAACTGCCTCCAAAATATGAAACAGAGAAGAAAGAGAAGTGTATGGACAGCTCTAGATAAATCTACTGTGATTTATTTGACTCCTGGTTTTCCAAAATGGAAATATAGAAAAGCGAGAATGCTGAGCTGAAATCTTACAGAAGCTGAAACAAATTATATACTTAATAAACTTCCTAAAAGAATTCCTAAAATGTGCTTGTTTACTAGCAGACTTCAAAAAATTTAGTCATTATAGGTGACCCAACATCTTGCTATGGGAGCCTACTGGTTTTTTGTAAGCTTTAAAGTACACAATGTACAGTTTATAAGAAGCAAATCTTGCCTTCAAAATGATATTTCAATCAATTTATAAGAGAAAGCTCTTATCTCTTATTTCTCTTTTCTTCCTATTTTTAAATTTTAAATTTATTTATTTTTTCATTGAAGGATAATTGCTTTACAGAATTGTGTTGGTTTCTGCCAAACATCAACATGAATCAGCCGTAGGTATACATATGTTGTGATCTCCTGCCCACCTCCCTCCCCACCCCACCCCTCTAGGTTGATACAGAGCCCCTGTTTGAGTTTCCTGGGTCATACAGTAAATTCCCATTGGCTATCTATTTTACATATGGTAATATATGTTTCCATGTTACTCTCTCTATACCTCCCACCCTCTCATTCCTCCCCACCCCATGTCCATAAGTCTGTTCTCTATGTCTGTCTCCACTGCTGCCCTGCAAATGATTTCATCAGTACCATCTTTCTAGATTCCATATATATGCGTTAGTATACAATATTTGTTTTTCTTTCTGACTTACTTCACTCCATATATTAGGCTCTATGTTCATCCACCTCAGTAGAACTGACTCAAAATGGGTTCCTTTGTATGGCTGAGTAATACTCCTTTGTATATATGCACCACACCGTCATTATCCATTCATCTGTCAATGGACATCTAGGTTGCTTCCATGTAGCTCTTGTAAATAGTACTGCAATGAATATTGGGGTACATGTATCTTTTTCAGTTTTGGTTTCTTAAAGGTATATGCCTACTAGTGGGATTGCTGGGTCATATAGTGGTTTTATTCCCAGTTTTTTAAGGAATCTCTATACTGTCTTCCATAGTAACTGTATCAATTTACATTCCCACCAACAGTGCAAGAGCGTTCCCTTTTCTCCACATCCTCTCCAGCATTTATTGTTTCTAGAATTTTTTTTGATGATGGCCATTCTGACCAGTGTGAGGTAACTGCTATCTCATAGTTTTGTTTTGCATTTCTCTAATAATGAGTGATGTTGAGCATCTTTTCATGTGTTTTTTGGCCATCTGTATGTCTTCTTCGGAGAAATGTCTGTTTAGGTCTTTTTCCCAGTTTTTGATTGGGTTGTTTGTTTTTCTACTATTGACTTGTATGAGCTGCTTGTATATTTTGGAAATTGATCCTTTGTCAGTTGTTTCATTTGCTATTATTTTCTCCCATTCTGAGGGTTGTCTTTTCACCTTTTTATAGTTTCCTTTACTGTGCAAAAGCTTTTAAGTTTAATTAGGTCCCGCTTGTTTATTTTAGTTTTTATTTCCATTACTCTAGACGGTGGATCATGAAGGTTCTTGCTGTGATTTATGTCATGGAGTGTTCTGCCTATGTTTTCCTCGAAGAGTTTAAGAATTGTTCTAATTTCGTTCTTTTACACGTAGCTGTCCAGTTTTCCCAGCACCATTTATTGAAGAGGCAATCTGTTCCATTGTATATTCTTGCCTCCTTCATAAAAAATAAGGTGCAAAGGTGCGTGGATTTATCTCTGGGCTTTCTATCTTGTTTTACTGGTCTATATTTCTGTTTTTGTGACAGTACCATACTGTCTTGATGGAGAAGGAAATGGCAACCCACTCCAGTATTCTTGCTTGGAGAATCCCATGTACCGAGAAGCCTGGTAGGCTATAGTCTATGGGGTCGCAAGAGTCAGACATGACTTAGTGACTAAAAAGAGAGAGAGATACTGTCTTGATGACTCTAGCTTTGTAGTATAGTCTGAAGCCAGGAAGGTTGATTTCCTCCAGCTTCATTATTCTTAAGATTTCTTTGGCTATTTGGGGTCTTTTGTGTTTCTATATGAATTGTGAAATTTTTGTTCTAGTTCTGTGGAAAATGCCATTGGTAATTTGATAGGGATTGCATTGAATCTGTAGATTACATTTGGTAGTATAGTCATTTTCACAATATTGATTCTTCCAACCCAGGAATGGAATATCTCTCAATCTGTTGATGTCATCTTTGATTTCTTTCATCAGTGTCTTATAGTTTCCTGTATACAGTTCTTTTGTCTCCTTAAGTAGATTTATTCTTAGATATTTTATTCTTTTTGTTGCAATGGTGAGTGGGATTGATTCCTTAATTTCTCTTTCTGATTTCTCATTGTTAGTATATAGGAATGCAGGTGATTTCTATGTAATTACAAATTTTAATTTGTAATATGTATTGATTTTGTATCCTGAAACTTTGCTAAATTCACTGATTGGCTCTAGTAATTTTCTGATACTATCTTTAGGGTTTTCTATGTACAGTATCATGTCATCTGCAGTGAGTTTTACTTCTTCTTTTCTGACCTGGATTCCTTTTATTTCTTTTTCTCCTCTGATTGCTGTAGCTAAGACTTCCAAAACTATATTGAATAATAGTGTTGAGAGTGGGAATCCTTGTCTTGTTCCTGATCTTAGAGGGAATGCTTTCAGCTTTTCACCATTTAGAATAATGTTTGCTCTGTGTTTATCATATTTGGCCTTTACTTCGTTGAGGTAGCTTCCTTCTGTGCCCATTTTTTGAAGAATTTCTATCATAAATGGGTGCTGAATTTTGTCAAAGGCTTTTTCTACATCTATTGAGATTATCATATGGTTTTTATCTTTCAATTTGTTAATATGGTGTATCACATTGATTTGTGTATATTGACAATGAATCCTTGCATCCCTGGGATAAACCCAGTTTGGTCATGGTCATCTTTTTAATGTGTTATTGAATTCTGTTTGCTAGAAGTTTGCTTAGGATTTTTGCATCTATATTCATCAGTGATATTGGCCTCTAATTTTCTTTTTTTGTGTTGTTTTTGTCTGGTTTTAATATCAGGGTGATGGTGGCCTTGTAGAATGAGTTTGGAAGTGCTCCTTCCTTTGAAATTTTTTGAAAGAGTTTTAGATGGATAGGAATTAGCTCCCCTCTAAATGTTTGATAAAATTCACCTGTGAAGCCATCTGGCCCTGGGCTTTTGTTTTTTTGGCAAATTTTTATCACAGTTTTTATTTCAGTGCTTGTAACTGGGTTGTTCATAATTTCTATTTCTTCCTGGTTTAGTCTTAGAAGATTGAACTTTTCTTAAGAATCTGTCCATTTCTTTCAGGCTATCCATTGTATTGCTATATAAAGTGTGAAAGTTGCTCAGTTGTGTCCAACTCTTTGTGACCCCATGGACTATACAGTCCATGGATTTCTCCAGGTCAGAATACTGGAGTGGGAGCCTTTCCCTTCTCCAGGGGATCTTCCCAACCCAGGGATTGAACCCAGGTCTCCCGCATTGCAGGTGGATTCTTTACCAGTGAGCCACAAGGGAATAGTTGCTCATAATAGTCTCTTATAATCCTTTGTATTTCTGTGTTGTCTGTTGTAACATCTCCTTTTTCATTTAAAGTTTTGTTGATTTGGGTCTTCTCTCTCTCTATCTTGATGAGTCTGGCTTAAAGTTTATCAATTTCATTTATCTTCTCAAAGAATCAACTTTTAGTTCTAAGGACTGATGTTGAAGCTGAAACTCCAATACTTTGGCCACCTCATGCGAAGTGTTGACTCATTGGAAAAGACCCTGATGCTGGGAAGGATTGGTGGCAGGAGGAGAAGGGGACGACAGAGGGTGAGAGGGTTGGATGGCATCACTGACTCGATGGACATGAGTTTGGATAAACTCTAGGAGTTGGTGATGGACAGGGAGGCCTGGCGTGCTGCGATTCATGGGGCCGCAAAGAGTCGGACACGACTGAGTGACTGAACTTAGAACTTATTATTTCTTTCATTTCGTTTTCATTTATTTCTGCTCTCATCTTTATGATTTCTTTCCTTCTGCTAACTTTGGGGTTTTTATGTTATTCTTTTCCCAGTTGTTTTAGGTGTCTATTTGATGTTTCTCTTACCTACCTTTTGATGAGGTAGAGTTGTATTGCTGTAAACTTCCCTTGTAGAACTGCTCTTGCTGCATCCCATAGGTTTTGAGTTGTGTTTTCATTGTCATTTGTTTCTAGGAATTTTTTTATTTCCCTTTTGATTTCTTTGGTAACCCATTCACTATTTGGAAACATATCATTTAATCTCCATGTGTTTGTGTTTTTTATAGTTTTTCTTCTTGTAATCAATATCTAGTCTCATAGTGTTGTGGTCAGAAAAGATACTTGATACAATTTAAATTTTCTTAAATTTACTGAGGTTTGATTTGTGACCCACAATGCTCTATCCTGGAGAATGTTCCATGTGCACTTGAGAAAAAAGTGTATTCTTCTGCAGTTGGATGGAATGTCCTGAAGATATCAAGGAGATCCATCTGGTCTAATGTGTCATTTGAGGCTTCTGTTTCCTTATTAATTTTCTGTTTTGATGATCTGTCCATTGGTGTAAGTGGGGTGTTAAAGCCCCCTACTATTATTGTATTACTGTCAATTTCTCCTTTTATGCCTGTTCAGTTCAGTTCAGTTCACTCGCTTAGTCGTGTCCGACTCTTTGCGACCCCATGAATTACAGCACGCCAGGCCTCCCTGTCCATCACCAACTCCCGGAGTCCACCCAAACCAATGTCCATCGAGTCGGTGATGCCATCCAACCATCTCATCCTCTGTCGTCCCCTTCTCCTCCTGCCCCCAATCCTACCCAGCATTAGGGTCTTTTCCAATGAGTCAACTCTTCGCATGAGGTGGCCAAAGTATTGGAGTTTCAGCTTCAACATCAGACCTTCCAATGAACACCCAGGATTGATCTCTTTTAGGATGGATTGATTGGATCTCCTTGCAGTCCAAGGGACTCTCAAGAGTCTTCTCCAACACCACAGTTCAAAAGCATCAATTCTGCGGCGCTCAGCTTTCTTCACCGTCCAACTCTCACATCCATACATGACCACTGGAAAAACCATAGCCTTGACTAGACGGACTTTTGTTGGCAAAGTAATGTCTCTGCTTTTAAATATGCTATCTAGGTTGGCCATAACCTTTCTTCCAAGGAGTAAGCGTCTTTTAATTTCATGGCTGCAATCACCATCAGCAGTGATCTTGGAGCCCCAAAAAATAAAGTCTGACACTGTTTCCACTGTTTCCCCATCTATTTGCCATGAAGTGATGGGGGGACCAGATGCCATGATCTTAGTTTTCTGAACGTTGAGCTTTAAGCCAACTTTTTCACTCTCCTCTTTCACTTTCATCAAGAGGCTCTTTAGTTCTTCTTCACTTTCTGCCATAAGGGTGGTGTCATCCTCATATCTGAGGTTATTGATATTTCTCCCAGCAATCTTGATTCCAGCTTGTGTTTCTTCCAGCCCAGCGTTTCTCATGATGTACTCTGCATATAAGTTAAATAAGCAGGGTGACAATATACAGCCTTGACGTACTCCTTTTCCTATTTGGAACCAGTCTATTGTTCCATGTCCAGTTCTAACTGTTGCTTCCTGACCTGCATACAGGTTTCTCAAGAGACAGGTCAGATGGTATGATATTCCCATCTCTTTCAGAATTTTCCATAGTTTATTGTGATCCACACAATCAAAGGCTTTGGCATCGTCGATAAAGCAGAAATAGATGTTTTTCTGGAACTCTCTTGCTTTTTCGATGATCCAGTGGATATTGGCAATCTGATCTCTGGTTCCTCTGCCTTTTCTAAAACCAGCTTGAACATCTGGAAGTTCACGGTTCACGTATTGCTGATGTCTGGCTTGGAGAATTTTGAGCATTACTTTACATTATGTCTGTTAGTGTTTGTATTATGTATCGAGGTGCTCCTATGTTGGATGTATAAATGTTTACAATTGTTATGTCTTCTTCTTGGATTGATCCCGTGATCATTATGTAGTGTCCTTCCTTATCTCTTGTAATATTCTTTATTTTAAGGTCTATTTTGTCTGACATGAGGATTGCTACTCTGGCCTTCTTTTGATTCCTATTTGCATAGAATATATTTTTCCATCCTCTCACTTTCAGTTTATATGTGTCTTTAGGTCTGAAGTGGATCTCTTATAGACAGTATACGTATGGGTCTTGTTTTTGTATCCATTCAGACAGTTTGTGTCTTTTTGTTGGAGCATTTAAAGTAATTGTTGATATATATGTTCCTAGTGCCATTTTCTTAATTGCATGGGGTTTGTTTATTTATGTCTTTTTCTTCTCTTGTATTTACTGTCTATATAAGTCCTTTTAACATTTGTTGTAAAGCTGGTTTGGTAGTACTGATGTCTCTTAACTTTTGCTTGTCTGTAAAGCTTTTGATTTCTCCATCAACTTTGAATGAGATCTTTGCTGGGTAGAGTAATCTTGGTTGTAGATTTTCCCCTTTCAGTACTTTAAATATATCCTGCCATTCCCTTCTGGCATGCAGAGTTTCTGCTGAAAGATCAGCCATTAAATGTATGGGGGTTTCCCATGTATGTTACTTGTTGCTTTTAATATTCTTTCTTTGTGTTTAATTTTTGTTAGTTTGATTAGTATGTGTCTTGGCATGTTTCTCCTTGGTTTTATGCTGTATGGTACTCTCTGAACTTCTTGGACTTGATTGACTATTTCCCTTCCTATGTTGGGGAAATTTTCGATTATGATCTCTTCAAAAATTTTCTCATACCCTTTCTTTTTCTCTTTTTCTAGGACCCCTATAGTTTGAATGTTGGTGTGTTTAATATCGTCTCAGAGGTCTCTGAGATTATCCTCAGTTCTTTTCATTCTTTTTACTTTATACTGCTCTTCAGCAGTTATTTCCACCACTCTATCTTCCAACTCACTTATCCAGTCTTCTGCCTTGGATATTCTGCTATTGATTCCCTCTAGAGTATTTAAAATTTCAGTAATTGTGTTGTTTGTCTCTGTCTATTTATTTATTCCAGGTCTTTGTTAAATGTGTTAATTGATTCTTGCGTTTTCTCCATTCTATTTTCAAGGTTTTTACTATAGTTTTTTACTATCATTACTCTGAATTCTTTTACAGGTAGTTTGCCTATATCCTTCATTTATTTGGACTTGTGTGTTTCTGGGTTGTTCCTTCATTTACACAATATTTCTCTGCCTTTTTTTTAATGTACTGTGTTTGAGATCTCCTTTTCTTAGGCTTCAAGGTTGAATTCTTTCTTCCTTTTGGTTTCTGCCCTCAGTGGGTATGGTTGGTCCAGTTTTGTGGTTGGACCAGTTTTGTGGTCCAACTTTTTTTGTGGTCCAGTTTTGGGTAGGATGGGACTGTGTTTGCATTCTGGTGGGAGGAAGTGAGTTTTTCTTTTTCCTCCTCTGATGGGCAGGTCTGGGTGAGGTTGCAGTCCTGTCTGCTGATGATTGGGTTTGTATTTTTGTCTTGTTTGTTGTTTGGATGAGGCATCCTGCACAGGATGCTGCTGGCAGTTGGGTGAGCCAAGTCTTGTATATAGGTGGTTGCCTTTGTGGGAGTTCTCACTAATTAATACTCCCTAGGGTTAGGAGTTCTCTAGTAGTCTAGGGTCTTGGCATCAGCGCTCCCACTCCCAAGACTCCGGGTTTGATCTCGAGTTTTGCATCGTTCTATATATTCTTTTCCAGTGATCAGGTACTCCTGCCTGCTCTCAGCTGGTATTCTGCAAGATCTTCTGTGTCTGAAGGTGTGTTCCTGATATATCCACGGAGAGTGATGTACTCCATGTTCACCTACCCCTCCGCCATCTTGTTCTTCCATTATTTCTCTTTTCTCCCTTTGATAGCTCTATGGTATTTGAAATTATGATGTAGCAAGTCAAGGTACTAATTTCCTGTTGCTGCTGTAACAAATTGCCACAAATGCTGTGCCTTAAGATAGAATACATTTATTCTTAAAATTTAGAGATCAAAAGTCTGAAATGAGTCTTGGCGCACTAAAATAAAGGTGTCAACAGGGCTGATTCCTTCTGGAGGTTTCACAAAAGAATCCATTTCTTACCTCTTCCAGCTCTAGAGGCTTCCAGCATTTCTTGGTTTACAGCCATCTCATTCCAATCTTTGCTTCCATCATCACATTGCCTTTTCTCTCTGACCTCTTTCCTCTCTTTTGTAAAAACTTGTGTGATTACATTGGGTCCACCTGGATAATATAGAATCACCTCATCTTAAAATCATTGTTAATCATATCTGCAAATTCCCTTTTGCCATGTAAGGTTAGCATCCAGGGGATTAGGACATGAACCTCTTTGGGGAACCATAATTCAGCCTACCATGGTATATAGTATGTATTTGTAAAATAATTCAGCTTAATTCATATTTGGAGTTAGGTAAGTACATGCCACACCAACCAACAAACTAATCATCTCTTGTTGATTTTATTTATCTCCTGCTTACTTTCACTGTCTTATCACCTGAATACTTATCAGTTAAGAGAAGATGTGAACTTAAAAACAAGAGGTCAGTTTCCAGCACAGAATCCTGTGTTGATTCATGATATCTGTTCGAGTAAGTGCTTTTGACTCCACTGGAAAGGAGGAAAGTTGAGTGTAACCTGGTATCTGGCATTTTCCTGAGAGGCATCATGACCACTTCCTGGGTAATAATGTGGATCAGCTCTAAATGTGGATTTACTCTTTCCAGGGTAAAACCACTGGCAAATGACATCCAAGTCATAGCTGTGGGGTTACTCAGAAAAATAGATATAATATTTAGAGAGATCAACTTTTTTGATAGAGTCTAACAGTATTTTTAAATTATTTTAAAAAAAAAAAACTGTAGACTCCCATGCAGTTCTATGAAACAAAAGAATCTGTGTGCCTTTTACCCAATTTCTCCCAATAGTAATATTTTACAGAACAATAGTACAACCAGTGTATTGATACTGATACAGTTAAGATAGGAGACATTTCCATCACCCTCAGAATCCTTCCTGTTGCCCTTTTGATGCCACGTCCTTAATCCCTGGCAAATGGTAATATGTTCTCCATTTCTGGAAGCCTGTCATCGTAAGAGTGCTACACAAATGGAATCATACAGAATGTAACCTTCGGGACTGGCTTTCTTCTCACAGCATAATTCTCTGGAGATTGGTCTAGGTTGTTTATATATTAAAAATTTGTTCCTTTTGATTGCTGAGGAGTATCCTCTAGTATGGAGGTTACAAATTTGGCTTGGTTAACCATTCATCTGTTGATATCTTGGTTGTTTCCTTTTGAGGACTGATACAAGTGGAGCTCATGTGAACTCAACACTTGTGTACAACCTTGTGTGTAAATTTAAGTTGTCACTTAAATTCAGAAGTGCAATTATTGAATTGTTCAGTAGTTGCACATTTAGTTTTTTAAGAAACTGCCAAGTTAGTTTCCAGAGTAGTTGCACCATTTTTTGTTCCCATGAGGAGAGCATGAGTGATATCATTTCTTGCTATACTTGCCAGTATTTGGTGTTCTGACAGGTGTGCAGTGGTATCTCATGGTTTTCGTCTGAATTTCCTTAATGGTTAGTGATGCTGAGCATCTCTGAATATGCTGCTTTTAGCAGCTGTCTTCGGAGCATGCGTGGTGTCACTATGAGATGACATGACAGGTGAGAGAGCCAGGCTCAGGCCCCCATCATCTGCTTCTGCCAGAGCTGCTCCATTTTTTTAAAAAACTCATTTTACTTACTGGGCTGTTAAGCAAGATTTTATTTAAATAAGGTTTCCTTTGTTAAAGAAAACAAGTGTGAAATCAACTTACTTCATCGGTTTTACTTATTATTTTGTAGCAAATAATTTGACTTCCCACTATCCTAGACAAAAATTAAATTTAGAATTAGAAATGAATTTATTTAAATACATAAAATATATTCAGAAGCCAACCATTTAAGCCAATATGTGCTCTTTTTGAACTTTCTGGTGAATAATTGCAAGCTGACACTAATTTTTAAAGATGAAAATTGTGTCTTTCACCAATTTAAAAAAGGCTAAAACATCTCTCATTAACAGTTTGGAAGACAGTTTCCTTTCCTGCAGGACCAGCACCTTAATTATCTTTCTACGTGTCAGGCAGGAAGGGCACTAGTATGGAAGAATGAAAAGTGAAGGCTCTCATAGTTTGGTTGTAATATCTTAGATAAAATATACTCATAACACCTAATGGTGATGGCAAATGCATGCAAAATGCTTGCATGCGGTCTGATTTTGTGATTCTATAGATTTGTTCTGAGAAAATAAAACATCCCAGGGAGTGTGAGTCATGATCACTGTATTCTAGAGGAAAGTTTCTCTGGGCATAGTATATTTCAGCCTTACTCTGCATATTCAGGTCCTCTTGCTTTTTCCTCAAGGGGAGATCTCTTTTGAACAAGGCCGAAAAACTTGTCATGTTAAAACAGAAAGCACAACAGCAGCGCTCTCCCTGCCCCACTTTTCCTAGTAATTTCACAGCCCTGTGGTGGGAGTGTCAGAGTTGGCCTTCCTGGAGGGGGGCACAAGAGGGCATTATGTAGCCGGCTGATGCTAACTGGCGGGACCCCGGCTGGCCTCAGTGAGGCCGTGTGAGGTGACAGGCTGCGCTGGACGGAGGCCAGAATGAGCTGCATCCTCCTGGAGGATGGAGAGACAGAGGGCACAACATCCCCACTCCTGGGGAGCAGCACGACCTCCCCAGCCACTGTGGGAGGCAACTGAGTCTCTTGGCTGCCTGTCCACGTGCATGTGAATGGCTCTCTGGAGGAACAGGAACTGGCCACGGTGGAGCATTTTTCTCTCATGTCATCATCCACCCTGATCCTTCTGCTGGGGAATCTGTGAAAAGTCAAGGATAGGCCTGGTGAAAAGAAAATTGAAACAAAAGACATTCATGCATCTTTCTTCTGCGCACGTACCTTCCCCAAATACTGAGGTCCCCATGGCTCTATTTGAGGGCTGCATACATGGTGGTCAGAAGGCTCTCTGGAGAAGTTCCATGCTGTTGGCTTGGCTTTCCTTGTCTCTGTGTGTGGTAGAAGGAATTAGTTGAGGAGTGGGAATAATCTCTTTTGGAATAATGTTTTACGATCCCGTTGGACTTTACATTCTCAAGCACAAGTTAAACGTTGAGTGCTTGCATCAAGGTAGAATAGAGGCCTGTTGGCTACTACACTTTGGGGAAAAACTGCAACCTCAGCTTATGCCTCATTGGATTCTCCTGCCCAGGCCCAGTCAGAACCCCAGCAAAACTGGAAGGTGGAAACAGGGTGCTGGCCAATTCTACCTTTCCCATGAAAAAGTTAATAGTGTTCCCACCAAACTGACTTTAGCACCAGCCAGAGGACCCAGGACTGGCAAAGCATTCATTCTTTTTCCTAGAGAAAGCAGAAGGCCCTAGTGCCTAAGAAAAGGTGAGACTTGAGCCCATCCCCAAATAACTATGGAATCAAGGCAGTTGCAGTACTTGTCTGGTCCTGGCCTTTCCAAGTAAATGTAGTTGTAAGTGTTAGCATAAGAGCATTGTTATTCTTAAGTAGTACACTATCAATTTCTGTCTTGGTTTCAAAATAATCTACATGTATCAACAGTCAGAAGTGAGATACTTTGAAAAGAATGATTGAAAACTGAGAATGAGCTTTAATAAATATTATCTCACTTAATCTCCATAACCATCTGTCAGGAAGGTACTATTACAAGCTCTGGTTTACATACGTGGGAACTGAGGGCTGTTAAGCTTGAACGATTTTTCCCAGAGTCACAGACAGCAAGATGAAGTGATGGAAACTGAATCTGGAGTTGGCTCCAGAGGGCTCAAGTTTAACCTTTCAGTAACACCACCAAGAAGCACGCCGGGAAGGGTGATGAGGGCTCACGGGAGAGACACCAACAGACTAGGGGGTGAGCGCGGGGGCTGAGACTGGGAGAATTCTCCAAGGACTCAGTGCCTTGCTCAGTCCTGAAGGATGGGAAGAAGTTAGGAAGGCAAGAAGGGTCAGAGGTGGGAAATATGATTAACCAGAAAGGGGAAGGGGATGTTCAAGTGCTCAAAGGCCAGGGGGATCACAGCCAGGCATAGGAATGCAGAGTGGTACTGTACACTGGGATCCTTGAATTCTGGTTGTACTGAGTCAGGGGAGGGTAAGGTGGTGGGCAGAAGTCGAGATGAGAATTGAAACAGGAGGACTTTCTAATGCCTGCTAGAGAGCGTTTCATTATGAAGGTTAAGGGTAGCCAGTAAAGGATTTTAAGCAGAGGTCAGGGTGGTAAGCTTTGCATTTCAGAAAGACCACTGCTTGTTTAGAGAATCTGCAGGGAATGAGAGCCCAGGGTGTGGCAGCAGGGTCAAATTTGAGACATAGGACTAGTTGGGTGAAAAGTGAAACTGTTAGTCACTCGATCATGTCAGACTCTTTGCGAGTCCATGGACTGCAGCCCTCCAGGCTCCTCTGTCCATGGAATGTTCCAGGCAAGAATACTGGAGTGGGTAGCCATTCCCTTCTCTAAGGGGTCTTCCCGACCCCAAGATCGAACCTGGGTCTCCTGTGTTGCAGGTGAATTCTTTACCATCTGAGCCACAAGACTAGTTAGGAGACTACTGCTAAGTCGCTTCAGTCGTGTCCAACTCTGTGCGACTCCATAGACGGCAGCCCACCAGGCTCCCCCGTCCCTGGGATTCTGCAGGCAAGAACGCTGGAGTGGGTTGCCATTTCCTTCTCCAATGCATGAAAGTGAAAAGTGAAAGGGAAGTTTCTCAGTTGTGTCTGACTCCTAGCGACCCCATGGACTGCAGCCTACCAGGCTTCTCTGTCCATGGGATTTTCCAGGCAAGAGTACTGGAGTGGGGTGCCATTGCCTTCTCCAGTGCTTGATAATCTGCTAAGAAATGAGAGCACAGATGAAGAGTGGCCAGTAGGGGTGGAGAGGAGGGAATGGACTTGAGAGCTGTTACAGTGAGTGGAAGGACTGGCTGAGTGGGGAGAGTGAAGGACAGGGAGTGTAGGGAGTGTTTATGGTGAAATTACACTTACACATGTCATTATGATGTGGGGGAGCAGGGGGAGAGGGGGCAGATCTGGGAAGGAGATGGAGAAGGGTAATGAGAGTGACTTAGAACATCATAGAGTTTGAAATAACAATGGGACATCCAGATAAACATTCCAGTACGGAGGGAGGATTGGCTAAATGAGTCTATGGCTCTAGAGAGAGGCTTGGGATGGGAAATAGGTTTTATATTTTAATCCCCCTGTGGTATTTGAGGCTCTGGGGTCGTGCCAGTTTTTCTCTCTTGATCCAAATTCACTCTCTGCAGTCATTTGCAGATGCTGAAGTTGAGACTGCAAACCATGTTTCTGCTTTGCCAGTTGCCTTTGCTGCAGGCTTTGCCACCAGAGGGCAGCCGTGGGGCTGAGAGAGAGCTGAGGCCCCTTCTTCACTCCGGCAGTTGTCGGGGCCAGTGTACTGTTTTTCTAACGCTTGCGGAACCAGCTTCCTGTTGCTCGCCTTTGAGGCATTCCAGCCCCCAGCTGTGATCCCTTCCCCATGGTCCAGGTCCCACCTCATGGGGCCTCTTCTCTAAATGTTACCTCTTCCTTTTGTACTTTCAGTCCTAGAGGTAGAATTTCTTCCTGCTACACCTTAGAGTTCTCTTTTCACCCTTTCAGTTAACTAGTTAACGACTTGATGCCTAGGTAACAATTCTATATATTGATGTATCTCAGTTAAAGTAACCGGTGTGGTTCTGTCTCCTCACTGGACCCTGACTTTGTAGGTGAATATGGGGGAACCCTAGGAAAGTGTGGAGGGTAATGAAGAGAGCTTTGCAAAGGATCCTGGGGCCGCCTATATTTAAGGGCTGCCAGCCCTTAAGGAGTGGACCAGGGAGATGCTGGAGAATCCAGAAGATTCTGTGTCTAATGGGAAAAAATCAACCAAGGAGAGAATATTCAGACTAGAGAGAGAATTATTAATGGGGCAAGGTTCCTGAGAAGGCGGAGGAAGTAGGCTTTTTCCTGGAAAGGAGAGGAAAGGAATGAAGACGAGTGAAGGGCAGATGGGGAGGTCATGGACTGAGAGGGTGGGATGTGGAGTGGAGGTTTGCAATAGAGGATGGAAGAGAGGGCCAGGGGTTTCCTGGGGGACAGCGGCAGGGGGCAGTCAGAGGACAGGAAGTTGCCACGACTCTAATCCACATCACTGTGTGTGTGTGTGTGTGCTGATAGGACATAGCAGCCTTTTGTAGGGTGTTAACAGTGAGATTAACTCAACGGAAGGAGTTTGTGCCAGGTGCTCAAGAGATGTGGGTACGAGCACGAGGGTGATTACGTGAAGGACCCTGGGCCGTGGCTGGCTAGAAAACGAAGTGAAGCTGATGGGGGCTGATGTACAAACCCACACAACTTTGTTTGAGCTTGTGAGCGTGTGCATAGGGTTGAACTCTCTTTAAAGCCATAAAAGGAAAAGTTTCCAAATATACTCTGGCCAGGCAGAAGAAAATCCCCCACAGAGACAGAACACTAGTTTTAATAAAACGTGGTGGTTCATTTTTAGTTCCAACCTAATTTACAAATTACCCAAGTCAAACAGCTTATAAATCTGTAATTTAAAGTCCTTATTTGTTTAGGAAAGGAGCTATTTTTGAGAAGTCGTGTAATAAAAAGCTTAGAAAACTTTAGAACACCTCAAATATGAAGGACCAGGAATATTGTTGGAATGAACACTACTTTTTCTTTTACTATTTAAACTTTCTTGTGGCTGAGATCAAGTCTGATAAGCACTTTAACTTGGGCAAATGATGACAGTAATAAAACACTGTGTCACTGCAAAATATACTAAATGCGTGGGCTTCTGAACTTTTCCAATAATTTTCTTGTAAATGCATTTGTATGGGGATAGTTTACCCCTAGGACAGACTATAATTTAAAAAACTTGAATTCACTACAGCCCAATAAATTACTATTTCCCCTTAATGTTGGCAACTAGTGATTTATTTTAGTCAAATTGCAGACCTCACTAGGCATGCTTTACTGTATATGTACTTCCCTGGGGAAGTACATATAAAAGGAAGACTTTTTAGTGTATTATTTGGAGGAACCATAAAAGCTATTAAATTCATAAATTAATTTGCACATGAATTCCTAGTTTGCTCTGATTTGTAGAATGTTTTGTACAAAATGGCTGTTATACTTGCATTATCCACAAGCAACTAAACTATACAAGTATTAGTAATTCTTACATTCTTAGAACTTTATTGTTGCTAAATATTTTCAAATGTATCTTTTTCACTTTTGCAATCCTGATTATGGAAAGCTATTTATGTAATTTATATCTGAGACTCACTGTTTCATTGACACAAAATCTATTTTAATGCTTCTCTTATCACAGGTTTACCTAAGAAGGGCGTAGGAAAAATATTTAAGCTGAAATAGGTGTAGTTTTCTTTCATTCAGTCATAGAGGCATTTGAAAAGAAAATGTGTCCAGAAAAATGTATGAAAAGGTGAATGTAGTGTGAACGATGGAATACTAAACAGTTTAAGGTAGGGGGATCCGATGCCATGAAGCACAGCTATGCCATCACCTAGAGAGTATGAGTATTACTGCACTGGGGACCATGGTGGTGAACAGTGTAGGGATCTTCACATACCCGACAGGAAAGAAATTACTTACTAGAAAAAACACAAGTTAGACAAATATATGTTCAACTTATAGCTGAACCACTAACTAGCTTTTGACTTTGGTCAGCTTTAACTCAGTCACCATTTGTTTGTCTGAAAATTGGAGACAAAGGATCTCAGAAGGATCTCTCAAGGTCCTTGTGAAAAACCATTGTGATTACAGGTGTTGAGTGCTAGCACCTGGAAAACTTGAGGGTACAGCGGCCTCTTGTCTTTCTGGGTCCTACCCTCCTCTAGCCTCAGGTTCTGACCAAATGAATCTGGGGAGACATGGAGTAAGATTTTGCTAGAAATTAAAAGGCAAATGTCACCAACAGACCACCATCCTTTGACTGACTGCAAACTTTCAAATGTGGAACTATTTATATTTTGAAGACCTGATGCAAAATGTGTGATGGAGAAAAGTTTGTTCTAGAAATTATCTCCTTAAAAGGGACAGTGGATGGCACTATCGATTCCTCCACCAGTGCCTTGTCATAGAAGCCCCCAAGAATCGTCACTCTAATTTGGAAGCGTGACTGAAAATGCAGACTTAAAATGCAGTTGGAATAATCAGGAAAGTTGGACCGATCAACCTGGTTATTTGAGGCATAGAGGAGAAAATCTCTTGTCAAAAATAGCTTGGCTTAATGGCTCCTTTGTTACCATATCCTTTCCAAGGACTAGCAGTGTGATTATTTCGTTTGACTGTTTCTCAGAACCATCAAAAAATCAATCCCAGTTGCACCATTGGTTGACCTTCTCCACAGCAGCTGTTCTTCTGTTTCTCATCAATTTGAGTCTTTGTAGGACTTGACAGCTGAAAAGGATTTTCCTGTTGGTAACCTCCTTAGGCATGTGAGACAGGTTTCATCCATCTCTCCTCAGTTCTTGGCCTTCTCTTCTTGATGGCAATTTCAACCCTCCCGTGAAGATCTGTCACCCACAGTGCTCCCCACATTCTTGGCAGGTACTGATACCTCCAGAATCTCTCTCCTGGACCCTTTCATGATTAGTCCCCATTTCTACTTGTCTGCTCAACACCTTCACATTCGTGTCTCACAGGTACCTCGAACCTCTCTGAGCCAAAGCAGAACTTATCTTTTCTCTTAACCATTCTTCCTTGTTAATGATATCACTATTCTCTTGGGTACAGGCTTAAAAGCTTCAGCTTCTCTTTTGCCTTCAAAATTTAAGCAGTCTCTGTGTTCTATATAGTCTGCCTTTATAGAAAGACTTTCAAATAGACTCCCCACTTAAATGTTTATGCTTGCTGCTTTATCTCAGACCCTTATTACCTTCTCCCAGGACTCCTGCAATAGCCCTCTGAAGAGCAGCCCAAGTTTATCCAGTTCTACAGGCTCTTGCCCACACTCAGCTCTAATGTTGGTGCTCCCCTACACCAGCATCTTTGTGATTCCTTACTGCGTAGGGATCTAACGTTCAATTTCTCATTGCCCACATGAAGTCTCTATGCATTATGAGTCCAACTTACTTTCTGCTCCCTTATCTCTACTTGTATTCCAACCAAACCACTTGAAACCAGCTTTTTATTGATCACTTACTATGTTTTAGATACAATGATAAACATTTAAAAATACTTCATTTAATCCATGTACTGTATGATGATATTATTTTGCCCATATTACAAATGAGGAAATGGAGATTGCCTAAAGTGTTACGGTTAGTAAGGAGCATTGAGAAAATTTAAATCTGAACTCCCCAAATAGACCCTATCCTTTCTTATCTGCCTTTCTGTAAGTCAGAGGTGAGTTATTACTCAGTTCTTGTCTTGGCCAGAGAATTATGTAGTGATGTTGGTAACAAAGTGGACTCTTTCCTGTGTGCATGGACACAACACTAACCAGTGTCTTCCCCTCTGTTCATTAGTTATGAAATCTGAGGGTGTTCAACATGGAAAAGCACTCAAAATGATAGAACCTAGCAATCTGACTCCATAGAAAATGTATGAAAACACATGTTTGTGCAAAACCTTGTGCAGTATTGTTCATAACAGCCAAAATGTAGAAACAGTTCAGTGTCCGTCAACCAATGAATGGATAAACAAAATAGGTATATAAATGCCTATATAATTGAGTTACTCAGAAATAGAAAGGAATGAAATTCTGATGCATACTATAACGTGGATGGACTCTGAAAATATGCTAAGTAAAAGAAGCCATTCATAGAAGACTGTATATTGTATAATTCCATTTACAGAAAACGTCAAGAACAGGCAAATCCATAAACACAGAGTTGATTAGTGGTTGCCTAGGGCTGGAGGGGAGAGAATGAGGGGAGATAGGGAGTGACAGTTAAAGGGTGTGGGGTTTCTTTTTGGAGTAATGAAAATATTCTAAAATTGATTGTGGTGATGGTTACACAATCTAGTAAATATACTAAAAGCCACGAATTGTACACTTCAGCTGGGTGAATTATGTTGTGTGAATTACATTTCAATGATGCTATTATTTTAAAGTGATATCAAGGATTATTATGGAATTAAGAAACATGCTAGTCAATTTTTACATAAGGTATTAAAATTCTGTATGGAAAAGAAATTCAACACTTGAATAGGCAACTACCAAACTTTCTTATTCTTGAAATAGATTATAAGGAAGCAGAAGAGATGAAAGGGAAAAGGTATTTGGTTCTTTGCACAGAGCCCTAGGATATTTTGCTTTGAGCAAAGATTATGCTTTGGTTTAGATCAGACAGGAAATACATTTTCAAAAATACTTTTTACTCTTCTATACTTGAAAAGGCAAAAATGAATATTTTACCATTTGGATAATGATGAACTTTTATTTTTAGCTTTGGTATTTTAATTTTAAAAGGCGCTTAACACAAATGAGCATTTTTACCCAGCTAGATATATGTGTTTTAACACAGTTTTAAACTTATCTAGGAATATTTAACAACTGAGCTATACATGGAAGCTATTAAAAAGAAAAAAAAAAAAAAACAGCTGTGGTGTTAATGACTATTGCGTACTCCCAGCCAACTGAGATTTGACAGAACATTGGACTCCAGAATCCCTATAAGTGAATAACACGGGAAATAGTTATAAATAGGAAGAGTATCAGATATTCGCCAAAACACACAGATTCTGGTGTGACCACACAGAAAGGAGTAGGAACAGCATCAGAGTTTCTGACAAGCTGACTGAACCTTGGACACAGGGACAGCAATAAAGATATTATGTTCTCATGAGCAGATGTTAGGGGCTAGCTCAGTCCTCATCTCTTACTTGGCTCCTTTCCAGCTCCCCAGGAGGGAAAGCCAAGCGTGGGAAGATGAAATGGGGGACTTGGGTTCTGATGCTGGCCTCCCTGTATTCTTAAGAGCTGGAAAGGCAGGGACCATCCACGTGCTGCAGACATGCTGAAAGAGTCTAGGGAGCCTGGAGGACCCCTGACCAACATGCACAAAGCCGAGTGGTTTTGTCCTGCCCGCCATCCTGACGATGGTACCTCTGCCCTTTGAGTTTCTCCCAACAATCTTATACTCCAGCCCCGCTGAGGTTCTCATCATTTCCAAACACACTTGATCTGATACTGCTGCGTCTGGGCACATACCATTCCATTTAGTCAGAATTTCCCTCTTCTTCGTCTGCAAACCTCCTACTCATCCTTTCAAACTCACCTTTTCTGTGGAGCCTCCTCAGCTCCCTCAAGCAAAATTCGTCATATCCACTTCTGTCCTCCCAAAACGCGCTCCATCACAGCCCTTAGACCAAGCATCATTCTCCCTCCCCAGACAGTCAGTTTCTCAAATACCACGGTTACATCTATATTTTACAGTATTTATCGCTTCGCTTGTCTGGCATGTAATTAGTACTTAATAAATGTTTGTTGAATTCCACTAGATTGAGATTCTGATATGCAGTCTGAGAATAGAGATGAGTAAACCAGCTGCCTGGCTCAGAAGGAGCTACAAGTGTGTGTGTTTAATGTTAAGAGATTACTAAACTGAATAGCTAAAGCCAGAGGACCAGCTGCCTCTCATGGGAATATTCTGGGCATCAAGAGGAGAGAGAGTTGTTCAAATCATACTATAGTGAGCATATCAGCTTGCCGGGATTGCCACAACCAAGTACTGCAGACTACAGTCAGTTAAACAATAGAACCGTTTTTTTCTTCTGATTGTAGAGGTCAGGAGTCTGAGACCCCAGCATCCACAGGGTTCATTTCATTCTGAGGCCTCTTGTAGGCTGCTCTCTTCTCTCTCCATCATCACAGGGCCTTTCCTCTGTGTGCACCTGTGTCTCAATTGCCTCTTCTTACCAATCATATTGGATTAGGGCCCACCCTAGTGACTTCATCTATCCCCAGTTCCCTTTTCCTCTTTAAAGATCGTATTTCTAAAGACAGTCATACTCTGAGGTGCCAGGGATGGGGTCTCCCACATACGAATTTTGTTGTTGTTCAGTCCCTCCATTGTACCCGAATCTTTGCGACCCCATGGACTGCAGCATGCCAGGCTTCCCTGTCCTTCACCATCTCCCAGAGCTTGCTCAAACTCATGTCCATTGAGTCGTGATGCCATCCAACCATCTCATCCTCAATTTTTCCCAGCAGCAGGGTCTTGATTCCAATGAGTTGGTTCTTCGCATCAGATGGCCAAAATATTGGAGCTTCAGCTTCAGCATCAGTCCTTCCAATAAATATTCAGGGTGGGTAGCCTTTAGGATTGACTGGTTTGATCTCCTTGCTGTCCAAGGGACGCCTGTGAATTTTGAAGGGATGCAATTCAGCCCACAGATGTGGGTAACAACCTACTTTGCCTGATGTTAAGGTGTGCCTGTACTTCAGATCTGCAAACTCTTTTTATCTCCCTTGAACTTGAATTCAGATCTAAGCAGTGTTGACAGAGACCCTTCAAGCACACACTGAGATGGTATTTGGAACTGGCAAATGGGAAGCCTGGATGCTAATGCAGATTTTCTCCTCAGTGTTGTCCAGGCTGAGGCGATTTGCCTCAGAGCTCTTTCCTGGGATGGCGGGAGGTACCTGGGCTCTAACTCTATTACAACCTTTATTTCACAAGCTGCTTTTACACCACAGAGGGTTGTGCCATCACAAGTTTTTGCCAGCATTTGCTCTCATTTCTTTCTGATGAGCACTACTCAGCACCAAACCAGCTTAGTGCTCATGAATGAGGCTAGGGGAGGAAAGATGACCTGATAAGCTACCACTGTGAACAGTTAAAAACACCGAGCCCTAGGGGTGGACTGAAAGCTAGGTAAGTTGGAGTAGCACATCATTCAAGGGTAGGTGTTTCTTTTAATGTAGAGCAGGGGTCCCCAACCCCCAGGCCACAGACTGCGCCACAGAGCAGGAGGTAGGTGGCAGGCAAGCAAGTGAAGCTTCATCTGTATTTACAGCTGCTCCTCATCACTTGCATTACTGGCTGGGCTGCGCCCCCTGTCAGTTCGGGGGCAGCGGAGTATGTGTCATGCACTTGAATCATCCCCAAGCTCTCTACCCCTGCCCTCCACCTTTGGTCTAAGGAAAAATTGCCTTCCATGAGATTGGTCCCTGGTCCCAAAAACATTGGGGCCCTCTGATACAGAGCAAAAGGATCATTATAATACTGTGAAGCTGTTCAGAATGGATTCCTCTTGGAAAGAGCAATACTGTAGTGATTTCCGGAAACAAGTTTGTGTTTGTATGGTTGGCCCTCCAGAGATGATCATCCCCTCCTCTAGTTAAATATTTCTCCAAGTGAGGCTCCAGGCCACTGATGGTAGACTCACATGGGGATCGTAACAAAACAGTTTCCTCTGTACCTCGTGATGACTGAATTGGGATCTCTGGGTGGATGTAGGAAATTCTAATTTGCCAGTGTTGTTCTTACCCAAACATGTGCAAACCACTGATTAACTGCCTGGAAATGTAGGAGAGGCACTGCCAGGTGAGTGGTTCTGCTTGGATTGTGGCCTTATGATCCATTCAGCCTTCCTATGGGTGTGGTTCACAGAGAGACTCAGACAGACTGACAGTCACAAAGTCCAGGTACCAAGGCCCCAGCTCCTGAATCACACTCTGGGACTCTGCCCACAGCTCCAATTGATCTCTCTTCCTTATCCCCTTATTCTTTGAAGTCACAGCTTGGATCATCCCTCATGTAAAAAAAGAAAAGTGCCTGAAAGTTTCCTAATCCTGAAATGGCTCAATATTGGTGGTGGTGCAGTCAGTAGAAGGGGACTATCACACCCAGCCTCTGGGAACGTTAACTGGTACAATTTCTTCCAGAGGGCATTTTGGCAGTGTGCAGTGAGAAACTCTGAATTCTATTTCTGGAAATGAATCCCAAGGGCAAACGGAGAGATTCTGTCAAAGACTATATACAAGAATATTCATCCGAGCCTTATTTGTGATGGTGACACATGTTCAACAGATAGGAAACTTGTCAAAGAACTTGTCATAAAATTAAAATGTTAAGTAATCATTTAAAATTCTATTGTCACAAAATACCTAACAGGTTGGAAAATACATTTGATTAAGTTTTTTTAAAGTAGGGCAAAAATCTCTCCACATATATAATTCCAATTCTCCCGCCCCCTGCCATACACACACACACAAAATTGTCTAGCTCCATCTGAAAAGAAATATACATAGTTGTTAAAAATGATTATCAGGGGCTTTCACAGGTAGATAAGAGGGCAGGAACCCTGAGGATTCCATCACCCAAGTATTCCATAACTTACATTAATCTATTGCTGTCATCTGCACTTAAGCTGAGAGCAGTGAGCTGGAGTGAACAGAAACTTGGATTTGGGGTGGAGGTGAAAGCAGGCAGCTGGAAAGCAAAACACTTAGGGCAGCAGCTCTCAAACCTCAGTGTGTAAAAGGATCACCTGGGGAGCTGGTTAAAATGCAGAGTCCTTCTACAAGTTCACCACTCATAGAAATTTCTATGTAAGAGATAGGGCTTAGTAATTTTCATTTTAATAAGCCCCTGGTGTAATTTTGCTACAGGTGACCTGAGGGTAGTGGCACCTGGAGGAAGTATAAGCCAGAGAGAGGGCCCCAGAGGAGATCTAGGGAAGCAAAGGGTTCTGGGAAGCTAGGGTGAGGGGTAAAGAAAGAGGTATCAGATTTCAACAAGTTCCTTTCTGTACCATATGAACCAGGACGATTTACTGTAGTGTCAGGACTCTTTGAATAGTCTGAAAGCCCTTTGTAGGATAACTTTTAGGATACAGCTATCATTTTAAATACGATTTCCAATGGAAAATATGTTTCAAGTTTTAAAAACAAACTTCCATCTGAACTTTTGGAATTCAGTTTGTTCCTGTCCTGAGGACTATCTATTCCAACCACCATTGCCATAAACCTCCCAACCCTGATATAGCTCTTTAGATGCCCTTCAATTGTTCACATTGCTTTTTAGCTCATTTATAAAAATAGAAAAGAGGAGAAATCTGTTTTTGACCAAAAAAAAAAAAAAAAAAAAAAAAAAACCCCAGATATTCACTGCTAAACATAAGATTACATTTCATCTCAAGCCAAAAAACTGAGTTAGGTTTGAGCCTCTGTTTTTCTTTTTTCACAAGGAGCTTTAGATTTTTGCCTTTTTGGAAAGTGATAGTATGAAGAATAGGGAGGAATGTAGCTTTAAAATTCTGATCAGCTTCTTTAGATTTGGTCTTGAATTTGGAAGGGTCCCTTAAAATTTTATAAATTTCAGATTTAATACTTCTAAAGAAGAAATTATTGAGCAAATCTCTTTTGACAGGCATAGAGTAGGAAATAAGAAAAACTGCCAACATTGAATGTGTATACAAAGAATGTGCTGTCGTACAGTTTGCTGGTTATAATAAGTTGTCTAAAGGAAAGTTCAGACATGATTTGGAAGCAAGTTTGAAAGTGTTGGCAGTGGGGTGTGTTGGGGCAGCAGTTGTTCCTGTCTGTCTTGACTGTGTGCAGATGATGGTGAGATTCAAGGGACTCCTAAGGTGCCACCCTTTCCTCATATTTTAATTCATTTGCAAAATGTGCTGTGTTCAGTCGCTCAGTCCTGTTCCAGTCTTTTTGGCCCCGTGAACTGTAGCCCACCAGGCTCCTCTGCCCATGGAATTTCCCAGGCAAGAATACTGGAGCAGGTTTCTATTTCCTACTCCAGGGGATCTTTGTCACCCAGGGGTAGACCCGTAGTCTCCTGTATTGGCAGGTAGATCTTTTATCACTAGAGCCACCTGGGAAGCCCCTGTTTGCAAAATAAAAATTATAGGCCCCAAGAACTGAGCTAGATGGTCACGGTTTAAATTACCAAGGATAAAGGCTGCTTAGACAAGACTTTGCAAACTTTAAAAGCAAAATCTTTGGTTCAAACAGTCCTTTTGCTAAAGCAGAAGCAGAGTCTGGCCCCTCAGTCCTTTGAACATCCCCAGAGTAGACATTTGTAGGATTCTTCAGTTCCAAGCAGCAGAATCTGACTCTGGCCCATTCTTAGAATTGCTGAGAAAGCTGAAGAGCTAAGCTTCAGAAAGGACTAGAAGCTCCCGAGTTCTGGACAGCAAGAGCTAATGGCAGTCTCTTCAGGGCCCGTCACTGGAACCAGGTTTGGCATTCCTCAGCTCTGTGTGCCTTGCTTGGGCCACATGTCCGTTCTTCGATTTAGGAGTGTGGGAGCCTTCTGATTGGCCCCATGCTGGTGGAAGAGGACGGTTAGCAGAAGAAAGAGGAGCTGATAGTAGGCAACTGAAACTTGTGTGTCCACTACAGTAGCCCTTTGATGTCTCCTCCAGCCTCCAGATTCTAGGATTACTGTTCCACCATCAGAAAATTCCCACTTGCAACAGTGAGTCAAAATAGCCTCAAGCTCTGTTCTAGTTTCAATCTTTAATCTCAGAGAATAGCAACATCAACATAGAAGTGAAAAAAAAAGTATTAGGTGGGCAATTCAGTGTCTTTTGCAAATTTTTAAGATTAAATATTTGTAAAGTCTCAGACTTTTTGGTCACATTATGTTTGAATTTTGTGTGCCCTTGGGTACATTTTCTTACTTTTCCTGAGTCTCAGTTTCCTCCTCTGTAAAATACGAGTCCCTGGGTTTTTATTGGGTTGTTTTAGGACAAATGCTTAGTGTAGTGCCTAGCCTTATTAAATGGTACTTATTATTCTAAAATGAAGTTTCCTCTGAAATGTTAATCATGCAAACTTATACAGTCATATTTTAATGAGTTCATTTTCATAAATTCATTAAAACTTGGAGATAGGGTAAACAGATAGTTCTTGATTCTCAACAACCAAGCCCAAAGGGACTAAGGAAGCGAATGGTAGCAATTCACTGATTCACAAAAGCTGCAGATTTGTGGTCTATGAGCACAGGCATGCCACAGGGATTATGTCCAGGTACACAGCTGGTATTTATATTTGACAGCAACTGAGGCAACATGATGAAACTATTACAGATCCTCACCCCAAAGACTCACCTGGCTTTTGCTGAAAAGGCTTCCTCTCCAGTGCCTCCCACATAATGGCATGGATACCATATTTCTATAGAATATTATAGAATCAAAATCCCGTATATCCTCTGTCCTTTGGCAAATGGGAGAGGTTGCTGTGACTCTTTGAAACATCATTGTGATGACTAAACTACAGATGTGTTCCAGGCCAACACTGCATCTTGGGAGTTACGAAACCACACGCTTCCGGCAGCAGCTCACTAAAGGATTTTAAAACAAAGAGGGGCTGAAGTCTGGGGAGAGAATTCCACTCACTTAGTTCATCACAAGCACCTTATTAGGAATGGGAAATGGGCAAAGGAACTGCTTCTAATGCAGATTTACAAATTATCCTGGTGTGACCAGAATTATGTCAGAGAAAGAGAGAGGGATTCCGGCCCCTCCACTGAACACACTTCCTTCCCGTGGAGAGTGTGAGTTGGAAAGTTTCCCTTCCCTCTCACAAACGATCATGTTCAAAAGCTCAGCATTAACCCTCCATGCTGCCTTCTTGAGCTCTCAGAAGAAACAGGTGATTCAGCACCTCTAGTCTCCTTGGGGGGCCATGGAAACCCAAGAAATACTAAGACCAAGCAGGAATCAGTATGAGATAAAAACTCATTTCTGCAGCTCGCAGGCCCGTGGGGATGGACAGCTTTGTGAACTTTCTGAACACGTGGCCAAACCCCTTGCTCAGCTAGAGGAGATTTCAATCAACAAGCTTATCTGCGCTTAATGGAACCGTGTCCAAATTTGTCACCAGGCCATGTTCAAAGGAACAAGCAATTGGTTGAAGTCATTTCAGATGCAGGAAATCCTGTGTTTACTACCTAGGAAATGCTACATAAAGGTTGGAATTTTTTTCCCCTTGTAATGGTCTTTTGAACTGAAATTTTGCAGCAGGGCCACCACTGATAAGAAGAACATGGCTTGGGAAATGACCATATGGTGATAGTCAATCATACACAATAGGCCTTACTTCTTTGTCCGCATTCCTGGTTCTCAAAGTTGGTTGATACAATTGTTCCCTTCAAGGAGTCCAGTCACTTACAGGTTCATGTCTTGAGTACCCATGCCTTCAGGGAGGTGTTGCCATCTCCCTGTTGTTGTTCAGGCACTAAGTTGTGTCTGACTCTTTGTAGCCCTGTGGACCGCACTGCACTAGCTCCCCTGTCCCTCACTATTTCCTGGAGTTTGCTCAGATTCATGTCCATTGAGTTGATGATGCTATCTAACCATCTCATCCTGAACATGTCTAAAAGGATGTAGGAGAGAAATGCCTTGAAAATACTGAACTCATCTGTAGAGATAATGATGGAGAATGTATGAGAGAGACAATGAGAATCACTCAATCTCAGTTAATCCAACTGAATCAACTGAATGGACACAAAGCAGGCCTTTTCTGCAGTCACCAGGGTATGCAATGATGTCCATACTTGTGACTAAAGAGCTTCCTCTAGTCAAAAGATCAAAGGCTGCGGACAAAATCTGATGGACATTACGTAGCATGGCAAAGACATGTGGTCTTATATCTAAAGAAAAAGGATACCAGTAGAAGACAGAGATAGGGCACCCAGAAAAGGGCTGAGTAGATGTAGAGTCATCAGAATGTATTCAGCACTCCCCCAGAGTCCAGTGTCTCCAAGTATTACAGTCTAACCATCAAGGCTGTAACTAGGGTGGGCAAGAGTTCTTCTTTTAATTAACTTAGGTGTGAGACATTCCTTTAGATTACTAATTTTGTTTTCTTTCAGTTTATTTTGTGCTTTTCTCATTGTTTAACCTTTTAGTTCATTTTTAGTCATTTCTTTTGTTAAGAAATGAAAGCATCAACATACATAACTTTGCCTTTGAATTTGGGCTGTATGCTATATATTATAGCTGTATGTTTCAGATAACAATGTATATACTCATGATTTCATAGAGTTGCCACATTTAGAAAGTAACATACCAAACTCTGCAGTTAAATTTCAATTTCAGATAAACAAAAGATAAATCTTTTGGTGTAAATGTGTCTCAAATATTGCATGGGACATACTTACACTAAAAAATTATTATTATCTGAAATTATAATTTAATTGGGGATCCTGTATTTTGTTTGGCAACCCTATTATAAACAGAACTTAGATGTAGTTTTGGTTAACTTTTGACCCAGTATTTCTTGAAAAATCTTCCCAAATGATGGTGATATCTTTTGTTTAAACTTTTATTATTAAATTCTGCTCTTTTTGTGCACATATGGCTTAATTTTAGGAACATGAGCATAGATGGGTGGGTGTCAACTGGGAGAAATAGTACTCCCCAGGGGACCCTTAGCAGTGTCTGGAGACATTTTTGGTTGTCACAACTTGGGAAGGTAGAGGCCAGAGCCACTGTTGAATATCCTACGATGCACACAATAGTCCCTACAACAGAGATTTATTTTGTAGAAAATATATTGGTAATTGCCTCATCAGTTGCGTTAGTCACATCATCTCTGTTTTTTGCATATTTGACCTGTCAAAGAGAATGGTGTATTGAAGTCAGTCACTCAGTTTAACACACAGCGTGAGATCCTCTAGTATGACGGACCTTGTTCCAGGTGCTGGGAATCCTCAGTGAACAAAGCAGAGTAACACCGCTGACTTCATGGAGCTTTTATTTTAACGGGTGGAGTTGGAGCAGGAGACATAATAAAAAAAAATAGTATGTAAAATATATGATAAGTGTTATGAAGGAGAACAGAGAACAGGGATGGTTGCTGGGATATGTGTGGATTGTAATTGTAAATTGAGTGGCAAGAAGGTTACATTAGAAGCAAAATCTCAGGGAATTCCATGGGGGTCCATGGGTTAGCACTCCATATCCTTATTGCCTGGGGCCTGGGTTCAATCCCTGGTCAGGGAACTAAGATCCTGCAAGCCATATGACATAGCCAAAAAAAAGAAAATTATCTCAAGAAGATGACAGAGAAAGTGATGTGGTAGCTTAGGGAAGAGTGTTTTAGGCAAAGGAAACAGAAGTGCAAAGACTCTGATGTAGATCAGCACTTGGTATGTCAAGGAAGAAGAGGAAGCAAAGGGAGAAAGAAGGAATGTAATGGGGACAGATGAGGTCAGAGGGGTGATGGAGCCGGGCTGGCATCCAGACCATTTAGGACCAAAGATACTGTTGTGAGAACTGCTGCATTTATTCTAAGTGAGATAGCTAGGCAGGGCTTCAGCAGACCGCAGCGATTTTACATACACCTTGAAAACATCACTTTGCCTATTGTGTTGGGAATAGATTATGAGGGGAAAAGGCTGAAACAGAGAGACTAGTTAGGAGGCCATTGCCATAGTCCAGAGGAGAAATGATGGTGCTTTGTTGCTGGTGAGGGCGGGTAACAGTGGAAATTGTAAGAACTGATTGAATCCGTTAGGCACACCGACACATTGCTGGAAGGCACGCAATATGGTACAACCCCTCTGAGGGGAATTTCACAATCTTTAATAAAACGACCTAGTGTTTACTCTTCAACTTAGTGATCCCACTTCTAGGAATTTATACTAGAAATAAACCTCCAATAATAATTAATAGAGAAGCACAAGGTTATTTATTGCAATGATATATGTAACTGGAAAATTTTGGAGGTTGGTTGAATAAACTATGTTTAATCAGGGGCTTCCCAGGTGGTGCTAAAGAATCGACCTGCCAAGGTGGGAGACATGAGAGATGCGAGTTTGATCCCTGGCTCAGGAAGATCCCCTGGAGGAGGGCATGGCAACCCACTCCAGTATTCTTGCCTGAAGAATCCCACAGACAGAGGAGTCTGGGGAGGGTACAGTCCACAGAATCTCTGAGTCGGACATGACTAAAGCAACTTAATACACACACACACACACACACACACACACACATTCAGCACACACAATGGCATGCAATGCAGCCGCAAACATTAATGAAGTTGAAGATCTGTGTGAATCAATATGGAGTAATTTCCAGCAGATTTTAAGTGTAAAGGCTCACTGAGAAAGAGCATACTACCTTTTGTGCAAAAAAGAAGGAAAAATAAGTGAACACTTACATTCATCATTATAAAAGAAAATGTTAAAGTTGAGTACCTACAACTTTGTTGTTGTTGTTGTTCAGAAGCTCAGTCATGTCTGACATTTGTAACCCCAAGGACTGCAACATGCCAGGCTTCCCTGTCCTCCACCATCTCCTGGAGTTTGCTCAAACTCATGTCCATTGAGTCAATGTCATCCAACCATCTCGTTCAGTGTTATTCCCTTCTCCTCCTGCCTTCAATCTTTCCTAGCACGAGGGTCTTTTCCAATGAGTCGGCTCTTTGCATCAGATGGCCAAAGTATTGGAATTTCAGCTTTAGCATCAGTCCCTCTGATGAGTATTCTGGGTTGATTTCCTTTAGGATTGACTGGTTTGATCTCCTTGCAGTCCAATGACTCTCAAGAGTCTTCTCCAGCACTGCAGTTCAAAAGCATCAATTATTTGGCCCTCAGCCTTCTTTATAGTCCAACTTTCCTGTCTGTACATGACTACTAGAAAAACCATAGCTTTGACTAGATGGACCTTTGTCAGCAAAGTGATGTCTCTGCTTTTTATTATGCTGTCTAGGTTTGTCATAGCTTTTCTTCCAAGGAGCAAGCGCCTTTTAATTTCATGGCTGCAGTCACTGTCTGCAGTGATTTTGGAACCCAAAAAAATAAAGTCTCTCACTGTTTCCATTGTTTCCCCATATATTTTTCATGAAGTGATGGGACTGGATGGCAAGATCTTAGTTTTTTGAATGTTGAATTTTAAGCCAGCTTCTTTTTCACTCTCCTCTTTCTATTCATCAAGAGGCTCTTTAATTTCTCTTTGCTTTCTGCCATTATGGTGGTATCATCTGCATATCTGAGGTTATTTATACTTCTCCCAAAAAACTTGATTCCAGCTTGTGCTTCATCCAGCCCTGTGTTTTGCATGATGTACTCTGCATAGAAATTAAATAAGCAGGGTGACAACATACAGCCTCGATGTACACATTACCCAATTTTGAAACCAGTCTTTTGTTCCATGTCCAGTTCTAACTGCTGCTTCTTGACTTGCATACAGGTTTCTCAGGAGGCAAGTAAGGTGGTCTGGTATTCCCATCTCTTTTAGAATTTTCCACAGTTTGTTGTGATCCACACAATCAAAGGCTTTACCATACTCAATAAAGCAGAAGTAGTTGTTTTTCTGGAACTCTCTTGCTTTTTTGATGATCCAGTGGATGTTGGCAATTTGCTCTCTGGTACCTCTGCCTTTTCTAAATCCAGCTTGTATATCTGGAAGTTCTCCGTTCATGTGCTGCTGAAGCCTATCTTGAAGGATTGTGAGCATTACCTTGCTAGCCTGTGAAAACTGCAGTTGTGCGGTGGTGTGAACATTCTTTGTCATTACCCTTCTTTGGGATTGGAATGAAAACTGACCTTTTCCAGTCCTGTGGCTACTGCTGACTTTTCCAAATTTGCTGGCATATTGAGGGCAGCACTTTAACAAAATCATCTTTTAGGATTTGAAATAGCTCAGCTGGAATTCCATCACCTCCACTAGCTTTGTTTATAGTAATGCTTCCTAAGACCCACTTGACTTCACACTCCAGGATGTCTGGCTCTAGGTGACTGACCACACCATCATGGTTATCCAGGTCATTAAGATCTTTTTTGTATCGTTCTGTGTATGCTTGCCACCTCTTCTTAATCTCTTCTGCTTCTGTTAAGTCTTTAGCATTCCTGAACTTTATTGTGCCCATCTTTGAATGAAATGTTGCCTTGCTTTCTCTGATTTTCTTGAAGAGATCTCTAGTCTTTCCCATTCTGTTGTTTTCCTCTATTTCTTTGTATTGTTCACTTAAGTCTTATCTCTTCTTGCTATTCTTTGGAACTCTGCATTCAGATGGGTATATCTTTCCTTTTCTCCTGTGCCTTTCACTTCTCTTTTCTCAGCTATCTGTAAGCCCTCCTCAGACAACCATTTTGCCTTGTTGCATTTCTTTTTCTTGGGGTTGGTTTTGGTCACTGCTTCCTTCAATGTTATGAACTTCCGTCCATAGTTGTTCAGGTACTCTCTCAGATCTAATCACTTGAATCCATTTGTCACTTCCACTGTATAATCATAAGGGATTTGATTCAGGTCACACTTGAATGGCCTAGTAGTTTTTCCTACTTTCGTCAATTTAAGTCTGAATTTTGCAATAAGGAGCGGATATGAGCCACAGTCAGCTCCTGGTCTTGTTTTTGCTGACTGTATAGAGCTTCTCCATCTTCAGCTGCAAAGAATATAGTCAATCTGATTTTGGTGTTGACCATCTGGTTATGTACACGTGTAGAGTCATCTCTTGTGTTGTTGGAAAAGGGTGTTTTCTATGACCAGTGCATTCTCTTGGCAAATCTCTGTTTGCCTTTGCCCTGCTTCAGTTTGTACTCTAAGGCCAGACTTGCCTGTTACTCCAGGTATCTCTTGACTTCCTACTTTTGCATTCCAGTCCCCTATGATGAAAAGGACATCATTTTTTGGTTTTAGTTCTAGAAGGTCTTGTAGATCTTAGAACCATTCAGCTTCTTTGGCATTAGTGGTTGGGACATACACTTGGAGTACTGTGATGCTGAATCGTTTGCTTTGTCAATGAATCGAGATCACTCTGTTGTTTTTGAGATTATACCCAAGTACTGCATTTCAGACTCTTTTGTAGACTGTGAGCATTATTCCATTTCTTTTAAGAGATTCTTTCCCACAATAGTAGATATAATGGTCATCTGCATTAAATTCATCCATTCCTATTCATTTTAGTTCACTGATTCCTAAAATGTTGATGTTCACTCGTGCTGTCTCCTGTTTGACCACCATCCCATTTATCTTTAATCGTGGTCCAAACATGTTCCTATGCAATATTGTTCTTTATAGCATTGGACTTTACTTTCACTATCAGACACATCCACAACTGGGCATCATTTCCACTAAATGTTAAAGCCAGGTACCTACAACTTCAGAGTTGAGTGAAAGGGACACAGAAGAGTCTATGTATATTTTTTCATAGAGTTTTGACTTTGAAAGTATGTTAGTAGACTGCATATTTAAAACAAAATTAATAAGATTAAGAAGGGGACAAAACCTAACTAAAACTGAAAGAAAATGGAAACAAATGAAACTAAGTGTATTTCAAAACATTACTCTTACCTGTTGGCTCACATGGTAAAGAATCTGTCTGCAATGCAGAGACCCGAGTTCGATTCCTGGGTCAGGAAGATCACCCAGAGGAGGGAAGGCTACAATCCATGGAGTTGCAAAGAGTTGGACAGGACTGAGTGACTATCACTTAACACTTACAAAAGGGGGAGGAAAAAAGAGCCAATCCAAGTAATTTTATGCACACATTTTTTGATTATCTTTCTCAGTCTAGAACAGAGTGGAATGTGGGGAGGGGAAGTAGAAGAGAAAACTGTATACAAATTCGGTGCTCTTTAGTAGATTAGTTTTCAGTAGTGTTGTGTAAGAAGCAATTCAGAAGCTCTTTTATATTCAATATAGGAGTGAGCAAATAAGTAACTGTGTTGATATGGTTAGGACTTAACGTTCTCACTCTGGAAGGAGAGACATATAAATACAGAAGAGGAGACAAGGAAGGCCCTTTGGGGATAGAGTAGAATTTGAGGTATTGGTGTGAGTTATCATTTCTAAAACATCTTATGGGTATATTTGTTTTGGTGCACATGTATATTTCTGTGCTTCTCTGGTGGCTCAGACGGTGAAGAATCTGCCTACAATTCAGGAGTCCTGGGTTCAATCCCTGGGTTGGGAAGATCCCCTGGAGGAGAGCATGGCAACCCACTCCAGTATTCTTTCCTGGAGAATCCCCATGGACAAAGGAGCCTGGCAGAGTACAGTCCATGGGGTCGCACAGAGTCGGACATGACTGAGCGACTAAGCACAGCACAGATTTCTGTGTATGTGTGTTATATGGGTATATACATGTATATGTTTCCTCACTAAGTGGAAAGGGTCAAGAAGCAAAATAAATCTTTATCTCTAATAATATGCCCATTGAAAGGCATCAAAATTCCTTGGAGAAATGTCTCACTCCAAGGCTGAGGCAGGGTAGGTACAAGATAAACCTGGAAACTTTGGTTTTGTTAGAAAATCACAAAATGTTTTTTAAAAATATGATATGTTACAAGGACACAGGAGCAAGCTTAAGAGGGCTCATTCTGGTCAAATCTAGAACAATCTGAGCATAAAAAAATTACTGAGCAAACAGGACTTTATGAGCCCATATTAATCATAGGTAATTAACAGTGGAAGAGGTAGGAGGGATCTTGCTTACAGTAGAACATTGAGACCAACTGGTAAATGCAGAGAGAATGTTGGAACTTAACTATATCATTACTTTGTAATTATTATAAAGATTGTTTCAGCAAAAAAACACTGGTGGATGCTAAACCTATGGGGATATTTTGGTGAGGAGCAGACTGCTTATTAATTTTGAAAAAGAACAAAACCCTGTAATTAATTACACAGAGAAGAAATTGGGTAACACTTTGACTGGATGATCAGAACTTATGTCACCTATGAGGGGTGGACAAAAGTGTTTTGAGATATGATTTCTTGATACCATGTGTGGTGTCTTCTAGCTGAGAATATATCACCTAATTCTAAAAAAAAAAAAAATTGAAAACTATGAAAGAAACGGGTTGGGGGGGGAACTTGTTTTCCTTGGCTTATGGCCCCGTTCCATCTTCAAAGGCAAAAGTCACACTACCTCTGCTTCTGTTCTCACATCTTCTCTGATCCTCCTGCATCTTTCTTATAAGGACCCTTATAAGATTACATTGGGTCCACCTAGATGACACAGGACAGACTTCATATCTCAGGATCTGTAATCACATCTGCACAGCCCTCTTTGCCATGTAAGGTAACATATTACATATTCACAGGTTCTGGGGACTAGAACATGGTCATCTTTGTGGTGGCCATTCTCCATTCACAGGACTAGTGTTAAAAAATGTCAGTGTCATGAAAGACAAAGGCTGATGAGTATAAGAGGCTAAAGAGATATGACAACTAAAAGCAATATCTGAATCTTGGACTAGATCCTTTTCTGGAGGGGTGAAATGATGTAAAGGGCATTCATTCTTAGGTCAGCTAACAAAATTGGAACATGGATGATTGATCAGACACACACATCGATATAAATTTATAAAGCTGATAAATGTGAAATAATCTATGAATGTAGCCCTGTTCTTAGGAAATGCATACTCTAGTATTCAGGAATTAAGGGCCATGATACATGCAGTATTCAGGAATTAAGTATTCAGGAATTAATGATACATGCAATTGGGATTTCCTTGGTGACTCAGATGGTAAAGAATCTGTTTGTAATTCAGGAGAGCTGGGTTCGATCCCTGGGTTAGGAAGATCCCTTGGAGGAGGACATGGCAACCCACTCCAGTATTCTTGCCTGGAGAATCACCGTGGACAGAGGAGCCTGGTGGGCTACAGTCCATGGGGTTGCAAAGAGTCTAAGCACAGCACACATACATGCAGTTTACCCTCAAATCATTCAGGGAAAAAAAAATACATGTGCACACATACATACAAGAGCAAGAGAACAAATCAAGCAAATGGGGTGAGATGTTAATAGTAAGTGAATCTGGGAAAAGGGGATAGGATGTTTTTCACGACATTTTAATTTTTGCAGTTTTTTTAAAGTTTGAAATTATTTCCAAATAAAATTTTTAAAATATCATTTATCCAACCTGCCATTTAGTCCTAAACCGCTGACACCATCCCTAGTGGGATGGATGGCCATTTTCTAGAGATTTGAATGCCTCTAAGGATGGGTGGACTCAGTGTCTTATGAGGCAGCTTGTCCAGTCACTGTTAGTTTAAGGAGTTGGGAGTGTCTCTACAGGTTAGGGTGGCTCAGTGGTAAAGAACCTGCTTGGCAACTCAAGATCCTCAGGAGATATGGGTTTGATCCCTGGGTCTGGAAGATCCCCTGAAGGAGGACATGTCAACCCACTCATGTATTCTTGCCTGGAGAATCCTATGGACAGAGGAGCCTGGTGGGCTACAGTCCATGGGTCACAAAGAGTTGTACGTGACTGAAGAGACTTGTACACACACATTACAGGTTAGGTGAGGTGAAATCAGTGTGTGGGTGATTTTCATCCATAGTTGCAGCCCTGCCTTCTAGGGAAATAGAGAATAAGTCTTCTCCCTCTTCAAATGTGTGAGGCCCACTGCTGTGTCCCCTTCATAATTTGTGAGCTAAAAGGTTCTTGTCAGTGGATGCCTCTGAGACAGTTTTGAAGCCTCCTCATTGGGACGCGTTTGGGTTGCATCTAACATGCAGCGTCCCCTCGAACAGCGCCATCCACCTGTGGCCACCCCCGTGACGAGAGCAGGAGCCCATCCAGTGAGTTAGATTTGTTCCTCCCTCCTCTTTCAACTTCACTCTGCCCAGGTCACTGAAACCTGTACAGGGAAAAGCCGTGTCAGTGGTACGCGTTGATTTCACGGCTAAATCAATGCCCGTGGTTTCAGTGCAGCTCCCAGGGGGCTCTGAGGATCTGCGTTACCACGGTTGCCTGGAAAACAAAAGGAAACCCTGGAATGAGCCTCTTTGCTGCTGAAACGTAATCTGCTCTGAGCAGTTGTGTGACTGTTGGACAATGCCATCAGGACAGTGTGTTTAATGCTAGTCAGTGGGCTGCAGTGACGCCCTGGCACCCAGAGACCTCTGAGGCAGAGCCATGACATCCTTTGATGGAACGTTGTAGAACTGCTCTGCCCAGCCCCCACAAAGGGAAGTGGAGGTACAATGGAAGTCTGCGAGGGTCCCAGTTCATGTACACCAGAAACAGACAACTCAAGAAAGATCAGGTTCCAGTGTGTCACACAGAAATCAGGACAGTGAAGCTTGGGAACAGTCATCTGTGGGGAGGATTTTAATGTTTGGATTTTAATGGGGATAGTTCCAGGAGTGGTCAGGGTCACCTGCATTGCATGCTTGTGAGGGAAAGTCTATGCCAGTTGCCCTGGAAGTATCATTTCTCCAGATTGCGTAGTAGAGACTCCTTCCCCTTTGCGTTAATCCTTCAGCAGCACCCCAGTGAAACAGGGCCAGCCTGACCTCTCCTAGCGGTGCCGCTAGCCGACTCAGAAGGCCAAGCTCTTGGTGTGAACTCACCAGCCATAAAAATGTCAGGTCACCAAACAGCTGGTGCATTTCAGGGTCAAATATCTCACATTCAAGGTGATAGGAGAGGACTGTTTTTCTGCAAAAAGGCTTTTAAGACAGTTCCAAATAATGAGGTCTTTATGATGGTGGAGTAACTAATGAAACTGGTGTGAGGGAAGGAAGAGAGCGGGAGGGAGGGGGAAAGGCAGGCTCTTCCTGTGTGCCTTCTAATGACAGTCAACCTGCAGGAACTCTCAGTCTGGAAATCCTAAAAGTTTATCATCTGAATAGCCTAAGTGTGACTAGTGACCAACCCTGCCTTTGTTTCTGCCTCCCCTCCTCCAGTGCCACCCCCCAGATAAAGTAAAGAGCTGAGACATGGACAGCAAGGTCCCTACTGGTCTTAAGAGTTAATCCTGAGCTTTTAGAGGCTGGGCTGAAGTCTCAAAGGATTTTTTTTTTTTTTAATACACCCAGGTGTGAATAAACTGGGGAAGTCAAAGGGCACCCTTAGTTAACAAAGCGAGTTTTAGTCGAGTGGGTGTGTGCAAGGGAGGAGGGCAGCCTCGGCGGGTTTGGTAGGGACGTTTATCTGGCCGGGTGTACATGAGCTTTTCTCTTAATTTTTATTGGAATACAGCTGCTTTACAATATTGTTAGTTTCTGCTCTACAGCAAAATGAGTCAGCCATACATATACATAAATCCCCTCCCTTTAAGACTTCCTTCCTATTCCAGTCACCACAGGGCACTGAGTCGAGTTCCCTGTGCCATACAGTAGGTTCTCATTAGATACCTATTTTATAGATAGTAATGTATATATATCAATCTCAAATCTCTCAGTTCATCCCACCACCCTCCCCTTTTCCCTCTTGGTATCCATGTTTGTTCTCTACATGTGTCTTTATTTCTGCTTTGCAGATAAGATCATCTATATCATTTTATTAGATTCTAAAAATATGAAACGCTTCGCATATTTGTGTATCATCCTTGCACAGGTCCAAGATAATCTTCTCTTTATCATTCCTATTTTAGTATATGTACTGCTGAAGGGAGCAGGGCTTTTCTCTCTTTTAGCATCTGGTAGACACCTCCTTCTCCCTGCTACCCTATCTTCCTGAGTCATTGCTTGGCACCACGATCACCTCCTCTCTTGGCATTCCTCCTATCCCTGAGTCAGGGTGGCCCCTCAATCTCATTTGACTTAGGAAAGTATCTTTACATTGGAAGTGGGATGGGAGAATGAGGGTAAGGATGCTAAGAGATGCTCACCACTGATGGGGGGATTGCAGCTTCCTTTGCCACAGGAATGTCCACACATGACCATAAAGGGTGTAAATTAAGTGGGAGATGGTAAGATCAATATAGAACTATTGCCTTTCTTCCTCCTCCCAATGAAAAAAACCACAGGCAGAGAAGCAGAGACAACACATGCTTTATTTAAATGGCATGGGAAAATTTTCTCTCTCCCATAAAAAACAAAAATATTTCAAGGTTTGATTAAAATAACGATCTCCACTGTCAAAACCCCTTAGTGTATAATCTCATGTTCATGCTGTTTGTTTGATACTATGGAAACACACAGCTGATGGCAGTGGACAAAAGCATGTCAGGGAAGAGGCCAAAGGTTAGATCTGATGTTTTCCTTATAAGACAAGTAAAAAGTAATTGGTCTTTGCTATGGAAAACATGAAACTCCTTATACATTTCCTTCCTCCAGGGGTTCCAAGCTTTCTCCAAGATAAAGGATTTACAGATGTTAAGCCATTTCTTAATTATGAACTCAAAAGGCTTTTAGACTTCAGTAGAGTTCCCAGTAACAGCAGGCACAGGGATATAGAGATGTAAACCAATATATATAGACCTCATGGAGAAAATGAGCACCAAACTCAGCATAATGGTTCATGAATGACCCAGATGAAAGAACTCTTTCAGTCTCTCCATACACAGTCCAGTGGTTCCTGAAGCTAGCGCTTATGGAACCAAATGGTATCAAGTAGCTGTTAAACCTTGGGAGGACTTAACTTAGGTTTTCCATATGATAGGCAACAGGTGGTGTTTGTTATTTTTTAAAAAAAGTCACAGAAAATTCCCTCTTTCAGAACTTAATCTATTAAATGTGTCCAAACTAGTTTATTAAAGATTATCCATGTTAAGTTTTAGAAAAAGGGCAGAATCCTGGAGGGTTTGAATAGCTTCATCCCCTGACAGAAGCACATTTTCCCTAGTGGTGTTTTGCTGGGGAAAACTGAAGAGATACAAGTAGGCATAATGATCTCAAAGTTTCAGGTTTTCCCTTGTTTCTATCAATACCCCAGGGCAGCTGAGGGTCTAGGTGGTTCTGTATGTAGCTCCACACTCAAATGTGTAAAGAGGAAATGGTATATCCCATTTGTAGGGAGGAATATAAAATCTCCCTACCATGGAGAAGGATCTCTCCCATCTGAACGCCAGTGCAAAAGAACAAAAACTTTTGGATATTCTGCAGTATCCAGGAGCTAAATAAAAAGATAATAATTATAAGAATATCATGAATCCATTCCCAAGATCAGAAGTCCTTGAATTCTCAAGCAACCACTACTAGGATAATTAGGATAACTTGTTTTCAGCTTGACTTTAAACTGGGTAGAGGATGGCCAGGAAGCCAAAGTGATGTGAGGCCAAGAGAGTCCCAATTTTCAGAGGATATAATGCACATTCCTTCTTCTGTACAGGTGACACTTCCCATATTGACCAATATCATAAATTAATTTTTTAAAGGAAATGCTTCAAAATGAAAAATATTGATTCTAGAGATTAGACATTCTTTTGTATACTCCAGCTGAATAATTTTACCAGTAGTTTCACTATGAAACTGTTTAACTCATAGAGTTACACAAAAAGGATAATTTCATAAAGAGGTAGTATCTGGTGGTCTGTGGATATGTTGAATGCCGCCAGAGTAGAAAACTCTACTTTTCTAGGTCCAGTATGAACCAGTTTGTATTATTCCTAATTAACCAATGACTTGCAATATTTAAATTTAATGGTGGAAAGTGCAAAGAAGTTTGCTGTTTTAATAACTCAAAGAAAGCATATAGGTACACGTAATGAATTCATTTCTTTATTGCATATTGCTATTTAAAAAAATGTACAGTCTCATAACACATACAACATTTTTTTCTTGGTACTGTAACAATAGTCTTGCACCTAAAGACTAAGTGGTTCCAACTACTAAACTAATAAGATACAAGACATATAATTAAGTTTACAAATTATAACGCTTTGTCTTTTTGGCATTAATTTAAAAAAACAAACAAAAACTTTTAAAATACACACCCAAGAGAGAAAAAGTGGCTACTTACACCAGCACCAGTCTAAAAAGTAGGTTTTTTTTTTTCTTTTTTCCAACAATGGCACATGGAATGACCTGCACACAGGTTTTGGGGAAAGAAACGAAAAACGGAAATGGCAAAGGAGGCCTACCAGGATGGCCATATCAAAACGAGGATGATTACAAAGGGCGAGAGGAACACGCTACACAAACTTGCCCCTTTATGTGACTCCCTCCACTTGCCCATTCCTTAAACTGTAAAACAAAGCCATTTTCAAAAGACAGTCCCAAACTCAAGCCAGATCCAATTTCTCCTGCTCTAAATAGAAAAGAATATATATAGAGGCACTTTAGTTAAGGAATAGACAAACCCCACTAGCGTACCCCACTTCTCCTCACCTCCAAGTGTTTTTGAGCAAAGTCTCTGTCTGCATCTTCGACACAGTATACTTGCAGACTTTGATACCTAGGAGCTGGGGGAGCGCGACGTCTGCTATATATTTGTGACTTTTATTTGCTAGTCATTTACTTCTGTGTAATGTGTAGAAAGTCGCTAAGTTTGCAATGAGGGGGAAGAAGGTAAAACCACGGCTCTTGCCAACTCTTAGAGCACTATTTCACAGCTTTCACGTAGTGCAGAGACCTTGCCCTCTGCACTAAGCATTATAGTTTATACAAATTATTTTTAAATAGCACGATTCCTATACAGCACACACATTGGTATTCTGTTTGCCCCTTAACTGTCCCAGTTACAGCATAAGCTCCCTGGGGGCAGGGGCTCTGTCTTGCTTATCACTGTAGCCCTACAATGCCTGGCACATAGTAGGTGTTTCAATAAATATTTGTTAATTGACTGAAACTCAATTTAGTGCGTAAATAATGTTCTAGTGCAATAGGACAAACTACTCTCCACAGGAAACCCAACCACAATAGGATTGATGGAAAGAAAATAGAGAACCTTAGCCCCTCTCCCCTACTACAAATAAATAAAGCAAAGCAAAAAAAAAAAAGTAACAGTCCTCTGTATATATCATATAATTTAAGGATATTAAGAGTTGGTAGGTTAATGGTAAGCATCTATATTTTATTTTCTAATGTTGTTTTTATTCATTTCTCCCTGAGAGCTTTATCTTTTGGACTGAAATTTTACAGGTAGCGTTACTGACACACAATTTAAAATGACAACACATAAACAGCAAACCACATCAAACATACTTAGAGATAAATAGATCGTGGCATCTCTGTTGGTGGTGGTGACATTTTGTGCATTCACTAAGTGTTCTTAAGTTCAGAAACATATTTACAGAAGATGCAGCTTGTCCTACAGAACAGAAAATAACCAAAAAAAAAAAGGCTCCCCATAAAATTTTTTAAAAAATTGTTTTTATCCTTTCAGAGAATTCTTTCTTTTAGGTCTTGGGTGGGAAATTTGAAAGTTTATAGTTCTATACTGTTAGGAAAACAAGCACATTATGGTAATTTTGTTCTTTAACAATAGCATGGATTGCATTTAGATAAATAGTGTTCTTTCCAAAAGCAATGTAAAGAAATCATGAGTGCTTGGCAGAGAACTCGATGAAATTAGGGAGGGAAACTGATGTCCAGGTTTTAAACATATAAAAGAAGAACTCTGATCGACATTCTACAAAATTCAGATTGTGTGCAAGATGTTCTCCATAAACATTTACAGACTGCATCCCCACACCAACGTCAGAAATTCTAAGCTGGTCCTGTCAATTACTGATACAATGCACCAGCATCATACTTGTCAACTATCAAAAACCATTTGAAATCTATATTTTTCCAACACCAGTTTCACCAATGAAAATAATTTCAAAGTATATCAAGCTTGGAAACCATAAAATATTTCTCAAGCTATATTTATTTATTTTTTGTTTTTCTTTTCACTCTAGGGAATGTCTCCGTATCTCTTTCAGGAGACAGTATTGTGCTTCTGAACAGTCATGGTGTGTGGGGGAAGAAGATGAGCCACACTCAATATGAATGCATACACAAAGGGGTTCTGAGCACATACATAGACGTAGATTTTTTTTCTTTTTTAACCAAACATATAGGTTTCCAGACAACACTCAGACTTCTATATACATTTCTGAATATATACACACACATACATTTACACACACACACGTTCACACATCCACTCACAGATGAAAGGAGAAATTGCCACTGTTTGGATTGCAAGGCAGTGTAATGGAAAGTTCTAGTCACTTCAAAGGGCTGCTAATGAGCTTTCTAAAAAAGTATTCAAGGGAAATTAGAAGTTAAGTTTTGTGACCGGTCTCTCCCGGCTGCTGTCCGTCATCTGGTTGGTGATGCGCTTGCGATTCCGTTTCAGTTTGGAAAGGTCTTTGTCAAATACTTCTCCTGAGCGTAAAGCAGAAACGAGGTCATCAAACTCTCCGCCTTCTTCACTGTTCTCTTTTGCTTTCCTCATTTTCCGTTCCCTTTCACGTTGTTCTTTGAGCTGCAAATGGAAAGTAACCACTTAGAGAAGTGTCAAGACAATATTGTATTTTGTATTCAGTGGAGATGAACACTATGGACATGGCAGTGCTGCAGTCATGCTATGTTTCTCAATAGCTGCCAATCACTTGGCTGTCACGAGTGGTGACTGGGATGTGAGGTGGCTCATTGTAGAAGCAAGGGGCAATGAAAAAAATGACCACCACTTTGTAGTTAGACTCTCACCATCTAGAATCTGGGTAAACCTCATGATATTCTAATTAAAAATATTGGTTTCTTTGATGGTATAGACAGACGAAAGCAAATGCTCATCAGGCCACATTCCTGACATCAAAGGCTTATTAGCCTCTATCTACCGTGGATGCCTGGAACCTACCATGCAAGAGTTACAATTATTAAGATCTAAATAATAAAGCAGACTTTATATAAATTATATAAAATGTATATATTCAGGTAAAAATGGAAAAACAATCCTTAATTCTACCAAGAAATGACCATTATGAACCTTCTGGGGGTATATCTCACCACTATCAACACTTACTTTCCACAAAAATATTTCATGTGGAAACCATTCTGTAAGCTTTCTCACATGAGAAAGACATGACTTTTGAGGACTGCATAAATAGTCCATTATGTAGCTATTATATCATTTAGATTACTTTGCCAACAAAGGTCTGTTTAGTCAAAGCTTTGGTTTTTCCAGTGGTCATGTATGGATGTGAGAGTTGGACTATAAAGAAAGCTGAGCACAGAAGAATTGATGCTTTTGAACTGTGGTGTTGGAGAAGACTCTTGAGAGTCCCTTGGACTGCAAGGAGATCCAACCAGTCCATCCTAAAGGAGATCAGTCCTGAATGTTCATTGGAAGGACTGATGCTGAAGCTGAAACTCCAATACTTTGGCCACCTGATGGGAAGAGCTGACTCATTGGAAAAGACCCTGATGCTGGGAAGGACTGAAGGCAGGAGGAGAAGGGAATGACGGTTGGGTGGCATCACCGACTCAATGGGCATGAGTTTGAGTAAGCTCCGGGAGTTGGTGACTGACAGGGAGGCCTGGCGTGCTGCAGTCCATGGGGTCGCAGAGAGTCAGACATGACTGAGCAACTGAACCGTACTGAACTGAACATCATTTAGAACCAGTGCCCAGTTGGTAAACATTTAGGCTGTCCCAGGTTACGGCTTTATTATAAACAGTGCTGTTCTGTTTGTGGAAATGTAGAATTATTTCTTTAGAAAGACTTCTAAGAAGTAGAACTCCAGATCAAAGGATGTGGATATACTTTTTTAGGCTTTGGATACAGACTGCCACATTGCTGAAGAGAAACTTTCTACTGACTGAACTCCCAGTAGCATTCTAGAGAGGACTTTGATGCCCTCCTCCTTGCCAGCACATAGGAGTGCTTCCTAAAAACCAAGGAGATGTAGCAGGAGAACTCCCAGGAGGCGGGACTGGCCCGTCACCCGCCGTCTTACCTGAGCCTCCATGCGAGCTCGGCGCTCCTCCTCCTCCTTCTTCTTTCTCATGTTTTCATTCTCTTGTTTGGCTTCTGACACAGCCTGAAGAAACTGATCAAAAATGCCAAAGAACTCATCCGGCTGTATTTTTCCAGCTTCTTCCCCAAAGTGTTTCACTGCTTTAGTAAACTGGGAAAAAGAAGGTTTTAAGAAGTTCGGTGTTTCAAGAAAACGCCATGATCACATAAATAACAAACAATCTCTCTTGAGGGGCTGAAGCTCCAATTGAGTCAAATATAACTTGCTGGATTTACCTTTGGCTGCTGAACATATCTAATCATTTCTAAAGGAAAAAATTTAATACTCCCACATCTTGGGAAACCATTTATTCTTGTCCACCTCATTTCAGCTTAACATCTATGATTACATCCTATGACTTCTTATTAACTAAACAGTAGTAAAAAACAAGAAAGCAGAATACCAGAGGACAGAGTGCTCAGATAATAAAACTAATAGTAAACTCAGTAGGGGTAAGGAAACTTGTACTTTAAGTTTTCTTTGAAGTAGTTTAATATCATTTATTGGTTCCATATGGTTAATATCAAAATCAGCTGCTTTTCCTAGTCATAAATAATACTGGTATTACTCTATTTCCTGGGCCTCAATTATAAAATAATCACCAATTACAGAATCATTCAGGCAACCCAAAATTCATGACTGAGAATACAATTTTATTCCAAAACCTTTGTTTTAGTGCCTCTGGCAAGGCAAATCTTTTAGAAACAGCTAAAATGCAAAATATTAAGGGAGAACTTTTAAAAATTAAAAAATATATACAGTAATGAAACAGCACAGCCAGTCTTTGTTTAAACATTTCAGTTTTTAGCTTTTCTGGCGCTTATCTTCATAATTTGAGACAGTATACTTTCAAGTGTCTTAGCACTATTTTGGTCATCCAAATACTGTCCAATGCCAGTCAAGCTGTTAAGAACTATACCTCCTTCTGTAAGGATCTCACGCTATTAGGTCTAAACTACAAAGGATGGTGTTTCTAGCTTCAAGGTCAAATGAATTCTCCCTTATTCCTTATCAACTACTTAAAAATTTCCAGCTCTTTCATTTTCTTCATAGTTAGAAACTCTTAGGTTGGGGAGGACTTCATAAATACTTCATGGTCTAATTGCTTTTATTTTTCTTGCATTGCTTGCCTTTAATATATTAAGTTTCTCTGATGTTTTGGCAATACTATCTACATAAAGGAAATATTGTCAACATTTATTCTTAAGATAATTCTCAATTATATATATATTTCATATCTTTAGATTTATAATAATATTCTTTAACAACTTTTCTTTTCACTGACGCATCCTCAATCTTTTACTTATTTGGAGCTATTGTATTAGAAACTAAGCTCTTTATGGAAAAACACAACATTCTTCACACACCACACACAGTGCTTTAGCTTGCTCCATGATTTTTATAAGCTAATTTCTAAAATTCTGGTATGAACAAAACAGCAATAGATAGCCTACAATTGCCTTTCAAAAGCATTCAAGTTCATGTACTTCAAGCCATCCTGAATGATCTTTTTATCTAGGAATTCTAGTGATGATGAAGTCATATATATTTTGGTCTTGGACATCTGAAGAAAACGAGTCCCAGACTAACATTCCCACACTAAAATTAAAAAAAAAAGTAGGGTGTGTGTAAATAAAAAATTAACTATTCAGTGGATTCTTAGGAAAATGTCTGAGCCCTTGATGAAGTAGGTACTGTACTGCCTGGTTTGGGGTGGGGGCCATCACAGTGGAGGATGCTAACACCAGTTCACTGGTTTCAGTCAGGGGTATCAGGTAACAGCAGTCATTCAAACATGTATCTTTTCTTCTGTTTATTTAATAACATTGGAGGTGGGGTTTCATGCTAAAATGAGCCAGTGTATCTTAACATAGTCTGCTTCTGAACTTTAACCAGTGTGTGTGTACACTTACATACAAAATCATCCATATCTACAACTGAACAGGGGACCACAGAAAAATGAGATTCATTACTCAAGTTTCAAGGGCACGAGTCAAGTTTAAGCAGAGTGTTGTCACAGGTGAGAACTGGGCACTGTGGAGGAACTCAATAGGGTGGGTGGGTAGCTGCTTGCTGTCATTTATTAACAAGAGGAGGATGAGAGAATGTGCACATGAATATGAATGTGTGTGAATTCTGGAAAAGGAAATCACCAGAGAGAGACTGTGAGATGTGTTAGCGGGATTTTAAGGTGTTGGGTATTTGTCAGTGAAAACTTTTCCTTTACAGGAAAACAAGATTTTGTAATAGCAAAATTCATTTTAAAGGAAGTCCTATTTATACCTTTTGTGATGAGGCTGTGAATTAAAGTGCCTATCATTTACTAAGTTCTTCTAGAGATTTAAAGAGGGAACACCCTGTTCTCCTAAGTCTCTCATCTGCTATTGTAAGGAGAGCATCTTACACGTTTCTGAAGCACAAGGCCTTGGCCCAATAATAAGCAAGAAAAAGCTGTCACAGTATTCCCTAGTTTAACACCATTCAGATACTCCAAGGTCTTACTAACCTAAAGAAACAAAGGCCAGTTAGAAAGTATGTGTTTCAATTGATCACAGTCCTAGAAATGAAAGAGTAATTGTAATAGCTGGCAGTACCAGCCCTGTCAAGCAATACTCAGAGCACAAGGGAAACCTTACCAAGTCTTTAGCTTCTGCTAGAAGATCTTCAACATCAGAGAAGCTGAAGCTGGCTACAGTGATGAACTGACTGACAACAGACACAAACTTATCTCCGGGCTGTGAGGGCTGAGACTTCTGATATTCCAGCTCCTTAAACACAGGGAATGGATAATGTCAACGCAGGCTTCAGATGCAGACGCACCTTGTTTCATTTTCCTTATGCCTCAAATTTAATAAGTCAGAATGGCAAATACATCAAAACTACTGTAGAAACATCTTATGATAGTTCATGTCCTGCTCTGCTTCTGCCCACCCTGCCAGAGTCATGCCCATGTGTGCAAACACATTTGCAAAATGCAATTTAACCAGTCATATGAGTACTTTATTGGTGTGATTTTTGTATACTGGCTTTAGAATGTAAGCAGATTAACATTTGGATAAAATTAGTATCAGTTAAATAATGGAGAGCAAGTTGGATTAAAAGGGTTTGTGACTAAAAGAGAATTTGTAGATATTCTGTGCTCAGAACTCTGGTGTCTTGGTTTTTTCCCCTTTTTTTCTGTATCTGCCAAGTCTACTTATTTCCTAAGCTCCTAAGCTTCCTAGGTCAGTAGAATTTCAGCTGTAGTGTTTGGCACCATAATGCCATTTTTCTTCTCATCCATACCATTTGGGTTTTGTGAACAGGCAGGTAGAGGCATTAGTGTTGTGTTAATTAGCCATTCTCTCCATTACCATGGTGATGAACACAGATTATTCAAATTTCATTTCAATAATAACTTAAACCATTGCCAGATGCATTTTCCTATTTCATCCCACAAAACCTCTATGAGTGTTCAGTTATTATGCCAATTGTATTGACACATAAATTGAGGTTCAGAGGGATTCTTTGCTCAAAGTCAAGTAGCCAATAAGTGATACAGCCAAAATTTGAACTCAACCTCTGTCTAACTACAGGGTCTCAGTAACAACTTTTCTGTGTATCTATTGACTTACTCTGGATCTCTATTTTCTTCCATACCTGCTATGGCAGAGAGTCTAACAAGCAGGAGAGTAGAGGTCACAGGCTAGGGGTCGATTCAGCTCAACCACTGACTTGATTTTTATCCATGGCAAGTAGCCTGGGTCTTAGTTTCTTCACTCATAAAAGGAGGGCAATATATATATTACAAGGGGAATCAAGTGAAATAAAAGTGGAAACTTTTATGGAACTTGCTCTGATTAAAAGAAATTGCCACAATTTTAGTATATGTATGAGGTGCAGAGATGTGAAAGCAATTTTAATGTGTTTCATGAATGTATAATTTCATGAGAATTCCACCTTTGATACCTTTCCAAAGTACGACTGATTTGTGCAAAAGCACATTTGAGACACATGAATATTTGGACAGGTTAAAGTCTGTCCCCCAATATTTTCTCCCTCTTAACATTTAAGCATGTGCCATGCTCCTTCATAGTCTCCCAGCCACAGGGGGTGGGGAAAATAGTGCACTCAGTTCATCTCCTGCACTTTTAAACAGTGATCTACCCTCCACGTCTTTCTTCTCTCTCCCCCCAAAAAAAGGAAAAAAAAAAAGAAAACCTCATATGCGCCTTAATTAAAAACAGAAAAGATTAGCATTGTGACTTTAATTTGTATTAGAGCTTCTTTAATGATGCCAACTACTTTCTATGGCAGTTTTACAAGCAGGAGGAGTGTCCTTTTGGTGTTACCTGTAAGTTGATCTGTGGGGCACCTTCCCGAGCTGCCTGTAAACCAGCCTCCTACACCAAGGGCCAGACCAGAGCCCTGCCTGCTCTTGGGAGCAAGGCTTCCACCCTAATCTGTCTCCAGCTTGGCGACAGCCCCCGTGTGGTACCCACGGGGCGCTGCACCGTCAAATCAGGGTTAAGGCCACTGGCTCCTCTTCCTCCAGCACCCTGACCTGCTTTCCTTCCATTGGAGCCCAGGCTCACGTCATCTCATAGACTTGGGACGGCTTCCCTCCTCTGTACCTAAGCTCACTCTACCCTCCTTCTAAGCCGCAGCTCAAAGTTCATCTTATCTAGAAGAGATACTTCCTCTCACACATGCCAGCTATTCCCTAAGGCCCAAGCTAACCTAAATCATCATCACCTTCCTTCGAAAGGCACCTTTGTCATCACTTTACAGGAGGTGAACTGGACTGACTGCTCCTGGCCACTGTAACATGTGGAGGGCAAGCATTCTGAGTCATAATGATCCCCTCGCCTTGAGAATGGACTGTACCCTCAAAGTGCTTAATGCATACTCCCCAAAGGGCCGACACAAAAACAGCGAAGTTCCATTGCTCTACTGAGAGTGAACATTTATCAAGAGAACAGGAACACTGAGGAGACCCTGAAGAGTCTCTAGCCCAATCCATGGTCACGAGTCCTGCATCACAGAGAGGACAGTGGTAGAACTCTGGGTCCACTGTTCCAGCTCCTGTGATGCCTGCTGCTGTGTCGCCAGGCTAAACAGTCTCCCTTTGCTTCTCTGTTTTTGCATTTCATTTTTAATAGTAAATGTTTATCCTGAGCATACCAGCATGCCAAGGCAACTGGCAACTCCTCTGCTGGACACCAGTAGTGACAAGACTGGGAATTAGAACAAGAAACAGATACTCACCATCTCTACTGCTTTCAGGCCACTTCTCAACGTGCTTATTTCTTTGTCCAGCTCAGTCATGCTGTTGTAAATGGCAGCATTTTAGTAACTAACATGGGACTTGTGCATTAAATGTACAATGAGTTTAAATATTTCATTCTTGGTCATCCATACTATTTTAAGTGTTTAAAATGTTTAAATTAAAATTCATTTTAAATGCTTAAAATTCCCTTCGGCATTCAGATCTCACAGAAAGACAGCCACATTTTAAACTTATGAAATTTAGGTATGGGATTATGTTTCTTGTTTTCCATAGCCAGCAGGTATGATATATATATATATATATATATATCGGTTAAAAAGGACAGAATAGAAATAATATGACATGTTTTAATCTCACAAAAATCTCAAGCAAATTACTGTATGTAGAAATAAATTTCTTGCCATGTATGACTTCCTTTGGACAAGGGAAAGAAAGAGCTGAGGCACAATCATGTGTGTGCTGTGCTCATCATTATTACTGTATTGCTTTTCAGGAAAACTCTGATTGATAGTATGAGGACTTCCCATGTGGCTCAGCTGGTAAAGAATCTTCCCGCAATGTGGGAGACCTGGGTTCGATCCCTGGGCTGGGAAGATCTCCTGGCGAAGGGAAAGATTACCCACTCCAGTATTCTGGCCTGGAGAATTCCATGGACTGTATAGTCCACGGGGTTGCAGAGTCAGACATGACTGAGTGACTTTCACTGATAGTAGGAATATTACAAGGTGATAGCCTACATTTCAATCAAAAATGATTTTTCTTAACGTTTCACTAACTAGTTTTCATTTTTGACCTTTTTTTTTTTAAAAAACAAAGTTTCCTAGACTTTTCTCGTAATGCTTTTTATTTGATGGCTTTAAACATTAGATATTATAACCATTCTCACAGAGAATTCACATGTAAACAAATTCACCAATACTTCATTTACCTTCACATTTTAATTTCATGTCTTACACCATGGTACATTTCTCCCAAACTCTACAGAGGAAAAAAATGAGGCTCCTCATCAGATTTTTCAAAATGACCGCAAAAAGATGCAGTTTAAAGTACTTTTTTTTAAAGAGGGGAGGGAAGCCGGATGCAATAGGAAGAGCAGCAAGGAAAAAGTGCATGCCCCTCACAAGGTCTCTGAAAAGTGGTGTGACGTTTATGGGGAAAACTTGGCGACTTTCCACTTTATTTGTATTCCTTCATTTGCATAAAGACTGCTTTCCATTAAAAGGCTGCTTGGTTTCTGGGAGTGTATGCACCTGGGAAAATTGATACTAGCAACACCCTGACCTGCAGCACTTTTATTTGCTTAACGACATATCCTCATTTAACTATAAGGGTGCTCCCACCTGTATTTTAAGAGAACCACCCCTTCCAACTACTAGTGAAACCACATTTCTTCCCTGTATCTTCATAACTCAGAAAATTAGGTTTTGCAGAAGTTAAAAATTGTATCCAGGAGTATTCCAAAACAGCTAGAACAAGTATACACAACACATGCTCACAGTATACGTTCAACAATACCTTGAACAACACAGGTGTGAACTGTGAGGGTCACATACACAATTTTTTTCCAGTAATTATGGACTAAGTGATTTGTGGCTGACTGATTCCTCAGATGTGGAGCCATGGAGGAACTTGTATAGGAAGGGTCAACTATAAAATTATATGTTGGATTTTCAAACTGTGCAGTGGGAGTTAGGGAGTGTGTTGGCACCCTTAACTCCCTTCTTAAGAGTTAACCATATATTCAAAATTATGTAATACATCTGAGTGACTTGGAAATGATTCAAACTACTTCATATACTATTCAGGGGAAAGCAAGACAGAAGGACCCTCTTAAGGTAACACTAACTATCTCAATGGCTAAAGCACAGACCAAGGGATTTGAAAAGCTAAAATGATTCACTGTTAGTACTTACTTTACTTTTGCTGCTTGAGGAATGTCCCGTAGCTCCTCATTTAGATTGAGAACCTTGGGGTATTTATTTTCCACAATAGTGATGAGATAGTGCAAAAGTGTAATGTTCCTACAGTTAGAGGAGAGAGTATTAAACGTGGTTGATATCAGCATATGATTTGCATATTCAAGTGTCTGATTCAAAAAGAAAGCTACATTCCTACATTACTTTCAAAATTTGGAGGTTCCTGTAAAGCACGAATTCTCAAGAGAAAGGGATAAGAGGAGAGTCTTCATGGGATTTACATAAATAGATGTCAAAAGAAGCACACATCTTCTGAAACAGAAGGGCAGGGGATGAGAATTACATTTTTGGCCCATAATGAGGACCCTTCCAAATCTGGGTAATGCGATGAGTGGTGAAAATGAGTCTGAACCATTGCCAATGGGGACATCCCTTCACAGTGCATCCACCCAAAGATGAGGCCTGCCCTGCCAGTTCAGAACAAAGCAGGGTGGGGTGGGGAGTGAGGGATATCTATCTAATGCACTAAAGAGGACAGTTAATTTTCAAATCTGAAAGTACAGAGCAGCGACCCACTAATAGGAATTACCGAGAATTCTCATTTAGGTTTCTTTGGTCTAGGGGATAACATTTTCCCCTTTTGACTCATTTGTTTTTCTCTTTCCCCCTCTGACCTCATCTGTTTTGCTGCTGCAGCAAAGGGTGGCTGTAAAGTTAGGAAGCCCCCCCATTTCAGGGCAGGGCCTGGAACTGGGCCAGGACTGTGCCATCACGGGTATGATATCCTCGCAGCCTAATTTTAGCAACACTTCAGCTCCTAACTGCATAACTGGCTCCCTCTTCAGTGTTGACAGGGCTGAACCCTGACTAACCTGGGCTGAAAAGGCAGGCATCTGATAACTCTATCCATGAGGCCACACCATAGGAGTCTGGTCCCCTTGTCCCCAACTCCAATGCACACTACAATCACGTGAACCCCAGATGCCTGGGCCAACCTGGGATTCATCAGTTGGAATGAAGTGGGAGCCAGGCTGAGTATTTTTAAAAACTTCCCACTGAGTCTAACAGCCAAGATCAAGAACCACTTTGTTGAAAGTTACCATAATTAGGAGGATACAAATACATTGCTTAAAAATCATTTCCATAATTTTTAGGCAGTTTGCTAATTCACAAGGCTAAGTCGCAACAGTCCCCCCAGCAACTAAAGTGAAGCAAAGTTGGCAAACAATTTTTTTCCATATCAATGCAAACCATTTCTGGTTACCCTTGTAGCTTCCTAGAAGTCAATGCAATCCTATTCCTCTGAGATAACTGGCTCACATGGAAAAAAAATTTCCCCTTATTTTTCTTGCTCTCAATAATTAGAGGACCATTGTTCAGCAAAGTAAAACAGTAGCTAGTAGTTCTGGTCACTTATTTTGCAGATGTTCAGCTGTATTGTTCCATTTCAATTGCCATTCACAGAATCTATGTGTCTGCCATGTGCTGGCTGCGTGAGGGACAAATTCCAGAGCCCATCATGAGAAAGACTAATGCTGTTTTCCTTCATTATTTCAGAGAAATAAATGTATTTAATTAATCCTATATACCTTTTTTTGTTTGTGTGGAGAAAGACTTAAAACTAGATCAGAGCTTCTGTATTTGTCTGTTATCCGAATAACACCTGATTTGAATGACTATAAATTCTTGAATAATAAAAACAATAACTAAACATCTCACATTGGATTATTCTCTGGTCATTACCATAAACAAGCCTATAATGCAGAGAGAAGAGGGAAAAGAAAAAGATCAGAAATGGTGTTGTTTTTTAATGTTTTGAAAAGGCTAACTGTGTACTGGAGAAATTTTTATATTAACTAGTAGTAATATATAATCATATATATTAATATTATATTAATCATGTAGTAAGTGCCAGGTTATCAGTAAGTTGGAAGGGTGGGGTGCAAAGGGTATTAAGGGCATGTTATGTGTGCACACACCTGTGTGTGGAGTGGGGGGCTGGAGGAAGGGTAAGACTGACTGGTGGTGAGGGTTTTCTTCCGCCCCAACCTATAAGCCCAGGGGAAGAGAACTCCTTTCCTTAAAAGATGGCTGCTCTTCATATGCAAGTAAGATGCTGCAGTTACCTATTATAACCTTCAAATAAGATCTGCCTGTTGGTAGAGGAAAGCTGTGGGCAGACCACTTAGAACAGTTGTCAAATACCTGTAAGGCCAAACAAACACCTTGCTGGCTGTGACCCCAGACAAGCTAAATGAGACACCTGACCCTGATCCTGCCTCTTTATCTGACAACAGGCGATATAGCACTTGGCCTGGGGACTTCACAGGCTGTTGTGGCAACCAAATGTGAAAGGGCTCTGAAAGGATCAAGTGCTCACATTAAAAATAAGGTGGTGGTGATAGAATATATCAGCTGCCCTGTGTTAATCTGTTTCTACACAATGCAAAAACAAGGCTTAGCTCTACAACTAAACACATTGCTTATTTCTTATAGGAAGGATTCAAGGTTGCCATTATGCTATGCTTCACTAACCCTATAGAAAATACAGAGTAAAAAGCTCACTGGTTGGGAATAATTAGGGTGAACAGCCATATTTCTAAAAAGAATTCAGGTTACAGAGAAGTTTACCTTAGAAACAAATTCCTTCCAAGACAGTGAGAACCGTAGAGAACCACAGTTCTCAGAGAAGCTAGAGTTAATATGCCTAATGCCCTTGTCAGTAAATGACACCAGTGCATTTTCACATCCTGCTGTCTCTTAACAAGAATCGGTTCACCTAAAACACACTTTCTAGGAAGCATTTTAATGAGTCTTGGGATGAGCAGCTGAACACCAACAGCCAGAACGCATGTATACACGCATCTTTTCATACAGCTGCCCACTTCCAGGTACCAAGGAAAACACAATCTAAAAAGCCAGCAAGCCTCACATTCTATCCTCAGCTGTTAGTTTATCTTTGTGGAGGAGTAGCAGCAATTAGGAGAGGTCACGAGGAGACTATTAGGATGCTGGTAATGTTCTGTTTCTTGATCTGGGCACTACTTACACAGATGTGTTCAATTTGTGAAAACTCATCTAGCGGTATATTTCCAGCGTGTAAACTTGCCTTTCACATATTACATGATACAAAATGTTTACCTGAGAAAACCCCAAACACAAAAAACTTGGACTAGATGATATCCTTGTGGAATGAAGGATAACTGGCCCATGGGAACTTGGGATTCGCGTGGTCCTGAGGTAAGAGAGGATCAGTGTCGGAGGAGGACTAGAAGAAGTGCAGACCAGACATTTGAGTGGTAGGAGGCCCAGAGGTACAAAGCTGAGCCCCGACCCAAGTGCTCAGGTCCTCCATACTTACTTGTCAATACTGGATTTGGTGTCGGCAATCTTATTTAGGCTGGATATCTTGAATCCATAGGCATTGCCTCTTTGGCCTTTATTCATGTAATTTCCAAATGCCAAAACCACTTCCAGCAACTGCTTCAGGGCACCACTCCTAAACACCTCTTCTGAGCCAGAACGAATTGCTTCAAAACAAAATACATGAAACTATTACAACCAAGAATTTTCAGTGATACTCATCCTAAATCCACACACCCAATAACAGATACCAAAGATGTAAGATGGGGTCATTAGACTATCTGGGAGCACTTTCTGAACACCTATACCAGAAGCAAGACATGAGGGGGGCCGAGAGAATCAGCTCAGGTTGTTCAAGAGACCCAGAGGCAGCTGCACAATCCCAGCCTTTCTTTTTCTTGGTTGACTCACGGGTCTGTAAGCAGCTAGGAATACATAGAGCGTCAATTGCATTTTCCACATTCCTTTGCAAAGCCTTTCTTGCCTGTGTGAGTCAGATCACAGGACTATTGATCAATTTCACCAGTAGAAAAACTGGGCAAACGTGTGACATGTCACAGCTGGCAGGTGTCATCAGGGCCCCAAGGCCAGCCTGCACTCTGTGCTCTTCAGTTGCCCACATTTTAAACAGCTAAAAATTGAACAGCCTCAAATCAAACCACCTACTGGCCTCAAATCTTCCTTTAGAAAAACCCAGTAAGGCCCTATTGCAAGAAAGCTAACTGTAGGTTTGGTGTCAGCAGCAATCAAATTCCTCACCAACACCGAGATAGCAAAAGCTCAGGGGTTGTGCGTGAGCTCCAGAACTCAGGCTAGGCCAGCAAGCTGAGTGCAGACCTTAAGTAATTATCTGCCAGAATTCCAACAGATTTCAAGGGAAAAAAAAATCACCAAAGGGATTCTGTTGACTATATACACTTGCATTGCATTTGTACATGAGCACTTGGGATGAATAGCATTTCCATTCTGGGGGACTTGACTTTACCTTCTACTTTGGGTTTCACTTCTGCTACACGCTCTGCAAACTTCTTTTTGAAGTACAGCGATTGCAGTCTTTGTTGATAATGATTAATTCTGCAAGAGCAAGCATCAACTAATGAACACTTAATACACCTATGTTCCCTCAAAGGTGAGGGTACCTTGGAGCACCTGTGCTGCCTTCCCTGCTTCTCCTCCCTCCTCCTCCCCTAGTGAGTTCCTCTCCTGGACAGAAGCACAGGGCCTGAGCCCAACTATGCCTGCAGAACCCACTTCCCACTGCCCTACAGGGTGTGTTCCGGCAAGGGCAGAAGGTCCTCAGCTCCAATCAGCTTAGGCAGTTGCTAAAAGAAACTGGGAGCTAACTGCTGTTGACTGAAGCCCCCTTCTCTTCCTCCGAGTCCCAGCAGCTCTTAAGAACAGAAAAGAGATAAAAAGGAATGAAAATGTAAAGACTCCCCTCTTCTGCTGCAAATAAAAGGCTGTTGCCTGCCCTCCTCCTGTGCTGCCTCACTTTCCACAAAGTTTGCCTTTGGCAGAACTGTAGGGTAAAACTTGTCTCCAGGCTTCTTTCCTTATACCGTCTCTTTCCACTCATGTCCCCAAACCTTCCTCTTTCTTCACAGCTGGCTCCCTATCTGTGCCCCTCAGAACTGGAAACCTCTGCTTTCCAGGAGAGCAACGAGGCCCTAGAGGTAACAGGGAACTGGCCTCTGACTGCCAAGAGAGGCTGCCTGGTGTTTCTGAGTGGGTGAGAGTGGGCACTTCTGCCAGACCTTCTGAAATCACTGCTTGATCTGCTCTTCAGTTGAAACTTCAGTTCAGGAGGACCAGGGATCAGCCCTCATCCAAAACTATGCCATATAATCAGACAGATGCAGCCTAGGTTCTGTTCTTATTTGGTGACCTTGAACGGGAACCTTAACTCCTCCATTAGCTGGCAGAAAATATTTCCCTGACTGACAGCCCTCCTCATGGTGCTGATAGAAGGATTAAGATGCATACAAAGACCTAGACAGTTACTAAGTGGCAGCTACTGCAGTCATGTATTTGTCCACACGAAGGGACAAATGCACACCTGTCAAAATTTCAAAACCATCCTTTATTCTACAGTAGTATACGAAATGGCAAGTTGAGATGAAACAAAAATAAGTTCAGACACAGCAGAAATGTAGAGTGAGAGGCATGTTCACCTTGGCCACCACGTAGGCCATCAGCACTCAGGGGAGGCACTCTGTCCTGAGGTTGACTGAGAGTTTCAGGACCACTGGTCCTTGCCTAATGCAGAATCAATTCGCTAGGCCTGGGATGGCAAATCGACTCAGCTCACACGCCAAATTCAATTATGGAGCAGAGGCTGCTGCGGGGCTTTCTGGAGAAAGGCTGAGAAAGCTTGCCAAAGCTCCGTGGGAAGAGTGCCATGATTGATTAGTGATGTCTGCATGTGTCATGATTTGACATCTCGGCCCTGGCTATTTTGTTATGTGGGCTCCAGGCTGTTCCTTCTAAGTCTGTCCACTGTTTTCTATTTTACAACAACCTTGAGATGTTGAAGTACAAGGAGGAGTGAGCTAGAATTCCAAGAGATCATAGTGGTGAGAAGAATGACGCTGACTGGAACCAGGAAAAGTTATGACTTGATTAGGTCGAAGTACAGGAGTTAGAGGCCCAGAGATAGAGATATTTGTGAAGAAACCCTGACCCTGGCTTACCCATGGGCAAGAACGCACAAAAACAAAACAGTCAAGTTCCACACAACTCAGATTTGAGGAGATTTGGGGGATTTAAAAAGACTTCAAGTTAAGCCAGGTTAATTGGCCCAGATTAATTCAACAGGAATCAAAAGTTTCACTTCCTTAGAAAGGCCAAGGGCGTCTTTGCTTTGGAAACATTTTCAAACTCACCTGCTCATCTCAAAAAGGAATCTGTCAGCCTTGGCCATCCGATCCAGTTCATGTTTATGTTCCTCCAACAGGTCAATATCACTTTTTTCAGGAACAAATTTCAAGAGCTAGAAAGTACACACAAGTATTAAAACTGAGGTTTATAATTTAAATTCTTGTCCTAATTTTTCACCCTTTCAGTTAAATTTGTCCCACGATGAAATTTTAATTTTTAACTTATAAGCTCTCCTCATAGGTGACTGTTAAGATACAACAGAAGTGATAAAATCTTTTCATTTAGGTGGCCAAAAGGTACAAACTTCCAGTTACAAGATAAACCTGTACTGGGGATGTAATGTACAACATGATGGTTATAATTAACACTGCTTCTTGATATATATGAAAGCTATTAAGAGAGTAAATTCTAAAAGTTCTCATCACAAAAGAAGAAAAACTTTTGCTTAAAAAAATTTTTTTCTGAAATTCCCCAGAAGCGCGGCGCGGCCAAGGCGAGCGCGGCGATGTGAGGGGAGACAGCCGGTGGCTCTCTCCTCAGGAAAGGCATGTTCGGAGGGGTGGCCGCGGTGCACTGCCCCCCCGCCGCCGCCACCGCGCCCGCACCGCTATAAAAGGGGCGGCCGCACTTCCTATCGCGATGACACAGCGCACATGGCGACCCTGAGGTGCCGGGCGGGCCGTTTACTGGCCGGCCGTTTACCCACCAGCGTGTCTGCAGTGCTGCCGCCAGCATGGGCTGCGCCCCGAGCATCCACAGTTCCGAGAGCCAGGGGGTGTACCCCAGCGGCGAGGAGGCCGAGGACGTGTCGGGCCCCGCGGTGCCTTCGATCCCGCCTGGCGGCCCGAGCCTCCCACCCGGCCAGAAGATGGCCGCCTTGACAGGCCCCCCCCCCCCCCCCCCCCCCCCCCCCCCCCCCCCCCCGGCTCCAGCCCCGCAGAGTCTGAGCCTCGCGGCGGCAGCGGCAACAAGACGGAGAAGAGAGCCTAATGTGTTCAGACTGACAATTACGCAGATAATCAGTCAGGCAAACATAAAGACAGGAGAAGAAGCTCCCTAGATGTCAAAACTGTTGCCTTTCGAACAAGTGAAGTTTCCAGCCAGAGACGACGCTCTTCGGTGGCCCGAATACGTTCCATGACGATCGAGGCGCCCATCACCGAGGTCAGCAATATCATCAGTGCTGCCCAGGAAAGCAATCCCATGCCTGTGACAGAATCCCATGCCTTTGACCGTGTGCTGATAATTGTACGAACCGCTGAGTTATATTCACAACATTTCAGTGCTAATGAGGACGATCCGTATGCCAACGACCTCATCAGGGACCTGGTGTCTCCAGGACATGGAATGCCGGAGTGCAGCTCCAGCAGCCAGGGAATCGGCCTGACGGGATGAGCGGTGTCGGTGGAGAACGGTGCAGCTTCTGACTCAAACCAACTCAACGGAAGGAAGGAAAGGACAAGTCGGAATCACAAGACCTAACTCCTTCATCCCGGGACCGTGCCTGGGGGATGAGGAGAAGGGGTTGGGGCCGTGCCTCCATTTTGTCAGTAATGCCTAACGTGGTTCCCGACAATGGAAGCAGCCAAGATGTCCATCAGCAGACGGATGGATAAGGAAACTATGGTACATATACACAATGGAATATTACTCAGCCATTAAAAAGAATACATTCGAATCAGTTCTAATGAGGTGGATGAAACTGGAGCCTATTATACAGAGTGAAGTAAGCCAGAAAAAAAAAAACACCAATACAGTATACTAACACATATATATGGAATTTAGTAAATCAGTAAATATAACCCTGTATGCAAGACAGCAAAAGAGACACAGATAAACAGAACAGTATTATGGACTATATGGGAGAGGGCGAGGGCGGGATGATACGGGAGAATGGCATTGAAGCATGTAAATTATCATATGCGAAACGAATCGCCAGCCCACGTTCGATGCATGATACAGGGTGCTCGGGGCTGGTGCACCGGGATGACCTGGAGGGATGAGATGGGGAGGGAAGTGGGAGGGGGGTTCTGGAAGGGGAACACATGTACACCCACGGTGGATTCATGTCAGTGTATGGCAAAACAAATACAATATTGTAAAATTAAAAAATAGATAAACTAATTAAAAAAATTTTTTTTATCTATATGAAATGACAGCTACTAACTTAACATTATGGAAACCATTTCAAATTTGTTAGTCAAACCATTATGCCATACACCTTAAATTTATAGTGATGTATATTTCAATCAAAATGGGGGAAAAAAACTTTCTATTTTTACTTGAAAGTAGTTAAACTGGTGTAAGATTCACTTCTAGTACCTATCTGTTCTTTAATGCCTCTCAATCAGAATTGAGAAGTTCTTTCCGGGACCTACTTTACAGAGATCATTAGAGGGACCTTGGAGATTCAATACTCTCATGAGAAGATGATACATCAGTCGTCTAGAGAGATTAGGCCACTTTTCCAGCATTATAAAACAAGTGCATGTGATCTTCAGAAATAGAACCTGGGTCTCAACTTCCAGCTGTCTTTTTTTTTTTCTATATGTCATGCTGGAACGAGTAATTCTATGTGTATTTTCCAGTCATCAATTTGCTTGTTTCTTTGTCTCATCTAATTCCATCTCACTGCTTGCTCTATGTAGAGCTGGGTGAGAGGGACACAGTGGGACTTGAAGTTTTTGATTCCATATTTTATTTTGGAGGAAGAAATGAGCATGGAATGTAGAAGAGATAGCAATAATACTTCAAGTTGAAAAAGCACTTCTGTATGTGTCCAATTTCCTTTAAAGGCATAAACATGTATGTGTATGCCCAGGCCTCTGTGTGTGTGTGTGCGCTCTTTTCTAGATCAAATGTTCTCGGACTTTAAAAGAACAAATTTACACTGAGCCTCTGGGCCCCAGGGTCCTCCCCATAACTCAGTGCTGGCACTAGGTGGTCCACTTAGCAGACTTTCAAATATTTGTTGGGTTTAACGAAGGGACCTCAGAAAAGGCAGTCAGTCTGGGTACCGCCAGCAGAGAAAGAGAAGTGGAACTACAGGGAAGAAGATGAACGACGTGAGGTTGGAAATATATTCCCGGCAGAGTGCTTATCTGGGGTCTGGAATGGGCTGAGGTCTGGAATGGGCAGCGTAGCATTTATAATGGAGAAAGAGCAGCTGTCATGGCAGTGGGGGAGGGTAGAGGTGGGGGAGGGCAGGGAGGAGCAAGGGCTTCATAGGAAATTCAGTCTTTATTTTGAAGGCATGGGATGTAACATAAAATCTTAAGTAGGGGAATGAGTTTGCACCTTAAAAAGATCACTCTGCCTGCAGAATGGAGAAAATCAGAAAGGATCAGAAGTATTAGAGGATTGTGATTAGACTATTGAATCCAAGTGAGATGATGGTGTTCTGGAATGGGTGGTGGACAGGTTCTAGAGCTATGGGGGGTGGGGTGGGGTTTGAACTGGCCTGACTTACTGATTGTGGTAAATGAGGGTCAAAAGGATGTGATCCAGGCAAAGAGGTACATAGAGTAGAACAGGGAGAAGGTTGGAGGAGGGTGGGTGAGGAGAAGATGAATTTAGTGTTTGAAATACTGACAAGAGAACAAAGCAATGATTTCTAGTAGTCTGTGTGCCCAGTCACTAAGTTGTGTCTGACTCTGCAATCCCATGGACTGTAGCCCGCCAGGCTCCTCTGTCCATGGGATTTTTCCAGGCAAGAATACGGGAGTGGGTTGCCATTTCCTTCTCCAGGGCATCTCCCAGACGCAGGGATCGAACCCGCATCTCCTGCATTGGCAGGAGTATTCTTTACCACTGAGCCACCTGGGAAGCCCATGATTTTTAGTAGGCAGGTGGACAAATGGTCTGAAATTCCAAAGAAATCTGGAAGACAAAGCTCTGGTGTGGGTTACAACATGCACAGATGTGAGTAAGGTAACCGGAGGTTCCATCAAGTAAGGAAAAGCAGGGCTTGAGAGAAGCCAGCATTGATGGGATGAGGACGAGAAGAAGAGTGACCTTCACAAGAGGCAGTGGAGGGACCCATGTGGAGTCACAGGGCCAATGAAAGAGGCGTTTCACATGGGCCAAGCGGCCATCGTTGTCACACCCCACCAGTACATCAAGGAAGATAAGGACTGCAAAGTGTCCCCTGGCTCCGGCAACAAGTGCATATCCTCAGTGAGAACAGCTTTAGGGAGGTGAGGAAGAGTAAACGGGCTTTCAAGAACTGACTGTGTCGAAAGAGAGAGAGCACAGTAGCAAATGGGGATGGGTGGTCTTAAGAGGTCTGTGCGTGTGAAGGGCTGGGACTTGAATAAGTTACATGTTGAGAGGGCGAGGTGGAAGACCTCGAGGAAAGGGGCAGGGTCCTCTGATTGGAAGGAAAGGATGAGCCGGAGCAGAGGCCAGGGGTCCCCTCTCCCCTCACAGGGTGGAGGGAGGAGAGGTGGAAGTAGATGTCAGGGAGTCTATAGGTTTGGCGGCCTGACAGCATTTAGGCATGGGTGTTCCCTTGTTCCAGTGGTGACACTGGATGGGACACATGTCTTCTTGTGCTTCCTCCGTGCAGCAGGGAAGGTGGTAGGGCAAAGGAAGGAAGGAGCCAGGGGGAGCACAAGCCTTGTTTTTTTCCCCCGAGTTTGGATTTTTACCTTTTGGAATTCAGTTCTAGTATGAGGGATCCCCCATACCTGCCTGCTGAGTCACAGACCCCTTTTCGGGATAACACAGTCATCCTCTCTCTCTCTCTTGTTATTCACAAGGGCAACAGTGAGAGGCTGAGACTAAAGGCCTGGGCCTTCTCAAGGTAGAGTTGAGAACAGACAGTGTATGGACAGTTTTGAAAAGAATGAAGAGTCAAACAAACATCTGGTGATGAGGAGAAAGGTGTGCATCCCAAGAAAGAGGAGTGACCTCATCTGAGATCTGATCTCAGTGGCTAAAAGCAGCAGGAGAGGAGGGGATGAACTTGGCTCAGATGCAGACCATATTGAGTCGTAAAGGATGCTGTGTTCAGGCACAGGGAGGGTTAGAGTGAGCAGGAAAAGAAAGAGCCTGGGAGACGAGCAGAGAGCACGCCACTCAGAGCTCTCAGGAAAGCCGAGTCAGAAGTATCCCACTTGGCCAGAGTCTGCTTCAGTAGAGTTCTTTTTTCCCTTGTATTTATCTGAAGTACATTCTATTTGCACTACAAGCTCTTTTGGCAAGCTTTAGAAATCCTTTCCCTCAAGGAGGAATTTTGCTGGATGCAATTTCACAGTAAACAGATCTGGTGGAATTTTAAACATACAACCTTGTCGACAGAGGCTGAAGACCTAACGATCAAAGTGCCTTCTGCCCAGTTCTTCACGCTGGGTGAAGCAGTTTCTGGTGCCAGCATTTGCAAAGCAGGGTCACCTGGGGGTTGGGGAGGGACAGAGGGCAGCGGAGCTCCACTCTCAGAGACAGAGGCTCTGTTTTGACGAGTGTTCTGAGAGGGAGAGGAGAGTGAGGAGAGGAGCTGCAAAATGCTTGAAAAAGGAATTTTCAGTTTAGGAATAGTTGGAAACTATTTATGCACAGAGCATCCTAACAGACTTGGAAACATAGTCATTAACTATTTTGGGAACTAAATCAAACCTTAAAAGGACAGCAGAAAAAGGTTTTCCACTGCTGAGTGTGAGGGTTTTCACCCCGGATGACTGCAGCTGCAGAGGTTTCAGGGAGGGGCGGGCCCACGGAGGTGTGGTGACACCGCACGCGTCACTCCTCCCACCTCGTGGCTGAGGCCTTGGGGGAAGTCAGTGAAAACAGGACAGGATGTACATGCAAACAGGCGCGCCAGCTGGAGCAGCCCACCACCATGAGATCCCTGTTAGCGGAGCGAAGCAGCCTTTTCCCTTGCTCCTGGGAGCTGAGCACGCCTACAGGTGACACCTCCAGCTCAGCCTTGAATCGTGATCAGCTGTGTCCACCCATGACCTCAGGTGGACCTGGCTCTAAGAAACAGATGGGGCCTTGTGACCAAACTCTCCCAAAACATGATTCTGCGTCAGGACAGTAAGACAAGGAGACAGAACAGGATTAGATCATTCAGAGACATTCCCACAAAGCACAGGAAAGTTTGGGCGCAGACCAAGAGATAGGTAACAATCCCTAAGGTTATCTACCAGCACAATATTACCAACAGTATCATTTGGAAGATAAATGAACCAAGCTGCTGACAACACACAACACGGCTGGAGTGGCTGCACAGAGTGTTATGGAAATACTGCATGAAGAGAGGCTAGGGCACCACATCTGACTTGTTGCTTGGCCACAAAAAATTACAAATTATCTCCAGATCTCACGGACAAGGATGTATACTGACTGTGTTTAAGTCTACCCTACACTTGCTAGCCCTGGCATTTGAATTTACTGCTGTTTACAACACAAGAAGAGTACGGTACAATTTACGAAGACAGGACCCAGCCCCAAGAAGTTCACACCCTGCCTTATGACACATATGAGTGCCGATGACAGCGCCAGGGGGTTGACAGTGGCTTTTGCGGTTGTGGGAATGGTGAGCCAAGACCAAGACACAAATGTGTCAGGGATTAAGCAGTCATTCAGTTTCCGCAGTGCAGGCCGTGATCTCACAGTGCTGAGATGCTCAGTATTCCGGTGAAACAGACACTTTCTACTAAAGCTAGTAGATTTATGTGACCTGCTGAGGAGTAACAACTTGATCGCAGCAGCATGAGAGACAGACTCTGGCATCGAGGGTCCTAGGCATTTAACGCACTTAGGGCGTCTTTCTCACCCATCATTTTGAGAAACAAGGGGAGGAGCAAGTCCTAGAGCCTTCTAACAGAGACATGTGCAACCTTGGCCTGACCTCCTCCACTGAGAGGTGAGGAAAGTGTCTACTAACAACAACTAGGTCTCCTTGGGATCCCTCCCCACTGACAGTCTGGCATAATCTGTGCTCTGAGTGTTACCCGGCAGCTCACCTGTTCCAACATGTCCTTGGGCAGATCCTCCTGCTCATCCATGGTTAGAATTGCTCGTTTGATTTCATCATTGGATAATTTCAACCTGGAGAAAGAATGTTTTATTTGTTGGGACTACTCAAGCTGACATTGTTAACAATTTAATACAAGATAACTCATTTTACTACGTCAGTTGCCAACCTTCAGGTACCATTTTTCTCAAAATCTCTCAGTGAAAGCTTATTTCCTGACCGTGTTGCATCTAAAAATAGTATTTTGAAATGGCTTTAACATTCTTTCTGGGCTTTGTAATGCTCTGCTGACACAGAGAACAAAGCTGTTATGTTCTACCGTTTAGTTTCCTTAAGCAAAGGATTGGAAGATGAGAAGCAGGGAAAACACCCACACACAGCAATTTAATACATAGTATTTACGAATTGCAGGTCAAAGAGGAAAATTAACCTTTTAACTTGATTATGTGTCAGGCATGTTTAAGGTTTGCTCTCAAATTAAAAATGCATGTTGAGAATGTTATTGTTAAAAAATTGCATAGTTGATATACAAAATAACATAGCTGAGGTGTGTTCATATATGTTATTTCATTTTGGATTCAAAATAACTGCTGCTGCTGCTAAGTCGCTTCAGTCGTGTCCGACTGTGTGCGACCCCATAGACGGCAGCCCACCAGGCTGCGCCGTCCCTGGGATTCTCCAGGCAAGAATACTGGAGTGGGATGCCATTTCCTTCTCCAGTGCATGAAAGGGAAAAGTGAAAGTGAAGTTGCTCAGTCATATCCGACTCTTAGCGACCCCATGGACTGTAGCCCACCAGGCTCCTCCGTCCATGGGATTTTCCAGGCAAGAGTACTGGAGTGAGGTGCCATTGCCTTCTCCTCAAAATAACTGAAGATTTTTTTTTTAATAGAGGGAAGATTTTTTTTTAATAGAGGGAGAAACTGAGGCTCAGAATGGCTGAGTGATTTGCCCAAATGCATACAAAGGCACAGTATCTAACACAAACCCAACACTGTTGATTGTTAATCCCAAATTCTTTTAACAAATAATGCTTATCTAGTTAATATCTCATAAGAAAGGATTTAAGCAAAAACTCAAATCCGATTTCTGTTTTCCTGTCTACCATTAATTCCTATGATTTACTGATTTATATGAAGGATTTATGTCTTGATTATGGCAGGACAACAAAGTGTTGAATGTGAAAAAAGATGAAATTAAAACATGCTTGTAAAATTTGTTTTTATTAGATATAACCAAAAGTCTTAACTGGGGCAAAAAATCTTAATCAGATTATTAGCTGTTACAATGGGGTCATTCTTTTTTTCTGCTTTTAAGCATCAGACCCAGACTTATTTAAAAATTCCTACTTCCTTATAAGCTACCACTAGGGTCTCATATTAACATTATTTGATTCATTCTTGTTTATGATCTTCAAGAAGAATCACATTTAGGACAGAGGATAAAGACTAAACACACAAATATAGAGCAAGGCATACAGCCTTCATGTGTAACATTTGAAGGAAGGGGCTCTGGCATCAGACAGGTTGTACTCATGTCTTGGCTCTGACACTTTCTGGTCAGTGTGACCTTGGAAAAAGTTTTTTCTTTAGCCCCAGGTGCTTCATCTATACAACAGAGATAATAAGAACTATGTATTTTTTTTTTTAAAAAAGGATATTTTTGTGTGTGTAAAGTGAAATAGCACATGCAAAGTGGTTAGCACCGTGTCTCACTATAGAAAGGGCACAGTGAACTATCTTTGTTCTGCAAGGCACATTTTTCCACCCAGAAAAAAAAAGCAGCAATACTTATGTAACATTAATATTCAAGTGCAGCTATTTGATCAATAAGTAGGCTTATCATGAAACTTCCCAAAGTGCTCTCAGAGCCATTATTTCACCAGAGTTTTCCTGTCTGTCTATAGCACCCATTAGGCCCAGGAGTATTAAAACAGAATCAGAAGTCATGGTGCTTATTTTAAAGGTGCTTATGTTTGAGATGGTTGGATGGCATCACTGACTCAATGGACACAAGTTTGAGTAAACTCCAGGAGATGGTGAAGGACAGGGAAGCCAGGTTTGTTGCAGTCCACGGGGTGGCAAAGAGTTGGACATGACTGAGCAACTGAAGCACGTGTTTGCGAGAATCAGATGATAGGCAGAAACACTCCACACAAAGGCTGCCTATGCTCTCCCAAGAGGGCTGGGTGAGTGCACAGGTGGCCACCTGAGGAGGAAAGGACCTGGGCAAGACACAGCTCATTCTGGACATCCCTTGCCTGTCCTTTCCTCTAGATTTTGACATGATCTGGTTAAAAGCATCCATCCTGCCATTGATACTGGATGTTGTTTCATGTACCAATAAGTAGGCCAATAGGAAGGAACAGATTGGAGAATCCTATTGTATAAATACTACTCTATTTCGTGCTTTCAAACCCAACTAGAGCACCTAGGCAACACGCCAATTTGTCCATGTTCTAGAATAAGACCTGTTCTCTTCCCTAGTCCAAGTTGTAGCACCATCATAACTCCTGGGCTGTGGACAGAGACTCTGGACCAGACAGACTTCCCCAGGTTGATTTGGTCGGGAGACAATCATTTGCCATGAACATGGTCTCTAGAACATCATGATGTAAAACCACCCAACTTAAATGGCACAAATACGTCAATTTGGCATGGGTGAAACATACAACAGAGGAAAACTCTATCTCGGCTCAAGATCTCCACCACATGGGCCCTGGGTAGCCCTAGGTTTCAGGACACTAAAGACTCCTGAGTCAAGTAAGGGCAAAGACCATGGTGTAGCCAGCAAGGCGAAAGAAGTGGGATGTGAGGTAAGGTTGAAACTGCCATGAATGAAAACTATCAGGCTCTGGAAACATCTAAAATGATCATGAGAAAAGCTCCACTTATTTAAAAAAAGATTAGTTCTGTGTCCTTTTCACACCAAGTGGGAGAAACCACTTTATGGTGTCTTTCTGCTAAGTCCTTCTGTTTTCCATTTAAGAGAAAAGGAGTTGAACGTCAGAGTGAGAACAATACTTGAAAGTATCAGATTTGCATTTCATTAGCTCCCCATATGGAGTGCAGAACTTCTTGCTTTTGAAATTGTATATATTTATGCTGTTCAACCCCCTGATGCTGTCTGGACTAAACACTGGCACTAATTCATAACAATTTTGGTTTCTCTTAATGTGGCCCACAAAGAGACTTGAGACTTTAATGGCTAGTACTTAAGAAAATCTACCTGTTAACATCCTGCCTTGCACGTGGCCTGTGGGAGCTGACAAAGAACCTGTACCTTTGGGGAAACAGGAGAGGGGTCCCCGGCCCTCTGGGAGGCTTCTCTAGGTTGCCAAAGAGTTCTTAGTATCGTCTGTCATCCACTGAATGAGCTGCTAATCTCTGTAATTGAAGGGCCCTACCAATCCTAAACTTTTAATGGCTTTGAGAGCTTGGCAGGTGTTCTGGCGTGCAGGAGGGTGGCAACTTGTGAGACACCCACTTCAACTTGCTATGCAAGGCAGGAAACAAACTGGCCATTTAAAACCGGTATTTAACTCCACCTTGCTCCACTCAAGTATTTCAAAAATTCGCCAAGAGACCTGGAACATCCAGGTGCAATTAAACTAAGTTAAGGATGGGTGGCTAGATCAGCCTGAGCTCTGTTTCAGTGGATTTAAGCCAAATCCCTCCACTTTAAAGTAGCTTTTTGTGGTTTACTACGCCCTAGCTGTCATGTTAAATGAGCATCTGGAGAAAAAAAAAAAAGAATGGCAGAACACTTCATAAAAGTGTATTTTAGGTGGGTTCATTTTCCAATATAAGCCAGCTTCCGAGATTCTTATTTTTTTGTTTTTCTTTTTGAAAGGAAAGGAGAGCTATGTTCAGGGAATAAAGCCAAGGGAATTTAAGTTGCCACATGTCACCTACACACACACAGCAGAGAAGCTGGCTGGCTCTGCCGGGGGCCTGAGGAACAGTTCTCAGGCACACCATGTCCATTCCACTCATTTCTCAGGTCTGTGACAGGTAGGATTTGCGGTGGCCTAAAGCACCCCGCTTCCAGACAGCCTCTTTCTGGGTGCTGAGAGGCCTTGGCCTCTCACGCTATGAGCACATGCACTTTCTCCCCTGCTTGGACCCTGCAATGAGGTGGGCTTTCCTTCCAGCTGAACTTTTTGGCTCCAGGTGAAGCCGTGGAACCTACACCTGGCCAAATGGCCCATGAACTTCCGCAGTGTGTGGGTAAGAAAGAGTTTTTAAAGATAACCAAACAGTGCAGACACGTGCACATTACAATACCGCCCACAGAACATGCCACGGGCTTTCACTGTGGTGGAATTTGGTATAATGACTACATTGCTGGAAATTAAATTCCCAGTCAGCAAGATAAGACACAGAGAGAGGGTTACCAGACTTTGGGAACGCAATAAGCAGAAAAGAAGAAAGGCAGTAAGTGTGGAAAGGTAGGAGATCTTGACATCAGCTTGGAAACACTCCTACTCGTTGTCCCCAGGCACAAAGTTAGTCTCCAAATGCTAGTGACAGTTTCTCTCTCCAGTCCGTCCCTCATCAGGGCTTAGCTGAGCAACAAAAAGAGCTTCCTGTCTGATGGCAGCCTGTGCCTCCAGCTTGACCCCTTCCAACCTATCCTGCAAACCCATGAGATCAAACTCAAAACCTTACTGAGACAGTGCTCTTCTCTGGAGCAAAAGGCACTGGCTCTGGATGCCCTGGGAATATAACTGACTGAGCAGCTGCCATGTGCAGGCACTCTGTTAGTGCTTCTCACGTGCTGCGTTCTCATTCTTACAGACCTACCACTTTCATTACCTCCATTCTATAGACTGACTCTGGGTGGACTCAGGCTGTTACAAAAGTGCCAGACCTGGATCTCAGACGCTCTTGCCTGACTTCATTTAATCCAAGTAAGACACTGCAACCACAGAGCTCTCTGTACAGCTCTGCTTGAACGCCCCCTCCCCCCCTCCCCGACCTTTGCTCTTTGCTCCTGCCATACCCTTGGCACTGCCTCCCGCACCGCCCCACCCCGCCGCAAGGCCCACTTTCTAAGGAAAATCCTGCTGCTGTCCCCTCTCTCCCTTGGCGGGGCTCCCTGTCTCCTTCCAGCCAGACCAGTCTAAGGCCTGCATTGTTCACAAGTCATCTTGCCTGTGGCATTGTTCTTCTCCAATTAGCCATGTGCTGCCAAAGGCAGCAGTGCAATCATAAGTCTTGGGACATCCTACGGCATCCAGCACAGTGCCAGGCAAATAAATACTCCAAAGTGACAACTCTAAGACAAAAAACATCAAAGCATCAAAAGCATCTTTCCCATCCTTGAAGCCCCTTGCTCCTTTTGTGAGTAGTCATGCATCGCGGATGAAAAGGAAGAGTGAAAGCAAGGTAAATTGCTGAGTGGTTAAACAACTAAATAAAAACAAATTAGTTCTGCCTCATTTCTTTCACCTTTAGCTATCCTGTGCTTTCCTGAAGAGAGAGTAAAACTATTGAGCGCTGAGCAGAAAAGCATGCAGTCCTGACTTCTCTGTGGCAGAGAAGGTTTTAGACCCTGATCAATAAGGCCCAACTACTGTAAAGGTAACTGGGTCTCAAAATCAGCTTGTCACACATAATACATTTTCAATGTTATGTGCTCACTGTAATACTTATTCATTAAATTGGATATTAATAGATAATTTAATAGACACAAGTTCTTAGAATAGTCTACTAGAGAGTTTAGACATATTCACATTCTAAGTCCCCTTAGCCTTAGGCATTTTTGATGTAACAAGGGAATGACATACAACAAATATGAAACAATCCCTCCAATAATGGGATGGGAACTTTGCCAGAAAGAGTTGTAACCTTATCTATAACTAGTGTAATTACCCTCGGTGGCATCTTGTATTGAGAATGATCTGTCTATGAGGAACTGGGTCACAGTTAGAGCTCTTAAATACTATAAATGTTCAGAGTGATGGCTCTCTGCCAAGTTGCTTTTAAGGGGCTCTTCTACACTGCAAAAGCACAAAATAGAGGGGGAAATTCTAGGGTTTAAAAAAAAGACTTTCTCCAAATTTTCATTTAATTTTTCTATTAAGTAAAAATGTTATTTATAAAAAGATGTTAAAACAAATTGTACAGTCTATAGAAAAAAAATATGTAGACCTTCAAAACTATCTTCAATAGTGTCCTCCTGAACACAAGTGGGGATAAACACAGGGCCTGGCCATTTACACAGCTTCTAGCCAGAGGCAGAAAAGTAAGTGCCAACAGGATGATTCACATTACCTTACTAGTTGTATTAAAGCTCAGGGGTCTTACCAAGCTTCAATTTCTCATTCACTAAAAGAAACATTTTCTCCCTAAAGTAATATATATCTGGCTCTCAATCAAGCATCTATGCTGCAAACCAAGCAGCAGTGCTTTGTGTTCAATTTACTCTAAGACCGTGTGAAAAATAAGAACTACTACTTTCCATCTTCACTGTTCCTGAAAGAGAAGTCACCTTGCACCAGGCTTGATACAGATTCAACATTCTTTCCAGAGTGTAATCAATGTGACTTAGATTGTACAGAATGCCCCAAACTTCAGGGTTCTTTACATTTTCCTTCGCCTCATCAACATCAGGTATCTCTGCCTAATGTGAAAGTCCTTTTTAGAGAAAAGAAACTAGATTCAGACAAGCTACTCGAAATGCCCAAGACCAGCTGACACATTCCCTGAAGCTATTTATAATTGGATTCCAGGCTCCTAAATTTCCTTTCTTTTTTTCAAGTTCTAGGACCATGATGGTTCATCAATTATGAGAAATACTTTTGAACGGGGCTGAACTGGATAAATTCGCATTTCACTGAGGTTTATTGACATATTTTTAGTCATAAAAATGTTCACAAAGAACATGAAATAATATAATTCTGAAGTTTAAAAGGGTGACTTAAGAAGCAAAATGAAACAGAGGCTTCATGGTGGGTGCTGACTCTGTTATTTCAATGGCCAAAGTATTAATAGCTCTAAAGCCGAGAAGTATAAATAACAGTCAAGTCCCTTTTACAGGCTCTCTGGAAAAACCAAGCAAAACATTGATTTCAGATGTTCTGCTTTTTAAAATTCAGGAGTCTGTGGAAATTAAACCCCAACAAAGTAGGCACCAGCTCTGACATGTTCCATGAGGGAAAGTAAACACTAAGAGTCCTCTTCACCTTGGACAGAAGAAACTCGGAGAGCTGACCCTCAGCAGAGTCCAGGTAAAAGAATAAGTCCAACCACGTGGTTTGGGGCCACAAGATAGAAAAGCTGGTCCTACCAGAAATGTTGCGACAACATCAACAATACCTCGAGAGAAGGATGTTGCAATTCTGAGCTCTCCGACCATCGATCACCGAAAGCTCTCTGACTTTAAGTTTGGAGCCCAGTGTGTCATCAATGGCATCTGCTTCTTTCTATAAAGAGCAGGAAAGAAATCCATCAAAGTCAAACAGGGACATTCCAACTTCAGACACACAGTTTTCCCTTACATTTGCTGTTTACACGTACACACGCACACACGCACAGCTGAGATGGTGAGGAGGGGAATGGAGGGGGTTGGTGGGACTGAAACAAAGGCTAAAATCTAGTTGACAAAGGAAAATAACAAGAAAAGCTGACCACCCACATTTGAAAAAGCATTATTTGGAAGAACAAAGTGCTTCTAAGTTGAAGATGCATAAATTATCAATGAGCGCTACCCTCCTTTTGTCCCCCAAATCCCAATGGAGAGCAGACAGAAGGACTGTCACTATGAATCAACCTCAGCTGAGGCGTGCCACTGCCGGTCCAGCCATTTGCAGGGCCCATTCACTCCAGAACCATTTGCATCCCGAACACTCAGAAAACTGAACAATAAAACCTTCCAAACGTCTTCATGTGCAATAGGAAGCTCCTAGGCCCAGATGGTACCTTTCATTACCCCGGAGCCTGATGGACAACAGGGAGTGCACAGTTCAAGGGATTAGTTCAATTTACTTCAATTAACAATAAAACACTACTTGTGTACTCTGCTGCTGAACAGAGAGTTGTAAGCAAGGAGGGCCATAATTTATGGTGGAAGAGGCATAAGGCAATTATACATACAATACCTTTTGAGTAAACAGAGCATTAAGGTAAAAACAGACTGATTTGATATACAGCAAGTCTGATTTTATGGAAAGGTCAGGATCAATTTAAAAAATAGATCATGGCATTTAAAAAATGTAAGGAAACCAAACATTTCTGGAACTGGATAATGGTTTAGGAAACAAAGGCAATATGGAGTCTATATTAAGAGGCACCATGTGACCAAACTTTAACTATTTCATATTGTGCAGCGCTTTCAGGCATACCTCTAAATATTCAGTGAAGAGTTGAAACCCAATGTGGAATTAACTAGACATTGCATTACCCTAGAAAAAAAAACCCAGGAAAACCAAGACATTTTGAGCTATAGTGAGCCAAGGAGTTATATTAAGCAAGCTGGGGGTTTTAGCTCACTTACCTGCTTGGAGTTACTGTTCACAAAGAAATCCTACAGCCATGGCAGAGGCATGGAAAAGGCAAATAAGATACATGCAGTTCAGAAATCACAGCAACACACAGGAAAGTCAAGGAAATGAGTGACAACAGGTAAGAGATAATTTATGTCCCAGGAGCAGCACAGAGAAGGCACTGGCGACCCACTCCAGTACTCTTGCCTGGAAAATCCCATGGACGGAGGAGCCTGGTAGGCTGCAGTCCATGGGGTCACAAAGAGTCGGACACGACTGACGCGACTTAGCAGCAGCAGCAGGAGCAATGAGAGTTGATGAAGATGAGAGTCTGGCTGAAGATACACTGACAAGCAGGGTACTGATAAGCATTCAGGTTCGAGAGAGAAGACAGCAGGTGCTATACACAATTTTCAAATCAAAATTCAAATACAAAAGGACTTAAAACACCTCCAAAAGAGTTCAAGTTGGGGAAGGAAAAATAATCCTCTTGAAAGGACCATTGGAGTCCCTGTATTTAACATGACAATTGAAGCAGAAAATATGGATCAATTCCATCAACTTGAGGAAACTACTACCAGCAAAGATATTTTTTTTTTTTTGAGTGGATAGAATAATCTTCTGTCTTCTTGTGTCATGAGGAAAAATAAATAAAAGAAAAAAGACAAGTTCAACAACGTAGGTCAGTAAAACCAACTCTCAGTACTGCTTGAAAGTCCAAACAATGCCTGTGGGTGCTCTGGGTAGGTATGAGGAAAAAGACAGAATTTCCAATTAAGAGACAATAAGTGATTAAGGGGTACAGAGTCATTGGTGGTCCTGTCCCCATTGCCTCAGGACTGTTGTTCATGAGACAAGGGCAACAGTCTTTGTTTTAAAATAGTTCATAGAAAAGATTCGGCATGAAGAAGGGAAACAGGAAGAGATAGTTGACATGTTATGAGAAAGTCACAGCTTTCTTTGCATATTTTTGCCATGATGGCATGAACGAAGCTTCGGTGTGCAAAATACACCCCAGCTTTCGGGCCAACGACTTGCACAACCAGCATTTACTCAGCAGATTCCTGAAGGCCTCACTGGTCCCGGCAGCACTGCCAAGGCCAGTTTCACACAGATGAGCTGTTTCACATCGTTCTTCAAATGGGAAACAACACATATCCTCCCCTGGCTCCACCCATACAAGGAGGGATTACTTTTCTGGAATGGCATTTAAAAAAATAAATCGATAACCACACGAAACCTTTCTTTCCTCTGATGTCACAGTTTTATTTTGTCCCTGTTGTAATTGTCAAGTTTTTTTTTACCCTGAAACTCCTCAGGACTCGTTCCCTGTAAAAGCAGTTTCTCTTTTCAAGAGCAGAGAAAACTCTAATGTAGTGAATTCCATGAGGTCATCTTACCCTACTTTTCTTCCTTAAAGAGACAAGTTGCAAGCTGGATTTAGACACCGCTCTCCCTGTCTGGCCTTCAAAGAAGGAACTTGTATGAAGGCCTCTATAACTCATTCTCCTCAAGTTCCCAATGTCAAGAAATTAAGACCTCTGACCTCTACTGTACTGGGCTACAGAACCAGGCCTCTAGCATTTGCTAGGGATGTGACTTCGGGCTCAGCTTCACTAGCTGTACAATGACGTAAACAACTGGATTACTATTGTGAGGATTAAATGTGAAAACGAAGATACTGTATTTTGTACAGTACCTGTCACATATTTATGAGCTCAACACTTGGAAGCTGTCATACTTTACGATTATTTTATCTTTCAAGACAATGATCAAGTCCATTTCTTTGCCTATTACTCTGCTTCTCAGTTGAGCTGAAGCACAGTTGGCCAAGATCTCCTGTTTATAACCAGCAGCAGCACTAAGTATAACAGTTAATAGCGAAGTAATTTATCTTATCTTTTGCAAGGTGAGGATGAGGAATGCCATGGGAGAGTGTGGCTAATTGGAGGTCTTGAGATTCCCCCTTTTTAAGGGTCCTTTAATCATCACATTGTAAATAAAATCACAAAGTTTCTTAGAAGGAAAATGTTAAAAATAATTATGTTTCCAGGCTTATTTCAAATAAGTTAATATTCTCTTTGAAACTAAATGATTCACTCATTGGTTTGGGTCAAACATGACAGGACTGTCTACATTTGGCTCTACCTAACAGGATGCCTGATTTTTCCAGATGATTTTTGGTATAGGGATTAGGATTTGGAAAATAAATAGGAAATTGGAGCTTGCATTTTCAGGAACCAGTGCTGATAAATTCCTATAGATAGGGTTTCACCATGTAATAATGACTCACCATTTTATAGACAATGATAACTTTTACATGAATGGTTCTTAATCTTTTTGAGGTTGAGATCCCTTTATAATTCTGATAAAAGCTAGAGATCCCTCTCCAGAGAAATGCATGCACTAATATTTAAATAAAACCCTGTATTTGATTAACTCTTACCATGTTGTCCAGCTATAGAACCTCTACCTTCTACTGTGGAACTAAGAAAACCCACTATTTACAGTTTTTACCTTCTGCCTTCATGTGCCATGGCTAAAGATCAAGCTTATTGAATCAATGTCCTAAATCATATAATTGTTCAATGTTAGAAACTAGATATACAGAATAACAAAAAACATAAAAAGAATAAAAAAGGAAGTTTCTTTGCCCATCCATAAGATAAATCAGAAGATACCACAGAATATTCCAAATGGGACCCCAAGAATGACCCCAACAACTTGTGTGTTACATGTTAGCAGGAGCGTCAGATTCTAAGCCTAGGAGAGTGGTTATCTTTTATTCTGTGTCAGAGCAGAGAGGCTTTGAAATACTATGTGCTGATAGTAGAACTATGAAGAAGGGGTGTCCCCAGGCAGAGTGAAGAGGAGGAATGGAGACAGCCAGCTGCTCATTTGTTGTGACAGAAATACGTGTTCCTTTCAATGTAGTAACTTCAATTCATTTCCACTCTACCAACTGCATAGATAGGGAGAATGAATTTATAACATCTCAAGATGAAAATTTCCCACAAAACGAAGATAAATAGTTCAAATGTATCTGCTGCTGTTGCTAAGTCGCTTCAGTAGTGTCTGACTCTGTGCGACCCCATAGACGGCAGCCCATCCGGCTCCGCTGTCCCTGGGATTCTCCAGGCAAGAATACTGGAGTGGGTTGCCATTTCCTTCTCCAGTGCAAGAAAGGGAAAAGTGAAAGTGAAGTCGCTCAGTCGTGTCTGACTCTTAGCGACCCCATGGACTGTAGCCTACCCGGCTCCTCCATCCATGGGATTTTCCAGGCAAGAGTACTGGAGTGGGGTGCCATTGCCTTCTCCGCAAATGTATCTGAAATAGTGCTAATATGCAATGTGCTATATTATGTGTTAAAATAAGTCTTTTGTGGATGGCTTAGAAATCATGTGTAAGTTTCAGTGAGGAAAAGAGGTTCTGAGATTTAGGACATTGACTTTTTAAATGAACTTCTGGAATGTGCAGGGGAATAACTGCATGCTATTATATTCCATTTCATGTGGCACATAAGCTTACATATTCAGTTCTGCACACCTTTGATATCCACACTGGAAAAAAAAAATCCTGAATAGAAATGGTCTTGTTCTTAAAACTGGAGTTAAAGACAGTATAAATATCTGTTCAGTTTTTAATGACTCAATATTTCTCATATCAACAGGGCATATCTTGTGTGTCTGTGTATAATTTATATAAAATCTCTCCTAAATGTCATTAATCAGTATTACCTAAATTGTAATAATCTGAAGCTTAAAATTCTTTTTTCAAAATCATATTCTGTGTAGTGTTCCTGTTACACGCACACAGACGATGGTATTCCTGTATTCTTTGCCTCTCTGGCTGAAAGAGAGTTATGACACAACTGGCTGAAATCCTGAGAGTTTGGTCAGGGTTATATAACTCTGGAGGGAAGAAAGAAGATATCACAGAAAAAAAAAAAAAAGGTTCCCAGTATTCATTTGGGAGTAGAAAAGAGAGCAGTTCCAGTGTGATAATAATTATATAGAGCATTGCCAAGATTAAAATGAAAATGTATAGGTTTTTGACATTGCCATTAGCTACGAGACTAGGGGACATAATGACAGAAACCCTATTTCCTTTATCCTGTGTGCTCCTAACTAGACTGCTTTCATCTTTCAATTTTCTGTCTTTCAACATTCAATAAATTCAATGGAATGGTTGAAATTACCTTCACTTGGGAAACACATTTATGTTTTCAAAATTCTCATCTCACATTCTTATACCAAGAGGAGAAACATAACTTGAATCAGCTGAGCAAGTGTGCTGAAAATTTTCTCCAGAAAGCACTCTTGGAAATGTCACAAATGATTCTACTTACCAGTCTACGATTTAGTGTTAACTGCAACTGAAATGTTCTGGTCTAGCCTGACTGGCATGACTACTGATTACTTAAACAGCAATTGGTTGCTAGGAGACAATTACCCAATTGCTAGGCTTCCTGCAACCCTGTCTCTTGGAGCTCTTGAGAGCTGTCCACATATTTGTCCCAGGGCATTTTGGCAGCATCCTTCTGCACCTTCTGCTAGAAAGGCAGTTAATTATGAATCTTGTAAACTTGGGTCTTTCAACCACCTGCCTTCGCAGTAAATGCGATCCACAAGCTCAGACTTGAAGAGCATCATTTGAAATAAATGCTGTTTTCTCTTCCTTTAATTTACTTCTCTAAGTTCCCAAACCTTCATCTTAGGCAATCAGAATGGACCAGTATTAATGACTGAGACTGAAGTAGGGAATCAATGGAATATGCAATGAGGTCAGAAGGTTATTTGAATCTACCGGGAGACTGGCTAAAATGTCCTAAAAAGCCCAGAATAAACCTTCTTGGGATAGCAGAGAGAGAATGTGTGTGTGAGAGAATGGAAGAGGCCTGTTGTGACCCTTCTGCAGTGAGTCTGGTCCAGGCACCTGCCATGCAAGAGCTTCGACACATCCTTTGTTTGTCCCTTGAAGGACAAGGTATCTTGCTTTCAGTTGGACAATGTCCGATCTCCTTTTTCTTCATTTTCCTTTATTTGGCATGTATGACATTGCACAAGTTTGCCTTCATACTTTCATGTGGGCCAGGTTGAGAGCTCCTATTCTGGAGTCATGCTGTCATGGCAGGCAACCACCTGCATTTTTGTACTTTATTAAAATAGCATAAAGGGTACCACAAGGAAGTATTCTCTCACTTAAGGGAAAATATTCTAGCTAAAAGACATACTACTTTTCCTTCTCAATTTTAGTTTCATCAAAGGCCGTTTTGAAAAAGAAAACCCTCAGATGTTGTTTCTCTCCAGCCTCAGTCCATGTTCTCCCTTGGGGCTTGACAGTTCTGTTCTGAAACACTGTTTCTTGGGAACCAGGCCAAGCCTCAGCAGACTAGGAAGTCTGCTGCTTGTCTGAGGATGCTCCACCCTGGGCGTGATTCACGCAGGAGGTAAGGGCCTCCCAGTAAAGCTTGAGGAAAGCCCCTGAACAGACGCCCGGCCTCTGCCTCTTCCTGTTCAAGACGCAGTCTGCGCTCCTCAGCCTTTCTCTCCCCCAGTCACTCCTACAGCTTTTTCCCTTACGCTCTGGGACTCACTTTTCCCCTTTCCAGATCTCCCACTGACTAAGACCCCACTCCACCTTTTCCTTGTTTTGCTGAGACTCTTGGCACCAAGCCACTTGGCTGTGAACTCTACTAAGATGCCCTCTCGAGGAGTGAGAGCTACCACACAGATGTGACCAGGGCTCACAAAGTGACACTACCTACTCGGCCACATCAAATCGCACGTTCTCACGACTATCACATTGCTCACTTTTCAGAAGCGCCTCGGGTCCTGTTTGTCCCATTGCCATCTCCACAGTTGCTCAGGGTCACGGCCCCGCTTCTGAATTGATCATGTTACTGACAGAGTAAAAACTTCCCCCAAGGTTCTATCAAGCTGCCGACTTACAGTCCCTTCCCATCTCCCAGACTTTTGAAGATTCCTTCTACTCAACAGCCCTATCACAATGTCCTACTGTACAGCACAGGGAGCATATTCAATACCCTGTTGCAAACCATAATGGAAAGGAATATGAAAGAGAATAAATTTATGTATAACTGAGTCATGCTGCTGTACAGTAGAAATAAAACACAGCATTGTTAAAAAAAAAGAAAACAAAAATGTCCTAAAAATAAAAAAGGCAGTCCACTTCTGATAATAACCCCTTGAGATATATATGTATAACTAAAACAGCTTCAGAAATGAACATTGGGAGGTAACACTACAAGTTAGGTAATCCTTCTACTAATATCAAGGTGACCCCTTTGACTAAGCACAAGTGACAAGAAGATACAGACTCCTTCCACCAATGGAGACAAGGTTGTAGACACACACCAGAGTATGATTCTGTCCAACGAGGAGCTTGTATGCCTTCAACATGTACACACATGCACACGTGCGTGCACACACACACACAGGCACCTAGTCACACATGCAGACCCAAGTGCTATGCTATTTGAGGGAACATTTCAGGGTAGATCAAACAGCCTAGACTTAAGATGCCCATCACAGCATGGTTAAGGCAGATGGCCCAGGGATCATGCACAAGAACATGAACTTCTTAACTGTTTTAGCATCTGGAGGGCACAAGCTCTTACCTGTTGTCTTTGATAAGCAGAGAAAGTTCTCTCCAGGTCTTCAAGATCTAGAACTTTGAAGACTTTTGTATCATCAATTTCGGTCCATACTGTTCCTTCCAGTTTGTTCTGCAAACATCAAGTTAGTAAGTGCTGGGGTTTATAGTTAGACACAAAAAGAACAGATGCAGTTATTTTTTTAAAAAGTGCTGCTCTCTCAAATTTTTCGCTTACCAGATGCTCAGAATGAGCTGGCTTTAAATAACATGTCATTTATTTCAGAAGCTTTGTCACTTAAATATCTGAGCTAGTGAGAACCCCGAGTCTATGTGAGAAAATGAAACCATTGGAGAGCCAAGGCTGTCTCCTTGTCAGGGACAACACGGTAGGCTGCTAATGCTGTCCGTGAGCTGGCAAATGTGAACAAATGGCTTACCTCAGGCAGCTTAGACCAGTTGAAGGATTTCAGGGCATTTGTGGGTTGAGGAATGTTCTTCTTCTTGAGTGCCAGACCCAGGGGGGCACCAGGTGGTGGCATGATTCCCCCCAAGGGAGGAGGCCCTGGGGGAGGAGGGGGGCCTCCTGGGGGGAGGGGAGGCGGCGGCGGAGGAACCAGTCCACCTGGCAGAGGTGGGGGTGGTGGGGGAGGGAGGAGAGACCCTGGCATAGAGGAGGGAAAGGGTCCCCCGGGGGCTCCAGGTGACGGTACACCTGGGAGTGAAGCACAGACAGCCCTCTGAAAAATAAAAATAGGAAAAGGCAAGATCAACGGGAGAAGTAAATTCACCGGACGATTTTGAGAGTCTGAAACTCTGCCTAACAAGTACGTTACAGAGAAATTCACACATCCGAGATTGTGGGCTTTAAGGGGCAGTTGAGTCCAATGGACTTGTACATGCTGCTCTGCGTCTCTCAGTACTGGTACCATCCTCCAGTTTGGTTTTCATGATAACAAGTTTTCATTTTAAGAAGCTCATGTGATTTCCTCACTCAGAACGAACACCCCCAACCATCTCTGCTAACGGGCAGGGTCAGCAGAGGCAGCAGGTTGTACAACCACTGTGATGGGTCAGGAGAGGGTTCAGGCTCTCTTCCTGCCCACAGAACTGACTGCTTAAGGATGGGGCTCCGGGCTGAGTGAGGCATCAGCAGCTGCCGAGCCGTGGAGACCTGGCCCTGGGCCGGTGGCCTTACCCTGCTGAGCTCGTGCAGCTGGGCCGTGAGGTCCGCCACCTGCTGCTTCACTTGCTTGTGCTCGCTGGTCTCTTTTTCCAGCTTCTCTTTCATTTTATTTAAGGTCTGCATCATCTCTTCCTTCTCCTGGGTCTTGGCATCACATTCTCGCTCTTTCTTTTCCAACTTCTGTTGTAACTCATTGTGCTCTACACAGGAAAACAATTGGACATGAAAATGGTGTACTCTTCAAAGCTGAAGCATTTTTCTCCAAACAGAAAATTGATTGAGGTTGACTGGGAGGCTCTTTATTAGGTAAATATCATTCCTCTTCTCCATTGAAGGGAGCAACTCATGGGCTCAATGGTGCTCGTGCTTGGAGGGGGCTTTGGATGAGCAACTTTATCAATTACATCTGTAAAAGGCAGAAGAGGCCCTCCAGTCACAGTGCCAAAGAGGGGACACAAGCAAATATGGAGGTGAACTTTGCCTGCTTGGTATTTAATTCAGAATCTTGTCCTAGAAATGGCCCTTTAGTCACAATATGGAAAGTGACTATTAACAGGACTTATTTTCATAACTTAAAAATGGGAACGAGAGAAGGCCAGTGTTCATTAGCTGGGTTTGCTGGCTCAGGTCCGACTAGTGGAGGGGCTGAAGGGGAGGATCCTGCTCTGGGAGGAAGTGCGGCTGCCAGACCCAGGGTTTGTCCCAACGTGAGGCCATTGCTCCCACTCCCCTTGAGGGCCCCTTGGACTTGAAGTGCTGTATGCTCTGGCATAACAATTATTAAAACTTGCGAGGGCGAATTTTATCATCTCAGCTTTAAACATCTTCGAGGCAGGATTACCTGCTGAGCATGAGAACCATAAGAGAAGAAAAATTTTAGCTCTTAGCTATGGTTCCACTGACTCCTCCAATCCCACTATTATGGAACAATGCACCCCATTTCGCATAATGTTTGCTTATGCTGCCAACACACCTGCTGACTCTAGCACTGACAAGAGTGATGCTCTTTGGAAAAGAGGACTAATGAGGTTTAGGCTGCACATTTTTATTTCAAATACTTGGTCCCAATTCCTAGTGTTTTTATATCAATAAACCCACTAGAGATAGAACCCACTGGGACAGAGCTATACAGAGTTGGGCTCTGTTTTTGAATTTGATAACACATTTAAATGCTTGCTTTCTCTGTCTCTTACTTTCTCTCTTCTGAGTCCTCCAAAGTCAGAGTTTGCAGAGAAGGGTTCAAGTCACTAAACTCGGATTTTACCAGCCTTGGAGTTAAGATAACTGTCAACCTATGTCTACCACTCTATGGATGCTTCCCTGACTTCTTCAGCAGCATCTAAAAACTACCCCACTGCATTTCCCTTTCCTTCTTCTATCTCCATTTCATTCCTCTTTGGCAACTGTTTAAGACCTGACTTCCTATCACCAGTCATTAGCCTTTGACAAATCTGATCAAGCCTCAGAACCACTTGAGAGACTTTAACATTTCAGAACCCCCAGACCCCATTCCAGGAGTCTGTTCTATAGATCAGGGGCAGGGCTTAGGAACTTTCCTCTGACTGACCTCGGCCATTTCCTCTAGTACCACCTCAACTGCCTAAATCCTACAAAACTTTCTACCATTTATTGGTGGTAGTTTAATCGCTAAGTCGTGTCCAAATCTTCAGATGCCATGGACAGTAGCCCACCAGGCTCCTCTGTCCATGGGATTTTCCAGGCAAGAATACTGGAGTCAGTTGTCATTTCCTTCTCCAGGGGATCTTCCTGATCCAGAGATCGAACCCACGTCTCCTGCATTATAGATGGTCTCCTGCATTGCACGTGTATCCTTTACTGCAGAGCCATCAGGGAAGCCCTCTACCATTTATTAGGCAAGTAATAAATGCCAGGCTCTATGCTAAAGTCCTTGTATTTTTCATTTAATCTTCACAACAACCCAATTAGGTTCAAGCTTGACTTTGTAGAGACAGACTGAAGGAGTAAAGGACTTAGCCTACTCACATACCAGTCCGGGGCAGACTGAGACTCAGACCCAGAACCCAGTATAGCACCTGACCTGGCAGCCATTCAGGACATTCCTGCTACACGAATGACTCCCAAGCTTATGTCCTAAGTACTCTCTTCAACTCACACACCCAAGTTTCCAGGCTTCAGGGTATATCCCCAAAATATCACTCATTCATTGACCATCTTATCCAGTGTAACTCTCTCTTTACCCTACAAGTTAGGGTAAACTAGTGTCTCTCTTCTTTCTGTAGCAGTTTCTGGAATTAATTTATAAAAATGTATGTGCAACCTCACTTGTTTAAGACCAATCTGAATTCATATGAGGAATCCATAATATAACAGAACTTTATATTTCATATTTTCCAGTACCAATGGTGAGACTGCTTCTCTGCTCAATGGACAAAATGTGATATCAGGAAAGGAAATGCTTCACCATCTCGTGGACTAGCTTTTCAACACACTGAATATTGGGGCAAGTGCTATTGTATGTCACTGGTGTGAATGCATCACTTGGACAGGGAAAAGGAAGTCAGTGTGCCAGCATAATAAAAGAGTGGTGGCCAGGAGTATGACTGTTTTCTCAAAGGGTCCAACTTTAACTTGCTAATTTTGAAGGAGGAGAAAAGTTCCATCCATTCTGTGAGTGGTTGTCATGGTGATGGGCATGACCCCCAAGTTACTTGATGCTAAGTGTTGATATCAAAGACATATTGAGACACTCATCAATAGCTGGCCTGTTAACATTTCATAACATGTACATCTACAATGGTCAGTGATTTTCTGCATGATTTCTCTTTTTATAACTGGTGCCAAATTAAGGTCAAATGGAGAATTGGACTGCTGAAACCAAGAGGCCTTAACTTTTCTTTTAAAATTCTGGGTAATCCCTGGGTGTCCCTTATTATATTTCTTAAAATCCAGTGTGCTTTGAAGAGCAGTTATGGGGAAGGTTGGCATGAACAATAGTTAAGAAAATCTGAATTAATGAATACTGAACAGCACATGCTTAAAAAATGCAGATGATTATAATATAATAAAAGGATGAAATATTGAGGAATCAACATGACAACTAAGACAGTTTGATTCAAGAAAAACTAGGCAGACTGCCCTGAAGACATGATGGTGTGAAAAGGCTGTTTATGCACCAGTTGTCAATAAGAAGCATCAATGCAGATTTCTAAAATATTCAGTAAGGAGAGCTGTCAAATAACCAGTAACACAACCTCTTTTCTTGTCAGGACCTCATCATTTACCTTTTCTCATTTTTTCTGCTTGTTCTTTCCACTGCTTAACTTCATTTTCATTAACCAACCTGTATAATAAAGGAGCATTCATTACAAAAAGCACAAAAGACTGACTGCTAAATGCATGCTCTCTAGGTACAAAATTGTTTAACACAAAGCAAGTCCTCAGCATGCTTGAGATCCATTTTAAATCCAGAAGCTACATACATGTATTACATGTATACATATAGGAACTCATATCTGACCTCCAGAATACTTTAGTTCTCCCAACTGCTACTTTGAAGTAAGATAAAACAAATGTCTTACATTGTTGCTGTTATCTCAAGGGCAGCAATATAAGAAGCAACTTACATCCGGACGACATTCTTGATATTAAAGTTTTCCAAAGGTGTGGAGTCAGGGTCTTGACCTTTGTCATTCTGAATAACTATTTGCTGTATAATTCTATCTAGGAGTAGCCAGTACTGAACTGTGTTGCCACTCCTCTTGTCTAAAAAAGAAAAGAACAGTGGAAATACTTCAAGTGGTTTCAAAACCTTCATGAGTATTTTTCAACAGGGGTCACCCACCAGAGTCATAGAACCAGATAGATGTTTACTACCCTTCCCAAATACCTGGAATCTGACACTCAATGATCACTGATCATTTACATGATTGAGAGGTACTTTTTATCCCCTTCTACATGTGTTGTAAGGCATATATTTATTTTTAAAATCAAAGTGAGGTATAATTCACTTTATTCTGAGAGCTTTACAACACCTCTTAAGCTGTGCAATGACTTTGTTGCTGTTTAGTCACTAAGTCATGTCCGATGCTGAGACCCTATGGACTGTAGCCCACCAGGCTCTTCTGTCCATAAGGTTTCCCAGGCAAGAATACTGGAATGGGTTGCCATTTCCTTTTCCAGGGATCTTCCGATCCAAGGATCGAACCCATGTCTCCTGCATTGGTAGGCCGGTTCTTTACCACTGAGCCACCAGGGAAGCCCACAGAAACACTGGGCTGTCACAAAACCAAGGTTTGGAATCCCTGGTGTGCACCCAATCTAAGCCACACTGTTCAGATGACAGAGGCCTCTGAATGATGTCCCAACATTCACAAACACATGTAAATCACAAACATACTCACAAGGCATTTGGAGGCAGTGGTGTAAGATGGACATGAAGTGAGGGTAAGCTTCACTGTGGGTGAGCCTCTTCCTGGTCAGCTCAAACATCTGAGTAGCACTTTTTGTGTCTATATGAACCTGTTTCATATAAAAAAGAAATCTAAATCAAGCATTCAAGTTCTTCAATTCCTGCAAGGTAAGGTAAGCAAATCCAAGGCAAACAGAACCTAATCCTGCCACTTAGATAGCAAAACAGAAATGTGATTTTGCTCTTACATTACACAACTCTTTGACACACATTACAACAGGGAAAATTGTCAGCTGCCGAGTCAAAACAGAATAATTGTAAGGATACGTACCAGTTCAAATCTTTTGGCAAATTCTAGCTCATCTTCATTTCGGAGCATTTCAAAAAAATCTAAATGCCTGAAAGACAAAGACAATTTACTAAAAGCAGAACATCCTATAAACAGGCACATAGGAATCAGGACATAAATACTAATACCTTTCCTAAAATTCCAGAGATCTCTCTAAAAGAAGTATCACAACAGAATTAAAATGCCTTCCCTTAACTATATGCTAAGGAAAAAAGACATCATGTATCTGAAATGAGATCATTACAAAAGACAAATCTAAAAGCTTAGAAGGCCTGGCACGTAGAAGACAATTCATAAAAGTTTACAATCCAAAAGCAACCAAACCAAGATTCTATTCACAGAATCTCTTCATGGAAAAATAAGTCCATGTAAGTAACTTGCTTGACCACTGAATTAAAGATTACAAAGCAGTGGTCGTGCCTTTCACTTATTCCTATAAATATTTACTGAGCCCCTAACTATTGATACTGGGGATGGTTAGTTCTGTGGAGACAAATACATGCAGGTAAAGGGAGTAGAGAATGATGGAGGTGCAGTAAGGTAAAGAATGTGAACACAGCGACTGGAAAAGATCTCCCTGCACAGGAACAAACAATTTGGACATCTGTGGGACGATCTTTTAATGGTGAGGAAACAGCAGGTGCAAATGCTCTGAGGCAAGTCTATATGACTGTAGACTATCAAGAAAAGAAGCATGGTGGAGTGCATGAATGAGGGAGAAGAGTGGTAGAAGGAAAGATGTGAAAACTTGTAGAGTATGTTAGAAATCGCAAAATTTGCAGATAAGCGAATGAACAGGGAAGTGGATATTAACATTCACAGAATGTCTATCAAAGATGCCATGTGACTCCACATGTTTTACAGTAACATTTCATAAGAGCCCTTAAAGATAGTGTCATCATCATCATCACTATTTCTTCAGGTAAATAGAAACAGTAAGGTTCACAAAAATTGAGTAACTTGATCAGAACACATAGGAAGTAGGCAGCAGCATTAGGATATGGATTCCTGTTTCATCTCAAAACCTACACTAAGTTCTCTACACAATCTGCTGCTTCTTTCATTGAGAAAGTCTTGCTAATAAAAACATCATTACCTGGTCTAACATTCTGGTACAAGTTCCTTAGGTCACGAGTAGTTCAGACTGGCACTGCACACACGGAAAACACACGAACTATCTCCTGTCATAACGGTGTGACTTACCTATCTAATGTTGAATTTTCATGTTCCCTTAATTTATCTATTACAGGCTGAATTCCCAACATCAGAAATTCATAGCGAAGATGAAGTCTAAAGTCCAAACTTTCCTGAAAGTAGAAGGGTGATGGAATACGTTTTTAAGCTCTTTAGAGAACATACTTGTTAGTATTTTTTTTAAAAATTGTTCTTTAATAGTATGTTTTAGATTATGACACAGAAGGCTCTTACCACTCCTGCGCCTTGGCTTAGCACTGCATTGATGAAGGACATGATGGCAGTCTTAAGACTCACTTCATCACGATACCGCCCCGTGCTCTTATCCAAGTCATTAATTAACGTCTACCAAGGATACAAATGCGAAAACAAAGGACTGAATAGTTACTACCTTACACTCATTTTATTAACTTTTTAATACTTAGAAGTTAATTTTTAAAACCTTGTGTTGAGTCAAAATTACATCGATCCATAGAAAGCTACCTTTTTTCCATAAGATTAGTCCTAAAAACTCTACTTTCAAAATTCTTACATCATATATGTTTATACATACATGTATACAAAGTATTAACACAAAAGATAGTGCTTCATTAATTTTACTTGCTTTTTCTGAGTATAAAAAAATGTGGTGACATAATCTCACTGTTTATGTTGATCCTAAATCAAGACTGGCAATCTGTAAGATTTTCAGAGAACACCCATTTAGTGGATTGAAAAGTGTGTTATATAATGTTTAGAAAGGAGGGAGGGCTACATTTTTAAATTCAGTGCAACAGTCTTCCCTTCTCCACAAGGGATGTGTTCTAACATCCCCAGTGGATGTCTGAAGCCTTGGGTAGTACTGAACCCTATATATATACTCCTATATAGACTTTGTTTTTCCTCCATTAACAGCTGGGTGGTGTATAAATTGTGGGTATTCTAGACAAAGGGATGATTCACATCCTGGGAGGGATGGAGCAGGATGGCATGAGATTTCATCACATTACTCACAACAGCTGCACAATTTAAAACTTATGAATTGTTTCTTTCTAGAAGTTTCCATTTAATACTTTCAAACAGCAGTTGATCACGGGTCATTAGCACTGTGGAGAGCAAAACTGCAGGTAAGAGGGGAGGACTACTGGAAATCCACAACCCCATATGACCAACTACAGAAAGAATATTCTACTGTTTACCCAAGAGGAAGGAATTAACTTGAAGCCACATATGAATGCTCACCACAGGGGGAAATTTCAAGTTAGGCACCCTCCCTACCACCACCCCCCAAGGGCCAGGAAAGGCACCCGTCATGAGGCAGGAATGAAGATGTGGCGTGGAAGCACCCACCTGAAAGCGGGTTCTCTCGCTGGCATACTTCTGGTAGTGCAGCATGGCCTGCAGAACCTTCTTGTGGCCCCCGGGAACCAGGCACACAGCGCCCAAGATTTCCAGCACGGCCACCTTCGTCTTAATGTTCTCTGTGCTCAGACTCTGAGCAATAACATTAATACTCTCAGAATGAGCCAGGACATGAGCCCGACCTTGAGAGTTGTTCATTAGCGCCTTTATACATCCAATGAGAGAGGTATGTATTCGAGACTCTGAGGTCTCGTAGTCCATGGTCTTCAGAAAGTTGAGAATACATGACAGGCCATCCAAGTCAATGAATCTGGTTACAAACCTGTCATGAGAAGAAGGTTAAAGTGCATCAGACTTAGGTCTCTTTGGAATTCTTTAATAGCCCTTAAGAGAAAAGTTTAGGGGGGTGGTGGTCAGGAAAAAGTTAAGATGATGTAGTTCCTAAAGTAACAGAAGGCTCACATTGATGAAGTCTTCTTAATTGGAGGCCTCTTCCTTGGCACAGACCCAATGGTCAGGTCTAACCAGAAGTGGGAAAAAAATCTCCATTTGAGTTAGAAAAGATCTTAGTTGGTATAAACAACCAATTAACAGACCTTATAACCATAGGAAACCAGGAACAAGAAGACACTCAGATATCTGCCTTAGGTTAAAGTCATCTGCTGATCCTGTGTTAGGATAGCATCCAGTCTCCAAGCACATTTAAGTGTTGGCCACTGACTCAAGCATCCCCCACACCAATGAAAGTCAAATAGCATCCTTAAACTCCAGGATATTTACTTGCCAAATGATAATCTATTTTCTTAAGGTTTCATAGCAAAGCCCTCCTTTTGTATGACATGCTATATGGAATCTCAACATATAAAACAAATAAAAGCAATACTTGATACTATATATTAATGTTTTTATATTTATAGCACTTATTTACTTTAAAGTCAATCATTGAGAATAATTCACAATGTACATCTGCAGGTTAAGCCTTTTGAAAAGTTTGAAGTAACAAGACCTAGATTACTCCAGAAATTTCCAAACTTATTTAGCCTTGGGTATCCACTAACGTCTGAGAATTTGGAACACATATACAGAGGGAAACACAGTTAGGATAGGCTAGAAAACTTCTATCATTCAAGGGTATATAATTTTTGAGAAATCAGCAGATTTTTCCTATCATTTTATAGTCAAATATAGGAAATCTTTATTTTACAGTCATTTCATCCAACCATGTGGCCAAGATCTAGCCAAGCTTCATTCATAGCACTTGTTCTAATGAAATGCACCTGTAAGCACCCCCATATCCTACCAAACCTTAGAGGCATTAATAAAGGTGTGGGAGGCATACAGTAGATGATAATCCATCTTTCATAACAGTTTTACTGAGAAATAACTCACATGCCATAAAATCCATACTTTCAAAATTATAATTCAGTGATTTTTAATATATTCACAGGGTTGTACAACCATGGTCACTATCTGATTTTGGAACATTTTAATTACCCCAAGAAAACCATTACCCCTTCCTAATCAACCCTAGAAGAACATTTCCCTCTCTTCCTAACCCCAGGCAACCACTTATCTTCTTGTCTCTATGGATTGGCCTTTTTGGGATATTTTGTGTAAACGGACTCATACAATATGTGGTCCTTTGTGTGGCTTCTTTCACTTTGCGTAAGTATTTTCAAGGCCTATCCATGTTGTAGCATGTATCAATACTCCACTAGTTTTTATGGTTGAAAAGTATTCCATTATATAGGTATATCATATTTTACTTATGAATTCATCAGTTGATAGAATTTGGATAGCTTCCATTTCTGGCTATTATACATAATGCTGAAATTCACATAAAAGGTTTTAGGGGACATGTTTTTACTGCCCTTGGCTATATATCAAGCAGGAGCAACACGGTTGGTTCATATGGCAACACAATGTTTAATATTCTGAGGAACCGTCTAGCTGTTTTCTAAAGTGGTTGCACCATTTTATATTCCCACCATCAGTGAATGAGGGTTACAATTTCTCCACATCTGTACCAACACTTGTTAGTCTGCCATTTTTACCTTTAGCCATCTTCATGCCTGTCTACATCTTTTTTAATTGAAGAAAAATAATTTAGTGAATGTTCAATGTGTAAGGTATTTCATCCATGGTTTAATTATATGTTTTTATTTTAAGACTACCCCAAAAGTCTGGCTATTGCAGAAAAATTAAGAAAAAGGAAGGGAAAAAAGAAAAGAGGAAGAAAGTAGAAAAGAAGAAAAAGAAGAGAGACAAATTGTACATGCTGCCCTAGTAAAACATTACCTCATTGGTTTTGTCCTTAGTGCTGTCTTCAGACTCTCTATAGTTTTACTTCTCTCTTCTTCCTCTTCCTTCTCTAAAGCCAGCAGAGATTTTCTCTATGCAAAGAAAATTATAAAGTAACTTCTTTAAATTATATGTTTTAATTATGGCACAAGCAAAACAAGCCCACAGATTACATGCTACTATCACATTTAATACAAACAATCAAATGAGACCATGACTAAGATTTACCATAAGCCAGCATGTAGAGCAAAAGCACCAAGAATTCCACAAATGCATTCTACTACAAGTTAGTTCTTTTGAATTTAAATAAAGTTTTAAGAAAATGTTGAGAAATCTGGTAGAGATTAAGTTTTCCAAACACTCATATAACTAACTATTCTATAACTACACTCCAATGAAGGTATTACTATTTATACTTGATAGAAAGATTAGACTTGTAGTTAAAGATAACTTTCTGACAATGAAATAATATTATCACACTATCAAACAGAGGTAGGCAGCAATCTTCCCATGCTATTTCTCTCATTCTTCAGCCAAAAAGTGTAATCTTTTACACTTTCTGTTACATCAAATTATTTTTAAGAAGAATGATTAAATTCAATTTGACACGAAGATAGACAATTCCTTCAGAGTAAATGCTTAAGTTTTAGAAATGATTCAACATCATTTGGAAATCAGGGTATAGAGTGTGTGTTTGTGTGTGTGTGTGTGTGTGTGTGTGTGTGTGTGTGTGTGTGTCAGGGTATAGAGAGAGAGAGAGAGAGTGTGTGTTTGTGTGTGTGTGTGTGTGTGTGTGTGTGTGTGTGTGTGTCAGGGTAGAGAGAGAGAGAGAGAGAGAGAGAGAGAGAGAGAGAGAGAGAGAGTGTGTGTGTGTGTGTGTGTGTGTGTGTCTGTGTGTGTGTGTGTGTGTCTGTGTGTGTGTGTGTGTCTGTGTTCTCTTCCTACTCAGGACTAGAGCAGTACTTTTCAAACTTTAACAAGGATACAAATTTCCCGGGGAAGCTTGTTCAAATGCGGGTCCTGATTTGGCATATCTGAGGTGAAGCCAAAGATGCTGAGCTCCTGACGGAGCTGATGTTGCAGTCTATAGACCTCACTTCAAAGAGGAAGGCCCTAGGAAGCAGATCTCGGTTGATATCACAAAGTCATGAATGCTAGTAAGATTCACAGACTTGTTAAAAAGTTACTTTCATTCCTTTTACCTCATGGTCACCTACGTGTACTAAAAGTTGTTGTTGTTGAGTCACTAAGTGGTGTCCAACTCTTTGCAACCCCATGGACTGTAGCCCGCCAGGCTCCTCTGTCCATGGAATTCTCCAGGCAAGAATACTGGAGTGAGTTGCCATTTCCTCTTCCAGGGGATCTTCCTGACCCAGGTATTGAACCTGCATCTTCTGCATTGGCAGGTGAATTGTTTATCACTGAGCCACCAGGGAAGCCTGGTACTAAAAGTATCCCAAGGCTTAAGGCCCAGGTGCCTCCACCCACAGAACCACAGGTCCCTTGCCTTCTTCCTAGTTTTAACATGTGCTTGTCCAGTCTCAATGTTTTTACCTGTTACCTATTCTAATAAAATGCGTGGTTGGGAAACAGACTGGGATATTGAAGAAAACACTTAGCTCTTATTCTTATGTCTCAATGGTACAGTCTCTCCCTTTCTTTCAGGACCACACATCATCAAGGGGTGACTTTACTTAATTTTTTCATGTTAACAGTACAAGCATTAAGTAACTAAATGTTAACTAAAACCTAAATTTGACTTCACACGTAGGAGGGTAAAGCTCAAAGCAAACATATATCAGTATCATTAATAGCAACCGAAATAAAAATCAGTAAAGTCTTGTTCTGTATACTTGAGTTATTTCTGCTAAAGCTGTTCTCTTGCTAGAGATGTGCCCTGACAGCTGTCACCAGAGGATGGCAGGGGAAGAGGCTGTGTGGACATAGCCAATGAATTTCTTCATGGCTCTGTGAGACGCATATCCTGGAAAATTGAGCACAAATCCAGCCAAGTACGTTTAATCTCCTGTGGCACAGCTGAATTTGTTTAGGCTCTCAAGCAATCACTTTGAATCCGCAATCCAGGATCAAGACTTTTATGAACATCATTTCTTGTTCCTCAGCTTAGTCACCCAAACCTCCCAAATTAAAGACTAAATACATTTCTTCTTGTGGTTCTTTAATACCAAATAAAGATGCACATATTTATCCTTTTAACAATCTTGGGGAAGGGGGAACCTCCAAATAAAGGCAGACTACATTAAGTCTCTCCCTAGAGGAGTTGGGAGTTTTATGAAAAGAAATTTAAATTAGAATTTCCTTTCCCAATATAAGAACTATTACTTTCCTCTCAAAACAGAAGACATTGTCCTCTTTTCTGTGTGTTGTACAATTAGAGTTGAATCTAAGATTGTTTATTGTATTTGAGAAAATCGATTCTATGTAGATGAACCTGATATTCTAAAGTGACTTTTCAAAATAAAATAATTTACATGAAGTCTCAAGTTTTCAAGCTTCACATTTATGGAGAAGTCTAAATTTGCAGTTTTTCATAGAAAACGGGAATATGCTTACATTTCCTAAGATGACTGCTGTGCCAAACAGCCAGGATGCACCTCGACATCCACTGGACAGGGCTGTGGTGGCCTCCTTGGGTGCGCTAACCACTTACTAAATCTCTGCTCATTTGAGGAGTGGGCAAAGGACAGAGTGCGTCCTAGCAGAGGCTCGTCCGGTCAAAGCTGCTGAGGTTTACACTGGAACATGCAGCGGGGAGAGAGATGTACAAACCAGGAACAGAAACCATCCCTGGCTGGCAAAGTCTGGAAGTAAGCTTCTTTTTGAAACATTTCACTGCTGTGAAATCAATAAGCCAACCTGCTAAGCACACAGAACTTCATCACCTCACATCCTTGCTCCCTGAGAGTGCACGCAGAAGCCACACACCAAGAAAAGTCCAGGCCCTTCTGGAACACGCTTTTTTATTAAACTGTTTTTCACTCTTTAAAAGCCAACAGATCACTCAGGGGTCCTTTAAAGAACAAAGAATTCTTGTTACGAGGCTTCCATAAAGTAACTGCACTTGTTCCACAAAGGGCTTCACAGACCAGTAAGTGCTGCGGTTCTCATCTTGGGCTGTTTATCAGACTCTGCAGATGCCTGTCCCACCTCAGAAAGGCTGGGAGGTGGGGCGTGGGTGGGATTTCCAGGCCTCTTCCACAGTGATAAAGGATTTTAAAAACCTAGTCATTGAGAGGAAAGCTGGAAAGGAGTCTTTGAGCTGATGGGCTTGACTGATAGGCTTAAATTCCAGCTCTACCACTTCCAAATGAGATGACCTTGGGCAAGGTAACCTTTCTCTGAGTCTCAGACTCCTGTCTATAAGTAGCACTTAGAGCAGAGGGTGCTTGTAAGGATTTAAAACAGCATGTAAAGTGCCTGTTAGTCTGCCTGTCACATGACACACACTCAACAGCAGCAGCTGCTTCTGGTGCTGAAGACAATGGATGATGATGATGTGGATAAACACCCCTTCAACAATTCCCAAAGCAGAGCCAGAAAGCTAAGCCGCCAAGCCAGGAAAGGACCGGGAGGAGTCATGTGCCTTTCCAAGTCCCCAGGGATGATGTCTCAGAATTTCCGCTGTGAGGAATTCTTCAGAGAGGTTAGCAAGACCTCTAAGGAGGCAGTGGCCACTAATAGGTGAGAAAAACAAAAACTCAGCAAAGGGTTTCTGGTCTCATCAGACCTCCTTGCTCCTTTATAGATGCAGGAGTGTTGAGGCCTCATTATTTCATCAATTGTTATAACGCCTTTACCCTTAACCCTGAAAAGATGCTAGCTTTGTCCTTCAAGGAGCAGAAGAAAGCTTTGCAAGGTGTTTAATGCATTTGTCATTGTTTAGTCTCTAAGTTATGTCCGACTCTTTGCAACCCCACGGACTGTAGCCCGCGAGGCTCCTCTGTCCTTCACTGTCTCCCAGAGTTTGCTCACATTCATGTCCATAAAGAAGAGCAGTCACTAACATTTAAGGGCCTGGAGATACTCTCGGAGAGGGCTTTAGATTAGGAAGCAAGTATAATTAAAATGTAGATGATGTGTCAATGTGGCAAAAGGTAGTTCAAGGATCTGGATGAAGGAAAAGGGAGGCTCTTGAAGAAGTGCTACAAACTGACACATCGGGGACCTTCTAGTACAGGAAACAAGCCAGGCCAACTCTGGACAAGGCGTGGAGTAAGTCACTAAAGGACAGATTAACCAAACTGCCCTAAAATTTGAAGAAAGGAAAAAACCCAGTTATTTAGTACTTCTCCGCTCATAGAAGTGAATGCATTAACAAAGGAGCAACTTTCCATGTTAGACATCAAATAAGGCTGACTTAATTAGAAAGAGAGACAGCTGCCTGACAGCTCTTTTTTTCCCCTAACAGCCAAGAACAAGATTTCAGAAATAACCTTTACGTGCAGGAAATGCAAATGGCTCTGTATTATTATTGCTCAGGCGGATGGAGAGAAAATCCCCGAAGGCCATCAAAAGCCTCGTGTTCTGTTAACACATTCATATGAATGCTGAGATCACCCTTTTCTCATCTTTGTGTCGGATGCCTGGTAGAAGGATTTGGTGGTTACTTTCTGTTCTTTTCTGCTGTGCTTTTAGAGAAACCCTTGGGGCAAAAGCTTATGCAGTTTCTTCTATAATTTATACAGCTCTGTTCACATGTACCAGGCTGTTTATTTTATTCATGGTGTGACAGCAGAAGAAGCCTCATCAAAGGAAAAGCTAGAAAACAGGAAGTTACGAAAAGTCAAGGCCTCTGAAAGTTTAGCAGAAGTGTGAATGATTCACATATTCTAGTCAGTTTTTAACTTTTTTAGCAGCAGCAAAATATTAGACAATTTGGAATGTTTGCTCTAAGTGATAAGAAATGAATTCTCCCCAAGGACTCTGGGGAAAGGAGGAAAGGGAGAGGTAGAGAAAATACCATGGAAGTTGTCATCTGCTTGAATGGAATAAACTCAAAGTTGAACCTGACAGATACACTCTTAAAATCAGAAGTGTGCCCACAGAGGCAAAGCCTGCTCTGCTGCGGGAAACCTCCAAATTTTATCAACATGGACAGGATTTAAGCTATTAAGACTCAAATGTTGATGATGTGTTTTCTGCTGTGTATCTCTGCTAATCCCTCAAGCAGCTCAAAACTCTGACATCGCAGAGATATCCATGTGACTGGAATTTGCATTTTAGATATTGAGAACACCTTTTAAGCAATTACCAAGTCAAAAATCCACCTACCAAAGATTTCCCAAGGACATCTCAGCATTATTACTATTACGTCTTTTCATTAAACCACCTATTTCATGAACTTTTTTTTTATTATTTCTATGAGTAAAAGAATATTTTGGTACCCCATAAGACCAAGAACCCAGGAAAGCCCTCAGTTTTAAAAAACAGGGGAGGAGGAAGACAACAGTGAAGGGATAGTTTCATTGTACTATTTCTGAATGGTATTAACATTTAGAATGGTGTTGCCCTATCAAAGTTCCACATGACTGATAAGGCCAGTTGCAAGTCAAAGCTGAATAGAAGCCAGATTTATGATTACATTTCCTCCAATAACAGTAAGCTCACTTATATTTTAGTATGTGCTGATTTTATGTAAAACATATTGGAAAATAATCATCTTGCCAAGTACCATTCCTGCCTCCCTTTTCTCCCCCAACATTGAACATTTGGAATGGACTTTGGAGAGATAATGTTATTTGGTAGTTCTTATTTAAGTGAATTTATTATGCAACTCCATGCTTTGTACTAAACTTGCATCTTAAACTGCGTCAGAGAACAGAAAGGATACCTACAGCAGCCATGGAATTGAGCTGATCAATGTAGAACTCAGGCCAACTTGTTGCTCCCTTGTTTTCTTCCTGGTCCTAAAGAGACAGGGGGAAAAAAAAAGTGATATACCATCAGATATACACAATGGTCACAAAAACATCTGACTTCCAGAGTCTCTAGACAATGGCCTGCACAAACCATTAGAAGACACGGAGATGTAAGATATTTGTCTTTTAATGTTGGCTTTAAATCACCAGACTGTCCCTTTGACCAGGGTGGTATTCCTGATCCAATCTCCACAGATAGTGCTGAAGTCAGAATTAGGTGTGATAAAAGGCATGTTTTCTGAACCAGGCAGCAAGGGGAGATGAAATGAGAACTAAGCCACACAGTTATGATGATGCTGTTCCTTCAGGGGAACGGTAACATTGGGAAGGGGTCTGTGTCTATTGCAAGGACAAAGGACCTCTAGGTTCCGTGTGACGCTAAAGACACTACTGCTGGATTACATGTCTGGATGAAACTCACAAAAGAGGGGAAACTGTGTTTAAAAATGACCGTGGGATTTGGCCAGCTGTTAACTAGACTTTTGCAGTTGGTTTATTCAGGCTCCAGCAGACAGTAAATATTTTGAAGAAGGGTCTCATTTGATGTGACCAAAACTAGGTACTGCTTCAGATGAGGAGGTAAAATAACGCCCAGCATCAGATGGAAGGCAACAAAATAAACACACGTTAGTCCCAGGTCCAGCCCTTATGCTGTGACAGCTTGTGAGTTTGAGAAAATGTAACGGGAGAAAATATCTGAGCTGAAGAGAACTGAAACCCAAGGAATTCAGGAACCCATTCCTAAATCGCTGCATCTTACAAACCACGGTGACTTGAAGTCAGCACCAGAGTCCCTAGGGCTTCTGTAGATGGGAGATCTTTGTCAACCTGAGCCCACACCTCCCCCCAAAATCGGGTGACTGTGGCCTCTGTCCCTTAAAGCATCAAGTCCACTTGAAGATGGCCTTGTGGTGAGAGATTTCCATGCAAACCTGTATGGGTCCAAGTCATTTGTGTGACAAAACAAACCTGAAGGGGAAAATTCCAGCTCTTCTCTAGCTTCACATTCAGAGAGCACCTTAGTACAGTTGATACCTCTTGTTTCCATGGAGAAGTGCTGGTCTAGGCACACAGGGCTGTACTGGACAATGAAGTAGTTACTACCTACTTACCGTGTCTGGATTCCCATCCTTGGAATAATGGCTTCAAGGTAGGGCTATTAATTTCAGTCCTATACTTTACTTAAAAGAAACAAACTTTCTCTAAACAAATCTTTCTAGGCAGGTCTACTCTGGTGAGATAAAAGAAACAATTTCAAAACTCTTCTTTAAGTAGTCACAAGAAGTGGGCAAAGTGACTATTGCTCACAGTGCCTTAAAGGCCGGTAGTAACTGATATCCGAACTCAGGGAGTTGCATGAATTTCATCTGGAGACTGAACAAGCCAGTTGATGGGGACAAAGGCTATAGGAGAGGCTTTGAAGTTGGACTAGATTTCACTTTCATGGCTTTTAAAAGCTAAGGAAATTTGATGAGTTTTAGAACAGCCCCTGAGTATTATTTAACATGTTAATAAAACAGCTACAATGGGAGTATAAATGCTGAACCCTTCTCTCCTCTTAAAATGATGTATTAAAGTTAGCAAAACCCTACTGCTACCAAGGTATTCAGCAAGCCAAAACCCACAGTGATATTCAATGGTATTTGAACCTATAAAATGAAATAGAAGGTGCCAGATCTTTCTATTGCCTCAAATTAGGGCAAATTTCCAAAACTACAACAAAATCATGTCCCACGTCTGGGGTCCCATGACAGACTGTTTGTAAGTTTAACATTCATGGTTACAGAAGAGAGATCATTTTAGAAGCTTAAGATCAGTACACAAAGAAAACTCTTTATACTTTGAAAATGCTTTTAAAATAATGTAAACGGATTAAGAGTAGATCTAGATTCTGCAGTCAAAATTAGGGGAAGAAAGCTGCATTTTTATTTTACATGCATCAGTGCTGAGAAAATCAAATGAGCTAATGTATGTGAAAGCTTCTCATAAGAATACAGTGTTATCTCTATATCCCCAGCAGGGTGATCCTCAGAGTCCTTCATTTTAGCAATGCATCATCAGTTTCCCCTGTGTAATTCCCTGGTGCTCTACAGACGTGTGTGTGCTACCGTAGCCAAGACAAACTCATACCTGTGAACCAAATCTCTGCCTCCTTTTTGTGGCTGCTGGAGTCTCCAGTGATACAGAGACACAGGCCAGAAGGAGCTGAATTTAGTTTTTCTCCGAGGTCCCCTAAAGAGCACTGGACATGAAGACTTGCCAAGGGGAGAGTTTCTCCTAAGAAGTCCATGAAAGGGATCACTGATGGAAGGGTAACTTGTATAATATTCCTGGAAGGGAACTGAGTCCTATGCATTACCAACCTCTAACACATATTATTCTTTGAGCCATCTGTTTTTGTTCTATATACTTGTTCTAGAGAAACAAGTGGAAAAATACACAAGCCTGTACAAACTGTATCAATGTATTTGTAACGGAAGCGGCAGCAATATCCCAATATATACAGAGCTTCTTCCCATGCATCAAACACTGTGCTAAGCACTGCGATCTTCATTTAATCTACCCTGTGAGGTAGCTGTCATCACACTCATTTTGCTGAAGAGGAAACAGAGGCAAAGGGAGTACAGATGAGTTGCTAAAGGCCGTCCTGCTGGAAATTCAGAGGCAGTGAGAGAATCGTGACCACCTCTTTTCCTAAAACGAGACCTCAGATTAACCACAAGCAATACACACTGAGTGCAAAGCTGCTCTTTCACTCTTCACCACTTCACTGTAAGAGACTCAAATATGATTAGCGGATGAAAATGAGTTCACCTTTCCCTAAACCTTAGTGCTACTTTTTGCTACGTTCAACATTTCTGAATATTATTCTAAGGTCTGATGTCTTACCCGGGCTACCTCTGAACCTTCTCTCCAGGTTTTCTGTGGGAACTCTTTTGCTCCTCTGTCAACACCTCATCTATCTTTATATGTATGCATGCAGACAGCACCAAGAAGCTTTTCCCTAACCTGTTATCCTGTCTGTTATACACTGTATGTTACAGTCTGTCTTCATGGAGACTTCTCAAGAGCTGCTGAAGATGAGCCCATGGCACTGACCACCTGTAGACACTGAAATTATACACAAAACCCTCCCCACACAATAGACATCTAGCCCTACTTTTGGCTACTTTCTTCACTGATTCCATTAGACATTTTCTAATGGAAAATAAGCAAAAATATTGCCTTCATTCTATTCTTTAAAAACACTGCTTTCCCCCTCTTTTAAAACGGATAGTAGGTAACTCTTAAAGACACTTAGAGAAGGTTGTCTTATGGGAATACAAGTTGTAGCAATCACATTAAATGTTCTTTTTATTCTACATACAGAATGGATAATTCATATTAATATCCAGTTTTGTTTCCTCTTGAAAACATAATAAGCATTTAAGTTATATGTCTATCTTTAGAAGGTCTATTATTAGATATTAAATTGGTATAAATATTTTATGTTCTTAAATTCTACACTGATAATTGGTTTCCAAGAATATTTGCAAACATCACTTATATTCAGAGAGATGGTATGGTAGAAAAATGATGAGATAGGCCATGCAAAGATGAAATTCAAGAACTTACTTATTGGTTTATTCAATTAGCACCTATTGCTAAGTTTGAAGATCTTTGGGTCTTGTTTTTCTTCTGTTCAAATTAAGAGGTGAGACTAGACTTTTCAAAGCACCCACAAGCTCTAAGATTCTACATGACTCTAATGGTGAGATGTTATGTGAAACATTTGTTACTGTTAATATATTTAGAGTGCTCAATTTCTAAACTCAATAATTAAAAAAAATTATGTTGTTCAGTGACTCAGTTAACATTTAACTTGCAACAGCTACTTCCTTTCTAAGGTAATTAGAGGGGGAATCTCAACATTAATTATTTTATTATCTCTCTAATCCAACTTATCCTATTTCCTTAGCAGCTTGATAGGCATCAATAAGAGTGTATTCATGGACAAAATTTCCTGCCGGATGGACACACTGCCTTTGCTTTCAATCTGCACTGAATGCAGCTTTAACCTCTTTTCTTGTTTTTCCACTTTGCTCCTACAATCTCAAATTCTAAACAAACAAATTCTTCGCTAGAAAAGGGAACTTGTACAGTGCAAAGGACCTCCAAGAACATTGAATTTTTTCTTTTTTCTTCTTTTTTTATAAATCTGGCTCTAATCAACAAACTCATTTAAAAGGTAAAGAAATACACAGTCTATTTCTAACCTCACTTCATTTCCAACCAGCACAGTTTTCATTCCATATCGCTGGTCAGTGGCTACTAAAAATAAAAAAAATTCAAGAGATCCTCCCCCATCCTCTTTAAATGCTCAACAGTGCATTTGCTTTTCTCAGTATCATTTTGCCCATAAGAATAAAATTTGCATTATTTATTTGTTGACACTTCTGTCTCTCACTTCACTATCATCTCTTTCTCAATCCAAGCAGATTGTACTCCATTTCTACCACCATCAACAGACAGGCATTTGAATCCTCAAACACTCACTACCTTAAATGACTTTTGGCAGGAAAGGTAAGTAATTTCTTTGTGTGACTCAGCTTTAGTTTCCTTTTCTGTAAAAGTGGTGCCTACTTCATAGGGTCATTGTGAGGATTTAATAAGTTAGTGGAAAAGTGAAGGTGAAAGTCGCTCAGTCGTGTCCAACTCTTTGCCACCACAAGGACTGTACAGTCCATGGAATTATCCAGGCCAGAATACTGGAGTGGGCAGCTGTTCTCCAGGAAGCTCTTCTCCAGGGGAAGATCTTCTCCAGGGGATCTTCCCAACCCAAGGATTGAACCCCAGTCTCCCACATTGCAGATGGATTCTTTACCAGCTGAGCCACCAGGGAAGCCCAAGAATACTGGAGTGGGTAGCCTATCCCTTCTCCAGCAGATCTTTCCAACCCAGGAATAGAACCGGGGTCTCCTGCATTGCAGGCGGGTTCTTTAGCAGCTGAGCTACCAGGGAAGAGCTCTGGGAACTGGACACACAGAAATGCTCAACATATGTTAGCCAGGATGATAATGATAGTGTTTCAGGATCTCTAGCTATGTCCATTCTAAGTCCCTGTTACTAGGGCTGCAAAAATTTGTAGCAGTTTGAACATAAATTGACAGTAATTGTTCATATTTAAAACACACACCGTCTTTAACTCTGTAAGTCTATTCAGGAATTTAGCCTATGATTACACTTGCACAGATACATATTACAAAGATTTGTTTCACTGCAGAACTGTTTGAATTAGTAAATAAAGTTAACAAGTATATGAAAGGGAAATGGTTGAATAAACTACTTTGTAGCAGTAGCAAAGAATGAAGTAGAGTTGACCAAGTAGGGACTTCCCTGATGGTCCAGTGGTTAAAACTTCACTTTCCAATACATGAAGGTGTGGGTTCAATCCCTGGTCAGAGAGCTAAGATCCCACACAGCTTGTGGACAAAAATAAAAAACCAAAACATAAAATATAAACAATACTGTAACAAATTCAATAAAGACTTTAAAAATGGGTCCCCATCAAAAAAAAAAAAACTTGAAAAAAGAAAAGACCAAGTATATTATTGAGGGAAAAATGATTCAGAATATTATCTCCAATCTAAGTAAAACTATCCTGTTGTGGGAGCATTTTCCTCTAGGAGTTGAGTCTTGATAAAAGTGTCAGTGCAGGAATCCCATTCCTGGGAAGCCAACAGAATCACCTGATGGGACCTGCAAACTGCATCTGGGCAATAATGTTGGAGTTACTTGAGGTGGCAGGCAGGATGCCTATGTTCTGATGTGCTTGGGTGAGTAGCTGAGCCAGCCAAGGAGAGGTTGGATGATTGAGAAACAAAGGATTCTTGGTTAATCTGAAGACTTCATTTGGGAACCAAAAATCTTTTAACAAATAATCTCTTGGACCTTGAGCCACATATTTTCCCTGAAAAGTGCATTTTTTCCAGCAAAATTTTGTTGGGGGTTATGTTATTGAGGAACTGAGATGAATATATGGAAAAATTATTTAATGGCATAGAAATCTAAAGACCTGCAAGGAGACTTAAAAATCCCAACCCTTGTTACAACTTTTTAAAAGATTGTGGAATTATCAAAGTGCACATGAATCAAGTTTTAATATGCTGTATGATGGGTGGATGAGGCTGTCCATTGTACCATTTCTTTCTTTGAATTCTCAGGCATGGTTTGGCAGTGCAAAAACTATGTGTCATTAACAAATTCAATAAAAAGTAAATATATGGAAAAAAAAAAAAAGAAAAAAAAAAAAAAAAAAAAAATATATACACTATACACAAACACCTCTGGAAATAGACATAATAAAATGCAAGAAGAGCTACCCCTGGGTAGCAGGGTAGTAGAAAAAGTCATTTATAAACTTCTGTACAATTCATACTTTCATTTTACTAAGAACAAGGGCTATTTTCACAATTAAAATAGGAGTTTGAAAGCATCAGTTTGAAAGTTCTGTTAGGACAAGAGCTCTGCTTTTTCTAATGTTCTGTGTTACATGAACTATATCCGGTCAAGACTGTGCAACATTTGGGGTGTGTCTGTTCTCCATCACCAGGGAACCCTTCTGCTCCCTACAGAAAATTATTTTACAACATTTCTCTAACTATTTCCTCTTATTGGATTGTCTATTTATACTAAACCTAATATCAGCTACACACAGAGAAATTGTGTGATCTGGGATAAGGTTTGTGTACCTGAAGCATGCTAACATGTTCTAAAGTTTCCACACTTATTAAGCTGCAATTTCTTGGTAGCATCAGAAGTCTTTAGTGATATAAGTGGGTCTCAAAGTGCAGTTTAAATATTAAGTCTTAATGTAAAGAATATTTCTTTCAAAATTACCACAGGACAAATTTTTAATAGGATCAGATAACAATATGTAAGAACTGGTTTTGTTTTTTCTTTAAGATGCTCTTAGAAGGCCCAAAATAGGCTGTGCAAAGGTCAATCAATTGTAAAGGACACACACTGTGGTTGTTCCCTAGACCACAAATCACAGACTGGAGCAACATGCACTTGGCCAACTAAAGCCATAAATCTCCATTCAGTTACAAACCCATGCTGCTGCTGCTGCTGCTAAGTCGCTTCAGTCGTGTCCGACTCTGTGCGACCCCACAGACGGCAGCCCAGCAGGCTCCCCTGTCCCTGGGATTCTCCAGGCAAGAACACAAACCCATGAGGTTCTTGGATAATACTTGGTAGGAAAGAAAGACACTCACCATTTAGATTGGCTAAAAATCTTCTAGTGATATACAATAGTACCATCAACTGAAAAACAGTAGCGCTATATTAAGGTTTAACTAAATGAATCTCAATAGCAGAAAGGTACTGCTTCATATGATACAAAGTAAACTTCATTCTAATAATGTTCATTACAGGACAAAGGCAACAAAATACTAATAAAACCTGTTCCGCTTTTAAAGAAAATGCTATTAGAAAACGTGTTCACTATGATCATACAGGCTCAAGAAATTCTATCCCTTGTTACTGATCAAAATAGTCACCTGCTACATTGAATTGTCATTCCTATTCTGGATTTAATGGGCTCAGCCCCATAGACTAATCAATAAAACAGCTGTTAAATAAATTCACTCTATACCTAGAATTTATATAGAATTCTAGGCAGAAAGGGCCAGACAGGTCAAAATATTTCATTCTTTAGGTGTGTCTCCATGGTGTGTGGCATCTAATAAACTCAAATGAATGATAGGAAACAGATACCAATGTGGGTGAGACCAAGTCCAAGGAACAGGAAAGGAAGAGCAGGTAGGATGGAAGAGGGGAAAATATTTTGTGGACAGCCTTGCTGATAACTTCTGCTATCTAGACGAAGCACAAGCTGGAATCAAGACTGCCTAGAGAACTATCAACAACCTCAGATATGTAGATGACACCATCCTGATGGCAGAAAGCTAAGAGGAACTAAAGAGCCTCTTGATGAAGGTGAAACAGGAGAGTGAAAAAGCTGGCTTAAAACTCAACATTCAAAAAATGAAGATCATGGCATCCTGTCCTATCACTTCATGGCAAATAGAGGGGGAAACAATGGAAACAGTGACAGACTTTATTTTCTTGGATTCCAAAATCACTGCAGATGGTGACTGCAGCCATGAAATTAAAAGACGCTTGCTCCTTGGAAGAAAAGCTATGACAAACCTAGATGGTGTATTAAAAAGCAGGGACATTACCTTGCCAACAAAGGTCCATCTAGTCAGAGGACTGATGCTGAAGCTGAAACTCCAATACTTTGGCCACTTGATGCAAAGACCTGAATCACTGGAAAAGACTCTGATGCTGGGAAAGTTTGAAGGCAAGAAGAGAAGGTGATGACAGAGGATGAGATGGTTGAATGGCATCACCGACTCAATGGATATGAGTTTGAGCAAGCTCTGGGAGATGGTGAAGGACAGAAAAGCTTGGCGTGCTGCAGTTTGTGGGGTTGCAAGGATTCGGACACAACTGAGTGACTGAACAACAACAATCTTTCCTTTCTAGCTCAACAGTGCTAGTATAATCAGTATCTTCTTAAAAGATGGCCATGATGAAGTATGGAACAGCCAGCCTTTTCTGTAAAGGGCCAGATCATACATATTTTAGGCTTTGTAGACCACACAGTTTGTTGCAGCTACTCGATTCAACTCTGCCTTTGTACACGCGAAAGCAGCAATGGTGGTAGTGGTTTGGTCACTAAGTTGTATCCAACTCTTTGCGACCCTATGGACTGTAGTCTGCCAGGCTCCTCTGTCCATGGGATTCCCCAGGCAAGAATACTGGATTGGGTTGCCATTTCCTTCTCCAGGGAATCTTCCCAACCCAGGGATTGAACCCATGTCTCTTGCTTGGCAGGCATCCAAGATGGCTCAGTGGTAAAGAAAGCAGCTATAGATAACACTTAAAGAGAGTGGGCCCTGCCATGTCTCAGTAACACTTCATTTACAAAAACAGGCCTATTGGCCAGATCTGACCCACGGGCCATGGTTTGCCAACCTCTGTGCTAGATTAAGCTCGACTCTCAAGAGGGTGGGAGTACATCAAAATTCTCAAAATTCTTACTTTATCACCAACTGTTTTCCATGCTTTCTCCTCTCCTTGAAGCCACTCTATGTCCAGTAAACCCCAGTTATAAGTTTGGATGAGCACATAAAGTGCGGGATTTGCCCAGTAGTGTGCACTTTTGCAAGAGATGGAGCAGGCCCTGAAAAGTCTACCTTCTTACCAAGCTTGCTGCTTCCTGAAATTTCATTTTTTAAAACTAGCACAGAATCATTAAGTCTTTTAAATCCTGATACTTGCCTCCAACTCCTTCCCTCTTGCTCCTCTTTCATTGGGAAAAGAAAACCCAGTAGGTCCACAAACCTGCATTCCTGTGACAGTTGCTTTACTCAGTCCTTCCAACCCTCACCTCTGACCCCTAGCAGTGGGCTGAAACTATATCCTATGTCTGAAGTTTGCCAAACACAGGCAGTTGGTTTCAAAAAGTAATTCCAATGTTGTCACAGTTCAAGAGAGTCATGTGGTTCCTGGGACTGCCAACCCTGGCTACATTTTTTGGCCAGGGCCACAATTACACATCAAACGCAACTGCTGCCAAAATCCAGTTAGGCCCACACAAGAACGATTACAGGACAGCAGCTTCTTCATCCGCCAGGAAATCCAACACCTCCTCCTGAGCCTCAGAATGTCAGTCATTTTCTAGAAAGACTGGAGGGTGACTCGCCATAGCAGTAGCTTTCATATTTAGCATTTAGAATCATAGGAGAAGAGCAAACTTTCTTCTTCATTTCTCCTCATGCTATAAAACATCTGCATGTTTTTAAGGGGAGCCATCACATAATTATACAGCTATGTCTTTGACCCTGGAAACACCCTAGTTTGAGTTTCTCCTCACAGGGATTCCATACAGAAGGTCATCGGCAGGTGATCGATCATGTGGTCTCTGAGAGAAGGCTTCAAGGGCCCAGAGTTGTTTGGAACCAGCATTCTCACTGACTGTCAGAAAACTCACCCCGTTCTGAATTGGCAGATGTCTCCTTGTAACTCCAAGAACTTGTTGGCCTTAGTTTTGCCCTTGGGAACTATACGGACTAAGTCTAATTTCTCCTATGAGCAATAACCCAGCAAATATTTAATTGATTCGAAAAAAAGCTATTATGTCCTCCCAGAGTCATCTCCTAACCAGGCCAAAAATTCTCCAGTGACTGAACAGCAAACGTTTATCTTCCTCAATTCATTAAAAAAAAAAAATTTTCAAATTTTCCATACGCTCATCACACTCTCATGTCTGCTACTTGGAAAAATAACTCCAATATAAGCCATCTGAATCCCTATGAAAGGAATGTGCTTGTCAGTGATGCTCAACTCTACACAGTCTCTACTGAGAGGGCACCTGAGACAGATATCTGAGCAGAATGAATGTCTCTGCAAGAGGAAAGAGAATAAGTTCCTGCTTTCCTGATGGGCCACAAGTGGCATTTTTGATTTAGAATAAAAGATACATGAAACAGAGGTAAACATGGACAGTCTGTATTTTATCAAGCATACATATTTTAACAAAGTTTGCCATAAACTCAAGAGTAAAATCAGTTTTTATTATAAGATTGAGGACATGTCATCTCTAAAATGTAACTTAACAGAAATGAAGTAGGACCTAGGCTCACTGATTACACATATGCTCCTTTCCTGTACATCCACCTATTCAAACATCGTACGAACTTCTTCCACGTATGAAGCCTGACACCTCTTCTGACCTCCTGAGTTCTGCTTCTTCCCTTGCTCTAGTGGATGCAGGTATAAAGTTCAGTATAACTGATAGATAAGGCACGTTTTCCCAGACAGGGTTTGCCACTACCATACCATGTACTCATTTAAAATATGATTAAAGACCTCAGATTACTTAAAGTAAGGTAGCCCCCTATCAATTCTAAGTTTAAAATTCTGCATTGACAAAGGATAATTTTTTTAAAGGTAAAATGGCATGATTTTGGCATGACTCAAGTCAAAGATTTTGTTGAACTCATGAGTAAGTGAGAGAGAAACAGTAAGATGTCACAACAGGTTCAAAAGAAAATTTGTTAGCAAAGATATACAGACATTAATTTACAAATAGATGCAAAATTAGTCAATAGGGCAATAAGCAACTGCATTAGACACAAGACATTTCAATGGACAAGAACATTTGCACTGTGATGTTTAAAAAAAAAAAACAATCTGAAGATTTGTTAAATAGCTCAAAAATAGTGAAAAGTGGAGATTACTCTGAAGAGTGCTATAGACAGAACATTCAGTATTTTTTTTTTTCTGGCATTTCAATGAAACCACAATTTAGCAAAATAAAAGATGACTAGTACTTCCTGGTTGAAGAGGACACAGTCTACAAAGGTGTAATGTGGAAACCAAGCTGTATGACTAACACCTTGCACCAGACTCATCACACCTAAATTACACAAATGCCTGTGTGTGCATGCTCAGTCACACCCCATGGACTGTAACCTGCCAGGCTCCTCTGTCCATGGGATTCTCCAGGCAAGAATACTGGAGTTTGTTGCCATTTCCTTCTCCAGGGGATCTTCCTGACCCAGGGATCAAACCTGCCTCTCTTACACCTCCTGCATTGGCAGGCAGGTTCTTTACCACTCAGGCTATCTGGGAAGCCCAAAGCTTTTGATGAAGAACACCTACCCCATCCTTATCACTTCACTTCAATTCTGCCTGCTTCCACTGCCTTGTCTAGTCTGTGTGGCAAGGTTTCTATTTACGCATCTCTGAGACTGATTTGAAACCACTGAGACTATTCTACGTTACCCCCATTATAATCCGCAGATGCACATGGTTCTCTATCCTCTCCAGAAATTCGCTGGTCAAATAGCTGGGACACTTCTTTTATATACATATACACACACACATATACATATATCTGTATATATATAATTAATTATTTGGCTGCACTGGTCTTAGTTGCAACACATGGGATCTTCATGCGACATCTAATCCCCTGACTAGGGGTTGAACCAGGGACCCGTGCATTGGGAGCACAGAGTCTTGGCCACTGGACCACCAGTGAAGTCCCCTGGAATACGTCTAAGAAATTTCTTTCATTCCTTACCAAAAAAACAGTGGTCAACTCAGTGAGTTTAGACCCACTCCTCGACTCCCCAACTCCCACCCCCAGCCAGAAAGAAAACTACACTTGACCACTATTCAAACAACAACAACAACAAAAAATCAGGCTTGTGCTACTTCTCAGTCAGCTATCACTTTTATTCTCTCCAAAATTAACAGTGCCACTTTAAAGACGTCTAGTCTCTCTGTGGGAATAGCAGCGATGAAACAAAGAGTAACAGTGTGACTTCAACAGTAAGGAGACCAGCTGAATTTCTTAAACAGCTCAGGGGCCCAATCTGTTCCAACACCCTCTTCTTTCCTGAAAGTCTTGGCTGACCTTACAGAACTGAAATCTTACAAGTCACATGCTACAGGATCCTTAGGGAAAATGCATTTCATGTGCTAACATAGCTGAGAAAATAGCCACAATCCTCACCTAGAACTAAAAGCTGAGACTTTACAGCCCATTTTCCAAACTACGAGATATTTATTTCATTTATTTTAACAAGTCATTTTTTTTAACAAAGCACTTCATGGCATGGAATATGACTGGAGCCTAAACATCTCAATCAGTGTAAATCCAACATCTGAAGCCAATTTTAGATGACAATTTCCCTTCATTTTCATGGCATAGAAAAAGAAAAAGGCTCCGATTATTATTTTCAGAAATGACACCAGCCCACATTTCCCTGCTGCCTATGACACAAAGGTGTGCAATGACTTAAAACAAATTACTTCTACGTAGCTTGTTAAGAGCTGAGTCTTTGACCCACATGTCATCTGGGAGTGCTACAGACCCAGGTACGATTTAGTCTAGCTGGTTGGTAAATTAACATGTTTGGACACACACCACTAAACCCTCATGCAGTGTGGAAATCCAATCAGTGGTGTCAGTGGCCTTTGTTGCTTCACATCTTGCTACCAGATTTGCTACCAGACCAGCCTTTCAGAATGCTGTAAAGCAGGTTTTGATGTTCTGTAACCTGCTCTTGGGAAAACAATCAAAGTGTGTTTATGATTTGCAGTATAACACTTAACACGAGACCATAAAGAGAGGACTTTGGAAAATCGTAATTAAACTATGAAGAGAACTAGGGGAAACAGTGAGCCCATAAAGGCATGTTCCATTCAGGGAAGCATTCTCAGGATGCCTGTGAGAAATGCTACGGCAGGGTTAACTGTCCCCGGGAAGGAGAGTCATAACTGTATTTCTGGTTTTAAGTCATCACTGCCTCTTTAATTCAGAATACAGCTGAATTAATAACAGCATTTTTGGCAAAAGAAAGAAAAGAGAAAAGCATCCATTGGAAGATGTCACTGTCTCAGAAATGTCTAAATGTGAGGATGTGGGCAAACAGAGCTTAGAGACTGCGGAAACATAAACTGCCTTTCCTTACATATGGGGACAGATAAAAGGATGGCATCCTAAGACTGCTTCAGTCAATGTTGCTCCACAGTGCACTGAAGAATAACAAGAGAATTTAAGACACTAACTTAATGTTGGTATTCTTCAGTAGCTTTCTACTGCAACCCGTTTCTTGTTCCATACATTACTCAGTTTCTGGAGTGTAAGAATCTGGAGAACCCCACACAGAAGTTATTAGCGGCACGTTCTAACTTACACTGGGAGCTCAAAGCTTCTTCCTACTTCCCAAGGGGAAGAAGCTCTGAAATGTACCAACCATAACATGGAATTAATAACATCAGGTGTGCTAGAGCTATTAGCGAAAAGAATGAAATAAATATATATACATAGGAAAAACTCAAGTAAAGTGGCTTTTTTTCCTTCTTTGATCTCTCATCCAAAGTTGATACTTTCTTCTACTGATGTCTTTCCTAAACCTGTCCTCTGCAGCTGGTGAAGTCAGGCTGACTTGGGGTAGTGTTTTATGAAAGTAAGTGTCATAGGACCTAGAGAATCTGAAGAGAACCAGGGAGAGACCCAAGGGAAAGAAGCATGGTAGGTGACACTTATGTACAACCATAATCTAGGCACAACAGGAACCTTCAAGAGCAAGGAGGGTAAATAGCTATTACACGTGCCACATTCTCCCATCATGTGTCATGGCAGCCAGTGCTAATCAATTACCACACTATTTGTATTGAGGTTATTTATAACCTCCAAATGCTTCTTAAAGCATCTGGGCGTCAATCCCTTGGTGTTTATACATGGGTTTGGGTGGACTCCGGGAGTTGGTGATGGACAGGGAGGCCTGGCGTGCTGCGTTTCATGGGGTTGCAAAGAGTCGGACACGACTGAGTGACTGAACTGAACTGAACTGAATCAAGATAAATCTTTTTGCCAACTCTGCTTGGAGTTATTCACAGTGAACTCCATTAACCAAGGAAGGAAGCCAAAGTCCAAAGGAAAACTGACACAGAGGAGGTGTGCTGGTTTGGACTGTCTCATGAGCTACACGTCTCTGGGCTGGTGATAACCAGAACAGGAGGCTAGTTCTGGATTCTCACGTGTGAGATATAGCGATACTCCTTTCCAGAGATGCAGTGACTGCTGAGAACACTCGTTCAGTGTGCAATTCTATACTTTCAGATTGCAGATTTTTGGAAATGCAACGGACTAATGCCTATGTGCTTCAACACACAGGCAAGGGGCTCAAAGGATCTCACAGAGTTGCATTTAGAACCCTGGTTCCACAAAGGTACTGTTGACAAATATTCTATGACAAAGAGTGAGAGCTCCAAGATTGTCATGTATTCCAAACTCTGCAATCAACACATGATAGAATTTGTCCTGCAGCTGAGCTGTCAAAAGGAATCTGCTTAACAATTAAGATTTGGAAGCCAAAGATAGCTGCTCTCTGGTAGCTGAGAACAACTGCTCTCCCAGGACCTCCATTCAAACCCACAGCTCCAAGTCTCTTCCAGAGACTGGAGCAGAAGCAAGAGTGTTCTTCCCACAGCACAGCACAGATGCAGGCATGAGTGACAAGTACAGAGTGAAAGCTGTGGGGCTTGCTTCTCTAGCCCCCATTCCAGAAGGGAAAATAGAGCTCCACAGGACACACAACCCCCACACTCCCCATGACTCTATGTTAATTGGTTTGTCCAACCAAGATATCTTACTTTGTCTCAGCTATATGCTGCCTATTTATTTTCACTGTTGTTTGAAAGACGGTAAGTGAATGCAAAACACAGGGTCATTCTCTCCCTCCGTCTACCACCCTGGTGTTCTCTAATTAGAGGGGCCTTGGATGCAGGGTGTTCCTCACTGAAGAAATGCAAGTACAAGGAAGCACAAAAGAGAGATGGTATCCACAGAGCAGACACATATTTACTGTTTTCACAAGGCTGCAAAGAACAAAGCAGAGTGGAGAATCATATAGACTGAAGAACCAGCAATCTCCAAATCCGTGAACTGACTTACTTGTATATGAAAAACCACCTCAGGCTGTAGGCAGGGATGATAGACAAACATCGAGTTACCCATCTAAATTTCTCAGTATCTGAAGGAATTGTGGAGTACAAGAAAGGGGAGAGGCTTTTATAACCTGTATAAAGAGATGTCCCAGAAAAGGGTGCTCTGGTTAGAAGAAAAGAAAGAGACCAGTTGTGTGCTTTCCCAGCCACTGTGCCTGTTTGTGTAGACATGCTGGTTTTGCACCTGCACGTTAGTCGCCCGCCAGGGAACTGGCGGATGCCTCAGAGGAACTTCCTGTGTTTGATGATGGCATATATCAGTCAAGAGCTAGCTAAAGATGGAAACACAGCTTCCTTGGGTCTGGACCTGAGGGTGCAAAGAGGTCTAGAGGAGAGGAAGAATGAACCACACACAGAGCAGTTTCCTTTGTAGTCAAACCAAATAAACATAATGCTGAGGGAATTGTCCATTTTTAGTACTTGCAACATTTTGTACTTTGGTCCAGCTTTATGGATATTTGAGTGGAATGCTTTCATTCTCTAAACTTTGGGTTTTTCTTTTTTAAATGAAATGTTTACTTTCTACTCCAGGAATTTGTACTTTAATTTGATTTGCTAAGCTATACGAGAGAAAACTGAAGAACTTTAATGACAGTATCTTGTACCCAAAACATTCAAACTTATGTAAAGTGATTGATCAGGGCATACAACTACTAGTTCCACCCCCTCCAACAATACCAAGCCCTTGGATGGTTGACGACTAATTTGCTGCAGGTATACACTATTACAAGCACTTTGGAGAACAATTAAAGGTGAAAATGTTCAAACCAAACAACCCAGTAATTACATGTCTAGGTGCCTACCCTAGAGAAATTTTTGAACATATATACAAGGATGTTTGTTGCAAAAATTTTTTTAATAATGAAAACTTGGAAACAGATATTATTCAAAGAGGGATAAAAATAATTAAGCTGTGGCATGTTCATATAACGAAACATTATATGGCAGTTAAAATGAAGACATACCATATATTGTCAATGGATATATACATTTAGAGAAAGAAATATATATATGGGCAAAGGAAAACATATCACCTTCAGGATAGAGGTCACCTTTGGGTTTCAACAATGTTTATGATGTTTTATTCTTTCTTAAAAATCCACGGTATTAAAAACTGTTCAGTTCAGTTCAGTCACTCAGTCGTGTCCGACTCTTTGCGGCCCCATGAATTGCAGCACGCCAGGCCTCTCTGTCCATCACCAACTCCCGGAGTCTATCCAAACCCATGTCCATCGAGTCAGTGATGCCACCCAACCATCTCATCCTCTGTCGACCCCTTCTCCTCCTGCCCCCAATCCTTCCCAGCATTAGGGTCTTTTCCAATGAGTCAACTCTTCACATGAGGTGGCCAAAGTATTGGAGTTTCAGCTTCAACATCACTCCTTCCAATGAACACCCAGGACTGATCTCCTTTAGAATGGACTGGTTGGATCTCCTTGCAGTCCAAGGGACTCCTCAAGAGTCTTCTCCAACACCACAGTTCAAAAGCATCAATCCTGCGGCACTCAGCTTTCTTCACTGTCCAACTCTCACATCCATACATGACCACTGGAAAAACCATAGCCTTGACTAGACGGACTTTTGTTAGCAAAGTAATGTCTCTGCTTTTAAATATACTATCTAGGTTGGCCATAACCATCCTTCCAAGGAGTAAGCGTCTTCTAATTTCATGGCTGCAATCACCATCAGCAGTGATTTTGGAGCCCCAAAAAATAAAGTCTGACACTGTTTCCACTGTTGTTAAATGCAGGTGTTTATTATATTCTATATGTTTTTGCATATAAAAACATTTCACAAACACACAAAAATAATCAACCAGGATAAACTAATTTATCACATGACTGAGGAGAAAGTTATTAGAAGTTTGCTAGTTTTCATTTTTTAGAAATTTTAGAGAATGTCAATTTATTTGAAGCCAGAAAGTCCACCCTGGTAATTAAGTTTAAGACTTCTAACGATAACAGCCACAGTGGAAAACAGTATGGAGGTTTCTCAAAACACTAAAAATAGAACTACCATATCACCCAGCAACTCCATTCTTGGGGATATATCCAAAAGAGCCAAAAACACTAATTCGAAAAGATACATGCACCCCAATGTTCATGTCAACATTATTTATAATTTCTAAGCTATGGAAACAACCCAAGTGTCCATCAACAGAGGAATAATAAAGAAGATGTGGTATATACACAACAGAATACTACCATTCAGAAAAAATAATGAAAATTTGCCATTTGCAACAACATGGATAGAACTTGGAGGGTATTATGCTAAAGTGAAATAAGTCAGACAGAAAAAGACAAATACTATATGGTATCACTTACATGTGGAATCTAAAAAATACAACAAACTAGTAAATATAACAAAAAAGAAGCAGGTTCAAAGATATAGAGAACAAACTAGTGGTTACCAGTGGGGAGAGGGAAGGGGTAGGGACCAGGCTGGGTAGGAGATTTAGAGGTACAAACTACTATGTATAAAATAAGCTACATGGATATACTGTATATCCCAGGGAATATAGCCAATATTTTATAATAACTATAAATGGAGTATAACCTTTAAAAATTTTGAATCACTACATTGTACACTTGTAACTTCTATAGTATTACACATCAACTATACTTCAATAAAAAGTCTCCTAATAGTAACAGTATCTGCTACTTTGTTGAAACATTCTTTCATTATTTCCTCAATACTGACATTTTGTTTTATTAGCTTAGTTTCAGAAATCATACAGCTAGAACACACAATTAGATTATAATGCTGTAACTTTGAACAAATTTTGTTGCTGATCAGAGAACTTGTAAATCCGGTTCATTTTGACCTAATAAGTTACTCATTTGTGAATACTGACTTGTTTAATGGAACCTCTTGATGTTGTGTACTACAGAGGGACTTTCCCCCATTGCAAAAATAACAGTTGCAATGTTGTCATCTAAAAATATTCTTTAATTGTTTTATGTTGAAAACTGAAGATATTTACTAACCACTTGCCTTTCCTGGGCCACAAAGAAGGAAGCTTAATTTTATTTAACAACACAGCTTGACCCACATACATGTCCACTCCCCAGAGTTTAAGTAGTGTTCACGACTGCTTGCCAGGCAAGCCCAATGATGTGAGCATCTCCACTGGTTACCCAAGGTCAGCAGGGACTGAGTGCTGCAGTGGCATGTGGGTGAAAGTGAGAAGGAAGTGAAGTGGAATTTGACTTCCTCTTCACCTCCATCATCCAAAACATAAATTAAGGATGCTCCTGAAGTCAGATTCAAGGTTCTACTCAGAAGTTAAGGGACAGCCCCATTGATCAGTAAGGCAAAAATCCCTAGAACTTCTTAATTAAATGAGGACCCTCTTTAACAATTTCTGACACTCACAATAAAGACCTTCTTGGTTTTTTCCCTTATCTTCACAATGCATCCTTCTACCTTACTGTCTTCACCTTAAAATGTCCTGTGAGAAACTAAGGGAGAGGTGCTGTTCTAAGAAACCCAGGTATCATTATTTACTAATAGGGACCTGAATCCCTGGCTAGCATGAGTGTGAATGAACAGAAACTCAGTCCATACCATTATATCAATTACTGTCACCATCACTAACGTTGTCAGTGATAACATTAACATCGCCAAGCGCCAAGTTCTTCGACAACTTCAAAATCGTATTTTCTCAATTTTCACAACTTTATGAATTTGACCTCATTTATAGAGAAGAGAGAAATGAGCTGTTTAAGAAATATGCCCCAAGTCACACAGCTAGCTAATAAGTGGGGTACCCTGCCTTCTCAGATTACCCTTTAGATAGACTTTAACTATGCAAAGTCTTCCTTACAGCTATTACGTGGCTTCTATTTGTGATGGAAAAAACAGAGTCAGTCACACTATGGTAAAGTTTAGAACAACTGTGAGGGACAAACAAAATTTAGGAAACCTTCAGGCAGATCCATTAATGGAAAACTTTTGGAGCCAGTCCACCCCAAGGTAGGTGGGAAGTCCTCTCACTGGTAGTATCTCAAGACTGAAAAACAGAGAACTCTACAGAACTGGAGGGCTACACCCCAACAGAAGAATCCACTTCACCAAGTACCAAAGAAGAAAGATAGATATGCTTTGGTTCATTCTATGGGCAAGTTTGTTCACTTCTTCATTGAGATGAGTCAATGCTAATGAAAACACAAACTATGAGTTCAGGACCATCTGGACACCCCACGGCAGGAGTGGTAGTAGGGCCAGCTGGAACGATAGAACTGGTAACACTGGAGGAAAAACTGCACCTAAAATAATATTATTAAACAAAGAGGATTACAGGAAGAGGAGATAAGTAAATCCTCATGAACCACCTGCCTTTGACAGGGATACAACTTTGGTTTAAGGGCTGCCAGAGACAGAGAATCCATGAATTTTGGACTCCAGTTCTAAAAACTGGCACTCATTTTGATAGCACTGGCTTTTGTAACAAAAAGAAAATAAAGACAGAAAATGGCGCACTGGCTATGAGATTATGCTACTTAGGGGAGAAAGGGCCATGAGAAACAGACAATTTCCCTTCAGCAGACTTCTCGGCAGAAAGCTGAGGCCATCTCATCAGGACCAAGAATCACCATGCTTTTAGTCACTGCTTAAAGAGATAAATGGTATTGAAAAATTCTGGGTGGTTTACAGATTCACCTTTGTTTTAATCCTCCCAAGGAATAGGAAATAAATAAAGGGCCCCTGAACTAAAGAAAAAAAAAAATGCCAGAGTTGTCTTGACAACACAAGCACTGGTTATATTTTAAACGATATTTATTTTTCCTCCTAATTTCAAAGAGAAATATGACGTGGCTTTGCAATGTTCAAGTTGTCTAGGCTGAGCCAACTGCCTACAGGTTTCAGGAAGGGCAAGCCACAAGAGACTCTTATAGGGGAAGATGTAGAGGGTGGCAGTGAAGCAGCAGCCATTTTGTAGTTTATAGGCACTGTCCATTATCAGCTGGCTCACCTCATTGGTGTGAATCAGTAGGCAGGTATACAACTGCTCCACCTTCCCCTGGATCCTCCTTCAGCTTCTCCTTGGCCAGGGGTGTGTGTGTGTGTGTGCATGCATGTGGGTGTTGAACTCCATGATTAATGGCTCAGGCTTCTGCAGGACACCCAGTCCAGGGTCAGCCAGTGGGACCTGCCACACGAGTCAGTCTGTCCCTGTGGACTCCAGCCTGTCCTTGTTACCCTCTCTTTACATCCACCCTCCCTCCCAATTGCCTGCTCCAAGGACATAAAGCTCCAGCATTAGAAGCAAAGACAGGAGCTTTACAGGGAGTGCTTAGCTAGTTTCTGTGATTACATAAGGGTTAATCTCTTTACATGTGATTTCCCCCAGCATGTGTTTCCCTCAGCAGCCTTGCTTTTCTGACTGAATCCTGACAAACTATACTATACATATTTTTTAAAAGGAGCAATTTTATTTTTACCATCCAAAAAAACCCCATTATCCCAAGGTAGGAGTGAAAATAATGACTATTGGTACATTTGGGAAATATTTGTATAAGAAAAAAATAAATCAAAATAAACCACCCACAATCCCACCAAACAACAGTTTCTGTCTGTCTACTTCTATAGATATAGAAAGTTTCTTTTGCATATTTTTGATGGTACCAATTACTGTTTTATTTCTTTTGTTAAACCTTCTTTTCATCCTGAGCAATTTCCCAGGTCTTCAAAATTTCTTTGAAAGCATGACTTTTAAGTGGCAGCAAGATACTGTTATGGTTGCACCCTATAATATAATCATCCCCCTCTAAGTTGTTGACCATCACTGGCTTTCAGAGACAACACTGCAAAGAACACTCCACACATAGCTCTTGGCCTGTATCTTTCATCACTATCATGAGATCAACTCCTGGAAGATGCATGTTTCAGGCTCTGGATACATATTATCAAATGATTTTGGCCACCATCTTTAGATCTATCAGCATCTCATACTTAGGCCAATGTTCAAAACATTTATTAACAGTATAACCTGGGTATCAATGAATTGGAACTAATAATGCAATGTGGGAACAGAGTCCTGTTGTCCTCTACCTGTCTTGCCAGGAATTAGCCCTCGAGTCCCTGAATCATGAAGCAAGACTGGTTGGCCCTTGTGGGGAAGGTCAGATTGTCAGGAGAGTTTTTATTGGGAGGGTTTGAGGCAGCTGCTCTTTACCAACCAGAATTGGACATATTGTGACAGATACCACAGTTTCATTGCTATGGACACCTGGTGAACAGCCTGAGTTGGTGTCTTCACCTGACTTCTCTGGGTTGAATAAACCTCAGTTATTTCAATCTTCCCCTCACTGTCTTCATTTTTCTAAAGTTTAAGCCTCTCTATAGATTTCCTAACAAGCTCTAGAAACTGTGTTTAGTAAAGATCAGATTACCCAACAGTCTAAACTTGACCTTTTAGGCACTGGCAGAAGAGACAAAGAACAAAGTCCAAGTGAAGAGGGAAACTGTACAGTGTGTGTTAGCATAGCTCAGCTGTTGGAAAAGGAGCCCGTTCTAGATGATGGGATAAAAGCATGACATCAGCTCCCTTGCTGGCATAGCCCTGGGAGTAGTCACAATGATGAAGGAACTGCATCTCCATCACACAGGAACACCCCAAGGCTTGGAGGCTCCTTCCTCTGTGCCCTAGAGTCTGCTTACCTTAGAATGGAGCTTATGGAAAGACCTGGCAATTATTTGATTTCATCTGCTTCTACTGGACCATCCACTCCAGGAAATTTGACTTGTTTAATCATCTTCAGAATCTAGCCAAGTCTGCCCCAGATACTCAGTACACGTCAGGATGACACACAAACCAACTAGCCCTTTACCAACTGCACTGCTTCATTGGCTCAAACACCAGATCTGCAAAGCTTGTTGTTTTTTCACTGCTTCAGCCTGGGATTAAACAGGCATCCTTCTCTCTCACAGCTGGGGAGTATGTAGACAAGGCAGGGAGTTTCAGAGCCTAGCAATACCTGCTGTCTTCCAGTTACTGCTCTTCCCTCATGTATTCTCAGAGAAGCAGAGTCAGAAAGACAGGCCAGTCTTATTTCTGATCATTTTCAAGTCTGCCACATTCTATAACCTCTTAGCACTTAGGAGCACAAAGGCCAACTGGAATCCATTATCGGGGTGAAAACTCAATGGTAGGAGATCAAACCAGGTATTTCTAAAGAAGTCCAGAAACAGTTACAGATACCTAGTTTTCTCTCTCTCCCAAATCTCCAACATCTAGCAAAGTGGGCACCTGAAAACCTAAGGCTCATTCTCCTGAATATTCAAATAATTACGGTAAAGAAGGACCGTGGTAGTCGCTCAGTTGTATCCAACTTTGGGACCCCGTGGACTGTAGCCCGCCAGGCTCCTCTGTCCATGGGATTCTCCAGGCAAGAATACTGGAGTGGGCTTACCATTTCCTTCTCCAGGGAAGAGGAGACCTAACTTCTCATCCCTCTTCGCTTTCCATCAGGAGACTGGGAACAACCAGACCATTAACATATCAACATTCCATTTCCTTGCTGTACAGCTGCTTTGTTTGACAGTCCTGTAGAAGACCGATGGTTCCTTTGTCTTTAATTCCACTATTAGCATATGTTCCCTTAAATCCCTGTTTTGATCAAACCACTTCCTCCTTGTGCTCCGAAGGCATCTGAAAGATCCTGATGACCATTCACAATGCATTGCTTTTTTGTGTATGTGGTAAAGGAGAATTCCTTCTTGTGGAGCCGACTGGGGAAGTGATCCAATAAGGATATGCAAACCAAACAAAGGAAGTGAATGAAAGGTACCAGGAGAATTCTCAGCCACTTTTCCTTGATGTCTTCTGAACATGCCTAGCACCAGATCAGAACTTCCCACAAAGCTGAAAGGCTCAACTGCAGCCAAGTTAGACGAGGTTCTTGAGTGATTTAATTAAACTAGAGTCAAACAAACTCAGCAACAGAGCAAAAACTCACCTTCTCCAAAGCTGACCTCAAAAGATACAGAAATGTAATATGGAGAATCCAGAGCCATTTACTTAAGCCTTGGCTTAGGGATCAGAAATGCATGGAGGAAACATTAGGTGCAGTCACCAAATTCTGATCTTTGCCTCAAATATCTGATATTACTACAGCTCACAGCTTCTAATTCCATCCACTGACTTTGTGAACTCTGAAGCTCATGGAGAGGGAAAAAGCATTTTCTGGACACGTATAAGGACTGGTTAAGTGATACAACTACTGCAACTGGTCTTGTGAAGAAGTGTGACTAAAGAAGATTTCTGCCTGGGCTGATAAGACTGCTGTTGCCATAACACAGTGTGTATACCATCTTAAGTCTCTCCTCTCTGAAGACCTACTCCTTACTTTTCCCAGGGTTTAAAAATCATGTTAACAATAAGCAAATACAGCATGGCCAGATGCCTTTCGTGGTCAGATGGTTCATTGTTTAAAAAGCTTCAGTTTGAAATCCAAAAGATTGTTAACAGATGCAGTTTCTGGCCGAAGACTGGGAAAAACCTCACTTAAACAAAAGAGCATGTTGTGATTGGAACTAAAAAGGGAATTACCTTTAAAGATAAGAACCACAAACATTTCCTATTTGAAAATACCCCCAGCTCCACCAACAGAGCCTTTCGTTGGACCTTTCGTAAAAGTTAAAAAAAAATTGACAGTGCACTGCTGCCTATGACAAACCACGACTGACCAAACCACTCTAGTCATTTTTACAGATTTGTTTGGACATTCAACAAGCCTGCAACATCCATCTCTTGCTCTCCCCCCAGATTACTTAATTAGGCAAAATTCCAGTTAATTTCTTTCCAATTCTTTTAGCCCCAGGAACACTTTTGCAGCTTTCATTTTGGCTCTGGAAATGGGTTTTCAACCAGAAGACTCAGATAAAGCCGTTTGAGAAATGAACACAGAGCCTGATAAGCAGATAGCCACCGCTGGGACTCAACTCTGTTGGATGGAAAAGAGCCACTTGGCCGAGGAAGGCCGGGCCCCATCTTCAGTTCCCAGTCCCGTTTGTCTCCACAACTGCTGTGCACTTCTATGCAGAAAGCCTGCTTTTCCCCAGCTCTGTTTCTGTTGGCGATCATGGACCCTTACTCTATGGCTTCACTATGTGTGAGAACATCTATGATGCCCTGAGTTCTAATCTTGAAAGATGGAAAGTCTGAAGGGGCCATGGGGGTGTAGCTTTCCCTTGGCCTGAAAAATGGATGTGGTCAGGCTTGCTGGTGACAAATCTGATTTGAAAAGGCTATACCCAAGAGATGGTCCAAGGAAAACAGTCTGTTCTTGGTGGTAAGGATGGCCACTATAGGCTCCCTTCTGAGAATGGGCAACCCGTCCTGAAGGAGACCAGGTTCTCTGAAGAGGGCCAAGAATCGGGCCCTTTTCATGCAAAGGGTTTTGTGTTCTTTTATTGTGTTATTTCTCTTTTTATTACAGGGTCCCCAAAGGTCAGTTGTAGACCCAAAGCACAGCATAGTTTTAACAGTTTGAGAAGCTCTAATCAATAAAATCCCCAGTCAAGCCATTTTAAAGCAAGGCCGATCTATAAACTCCCAGGATTCCCCAAAGACTTAAGATGGCTTTTCCACTCAGTCACACTATTACTAAGTCATAAAGGGAATCCAAGCTGCTGAAATGAAGCTAGCTGGAAAACTGCTTTCCCAAAGATCTGCTCAACTGGGCCAGGTACTCGCAGGAATAGCCCATCCGTCAGGAAATGGGATTCCGAGGCCAGTGGCCACATCTACATCCACTCTCCTACAAAAAGCCAACCCCACCATGCACATAGGAGACAAGGTTTGAAAGAGGATTTGATAGGCCAGGAAATTGAAAAATGAGCAGCAGCTGTGAGGCCGAGGTCATTTCTATCCTCCAGGGCTTGCCTTTTCTAATCTAAGGGGCAGTAGTTTCCATGATTAACTTTCAATTGCCGTCAAGGGTGTAATAAAATCTGGGAAAGAAGAAAACTTTCCCTTCGGTAAGCTGCTCCCATTCTCCTGCCCCTTCCTCTCCTCTAGTGCATATTCTCAATCCCCATCACGTTGTTTCCTAATTTTGAGAAAAAAATCCGCACTCATTTGAGCCAAAATAGACAATGTCCTCTGTGTACTCAGGCACTTAAGGATTTTTTTTTCTCAGTTGTAGGGACCAGGTCTTGAAGGCAGCTGCCTGAAAAGTTCTCTTGTTTTCAAGACCATTCAACACTATTACTATCAGAACAGAGCACATTTTATTTTCATTTTAAAATTCTTTCCATTTAAAATCTCTTTCCTGAGTGACGACCCATCAGTTTGACAGAAGAGAGGTCTTCCCATTGGTAAGATGTTCACAGAGAGAAAGAGGAGGACATACTCATTCACAAATGCATCTTACTGGTTACCACTGCATCAGGAACCCTTAATGCTTGACATGATCTAAGTGGCTCAGAAGTCATCTTAAGAGGCTACAGTTGGACACCTCTCTCAGCAAAGACCCCTGGAACAAAACCCCACATGTAGTTTTATCAATGACAATAGCTCACATGGAAAATTAAATGTGCTTTAGTTTGTTTGCGAGGTAGGTATAACCCAACAACTCAGTGGTTCGTTCATCATACCTTTGCTTCCAGGTATCAGATGCTGGTGTTACAAGGGTTATAAAGCCTGGCAGGAGAGGAATACAGAAAGGTTCACTGCTGGAGAGACGCTCCCAGGAGGGGGCATGCCAATTACACAAGGCAGTGTGGTGGGGCGGGGGGGTGGGAAACATGGGGGCAAATGGAGGCCCCCAAATGCATCCTAATCCACTAAGGAAAGGTTTCCCTCGCTAATACTGTGTCTTCTCCAGATATTGGATTGTTATAGTTTGTTCCAGTTTCTTTGCTTCCAGAGGTGAGTAATCCAGCACCCACTCCTGTTGGAGAGGTAGCATTTCCCTTAGGAACTAACCCTGCCCTTCCTGCTTCCCTGTCTTGATGTAAGTCTCCCCTAGAACAGATGGGAAAGTGGCAAAAGCTGGCCATGAACACAAGTGGTTCCAAAAACGAGTAAGAGAATAGTCGCAGAATCTGCCACCAGGTTTGAAAGATGGCAGAGTGAATTTTACTGCAGGAGATACAGTCCATGGGTGGTGCCAAGTGCCACGGAGGTTAGGGAAGAGAGTGAAGTACTTTCTCTACTCCATGAATTCCTTTCTCTCCTCCTCCAAAGGCACCAGAATCCTCAGCTTTTATGTGTGGATGACCACCCAGAATAAGATCGCATTCCTGGCAGCAGGGTGTGGCCATGTAGCTAACAGTGGGATGTGAAGAATTCAGGTCTGGGACTCCCAATGTGGCCCTAAGAGCTTGGAATGCAAAATGGATGGAGAGCCACTTCACACCACGAGGACAGGCCACATCTTAGAGATGGCAAAATGGAAAGTTGTTAGAAGGTAGTCACAGAGAGCAGAGAAAACTACAGTTGTGAAACCACAGTGCTGGTCCTCACCTACCTACATACAAACTTGCATGTAAAGGGCAAGTTTTGGAAAAACACTTCAACCTTCTGTAAGCTGATGTTATTCAGGGGTCCCATACACAAGGTTATGAATAATGGTGTGAGGTGAGGGGGTTGCAATGAAGTGTTGATAAAATCAACATCCAAGGAGCTGGCCCTTTACCACATGTAGTACTAAAGCCACAACTGGGCACATTGGACCTGGTTTTTACATTATAAAGAACTGCCCGAAGTCTGGTGGTGAAATGGGAGCACAAAGGGCATCAAAACAATGATAATTTTCCAGTTAACTGTAATCATCATGAATATCTTACCTTTTTCTTGCTACAGTATATCTGCCATTTTTTCTCTGCTGGAAGTGCAAACATGGCTTCCCTGTGTTTGTCTGTGAGGTCAAGTTCATCCTGAGAAGACAAATAACAATAATTATTTTACAAATTAATTGTTATTCCTATAAGGGAAGTTTTATCAGCATCATCGAAGTGAGAAAACAAAGCCAACACATATTCAAATGAACTTAGGAAAAACCAAGAAGCTGCTAAGTGCCAGTGTCTGTTACCAGCATTAAGAAAGCAGGTCCCTGGCCTTGGGCTGGGCCCTACACTTACAGAAGGGCAGGGAAGCAGGCTGAGCCCGGACAGAATTGTCCTGGGCCACCCAGAACTGCTGCAGAGGGTCCATCGAACAGTAAAGGTCTTTAAGGCTCCAGAGTTTGGAAGGATTTACTCATTTTACAGATGAAGGACTGGTAAGGATGGCTCTACAAACACTGACAATCGGGATGGGCCCTGAGGGACAGGATGAGATGGGTGGAAGAAGAAAACCAAGGGTCAGGATGTGGTAATGAATTAGAGTGTCTGGGGGACACTGACCAGCTTAGCTGAAGCACAGGGTTCATGCAAAGAACCGTCAGATAAAAGGTTTGGGAGGTAAGGAGTGAATCTGTGGACAATCTTCAAGGCCAGATTAAGGAGTTTATTTTCTTGACCAAGAAGAGCCACTGAAGGTTCTGAGCAAGGGAGTGACATCTGTATCACCATTATTTATTCAGTACTTCAAATGTCAAGCACTGTGCATTTTCTCGTTTAGCTCTCACAATAACCCTGAGAGTTCCACTTATGATCACACCCACCTTGTATTAATAATACTTGTTGTAATACAGCTGGGGGAAGTTTTGGCAGAAGGTTGGGTAAGTAACCTGCTCAAAGACCATATATGCCTGGTAAATGATGGGGCTTGGGGTTTAAGCCTAGAGCTGTCTGACTCCTGAGCCCAGACTCTCAGTCTCTGAGATCAGTGTCTGGAAACATTAATTTTATAGTGGTGTGCAGCTTAGATTGGACACTGAGGGAAGGCAATTTATGAACATCTATAACTAATGAACAACAATGAGATAATGACTATAAAGTGCATAGGGAACAGTTCTTGGCATTTAATAACTCAATCCATGGTCAACATTATTATTGGTATTGAGCATCTGGTACATTTTTATTCCTATAGGGAAAGTTGAATCTAGTTAAGAGCGGCAGATTGATGGGTGTGAGACATATTAAATTACTATAAATTAAGGCACAATAATAAGGTTCAGCTAACTGAGGCATATAATGCAGCTCTACCACTCGTGGGCCTCCCATCTTACAGTTCTGCCTCTGCTGGGTCATCAAGTGCTACCATTTCTTCCTTGAAAAAAAATCTCACATTTTCCCTTTGTTTTGTTTCCAGTGAAGCCACCCAAACTTATGCCCTAATCACCTCTGCCTTGGCTCTGGCACCAGCCTCCCCAAGTTCCTTCTTGCCCTTCTGATCCTTTCTACATCATGGCCACTGAGGCATTACACCAGTGGTCCTCAGACTTGAGTAAGCACCAGAATCACCTGGAAGGTCCTTACATCATTGATTGCCCAGTGTTGAGGACTGAGAAGGTGGGAGGAAGTACAAAATGTCATTAGTTTCACACTGCCTGCAAAATTAATTATACATCCCTCACCCAGTCTTTTGAGGGCTTCCATTTATAACCCCAACTTAATTGCCAGGCTTATTTCTCATTATCCCTTATGCCCTGATCTTGTTAACCCCTGCACCTCCAGGGCCTAGACACACAAGGTCTGATACATGCCGGCTGCCTGGGAAAATTCTTCATCTCATTAAGCCTCTGCTTCCTCATCTCCAGGATGGGCCTGTCATTTCTCTTGCAGGGCTCTGTGAGGATTAGCAACATCAACTCAGCGGGTAGTAATGTCTGGCACACGGAGGGGCAATTGTACTGTGGTCAGTTCTCTCATCTTTAAATACAAATCAGGAGCTATTTTCTTTTAAGAGCAAGGTAAGCAGTTAAGTCACTAAAACACACACTCAGACACTAACCACTAGAAACTAGTTAAGAATTTCAATAATGTAAAACCAAGGAAGGAATAAAAATTATTTACAGAAAATTCCATTATAAGGGAACAAGTTAAAAATGTTGAAATTTTGTTATGCAACTGTTACATACGTGAAATAATTATTTTTTCCCTTTCTTCCCTTTTTAATTTCCTGTAAGTTACACCTGTTCTCCTCTACTGATGAATAGGGGGATATGGCAACATAAAGCACTTACTTCCCAACAACTAGGGTTTTCTTGGGGTGGGATTATGGAGTCAGGTCAGTTATTCAAATAGCTCAATAATATGGTGCTTAGTTTGGGGAAAAGGGTTGTGATTTGTGAGAAAAAAGTGAAAGTCGCTCAGTCATGTCTGACTCTTTGAGACCCCATGGACTGTATAGTCCATGGAATTCAGCAGGCCAGAATACAAGAGTGGGTAGCCATTCCCTTCCCCAGGGGATCGTCCCAAACCGGGGATCAAACCCAGGTCTCCCACATTGGAGGCGGATTCTTTACCAGCTGAGCCACAACGGTAGCTCAAGAATACTGGGGTGGGTAGCCTATCCCTTTTCTAGGGGATCTTCTCGACCTAGGAATCAAACTGGGGTCTCCTACATTGCAGGTGGATTCTTTACCAGCTGAGCTACACGGGAAGCCCTGATTTGGGAGAGAACAGTGCTACTAATATTGTATCCTTACTACACTGCACTACTCTTTTTCCTAACTGAGCAGAGGTGTGAAGAAACATGTGAATCCTAAAAACCTCAAAATTCACAGCAAAAAGTATTAGTATTAACGTATTTTGCTGTTAGAAAACTTCTGCTTCTGCTGAGACACAAATGACCAATTTTGAATTGAGAGGACACAGTTGAATTAGAACTTCAGAGCAGATGGCTTCATGCAAGGAGAGAATTTCCATAAAATAATTAAAAATTGCTGTAGGCCCTCTAGGCCTCCCAGGTGACTCCCTGGGTAAAGAATCTGCCTGCCAATGCAGGAGACGCAGGAGATGCGGGTTTGATCCCTGGGTTGGGTGGACCCCCTACAGGAGGAAATGGAAACCCATTCCAGTATTCTTGCCTGGGAAATCCCATGGACAGAGGAACCTGGCGGGCTATAGTCCATGGGGTCGCACAGACTCGGACACAACTGAACATGCACACACATAGGCCCTCTGGATGTAATTTGGGATTACAGTAAGACAATAGGAAGGAATACATGGATAGTGGTAATGGTAACAGCTAACAATTACTGAGCACTTTCTGTGTGCTTAGTAGCAGTGTTTTATATGGATTAATTTAGTTTATCCTCACAATAATCCTATAAAGTGGGTAGTATTATTCCACTTTCCAGGAAACTGAATCAGACAGATTCAATAGCCTGTTCAAGGTAACACAGCTAGTAAATGGTGGAGGAGGAACTTGAGGCTAGACTGTCTGGTTCCAGAGCTCATGTCCTTAACCACTAGCCTGTTCATTCTGTTGATCACTCAACAGGTGGGTACAACCACGACACTGACGTCAGTAGGAAAAATGCATCTTTGAGCTGCACTGGCGGCCCGCTGGGGCTGCTGAGTGTCTGTTTGCACAAAGAGGGAGACTTTGTTGTCAGATACCCCTGACTTCCAGGTCTGGCTGTTATGGATTATGTAAAATTCAAGCGTCCACTAAATATAGGCATTGTAGGTGCAGAGAATAGAAAGATATCACAGAGCTCATATACTCGAGGGGGCAGAATAGAAATCAAATGATCACATGACCCCAGGGACGAGCGCACAGAGCTGAGCTGCCAGAGCCCAATTGCTACGGGGAGTCATGGGGCAGGGAAGGCTGTGGTTGAGGTGAGACCTGAGAAATGAACAAAAATTAAACAGGTCAAAAGCACCACAGACAGTGAACAGCAGCCTTGCAGGCAGGCCACGGTGAACTTTGGTCTTTATCTTAAGAGCAATCAGAGGTCACTGGCAAGTCTGAGCGAGGAGGGGTGCCATGGATTAAATAATAATTGGGAGTGCCTAGGCACAATGCCCAGAGTGTAATGAGACCCCCACCCCTCCATTCCAAAAGTTTCTTCGCTCTGACTCACTCCGTTTTAATAATACGGCTTGAAACAAGCCTGCAAGACTCGAAGAGACTATCACACAGCCTTAGAGATCAATCAACACCTACTCCATGTCCTACCCATTCCAGGACCATGGCCAGACATTACAAAGGATGCAAAGATGAATAACAGACCCCAATGGCATGGAATTTAGATTCCATTTAGGAAGACAAGATGATAGAAGGCTTCAACAATTCCTCTTCTTCTCAGGATAAAGTCCAAATTCCTTAGCTGGTAGGTAGGGCCCTTCATGATATGGCCTTTGCTGACTTGCCCCACCTCACCTCCTCCTCCTCCTCCTCCTCCACCAGCAGCCAACTTTCAGCACTTGGATTCACAAGTTGCCCATTTCTGAAATCTTTTTCCAAAGAGCCCTTCCCACCATGTCGAAGAATGAGTCCTGTTTATCTAAGTTTAGGGGGCTTCCCTGATAGCTCAGTTGGTAAAGAATCCACCTGCAATGCAGGAGACCCCGGCTTGATTCCTGGGTGGGAAGATCCTCTGGAGAAGGGAAAGGCTACCCTACAGTATTCTTGACCTTCCCTTGTGGCTCAGCTGGTAAGGAATCCGCCTGCAATGCAGAAGACCTGGCTTGGATCCCTGGGTTGGGAAGATCACCTAGAGAAGGGAAAGGTTACCCACTCCAGTGTTCTGGCTTTTACAAGGTATCTAAGCTTTTACAAGGAATCAGTTGTCCCCCAGGCAGCCTACCTGACTTACCTTGGGGGGTGGGGGTACCCCTCTCTGCTCTCCTAACCTTTTGGCATTAATCACATTGCCACAGTTATCACACTTGCATTAATCACAATCACATTGGCATGTCGGACTCCCTTCCTAGACTCATCTCCAGATGGCAGGAATGAAATTTGTTCTATTTATCTTTGCATTAGTTGCCAGTACCCAAAACAATATCTGATATACAGCTGAACTAAGGTGAGGGCAGGTGGGTATCTGAAAAGGAGAGAGAGGGGTTATTATGGGACATAGTGAAGATCAATGCATTTCAAAAATTCATATCCATCCTCCCTTTTTTTTTTGCAGTAAGATAGTGGCACTAGTGGTAAAGAACTCACCTGCCAGTGCAGGAGACATAAGAGACTGTAGCCTGGTGGGCTACAGTTCACAGGGTCGCAAAGAGCCAGATACAACTGAAGTGACTTAGCACGCTTGCACACAGAGTAAAGGTACACTCTTAAGTAAACAATTTTCGTGTTCTGGCAAAGGTATACATTGAAGTTTTTTGCACTTTAAGCTTCAGAAACTGGTTGTACCATTTTACTCTCCCACAAGCAACATACAACAGTTTTGGTTACTCCACATCCTCACAAACATTTGGTACTGTATCTTTTAAATTTTAGTCATCCTAGGGCTTTCCAGGTGGCGCAAGTGGTAAAGAACCTGCTTGCAAACACAGGAGACATAAGAGATGCAGGTTAGATTCCTGAGTCAGGAAGATCCCCTGAAGAAGGGAATGGTTACTCACTCCAGTATTCTTGCCTGGAGAATCCCATGGACAGAGCCTGGTGGGCTACAGCCCATAGGGTCACATAGAGTCAGACACCACTGAAGTGACAGCACAGCTTATGTGAAGTGGTACCTCAATGCAGTTTTAATCTGCATTTTCCTGATGACATCTGATGCTGAGTATGCCTTTTCACAAGTTCACATGACATTCACACGTATTCTTTTTTGAGATATCTATTCAAATCTTTTACCCACTTATGAATTGCCTGTCTTATTGTTGCAAAACATGTCCTTTGTCAGAGGTATGTACTGCCAGTATTTTGCCTCACCTGTGCCTTTTCATTTTGTTAAGTCTATTTTGATCACTAAGTGTTATTTATGAAATATAACTTCATAATATTTTTTCTTTTATTAAAGTTAGTGCTTTTTATTTTCTGTAAGAAATCTTTGCAAGCTGCAGATAAAACAAAACAAAACTCTATGGTTTCTTATGGAAGCTGCTAGCTTTAGCTTTACCTCCTATGTTTGAATCTATACTCTTATTTCACAGACACTACTCCTGGGGTCGTTCTTTGGTTACAAAATGGATGGACTGCTTTTGTCTACTTTCTTTTTCAGCTACCTGCACTCATTTAGATACACTGCTGGGCAAGCTGGGGAATGAAAGCACAATTGATGAAAGGAGGAAAAAGAACAAAGTATAAACTAATTTGAAATCATCTCATACATTAGTTTCTTCAAAGCTATGAAATTACTTCAAAGTAATATTATAAGAGATTTTTCATTTTGATAATTCAAATACTGAAAGAGGCAATCATGGAAAACAAAACAATTAGGATCACAGCATCTCAGATAGTATCTCTTTACATGAATTTTTAAATAAAAAAAAGTCAATCTATAGAAGCAGAAAGCAGATCAGTGGTTGCTTGGGGCTAGCGGCAGGAACAGAGATTAACTGCAAATGGACCCAAGAGGAGATAAGGTGATGAATTATTCTAGAGCTGGATTGTGGTGATGACTGCAAAACCACATAAATTTACTAAAATGCATTGAACTGTACACTTACAAGGGGTCAATTCTACAGCAGGTAAGTTATATCTCAATAAAGTTCTTTAAAAAAAAAAAAATCAAGCCTGGTTGATGGAGTCCCAGGAAAACAAAAAATTTCAGAATAGAGAAAATAGGGCTGTGTGTACATAGTAAGGAAAGATCATTCTGGTTGAACAGTTAACTAAAACAAGGAATCTATTTAGAAAAGAAACTTTGAAAAAAAACGTATGAAGAAGTGGGAAAGGGAAAAAGTGAAGCTCTTTAGAGTAAGTGGTTCAATCTGAGAGATGTTACAACTTTAGATACAGTTTCTGCTTGAAACCATGATCACTTCCATGAAATATTCTTGTCCTTCCCTTGAAAATTATGTAGACTCCAATAGTATGCATTCCATTTAGACCAAGAGATGGGCAATCTTTCCCTCAATGTCCTTTAAATTGTTATATTAACCTATCACCTAATTTAAGTCCTGAAGAAACTTTTCAGTGTTTTTTGTTTCTCCTGAGTGGTGATCTGAGAAGGGTACTGGCTTCTCTGTGGGTTAATAGTCAAGTTTTTCATTTGTTGATTCAGTTTCTAAGTCCTATCCAACTATTTGAGACCCCATGGACTGCAGCACGCCAGGCTTCCCCTCCTTCACTATCCCCTGGAGTTTGCTCAAACTCAAGTCCACTGAGTCAGTGATGCCATCCAACCATTTCATCCTTTGTAGCTTCCCCTTTTCCTCTTGCCCTCAACCTTTTTCACTAAGATTTTTTTCAAAAATTTTCACTAAGATTAACAAAAAAATGTATTTAGCACAACCCCAGGAAGCACCCCGGTTGCTTCTAGATTACCTTCTAACCTCTCACCTTACTCCTCCCACCCCCAATTTTTGGAATCTGGCTATGTCAGATACGGTTTTGAGGGCTGGCAATTAATCCAAAAATAAACAGAATAAATTTAGTTCCTGCTACTATACCTTAGACTGAGATGGCCTAGCTCCTTTCATTGGCCAAAGAATTTTTTTTCCATATTATTCTTTCTTGGATAGGGCTTTAAAAGTTAAAGGAAAATGATTTAGTGAATGGTAAAGAAAGAGACATCTGCACCAAGCATCATTTTTCTCCACAGAAAGTTCAAGTGTCTTAAAAATGGAAACCAACAAAGGCTTTTCTTCTGTGGGAAGATACCAATTGTGTTTTTCATATCTTTATAAAACACTTATTTCCTATATTTATATTATCTTGGAGAAAACGTAATAATTAGACACTTTTTTATTAAGAAGAAAAGAACGCTGAAAGAGGTCCAGCTGTGGGAACTAAAGTTCTGGCTTCATCTTTCACAAAGCATGTTACAAACCCCACTTGGAAAGATTCTGCACAAAGAAATCCCACCAGTTCTACACTCTAGAGTAAGCAAGCAACTCTATGGAGAAATCTATATAAATCAGAAAACAATTGGCACAGTGAAATAAATCTAAGGAAATGGATTGATTCACTAGATAAAGCAAAGGAAGGAATTTTGAAATAATATACAATAAGGGTCTTGAATGAGTTGAAAAGCTCTTTTCAGAGATGTGTTATAACACCTTCAATGCAATATTTAAAGGACTTATTTTTTGAACATTTACCAAGTCAATAGATTTTGGTGAGCCAACAACAAGTGAGTTTTCAGCTAACAAGAGACATCTCTAATGAAGGAATTCAGGATTTCTATTTCTAATGAGTTAAGCTAACTCTGTATCATCCAGAAGTAGGAAGACACATGTTGAATGCTGGGGGAAACAGAGATTAAAAACACAAAGAGAGGGAGAGCTAAGACAGACAGGTCCTTGGGGTTACCCTGCCGATCAACCCACTGTTTTGTGCATGTTGCTGTTTTGGGGTTGTTTGACTTTGGTTTTTAAATGGTCCTTGACAAGGTAATCACCCATTTGACTCAATGCACAGAGCTGACAGTATTTTTTAACATTATATTATTCACACAAGGGTAACTTTTCTTCTTCAAATTAAAAACACCAGGTATTTACCCATAGCAAACAGGCCCAAGTTACCCATCCTGACCCCACCCACCAAAAGTCTCCCACATGTCCAGCAGGCAGCAACCCCCTGGTTCACCTCACATAAACCCAACAGCAGCGGCGCCTTCTCTGGGTTTAGCCCTCTCCCTCATCCATCCTCATCTCTCACGTCTAACCTCATCTCCCATCCCACAACTCAACCCTACCACATACAAGACAAACCCTCTCGGAGGGACAAATGGTCAAGCCTTAAGTCACAAGACACAGTAATAAGCGCCACATAAAGGGGAAAGGGCCCGACAAAGCAGACAGTGGACTGAAGGGTGACACTTTAACAGCAGCAAAACTAGACTTCTAGAAAAGTGTGGGGAAAATGTACCTTTCAGCTGCAATAATTCATTAAATTTATGAACATCCATCCTTCCCGCAGCAAACAGCCACCACATCCACGAGTCATGAAATGCCATCACAGCTCTTAAAATTTAACCACCATGACCCTGAGAACAGTATTTTATTTTCATAGGGGTGGTTGGAAACCTGAAAGTTAGATAAGCCCTTTGTTGGTTTAAATAGAGGAGTGTTCAGTGAATTATTACCTGTCCCTAACCAGTCAAGACAGACATAAATGGAGAACAACAGAGAGTGTTAAGTCCCCGAAGAGATATGTACACATAGAGAACAAACCTTAAAGGTTTTCAGCCTGCAAGATTTCTGCCAACGTTCTTAGTCATTACACAAAATACCACAGTGACTCACCACCACCTACACAATAATGTTCTCTGTGTCTGACAGATGTGTTTTCATTCGACATATAAAAATAATAACTGAGAAACCCCACAAGCAAAGGCTGACTAATAGAAATAATTTTTAGTTTCTTACTACCCACGGTTAATTATTTTACACTATTTCCTTTTCCTACTCTGAATAGCAGGCAATGCAAACTATATCCAGTTTGCTAGACAAAAGTCTGCTGCGAAACCAGTAGGCTTCTTATTTGGCTTCTTTGTGTTATTTCAATTAAATACTCATTGGACTAACTTTTAATTAGTCTGCATCACCAGCAGTTTTCCAATAATCTAAAGTAAATCACCTTGTTCTAAATATATGCTAAGATCAACTCCCAACAGCAATCCAGCCACCCAAATTTCCAATTTTGATATACATAATCTAGTACAACTTCTGTTGACAAGGCTTAATTGAGAGGATTTCTAAGCAGTGTTTTCCTGATTGAATGGAGGGACTTTGTCTCCTGAGACACAGAGTCAGCTTGTAGAGTGAGAGATAAGAGAGGCCCTGTGGGCAACTGTGAAGCCAAGTTCCACACGCGTCCCTCTTCCGTAGTGACAGCAGCATTGCTCTCACCCAGGCCTCTCTCCACCTGCTGAGACTTGCTAAGCAGCTCAGCTGGCACTTCTAAGGTTTGGTTGGGTCAAAAGATATCTAGCACAATGAGTCTCCTCCCACATTGCAGCTATTTACTTGTTTTACCATGTAATATAGGGTGGAGAGACTGCCAAGGACAGAAAATATTTCTCAGACAAGAAAGCTGAAGCTCCAATACTTTGGCCACCTGATGCGAAGAAGTGACTCATTGGAAAAGACCCTGATGCTCGGAAAGATTGAAGGCAGGAGGAGAAGGGGATGACAGAGGACGAGATGGCTGGGTGGCATCACTGACTCAATGGACAGGAGTTTCAGCAAACTCAGGGAGATAGTGAAGGACAGGGAAGCCTGGAGTTCTGCAATACATGGGGCCATAAAGAGTCAGACACGACTGAATAACAACAACACCACCCTTAGCCTTTTAACCTGCTACCCTTCAGTGCTCCCATGGTAACTGAAATCCAAAAGAAGAAGAGTAGAGAGAATGACAAAAGGTGGACATGGATGCAGGAAGAGTACAGGAACCAGCTCAAACCTATCACGACTACTTCAAGAATAATTCAGAACAGGAATCCAACTGTTGGATGATTCAGTCATCATTAATTCACGCATGCACACATACATTTATTCAAATCTTCCTGAGCATACCATGTATAAACCTTCAGTAGTGAGTTATTCATCCAGGCCACAAGCATTTACTGACCATGGATGGACTCAGGACCAGGCACTGCTTGAAGCCCTGGGGATCTTGAGTGAAAAAGCCAGATTCTATGCCTGTGCCCTTCTGCTCTCTGACGGTGTAAAGGTGCATGCTCACAGTGGATTTAATATGAGTGTCCATAGGTGAATAAACTAAACTGATTGTTTAAAAGATGGCAAAGGACTTGCTTTTTTCTTCTATACCCAAGAAACGTTCATCTTTCCTGAAAACAACGCAAGTATATATTCTAAGTGACCTTCGTTTGGTTCTGTTTAGTTCTTAAATATTACATTGTGTAATGAAATAAACAGCTAGCAGCTGTAGGATGTTTCTAGCGGATTTATTTAACATTAGACAAGAGGTGGAAAATTCCAACTTTTTTAGAAATTTGGTTTTCTCAAATATATGTTTTATATATATATATATAATATGTATATTTTTTCTTCATCCATGAGCCAGAAAATCGTAACTAAAAGATGTAACTGGTACTGAGCTCCTACAATACAAACAAGAAACACTCTGAAATTCCAGAGGAACTGCATGTGGAAAAGGGGGGATTTCAAGCCTAGTAGGTAAAAAGAGTTGAGGATAGTTGAGAATTGCAATTCATGATCCATGTATTGGGCATTCACCTCCCGCAGGCTGTGTGACATATGTTTTATGAGAGCAAATGGTATTTAAATGATTCCCAGTGCATCAATATATATCCTTGAGTACATTTATTTGTACAAACTACCAGATTGTTCTAGCCATTACTGAAACACATTTTCAAAATTACACTTGAAAGCTTACCTAAACCATACCACTTATGGAGATCAAATTATCCTCCCTGTCTTTAAAACCTATACTGGTCTGGATGGGGACATGTAAAGAGTTGGCAAGTAGCGCAGTTTGCTGACTGTGTAATTCGCACATGGCAGCCTGAGGATTAAGTTAAATAATCAGATTTTAAATTGAAGCCAAAAGCTAAGTAGATACCTACCTCTCAACATCTCTTTAGGACTCAGGGTAATGAAAATCATCAAGGCCAAGGGGACTCATAACCATTTTCTCAATAACATTATTAGTTCAGAGACGGTTTTGCAGAATTTGTATTAAAATAAAGTTTTCATGATTTTTTTCCTCCATCTCTCCCTGAGCCCCCATCCCCATTTCAGTCCTTGCTCTAAATTAAGAAGCACCCAGAAATAAATGGATTGATAACAAAGTACCTAACATGGAGTAAAAAATGTAAATTTAACAACTTGAATAAAAGGACATTTGGAATGGTCTTGACGAGATAAAATACACATTTAGGACTAGAAGGAATAAAATGGTTTATGGTTTTATCTTAAGCTTTTCTGGATTTGTTTAGCGAATCAGAAGACAAGAAGAAAACTCTGAAAACCATCTTGACCATCTCACTATCTCTAAGCAGACAGGACCTCAAAGAAATGTATACTGTCCATTGAAATGGAGATCTACCGCCAATCCTACTAGATTTCTGGATGTATTGCAAAGTTCAATTCAAAAGCACAGCATATATAAGGAAAACCCCCTATATCAACATCCCCTGTATCACAAACCATCAGTTCTTCTCAGGCCCTAAATAATTTGTTTATAAAGTTCTAGATTTAGGATCATTTTTTGATCATCTTTAAATTGACTGTATACTGGCAATAGTTCACATCTATCCCACAGGAATTTTAGCACTGAGCCCATTTAAGCCCATATCTACATTCCTACTTCCTTTTGTGATATACTGTACATTCTCCTAGTGTTCCAAACATTTCTCTATGAACTCATCAAGTTAATTTCTTCAAAAATACCACAGTATCAAGGGAATATCTACTCAATATTTTTTTTCTTCTCTGTCAATTAACCATGTCCTTTACATGAACAGAATTTTCTCTTTTTTTTATAAGTTTGTCAATTGAAAATTTTTAAACTCCTGGCAATTGAACAATTTTGATATCAATTCCTTCATTAGACTACAATTTTTGGCTTTCAGACAACTGAACACTTTGAGACTATTCTAGATATATCTTTGAAGTTATTGTGCAGTCTGAGTGCCTCTGCTTAATTACCAAGCAATTTTTTACACCAGAGATCCCCAATCTTCAGGGTCTGATGTCTGATGATCTGAAGTAGAGCTGATGTAATAATAATAAAGTGCACAATAAATGTAATGTACTTGAATCATCCCAAAACCATCCCATCCTCCACCCCCCACCCATCTGTGGAAAAACTGTCTTCCATGAAATGGGTCCCTGGTGCCAAAAAAGTTGGGGACTGCAATTAACGTATAAAGTTTACACTCCAATTAAGAAACAATAGATGAAAACTGTGACTTCCCAAACTGGCTTAAATCTCAACATTCAAAAAACTAAGATCATGGCATCCGATCCCATCACTTCATGGCAAATAGACAGGGGAACGATGGAAGCAGTGACAGACTTTATTTTTTTGGACTCCAAAATCACTGCAGATGGTGACTCCATCCATGAAATTAAAAGACACTTGTTTCTTGGAAGAAAAGCTATGACCAACCTAAAAAGCAGAGACATTACTTTGCTGACAAAGGTCCATACAATAAAAGCTATGATTTTTCCAGTAGTCATGTATGGATGTGAGAGTTGGACCATAAAGAGAGCTGAGCGCCAAAGAATTGATGCTTTTGAACTATGGTGTTGGAGAAGACTCTGGAGAGTCCCTTGGACTGCAAGGAGATCCAACCAGTCAATCCTGAAGGAAATCAGTCCTGAATATTCATTGGGAGGACTGATGCTGAAGTTGAAGCTCCAATACTTTGGCCACCTGATGTGAGGAACTGACTCACTGGAAAAGACCCTGATGCTGGGAAAGACTGAAGGCAGGAGAAGCGGGCAACAGAGGATGAGATGGTTGGATGGCACCATCAACTCAATAGAAATGAGTTTGAGCAAACTCCGAGAGATAGTGCAGGACAGGGAAGACTGGTGTGCTGCAGTCCATGGGGTCATATAGAGTTGGACATGACTGAGCAACTGAACAACAACAAAAAGAACAAAATCTGCACACTGGTGCATCATAAGACTAACTTGGATTCCTGTAGCTCTTTTCATACCAAAGTGACTTCAGAACATAATGAAAAATGAAGAGTTTACTGATGTATGTTCCCAAGGGAATTCATCTGGCACGGCTTGCCTTGACTGTGAATTCATCTAATTCTGATACGTCAACTAAATCCTCTCAGTCTTACTATCTTCATTTCTCAAAGTCTATGCTGGTTACTAATGTTGAGAGTGTCCTCAGGACCTAATAATAATAAAACTGGCCCATAGTAAGTGATTATATTTATGAGCATACAAATCTCATTATCCACTAACAGTATCTTCCCCATTGAGGTATTAACTTTTGTTGACAATCCTCAATTATACAAATGATGATCATTAATTAGTTTCTTTCAAATGTTTTTTATATTTCCTGGAAGGCATAACACTTAAATGATACTATACAACTAAACTTTTTTAATAGCTCTTTTGGAAATCCACTTTTGGAAATCAGTTCTTAAAAAAAAAAAAAAAGCAACAACTGTATATTGGCCACCTAAAGACAATTTTCCACTTGTCTCCAACATAACCTTTTCTATCTAAAGATCTAAAGATAGAATGTAAATATGCCAAAATGGGAATTCCAAAAAGTGACTTTTGGCAAACTAAGAGTTATTTAAGTCAGACTGCCATGACACCCACCCTCAACCCACAGACAGAATTGGGATTGGAAATGAGTTACACAGGAAGAACCTCACCCTGACAATGGGTCACCCAGTAACTCCCAGTGGGGAGAGGGAACAGTGCCACTTGGCATGGGCCACAAACTCCCGCAGCACCATTCAGTAATTGCAGCACCTAGAAACACCCCCTCACATTTCCACCACCTCCAAGTGGTGGAGTATTAAGTTGAGAGCAACACTTGCACCATTTTTATTGAGAATGGTGAAATGCACAGGTGTTAGGATAGATGGCTCTAGTGGTAAAGAATCCACCTGCCAATGCAGGAGATGCAAGAGACACGGGTTCAATCCCTGGGTTGGAAAGATCCCCTGGAGTAGGAAATGGCAACCCACTCTAGGATTCTTGCCTGGAAAATTCTGTGGACAGAGGAGCCTGGAGGGCTACAGTTCATGGGGTCGCAAAGTCGGATATGACTGAGTACCCACCCACATGCACACAGCACTGTATAACAAGTTATCCTAGAATATTAGACACATTGGTCAAATAAATGGAAGACTAAATACTGAATCTGAAAGAAGGCAGATTAACGGAAAACAGTATAAATAGAATTGGTAACATTTCAGGCTTAGGAAAACTTGGGTCTATATTGCTAATTATTTCCAACTATCTATAAATTCACAATGATGTACTCTCTTAGGAAAGTTTTCCTCTGGTCAGTTAACTGATTCCAAGGATACTTTGAAAATCATGACCAGACTTATCATAAACCTTGTTTCTCACCTATTAATAAAACCTCACCCAGGAAAAGCAGATGTATATTCTGACGTTTCAGAAGGCAAGAGAACTGAGGGAATCTGTGAGGAGATGCCATTTCTAATATAACTGCTGCTGTGAAATATTCTGCGGGATACACTCAGCCCATCAAATTTTGGTATATTCAGGAGGCAAGTATTTGAACAGAAAACCAGAAGGGGGCTACAGTAAATTCTCTTTCCATTTCAAAAGTCAAGTAGCCACAGGAGATATGCATTGAAACAAGCCATCTCACCTCAACAGTTGGACTCAAAGGAAAACGTATTCAAAATCTACCCAAGGAGACATGACACATTTTGCTAAAACATTCTGACACTGCACAGAGACTGCAATGAACAAGGGTTATTTTTGTAAATATAACCAGATAGCAAAATTTTTTGATGTACTTTAGCATATTTCATTGAGAAAACCTGTAAGAAAGCAGGGGTACTATCCTTTAGTTCAAATAAGAATCTGAGAATATATAATAACACAATTCTCTCTCTCCATTGCTTTTTCCTGGCTCTCAGAACCCCAATCCACCCAGGCTCTTATTTCACGCACCATCTATGCTGAACTTTCAATTTCTTGAGTCTTCCATGTTTTCTCTCTCACCGCACAGTGTCCACTGTCTGTAACACACTTTCCTCTCCTCTTTGCCTGTATAATTCCTTCTTTTCAAGTCTTACATTAAATATCACTTCCTCCAGGGACACTTCCAAGTTCCTTCCACGCTAGGTACCTGTGAGGCTTGGGGGTAGGTGTCAGTAAGCAGCATCCTCATTCCCCAACAAGAATGGAATTAAATAACAGCTAGGTTAAGAGCACAAGCAGATGGGAGATCAAAAAACACCTCCCTTTTTCCCCTGAAAGCTGGGTTGGAGAACCCAACTTTCATCTGCAGACGTGGGCTTGCTGGGATTTCAATGCTGAGTTAGACACATAGCCACCAGTCATGAAGATAACTGGACAATTTCAGAACTCCCCAAGGGGGTTCAATCCTATGAAATTTATAGCACCAAGGGCCACAGAATGTGTGCTTTCTGAAAGCAAGTGAGTTGCAGAGAATTAGAATAAAAGAGAGAAATGAAGCTATGAATTTTCCAAAGAAGGGTTGGAAGAAAAGCCGAGAATGCTACTTCCCAGCAAGAGAGCCAAGGGTGATCGAAACGGAACCTGTGAGCCAACTCTCACCTTGTGAAAAAATGGGGAATAAAGGTTCTTCCTCAAGAAAGTGTCCTGCTGGAGTGGCCCCTCTCAGAGCCCTCAGTCACAATGGGTAAGAGTCTGTCTTCTGTTGCCTGTTTCCCCTGCTGGACCTTCAGCCCCACAAAGTCAAGAAGGACCAGTGGCCTCAGGGCCTGGCACAGAGCAGGCAATTAACACACACGCACATACACACACACCAAAGGAACTGATCTGTCAATTAATAACACATTCTTCTGTTTATCCCAAAGGAAATCTTCCACTGCTAATGCTAAGACGGAAAAAGTGACATGAACAAGGACTGCATACGGTGCTATGCCCCCTAGCACTCTTCAAACATGCTGGTGGGGATAATCTAAGACCTAAAAACCCTGTTGAAAAGACAAGACTTTAGCTGAATCTTATTTTCTGGGAAGAGTGCTGAGTCTCAGATTGGTTACACTCTTGATTTGTGACTGAGACACAGGACAAAGCAGAAGTGGAGACGGGAGGAAACGGGGGCGGTAATATGGAAAAAGGATTGATGCTCAAAGGCATAAAATCTATGGTTAGCGGAGATAACACTGATTCTCAATATTTTATTTTTAAATATCCCAAATCATTTAAAAATTGTTGGCAGGAAGACTATTTCTATTTGGCAGTTCACATAAATGCACACACACATTCCCAAGCTACCCGTCCTCAGCTCTCCAGGAGCAACACAACAGCTTCAAAAGCAGCTGGTCAATCGGAAGTGAGTAGAAAGCAGCAAGAATTGGTGAAGGTGTAGAAAACTTGGAACTCTCATACACTGCTGGTGGAAATGTAAAATGCTGCAGTGTAGCTAACCTGGAAAACAGTTTGGAAGTTTCTCAAAAGTTATACACAGTGTTATACATGACTCAGAAATCTCACTCTCAGGTATATACCTGTAAGAACTGAAACTATATTTCCACACCAAAAAAACTTGCAAATTAAAGTTTAGAGCAGCAATACTCATAAAAGCTGAAGACTGGCAACAACCCAACAGTTCATCAACAATGAGTGGATACACAGAATGTGGTATGTCCATCCAGCAGAATATTGTTCAACAAGAAATGAAGTATTGATACATGTTACAACTTGGATAAACCTTGAAAAGATTATGCTAAGTGAAAGGAGCCAGTCACAAAGGACCACATAGTATATGATTCCATTTACAGAAAGTGACCAGAACAGGCAAAGTCATAGAAACAGTAGCTTAGTGGCTGCCTGGGGACAGTAGGGTTGAGGGGAGGTGACAAGTAATGACTACTGGGTAAGGGAGTTGCTTTAGGGGTGAGAAAAATGTTCTAAAATGTACTGATGGGGGCATTATTTTGTGAATATACCAAAAGACAGTGAATTGTACACTTTACTCAGGTGAATTACTGGGCTCACCAAAAAGTTCATTTGGGTTTTTCTCTAAGATCTTACGGAAAAACCCAAACGAACTCTTTGGCCAACCCAGTATATGGTATGTCAATTCTATCTCCACAAAGCTGTTACTAAAAATGGGGCGGGGGTGGGGAGTGTGTGCACAGAGTATGGGCCTGGGACCTCCAGAAACCACTACATCCTGAAATTGCAATGCTCTTGACTATATACTGTTAAGAGTATGAGGCACTGCTCAGGGCCCACATTCTTAAAAGATTCACGTGGTCAACCTTCCATCCAGGCTTGCTTTATTTATGAGATGATAAGGTTGCTGTAAGCAATTCTGAAAGCAACCTAGTTGGTATCACTTTTAAATACATCAAATGAGTGACTCATCAGAAGATGCAAAGGAAACTAGCTCATAATGACCGGCTCTGATGAGATGCTTTCCATCAGATAGAGGCAGAATGGCCTGCAAGTTAGGACCAACACTGGTGCGCTCACAGCAGGCAGATCAGCTTTCAAGAAAAGGACAAACCTGGGATATTTGCCTGGGGTGATGTGCCCAGAACATATCTGAATTATCTTCCATCCTTCTTGCTATACTAGGATGTGGGGTGTGAAGCACCCATGAATAGGCAGCAGTCTTTTTTAAAAAAGTTGTCTTCTTTAATCTGTGCACCAAGACATCAGAAAGATGGCATTATCCCCATTTTACAGACAAGGAAATAAATCCAAATTCCAACAGAAACCATCTCAAAGGAAGTTACCCTACATTGCAGCATGCTCCGCCTCCCCACGTGGCCATCCTCTTCTGTGCATGGGCATAGGCAGAAATGCTCCTGCGACTACTCAAGAGAACCCTGGGCAGAGGTTCCCAATGGCTCTGAGCCCACCTCCCTTGCTCCAGGACACCTTTGGCAGTTGGATGGATTTGTGGTTTAAGTCCCTGAAGTCAAGAGTAGACAAAAATCCATCCATCACTCGCCAGGACAGATACAAACCTCAAGATAATTTGTTTTCCAATGGTTTTGGCTTAAAGTTCTGGTTTGGCATTGGCTTTTTAACAACTAACAGCTGTAGGCAATTTTCACACAGAATAAAGACATCAGTAAGGTTGAGAGTGGAATTTTCTCCCTTATGAATACAGAACAATGAACTGTCTTCAACATGCACATGGAGCTGCCACTACACAAGCTCTGGCTTGGGTGTCATTTGGGGAGGCTGACAGAATACAACTGAAAGGACCATGGAGGGTGCTCTGAGGGGACTAGCTCTGTCCACCAGCTTCTCTACCACTGAGGAGGCCTTTGTCTATCAGCAACATCTGTTTCCGGTTGACTTTGGTTTTAAAATACTTTAACTGGGAAATAATACCAAGCCCATCAATGCATCATCATTGCCTTTCATGACAGCCATTATGATTCACTGCCCATCCCTGGGAAAGGACGGTGTCCCTGCACCCATCCCAATGACCTTAGGCTCGGCCATGTGATTTGTGGTGCCAATCCCTACAGAAGGATGACACGTCCTTGCCCCTGTGAACTCGGGAGTGGTAATGTGTTCTGCGTAGGCCAAAGGAACGTGTGCTGAAGTGACACGTGTCATTTCCAAGCATAAGCTTAGAGCCTGAGAGGTTCACCTTGTCTCTCCTCTGCCACCAGGCCTGGGTCTTGATCTTGAGTAGACGATGGCACAGTGCGGAACCACGGCTGATCCACAGCGGACATGCAGCATCAGTAACAGAGAAGCCACTGAGGGTCTGTCATCATAGGACAAACTAGCTGCAGATGACCAAGACAGCCATCAACGCTGATCCCTTCCACTTCTCTTTTCACTTTCAATCCCTCCTGACCACTCACCTCCTCCAAGAAGTCTTCCCTGACCACTCTCCTCAGCCATCATGTCCTATACCCCACAACAGTCACACACAACCTATGCAGGGGTGTGTGGGCTTCTTGCCTTGGATCATTATACCTCTCATGAAACTATGGAAACCGGCAGCAATTTGGGAGCAGGTTCTAATTTTCCATTTTGAACCTCCTCACTAACATCTAGAACAAAGTTCTGCATGCAGTGGAAATGGGAGAAGGAAGAGATTCCTGAAACACTGCAAAATATTCAACATCATCAAGTATAAACATGCTGCCAGGCATCACCTCTTTCTTTTCCCAACCAAGTTTCGTTGGTAATTGGCTCATTAATCCACTCAGGAGGCCAGAACTCCAACATCAGTTTCATAGTGTTAATACTCGCCCTTCTTGGTTTATCTCATAAGAGAAGCTTATAGGTGAATTTTGGTTCATCAAAGCTGGAGTGACGCAAGCAGTTCAGTTACTATCCCTGGAGGGCAGTGACACAGCTTGCGATGTAAGTCACGCAAAATGATAGCAGTCCCTAGTATCTGCTGAACAATACAAATGGTTTGATTAGAACTAACTCCATTACAAAATGTCAGACGTGATCAAAGGACGATAGAGTCTCATGTAATATTCATTGAGTACCTAAGAAGGGACAGGCACTGGGCCATTCCCACTCTGCATGATTCTCATTGAAACATTACATCAAACCTAGTAGGTGTTTTTCCCCTTCCACTTTCTAGAATATAGGCTCAGAAAAGTCATAAGCTTTTTCCATACTGATACAGATAATAAAGTTAGAACAGCAATGTGAACCAAAGTCTTCCTAATGTCCATGCCAGTGCCCTTGACCATACCATAATATCCTCTGAAACGCAGACTGGAAAGAAACACTACTTTGCAGATGCTTGAGAAGCTAAGTTGCAGAGAGCACCTATATCTCTTGATGAGTGGGTCCTACATAGATACGTCTCTCACTTCAGTATAGTGGCTTTTAAAATATGATAAGCATCTATAAAAAGTTTCCCACAACAGTTATTATTGCAGTCATATCATTAGGCTAAATAACGATACTCTACTTAAGTAATAATGTCTTTCATCCAAGGATCAAGGACATGAGAGACAGTGTGACTAATTTTTTAAAAGACACTACTACTACACACTGGGAGTGGCAGGAAGTGTGAGGGGATCCCAGGAGGTGTCAGATGAAGGAAATATTTGTGCACACAAGCATCTCAGGCTGGGATGGGGAGGAACTAGAAAGGGCAACTTCGGATGCAGTAGGGCGGCATATTCAAAGACTTAAAGGTCTAAATCTCTCCATTTAAGCCCCAGTAAACCCTCTGAGGTAGTGATGCTACCCTTTTCTTTCTTCTCTACAGGCTCAGTGCTGTTGACAGTGGGGGTGCAGACGGGGGCTGTTTCACCAAAGAAAGGCAAGACCGTATCCAACCAAACCATCCATATCCTCTCCCCTCCCTCTGGCTCCCAACCACCCCTGGGATGAAGTCTGAGACTTACCACGAGTTCGCTGAACATGACGTCCAGCTCCTCCACAGGGGGCATGGGTAACGCTGGCTCCATGGTCTGAAGCGCAAAGTTGCTATCATTTCGCAGCCGATACGTGATTTCTGGGTGATCATTGTTTCGGAAACAGCAGAAGATGAATGAAATCCCCCGTCCACCTCTCTTCCTTGGGGCCATAGCTGAATTCTGTTTTATTTCTTGACTGATTAAATTCTGCCAAAAGAGGATATAAAAGAGTTAAGAATACAAAACTGGATAATATATTTCAAGACAGACCAATTCAAGAAAGAGCCCTGTGTACTGAAGGCAATGTCAGAAGGAGCTGACAGCTGGAGACAATGTCCACAGGACATAGAGGACAAGCCCAAGAGGGTCTGAGGGGCCAGCTGAGCCGAGAGCACATGTCCTTCTAGTCATAAGTTGAATGTTTCCTATGACCCACTGCTGAGCAAACAGTACCACCCTTGCCACCCTATGCCCCGGCATTTGCTCCAATCACACTGGGCTCCTGGCCATACTTTTCACATTACCTGCTCTTTCTTGCCAACCCGTGTTGGTATTGTTACCTCCTCCAGGAATGACCTTCTCTTCCTTGCCACCTAGAAGATTTCTACTCATCCTCTAGGGTTTGATTGCAATTTCTCCTTTACAATCCTCAAGTAGAATTAATAATATATATGCTAAGGCACATCTACCTATTCCAGCTCTTGTCACAGTCTAAGATCCTCAGCAGTGTGTCTTCAAGTTAGACCAGGATAACTAAAGGCAGGAGAGAGGGACTCTGTATCAAGTAACTTGGTGGCCCTCGTGCTCCACGCAGCACCAGGAAGACAGAGGCCCTCAGTTAATGTTTATTGTGTTGAATAAATTCATAACAAATGGGGAGTGACTTAACATGAGCTAGGAGGGTCAGAGATTTCCAAACAGAAAAGATCAACTAAGTTCACTGATAGAGAGATGGTTGACTAAATTATAGTATACTCACATAAGAGAACCTAACACACTCACTAAAAAGAACGAGGCATCTGTGCATGTAGATATGAAAAAAAATGCTCAAGATGCTATGTGATGTGTATACTACATACTACAGGATTGCATATTTTAAAGCACTTATAAATACATGTAAGAAATGTTATCAGCAGTAACCTCCAAAATAAAAAGAGGGGATTGGAGAACTACTTTTCACTTCATATCCTTTCAAATTTGAATTTTTACCATAAAAACACTGCAGAATTTCAATCACTGCACAGTCTTTTTTAAGTCACAATTATGTGTATTATCCTAGAAAAATTTCTAAGTTATACTGTCAAGTGAAAAAAAGCAACTCAAAGAATAATGTGTATAACATGTCCCATAACGTCTTTTTAAAACAATCTTACACAAAAACCTAAATAATTTACATGTAAAAACATAGCAAAAGGCCTGGAAAGATACACAGCAATTTCCTAACTCTGAGAGATGAGAGGGATGGGGAATAGGTAAGAATGGAAACATACTTTCTGTGAGATATATATGTATGTATAAATATATATACATATACATTTATGATGAGAGCATATTCATGTATAACTCCTGTAGATTTTTAATTTTTAAAGAGAGATAGGGTTGAAAGGGAAAAAAAAAGGTGGACTATGAATTGACCCTTGGTGAGCTGGAAGGGCAGAGGCTGCTGCTGCTAAATCGCTTCAGTCGTGTCTGACTCTGTGCGACCCCATAGATGGCAGCCCACCAGGCTCCCCCGTCCCTGGGATTCTCCAGGCAAGAACACTGGAGTGGGTTGCCGTTTCCTTCTCCAATGCATTAAAGTGAAAAGTGAAAGTGAAGTCGTTCAGTCGTGTCCGACTCTTTGTGACCCCATGGACTGCAGCCTACCAGGCTCCTCAGTCCATGGTATTTTCCAGGCAAGAGTATTGGAGTGGGGTGCCATTGCCTTCTCCCAGAAGGGCAGAGGAGGAGAGCTACATCTGTGCCGGGAAGATGTGGGGAACACAGGCATGGAGTCCAGGGAGGAGCCACGGGGAGTGAGCGCAGAGGAGGGCTGGTGTGGAGAAGCCACAGCCCAGGCTGAGAGTCTGGATTCACCCCATGAGCAATTTCGAGTCAAACTTCAATGCTGCAACCGCCCTACTCCACTTTCGTTAAAAAAAAAAAAAAAAAAAAAGGTAGAGAAAGCAGATGTGGTTGGGTCTTGATGACTCTCATAGTTCAGAGCTGTGGGCAGGTGACCTTGCTGGAGAAGCTACAGTGACCGCTGAGCACCAAAGAGTGCACTGCAGATGATCAGACCATGCATTCACGTTCCCGACCAGAAAAAAATGCAGCACTGCTGAGACACAGAGCTAACACTACAGCAGGCACTTCTTGAGATGGAAGAGAAAACCTGAGGGGGAGGCAGAGGCCTGCAACTATCCTCTCAAATGATTTCCAGGGGCAGCTCCATAGCAACAGGGTTGGAGCTGTGTCACGTCCCCGCACCCCCTCCCCAGACTGAATTTAAAACCAATGGGAAGAAGCTATAAGGAGACAAAAGGAAGAATTTTCCAATGTCTATGGTTGGGGTAGGATGGAAGTAAGGAGTCCCAGGCTCCACTGTCTTCAGACTAGAGTTACCTGTTAGAAATGCCTAAAGAGTAAGGTACCCCAACTCTCAGATGGGAGAGGGGAGAGAAATCAGAGATTTTCAGTAGGTGTTGATTTGAGCTTCTCACTCCAGCTTCAATTTCAGCAGCTCTGCTTTTATCCTTTTGGATATTGACATATTATCTTATAAAAACATCCTGTGGCTACTCAATGCAATTATAAGAACATGCAAAGGCCACACAACAGCCTCCAAGGGGCATTACAATCTGGCTTCTGACTTCCCCCTCCCGCCATCCCCATCATGTAACGCTCTTTGTATGAGTCATTGCACTTCAACTATACTGGCCATGCTGACTCCTGCCTCAGGGCCTTTGCATCAGCCACGTCCTTGGTCCACATCCTTGACAAGCACGTTCTGGCCACACCTGTGCATGCCTGATTCTTCTTGTCATTAAGACCTCAGCATGAATTCCACTTTCTCAGGAAGCCAACCCAATCACTGTGGCAGATGCCACAGTCCTGTACAATGCTCTGGTCACTATTTCTTTACCTTGTTTGAAGTTCTTCAGGGCAAGTATCACCATTTCAAATTATCCTATGTGGTTATTTCATGGGGCAGGGGCCTTGCACATATTGTTCACTGCTGTGCCCTCAGTACATAATACTACATGGGACACACGTCTCAAATTTAACTAGAAGAACAGTCGACTTTTACATAAAATTTCATTTAAACAAAGGACATTATTTAAAAAAAAAATGTTTCAACTATGAGACATGGGGATGCAAGCCAAGGAGTCCTGAAGCTTTATCTCCAAGATAAAATTTAAATTTTAATTAATTAATTAGTGATTGTTAATAATTATTACTAATTTATTTACTTAAGATTTAAATTAAAAAATAAAAATAAAAAACAATGTATCCATACATTATTTACGCAATTAAAAATAAAAGTGTACACACAAAAGACCAGAAGCAAATGTGTCGACATTTAACAATGGTTAATTCTGGATAATGAAGAAAGGGATGAACTTTGAACTTCGTTCTTGTTAAGTTTTAAAAGTAAAATCCAACTTATGGACTTATGGTGTCTCTTCCAAATCAGAGAATCCAATTCCAGAATCTGTCACCAGTTTTTCTTGACTGTGTAATTAATGCTGCTGCTGCTGCTGCTGCTAAGTCACTTCAATCGTGTCCGACTCTGTGCGACCCCATAGATGGCAGCCCACCAGGCTCCCCCGTCCCTGGGATTCTCCAGGCAAGAATACTGGAGTGGGTTGCCATTTCCTTCTCCAGTGCATGAAAGTGAAAAGTGAAAGTGAAGTCGCTCAGTCGTGTCTGACTCTTCGAGACCCCATGGGCTGTAGCCTACCAGGCTCCTCCGTCCATGGGGTTTCCCAGGCACGAGTACTGGAGTGGGGTGCCATTGCCTTCTCCCTTAACTGCTCTAGCACTTTACTAATGAGTCATCCCAACAACTGTCTGTGCACAGGATTCCAGAAGCACATTCACACACATCACGTCTTTCCATCATCCCCATTTGACAGATGAAATTGAAGAGAAGGCGTGGGAGGAGTGGGGCAATTAGGAACAGAGTCCTTTAAGAGAGATTTGATTTGCTGGTGAAGGTAAAGAGATGCTTATTGGGAAGAGCCTAACTGTTGGGAGTGGGGTAGAGAAGCTTGCAGAGGTCAGAGGACAGGTTGCTTAATTCAGCTGGAATCCAGTCCCCACCCTCTCTCATCTCAAGGCCTCTCTCTCATCTCTCATCTGAATGACCACAGCAGCTTCTTAACTCCTCTTCCTGACCCCAGTCTAGTGGTTGACGAACCTTTTCAGAAAAGGGCCAGAGAGTAAGTATTTTAGGCTTTGTAGGCCGTTAAGCCTCTATCACAATTGTTCAAGCCTGCCACATCATGAGCAATCAGACACCTCTGAACAAGGGTGTGCCTTTGTGTCAATAAAACTTTATTTGTGGACACTAAAACTGAATTTTATGTAAGTTTCTCATGACACAAATATTTATTTTAAACCATTTAAAAATGTGGCCACCATTCTTAGCTCATGGAACATACAAGAATAGGTGGTATGCCCATGTGGGCCCATGGGCTGAGGGCTGCCAATGGCTGCCCTAGTCCATCACATTTATCTATTTAATTCATTCAGTCCAGTGGTCATCAAGTATCAATTAGGTACCAAACACTGTGCACTAAAGAAAAAGGGATGAAAGAGAAAATGCCTTTAGGGAGCTTATTTGATTTGAAGAAAGCAGGGGGAAAAAAAAATCAAGTGAAGTAAAACATAATTACTAATTTTGATTAGTATTATAGGGGATGCAAGAAGAAAATGAAAGAAAATGGTGGTGCTGGTGTTGGTGGGAGGGGACAGCTACTTTAGCAACTGTGATCTGAGAGGGGGCATTTAAACTGAGGCCTAATGGATAAATGGGACCAGCTCTGCAACGTGTCAGGGAAGAGGACTCCAGACTGCAAGAGTGTGAGCAGATACCCAGGGCAGATGGAGACCTTGGCACATTTGAGTCAGGAAGGAAGATAAGTGGGGCTGGAGCATAGTGGGTAACAGGAGTGCCATTGAGAGAGACTAGGCTTCCGGGGGCAGGGGCCTAGACCCTAGGGCTTCGTACAGCAGAGTCAGGGGTCTGGGATTTATTCTCAGCACATCATAAATCCGACTTGTCACTTAGCTCTGCAGCATCTCCTGGATGTGGTCCAACTTCCTGGGCTGGACCACAGGACCCTCCATGGCCTGCCATTGCCTCCTCTATTTCTACCTCTCTTCCCACACTCTGAAGGCTGTGCACCCCACACCCAGCCCACTGTCCACAGCAGTAGTTTCACCTCCAAGCCCATCTCTCCACAGTCCCGTTAACCTAGGTGTTCTCTTCCTTCTTTACTTATTCTCCATTTAACAGTCAAGACCTAATCCAGTACTGCTACTTTTATGAGCCTTAAATGTCCCAGAGGCGATCACACATTTCTTTATACACCCCCAGCATCATATACATAGTTGAGTCCTTTTTTGTCGCTTTTTTAAAAAATTCATGTCTGTTTCCCCCATGAAACTATGAGATCCTGAAGACAGGGACCAAGTTTCATTCAGTCCCTGGCACACAGTATATTCGCAATGTTTGTCGAACGCAAAAGCACAAATGCCTAAGTGAACAGATGGTCTCATCTCTGAACTTCAGCAGAGTGCAACTGGGTGTTCTTCCCACAGTTGCCTCTAGATCTGCTTTTCACCAATGCCAAAGTATTTGAAGGCAATCCGATCACCAAGTGCTTTTTAGCTACTTGTCAAGATTTTTGATGCTGACAGTAGCCCCACAGACAGACTTCATCCTCGGGGGAGGTGTTTACAGCTTCCTTAGAGTGAGAAATTTCTCTCTGGCTGAACTAGCTGGTACTTGGTTTTTCTCCCCATCCTCAAGTAAGCTCCACTGGAAACAGACCTGCTGATAGAATCTTACAGACATTTTCCACACTCCTTACTTCCAGTGAACACTTTGCCCAAGATGTATGCACTTACTCAGCTCTCATACATGAACCTCCTCTACAGGCCAGACTCAGTGTGAGGTGTTCAAGAAATAGATGAAAAACCCTCAGAGATCAGGGAGGTCACACCTAGTTGGGACATTTAGGGAGCAGTGAAGTTGGTCTATCTACTGAAGAGGAAATGTGCAGTTAATGAAACCAGGGACCTGTGTTTGTACATCTTGGCCCCCTTTTAATCAGATCAGCCTGAGGGAAAGGACTAATTCCACCATTTCAGCTGGGCCCTCAACCAGAACACATCTTCTCATCTAAGCTTCTGGCACTGCTGCAGAGGGGAAGAGGGCACTTCTGGGACATCCAATGTGCAATCCATCTATAACATTACAGATGACTATTGCTATGCCGTGCACAAGGAGGCAATTAAAAACCTACTTAAGATTCTGGAGCAGGTGCATTTTGCTTAGCAAAGAATCAGAAATGCAATCCATCTGCGGCCTAGCTCGGAGTCATTCGTACTCCTCTTTACCAAAACAAACAAAACACTCAATGTGATAACAGACCAAAAGTGAGGGCCAAATTTTCTGGAATGTTGATGATGATTATGATGACTGAAAAAAACAAAACCACTAGAGAACAAAAACAGTCCACAAGAAAACCCCCTTCAGTAGTTTTCCTTTGATAATGCCAAGTCACAATACATACGCAACATGGAAAGTTTGTTTTCCACAAAGCTACACACGAACAGTACCCAAAATATGGGGGAAACTGGAAGGTCATGTTGACAAATAGATTTACAATGATACATACATCATTCTGGGCTTCCCCGGTGGCTCAGACGGTAAAGAAACTGCCTGCAATGTGGGAGACATAGGTTCAATCTCTGGGTCGGGAAGATCCCCTGGAGAAGGGAATGGCAACCCACTCCAGTATTCTTGCCTAAAGAATTCCATGGACAGAGGAGCCTGGTGAACTGCAGTCCATGAGGTCACAAAGAGCAGACATGACTGAGCGACTAACACTTTCATTCTTTCATACATCCTTCTAACTGGCTCATCAGGGACTCGTGCCACACATTTATAAGACGGCTGAGGTTACCACTGGCTAAGTTACCAACGTTTTCCTCTAATCAAAGTGGTTACAAGGGAAACAGCTTACCTGCTCAAGGAAGGGAAAAAAGGAGATGGCAAGCTCCTGTCTCCCATTAATTTGGTTAAGCAGTTGAGAGTGTCTGCATGCACTCATGAAGCACAGTGGGGACTATGTCTTTGAGCCCCATGTCTATTATTTTAATCAAGATGGAGAGTATTTCACATTTAATTCTCTAATTATCCTTTCCCCAATAAAATATTGTCATTGTTTATTACAAATGGTTTCTGGAATTTCAGAAACAATGTCACAGGCATAAAAAGGACAAGAAAAAAAAAATTATGCCCCAAGAGCATTTTAAAGAGAAAAGTTGAGAACCCTCAGTTTTAATCATCAAACCTATTATTTTCAGAGCTGCAGTTTACCTCACATTTTGCAGAGGGCCCTGACGTATGACTTGGGTTTCAGCAACATGTTAATGTTAACCCAGTCTATAAAGACAAACTGAAATGTGGGGGTTAAACACAAGAAGCTACAACTCAACAGCCAGCTTTATCACATCAAAGCTCTCTACTATTCCATGAGGCCAAGTTTTGCTTTCAGTGAATATGTAACAGAATGCAACTTTCCTAAATCACCTAGCAGCTCTTTCAGCAACAGTATGACAGTAAGCTATCACAGTCACCAGAAAAGAGTACTTGTTCATTTCAGGACACCAGCAATCACCTGTTGTCTATATGCTCTGGTCCTCTGCTGATCCACCTGAAATAACCCCCAAAGGTCAGAGTCCTCACCACTACAGGGCAGTCTTTTTATTTAGTTTCTCAGTCGTGTCCAACTCTTTGGGACCCCATGGACTGTAACCTGCCAGGCTCCTCTGTTCATGGATTCCCAGGCAAGAATACTAGAGTCGGTTGCCATTTCCTTCTCCAGTGGATTTTCCCGACCTAAGGATTGAACCAGCATCTGCTGCATTGGCAGGTGGTTTCTTTACTGCTGAGCCACCAGGGAAGCCCCACAGGTCAATAAAGAACCTCTTAATGTGTCTCCCCACTGAAATGACCATACTTTAGGTACTTACGATCTCAGACTTTCTCAAGCAAGTAGACAACCCTTTGGTGCCATCTACACAGCAAATGCAAATGAAATTAAAAAGACACCATCCTAAAAGAACAACAATACTAGGCATTTTTGGAAACAATTGAAATAATTCCAATAAATTCTGACAGAGAAGAGGGTGGACAGATATATACAGTCGACTCTTGGACTACGAAGGGGTGAGGGGCTCTAATCCTCCACACTGTCGAAATTCCGATTGTTATTTATAGTCAGCCCTCTGTATACTTGGCTCCCCCTGCATCCATGGTTCTGCACACGAGCATCCAACTAACTGCGGATCATCCAACACTGTCATATTTACTGCTGAAACAACTCCATGGACAAGTGGACCTGGGCAGTTCAAACCTGTGTTGTTTGAGGGCCAACTGCACTTGGTTTGAACAATTATGTTTTCCAAATCTTCAAGCAAAGTTTCATGTGATTTAGAGAGGATAAACTAGGGGTACTCTAAGCCAAAAATTCATGACACATCCTCCTAGTAATGTTAAGTCCTTTTCCCCAGTGAAGCTATAAGATGTGGTCCTCTGGAAAAGTGACTATTGCTACTGACCCTCATAGCCCCAAACCAGACGCTGTTCAACCTCACTCCTTCTCAAACTACATTTTACCATCAAGGCCAAGTATGGGTATAATTTTTATTTCTACACAAGCCTCCATGGAAAATAACGTCTCTTGGCATTGTAGGGAAACTACAGGTCTCTGGACTGAAAATTAAGAAATAAAAACTCGCCTCGAGGTTTACGTGTTTTCATGTTTCCTGAAAGCAAATTTTAAAACTCACTGATTACATTTCATCTTTTCATGTTCTTCTAACTACTTTTATGCCAAGATCACAAGTGCAACAAGAGGAAATAAAACAAAACACCATGCAGAACAAAAGTTCTTGGTTAAAATTAGCCTCACTCTCTGGTAACTATTAAGAAACTCTCATCTTTTTCATGGTAAACATAGCTTTTCAGTTAGGGGAAAACGGATGAGCAGATACAATATGACAGGCAGCCGTGCGTGAAGTCACGACCTGGGTTCAGATACCAGCTCACTTTTTTTGGCGAGTGACTTTAAAACAGACTTCAGCATCCTGAAGTCCTCTATAAATGTTTGATGGATTTTAAATGGACATCACAAAAGGAAATGAGAACTACATTAAAAAGTTGGAAGGTGGGTTTATATTTGTTAGCTACTGTTTGGTGGAAATATGTTAACCAGATTCCTCTCCCTGACATTCCTGTGTGTATCAGCAGAACAAATTCCTGGAATGAGACGGATTTAATCTCTATAGGGTAGTTGGTTGTCACCACTAAATCAAGCTCTCTGCAGGTTAGTCAGCTTATCTGCAAATTGTGGGAAAGTCTCTGAGGGTTTGGGGGCAGCGTAGAAAAGGCATTAAAAAAATTAGCCTTCTTGTATATTTTGAAGCACTCAACAGTTTCATATTTCGATCTAACCACGTACACAAAAGTTACCACACAGCACACCCAGCTGAGTCACTGCAACGATGCTGACATTTACAACACTGACCTGATTCCTATTCACATTTTCTTCAATCACTGATCTCATCTATTTATTATTCTACTTGTGACATCTGAAGGCAGCCTCTCCGCCCAGGAAAGTCATTGTGAACCGGTCACCAAGGTAGAAAACCTACTGCAAGCACCTGGGGCCATTGGCTTTCCCAGTGTTGCCTCAGAAAGAACATTCTGAACAAGCGTGAACACAGCCACAGTTTGCCATCATAGGTGTGAAAAATGTTTATGGAAAGCTAAGTACATGGTGATTCTTGGGTTCCAAATTACAGTGTGGTGAGCTGTTTACTAGATAGATGCTGAGTCTCTCCACACCCCTGCTGCTCCGAGGGGCTCATTTTGGGCCAGGCCAGCACCACACCTATGCTCGGGCTGTTCCTAATGAGTCCTGCTCATGATGAGGAGACAGCAGCCACCCAGAAACAACGAATCAGACGATGGAGTCGCATTATGAAAACTGAAACTCCCTTCAAAAGAAGTACGCTACCCTTCATAAAAATTCTACCTATAAATTTTACATAACAATTCTTCAAGAGAGGTTTATGGAAAGATGATTATAAAAGCTTCCATGGAAGGCAAGCCCAGGTATAGAAAGAAGGTAGTAAAGAGGCACTCTGGCCTCCAGTGTTCAGGTCTTGTGTGGTTCTGGTGTGTGTACGTGCATGTGTGTGTTAGTCACTCAGTCGAGTCCAACTGTTTGCACGCCCCTGGGCTGTAGTCTGCCTGGCTCCTCCATCTACGGGATTTCCCAGGCAAGAACACAGGAGTGGGTTGCCATTTCCTTTTCCAGGGGATCTTCCTGACTCAGGGATCGAACCTGGGTCTCCTGCACTGCAGGCAGACTCTTTACCCTGTGAGCCACCAGGGAAGCCTGGCTCTGGTGAGTGCCGTTCTCAAATCAGAACTGCCCAGCCCCTTGAGAGACACGCATGCTTCTAATGATGAGAAGTACAGGCAGGAATTCCATGTCAGCCTATGAAACTAAGGTCCAAAGACACAGTACTCAAAACACCTAGCGAAAAAAAGCTTTGACATAGGATTTCCCCAGTCTCCCTTCATGATAGGAACCTCCATAAGCACTTAGACATACAACCTTCCAAAATCAGAACAAACATTTTTCATAACTGGGGTGGGAACAAGGCAGGTGAGGGAGAAGACCAGTTTAAAAAAAAAAAAAAAAAGGCAACAAAAAACCCTCTGCCCAACAATGGGCAATCTAATAATCAGAGAAGGGGAAAATCAATTGTATCACAATCTGGCAGTATCTTTTATTGTTTCTAATGCACTCGCCCATTGATCCACAACTAAGAATTCCTAGATTCCATCAGTTCATTTCAGTTCAGTCGCTCAGTCATGCCCAACTCTTTTCGACCCCATGGACTACACCTAGATTTCACATGCAGGAATTAACCTACCCACATACTTACACATGAGCACAGAGAAATATTAACAAGAATGTTCACTATAACATTATGACAGAAAGAAAACAGGATCCATTACTTGTAATAGAGAATATCTAATGTCCTTCAAAGGGGGATTGTTTCAATAAATGTTGGCACATCCACAGTATAAATCACTGGTTCTCATACTCTGATACCCAGGCTTTATACTACACCAATCATATGAAACTCTCCGGTACTGGGGGCTTGGATAATTTTTCAAATTTCACAGGTGATTCCAATGTGCAGGCAATTTTGAGAACTAGTATTATAGAATCTGGCTTCCCTTGTAGCTCAGACAGTGAAGAATCTGCCTGCAATGCAAGAGACCTGGGTTTGGTCCCTGGGTAAGGAAGATCCCCTGGAGAAGCAAATGGCAACCCACACCAGTATTCTCGCCTACAGAATTCCATGGACAGACCATGGGGTCACAAAGAGTCGGACATGACTGAGCAACTAACACACACATTATAGAATCCTATGCCTGGTTTCAAAGAATATGCTAGATCCACAGATACTGACAGGGAAATATCTTACTCAGAGTGGGGAAAAAAGAAATTAAGTTGAATAATACATATACATCACCATTTATGTCAAAACTGCGTTTGTAGCTACACATAAGCACACACACACACACACATACCCCTCTACCTCTATATATGTGAATGCATAGAAATGCTTCCGGAATTGGAAGTATTAATTTTAAGGTCGCTAAAGTATTCAGCCAAATGCTTGGCACATGGTAGATGCTCAATAAATGGTGGCTATTACTTCCACACGTGTCCAAGTTTGGGGGAGCCTACTGGAATAGTTTCATGTGGATAATGAACTCTTAAATGCATCATGCAAATTCAAGTTTTCTATTGAAAGTAGAAAGTCTGCAAGACTTCTCAATAAAACTCCATCAAAATTTTAAGTATATACCTGAATAACTTGTTAATAGTCATACCTATTCTTTTACTAAAAATTACAGCTTGCTTTCTGCATACCTTCAACCCACGCCCCCAAATGAGACAGCTTCATTGTCAATATTATATTGATTTAGAGTCATTCTATGTCAGCCAACGACTTCCCTGGTGGCTCAGAGGGTAAAGCATCTGCCTGCAATGAGGGAGACTCGGGTTCGATCCCTGAGTTGGGAAGACCCCGGGGAGAAGGAAATGGCAACCCACTCCAGTATTCTTGCTTGGAGAATCCCATGGGCAGAGAAGCTTGGTAGGCTACAGTCCATGGGGTCACAAAGAGTAGGACACGACTGAGTGACTTCACTTTCACTTTCATGTCAGCCAACAAATCTGAAAATGTCAATGTAATGCAAGATGCAACCTTGATGAACACACAGAAGAAGAATATTCCCAAGCCTGCAAGCACCAGCTATAGGAATAACAACGTGACAAACTTTAAACAAACAAAAAAAAGTTTTGCTATAAATTCTGCAGACTGCAAGAGGAAATTGGAGAATTCTGGTTCACTAAAGTCATGTTGAAACTTCATTTGGTCACAGAGCTGGTTAGAAGAGAGGGTGGGAAGTTCGATTATTTGTTCCATTTATTTGCCTCTGTTTCAGTTATATTTCTATTGTAGATCGGAAATCACAAGGTATAACAAATAGAACCAGCAAACTTTGGAAGGAAGAAAACTTAGTACTTGGTATGTTTTTAAGATGGCATCAGATATACTTTAAATTTTTTTAAAAGGTAATAAATTCAGTACAATTTTCAAAATTCTTCTCTACTTTTAGGTACTTTGAAAAGGTATACATATTCCATATTTACTTGGGTGCTGAATGTTTGGCTACAATAACATTAAAGTTGGTTTCTAACAATATTCTCTCAAGGACATGTTCCTGAGGTTCCATTTTTTAAAGGTGAAATGGTTGGGGTCCTCCTTATCAATAAATAAAAAATGGAATCACATTGCTTGTAGAACCAAATGAAAACATGGTGACTGTATGAATTTATAAGGCAAGAAATGGTCTTTCTAGAACCACATTAAGATTTTATGAAACTGAGGTCTGAATGCTGACAACAGTCCTATAAGATAAGATTCTACTGCCTGGTCACACTTCCCAAAAGTTTATGTCATTGAAACCTGATTTCTTCAAATATCACTAAATATTATTCATTGCAAACAGCTGGAAAGAAAATAAATCATTCTCAGAACAGCAAAATGATTACCAGTATACTAGTATCATTCCCAGGGAAATAAAGTTACCATTACTTTGGAAGCAAATGCCTACTGTAAAAGTGAAAGTAAAACGGATTTTTCTGAGATCATTAGAAGACACTAAAATGTAAGCATGCACAGCTCATAGACAATGATGACAAGGTCTGAACAAATCAGCATCAGTCAATATGACATGCCTATCAAGCTTTGGGAAAATAGTAAAGACAAGAGACACTTATTCTGATATCTGTTAATAGGCTGCTCTGGCAATTGAGTTCCAAGTCACTTCCAGAAATCTCAGCTGGCCTGGGAGAACTGGATAATGATGCCATTTCTGGGTGATAAGAAGCCATCCAAAAGCAGAGCCTTGAAGAAGTACAAAGACAAGGTACATGCTCTCAGAAAAACAGTGTCTTCCTTTCAATATGCACTTCAAAACTGTCTAACCTATACACAAAGCAATTAAAATAGACCTTGAAGATGAGGGAAAAGGTAAAGTGAGAGCTAGGTGGGAATATATCAAGGACACAAGTGCATATGTGTTGAGTGAGTGAACTGATAAATACATCAGTAAATACATCTCTTTTCATTAAACAAAGCTAACAGTCAACCTCAATAGAAACTACCGGCAGCTACAATAGAGTATGTCTTCTTATTGGTGATTTCTCTCTGTATGATAAATATCCTTGAGAAGTTATGCACATAGCCAAATAAAGAATTCTGAAACTGCAGGACTCAAACAAAGAGTGAGGAAGGATCCTTTTTAAATTTTCATCATTAATTACTCTACAGGGATGACCACACTCCTGATTTAAACCCAGGCCAGAAAAAAGTTCTCCTACCATCATCAAAAGGAAAGTGTGAAGGAAGTTGATACTATCCAATATGCCCCCTCCACCCAACTCTGTAATTTCCTACATAATTAGGTGAAAGTAGTAATTGCTTTATTGGGTAATTTAAGAAGACTAGACAGTAAAGAGACTGCTTCTCTTACAAAATTTGTTCTCAATGAAATAACAAGAAAAGCTCTGTTTTAAATTGTTACTTCATCTCAAGTACCAACCTTGGAGTAGTTGGACTGAGGTTAATATGTGGACTTCATATTCTGTAAAACAATACTAAACAGCCAAAAGATATCATATGGTTAAATATGGGAAGCTATCACTAAAAGACTGGTTAAAAGATTTAGAGTACCTCTCAACATAATGAAATACCATACAGCCATTAAAAAGAACGAGCCATGTTTCTGATGTTCAGAGGTATAAAATATATTAAATAAAAAGTCTAATTTCCATAATAACTATGGTATATCATAAACATAGGAAGGCTATGCTTATTTAAACATGCACATGATAAAATAGCAGATACAAAAGCCAATGAAGAGTAGCTCTTTGGAGAATAAAATGAAGATGGGAGAAGAAGAGGGCTTGCCTGCATTTGAAAAGTGAAAGTGAAAGTCACTCAGTCCTGTCTGACTCTTTGTGACCCCATGGACTACATAGTCCATGGAATTCTCCAGGCCAGAATACTGGAGTGGGCAGCCGTTTGCTTCTCCAGGGATTCTTCACAACCCAGGGATCGAACCCAGGTCTCCCGCATTGCAGGCAGATTCTTTACCAGCTGAGCCACCAGGGAAGTCTTTGCATTTAGTTCCTTCTATTTTATTTATTTACTTTAGCATGGACTTGGAGTACGGTTTTTGCCTTAATTATCCAGCTGTTTCTGAAAGTTTAGCAATATTTGTTTGTAAACTAGTCTTTTTAAAAATTAAATAACTCTGAGTTATCAACCCTCTTTAACATGCCAGGCACTTTCAATGCCCTTTACATTCATTCATTATCTTGGTTAATCAAAGAGGTAAGCCACGAGTCCTTAAGTGTCTCTTTTCGTCCTTCTGGGACCACAGTTCAGTTCAGTCACTCAATCCTGTCCGACTCTTCGACCCTATAGACTGCAGCATGCCAGACTACCCTGTCCATCACCAACTCCCAGAGCTTGCTCAAATTCATATCCATCGAGTTGGTGATGCCATTCAACCATCTCATCCTCTGTTGTCCCCTTCTCCTGCCTTCAATCTTGCCCAGCATCAGGGTCTTTTCAAATGAGTCAGTTCTTCCCATCAGGTGGCCAAAATATTGGAGTTTCAGCTTCAGCATCAGTCCTTCCAATGAATGTTCAGGACTGATTTCCTTTAGGATGGACTAGTTGGATCTCCTTGCAGTCCAAGGGACCCTCAAGAGTCTTCTCCAACACCACAGTTCAAAAGCATCAGTGCTTCGGTGCTCAGCTTTCTTTATAGTCCAACTCTCACACACGCACATGACTACTGGAAAAACCATAGCTTTGACTAGATAGATCTTTGTTGGCAAAGTAATGTCTCTGCTTTTAAATATGCTATGTCGGTTGATCATAACTTTTCTTCCAAGGAGCAAGCGTCTTTTAATTTCATGGCTGCAGTCACCATCTGCAGTGATTTTGGAGCCCCCAAAATAAAGTTTGTCACTGTTTCCATTGTTTCCCCATCTATTTGCCATGAAGTGATGGGACCGGATGCCATGATCTTAGTTTTCTGAATGTTGAGTTTTAAGCCAACTTTTTCACTCTCCTCTTTCACTTTCATCCAGAGGCTCTTTAGTTCTTCACTTTCTGCCATAAGGGTGGTGTCATCTGCTTATCTGAGGTTATTGATATTTCTCCCAGCAATCTTGATTCCAGCTTGTGCTTCCTCCAGCCCAGCGTTTCTCATGATGCACTCTGCATATAAGTTAAATAAGCAGGGTGACAGTATACAGCCTTGACGTACTCCTTTTCCTATTTGGAACCAGTCTGTTGTTCCATGTCCAGTTCTAACTGTTGCTTCTTGACCTGCATACAGATTTCTCAGGAGGTAGGTCAGGTGGTCTGGTATTCCCATCTCATGAAGAATTTTCCACAGTTTATTGTGATCCACACAGTCAAAGGCTTTGGTGTAGTCAATAAAGCAGAAATAGATGTTTTTCTGGAACTCTCTCTCTTTTTCAATGATCCAAAGTTTGTTAGCAATTTGACCTCTGGTTCCTCTGCCTTTTCTAAATACAGCTTGAACATCTGGAAGTTCACAGTTCACGTACTGTTGAAGCCTGGCTTGGAGAATTTTGAGCATCACTTTGCTAGCGTGTGAGATGAGTGCAACTGTGAGGTAGTTTGAACATTCTTTGGCATTGCCTTTCTTTGGGATTGGAATGAAAACTGTCCTTTTCCAGTCCTGTGGCCACTGCTGAGTTTTCCAAATTTGCTGACATGTTGAGTGCAGCACTTTCACAGCATCATCTTTTAGGATTTGAAATAGCTTAACTGGAATTCCATCACCTCCACTAGCTTTGTTCATAGTATTGTTTCTTAAGGCCCACCTGACTGCATTCCAGGATGTCTGGCTCTAAGTGAGTGATCACACCATCGTGGTTATCTTGGTCATGAAGATCTTTTTTGTATAGTTCTTCTGTGTATGCTTGCCACCTCTTCTTAATATCTTCTGCTTCTGTTAGGTCCATACCATTTCTGTCCTTTATTGTGCTCATCTTTGCATGAAATGTTCCCTTGGTATCTCTAATTTTCTTGAAGAGGTCTCTAGTCTTTCCCATCCTATTGTTTGGGGCCACTGCCCATTGTCAATGAATATCTGTTCCTTGGCCCTGGCTCACAGAGTGCTTTCATTTTGCACTTTTTCACTTTACCACACCCACCCCTACAATTGTTAGTTCTCCAAATGAAAACAATCTGTTCAACGGTAAAACACCAATATGAACAATGACTTTTTTCCTTTAAACTTATAATTAATTTAGAATGGTGGGGGGAGTGAAGGGGAAACTATCAAAAAGAAGACTGTCTCTCATCACCATAGCAACAGAATGCATAGCTGTTCCTTTTTACCAAAATTGTATAATTGTGAATCTTCTTAAAGATTTTTATTTATAATCTTAAAGATTTTCTTCAATTTTTTTTTGCTACAAAAGTAAATATTGCTACCTTTATCTTTAGAACATATACTCCTCAGGCAGCAGGTCCAGAAACATTATATAAAAAACTAAAAGTGTCTAATTAAGGAATTTTTTGTTAGGTATTTATCGGCAAGTTTGACCCAAAAGGAAAGAATTTGCTTAGTAATCCAAAACCCCACCTCCTAAAGCTCAGTTCTGAAACTATTGAAAGAGCACTACAGTGTATCCTGTTACATTCATGGCTTCTAACCAACCTTAAATAAGCAAGCAAATACAGTAATGGAAAGAATAAATTACAAAAGGGCACCAATGGAAGCATCATAGCCAATCCCCAAAAGATGAAGGCAAACATTGGTAACTTTTTAAAGAAGGATGAGAAAATTAATGCCAAAACAAGAGGTTGTTGGTATTTAGTGCTAAGTTGTGTCCAATTCCCTTGAGACCCCATGGACTGTAAGCCCGCCAGGTCCCTCTGTCCATGGGACTTCCCAGGCAAGAAAATAGGAGGTAGTACAACACTAAAAGAGATCTAAAAATAGTCCAGAGGGTTAGGCTTTACATTTCAAGGGAGCATTCAATCTACTTGAAGACATGACAGAAAAATGTTTAACCCTTACTTACACATGATTGCTACATATATGCCATCACCTTTCCCCTGCACTCAATGTCTTTTTTTTTATTCCTCCTAAAATCATCACTTACCTTACCTTACACTCTCCATTCCGTGAAAATAACCCACCAAGACAGCCTGTTTTTGTTAGATCTCCCTTCTACTCATCAGCAGTAACCAGAGCTGTGGCCAGTGTTCTTGCTAACCTGGCTACTGGCTCCTCCGTGGTTCCTCCCCTTCCACCGCCCCACCTCACTGGCTGGTGGCAAGTGTAAGGGAAGAGCCAGCTCATTTGTGGAAAAACATGCTGGTTAACAACCATACTTGCTCATACTGGAACAGTCACAGGACAGAGAGGCCCACAGATACCCAACCTACACACAAACACATACACGTTAAACTAGTTCTGCCTTGTAGACAATCCACAGGCAGTCACGACTCACCCCCTTCCCACACAGGTACACACCAACCCCAAATTCACAATTCTGCATGTGTGATCACTTACACATTTTCATCCATTCATTCATGGGCCAACGGTGTGCCCGATTCCCTGTTGTGGGTTGGGATACGAGTATGAACAGAGCGGATGTGGACCTTGCCCTAGCAGAGCTGGTCCACTGGCACCCGACCCCTGGCTGTTCCAGCCATTGCAACATTCCAGACTCTGGCTCAGAGAAGACAGATGGGGAGTGAGTGGAGGGAGGGGTCAGTTTGTCAGCCCATCTTCAGGACAAATATCTTGCTTGCTTCAAGTAGCAATTCACTTTTACTGGAAACTTTCATGTTTCCTGAAATTTGAAGCACACAGGAGAGGAGGAAGTAGAAGTAGAGGTGATGTGTATGTTCCTGAGGAACAGGGGACAAAGAGATACCCTTGGAGGGCTAATGTTCAGAACTTCAAATAAGACCCTGGACTCCCACTTCCCCCCATGAAAGATTAACTGCTATGGGGATCACACTACCCACAACTACAAAAATACATCAAACTGAGAAAATGAAATTCCAGGTGAGGTGAGCCCTACTAACCACCCCACCTTGTTCCAGACAGTAGTGCAGGAAGAGGAAACCCAAGCCACATTCAGGGCTCTTGCTGAGATGCAGAGTCAAAGTTGGGGGACGTTGAGACAACTAGAGCTCTGGAAATCTGCCAAGAAGTCCCCTCAAAGCTTCAGCTAAGGACTGCTTTGCACGTGGACCTAGGATCCACACAGGGCTGGGAATGATTTGCATCCCCATCAGCCTCACAAGACACAGCTCAGACTGCCTAAAACATCAGGGGGAGTCACCAAAATGGTCCTAGGCTCAGGCTGCTCTGGAAAAAGCTTGACAGCAACCTTAAAAGGGTCATTGAGGAACTTAACTCTGTGCCAGAACAAAGGCCAACACTTTTCAAAGGAAGTCTTTCAGGCAGGGAGAAATTGATACCAGACAGAAATGTGGATCCGCACAGAGCGATGAAGAATGCTGGAAATGGACAGCCTCAGGGCAAACGGAAAACCAGACGCCGCCTCAGAGTTTCCAGAGCTACTGACCAGGAGGAGGTGCTTTTGTAGAAGTCCACTGATGATACCAATGGGGTCAGAAGGTCAGGATCAAAGCAGTTCCCAAGTTACTACTTATTGCTGTTGTTCAGTCACTAGGTCATGTCTGACACTTTGTAACCCTATGGATCACAGCACACCAGGCTCCCCTGTTCTTCAGTATCTCCTGGAATTTACTCAAATTCATGCCATTGAGTCAGTGATCCTTCTCATCCTCTACCGCCTCCTTCTCCTTCTGCCTTCAATCTTACCCAGCATCAAGGTCTTTTCCAATGAGTCAGTTCTTCACATCAGATGGCCAAAGTACTGGAGCTTCAGCTTCAGCGTCAGTCCTTCTAATGAATATTCAGGACTGATTTCCTGTAGGATTGACTGGTTTGATCTTGCTGTCCAATGGACTCTCAAGAGACTTCTCCAGCACAATTTGAAAGCATCAACTCTTCAGTGCTCAGCCTTCTTTATGGTCCAACGCTCATGTCCATACATGACAAGAGTACTACTCACTATTTCTAACCTCAGTCAGCCTCCTGATGCTCTCAGGCCACGATGTCCTGAGGATGAAACTCTACCTTGAACCATCCTCACATTAGATAATGACTGTGAAAGTGCTTTGGAAATTTTAAGGATTCAGCACATAATTACTGAGTGCTTTCTATGTACGTTTCTAAGCCAAACCCTATATGTCTGGGCCTCAGTTTGCTCATTGTAAAATAAAGATAATAATAGTAGCCAGGCTGCAGGGCTAATGTTTGAATTAAATAGGTAAATATATATGTAAAGTACAAAGAATAATGTCTGGCCATAGTAAGTCCTTATAGATGTATTTTTATTACCATTATTATTACTAGTATTATACTATACCGCTACTAATAATTAACGTTATTAGGCATATGATGATGAAAGGGGTCAATTCAGTTCTTGACCTCCAAGTTTATATTTGAGCTGTGTCATAAGGAAAACCATGTTCTGGAGAAAATATGTTAAAAATTTTGCCTGAAAAAAACTATGAAGATAGCTGAGGTGCGGTGGTGGCGAGGGGGAGATACTAGTAAGAAGGGAGACCTAGACCTAATCCCAGCACTAGCCCTTAAGTAACTCTGTGACTCTGGTTATTTAGCCTGTTGGAGCCTTAGTTAATCCTTAAAGAGGTAGGATGATGATCTTTAAGATCACTTCCAGTTCTAGCATCTGAGGAAGTAGACCAGAGGATCCACTTTAGACACACATTTTTCCTGCCTTTTGAGCAATTTAATCCTCAGAGTGTCAAATCCCAACATAGAAAATAATTAATTCTAAGGAAGGGAAGTTTATGATTTAAGAAAGAAAAAAGAAGAAATAAGCTCTAGACCTAGGATTTATAGTCTGCACATAACTGCCAAACCAAGAACCAAGACCACTTGATTCATCCCTCTAAAAATGGGAAGGAGGACTTCCCTGGTGGTCCAGTGGTTAAGAATCCACCTACCCTTGCAGGGGACCTGGGTTCGATCCTTGGTCTGGGAAGATCCCACATGCCGCAGAGCAACTAAGCCCATGTGCCCCAACTACTGCCCCCCACACCTAGAGCTGTGCTCCGCACTAAGAGAAGCCACCACAGTGAGGAGCCCTGCACCAGAAGGGACAGTACCCCAACTCACTACAACTAGAAAAAGCCTGGGTGCAGCAGCAAAGACCCAGTGCAACCAAAAATTAATTTTAAAAATAAAAAATAAAAATGGGAAGGAGTGCAACAGCCCACTGTTTCTACCCATTGCTGGGCAAGCCATCATTTTGATCTTTGAGAAGTCAAAGAATATATCTAAAGGAAGCAAAGAACTCTTCCTTCCGGTTCTAACATTTGAATTGGCTCCAATGAAACAGAAGTCACTCTCCTGTTTACAGTTCCACAATTAAGAGGAAACATGGTAGTACACTGGGAAGTGAATGTTAGCCGTTCAGTCGTGTCCGACTCTTTGGGACCCCACGGACTGCAGTTCACCAGGCTCCTCTGTCCATGGAATTCTCCAGGCAAGAATACTGGAGTAGGTTGCCATTCCCTTCTTCAGAAGATCTCCCCGACCCAGGGATCAAACCCGGGTCTCCTGCATTGCGGGCAGATTCTTTACTATCTGAGCCACCAGGCAAACCCTGGTAGTACACTGTAGAAGTTCCTTATGCTAAGAAAACAAGAAGAAATATGGATAGCTTCTTCTATCCACTACTTACCACAACTGGTACCCAGCATGTACCACAACTGATATACTATAGACTACAAACACAAAAGCTCCCACAAAATTAACCAGGTCAAATCTTACAAAGCACAGATAATTTTAGCCATGTCTCAGAAATAAGTGTTTTCCTTATTGGTAAATGCCATTCAAGAAAAGGTTACACTGGAAGAAATAGGAAGTGGTAGAACCCTAAGAGAATGAATCTATGGCTGGTCTTCCAAAGTAACACACAACAGCATATGGGTGTGCATGCACACACATGTACACAGAGTACAATTTGAGAGTGCACTGTGTCTGTCTTTGGGACCTCTGATCACTAACCCTAAGGGGCATGTCTCTAACCTATCTGCCCACTTTGCACATCTTTGGGAAGGGCTTAATCTCTCCCCCAGGTGATTCTAATGGAGTAATCAACAAGTGGTCCTGTCTCTTCTCCACCCATAGAGGTGGGCACGTGGCATTGGTTTGGCCAATTAAGGTACTCCACCCCCTGGACTGAGTGACTGATCTAGGATGGGCACACAACACAAAGAAGACCAAAGGTCTTTATATGGATGGATGCTATAGATGAGAGGACTGCTCTTTCCTAGAATCACAAGATAAAAGGACCACATACACCTGGAATTTACACTAGCTGCTTTTTCCACCATGTGTTAGAAAGTGCCCAAGAACAAAAGCAGCATAGACAAAAGCAGGTGTGAGAGAACAGGACAAGGGGCCTCGGGAGACAAGGAGGCTTTAATGACATCATTGAACTACTAGATCCAGCTGAGCCTCAAGCCAAATATCCCTTGACCTTTTGCATGATTCAATGAAGCTCCCTGCCCCATTCCCTGAGGCCAATTTAAGTGGGATTTCTGTCCCTTAACAATGCAAAGAACACTGATTCCTGCTCTACTTGACTAAATAAAATGGAAACTGCCAATTGCTGAGTACCCCCAAAGTGCGAGATCACGTGAGACATCAACATGCATCATTTCAGCTCATTTTTATGGCCATGCTAGGAAGCAGCTATCACAGTTTTAGATACCAAGAACATCCAGAAAACTAGATGTCAGAAAGGGTTTAAACCCTGTCTCACATCAGCCTATTCTCTTTCTATGTACAACACCCCCTCAAACCACAAACTCTTTCAAGCATTACTATTTTCCAAGAATCAACCTAATAGTCAACCTAACAATCAAGTCACAAATCCAAACACAAATGTCTCATTTTAGAAAAGACTCCAAAGATTTTGCTGCTCACAAATCAGTATGACTAATGTAACACCTCTTTTCTCAAAGGGTTCCTATTTTAGAAACAAATTTTGCAAGAATGACTTTCTAGGACTCTTAAATAAGTCTATGAGGGACTTGTTCCTTGAAGCTGGGGAAGTATATAGTGCTGAAAAGACAGAGTTACTAGAATATAAAAGTCATCATCACTGCTAGGCAGGGAACATTCAGAAGTTACCACCACTATTTCCCTTTCTCAAATAGGCCACAACTCTATTTCAACCATTCATCTCTACCTCTGTAGCTAGCAGTAGAGTCTGAGAGAGAAGCTGCATGCCAGAGAAGGAATATAACAAGGGCAAGGAGAAAAGAAAAAAAAAAAGCAGGTCAAATATGAAAAGTCCACCATTGAGCCTGCAAAAGAAAATGTCACAGGGAAAGGTATCAAAGCAGTTGCACACAGTGAGAAAGAAGAGACTGCAGAAACTGGAAAAGGTCAGGGGTGGTAAGTAAAATACAGTGTCCTGCACTGGGTATAAAATTAATTTAGTTATCTCTCTCTCTCTTTCTACCTATAAAAAGAACTATCAAGGCAATAAGTAAACTGTGTTTAACTATTAGGCATCACTACATGATATTTTACTTGTATTATTAAGATACACTTGACTGTATTCATCTATAATACATAATACACATATATTACTGTATATGAATTATTTTTCTTGTCCTAATTACATATGCAGTATCGAATTTTCAGAGTTAATTGCACTGACCCTCTTGTCTTTTCCTCCCAGTCTCTCTAGATTCATTACTTAATCTATTAACAACTTATATTTTCCAATATTTTATTCTTATATCTAAACTATCCCTCATGATATAATGAATGTATTTTCACTTTATTAGGCTTTATCATTACAGGGTAATAATCTTAGATGTATTAACATTTGGAAATTTCTATTATAAAATTAGTGGGTGATTTGAGGAAAACTGTTTTCTGGGTGGGGGAAGAGTTGCTTTGTAGTTTGTTTCTTGTTTTGGAAAGGTTTCTTGATCTTCAACACCACACTTTTGACAAATGGACATATTCATACTTATGATGAATAAAGTGAATTAAAAATTAAAAAAAAACCTATTAGGCTTACTTTTTGCAGGATTTGGGTGGAACAGGTAAGACCTTGAGGCCCTTACTTGGGTAATAGTCAATGGTCCTAATTATAGGTTGGATTACTTTTCATAGAACCACAAAAAATCTAAGTGTTAAAACCATAGGGTGTAACCCTCCTTTATAACATGTAATATATTCCCTTAGTAATTTACAGTCTTCTAAGTACTTGAATATGCACAGTATCATTTGATTTTCCCAACAAATTTTTCCTGAAAGAGGAAGAGAGAGGCATAGGCAATCATATATTATCTTTATATCTACTTTACAGTTGAGAAACTTCTTTGAGCACTAACGTGACCTCCACGAAGTCAAAACAGTCCTGAGCAGCAGAGCAGACACTGGAATTCAGGCTTCCTTTCCCCCAATACTCTGCACTGACATCCTGCCCATCCTACAATCATCTCAGAAAGAGTCGCCTGAGGCTTTCACTGAAAGGCTCTGACGGAAGAAATATCATTTAAATTATGTGTGAAATAGATGATGACTATGTGCCATCAAAACATTTGATGTTTTAGAGGGTAATACACTGTACACCCAGGAGGTGTCTAGATCAGCAGAAATCATACAAATGTAAATATTCCAGTGTTTTATTGAGTCAACTACAGCTTTACTCCCTCTCCCATTAAGAAGCTGTCAGGGGTTATATGAAAAGGATTAGGAATACTAAAATTGAACAAGCCATCCTCTGTGCCTTTTAGAAGTCAAGTAGATAAAACGGAGAGTCTGCCCGGCAGATATGCATGGAGAACACAGGGGAATGATAAACTATACCCATGACTGTCTGGATAGGGTAGGAGACAATGAGAGAAACCACACTTGGTTCCAGGCATTCCGGAGCTTATAGTCTAACAGAAGATAGCCTCATGAGCACAGCAAAATACACAGCTCTAGATATAACTGCCACAAAAGAGATATCAAGTATTTCAGAGATTCAGAGGACCTTAAGGGCACTTCCAATTAGGATGACCTCAGAAATTTTTGAAACAGATGAAATATGAATGGGTCTTCAGAGAACTGTTACATCTTGGCAGAACAGAAGGAAGGGGCCTCAAACACCAGCTGCCTGCTCCCTGTAGAGAGGCGTCCTGAGAAGCTCTGGGTTCCATGTGGGGCTGTGACAGCCAACTAGCTGTGGACACAGGTGCTGCTGGGCTCCTTGGAGCTTTCTCTCATTCACAAGGTCATAAAGGCATCTCATAAGACAGATGGACAAAACTGATAAAAGACAACAACCAAGACACTCATCTTATGGATCCAATGAACCTGAGCCATTAGGTAAGAACATGCATGAATTACTTGTGCTTCCACTATTTCTCTCTATGTAGCCTTCGTTCTTACTGATGGAAGATCTCAACATAAAGAACAAATATCCTACTCTGCAAAATTGTCAACTATATCCTCACAAGTCTTTCCAAATAAATCGTTTAGTTCTGAAGGCGAAGCAAGTTGTAAATATATCATCTAAAGGCACTCTAATAGCTTCAAAGGGATATATGAACTTCACTAATACTTCCAGTTCCAGCAACACTGGAGCTAGCATATGTGCTCAACTAAATATCACCCCGAATTATAAAAGAGACTTGAGAGATCATCTTCATTTTATAGATACTGAGGCTTTAGGAGATTAAATGACTTCCTCAAGGCCATAGTCATTTAAGACACAGCAATTAAGTAGACTCAATGAGTGATTCTAAATAGACTCTTGATAAACAGACAGCCTGACCTAGCAAATGAATCTCAAAATCCTGTATGACTGCCGTTTTTTTTTTTTTTTTTACCAAAATTAAAAACAAACCAAAAATCTGTAGGAATATTCCTGGTTTATAATGATGCTGTTTTAAACACTGTTTGAAATTTCATCAAGATCTGTATACTCTAATTAGTAGAATGAGTCAACTTTGATTGCATTCTTTTAAACATTTTCAGTCAAAGAAGAAAACTAGAAACCTAGCTCCGGAGGCAAAGTATGTGGCATATCATTTATGAATCTGTGATCCTTCAAATAACTGAATGAGCCTGTTCAGAGACACTTCCCACTAACCAGCTGTTTCCTGCTCTGGTGAGCCATGCGGGAAGAGGGGAGCAAGTCCAGGGACTAAGAGCTCAGCCATGTGGCCGTGTCTTATTAGAGACTGTGTCAATCCTGATACAAAATGTCTGATAGATGCAAGTTTCTAAAGTATGCTTGATGGCATTTAGGTATCTTTGAGTTTATTCCTCCTTCAGAAGAAAAGTACATAAAGTGCTCGATAATTTCAGATCAATCCATTCCCTAAATTTGCTGCATTAGCCTAAACTAAATCCTATATTGGTTAAGCTTGGCCAGGGGTGGTCAAAACAAACTTTTTCAACTTCTGATTCTTATCAATATTTCTCCTGGTATTTCCACTGCCAACGCTAGATCAGTAGCTAACCTTTCTGTTACAACACTCTCTAACATGTATTCCACCACATACATATGGGATGTCTCTGGGAATGTTCTTGTCATGCTTTGGATAATTTTCACTACACGTTCCCTTCTAACATAACAGGAATAGATGTTCACATGTTCCTAGTTGTAACTAGGAACTCAGCTGAACTGAGCTTCTGATTAAAATAGCTACTCTTCAAATCCCACACTCTTTCACACAACATTGCAGAATGTGTAGGTTAAAACCAATGGACTCTACATGTATGAAGGGCAAACTGCAGCCCATAGATCATTGTGGTACTCCTCCCCTCAACAATATTTTTTGTAAATAAAGTTTTATTGGGTCACAGTCACAACCATGTCTACAGACTGGCTATGGCTGCTTTCTGAGTGGTTGTCAGAGAGGTATTTTGGTCCTCCAGATCTAGAACATTTACTATCGAACACCTTATAGAAAAAGTTTGCTGACCTCTGGTCTACACTAAGCACAAGAAATAAGAGAATTTGGGGAAGGTTTTCAAAAACATTTATATTAAAAATAAATTAATTCATTCGTTTACAAAGCATATGGTGACCACCTCTGGGGACTCTTCTAGGTGCTGAAGAGCCATCCAGCCATGATGGGGCCCCCATCTTCATGGAGATCATATTCTAGTAAGAGGGGACATCAGATAGATAAAATAGGATATTTAGAGAGAGTGGCCAAGGATTTTGAAGGGGGAGTGATTCTTTAAAAGATGCAAAGTCATGAAGATGACAGCTGAGAAGATGTCACTGGAACTGATATCTGAATGATGAAAATAAACCAGCCATGCAAGAATCTAAAGAAAGACTGTCCCAAGCTGAGAGAACAGCAGAGGCTGGAGGGGAGGAAATACTAAGCTGCTTGAGAAACAAAAAGGTGGCTAATGTACCTGTAGCATGGTAGACTAGAGGAAGAAGTACAAGGCAAGGCCAAAGTGTTCAGCAGGTGCCAGACCACGTGTGAGGAGTAAGGAGTAAAATCATGTTTCTAAGAAATGGCCACCTTCAGATCCTTAGCTACTAAAAAGCACGACTAGACAGAAAACTAATCATAGTGTAAGGATCACTTTGGCAACTCCATTTTGCCATAACGTCTTTCTTCTGATCTGCTGAAAATTACCTGAAGCTTCAAATGTCAAGCAGCTCAAGAAAGAACACTTTGTTAGAGGCAGTTTCTGCTAAGGAAGTGATTATTCACTCCCTGCAAAAAAAAAAAAAAAAAAAGTCAAAACTGACTGCCTTCCTCACTGTAAAGATCATTTTATGTCATCTAAAATGGGATTTTTTTTTTAAGAAAGGGAATTTCCCATTATTAAGCATAATTAAGCCTATTTCCCCCAAGTCTACCAGGGTATTCATTGGATGAAATGAGTTCTGTCCCCTTGACACCTCTGCATACCAGCTGTGTGCATGTCCCAACTGAAAGCTTTCAAAGCAGTTGGCTGGTCTGGACAAAATGCAATATTCCTCAAAACCCTGCAAAGATGTACCATGTGGCTTGGTTTACCATCTCCAAACTAAGTGGAGGGCTGTTTCAAGGGTAGAGAATTTCAATATGTTGGTGCTGCTACTGCTGCTTAGTCACTTCAGTCATGTCCAGCTCAGTGTGACCCTATGGACTGCTGCCCACCAGGCTCCTCTGTCCAAGGGATTCTCTAGGCAAGGGTACTGGAGTGGGTTGCCATGCCCTCCTCAATATATTGGTGAACAGCCACCAAATCAGTCTCCTTTGTCAATGGACTTTCCCTTCCAATTTTGTAGTTACTTATGAATCTGAAAAGACAACTTTCTACTTTTATATCCAAGAATAAAAGAAATCAAGGGCATTCAGAAGAAAGGTCAAGTCAGAGGTGCTCTGATAAAACTGTGACTTTCAACCAACAATGTAAATTTAGGAAGAATGAGTAGTTATGAAATATTCTAGAGGTATGACATCCAACTGGTCTTAAGACTTGACAATGCACAGATCTGCAGTACAGGCTCTCCTCATGGTGAATGCTATGAGGTGACAGGTATAGATGTTTATGAGCACAACTGAACAGGCTATCAAAGAACAATAGTGAAACGTATGCAGAAGCATGAGGCTTTCCAGGTGGCTCAGCAGTAAAGAATCTGCCTGCAATGCAGGAAACCTGGGTTCAGTCCCTGGGTTGGGAAGATCACCTGGAGAAGAAAATGGCAACCCACTCCAGTATTCTTGTCTGGGAAATCCCACAGACAAAGGAGCCTCATGGGCTACAGTCCATGGGGTCGCAAGAGTCAGACACGACTTCTTGACTAAACCACACCACACACACACAGTGTAGAAGCGTAAACCTTCCAGCAGTACTGCTGGAGAAAAGCCAGTGCACAGCTTCCCAAAGGAATTAACTTGCAATCAGTTTCCTCCCCTGTAAAATGGGGGTGAAATAGTACTAACTTTCAGTCCAGTGCAGTCTTTACCAAATGCTAAATAAACAGTATATTTATCAAATGTGCCAATCACTTCACATGCCTTATCTCACTGAATACTCGTTAAGTCCAGAAGTTGATCCTACTGTACCACATTTACAACTGATTAGAAACAAAGGCTCAGGAAGAGTCACATAAGTTGCCCAAAGATAATCATCTAGTAAACGGTAGCACCTAGACTCAAAGCTGGCTAGTTCTAAAGTCTGTGCTCTTAAACCCAAGTTGCATATTGGTGGTTTGTTCACACACTTTCTTAGACCCAGTTGCTGTTGACTGATAATATAGCAGTAGCTAAGGTTTGTTAAGCATTGGCTCAGAGGGTAAAGCGTCTGCCTGCAATGCAGGAGACCCGGGTTCAATTCCTGGGTCGGGAAGATCCCCTGGAGAAGGAAATGGCAATCCACTCCAGTACCCTTGCCTGGAAAATCCCATGGACAGAGAAGCTGGTAGACTACAGTCCAGGGGGTCACAAAGAGTTGGACACAACTGAGCAACTTCACTTTAACTATATGTTAGTCACTGAGTTCTTCTAATGGGCTTTCTCATCAAGTTCTAACTACAAGCCTATGACGGGGTTTTATTATAGGCACTGTTTTTCAGTGAGGAGCTGGGGCTCAAGGATTAAGTATACTGCTCAAGGTCACACAGCTAATAAACAGCACAACTGGCCGTTTGAACTCTGGCTGTCTGGCTCCAGAGCCAAATTCTTAACCATTGGACCAAATAGCATCCTTAAAAAATAATGGTTTAAAATGTAGTTTTATTAATTGCCAAATAGCTGGGCATTCGATTAACACAGTACTTTCATTCCCAAGCAGCAATAACCTGAGTTTGCCATGATCCCACCAAGCCTACTCTTTCTCCAACACCAAGGCCAGGAGTCAGTTGCCATTTTTCATCATTTTCACTTGCACATAAATAAGAAGACGGTAAAATAATTCCTGAGCTTACATTTCTATCAAAAGTGGGAAAAGAGAATGCAGTGTGCCACATGTCCAAAGACAAATGAGAGACAAGTGGAAAGGAAGATTCTTGTCTGTTTAATATGCAAAATGGATGACTGTTTTCCTTCCTGTGCTGAGTTACATCACCCACCTGCTAGAAACATTTGAATTTGATCCATCTTATGGCTCAGCAGTAAAGAATCCGTCTGCCAATGCAGAAGATGCAGGTTCCACCCCTGGGTCAGGAAGATCCCCTGGAGAAGGAAATGGCAACCCACTCCAGTCTTCCTGCCTGGGAAATCCTATGAACAGAGGAGCCTGGCTACAATCCATGGGGTTGCAAAGAGTCAGACACGACTTTTCGACTAAACAACAACAGACAACAATCTCTACTTCATTGCAAGCGCAAAAGACATGCTGATAGTGTACAGCTGTTCAAAAGAGAAAACTTTTCAATTCTGACAATAGGATGATGAAAGGAGTCCCACGTGCCATGGAATTCAAATGGTCAATTTGTTAAAATCTTTTTTGTTTTGTTAAGTGTTTAATTTGCTTGGATAGAAAGAAATTCAGGCACAGGCAGAGGCTCCATGTTACCCTGTGGAAGACTACTGCCTCCCTGGGTAAGGACCTCTGTTTGTAACAAAAGGCCTCTAAGTATCTTTGTTCCCCAAACCACCACGAACACGACCACCACCACCACCACCAGCACCACCACAACCACCACGACCACCACCACCCTGCTTGCTCAGCTGCAATTCTGCATCCAGTTACACCAGTCTCTGCGCCACCCTAGTCAGACTTCCAGGTGGCAAAGGCTCCATGAGTCAAGTCCCACCATGGTCACCTCTGGGGACCATTTGTAAGTAAGCAGCAAAAGGCCCACCCAGATACCATTATTTCACAGAGAAACAGTGGACTTGTCATGTGGTTTGCCTCATCTGCATCACAGCTGAAATTCCATTTGTAAAGGGAAGAGAGCTAGTAACAGGCCTTAAATTTAAAATCAACTAAGGTTTACACCAGTAAGTAGACAGTGCTAAATTTACCCCATCACTGTCCCATTCTTTCAAACATTCTACTAGTAAAATGGGTGTTGGTGGGAAAAACTTACTTGACATTCTTTGCAACCCACTGCACTATTTATAGGAAGGACAATAGCCCAGGCCACCCACCACGATGGCAACACCATCCAGAACCATGGCTTCCCTGAAGGGCCTTCTGAGAGCTTGCTAAGAACAGAAGCTGACCCACAGGGCAGTGGGAGTCTCCTTCCTTTGAAATTCAATCAAGAAGCCTATCAAGCAAGTTTTATGCAACCTATTTAGTTTTACCAAGTTGTAAGGACTACACTGTTGACCACCTGTTACGTGGTAAGTGAATGGAGAATCGTTTCAACTGCATTTACTTCAAAATTGAGAGCAGAATGAATACACAAAGGGCCCAGAGAGATTACAAATAAATCAGGGTCTTCCTTTTAATCTTACTGAAGTGACTTAGCAGCAGCAGCAGCATATTTTAAATCTTGGTTTTATGTCTCTTTAAGAACCATGTGAAGTGACTTTTTAAGTCAAACTCAAAAAAACCCAAACGTTAAGTGATACACTGGTGTCAGGAAGATCTCCATCAAACAATCTACAAAAACCATCCCCTGCTCAGTGAAAACCAGCAGTGGCTTTGGCAAACGTGCTAAATCAATACCTTCCATTGCTGGTGTGTAAGGTTGGGCAAAGTGACCTACACAGAGAAAACACCCACAGATGACATCTTCCAATTAGGTCCACTAAGCTTCTTAGTTTCAATGAAGTGAAGTGAAGTCGCTCAGTAGTATCCGACTCTTTGCAACCCCATGGATTGTAGCCTACAAGACTCCTCCTCTGTCCATGGAATTTTCCAGGCAAGAGTACTGGAGTGGGTTGCCATTTCCTTCTCCAGGGGATCTTCCCGACCCAAGGATCAAACCCGGGTCTCCCGCATTGCAGGCAGACGCTTTACTGTCTGAGCCACCAGGGAAGCTTGCTGGCTAATCAGTTCAGTTGCAGCACGCCAGGCCTCTCTGTCCATCACCAACTCCCGGAGTCCACCCAAACCCATGTCCATCAAGTCGGTGATGCCATCCAACCATCTCATCCTCTGTCGTCCCCTTCTCCTCCCGCTCCCAATCCTACCCAGCATTAGGGTCTTTTCCAATGAGTCAACTCTTCGCATGAGGTGACCAAAGTATTGGATTTTCAGCTTCAACATCAGTCCTTCCAATGAACACCCTGGCTAATCAGAACTACAAATATTCAGTCAAACCTTTAAAATAAAGTAATTCATTAGACTGCTTCTCTAACATTTTCTAAATATTGTATCAGTGTAAAAGAAAATCAGTGTAAAAATCAAGGTGTTTGAGAACTCAAGGGGAAAAGAGAAAACATTCATTCTACCCAAGGATGGCCCCTGGAGAAATAAATTACTTGAAACTAGAGGTAAATCTGAAACAAAGTAACCTTTTGATCTACAACCCTTGGGGGAAGGTGAAGGGAAGAAGCAGGCAAGGGAGGACACACGGTTGATTCATACTGCAGACTGACATGCGTTCAGAGTGTGCTGGCCTCCAGGTGGCTCTGGGCAGAGAAGAATAAGGAAAAGCCATCAAGCACAGTACACAAAAATATGAACCCGGCCCTGGGGGGGAAAAATCTGAGTAATGAAGCCCAAATATAGGCGTAAAATCTAAAAATAACTCTTCTGCTTCTACAGAGCTATTTCCCTTTTAGCATCCATTCGAAATGTGTGGGAAGACAAAATAGCTTGAGTTAAGTGAATTTCCAGATATCAAGTGATGCTCTAAACCACTTTCAGCCAATAGTAAAAATGCAATTTCCCCTTCCTTTAGTCTTCTCTTCTTAAGTAGAGGAGGCAAACAAAGAACAATAGTGGGCAAGAATGTCATTTCTAAAGGCTATGAGAAGCTGATTATCTCTAGGTAAAATATCTTAAAATTCAACTTATGTCATGGGAAACTATTAGATCCTTGGAATTGTGTCAGAACCACTGTAATTTTTTTTTTCCATAAAGAATGATGAATGGAGGATGACAGAATGTTGACACTGTAATTACATTTTCCTATCATGCCACAAATTTAAAAGATTTCAGTATCACTGCCAGGGTGTTTTCTCTCCCTCAAGATTAAAATAAAATGAAGAATATGGTAAGAAAGACCAACGTATGGGCCAAAATATGTTGTAATCCTAGCATTTCTTCAAAAAATATTTAAGGGGTATCTATGAGTAACCAGGCTCTAGGCTTCATGCTGCTCCCAGATGATGTAAACCTTTTCCCCAATGGAGGTAGAAACAGTCTTACTTCTTTTTCCATACTGCTTAAAATTCTATAACTACAATGGCAATGCAAAAGAGACAAATAAACAGAGTACCAAAGGATCCCTCTACACTAGATAAGAGGGCCTGCCTTAGGAGCAGTGAGGAACACTCAGTCTATATCCTGGGTGTGCAGTGGTGTCCAGTGGTGACGGACGATCCTTTTCTCTTTAATCTTTCTCAACTTCTGCTTTTCTTGTTAATAAAAGAAGGGAGGTGTAACCCATGCTGGTAGATACGCAGACGGAGCATGTTAAGTGGCCCCCCTAGTTTCAGAGAACTGAGAATCCTGCTGAAATCTACTGTTCTTTTTGCCGGTCTAGCATATTGATTTTACAGGGAATGATCCATCCCTATTCCTTAAACTCTTGGTGTCTTGCCTCCACCCCGCCAACCCTGCCAAAAATGTGCCAATGCTGAGCAAAGATTTAAAGTAGGCCAAGTAGACTTTCTCCCTGGAATTCTAAGTCTCCAGAGCCACCTGTGCTTTCCAGCTTTCATTAGGGCTATCCCATATTCTTCTGGCAAATTCTTTTTGCTTAAGTTTAGCTTCTCTTGCTTGCAGTCAAAATAATTCTGATGCATAGCCTAAAAGGAAAAGAACAAAGAAATAGCCACTTTGGTACTACTTGATGCCTCCTCTATGATCTTGTAGTGCTGTAGTAGTGCTTAGTCGCTCAGGTGTGTCCAACTCTTTGTGACCCCATGGACTGTAGTCTGCCCAGGCTCCTCTGTCCATGGAATTCTCCAGGCAAGAATACTGGAGTGAGTAGCCATTCCCTTTTCCAGGGGAATCTTCCCGATCCAGGGATCAAACCCAGTTCTCCTGCAATGCAGGCAGATTCTTTACCACCTGAGCCACCAGAGAAGCCTCTCTATGATCTTACAGAAGTACAAACCAAGTCAGCCAAGAGAATAACACACAAGGAAGCAGACATCAGTTCAACCCCTCTCCACTTAGTTGAATGTCCCAGGAAACAGTCTATCATCAAATGGATTCCAGTAGAAAATGTCCTGCACTTCATTCTCAAACTATTTTAAAATAATAAGTGGTACCAAGTTGACCTTTCAAATGCAAAAAGAAAAAAAAATCATCCTCACACAACAAAAACACATTTTGAGCATATGTTCCATTAGATTCTCAGCAGTTGTTCTTAGTTGCCCCAATGTCTTAAAGTTTGAGTTACTTGACACACAAACAAGAGGGCTCAATGAGTATAAACATCAATCCACAGATATACATGGGCTATGTATCACTCTTTTAGTAGCAAAATCTTACACTTTATAACCCTGTGAAAAATGATTCTGTGTACTCTTTCTCCTTTGATCTTCATAAGCCCCTCTAAGTAGACAGGGAAGCCAGGCATCAAAATACTCATATCATCCAAGGGGAAATTAAATCAGAACTCCCCAGATTCAGAGCTAGTGGTGGCCAAGCCAACCCAAGAAGACTCGAATCGAGATTTCTGCTCAACAAACCTAGCATTCTGCTGCATCCAGAATCCTACAACCATATTGCACTTAGTTCTAGGGGTCCTCACTGCCTAATGGAATAAATGGGGCCACGTAAACAGAGCTCAAGTCCTATTTTGTGTTAGAGGCAAGAACATTGTTTCATCAGTGATGCCTCACTAACCACATTCATCTTTTGGCTTCACCAAGAGAACTATTAATTATCACTAACAGAGTCACAGTAAGTACTGTTGGAAGCAATAATGAGTGTGGTTCATGAGGAAACCATGTATCAGCAATAAACCAGTTCATTGTTCAAAACTAGACAAACTTATTTTCAATACAGAATGTTCAATTTCAGCAGATTTAAATATTAACAAAAGTTAAAACAAAAAACCACATTGAGCAAGTCTGCTCCAGAGTTAATCAATCAGCCAATTACTGTTTAAGTATTAATACTAGAAGTACTTACAGGTAAAGTACAGGTGAGAAAATATATTGCCTTTGCCTTTCAAGAGCTTTAAATTTAGTTATGTTCCATGACATTTACAGAAGAAAGTCACCAATTCTCTCACTTCCTCAGATCATTCTGTCTCCTGCCAGTAGCTTCTGGGAAAACAAAATCTCAGGAGGAGAAGCCTGTGAAACTCAAGTCAGACGCTTAAAACAAGAAATGAAGTCAAGACAACACTTACACTTTTCGTTGTGGTTCAGTGATTGGCAATGGATGTTATTCTGGAAAATCTGTGTTTTCAAAACAAATAACTACATCCATAGCAGGAACCACTCTTGAGTCCAAACACAATCCAAGTCTAACACTCAGGCAAGGTAACTGTATACATTTGGAGCAAAGTAGTTAAGGATAAATAAAGGCATGGCTAAATGCAGTATCATAGTCCCTGAGGCAAAGGAGCGGGCACCAAAGGAATACTAGAAAGGAAGGATTCTGAGAACAAGAAGCCAGAGTAAGTAAGGACTGGATGAATCATAATGCATGACGGCCAAGTTCATGTTCAAACCAAACTTTATATTTATATGTACATGAAACTATAAAAGACATTGGCACTAAGTCTTAGGTTCTAATATCCAGTTCTGGGGAGCAGAAATTCCAACTTCCTAGACTTTAGTTTTACTCTTGGAGGAAAGGGTATTACATAGCAGTCTGCGTACAAACTTACTGCAGGCTAAAAAAAGCCAATGAAGAGCCAACCTGCTATGACAATGGATATGTTATCTCTACAATGTCTAACAGAGTAGCCATTAGCCACATGTGGCTAACGAGGATCTGAAATGTGGTAATGATGGTGCCTACATCCAAATTATAACTAAATTCCTCTCCAAACTTAGGCCAAGTGTGTGATGCTGAAGAGGAATTTAACACACTTCACTACCACCCCAATCACCAGCCTATCTTCAGAAACTTTCTGGGTGAAGTTGTGTGAGTTTGGTGGGGTGTTTTGTTCTAGTTGTTGTTTTAAATAATCTTTTCCTGCAGCCTGGAAAAACTCCATAACACTTTCCAGTTCCTGGCATGAGCCCCTGTGGAGACCACCAACATGTCTGGGAGCATCCTGGTCCTTGTTCTCTGCTGTCCTCTGGAACAACCAAGAGCAAAGAGAGTGCTTCTTGCAGCATATCAAGAAGCAGCTTTATAGTTTCTCCTTTGTGAAGGACCACTCATTCTTTGTCTTTTGTTATGTTTCACACCTGTTTATAAACAGCCACATACAGCTGGTCGCTACCTTATTGGACATCATACGACATGCTTATTTAGAAGAAAATCAAGATCTCAGACTTCCACTGGTAACTCCAGTTATAAGTCACAATGATACAGTCAGAATCCCATCAAAGGTGAAAAACATCACAAAGAGATAAAAGGATGATGTTTTGTGGGTAAGTTGTAAGGCAGATAAATCCACTCACACTACTGAAGATGAAAGTAACTGTATGAAATGTTATGGTGACTGATGGTTGATCAATCCTTACTGCCTTAAAAATTGGTCAAATACATTCACAGAGAGCTGGTCCTGAGGCCTGGCATGTCACACAGGCTGTCTCTCTGGGTCTACTGTGTTCAGTAACAAAAAAAAGGCACATGTATGGATTAGGAAGAACTCAGTTCTCCACCCCTACCTGCATGAGAAACAGCCTTTTTCAGACAGTTCTCTTTGTCCCAAGACCAGGTCAAACACAATGTCAGATGAACAAATGTATAGCAAAGGTCTGTTTTTAAAATTTTTTTTTAACTGCTGGAAACTCCAATTTGGGGGATTTAGGAAAGGCATTAAGAACTCTCAATCCAGTCAAAGTACAGGCTGGTCAAAAAAAAGTCAAAAGAAATATATACGTATGTATATATTTAGAACTCAACTCTTTATAGCTCCAGTTGAAGCCATTAAGCCAGATACATTAATTACTACAGAAATTACAAAATGGGCTAGCTAATAGATAATACATCAACAGTTACTATAACATTAAAATATTCTAAGGCTTCATGGAAATGTGAAATTGACCCTTGAAATGAGTGTAGTTAAAAAAAACTTTTTTTGCCTATCAATGACATATAGGCTTAATAAAATGGGTAGACAATTTGCATGGGTATAATCAATAGAAAGAAAGATAGCACTAAATCGTGTCTGACTCTTGAGATCCCATGAGCTCTAGCCCAACAGGCTCCTCTGTCCATGGGATTCTCCAGGCAAGAATACTGGAGTGGGTAGCCATTTCCTTTTCCAGAGGAACTTCCCACCCCAGGAACTGAACCAACATTGCAGGCAGATGCTCTAGCGACTGAGCTACGCAGGAAGCCCAAAATCAATAGACAGCTGTCCAAAATCATATACCCAGACATATACATATACATACATAACCCAATCTCATTTTAATGGAAACAAGATACTGATTTGACAGAGGTAATACAGGTCATCGGAAGGACATGCCTGAGATGGACAGTTTTTACTGGAGAGGAGAAAGGAACATGGGGTCCTGTACTGATGTGAGCAAGGCATTTCAGGGAGGGACTCTGGGAAGTCAAAGGAGGTTTGGCTAGAGAGTGAATGATCAAGGAGGAGAGGCCTTAGAGACAACACTTACCTGCTAGACACTACCTACGTGTAGTGACCCCCACCCACAAGGAGAGTGAAAGGTACACAATGAGGGTGTCAATGAAAATCTGGAGGGAATCTACCCTTGTAACCATCATGCATAAAGTTCTGCTCTGCAAGAAGTTAAATGTGGGAGATGGGATGGGTAGCTATTATTTGAGCCTGCGCACCACCCGCCTCCCACCCCCAACTAGATTCCTATTTGAGTTACTCGAATAAAAGAAATACATCCTTTTCTGCAGGAAAAAAAATAGGGGGAATGTGAGAAAGGTAGTCATAAGGGGCGAGTCTTTTCTGTTATAGTTTGGTTTCAGCAGGCAAAATAATCTGGTTGCTTCCTGTCAATATATGACCCAAAGTAACCAACAGTGGCCAGAAGACTGTGGGAGCTGTCAGATCTATGTACTAGAATTTAGAGCCAGTATTCCTTGGTATTCCCTCGCCTGCCTACTCCCCAAGTCTGCCACACAGGGCAAAGGAGCTGGGATCCTGTTTTTGGCTGGTGTACGGGGCCATTTTCAAGATCTTCAGACTTACGTGCTCACTGCCCTGGTGGAGTATGGAAGCTCTTGTTATCCTGAGCTCAGACAAGGCAAGTGCAAACACCACTGCCTGGTGCAGGCCAGTAACAACCCTGAGAGGCTGCAGCTGACAGAAAGCACAGTTGGGGGCAAGCCTTCCAGAGGCCCAAGCCAGTTGACTAGCATCCAGTCGTCACTTCTTTTCCAAATATCGATTCAACAAACCTAGATTCAGCTCTTGTGTTACACTCTGGTGGAGAACAGTACAGAGGAAGCACCAAGAGAAAAAATCTTATAGAGACTATTCTGGGCACAGACCAACTACATGTTCTCGTGGAATTGTTAATAATTCAGGGGTCCTTTATGTTCGTTTGAATCTTCCATGTCTAGTGAGGAAAAGACATATTTCTTTTTTTCTCCTCAGGGAGAATAAAAGCAGGAAAGTAAAATTCCTGGTAATGTCATATCCAGTCAAACAGGAAGGTTTGTAGGCTCTGGGCTGAAAGGTTTCCAGAGTTACAGTCGACCAATCTGAAAATAATTTATTTGATTTTTATTGGTTTCATTTCCTCCAATGTTACTATTCAGCTCCCTACTCCCACGGCCACCAAGACAAAAGGAAACACTTAGTAAACACAACAAAAACGTCATGTTTAAGAAACACCTGAGCTGTGAAAAACTGGAACCTTCAATCACTGCTGGTGGGAATCTAAAATGGTACAGCCACTTGGAAAATAGTTTGGCAGTTCCTCAAAATATAAGCATAGACTCTCCATATGACCTAGCAATTCCATACTTAGGTATTTACCCAAGAGAACTAAAAACATATGCTCACACAAAAATTTGTACGTGAATGCTGACAGGAGCATTATTCATAACAACCACAGAATGAAAACAATCTAAATGTCCATGAATAAACAAAATGTGGTGTACCCATAAAATGGAATATTATTTGGTAACAAAAAAGGAGTACTGGTATAGGCTATGACATGAATGAAGTCTTAAAAAACATGATACCAAATGAAAGAAGCCAGTCACACAAGATCACATACTATACGACCTCAATTATATTAAATGTCCAAAACAAGATAATCCATACAAACAGAAAGCAAATCCATGGCTTTCTGGGGTGAACACGGGGGGGCGGGGGGAGGAGTGGAGAGGGTACACAAATAACTGCTGATGCCTATGGAGTCCCTTTTTGGAAAGTTGAAAATTTTCTAATCTAGGATTAGACTGTGGTGATGGTTATACAGCTCTGTGGATAAATAATGAACTGTGAAAATAAACACAATTAACTGTACTCTGAAAGAGATGGTTTATATATATGAACTGTATCTCAGTAAAACTGAGGAGAGAAGGGAGGGAGGGAGGGAAGGACGGAGGGAACAGGGAGGGAGCAAGGAAGGCATGAAAGATACTAGACCTGAAATGAAACACCTCGCCTGGAATGGTAATTCTTCCTCTCAGGGTGTTTTTAACTTTTGACTCTTGCCATAACCTTGAGAGTCCCTTGGACTGCAAGGAGATCCAACCAGTCCATCCTAAAGGAGGTCAGTCCTGGTTGTTCATTGGAAGGACTGATATTGAAGCTGAAACTCCAGTATTTTGGCCACCTGATGCGAAGAGCTGACTCATTTGAAAAGATCCTGATGCTGGGAAAGACTGAGGGCAGGAGAAGGGGACAACAGAGGATGAGATGGTTGGATGGAATCATCGACTCGGACGTGGGTTTGGGTGGACTCCGGGAGTCGGTGATGGACAGGGAGGCCTGGTGTGCTGTGGTTCATGGGGTTGCAGAGAGTCGGGCGCGACTGAGTGACTGAACTGAACTGAACTTGCCATAACCTTAGACTCCTAAGGAAGGAGAAGGAGCAGGATGAGGAGGAGGAGAAGGAGCAGGAAGAGGAGGAGCAGAAGGAGAGGAAGAGAAAGGCAGAGGGGAGTAGAATGGGAGGAGGAGAGGAGAAGAGAAAAAAATCCCCTGCTTCCCCCCCATTGGTAATACCTTACATCACTATGACACATTATCAAACCCAGGAAATTGACACTGGCACATTGCAGTTCACAGCTATTACTCAGATTTCTAGGGATGCCTTTAAAAAACAGCTCCTGGATAATAATCCTTGAGGTTTGTTTCATTCCTACTCTTTTTACCTAAAACAGCAGTCACTCTGGTTGTGATTACAAGCTAATCAGTAATTCCAGTGATGCAGATATGAGCAGTGGATATTTTAACACTTCTGAGATCCCAATTTGCCTTGGGAAGAAAATGAAGTTACCATTAGTGAACTATCTCCACCAAAGCACATTAATTTTGTATATACCTTGAGGGCCCTTCACACTCATCATGTTGATCATCCGCTGGATCATCGAAAAAGCAAGAGAGTTCCAGAAAAACATCTATTTCTGCTTTATTGACTATGCCAAAGCCTTTGACTGTGTGGATCACAATAAACTGTGGAAAATTCTGAAAGAGATGGGAATACCAGACCACCTGACCTGCCTCTTGAGAAACCTGTATGCAGGTCAGGAAGCAACAGTTAGAACTGGACATGGAACAACAGACTGGTTCCAAATAGGAAAAGGAGTACGTCAAGGCTATATATTGTCACCCTGCTTATTTAACTTATATGTAGAGTACATCATGAGAAATGCTGGGCTGAATGAAGCACAAGCTGGAATCAAGATTGCCAGGAGAAATATTAATAGCCTCAGATATGCAGATGATACCACCTTGATGGCCGAAAGTGAAGAAGAACTAAAGAGCCTCTGGATGAAAGTGAAAGAGGAGAGTGAAAAAGTTGGCTTAAAACTCAACATTCAGAAAACTAAGATCATGGTATGTGGTCCCATCACTTCATGGGAAATAGATGGGGAAACAGTGGAAACAGTGACAGACTTTATTTTGGGGAGGCTCCAAAATTATTGCAGATGGTAACTGTAGCCATGAAATTAAAAGACGCTTACTCCTTGGAAGGAAAGTTATGACCAACTAAGACAACATATTTAAAAGCAGAGACATTACTTTGCCAACAAAGGTCTAGTCAAGGCTATGGTTTTTCCAGTGGTCATGTATGGATGTGAGTTGGACTATAAAGAAAGCTGAGCGCCGAAGAATTGATGCTTTTGAACTGTGGTGTTGGAGTAGACTCTTGAGAGTCCCTTGGACTGCAAGATCAAACCAGTCTATCCTAAAGGAAATCAGCCCTGAATATTCATTGGAAGGACTGATGTTGAAGCTGAAACTCTAATACTTTGGCCACCTGATGCAAAGAGCTGACTCATTTGAAAAGACCTTGATGCTGGGAAAGATTGAAGGCGGGAGAAGAAGGGGACAACAGAGGATGAGATGGTTGGATGGCATCACAGACTCAACGGACATGAATTTGAGCAAGCTCCAGGAGTTGGTGATGGACAGGGAAGCCTGGCGTGCTGCAGCCCATGGGGTAGCAAAGACTTGGACACAATTGAGTGACTGAACTGAACTGAGGGCCCCTCAAACTCATCATGTTGCTCACTCAGCTCCTTCCCACCCCACAAGGGAAACTGAGTGTAAGCCTCTAGGGCATTGGTGATGAGTTATGATAACTAAAGTTCCTCCACAGAGTCTTCCCTTAGGCAGTTCAAGAACTTGCAGTTAGCCATCCTAACTTATTCTGAAAGAAAACAGACTTGCTAAATGGCTGATAGATGAGAAGGACATATCTCCTGTTAAAGACAGCAGATAGCTTCAGTTTTCTGACCTACGAGGCTCTCATAGTTTGTTTTCTTCCTCCATCCTTTTATATCCTAACTCTGGGCACTACTTTATTGTTGTTGTTTAATTACTCAGTCATGTCTGACTCTCTGCTACCCCAAGGACTATAGCCCGCCAGGCTCCTCTGTCCATGGATTTTCCAGGCAAGGATACTGGAGTGAGTTGCTATTTCCTTTTCCAGTGGATCTTCCCAACCCAGGGATTGAACCCACCTCTCCTGCACTGCAGGCGGATTCTTTAACACTGAGTCACCAGGGAGTAAAAAGTGAGTGGGTTCAGAGAAAGCCATTTCAGTTTCTCAGTATCAGATCTGTTTAAACATACGGGAAAAGAGGAGGTTGAAACTGTTGACTGCAGTGAAATGGTCGGCTTTGCCACAGTTACCAGAAAAGCAACTCTGCTCAGGAGATGACCTTCCCAAGGAGGGAAAGGCAGCAAGCTGCCTGTCAGGAGTCTGCAGGAGCAGCCAACCCACAAGAATCCGAAGGAAAACACTGAACACTCCACACACAGGCATGGAACTGGGATCTACTCAGCGTCTTCTGCAAAGTGTCACCAGACACTTGTTCCAGTAATTCTAGATCACCTGCAGCTTGCCTTTAGAACTCAGGCAAGTAAGTTCTAAAAAACAATGAGTTTTAGAGGGACATCTGAGGCAAAATGAAAAAGATAGCCCAGACAAGGTATGTTAAGTATCATATTTGGCTGATATCTTGATGGCATGTTGATTTAATAATGATAACAGGGGACCAACGCAGAGAAAGAAGCACTAAACTTGTCCTCTGACAGACAGGAAAATCTAGGAAAGAGACCCGAGAGTCTGCTTAGACAATGTTTAAAATAAGGACAAGGTAAGGCATGCCACAAACACAGCATGGGGAAGAGGCACAACAAAGGGAAAAAGAGAAGAGAAACTGTCTTCTGCCTAGAGCATCACTCGTTACTGTTTCAAATAAAATTAAGCTTTAAAAAAAGCTTCTCCATCCCTCCACCCACCCCAAACTGTCAAAGAAGCCCACACCCAAACAAGACAAACATTAACAAACACATACACCACATAACCTATTATCCAGGGTGGAAACAGATTTCAGGCCCCTGGTATTACACTGCAAATAATTTTTTCCACTTAAGTCTGTGCTGCACTCAGAGCTGGCAGTGGTGTCAGCTTACCTCCTCCACCGTCTTATGAACAGGACAAGGGGATGAAGAAAGAGTGGCCAGCAAGTTGGACAACACTGGTCCTTATCCTGGCTCCAGTGTTAACCAATAGGGTAACTTCGAAATACTGTGTAAAATGGGCAGGTAGGATTATCAGTCGTTTTCAATTTTAAAAAGCTGTGAAACGCTTTATCTAAGTGAAATCTCATGGAGAACCCCAATATACAGAAGAGTTTGAAGCAGACAGGCTGGTTAAAGCTGGAAGGAGTGTGAGGCAGTAGGGTAGCGGGTGGGGGGGTGTCTCTTGAGGCACCTCCTGGAAATGGGACTCCACAGCACACAGAATGGAAACCACTGAAGAGGTCCCTTAAAACAAAAATTAAATCCTACTTAAACTAAGAAAAAAAAAAGACAAAGTAGTATAGAATAATGATTTTTAAGGCCTAACTCTCGGTGGTAGGGATTGTGGGCAGTAGGTGGAGGGTGGGAAATATCACAAGGAGCCTTTCATTCATAAGCATGTAAATGTTTTGTATATATATGCATGCCCATTTCTCCAAATGAATTTATATGCTGTGATTAATGAAACTGAAATTCATTGATGGTGTCACTGAATTCATGGTCATGTGGTAATCTATAATTATCTTAATGAAAAAGAAATCATCATATTGGGAACCACTGCTAAAAAGAAAGCAACAGCATTCCACTTGAATTAAACAATATAAGTAAATTTCCTTTAAAAAATTTACAGTGGCCCTTTTTTAAAGATTCTACTATGTACAAAGCCAAACTCGTTAGAATTCCTTGTCTATTAGCTGTAGCTATTAGAATGTTGCTTTGAGATGGATTCTGAAGTCATGTCCAGGCTAAGTAGGAAAGAAATGTCACATTAGATAAGCATTGGATAAACACTCTCCGCCATGATTGTGGGCAATGAGGAAGTGAGGGAAGGGACGTGTATTTGACATCTGGGGCTGTCAGATAACCATCTAGGATGTGATGGTAGTGGAGACCTGAGTTCTAACTCTGATTCTGACATTACACTAAATTTATTAGTAGGCAAATTACTCATTCCGGGTTTCAATTGTGCCAGATCCCGACTTCTGATGCAGGACACTGAGGGTGAACTCAGATAGAGAATGTTACACGCCTTTCAAAGCCACTGGAGACAAAACTGTCACAGAAATGGTGAGCTAATCCAAACCTCTCCATCTCACATATCTGAAATTGAAGGAAACTGAAACCCAAGAGACTGTCAGCCAAAGTGACACAGTAGATAGCAGGCTAAAGAATCTGCATTCCCTCACTAGAGAGTTTTCTATAATGTGAGCCATAATGTATGGTTTGAAATTTTGATTTAAGATTTGTATTAGTTCTCTTTGGGACAATAGATAATTTCAAGGTTTTCTGTCTGAGATTACTTTTAAAACTTCTCACTTCAAAAAAGTTCATGCCACCAACTAGATGATTATACTAAAAAAAAAAAAAAATTACAGCATTATTGTTATAACATGAACCTAGACTTTGTCACTTAGGTATTAAACACCAGGAATTAAAACTTTCTTCAACAGAGCAAGACAACAAATATATTTGAAAATCGAAGTAAACAGAAACCAAATAACAACTGTTTGCCAATCTCGGTAGAAAATGAATGACGTTATCTGTTAAAGTTTGACCCACTTAGGACTTGCCTCTTTAAACAAACGAAACCTACATAGAAAGTTACAAAATGTGAGTCCATCAAACCACCCAAAAATTTTACAAGAGGAATTAACAGGAAATGGCTGAATCAGAAGATAACAGAGTAATCTTTTATATTTTAAATCATTTTTTTGTAAATTCATAAAATATGGAACTCCTTATCATTAACTAGAAAAGTATGTTTGAATAATTTTAGCCTAGAATTTTACCAGGCATAGACTAAAAGACTATAAACTTTATTCTGTTTCATATTAAAGATTTTTCACAAGATTTTACCATTGCAAATCAATTAAGTATAATACTTAATTAAGGCAAAACATCTCAAGGTCCATTTACATTAGAGGTGCCATTTGTCCACAGAATGTGGGAATGCAGTTTCAGATTCTTTACTTAGAAAGGCATTTGGTACTCTTGGAAATTCTGTTCTATCAGTCAATTTATAATGAATCAAGTGAAAGTGAAAGTCATTGTTGTGTCTGACTCTTTGGGACCCATGGACTACACAGTCCATAGAGTTCTTCAGGCCAGGATACTGGAGTGGGTAGCCTTTCCCTTCTCCAGGGGATCTTCTCAACCCAGGGATCAGAACCCAGGTCTCCTGCGTTGCAAGTGGATTCTTTACCAGCAGAGCCACAAAGGAAGTCCAAGCATACTGGAGTGGGTAGCCGAGCCCTTCTCCAGGGGATCTTCCCCACCCAGGAATCAAACCGGGGTCTCCTATACAGAAGGCAGATTCTTTACCAACTGAGATATCAGGGAAGGCCTCACCACTTGTGATCTGAATGGTGCCTAGGAACTAACAGATCAGCTGAGGAGAAATATCTTTTTCTAGGCTAGGAAGACATGAATTGATGATTCAGAGAGAAGAATGCAGAAGTGACCTTCTCCCCTGGATCGTGGTCCTTATTCCAGAGAATACTTTCATAATAACCTCTCCACCTGGCTTCCCATGTGGCGGTAGCAGTAAAGAACCCGCCTGCCAATGAAGGAGACATAAGAGACGCAGGTTTAATTCCTGGGTCACGAAGATCCCCCAGAGTAGGAAATGGCAACCCATTCCAGCATTCTAGCCTGGAGAATCCCATGGACAGAGGAGCCGGGTGGGCTGTGTGGTCCATAGGGTCACAGTTGGACATGACTGAAGCAACCTCTCCACCACTGAATCAAACTATGTCTCTCAAACAAATACACAAGGACTATCTGCCAACGGCTTACCAGAAAGTTCCACATTTTGCATTTTGTTTGTTACTTCTTGAACAAGGACAGACAACCATAGTGTCTCAAAGTAGAGTTCCAGAAAAAATATGTCAACAGAACGATGATAATTCTGAATAAACTGGTCTTCTCTAATGCATGCTGGAAAACACTGCCTTATATTCTATTATGGGTTGCCATAACTATCTAAAATTAATTTCAAAACACAAACCTCTCTCTCAATGCTTGGAAGATTTGTTGGGTTTTTTTTTTTTCTGTTTAAATTAGAACAAACCCGAAGTGCTTAAAGTAGGAGAAAAGTCACATCCCCACAATATTGATTTATGATATATTGACACAAAGACAATCAGACTGTGATGAGTATAGCATTATCATAATATTAGTACTGCACAGGCAATGCCTTAAAATTTTTAGCTGAGCACTTGAGTATCTGCTTTGAGATACCATTTATAAACAAAAAGAACTGGGTATAACATTTCCTTTATCACATAAGCCACTCTAGTATAAACTTCTACCTCTTTCCTCATAATATTTGGATTATTTCATTGTTCTACCTCCTATTTTTCCAAACATCTTCAGTCCAATGGAAGAAAACCACTTATCATCTCCCTGTTCTCTCTGCCTCCAGAAAAGTCTTCTGTAGCAGTCTCGCTATCAGCAGAAAAATCACTTAAAGTAAGAAACCACTGAGCCAAAAGTTCCAGAAAATGCAAATTGGCCATAAGATGGCAGGAGTTGACCTAAGGTTTCCCTCCAAATAATGAAGAAAGGGCTTGTTAATATAATTAATTATGCAAATCTGTAGCCAGAGACCCTTAATCACAGAGAAATACTTTTAAGTCATTTTAAAATGTGCCTGGAGACCACATAACTTTTCTGCTAAGGGGTTCCATGACTATTTATACATTTGTGAAAAGTCTGGTAACTTCATATTTGCATTGCTAATTAATCTCTTTTATGATCCATTCAAAACACTGGGATTCAAATAGATAAATGGGCAAATAACCATTTGAGAAAGGAAAACTACAAATAACCTAGAGAAAAAGGTTCTATTTAACAAATTTTTGGGCTTCCCTGGTGGCTCAGACAGTAAAGAATCTGCCTGCAAAGCAGGAGACCTGGGTTCAATCCCTGGGTCAGGAAGATCCCCTGGAGAAGGGAAGGGCTACCTACTCCAGTTACTCTTACCTGGAGACTTCCATGGAAACAGAAGCCTGGCAGGCTACAGTCCATGGAGTGGCAAAAGAGTCAGACACAACTGAGTGACTAACACAACAAATTTTTAAATGTAAATTAAAATACAATGTGATAGCACTTACTGGTTGTTGAATCACAGATAATTGTAAGATAATAATATTCACAACATAGACATGAAATGAAAGATGTTTTAGTGTCAACTGATTCAGTGTCAACTGGCAAAACCTTTCTTGAGAACAATTTTGCAGTACTTAACAAAAAATTTTAAAATTATATACCTTTTAATCCATTTATTACATTTCTAATAAATATATTCTAAGAAAATAGTGTGAAAAAGAAAAAAGATGTTCATAACAGCTTTTAATGGGAAATATTAGGAAAATAATTACCCTATACTGCACATAAAATGGAAATAAATACTGTCATCTAAATTTATTAGATGAATAAATTCATTCATTTGAATATTCATCTGAATATTCACTGGAAGGACTGATGCTGAAGCTCTAATACTTTGGTCGCCTGATGCGAAGGACTGACTCATTAGAAAAGACCCTGATGCTGGGAAAGATTGAAGGCAGGAGGAGAAGGGGACGACAGAGGACAAGATGGTTGGATGGCATCACCGACTCAATGGACGTGAGTTGAGCAAGCTCTGGGAGACAGTGATGGACAGAGAAGCCTGGTGTGCTGCAGTCCATGGAGCTGCAAAGAATTGGACAGAACTGAGTGACTAAACAATAACAAAGTTTATTAAAAGTTTTAATAATCTCTCACTTATTAGGATGGTTATTCAAAAAAACAAATATTGCAAAGATGTGCACTTTTGTTTCTGGGAATGTAAAATGGTAGAGCTGCTATGGAAGAGAGTATGACAGTTTCTCAAAATACTAAAAATAGAAGTACCATATGATTCAGGCTCTGGTTATATCCCACCTTTGGGTATATATCCAAAAAAATTGAAAGCATGGTTTCAAACTGATACTTGCACACTCATGTTCACAGCAACATTATTTACAATAGCCAAAAGCTGGAAGCAGCCCAAATGTCCACCGATGGGCAAATGGATAAACAAAATGTGGTATATAGATGTCCCGGAGTATTATACAGCTTTAAAAGAGGACATCTGGCCAGATGCAACAAAATGGCACAAGCTTGAGGACCTTATGCTAAGTGAAGCAAGTCAGCCATAAGAAGACAAATACTGTGATTCCACTTATACAAGGCATCTAAAGCAGTCAACTCATAGACGAAGAACATAGAATGATGGTTACCAGGGGCTAGGGGAGAGGCGAAGGGGAGTTGTTTAATTGGTATAGAGTTTTAGTTCTGCAAGATGAAAAAGTTCTGGAGATCTGTTTCACAACAATGTAAATACACTGAACACTACTAAACTGTGTATTTTAAAAATGGTTAAGATCGCTTCTTGGCCTTTTGGCTAAGAGCAAGTGTAAAAACGGTTAACATGGTAACTTTTATGATATGTGTTTTCTAACACAATAATAAAACTTTAATAACATGAGAAATGCTTTGACAACATTTAGTTGGAAGAAGAATGTAAAACAGGACATATAATGTATAATCAAAAATATTTTTAAAACTACATAAAGATACTTTCCCATAATATTAACATTACTTGCCTTTATAAGATTTTTCTCTATTTTTTTATACTTTCCTATATTTTTTCATTTTTCATATGGCAACCTGTATTAATATTTTTAAAGTTTTTAATCTGTATTAATTTTACAATCAAAAAATAAATAACCTTTGACTAAATAGTTTGGAATAGCCTTGAAAATTCCCCATGCTGTGCAGGACATTTGTCAGAGAAGGGACTCCTGTTCAGAAAAAAAATCAAAATTCAGAAATGGTCAAGAGAGACGACTGTGTATCTTTTCAGTGGAGTGTTCTTTGTGGTCTAGCAGGTCCTCCAGGGATTATCTTTGCCTTTTTCTTCCTTCTAACTAGGCCAATGATTCTCAAAAGGGTGGCTTGGGAAGCCCTGGAGAGCATTCAGATCTTGTCAGTATGTTTATAAGTTCAAAAATACTTTCATGATAACATTAAGATGTTATTTGCCATTTTGTCTCTCATCCTCTCAACAAGTATACCATGGAATTTTTCAAAAGTTTCAGCACCCATGATGAAGTCATCAGTCAGATAACATGAATTAGGTTTCATTGTTGCTTTTTTTTTTAATGAAAGAACAAAGTGTTTCACTTCTGATTTCCAATTTAAGCTGTATATTAAACAACTTTTCTTGGAGTCTTCAATATTTAATAGGATCAAAGTGTCCTGAAATGAAAACTCTGAGAATGTGCTGGGTCAGACTATTTCACAACTCTGTAGAGGTAGGAATTAACTTGTAAAAAACACACAACAATGTAATGACTTTTATCTATAAGGAAGCAAATGGATTTTGTCTGGCAGAGATACAACTGATTTACGTAGATGTATAAAGGAAAACGTTACATCGTACAGCCCTTAGACTATCAATCAGTTCTGCATCCACAAGCAAATTTATTTCAGCATTTCTGATTGTGGTTAGATAAACAGACATACACATGTTTTTAAAATTCTCCTTTGAACTGGTCTTGACAGCCTACTGATTCCTTCACTAATTAATAAACTAAATACAAATTGTTAACATGTTTATAACTGAGAATCTTATTTTTAAACTAATTATTCTTTAACATCAACTATCTACAAACACATCAGCTTCTGAATTACAGGCCATAAGACTAACAAAACCAGAGAGTTTAATAATTAATAACCTTCTAAAACAGAAGGCACCAGACTCACATGGATTCACAGGTGAATTCTACCAAATATCTAGGGGAAAAATCATACATATTCTCTGCAATCTCTTTCGGAAGATATACAAAGAGGGAATACTTCCTAACTCTTTTTATGAGACCCGTATTACACTAACAGCAAAACTAGACAAAAACATTACAAGGTAACTATAAACCAATAGTGCTTAGGAACATAACATAAAATCCTCAACAAAATATTAGCAAACTGAATCCAACACAAATGTAGAATTATACACCAAAAGCAAGGAGATTTATCCCAGGTAAGCAAATCACACGATAATATCAACAGATGCAGAAAAAATATTTGGTAAGGTTCAATACCCATTTATGAAAAACTTCCAGTGAACAAGGGATAGAGAAATTTCTCAACTTAATAAAAAAAAAATCTACAAAAAATCTCTAAGATACGAGGTTAATAGTAAAAGTCAACTGCTTTCTTGTATACCAACAATAAATGAGTGGAAGATGAAATTAAAAACACAACACAACTTAGCACTCCAGAAATGAAATCCTTAGGTATAAACCTAACAAAACATGTACAAGATCTATATGTGGAAACTGCAAAAGCCTAGTGAATGAAATGAGAGAACTAAGTAAATGGAGAGCTACTCCATGTTCATGGAAGACAATATCGTCAAGATGTCAGTTCTTCCTCATTTGCCACCCCATGTGTTTACATACTGTCTATGGCTGCTTTTCCTACAATGAGTTGAATAGTTGTCAGGGCCAGCATGGTCTACCAAGACTAAAATATTTAATATCTAGCCCTTTACAGAAAAAGTTTTATACCCCTCATGCTAAACTGTTATGCTCTTAATTAAGCTTTTATCAGTACTTCTCTCAATCCAATTCTATTTTTTCCTTCAAAATAAAATTTAAACCAGAAAGCCTCTTCTACTTTCCTTCAATGGTAGTCATATAAAGTTATTCTCTTAAAACAATATCAAGTGTTGCAGTTTTTAAAATAGAGTATTCCAATGGTGAGGATTTAAAATATATATCACTTTCTTTGAGGCCACAGGACACACCTCTGGAGAGCCTACAGATATGAAATAACTAGCAAAGTCCTATTATAGAAAAGCAATTATTTCGTGATCAGCACAATTTTAATAATCTGGTTATTTTCCAAAACTCAAAACTGAAACATCTTCCTCCTTTAAAAAAACTTTTTTTTCTTTTATGGAAGCTAAACTCTATTTAACAAAAAACACAGGCTAAAGGACTACGAAATAAATCTAAGCATCACTTAGTGCATCTGTATGTGATATATTTTTCACAAGAATTTAAACTACACTAATTCACTCTGAGTATGCAACTTTTAGACGCTCTCAATAATAAGAATTTGAAAAACTCAACATACTTGCTTTACTCTCAGATATATCCCTAAATACCTATACACACACGGACAGTAAACTATATGGATGCATTCTGTTTACCAAATGAGCTTTTCTACCTCTAGTGACAAGAGAGGTCCATGGTATCAATTATTTTCATCTCAACTAACCTAAAGGAAACAGGGGAAATAGAGGCATTTTGCCGTGAGGTCCAGACTGTAGGAAATGCTATAGGACAAATAATCCAGTTCTTCTCACAAGTAAACTGCAAGGAAAAATACTACCTGGGATTTAAAGAGGCGTAAGGGACATTTTTTTTAAAAATTGCAGTGTATGAACCTTACTGGAATCCTGAGTTGAATAAACTTCTTAAAAGGTTAACAGTTAACTTGAAAACTGATGAAATGTTTTGTAACTTTAAAGGTATAATATAAATTATTTTAGATATGATAAGAGATTTTAGTTATGTTTTTAAAAAAGAGTCCCGATTTTTTTGGACATAAACTAAATACTATTTACAGATGAGATTATAAAATATCTAGAATTTACTTTAAAATAATCCCAGAGTTGATAAAAAGTAATTGGAGGTAGAAATGAAAGATTAAACATGAACTGATAACTGATGAAACAGCTCCATATAAATATGCCTATAAATATACAGGTTTAATATATTAAACCTATATTAATTATTCTTTGCATTTGTGTTTTTGCATAGGAAATTTTAGTAACAAATTTTTTTAATCTTCATTTTCATTCTACTTGATACAAGAAAAGTAGCAATGGAAAGCAATAAGTTTGAGGGGGAGATATTTTTACAAGATGGAGTAGGCGGGAGGGGGGCAGTGGGAGAGGTCCTAAATCATACCTTGTGAAATGTCATTTTGGGATTTGGGGGTTTTCACCTTAATAATCATCAGCAATATACTGGCATAATTTCTGTTATCTGGTACGAAAGGCAGAACTTGAAATGATGCCCCATAATCTTTAGAGGGTGAGTGGAACCAATGAATATGATGAGCTATCACTCCTATGATTATGTTATAGTATACGGTCAAAGAGAGATTATATTGGGTGGGCCTGACCCAATCAGGTGAAACCATAAAATCAGCCTTTTCTCTGGCTGATGGCAGAAAAGAAGTGACCTAGAAGAAGAAGTTAAGTATCCTCTTGTGAACTTCCAATGTAGGCCATGTTGCATAAAATGTAGGTCTCTAGGAGCTAAAAGCAGGCAGTTCCTGGCCAGTAGTTAGGAGTTTTCAGTCCTTATGTGCTTAGTCATGTCTGACTCTTTGTGACCCCATGGACTGTAGCCCTCCATGCTCCTCCGTCCATGGGATTCTCCAGGCAAGAATACTGAAGTGGGTTGCCATTTCCTACTCTAGGGTATCTTCCCGACCCAGGGAGTGAACCTGCATCTCCTGTGTCTCCTGCGTTGGCAGGCAGATTCTTTACCACTAGCACCACCTGGGAAGCCCTCAGTCCTACAGACACAAGGTAATAAATTCTGCATCCTGAATATTCACTGGAAGGACTGATGCTGAAGCTGAAGCTCCAATACTTTGGCCACCTGATGCAAAGAGTCAACTCATTGGAAAAGACTCTGATACTGGGAAAGACTGATGGCAAGAGGAGAAGGGGTGGCAGAGGATAAGATGGTTGGATGTCATCACTGACTCAATGAACATGAGTTTGAGCAAATTCCGGGAGATAGTGAAGGCCAGGGAAGCCTGGCATGCTGCAGTTCATGGGGTCTCAAAGATTCAGACATGACTTAGCAACTGACCAACAACTACCACCACCAGACAGCTTGGAGGAAGCCCCTGAGCCCCAGATGAGAACTGCGGCTTTGGCTGATACATTAGTTTTAGCCTGATGAGACTGTGAGCAGAGAATCCTAGCCATAGCATGCATAGACTTCCGACCTGGTGGGGTTTTAAGCTGCTCAATTGTGGTAGTTCATTATGCAGCAATAAAACTAATGTGTCTGGAAAAACCATCTTATACCCAAATAGAACCTCAAAGTCTACCTCTACACGAGTTTTTGATCCTAATGGCACCAAATGAGTACCTTAACATTCAGCAATTTAACTTTTAATGCAGTGTTTCTCAAATGATCATGAATCCAAATTTGAGAAACCCTGAGTTATATAATCCCTTATAAATGAAATATTCCTTCCCAACAAACACAGTATTACAGACAAGATTATATACTTGAGCGCTTTTTACAGTGTGACGGCTTCTACAGCAGAAAAATTCTGCAAAATAATCGAACAGAACAAATTTAAAGCAAATTGCAACTAAGCTAAAACCTTAGCTTATCATCACAGCAGGTATAAAATTTTGCAAACCTGTCTAACCTTTAATGCCCTAGCTCACAATTAAGAGGGATGAGAAAAACACGAGACATATTTCATTACAATAAAAATGTCATTGTAACAGTTTCCCATGGTTCAGGTGGTCCTGAGGAATGATCACAATTATTCTTTGTCCATGTTATCTATTTAGAGAAAAAATTGAGGTGTTTATGAAGAAAAGAGATAGAAAAGTAAGGCCAAGATATTATCCCTAAGGTCTAAATTCTAAGGTTTTACTTAGTCTGATTCTTTTTAGTCTTTTCTTTTTTTTTTTTTAGTAACAGCTTTATTTTTATATAATTCACACACCATAAAATTCATTCATTTAAGTGTACAGTTTAGGGGGGTTTTGTATATTTATAAACTGTGTAACCATTATAAGTAATTTTAGAACATTTTCATCATCCCTAAAAAAAAAAAGCAAAACAAAAAACCTGTATTCTGCCTTTTTTTAAACTGCCATTGTTTCTTTAATAACATGTCATGCTAACAAATTTTTCTCTAATACAAAACATGGCCATCTGAGACTCAAAATTGGCATTTAGGAGAGAAGGGAGCTGAGGATAAAAGATTTGATCTGCAGGAATAACATACTGGAAAAACTGATTTAAGATTGTAGAGCATTGCTTTCTATAACTGATGCTGGTTACATTCCTTTGAAAATGTGGACATGATCCAAATAAGCAAAACATGAAATTACTTGCCAGTGGAAGCAAAGAATCGTTCATTGGGTAGAGTCTTCACCTACTGCACAATGTAATTTTTTTATTTCAGAAGCTGAAGACAGAGGATAATCTGAGCTTTATTTAGTAAAACAAGAGTTCTGCATTCCAAAGGGGAAAAGCTGGGATATAAAACAGCATTCTGATATGTTCACATCCAGTATCAAAATGTTCTTTATCCTTTTCACAAATTCAAAATTCTAGAAAGCAAAATATTCATATCAAAATGGATACACACAAAAAAATGAAAAAAGAGCAGTGCATTTAACCACCAGCCATCCAGGCCAGCACATCTTTGCAACTATAACCACATTTCCCAAACACAAAGATCTTGTGTTCCTAGCGGTTTTCAGTCCTGGCTAAGTATCAGAATTACCATGGGAGCTTTAAGAATCCTAAAGATTGGGCCCAAATCCTAAATCTACTGAATGAGAATACCTGGGCATCTCACTTTTCTAAAAAAAAAAATATAGTTTTAAAGGTTACATTCCATTTACAGTTATTACAAAATACTGGCTATATTCCCCATGTTGTACATACATCCTTGCAGCCTATCTTACACGCAATAGTTTGTACCTAATACCACCACCCCCACCTTTATATTGCCCCCTATCCCCTCTCCCCACTGGTAATCACTTGTTTGTTTTCTACGAGTCTTGCTTCTTTTCTGTTATATTCAGTAGTTTGTTGTATTTTTTAGAGTCCACAAATAAGTGATATCATAGAATATCTTTCTCTGACTTATTTGACTTAGCACACTGTCTTCCAAGTCATCCACGTTGCTGCAAATGGCAAGCTTTCTTTTTATAGCTGAGTAGTATTCCATTGTATAGATACACATCTTTATCCGTGTCCATCTATTGATGAACACTTAGGTAGCTTCTCTATATTGGCAATTCTAAACAATGCTGCTACAAACACTGGGGTACATGTATCTTTTCAAATTAGTGTTTTTGATTTTTTCAGATATATACCCAGGGGTGGAATTTCTGTGTTATATGGTAGTTCTCTTTGTTTTTTGAGAAACCTCCATACAGTTTCCACAGTGGCTGCATCAATTCACATTCCCACCAACAGTGTATGAGAGCTCCTTTTTCTCCATATCCTCACCAACATTTGTTTTTGTGGTCTTTTTGATGACAGCCATTCTGAAGGATGAGAGGTGATACCAAGGGATTTCTTTAAACCACCATGGAGAATTATGATTCCCAACCAGGATACAGAACAGTGTTTAAGAAGAGGCACGGATCCCTTTAGAAGTCCCACCTACTCCTCTAAGAACAGACTTGATGGTTTATGTTTTATCTGAAACTGTGTGCTTCCCTAAACATTATCGCTGGATTAGTTGCTCAAGGACTGAGCTTGGATTGGTTAATTAAAACTTCACAACACTCTCCCTCTGTACACTGAAACTCGGCCAATGTTTTTCTGAGAGGCAAGGCAAATTTAAGTGTTGCCAAAGCCCGTTCTTGAGTCAGGTTTTACAGACATTCTTTTTTGAGGGAGGAAAAAAAGAGGGCTGGGGGACATCAGTCTGCTGCTACTTCTTTTGAGAGCTCTTCCCTCACCGCCGATTTGAGATAAACTGTTATTTTTTAAAAGCCGATTTTTTTTTTCTTAAAGCATTTTGGTCTTTGACTTTTTCTTTCCCCAAAGCCTCATCGTCTTTATCCACAGATCACTTTACTGATCCACCAACACAAGCTATGTGTTTCAGAGGTGTTTATGCACTAGCTCTGGTGAGCTTGCCCTGACCCAGCATCAGTGCCTCACAGAGCCCCCTGTTGTGACCAAGGACATGTCCTTAAACTACGGCTGGCCTCCCAGGCAGTGGCCATGGAAGAATGAAGCAGCAACCTCGAAGGGTCTAATTCAATGACCTTTACCCTCTTCTAACCAACTACCCCCACTCCAGAAAAAAAAAAAAAACAACAGGGTAGCTCAGTTTCCCAGATGAATTTTAATTTATCCTTAAATATCCAAGCCTCGTCCAATGTTTAAAATTCCCAGGCCATCCAAAATCTGTCAACTGGCTCTCAACTGGACCCAGTTTTGCTCCCCAGGGGACATTTGGCAATATCTGAAGATATTTTTGGTGTCATAACCGGGGGAAAGGTTGCTACTAGTGCGTAGAGGCCCAGGACACTAATGAACATCCTTCACACACAATACAGCCCCCAACAACAAAGAAGGATCCTGCCTAAAATGCCAATAGTGCTGAGATTAAGAAACCCTGGATTGGGTCATTTGCCAGCCCACTGCTGGATAAATGGTCGAAGAGCCTCTTACTGCAATTTAATTTGGTTTAAAATGGGGATTGAAAACTCAAATGCCCTCAGGGTCCAAGGAGGTTAAGAAGTATCACATAAACTAAGTGGCTGTGTATGAGGCACTAGGGTTTGGTGAGGTCAGTAACAAATCAGAATATAAACGCTAACTAAAGTCATTCCATTTTTGAAAATACCATTGTGCTGGCCTAATAAAATATGACTGTTGGCTGCATCCATCCTGTGTGCCAATGATGGTAATCAAATTCTAGTTCGAAGAGATGATCGACTCAAAGAGAACTTGATGGTCACTCCAAGACACCACAGTCTAGCCTCATCCTTTATTATGGAATTTCCTAAGCCCCAGGCCTGGGGAACGTGACTGGAAGCTGCTCAGTTAAGGTTAGACTAGAGATCAGATCTTGAGGGTTTAACTTCCAGCCACGAAGAGGGTTTCAGAAACATTGTGCTAAGGACAGGGATCAAAGTTGGAAACTCTGAAGGTAAGAAAACAGAGTTCGCCCTCACTGATCTCCATTCTAGGGGAACCCAGTGGACATTATATCAACATCACACAACACCATGTAAGTGAGGTCATTATGTTAGGATGAAATCGTTCTCATAAGATTTTAGAATTTTCACATTGTTTCACAGATGAGGAAACAGAGGCCCAGGAAAGTTTAAAGGAACCACCAAGATTACCCAAACCTGAACCTAAAATCAAATGGTGTTTCTTTTTTCTCTGTGCAATTGCCAAGCAGCAACCAAAAGAAGAAGAGATTTCATTCAAGGTGTCAAACATTTGTTTCTAAATTCGCAACCAACATAAAGAAGTTATACATAGGTGCTAAACTATCTCAGCATCATCTCCTTTCCCCATTAGAAAAATCATTAATCCTTTTGCCCACAAGCCATCAATTTTAAGATCTCTTTTCCCCGTCATGGAAGAAGTTCAAGCAGGTTAAATCATTCCAGCCCTCCTTTCAGATCAAACTGGAGAGAGGACAGCCAAGTCAGCAATTCGAGCACAAGGAGAAGGAAGCCCCAATCTCAACAACCCCCTGTGGATGCATGCTTTCTGCTGGAGGAATTCCTGACCTGAGGAGACAGTATAAACAAAGGGAATCCAGAGGGAAACAAATGATAAGATAAGTGAAGCCCAGTAACTCCCTCTATCCTGCCTTCCACCTACTTCCCCCAACTTGTTCCATCAGAAAAACAATCTGAACTTGAGAGAATTACAAAGTAAGCCATCTCCTCTCTGCTGCCATACAGCTCCCTGTTCTAAGTAGGAGGTTAAGGGGCAAGGCCCTTTATAAGGTCGGTGAATGTGTCTCCCCTGGTATGGAACCCGGCCAGAGGATCACGGTCTCCCTTAGGCTGTGAGAGAAAAACTGGCAAGGAAATAGGTCACTGGTCCTTCAGACTCAAATTACAATCCAAGGAGTATAGTAGGAAAAGGTGGCATACGGAAGAAAGGTAGCTTCAGTCACAGTCTGAAAAGAAACTGGGTCAAACTAACACACACACACACACATACACACACACACACACACACATATTACTTAGCAGAAAATGTGAACCAAGGCGGTCTTGTGCCACAGTTCCTATAACTGTAGCTGCAAATGTCACCTCCTCATTGAGTGTCAAGCCCTAAATGGGTCATAGAGGTTTTCTAGACCAATCCAATTTCTATTCTTGATTTTAAAATACAAAAATATAATAAAAGGCCTTTGATTCAACATTCTGAGGATACAATGCAGCCTTAGCTACTGGCTTCAATTCCAGCAAGATTCATTCCAGACTCTCTCTGACTTTAAGTTTGAATGACCATTGAGTGCTGAGCAGGGAGAGGGGTGTGGCGAGGAGCACCTCTAATGCAAACAAGGTTGCCACACACAAATGGAATGGGAGCAGAAATGTTGTTGTTTCTCTTCCTACCATCATCCTTAATCAAACAGCCACCACTAGTATGGAGTAACTGTAGCAGCATTTATTTTTTTAATTCCTAAATCCTTTACCTTGACGCAAACCATATATTACTTTTTCTATATCCACAATTTCACCAACTTTCAAAATAAGAGAATGCACCAAGGACCTTTAAATGGTCTAATTTGTCCATTTCATTTCCTTTTTTACAATAAGTTTTGTAGTAAATTCTCAAGATTTAGAAGAGGCCCTAGTCTAACTCTTTGTCACAGAACTAGGTTCTAACTTAACTTGTGTCTAGACATTTCACTGCTCAGTTTTACCAAAACTCTATGAAACAAATACAAATTTGAGCCTAGACACATGTGAACAATCTAGCTCACCTGGTGAATGATGCTGGCCACGATCCTTCACTCTTCTTCCAGCGTGCAAACCTGCAAAAGCTTTATGGGAGAAGAGCGAAGCCCAGAAAGGGCACCAAAGCATGCACTAACGACTGTTGTCACACCCCTAAGAAAGGGAAAAAACTAAGACTGTGTTTTAGGAAGCTGCCCCTATTCCTGACCCACTCTTCACAAGAGGACATCTGTCAAAAGCAGAAACCTAGTTCCTTGGCAAACTGCCAGTGAAGCCCTGCCTCTAACTTATGGGGTCTGAAAAAAACTAAAATCCTCATCAGTTCATTTTCTAATATGGCACCATCTTTGCCCTTAGTGATGAGGGCTAGGCGCTGATATATCCACAGGCTCTATCCACTGTCTAGTCTTCTTTGTGACCAAGAGCACAAAAAATTAAAAAAAGAAAAAAAGTTACTAGGATTACAGGTGCAGTTGGTGCTCCAAGACCAGGCAAAACTAACGCGTGCCCTTGACCTGGCTTGTACATCACTAACAAAATGAGCTCAGCCAGTAAGCCAGAATATGAGAACTTATCTCAAAAAACACAAGATGGGCATCTGCATTGCCCAGACAATACCCAAAGCTCAGATCTAGACTATTGACACTTGGAAATCTAAATTCAGACACTCCATCAGATGGGCAATGTTTGCCAATCATACCGGAGGTTTGTTTTCTGCCCCCCAGAAATGAAGACGACAAAGACCTGTTTAATAGGTGACCCTAATTGTGTGCCCGGCAGAAACACAAGGAACCTTCCACTCCGATCCTGGTGCAATTTATAGAACAGAAACAGCTCAGGCTATTAGTAAAGGTGAATGACATACTTAGGAAACCTAACAAGATGAATTTTAAAAATTCTTCTGAAATCAATGTCTGTTGAATGAATATTATGTTTGAGCAGCTTAAGGGCTAACAAGCCTTTTGTTTTCATTTCCCTTTCCTGGCAATATGCTGTTAGGGCATAACTTTCCTATTATTTCCCTAAATGACACAATTTGTATTTTATTCAATAGTCTTCATTAAATATTGTCAACCTGGCAAAATATCCAGTGTTAAGCCAAAAGTAAAAGATCTATTGTAAGTCAGGAAATCACACCAACATTGGAAACTGAACTTACTTCCCTAGTTTTCCACATTTAATCCACAATAGTGGCTATGGTTTAAAAGAACTGCAATTGTATATTTGGCACCAAATTTGCTCCACTGTAAAAACAAGCCTCTTTTCTAAGGTGAGGGTTCGGAAAAAGGCTTATTTTAATATCTGAGCATGCATGCTACGTTGCTTCAGTCATGTCTGACTCTGTGACCCCGTGGACTGTAGCCCGCCAGGCTCCTCAGTCCATGGGATTCTCCAGGCAAGAATACTGGAGTGGGTTGCCATGCTCTCCTCCAGGGGATCTTCCTGACCCAGGGATCGAACTCACATCTCTTATGTCTCCTGCACTGGCAGGCAGGTTCTTTACCACTAGCACCACCTGGGAAACCCATCTAAGGATAACCAAGGTTAGATGACATGTGTGCCTACTGCTCGAGTTTTCATTATTTTCTTTCCAAAAGAGCTTTCATCGTGTATATTAAAAGACAACAGGGAGTTGGGAAGCTAAGAAATTATGGGAGTCTTAAATCTCAAAACAGGTTTCTGTGGCCCTGCTCTGAGTGAGAAGGGCTTTCTTTGGATAAAAGATTCAACCCACTGAAAAGTTATCTCAGTTAGCAAGAAGGTTTAATGCAAACAGATTCAGAGATGGCAGGTAAAAGCATTTCCTTTTTCAAGTAATTTGCCTATCATTCACAAAGCAAAAAGAGAGTTCAAAAATTCTTATCATTCAAATACACAAATGCAACATTCCTAATCTCATGTAACATTTTTTGTTCCAGAAAATCAGACTCCAAGAAACTTTTAAGTCAATAAAGCAGTTTTACTCTCAATCGACCTTATTTACTCTTACTGACCCAGCACTGTTTCTAAATCAAGAGACACAAAGGAAGTTGTGATTCCTCCAACTCAGTGGAGAGTAAATAATAACATATAAGAAAACCAGAGGCAAGGCGATAATGTGTTTGTGTGCATGTGTGCATGCAATGGGGGCGGAGTGGAGGTAAAGAATTAGAAGCCTGGGTCCCTAATTGCGTCTGGTAGTTACTAGCTGTGTGACCCAGCTGTGTGAGCTCAGTGAGTTTGTTAATTAACTTCTTCATGCCTCAGTTTCCTCAACTATAACATGGTGATAACAGTACCTACCCCCTACAGCTGTGAAACAGGCCATGGTAAAGCTCAAGAAAAGTATTAGGAAAGGCCTGACCCCAGCTTAGCACCTCACATTGCTTGACTATTAGCATCACATTAGCTGTGAGTGTGGGCAGGCTGAGGGCTCTTAAGGAGGAAGGTGCCACAGATGGTCGTGAAAATGGAGGGGGAGGCAGGGAAGGCTTCCCAGAAGCTGGATCTGAGAGGGCAAGGAGAATTCATATGCTCATATGAGGAGAGCCACCATTGCAGATAGTCACAGATGGGGTAAAAATCAGGAGTGCTTAAACATCCACAGGGACAATAAGCTCACCAAGGCTGAGGGTATATTTGGGGACCTCAGATTAATGGGCAGGGGTGGGGCAGGCTCTATGTGCTTGTTGCTATGCTCCTAGGATTTAATCAAATCATTTTTAGACATGTCTACCGTGAATGCAAACTCATTCCAAAATGTTTGTTTCTCTGTTTTTGGAACAGTGGAGATGCCAGAAAATACAAAGGTAAACACTTTTTTTTTTTTTTTTTGCTGCGGAAATAGTCTGCTAGAGTGGAATGTAGGTCACCCAGATCCACTTGCATCTCATCTTCATCTGTCCCTCTTTCAGTGGGGCCATGGAGTGGCAGCTTGAAGGAAGGGAGAAGAGGGGCACTTCAGATCCATCCTTCAACTCCAATCCCTACCAGCCCCTCAACCACTCCAAGCACATCCTTCAAGAGAGGTATCCTCGGACAGCCAGCCCCAGCTTGCCCCACCAACCTACAGACACAATCCTCCTTACAAGTTCTGAAATATTACCTATGCAGCAATTGCCCCTAAACTGTGCCCTCAAATAGAGGAAACCACTATGATCTTATGCTCTAAGTGTTTAAGATACATATATTCACTTAAAAGATTCCCTCCATTACCAAGTTAGAAATTTTGATACCAAAATAAGTGACAGTAGCCCACATTCCTTATCCAAAGAACAAAAAAAAATCACAAAACAGAAGAATTTTTGTTTTGACTGGAGCCACCTCTAGAGATTAAACAAGTTTGCTATCCTAAATGGGCAAAGTTGCTTTGTTTCCTGCAATACTAGGATAGACTTAATACTTAGAAATGCCAGGGGCATGACACGAAGCCAGGGAGGGCCCCCACAAAAGTTACCACTTCTTTGATTATTTCCTGAACCAAACACCTAAGGCTATCAGTTTTGTTGGAAAAGCTTGTTCCCCTGATCCAACAGCTGTAAGTTTTTAAGTAATTTCACAGAAGACCTCAAGATTCTCAAGCCAAAGCCACTCTTTATACAATTCCCCAAATATTTACAAAATGAAACACTTTCAGTCTTAACTATGTTTTATTTGTAAACACCTTATTTGTTCTGATGACCACAGTATCAACATGAAAAGCAGCCTTTTAAACAAAGTAGCTCAAATAAAACCACACACAGAGACACACCAATTCTTAACACCCAGAGGCGTGTCCACAAAGCAAGAAAGTCAGGATTCCAATTCCTTGGCACCTATTCACTGAGCTCCCGTAAGCACCACCCAAGGACTTGACCCACTGCAACCTCTTTACTGTCACATCTCCTCATTCATTTACACTTCTGAAAACCCACAGAATGCAAATTACTGGAAGATAACTGAATGCCACAACTACTGGGCACATGTCTTTACTCTGTTCTCCTCTCATATCAGCAGTCTGAATAGCTTACCCTGTTTATAGAATAATCCCACCCCAGATGAGAGGAGAGCTATTGTCCACCTTTCTACCCGATGGTGCTTCTGGGGGGCCACTCTTGGCCTGGTAGAAGTCTCTAGGTATCTTTGCCTTGGTCTCTCTCCCTGTTCTCCTGTCATACACCTCTTGGGAAAGTTATCTGGGCCAAGGACAGTAAAACAGAGAGAAATTGAGAAATGTCTGGCTTGGGGTAATAAGAAGTGTATTAAGAATTATGGAGGTGGGGGGTTAGTCTGTGAGAGAATATATTCCAAAAACAAACAGTTACAATTTGATTATTTCAAACACGTGGAAGCCTTTTATGCCTCAAGTCACATGCTGCACAGGAGTTCTGGTTTATGCTGAGATGAAACTGCTTGACAGAAAACTAAGGGCTATTACAATTGATGACAAAACTATCAGTGGAAAGAATACAGATCTTGGATCTCCAATCATGTTTCTACTAGTTAGTAGTGATTCTACAAATACTTATAAAATACCTGCCAATGGCCAAACACTGCTTTAATTGCTGGATAGGCAGGGATAGATTAGACAAAGACTCTGCTCTCAAAAGACCTTCCAAGTGGGAAAAACCCACAAATGGTGGGATTGTGAACAGCATTACAGGGAGTCAAGAAGTGAGATAATTGAAAGCGATTCTAGTTTGCGGTGAAATTTCAGTGCAGTGAAATTTCTGATACTCCTTCCTCATGGGGATGTAACCACCTACTTAAAACAAGATGATGAATGTCAACCACCTGGCACACAGCATCCCCAAGCATTTACCTGCACATGAATGCACATGCACTGATGCTAACAGATATACACTTAGCCCTTAACTGCAGTATCTGTGATAATACACTTCGGTATGAAATGAAAGCAGAAGGTAAGCAAAATGTATAGCTCAATTACTGTTAATGCAATTAAATTACCAATAACTGCATTCAATGAGAATCTAAAAAGTCAAAACCTAAACAATTCTACTATAAAAAGATAAATAGAAGTCCAGGTACTGCAATAATAGTAGTAAGAGTAGAACTAATATTATAAATACTAATATAGCTGCTTTGCCCACTTTGAAGAATTACCATGAGACCTAGGCTATTTTGCCATACAAGTAGGGCTCAGATATTAACCCGATATCACAGTGTCAAAAGCTGGCCTTAAACTCTCATCTTTTCAGATTCTTTGAGAAAAATAAAAGACGACGAACGACTCCTTCTTAGAGTCACAAGAGTTTAAACTGAAATCAACTTTAGGAAACACTCTATGCTGCTTTCCCCAGGTCACCAATGACTGAGGTCCCCAGAGGCATAGGGTTCACCCTAGAATGGGGAAGCCAGTAATGCCAGAGCAAGACCCAGGCTTCCTAGATCCCAACCCTCTCAAGGATCTGAATCCTCTAGGCAGGCTTTTAGATTTCATTAGAAACACATGGGATAGCAGTGACTTCCAGAACTCAATTTCAGTTATTACTGGTCCCTAGAATTGCACTTAGGGCAAATTGAGGACCTTTACTGGTAGCCAGGGAGCTCTCTTCACGCACGACAGAGAACTCCCTCCTTGAGAAAGCTGTTCCCAACACTATTACATATGTTATTAGGAAAATGAAGCAGCTAGCCTGAAAGAGGAAAGAGATCTTTTGGTTGTAATTTTCGGAGTCTGCCTCAGGACAAAGGCTCTTAACAGCTTTTTCTGGGGATGGAGCTGGAGAGACCAGGTATGGGCTCGAGAGAGGGAAAGGGGTCTAAAAATTGTATTCAAGCTATCTACAGGGAATGGAGAGAGCCCGGGACTGTGAAACCTGTGACCAGGAGAGAGCAGCTGGGCCCAGGGCGAGCATCTGACCACACCTACTGGCCACGCCCTCCCAGCTGCCCGCAGGGCCACGACGAATTGAAACAGCAGTGGGAGCAGTTAAGATTCCGACGGCAGGAGTCGCCATGGCAACAGGATTCATCTTGCAGGCAAACTCCGCTTCAATTCACTAGGTCCCTCCCGAGCCTCGGGAAACTACTAGCTCAACGAGAGCAAAACGTTCACGGGTGGCATTTGTTCTTAATGCTCTCCTTGAGCATCCTGGAGAAGGGGGGCGGAGGGAGAGGGGCTGGGTAGTGAACGAGGGTTGCAGTGTATTCGGCTACTCGGTCCACTAAAATATTTCATAGGAACGACGGGCAGAATACCCCAATCGCAGGCTGGGAGCAACTTGAGAACGGAGCCTTTAGCAAAGGTTTGATGAACGAGTAAGAGAAAGGATAAGGGTGCTAGGGAAAGGAAATCCAGAGGACTTTATTATATAGAGTTCTCGGGCCTCGCACACGTCTCCATGCGGATCACAAGCAGTTGGATTTTCACCACCAGCTGGGAAAACCGATTACCCAGCCCTTCTGCCCCACTGCGACTCGTATCGTTAGATTATTCAACTCTGCCCACCGCTTTACCACCGCCCAGCCCAGCGCTCCGGGCAGACGCTGCGTCCTAGCTCAAGTGTTCCTTGTCGAGGGAGCCATCAGTCCAAGGGGCACCCAGGTGTGCCCTACCCAAAGGGACGGGAGGCTGGATCGCCCTGCGGCGCCCCGAACCCGGTCCGCAGGCTGCGCAGCCGTCCCTCGCCACTGTCCGCAAACACCCCTCGCTCCTTCCGCAACGTGGGTTTCCCTCCTCTTTTTCGTTTGAGATCTTGAGCTTCCAACTTCGCCTAAATTACAGTCACCCCATCCCTTTCGAATGAGTCTTGAGGCGAGGGTGCCCGGGATAACGGGGGTTCTGCTGGGAAGCGAACGAGTAAATGAGTCCCGCCTCTTCGGTTACCACTCTAACAAGCCTATCTCGGGATTCTCCCTTCCAGAGCCTCCCGGGCCAGCAAAACTCCCGACAGTAGCAGTGCCCGCAGCACCCAGCAGAGGCCAAGACCCCCAGAGCCCCAGTGTGTCATCCGCAAGGCGGCGAGTGGTACCCTGCTGGCTCTCTTGGTGTCCAAGCGCCTCAGAAAGAAAGAAGGGAGGCAACTCCGTCCTCGGGGCGCCTTCCCCCGGGCTCGCCTTGCTTTGAGCCGCGCTTGCAGCCATTTTCCCAAATCCAGCTTGGCAGCTGGGAGCTGTCTAGGTCCTGTTCCCACCCAGACCCAACCTGAAGGACGGGTTTAATATTTACCTACTGGCCCGGGAGCTCGGAGAAGGCAGCGGGAGGGCGCGCTGCGAACTCAGCACCGGGCCGCGAAGAAGCGCGCCCACCCCCGCGCCACCGCGCGGTGCCTCTTAATGAATGAGCGCGGCGGGCGACGCGGCACGTCCCCCTTACCTGAGCAGCCCCTGCATGCTGAAAAGGCGGCTCTGCGCTCCGGGTACAATGGGATCCGGTTAAACAGTTTCCTTTACAGCCGCTCGTAGGTTACCAACTCGCAGGTGACATCACCCTCTCCTCGCCTGATAGGATACAATGTGGCGCCCACTGCGCATGGACTACCGGGCCGGGCCCGTGTGCTACTGGGAATCGTAGTTCACACTCCACAAGCAGAGCCTGGATAGCTACGCTCCTGAGGTTCTGGAAATTACACTTCCCAACAAACTCCGGGGCCTCTTCGTCCCCGCCCCTATCCCCGCCCCCTCCGCGACCCGCCCCCTCCCCGCCCTCCAGCCTTTCAGTAGTAGCGGTGGTCTTTCAGGAGCCGAGCTGCGGACTGCGTTGGCAAGAGTTGGGGGGAGAAGCACCCTGAGGTCGTGCCCTTTGACTTGACCTCCTCTAGGCCCCGTGCGGTCTCTGAGGGACCAGTGGGGTCCAGGCTACTGCACATCAGCCGGGCAACTCTGACCAACCCAGCTCTATTGGCCCCAGCTGGGAAGAGATTAAGCCTTTCACTGCCTTCCCTCTGCGCAGCAACTAATGAATAGGACACTCTGGTTTCTGGGTTAAATGCGGTCCTGGAATTCCCCAAGTCCCGGACAATGAAGGACGCTGACCCTGAAGGAAAGAAATCTCCCTGTGCCCCACTTGGTACAAATCACCTGCCTTGTCTTTCCTTTTCCCATTTAACGGAGTCAGGGTGACCAGCCAGAACTCGGGGAACAGCTTAGTCGGCTGAGCTGACAGAATAACGCAGGGTGTCAGTAATAAAAATGCAGTGTAACAGACTAGATAGTCGCCGCAGCCCTCCGTCAGGGAGCCTGCTGCTGCTGCAGAGATAATACTATCGCGCAGCCATGCTTTTGTTCTCTGCAGCAGACTTCCCGCTCTCATGGCTCTGAACTCGCAGGAAGACAACATCCTTGCCTGAAGTTTTAATAAGTAACATATATATATACATGTACTCTTTAATGCACACACTTTCCCCTCATGTACTCTTAAATGCACACACTTTCCCCTCAATTTACATACCATACTCTTCAAATTTTTGGATGACTTCAGCCAAACAACACATCATGCTGTTCAGGAATTACTGATATTAATAACCTAAATGTTTAATTAAAAGTAAGCAAAAGGTATGAAGAATTCTGAACCTCCAGGAAAATTTCATTTTTCATATGTATATTTTTCCTATGGCACTTTTAATTACTCAGTGATCATCAAATGTTAAGAAAAATTAACATTGAGAGCAAATCCCTAGGTGTCTTTTTAAATGAAAAAAAAAATCAATACATCCAGTTATTCCAGTTGTAAAGGTAAATTGTAATGGCATTCAATATCTTAATCACATTTAAGAATTAGTTCACACCCCTGTTTCCACTAGCAGAATGTCTAGAAAACCACGGTTTGTGGGGGAAAAAAACAAATTCACAAAATTTCAAACAATTCTCCACCTAATTGTTGGTGAAAGTCTTATCACTCTTATTTTCTCATATCATTGTGCAAGAATAATGGAATTCAAGAGAAAAATATTCATGGAACTAATTGAGGATCTCAGGAAAAAAATGTTTTGTTTTTCTGAGAGAGGGATTTTAGCAATGAATTCCGATTTTCTTTTAACAAGCCAATTTCTTACAGCCAGACACATTTTTCTCCGCTGAAGGAAGATGACTTTGAGTAGTGCTCTCCTGTTCTGAGCTATTACACCCATTCCAAATATCGTTTTAAATGGAACCTAGACAATACAAATGTTCCATTGGCCAACAGATCAAGAGTGCAATCAGGGTTATTCTAGCTAATGGGTAGACTTGATGTATTGAAGTTCACTGTGGGGAAATATTCAGAAAGAAACTTGACCTGGGATGATTCTTAAAGCTCTCCCAATTTTGTCACTGTGTAAAGCTTTTAGTTGGAGATATAATCATTGGGCCTGAAATTTATTGAGTCAAATTGGATGTGGAGATTCTTTATAAGGCAAGACTTAGCCTTACAGATAAAAGTCTATTACAGTATTGAGATATACTCTGAGGAATAACTCTACAGAGTAAATCACCCTTCAGCAAGTTCTCCTTGGTCTTCAGTAATGAAGGAGAGGATGAAGTCTGCCTAAAGAAAAAATTCCATTCTCTATGCTGCTAAGTCGCTTCAGTTGTGTCCGACTCTGTGCGACCCCATAGACAACAGCCCACCAGGCTCCCCCAGCCCTGGGATTCTCCAGGCAAGAATACTGGAGTGGGTTGCCAGTTCCTTCTCCAGTACATGAAAGGGAAAAGTGAAAGGGAAGTCGCTCAGTCGTGTCTGACTCCTAGCGACCCCATGGACTGCAGCCCACCAGGCTCCTCTGTCCATGGGATTCTCCAGGCAAGAGTACTGGAGTGGGTTGCCATTATAGCAATTAATATTATAGGTATGTGCTGTATTACATGTATCATTTTTCTATGTAAAGTACATCATACACACTAGATTGTAAGCACAGAAATGTGTGAATATACACGTGAGCTGGCCTTACTATTAAATATATATAAATATAGATAACAAATACTGAAAGCAAGCCATTGTGTTTGGAAGCATTTTGCTATGCGTGATGAATCTGAACTGATCCCTGCACACTATTTCATTGGTAACCAGGGGAAACAAAGATGGCTCTTCAGCATCAGAAATGCAATCTGTGGATCTGGAACCAGAGGAAGCTTAACAGCATCTATGCAGACAGAAAGGAAACCACTCCCCTCCACACACACACACACACACACACACACACGCACACGCACACGCACACACACACAGACACATTCGCATAAACTCATTGTGTGGGTTTGTATTTTTTTCTAGGTGATTAAATAGTCTCATAAGCCATCAGAAACACCCACTCTGTGTAGCTTAATTTATACTCTCAAATGAGTTTTTTAAACTTTTTTCTTTTCTTTTAAAAATGATCTTATGAAAGGCTGCATCCTGTCCAATAATCATTACCTATTAATTAAGAACCCACAGGATCACTGAGAATAGATTTAATTGACCAGCTACAGGAGAAGGCAAGGGAAAGACACCATTGTATGTTTTGCTCATCTTTCAAAATATTTTCTCTCAGTAATGGTTACAAGGTTTTACTCTAGATGTTGGGTTTTAGATAAGGGAGAGAGTGAGATATCAACATAGAAAGAATTTGAAGTTTGTAGCCCTGCATGTGTTTTCACACAATAGCTTGGTGTTTTGCAACAATTGAGGTTGTGTACTAAGTCCAGGTTTGGGATCTTGCCATTTTGCCTCTTTTGAGCCATATGATTTTGCTTATTTCATGTTGCTTACTTTCTCTGAGTTTCAGTTTCCTTATTTTTCAAATGGAGCTAACAGTAAACTTACTTCACAAGGTTTTTTTTTAGGATTAGATTAGGTAAGACAGATAAAAACACTTTTCAAATTGAAAAGAACTATACAAATGCCAGTTCTTGTTATTATTTGCAATTTTCTCCTGAAGATTATCTCAGAAATGTCAGCCCTAATTGTGGAACAAGTTAATAAGAACCTAGTTAAATTATTAGAAATTATACAGTGTGCACATATTATTTCAGTAATTTGCAAGTTGGCAAAATGTTCTTTGAGTAAAACAATGAGAAATCCACATTAAACAGTGCTAGCTCTGGCAACCCACTCCAGTACTCTTGCCTGGAAAATCCCATGGACGGAGGAGCCTGGTAGGCTTCAGTCCATGGGGTCGCTAGAAGTAGGACACAACTGAGCGACTTCCCTTTCACTTTTCACTTTCATGCATTGGAGGAGGAACTGGCAACCCACTCCAGTGTTCTTGCCTGGAGAATCCCAGGTACGGGGAAGCCTGGTGGGCTGTCGTCTATGGGGTCGCACAGAGTCGGACACAACTGAAGTGACTTAGCAGCAACAGCAGCCCTCAGCTTGCTTTTTTACACATACCTTGTTCTTACACAGCATCCAGCTAACTTCAGTATCTCAGGTCATCTTCCCCAAACTTCTCAGCCAGGAGAAGCATGCTGGGAGACGGAAGGTAGGAGGAAGGGAGAAGACAGGGTGTTTCACTACCACCACAAAGTTGCCCTGGGCGATGTTTCTGGCACCTGCAGCAGCATTTTCCACTTTGGACTTGTTCATCGTGGTTCCAGCTTCTTCCAGGTCATTGTGGCCTTTGTTAATGCCAACTTCTCCAATTGTACCTCCAAGCCTACTTGGGGTAGCTTCCTGCTGTTGCTAATCTTGTTGCTTGTTTGTCTTCTCAGACCTTCTATCACCAGCAGGACCAATTCCCTGTACTGTATTATCTGTTTTAAATGCTTAGAATGGTTTTTGTTTTTGTGATGGAACACAACTCATATACTCCTGTCTTAGTTTAAGTTCTTTTAGGGGCAGGCAACAGCAGGCAACAGAAACTTGCAAATGGGCCAGTTTGCAAAATAATGAAAGTATTAAGATGTATTCAAAGGACTGAACAACCAAGGCTCCTCCAAAGAGCAGGAGCCAGACGAGCTCTGGGAACATGAACAGTGGTGGTTTTGGACCTTCTCTGCAGAGCATTGCTCTCAAAGCCCTCAGTCTTTGTGTCTCTTTGTTCCAATTTTCAAATTGCTGAGAAAAACTGGTTGCCCTGTCTCAGAGTGACTATCCCAGACTTAATTATCTACAGCAGTAATTCTTCAAGGAGGGCCCCAGATCAGCAACATTAATGTCACCCAAGCACTTGTTAGAAATGCAAACACTAGCGCCCCACCCACAGACTTACTGGCAAAGAAACTTAAGGGCTGGGCCCCACAGTCTGTGTTTTGATAAGTCCTCAAGCTTACTCTGACACTCAAGGACAGTTTTCAAACCACTTGTCTATAGCAAAGATTACAAGATCTGTGGCTCAGATGTGATTACTCAGGACCTATCCCTGAGTGTCTGGGAGTCTTCCCAGAGAGGAAGAAGTGTTGTGAACTTGGCAGCCACCCCTAAGAGGTGTCAGGCGAAGCTGGTAAATCTGTCAAGATCTTAAGGGTAAAACTTGGTTCTTCCTGAGGGAGAGGACTTTGTTGCATTCTGAATCAACTTAAATCAATTTAGTCACTGCAGAGGCATTTGGAAAAGATTCGTTTCACTCTGAGAATTCAGAAAAGCTGAAAAACCAGCACTGGGGCAGGACAAGGGGGGTGGAATCTTACAAAAAATCTAAGAATACTAACAATAACGTCAGACCACAGTAACAGAAGATATGAAAATAGTTCCAGTCATTCAAATTCTCTCCACTCCAGCCTCATCTGAACAGTTCCTGGGAATTCAGAAACAAAAATTGTTGTTTGACAATTGCTGCAATCTCTGTATCACCTTCTTTATAACTGGTTTACCCTTAGCCCATCTATGAGACCTGCACTTTTCAATTCTGTACCACTGGCTCCATGTGGCTATTTAAATTTATATTAATTAAAATTAAATAAAATGTAAACAATCAGTTCCTCAGTCACAATAGTCACATTTCAAGCAACGAAGCCACACATGGCTAATGGATATCATATTGGACACCTCGGAAACAGAGCATTCTCATCATTTCAGAAAGTCCTGTTGGACACCACTGCCCTAGACTTTTACCTCATGAATTTTCAGATCATGCTGAAATCTACCCTTTCCCCCCCGCCCCGTCTTTTCCAGGTCAAATTCCAGGGAGAAAGAAAGAATGAAAAAGTGAAAGAGGGGAAAAAAAAAATCTGATTGTTCCAGTTCACCATTATAAGCCACATCATAGTATAAATCACTGGCCATCATGAAAAAGGCATTTGGCAGAACAGAAAAACGGCCAAAAATCTTGAATGGGCACCACACACAACTGTCCCCTTCCCAGCATCCAAATGGTCAATAAACATATGAAAAGATACTCAAATTAATTACCCACCAGGGAACTATAAAGACCACAATGGGATGCTACTGCAGATTCATCAGATTGGTTAAAATTAAAAGCACTAATTATATTAAGGATTGGCAAAGATGAGAAGCCATTTAAATCTTACATAGCCAGTGAAATATAAATTTGTATAACTGCTTTGGAAAACTCTTTTTCCAAAGTGAACACCAAGAGTGAACACTCATACTTTATATAGCCCAGCAATCTACCCCTAGAAATATACTCAACAGAACTACATGTATACATATGTTCACAAAAAGACACATATTTCAATATTCACAGCTATGCTATTCAGCCCATGGTTGCTATGCAATATTTGGGGTATACTTATATTAAAAATATTCTTCATTGTTTGCCTGAAATTCAAATTTAACCGAGAGTTCTGCATTTTTATTTGCTAAATCTGGCAATCCTATTATATAATCTCAAACTAGAAACAGCACAATTTTTCATCAAAAGTAGGATGCATAAATACTTTGTGGCACAGACACATTATTAATACTATGTAACCAGAGTCAGCAAACTTTTTCTGTAAATGGCTACATAGTAAATACTTTTTAGGCTTTGTGGGCTATATGATCTCTGTTACAACTACCCAACTCTGCCACTGTAGCTTGAAAGTGGCCATAGATGTAAATTTTAGAGCACAGCTGTATTTCAATAAAACTTTATTCACAACAACAGTCAGCTGGCCTATAAGAAATAGTTTTACAGGCTATCCAGAAATGATAGTGAATGAGTCCTGTCTCCATGTAAGAATATGAATGAACCTCACAAAATTAATACTGAGTCAAAGAGGATATATTGTATGATTACATTTATATAAAGTTCAAAAACAGGTACAACTAATAGTGGTATTAGAGATGAAATAGTAATACCTTCAGGAGATAGTAAAAGGAAAAAGTATGAAGAGTCTCTGGGATGTTGGTAGTGTTCAAAATTTTTCTGAGTTACACGAGTATTTCACTTTGTGAAAATTCACCATACTGTACACTTACAATTTGTGTGTGTTTATGTATGTGCATTATATGAAAATATTAATACTTATATAAATTAAAAACTAGGCCAAATTATCTCAACATCATGCCCATAAGAAATTATTTTATGAATTCCGGTACCCATGTTTTGTGCTTGTCCCTAACTATAACAGGAATTCATGGTCTTTGTAGAGAATTTTAAACATGTTGCTACTTAAGGTGATAAAATCTCCCATAGGCCTACAAACTAGTGAGAAAGATTAACATTTCTTTCCCTTGCCCTTCTTCTCTTTCAAACTCAGGGTCATTTTATTTTACAATTGGCTTACTTTATTTAAAAAATTATACCGTGGGCATTCTCTATGTCATTGATTTTTGATGTTTTATCATGTGAAAGTACCCATTTTTTATTTAATCAATCATCTATTATAGAATACATCATTTCCAATTTTTTTATATTATCAGTAACTGTGATGTACCTAATAGTTCAGTGGTACCCATCCATGATTAAATCTTTAGGAGTACAGCATAGGAGGATGTAAAGACTTCTCATGCTTTTGATACATGTTGCCAAACTGACCAAATACATGTTTTTATTATTTGTTGATATTATGGTTGATGTATCCTTTGAGCCCACATAGTTCTGGTAACCTCTCTGAAAGACCTGAATCACATCCTGAAAGCAATTTAAACTCTTTGAGACAAAGTCTAATCATGCTAATGGGGTGGTTGAAGGAACTTCCCTAGGAATGAATGTCCAAGGAAAAGGGAAGTACTTCTGTTGTTCACAGTTAACTGACCTCTAGGATTTGCTAGGTGTATTCATTTGCTCAAGATACATAAGTGAGTACCACAGACTGGCTGGCTTAAACAACAAAAATGTATTGTCCCAGTTCTAGAGGCAAGAAGTTTAAAACCAAGGTGTGAGAGGTTTAGCTCCCTCTGAGAACTGTGGGGGGAGGGTCTATTCCAGGCCTCTCTCCTTGGCTTGTCGATGGCCATCTTCTCCCTATGTTCCTTCATTTCATCTTTCTCTATGTGTGTCTGTGCCTGTGTCCAAATTTCTCCTTTTCCTAAAGACACCAGTCATATTGGATTATGGGGTCACTCTGATAAACTCTTGTTAGCTTGATTACCTCTGTAAAGACCTTGCTTATACACGAGGCCACATGCTAAGGTACTGGAGGTTAGGATTTTTTTCCCTTTGAGGTGGGGTAATGGGAGAACACAATTCAACCCTTAACACTGCTGCTGCTGCTGCTGCTGCTGCTGCTGCTAAGTCGCTTCAGTCGTGTCCGACTCTGTGCGACCCCATAGACAGCAGCCCACCAGGCTCCGCCGTCCCTGGGATTCTCCAGGCAAGAATACGGGAGTGGGTTGCCATTTCCTTCTCCAGTGCATGAAAGAGAAAAGTGAAAGTGAAGTCGCTCAGTCGTGACCGACTGTTAGCGACCCCATGGACTGTAGCCCACCAGGCTCCTCTGTCCATGGGATTTTCCAGGCAAGAGTACTGGAGTGGGGTGTCATTGCCTTCTCCACCCTTAATACAAGGTAAACCCAAATAAGAGAAAACTGGCATTATCAATGTCAACTCCAGTGTTATACCCCAGTGTGCTTCCCAGGTGGTACTAGTCATAAAGAACCCCCCTGCCAATGCAGATGTGAGACGCAGGTTCAATCCCTGAGTGAGAAAGATCCCCCAGAGGAGGCAATGGTAACCTACTCCAGTATTCTTGCCTGGAGAATCCCATGGATAGAGGAGCCTGGCAGGCTATGGTCCATAGCGTTGCAAACAGTCAGACATGACTGAAGTGACTTAGCACTTAGCACACACATATTACAGTCACATAAATTTTAAAATAGTTGAACATCTGATTAGGCAATACAGATAGAATCAAAACCCTGAAGACAGCAAACTAAAACTCCTCAAGAATAATAGAAACAGGAAATACAGAGTGGTTCCTGCATCACACGTGGAAGCCTTGATATTGACACTTTCTAGTTTTGAAGGCAGACGTCTTGCCTCCAGGTACCCAGTCCTGTCACTTTTGATAAGAATTCTCAGCTGAAAATTCATGGACTTTCCATTGGTAAAAATTATCTGGCCATACACTTTAGACAAACCAGCCCAAGTTAGCTTTCAAAATATCCCCTACTGAGTGTGTCATACAATTTTCATTTTCTTTTTCTCTTTAAACATCAAATCTCTGCATGGGCTCTTAAATGGGCAGTTCATGTGTGGCAAATTCTGATATAAAAGATGGGCTGGGTGTCCCTTGGAGAGAAAGAATTCTGTTTACTTTTATTGGTTTTGTAACTTTCCTCATTGGGAATTATCCTGGCAGATACATTCTCCTTTGTAGCTGAAATATTACAGCTTGCAGGATTTATGTAAGAGCCTTGTTTCACAGCAGGTTGTGCTGGCACTTAGGCACTGGATTTGGAGATTAGGGACGACTTTAGTCCTGTATTACATGAGAACCTTGTGATGTGGAATTTCTCATGGAAAGCCACACTTCAATACAATATGTCATGGCATATTATCTTTGCAAGAGTATTTTAAACTTCACCAAACTGTGATTGTAACCTTTTCTCTCGGGTTGTCTGTGCCCTCTCCCTGTGTCTCAAGCTCCTAAGATAATATTTGGGGTTGTCAGAAGACCAGCCACCCAGTTAAAGGGGGGAAGGAGATATTGGAATGCTTTATTCTGGCTTTGCTTTCCTGCAAGTGACAGGTTTTCTTCTCTGGGATTTATGTTACTGTTTCAGAAAATTATACTCATTTGAACCTAAACATAGTTAAAGCAAGTAAAATATGACCCTGTTACTTTTCAGTTGTGTAACAGTGATTCTGAATAACTGTATAATCTCCCTTATGTGCATGTTATCTATGTTGGAAACTCTCTCACCTCTGACTACAAACCCACTAGATTTTGCAAGCCGAGTAGCTTTGAGTAAGGTCAGTGCGAGGATGGGAACTTCCAAAGAAAACCCAGATGTCTCAGAGATGAATGCAGGATTTAAACTAAGGTGTTTTGTGCCCCTAATACACTAGTCTCAGATCCCTATGATGTTGACATCATTTCAGGAAGCCTTTTCACTATGACAGCCCAATTTTAAATGTGCAGGTGAAGAATCCCTGCTCCACGCAGAATCTACATTGGTGGTGCACAGGAGTCCATGGCACTGGCTCACAAAAACCCATTGTGAAATTTCAGGAATTTTGTGAGCCAGTTGTTAAGCATAGTTAATATTAAAAGTTAAAGTACATAAAATTGCAGTTATATAAATTATATTGATAACCCATTATTTAGTAATTGTTACATTTTATTATTATCTGATCTTGAGGTTCCAACTGAATCTGAATGGATGAAATACTACGTCATGGTTTATTGATACAGATCTTTTCCCAACTCCATGTTCAGTGACATCATACTGGGGGCTTGAAATCAGTCATGGTGGAGTAGTTACATCTTGGAAACCTGCAAATGCTACAAAGTAGGGCTTACCCTGCCCAGCCAGCTGTTGAAGAGTTACTGGCATCTTCCTCCCCCTGCATTTGTTGCAGAAGAACCATCCTCTAACTGTTATGTGGTTCTATATTTTTTCTCTCCTGACTTCATTCCACTGTTGGGTCCTAGAAGTGGAATACATGGATCATCACACTCAACTTGGGCAGAAGTGTGGCATCAGATGCTGAGCTGAGAAGAGCCCAATTCCTGATTGGCTTCAGGGAGCTGAGCAGTATTGCTCCAACAGGAAAGAGGAACTTGGTGATAGGTTTAGTAGCGGGGTAGTGGTTTTAAACCAGGAAGAGAAGGAAGTCAACTTGGCACTATTGTAGGTATCAAAGCAAATGCAGAGAAAATCTAATGACATCAGCACTGATGCTGCATGACTATGCAGCAGCTTAGCACAAAGTCCTAGATACTGTCTTTAAAAAAATTCTCACAAGTCTACAAAATAATGATAAAAATAATCTTTAAAAAAACAATTTGGAGAATTTTTTATGAAATGAAATTTTTCATAAAAGAACTGTTCTTTATTCAGGGATCATAGGTTAATATATCAAGAATAATAAAAGCAACTTTATTAGAAGCATGAGGCTATTATCCAATATACATACAACATATATATAAACATATATAGTGTTTATCTTATGAATTATCTTGTCCCAAAAGTCTATTCTGTACCCATTTTTACCCGCTTGTGTTATAAAGTACTTTTTTTAAAAAAATAAATTAATGTTATAAACGGTGATCAGGTTTCCAGTCTAGACCAAAAAAGCATATATATCCCAGTATTCTGGTAGTTGAGTCATAGCATTCATGTTGAAAGCCTGAAGTCTGAATGGTAGGGAAAAGGGTAGTCTTAGCAGGGATAAAGAAGGGCAGAAGAGAAGGAAAAAGCATGTCTTTTCCTTCTCCAGAGCCAATGGATGGTGCACTAGGAAAATCGGAACCAGTTAAGTTTGTCCCCTCACCCCTCTTCATGCCTTGCTCTCATAGAATCTGATATCCCTTCTCACTGGCTCCTATTCCCGTATATTCTGCATTCTCCACCATGGTACATCCAAAGGTCTGTCTGAACTGCTAAAATGCTCCAACTGTCAAACACAACTTGCTCCTTCCTGCCCTCAGTCATAGCCCATCATCCATTTTCCACACAGCTGGTCTCAAGTGTCACTGGACAGGTTTATACAAATGTGTAAATGGTTGAGAGTCCCTAATTTTCCAGAACCATTTGAATTTTTAGGAGTGGATTTTGAAAACATAAGTTACTTCTAATTGGCAGTATATTGTGAAATATAAAAAGCAAACAAAAATTATAAAAAACCAAGAGAGTCAGAGTCAGTGGAAGAGTGTTGGAATGGGAAGGAACAGAGCACACTGCAAGCTAGTTGCTTAATCCTTTAAAATGTGTTTGTGATTTTCACAAATGCCTCCCTTTGACCTACAGATTTTCCTGAACTGGCCAAACTTGGATTTGAACTAATCCTTGTTCTGGTAATTACCCACTGATACAAGCAGCCCCAGAATAACAAATGTTCCAAGATTAAACATTACAATTCTCTACATTTTTTCAGATTCATACTTGAAAAACTCCACATTCCCCACAAGGGTTTTTTATGGGAACTATGGCATTTCCAGCCATAGGAGGGGGATGGTATGAGTGTGTGTGTGATGCACACATGTGTGCTGGAGTAGGCTGCAGATGTATGGATGCATACACAAACTATTTATCATTTTGCAAGAAGACTTCAATATATATTGATAATTAAACATGTAATAGCTTCTAGCCTTGCTCAGTTTAGGAGACATCCTCATTAGCTCTAACATCCAAACTCACATCTATAATTCCTTCTGTCCAGTTATTCCCTTCTCAGGCCACAATCTTCTTGCTGTGCTTACTATGTGTATTCTATTTACAATTACAATCTCATTGCTGCTTTTTTCCTAGTTAAAAGTATACCTAACCCCCATGCTCTGCAAAAAACAGGTGTCTTCTGGTCTTGAATTGCCTTTCAATCTAATATTCAGAGTTAACCATCACAATCAATTCCCATCTCTCAATCAGCCATTACTGATTAGCAACAAATGCTCACCAATTAGCTGAAGTTGTTCATCTACTGATATAAACCTAAACATGAATGAACCACCACAAATGATAAACAACCACCAGGTGTAAACAGCAGAAGGGAGCTTGCACAGATCGTGGGCACTGTGGGTCAGATCTTTGTCCTGCATCCACAGTGGGTGGAGCCACACAAAACACAAAGCAACGTGGCCTCTGCCCTGAGGAACTGAGAAACAAAAATAATAAGAGTGCCTCTCTCGTTTCACAACAGGGAACCTCACCAGAGAAAGGGGGGAAACCTCAGTCATTTGAGCAAAAATCAGAGATAAGTGTTTTTGAAATGGAAATTGTGCTTCGGTTTGGGCTGGGTCAAAAGGTTATAGAATAACTACTTGTCATTTATATTTTCATCTAGGCTGCACCTGCTTACTTTTTCAATCTAGAAGACAGTTGTCTGATAGAAATATTACATGAGCCACATATGTATTTTAAGATGTTCTAGTACCCACATTAAAAAAGTGCAAAGAAACAGGTGAAGCAAATATTAATAATATATTTTTAACCAAATATATTAAAAATATTGAGTTTCTCCACTATCTCAGTGGGTAAAGAATCTGCTTGCAATGCAGGAAACACATGAGATATTTGTTCAACCCCTGGGTTGGGAAGATCCCCTGGAGAAGGAAATGGCAAGACACTCCAGTATTCTTGCCTGAAAAATCCCATGGACAGAGGAGCCTGGTGGGCTACAATCAAAAGGGTCACAAAGAGTCAGACACAACTAAATGACTGAGCACAAGCACAATTCAAAAATATCTTTTCAACAGATAATCAAATTATTAATTGGATAGCTTACATCCTTTTTTTTTCACACTAAGTCTTCAAAACCACTGTGTTTTACATAGACAACACACCCCAACTCAGGACAGCCATGTTTCAAGTGCTCAATAGCACATGTGTCCAGTGGCTACCTAACAGACAATGCAGGACTAGAACATTCCACTCCAGAGGAAGGGACACTTCTCTCCCTGGTTCTATTTCCACCTACTACAGTCAGAACTTGGTTGGAGGCAGGAAAGGAATAGAGCAAATCATTTCTGAAGTTTTCTGAGGAGCAGTTTAGCAATGCTTGTTATCATCCTGAGGTACTTCGGGACTGAAAAGCATCCTTGGTTAAAAGCAGACTCTCTTTGTGATGCATCAGAAGAATTCCCTGCATTCTAGGGAGTCTGATTTATGACGCTGCAGGTTCACCACCCAGAGGCCTGGCCCTGCCTTTTTGCTCAGTCTCCTCTGTGGTTTGGGTTGAGAGGAATTCCCTGATCCATATTATCTTTCCTATCTGGGACTACCCAAAGATAATTCACCCTGGAAGCATTTCCTTCTGTCTCTGGTCTTCTTTAAAATGCCAAGGCTCTGTCTCCAAGGGACTGTAACTGATATCAACAGCTTCCACCTCTCTGATGTTTGGACCTTTCAAAGCAATCTCAAAGATGCTGTGGTGCCTTATCCTCACCTACCTTTGTTAAGACTGGCACTTCGAATCCACATTTCTGAAAAAAAAAATCACACTGGCTTTGTGATTAGTTTCTGGCAAATGTTTTAAAATTTTAAGGTGCATGGGAAGCTTTGAGGGTGTTTGTTTCTGTTGATGCCAGGGCTCCTTGTTTTGAGGGTCAGGTCTGTGCAGAGCTCCATTTTATCAACCAGAAGCACTACAAGTAATTCTGAATCATGTGGCTTGGTGCTCCACAGTTTTAAACACTGGAGGGTATTTGAGCCCAGCTTGTCTCATACGGTAAAAGCATCTGCCTACAAGGCGGAAGACCCAGGTTCGATTCCTGGGTCAGGAAGATTCCCTAGAGAAGGCAATGGCACCCCACTCTAGTACTCTTGCCTGGAAAATCCCATGGACGGAGGAGCCTGGTAGGCTACAGTCCGTGGAGTTGCAAAGAGTCGGACATGACTGAGCGACTTCACTTTGCTTCACTTTGCTGTACATGGAGGTCACTGCTCTGTATACTTAGTTGTACCACATCAAGAGGTAGGGCAATAAATCACTCGCATTTTCATATGAAATTATATTGCAAATCCTTTTTGCCCATTGGGTTTCCCCGGCAGCATAAAATTCTGTGTCCTGGGGAAAGGAGCTGCTTGACAGGGTTTTTTTTTTTTTTTTTTTTTTTTTTCCTTCCCCAAGACAATAAAAGGGATGTACAGAAGCTAAATAAAAATTGAATATAACCTAAGGTGATACTAGGTTTGCCACTGACTTACTTTTCTTCCCTATCCTTGCTAGGCTTTTTTCTTTTATTAATTTCATTACTTGATTATTAAGGCTCTCTTTAGATACATGTGAAAATACATATTAAAATGAAAGGAAAGTTACCCAGAGATCCATCATTCAAAAATGTTTGCTTCTTTTTCACAAAACAAATTCTTAAATAAATATGAATTCTGTTTGTATCTGCCTTTCCCCCTTCCATCTTAACCTTATAATTCATTTAAGGTTTTAAAATCTCATCCATATTGTTTTTAATGATAGTTTCTTCTCTAGTATGCCATAATTTCATCAACCCTCTACATTGGAAGTTTAACTAAAAAAAAAAATAGAGTTTATTTTTTAGAACAGTTTTAGATTCACAGCTAAATTCAGAAGAAGGATTCCCAAATACCCCCACACCCACACATGCATAGCCTTGGCCATTATCAACATTCCTCCCAGTGGTGCATTTGTTACAACTGATGAAACTACTTTGACACATAATAACCACTCAAAGTCCATAGCTTACATTAGGCTTCACACTTGCAATTTTATACTCTTTAGGTTTGGGCACATGTATAATAACATGTATCCACTATTACAGGTATCATACAGAGTGGTTTCACTGCCCTAAAAATCCTCTATGCTTTCCTATTCATCCTTCTCTCACCCAGTCCCTAGCAACCCCTGATCTTTTTTACTGTCTCCACAGTTTGAATTTTTCCAAATGTCATATAATTGGAATCATACACTATGTAGCCTTTCAGGTTTTTCTTTCTTCTCCTCCTTCCTCCCCTTTTTTCTTTTCACAAAACTATGGTAAAGATTCTTTATATCCTTCTTTTGGGGAGAAGGCTTGAATTGTTAACAAATGAAAACATAGAAGGAGAAACGAACACCCATTTTCCACTATCCAGAATTAACTACTATTAATGTTTCAATACATTATTTCCCAGCCTTTCTGCATATATAAATATCTGAAAAATATACAAACATTCTTCTTTTTTGTTAAAAAAAGATGAGACTGTTCTAAGTAAAATGAAAAGTCACTCTGGCTATCACTTTCTAATCTGGTCCCTTCCTTCCTTTGCAGATGAAATAACCATGATGAGTTTGGTGCATATTGTAATCCATTTTTATACATCTAAAAGGGCTTCCCTGTTGCTCTGTGGTAAAGGATCCATCTGCCAATGCTGGAGATGTGGATTCAATCCCTGGGTCAGGAAGATGCCCTGGAGATGGAAATGGCAACCCACTCTAGTACTCTTGCCTGGAAAATTCCATGGACAGAGGAACCTGGAGGGCTACAGTTCATGGGGTTGCAAAAGAGTCAGACATGACATAGTAACTTAACTAAACAATAATAATGATTTATCTAAAACAATCTAGTAACATCTTGTGCACTTTTACATAAATAATATTGCCCTGCATGTATTGTCCTGCAGTTTATTTTTCTCATGCAGAAATACATATTTGATATCTGTTCCCATGTTGTTGTTTAGTTGCTAAGTTGTGTCAGACTCTTTTGCGACCCCATGGACTGCAGCGTACCAGGCTCCTCTGTCTGTGGAATTTCCCAGTCAAGAATATTGGGGAAAGGTCTTAATGACCCAGATAATCACAATGGTGTGGTCACTCACCTAGAGCCAGACACCCTGGAACGTGAAGTCAAGTGGGCCTTAGGAAGCCTTGTTATGAAGAAAGCTAGTGGAGGTGATTGAATTTCAGCTGAGTTACTTAAAATCCTAAGAGACAATGCTGTTAAAGTGCTGCACTCAATATGCGAGCAAATTTGGAAAACTCAGCAGTGGCCACAGGACTGGAAAAGGTCAGTTTTCATTCCAATCCCAAAGAAGGGCAATGCCAAAGAATGTTCAAACTACAATGCAATTGTGCTCATTTCACATATTAACAAGGTAATGCTCAAAATCCTTTAAGCCAGGCTTCAACAGTATGTGAACTAAGAACTTCCAGATGCACAAGCTGGATTTAGAAAAGGCAGAGAGGAAGCAGAGATCGAATTGCCAACATCCATCGGATCATAGGCAAGAGAATTCCAGAAAAACATCTACTTCTGCTTTATTTACTATGCTAAAGCCTTTGACTGCATGGATCACAACAAACTGGAAAATTCTTAAAGAGATGGGAATGCCAGACTACCTTACCTGCCTCCTGAGTAACCTGTATGTAGGTTAAGAAGCAACAGTTCAAACCAGACATGGAATGACTAGTTCAAAATTGGGAAAGAATATGTCAAGGCTGTATATTGTTACCCTGCTTATTTAACTTACATGCAGAGTATACCATGCAAAATGCTGGCTGCAAAAATCACAATCTGCAATCAAGATTGCTGGGCGATAGATCAACCACCTCAGATATGTAGATGATACCACCCTAATAGCAGAAAGCAAACAGGAACTAAAGAGCCTCTTGATGAAGGTGAAAGAGGAGAGTGAAAAAGCTGGGTTAAAACTGAACATTCAAAAAACTAAGATCATAACATCCAGTCCCATCACTTCATGGCAAATAGATGGGGAAAAATGGAAACAGTGACGGACTTTGTTTTCTTGGGCTCCAAAATCACTGCAGATGGTGACTGCAGCCATGAAATCAAAAGATGCTTGCTCCATGGAAGAATAGCTATCACCTAGACAGCATATTACAAAAGCAGAGACATCACTTTGCTGACAAAGGTCTGTCTAGTCAAAGCGATGGTTTTTCCAGTAGTCATATACGGATGTGAGAATTGGATCATAAAGAAGGCTGAGTGCAGAAAAACTGATGCTTTCAAAGTGTGGTGCTGGAGAAGACTCTTGAGAGTCCCTTGGACTGCAAGGAGATCCAACCAGTCCATCCTAAGGGAAATCAACCCTGAACATTCATTGGAAGGACTGATACTGAAGCTCCAATACTGTGGTCACCTGATGTGAAGAGCTGACTCATTGGAAAAGACCCTGATAATGGAAAAGATTGAAGGCAGGAGGAGAAGTGGGTGACAGAAGATGAAATGGTTGATGGCATCACTGACTCAATGGACATGAGTTTGAGCAAACTATGAGAGATAAAGAAGGACAGGGAAGCCTGGTGTGCTGCAGCCCATGGGGTCTCCAAGAGTCAGACGTGACTTAGCGAATGAACAACATAACAATCATGACTTCATTATCTCTTATCTGTTCCCTTTGTACGGAAATTTAGACTCGTCCCACCTCTTTCTTTTTGTTTATGTGTTTCTCTTGGTGGATGTGTATCTTTTTCTCTAGGTTAGACACTGAAAGGTAGAATCACTGTGTCATAGTATAAACAGTAAATTTTTTAAAGAGACAGTGTCAAATTTGTCTTCCAAAGTGGGTATACCAAGTTAGCTTCCTATCAGCAACACATATCTGTATTTTCAGAAACTTGACAACACATAACATTAGAAAAATTTTTAAATTTTGGGTTTCATGAATGAAAACCAGTACACAGTTTTGAATTCTCAGAGAGGTAGTGAGGTTAAGCATCTTTTCAATGTTTATTAGCTTAACATATACTTACATATGACTATTTGATTATATTCTCAGGGAAAATTCCTATCTGGTCAAAGACTATATTTTAAGCTTTTGGAACATATTTTCAAATTTTCAGATAAAATTTTTGTAACCATATTCTTGTCAAAACCATGATAAAATATCCATTTTACACACTAACAAAACTGGACTATTCATTTTAATCTTTGCCAGTCAAACAAAACGTGTATCTTGTTTTAATTTTTCTTCTTTTTACTGGCAAAGTTGAATAGTTTTTATTTTTAAAAAATAAAATCATATTTACTTTATAGAACAGAGTTTATGACTTTAGCCAACTTTTATATTGGATTTTGTTTTTCTTATTAACCCACTAGTATATAATTTACAGATATCTCATTTTTACATATCTTTTAACTTTATGATAATTTATTTATATTCACATATTTTTAATATTTTAAATATGGACATATTTTCATTATATTTTCTGCTTTCTAAGTAATAGCTTTAATTTCTAATCTCAAAATTCATATCAGTATGGAAAATTATTAAAGTGGAAATAAATTAAAAGAAGAAAGTAAAATCCATGTAATTTTACCACCTAGAGATAAGAATTATTATTTGAAGTATAGCCTTCCAGATTATCTCTATGCATATATAGTGAGTGAAGTCGCTCAGTTGTGTCCAACTCTTTGCGACCCCATGGACTGTACAGGCTCCTTCATCCATGGAATTTTGCAGGCAAGGATACTGGAGTGGGTTGCCATGCATATATAACATTAGCATAATTTTTAAAAAGAATCATTTAGAACACACCATTGTCATTTAAATGACATTAAATATTCTTAATAATTATAAATTATAATGCTGTAAGGTATTACATTTGAGATGTACCCTCAGAAGGAAATGGCAGCCCACTCCAGTGCTCTTGCCTGGAGAATCCCATGGACAGAGGAGCCTGATGGGCTACAGTCCATGGGGTCACAAACAGCCAGACGTGACTGAAGCAACTTAGCGTGCACACACCCTAGTGTGCACCCAATCTTCTATCTTTAAATATTTAGATTGTTTCCAAATTACTTTCAAACGAGATTCTGTTTCCTTCATAGGATAAGCAATCTTTCACATACAGTCCCTTTTCAAGGGGAGAAGGCACACTCTTTCCACAAGCATCAATTTATTCTAGGACTGAAGATGTACATTATTCTGTTACACAAGATTATTATACTTTCTTCCCTTTAGGCTCAGACTTGCTCCTGGAAATCCTAATCAGAAAGGTAAACGTGAGGGCTGCCCCACATGCTCTCCAGACCTCAGTTAGCAAGGTCCTGGCCATCTACCTGAATGGTGGCTCTAGAAATGTACACTGCCAACCAATCTGCACAGTCATAAGTGCTTGTCCAGCATAGATATGGCTTGTCCACTGGACCATTAGGCCTAGGGATCAAAGCACATGGGATCTGTACCTTTCCATAAACCTGCTGAACATGTGATTCAGGGATAATGTTCTAGACCTGTGGTCCTCCAACTTCATACACATCAGAATCACCTGAAGGGCACTTGTTAAAATAGAGGTGGTTGGACCCTACTCCCACAATTTCTAGCTCAGTAGGTCTATGAGGGGACCTGAGAATTTGCATTTCTGACAAGTTCCCTCTCAGGTGATGTGGATGCTGCTGGTCTGGGGACCACACTTTGAGAAGCAGTGTTAGGCTCTCTCTCTCTCTCTAAACCATCACACTGCAGGCACTTCCCTACTTAAACCCCTTTTATGGTTTCCTTCTGTCTACAGGACAAAGTCCAGACTGCTTGGCAAGGCACACACCTCTTTTATGCTCTGGCCCTGAGCTGCTCCCTCTCCAGATTCTCTCTTCATTTGTGGCCCAGCTCTCCACCCCAGGAAGCTGACCGGTGAGGACTCTATCAGTAGGTTTGTGCTCTGTACCTTCTGACCTAACAGGAGACTGGAGGGTGGGAAGAGAAAGTCACAGTGTTCTCTCCCTGGGTTTCTTCCCTCCAAGGTTTGGCAGTGACTCCATTCCTCTACCCAAAGTCCACATCGACTGGGTTCCTTCCTAAAGCTGAAGTTCTCACTGAGTTCTGGTTATTTTTCCCTTCAGCGGACTGTTAGACCCAGGAGTCATAATGCGTTCCAGCTGTAGTTGGTCCCAGGGGAGCTTCGCCTTCCCTTGGGGTTCCTTTAACTTCGCACACACTCCTGCGGACAATTTCTCTGTCACGATCTCTTTTGTTACCCTCTTTTGATTACTCCTTCTCTTTTCTGCTGAGACTCTGGCTGATTCAGACCCTTGTCTTACTTTCCAGTCTCATTTCCCACTAACCTCCTTCGAGGTATGCACTGACCACACATTCCCCAAATACCATGTTGTTCACAAATCCTTGCTTGTCTCTCTGGCTGGTAAGTCTCTTTACCTTTCTCTATGTAGAAAACTCATCCTTTAATCCATAAATCAAATGCCATTTTCTTCATAAACGTGTTCCCTTCTCATTCAGACCTACTCCATGTTTCCGAGACTTTTAAAATATATACAGATATATCGAGAGACAAACATTACATACCATAAAATTCACTCATTTAAAGTGTATATATAGGTCAGTGGCTTTTAGAATATTCCTAGAGTTATGCACCCATCACCACAACCTGATTTCAGAACATTTCAACATCCCTGAAAAAACCCCTGTGCACATTAGCAGTCACCCCCTCACTCCTCTCAGCCCACTACTTTCTTTCTCTATGGTTTTTTCTATTCTGGATATTTCATATAAATGGAATCATACAGTAAATGCTCTTGGGTGGATATCAAAGGGGAGAGGGAAAGGGGGAGGGACAAATAGGGATATGGAGTTAATAGATACAAACTGCTGCATATAAACTAAGCAGTGAAGATATACTGTATAACATAAGAAATTATACCCACTATTTTGTAATAACCAATAAGGAGTATAATCTGCAAAGATACTGAATCACTATGCTATATACCTGAAACTAACATAGTATTATAAACCATAGCTATACTTCAATAAAATAAAGGTTTTAAATATGTAGAAAATAACACAAAAAGAACCATCTCTATCATAAATGAGGAATCTTTTTTTTTTTTTTTTTTTTGGCCTTGAATAACAAAGGATAAAATAAAGTTAACATGAAGCAAAAAATTTTTTTCTGGTAAGGCACGGGATTTTTATTATCTAGGCAGATTACACTTAAAGAACGATCCTTCATGTTTTAGGTAAAGGCATTAATTATTTAAAAAAAATAAAAAAAAGCAAGACCATCAAAATTGAACAATTATTACTAAGAATTTTTTTAACACAGTTCATAGCTTATTTTTAGACTCAAGTATTAAAAAATAAAGCAAATAAAATTCATTTTCTAGGTTTTGGCCTTCAAATTCATTCCAGCATTCGTTTTCTCACTATAAATGTGTGGTGCCTTGAGTTCTCTTCTGAACGAATTATAGTATCTTACTGATTCCCTCATTATTAGTGACTTAAATAAAACTTTTCATATGTGTTTGTATTTGTATGAGTTATTATTTAATTCTCTTGTAAAAATAATTCTTTAACAGATGAGACATTAGAATCAGAGTCTCAAAACTTTTTGCCACATGATTTTCTGGCCAACAGCTCTTACAGGATGGGAGATAGTAATTTTCCTTTTGAGACTGAAGAATAGGAATTAAACGTTTTCACTCTGAGAACAGCAACCCCTTTACCCTTAGGGTATCATCATCTATCTCCAAGTCAGCTGCTTTAGGTATTAGAAACAATTCCAGCACAGACTTTCATGAAGTAAGTTACTCTGCTTTGTCCATATTAAAAGTCAGATTGTTTTATTTTTTCTCTGCATCTCAGCTACCTTGATCTTGCTTTCAAGATTCTCACTTCTAACGGCTTTTTTTGCTTTTGTTGTTCTTTAACTCTTTTTTTATAGCATTCTGTTCTTGTTTTATGGGTATGCTATCTCCCCTCATCTTGATGAAGATATTAATACTGATTTTTAAAAGAGTTCTCCTTATCTTATTTTCATTTACTCAAAGCATTGTCTCGTAGTTTTTGGTTGGTTGGTTGTTTTTAGTTCTGGGTTCAGTCTTTCATTGTCAAGTTAGGAGTTTTCCTCAGAGAGTGGCACTCCCTGACTACACAGGTCTGAAGGTAGGAACTGGAAACGTGCCCTTCTTCCTTCCTCATCCCCCACTTTCCAACACACCCTCTCAACTCTCCCCTACTCCCAATCCTACTCCCAAACCCTCTTTTCTTTCAAGATTCAGCTTAAGCATAACCTTTTGGAAATGGTTTTGGTGTCCCTTTCTGCCCCATTTCCCAGTTTCCTTGGTGGCTCAGAGGGTAAAGCATCTGCCTGCAATGCAGGAGACCTGGGTTCGATGCCTCGGTCGGGAAGATTCCCTGGAGAGGGAAATGGCAACCCACTCCAGTACTCTTGCCTGGAAAACCCCATGGATGGAGGAGCCTGGTGGGCTATAGTCTATGGGATCGCGCAGAGTCGGACATGACTGCGTGACTTCACTTTCGCTTTCTGCCCCGTTACTACTTTCCCATACTCCTAGACCACCCCACATAGACTGGAGACAATTTGGCTCCCAATCTTAGTGCAGTTGTACATGGCAAGCAGTTGTGGAAAGAATGAATGTATGAATCTCATCTCCAACACATCCTTCATAGGCATTACTTCTTTTTGAGATTAGATTTGTTGTTGTTTAGTGGCTAAGTTGTATCCAACTCTTTTGTGACCCCATGGGTTGTAGCCCACCAGGATCCATCACCATGGGATTTCCCAGGCAAGAATACTAAAGTGGGTTGCCAATTTCCTTCTCCAGGGGATCTTCCTGACCCAGGGATTGAACCTGTGTCTCTTGCATTGGCAGGTGGATTCTTTACCACTGAGCCACCGAGGAAGCCCGTGGCTTCTTTTAGTCCTCATAACTCTGTGCCATTCTTCTCTTCTCATGGTTCTTTAAAATTGTGGAAAAATGAGGAGACTGACAACAGATAAGATGTTGAGCAAATGAACATATTTGCAAGCAAAACGAATAGCCTTCAAATTGCCATGTATCAGTCATCTCCTACTGTTTGCAACCCCATGGACGGTAGCCTACCAGGCTCCTCTGTCCATGGGATTTTCCAGGCAAGAACACTGGAGTGGGTTGCCATTTTCTTCTCCAAGGGATCTTCGTGACCCAGGGATCAAACCCGGGTCTCCCACATTGTAGGCAGACGCTTTACCGTCTGAGCCACCAGGGAAGTGCTCAGGGCATAATTCCTTATAAATGTCAACTTTGTATTTATCAGCACAATTCTTAGTTATAGCAATCAATAGGACATACCCTTCTTTTACTAATGGCTGCATTAAATGGCATCTGTCCCTTTGATTAAGAAATCACATTTTACTTGTCTGCCAATGGACTGAAATGAAAAGAGCCTTCCCAGCAGCTTTTTAACTGCTGCTGCTTTTCTTTGGGGCTTAGTGCTAAAAAGATGACATGAACAGAATGGGACTCCTGGTTTCCTCGCATTTTCCACCCTTACATAGGCACTGACCACATAACTAATAAAGGAGCTTTTCAGCCCTAAATGGCATATGTAGTACTTCAGACATACAGGAAAGTTCCAGGACTCTTTTCCACAAGCCATTTCTCCACTTAGTAGGGTCAGATAACTCACCCAACAGAAGTGATTGAGCCCAGGGGGCTGACAAAATGGAGATTTGTGCTATGGGTCATCATTTTTTATATTTTTTATTTCCAGATCACTGGATTTAGGTCCAATCTAATTTGGGTAGGTCCAGGGCCAGATGACACAGTGATAATCTTCATTAGCAAAGCAATATTGTGTATTTTTCCCACATCTGAGTAATGGATTATTTCCTTATGCATATTGTAACTTTCTCTATGTTTCCTAAGCCATTAATCATTTAATCTTTCCTTCAGGCATGCAACCAGACCTTATTTTTGTGCTTCTTAGGCGTGTTCTTTCAACAAAGTAAGTCATAAAAGATAAGATGTATCCATTCTCTTTTCATTGTGTGGATATGAGCCACCATAAAGCATTCTGACTGCATAAAGAAAGGAACTGTGTAAAAAGCAAGAGTTATTAATGTATTACTTCCCCTGGGCACATTTGCCAACCAAAATTTTAAGCTCCCTTTAAAGAAATGCTTGGGAATTATTTAACCACTCAGTTAATGGTTTATGTGTGTAAAAATATTCCAACCAAGCTTAATGTGCCTGGTAATGTAATGTCATGTGTAGTCTTTCAAAAGGGATAGTTTGGGGACTGCAGTTTCTCCTGTGGGGTTGTGACCTAATTTTTCTTAATCACTGGAATGCCAGAAAAGCGAGCTTTTAGTGTATAGGCCAGACTTGAGTATGACTGTCAGTGTCTCTTTATGTTGAAATTAGAAGTGCCCAAATGGAATAGTTTCTATTTATCACTTTTCTGTTTAAACATGTTGCCCATGTCTGCTACAAAAATAGATGAAATAAACCAAAATGCTTATTTAAATCCAAATAAGAAGGAAATGGTAACCCACTCCAGTACTCTCACCTGGAAAATCCCATGGGTGGAGGAACTGGTAGGCTACAGTCCATGGGGTCGCAAAGAATCGGACACGACTGAGCGACTTCACTTTGTTTCTTTCTGAAAATTATCGGCCCAATTTGTTCACCATAAGTGTTCAGAGTGTTCATTCTAGCTTCGCTTCTTTATTCTCTTCTGCTCCCTTCCTCTTTGCTTTGAACTCAACCTTGAAAAATCAGCTCTCTTTTTTTGGTACAGAATTGGAAGCCACCCCCCCCATCCCACTCCCTGCACCAGCAAGGTTCCAGTGAGCTTGTGGCTGAGCAAGGCCGGCCTGACCCCATCTGTGCTCCTTGGCGGAGCTGGACGAACACCGCTCACAACAATGTAGCAGCTGTTGCAGACCAACCCCTTTCCTTCCCAGCTGAGCAAGCAGGGCGCTGAGTCTCACTAACTGCACTGGACATCGACTTTATTTTTCTCTAAAAGGGCAGGTGGCCGTAATGGAGCCTGTCTCCGGCCCACCCTTTTCCCCTTTGCTTGCCCATTTGCAAGCAGTAAGGTAGTCACTTGAGGCTTTGGAGGAGAAATCTGATACAAGGGCAGGCAGGGAAATCTTAGACAAGAAACAAAGCCGTTTGATAATGGTGGCATCAGCCCAGCACTTTGATTTTGTGTGTTTGCCTCTTAAATGCTAGTTACTATAGCAACCACGAGCAACAGATAGGAAGGTGATAATGGAACCAGTCGGTGGCTTTTCAGGAGCAGTGTGTATCACACTTTCTTTCTGAGCTTTACTTGCACTGAATGTTAAGTCAAGGATACCTACTTTAATTAATGGTTGAATTGGAATAGAAAATGAATCATAATTAGCCACTTGACACTGATCATCTGAAGCCTGAGATTAAGATTTCCAGTATTCCAATTTTCTGCCAGATGTAGAAGTATGCAGGTTATAGAGCTAATCAGGAAGAGAGTCTCAGAAGCCCACTTTAAGGCTTATTAATACTGTAATTTATTCTGAATCAAAGGCCCAGGGTCAGATTTATCCTGTTAAATTTAAATTATAGAAACAGGGGCTTCCCTGGTGGCTCAGTGGTAAAGAATTTGCCTGCCAATGTAGGAGACACGGGTTTGATCCCTGGTCAGGGAAGATCCCACATACTGCAGGTCCACTAGGCACGTGCTTCACAACTACTAAACCTGTGCTCTAGAGCCTGAGAACCGCAACTACTGAGCTATGCGCCACAACTACTGAAGCCTAGAGCCTGTGTTCTACAACAAAAGAAGCCACTGCAGTGAGAAGCCCATGCACTGCAACTAGAGAGGAGCCCTTGCTCACTGCAACTAGAGAAAAGCCTGGTCAGAAATGAAGACCCAGCATAGCCGAATAGATAGAATTTTTTAAAAGATAAATAGATTGCAGAAAGAATTGATAGCAATTTCCCTTCTCAGTCTTAAATCATTAGATGAGCATTTTCCGAGGTCATTAGACATGGCAAAGATTTGTACATATGAACCTCAGAGTCTCACACAGAAGTAAGAAAGACACCATAAAAGCTGAAGACCAATCTGCACAACTTTATGGTAATATTTCTCTGTTTTACAAACTATTTTCTCTTCAGTGGGCTCCATGTTGTCTAAACAGCCATTACAAATTCTTACTCCCCTTATACTATATTACCAGCTTTATAGTCAGAGGTGAAATTTTGCTTTGGTAAAAATAATGCATATTCATTCATTATGGAAAAACTGAAACTATAGTCAGGAGAAATGAAGGAAGTAAAACCAACTGTAATTCTATCACTTGCATTTTACACCCTTGCACATTATCCTTTTAGACATTTTCCTTGGCATATAGTTGGAGAAGGAAATGGCAACCCACTTCAGTACTCCTGCCTGGAAAATTCCATGGATGGAGGATCCTAGTAGGCTACAGTCCATGGGGTCGCCAAGAGTCGGACACGACTGAGTGACTTCACTGCCTTTCTTTCTATAGTTCCTTTTGGAGAAGGAAATGGCAACCCACTCCAGTGTTCTTGCCTGGAGAATCCCACGGACAGAGGGGCCTGGTGGGCTGCAGTCTATGGGGTTGCAAAGAATCGGACATGACTAAGCAACTAACACACACACACATACTTGCCATATAGTATACATATAATAAATATATATAATATACATATAATAAATATCTAGTCTCAATTTTACCAGAATAGGATTGTATAATACATAGTTTTATAATTTGCCCCACATGTAGATTGCTAACATATAACTCTGTTAATAAATATTTTTCTACAACTTCATTTTTAATGGCTAAATAGTGTTCTATTACATAGAATTCCATAATTGTGAACTTTATGGATTGGGCATTTAGTTTTTTTCCTCACTTTAAATGAATTTTTTAATGAGAAATTTTATTGAGTAGAAACACTGAAAAATATGGGGGTGAACATTTTTATAATTAATATTTGTACACATTCTTAATTACACATGCATAATTATTAGTTGATCAGTATTAGTCTAATGGAGCTTTCAAACCCAGCAACTTAGAGATCACACGCACCATAAAAGCATGATTCCTCCTGAAGAATTCACATCCTGCCTCCCTAAGGCACCACACAAATAGTAATCAGTGAAAGTGATCTTAAACATTACAGTCATTTTTACCTTGGCAATATAGGTAGGTAGGATTTTAGCACTGGGGAGAGAGGAGAGATGATGAAAGTTGAAAACTCTGATTAAATACAGATTCTTCATTAGTGGAAGAGCTCAGTGTCACCCCATATGGAAAATTTTGAACAGAAATGTTGTCTAAATGCCAGAGTGATAGAAACTACTAATACTATCCGTGCAAAGGGACAAATTGTGGGAAATAAACTGTGAAGGTCAGATTATCTTCTAAAAAGCCACATGGAGAAAGAAAGCTCCTGATGACAGAATCCCATCAGCTAGCAGATCAGCCTTGAAATATGAACTTTCATGGGATATCATGCATCTTTCTAGGAACTGCAAATCTCCTTGATCTTTCTGCCTACAGTGTTTTGGAGATGTTTACAGTAAAACTGTAACCTAAGACTTGCCTTTCAGGAAAAGAATAACTGGTAATCTGATCCTAGAAAGCTTTCTGCACTTTTTTTTTTTTAATAGTCAGCGAGTGGCAGGATTTCCCTCCCACCGTGGCCCACAAAGGGAAAGGGGATGGGAACCTAACAAGTTCTCAGTTGTTTCTCTGAGCCGGGTGCTATGCTAAATACTCAATGTGCATCATCTCATTGATCCTCCCAACAACTTCAATAGTGACTCATTATTATTCCATTTCACATATGATTGGAGAAGGAAATGGCACCCCACTCCAGTACTCTTGCCTGGAAAATCCCATGGACGGAAGAGCCTGGTAGGCTACAGTCCTTGGGGTCCCAAAGAGTCGCACACGACTGAGCGACTTCACTTTCACTTTCACATATGATTCAGAGAGATTAAAAATTTTACCCCCAATCATATAGTTGGCTAGTGGCAAAGACTAAATTTGTGCATACTTCTGCCAAACTACAAATCATATGCCTTTTCTACCACACTTGCATATTTTTAAAAAGTATTTACCACGTCTCACCCAGATCTTTGCAATAAAGCTCAGTGAGTTCGATGAGTGTGGTCTTGGAAGTTAAAGTCTGACTGGAGCCAGTGTCCTGAATCTTTGCTTAGACCTCTTCTCAGATATACTGAAAATAGAACTTAATCCAACATGTCTCTTTGGAAGAGAAATAAGATTTGTGTATAAAGAACACCAGTTCACAATTTTAAAACTTATAAAATCTGCAACTATTAAAAAAATCCCACTACCTTGACTTTTTAAAACTCAACTTTATGTTTGTCCCAGTGAGTTATTTTATAGCTGCACATTAAAAACAAACGCTAACAACATGCTCTGGGGCTGGTTTTGAATTGTGTTCAACAAGAAACTGACATACGTTTTCAAAGCTGTCCTCTGCCTTCCTTAAAAGTCTTTTAAGGAAGTAATTTATATATAACTGAAGCTTAGAGAAGTTGGGGCTATTTATCTAGTTTTGGACTCCCAAATTACCAACAATACCTAAAGACAGAGAGATTATTCCTGTAAAGAGAAGACAAAATGAAATAAAAATCAAAGCTTTCTTCTTATAGTCTGGGTTTTTGAGGGAATACTTCACGGTGGTAGGTGAAAGAGTAATTCTTTCTGAGGTCTACATAAGCTTCTCTAAGCATACTCATATTTGAAAGGCTGAGACTAACCAGTCAGAGAAAAGTAGATTAGAAGTTCTACGAGAAGATGGAGAGGCGTTCTGTCGAAGACGGGGGATGCAGGTGTTCCTCTCGGTCTCCTGCCACGGAGAAGTAGACAGCCATGGAAAGGGCCAGTGAGAACTCTATTTCATTCTCTTTCTTTTCATACTGAATTTAACATGTTCCTCTTTTGCAGTGTAACATTAATATGAGCTATTTAATCAGCTATGTTTTCTTAATTCGTAGTTAAGGAAAAAATTTGAAACGGAGTGGGGAAATAAGAATGGCAGTATTTTATGTCTTTTACTTTACAAGGTACTTGGTGAGGGTGCTGGGGTGTGAAACCTAAGAGGGATTTTAATAAGAGTTTGTGCAATAGAGGACAATTTGGAGAAGCTCAATACAGAGAGTGTGGTGAAGATGGCAGGCCCAGGGCTAAAAAGGAGGCAAAAAGGCAGTGAAAAGAGGCTTCCACTTACTCAAGTAAAATGTGCTAGGTCTCTAGGGCTAGAGGTCTAGCAACCCCCTACTTTGCCTGTTGCTATAAAATACTTCACCCTAGCACCAACTCTTTAAAGAATATATCTGTAAAAAAGGTAGAAAAAAAATCATGAAGAGTATTTATTTTTGAAGTATGAAAGCAAGATTAAAGACAGATGAACAAGACATAGCAAATGCTGGTTACATACAAGGCGTTGTTGTTGATGTTAGAACTGCAAGGTAACTGGATTTTAAAAATTAAATGGAAGCACATTTTCCTTTAAGTGTAAATATGTAAACATTTAGTGTAAATTTGCTGGGTTCATTTTTATAAAATGAGCAAAGGGAATGAATGACATCCCAATTTGACTGAAATATCTAGGAAATATAATTGAGACCCAAATCAGTTTATATAGACTTAATCTATTTAAATAATTATTTTAATTCTCCCTTTACTTTAAATGTTAGATCAGGCCCATGCCTTATTTTGGAGTTTCTTAACCCTATTCTACATATGGTTTTACTTACAAATACCTAGTAGGCATCTGTGCTTAGAAAACTCCTCTATCCTTATAATATACAAGGTTGCTGCTGCTGCTGCTGCTAAGTCGCTTCAGTCCGTGTCCCACTCTGTGCGACCCCATAGACGGCAGCCCACCAGGCTCCTCCATCCCTGGGATTCTCCAGGCAAGAACACTGGAGTGGGTTGTCATTTCCTCCTCCAGTGCATGAAAGTGAAAAGTGAAAGTGAAGTCGTTCAGTCGTGTCCAACTCCTTGCCACCCCATGGGCTGCAGGCTACCAGGCTCCTCCATCCATGGGGTTTCCCAGGCAAGAGTACTGGAGTGGGGTGCCATTGCCTTCTCTGAATGTACAATGCTATTAACAAGTAAAAGTCTGATATGAGTTGTATGTACGAGTAAGATCAAACCACTTGAGGGATGATCATCTATTCCTCTGTTGGTGACAATTCCTCAGCCTGGGGCAGGAGTATGATCAACATCATCAAATATTTATTTGATACCTTCAGGAGTGTTGTTTCTGCACTGGACTCCATGCTTGCGCTCCTCCGGTGGTCAAAGAGAGTTGAAACTTCAATCCCCCAAAGAAAATTCCAAGAATTCACTTGTGCTGATGCTGCTGCTGCTAAGTCGCTTCAGTCGTGTCCGACTCTGTGCGACCCCATAGACGGCAGCCCACCAGGCTCCGCCGTCCCTGGGATTCTTCAGGCAAGAATATTGCGGTGGGTTGCCGTTTCCTTCTCCAACGCGTGAAAGGGAAAGGTGAAAGTAAAGTCGCTCAGTCTTCCGACTCTTAGCGACCCCATGGCCTGGAGCCTACCAGGCTCCTCCGTCCATGGGATTTTCCAGGCAAGAGTACTGGAGTGGGGTGCCATTGCCTTCTCCGTTCACTTGTGCATGGAGCTCTAAAAATGAGCATTTTTACATATTTACATCTATTAGTAAGTAAGTATAATTCACTTACACTGGAGCCAAACCACAAGAGTCTGAATCCTTAAAAGCACCAAGAGAAGGTAGATTTGTTCTTTTAAACTAAATATCATGTGATTGAAAGCTTTTAGACGATGATTTTTTTTTTTTATAAGTTGAATGAAGATGAGTGCTTGGGCTTAAGGGAAGCAATCAGGACTTTGGATAGCCTACTTGTACTTTCAATTAGATATAGATATACAGCAATCAATGCAAAGAAATAGAGGAAAACAACAGATTGGGAAAGACTAGAGATCTCTTCAAGAAAATTAGAGATACCAAGGGAACATTTCATGCAAAGACAGGCTCGATAAAGGACAGAAATGGAATGGACCTAACAGAAGCAGAAGATATTAAGAAGAGGTGGTAAGAATACACAGAAAAACTGTACAAAAAAGATCTTCATGACCCAGATAATCACGATGGTGTGATCACTCACCTAGAGCCAGACATCCTGGAATGTGAAGTCAAGTGGGCCTTAGAAAGCATCACTACGAACAAAGGTAGTGGAGGTGATAGAATTCCAGTTGAGCTATTTCAAATTCTCAAAGATGATGCTGTGAAAGTGCTGCACTCGATATGCCAGCAAATCTGGAAAACTCAGCAGTGGCCACAGGACTGGAAAAGGACAGTTTTCATCCCAATCCCAAAGAAAGGCAATGCCAAAGAATGCTCAAACTACTGCACAATTGCACTCATCTTACACGCTAGTAAAGTAATGCTCAAAATTCTCCAAGCCAGGCTTCAGCAGTATGTGAGACGTGAACTTCCGGATGTTCAAGCTGTATTTAGAAAAGGCAGAGGAACCAGAGATCAAATTGCCAATATCCTCTGGATCATTGAAAAAGCAAAAGAGTTCCAGAAAGACATCTATTTCTGCTTTATTGTCTATGCCAACGCCCTTGACTGTGTGGATCACAATAAACTGTGGAAAATTCTGAAAGAGATGGAAATACCAGACCATCTGACCTGTCTCTTGAGAAACCTGTGTGCAGGTCAGGAAGCAACAGTTAGAACTGGACATGGAACAACAGACTGGTTCCAAATAGAAAAAGGAGTACGTCAAGGCTGTATATTGTCACCCTGCTTATTTAACTTATATGCAGAGTACATCATGAGAAATGCTGGGCTGGAAGAAGCACAAGCTGGAATCAAGATTGCCGGGAGAAATATCAATAACCTCAGATATGCAGATGACACCACCCTTATGGCAGAAAGTGAAGAAGAACTAAAGAGCCTCTTGATGAAAGTGAAAGAGGAGAGTGAAAAAGTTGGCTTAAAGCTCAACATTCAGAAAACTAAGATCATGGCATCTGGTCCCATCACTTCATGGCAAATAGATGGGGAAACAGTGGAAACAGTGTCAGACTTTATTTTTGGGGGCTCCAAAATCACTGCTGATGGTGATTGCAGCCATGAAATTAAAAGACGCTTACTCCTTGGAAGGAAGGTTATGACCAACCTAGATAGCATATTTAAAAGCAGACATTACTTTGCCAACAAAGGTCCAACTAGTCAAGGCTATGGCTTTTCCAGTGGTCATGTATGGATGTGAGAGTTGGATGGTGAAGAAAGAATTGATTCTGAGCGCCGAAGAATTGATGCTTTTGAACTGTGGTGTTGGAGAAGACTCTTGAGAGTCCCTTGGACTGCAAGGAGATCCAACCAGTCCATCCTAAAGGAGATCAGTCCTGGGTGTTCATTGGAAGGACTGATGTTGAAGCTGAAACTCCAATACTTTGGCCACCTCATGCGAAGAGTTGACTCATTGGAAAAGACCCTAATGCTGGGAAGGATTGGGGGCAGGAGGAGAAGGGGACGACAGAGGATGAGATGGTTGGATGGCATCACTGACTCAATGGACATGGGTTTGGGTGAACTCTGAGAGTTGGTGATGGACAGGGAGGCCTGGCATGCTGCGATTCATGGGGTCGCAAAGAGTCAGACATGACTGAGCGACTGAACTGAAGTGCATACATACATTTGTGTCTTCCCCGGTGGTTCAGCAGGTAAAGAATTCACCTGCAACGCAGGAGTCACAAGAAATACAGGTTCAACCTTGGGTTGGGAAGATCTCCTGGAGGAGGGCACGGCAACCAACTCCAGTATTTGTGCCTAGAGGATCCCATGGACAGAGGAGACTGGAAGGCTACAGTCTATTGGGTCATAGAAACTTGGACACGACTGAAGTAGCTGAGCATGCATGCATACATACACATTTGAACATACATAAATATATGTAATATATTTAACCTTTAGCTGATTTTGTTGTAGTTATCAGGATTTTAATTTTGGGGGATATTCTTAGAGTCATTAAAAAATACTGTTATTCTCATATTATTTTCATCAGCAGTATATAATGACACATCTTCACTAGGCTAAGTGAAATCCTAATACTTGGGTCTTTCCTTCATAAGAATAGTTTATTTTAGCATGTTCATCTCCCTCTGGTTGTGAGATAGAAACTGGTGGCTTGGAATTGTTTAACCATGGTAGCATGGGACCAGATGAGAAGGGAGGAGAGCTTAGAAGGAGATGTACCTCCAGAAAGAGTGCCAACACCAAGAAGTAGACTTGCAGCAGGGCCTAGCAGGAAATCCAGAAATCATAACCTAGAGTAGCAGTCTTCAAACACGAGTGTTCATGAAAACTACTAGGACAGCTAGTTACAAATACGGAATTTTGGACCCCATAGCTAGAAGTTCTGATGCAGTGGGGTTTGTTGTTCCTGTTGCTGTTCAGTCACTCAGCTGTGTCTGGCTCTTTGTGACTTCTTGGACTACAGCATGCCAGGCTTCCCTGTCCTTCATTATTTCCCTGAGTTTGCTCAAACTCATGTCCTTTGAGTTGATGATGCCATCCAGCCATCTCACCCTCTGTCACTCCCTTCTCTGCCTGCACTTAATCTTTCCCAGCATCAGGACCTTTTCCAAAGAATCAGCTCTTTGCATCAGGTAGCCAAAGTACTGGAGCTTCAGCTTCAGCATCAGTCCTTCCAATGAATATTCAAGGTTGATTTCCTTTAGGATTGACTAGTTTGATCTCCTTGCTGTCCAAGAGACTCTAACGAGTCTTCTCCAGCACCAGTTTGAAAGCATTAATTCTTTGGTGCTCAGCCTCCATTATGGTCCAACTCTCACTTCGGTTCATGGCTACTGGAAAAACCATAGCTTTGATTATATGGACCTTTGTCAGCAAAGTGATGTCTCTGCTATTTAATATCCTGTCTATGTTTGTTATAGCTTCCAAGGTGCAAGCATCTTTTAATTTCATGGTTTTTAATTTCAGTGGGGTTAGGTGTGTTAAAATAAATGATATTTTAAAACAATACTCCTGCATAATTCTGCTTCAGATGACCTGTGGATCATACTTTGAGAAACACTGCCCTTTGGTGGGGGGAGTTGAAAAATGGGTAACAGGTGATAGTCAGGGATAGCAACTGGCAGCAGGAATGTTGCATCCTGGGAGTGGGCTGCTATGGAAGATGAACAGAGACTCAGCTGAGGAATTCAGACACAGAAAGTTTCTGAGAGTGAAATGGCAAGCGGTGGTAGTAGGAAAGTCCCAAAGATTCCATTTCTGAACTGAGACAAGTCTCTAGCCTTTGGAAGGAGGACTATTAAGGATAAGGCTTTACTGTATCCTGAAGAGCAGGTGTTCAGGCCAAGGGAACAAGACTCCCATCTGACCTAGGGCAACAGAAGGAGACTGAGACAGGAAAAAAACTCTCTAATGGGTTGAATTTGTCCCTCAAAAAAGATATGTTGAAGTCTCAGTCTCCAGTGCCTTTGAATGTGACCTTTCTTGGAAACGGAGTTTTTACAGAAGTAATCATGTTAAAATGAGGTCATTAGGGTGGACTTTACTCCAGCATAACTGGTGTTATAAAAAGGGGAAATTCGGACAGAGACAGAAACTCACATAAGGAGAATGATGTGAAGGCCAGTGACTGGGGTGGTGCTTCTGCAAGCTAGGACTGCTGGCAAATGTCAGAAACTCCACGAGTCAGGGAGGATTCTCTGCTGGAAGTGTCAGAGGAGCCAGCACCCTGACTTTGAACTTCTAGCCCCCCCCCCCTGCCAAATTTCAAGAAAATAAATATCTGTTGTTTTAAGCCACCCAGTTTATGGTATTTTGTTACGGCAGCCCTGGAACATTAACACAACCCTCATACTCCTTCCCATCCCCATCGGCACTACCCTGGCTACAGCCACATGACCATCTGCAGCCTGGGTGCCTCCAGCAGCTTACTGATGAAGCCCTCCTCTCCAACTTTGCTTCTCTTCCCTTGACCCTGGCCAGAGCAATCTTTCTAAACACAAACCTATCCGTTCATTTGCTTGCTTCAAACGTATTGGCTTCCCTTTTAGGATAGAGTTCCAACCTCCCATCATGGCTTATAGCCTTCTTTGTCTGGCCCTGGCCATTTCCCCGTCATTGTATCTTGTGATTTACTCTGTTTTTCTTAGCCTTCGCCCACTCTAAGCTCCAAAACTAACACTTAGTTCTTAGAATATGTTGTCATTTCTTTCTTTTCAGACTCTGCAGATACTGAATCCTCTGCTTCAGACTCTTTGCCCTGCCTCTTTGTCATGTAAGTCATGCCATGCTCCAGGACCTAACTTGGATGTCATTCCTGTGACACTTGGGTTTGATGTCCTTCTCAGTATCCATAGCACCAACTGGTACCCTCATCAGAGCACTTATAGTACTTGGATGTCACTGACTTCTTACTTGTTAATGCTTGACCCACAAAATGTAAGGTCCATGAGGTCAGGGACCAGACCAGTGGTGGCTTCAGAATTTTCATTATGAGAGGATTTGAATGGCAATCTGGTTATAAGAAGGGCTAGGAATTTATTTGGGGTGGGGTAGAAGGGCTAATTTAGGATGTGGAATGTCTAAAGTCTTCCCAAACTATTTATTGTATTGCCTTTGACAGGCATTATGCTTATCTGGTTCACTAATGTGCCTGGCACATAATAAGATACTCAAATATGTTGAATAAATGAACAACTGACCAAATATGTGGGATGACCCATGATTATTTCTTGTGCTCAAGGTCAGAGCCAGAGGTACTGAATCTCAAATGGAACTAAAACATCTTAAAATCCTTCCTATCTAAGGTCAGGATTGGTTGTCAGTGGCTCAAGCTGTTGGAAGAGGAAAGATGCTGGAAAAGGCTGCCTGGTCATTCTATCCTCAGTTCCTGTGGGAAAGGTTGCCTGGTCATTCCATTCTCAGTTCCTCTGGCTTGCTGCTCATCAAAAGTGTAGCTCTCATTATCAACTCCTCTCCAGCTGCTTCCTTCTTTTACAGCAAAATTAAAGAGCACCCTTTCTCCAAGATTGATGATGTATGTAACAATCATTTTGCTGACCTCTAAAGACACCACACAGCAGCCATCCTCTTATATTTTTATTGAATGGACATGGCCATTCAGGATCCCATAAAATTTTGTCCCTCTAGGGACTGGTAACAGCTGTATTAAAAAGGGACAGTAAAATAGAAAGAAATAACACAGAAACTACTAGAACGGATAAATGAATTCAACAAGGTAGTAGGATGCAAGATTAACATATAGAAATCAGTTGCATTTTTTACACTAACAATGAACTTTCAGAAAGGGACTGTAAACAAACAATCTCTTTTAAAATCATATAAAAAATACTTAGGAATAAAACTGACCAAGGAAGATAAAAACTTATATGCTGAGAACTATAAAACACTAATAAAGGAAACTGAAGATGATTCAAAGAACTGGAAAGATAGCCCATGCTCTTGGATTTGAAGAATTAATATTGTTAAAATGGCCATACTTCCCAAAGCAATCTACAGATTTAATGTGATCTCTATCAAACTACCCATGACTTTTTTTTTCACAGAACTGGAACAAATAATACTAAAATCTACACAGAACCATAAAAAACCCAGAATTGCTAAAGAAATCCTGAGGGAAAAGGACAAAGCAGGAATCATAACCTGCCTATACTTCAGACAGTACTACAAAGCTACAGTAATCAAAACAGCATGATATTTGCACAAAATCAGACTTATGAATCGATGGAACAGAAGAGAGAAGCCAGAAATAACCCCACACACCTGTGGAGAATTAAACTTTGACAAAGGAGGCAAGAATATACAATGGAGAAAAGACAGTCTCTTCAGCAAGTGGTGTTGGGAAAGCTGGACAGCTACATGTAAATCAATGAAGTTAGAACATATTCTCATACCATATACAAAAATAGACTTAAAACGGCTTAAATATAAGATCTGATACCATAAAACTCCTAGAAGAGAACATAAGTAAAACATTCTCAGGCATAAACCATACCAATGTTTTCTTAGGTTAGTCTCCCAAGGCTATAGAAATAAAAGCAAAAATAAACAAATGTAACCTAATCAGACTTATAAACTTTTGTACAGCAAAGGAAACCACAAAGAAAATGAAGAGACAACCTACAATTTGGGAGAAAATATTTGCAAACAATGCGACTGACAAGAGCTTAATTTCCAAAATGTACAAACAGCTCATATGCTCAGTAGCAAAAAAACAAACAATCCAATCTAGAAATGGGCAGAAGACCCAGACATTCCTCCTAAGAAGACATACAGGTGGCCAACAAGCACACAAAAAGATGCTCAACATCACTAATTATTAGAGAAATGCAAATCAAAACTACAATGAGGTACAACCTCACAGCAGTAAAAAGTCTACAAACAACTAATGCTGGAGAGTGTGGAGAAAAGGGAACACCCCTACAATGTTGGCGGGAATGTAAACCGGTGCAGCCACTATGGAAAACGGTATGAAGATTCCTTAAAAAACTAAAAATAGAGTTGCCATATGATCTAGCAATTCCACTCTTGGGTATATATCTGGACAAAGCTGTAATTCAAAAAGATCCGTGCACCCCTATGTTCTATTCACAATAGCTAAGACATAGAAACAACTTAAATGTCTACCAACAGATAAGTGGATAAAAAAGATGTGGTATACAATTGAATATTACTCAGCCATAAAAAAGAATGAGATAATGTCATCTACATCAACATGGATGGACCTAGAGATGATTGTACTAAGTCAAGTCAGTCACAAAAAGAAAGACAAATTCCATGTAATATCACTTATATGTGGAATCTAAAATATGACACAAATGAACTTATCTACAAAACAGACTCACAGATATGGAGAAGAGACGTGTGACTGCCAAGGGGGTGGGGGAGGGATGGTTTGGGAGTTTGGGATTAGCAGATGCAAAATATTATATATTGAATGGATAAACAATAAGGTTCTATTGTATAGCACAGGGAACTGTATTCAATATTCTGTGATAAATCATAATGGAAAAGAATATGAAAAAGGATGTACATATATGTATAACTGAATCACTCCACTGTACAGCAGAAACTAACACAACATTGTAAATCAACTACATTTCAATAAACTAGAAAAAACAGAAATGGATGAGGAGAAGAAACATAACTGAATGTTGGGCAGTGGAGGCAAACTTTGGAGGAAGAATATATATTGAACTTGAAGAGACCTTGGAAGAATGCTGACAATCACACTGTTAAGACAGCCAACAGTTATTTATTTACTGAGTATCTTCAAGGAGTACTGTTCTAGAAGCTAAGAAGACATGGAAAGGGGGCCAGAACTTCCACGAGTGCATTGTATGAATTCTATGTATGTACAATAGAACGTTCATGTGCAGCTATTGCTACATTTCTGTGATATATATTTGCTAGAGGACTTAGAACGGAGAAAGAATCCAACAGTCATGCAATGTTGTAGGTTCTCTACCTTTATCTTTTCTAGGCTACACTCTGAGCCAAAAAGGCAACTTGGTTTCACTTCAAGTAGGAACCAAGAAGGATAACAGCTCAGAATGAGAGTGGCTGGGGTTGAGAAGAATTCTAAGAGTATCTAGGCCCTATGAGAGAAAGCCATGATCAGTTAGAGATGTTTGCCAATTAATGTGGTGGGGGGAGAACAGAGACACCATATATTTACATAAATTTTCCATCCCTGTTCTAGGTCATTGGCAGATATCTGAGTATCCTCTGGAGCTTTCAGTTCCAACTTCCTAACTATAAGCTGGAAGTTTGCACTTCTAGACATTCTTTTAATAGGATGGTAGATTTTGTCTTCCAGGTTGAAACATGAGAGACTCAATTAAAAGTGCCCACAGATACTTAACCTACTTCAATAGGATTGGTCATTAATAATCAAAGAAATTAAAACAAGCTAAAACTACTCTTTTAAAAACCTATTAAATAATAAAGATTAAAGAAAAAAGAAAATTCAGGAAAATGTGAACTCTTATACAACACTGAACAGAATACAGTTTGATGTAACTTTTCTGAAAAGTCATTAGAGAATATATAATCAAGAGCCCAAGATGTTCAGATCCCTATACTTAGTGATTTTAATGCCCTAAATTTATCTTAATCAATTATCTACAAGTGTCTGTTTAAAGACATTTAATGTTGGTGATTGCAGCCATGAAATTAAAAGATGCTTACTCCTTGGAAGGAGAGTTATGACCAACCTAGATAGCATATTAAAAAGCAGAGACATTACTTTGCCAACAAAGGTCCATAAAGTCAAGGCTATGGTTTTTCCAGTAGTCATGTATGGATGTGAGAGTTGGACTGTGAGGAAAGCTGAGCACAGAAGAATTGATGCTTTTGAACTGTGGTGTTGGAGAAGACTCTTGAGAGTCCCTTGGACTGCAAGGAGAACCAACCAGTGCATCCTAAAGGAGATCAGTCCTGGGTGTTCATTGGAAGGACTGATGTTGAAGCTGAAACTCCAATACTTTGGCCACCTGATGCAAAGAGCTGACTCATTTGAAAAGACCCTGATGCTGGGAAAGATTGACGGCAGGAGGAGAAGGGGATGACAGAGGATGAGATGGTTGGATGGTATCACCGACTCAATGGACATGGGTTTGGGTGGACTCCGGAAGTTGGTGAAGGACAGGGAGGCCTGGGTGCTGCAGTTCAGGGGGTCGCAAAGAGTCGGACACGACTGAGCGACTGAACTGAACTGAATGTAGCATGTTTTTAAACAGCAAAAGGTTAAAAACAACCTAAATATCTAACAGGATGGGATTGATTAAATAAATAATGTTAAGTACATTAAATGTAGTAAAACTGGAGCCACCCCAAATCCTCACCGATTACTAAATACAGGCTACAAACCACTATATATAGTATAATTATAAATCACTGAAAATATTTTTTCCTCCTCATTGTTGTTGTTCAGTTGCTAAGTCATGTCCAACTCTGTGACCCCATGAACTGCAGCCTGCCAGGATTCCCTGTCCTTTACTATCTCCCTTAATACTGTGTAGTAATATAATTAATAATGTGTCACAAGCACGCATACACACAAGACTGAAAGGTAATACACCAAATGTCAAGAGTGATGATTTCTGGACTTATGGGTGAATTTCAATTATTTTTATCTTTCTGTGCATTCCAAATCTTTTTCACACTGAAATGTAAAACAGAGAAAGAAGATAATTGCTTCTTTAAAATTTACTCACTGTCTAAGTTACCTCTGGGTGGTCGTGGTCTAGCCAATCTAATCTTCAGCCGGAACCCAATAGAATTCTCTATCACAGTTTGTTACTTTGGCATGTATCATACAAAGCATGATACAAATTATTCCCCCACCCTTCCCTATAGACAAAGAGACTGAAACACTGGTGTGAAAGAGAGGACATAAATAATTAGGGTAAAGTCAGGCTGCAAGTCGTTGGTAAGACCTCAAAGAAAATTCAAGACTCCAGTTTCCCAGCCCCACACTTAAATCTCTCCCAAACATTCTGTGCCATTGTTCAGATCCATTTGGTTGTCACATGCCTGCTAATCAGTTAGAATTCAGTCTTTGCAGAATTGGATCATGAATTAAGTTTTCTTTTTCTTCTGTCTCAGCTGCTGCTGAAGTCTTCTCTGAGGCCTCCAAACTAAATGGCTTTCTAACCTCAAAGAGCCTTCTGTTTTTGTGACTACAGGATGTTTGCAGCTGGAAGTATTTCATGTAGCCATTCTTTCCCAGGCAGCGTCAATGTTAACTTTATTAACATGTAAATAGATATGGATTTATTACGTATTATTTATCACTGGCATTTGTAATTTTAAGGTGATAGATACTTCTAGTTCTAGAAATTGTAAGATTGTTATCTCACTCATTACTATAAATGAAATGACAAAAGAACTTTTTTTAATCCAAGCAACACAATTAATTCCCTCAAATTGGTAGCATTCATTAAGGGGTATAGGTGCACCCTATTTGTGATGTAATATAGAAGGATAAAGTAGGCCTAGAAGCACAAAGAAATCTGTCCATTCTTTGTCTGATTTAATCTCCAACTTGCTCATAACTCAAATTATTTTTTTCACTTTCTCAGAGACCTAGTGTCTCAACTGTAAAGCAGAATAATTTATGGCCTTCACTTGAAACACAGGGTTGAGGTAGGCGGCCCACTCAAAGCAGAGATTAGTTCAGAGTGATACAATTACCCGACAAGTTCCATCAGCTTCTTAAAGAAGCATTTCAAATAATAAGATATTATTAAACTACTTTAATATTAAAAGCAATACTAATATACCTTGTATTTACATAGAATGTTTTTACTAAATAATATGGTAAAGTAAAAATGAATTCTCAGTTATATGTGTCTAAAAAGCCCCTTTTAGGTATTTAATGTATAAAATAACATTATTTAATATAAACAATGCAGGTGTATTTTATATGAACTTGAATTATCTGCATTAAAATAGCACAATATAAAAATAAAGTTTTCTTTAATGCACAGAACTTGAGGTGAGAGTCCCTAAACTGAAAATGTAGTACAAATCAGATGACTTCACAACTGGTGGGCCCATTGGGTTATTGATACTTCATGTTAACCATGTTAGAAAACAGAAATATATGCTCTCTCTCATCAGGACTAACCCTGAAAACAGAGGTCTTGAAATAAATATGAGCCCTGAATTAATCCAAGTGTCTGGGCCTCTATCCTTTGCATAACACACTCCCATTTTTCATTAAAACAATTATGGGATGTCGGCATTTACTACCTTGAATGTCTTTCATTTTGATTTTGTATTTAGATAAAAAAATTAGATCAGACAATGTCAGCATTTTGAAGCCAGTTAGAAACACTGTCTGTATTTGCGGGAACACCAAACATTTGGCCTTTAGTGTTCAAAGCTATAGTGAGACTCCTATAGCTTCCATCAAGGAAGTAGTTGATCCCTAATCCCGAACATGCTCTGACGCAAAATGACATTGACTTCCCTGCTCAATTTACACTGCGCTAATAGCTTTTTAATGGCTAAATCCAAAGATCTATATTTGGACCTCTTTTGCTTGGCTTCACTGTATTATTTGTTTCTTGAAACCCTTCCCTTTGCTTCCCGAATACAACTGTCTATAGTTCTTTTATGACTCAGCACTCTGCTTCTGTCTTCTGCTTGTTCCTCCTTTTCTGCCCATAAATGCAGGTATTTCACAGGGGTTTAGCTCTTGGTCTTTTTCTCTTCTAACTCTATAAATTCCCTGAGTGATTGCACCTGTTCTCTTGACTTTAGCCTCCATTCACATAGTTATGACACCTACCTAAGACTATCTTTAGCTCTGCACACCTAATTGAATAGTCTCAGGCATCCAAGTTGAATTCAATATCTCCACTGTCCTCAGCAACTTGTTCTTGGCCATTTTATCTTCCTATATTGCATCTTTCATCGGGGTCATCACCCAGGCTCCAAGCTAGAAGACAAAACCAACCCCAGTAACTCCTTCTCCCTCCCCTCTTACTATCCTGTTTCTCATTCATCATCAATAATTCTATTACAAAACTATATTTTAAATTTGATTGCTCTTCTCCATTTTCACTGTTACCACATTAACCAGGCTTCCTTGTGTCCTTCTCAGCCAGCTGCAATAGCAGCTTAGACTCTATCCTTGCCACTAGTCTCTTCCTCTGCATAGGTCACACCCCACGCCACTGCCAGAGTGGGTTTCTAAAACACATGGCTGCTCATGCTTTAAAGCTTCCATTGGCTCTTTGATCAATAGAAGTGTGTGAATAAATGAATAATGGATTTCTTTGATAGAGAGTTAATATTGCATAATGATTGAGAGTCCAGATTCAGGAGTCAGGCATAGTTTGACTCAGGAGTTTAATATCTGAGGGTCTTGGGCACTGTCTCTAAGCTTTAGTTTTGGCACTGCCTAACCAAATGAGTTTCAGAAGTAAAACATGATTTCCAAATGAATGAAACTAACTGAAAGCTGCAGTGATTTTTCTTGCATGAGTACCTACCCTTTTCAGTCACAATATGTACTCACTTCCAAAAGGCTGATCAAGATTAGAAATGTTCATATATTTGGTTATAACCTTTACAAGGGCTTAGCTATTTCTCAGAGGATTGCAAGCACTTATTGAGACTCTAGCTCATCTTTCTTTACTTCACTCCCCCCTAAATTTCTTGCACATAGTTCTGTAGTCATAAATCATCTGGAATATCCCAGACCTGGACTCTCCAGTGCTGGAGATCATCATCTGAACATAATTCTCAAATCTCCGGGTGCCACTCTGCATATTCCAATCCTGTATTACTTTGGCCTCTTCTTTGATGTTCAAAAGTTGGTGTCCTCACATGTACATTCTCAGTGACCCCTTGTTTTCATTTTTGGAGAGAGATTTCTTAATGTAGACCATTTCTTTTTCAGCACTTTTTATTCCTAAGATATTCTGAGGCATCCACAGTTCTGGCATAATCTTTCAATGAACTTAAATTAGAATCATAAAACAGCAGAGCTAGCAGGGGTCTTAAGAGACCATCTGATCTAGCCCTTTGCCCTTTAGGAGCTGTCATAGCCTTTTCTCTTTGGGGCAAATTGGATGATTGATTTGTTTTTGTCACACCTGAACGGCATGAATTTAGTGTGTAAAAAGGTTTAAACTAGTTTAAGATGGGATGGGTTTGGTCAAAGAAAAGGCCATACTCTTTCCGTCAAAGGAAATGGATGTTGGGAGGAGGTGAGCATATATCACTGAGTCTGAACAACAAGTCTCCCCAGGGTGGACTGGAATTCCAGTGGTTCATGATCCTGTCAAGATCAAGTGGTAGAAAGAAATGGGCTCCAGATTTCCTCCACTGCAACTGAAACTTACAGACGCTCGTCAGTGCTAAAATGAGAAATATTAGGACCTTCGTTTTCTCTCATATAAATTATTATACAGGAAGGAAAATAAAGATTATTGATCATTGGGTTACAACTTCAAAAGGAACAGGTGTTCTGTGGAGAAATCAGTTTGGTTTTGTGTGGGAGAACAGGCCATCCTGGGAGCAACGGTGATAATACCTGCTAAGCCACAGGGTAACAGAAAGCAAACTCATTAGCCATGTGGGATCAGTCAAGGGAATCTGATTGTTTTGTAAAGGTCCTGGTGTCAGTCCAGGACTACTTGATAGGGTCTCTGGTACCTGAGGTCTTTTATGTGTTTCTTGCACATTTACCATCTGCTTGAGCCTGTGTTTTTGGAGTTAATTTATTTCACATGTTATTAGACCTGGAAGAAACCTTACAGATTATCAGGTTTCTTGGTGGCCAATTCATGTGCACTCAGGGGCCAGGTACTAATGTACATGTGTGTGCTGTTAGGCATCGGTGAGAGAGAGTGGCAGGGACTAGGGTGAACTGGAGAGCGGAATACATACCACCTCTCCCCACAACACATAAACACTATACCTGTCAAAGAATATATGGGGCCAGACCTGACCCATGGACCACAACTTTGCAACTGCTAAGTCTCTAACTTCCTCATTTTGTAGAAGAGGAAACTGAGGCTCCCTGGGTGATTGACAGCAAAGCTATATATAGAATCTGAGTCTCTGTTTCCTAATCCAAAGGTTTGGGGGCAATATGTTCCTAGTCAGGCAAGAAATGCCATATCACCAAGAAATGCCATTACTTGATGTGGCTGTAGTGTGGGCTTCAGAGTGAGAGGAAGGAAAGTGATAGGAGATGGGGCTGGACCATGAAGAGCATCCTCTGCCATTCCAATGAAATGAGACTCCATCTTGCAAAAATAGAAATCAAAACCCAAATCTTGGGGAGCTGCAAAGTTACAGTACAACAACTTGCTCTTGAGAAAATGCTCTAAGGAGGGGCCACACCTTCCATGTGGGAGAACCCCAGAGAATGTGGCGGGCAAAATCACAGGAAGCCAGGGTTTGGAGATGCTTTTTGCTCTTCAAAGACTTTGCTCAGCTCTCCGAGCCAGCGTTCAGCTCAGTTTCATAGGAGGTAACTGACTCAGACACAGAAGCCGTTGCACGAGTAGTCTCCCTTGTTACAGAGTTGGGCAGAAGTGTTGCTGGGGGAAGAGAGGATCAGTGATCACATTCTTGAAATTCGAAGCAAATAACTTTAAAGATTATCACCTCTTTAGGAGCTGATCCGTCTAAAAACTTACTGACCAGAGATAAAAATTCTCCTAAATTCATTTCCTAAGACCCTTACTATCTGAAGTCTTTCTGTTGTCATCCTAAAATCATGTTCTCTTTTTAGCAATCACCTTACTCCAAAAAGTTATAAAATGGAGATGCATGAATTGCATAAATCACAACTTTTCCTCTTAATTAGTGTTCCTGTCTTACAGTTTGGAAGGGAAGAAAGCGTGAAGGCTCATGGTGAAGTGACTGAAGAGTCTCATCGGGTCCAGTCCTCAGTGTAGGGACAGCCTTCTCAGCACTAGATTCCTCCTTCAGTGCTTCAAGTGTGTCATCTCTTTGTTCTTTGTCCCCCATAGGAAGACATCTGTGAGGAATGGGGGGAGATGCTCATCACCCCCATAGGCAGCATCATGAGACATAATATGTGTTTGGAAACCTCAGTGTTTAATTATCTTCAAAGAAATGATGAGCATTTCTGGGCCATCACATACCAAAAAATGCAGCTTTCTGGGAGATAACAGGTTATTTTTTCTCCTCTATAAAAAGTTACAATGAAAATGAAAATGTACCCTAAATTTGCTTACTTTAAACCTGGTATCAGCATTCTTGCTACACAGGACATGTTATTTGACTTTCTGGGGACCTCCTATATATTGATCTCTGTACAGACAGTACCATGCTCTCCATGGTTACCACTTCAAAGCTTCCAGACTCTTTGGCTTCTCTTCTCAGTTTTAGCTGATTATTTTGCCTCTGATGTGGGAAATTCGCAATGTATTCACAATAAATTTATAAACTACCTATATCTATACCCATTCTTCTGTTGCAGAGGCGGAGGAATCTCTTCTGCCCAAAGCTAATCCTTTTCCATGTCCTCTGGGTCTCATCCCTTCCCACCTGTCCTTATAGACAGGAGGTGGAATTCAACTGACAAATTTTTTCATCATCCCCTTGACTTCTTGGAGTGCTTTACACAGGTGGCCACTCTGTCCTTCTTGGGCTACTCTTTCCCTTAGCCTTTGTCATACTACACACTCTCAGTTTTTCTGTACCTCACTTTCTCTCCCCCATGTCATCTTTACTGGCTTTTCCTACCTAACTTTTAAATATTGAAGGTCCTCAGGGATATATCATACCATTTTGTGTTCCACTAACCATTTCCTTCAAGTCTCCATCTTTGTATTGTAGTGTGTGTGTATGTATATATATGTGTGTATGTGTGTTCAACCATAGGAGCTCAAGTGTGCAAAACTGTAATACAACTTTTCAAAAACATTTCTCATGTTTTTACTCCTGCTGGTTGTGGTAACTCAGACACTTTGGCTCAGAGTTTCTCACTCTCAATACTACTCACATTTGTAGCAGGATAATTCCTTATTGGGAGAGCTGTTCTATATATTATAGGAAGGATGTTTAGCAGCATCCCTGACCTCTGCCAACTGGATGCCAGTAGGTGCATCCCCTCCTGCTCTGTACCAATCAAAAAACATCTCCAGACATCTTCAAATGTCTCTCAAGGAACAAACTAACTCCTGATTGAGAAGCACAGCATTGAGGAGCCCATAACCATTTCCTATTTCATCTCTTTTCCCCTTCTCCTTCTGATCTCCATAGGAGCCATCAGAGACTCTGGGGGATTTATATATAATCTTGGCATTGACAGAGAAACCTTGGGCTACGATCACCTTTTTGCTCACATCCACTGTTGATGTAACTCAAAGACTCATCTCAACAGGCTCACCTCAGGGCTGTTGCTCTGCTGGGTTCAGCCTTCTACTCTGTGGACAAGGCTCCAGCCTCACCTCTGGCTGGGCTCCACTGAGCTTCTGAAATTCAGCAACATTTTATATCTCATCTCTGACTCCGGCCACCTACCCCATAACCTCTACTATGAGAATCCACTGCCTGCCCCTCCTCTGCAGACCTGTGCTTTAGTTCTCTCTGAGCTCACTCTGGAGAAGGCAATGGCACCCCATTCCAGTACTCTTGCCTGGAAAATCCCATGGACGGAGGAGCCTGGTAGGCTGCAGACCATGGGGTCACTAAGAGTCGGAAACGACTGAGCGACTTCACTTTTCCTTTTCACACATTGGAGAAGGAAATGGCAACCCACTCCAGTGTTCTTGCCTGGAGAATCCCAGGGATGGGGGAGGCTGGTGGGCTGCAGTCTATGGGCTCACACAGAGTCGGACACGACTGAAGCGACTTAGCAGCAACAGCAGCAGAGCTCACTCCGGTCCCTCCTTCAGGTGCTGCCGCTACAAAAGGAGACCGCAGGTGCCATGTGCGTGACAACGGATCTGCCTCACATCCCTTTTCTCCTGCACCTTCCCTGTCCTTCCCCTTCTACCGCGGCTACTCCACATGGGTCCCCAGGAAGGCTGCTTCCTTCCAGCACTCCAGACAGGACACAGGGCACAAGTCCACTCCTGTCTTGTCTTCCCACATCTTTCTGGGGGTTTCCATCACTCCCTTCCCTCCTGGGGATGTGGACCCAGAGGCAGCAGCATTAGGTGGCCCTTTTACAAAGACCTTCATCATTCACTTCCTCTAAGCCTTTTCATCCCCCACATCTCTCTAGCTTCCTCCCTCAAATGTTCTTATTTTTCCTTTGTGTTTCAGGGAAACGACACTGAACTTGATCACATAAACACATGTTCTGAGCACTTTATGTTCTTTTCCTTCTGGAGCTCAAGAAAACCTTTGTTTTCTGCTTTGAATCTGCCTCTGTCAAAGGTTGAAGAAACTATTTTTAAAATTCAATACAGGCTTTTGAGCCTACTACTTGATTCTTTTGTTCTTCCTGAGATTTTTGGTGCCCTTTCTTCACTGGGGCAATGAGTCTCAACATTAATGCTCAGTAGGGCTTCCCTGGTGACTCAGTTGGTAAAGAATCCGCCTGCAGTGCAGGAGATCTGGGTTCGATCCCTGGGTTGGGAAGATCCCCTGGAGAAGGGAAGGTTACCCAGTCCAGTATCCTGGAGAATTCCATGGACAGAGGAGCCTGGGGGGCTACAGTCCATGGGATCACAAAGAGTTGGACAAGACTGAGCAACTTTCACTAACATTCAGTATAAGTGATAGAAGGATTGGAGAATAAAAAGAACTGACCAAGAAAAGAGATAAAAAACATTATTCCCACTACATGTCAGCTTTTTTAACCTTTGCACTTCACTTGGTAAAAGCCTTTTGCAGGGCTCATCTCCTCGGAGGTGGAGGATTCTGCTACCTACTGCTGGCCTTGAATGGGACATGCAGGGGTATACAGACCTGACTACCATCCTGTTTCTCCAAACTTTGGAGTGGATCAGCTGTAAAATAGTTTGAGTCATCAGGAATCAGCTTTGCTTGGTATCACTGATATAGACACTTCAGTCTACATGGATATAAGCAAAAAAAATTTGAAGGGAGTGTAAAGTGTGTATATGTGTGCTTTAAAAGTTACTGGCAATGCCTGGTTGTTTCACTGCCAGTAACGGTCATTCATGTTTTCCCCTATAATACTATTCAGCTTCATTCTGGACTCATTCGAATAGGAAGCCGACGCAATGTCTACCAAAAAATCATTTTAATCTCCAAGTCCCATAAAACAATATGAGACACTCATATAACTCATTTTCCTGGAATGAAGGTTGTAGCAACTAAAGGGCTTCCAATTTTATTTTTAGAAACTAATTCATGCATTTTACATCGAATGAAATCGCGTTCCTTTCTGTGACAGTTGGGGAGCTGTTTCAAATCTCAGCCAGTGGGTAAAGGACAATTTGTTTCTGATCTAGATTTTCGCTTTGAAGAGCTCATCGGCTCTATTAGTAAGACAAATTCTGTTTTTGTTTCCTTGAGAAGCCATAATCTATACAGTCTCTGCCCGGTGATCTGACAGAAAATGAATTGTGATAAAATAGATTTTATATTACAACGAGTCAGCCTGACATGGAGCCAAGAGACTAGTCTTGAAGAGTGACAATCACTTTTACTTCATTGCGGAGCCAAAAATGCTTCGCGGCCCCTGCTCACAAGTGCTTCTTTACGGAATCTCCAAGCCTTCGCAGATGCATATGCAACCTTTCAAGATAATCTATACCTCAGCTGGTTCCTAAACCTCAAAATTACTGCCCACAGACAAAAGCATAATTTAGAAAAGAAACTCTCATAAAAATACACAGATGAAATATAGGTTGCAAATGGTGTATAATTACTGGTACATTACTGATCATTACTGATGCATTAGGAGTTTGCTCTGATTAAAGAGGTAATAAATCTTCAAGGAATTAAATAATTTCTAAGAGGCAGAGTGACAGTTAATGATGGATTTCTGTGTCCCACTGGGAAAAACTAAAAATTACATTTATGTGGGAGGTAATTTTCTTTTTTTAGTTTCCTGAAAGACAGGATAAACATCAACTACCATTTTTGGTTTGAATGTGGAGATTGAATAACAAGTAAATCTTTGGTAAACCCCTTGCAATCTGGAATTGGCTCAGAAAAAACAGACAGGAGAATTCAGAAAAGTCACAAGATGAGGGCCATCGGCTGATAGATGACAACCCCCAAAGTATAACTGCTGAAGAGGTTGATGTGCAAACCTCTAACCACTTGTATTAAGTGACTGGCCCTCAGCATACGCTACCGATTGATCCTTTGTACCCTCCCTGGTGACTGCTTCTAAAATTAACATTGTTTTTAGGTTTATGTTTATATCTCTCCCAGCTTTTTATTTTGAAAACTTCAAACCTACAGAAATGTTAAAAGAATACAAGGATACCGTTCACCCAGATTCATTAATTGCTAACATTTTACCACATTTGTGAGAGATTTGTGTTCTCTGTGCACATCTGCCCCAACTATTTGCAACCCTATACGTGTCTTAACAACAATCCGCCTGCCAGTGCAGGGGACACCGGTTCAATTCCTGGCTGGGAAGATTCCACGTGCCGGGCATTCTTCCACATAAACAACCATAATACCAAGATCACACTAGGAAATTTAACATGGTTACAAAACTACTATCTAATTTTTCACAAAGTGGACACACTCAATAAAACTCAGAGTAATGAATACCTGTGAGTTTTTTAAAATTTATTTTTAAAAATTAATTTTATTGGCATACTGTTATTTTTCAATGTGGTGTTAGTTTATACTGTAAAGCAAAATGAATCAGCCACATTTAAACACGTATCCCTTCCCTTTTGGACTTCCTTCCCATTCAGGTTACCACAGTGCATTAAGAAGAGTTCCCTGTGCTATAGGGTATGTTCTCATTAGTTATTTTATACACAGTATCAATAGTGTATGTGTGTTAATTCCAGTCTCCCAATTGCTCCCATCTCCTCTTTCCACCTTGGTATCCATCCATTTGTTCTCTACATTTGTGTCTCTATTTTTGCTTTGCAAATAAGATCATCTATACCATTTTTCTGTGAAATCTGTTTTCAACCCACAGAATAGGAGAAAATACTTGCAAATGAAGCAACTGACAAAGGATTAATCTCCAAAATATACAAGTAGCTCAATATCAAAAAGCCAAACAACCCAGTGGAAAAATGGACTGAAGACCTAAACAGACATTTCTCCAAAGAAGACTGACAGATGGCCAACAAACACATGAAAAGATGCTCAACATCACTGATTAGTAGAGAAATGTAAATCAAAACCACAATGACATATTACCTCACATCGGTCAGAATGGCCATCATCAAAAAATCTACAAACAATAAATGCTGGAGAGGATGTGGAAAAGAGGAAATCCTCTTGCACTGTTGGTGAGAGTGTAAACTGACATGGCCTCTATGGAGGAGAGTATGGAGGTTCCTTAAAAAACTAAAAATAGGTCTACCACGTGATCCAGCAATCCCACTTCTGGGCATATACCCAGAGAAAAACATAATTCAAAAAGATCCATACACCTCAATGTTCAAGCAACACTATTTCCAATAGCCAGGATATGGAAGCGGCCTAAATGACCTATGACTTCACTGGTGCCACATAAGTTGACCCAGGGGTGGTTAGTATCATGTGCCCAACTATACATTCATCCTAAAAATGTATTTGACTGTTATCAGAGTCTTTACCCTGTGTCTACACAGCAAGGGGACTTGCAGCAAACCACATGTTTCAGTTTTGACAATGAGTCTGCCTGCTGGGCCAGCTAATTGTCCCATTTGGAGCCATTTTGGCAGGCACGATAGCTCCTCTAATTTCCATTGACTGCTTCACCCTCTCTTCCCTGGCTCTCTTCCAGCTAGCTCTATGTATCACCTCAGAGGGTACCCAGGCAGGAAGGTACTATTTTAAGGATGAGCTCAACAAAGGGTAGAGATCAGCATAATCCACAGTCTGTCAGGTCTGGGCTAAGTGAAGCTCACCTTTATCAGCCAACTTCCTGTGAAGATTTAGGACCATGTCACAGTCTGGCTGGAGGGAAATCATCATTTCTGACAGTTAACTGGCTGATGGAACCACTAAGCAGTTATTGTGTCCTGTTTGCTACATTTTATTTACCATGGGTTGCAAAATTCTCTGTTTCTTAAAAACAGAACTTGAAAAGGCTCCTTTAGACATGGGAATGGTCATGAGCGGCTCACGGGACCTCCTTCTAAAACACAAATAAGCTGCCTCACAAGTTCCCTCTGGTGGGTCCCAGATTTCCTATTTACTCCAGGCAGTTGAAGTCTGTTTACAATATTTCCAGGGATTATTCTCAGTGTGAAGTGGGGATTAATGCATTCTTTTAGGACACAGAGCCTAGGTCAGTTTTCAGCTTCTCTGAAGATGGCAGAATTGCCTGGATGGCTGTTTAGGAAACATGTCTTAATTTGAGACTTGTACAAATACATGATGGCCCAGCCTTGAGCCTCAGCACGTGGGCTCAGTTACCCAGTTTTACAGGAGCAAATCTGTTTGCAGAAGCTTAATCCCAGGGCTACATTGACTGCAGAACTTTAATAATCTCCTAGGGAATTTCACACTCACATTCCAAAATAAAGACTGCATTTGAGAGGCCCGACATCAACACTAAAGAATTGAACAGGCTAGGGGGCCAGTTTCACTCTTGAGGTTCTCAAGTTCTTCCTTGTTTTCTACTCTAAAACCTAATTTTATGTTCATCTCTAGCACCCCACCCCCACCACCTCTGTTAGCCATCTTCATTTGGCTGAAGGCATGTAATCATTAAGCTCTTCAATTTCTTTAAAATTTTTTCTCCTTTCACTTTCCAAATAATAAAATGGCACAATTAAACTAAGCACCATGGCAGACAATCTGTAACAAAGAAAAGAAGCCAATCAGATACTATGTATTAGAGAATTCCAGGTTGGGAAGAAAAAAAAAGGTGTGATGAATCCTGGTAGCTTTTTCGTCTTAGGTTTATTTATTACAAAGCAACTTGAAGAGATGATCAGCTTTCTTTTTATTTATGAAAGGACAGGGTTGTGGTTGTTAACTAAATCCCATTCTCTGGCTTTCCCACTTAGCTCATGTTTCCAGCTCAAAGCATCATAAATAACCAATGAAGGAAAAAAAAAATACTGCCTAAATGTTAGGAGACAATTTCCATAAACGTTCCCATTAAAAATGCATGATTGGTATGAAGACTTAATTTTAGTCAGCGCAGTTTCTGTGTTTTGCTGCGGTCATATTTTTCTTGCATTGTCTGTCTCAGCTATTTAACTTTGAAGCCCACTAAAGATGAAAAATGGGCATTTACGGAGCAGGCACATATGGCTTTAGCGGTTCAGTGGCTGACCTGGCATTTCCCCCTCTGTAGCATCAGCCATTGTGTTTTCAGCAATGAGCTTTAACCAGCAAAAGAATCTCAAACCTAAGAGGTGGTGGAGAGTGGAGGAGGAGATGTTCAGTGATGGTACAGAAATTGACTGTATAATTTCTTTTGCCTGTAAATAGACTAACACACAGGCTTCCCAGGTGGCGATAGCGGTAAGAGACTCTGGTTCGATCTCTGGGTTGGGAAAATCCCCTGGAGGAGGGCATGGCAACCCACTCCAGTATTCTTGCCTAGAGAATCCCATGAACACAGGAGCCTGGCGGGCTCCATAGAGTCCATAAGGTCACAAAGAGTCGGACATGACTGAAGCCACTTGGCATGCACACACAAACTAATACACAACTAACTGCTCCTTCTACCCTGCCTATGTGATTCTAGAGCTGTGCAACATTTTGCCAGAGACACTCACTGAGATTATTGAGCCGAGTCAGAGTCTAGTAAACTAGATGCAGTGTTCACACAGTGATTTTCATTTCATGGAAATCAAATAAGAGCCTTAGCATGATGCACAAAATGACCTAGAACAGGCTACTCATTACTATTATTGCTGTTGCTGCTTAAGCCAGCTATGGAGCTGCTGGTTAATTAGTATTTTTTTTTTTGTCATAACATGCTAGTAAATATCCTGAAATGCAGAGTGTGAAAAGTTAAAATTGGGAATATAAGAAATATAAGTCCTTTTTTTTTTTTCTTGGCTATCAAATTTTTGTTAAGTGTGGGTAGGCTGCTGAGGTTTCCGTGGGAAATGTCATGTTGGCCTTGGGAGGATTGCAAAGCTCAAGTTGGGCGTAATCTGGGATCTTGGAGTCTGGAGCTGTTTGGCTGCCTGGGAAGAAGTGTTGAGAAAAGTCCCCTTTATTTCCACTGGGAAGGGGCCATGCCAAGACTTATTTTCTTTGCCTTCCAGCACCAAAAGTGTAAGGGCTTGAGATATTTCAAGCCAAACAAGTAAATGTGGTGAAGAAAACATGGCCATGAAAGGCTAAGGATAAAGAAAGACCCCACAGTGGGTCAGGAGGCAGTAAGTTTAGTGTCTCTGAGGAGAAAAGATCCAGGAGAATCTAGTTAGATTGGGGCCAGAATTTTAAAACAGAAATTCTGATCAGTTTATGAATAAAGTTCTTCTTCCAGAGTATATCCCAACTTTTTTAAGGGCTAAGGTCCTTTGCTTCTCTGTGTCTTCCACGTGAAACTTTCAGCAAGGAACCTTCCTCACTGTAATGGTTCAATATACCTATGGAACTTAAAAAATACCCTTTTTGTGTTTTGCCTCTGTGTATATTTTGAATACAGGCTTCTATAGTGGCTTAGTTGTAAAACCTGCCTGCCAGTGCAGGAGACATGGGTTTGATTCCTGAGCTGTGAAGATCCCCTGGAGAAGGACATGGCAACCCACTCCAGTCTTCTTGCCTGGGAAATCCCATGGACAGAGGAGCCTGGTGGGCTATAGTCCATGGGGTCGCAGAGTCAGACACAGCTTAGCGACTAAACAACAAGATATTTTGACTGTGATGATAAACTTTGAAGCTTAGCTAAGTCACATTCTGTTCTGTAAAGGATGCCTATGAATTAAATGTAAAATGAGTTTAGAAATAGCCACACCTAGTTTCTGTCCTGAGTCATGTGTCAACCTGATTCTGATTTATATATGCACCTTTGACTAGGTTGTTTTATAATTCTGCAGAGATGAAAGTTAACTTGTAGAAAACTGAGAGCAATGCAAATATGTCAATAAACATACACATAAAGTTTGTCCAGGGGAGGGTTAATTGACTTTCTTCCTCTCTCCCTAAAAAAAGCACCAGTTTTTTGTTTCCATTTGCAAATTATTTTCAATATTCCTGGATTATCTTCCAGTGTTATCAATGTTTAACTTCTAAAATCCAATAGAAAGCTGAGCGCTGAAGAATTGATGCTTTCAAATTGTGGTGCTGGAGAATACTCTTGAGAGTCCCTTGGACTGCAAGGAAATCAAACCAGTCAATCCTAATGGAAATCAACTCTGAATATTCATTGGAAGGACTGATGTTGAAGCTGAAGTTCCAATACTTTGGCCACCTGATGTGAAGAGCCCACTCATTGGAAAAGACCCTGATGCTGGAAAAGGTTGAAGGCAAAAGGAGAAAGGGGCAGCAGAGAATGAGATGCTTAGATAGCATCACCAACTCAATGAACATGAGTTTGAGCAAACTCTGGGAGACAGTGAAGGACAGGGGAGCCTGGTGTGCTGCATGCAGTCCATGGGGTCACAAAGAGCCAGATGACTTAGTGACTGAACAACAACATCCAGCAGAGGGCATGAAAGGAATTGTTTGGCTTACTATTTGAAGACAGGATTTGAATAGTGAAATGGAAAACACATGGATCATATATTGCAATTTTCACACAGGGCCATCTTTAAATATCAACCTGAATTATACTGCATCCTTTACTGTTTCTTATTTCCTATCTATATCCTTCATTTAACATAAATACTTGTCTCATGTCTCTAGAATTTGATCTATTATATTTATAAAGCACAGATGAAATCATTAAAATATCAATGATTCAGAATGGATAAACAACAAAGTCCTGCTGTATAGCAAAGGCAAATATATTTATATCATGTGATAAACTATAATGAAAATAGTATGAAAAAGAATATATATATGAATAAATGAATCACTTTGCTATACAGCTGAAATTAACACAACATTGTAAATCAACTATACTTCAATAAAATTAAAATATATAAATCAGTAATTTGTATTCAGATCTATTGGAGACATATGAGAAAAATATACAAAACTTTAGTCCATGAGGACATGGTATCCACAAGAAGCAAAGTTCCATCTTCTGGTGGAAACTGTCCTTTAGAATACTGCACTATGCCCAGGGTCCCTAAACTCAGAACTCCTGTCCTAAAATGCAACCAATGGCGCACAGGCTTGCTTCTGTGTCCATCTGTGTCACACCTATGCCACCTGGGAGCAAGGAGAACTGACACAATGTGCTGATGCTCATGCTGCTTGCTAGGCCATGATAATAAAGCCCTTGGTCTCTGGTCCAGGAATATCATGTTTGTTTGTTTGTTTTTTTCACCAGCACCCACAAAATCACGACAGGCTAACTTGTTATATTTTAAGTAAGCTACACTCTCAGAATCTTCACAGTTCTTGACACTATGTAAAAGCACCTTTACCACAGGTTCAATAATATTTTTTTTTCCTTAGCCCAGGTGCTTGCCTGGTGAAATCAACAATCACCAAGGAAAGAAGTAGGTGGTTTGATCAGGATCACCAAGCTAGTTCCAAGCTGAGTCTAGAACCCTGGACTCATGATTGCTAGCCCTCTGCTCTTTTTGTCAGGCTTTGGCACTTGGCTAAACATTCCAGGCAAAGAACATACAAAGAGAACATAATTTTATCAGAATAGTTAGACAATCCACCTTGCAAAAGAAATGCTTTCTATTGGGCCATTGGATCTTGAACAAAGTCATCCTTAAGCCAACTTCTCTAGTCGTTTTCCCATGTAAAGATTTACAGACTGCATCATTTTCACAGACATAATTTTCAGCATCATTTTCGCAGACAATTTGAGTTTATGGATTGTCTAACGATACACAGCATGTATGAAGGAAAACAGAGTAGAAATTACATTGCCAACAAGCCTTGGGACAGATGGACGTGCTAAGCTGCTGCATAAGTGAGGAATTCTGCACAGGAGTATCAGGTCATGGTAATCACAGGTAGCCGTTGGATGGATTGTGTGAGACAGGCTAGATATATTTGGGGCAGATGGTAGCAGTGGGGCAAAACTGGGAGAGAAATACGAGACGTAATTTTATTCAAAATACCAGTGCCTTATAAGTTGTTCAGTGCCTCTTAGTCAGTGAAAGAAAAACTTAAAATCTTGGAAGTAAAAACAGCTGGAAAGCATTAAGCAATCATCATGAGTTAGTGGACAAAGGAAGCAAGAGGTTGGGATAGAGTCTTAAAAACAAAGAACATTTGATTGAAAGTCCTATTTGGAAACTTGGCTTGGTTTTGGACATTGTTCCCACTTAGGCTGGGCTTCCCAGGTGGGTCAGTAGTAAAGAATCCATCTGCCAATGCAGGAGACACAGGTTCAACCCCTGGGTTGGAAAGATCCCCTGGAGAAGAAAACGGCAACCCACTCCAATATTCTTGCCTGGGATATCCCATGGACAGAGGAGCCTGGAAGGCTACAATCATGGGGTCACAAAGAATCAGACACAACTTAGTGACTGAACACACACGCCTACTAAGATATCAGAGTTCCAGTCAATAAAATACATGCATATTCTTTATTTTGGCTTAGAGTGCTGCCATACCAGTAACAACTCTGGGAGAACACAGAGACCTTTCTTAGTTTACAATAGTTAACAGGCAGCTTTAGGGTCAAGCCTGAGCAGACACAGAGAGGACAAATGGTGCAAAGTAATTTCTGTCCTTAAATAGCTTACAATTTAGTAGGAGAGACAGACAGACAAATAACTAAAGTAGAGTGAGCTATGTGTAATAATACGAATATTCAGGAGAAGGTCATAGGAGCGTTAACTGTCCTGAGGTAGACAGCAACGAAAAGGTTCCCAGAAAGATGACATCTATGTCACTGATCAACTCTTTGGTTCATTCTTTTAATATGATAGAAAATGATCTGGTTCCCCTATTAAAGTGTGTCCTTCTTATAGAAATAAATAAAATGGGTGGTGTGTTTCTTCATCCCAATACATGGAGAACTAATTTAGAGGCCATCATAAGTTGTCTACCCCTTGGAAATGTTTTCCAGATAGATAGAGATATAGATCAGATCCTTTATGCAGCTGGTGCCAGAATTACTGAATGATTGTGCAATAAGAGATTACTGATTTTGTCATAACTATGCTGAGGACCAGTTCACTCATTCACTGCAGGTCTGAGCTGAGCTTAATAGACTAGTCACTGAAGACTCAGTGACAGCGAAGAAGTGCAACACCTTTTGGACCTAAAGGCTCACATCATGACCACCTCTCATGCTGAGGCCAAATACTAATTTGGAGCATTTAACACAGGAATGTAGCAGTTGCTTGCTTTTCTTGTCATTTTAGTCAGCCCAATTTCATCTACTAGGTTCTTCGTGACAAAGTTTAGTATTTTCATGACAATCTCCCTCTGGTTTTTAGGAGGGTCAAAATGCTGGACAAAATGCTCAGACACTTGTACTTCATACCTTCAAAGTTCTTTTATTTTTTCCTAAGGAGTTTAAACATAGCAGGGACCATTTTTTCCCTTCTTTAACGTCCTTCATCATTTTTTGTTCCAAAAGAGAGGCTTTGTCTATTTAGTGTTAAAGGTTGACTGGTTCTCCTGAGATTTTAAGGCTACTAGGGGAAGGCAGGGAAAAGTATTTCAAGTGGAGGAAATACGAGGCACATAAATATAAGGAAGTTTGAAAGAATAAGGCATTCACTATCACAGGAGAACAGTGTGCAAGGACAGGATAAAAAGAATGGGAAGTAGGCAAGCGAGAGAGGCAGGGAGAGGAGGGGAATTTGAAAGCTATTTAAAAACGGAAAGTAAATATTATTTCATAAAAGAATTGACTTCAGGATAAATAATGGGCAGGTAGAAAAAGATGACTATCAGATTTCTGATTTCAGTGAGCCGCTGAGTGGGGAAACCATAGGAAAGAAGGAACGTGGGAGGAGGTACAGGTTTGAGAGACTAGTCTAAGCCTGGCATCATTGCAGAATGTCTAGTTGAAGATATTCAGAGGAAATGAGATGCAGATCTGAAATTGGGAATGGAACTTTGATAATAGATAATCAGTGGAAAACCTTAGCAATAGAGAACATAGGAAGAGAGACTCTCAGCCAATGAGCTAAACATTGATATCTTTTCCATCCATAGTCTCTGCCTTCGGCAGAGATGTGAAAGTGAAAGTAGCTCAGGCGTGTCCAACTCTTTGTAGCCCCATGAACTATACAGTTCTTGGAATTCTCCAGGCCAGAATACTGGAGTGGGTAGCCTTTTCCTTCTCCAGGGGATCTTCCCAACCCAGGGATCAAACCCAAATCAAACCCAAAGGGATTCCACATTGCAGGCAGATTCTTTACCAGCTGAGCCACAAGGGAAGCCCAAGAATACTGGAGTGGGTAGCCTATCCCCTCTGCAGGGGATCTTCCCAACCCAGGAATTGAACTGGGGCCTCCTGCAATCCAGGCGGATTCTTTACCAACTGAGCTATCAGGGAAGCTGTGTGTCTACCGTTAATTCACCATTCACTCGACAAACACTTTTTGAGACCCCACTGTCTTAGGCATTGTGCCAAGCAAGAGTGATCATAGGGTGAACAGGACACACAGGTCTCTGTCTCATGAGCTCCAATTCTAGTTCATGAAGGCACACCAAGAACAGCATATGCAGCAGTGCTCAGGCAGGGAAAAACCCCTGATGTACTTTACAAACTTCAACATGAAATGAAGTTGGAGAGGCAAGCAAGGCCCGATCCTGTGGGGCCTTCTAGGTTATGGTAAAGAGAACAGAGGTCTTCCTAAGTCTCTGGGGATTTGTCACCAGAGGGTATCAACATCTGATTTATCATGTCCCACTCCCAGCCACAGTGGGTTGGGTTGGGAGCGGGATCCATTCTGAGGCTGAGAAAGCCTAGTGAGAAACAGATCAGCTGCATCAATCAGGAATCTTTCTTTCAGGAGCTAGTATTGACAAACATGGAGGAAATGTGGCAATTGACAGTGGTTGCTGATGCTGAAAAAGTGTTATAAGATAGAGAAAGAAAAATGGTGGTCTATGAGAAAGAGTTACAAGATAAAGAAAAATGATGGCCTGTGTGCAAACTGTACCTCATGAGGAAGCAGAATCTTAATGTATCATAAGTGATGTGGTGGAGGAAACCAGAGTTCTTTCATTCCATTCAGAGACCTTTGCCCTTTATTTCCCCGTACATGTGTATCATTGAACAACTCTAGCCTGTCTGAATCTGCTTGTGTGAATCTCTCTCTCTTCTAATTGAAAAGGTTCAATCAAGACACCCAGAAGAGCAGGTAAAGAGAGAAGAGGACAGGGTTCACTATTTTATCCTTTGAGGCCCTGCTAGCAAGTTACTTGTACACATTATTATTAAATAATATTATTAAATAATAGCACTTAAGTATAGATTAGATTATACTTGTGTATTTGTATGCCTCTCTCATTATTTGCGTGTCTTATTCATCTTTGCATGTACAGAATTGATGATTATGCCTCGTGCATTAGTGAGTACCCCCAAAACCTTGTTGAACCTGAACTGAACTGAGGAAGGAACCTTGAAAAATAGTTGAAGTCGAATTCAGTTGGAGGGAGGGTGGGATAAGTCCATAGAACAGATTTAGAAAAAGGATCTACGGCAGTAGATGGAGGACTAGAAAGATGTGGTGTCTGGAAGGACAATGGGGGTGTCATAAAAAGGTGTGATCAAGTGACCCACAGCTTTGTAGAGTTTAAGAATAATGAAGGTACAGGGCTTTCCTGGTGCTCCAGTGCTTAAGAACCCACTTGCAATGCAGGGGATGCAGGTTTGATCCCTGATTTGGGAACTAAGATCCCATAGGCTCTTGAGCCATGCACCACAGCTATTGAGCTGTGTGCTGTAATGCATGACACAGTGAAGATCCTGCGTGCTGAGACTAAGACCCAATGCAATGAAATAAATAAATATTTCAAAAAGTGAAGGTGCAAATAAGCACCAAATGGGTTTACCAACAGTTTTATCACAAAGATAGAAGTAAAGATCATACTGTTATCCGCTGAGGAGGCTAAGTCAGCTTGAGTGGATGATGTTCAATACATCATCACAGCATATACTCACCTGGTTGATTTCCTACATTCAGATATTGCAAACTTTCGTTCCTATATGACGGTGAACCAAAGGATAAATCCTTGGTCATTGAAAAGAGATGTATAATGTTTTCTATCCTAAACAAATAAAACATTAAAGCTTCAACACATTCCAGTTGAAACATATACTCATAATTTTTTTTAAAAAAAGTAAGAATAATAATTTGGTCTCTCACTTCATAAAATAGAAATCTGAAATTTCTCCTGATAGTATGAAGACATCAACCTATTAAGTGCAAAGTGTTACGCATAAAATTTCATTTAGAGAGTTGTGTAAATGATGCACCTCTTATGTGACACACCAGAAGGGAATTCATAAAATATGCAAATCAAAGTGTTTAGTCATGTATGGCTCAAATAGAAGGCAGCCTCAGATTTTCATATTAAGTAGGGTTTGCATCATTTTTCATGGTCTAGATTAATGTTACATATAGTATACTTCGATTAAACTTTATAATTCTAAAGTGGAATAGAGGTGAATGATAGCTGCTTAAAACAGTTTTTCCAGGTGATTTAACCTTCATTGGAAGAGATTAAATGATACTAGGAGATTAGTCTGCTAGTTAATTTGAGTCACTTAGTCATGTGTGCTTTAGATGTCACAGTGACTGTCTTCTAATCCTGGTGACCCCTGTTGGCCCAGAGAGCCATTCGATGATAGCTCTACCAGATCACACAGGTTTGTGTTTTAAAATTTTTTTTTGTCTCTTCCTCCCCTCTCCTTTCTGTGCTGTCTGAATCTACTTGGTTTCCTTTTTAACTATTCATAGTTTCCTTCTGAATGCCATCAGAGTTCTGCAGTAGAAAGTTCTGGAGATGGACCGTCTTTGGGCAGAAGATTGAACTCTAGACATTGAAAAACATTGCGACTCTGACTTTCTGTGTTTGCTGCAGACTTCACCTCCACCTTAAGGCAGGTGTGGCTGTGTCTGAATGCAGGAGGGGCTCTGTAGCTGTGATCTCACTCCAGAATCACTACCTATAATGGGTCTCTTCTCTTGTACCATATTGGACTCTGACTTTTCAGCTTTTAGTTGTCTGCTTGCCTTGCTTTCTCTTCTTTACCATCAGTCTCCACAGCCTCTGCAGAACTGCAGTTTTGGATACCCTTTCTCTTCTTTTATTGGTTTGTTATCTTTGGGGGCTTTGCATCCCAAACATGATTCTGTTGAATTTTTCTTTTTCTAATGTTAGAATTCTAAAGCACTTGGGTTCCTGTTAAGGACACCCTGAACTTATGACAGGTGCTTTTTTTCCCCTGAAGGTTGTGCTGTGAGACAAATGGCCCTCAGCTATCAATGTCCTCTGCAGAAGGTTCAGGTCTGTCCTATTTGTGTTCTGCTTGGCCTCTGGTGTTTTTCCTACATTGCTCTAATCTCACACCCTGTGGATAGCGGTCTATCTTACCTCATTTGGGTAAGAAGTAGTAGTCTCCCATGGCTACATTTTGTTACTAGATAGATAAGGCGCCCAACTTCACACCTTCAGAAAGATTTCCCCTTCCTTTTTACAACAAGAAGAAGACTTTTGTCTTCTTAGTTTTTTTTTTTTTTGGTCTCTTTTCATAAGCCAGGCTAAAAGACAATCTTCCACCATTTCAGTGGACCCCTATAGCCTGGTTTAGGAGTGGGAGTTGAAAGACAGTGATGGAGGTGACCTTTGCAGCCAACTGCCTTCTCCTGTCCCCACAGACAAATCTGACACCATGGTCCACTGCTATTAGTATTTCAGTAATTTTTGCCATGAAGAGCAATCAGTTGCCAGGGGTGCAGTGTTAAGGAGAATATTACCATGAGGAAGATTCAAACTGACCTGCAATTTGAAAGAACCCAATAGAGAGGAAGAGCAGAAGACAGCAGAGTCCTACCAAAGGGTCCCTTCCCCAGGCATCAACTTGATCTAGCAGTTAGCAACTTCCTCCCCCACCACAGCAATGATCTCTTGTGCATGTAGATATTTTTCCTACCATGACTACTACTACTATTTGGATGACTTTGGGAGGTTTAATGGAGATTATGGAGTGAGAAATACAATTTCTCCGGCCACTCCTTAGTACCAAGATTGAAACTTTTAACCATCTGCCAAGATTTTGGCACCTATCCCCTCTTTGAGTGGGCTCCCACAATCATCATTGTTCATATGGATGCCCACACAACTCCTTGATGTCTTCGTTCCTTGACACCCTCATCTCCAGTGACCCTGTTCACTCTCCCCAGCCACCCCTCCCATGCACTTGCCTACAAGATTCCGATGAGGTGATAGAGCCCCTGAACACGCCCTCATCAGCATCTTGTAGCTCTATCCTCCCTCATTCTCTTTATCTTTCCTCCTTTACTCTCCAGTCTTCTTTCAAATCTTCCTTCAATTCCTCTACACTGTGTTGCTTCCCAGCTCAAGGCAACACTTGAGAGAACAGATACATTTTCTCCTCCTAAAATATTTTCTCCCTCCAAGCTGGATCCTAGCTATTTATCTAGCTTCTGCTTACTCATCCATTAAGTTTTAGCTTCAGCAATTCTCTCTCTCAGGAAAGCCTTCACTGACACAAATGACAGAGTGAGGTCTCCCTGCTTTACATTTTGAAGGTACTGGACATTTATCCACTGTAACATATCTCACAACTTTGATGAATTAGTTTGACAGCATAGTAGCTGGCAGACAGCACACGCAGTAAATTGTTGAATGAGCAAATGAATGAATGACGAGTCTGAAAGAGGGAATTCAACTTTTTTTTTAAACATTAATACAGCCTATCACCTTTATTCAAATTTCACTAGTTTTATATGTACTTTGTGTGCATGTTTAGTTCTATTCAACTTTATCATGTTTTGATTTGTGTGGCTGCTGCTGCAATAGAGATAATGAATAGTTTCATCACAAGGATCCCTCATGCCATCTTTCATGGCCAGAGTCATTTTCCTTGCTCCATTACTCCTTTCTAACCATTGGTAACCACTAATCTATTCTCAATTATCTACTTTTGTCATTTCAAGAATGGCTATATAAATGCAAACTTTTGAGACTGCCTTTTTTTCACAAAGCTTGATTATTTTTCATTCCAGCCAAGTTGTTATGCTTACCAACAGGTTTTTTTAATTGCTAAGTAGTATTCTGTGGTATCAATGCACCACATTTTGTTTAATTATTTACCTGTTGGAGAAATATAGTTTGTTTCTGGGTTTTGGCTATTACAAATAAAGGTGCAATGAACATCCATGTATAGGCTTGATGTAAACCTAACTTTTAATTTATCTAGGATAATTGCCTAAAAGTGAAACTGCTATATCAGATAGTAAACACATATTTAGTTTTTTTTTTTTTTTAAAGAAACTGCTTAGTCACCAGTATATGTATAGTTGATATTTTGCTTAATCTTGCTACTTGTAGTGGTAGTGATACTGGTTTAGTCGCTAAGTTGTGTCCAACTCTTGAGAATTCCTGGAGTGTAACCTGCCAGGCTCCTCTGTCCATGGGATTTCCCAGGCAAGAATACTGGAGTGAATTGCCATTTCCTTCTCCAGGGGATCTTCCCAAACGAGGGATCAAACCCAGGTCTCCTGCATTGTAGGCAGATTCTTTACCAACTGAGCCACCAGGAAAGTTAGTATTCTATAAAAATAAAATTATACCATATGCAGTCCTCTGGGACTTACTTTTTTCACTCAACATTAAATTACCAAGGCTTCTCCACATTTTTACATATAGCTATAATTCATTCATTTTCATTGCTGTATAAATATTTCCCTCTTTGACTATATTACATCATCTAATCAATTGTGGAACATGTTGCACCATTTTGTGGACAAAAATGCACCATTTTTGAATAAGGCGTTTATATGCAAAAGTTTCTTTGGGGCATATTCCTAGGAATGGTGCTGCTGAGTGCTAAGGAATTTGAATGTTTAAATTTTAGAAAAGATGAAAAACCATATTAGTTTTCCAGGGCTGCTTTAACAAGTAATCACAAGTTTACTGGGTTAAAAAAATAGTTCTGACCTCTGACATTTTGGAGGCCAGAAGTCTAAAATCAAGGCCTCAGCAGTGTTAGTTTCTTCTAGAGGATAAGATGGAAAAATCTGTTTCATGCCTCTCTGCCAACTTCTGGTGGCTGCCAGCAATCAGCCTTCCTTCGCTGGTAGACACATCACTCCAATCTCTGTCTCCGTCTTTACATGGCATTATCCTCTATGTGTGTTGGGGATTCTTTATGGAACAAAAATCTAGAGGTGGTAGAAGCCATATGACTTAGAAACAGGTCAGTGGGGCTGGAGGACACACTATGCAGTGTGCCATGGCTTACAAAAAGTATTCACATTGTCTCAAATGATCCTCAAACCAACGCTGTGCAATATATATTAACTTTATTTCTACGATTAAAAGCTGGAACATTTCTAGAGCTGGGGTTGGAACCTAGGTTGTCAGAGCCTAGATCTGAGCTTTTTCAAAGTTGGATAATGTACATGAACCTTAGACCTGTCTTTCTGAATTGCCATCTGGATATTTTGATGCGTGAAATATTGGGCAATAATAACTGTTTAAAATAGATTTTGCCCATTTCCCACTTTGGATTAGAAACATAACACTCCTTTGATTCTGTTTGTTGTCAGTTCTGACTCTATTTGCTGACACACTATGCACACTTTAAGTTAATGAAGGGACTTGAAACCGAGATGGTACCAGGGAGAGGATAGACCTTTAGAGAGCTGAGTTTTCCTGCTGGAAGGCCTTGTGTTCTCAGAGTTTCCATGGATGTTACTTCTAAATTTTCTCACCAAGGACTTGATTTATCTCATAGCTTTTGCCAAATGTGTGATTCATGTTGTACTTCCTGAATCTTGTTGCCAGGTAAGTGAGGAGCAAACCCAATTGCCAACCTTGAAGAATTTATCAAGTTTCATCCAAAACAGCACCAGCTTTTAGATGATCAGGTTTCATTGGTGCAGTGAATTTCTGCCATTGTTAGTTAAAACATATCATTTTAAACATATTTTGCAAATTATTGTAGATTGCAGCATACAATTTCAAATTGTTAAATGAGGCTAACAAAATATTCAAACACTTTAGAAGTCTTTTCAGGAAATACCTCTGGTTTCCTCTACTTTAGAGATGGTGACAAATTACTGTGATGATGTATGTTGGAAAGGAAACATAAAGAAGCAAATGATTGAAGTGAAGAGACTGGACTGTTTGTCAGTTACCCTGAGCTGGTTGGTTTTTTTTTTTCCCCTCACTTGTTTCTACTTGCTACTTCTTTCTCCCATTGCCTGGTTACTTACTTTTTATCTTTCTGGTCTGAGCTGAACTGTATTTCTTCACGATAGCCATTTCTAACAGCAAATTTTAATTTTGATCCCTGCTCTCATGGTAACTGTTCTCCCTTAGGGCACCCACCATGTGTTGTCATTATATGTCTGCTTGAGTTCAGTTTTCTCTGTCCCTCCCCCAGACTGGAAGCTCCACAAGACACAAACACTGTCTATTCTGTTCACCATTGTAAACCTAGTGCCTAACTTAGTGTCTGGTATCCAAAAAGTATGTATTGAATAAATGACTTAAAACTGAGACCTGAAATATTAATGGCACTAAGCTGGTTTGGGGTTATGTTGAGAATATTACGACTGATGCAACAATGTCTACTACATCCCCTTGGCCATGATGCCACAGCAATACAGTCTGGGGAATTGGCCTCTACTTCCAGGATACATACAAGTTGGTCTAAGCTACACTATTAACCCCACATTCCTTGTCAGAGATGACATGCCTTCAGTGCCAGTTACTTGTTCAGCGGCAGAGAGGCCCTGATCTTAATTGGCCCAAACAAATTGAGAGGAAGAAATGTTGCTTTCTAGTTGGTGAAAAACATTTACTCTCCCTTCAGCCAGAAGAGAAATAGGAAGCATGTTGCCCCATTATATTGATACTAGCAGCCATCTTATACCTATGATGGTTTATATAATTTTTTACATGTATAACATATATTTACTCTGTGACATTTTCCTCATTGAAGATAATTTTAAATAGGTTTAAATGTGTCAATATTTTTTGAAAAATAAATACCTAGCAGAATAATTTAGATAATACCTATAATATGCATGATTTGCCACTGAATATCCACTCTTCTTCACTTCAAACATTTTTTGAAAAGTAACATAAAAATAAAGATTGCTGCATTATTCACATGTCCTGTGTTTTACAAATTTTAGTTCCATTTGTTCTTTTCTCAATCATACATGGTAGTGGTATTCGCTGCTGTGTTTTTGAATGGGTAGAGTATCCATTTTCTGTTTCTTAACAGTGATATTTAGGCCTTCTTTCTCTGATTCTTTAAGAAAATCCTTCATGCAAAGTTTAAATAGTAACTGAGGATCTGGCCCAGAAAAGTGGTGAGAATTATAGATCTCTTTAATTTTGAAAGCCTGAGGGATGAGTCTAACCAAGTGCTTATCATGATTTCCATGAGAAGGGTGTGTGAATAACCATCCTGGCAACTCGGGATGACCATGGAGGCTATCTGCAAATTCCACCTGCTGCCAAAACACTGAACTGGCTCTCAGGTCCACACGAGTCTTTACAGCAAGCTGCGGTCCAATTTTGTCAGCTTCAGCCTCTAATGTTCTACTGTACGGTCTATCAAAAATATACTTCTATACTTTAAACTATATCTACTTGCCCCATAGTGCCAAACTATTCCAAGAACAAATGGCCCAAATCATGGTGAGAAAAATCAGACCTAGGAAATCCAATAAGTGAACCAAGCTATCCTTTTCTGCAGCATCCCGAAGTATTGCACATGCTAGTTCAAGGCCCAGAGGGATGAAAAGAGGCTGTGAGTGTCACAGCAGAGAGCACAGGGTCTGGGTCTTTGATGATCTCATGAGACACCACATCAGCAAGTTCTGATACCTGACCTGCCTCAGAGAAGCAGGGAGAGAAAGAATGTTCCCAACAGAGGGAACTGGTAAAGAAGGGCCACATATTTGAGAAACAGAAAGAAAACTGTTGTGACTGGATTACTAACCTGTGGAAGAGTTTCCTGAGATAAATCTAGAAAGATGAGGAGGGATCAAGTCATACAGAAGCTTGTAGTCATACTAAGTACCAGTTAAGAACTCAGTCACTCGAACTGAGCAAATTCCAACTCTCCAATTTCCACCTAGGTAACCTTGGGAAAGCAGCTTAATCTCCTCTCTAAACCTCAGTTTCCTCTCTTGTAAATGAATGGCAACATACAAGGTTTTCCATAGTGTTCTTAGGAAGAGTAAATTAAATTTTGCAAAGAATTTAGGAGTTTAATAAATGCGCCAAATAAATGAAATAAAAAACAACTACAGTTATTGCTTGGGGGCAGAATTTGTGTGTTAGTCACTTAATCATGTCCGCCTCTCTGAGGGTCCATGGACTGTAGCCTGCCAGGCTCCTCTGTTCATGGAATTCTCCAGGCAAGAATACTGGGGTAGGTTGCCATTTCTTTCTCCAGGGCATCTTCCCGACCCAAGGATCAAACCCAGGTCTCCTGCAATGCAGGCAGATTCATTACCATTTGAGCCACCAGGGAAGCCCATAGAATTTATGTGAGATTATGATATTAACTATAATAATTTGGGGCACTAAGTGTAAACAGAGAAAATCATAATAAATTTCTATTTTACAAAGTTCCTTTAAATGGTTACTAGAGCCATGGGGATGGATGAAAATTGGAAAGAGAAAAAACAACCAGATACCAGACGAAATCTGAAGATCAAAGGCCAGTCACTTTCCTCCCACTTCTGGGTGCTGCCTTGTGTGGCGTTAGCTTCCTCCTAAGGCTGAATCTTTTTGCAGCCTCAGAATGGCTGCCTCTAGTTTCTGAGGCTACATGCCTCTTTTCCACAGTGAAAAAGGAGGGTAGGTCTGTTATTTTCACAGAGAAAGGGGAGGCTTTTCCCTCTGAAGTCCCTGGTAAAAGCTCTTCTTTCATTGTCTGGAGTTGGGTCACATGCCTATCTGAGTTAAAATTTGGTAAACCTCAGGTTTTTCAGTTGTCATATATGGATGTGAGAGTTGGACTATAAAAAAGGCTGAGCACTGAAGAATTGATGCTTTTGAACTGTGGTGTTGAGAGCCCCTTGGACAGTGAGGAGATCAAACCAGTCAATCCCAAAGGAAATCAATCCTGAATATTCATTAGAAGGATTGATGCTGAAGCTGAAGTTCCAATACTTTGGCCACCTGATGCGAAGAGCTGATTCATTATAAAACACCCTGATGCTGGGAAAGACTGAAGAAAGCAGGAGGAGAAAGGGATGACAGAAGACGAGATGGTTGGATGGCATCACCAACTCAATGGGCATGAGTTTGAGCAAGCTCTCGGAGGTGGTGAAGGACAGGGAAGCCTGGTGTGCTGCAGTCCATGGGGTTGCAAAGAGTCAGACAGGACTGAGTGACTGAACAACAACAACAGAATGGGATTATGGTGCTTAACCTGAACCATGTACAATGCACATAAATGTTGACAATGAAGTCCAGTTCTCCATTGCACATTAGTTGTGAGCCTGAGGCTTGACTATCTTGATTCAATACTGATTCAATTATCAAAATAAAGGAGTCTTAGACTTTCCTGGTGATCCAGTGATTAAGAATCCACCTGCCAATTCATGGGTCATGGGTTTGATCTCTGGTTTGGGAAGATCCCACATGCCTCAGGGCAACTATGCCCATGCGTCACAACTACTGAGTCTGAAAGTCCTAGAGCCCAGGTGTGTGAAGAGTTCAAGAATCCCACGTGTTCTGTGGCTTACTGTGAGAGAGATCGCTATGTAGGCTATTCAGGAGGTGAGAGGGGGTCCTAGCGTGGGAGAAGAACTTGACTTTGGAAGGGAGGCATGCCTCCTCCATTTTGATAGGAAGAGAAGAACATGAGTTTGGTCATGTAAAGTTGGGGAGTTCTCTCCTGGTGAATTATATTTTATCTGAACAAGGAGGTAACTGCTATTGAGAGATGAGGGAGAAAGGAATTTGGAGGTTTGAGGAGCTTGGACAAGGTTTGAGAAGATGAGAATGAGATGATCAGAGAAACTGAGTAGGATTCTTGGGCTACGGTGCCTTCCCATGAGAAACTAGAGACCCTGAATTTATAGAGGGGCAGATTTTCCTGGTTATATGATTTTCTTCAGCAATATTCATTTGCCCATGTTCAGGAATGGGGAAGTCGAAGAGTTAGTCATCCCGGGTCATTTAGTTAGGGTTTAATGAAAGAATGAAGGGTCAGTAGGATTTGGGGAATAAATAAGAAGAAGGATTGAAATGAAGGGCCCTGGAATCTAGGCTTGATATTCAGAAAGTGAAAAGAAGGAGGAGAAACTAGAGAGCCAATTGATGGAGGTCTCAGAGGTTAAAAAATAGTTGCAGTGGTAGTGATTTATGAGCAAGCAGGAAGGATGGGCAAGAGGATAAGAAGAAAGTAAAAATACTTAAGTTACTGGTTTTGGTGGTACAGACGTTTTAGCTATTGACTGTACTCTGTGCATGACTCTTACAGTGATTGGCTCAAGTGAGATGGTGGCAAAGGTTCATTGGAAATGTGAAAAGTCAGAAAACACCCGGTTGCTACAGGGGCATCTTTGGATCCCTCAAGAGGATGGGAGGAGACAGAGACAAAGATTTCAAGTTCCCATGACCAAGGCTGACCCTGAATAGCATAACAATAAAGAAAAGATCACTGACTCCAAACTCCAGAGAACTGAGTTTTCATCCCATCATGGTCACTGACTATCTGAGTACCTTTGGGCAAGGAGCTTAATGCCTCCAGGTGTTCATTTGCTCATAGAACTCTAAGGAGTGATGATCCCTAAAGTTCCTTCCAGATGTAAATATATTACTGTTCCAAGATTTCATTATAACAGTCTGCTGGGACTGAGTAACTCATACTCTTCTCTCAAGTTCTGAGCAGATTAAGAAATTGAAATAGGAATAAGAAACCAAAATAACAGCATGATTACTGGTAAAGCTAGACTGGAGAATGTAGCTTGGACCAGGAGCCAAGAGATCATTTTTACCTAGTGCCTTGGATTGCATTTTTCCACCTGGTCCTGGCAGAGCAGCTGGGCAAGCATTGGCCCTTGCCTGTAAGGACAGGTCCTTTCTTCCCCAGTGGGCCCACAGCGTGGAGGGGAGGTGGGCACCAGCAGAGCGAACAAGAAACCACACATGGACAATGGTTGCTGCCCAACAAGGGGCAGATCTGTTCGTTAGTTCTGATCATTTTCCTCCCTGGAAAGAATGAATAGAGGAAACGAGGGTGAAAGGTTTCTTTCCAACACTACAAATATAGTGCAATTGTCTCTTTTATCATCTGAGATAGGAACCAGGGGAAAAGAAGAAAACGTTTCCCCCTTTATAATACATGGATTAACAACCAAAATTACAGTTTTAAGTTTCATCTATCCAGTTGTACATATGTATAATAAATATGCAGAGTTAACATGGAAAAAAGTTTCTTGAATGATGCTAGGGTTCCAAGAACATTCTTCTATAGTTTTCCAAATGTTTCATGTGGAACTTGGAGTCAAGTCAGACTTATGAGGTTTCTAAGCAACATAACCAGAGACAGTAAACAGGGCTTGAGTCACTATAAAATAAATAGCTCTCCTGTCTTTCTAGCTTTAGCCAGGTCAGCTGAGGTGTGGATTTCATTTCTGTGACCCACTCTGGTGATATTAACAACTGCAACAAGCATGATAAAAAGCAGGCTGCAAGCCAGTGAGAAAAATATAATGAATGTTCAGTCACAGCTCTAGGGCCGCCACTTCCCTTACATGGTATTCTGTTAAGCTGACATCCTTGCTACTCCTGATTCTGAGATTTTAGTAGGGGGACGCTGGAAAACAACTAGCTGAATGGACCACAAATCCCAGAACAATGGCAGCTACCTCTGTACAATGTGGGGTGCTGCCCAGGCCCTGCCTTGCTCATGGAAGTCAGCAGGCTCTTTCAAGGTGACCACAGAGGGATGTTAGGAAAGTTCTGTTTTTCCTTCAAACTTCTTCCCCATTGATATTTCTAGAAGTCCACCATCAGATGCTTATATGGGGGTATTGACGGGAAGTTAAAACACTGTTGGAGGAATACTAGCTTCAATTTGAGTTTGTTATGTGGGAGAAGGTGCATATTAAGTTGCTAATTTCTAAAACTTTAGTGTGAATTCACCTTGGCAATTTAAATGGGTATATCTTTCCTTTTCTCCTTTGCCTTTCACTTCTCTTCTTTTCTCAGGTATTTGTAAGGCCTCCTCAGACAACCATTTTACCTTTTTGCATTTCTTTTTCTTGGGGATGTTCTTGATCACAGCCTCCTGTACAATGTCACAAACCTCCATCCATAGTTCTTCAGGCACTCTGTCTATCAGATTTAATCCCTTGAATCTATTTGTCACTTCCATTGTATAATCATAAGGGATTTGATTTAGGTCATACGTGAATGGTCTAGTGGTTTTCCCTACTTTCTTCAATTTAAGTATGAATTTGGCAGTGAAGAGTTCATCATCTGAGCCATGGTCAGCTCCTGGTCTTGCTTTTGCTGACTGTATAGAGCTTCCCCATCTTAGGTTGCAAAGAATATAATCAATCTGATTTCAGTATTGACCATCTGGTGATGTCCATGTGTAGAGTCTACTCTTGTGTTGTTGGAAGAGGGTGTTTGCTATGACCAGTGTGTTCTCTTGGCAAAACTCTGTTAGCCTTTGTCCTGCTTCATTCTGTACTCCAAGGCCAAACTTGCCTATTACTTCAGGCATTTCGTGACTTCCTATTTTTGCATTCCAGTAACCTATAATGAAAAGGACATCTTTTTTTGGGTGTTAGTTCTAGAAGATTTTGTAGGTCTTTAGAACCCTTCAACTTCTTCAGCATTACTGGTCGGGGCATAGACTTGGATTACTGTGATGTTGAATGGTTTACCTTGGAAACGAACAGAGATCATTCTGTTGTTTTTGAGATTGCACCCAAGTACTGCATTTTGAACTCTTTTGTTGACTGTGATGGCTACTCCATTTCTTCTAAGGGATTCTTGCCCACAGTAGTAGATATATTGGTCATCTGAGTTAAATTCACCCATTCTAGTCCATTTTAGTTTGCTGATGCCTAAAATGTCGATGTTCACTCTTACCATCTCCTGTTTGACCACTTCCAATTTGCCTTGATACATGGAATAACATTCCAGGTTCCTATGCAATATTGCTCTTTACAGCATTGGACTTTTATTTCCATCACCAGTCGCATACACAACTGGGTGTTGTTCTTATTTTGGCTCCGTCTCTTCATTCTTTCTGGAGTTATTTCTCCACTGATCTCCAGTAGCAATAGTGACTCAAGCCCTGTTTACTGTCTCTGGTTATGTTGCTTAGAAACCTCCTAGAATAGCAAGGAGAGATAAGAAAGCCTTCCTCAGTGATCAGTGCAAAGAAATAGAGAAAAACAATAGAATGGGAAAGAATAGAGATCTCTTCAAGAAAATTAGAGATACCAAGGGAACATTTCATGCAAAGGTGGGTACAATTAAGGATAGAAATAGTATGGACCTAACAGAAGCAGAAGACATTAGGAAGAGATGGCTAGAATACACAGAAGAACTACACAAAAAAGATCTTCACAATCCAGATAATCATGATGGTGTATCACTCACCTAGAGTCAGACATCCTGGAATGTGAAGTCAAGTGGGCCTCAGGAAGCATTACTATGAACAAAGCTAGTGGAGGTGATGGAATTCCAGTTGAGCTATTTCAAATCCTAAAAGATGATGCTGTGAAATTGCTGCACTCAATATGCCAGCAAATTTGGAAAACTCAGCAGTGGCCACTGGACTGGAAAAGGTCAGTTTTCATTCCAATCCCAAATAAAGGCAATGCCAAAGAATGTTCAAACTACCGCACAGTTGCATTCATCTCCCATGCTAGCAAAGTAGTGCTCAAAATTGTCCAAGCCAGGCTTCAACAGAAGTGAACTGTGAACTTCCAGATGTTCAAGCTGTATTTAGAAAAGGCAGAGGAACCAGAGATCAAATTGTCAATAACCGTTGGATCATTGAAAAAGAAACAGAGTTCCAGAAAAACATCTACTTCTGTTTTTTGACTATGTCAAAGCCTTTGAGTTCCACAATAAACTGTGGAAAATTCTTCAGGAGATGGAAATACTAGACTACCTGTCCTGCCTCCTGAGAAATCTGTATGCAGGTCAAGAAGCAACAGTTAGAACTGGACATGGAACAACAGACTGGTTCCAAATCGGGAAAGGGGTACATCAAGGCTGTATACTGTCACCCTGCTTATTTAACTTCTATGCAGAGCACATCATGAGAAATTCTGGACTGGATGAAGCACAAGCTGGAATCAAGATTGCCAGGAGAAATATCAATAACCTCAGATATACAGATGACACCACCCTGACAACAGAAAGCTAAGAAGAACTAAAAAGCCTCTTGATGAAAGTGAAAGTGGAGAGTGAAAACGTTGGCTTACAACTCAACATTCAGAAATGAAGATCATGGCATCTGGTCCCATCACTTCATGGCTAATGGATGGGGAAACAATGGAAACTGTGACAGACCTTATTTTTTGGGGCTCCAAAATCATGGCAGATGGTGACTGCAGCCATGAAATTAAAAGAAGCTTGCTTCTTGGAAGAAAAGTTATGACCAACCTAGACAGCTTTTTAAAAAGCAGAGACATTACTTTGCCAACAAATGTGTGTCTAGTCAAAGCTTTGGTTTTTCCAGTAGTCATGTATGGATGTGAGAGTTGGACTATAAAGAAAGCTGTTGCTTCTAAATTGCTTCAGTCGTGTCCAACTCTGCGCAACCCCACAGAAGAAAGCTGAGCGCCGAGAAATTGATGCTTTTGAACTGTGGTATTGAAGAAGACTCTTGAGAGTCCCTTGTACTGCAAGGAGATCCAACCAGTCCATCCTAAAGGAAATCAGTCCTGAATATTCATGGAAGGACTGATGCTGAAGCTGAAACTCCAATACTTTGGCCACCTGTTGTGAAGAACTGACTCATTTGAAAAGACCCTGATGCTGGGAAAGATAGGCAGAGAGGAAGGGGATGACAGAGGATGAGATGGCTGGATGGCATCACCAACTCAATGGACATGAGTTTGAGTAAGCTCTGGGAGTTGGTGCTGGACAGGGAAGCCTGGCGTACTGCAGTCCATGGGGTCGCAAAGAGCTGGACACGACTGAGCAACTGAACTGAACTGAACCTTGGCAAACCCCATCTCATAGGATAACTAGCCAAGAGCAGGCTCCCTAAGAAAGTGGGAGGAAAACATTTATTTTGAGTGGCTGGGGCATGGGAATGGTTGAGGGGAATGAGGAGCAGGGTTTAGGAATGGCAGCCCTGAGGGAGGAAGCCCCAGGGAAACCAAGAGACGGATGTTGTTCAGAATAAGTCGCTTCAGTAGTGTCTCTTTGCGACCCCATGGATTGTAGCCCACCAGGCTCCTCTGTCCGTGGGATTCTCCAGGCAAGAATACTGGAGTGGATTATCATGCCCTCCTCCAGGGGATCTTCCCAACCCAGGGATCGAACCCATGTCTCTTATGTCTTCTGCATTGGAAGGCGGGTTCTTTAACACTAGTGCCACCTGGGAAGTCCCAGAAGATGAGTACCAACCAGATAAGGGAAGCGGTGCCGGCTGAGCAGACAGCAGGACATCAGTGATAGCCTCTACTTTTCTCAGTCTCCATGTAAAGCCAGCAGAGCTCACTGCAAAGGTCCAGAAGAGCACCATGCCCACCTGTGCCAGGGATGGACAGTTGGCACTCTGCTCTGTCTTCCAGCAGCTGGCCCCGCCTCTACATCAGCACTGGCCTCAGTACTGTTCAGGGGCTCAGATTAAACACACACACACAGACTCACAAAGCAATGACCATGAGAACAAGTGAAATAGAAATAACAATGACCCCAATTTAAGTCTTATGATAAACTAGAAGTTACCTCAGACACCAGGTGGCAGATATGCCAACAGATGTCGATTGAGTGATTCCAGAACCAAAGTATGCATTGTTCTTTTTCACTAAAATCAATGTGTGGCCCCTCTTGGGACTCCCTTCTGATCACAACTTAGGGAAGCTTCCCCTTTGATCTTGTTCTACAAAGTGAAGTGCTGCCACATGGAGAGAACAGAGAGGCCTGGGACACTGGAAAACTCCAGGTAAATGGAGCGCAAGGAATTAGAGCTTTCCCTTAAATGGATAATTTTTTTGGTAGTTTTCAAAGAAACTACAAAGGATCTTTGATACACGGATTTGAACATTTTGAAAAACATTCCCAGGGCAAGTAAAAATCTGGTGTGAATGAGTAGATGACTGTGCAACAGAATTTCTGTGGAGTTGGAGGCACGAACCCCATTTTCCCTCAAGACTCCTCTCCAGGCGATGTTCTTCGCTCTGCAGAGAGACCGCAGCAGCAGCAGGGCCAGGCCAGCCCTGTGAGTGCACTGGGACACGACTCAGAGGCCACGTGAGATTTAGAATTATTGTTAATTCTACTAAATTCTTTGACATATTATATATCACATATAATATTAAATTCCTTAAAAAGAAAAGGAATTTAAAAAATTCATCATGCTCTGCTTACTGAGGAGGGAAAGTGGGCTCACTGGGTCTAATGATTTTATAAAGTATTCTCCAGCTTTTTATATAAAGTCATGAGAGACAGAGAGGGAGAGAGAAAGAGAATTCACTGTCATTTTTTCTTTCTTTTTTTTTAAACAAATCAGTTCTTTTTTAAAAAATAATTCTATTTATTTGTTTATTTTTGGCTGTGCTGCGTCTCTTCATTCTGGCACAGGGCTTTTCTCTAGATGCGGCGAGGAGCTACTCTCTAGTTGTGGTGCGTGGGCTTCTCACTGCGGTGGCTTCTCCTGTTGCAAAGCACAGGCTCTAGTGCTTCAGTAGTTGCGGTCTGTGGTACAGGGGCTTACTTGCTCCGTGGCATGTGGAATCCTCCAGGACCGGGGACTGAACTCATATCTTGTGAACTGAAAATCAGCTTCTTTATCACTGAGCCACAAGGGAAGCCTCCACTAGTATTTTCTAAAACTTCCTCCAGTTAACCCCGAAGTAACCATGATATTCTATTCTCCAATATTCTACCGGAGAATCCTTCAATATTCTATTTTCCAAGCACTTCAGCTAACTGTGTTTTTACTGTACAAATCAAACCCAATTCTTTTGTTCAACTTAGCCTGGCTGCCTCACGTGCAGGATGTATTCATTTCTAGAACACTAGGAAGTCTCAGGAAACTACGTGGGCGGGCTGCAGAGAGAAAATTGGTGGTGTTGAATTTCTATGTTACTAAATTTTCTGAGCTATTTAATTTCATCTCTGAAACAGGCAAATCATCACTCTCTTTGGATGATTCATACAGGAAATCAAACCACTTTGCTTCAGTTCCGTTTGTATTTTCCTCCATTTAATTATCTTAGTCACATGGAGTCCTACTCCCAGACCAGCCTCTGTTGTGTGTGCTTGATGTTCAGTCGTGTCTGATTCTTTGCGACCCCACGGACTGTAACCTGCCAGACTCCTCTGTCCATGGGATTCTCCAGGCAAGAATACTAGAGGGGGTGGCCATTCCCTTCTCCAGGGGATCCTCCTGACCCAGGGATCAAACCCATGTCTCCAGCATTGCAGGCAGATTCTTTATCATCTGAGCCACCAGGGAAGCCGAAGCCCAGTCTCTGTCTAGTATTTAATTAACATGGTCATTGACAAGAAAGGTCCCGGATGTGCTGCAGAGTTTTCTGTTAGATTCCAGGTTTCCAGGAGGACACAGATGGGTTTGAACCAAGTATTTGGGGCTGACTTCCATTTCTTTTTATTTTGACAACTTTTTACACTTATTTATACACACTTAAAGTTTATTAGGAAAGTAGGAAGAGGACCTCCAGATACTGGTAGAAATTGTGGTAGCTTAATTAGGTGAAATATTTATTTATGCTTCTCCCCCTGAATTGTTTCTCTTCCAGATTTGATGTTACTTAGACCTACTGGAAGTCCAGCCTAGGAATCTTTGTAGTGTAGAAAGCACAAACACAAAAGTCTTTTCCTATTTTTCAAAAAACTTCAAGTCCATTAATAAGATGATGCTGGGTGTCCAGAAAGAGAGAGAGAAGAGAGAATGTTCTTGAGAGAGCATGGGGAGACTACTGGGGATTGGGAAGGAGCAGGAAAGAGTCCTGGGGACTGGCAAGGATGAAGAACTGGGTATCCTGCATATTCCTCTCTGCCCATCTGTGGTGGAGTTGCAAGGGGACTGGTAGGTGACTTCCAAAAAGGAAGCAGCCTCAACTGGGTATGGCTGTGCACCCAGGGGAGGCAGGCCCGAGTGAAGACCAAGATTTAAGGCCCTCCCACATGGCCCAGCAATCCCACTCCTGGGCATATATCCTAAAGGAAACTGTAATTCAAAAAGACACATACACCCCAATGTTCACTGAAGCACTATTTACAATAGCCAGGACATGGAAGCAACCTAAATGTCCATCAACAGATGAATGGATAAAGAAGATGTGGTACATATAAACAATGGAGTATTATTCAGCCACAAAAAGGAACGAAATTGGGTCATTTGTAGACACATGGATGGACCTAGAGACTGTTATACAGAGTGGAGTAAGTCAGAAAAACAAATATCAAATATTAACACATGTATGTGGAATCTAGAAAAATGATGAAACTATTTGCAGGACAGGAATAGAGATGCAGACATAGGGAATGAATGTGTGGACATGTCGGGGGAGGGGAGACGGAGGGAGGGATGAATTGGGAGATTGGGATTGACACATATACCCTACCTTGTGTAAAACAGATAACTAGTGGGAACCTGCTGTAGAGTGCAGACAGCTCACCTCAGTGCTCTGTGATGACCAAGAAGGGTAGGAAGTGGGAGGCGGAAGGGTGGTTCAAGAGGGAGGGGATATATACATACTGATTCCCTTCATTGTAGAGCAGAAACCAACACAACACTGTAAAGCAACTGAACCCCAGTTTAAAAAAGCAAAAAAAAAATTAAAGACTTTGCCTTGTTGAGACAGGTTGTAGAGAAGGTGAAGAGCGAAGGGATCTCCCTGCTAGTCCCCCTTTCACCCCTGGCCCTGGCTCTTATCGCCTCCCTCAGCCCCACTCTATGGAGAGCCTTTTACTTACAGAGATCTTCCACTGCCTTAATGGCCAGCTCAAGTCTTACCTCCTCTGCTAAGTCTGTTCCATCCACTTAGTCCACTTATTCTGCTCCTCCTCAGAACTGCTCCCACACTTACAGATTGCCCCACAGAGAAGCATCTGATGATCACTGATTCAATGATCAATCAGTCCTAAAGTCTTCTCTCATTCCTTCATTGAACAGGTACTGAACTCCTGGTGTGCGTGTCTGTTCTAGGTACTAGGGAGACCACTGTGTCCACCAGGATCAGGACTCTGCCTTCATGGTACTCACAGTCCAGAGGGGGAGAGACAGAAGGACCACCTCTGCTCTTGAGTGTGTGTCAGGCTCTCGCCTCGATCTAATGGAAAGTCACAAGGAGAAAAGAGTCACAGACACTTAGGCGGGCACAGTTCTCAGACCACTCTTCAAGGAGAAGTGGTACATTGCAAGCCCTTCGGAACACACTGGAATATCTGGGCTTCCTAGGTAATTAAGGAAGATGGTCCACAGATGACAGGTTGGATCTATAAACCCTGAATCTCAGGCACAGTGATATCTCAGACATATTTTTTTTTCTGTCTTAAAATCTGTATTTTCTTATTGCTTTACAGACACATGCATGCAAATATTGACTTTTGATATGTTTCTAGTGACCTTAGAGTTGAGTTTAGAATTCTCCTACAACTCAGTAAAAAGGCTGGTAGTATTTCCAAGGTGCTCATAGAACAGACACCTCACACGGACTGTCTTTATTCTCCAACCTGAACGTATCCAGTGGCTAAAGGACTTTTTTTTTCACTCAAGAGTCAGGAGTTGGCATGTCCATTATGGTTAAATATTTTCCCAGGCCTTAGTAAGATACTGCTTTGAAAATTTGGCTTTCCTGCCAATAGAGAGAGAAAACATAGAAGTAAATTAAGAGTGGGTGGTCTCTTTCCAAATTACTTGCATTGTCAAAAAAAAATTTCTCCACAATATTGAAAGCCAAGCATGTCCCTGGAGAGAGGGGTCTTGGATCCACAAGGAATAGTGAAGAGAGAGCAGCAAATTGATGGTTTCTAAGAAAAGCAATTATTTTACATTCTGTATTAGAATCACTAGTTCAGACCACTACTTAGGAACCAGTGTTCCTGTTGATTATCATTTTGTGAGGAAGAGACATCAGTTGTGGAATTGGGAATTGTCTTACTCATTTTCTTGCAATGATGTGCCAATAGTAAAGAAAAGCCTGGAAGAAGCAGGGTATTTGGAAAGAGATATTTGTAATCATTTATATGGAAAAAAAAATTACGGGTCTCAAACAGACCCCTGAGGGATCCCAGATGTTAGCAGCAATTGAGAGGAAACCTGGCTGGCTGTGTATGTGAAATAGATCTCTCATTGTCAATGCCATTCTTGGCAACTGAGGATTCAGAAAGGAAAATTAGGGCTTTCGGAGCTTTGCCTACAAGTTGGCATGTAGTATTCTGTTTTAAAAAAGGGAGAGGGAACTAAAGTATAAAAAAAACTCTTTTCCACTGTGCCAGCATTTTATATGGCAGAAAGTTTCCTACTAGGGAAATAAAGCTAAGATGGACATCCCATTCCAAAAAAAAGAAAAAATCAACTGCATAAGTCTAACTGCAAAAAAAAAAAAGATTTCTATTCTTTCTTGAAAAGCTGAACCCAAATACACTGCATCCTTCAGTCACTGTCAGATACCAGATGAAAAGATCATAGTAGAATGGCAAGGATGATTGTATGATGCCAATTTTATTCCAATTTTACAAAATATGTGATGTTTTACAGCTACATTTTGGGATCTTCACGCTTCCTTTGACTCTATGTAAATGAGACATATTAGAGAATTCAGGTCACCCTCATTTTTAGAGTGTTATTCTGTCATGTTTTTAGGTTTTCTCCGTGACATGAGCATTTGACTTGAAGGGGTACACTTTTCAGAATTTTGTTTCTCCAATTATATCCTTGAAGATTTCATTCCTTGATAGAGACTGAAATGGAGGTATTACAGGTTTCTGTTTAAGCAGAATGAATGATAGGGTTGATGCGGTAGAGTCCAAGAAAGGCCAGCCATTCTGGAATATGCCACCCCTGTCCCAGCAAAATAATTTTTTGGGAGATCTTGTCACACTTCTGTCTGCTGGATGGCATGACTGTGTCATAATCTTAGTAGATTTCCCACAGATGCTCCTCTTGTTTCAGCCAAAAGCCATCATTTACTTTTTCTCTGTTAATGACTGAGATCTAATTTCCAAAAACTGAACTAGACAATAATAAAAACTAGAACAAGACCAGATGATATTAACTGAAAACAGTATGAGTCACAGAGTACAGAGGTGATTTAAGTTTTGTGAATTTACAGACCCCCAAATAGAAAACAAACACATCATTTGCTTGGGGAAAAAGAGGCAGGAGAAAATTTTGCATTGTTGTAATTATTTACTACTATGAAGTAGTGGTTTTCAACTATTTGGAGACTGCTAACATCCCACAAATAAGGCAACTTCCAAGACAGTCTGGTTAACAGCAGAACTTACTGTCTCCAAAACATAATATAAACCATTTATTTCTATATGCTGCTCAATACATGTTCACAGCAGCTAATAAAATAATCATCTGGGCAAACAATAAAATGCTTGTGTGTGACAAAGTTTTCTCCAGGGACCTGTATGGTCATTTGAAGTTTGTCCCTACCTGACACTGCTAATAAGTCTTCCATCCCTGTCTTGTGTTTTTGTCGGCCAAGGCGGATGCTCACTTGGTTATTAAGGCCAAGTGTCACCATAGTTCATACTAAATTAAGAAATTATATTTTATTTTTAATCTTTCCTTCAAATCACTATTTGTGACCAATACGAGAAAATCTGTGATTTCCTCCCCCAATTTAAAATCTTTTTTCCTTTTTAAAAAAATTTATTTTTTAATTGAAGAATAATTGCTTTACAGAATTTTGTTGTTTTCTGTCAAACCTCAACATGAATCAGCCATCGTGTACCTATACCCCCTCCCTCTTGATCCTCCCTCCCATCTTGCTTCTAAGCAATTGGTCAAAAGTAAATTGTATACATTTATAAAACCATTAAATTATTCTTCCTCTATCATTTGTGGTCTCTTTTTATGAAGTTCTTGCTTTTATGAACAGTTTGTAAAACAGGCAACAGGGCAGACTCTGAACCAGACTCCATTGTTCATTATATACTAGAAGACATGCCAAAATTAAATAAATAATTAAATAAAATAATGATCAGCTCCAAACCAGTTGGCAAGACATTAACTTATGGAATCTATACAATAAGTTTCACTATCCTAAAAACAAGTCAGGTGAGAGCGTCTGTCTCCTTCTGCACTTCCTGGTTACCATTTTTTAAATCTTAAGAGCCATTTTATCCTATCTACCTGATCATGTTGCAGGACTAAACTGATGGGCCTGAAGTTGGGGCTTGTGAAGGAAAGCTGTGCCTGGGAAACTGATCTCTGACTTCCTCATCTCACAGTGAACACTGAAAAACATGCTGGGGTTGTTTGCATCTGTTACTTGTTCCAGGTGGACAGGTTGTGTTCAGAGCAGCTGGAAGCAGGGAGAGAATGGTGGGAGTGGGGGTGAGCAGAGGGATGAGAAGAAATTTCCTAGGCCTGGTGAAATGCTCTCTCAGTGCTGATGCTAATCCTTGTGGGAATCTGGGAAGCTGTCCATTTGTTTGAGAGCAGGCTATATTGTCTCTGGCTTTGTGTAACCACTTCCATACATTTCTGTATGCTTTACCATTAAAACACTTTGCATGTTTCAACTGGGTCAGTTGGAAGTTTCAGTTGGATGAAGAAGCCATAGGTACCATCCTAGTTCCCAAGAAAAAAATCTCAAAGCATTACAGTTTGTATGAGATAATCTACATAGTTGTACATTAGCTTCCATATCCTGTGGTTTGACCCTAAGTTCTAAAGCATAATTGAATTGGTTTATACCTGTATGTACCACGTGAATAATTTCTCAACTAGAGAAAGATCGCATGCAGCACCGAAGATCCAGCACAGCAAACGATAAAGAAATAAATAAATAAAATTAGGTTTAAAATTTTTTTTTAAAGTTTGTAGAGAGTATTGTGCTAAAAGAACAAAAAATCTACACAGTTAAAGTAAACCACCATAAAATGCATTTTCATAAAGGGAGTTAATACCATATTTTTTAAGGCCCATGAAGATGAGCCAAAGTTAGTAAAGTGTATAACCAAGGGACACAAAACTGAGAAGACTTGAATGATGTAGGCAGTGAAGGTATTTGGAAAAGCAGGTAGGGGAACCTTCTCTGTCATGGGTGGAAAATCCACAGGGAGGTCTTTGTTAACTCTATATCACTTCTAAACACCGGCAGTGATGATCTTGCTTGAATGCCACCTCTAAAGATGTTTCACTTAAAAAAAAAAAAGATGCTTCACGTGAAATCAGCTAAAATATAGAGTCTGAAGCAATCCTTATGGATAAGTGCACCATTAGATTTATACTGGAGTTCAATTTATTTGACCTGTTGATTATAACTCAAGGATTATTGCTTTTGAGGAGGGTCTTGCCTTAATGAAAGCAAATATCAATTTGTATGTTTTGTATTCTCAGATTTAAAGGGAGTGCATTTGGGATTGAAAAAGAAGCTTGAAAACAGATTTCTAGCTATTAATGGACTATCCTAGGGTAAACTTTGGGCCACACATTTTTTTAAAAGTCAAAACCAAAAAACATCTCTGTTTATTGGGTGATAAAAAGCTACATCCCCCTTTGATCTGTTTCTACAAGACAGACTGTCAAATTGTTTTACAAACAGACTTGCTCAGCAGATTACTATATGGGAATACATCCTAAGAAATAGTTAAATCATCACATGGAGAGAAAGGGGTAGTACAAAATGACTGCCAAGGAAGACTGTTGTGTTGGGTCTGGTGGAGTGAAGACAGGAACCCGTCTTGCCCCATAGCATAGCTTCCAGCTCTGGTCTGATGCCTTAGACCAGAAAGAGGATCCCAGATATATATGATGTCATCAAAGGGTCTCTCTGTCAAGGGAACATGCAGACTCAGATCATTCAGCTGAAACCTTAGAAGGAAATGTGAACTTATTTTGTACCTCCAAATTGGCAAAATGGGACCTAACAGTTGTCATTTTTTACAAATAAGGGGATGAAATTTGCTAAGTACACATACAAAGAAGATGCTGAGATAAAATGCTATCAAATGAGATGGAATGGTGTAATAAAAGTCAAGAATGATTAAGATTAGGAAAAAACTCTCAATAATTATAAAAATAAAACAGTAAGATTAAAAATACAGAGCCTATAAATTGCAATAAAAATAATTAGCTTAAGGAATATTACAGATAGTTAGTATTTTATCATATATCCTAGATTCTCCATAAGAAAAAGGGCAACACCATATTATTGATGCTTATAAGTTGTTTAACTTAAAATTTTACCTGGTGTACATTTTTACATCAACACATATAGATCTACATCATCTCTTTTAAAGGCTGTAGAGGATTCTATTGTATGCTGTAGTGACATATTTCACCTTCTGATCGTGGGGGTCTAATGTGTCACCTGGGACCATGATAGTGTACAAAAGTCTGGGAAATTTCCCTTACAGATGCTTTCTTCTCTTACTGTAAAAAAAAAAAAAAAGCAAGCAAAGCCATATACATATTCAGAGTTAAGATAATGAGAATTTTCATGAATTAAAAGATAGTTTTGTGATTCAGGTCATCAGAAACCTGGCAGAAGAATAGTCTAATTTATTAGGCTTGTCTCCCTGTGTTAGAGAAACAGTTGAGCCAATGTTAGTTTGAACAACTCTTCCTGAGTCTTAAAGTGAAATATATATGAAAGAGAGATAATGCCCCTGCTTCTTCTCATATAATAGCTTTGAACTAGGATTAAAAGCTACCAATTTTGGTGGACAGAAACCTGGGGAGACACTATAAATGGTGCAAGCTCTGGATACCCTGGGGCTGTTGCAGTCAGTTTTACCTTTATCCTACTTGGATGAAATTCTGAGCAAACTTTTCCTTCTAGATCATTCTTAGTTGAAAAGCTTGTGGACTTATGTAGGTGACCTATGACCCAGGAGGAGAAAAACACATTCATTCTGAAGGGAAACATCTGAATCCATGAAAGTCTTTCTCTGAGACAAGAGTGAGAGGGTTTGGCGGGGGCAGGGAATATTACTGGAAATGGCTGTAGCTTTCATTTTGTTCTAAAAAGAACAAAATTAGAATTATTTCCCTTCTTAAATGTTGATGTTAGAAAGACCATAAAACAGTTGAATTATTCAGTGGGTCTAAAGAAAACTAAAACAGGCTGATGCATCATAATTCACCCAGCCAGTTCTTTACAGAGAGGCATGTAGTTTATTTCTGGCTCTTTTTAGTTTCTTGGTCTGCAAACACACTTGTACGTATATCTTGTCACATTTATTTGATTACACCCTTATGGTAATTGGGCTTCCCTTGTGGCTCAGCTGGTAAAGAATCTGTCTGTAATGCAGGAGACCTGGGTTCGATACCTGCGTTGGGAAGATCCCCTGGAGAAGGGAACAGCTACCCACTCCAGTATTCTGTTCTTGAGAATTCCATGGACAGATTGTAAAGAGTTGGACATAAAGAAAGGCAATGCCAAAGAATGCTCAAACTACCGCACAATTGCACTCATCTCACACACTAGTAAAGTAATGCTTAAAATTCTCCAAGCCAGGCTTCAGCAATACATGAACTGTGAATTTCCAGATGTTCAAGCTGGTTTTAGAAAAGGCAGAGGAACCAGAGATCAAATTGCCAACATCCGCTGGATCATCGAAAAAACAAGAGAGTTCCAGAAAAATATCTATGTCTGCTTTATTGACTATGCCAAAGCCTTTGACTGCATGGATCACAATAAACTGTGGAAAATTCTGAAAGAGATGGGAATACCAGACTACCTGATCTGCCTCTTGAGAAATCTGTATGCCGGTCAGGAAGCAACAGTTAGAACTGGACATGGAACAACAGACTGGTTCCAAATAGAAAAAGGAGTATGTCAAGGCTGTACATTGTCACCCTGCTTATTTAACTTATATGCAGAGTACATCATGAGAAATGCTGGGCTGGAAGAAGCACAAGTTGGAATCAAGATTGCTGGGAGAAATATCAGTAACCTCAGATATGCAGATGACACCACCCTTATGGCAGAAAGTGAAGAAGAACTAAAAAGCCTCTTGATGAAAGTGAAAGAGGAGAGTGAAAAAGTTGGCTTAAAGCTCAACATTCAGAAAACTAAGATCATGGCATCTGGTCCCATCACTTCGTGGGAAATAGATGGGGAAACAGTGGAAACAGTGTCAGACTTTATTTTGGGGGGCTCCAAAATCACTGCAGATGGTGAATGCAGCCATGAAATTAAAAGACTCTTACTCCTTGGAAGGAAAGTTATGACCAACCTAGATAGCATATTAAAAAGCAGAGGCATTACTTTGCCAACACAGGTCCATCTAGTCAAGGCTATGGTTTTTCCAGTAGTCATGTATGGATGTGAGAGTTGGACTGTGAGGAAAGCTAAGTGCCAAAGAATTGATGCTTTTGAACTGTGGTGTTGGAGAAGACTCGTGAGAGTCCCTTGGACTGCAAGGAGAACCAACCAGTCCATCCTAAAGGAGATCAGCCCTGGGTGTTCACTGGAAGGACTGATGCTGAAGCTGAAACTCCAATACTTTGGCCATCTGATGCGAAGAGTTGACTCATTGGAAAAGACCCTGATGCTGGGAAGGATTGGGGGCAGGAGGAGAAGGGGACGACAGAGGATGAGATGGCTGAATGGCATCACTGACTCAATGGACATGAGTTTGGGTAAACTCCAAGAGTTGGGTGATGGACAGGGAGGCCTGGCGTGCTGTGATTCATGGGGACGCAAAGAGTCAGACACAACTGAGCAACTGAACTGAACTGAACTGAGTGACTTTCACTTTCACTTTATGGTAATTGCCTTAAAGTGCAATTGTTGAGTACAAGTTTATACAACTTTAAGGTTTTTGATAAGTTGTCTGCCAAAAGATAATAACTGATACCTCCACAAAAGCATATGAGGATAGTTATTTTTTAATAATACTGTCACCAATATTGCATATTACTGTTATAATGAAAAATAGTTTAAAAAATTTGTCTAATCTGAAATGTGAAAAATGATATATCCCTTTCTTAAGATTAGTTCTGAGAACAAAGATCATTATTATATTAGCATTTATTTAGGACTTACCATGTGGCCAACCACTGTGATAACCTAGCATCTTATTTTCTCAGAATAGTGCAATGAAGTAGGTGCTATTAATTCATAAATCTCTGTTTGTGTCTTTGCCTATTTGGGAAAGGGTGTAGAAATATGCTATAAGCAGTAAGGAAATCAACCCTTTCCTTATAATCGCCTTTTCTGAGAGATGTGTCTTCACTGGTATTTCTATTGGCCAAAAATTATTGATAATTCAGAAAGCATGGGGAAACCCTGAAATCAAATACAAACAGAAACAAATGGACCTCAGCATGTGTCAAAATGATAACCACACAGAACAGAAATAATTAATCCAAGTGACTTTTGAATATAGTGCTTTGACATACACCCTTAGTGGAATATATTCCAAGGACAAAAAGGACTATAAAGAAACAGTAAACATTACTTAATAGTAGTAGAGGTAGTGAGGTAGTCATTCTGAAATTATTTGTGCATACTTTAGAATTGAGCAAATGAGGGTAGACAGATAGATAAACAGGCTGATATTGACATTGCTGGGAATCAGGCTCCTACCAAAAGATTAAGGTGGTATAAACATAGAGTGGATCAAGGAGATGAAGGATCTTGTGGTATTTGATTGGAATTGGAAGTGTGAGTATGATTCATATGTAGTACCTGCTCTCTAAGCAACCTCCAGGCTTGTAAACATGATGCAACAGGAATCTGGCTGCACAAATAAATTGCATGGTCCCCAAGAAATGCCTATTCTTCCATGCCTTTCAGATGTGGCTGCAGGGGTTGATGGGCAAGAAATTGCACCTCCCTGAACTAGAAGTCTTAGACACTAGGGAGTTCCTCTTGGAGCCAAATCAGGGACTTGGTTCATCACCAGGACAGGTATCTTCAGGATCCCCAACCAAAAGGACTTGATTTCTGCTGTGGAAATGATGATCATGCTGTGTTGCATCCATCTTCCTTTTCTGTTCCAAATCTATCACTGTGGGTAGGAATAGAACTTTTCTTAGACTCTCGGTGATCAGACAAAAAGGAGGCACATAATGGAGAGAACTTCCCATTGCTGGTGGCTCAGAGGGTAAAGCATCTGCCTGCAATGCGGGAAAACCTGGGTTCGATCCCTTGGTTGGGAAGATCCCCTGGAGAAGGAAATGACAACCCACTCCAGTACTCCTGCCTGGAAAATCCCATGGACAGAGAAGCCTGGTAGGCTATAGTCCGTGGGGTCCCAAAGAATTAGACAAAACTTTGTGACATGGCTGAGCGACTTCACTTTCACTTTCCCATTGCCAAGAGATCCTGGACTATGAACTTGATGATATCTTGGATGGAACTTTGGATATCTTGGATGGGGATACAGATACACTGAGTGTAGCAGTGCATGCATGGATCTTTTGAAGGAGGTGGCCAGTATCTTCATTACCTCCACCATAGTTTGGCCTCAGGTGAAATAACAGGGAGGGAACACAGCCCCACTCATCAACAGAAAATTGAACTGAAGAGTTACCCAGCATGGCCCCATCCATCAGAACAAGACCCAGGTTCCCCCTCAGTCAGTCTCTTCCATCAGGAAGCTTCCATAAGCCTCTTATCCTTCTCCATCAGAGGGCAGACAGATTGAAAACCACAATCACAGAAAACTAACCAGTCTGATCACATGGATCACAGCCTTGTCTAACTCAATGAAACTATGAGCCATGCCATGTAGGGCCACTGAAGACAATCGGGTCATGGTGGAGATTTCTGACAAAATCTGCTCCACTGGAGAAAGGAATGACAAACCACTTCAGTATTCTTGCCTTGAGAACATCATGAACAGTATGCAAAGGTAAAAAGATAGGACCCTGAAAGATGAACTCCTCAGGTCAGTAGGTGCCCAATATGCTACTGGAGGTCAGCGGAGAAATAACTCCAGAAAGAATGAAGAGATGGAGCCAAAGCAAAAACAACACCCAGTTGTGGATGTGACTGGTGATGGAAGTAAAGCCCAATGCTGTAAAGAACAATACTGCACAGGAACCTGGAATGTTAGGTCCATGAGTCAACACAAATTGGAAGTGGTCAAGCGGGAGATGGAAAGAGTGAACATCGACATTTTAGGAATCAGTGAACTAAAATGGACTGGAATGGGTGAATTTAACTCAGATGACCATTATATCTACTACTGTGGGCAGGAATCCCTTAGAAGAAATGGAGTAGCCATCATAGTCAACAAGAGTCCTAAATGCAGTACTTGGATGCAGTCTCAAAAACGACAGAATGATCTCTGTTCATTTCCAAGGCAAACCATTCAATATTACAGTAATCCAAGTCTATGCCCCAACCAATAATGCTGAAGAAGCTGAAGTTTAACTGTTCTATGAAGACCTACAAGACTTTCTAGAACTAACACCAAAAAAAGATGTCCTTTTCATCATAGGGGACTGGAATGCAAAAGTAGGAAGTCAAGAAATACCTGGAGTAACAGGCAAGTTTGGCCTTGGAGTACAAAATGAAGCAGGTCAAAGGCTAACAGAGTTTTGCCAAGAGAATGCATTGGTCATCTTTTGGAGCCCCCCAAAATAAAGTCTCTCACTCTTTCCATCGTTTCCCTATCTATTTGCCATGAGGTGATGGGACCAGATGCCATGATCTTAGTTTTCTGAATGTTGAGTTCTAAACCAACTTTTTCACTCTCCTCTTTCACTTTCATCAAGAGGCTCTTTAGTTCTTCTTCATTTTCTACCATCAGGGTGGTATCATCTGCATATCTGAGGTTATTGTTATTTCTCCCAGCAATCTTGATTCCAGCTTGTTCTTCATCCACAAATTCAGAGTTACAAGTTCAGCATTCTTTTAGAAAGCTCAAGAACTTATTTTTAAAAGCAAAGAAACATTAGCATACACATATTAAATATAAATAATTAAACATGATAGCATACATGTAACTAATTGAACTGGAACTTCCCTGCTTTATTGTTGTTTAGTTGCTAAGTCATGTCAGACTCTTTTGCCACCCCATGGACTGTAGCCCACCAGGTGACTCTGTTCATGGCATTTCCCAGGCAAGAATACTGGAGTGGATTGCTAATTCCTTCTCCAGAGGATCTTCCCAACACAGGAATCAAACTTGTCTTCTAAATTGCAGGTGGATTCTTTACTGCTGAGCCACCAGGGAATCTCATTCCCCTCTCAGGCTTGAGATTTAAAAATCAACCTTTTCTGCCGTATCGTGAACAAACTGATATTATTCTAACTGTATATATAAAGCAGTTATTTAGCATCAGGTTGGGTCAGCTTCTCTTTTTTGCCAAAAAACTTTGGACAATCTTTTAGTTTCAACTGAGAATTCCTGCAACTTCTTAGCTAGATTTTTTTTTTCCAAGAGCTTTGCTATTTTCTCAAGTAGCAAAAATAAATCCATCAAATTCCAATTAATTTCCTTGGGTCTCAAGTTCCTGCCTTAAAAAGAACAACCAAAATTATCACTGGAACATCAGTTTTTGAGGATCCATAATCTTTACAATCACATCAAATATGTTGAAGTATGAATGTGTACTTCCCATTCACAAAGAGGTAGAAAAATATAGTTAGACAGATGATTCAAACTAAACACGAGGCTTTCTTGGCCAAGGGTAGGGTGCAATGTGCATGTATTTGTGTGTATATGATCAATTCAAACACAGAAAGAAGACAATCAAATTGGGAACCTTGTCAATGATTCCACGGTGTACAGACCAAAGATATAATTTCTAACCATTAGGTCCACTTGAGAAGTTGAGTCAGAACTGGCAGACAGGTACACTGATCTAGAGAATTCAGAGCTTGGGCACCAGTTATCGCACAGATGTGATCCTAATTCCTAGCTGACTTCACAGAGCATGACTGGCCATCATGTGGTAAAATAACACTCAACGTTGTACATTTACATTTAATCTTCACTCTATTCATCTTTTTTCCCTAGGACTATGTCTAGCAGCTTTAGTTATTAAAACATGGGTGGCATGATCCTGGACCTGAGTTATACAGATGACAGGAAGCTTCAGTGAAAGCCTACATAAAACTTTCAAAGGACCTCTTATGCTGGAGATTGGCATCAGGAGACATAGCAGTGAGAATTCTATCCTAGGGCTCATTACATTAGTCACGGTCCCTTTGAGGCAATACCAAAACATAGGGGTGAACTTAACTACAAATGCAAACATAAAATAAGCACAATTTTTATATCCTTCCTTTTCTTACATATGCATATACCTTTCCATGTCATATAGATTTAGCACATTTTAAAAAGTCTGCTAGATCCCATTTACTAACCAATGCTTTATGGATTAGGCTGTTTTAATTTTTCACCATTATTAGCAATGTTCCTGTAAGATCACCCCTTTCTAAGTTTTAATTCTTTGATCAAAATATGAGAGATAGCCACAGATAGGGACTCTCTATATGGATGTGGACGTGACACGGCACAACTCCAGGGGTTGCCATTCATGCCAGACTAGTGTCTTTGTAGATGGCTGGCAAAGTTGATGGAGTTATTCACCAACTCCCCATATATCATTGTTTTCTGACTGCTTTCAGAGACTTTAATTCTTTGAAACTTCTGCCTTGCCATGCTTGATGGCTGGTCCTGCTCCCAAAGCCAGACAAAAGTCCTCAGGATTTTACTAGAGAGAGGTACATGTTTGGAGAAATCGCAATGTCTGCCCCATGGGCTATCCAGGCCTAGATTTTTCAGCTATGTGATCTAATAAATTTCCTATTTTTGTTTGAGAAGATCTGAGGTAGGCTTATGTCACTTTTAAACAAATGAATCCTAACTAATCCATATAGCAGATATATACTGCTTACTTGTATATAATATACATAATGATAAATAATCACCAAGTATCACTGTAAATTATTAAGAGAAATATCACGACAAATAAGATACAAGACCCATATTAAACATAATAATTACTGTGATTAGTAATAATTACCACTTATCAATAGTTAAATTCAATGGTCATCTACTGTACATCAGTCCCTAATACCAATTACATGGTATTAAAAATTGTTATTTATTGATTCCTTAATTTGAGGCAAAATTTTAAAAAATATTAACAGACCTTATCTTTAAAGCAGTTTTATGTTTGCGGAAATACTGAGCAGCAAGTACAGAGAGTTCCCATATATCTCTTTCCCACCTTTGGCCACATATATGGTTTTCCCTATTATTAACATCTTGCACTTAGTGTTGGAGAAGACGATGGCACCCCACTCTAGTACTCTTGCCTGGAAAATCCCATGGACGGAGGAGCCTGGCAGGCTGCAGTCCATGGGGTCACAAAGAGTTGGACACGACTGAGTGACTTCACTTTGACTTTTCACTTTCATGCATTGGAGAAGGAAATGGCAACCCACTCCAGTGTTCTTGCCTGGAGAATCCCAGGGATGGCGGAGCCTGGTGGGCTGCCGCCTATGGGGTCGCACAGAGTCAGACACGACTGAAGTGACTTAGCAGCAGCAGCAGCAGACAGCATATTAAAAAGCAGAGACATTACTTTGCCAACAAAGGTCCGTCTAGTCAAGGCTATGGTTTTTCCAGTAGTCATGTATGGATGTGAGAGTTGGACTATAAAGAAAGCTGAGCACTGAAGAATTGATGCTTTTGAACTGTGGTGTTGGAGAAGACTCGTGAGAGTCCCTTGGACTGCAAGAAGATCCAACCAGTCCATCCTAAAGGAGATCAGCCCCGAGTGTTTATTGGAAGGACGGATGCTGAAGCTGAAACTCCAATACTTTGGCCACCTGATGCAAAGGGTTGACTCATTTGAAAAGATCCTGATGCTGGGAAAGATTGAAGGTGAAAGGAGAAGGGGACAACAGAGGATGAGATGGTTGGAAGGCATCACCGACTCAATGGACATGAGTTTGGGTAAATTCTGGGGATTTGGTGATGGACAGGGAGGCCTGGCGTGCTGCGGTTCATGGGGTTGCAAAGAGTCGGACACAACTGAACTGAACTGAACTGAACTGAATGGCTGTGGAATGGCACCTCATTGTGATTTTGATTTGCATTTCTCTGATGATTAATGGTGTTGAATATCTTTTTATGTGCCTTCTAGCCATTTGTATACCTTCTTTGGAGAAGCATCAAATTCATTGTCAATTTTTAAATTAGAGTTTTTGTTTTTTGGTTGTTGAACATTGGTCTTTTGTTGTCTCTATTGTTTTGTATTTTCCAGAGCGTCATACGGTTGGAATTATACAGCATGTAGTCTTTTCAGATTGGCTTCTTTCACTTAGCAATATATGAATATAGTTCCCCCATGTCTTAAACTGTTTGATAACTCATTTCTTTGTAATGCTGAATAACATTCGATTGTATAAGTTTATCACAGTTTGATACATGGACCTATTGGTTGCTTGTAAGTTTTGGCAATTATGAGTGAAAGTGAAAGTCACTCAGTCATGTCTGACTCTGCGACCCCATGGACTATGCAGTTCATGGAATTCTCCAGGCCAGAATACTGGAGTGGGTAGCCATTCCCTTCTTCAGTGAACCTTCCTCACTTAGGAGTCGAACTGGGGTCTCCTGCACTGCAGGTGGATTCTTTACCAGCTAAGCTACCAGGGAAGCCCAGTAAATCTGTAATAAACACTTGTGTGCAGGTTTTTGTATGGACACAAGTTTTCAATTAACTTAGTTAAATAGCAAGGAACGTAACTGCTGGATCATATGGTAAGAGTCTGTTTATAAGTATATGAAAATGGAAAATTGTCTTCCAAAGTGGTGATCATTTTGCATTCCCACCAGTAATGCATGAGCGTTCCTATAGCTCCACATCCTTGCCAGCATCTGGTATTGTCAGTGACCATTCTAATAGATATGTAAGTGGTATCTCATAGTTGTTTTAATTTTCAATTCTCTAACGACACATGATGAAAATTCTTTAATATGCTTACTTGGTATCTGTATAGCTTTGGCGAGGTGTTTGGGTCTTTGGCTCGTTTTATTTATTTATTTAATTTAATTAATTAATTTATTTTTTAATTTGCAGTATATCCTTTTGGCAAAAACTGGATCACAGAAATAAAGCATGTATATTAAAAGCATAATTTCTACCCTATTTTTCTTATTCACAAAAGAAATTTGAAGATGAATGTATAACTTGCACAAAGTATTTAAAAATATGGAATGCTTCACGAATTTGCGTGTCATCCTTGCACAGGGGCCATGCTAATCTACGCTGTATCGTTCCAATTTTAGTATATTGCTGCCGAAGAGAGCACTCTTTCGCTCATTTTAAATTGTATTGTTCATTTTCTTATTTTTGAGTTTTAAGAATTCTTTATATATTTTGAGTACTAGTCCTTTAACAGATATGTGTTTTGCAAAGATTTTCTCTAAGTGTAGCTTGCCTTTTCATTCTCTTAACAGTGTCTTTTGGAGAACACAAGTTTTTCATTACAGAGAAGTCCAACTTAATTTCTTTCATGGGTTGTATATAAAAAGTCATCGCCAAACCCAAGGTCAAATAGATTTTCTCACAATCTCTTTGTTTTTCAATTGAAGTAATATTGCTTTATAACATTAGGTAAGTTTCATCCATACATTATATTTTGACTTCTGTATACACTATTGTGTGTTTATCACCAGAAATTCAGTTTCCACTTGTTACCATACAGTTAACCCTCTTTACCTGTTTCACTCTTCTTTTTCTTCCTTCTGGTAACCACTACTCTGTTCTCTATATCTATTGTTTTTTGTTTTGGCTGTGCTGCATGACTTGCAGGATCTTAGTTTCCCAATCAGGGATCAAACCCGGGTCCATAGCACTGAAAGAAACCACTAAGACCTAGTCACTGGACCACCAGGGAATTCCCTCTATGTGTTGTTTTTGTTCCTTTAGTTTGTTTTTATATCTATACATGAATGAAATCACACAGTATTTGTCTTTCTGTATCTTACTTTACTTGGCAAAAATTCCCTTAAATCCATCCATGTTTTTTCAAATGGCAAGATTTCATCTTTTTTTTTTTTTATGGCTGAGTGGTAATATATTGTGTGTGTGTATGTTTGTGCTATGCTTAGTTGCTCAGTCTTGTCCAACTCTGTGGAACCCCATGGACTGCAGCCCCCCAGTCTCCTCTATTCATGGGGATTCTCCAGGCAAGAATACTGGAGTGGGTTGTCATGCCCTCCTCCAGGGGATCTTCCCAACCCAGGCATCGAACCCAGATCTCCTGTACTGCAGGTGGATTCTTTACTGACTGAGCCACCAGAGAAGCCATGTATGTATGTGTGTGTGTGTGTGTGTATATGTAAATGGGATATATATATATATGTCTTTATCTGTATATAGACATATATATATGTCTTTATCCATATATAGACACTTTATATATTTATCCATTCACCTGTTAGTGGGCATTTAGGTAGCATCCATGTCTTGTGAGTCAAGATTTTTAACTGTATTATTTTGTTTAATATATATAGCATTTTACTTGGCAAGAGAGAGATTAAGGTTGTCAATTCACTGAACTTGAGACAGGGAGATTACTCTGGATGGTGAGAGTAGGCAAAATTTCACAAGGGTTCTTATATGTGAAAGACAGAGGCAGTAAAGTTAGTATCATAGGGAAATTCAAAGATGCTATACTGCTCACTTTGAGGATGGAGGGAGAGGCATGAGCCAAGGAATGCAGACAGCCTCCATAAACTGGAAAGGCAAGGAAACAGATTTTCCCCTAGTAATGCAGTCCTGTCAAAACACTGACTTCACCTCATGAGACCCAGTTTGAATTTATGACCTCCAAATTTGTAATCATATATTTGTGCTAATTAACCCACTGAGGTTGAGGTAAACTGTCACAGTGGTCATGGGAAACCAGTACTCTGTGACTGAAGGGAGGGGACTATTTATAAAACTAGCCTCTCCCAAGGTTCCAGAGAGAATTATGATGTTGACATGAGATTACTCAAAGGATTCTAAATCACCACTCAGATGTTGAAGGAGTATTGTCTAAGCACACCATGAAAAACAAAGATAAAGAAAAATCTTCAAAAGGTAGGACTGCTTTAAGGTATTCTATTTGAGTGGAGAACTTTCCGGGTGGCGGTAGTGGTAAAAGAACACGCTTGCCAATTCAGGAGACATAAAAGACCTGGGTTCGATCCTTGGGCTGGGAAGATCCCCTGGAGGAGGGCATGGTTACCCACTCCAGTATTCTTGTGTGGAGAATCCCAAGGACAGAGGAGCCTGGCGGGCTACAGTCCATGGGGTCACAGAGTCAGATGTGACTGAAGCGACTTAGCACATGCACACACACATTTGAGTGGAAGCTTAGCCTGACAAGCTCTAGCCTACTCTTGGTGAAGACTTCCTGGGGGTCTGTTTTCTCTAATGGTATAATAAGTGATTTTTGACATTCAGTTCAGTTGCTCAGTCATGTCCGACTCTTTGCCACCCCATGGACTGCAGCAGGCCAGGCTTCCCTGTCCATCACCAACTCCCAGAGCTTAATCAAACTCATGTCCATTGAGTTGGTGATGCCATCCAACCATCTCATCTTCTGTCATCCCCTTCTCCTCCTGCCTTCAATCTTTCCCATTATCAGGGTCTTTTCAAATGAGTCACTTCTTTGCTGACCTATGTATTGGAGTTTCAGCTTCAGCATCAGTCCTTCCAATGAATATTTAGGACTGATTTCCTTTAGGACGGACTGGTTGGACCTCTTTGCAGTCTCAAGAGTCTTCTCCAACATCACAGTTCAAAAGCATCAATTCTTTGGTGCTCAGCTTCCTTTATAGTCCAACTCTCATATCCATACATGACTACTGGAAAAACCATAGCTTTGATTAGATGGACCTTTGTTGGCAAAGTGATGTCTCTGCTTTTTAATATGCTGGCTAAATTGATCATACCTTTTCTTCCAAGGAGCAAGCATCATTTAATTTTATGGCTGCAGTCACCATCTGCCATGATTTTGGAGTCCCCAAAAATAAAGTCTCTCACTATTTCCATTGTTTCCCCATCTATTTGCCATGAAGTGATGGGACCAGATGCCATGATCTTAGTTTTCTGAATGTTGAGCTTTAAGCCAACATTTTCACTCTCCTCTTTCACTTTCATCAAGAGGCTCTTCAGTTCTTTGCTTTCTGTCATCAGGGTGGTGTCACCTGCATATCTGAGGTTATTGATATTTCTCCTGGCAATCTCGATTCCAGCTTGTGCTTCATCCAGCCTGGCATTTTGCATGATGTGCTCTGCATATAAGTTAAATAAGCATGGTGACAGTATACAGCCTTGATGTACTCCTTTTCCGATTTGGAACCAGTCTGCTGTTCCATGTTCAGTTCTAACTGCTGCTTCTTGATCTGTATACAGATTTCTCAGGAGGCAGGTCAGGTGGTCTGGTATTCCCATCTCTTGAAGAACTTGCCACAGTCTGTTGTGATCCACACAGTCAAAGGCTTTGGCATAGTCAACAAAGCAGATGTTTTTCTGGAACTCTCTTGCTTTTTCAATGATCCAGTGGATGTTGGCAATTTGATCTTTTGTTCCTCTGACTTTTATAAATACAGCTTGAACATCTGGAAGTTCATGGTTCACTTTCTGTTGAGGACTGGCTTGGAGGATTTTGAGCATTACTTTACTAGCATGTGAGATGAGTGCAATTGTGCGGTAGTTTGAACATTCTTTGGCATTGCCTTTCTTTGGGATCGGAATGAAAATTGACCTTTTCATTACTGGGGCCACTGCTGAGTTTTCCAAATTTGCTGGTATATTGAGTCCAGCACTTCCACAGCATCATCTTTTAGGATTTGAAATAGCTCAACTGGAATTCCATCACTTCCACTAGCTTTGTTCATAGGGATGTTTCCTAAGGCCCACTTGACTTCACATTCCAGGACATCTGGCTCTAGGTGAGTGATCACACTATTGTGATTTTCTGGGTTGTGAAGATCTTTTATGTATAGTTCTGTGTATTCTTGCCATCTCTTCTTAATATCTTCTGCTTGTGTTAAGTCCATACCATTTCTGTCCTTTATAGAGCCCATCTTTGCATGAAATATTCCCTTGGTATCTCTAATTTTCTTGAAGAGATCTCTAGTCTTTCCCATTCTATTGCTTTCCTCTATTTCTTTGCATTGATCACTGAGGAAGGCTTTTCTTATCTCTTCTTGCTATTCTTTGAAACTCTACATTCAAATGGGTATATCTTTCCTTTTCTCCTTTGCCTTTTGCTTCTCTTCTTTTCTCAGCTGTTTGTAAGGCCTCATCAGCCACCCATTTTGCCTTTCTGCATTTCTTTTTCTTGGGGATGGTCTTGATCAATACCTCCTATACAATGTCACGAACCTCTGTCCATAGTTCTTCGGGCACTCTTTCAGATCTAAACCCTTGAATCTATTTGTCACTTCGGCTATATAATCATAAGGGATTTGATTTAGGTCATACCTGAATGGTCTATTGGTTTTCCCTACTTTCTTCAATTTAAGTCTGAATTTGGCAATAAGGAGTTCATCATCTGAGTCACAGTCAGCTCTTGGTCTTGTTTTCCCTGGCTGTATAGAAATTCTCCATCTTTGACTGCAAAGAATATAATCAATCTAATTTCGGTATCCTTCTGGTGATGTTCATGTGTAGAGTCTTCTCTTGTGTTGTTGGAAGAGGGTGTTTGCTGTGACCAGTGTGTTCTCTCACCAAAACTCTGTTAGCGTTTGACCTGCTTTGTTTTGTACTCCAAGGCCAAATTTGTGTGTTACTCCAGGTATCTCTTGACTTCCTACTTTTGCATTCAAGTCCCTTATGATGAAAAGGGCATCTTTTTCTGGTGTTAGTTCTAGAAGGTCTTGTAGGTCTTCACAGAACAGTTCAACTTCAGCTTCTTCAGCATTACTGGTCGGGGCATAGACTTGGACATTACTGAATCCATTTTCATTTTTCATACTCTCATGGTAAACCTTAGAATTAATTTATAATGTAAAATATGAACAAAAATGAATCTGATAGATGCTAGTTAGCACAGGTCCCTTTCTCTTGAAATCTAATATTCTTTAGTTTAAACAGAGACCAGTAAACAATAACATCATGCCAAAATCTGGAAGAAAATTAAAGTTGCCACTTTTATTGTTTTAACATAAGTTGAACTATCTGTACACAGAGAGATTAAATCTCTTGTCCTTTGAAGAATATTTATCTATGTATCTATCATCTATTTCTACACTAGTGCACTTAATATTTTGAAGTATTTACTCCAACTGGTATACTGACTTCAGTATTTAATACTTAAGGAAGTGTTTTTAACTGTTAAGACTATGACATTTTGATAATATAAGGCTACTTTTTAGTTTATAAATCAAACAATAACAAAATTATCCCAAAGTTCTGGGGGCTTATACTATTGAGATCTGATTCAGTTTCTGATGGAAGAGATTGGTAGGGAGGTAGGTTTAATCTGATGGGACTACTAAATAAAAATGAAGGATATTTACAAGGAATTTCTCTGAGAAGCAAGACAATCATTTGGCTGAATTGTTTTTAATATCAAGAGTCAGAACTCATTGAGATAATGATTATCTTTCTACTTAACAGGTAGTTTTTATTCCTTCCTACTGAGTAGCACAGAGAGGAACAGAAAATGAGGGTTAGAAAGAGACCTCTGGGTAAATAATCCACCCAAATCCATCTGGATTGGGCAAACTAAATAATAATACATATTTTCAAGCATACAATAATTATTTCCCTAAGAACAAGCTGTACTGGACTCATCTGCCTCTAACCGCCAGCATATGAGTGATGAAACAGTGGTATTGGAAAAACTCCCCTCCCCTGTTCTTGTTAACTAACATCCCCAGAAACAGAAATTTTCCCATGATTTTTCACAGTCCAGGATATTTCATGTCAGGATAAAACTGGAGTTCCAATTTCATTTTGTTGTGATTATTTTGGGATTGTTTACTTTTGTATATTTGTTTCAATATAAGATTGCTATCTTTCTTTAATGGGAAGAGACCTTTTTAGTTTGTTTGGTTTTGTTTTGTGGCGAAGACGTTTTTTATTAAAGCAATCTGACCTTCTGTGTTTCTCATTACACTGGTCTTGAGCTTTTTAATAGAGCCAGTTGCTTCTTAAGCCTCTAGGTATGTACTGTTCATTGGTTTTATATGCTACTGCTTGATGGGAGCAAAGATATTTCAAGCTTTGGAGACAGACATTCAGGAAGAGTTGAAACTTTCCTTTTTGGATGCTGAAACAAATTTATTGGAGACCTATGTCGTAAGCAAAGGAGGCAGAACCCAAAAGAAGATGGCCATTTAAAGAAAGCAGGGGAAGGACTTCCCTGGTGGTCCAGTGGTTGAGACTTCATCTTCCAATACAGAAGGTGTGGGTTCCATCCCTGGTTGGGGAGCTAAGCTCCTACATGCCTCGTGGCTGACAAACCAGAACATGAACAACAGAAACAATACTGTAACAAATTAAATAGAGACTTTAAAAATGGTCCACATTAAAAAAATCCTTTTAAAAATAAAATAAAGAAAGCACATGAGCTGAGTTCGACGTTTACTTGTCCTTTCCTCTGTGGGCACTCCCCTATTAACCCGGGGTGGTGAGGGGCAACGAGCCATAGCAGAAAGCTGCAATTTTACAGGGTTGAAGCATCGAGAAGTCAGAGCTTACGGATGCTTAACAGTAGTTGGAATTTGAGGAGAAAAATCACAAAGAGGAGATATATTCAGAGTGAGAAAGCCCCCAAATTCTAAATCTGCTATGAATTCCTCTCAAACCATTGGTCCACTTCTAAATTGTGCATGTTCAGATCAAGACCTCAGAAAAGCAAATGAAAGCAGCATCTGTGATTCTAAAGAACCATGCAGAGACTTTAGCAGTGGTCTGATGCTGGAGAGACACAAGTTAGAATTCAAGACTCAGCAAGTTAGAGGGATTTGGTAAATGCCCAGGCCTGTTGAGATACCAGCAACCACACACCTTAGAAGTAACCCTGAAACTAGAGCAAGCCCTAACAAAGTTTGAAAACAACTCTCAGCAGGGCAAGGGTGATCTTCTGGTATTCTATCTGCCTGCAAAATATAACCCAGAACCATCTATTAAGCAATATAGCAATATCCAGAGTCTCCACAAGTTTTCATGTACAATGGCCAGAATCCAATTAAAAATTAGGAAGTATAATTAAATGTTAAAACAACTGACTGGAAACTAAGTGAAACTACAGTCATTAGAAAGAGACTCATCTAAAATTTGATAGGAAGTTGTTATCTAAAGAGTTTAAAATGTGTGGTTAATAATTTAAGAAGATCAAGGAAAGGATAGAGAATTTCAGGAAATGTCTGGAATTCTTAAAAGAACATCAAAACAATATTAGAGAGATGGAAAACAGATTAGTGGTTACCAGAGGTTAGGGACAGAAGGCAGTGGTGGTACATGCAACTGCAAACAGGGGATATGAGGAAGACCTTTGTGTTTTGTTGACAGAATAGCTCTGAATGTTGATTGTGGTGGTGACTATATAAGGCATTATGTGCTTTTTAACAACAGCAGCTTTAATGAGATTTCACACAATTCACTTATTTAAAGTTTACAATTCAATGGTTTTTAGTATATTCAGAGTTGTGCAAGCATTGTTTTATGCTATTTTTGTCTGTGCTGTCAGAGTTATGCAGATTTTATACAGAACATTGAAAGAAAACCAACCTTGCTTCCCTCTTCTCTTATCCTCTTTTTCCCTCCTCCCTCCTCCCTTCCCTCCCTCCTTCCCTATTTTTTTCCTTCTTCCCTTTGCCCCTCCCCAATCCTGCCTTCCTCCTTTCCTCCCTTTCTTCCTTTGATAACTATTATGTATGTCTGCTGATGTTTATAAATGATGCTGAGTTTGAAGTACCTTTGGGATTTTTATGTGAAAAGCAGCATTCATCTCCACGCAGATTTTTCTTTTGAGCTTTCAGCATGTGTGTGTGTGTGTGTGTATATATATATATATTTCTTTTTCAGGTTCTTCTCCCTTATAGGTTATTATAAAACACCGAGTATTGTTTCCTGTGCTATACTGTTTCTTTAGCAATCAATATAACTTTTAAATGTCTTTTAGAAATTCTCCACAAATCAGATTTCTCTGTGCGTCTTGCTTTTAAATGTTATGTTTGATTATTTTGTTTCCTGTAATTTTGTTGTTGTTCAGTCGCTCAGTCATGTCCAACTCCTTGCGACCCCATGGACTGCAGCACACCAGTGTATAATTTTAGTGTTATTTTAATGGAATTTTAGGTGAACAGGCAAGAATCAAGAGTCCATCCCACTACTTTAATTCACAGACAGCCCTAATGTGGTCTTTATGCCTTTCTTTGTATGTGTATGTGTGTTAGTCTCTCAGTTGTGTCTGACTCTTTGCGACCCCTCCAACACATCCATTCCACTTTGTTCTCCTTATCTCTTATCACTTCTCAACATGTTATAGAATGATTGTGTTTGTCTCCCCCTGCTAGAGTCTAAATTCCACAAAGGTAGATTTTATTTTTCCTATTCTGTTTCAAGGGAAAGGTCAGGTCATACATTTCATCAGATTAATGCTTGTCTGTTTTGTTTGAACTTGTAGATGCTGGCTTTTTCTATAAAACATGGAATAATCCCCTTAAGAAATGGAGCTATTTATTTTAGTTGGGATTTTAGGAATTCTTTTTCATTTGTGACATCCACGTTAAGCACAATAGGTGAGTAAGGTGCTTTATTTTTAGTTTAATTTAGTCTTATTTTTTTAATTTAGGAGGTCAGCAATTTAAATTTTTATCACAGCATGGAACTTTGTCTACATGAGCCATAACCCTTCAACCTGCAAATTCAGAGCCTGCTTTTATTTTTAAGATGATGTTTCATCAGTACTCGTAGCTTCCCCTTTATTTTCTATCTTTAAATCATTTGTCCCTTTCATAACAAGTTCTATGTTCCCATTCTCTTTAATGGGTGGTCTTGGCAATGACATTTCCACCTAGTCTTCCAACACTACTGGTGAGATGAAAAACAAAGCCAGATCCAGCCAGGTTTTCCAGGATTTCTGATAAACTATGATGTCCACAATTTCTCTGGAATTCAGCTATACTGTAGCTAGAGAATTTTGTAACTTAAAAACAAAAAGTTACAAAGTCAGCATAGATTTATGCTGAAATCTAGACAATTCTAAGATAGTTTATTATCAACCAAGAGCCATTAGGATTTACAAAAAAAAAAAAAAAATAACCATAGCTTAAGATAGCTGTAGCCAAAGACCCTCAGGAGATTTCTGGAAAATACCACCTTAGACTGCAAAGACCTCTGGCACTGCCGTGGAATTTTCCTTCTCAGGGGACTAGAGAAGATTAATAAGTGATGACCATTATCCTCAAGTATGGTATACTCAGATCTATTTTCCCTTACTAAAAATAGGATGTGTATTTGCAGTTATGGAGAATAATGCCTGCAAGTTTCCAGCAAAATGATATTTGTTTTGAAAGTCTTAGTTGCATATTATATTTCAATAAAAGAATTGAGATCTTGCATTTTAGGGGTCCACATGAGGTCAGAGTGTTGGGACTGGATGTCACCATGACCCCTGGTTTCTGTCCTGAGGGGAAAATCCATACTTCTCACTTTTCTGGTCATTTCCTTAGGAAAAATTCCTGGATGTAAAATGACTGCATAATATGCTTTCTCTTAAAGGCTGTGTGTGCTGCTGGGAGTATCTCTTATAAGAAAACATCAACAACAAAACATCAAAAGTGCATCAAAAGTAATATTGAGCAGATATTAAATTTGTCTCTTATCATCTAACAGGTTATGGGTCAATTGCACCCAGAACTCCTATGGGCCAGATGTTCTGTGTCTTCTATGCTTTACTGGGGATCCCTCTAACTATCATATTCCTGCAATTTGTGAGTAATGCATTATTACAACCACTTTCAGAATTTGAGAAATATCTTCAGAATATGGAAATGAAAGAGGTAAAGTCTACCAAATGATTTTTTTACATATGCTTAGGTTCATAACCTTAAGTAGAATAAATACACAACACATTATGTTCTTGTTAAACACATGCTAAAAGTATACACACACACACACACACACACATATGTAGGTATACGTCTGGTGTGTGCTTGCTCTACTTTTTATGGAATTCCTAGATCAATAAATGGTATTCAGACCAATATAACTATATAGTGTTTTATTTTTCTTCAGAAAAAAAGGAGTAATATTCCAAAGAACATTGTAGAATAATGTAGTATAAATGCAGTTTCACAACCATCATCTTAATTAATTCCCTAAACCACCTTCTGAAGTAAGTACAGTATAAAACCTAACATCTGGGTTTTCTAGAGGAAAGTATCAACTTAAATTTTTCTGATATTAGGTTCTGAGCTCTTTTCTGTCCACAATACATTTGTCAGCACTGCTACAGGCAAGGAATTAATATCATTTTATTTAAATTAAATTAAATTTAATTGTTTATTTATAATGGCTTTAATTTATTTATATATGTTATATAAACAAATATGCCTATAGTTAAAGGAGGCTGTTAGGAAAACTGTTAGTCAAATTTGTGTTGAGTTGGGGCGTATGAGACAAACAGAGATGACATGGATGGATAGTCCATTCCTGATATTCCAGGTGTCCCAGAAAGAGAGATGCTGAGAGGATAAGGACAGGTAAACTGTTTGCTCTTATTGCCTTGAGGAATTCCTGTGACCAAGGCTGCACTTTAGCAGTGATCCCTAACACCTAACTTATCCAATCTAAGGAGGCAACTGAGGCAGCATGCTCTTTTCTCTTCCTCTCAGGACTCACATGTACTGGCTTAAGAGTAATAACTAAAAGGTCAGTTTGTTGTCTAACCAGTCCTGATCAAAGCCAGCTACCCCAGGCCTCCTTAGCAAAGAGCAGTGCCAGTAAGAGCAGGCCCTGGCTGCTGTTTTTCCCACTAGCCTCAACGAAGTGGAGTCCAGAGAAAGAAACTCCTGGAAAAGCATTCAACCACCTACCCCAGAGTGGTGGTCATGACTATTCTTGGACTTGACCCCTTCCTAACAGTAATTCTTTTTTGGAGGTGAATTCTGGGAGAAATAGACAAAAGAGGCAAGAGCTTTGAGCATTCCTTAGGGACCAAAAATCTTATGTGGAATAGTTCAACCAGAGAAGTTTCTTTCCCCTTCAAGGATCAGACAGCATCTGGAAAGATTTTGCCCATTTTCTTTTTCCTGGAGCCATGTTATCAATCCTTGTCATTATATCTGAGATGAAGGATTTGGCCATTTCAGAGATTTGAGAATGCTTGAAAGTTGCTTTTCAAAACCTACATAGAGCTAAAGTTGGACCCTGTTATATGCTTACAGACATGTCTAAACAAACTCATCAGACAGTCACTCAAATGCACCAAATAATAGTATAACCCAGATAAAATTATATCAGTGATACAGAATGCTCTGAGCTTATTATCACAGTACAAAGTTAAACAAAAGGAGCTATTAACAGTAATTCCACAGAAAATGAAACCCTCAATATCAATCTCCCCCTTTTCTGAAAGCTCTTTAAACAGTTCCAAAATACACACTTAAAGTCAGCTACCTGTTTCTTCCACTTTCCTCTATTTCTGCTCTATTCTGCTATGGGTACCTTATACAGGTTGGAGTATCTCCAAAGTTGATAACGAGTGTCTGTTTCCAATTTTTGGAGAAACAAGACATGCAAAAGTTTTATAACATCAGCTTTACATCCTACCAAATTTAGAAAGTACTACAAATCCCACAATTTATAAAATTAGTGTAATCATTGCACTAAGCATATAATATGTGTTAAAATTTAAGGAAATATTTACAAGGTGTTCCAGGAACATAATAACAAGAATATGCAAAGTTCTTAGCACAGGGTCTGTCCAGTATGAGGTACTCCAAAAGTAAAAGTTTAAAACATATTATTTCTAATATTGTTTTGTCTCCCTCCTCTCCCTCCCCAAACTACAAACTGTGTGTACAAACTGTCTAATTTTTACCTTTATCTTGAATATCTCCCATGATACTGATAGAAAACACTTAAAAAAGGCTTGTTGAATGAATTTTAATTATACCATAAAAGACATTTAATCAATTAATATGATGTAGAACTATAAATGGATTATCCGGTTTTTAGGTGGGAAAATATTTTCTCTAACAATTTAAGGTGTTGGAATGTCTCTTATCAGAATAAGATTATTTTACTTGCTTGAAAAACTTAATGTCCTGAGCTCCCATTTGGTGACTGTCCATCCTACACTCTTGCAGAGCCATTTTGCAGCAAGGACCCAGAGCTGGAGGTGACAGTAAGCAGGTTGCAAAGCAAAAGAACATTTTAGTCTAAGACCTAGGGAGGGCAGGAAGACAGGGATTGTTTTACATTAAAGTCACAAAAAGTGCAATGCATGAGAGAGAAAACAGAAGAAATAAAAGATGAGCAACAGAGATTCATAAGAAAGATGATGATTCAGTTGATGGAGCTGGGATGTACTTCTAGACGCAAAGGAAACCTGAAAGTCAGAGTACAGTAGAACATACTGGGTCAGGAAAGGATTTGTAAGAGGAAATGGTAATTGAATCGACTATAGGTCTCTGATTGCTATTAGGTTGATGTTAACATCTTCCTTCCTTCTTTCCTTCCTTCCTCCCCCCCTCCCTCTTCTCCCTTCCACCCCTCCCTTCTTTCTTTCTTTGTTTTCCCTCTTTTCTTTAGACACAAATTAGAACTTGCGAGCTCCTCTTTTTCTTAGTAACTGGACTTTCCATTTTCATCCTGCTACCGCCATTATTTTTCATGCAAATGGAGGGCTGGACTTACAAGGAAGGATTGTATTTTGCATTCATCTCCTTAAGTACCATTGGCTTTGGTGACTACGTAATAGGTAAGTCAATGGATATTAATTTTAGAATAGCCACAGAATCAATAAAGTTTGAAGTAAATGTATAACCAGAAAGATAGCATATATCTTACAGGAGCTAGAGGCCAAAGATGTTTTAAAACTTTCAACCACCTGACAATCCACAAAAAAGTCCCAAATAATTGCTTTCCATCAAACTTTCTCCTTTGTTTGGGCCACAGAGTACACTAATTATGGGAAAATGGAACAGAAGAATTCTTTCAAAGTATGTTATCACTTACACAAGCATTTAAAGCTCATGTGTGATGGAAAAAGTAGGTACAAAGGATGAATTCTATGCAATATGCATTTAATAAATTTTCCAGTAGGTAAGTTCACTTTCACATTGCATACGGAAGAAACAAAGACCCTCCCAGACATTAAGTAATCATGTACATACCTAAAATTCAACAGTAAAATATACAAGAAGTCTTTTGCATAAAGGCTTATTCTATATGGCCTTTTTGTCTTTGTAACTTCCTTAAAGGAGCAAAGCAAATCTTCAGGCTTATATATTTTGGGAAACTTTTCCACTGTTCTTGGCTCACTTCTGCCCCAAATTAGCATCATCATATATCATGCATCATTCTTATTATTAACATATTTTTTAAACTTAGCCCAAAGGACATATGCATAGCACCCCATTATGCATGTATGTGGGGCTTCCCTGGTGTCTCGGCGGTAAAGAATCCACCTGCAATGCAGGAGTCACAAGAGATGTGGATTTGAACCTTGAGTTGGGAAGATTCCCTGAAGGAGGGCATGGCTACCCACTCCAGTATTTTTGCCTGGAGAATTCCATGGACAGAGGAGCCTGGTGGGCTGCAGTTTATGGAGTCACAAAGAGTTAGATGCAACTGAGCAACTAACATAAGGAGAGAGAGAAATTTAGCAGTCATGGAGTGAAAAATAACTAATAGTTCAGGAAGAATACTTATAAATCTTTCAGCTCTAATGTTTACCCATGTCTGATTAAATTACCAAAAAGGACATGTATAGACATTTGGGGTTTTGTTTTTTAATCACTAGGTCACAGAAATGGAATAATCTGTAGGAGTCACTTTATTTAGAAAGGCAATACTGAAAAAGAACATAGTATGTGCGGTATATATGGTATTGGATCAGAAATAGAAGCAGTTATGCTGAAGAATGCATTGTGCTGGCCCTCCTCCAATGCCAGTATTTTGGAAATATTTGGAATGGTGGGGAGTGGGAGAATTATTTGGCTGAGTGATCTTTTTCGAGGTGTTGGCACATTTGTATCCCAATCCATCCTGCAAACCCACCCTACCATTTAAGGAATGAATAATTTCACTCTGTGTCTGCAATTCCCCACCTTCTCTGGCAGGTCTGCCATGCTCATATATAGCCAGCTTAGGTATGGAAGATGCCACATCTCTCTGCTCATTTATGAAAAGCTTATTCCTCTCTAGAATTTAGCTAATCAAGTTTTCTTGCAACCATTGCTTTTCTCTGGAACCACTGAAAATGATTTTCATTTTGTTCTCTTTTTCACTATGGAATAGGAAAACTTTTGTATCCTCTTATTACCTAGCTGGGGGGCTTCTCTGGTAGCTTACTGGTAAAGAATTCACCTGCTAATGCAGGAGATGTGGATTCAATCCCTGGGTCATGAAGATCCCCTGGAGGAGGAAGTGGCAACCCACTCCAGTATTCTTGCCTGGGAAGTCACATGGACAGAGAAGCCTGGCGGGCTACAGTCCATGGGGTCATAAAAGATTAAGACATGATTTAGTGATTAAACAATAATTACCTAGCTGGAACGGGGACTTCATAGATGTTTTAGTATAAATTTGAGGGAGTTGGGTAAGGGACTCCAATTAATGGGCCATTAAACTGGAAAACAAAGTCTTTTCAACATTCATCTTGGTCAGTGAAATTATGCCGTCTTTCATAAAGTTAAGTTTCCTAAATATATGCCACAGGTTTACATTTTACTCTCTTCTTCGTCCTAAAATAATCTTAAGTGCAGTTAAAATGTGTTCTCTTGCTCAGTAGTCACACTTCATCCTGTGCTCCTTGGCTGTCTTTATTGAATGACCCATTCTCTTCACTCGGAGGAGGAAATGGCAACCCACTCCAGTGTTCTTGCCTGGAGAATCCCAGGGATGGGAGAGCCTGGTGGGCTGCCATCTATGGGGTCGCACAGAGTCGGACATGACTGAAGTGACTTAGCAGCAGCATTCTCTTCATTCAGTTCAGTTCAGTGGCTCAGTCATGTCCGACTCTTTGCAATCCCATGAACTGCAGCATACCAGGCCCCCCTGTCCATCACCAACTCTCAGAGTTCACCCAAACCCATGTCCGTTGAGTCGGTGATGCCATCCAACCATCTCATCCTCTGTTGTCCCCTTCTCCTCCTGCCCTCAATCTTTCCCAGCATCAGGGTCTTTTCCAATGAGTCAGCTCTTCGCATCAGGTGGCCAAAGTATTGGAGTTTCAGCTTCAACATCAGTCCTTCCAATGAAAATCCAGGACTGATCTCCTTTAGGATGGACTGGTTGGATCTCCTTGCAGTCCTAGGGACTCTCAAGAGTCTTCTCCAACAACACAGTTCAAAAGCATCAATTCTTTGGCGCTCAGCTTTCTTTATAGTCCAACTCTCATATCGATACATGACCACTGGAAAAACCATAGCCTTGACTAGACGGACCTTTGTTGGCAAAGTAATGTCTCTGCTTTTCAATATGCTATCTAGGTTGGTCATAACTTTCCTTACAAGGAGTACGCATCTTTTAATTTCATGGCTGCAATCACCATCTGCAGTGATTTTGGAGCCCCCCAAAATAAAGTCAGCCACTGTTTCCCCATCTATTTGCCATGAAGTGATGGGACCAGATGCCATGATCTTAGTTTTCTGAATGTTGAGCTTTAAGCAAACTTTTTCACTCTCCTCTTTCACCTTCATCAAGAGGCTCTTTAGTTCTTCACTTTCTGCCATAAGGGTGGTGTCATCTGCATATCTGAGGTTATTGATATCTCTCCCGGCAATCTTGATTCCAGCCTGTGCTTCTTCCAGCCCAGAGTTTCTCATGATGTACTCTGCATATAAGTTAAATAAGCAGGGTGACAATATACAGCATTGATGTACTCCTTTTCCTATTTGGAACCAGTCTGTTGTTCCATGTCCAGTTCTAACTGTTGCTTCTTAACCTGCATACAGGTTTCTCAATAGACAGGTCAGGTGGTCTGGTATTCCCATCTCTTTCAGAATTTTCCACAGTTTATTGTGATCCACACAGTCAAAGGCTTTGGCATAGTCAATAAAGCAGAAATAGATGTTTTTTTTGGAACTCTCTTGCTTTTTCGATGATCCACAGGATGTCGGCAATTTGATCTCTAGTTCCTCTACCTTTTCTAAAACCAGCTTGAACATCTAAAAGTTCACGGTTCATGTATTGCTGAAGCCTGGCTTGGAGAATTTTAAGCATTACTTTACTAGCGTGTGAGATGAGTGCAATTGTGTGGTAGTTTGAGCATTCTTTAGCAAAACCCAGAATGCCACCAAAATTCATATGATTATTTACATTTTGATATAAAATATTAGTTTAAAGGATATTGAGAGAAAATAGCACAGAGATTAGGGGCATACTTTCAATGTTTATTGAGGCTCAATATAGTGTGAGATGCTGGGAATGATTGAAGGCAGAAGGAGAAGGGGACAACAGAGGATGACATGGTTGGATGGCATCACTGACTCAATGGACATGAGTTTGAGTAAATTCCGGGAGTTGGTGATGGACAGGGAAGCTTGGCGTGTTGCTGTCCATGGTGTTGCAAAGAGCCAGACATGACTGATAGTGTGAGATGGTTGTTGGGATTATGCATATTCTTTCCTTGTGTTTCTAATTATTTCAAATTGATTTTCACAACAAAAAGTTACAAAATATCTGGCATATTTGTAGCCATAAAGAATAAACCAATGGCACAGTAGGAATATATATTTGTGGGTGATACATTAAACAAAACTTGAGTTTCTAAAAGTTTTTTTTATATCTTATGCTTATTTTTAGAAATTTCCTACAGCAAGTAAAAGAAATGATCCTATTAACATACATGTATCCCAAACTCTTATGCACATCTGTATCTGTATTCTAATCCATACTGTAACATGTTCAGAATTCAGCTTAATGTATTTCCACACTTTTCAAACCATACATAGAAGTAGAGCATTTTTTTAACCTTCATGTAATAGATATGTTACAAAATATTTACCGTAAATTAAAATGTGTAACTGTAATTCCATATTCTTGTTGAATACGATATTCATTTCAGAAATTCTACTTTTTAGTTTCCAGTTGGTCTTTAATAATTGGTGCTTAGAATTTAAAAGTTGACTTTTTATGGGTTTACACTACTGTGATATAGTTTATAAGAAGATTGGAAGCAAAAGTTGTGCTATAATAATTCAAATGTGATTTCCTTTGCCTTTAGGTATAAATCCTTCTAAGAATTATTCAAATATTTACTTCACAATAGTAACACTTTGGTGTACCTTTGGTCTTACTTGGATGGCTCTTTTTTTTGATTTGCTTTCACAAAATTTGGAAAAAACTAAAATAAAAATTACTTGCAATACATTATGGCCAACAGAAAGAAAGTCTTCTGGGAAAAGATCACATTTCTGGCCTTCTCTGCGAAGATAATCAAAGAGTATCTCAAACTGTTTTTTTAAATAGTGGGACAAAGTGATGCAAAAGAGAATAAACATTTTTTTTCCATTAACCTGCCATATGGATCACATTCACAGTGAAGCTTTGTAATTCATATTTTATTTTGAATTGTATTAAATAACCAGTTGAAAACACAAAATTTTAACTGTCTTCATTGAATCTTTCATTTTCAAAGGCTTTCATTATGCAACATTTGATATATACAAAATGACTTATGCAATCACGTAAGTTAAAAAGTATAATAAATTCCCATGAATCCACCATATAACTTGTGAAGTAGAATTAATGACAATACAATTGATACTACTTGTGTGAACCTCCCCAATACCATCCTCTTGGCTCCTCAGAGGCAACAATTATTTCGACCCATGTTAGTACATAATTACCAAGTTACTTTTTAAAGTAGTTACTCAATTTAGGCTCACACCAGAAGTTCATGTGAGTTTTCATTATTGTGTATTTTCACTTAAACTTGATACTGTCAGATTTAAAATTTTTACCCATATAAAGGGTAAAGAATGTGATCTCATTGTAGTTTTGATTTGTTTATTCCTGATTACCATAGAAGCTGAGTACTTTATACTTCTGGCTATTGTTGTTTTTTTCTTTTGTAGATTGCCTCTTCATGAATTTTGCTCACTTTTTTTTTTTTTACTGGGTTATTTGTCTTCTATTTAGTAATTTGCAGGAGTTACTTTATTTTTAATAAACTCTGAATACTAATCTATTTTCAGTTATATTTATTGTAGACATCATATCCACTTTGTTGTTCATCTTTCCACTTTTTATGGTATATTTTGATCAACAGAAGTTCTTAATTAAAATGTAGTTTTTCTAATACTATTTCCCATTTTGTTTAAAGATATTTTCGATTAATATATTTAACCAAATTAATTGAGAACCTAACCAACGTAAATGACTGCCCTGAAATGAGTGTGAGAAATACGATATAGTCACTGTCCTAACGGAAATTAAACATCAGCTAATATAAGGTGCAGAATAACGAAAGCCCGTTGTGTGCCATTCGCTGTGGCAAATGTTTTGAGTAACTAAAACATATTGAGAATTTATACGTAGAGTCTTTGCATTCATCATTTTATCTAATCCCGACAAAATCTTAGAAGTGGGTAAGTAATAACATTTCACAAATGAAGCAATAATCTATGATAATTTATCCAAGTCACTCAGCAACTAAGATGGCTAAACATAGTTCATTTAAGCATTGCAATGCCCCCAAGTCATCTTTCATATATTGTAAGAAAAACAGAAAATAATCCAAATCTAGCATTTACATTTTGAAGACTTGTTAAATACAGAGCACTGATTTATATCTTCTGGTGTTCATGAACTATTTATACAGATAAATGAGTACCATAATTAGGATCAAAATGCTTTGAGATCAAAGGAGGAAAAGCCTAGGTTATGACTGAAGAGAACTGGAATCAGCATCCACAGGAAGGTAGCTGTGATATGAGTCTAAATCACCTGAAGACTCTCACAGGTGAATCAGGCTGGGATGGTTGGGGTAAAGAGAGAGGACTTGACAGTGCCCAGAAAATGGAGGGCTGAAAAGATACTAGTAGGGCAAGAGATGAAGTTGAGGACACAAGCAGTTGAAAGTTAAAAAAAAAAAAACAACAGGGAAATATTTCCCAAACAAAATTAGAAGATCAATAATCAAAAACTAATGAAATGGGCATATATGACTTATCTGACAGAGAATTCAAAATAGCTATCACAAAGATGTGTTCTACAAGATCAGGAGAACAACCTGACAAAGTGAAAACTTCAACAGAAATAGAAATATAAACAAGGACCAAACAGAAATAATGGAGCTAAATAAAATAACAAATGAAAAAATTCACTGGAGGAGTTCAACAACAGGCTTATTATTGAGTTCCACAATAAGCAGAATTAAGTATTAAAAACCTTGAAGGCCAGTCACTGGAACTTACCCAGTTAAAGAAGCAAAAAGAAAAAAATAATGAAAAATACTGTAGAAAGCTTAAGGAGAATATGGGACACCAACAAACAGATGAATAGATACACTATGGGAGTTCTGGAGACAGAGAGAGAAAAAGGGGCAGAAATCTTTTCAAAGATATAACGGCTGAAGATTTCTTAAACCTGGGAAGGAAATGCACATCCAGATCCATGAAACCCTACAGAATTTTAATGTGATGAATCCAAAGAAATCTACACCTAGACACTTAATAATCAAATTGTCAAAAGTCAAAGACAAAAAAGTTTCTTTGTTGCTTTTTTGAGGCATTTATCTAATAAAAACATTACCACTGACATACATCTTAGAAATATGTGGAAGAAATTTGTGAATGTTGTTTGGAAGGATGAAGCAAAGAGATTCAAGAGCAGGACTGTATATAAAGAAAAGTATATTTCAATTTCTACCATTGTTTTGAATTTAGAAAAAGTCGTCCTTAATAGGTATACAATAATTTTTTGTATGTAACGAGAATGCCTAAGTGTGTGTGTGTTAGTTGCCCAGTTGTGTCAACTCTTTGCGACCCCATGGACTGCAACCTGCCAGGCTTCTCCATCCGTGGAATTCTCCAGGCAAGAACACGAGTGAATTGCCATTCCCTTCTCCAGGGGATCTTCCTGACTCAGGGATCGAACCCATGTCTCCCACATTGCTGGCAGACTCTTTACTGTCTGAGCCACAAGACCTACTCTCAAAGAGAGAATTTTGGAAGCAGCAAGAGAAAAGCAATTTGTCACATACAAGGGAACCTCCATAAGATCATCATCAGTTTTCGCAGCAGAAACATTACAGACTGAGATGATATATTCAAAGTGCTGAAAGAAAAAAAAAAGCTGTCAAACAAGATTATTATATATACCTGGCAAAATTGTCTTTCAAAAGTGAACGAGAGATAAAATCTTTCTCAGACCAAAAAAATGCTGAGGGAGTTAATCCCCCCTAGATCTGCTCTAACTCAATAGCAAGTTAAAAACATCCTATTTTTAAAAACAGGCCAAGGACTTGAATAAGTATTTCCTTGAAGAAGACATGCAAATTACCAAAATTACATATGAAAAGATGCTCAAAATTACTAAATGTAAATTAAAAATCCACAAGATACCACCTCATATCTGTTAGGATGGTTATTATAAAAAAAATAATGTTAGCAAGGATATGGAGAAATTGGAACCTTTTTACACTCTTGGTACAAAAGTGAAATATTGCAGCCTCTGTGTAAAATAAAAAGTTTCCTCAAGAAACTGAAAATATAAACATCATATGATTCAGTAATCCCACCTCTGGATATTTATCCAAAAGAATTGAAATCAGGATCTCAAAGAGATTTTTTTACTCCTAAGTTCAATGCAGCATTATTCACAGCAGCTAAGATGTGGAAATAACCTAAATGTCAATGATGGATAGATATATAAAAAAATGTGATATGTATAATAGAATATTTTTCAGCCTTAAAAAAAATTCTGCCATATGTGACAATATGAACAAACCTTAAGGGCATTATACTAAGTGAAATAAGCCAGTTACAGAAGGACAGATACTGCATGATTCCACTCATAGGAGATATCTAAAGTAGTCAAACACATGGAAGCAGAGAGTAGAGTGGTGATTGCCCAAGGCTGGAGGGGGAAATGGTGAATTGTTATTCAATGGGTATATAAAGATTCAGTTATAGAACATGATTTAATTCTAGACATCTACTGAACAACATTGAGCCTTTGGTTAACAATATTGCACTTTACACTTAAATTTCTGTTGAGAGTAGATCTCATATTAAATATTTTTACCACCATGATTCCCTTACTAAACTACAGATATCATTAGAGGCATTTGTTTGGGAACAGAAACTACACCTCTCTCTCTCCCTAGTCGTTAAGTCGTATCTGACTCTTGCGACCCCATGGACTGTAGCTTGCCAGGCTCCTCTGTCCACGGGATTCTCCAGGTAAGAATACTGGAGTGGGTTGCCATTTCCTCTTCCAGGGGGCTATTCCTGACCCAGGGAACTAATCTGGTCTCCTGCACTGCAGGCAGACTCTTTACCGAAGCTACATAAAGCAATAGAGTTACAAATCAAGCAAACTTTCCAGAATGAAAAAGGGAATAATTAAAACACAATAAAGGAAATAAATAATAAATAATTATTTATTAATAAATAATTAAAACAGAATAAAGGAAAGACAGCAAGGTTGAAGAAGACAATACCAATAAATAAAAATCAGTTGTATTTCTATACACTAACAATGAAAAATCTCAAAATGAAATTAATAAAACAATTTCCTTTACAATTTCAGGAACAAGAATAAAATACTTAGGACCAAATTGAATCGAGAAAGTTCAAGATTTGCACAGTGAAAGCTACAAAACATTAATGGAAAAAAAAGACCTAAATAAGTAGAGAGATTTATGTTTACATATTGAAGACAATGTTGTGAGATTAAAAATAGTATTAAAATTGATCTACAGATTGAATGTGCAAATTTTCTTATGAAAATTTCAACCACTTTTTTTGCAGAAATTAATCAGCTAATAGTAAAATTTATGTGGAAATTTAAGGAACTCAGAGTAGTAAAAACAATCTTGAAAAAGAGCTTGAGGACTCACTATACCTGGATTAAAAAATTACAAAGTTACAGCAATGGTACTCACGCAGGATAGATACGTAGATCAACAGAAGTGAGAATGGAGAAATAAATTGGCCATAGATGAATGGGTTTATTTTTTAAAGTGTTGATACATGTTTTCTAGAGTAGTTATAAGTTTACAGAAAAATTGCACAGAGAATAGAGTAGAGAGAGTTTCCAGATACCACTTATCTCACTGCACTGCTTTCTCTATTATTAACATCTTGCATTAGTGTCGTACAATTGTTAAGGTTAATGAACCTGTATTTATACCTTTTACTAATTAATGTCTGTGGTTTACATTGGGGTTCATTCTTTGAATTGTACCCTCTTCAGTGGCCAATTTTAAGTGATTTGATACTTTCTATATATTCCAAACATTTTACATTATATTTTTGCAGTCTAATACCAAAGACAATTTCCAAGTTAGTAGAAAATGATTTAGGACATCTAAAGTATAAATTCTAAAGAGGTGACTTTGAAAGACTATGACTACCATAATGAATAAGTTTGCAAACAAAAATGTGAGCAATTTCCAGTGAATATCTCCTTCACATCCAGGCAAATTCCTTAATTAATATACAAAATCAAACTCTTTTAGTTGGTTTTACAACTTCTTCACCTCTTTCAATAAACAGACAAAAATTAATGTTCTACATGTCTTTCTTTTAATATGAGACCTAATAAATTATAATGCTTAGAAATATTAATTCTTTGAAATTGATCATTAACTATAAACATTTCAGAATACTTTATACAATTTATCATAGCTTCTAGCTTGGTTTCCATATTAGGGAGAAATATATAAAGAAATATATATATTTATAAAGTAACTATTAATATAAAGAGATTTATTATAAGGAATTGGCTTATAAGACTCTGGAGCCTGGTAAGTCCCATGATCTGCTGTCAGCAACCTAAAGACCCACAAGAGCCAGTGGCGTAGTTTCAGTCTGAGTCAGAAGGGCTAAGAACCTGGAGAGTCAATATCCCAGTTCAAAAACAGTCAAAGAGAGAGAACAAACTCCTCCCCACCTCGCATTTTGTTTTATTCAGACCTGCAACACATTGGATCAGGTCCATTCACATTGGGGAAAGCAGGTTGCTTTACTCAGTCTACTCATTCAAACATTAATCTCATTCAGAAACTCCCTCAACAGGCACACTTAGAATAACGTTCAGCTAGGTAAACATTGATATATAGGTACCCCACGTGTCAGCCAAGTTGACGCATACAATATTACCCACCACTGTTTCCATCTGAAAATGACCTATTAAAAGATCAGTTCATTTCTATAACATTTAACATTTCAATGAAGTTGTATAGAAGCCTCTATTAGTCATTTATAGGAATGTATTCATGCACTTTATAAGGTAAATATAGTTATTTTCCTCATTTTACTGACATGGAAATTAAAGGTAAGTAGCTTTCCCAGTTGGGCTTCCCTGGTGGCTCAGATGGTAAAGAATCAGCCTGCAATGCAGGAAATCAGGGTTTGATCCCTGGATCGGGGAGATCCCCTGGAGAAGGGAATGGTCTGGCCTGGAGAATTCCATGGACAGAGGAGCCTATTGGACTACAGTCCATGGAGTCAGAACAGAGAGAGTCAGACATGATTAAGCGACACATACACACGCACACACAACTCTCCCAGTTAGAGGTGTGTGTGTGTGTGTGTGTGCGTGTGCATGCGTGCGTGTGTGTGTGTGCGCGCACGCACACCTCTCCCAGTTAGTAAATGATAGGATTGTGGTTCAAATTCTGATCTATTTAACATAAGAGATATCACCCTTAATCAAATCACCCTAACTGGAGTACGGAAGGCACGTTTGAGGGCTGTGTATTAGAGGCTGGAAGAGAATTACAAGACTGTGGCAGTGCAGATAAAGATCTTGGAATTATTCTAGTGCTTTTATGAAGGAAAACCAAAAGACTAGGTAGCATTTATTTATCTATCTATCTATTTATCTAGCTTTGGTGGGAGACGTTGGGGTGGTATGAATAAAGAATGCAAGGAGTCAAGAATGACTGAGGTTTCCAGCTTTCCAGCTGGGGGTAACTTCTACTCCAACTACCCACATTAGCACATCTGAGTCTCATTAAGTAATACTAAGAACAGACTGCATTTGTGCAGGATAGGAGACATAAAGGGTTTTCAGAGAGTGTCTTTTATTGGTTCATAGAAACTACACATAGTGCAATTGAGAAGTGGACAGTCTTGGTCGTAACAGATTTTCCTTTCTCTCCCAAGGTGGTAGACAAATAACTGGGTCTTGCCAGGATGCTATCATCAACATATGAGTTGAGTTTGTAACAGAGGAAACTATGGGAGGGATCAGCTTTAAGAAGTACTTCCCCTGGGACTTCCCTGGTGGTCCGTGGTTAGGAATCTGCCTGCCAATGTAGGAAACATGGGTTTGAGTCCTGTCTGGGAAGATTCCACATGCCACAGGGCCACTAAGCCCCCAAGCCGCAACTACTATAGCATGCGCTCTGGAGCCCCTGCTCTTCAACGAGAAAAGCCACCGCAGTGAGGAGCCTGTGCACTGCACTTAGGGAGTAGCCCCCACTAGCTGCAAACTGAGAAAGCCCATGGGCATCAACGAAGATCCAGCGCAGCCAAAAATAAATAAAAATTTAACAAAAGAAGTGCTTCCTTATCTTATTATCTCTGTACATATGGCTAAGAACAGGAGAAGAAATGTGGTGCCTACTGACATTTGCCAGTCCTATAATTCATTCTGACTGAAAAATTTATTGACTTTCTTTTGAGATATTCATTAATTGTTACTAAGTTAATACAACAAAAAACTTTTTTTCTTTCTAAAAGAAGCATATCCTCACTATTGGGAGTATGACATCACTGAGACACATTGAAATTGGCTAAGGCCCTTTAGCCAAGTACAAGAACCCCACACTGGCCAAGATGCTCTGGATAAAGTTCATTACTTAACCAACCAGATTACAAAAGCAAAGCACCTCCTTCTAATTTCTTAGATGTTATCTGCAATGATGCCTTTAGCTTTTTAGGTATTTTGACTTATCAGTGAAGGCCTGCCAATACCTTAAAGAAAGTATTAGACGAGAAGGCTGAGTTTGGAAGGGCATCCTTAAATCAAAATTTAGAACTTTCTTGGCTAAATGTTCCAGTATATTTTAAATTCAGCTGTAGAGCTGTGCATCTAGGGCATTTTTTTAAAGGGCTTTAGAGACATGGGCCCCTTCTATTTTTGGAGGCTCTTAATTTATTAAAGAAATTAAAAATGCCAAAATAGCTATAATACTTGAAGAATAATGTGTCTACAGTTAATACCTTAATACTTTTAATACAGAAATATAGTGCAACATAATTATGCTATTTAAAAGATAATTACATTTCCCAAAGCTATATATTCATAATTCATGTTGGAGTTGGACTCTCATTTATGGGACACAGCATAAAAATGTAGGATGAAAGTCAGTCTTTCTATGTGTTCAGTGTACCCCATTTGGAGACCAATATTTGAGGCCCTTCAAAAATGTGGATCTCAAATAAATGGTCTGAGATCCTCATTTGGACAGAGCTAGGCCAACTTACTTGACCCAAGAAAATACTTCACAAATAGACCTCAGACTAAGTTGGCAAGTGATGATACTATGTCTGAGACATTCCTGTCCCCTTTCATCAATTATCCTTCTGAGAAACATTTTTAGTAGCATATTTTCAGTGTTTATCAAACCAGTTCAGTCAGTTCAGTTGCTCAGTCATGTCTGACTCTTTGCAACCCCATGGACTGCAGCACGCCAGGCTTCCCTGTCCATCACCAACACCTGGAGCTTACTCAAACTCATGCCCATTGAGTTGGTGATGCCATCCAACCATCTCATCCTCTGTTGCCTCCTCCTCCTCCTGCCTTCAATCTTTCCCAGCATCAGGGTCTTTTCCAATAAGTCACTTCTATGCATCAGGTGGCCAAAGTATTGGAGTTTCAGCTTCAGCATCAGTCCTTCCAATGAACATTCAGAATTGATTTCCTGGTTGGATCTCCTTGCAGTCCAAGGGACTCTCAAGAGTCTTCTCCAACACCACAGCTCAAAAGCGTCAATTATTTGGTGCTCAGCTTTCTTTATATAGTCCAACTCTCACATCCATACATGACCACTGGAAAAACCATAGCTTTGATTAGATGGACCTTTGTCAGCAAAGTAATGTCTCTGCTTTTTAATATGCTGTCTAGGTTGGTCACAACTTTCCTTCCAAGGAGTAAGTGTCTTTTAATTTCATAGCTGCAATCACCATCTGCAGTGATTTTGGAGCCCCCCAAAATAAAGTCTGTAACTGTTTCCATTGTTTCCCCATCTGTTTGCCATGAAGTGATGGGATCAGATGCCATGATCTTAGTTTTCTGAATGTTGAGTTAAGCCAACTTTTTCACTCTCCTTTCACTTTCATCAAGAGGCTTTTTAGTTCTTCTTCACTTTCTGCAATAAGGGTGGTGTCATCTGCTTATCTGAAGTTATTGATATTTCCCCGGGCAATCTTGATTCCAGCTTGTGCTTCATCCAGCCCAGCATTTCTCATGATGTACTCTGTTTATAAGTTAAATAAGAAGGGTGACAATATACAGCCTTGATGAACTCCTTTCCCAATTTGGAACCAGTCTGTTGTTCCATGTCCAGTTCTAACTGTTGCTTCTTGACCTGCATACAGATTGCTCAGGAGGCAGGTCAGGTGGTCTGGTATTCCCATCTCTTGAAGAATTTTCCACAGTTTATTGCGATCCACACAGTCAAAGGCTTCGGCATAGTCAATAAAGCAGATGTTTCTCTGGAACTCTCTTGCTTTTTCAATGATCCAACGGATGTTGGCAATTTGATCTCTGGTTCCTCTGCCTTTTCTAAATCCAGTTTGAACATCTCGAAGTTTGCAGTTCACATACTATTGAAGCCTGGCCTGGAGAATTTTGAGCATTACTTTGCTAGAATGTGAGATGAGTGCAATTGTGCAGTGGAAAAAACATTCTTTGGCATTGCCTTTCTTTGGAATTGGAATGAAAACAGCTTTTCCAGTTCAGTGGCCACTGCTGAGTTTTCCAAATTTGCTGGCATATTGAGTACAGCACTTACACAGCATCATCTTTTAGGATTTGAAATAGCTCAACTGGAATTCCATCACCTCCACTAGCTTTGTTCGTAGTGATGCTTCCTAAGGCCCACTTGACTTCACATTCCAGGATGTCTGGCTCTAGGTGAGTGATCACACCATCGTGGTTATCCAGGTCATTGAGATCTTTTTTGTATAGGAAGTCAAGAGATATATGCAGTAACCTTTTATACCTGCAGATACCTTTTATATATTTTTGCCAACTCTTCTTAATATCTTCTGCCTCTCTTAGGTCTATACCATTTCTGTCCTTTATTGTGCCCACGTTTGCATGAAATGTTCCCTTGGTATCTCGAATTTTCTTGAAGAGATCTCTAGTCTTTCCCATTCTATTGCTTTCCTCTATTTCTTTGCATTGATCACGGAGGAAGTCTTTCTTATCTCTCCTTGCTATTCTTTGGAACTCTGCATTCAGATGGGTATATCTTTCCTTTTTTCCTTTGCCTTTCGCTTCTCTTCTTTATGCAGCTATTTGTAACACCTCCTCAGACAACCATTTTGCCTTTTTCCATTTCTTTTGCTTGGGGATGGTCTTGACCAGTTGCCTCCTATACAATGTCATGAGCCTCCATCCATAGTTTTTCAGGGACTCTGTCTATCAGATCTAATCCCTTGAATCTATTTGTCACTTCTACTGTATAATCACAAGGGATTTGATTTAGGTCATACCTGAATGGTCTAGTGGTTTTCCCTATTTTCTTCAATTTAAGTCTGAATTTGGCAGTAAAGAGTTCATCATCTGAGCCACGGTGAGCTCCTGGTCTTGCTTTTGCTGGCTGTATAGAGTTTCTCCATCTTTGACTACAAAGAATATAATCAATCTGATTTCGGTATTGACCATCTGCTGATGTCCATGTGTAAAGTCTTCTCTTGTGTTGTTGGAAGAGGGTGTTTGCTATGACCAGTGTGTTCTCTTGGCAAAACTCTGTTAACCTTTGACCTGCTTCACTTTGTACTCTAAGGCCAAATTTGCCTGTTACTGCAGGTATCTGTTGACTTCCTATTTTTGCATTCCAGTCCCCTATGATTAAAACAACATCTTTTTTGGGTGTTAGTTCTAGAAGGTCTTGTACATCTTCACAGAACAGTTCAACTTCAGCTTCTTCAGCTTTACTGTTTGGGCCATAGACTTGGATTACTGTGATGTTGAATGTTTTACCTTGGAAACGAACAGAGATCATTCTGTCGTTTTTGAGATTGCACCCAAGTACTGCATTTTGGACTCTTTTGTTGACTATGATGGCTACTCCATTTCTTCTAAAGGATTCTTGCCCACAGTAGTAGATATAGTGGTCATCAGAGTTAAATTCGCCCGTTCCAGTCCATTTTAGTTCACTGATTCCTAAAATGTTGATGTTCATTCTTGCCATCTCCTGTTTGACCACTTCCAATTTACCTTTACTCATGGACCTAACATTCAAGGTTTCTATGCAATATTGTTCTTCACAACATTGGACTTTACTTCCATCACCAGTCACATCCACAACTGGGCATTGCTTTCGCTTTGGCTCCATTTCTTCATTCTTTCCCGAGTTATTTCTCCACTCTTCTCCAGTAGCATATTGGGCGCCTACTGACCTGGGGAGTTCATCTTTCAGTTCATATCTTTTTGCCTTTTCATACTGGTCATGATGTTCTCAAGGCAAGAATGCTGAAGTGGTTTGCCATTCTTTTCTCCAATGGAACAGATTTTGTCAGAAATCTCCACCATGACCCGTCCTTCTTGGGTGGCCCTACAGGGCATGGCTCATAGTTTCATTGAGTTAAGACAAGGCTGTGGTCCATGTGATCAGTTTGATTAGTTTTCTGTGATTGTGGTTTTCATTCTTTCTGCCCTCTGAGGGATAAGGATAAGAGTCTTATGGAAGCTTCCTGATGGGAAAGACTGACTTTGGGGATACTGGGTCTTTTTATGATGGGTGGGCCCATGCTGGGTAACTCTTTAATCCAATTTTCTGTTGATGGGCAGGCTGTGTTCCCTCCCTGTTATTTGACCTGAAACCAAACTATGATGGAGATAATGAAGAAAATGGTGACCTCCTTCAAAAGGTCCCCTGCACACACTGCCACACTCAGTACCCCTGACCCATGCTTCCACCAGGGACTCCTGTATACTCACAGGGAAGTCTGGGTCAGTTTCTTGTGGGGTCACTTTTCCTTTCTCCTGTGTCCTGGTGTGCACAGGGTTTTGTTTGTGCCCTCCAAGAGCCTGTTTTCCCAGTCCTATGTAAGTTTTGGAGACTCAATGGTGGGGTTAATGGTGACCTTCTCCAAGAGGGCTTATGCAACATCCAGGTATGCTGCATCCAGAGCCCCTGCCCCTGGGGCAGGCCACTGCTGATCCGTTGAGGAAACACTCAAACACTCAAAGGCAGGTCTGGATCAGTCTCTGTGGGGTCTCCTTGTGCACACAGGTTTTGGTTGAGCCTTCTGAGCTTCTCTGGCAGGTATGGGGTTTGATTCTAAGCGTGATTGTGCCCCTCCTACCATCTTGCTGGGGCTTCTCCTTTGCCCTTGGATGTGGGGTATCTTTATTGATGGGATCCAACATTCTCCTTTGATGGTTGTTCAGCAGTGTGTTGTAAATTTGGAGTTCTCACAGGAGATGAGCACACATCCTTCTACTTCACCATCTTGTAGGTTTATCAAACCAATAAATCCCAAAGGAAATCATTCCTGAATATTCACTGGAAGGACTGATGCTGAAGCTGAAACTCCAATACTTTGGCCACCTGATGCGAAGAACTGATTCATTGGAAAAGACCCTGATTCTGGGAAAGATTGAAGGAAGGATGCGAAGGGGACGACAGAGGATGAGATGGTTGGATGGCATCACCTAGTCAATGCACACGAGTTTGAGCAAGCTCCAGGAGTTGGTGATGGACAGGAAGCCTGACATGCTGCAGGCCATGAAGTGGCAAAGAGTCAGACACAACTGAGCGACTGAAAACTCAACTGATTGAGGCAGTTACTCTCAAAGAGGATGGTTATAGGCTCCTGTACTCTTAGGCATTAAATAGTATTGCAAATATACAGTAACCATTCTTCAATTTTAGAAGTATAATGGACAGATCAGCTTCTTTGAATTCAGAATACACTGCATCATAAAATTAGTAATTAAAAATACGCATCAAGTGCATGAATCTGAAAGTACTATTATAAGAAAGTTGGACACGGCTCAGACAGTAAACAATCCACCTGCAATGAAGAAGACCTGGGTTCGATCCCTGGGCCGGGAAGATCCCCTGGAGGAGGAATCCAGTATTCTTGCCTGGAGAATCCCATGGACAAAGGAGCCTGGTGGGCTATAGTCCCTGGGGTTGCAAAGAGTCGGACACAACTGAAGTGACTCAGCACAGACGCATGTACTAAGGGATGGGCTCTTTGCCCATGGGAAGTAGCGGCTACAACAACCCTAAAGGAAGCTGAAAAGTCAATGTTTGGCCAGCCAGTCACTAAATGGACTTCACACCAGGGTCAGGCTTTAGTAAGTTTTAAGGGAACAGAATGGCTATCTCCTTGAAGGTTGATTCAAGTTCAGGCTATGCTTTTAGAAAACCCAGTGGTTACTATGAAGCCTGTGGCACACTAAATCCTTCCACTCTGCTACCTACAGAAATGGAGCCCCTGGCACATGACTGTACAGAAATCATAGATGCAATCTAGTCCAGTAGTCCTGACTTGGGAAGTGAGCGTCTCCCAAATGCCAGAGAGAAATGGTTCACAGACTGGAGCAGTTTTATCAGAGAGGGGGAGAGAGGCTGGCAGGATATACAGTAACCTCACAGACCTATGTCATAGAAACAAGAAGTCTACCCCCAGGGATTTTTTCCCAAAGGCAAAGCTGATGGCCTTCACCCGAGCCTTAACAATCAGGACAGGGAAGATCTTAAATGTTTACACAAGACTTCCAGCAGGCGTATGCCATTCTACACACACATGGGGCTATTTGAAAGAAAAAAGATGTTTACTATAGAGAATAAACAGATGAAACATGGTTTAAGCATACTGATGCTCTTAGAAGCAATACAGCTCCAAAAACCTGTTTTTGTAATGGCAGTGATTCATTACAGGGGTCACCAAAAGGGGGATGGGGAAGTAAGAAAGGGAAACAATAGGCTTCCCAGGTGGCGCCAGTGGTAAAGAACCCGCTTGCAAATTCAGAAAGGGGAACAAGGGTACAAAACTGCCAAAAAGGCGGCCCTAGAACGAGGAACTTGGCCACTACTACTCACACCTCGAAAGCCAGATCCATCCAATTATTCCCCAGTCCACACAAAGGAAGGATTAGACAAAGCCCAAAGAGGGGGCTTCAGCAGAGACCGAGGAGGCCCGATGTGGCTAGTTAATGAATGAGCAGAATACTGATCTCCCCAAACTGCAGTTTGTCAAGCCATCAGGGAGGCTCACCGGAAGCCCTGTGTAACTGGTTAGTTGAGGTCATGGTAACTCCTGGCATGAAAAGTACAGTCAGATAGTTGAGACATGCCCCATCTACACAATGAACAATTCCAACACCAGACCCCCCGTAGGCCCTCAGAGAATTCTCATTCAGACAAGAGGGACATATGCTGGGGAAGACTGGCTTATTGATTTCACATGCCAAGGATACCAGGCAATTTCAGTTCTCTCTTGGTGCTAGTAGACAAATTTGAGTGGACAGAAGCATTCCCTGCTAGAACTGGAGTGGCAGCTGAAGTGGCTAAGGCTTTACTAAGACATATTTCCCAGTCTGGAGTTCCCAGGATCCCTACAAGCAGGAATGGTCCAGCATCGGTGTCTGAAGTGAAAAGGGGATAATGAGTGCCCTGAGCATAAAATGGACTTGGTGCTCAGCCTGGAGACCCCAGGTCACTGGGGAAAGTAGAGACATCCAGTCAGACCTTGAAATGGGCCATCACCAAGCAATGTCAGGAAACTCAATAAAATTGAATTCAGTTGCTTCGCATTGCCCTGTTCTGTGTGCGGTTAGCCCCAAGGGATAAGTGAAGTGCACTTGAACTCCTTATGGTAGATCCATTCCCTAAGCCTGAGAAAAGGGACACTTTAATCCCCTTGAAATGGAACAACTCAAATATGCCCTTCAGTTAGGAGCAACCACGAAGGCCCTCATGGAATATGGTAACCAGGTATGGCCCACACCCTCTGACCTGGCCGTGCACCCATTCCAGCCAGGAGACTGGGTGAACCTGAAAACCTGAAAGACCAGCAGCCCAAGAGATCAGCTCACTCCTAAGAGGATTAACCCTACTTGGTGACCCCAACCACCCGTTCTACCTGGAATTGCAGGGGTCACTCCATGGGTGCAACATACTTGAGTGAAGAGACCCCCGAGCCCCAACCTCCAGAAAGACAACCTGGGGCATCCTCTCCCTCCCTCCCCCACCCCCACCCCCACTGACTACTGGTGTGAATTTCTCTCTGATCTGAAGCTTCTCTTCTGAAAACAACAAAAATGTGACCAGGGCTACTGAGGCCAGGGCAGTGATCCTCGACAGCAGGGCACACTGGTGCCTTCAGGCAAAAGATGCCTTCATTTTTAGGACAAATTTGACAATGTGACCATTATTTTCTTGCTAATACATGGGCCAAGCATCTAAACTTGTCTGGTGTCCTTCGTCTTCAAAAAGTTAACCAATGGTGGTCACTCAGGGATAAAACAGCTTGGGCTGAGGCCTGGTGACCATCACACACATCTAAAGGCAGCTGGGGAGAAGCTCGGCTCCTCCACCTGGGGTTCTGACGTTGCCCAAACGCAGCAGGAAGACAGACTTGCGTCCCACAGCACCCTCAGGAATGAGGAGCAGGACGAGCGGCAGAGGAGGGACTTGTCACCAGCAAAGCCCATTAACAATTCTCAGGCAGTAGAGAGTCTGGAAAATAAAATGAAGTCTAACCTTTTTTTCTCTTTTCCTTGGTGCCACCTCTAGTTTCACTTGCTCATGGGGTGCTGCGTGTGCAGAGGCCTCGTACCTGGCCCTTCAGACCAGAGCTCTTGCTGTGAACTGTCTCTGCTCCCTGGTGAGAGCTGAAGCTCTGCGCACCGCGCTGCACCTGGAGCCTGGACAGCACAGCTGTGCTCACCTGTGCGAACCCCGCCCCCTTCTCCTGCTGATGAGACCCCTAGGAAGCCGCCCCGCCCACCACCAGGGCGAGCACGTGCTCTAGGGAGTAAAACTTTCTTTTGCTTCTGAACCGAACTCCCCAAGGAGAAATGCTAGGCTGGGCATTACTCGTCAGTCATAGATCCGTGAACAGGTAGGTCTGGGGACTCCTACCACCATTGCTCTCCATTCTGAGAAGCTGAGTATACAGACAGTGACCAGATCACTTAGGCCAATAGAACTCTGACCCACAACCTTTGCAGCAATCAGCCCAGAGTGGCCAGGCTTTGACCAATGACTGCTAACTACCCTAATGTTCCACCCTACTTTCAAGTCAGGACTAATCAGAGTAAGCCAAACATGTACTCCCCAAAGCAATCACAGAAGATGCCTTGCTTCTAATTAGCCTGCCTCCACCTCTCACGCCTACAGTCTTCAATCAGAGCACACCTGAAGTCTTCACCTCTTTTTTTCAGTCTAAAGCTTCTCCATTTCGCTTGCCTGCCTTTGAGACTCTGCCAAACACAAGTAATGTTGGATAAGCCCCTTGCTCTAGTAAACTCTAGATAAACCACTCGTTTGTTCTGTTGTTGTGTTGTGTTAGTCGCTCAGTCTTTGCGACCCCATGGACTGTAGCCCACCAGGCTCCTCTGTCCATGGAATTCTTCAGGCAAGAATCCTGGAGTGGATTGCTGTTCCCTTCACCAGGGAATCTTCCCAACCCAGGGATCAAACCTGGGTCTCCCACATTGCAGACAGATTCTTTATTGTCTGAGCCACCAGGGGAGCATCCCTGTTTGTTCTCAGTGGCCTTTATTTATTTCCACAATTCTTATTGGCTAGGCCAGAGACTGATTTTTTGAGTAGAAACAAACAAGCGTGTTTAGGTGCCAGGCATTCTGGCAGCCATTTAAGGAGCTCTCTGGAAAACACAGCAGCCCAGCCCCTGGGGATGCTGTGGAAAGTTGCAGCCCCTCCTGAAGATGCGGGGGAGGGACAGGAGAGGGAAGCTCTGGTGGAAGAGGAGAACCTTTATTCCCTTTCATCTTAGTATGCATGCTACCTGGGCATCAGTTCCCTGGCTCACTACCAGACAAATTTGCTTGTTGTACCATAATTGCATTTTTGTTATGACCAAGCAGGCAGGAGAACAATAGGCCTTTATAAATATTTCTGAAACCAGAAGACAGAGGTTTGTTGTCCTCCTCCCTCTATATCTTATCTGTAAGAACCTCCCAAAAAAGGAGAGGGCTGCAGGGTTCCTCTCTGTCCTTTCACCCCCTGATCCTGGGAATCTGCTTGGGCAACAAGGCCTCCGGTTGGCACTCTGGTCAGATTTGATGCATGTGCCTCAGTCCACTTGGCTACTACAACAAAATACCACAGATGGGAGGAGACGGGTTTATAAACAAAACGCCAGAAATTTATTTCTCACAGTTCTGGAGGCTGGAAGGCTGAGCCAGGGTGGCAGCACGGTCAGGTGAGGGCCTTCTTCCTGATTTGTAGCCGGCACCTTCTTGCTGTGTCCTCATAAGGCCGAAGTATTCCTGACCCTTTTGAGTTGATTCCCCAACAAGGCTTCTCCTGGCTAGCGTTACTCAAGCCAATAGAATAAGGCCAGATTTGGTTTCAGAAGTAAAGGAAAGCTTCTTGGATCAAAGAATGGAGAGGTGCCAGATTGCTCAGCTCTAGACAGGGAAGGCCACTTTCAGAGCACAGGCTCAGCGGCTCAGCTCTAGAGCACAGGCCCACCTGGACAGGCCGTGGGCAGGGCTGCTTGATAGGGATCTGGCAGTGGGGAGGGGGAGGGGCGGAGTTCTCCTGGGGTCTGCACAGCTGTGCTGCTCAGGCTCCAGCTTGAAGTGCCCAGAGCAACACATCTCTGCACACAGCCCGTGGAGCTAAGGTCTTGGTGTAGCCGTTTTGCACTAGGAACTCTGGTCTGAAATGCTAGGGGCAAGGCCTCTGCAATGCAGCACCCTATAGGGACATGAAACTAGACTAAGCACAAAAGAAGAGGTTAGAGCTTATCTCCTACATTCCATCTTATTTTCCCCAGAGTTCCCAGTGGGTTCCCAGAATCCCAGAAGGGGCTGGGGTTCTCTTTTATAAGAGCACTGATCCCAAAGTAATTACCTCCTCAAGGCCTCCCTTACTAATACCCTCACCTTTGGAGGTTAGGAACTTCAACATATGAATTTGGGGGAGGGCACAAATATTCAGACCACAGTATCATGATTACAAAGGTCATGGTTTTTTAAGCAAGGCCAACGACCATGGTTGTGCTTCTGCACCAAGCCCTAAATAATACATTAGGTACAATGTGGGCCAAGAAACCCAAATAAAATCCTACTGGACTCTGGAGTGTTTGGGATACCCACTGGTAGCTCAGCTGGTAAAGAATCTGCCTGCAATAGGAGACCCTGGTTTGATTCCTGAGTTGGGAAGTTCCCCTGGAGAAGGGATAGGCTACCCACTCCAGTATTCTTGGGCCTCCCTGGTGGCTCAGATGGTAAAGACTCTGCCTGTAATGTGGGAGACTGGGTTTGATCCCTGGGTTGGGAAGATCTGCTGGAGGAGGGCATGGCAACCCACTCCAGTATTCTTGCCTGGAGAATCCCATAGACAGAGGTGCTTTGTGGGCTGCAGTCCATGGGGTCACAAAGAGTTGAACAAGACTGAGCAACTAAGCACAACACTTTCATCATCAGTCTTTCATCATCAGTCATTCCTCTGGGGTGGCAGAGGTGGACTGACTCTAGTCTAAGTTCTCTTCTGGGCAAAAGGACCCAGATCCCAGTAGAGGGGCTTCTGAGATCTGTATGAGAACCAGCCTTGCAGAAACCACAGGAGACCTTGAGGAGTTTCTTCAAGCAATTCTGAAATGCAGTTTTCAGTCATTCTGTTTTTGACTCAGAGGACTTGTAGGCTCTGGGCCATAGGACTAAGACGAATAGCTCTAATCTCTAAATATGATTGAATTTCCTTCTTCCCAGGACCTCTGTCCAATGTCTTTTGGGTGGCTTTCTCTTCCTCTTTGGATGATTTCCAAATGTCTTCTATCCTTAAACTTACTCTGGCTCTTCTATCTTTTAAGAATTTTTACAGGTCCAACGCTCATCTTTACATTAGATTTTTTATGTCTTTGACCCACAAAGTCAGGAATGGATGCCCTGGAAAATATGATCCATAGCCAGAAACTCATTTTCCCAAGAGCTTCTGTGTTCCCTGCAGAGCAAGCTATCTGTGAACAGCTACACTCTCACTATGCTTATTTTATTTTACTTTTTATTCAGAGTCTTAAAGAAGTCATCTTTGCTCCCATGCATCAAGTTCAATAGTGTGTCAGGCAGGCCTGCATCTTTTTGATTCAGTTCAGCCGCTGAGTCGTGTCCGACTCTTTGTGACCCCATGAATTGCAGCATGCCAGGCCTCCCTGTCGATCACCAACTCCCGGAGTTTACCCAAACTCATGTCCATCGAGTCGGTGATGCCATCCAACCATCTCATCCTCTGTCTTCCCCTTCTCCTCCTGCCCCCAATCCTTGCCAGCATCAGGGTCTTTTCCAATGAGTCAACTCTTCCCATCAGGTGGTCAAAGTATTGGAGTTTCAGCTTCAACATCAGTCCTTCCAATGAACACCCAGGACTGCTCTCCTTTAGGAAGGACTGGTTGGATCTCCCTGCAGTCCAAGGGACTCTCAAGAGTCTTCTCCAACACCATAGTTAAAAAGCATCAATTTTTTGGCGCTCAGCTTTCTTCACAGTCCAACTCTCACATTCCTACATGACCACTGGAAAAACCATAGCCTTGACTAGACGGACCTTTGTTGGCAAATTAATGTCTCTGCTTTTTAATATGCTATCTAGGTTGGTCATAACTTTCCTTCCAAGGAGTAAGCGTCTTTTAATTTCATGGCTGTGATCACCATCTGCAGTGATTTTGGAGCCCAGAAAAATAAAATCAGCCACTGTTTCCACTGTTTCCCCGTCTATTTCCCTGAAGTGATGGGACCACATGCCATGATCTTAGTTTTCTGAATGTTGAGCTTTAAGCCAACTTTTTCACCCTTTGCTTTCACTTTCATCAAGAGGCTTTTCAGTTCCTCTTCACTTTCTGTCATAAGCGTGGTGTCATCTGCATATCTGAGGTTATTAATATTTCTCCCAGCAATCTTGATTCCAGCTTGTGCTTCATCCAGCCCAGCGTTTCTCATGATGTACTCTGCATATAAGTTAAATAAGCAGGGTAACAATATACAGCCTTAACGTACTCCTTTTCCTATTTGAAACCTGTCTGTTGTTCCATGTCCAGTTCTAACTGTTGCTTCTTGACCTGCATACAGGTTTCTCAAGAGGCAGGGCAGATGGTCTGGTATTCCCATCTCTTGAAGAATTTTCCACCGTTTATTGTGATCCACAGTCAAAGGCTTTGGCATAGTCAATAAAGCAGAAATAGATGTTTTTCTGGAACTCTCTTGCTTTTTTGATGATCCAGCGGATGTTGGCAATTTATGGTTCCTCTGCCTTTTCTAAAACCAGCTTGAACATCTGGAAGTTCATGTTCACGTATTGCTGAAGTCTGGCTTGGAGAATTTTGAGCATTACTTTACTAACGTGTGAGATGAGTGAAATTGTGCGGTAGTTTGAGCGTTCTTTGGCATTGCCTTTCTTTGGAACTGGAATGAAAACTGACCTTTTCCAGTCCTGTGGCCACTGCTGAGTTTTCCAAATTTGCTGGCATATTGAGTGCAGCACTTTCACAGCATCATCTTTCAGGATTTGAAATAGCTCAACTGGAATTCCATCACCTCCACTAGCTTTGTTCGTAGTGATGCTTTATAAGGCCCACTTGACTTCAGATTCCAGGATGTCTGGCTCTAGTTGAGTGATCACACCATCGTAATTATCTGGGTCGTGAAGATCCTTTTTGTACAGTTCTTTTGTGTATTCTTGCCACCTCTTCTTAATATCTTCAGCTTCTGTTAGGTCCATACCATTTCTTTCCTTTATTGAGCCCATCTTTGCATGAAATGTTCCCTTGGTATCTCAAATTTTCTTGAAGAGACCTCTAGTCTTTCCCATTCTGTTGTTTTCCTCTATTTCTTTGAATTGACCATTGAGGAAGGCTTTCTTTTTGATTTGCCTCTATAAAAATGTACCCTACAATGAGGAAGCTAATATTAACTGCATCACCCCAACCACTGCCTTCCATTCAGCTTCATGGATGTCACCCTTCATTATGTAAATAGAGAATCTAATTATTTTGTAGCAGTGTCAGGATCAACTCTAAGGGAGCAAAATTCCCTTTCCCTAAAAGACCACTTTTGTTATCTATATGAGATTCCTCCCTCCCCAAATTCTCAGGGGGTGTCTGAGCAATTAGAGCATTCCATGGAGATTTGTATAAGGCCCACTCCTCTCCTGGGGTGCCAACTGGTAGGATAGCAGTTTTAAATAATTTTTACCTTACCTGGAAGGACCATGTCAGCTACCTAGTGGTAGGTTAATACATTCCATTACAGAATAAGGAGCAACTTATTTGCAAAGACATAAACATCCTAAATTTTGACTTGATTTGCTGTCCTTTCTCTGTTATGCCACTGTCAACACTTAGTACTTTATACTCCATAAAAGTATCACACATCACCACCTCTGCCAAAGAAACCAGTTTCCCAGTTAAAGAAATAAATCAATGGACTCACTTCTATGGGATGAGCTTGTATCTCACATATCCTTGTCCAGAGCAGCTGATCTGTTGAATGTGTGACCATGCATGGACCTGAAGATTCTAGCTGGAAACAAGTATTTTCCAAAGTTGTCCTGCCAATGCCATGTGTGTTCTGAACTCAAAACCTAATGCTCATTAAAAAACAATCCAAATTAAAAATGAGCATAAGACTTAGACATTTTTCCAAGGAAGACATAATAGGCACATAAAAAGATGATCAACGTCATTAAGCATCAGAGAAATGCAAACTAAAACCACAAGGTATCACCTCACACCTGTCAGAATGGCTATCATAAAAAACAAACCCCCAAATAACAAATGTTGGAGAAGAGGAAACCCTCGTAAAATCACAGTGAGAATGTAAATTGGAGCAGCCACTATTGAAAACAGTATGAAGGCTTCTCAGAAAACTGAAAATAGAATTATCCTATGACCCAGCAATTCCACTCCTGAGCATATATCCCCCAAAAGCCAAAACCACTGATTTAAAAAGATACAGGCACCCCAGCAGCATTGTTTACAGTTGCCAAGTATGGAAGAACTTAAGTGTCCATAACAAGACTAATGGGTAAAGAAGATGTGCTCTTTCTCTCTCTCTCATATGTATATATATATATTTGACTACCCAGTCATAAAGATGAATGAAATTTTTCCATTTGCAATTTGTATGGACTTGGCGGGTATTATGCTAAGTGAGGTAAGTCAGACAGACACATATAATGGAATCTAAAAATTACAGCGAACTAGTGAATGTATTAATAACAAAAAAGGAATTCACAGATATAGAGAACAAACTAATGGTGACTAGTGGTTACCAGTATAGGGAACAAACTAGTGGTTACTAGTAGGGAGAGGGAAGGTGAAAGGGGCCAGATATGGCTAAGGGATTAGGAAGTACAAACTATTATGTATAAAATAAGTATGCTACAAGGATATATTGTACAACACAAGGAATATAGCCAATATTTTATAATAGCTATAAATGGAATATAACCTTTAAAATTGTGAATTATTATATTGTACACCTAAAACTTGGGCTTCCCCAGTGGCTCAGCAGTAAAGAATCCATTTGCAGTGCAGGAAACACAGGAGATGTGAGTTTGATCCCTGGGTCAGGAAGATCCCTGGAGAAGGGAATGGCAACCTACTCTAGTATTCTTCCCTGGAGAATCTCAAGGACAGCGGTCTACAGTCCATAGGGGTCACAAAGAGTTGGACACAACTGAGGTGACTTAGCATGCATGCATGCATGCACACCTGAAACTTAGGCCAACTCATGCATTTTTCCCTTTTCACTCAGTACCTGCCATCTATGTCTACACTGATATCTATATCTATATTCATATCTATGTCTATATAGAGATAATTCTTACTTTGTTTTTTTATAAAAGGTCATAATAAGCGATATTTTATGATGTCAGTCTAAATTTCTTTTGTTTTCCATAAAAAGATATTGCTATAATATACAGATCTTACCTTTGAACAGAATAAATCTCTCAAGCCATTATTTTGGGTTAATGTACTTTTTGTTTGATGGGGATAAAAGATGCATAAAATATTAAGAAACTCTGGATTGATAATTATAAATAATGTATACAAGAATCAGAACCCAATGAAAATAGCTCTATACACATGCACATTTTGTACATGCCCACTTCTTTTACTAAAATACATGGTAGGAAAAGAAAGGAAACACAACTTTCAGAATAAGCCTCTACTGTATACAAATGCCAACTTGAATCCAAACTATCAAATTAAATAGAAGAGCAATCCAGGCAAGACCATAAAGATTCCAAATTAATAACAAGATTGAATAAGTGATGTCTTGATTGTCTTTTGTAGGATTTGAAACTAAAGACAGGAAGCAAATGACATGCAAATAATCAGATGATGATTTTTCCCCATAACATTTTCTTTCATTCAATAATACCTAGGAAAATGCTTTCTTTTAGAATCTGATTCTGAGAACAAATTAGAAATTAAAATAAAGCATATCTAAAATTATCACTTCTTTCAAGGAAAGAGTATAATTTAAATTACAAATATTGAGATTCTATTCATTTTTAGCACACAGCTGGAGGCTGAAAAATTCTCTTTCCCTTTGAACATTATCCTTTTTAAATGCCATAGTAAGTGTGATATTTTGCAGTGAGGTAATTCATCATTGCTACAGGTAGGAAACTTTTAAAATGAGAAAAGGAATAAATACATTACACAAAATAATTTAAAATGGGATTCAAATTTTGTTAACAAGGATACAGTGTGTTTCCTTGTACCAGGTATCTGTATTTCTGAGTTTAAAATTCTATGAATTCATTGCCTTTGTCATTAGAAATCTTGAGAGAACTCTTTTAAAAAGGAAAAGAAAATTACTAATGATTAAAATCATCCTAATATTGTAATACTATAACTTTTACACTCTTTTCTGGTCTTGTCATTTATTTGTCATGATTGCAATCTACTTGTATGAAGAGGTACAGCTGAAAGAGCACAAACATTGCAATCAAAACGAAGTAAGCAGAGACCAATAACACAATAAACACATTGTGATTTATCACAAGAATGCAATTTAACTGTGCTTATTAGAGCATGAAATAACAAAAAATATTTAACATTATCAGACATTAAATGATTTGATATTTATCTAATATAAATTAACCAGCAAACATTTAAAGCATAGTAATCAGAGAATAAACTGAATAAGTATAATTGGAGGGCTACACTCTGGGTTTAAGATGACATTTGGTTAACTGTCTCTGATGCAGCTTCTTCCAAAACTGCCTCCCAAAATACATGAGTATATGCACACACATACACACACACCCAATAAAAGCAAAATATCTAAGATGAGATTTTAGTCTACTGACATAAACTGAGTGTATATTTTACCAACTAAAAATCAAAGTATGTGTCAAACTTCTGTATTAGCATGTAGAAAAACACAAGAGATGCTTATATCCATGCTAACACAGAAGAAAAAAAACCTAGATGCACTACAAAATCATAGTTTTATTACAAAAAAAGAGAGAGAGCTGAGGACATGAAAAAGACTCCTAACAAACTAAATTTTTCGAAGTGACAAGTTTTTTCAGGAGAGAGGAAGCCATACTTATGGCTTACTACCTGTAGAGTGATGATCACCATGGGTGTCCCAAGTGTAAGATAGGTTGTCCACTGAAGTGGGCCGGGGAATTGAGTGACCCTGCCTACAGCACGCTGGGCCTTCACTGAGTGAAGGCAGCAGCTGGCAAAGGGGTGAAGCCAGGGACTGACAGAACACCCAGGAACCCAAATAGCCATAACCAGGCTGTAGACTAGAGGGAGATCTCCCATGATTATCTACAGTCTCACTGGTAGTACTCAGCTCCTAAGCCTTGCTGAAGGGTATAAGTTCACTTAGTCCTCACAACATTCCAAGTCAGTGATGGGTTCAATCTACCTAAAGCAGCAACAAAGCCCAGACCCAGATCATCAAAAGAGTCAACAGCTTCACCCCATCCCTACACTGCCAGCCTATACTAGTAACTTGGAAAACTCAAATTATTTTATATCCAGTTGTTTCAAAAAGAGCTCAAATGAGCAGATTTTTAACCATTTAGAGCCTGCCTGCTTTGCACATCCTATGAAATTGTGCCTAACATCTTGAAGCCATGGATAAGATAAACCCTAGAGCTGTCAGGGACTCCAAGCCATTGTTGCTCTTTGGAGCTCTCTGACTCAGAGACTCCCTATCAGGTTGCTGAGAGATACCCCCTAAACCCCAAAGCCCCTCTGATTCTCCTCTGCCTCCAAAAGTTCTCTAACCCTCCTCTCCTTCTGGGGAGTGTTCCCCAGGCTGTGATCTCTGTATGGTCTCATACTGTGAGGGAATTATCCCACATGCAAACATGTCAAAGTGTGACTCAAATAAAACTCATTCATTCTTCTGCAACCTGATGGTCATATCCTTTTCCTTAATCACCTCTGAGATCTCCTGAACTCACTACAGGAAATTGATTGTAAGGGAGCATAAGCGTATTTTTGAAGTGGTGACATGTAATCAAGTCTAACTTTATGTTTGGTATTTGACTGCTGACAGTTTCCAACCAAGCCTCATCCCTCCTTTCCCTCTTGAAAGCAAAATAGAGCAAAATCATGTTTAAAGGCACAAGAGAGCTGCTAAAGCAATCAAGAGTAGAAGGACTAAAATTCCAGGTGGGACAGACAGACATTAAGTCTTTAGCTGCTTTCTCCCTTGAGTTTGTTGTTGTGGGTCTTTTCACAGAGTCTGGGCACAGACAAAAGGCTGTGCATCTGGGCTAAGCAGAAGGGCACTCTGAGGAGCAGAGAAAATGTTAGAGCTTCTGGTGGTCCTTCTGGGTTGGACTGACACAATTAGAGATCTGAAGGATTTAAAACCTATAGCTTGTTTCCCCCTTCAATAAATTGCCAAATTCTGAAGGCACATGAAGTTGAAAGCTAAAAAAAGGAAAGCTGAAAACTTTTTTAAAAGGAGAGTTTCCAGTAGATTCAAGTGCAAGAAAACAAAGAAGTGACTTCAAGAGCAAACTAAGAGTGTGGTCTTGTGAATATACCAGGCTTTCATCATTTGAAGTTTGTAAAGAACTGTAATTTAGGAACAGGAAGAAACCAAAGGGAAATTAAGGTTTTACCAAATCTGTAGTCTAGTCTCAAATCATATCATTCCCTGACCAGATTACATATTCACTTACCCTCTCCACACTTCTTTATCTCTATAAGCCTAGCAGAGGAAAGAGTAAAACATCTCTGGAAGAAGATGATATTCCCTGGAGTATCTATAACTTTTAAAATACACAACATCCAGCATGCAATCCCAAATTATGAGGCATGCCAAGAGACAGAACCATATGACTAAAAATGAAAGGGAAGAACTATAAAAGAGACCCACAGATGTTCCCAATATGGAAATAAGTGAATAAGAACTTTAAAATAACTAAGAATATTATGCTTTTCAAAATATGATATGGAAAAATAAGTGAAAATATGAAGGATTTCAGCAGACAATTGGAATCTACCAAAAAGGGGTGATTAAATGAACATTTTAGAGCTTAAAATATAGTATTAAAGTTAGTGAAAGTGGAAGTCACTCAGTTGTGTCTGATTCTGTGACCCCATGGACTATATAGTCTATGGAATTCTCCAGGCCAGAATACTGGAGTGGGTAGCCTTTCCCTTCTCCAGGAGATCTTCCCAACCTAAGGATTGAACCCAGGTTTCCCACATTGCAGGCAATTCCCCGATAGGGGATTCTATGATAGCTCAGTTGGTAAAGAATCCATCTGCAAAGCAGGAGACCCCAGTTTGATTCCTGGGTCAGGAAGATCCACTGGAGAAGGGAAAGGCTACCCACTCTAGGATTCTTGGGCTTCCCTTGTGGCTCAACTGGTAAAGAATATTAAAGTTAAAAACTCATTAAATGGATTTGGAAGCACAGCAGAAATTAGAATTAGTAAACTAGAAGATGGGTTAGTAAGAAATATACTCAGTGAAGTCCAAAAAAACAAGGAAAATACACAAAGTCATTAGAACATTTGAAACCATGTAAGGAGGTCTTACATCCATGTAATTGGAGTCCCAGAAGTAGAAGAGAAAATAAGGAGTAATTCATATTTGAACAGATAGTAGCTGAAATTTTTTTCAAGACACTTGAAAGATTTCAATTCACTTCAATAATTTCTGTGATTCCCCAAGCAAAATCAATACAAAGCAAACCACACTGAAGTAGATAACAGTTAAACTGCTGAAAAAATTTAAAAACAAGTGGGGCATGGTTTGGGGGGAGTGCAGGGGGAAGGTTCCTTACCTTCAAAGACCAACAATAAAACTTACAGCTGACTTATCATTAGAAATGATGGAACCCAGAGACAGTGGAATAACATCTTTAAAGTACTGTCAGAAAACAACTACCAATTTAGAATTCTGTACCCTCAATAACATAGGAGTTATTTTATTGTTGATTCACAGGTATTAAAAAACACCTAGTGTCTATATGATTCTACCCCTCTTCATTTTTCATCTTTACTTTAGGGAGAAATTTAAAATACATTCAGAAAAGTTACCTACAAAGTATAGGATATTTTATCATTTAAGTCTAGTGTTTAGAAACATAGACTAAGAAACTAAATCTAGTGTTTAGAAACACAAAAAGCATATGCCTTTTGTTTTCCACATGTGATCAAGCAGAGATATTTAGTTTAAGAGGAATTGCTCTATATCTTATTCCTATAGTCAGTGATAACTGTGGGGTGGAGAGACAGGGAGGTGAAGGGAGTTTTCATTTAAAAGGGTTTGACCTTTATCTTCTCTCTCAAAGAAATCTTCCTATACTTCCATCTGATTCTTTATTTCACATCCTGCTTCAATCTGTTGCTTTGATAGCAAATCTTATTTCAGGATTATTAAGACTCACCTACTGTATAGTCTCCAAAACCAATAGCACTTATGGTGTTGAATGAATAATAAATTCCTTCAATATAACTCCAATTCTCTAATGACATGAAAAAAAAGGGTGGTAATACAAGAAAAAAAAGTGATCCAGTTGCAGCAAAAAATAAGTTCTTCCAGAGATAAACATTTTTCTAAAATATATTAGAAAAAAAGATACAATGTTAGCAGTTACATCATAAACAAGCAACATTAAAAAAACTATTGTGTGCTCCAATAGTTCAGTTTTTATCTATTCCTTCATTTCTCAAAGATTTGGAACCCAATTAAAAGATCATTCTTTTGAATAATCCCGTCCCCGGGAGTATGTCCAGGCTCTACCGCTCTACCTCTTGTCATCGTTTGTCCTGCCATCTTGTTTTCTCACTTTCCTATTATCTACATCTAGACCTTGATTTAAGATTAATTTCCCTGTGACACTTTACCTCCAAAGCCTTCTAAGATTACTCTTGCCTAGATACCAGGCTATAGTTCCTTCTTGCTCTGGGCTCTGCCCACATCGCCCCAGTTTAGCTCAGATTCCCCATCTGGACACAGCTCCAAGCCTTCCGACCTGATTGCAAAATAAGGTAAATGAGATAGTCATGGCCCATAGCATGTCGGATCCTAGTCCCCCCACCAGGGATCAAACCCACAGCATTTATATTGGAAGGCAGATTCTTAACCACCTGACCATCAGGGAAGTCCCCCATGTACAAGTCTTTGCAGATATATGCTTTTGTTTGAGTAAATACCAAACTATTTACTATTTCACTAACAGTGAAATAACAATCCTAAATTTGATGTATGTTTAGTTTTTTAGGAAATTGCTAAAAACTGTTTTTCAAGATGATTGTACCATTAAAGAGTCCTACTGACAGTGTATGAGAGTTCCAGCTCCTCTATATTCTCACCAACACTTGGTGTGATCGTTCTTTTTATTTTGAGCCATTATATCAGACATATATTGGTTTCTCACTGTGGTATTACCTTGCATTCTCCTAATAAGTAATACTTAGTATATTTTAATCTTCAGCATATATCTTTACTGGCAAAGGGTATGCTTAAACCTTTTGCCCATTAAAAATATTGAGTTATCTTATTTTTGAGTTTTAAGAGTTATAAGTATTCTGGATGCAAGTCTTTTTATAGGATATATAATTAGCACATATTTTCTCCCAGTATGAAGCTCATTTTTTCACTCTTTTAACTGATTCTTTTCAAGAGTAGAACTTTTAAATATTTAAATCTTGGTGAAGTGTTAGTCAGGCTTTATGTCAGTGTTTCTCCAACTTTAGCATTCATCTTAATCTCTTGCAGAGCTTGTTAAAATGGACTGATTGGCCCCCATTCCCTGAGTTCCTGATTCAGTACTCAGGGATGGGGGTTGAGAATTTGTATTCTTAATGATTCCCAGATAACATTGATGCTGCTATTCCTTGAACCATACTTTGAGAACTGATGGTCTAGATCAATTTCTTAACTTTGATACTGACATTTTGGACCCAATAATTCTTTGTTGTGAATGCCTGTCTTATGCATTGTAGGATGTTTAGGAGCATCACTGGCCTCTATGCACTAGATGCCAGTAGCACTCTCTTCCTGAGGTTTGTACAACCCAATATGCATCTAGACATTGCCAAATGTCCTTTTTGAAGCCAAAATCACTCCAGTTGAGAAACATTGGTCTAGATCCATTGTTCTCAACCTAGTTGCACACTGAAATCATTTACTGCTGCTGCTGCTGCTAAGTCACTTCAGTTGTGCCCGACTCTGTGCAATGCCACAGACGGCGGCTCACCAGGCTTCCCCATCCCTGGGATTCTCCAGGCAAGAACACTGGAGTGGGTTGCCATTTCCTTCTCCAATGCATGAAAGTGAAAAGTGAAAGTGAAGTCGCTCAGTCGTGTCCGACTCTTAGCAACCCCATGGACTGCAGCCTACCAGGCTCCTCCGTCCATGGGATTTTCCAGGCAAGAGTACTGGAGTAGGTTGCCATTGCCTTCTCCTTGGAAATCACTTAGGGAGTTTTAAAAACCACTGAGGGCTCCATCCTCAAAGATTCAGATCAAATTGGTCTGGAGTCGGGTCTGGGCACCAGGATCCAAGTGATTCTAATGTGCAACTGAGGTTGAGAACCACAGGACTGAACTCTAATTAGAACAGAAGAACAGATCCTACTGTAACCAGAGACCTCCAAAAAGAATACAAAGAAATAACAGACAATGTGGCACCCTTCTGCGAAGGGCTCTGCCTCAGAGTAAGGACAGATCACATCAACCACTAGTGGGATTCTCTCTCACACGGCCCATTTTCTTCCATGGGCTCCCTGAAGGGGACCCCTTCTTTATGTTCCCTCACAGAAAAGCAAAGAAGAATAGATTCTTGAAGAATGTCTACAACTCACTTTTGTAATAAATTCTCAATAATTTTAATAAAGAACTATATTTCTAATTTTTAAAGAAGGGTAAAACCTGTGCTAATTACTCAATTGAGTTACTACCCATGACTCAATATGATATGCAGACAAAATCTTGGTCCAAACGTCTCTAGGGGCTAGTGTCAGCACTGCTACTAATTCTCTGGGTAATCCTGGGCAAGTCACACGGCCTTTAAGAAATGTTCTCCTGGTCTACAAAATAAATGAGTTGGCCAACTGACTTAGGAGAACAAACACCTATGAGAATTGTTTATACACAATTCACCACTGCTCAACTTCTAAATTAAATGATTAGAGGCAAAATATCTAAAAGGAAATAGATGGTCCCTTGAAGAATGGCTTTTCTCACGTCTGTTTTAGAACAGAGATGACTTGCTTTTTCTGCTCATATAATTCATTGTGAATTCAGTAAGTATAAAGTGTTATATGTCTAGTCAACCTAAAGTTGTGAATCCACACAATTAAAAAAAAACAGAACTTTTCTACCAAATGTGTGTGTGTGATTGTATGGAAGGAGAAACCGAATTTACCTCATTTAATCCCTTATGTTGAAGGTATACTCCAAATTTTTCAGATGGCAGATAAACTAATATAAAAATATATTTAAATAACGTGATAGTTAGAGGGATTCCAAATGTAGCAAAGACAACACAGAACATCTGTCCACCAGCAGTTTTAGGAAAAATTGTTCCATAACCTGTTAAGAGGGGAAAAAAATAAATGCAACACCCCTCAATACAGCAACTTGGTACAATTTGACATTTGATAGGTCTTTGAGAGCAAATTTTCAGTCATTGGTATTCTAAGAGCCCTAGTGCATACAGTTCTTACCAAAAATAAAAATACAATGAGTCAGCTGATCTTATCCTAAGAAAATGATCAAAAAATGTGAGTTAAAAAGTTCTTTTACAAAATCACTATTTCAAATTTTGAAAAATTTTAAACAGCAGGAATGAACAATTAAAGAGACTGGTCATGCATGATATGGTATATAATAAAATATTGCAGTATCATTAAGAATTACATTGAAATATATATGACATAGAAAATGCTAATGACATACTGGTCTGACAAAGCAGTCTAAAACTATATACTGGCATATATATATATATCAAGAACTTTCTATGACTAAAACTTAAACAGTTATTGTGTGCAGACTAGTGAGATGTTAATTGTTTAAAAATCACATTTTTCAGATTTTCCATGTTCTACTCCTGCAGTTACATAAGTTAAGAGCATGTACTTTGAATCGACTAATTTTAAGAATGTATGCTATAGTTCCTAGAGGAAATCAACCCTAAATATTCATTGGAAGGACTGATGCTGAAGCTGAAGCTCCAATACTTTGGCCACCTGATGTGAAGAGCTGACTCATTGGAAAAGACCCTGATGCTGGCAAAGATTGAATGCAGGAGGAGAAGGGGATGACAGAGGATGAGATTGTTGGAGGGCATCACTGACTTGATGGACATGAGTTTGAGCAAACTCAGGGAGATAGTGAAGTTCAGGGAAGCTTGGCGTGCTGCAGTCCATTGGGTTGCAGAATTGGACACAAGTGAAGCAACTCAGCACACACAGCGCATATGGTTATATAACCATGTGTTGATTTATCAATTTTATATTTTTGATATGAGAAAGAGGAATTCAGCTCCTACAACCACTTTCTTCTTCATCTTTTCCATGTCTGACATTTATATTGCCCCACTATTCTCCTATATTTGCCTTCATATTTTAAACAATATTCTTAAACCTGTGTTTAAATGTTTATAAATTCCTGATTCCTGATACTATATAAGGGTATTATATCCTTTATTATTTTCCTCCTCTTTTCTCCTCGTCATCATTCTATATTTTTGTTTCTTTTTTATATCATTTATATGATAACATTTACACTCTGCTCTGCAACTACAAGACTTCTTATTCTAAGAAATTTGTTTCTTCACTCATTCCTCTTTTGCCCAAGAGTTGGTAATGCAGCTTTTTGGGAAGTAGCAGAAGAGAATAAGTCTCTTTTGACTTATTTGGGAACAATTTTCTATATTTGAAATACTTTTTGTAAGGGGAAATGAAATGAAATGAAGGGGAAATGAAATGGAGTAAGGGGACAGCTTTTCTTATGCTCCATACTTCCTGGTTTAAAGAAAATAGCCTAAAGCCAAGATTTTAATGGATCCAAAGTGTAGAGAAGAAAAACTGTCCTTTTCACAGAGAGCCAAGAATATTGCCAGCTTCTTTTGTCTTAGCAGATCTTGTTCTGAATGGGCTAATGCCCCTTAAACAAATTACTTTATTTCATTAAATTTAAGACATCATATAAATGTGTAGACAGTACCTCATGCAAAACATTTATAAAATATTCAGCATTCTAACTGGAAAAAAAAGCACAAACCTACCTATTGTGGATAGGGTGATTATACAAGTTATAAAAGAGTTTGTAAAAGTCCAAAAGAAAACAGTAGTCTTATTTCCTGTGGGAGGTATTCCTGACAATATTAAAGATGTCATCATCTACAAATTAAAACAAGAGAAAAAACAAAATCAAAGTTTGGGTTATGTATATTATATTTCTTCAAGTAGAACACTAAATAAAATTAGTTCCATTTAGTTGGATTAAAACCAAAACCCATCTAACTGGATCAAATTGAAATTCTTCCTTAAGATCAAGTAAAATAGAAATGCTTATGATAATAACTTATAAGGAAGAACCTTATTTGTATTAGTGGTGTCGACCCCTTTGGAAGTTGTATATGGGGTAGATATATGACTATAACAATATTTTGTAAGGAAACTTGTGACATTGTTTTATATAGATTTAGCATAGTGACTAATTATTTTCAAACAATTAGCAAATATGAGTTGAAGATAGTTGCAAGGAGACTTCTCATTTAGGCAAATGGAAATCATGAGATATATGAGGAAAAAGATGTAAGAATACAGTAACTGTATCATATCATGAGAAAATAAGAAAGAAGTTAATGAGAGGGCCTTCAATTTCTGGAAAGTCTAAAATACATAGAATTCTTTTGATGAAAGAACCTCAGCTAAAAACTTCATAATCTACACAGTAATAGTAATAATCTGCTCAAGATACTAATGTCTTTATTCCCTGAACATCCCCCCCTCCTTGCCCCAACCAAGAAACTTCAAATACAGAGTCAGGAGGAAAAGAAAATGGGAATGGAAAGTGGTATAATGAGCAGAATAAATTAAAAGATTCCTCTATGTTTCTTGATTCTTTACAGAATTCTGGAATAAGTCTGACACAAATACATCAAAACCATACATGAAAGCACAGGGATAAGAAAGGAAGGGGAAGGAAGGGAGGAAACTATTATATAGAGTTCCTATAAAATATAGAGTCCCCAATTCTAAATAAAACATTTATCAAATTCAGCAGAGTTATAAAAGAATATATTATGACTAAAGGAATGCAATGTTTGTAGGAAATCTAACAAAAATAATAAAGATGTAAACTCACATATAGATCACTTCAATAGGTACTAAAACAGATAAAATGAAATAATTTTAGGGAAATATTTTATAAGTTATAAATAGGAACAAAATGTTTTAATTTGATATAGAAAAACCATAATAAACACCAGAAGCTTAAAGTTTAATAGTGAAACATCAGAGGCATTCTAATTAAATTCAAAAGCAAGATAGGAATGCTACTACAATAGTCACAGAAAAATCTTGCAACAGAATGAAAATCCTAAAGACTTCAAATATTGAGTCACTGGACACAGAATATAACATTCGTTTAAAATGTTCATAAGCCATATACATTTTAAAAGGATAAAGAAAACTTTTAGAAACAAAAAATAAAACCATTAAAATTAAAAAGTCAGGTAAAGTAGAGTCAAAGAGAAAATAAGTAAATGAAAGATATATCTTAATGAATTAATCAAAATACACCAAAAAGGTTAAAATAGTGGAGAACAGAAAAAAGAATGGTTAAGAGATACAGAAGATACAAATGATAAAAGATCAACCACATTTGTCATTTTAAAGGAATTAATAGCCCAGTATTTCCTAGAATTGATATGAGAAATAAATACAAAGATTCAGGAAGCAAACCCCGAGGAAAATAAAAACAAAAGTCATATCTGCCTATGGCTGATTCGTGTTGAGGTTTGACAGAAAACAACAAAATTCTGTAAAGCAATTATCCCTCAATAAAAAAAATAAATGAAAAAAAGTCATATCTAGATGACTGAATTAAAAGAGTAAAATAACAGAGATGAAGAGAAGATCATAAAATCACAGAAGGCCTTGGATACCAGAGAGAAAAGGTAAATTATGTACAAAGGGGAGGCAATTAGATTGACAGAAGACTTCTTAGAGGTAGCTGAAGGAAGCCACAATATAGTGAAATAATGTTTTCCATGTTCTAAAAGAAAATAATTGTCAATCCAATAGTGCATACTCTAACATGTCTTTCAAGAAAGAAGATAAACATATTTTTGGAATATGTTCTAAAACCAAGCAAAAAAAGAAGAGTGTTTTCAGAAGCAGACTGTCGTGAGATAAATTTATCACAGAAATGTTTTGCAAGAAAGAAAATTCTCTCCGAGAGATAATTTGAGATGAAAGAAAGAAAAAAGAAATAAATAAAATGTGGGCAAATAAAAACAAAGGCTAAACGCACAATAATATAATAATATATAGGGGAGTTTTAAAAATGAGATTGAATAGAAACACTCTTGGGTGACATGTTAAATGAGGACAAGGTGGTGGTAATTAAAGGTAAAATACTTCAAGAGACAGATTGCTGCTTCCAGTCATGGTGGAGTAACACAGTCCAAATTACTCTCTCACAGTCAAAAACTAGAAAACTGGACAAAATAGGAGAAAAAACTGTTTCTAGACATTGGATAAGAGGAAATGCAGAACTGTAATTACTGAGAGAAGGAAAACAAATGAGGTGAGTACTACCATTGCCCAGACTGGCAATTTCTGGCAGTTTCTGGACTGCTGTATAGGATGAAGGACCCCCAAAGAGAGCATAGGGATTTTGCTGAGCTGAGGAAACAGAGATTGGAAGTCAATAAAGCTGTTCAGTTCAGTTCAGTCTATCAGTCGTGTCCGACTCTTTGCGACCCCATGAATTGCAGCACGCCAGGCCTCCCTGTCCATCACCAACTCCCGGAGTTTACCCAAACCCATGTCCATTGAGTCGGTGATGCCATTCAACCATTTCATCCTCTGTTGTCCCCTTCTCCTCCCGACCCCAATCCTTCCCAGCATTAGGGTCTTTTCTAATCAGTCAGTTCTTCGCATCAGGTGGCCAAACTATTGGAGTTTCAGTTTCAACATCAGTGCTTCCAATGAACACCCAGGACTGATCTCCTTTAGGATGGACTGGTTGGATCTCCTTGCAGTCCAAGGGACTCTCAAAGAGTATTCTCCAACACAACAGTTCAAAAGCATCAATTCTTCAGCGCTCAGCTTTCTTTATAGGCCAACTCTCACATCCACACATGACTACTGGAAAAACCATAGCCTTGACTAGATGGACCTTTGTTGACAAAGTAATGTCTCTGCTTTTGAATATGCTGTCTATGTTGATCATAACTTTCTTTCCAAGAAGTAAGCGTCTTTTAATTTCATGGCTGCAATCACCATCTGCAGTGATTTGGGAGCCCTAAAAAATAAAGTCTGACACTGTTTCCCCATCTATTTCCCATGAAGTGATGGGACTGGATGCCATGATCTTAGTTTTCTGAATGTTGAGTTTTAAGCCAACTTTTTCACTCTCCTCTTTCACTGTCATCAAGAGGCTCTTTAGTTCTTCTTCACTTTCTGCCATAAGAGTGGCGTCATCTGCATATCTGAGGTTGTTGATATTTCTCCCAGAAATCTTGATTCCAGCTTGTGCTTCTTCCAGCCCAGCGTTTCTCATGATGTACTCTGCATATAAATTAAACAAGCAGGATGACAATGTACAGCCTTTACATAGTCCTCTTCCTATTTGGAATCAGTCTGTTGTTCCATGTCCAGTTCTCACTGTTGCTTCCTAACCTGCACACAGGTGTCTCAAGAGACAGGTCAGGTGGTCTGGTATTCCCATCTCTTTCAGAATTTTCCACAGTTTATTGTGATCCATGCAGTCAAAGGCTTTGGCGTAGTCAATGAAGCATAAATAGATGTGTTGCTGGAACTCTCTTGCTTTTTCGATGATCCAGCGATGTTGTCAATTTGATATCTGGTTCCTCTGCCTTTTCTAAAACCAGCTTGAACATCTGGAAGTTCATGGTTCACATATTGCTGAAGCCTGGCTTGGAGAATTTTGAGCATTACTTACTTGCGTGTGAGATGAGTACAATTGTGCGGTAGTTTGAGCATTCTCTGGCATTGCCTTTCTTTGGGATTGGGATGAAAACTGACCTTTTCCAGTCCTGTGGCCACTGCTGAGTTTTCCAAATTTGCTGATATATTGAGTGCAGCACTTTCACAGCATCATCTTTTAGGATTTGAAATAGCGCAACTGGGATTATCTCACCTCCACTAGGTTTGTTCGTAGTGATGCTTCCTAAGGCCCACTTGACTTCAGATTCCAGGATGTCTGGCTCTAGGTGAGTGATCACACCATCGTGATTATCTGGGTCGTGAAGATCTTTTTTGTACAGTTCTTCTGTGTATTCTTGCAACCTCTTCTTAATATCTTCTGCTTCTGTTAGGTCCATACCATTTCTTTCCTTTACTGAGCCCATCTTTGCATGAAATGTTCCCTTGGTATCTCTAATTTTCTTGAAGAGATCTCTAGTCTTTCCCATTCTATTGTTTTCCTCTATTTCTTTGCATTGGTCACTAAGGAATGCTTTCTTATCTCTCCTTGCTATTCTTTGGAGCTCTGCATTCAAATGGGTGTATCTTTCCTTTCCTCCTTTGCTTTTTGCTTCTCTTCTTTTCACAGCTATTTGTAAGGCCTCCTCAGACAGCCATTTTGCTTTTTGGCATTTCTTTTTCTTGGGGATGGTCTTGATCCCTGTCTCCTGTACAATGTCATGAACCTCTGCCCATAGTTCATCAGGCACTTTGTCTATCAGATCTAGTCCTTTAAATCTATTTCTCATTTCCACTGTATAATCATAAGGGATTTGATTTTGGTCATACCTGAATGGTCTAGTGGTTTTCTCTACTTTCTTCAATTTAAGTATGAATTTGGCAATAAGGAGTTCATCATCTGAGCCACAGTCAGCTCCTGGTCTTGTTTTTGCTGACTGTATAGAGCTTCTCCATCTTTGGCTGCAAAGAATATAATCAATCTGATTTCGGTGGCTATAATAAAATAATCAATAAAGCTGAGGTGGCTACAATTTGTGGACGGTGTTCCACAGAGGATAAAGCTACCCAGGGAAAGAATGATAGAAATCTGCATAGAGGTATCTTTGAGTCTTTGGCTCAATGACATTCTGCACATGGAAAGAGTAAAAGTTTAGGAGGCTGGTGAAAAACAATTACCTGAGTGTGGCAGAGAGTCACTCCAAGTGGCCCCTATGGTCTGGAGTTCATGCACTTGTGTGACTCCTTCTCTCTGAGTGTGGGTGAGGCCTGTGACTTATCTCCAGCCACATATGTGGCTATGAGTATCTCAAAGGTGACAGGATGTACATGCCTCCAATGTGTGTGATTAGGTTATATAAGACTCAGTGCTGATCTTGCTAGAGTCCCTTTCTCCCTTGCTGGCTTTGAAGAAGGAGGCGGCCCTTCTATATCCTATGAAAATGGCCAGGTGGCAGAAACATGAATGTAGTCTCTGGCCAACAGCCAGGGTGAAACTGAGGTCCTTGGTCTGATACCCCGAGGGAACTGAATGCTGCTAGAAAGCCAAATGAATTTGCAAGCCAATTTCCCTCAATTGAGCCTCAGGTGAGACCCGACTCCTGTGACACCTTGATTGCAATCTTGCAAAGGACCCAGCTAAGCTGTGCTCAGACTCCCAGCCTATAGAAACTGAGAAAATAAATGTTTTAAGCTACTATGTTTATGGAATGCTGTTATGGAGCAACAATTAACTAATATATTGGGAGAAAAATAATAACTGTGGCCTTTAAGCTGAAGAATTCCTGCAGGTCACACCAGGCTAGAAACTATTTGAGTTTCTAGCTAGAGAGCAGAGGCCCCATTATATTCATGACATCCAGTGGAGAACCCAGAAAGGTCATAACTGAGAAGCACAGCAGAATCAGCCCTAGCAAAAGGGCTACTTTAAGCCTGGAAGGAGTTTAAAATGGATCTTAGGATGATTAAAGTAATGTTTAAGTAACTTACTTAACTGCCTGTCAGAGAAAGTCCAAGGAATTTAAAGGAACACAATTAAACAAAACACCATCAAATAATTCATAATGTCCATTATCCAATTTTTAAAAATTAACCGACATATAAAGAATCAAGAAAATGTAACCCATTACCAAGAGACAAATCAGTCAAGAGAAACAAATTCATCAATAACAATTCCATCAAAAGGATGAAATTAGCAGAATATGATCTTAAAAGGGCTATTAAAAATATGTTCAAAGATGTAAGGAAGCATTAATATAATGAGGAGAGAAATGGAATATATAAGACATAAGCAAGTGGAAATGCTAGAAATGAAAAATATAATACCCAAAAAGGAATAGATGAAATTATCAACAGAAGAAAATATTAATGAACTTAATGATACAGTAGTAGATAATATCTAGACTGAAGCACACAGAGGGGAAAAAAATGAAAAAAAAATCAGATATCAAGTGTATGTATTGGGAAAAAGGAGACAGAGAAAGGGCAGAATAATGACTGAAAAATTTCAAAGGATGAAAATGGGACACACAGAGTTACAGGAAACTCAATGAATCATAAACAGGATAAACACATATACACATGAAACATATACATCATAATCACATTACTAGAAACTAGTAATCTAAAATGTAACCAGAGGGGAGAAAAAGACACAGTATGTAAACAGCAACAAACCTAAGAATAACAGCAGGCTTCCTATCCTAAGCAATGCAAACCAGAGCCCAAGGAACAACGTTTTTAAAGTGCCAGACTAGATTTATATATCCAATGAGAATGTCCTTTTAAAAAGGCAAAACAAGAAGAAAAAAAAAGAGAAAAACAGGGAAAACAAATTTTTTCAGACAAAATCTGAGAGGATTCATCACTAGATTTTTGTGGTTCTTCCTATGCTGAGTACTTTTGGATTGTATCCTCTACATTTTGAATACTAACTAATCTACGAGACTCGGAGTCTTATTTAAATCCTACAGAGACTTATTTTCAGTTTAGAGGCAATTTCTCTGTTTAGGCTTCCCTGATCGCTCAGCAGGTAAACAATCTGCCTGCAATGCAGGAGTCACAGGAGACATGGGTTCGATCCCTGGGTTGAGAAGATCCCCTGGAGAAGGAAATGGCAACCCACTCTAGTATTCTTGCCTGGAAAATCCCAGAAAAAACCAGACAGAGGAGTCTGGTAGGCTACAGTCCATGGGGTTGCAAAGAGTCGGACACGACTGAGCGACTAACACTTTCACTTTCTCTGTTTAGATTCCGACTGCAAGTTCTAACTCACATTCTGTGAAATGTAGTTCCAGTGTCTGTTCAGCTCATCAGTCCATCACTCAGAAGTCGGTCTGGGACTTAGATTCAGGTCTACCCACTAGCTCAGTTCTCAAAGTCTTTGGTAGGAAAGTTAGGATCAGATCCATGCATCGGTAGGTCAGGGGTGAAACTCAGGAGATCGTAAGCAATTTTATAGGGTCACTTCCCCAAACTGCTCCCTGTCTGGGATCTCATTTTCTTGGGGGCTCCCCTTTTCAGTCTTCTAGCTGGAAAACAACCACTGCTTCCTTGATTGTGCTGCATCTGGGGCCAAGTGGTAGGAGAAGAGAGAAAGATGGGGGACAAATGAAAGGGTTTGGCCCTAACTTTGAAACTACAGCTTCAGGGAACAGAGCTGAGTTTCCCCTCCCTCAGAACTGTGTGGGTTCTTATGCTTCCACGGCTGCTGCCTTCTCTGCTGCCACCCCCACAGGATTGCTGGCGAACTGGGGTAAAAGAGGACCAAAAAAAGGAACCAAAGGGAGGGTTTCCACACCCTGAGCACGATGAGTTCCCTTTCCTGCTTCTGGAGCCAGAACTAGTGATGTCTCCCAGGGTCTTCTGACTGTGTTACGCCTAAGTTTCCAGCTACATTAAGGTCAGGCTAGGGGATACCAGAGAAGTGTGAGAGTGTGTGTGTGTGTGTGTGTGTGTGTGTGTGTGTCACTCAGTTGTGTCCGACTCTGAGACCCCACGGACTGTAGCCCACCAGGCTCCTCTGTCCGAGGGATTCTCCAGGCAAGAGTACTGGAGGGGGTTGCCATTTCCTTCTCCAACCAGAGAAGTATAACAGTGCTTAACTTGCCACCTGTTCAGTACTTCAAACCATGAAGTTCTTCCCTACATTGCTGCTGGTATTTACTTTTCAGGTTCCTCAAATACCTGATCCACATATTCTTTCCAGCTTTGTAGCTACATTCAGTGGGAGAGAGAGTGGAGTGTGCTGACCCCACCTCACCCATACCTGGTCAGTTGGCTTTGGACAAAGTTGCCAAGGTAATTTCATGAAAAAAAAGGACAAGTCTTTTCAACAAATGATTCTGAAATAACTGAAGATCTGTATTAAAAATAACAACAACAAATCTTGATGTTCACTTCTCATTTCATCAAAATTTACTTGAAATGTATCAAGTAAATAAATATAAAAGCAAAACTAGAAAATGTCTAGAAATCTTTGCGACTTTGGTTTAGCAGAAGATTTCTTAGAACACAAAAAATACAACCCATAAAAAATTTATAAACTAGAATTTATAGGAAATAAAATTCTCTTCAAGAGAAACTGAATAAAATGAGAATCAATCCACCGTCAAGGAGAACACTGGCAACACATATGAGTGACAAAGTACTTTTCTCCAGAATACATGAAAAATAATTATAACTGCATTAAATAGACAAAAGAAAAAAAATGCAAATATTTGAACAGATAATTCACAACAGATAATGCAAAGATAGCCAATAAACTTATAAAAATGCTCAACATGATTAGTCATCAGAAGAACACAATCAGACTGGCTAAAATAAATCACCTTACAACATCCAATTCTGGCGGGGATGTACAGCAGCTAGAACTCTAATGCAGTTGATGGGTTTGTAAAATGATATAAGCACTCTGGAGAACTCTGTTGGGTAATTTCTTATGGAGTTATACAGGTTTACTAGTTCTCATAGCAATTCCACTTCTAGGCATTTACCAAAATGAAGTAAAAACATGTTTCCCCACAAAGCAAATATTTGTAGCAATTTCATTTATGATAGACATAAACTTGAAAACAACTCAAAGTTCGTCAATGTGAACAGATAAGCCAATTTTGGTATAGATATACCATAGAACACTATTCAGCAATGAAAAGAATTTACCTAGTGATAAATGAAACAATAGAGCTGAATGTCAAAAACATCATGCTAAGTGGAAGAAGCCACTCACAAAAGACTATGTATTATGTGATTCCTATATACTAACTGACTCTGTGTTTAAGAGTGCTCAATATTATCACATAATAATTCTCCCCAAATTCAAAGAAAATTCAATCAAAACCTCAGCAGAGTATATTTTGAAATATGACAATCTGATCTTGAAATTCATACAAAAGGATAGGAAAGTTCATTTGAGGACTTATTGCAATGGTATTGTCACTCAGACAAAATGGAACAGAATCAAAAACCCACAAACAAATTTATGGACATAAGAGAATCTGCAATATGATACAGATAACACTAAAAATTAATGGGGAAATAAAAATCAATCAATAAACTGTTCTGGAACAATAGGCTGTCTATATGGAAAAAATATATAAAATTAGAATTTACTTTACAGGGACACATAAGGTGCACACATGTGTACACACATATAACACACACACACACACATGCAATCCAAGATGAAATAATTTTTTTTGGTAAAAAAGCAAATTTGAAAAATGTCTAGAAGAAAGTTTAAGAAAATATCTCTGTGACCTCAAAGATGGGAATGACTGGCAAAGGTTGTATAAACCCTAAAGGAAAAGAATAATAACAATGACTGCATTAAAATTAACTTTTCTCAACTGCAAAAGATATTACAAGGGAATCTTTAAGGACAATATTTGGAAAAAGTGGAAAAATAAGCCAATTTTCCTGCCAGATGCTCATCTCTTTTGCAGAACATATTTCTGAACTTCTTATATAATAATGAAAAAGATCACTTCAATCAGAAGGTTCACCTTTTATACTCATTTAGTAATTGGGTTGTAATTTGTCCCTTCGGTCACTTTTACCTCCTTCTACCTTGTTATCATCTCCTGCCTTCCTTTTTCTTCCAAGGCTGCATGATTTCCTTATGTTCCTCCTGCCTGTTCCATCGCTAACTTGAAATATCCTGCTTGGTAAACTAATTCAGTCCCAATGAAGGAAATTATTTCATAGAATTTTCACACTGAAGGCTTCTCTGCATAGGTAGCAGCAGTATGACTTTGAAAATACACACTTCTTTATCTCTTACCTGCACAAATCTTCTGACATCTTCCGAAGTCATATTGGAACGATTTTTTAGAAAATCAGCTTTTGCCTTAACTGCCAAATGTCGCTGCTGTACCTCAAAGTCTCTCTCCAAGGCTCCAAATATTAATGCCCCAAACATGATGTATAATATATAGACAAGCAGGACGACGCCCTTCCGGACTTTGGTGCCTGTCTCATCTTTATATAGTGGAACCAAAGAGAAATCAGAAGACTGTAATGTAGACTATAATGTCCTTTCAAAAGAAACCCAATACAGCACAGCAACCCAAAATTCCCAGATACAGAATATGAACTCTCTCTCTTTTCTTAACCTACCTTTAAACAACAAACTATACAATTTCCTAAATAGTCAGAGAAGTAGAAAAATAATTCCACTTCTCTCCTAACTATAAACTTACTTATTATTATTTTTTTTTTTTTAAGAGAATTTTGCTATTTGGGGAGATAGGGAAATGTTGCAAGGGCAAAGTTAGCCAAACGATTTAGTCCTTCACTCAATTTTCTTAGTGCCAATTTTATTGCTGAATTACACTTTGGAGTACCTCCAGTGAATATTTTTAAAAGAGTACAATGTTAACACTTTAACCAACTGATAAAAACGAGTTAACTAGACCATTTATACCCTCCAGTTACTAGCGGTATGAATTTAGGCCAGTCAGGTGTCTGGCTATGTTTCAGATTCTTCATCTACCTTTCATAAAATGAAGATAGTAAGAGCTCCTTGATAAGGTTGTTACAAAGATTAAATGAGTTATATATTTAAATACTTAGAATGAGGCCTAGCAAACAGGAAAGGCCCAACAAATCCTAGCCAGTAGTCAAAGAAGCAGTCAGTTTGCAGCAGTAGTAGTAATCACAGCAGTACACGGTGGAGGAGGAACAACTCTTCTCTCTCCCTGTTCCTCTCTGCCTTTGTCCAATAAGCATGGGGCAGAAACAAAGAACATGGCAGCTGGCACAATGCAAGAGACTCTTAGCTGGATGATGTCAGATTCTAAGAAAGGTGAAGTCCTATGTGTTTCACAGGACTCTGGGACAATGCTTGAAGAAGGCATCTAATTAAGGTGGCAGCACTCTCCACTTGAACCTGCCTTCTCACAGCCTCTTCCACTTTAGGGCACAGGGCAAATCTCTGTAGCACAGACCCTCATCGCTTGGGTGAACTTTCCCAATGGGATATAAAAAAATGAAAGCACATGGTTATAGGTTTTGTATGTAACATACTGAACTATGAGAAAGTTACAAGAACAAGCACATTTTAAAGCCAACAGGGTTAAAGTATCTAAAATCCACCATAATGAAATACTAGACAATTAAATATGTCATAGTCACAGTTGGTAACGTACATTTACAGTGTTAAATTACAAATTTAATCAAACTACATGTAAACAATTCAAAATAACAATAAAACAGTACAGTCCCACCTAAGGAACCATTTTACTTTGAATTTGTAGCAGGATAATAATATGCTTTTATTATCTTCTATTTCCATGTCTAAACTAGCAATAAATATCATAACTTAAGAAAAAAAGATATTTGAGCTAAATCTCCACAGAGTCTTTCTTAGGTTTCCCTGGCTTCAATAAAACACAGAATAGGGAGCAATCAAACCATTATATTGTATGTTTAAAAACAATACAATGCTCTATCTCAATTATATCTTAATTAAAAATACTTTCAGCAACCATTCGTTAGTTGGGCATTAAAAACATATCTGATCTGGTCACATTTTACAAAAAGGTCTTCTTTGATATGTTGGCATAAGACACTTGGAAGATTTTAAATTTCTCACAAACACGTCAACATTTGGGGGTACATTTTGCAGTCATACCACCAAGCCAAGACTGCTCTTCACCATCACTGTCACCAAAGACCAGACCCCACTCAAGGAAGCCATTTTGAAGCAATCCTACCTCTTAAACAAAGGATTGGGAAATCAAAACTGTAGGAGAGTTGACTGGAAAGGGACATTTTGAGCCTGTCTAAATGATCTCATCACCACCCCAAGTTCCATCTGGAACCTTGGGGGCGGCTAGTTCTACACCCAATTATCTCCACATTATTACTGCATCCCTCAGTGTGTATGACTCAGTCATTCTGCCCCCAAACCCCTCCAACCTGCTACCTTTCTGCTGTGATATCCTTCAGTTCCACCTTCCCGTTCTGTCAGTCTCCTGCTGATCGCTTTCCTGGCAATGACATGACTCCCAGCCTGTGGTCAGTGGACCTCTTTATGTTTCGTGTTTCAGTTCATCTGCCCCTTCAGTTTACTTGCCCCTTAAGCTCTTGTCCCTTCTGACTCATGCTCAATACTACATGAGGCCTCTAAGACTTATCTGTGTTCTTCCCACGCTTCTCCACTTGCCAAAATGCTCCTTAGCCTTCCAGACTTGAAACCTGACATCAACTGAGTCCCTCTCTGGTTCTCTCTAATCAGAAACATGACTGACAGCAAAGAACACTTCTAGCCACATCTTAAATAGAAGATCTCTGTTGTTAATTCAGTTACAGTATTTATTTGTACCATATTCAAGCACAATCCCCTAGGGAGATACAAACAGACTCTATGTTATTTGAGTTGTTATACCTCCTTTGGACACCTAACAGGGTTTTACCTTCTCAATAAATGCTTCTTGGATGCAACTGAATAATTTCCACGTAACTTGTACTGTTGACAAATTGTATTTTCCCCTCTAGACTATAATATCCAGAGATAATAAAATCTCCTGCAAAAATCATAGGTTTCAGAGTTCTGTGGCATTGGGTTTGAGTCCTGGATCAGACACTATCTAATTTGTGACCTTGGATAGCTAACCTCTGTGAATTTGATTTCTTATTTGTAATGTAGATTTCATTATCTCCTTGCATTGCTATCATTTTGGATTTGAGTTCCTGTGTAGATTGTCTGACACCAGATGAATTCTCAATAAACAGTTATAACTTTTACAACTAGTTGTAATCATTGTATTTAGGCTGAACGAACCTTCATGGCATATTTTATGGTGACTTCTCTCTGGTGTTCCTTTTTTTAAAAATGTTTGTTGAATGAATGGAAAATGTGGCAATGAACAAATGGAAACTTGGCAAGAAGAAATTCCTGGGAATTAGTCTGTGAGAAGCATGAATGGGTCATTTCCTGTTCTCCTCAATCCCAAGGAACCAAATGGGATTCTTCCTTGGCCACCATGAACCAGGAATGAGAAAGCTATTTTGAGTGTATGAACCAAGAGTGTGGCCCCCCAAAATCGAAGGAAACATTGGCGCCGCCCCAGGTTTTTGTGAATGTGAGTGACTCTACATTTGGACTACCCTAGGGCTGTCCCACATTATAGACAGAGACCACAGTGTCCTTATATTCACACAACTGCCCTAGTGCCACATGACCGACCCTGGTGGAGCAGAGCAATTCAGTGTTTGTTGAGTTGGAGTGTAACCTGCATTGCAGTACCAGGCTACCTGAGCTAAGATGAGTCAGTTTGTTGCACATGGAGGCTCCCAGATGCATTGTATGCTAAGCAGCAAGTTGGAACACTAGGAAAGGAAGATAACAAGGTTATGCTTTTTACTCCAAAATAGCAGCAAGAAGAGGAAGAAATGGAAGAAGGGGAGGGGAAGGTTGAGGGAGAAGAAAAGGAAGCTTTGTTAGGTGCTTCCTATGTACCAGCTACTGCCCTAAACACTTAATCATGAGAGAACCACTCTGAGTTCATCCTACAAAGCAATCATTTTTAATTCTTCTCTTCTACAGATGAAGAAACTCAGGCCTAGATAAATTTTAAAAATTGTCCAAGATCACAGAACTATTGTGACCTCAATAAGCTGAGATTCAAACTAGTGTCTAATTAGCCCCAAACTTATTCATGTTCTTCCCTGCTATTCATTAATATTTTAAAAAATATTAATTTAGTACTTATTTATTCTATGTTAAAAACCGATATATCACTGTAGACATAACAGTAGACAAAATATCCAAAAATTCATGCTCTTACAGAGCTTACTTTCTAGTGGGGAATTCAAATAATAAACAAGCAAATGAGTAAGATGAAGAATGTTAGGTGATGGTGAATGCTCTGGAAGAGAGTAGAACCAAGAAGGGAGACGGGGCTGCAATTTTAAATGCAGCAATTAGGGAATACCTCACTGACAAGATAAAAGTTGGGCCAAGACATAAAGGATTAAGGGAGGGAGCTATGGGAATCCAGGGGTAAGTTTTCCAGGCAGAGGCAATGGCAAATGCAAAGGCCCTGTGGCTGGAATACTTTTAATTCGCTTTAACCTGTGTGAGGAACAAGGGAGCTAGAGTAGTTGGAGCAGTTTTACTGGTGGAAGAGTGGGACGCCTAAAAATCAGGGTCCCACTGAAGCAGAGACAGCATGGATGCTGTGGATCAAAAACATCATGTGGAGCATACAGGATCTGCAGAGGAAATTCATAACAGAAATAAATGCACAGAGAATGTGTGCTATTTACCTCGAAAGAGTGAACTGGGGGTAGGGAAAAAGGATAGGAAAGAATTTATACTTTTCATTTAATATACTTCTCAACTTATTTTTAAACCAAGCATGCAATTCAATGTTAAAATCTAATTAAACAAATTAATATTCTATAAATGTGCTTAAGTATTAATACATGCATGATAATGTTTATAGGTTTTCTGTTCCTAAACAACCAATAGGGAGCTGCTTTTAAATACTGGGCTATCTATATAAGGATATATACAGATACTCATAGAGTAGATCTACATAATGACTTAGAAAGAGGTCTAAGATTTAGGACTCAAAGCACTGGAGTATGAAGTGTACCTTATGGACATAATTGAATACATGTGCTCATTTACTTATATGCTGTTGTACAAAGTTCCTCTAAATAATTGTTTATACAGTAATAGCAAAAAAAAAAAAAAAAGGAAACTATCTGTTTACAATTATGGAACTGAAAAAAATTATGGCGCATTCAAATGCTAAACTATTAGTCATTTAAAATTATTATATATGTCTATATTTAGTATGAAAATACATGCTATGTATATTTAAAATTAATTTGAAAAAAGTAAGCTTTTAAAATTTAAATTGCAGATGTGGAATGATCTTTTTTTTTTTTGGTAAAAGATATTAGAAAGCAATTCCATGAAAGGAGGGATTTATTGTTTTCAGTGCTTTATTTCCTGAAAAACACCTGGTTCCTAGGGCATGGCCCACACACCATTGATATCTGTTGAATATTAAAACAATGAATAAAGGTGTATATCCACATGCAAAAACACAAAACCCAAAGGACCAATTACAATATGTGAACAGAATTTATCTTTAGGCATACCATTTAAATGGTTTTTGTTTTTCTTGATACTTCTCTGTATTTCCTAGTTTTTAACAAAAATAATAGTTTCACTTAATGCTTATTTAAAGCATTAAAAGTTTCAGAACATTTCAAAGCTAAGAGTTCAGAAAATATCTATTTTCAGGAATGAGTATAACTAATCATTACCTAGCTGAGGACTCAGGGTTGAAGTGCAGGCAGTAAGGCCATCTGTTATTACTGGGTGGAAATGGTCGTTCTTGCAGGAGGCTGATAAGGAGAGACTGAACAAATCAATGTGAACAGAGCAGTTTTAAGTCTAAAGAGTTTGGAGAGGGGAGCTGCTGTATCCTAGAAGGTAATGATCCCTAATCATTAGGGAATTTGACTTGTACCAAACTCATGATTTATTTTTGGGTTGCTCCTCTTGAGATTTGGGTAGCTGCCCTTGTGGACTACACAGTTCAGATTCCCCAGGAGTGTGTGTGATTTTCATGTGATTCAGTCAATTACACATTTTCTCTTGCAAATAGTGCCTTCATTAAAAGTAAGAACAAAATGTGGACTTGTAGCTCTGCCTGAGCAGGACTAAGACAGAAGTTTTGCATTTCCACTGGGGCCAGGAAGGAAGAACAATTGGAGTTGGGCCAAAGCTAGTTGGCAGTTTCTTTCTTTGATAGAAGGTTAAAAGGAAAAGTTTGGAGATGCCTATCTTCAGCACGAGGCTAAAGAGACACTCTTTCTAACATTTTGGAATTATGTAAGAAATTTAAGATACTTACTGGCCTTCTATATCTACCACAACCTAAAGAGCTATAAATTAAAGTCATAGAAACCCCAAGCTTTTTGAAGCTGTTTCTTCTACTTTTGTTTTCATCTTGTTTTAAGTATGTGCATTTAATTGAATTTATTATATCACTATATTTGATCTTTCTTCTTCTGTTACTTCCTTTTTATTCCTTACTCATGTACTTGCTGGTATTGTTTATTTTTCCCTTTATCTTTCAGCTTTTATTGCCTTATTTACCTATTATACTTACTCTTTATATGATCTTATTTTAAAAAATATTTTACCCTATCAGACCATCTTAACACATCCCCTTGGATAATTTTATTCTTCTACTTTGTAAAAAGTAATCACCACATCCCATTTTATCTGCATGCTGTATGGTCACATTTCTCTTAAAAGTTTTCATTAAATCACTTGAATCTCACTTAGGCCTTCTCTCCAGTGATACCCAAAGTGACAGGAACACTTTATCTCATCCAGGAGGTAAATTCCCCACCCTCACCCCGACTCATTGCTGTATTCACCCTGGTACTCCCTGCCAATCTGACTGGGATTCCCAATTTACAGTGTTACAGCTCTTTGAATACATACTTATGCCACCGGAAGGACCAGGTCAAGTTCTACTATTAACTACATCATCCAGAAGCACTTGTACAGACAGTATTCACTGCCTGCTGCTGCTGCTAAGTCGCTTCAGTCGTGTCCGACTCTGTGCGACCCCATAGATTGCAGCCCACCAGGCTCCGCTGTCCCTGGGATTCTCCAGGCAAGAACACTGGAGTGGGTTGCCATTTCCTTCTCCAATGCAAGAAAGTGAAAAGTGAAAGTGAAGTCGCTCAGTCGTCTCTGACTTCTAGCGACCCCACGGACTGCAGCCTACCAGGCTCCTCCATCCATTGGATTTTCCAGGCAAGAGTACTGGAGTGGGGTGCCATTGCCTTCTTCGATTCACTGCCTAACAAAGTCCATTTCCCTTTCCCCACTCTCTTGCTGTTATGCAGCCCTGACCAATAAAGACAAATGGGAAATATGTCCAGAGTAAGAAGAAGTGCCTATGGGAAAACAACTTTTCATATATGGTGAATGTTATTAAGTCTACATGTGATTCCTGGAACTACTGCAGCCCTCAAGAGACAATGAGGGGAGATACTGTCAACAAACTGAGAATATTTGTGAAGGGAAGATAGGAAAATATCAGAATTCATCACTGCGTTGGATTGTTGAACCAAACCTGGAACCACTTTGCCTCTATACTTCTTATGGAAGATAATAAGTATCCTTATTACTTAAGTCCATTTTAGTCAAGTATTGTGCCACTTATAGCCCAAAGCATCCTAACAGACATACCGGCCTTCTGTGAAGGTCCACAAGTGCAGGAGTCACCATGCTGATCTCATCTCTTTTCTACTCTCACAGTGATTGTCTTTTCCAGACATCGATTGCATTTCACTGCTACTTAATTAAAGCCACTACAGTTCTCCCCAACTGTTTCATGAATCACTGATAGAAGGAGTCAGATTCTTCTTTACCTCCCCTTTGGGCTCCTTATGCAAATTTGCCTACAAATTCCTAAGCAACTGTCAAGTTCATTATATCAGATTTTTCTTACAGAATAATATCGTAAAGTATTCACTATGCACCTGCTGTATAATAACTTTCTTCATAGCAACAAATTATGTTTATGCAAAGAACCGGAAAATGATAGAAAAAAAGTTTTTAAAGAAAATTTCAATCTATTAACCAGAAATATGTTAGTGTTCTGGTGCATTTCTTTTGAATCTTATACAATTGAGGTCATATTGCATGTGTAATTTGGTTACCTGGCTTACTCACTTAATATACTGTCTAATCTTGTATTACAATTCTTCAAAAGCAGGATGTTTAAAGGTTTGAAAATATCCTATCATGGGGAAGTACCAAAATGTATTTAATCATCCCATTATAGAGAAAGAAACTATAAAACATAATGTTAAAGCTATGGATTTTAGAGCGAAAAATCTCAATTCTACTTTTTATTGAAAAACTGATTAACTTCTTGTAGCCTTGGTTTCCTTATATATAAAATAGGTATAATAACAACAGCAATCTCCTAGGCTTATTGTGAGAAAGTATAAAGAGATTAAAACAGGATCTGGCACAAAGTTAATACTCGATAAAGGCTTGTTATTATGATTAAAATATTGGGTTATTTTTAATTTTTCTCAAATATACATAAAGAATTCATGCTTTGAAACATCAATGACCATAAATTACTTTTTGCAACTTGATTAGTTGGGAGAATAATTTCCTAGGAAGGGAATTCTGGTTAATGCCTATCTGGTTTTGATACTTTATCAGAGTTTTATAAAAATAAGAAAGCAGGGAATTCAGACCTCCAGAGACAATAGTGAGAAGAATATACACATTTGCTGAACTCAGTAAGCATTCTCCATTTTAGTTAGTCTTCCAGTAACCCTCCTAACATCACAGGGTAGATTAACCCATCTTCTCCAAAGATGAGTCTTTTGTCCTTAAATTGAAGCAATCCAGCCCATCCACAGGGCACTAAAACAACAGCAGGTCTATTCTGCAGACCACTCGGATAACCCAGAGGATGGCATCATCCTTTACAGTTATGAATTCTCATTTTCCTTTTTGAAGAGAAATGTGATTTAAACAAAAATCTAGGTTTTTTTCCAACATAAAACTTTTGACAATTCATGGGAGTACAAAAAATGAGTAAAGTACAAAGAGTCCTTTCTGAAGGAAGCCTCACTGTAGACCCCAAGTATAATTTTAATTAAGTAGTATAATTAACTACTTAGTTGTCTATATGTAGTTTCATCAACCAATTATCAATTTCCTCAGATACATTTTCATTCATCCTATGTTCTGCTTGCCACCATTTCAAAGAAAGGCCACAGCATCTGTCCTGAACTCTTAGTTAACTAGTCTTAGAATTCTCTATCCATCATGGCAGACAAAGAGAAGGTAATGAAAGGAAGAAGGCGCCTTCTGTTTTTAATCCCACTCAGAAAATCCTTTCACCAGACTCACTTGTCCTACTTATTCTTTGAATCTTTGAACGTAAAAGTTCTTTTGGATTAAATTATATAAGAGTTATTACGAAAGAATTCACTGACTTACAGCGGTTTTAAGTCCAAATTCTCTGGAAGATTCTTACCTTTAAACAGATAAGAATCCTTCCCCAACATTTTTGCTGGTCAGGAACAGAGACACAGATGTGGAGAACAGCCTTGTGGACATAGACAGGGAAGGAGAGTGTGGGATGCATTGAGAGAGTAGCATTGACATATATACACTATCATGTGTTAAACAGACAGTGGGAAGCTGCTGTACAGCACAAGGAGCTCAGCTTAGTGCTCTGTGATGACCTAGAGGGGCGGAATGGGAGCTGGGAGTGGGAGGGACGCTCAAGAGGACGGGATATATGTATATATGTAGGCGATTCACTTTGTGGTACAGCAGAAAATATCACAATATTGCAAAGCAATATATTCCAATAAAAAGTAAAAATAAAAGAAAACCATGGGAAAAAAAAGAAATTCAACAAGCCGAAAAAAACTTTGTTGTTCATTAAGGGATGCTACAAAATTAAATGATGCCTTTGCTGCCCTCCAGTGGCTGTCCTGGATCCTAACAACTTGTACTGCCTTTTGTCCAGCAGCCTGGTCTCACCCTTTGTCTTCTGCTTTCTCTGCTTTTTCAGTTCAGTTCATTTCAGTGGCTCAATCGTGTCCGACTCTTTGCGAACCCATGGATTGCAGCACGTCAGGCTCGCCTGTCCATCACAAACTCCCGGAGCTTGCTCAAACTCATGTCCATCGAGTCGGTGATGCCATCCAACCATCTCATCCTCTGTCGTCTCCTTCTCCTCCTGTCTTCAATCTTTCCCAGTATCAGGTCTTTTCCAATGAGTCAGTTCTTCGAATCAGGTGGCCAAAGTACTGGAGCTTCAACTTCAGCATCAGTCCTTCCAATGAATATTCAGGGTTGATTTCCTTTAGGATTGACTGGTTTGATCTCCTTGCTGTTCAAGGGACTCTCAAGAGTCTTCTCCAACACCACAGTTCACAAGCATCAATTCTTCAGCACTCAACTTTCTTTATGGTCAAACTCTCACATCCATACATGATTACTGGAAAAACCATAGCTTTGACTAGATGGACTTTGTTGGCAAAGTAATGTCTCTGCTTTTTGACCATTAGACCAACCTAATGTCTAGGTTGGTCACAGCTTTTCTTCCAAGGAGCAAGCGTCTTTTAATTTCATGGCTATAGTCACCAACTTCAGTGATTTTGGAGCTGAAGAAAATAAAGTCTGTCACTGTTTCCATTGTTTCCCCATCTATTTGCCATGAAATGATGGGACCAGATGCCATGATCTTAGTTTTTTAATGTTGAGCTTTAAGCCAGCTTTTTTACTTTCTTCTTTCACTTTTCATCAAGAGGCTCTTTAGTTCCTCTTTGCTTTCTGCCATAAGGGTGGTTTCATCTGCTTATCTGAGGTTATTGATATTTCTCCCGGCAATCTTGATTCTCTGCACTTTAGCATCCTTGTTCTCATCTTCAATATCTGAAGGAACTGAGCCCCTCAATGATTCATCCAGATTCGTGGCTCCGGTTGACCCCAAGATCACAATGTTATCCTCTGCTAGACTCTGTCTCCCTTTCGGCATTGGTTCTCCCATGTATGGCTGAACACTCCCTTCCTCTTGGACTGGGAGGGTACATACTCAGTAATGGTGCATTCAGTTAAGTGGTCCTTTGCTTAAAAATTATATTCTTAATTCTTGCCTATACTATGGCCCTTCATCAGCCAGATGAGCAGGCTGGGCACATCTGTTAGCAAAGCTTGGTTTGTTCACTGAGCATTTTATAAGCATTTCTAGGTATACTCATTCTAGGGGACCCCTTTTCCTATGTTTTTGTCTCTCCTCACTATCCTTTTCGTGGTTCAGAGAGCCTCACAAAGATTTTATCTCCAGTGCAAGGTAGATTTCTAATTCAGAATCATTTGGCAAAATGAAATGCCTGATGCACTTTATGGGAAATTAATCATTTAGCTTTTCCTGGCACTTTCTCAAGTTTTTGGAAAAGATTTCCTCTCTTCTCCCAATGGAAACAGACTTTAAAAAGTAAAATTTACCTTCAGAATGGGAGAAAATAATGGCAAAGGAAACAAATGACAAAGAATTAATTTCCAAAATATACAAGCAGCTCATACAACTCAATACTAGAAAAGCAAACAACCAAATCAAAAAGTGGGAAAGGGACATTTCTCCAAAGAAGACATACAGATGGCTAACAAGCACATGAAAAGATTCTCAACATCACTCATTATTAGAGAAATGCAGATCAAAACTACAGTGAGATACCACCTCATACCAGTTAGAATGGCCATCATCAAAAAGCCTACAAACGATAAATGCTGAGAGGGTGTGGAGAAAAGGGAACCCTCTTGCACTGTTGGTGGGAATGTAAACTGATGCAGCCACTATGGAAGATAGTATGGAGATTCCTTGAAAAGCTAGGAACAAAACCACCATATGACCCAGCAATCCCACTTCTAGACATATACCCTGTGGAAACCAAAATCAAAAAAGACAAATGTACCCCAATGTTCATCGCAGCACTATTTACAATAGCTAGAACATGGAGGCAACCTAGATGTCCATCAACAGATGAATGGATAAAGATGCTGTAGTACATATACACAATGGAATACTCTTCAGCCATAAAAAGGGATGCATTTGAATCCATTCTAATGTGGTGGATGAAACTAGAGCCTATATACAGAGTGAAGTAATTTAGAAAGAAAAATATAAATATTGTATACTAACACATGTATATGCAATATAAAGAGATGGCACAGATGAATTTACTTTCAGGGCAGCAATGGAGAAACAAACATAGAGAACAGACCTATGGGTGTGGGAGGAGAGGAGGAGATGTATGGAGAGAGTAACATAGAAATTTACAAGACCATATGTAAAATAGAGAGCCAATGGGAATTTGCTGTATGACTTAGGGATTTCAAACAGGGGCACTGTGACAGGCTGAAGGGTGGGATGGGGAAGGAGATGGGAGGGAGGTCCAGGAGAGAGGGGACACGGGTGTACCTATGGCTGATTCTTGTTGATATATAACAGAAAACCACAAAATTATGTAAAGCAATTACCCTTCAATTAAAAAAAGTAAAATTTAAAACTATTTACAACCGAAAATACTAAATTTCATTAAAAGATAAAACCAACATTAAAAGTGAGCTAATAAATAGAGATCAAGATATCGCATTAAGAACAGTTACTTAATTCATGGTCTCTCAGCTAAACACACTAGTACTGAAAACACAGGTGAACAATGCAAGCTACTGGATAAATGACACTGTACAGTGATCTAGTGATTAAAATGAGTATTCTCTATCTCTGTGAGCAGGTCACTTGACTCATCACTGCCTCAGTTTACTCATCTTTAAAATGGAGGTAATAATACATACTTTTCTGGATTGTTATAACAAACCAATGTGTTATTTTTACAACATTTAAATCAAGATACAAATACAAAGCACTATTATTTGTATTCTATCTTCTTTTAGAATAAAATTAAAAGGAAAACAACATAGCCAACCAACAGAGATGCTTTTTAATGGGTCCTTTATTAAGTACACATAAGCATGTGGGAACTGATAATTCATAAAAATAAGTTTTATTCTAAAGATATCTTCCCCTATTTATCTATCATAAATATGAGAACATTTGTAGTGTATACAATGGATGGTTTACTCCATTAAATCAAAACAAACCTCCAAACACAGAGAGACATTAGGTTGAAATTCATAAAGCAATGACTTTGGACTTTTAGGGACAAAATAGGACAATGCCTCTTTAGATATCATCACAAGTGACTCTGGCCAGTCTCTGAGTCCAGTTGATTTTAAGGCACAAGACTGACCTTAAGCAGTCAAAACAGTCACCTTACGAGACAGAACATGGCCTAAAATGGAAGAGCCTCATTCTGGAATCAAGGAACTCCTCTACACAACTTGGAAAGAGTGCTCAGGAAAGGCTACCCACGGAGGTGCTGCTCTCCCCAATCCTGTGGGCTAGCTTCACCCTGGGGCCAGCATGTTTTGTTAGCCTTCATTCTGCACAACTGGTGACTTCTGCTTTCTCCCTTGGGTCTTAGGAAGTCTTAACTGTCATGTTAAGAGTTAGATTCCATAATGGTTTGATTTAAACACTACAGTTATTTTTGGCACAGTAGCCTACACCAGATCTTTTTTTTTTTTTTTAAAGCAGAACCCTCTTTAAAACCAGTCCTCACATGGAATTCCAATTTGTGAAAGAATTCAAAGAGAAGCTGCTCCAGCTGAAACAGGAGTTGGGGAAATGTCCAGATCTCTTTGAAAGCTCCTTTAGCCTGCCCTCCAATCTTCTGATAGTGGCTCACAGGCCACCTTCACGGATCTTTAAGGCTCTAGAAAATAGAGTGTAAAAACAATGGCCTATGCCAATCTGACAATTGGCTTTCTAAGTTAAAAACTAGGATAAACTGAATCAGTCTCTAGAGAGGAGAATGTCTGAGAAGGGGAACAGGGAAATTTTTAGAGTAATAATGATGCTCTGTAACTTGACAAAGGTGTGAGTTTTACAGGTGTAAGCATGTGTCACAACCAAACTGTACCCTTAGGATCTGTGATCTCACCATACATGCCTCCATAAAATAACTGAAGGCTAGAGCCAGGTTGAATCTGATAAATAGATTAATTCCCAGATAAATACTGATTCACATTCACTTAACTAAAAAGATGCCTTGCAATTTCAATGGGTTTCATATGTAAACATCAGACTCATGTTTACAGAGCACCATCCACTTTGGGCCAGTTAATACTGTAATTCCAAATCAAATAACACAGCCCAATGGCATCAGGTCAATGGTTGCCATATGTGCCGTTGTTGAATCTGTAGTCCTAATTTACCTTTGATCAAGATAGAAATGATGTAACTACCCTTATTAAATTGATTAATACTTTGTATCACAATTGTGGCTAGGACTAATATTGTAGTATTGTTCCTAGAAAAAATTACTCCATAAAAACATCCTAGGTTCAGGTCAAATTGAAACGTTAATTCTCAAGTGATACTAAGAGTTAAGAAAGAGTCTTATTCCAAAACAGTGGTTCTTGTACATTTAAGTTCTTAGACACATTTGTGAATCTGCTGAAATATAAACCTTCCTCTTCAGATATAAGCACATGGACACACATGTACATACATACATGAACTCGCAGACACACACACCAAATATTGGATACATACACACACACAAAATATTGGATACATTCCAGAAACTTACTTTCTCTGAAGCCTATCCATGAATTTCAGGTAAACAATCCATTCTCTGAGTATTTCTCAGCTTCAGAAAGATCTGAAAATAATCCCAGTAATGTGGTCTTAGAGTAACCAAGGGGACAAGGTCAAGATGGCAGAGTAGAAGGATGTGCACTCATCCTCTTCTGTGAGAACACCAAAGTCACAACTGCTGCTGAATAACCACTGACAGGAGGACACTGGAATCCAGCAAAAAAAGATACCCCATGTCCAGGGACAAAGGGGGAGCTGTGACAAGACAGTAGGAGCGGTGCAAAAATCACAGTTAAAATTAAATCCCATTCCCAGCAGGTGGGAGACCGACAAACTGGAGACCAATAATACCAAAGAAATTCTCATACTCTTGTGAAGATTCTAGGCCCCACATCAGGCTTCCCAACCCGGGGATCTGGCAAAGGGACTGGGAATCCCCAGAGAAACTGACTTTGAAGGACAGCAGGATTTGATTACAGAACTTCCACAAGCCTGGGGGAAACAGAGACTCTTGGAGGGCAAAAACAAAATGTGTGTGCACCAGAACCCAGGGGAAGGGAGCAGTGACCCAGCAAGAGACTGAGCCAGACCTGCCTGTGAGTGTTTGAAGGTCTCCTGCAGAGGCATGGGTTGGCATAAGTCCTCTTGGAGGTCACCAGTAACCCTACCATAGAGCCTGAAGACTCTAAAACTGGGTTGCCTCAGGCCAAACAACTAACGGGGGGTTGGTGGAGGGAGAGGGGAGCACAGCCTTACTCATCAGCAGACAATTGGATTAAAGATTTACTGAGCATGGCTCTGCCCACTAAAGCAAGACTCAGTTTTCCCCATAGCCAGTCCTTCCCATCAGGAAGCTTGCACAAGCCTCTTATCTTCATTCATCAGAAGGCAGACAGAAGAAGCAAGAACTAGAATCCCTCAGCCTCCAGAACGAAAACCACAATCACAGAAAGCTAACCAAAATGATCACATGGATCACAGCCTTGCGTAACACAATGAAGCTATGAGCCATGGCCTGCAGGCCCACCCAAGACAGACAAGTCATGTTGGAGAGTTCTGTCAAAACATGGTCCAACGGAGAAGGGAATGGCAAATCACTCCAGTATTCTTGCCTCAAGAACCCCATGAACAGTATGAGAAGGCAAAAAGATGTGACACCAGAAGATGAGCCCTCCAGGTTGGTAGGTTCTAACATGCTACTGGAGAAGAGTGGAGAAATAGCTGGGCCAAAGTGGAAATGATGCTTAACTGTGGATGTGTCTGGTGGTGAACATGAAGTCCAGTGCTGTAAAGAATCTTATTGCACAGGAGCCTGGAATGTTAGGTCCAAGAATCAAGGTAAACTGGATGTGGTCAAGCTGGAGATGCCAAGAGTTAACACTGATGTTTTAGAAATCAATGAACTGAAATGGATGAGAACGGGCAAATTTAATTAAGATGACCATTATATCTACTACTATGGGCAAGAATCCCTTAGGAGAAATCAAATGTTACTCCCTGAAATAGAGTTTCAGAGAAAAGCAAGGAGAGATAAGAAAGCTTTCTTAAGTGAACAATGCAAAGAAATAGAGGGAAATAATAGAATGGGAAAGACTAGAGATCTTTTCAAGAAAACTGGAGATACCAAGGGAACACATTATACAAAGATGGGCACAACAAAGGGACAGAAATGGCAAGGACTTAACAGAAGCAGAAGAGATAAGGAAGAGGTGGAAAGAATACACAAAAGAACTATACAAAAAAGTTCTTAATGACCTGGATAACCATGATGGTGTGGTCACTCACCTAGAGCCAGACATCTTAGAATGTGAAGTCAAGTGGACCATAGGAAGCATCACTATGAACAAAGCTAGTGGAGGTGATGGAATTTGATGAATTTGAACTATTTCCAATCCTAAAAAAAATGATGCTGTGAAAGTGCTGCACTACATACACCAGCAAATTTGGGAAACTGACCAATGGCCACAGGACTGGAAAAGGTCAGTCTTCATCCCAATCCCAAAGAAAGACAATGCCAAAGAATGTTCAAATTACTGTACAATTGTGCTCATTTCACATGCTAGCAAGGTAATGCTCAAAATCTGTCAAGCTAGTCTTCAACAGTATGTGAACCAAGAACTTCCAGATGTTGTTGTTGTTGTTCAGCCGCTCAGTTGTGTCCAACTCTTTGTGACTCCATGGACTGCATCATGCCAGGCTTCCCTGTCATCCACTATCTCCTGAAGTTTGCTCAAACTCATGTCCATTGATATACAAGCTGGATTTAGAAAAGGCAGAAGAACCAGAGATCAAAGTGCAAACATCTGTTGGATCATAGAGAAAGCAAGAGAATTCCAGAAAAACATCTACTTTTGCTTCATTGACTATGCTATAAAGCCTTTGACTGTGTGGATCACAACAAACTGTGGAAAATTCTTAAAGAGATGGGAATACCAGACCACCTACCTGTCTCATGAGAAACCTGTTTGCAGGACAATAAGCAACAGTTAGAACCAGACACTGAACAACGGACTGGCTCAAAATTGGGAAAGGAGTATGTCAAGGCTGTATATTGTCACCCTGTTTATTTAACTTACATGCAGAGTGAACCATGCGAAATGCCAGGCTGGATGAAGCACAAGCTGAAATCAAGGATGCTGAGAGAAATATCAACAACCTCAGATATGCATATGATACCACTCTAATGGCAGAAAGCAAAGAGGAACTAAAGAGTCTCTTGATAAAGGTGAAAGAGGAGAGTGAAAAAGCTGGCTTAAAACTCAACACTGAAAAAACTAAGATAGCATCCAGTCCCATCACTTCAAGGCAAATAGATGGGAAAACAATGGAAACAGTGAGAGACTTTATTTTCATGGGCTCCAAAATCACTGCGGATAGTGACTACAGGCATGAAATTAAAAGACTTTGCTCTTTGGAAGAAAAGCTATGACCAACATAGACAGTGTATTTAAAAGCAGAGACATCACTTTGCTGACAAAGGTCTGTATGGTCAAGGCTATGGTTTTTCCATTAGTCATGTATGAATGTGAGAGTTGAACCATAAAGAAGGCTGAGCACTGAAGAATTGATGCTTTCAAAATGTGGTGCTGGAGAAGACTCTTGAGAGTCCTTGGACAGCATGGAGATCAAACCAGTCCATCCTAAAGGAAATCAGCACTGAATAATCATTGGAAGGACTGATGCTGAGGCTGAAGCTCCAATAATTTGGCCACCTGATGCAAAGGGCTAACTCATTGGAAAAGACCCTGATGCTGGGAAAGATTGAGGGCAAGAGGAGAAGGAGGCTACAGAGGATGAGACTGTAGGATGGCATCACTGACTCAATGAACATGAGTTTGAGCAAACTGTGGGAGATACTGAAGCACAGGGATGCCTGGCTTTCTATAGTCTTTTGGATCGCAAGAGTCGAACACGACTTGGACCCTGAACAACAAGAATAGCCAAAAAGTAGTCCGGGGCAATGATTCGCTGCTCTCTTCTTTACTAGTTTTTCTTTTTCTGTTGAGAAATTTATTTTCTCCAAATTGGCTAATTTCTATTAAAAGAATATCTAAGATGTATGCTGCACTGTTTGATTTTCAGAGCACTGGCATATGATGCCATATGACTACCTTGGGGCTTTTGCATAATATATATCAGTTGAATTAAATTTTAAACTCATGTGATCTTCCCAACAATTCTAGAAAGTTTCAACTTCAATAATGGATAGGAAACTTCAAATACAGAGATATCCATGATGAGTTGGCTAGTCAGCGTGGGAATGAAAAAGACTCAGAATCATTGTTCTGGTGTCAGTCCCTTTTCTTTGGGCTATGTTGCCAACCAATGTTTTAAACAAATAATCAGCAACACCAATAGTAAAATGCCTATTATTTGTCTACCAGTTCCAAGCATTAACCTAAAATTTGCTAAAAAAGAAAAACACATTCACTTTGAACCATGAATTTTAAACCAGAATTTTAAATGTGAATTTACTCTGAATGATGATTTTTAAAAAATAATATGAACATATTCTTCATCATCTGGTGATTGTCCTAACACTGAGTACTGCTACTTCATTTTAGTGTTCAAGCTTGCATTAATGCCTGTCGTTGTGAAAGCCAAATAATTCCATGGCATCCCACAGTGAGAGAAGTTTCTGGCAGTTCAAATAGAGAAATGAAATGACAGATCTGTGTTCATAGGGCTCATAGTAGTTTGAGAAATCTGTTCAATAAATGCTTTTTGTTGACTGAATACTTAGTTTTGAAAATATTTAACTTTTCTTCCAGAATACCAATTTTGCAAGAGATGTTATAATAAGTATAAAGAAATTGTTTCCACTTCCAGAAATAAATGGATCAAATTCCCATTTATGGAAGATTTTAATTCCCTAAAAATATTAACCTTAGTGCTAATCTTTAGCAATTAATTAAGACTGGAATGTAAGAATTTCTTGCTGGAAAAATTTGATAAATTATGAGGTCTGACTAACCTGAACTATCAAACAAATCCTTGGAATTTTAATTTCCATTTAAAATTTAAATTTCATCTTGTACAGCATATTTATGCAAATAAATCTCTTCTGCATTGGAAACAGTGAGGCCAAAATGCTGAAAGTTATGGAGGCTGACGTGAAGCCTCATTGTGCTAACTTAAATTCAACATCAGTGATTTACTGTTGGCAAACGACATTATCTGTCATGTTAAATGAATACTGTTAACTTACACTGTGTTTTTTATTTGATTTGTATGTTCGTCTTGATTTTTAAATATTTATGATTGAATAAGGCCTGCAAGTGTGAACAACTTATTTCTAGATTCAGGTTTATATGTTTGAATAACATTATAATACAATTTTAAATCCATATTGTGGAAGTCTATGAGCATATATTTCCCTTAAAAGGGATCTATAAGTTACTCAAGTCTGAGAAATGCTGGTCCAGATTAGCATTGGTTAATTTATCAGTATTCTTGAGATGCATTTTTGCCACTTAATTATCCAGCTTTTTGGGGTTATTTACATGGATGTCATGACAAAATTTGTCAAATACCTTGATGAAGTCAGTACATTTTGGTGCCTTTTTGACATTTTTGGTGTATTTTAAACATTCTTGACATTCCCACAGTCCATTCATTTAGTGATACAATAAAAAAAGTAATGAATTTTGGAACAAAATTTTGGGATCACTTCATCTAACTGGAGACTCAGTGAAAGCTCTATTTGTTCTATGTGATCCACTCTGACGCCCATTCTTCACTACGAGAAAACAGAAGCCAAAAGAAGATTTAAGTGACTTCAGTATTACATGGTAAGCTTGGGGACTACAGGAGCATAGTACTCCACTTTGGATAAGAAAGGGCTAGTAGGGAGAGAGAAGATTCAAACACTGGGGTGCAGTTTCCATCTCTCAAGAACCTTATTTCTTTTGTTCATCTTTCTGTTTTGAGCATCAAGCTTGGTACTCAGCATATAGTTTGCTTTTAAAACTATTTACCAAGTGAATGAATGAGTAAGTGAGTGCAAGCCTTGAAAAACAGCCTATTCTACTGATTAAACAGACACCTGAAGAATTTCTTCTCAATTCAGAAACACAACCGATTTTTTTAAAAATCCCAGGTTACTTCATTTGTGTGGTCTCCAAATTCAGCACCTTTGCTCCTTGTGGTCATTCTAACTTTTAAAAAACTCAAATAGAAGGCTCTCCTCACATGTTTCTCAATCTTGGAGTGGGAGGAGATGCAAGATTTCTAGGGACTGGGGGTTGTCACCCCTTCTCTTCCAGGAGATTAAGGAGAGAAGACTCCAGCTGTCCAAACAGTGGAGGCAGAGACCTCTCCTTTACCTCAAGAACTAGAAGAATTTCTCTTTACTCTGCTCAGAAGTCTAGAAGTTCAATATGAATACAAAACAAGATTTTAAAAAATCAGCTTCTGGAAATTTCTGTAGTTACAGTCATTATACTGTTTACTCGAACTCTCTGCTTTGACAAAATATTCCTCGGTCACAGCTCAGCAACCTATATCCATCTTACTTTTGCCTTTGCTTGGGAAGAAGACCTAAACAGACATTTCTCCAAAGAAGACACACAGATGACCAACAAACACAGGAAAAGATGCTCATTAATAGAGAAATGCAAATCAAAACTATAATGAGGTGTCACCTCACACCCGGTAGAATGGCAGTCATCAAAAAATCTACAAGCAATAAATGCTGGAGAGGGTGTGGAAAAAAGGAACCCTCTTGCACTTTGGTGGGAGAACACTATGGAGAACAGTATGGAGATTCCTTAAAAAACTAGGAATAAAAATACATACGACCCAGCAATCCCAGTACTGGGCATATACCCTGAGAAAACCATAACTCAAAAAGACACAAGTACCCCAACGTCCATTGCAGCACTATTTACAGTAGCTAGGATGGAAGCAACCTAGATGTCCATTAACAGATGAATGGATAAAGAAGCTGTGGAACATATATACAATGGAATTTTACTCAGCCATAAAAGGAATGCATTTGAGTCTGTTCTAATGAGGTGGGGGAACCTAGAGCCTGTTATACAGAGTGAAGCAAGTCAGAACGAGAAAAACAAATTTTGTATATTAACGCGCATATATTGAGTCTAGAAAAATGGTACTGATGAACCTATTTGCAGGGCAGGAATAGACATGCAGACATAGAGAACAGACTGTGGACACAGCAGGGGAAGGAGAGGTTGGGACAAACTGAGAGAGAAGCATTGAAACATACACATTGCCATATGTAAAATAAATAGCCAGCGGGAATTTGCTGTATGACATAGGGAGCTCAACCCAGAGCTCTGTGACAATCTAGAGGCATGGGGTGGGGTGGGACGTTGGGGGGAGGTTCAAGAGGAAGGGGATATAAGTATAACTATGGCTGATTCACACTGTTGTATGGCAGAAGCCAACACAATATTGTAAAGCAATTATCCTCCAATTAATAAATTTTCAAAAAGTATCAATAATATTGTTCATTTTAATTCTCATTTCAAATAAATTTTACAGAATGAAGGGCTGTGATTATGATCAAACTCTCAAATTTCTACTTGAATTTCAGATAACTCTCCAGGAATCAAGGAACTTTTCACAACAGAAAGAACTTATTTTTTGCTACAAAAGGCCACACTCATCAACTAATGGTATATTTGAGGAGAGATGGCATATAGAATAGTTAATAATGCCTAGCCAACATCTACTCTTAAAATAAAAATTGTCACATTTTCAGTATCCCATTATGTGCTCATATGGCAGCAATGCTTATGGTCCCATGTCACTCTTCGTCAAACAGTATTTTTTTCTCCCCTTGACATTGAGTTGAACTTTGTGACTAACTGCACCAACAAATAGAATACGGTGAAAACAACACTGCACACTTCCAATGCAAGGTCATAAGAGTTCCACCCAGCTTTCTCTCCAAAGATGACGTCATGAGGAAGCCCAGGTCACATGGACAGGCCACATATAAGTGTTCTCGTCTTCAGCGAAAATCTCAACTGTCAGCAGCATCCCCACCAGACCTATGAGTAAGCAAGCCTTCAGATCATTCCAGGCTCCACCTTCAAGCCACCCTGAATGAAGCTGTGTGGAACAGGAATAACTATTCCCACCACGACCTGCCTGAACTGTACCCGAGTAAGCAAAATAATTGTGGTTACTTTAGGCCATGAGGTTTGGGGTTGTTTGTTATGTAGCAATAGACAACAACCAGCAAGCAAATATTGTTATTTCATTCAATCCTCAGCAAGCTTTAGGGCAGTTCAGTTCAGTTGCTCAGTCGTATCTGACTCTCTGCGACCCCATGGACTGCAGCGCACCAGGCCTCCCTGTCCATCACCAACTCCCGAGTTTACTCAAACTCATGTCCATCGAGTCAGTGATGCCATCCAACCATTTCATCCTCTGTCGTCCTCTTCTCCTCCTACCTTCAATCTTTCCCAGCATCAGGGTCTTTTCAAATGAGTCAGTTCTTCGCATCAGGTGGCCAAAATATTGGAGTTTCAGCTTCAGCATCAGTCCTTCCAATGAATATTCAGGACTGATTTCCTTTAGGATGGACTAGCTGGATCTCCTTGCAGTCCAAGGGACTCTCAAGAGTCTTCTCCAACACCACAGTTCAAAAGCATCAATTCTTCGGCACTCCACTTTTTTTATAGTCCAACTCTCACATCCATACATGACTGCTGGAAAAACCATAGCTTTGACTAGATGGACCTTTCCCTTCCCTGTATTCCCTGTATTCCTTCCCTAGAGAACTATAAGGCATAAAGCCACCTGAGGCACTGCTGACCCTTCACTACACATATGAGAACAAAAATCATGTCTTTCCCTAGACATTGTCTTAGTTGTAATATTCTCCAGCAGAACTAAATCAATCATATGTTCCTTTTGGCTTCAGATGCAAGTGTGTGTGTGCATTCATGTGTATGTGACAACAGGCTTTGTTCTTGAAGACTAGAATTTTAGACTACGAATCTTAAACTATGATGGTTGGCTTTCTTTCTTTGAGTCTTTCAAATATTTTTCTGAACTTTCTTATTATTCAAGCACTATATGTTTAATGGAGGGAAATCAGAAAATATAATTAATAGAAAGTAAATTATCCAAAAATGTCAGTATAGACAGATACCTCTATTAGATATTTTAGCAAGTAGGCTTCTAGGAATTTGCTATGCCTATATATGTATATCACCTTTCACTCCTACTCTTGCTGCCCACCCTTAAATGAGTTGCTGCATCATTTCCATACTAGTATGCTTTCTTTTAAACAATCACACTCACAGCGCTCCAGGCTTCACATCAAAGCAACCCTCACCGCATCCTCACCAGCACCTAAATCAGCTAACTTTATTAACATCCTGCATCCTGTCTTGCTTTCTGGGATGAGCATTTTTGGATAATAATGCTATTAATTTCTCTATGTCACTTCTCAGTTTTAATGTATGTCCTTCAATCTTCTAGTTATGGCCTCGGCCCCTACCTACTGCTTCTGTCCTTGAAATCCATGTGTAACCAGCCCTGTCAGCTTGACCCGACCTAAGATTCATTCCACCTAGAGAGTGCACCTACTTAAAATATCTGCGCCCTGCAGGAACGTTCCAGGCACCAGATTCATTCAGCCAAACTTCGGCACTAACGAAGAAGGCAAAAGTAAAGTAACACATGTTAATCAGATGGCAGAATTTTGCTGAATGTATGCTAGACTAAACTTCATGATTTCTTACAAATTCAAAAAGATTAATGGACTCCTATGTTTATTGTAGCATTGTTTACAATAACCAAGATATAGAAGCAATCAAAGTGTCCACAGATAGATAAATGGATAAAGAAGAATGGAACATTACTCAGCCAGAAAATAATGAAATCTTGCCATTTGTGACAACATGGATGGACCTAGAGGGTATTATGCAAGTGAAATAAATCAGACAGAGAAACACAAACATCATATGATTTTGCTTATACATGGAATCTAAGGAAAAAAAATCAAATGAACTAACGTAACAAAACAGAAACAGATTCATAGATACAGACAACAAACAGGTGATTGCCAGGGAGGGGGTATAGGGAGAGGAGTGAAATAGGTGAGAGAAATTAATAGGTACAAATTCCCAGCTACAAAATAAATGAGTCATGGGGATAAATATACAGTGCGAAAAATACAGTCAATTATATTGTGATAACTTTGTATGGTGACAGAGGATAACTAGATATTCATAGGATAACTAATTTTTTGTGGTGATAATTTTTGTAATGTATAAAAAGATCAAATCACTACGTCGTACACCTGGAATTAACACAGTGTTGCAGGGAAATTATACTTCAACAGAAAATTTTTTCACATAAAAATTTTTAAAGCTTTTATAATTTTTTACATTTTTACCTTATTCACATTGGTACTAGAAGTGAAATGACCACTTACACTTTTCAAAGCCAAGTTGATTTACTCTCTTAAAGTCAATGTTAGTAAAATCAACTTGGCTTTGAAAAGCACACTGAGTTTAGAGAAGACTCCTTTCAATTTTTTAAAATATTCTTTTACTTTAGGAAAGAAAGGTCATTTAACTAAACATAGGGTAACTTCAATGTTTAAGGACTCCTCAACCTTTGGGTTCACATATGTTCCTGTGTATTTACGATGATCTCAGATATCCAGGGTCATTAACACATTGGCTGTGACCTTGAAGCATTGGTTATGAAGTTGTACTGCTCCCATTAGCAACATCCCACATTCTTGAATGGCTACCTCTGAAACCCGGTTTTAGCTGATTGTGGCAATCTGGGTTTCATTATTTAAGAGAGATAAGATGACATATTGGGTTGTTCCCACTATCTCAGGATAGCGGCCTTAAGTATTTGGAAAATGTAAACACGGAAATATTTAGGGATTTGAAGAGAGTAGGTTATTTGCTGACTGGAAGAGAAAGAGCAGAAGATTATCACCCAAACAATGTTGATATTGGGTTTTATCTTCCTGCAGCAAGCAGACCATAGTTGAAAGAGTCTTTTGCCATTTACCACAAAACTGTGGATTTACTCATATCTCTAGCATCTCTCATTTATTTTTAGCCTCCTGTTTAGTCAGTAACAGTGGAATCTGTGTGCCAACATGTTTTTAGCAAATATTGTCCAGATCTGCCGGTGATATCAGCTGCTAATGGCCATGTCGAGACACAAAGCAGGCAAAGTGATAAAGAGAAAAGGAGCTTTCAGTAAGGGAATGTTCAAAAAGATTTCATAAGTTATAGTTCAACTGCATCTATGAATTTCAGTTTATTGCCCCTTTTCTTTTACCTCTTACAGTATTCATGTCTGAACAAATGATCCTGGAAAATAAAGTCATTTTGGATTAACTTATTCATCACACGGAGAGATGTTTTTAATAGCCATTGGGCTATATTTTGAAATCTTCATTTCCAAAAAGACAGACTTCTATTTGCAACCACTAAACACAGTCTTCCCTCAGGAATGAATAGAGGTCACACATATCAGAACTTAGCAGATGTTAGAGTGTAGATCAGTCCTCGGGAAGCCTGGATAAGCTGGGTTTCCCAGGCTGAGGTTTCCAGAGCAATTAAAACCGCACTACTGAATGTAGCTTTCACTTGAGGTACTCATTCTGTATATCCCTCATATGATAGTCTACACAGATTTAAATGAGACCACCCAAACGGAATCGAAATGTGACCAGCAGTTACCAGCATAGTTGAAAACATAAAGCCAATATCGAATGGTCCGAGAGATATTTGCTGTTTATATTATCTGCTTCCTCATGTACATAAATAAAAGTACAAAAGAAGGGAACAGAAGGCCAAATCAAACAGCTGAAAAACTATACGACAAATCTACAGTCCATTTACCTTCTAATTTCATTCCAGTTCTTTGCACTATAACCAATTCCAGTTCTATAGCACCACACAGACTTATGAAGACAGTCATTATTTTGCTCTGTGACACTAACTCACAATGGGGTGAATAGGCAGTGAGATTGCAGGAGGTTACAGCAGTTGAACAAAGGGAAGCCAGTCCAATATATTTTTTTTCTTATCTGAAAGGGCATTTTAATGTCACTGAGAACAAAAGAATTATCTTACTCTCTCCTTTTCTTACCTCTGACCATCAAGGAAGACTTAGAAATGCTATTGTAATTGTGACTTACATTTCACCGTTTCTTGACACTCTGGAGTACATCAAAAATGAAAAGATAATGTCTTACCTTGAACGACTGACATGGAAAAACCTTCTGTTCATGGGATCTCTCTGGAACGTAGTGATTTGTGTGATTGCAATCACAGAATCAGCTAAAATAGCATACGAATTCTCCAATGTCTTCTTTCTGTCAAAAGGAACATTTCCATAAAAAAACCTTTACAGCCTGGAATAGCTGCCTGCTTTCCACGAAGAGCTCTAAATAGCTATTAAGCAACCAGTAACTTTGTCTAAATGGAGAACAATTAGAACCATTCTCAAAGTTTTGAAAGATTATTCTAACTTCTCCCCTTCCTTTGCCAAGATTAGATGGAATCAAGAAAATGAGGAGCTTGGAGATGAGGCATTTGGTGGAAGTCTACTTAGAGACATAAACGAGTCAGCTTTATGTTTGAAAGTGAAATGCATTGGTGCCTTTAGAGCAATTTTTGAATTTTTTTGAATTTTTAATTATTATGATTAACTGGGGGAATGGGATGCCATAATCACAAAATATCTCCCTATTCAAAATAAACGAACAAACAAACGTCTCAGATTCAGAGTTGAACTAACCCTATTTGTTTAGGCAGGGCACATCATTATGCATCCATGCAATGTTCTTCATTTTTTTTATTTTTCTCTACTTGATTTCTTATTCCCACTCACATTCTTTACACTACAGCCCTCTCTCCAAAGTACCTCATATATGTCCATATTATGAATAAATACTTATAAATATACATTGTATGTGTGTGTGTTAACTCATGTGATGGTATTGGGGTACAGATACTGTTTTCTTACCTTTGGGACAATACTATATTTTAAGATCGGCCCCTCTTGCTATATGACTATCAGATGCATCGTTTCTGACTACTGCAGAGTCTGGAGTGTGCATTTGTCACTTTGTTTTTATCATTCCCCAATATAGACACTTAAGTGACCTTATAACTCCCCAACCCAACAAGCAACACTATAATAAATATTCTTTTACTGTCCTTCATGTATCTGCAAGAGTGTTCCCCTAGGGTATGAATCTAAGAGTAAGATTTCATGGTCACATATGCATACCAAACTTTACTAAGCACTATATTCATTGGAAGAACTGATGCTGAAGCTGAAACTCCAATACTTTGGCCACCTGATGTGAAGAATTGACTCACTGGAAAAGATCCTGATGCTGGGAAAGATTTAAGGCAGGAGGAGAAGGGGAAGACAGAGGATAAGATGGTTGGGTGGCATCACCGAGTCAATGGACATGAGTTTGAGCAAGCTCCGGGAGTTGGTAATGGACAGGGAAGCCCGGCATGCTGTAGTCCATGGGGTCACAGAGTCGGACACGACTGAGTGACTAAACTCAACTAGGACATACTCAAGTTCTCTAGGGCAGCCAGGCCAGTTTACTCTTCCATCAACAGAAATGGGACCTTTTGTCTCTGCAATCTCACTAAAATTTGATGATTTCTAATTTTTGATAATTTAATGGATATCAAGTACCTTGTTACTTTAACAATGTTGAGATATTGGCATATCTTTGGGGGGCAGGTTGAGTACATTTTGTTTGTATAAGGGTAGTTATACTAGGTAGAACTTGCAGGTGCTTCAGAATTTGAGAATGGGAAAGAGAATGTGAATGGATGCTAAGCTGAAGGGGGTACTGGAGGCAGACATAAATGCTCAGCTTAGTCTGTTTTGTCAGCCCTGCCAATGATTCGTGAACTATACATACATTTAATAAAATCCTTTTCTGCTGAAAATAGAGAGTGTTCTGTTGCTGGCAACCAAGAAGGCTGGTCTATGTATTAATTAGTACCATGTCCTATGCTTAGTCACTCAGTCATGTCCGACTCTTTGTGACCCAATGGACTATAGCCCGCTAGGCTCTTCTGTCCATGGGATTCTCCAGGCAAAAATACTGGAGTGGGCTGCCATTCCCTTCACCAGATGATCTTCCCAACCCAGGGAATGAACCCAGGTCTCTCTCATTTCAGGCAGATTCTTTATTGTCTGAGCCACCAGGGAAGCCCAACTGGTACCATAAGTGGTTGTAAACTCTCAAGGAATAAAATGAGAATTTAGGATTGGTTATTCACATAGACTAAGTCTGAAAACAGTGACAATCTGGTTCCTACTATAAGATAGGTCATACAGGATTTTTTCTGTGGACTTTTATTTTTCTATATACATTCTGGAATCGATTTTATGAGAGGCTCAAAAATACTCTAGGATTTTTACGAAAACAAAACTGAGTTTATAGAATAAGTTTGAGATAACTAATATCATTATAACATTGTTATCCATTGGTGAACATGGTGTGGCTTTCTAGTATTTCCTTATTTTATATCGTACAATAGTATTTTAAAAATTTCTCCAAAAAAGTTATGCAAATTTTTTGTTTGATTATTTCCACTTCTGGGGGATGTTCATTTCTCCTCTAATTCAGTAACAATCCAGTCTTGATATCCAGGAAATTATGGACTACACTTTAATGTTAACCATTATAACCACATTACATTACCACTATCAAATAGAAAGAGAATGGCAGGAGAAAAATAATAAAACTGCTTATTAAATATAAATATATATTTTACAGGTTTTTAAATGCCCTTGTGAATGATGGCTGGATTTATAGAATGTATTTTCTAGTTGGTTGTGCTGGTATAGAATTTGGGTGAAGGAAACTTGCTACACTCTCTTATCAGTTCTCAATTTCTCAGTTGATTCAGCTTTTTTAAAAATGTAGATTATCTTCTTTCCAATGATGATTGTTAGTTTCTCCCCTTCCAACATTTACCCTGTTATTTATTTTATTGCCATATTTTGCTGCTCAGGCAAAGCACTGTATTAAATAGAATCAATGTTAGAGAAAGTCCAGTGTTGAAGTGAAAGCATGAAACGAGAAAGATGACACTTTGCCATGTGGCTTCCCAGTTTTCCACCAATCCCCTCACTGCCACCTGCCCATCCCTGTACGGCGCTGTTCTCCTTTTCTGAAAACTGTCTTGCTCAGTTACAAATAATAGTTTTGGGGATATGTAGTGGGAGAGAGGTTGGGAAGGTGGCAAAGCCCAGGGCCTGCTCACTTGCCTACATTTATTTTATTCCTCCCTATCTTTTCCTGGGCTCAAAGATTATGGCTGTGTTACTAATCTGGGCTTCTCTTTTCACGCCTCAAGTTGCAACAGAGAGCAAGATCCACTCAGGGCTCCCCTTTACACCCATGCTATCCTCCATCTGTGGCTCCTCGCCTCCTTCCGTCTAGGATCTCATTTCAGAGGAAACCTGGAACCCAGCCAACTTCTGTCTCTCTAGAGACGTCTCAGCCTTTTCAGGATTTTTTTTTTTTAAATCATCATTTTCTCTCTCCCTTCTGTGGCATCTTCAGGATTGGATTTAGTGTAGAGGTCCAGAAATTCCTTCAAATAGCATCCTACATTTTTGCTATTCTGGGACTGTTGTCTAAAAACGAAAACAACAGAGATGAAACTTGACTGATACTGAAATCAGGAGATTCTCCCATGGCCTCCTGCAGCCTCCTGCATGGCCAACTGTGAAGCATTATGTATGAAATATGGTGGAAGTTAGCCAAAGACTATGGAAAGGAAGCTGAGTGCTAGACCATACCTATGCAAATCTTGAGCTAAAAATAGATTTCTCTAAAAGCTGGTGTCATAATCCTCAAAGGTATATCCCAGTTCTTAAAGGAAGACTAGCAGTGGACCTGGTTGCAGCTGAAGTGGAATATGTACTCATATTCTATTTTACACTTGCCTAAAACCTAGTCTGTGGAACGAGAGGTTGTGAAACTGGGTAAGAGAAGAAGAGAAGGTGGTGATCGGCAGATCATAGTACAGAAAAATGGTGGCCAGACATCTTTGCTTTTGAACACCAAAAGCTGAGAGAGACATACCCCCTGGGCAAAGAAAACACATCAACGAGATGGCACATATGATAAACCTCCAGCAAAGCTCTGGTCTGCCTGTCCCATGCCTCCTGCTTCTTCCTCACATTACTCTCTAATAGGAAATTAGTATTTCTCAAAGATGAGCATGAATCAAAATGTGCTAACACTGGTACACAGATACTGGATATAAGTGGAGGAGAGGAACATAAACTAAAGATAGATAAAAACCTACCTCACAAACTGGAACTTTTAAAAATGAAAAAGATGTACTTGAGAGAATAGTTCATTATCTCAAAGCAGTTACAAATAAAGGGCCATTCCTCACAGACTTCTGCTGTTGGAGTCCCCTATTTTATGAAACTCCAGGTCAGCTCTCTCTTGCTGGATCCACAGTTACTCCAGGGGGAGCACCCTCCTGGCCCAGTTCATGGTGGGAGTCTTGTTACCTCCCGTTTTCAGCCTTTCTGCCCCTTCCTGGGTATGAACCAGCCACTCATCCAATGTGTTCCCCCACCGCAGGGCACATTTCAGACATTTGAAAAGTCCAAGCAAGTGTTTTGTATGAAAAGAAAAAATTACATTTTGTATGAATTAAAAAACTAGAAGGATACTTATACATCTATAGGCAAATAGATTTTTCTACATAGCATTTAGCTTTCTTTTTTTTAAATTGTGGTAAAATATTCATACCATAAATTTTACCATTTTAACCATTTTTAGCTGTGCAGTTCAATGGCATTAGGTACATCCTCTTTGCTATGCTACCATCACCACCATCCATCTCCAGGACTTTTTCTTCTTCCCAAACTTCTATCCATTAAATAATAACTCTCAATTTCCTTTTCCCTCCAACCCCTGGAAAGCATTATTCTACTTCTGTCTCAATGAATTTGAGTTCTTTGGGAACTTCATATAATCAGCCTTTAACATTCTTTTAAGCATTCATTCAGTATTCTTAAAATCAAATAAATCATATTTTATAGGAGTCTTACAGTGGTCTCTACTTTGCACATTCTAATTTTCCAAACTGATTCAAGCAAGATTCATTTTAAGCCATAACTTGTTTGGATGTAACAATGTTACCTTTTTAAATTTTTCCTGGGATGAATAAAAAAGTCTCTCTGAACTTTAAAAATTTATTCTATATAGAGAAATAAAACTGAAGGAGAAAGTGAAAAAAAAAGAGTTCCAGAGAAAAGGGTTCCAGAAAAGATCCAACTGAATTTAGTGACTCAGTTGTGTAAGTTTAATTCAATCAATAAGTAAGTTTACCAGTTGGTTTGAAACCACAGGGCTGAATATATATGTCTTAGACTGAAATAGACGGCAAGTTATTTGGCTTTGGTTCACCACATTAGCACATTCATAATTCAGAAAAAGAAAACATAGTCAGGCATTTGTTCTGATTCTTGGTTTGGAAACTTTCGAATGCTGAAATTGTTAAAAGACTCTAAGATAATATTCCTGAGATTTGAAATGGATTCACTGGCTCTTTATAATAGATAATGACTTCATATTTATTATTCCAGGGTTGCCTTTTGTAATCGAACTTTGCATAGATAAAATCCTGAAAGACATCATTCACTAATTGTTAATCCTTTAATGAATTCCTAGCTTGTTTCAGATTTTGCACTGAGCACTAGGGACTAAAGATACTATATTCAAACCGTTCATGAGGCAATAGATGATAGGTAGGTAGTAGGTAGGTGAGTAGTTAGCTGATTAGCTAGTGGGAATGGAGAGGAAAAGAGGGAGAGACATAGGAAGAAAGGGAGAGAAAATGAAAAAATAATGTGGCAAGCTAAGAAATCTAGGTAAAGGGTAAACAGGAGTTCTTTGTACTCTTCTCACATTTTTTCTGTAAGTACAAAGTTATTTTTTAAAATTGTTACAAAAAGAATAAGAAAATAGAATATGTAAATGATTAGTTCATTTAGAAAGTAACGTTATGAAAGAATCTTCCAACCTTATTTTTTAAAGAAATGATTCCTCATCATGTTAAAGGGTATTTTGAGAAAAATGGTGTTCCATTGTAGTAAGTTTGCAAAATATCTACTATTCATTCCCCTCTTGTAAAAGATCTAGTGTACTTTTCCGCATATTCAAGGATGAGAGAAGTCCCCCAGGAAAGAAAGCCAACTACTTTATTCTGTTTAACACAGGATATTCCAATGTATTTGACCATAGAATTCTTTTTTTTTTTTTTACAGTCAGTTCAGTTCAGTCGCTCAGTCGTGTCCGACTCCTTGCAACCCCATGAATTGCAGCACGCCATGCCTCTCTGTCCATCACCAACTCCCGGAGTCTACCCAAACCCATGTCCATCGAGTCAGTGATGCCATCCAACCATCTCATCCTCTGTCGTCCCCTTCTCCTCCTGCCCCCAATCCTACCCAGCATTAGGGTCTTTTCCAATGAGTCAACTCTTCGCATGAGGTGGCCAAAGTATTGGAGTTTCAGCTTCAACATCAGTCCTTCCAATGAACACCCAGGACTGATCTCCTTTAGGATGGATTGATTGGATCTCCTTGCAGTCCAAGGGACTCTCAAGAGTCTTCTCCAACACAACAGTTCAAAAGCATCGATTCTGCGGCACTCAGCTTTCTTCACCGTCCAACTCTCACATCCATACATGACCACTGGAAAAACCATAGCCTTGACTAGAAGGACTTTTGTTGGCAAAGTAATGTCTCTGCTTTTAAATATGCTATCTAGGTTGGCCATAACCTTCCTTCCAAGGAGTAAGCGTCTTTTAATTTCATGGCTGCAGTCACCATCAGCAGTGATTCTGGAGCCCCCAAAAATAAAGTCTGACACTGTTTCCACTGTTTCCCCATCTATTTCCCATGAAGTGATGGGACCAGATGCCATGATCTTAGTTTTCTGAACGTTGAGCTTTAAGCCAACTTTTTCACTCTCCTCTTTCACTTTCATCCAGAGGCTCTTTAGTTCTTCACTTTCTGCCATAAGGTGGTGTCATCCGCACATCTGAGGTTATTGATATTTCTCCCGGCAATCTTGATTCCAGCTTGTATTTCTTCCAGCCCAGCGTTTCTCATGATGTACTCTGCATATAAGTTAAATAAGCAGGGTGACAATATACAGCCTTGACGTACTCCTTTTCCTATTTGGAACCAGTCTGTTGTTCCATGTCCAGTTCTAACTGTTGCTTCCTGACCTGCATACAGGTTTCTCAAGAGACAGGTCAGATGGTCTGGTATTCCCATCTCTTTCAGAATTTTCCACAGTTTATTGTGATCCACACAGTCAAAGGCTTTGGCATAGTCAATAAAGCAGAAATAGATGTTTTTATGGAACTCTCTTGCTTTTTCGATGATCCAGCGGATATTGGCAATTTGATCTCTGGTTCCTCTGCCTTTTCTAAAACCAGCTTGAACATCTGGAAGTTCACGGTTCACATATTGCTAAAGCCTGGCTTGGAGAATTTTGAGCATTACTTTACTAGCATGTGAGATGAGTGCAATTGTGCGGTAGTTTGAGCATTCTTTGGCATTGCCTTTCTTTGGGATTGGAATGAAAACTGATCTTTTCCAGTCCTGTGGCCACTGCTGAGTTTTCCAAATTTGCTGGCATATTGAGTGCAGCACTTTCACAGCATCATCTTTCAGGATTTGAAATAGCTCAACTGGAATTCCATCACCTCCACTAGCTTTGTTTGTAGTGATGCTTTCTAAGGCCCACTTGACTTCAGCATTTATTAATTAGAGATTTCATAAATACCACTGTAATATAAGAAACATTAACTCAACTTGGGTGCTTTCAAATTCACTTGCTAGAAGGAAGCTACTTGTAACCCTGTTGTGTCGCTGGGTTTATGTAGATACAATTCCAGTTGGTTCTCAAGTACCTTCATGTGTAGTTAGAGACATGTGGCCCCCCCTTTAATTGGAAACTCTTATTCTTAATATGGTATTTATTGAATCTCATGCTGAGATAAATAGTTTTCGTTTACGTAATTTCCCAGGACTAATTGCCGAGTTTTTAGAACAGGCTTTCCCTAAGCTTTAATGAGTACAATTAAATGAACCACGAAGATAAAACAAGTCATCAAGTCAGCCACCTATTGTGAATCAGTTGATCTTGGAGTAGATAAACTAAATACAAGATCATTGGCCATTTTCCTGAGATTGCTAAAGGCACAACATTACCAGATAATTTCTTCTTGTTCTCTTTGAGTCTTTCCTCAAAATTCCACAAGAGTAGAGGATGACTTCAGAAATGTAACATCAGGTTTTTCTCTTTGCTGCTGCTGCTAAATCGCTTCAGTCGTGTCCGACTCTGTGTGACCCCTTAGACGGCAGCCTACCAGGCTCCGCCGTCCCTGGGATTCTCCAGGCAAGAATACTGGAGTGGGTTGCCATTTCCTTCTCCAGTGCATGAAAGGGAAAAGTGAAAGTGAAGTCGCTCAGTCGTGTCCAACTCTGTGCGACCCCATGGGGACTGTAGCCTACCAGGCTCCTCCATCCATGGGATTTTCCAGGCAAGAGTACTGGAGTGGGTTTTCTCTTTACCAACAGTAAAACTCCGGTTACACAAACTGTATGCTTCTTTAGTAGAAAAAGGCTGCATTTGGATACTTTGAAAAGTTCTAAGAAGCAGTTAAAAGTAGTTTTTCTTTCACTGAAAAAAAATTCAATAAAAATCTTGCATAAGATTTATTTCTTAAGTGAGAAAAAGACTTCATAGAAGTGAAATTAGAGAATGCTAATTCTTAAAGTACATAAATTAAATGTGTATTCAGGTGTTATTGATTAACTCCAATATTCTGCTTTCTTCTATATGTACATTTAGGACAAATACTCAATACCATATCAAAAGTGGAAAATCCTAATTCAGTTTTATAAGGATATAGTGAATTGTCTCCATAATACTATGCAATTTCTAGTAATCATAAAAATATTTCCTAAGTTTTCTTCATAATTATACATGTAAACTCATAGAACAGAATACAGTGATTCTTGAAGGGCAGGTATCATCTAATAATGCACCAATTTTTATTCAGTTAATTGACTATGTTGCTAAAAAAAAATGCCTTAATATAAAACATTAAGTAGATAAAATAAGAAAAAGATAATACCAAAGAGACAAAGCTTCAAAATGTCAGACAGTCATTTTTCAGTGATATTCCTAACAAGCATATTTCTTCATTGTTCTTTATACCTATGCTCAGCACATTATGTAAATTATCATTTAACCATGTTAATTAGTTATCTTGATTTCTTTGACTAACCTTGTGCCTTAGATTATATGAAATAATGAAAAGTAAGAAAAGAAAGGGGGCTTCTCTGGTGGTTTAGTGGTAAAGAACCCTCTTGCCAATGCAGGAGACACAGCTTCAATCCCTGAGTTGGGAAGATCCCCTGGAGAAGGAAATGGCAACCCACTCCAGTATTCTTGCCTGGAAAATCCCACGGACAGAAAAGCCTTGTGGGCAACAGTCCATGGGGTTGCAAAAGAGTCGGTCACAACTTAGTGACTAAACAACAACAAAGAAAAGAAAGACAGAAACACTAGTAGAAGATAGAAAAAGAACCCGATATGCCCTACTGACTCAAGAGGCAGTTTTTGTATTAAAATGTAAAATGACATGACTTTCATTTATGATGACAGGTTGCTATGTGAAAAATGCTTATTACTTTTTTTCTTGGTTAGACCAAAGGTAGAGAGGATAAGTCTAAATTATTTACAAAAGAACTACAAGTAAGAGTTTAGTTCAAATCATTGAAACATTTCCTAATGACCTACTACTCATTCATTCACTCATACATTTAATCCTAGAATTTATAAACTGTAGCCCCTGGCCAGCCACCAGGCTTTCTTAACAAAGTTTTAGTGGAACAAAGCCTATGCCTATTCCTTTTATCTTCTATGGCCGCTTTCACACTAAAACAGCAGAATTCAGTAGTTATAAAGGAGACTTTATGGTCCACAAAGCCTAAAATATTTACTATTGGACTATTTACAGAAAAAGTTTGCTCATTCCCGATTTAATCAGGCATTTAGTCATTTTTTGTGTGTTTATGTGTTTTGCAGAGTCTAACAGTCATTAGTATCAGTGTTAAGAATAAATCGGTGAACATTCATCAGTAGTCTGCATCCACGGAGTCTAGTGAAGGAAACGAATAAACAGCAATGACATCAAGAGTGTGACCCAGTCTAGAAAAGGAAAGGGACGGCAAACTGTGGGAGTACAGATCAAAGGCACCAAAACCTAGAAGGGAGAGGAGTAAAGGAAGGGTGATTCTGGAAGCAAATGGTATCTAAGCTGAAATCTGAAGGATGAATAGGAGTCAGTTAGGAAAATAAGACCCAGGGCTGTGAGAAGGAAACAGTTAGAGGTGGCTTGTGAGTGTTACAAGGAGAAAGACACATGCTGGGTGTAGGGATAAAACAAAATGTGGCATGGGTGATATCCAGTCTGATCCAAGCACAGACTTCTAGGGAAAAAGTGGTAAAATAAAAGCTAGAAAAGCAAGCAGGACCCGCATCATGCTGAGTCTTGTAAGGAGATTATTCTAAGGAAAACAGAAAGCCATGGGAGCCTTTAAACTATGGACAGATACCACTATATTTGTATTTTAGAATGACCACTTAGATCTCAGTATGAAGTTTGGAGGGAAAAAGGCTATAGAGATAGAATAGAGACAGAATTCCTGACTATAGCCAAGTGAAGAGATTGGCACATCCTTTCCCCTTCAAAGCAACTATAAATCTGGACAAAATTGACCCCAAAAGGGGGAAAAAATCATTTCCCAAAACAATCTGAGAAGCATTTATACATAAAAATCTACTTAACTTCTCAGGTAGGAACACTGGGAACCTATATTGCTGACTGTGAGCTGCTCCCACCCCTCCCCTAGCCCAGTTGGCAAGAAGGTTTTCCAGGGCAAGGCAAGTTTTAAGGACCAGGATCTTCTTTCTGACTGTCAAAGCAGCTCCGTCAAGTTGGTCTGGTGAGAAAAGTCCGCACCCAGCAGTGTTATCAGTGGAAGTGATCATCGCAATCCTGGTTTGAGTAAGGAAGATTCATAATTTCACCAGCCTGAGGCTGTGGTCATTGTGGGAGAAGGTGTATTTCTTGTTGGACTGAGCCAATGTGCAGCAGACCCTGGAGAAAAACCAAACTAGTTACAGATGCCTGGCCAACCCTGGAGCAGAACATGTGCAGAGGAGACCCAAAAGGGCCCAGGAGAAGGTAAAAGCCTGGGCATACTTGAAAATGGCATGAACTTTGAATACCACCCCCCTTACCCACAAACATGGCTATTGGCAGAGGACAGATGCCTTACTGGCTTGGAGTGGCTGAACACAATCTCTGTCCCACCTAGGTCTGATCCGAGTGATACAAACATGGGAGTGATGTCAAGGAATAAGCATAAGACTATTTTAAAAAAGCAAAAGACCATAGGCCGAGACATCAGCAATCACAAACCACAGAGGACATAGACTCCCCAGATCTAGTCGGGGAAATTCCTAAACAGAAAAAGTAAACAAAAAAACAAAACTGCAATAACAATCCTCAAGGTGAGACTGCTGCTTTAATATGTTACCTATAATGTCCAGATTTCAACAAGAACCACTAGACAAGCAAGAAACAAGAACATGTGGCCGATACTCAGGAAATAAAATAGTCAATAAAAACTTGCCACATGTCACTGAGGTACATATTTTTGCAGTTCACAGGCCCTGAGAAGCAGACCAAGATGAGGTCAGATGTGCCAAGAGATTCACTGGGAGAAATGCTTGTGAAGGATGAAGGAGGAAGGGAGCCTTCAGATTGCAGCGCAGATCTGAGATCCATGACATAAGGAGGCAACGCAGGATTTGGGTAGGAAGACCCCAAACTGCAGTGAGGTTCTGAGCAAGTCTCGGCTATAACAAAAAGTCCCTGAAGGCTGACTAGTAGAGGTGGTCAGCATTGGACAGGCTCAGCTCTGGTACCCATACTACATATGCTCCATTACTGGCATAACTAAGGGAGGGAAGTGTGGGCTCAGTGTGAACCGAGACACCTGAAGATGCAGCAGCTCAAACATAAAATCTTCCATGTCCCCATAATACACCATCCCTGTGCACTCACCTCCATCGCCCTCCTCATGCTGTTTAATCCTCCTCTTTGACTTGCCAGAATCATTCAGGCCTTCCCACTGTACTTGGCCATCCCTTTCTCTAGCCTTCTAAGAGCCACCTTGACAGTGGGTCTTCCTGACCTTCTGGGGATGCACCAGGGTGTTAAATGATGTGTCATGAGAGAGAGCCCCAAAGTTAATGAATTCTTTCTTAACCATTCTTTGGTTCCAACCCTATTGATCAAGCACTCTCCGAATCCAGTTCTAGGTGTAATCCTCCCATTCTTCCTGGTCCATGCTAGCTAATTCTGAAAACTCTTACCGAGTGTCATTTCTTCCTTATCAGCCCCAGGACATCCCCAGCCAGGTCCTGGGTGGAGATTTAATCCTTGTTTTCCCCTCAGCAGGCAGGAAATGAGGTGGGATCAGCTCCTGAGGGAACCCCTGCTGCCTTGCAGGTGGAAGGTCTCTTCCTTGCTTGCAGTAGGGAGTGACAGCTCTCTCTCAGGGAAGGGTGGGAAATCTCTGCAAGCTCTAAGCATTTAGGGATCCAGATTTTTCCAACTGGGGCCCTGACTTCAGTGTGAAAGACCTGCCTTATCTATTTAAAAATCTCTTGACTATCATACTAATAGCTTCTCTTTGCAGCTCAGCTGTTTTTATACTTCCAATTTAGAAGACAAAAATCCCTTCTTAAGCTGTCAAAGAGGCCCTCTGGCTCTCACACTTAGCCTTTAATGGTTTGTTAACTGCTCTCGATTTCTCATTATTCCATCACAGGATGTCAATATAGTTTATTAATAATAAGGCAACTCTACTCCTCATAGACATTAATCCCTGCTATCTTTCACATGCCAGAATCATTATACTGTGGAGGGCCCTGACAATCATTGCAAATGTCAAGGGCATTTTTCACACTGGGACATATTCCACACTGGGGACCTTCAGCAAGTGGGCTCTCACCTTGTGCCAGAGACTCGTTATGCCATCCCTACTCCACTCACGAAAGGGTCCCTGTGTCAGATAGACAGTGAGTGACGAGACCCAAGCCCCATGTGATCATCAGTCCCTACTCTCAATACCACCTATCTCCATTTAGGACCTACAAGAAACAGACACTGAGGGGTACTGGACATTTTGGGGCAAGGATAAAGGGAAGGGAATGGGAGTAGGCATGGAGAAGCTTTAGACTGCAATGCAGGTGTAGGTGTGACTCTTGTAAAAGGAGAGAGGAAAGGAAGGATTGGGTAGGAAGAGGTTCAGACCTCAGTGCAGTTTACAGAAAGAAAGTCTCGGCAAGACTGATGAAGGGCTTCTGAGAAAAGCGTACCATTAGAAGATTCTTGCATTAGATTGGCATGACCTGACTCCAGTACCCACACAGTTCAGTCATTGGCTCAGTCAGTGGCTGCGAGCAGCCAGGGAAGGAAGGCTTGGATGTGATGCATGTAAGCTCTAAGCTGGAAGTCAACTGTGACCCACAACAGTTCCTTCTGAATGATGATGTGGGCAGTCCAACTCCATCCACCTCTACTTGTGTCCTTTACCAGGGTTTCTGAGGATCCCTGGACTAGACTGCTTGTATTCAAAGGTCTCCTTTTGTTTTGAATTCCTGCTCCTACTTAAGCACTCTGTCTCCTACAGTGATCTCACCACCACTTCCAGCTTCCTCAGTGTTCTCTCAGCATCTATACCCCAAATTTGAAGACCTCCACTTCATTCCCGGAAGTAGTCACCCTATCCCAGGACTATGATAGGCATCTGACATGGGAAAGACCTGACGATAATGGGAAAAATTCCAAAAAACAGAAAGAAAGCGCTTAAATTTTAATTTTAGATGTCATCATGTTTAAAGTCCACTGGCCCTTCTCTGCCACAAGGAATTTGTTACTTTTTTTCCCCCATCCATTTCTTATGTTAGTGTTAGTTCTCAAAATTCCCCCTCTCTTGAGTTGTCAGGAAGGAAAAAAAATAGTCACTATTCCTCTCTTTTGGTTCCCTATATATAGTGTGCAGACAATCCACCTTTTGTCTCTACTGTTATCTAAGTAAGGTTCTGGAGTCTAATCGGACATAACTGAAAATGGGTTAATTAAGGTGTTTATATTAAATATTATGGCAATACTGGATTTCTGGTACTTTCTTATATCTTGGTTTTGACTACCTCTGACTGTATTTTTTGTTAACAAATTATTAAAAAACTCAATCTCAGATTAAACAGAAAGTTATGATAAACCTGATCTCAAGTTCATTTTCCAATCTATTGACATTTTTATCCTTGAAAATGTTCAGTAATGTCAAATGTACATAAAAAAAGACTACATATCAATTTATGAACAGATGTAGGCATGTAGCCAACATGTATAAAAGGAAAGTGGTTTAAGGAGCTGATTCTTTGATGTGAAGCTTCTTTTATAAGAATTTTCTTTATCTCCCTCATAATAAAAAAAAAAAAAAAAGTAAGAGTCTGGTTCAAAGCACAATCAGTCTTTCATGGTAAAGACAATGGATGGAAGCAATTTGAAGCAAATGCCCTTGATTAAACAGATGACTATTTGACTTCTTAATAAATAATCAACATCAAAATAAAAGCCTGGATCTTTTCAAGTTCACATGGGTATGCTTTATTTTAGCAGAACTGAAATGGTATATGCACTTTGAACTCGGTAGCTTAAATATTTAAAAAAGACTCCTTGGAAACCTTAAAATTACCCAATTTCATCCACGCACCAAAGCATGGAAAACTGAAGGCAAATCAAGATCCCTAGAATATACATTTGCCTTTCAGCATCACCTTGTACCTGTAGCTTTGATTCCAAAACTGCCCTTGCATGCATTTGTTTTGAAGTCACTTTTGATGGAGGAGGTATGTTCTGCAATACACAGATAAGCAGGAAATGAACCACAGAAGAAAAATCTATTAGTTGCAAAACTCAAAGAGAGTAATTACCCCAGCACTGCATGTTTTTCCCTTTTCCAATTTAAAATTTTCTCTCTTCCAAATAATGCCACATATGATTGCCCCAATTTTCAACCAGCCTATTCTGCACTTGTACTGGTTTATGGGTACAAATAATTTCTTTTCTTACCTATAAGTTCCAAAGAAAATTGTCCTTGTTCACAGGTGTTCTCTGTTGAGATGCCTCAGCAGTGGTACCTCTGGTCCTGCTGCAGGAAGACTGTTTGCTCTTCTATTGACAATGCCCGCTGGCCCTTAAAAGTCAAGCTGTGTTTTCTGCCCAAGGGTCAGGATAAGGTGTTCTTCTCAGTGAGTTGGAGATCCTTTCTTCTTCAGTTCAGTCGCTCAGTCATGTCCCACTCTTTGCGACCCCATGAACTGCAGCACGCCAGGCCTCCCTGTCCATCACCAACTCCCGGAGTCCACTCAAACCCATGTCCATCGAGTTGGTGATGCCATCCAACCATCTCATCCTCTGTCGTCCCCTTCTCCTCCTGCCCCCAATCCTACCCAGCATTAGGGTCTTTTCCAATGAGTCAACTCTTCGCATGAGGTGGCCAAAGTATTGGAGTTTCAGCTTCAACATCAGTCCTTCCAATGAACACCCAGGATTGATCTCCTTTAGGATGGATTGATCGGATCTCCTTGCAGTCCAAGGGACTCTCAAGAGTCTTCTCCAACACCACAGTTCAAAAGCATCAATTCTGCGGCGCTCAGCTTTCTTCACCGTCCAACTCTCACATCCATACATGACCACTGGAAAAACCATAGCCTTGACTAGACGGACTTTTGTTGGCAAAGTAATGTCTCTGCTTTTAAATATGCTATCTAGGTTGGCCATAACCTTCCTTCCAAGGAGTAAGCGTCTTTTAATTTCATGGCTGCAATCACCATCAGCAGTGATTTTGGAGCCCCAAAAAAATAAAGTCTGACACTGTTTCCACTGTTTCCCCATCTATTTCCCATGAAGTGATGGGACCAGATGCTATGATCTTAGTTTTCTGAACGTTGAGCTTTAAGCCAACTTTTTCACTCTCCTCTTTCACTTTCATCCAGAGGCTCTTTAGTTCTTCTTCACTTTCTGCCATAAGGTGGTGTCATCCGCATATCTGAGGTTATTGATATTTCTCCCGGTAATCTTGATTTCAGCTTGTGTTTCTTCCAGCCTAGCGTTTCTCATGATGTACTCTGCATATAAGTTAAATAAGCAGGGTGACAATATACAGCCTTGATGTACTCCTTTTCCTATTTGGAACCAGTCTGTTGTTCCATGTCCAGTTCTAACTGTTGCTTCCTGACGTGCATACAGGTTTCTCAAGAGACAGGTCAGATGGTCTGGTATTCCCATCTCTTTCAGAATTTTCCACACTTTATTGTGATCCATGCAGTCAAAGGCTTTGGCATAGTCAATAAAGCAGAAATACATGTTTTTCTGGAACTCTCTTGCTTTTTCGATGATCCAGCGGATATTGGCAATTTGATCTCTGGTTCCTCTGCCTTTTCTAAAACCAGCTTGAACATCTGGAAGTTCACGGTTCACATATTGCTAAAGCCTGGCTTGGAGAATTTTGAGCATTACTTTACTAGCATGTGAGATGAGTGCAATTGTGAGGTAGTTTGAGCATTCTTTGGCATTGCCTTTCTTTGGGATTGGAATGAAAACTGATCTTTTCCAGTCCTGTGGCCACTGCTGAGTTTTCCAAATTTGCTGGCATATTGAGTGCAGCACTTTTACAGCATCACCTTTGAGGATTTGAAATAGCTCAACTGGAATTCCATCACCTCCACTAGCTTTGTTTGTAGTGATGCTTTCTAAGGCCCACTTGACTTCACATTCCAGGATGTCTGGGTCTAGGTGACTGATCACACCATCGTGATCATCTGGGTCGTGAAGATCTTTTTTGTACAGTTCTCCTGTGTATTCTTGCCACCTCTTCTTAATATCTTCTGCTTCTGTTAGGTCCATAACATTTCTGTCCTTTATCGAGTCTATCTTTGCATGAAATGTTCCTTTGGTATCTCTAATTTTCTTGAAGAGATCTCTAGTCTTTCCCAATCTGTTGTTTTCCTCTATTTCTTTGCACTGATAGCTGAGGAAGGCTTTCTTATCTCTCCTTGCTATTCTTTGGAACTCTGCTTTCAGATGGGAATATCTTTCCTTTTCTCCTTTGCTTTTCGCTTCTCTTCTCTTCCTAGCTATCTGTAAGGCCTCCTCAGACAGGCATTTTGCTTTTTTGCATTTCTTTTCCATGGGGATTGTCTTGATCCCTGTCTTCTTAAACATACACAAAGCATAAAAATACCAAACAATAGCTCTGCCCGGCCACACTCAAGCTTAATTCTCATTATGTAGTTCTCTAAGTAGGTGTTAGCCGATTAAAAAAAAAATAAAGATTCCCTGTGCTCTAAATCTACTTGTCCTTTGCTTACAATAACAAGAGGTTTCTTAAATGATGAAAACTACTCAACTTGCACTATTCACATCCACCTGGAACCTCAGAATGTGACCCTATTTGGAACAAGGACTTTGCAGATGTGATTAAGGAAAGGAGCTTGAGATGAGATCATCCTGGAAGAGGGGAGGGCCCTAAATTCAATGATGAGTTCCCTTATAAGAGATAGAAAAGAAAACCCAGACACACAGAGAGAAAGCCATGTGAAGACAAGGGCAGAAACAAGAATGAGGCATCTATAAGCCAAAGAACACTAATGATTACCTGCAGCCACCAGACCCTGAAGTTGTTGTTCAGTTGCTCAGTTGTGTCCAACTCTTTGCAACCCCATGGACTGCAGCACGCCAGGTTTCACTGTCCTTCATCATCCCCTGTAGCTTCCTCAAACTCAGGTCCATTGAGTCGGTGATGCCATCTAACCATCTTATCCTCTACTGTCCCCTTCTCCTGCCTTCAATCTTTCCCAGAATCAGGGTCTTTTCCAATGAGTCATCTCTTCACATCAGGTGGCCAAAGTATTGGAGCTTAAGCTTCAGCATCAGTCTTTCCAATGAATAATCAGGATTGATTTCCTTTAGGACTGACTGGTTTGATCTCCTTGCAGTCCAAGGGACTCTCAAGAGTCTTCTCCAATACCACAATTCAAAAGCACCAATTCTTTGGCACTCAGCCCCTTGGAAGAAAAGCTATGACAAACCTTGACAGCGTATTAAAAAGCAGAGACATTACTTTGCCATCGAAGGTCCATACAGTCAAAGCTAATGTTTTCCAGTAGTCATGTATGGATATGAGAGTTGGAGCCTGAAGAGAGGCATGGAACAGACTCCCGCTCAGAGCCTCTGCAGGCAACCAACCTTGCTGACACCTTGATCTCAGACTTCTGGCCTCTAAAACAGTGAGAGAAGAAATTTCTGTTGATTTAAGCCACCAAGTTTGTGTAATTTATTATGGCAGCCCTAGGGAACAGATACAGTGCATGCATGCGTGCTAAGCTGCTTCAGTTCTCTTCCACTCTTTGCAGCCCTTGGACTATAGCCTGCTAGGTTCCTCAGTCCATGGGATTCTCCAGGCAAGAATACTGGAGTGGGTTGCCATGCCCTTCTCCAGGGGATCTTCCCAATCCAGGGATTGAACCCAGGTCTCCTGCATTGTAGTAGGATTCTTTACTGATTGAGGCACCAGGGAAATCCATGGAACAGATACAGTGCATAATTGTTCTTACACACATCATATGCACATGCACCCACAATTATTACCTTGGAAAGTTTCCGTAAGGATCAGTGATTCTCACTGAACGCTGTACTCTCCATATAGAAATATATGACACTGATTTGGGTTTCAGATGATTGGAGGATGCTACATTCATACTGATCCCACACAATAAAACACTATTCAGCCTGACTATTTGCATGACTTTTGAATATCAAGAGTCATGTATGTGGGCTTTCCTGGTGGCTCAGGTGGTAAAAAAAATAATCCTCCTGCAATGCGGGAGACCTGGGTTCAATCCCTGGGAAGATCCCCTGGAGGAGGGCATGGCAACCCACTCTAGTGTTGTTGCCTGGAGAATTCCATGGACAGAGAAGCCTGGTGGGCTACAGTCATGGGGTCTAAAGAGTCGGACACAATTGAACGACTTCCACTTTCAGTCATTTATGTAGATGAAAAATTGATTTCTAAGTATTTGAGGCAAGAACCATATGTTGGTGAACAGAAAATATTTTTGCATAGTTTCAATACACATGCATTACCTGAAGTTTTCAGGAAATACAATTACTGCAAAGTTAGGGAAGCTTGCAGTTTTTTTTGAATCATACCAACACAACTGTGTTGGTCTGCATTTGTAGATGTTGCCTCAAAGCATCAACAGTATTATCTTTCCTGTTAATTTCACCATGCCTGAAGATTTACACAATGAAATAGATATTGTATTAATCAGGCTTTCCTGAATAATACAAAGAGATTTATTATAAGGAACTGAGTCACATGATGGAAGCTGACAAGGCCCAGAATCAGCAGAGTGAGTTGGTAAGTAGGAGACCAGAAGAGACAATGGTGCAACCTGAAGGTCAAGTAGAGCTGATGTTTCAGTTCAAGAAGGAGGGAAAACAACTATGTCCCAGTTTAAAGGCAGCCAGGAAGAAAGAACTGTTTCTTGCCCAGAGAAAGGTCACACTTTTTGATGTATTCAAGCCTTCAGCTGATTGGATGAGGCCTACCTACGTTAGAGAGCACAATTTGCATCACTCGGTCTACTGATTTATATGTTAATCTCACTTAAAGACACACTCACAGTCGCATCCAGAGTAATGCAATGTTTGACCAAACATCTGGGCACATGTAACCCAGCCAAAATGACTCATAACATTAACTACCATAGATATTAATATACAAGTTGTTTCTCTTTCATTTCTACCTCACATTTTTCTCAAAACATTATATTGGTTTCTAAAACTATAGTTGCATAAGAAGGTTATACTATTTCTGAATTTCATTTTCAATAATAAAGAGGTCACTAAACATATTCATTATAAGGAAGAGTCACTGACTATTACAGGGTTGAGCAGAGCTAATCTAGATGTGCTATATTCTACTGTGATGGCTTCATAGTTCTCCACATGTGGACACACCACGATACATTTAATTAATTAACACTTTGGTAGTTCCTCTTTTTTTTTACTATTACTAAAAATATCATGGACAATACCCTCATATATATATCTCTGCACATTTTACAATATTTCTGTCTAATAGATTCCTCAAGAAAGATTTCCTCAGAAGAGTATGCACATTTAAAATGTTGACAGACACTTCAGCAGTGGGTTTTAAGACATGGACCATTTCTTCAAAGGAAATTATATACTGTGTTTGAAAAATGTTGCCTGCCATACTGGTAAACAAAAGCTGTTGTACCCATCAAGCTATAACAGCCACTGTAGTTACTCCCAACTGTGCATCCTTAGGGGGTTCAGGATGGAGAAAAGCAGGATACTGTTCCTAGAGAGTTAAAAGTGTGTATTAGTTGCTCAGTTGTGTCCAACTCATTGCAGTCCCATGGGTTGTAGCCTGCCAGGTTCCTCTGTCCATGGAATTCTGGCAAGAATACTGGAGTGGGTAGCCATTCCCTTCTGAAGGGGATCTTCCTGACCCAGGGATCGAAGCTGGGTCTCCTGAATTGTAGGCCGATTCAGAGAGTCAAGGTGCACATTAAAAAATAATGATTTCAATGAGCCTAGACTCTTGCATCTTCCCATACATAGAAAAACTCACTAAATTCATTAACTTGAGATGTCTGGTTTTCTTTAATTAACAGTAACCATTTGATGTTCCTACTACATGGTTTTTGTTGCAAAACTCCTACATACCCTGGCTCCTCCATCACTTCTTCAGAGCAGTCCCTCAGAGCTACCTGAGAAGCTGTCTTCTGGACTTAAGTCTTCAGTCTTTTCTGCCAGATAAAACATAATTCTCAACTTTCAGGCTGTGCTTTTTTTTTTTCTTCAATCAACAATACCAGTAACTATAAAACAGATATAAGTAGAGCTGCTTTTGGAAAAGGATGAAAATCCAGAAGACCCACCCATTCCTTTCTTGGTCTGGGCATCTTGCCAGAGCTCCTCAGGCTTCAGAAGCATAGCTTGAAAACACTGGCCCTGAGATGAAATCTACCTCTTTCTTGGTGGTTTAGGCTTTGTAAGGCTGACCAACCCTATGAGACACCTTGATAGCTTCCTTCTCACTCTCCCTAACATCTAGGTTGTCATCATCAGGTTAAATTTTGGTCCATTTATGAATTGTATAGGCCAACCCACTAGAATCCCCATGCTATCTTCATTATTATTTTTTACTTTCTTGAAATGTTTTAAATACGTGTACTGAAAAGTCCATAACATGTAAACATACAGCTTAATAAAATAGTATAATGCACATAGTGACACAGCCACTACGATGATAAAGAAGTAAAATAGCGCCCCAGACACAACCACTTCACTCCTCCCCAAAGGTAATCACCATACCGATATTTATGGTTGTCATTTCCTTGTTTCTCTTTGTACTTTCACTCTAGTGTATACTGTATATAAGTTAATACACTAGAGTTTATTTTTTGCCTGTTCAGGGACTTTGTATCAAGGGGCTAATATAGCATGCATTTTCTGTTCTTTGGTGCAATATTATTTTTGTGAAGTTTGTACATGCTGGCACATATGGCTGCAGCTTTAAAAATTTTTTTATTGCTATGCTGCAGTTAATTCTATGAATATATCAAAATTTATTTATCCATTCCATTGTTGATGACATTTGGCTGTTTTTCAGTTTAAGGCTATTAAATAATGCTAAGAACTCTCTTATATATGTCTTTTGGTTCCCATAGTCCTGCATTTCTATTTCACACATTACTGGAGATACAATTGTTGGAATATATGATATGAACCTGAGCTTTCCATTCTAGGTTACTTTACTAAATAAACAAACAACTGTACCGATTGGTTTGAAAAAGTATTTGTCCTGTAGATTACTTGATAACCATGTGTAATTGCAATCATCATTATCTCAGATATCCCCCATAATATTTTATAAAATGGAGGATTGTATGGAGTTTCTTTTGGGTTGATGAAATGTTCTAAAATTACACAGTAGTTATGGTTGCACAACTTTAATAAACACCAAACTCCTCTGAACTGTACACTCTGAAAGGATGGATTTTATGGCATGGGAATTATATGTCAATTAGGTTGTTATAAATAAACAAGTTTAAAAAAATGACAATAAGAATTCAGGATCGTTGATGACAGAAGCAGTATAACAGGGGACTTTTTCTACCTCCAACCATCCTACCAGGAATGATTGTGGGGGAGGGGAGAGGCAAGGAGCAGAAGAACGTGATGGGGAAGTAAAGAAGGAGAGAAGACAGCAAGAACCTGGTAGGTTTAGATGGCAGCTTAGGAAAATATTATGGTTATTTGTATTATCTGATTATGGTAAATAAAGACAAGAAAACAGAATAGAATTGATGGGCTACTTTAAGTTTATGTATTTAAATATAATTTAACATACAGCATCTCTCCATATGCCAAAAAGTACTGATATGTTCATGGAGTACACAAGGGAAAGTGAGTTGCAAGGATGGAACTCAGGGCCACAGGGCTAATATACAGAGATAACAATAGCAACATTATAGCTAACACTACTAATTCACACTTACTTTTTTGCATAAAGTTTCCAACCCTGGCTGTACCACTTACTATCTGTAACACTGTGCAAGTTACTTAGCTTTTGTTGGCCTTACTTTTTTCATCCAATAAGCTACTGTTGTGCATTTCAGTTCCAGAACTGTTGTCACAGGAATTGCCACTGTCTCCCCACTTTAATAGAGGATGTGCAGTCATAGACGTGTCAGTTAGAAGGCGTGCACACTTACCCCTCACCCCACACCCCTGACATAATCACCTTAATGAAGACTGTTAGCACCAGATAGGCATATCCCTGTGTCAAGAAAACACAGAAAACTGCCTTTCTGCCTGAAATTAAAGAAAAGGGAAAATAATGTCTCAACAAATCATCCTATCACACAAGCATCCTACTAGCTGAAGAATTCTAAGCAGCATAACTACAAAAGCCCCTGCTTGAATTGTGTGCCATTCTGTGTCTCTTAAAGATACAGGGTGAAAAACAATTTTTTAAAATCCACAAATGATTCTTTGAAAAAATACCTTTTTATTTGTTTATTTTTGGATGCAGTGGTGAATAAGTTAATTTTTGTTAACACATACGTAAGTAACACAATTTATACATCCGTTTTGTTCATTGAGAAGATTTGGGGACATGTAAAAGTGCCCAGAAAATTTCAACAGTCTGTTGCTATCAATTGAATCAGAGTGATCACATCAGCAGTTGAATGTCACTCTCTATAACACTTTTCCTCTATAAATGAAGGCCTTGTTTTATAACTGGCCTGGATGCTTCTGATTTTATTGGAACTATACTAAGAAGTTAGTTTGCTGTGAATTCCTTCCTTGTGGCTAAAGGTGCATGAATTCGATACAGTGTCTGAGCCGCCACTAGGTCTCACACCACCCAGGTCCCAGGTGGAATTAAATGTCCTTGAGTAGACTGCTTTGAAATTCTAGTTTTAAAAGCATGCTTTTTAGAGCAGCAAAACACAAATGACTGTGTATATATTTACTACACTTTCTGCATCCTGTGTATAAAAGCTGTATTGAACATTTATGAGGGTTCACCTCTGAAAATTTACAGATCATAATAGAAAGTATGTTTTTGCATTTTTACCAAAACCTCAGACTCCAATAGACTGAGGACTTGATGGAGCCAAGAAATAAAAAGAGGGAGCTGATTACCACAATATATAGCTTTCTTGGCGCAAATAGATCTGTTTCACTCACCCAGGCCTCGAGGCAAAGGAACAAAAGAAGCTGGGCAGTTTCAGCACCCTTTGCCCACATCTGCCCATGTTCTGCCCTTTTTCTCCTCAGAGAGAGAGGGAGGGGAGTGGAGGCAGGCAGTGCCCATGAATTCTGAAAACTAACATAAAGGGAGATCTTGGGGGCCCTTTTTGTCTTTTTCCATCACGTATCTAGTACATTTTTCTTGACTTTCAAATTTTTAAATTACTGTATATCATTCAAACAGCAGAGGTCTAATTATAGTGGCCTCCAAATGTTTGCATTAAGTAAGCTGACTTACTGCCAAAGTGATCTAGAAACAAACATTCACTGCATTTATTGTTTGAAAAGTATTTAAATATGCTTGATTTCCTCCCAGCTGCCTACAGGGAGCAGTCAGGGTCCAACAGGGAAATGACTTTATCATTTCTTAATAAAGGGAAATCAATGCAGGGAATTAGGTACAAGGGTAAAAGAAGAGCTGAGAGCCCAACAGGAGAAAGCAAGGCAAACCAGAGATGAGCAATGGCAGAGAGAGCCAAAGGGAGGCGGGGTTTCCAGAGCCCAGAGCCAAGGTCACAGGACAGTAGCTGGCACCTCAATGGAGCTGTCCAGAGGAGCTGAGTCACAGGGCATATGCAGCCATGCTGAAGAGAGCATTCACAGCAGAGAGCTGTCCTGTGTGCTCCCTTCCCCCTGCAACCCACAACTTCTCATTGTTCTCACGTTGTCCAAAGCCAGAAGCCATCTGGAGGCTGGGAGTCATCCCGTAGGCAGGTATCAGCCCCACCGCCATAGAGAGTAGAGCAGGGGGAGAGAAACAGGTCTGAGGGCCCATTGAGATCACATCTTCCTTGACCATGCTCTGACTTCTTAAACTAAAGAAAAAAATATATCTGAAATGAAATCTTCAGCTTATTGGACAGTGGGAAAGACTAGGTTCTGAAGGCTGCAGCAGCCAAAGAAACTCTGCCTTACCCTCACCTGCAAGCTCAGTTCCCCTCCCCTAGGGCAGCATCCGTCGCTACAGTTCTTCAGCAGAAGTTCTGACCAATGGGACCCATCACAGACTCAGGCAGGGAACTGGTTGCCATTTTCTTGACTTTCTTACACTGTCTCAGTAGTTTCTCATATATATGCACATAAGAATGATTGTGCAGCATTTTATGAGCTGTCATGAGGGAAAACGGCTGTGGCATAAGTCCACGGCTGACAGGGTGCTTTCACCTCACATCTTCCAGAGCTTGGAGGTACAAGGAGAGAAAAGAAGAGAAAATGTTAATGAGAATGAATGGTGAGTTATAGCTCCTGTACTTTTCGGGAAGTGACTAAAATAGAGTCACCTTCCTTTTCTTATTTTTCTCTTTTTCAAGGAGAAATAAATACACCTAAGAGAAATATTCTGGCTATCTAAGGGTGGGGAACAAGAGTGGTTAGAAGAAAACAGCTGGAATGTGTCTGTAGTGGGAGTGGACAAAAATGCTCTTTCTGTGCCATCAGTGATGTGTCTGTAGTGGGAGTGGACAAAAAGGCTCTTTCTGTGCCATCAGTGAATCGTTGCTGTGAGAAAGCCAAAACAGCAACCTCTTTGCGGCCAAAACAATTCTCCCCGAGGCCAGTTCCCAGCTTCCCATGCACACCCGGGAAACTACCCAGCTGTCTGGCAATGCTGAGTGCTTCTTGACTGACCAGTGCCTCAGATCACAGTGGAAGTTGCCATGTCTAAGGGACCTTGGCATCACACATGTTGGAGGGGCACAGGGGTCAGGACAAGCCCTGGAGACAAGACACTGGCTGATGTGATGAAAGACAGGAAACGGTTTCCTTCAATATAAGTGGCATCAGTCAGTCATTTCAGTGGCTCAGTCATGTCCAACTCTTTGCGACCCCATAGACTGCAACACGCCAGGCCTACCTGTCCATCCCCAACTCCCAGAGCTTGCTCAAACTCATGTCCATCAAGTTGGTGATGTGGCATCTATTGAGCACTTGTGTATGCCAGGTTCTCTGTTGTCTTGTTGAATCTTCCCTGAAACCCTCTGCAGTCACCATTCTCAATTTTCTCATTTCACAGATGAGGATCCTGAGGCTTTGAGGTTGGGTTATTTGTCCAGTGTCATGCAGCTAGTAAACTGAGATTTGAGACTCTAACCTTGGTCTGTCTCTCTCCTCATATCCAAAGCTCTTCATCACTGTGCTACTCTGTATATCGTCTCTGAAGGAAACTCAGTGGACAGTTTGTATGTTCAGTGCAAACAGTCACTGACCTCTTCATCCATGATTTATGGTAGAGATAGTAACACAGGATCATTGTTTGTTTGCTCTGTGTAATGTCTGAACGCAAATAATCAGTGAACTCTTGCTGTCTATTTAGTCTAAATGACTGAGTCATATGGTATCTGCTGATGTTCTAGAAGCTTCTATGTTCTGAATCTCTCCAGCTACACAAACCCTAAAGAAGAAATGCTCTATTCCTGCAACTTTTCTTCCCACACCTTCTCTCAGCTGAAATCACCAAAGACTGGACTCTTTAGGTTCAGATCCTGGTCAATTCTGGAGTGACTCCTAACTTCACCATCAGGGGAATTACTTATTATAACAGTGTTTTGCCCAGGATCCACATACTTGTAAAGAAGGACAGTCATTCAGGTGCCCACCCCATCCTCCTCTCTGCCAGCCCATATACACGGACCCATATACATGCAGCTCTCATCTCGGCTGTATTGCTGGAGTCCAGGAAGCTCATCTCTACTGTGTAGACACTTCTCTCTGGATTCTTACAACATTTATAGAACTGAAACAGCATGGGATGGCAAACACATTGCACATATACTGCCAGTTTCCTTTCCTACACCCACAGAGTTAGGGTGATCATTCAAGCTGTTACTGAAACCAGGACACATTGAGAATGTACAGGACTAAATTACATGAAGACAACAGGTATGAGCCCCGCAGTCCCATAGGAGCATTGCTCGTTGATCCTATCCTTCGCATCAGTGATCCTGGCAGCCCCTCAGAGATGAAAACTAAGCATAATCATATAATTGGCACTTTAGGACACTTACTGCTCATGTTTATGTGCATGCTACTTATTTCACTTTTTCAATGTGAAAAAGTGGAGTGTCTACTCTGCAAATTTCCAAGGCAAGGAGCAATTAACTCTTCAAAGAAAAGGAAGCCATAATCTCTGCCCACAAATACTTTATAGTCTAGTTTTGAAGAAAAGACAACATAAATAAATGTATAAATAAGTGCATTTTACGAGTGCAAGCATTCTGTTCCATGGATGTTCAGTGAATTTTCCAGGGCAAATGAGAAGACCAGCTAGCAATTTGCAAGGCAAATTAGGCTAGAAGGTAAGCATAAAAGAATATAGCTCAGATTTTAGATTCAAGAAGTCCTGGATTCAAGACCTGAAACTGTATTTTCTAGATGTGTGAAAAGGTGGGAAATAGAAAATAAGTGGGAGGAGGGGGTAGTCTTGTAGAACTGAGCCCTAACCTGTGGAATCTGACGCCCTCTCTCACTCCAGGCTCTCCCCACAAGGAGAGCATCAGAACTGAGTTCAGTTGTAGGACACTCAGCTGTGTCAGAGGATTGCCTGATGGTGTGGCGAAACCAACCACGAATACCCCACCATCACCACCACATTGGAATCTGGGTAACAGAGTCATTGGCACTTGAACCTCACCAAGTGCCCCAATCACGAGAATGGGAATTCGACAGGAAGGTTTCCTAGAATGAAATTCTAGGTGGCCCTTAAAGGACGAGCTGGATTTTAAAAGACAGAACAAAGTCCTCAGGGGAGGATAAATTTTTTCAGATACTTTGGAACACATGACTCGATAGAAGGCAGGTATTCTGTGAAAAGTAAGTAGTTTAGCAAGATTCCTCTAAGTACCACATTAGTACCTGGAGGCCAGTTTAATGTGAATTAAATTGCAATGAATATTTTCAAGCCAGACAAACCGTCTGCAAGATTACTGAGATCTCACAGAGTGCTATAATGACCTAGAAGCAGAGGACCATAGGCATTGGTAAAGAATTTGTGTAGAGCCAATCTCTAGGGAAGATTCAGATGCAGGGTTTAAATTTTATGAAGCATTATGATTCTCAGTGATGAATGAAGAAAGGTAAAGCAAAAGTACTCTGCCAAAAATGAAAGAGGGTCTGAAAGATTTGACAACAGTGGCAAGTCTGCCTGCCAATGCTGTGGAATAATTCATGAACCACATAGCAATTGAGTGGTTTAGCAACAATTACGAGATGATGAACGCATACTTGGAAATGGTACTATTTCTGCAATAATATAATAACAAGTTAACAAATTCTAGGTTACTCCTACTTCTGAGGGTTTGAGGGGACAATTAAAAATGCATAGGTATAACCCTGACTTGTTGAAGACCCCGATGATCCATAAAGACTTTATGAGTAAGAGCTTTCTACATTTGGAAAAATGTAGAATCTACATAACTCAAGGATAGATTGGTCTGGTTTTATATTTACTTAGTGTGGTAGAAAGAATAATGGCCCCCTAAAGACATCCAGGTCCAAATCCCCAGGACCTGTGAAATGTTACCTTATGTGGTTTAAGGGATGTTGTAGATTTAATTAAATTAAAGACCGTCCAATGGGGAGAGTATCTTGGATTATCTCAGTGGGCCCAGTGGAATCACAAGGGTCCTTTATAAGTGAAAGAATGAAGTAAGAGAGTCAGAGTCAGAGAAGGAAATGTGATGACAACAGAAGCAGAGGTTACAGTGATTTGAATAAAGGACCATGAGCCAAGGGATGCAGATGGTTTTAAAAGCTGGACAAAGGCAAGGAAGTGGATTTTCCCCTAGAGTCTCAAGTAGGAACTCAATTCTTCCAACTTCTTGATTTCAGCCCAGTTAAACCCATTTTGGACTCTTGCCCTCTAGAATTATACCAAAATAAATGTCTTAAGACACTAAATTTGTGGTAATTGTTACAGCAGCAATAAAAAACTAAGACACCTAATACCTTTCATTATTGTTTTCTTCATTTCTTTGCTTCATAAATTCAGAACCCAGTAAGCCAAGTCCAATACTGGAGAAAATTTCAACAAACCTATTTAACAAAGCATGAGAAAAGATGTAGATCCAAATAAAAATCATAGATTCAAATAAAAGAAAGAGAAATATGGAATAATACCATAGGTTTTATGCTATACTAGCCTAGAGCCATCTTTTGTTAGTTGGTAATTCAATTTATTTAAATATTTTCAATGTCTCTTATAGACTATGTTAAATCTACCACACTCCCCCTAGCAAGGCTCTCTTCACAGAAATTTCTTCCACATATTACATGGAAACCTGAACATTTTAAAGGCAATACATTTAAAAGGTAAGGATTTCAAAAACTTTTATTTAGATGTCGTGATAGATCCTTTTGGGAATTCTCCTCTCATTTCCCTGATAATTCCCACCTATTTGGGAACTGCCCCTTGATCCACAGGCCTAAATATAATCCTCTCTTCTAGCCGGTGTGACTTGGAACAAGGAAGGGCCAAGAAGAACTTTTGGCCCAAGCTAGGCCAATTATTTCCCCTGGGAATCTAGAATTTGAACTGTGAGATTCAGAATCTGGGAATTGGAAACACAGTTCCTGTCATGTCAGAAATTTAGAAAGACTGTGCTTAACATTCATGGCTGAATGTTAAAATTTCTTAGGCCTGGTTGTTAAACTCTTCCTTGGATTCTGTAAGATACTCTACAAAGCAAAATATTTGTGTAAATAGCCCCTGTTCTCACCCCTCTCTGGAGCAGTGTGATCTTTAGTTCTTCCAGTGGTAGAATATGTTCCCTATCTCATGAATCTGGGATGACCTTCTGACCTGCATTGAATAATGGGGATGTGGTCAAAATGATGTATAAGTTTCCCTTCTGTCTCTTTTTCCTCTTCTCTGCTTCCTATGAGAACAAGTTCAGTGTCGCCTTTACAATAATCAGAGACATGCTACCCATTTATTATCTTAGTCCCAGAGAAGAAGCAGTCGATCACATGTGAGTGAGGCATTGAAGCTATTCCAGTCCTGCCAGCCTCTGTTGGACCTGCCATCTGATCACAATGCATAAGCTAACCTAGCCAAGATCAGCCAAGCCTGGCCCAGAGCAGCAGATCCATCCATATGACTCATAGGTGCACAGCAATAATATGTTCATGTTTTAAGTTAATTTAATTTATCATGAAGCAATGTCTAATGGATATATCCTAATTTTCTTGCATGTTCTCTTATTTATTTCAAGAAATATTTGTTGAGTTTCTAATAAATACCAGGTAAGTTCTTATGCTAAGAATATGAGATTACTGTAAAATAAAGCCCCCACTTTCATAAAGCTAGCACTCAAGTGAGCATTGTATAGGAGATGAGAAGACAGACAATAAACAACCTAAGAGTAAAAATATGGCATAACAAATGGAAAAGAATAAAACAGGATTAAGAAAACAGGGGATGTGTTCTCAGGAGAAAAAACTGGAATATTATAAAGAATACAGAAGGAAGGTATCTCTCCAAGATGATGTTTGAGCAGACACCTGAGTGTACTGAGTGAGTGTGTATGTTAGTCACTCAGTCATGTCCAACTCCTTGTGATATCATGAACTGTAGTCCACCAGACTCCTCTGCTCATGAAATTCTCCAGGTAAGGATACAATAGTAGGTTGCCATTTCCTCCTCCAGAGGATCTTTCCAAACCAGGGATCAAACCCAAGTCTCCTGCATTGTAGGCAGATTCTTTACCATCTGAGCCACCAGAGGGGACAGCAAATGCACAGGCTCTAAGGAGGAGAGAGAAACAGGATTTGTGTTTCTCGAGCAGAGAGGTGAGGGAGAGAAGGGCCAGAGGAGAGGTCACAGCAGTGGCTAAGGTCAGACCTTGGGAAGCCTGAGTATAATGACAGGGACCCTGGCTTTTACATTGAGCAAGATAGGAAACAAAGAGCTTTGATCCCAGTAGTTAAGGGAAAGGAATCACATTTTAGAATGCTCACCCTGGATATAGTCTGAACAAACTCTACAGGGGAAGTTGGGAGTCACCTGTCTGATAACTGGGGGGACAGGCAACAGAAATGGGGGGAAAGGAGAAGTTTTAGAGAAATCCTGCATTTGGTTTTGGACGTGCTAAGCTGGAGAGTGTTTTCAGACAGCCTTAAAAATAACACCAAGTAGATAGTTGGCTGTATAAATATGGAGCTGCAGTCAGAGACATGAATTTAGGAGTGGTGTGTGTATAGTTGGACTTGAACGATTTTGAGTCTTAGAGAAATCCTCTAGGGAGCATAGATAGAAAAGAGAAGAGCTCTGGGGCTCCCTAGTGATTATATCCAGGGAGGTAGGAAGAACCAGCACGAGTTGAGAAGGGAGACTAGCCAGGTACAAAGAGAAAATCAAGTGGGGTTTCTACCAATCAGCTCCTTTCTTTTCTCTTCAACCTAGCTTAAGCTGGTTTCTGTTTTTTAATGTAATGGGATAATATACAGAGATTTTAAGCAGAGGTTTTCCTTTCTGAAAAGAACCCGTGTTGCCTCTCAGCTCTCCAAGGCCTGGATCCAGGGCATTCACGGCTGCACGAGGAGGGCAAAAACAGAGACAAAGACTTCCACTGACTTACTGGTTTTTTTAAAAGTTGTGCCAGGCATAAAACCAAACATTTTTATTTGTGAAAGCTAAGAGTATAAGAGAGAGGGGTTTTGGTTTTGATTTCCAAAGGGCTGAGTGGAAGAGTGAGCCAGAGCCTAGAATAGACCACAGAGCCGTGGAGGAAATCATGCAGGATAAGGGATAACTACAATTTCTCACCCTACAGGAGGGAGATAAGATCCCCTTCCTGGGCAGCAGGGAAGCTGGAGGGAGAAATCAGGAGCATGTAGATGCTGGTGAGAAGCTTTCCTGTCTGCTCTTCATCTGCATCTCCACCCCCAGCCCTCACCTAGGGTGGAAAGCCCTGCTGGGTGTGGGGCCAGCCAAGAGGTCAGGTTGGAAAATCCTCTGCTAAAGGGCTTGGCTTCCCACTTCCTATCCTGAGTGTTAAAGGCACTAACTCACAATGCATCTCGCACTAATTCGGGAGAGTGACGGTTGAGTGCACCTGGCTGTTCTGAGTATTTAGGCAGAGAGAGCCCAGTCCAGTAGACACCTTCCCTCTGAATTCTGCAAAGCCAGAACAAGGCACGGATAAGAGTCAAGGTTTCCTCATGAGCCAAGAGGGGATGTAGAAGGTGCCTGCAGGTTGAATGCCTGCAGTCCTTCCAAGGAGTTGCCAAGGCCATAGGCAAGGTCCCAAAGATCTGGGGTGGAGAGCTCAAAATTCTGATCTGGTTAGAAGCCTCTGCTAAGGTTCAAGAAGTGGAAGCAACAATGAGACCCACAGGAGGCCACTGTGCATTGACCCTGTGGATTACAGAGAAAATCAGTTTTATCTGAGCTGTGGCAACAACTTTTTTTTTTTTTTTAAGCAGTTATATTTGCAATGGAGAGATCTCTGCTTAATCTAGACCTCAAACTTTTAGTTGAACATGCTGCATTGCTTAGTCAACAACTGTAAATTCTATTGAAAATATTTGGGTGATATTTTTATCACTATTAATATGAGCAGTCCCCAACTGGTCATTTGAAATTTATTCTATCATATAAGTGGTGTTATAAATAGTGGCTAGCTTCCCATATTAGCTCACTAAGTGTAGGTAATCTATAATTGAGTTATGACAGTCTAGTTGGTGCCAGAGTAGTACAGTGAAGTGAAGTGTACAGTACAGTGAAGTGTACAGTAGTACACTCTTCACTGTTTTCAATCCCTAGCATAGCCTACTCACAGTAGATCCTCAACTACATGCTTAGCTTTTCTAGGCATCGGTTTCCTTATATGCAAGACGGGGATAACAATATCTTTCCTTGTAGGTTTGTTGTAAAAATTAGTAACAATTTCCAGAAGGCACCTAAATTTTCAGTGTAACTGATCTCGGCTCAGGGTTAGAAATGGATGAATCACAAGCTGAAATCAAGATTGCCAGGAGAAATATAAACAGCCTCAGATATGCAGATGATACCACTCTAATAGCAGAAAGTGAAGAGGAACTAAAGAGCCTCTTGATGAGGGTGCAAGAGGAGAGTGAAAAAAAGCTAGCTTAAAACTCAACATTCCAAAAACTAAGATCATGGCATCCAGTTCCATCACTTCAAGGCAAATGGATGGGGAAAAAATGGAAACAGTGACAGATTTTATTTTCTTGGGCTCCAAAATTGCGGACTGTGACTGCAGCCATGAAATTAAAAGACACTTGCTCCTTGAAAGAAACGCTATGACAAAACTAGACAGCATATTAAAAAGCAGAGACATCACTTTACTGACAAAGGTCCATATAGTCAATGCTATGGTTTTTCCCGGTAGTCATATACGGATGTGAGAGTTGGACCATAAAGAAGGCTGAGCACCAAAGAATTGATGCTTTTGAACTGTGGTGTTGGAGAAGACTTTTGAGAGTCCTTTGGACAGCAAGGAAATCAAACCAGTCAATCCAAAAGGAAATCAACCCTGAATATTCATTGGAAGGACTGATGCTGAAGCTCCAATACTTTGGCCACCTGATGTGAAGAACTGATTCACTGGAAAAGACCCTGATGCTGGGAAAGATTGAAGGCAGGAGGAGAAGGGGACGACAGAGGATGAGATGTTTGGATGGCATCACTGACTCAATGGACATGAGTTTGAGCAAACTGAAGGAGTTAGTGAAGGACAGGGAAACCTGGCGTGCTGCCATCCATCGGGTTGCAGAGTGAGACATGACTCAGTGATTGAACAACAACAACAAAAGTTAAATGCAGTCATAAAGTGAAGTGAAAGTCGCTCAGTCGTGTCCGACTCTTTGCGACCCCATGGACTCTTCCATGGAATTCTCCAGGCCAGAATACTGGAGTGGTTAGCCTTTCCCTTCTCCAGGGGATCTTCCCAACCCAGGGATCGAACCCAACTCTCCCACATTGCAGGCAGATTCTTTATCAGCTGAGCCAAAAGGGAAGCGCAGTCATAAAGGTGGGACCCTAATTTGAGTGTCTTTCTCTCTGCAGTTGCGCCCACTCAGGAAAAGCCACGTGAGCACATAGCAAGAAGGTGGCTAACTGCAAACCAGATAGAGAGCTCTTGTCAGAAACTGACCATGCCGTCCCCTTGATCTTGAACTCCTGCCTCCAGAACATTGTGTCTAAGTCATGGATAATTTTTCATAACAACCTGAGCAAACTAACACAGCTCCCTCCTCTGAGATCTGAGCTTCCAGCCCTATGGAGCCCCTTCTTCAGTTTCTCCAGACTCAGAAACAGTCGCTATTTGCATCAGTTGCCAGCTTTCTGATAATTTGTGTTCTATTTTTACCTTTTCAGTTCTTCAATATTTAGCCAATTCTTCATGATAAGGTTTTTTGTTTGGTTGGTTTGGATTTTGGTTTTTTGGTTTCTTTTAAAATTCGTAAGTGGTGGTGGTTTCTGACGGTCGACTAGACCTTGGTACAATATGAGCAGGTGTGGGATTCTCCCGGATGTGGCTACAGACTTGTTAACAGAAGTGTCCATCTATGTACTTTTCCCCACTCTCATCCACCCCCAAACACACTACCAAACTCCACCTGCCACTTCACACCTCTGCTCACTGCTGGCCTGCATTTTTACCTCTGAAAGGTCCTGGGTCTACATTTTTCCTCCCTCTTTATCCATCTGGAGGATGTACCTGGATTTTGGTTCCCTTCCTTCACAGAACATCATTTTTTACATTCTTATCTTAGAATTGGGCTGCACCACTTCCCTAAACCTAGGCCCAGCATTCCATGTTTTTCAGGATGGGATAAGGATCATAACCTAAAATTACACACCCAAACCAACTCCCTTAATCAAGCTGTTATTTTTTTTTTTCAAAGTTTTAGAAATTTCTAATTTTATAGCCTACAAGTTCTCCAAGTAGTTCCAGCTTTTTCTCCTGATGGCAGCAAAGGGAATTCCACAGAGTAGGTGGGGCACTTCAGTGAGAAAAATAATTACTTTGTTAGTGAGGCAGGCATTTTAGTTTGGGGGCAATCTGAAATAATTTTGCACTTAGCTGTGCATTTAAAGAATAATATCCAAGCCATACCTCATCTTTACACATCTTCGGGTTGCTTTTGTATACTCAAGATTTGTTTTTCTGCAACATGTTTTTAAAGTTCTGTTTAAATTGTTTGTGTGTTTTCATTTATTGGATGCACTGGAACAATACAGACTTTTTGGAGAGTTTACCTTTCCTTTCACAGCAATATCCTTCTTTCTATTACCTGTTTCTGTCCTTAGGCTATCTGGTTTAGTTTAACAGACTTTCCTTTACCTAGCACCATAAATCCCACAAGCACTGAAAAATGCTAGGGAACAAATATAAAGCACTCTCTTAAAGTGCCCTCTTATCAAGTTATCTTGTAGAAGATAATAACATTTTTAGGTCCTATATATGTCAAGAATCTCGTTTGCCAGAAAAATATTTCTTGTAAACATGTTTTTATAGCCTTAGGCGTGGGGGAGGAGGAAGGCTGGAGAACCATTCTCGGATATAAATTCCCTTGCTTTCTCTTTGGCTGAAGAAAATGAAAATCCTCACCTACGTTGTAACATGAAAAGCTAAACTCCAATAAGCAGACATTTTCAAAATACCTAGGAAGCCTCAGGACAAATAATGATCACAATGATTCAACACAGTGATCATTGTAGCCTCTGCCAATTTCTGCTTTTCCATGCTTCTCGGGAAACCTGGCATTTATACCATTGGGGTAGGAGCTGTAATTTTTTAAACCAAAGTACAAAACATACTATCAAATCAGTCTAAAATTTTCTCATGTATATATTTTGGGACAATAGGGAAATAACAATAGACAGGCTCTCCCAAGAAACTGCACTATGGCTGCTCTATCCACACCAGATGTGCAAAACATACCAGGCAAACCAATAGAGGATTTGTGGAAGTGTTGTCCTGTTTTAAATGCACAAGGTTGGCATACTTCTTCTATAAGGGCCTAGAGAGCAAATATCTTAGGCTTTGTGGACCACATGGTCTCTGTTTCAACTACTCAACTCAGTTGTTGTATGACAAAAGGAGTCACAGATAGTGTGTAAACAAACCAGCCTGACCACGGTTAATATCACTTTTTTTTTTTTAACAGAACAGGCAGAGGGCCATTTTGGCCCATGGATCCTAGTTTGCCAATTCCTGTTTGAGAGTGTCCAACGAAACTCTTTTATAAAAACAAACATGCCACCAAAAAACTCTATTCTACTTTCTTAGTATTCCATGAAATAACCTATGCAAGCATGTAAACGTGCTTCCCAGGTGGCTCAGTGGTAAAGAATCTGCCTGCCAATGCAGGAGACCCAAGAGACACGGGTTCGATCCCTGGGTTGGGACAATCCCCTGGAGGGGGGCATGGCAACACACTCCAGTATTCTTGCCTGGAAATTTCATGGACAGAGGAGCCTGGCCGGCTGCAGTTCCTGGGGTCTCAAAAAGTCAGACGCAACTGAGTGACAGCATGCACGTATACCTGTAAAAACATATACAAAAATGTTGTCCTTTTTCTTTCACCTTCCTGAAATGGGGCAGTGAATTTTCACTCTCATAGAAAAAGGCATTTAGTACCATTTTGTCACTTCTTGTTTGCTAGGGTTGTATATCATGGCAAGACATTGTAACTAGCAGAATAGTTTATGGGCAAAGCCTGGGTTCTAACTCAACCTCTTCCAAAAGGATAAATGTAAGAGCATTCCAGGCCATTATAAACCAAATAACCCAGTAAGGACAGGTGAAGGCTAATGCCTTTAATGGCACTCAGGAAAATCATTCAGCCAAGACAAACAGAGATGGCTGTCAATGCTCTGTTTATGAACTGTTGGGTGGTGTATTAGAAAGGAAGTGAGTGAGAGGAATATTTGGAAGAGCAATAGAGGATGAAATTCTTTCCAGACCCTTGCGGCAAAGGTTCAAGTTCAGGGTTGAGGCTAATGGGGTCATGCAAAAGAGGTTTTATCTACTAAAGTTTAATGATCCAGTTCTCATGGGATTCGTCTTTTTTTTCTGATAAATCACCAAAGTTTTAAAAACCCAACCTTTAAAGAATTGTTTTTAAAGTCCTCAGAGTAAGGAAAATAATATTAGTAGCTAATATTTGAGCATTTATTGTATTCTAGTTTTTTTTGTTTTGTTTTTATTTTTTGATTGAAGGATAATTGCTTTACAGAATTGTGTTTGTTGCTGCCAAACATTAACATGAATCTGTGTTCTAGTTTTATATATCATCATACTTAGTATTTATTATTATTATACCCAATTTATAGGTGAGGGAACAGGCTCAAAATGGTTAAGTATTAATAATTGCCCCAGGACATGTAGCTATTAAGAGGCAGGGCCAGGGTTTGTAAGTGGGTCTGGCTTGGAAGCCCACATTTTCAGTCTTCACATTGTACTAAGTTATTTTCATTCCTCACTTCTTGTTGATAGCTAAATCTTCAGGTTGTAAAAATTTTGAAAGTAATTTTTAAATAAAGAGTAAACTAAGTTTAACTCTCATGTTTCAAAGACACCCAAGATCAGATTTTCCTCCCACTGAGTTGCTTGAAGTTCTGTTACTAAGAAGATGATGTCTTAAATTTGGAAGTTTTTATTTTGGGTCAGGAAAAAAAAAGAATTGGCAAGAGAGAAAGTTTAGTAAGTTTAATATTTAATTAATTTTTATAAAATGTTTTATTTAATTAATATGTTTCCATGAAGGTCTGGACAAAATATTTTTGGCCTAGCTCATTGATGGAATTAAAATAGAAAATATCAGTTTACATAAGGTGCATGATGATGGAGAGGGAATTTCACTCAGTCAGACGCAAATAATGAACAATCTAAAAAATAAATATATATACATATATGTGGTAGTTTAGTCAGTAAGTAGTGTCTGACTCTTTTGACCCCATGAACTGTAGCCCTCCAGGCTCTTCTGTCCGTGGGATTTCCCAGGCAAGAATACTGGAGTGGGTTGCCATTTCCTTCTCCAGGGGATCTTCCCAACCAAGGATCAAACCTGTGTCTCCTGTATTGCAAGTGGATTCTTTACCACTGAGTCACCAAGGAAGCCTATATATATATATGTATATATGTATACACATACACACACACACACACATGTATAGGGCTTCCACCATGGCTCAGCAGGTAAGGAATCTGTCTACAACACAGCAAACGTGGGTTCCATCCCTGGGTTGAGAATATCCCCTGGAGGAGGGCATGGCAACCCACTCTGGTATTCTCGCTTAGGAAATCCCATGGACTGGGGTTGCAAAGAGTCAGACACGACAAATTTATAAATTTTTAAGGGCTTCCCTGGTGGCTCAGATAGTAAAGAATCTGCCTGCAATGTAGGAGATTAGAGTTTGATTCCTGGGTCGGGATTAAAGAACATTTCCGTATTATACCCTGCCAGTCTCCTGAAGGCGCATTCATCTTCTTAATCAGACATTATATCTTCCTTTCTGCTACATAATGCACATCTTATAAGTCCTACCCTTGCCAATTTAAGAAATTCTGTCATTAATATAGGGGTCATATCACCTCATTCTTTAAGGTGGGTTTCATCTCTGACAGGTATGTCCTGCTTCTTACTTTTTATCATAGAATTTGCCGTCATTATGTGCTACTAAACCTGAAGTCCACTGGTTCTTTTCCCCCCTAATTTGGTCTTTGTTACTTTATCCTATGGGTTTGGTCTGTGGATGCTTTCCTTTCTTTTCCTCCTCTGCCCTTCCTCCTTCTCACTACAGAGGTTACAAAGCTGAGAGCAGGGAGGGAAGAGCCTCAGAAAGACAGTTTCTTACACTAGTTACAACACATAGGCTTTGTTATTTATTTATTTAAATACTTTTTTTTTTTTTTTTTGGCTGAAGAAAGTCAAATAAAGGAAGTCTGAGGAAAAACATCTCTCTCTGGGACCTCAGCTTCAGCTGTTTCTCCTTGTTTTAACAAAATCATTTTTGATTCTGAATTTTTTTGCTTTCAGAACCAAGTTGATTTTGAAATGTTATGCATATTCCAGGACCCAAGACCCCAAGCAGTTAAACTGTCTGCCGATTATTTAGACCACCCACCTGCAGTAGATGCATGGTCTGTCGAAACTCCACCAAAATGCAAAAGCCTGACTCTGACTATCTCTCCAAACAGTGCCCAGGAGGGTTTGCTTCTCTTTAGAACTGCTGAACTAGACGGGAATTTCACTCCTCTGGCCCAGTGTCCCTTGCAGGTGGGGAGGGAAAGGGAAATTAAGACACAAATTCCATTGCTGGTGAATAAATGTTGGACTCCAGAGACTAGTCTATCTAAAACTGGAGAAGGAAATTTGGGCTTCATATACTTATGCACTTGTGCTTCCATTCAAATGTTTCTTTTTTGTTCTTTTTTTTTTTTTTTAACATATAAGTTCCCATGAAAAGCATTCTCTTTTCAGTAGCATGATCAAATGTGAAATAAGAAAACTTCCATGTTGAAATTACTTTCAGATCTTCTTTATGGGTCAGGCAAGCAAAACACTCATATTACTTTATATTCAAATCCATTTTTAAATTAAAAGCTTGATGCCTCATCTTATTCACTAAATGACTTTCAACTGTGTCCAAAAGAGTGGATCCACTCAAACTCTGGCAATACTGGTGGCGTTTAAAAGAATGGAAGACAGTGTAAATGTGGTAGGCAGAATTATAAGAATGGCCCCTAAAGATTCTCACCTTTGTGTGATTCCCTCCCCTGTGAATATGACAGGATATCACTCCTGTGATTATGTCACACTGCACGGCAAAAGGGCTTTTGTAGATGTAATTAGGGTTGCTAATTGTTTGGCCTTAAAATGGAGATCACTTGGTGAACTAGGTCTAATTATATGATGCCTTTAAAGACAGAGAATTTTCTCTGCTGGTGGCAGATGAGAAAATTAGAGAGGTTGCCAGCATAAGAACTGGACACACCATCACTCGTGTGGAAATGCAAGGGCCACGTGATGAGGAATGGGTGCAGCCTCTAGAATCTGAGAGTGCCCTCAGCTGGCAGCCAGGGCTGGGGCTGGATTCTCCAACAGTCCAAATGGCTTAGGAGTTGATTCTTCTCCTACAGCCTCCAGATAAGAACTTGGCCAATCCACAGAACCTCAAAACTGTGAGTAACAGATGGGTGTTGCTTTTAGGTCACTGAAATTGTGGTCATTTATTTGGCAGCAGTAGAAAACTCATACAAAAGGAGATGAAGGGGGTCTTGAAGGGGATGAAGAGCCCTAGAGGCATTCAGAGTCATAACAGCATTCCTGGAACAAGCATCCTCCTTTCAAGGAGAGGAGACGCCTAGGCTGGGAATAAAGTTAGAGCAGATGGATAAATTCTGAGGTAATTCTTAATATGTTATTTTATAGCCATGTTCCATCTGCTGTTTTTGAATCTGCTTCTCAGAATCCATTCCTCCATTCCAAACCCACAAGGAGGACAAGGAGATTGGAGAGCCTCCTTGACCAGGCCAGCATCACATGCTGGCAGCACCTTGGGCACATTTGTCCCTTCCTGTCCTGCGAGTATCCCTTCACCTTTCAGGAAGTGAGGGCTACGAGACTGTACTCTCTTGGACACCTGCTCTTACCACACCATCCATTAGTCCTGACTGGCTCCTCCAGCCCCACTAAACAAACTGCCCAACCACCTGTTAGTCGATGGGTCATTCAGAGTGGTCCAGAGAGGTCCTTACTTGGAAGCTCTTTACTAGACAATTGTAAGTTACTCCCAGGGAAAGCTGAGATCCAGGACCAGGGGTTCCAAACAGAAAAACAGCAAGAGTAGCCAAAAAGAAGGGGCTAGAAAAATAAACAGGAGATGTTGAAAGAAAAGTAAATATATAGACTGGTCCAACTTAATTTTGTTGGGAAGACTTATGCTGGCTTGAGTCATTTTAAGAAATTAGATATTAACCTTTGGAATCTGGCTCTTTGATCTCATTTATCATTCTGAAATCTCATCCATTTGAATGTAAGTCTTTTCTTCTCAGTCTTATTGTGTTGATTTCTCTGCAGTACTGTCACTCTCTCTTCTTGAAACTTCTTGCTTACCTTTCCTGACACTAGCCTCTCCTGCTTTTTCTACTATATCCCTGCCGCCTTCTCTCTTTTTTAAGATCATGTGCCTCCACTCACCCTAAAAACTGGTATGTCCCAGTGACTCATCCTTGACCAGCTTCTCACTCTTCCATTCATTCTAGGTTATTTCATTCACTCCTATGCCTTGGTTTCAACACCCACATATGCTGATGATTTCTAAATGCCTACCCTAATCCATTCCTATGCCTTGAGCTCTAGAGATGTGCATAAAACTGTCTCCGGGACACTGCAATTTGGATGTTCCCATTGGCACCTCTAACTCAACATATCTGTTCCCCAAATCATGTTCTTTTTCCTTGATCACTTATCTGGTTTAATAATAACATCATGCACCAAATATTAACTATAAATCTACCTACTGTGGGTGTCAAATTCTCATTCTTGTGTCCTAAGAACCAAGTTACTTAGGCGAATAATAAATAAGTTAACTACTAACGAGGAATAGTCAACCAATTATTCCTTAGCTTCAGGAAAAAAAATAAAATAAATATAGCAAGACAAGAAAAGTCCACTTCATTAGTTGGTAGGGATATAAGTGAACAGTGTTTCCCTGATCAAGTCTATATGCCACCAGGAACAGAGCTTTCACAGGGATACCTGCTTTAGATGAGGCACAGTCTGGCACTGACAGGATAATCCTCTTCTAAAAATTATCTCAACCTAATCATAGGAGCTCATGCTTCTCCCTAAACTATAAAAGCTTAGTCCTTTGATGATTCTAAGCCAGGATCCTGGCAGTTCCCTTACTTGAGTAGCTAACTCCCTAATAGCTTTAGCTTCCTATTGAGGAACTAGCATTTTCTGGAACAAACAGCCCATAGACAGGGCTTCCCCCACTGCTTCAGGTCCACTTGTCCTTATTTCTTTCACACAAGCCAGGAAGATAATTTACACATACCTCTTGTTACTATTGCATTTAATTATAATATAATCCTTCATATGCAAACATGAAAACAGCAATCATGTTTTATTCCAAGTTCTAATTGCATGTAGCAATCATGTGCTTTCACTAAATTATTTCCATCAAGCATACATAGCACCATTATTTCCAGTATGCCAAAAGACCCACCTGCAGTCTCCCACCCCCATCAGAAAAACCAATTCAAGTTTCACACATTAGCTTTGCAGTTTCATATGGCGTCCCTCCCCCATAAACACACACACACACACACACACACACACACACACACACATCTCTATACATTTCAAATCAGCGTGAGTTCCACTCCTCTGTTACACTTTCCTTTCCCACCAGCATCAGACTTGGAGATGCTAAGTGTGCTCCCACCACTCCCCTTCTTTCTTTCCTGCGTGGGCACATTATCAGCTGACTGTTCTTACCCATTTCTTGTTCCTCTCCTCTAACGTGTCAATTTCTGTTCCTCACTGGCAGAGCCCCTATTCCTCTGTTTTATTCTTCAGTAACACCTAAACTAGCCTTATTAGCATCAACCAACAGTTAATCTTTCTTATTTTTTAAACAACAACAACAGAAATACAGAATTTTTTTAAAAAGGCAAAAGAGCATTCATTTTCCTGTGTTCATGCTGAAGTTCATTTCTCACTTGAGGAATTGTGCATTCTTTTCCTTATTCCCTCCCAACTCCCCTTTTACATCACATCATTGGAAACAAGCCTAGAAATTAGTTAAGCTATGTATATAAAAACGAAAGCTAGAGAAAGAAAACATGTGATAGTGAGGTGGTGAATTACTAAGCGCTGGAGTTAGCAAATGTTTGAATTTTTCTTCTGCTCTTCAAGGTTTTGTGCTATTGGGTACATTCCAAGGTAGGCCTCAAGCTATTGCCAGAAGGGTCATCTCAGTAGGTTTTTCTTTTACTTTTTTCCAAAGATGTTATCAATCAAGCTTTCCCAAAGGCTCAAGGGCTATTAGCAAAGCAAAAGGGAGCCTCAGCGTCTCAGAGGCAGGATCACCATCTGCTGCAGGAAGCAGGAACTAAACCAAGCGGATTCGGCCTTGCACTGGGTCTCTGTGCTTTGAGGAAAAGCCTGAGAGAGCTCTGAAGACTTGAAAACACCCAGCATGACTTCACCATTAAAAAAAAAAATCCTGGAGTGTTCCAGAAACATGAAGACAAGCTCAGTACTGTACAGCCAGGGGAGGCACTCCTCTGGGACTAGTTCGTGGAATTAAGAAAAATGACTTTTGAGAAGTAGCTATCTCAGAACAATCAGGGACTTCCCCCCCTTTTTTCAGAGCTGAGCTACATGCTCACTAGTCTTAAATGCAAAGGTTGACTATAAAATAAAACAGGAAAAAAAGGTATGCTTTCTATGTGGCCAGCTACCAATCTGTCTAGCCTGAGTGGGGATTCTTGTCCTAGCAGAGAGATGGACTGTGTGTGTTGTGTTTGTTTTTCTTTTTCAGTATCGCATTTTAGCCATTTTAGTTGTGAAAGGCTTTGAAATTTACTAAGAAGGACAACCAGTTACAGTCTAAGTTTGGGATTATGAATTCACTCTACTATTCAACAGATGCGAAAAGGAACACAGTCTCAGCATCGGTTTCCTGATTTATAAAGTAAAAAAATAACAATTCTGCTTCAAGGCTGATTTCTTACTGTTATCATGGCCCTGGTTTAAATGTTACCCCCTCACAGGGAGCTATCCTATCCAAAGTGTCTCCCTCCAATCACATAACCACTTTCTGTCACATTACCCAGTTTCAATTCCTTCCCCAAACTGCTTTATTTGTTGAGTGTCTCCTTCAATTAGAATATAAGCACTCTGAGAGTAAGGACATTTGTCTTTGATGATTCATTCAACAAGTATTGTTAAGTGGCTTCTGGTTGCCAGACACTATTCTTGGCGATGGGGATGCATCAGTCAAGTAGGGAATTAAAGAGCCTATTTTCTGATAGAACAGTCAGAGTCTTGACAAATAAGCAAAGAATATATAATGCATCCAGTGGTGACAGAGGCTTTGAAGAAGGATAAAGAAAGGTAAGGGCTTCTCAGGTGGCTCAGTGGTAAGAATCTGCCTGCCAATGCAGGAGACACAGGAGATGTGGGTTCCATCCCTGGGTCAGGAAGATTCCCCTGAAGGAGGAAATGGCAACCTACTTCAGTATTCTTGCCTGGAAAATTCCATGGACAGAGGAGCCTGGTGGGCTCCATCAGGTCGCAGAGAGTTGGACATGACTGAGCGACTGAGCACAGAGGCAAAGCAGGGTGAAAGAATGAAATGTATAGTTGGGATGGTGTAACTTATAAAGGGTCATTAGGGAGGGTCTCTCTGAGTAGATCACATTTTAAAGGAGATCTGGAAGAAGTAAGTGAGCAAGACCTGCAGATATGTGGTGTATTTCAGAAAATGGGAGTTCTTAGAGCAAAGCCCTCCCCCCTCTACTTGGTTCCAAGAATAACAAGGGCTGTGTGCCTGGAACAGTAAGTGAGGGGCCTGGTGGGAGAGGATGTAAAGGAAGCCCAGCTCATGGAAGAACATATAGTTCATGGTAAAGACTTTCGATTTTAAGTGAGATGGAAACATGGGCTGTTTTGGGCTAAAGGAGTGACATTTTGATTTTTGAGTCTCACTATGCACTTGCATGGAGAACAGATTGAATTTTTGCTTTGAATTGAATTTTTGAATTGACTGGAAGCAATGTGACCTGTAGAGGTTAAAACAATGATCCAGAGAAGAAATAAAGGTGCTTTGAAAGGATAGTACCAATGGTGGTAGTGAGAATGGCTTCAGTTCCAGATATATATTTTAAGGTAGAGGCCACAGGATTTCCTGACAGATTAAATGTGGATGGGGATGGAGGAGAAGAGAGAGAAATCAAGAATGTCTCTCAGGTTTTGACCTGAAAAACTAGAATAGAGATGAGGAGCTTACTTGAAGAGAAGGTTAACAAGAGAAGGAGGGAGGCAGGATGAGGAGTTTGCTTTTAAACTAATAAACTAATAAACTTTGAGATACCTATTATAAATCCAAGTGGAAATGTTGAATAAGTTAGATATACTGACTCCATCCTAAAGGAGATCAGTCCTGGGTGTTCATTGGACAGTCTGATGTTGAAGCTGAAACTCCAATACTTTGGCCACCTGATGCAAAGAGCTGACTTATTTGAAAAGACCCTGATGCTGGGAAAGACTGAGGGCAGGAGGAGAAGGGGACGACAGAGGATGAGATGGTTGGATGGCATCTCCGACTCAATGGACATGAGTTTTTGTGGGCTCCGGGAGTTGGTGTTGGACAGGGAGGCCTGGCATGCTGAAGCTCATAGGGTCGCAAAGAGTTGGACACAACTGAGCGACTGGACTGAACTGAACTGACTCAGAAGTTCAAGGGAAGATATAGAGGCTGGAGATATAAATTTGGGCAACATCAGCAAATAGATAAAATTTAAAACCATCTCTTTCACCATTGTATCTTTGATGCCCAACACAGTACAGATACTCAATAAATATTTGTTGAATAAATGAATGAATGGTATGAGGATCAAACAAGATAATGGGTATGAATGTGTTTTTCAAACTATAAATCCCTCTGCAAAGAAAAGGTCATATTCAATATTATAGTACAATTATCTTACAAACCTGGTGTGCTGCAGTCCATGGGATGCAAGGAGTCGGACATGACTGAGTGACTGAACAACAACAATCTTACAAACAGAAAACCTTTGAATGAGCAGTAAAGATTTAGCAAAAGTACAACTAGAAATCTTGCTTGTAACAGAAACAAACTCCAGATGGCTTCTTTCCTCCTCCCCCTTTTGATATTTAAAGTTGATACTGTCTTATACTATAATTAAGGGCAGTAAGGAACCATAAAAAAACTGAATGCTAGTGAAATATAGCAATATTTTTTCCAGTGATGGCTATTCAAGTTGTCAAAAAGATTTTCAAATATTTTCAAGTGGTTTCAGAAGGAATGTTTTTTAAAAGGTAATTCTAAAACTGTATGAGTTTTACACGGACTTTCCTACACTAGATCACTCCATAATGCTAAATCCAATTGGCATTATTTTGCACTAAATAAAAATTGCCTTGACTTCCTTACAACCCAGCCCAAAATTTTCATTTGTTTTAAAAAAGTTGTTAGATGAATCTTTTTACTGGGCAAATTATTGCCTTGGGGCTTAAGTAACCATCCTAGAAAAATCCTCTAGTAAATTTCACATGATTGAAATTAAAAATTGCAAGTTATATTTCCTCTATTGCTTATGGAAATATAACAAGGTTAAGCGTGTTCTGTCTATGAAAGCTGAATGTTGTAATATGGAGACTTAAATTTTTTCTTGGAGCAAGAGAGGGGATAGGTAGGTAGATGAATGGTAAGTGGATGGGTGAACTTATTTACAAAACAGAAAGAGTTATAGATGTAGAAAACAAACTTATGGTTACTAAAGGGAAAAGGGTAGGAGAGATAAATTGGGAGATTGGGATTGACATATACACACTACTATTAATATATATAAAATAGATAATTAAGAAGAACCTACTGCTTGGTACTGGGAACTCTACTCAATACTCTGTAATGATCTATACATGAGAAAAGAATCTAAAAAAAGTGGATATATCACTTTGCTATACAGCAGAAACCAACACAACATTGTAAATCAACTATACTCCAATAAAATTCTTAAAAAATTAAAAAATAAAAGTTACAAATTTTATTTCCTCTATTGCTTATGGAATTATAATAAGGTTAAGGGTTTTCTGTCTATGAAAGCTGAGAGCTGTAAGATAAAGACAGTTTTTCTTGGAGCAAGAGAGAGGGTAGATAAGTAGAGAAATGAATGAATGGATTGGTGGTGGAATGGATATTGGATGAATAGAAGTGAGGTTTGGGAGAAAGAGAAGCAGGAAGATGTAAAAGAATGAAGAGGAAAATAAGATATTCTGACTTTAACAAGGAGCCAAAATAATTCAATAAGATAGTCCTTTTAAAAATTGGCTGGTATAATTGATATCCCTATTGGAAAAATAAACCTTTATGCTAATCTCACATAATACACAAAAATTAACTTGAAATGGATCACAGAAGTAAGTGTAATAACTAAATCTATAAACTGTCTAGAAGAAAACATGGAAAAAAACTGATGTTGATTCAAGCAAAGAGTGTTTAGGACACTGAAAGCATGAACTATAAAAGGAAAAATATTATATATTAAATTTCATCAAATTTGAAATATTTTCTTTTTGAAAATCACTAGCTATGGTTTTGCCAGTAGTCATGTATGGATGTGACAGTTGGACCATAAAGAAAGTTGAGCATCAAAAAAATTGATGCTTTTGAACTGTGGTGTTGGAGAAGACTCTTGAGAGTCCCTTGGACTGCAAGGAGATCTAACCAGTTCATCCTAAAGGAGATCAGTCCTGAATAGTCATTGGAAGGACTGATGCTGAAGCTGAAGCTCCAATACTCTGGCCACCTGACGCGAAGAACTGACTCATTGGAAAAGACCCTGATGATGGGAAAATTGAAGGCAGGAGGAGAAGGGGATGACAGAGGACGAGATGGTTGTATGGCATCACCAACTTGATGGACATGAGTTTGAGCAAGCTCCAGGAGTTGATGAACAGGGAAGCCTGGGATGCCGCAGTCCATGGGGTCACAAAGAGTTGGACACGACTGAGTGACTGAACTGACTAAGCCTCAGAAGGAAAGAGTGAATACAGCAGATAAAAACATGTTAAACAAATATTGGTCAAAAATATGCCAAATATACTTTAAAACATCAATCAACTGATCTAATCAGTTTAGTGAACTTCAAACAGATAAATACAAAGAAAACCAAAACAAGGCTCCTTATAAACTGCTGAAGCCCAAAGAAAATAGCAGCCAAAGAAAAACTACACATTACATACAGAGGAACGATACTAAAAATTAGAGACAGCAAAAGTCCAAAGAATAAAACTTTCAAATGCTAAAAAAAACAAAACAAAACAACAACAACGAAAAATCTTTCAAGCTAGAGTACTCATCCAATGGGAATATTCTTCAGAAAGGAAGGCAAAATGACATTTCCAGGCACACGAAAGGTGAGAGAATATGCTGGTAGCCAACCCGCACTATAAGAAATGACAAAGGGAGTTATTCCGGGTGAACAGAAATCATACCAGCCTTATAGGAGGAACATAAGACACTAAAGACAGTAAATATGTGACTAGGTATAAAGGCCATTTTTAAATTAAATTTTTTAAAAGATAAATGACTATGTAAAGTAAAATAACAACATTGTAACACATGCAACAGTGACATATGCAAAATTAATAGTACAAAGATGTTAGGGATGGTAAATAGAATAGGTGAATATTATAATTGCTAGAGCAACCACTAAAACAGTAAGAATACAAAAGTTGTAATTAAAAATCCAATAAAGGAGATATAATGCAATATGGAGAAATAGTTTATTAATCCAAAGTAAGGCAAGAAAGAAACAATAAAGAACAGACAAACAAAAACCAAAGAGATTTATACCCAATCATATCAATAATTATATTAAATTTAAATAGACTAAACACTCCAGTTAAAGATAGAGTTTATCTTACTGAATAGAAAAATCCCAATATATGCTATTTACAAATAATATACTTTATAATGACACAGATAAACCCCAGAAAACATAAATTTTGGTATTAGAATGATAAAAGAAATATCTCTACAAATTCTGCTGGTATTAAAAGGAATATGTCAGGACATTCATACTGAAGCCTTAAAATCTAACATCATGACCCAGCTGGCTAAATGTTCATTCAGAGTAATGACCAAGAGTGAACATAAACCATGGTTTGTAATGAATAGTTCATGTGTATCCTTTCAGTCCTCCCACAGCCCTGTAGGGTAGATATATTTTTGTTCATATTTTGTACATGAGGAACTCAAGACTTACAGAGAGTAATTGACTTGCCCAAGGTCCTACACCTTGTTAAGAGCAGAGACACTTAGTAGATTCACTTCTTGGGATTATTTTTAGTCTCAAAACTGTCTCATTAGAATGAATCTAAATGAATATATTATATTTTAAAGGAAGAACAATTTTTTTCTTCACTGAAATGATTTTATAGCCTGAAGGTCACGAAGGAAGAATGGAAAAGCTACTCACTGAATTGCTGCCACTGTTGCCATGGAAACCTGAAAAGAGATTACACACACATCAGTTTTACAACTCCATCTTTTAATAGGTGCAGAACATAACCACAAGCTGCTGATTCCTCATGGAAAACTCCCTGAAAAATCCATTTAATCAAAAACCTCCTCAGCTTTTTCTCTAATACAAAAATCCCAATGCACACAGTAAGTTGAACTTTGCCAGATAGGTGGATAATGATTCTCTTTTTCTGAACTGCTGCCCATCCTCTGCCTGTTAACACATGAACCAAGACCAAAACAATTTTAAGTAATACTGAAAAGCAAGAACAAGAGGTTACAGTGCATAGGATGCATCTGTCTTAAGAGCCAGATCAGAGGTGCTGAGAGGGACATGTGGGCACGGATTTAAAGGAGTGGTAAATATCACTGAGATAAATAGGCAAACATAAATCAGTCTCTCCCAGACAACTGAGGCAGCATCCTTCACTAGAAACAAAATAAAATGCTCTTTGGCAGCACAGACCTATCACTGAGTATTTCTGTGATACTGAAGTATAGACGTATGTGTGTGTGTGCTAAATCGCTTCAGGCATGTCCGATTCTTTGCAACCCTATAGACTGTATGTAGCCCATCATGTTCCTCTGTCCATGGGATTCTTTAGGCAAGAATACTGGAGTGAGTTGCCATGCCCTCCTCCAGGGGATTTTCCCGACCCAGGGGTCAAACCCTCGTCTCTTGGGTCTCCTGCACTGGCAGGCGGGTTCTTCACCACTAGCGCCACCTGGGAAGCCTGAAGAAGTACAGATACTGTTAACTGAAAGTCAGCGGTCACATTAAGATAAAATTCTGAAACTGAATAAGACATAAGTCTGTTTACAAATAGTGATGTCCTTGCTTATCTAAATTTAGGCCAGTTACTGAGCCTCTCTGCAAACTGATTCAAAAAGTCATAAAAGAAAACTGAAGCAAGCACAGTAGGTACAGGAAAGTAAGATATGATTTGCCTTATTTCTTTTTTCATGATGTTTGACTCAGGCTCAGTCTAGTAGAAATGATTTAGTAAATACCTTCTTTCGGATTTGTTTTGGTTGCAAATGGTAGAAACCCCAAAGTAACAACTTAGAATTTTGTTTTTGAATAACACAGAATTTTATTTCTCTCATATTTAAGTCCTCAGAGATCACTGAGAGTTGCTATGGCAGCTCCACAATCATCAGAGACCCAGGCTCCCCCTAGTTTGTCATCCCACCATACTCTGCCTCTGACTTCCAGCTCATGCTCCAAGGCAGCTGTTCGCACTGCAGCCCACATATTCACAACAGAGCCAGCATAAAGGAGAAAGGAGGGCAGTCCCTTCCCCTTTAAGGACATTGCTCTCTACTTTCAACATTTCCTACTTAATTCCATTGACCATGCCCCACATGACTTGGTCTAACCCTGTGTGCCACAGACAAGCAGAACTTAAGAAACCACCAAAGAGGAAGGGGACAGTTGTTCTCTGCGTGGTCCAGGTAACCACAGGAGTCAGAATTTGATGGATTCATTCATTTGTTCATATATTCATTCAAGACACAATTGTTAACCATATGGCATGTGTCAGATTCTAAGAAATAAGAAAGATAATATGACACATTAAGTCAACACAACATTTCAACACCGTGTGTCGGGAATCTCACAGAGGTAAAACCTAGCAAACTCTGTTGCATTCCAAGGAAAGTTTTTGAGCAAATTGTCATAGAGGAAATGCCATGTAAAATAAGTCTTAAAAAAATATATGACTTTGCCAACTATTCTGGTGGAAAAGAGTAGGGGCCCAGGGGGAGGGAGGCAAGAGTCATTAGAGAGGGTTGGAAAATAGAAGAGGCATTCCAGGCAGAAGGAAGAACAGATGCAAATGTGACCAAATATGGGCAAGCATGGCTTGCTGGGAGCTCTGTACAGTTCCACAGGGGGTGGGAAGGAAGAAGGGAGCCAGGGAGGAGCGGTAGATGACATGGAGATGTAGACAGGCTGGAGAGTTTGCAATCATGCTGTGCTCAGTGGAAAGCCACAGGAGAGGTCCAGGAACGTGAGGATCACAAGGAGTTTGTGTTTTGAACCACTAGTCTGGAGGGTGTATGGAAATGTGGGAGATGAATGGGCATAACTGAAAGCAGGAAAACTGTTCATTTATCAAGTATTTGCTGAGCACCAAGTCTGTGCCAGACCCTATGGCAAGTGCTAAGGACACCAAATGGAGTGCAACAGAGAGAGGAGCCCTTAAGGACCCACAGCAGAGAGGGAGACATGAACCAGTGTTTTAACAGTATTCTGTGACTTGTGTGACTGCAGGAAGGCAGAGGGTGACTTAACCTTACTAGGGAAATTTATTCTCCCTGTCTGTGGAGCTATGAAGGGTCATCTGATCTCCATAGAGCTCTCGTGTTTTTCCTCTCTCTTCTAACGCCCTCCCTTTCTCTTCCTCTCCTGGTTTCCAGAACCACTTCCTGCCCTTCCCCATTTGGGCATGAGAGCAGTCACAACAACCCTCTACCTGTAGGGTATTACACTATCCCTGTGGTCTCCCTACACTATGGCCTAATAAATGGTCCCTCTATTAAATTCTCAAATTACACAATAGGTGTGCCAACTGTTTCTTGCCAGGAATTTGACTAATATCATCATCCTCCGCACTGACACTCCATTTCTTCCTAACTCTTGTGACTTTTTTACACAGGCCTGTGTAAACTGAAGCCCCCAATTTTCTGGGAGGAATGATCCAATCCCCAAGTGGTTCATAGCTCTTGGTAGACAAGTCAAAGGTCATAATCCGCTGTGCTCAGGTGACTTCAGATGAGTAAAACTAAACTTTCTTGCTACCAAAAAGTTTCCAAATTAGTGGGGAAGATAACCTTGTGCATAATTAACAGTAAAATCCACCTAACGAATCTTTGGCATACTTTCTGGGCATGGCATAGTTTAAGTAAGTAGTCTAGATAAAATTAAAACCATTCTTTCCATGAGGAGATACTGGTCAAAGTGTACAAAATTCCAGTTATAAGATTAACACATGCTGGGGATCTAATGTATAGCATGGTGATTACAACTAATAATATTGTATTGTATACTTGAACATTGCTAAAAGAATAGATCTTAAATGTTCTCACTACAAAAAAGAAATGGTAATCATGTTATGGGACAGAGAGATTACTTAATACTAAGGTAGTAATCATTTTGCAATATACAAATGTATCAAATCAACACTGGTACACCCTAAATTTACACATTGTTTTATGTCAATTATATCTCAACAAAATCAAGAAAAAAGGCTGCCCCCACCCCCCCCCAAAAAAAAAAACAGCTTAAAATAATCAAATAAAAACTCAGGGAAGCACTGAGGACTGGAGCTCATCCACGAGGGAAGCAGGATTTGAGTTCAGTTCAAACTGCCTTCCACTTCCTATTTATTTATTTTTTTACAGCTATTCAACAACAGTAGTGGGATTTCCCGGTGGCTCAGTGGTGAAAAAAAAAAATCCACCTGCCAATGCAGGAGACAGATTTAATTCCTGGTCTGGGAAGATCCCACATGCCGTGAAGCAATTAGGCCTGTGTGCCACAACTACTGAGTGTGTGCTTTAGAGCCCGGAGCCACAACTACTGAGCCCATGTGCCACAACTCCTGAAGCCCACGCACCCTAAAGCCCATGCTCCACAACAAGAGAAGCACTGCAATGAGAAGTCCGTGCACTGCAACTGGAGGGTAGCCCCCACTCAGCCCAACTATAGGAAAGCATGTGCAACAACGAAGACCCAGCACAGCCCAAAACAAACTGATTTGTAAAAAATACACTAGCAAACTCATGTTTGTTCCACCCCTTCTCTCGCCCATGCTAGAATTTCATATCTCAGAAGCTGCTCAGTAAACATCTGTTAAATTATTTTTTTAAAAAATCAACATTTCCAATTTCCCGTTCTAGGGGAATTGTATATTGTATATTCAAAGTGAGTGTTCAGTTCTAATCCAGTCAGGGTGGATCATAGTACAAACATTTGGCACTCTGGAGGGAGAGGATATTTCCAGAGAAAGTGTACTGGTACAGGATGGGCAGACAGCACTAAAAGCATCTGACAGTAGACCCTGTTAGTGTTTCTTTAAATGGATTATTTCCATAAGGCAGGTTATGATGTGCCAAGAAAGACTGATTAAAAGCCTATCTTGTCATAAGGTATTTGAGTGGTTTTTTTTTTTTTTGAAGAGAAGGGATAATAGTGTATTTACAACTCAATTATATTTCTATTATTCTAGTTCTAGTCAAATTAGGCATTCCTTAGTCCCACAGTGATTTTTCACAGGGAGGGGTGTTGTCACACCTGCTACACAGCTGGGTCCAAGGACTGCCTGCATGCTCCCAGTATGCTCTGGGGTTAGTTTCCATGCCAACCAGTCTAGGAGTGTTTCCACCCTATCTACCCGCTGAAGGACAGACATTAATAGAATGGACATATATGAGGAAGAGTAAAAGACAGGTTGAATAAGTGTATGTAATTATTTTTGTAGCACTGAGGTCCTAAATTATTCCTTATTCTAGTCCTCTTTATAACACAAGATAATAGGAGACAGATTATGATGTCTTTCATGCTAAGTGCTCAGAGCTCTTTCAAATATGCTATCATATTATCCTCAGAGCATCCCTAAAAGATAAGAAAGGTCTTATTTTGCAGACTGGGAAACTAAGGCACAGAATGGTGAAATGTACATCTCACACATCTGGGATAAAGCAATTCCAGTGTTAGAATAAAATCCAAGAATACTCCCTGTAAAATCTGCATTTTCACTTTTTTTTCTCCCCTGTCTCCATTAGCTTTAAGCTCCAGAGCAAATCAATTCAATACAATTTTGATTAAATATCACCCTCATTATAGTTAACTGTAAAAATAGCCAAAATGGTGGGGGTGGTAAAACTAGTTAAATGGTGGGGGTGGTTATTAGGAAGGAAAATTGGATAAACTATTAAAGAAAAAGCAGGTGAATACAAATTTTGGGTTACAGAAAAGCAAATATAAATGTTTAACAAAGTATTTCACCTAAATTTTTTAAGGAAAAGAAATGACTTGGCTTTGATAACGCATATATGTGACTCAGAGAAACAATAATATGATGTCAAATATGGCCAAGATTGTCAAGAGATACCTCAGAGACTGAGAGGTAAACTCAGGAAGATGTGTTCAAAAAAAAGAGTTAAAATGTTGTCAGCCCCTCATTTGTATACCTATGGCAGATCCATGTTGATATACGGCAGAAACCAACACAATATTGTAATTATCCTTCAATTAAAAATAATTTAAAAAAAAAGAAATAAAAAAAGAAAGCTGGAAAAAAGAATATATTATAAAAGCCCAAATCTTATATTCTAAGAATGCATATAATAAAAGAGTTAAAAGCCCCCCCCAAAAAATGTTGTCAGCCTCTGTTTTATCTTTTCTAGAGATTGTATTTGGCCTCAGTAGCCTTAGGGAGAGGAGATCAGGAGAGCAACCTGTGAAGGGATAAAAAGATGTAGGCTGAGGACACACTAAATCCTGTTTAAGTGCTGACTCCATTGTCTTAAACACCTCAAGATTCATCTCACCTCCCTACTCCATGCAAAAAGCTACAAACAAAAAAGACAGCATTCTAGCCAGTAAATGCAGAAATGCCAGAATGTAATTTATGCCCCTAATGTTTGTCCAAAGTAAAAATTTATCACTTCAAAAGCAAGTCAAATGTTAACAGCCAGTGACAAGCTAGTGTTAGATGCTTCCTGCACCCAGAGATTTGGGTATCCAGAATACTGATTCTGGACTCAAACGTACATATACACACATTTATATTTGCTTCTTCCCTCTCTTATTTCCTTATCATACAACATAAAATGTCAATTTTATACCCCAGTATTTAAGTGTTGTTAAGTTGCACAGAGTCAGACACGACTGAAGCGACTTAGCAGCAGCAGCAAGTTTGCATCATAATATTTCAGTTACGGGATGTCAAGGAGAAGGGTAATCATGACTCAACAATTTACCTCCTCTTCTGGATGAGGCATTAGTGCATTTTCAGTTTGCAGGATAGTTGTATTATGCATTTTCAGTTTGCAGGATAGTTGTATTATGTTAGGTGGAATTATGACCTTGTCCCTGTCTTTATTTGGAGGTTAAATATGGTCTACCAAGACGTGTCGGAGCGCCAAGTTGACAAGAGGTGGACTTCCCTTCCTTGTCTTTTAGCCACCGCCATTTTGGACTCTTGTTTCCTATTCTAACTACCTAACAGTACCAAGCCTAGGAAATTTCCACTGCCTATTTGCCTTGGGGCAATGAGCCCAGACAACCCCGCTCCCTGTCCCCCTCCATCCCCAAGGAGGAGAGCAGGGCTCTGGAGAGAGGCTTAAGAAGTTCAGATCCAGGCCCACAGTGATCATTTTACTGACAAATAGCACTTACAATGAGTGATCATAGGCAACGCTATTAATACATCTCTCTGACCTTCAGTGTTCCCATGTGCAAACTATGACTATTAACACTACCAATTTCATAGGGCTATAGTGAGCATTAATAAGACAATCCACACCAAGTTCTGGTTTAGTGCCTAGAACATAGCTAGCACTCAATATTTGTTAGTTATTTATTAACACAACCCCCGAGAAGTCTCTCACCAAGGAAACTTTGCTCATCAGACAGACCTTTCTGTATCACTCAAGGAGGGTAAACACAGAGGAGGGCAAGAAAAAAACAACTGGAAAATGGTGAGGTTGTGAAAGTGGCCAGTCAGGAGGGGCCTATTACATAGTTGCCTAAAGCATGTATTAATATTAAGGGCCTCTGGACAGAAAGGAGTATAGTATACATAAAAGAGTTGAATGGGCACAGTTGAAGCTTCTTAGGAAGAATATAAGAAGGGACGTATTAAGCATATTCATAAAAATAGACAGATTTTGTAAATATACTTAATTAAATGAAAGATTTGCACTGAAAACTAGTCTTTTCCCAAGCTCGTTAGAGTAGAAAATCAATAATGCCTTAACAAATTTAGAGTGTTGCTTTTATAGGGTAGACAACTAGGAGACCTGAACAACTGAATACACGCAGTAAATCTATGCCACGTCCAGATCTCAAGCAGAGCTAATGCTTTTTAGGTGATGAAAAAGTAGATTTTGCAAAAGAATTCAAGAGACACAAATGACATGTTTAAAGTATTCCAAGTATATTTGCAAAAAAAAAAAAAGATTTATTCTTTGCTGCTTTCAGTATATTGCTCGAAGCAAAAATAATCTCTTCCTTATGTCTCTGGTTCACTCTGCTTTCCCTTTTTAGCATGTTGCCCTTCAGCTGACACACAAAGACATTTCTAATGTGCCATAAACACAGACATTCCCCATGCAGTATAATGATAAACTAGCTGTTACAAAGAGTTTAGAAGCCAGACAGAGCGTTCCTACATATCTAACCCAAGTTATTTTCTGTGGCTTAACATATTTTCAATAGCAGTTCAACCACATGCTTAACTCTAACATAGGATTCCTTTCACCAGCTACGGAAAAAAATAATCAAAGAGACTATTGCTTCTGTGGAAGTTCTTGTACATGACTCCAGGGGAATTATTCTTTCCCTCATTCCAACATGCTTTATGAGGTTGCCCTAACTTGGTTGCCCTAAAACCCCGATATATACAACCCTGTGTGCACACAGTCATGGAGGTTGGAAGAGTCCCAAGAGCCTCAGAAAGACAAGAAAGAATACTTAAAAGCCCTAAGAACATTACTTATTCTGCAGAACGTCTAAACAAGTGAAGGAGTTCCTTTCCTAGTCCTCACTATCCCAGTCTTATTCAAAATACCATTTTCCAAAACTGAAAGTCATCATTCTTAAGACCTTCTGAATATCCTCTGACTTTCCACCTGGATCAGCAAGCTTCTGAACAAGGAGACAGTGTGGCAAAATGCCAGCAGAGAGGGCCTGGACACAGGAAATGGCCAGCATGCACTTTGGTCTCAGCCTACTGCTGCCTCATTACGTGATTAAGAGTGGATTTAAGGCAGAATGCACTAGGTTTAAATTCCGGCTCCACCTATTGTTAACTCTGAGAACTTGGGCAAATTATTGAACTTTTCAGAGCCTTGATTCTTCATCAATCCATTAAGGATAATAATACCCTGTCTTTGAGTTTGGGAAAAATTAAATAATTTATGTAAAGAATTCAATAAGCACATTAGCTGTTGTTATAAACTGCTACTTTGAGGATGCAGTCTGACCTCCCTCCTTAGCACTCCGTCATTTGTTTTAATGACACATCTCAGGAAAGAAAGTCATCCACAGGGCCCCATCAGCCACTTCCATGAGAACTCGAAGGGTAAGCAACATGAAAATTTCCAAATTTGAGGAAACTAGTGCAGTTAAAGAAACCCATCTCCTTCTATTCCCAGATTATTTTTCTTGACCCCTAAGAATTATTCCACCAGGTTGCTTGGTTCTGTCACTTGAAAACTACCAAGAAAGTCAATCAGTAATTTATATGAGATAAATTACCAATAAACACATTAAAAAGTTTAACCTTGTGCTGTGTTGTGCTAAGTCTTACTGTTGATTAAAAGAATTAAAATTAACCCATGATACCATTACACCTATCCAAATTGTAAATAGTTTTCAGTGATAATATTGAGTTTAGGTGTGATAATAATAATACTCATCACTCCACTTGTTTAGATGTTATCAACAGCAGTATAAGATACCATGATAAGAATACAAATTTCTGGAGACTATTTTATTAAATGTACTAAGACACCCCCAAAAAAGTTTATATCTTTTGACCCAATAATTCAACTTCTGAAAGTTACCCTAAGGAAATACTCATAAATGCAAACAAAAATGTACAAAAGTATTATTTTAACAGAAAATAAAAAATAGCATAAATGCTCAACAATAAGGAATTGCATAAATTATAATAACGCAATACAACAAAATACCGTGCCTCTGAAGAAGGAAACAGACAGAACAGGCTCCATCTTGAAAGCAGGACTCCATCTTGGGCTGGACTGTGGACTTTGAGCTATATGCCCAGTATCTATGGAAACGCCATACCAACTGGAAAACCAGGCCCCCCGGATGGAAGAGCCCCAGGGATCGTACCTAGACTCTCTGTCCGCCTAAAAGAATACCCTAATTATCTGTGCAATTGAATAGAATCATAAATTCTATTATGTTTATTGGGGTATGACCACAGGCCTATTGATAATTGTCCACTGTTATCTACCTAGGCTTAAGGCGTATGAATGCCTTAAGTTAACTTTGATTGTATCTTTCTTTTCCTTTGTTCAGACTAGTTTCAGGGAATTTGGGGAGGTGGGTTTGGGCACGTACACTTAGGGTATATAAGGTTTTCACAAAAACTGATCGGGATCCTTGGCTAAGAGGAGACTCTACCTTGGGCCCACCAGTTTAATAAACTGCACTCCACTATCTGTATTGTCCTTCTGAGTGAGTTTGTTTCCCAGAATGCGTGGCTACAACACATCCATTAAAAATAATGTTTTCAAAGAATATTTGATGACATGGGAAAGCCCTTGCAATATAATGTTATTTAAAAAATTAGGTATAAAACTTCTAAACATGTAGAGAAAATTACTGAAAGTAAATATGGTTAAAATGTTCAAAAAATTAGGTATAAAACTTCTAAACATGTAGAGAAAATTACTGAAAGGAAATATGGTTAAAATGTTAACAGTAAATATGTATAATGATGGAAGAAAAGTATTTTCTTTTGTATAATTTTTATGGCTCAAATTCTCTGTTATAAGCATGCAATTCCATTTACAATTGTATTTTTGTGTCTCTGTGAATTTAGGGCATGCCAATCCACTCTAGTATTCTTGCCTGGAGAGTCCCATGGACAGAGGAGCCTGGCAGACTACAGTCCATAGGGTCTCACAGAGCTGGATACAACTTAGGGACTTAGCACGGCTGCATGCAAAGGGAGCCTTCCAAGGAAACAAATCCTTAGCCCCAAAGAATCACTCTACTCTGAAGCCATTGCATTAATGCTCCCTGGCAGGTGGATGAGATATTTGTGATAGACAGTCTTAATCTTTCTTCACTTCACCCTACGCCAGTCATAGTGGGTAGGAGGGGAGCCTCACAGGTGGCCTTCGGCTGAACACTAATGGGAAAGTGACAAAGTAGCCGAGATCAAGCAGGCATAGCTGCCTCCATCAGAGACCAGGCTCTGGTCAGCAGGCTGTCACTGAGTCAGCTGCGATAATAGTGATTTATTTCTGTACAAACAATAGGCTGCTGCTATGCAATCAATCCACATCGCTATGAAGGTGAAGAAGTCCACAGTCTGAGAATATTTTCAAACCAGACTTTCTGCAGAATGGCCTGATCTTAAAAGAGAATCATGGCAGAATAAACGTGGTTCTTTGAAGTCATTCTTTTATTCACTATCCAGTCATGGCCCAAGATGTAAAGGACAAAAGAGATACATATTACGCAAGACTTCATGACTTACGAAGGCATGTTCTACCAACTTTGTGAGATGGTTGTAGTGTTCATTGCTATTATTTAAAACTCATAGAGTCTTCTATTATTCTGGGGTATCTTGTCAACAATAATTAGTAATTTTTCACATCACTCTCAAGAGGAAGGTCAGTATTATTATCATTATTACCCTCTGAAATATATAAGAACATTATGAAAGCTGATGCCACAGTAGTCACTGGCAAAGCCAAAAGGAAACTTATTTTCTGGCTCCTTGATTAACAGAAGTTTGACAGAATACAGAATTTTTCTACTAGAAGGGAAAAGAGCATTATTTATTCGTGGAGTCACTAAGTTGGTTGCAATTTGCTCTCATCTCAAATAAAAACTGTGTATCCTTTTGATTATACTTAGTTACAAGTAGTACCTTCCTTCTTTTGCTTTGCTAGGAGGGTCTGGCCTCTGGATCTTAGTTTCTTCTGATTATTCGAGTCCACAGCACTTGCTGCACTAGTCATCTATTGCTGCATAACAAATTACTCCCCAAATTTAGCAGCTTAAAAAAAATATTTATTATCTCACAGTTTCTGAGGGTCAGGAATTGGGAGTGGTTTAGCTGAGTGGTCCTGGCTCAAGATCCCTCATGAGGTTGTACCAAGCTGTCAGCAGAGACTGTGGCCATCAGTTACCTGAGAGCCTAACTAGGGCTGTTACTGCTGGTGGAGGCCTTAGTTCCTTGATGGCTGTTGGAAAAAGTCTCAATCTTTGCCTTGTGGGTCTCTTCATGGGGCTTCTCACAACATGGCATCTGGCTTCCCCCAGAGTGAATGACCCAAGACGGAGCAAGACTGCAAGACAGCAACCAAATGAAAGTCTTTAACAACCTGTTCTTGAAAGTGACACATCATTTATGTACGTGTTGTGTGTTCAGTTGTGTCCTACTCTTTGTGACCCCATGGACTGCAGCCCACCAGGCTCCTCTGTCCATGGGATTTTTCAGGCAAGAATACTGGAGTGGGTTGCCATTTCCTCCTCCAGGGGATCTTCCTAACTCAGGGTTCAAACCTATGTCTCTTATGTCTCCTGTATTTGCAGACAGATTCTTTACCACTGCACCACCTGGGAAGCCCATTGCTTCTATCATATTCTCTGGGACCTATGGACCAACCCTCGTAAAATGTGGAAGGGAACCATACAAGGTACAGGGAGGGATTGCGGGAGGCCATTTAGGATGGTGCTTATCACAGCTTTTTAAAAAAAAGTGTGATTTGTTGTTTTTTTAGCCAATTATTTCTTCTTATCTCAGTGGCAGTAAGGTTTTTCACATTCTTCTGTATCCTAACCAGCAGCGGGATGATAAACAAGGAAATGAACTTAAGTACAATCTTCCAAAATAACTCTGTCCTAACTTAAATTTTTAAAATTCAAATAAATTTTTGATCATTTTTACTAGTTTTACTGACCATAAGACAGTGAATCTGTCACACTGGTATCATTAGAATTTTTGGTATGTTTTTCCTGAATTGAATTTCTAGGAGAAAACAGTAACATTATTCTAATAGTAAAAGCTACTTGAAAGACTAGAATGGCAATAAAATACAGCAATTAAGACCCACCTCAGCCTGTGTGCAAATCCTAGTTCGGCCTTCACTAGCTGCTTGACACTGGACAAACTGAGCCTCACAGTGTCAGTTTCCATCTAAAAAATGAGCACACAAATAGGAGCAATCTCTGAGGTTTGTGGCATGAAAATTAGGAAGGTACTCAGGCAACTGTGATCACTGTCAATAATGACATTTTTGTGTTTCTACACAGTACCCACATGGGGCAAAAGGGGCTTTGGGGAATTTTTCCCAAAGACCTCATTCACTTCTCTCTCTTCTTTCACTGTAGGGAAGTCATTTAGTCCTTTTTGCTTTTTATAGAAGGCAGATGTTTCTTCAGAGATTCTATGTTTTTAATTTTTAAAGACTCTGGAGCAGCAAGGGAAAGGAGTGAACAGGTTCCTAACTCAGGGATCAAACCTGTGTCTCTTATGTCTCCTGTATTGGCAGACAGATTCTTTACCACTGCACCACCTGGGAAGCCCATTGCTTCTATCATTTTCTTTGGGACTGTTTAATTTAATTTTAAAAATTAATTTTGGGGCTCTGCTGGGCAGAGTCAGATATTCTGAAGCTAGACTGTTGTGAACTTTGCAAGTTGTTTCCCACCTTTGCCCTTTTCTGGGCCCCACACCCAAAAGTGAGTTGATAGGTGACCTGAATTGAGCTGGCAGCTTTCCTGTGCACAGCTAGGATGTGAAGCTCCCAGGAGAGGGAAGGTGGCTAGAGGTGTAATCAGAGGCATCTATCTGTCACCAACTGTACCGACCCACTCTGCTTAAGTCCTGAGCAAGGTCATTAGTCTCAGCCTGCGACGCCCACGTGCACAGCAGGCTCAGCTGACGGTGCATGTTCCATTAGTATTCTGCACGTTCCATCAGCTGAATTTGCTATTGCATTTAGAACGCTCCTGATTGCACATTTTTTATATTCCCAGCCTCCTCAGAGAAATGAATGCCACTGTTAGTGATCTGCCAGGCAGCCGAGCACTCAGTGATGCATTTGTCATCAAACTAAGGGGGAAAGTTATTAAAACACTTGGCTGTCAACCATGAACTCAGAACCATTTAAGTTATAAAAAGTACTTTTACATGCAGAAGCCAAAAATAAATAAATAAATCAAGGAAGAATTGTGGAGAGGAAAAAAAACATTTTAATAAGTTAGAATTTACTAAAAAAAAACATTTTAATAAGTTAGAATTTACTAAAAAGACTGTCTTTCCACTATAATTATGTCCAAATAAAAGTAAGTGAATACAGACATTTTTTCAGGCAACAACATCATTTTTTTGGCTGTTGAAATTGATTTATACTCAAGGCACCCTCAGCATCACATACTTTGCAAACCTCAGAAATGACATGTTTTAAAGTATATATCTTTTAAAAGATAATTAATATTTATATTTAATTTCACTTTTCTCGATATTTCTTAAGATACGATGGGCCAGAAGACATCTAAATTTCTACCTCACAAGAGAAATAAATGAGGAGCATTGTTTCATGGTCTGTGAAAGGGATGTGCAATTTGTACTCCTATCAGCAGAGCTACTAAAAAATGGAAATTTATTATTTTTGACCCCCAGAAAAATCTCATTAAACTCCTTAAAGAAATGGAAACCTCATGAGCAGTAATCAAAGCATATGCAGCCTCCTGAGTGGTTACCAGAGCCCACTTCATCAGACAATTCCACTGGGGACAGAGTTGCCCAAGGACATGCTTCTCAAGGAATGTGTTATAAACTGAAATTCAGCTGCAGAGAGCGACCGAGCTAGAAAGTCTGCACAGAAGAAATGTATCCACGAGAATCTTTCCTGGGAACATATTGGTCTTTCGTCATTGTCAGATCCCCAGGAACCATCAGCAAACAAGAGACAGATTGATATGGCCTGTTCAGGACAAATCCATGGATAGAATGCTGCAGACAGAGGCAGTGGAAGGCCCAGCTCCTGGAGGCCTGAGTTGCTGTACATTACAGCTTCTCAATACAAGGCAGTGTGATTTAAAACGACGGACTGTGCCTATATCAGCTTTTCTAAGCATGCCTACCCTGTTTCCACTAAGAAAATTGCTCACACAAGAGCCTAGATGTTATTAACCAGAGGAAGGATCCAATAGAAAACATATTAAAAGTACTTCGATTCTCAGAGCATCTTGTAGGACCTTGTATTGGTTTCTTAAGGCTGCTATAACAAAGTACCACAAACCAGGTGCCCTGAAACAACTTTAGTTTTAAAAAGTTGTCTCACAGTTCTGCAGGCTAGAAGTCTGAAATCAAGGTGTTGGTAGAGCCACGCTCACCATGAAATCGCTCAGAATCCTTCCTTGCCTCTTCTAGCTTCTGATATTTGCTGGCCGTCCTTGGCATTCCTTGGCTTGGAGATACGTGACTCCAATCTCTGTCTTCGTAGTCACAAGGCTTTCTTCTCCAGTGTGACTTTATCTTCACATAGTATTTGCTTTTCTTGCACAGACATCAGTCATATGGGATTAGGAGTTATCCTAGTGACCTCATCTTAACTTGATTACATCTACTAAGACCCAATTTCCAAACAAAGTCACATTCACAGGTACCAGCAGTTAGGACTTTGACACATCTTTTAGGAGACACTATTCAACCCATAACAGACCACTTGGATTGAAGAATGCTGAAGCAATGAATCTAGATGAATAGGATACAAACTATGAGAGAACTGATTGCAGAAGACAAAGGAAGAGTGTGGCTGAGAGAAGTGGATTGATCAAATTAAGACATTAAGTAAAATAAAGACTAAGTATACTTGGATTAACAGCAGGAGGGTTTGTGTCTATAGAGTGGTGAAGTCTAGGACCATACTGCAATGGCTGACAGAGTGAGCAACAAACACAGACATGAAAATCATGCATATAGGCAAGTCTCTTGAGACATTTAGCTGGGCAGAGATAAGAGACAAGAAAGCTATTGGAGGGAACACTGCGATGCATAGCAGGGCCTTTGCTGTCAAGAATCTGGAAGCCTCTAACTTTTACTGCTACTTCTCCATATGAACGGCCACTGGTTCATACACCTGCTAAAGGTGAGGACACTGAACACTGGCACCTCCATGCTGGTGGCAAAGACTGCATTCGGGAACACACTGCTACCTGCTTATAATGGGATGGGCAAGTGTGTGTGAGGAGATGGTTTGAATTGGCAGCACTTGCTAAACATGCTTCAGTGATGAGGGTGCTTTTGTCTATAAACTGATGTGAAAACTTAGTTGGCAGCTAGGTTTGGCTGAGTCCATGATACCTGCTTGCATCAAGAGTCCAGTAAACTCTCCGGTGATTTGCAAGTCACCTGTGTCTACCTTTCCTTAGACAAGGTACATAGAAGAGATTTAAGAACTGGTTCACAGGATTGTGGGGACTGGATTTGTGTTTGATTAAACAACAGGAGAAGGAAATGGCAACCCACTCCAATATTCTTGCCTGGAGAATCCCAGGGATGGAAGAGCCAGGTGGGCTGCCGTCTGTGGGGTCACACAGAGTCGGACACGACTGACACGACTTAGCAGCAGCAAACAAAAGGGAACTATAGCCTAGTTGAGTTGACACATGAAACTAACCATCACATCCTCTTCCTAAGGACCTCTAAGAGGCCACAGCTTCTGAAAGGGCACACCAGTTCTGATCACAGCAATCAGGTGTCTACTTTACAGGTAGGGGCTTGGTTTTAGGCACTCACAGAGTACTATTTTCATAGAAAAAAACTATATAGCGAATGGAATTAGTCACCACAAATAAAACTGTTTAAGACAATTGGTGCACGGGATTATAGATGCATTCTTTCTAAAAGAAAAATCTGAATGATGATGTGCTTTGCTCACTCATGGCATAAAGGCACTAGACCCAGCCTGTGGCAATTAGCTCATTATCTTATAGTAACACTACCTAACACTATCTGAAGTTGTCATTAACCTCTTTTTTCTTTAGAGGAGAAGTTAATACAAGGCAGATCTATCTTTCTTACCATTCAATGGAACATTTAATTATCAAAGGATCAAAAGCATCTTGTTATAATGTTGCTGGGCAGCACAGATTTGGAGGTAATCATGAAGAACAACTTAAGTGTAATTTCCTGAAAAAAAGGGCTATCAACAAAAAATTAGAGCACAGAGATGGCAGCTTCAGAGTCATAACATGTCTCTTTCCATATTCCTATCATAGAGAACTCTATTAAGGTAACTTACAATAGGAGAAGCATTCAAAAGAGTATTTCTCATATACCTGTACTGAGCATTTGAAAGTGGCACCAAAGACACTCACTCAGGAATGCAAATGCTGTTATTAGCCTTTAACATTTTAGTTCAGATCATGTATCAGAAGATGGTGGTAGATGGTGAAATATACACATACACACATACACAAAGCAACCTTCTCCAAACTTCTGCAATTAAATGATCCTTCATTCCCTAATCATATTCCTTCCATTTAGAGATGATTTTATAACAGCTTCTCTAGAGAAAATTTTTTAATTGAAATGACATATATGCCAGCCAAAAGATAGAAAACTCACAGCTGAATATACAAAGGTGTCATTTATAACTCATTCTTCCAAGACAAAACCAGCTTGCCTTTGTATAAAACCTTGACGGATTTGCACAGTGGTTAAAACAATACAGACAGCCATTTAACACGAGTAATAGGATAGAAATTCTGGAGCTGCCTTTCCTGTTTATATTACCCACCTCCAACCTACATACATGATTAAAAGATGTCACTCAATTACATTTCAATTTTTCTGCCAGCTGCTTTCATTACAAAATTTTTTAGCAATGTTCCTCGAAGGATAATTTATTGAATAGATGTTGAATTTGCTATTAGACATTGATAGGTATCCAGAAGGACATTTTATTCTCTGTCAAAGATCATTTATCTCAGGATTTTGTGTTTTTGGTAAGTGGACTGTGTTTGGATTTTTCGTGTATCACAGAGAGTATAGTAATTCCTACTTACAGTGATTTAAATGCTTTTATTATTAGGTCCTACCTATCAAGAAAAAAAAAATGTGGGTTATATTAGTGAAGTGGATTACTTTTTATTACATAAATATTTTATGACATCTATTTTCCATTTCTTTCCCTGACACTTTATTACCACCGACTCTTATTAATTCCATGCTTGATATAAATTAAATGCGAGATTTGGATGTGCGTAGCTGCAGGGCCTTGAGGGCATAGAGTCTATTCGCTAAGATTACAATTACTTAACTTCTCCTAGGATTAATCTGTCTACCCACAGTCCCTGAGCTATCCAAGAGAGAGATAATTTGGAAATGTAGCAGCAGGCTTCAGATGTGATAACTCATAACCTATTTACACAGTCTGTGGGAACTCAAAGACAGAGTTTATCAGGAGACATTTTATAAGAGACTTGTAAAACTGAATACAGCCAAACTCTCCATTGTTCAGAGGCTGGGGCTCTTGTCTAGGGTCTTCATTACTGGCTGGCACCTCTGTGTGAGGTGAGTTAGCTCAAGCTCAGGAAGGTGGGGACATTTGCCCACACAGGGCTCCTACTTGTTAGCAACTCCATGGTCACAGCAGCTGAAACAGGCTGTGCTTCCCCTGGGACTGCACAGGCTCTCGCCGTCTCGGTTATCATTACAAAACAAATCAGGCTGTGATTATTTTTCCAAGTTTCTCCCATAAGAAAAAGGATAAACAAAGGTAGAAAGACTTAAATGAACAAGATATGATTTAGGAACAATGATGACAGATGAATAGGGCAAAGGGAAATGACACTGGAAAGATAGGCTAGGTTGGATGTCAAAGAGACTTACGAAGCTAAAGAATGTGGATATTTTCTGCAGGTCTCAGTTTCAGTGGTTTGCAGACTTCTTTATAAAGGAAACAATTACTCCTGATCCCCAGTGTTAACTTAAATCATGAGATATCAATATATATATACATGTGTATATACACATACACATATATGTTTTACGTATGTGTATGTATACGCATACACAAAAATTTCCTACTTGTATGTGTCCTTCATAGTTTACTGAAGCTCTTGGTTCTACATAATCCTCATTCTAGGATCCAGGCTGGAGGGGCAATTCCTTTTGGTAATATTGCTGGGCTCATGCCAGAAAGAAAAAAGGGAGAGGGTCAGACAGACCTGCAGTGGCTCTGAAGGCTTCCCTTGAAAATGGCAGGTATCACTCCCACTCACATTTTATTTGCAAATCAAGTGGTTCGGCCAAACCTAAAGTCAGGAGGGTGGGAAGTATAACTTTTCCACAAGGAGGGATCCCACAAGGAGAGAAAACCTAGAAAACTAGGTTTAAAGACTTTGTTTATAGGTTTTATGTGAGTCTAAAGCCATGACAATTAATTCCACAGGAAAGGTACAAACTAACAGAGTTTAAATGAATATTTATTGTGTTAAACGTTTCACCGACCTTATACTACTACTCACTATGAGAAAATCGTTACAAAGAGCTAAGGCTCTTTTGGTTTGGTTTGGCGGTGGCTGTTGCTCACATTTGTTAATTAGTTAGTCTGTAATATGACACGCAGTAACTGTGTTCTCCCCACACTTTCCTCTATTGGAGCCACCATACAGAAAACCTGTCTTCAATTTGCTGCCGCTGCATTTGACCTTCATGTGAATCAAACTCATCTTTACAGATTAAGTCCACTTCTGTTCATTTTTCATTAACTCATGACACTTAAAGTTATACATCTTGGCGCCAAAAAGATCATAAAGATACCTGCAACACAGATGGAAATTTTATGACAGCGATAAAAGTCATTTGAATGATCCAGAATATACTTACATTATTTTTTAAAGATTTTTTTCATTGACATTAAAGTTCAAAATTCAAGGAATCTCATAGACAACCTAAGCATGACCTCCCTGTCCCCACAAGAATGTCACTCCAGGGGTCGGGGACACTGCTACAGATGAAAGGGGACCACTGAAGAAGTCAGTGTCCCAGGCTTTTAAAATCAAACTTATTTTGCTTAAGGAACCAGTGAGCACCCATTTGGAGGCCTGAAAATAGACCAGGGAAAGAAAAGTGAAGACCCGAACATCAAGGTGGTCTGAATAAAATGAAATGATGGCTCACCAGCACAAATGACTAATACACCAACTTGAAATCGAGAGAAGAAAGTTGAAGAAGCAGGAGGGGTTGAAGGGAGAAAAAAGCAAGCCTGATTTCTAGTACTGAAAACTTTCATGGCAGTCTCTCAAAACAAGAGAAATCCACCACTAATAAATATCTGGGTATGCAATTAATCACAAAAATTAGAAGAACACTGAACAGAGTTAGAAGTTCTGAGTTCCTGTTCCAGCTATGTCATTCTGGTGAAAGAACAATCTGAGCTTATGAAAAGAAGATTCATAAGCAGTCTGGCTTTTTTCAGAAGTTTTTTAGCTAGAAATTTAAGATGAAATACATGAAAGCAGTCTTAAATTCAGTACAAATATTTAATAGGTACCTATTATATTTAAGGAAGAACTGGGTAATTTGTACAGTGTTATACAAATACACATTATCACTTTGTGGCTGATACAATTTTCTCCCCTATTCCTTCTTTTCTTGGAGCTTGGGCAACCCAATAATAAAGTAATAGAGGGAAAGCTGTGTATGGAACTCTAGTCTGAGCAGGAGCCAGACATGCTTTTAGTATAATGAGGTACAGAATACACACTAGAAAAGAACTTTTATAGACAAGCAGTCTGATTTTCCTTTACAGCTTTTTCCTCTTCCACCACATCCGTAGTACCTGGGCTTGCACTTGGTCCTGTCAAAGCTCAGAGAGAGAAGGACCATTTATGCCAGAGGCTGTAACGGAAGAGGATAAAGATGCTTTAAAGGAAGAGAACTGGCCACAAGGCCAAAGGACCAAGCTGAGGAGGCAGAAAAAGAAGGAGGGTAAAAGTCAAAGAGGGATGCCGTCTGCTACTGAGGCATCTGGAGTGTCCATGAGCAGAGCCCCAGACCTGTGGGCAGTACATGGGGACAAGTCAGTGAGGAAAGGAACCCTCTGCACTGGTAGGATAATGTCACTTGAACCTGAGGTGAAGAACTGTGTGAACATTCTTTGGGGAACTGTATTGTGTTTTCTCAGCTGAGGGAAGACTGAGCCCATTTCTTTCATGCCTCCCAGTCACCAGCAGATGGCTGGATTCTGACAGGAGCAAAGATCAGAAAGCAAGTAAGTCACAAGGGATCAATCCCTGGCTGACTGGCAAGATGTTCTTTTGACCCTCCCACTCCATCCTACCAAGAGAAGGAACACAGTGTCCACCTTATACTATTACTTCAAGTCTACCCTTCAGAGGGAGCATGTTAGACTGCTGCTGCTAAGTTGCTTCAGTCGTGTCCGACTCTGTGCGACCCCATAGATGGCAGCCCACCAGGCTCCACCGTCCCTGGGATTCTCCAGGCAAGAACACTGGAGTGGGTTGCCATTTCCTTCTCCAATGCATGAAAGTGAGAAGTGAAAGTGAAGTCGCTCAGTCGTGTCCGACTCTTCGCAACCCCATGGACTGCAGCCTACCAGGCCCCTCCGTCCATGGGATTTTCCAGGCAAGAGTACTGGAGTGGGGTGCCATTGCCTTCTCCCCATGTTAGACTATCCCCCAGTAAAGTTCAGAAATCCCTACCCATTGACATAAGCAAAGAACAAAATGCTTCTTGAGGGAAAGGTGGTCTTAGAGTAGCATTATGATTTATCACTTTTTGATGAGCTTGATCTTCTACATGTTGATTCCTGGCTTTTCTAAAGTTTTCTGAGACTTTTAATACTAAAAGTAAAATGCAGGTTCTTGGCTACTAAGCCTTGTTAAAGGAAGTATTAAAAGGAACTGTGGTTAAGCTACTGGTCTTCCATCTTACAGAGGGCAATTCAGCTACATACAAGGACACATTGTGGACTTAAAGTAAGTCAGATACAGCAGCTTTTAAAAGGTGGATTTGAAATCTGCAAGGGTAGCCAGGGGAACTAAAACACTGGAGAATTTTGAGGCAGCATCAGAAATCATAATATTTATCAAAAATCTTATGTCACCTTACCCTTTTAGTCCAAAGGTCATATGATATTATCCTCTAGCAAGAATGTTGTTGGACATCAGAAATGAAACACCAGTATGATCATACTACTTGGAAGGATTTTTTTCAAATATTATTAAAACAACATTGTTCTCTTGTTAGGATTGTTAAAACAATTCTTCCAACCCTTAGATATACAACTTAAAGGGCCATTTTGTCTCAATATCTTCCAGGACCGTGAGACACTTCCCTCCAGCTGACTGGTTCCAGTTTTTTCTCCAGAAATCTAAAAATACAAAACTTCTGAATACTATCTGTAATAGTTCATGAGCACCTTAATCTCATGAAAGCTTAACACCCCTGAGGCAAGTCATTGGCAAATAATTATTATCCTTTCTCTAAAAGAGAAGACTGAGTTCAGAGAAGTTGAGTGTGTTGCCAAAACAACTGAGCAGTTACTGAGATGTGAGCAGTGCTAGTTTTATGCTTCCCAGACTGGTATTTTATCTACAGGAATAAATCACACCTCCATCATGGAACTACATGTTAAAAGATCACATGCCACCACAGTGAATGGAGATAATTTAAGAGTTACCAGTCTTGAAATTGGAAGGTTTGAAATGAACAAAACATTTCAGATCCTGAAAGATATATGAAGAAAATCTAAGTGAATCCAATTTAACTAGTGTGAGGCTGCTGCTAAGTAATATGCCTCTCACTGTGATGTGCATGTATACTTCACATCACAGTAATATGCTCCCTGAAAAAATTTATGGATATAATTTTTTAGATTTTATAAACCAAGTTGTATTTTAAATATCTAAGGAAAACTCACTACTGAAGGAAGGAACCCTGTATAAATCTTTTGTACATGTGTAACCTTTTTAGCAATGCAAATAATTCCTCTCTCATTTGGGGCTTGTATAGTCTCCAATTCAATACATTTGTGTTTCCTGATAGCAGGGCTTGCCTAAAGTTTGAATTAATAGGAAAATATTATTTTGTGACAGTTCACTTTTGACAGATGTACGAAGAGTTGAATATATTCATGAAAGGCTTTTATTTGTATTGTAGGCAATGGATGGGGGTAGCAATTGATACCAAGGCAACATTCTTTTTTCCTCCTAAACAAAATCTCATAAACACATTTTTAGACTATGCCCATCTGCTCCCATGGCCTTAAATTGTTAGGCATATCTTATATGCACTGGTTGGCTCGAAGAGAGTTATCTTTTTCACAGATATCTGTCTAATTGGTAGCAGCTGTTAATCAAGCACATTGTCACAAATCCCGTAGCGTAGCATTCATCCTAAAGGTTTGTGTTTTTTTTACATTTTGAAGGGAAGCAATATGCCTTAGGCAGCATGGAGTGGAGTAGATTTCAAGTAATTATATTGAGTCAAGTAATTTGGCCTGAAATATCTGATGTGAATGTTTATGTTAATCAAACTTCCTGGGAAACTGGCAGCTTTTATCAACACTTTGTGCAGTTCACACATAACCTAAGAGGAAATATCCCTTCAGTGCTCCAGTTATAGGACCTGGGAACAGAGAATTGAAAGGTAGCATATAGAATTTGGAATTTTTGGCTTCAGTAGACTGGGACTTGAACCCATGCTCAACCATAATTCTTCAAATTACTCAACCATCTTTATGTGTCTGGATACATGTAACACTGTGCTAGAGGCTGGGATATCAAAGTGAGTAAGGCAGAGTCCTGGCCTCAAAGGCTCCTCTCTACTGGGGAATGCACGGCAAGACCAGGCTGATGCTCTAAGACACCCAGACCCACAGGCCCCTATATCCTCCAAGCCTTCTACCCTGAAATCTCTGAGACTTGGTTAAAACTGCCACAACTTCACAGAGCTAAGGCACCCACCCTTTGGGTCCAGTGCCCACCTCCCAACAGACTGTCAGGACTAAATCCATTCATGTTTCTCTTCCCTGTTCTTATCAGTCAACTCCAAAAGTCTAAGCTTCTTGCTCCTTTGATTTATTCTCCAGCCACTACCTTCACCCCAATGCTCTGTCCTTTCTTATCCTCAAATTGATACCCTAACCCCTTCCTCCCTTGAGCTTCCCAAATCCCCACTCTATCATGAGACTGCTTCTAGCACCTCAGCCTCCCGTACAAGGGTTTCCTCTACTTCTGTGCATTGATTGCAAGCTGGCCCTCCTCAAGAATACCCACTCCCACATAGTTTCCTCAGATAAGCCTCTTTATCTTCTTAAATACCTAAGTAGGTGGTATATTTTTTGCTCCCCAGTGCCATGTCTCACCCTGTGGCAAACTGCATTTTTCAAAGACAGCTATAGCAATATCCACCACTCCGACCATGTAACCCTGCCTCAAAGAAAGGAATTCCCTCATCCTCAGTAAATGTACTTATATCTACATCATCTTCCTTCCTTCTGATGAAGGAGACATCTCTCCTTCTGAAAACAACCCTTCTCCCTGTAGTCATCTAGTCTCTTCTCATTCCTGCATTTTCAGCTTGCCTGCTCTAATACATCCTTCCAAATACCAATAGCATTTTAAAAGTCTCATGCTTTTCTCAACTTAAAAAAAAGGTTTCTTGAAGTGCCCTACCTCAAAGACAGCTCCCTTCCTAACCTTGTTTGTCAAGAGTTGTTTATCACTGCTTTTTCCATTTCTTCACTTACTTTCCACTCCTCAGCCTGCCCTGTCTGGTTTTTGTCCTTTCACTGTACCAAAACAGCACTTAGCAAAACAGATAAACAGCAAGGACTTACTATATAGCAGAGGGAACTATATTCAGTATCTTGTAATAACCTATAGTAATAGAAAAGAATCTGAAAAAAATATGTACAGCATATGATATATACAACTGAATCACTTTGCTATATACCTGAAACACTGTAAATCAAGTATACTTCAATTTTTTTTTTTAAGTTAGAAAAGCCATAAAAAATAGCACTTACTGAGGTCAACATAGACCTCTATGGTGGTCATTTTAGAAGATATTTTTAAGTCTTTGTTATAAACAGCACCAGAGCTGCTGCTGCTGTTAAGTCGCTTCAGTCGTGTCCGACTCTGTGCGACCCCATAGACGGCAGCCCACCAGGCTCCGCCGTCCCTGGGATTCTCCAGGCAAGAACACTGGAGTGGGTTGCCAGAGGTACAGTTTCAGGAGTGAAAATGAAACTAAGGGTCATACAGGGAGAACCCTGATATAGAGAAAGGGAGAGAGATGAGAGAGAACACTGAGAAAAGAATCCAGAGAATGTTGACACATAATGGAGGATAAGAGAAAGAAGTCTAAAGAAAAGGCTGAGAAGGCACAGTTATGAAATAAGAAGATCCAGTAAAGAGCAATATTATGAAAGCCAAAGGAGGTAAAAATTCCCAGCGGATAATAATACCACATGTTGTTGCTCATGTATGTTTGTGCAATATTTTTCATGTTGCTCAAGACTGAAGACCAAGTATTCATGTATGTCTACTGGATTTAGGAATTCAAAGGTTGATGTGGACCATAGAACAGAGGGGGCAAATGTCTGTCTGTCTTAAAAGAGACACTCTTTTAAGAAGCTTGCATATAAAAGAAAGAGATCAGGCAGCAACTAGATTTCTCTGTGCCTGTTTCCAATTCTGTTAAATAGAGATAGTGATAACTAGCTTGGAGAGCTGTTGTGAGGACTAAATAGGATGAGGCATAGATGGTGTATGGCATGGGGCATATACTCTATAAATAACAGTCATTATTATTAATGATGAACATGAGAAATTGAGTATATTTCTAGGCTGGCAGGAAGAAACTAATGGGGAGGGGTTGTAGATAATGTATATAAGAGAAAAATGATAAACAAAAGCCCTGAGATCAGACTAAACAAGATCAAGAAGCTAGGTGAAAAAGTTGTCCTTGACCAAGAAGAAGGAAATCTCATGCTCCCAGATTGGAGAGGAGGAGAGAGGTACAAATGTGGATATAAAAGTTGTCTCTGTAGGGAGAAGAGCTGTGAAATTGATGGAGTTCATGACTGAAACCATGGTTTATCAGGGAAGTATGAGGAGAGATGATCTGATGATAGTAAATGTGTTGGGGCAAGATGAGGGGTCCAAGTAGTTGTCACTAGGAATGGGAGACAGTGCCAACCAAAGACAGTGTAAGCAGGTGAGCATTGCTGGGTGCCTCACTGAAGATAGAAACCATAGATGTGCATTGGCCCCCCTATTTGTCCAGCTGTGTACTTTCCTCTCATTATGCTAAATTGATCTATGCATTGACCATCTCCCATCGCAGAAATGTAAGCTCCTTGAGAGGAGCATCCGTGTTGATCTTGTTCACCACTATATCCAATCACTGGTGCTCAATAAATTAAATCGGTGTAGAATAAATTAATGGATATAGAAATGCAAAAGGAGAATCATAAAAGTTTCAAGAGTTATAGATGTTTAGAATGGAAGCATTAGGATAGGAAAGAATTGAGGCAATATATAAGAAAATTATGGGAAGCACACAAGTGAATCCAAGTAGGGATTGGGAATGAAGGATACTTGCAAGAAAACTGCTAGACTGAGACAGAATGGCAGTATGTCACAAGGCCTGAAGATTTTGTAAGTCAAGGAGAAGATTCAGTGGAATAAAAGAACTACAAGATATTCCGATTGGCTTTTAAAACTTTAAAAGTGCAGTTGTTACTGAAGATGTGTCTAGAATGTGTCCAGAGGGTTGAAATATTTTAAAGGAATGGAGACAGAAGTAAATGGGGCTGAAGATAAGCAACAACTAAAGAAAAGTTTTAAATTATTTTTCTATCTTTAGGACCATGGAACAGACTGGAAGAAAAAACAACTGGATATCTCTCTTCCCAGGGTCATCTCTGCCCTTCCCATCTCCCTGGAAGGTAGGAGATATATCATAGTCATTTTAGAACAATGGTTTGCAAATAGATGGAACTTCATTGGAGTGAATGAAAGATAAGGAAGAATTGTCTACTTCCTTTCACTTGTATACATACTGTCACTCAAAAGCAACTTGATGAAAATCTGTCTAATTTGTGTTCTGAATGATGCTAGCCAAATGTTAAAGAAAATAGGAGATTAGCAATTAATTTAGCAGTAGAGATGGTATCAATGACAGATTGCTTCAAATATCAGCTCAATAATTTCTCCCGTTAAATGACTCTTTGTTAAACATGAAATCAATACGAAATTTAAAGTTTTACAGAAATCTAATCAAGAAGATGAACTGGGATGTAATTTCTCAACCATCAGTATTCCTGGCCATCCTCCTCTTTGGCTCAGTTTTCTAATGTGCAATAATATATGGGATAATAACAGTCTCCTCCCTCTAGGATGTTTGAGTGACTAGATGAGATGATATTTATATGTAAAGACTTGGCACACAGTAAAAATTTTAAGAAATGAGAGTTATAGCTAGTTATCCATGAAAATGAACCAAACCTTAAGCCTCCTACCAAAACTTCCCTACTCAACTATCCACAGATACAGCAGCTTAAAAGTAACTCTGGCTTCCAGTTAAGATGAAAGACAGAAAATATGCATTAACTGGAAAGTAGGAAGATTACTGGAATATAGGGCTTCCCAAATAGTGCTAGTGGTAAAGAATCTGCCTGTCGATGCAGAAGATGTGGGTTCAATTCCTGGGTTGGGAAGACCCCTGGAGTAGGAAATGGCAACCCACTTCAGTATTCTTGCTTGGAAAATTCCATGGACAGAGGAGCCGGCAGGTTATAGGCCATGGAGCCACACAGAGTTGCACATGACTGAGCACATGTATGCATGCGCACACACACACCCACAAACTGAAATAGAAAGTCAACTTGAGACAAAGGTTGTGGCTGCAGAGCAAGGTGTGTGGAGGGGCAGAGTCCTGCACTGAGGAGCAAAACCAGAGATCTGATAGCCCAATGAGGCAGTTGAGCACTCTCCAAAACTCTGGGCACAAAGGGAGCAGAGTATGCATTGCATCATATGAGAGACTTCAGGGAAATGGAGAGTTTAGCTCAGGGGGTGAGAAGGAGGGTGATCAAGTAAGTCAACAAAAACCAGAGAGGACACTAGTTGTTGTTCAGTCACTATGTTGTGTCCGACTCTGAAACCTCATGGACTGCAGCATGCCAGGCCTTCCTGTCCCTCACTATATCCCAGAGTTTGCTCAAGTTCATGTTCACTGAATCAGTGATCCCATCCAACCATCTCATCCACCAGAAATGGCTTTAAATATTTGGAGAACCAGCTATCGTGTATAAGTGGAATTAAATCCAGGGAGGTAACCTACTATTAAGGGCTTCCCAGGTGGCACTAGTGGTAAAGAACCCACTTGCCAATGCAGGAGATATAAGAGACACAGGTTCGATCCCTGTGTCTGGGTGTGGTTCGATCCTGGGTCAGGAAGATTGCCTGAAAGAGGGCATGGCAAGCCATTCCAGTATTCTTACCTGGAGAATCCCATGGACAGAGAAGTCTGACAGGCTACAGTCTTTACGGTCGCAAAGAGTCAGACATGACTGAAGTGACTTACCATAGCATAGCATAACTATTAACAAATACATTTTAAAGAGGAGGCAAATTTGGTTGAGCAGCAGGAAGCCCCTACAAGCAAAGTTGTTCAAACAGAAAACTAGTTTTAAGTTTCCTCCTCACCTGGATCATTCAGCCACAGGCTTCATGACCACCTGCCAGGAATGACAGAGGAGACAGTGAATGTGTGGACTGGGTAGAGGATCAAAGGAAGACCATCTGCTCTGTTTATTTTTAACTATACTTTCTATGATTCTATAAAATGGACATCAGCAATTCTAGCTGGGAGGTAAGGAAAAGGAGCCAGAAATATCAGAAATGGGAAAATATGAAAAAGATAAGAGAAGTAAATGGGAAGCTTCATTTCTATCAATCCTAGACTGCTATCCACTACTGCATCTGCTCAGAATTTTATGTAGTGGTATTTATCTGAGAAAAGGAAGAATTCAGTGTTGCTTTCTCTTTCTTCAGGAATTATACTTCTGCCTAACAAACTGTCAACCTGATTATTAGGTTGTAAATATGTTTCTACTTGTATTGTGAAGTAAAGGTACATTTTGATGGATGTCAGTAATGAATGGAATATATTGGCCCCTAAACAACTCCTGGTTGTTGGGAGGCATGAAATCTCAGAAAAGGTAGGTGGCCACTACAGATTTGGAAAGAAAGAAAACACCTTCAGAATCCTCAGCCTTTGGATGGCTGCCAAAATTACAGCTTGGAAATGAAAGGATTCTATCAGGGTTTTAGCTTTGTTCACTTTCAGTGACTACAACAAAAAAATTAAGACAATGCATTCTGGCATTGAAAGGCTATAACTTGCACAGTATTGTCTAGCATTTTTGATACTACAGTGACAATAAAACTACACTCGTGTGGATGTAGTTGCACACACACACACACCCAGAATGCCTTCCACAATGGGGACACATGTAGCTCTGTTCTGCCTAGTAAGTGACTACACGTTTCTAGGCTTTGTCTCTATACTTTGTTGAGTACGCATTTTCTTTGTTCAACATGTGCCATGTATTTCTGATTACAGCATGGAACTTACACTGCAAAACAAAACAGAAATCCCTGCAAATGTTCATACCATATGACCTGAGGCCATGCAAAGCATATTTCCTTTGCCTTCTCTTGTGGTTTTGGAATCACAGCTTGCCACTAAGTAACTAATTCAGATCTCCTTTTGTAATCTGTCCTTCTTTGTCTGGATCAGGAGAAATGACTTATATCAAGTATGACTGTAATTGCAGCTAACTTGTATGTCAGAAAGTCTTTGCTATGATCTCATCTCATGATAACTGGCAAGTAAAAGGATGGCAATAAAAGTGGGATTCCAATTTGATGGCAATATCAATGCCCCCAACTAGGCTTATTTGCCATGAAATAAATGAGTACCTAGACCTGTAGTGAAGATTAAATATAATATGTACAAAGTACTTCAGTGCTTGGCACATAATAGACACTCAATAAAAGGTTTATTGTTTAAATCAACACCTGGGTTAGATGTCTTTTTTTACATGTTCATGGACTTGATCTCTATCACAGAGCTCATCACACTAATGTGTTTTGCTGTTTACTTATCTGTTTCCCCATGCAACTAGACGTCATGTCTTTGTCCCAAGCACATAAATCAATGTAATTTGTTGAGTTACAAAATGCAGAACACTTGCCTTTGGATTTTAACTTAATCTGTAGTGTCATTGCCATCCAACTCTATTGTCTTCCAAAAGATTCGCACTTTTCCTGATCACAATTTCTGATCTTCTATTGGTGCAATCTAAACATAAATCAAAATTTTCAAAATGTATTTGGATATAATTAAACTCTTGAATCTTTCACATATAGTAGTGAAGTAAAGATTCAAAGATCAATTATTCTGGAACTCCCAGTACAGTTCTGCAGTGTATAAAGTATATGGTAGTTGACCATGTACATTGAGATAACCCATCAAACTACTGAACCAGAGAACAAAGATTGTGAATGAGAGACTTCTCTCATAGTCAGGTCTGGAGAGATCTTGAAGACAAAATTCATAAATCCATAGATACTGGAAACAGCTTATAGGGAAACTAAGACCAAAGCCAGAAACTCCTTAACCTTCTTCTAGTTATTATACAGAACCCAGTGGCAATAAAGAAATAAATTTCTCTGTTAAAGTACCATTCTCAGGGTGTTAGAGAGCTCAAGTGTGTCTGGAAAAGCCTTGATGACTCTACCATTTGCCAAGCCCACAACTCTTCCAGCTCTTCCCAAAAGCCAAGTGGAAAGCAAGTGTCACTCAGAGAGGATGAGGCTGCAAAGCTTTATTAGATGAAAACGCCAACTCTAATTTCCTGAAATGCCAATAGGGAAGAGTAAAATCTCATAAAATGTGACAGATTCAGTATGCAATGGAGTTGAAGTGGCTGGGGGAGGGGAGGGGTGTGATTGGGACCACAAAGGTCCTGTTTATGCCAATACAACTCCAGTTCCACTAAGCTCAAGGTCCATTAAAGAACTCTAAAGGAAAACTATATGTTTTCTCCAGGTATAAGAATTGAACCTGAATTCTTGGGCCACAGATTTCTTAAGATTTCAAATAAGAACAATTGCTTCTTTCTGATAATAATACCGCAGTTTCCATACTGCCACTCACAGCCTGCCTCAGCAGAAAGATAGACCTGATCCTACACATCCAGTACTATATTTCCCAAGTCCTGATTCAAAAACAGAACTAGACAAGAATTTTAGCCTTTGGTGGACTAACAAAAATGTATCATAAACATAAAAAATATTTCTAAATTGAAAGTGTTCCTAGTATTTTTAAAAAATCAAAACACCTATGCAATTTAAATTCAGTTAGTCATGTGTTATTTAATTGCCTGTCACAAAAAGGAGATTGTGTTCTCGAAATGCAATTTCCAGAGGATTACAAAGTGTGGCAAGATGCCAGTCATTGAGTAGTTTTCTCAGTAACCAGTAGCAGGCTCCAGATTTTTAATGGAAAATTCTGCTTCCAAAGGCCAGTCCCCTACACCACAGAAAAGCCTGCAACAGGATAAACAGACTTAGCTAGTAAACTTCAGTAGATTAGTGAATGCTCTATAAGGTGTTGAAATTTGCCTGTGTATCAAAATCTTGATAATAATGTTCTTTCACATTCTTCTCATAGGATTTACAGGACTCTCTACCTTTCTCTGGCCAAATGGGGTTAGACCATAAAACTCAGACCATTAGGTAGGGCTGATGGAGGGGAGAGGAGGGAGTAGAAATATACTTTCGGAGCAACCTTCTAGTTCTTTACTCCTAAAGCAACAAACTGGCATAAGAGTATATGGATCCACAATTCTCAGTAAATACTCTCTAGACCTTTTCTCCTCTTTTAAACTATAGGGAACTCATTTTTCAATAGCATGTTAAAAAAATAAAGATAGCAAGAAATATATGTGACCAAAAGCAATTAGAAGAGGAAACCACAGATTTGGAACAGTGTCAAAAAATAGGCTGCTTTCGGAATTAACTGAATTGGAAATTAAGGAAAACACCAAAGATGATACATGGAAAGTTTTTTTTTATACTTAAGCACAAAGAATAGAAGTTGTGCCAGCTCAGTCATGACCAATGCTCTTCAATGTAACAAAATGTATCTGAACAAATGCAACCTATTTATGCCCATGGACACCCATGAATGTCAATTTACAGAAAATGTCTTACAGAATGCCAAAAGGCTCCTAACCAAGATTTTTGTTAATGACTTAGTCAGGTGTCTCTCTATTTATATTCTCTCTTTCTCTCTATCATACACATGCATATACACAATCTACTCACTCACCTGAAGCTACATAATATATTTGTAGATCAATATATTTGGGCATTGTGATAGATACTGTGGGTTGAGCTTTTCAATCTCTATTTCACCTTCCTGCTGGTTGAAGATGATGGAGAGTTGAAACAAACAAACAAAACAAAACAAACACCTCTTATAACTAGGATTCTGGGTGCAAATTCCATTCCAATAATTAGAAGCTGTTGTGAAATTTATAAGGTAGAAATGATGCAGATACCATTTTTTCCCCCTTTTGCTATTTCTATGCCTTGTGAGTCTGTGGAGATGCAAAGTTCTTCTGAAGCAATGTTACAGCATCTCTTTTAAGGCGTCAGGAGTTGCAATGGCCTTAGAGATGACAGCATTTTCATTCCTAGTTCACAGCTAGGACTGTGTACTCTTCAACTCATAACTTCAGAAGTGGCCTTGGAGGAAGGAACAAGTCTGCTGGGTCAGTTGTATAACATTTGAGGAGTTATTTCTGACGATGCAACTTAGAATCTATTCTTTTACTTCTTCCAATGATTTTTCAAGGACCTAATAGTTTGCTTTAAATTCCTTCCTGCTGAAATACCTAGAGAACTTTTTACCTCCTGCATTGGATACTGACTACCATAGAGGAGTTGATAAACATGTTGAATGATACAATTAGGGTGAAAGGCAAATATAATGTGATATAGTTGAATAAGGATAAATGTAAAAGTTCAATACTTAGGTCCAAAAACCAATCACACATTCATAGGCTAGAAGAAGTATAACTTAGCAGCTCCATATAAGATAATGTTCAGAGAGAGGTCACCAAAGATGTTAATATGGCATGCAGAGAAAACCAAAGTTGTAGACATGTTCAATTACTCTATTCTGATTAAGACCACACTTACAGAATAGTGATTAATCCTAGAATTGTGTTTTAAGAGGGATATAGCCAAAATGAAGATCCTTCAAGGGAGAGTAAATAGAATCAAGAAAGACCTGAATCTATGTCACAGGAATAATGCTTGAAAAACATGGGAGATGTGTTCCTTGAAGCCTAAGAGAGATTCAAAGTGGACCATAATAGTCGTCTTTAAATATTTACATGATTTTCTTGCAGAAAATTCATTAGACTTGTTCTGTACATTTCAAAGGTTTGGAACCAAAACCAATAGAGGGGAGAAAAAGGGAGGCAAAGATGGAAGCTCTTTAGTAAGAGATATCAGAATATAGGAGGATTACTTTGGGAGGCAATAAACTTTCCAACATTTGAAGTATTCAAAAATAACCTGCAGAATCACTTGGTGGGGTCCCTGTAGGACATACCCAGGCACCAAACAAGTTGCTGGTCCAAGAAGGTAAACTTTGAAGCTTATTCCAAATTCAAGAATTTTTTAATAGCAAAATTTTTACAGAGCTAGTTGGATATTTTTTGAAAACTCATATAATACCCACTATTCTCAGAGATACAGATAATACACACAGATGCACACACACTGTGAGCAGAGGTTGTAGGAAGTAGATGAAAGAGCCCAGGATTTGGAATTAGATAGATGGGGACTCAAACGTTGGTATCATAGCTTTCTCGTTGGATGACGTTGACCAACTTAAGTAATCTCTGGTTCTCTGTTTCCTTATTGATAAAAAATTTTGCTTGATAACAAAAAATTGATAACAAAATTTATCATTTTGTCACAAGGATTAGAAAAATATATGCCCTAAATGAGATAGATTATCGCCAAAAAAAAGTCACCTTCTAATACTTTTCAAATCTTTGCCCTAATTTTTAACTTTCAAAATGCTAGGTAGGAACGGATGAACAAAAATTTTATATCTATTCTAAATTGAGTTTTCCTCCCTCAGATTTATAGCTTTTCTATAAAGTAGGCAGTAGAGCATAACAGTTCATAGTAAAGGTTCATGAACCCAACTGACGTGGGTTCAAATCCTAGTGCAGCTTCTTTTAACCACTTAATTGTAAGTATAGTCTGTAAACAACCAGGAACTTCAGTTCTCTTACCAGTAAAATGGGGCCAATAAAATTAGATTATAAGGTTTGGTAAGGATAAAATCAAATAATGCAAGTACAATAATTGGCTGGTGCCAAGCTCACAATGGATGCTCAATGTGTTGTGCTTAGTCACTCAGTCATGTCCAACTCTTTGTGATCCCATGGACTGTAGCCCGCCAGGCTCCTCTGTCCATGGGGATTCTCCAGGCAAAAATACTGGAGTGGGTTGCCATGCCCTCCTCCAGGAGATCTGCCCAACCCAGGGATTGAACCCAGGTCTCTTGCATTGCAGGCAGGTTCTTTACCATCTGAGCCACGAGGGAAGCCCAAGAATACTGGAGTGGATAGCCTATCCCTTTTCCAGAGGATCTTCCCGACCCAGGAATTGAACCGGGGTCTCCTGCATTGCAGGCAGATCAATAGTCATTCACTATTAGTAACAATTATGGTAAATGATAGTGATGGTGTGATGAAGGCACAATGTACACAGAATCAACCTAAAACATTAATGCTTCTGCCTTTTTTATCTTGTAGTACTCTCACCCTGGATCTATTGTAGCATTCCTCATTACAACGAGGTTATTTAGATATTTACATTTTTTGCTCTTGTTGTTGTATATTCACTAAGTCATGTCCGACTCTTTTGTGACCCTATGGACTGTAGCCTGCTAGGCCCCACTGTCCATGCGATTTCCCAGGGAAGAATACTGGAGTGGGTTGCCATTTCCTTCTCCAGGGGATTGTCAGGACACAGGGTTTGAACATTGCAGGTGGATTCTATACACGTGGGTCACCTGGGAAGCCCACACTGACTTGACACTTTTTCTTTTTTTTTTTTTATAGCTACACCATACTTTACACTGATTTCTAATAGCCTTCACTGTTCACAAAGGTGCCAAAGACAAATAGTCATAACCTAATCTAGCATGTTCATTGGCTACAGACCTATCTGGGAGACCAGTTATCAGGGAGGGTGGAAAAACACTATTTCTTACTAGCAGCATTAACTCAATAAGCCTCCCAGGGGAACAATAAAAATGCAATAGACAGCAGTCTTAATGAGGACATACTCAGAGCGTAGTGCAATCTGAGCTCAGTACCCTGTGGAATCAAAGGAATTTGATTTAGGAACATTAGATTTCAGTTTCTTAAAATATTAATGATACGATTCACTATAGTTGTTTCCTATTTTAGCCAGTGACATTGTAAATTACAAGTGTTATTATGGCATTGCTTATAACTCAGAGATATTACCACAAGAATCTGCCTTTCTGTTGCTGGCAGATGCAAGTGAAGTTTGCTTTTGTTAATACAGCACATGCCAAGTTTTTCCTTAAGGCTCTTAATCAAAGTGTTTCATATATTAGGACACATGGGCCTATTTCTGCAGAACAATTAAATGGTATCCTCTATCATTATCACATTTCAAATGAATCTGCATCTCTTTCACTTAAAAAAAGAGAACTTTAATTATTTCCCCATATTTTCCTCTCCACCAAACCCAAAAGCGCCCAGTAACTGGGATGGCCTTACTGACTTATAAATTAAGATCAGACAAGAAAAAGAAGTTATGAGAAATGTATTAGTCACTTCAAGAACTCCTAGATTCCACATCTCAGGAACTACTATCCTTGGGGTTAGAGGTAATAATAGAAATGATCATCATACCCAAGAGATATTATCACAGGCAATGCCAAGGGATAGCTGGGAGGGGGTACATGGGAAAGGGAAAGCTTAGGATGACTATCAGTAACTGCCACCAGATGAAAGAACATTTATCAGCTGTTTCAAAAGCACGAAGATCAGTCTCAAAAGAGATCATCATCAACTTGAATATGTTCTAATTGGAGATTAACTTGGGGGAAATTTTCAAAGTGATTATCTGGCAAGTAAAAAAATATCTCCTACAGAGTCTCTTGAACGTAAAACTAATCACTCAGAATGTGGGTCTATCAGTTGAGCTAATAAGCAAGAAAAGAAAAACACTGCATATAAGTGGATCATCTAATTGAGTCACACCCAATAATCTCACTTAAACAGAATATAACTGAGGGACTCAGTTGCCTAAAAAGGCATCCCCTTTGAGCAGCCAAACTGGATGTGTGCCTCAAAGCACCCGAACATTGGGTCGAGTCCACAACCACTCTATGCTTCAGTTTCCTCACCTGTAAATGAAAATACAGATATAAAGCACATAATAAAGATGCTAAAAAATGTTGTTAACTTTATTATCATTTTTATTATTACTATTGTTTGTGTTGTAGTTATTGTTGTTTGGTGACTAAGTCGTGTCTGATTCTTTGTGGCCCCATAGACTGTAGCCCATTAGGTTTCTCTGTCCATGGGATTTCCCGAGCAAGAATACTGGAGTGGGTTGCCATTTCCTTCTTCAAGGGATCTTCATGACACAGAGATCGAACCCACATCTCCCAAGTCTCCTGCACCGGCAGGCAGATTCTTTACTGCTGAGCCACAGGCTCAATATGAGAGAAGATAATTGGTAATCATTTGTAAACTGGAGGCAGTGGGTCAGGTTATTTTCTCTAAGCACTCAGTCTCATTAGCAGACTTCTGAGTCCACAACTTCAGGTTTGCCCACCTTCACAAAGGCAACATAGAAATTCCCTCTGTGCCGCAGGCTACAATTTTACAGAGCTTCATGGTGAATGAGATGTAGGTCATGAGTAGAAAGTAATTGTATTTCAACACAGGGAGCCCCAAGGTGCCCCTCTGGACAGATAACCTCTTGTTATGTCCAAGTGTGCCTCTGAGTCTAATGGCATTACTTCTCCTTAAGGAAGCTCATCTACACTGAAAATCACACAGACCCAAAGGTGAGAGGAAAGGAGACCCCTTTCCAGCTAACTTCGCAGCTCCATCCTCATAGGCTGCAGGTTCAGGGGTGAGAGAATTCCCTGGGCTCAGAGTTAGGCAGTCACAATCATGTGAGCAGTCAGGAAGGGCCAAGCAAGACTCAACAGCGGTCGTATAGAGAAATCACCACAAATAGATTAATTGGGGCTCTGTTCAAAGAGGAAACATTTGAGAAAGACCTCGGGATGACAAGGTAACACCTGTGTCTCAGTCTTCCTGGGCCCTAAGCCGAAGAACAGAAGCAGTTGACTTCAGTGCTCCCAGAATATAAGGGGTAATTCTAACAAGGACCAGGCAAGTGTGCAAGCCCCAAAGGGATTTCTGCTTCTGTTCTCCAGCCACAGGCATGGTATCATAATAGGAAAGACAAGGAAATTCTGCTTAACTCACATTTTAGGGTCAGTCCCAGTTTCATTTCTAGAGTGACTATTTTTTAACTACAAAAGCAGTACATTTCATTGTAGGAAATACAATACATAAAAGATAAAAACTTAAAAAATCACTCATGATTTCAAGACTCAGAAATATTAATATTTTTGAGAATATTCTTCCAGTGATTATGTCTGTATATGTGTGCATAAATATCTGCACATATAAGTATATATACATATATATATTCTTTTCATGTATTTTTCTCCATCCTCCTAAAATGGGACCCTGCTATATATAGTCTTGTAACCCTCTTTTTTAACAGTATTGCATAGATATTCTTTGATGTCTTTAAAAATTCTCCAACATTGCTTTTAGTGAACGCTAAGTATTCAAAGTCAAATTTTATTTAAAGCATACTTGTATCAATCTAATCTTGTTTGCAAGCCATTCACAGGACAGAATATAGGGGTTGGTCAGGTATTACTGCAGTCTGGTGGACCCTAACATTTGGGGTAGAAACTGCTAAGCACCTCTTCATAATTTTGTGCTTTAGACAGTATATTCTACCTAAAGCACAAGGCCATCAGAGATCTTTCATGTCCAGCAAATAGTAATAATTACAATTCTTTTGTAGCCACCATATGCCGAGCACTGTGCTAAGCAATTCCCATGCATTGTTTCATGTGATTTAAGCAGCACCGTTTAACACTAGACTGTTCTTTTCCTAATTTTTCCAATATGGAAACTGAGACTCAGAGAGTATACAACAGACCTAGGGCTCAACCCTAGTTAATCCAGAGAACTGGACACTGTATATAATTCATCTCATGCTTTCCCAATAATACTTTCTACGCTCTAAGAAATTAGTGATCCACGCTGCCGTTAACTCCTTATTGCATCACACAATCACAGTTTATCCAACAATAGTCATACAGTGGGAGAAACCTGCATAATTCCTTAGTTCTGTGGGTGAATATGTCTTTAACTTTGCATTTTCAAGCAAATGAAAAAAATAAAATTCTTTTGTTCCAAGTGACTTCCAGGATTTAAAAAGTAGTCTCCTGTGTCGATTCTGTCATAGGATGGGCTCCTTCACAGCCTCACTCTGCGTTGTAGTGAGAGGACTACCTCTGCTTTCTGCCTCCAAGCTCAGAGCAGGCAGCAGGGCCAGCCTCTGCAGGGTTGGTAACTTTCACACAATGACTCTTTCCCATTCAACACTAGATAATTTTTGCTTAAAGAATGATTTCTAGGTACTATAGGAAAATCTTACTTCTCTGGAATAAAAGTCACAAGCCTTAAATTTCTGGAAACATATCCCTTATCATTTGCTTTGATTATTTTTTCCTTCTCCTGAAAGATACAGCATAAATTAGGACATAGATGATCAGATCAAGGAGCAGCCTTAATCTGTAAATAATCTCCCTGGCTTCATGACAATCAGGAAAACAGTGGGAAACAGCCGGTTTAAGATGAAAGTGACAACCTATTAGCATTCAGAGAGAAATGATTTCTCTCATCACCTTTCCTGGAAGATGCTGTTGCTGTGGCAACTAGTCCCTGCATTCATCCCATATCCAATTGCTGAGATGACAAGGAAGCTGGTCAGGCTGAGAGAAGATTATTCACACTATCCCTTTTAAGTGACAACCAATGAGATCTGTAAAGGAATTTCTTACACAAACCCAGCACTTTTCACTGTGGTGAAATACTGCTTGACTAAGCTTCCATAACTAGGGTCTCTGGCTAAAACTTAAGAGTTCTTCAATTTAACTGAACTAGTAAATATTTAACTTCACCAACTGTGATCTGACTTTGGGACATTTTAAATGTTCTTTATTCTGGGCATTGCTATGCAAAGTATGTAGGTGGAAGACATGACATTTTCCTATGAGGTACAAAATGCTCTAGGCAGAGATATTCTGCTGTTGGGTTTATGACAGGTATAGGACCACAACTGTCCTCTCGTACCATGGCAGTCTTTAAGTGGAGGCTAAAATGCAGACCATGAGACTGTGTTTGACATTTTACCCCACTGTCAGAAATTTACTTATACTCTAAACAAGCCCTGGACTATTCATTTAAATGACAAATGAGGGCACCCGTGTACTTTGGGGTGGATGGACTTACTAAAAGGTCACCCATAGACTGCATTTCTCTCTTCATCTGAAAACACAAGTGCTTCTGAGAGAGAAACAAAGTGGTGCAGCTGAAGTCATTTAATTTTATTTCCTGAAGGAACTAGCTCCTTTTGGGTGACCACCTCAGGTGGTTTTGAAGCACTTCAATGTCATAACGTCCTTCATTACACCTGCTGTAAAAACAGAAGACCTATATTTGCCATCGTGCTTAAATAATAAATGCATAGCTTTTAAAAGTTTCATGCGAGCTGGAAACCAAATGTTCTTCAGGGAACATTCTCATTCATAAACAAGCAGTTTCCATTTGTGACTTTTGCTTTGGTAGGCTTACACAGAAGAATGAAAAGGAAGTACATTTTCAAAATTATACGGTCCTCAAGTGTCCACTGACACCTCTTCCATTCCCAGGTGGTCATGTCCTGTCCCTCTCTACTAGAACATGACTTTTCTGGGACCTCACAACCAGTTATCTCTCATCAGTTTTGTGCCCCAAACAAAAACATGCCCTCGTCTTTGCCCATTTGTGAGGGAAGCACTCATTGGCTTCTTTGGAAACTTGTTAAGCAGAAGAAAGAGCAAGCAGCAGCAGAAATAGGTCCCTTTAAGTTAGTAGCTATCAGCTAGGGAGGCTCTTACCTGAAATTTGTCACTTTATTGATGCAGAGCTCTCATGGGAAAAAGGGTGGACCATACATACAAAAAATATAATAAAATAATTTTAATAATAGCTAATATTTGTTGAGCACATACCAAACTACAGTTTGCACACATAGTCTCCTTTGGTCTTCCCCAACACTATACCAGTTAAGTAAATGTCATTATTGTCATCATTCTGAGGTTTAGAGAAGTTTAGGAACTTTTTCAAAATCATATGACACAGAGGCAGAAAAACCCTGGTCTTACTAAAGCCAAAGCCTAACATCACCTTTATCTAATCCCAATGTATTTGTTATTTTTCAGATGCCCTCAAGCACACTAGTAAATTCACTCATCCCTCTCCCTGGGTTAAGGTAACAGTCATCTATTTGCTCTGTTACTCGTCAGAGTGTTTGGCACAAGGCTGGTGCTTGAGAAGTTTTTGCTGATTGGGAAAAAGCTTTTGATTCCAGATTGAGAAAGGTTTCACTTTTTAAAGACGATTGTACCATTGACATAGGCTATTTCAGGGGTCTTTGGAACATGTCATCCTACACAGTTCTTTTGTTTGAGCTCTTCTGTCTTTTTCTGACACCACATACTAGTGCTTATTTGCCTTTACTGGACTGACAATTCTGAGAATTTCTTTTATAAATGATGACATTGAAGGATCAACATGAACATTGTCCAACTCTTTAAACCAATATGGACCAGCCCTGAACAGTTTTAGAAGAAGAATTTGCTTTTCAAGATTAAATAAAATTATAGTATTCAAAAAGGAAAACTGTATGATGCAGATACATGTGGCAAGGTTCCAACCCTTTGTTAGCAAGGCTTTGAGTAATTACTACAGACTTTCCCCCACCTCACTTCATATCCTAGAGAGCAGAGTAAGTGCCTGTTCACCATCTCATGGAAGCCTTCCTGCCCAGGGCTGCCGAGTTCATCTCTCTGCTAATTGCAGACACTCCAATGTACCAACGATGGCAGAGAAAGCAGTGCCAAGGCAACTGATCGCTGAGTACATAGGACAGAGCCAACTGATGTCAATTTGGGGATTTTTTTTAGTCTTGAAATTTAAGATATCATAAACAAAAATTATACTTGGCTTATGTAGAAAATTTGAAAATACAGATAAACTGAAAGAAAATTTAAAACCTTTGTAACTCTACTCCACAAAGATAGCATTTAGTATATGATTTTCCAGATTTTTTCTATTTTTTTAAGAAAAATGAATTATACTAAATCTATCATTTTTATAAATCTAATATATTGCCCATAATATCCACCTTTGCTGTTATTTAGTAGTTGTATGGCTCATCTTATATGATTAAATCATAATGTATTTAAACAAATTCTCTGTTGTTAGACTCTGAGTTGCTCATATAAATATTTTATTGAAGATTCTTGAATCTAAATCCCCACATGCTTATTATTTACTTGAGATAAATTCCTACAAGTGGAATTGCCAGATCCAGGAGTATATAAATTTATAAGACTTCAGATACATATTTGCAAAATCCTTTCCAGAAAATTTAAACAAATTTACCCTTTTACTGACAGTGATTCAAAGTATCTTTCCTTTTTTAAATCAATATCCCAGAGTCAAATATAAATGTTTGTTTGCAGTTTACACCATTGCTTTGCTCTATTAACATCAGTAACCACAATGAGGGGCTTCCGTGGCGGCTCAGTGGTAAAGAACCCACCTGCCAATGCAGGACCGTGTGATCTTACACAAGTTATTTTTCCTTTTGTACCTCAGTTTTCTCACGTATAAAATGGAGATAATACGTTACAGGATTTCCATGACAATTAAGTGGTATATTTTTTTAATTTACTTGTGTGAAACGATATCTGGATCTAAAAGCTCAATGAATGCCAGCTATTATCATTACTTCTGTGTACTCAGGCACTGAGTAGAAACTGGAGACACAAAGATGCACATCCCTTGGCTTCCAAAGGCTCCTCATCGATGGAGAAGGAGAATGTGTAACCCAATAATTAAGGCAGCAAGCTGAGTGTGATACTGTAGATGTGAAGAAGGTACAATAGCATCATGAAGACCAAAGCATTTAACTTGGCGTGAGAATGCTAGAGAAAGCTTAGATGTTTAGTTTTCTGGGAGTCTGAGTCTCCAGGGTAAGTTGGAATTTGTCAAGTAGAAAAGGAGAGAAGGGGCACTGGAGGCAGCAGACTGTACAGGTGAACTCATGGAGAGGAGCATTGCAGGGGAGAACATCATGAAGTCAGGCAGGCTGGTTTGTAATGGGAGTCAGGGGAGCACAGGCAGGCAAACAACAGTAGAGATCAATCCATGAAGTCCACCATCTTTCATGGTATGAGTTCCAACTTTATCCTGTAAAGCTTCCCTTTCTCTCAATCTCAAGCCCTAGGAGGATATGCTGAGGAGTACTTCCAGCTTGATGTGAAGAGCTGACTGACTCATTGGAAAAGATCCTGATGCTCAGCAAGATGGAAGCCATCAAATGAGAATGGGATGACAGAGGATGAGGTGGTTAGGTAGCATCTCCAACTCAATGGACATGAATTTGAGCAAACTCTGGAAGACAGTGGAGGACAGAGGAGCCTGGCATGTTACAATCCCTGGGGTCGCAAAGAGTTGGACACAACTTAGTGAGTGAACAATGCTTCCAGCCTTAGAAGCATAGTTTACTGAACAGCAGGTATGACAACCCATGACACTATTTTCCTATTTAAAATTAAAAAAACTCGGATATTGTGGAGTGGACTGTAAAATTTGCCTAACTCTTCAGGGGTTTTCAATGCAATTTAGAACTTATCATGGAAAGTTTTGGATGGTACCCTTAAGCCCCCAAGGACAGGCAATTATTCTCTTCTGCCAGTCAGGTCCACCAGATGAAAAATGGGAAAGACAACTTGTCTGAGAAAAGCAGATGAAACTTATGCCATGTCTCATTTAAATATAGCTTTGCACAAGTACTAGGAAACTATGGAAGGATTTGAATAAGGGAAGAGCTATAAGTATTATAGATTTATCTTGAGAAGGATCACTCTGGCTCCAGTGTATCTCTAAAGGAGTAGTAGTAACAAGAGAGACAGAAAGGCCAGTAAGGAGGCTATCTTTATAACTTGAATCCAAGATATTCAGCTCCTCCTTTTGCTATTTTCCAATATTATACATTTCTCTTGCATAATATTTGATACTTTATTCAGTGTCTGGCCTCCTAACTAAACTGTAAACTCCATGAAAGAATCAGCTATATACGTTATTCACTGCTACATACAGACTCCTAGTACTATACCTGGCATGCATCAGCTACTCAATAAACGGTTAGTGAGTCAATGAACAAATGAAATTAAATGAAATTTCTACAAATTACTTTAATTATTTTAATAGGCCTAATATCTTCTTTCTCTGGAATAGGCTAAAAAGAAATATATCTAGCTACTTTGATGATTTGAAGTTCCTTTCTATTCCTAGAATTTAAATTCATAAAACTGACATTTATTGAGTTCATCCCAAGATAATTATTTGTTGGTTCTAAATATATTCTCCTTTTTACAGGTGAGGGACAGAGAAACTCAGGTCATATAGTTGGTATGGGAGAAAGAACTTGAATCTGGGCCTGTCTAGCCCAAGCCCATGCTCTAACCCACTGTGCTAGAAATTTAGACTGGGTGGGCCAATGAGGGAAAGCTCTGTGGAAGTCAGGACATTTGATCTGGTTCCTAACAGGAAGCTTGCTGTTGTTCATTTACCAAGTCATGTCTGACTATTTGTGCAGGCTTCCCTATCTTTCACCTCCTCTGGAATTTGCTTAGACTCATGCCCCTTGAGCCGGTGGTGCCATCTAACCATCTTATCCTCTGTAGAACATTCCAATTCCAGAAGGAAAACATGAGCAGAATCCATGGTCCAAATAATTCTTAGTACCTGGGAGAAGAGTGAATAAACCAACATGACTCAGATACACAGAACTTGGAGAGAAAAGGAAGAGTTAAAAGTGAAAAATCCAATTAGAAAAGTGGCTTAGAGCCAGATGTTGCCAGGCTAGTGCAGTCCAGGAGAGAAGCGAGCCCCTCAGGTTTCTAAGCAGAGAATAGCCTGAGCTGAATGATTTGCTTGATGCTTGACCTTTAAAGGTAACCTTGGGAAAGCCAACCGCTTTACTCATCAGTTTCCATACCTTTAAAAGAAGAGCATATATAATTGAGGTTCACTCATTAACTTGTTAGGAAAGTAGTCTGGTTAAATATCATAACTTTACTGAAAACTAACAGTGACCCAAAACAAGAGTACTTACAGCAGATTTTCCTTTCTCAACTTCAAATTGATCAGTGGATTTAAAAAACAAAATTGCTTTTCTTTGCTGGCTTTGTCTGCTTCTGGCTTTTATGAATCTCATACTGATATAAACTTAAGGCCACATCTTCTGCTAGTTCATGAAATCACGCCCCGGATGGATATATCATTGGTCTCTTCAACAAGAAGACCAGAAAAAGATGCATCTGGCCTTTTTGGTTTCCATCCGACATTAGATTCATCTTGGCTCAGGATTCACAATTTGTTGTGGATCTTGGTGGGAAAGTTGGCAGCCTGCTCTGATTCTCTAGGTCTTATGGAGTCAAGTGACATTTGATGTGCGGGGTAGGAAGATATTTGGCTCCTTCCACTTTACTCCTCTCCCCGCTTCTCCTTATGTTAGACATCCCTAAATCTTGCCTGGAAGGAAATTGCAAGCCCCAAATAGCGCACATTTGGCTGAAGTCTGGAACACAGAACCCCAGTGTAGGCAAACAGCAACCACCTCCAGCCCAACTCTGAGGATTTAGACATTCACATTCCCATGTCCACACATATACAATACAGTGATGTCCTGAACATCAAATGTTAGCTATGGAAACAATATGGAAAACACTCCCTATGAATTCTAAAACATGCTAATTGAAACCAGACTTTGAATCCCCATTTCTTCTAAATCCAGGTGAAAGTTCCTTATCCTTGGAAAGAAATGAATGTGAGCAAAGTGTATTTCATAGACTTGGAAAATATTGCTCAGAATCAGATACATCTTGTCTTTGAATCCCTCCTCGGCCCCCATATCCACAAATATTCCTTCCCACTTTCACAGGGCCTGCATCCCTCACTGTACTGCCTGCCGTGCCCTATTTCCACTCCCAGCTGCCAGACCTGCAGGGACACACTAGGGTTATTTCCTCAGTGACCTGGGCTTTTGATAATCCTAAACTGTTTAGGTTGGACCTGTGATCTGACTTTGTCAAAAGCCATATGGTGCTGAGACAAAACTGGGGAGAAGAGACACAGCCAAAATCTGCAAGATCTGTGACTAACCAAAGCTGTGAGTTTAATGAGGAAAGAAGAGATTACGGGAGTTCTGGCTTTTTTGGCAAAAGCTCCAGTTGCACACAGGAATGCCCAGAGGCAAAAGCAACTCAACCTACAATAAAATAATAAAACAGCCTATTGATTCTGGCTTTGTTGTCAACACAGTAGACTGAAGCCACTTCTCAGCTTCCAGGAAATAAGCGCTCTCAGGCCTCCCAATTTTACACTTAAGCATATGCCCAGTCTGCAGGGATCACAAAGGATGAATTGCTCTCCAGGTGTCTATTTCTCAGTGATGTCATTTATGGAAATATTCCCTTTCTTTTGTGAAAGAATTTTATACATTCTTTCTAAGAGAACATCCACTGTTTCAGTGGGTTAGTCAATATAAAATTATATTATGAATAAAAAAGCTATATAGCTTTCACTGGAAAGAAAAATATTCTTTTACCCTTAAAAATTTACCATGAATGAAAAAATAAAATATTATCTTCTACAAGTTAAAATTCACAAAAGTTATTCACCCTCTTTTATCCAATCATCACACAGAATCAAAATATGCTTATTCAAATGGAAATGCTATTCAAAGATTTTTGACATGGAGTCACTCTTATAACTTCAAAATATTCTGCTTTTATCTTTTAAAAAATATTTTAATGGCTCTGAAAAACAGAGAAAAACTAGTTGTGCTTAATAATATAATAAGTTGATTGCATTTATCTCAAGGCAATGCTAATAGAGCCCTAATAGTTTTGAATGCCCCTAAACAGGTCAGTGCACTGGAAAGAATTAGAAACAGATAGCTGTGTATTGGTTAAGTTTTTTATATGGGTTGTTACATGTATAATAAAGTTCCTAACTGAGCCAGCATGAACTGGCCTCCTACCTTGGTAACAGGAGGGCCTTTTGATGCAGGTACAAATTCGACCCCTGGTTAGAAAGCTTATTTCCCATGTGCCTCAGGGACAAAAAAACAAAAAATATAAATAGAAGCAATACTGCAACAAATTCAATGACGACTTTAAAAATGGTCCACATCAAGTGTATATATATCTTTAAAAAAAAAAAAATAAAAGAAGAAGAAGGGCAGAGTGGCCCAGGAAGAAGCCAAGCAGAATAGGCTGTTGGTCAATTTTATCTCCCAGGAGAAGATAAGAAAAGGGACATCAGTAAAGGGAAGACAGTAGGAAGGCTTTTGAGGGGAGATTTGCAGTGTAAATTCACTCAACATTGATGAGAGCAGTTCCCCAGAAAGAGAGTGAGGTAGGAACTCTGGTTATTAATGGAATCAGGATGAACTCAAGGGGTGTCATCTGTAATTATGTAAATTCCAGGAAGTAGAAGTGCTCCAAAATCATCAACATATCTAGATTACTTTAAGCCTATTTCAGAGAAAAAGATTGAGTTTACAAAAATAATTTTTGTGGCAATTCTGTTTAGCAGGCCAAGGCTGAAGATCTAGTTCTTCAAAAACAATTATGAAAACAAGCAATTTGTGCTCAGGTAAAAGGACATTGCGAAGTTTTAACAGTTGTGGGGAAAGTAACAACACATTTGAAATGTGTATGTGGAGAATATACATGAGAAAAAAGTATTGCAAGAGGGGGGGATTAAATCCCCATGATGAACTTTTCAATCAGAAATGGGACCGGTATGATGAGACAGTTAAAGAAATGACAGAAGAAAGAATGGAAGACGGATGGATGGACGGATGGGTAAGTAGGTCAGCTGATTAATGGATAAAACCAAAAGCTACGGCAACGTACAAAAAAATCTAGCTGGGTATTTTAAGAGAATAAGTCCTAGTTTTGCATCTTTTTAAAAACAGAATGTTATACAATCTTTGCAAAGACAAAACTAAAACATATTTATGCAAACGGTCCAATTCACAACAAAATGAGATGAGGCCTACACAGCTGGGCCACTTAACATAAATGAACAACTGAGCCAGCAACATCTGCCAAGATGAATTTAGAGAAGGCTTCAGAGGTTGTAAAAGAAGGCAGAGAAGAGGCTTATGGAGAAAATGAGAAAAGTAGAGAATGTGAATTTAGCATTTGGAAGTGAGAGTAGAGGGATCAGAGAGTGAAACAGGTGGAATAACAAGAAACTAATAAAAGCAAGGGGAGGGGGGAAATTGCAGGAATTACAGAGTTCAGGAAACAAAAAGGAGATGCATGAATATGAATTGAAGTGAGGAGTTTTTAAAAATTATTATTTTATAATGCAGTACAGTTGACTGATCTAAATCAAATCCCTTACGATTATACAGTGGAAGTGGCAAACAGATTCAAGGGATTAGATCTGATAGAGTGCCTGAAGAATTATGGACGGAGGTTCATGACACTGTACAGGAGGCAGTGATCATGACCATCCCCAAGAAAAAGAAATGCAAAAAGGCAAAACAGCTATCTGAGGAGGTCTTACAAATAGCTGTGAAAAGAAGAGAAGCAAAAGGCAAAGGAGAAAAGGAAAGACATACCCATTTGAATGCAGAGTTCCAAAGAATAGCAAGGAGAGATAAGAAAGCCTTTCTCAGTGATCAGTGCAAAGAAATAGAGGAAAACAATAGAATGGGAAAGACTAGAAATCTCTTCAAGAAAATTAGAGATACCAAGGGAACATTTCATGCAAAGATGGGCACAATAAAGGACAGAATGGTATGGACCTCACAGAAGCAGAAGATATTAAGAACAGGTGGCAAGAATATACAGAAGAACTATACAAAAAAGATCTTCATGACCAAGATAACCATGATGGTGTGATCACTCACCTAGAACCAGACATCCTGGAATGCGAAGTCAAGTGGGCCTTAGGAAGCATCACTATGAACAAAACTAGTGGAGGTGATGGAATTCCAGTTGAGCTTTTTCAAGTCTTAAAAGATGATGCCGTTAAAGTGCTGCACTCAATATGCCAGCAAATTTGGAAAACTCAGCAGTGGTCACTGGACTTGAAAAGGTCAGTTTTCATTCCAATCCCAAAGAAAGGCAATGCCAAAGAAAGTTCAAACTACTGCACAACTGTACTCATCTCACACGCTAGCAAAGTAATGCTCAAAATTCCCCAAGCAAGGCTTCAACAGTATGTGAACTGTGAACTTCCAGATGTTCAAGATGGATTTAGAAAAGGCAGAGGAACCAGATATCAAATTGCAAACATCCGCTGGATTATCAAAAAAGCAAGAGAGTTCCAGAAAATTATCTACTTCTGCTTTATTGACTATGCCAAAGCCTTTGACTGTGTGGATCACAATAAACTGTGGAAAATTCTTAAAGAGATGGGAATCCCAGACCACCTGACCTGCCTCATGAGAAATCTGTATGCTGGTCAAGAAGCAATAGTTAGAACCGGACATGGAAAAACAGACTGGTTTCAAAACAGGAAAGGAGTATGTCAAGGCTGTACATTGTCACCCTGCTTATTTAACTTATATGCAGAGTACATCGTGAAAAATGCTGGGTTGGATGAAGCACAAGCTGGAATCAAGATTGCCAGGAGAAATATCAATAACCTCAGATATGCAGATGACACCACCCTTATGGCATCCTTGGAAGAAAAGTTATGACCAACCTAGACAGCATATTAAAAAGCAGAGACATTACTCTGCCAACAAAGGTCCATCTAGTCAAAGCTATGGTTTTTCCAGTAGTCATGTATGGATGTGAGAGTTGGACTATAAAGAAAGCTGAGCGCCAAAGACTTGATGCTTTTGAACTGTGGTGTTGGAGAAGACTCTTGAGAGTCCCTTGGACTGCAAGGAGATCCAACCAGTCCATCCTAAAGGAGATCAGTCCTGGGTGTTCATCGGAAGGACTGATGTTGAAGCTGAAACTCCAATACTTTGGCCACCTGATGCAAACAACTGACTCATTTGAAAAGACCCTGATGCTGGGAAAGATTGACGGCAGGAGGGGAAGGGGACGACAGAGGATGAGATGGTTGGATGGCTTCACTGATGCAATGGACATGAGTTTGAGTAAGCTCCGGGAGCTGGTGATGGACAGGGAAGCCTGGCATGCTGCATGCAGTTCATGGGGTCGCAAAGAGTCGGACATGACTGAGCAACTGAACTGAACTGAAGTGAACAGTTGACTGAAGACCTGCCGTCCTGTGTACCAGAGAAGGAACTGGCCACCAGCCTCAGTGTGCAACCTTTGCATGTGCTGATGTGCTGATCCAGCCAGCTGTAGGGTCTGGTCTTCAGTCTTGCAGGTTCAAAAGCCCTGGGACTGGGTCCAGTGTCCCAGAGATCTATAAACCAGAATGTCGGTATACACATACATACAAGTACACTCTTCTCCATTGGCTGACTCCAGACGGGGGAAAAAATAACAACTGGAGACCACTTGGTGAAGAAGGCATTGACACAAGAGAAGCTCTGGAACATATGGAATAAAAGCCTAGACAACAGCATAAGGGTTTGTTACTTGCTGGCTATGTGGCCTCGAGCATGTGATTTAATCTCTCAGTATCTCAATTTTCTCATCTACAAAATGGGACATTCCAGTTATCTACTCCTATGTAACAAATCACTCCAAAATTTAGTAACTTAACACGTGTCTTTTTTTATCTTTAATTTTGAATCTGGCATTTGGCAGGACTTGGAAGGGACAGCTCAGAGATGTTCCTCGTGACATTAGCTGGGGTGGCTCAACATGGGGCTGGTGGATCTATTTACAAGATGACAAATTAATACTGACTACCATCTGGAGGCTCAGCCAGCACCACAAGTCCTGGGGCTGAGGGCCTCAGTGGGTGGGCCTTTCCATAGGCTTCAGAGGCTTCTTCAAACTGTTGTGGCTGGATTCCAAGAGTAAGAACCTCTATGGACAGCAACTAAGAGCTGTCCATTTCTTAAGGCTTGTGCCCAAAGACTGGCACATGTCATATTTTACTGGTCCAACAGCCAGAGTTCACAGATTCAAAAGGAGGGAGCAAAGGGCCGCATACACCTCAGTGGAGAATATATCAAAGAACCGCTGGGTCATTTTTTAAACCTTCAGGATGTCTGCTCTCTGGCCACAAATTATTTACTACATTCCTCTCATACGCAAAATACATTCACCCTCGCAAGATCTCCATTAACATCAAACCTCTTTTTTTCTACTGTTTCTATCTCTTTCTTTTTATACGAACATTTATTTATTTATTTATTTGGCTGCAATGGGTCTTAGCTTCAGCACGTGGGATCTTCAATCCTTGTTGCAGCACATGGGATCTTTTAGCTGTGCCATGCTGGAACTTCTCAGGCATCCTGCATTTGGAACACAGTGTCTTAGCCACTGAGCAAACAGGGAAGTCTCTGTTTCTGACTCTTTAAGCCAAGCTAGTGATAATTTCACTAGAACAATTCTCTTGAAAACTTGGTGGGTTTTGAATAAATCACAATGGGGTCATTCCAATGCTATTGTTGTTGTTTAGTTGCCCAGTCATGTCCAACTCTTTGTGATCCCATGGACTGCAGCATGCCAGGCCTCCCTGTCCCTCACCACCTCCAGAAGTTCACCTAAGTTCATACCCATTGCATCGTTGATGCCATCCAGCCATCTCATCCTCTGATGCCCTATCTCCTTCTGCCCTGAATCTCTCCCAGCATCAGGGATTTTTCCAATGAGTCGGCTGTTCACGTCAGATGACCAAAATAGTGGAGTTTCAGCATCAGTCCTTCCAATGAGCATTCAGGATTGATTTCTCTTAAGATTGACGAGTTTGATCTCCTTACTGTCCAACGGACTCTCAGGAGTCTTCAGCACCATAGTTCAAAGGCATCAATTCTTTGACACTCTTCCTTCTTTATGGTCCAGATGTCACAACCGCACGTGACCACTGGGAAGACCATAGCCTTGACTATACGGACCTTTGTTGGCAGAGTAATGTCTCTGCTTTTCAACACACTGTCTAGGTTTGTCATCACTTTCCTGACAAGAAGCAACTGTCTTCTGATTTCATGGCTGCAGTCACCATCAACAGTGATTTTAAAGCCCAAGAAGAGGAAATCTGTCACTACTTCTGCCTTTCCCCCTTTTATTTGCATGAAGTAATGGGGCTGGATGCCATGATCTTAGCTTTTTTAATATTTAGTTTGAAGTTGGCTCTTTTACTCTCCTCCTTCACCCTCATCAAGTGGCTCTTTAGTTCCTCTTTGCTCTCTGCCATTAGAGTGTATCATCCTCATATCTGAGGTTGTTGATGTTTAGAGTGTAAAAAACTGATGAAATTTGACATTAGCATACTCCTCTGAAACCGTCACTACAAATCATGATAATGAACATACCCGTCACTCTCAAACTTTCCTCATACTCTTCTGTAAGCCCACCATTCTTCACACCCAGCCCTGTCCCCAGACCACCAAAAATACAAAACTTCCATACATTTCTTTTTTTTATTTGTTATAAAATCACAATCCACTCTTGCTATGCTTGCCTTACACACTCAATTTTCTTGTAAAGGTATGTACAAAAATAAGAGGAAGAGTATTTTATATTTATCCTGATATATATTCCATTTCCTCTCTTTTGATGTATCAGCTACACATTGCTGCATAACAAACTACCCCCAAACCAAGCAGCTTAAAACAACATGTATTATTTCACAGTTTCCATGGGTCAGGAATTAAATGCAGCTTAGCTAGGTGCTCTGTCTCAGGACCTCTAAAATAATAGCAAAAAAAACAACTGACAAAGGATTAATTTCTAAAATATACAAGTAGCTCATACAACTCAATACCAGAAAAACAAACAACCCAATCAAAAAGTGGACAAAAGACCTAAACAGATATTTCTCCAAAGAAGACATACAGATGGCTAATAAACACATAAAGAGATGCTCAACATCACTCATTATTAGAGAAATGCAAATCAAATATCAACTCACGTGGGTCAGAATGGCCATAATAAAAAATCCACAGACAGCAAGTGCTAGAAAGGGTGTGGAGAAAAGGAAACCCTCTTGCACGGCTGGTGGAAATATAAATTGATATAGCCACTATGGAAGACAGTATGGAGATTCCTTAAATAGCTAGGAATAAAACCACCATATGACCCAGCAAGATCACTTTAAGGCATATACCCTGAAGAAATCAAAACTGAAGACCCATATACCCCAGTGTTCATTGAAGTACTATTTACAATAACTAGGACATGAAAGAAACCTAGATATCCACTGACAGATGAATGGATAAAGAAGCAGTGGCACATATATACAATGGAATACTACTCGGTCATAAAAAGGAACATATTTGAGTCAGTTCTAATGAGGTGGATGAGCCAACAGCCTATTATACAAAGTGAAGTAAGTCAGAAAGAGAAAAACAAATATCATATATTAATGCATTTATATGGAATCTAGAAGGATGGTACTGATGAACCTGTTCACAGAGCAGCAATGGAGACACAGACATAGAGAACAAGCATGGGAAAGAAGGGGGAGAGGGTGAGATGAAGGGAGAGAGTAGCATGGAAGCATATACACTAACATATGTAAATAGATAGTCAAAGGGAATTTTCTGTATCACTCAGTGAACTCTGGGGCTCTATAATAACCTAGAGGGGTGGGAATGGGTGGGAGGTGGGATGGAGATTCAAGACGGAGGGGACATATGTGCACCCATGGTTAATTCATGTTGACGTATGACAGAAATCAAACCAAAAAAAAAAAAGATAATCAGATAAAAATTTTTGATTGCAAAAAAAAAAAAAATACATGTTTGGAAATAAAAACTAGACTTCAAATAATCCATAAAAAGTGGACTTCTTAATCTAAAATAAGAAAATTAAAGAACCAAAATTAAAATTAAAGAATTAATTTTAATTAATTAATCAAAATCAAAATTAAAGACTACTCTGATGTAAATAAATAAATAAAAAAGCTATAAGGAAAGTGTTCAGAGCTTCGGTCAAAACAAGGCTCTGCTTCTATGTTCGTGGATAGGACTATAGAGCTGCTACTCCCAGATGGTAAAAAGAACATGTTCACAAAGGAGGAAATGGACAAGGAAAAAAAAAGCATCCCCCAAAAGTTATAAAAGGACAAATGCAGGAAAACAATCATATGTTCATAGAAAGAAAGAAGTAAAATAGAAAATTTGCTAAGAGTGTAGGTCTCGTGGTAAATGTTCTTGTTGTAGAATAATAATTATTCACAAAGGGGGAGGAAACTTGGAGGTAATGGATATGTTTATAGCATAGATTGTGGGGATGGTTTCATGAGTGTATACTAATCTCCAAACTTATCAAGCCATATACACTAAATATGCACAGGCTTTTGTATGCTAATAATACCTCAATAAAGTGAGTATTTTAAAGTAAAATAAAACCTGACAAGTGGCAGGTAAGATGCAAAGAATCAAAGAAGGGGGAAAGGACAAAGAAAATGCAAAGAACAACCTAAAGGAACAAATTAAATCCGAGTTACAGAATGTAAATCCAGAAGGCCATTAATAACATATAATCATGACAACACTAATAACAGCAGTTCCCATTTATGGAGCATCTGCCAAAGCCATGTATCGTGCTTTGCATTTTTTATTTCATTTCCGCTCATCCTTACAAAGATCACAGCGTACATTTCTTCCCACTAATATGAAAAAAAAATAGGCTAACATTCAGTATTTTATTAAGGGTCACACAGGATAGTAAATGGCAGAGCCAGGTTCAAAATCATTTCTGTCTTTCTCCAAAGCTTTGATCTTTTCCAGTGTATCACACAGCCTCGCAGTCACATAAATGTTAGGATGAGAAAGCAGGGCTAAATATAAATACGAAAGTGTATTGTAAACGAAAGGCCTAGAAAATAGAGCTCCATTATTCTGGTCAACATAGAATGAGACTGGAGGTTAGGTTTCTTTCTTTTTTTTCTCTTTTTAAACATACAGTCTGGAAGCTTAAAAGATAAGACTTGTGTGAGAATATGTGTGATCACAAGGATGACCTGGAAAGCGGAAGAAAGAAGAATACTGACTTCCATTTCCTACATGTAACTTTAAGAGCAGCAGCAGCAAGAAGTAATTTCAGGTGAGACTGTGGAAAAGGTGATAGTATCAGAAGTAAATTAAAGTGACTCAAAAATACAGACATTTAGAATCCCTCAATAAAAAGACAAAATCTTAAAAGTCACTTGTTTAGCACACACGCTAACAGTCCCCCCTAAAGGCATTGGGCCAGGAAAGTTTAAGAGATATGAAAGAATAGAGCTACTTTATTAGTGATAAGGAAATAACTGAAAATAATTTATCAAAATGAGGGATACTTTACAGAGGTAGATGGCAGGAGATCAAATTTTCTTCAAACAAGAAGAAATAAATATGCAAGAGGAATGGTCAAGGTGATGAAAGATCTTCTGGTTTTGGAAAGGATAAGAGAATGGTGGGACATGTTCTAAAAATGATACAAAGAAAACTCAACGGAAGGAAGAAAGCCAAAGTCTTTCTAAAAAACAAATAAATGCTCCCAGCTGTGGCAATGGCTAACGAAAGACATGAAGAAAGGGAAAAAGGATGCAAATTGAAGCCAAAAACAAATAAATGAACACATGAGAAATGTTTGAGAAACAGTCAAGGTAATGAGAGAAGAAAAGGAGTGAGATTTCTTCTAATGAACATTTTAGTGTTCAAAAAGCAGAGAAAAGTAGTGTTGGCTTAAAAGAGAGACAGCTCACCAAAGTCAGGAGGCTGGGTTTAAAAGTTAGTCCCATGGGGTTTTCATCCCAACCCCACAGCTTAAGCCAAATTGCTTTTTCTCTTTCTTTTTTATGGAACTTTCCTAATCTCTCTGTGCCTCCGATTTTCTTTATGTGTAAACTGGAAGAAAGGGAGATTTTTATCCTTATGTTACCATCTCTGGCCTGGGCTGTTATGAGGAATGAAATGAGATGACGAATATGAAGCTTTTAACATAAAGCCTGCTCATCAGGAAGAGTCAATAAATCTCCATGATGAGGATTAATTATTTATGATAACTTCAGACAAGACAAAAACCCACCAAATAGCACTGAAAGAGAAAATGCAGCTAGAACATAGAATATCTTTGAGGAACTATTTTAAAGGCAAACAAAAATGCACATAAGGATGTAGGCTAATGTTTGAGAATTAATAAAAGAAAGGACAGCCCTCAAATAATTTATTTAACAAATACAACTTCAAAACTGAGCTGCCTTGTTTTTGAAAGGAAAGGAGGCCTGGGTCTAACAGACTCACTGCTAGGTTCTCATAAGACAACTGAGAATGTCCAGGATCCTGCCTTTAATGAAAAATGAGAGAAGACTAAAACGAGGGCCACAATGAAATAATGAGAACCAACAACAGCTCCTCGAGGAAAGAGGAAACATATGAACAAGTTGAGGTCACATCCTAAATGCCCATCAATAAAGGATTGCTAAATAAGTTATAGAATGTTGATATCCTGAGCAACTACCATAAAGAATGGAATGGTTCTGTCTGTGCTGACTTGGAGAAATCCTTTATATGGTGTATAGCAATAAAGTCAGGACATCATACATATTAAGTTACCCTATTTTACAAGAATGATTTATACGATTACACACACATAAATGAATCAGGTACACACAAGGAATCTGGTAAATGAGGCTTCAGTGTAGGAGGACCTTTTCCTTTTTATTATTTACTCAGCGGAAGGCAAAATGGTGTACTGGTTTAAAACCCAGGGTCTGCAGATCTAGCAATTAAGTAACCTTGGGCAAGTTACTTAACTCTTCTGTGCCCAGTCTTGTTGTTCGTGTTCAGTTACTAAGTTGTGTATGACTCTTTGTGACCCCATGGACTGTAGCCCTTCAGGCCCTTCTGTCCATGGGGTTCTCATGGAAAAAATACTGGAATGGGATGCCATTTCTTCCCTCCGCCAGGCCCAGTCTATTCATCTGTAAAATGAGGATGTTAGGTGGTTGGATCAAGATGGTAGAATGAGGATGTGGTGCTCATCTCCTCCACAAACACATCAAAAATACATCTACGTGTGGAATAATTCTCACTGAAAACTAACTATAAACTGGCAAAAGGACTCCTGTACAACCAAGGCTGTAAGAAAGACATACAAGTAATCAGAAAGGAAATAAAAGTGACGAGGTTAGAACCAGTGCCCCTGGGAGGATTCAGAGGAAAAGAGAGACTCTATAGGTGACCTCTGCCCTGGGGAGTGATGATTCAAACCACATGTTGGACACTCCAATACTAGAGTCCTGTGCAGGGGAGATGAGTCACCTTGGCTAGTTGGAGGACGGCTGGGATTAACCAAAGTGCTGTGGGAAGCCTGGACTCTCCTTGTGAGAAGCACATACATGCAGGCTTGCCCATGAGACAGGGTATAGAGAGGTCCTCTCTATGACTGCCAGGTTTACTGTGATCCCCTGCCCTGAGGAGCAATTCCATAAAGGGAGGGCAGCAGAGGCTGAGGGCAGTGAACAGCTAAGAGGGACAAAGGGGACATGCACTTTGAGGCCGCATCTGAGTGGAGCACTGGCCCTTACAGGCAGTGCATCAGAACTCTGTCTGTGGCCAACACAAGCTAAGAGCCCACATGGGCCCCACTTGCTTCAGTATTTCCTGTCTCTGGAGCAATGGTCCCAATACTCTGGGAAGTGGGGAAAAGCACACACTTAAAGGGAACAGAGTTAGCTCAGGCTCAACCCTCAGGGCTTCTGCTCCAGAAACTTGGAATCAGACCCCACCCCTGATAAGGCTACGCTGGCCACTGACCAGAGGGGAGGTCCTGCCTCATACCTAGTGCCAGCTCCAGTCCCTGCATTTCCAGCTCCGTCTCTTACCAAGGCGAAAACTGCCAGTGAACCCTGAGGAAAAATGGTATTTGTATCCACATCAAACACAGCTCTTCCACAAAAGACACTGGGCACCTGCAGTCTGTACAGGAACACTCTCATATAAGATCATCCCTTATGACTAAGTGATACAGAAGAATCCAGAAGTGATCTGGAAGCTAGAATAATGGAAATTACCCAATCAGAACAGCAAAATGAAAAACAAATTTTAAAAATGAGGACAATTTAAGAGATCTCTGTGATAACATTAAGTATATCAACATTTACATTATAGGGGTCCCAGAGGGAGAAGAGAGAGATAAAGAGACTGAAAATGTATTTGAGGAAATTATGGCTGAAAAATTCCCAAACCTGAAGAAAGAAATGGATATCCAGGGACAAGAAGCACAGAGTGAACAAGAGGAACCCAAACAGACTGACACCAAAACATGTCATAATTAAAATAGCAAAACTTTAAGATAAAGAGGGAATCCTAAAGGTAATAAGAGAAAAAAAAAAGAGTCAAATACATGAGAACCCCCATAAAGGCTATCAGCTGATTTTTCTGTGAAACTTTGCAGGCCATAAGTGTGTAATATAATATATTCAAAGTGCTGAAAGGGAAAAACCTGAAACCTAGGGTACTATACCCAGAAATATTATAATTCAGAATAGAAGAAGAGACAAAAAACTTCTCAGACAACAAACACTAAAGAAATCATTAAATATAAACTTACCCTATAAGAAACATCTTCTCTAAGTGGAAAAGAAGTAATCTATAGGAAAGAGAAAATTCCACTAGGAAAGGCAAATATATACTAAGGACTAAGGATCAACCACTTAAATAAGCTGGTACAAGGATTAAAAGACAAAAAGTTGTAAAAAGCAACTATAAATACAATAAACAGTTAAAGGATAAGCACAAAGGTATAAAATAAAATGAATATTCTGAATATTTATTGGAGGGACTGATGCTGAGGCTGAAGCTCCGATACTTTGGCCCCCTGATGTTAAAAGCCGACTCATTGGAAAAGACCCTGATGCTGGGAAAGATTGAAGCCGGGAGGAGAAGGGGACGACATAGGATGAGATGGTTGGATGGCATCACCGACTCAACGGACATGAGTTTGAGCAAGCTCCGGGAGTTGGTGATGGACAGGGAAGTCTGGCGTGCTGCAGTCCATGGGATCGCAAAGAGCTGGACGCGACTGAACGGCTGAACAACAACAAATAATATAAGACATCAAAACACAAAATGTTGAGGATAAGAGTAAAAAAATGTAAATCTTTCAGAAGGTGCTTAAACGACCACCAGTTTAAAACAAGTATATAGTTATAGGTCAATGTATACCAACCACATGGCAAACACAAATCAAAAACCTATAATAGATACACAAAGACTAAAAAGAAAGGAACACAAACATACTACTAAATAAAATCATTAAACCACAAGGGAAGAAAAAAAAGAAGAAGTGAAGAGAGAAGAACTATAAAAACAAATAGAAACAAGTATTAAAATGGCAGTAATACATTCCTATCAATAATTAAGTGCAAATGGACTAAATGTTTCAGTCAAAAGACATAAGATAACTGATTGGACAAAAACCAAGACTCTTCAATATACTGCTTACAAAATTCACTTGATCACTAAAGACAGACTGAAAGTGAGGAAATAGAGCTATTTCATGCAAATAGAAACAACAAGAACATGGAGGTAGCAATATTTATGTCAGACAAAATAGACTTTAAAACAAAGTCTATAATAAAAGACAAAGAACAGCATTATATAATGATAAAGGGGGTCAGTACAACAAGAAGTACACTTGTTAATATAGGTGCATCCAATATAGGAGCAGTTAAATATATAAAGTAAATAATAAAAGACATAAAGAGGAAATTGATAACAATATAATAATAGTAGAGGACTTTAACATCCCACTTACATCTATGGACAGATCATTCAGATAAAAATGAATTTAAATGAAGCAGTAGATCAGCTGGCCTTAATAGATATCTATAGGACATTACATCCATAAACAGCATAATGAACTTTTTTTTTCAAGTGAACACGGAACATTCTCCAGGATAGATCAATGGAGATTAGGTCACAAAACAAAACAAGTCTCAACAAATTTAAGAGGATAGAAATTGTATCAAACATTTCCTCAACTGCAATGATATGAATCTAGAAATCTATCACAGAAAGAAAAATGGGAAAAGAACACAGGGAGATTAAACAACATGCTCCTAAAAAAACCAATCAGTCAATGAAGAAATCAAAGAAGACATTAGAAAATATGTCAAGACAAATGAAAATGGAAATACAACTTTCCAGCATCTATGGGATACAGCAAAAGCAGTTCTAAGAGAGAAGTTTATAGCAATAGAGACCTTCCTCTAGAAACAAGCGTGCGTGTGTGCTCAGTCACTCAGTTGTGTCTGATTCTTTGTAAACCCATGGACTGTAGTTCACTAAGTTTCTCTGTCCATGGAATTCTCCAGGCAAGAATACTGGAGTGGGTTGCCATTTCCTACTCCAAGGGATCATCCCAACCCAGGGATTCAACCTGCATGTCTTGCATCTCCTGGACTGGCGGGAGGATTTTTTTTTTTTTTTTTTTTTTACCACTGAGCTACCTGGGAAGCCCATCAAGAAACAAGAAAAATCTCAAACAACCTAATCTACCACCTAAAGGACTTAATAAAAGAAAAAAAAAAAAAAAAACAAGCCCAGAGCCAGCAGAAGGAAGTAAATAATAAAGATCAGAGAGGAAGTAAATAAAATAGAGATAAAAAAGTAACAGAAAAGATCAATGAAATCAATAGTGGATTTTTTAAAAAGATAAACAAGATTGATAAACCTTTAGCCAGTCTCACCATGAAGAAAGGACCCAAATGAACAACATGGAAATGAAACAAGAGAAATAAGAACCAATACCACAGAGAAACAAAAAATCATAAGAAAACACTATGAACAGCTATATGCCAACAAGTTGGACAATCTAGAAGAAATGAAAAAATTTCTAGAAACACACTATCTGCCAAGGTTGGATCAAGAAGAAACACAATATAAACAGGTGAATCACTAGTGGTGAAATTGAATTTGTAAGAAAAAAAGTTCCCAGTAAACAAAAGTCCAGGACCAGACAACTTCACAGGGCAATTCTACCAAATGCATAAAGAAAAACCAAAACTTATCCTTTTCAAACTACTCCAAAAAATTCAAGAGGACGTGACACTCCCAAATTCATTCTACAAAGTCACCATTACCCTGTTACCAAAACCAGAAAAAGGCACTACCAAAAAGGAAAATTACAGGCCAATATCTTTGATGAACATATATGCAAAAATCCTCAACAAAATTTTAGCAAACTAAATCCAACAATATATCAAAAGGGTCATAACACCGTGATCAAGTGGACTTTTTCCAGCAAAACAAGGATAATTCAACATTCACAAATCAATCAGTGTGACACACATTAACAAAAGGAAGAATAAAAATTGCATGATCATCTCAATAAATGCATAAAAAACTGACAAAATTAAACCTTCATTTATGATAAAAATTTTCATCAAAATTGATATAGAGGGAACATATCTCAACATAATTAAACTTAAAAGCTTTTACATAGTCAAGGAAATCATTGACAAAATGAAAAAAACACAGAATGGGAGAAGATATTTGCAAATGATATGACCAACAAGGGTCTAATATCCAAAACATGTAAACTACTCATTTAATTCTATCAAAAAAACAAACAACCCAATCAAAAAATGGGCAGAAGACCTAAACAGACATTTTTCAGAAACACACAGATGGATAATATGTACAAGAAAAGATGTTCAACATGAGTAATTATTAGAGAAATGCAAATTAAAACAATGAGGTATCACCTCATACCTTTCCAAATAGCCATCACCAAATGTCTACAAATAAATACTGGAAAGGGTATGGAGAAAAGGGAACCCTTCCAAGGTGTAGCCATTATGGAAAATAGCACGGAGGTTTCTCAAAAAGCTAAATATAGAGTTACCATATAACCCAGCAATTCTACTCTTGGGTGTATACCCAGAAATAAAACTAAAACATTCGTTTGAAAAGACACATGCACTCCAATATTCATAACACCACTATTTACAATAGCCAAAATAAGGAAAAAAAAACCATTTTCCCATCAACCAGTGAAGAGATCAGAAGCATGAAATATTACTCAGCCACAATAAAGAATGAAATTCTGCCTTCTGTAGTAACATAGATGGACCTAGAGAATATGACGCTTAGTGAAATAAGTCAGAGAAAGACAAACACTACATGATATTACTTGTATTGGCATCTAAAAAAAGAATACAAACAAATGTAGATGGCAAAACAGAAACACACTCACAGATCTAGAAAACAAACTGGTGGTTACCAGAGGAGAGAGGGAAAGGGGTAGGGGCATGTTAGGATTATGGGATTAAAAGATGTAAATTACTACGTATAAAATATAAGCAACAAGGATACATTATATAGCACAGGAAAATAGAGCCATTATCTTATAATAACTTACTGAAGCATAAACTGTAAAAATACTGTTACTATGCTATATGCCTAAAACTAATATAATACTGTAAATCAACTACACTTCAATAAAAATAAATAGAACGAGGATGCCCGCCTGATAAGACTGTCCATAGGGATGAAATGAAATCATGAACATTTCCTCTAAATAACACACAAAACAAGGCCTAGCACCTAGAACTCTCCATCACTTTCAGAGGTTAGGGTCATTGTTATACCTCTGTAACGTTTGCAATTATTTTGCCACAAGCATGATTCACTTCTGTTAAGTTTTTAAAAACCTAAATGGGGAGAATTTTAAAAGTTAATAAGATTATATAAAATGAACAGGGATTTTCTGGCTATTCTTTATTTTAATTTAGTTGATACACAATATTGTGTTAGTTTCAGGTATACAACATAGTGATTCAAACTTTATATACATTATGAGATGATCACTATAATAAATCTGTAACCACCTGTCCCCGTATAGAGTTATTATAATATTGAGTACATGTCCAATGCAGTATATTACATCCCTGTGATTTATTTATAACTGGAGGTTTGTGCCTCTTAATCTCCTTCACTTATTTTGCCCATCCCCCCACCTCCCTCTCCTTTGGCAACCATTCAATTGTTCTCTGTGGCTGTGAGAATGTTTTCATTTTGATTTGCTAGTTCACTTGTTTTTAGATTCTGCATATGTGAGATCATTTGTCTTTATCTAATTTATTTCACTTAGGATAAAATGTTTGTTCCTCTAGGAGATCTTGTTAAGTTTTCCTCAAAATCCTGTGAATGTTTTAATTGGCACTGTACTAAATTTATGGATGTATTGAGGAAGAACAGACAACTTCATGCTGAGCCTTCATATCCAAGATCAAGGGATCTTTTTAAGTTTCTTCATATGTTCTCAGTATAATTTAAATTTATCCTTTATATGAGTCTGTACATTTCTTTTCTTTTACCCATTTTGTAAATTGAATCTTTTCTTCCATTATATTCTCTTACTTGATCTTATTTATACATAGGAAAGCAATGAAGGGGATGGCCCTACCATATAATAAAATATATTATGGAACTACAATAATTAAGAACAGTTTGGTGCTGAAGAGGAAATGAGAACATCAAAGGAATCTAGAAATACACTAACTCATATGAGAATTTAGCATATTAAAATCAAAATAGGAAAAATGAATTAATCTGTAAGTTACGACAGGAAAACTAGCTAACCATTAAGAAGAACATAAATGCCTTCCTCAGTTTTCACTCCAAATAAATCCAGCTTAATCAGAGATTTATTAACTGATACCAAAAAACCAGATTAATCAGTGATTTAAAAATAATAAACCTATGATAGGAACAGAAGAAAATATAGATCAATTTATTCATAATCTTAGAATAAGAAATGCTTTCTAAGCAATATATATAAAGCCTAGACACCATAAAGGAAATTAAAGTGTTTGTGTGGTCTAAGTTATCCAAACACCAGGTGTTTGGATATATACATATATCAATATATATATAAATATATATAAATATATAAAAAATAAAGCCAAATGACAACAAACTAGGAACATAAAAAGGGCCAGTTTGCCAAAGAGTTCATATAAATCATTTGGGAAAAAAGTCTGACAAACCAATTGAAAAGCAAAAATTAATGAAGGGAATCAGATCATGGGCACAGTTGGTATAAATGAAGTTCTACTATTAATAAACATCAGAAGGAAATGCAGGAACAAAAGTCACAATGATCAGGCAGGCCTCAGGGAGGCCAGAGAGGATGGGAGGACCAGACACTTTACCCAGCAGGACACAGACCATGGATTGCTCATGAACCATGCAAGTCAACAGGCTGTAACCAATGACTTTTCTGGGCTTTTTTTTCTAGACGATAATTTTGAATGACTTTTACGTCAGCATGGTATAGTAAGTCAAACCCATCTGGATATGTTGGGTATGAAAAATGGAGAGTTACTTAACTGTTAGGAATTACTCTTTAATTGGGGCTTTTAAGTTTCAACTTTTAAAATAATTTTATCCTGGTTTAGTTGTTCCCTAAAACTGATTTTCTTCTTTCTCATACCATTCTGTTGACAAGAACTCCATCTCACATGCAGAAATGTTACCTGCCCAGCTTTATAATGCAACGTATTCTGAATAACGTCTCTACTGAAGCTCAGTAATTCCTTCTTGAAACTCTTAAGGTTCTCTGAATGTCCCTATTCTCTGTTCTATCACTTTTTTCTTTTAATAAGTACAGGCTCTCTCTGATAATTCTATACACAGGGTTTTCCATTTCTTTTCTAGATCCTTGGTCTTCATATAATACTATGGCACATTTGTCACAACAACCTTTTCATATGTGACCCTGTTTTGTATTTGGAAATTTTTCTTCTTAGGAGACCAACCCTTTCTTTCAGTGTGAAAGCCTATGCTCCAATTATTAATTATACTGTGTCTTCTTAAAGTTGATACTCAAAAGCACAAAAGTGTAAAATAATTTCTAAAATAAAATAATTCTCCAACTATTCTCTGTTCCCTGTGAAACATTCTGCCTAATATTCTGGCTCTTCTCCCAAAGGCTAATGGGCTGGATGCCTCTGCCCCCAGCTACTCAGGAATCAATACATGGGAGCAGGTCAGTTGCTCCTGTGTTTAGTTATGTGTAATTGTATTTAAAAGAGACCAACTAAATAAAAGAACTTTTCCTTCAGGGACTATTTTATTTCCTGTAGTTAGGGAAGTGATTCACCATACAAATACTAAGAAATTTGATTCAGAAATAACGTGACAACTGTTAGTACTCACATCAACCACCACTTTGAGAATCATACAAATGTAATTAAACATATATTTTATATATATAAAATATAAAAATATAACATTCTGTGTACAGGTCAGATAGTACACAAATATGTATGTTATAAATTGTATCAATATAAGTATGTATATTATATGTAATAATACTACATATGTTATAACATCTAATACTTACCAAACATTTAGTCTATGATGGATGCCATTGAGCACTTTATATAGTCTTGCAATTACTTTATTAGATTAGTACTCTTAGAATTTGTAATTGATTAAAAGGGGCCACATATTCTTTAATCCTCTTTCCATTGAAGAGATTGCAGCCCCCTCCCTTAAATCTGGGCAAGCACTGTGACCGCTTTGGCCAGTAGTATGTGGAAATGAGTGCCAGTCTCCAGGCCCAAATCATGAGAGCTGCTCTTTCCCATCTGCTGTACAGTCACTGTCAGAGCCTGAGGCCCCCACTGTCATCAGCACAACAGCCCTACAGGAGACACCTCCTGGAGAAGCTCTGAGGCTATCTGGAGCAGGAAAGGGGCACAGCTGAGCCCAACCTTCCAACCATCCCCAGGGAGGTATCAGGCTTCCAGGGAATTCTTCTTGGACTCTATAGATCAGAGCAGCTGCCTGCTGAATACCACCAAATGACCCTGTCCATGCCACTTGGAGCAGAGGAAATGCTGGTAGTGTCCTGCTACATTTCTGACTCATGAAATTGTTGCAGGAAGGGGTACCCCTTCCAGGGCCCAAAACTGGGCTCTTGTCTAACACTCGGAAATGAATTATCCGAGGAGACACATATGCTGACAAAGCAAGAGATTTTATTGGGAAAGGGCACCCGGGTGGAGAGCAGTAGGGTAAGGGAACCCAAGAGAACAGCTCTGCGTGTGGCTCACAGTCTTGGGTTTTATGGTGATGGGATTAGTTTCCAGGTGGTCTTTGGCCAATCATTCTAATTCAGAGTTTTTTCCTGGTGGCACGCATCGCTCAGCCAAGATGGATGCTAGCAAGAGGGATTCTGGGAAGTGGATGCACACGAGGTGTATCCTTTTGACCTTTCCCAAACTCTTCCAGTTGGTGGTGGCTTATTAGTTCCATATTCCTTAACAGGATCTCCTGTCATAAAACAACTCATGAGAATGGTTACTATGGTGCCTGACCAGGGTGGGCGGTTTCAATCAGTGTGCTTCCCCTAACAAAAATCACAAGATTTAATAAAAAGATCCTTGTGTTGTTATACAGTAATAGATAACTAGAACTCTGTTTTCTTGGTATAAAAGCAAAATCATACTAAGCAAAGTAACTTGTTCTGAATCACAGATCTAATTAATAGTGCAGCTGAGATTCCAACTCAAACAGCCTGCCTCAAAAGCCTATAATCTTAGCCACTCCACTGAATTATTTTAAAATTATAATTAACTTCGGGAGGTAGGGCATATATAACATCTTGATTCTTCTTAGCATCTATTCTAATTCCTATCTAATGAAGAATTTCTGCCAAAGGCATATATCTTTTCTCCATCCACATTTATCTATTTGTACTTATTTTCACATCCTTTTGATTTTTAAAATGTGATGAATTCCTCCAACAGATTTGCCTGTGTTTACTTTAAGACAGTAGGCTAGAGGTTCTCATTTCTCTTCTGTCTTTAGCATAGATCATATCAGCTGTGCTGCTTAATGCCAAAAGGGCAGGCTCATTTGGGGATTCAGGAAGTTGATTTCTACAGTATTAAATGTGGTTTAGTCATTTTCCAAGGAGACAGAGATTCTGGGATCTTGGAAGTTTCCCTGATAAGCTATCATCCCGTCTATTTTATATTAGGATGTATTGTTTACTGAAGAGAGGGCAAGAGTGGGAACAAGAGGAGACTGGATACCAGCTTCTTGACAGCAAATAGACCTGTACCTGCAGTCTTTCTGGAGCCAAAAAGGTCAGGGGTCGAGGACTCAGAGATACTGATGAAACCAAGGGACTTCAGCTAATTAAACACTTGAGCAATATGTTCAGTGATGTACACACTACTGTTTTCAAGACAGAATCGATAAACACAACGGGTGACACCAAGTGCAATTCTCTGGTTGTTGGACATTTTGACCACAAATAAAGACTAGACTTTTTTTTTTTTTGCTGTCACTTCCAAAACATTTTGATTTCAGCCTCTCAGAGAAGATCTCATTGAGAAAAAGAGTCCAGCAGTGATAGGCACAGTTATCAACAACATGTCCTAGAACTTAGAGCACAGTTAGCACATAAGCACAAAACTCTCCTGAGTGCACTAATGATTCTCATTACATTGGGCTTTCTGAGTTACACCCTAGAAAAATCTAACATAAAAGCATACATACAGTTCTGCGACTTTAGAGATCACTCAGGCAAATGGTTCTTAAATAGTGACTTTTTAAATCTTTCCCTCTGCTTCCAATAAAAGTAAAATCACAAAGTAAGACAAATGGTTCACGTGCCAGGTGCTGTTTGAAGCTCTTTACGCTGATCTTCATAACCACTCTATGAGGTGAATATTATTATCCCCATTTTATAGACAAGGAAACCGAGACTTGGAAAAATTAAGAACCTGCCTAAGATTACACAGATAGTAAATGGGGGAACCTGGAATTAAACCTCAGTGGACAGACTCCTATACTATCCTCCCTCCTTAATTTAGAAATCAGAGCAGCTCCACTTATTCATGTGTATACATGAGATTAAGAAATATATGATGGATTTGTTTTTTGAAAAGCTATGTGAAACTCCCTGTTTTAATTTAACCACAGTTCAGGTCTGTGAAGCAACAGAAGAGCCCCACAGTTTCCAGATCTGCCCACGAAGGACTGAGGCTGTACTGGTTGAGGAACCAGACCTCCTCCTTGGTTCACAGTCTAAGGTTTTTCTCAGTATATTCAGCTGTTCTTGAGTGACCATAAATTAGACTGAGTATTTTTAATCTCCCCCCTCAACTCCTTTTATCTCTCCATATGAAAACATACCATTGGTGGGGAAAAATAGTTTTATTTTAACTTAGTCCCACTTCTAAAAAGGAAAACACATTACGAGAATGTTACTGCCTTGATTTTAAGTGCATGACATTGTTAAACAACTACTAAGGAGCCAGGAGGAACTGAGCCTCCATAAATCTTTGTGCTTCCCACAGAACAACAGCAGAATATCAGTGGACGAAACTTGAAGCTGCTTCTTTTCCCCCTTTTATGGAGGTCTTGGGGTCTTGGTGAGGACAGTTCTGAGTACAATGTGTAAGATGTATGTAGAAGAGTGGGTCAGAGTTTAGTCTCTGGATTCAGACAGAACTGCATCTGAATTCTAGACTTCCACAGTTTGTGCAGCCTTGGGCAAGTTACCTAAGCTTCCTAAGCATTAGTGTTTTCATTTGTAAAAGGTAGTTTAAAATAGCATCAAAGACATTGAATTCTTGTAAGGGTTAAATCAAACAACTCCTGGTCCAACAAAAGATTTAAAGAAAAATTTTTAAACTGTGCTATTTACCATAAATAGAAGCAAATCATAAAGAAATAAAAGCAATAAAAACATGAACATGCTATTTAATTCTCACTGGAAACAGTTGCCTTCTTAAGACTCTGAGCCTGAGGTCTGCTCTCTCTCTTTTTAAAAAAAGTTTTAAAAATATATTGAAGACATATTAGCACTAGATTGAGATGTTCTCCCTTTCTTAAGAAGTAATAGCAGTAATATTTTCTTTCAGAAAACAAAGATAATAGTACTTCTTTAACTGTTCCTTCGGAGAAGGCAATGGCACCCCACTCCAGTACTCTTGCCTGGAAAATCCCATGGACAGAGGAGCCTGGTAGGCTACAGTCCATGGGGTCGCTAAGAGTCGGACACAACTGAGCAACTTCACTTTCACTTTTCCCTTTCATGCACTGGAGAAGGAAATGGCAACCCACTCCAGTATTCTTGCCTGGAGAATCCCAGGGATGGAGGAGCCTGGAGGGCTGCCGTCTATGGGGTCGCACAGAGTCGGACACGACTGACGCGACTTAGCAGCAGCAGCAGCAGCAACTGCTCCTTCCAAACTTATAGAGAACTCATAAGTTCAGAGCAGCACTATTCATGATATCCAAGACATGGATACAAACTAAATGTCCATTGACAAATGAATGGATAAAGAAGAGGTGGTACATATATGCAATGGAATACTATTCAGTCACAAAAAGAACAAAATAATGCCATTTGTGAACTTTCCAGGTGGTGTTAGTGGTAAAGAAACTGCCTGCCATGCAGGAGGCATAAGAGATGTGGGTTCAATCCCTGGGTCAGGAAGATCCCCTGGAGGAGGGCACAACAACCCACTCCACTATCCTTGCCTGGAGAATTCCATGGACGGAGGAGTCTGGTGGGCCACAATCCATAGGATTGCAAAGAGTCAGACAAACTGAAGAGACTTAGTATGGATGCGTGCACACAATACCATTTGCAGCAACAATGGATGCAGCTAGAGATTATTATACTAAGTGAAGTAAGTCAGAAAGAGAGAGACAAATACCATGTGTTATAACTTATATGTAGTATCTAAAACATGACACAAATGAACCTATCAGGGACACAGAGAATAGACTGGTGGTTGCCAAGGGGGAGGGGATTTGGAGAGGGCTGGATTTGGAGTTTGGGATTAGCAGATGGAAACTGATATCTATAGAATGGATAAACACAGTCTTACTGTATAGCACAAAGAACCATATTCAATAGCCTATAATAAATCATAATGGAAAAGAATATGAAGAAGAATGTATAAAATATATGCATAACTGAGTCACTTTGCTGTACAGCAATAATTAACACAACATTATAATTCAACTATACTCCAATAAAAAATACATTAAAAAAAAACTTACAGAGAAACTCCAGATTCTTCTAACTGGTTCATCAGGTTTCCAAGGATAAATTTTGATGGGGTGCAGGGAATCACCTTAATTTTCCTCAAAAAGACAGAGCAAACCAGTGCCTATGAAGAGATGAGGAAAAATAAATAAATTTTACGTGTAATAATCAAAAATTATACTATAATATGTTAACTGTAAACCCAACCCATAATAGATTGTTCAAGTCTAGAATTATGAAATGAATGTTGCTTGTTATTACTCCCCGAACTTTGCCAAAATCCGGCTTCAACATGCACAGTGGGCACCTACCTTCACCAGGCCAAATCTATACCCAGAACCCTGGGCAGCTGATAAGAGCTGACCTAGATCTCAGGTTTAACAGGTTTTTTTCTATGACAATTCACAGATAAAGAATTAGGTCTGCAGAAGGTAGCTACCAGGCTTGATTCAAACAGGAACCAATACTCCAGGGTAACACCAAGGCTTCATAGGACTAGGAAATTAAAGACCGGTGCTACAGCACACAAACAGAGGAGGCCCTGGGCAAAGATAGCAAAATATACATGCAGGTATATGCACCAGGAAAAATAACAGTGAGATTTCCCACAAAGGATACATAAAATATTCAAGGTATGCTCTGAAGTTTATAAGGCAGGCTGTAAAAAAGAGAGAAATTCCACACTTCTATGTTTTAAATTTGGTCTTGGTAGAACATATATTGAGTATGGTACCAAGTGCACACATTCGTAAAAAAGAAAAATAACACAGTTCACCAAAAAATGAGCATGGAATTCACTTTATCAGCATTTTTAAACACAGCTCTTAATATCTAAATATAGGCTTTCCATGCCAAAGTGGAGACAGATGTGCTTTAATATAATATCCTGATGTTTGTCTATTTCCTGATGACCCTCAGACTTCTAGGGTGGGCTTCTACTTTCCTTTTGAAACAGATGTTGGTAAATGTCTATCTCAAAACCAACAATCCTGATCTACAGGGAATCCAACCAATTTTTTCTTCCTTCTTTCAAATTTGCATTAGCCAGATCCCATTCTTTGTCAGTAGCTATGACCATAGACTATACTCAGAAAATAAAGTAAAAATACTATGACAATTCAAAATGAAAGCTTTAATTTCAAGCTTCTATAATGCACTAACCTAAACATAGTGCCAGAGCCAACTCAAGAAAAGTGTAATTTTCCCTTTTATCCCCCCAAAACTGGATATTCAATAAATGCAGCTTTATATAAAGATGTGTAATAACTGGGCTAACCAAATGTTGCCTAGCAAAAAGCCCATTAAAGCATTAATCAAGAAAAATGGCTTGAAGCTAGCATGTTATAGTTTCGGCAGAAGCATTGTTAGCCTCTACAGGACACTAAAATGGCAGTTTGTCTCTAAATTACTATTTCTTAAATGCTTGAAAACACTTCAACTCTCTTCAATACGCAATCATTTTCCTTTGGAATTTTGTTTATAGTCTTGTTAACAGACTTTTATTTTCCCCAAAACAACTTTTGCAAAAAAGCCAACTTCATGACCTTTGTACAAATATCACAAATTCTAATTACTCAACTACAAATCAACACAATTTTACCATAATGTCTCTATGATGTCAGAAAATTATTAATAAATCAAATCCTTTTTAAAAATGCAATCAGGAACTCATTAAAAGAAATCGTGATCATTCCAAGCATTTTTTACCATGCAGATAATCATCTTTGAGTGGACTTTTAAATTCAGACCTTCAGCAATGAATTATTTTTAGAAATGTATTATTTTTAAAAGGACAACCCTGTAATTTTGACTCATGAAGACATCACACATCTACATGTTTCCTTATAATGTAATGCTCTATGAATAGCAAAAAATACTTTGAAAACTTCAAATATTGAACATTATAAAAGGATAATCATGCATAAAATTCTTTTTTTAATTATAATTTTGAAAAGCTAAAGACTTTCCACTGTTAAACTGCTATGGCAGGGAAGCTATAGCTTATTATTCCTAAAGATTAATTTTATGCTCTTTAGAAAAACTTACTAAACCGAGAGTGTCATAAAATCTGGCCCTTTAACTAGGGATTTTGCACTTGTAAAAAAAAAAACTAATTCAGAAGTCAAAAGAGAGTAAAATTTTTCTAAACATGGAATATGATAGGAGAAATAATCATCTTACAGGTAGAAACAAATCTGGGGACTCCTCAAAAAAATCAAACACAGCATTACCACATGATCTAGCAATTTTACTTCTGAGTATATATCCCCCCCCAAAAACTGAAAGCAGGGACTCAAGCAGATATTGAACCATACCAATGTTCTTAGCAGTATTCTTCAAGTCAAAAGGTGGTAACAACCCAGATATCCACTGACAGATGAATAGATAAACAAAATGTGGTATATACATACATTGGCATATTATTCAGCTTTTACAAGGAAATTCTGACACACATTACACATAGATGAACCTTAAGGAATTATGATGAACAAGGTAAGTCAGTCTCAAAATGACAAACTTTATATGATTTCACTTATATGAGGCATGCAGAAAACCTAGAGAAGTCAAATTCATAGAGACAGAAAGTAGAATGGAAGTAGCCAAGGGCTGGGGGAAGGGGTGACTGGGGACTGTTGTTTACTAGGCATGGAGCTTCACTGATGCAAGATGAAAAGAGATCTAGAGATGGATGGCGTGATAGTCGCCTAACAATAAAGCACTTAAAGCCATTGAACTGCTCTTCTAAAAATGGTTTAAAAAGGTAAATTTCATGTTACATATATTTCACCACAACAAAAATGTGTGGCATTTTCAGCTGTGATCATAATCAGTGATTTTTAAATTGGAGCTGGATTTCAAGGAAACGCAGATTCCTAAAAAGTAGTCAGCACAGTGTCACAGCAAACTGTCAACCCTCAACAGACCTCCCCTGATGTCCAAGACACTAGTAGTACTACCTTGTGAAGCTGGACTAGGCAACACAGGGAAGGGGTTAATTTTATATTTCATCCTGTTCTTTTTCTCAGCAGAAGACCATTCTACATATGGTTACTCTTTGATAGTGAGTGTCTGACTAAACTTGATGTACCCCTGATTTTTCTTTTTTTTACTACAACACTGTTTTTAAAAATAAAGGAAAGAAGAAAACAAGGAAGGTTGGAAGGAAGGGAGGGAGAGTGGAGAGGGAAAGAGGGATTATTCAGAGGAGAGTTTAATTTTAATAAAATGTCTAGGTGAGGGAAGGGAACTTACACATTCATTTAAATAAGGGGCAAGAAACAAGATCATCTGTACATTTAATTCCAAAACCTCAACTATAATTATTCAGTGCTATGTAAGAATATCAGCTTAATCAAGAGTCTTAAATTGTGTGAAAAAGAAAACTGCCAAGTCATTACATTCTCCTATGCAAGAGATGTGAGACACTTAAGCTAAATATGGAGTTAAAGTTGAAAATATGACCTCATCACCTCACATTAAATATTGAGTGTTCCTCATAACATGATGTCAATTGATGAATATTGAATTTAAAGTAACAGAAAGTAAGTTGAAAGATAGCATAGCATATAGAGAAGGTGTTTTTAATGCTAAATTATTAGATATATAAGGACTGTGATTTTGCAAAGTGTCTGGAGTCTATTTGGATAAATTGGAAAAAGACTCTAGTTCAATAAAATAGTATGTAGTTGAACACATGAAAAAGAAACTGCAGTCGATTCTGATTTTTAAACCTCCAGGGATAGAGAGAAATGAGACTGACAATATAGATGGAGTCTCATGATGCTACATGAATGAACACATTAAACTATTCACAACCCATCATTTGGCATCAAAAAGTCCCAAATTACGTGAAGAGCAATTTTGAGCCAGTGAGCATGAAAATAAGCCCAAAGAAAATCTGTACTTGGTGATTACATTAAGCCTCACATTGAAGAGAACCACCTAAGAAATTCTAACTTTTACTAAGTATACTAGAAAATAGGAATTGCAGAGAATATACACAACATGTATAAAATGAGTGACAACATATTTTAAAAGCTTATATACTAGACTCAGTCATTTTAAAATCTGCCTTTAAAAATAAAATTGAGGGTTAATTTGAGATTTATTATGAGTAAGAAGTACAACAAAAGCAGAAAATGCTCAATTTCTAAAGGTCAAAAAAAAAATCACTGGAAAGAATTTGCTGTCTCTATATAGGCATCAATTTGCAAAGAATTATCTAATTTTTTAATTTGGTATGGATATATGTTGATACTCGTAAATTGCAAATTCTTGATTAAAGGGAACCGTGTGGCTCACATATTTTTTAAAAGCATAAGAAAAATGGAAACTATAACTTTCAAAACATTATTCCAAATGCAACTGTTAATTTAAAACAATTACTCTGATGAAAAGTAATTTTAAAATCCCAAGCAATAGCAAAGCAATTCAGGCATTTATTAAAACAAACTGTTTCAGATAAAATAATATAGCTGCTCTTGGCATAATTATAAAGTTTGTTTAGGGAATAATACAGAATTATATGGGGGAGGGCATTAATGTAATTCTGATATAGCATTTCATAAAATGTTATCTGAAGCAAATTTAAATTAGCTTATAAATAAACATTTCCAAATAAATTAAGTATTGGCTAAACTATTTTAAACAAAGGAAATTGATAAATGGCCCGGTATCCAATTGAGACAAGATAGTTGGCAGAATATCTATTCTTTTTGGTCTCAATAAAAATTTTATTAATGACTTGGAATACAGAATGAGCATTAGGTTATTGATATTAATAGAAGTTTTGTTTTGAGTAGGGAAAGATTGTGCTCAAATGCACAAAGATCTGAAGGAATTGGATATAAAGCCAGAAAATGATAAGCTACAGTCAATATAGAAAAATGCAAGCTACCATAGCATGAGAAAAAGAATTTGAAGCTAATTTAATTCCATGAGAAACCATGGGAATTGGTAATGTCAGAGACTACAGGGAATAGTAGAATAATAAGCAAACACTTAAAGAATGATAGGAATAAAAGCTGGCCAAAGTTCTCTAAGTGCCCCATCTGTCTCTACTTGTGGCAGTCTGCCATAGGTAGATGGCAAGGACTAGATAAGGTGAGTGTGATAGGCATTACCTAATATACAGCCAGACCACTACTATCACAAACAGTGGGAAGAGAAATGGTGAAATATATAGCAGAAGCCCATGGTTGCTGAACCCTGCCTCACATCAACCTCTGATTTTCTTGTTTTAATTGAGGGTCCATAGAAACAGAAATGAATTCTGTTGCTGTTAATAATAATGAAATGAGATGGGCTAGATGGAGCACCAGGCTGAGAGTCAGCAAATCTTGCACTGAACAGTCTGCACTTCCTGCTTCACACAATGAAGTTGTTGAACTGTAACACTCCTAAGGTCTTTCCCACACTAAGTCTACAAGGGGGATACTTTGGTCTTTAGAAAATAAGCTGTATATAGAACAAAGAGCCTGTAGCAAATTTGTAGAATGTATTACTCTGATAGAAGAGGCTGAATACATAAGAAGATTCAAGAAAAAATTTAAGCCTTTGAATTCTTACTCATAGCTAACACAAATTGAGAGTTTCTCATTGCTAGGCACTGTGCTGAGTACTTTATGTAGATTAACTCATTTAATGCTTAGAAGAATTCTTCAACATCAGCACCAAGTCACATCCTCACTCCCAAATTCCTCAAATCCCTCCTCTCAGTTCCACCAGCTTTAAAGTGAACATTGTAGAAAGCCACAGGATAACAGCCCAGTTCTCCAGTTTGTGCCATTTATGTCATTTTGATATTTGACACCCTTCAAATGAAACTCTTTAGTGAGAAGATAGTGGGAAAAAAACAATGCTTGAAATGCTGTTGTGGATATTATGTGTACTGATACAGAAGATAATTGGTTTTAAATCAGCTCCATATTTGTCTTGCATGAAAAATCCTTGCTCATCCTTGAGATAAGTCATTAAATTTCCCCTCTTTTTCTATCATCCTCCTATACAAACACACATACACTGACTCAAATACATTCACACACAACCACATACCTTACACTATTTTTCACCCAGATCTAAAGAGAATGGCAAAGCCACCCTCTATACTAACAGAGGATAATTCTCTCCCCAAATAGAATAGAAGAAAATCCATTCAAAGAGTTTCCCATTCTGAGATTCTATTAACTATGCATTGAGAGAAAACCCAAATCCTTGGGTTATTCTGAACTTTTCTTCATGTAAGTCTTCACCTACGTGGAAAAGCTGGATGAGAGTATCTCTGGGAGAAGATGAGGCCAGGACTGTGAGGCAGGTCATGGAGAGAGTGAACATCCCATGCAATCTCTGGAAGACAGGCCACCACTATGGGGTGGCTGTCCACTGGTAAGGTGATGCTACCCATGAGTTTGTGATTGAAAGAGGAGAGATGGAGGGGAACAAGAGCTCCAGGATGAAACCCAGAAAAGAAGCCATCTGCAAGAGAATGTTCCCTGAAAGTATGCGGAGTACGAAATACAGCACATTTCTTTCTGAAAGTTATTATTCCTAAGAATGCTCCTTTGAGCATGAACCCATGAAGAGTTATAACTGGATTTTCTCTGACTGATTTTCCATGGATTCTAATATATGCCAATAGAAAAATGCTTATATAAACAGAATGGAACGGCATTTTATTCTACAATGAACCAGCCCAGATAATTAAAAAATAAACAAAAACAAAAAAAAATCTTCTCTTTGCCTATTTGCATTAAGCATATTTTCACTCTCATTTTGCCTGGCTGCAAGTCAAGATCTTTACAAACTACCTTTACTAGCATTCATTTTCATAGCACTTATTACAAAGTACTATTTTGTAGGCCCCTTGAAAATTTTGTATAACCCGAAGTCTATAGTATGTTCTCTTGTCCTTTGAAAATCCAGGAAAAATTGGTTTGAATCTCCCGATTCTGTGGCCAAGGACGGTCCAGATTCCACCCCTAGTGTTTCCACAAAGCCCCTTAAGGGCCGACCTCTTGTGACAGCCTCCTGGCTGCCAGCTGCTGCAGGCTGGCTTTGTGCTGTGCTACCTGTACTTGAACCCCATGCCCTCCTTTGGCCCCTTCATCACCTTCTTTACTGAAAGTATTGGAAGGGGGATGGAGGGAGCATTTCCATCTCAGAAATTCCAATGGAAACACTGGCATTACAGTTCTTAATAGTGCTGCAGCCCCTCCATCTTTGGGGCCCAAGACCCTTCACCCCACACTCTGTCTGCAGGCCTTTGGTCTGGTGATGTCTTCCTCACCTATCAGGCACCATTTCTCTTGCCTTCCTTGACTGGCACCAGCCTGCTCCCCAGCCTTGCATCTCATCTTCTGCCTGTAATTGTTACAAAAATGATGGCACCTTTTCTTGACAAAGAAAGTTACTTCATGGGGAATTCCCTGGCTTCCCAGTAGTTAGGACTCTGCACTTCCCCTGCTGAAGTTCCCAGGTTCAATCCCTGGTCACAGAACTCAGATCCTGTCAGCTGTGTGGTGCAGCAAAAAAAAAATAAGAAGGAAAGAAAGAAAGAAAAAGGTATTTCATGAAGAGGAATTTGGGTGCCAGCCATTAAGATTAAACAATTCCATTTCCCTTACTAGAGGAAAGAAATGAGGGTAACAAACGTTACAAAGGAAAGGGGAGTTGACTGTAGGAAGTTGGGGAACTTCTGGTCACCATTCCTTGATGTAAACTCAAGGTGGACTGGACTCAACAGGACTGACCACCCAGGGCCTAAAAGGGCTTTAAGTGAGATGCAGACACTCAGGTTTCTCCCTGACTCAAAGTGACCAATCCAAAGCCATGGCACTATGCCCAAAGGCTTGTGCTGTAGACATCTTTTTAAAACTTTTTTTAGGTGAGAGACATGAGCCCCAGACCTTTCCCTTTGCCTATTTTAATCTTTGATTTTCTATGCAGTTCGACACAAGGTGTTGCTCTCCTAATACTGCAAACCCACTGCTGTAAATATCAACATGGAGAATAGTTTTGAAAAGTATTAGGCATTATGGCAAGAGTTTATCAGAAACTGGAAAGGTGGTAACTATCTGTTGAAAGAGAGAGAGAGAGAGAGATGGAGAGACAGAGAAAGAAGAGAGGGAAACACCTGAAAAGAAGATAATGCCCTCAAAACAACAGCATCCAAGCTTCAAACAGCAGTGCACTACCTTCTAATTTCAATTTGACGTGTGCAGAATTCTTTCTTTTCCAATGCCAAATCCTGAATGAAGCATGCAATGAAAATTACTGCCTGAAACCTGGTGATAGCATTTAATCCTCTGGCAACACATTAGAAAGGCTTTCAGCTTTAAACTGAGGACTGCCACACTGCAGCTTTGCTCATGAAATTATTTATTCATGCCTTTGTTTATAAAGTCCTTTTTTATATGCTTTCTGTCAACTAAGGATGGGCTGGAGCATTTATGTGCTCAGTCTGATAGAGCCCACATTATGAGGCTGGAAGTCTGATACCTGGCACAGAATTTCAGCCTGGAGGGAGCTGGCCATCTGCTTGTGTGGTTTCAGCATCAGGAAATTGTGAGGACTGTGGCAGGTTGGGGCACCTAGGTGACCAGAATAACAGTGTGTGGGAAAGGTGATGAGGGAGAAAGGTGATATCAGAGCATTTGGAAGCTTCTGGCAACTAAATCCCAAATGTCTAGGGCAGTATGTACAGGAGGGGAGAAGAAGACTTGAAGGATGCAGGATAAATCTCTCCATAAACCAATATCAGTGATCTTTAATTAGTGGCAATATGTGCATACTAGGGCTGACTTCTCTTTTGTGAAGGTGAAAAAGGTGAAGGGAGAGGATATTGATTTGCTGAGCAAATTAAAAGTAGAAGCAGATGACAAAGGAAAATTTACATACTCAAGGGACCAAATTGATTCAAGTCACTTCAGTATGTATTTATGTGCATGCAGTTCATGTCTAAGGAAAGGGAAGGCTGCAGCGGGAACAGAAACTTAATAAGATCATTCTAATCCACTCATTAAAATAGGACTATGAGTATATCCTAGTATATATAAAGAGTCAAACACAACTTAGTGATTAAACAACAACTAGCGTATAATACTCAAGTAGCTTATCCCTTCCCTGACCTTTCTGACTTGGTCAATTCCTACTGTTAAGAATTTTCATTTTACCATATAACCTCTTTCCCTCAACACTTATCACAGTGCTTATCACTTAAGAATTTAATTTTGTGTGTCTGTGAATGTTTATATTCCAAGAGATTCCACAAGGGATTGTATATTTTCCATTCAGCTAGTACCTACAGAGAACCTAGCACTTCCTACTGAAAAAATACTATGAATGCAATAAAATTAAATATCTTTTAAATATTTTAATTTAGACTTTCCACTAAATATTGGTTATAATGAAATTACACTAAAGGGTGTGCAAATCACCAAAATGATAACTTACTGAGAGGAAAAAATTATTCTGGTAAAATAATGATAATCATAGACAATGTTAAGATCCTTTTGCTTTTAATAATGGTAAAATAATAAAAGAAAATAAAGCTCAAAAGTCTCTAATAGCATGGTTATATAATCACCTTATAGCATAATCCAATGAGCTAAGTTTTCACCAGAATTAAGCCAGTCATAAATTCTTTGATCCTTATTGGCAAAGAAAATGTATTGCTTTTTTCTCTATTGAACTATGGAAAGAGATCTCCTGTGCACCATCCATTACCTCCACACTACAGCATCTTGCTTTGCTTCAGCCCACTGCCTTCTTTCTGCTCTCTGAACACTCCAAGCCTGTCCCACCTCAGAGGGTTTGTACCTGCTGTCCCAAACCTTTGTAGAGCTTGTGCTTTATCTGCCTCCTGGTCACCCAGAGAGGCCTTTTCTGACAGTGCTAATGATGCCTACCCCCACTTACCTGCTAGCAGGTCCTTGCTTTACTTGCTTACTGCCTCTTATCCTCTATCTAACGTTATCCTCATCGATTTGCAGGCTTATTTTGGGTCTCCTCCAGAAGAATGCAAGGACCCTGAGAGTAGGGAACTACATCTGTCTTTACACATTTATTACCCCCAATGCCAACCATGGTGCCTGGTATATAGTCAGCGCTTTATAAATATTTACAGAATGAATGAATAGGAAAACAGATGAGGGACTAAGTGAACCATTTTTATTACATAACATCAAAAGAGTTTGATAACATATTCTTGGATGGAGTGAGATAATGGTGTGTAGATTTCCTATTAAAGTGTCAGCTGGGCTGTCCAGCTATCTAGGCATCTAATTACTTAGGTCAGCATGTATGGTGTACTTCAGTGTACGCACACATTTCTTTCTTTGGTTCTCACAACAATCCCTTAAGTAGGCAGGGCAAGGACAGAAGCAGGATCACTTATGTTTTTACAAATGAAGAAACTGCGTTCAGAAAGGTTAAATTATTTTCCCATGTCATACACATAACAGGCAACAGGGCTGTGTCTCCAGCCCAGTCTTTTGTAGTTTTCCCGCTGTACCAGACAATGTTTGTCTCTCACGTTTTCAAACAAATCCCTCGTTTATTTAGTTATTCTTTCAAGAAACCTAAATCAGATACCTGCTATTGACTGGGAAGGACTCTCTTGGGCACCATCCAGTAATAAAGCTGTGCAGGTAACAATTTCTCTCTGGAGAATCAAGATGCACAAATGATTCACCAACCTGAAGACATTTAGGTAACATGCCTTATTCCTTATTATCTGGAAAACTTTAATGTTATAAAGGTAGGAAAACCTGCCAGCTTGAATAATATTGGGATTAGTCTCCAGAAAAATTGACTTTGTGGCTCTCCTTGGAAAGGTGGATACAACTGCAATAGGAGAAAAGAAAAGAGAGGACAGTCTAAGCAAAGGAAGCAAAATGAAACAGGAAAATATTATTATTTTCAGAAATTAATAAAGCGTTAATCAAAGGAAAATGTTTGAATAGAGGGGAAACAGTGGAGGTAATAATGGGATTAATAATAAATGACAATTGTTATTTGGTGCTTTTAACATGTGGGAGTGGGTTCTTGTGAGTCTTGTAAAATGCTAAGACAGTTGCCATAGAAATACAGTGGTCACTATGCCACAGGGGAAGCCAGGCACCTCAGATGGCGGAGAGGGAGGGGCAAGAAGACGGTATCCTGAAGCCCCAAATTCAAATTAACAAAGATCTGTGGCCAAATATATTCATTTTTAAAGCTTGATTATTGTATGAATTAAATGTTTGGTATGAAATACCTATTTTTTTGGTACCCAGAGAATCTTAATTGAAGTTTCATGAAGGTAAAAGTGAGAGAAATATTCATATTTGCTTGGAAAAGACAGGAAATATTTCATGATTATTATTTAGTCAGTGAGATTTTATAGCTGTATATCTAAATATATCTATAGAGAGACATAGGACAGAGACACACACACCACTGCACTACTGCTGCCACTGATACATGAAAGGACAGTTTAGGCCTTGACAGCATTCTTCTCATATATTGGGATACATTCAAATTCCCTCTTTACAATAGAATCTAATATTTTAATATCAAACTTGAGTTAACCAAACTTGTCATTCATTTACATTAGTGGAACATTTACAAGGTGATCTAAGAGGTGGGTGGTGAGAGGTTTTTACATTAGAAATATGGTTTACACAGAGTGAGTAGATGGGTCCACATATTTCATACACAACACCATATTTGCATTACATTTCTTGGTGTTTTGTTAAATATCAATAACGGGGCTATTTTATTATAGATGAAATTTTCTTATTATTGTGGTTATCAGGAGTATAGACTATGGAGTCAGAAGGAAATGAATTCACATTCCAGCACCGTCACATATTGTGTGATCTGGGGAAACAATAATTACCTTTCTCACTGGGTTATTAAGAAAAAATGAATTAAAATTCATGTACAGTGTTTTGAACAATATCTTGCACATATTAGCCCCTTAACAATGATACACATTAATAATAACAATAATAGTTACCTTAAAAAAAACGATGATCACTTCTTGAGTAACTAGTTTGTTCAATTAAATACATTATTTCTAATCTTTGCAAAAATGCTGTGTGTTAGACAATATTATCACACTTAACAACAACAACAAAAAAACCCCGAGACTTATAAAGATTTATAAGCGTACCAAAATTACTCCAATGGTAAGTGGAGGAGCTGAGCTTTGACCCATAATTGACCTACTTTATTGTTTTCCGTTTTTTGACTCTGCTGTGGCTTTAATACCATGAAGTATCTCAAGTGCCTCAATAAGGCTTTCTTTCCTTTTATCTGGAATAATGGCTCATAAATATTATGACATACAAAAAACTCAAATGCACCATTTACTGAACAGAACTTAAGAAATCTAACAAAGGAAATAAAAGAATACTGTGCAAGGTAAAGCTTGTGCAAGTAAGCAAACAAAGACACAAAAATAATTCTTAGCTGGTGGACCATCTGATAGTCATTTATATCTGGCACTGGTATAAATGAATAGAAAACAGTTTCCTGGTTATATTATGGTTAAATTATTTGCGTACTACATTATCATCACTTTATAAGCAAGATAGTCCAAATTTGACCATGCCGAGATGAGTAAGTCACTCAGTATTCATCACTGGTGAGGATAAACACTTCCAGACTGATTTTAAAATATTATCAAATGCCAGAATAAAAAAATCTGAAAAATGTAACAGGGAGCATTACTGATTCTTCTTGATTCTTCACAATAGAGAATCAAGACCATGTAATCTTCACTTCATTGCAATTAACTTTAGGTCACCTTTAAAACCTAAGATGAATATTTTGTGGGTGGCATAATTTATTCCAATAAAACCTCATTTATTTACTATGTTATTTGGAGACCAATTAGGCAGCACCTCCCTGAGAGGCAGTGTGTTCTGATGGTTAAGAAGACAGACTTGGGTTCCCACTGTGTTTTTACCGTTTACTAGCTGTTATATTATACACATTAACTTTCTAAGCCTTCATTTTTTCCATCTGTGTTAAAGTGACGATAAAAGAATCTACCTCATGGAGTTATCATAAAGATTAAGGAAGAGAATATATGTGAAGCCCTTATTTCAGTGCCTGGCCAGAATAACTCTTCAATATTTATTTGTGGTTGCTCTTCTTATTATGTAAAAGTAGAATGATACAGCAGAAGCATATGAGATTTGGATTAAGACAAACTTTGGATAGGATGTACAAAGCCTCATTCAATTACTATTTATGAAACTAAGCAAATACATAACTGTATTCCAGGAAGAGACTGTTGGAAAGGTTGGATTCTTTACTAGATAGGTTAGAAGGGTAAAGCCAGGGTGGATCTGAGGGAGGGGAAGTAGTTCTTTTTCAAGAAAGTCATGATAATGTACAAATTATAGTAATAAATTTTAATCCTAGCAAAGATATTCAACTTTTAAACAAGACTAAAATGTTCCCCCCAAAGACCAGAAAACTGGCAGAAAAAAGAGATTATTGATTCACACAGTTAATGTGCACCATTGAGAATCACATTCAGTTGTTTGAATTGTTGATATTCTAAGACATGCTCCACAAATTTCTAAGACGTGCTCCATAACCCCAACAAGCCTAGAAAGAATACATGTCAAAAATTATAAAGGATTGGAGATTTTACTCTACTTGTGAGCTAACAAGTTAGCCGACTACAGTTTCACGGCTGTTGGTGGAAGACACAAGACTCCTGGATCAGAGATGGACAAATGATTACTCACTGCAAGAGCAGTCGCCAGAGAACTAGCATTCATTTGTGCCAGTTCTTCAAGGCCCAATTCCCAATTCTAAGACCATGTGAAGAGGGACTAATAACACCTGCACACATAGTACATTGAATTAAAAGAGAGGAATCCTGAGCTGAAGGAATCTTTTATAACAGGTAGAGAGAGTGCCTGCCCTTTTTCCCTGAGGCAGACATAATCATTAATATACTGGACAAGAAGCAAGCCTGCACTTTGCTTGAGTGGGAAGCACTGTCTTTCAGGTTTATCACCAACAGTCTTGGAAAAGTTGTCCAGAACAAAGGACAGCCAGCATGTCTGCTCATAAGACATACAGAAATGTGAGACCCATGGAGAATTGTTGCCCAAAGATACCACAGACAATGTAAATAAAAACTTCTCAAGTCATCCTTGTTAGAAAAGAAAAAGTCACTTAGAGAAATCTCTTTAAGATTGTGAAACCTATATATCAAGCTTCATTTCCCCACTCTGACTTCCTGTTGCCCAAAGCTCTACTCATCACTGCAGGAGTCAACACTAACAATTTACTTAACGTCAGCTTCGCTGAGCCAGAAAACACCCCTTCTGATCTGCCAGCTGGTTTGGGGCCTGATGCTCTGCATCCTCACAGCTGCCTCGACTGTGTTCTTTGTAGTGGGTGAGTGATACCCACGATAAAGAAAAATGATGGGTAATTTCTTTCTCTTAAACCCTGTTCTCTACCGACACACTGTGAAAAGTCAAGAGGATGGCTTATTTCAACCCACGCTACAATTGCACCATTGTTGTCGGAGGAACATAGTGTCACAGTCCTACTGGGAGTCTCCATGGGGAACCCCGGCTTACATGGCTCCCTGGGGACGGCAGCAGGAGCTTGCAAGAAGAGACAGATCTCTCAACCTGCCCTGCAGCTGCTTCCTTAGAAGAGGAAGATTGTGAGATAGAGATGGTCTATGGTTCTTTTTCAGGGATCTCCTTTCATCATTAGATTTCCCAGTCCTTCTCATCAGGAGTCATTCTTGGAAAAGCATCAAACAAATTTTACCTTAGTGTGGCTCAAGGCAGTCTCTTGCTTGGGTGAGGATGGGTGAGGGGGAAACTTGAGTTTTAAGCCCATTCTCCTCATGAAGAAGTAAGTCACTGTCTCCAGCTAAGAATAGTCATAATAAACCCTTGCATTGCATTTGCCAGGTACCAGGCACTGTTCTAAGGGCTTGGCATATAGTTACACATTCAATCAAGGTTATTATCCTATTATCAATGAGGAACCTGAGGTACAGAGATATTATTAACTCCAAGGTCACACAAATAATAAATGGCAGAACTAGGATTTGAACCCAGGTAGTCCAACAGCAGAATCTGGGCTCTTGGCCACTAACAAGACAGTGTGGGGATTAAGAGAGTATTACCCATATAAGTCAGAAGGTGACACCCTATAGGTTGAACTCAAGTAGAGCTTATCGGTAAATTAGCTCAGTTCAGTTGCCCAGTCTTGTCCGACTCTTTGCGAACCCGTATATTGCAGTATGCCAGGCTTCTCTGTCCATCACCAATTCCCAGAGCTTACTCAAACTCATATCCATCAAGTCAGTGATGCCATCCAACCATCTCATCCTCTGTCATCCCCTTCTCCTCCTGCCTTCAATCTTTCCCAGCATCAGGGTCTTTTCAAATGAGTCAGTTCTTAGCATCATGTGGCCAAAGTATTGGAGTTTCAGCTTCAGCATCAGTCCATCCAATGAATATTCAGGGTTGATTTCCTTTAGGATGGACTGGTTGGATCTCCTTACAGTCCAGGAGATTCTCAAGAGTCTTCAACACCAAAGTTCAAAAGGATCAATTCTTCGGTGCTCAGCTTTCTTTATAGTCCAACTCTCACATCCATACACGACTACTGGAAAAATCATAGCTTTGACTAGACAGACCTTTGTTGGCAAACTAATGTCTCTGCTTTTTAATATGCTGTCTAGGTTGGTCATAACTTTCCTCCCAAGGAGTAAGTGTCTTTTAATTTCATGGCTGCAGTCACCATCTGCAGTGATTTTGGAGCCCCAGAAAATAAAGTCTCTCACTGTTTCCATTGTTTCCCCATCTGTTTGCCATAAAGTGATGGGACCAGATGCTATGATCTTAGTTTTCTGAATGTTGAGCTTTAAGCCAACTTTTTCATTCTCCTCTTTCACTTTCATCGAGAGGCTCTTAAGTTCTTCACTTTCTTCCATAAGGGTGGTGTCATCTGCATATCTGAGGTTATTGATATTTCTCCCGGCAATCTTGATTCCAGCTTGTGCTTCATCCATCACGGCATTTCTCATGATGTACTCTGCATATAAGTTAAATAAGCAGGGTGACAATATACAGCCTTGACGTACTCCTTTCCTGATTTGGAACCAGTCTGTTGTTCCATGTGCAGTTCTAACTGTTGCTTCTTGACCTGCATACAGATTGCTCAGAAGGCATGTCAGGTAGTCTGGCTTCCCATCTCTTTAAGAATTTTCCACAGTTTGTTGTGATCCACACAAAGGCTTTGGCCTAGCTAATAAAGCAGAAGTAGATGTTTTTCTGGAACTCTCTTGCTTTTTCGATGATCCAGTGGATGTTGGCAATTTGATTTCTGGTTCCTCTGCCTTTTCTAAATCCAGCTTGAACATCTGGAAGTTCACACTTCACGAACTGTTGAAGCCTCTCTTGGAGAATTTTGAGCATTACTTTGCTAGCGTGTGAGATGAGTGCAATTGTGCAGTAGTTTGAACTTTCTTTGGCATTGCCTTTCTTTGGGATTGGAATGAAAACTGACCTTTTCCAGTCCTGTGGGCACTGCTAAGTTTTCCAAATTTGCTGGCATATTGAGTGCAGCACTTTCACAGCATCATCTTTGAGGATTTGAAATAGCTCAATTGGAATTCTATCACTTCCACCAGCTTTTTTCATAGAGATGCTTCCTAAGGCCCACTTGACTTCACATTCCAGGATATCTGGCTCTAGGTGAGTGATCACACCATTGTTGTTATCTGGGTCATGAAGATCTTTTTTGTATAGTTCCTGAGTATTCTTGCCACCTCTTCTTAATATCTTCTGCTTCTGTTAGGTCCATACCATTTCTTTCCTTTATTGCATCCATCCTTGCATGATTGGTAAATTAATGGCTTTTTAATGTGTATGGTAAGGAACAAACTTGAGTTTAGAATGGATGAATGTTAACTCCAGTTAAAAAACAGAGATAGCAACAGCTATTTCAGCCCAGATATAAGGTAACAGAAGTCATCCATCAAAAGTGACTAGCACTAAGATCCCTTAAAAATAAACCATTACTAGGGTAGAGCTGAGTTTTATTTTTCAAATATTTGGAACTACATTCCTAAAACAATAACAAATTAGACCTCCATCAAGCACATGGTAATTGAAGCTCAAAGCTCATAAATCATCATCAAGAGGCCAGAATGCCATATTGCACCTGGCTTGTTCCCTTCTGAAGGGACAGCTGCAGTGCACCCATCCTTCCCACTTCCAAGACAGGGCACCACTCATCTTTCAGAAATTATTTGAAAAGGACTGTCCCAGATCAGGGGTCAGGGACAATCAGATGGTACTGAAATTATCTCATTTTGGAACATCAGACCTACCAATTTTCTATTGTTTTTCCTTATTTTCCTGAAATGACACTTTAGAAATCCTTCTTTGCTACATTCACACTTATTCTCATCAACACCCAAAGTTCAAAAGTGACTTGATGAAAGTTATTAAAAGGTGTATTTCTAATGCTTATGTAACCATGTCATATATGGAGTTGGCAACCTCCTCCAAGTGTTTACTGTCCAAAATTTACAGTTTCTAACTTCATTTATCATTTGTGGTTCATTCAGCATTTATTTGGCAGCAGGTAGAATCTCATGATTGCCCAGACCCTGCTGTCACCTCCTACATTCATTCACACACACATACACACACACACACTTAAAATTACAGAAATCAAAGACATCTTATAGGTTAGCTTACACTGCTCGTTTTACAGATGAGAAAACTGCAGTCCAGAGATATTATGTCTAGCTGCTCATTGTTTTAGGCTCCTTAGTTTCAAGCAACAGAACTTCATCGCAGACAAGTTAAAGTAAAAAAGAATAATTACTATAGGGATATGATGGGAATGCCTCTAGAAGCCCAAGGGCAGAAATACTGACAGCACAAAACCAGGTAGAATCAGGGATTCAGATCCTACCTGCAGCCTCAATTTCTCTTTCCTCTACTCCTGCTTCTCAATTGCACTTTTCTCCATTTCTCTTTCAACCTGCTTCCTTTCTTCTACAGATGAAGATCAAAGATTCCAGGGAATAAACTCACTGACCCAGGCAAACTCAGATGCCCAACCCCTGACAGTCACCCACAGCCCAGGTACATGGTCACACCGTAATATTACCGCTTTTACTACAGTAACATGGTTGGGAGAAAATTCCCAGAAAATGGACATGGGACAAAGCACTCTATGTGATTCCAGAATTTAAAACTCCTCACTCTTAGTTGAGTTGCCTTTTCTGCTTTGTCTCTCATCCCAATATCTGCAAATTAATAACTTAAACTTACGCAGCATCTGTCTGTACTATACTCATTCATGACTGTTACTTACTGACGGCCTTATATATGTGTTGTATGTTTTGTAATTATATAGTTGCACTGAATCTTCATGATAGCTTGGCAAAAGAGGTAATATTAACTTCATTTTACAAAATCTCAGACAGACTGGATGAACAGTAGCCAAACTTCAGCAACTAAAAGTTGAAGAAGAAGAAGACAAGAATAAGCCCAAAGAAGGGGGGTACAGTGGCAGAGGGAAATAAATTACATCTCCACTCAGAGCTTGAAGAGAAGAATGCCTGGAGGTAAACGTCAGCTCAAGACACCAAAACCACTGATTCACATAAAAGAGAAAAACTGTGAGTTTCTTTAAAAAAAATAAAAGAAAACATAGTCAAACCAGCCTTATAGAATTTGAAAGGCAGTATTTAAATTTTCTGGACCTCAAAATATCAATCCCATTCCACTATTATTTATCATTTATTCCACAGCAAGAAGGTCTAAAATAACAAGGAGAGTATTTCAGAGAAAGTATAGTCACCCTTCTTTATCTGTTGGGAAGTGGTTCTAAAATCTCCACAGATAGCAAAATTTGTAGATGCTCCATTCCTTATATAAAATGGTGCAGTATCTCCAAAAAACCTATGTACATTCTTCTATATACTTTAAATTATCTCTAGTTTACCTACCATACTTAATACAATGCAAATGCTATGTAAATAGTTGCCAGTATGCAGCAAATTCAAATTTTTCTTTTTGGAATTATTTAAAAAATATTTTTGATCCATGGTTGATTGAATCCATGGATGCAAATTCTGTAGATAGAGAGAGCCAACTGTATGTGTTTATTACTGTCAAAATTAGGAGTTAGAAGTCAACAGACTTTGTATGACTTTGCATACACTTGGATCGTAAAGGAATTAAGCAGGTTAGCCAAGTGTGAGTGACATACTGCTCACTCCAAGGTGCTTACTATGAAGGGTGGACAGGAGCATCAGTACAATGCAGGCCACTTGGAGACAAGTGACATTCTCAAGTTCTATCATCTTTAGATACCAGGGAACTGGGACCAGGCCACTCCAGTCCCCAAGGAGCCATGTGCTCCTCAGTGGCTATCCTGGGTATTCCAACAGAGCAATAACTAACTCCAAACACTCATGGATCAACTCAAGCATATTGCACAATATCTCATTTATGGAAGTAACCCCAGAAGGTAAACATTCTCATCTCTGTTTTACAGATAAAAGGCTGAGGCTCAGAGAAGTTAGACCACTTGTCCAAGGTCACAAAGGCAGGAACAGTAGGGTTATCTTCACGACACAGATAATCATGATGGTGTGATCACTCACCTAGAGCCAGACATCCTAGAATGTGAAGTCAAGTGGGCCTTAGGAAGCATCACTACAAACAAACTAATGGAGGTGATGGAATTCCAGTTGAGCTATTTCAAATCCTGATAGGTGATGCTGTGTAAGTGCTGCACTCAATATGCCAGCAAATTTGGAAAACTCAGCAGTGGCCACAGGACTGGAAAAGGTCAGTTTTCATCCCAACCCCAAAGAAAGGCAATGCCAAAGAATGCTCAAACTACCACATGATTGCACTCATCTCACACACTAGTCAAGGAATGCTCAAAATTCTCCAAGCCAGGCTTTAGAAATATGTGAATCGTGAACTTCCAGATGTTCAAGCTGGTTTTAGAAAAGGCAGAGGAACCAGAGATCAAATTGCCAACATCTGCTGGATCATCAAAAAAGCAAGAGAGTTCCAGAAAAACATCTATTTCTGTTTTATTGACTACGCCAAAGCCTTTGACTGTGTGGATCACAATAAACTGTGGAAAATTCTGAAAGAGATGGGAATACCAGACCACATGATCTATATCTTAAGAAACCTGTATGCAGGTCAGGAAGCAACAGTTAGAACTGGACATGGAACAACAGACTGGTTCCAAATAGGAAAAGGAGTACGTCAAGGCTGTATATTGCCACCCTGCTTATTTAACTTATATGCAGAGTACATCATGAGAAACGCTGGGCTGGAAGAAACACAAGCTGGAATCAAGATTGCCGGGAAAAATATTAATAACCTCAGATATGCAAATGACACCACCCTTATTGCAGAAAGTGAAGAGGAACTAAAAAACCTCTTGATGAAAGTGAAAGAGGAGAGTGAAAAAGTTGGCTTAAAGCTCAACATTCAGAAAACTAAGATCATGGCATCTGGTCCCATCACTTCATGGGAAATAGATGGGGAAACAGTGGAAACAGTGTCAGACTTTATTTTGGGGGGCTCCAAAATCACTGCAGATGGTGATTGCAGCCATGAAATTAAGAGATGTTTACTCCTTGGAAGGAAAGCTATGACCAACCTAGACAGCATATTAAAAAGCAGACATTACTTTGACAACAAAGGTCCATCTAGTCAAGGCTATGGTTTCTCCAGTGGTCATGTATGGATGTGAGAGTTGGACTGTGAAGAAAGCTGACAGCCGAAGAATTGATGCTTTTGAACTGTGGTGTCGGAGAAGACTCTTGAGAGTCCCTTGGACTGCAAGGAGATCCAACCAGTCCATCCTAAAGGAGATCAGTCCTGAGTGTTCATTGGAAGGACTAATGTTGAAGGTGAAACTCCAATACTTTGGCCACCTCATGCAAAGAGTTGACTCAATGGAAAAGACCCTAATGCTGAGAAGGATTAGGGGCAGGAGGAGAAGGGGACGACAGAGGATGAGATGGCTGGATGGCATCACCGACTCGATGAACATGGGTTTGGGTAAACTCTGGGAGTTGGTGATGGACAGGGAGGCCTGGCGTGCTGCAATTCATGGGGTTGCAAAGAGTCGGACACGACTGAGTGACTAAACTCAACTGAACTGAATCTTTTGGTTCCCACAGGATCTCTCTGGGAGACCGTCTCTTTCACCAGCAGGGCTGTCCTACCTTAGCCTCACCTGTCCCCTGCAGGAGGGTCTCCTCATGGCCCTCTCATCCCTGTTCTTAGTGGAAGAAAGAGAGAGAAAAAAGAAAGCAGAACACTCTAGAAAACTACTTCCTTGCCCTTTGAAGCTAATCCTCTCTTTCCAGTTTTCTGTTGATCACTTGCTACTCTTAATGCCACAGAGGGCCAGCTCATCACTTCACACCCTACTTTTGCTTTTATATACTTTATACATCCTTCACTCATTCTCTCTATTTCTTTCTCACCCTAAGTCTATTTCTGTGCCCCACTATATCTCACCCCACCTGCTCTGACAATGAACTAGAAGTGACCATGGCAGAGTAAGTGGGGGCTCTTACATTTTTCTAAAAAAAGTACTTATTTAATTTATTTGAATGCACCAGGTCTTAGTTGTGGCACGTGGAATCTTTTAGTTGCAGCATAAGAAAATTCAGTTACAGCATATGGGATCTAGTTCCCTGGCTAGGGATCGAACCCAGGCTCCCTGCATTGGGAGGACAGAGTCTTAGCCACTGGATCATGAGGGAAGTTCCTGGAAGCTCTCTCTGACTCTCCATCCCCACCCTCTGCCCTATAACATCCACTCCTTCCTTCCTTTATACTTCCCAGTACTCTCTCATCTTTTTGCCCCTTTTTATTTTCTTTAATTTAGCTCTTCTAAGCCTTTCTCCATTTTCTTACCACAATGGTCCCCCTCCCTGTGGTACTTCCTACCTTGAGGTTACTACCACTCTCCATCCCCCATCCACCTTCTAGCCATGACCTCTAGCATAGGATGGGCTGTGCATCCCAGCTCCTCTCTCTCCTCCCTATCCTGACCCCACCTGTGCCTCAGTCAGTCCATCTGAAGGTGGGTGCCTTCAAATGCTCTCTGGGATGAACCATAGTAACAAAAGAAAAATGGAACAGGAAACTGTAAAGATTTATGTATACAAATGTAATCCAGAAATGCAAATGTCTATTTTTTTAAAATTGACTTCAAAATTAAGGAAAATACTGAAGATTATGATACTTTTATTTCCAAATCTTCATGCCTTCCATAAAGATATATGAAATATTAAAATTACATTGCCACTAGGAACCTATTTTTTCCAATTATAGGCATTTTTATGCTTTCCATCACAAAAATAAAATCTAGTAATTCTAGTTTTCCAAGAGTTCCCCTTTTGAACAGGCTACATATTCCTCACAGATCAAATCTATGGTCATGCTTCTCTGAGTTCTTTAATCAATGTCTAAGTAGAAAAGGATGATTGTATTCAGAAGAAGCAGCAGTATGGGAGAGGGCAGGAAATCTGATGCCCCAAATGACTTTCCAGATAAAAGTTCTGGTTCAGAACAGACTGTACTATAAAAGATCTCCCCATTTTAAGGTGGAGTTAATACATGAAAACTTGAGTTCCCCAAGTAAATGAATTACCTGGTTGTTTTTTACCATACAAAGGCTTTGCCAAAAAAAAAAAATTATTTACAAATTTGCTACCCTTAAATCTTAAAATAGTATTCACTTTATCATATATTCATTTGTATCCAACTTCTCTGGATTGGAACAGCTCAAGTACACCTAGAAGCAAAACACGAGTCAAGAAGGCCAAAACACTGATTCATATAAAGGACTAAGAAAAAATTGTTAGCTCCTGGAAGAACACACAAGCAAAGCCAGTCTTGTGAATAGTGGAATTTAAAGGTTGTTGTTCGAGAGCTGGTCAATAGCAGATAAAGACACCTCAGCTTGCCCAACCTCACAGGGTGACAGAAAAATTGAAAAATGGTTAAAGGACTGTATTGCTGTCAAGCCACTATCAGAACGCAGATATGATGCTATAGGTGGCATAACGATTTATATCACAAGGATGAAGGCCACATACAAAGCATGAAAGTGCAGAAAACTAGAAGAAACCTGGGTCCGTGAGGGCATCATAGACCTTAATTAACTGCTGACCTCAAAAAAGTGGGTGTTGTTAAATATTCCCAGGCCCTCTCAAATATTAGTCATATTGCCTAGGGTTCCCAAGATACGTCAATAAAAACAGTTCCTTAAGTCTTTGGTTTTTAAGTTTTTTTTAAAAAGATTCTTAAAGACTATGATTTAAAATTTCAGAAACATGCTCACCTACTAGAGATACACCAAATTTCACCTAACTTCCTTTTTTTTAGGTCGCACCATGCAGCATGCAAGATCTTAGTTCCTCAAGCAGGAGTCAAACCCACACCCCCTGCACTGGGAACATGGAGTCTTAACCACTGGACTGCCAGGGAAGTTCCTCACCTAATTTTTTTGAGGGATAGGTCAGTACCCCCTGCCTTAAGCTAAGCCCTTAATAATCACTTAGAAATTTAGCAAGGAACTGACAGCCAGCTGAGAACAAAAATAGAACAGAAGGCAGACCCCAACCTCATGACATCAAAGAAAATGAAAGAGTTCCACGGGTCAAAAACTTCTCCACAGTATGACAGACCACCACCTCAAGTTGGAAGAACTCCCTCTTTAAAAACTCTGAAAATTGTGGTTTCGGAGGGGAAGGTAGAGCAGGAGCTATCTTAGAAAAGAGCTGACACTACAAGCGAATGTAGATCAACTCCCTGAGAATCCTTTAGAGCAAAATTCTACCATCTCATTACAATTTCATAAATTATACATTCTCAGACAATGAATATCCAAGATGTGGCCAGAGCTGTTTAGAAACACTTCAGAGCATGTGAGCATAATTCCATACTGCATTATAAGGGATTCCTATGAAATTACACCATGCATCTTTCTGAACCTCAAGGCAGTCCATCCGAAAACAGAAGTGCTCTGAAATGGATCAGTAAACTCTGGTTATTTTGGCTTTCTTATAACAAAGCCTGCAGAAATTAAGAATATTTTAAGAGACTACTTTAATCGGCCAAAATAGACAGTTCCCAGTTTAAACAAGAGAAGGTTTGTCATTAAATGGCTGACTTGGCCAAGCACAACACTCTTTTCATCACTTTCTTTTTTACCCAGTGTTTTTCTGTCTTAAAGATATTATTCAAGCATCTCCTAAACTTTCTCCAGTTTTTCTTTGCAGTGAATACACTTAAGTCACAAAAGCTCTTTCTTGATAACAAACGTCTTTATTAGTCAATAGGCTATTGGAAATTTGGTCAAATTTTAGGCTTCAGCTCTATTTTAAGATAGAAATTATTCTTATTCTTGCTTTTAGCCAAGATCAAGATGCAGGGTTCACTTAGGAAATCCAGAAGCCTCTCTTAAGGAATTTAGCTCAGCCTTTCTGGCAAAGGACTCAGGATACATGGCATAAGGATCTGACCACCCAAGATGGACCACCTAACATAAGTGAAGGGAAGGGCAAAGGTGTATTGTCCAGTCACTCAAGAACAGTCTGATGAACTCAGACTCCCCCCACAGAGATCACCATACTCTTGGACAACTATGGTCCAACACATTAGCATGCACCTTCCAGTTGTGCTGACTCCAGTCCTGTGTGCTCATAAGAAACCTCCAGCTGCCTGAGGACTGCTCCCCATCCATGTATTTCTAGGAGCACCCCCAAGGGTGACTCACGTGTGCTGGTTCCTATAGCACCCATGCTGCCTGCCTGGCACACCAGGCAGCCTGGGGACTGCTACTGCTCACAGGTGCCCCAGGCCCTGCAGCCCTTCTGTGGAGGACTAAAGGCTACCTTCCTTTGTGTTATACTCTGTTATATTGGTCCCTATGCCATAGATCACTGAGATCCAATGTGTCACAGACTGTCATGGCATGGTTTTTACTTAGAGCTGTCTCTCTCCTCGGAGAAGGAAACGGTAACCCACTCCAGAATTCTTGCCTGGAGAATCCCAGGGACGGAGGAGCCTGGTGAGCTGCCATCTGTGGAGTCACACAGAGCCGGACACGACTGAAGCGACTTAGCAGCAGCAGCAGCAGTCTCTCTCCTCTAAGCTCAGAAGTGCTACAGCAGTTGGGCTGTGATTCGAGACTCATTCTAGCTCCAGAGCTGGACTCAGTCTCCCTCCTGCTCTCTTATAACTTAGTCTTTGTTATAAAATCCTACCTACCCCAAGAGCTTTCTCACAAGATCTCCTTAGTCCTCTACAAAAAGGTGGGCATCAAGTTACCCCATCTGCTGAGCATGCGGCTAAGTTCCCCCTGAGTTCTTGCTACTCAGAGCCCACCTAGTCAAGGAACCTAGTCATTCTCTTGGAGGTGATCAGACACTAATGTCAGAAGAAAATTATCTTGATTAGAGCAACTAACATGTCCCACATCAGGAAAAACAAAGAGTTTGATACAAGAGACAGAAGACCACCCAGGGCAAGCAAATAAGGAAAGGCAAGGAGAACAGAAAAGGGAACATGTAAGAAGGAAACCTAAAGCCATGGGTTTGGGCAAGCACACAGCTTCCCGGGGATGTGGCTGACAAGGGTCAAAGCAGCTTTTCATTCCTGCGAAGATAAGCTGGTCATTCCCAGTTGGACTGGTCCCAGGCTCCACTCCAAAGCACTCTACACGAAGGTGCATAAATGTGATGTGACCAGCTTGTGACTGTAACCCAGGAAAGCCAAGAGAGGAATAATGACAGGGTGAGGAAAATTCATTATGCTACTTACCCCCCTCAGACTCACAGCCTTGGCTGTCTGATTTTACTTATCCTAACAGGCTGTTGTAGGACATTGAGGATGGCTGTAGCCTGCCAGCATTTGGACATTTCTACAGGTTTAATTATTATTATCTGGTAAGAACATCTCCTTATATTTATGAAGAACAGATGATCAACAATACAGCCCAGGGTCCTGTGTACTATGTAGGAGAAACATACAGCTTTTACCAAATATAGTTTATGAATGTCATATCCACATTCTGATAGACTCACTGTAAAGCTGTAATATCAATAATAACAGTCTTTCCATTACAGATATTGGAATAAATGCTTTCCATGTGGAGCCAGAGTAATTATTATCAATATTTGGGTGAACCAGAATACCGGTGACAGCTCCAACAGCTGCATACAGCTTTGGCCCAGTAACAAAACACAGAAAGCTCCCCAGTGAGAAACAAGGCAGGGTTTGATGAATTTCACTCAGCTCTTCAGTTACAGATTATTAAAAGATGAATTATAAAATTGGCTCAATAATGGCCATGCACATTCTTTCTGGCCAACATCATCCCCAAGGCTCTGATTGTCATAGAAGAATCTTTAAATCAGAGGACAATTCAGGTCTAACTCAAACAGACAGTGTTTGTAAAGCTGCCATGCACCATTAGCGCGTGCACTTCCCTGAGCGATCGTCCAATTACTCACCACAGACAGCCACACGTGGCTGCTAATGGGACAAAGACAACACGGGATGACATAAGGGTCTGAGCACTGCCTTTTTCTAGTCCGTGAATAGGCATCTAGGAGATGGAGACAAGTAGACAATGCTTTCAGGAGATATTTAACCAGAAGCCCTGGATGGAGGACAGAGTTCTATACGCTTTCTTAAGCAGACAAAAGGTTTTGGCAGCATGTTCTTACAAATTCTATGTGGAATTCAGCAAAATATACTGAATCTATTATGATGTTGAGTATTTCCATTCCAACACACTACGATTTCATTCCCTTTCAGATTTCCTGTTTTAGTCAGGGTTCTCTAGAGAAACAGAATCAATAGGATAAATAGATGGAAAGATAGATAGAGCTATAGTTAAAGGTAGTGATATAGATATACATAGTTACAGGGATGGATACATATATAGAGAGAGAGATAAAGATAGAGTATACCTATATGCAGAGAGGGGCTTCCCAGGTGGCTCAGCAGTAAAGAATCTGCCTCTCAATTCAGGAGACACAGGAGACACTGGTTTGATCCCTGGGGTGGGAAAATCCCCTGGAGGAGGAAATGGCAACGCATTCCAGTATTCTTGCCAGAAAAAATCCCATTGACAGAGGAGACTGGTGGGCTACAGACCATGCGGTCGCAAAGAGTCGGACATGGCTGAGCATCTGAGCATGCATGCATATACAGAGAAAGATTGGGGGGGGGGATTTATTTTAAGAAATTGGCTCAGGAAATTGTGAGAGCTGGAAAGTCTCAAGTCTGTAGGACACACAGGACAGCAGGCTGGAAATTCAGCTAAGAGTTGATATTTTAGGCTTGGGTATGAAATCTGCAGGGAAGACTGGCAGGAGATTTATACAGAGTGTCTACGGTGTAGTCTTAAAGCAAAATCAACTGATTAGATGAGACCTACCCACATTATGGAGAATAATGTTTTATTCAAAGTCAACTCATTGTAAATGTTCACCATATCATAAAAAGTACCCTCATAGAGGGTATTTCATCCCTCTATGAACATCCAGAGTTACGTTTGACCAGACAACTGGACGCTATAGCCTAGCCAATTGGTAAAATTAACCATCACATTACTTTTTCCCAAAATATAATGGCAGGATATAAAATTTTCTATTTTAAAGGTTCTCAGCATTCCACATATCTGGCTGAGGAAGGCGGACACCTCTTGCCTCACACTCACATACAACATCACTCTCAGGACATGAAGATAGCTGGTGTCCTTCAGCATGGGCCCTGGAAGGATGTGTATACACAAAGCTTGAGTGAGCAGGCTGCTATCTACCTCCCGTCACCCGCCTCCCTCTTTCCAGACTGACCTTCCTATAATACACAGAGGGAGAAGGGAGATTTGATTCATATCCTTGTCTGTTCATCACTTTCTTTCATTGATTTCCAGGCTACCTTGGGCCTCCACTTGTGCTGCTCCTGGGAACCCCTGAGGGCTAGGAATAAGGAGAACCATATTTGACATGAGACTGCCTCCACCAGGCTGGCCTGGAGAGAGAGGGTCAGGACAAGAACCCTTCCTGGCTCCTTTCCTTAGTTCCTTACCTAACACACCAGATGGTACGGATGCATTAGATTGCTGTGAGTATGGGGCCAGGTAGAGGATACTGCAACACAGGAATAAAAGTAACACTTACGTTAAGCAGCACTATTCAGTGTTTAAGGAAATTTACAAAGGTAAACCCTTCTTAGGGACTCTCCTTAGGATATCACCCAATTCCACATTTCAATCCCCTGTATTAAAGTCCATCTTTCCCTTACCCCTTGGAGAGAGAACTACTTCTTCAATCCTTCCCAGGGTGAATCTCTGTTTCCTCTCTAGTACCAATCTGATACCCCACCAAGGCCTCCACAGTTCCTGGCAATATCTTTCCAATCCTGGGATTATTCATCAAGAATGTGCTTTGGCTAATAATCCAGATTGGGATTTGGTATTTTAAATACAGTCCCCCGTGGAGATCACAGTGATCTGAAGGTAACATCCCGCCAGATTCTTCCTTTTGTTTTCTAGAATGTATACATGACTTACAGACAAAACATGCATGATGCAGACACACACATCCCAAGAACAAAAATAATTCTCCAAAGCAGTACAGTCCAAATCTATATGAACAAAGAAAAATATTTTCTTCAAACAATCTGCCAAGCTTTTCCCTGCCCACAACAGAAAAATTACTTTATGTTCTTACGCACAGTGATTTTAGTTTCCCTTTTCATCATCTCCCTATTCCTAACAACTCCTGGGAGCCTGACTAGGCCTAGACATTGGCACATGTCCTAAAGCCTTTCCTAACAGCAGAATTCCTTGCCCCTGAGTCATAACCTAAGACAGTCCTTCCCATCTTTGATCATGGTATGTAATAAACTCATGATATGATAAGCTCATATGGTACCATAGGATAAATGGACTGCTGGGGCAGTTTATGGTAAGAGGCTGCCCCAGGCCCTAGATCTGGCTTTCCAATGGGGAGAGGAAGCAGGGTTTGGCACATACCTCATCTATTACATAGTATCCCAAGGAGCCCCAGAACACTTCTGGGATGCTCTGCCCATGCCATGCTCATCTATCTTGAGCCAGACTGAATTTTTAGGCAGAACTTCCTATCCCAATATCATTGGCAAGTGGCAAAAAACAACATAAAAGAGATTCTCCCATCATCAGCAGTAAAGGCTGAGAGGCTAGACTGAGAAGCTGGGCTGGGGGTTATTAGACACATCTGTAATAACTGGCCTTCAAAACTCCAAGGGAAGTTCTCTCTGACCTCCCTTGTGACTATTCCCAAGTTGAGAAGCTATGGTCTGAAAAAATTAACTGGAGAGATTGACTACACTTTTTATAGAGAAAAAAGTGACTACACTTTTTATAGGAAAAAAAAGTTCTTACAACTTAGAAAATGCCTCTTTTTTCACCTAAAAAGATGAAGAACAAGGGCAGAACTTCAGTCACAATCTTCTTGAAAAGTAGAGTATTTGTACCCACATCCTAGTTTATTGACTGTCATTGAAAAATAAGGACAGTGTCTTTCTTATTTTGTCATATCCTAGTTCCCAGCAAAATGTCTGGCACATAGGAAATGCCCAATAAATATTTATTAAAACAATGTGCTCCACAAATTGCAGCAGGGGATAACTTTTAGTATGTTCATCCAGAAGTTAAGGAATTGAAATTCATTCCACTAGTGAATTACAGTTTAAGGAGATTATCTAGCAGGAGGTAGCGTCTCAAAATAAGATTTCAGACAGAAAGCCATCTGTCAACTAATGATATAGATATTAAGAAATGAGAAATCTCTAACCAAATTGCTAAGTCGGAACTCCTGCCTTTGTAGAGAAGCAGCTGAAGTGCCACTATCTGCTTGCACTGCAGGCAAGAGCCCTTCAGCTCCTTCTGTTCTCCACCTCCAGAACCTGTTGAGAAAGCAGATATCCCCTCCATGAAGCCAACAGCCCTCATGCTGTTTACACTGTAGGACAGCCTGCGGGTCAAATTCTTCTCTGAACGTTCCAAATAATTCAACACACTCGCTGTTTTCTTGATACAAGTCAATAGTGGAGGAACTGCACACGATTGAGTCAGAATAAACACAAGCGCTATTAAAAATCCATTCAGATAACTTCTTTTTTTGTTGATTTTCTTAATAACTAGACAAGAATTGAGCTGAAGTTGATATTTTGAACATCTAGGACAAAAGAAGCTGTTAAAGTTAATACATAATGTATACAAGTAAATATATTACTAAAATTAAAGGAGAACACATTAATCTTCCTTGTGAGCACTAAATTTTTAAATACTTTTTATAGTGGCTATTTACACATAAAAAGATTTAGGCTCTTTAAAAGCAAGTCATATATTTATTAAAACATGCTAACTAGATTTCTCCATTAATGTTTTGTTGCATTTTGTTTCCTATAATGATGCACAAAAAGTGCTGACTAAATTTGCTTTCATAGTCAACAGTATTTCACCTATATAGTAGTTTAACTTAGTAGTCTAAATGAGCGAGATTTGATTCTATGAAAATATTGAGATAAATGAGCTAACACAAATACTATTGCTTAACCATATATATGGGATTTAAAAAAAAACATCAAAACATACAACCCATTTTTGTCCATTTTCCTTGATTATGACCAACACTTGATCTCAGAAATAGTTAACTGAGTAACATGATGGAAAGAAGGCAAGATAAAGGAAATGCTTCTTCTCATTAACTATATTGCAGTATTTGGCTAGTTTATCAGTTGTTCACTGTGTGGAGTTTGTGATCCTAAATCACAGATTCACAGAAAAGAAAATGAAAGCCAGACTCTGTCTCTGTTAGCAGAGATAAATAGGTTTCTATCTTGGTCTTAGATTCCCAGGAAGATACTTTCTGTACTGCTGCATAATATTTATTTAATACATTCTTAATAAACATCTTCTCTGTGCAAACTCATGCTTCTACTATGCTTGTGAAAATGCTTTCCTTATTTGGTGACTTAAGTTGGAGGACACCTGGTAAGCCTCCTTCAGAGTTACTCAATTCTAAATGTACTTTCAAGAAGCACTTGTTGTGTCACTTGCTACATGCCAAATTCTTGACCCAGAATGAAAATAAGGCAGTCCTTGGCCTCATGAACTCACAATCTAGTGAAGGAACAGACATACAACAAATCAAGCTAATGCCATACTATCAAAGGTATAACAGAGGTAGATACAAAGGAGGATCAGCCAGCTCTGTATGGGTGCAGAAAACATGGAGCACTGATGGAGGAAAAAAAAACAAAACCCAGTTCATCTGGTTCTCTGAAAGATGAGGAGATGGTATCCACAAGGCCTGGGAGAGAAAGGTACTCCTGACAGAGGGAATGACTGCATGATGAGGGGAAAACAGTGGGCAGATGGTACGTAGGTCATTATCATCGGAAGACAATGGCATGGAGTGGTAAATGCAGGAAAGTCAAATTTAAAACAAATTATGAATGATCCTGATCATTTTTTTTAAGGACCAGTAGCTTTTTGTCTATTTTTAAGTCACAAAAACTTCAACAAATTGAAGTTCTCCCTAGGAAACCCACATTTCATATATCACATTTTCCCTGACCTCATGCTCATGCCTTTCACACTCCTTTGTTATTTCATGTCCAGACTTTTGAATTCAAAGATCAGGATCCCTGTTCAGAAAACTGAATAGAGAGAGTCCCGAGAGACTGGCTTCACAGCTCAGACTCTGCTGTTTCCTGTTCTCTCCAGTCCCGAGTTTCCTACCGGAATCTACCTTTCCCACAATTCCCTATTTGTTCCTGCAGCTTTGCCATGGAGAAGAGTACAAATTTTGGAAGATCTCTTTCTTCCGAAAGAGGTCTTTCTGCTCTTCCTTCTTCATTTTTTCATCTTTAGTTGAACAATGACTGCCGGTATCTATAATCACTCTCATTCAGCACAGCCTAAGCTATAATTCTTAAATTATGTAAAGCCCCTCCTCTCTCCTACCATCTACAGTTAGCTTCTACAGGTAAAGATGGGCATGCTAAAACAGCTCTAACTTTAACTTTTCTTTTTTTAACCTCATTTCTCTATTTTTAATCATTTCCATTGTCCTATTCTGGATCTCAAGAATCTTTTTAATCTAGGGATATAAGCTCAAGAGTTGATCAAGGCTGAAGGTAACAAGTAGACTAATTAGCAGTGCTCACTTTCAGTGGACTATGCATGCCTTCCACATCACACCATCCTTCCTAACCCCTGAGTTTGGTTGTTAATTTAAACACAGATTTTGGTCCATGATATTTCTTTATAAACATCTCAACCCAAGATTAAAAGTATCAGACAGATAATTGTATCTCCTTGGGAGAACAACATATCCTGAGGGCACATATGCAAGTCAAGGAGGAGACATTTTCCATTGTTCTTACTCCAGCTTGGCCAAGTGTTGCTTCAAGTATCTCAAAGAAATCTCAAGAGAATGTGCTAGCTGAATCCCTGGAGGCACATAGGATAAACTTGAACCTGGTATAAATACGGATATCTGTCTAAATAAATCCTATGCCTTCAGAGTGAAAAAGGGTCCAGTGTAGTCAACTTGCTACCAAGAGACTGGTTGATTTCTTCAAGAGACAGTCTCTATTTCTGGCAGTTGGGCATGTGCTGAGGCAGTAGCTAGGTCTACTAAGCGTGAGTCCTTAATTTGGAGCCCGTGCATAGCCTCCATCCTTACCACCATGACTGCTCTATTCACAGGCAAGTTGTTTCCACTGAGACATATTCTTTCATCACTACCTTTCAAGAGCACCTCTACATGTACTGTAGAGAAGCTGAGGTCCATTTTTCCCTTGCACTCTCCTTTTGAGTCAGCCCATCTGAGAACCAAGCTGAAATTAAAAGAGGCTTGCTCCTGTGAAAGAAAACTGTGATAAACCTAGACAGTGATTAAAAAGCATAGAAAACACTTGGCAGACAGATGTCTGGATAACCAAAGCTACAGTTTTTCCAGTAGTCATGTATGCATGTGAGAGTTGGACCGTATAGAAGGCTGAGTGCTGAAGAATTGATGCTTTCAAACTCTGGTGCTAGCGAAGACTCTTGAGAGTCCCTTGGACTGCAAACCAGTCAATCCTAAAGGAAATCAACTCTGAATATTCATTGGAAGGACTGATGCTGAAGCTCCAATATTTTGGCCACCTGATGCAAAGAGTAGATTCTTCGGAAAAGATCCTGATGCTAGGAAGGATTGAGGGCAGAAGGAGAAGGGGGTGGCAGAGGATGAGATGGTTGGATGGCCATTACCAACTCAATGAACATAAGTTTGAGCAAACTCTGGGAGATAGTGAGGGACAGGGAAGCCTGGCATGCTTCAGTCCATGGGGTCACAAAGAGACATGACTTAGCAACTGAACAACAACAACATTAGGTTGCCATTAGAGATTCCTCCTATATATTAAAGAAAGTGAATGTATTAGTAGCTAATTCGTGTCTGACTCTTTGAGACCCCATGGACTGTGGCCCACCAAACTCCTCTGTCCTTGGGATTTTCCAGGCAAGAATACTGAAGGGAGTTGCCATTCCCTTCTGCAGGGGATCTTCCCAAGCCAGGAATCGAACTCAGGTCTCTTGCATTACAGGAAGATTCTTTACAATCTGAGCCACCAGGGTTAATCCTATATGACTGATGTTCTGCTTAGAGGGGCAGAGACATGTGCAGAGAGGAGAACGCCCTATGAAGAAAGAGATATCCTGAGAGGAGATGGCCCTGTGACAATGGAAGCAGAGACTGGAGTCAAGTTGCTGCAAGGACTACTAGGAACACCAGAAACTAGAAGAAAGGCATGGAATAGATTCCATAGTAGAGTCTTCAGAAAGAAGGTGGGTCTGCTGACTCCTTGTTGCAGACTACTAACCTCTAAAATTATGAGAGAATAATTTCTGTTGTTTTGAGCTACCAGTTCTTGTACCACAATAGTACCCGGCACATACTAAGGGCTTGATATAATTTAAGTTGTTTTTTAAAGCAATTTTGACAGTGCCTATCGCATGGTATGTGTTCATTAAAAGATAATTGATAGTATTATTAAACATCAATGAGTCAATGTTGCTTAGCCAAAAGTTTTCTTCCTGAGTACCTGAGTCTCCTGCCATTTGTTCTCAACTTCCCATGGGGACCTAAAGGTGTTGTAAGGCTTTTCAGGGATAATAAGCCACATGTTAAAGAAAAAAATTAGTAGGTCTATGTGGTATCATGTCTTTTTCTGAAGAAAAAAAATGTTTCTAAATGGTCTCAAACAGGAACAAACAAAGGAGGATAAAACTCACAAGGGGGAAAGAATTACTTGGCAAAAGCAGCCTAACACCATTTCAGACCCAAATTCCAAATTAATGATACCCCTCCAGGAAGCAAAACAGTCATTTAATGGAAAAGAGTGTTAACAAGAAAAAAATAATTTTGCTCCTTTGCACAAATTTCCACCAGAAGTACAGATGTCAGACATCATTTTGTACCAGGCATTGGTCAGTTGATCCTTGTTTACAAATTCTTGTTGAGAATTTGTTTTGCTTGCAGGCACAGCTATCCCTGGCTCATGACCAAGAGAGCACTAAACATTTCATTCTGTGAACTTTTTAATTGATCTAAGGGGAAGGCTAACTAGAGAGGCTAACCATGCAGTCTAAAGAACAGAAGCTTCGATTCCTCGCAGAAAAAGCTCTGACTTTTTCACCCGTATAACTCCAGATGACTTTCTCCTGGATTGCTGGCTGGAGAATGAGTTGCTACTGAGAAGAGGAACAATCGAACAAAAACTCCCTGTATCTATGTACTCTTTGTGTCCCTGTGTCCAAAATCTGATGAGAGATTGATAAACAAGAAGACCTCATATGGTGGAAGGAGAATCCTGAACTCATTTTTCCTCAATATTAAACGCGTGCTTAGCCACTTAGTTGTGTCTGACTCTTTGTGACCCCATGAACTGTAGCCCATCAGATTCCTCTGTCCGTGGATTCTCCAGGCAAGAATATTGAAGTGGGTAGCCATTTTCTTCTCCAGGAGATCTTCCCCATCTCCTGCACTGCAGGCAGATTCTTTGCTGTCTGAGCCACCAGGGAAGCCAATCCACAAAATTTGGGATAATTCCAAAATCCCAGAAAATCACCACTGAAATGACTTTCTGTTACTTATCTTTCTCATGGAATTGTTTCTAGAAGTGAACAATGGGTCCTCTCCTATATTTTGTCTAAGAGAAAAAAGTGACTACTAAGAAGATTTGTTTGCTTAATAAGGATTTGATTAGGATAGGTGATCTTTCCAACTGTGGCCCCCAGTTAGGTCCAGAATGTGAAACATTTGCATTCACTGACAGAGATGAAAATGAACAATGGGCACAATGAAAAATAAGGAGCGAAGTTTGTGGGTGTTTAGGGACAAGGTCTATTTATTGTGGCTAATGTGTTGTAATTCGTATCCTTTCTTCTAGGGCATTAAAGAACAAAATAGGGCTTCTTCCAGATTTCAAAAAGACTTTTGATACATTCCCCACTACCCATCCGCAGGGCCAGGTATGCCTTATTGCCTACAGTCAGTTCCTACACTGACTGTCCTGTGAGAGAATCTTAATTCTTTTGTTTTAAGATCCGAGAATGAAATTGTATTTCAGTACCAAAAAGCCTGTCCCTACTTTCTTCTCTTAATTTTCATCGTTACTTGGAATAAGAATATTCATTCTCCTTACCTTTCCAGTACAACTTTAATTTATAAATGCCAGAGATTTGTAATACTGTTATCTGAAAAATTATGTCAGACATGAGTCTTTATTTTTCTTGAACAGCACTGTTTTTGCAATGAACTCCACTCTTCCTTGCTGCTGCTGCTGCTGCTGCTAAGTCGCTTCAGTCGTGTCCGACTCTGTGTGACCCCACAGACGGCAGCCCACCAGGCTCCCCCGGCCCTGGGATTCTCCAGGCAAGAATACTGGAGTGGGTTGCCATTTCCTTCTCCAAAGCATGAAAGTGAAAAGTGAAAGTGAAGTCACTCAGTCGTGTCCGACTCAGCGACCCCATGGACTGAAGCCTGCCAGGCTCCTCCGTCCATGGGATTTTCAAGGCAAAAGAGTACTGGAGTGGGGTGCCATTGCCTTCTCCCCACCCTTCCTTAGAGGCATATAAATTAACATAGCTCAAGGCCACACTCTGGACCACTTCTCCTCAAGTTATTTGGCCAGAGCTATTTATATAATTTTAAATGCTTTCAAGTATTTTCTAAAATTGCAAATTTTACTGATAAACTACTTCTACCTTAGAACCAGCAAAGTAATTTTTACAGATATGAATATGCAAGCAGATTTTAAATGAATCTTAGCAAAAAATTTTGAAGACCCACTTCTTTGGCCAAAGATACAAATGACAGACACTCTTTCAATTTTGGCACCAAACTTCTGATCTTCCAGTGTTTGTGACTGGCATAATCACTTTATTTTGAAAGTCAGGCTCTGAAAAACAATGCAGAGAACTTTTGATAGTCTACCTTTGCTTCATGAGAACTATCAGAAAAAAATAACATACTGCACTAAAAATTTTGTTGTGAGTAACCTAGCTGTTAGACTCCAGACTGGATGATTTGGTACATTTCAGCTTCTTTTCCTTTTGATACCATGTAGAACTCAGCTTTTTTTGTTTTAAGAGTACCCAGAAAAAAAAAAAAAAAAAAAACACGTTATATAAATGGTTAAGAAGATTTCATCATAGTTTTCTTACAGATGGCTTATTTTAGTTACGTTCCCTAGGACACAAGTTATAAATGCTATGAATGGTACAAAAGTAGAGCAAAACACAATGTGAAAAGAGAATATTATCTCTTCTGTTCTCAAGTCACTTTCTATGTATTTCTGTTATGCACACATAGTGTGATATTTATCTATGTTATATTCCCAGTAAACTAAGCTCTGGGAAAACAGAGAACAAGCCTTGCTCTTCCTTGTTTTTCTAGGACCTGGATCTTAGTAGATATTCGAATATTTATTAAATAAATATGAATCAAGTATTTCACTTCCCTTGTTAGTTAGTTGTCAACAGGACTAAAATTGAAAAACATAAATGAATTGAATACATTTTTATCTTGTCTAGTAACAAGATGAATAAAAGCCATCTCAGGAAAATACCTAGACCAGCCCTTCACAACCAGGATTCCTCAAGAGAATTAAGTCCTACAGGAAGTGATTTAAGTAACTGCTTACTTCCAAGGATGGTACATTTTGGATGCATAGAAGAGAAGTTAATTCATTACATACTACAGGCGCCTTAGGAATTAAGGGTTAATTCTGTTGAACTACAGTTGAGAAGGGCTGGTATTGACCGTTACTGCACAAATTGAAACCATGAATATTAAAAAGACTTAAATCAGTTTTCAGTCTGACCTTAGGAAGGATAATGTCACATATTGATTAAGCAAATCTGTTAATGAGCTGGTAAAATGTTTAATGATTAGCCTAGTAGCTAAAGCCACGATGTCCTAGAAGGCAGAACCTCCTATTGCATTGAAAGTGCTAACATTTTATTTGGGAGATGGAAGCCCAGGACAGTAAGGGAGAGAAGAAAATGAGTTTCAAGGAACAACGCACTGCAGTATGATGCAGTCTGCCACCCTCTCTCCCACAATTATGACCCAGGAAGAGATCCATCAGGTCCCTTGGTAGCCATGTTCACATAGCACACGGGATTTCTCCAGGAGGGCTGTAAAGAGTAACTGTACCCCAGAGCAGTTCCTAGAAGATGGAATGGAGTCAGAATTTATCTTTCCAGCCCCTCTTTCAACTCCATTTCTCTCTGTTTAAGGCTCACCCCCAGGGAAGCTTACCCTCACTCACTTCTTGGTTACATAATCCAGCCCTTCAGGAGTCTCCCTCAGGACTCCAGATCTCCCACCTGTAGCATTTCATTCAAGTCTAAAAATGACAGGGCAACCAGGTGAGGGTGCAGTAGCAACCAAGAGAGAAAGAAAGCAGTCATGAAAATCTAAGAAGTCACATAATGTGCATGCCCTAGAGCAGCAACTTTATTCAGCGAGAAGAGTTTAGAATCCACTTTTTCCCTGGAAATCCAGAGTTGCTACGGCATATGTGAAGGGGACCCTACTATAATAAGAAAGGATTCTTCTAAGACTCTCCCTTGCATCTTCTAGGGAAATGGCTCCAGTCCAAGACACACACTCTCTTTTTACCTTATCTTTGAGCAGTCTGGGCATTAGTCCAAGCTACTATTTTACCATATCTTCCAAAAGCTAAAATGCTGTTTCTGGATATAGGTTGAGGAAAGCACTTCAGTGAACTGTTTAGCTATGTTTGTTTTAAATAAATCTTATCCGGCTTACAATTTGCAGAACTATTCAGGCAATTTGTATTAAGATCTGGCTCATCCTTCTTTCACCTACATTTAGTCCCTTAGCTAACTCACCTACTATTGTTAACTAAGTATTTCAACTTACCCTAACTCCAGGAAAACTAAGCCAGTTAGGAGTTAATATGATCTCTGAAAATGTGTAGATGACCACAACTCTCAGTTGAATCATCTCTTAGAATCTTTTCTCCTACAACAAAACCTAAAAATTAGAGACTGCACAGGTGTCTAGGAACATTCATTGTTTTTCAGCAGAAACTATATTTGTCAAATCTCTCCAGGTTTAGATTTACGTTGACAATTATATACATCATTCACTAGCTACCTTGTGGAACAAGTGCACCTGCAAATCTTGCCATTCATTTTAAAGGTTAAATGTCAAACCCACCAAGTCAAATCTTCCACCCAGATTCAGTCATACACAATGAGTTATTGGTAGGGATCACAAAAGTTCGCCAAGGGTTACAAGTGTTTCGGATTTACCAGCCAGTCTCACTAATCTCTGATTATAATGTTAACAATCTCTAGAGCAATTACCCACCTTGGAAAATTTAGATTGAGGAAATACTTGTGTATCAAATCCATTAGGCTAAAAACGCCTAAGAATATTAAGTGTTTTCTAGTTGAAGCTAAGCAAACTGAAATAGTGCACTGAACCAAGGCATTGAGGAAGAGAAGTTCTGTGCAGGGTGCCTTGTGTAACTCCAAACCTGAGTTCTCTCTCAGTGAAGCCATTTTTTTGGCATCAGGCTCACTTCTGATCCATTAGCCTTCATCCATTGGAAGGACTCATGACATCATCCATGCACATTTGCAGTACTGAAGGTTTCTTTTTGTAGAACACTCAGCCATGTCGAGTCATTTATCAAAAGCAGCTGGCCTCCATCTACACTCTGATTTAGTCTGAACTGTGCCTAAGAGCTCTGCTATCACTACGGAGACTGGCTTATTAAGTTTCTGCTGAAATCTCTGCTGGGATGAGTGATTGATAGCCAAAGCTGCCCACCCCTCCCCAATCCATTCTTTCCCAGTAGCTTCTCCTTCTACAACAGTAAGTCTATTTGGTTCAAATGTTTGTAAAAGTTTGTGTCCGTCTTAACAGGACATAGAGTATTGTGGTGAGATAAACAAAATACAGCCCTCAGTGCCATTCATGGCTAGAAGGTCAACTATAACATGATAAATGCAGTTTCAAAGACTATAGAAGAACTTGTAGGACTGAAGTCCAGCTGATACAGTCATGTGCTGTGCTTAGTTGCTCAGTCGTGTCTGACTATTTGTGAGTCCCATGGACTGTAGCCCACCAGGCTCCTCTGTCCATGGGGATTCTCCAGGCAAGAATATTGGAGTGGGTTGCCATGCCCTCCTCCAGGGGATCTTTCCAACCCAGGGATCAAACCCAGATCTCCTGTATTGCAGGCAGATTCTTTACTGACTAAGCCACCAGGGAAGCCCACAGTCATACTGGTTGTCAAAATATTGAAATACTTATATATTTCTTGGTAAGTAGCTGCTTCCCCAAGCTTTCCACTGTACTCCCATATTCCAAGCACCCCCATTCCCCCGGGCCCTCTCCCTGGATCCTCCCACCATCCAATAATGAAGGAGTCAACCTAGTCCAGTACTCTGCTGCAGCATTAAAACAGGTATCCACCTTGACCCATCTTGACCCATCCATGCCTGAGCTACACCAGTTGTTGAGTCATTTGAACCGTACCCTGAGAATACATATAATTAGAAGCAATGGCCATAAAACTGTGGGGCCCTAAAGAATATTGAGAACAATTGATACGGCCACTCTATGATAGATTTACTCTCCTTTTAAACATCTATTTTTAATTTCTTTTGTCACTTAGCTGAATACCAGGGACTTTCCTTTGCTGTCATTTTGGTCCAGTCCTTATTTTCATGGTGCCTATTGTGATTTCAATTACTTTCTCAAGGCAGTAACTGTACTTTGAATATAGTTATGTAAGAACAAAGCCCTCTCTGAACTGATGTATCAAGTCAAAAAAACCTGCCAATCAAAATTTCTAAGACTTCTGGTATGAATACTGAATATGGGCAAAGGAGAGTGGAGAGAAACTTTAAAAAGTGAAAATTTGAGTCTGAAAGAAAAATCTGAAAATTCTCCCTCAAACTTAGGCTACAGGAAGAAAAAATGGAGAAAGCCAAGACAAGCCAGCCCTCTGTGCAATCGAAAAGTAGCAGACTCCTCCAACTTCTAGGAATGTGGATGGCAGAGTTCACACGGTCCAACACGTGAAGGTATGTTTGTCAAGAGACCCAGCTTCTGAACAGACACAAAAATCAGAGTCATTGTCACCAAGCCCACTCAACAGCAAGATTTTCATAGAGTGCATTTTGAAATAAAATGAATCTGAAAATCTACAGACTGCTGTACCTCACAGACATAGCAGGGAGGAACATGAAGAAAAATTGCTGAAATACACAGGTTCTTGGGGACTACAGCTTTACGGGAAAGAAATCAAAGAAATAACCATCAACTGGGTCATCATGAGGTGCCACCAGTTTGGGTAAACTACCAAATCCTCACCATAAGTACTCTGAGTACTCAGTCTTACTGCATCCTTAGGTGCAGTAAGAGTGCACCTAAGGATGAAGATCAGAAGACATGCTCCTGGCTGTGAAGATTTGTTAGGCAAACCAACTACACACCTATATAATAATATAGTCACAAAAAACTATACACAGTGGCCACCTGCCTACTTCATGAAGGCTGCTTTTTTTGCCTTCAAGACATTCTAAAATCTACTTGATGTGCTTTACTGTGGTCCCTCAGGGGATGAGATGGACCTTCATCCTATATCCAGCTCTTCTCAGAGTTTCCAAAACAGTCATACCATCTAAATATTTCCTTGAGACTTGTTTTCCCTTTCCCTCTCCTCCCTATCCAAGTAAAGATTGAGTCTAGGTGAGCACATTTAAATTCTGCCAAGTGTTTCACTCCCAAATCATACTGCCAACAGGAGAACGACTTGGACATGATGCAAAGGATGATGTGTAATTATAAAAATAACAGCAACTAACAATTATCATTCATTCAGCAAACATTTATGGAATGCCTCTTACATGCCAGGGGAGATACTGAAGGACAGGGAAGCCTGGCCTGCTGCAGTCCATGGGGTCACAAAGAGTCAGACATGACTTAGTGACTGAACAACAACAATTCTAGGCAATGAGGATACAGCGGTGAAGAAGATCTGACATTTACACTGTAATGTGGAGGAAACAATAAAAACAACTGAGTAGATAAATGAGAAGGCAGGTTAAGTTGTAATACACCCTATGATGTAATTACAGAGAAAGATGTGATAGTGATAACACGTAGGGGAAGGAGATCCTCGACAAGCTGGGGTAGTCTGGGAAGGCCTCTCTATGATGGTGACATTTGAGCTGAGGCCAGAAGCCAGCAATGCAAAGAGATGAGGATGAAGCATTTCAGGCAGACATAGCAGCAAATCCAGAAGACCTGAGATAGGATCAAGTGTTGCTTGTTCTAGAACAGGAAGAGGCCCGTGCAGCTAGAGTACTGTGGTATGAAATGATGTAGGCAGGGGCCAGATTACCTAGGGTCTTGATGGCCTTAGAAGGAACTTGAATTCTCTTCTGCATAAAATGGAAGGAAGTCTTAAAGGATTTCAGCAGCGGTTCTGACTGTAGATATTGAAGGAACCATCAGGAAGAAGTTTAGCTGGGGATGACTGCCAAAGGTAGATGGCCACAGAGACAGAGAGAAGTGGCTGAACAAAAATTTCAGAGGCAGAACTGACAGAACCTACTGATGAACCAGTTATTGGGAAAGAATGGTGGTGGTTTAGTTGCTAAGTCATGTCCAACTCTTTGTAACCCCATGGCCTGTAGCCCGGCAGGCTCCTCTGTCCATGGGATTCTCCAGGCAAGAATACCGGAGTGGGTTGCCACAGAATGGAAAATACTTAACTGAGTCGTCACTGTATGTTGGGTACTGTAATAAACAAGCATTTGCATCCACTATCACATTTAGTTTCTCTTAAAGATGAGAAAACTTCAGCAGAGGGGTGAATAAGTAAATAACTTACCCATGTTCAGTGGACTATTAAGTGACAGAGCCAGGATTAAACCCAATCAGTCTGTTTCCAGAGACCTCACTCCTAACCAATACATTATATAATTCTAGAAATATTGATATCCTAGAATAATCTTAAAGTAGAGCTAGTGTTTTCCTATTGGACACATTGTTCCTCTTTCCTGCCCTTTTCCAGAATTTAATGCTACAAATTTCTAACCAAAGAAAGGACTGTCCTCAGTTATCCTATAATCTCAGTCAATTATACCACCAAATGTAAGTAATCTTTTAAACTGAGCTCTTAAAACAGTCATCTATATATATATATGGAATTTAGAAAGAAGATAACCACAAACCTATATGCAAGGCAGCAAAAGAGACACAAATGTAAAAAACAGACTTTTGGACTATGTGGGAGAAGGAAAGGGTGGGATGATTTGAGAGATTAGCACTGAAACATGCATATTACCATATGTAAAATAGATGACCAGTGCAAGTTCGATGCATGAAGCAGGGCGCTCAAAGCTGGTGCTCTGGGACAACGCAGAGAGGTGATGTGGGGGAGAGAGACGGGATGGGGGTTCAGGATGGGGGAACATATGTGCACTCATGGTTGATTCATATCTGCTGCTGCTGCTGCTAAGTCGCTTCAGTCGTGTCCAACTCTGTGCGACCCCATAGACGGCAGCCCATCCCTGGGATTCTCCAGGCAAGAACACTGGAGTGGGTTGACATTGCCTTCTCCAGATTCATGTATATGTATGGCAAAAACCACCACAATATTGTAAAGTAATTATCCTCCAATTAAAATAAATTAATTCATTTAAAAAAGTTATCTATTTTCTTAGTAGATAAACCTTATACTCACCTGCATTTTTATTCTCTATACTTTCTCCAGATCAGTATCAATAAAGTCTTTACTTTCTTATATCATGCATCCTCCTCAGAAAACAACACTCAGTGAAGGTTGACATGTCACAGTCAGCTTCAATGCCAGCCAAGCAGAAGCGGCTGGAATTATTTCAATATCTATCAAGCAGCTGAGCAGCTCATGATGTGTCCAAAGCCAGTGCTAGCTGAATCTTAGGAACATCTGTTCTCACCATTTACCACCCTAGCCATGGACTGACTTTCACAGCTCAATCACTAGAACTCTGAAGAAGACCTGAATAAACCCAAACCTAGCAAGGAGTTTGAACCTTGGAGGAAGATGAACAAGCATGAACCTGGGTTCTCTTCATAGAACCCAGACTGAGATGATTAATCCACACCCCCAAACTAAAAGAAATCAAGCAAAACTGAGCAGACTGGAGCAGAGCACATCTCAAGAAAACCACTGAATTTTCTCTCCTCAGTTTTCTGCAGTAGTTATTAAGTGTTCCAATGTCTGAGGGCTAGCCCCATTCCATTAAGCAAAAAAATAACACCTTTTGCTTTGCTGTATACTTTTCTCCTGCTGTGAAAGTGCTGCACTCAATATGCCAGCAAATTTGGAAAACTCAGCAGTGGCCACAGGACGGGAAAAGGTCAGTTTTCATTAAAATTCCAAAGAAAGGCAATGCCAAAGAATGCTTCAACTACCGCACAATTGCACTCATCTCACATGCTAGTAAAGTAATGCTCAAAATTCTCCAAGCCAGGCTTCAACAGTACATGAACCATGAATTTCCAGACATTCAAGCTGGATTTAGAAAAGTCAGAGAAACCAGAGATCAAATTGCCATCATCCACTGGATCATCAAAAAAGCAAGAGAGTTCCAGAGAAACATCTACTTCTGCTTTATTACTATACCAAAGCCTTTGACTGTGTGGATCACAATAAACTGTGGAAAATTCTGAAAGAGATGGTAATATCAGACCATCTGACCTGCCTCTTGAGAAATCTGTATGCATGTCAGGAAGCAACAGTTAGAACTGGACATGGAACAACAGACTGGTTTCAAATAGGAAAAGGAGTACATCAAGGCTGTGTATTGTCACCCTGCTTATTTAACTTATATGCAGAGTACATCATGAGAAATGCTGGGCTGGATGAAGCACAAGCTGGAATCAAGATTTCTGGGAGAAATATCAATAATCTCAGATATGCAGATGACATCACCCTTATGGCAGAAAGTGAAGAACTAAAAAGTCTCTTGATGGAAAGCGAGAGAGGAGAGTGAAAAAGTTGGCTTAAAGCTCAACATTCAGAAAACTAAGATCATGGCATTGGTCCCATCACTTTATGGCAAATAGATGGGGAAACAGTGGAAACAGTGGCTGACTTTATATTTTGGGGCTCCAGAATCACTGCAGATGGTGATTGCAGCCATGAAATTAAAAGACACTTATTCCATGGAGGGAAATTTATGACCAACATAGACAGCATATTAAAAAGCAGAGACATTACTTTGCCAACAAAGGTCCATCTAGTCCAGGCTATGGTTTTTCCAGTAGTCATGTATGGATATGAAAGTTGGACTATAAAGAAAGCTGAGCACTGAAGAATTGATGCTTTTGAACTGTGTGTTGGAGAAGACTCTTGAGAGTCCCTTGGACTGCAAGGAGATCCAACCAGTCCATCCTAAAGGAAATCAGTCCTGAATATTCATTGGAAGGACTGATGTTGAAGCTGAAACTCCAATAGTTAGACCACCTGATGCGAAGTACTGACTCACTGAAAAAGACCCTGACACTGGGAAAGATTGAAGGCGGGAGGACAAAGGGACAACAGAGGATAAGATGGATAAGATGGTTGGATGGCATCACCAACTCAATGGACATGATTTTGAGTAAACTCTGGGAGTTGGTGATGGACAGGAAGGCCTGGCGTGCTGCAGTCCATGGAGTCGCAAAGAGTCGGACACAACTGAGACTGAACTGAACTGAACTGATACGTTTCTCCAGTGGAGATTTAATCATAGTCACTAATGTATTGTGACATGTCAGGTTGTACCATGATACATGGGAGATTTCAATTGACCAGCTGTCTCAAGGTCATAATAATTTTCAAACTTTTGCTTGTGTAGACTTAGGGTACACTACATGTAGTAGAGTTTTACACTGCTGCAAAATTTGCTTTCCCCCTCTATTTAGTAATTTCAGAGGCTATTTTAATAAGAATTATATAGCCCAAGCCTTCTATAATCTTAGAATATGTCATCTACTTTTCTCCAGAAAAATAAATTACCAGTTGGCAATCATATCCATAAAACTAAACTTTTTTGCAAATTCTATATCCTTGAAATACTCATCTATCAAATAATTTCTACTCATGAAATACATGAAATAATCAACTTTTTCTAAACCTTTGCTTCCTTTCCTTTAAAATAAATTTCAATTTTAATCCAAAGATTTAATTTCAGTTAGTTGTGGCATTTATATTTCACTAAATGAATCCAGAATCCCATAGATAAAGGTATGTTTAGACATATATAACAACATAAATATTTCCACAACCACTTGATTCTTATTAGTTCCTTCTCTCCTCTCCCATTTATTCCCACACTGTCCTTTCACAAACCTCTTAATTTAATACAGGGAAACTGATCATTTCTAACACTGAAGGATCTCTGAACATGAACAAACCAAATGCTATTTCAAAAGAAAACACCACAAAGAAAGCAGCACACTGTGTAAGTAATTAAAGAATGACACTGAGCATTCATATCCTCACGTTCCCTAACCTACCTCAAAAAAGGAGATGGTCTGAGTCTCCAAGATTATCTTTCTAATTGTGTAAGCAGAATATTTCCATGTGGATGTCTTGTTCATTAATCATTTTATCATCGATTTATTCATTATTCCAAAGTTATTTGTGTGCCTACTTTTTATGCCCTTGTGAGGTTTCATTCTCAAAATGGAGATAAGTGAACATCATTACGTCTTAAAAATTAGGTTTGTGAGGAATGAGCTGTGTCTGGCACAGAAGCACCAAATGAAAACTAATAATGGGGCTTCCTTTGTGGCTCAGGGGTGAAGAATCTGTCTGCCAATGCAAGAGACACAAGTTGAATACCTGGTCTGGAAAGATCCCATTATATCACAGAGCAACTAAGCCTGTGCACCACAACTTTTGAGCCTGTGCTCTGGAGCCCATGAGCCACAACTACTAAAGCCCGTGTGTTCTAGAGCCAGTGTTCTGCAACAACAGAAGCCACTGCAATGAAAAACCTGTGCACCACAACTAGAGAGCGGCCCCCACTCAACCCAACTAGAGAAAAGCCTGTGCAGCAATGAGGACTTAGCACAGAGAAAAATAAAATAAATAAAAAAAATTTTTAATGAATAATGGATGACAATGTTGGCAACAATGGTGGGCAATGGCAATACAGAGATAAATATTATTTTATTAATGTCAGCTGCTCAAAGTCTAGCAAGGCAGACAGAGGTATGGCTATAATGGAAGTACAAGTGGCAGAATAAATACATAAATGATATATTCTGGATTTTTGAGAATAACCCAAATTTCAATTATTCTGCCCCATTGGCAAATATTGAGTTCAAAACATGTCTCATTATCTTATTCACAAAATATGATTTTTATAACTGTGACAAAAACACAGTTGAAACAACAAGAGAACATTGAAGATGGATCAGAAACTCTTGCTTTTAACTAATGTACAGTTTTATGGATGAGCCTTAAGCATATGAAACCATTAAAAACCAAAAGCAAAGGCACACAACTAGGCTCAACTTCTTAAACGAGACAATAAGTGCTGAAAGGACTATAGGAATTCAGAAGAACTTAATGGAGAAATTGGACTTTAAGGAGAAACTTAACCTTGAGTTCAAACTATAAAGTAGATAGGAATTTCATACAAACAGATGAGGTTACCAGGAAAACGCCGAGCATCAATACACTGAAGAAGACAGTAAAGGCACAGGTTCAACTTCAGATTCTAAAACCGTTCCCTTGAAGATGAAAAAACAAATGTGTGGAGTACAGTGGGGGAAACACCTCTACTGTGGATACAGTGATCAAGAGTAATGTTTTCAGACAACATATCTATTTCCTAAAGGAGACTGAGAAAGGGAATTCACTGGTTCCTAGGCAGCTGAGTGGAAACTGGAGGTATGAGAACATTTCATTTAGCTGCAAATATTTTTGCATTTATTCATTACTTCCACCTTTGCAAAGTTCTTACTGTGTGGTCTCACTTGAGTCTCACCTGTGACCATAGCTAGTGACCAGGTATAAAGCAAGCTCCCCTTCTGGTTCTGGGCTGTGTCTGCAATTCAGTGTTCACAGTCCTAAAACACTAGCTAAATAATCCACACTTCTACCTTGTTGAGTAAGAAAGCACTACTAATGGAATTGGGCTCCTAGGATATGTAAACTCTGCCTTGATTCAGCAATGACATTTGACTAATATTAAATAATCACTGCAAAAAATCTGCCTGCAATACAGGAGACCCAGGTTTGATTCCTGGGCATGAAGATCCCCTGGAGAAGGGAATGGCTACCCACTCCAGTACTGTTGCCTGGAGAATTCCATATTCAGATGAGCCTGGCGGGCTACACTCCATGAGGGGTGGAAAAGTGTCAGACATGAGCAACTAACATTAACTTTCACATTATAATCACTGATTGATTGGTTTCCTTCTTAAGTTTCAGATCTGATTTGAGACTTCTGAAAGCTAAATAAGAGGCCTCATATCATGAATTCCTTCAGGTCATGAGTAGGTATGTAACTATGTTCCAAATGTATCCAGAGGTAAAGAACTGCCAAGCATTAAGAGCGATTTATTGTCTAATAATATAAAATAGTAAAGGCTGTCTTTTGATTATGGAAATCGACGTACCATAATAGATGCAGCTCTCCAAGAATATGTCCTCCCCTTCCCACTTGTTGGAGAAGCAGAATGCCCCCCCCCGCACAAGGACTAGGAAATGTTTGGAAATGATGCATGTCAAGCAAATTTATAATATCCCCAAGTGCTCTTTAGCGTTTTGGTCTATAGTAGCTACTTTTGGCAAACCAAGGAGTCTAGCTTTAGATGAAGTTAACAGAACCATGTAGATTCAGAAGAGCCCTTCATGACCATAATACTGTGCCTTTTCCCATCTGGCAGAGAATAATGCCTTGGCTTTAAAGACCATCTTAATTCTGCTCTCTCCAAGTGCATTTATAGTTAAGGCTTTGACCCATTTTATAAATCCTTCCAACTTTCTCATCACTGCTTTTCAAAAAGGTAACTTAAATACTTATAGCCTAAGCAGTTTGCCCCCAAATCAGCTGGGGATCCAAGATTTGACTAAAATACTCATTTGGGGGAGCTCAAAAAAGGAGCTTCTAGAATTTATAGAGTTAGGAAAATGCCTCCTTAGAGAATGAAGCCAGTAAGAATAAATGCATATGGAGTTTAGACAGCTGTAGAAGCAGACACCCCTATGAAATAGCTTATAAGTATATTATGCCTGAAACTGGAGAGGTCAGCAAATATCCCCAGAAAAGTAGCTGAAATTTAGTTGATAGAAAAGTCACTAAAACCTACCTAGCATGGGGCAAGGATGGCTTTGGTGTAAAGTTTTTAAAGGTGATGTAATGGTGAAAATGTCTCCATATTTATCAAGTTTTCTTAAGGAGAAACAACCCTAATTCAAGGAAACCATCCTTCAAAAATGCCTCCTCTCTTTGCTATCATCTGTGACATTTAGGCCTCTGATTTGCATGGAGGTACTTCATCAGGAGGAAGACCTCTAAAACAATGCATAACCATATAGAATTACTCTGACAGATGTTGTTCATATCACAAACAGGGATTCTGATTTGCATGCCAAGCCTTGTAGGTTTCATTAACAAGACCTTGTCTTCTGTGGGCTGGTCATCTCTATGTAATTGACAAATTAACCTTCTGGATCTATGAAACTGAGGACCAGTTCATCACTTGTGATGCCCTCTCCAAGGTACTGATTCCCTTAGGGTCCTGCATATGGCTGCCAGACAGCTTCTCTTTGAATCTGTTCTTACCTGTGACAGTTTCAATCTAGTGCTCTAGACCAGTTCTTCTCAAACTTTAATGTGCTTTCAAATCATCTGAGAATCTTTTTAAAATGTAATATTTTGTGGATGCTTAACAAATCAAGCAGAAACACTATTTTTTGCTGCAGAGAATATAAAATGTTTCAGTATACCTATGAAATAAGGGGGCTCAATGAGCTCTTGATGGTTTTGTTCTCTTGAACTGTTTATGATAGATTGCTATAGCAGTACTATCCTGGGAAGGAGTCTGAAGCTGTCTCAGGAAATCTTTGGAAAGTAAATTTCTTTAATAATGAAAAAACTGCCATCTGTGTTTAGTGATGTAACAGAAACAGCTGTTAAGCCCAGACTTTTGAATACACTTAAGCCCAACTTTTGAGCTTCTACTATAAACAAATTAGTTAAATTTTAATGAGACATGGAAAAGATCCAGGTAAAACAGAATAAGTTGTGAAAAGCTAAAGAGAAGTTCCTCTTTCCTTCTTAAATTCTTCTTGTAGTTATTCAAGTCAATTTAACATATATTAAGATCCAGCAGAAACAAATCACAAATGTCTAATGTTAATTGTCATATCCATTTGATGGGATGTTATCCAGCCATCAAAATTGTTTATGAAAAATCTGTAGTAACAATGCAGAATACGCTTATTCTAGGGTAAGAGATAAAGATAAAAATGTTCGCAACTGTTAAATGATGCACAACTGTGCATCTTTTGTATCAGTTCTTTTCAATCACTTTGTTCACTTTGCCTTAATGTTGTTGCATTGCTTCTATAATTAACAAGGCAAACATCTCTTTAAATCAAACATAGTAAGTTTTTTAAAAATGATTTATTGACTTTTGTGAAAGCATGAAGATACACATGTAAAAGTTTGCAACAATATTAAGTCTAAGTGAACAATAAGCATATATTCACCTATAATGTCACTTCTTGGAGATATGGCCATTTTACTTTTAATGTAGTATCATAAACACATTGTGAAGTTTGAAATTTTAAAAGTTACACCTTCTAAGGGGGACAATGTCTGTGCTTGAAGTGTTAGGCTATAAAACTCAAAGGAAGCTAGTGTTCTGTGCTCAATCATGTCTGACTCTGCAACCCCATGGATTTTAGCTCACCAGGCTCCTGTATCCATGGAATCTTCCAAGCAAGAATACTGGAGCAGGTTGCCATTTCCTTCTCCAGGGGATCTTCCTTACCCAGGGACCAAACTCTTGTCTTGTGTCTCCTGCATAGGCAGGTGGATTCTTTACCACTGCACCACCTGGGAAGCCCCAAGGAAGCTAGAAGTGATTGTAATTAAGAAAAGAGTGATATTAATCCAAAACTCATTCATTTAAGTTTAGGACTGAAAAAATAGAGCAAGGACTATAAAAGTGGCCAGAAGAATATGCCCCCTTCTGACTGAAAAGAACTGATACAAAAGATGCACAGTGGGGTGATTCCATAAGTGATTAAAATATTCTCTTTTTTTCAGTTTCAGGGCAGCTGCGGGAAACAAAAAGCCAGCTTTTCCTATGTCTATAAAGACATCATGATAATAATAATAAAATTAATGTGTGTGTGTTCTTAGTTGCTCAGTCACGTCCAACTCTTTGCCACCCCATGGACTGTAGCCCACCAGGCTCCTCTGTCCATGGGGATTCTCCAAGCAAGAATATTGCAGTGGGTTGCCATGCCCTCCTCCAGGGGATCTTCCCAATCCAGGGATCGAACCCAGGTCTCCCACATTGCAGATGGACTTTTTACCGTCTGAGCCACTAGCTGCTCGTGCTGCTAAGTCGCTTCAGTCGTGTCCGACTCTGTGTGACCCCATAGACAGAAGCCCACCAGGCTTTCCCATCCCTGGGATTCACCAGGCAAGAACACTGGAGTGAGTTGCCATTTCCTTCTCCAATGCAGGAAAGTGAAAAGTGAAAGTGAAGTCGCTCAGTCGTGTCCAACTCTTCGTGATCCCATGGACTGCAGCCTACCAGGTTCCTCCATCCATGGGATTTTCCAGGCAAGAGTTCTGGAGTGGGTTGCCATTGCCTTCTCTGTGAGCCACCAGGGAAGCCCAATAACAATTATCTAATATTTTTCCCATTCATAAAGTGCTTCAGTTCATTTTAACTTATTGTTCTCAACAACCCTGGGAGGTAGGTCTAGTTAAGCCCACTTTACAGATTCATATACTGAATCTCAGAGACATTAACTGACTAGCCTAAGATCACATAGTTAGAAGCAAATTCAAATCCAAGTCTATGGAACTCTAATTCTCAAGCATTTCTACTACTGACACTGGTAGAAAACAAATGTTTGAGGTAAAAACTCCACCCTGCCTATCAGAATGAAAAAAAGTCTTGTCATCAACAGACTCCCGGTTAAAGTATGGTGATCCTCAGAGGAGTGCAGAGGCTTATCAGAATCATTTGGAATGGCTGCTTCAAATGGTACCACCAACACTGCAGATTTCTCTTATACTTTTCTCAGGGCATCAGGCTCCTCAGGGCATCAGGCTCCTTTCTTCCAGTGAAAACCACATTTTAATTGCACACCAGCATTGCTGATGTGTGCTGATGTATCCCGGGACTATGTTCTGTCTTTCATGCATGTTGAGACAGGGAAAATGTTTGACAACTACTGTTTCTGCAGAAAAAAAAAAAAAAAACTCTAGGGAATGTAAAGCCTAGCATGGGGTAGAATTATAAAAGTCTTAGAGCCACAGAGCCTGGATGTGCTAAGAGAGATTCAAAAATCAGGTGGCTTCTCTTAAAGAAGAGTCAAAATTCACTAGAGGGATATGGAGGGAGCTGGTTCTCCCCCATCTTTGTACCACCTCAGGCCATTCTCTGTTCTCTGGCCACCAAGTTTCCCAGAAAACTGACACTTACAGATAGTATTATTTAGATTCCTTGGGTTCCAGTGCCCTGCAGTGTTCAGCTAATGGAAAGTAATGGCAGGAGATCAGGGTGTAGGAAAAGAGAGAGATGAGGGTGTTTCTCCCCTGTTTGCTCCCCCCCACCACACCCTACTACTCTGGCAGTAGCTGGGTCCCTCCCCGACTATGGCTCTTGTCAGGCAGCTCCTTTTCCATAGCCTGAACTCTCAGTGGATCCTTCCCTCCCCTCTTCTGTCCCAGGAAACAGCTTCTCATTGTTGCTCATCTCTAGTTGTTTCAGTGTTTCTTCTTGGTTTTTTTAATCCCACCTAGAGCTCTATAAATTGTTCTACTAAACTTTCAAGATTTCAAATGAGTATGCAAAAGAACTGATATAAGAGACTGATGTAAAAGTTCTTGGTTACGCCTAGGTGTGTGTGTTTCTTTTAATCTTGCTCAAAACTACCTTTAAATGCTATGCTACTTTGATTAGTTGACATTAATGCAGTTATTTTACTAAAGAATATGTTTGTATTTTGTAATAAGTAATTTAACCTAAATGATCCCCAAAGCCTCATATGGCTCAGTCTCAGCTAGGAGTTACATTCAAAGGACACACAAATTGGACTTCCTAATCTTTGGACAGCGTTGTAGACATTGACTGCAGATTTTTTTTTAATGGGTCATCCAGGAGTTTTATACAGAGCACCAACTAGCATACTTTCTGAAATCATATTCAGACTTTTGTCTGCATCCCCCAATTGCACGCCTGGTCTAGCTGCTAAACTTTTTCCTGTTCTATCTCATTTTCAAGGTTGCCTCACAACTCTACTCTCTCTGTTCACTTCCTCCACTTGCTGTGAGCACTTTCTCTGGCTTTCTAGCCAGGTTTGACCACCAGGACTGACCCACTCCAGGCCACTGGGCTGAAGAACTACACATCACCTGATCCTTCCTCAACTCCCTGAGGGGGAAGTCTTCTGGGAATTCTTCTGATTCTTTTTAATTAATAAGTTTTATGGACAATTTCTGATGAATAAAATTCTTCCTTTCACTTTGGTGAGAAACATGTTATTAGGTTGGTGCAAAAGGAATTGCAGTTTTTGCATTGTTGAAATTTGCCCTTTGATATTGGAATACATTCTTAATAAATGTGGTTACATTATACATCATTTTAATATGTATTTCTTGCTCTTTTTTTTGCTAATGACTTATTACTTGCTATTTATTTTATATTTATTTTAGACTAGGGAAATGATGTTAGACACAAAGCAAATTCAAGTGATTTTCTTATTCAAGTTCAAAATGGGTCATAAAGCAGTGGAGACAACTTGCAACATTAACAATGCATTTGGCCCAGGAACTGCTAATGAACGTACAGTGTAGAGGTGGTTCAAGAAGTTTTGCAAAGGAGACAAGTGCCTTGAAGATGAGAAGTGTAGCGGCCAGCCATCAGAAGTTGAGTGACAATTGAGAGCCATCATCAAAGCTGATCCTCTTACAACTACATGAGAAGCTGCTGAAGAACTCAGTGTCAACCATTCTATTGTCTTTCAATATTTGAAGCAAATTGGAAAGGTGAGAAAGCTCAATAAGTGAGTATTTCATGAGCTGACTGAAAATAAAAAAAAAAAGTCATCATTTTGAAGTGTCGTCTTATTCTATGTAACAACAATGAACCATTTCTAGATCAGATTGTGACATGAGATGAAAGTGGATTTTATGTGACAACCAGCAACAACCAGCTCAGTGGCTGGACTGAGAAGAAGCTCCATGCACTTCCCAAAGCCACACTTGCACCAAAAAAACTTCATGGTCACTATTCGGTGGTCTGCTGCCAGTCTGATCCACCACAGCTTTCTGAAACCATTGCATCTGAGAACTATGCTCAGCAAATCAATGAGATGCACTGAAAACTGCAACACCTGCAGCCAGCATTGGTCAACAGAAAGGGCCCAGTTCTTCTCCATGACAACACCTGACTGCACGTCACACATAAATGCTTCAAAAGCTGAACGAAGTGGGCTACAAAATTGTGCTCTTTACCTGACCTCCTGCCAACCAACGACCACTTCTTCAAGCATCTCAATAACTTTTTGCGGGAAAAACACCTCCACAACCAGCAGGATGCAGAAAATGTTTTCCAAGAGTTCGTCAAATCGCAAGCATAGATTTTTATGCTACAGGAATAAACCAACTTATTTCTCATTGGCAAAAATGTGTGCAATGGTTCCTATTTTAATTAATAAAGATATGTTTGAACCTAGTTATAATGATTTAAAATTCAGTCTGAAACCACAATTACTTTTTTATCAACCTAATAATAAGGTATACCCTCACTGAAGGGGAAAGCCTTGCCCTTTGGATCTTAAGTCCACATGAAGTCATCTTAAACCACATGAAGTCATCTGAATACAAACATACTATACCCAGGAGGAAATGAATTATCTCCCTTATAGAGAGAACTCCAACACTAAAGACAGAGTGACGTTCTCACCACTGTGGAAGAAACACATTGATGAATGGCATCATACTCAATGTCTGTATTTTAAAGAATAGTTTGTCCACTAAGGAAAAAAATCAAGAAGTTTTTGTTTCCTTTCTAGAAAGAAGAAGCAGACATAAACATTTTTTGAGGGGACAGAAAGCATCTCTCTAAATCAAGAAAATATGGGAAGTCTGTGGCCAAATCTATGATGAAAGAGCCAAGAAAGAATATCAAAATCATTCAGGTCTCTTACTATAAGAAATAAAGACTGAAAGTTATTAAGTCCTATACATTTACCTCAAAAATTCAGTTCTGTTATACAGAATATGAAATAATTATATGAAATTATAGGATAGACTCTAGCCAAGAATAATCTCATCAATTTTTAATGTCACTTTCAGAGCACAAAGCAGAAACAAAGGAAAACTCATGAATTGTACATCATTTCTAAGTTTTCAGCCCCTTTCCTAAGATACCCTAACATTGCTTGCCAAGCGTGAGCTCAACAACCGAGAGAGTAGAGACAGATGAGAACAGCAGGCTACAAGTGCCAAGCACTTAGTAAGCTAGCCTCTTCCAGGAATCACTCACACAGAAAAAAATGATAAGGAAAATGGTTCCTTTTTAAGGCTGAATCAACATTAAAATTCTGGCACATCTTCCTTTGTCTACTCAATGACAGCAAGAGAATGCGTCTGAGAAAAGACAGACCATCAAATTAGAGATCTCTACTACTGTCTTAGTACATTGGGCTGCTATAATAAAATACCACACGCTGAGCAGCTTATACACAGTAGAAATGCTCTGCTCACAGTTCCGGGGACTGGAAGTCCAAGATTAGGATGCCAGCATGGCTAGGTGAGGGAGGGCCCTCTTCCAGGTGGCAGACTTCTTGTTGTAGTCTCACATGGCAGAAAAGGCTAAGGATTCCTCCCCTCTGTGCGATCTCTTTTATAAGGTCACTAATGCTACTTATGAAGGTCCTATCCTCATGACCTCATCACCTCCCAAAGGTCCTACCTTCTAACACCATCACATTGGGCATTAGGATTTCAACGTTTGGGTGGGACACAAACATAGCAACTGCTGTAATCCTGAATAATTCACAGAGAATTCACTTTATGAGTAAGTAGCTGGACCAAGAGATGACCTCCAAAAATTCACAGTGCTAAAAATCTCCAGCAAAAAAAACAGTGCTCAGAGGAGACCATCTATGGCTCACTTCTTCAGCGTCTGTAAGGACTTTCCATGTAGAGGAACCCTGCTAATAGGAGCACCTTGCCCTGTTCAGTTCCCCAAGGCTTTGAGGTTGGCATACAGGGAGAGGGTACTATCACAAGTGAGGCAGGTAGGGGAAATATGGGCTGACAATAAGAGATCTTGTCAGATTAAAGGAAGGGTCTCCACCACAGGTGACACTCACCTTCCCATGGAGATGGAGCAGGACTGAGGTGTCCTTCTGAATGGACCTTTGCAAGGTTCTCCAGCTTACATAATCAGGAAAGCCCAGGGCGAGGAAGAGTTGGATGGGTGCTTAAAAGCTTGGCCTCTGACCTCAGAAAATCTTAGGCTTGAATCCCAGCTCCCTCAGTTGCATTTCATCCTGACCCTCTCTGCCTCAGCTGTCTCATCTACAACATGGAGTTGGTGGGAGGACTAAAGGAAATAATGTGTTAAAGCACTTAGCACAGTGCCTGTAACAAGCACTCCATAAAATGGTGGCTCTGGCATCATAACCTGCATATTCACTAACACTTTTCTCTCTCCTTTCTAATATTAAAAGTTGCTCACCAGAAGGAAGAGAGCCTAAGAGCCTTTCTTAGGCTCTGAAAGGGTTGCACTGGGAGAATCTCTCTCCTTCTATCTCTGGAGCTAGTTTACCATTGTTAGCTATGAAAGCAATGATTTGACACCCTCCCCCACTCTCTCCCCAAAACCACCTCCCCTTATGCGTCACATGACAAGCCAAAGTCAGACCCAGCTGGAAAACTAGGTAAAATGTAAAAAAATCCATGAAGTCAGCTGTTTTCAGTTATAAACATAATACAATAATCATACCCACAAACTCCTTTGTTGGGAGCAATAAACTGAAGGAGAAAATTGCATGTAAAAATATTACAACACGAAACATTAAGAATGAACGTTGTGCTCCACTTTAACAACAACAACAACAAAAGAGGGGCTAAATATATACCCTGGCCATGGGAATTGTGGCACAACTGAAGTAGCATTAGCTGGAATGGAATTCTGAGATGCCAGTGTATGGCTTGTTTGAAAAACTGAGCACCATCTTGCAAATCAGAACCAGATGGAAGGTTCGATCTAAAACAGATCTGGCCATGGAAAGGGAAAATTCTTCAACTGCCCCAAACTGGCTTTGTCAGCCTGTCCTTGGATCCCAGGGTACACTCTTCAGTTTCAGCTTTTTTTTTTTTTTTTTAATTTTTCTAACTGGGCTAATTGTTCAGGGGTCTAGGTGCCAGGGCTCAGCACAAAATATCAGGCCTGTGGTCCTAGCTCCCCCACCTTTTCAGTTAGTCTGGCACTAATGGAAAGTGGTATGGCTCTGCTGGGAGCTCAGTTTTTGCATCAGGCTAAACATGGGATTTAATCCTGGCTGTCATGTGGCCTTGGCATTGGTCCGCTTATTTCACCTCTCTGTTTCTAGGCTTCCTCATCTCTAAACATAGTGATGTTGTAAGGATTAAATGACTTAATGCACATAAAATAGTTCTTGGCACCTTGTAAGTACTCAATAAATGTTACCTATTATATTATTCCAATTCTCTGCTCTTGCTGATCTTATTATTTCAGTGTTTTTTTTTCTTTTAATTAATAAAGAACAATAGAAAAACTACAATGTATGAGAGCTGGCCTCATCCAAAACTTCAGGAACTTTCATCCAAACATGGTCTCCCTACACATAAGTAGCACCAGCTTCTAATTAACGACCTTCCAAATGCCTCCAAATCCAATATTTGTACTACAAAGACAAAAAGAGGGCTGAGGTCAGGGTTCTTGGGGAATGAAAAGTTTGCTCCCTGTGTTCTCAAGAGTGCTGGCCAAACCTGTTTCAGAGAATTTCCTTGCCCTCTGAACTTGGAGATGTTTTTAGATATTGCTGTCTTCTAAAGTATTATGGTGTGTGTTTTTTCATACCACAATGCAAATGGTAAAAATTTATTCAAGGCCAAATTACAGTCAGAAGCAAGCATTAGAAATTCAAGGATGTTCTCACAGCCAAATTGCTTCATTTTCACTTCTTATTTTTTGATGTAAAATTACCAGCACTCTTGGAATTTACGGAAGCAGTCAGCAAAATGTGTTATAAACACCTTCTTCAAAAAGACCCCAGAGAGCCTGACTGCAAAATTTCTCACTCTGATAATCCTATCCATGCCAGTTCTGCATAATTTTAGAGACACCCTGACACAGACCATAGGGTCGCAAAGAGTCAGACACGACTGAGAGACTGAACTGAACTGACACAGAAATTATTTTCTTTCCACCCATAAGCTCAGATGGTGGGCTAGCATGGAGATATGCCTAGAATGTTTCACATGGAATCTGTGTCAATTATTTTAAGGCTCTGGATAAAGGCAACAACTATTTGATAAACTTACACAAAGCCCTGGGGTGATGAGGAGGAGATAAAATGACCAAAACCTGACCTTGTCTTGAAGAAACTTGCAGTCCAATGTGAAAGAAATAATCCTCTCTTCCTATACAACCATTTAATCAAACTGCAAGAATATATACTTCTGCTTCATTGACTACAAGAAAGCCTTTGTGCGGATCACAACAAACTGCAAAATTCTTAATGAGATGGGATTACCAGACCACCTTACCTGCCTCCTGAGAAACCTGTATGCAGGTCAAGAAGCAACAGTTAGAACTAGACATGGAAAAACAGACTGGTACAAAACTGGGAAAGGAGTATGTCAAGGCTGTATATTGTACCCTGCTTATTTAACTTATATGCAGAGTATATCATGCAAAATGCCAGGCTGCATGAAGCACAAGCTAGAATCAAGATTGCTGGAAGGAAATAACAGTAAGATATATACAATTGAGATATATGTGTGCTTAGTCACTCAGTCATGTCCAACTCTTTGAGACCCCATGGACTGTAGCCTACTAGGCTTCTCTGTCCATGGGGATTCTTCAGGCAAGAATACTAGAGTGGGTTGCCATGCCCTCCTCCAGGGGATATTCCCAACCAGGAATTGAACCTAGGTCTCCCTCATTGCAGGTGGATTCTTTACTGTTTGAACCATCAAGGATATATAATAAATATCAGATATGCAGATGACACCATCCTTGCAGCAGAAAGGAAAGAGGAACTAAAGAGCCTCTTGATGAAAATGAAAGAGGAGAGTAAAAAAGCTGGCTTAAAACTCAACATTCAAAAAACCAAGATCATGGCATCCAGTCCCATCACTTCATGATAAATAGATGAGGAAACAATGGAAACAGTGACAGACTTTACTTTCTTGGGCTCCAAAATCGCTGTGAATGGTGACTGGAGCCATGAAATTAAAAGACACTTGTTCCTTGGAAGAAAATTTATGACAAACCTAGACAGCATATTAAAAAGCAGAGACACTACTTTGTCAACAAAGGTCCATACAGTCAAAGCTATGGTTTTCCCAGTAGTCATGTATGGATATGAGAGTTGGACCATAAAGAAGACTGAGCACTGAAGAATTGATGCTTTCAAGCTGTGGTGTTGGAGAAAACTCTTGAGAGTCCCTTGGACCACAAGGAAATCAAACCAGTCCATCCTAAAGGAAATCAGTCCTGAATATTCACTGGAAGGACTGATGCTGAAGCTGAAGCTCCAATACTTTGGGCACCTGATACAAAGAGCCGACTCAATGGAAAAGACCCTGATACTGGGAAAGATTTAAGGCAGGAAGAGAAAGGGAGGAGAGAGGATGAGATGGTTGGATGGCATCACTGACTCAATGGACATAAGTTTGAGCAAGCTCCGGGAGGTGGTGAAGGACAGGGAAGCCTGGCATGCTGTAGTCTGTGGGGTTGCATAGAGTCAGACACGACTGAGCGACTGAACAACAACAATAAAACATACAAGGTTTGCTTCATGCTTATTCTCCTGTAAACATCTCTGAATCTTATTCTCTTATCTGCTTATGAACTACTTTTCCTTTGGCCACCATTTGTGGCTTTGGTCTGTGTACTCTGTACCTTGTATGGAAGTCACTGGTTCTTATTCTTGTATTGTTCATCCTTTACCAAGGTCCCAGAAATGTCTGGTTCCAGGGCATTATTGGGGGGGTGGGGTGGGGGAATGGAGTGTTTGCATATGTAGAGAATGGAGTGTTTGTTGAAAGATGGGTATATCATTGAGCTCTTTTCCAGAAAGTTCTTCACTCTCCTTGAGGCCACAGCTATCTCTAGTCTCAGGTTTGAGACATGCTGGGAAATAAGAATAAACAGGTCAGTTCAGACTCCTTGACCAAGTCATATAGCTATCCCAAGCCTCTAAGTTCCCAGGGTGCCCTGAGGAGATTTTCTAGCTAAGGATATGGCTTCATTATATCTGGATACATGAGGAAAGTTAATGAGGAGATTTCTAGGTGCCTTGTAACTCTTTTAAGACCTCTTCTTGAGATTAGGAATCTTGGTTATGTCTGTATGTGTGCCTCAGTAAAGATGCAAGTGGGCTCAGCTAGAACAGGAAGAAAGAGGGGAGGAAATAGGAAAGATGATGCTGTCAGCATCAGGATCTCATGGTCTCTGAAGAGACTGCAGCTGAAAGGTGAGGAACAGAGATGGTGGGAAGGAGAGAGAGTAGCACCCAGGGCTTGGTTGCCACTCTGATTACCAAGCCCTACTGATGACTTTCTCTAGCCTATACTGGTTGGAACCAACTATGGGGATCATGGGAGGGTTCTGTTTCTAGAAATAATATTCATAAGGGTCTGAGCAGGAAGGAGCAGGGCAGGTCTAGACTTGAGCTATGGTAGGGAGGCTAGATTGCACATTATTAAGCACAACAGAAAGCCTTTGGACAGATTTGTGCAGGAGTTGGAACTGTCCCTCATAGCCTTTCCTGCCCTATACCTCATCTCCACCTGTACTCATATGCTCAGTCTACTGCCTCCCATGCCCTTTCTTTCAGACAATTCCTTTCCAATCTGTGAAAAAGCTGCACTTGAAGGAGTGATGACAAATGTGAAGAGGTTAAAACAGGAGTTGAAAGCATCTCCCTTGTTAAATGGACTACTGTCTTTTCACCATTCTACCTCTCAACACTGACTGTTCATGGGGCAGATTTAATAATAATGTCAGTGTAAGTGTGGCTCAAAGAATTCAAGAGCATCCTTTGCTCTGCAGAGGCCTTTTTCTAGATTCTATAGACACTCTCTCCCTAGTTCTAATGACTTGAAAGGGGAGCATAGCTGCCCACCCTACAGCGGCAGAGACACTCGGCCTCCCGACACTGATGCCAACACCTCTGAGGAATCTCTTTCATCACTGCCTCCAAGATTCAGCACTACAAGATCATCCATCAACCTCTCTCTTCCCTCCCTTCTGCTCTCTGAATTCACCAGCAATGGCTCAGACAGTCTCTATCTCGAGCCCTCAACAAAGTCAGACCACAGAAGTCAAGGTCACTGTAAGAGGGCTCGCTGTGGAGGATTAGCAGCAGGAGACAGAGACCCAGGTCTGACTTAAGTGAGTCAAATTGCAGTGATCCACAGAGCGGTGTTCCCAGATCAGGCCTATTTCTTGTTCTTTTTTTTCCCCCTAGTTTTCTTGAGACATGTGTGCGTGCTAAGTTGCTTTTAGTTGTGTCTGACTCTTCACAACTGCATCAACTGTAGCTCACTAGGCTCCTCTGTCCATGGGATTCTCCAGGCAGGAATACTGGAGTGGGTCGCCATGCCCTCCTCCAGGGGATCTTCCCAACACAGTGATCGAAACTGGGTCTCCCATATTGCAGGTGGATTCTTTACTGTCTGAGCCACCAGGGAAGCCCCTTTTTGAGACATAGTTGACAAAACTGTAAGGTATTCAAAGTGTACGACACAATGACTCTATTTGATACACATAAACATTGAGAAAGGATTTCTACCAATTAATTAACACATTCATCACCTCACATATTTACCCTTTTGTGTATATGAAACCATTTTTCACTCTCTTACCACATTTCAATTACACAATACAGTGTTATCAACTACCATGGTGACTACCGTGTTATACAGTAGATCCTCAGACCCTATTCATCTCATAACTGACAGTGTGCACCTTGACTAACTTCTCCTTATTCCCCCCACAGCTCCATTCTAGCTATATCTCTCTGTCCCTCTTTTAGAGAAAAACTACAACAAAGGCTTGTATTAACATGTACTTGTTATTTCCACTTCTCCTGCAATTCTTTCTTGAATTCACACCAATATGGCTTAAATTCACCCCAAACCACCAAGACTGCTTACGACAAGGTCTCCAGTGACCTTCTAATGCCAAAGCCAACACCCATAGTTAAGTCTTCATCTAACCTAACGCATCGGGAATATTTGACTTAATTGATCTTTTCTTCTTAAAACACTTTCCTCAACACTACTTTTAGAAAGGCTTCAGTAGTCACTCTTTCTCAGTCTCTTCTGATCTCTGAATCTGAGGGCTTCAGACCTCATCATTAGATTTCACATCTTCTCTATCTACACTCACTCTCCAGATGATTTCATTTGGTGATTTCATTGGATTTCATTTCATTCACTCTCTGAAATATTTCACCCTGGCTTGAAACATTCTCTACACGCTGTAGCTCCCAAATTTATATCTCCAGCCCCAAAATCTAAACTTAACACCAAGTTCATATTTCCAGCCACCTACTCAACATTTTATATGTCAAAATAAATATAAGGTGCTTTTCTACTTAAATCTCTTTCAGTTGTTTCCACCGCAGTAAATGATTTTTCCATTTTAACCAACTGCTAAAACCACAATCCTTGGAGTCATCCACTCTTCCTTTCATACTCGCATTCATTCAATCCATCACCAAATTCTGTTAACCCTTCCTCCTAAATACATTCAGAATGTGACCACTTCTCAGCTCATCCACCATTACCATCCTATTGTAAGCCATCATCAACCTTTCTTCTTGACAACTGCTGCTGCTAAGTCGCTTCAGTCGTGTCCGACTCTGTGCGACCCCATAGATAGCAGCCCACCAGGCTCCCCCGCCCCTGGGATTCTCCAGGCAAGAACACTGGAGTGGGTTGCCATTTCCTTCTCCAATGCATGAAAGTGAAAAGTGAAAGTGAAGTCGCTCAGTCGTGTCCAACTCTTAGTGACCCCATGGACTGCAGCCTACCCGGCTCCTCCGTCCATGGGATTTTCCAGGCAAGAGTACTGGAGTGGGGTGCCATTGCCTTCTCCGCCTCCTAACTGCTCTCCCATCTTCTTGCCCCTGACTCTCTGCAGTCTATTCCCCACACAGCTGCCAGAGCACTGTTGTTAAACTAAAAGTGTAATCCTCTCATTCAGCTGCTTGAAATCCTTCAGTGCTTCCCGTCTCAAGGAGACTATGACTCAAGGTTCCTCCATGGTCTATATGGTGCCCTGTGATCTGCCCCTACTTCTACTGCTCTCCTCTCCCTCAGTCATTCCATCTCATTTCTGTTGGTCTTCTTGCTTTTCCATAAATATGTCAAGCCTGATTGTACTTTAAAATTGCTATCTCTTCACCTGGAATTCCCTTTCTTCAGATATTCACACAGCTTACCCCCTCACTTTCTCCAAATCTCTCCTCCAGTATCGCTTTATCTGTATTAAATAGCACTCACCTCCACCACTGCTCTACACCCTCCTTTGTTGTTTCACTCTCCTTTGTAGCACATATCACAGCTGACTTGTACTGATTTGTTCATGGAGCATCTCCTTATCCTCATTGGATTGTAAGTACCATGAGAGGAGGGACTGGATCTGTTTTGTTTATAGGTTTACCTGACCACCTTAGAAAAGGAAATGGCAACACACTCCAGTATTCTTGCCTGGAAAATCCCATGGACAGAGGATCCTGTCAGGCTACAGTCCATGGGGTCACAAGAGTTGGACACAACTTAGCCACTACACCACCACCACCAACCACCTAGTGCAATGCTTAGTACCTAATATACATTCAATTGAAGTGTTTGTTGAATGAATGAATGATGCCACTGGTATGAAATATTGAGACCTCCCCTCCATTGAGATGCAAAAGACAAATAAAAGCATTAAGTGTTACAAGTGGATGCTCTACTGCTGGTGCTTTCCATGGAAAGTCAGATGACTATGTAGAATGTAGAGAAAGACAGCAATTTTCAAGTTACCAGTCTCTCTCCACAACCTCCCCTGCCTTGAACCCAAAGGAAGAATTAAAGAGAGACTGAAGTTTCTGCAGTTCTTTGTGAGGAGAGCTGAGGCTAAAAAATACTGCTCTGCTACCACTTTGAAGACCCTAAAATAGCTTCAGCTGGCAACCTGGAAAGCACCTGTTACATTCATAGTGATAAATGGTGTAAGTGTTTATACAGGTCGGTAAACAATTCCATAATAATGCTCTAAATGACCACAATTTTGGTTGCATGACAAAAGGATGGAGTCCATTAACAAGCTCAGTCATTCCGAATCTCTCCAGAGGTGGCTCAGATTCCACAGGGCAGCTTGAGGTCAAAGGTTCTGTGGCTTCCGGAGTCAGGGTCTTAACTCAAAGAGCTACTTCTGCCTCCTGGGACAGAGGAACCAAGATAATAATTCTAGTTGATGGTGATATCTTAAAGGGGCTATAAAGCAACCAAACCACATCCTAGGATTAAATCAACAAAACTACAGGAATGGAAAGGGAGGACTGTTGACAACTGACTCATCAACTCAATGGAATAAAGCTACACCTAACACTCAAAGCGCACTGGGATGTCAAGACACTGATTTCCCGCTGAGAAAGAAAATCACCAGAAAAAGATAGAACAGGCCCATTTAATCCCAAGTGCCTATAGTAAGTAAGGTTAAGGATGTGCTAAAATCACATTCATGTTCTCAGAATCTAGTAATAACTAATAAACATGCCTCCATACAGTCCCTATCACTTAGCTTGTTTAGCAGATTACAAATCAAACTAAAGACTTTCATTTTGGGGACACACATCTTGCTCCCTCCAGGAATCTCAAATGTATTGGCTAAGCAATGTTCAGCATGTGAAGAACTCTTCTATCCTGGTAAAATCAAATACCTATTTTCATAATACAGATGGAATCAATGAACAGTCTACTAATCTAACTGTTCTCAAATGTTCCCTCTGTTTTTCCAAGACCATCATATGCATTAGAGGCCACATGATATATTTAATCTAGTTGCAAAATAGACTCCCCTCACATGTTCACTCTTCCTGCTGCTGCTGCTAAGTTGCTTCAGTCATCTCTGACTCTGCGATCCCATAGACGGCAGCCCACCAGGCTTCCCCGTCCCTGGGATTCTCCAGGCAAGAACACTAGAGCGGGTTTCCATTTCCTTCTCCAATGCATGAAAGTGAAAAGTGAAAATGAAGTTGCTCAGTCATGTCTGACTCTTCACGACCCCATGGACTGCAGCCTACCAGGCTCCTCCATCCATGGGATTTTCCAGGCAAGAGTACTGGCGTGGCGTGCCATCGCCTTTTCCAGTTCATTCTTCCTACACATTTGCTAAGTGCAATGCATGTGGTGGTATGCTACCCAGTTTCCCTTCACAGTTAAGGGGCTGGTTTCTGAGCTCCCAGAGTAATTTGGGTGCTGCAGGTTCATGGTTAAAGTCCTCTCCCCAATTGCTCTAGGCACAACCTAAAGTCACACCCCTTTCCAGGGCACCCCACATCTAATGACTGATAGTCACAGGGAAAAAGGCCTGACCCCCTGCCTCAGTGAAGGACAGACACAAAGGACAATCCCATCTCCAGAGCTCCTCACGGAGAAGCTGACGCTCCTGAAGTGACTGTGGTCAGCTCAGCTCTCCTCCACCCCACCCTCTAGGAACTATTCTCAGAGTCTGTTTCCCAGGGAACCCCACCCAAGAGACCCTCGCCTAACTTTTGAAGAACAAGATTAACAGAAGAGGGTCTTGTCCTGTCCCAAATAACTTATAGGCTGAAGGGCCAAAATAACTCCAAAACACACATGCTACAGAAAACTGGCATTTAGAACAAGTGACAGCACTTGTTTCCAGGTTCCACAGGGACAGTGATGATTGGACACATTCTGGATGATGAACTCAACTGGTGGACAAGGTGGTGAGCAGCGCAACGGTCATAGGCAGATGTAGTAGCATTTGCCAAGTCAAAAAGGCATGAAAGAATCCAGTTTGCTTCAAGTTACAGGAAGTCTGTCCGTGTGAAGCAGAGTGAGGCAAGCAGGGAGTTAGGAAGTCTCAGATCTGATGCTCAGAAAACAAGTGGAGGTCATATTACTAAGGAACAATACAGAAATAGAAAACGTGAATTCTGATGTCAGACTGCCCAAGTTTGAATATTAATTCCACAACTTACCAACTAATGTGACAACAGGTGAGTTGCTTAACCTCAAAGTTTCCTCATTTAAGAAAGAATGTAAAACTACTACCTTCCTCATAGATATTGCTGTGGAAATTAAATGAGAAAATGCACATAAAGTGCTTTGTACAAAACTAGGCTCAGTTTGGGCATTCAAATATGTATAAGTGAATCACTTTGCTGTACACCTGAAACTAAGACAACACTGAAAATCAACCATATTCCAATAAAAAAAAAAAAACCTGTTAGCTCTGATGGGCTTTCTCTAGAAGGTGATGGGGAATTACCAAACAATTATAAATAGAGTTGTGCTTTTAGAAAAGAGCTCTGATGAGGTCTCTCCTTTCAGGAGAAAGGTTAAAGTTGGAGAGATAAATTTACATGTATAGGTACACCCCATAGATTTGACAGGTTTGTTCCAGACCACTGTAATAAACAGTGAATAACACAACAAAGCAAGTCACACAAATTTTTTGGTTTCCTAGTGTATATAAAAGTTATGCTTACACTACACTATAGTATATTAAGTGCGCAATAACATTATGATTTTTAACATGTACATCCCTTAATTAGGACATCCCTGGTGGCTCAGATGGTAAAGTGTCTGCCTACAATAAGGGAGGCCTGGGTTCGATCCCTGGGTTGGGAAGATCCTCTGGAGAAGGCAACCCACTCCAGTACTCTTGCTTGGAAAATCCCATGGATGGAGAAGCTGGTAGGCTACAGTCCATGGGGTGGCAAAGAGTCGGGCACGACTGAGTGACTTCACTTCACGTCACTTCCCTTAATTAAAAAATACTTCATTGCTAAAATATGCTATCCATCATCTGAGCTTTCAGTGAGTCACAGTAAGTAGTAGCATCAAAGATCACTGATCACAGATTACATACCAAATATAACAAAAAAAATATTTTGAAATATTGCAAGAATTACCAAAACGTGAGACAGAGACAGGAAGTGAGCAAATGATGCTGGAAAACACAATGGCAACAGACTTTCCCAGTGCAGGACTGCTGCAAACCTTCATTTTGGGGGGAAAAAAGCAGTTAACTATGAAACACAGTAAAACAAAGACTGCCTGCATGTGAGAACTGAAGCCAAGAGCCTCAGATTTGAAGAATAAAGAGTACAGACAGAGTGAGAAAAGGGCCCATCTAAGGGGAAACTGAGCATCAGCATTAAAAAAAATAAAACACAGGGCAGAAACCAGGGCAGGCTGCTAGAAAAGGGTCTGCAAGGAGGACTAGAGTCCCATTCTGAATAGTTCAGACCAAGATAGAAGGAAAAGTACCAAGAGCTAAATAAATGATATTCCAAATGCTAACCACAAAACATGTGGTGCAAACACTCCTGAGACTATGTTTGCTGACTGCATTCATTCAAAGCATTCATTTCCAAGGTTCTATATCAAACCCATTCATAAAAATGCATCTCTTACTTCCTAAGATACAGCTCCTTCCAAAAAAAGTGTTATAATGGAAATTTTTGTACCAAATGAGTATTAATAGACAGTGACAGTAACAATTTGAAAAACTATATATCTATTTAACTCAGCCTCAGGATCATTTAAGGTAAGCACCTATATGCTCCAACCTACTTCTACAAAATAAAAATTAAAGTTGGAAGCCAAGCCAGGGATATTAATCAATCACGTCTCATAATGAGACAGTACTATATATACATCTGGGGCTTTTCTGGTGGGTCAAACGGTAAAGAACACGCCTACCAATGCAGAAGATATGAGATGCAGGTTTGATCCCTGCATGGGGAACACCCCCTGGAGATGGGAAAGGCTACCCATTCTAGTATTCTTGCCTGAAGAATTCCATGGACAGAGGAGCCTGGCAGACTTATACTCCATGCGGTCACAAAGAGTCTGACATGAGTGACTAACACTTCACTTCTTTACTTTCCACCAGAATGGCTAAAATTAAGACTGACAACATCAAATGTTGGCAAGTATGTGAACAACCAGAACTTTCATATCCTGTTGGTGGAGTGTAAAATGTTAAAATCTCTTTGGGAAAAAAAAAAAAAGCTGGACAGTTTCTTATAAAATCAAATCTACAAAATTCTAGATATTTATACAATGGAAATGAAAATATGTCCACAACATGACTTGAATATTCACAGCAGATTTAAATATACTACCCAACGACTGAATATAGCCCAGGCCCAAAAACTAGAGAAGGAGTGAACAACTGGAATATCCATACAACATAAACATACTCAGCAATAAGAAGAAACAAACTACTGATAGAGATGACAACATGGAAGAACTTCAAAAACATCATGCTGGTGAAAAAGACCTTACACCAAGGGAACACAGTGTATACAGATTTATAAAAAGTTCCAGAACAGGCAAACCTAACATAAGCAAGGTCAGAACAGTAGTTGCTTCTGACGAAGTAGAGGTGAGTGTTGACTAGGCAGGGACATGAAGGAACTCTCTGAGTAACTACAAAGTTTTATATTTTGATAGGGCTGTGGTTACAGAAATGTATGCATTTGTCAACTCAAATATACGATAAAGATACATGCATGTCATTGTAGGTTTTATATTAAGAGAGAAAACTGCAAACAAAACTGCAAACTGTTCAAAACCGAAATACTGAACTCTAGTTAGTTACTGGTATATTTACATGGCAAATTAAGAGGAGGTATAGAGATGTCTGCAATTTATTTTGAAATGTGTCAAAAATAAGATGGATTGATGGACAAATAGATGCATAGAATAGTAATGTGTTAATGGTAGAACACAGGTGTGGGTTTACCAATGATCACTGTACAAAATCTTTCTAATTTAACATACTGAAGTTTTAATAATAGAAGGTTGGAAAAGTGCTTTTATTTTAGGGGAGCTGTATTCAAATCAAAGGAAGGAAAGCTCAGCCTCACAGCTGCCATGGCCTGTTTATCATGTTGGGTGGATCAGATGCTGAGTGCCAAGTGAAGACCCTGGATGGAAGTGTGAGAGCTGGGGGACTGCAGAGTGCATGGGGAGTGAGGGGGTGTGAACATGCCAGCACAAGGTTAGCCTTTCTTGTTTCATCAGATATTCAGCAGACCAAATAGAATTCAATCGCTGAATATTCTGTATGAGACTACAATGCACTTCCCACCAGCTTGGAAACTCATACCTAGCAGGCAGTCTATGTGCAACTAAAATAAATAAATTAGCCAGCAGGTCAGTGGGCCTCACTGTGGTTGTGGCCCCTGCGGTGATGACCAGTAAGTGGTATACATATGCAGAGAAAAGGGGGGGGGGTCCTCCTCCTTCCTGTGGCACAGACAGGCATTGCCACTGTGAAAATAAACAGACGCATGCTGGGGTTGCCGGCCTGTTTGGCTAGTGCCTGGGCTGAGCCCCTGCCCTCTGATCCCACAATGTTTGTGGAGCCTGTGTTGCTGTCTAGCAACAGGGTCTATTTTTCTCTCCTAGGGCGGTACAAGTGGATGCAGCTGTCTCGGGCTGATTTACAGGAGGAAGTCACCAGTATGAGTGTCAGGAGGCTTGCAGCCCAAAGTCTTCATCTCGACTCCCCGGCTCCTGGTAGCCATGAGGACTAGGGTGGGGGTTTGCCAGTGTGATCATTACACCAAATAGTGTGCCTTATGGATCAGCCCTGTTTTTAAAGACCCAATCCTCATTATCACAAGCTGTCCATGGTTTCTCTCTATCTGAGAAATCTCATCTTTAGACTGAGATTAAGAGCCAGTAGTGATGATGGGTTTCCCAGGTGGCACAGTGGTAAAAAATCTGCCTGCCAATGCAGCAGACACAGGACATGTAGGTTCAATCCCTGGGTCAGGAAGGTCCACTGGAGTAGGAAATGGCAGCCCACTCCAGCATTCTTGCCTGGAGAATTCCACTGACAGAGGAGCCTGGTGGGCTACAGTCCATGGGGTCACAAAGAGTCGGATATGACTGAGCACAGTGATCAGGTGGTAGGCATTAGAGCCTATGAAACCAAGGGCCTAGTCCCTTATTCAACCCAATGTACCTATTTTCTCAGACATATCTTGGTCCATCAACATTCTTAGAAAATCACAATGTATGTGTACACACACACATACAGACACACGTAACAGGATGACTCTAGATGCTGTGAATTATCATCCACCTGGGGCATCTCCCAGGTACTGAGTTCTAGCTCCATACCCTAGACAATGTTTCTAACATTCCCCTTGCTTTCCAATGTGCCCTCAAAGACATGAAAGAGAGCCCTCTGATGTTCCCGCCACATGCACTCAAAATACCAGCAACTTCCTTGTCATCCTGCATGAACTACACAGCCTGTCTAAAACACAGAGCAAGCAGGCCATGACCAATGAGGGAGATGGAAAGAATACTTTTCTACCTCCATGATTTCAGCTGTGTCCTAATCACAGATTAAAAACACCGATAACACTCAAGGCCATCACTAAACATGAACACAGTCCACATGGTAAATGAGCTGCTGTTTATCTCCCAGTGTTGCTTCCCACGAAGCCCCTCACTACCTTCCTCACCATCACTCCATTACTCTCACTCAAACCCCAAGACAAAACCAGACCAGTTCTGTCTAGGTCACGACCCTCCAGGGGTTAAGCTATTCTCTAGCCCTTCCTTGAGGACTACTAAGGAGATTATATGTTTTAATCTTTATATATATAATTTATAGCCTTCATATATATAACTCTTATCACCCCCTTGCAAGACAGGTATTATGATCATTTTACAGATAAAGAACCTGAGGCCCTGAGAAGTGAAGTAATACACCCAGTAGCTGCTTGTACCAAGATTCACACCCAAGTCTGTGTCTCTCCTAAACAAAGGCAGTAACCCCAGTGCAATGCTGCCACCCCTGAGGCCCAAAAATGTCACATTTTATCTCTCCTTAGAGATTTCAGCTCCCCTACTGCTGTATATGTGTTCACTGGAGAATGTGGGAAGAGCTGAAAGGACGGGCAAGTGATAAGCATGTCTCTGACAGACAGGGGCCAAGAGGTGACTGCTGGACTTGAGGGGATGGACAGAAGGAGGAATCTGTGAGTCAGCACAGATTTGTAGCGTGCTGGGCTGAGAGACAGCATCGCACCTCTTCACCCACACCCCAAAGCTGTAAATCCCTACCAACAGGAACACTCTGACAGCTGTGCCCTTCATCTGGCCCCCAGATGTATTTTCCTGGATCTGTTAATTGAATTAAATTTCAACAGTTAAAAATGAGATTTCACATTAAAATTCCAATTTCCTGCTTCTCTTAAGAGAAGATTCAGCAAGACAGGATTCACGTTCCAGATGGCCAAATGCAGCTAGAGTGACAGTAATGGCTGTCAACCGCTATCCATGTTCTCCAGTTTGCCAAAGTCACCACCACTCCCTAGTGCTTCCCAGACACTCAGCCCACTTCACTTTTACTGGTCCCAGGAGTTTTTGAACTGCACATCTCTGTATATATGCCCAGAGGCAAATATTTGTTGAACAAGAATTTCAGCCCCCTTTGTCAACAAAACATAAGCTGCGATAAGGGATACAAGAAGTAGGGTATGGCTCCTTTCCCAGAGTGGAAAGGTAAGTGAGCATGCCCTCTAGAACATCAGCTCCATGGAAGCAGGGGCTATGTTTGTTTTATTCACAGTTGTCCCCAGCACCTAGGCAGTACCTGGCATACAGATGTCCAATACGTACTGTAATGGAAGGAAGGAGGAAAGAGAAAGGGAGAGAGGAATGTTGGGAGGAATGATGATTCAGTCCCTTTTAGGACATTAAGCAAGAAATGAGAGCAAGTCTGGCATACAGGGGAGCCAGTGATGGATGCATAGAAAGAAATGACACCAAGTACTCTAGGAATACAGAGGAAGAGTATTTTTTATGTAGGTGACCAGGAAAGACCTTTAGAAGAAAAGAGGTTTCTGGGTATTTAGAAACATTGTTAAATTACAGTCCCCCTCTTTGGTAATGTAGACTGACTTACTAAAATCACTTCATCTCAGGAAAGAAGTCCCAAGTCTAAACCCCATACACTCCCCAGAGACGCTGACTTTGACCAGACAGTACCTGACCAGAGGGATTGGATCAGACCCCGGGCTGCCATTCCCGTGGGCCACAGGGACAGCCAGGATCCAAGCTTCAGCAGCGGCAGTCCGTGCCAACAAGCCCGCTGCGGTCAGGAGGCAGGACCTGGGCCTGCCTTATGTCACCATGGGGTTGTATGGGAGCTCCCAATGAGTAGAGTGAAAAGCCCTCATTCCAGACTTTAGATTCTTTTGTGAAACAGTCATCCTGTTTCACCCCGAGCCATTCAATGACTGACATGGACCTCCAGTCACCCTGCCCTCCAGCCTGGTCTGCTGTACTTTTCTCTGATGGGGCCTCATTGCCCCTCCTCAAGGTAGGAGAATATCAGTCTGTTCAATCTCAGAGATTCTGATTCGACTCCAACAACACACAGGGCTTTCCTGAGGCCTCCTGGTAAGAAGATACTACTTATCTCCATTAACCTCTGACCCAGCTAAGATGAAACAGCTCCCGTCTGCAGGCCGAGGGCCCTCATCCCTGGACTAAAGTTAAATAAAATGTAAGGTGGAGGCAGGGAGTGCAGCAGCCCCGGAATTATGGTCCCTGTCTCCAGGGAGCGGCTGCCTCCCTCCTCCTGGGTATATAAAGCCAGAAGCCTGTTAATAAATGACACCCCAGGAATCCCTCCAGGCGGCCTCTGGGTTAAGAACTACATCTGGAGGAAGCAGTGCCTCCTAGGAAGATGGAAAGGCCATAAACCCTCAAAATTGGCCATTTGATATATGTGATGATAATGGGAATGTTAATCTCCAAAGGCAAAGCCATTCATCCAAAATTCCATCCTCCTGGGTCCCCACACCTGACTTAATGAGTACAGCCACTTCGCAATGGCTGCTCCCATGGGCCAGGTCTTTTACATGCAATATCCCACTTAATCCTCACCAAAGGTCAGAGGGCTATGTACTGTTGGGATACTCAGTTTACACAGGAGGAAACAGAAGCTATAAGAGATCGAAAGACCTGCCCAAAGTCACCGACAGCTGTTGAGTTGTTCACTAGCATGAGTGGCCCAGTTGGGAATGTTCACTCTATGTGTCTGACACCAAAGCCTATGCTTTTCAGTCCAGTTGCACTCTCCTGCAACAATCATGCTAGGAGATGCCTATTTCACCCCAAGGCTACAAATGATACTACTCTTAGGTTTTTTTTTCAATTCAAATTTTAGTTTACAGGGCAGTAGAATAGTAAATGCTGTACTACTACCCTCTGAGAAAGAACTATGCTTCACTCAAGTTAACGCTGGGTCATACTAGGGACCAGGCCATATTAATCAATGCAATACCAACTATAAATACTACAGGTGGTATCACTAAGTATTAGAGAAGAGTATGTTTCTATCTTTTCCCTGGAATGTACAGATTTAAATTTCCATAAGCAATCATTCTCTTTGAAGATGATAAGCAGTGATAAACAATATGAATTAAAATTAATAAAGAGAAATAAGCAGTCTTTTTTTTTAATAGTCTGCTGGTCAGTGCAGAGTGCTGATCAACGGACTTGAAATGAAAGCAAGGAGCTGATTTCAGGTGGCAGAGCAGAAATTTGAGACCATAAAAGAAACCTTTGCTATTTGATTTAATATTGTGAGAGGCCCATGAAGAATGCCTCAGGAGTAGACTGTGTCTTATTTGTTTTTATATTCCGAATGCTTGATACATAATATATGCTGAAAGGAGGAGCTGAGGAATGAATGAATGATTTTCAGGCTTTTCCATGCAGAGGTATCTCCTTGGATATGCCCCACTTGAGGGTGGCATAGCATGAAGCAATCCCTTGTGGCTCAGATGGTAAAGACTCTGCTTGCAATCCAGGAGACTTGGGTTCAGTTCCTAGGTTGGGAAGATCCCCTAGAGAAGGGAATGGCAATCCACTCCAGTATTCTTGCCTGGAGAATTCCATGGACAGAAGAACAGTCCATGGAGTCACAAAGAGTTGGACACGACTCAGCGACTAACACTTCTAGTATTTTCTAGATGCATTCACTAGGGGAAAAATAATCTTCAAGGACTTCCTTTGTAGCTGTCTAAGTATATTGAATGTATGTTCTCTCATTTAATACAATGAGCCTGTGAAATCTATATTGTTGTGTACATTTTACAATGCAGAAACTGGAGTTTTATAGAGTTTGACTTACCAAAACACATCAAGCAAGAAAGCAATGAAGCCCCAGTGTGGACCCAGATGTCTGGGTCCTTAACACATTCACTTTGCTCCACAACACTCTGAAGGAGTTCGTGTTTCCTGCTGAGAGGCTGCAGCTGTACCTCCAAGTGTGTGGAGGAAAGACACATGGCACATAACTCTGCAAAGGAAAGAACTAGAACCACTTCAAATGAAAGTGAGGATGCTGTATCTACACTGGATGTTTCTGGCCTTTTTGTTTTCAATGTATCAAGCCAGCAGGGAAGGGGCTGGCACATTGCTCTTCTGCAGTATTCCCTTTAAACATGCAACATCTGGAAAAAGGGAGAGAAAGTCCAATTAACCTCCTCACTCACAGATTCTTGCCTCTTAAACCAGTGAGTATTAATAAATCCCTCCATTGTTCCACATATGAGCATCTCCACCGAAGACTACAGAGGAGAAATAAATGTCAGAATAAATTCAAAGTGGGCAAAATTGCAATTTGTAACCACCTACAGGTTTGTTTTTGTTTTTAACAAAGTAAGGAGAATTAGGAGGGTACTGATGTGGAAGAAAGTTGAGATGACATTGTTTAAAAGATGTTTGTAATTTTCTTTACATTTAGATTAACCACATTATCTTTAAATTCCTTATTCTAGCTAATCTAAATTGGCCATAAAATCAGGCAGATTTGAACTGTTAATATCGTACATAAATTAACAAAAATTTCTTTGTGTATACTTTACTGCCTGATGCGTGGTTCATTGACTGCAAAATCTGCTTACAAAAATCTCTAAGGCCCAATGCAAGTGGAAGTTTAATGTGACCTATAATTGAGCTTTGCAAATAACTAAATTCTTCTGGAGTAGGGTAGGATAAAGGGGAGCCAGGGTGATGGCCAGAGCACAGAGTGCCAAAAAATCTGTCCATGTGCATAAATTTTTCCAAGTCTGGTGTGCTTTCCAAACCATTTCCTATACTTTCCAGGTGGAACGAGGGCTCATCTGAGAAGAAAACAGGGACGTCATGTCTCCTCACTGAAAGTCAACTCTTTTACCTTCTGCTCTCTATATCCCCTGCTGCGAACATATTTGCTGGATCAAAAACTGAGACACATGGTCAGGACATAGAAAAAAATGAAATTAAGACCGTTCTAGAAAATCTAGGACATATGTTCTCCAGAACTGTAGCAATCCAGGACTGTGTATCCTATAGGTGCCTAATAAGTGCCTGCATAAACAATCATAGCAGTATTCCAAAAGGCATTGTGAATTTTTTTCTCTTTTCTTAAAAAAAATCTTATCTGCAGCTAGGTTTTTTCTAAATCCTAAAATTTTCAGCTCTGTCATCCAGATTATGCAAGTTTGCTACATGCCTTTGCCTGGTCCATTTCACTTACTTACTATACTTTTCTTTTTAAGATTAAAATTAAATTTAAAACCCAAATCTGAGAGTGCTCATGTAAACCCTGGGAACTGTAAAATATGGTTAAAGATGTAATATATTTTTTCCACTTGAAAAATAAATAAGTACTTTGATAAGTCAAGTGCTACTCCAAACATATCCCAAGAGTAGAATGCTCCGAATGAAGTATTAACTGTTGGTTTGTTTAGATATGAAATACATCTAGTCAAAATCAAATTGCAATTACAAGACTTCAAAGCGAAATAACTTGGCTCAGAGATATTGGTTCTAATCTCACATCAAAAGCAGCTGTATCGTTGCTGGCTTATGAAAAGAAAACAATTCTTTTTAACCAATATGAAGCATGAGAAAACAAGGATAATATTTCTTGAAAACTTCTGAGAAATAAGTAGTGTCACACTGTGAAACACACATAGCACTTCAGAATTTTTTTAAAATGTAAGTTGTCTGGAGACATTACACTTCACAAAATAAGAACAGGTGTAAAACCCAAAGGGAAACATTCATTTTCACTTTTAAGACTTACAGACATACATATTAATGAGAGAAATTATCAAAGCTAGGATCTGTCTGGGACACTTGGAACGGGGACACAGGAGAGAAACAGAAGTGAAAAAGGGTAAGATCCCAAAATTAACCCAACCAATCCCATTCTCTAGGCTTCAGAATAAAACAGTACTTCTCAAACTTCTCATGGGAAACCTGCTATATGAAGATTCTCGATCAGCAGGTCTGAGGCAGGCTTTGGGAGGCTACATTCCTAACAAGTTTCCAGATGACGCTGATGCTGCTGGCCTGTGGACCATACTTTGAGCAGCTAGGATATAGAACTTTTGACCTCTGAATCCCATCCATTCATCAATCCTTGCCAAAAGCCAGCAGCCTGGCCAGATAAAATGTGTCACAGTCTGAAGCCCTAAAGGGGGTAAGGGGTACTGTGATGTGTTAAAAGACCTCCCTTAGAGTCAACACAACAATATAAAGCAAAACAAAATCAGAATTTCAATTCCAAAGATCAGTTCATTAGGAGCATATCATTAGAGAGACTTAGATAAAAGGCAACTGAAGCTGGTGAAAAGTGTGCTGGGGCTTTCACCTGAAGCTTTTGACTTCCCTGGAAAGTTTGGTGAAGAGTCACAGGGGAGGGTAGAAAAACCAGTTGGCAGCCAAAGTCATTATCAGCTCTGACTTTCAGAGATTGAAAAAAATCAGTGTGAGTTTGTACAACAAACAACTGACTTGAAGATGGGTTCATCCTAGTTAGTGAAGATTTGAGAATGAAATGAGGAATTATAGTTATTGTAGAACTATAGGAGATGACTTAACATTCTGGTCCTTAACCTTCTGTCATAATCTCCTCATCTGTAGAATGGATAAAGTAATGATTACTTTTCCAAGGATTACTATGAGTTATATTACAGTAGTCGGAACAGTTCTCAACCAACAGTAAGCATTATATATATGTATATATGTATATATATGTTACTATATATATAATAGCCTGTCAAGCTCCTCTGTCCACGGGATTTTCCAGGCAAGAATACTGGAGTGGGTTGCCATTTCCTTCTCCAGGGGATCTTCCCAACTCAGGGATCAAACCTGGGTCTCCTGCATTGCTGGTTAAGCCATGAGGGAAGTCATTATATATATATATTAGAAATTATATAATAATTGTTATTATATATATATATGTTATTATTATTATCAGGCTTACATTACATTGGTTTGGGATATCCAGAAATCTAGTTGCAACACTAAAGGGTCATCAACTCTAAAAATGTAGTGGCCTCACTAGGAAAGTCATCCACTGAAGAAAGTCAATTAATTTAAAACCAGTGACAATTACTCAGAAAGTAGGTACTACTTTACAGGAACAGATATTGATGACAGGTTGGAGGGGGGAACCTCTTCGTATGTAATTCCTCACTTAATGCTGCTGCTGCTAAGTTGCTTCAGTCGTGTCCGACTCTGTGCGACCCCATAGATGGCAGCCCACCAGGCTCCGCCATCCCTGGGATTCTCCAGGCAAGAACACTGGAGTGGGTTGCCATTGCCTTCTCCCATGCATGAATGGGAAAAGTGAAAGTGAAGTCGCTCAGTCGTCCGACTCTTAGCGACTCCATGGACTGCAGCCTACCAGGCTCCTCCGTCCATGGGATTTTCCAGGCAAGAGCACTGGAGTGGGGTGCCATTGCCTTCTCCGTCCTCACTTAGTACAGAAATTTAAAAATGAAATTTCTATGTGAAAAGGAGATATCAGGCCTAGATGACTTTAATGAAAAATAGATGATGCTTTTCAACCTCTTATGGAGTCTATTAGAAGGCTTCCCTGGTGGCTCAGATGGTAAAGAATCTACCCTCAATGCAGGAGTCCAGGGTTCAGTCCCTGGGTTAGGACAATCCCTTGGAGAAAGGAATAGCTACCCAATCCAGCATTCTTGCCTGGAGAATTCCATGGACAGAGGCACCTAGTGGGCTACAGTCCATGGTGTCGCAAAGAGTTGGACATGACTGAGAGACTAACACCTTCACATAGAATCTATTATTTTTACTCTAAGGACAATAAACAAAAAAGAGCAATTAAAAATCAATATTTTCCCATTAATCTTCAGCTGAAACTCACACTAGCCAATGCCAGGGGTCAAAAAAAAAAAAAACATGACTTTGCCATGGGATGGTAACATTTGATTTTTCAAGAGAACAACTGTATCGCAGTTAGAGAAAATATCTGCCTCATTTTCCTATATGGAAGGTTCTTACACTATCAATGTGAGAAGGTCATTGTATATCTGAGCTCCAAATTTCAAGAGAGTCACTAGTCAAAATAATTACTTCCTGCCTCAAGGAGAATTCATTTCCAGTGAAGACTGGGGTCTGGAATGTGAATATGTCATGAAAGAGAGCTAAGCAGGGACAGAGAAATTTGGGAGACACACTAAAATGTACCTCAATGAGGGCAGGAGTTTTGTCTGGCTAGGTCACCATGGTGTCCACAACCCCAGGTCAGTGATGAAGGAGTAAGTCTAGCTGTGAAAATCTGACCACTGACTGGACTTTACTTCTCTCATTGGTCAAATAGGGAGCTAGAAACAAACACAATCCTCCTCCAATAACATTCGCTAACATCCTTCCACTGTTAACATTTCAGGATTCTATGACTACTGTTCTTTGTGGAAGTAACTTCACTGGATATATCTTCACAAAGCCTAAATAAATACAGTAAGTCCCCTACATAAGACCCTTCAAGCTGCAGACTTTCAAAGAGGTGAGTATACATTCACATGTCCATTCATGTAAGTTAGTTCACATATCTGGTATACACTGTCACATGCTTGCATTCCTCTGTGTACTTCACTGTACAACACTGTATAGAGTACAGGAGTACACTATCTATATTTCAGGCCCAGAACCTGTGCCATCAACACCAGGCATGAGTGAAACTGGCACTTGCCCTCCATCTCCTATTGCTGACAATCCTTCAGCTCTACCATTTCCCGCCTCCTCCAGCCTGTTCTTGCCTGTTCACTCAATGCTAGCCCCTGTATGCCAGTTGTTGTACAGTACTACTGTACTTTTCAAGGTACTGTACTGAAGATTAAACGTTTATTTTTTGCGTTTGTTTTTTGATATGTTACTTGTGTAAAAAGTATTATAAACTATCACAGTACAGCACTATATAGCTGATTGTGTTAGTTGGGTACCTAGCCTAACTTTGTTGGATTTATGAACAAATTGGACTTAGCGCACGCTCTTGGAACAGAACTCATTTGTATGTAGGGGACTTACTGTAAATATTAGATTACTCTAGAGATTGGCTTCCTGTGCATGATATAGCAAGATAAACTGCATGAGTCCCTACTAGAACCACCCTCCACAGACAGGAGATAGTCAGATTCATTTTTAGACAGGACAGGTGAGAGCATCCTATTTCCTGGGCATTCCATGTTAAGGTATGCTTGAATGTATGAAATGCTCAGCTGCTTTTATGAATGGCCTAGACTTCTCAAAAACTTGAGTATCTTTTCTCCAGACTAAAGAGATTGATCCCAAGTAAAAGGCATAATCCAAGGAATATCCCAAAGGGTGCTCCTCTGCTAAGCTGCCGAAGACAGAATCCCCAAATAGTCATAGGATATCCCCACGCATACCTGCATCAGGTGCTAGGAAGACTTCCTTGACCTCTCTGACTAGTCACAACCCCATAGCATAAACACTCATACCCTGGACCCCTTCTCCTGCCCTGCATTTATCCCAAGTGAAATGTCACAATTTTGTAATTATTTGATTACACTAGACCTCCCATACACACTATGACTATGCCATAGTCCCATACACACATCTGCTATTCTTACCACTGTCTCCCTAGAATTTAGCACAGGGTTTGGCACACACTAGATACCTAATCTACAGAATGAACGGATGTATGACTTAAGCAGTCAGTTTAATGATGAAAAAAATTTCTAGAACATCTAAAGATTTCTCTTAATTTTAATACCAGGAACAAAGTCCTGTGGACTTCATATAGAACACTAATATAAGAAAGGCTATTTCAGAATCAACTGGGCATCCTTATCCACCAACTAAAATTTTATCCCATAAATCAACGCTGAATATTCATTGGAAGGACTGATGCTGAAGCTGAAGGTCCAATATTTTGGCCACCTGATGCAAAGAGCCGACTCATTGGAAAAGACCCTGATGCTGGGAAAGATAGAGGGCAGGAGGAGAAGGGGGCAAGAGAGGATGAGATGGTTGGACAGCATCATCAACTCAATGGACAAGAGCTTGAGCAAACTCTGGGAGATAGTGAAGGACAGGGAATTCTGGTGTGCTGTAGTCTGTGGGGTCACAAAGAGTTGGACAGGACTGAGTAACTGAATGACAACAACATGCTGTGTACCACATACAGAAGGGTGGTCCATACCACGGCAGTGTAATGGTAAAAACATGTGCTCCAGATCCTTTTAGATCTGAATAAAAGCCTTGGGTTTTCCACATTCAATTCTGTGACCTTGGATAAACTACTGAACTGCTCTAAGCCTCAGTCTTCTCAACTGTAAAATCAGATTTATTCATAAGGTTGTTGGAAAGATGAAATGAGTATACACACATAGGGTTTAGCAAAGTGTGGGTCATATGGTAAGTGGTCAGAAAATGTTAACCCTTCTTAAACATCATTCATGGTATCCTAAAACAGACTATGGCAGAAGGAAAAAAACTGGAAAATAATGATTTTCAAATATTTTCAATCCTCTGACCATTTCTACACCACAGCTCATCACACCTGGACCCCATTGTTTTGGTTCTTACAATTGTGCAGTTAAGTCAGGAGCATCCTGGATGAAACATCATAAATAAGTCATTAGTTTACACCGGAAGAGAAACTGAGAAACTGGAGGAGAAAGCCTAAGACCCCAGCCAGGGGCCCCCTGCGTGTCCCAGGCCTTAAGTACCAGCTGCAAGAACAGAGAGAGATGATGTGATCAGGAGGTCAGGAGGGCACTTAGTTTTACTTGGACTTTCTCAGCAGGCCTGGGGCCCCCACAGATAGATACTGCTCTCCTGATAAGGAGCCTCCCAGCATCAATTTGCCTTCATTTCTGAGACAACAGGACAGTTCAAACCAGATCCGGTCTCTATCAACTGGAACACAGTAAGTTTGAGGGTGGCAAGATTAGTAAACTTCAAAAGGTTAGGAGGGCTTGATAACCCAAGGGCAGTGTTGGGACTATTTATTTAAAAGCTTACAGTGCCTGAAATATTCCATCTCAGCCCCCTCATCCCCCACCTTCCTTCCTCTTGACCTTTCTGTTACCTTCTCTCAGCTCTCAAAGCTTCTTGTTTTGGGTCAGCTGCATTTCCAACCTTAATAGCTTTTCTTGCCTAGTAAAGTTTCCAAAGACACATCCCTCACCTCTTCTCCTTGGGGTCCCTTGAGGGTTTAAAAAAAGGAGATCAACATTTACATTGGTAAAATACACTCAGCTGTGAGGCGGGTTTAATCTTTTTTACAACCGTCCCCTGCAGCTGTGCTGTCTGCTTTACTAACCCCCACCCCCACACCCCCCACCCACACTGGCCCTCTGCCTTCCTGGAAATAGCTTTCCCCAAAGAGCCTTGGGACACACAGTCCCAGCCTCACTAAATATAGTTCAACAGAGATCTCAGGCTTGCTCTAACCAGATGGGATAACTTGAGTGGGGTTTTTGGATCCATGAAAAGAAAGCAAGGAGGAACAGAAGGGGACCTCATGGAGATACAGCCACACTGACCCAGCCTGTGCCCAGAGAAGGCATAACAGAGTGAGGTACCTGGGTTAGGGAGAAGTTGGGAGGCTCTTTAGTGGGGGCCATGCGGAGGGGAAATAGTCTCTCCCAATATTCCTCCCTGAAACAACCAAACTAAACTCCTACAGCCCTCCCCCCCTCCTCCTTTTAACTGATTTTTCAAGAATATGTGGTAAATAGAGCATGAACCACCCCAAGGTTCCTGGGCAACAACTCAGGTCCAACTGGGTCCCCTTAAAAAGAGCAAAGAATATAACAAGAACAAGGGGAAAAAACGGTTTACAAAAAATCAAGTTCATTAAAAACACATCCTTAAAGTCACCCAGAGGTCTGCTTTAAATATGCTTTAGGAAAAAAGGAAACCTAGCATTATAAAAACAAAGCATCTCTCACAAAGCTTGGAGGTGGTCTTCACACCACCCAGAATACAATCCACACTATAATGGTTCAAAACCCCATCTTCAGATTCTGTGCTGTGACCTACATTTTCCTGTGACAGAAAACAACAAAATTCTGTAAAGCAATTATCCTTCAATTAAAAAATAAATAAATGTTTAAAAAAATAGTGAGCTGAGGTTTATTTTCTAATTCTTAAGGAGTCACAAAATGAAATAATGATTTAGGAAAGTACACCGAGACAGGTAATCAACAAAAAGATGGATAAAGAAGTGGTAGCAAGTCCATACAATGTAAATTATAGTAGTTGAAATATTATGGACGACACATTTCAGCATGGATAAATCCCCAAAACATAACATTGAACAAAATGAGCAGAGTATGGAAATCATGAAGTCTAATGTTACTTATAGAAAGTTTAAAACTTGAAAATTTAACTACGCAGTCATCCCTCTGTATCCCAGGGTTCCACACCCATGGATTCAACCCACACAGATCAAAAAAAAAAATTTTTTTTTAAATTCCAGACTGTTCCAAAACAAAACTTGATTTTGTTTCAAACTGACAACTATTCACATAGCATTTACATTCTTTTTACAACTATTTACATAGCATTTACATTGTATTAGGCATTATAAGTAATCTAGAAATGATTTAAAGTACATGGAAGGATTGACTTAGGCTACATGCAAATACAGCTGTGCAGCACCATTTCATATGAGACTTGAGCATCCTTGGATTTTGGTATGTGGGGAAACAGTTCTTAGAGCCAATCCCTCACAGATACCAAGGGACAACTGTATACTACTTATGGATAAATACATACACATATGTAAAGTGTAAAATATGCAAAAGAGAAATGACGAATGCCAAATTCAGAATAGCGGTTTTCTCATGGGAAGAAGAAAAGGAAAGGTAAGTAAGGAATGCTCCAAGTGCTTCTACTATACTTCTTTAGTTTTTCTTTTAAAAGTGATGTGAAACAGGTATGGTAAAACAATAAAAGATTTGAGAAGCTGCAATGAGTTATCGCTGTTTGTTCATTCAGTTCAGTTCAGTTCAGTTACTCAGTCGTGTCCGACTCTTTGCAACCCCATGAATTGCAGCACGCCAGGCCTTTCTGTCCATCACCAACTCCCGGAGTTTACCCAAACCCATGTCCATCGAGTCAGTGATGCCATCCAACCATCTCATCCTCTGTCGTCCCCTTCACCTCCTGCCGCCAATCCTACCCAGCAGTAGGTCTTTTCCAATGAGTCAACTGTTCGCATGAGGTGGCCAAAGTATTGGAGTTTCAGCTTCAACATCACTCCTTCCAATGAACACCCAGGATTGATCTCCTTTAGGATGGATTGATCGGATCTCCTTGCAGTCCAAGGGACTCTAAAGAGTCTTTTCCAACACCACAGTTCAAAAGCATCGATTCTGCGGTGCTCAGCTTTCTTCACCGGCCAACTCTCACATCCATACATGACCACTGGAAAAACCATAGCCTTGACTAGACGGACTTTTGTTGGCAAAGTAATGTCTCTGCTTTTAAATATGCTATCTAGGTTGGCCATAACCTTCCTTCCAAGGAGTAAGCATCTTTTATTTTCATGGCTGCAATCACCATCAGCAGTGATTTTGGAGCCCAAAAAAATAAAGTCTGACACTGTTTCCACTGTTTCCCCATCTATTTCCCATGAAGTGATGGGACCAAATGCCATGATCTTAGTTTTCTGAATGTTGAGCTTTAAGCCAACTTTTTCACTCTCCTCTTTCACTTTCATCAAGAGGCTCTTTAGTTCTTCTTCACTTTCTGCCATAAGGGTGGTGTCATCTGCATATCTGAGGTTATTGATATTTCTCCCGGCAATCTTGATTCCAGCTTGTGTTTCTTACAGCCCAGCGATGCTCATGATGTACTCTGCATATGAGTTAAATAAGCAGGGTGACAATATACAGCCTTGACGTACTCCTTTTCCTATTTGGAACCAGTCTGTTGTTCCATGTCCAGTTCTAACTGTTGCTTCCTGACTTGCATACAGGTTTCTCAAGAGACAGGTCAGATGGTCTGGTATTCCCATCTCTTTCAGAATTTTCCACAGTTTATTGTGATCCACACAGTCAAAGGCTTTGGCATAGTCAATAAAGCAGAAATAGATGTTTTTCTGGAACTCTTTTGCTTTTTCAATGATCCAGCGGATATTGGCAATTTGATTCTGGTTCCTCTGCCTTTTCTAAAACCAGCTTGAATCTGGAAGTTCATGGTTCACGTATTGCTGAAGCCTGGCTTGGAGAATTTTGAGCATTACTTTACTAGCATGTGAGATGAGTGCAATTGTGTGGTAGTTTGAGCATTCTTTGGCATTGCCTTTGGGATTGGAATGAAAAATGACCTTTTCCAGTCCTGTGGCCACTGCTGTGTTTTCCAAATTTGCTGGCATATTGAGTGCACTTTCATAGCATCATCTTTCAGGATTTGAAATAGCTCAACTGGAATTCCATCACCTCCACTAGCTTTGTTCGTAGTAATGCTTTCTAAGGCCCACTTGACTTCACATTCCAGGATGTCTGGCTCTAGGTGAGTGATCACACCATCGTGATTATCTGGGTCGTGAAGATCTTTTTTGTACAGTTCTTCTGTGTATTCTTGCCACCTCTTCTTAATATCTTCTGCTTCTGTTAGGTCCATACCATTTCTGTCCTTTATCGAGCCTATCTTTGCATGAAATGTTCCCTTGGTATCTCAAATTTTCTTGAAGAGATCTCTAGTCTTTCCCAATCTGTTGTTTTCCTCTATTTCTTTGCACTGATCGCTGAGGAAGGCTTTCTTATCTCTCCTTGCTATTCTTTGGAACTCTGCATTCAGATAGGAATATCTTTCCTTTTCTCCTTTGCTTTTCACTTCTCTTCTCTTCCCAGCCATATGTAAGGCCTCCTCAGACAGCCATTTTGCTTTTTTGCATTTCTTTTCCTTGGGGATGGTCTTGATTCCTGTCTGCTGTACAATGTCACGAACCTCTGTCCATAGTTCATCAGGCACTCTATCAGATCTAGTCCCTTAAATCTATTTGTCACTTCTACTGTATACTCATAAGGGATTTGATCTAGGTCATACCTGAATGGACTAATGGTTTTCCCTACTTTCTTCAATTTAAGTCTGAATTTGGCAATAAGCAGTTCATGATCTGAGCCACAGTCTGCTCCCGGTCTTGTTTTTGCTGACTGTATACAGCTTCTCCATCTTTGGCTGCAAAGAATATAATCAATCTGATTTTGGTGTTGACCATCTCGTGATGTCCACGTGTTGAGTCTTCTCTTGTGTTGTTGGAAGAGGGTGTTTGCTATGACCAGTGCGTTCTCTTGGCAAAACTCTATTAGCCTTTGCCCTGCTTCATTCTGTACTCCAAGGCCAAATTTGCCTGTTACACCAGGTGTTTCCTGACTTCCTACTTTCGCATTCCAGTCCCCTATAATGATAAGGACATCTATTTTGGGTGTTAGTTCTAGAAGGTCTTGTAGGTCTTCATAGAACCGTTCAACTTCAGCTTCTTCGGCGTTACTGGTCGGGGCATAGACTTGGATTACGGTGATATTGAATGGTTTGCCTTGGAAACGAAGAGAGATCATTCTATTGTTTTTGAGATTGTATCTAAGTACTGCATTTTGGACTCTTTTGTTGACCATGATGGCTACTCCATTTCTTCTAAGGGATTCTTGCCCACAGTTTGTTCATTACTGCTTTTTAATGCTTTACTGCATTCTTGAAACATTTTATTGTAAAAATGTTACAAATTTCAGACAAGAGTCTTCATATGAAAATCAGTACACAACTTTGGACACCCACTGAATTCAATCACCCTTCCCTGAGTATCGGGCAGGACCTCGGGCAGGGCCCCTGGGGTGCATGGGACACCAGCTCCATCCTAGTGCAGTCCTAACCAGCCTTTGGTGAGGAGTGTAGGGACCAGAAGACTCCCTTTTTAAAGCTCTTATGAAATCTTTTCACCCAGAGGATTCACAAAAAAGTGACCATTAGATATCTAAAAGCTTCCATCAGGAACTGTTAGGAGGAAATGGAATTTAACAAGCCTCCTTCAGACTAAACATGGATACTTGCAAGCTTGGTCTTTGTCAGTTCCACTACTGGGAGAGATGACAGCTGGCTGTCACCCTAGCTCTGATGCTAGTGAATTATGTCATCTTGGGCAAAACCATTCACTTCTCCAGGCCTCAGTTACCTAGAAGACCTCGAAGGTCTGAGCATTAAGGGTTTATGGTTCTAATCTGAGAATTAAGACTGGGAAGGTATAGATAAGCAACAAACACCTCCCAACCATAATTCATTCTAGGAGTGCTGATGGTTCTCTATTCAGCCCATCTCTGAGCACATATCCTGTCCCCCTTAAAAGTTTCTGTAGCTCAAATGCCCATCATCAGACACTCTTTCAGATTAAATGCCGCATTATAATGAAAACGACACCTGGAACCATAATCACACCTCGGTGGTGGTTTAGTCAGTAAATCATGTCCAACTTTTGTGACCCCCAAGGACTGTAGCCTGCCAGGCTCCTCTGTCCTTGGGATTTCCCAGGCAAGAATACTGGAGTGGGTTGCCATTTCCTTCTCCATCTTCCGAACCCATGGATGGAACCCAGTTCTCCTGCATGCAGGCAGATTCTTTACCTACTGAGCCATCAGGGAATCATCCCTCAGCCTCAGCAATATACATTATCTCTTAATTCCCACACTACTTGTAACGTAGATAAGAAAACTAAATTAAAGCAATTTACTTAAGATAGTTCAGTTCAGTTGCTCAGTCGTGTCCAACTCTTTGTGACCCCATGGACTGAAGCATGCCAGGCTTCCCTATCCATCACCAACTCCCTGAGCTTGCTCAAACTCATGTCCATCAAGTCAATGATGCCATCCAACCATCTCATCCTCTGTTGTCCCCCTTTCCTCCTGCCTTCAATCTTTCCCAGCATCAGGGTTCTTAAGGGTGAAATTCAAGCTTCAGAGCCAAATCTTCAAAATTCCAAGTTTAAATCCTTTCCATAACAGAGCAATTTCCTCAGATTAGCCTTAACAGAAGAAATAGAATCCTAGAAGAAAGCAGGAGTAAGAAGGCAAGGAGGAAAGTTAAGGGAGAAATGGTCTTTGAGTGAGGTCTGCAGCCAGGGGAAGATGAAAAGAGTGAAATGGACAGAAAAATCCTGCGTTAGTCATTTTGTATAAGGACAGTTATATAATCTGAGAAATCTGTATGCAGGTCAAGAAGCAACAGTTAGAATTGGACATGGAACAATGCACTGGTTCCAAATTGGGAAAGGAGTACGTCAAGGCTGTATATTGTCACCCTGCTTATTAACTTACATGCAGAGTACATCATGCAAAATGCTGGGCTGGATGAAACACAAGCTAGAATCAAGACTGCAGGGAGAAATATCAATAACCTCAGGTATGCAGATGACACCACCCTTATGACAGAAAGCAAAGAGGCTTCTTGATGAAAATGAAAGAGAATGAAAAGGCTGGCTTAAAACTCAACATTCAAAAAACTAAGATCATGGCATCCAGTCCCATCACTTCATGGCAAATAGATGGGGAAACAATGGAAACAGTGACAGACTTTATTTTCTTGGGCTCCAAAATCACTGCAGATGGTGACTGCAGCCATGAAATTAAATCACGCTTGCTCCTTGAAGAAAAGCAATGACCAGCCTAGACAGCATATTAAAAAGCAGAGACATTACTCTGCCAACAAAGGTCCGTCTAGTTAAAGCTATAGTTTTTCCAGTAGTCATGTACGGATGTGAGAGTTGGACTATAAAGAAAGCTGAGCGCCAAAGAATTGATGCTTTTGAACCATGGTGTTGGAGAAGACTCTTGAGAGTCCCTTGGACTGCAAGGAGATCCAACCAGTCTATCCTAAAGGAAATCAGTCCTGAACATTCACTGGAAGGACTGATGCTGAAGCTGAAACTCCAATACTTTGGCCACCTGATGCAAAGAACTGACTCACTGGAAAAGACTCTGATGCTGGGAAAGATTGAGGGCGGGAGGAGAAGGGGACAACAAAGGATGAGATGGTTGGATGGCATCACTGACTTGATGGACATGGGATTGAGCAAGCTTGGGGAGTTGGTGATGCACAGGGAAGCCTGGCGTGCTGCAGTCCATGGGATGACAAAGAGTCAGACACAACTGAGTGACTGAACTGACTGATAAGGATAGTTCCCTTGAGAGCCTGAAGGGTTGTGGGTTGTAGTATTGCCAAGATTGACAGGGGCTGAAAACAAGCTACCAAGCTGTACAAGACTGTTATTACATACAAACTGTCTTCCTCTCCAAATATTCCTACCAAAAGCAAGCTGGAATGTAGCTGTGCAATGCGGGAGAGATGATTTGTGTCAATTGATGTGTGCAGTCCTTGGCACCATATGTGACCAGTGAATGACAGTAATGATGGAAATGATGATGACAAAGATGGTGATGACCAAATCAAGAAATTACCTAAGGTTACTCCATAACATCACATAGGAAATGGTTCATGCAATCTGACAGGTGCACCACTGGGCTTTCATTATTCATGGTATTTTCAACAATTAAAACTGCTTTAACATGATCCAGCTTCTTTCCCTGTCTAAAGTACTAGGTTCAAAAGGGTTTTCTTAGCAAACATAATCCTCCCTCTTTTTCTAAAGGGAATTCAAAATGAATCTGTAAGAGAAACATCAGGAAGTAAGCAGAGGGGCCTTCTCTAAGTATCATCCCACTAGTTTATCAACCTTTTCTGTAAGCAGAATGGAAGAGAAGGAACAGAATTAACAGGTACTTCCACATAAGCAAATTAAATGAACACTTTAAAGAGGAAAATAGAATTATTGTATCCCTTCTTTTGTTACAAATGCCCTATTACAAGGCAAACTTTTTCTTTTCCCTCCTTGGGGAAACCTCCCTCCTGGGTTCCCTCCTCCTTTTCAACTCCTCACAAATGGAGTTGTCTTGTATAAGATTCCTTACAAAATATTTCAAATAACAAGTTGTTTCCTCAATTATTTTATTTTGAAATACAAAGTGCTGGGGATGGAATAGGGAAAGCACCAAATCTTTAAAACCACCATAGTCCATGCTTGTTCAGATACTTACATATGTTGGTATGGAATAAGTTTTTTTTAAAAAAGCAATTTAACATAAATTTAGTAATTTATTCCCATAGGTTAAGATTTATATTTGCAACTACTGAATGCAGTTAAAAATAAACAAGACTTTAAAAATAATTTTTAAAATCAATAGAGTGGTTTCATTTTGGAGATCACAAATATATAGCATACATGAGAGTGAAAACCCAACTACCTAATATTAGCCAAATACATAAGTACATGTGGTTTGGCACGGTGGTTCTTGTGATCACATTCAACAGGGATTCAAATGTGCTATTTTTCAAACAACTCAGAAGTGAGAATGATGAGCCCTAGGAATCTGTGTTAAGTCATTCAAAAATAAGTCGTGGAAAAAACATGCATATAAAGAATTTAAACAAAATTGTATCTGGACACTGGGAGTGGAAAAACTACTATTTTCATATTAATTTATCAATTTAGACGTGTGTGCGTGCCAAGGTGTTACAGTCATGTCCGACTTTTTGCAGCCCTATGAACTGTAGCCCACCAGGCTCTTCTGTCCATGGGATTCTCCAGGCAAGAATACTGAAGTTAGTTGTCATTCCCTTCTCCAGGGAATCTTCCCAACACAGGGATTGAACCCACATCTCTGGCAGCTCCTGCATCGCAGGCAGATTCTTCACAGCTGAGCCACTGGAGAAGTCCTATTATTTTAGACATGTTATTTTAAATAGAGATGTGCACCAGTGCTAACAAATTAAAATTTAATTTGACTAGTTCATCCATATTTACAAAAATATATAATTTTTAAATTGGCAAAACACTCTTACTTGGCTCTTGACTGGCTTTTATTCAATGGGTGTGCATTAAATACAATGGGATTTCACTTCAAAAGCAAAGACAAATAAATCATTCATAGCTTTTGTGGGGGGGGGGGGTGGGGAGAAGTCAGAGGCATACAGAGTAGCCTGGAGGAGGAGACTTAAAAGCAATAGCCCATCTGCTGGAACATCCGTGTGAGTTCAGCATAGTGTCTGGGCTCTCAAGGCATCCTACTTCCAGCACTGCCCCCAAAGGGACTTCCCTTTGGGACACATTCTACAATAAGATCTTGTTCCACCGATCTTGAAAGTGGCTGGCTCTGAATTAAATCATCTTTCTCCCAAATCAGGCAATGAGGCCTGTAGAGGCCAATGGGGCCTGTAGAGAACATTTTGTTGTGTTTTGTTTTGTTTCTACATCTCTGAAAGTCTAACGAGGGGGCATCTCATAACCATCATAAGCCAGGAAGAAAAAATTATTTCCCCAAAGTCTGACTCAATATGTCACAGTAAAGACTCCATTATACCCAAAATCATAGAGTTGGAGCAAGAAGAAACCCTGGAGATTGGCTAGGAAACATTTCTTCCTCAAGGTAGAAAAATATCTCTTTACACATTTTGCTTGTGTTGGCAATAAGAGACATTTCTTTTAGGTCCCCAGAAAAGCTTATCAGACATATTTCCCCAAGCTAAGTAGAAAAGCTCCTATTTCTATTGATGTTAAAATAAAATTAAGTTTAAAGCTCTTAATACTTGGTGGATCTTTTCAAGTGAATCCTTAACTTTGATTTACAGAGAAGGTAGATTCTCTTTCACACTTTGTTGGCATCACCACCTCCACGGGAGACATTTGTAGCTCCCCTCAGCTCCCCTCAACTCACATGTCATGTGATCACTATTAGAGGTCACCACAATTGAAAATCCATTTCCAGGAACTAAGAGAGCTACTAAATCATGTAGGAGAAAAAAGCCATCAGAGCTGAGAATGTCACCATAAAAAAACTGGGTCCCCTATAATAAAGTGGATAGTGTGTTATCCTCAGGCTCATATGTTTTTCCTTTAAGTTCTGTTATTTTTAAAACCACAAATATATTAATAGATCCTAAATAACATTCTGCATGAGATTCTAAAACATAAAAGAATTTCTGATTTCACTATTTTTAAGTCAATAAGTGTGTGTGTGTGTGTATGTGTGTGTGATTCTATCAGCTTGAGACTTCCCATGTGGTCAGAAATTTTCAGTCCTTTCAACATATAACAGGGCAGCAAAAAGTAAAGCCAGACTAGTGAACCTCTAATCCAAAACTCCTGAAGACTGGGCAAGGAAATAAAGGATGAATGGCCCCATACATAACCCAGAATCCATCCCTCTGGGGTGATATTCAAACTTGGGTAAACATTGTTGATACCACTCTAACTACTTTGTGCAACATTCAGAGCAATAATGCAAATGGAAACCAGGAATACTGACCTTCAATTAAACAGAAGCTAGTTAAGATGAGATGCAGTAAAGTTGAGGGATGCATCCTGAGACTTCTCAAGGGCACTGAGTGTTGGGAAAGTGAATCAAGAGGGATGCCTAGAAAAGAACAGGTTGAGGAAGAATGGATGGGTGAAATTAATTCAGTCAGTGAAAGAGATTAAAGTTTGGGGAGAGAATGGTGTATCTAAAGAATGATCCCCAATGGTTTGGAACTCCAGAATGCCAGGCATTAAGCAATTAATTGCCAGTGTAAATCCAAGAAATGTATTTTCCTCAAGGAATAGTGAATCCATACCATGAATTAAGTCATGAAGTCTAGTATAGCCACTATGGATAACAGTGTGGAGATTCCTTAAAAAACTGGAAATAGAATGGAAAATGACCCAGCAATCCCACTGCTGGGCATACACACTGAGGAAACCAGAATTGAAAGAGACATGTGTACCCCAGTGTTCATCACAGCACTGTTTATAATAGCCAGGACATACAATGGAATATTACTCAGCCATTAAAAAGAATACATTAGAATCAGTTCTAATGAGGTGGATGAAACTGGAGCCTATTATACAGAGTGAAGTAAGCCAGAAAGAAAAACACCAATAAAGTATACTAATGCATATATATGGAATTTAGAAAGATGGTAACGATAACACTGTATGTGAGACAGCAAAAGAGACACAGATGTATAGAACAATCTTTTGGACTCTGTGGGAGAGGGCGAGGGTGGGATGATATGGGAGAATGGCATTGAAGCATGTAAAATCATATGTGAAACGAATCGCCAGTCCAGGTTCGATGCATGATACAGGGTGCTCGGGGCTGGTGCACTGGGATGACCTGGAAGGATGGAATGGGGAGGGAGGTGGGTGGGGGGTTCTGGATGGGGAACATATGTACACCCATGGCGGATTCATGTCAATGTATGGCAAAACCAATACAATATTGTAAAGTAAAAAAAAAAAAAAAAAGTCATGAAGTCAAGGGGAGGAGAGTTACGGCCCAAAGCTCCATCGCTATGAGACATCTCCATGTGACATCGTGGGGCTTTGGTTTTGACCCTGGAATCCCCCCACTACCAAAAAGTGGATTTTTTATTGTGAATGTCTGGCTGGTGAATGATGTGCTAATGAGGCACCAGCTTTGTTCCCATTCATCAGGAATAGAAATAGCAAAGATACAGAAAATTGACCAATGAGATTCTGATTTAGGCTCTAAGGAAAGTATGATCCAAAATTTTCTCTGGCAGGAGATTCTCATTCTCCCCTTCTGGGGTGGTCAAATCACAAAAACTGCAGTGTTCCCTTGATTTAGATGAAAGAAATAAAAATGCTTCTTCCACCACGCTCTATGCACCATGAGGTCAGTTCCAGCTAATTTCTGAAAACTATAATACTAATTCCTATTGAGTATTAAAAAGCTCTACTTTGTTTTCTGTTTCTAACTTTTCATTTTCAGAGTCAAACAATTTTTTTTTTCATTGCTTGATAGAGGAAGGGGGAAATGGTGCTCCCAAGTTAGAGGAATAAAAAATTTTAAGTCATTATTTTTCTAATTATTTCATGTGTTAATCATCATTTCTTAATATTTTACATTTTCTTTATAGTTTAACTTCAGCCTCAAATTATCATCTCAGCTCACATCTAGGGATGGAAAGGAAAAACTAAATGCATGGGCTTAGCAGTCAGGTAAAGCTCTGTTCAAAGCTACATTCTGCCAGTTATTAGCTATGTGACCTATGGCAAGTTAATTAACCAATCCAAAAGTAACAGTATATACTTCAAATAGTGGTTATGATTAAAATGATGGGAAAAATGCAAAGCATTTAGCACAGTGTCCAGCACACAGTAAATATTCGATAAATGATATTTTAAAATATTTTTCCTATTTCTTCATAGTCACCAGAGTGACAACAGTTCTAAAGCTTGACAATACCAAGTATTAAGAAGGATGTATATCCTGCTTATTTAACTTATATGCAGAGTACATCATGAGAAACACTGGGCTGGAAGAAGCACAGCTGGAATCAAGATCGCCGGGAGAAATATCAATAACCTCAGATATGCAGATGACACCACCCTTATGGCAGAAAGTGAAGAAGAACTAAAGAGCCTCTTGATGAAAGTGAAAGAGCAGAGTAAAAACGTTGGCTTAAAGCTCAACATTCAGAAAACTAAGATCATGGCATTTGGTCCCATCACTTCATGGGAAATAGATGGGGAAACAGTGGAAACAGTGTCAGACTTTATTTTTGGGGGCTCCAAAATCACTGCAGATGGTGACTGCAGCCATGAAATTAAAAGACGTTTACTCCTTAGAAGGAAAGTTATGACCAACCTAGACAGCATATTAAAAAGAAGAGACATTACTTTGTTAATAAAGGTCCGTCTAGTCAGGGCTATGGTTTTTCCAGTAGTCATGTATGGATGTGAGAGTTGGATTGTGAAGAAAGCTGAGCGCCAAAGAATTTATGCTTTTGAACTGCGGTGTTGGAGAAGACTCTTGAGAGTCCCTTGGACTGCAAGGAGATCCAACCAGTCCAACCTAAAGGAGATGAGTCCTGGGTGTTCATTGGAGGGACGGACGTTGAAGCTGAAACTCCAATACTTTGGCCACCTCATGTGAAGAGTTGACTCATTGGAAAAGACCCTGATGCTGGGAAGGATTGGGGGCAGGAGAAGGGGACGACAGAGGATGAGATGGCTGGATGGCATCACCACCTCAATGGACATGAGTTTGGGTAAACTTCGGGAGTTGGTGATGGACAGAGAGGCCTGGTGTGCTGCGATTCATGGGGTCACAAAGAGTCGGACACTACTGAGCGACTGAACTGACTGACTGATAACAGTAGGACCTCTCATACCCGACCACAGGGAATGTGTGGCAGATTAAAGTTGGAGGCCACAAATTATTACTGTCTAGTTTACTTACCCCCAAAGATATGGAGGATATGTGTTTCTCTCCCTTTGATTCTGGGCAGGCTCTGTGACTACTCTGACAGTAGCATGTGGCAGAAATGATATTATACAAGTTTCTATGTTCAGGCTTTAAGAGACTGGCAGTTCCCACTTCCAAATTTTTGGAACATTTGTTCTTGGAACCCTGAGCTACCATTTAAGAAGCCAGACTGTCCTGAGGCCACTATTCTGTAAGAATCCAACCCATGCGGAAAAGCCCTGGAGGATGAGATACTATGTGAAGGAAGAGACCAGAGAACACCACGATGTAGGTATATGAATAAAGAAGCCATCCTAGGATGGATCCTCCTGCCCCAGGAACCTCAGTTTATACCACGTGGATTAGAGACAAATCACTCAGCCAAGCTCTTCCCAAATTCTTGACATACAAAATCATGAGCAAACAAATATTGTTGTTTTAAGCATTGGGACAGTTCATTATGCAATGTTCCGTAACTGCAACAGAATGAAATTTACACAATCACCTTGGAAAGTCACTTGGTATCACTTGGTAAAGTTAAACAAACATACCAATGATGCAATAAGTCCACATCTACAGAATCTCTTGCACATATGCACCATGAAATTGGAATAAGAATGCTGATAGCAAGTGTTCACAATAGGAAAAAAACGGAAACTCAAATGTCCATCAAGAATAGAAGAGATAAATATGCAGAAGATATGCACACACACAGATTCCCAGCAGTAAAAATGAATGAACTTTAGCTTCATACATACACCTAGATGACTCTCAAATCTTAAATTGAAAAAAAAAAAGATAATATTGAAAGAATAAACCATGTGATGGAAGAAAATACAGAGTATTATTCCACTTATACAGAGGTCAAGAAAAAATGAAATAATATCCCTGTATACATATATATTAATATATATGTATATGTGTATGTGTGTATGATATAAAAAATTTAAGCAAAGGAATGGATAACATAAAACTCAGAATTATGGTTAACTCTGGGGGAGGGCTTTAGATGTGGTCAGGGAGGGGTGCCCACAAGTTTCAAAGGTATTTGTGGTGTTCTGTTTCATGAGATAATTGGAGATGGGAGGAGGGGTGATTTTATTATTATTCTTTAAACAGAGGTTGGCAAACTTTTTCTATAAAGGGCAAGATAGTAAGTATTTTAGGGCCATATACAAAGTTTCGTGTATCTTCTTCTTTTGTTTTTTTCCATAACACTTTAAAAATGAAAAGCCACTCTTAGCTCACAGGGTCTACCATAAGAGGCCACAGTCAAAATTTAGCCCACATGCTGTAGTTTGCTAATCCCTGCTTTAAATTATTTATATGCGTTATACAGTCTTTTGTGCACATGATATATTTCTCCTCCACCTATCTCCTCCAAAAAGAAATTAAAGAATTAAACAGGAAGATCATGTGGTGGCCACAGATTATTTATTATCTGTTATCTCTTCTCAGCTTGTCAGTAATGGGCAAAGAACTGCTAAGAAAAAAAACAGGTAAAATTGTGAGGTCCGACTTGTGACAAGCTGCAATTCTTCATCAAGGCCATAAGAAAAGTAATTCTGCTCCATCTCCAAGAGCCCAAACTTGCTGTTTAAGGGAAGTGAGCAGGGCATGGAGGTTATTGCTGAGATAAAGAGGAAAGCTTGGGAGGTATGACATGGAAAAATAATCAATCTTAATTCAACCAGAACCAGAATGTGGAATGGTCATTACCACTTATTCAACTGACATTTTTAAGCTCCCAAACTGTGTGCCAAGACCCAGGGCAGAGGCTGGGATACAATGACAAACATGCCACAGTCCCCCTCCAAGGGTTTGGAATCTCTCTCATTGGGTCCTCAGTGGAATGTGGTTTTAAAAGAATACCAGTGGACAGAGGCAGGAGAATGGAGGAGGTATGACCTCTCTGCTGGGCTCCCCCTGTAGCCAGGGCTAAGGTAGATTCACACCCAGCTCTGATGAACTTTCCCTGAGGGATTTCTCGTTGGCTCGAGTTCACAATTGCCTTTTCTCCTGAGGCCTGTAGTGGGGATGAGGTTGCTGTAGGAAGGAAGATGATTGTACAAAAAAAAAAAGAAAAACACAGACCCTCAGAGGTGCAGTTTTGGGCCTGAGTGATTCAGAAATTTTCCTTTGGTACTTGAAGCTCAGATTACATAAGAATAGCACATCTGCTCTAAATCATGATTCCTTTCCTCCATCTACACCCAGCCTGGGCCAACCCTTCAAATTATAATGATCCAGAAAGAGGGCTGAGTTTTTTTTTATTTTTGTTATATGGATTTTGTGGAGAAAGTAAGAAGAGAAAGTCATGCAAAAGGCCATCCCCAGAGAGATTACCGAAAAATTTTGTTCAAGACTCCCTTCTCCCACCAAGTTTTCCTATGCTGGAGAAATTTATTTCCGTACTGGAGAAATCTGGGGACCATGAGGCTCAGAGAAGGCCCTGATGAAAGGACCAATGTACAAACAGCAGGCACTTAACAATTACTGGGTAGAAATGTCCCAAGGAAGAGGTGTCACAAAAGCCGCCAAAGCTGCTGTCATGTAGGTGCTGATGTATTTACACTATGATGCTAACTTCAGGGCCAGCTGCCAGCCACTGGCTCCTCTCCCCAGTGGCTCTGCACAGTGAAGAGCCTAAATATCACTCAATTTGGCACATCTAAAGGAGGCGTCTGAAGTGGGAAGAAATCTCTCCCTTTCCTAGTAGCAGCAAATATTATCCCCCAAGTGAGTAATCCAAACTGGCCAGAAACCTTCTCTAAAGACTGCTCCCATTTTAACACAGAGCTCCATTTCAAAACAAGGCCCCTGGTGCAGAATTCCACCCAGGCCTGTCCATCCATTCGGGCTTAGAACCCCCTTTCAAGCAGTCAGTATGATTGTCTGCTTAGGGAAAGACATTACAGTATCAGTGGCTATGACACCTTAACCAGGAGTCAAACCATTTGGGGAGTTTATATGCAGAGGTTAGGCCATACCCAGACCTATCAAACCAGAGTTTCCAAGAGTGAGGACCAAGAATGTGTACATATCAAAGCCCCCAGGTTGAGAGCAACAACTGAGGACCCATTCAAGAACATTCATGGTACCTTCTCATACTCATTGGAGACCATGTCTCAAGGGTCTAACAGCCCAAAGGATCTGAAACTAATTCACATTCAGGGTTGAATGAGTAAAACACATTCACATAACACAATCACATTCACATTAAACACAGAGGTTCCTGCATGTTAAATGGACTCTGCTCTAAAGAAATGGCAACCCACTCCAGTATTCCTGCCTGCAGAATTACATGGACAGAGGAGGCTGGTGGGCTATGGTCCACAGGGTTGCAGTGAGTCAGACACAACTGAGAACACAAGCACGCCCTAAAGAAATGACTTTTGAAGAGCAGCAACTCCAGTCCAGTTACAGGGTTCTGATAAGAACACAGATGGAGCACATAAACATCCAAGATATAGCTCAATTATATCAATTTCAAATATCTTATTCCATAATCCCCCAAAGCATCCATAAACTAAAAGCCACAGGCCCCAGCATGGGATATAGTATCTTTACTATGCCCATAAAGTACCCTATATTTACTAAAGTTCCATAAGTACTTAAGACCACAGCAAAACAACAAAGCAAAACCAAAAACAGTGGAATTTTGAAATGACTGACTTTTTTTTTCTCCAAATGAGGAATCCATCATGAATCAGGTACTGAAATTTGAGAACTAATACAAATTAATTCTTCCAGATGACCCTATGGGACAGGTTAAAATTTTCAAATTAATAGAAACTATAGCTGGGGGAATGTAGAAGGAGCAAGAAATATTTGGGGGCACTAATAAAAGCAAAGTGTCTGGCATCTCAGCCAGAAAGACTGAAGGGGCAGACAGATAGGGGGATTGAGGGGAATGCTGATGCCTGGGGAAGACATTCCTAGAGTTCTACACATTCTCCACTGCCAATGTCATGGTCAGAGTCACAAGATACAGATGCTCATCCCTCCAATTCCTAGTTCAAGCTTTGCTAAAACCTGCCGTGTGGGCAAAGCTACAGAGCTCTGGACATCTGGGCTCTTGTAAGAGGGGCCCACTGACTAGCAGTTCACTCAGAAACCACAAGGGGTGTCCCAGGCCGGCTCAGTGGTAAAGAATCCACCTACAATGCAGGAGATGTGGGTTTGATCCCTGGGTTGGGAAGATCCCTTGGAGAAGAAAATGGCAACCCACTCTAATATTCATGGCCTGGAAAATCCCATGGCCAGCGGAGTCTGGCAGGCTACAGTCCACAGGGTCACAAAAGAGTCAGATACAACTTAGTGACTAAATAACAACAGAAATGAAGGGCCAAAAAATGGAGATGTGATGCATTACCAGCTCATTAGAAGACTTCCACAAAAATAACTGATAAGGAATAATTAAAATTCTCCCATCCCCTTGCATAGAAGATGGGGAAAGTCCTGTATAACCTGGGAAGAGGCCAAAATGACTTGAAGGTTCAAGAGGCCTGGGAAGAAATAGGAGAGGATGAGATGAAATAAACAAGAGGGAAAGAAAGATAGAGACAAATGTTAGTATAAGTAAGACATTCATTTAACATATATTTATTGAATACTTTCTTCCTTTCTTAAATTCCAAATCCCTCATTCGAAGCCATCCGACTGCTGAGCTACCCCAAGCATGGTCTTCAACACATTCTCGCACACAACTCTTACTTTTGCCAGAGCTTTCCATTAACATACCCCATTTCCTATTCATAATTATCCCCATTTCCATGATTTTGCTCATTTTGCCTGAAATGCTTTCCTCTTTTCCTTTCACCAATTCAAATCGTAGACATTCTCCAAAATCCAGCTGAAGCTGCACTCTTTGTGACATCTCACTGGGTGTATATTACATTCCACACAAACACTTGATTTTTTTTGTGTTGAACTGTTCTGCTTCTGACTGGAATGACAAAGAGCCCAGAGAGGTTGATTAATTAGGTGGAGATTTGATTTAAAATTAGAATAAGGAACTCATTTTCCTATAAAAATAATTATATATGATTTACTAGAATATGTTTTACTATATTAATAGTCAATTGAGATTCTAATTGCTACTGTAACACTTTATGGGAAATGTATTTTCAATTTCCAACAACCAGTTTACAAATAATCTTTTCAAACAAAACACATTTGTAAAGTGCATATTGCTTCTGTGAGGCAAAAGTGAAAAGAATGATTAAAGAAGTGTAGAATATGAGTCATCTTAGGAACTGAGTAACAACTGCTTTGAGGAAGAAAATTGCAGGACAGGTTTTTTTTTTTTTTAATTCCCAATTAAAATACAAAGCTTCTTGACCTCCTAGCTCTTACAGGCAGTCAATCACAGTTGGTTGTAAGAATTTCTACCTCCTCTTCTACACTTGACTCTTCAACAGTTCAAGATCTCATTAAATTTTTGTTGATTAAGTCAGTACCAGGAGGTTATTCTGTTAAACAGTAACATTTAATAGAAAAACAGTAACTAGTAACATAGGTAAAAGCCTCCTTCCTAAAACGTATGATGACCTTTCCTCAGAAGACACAGAGTGGGGCCCCTTCTTTCAGTTTTCTGAGCTCCCCTCAGGACTCTTGGGGTTTGTGGACCGTGTTCAGCAAATACTCTGAAATTGCCCAGCCACTGCTGGCTAAACCTGCTCTCTATCAGCAACACTTTCACTCCTGCCTTTTAGGGTTGCCTGTAACTGAGCCTAGACCTTGCCAGGAACACTCCTTGATTCATGGCATTTGGCTGGAAGCAGGAATAAAACCCAAATGAGTGTGGGTGATACTCTGAACTTGGAATAAACTATTCAGAACAGTTACATGTTTACCAAGGTTCTCATTAAAATACCACACCCCTTAATATATTCAGCTTACAAGAAGCCAATTTTTCCTCAAAGCCCAACATGTGCTATAACGTGAGAGGTGTTACTTCCTATTGTTTAGAAGGAACAATTACACCCATAATTTAATGGACTTGTTTCATGGAGCGAGATAAAGTATTCCTGACTTGAATTAAGAAACATAATGAAGCAGGTCATTTGTGGTTTGAGTAAAAGCTTGGGATCACGGTGAGCCCCTGCTGTCAGTGGTAAAGCTCATATGCATAGCCTTTGGTAACTCAATGGTAAACATGAAGGATTCTTCTCCATCAGTTGGTTCCAGGGCCCCGTTCCTTCTAACAACAGCAAACCTTTCCAAGCAAACTTTGCAAGCCAGGCTTGCAGTTAAGGTTAAAATACTTCTCCCCTACCCAGATAGATCACTTTGGGCAAGTTACTTAACTTTTCTAAGCCTTCATTTCCTCATCTGTAAACTGGCCACAATAATAATAATTTCCTTATAAGGCTTCTGTAAGAGTTTAACTACGTTGTGCCTTAAAGATGGGGTGACTAGAATGAAGAAAGGGAACCTGGCATGGTGCTGGCTGTTTCTTGGGTAATACTATTGGCATTAAGCACAAAGAAAATTAGTCATCTGCCTTATTTCATTTGAAAGTCACACAGCTTGTAATTTCACCCCCTCATCCTAAATGTTAACAAAATGTGGGTAGAGGCTCCATCATTTAATACAATTTTCAGGCTGATTATTCTTTTTCCAAGTCCCAAATAAGTATGAACAGGATACTGTCCAACTTGATGACTGTCTTAACTCATTGTTTTCTTCTGGGTTCTCCACTAGCTGCCAGAAGAAATGAAAGCAAGGAGAGAGGGTAGAACGAAGGGACGGGGAAGGGAGGAAGGCAAGGGAGGAGGAAGAAGGCATGGGAGAGGTAGGAGGAAACCTAAAGGTAGTTCCTTGACCTGGCTCAAAGAGGTTCGCAGAACAGACCATACCAAGACTCTTAAATCTTACAATTCCTTTGTTTCCAAGCAGAACTATGTCTGACACTAACCCTTCAAAACCAATGGGTTGTCTGTCTCAGACCTTAAGGATCCCTTAAAAGAGTCAAAGCCAGCAACCCCATTCCCCTACTAAATGAAACTTCACTCCAACCTAGCAGCTACAAGTCTCAACTTATATATGCAATAGCATGACTTTGTTTCAAATTTGCATCCACTGAAAGAAGTCTACAGTACGGAAGGCAAACATAGAGAAAAGTAAGAAAGTTGGTTCCTTTGATTTGACAGAACACAGATCATTAGGGCTTCCCTGGTGGTGCTAGTGGTAAAGAATTCACCTGCCAGTGCAGAGACATAAGAGATGCAGGTTCAATCCCTGGATTGGTAAGATCCCCTGGAGGAAGGCATGACAAACCACTCTAGCATTCTTACCTGAAGAATTCCCAAGGACAGAGGAGCCTGGAGGGCTACAGTCCATAGGGTTGCAAAGAGTTGGACACTACTGAGGCAACTTAGCACACACACACATACAGATCATTGGCCATGGGCCCTTAGAAATCTGGGGGTAAAAAAAAGAGAGACAGAAAGTGGTGTTTCTCATCAGGGTCCCCAGAATACGGAAGATAACTATCAATAAGAGAAAAGTAGCCCCACCTAGGATAAAGGAGGCCCTGATAGATCTAGACACTCCCCTTCCAAACATTTTCAAACCATTCCACAAGCAAAAAGGAAGACAAGTCAACCACTTCCCCATGGTATTTTGCCCCTGGCAGACTGAAACAATCAGCAGCATTGACAGTCTCTGGATTTTTGGTGAGAGCAGTTGATAAACCTGTGAAGTGGCCCTGTTTGTTGAAAGTAGGAAGCCTCACTACATGGTAAGAGTAGTCAACTGTGGTGATGGAGTTTGCAAACGCCTTGCTTCTGACTTCATCCATTTCTCAGTTCCAATCCTCACTTTGTCAGAACTTCAGCAATAGATGCTTTACTGATCCCGCTCCATCCAAATCAGTCCTCACCAACTCCAGAAGACACTGGCTTTCATCCAAAGGTAAACAACTCTCTGACTCACTTAAATTCTGGAAACATCTGTCTGACAAGGCCTCTTTGAAAATGTTGCCAAATTTTCCACATTGCCTTATTTGCCCACCACTCTATCTCACTGAGCATTCACTCTCAAGATTATTCACAATGCTCATGAGACCTCAGAGAGAACAGATCTGTTGCATGCTATGTGAAGAATGAACCATACTTGTTCTTAATAAATAAAAACTCCTGAAAACAAACTGACATTATATTTGACCATTTTATACCCTGCAGCTAGCATTCCATTTCTATAAATGTACCCAAGAGAAACCCACATATATACCAGAAGAGAACGTTTATAGCATTGAACAGTATAATACCTACCACAAAACTGGAAATAACCAAATACCTATCCACAGTAGGATGAATAAATAAATGGTAATATATCAACATAATGAAATGTTGTATAGCAGAGAAAATAAACTACAACTACATTCAACAACAGGAAAATTTTAGTATAATTTTGAGTGAAGAAGACAAATTCCAAAAGACTTCATGTAGTATTCTGCCCTTTATATAAAGTTTAAAAATTAATTAATAGTGGGATGGGGAGGGAGATGGGAGGGAGCTTCAGGAGGGGATATATGTATACCTATGGCTGATTCATGTTGAGGTTCGTCATAAAACAGCAAAATTCTGTAAAGCAATTATCCTTCAATAAAAAACAAATTAATTTTAAAAATTAATTAATAAAACTAAATAATACATTTTCATAAACTAAAAAAAAAAAAAACTGAGTAAGAAAATGCATCCAGGAATAGGAGAAAAAGACTGAATAAGGAAGAGTAGTTGATATAAGTTGTTAATTATGTTCTAGTTCTGGCATGCATGAGGGTTTTAATAGAAGTTCATGTTATCATGCAATTAATTTTTTATAAAGGGTCATGTATACAGAAATGATAAATCATAAAATTTTAAAAAGAAACAGTGATTACTCCACAAGAATTCACTAAGCCTTTGCATTGAGTATAAATCTAACAATAGCACCTTTGGAACAGTAGGAGAGAAGGTTAAAAACCCCTGCAGGTTGCTTCCCCACTGTTTCTCTCACTGACTCGTTCAGAATTTATTCTTCACAATAAAATCAAACTACTGTTCAGGATGATGTTTCACACAGAGAAAAAAAAAGTCCCAATAGTTCATGATCTCTTATTCATCTACAATTTTGTCAGCCTCTGATGCAGCAAAGTGGAAGATTGGCCTCTATCGTTATGTTTATTTTGCTGGTCTTGAGCAATGCTGAAGCAAATTTAACAGAATCTGATTATCACTCCATAAACCCCATAGTTCTTGCTTGTTGCAGCAAATAAAATTCGCTTCTGTATATCTGCCTTCTGAGCTACTGTGGCTACCCAAGACCCAAGGAGGCCTGCTCATGTTCGGCCTGGTTTACAAAACCTAGCAGAGTAAGAGCAAAGTGAGCTCACCCAAAAGGCAGCCACGTTAAGTTCCTTCTCTGAGAAGGGTGGCCTGGTTCTAAGTCATCCAGAGCCTGCCCTCTGCTCACTCCTATCTCAGAGGTCAGCAGTCATGATTCCTTACAGCTAAATGGAAGAGAATTGCTTAGGAAGAAATAGTTCTGTTTCATTGAACATTTTCAAATCACTCAAGAAAAACTAAAATTATCATTACTAAAATAATTGCCTGATTTAGGACTGTTTAGTCTGCTGTCTGCTGTGTGAAAAATGACCAACTGAAACTGATTGTATTTATTATACTATTTTAGTGCCAACATAGAAATTCTTGCACTCTTTCCCCCACTATGTTGAATATAATTAGTCTGTGCCATTTAGGAGCCAAACTTTTGCTCAGAAACCTGAGATCTTCTCTCAGTTAAACCCCATGTGAATAATATGAGCACCATTAATTTTCCATGTTACCAGTGGCAATACTTGCTATTTTGGAGCAAAGAAGCCCTGCTGGGAAAGTGAGCTTTCCGGAAGTCTGTGATTCATAAAAAATGGGCACAGATCCAGGTTGTCTGTACCTAAGAACTCCTTTTTCTGCCTTCATTCTGCAAAACAAGGACATTCCTATGTGCCACCTACTCATCAAGATGCTATGAGCATGAGCTGCTGGGGCTGTAAGATTCTTGCACGAAAGTCACTATACTGCAATGACAACTGACTCCTAGAATTCCTTTTGCAAACTCAGATGCCACATTTGTAACTTCAGTGTGAACTACATTAAGTCCTTGTCATTTATTATGCACAGAACACATATTAAGCCAATTCTCTGAGGAATCCAAATGCAGCCAGTCAGACTATAGGCACACCTCTTTATATAATGCTGAGCAGACACTGCATTTTTTCAAAAGTTGAAGTTTTGTGGCAACCCTGTATCAAGCAAGTCTTTTGGTGCCATTTTGTTAACATCATTTCTTTACTTCATGTCTCTATGTCACATTTTGGTAATTTTTGTAATTTTTCAAACTTTTAAGTTATTTTTATATTTGTTACGATGATCTATGATTAGCAATCTTTGATGTCACTACTTTCATTGTTCAGGGTGCCACAAACTGGCCCATATAAGACAGCAAATTTAACCCCTTAATGTGGTGAAAAGCTGAGATAGGCTGAAATCTAGGCCTTTTGCTCCAAGGAGTAGCCAAGTTGTGCATGCAAAGGAAAAGTTCTTCAAGGAAACTAAACATGCTACTCCAGAGAACACATGAATGATAAAAAAGTGAAACAGCCTTATGGTTGATATGAAGAAAGTTTTAGTGATCTGGATAGAAGATCAAACCAGCCACAACATTCTCTTAAACCAAAGCAGAATCCAACTTCAATTCTAACTCTCTTCAATTCTATGAAGACAAAGGTGTGAGGAATTTGCAAAAGAAAAGTCTGAAGCTAGCAGAAGTTGGTTCATGAAGTTGAAGGGAAGAAGCCATCTCTATAACACAGAAGTGCAAAGTGAAGCAGCAAGTGCTGATGGAGAAGCTGTAGCAAGGAATCCAGGAGTTCTAAGGATCATTAAGAAAGGTCACTGCACTAGACAACAGATTTTCAGTGTAGACCAAACAGCCTTCTATTGGAAGAAGATGCCATATAGGATTTTCATAGCTGGAGAGAAGACAATGCCTAGCTTCAAAGGACAGGCTGTCTCTTGCTAGGAGCCACTGCAGTTAGTGACTTTAAATTGAATACAATGCTTATTTACCATTTTTTAAATCTTAGGTTTAGTCACTCAGTCACGTCCAGCTCTTGCGATGCCATGGACTGTAGTCTGCCAGGCTCCTCTGTCCATGCTATTTCCCAGGCAAGAACACTGGAGTGGGTTGCCATTTCCTTCCCCAGAGTATCTTCCTGACCGAGGAGTCGAACCCAGGTTTCCTGCATTGCAGGGAGACTGGTTATTGACTGAGTCATGAGGGAAGCCCCACATAACTGTGTGTGTGTGTCTGTTAGTCACTTAATGGTGTCCAAATCCTAGGGCCCTTAAGAATTACGCTAAATCTACTCTATCTGTGCTCTATAAAGGAAATAAAGCCTGAATGACAGCATGTCTGTTTACAACATGGTTTACTGACTATTTTAACCTCACTGCTTAGACTCACTGCTCAGAAATAAACTCCTTTTAAAATAATTTTGCCCATTAATGACACACCCGGTCACCCAAGAGCTCTGATGGAGATGGACAACAAAATTACAGGAAGAGATGGACATCCCTGATAACACAACATCCATTCTGCAACCATGAACCAAGGAGTAATTTTTAAGTCTTATTATTTAAGAAATATATTTTGTAAGGGTATAGCTGCCACAGACAGTGATTCCTCTGATGAATCTGAGCAAAGTAAATTGAAAACCTTATGGGAAGGATTCACCATCCTTCAATGTCATTAAGAACATTTGTGATTTATGGAATAGGCAAAAATACCAACATTAACAGGAGTTTGGAAGAAGCTGATCTCTATCCTCATGGATGACTTTGAGGGGTTCAAGACTTCAGTGGAGGAAATAACTAGAAGTGTGCTGGAAATAGCAAGAGAACTAGAATTAGAAATAGAGCCTGAAGATGTGACTGAATTGCTGCAATATCATAATAAAACCTGAACAATGAGGAGTTGCTCCTTATAGATGAGCAAAAAGAAAGTGAAATAAAAAGTGAGATGAAATCTACTCCCAGTGATGATGCTGTGAAGAATGTTGCAATGACAACAAAGGGTTTAGAATATTACACAAACTTAGTTGATGAGAAAGCAGCAGCAAGGTTTGAGAGGATTGACTTCAATTTTGAAAAAAAACTCAAGACTCAGATGTTAGCTAGCATTTTTTAGCAATAAATTATTTTTAAATTAAGGTCTGTACATTATCTTTTCGACTTATGGTATTAAAGACTTAATAGACTACAGTATAGTGTAAACATAACTTTTATATGCACTGGGAAACCAAAAAAAATGTGTCACTTCCTTTATTGCAATGTTTTCTTTATTGAGTGGTCTGGAACAAAGCCCACAGTATCTTCAAGGTATTCCTGTATATTCTTGGCTCTGAGACATGAAAAGTTCTTACCGATCCTCCTGAGATTTTTCTTTTAAGTGATCCATTCATGGGTATAGTGGCCCTCTATTTTGGATTAGTATCTTGCTATAAATAGGTGGTTCAGTGGTAAAGAATCCACCTGCAATGCAGGAAATGAGGGTTGGATCCCTGGGTCAAGAAGATCCCGTGGAGAAGGAGATGGCAACCCACTTCAGTATTCTTTTTTATTTATTTATTTTAATTGGAGGGTAATTACTATACAATATTGTGATGATTTTTGCCATATATCAATATGAATCAGCCATAGGTATACATGGACTTCCCCAATGGCTCAAGTGGTAAAGAGTCCACCTACAATACAGGAGATGCAGGAGACAGGGGTTTGATCCTTGGGTCAGGAAGATCCCCTGGAGAAGGAAATGGCAACCCACTCCAGTATTCTTGCCTGGAAAATCCCATGGACAAGAGGAGCCTGGCAGGCCATAGGGTCCATAGGGTCAAAAAGAGTCAGATACCACTGGGCACATATTCATTCATTCATAGGTATACATGTATCCCCTCTGTCCTGACCCCTCTCCCACCTCCCTCCCCACTGTATCCCTTCAGGGGCAACCCATTCCAGTATTCTTACTTGGGAAACCCCATGGACAGTGGAGCCTGGCAGGCTGCAGTCAGTGGTGTCTCAAAGAGTTGGATACAACTGAGTGACTGAGAATGCACAAATACCCTGTAAGTCTGAGACACTCTTGAGTATTTCTCAGTATCTCTCTTCTAGAAGAAGAGGTGAATAACTGTATAAATGACTCCTCTGGATTGTATGACATAACTTCAGAGCGAAGTAGACACAGGGAGAGATTTCCAACAAGATCCCTAATGACAAATCCTGAACAAGGGACTTCCCAAGAACAGCCTGAGAAACTGGCTAGATTCAAAACTTCCAGCTGAGCAATATTAACTTTCCCTGGGCCTTGCATAAACCAGTGGTGAGGCCATGTCAAGGCAGCAGTGCCCTGGGCACAAAGGGTGAGGCAACAACACAACTCTGCCAGGAGAGAGGTCTTGACACAGGCCTGAGTGCCTTAGGACAAGGCAGGCCGTGGTGTGTGATCACCCCGAGGTTACTTTACTATCATCTCCAGGGATGGGGTGAGAGGGGCAAACCTGCCCTGCAGCTCTGTCCTCTCCATCGTAACATCCTTCCTCCCATCCAGGGTTCCCCACAGTCTCTCCTTATCCAACAAGGCCCTCTTTTTCTACCCAAAGGACACCCAGCTCACCTACGGTACAAGAACCTCCTCTTTGTTTCACTAAAACTGCTGCTCCTGCACAAAGAAGGAAAGGGCAGGTGAACACTGGATTTTCACTGAGGGCCATTTTTTGTTTGTTCTGCCACTACGTAAAACATTAGTTCTTGCCAGGGAAAGAAACTGTCTAGGGCAGGGTCCCCAATTGCTGGGATGAGGACCAGTACCAGTCCATGGCCTGTTAGGAACCAGGCCGCATAGCAGGAGGTGAGTGGCGGGGAGCAAGCAAAGCTTCATCTGCCACTCCCCATCACTCCCATTACCACCTGAACCATCTCCCCACCCTACACCCCCACCCTCACCCTTGGATCCATGGAAAAATTGCCTTCCATGAAACTGGTCCTTGGTGCCAAAACTGTTGAAGACCGCTGCTCTAAGGACTTCACTGGAGGTCCAGTGATTAAGAATCCACCTCCCATATGCAGGGGACGCAGGTTCAATCCCTGCTCAGGGAACGAAAATCCTACATGCCTCCAGAGCAACTGAGCCTGTGCACCACAACAAAGAGCAACATGAGGCAACTGAGACCCACCACACCCAAAAATAAATAAATTATTTTTTTTTAAAATAAAAGCAGCAGCAGTCTAGCTCCCCTTTGGACATGAGACTGCTAAGGTACAAACCCATAAACCGACTTCTGTGTTTTGATAGTCTCTTCCAAAGCAGTGCCTGAGAAACAACCTCTACTCAGGTAAGCCGCCTACCTCCCAGCCCCACCCTCCATTCCTCCAGGGGACCCAAATCAGCTCCAGCTGACACCAGTAAGAGACATCCTCAGGTTTATCTCCCTAAAATCTGGCGTTTGAAGAGAAGATAATCTGAGGGTATATTCTGGCTTCTAAAAGTAAAAGATTGATGGCTTGGAGTTTTGAACATTCACCACCCACCAAGCAGGCTTTCCAAGAGCTCCATAAGCAATCAGGAGTGGAATGTGGCTGGAAGAGAACAAATTAATCAAGGCTAGTGGGAACCTGCTTGAGAAATGGATCAACGAGCTTTCCAGAAGTTTGTCAGACTGGTGCAATCAATACAACAGCCCAAAAAGAACACCATTGCAGTACTGATGATATTTTCTGAGACAAGCTATCGGAGAGCTAACTTTGTTTTTGACCCTTACAGAATTGCCTCTTGGTTACCACAGTTTTTATGGGTCCACTTAAACATAAATCAGTCACACTAGATGCTAGTCACAACTCAGTCTATGTTCCCAAGTGTGCTGAGTGCCTGACACCATTGTGCAGATAAAACAAAACTGCAAAATCCACTCTTTTGGCCCTACTTGGAGTGTGGAGAAAATCAGATTTTTTTTTTTTTTTTTGCTTGACACCTCCCATAAGCAATTCCATATATTTCCTTAAACCCTAAATGTCATGTAGGATATTAAATGGAGTTGCTTCTGAAATGTAAACATCTATTTCTCAATTCTCTGTTCAAATCAAGCTTTTGATGGTGGGCAAGATAACCCCAAGCTGACTCTGTTGGTCTTCAGATCTGCACGTGAGAATCTATCTTAATACATTAACTCCCAGAGTTAGTGGGAGATTCACCCAGCCTTAGGGGGTTGAAGGGCATTTCACCCTAAGTTTTGAAGGCAATGATTTAAAAAAAAAATCTGAAAGGAAATGCACAGCACTTCCTCTGTGCATGTTAAGACCTTAAGAAATATACAGTGAAATAGATTATTTTACAAATATACAGTCTCCTGTCTGGCATGACACAGACAAAGAGAAATGTGGCTTATTTATTTCTGCCCCCTATAAATCCCTTATTTCCTTTCCTGAAAATACTCCATGACATACCAGCTGTGACCCAGCCTCTGATGTGTGTGTATATTTCAATTGCATGTTGATGGTATTAAGAATCGAAGCATCCCTAAATCCACCTCACAGGAAGCCAGTCCATAGCTGCTAATATTAGATTACATTCTAATTATTTACTCTACATCCCTCTTTACACCATTATTCCAAGACCAACAGATCAGGATTTTTCACCGAACACGAATGCACTGTTCCTCCGTATTCTAGAGCTACATTTAGTGTCTCCCTGGACAGAGAGATCAATCACAGGACAAAATGGAAAACCACACTTTGCTCACTGGTACAATGAGATTGTTTCTTCCTATTTCGGTCACAAAGTCATGTCCCAGATGGACCACATGAATATCAATATGGATGAAGCCCAAACTACCTACTTTATGCAAAACACAAAAGTGCATCATCCTTTCTCAAAAAAATAAGTAAATAAATAAAAGCAAGTGAACCGATCACTTCTCTTTTTCTTTGTGAAAGCAGTCACTTCTCTAGCTTGATTCTATCTGGCTAGAATTTACTCCCAGCCTATCCACATCAGGACCAAACAGGAGACTTCCCATGGAAACAAGAAACTGAAGTTTGAGATGCAAAAGACATGAGTTTCAGGAAGGCAAAGAAATAACAAATGACCCAGGAAAACAACAACTGCCTACTTACCTTCTCCCTAGAAAAGGGTTGCAGAGAATTTTCTGATGATAGAGCAGCCACACAAGCTAGTGTGGGAGACAGCAAGACAACCTAGATGAACTACAGGAAAGAAGGGTGGCTAAGGCACTATAAGATATGGCTGGCTTTTTTTTTTAATTATCTGCAATCAGAGGTTCATGCTCAGTTTTTGGCTGGGGCCAGTGATAGGTTGTTTAAGTACTGGTCTTGCCACCTGTAAACACTCTCGCAGATCAGTGAAGACACCTGGCAAGTATTTTGTCTGTTACTGTGAAGTTGAGCTCACAATTAACCACCACCTTTCACTCAGCTAAGCACTCAATGAGGATTTACTGATAGTGATAGCTAACATTTATGGCGCTTCTATTATACTCCAGGGAGAAGGCAATGGCAACCCACTCCAGTATTCTTGCCTGGAAAATCCCATGGACGGAGGAGCCTGGTAAGCTGCAGTCCATGCGGTCACGAAGAGCCGGACATGACTGTGCGACTTCACTTTCCCTTTTCACTTTCATGCATTGGATAAGGAAATGGCAACCCACTCCAGTGTTCTTGCCTGGAGAATCCCAGGGACGGCGGAGCCTGGTGGGCTGCCGTCTGTCGGGTTGCACAGGGTCGGACACGACTAAAACGACTTAGCAGCAGCAGCATTATATTCCAGATCCTCTTCTAAGAACGTTTAAAACATTATTTCCAATAATTATCAATCAGCTCCAAAAGAACCTATTTGTGATGGTTAATTTTGTCACTGACAAAGCCCATTAACAAGTCCTAGGAAATAAAGATAGAAGCTGGGTAATAAAACAGTGGAACCTTTCTTTCTTCTTTTTCTTTGTGCTCCGCCTAGTTTCGTTTGCTGATAAAGTCAGAGTGCAGAGACCTTAACGCCGCACTTCGGACCAGAGTTTATGGTGCCAAATGGCTGCAGGGGCACATCAGCTCTGTGGGGATGTGTGCGGAAGTTACACACAACACTCAATTCAAGATGGCGGCACCCGGTACTGGAGCCTGAGCAGCACGCATGCGCCTGCCCAGTGAGAACTCCACCCCCTTCCTCCTAACAGGACCCCCTCTATAAAGCAGACCTGTCCACAGCATTCCCTTCTGTGCTGAACAGAGAGCTCAGACTGAACTCCTTCATTCTTTGGTCAGAAAAATAAGGCTTTTTTATTTTTAAAATTATGTTTATTATTTATTTTCGGTTGGGCTAGGTGTCAGGCTTTTCCCTCGTTGTGGCAAGTGGGGGTTCTTCTCTAGTCGCAGTGTGCGGGCTTCTCATTGAAGTGGCTTCTCTTGCTGAGGAGCACAGGCTCTAGAGCACCCGGGCTTCACTAGTTGTGGCACATGGGCTCAGTAGTTGCACTTCCTGGGTTCTAGAGCACAGGCTCAACAGTTGTGGTGCCTGGGCTTGGTTGCCCTATGGCATGTGGGATCTTCCAAGATCAGGGATCCAACCCTTGTCTCCAGCATCGGCAGGTGGATTCTTTACCACTGAACCACCAGGGAAGCCCTAAAGCTTTCTGATTGGCACAAACCACCCAGCAGTAGGACGCTTACTGGAGCCTGACTGGAAAGGGTCAGTAACAATTTTATGTGCTCAGATTAGTTATTTCTGGGTGTGTCTGTAAGGGTGTTTGGGATGAGATTTGCATTTGAATTGGTGGACTCAGTAAAGTAGCTTGCTCTCTGCAATGTGGGTGGTCATTCTTCAATCCACTGAGGGCCTGAATAAAACAAAAGGTGGGGAAGGAGGAATTTGCCCCTTTTTTCCTGCCTCACTGGTTAAGCTGGAACATATCTAATCTTCTCCAGTCCTTGGCCTGGAATTTACACCATCAGCTCCCCTGGTTCTCAGGCTTTCACACTTGGACTGAATTATACCACTGACTTGCCTAGGTCTCCAACTTGCCAACGGCAGGTCATGGGACTTCTCAGCCTCCATGATCACATAATCCAATCCTTGATAATAAAGCTCCATATATATATCTATATATATCACACAGCCTGGCAGGATCCTGCCAGGCTGCTTATTCCAAAGCCCATCCATGCTCTTTCCAAGGCACCAACAAATGTCCGCAACAGTAATGTGCGCTGAGCTAACCGGAATTTCCAGGCTAATAAAAAATGAGGCAAGCCAAAAGTTCAAATCTGGATAAAATGTAAAGTTTATTCCTTTCAGTAAAATGGAAAGTCAGACTCAGAATTAACAGCTGCTAAAACACTTATCATTAAGTATCCAGGCCTTAGCTCACAAAAGTCAACAAGCCAGAAATTAAAGTGCAAGCACATTTATCTCCAGAATTTAACATAGAAGACAGTAGAATAAGCTTCTAAATATTTTAAGCCCTAGGTTCGGACTAAGGAGACCTGGAAGTGATTCGTAAATCTGTTGGTAAGTAATTGTGTGTGTCCCTAAGCAAGCTGCTTGACTGTCCTGGTCTCAGTTCTCACCTATAAAAAGAAGAGATTTGATTCTACAAGATGTCTAAGTCCCCATCTTGATCTAAGGCTAATATGTTTTCAGAACTGATACTAATTTACCTCATGACATTCTGGAGAGGCATGACCCATATTACAAAGTTTCAGAAATAGAGATTCAGAAAAGTTAGCTGTCTTAGCACTTCATAACAGAGCTGAAGATTAATGTCTCTTTCTCCTGCATTGCCAGACCCTCCTTCTTCCCCATTCTACTTGGGATTCTTCATTGACAGTGGCGCAGGCAGGACAGAAGGAAAGCAGAATACTCCTTTCTGCCCTTCCTAATGCTGACCACGATCCCTCACTATCTACTGTCTTGAGGCTGGAGAAAGCACCATGTTCCCAACTCACCCATGCTGGCAATCATTCCTTGATGCAGGGGGCAGAGGGTTTGTGATTTAGTTCCCATCTATTAATATTAGTGTGGATGTAATTAACAGTAGACTCACCAGTCATCTAGACCCCCAAAAAGGGTCTGTTGTTGAGAGTCAGCACTTTGCGTGCCTGTTTACTGACACCTCAGCACAACCTCACAGTCTCCCCTTTGGCCACTTGCTTCCCACTCATTCCAGTCACCTGGGCCCAAAACCAAACCATGCTGTTCTTCTGTACAAAGATGTCGTTGAGTGAAAATTCAAAACACAAGCTTACCATGTTACATGAAGGGTTTTTAAGCCAATCTTTTGCTAAATCACTTGGGTTTGGCTGTCCATCTCTCTACACATCACACACTCATACCTCCCTGCCAATTCCAGAGAACTCTAGTTTTCCCTTCCTCCAAATTTTCAGCAGTGTGCATTTTAAGAGCCTTTTCCTCCTTGGTTATTTCTTCTTTCATCACCTCAAGGTATTTCATTCCTAAGTACCTTGCTTTTCCATTCCGTATTTTCTCACTCTTATTTGCCAGTTACGTTCATTCCTTCCTCCGCATTTATTATTTTCCCTTCCTCTGGCCAAAAAAAATAAAATAAAATAAAAACCCACAGGAAGGAAAAAAAGACTTCCTATTTTAGTGCTTAAAGGAGTGCTACACTGTCCTTTCTCTCTTTATCTGCATTTTGCGTCACTGGCTCTGAAGACAGAGGACTCTTTTTGCCATCTTGGGATTTACAAAGAGTATTTATTAAGTACCCACTAACACACCTGCATGTATTGGGTGCTCTGTGCATGCTTTCTCATTAAATCCTCACCACCACCTTATGAAATAGCTCTTTCCCTAAAACAGTACCTCTCAGACTCTAATGTGCATATAAATCATCTTGGATTCTGATTTGAAGGTTTTGGACAAGGCCTGAGAATCTGCATTTCTTGCAAGTTCCTAGGTGATGCTGAAGATGCATGTCTGTGGACCACACTGCAGGTTTGACAGAAATGTTATGTGAGACACTGATGTGAAGATTCTGCCTCCCAGGAGCATTTTGGTCCCTAGTGTCGAGCACTACCCTCCTCCCAACATCCTCGCTTAAAATTCGAACATTCCTTGAAAGGTCAACAAATTCACTGTGAACAGGGAATTAGTGACAATTTCAAAATGTGCATCCTAAGAGCAATGAAACACAGAAAAAGAAATCAAAATGGGAAGGGACACAGGAGAGGCAAAAGTTGTTGAAGATGAAAGTGATCCAGCAAGAGACTAACATGACAGGATAAGTTTTCAAGAAAGATATCTGCAAAGAAGATGTCTTCAAAGAAGATGTCTGTCCCCCCTTATCACAGGCACAGGAGGTGAGATACAGCCTGTCATCATGGCACTCACTGAACTTTCTCTCAAAGACCTTTTATAGAGTACCTACTGGCATGAGTGTAATTGAGGTTCTCTCTCTCACTTTCTCTCTCTCTCTCTCTCTCTCTCTATATATATATATATATATACACATACATATGTACATATATATATATATGTATATATGTATATATACATATATATATCTATATATATACACTTTCTCATCAAATGCTCACAACCACCTTTTGAAGTTACTAGTTATCACTCTCAATTTTATAGATGAACAGAACTAGAGCTTGAGGAAACTGGTTAACTTTTCCCAAAGTAAGTACCAATTTTCATGAATAGCATTCAATCCATCACTTCCCACTGCAAGGATAGGTCTCTATGATCACACAAGCTACCAAAACACTGGGAAAAAATATAGGATCCCACTAGAGTTCCAGAGATAGAGATGAGTTTCTGCCTTTGATAAAGTTTTTTGGGGGGTTAGGTGGGGGGAGAAGAATATATGACCCAAAAGAGAATGAATCTGTTTATGTTACTCATAGCTTTGGAAGCAAAGGGAGAATAAGAATCTCTAGAAATACTGCTTTGAGGAGGGTCTGTGTGGTAGCAAAAACCTTCTGCAGCATTGTTATTTGGTGCACCTCTGATCTTTTTTTACTAGGTTGGAATCCTTGAGAGCAGAGAGAATTTCTGTGAAACCAGCCTGTCTCTGAAGAAGGAACAGTGCTCAGTCCCCATGTTTCACTACATCCTTTCCCACCTCCTTCTGGCCTCCTGAGGTCTGGCTACCAAAAATTACCGTAAGAATAATTATATCATTGGGATTCCCTGGTAGCTCAGATAGTAAAGAATTTGCCTGCAATGCAGGAGACCGGGTTCAATCCCTGCTTCGGAAAGATCTCCTGGAGAAAGAAATGGCAACCCACTCCAGTATTCCTGTCTGGAGAATTCCATGGACAGAGGAGCCTGGCAAGCTACAGTCCATGGGGTCACAAAGAGCCAGACATGATACTATATCAGCTTCTCCCCCACTGTTGGGTCCATCTTCTCAGTCTTCTAATAAACTCTTGGTATTCCACTTTTTGAATGAATAAATTCTTTGAATGAATCAGTTCTACAGTCCTAGTTCCTTGTCCTTTCCTCTGTGTCCCACCTATTTCCTTCACCACCAGTTCCCTGAGAGAAGCATCTTCATTCCTTGCCTGAAGTGCTCACTACAACTGAAGTGCTCACTCACTGTTTGCAGTCCCATTGCTCTCCTAAAACTACTTCCCTCTGTGGTCACCTGGAGCCACGTAATTATCTTCTCTCTGACTACTTTATCTCATGCCTAGTCCTTCTCAAGCCTTCTTAATACCGTTGCCTACCTGCTTCATCTGGAAAAGCTCCCTCTGACTTTCAAAATGCAACAGTGCCTCATTCTGTTCCAGCCTTTCTGATCTTCCTCTGACTGCCTTAAAGATTCTTTCTCCTCTTCTCACTGCTAAATGTGGATGGCCTCAGACTCATCATTGCTCCATTCCCATTTCCCCTGACATTCCCTCCTTTGATGATCTTCTCTCCTGCAGTATGGGCTTCCCTGGTGGCTCAGAGGCTAAAACATCTGCCTGCAATGTGGGAGACCTGGGTTTGATCCCTGGGTGGGGAAGATCCCCTGGAGAAGGAAATTGCAACCCACTCCAGTATTCTTGCCTGGAGAATCCCATGGACGGAGGAGCCTGGTGGGCTACAGTCCACGGGGTCGCAAAGAGTCAGACACAACTGAGTGACTTCACTTTCACTTTTTCTCCTGCTGTTGCTTCAATTATCGTATTTTGGATAGATGACTTCTTGGCTCTAGACTCACATTTCCATCTGGCAACAGAGCATTTCCACCTACTATTTTCTAAGTAACAATACTACCTCAAACTAATAGCCTTTCCACTGATTTTTCAATTTCTATTAAGGGTATCACTATTTTCCCATTCATCTAGAGTTAATTTTGGTCATCTCACAATTCTTAGTCCTTAAGATCTAAGATGGAGAAGGAAATGGCACCCCACTCCAGTACTCTTGCCTGGAAAATCCCATGGACAGAGGAGCCTGGTAGGCTGCAGTCCATGGGGTCGCTAAGAGTCGGATACGACTGAGCAACTTCACCTTCACTTTTCCCTTTCATGCACTGGAGAAGGAAATGGCAACCTACTCCAGTATTCTTGCCTGGAGAATCCCAGGGACGGCGGAGCCTGGTAGGCTGCCATCTATGGGGTCGCACAGAGTCGGACACGACTGAAGCGACTTAGCAGCAGCAGCAGCAGCAAGATCTAAGAGATGGCCAAATACTATAGATTCTCCTCAATGAGAGATTCTCACATTCTCTTCCCTTCTTCTTATTCCTACCACTACCATCAGAGTTCAATTCTTGGTGGACACTTAATCTTCTGCCTCTTTTCCATTCTCACTGTCGCTGTTTCAGTAATCTCCCAGTGTCTTCTTTCATGTCCCCCCACTTCCCATTCCTCCAAAGTCTTTTTGCCAGATAAATCTTCCAAAGATAGAGCTCTAGTCATGTCACTTCATAAAACTTACAGTTCCTAACTGCTCAAATACTGAAGTCCATTCATTACCTATACCAAATTGCTCTCTATTCCATGACTATCCACCATGCTTATCCTCTTCAAAGTGCCTACTCATGGCTTCTCTGTCTGAAATGTCCTCCCCAACATCAAGCTCAGTTCCTTGGTTTTCCACACTAATCAGAAGCAATCTGTTTTCTCCAAGCGTTGAGTCTCCAGAACCACCAGTTAAATATCTGTAATAATTTGTTCCTCAAGTTACTTATAATATTCTGTACAATACATGTAATAAAACATGCGTACCCACCTTAGAATCTAGGAACAAAGATAAGAATACATCCAAGTAGCTATGGTCAAAGAGGTCCCATGATAACAAAAACATCTCAATTTTTTTCTCCATTAGTGACCACAGAGTCAGAAACAGATGAAGATATATGTATAGAGGGACAGAAGGGAGTCACATGAACTTTTATTGACAAGAGTAGTAAAACACTACTTGTTAACTAATCAAAAATATTTAGTCTTGGAAATACTATAAAAGTAGCTCCTAAAGCAGTCCCATCAAATTAATCTAAATAGAAGCACACAGGGGTCTTATTCTAATCATTAATAAATGCTAATAAAATCAGTGAGAATTTGTATTTAAGAGACTAACTAGAGATTCTCAAATCATACCATTCAGCAGAATCCCCAGGAGATTTATGAATAACTCAGAATCCTAGCCCTCCAAACTGAATTCAAATGAAGCAAAACTTATAATATTGGTCTGTAAATGGAGTTATTCTCTCTTAAATAGCCTTATATAGGGGTGGGGGTTGTGGGAAGGGAAAAATGGAGAGGGGGAAGTCAATAACCATCCAATAAATAAACTGAGTTTCAGTACAAAAAAAGAAATAGCCATCTAGTTCTTCATACTTTGTGATTCTGGGGAACTCAGAACAGTTCAACAATGGAAAATGAGTGTTTTAACCAGTTACCTGTGGTGTATGAGTGTGAATATCTACCCTTTCTTAACCATATCAGAAAGTCTTGGGGGTTTTTTCCTCTGCAATTTCAAGTGGAATGGGTTCAGATGTCTTCTCTCCTCAGTAAGAAAGTACAGCCTTGTGAGTCTCTGGGATCCAATAAAGTGGGTCTCTTGGAGCCCTTTAATCCCCAAAAACCCTTGATCTAAGAAAGCAACTCAATAAATCCCATTTTTCCACCAAGTTTCCATGACCTAGCCATCTGCTTGCAGAGAAATAAACTAAGTTTCCATACCCTGAACCAACCAATTTCTTCCCAACCTCGCATAACCTGGCAAGCACTAAGAGCACAAATGAGAAGACATTCACAACTCTGATCATTTCCTCCATCAAATCATACAAAGAACCTGCAAAATTCCTGGCACAGACTTTCCCAACAAATGATGCAATGCAAGCAGCACCCACTCACCTTCTCATATGATTTGAGCAAAATACTGATGTGTTTCCCTCACATTGCAGGTGCCCCATTATGTGACCACTAGACCCAGCTTTTCTACAATGAAACTACCTGAATGTCTTACCTCTGAAGCTCTTCTGATTCATGCTGGCTAATTTTATAGGACCATTTTTACTAAATATTTCCAACATACTATATCCCATTGTTTAGAAGACCATCTTTTAGAAGACTCAAATTATGTTTTTTTATTAGGTCACTATCTACACCCTTCTACCTCATACACTGCAAACATCTCTCAGAGAATAAATGGTATTCTCCTCTTATGGGATATCTTTTCCTGAAAGTTCCACCATAGATGAAACCATTATCCATCCCAAAGATATGTGTACTGTGTGTATGTGTGCTCAGTCATGTTCAACCCTTTGTGATCCACCAGGCTACTCTGTCCATGGAATTTTCCAGGCAAGAATACTGAAGTGGTTTGCCATTTCTTTCTCCAGGGGAATTTCCTGACCCAGGGATCAAACCCACATCTCTTGTGTTTCCTGCACTGGCAGGTGGATTCTTTACCACTAGCACCACCTAAGAAGCCCAAAGATATAGTAGATTCTAACTCATTTCCTCAATTAATGGACAGAAATGGCCATCCTCTCCTATTCTGATAATAGCACTGTATTATTCTTCGGAAGATTATTTGTTCTGAATTCTTAGTTGTTGTTGTCCTTAGGGTCTCTTGATATGATCCAAGCCAGGTCAATGGAAGTAATCATCTAAAATTGGGGGAAATGGGAAGGTGGGACTCTCCATTGGGTTGCTAAGCAGAAGATATGAGCCAGGAGCAGCTAGCTGGTGACCATCTAGACACCCACAGGAAGAGCCTATCTGAGAACAGAACTAACACTGAAGAAAGAAGCAAAATGTCAGATTTAGATAATATCATATGTGTCCCTGGTTACAAATACCAACATCTGCCTTTTCTATTTAAGTTAACTTGAACAGGGTTTCTGTCAGTTATAAATGAAAATGTCCTGGCTGACATAGGACTTAGGAAATGATAGTGATAATAATAGATAACCCTCACCCAGCATTACTCTATACCAGGCACTGTTGCAAGGGCTTTCCATATATTAACCCATATAATCTTCACAAGCTTATGCAATAGGTGTTATTAGTATCATCATTATTTCCATTTTGCAATGAGGAAACCAAGATAAAAAGCTTCCTCAAGGCCACCCAGCTAACAAGTGATGAAGACAGGATTCAAACATAAACAGTCTGACTCCAGAGTCAGTGCTGTGAATGAGAGCTGCTCAAAGAGTGGCCCAAAGACACTTTTGGTCTATAAACTATTAATTGTCTGCAAGGAGAAATGGAAAGTACATGTATAGAAACCTAGTGAGTTCACATCACTGCAACATTCTGTATTTATGAAAATATTGGTCTCTAATGGACTAGCAATTTTTTTTAATGTATCCTTCACCACAGAGTTTGAAAAGCATTATTTAGCTTGTAGGATCAGCACTGTGATTTAGATATAAATCACAACCTTTCTTCAAATGCTCTTAAGTTTCTATAATGTCAGTGTCACTTGGCAATCTTTAACTATGTTACTTCTTGACTCAATTCCAACATTTCCAAACAGTTAATTGAGACATTTTAACTTTAACTTCTCTTTACAGCTTATTATTTTTTTACCATAAATGCCTAAGAGTGATTTTAAACCAAGCTATTTAAGATTTAAATCAGGTAAATTAAAATTTTTCTGCATGTCACTTAGGAAGTATTAGAAAAAACAAGTCTCACAACAAGGGAAAAAATGAATACATTGTCACATAATACATTCTGCAATGTATAGCTTATAAAGAATAACATGTGGTAAAGTGTTTGTGCTATGTCAAGTGAAAAAGAGCACAAATTTACCTATAACACCAATTCTTAAATATATGTGCATTTGAAGAGGGGAAAAAAAAAAAAAAGAAAATGATGACTTTTAACTTCATATGGGCACGTTACTGGATGGTGAGATAATGAGAATTTTGAATTTTTTCCTTTATGCTTTTCTAAATTTTCCAGTTTTCTATAAAATGTCTTTTGTGACAGAAAAGCAAAACCAAAAAATCATCAGTAAGCACAGTACATGACTAGTTACAAATCAAATACTTACTCCAGCGACAGCACAGAAACAAAACCCATCATTTTGTGTTATCTAGGTTTCCTGAGGAAGAACAATGGTGCCTGGTGAACTACTGCTGTAACAGCTTGCTTATTAGTAAGGCTCCTCTTTCCCCAAGCACTTTCAAAATTTGTTCAAAATACCCACTTTGCTTATTTGGGTATGGAGAAGGACAAGGCTGGCAGGCCAACAGTCATTTTTCATTCTACTGCAGACATCTTTTATTCCAAATCCCCTCACCATTCCCATCCTTCCAGGGATTCCAATAATGTGCCATCCCTCGGCTAAGGCACTGAGGCATACAGACCTTGGTCGACAGACCAAGCCATCTGGGTTGAGTCTCGGTGCAGGGCAGACGAGAAAATAAACTAGACTTGGCTTTCTGCCTCTGAGTACAACGGGCCTATGTGGCTGCCTGAGCACAGGAAACACTAGCTGGCCTTCTCTACTTCACTTACCAGAACCTCCAACTAGGGATAAATTAATGCACTGGCATTGTCATCCTGGAGCTTGCCACATAGAATTCAGCTGGTGGAATAATTTAGTCACAAAATGTTTACTAGAGCTTCTGTGGAAAAGCATTAGCTATCTCACCAAGGCCCACCTCTGGACCCCATTATGATGAACTCAAATTCACTGAGAATCCAGCAGGCTGTTCTTATTATAAATGATTTTGTTTGTTTGGTTGGCTGGTTTTATTCAATGGCAGTGGAGGAGGGGGTGGAGGTCATGCTGTCATTTGTGGCTATCATTCAATTTTTGAAAATAGGATACTTTCTTCATTCATGCAGAAGACCAGTTAGCCTACAAGGCCATGCCCTAGAATGATGCTATCCACATGGTGCTGTGGAGCATTTGAAACATAGCTAGACCAAACTGAGATGCACTGTAAGTGTAAAATTCACGTCAAATTTTGAAGACCTTGTACAAAAGAAAAAATAATGTAAAATATCTCATTAATCATTTTAAATATTGATTGCATGCTGAAATGATAGTATTTTCACTATAGTGGGTTAAATAAAATGCATTACCAAAATGCATTAATTTCACCCATTTCTTTTTACTTTTTTAGTGTGGTTAAGGGAATATTTCATGCAAAGATGGACTCGATAAAGGACAGAAATGGTATGGACCTAACAGAAGCAGAAGATATCAAGAAGAGGTGGCAAGAATACACAGAAGAACTGTACAAAAAAGATCTTCATGACCCAGATAATCATGATGGTGTGATAACTCACCTAGAGACAGACATCCTGGAATGTGAAGTCAAGTGGGTCTTAGAAAGCATCACCATGAACAAAGCTAGTGGAGGTGATGGAATTCCAGTTGAGCTATTTCAAATCCTGGAAGATGATGCTGTTAAAGTGCTGCACTCGATATGCCAGCAAATCTGGAAAACTCAGAAGTGGCCACAGGACTGGAAAAGGTCAGTTTTTGTTCCAATCCCAAAGAAAGGCAATGCCAAAGAATGCTCAAACTACCGCACAATTGCACTCATCTCACACGCTAGTAAAGTAATGCTCAAAATTCTCCAAGCCGGCTTCAGCAATACGTGAACCATGAACTTCCAGATGTTCAAGCTGGTTTTAGAAAAGGCAGAGGAATCAGAGATCAAATTGCCAACATCTGCTGGATCATCGAAAAAGCAAACGAGTTCCAGAAAAACATCTATTTCTGCTTTATTGACTATGCCAAAGCCTTTGACTGTGTGGATCACAATAAACTGTAGAAAATTCTGAAAGAGATGGGAATACCAGACCATCTGACCTGTCGCTTGAGAAACCTGTATGCAGGTCAGGAAGCAACAGTTAGAACTGGACATGGAACAACAGACTGGTTCCAAATAGGAAAAGGAGTATGTCAAGGCTGTATATTGTCACCCTGCTTATTTAACTTATATGCAGAGTACATCATGAGAAACGCTGGGCTGGAAGAAACGCAAGCTGGAATCAAGATTGCCAGGACAAATATCAATAACCTCAGATATGCAGATGACACCACCCTTATGGCAGAAAGTGAAGAACTAAAAAGCCTCTTGATGAAAATGAAAGAGGAGAGTGAAAAAGTTGGCTTAAATTTCAACATTCAGAAAACTAAGATCATGGCATCTGGTCCCATCACATCATGGGAAATAGATGGGGAAACAGTGGAAATAATGTCAGACTTTATTTTGGGGGCTCCAAAATCACTGCAGATGGTGATTGCAGCCATGAAATTAAAAGACACTTCCTCCTTGGACGGAAAGTTATGACAAACCTAGACAGCATATTAAAAAGCAGAGACATTACTTTTCCAACAAAGGTCCGTCTAGTCAAGGCTATGGTTTTTCCAGTAGTCATATATGGAAGTGAGAGTTGGACTGTGAAAAAAGCTGAGCGCCGAAGAATTGATGCTTTTGAACTGTGGTGTTGGAGAAGACTCTTGAGAGTCCCTTGGACTGCAAGGAGATCCAACCAGTCCATCCTAAAGGAGATCAGCCCTGGGTGTTCATTGGAAGGACTGATGTTGAAGCTGAAACTTCAATACTTTAGCCACCTCATGTGAAGAGTTGACTCATTGGAAAAGACCCTGATGCTGGGAAGGATTGGGGGCAGGAGGGGAAGGGGAAGACAGAGGATGAGATGCCTGGATGGCATCACCAACGCAATGGACATGGGTTTGGGTAGGCTCCGGGAGTTGGTGATGGACAGGGAGGCCTGGTGTGCTGCGATTCATGGGATCGCAAGGAGTCGGACATGACTGAACTGAACTGAACTGAACTGACTAGCAAGTTTAAAATTACATGTGCTATGCACATTTTATTTCTATTGGAGAGTCCTAGTTTAAAAATTATTAGTGTTCATTAAATAAGTACCTGTGAATATCCACCCTGGATATCCATCCTACATAGAAATGTCCATGTGAGAAGGAGGTCTATCCTAAACGATGTGCTGTATCTCAGCACATCTGTCCTTATGTCCTTCAGTCTGGGGTTCCTATGTGACTCCACTCTCCATCTTCTCTGTCCACGGAGATTTAATAATACATACAGCATGTCTCCCCCTCCAGCTGTCCCCAGAGCTGCCCATTGTGGTCAAAGTTCTGCTACTCTTACAGAAATGACTGTGTAACCTTTGGGGGCTCCCTGGGCATGTGTGTTGGAACAGTCAATCCAGGAAACCAAGGGCTGCAAGAAGGACTGTAGGAAAACACCACTGAGTACCCTAACGAAGGAGGCAAATGCTTTTGTTCCTCCAAAGTCAGGTATGCTTCTCCCAGCTGGTACCCTGGTGACTTTTCAAAGATTTTTGAGGGAAGGAAAATTCTTAGCCAAAAGAAGCAAATAGCAGTCTTGCTGGTTCTGAGATAAAGAGGCTGCAAAGACCCCCTAGAGAACAGAACCCCTAATCCCACCTGGATGGGTAAACCCCATGGTTAGGCCACTAAGCTTTCCCCTCTGGCTAAATGACTAATTATTTCTGATAATAGTGGTCTCTACTAACCCCTCACCTGCCCTACAGCAGAGCAGATCTATCAACTAAGGAGGGTAGTAATTACTGGTGATACTTGCAAACACTCATTATCTAAGCTCCTGGGTCCTTAGGAGACAGATATGAGACACAAGGGGATCAACTCACAACAATGCCAAAAGGAAGCTGCAGCCATTTGAAAAGCAAAATATGGTGATTGTTAACTTATAAAAGTAAAGTCAAAGAATGTCGTGTTAAAAGTGAGACTCACTTCACAGTTACACATGTCTTCTGAAGTCTAAGAACTGCTTCTTGCCTGCCTTTCTCCCATTAGCTATTATGACTAAAACTGAGATTTCTGCCTCCAGAACTTGCTAATACATATCTTTGCCTTTGAATCTCCTTCCAGATGCCAATTTCTTATAGACAAGGGCTGTGTCATCTGCTATACTCCCTACAGCTCCCTGCATGTTGGCAGCTAAAGGGAATGTACATAATACATACAGACAGATTCATTATTGTTGTCTATCAGCTGTACTGGTGGCCTTCTCTTCATAGATGAGTATCTTCAACATTTCATGAGACCAAAGTTTCAGGAGCCAAACAGATCATTGGGAATGGTTAATAATATGAAATTTAAAGGCCACTTGTAAACACTTCATGAATATTATATTGTGCTACAATAAACAGTTAGTGAGACTTCTTTTTCTCAAGAAAGATTTCTGTTGCTATGAGGTTTCACTACAGAATTTATTTTAGGCTAAGCAAATATTATAGGGGAGAATGCAAACAATATGAATTCAACAGTGAAATCACCTGGATGACTGTTCTAAGACTCTCAGAAACACTCTCTTTTTCCTTCATGAAAGAAAGTTTATAGAGAGTCTTGATGGACAGAACGGGGGGAGCCTTTCTATTTAAGACACAACTGGGCTTTAATTTTGAAGAGAAAAAAAAAGAACAGATTTCAAAAGACAGAGCCTGTTGGAAAGTTACCAACTGGCCAGAGACAGAAATGTCTGTAAGGGTTTGATTTTTCTCACTCCAGCTGGGAGTTTTGTTGTTTTTCTTTTTCTATTTTCTGAATGTATTTCTCCTAAGATAAAAATCCCAAATTCTACTCCTGGATAATCTGGAAAAGAGATTCTTTTGATCTTCAGAGTTGTTTTGACTTTTAGAAAAAAAAGGATAATAAAATTTCAAAATACTAAATTCTATATAAATATGTATATATATACATATATATAGTAAATTCCTTTTAAAACATTATTCCAAGAAACAGCAGCTAAACAAATATAAAAAAAAAACTCACCAGAGAGAATTTATTAGGAATAAAATTAAATGATAGACATATAAAACTGACTATATCATATGGAAAAAGTTTTTCATAGGAATATCTTAAGAGGATTTATTGTGAATATAAGTATGAAGTCCACTAAATCATGGCATACATGACTGATTTCAAGCCATCATTTTTTTCCTGCCTTAACCAACAGTCAAGAAGCACTTTATTTGTCAAAATTTTAAAAATAAATGTATCTTTTGAAATAAAAGCCCACACAGAATACACACAGAAATATAAACAGTTCTGTACATTATCAAAAAGAACTGAGGCCTATTTATTGCCATGGTCTAATGTTTAACAACTTACATCCTATCTGCATCTTCAAATCCACATGCATTAGAAAAATTCCAAGAAACCTCACCATAAATGCTCCATTACAGCATGGTTCCCACTATAATAACAGAGCAGCACTTTGTAGCATGATAGCACTTTTCATGCAAGAAGAGAAATACTCCTTTATGACTCCTTTGTTTTCCTCCAGAGACCCATAGAGGAAGGTCAATGATATATCCATTTTATTGAAACTCTTATCCGAGAAAACAGAAAAGTGACAGAAAAGAGTGTAACAGTGAGCCACTTGAGGTGAAGCACTACTTTCTTGAGTTATTATAACTTTTCCAAAAATGTCAATTGATTTAAAACAGAAAACTCTAATCCCTCCTTAACATTATTATCAGTGAAATATTTCTTATACCCACCTTCCTTTCTCCATCGAAAAGACACTCCTCACCCCAACTATTATACTTGACCCTATGTAGTCATTGAAAATAGAAAATTTAGAAATCTGAATGCTTCTCTTGTAGGACCGGGATATCTGAAGCTTACCCAAAGATTGAGTGTCTTGGGGCAACTTAATGAAAGGCATCAAACAGCCTAACTGCCTGGGCCACAAACAGATCCACACATGAGAGTAAGAACAAGATGTTACTCCAAAAAATACCTTGATAAGTGTTTTTCCTTAACATAAAAAGCATTATTTAGAAAATAGGAGAGAGGAGAGAACCCAAGAGAAAAGAGGGAAGAGAGAATAGAAGAGATAAAGGTAGAAAGGGAACCCTTCTCCCAATATGGGCATATTTTCAGCACCCATCCAGCAAATAGGATACATTTTGGTCACTGCTAAGCCTTGAAAATATCAAGCTCAGCTGACTGTGACTTAGAGCAAAGCTTGTATGCCTAGAAACTAACTCTTTTCCACTTTAAGTTCTCCTTTGGTGAGCTTACCAAGCAATTATTCCATAATTTACCTAGCAAAATAATTCCATAGCTCACCACGTAAAGACTAAAAAGGAAACAACAACATGTGTATAAAGAAAGTACGTATAAAACATACATCCTATCCTTTTCTTTTTAATTTTCTGGGTAAAGTTTATGAACAGCTGGTATCTCTGAGGATAAACAATCTTGTAATATGAATATTCATTGATCTGGATGAGTATTTGCAGTGATCACGTTAATAAAGTACGAAATTTAAAAATCCTTGAGTTACATTTGTTTTTCAGAAAACAAAGCCATAATATCTCCACATCATTCTTACTGCCATTTCTTCTACCTACTAAAAAATGGATCAGGGAAGAGCACCCTGTTCAACCTCAAACAGGATGCTCAAAATGAAATGGGGTGGGCTTCCTTGGTGGCTCTCTGGTAAAGAATCCACCTGCCAATGGAGGAGACGGGTTCAATTCCTGAGTCAGGAAGATCCCTCATGCTGTAAAGCAGCTAAGCCTGTGTGCCACAACTATTGAGCCTGTACTCTAGAGCCCAGGAGCTGCAAGTAATGAGCCCCTAAGCCACACCTACTGAAGCCTGCTCACCCTAGAGTCCATGCTCTGCGACGAGAGAAGCCACCGAAATGAGAAGACTGTACACCACACCTAGAGAGTAGCCCCCATTTGCTGCAATTAGAGAAAAGCCCACACAGCAATGAAGATCCAACATAGCCAACAGTAAATAAATATTTTTTTTTTAATGAGGGGGTGAGTGTGAAAACTAGTATAGGATCTGGAGGTCTGAGTCCAGGGATTCACTGGGTATTAGGACAAGGCACTTCATTTCTATGGCCTCAGATTCTTCCTCTCAAAATGATGACTACAAATCCTACATGATTCCTTCAATTTGAAGCAAGAATAAATTAAACTTAATAAACTGTGGGCAAATACTTGGGGAGTGGGGAGCACAGATAGAATAAGAGAGAGAAAAACAGCAATGTGTATCACAAATGTGCTTTCAGGAGGAAGTTGGAGGTCTGCTGGCCACATTCTGAGAAACATATACTCAACAGAGATTATTTTTTTCAGTTTATGCAAATTCTTTATACTTATTTTTATCATTGCTTCTTTAAAAGCAAAGCTTTGTCAATAAAGATATTCCACACATGAGAAAATCAAGAAAATGTCCACAAATCCCTTCTGAAAACTTTAAATAAACATTCTTGATGTATTTTACATGGTTACTTCGCCCTGGCATTCAAAAAGTAAAAGCACCAATGATGCTTCAAGCATTCACTGGGCAGTAGGGTCGTAGAGGTAAAAAGGTAGACTTCCAGGGGCCCATGGTCTAACGGGAAGTCATACGTAAGTTTAAAAAAAAAGTAGTTAAAACACAATGGGATAATTAATGCATGTAATGGGAGTCACTTTCAACTTCCATATACTAACTGCTTGTGGTTGATGTTGTTTAGTCACTAAGCTGTGTCCAGCTCTTTCATGACCCCATGGACTGTACCCTGCCAGGCTCCTCTATCCATGGAATTTCCCAATCAAGAATACTGGAGTGGGTTGCCATTTCCTTCTCCAAGAGATCTTCCCAACCCAGGAATCAAACCTGCATCTGCTGCTTGGCAGGTGGATTCTTTACCACTGAGCCACCTGGGAAGCCCTTGCCTAGCCAAAAATAAAGTTGAGCAAGGGTTCCATCTGTTTTGAAATGGTAGAAAATCAAGAAGATATTGCTCTCCTTTCCAAGACCATGATTCCTTTCTCTAGTGGAAACTGAGTATAAGCCTCTCATACTCTGATTTCTCAGGAGAAGGCAATGGCAACCCACTCCAGTACTCTTGCCTGGAAAATCCTATGGATGGAGGAGCCTGGTAGGCTGCAGTCCATGGGGTCGTGAAGAGTCAAGACACGACTGAACGACTTCACTTTCACTTTTCACTGTCATGCATTGGAGAAGGAAATGGCAACCCACTCCAGTGTTCTTGCCTGGAGAATCCCAGGGACAGGGGAGCCTGGTGGGCTGCCGTCTATGGGGTCGCACAGCGTCGGACACGACTGAAGCAACTTAGCAGCAGCAGCAGCAACTCTGATTTCTCAGTTCAGGGATTTTAATCCAAAAGCCATAAAACAAGGCTATGTGGCCAAGTAAAAGCCTAAAAGAATATTTTTCCTAGATCTCAGGAGCATGGTGATCCTTTATGCAGTTAACTTGTCTCATGTAACAGACTTCTAACACACCTTCTCTTGGATCCTGGTACTTACCAACTTAGCTGGGTTCTATAGAGTAATCAAAGGATAAGTAGGAGAAAGAAACTCTTTTAATAGAATAACAAGGGGAATTGTTAGCAGAAAACTAACATTCACAATCCAATTACTTAAATTTTCTCCACTAAGACTACCTCCAACAAGAATGCTTCCCATCCCTCCTCCTCATTTAGAATCCAAAACCCTCCACCTAACTCTTGCCCCCACTCCCAGGAAAACAAGGAATGTCAGACAACCCTCCTGTGAGACTAGACACAAAATATAGACAGGAATGAGGTGGGGGAACGGAAGAATAAAGAAACAGAGCACTAAGGAGGTGTAAGGCAAAGAAAGAGGTAGAGAGATTATAAAAGAGAGGGGACAAAAGACAGAGTCTTACTTACCCGTATGGTCAACCACATGATACATCCCAAGTATTTAAGACTAGGGATAAGTTGAATTTCTAATTCCCATAACCCTGAAGATCTGGAAGGAAGTAGAATATAGTACTTGGATCTGATATAGTCCATTTGAAATGTTTCTAGATTCCACATGTGTGTTTGACTAGCTAACGGTGGACTCTAGTACCTCTTTTTTCAGGAATAAGGAACTGAAATATGTAATAGGCTTTGATATTTAATAGTCTTTGGCCTCTTCTTTAATTCAGGGGAATTTTGAAATAACATACTATCAAACAGAGTTCCTGGGGGCATCTGGAGCAAATCCAGTGTTGGAGGAGGGCCATCAGGGTTGTTAAGCATCACCATGATCACTAGGCTGTCATTCTTAAACTGATCTATCAAATGAACACTTAGTCTCTAGATTGTCACCTCACAAAGCTATATTGCTTTGGTTTTACCTATTAATAAATTCTAAAGAGTCAAGGACTCTCCTGTGAAAGTTGTAAAAATGCCTATGTTCACGATCAATTTCCATGGGAACCATGACTAAGGCAGATCAAGTCTAGGTTCGTTTGACTCCTAACTCCATATTTTTTGAAAATATAAACAAGAAGGCAATATTTTCCCTGGCCCTCACTATTGTGAGTGCCTGGGTTATAAACCTCCATTCTTGTTCCCTTCTCAACTCAATCCTTCCTTTTCTTTGTATCTGAATAGAAGCAAAGACCCAGCAATAATTCCATCTTCCCCTGTTTAGTATGGAAACCACTTCTATCCTTGCGCTGTGTCCTTCTACTTTTGCTCCTCCAATTTTTATCCCTTCTGCCTCTAGGCATATAATGCTATGCCAGACATGAAATGTGCTCAGTCAAAAGAACTGAAAGAAGACCTTGGGTGTTTATTCCCATGCCTCCCTTAGACAGGAAAGCTCTAGATTCTCCACTTTCACCAACACACTAGGTTTTCATGCTCCACATCCCCTCAGGCCCAGGGATGGAGTCAGTCTCATATGAACAGATGGGAAGCACATGGACGGAAATGGGAAAAGGGTGCCATAAAAGTAAAACTATGCCCCCAAAACGGGTGTCCAAGTGCTGAAAAGCAAAGTAAATAAACATTCATTATGCTTTTCTAACTGTGCAGGAGTGATCAAGAAATGCTTCAGAGAGGAAACTGGAAAAAACTTTGAAACTAAGTTATGAAGAATGACTAGAAGTTTAGTAGGCCAGAGAAGGCTGGGATGAGTGTGGACAGGCCATCTAAAGCTCAGAGAACACCATGCACTAATGTAATGGACAGGAAAAAGTCGTGATTTTTTTCCCCAGGAAATTCTAGTTAGATTCATATGAATGTGCTTATGGGAGGAGCAATAACTAATGTAATTAAGTAGGCTAATAATTGGGGGCTTTATATACCATATACAGGAATTTAGAATTTTTTTCTCCTTTACAAAGAGATGGGGAACATTGAGATAGATAACTTACGCAAGCATTTGATCTCTTGAGCTAGCAGGTAAGTTGGATGGGTGCAACAAGGGCTGTTAAAACAGGGAGGAATCTCAGTCGAAAACATCTCATATAACCTGAACCAAGGTCATTGGCTGTGGAGATTAAGAGGTGGAACTGATTTAAAAAAAAAAAAAAGGAAATCCTTCCATTTGCAACAACATGGATGGACATTGAGCGCATTATGCTAAGTGAAATAAGTCAGACAGAGAAAAGACAAATGCGGTACAATTTGACTCATGTGTGGAACCTAAAGACCCAAACTCATAGAAACAGAGAACTGTTTGGTCATTGCCAGAGTGGAGAGTAGGAGATGGGTGAAATGGTGAAGGTAGTCAAAAGGTACCAACTTCCAAGTATAAGATAATTAAGTCCTAGGGATGTAATGTATCTTATACCTAGAAGTCAGTACCTTTTGACTATCTTCACCATTTCACCCATCCCCCACTCCGAGATATAATGTGGGCTTCCCAGGCAGCACAGTGGTGAAAATCTGCCTGCCAATGCAGGAGACACAAGAGGGCAGGTTCGATCTCTCGGTGGGGATGATCCCCTGGAATAAAAAATGGCAACCCACTCCAGTATTCTTGCCTGGAAAATTCCATGGATAGAGGAGCCTTGTGGGCTACAGTCACTGGGGTCACAAAGAGTCAGACATGACTGAGCACACAGCAGAAGGATGTAATGCAGAGCACAGTGACTATAACTGAGAATACTATACTACATACTTGAAAGTTGCTGAGAAAGTGGATTTTTGAAGTTGTCATCACAAGAGAAAAAAAAAATGTCTAACTATGTGTGGTGATGGATGTTAACTAAACTTACTGGGGTGATCATTTCAAACTAGATACATGTATCAAATCATTGTGTTATACACCTTAAACTAATACACTGCTACATGTCAATTATATCTCAATAAAACTGGAAAGGAAAAAAAAAAGGGTGAGGCTAGATTCAATAAATACCTAAGTGGTATAAATGAAGGGCCTGATGACTGACTGGATGTGGGAAATGCAGGAGAAAGAAGTTTCTTGCTCAGGTTTCTAACTTGGAGGAATGAATAAAACAAAATGCAGATTCACTGGGATACTAATTCCATGAAGATTGGACATTGCATTACCATGAAGTCTTGGATCTAACTTTCCAATCCAGCTTTTTCATAAAAATACATGTCAGTAATTATAGCTACCTTTCAATATTTCTAGAGTTCTAACAGACTAACCATTTCATTCACAAATATGTCCTGCAGTGCTTCCCAGCCTCCACCCCACCCACATCGCATCTGTTCTACGTGAGTTATTTACAACAGAGCTGGTTTAGAAGTTGGGATCATCATGCTGCTCCATCACAACACAAAACAAACAATACCTCTACCATCTGATTTCCAGCTCAATAAAGTGGTATATTAAGGAACAGTCTTCAATTCTAGTCCATAAATAACATAGCTAAGGTCATTCTTGAGGCAATGAAATTCACATGATGATATTTTATCTCTGAAAAGTGAATTTTTCGTGGTGACAGAGTCCATCTGAAACAACCCTGGTATTTATTTATGTGTTTTCATGTTTGTGAAAGTCTCCCTGCAGGATATCCTCTTTGAGCTTTGCAGCTGTTGATAATGGGTCCCTGCCCAAGTGCGGATTTACTTTATAAACACATTTATCATCTATCAAACATATTGGCTGGCAAAGGTTTTGTATATCCCATGGCTTGTAACATTCTGCTCCTAACTATCCTGAAACCACTGAAACACTCATATTGTTCTTGCTCACCCTTCAAGAAGGAAGTGAAAGACTGACTTTGTCTGGGAGGTGATAGGATTAAACTGCATATCTGCTGAATCCACAGTGTTTAGAGAGCATGAAGCTGTTTTCTAGATGAATCAGCTGATTGTGCTTTACAAGCCAGTGGAGGCATTAGTTAATGAAAATGTAAGGAAAACAGTTCATCTAACCAATACTAGATGGCAAAGAAAGGAAAACAAAGGAGAAAACATGAGTCTGCAGGACAGATATATCATCTTCTGGAGCTAGAATTTAGCTCACTCACTCCAGAACCTAAACTAGGAGCTGCATTGCCAAAGAGATGGGAAGATGTGTGTCCAGAGCTCTAAGCCAAGGAGGAAGCTTGCCAGAGTACCACATGAGTCCCTGTCTTTAAGTCATTCCCACCAGGAGAGGCCAGGGAATGGCACTTGGGATATGACACTGTTCCCGGCAGCATCTTTCTAGACCAAAAGCCCAGCTGAAACTGGATCCAGTCCCAAACTGGACAGAAATTCCTCTGGCTCAGAAGATCATGGCCTGAGAGAGATCAGAACCAACCAGAGGGACTTCCCTGGTGGTCCAGTGGCTAAGACTCCACACTCCCAATGAAGGGGGTCCGGGTTCCATCCCTGGTCAAGGAACTAGAGCCCACATGCTGCATGTAAAGATCCTGCATGCCTCAGTGAAGATCCCACACCCAGCAGCTAAGACCCAGTACAGCCAAATAAATTTTAAAATTTTTTAATTAAAAAAAAGAACCAACCTAAACTGTGAGTGAGTGGGAAAGGCTACTAGGCTTATAATGCTGGTGTTCATTCCTTAACTAACCATTCACTCCAGCTGGACAGGAAACCGTGGGTTGGAACGTTGCTGTTACTTTTGACTTTTTTCCCTTCCGGAAGCATGAGAAGTTCTTCATTTCTTCCAAAATAGGTGAAGAGGATTCATGCTCTCTACTTAACGTCTTTCTGGTTTCACTGTCCTCTTCTTTTCACCTAATTCCTGCTTCATGATCCTTGCCTATCAGTCCTTCACTCATTTCCCCATCTCCTTTGTTGTATTCCTTTTCTGCTCTTTCTGTCTTTTTCAGGTTCTACATTTTCACCCTTTTCTACCCGATTCACTCTTTTCGAGACTTTCTTTCATTTGGGGTATTAATGTTTTTACTCCTAGAAAGTTGAGTCAACCTGAAAAGTTACAACATTCAGAGAATAGGTAAGCAAGATTAAGAAAGTCGTCAGATAGAACAGATAGAATTCCTTAAAATCTGACCCAGATACTATCAAGAAATTGTATTGGCATAAATTACAGTTTAGCAAAACTGCACTGAGACTTTTTCTTTCAGGTTCATATTTCTTCAATACTCTAGTATGCCCAGCAAAGTATGCCCTGTCAACAAACTTATATTCCAAAAGGTAAAGGTATTCATGCAAAGGCAGGGCCCCATTAATTTGTTTGTGATGTGAGACACCTCACCAAACCTCTTAACAACCCTCTGCCAAGCTTGAAAATCCCACTTTAGTATCAATAATTGATAAGATAACAAAGTAGGGAAGTGTCTCTAGAGTTTAGCAGGAACACCGTTTCCTCTAAACCCTGTGTAACTGTTATCTAACCAAATTAGATACTTGATGTTTAGAGCCCAGAAACAATGAGTTGCAAGATAGGTATCCTTCAAATGCTAGAGGAAGGGATTGGGGGAAGGGGCATGGGGTTATCAGACAGGACTCGTGATTGCAAGTGACAGAAATTCAACTTGAATCTGGAGAACTGAAAAGGGGATTCATTAGACATGAAATCCAAGGAAGAGTCAAAGGACCAAATTGAGAGAAAGGTTAGGACCCAGCTTTGCTTAGGAGCACCTGGAGCCAGAGACACATACCCTGGTTCCATCTCTCAGCTCTGCTTCTGTCTACAAAGCAGCACCGTTTCTCACTGCATACTAGTCTCCTCTGCATGGCAAGAAATTCCATGCCAAGACTCTAAGAGCTCGCCTGAGCTTTACCACCCACCATTGGAACCTCCAGAGAGGGACTGACTCTCTTCTTCATGCCAGTGTTTTAAATTCCCAGGGAAGGAATCTGATGGGCCCAGACTCAGTCAATGCCAGCTCTGGGCTAATCACCTGTGGCCGTGAGGGCCATAATATATGTTCATGAAAGATGGCAGCTTTCCCTGGAACCCCATGGAGAGTGAAGGGAGGAGAAGTTCTCAAAAAATTCAGTAAGGGAGGAGAGTACTGTTCTCAGACAAAATGAATGTATTGGACAAACAGAACCCTGAGTGCCCACTCTGTACACACCCCAGATGATGGGCAGAGCAACAAACAGTGATCAGAGAGACCAGACCAAGAGGACCTTGGGGGACTGACAATCCATTTCAGAGGTGGAAGGACAAGGAGCCAAGATGTGCCTTTATCACAATTTTATAAAGTCTTATCCCCAAAGGCTACTGGATCCAAAACAGTAGACACAACAGTGCCCTGGAGTTGTACTGTTACAAAATTTAAATAAAATCATCTCTTCTGTGTGAAACAACAGAAAATACATATATTAGTCTCTGCCCCCAGTTCTTAGAACAGAGTTCCTAAATCCTTTGAAATGTCCTACTACATAGGAGCAATAGGAGCATCTTTTGCCCTAATATTTGGCTTTGATCCTAGTTTCTTACACAGAATTTTTAAAACTCTTGGAATTTCCTGGGTTATAGGAGAGTCTTTTGCTCTGATGAGGTGACACTTAGTGGGTTCCTGAATGGAGGTTGGTTGTCAGAAAGACCAAACTATGAGTAGAACTTGGAACTTTCAGCCCCACCCATTTTCCAGAGAAGGGAGAGGGCTGGAAATTGAGTTAATGATCCATTAATGATGCCTATGAGATGAGGCTTCCATAAAGGTCCCCAAAAGGCAGAGTTCAGAGAGCTTCCAGGTTGGTGAACATATCTGCATAAAAGGAGGGTGACACACCCCAACTCCATGGGGACAGAAGCTTCTGCCATAGGGACCCTTCCAGACCTCACCCTGTGTACCTCTTCATCTATATCCTTTATGAGATCCTTTATTATATAATAAACTAACAAACATAAGTGTTTTCCTGAATTCTGTGAAATTTTCTAGTAAACAGTTGAATCCAAGAAGGAAGTCATGGGGACCTCCCATTTGTAGCCAAGTTACATAGAACTTGCAGGTAACCTGGGGACCTACTACTCCTTTTGATCAGTGTCTGAATTAGGGGGACAATCTCATGTGCCTGAGCCCTTAACCTGTGGGGTCTCAGCTAACTCCTGTTAGTGTCAGAATTGAACGTGATTGTAGGCCACACAGTTGGTCTCACAGAGAATCACTTCGTAAGGGAAAAAATACACATCTACTGTCAGAAGCACAGTGAGTATGCTCTTAGTGTCAGGACAAAGGAGAAACGCACAGAAGTGGTTTTCCATCACATCTTAGATACCCTTAGCCAAGAAAGATGACAAAATATTATACCAAGGTGGACCCAAATTCATGTAGTGGCCCCTTAAGGAGTAGCACCTATCTGTCAGATGACACCCAAATAAGGGGGCTCTTGGACAAAAGCCTGCTTAAAAATGAGGGATAAACCACAGACATGCCAGAAACTTTCAAACCCTGCTTACCTACTAACCACCCTGCTTTAAGGGGATTTAAAGCTGAAATAGTTGCCTTCATTCTGGAAAATAGTTTTAGTAGCAAAATATCGTGAAAGACTGGGAACTATTGAAAGGATAACACTGAGAATGTATGTAAAAGAGCTCTGAACACATATGAACGTTTCTTTACTACTACTTTGTTAAAAAGAGCCTGCTCTCCTACACTATTGTTTTCTAGGATACTGTCTACCTGCCTTGCAGGAGTTAAGCTGCAGCTGGCATTAAGTTCCCCTCTGAGGCAGAGTGGGTAAGACATTTGTCAGATTTATTTCTATGAGGAATTATACTTGAGGTTATCGTGCAGTCAAATAAACTTTTTTTCTTATGGAATACATGGAAAGGGGTCCAGAGAACTAGAGGGGCCCTGTTTTTCATTGAACAAAGTGATTTTGTTCTGAGGTTAAGTCTGTATGACCCAAAGTACAGGCTGGTATGCAAAGAGTCATGCATTGATTTAAACAATAATAAATTGTGGTCCAGAATGCAGGGGAAAGCTGTTCCCTCATGGACATTGAAGACCATACAATTTCACCGCTGTGATTTCAAAGTAAACCTTGCACTTGTTAAGTTTGAGATTTGTAGCAAATACTAGGAACTTTTAAAATGGCTACTTAATCCAGACCAGTCAGTTCTGATGCTCATGAAACAACTCTTAGAACTCCAAATGGTTAGGTAAATAAGTAGAACATAAATCATTATAAGTAGCCAATAAAATTCAGAACTGAAGAGTCAAATAATAAATTTTTAAATCATAAAAACTGGCAAATACAATATTGTGACTTGAGTTCATGTTATCCAAGACTCAGGGGACTTTTAGCAAGATAATTTAGGAACAGGATCATCCTTGCAAAACCCAGGGAACCCAAGGAGGCAGGTGTGCTTTTTAAAGAGGTAAGAATGAGTCATGACAGCGCCTGGCACATGGAAGATATTCAGTGATTATTTGTTGAATTACTTAATTGCTCTGGAAAGGCTAAGTTAGTAAAAAGGGTAAGATCATTACTAACTTCTACCAGTAAGAAGGGGAAATTCAGTAGCATTCATTCCTAGGTGGCAAGTTACCAACATGGGCTCCAGGGATGCCAAGCTACATACACCATGGTCCTTGTTTTCCCGCCCCACAATAGATCATGGAGTTCTGTCAGTTCTTCTTACTGCCATTCTCTCTACAGTGGGAGAAGCAGCCTTGGAGGTTATGATCAATGTGACTGCCCAAGTGGGTTCCTCTCACTAAGCCCCATTAAGCCCCACATGCCCCCAAAGATAGCTCCCTGAGGACTTTCCTGATGTTTGATATTTCTATCAGTGGAGTCACCCTCAAGTGAGTTCCTGAATATTCAGGGAATGACACCCCAAAGAAGGTTATCTGTGCCAGCCTGCTTATCCTAGAAGATCCCTTTAAGCCCTCTGATTAAAGGATAATAGCAACAACAACTCACTAACAACAAAAATAGTCCCTTACGTTTCTCTAGAGCTTTATAGTCAGACAGTGTGGAACTCTCGGAGTGATGATCTGAGACAGAAGCTAAAAACTTTGTCCTTAAGTGTGCCTCATGCTGCTTTTGGCTCCTTAGAAAAGCCTCTCCCTCCTCAGATACATAGTTTGTGATCCAGCCCAACGCCTCCTCCTCTCTAAGGCCTTTGGCGCCTCCCCTGGGCTTGACTGTGGGCTCCTCCCTCTGTGATCCTCATGTAGTAAACCACACCTCACCCAGCCCTGGAGCACATTCTGCCATATTTATAATTAGCTGGGTTGTCTCTCTCCCCAGTTAGTTCTGAGGCTCAGAGGGAAGGAGTTATTGCCTCAGTCATACACTATCAACTTAGCACAGTAAACACGCAGATATTTGCTGGATTAAACTAATTCCAAAATGAGCATTTTTAAATCCAACTTTTCAACAATTTCATGCATGTATACAGACACAGTTCTATACAAAATGTAAAGTGAGTCACTGTAAACATTAAAAAAGAAAAAAGAAGCAGCTCTTTTTGAACAAGAGGTATGGGGGTCTAGTCAAGGCTATGGTTTTTCCAGTGGTCATGTATGGATGTGAGAGTTGGACTATAAAGAAAGCTGAGTGCTGAAGAATTGATGCTTTTGAACTGTGGTGTTGGAGAAGACTCTTGAGAGTCCCTTGGACTGCAAGGAGATCCAACCAGTCCATCCTAAAGGAGATCAGTCCTGGGTGTTCATTAGAAGGACTGATGTTGAAGCTGAAACTCCAATACTTTGGCCACCTGATGCAAAGAGTTGACTCATTGGAAAAGACCCTGATGCTGGGAAAAATTGGGAGCAGGAGGAGAAGGGGACAACAGAGGATGAGATGGCTGGATGGCACCATCGACCCGATGGACATGGGTTTGGGTGGACTCCAGAAGTTGGTGATGGACAGGGAGGCCTGGCGTGCTGTGTGGTTCATGGGGTCTCAAAAGAATCAGACACGACTGAGCGGCTGAACTGAACTGAACTTATGGGGGTAGAGCTGGTAAAGATTCAACCAATCTGTTATCAGTCAATCTGCTGGTGGTAGTGATTCAACCAATCCATTTTCTGCTTCACACCTCACCTTTGCTGTCAGAGAGAACCTGTGCTTCTGGTTCTTTAGACTTTCTGAGGTTCCACAGCACGAGTTGGGGTGCTTCTTGTTGGTTTTCCATCTGCTCATATAGGATTTCAGTGTTCTACACTTTGCTAGGTTAGTTGCTGCTCATCCAACTGCTTCTGCCTTCCAAATCTTATCTCTCATCTGGTGATGCTACTTCACCAGTAATCTTTGTTTATCTCTTTTTTAAATTCCTAATAACCCTGTCCTTTTAATAAAGTTTCACTTAATGAAGAGGAAGAGGCTACAAAGACAAGTATACACTCTACCGTATTTAACCAAACTTCTCTGAACTAATTATTTTGAAATGTAAATTTATAAGTTGGCATTATTAAGACAAATATCAATTTGCTGTTCCAATGCTAAGTCATGTCCAACACTTTGTAGCCCCATGGACTGCAGCATGCCAGGCCCCCTGTCCTTCACTATCTCCCAAGGTTTGCTCAAATTCATGTCCACTGAGTTGGTGATGCTATCTAACCATCTCATCTTCTATGGACCCCTTCTCCTCCTGCCCTCAATCTTTCCCAGCATCAAGGTCTTTTCCAATGAGTTGGCTCTTTGCATCAGGTGGTCAAAGTATTGGAGCATCAGCTTCAGCAACAGTCTTTCCAATGAATATTCAGGGTTGATTTCCTGGTTTGGTATCCTTGCAATATAAACGGTTTAATGAAAATAGTCTAATAAGATTTTTTAAATAATTTTCTGTAACTTGCCCTTGATACCAGAAAAGTAAAAGGTGAAAAGAAAATAAAACCCTCTTTCAACTCATAGAAAAAGGATAGTGAAAAAATATAAGAAAACAATAATCTTACTCTGCAATTCTAAATTTACTCTTATCCCATCTTTATGAATGCTGTTCTGTGAAGAATCCATTTCTGAATAGGAAGGTTTCTGAACAGACACAGTTTACCTACTTTGTCTTGTAATAAGAAATAGGCCACCATGAATAGACTATCATCCTCTCCTCACTCTAAACAAGAAATGTAAATGAAACACAGAATTATTGTAATACCCAGAATGGTTCGAGTATAAATGGGGATCCATGAACTCAATAACAAAGAAAAAATGAGTCCTGGAAAGAGAGATAAATGAGGAATCTGGGGACCCTAGAGCTAATCCTTTCTGTCACCAACCAGCTATGTCAATTAGCATTATGTCTTAGCGTCTCTGTACGGCAGTTTTCTCTTGTGAAAAACGATGAGGTCTGACTTTATCATCTGCTTGAATTTTCAAGCTGGCCTGACCATCCTCTGCCCCCGGCACCTGGAAACCGTGAGGCACAAACGTGCCCTCTTTGGAGCAATGGTCTGGGACCCTACTTGTTTTATTCTAGCTCTTTCTCTGTCCCCCTCTCTTGACTCCTTCTTCAGCCCCCCTCTTCCCCACATTGGTTAGGAGGTTGACTCTGCTACCCTGATTCATAACTCTCTTAAAAGAACGATGAGTTTGGTTCAGTCTCTGCTCTGGGCCCTAACTGCTCTACTGACATCCAAGTTGATCTCATCTCACTTGCAAGAGAGGAAGGAGGTGGATTCAGACAGGCATTTCTGAGCTCTCTTTCAATTCCAGAATCCTACAATTCCATCAGCACAACAAAGTCTGAAAATACAAAGTTTCTATAACCAAAATAAATCTCAGCTATGTTTGACTGGCATGAGGAATGGCAAGTTCATCTTCAGCAAGAAGATGAGGATTCTTGGGCTGTTAAGGCAGAAGGAAGTCTTATTTTAGAAGGAAATCTCTTCCTTTGTTACTGTTCTCCTGGTTAAAACAAGTCAGTATCACCGCCTGTGAAATTTTTCACAGGTACTCGGTTTCAATTACTTCTGTACTGGAGGAAAACTGATGCCAAACGGAAAAGTAATCTCGAAAGATCTTAATACCAGGCACAAAGTCGCCACTGCCACATGTGTCTTGGAATGAAGCCAGATTTATCAAGCTTCATTTCTTATAAATGTTTATTGACATGGAGCCTTTGACAGGAGTCAACCTGGCCGATAGCTTTTTCCTGTTAAATCCAGTTGGTTTCACTGGTGAAAGCTCTCAGTGACAAAAATGAGGCAGATGTGTCTTGCAGAAAGAGACAAATGTCTTGGGCTTGGTTTCACCTTGTCCCAGTTGGCCTCTCGACAATGAAGAGGGGCAGTCATACCAGTATACATCTGATGAGGAAGGATTCATAAACTCAGAAAAAATTAGGGCATTTAAAAGTTTTATAATTAAAGCTCTAAAGGAGAAAGGAACTAGTATTTATTGAGCATCTAAATTCTAGGCATTATTTCAAGGGCTTTAAAATTATCTCTTTAATTAAAACTGTCTTTGATTCTCATGAGAATCTTAGAAGACAGGTAGCACTGTCCCTATTTCATGGATGAAAATGTAAGTGAAACTTACCGGAGTGTAAGTTGGTGCAGCCACTATGGGAAACAGTATGGAGGTTCAAACTAAAACTACAACTATCTGATCCAGTAATCCCACTCTTGGGCATATATCCAAACAAAACTATAATTCAAAAAGATACAATAGCTGAGACACGGAAACAACCTAAATGTCCATTGACAAACGAATGGATAAAGAAGATGTGCTACATATATACAATGGAATACTGCTCAGTCATAAATAAGAATGAAATAACGCCATTGGCAACAACATGGATACAACTAGAGGTTATCATACTAAGTGAAGTAAGTCAGAAAGACAAAGACAAATACCATATGATATCACATATGTGGAGTCTAAAAATATGGCACAACTATCTATGAAACAGAAACAGACATAGAGAACAGACTTGTGGTTGCCAAGGGGGTCGGGGGAGAGATGGACTTGGAGTTTGGGATTAGTCGATGCAAACTATTACATGTAGAATGGAAAAGCAACAAGGTCCTACTGTATAGCACAGGGAACTATATTCAGTATCCTGGAATAAACCATAGTGGAAAATAATATGAAAAAATATATATATATGTGTATAACTGAGTCGTTTTGCTGTACCGCAGAAATTAACATATTGTAAATCTACTATCCTTCAGTAAAAAATAAATTTTAAAAATATTTTAAAATGAAAAAAAAGAACTCACTTCAGAAAGGTACATAGCAGTTCAAAATCAAATAAATGGTGGGGAACATCCCTGGTGGCTCAGAGGGTAAAAGCATCTGCCTGCAATTCGGGAGACCCAGGTTCGATCCCTGGGTTGGGAAGATCCCCTGGAGAAGGAAATGGCAACCCACTCCAGTACTCTTGCCTCGAAAATCCCATGGACAGAGAGAAGCCTGATAGGCTACAGTCCATGGGGTCGCAAAGAGTCGGTCACGACTGAGTGACTTCACTTTCACTTTCACTTTAGTATATTATCTCAAGTCTATACTGGATTTTATTTAGTTCTGGTGTGCACTACAGACCTTCATCTTCAATTCAACAAAGGGTAATGTGCACATGGGAAAATAAATCATATAATTTTACACCTTGAATATTATAGATGAGGAAACAAGCCCATAGAGTTTAAATGACTTGTCCAAAATACATGGTTCTAGCTATGCAAATTGTGAAACTCTTTCTTGAGTGAAGTACTAGGGATTAAAATGAATGCCTTTTGCAGTTAATTGGATAAGAGATATCCTAAACCAGCACAAACAACAGAGACTGTAAAAGTTCCAAATGGGAATTTCTAAGATAACCCAAGGACATCCAGTAGTATGGACTTTGAGAAAGCTTTCCTATCAAACCAAAGGCTTCTAAGCACAACTGTTTTTTTAAGTCAGAGTAAAAAAATGTGACTGAGCAAGTCTATCTGCAACTAGAAGTAGCATTGTAGTCTGTTTTTTTTAAACTAGGAAATCACTCAACATCAGGTCAATGGGTTAGCAGAAATGGTGGGAAACAAGACAGGAAGGAAAAAGGGGGGAGGAGAAATAGAAAAGATTCATCCACTTAGAAACTAAGAAACAAACAAAATCAACTCCACACATTTCTCCACTGGTACAGGAATAATTTGCCATACAAGCTCACATATATTTGCATTATTTAACCATGGGTCAGAGACCCCAACAGAAATTCTCTCTGCCCAGAGAGAATTCAGTCTTAATCATCAAGCAGCTAGCCAAACTCAGTTATATTCCACAGTTGCAAGCAGAATTTAATAGACTTCCCTGCAAGAATGCAAACACTCTAGTGTCGCTAAAGATCATCTCCAATTTTAAAAAGCTTAAGGAGAACATTTATGTACTGGCTTTTATGAGCTTAAACTCCAAGGTCTAGAGTTATGTAAATAACAATACGTAGGAAAGGAAACTTATCTTTTGAATTTGGGCTTTTGCAAAGCTTGGATACAAATAGTGCCTGAAAGAGGAATAAACATGATTCATAAGGGTTGTCTCATGTGGTTAATCCTTCCAAGAAGTGAAGGACTGGATTCTCCACAGATGTTTTTACCAACTTTTTCTCTTGGAGCATCCAAGGAGGTATAACGATTATTAAACATCTCATTGATCTGTCTGTCTCTTAACCCTGGAGGACTAAGGGCAAATATGCTGCAGTTGAAAGATGATGAAGCAACTTGAAAACTGTCAAAGAACAGTATTAGATGCACTTGATTTGTATGCAATCAACTGATTTGAATACAACTTATTGTAAACTAACTGAAGCCTAAAAGATGAAGCTTTCCCATGCTTGTTTGTTTGTAATGCTTCAGACAATAATGTTATCTCCCTGGGATTTAAGTTAATCGACTTAAGAGATCTTGACTTGGATGTGAATTGAAGAGGCCAGCAAATGGAAAGGAAAAATCACACAGTATAAACTAATACCATTCAGTTCAGTTCAGTTGCTCAGTCCTGTCCAACTCTTTGCGACACCACGAATCGCAGCACGCCAGGCCTCCCTATCCATCACCAACTCCCGGAGTTAACCCAAACTCAAGTCCAGCGACACGGTGATGCCATCCAGCCATCTCATCCTCTGTTGTCCCCTTCTCCTCTTGCCCCCAATCCTTCCCAGCATTAGGGTCTTTTCCAATGAGTCAACTCATCACATGAGGTGGCCAAAGTATTGGAGTTTCAGCTTCAACATCAGTCCTTCCAATGAACACCCAGGACTGATCTCCTTTAGGATGGACTGGTTGGATCTCCTTGCAGTCCAAGGGACTCTCAAGAGTCTTCTCCGACACCACAGTTCAAAAGCATCAATTCTTTGGCTGTCAGCTTTCTTCACAGTCCAACTCTCACATCCATACATGACCACTGGAAAAATCATAGCCTTGACTAGACGGAACTTTGTTGGCGAAGTAATGTCTCTACTCTTAAATAGGCTATCCAGGTTGGTCATAACTTTCCTTCCAAGGAGTAAGCATCTTTTAATTTCATGGCTGCAATCACCATCTGCAGTGATTTTGGAGCCCCCCAAAAATAAAGTCAGCCACTGTTTCCACTGTTTTCCCATCTATTTCCCATGAAGTGATGAGACCAGATGCCATGATCTTAGTTTTCTGAATGTTGAGCTTTAAGCCAACTTTTTCACTCTCCTCTTTCACTTTCATCAAGAGGCTCTTTAGTTCCTCTTCACTTTCTGCGTAAGGGTGGTGTCATCTGCATATCTGAGGTTATTGATATTTCTCCCGGCAAGCTTGATTCCAGCTTGTGCTTCTTCCAGCCCAGGGTTTCTCATGATGCACTCTGCATCTAAGTTAAATAAGCAGGGTGACAATATACAGCCTTGACATACTCCTTTTCCTACTTGGAACCAGTCTGTTGCTCCATGTCCAGTTCTAACTGTTGCTTCCTGACCTGCATACAAGTTTCTCAAGAGGCAGGTCAGATGGTCTGGTATTCCCATCTCTTTCAGAATTTTCCACAGTTTATTGTGATCCACACAGTCAAAGGCTTTGGCATAGTCAATAAAGCAGAAATAGATGTTTTTCTGGAACTCTCTTGCTTTTTTATGATCCAGCGGATGTTGGCAATTTGATCTCTGGTTCTTCTGCCTTTTCTAAAACCAGCTTGAACATCTGGAAGTTCATGGTTCACATATTGCTGAAGTGGCTTGGAGAATTTTGAGCATTACTTTACTAGTGTGTGAGATGAGTGCAATTGTGTGGTAGTTTGAACACTTTTTGGCATTGCCTTTCTTTGGGATTGGGATGAAAACTGACCTTTTCCAGTCCTGTGGCCACTGCTGAGTGTTCCAAATTTGCCGGCATATTGAGTGCAGCACTTTCACAGCATCTTCTTTTAGGATTTGAAATAGCTCAACTGGAATTCCATCACCTCCACTAGCTTTGTTCATAGTGATGCTTTCTAAGGCCCACTTGACTTCACATTCCAGGATGTCTGACTCTAGGTGAGTGATCACACCATCGTGATTATCTGGGTAGTGAAGATCTTTTTTGTACAGTTCTTCTGTGTATTCTTGCCACCTCTTCTTAATATCTTCTGCTTCTGTTAGGTCCATGCCATTTCTGTCCTTTATAGAGCCCATCTTTGCATGAAATGTTCCCTTGGTATCTCTAATTTTCTTGAAGAGATCTCTAGTCTTTCCCATTCTGTTGTTTTCCTCTATTTCTTTGCATTGATAGCTGAGGAACGCTTTCTTATCTTTTCTTGCTATTCTTTGGAACTCTGCATTCAAATGGGAGTATCTTTCCTTTCCTCCTTTGCTTTTCACTTCTCTTCTTTTCACAGCTATTTGTAAGGCCTCCTCAGATAGCCATTTTTCTTTTTTGCATTTCTTTTCCATGGGGATGGTCCTGATCCCTGTCTCCTGTACCACATCACGAACCTCCGTCCATAGTTCATCAGGCACTCTGTCTATCAGGCCTAGTCCCTTAAATCTATTTCTCCATTGCACAGGAACCTGAAATGTTAGGTCCATGAGTCAAGGCAAATTGGAAGTGGTCAAACAGGAGATAACAAGAGTGAACATCAACATTCTAGGATCAGAGAACTAAGATGGACTGGAACGGGTGAATTTAACCCAGATGACCATTATATATACTACTGTGGGCAGGAATCCCTTAGAAGAAATGAAGTAGCCATCATGGTCAACAAAAGAGTCCTAAATGCAGTACTTGGATGCAATCTCAAAAATGACAGAATGATCTCTGTTCATTTCCAAGGCAAACCATTCCATATCACAGTAATCCAAGTCTATGCCCCGACCAGTAACGCTGAAGAAGGTGAGGTTAAATGGTTCTATGAAGATCTACAAGAACTTCTAGAACTAATACCCAAAAAAGATATCTTTTTCATTATAGGGGACTGGAATGCAAAAGTAGGAAGTCAAGAAACACCTGGAGTAACAGGAAAATTTGGCCTTGGAGTACAGAATGCAGCAGGGCAAAGGCTAATAGAGTTATGCCAAGAGAACACACTGGTCATAGCAAACACCCTCTTCCAACAACACAAGAGAAGACTCTACACATGGGCATCACCAGATGGTCAGCACCGTAATCAGATTGATTATATTCTTTGCAGCCAAAGATGGAGAAGCTCTATACAGTCAGCAAAAACAAGACCAGGAGCTGACAGTGGCTCAGATAATGAACTGCTTATTGCCAAATTCAGACTTAAATTGAAGAAAGTAAGGAAAACCACTAGACCATTCATGTATGACCTAATACCATTCAGTTCAGTTCAGTTCGGTCACTCAGTCGTGTCCGACTCTTTGCGACCCCATGAATTGCAGCACGCCAGGCCTCCCTGTCCATCACCAACTCCCAGAGTATACCCAAATCCATGTCCATCGAGTCGGTGATGCCATCCAACCATCTCATCCTCTGTCGTCCCCTTCTCCTCCTGCCCCCAATCCCTCCTAGCATTAGGGTCTTTTCCAATGAGTCAACCCTTCACATGAGGTGGCCAAAGTATTGGAGTTTCAGCTTCAACATCAGTCCCTCCAATAAACACACAGGACTGATCTCCTTTAGGATGGACTGGTTGGGTCTTCTTGCAGTCCAAGGGACTCTCAAGAGTCTTCTCCAACACCACAATTCAAAAGCATCAATTCTTCGGCGCTCAGCTTTCTTCACTGTCAAACTCTCACATCCATACATGACTACTGGAAAAACCATAACCTTGACTGGTCAGACCTTTGTTGGCAAAGTAATGTCTCTGCTTTTAAATATGCTATCTAGTTCATGGCATTACACAAGTTTTCTCAAAACTGTCTGGTTACACTGTGTAACAGTTTTAACTCCTTTGACCAATATGTGCTGATGTGTTCACAGTGATAATAACTGGCTATCTCAAAAGCCTTGATGCCACTTGTACTGAATAGGAAGCAAACCACCCAACTTGATGGTCAAGAGGATCATTTGGGACTTGTCGGAAGATCCAGACAGGCTGGTCTCAGCCATTCCCCTCCTAGGAAGTGCTGATGGGATGACTAATGCAGAAAGTAGTGGGAACACCAAGTGCTGTCCATTTAAAATTTGTGAAGAATGCATGCAAGACAACACTGTGAAAATACAAACTATTTTTTTTAAAACTTTACTTGCTGTTATCTTACCTAGAAATAGAATATTCCTCATTAAGACAAAAATAATAACAATAATAATTCCATCCAGAGCAAGCAGCCAACTTGTGCCTTATTTGCCTCCTACGCTTTCATGGAAGAATTGGAAGGACATTAAGAAAATGTTTTTTGTTTTTTTTTAACTTAAGTTCTTTCTTTCTTTTGAACTTTTTATTTTGTGTTGTCTTAGCCAATTAACAATGTTGTGATAGTTTCAGGTGAACATTCCATAGACTCCACCATATATATACATGTATCTATTCTCTCCCAAACCCCCCTCCCATCCAGGCTGCCATGTAACATTGAGCAGAGTTCCCTGTGTTATATAGAAGGACCTTGTTGGTTATTTTAAATATAGCAGTGTGTACATGACCATCCCAAACTCCTTAATGATCCCTTCCCTCCGGCAACCATAAGTTCATTTTATAAGTCTGTGAGTCTCTTTCTGTTTTGTAAGTAAATTCATTCATATCATTTCTTTTTAGATTCCACATATAAGGGATGTCATACTATATTTCCCCTTCTCTAACTTATTAAGCTCTTTAATTTTTACTTTTAAGGCTATTTATTTTATTTTTATTTTAAAACTTATTGTTACTTATGTCAGGTTTTCTCAACCTCAGCTCTACTGACATCTAGGGTTGGATAATTCTTTGTCCTGGCGGCTGTTTGATATACTGTAATATGTTTAGCAGCACCCTTGGCCTCTACCTTCTAAATATCTCTAGCACTACCACCTTCTACTCCCTCCCGAACAGAGTTATGACAACTAAAAATATCTCCACATTGCAAATGTCTCCACGTTGAGAACCACTAAATGCAAAATCTTGGCTCAAGGAATCCTGTTTCACACAAGTATGTTCTACAACAAAGTAATATAACTGTCAAATCAATCAATGGAGGCAGTGAGGAGCTTGCAGCAGCCATTGCCATCCAGGAAACCAGGATAATCTCAAGATAGTTACATCTACAAAGATCCTTTCTCCAAATAAGGTAGCATTTAGAGTTTCAGGGATTTGGACATGAACGTACCTTTTGGAGGGGCTTCCCAGGTGGCACAAGTGGTAAAGAACCCACCTGCCAATTCAGGAGACGTAAGAGACGCAGGTTTGATCCGTGGGGTAGGAAGATCCCCTGGAGAAGGAAACAGCAACCCACTCCAGTATTCTTGCCTGGGGAATCCCATGGACAGAGGAGCCTGGTGGGCTACAGTTCCATGGGGTTGCAAAAATTGGACATATCTGAAGCAACTTAGCCCATCACACACCATCCAACCTGCTATACCTGGATTGCCTGCCTCGAGACTTCTTATTTATTCTCTCCCCTCCCCCAAAATAAAAATGCTCCTTAGGTTTAAATCATTATTTTCGAAGCTTCTGTAGCTCACAGTCAAATACCTTCCCTTACTAATAGGCTGCTTGACTCAGTGAGGATGTTGGGAGGACTTCAGGTCCTCCCTGACTGGTTTTAAATTCCCTGGGTTCTGAGTCTCTGTGTTGGCACTTTTGCAGAGAAGATCAAGATCCGCTTTAGAACTCTAGCTCACATCTCAAACTGTGACCCCAGAGAATCAGAATTACCTGTTGTGCGTACTTAAAATTCTGGGGTTTTACCCTCAAAATGAGTTTGAGGTCTCAAAATCTCTGGGAATTTACATATCTAGCAAGTCCCTTTGAAGGTTTTTATGTCCACCATATTCTAAACACCACTGCTGTCCTTCCTGCTTTTCACAGTGATTCTCTGCACCCTGACTCCAGATGGAACAGTTAGTCCTTATCACACAGGGTGGCTTGTCTACCTCAAATTTTATTGATTTTGCAGTTAAACCTGTTTATGTTCCATTGATTAAACAAAATCTGTGTTTCCTTAGCAATAAAACAAAAAATTATCTTTCTTATATTGAGTCTTTTCAGATTTCAAAAGCTACCTGATAACCTCGTCTACACTTTTATTGCGGATGCTTTGTAAAAATGGTTTCTTTTTTAGTTACAAAGTGCACAGCCCAATCATGTTATAACATCAGAGCTGCGAGCAAAAGGCTGCACCCAATATACGATAGGATTTCTGTTTCGACAGAGGGGCACCACGCATCGTGGGGTACTTAAAAAATAGAATTCTCCTCAGTCGGATTCATGACTCCATAGAGATTAATCAAATCCCCAGTTTGTGAGGGAGTTTATTGTACATTCCTTTGTCCCTGGTTTCTTTGATTCTTGCTTTTCAACTTCCTTCTGGAGAGCATGATGCATGCCATCTGGGATCAGGTGACAATTCCAAAATGTGGCTCCAGACCATCCAATCACTAGTTACAAGTCCTTCCTTAAGCCCCTGCAATTTTGCCATTCACCACGTGTGAAAGGAGGCCTCGTCGCCTTCAGCATATACAGAGAAGGGGGACAAAGCAATTATCTGAGGAGTCAGGCACTGAGCTGGGTTTTGAACATCTCGAGCTTCAACCAATACATGAGTCAAGAGGTTGAACTCTGAATCCCTAGGCTTCCCTCACAGCAGGCAGGCCGCTGATGGAGAGAAGCGGCATGAAACTGAAGTCGAAGGGCTACACTCACTGCAAAATGCATAGAAAAGGCCTCGCGCCAAGGAGGCGCTGATCTGAATCACAAGAAAGGTCAAAGAAAAGGATTGTTTTCTTTCCTAGAAACCGAACCACCAGAACTACACCCACCTCAAATCCCTTCCAAATCCCCTAAACTCAGCTAGAAGCCAGCCCCAGATGGGGGCCGGGTACGGTGAGATTCCTCTGGCTTTCAAGTGTGCTGTAACACATTAACTGCTTCCCTGCTGAGAACCTCTGCCATCTCCTGAGCCCAACCAGTGCCTGCCGTTCAAGGCCCCCAAATGAACATTCAAACATTTGTTTCCCTCTGTGTGCTGAAATTGTTCCTCTGCCCACCCTCCCCGCCCACCAGGGACCTGCAAACCTACAGCAGAGAAACCACCACACCTACTGATGTTTCAAATGTTGGCACACATTGCGAGGACAGGAGGCCGCCTTCCTTCCGTGGGGCTCCTCCTCTGGGTGTCTGGTTTCTGTTTAGAGGGCATGAAGCGGGTTAACCGGCTTTGTTCTCCCCAGGCCACCTAAGCATGCTTAGAATATGCTGCCAGAAAAACAAAGCTCCATTCCTTTCCCATTTGTGTTGGGCTCTGTGTTGAGGCTGTTTTCAGCTCTGAAACTACACAAATCTATCTATCAAAACCCCTTTCAGAAGCTGAGAGATGCCATCCTAGTCAGTAATTTCTTCCTACTCTGAATCCCTGTAGTATCTAACGCCTGCAGCATCTACATGATCTTTTCTGTGGGCTTCCTGGCTTGGTCTCTAGGTTTATATGTCTTAATGCCCTTTCTGGTCTAAGCTCCTAGAAGGCGTGTGGTATAATCTTAAACGTGGTTAATGGTTCATACAACACAATAATGAAAAAAATAACCCAGTCAAAAAAATGGGCAGAAGGGTTTCCCTGGTGGCTCAGTGGTAAAGAATCCACCTGCCAAGGCAGGAGACATGAGTTCAATCCCTGGTCCAGGAAGATACCACATGTCATGGAGCAACTAACCCTGCGTGCCACAACTATTGAGCCTGTACTCTGGAGCCTGGGAACTGCAACTATAGAGCCCTTGTACTTCAGCTAATGAAGCCCACATGCCCTAGAGTCCATGGTGCACAACAAGGGAAGTCATCAGTCAATGAGATGCCTGTGCATGACAACTAGACAGTAGACCCTGCTCACCACAAGTAGAGAAAAGCCCATGCAGCAACGAAGACCCATCAGAGCCAAAAATAAATAACTAAATACAATCTTTTTTAAATGGGAAGAAGATCTGAATAGACATTTCTCCAAAGAAGACATACAGATGGCCAACAGGCTTATGAAAAAATGCTCAAAATCACTAATTATTAGAGAAATGCAAATCTCAACTACAATGAGGTATCACCTCACATTGGTCAGAATGGATATCATCAAAAAGTCTACAAATAATAAATGTTGGAGAGGATGTGGAGAAAAGGGAATCCTTCAACACTGTTGGTAGGAATGTAAATTGGTGTAGCCACTATGGAAAACAGAATAGAGGCTCCTTTAAAAACTATAAATAGAGTTGCCATATGATCTAGCAATTCCACTTCTGGGCATATATCCAGAGAAAGATCAATTTGAAAAGATATACGCACCCCAATGTTTACAGCAGTACTATTTACAATAGACATGGAAGCAACCTAAATATTCATTAACAGATAAATGGACAAAGAAGATAAAGAAGATGTGCTGTGTCATATATAGAATAGAATACTACTCAGCCATAAAAAAAGAATTAAATAATGCCATTTGCAGCATTGGCATTAGAATGGGCCTAAAGATTATCAAATTAAGTGAAGTAAGTCAGAAAGAGAAAGACAAATACTATATACCATCACTCATATTCACATGTGGAATCTGAAGTATGATACAAATGAACTTGTTCACAAAACAGACTCACAGAAAACAAACTCATGGTTACCGAAAGGGAAAGGGGATTGTTGAAGATAAATTAGGAGTTTGGGATTAGCATATACTAACCACTATATATAAAATAAACAACAAGGTCCTTCTGTATAGCATGGGGAACTATATTCAATATACTATAATAAACCATATTGGAAAAGAATATGAAAATATATATATATAATACCTATATATACGTGTGTGTGTATAATTGAATCACTTTGCTGTATACCAGATATAAATAAACAAACATAGTTAATGACAAGTCATCTTTAACTGAATTAATAAAATCTTAGAGTACCATGCATTTCCTATTTGGAGACCAGTAGGAGTTATTGCTGTGTGAGAAATGCATGGATTAATTTTATACTTTAGGCCAAAGCAGACTTGACCTAACTATCCCTAACTCACTCAGTCAGAGACACAGTGGCTGCCCCTGCTTGCTACCCATATACCCATATTTAGAAACAAACCTTGACATGTAGGTCTCTCATGAGAACATGATTTGTTACTCTAACCAACACCAAACTTCTAATGTTATGAATTAGAAAAGAATATTCAATGGCACTGAAGTAATTTTATAATGTTTAGCAACAGCAAACATGATGGGAGAACTAGTGTCCAGGCAATAGCCTCCCTATTCAGAGGCAGAAAATGAGAATAAATAGGAAAATATTGGTTAAATAACTAAGGGTAATAGAATCTTGGAATAAAATATCCAGTTGTCAGTAGAATACAATTAGACCCATAAGTGAATTTCTTTGAGGTTACTCGCTCTTTGAGATTAGATTGCAGCTATATCAAAGTCTCATTTTTCATGGCTTACTCCCTGGGCCCTTCCCATCAGAAAGGAAATTAAGGTCAAATGGCTTTTTCACTAAACAATTTATCTCCCGTTTCTAGGCTGTTCATTTAATAAGAGTTCATTGAATGCTAAATATGGAAGTAATACAATCACTGCTAGGCACCTGAGGTAGTGTGTCTCCAAAGACGCCCTGCAAACCATGCTTCCTGGTGTTTACTCCCCTGTGTGGTTCCTCCTCTTTAAGCAGGGCTCTCACTTTCGAGACGAGGACTCCCTTCGAATCACAGAATGTGGCTGAAGTGATGCGGCATGATTGCTAACAGTTATCGTAAGAAGCCTCGCAGCTTCCACCTTGATCTCACTTTTTTAGTTTATTTATTTTTAATTGGAGCGTAATTGCTTTACACCACCTTGATCTCTTTGCCGTACTTCTTCTTGGAGAAGCTAGCCACCAGGGAAGAAGGTGAAACGCCCTGAGACTGCCATGCCTTGGGAAGCCCAACGCAGCGATGTGAAGAAGCCACAGGAGAGAGAGAGAGAGAGGGGCCCAGGCAGCCTTATGTGTTCCAGCTGTCTCATATGAGGAGTCAGACGTGTGAGACAAGAAATCATCTTGGACATACAGTGCATGCTTGAATAAGTCTAAGTCTAGTTTCTTCAGATAAATCTAGTTTCTTTTACCTTATGACTACAATTGCAAGAGAGACCTCAAGCAAGAACAACCTAACTAACACAACACACCAAAAATACATGAGAGAGAAAAATAAATTTTTGTTGTTAGCCTCAGAGTTTTGGATTGGTTTGTTACATAGCAATAGATAGTGAAACCAGTGCTAAAGAAATATTTTATATTTATTAAAAAGCAAAAGCCTTGCCTTTGGAGAACTTAAATAATAGATGAAGCAGCAACACATCCAAGAAAGCAACATAAATACCCTACAACATAACTCTTTCAATGTCCTCCAACTGGGGAACAGCTTTAGGAGGCCTGCATGTGGGTTCGTAAGGGAAGAAAGTGGCAGCAGTCTTTCAAAGGAGAGTAGCCAAACTAATCCTGGCAATCACTGAGGGGACAGCTGTCACATTTACAAAAAGAGTAAAGACAGAGCCTGGAAGCACTGAGGAAATGTGGAGCAGAAAATTGAGCAGAGAAAAGTGGCAAAACACATTGTGTAAAACTGTTCAAATGTTCACACTAAAAATATAACCAAGAGAGAAATACAAATTAAAGCAAGACACTCTTTTTCAACTATCAGAATGACAAACATCTATTTTAAATGAAAAATATTCATGCTTTCAGAGTTCAGTGAAACCCATGTGCCTTTTTGGCAGGAAAGTGAAAGTGAAAGTCGCTCAGTCGTGTCCAACTCTTTGCAACCCCATGGACGATACAGTCCATGGAATTCTCCAGGCCAGAATACTGGAGTGGGTATCCATTCCCTTCTCCAGAGGATCTTCCCAACTCAGGGATCAAACCCAGGTCTCTCTCATTGCAGGTGGATTCTTTACCAGCTGAGCCACTACGGATGCCCAAGAATACTGGAGTGGGTAGCCTATCTCTTCTCCAAGGGATCTTCCCAAACTGAGGTCTCCTGCATTGCAGGAGGATTCTTTACCAGCTGAGCTACTAGGGAAGCCATAAGCCATAAATATACATATACTTTTGGCAGGAGTATACTGTAAATGCATCTCATCTTTCTTCAGGGCAATAGGTAGCAAAGTCTTTAAAATAATCACATCTTGGTGAATAATCACATCTTGGCACTGTTATTGAATTTCTATAAATTTAACCAGAGGAAATTATCTGTCACTTATTAAAAAAAAATCTGTGTAAGGTTTTTAAAAATAGATTTACTTATAATGTGTGTGTGTTAGTCACTCAGTCATGTCCAACTCTTTGTGACCCCATGGACTATAGCCCACCAGGCTCCTCTGTCCATGGGATTCTCCAGGCAAGAAAACTGGAGTGGGTTGCCATTTCCTTCTCCTTCTTTATAATAGCATGAATTAAATGCTGTTGCAGAACCATGTTGTAGAACAGCCAGATAGTAACCTTAAAGTCCTTCCATGCAGCTAAAAATCATACAATTGTTAACAATCATGTTTGTAAATGACATTTCATGAAATCACCGTGGAGAGTTAAGTGGGAAAAAAGAGAAAAGACCTTATGTAGTATATAATCTCTACACATTTACAAACGTATGCAAGGAAAAAATAGAAGGAAATATATAAAAATACAGTGGTTGTCTGGACTGGTGGAATTATCAGTGACTCATTCTTTTTCTTTCTTTTCTGTGTTTTCCAAATCTTCTGTGATAAGTAGGCATTTTTTCATAAGTTGTCAGAAAAGTCACATTATATATAAGGAAGAAAATACAAGGAATCAGAGAGCTGGGGTTGGTTGACATATGTGAATATAGAGTTAGAGTGACAGCAGAGATGAAGGGAAGTTCTGTTTGGGTATGAAGTGTAGGAAACTATAGAAACATGAAGATGAGAATGGACAAAGGATGGACCAGAGGGATTCTAAGTGCTTGAATAAGGACAGCATAAGAGGGAACCAATACTGCATGAAGGTAATTCTAACTGCTAGGAGGAAGTTTGCAGAGAGAAGACAGAGAGAATGCAGTAACGATTTCTACAGTATTCCTGGCAGCTAAGTCAACATGCACAGGCGTGCACACTCATGATTTATGTTTCTTTCAGCCTGTTAGCACTTTGATTTTTACTAAAGTGTGTCTCCTCTTGTCATATATCCTGAGTAATTCAACATCTATGTTATCAACAAATGAGGTTTTGGCATCTATCCCAGTTAAGTGTCAGGGTAGAAAGAGGAAGACAGGAGAGAAGCAAAACATTAGTTCAATTCAGTCGTTCAATCGTGTCCGACTCTTTGCGACCCCAAGGACTGCAGAACACCAGGCATCCCTGTCCATCACCAAATCCTGGAGCTTGCTCAAACTCATGTCCATCGAGTCAGTGATTCCATCCCACCATCTCATCCTCTGCCACTCCCTTCTCCTCCTGCCTTCAATCTTTCCCAGTATCAGGGTCTTTTCCAGTAAGTCAACCTTTCACATCAGGTGTCCAAAGTATTGGAGTTTCAACTTCAGCAACTGTCTTTCCAATGAATATTCAGGACTGATTTCCTTTAGGATTGACTGGTTGGATATCCTTTCAGTCCAAGGGACTCTCAAGAGTCTTCTCCAACACCACAGTTCAAAAGCATCAATTCTTCAATTCTTCAGCACTCAACTTTCTTTGTTGTCCAACTCTCACATCCATATGACTACTGGAAAAACCATAGCTTTGACTAGATGAAACTTTGTTGGCAAAGCAATGTCTCTGCTTTTTAATATGCTATCTAGGTTGGTCATAGCTTGTCTTCCAAGGAGCAAGCATCCCTTAATTTCATGGCTGCAGTCACCATCTGTGGTGATTTTGGAGCCCAAAGAAAAAAATCTGTCACTGTTTCCATTGTTTCCCCATCTATTTGCATGAAGTGATGGGACCGGATGCCATCACCTTAGTTTTCTGAATGTTGAGTTTTAAGCCAACTTTTTCACTCTCCTCTTTCACTTTCATCAAGAGGCTCTTTTGTTTTTCTTCACTTTCTGCCATAAGGGAGGTGTCATCTGCATATCTGAGGTTATTAATATTTCTCCCGGCAATCCTGATTCCAGTTTGTGCTTCATCCAGCCCAGTATTTTGCATGATGTACTCTGCATATAAGTTAAATAAGTAGGGAGACTTCTTTCCCAATTTGGAACCAGTTTGTTGTTCCATGTCCAGTTCTAACTGATGCTTCTTGACCTGCCTGCATACAGATTTCTCAGAAGGCAGGTCAGGTAGTCTGGTATTTCCATCTCTTTAAGAATTTTCCACAGTTTGTTGTGATTCACATAGTCAAAGTCTTTGGCATAGTCAATAAAGCAGAAGTGGACATTTTTCTGGAACTCTCTTGCTTTTTTAATGATCCAATGGATGTTGGCAATTTGATCTTTGGTTCCTCTGCCTTTTCTAAATCCAGCCTGAACATCTGGAAGTTCACGGTTCACAGATTGTTGAAGCTTGACTTGGAGAATTTTGAGCATTACTTTGCTAGCATGTGGGCTTCCCCCGTGGCTCAGCTGGTAAAGAATCCACTTGCAATGCGGGAGACCTGGGTTCAATTCCTGCATTAGGAAGATCCCCTGGAGAAGGGAACAGCTACCTACTCCAGTATTCTGGCCTGGAGAATTCCATGGACTGTACAGTCCATGGTGTTGCAAAGAGTCAGACCCGACTGAGCGACTTTCACTTTCACTTGCTAGCATGTGAGATGAGTACAATTGTGCGGTAGTTTGAACACTTTTTGGCATTGCCTTTCTTTGGGATTGGAATGAAAACTGACCTCTTCCAGTCCCGTGGCCACTGCTGAGTTTTCCAAATTTGCTGGCATATTGAGTGCAGCACTTTCACAGCATCATCTTTTAGGATTTGAAATAGCTCAAATGGAATTCCATCACCTCCACTAGCTTTGTTCATAGTGATGCTTCCTAAGGTCCACTTGACTTCACATTCCAGGATGTCTGGCTCTAGGTGAGTGATCACACGTTCGTGATTATCTGGGTCATGAAGATCTTTTTTGTATAGTTCTTCTGTGTATTCTTGCCACTTCTTCTTAATATCTTCTGCTTCTGTTAGGTCCATACCATTTTTGTCCTTTATTGCGCCCATCTTTGCATGAAATGTTCCCTTGGTATTTCTAATTTTCTTGAAGAGATCTCTAGTCTTTCCCATTCTGTTGTTTTCCTCTATTTCTTTGCATTGATCGCTGAGGAAGGCTTTCTTATCTCTTCTTGCTATTCTTTGGAACTATGCATTCAAACAGGTATATCTTTCCTTTTCTTTGCTTTTTGCTTCTCTTCTTTTCTCAGCTATTTGTAAGGCCTCCTCAGACAACCATTTTGCCTTTTTGTATTTCCTTTCCTTGGGGATGGTCTTGATCACTGCCTCCTGTACAATGTCACAAACCTCCATTCATAGTTCTTCAGGCACTCTGTCTATCAGATCTAATCCCTTGAATCTGTTTGCCACTTCCACTGTATAATCGTAAGGGATTTGATTTAGGTCATACCTGAATGGTCTAGTAGTTTTCCCTACTTTCTTTAATTTAAGACTAAATTTGGCAATAATGTGTTCATGATCTAGCCACAGTCAGCTCCCGGTCTTGTTTTTGCTGACTATATAGAGCTTCTCTATCTTTGGCTCCAAAGAATATAATCAATCTGATTTCAGTATTGACCATCTGGTAATGTTCTTGTGTCGAGTCTTCTCTTGTGTTGTTGGAAGAGGGTGTTTGCTATGACCATTTTGTTCTTTTGGCAAAACTCTGTTAACCTTTTCTGGGGATCATTTTGTACTCTAAGGCCAAATTTGCCTGTTACTGCAGGTATCTCTTGACTTCGTACTTCTGCATTCCAGTCCCCTATAATGAAAAGGACATCTTTTTTGGGTGTTAGTTCTAGAAGGTCTTGTAGGTCTTCATAGAACCTTTCAACTGCAGCTTCTTCAGCATTACTGGTTGAGGCATAGACTTGGATTACTGTGATATTGAATGGTTTGCCTTGGAAATGAACAGAAATCATTCTGTCATTTTTGAGATTGCACCCAAGTACTGCATTTTGGACTCTTTTGTTGACTATAATGGGTACTCCATATCTTCTAAGGGATTTGTGCCGACAGTAGTAGATATAATGGTCATCCGAGTTAAATTCACCCATTCCAGTCCATTTTAGTTCACTGATTCTTAAAATGTTGATGTTCATTCTTGCCATCTCCTGTTTGACCATTTTCAATTTACCTTGATTCATGGACCTACCATTCCAGGTTCCTATGAAATATTTCTCTTTACAGCATTGGAGCTTATTTCCATAACCAGTCACATCCACAACTAGGCATTGTTTTTGCTTTGGCTCTGTCTCTTCATTCTTTCTGGATTTATTTCTCCACTGTTCCCCAGGAGCATATTGGGCACCTACCAACCTGGGGAGTTCATCTTTCAGTTTCCTATCTTTTTGCATTTTCATACTGTTCATGGGGTTCTCAAGGCAAGAATACTGAAGTGGCTTGCCATTCCCTTCTCCAGTGGACCACGTTTTGTCAGAACTCTCCACCATGACCCATCTGTCTTGGGTGGCCCTACACGGCATGGCTCATAGTTTCACTGAGTTGGACAAGGCTGTGGTCCATGTGATCAGTTTGATTAGTTTTCTCTGATTGTGGTTTTCATTCTCTCTGCCCTCTGATGGAGAAGGATAAGAGGCTTATGGAAGCTTCCTGATGGGAGAGACTGACTGAGGGAGAAACTTGACCTTCTTCTGATGGGCAGGGCCATGCTCAGTAAATCTTTAATTCAGTTTTCTGTGGTTGGGTGGGGCTGTGTTACCTCCCTGTCACTTGACCTGAGGCCAAACTATGGTGGAGGTAATGAAGATAATGGCGACCTCCTTCAAAAAGTCCTGTGTGCACACTGAAACACTCAGTGTCCCCAACCATGCAGCAGGCCACCACCAACCCATGCCTCCACCAGAGACTCTCGGACACTCATGGGAAAGTCTGGGCCAGTCTCTTGTGGAGTCACTGCTCCTTTCCCCTGGGTCCTGGTGCACACAAGGTTTTGTTTGTGCCCTCCAAGAGTCTGTTTCCCCAGTCCTGTGTAAGTTCTGGTGGCTCTACAGTGGGGTTAATGGCAACCTCCTCCAAGAGGGCTTATGCCATACCCAGATCTGCTGCACTCAGAGCCCCTACCCCTGTGGCAGGCCACTGCTGACCTGCACCTCCACAAGAGACACTCAAACACTCAAAGGCAGGTCTGGCTCAGTCTCTGTGGGTTCTCCTGCTGTGCACAAAGTTTTGTTTGAGCCCTCTGAGCATCTCTGGTGGGTATGGGCTTTGATTCTAAACACGATTTCGCCCCTACTACCATCTTGTTGGGGCTTCTCCTTTGCCCTTGTATGTGGGGTATCTATTTTTGGTGGGATCCAAAAACATTTTTTCAAAGACACCAAAACAGCAAGGTCAGAATTTTTACTTATCCCATGGCAAAAAATCTTTGGATTAGACAAGCTCTGGATCAGACATCTAAGGCATCCTTTTCTCTTTTTTCACTTTTTATTTGGAAATAATTTCAAACCTACAAAAAAAAAATTGCAAGAATAGGGAAAAAACAAAACAAAACAAACACCCCAAACCCAATACTCAGATTATCCTATTGTACTATTAACATTTCACCCATTTATTCTGTCATTTGTTCTCTTTTTCTCTCCCTCTCACTTTCATATATATACAACATATATAATATATACATATGATTTTCATCATTTGAGAGTAAGTTGTATACATCACATATATTTCCTAAAATCAGGATATTCTCCAATGCAACCACACCACAGTTGTCAACTTTAGTAGTTTTAATCTTAATTTAATAATTTTCAGTTCAGTTCAGTTGCTCAGTCGTGTCCGACTCTTTGCGACCCCATGAATTGCAGCACACCAGGCCTCCCTGTCCATCACCAACTCCCAGAGTCTACCCAAACCCATGTCCATCGAGTCGGTGATGCCATCCAACCATCTCATCCTAAGATTAATAATTTTATCTAATCTCTTTTTCATAGTCCAACTTTTTCAGTTGACCTAATAATTTCCTTTGTAGCATTTTTTTCCTCTAATAAAGAATCAGGTATTACACCTAGTTGTCATGTCTCTTTAGTCTCCTTTCATTTGGGACAAATTAATTCCACAGATTTTTCTAGTAGTCATGTATGGATGTGAGAATTGGACCATAAAGAAGGCTGAGTGCCAAAGAATTAATGCTTTCAAACTGTGATGCTAGAGAAGACTCTTGAGAGTCCCTTGGACTGCAAGGAGATCAAAGGTAATCAACCTTTGTTCAATCCTAAAGGAAATCAACCCTGAATATTCATTGGAAGGACTGTTGCTGAAGCTGAAGCTCCAATACTTTGGACACCTGATGTGAAAGCCCACCTTACTGGAAAAGACTCTGATACTGGGAAAGATTGAAGGCCAAAAGAGAAGAGAGCAGCAGAGGATGAGATGGATAGACAGCATTACCAACTCAATGGACATGAATTTGAGCAAACTCCGGGAGGTAGTGGAGGACAGAGGAGCTTAGCGAGCTGAAGTCCCTGGGGTTGCTAACAATTGGACACAACTTAGCCTCTGAGCAACAACAATAAAGAATCAACCTAGGATCAGGTATTACATCTAGTTGTCAGGCACATCTATTGTCAGGTCTCTTTTGTTGTTAGGTACATATAGTTGTCAGGTCTCTTTTGTCTCCTTTAATTTGGAACAAAATAATACCACAGGGGGGTAAAAATCCCCCCCAAAAGCACCTATTTTAATTCAGACACCAATTTCATTTAAATTACATGTTTTCTAAATTACTTTCACCAAGGAATTCCTGCCAACCCACAGGCCCCAGATTCACTTTCAATGGCACTCATCCATCTGATCCTTCCTTCCAGGTAACATGATGTCTGTTTGAATGGTAGGTATAGTTATGTCCTCATGAAGCATTTCTTTTTCTTAGCCCTAAAAGGACTCACGGTTGCAAATTTTGTTCTAAATGAGTATGAACTGGTGGTCATTTATTTTAAGAGATCATATGCTTCAATGCCTGACTGGCGAATATAGTACAGACTCTTTTGTGGTGGTCAATTACCAAATCACTCTGTCGCTTTGACATACTTTCTCAATCCCCTCCTCCACCCGTCTCCTTCTGAAGTACCATGACCTTTGACAGCCAGCCTGACTGAGAGAGCCCATTCCTCTTGAAGGTCTCTGATAAATGTTAAGAGCAGAGATGGCTGTGGTTGATAGGCACAAGCTAAACAAAGGCTCCAGGTGAGAACTTTTGATGACTGGAGTTTCCATCTGAGCCTAGAAGACAGGTATTAATCCATGCAAACACTGCAGTCAAACCATATGGGTGGGGGAAACTTGACTACTAGCCTGCAATCACCGACACACTGCAAACTGAAAAACTACACCTCTCCCCATGTCATGGTTTATTTGCATGCACTCCCAGCCAAATCAATATTGCCATCTTAATCAAGAGGGAATTACAGGCTTCAGCAGAGAGGTAACACTGTTAGTAATTACATCCGAGCCATTTTCAGACACATTGCATGCTGAGCTGAAAGGTTTAAACAGATATGAGAAGAAAAAGAAAAAAAAAAGAGAGAGAGAGCACGAGAGCTGAGGGCTGTTTGTGCCCAGAGTGGCGTCATTGTGTTCACGTCCGAACCTTAGAATAAAAGTGCTGACTGGTTATCTAAGGGTCAAGGAAAGAAAACATCAGTGGCACTCTAATGTGCACACCATGAGTGGAAGGGGTTGTAATCTTAAGTGAAACTATCCAGACTCTTTTTTTTTTTCTGTTAATCAAAATACATCATCTCTTGCATCTTTTAGGGTGAAAATTCCTGGTACAGATGCCATGTGAGACATAGTGGGTTTGCAGCTTGGCAGAGATACAATTTAGAAAGAGGAGTGCTCTAGCTGGCTGTCAACAGGTCATGGAAGCCCAGGGCACTGCACCCAGCTCAGGCCTCCTAGCAGAAAATAGAAATTAGGAAAAGCAGGGTCCGAGGGAGAATAGATCAAATGACCTTCATTTGTGCTCACATTTTGTAAATTCTTTTCATCCCTTTTTTTCTGCTTCCTAATTTGTATTCCAGTATTTGAGAAAGAGAATCTGCTTCAATTAAGAAAGTATGAAATGGTGTTCAAGAATGAGGAAAAGTGATTTTCTCAGTTTCCAGTGCAGGCAGCATCAAAGCAAGAAAGGTGCAGTGGGAGAGACATTGCTTTAGTTAAAGAAGAAAAATGACTTATAATTAACTCTGAGCTGGTAGCTTGAGCCATGCTGGCCTCAGCCAGAAGGGGCTTTGTTTATATGCAAATGTCTTTTTCCAAAGCACTAGAAAACACTTCCTTTCTTAGAGGAAGTAAATATCTTCTTGATATTTTTTTCTGTTCTATTCATTTGCTTCATTTTTTCCCCCTCTTTTTCCCTTAATATTTCTAAAGAAAATGTCAACTTTAGTTCTTACTAAGAATGATCACAGATTCCATGTTAATCTATTTTCCCTGGTCAAATATTGCCCCATACCTACGGTTTTACCATCATAGCTGTTTTGCAGTGGTGCCTTATTAACAAAGTCAACCAGGGCATCAACAGAATGGCGATGTTGGAATCCTCAGAGCTGGCTTGGTGATCAGTAGCAGGGAGGCAGAGAAGGTTCTTTGTCCCTGCTCCTGGACATGTCTGTGAGGCCAGAGACCAGCCGAGATGGTCACAGAGCTACCTTCTCTGGTTGGTGCATCCTGGGTGTGGTAGGGGTGTGTTCAGGGCCCCTTTGGCAGAGGGTTATCTGGAAAAGGAGAGGATGTCCTCTGCCAACCATCTCCCACTCCAAGAAACAGAGCCTTAGCCCTCCTAGCCTACACGGAGGAAGCTGAATTAAGGGGCTCTAATTTCTGAGGCACACCCATATGCATTTTGTATTACTTCCTGTCATTATCAATTTCTGGCAATGGAAGATACTACTGGAATGTGGCCAACCAAACTCCTCCTCCATAGGACCCTGTTATTCTCCATCTGGTACTCAATGGCCTTTCCCTCTGAGGAACTTCCTCCCGCAACCCCGCACCAACCACTACCTAAAATATCCAGTCACCAAACACTGCCAGTTTCACATCTTGAAGTTGTACGTCTGCTCTGTCTGGTCCTCGTATTCCAAATGTACCTGTTTGTTACCTGCCCATTCATCTGACTACTGAAAGAACTGCTTATCTGGACTCCAGCCTCTGACCATTAGCCTTCAGCAACAACAGTCACGCTGGCCCCAGAGAGAGAAGGGGAGAGACAGAGTCACCCCCACCATGACCCCAAGCCCTTCAGTGGTGTGTGGGTCCACTCAGGCAGCTATGACAAAATACCACAGACTCAGTGGCTTATACAACAGAAATTGATTTTCTCATAGTTCTGGAGACTAGAAGCCCAAGATGGAGGGGTGGGCAGGTTTGGTTCCTTCTGAGGCGTCTCTCCTTGGCTGGCAGACGGCCATCTTTCCCCCATGTTCTCACCAGGGTTGCTCTGCTATGTGCGCACAGCTTGTAAGGACACCAGCCATATTGGTATAAGGCCCACCGAAATGACCCTATTTCACTTAATTACCTCTTTAAAAAGACTCTATCTCCAAACACACTCCTTCTGAGGTACAAGGGATTAGCGCTTCAACATGAGAATTTTGGGGGTAAGCAATTCAGTCCATAACACTGCTTGACCAATAGAATATGGTGGAAGCGATGCTGTGTTCATTTCCAGGCCCCAGCATTAAGAAACTGGGAGCCTCCACTTCCTGTCTCTGTGACACTTGCCGTGGGAACCCAATAGTCACTCTGGGAAGAAGCCCAGACCACTCAGGGAGGCCATGTAACTGTATCAGCCAAACACCACACTTTTGTAGGCTGCTGGTCTGTAGTTTGTTTGCTCTAGCAGTTCCCTAATACTTTGCCTATCTGCTAACATCCTGCTTGCTCATACTTCCATGACTTTTCAAATGCTGCCTCAACCCAAGCATCCTAACTGCTTAGTTTTCCTCAGAGTAGGAGTTGGTTAACTTTTGTTGAATAAATGACCAAGTGACCAGAAAATCAAAGACCTCAGTATACTGAGGTCACTTCCTGTCTTCCTGGATCTTCTTAGAATCCTTATCTTAACTCCCCTTTCACTAAGGTAGGTAGACCTGACTCTGACCTTGCCACTTGCAATACAGTGGGTGTTGACAAGTTAGATACCTCTTAGTCTCCAGCTTTTGCCATATAGAGGATTTGGAATAACCTCTTTCCTGTTTCTCTGGGTCGCCTTTTTATTCTCTTCTTTTATCTTTCTTCTGGCAATTCTGTTGTTTATCCATTCTTATCTTTAACGGCTTTCAATTACTCAAGGAAACGTGTCAAGCCCCAGAGTTGACCTGGCACTGTGCTCTGCACTACAGAGGATGCAGAGATGGACAAGAACACATTGTCCCCACACCTTCCAGTACATGGGAACCTCTCACGTTTAATACTAAAACCCAGAGTATCAAAACGTTTAATACTTGCAAACCCAGATGATCTGTGGATATGCAAGTCTATTATAGTCCAGATCCAATCCTTTATTTTTCACAAGTAGTCAGTCAAAATGAAAACTTTTCACAGTGGTAAATTCTTGGCTGCCTGGCTTTTCCTTCATCCCAGCTGCTTGGTGGCATTTAATTTGTTTCTTTGCCCTCAGATTTAAAAAAGAAAAAAAATTAATATTGCAACTAAAACTGTAGCTAAATGTGTCCTAAATATTTCCCCTAGCTCTGGTCTCTCCACAACGGCAGTTCATCCCTCACAACACTGAGAGATTAATTTTTTTTTAAATGCCATCTAAAAGCAGTCAACAGATGCTATCCACACACCAGAAAAAGCTCCAATGCCATGACCTAGAACTCAAATGGATCTGAGGCCTGGTCCCAGCCTGTTGTCCCAAGTCCTCTCTTGTAACACCCTATGTGAACCCTGGCTCCAAACAAACTCATTCTCTCATTGTCCTTCAGAATGCTGGACATCCCCAGGACCTAGTCTGATGCTCAGCCAATGTCTGACAATCACACTCCACTGCATGTGTGTCAATTGGTTGCTTGGTTACTGATTAGACACAACCCAAGCAACGGTCAACACCTCACTTTGGTTACTGACCTTGACTTTCCTTCTGACCCTGTGTAATGTGTAAAACTTAGCAGGATTTACTGACCACTCTAATTAAACAATTGACTAGGAGTTATACCCTATAAATACCACCTAAAGAGATGTAAACTTCTGTTTCTAAGACAAATCATGTTTACTTTTAAACCATGACACTCAATATCTCTGGGACGGTACCAAAACAGTATCTGAGGAATGGGCTAAAGGCACCAAAAAAGAAATCAAAATTATTTTGTTTTCTTTATCCCACAGGACCCTGGAGTTAGCATCTGTGCTGAAACCATGTGAAAGTAGCAAGTCAACAAGTGTCTGACTTTAAATATTCCAAAGCTAAATTAAAAAACAAGTCATTGGGTATAATTGAGAAAGCATTCAGCTCAGGGGAGCTGAGCTCACATCTCCCTTCATCTGTGCAGAATGACTGCATTCTAGAGATGCTCGGCTGAATGCCAGTGAAGGGGAAAGGGGTGTAAACTTTCAGCAAATAGAGACAGGTTGTCTAATATATATGCAATTAATGTAAGGATTAAGAGATAATAAGAGCCCTGGATTCTGGTTAGATTTTAAGTGGTGCTTAACAAGACTATTAAGTCAGAAAAACCTGACCAAGAATAGGCAAGTTGAGGCAAAGCTTTCCAAATCATTTTTCAAAAGCTAAATGGAGTGTTTTATAGTTGCTGGTGACCCAAAAAATACAGACAACACATGAATTTTACATAAATGTCACTGTCCAGACACACTGAAGTGTTTTTACTGAAGACTCCCCATCTTACAGCTGATTAAGAGTGAGGTCAGGAAGCATTAAGTGGCTGACTCACAGTCATGTAGGCATTCTAACCTAAAGGGCAATAACTTTCCACTGTACCCACTGTCCCTAATTTACAAAGGATGCTAAGTTGCTTCAGTCGTATCCTACTCTTTGTAACCCTATGTACTATAGCCTGCCAGGCTCCACAGCCCACGGGATTCTCCAAGCAAGAATACTGCAGCAAGTTGCCATGCCCTCCTCCAGGGGATCTTCCCAAAATGGGGATTGAAAAACCGCATCTCTTATGTCTCCTGCATTGACAGGTGGGTTCTTTACCAGTAGTTCCACCTGGGAAACCCAATTTACAAAGGATAGAATTTATAAAGAAGAAGGGTCCAAAGATAAAGTGTCTGTATTAAGTGACTTAAATGGACAACACTAAAATGTTTTATCATACATTAATGGTTACAAAAAATTGGACTTCTTAAGTTGACCTCCTGGACCAAAAACAGCAAATTGGATTCTCCTCATGAGCTAAACTGATCAATTGTCTGAAGGTCCTTTTGGAGAAAAGTTCCAAAGCTACATCTGGATCTGGTAGGAAAAAGCAATGCAATGGATTAGTGATGTCTGCCATGGGCGAAGAGAGGTGTGTATTAATAGCATGCACGTCACATATTTACCATTTCAATTAGACACTTAGATGTTGAGCTTATTGTGTTTTTTCCCTGGTTCTGACTGCTATTTGGATTCAGTCCTCCTGATGCCAAAGTAGTTGCTTAGACAGGTCACCCACCTCAGAGAGGACTGATGGGGAGCTGTGAACACATGGCTTTAAAGAGAACCATCCCATTGGAAGGCTGAATCAATGTGTCTGAATTACTTGCTTTACAATATATCTCAGAGAAAACATACAGAATATGAAGATTCCAATTTCTCTTAAAGAAAGGCACATTGTTCATCTTGTTGGTGACTTGCAACTTATAGTGAAAAGAGTGAGCGTACTGTTTATAAATTGCCATATCTGAGATAATATCACATTTTAAAATCTTAACTGATATCTTTATTCCATTATTTACCCCCTTTCCTTCTGATAACTCTCTCCCCCACTTTTGTTTCAAACTGAAAATCTATTTTCAGTGGAGGGATTTGTAAGACAATAAAACTGAAATCATCTGCTACACATTGGGACACATTTTGCTTACCTATTTTGTTGAATATTCATGTTATTTCTACTGTCTTTCTATTATGAATATTGCTAGTATGAACATTTGTGTACACATTTTTGTGTAAGTATATGCTTTTATTTCTCTTAATGAAGCAATTCCTCTCTTGTATCTCTTCCTTTTAGCAGGGAATTCAAAGATCCACCAATACGCTTCCCCCTTGTTTCACTGGTCACAGTTTAGTGACATGGTCACCTCTGTCTGTAAGACTGGAAAAAGGATGTTTCTGGTTTATTCTATCATGAGAATTGAGAAAGGAAAGAGGGAGTTAGGAATGACTATTGGGTTATTCAGCTATCAATGTTATTCTAGTGGGCATGTGCCTACTGAATATCTCCACTTGTATCAGAGGCACCTCAAAATCATCAAGTCCAGTTCTCAACTCATCAACTCCTTCTTCCCACCAAACCTGGTCCTTCTCTACCGTAGCCTGGCTTCCTGGTCTCCTTTATTTCCCTCACCTCTGGATCTAATCAATCTCCAAGTCTTATTTTACCTCCTAAGCACCTCCCATATCTGTTCACTTCCTTCTATCTCCTACACACTGTTTCAGGAAACTTCATCTCTTCTCTGTACTGGCACAATTGCCTGCAGTCTCTCCTCCTTCCAGACCATTCTCTGTAACCTAAGCTTCAAGTGCAGATTAGTTCATGTTTCAGTGAAACTTAAAATCCATTGAAGGCTTCTCATTATCATAGCAATGATAAAGACTAATCTCTATCAAACCCCTTCCTGACCTCTCCTGCTCCAGGCCTTTGCATAAGTTGCTCTTTCCGGCTTACATGTTTACCCCTATTCTTTTGTCTAATGTTAATTCCTATTCATCTTTCAGCTCAGACATCTTTCACTCTAAAAATCTTCCCTGCTTCTTCAGACCAGGGCAAGTCCTCCGTTATATGCTCTTATAACAAGTATTTTGCCTTCACCCAGTTAGCACATCCACTTAGCTCAATATGTGATTATGTGTTTAACATCTGTCTCTTCAGCAAGAAAGTAAGTTCCACAGGTCAGGAAGTATAACCTTACTTTATGCTCCTTCTCCCATGCCTAGCACGATATGTCACACATGGGAGGCACTCGGATAGTTATCGAACATATATAAGAATAAATGAATTAGAAAAGAGATGGAAAGTATTCCGAGACAATTACTACTACAAAGAAAGCCACTGAAACAACTCTGCAGCTGGGAACCAAAGGGAGGAAGGGAAGTTTAGAGAGGTCTGATTTCCTCCATGAAGTACAATACTGTCTTTCTTGCAAACAAAATCTTCAGGCAGTAGCAGCCTTCGGGTGCCTGATTACTACAGCTTTCAATAATATTTGCTCAGATTATTTTCTGATCCTTTCTTGTCTCAGGTTCAAGTCTGTTGAAGGCTAGGGTAATTTCTGATAAAGTACCTGAAGAGTAATAACATGTCACTTGGTTCAAGATTTATTTATATCTAATAAATACTTTGAGTTTAATCTTTAATCATACCCTAATATTACCAAATTGAAGCACCAGCAGCTTCTGGTCTCCAAAACCACTGTAAGGAGAGAGTACCTTGAGGGCAAGGACAGTATAATATGACCTTCTTCTTGCCTGCCACAGAGAGGACCTGTAAATGCCCATGGCTTTGGACCTCCTGTGGGTCCCTCCACAGGGGCACAATGAACAGCATGTCTCACCAGTTCCGCTCTCATCTTACCTCTTACCACTCTCATGAAATCTCCACTTGACAGGAGAGAAAGGACTCCACACCCATGTCTGAGGGAGTGACCTGCTCTAGAAGAGCTCTTGCTTAAAACTCAGATGCAGTGCATCAAGGTCACCTCAAAAGAGATCACAATGTTCCTTCCCAATTTAAGGAAACAAAAGAAGGAGCTTTGGAGCTCAAGCCCACTCTCTTCAAAGTAACGAAAAAGGTGATTTTCCCTCAATTGTTTGGAACATACCTGGTGATTTCGTTTTCCTCAGCACAGTATGCAATTGCATAATTCAGTCCAGTTTCATTGCCCCTAAATCCTAATACTCCAGCTTTCTCTTTGATCTAATGATCTCAGAGAGAAGAGCATTAGTGCTGAAAATGTCCCAGCTTCTCTGAAAAGTCCTATTCTGAGCCTGCTCTGCTGCTCAGCGGCAAATCATAAAGCAGGGCACCATTTCAATCTGGGTATCCCCATCACACCTACTTAACACTGAGTGCATCAATCTCCCTGCCAAGTAGGAATATGTTCATTATGCTGTCTGTCTCAGGAATCTGCGCCAGGTGACACCAAGCAGCTCCTCACAAATGCTCGCTGAAGAATGTCAAGACCAGCAGAAACCTTTCCAAAAGAAGCCTGGCGGCTTCTGAATCAAATTTCAAAGAAAAAAAAATCTGCAAAGACAGCAATATTATAAAGGATTTTTATTCCTTGACCTTTGTCCTATAGCTTTTGGGTTTTAAAAAATAGAGTAGGGCTTCCCTGGTGGCTTGCCAATGCAGGAGACCTGGGTTCGATCCCTGATCTAGGAAGATCCTACATGCCTCGGAACAGCTAAGCCCATGTGTCACAACTACTGAGCCTAAGCTCTGGAACCCGGGAACCACAGCTATTAGCCTATGTGTCGCAACTACTGAAATCCAAGCATCCTAGCACCCATGCTCCACAACAAGAGAAACCACTGTAATGAGAAGTCCGTGAACAGAAACTAGAGAGTAGCCCCCACTCACCGCAACTAGAGAAAAGCCCACGTAGCAATAAAGACCCAGCACAGCCAAAAATAAGTAAATAAAATTACTTTTAAAATATATATATTAAAATTTTACTCATTCAATCCATTCCGCCCAGGAATTTAAATCACTTGGCACAGGGTAAAATGTCTAACCATTCTTCATATTATTTTACAAACAACTTTAAAAATAGAGGAGCTTTTATGAGAGTGGGGATTACATGCTCTACAAACAAGGATTAATCTATACGATTTGGGATACAAATATACACATTACTATGTATGAAATAGATAACTAATAAGAACCTACTGAATAGCATAGGGAACTCTACTCAGTGCTCTGTGGTGACCTAAATGGGAAGGAAACCCAAAAACGAGGGGATATATGTACACGTATAGCTGATTCACTTTGCTGTACAACAAAAGCTAACACAACATTATAAAGCAACTACACTCCAATAAAAAGTTTAAAAAATGATAACCCACACCAGTAATTCCTAGAGATTGAGGCAGTGATTGCATGACTTCTGGTCTCTCCATGACCCAAACACCCTTTCTACGCTCTGCCCTGGAGTCACTCAGGCCCTTCAGGTATCTGGAAAGCAAGTCCAGTCTAGCACAGGCCCTGACTGAACCTGGGCGCTGCTGGTGAGGCATGACTAATGAATCATGTCGCTAGTGCAGAGAAGCTGGGTGATGCTTCTGGCTCCCATAGGAACCACAGAGACTAAAGTGGCTGCAGTGATTTAGGACTAGGTTGTCCACTCCCCATGTTTAAGTTCAATAAAGAGACCTCCTGCCAAATCAGCCAGTACCCTTTGGATTCAGGCTCTTTCGTTTTCTTACTCTGCTGCATCTGCCAGGAGCCAGGGTGAGTCAGGTGGGGAGGCTTCATAGGTCATCTCACATACGTGAGGAGATGGAAATTCAGGCCACGGTCAACCGAGAAGACACAGGGCAGAGGAAGGGGAAGTACCAAGAAAGCTATCCAAAGAAGAGAGTTGGAAGCGAGATGCCACTGCTGAGGCCTGAGTTGTAGCTGCCAGCCACGAATGCCAAAGAAAATTCCTCCTGGCAGTTCTTTAACACAAGGTGACCTCTTCCTCCTTATCAGACCCCCTCCTCAAAGACCTGAGCCCTGGGTGTTACCCTCCTAGTGATCAGTTCTTTTAGTTCATGTAAATAGCCACACCCAAGTGAGCTGGAAGGCTGAGTGAGGTCAGGTCCCAGTACCTCAACCATCTCTCTCCCCATATCACAATACCTACTCATCTACACACACAACTCCAGTGGGGCCACACAAGCGATTCTGTTAAAGAATAAGGAAACGGTGCTTCACAATTAGTTTCTGTCTTTGCTTGAATGTGAAGCAGCTGGCAACTTTCTCTTCCTGAAGGAAGGGGAAGAGGTAGGAACACAGAACTGTAATCTCTGGCCACAAGTTCCCCTGCTACAGCAAGCCCACCACACTCCACAGAGTGGCTCCCCCGTCCCAGGCCTTGTTGACAGGGTGCCACCCACTGAACATACCAGTGCTCCAGCATGTCATCCCTTTGGTGACAGTTCACTGAGTCCTGAGCAATCCTCACCATTGCTTTGCAATCCATAAGGCTGAAACTGACCTACACATTCTTTGGCAATTTAATGTAGCTCGCATCTCAAAAAATGAGAGTGAAGCACACTTCCATTCTATACTTTGTATTTTTTCTGTAATTGAGAGGAAAGGTCTTCAACCATAGGACCTTAGCGATTCTTTTCTTGTGCAGTGAGTTCCTTTATTTAAAGAGAACTCCCTGCCCTCTGAGTTCTAGGGCTTTTCCCCTCTGGAGCAACTGGGCAAATGCTGATTATACATATAACTTAAAGAAGTCCGAGAGCATAGTAACTACCTTTCTTGCATTGCTCTTTGCTTTGGAAACTTCAGAATAAATTGCCACTTGTACAGCTGTATTTGAATCAGAATTCTTACCCCCACTGGCAGTTTTTCAAATGTGAACATTTAAAAGAGAAAATCAAAGGCATACATATCTTTTTTAAACATCACTCTGTTTTCTCCTCCTAAGTCTATTTTTTGTCCTCTGTCCTTAAGACTATGTGTTCCCTTTGGGGAGCCTCCTTGATGAAGCCTCTGATATGAAATCTGCCCTTAGGCCACTTTACCAGGAAGGAACTCACCCACCATTCCTTGCCTCAATTACTTTTCATACAGAATCGAAGATTCCTTATGCCAGTTTTTCTACTCCAGAGCTATCACACAGTGCCCCAGGATTTTTCTACTATGTAAAATAGAAACTAACTGGAAAACAACAATCATATCAAAGTATTTTATTCCAGCAATGAGTAATTCTTGAAGCAACTAGTAACTGCTTATAAAATTTGATTCTGTACTCAGCTCAATTTACATGATCTCCCCCAAAACTGAAAACTAAAAGGGAGCAGTTTAACCCTTAACTTTCAAGTTACAGATCAACTTTAATCCAATTATTTTGGAATAATTCAACAAGAGAATACAACTACAAGAAAGCATATGTAATTGGAGGAAAATGAGTAGATTTTTTTGCTCCACCTAAAAGGAAAAGATTAATGATTATGATCTTATGTGATTATATGATTAAGTGATGATTACATGATTAATGATGGAGGGGAAGATGAGTCTAATAGCTTGGAATCCTTTCTGAATTAAGTTAGGCACATACAAATAATGAAATCCACATAGTACTGTTGGTTCTTTTGCCATCAGAACAAACACCAACAAACATTAGTGGTATGTGAACCTGTTAAGTGATTTACTGAACCAATCATTGCCTCTTTTTTTAAACTTTTTATTTTATATTGGAGTATAACAATGTTGTGTTAGTTTCAGGTGTACAGCAAAGTGATTTATATACATGTTATACATATACATGTATCTATTCTTCTTTCAAATTCTTTTCCCATGTAGGTTGTTACACATGCTATCCAGCAGGCCACTGCTTCTTATCTCAGTTATTTTACACAGTCCAGTTACATGCTAGTCAGTGTGTGCTGCAGTGCCTCCTCACTCTACAAGGCACTGTATGGCATGGTGGTTAAGGACTTTGGAGTTAGGCTACTTGAGTTCAAATCCTAGCTCTGCTACTTACTGTGTGATCTGTGCCACATGGACCCTGCATCTCTGCTCTGATGCTAGGTTGTGTAGATGACATCAACAGGCTTCAGTAAACTGGAACTTCTGATGAAGTCTGCCTAAGTCTACCACTGAAGACTCCTGGCTGGAGCCCAGAGGGATGGGAAAGGGGTTAGGGTGTTTATTCCCTTGGCTCCTTCTCTGCAAAGCTGTCATGGGCTAACAGTGACCCCCCAGAGATCACTGCTCCTTGCAAGGAGCATACCCTGTTGCATACCTCTCTCCTCCAGAGTTTGATTGACTGCTCACTCCCCTCATCCACTCAGAACCGGGTCAGTAATATCTTGCCTGCTCCTACTCCCATCAAGGCTTTCCCTACACTCACATTTGTGATTCACTCCTTTTGTAAAGAAACCCTCCCAAGTTAACTATTTTTATGCACCATCTACAATCTATTTGGATCCTAACTGATGAACAGTGTGACTCTAGATAAATCACATAGCCTCTCCATGCCTCCCTCTCTAAAATGTGGAAAATAAGGATAACTGACTTCTTAGGCTTGTAAGGATTAAATGAGCTATTAATGCATATGAAATACTTGGAGCATTGTCTGGCATGTGGTAAGCATGACTAGTTTATTTTTATCACCATCATTTTCCTTGCTGTCATCATTAGGCGACACTAATGAACAAAGGTAACATGTCTTTGAGGAGGTAGCCATCTGGTTTCTAGCATGCTAAGTTGTTTGTGGAGAGCTGTAATTTAAAGAAAGGACACAGAGAAATCTAACAATTAATACACAAAGTAGCTTAAGGGAAATCCAGAGGTGATTTAACAACACCGACCGGGCAGTTAAGATCAATAGTCATTACTAGTGATCCCAAAGGATTTCTATATTCAGTTGCTTGCTCTGCTTTTTCTCAAAGCCCTTTTGATGTATCTTATCCTAGATTCTTAGACATTTAGTGCCAAGAAGGACTCTAACTAGAAATATAACCCCTCATTTAGCACTTTATTTAGAAAAGAAAACTGATTTAACCAAAATAAACCTTTAGCCATTTAGATGCAGACTCGGTATAACAAAAATAAGTGGGAAAAAATATGGGGACCTTTCAGTCTTGCTCAAGGGACTCTCAGCTATCCATTTGGAGAGATTTATTTCTAACCGAAGTTTCCTAAATCCGAGAAAGAATATTATTGTATTCTCTCCCTAGAGAAGGGAAATGGATCTTAATAAAAGAAAAAAAAGAAGAAAGAAAACAAAGAGAAAACAGAAGTCCCTCATCCATTCTGCAGACTGATTTATAATCTCCATTAGGTTCAGCAGAATATGAATTGCTGTATGTCCAAAGCATTTGACCAGGACTTATATTCAATTCCAAGAGTGATAGTAAATGGCAGGGGGTGGGAGACAGCTATATGTCAAAAAAAGAGGGAAACTTACAGGATATTATGTGTGCCTAAGTCAAATTGTGAGAGACTCATTCCCTTGAGAGAATAAAGGGCTAAATCCATCCTTTCAAAAATCAGAATCTTTGGGGGCAAAGAAACTAGATCTCAACCCTAAATATTTCATTTCATTCTCTCAGCCTCTATTTCCTGTAAAATGAGAGGGTTGAACCAGATGGTCCCTGTGATTCCTTCCAGTTCTTTATTTCTAAAATTCAGTGAATTTTAAATTGGATATTACATATTTCAAAGAGCCCCATTCCAGCCTCAGATTCTATTACAAAGAAATAGATGAAGGCTACACCTCACTTGTGACAGGATCAAAGTTGCTTTTTGATTTCTTTCTTTTTTTGTTTTTGTTTCAAACATCTCTGAGTGCATTTCTGATCCTTGAGTCCAAAAATTCATTTTAAACTCATCCAGCTTTTTCAAACTCTAGGTGAAAAAAATTTAGTTAAAAGAAATTGATTTATGAGTAGTATGTCAAAGGCTACTTCATTAATATTCCCAATTAGGAAACCCACTTAGAAGACTGAATTAAAATGAGAAGGATGAAAAGATACTTTGAGCAAGGTTAGAAAACAATCCATAAAAAAAAATTAAAAAGAAGAAGAAAAGAAAACCAGTCATCATCTGAGAGAAGGTACTTGCATCACAGATAACTAGCAAAGTGCCAGAAGGTGAAACTTGTAAAAATCTTCAAATTAATAAGAGAACAACAATCCAATAGAATAATGGGCAAAAAATTACAAACAATTTATAGGAAAGAAATGGCTAATAAACATTAAAAGATGTTCAGCCTCACTAATACACAGGGAAATGCAGATAAAAACAACAAAAACCACTTCATTCCTATAAGCAAAAATCAAGATGTCTAATAAAACCAAGATTTGGTGAAGAGGTACAGACACAGGGACACACAAGACTGGTAGTAGCATAAATAAAAACAAATGTTTTAGAGATGAGAACTGATGAGGTTGAGAACATGCATACATTAAGGTCTAGTAATTATACTTCAAGTATGTAATCCAGTGGAACATAACAGTTCATGCAGATAGCTTTCAAGAATATATTTACTCTGTGACGACCTAGAGGTGGGATGGGGGGTGTAGTGGTGGGAGAGAGGTTCAAGAGTATATTTATGGCTGATTCACATTGCTATACGACAGAAATCAACACAACATTGTAAAGCAATCCTCCAATTTAAAAAAAGAACATGTTTATTACAACAAAAATTGGGTACAGTCAAATGTCTGTTAAGCAATGAAAAATAAATAAATTTAATATAATCCTACAATGGGATATTATATAGCAGTTAAGATAATGAGTTGTCAAGCCATATGTACCTACATGAATTTGTAAAAGTATAGTTATATATATATACACACATATACATATTCAAACATTATTTCATTCATCTAGTGCTATAAAATATGCCAAAACTACATTATTTATGGATTATGGATTATTTTATTTATTATTATGGATTATTTATGGATACATATGCATGTAGTCAAGATAAAGTCATGAATGAGAACATATACAGGGTTGATATGTCTGACATCAAGAGAATGAAAACACCATTGGGCAAACACCAACATAATCATTGTGGCCACAAGAGTCCTTAATGGATGCTTAAGATACAGTGAAAAACAGCCTATTTAATAGTCAGTATATTTCTACATAAGATACATAAGATACTTACCAATTGCAAAGGGAAAAAGAGTAGTTTCTCAGTGGAGAAACCTGGAAAGCATCTCTTCAGCCAAGTGGTCAAAATGAACATCACCAGTAATGGAGCACATCAACATTGAGAATGTCCTGATGTGATGGACCAAAAAGGGCACGAAGTCACTTCTGTGCTGTTCTTGCTAAAAATGCATACCATGAATTTCAACATAACACCTAACAAATCTAAATTAAGAGACATTCCACAAAATAACTGGCCAGTATGTTTAAAAGGGTCAAATCATAAAAGAAAAGAAGATGAGGAGCTATCCTAGAGGCAATATAGGACATTAGTGGGTAAAACTGGTGACATCTAAATAAGGTCTGTATGTTAGTTAAGAGTATTGTATCAGTGTTAATTTTCTGGTTTCAATCATTGTGCTATAGTTTTGTAAACCACAGGGTTAACATTTGAGAATGCAAGATGCTGCTAAGCTGCTAAGTGGCTTCAGTCATGTCCGACTCTGTGCGACCCCATAGACGGCAGCCCACCAGGCTCCCCCGTCCCTGGGATTCTCCAGGCAAGAACACTGGAGTGGGTTGCCATTTCCTTCTCCAATGCATGAAAATGAAAAGCGAAAGTGAAGTCGCTCAGTCATGTCCAACTCTTCGTGACCCCATGGACTGCAGCCTACCAGGCTCTTCTGTCCATGGGATTTTCCAAGATGAAGGGTATATTATTTTTGCAATCTTTAAGTCTAAAATTATTTCAAGATAAAATGTTTTACAAATGGCTGCAAAAATATGACAAAATGGCAAACTGATTAATGGTAATGAAGTATCTGTTATCTATACTTCTCTGTATGTTTAAAATATTTCATAGTAAGAGGAGAAAATGAAGAATGTGTAAATTTAAAATGTGAGTATAAGGAATTAGATAGTCTAAAAGAGATATGTTTATCACACAGCAGGAGCCTTGATTGAAAACTCAAAATACAAACACTGGCATACTAAGAAGTCCTGATCTTCTGACTCTATTCTAAACAAAATGCATGATCTCAGTTTCTTGCCCCTTGCCTGGTTTTCTCTTGTGGTTCATGCTAATTTCACTTGGCCTACTACTACTCTAATATTCTTCCTGATTTGCTCTCCACCTAATTCCTCACCAGCCTAGAAGTCTGGGGTCCAGTTCATTCTGCAGCTTTAGTAGTAATTGTCAATTTATAGTAAAACCATCTGAATGGAAATAGGGAGATCAAGTATACAGATTAGCATTGAGGAGATGATGAGTTCGACTTTGAAATGTTGAGTTTGAATGGCTTCATCATGACCTGCACATGGAGATGTCTTGTCGATTGCTGGAAATGCTAGAATTTGGGACTGCAGTTAGGATATAACCTAGTATTAGGGGATTATCCATAGAAGACATGTAATTTGATAAGATCATCAAGGCTTGGAAACAGAACCTAGAAGCAGAAAAAAGAGAAACCAGCCTTTACTGAGAATGTAATAATATGCAGAGTACATTATGTGAGGTACCAGGCTGGATGAAGCACAAGCTGGAATCAAGATTGCTGGGAGGAATATCAATAACCTCAGATATGCAAATGATACTGCCCTAATGGCAGAAAGCAAAGAGGAACTAAGAACCTTTTGATGAAGGTGAAACAGGAGAGTGAAAAAGCTGGCTTAAAATTCAACATTCAAAATACAAAGATCATGGCATCCAGTCCCTTCACTTTGTGGCAAATAGATGGGGGAAAAAAATGAAAACAGTGACAGACTTTATTTTCTTGGGCTCCAAAATCACTGGAGATGGTGACTGTAGCCAAGAAATTAAAAGACACTTGCTCCTTGGAATAAAAGCTATAACAAACCTACACAGCATATTAAAAAGCAGAGATCACTTTGCCAATAAAGGTCCATACAGTCAAAGCTATGATTTTTCCAGTAGTCATGTAGAGATGTGAGAGTTGGACCATAAAGAAGGCAGAGTGCCAAAGAGTTGATGCTTTCAAACTGGTGCTGGAGAAGACTCTTGAGAGTCCCTTGGACAGCAAGGAGATCAAACTAGTCAATCCTGAAGGCAATCAACCCTGAATATTCATTGGAAGGACTGATGGTGAAACTGAAGTTCCAATACTTTGGCCACGATGCAAAGAGCCAACTCATTGGATTAGACCCTGGTGCTGGGAAAGATTGAAGTCAGGAGGAGAAGTGGGCGACAGAGGATGAGATGGTTGGATAGCATCACTGACTTGATGGACTTGAGTTTGAGCAAACTCTGGCAGATAGTAAAGGACCAGGAAGCCTGGCAGTCCTGTGCTGCAGTCCATGGGGTCACAAAGAGTTGGACACAACTGAGCAACTGAACAACAAATAAGCTTTATTGCCAATAATGTTAAATGATGTCAAATAAATTCAAGTAAGATGAGAACTGAGTTAAAACTAGCAGGTTTGAATATTAGAATGTGGCCTTCAAGGCATCAGATGCCACAGGACAGTATGGAGGGATGGACTGCAAGAAGCTAAGGCCAGAGTGAGTGGGAAGGGACTGGGAGACACGGATATATAGCGGTGAGATAAGAAAGAGAAAATGAGTGGTAGTCTTGAGGGAAGAGCTGCACTAAGGAAAGGATTTTAGAAAAAGAAACACGAGTACACTTGAAGGAGAGAAGGAGCCAATAGAGGGGGAGAAAAATTATACCTTAAGAAGATAGATCAGGAACTTTCCTGAGAATCCAGTGGCTAAGACTCCGCACTCCCAATGCAGTGGGCCTAGGTTTGATCCCTAGTTGGGGAACTAGATCCCTCTTGCCGCAACTGAGAGTTTGAATGCCACAACTAAAGATTCGTCATGCTGCAACTGAGACCTGGAAGAGTCAAACAAATAAATAAATACTTTTTAAAAAGAAAGTTAGAGCAAAGTCAGCGAGGTGAGAGAAGGCAGGTCATAGATGATAGGGGTGCACCAGCAGGAAGGACTGAGTCTGTCGTCTTCAGTGAAGTCATGAAAGAAAGACTGAAAGTTAGGATTCTGGAGTCAGAGAACATAGACATGGAGAAAGCTTTTGCCTAGAGCCTCAGGTCAAAGTCACCTGCTATATAAAGAGTATTAGGGAAGAGACTGAAGGAAAGTAAGAAGTTTCAGGGGTAAATTGCAATTTTAAAAGAGCTTAAGTGTAAATCCACTGCTACTGATTTTCTCAGCTTACTGTGGAGCAGCCCTAGAGTGGAAAAGGATCAACGCATATAGCAATTAACAAGGTTGTTTCTGCATTTGTTTTGTAACTTTATTCCAATAACCCTGTGACATAACTGGAATGGATATTATTAACCCTGTTTTATCAACAAGGAAATCAAGGCTCAGTAGTTAAATCAAGATGATACATCAATCAAATCAAGATTAGAACTCAGTTCTATTCACTTTGTTCACTCTAAGCACTTTAGAAGAAATGGCTGTTTTATACAAATTATCTGCAGCCAAGCAATTTTTTAAAAAGCTCTTAAGAAAAGCTGCCAATGTGTGCACTGTCAACAGAATCATGCCTAATAATCTTATTAGTGGAACAAGATTCTTCATTAAATTTTTTACGCGGTTAGACGGGGGTTGGTAGCAGATGGTGGATACTGAAAGGAGCTCCTTATAGCTAAAAGCTGTTGGCAAGGGCATCTAGAATATACAATGATGGATGACACAGTATTCAATTTAGGGAAGGTGGTTGAGTCTAATAGGGTGGCCCGAGGGTCAACCTCAGGCTTAGTGCTGTTTAACATCTCTTAGGATTCCTGCAGCAGGCATAACAACATGCTAATAGAATCTGAAGATAATCATAACTGATGAGTGATGGCAATACTAACAAGGCAGGGGGAAGAAAATAAAAAGGAACTTGGTACAATTTAAGGTTTAAAGTGAAGAGAAGAGTGTACAAAATTATGTAAGGTGTAAAGTGAAGATATTTTTTACTACAAAAGAAATGCAAATATACTATAGTATGGTTGAACCCCTACACCCTCAGAAGAAGATCAAGAATGAAGGAGGAGATCAGAAGAGAGGTAACAAGTGATAATACAGACAGGATGATAATGCAGCCAAAATGTTCAGCTGAGTCCAGAGTTAAAACTGCAACTGACATGCTATCACTTGCTTAACAAAAAGAAGCGGGAAGGAATGGATTCATGTGTCTGTGCACATATAAAATGCACACACACACACACACAGAATATCTCTGAAAGAATATAGAAGAAAATAATCTTGGTGAACTCTTGTGAAACAAACCGGTGCCCCACAAGCTAAACCCCACCTACAGATTGTTATATTTGGCAGCCTATTTTTACAACTTCGAGTATTTTTAGGCTAGGTGTAAATTCTCCACTTAACATAATCTTCATCATTCTCTAAGTTTACACATTTATGTTATCTGCCTGGTCCTCAGAGGGAATTTAGTTGATATCATCACACATGGCCATACACACAGACACAGTCACATATGTAAAGAGATAAACACAGAAAAGGGCCTATACAGATATATTTTAAAAGGTTAACAACAATGATTTCTGAGCAGTTAGATTATAGGTGACTTCCTTTATCAACATTTCTAAATGTTGTCCTACCAGGAACACATTTATAAGATAAATAGTAAATGGTGGTTGATCTTAAATTCACGTTTAAATTAACATCGGCATGCAGCCAAATACAATCATAGACGTTCCAGGGAGATGTGCTGGGACAATTGTTCTGATAGATTTTGCTTCTGTTACTTTCATGCCTGAGCCTACATCTCTGTGCCTGTCTTCAACTCAAGCCAGGGGGGCTGAATATATACAATGGGTCAACCACATGTAGTCACTGCATGGTATCCACTTTTCAATAAAGAAAAATATTTAAAAGGATTTTTTAAGTTTTCATTTTAATAGGTAATATTCTAATGGCTAGTTTTAAAATGATTAAATAATAGCCCACTCTCCCAATCATCCAGTTGTTCTTCACAGAGGGAGCCAAAGTTACCAGTTTCTACTATATTATTTCAGAGGTGGTCTACGCATACAATTAATTACAAATATATCCTCTTTGGGAAAATTTTGTCCAGAGCAAGTCCATTGTCTTTATCTGGGCATTATGAAATTGACTTAGAAATGTATTTTGTAAAAAAAAAAAAAAAAAAGAAAAAGAAATGTATTTGTTTAACGATGTGAACAAAGGCCAGTTTCCATTATTTGTAGAACATCATAGCGCTTGCTATGACAAGGAATATTACAGTTTCAACAGCAGTGGCCACAGAAACAGTTTCCTCACACTTCCTGCTATAGAGAAAGCAAGGAGAACAGCAGCCTAACCAAATATTTCAACCCAGCAAATGAACTGTCTCAGTGCTTTTAATGGTATTTTTCTAATCTGATCATTATCGTCCCATTTCTTCCCTGTTGCTGACAAAAACCCTATAAAGAATAGCTAGTTTCAAAAGTGAAATGGGCTTGATTGTGAAAACATGCAAACTTATGATTTTAGTGACAATTTATCTTAGTCAGAGCTAAGTGAATTCAAATTCAACCCATCATATTTCTGCCTCCAAATCTCCTACACTATGCTGAAAACACACAATTGTGTCTGCCAGCAAACCCCTTCTCACCAGCTCCAGAACGGGAGCACGTGCAGTCAGCTACTTAGAAGGAGAGGCCATATGGTGTTAAGAATCGGTCAGGCAGCAGGGGTGAATCCTCACCCGCCTCAGTAATTCACTGTGCTTTGTCCTGGGCTGGCTTACACCTCACTCATCCACACATGGCTCCAAGTCTACTGCTCCAAGTCCACTTTTAGGAGCAAATCCTTTACTTTCTTGAAGCCATCTAATACCATCCCCCTCAACACCTTTTAACAAGACTACCGGGGCATCCCTAGTGGTCCAGTGGTTAAGACTCTACGATCCCAAAGCAGCAGGGACAGGTTCGATCCCTAGTCAGGGAACTAAGGTCCTGCATGCCACACATGGCAGCCAAAGCAACGAAAACAAACAACAGGAAAAGAAAAACTTAAAGAATAAGACTGCTCTCTTTGCCACTGTTCTCACTGTCAAAGCTCAGCCATCTATCTTTAGCAAACCTAAAAACGGACGTCAGGAGGAGATGAAAGTTATATCTACTCAGGATTTTGCCAGTCATCTTGTACTCACCCACCCTCATTCCCATCCCACTCTGTGCCTGGGGGGGCCCCAAGACCCCAGAGCTGACAAGGGACAGGAATAGCCCAGCACAGTTCAGGAATAGGACTCGGACACAGCCTACTCTCAGTGGAAAGTGCTAGCTATTTCTATTTGTTGCAAAAATGTCTACAGAGTAGATTAATCATCTTAGGCAGTTCTCCTTTTAACCAGTTAGGGGAATAAATGCCATCCTCAGTGTAATGTGGTGAGCTTGCTGTGTCTAAGTGAACCTGTATGCGTTCCCCTCACTGAAGGTTCACTCAACCCAATCGAGTTGCTTACTCTTAAGATTTGGGATGCCCACCTAACTGAAAGCAGAGCCTAAGCACCATTAGGGGGTGGAAGAATATCTAGGCTGGCCTTGCACCCAAGGGCTCCAGGGCTGGATCAACACTGGAGGAGAGGGGCTCAGTCTTTGCCTTGGGCTGTTATTGAAATAACATCTCATCTTTCTGGGAAAAAGAATGTTATCACTAGAAAAGAAATAAAAGAGAAACCTAATGGTTCCAAGACTAGTGCTTGGGGGGTAATCTGAAATCAGGATGAAACACCCGGTTTAATGAGAACAGCAAAAATTATAAAGGACTTCGGGGTTACCTGGGGTGAAGGATATGGTGTGGACGTTGCTCCTGCAGTAATTGAGTCCCCAACCCATATCAGTCCGTTCATCAAAAAATGTCTGAATGTCACTCTGCTGGCCTCGCCGTCCCCTTGACTTTTCCTCTGGCCTCTTGCTGCCTCAGGTCAGTTCAGTCGCTAGGTCGTGTCCTGACTCTTTGCGACCCCATGAATTGCAGCACACCAGGCCTCTCTGTCCATCACCAACTCCCGGAGCCCACCCAAACCCATGTCCACCGAGTCGGTGATGCCATCCAACCATCTCATCCTCTGTCGTCCCCTTCTCCTCCTGCCCCCAATCTTACCCAGAATTAGTGTCTTTTCCAATGAGTCAACTCTTCGCATGAGGTGGCCAAAGTATTGGAGTTTCAGCTTCAACATCAGTCCTTCCAATGAACACCCAGGATTGATCTCTTTTAGGATGGATTGATTGGATCTCCTTGCAGTCCAAGGGACTTGCAAGAGTCTTCTCCAACACCACAGTTTAAAAGCATCAATTCTGCAGCACTCAGCTTTCTTCACTGTCCAACTCTCACATCCATACATGACCACTGGAAAAACCATAGCCTTGACTAGACGGACTTTTGTTGGCAAAGTAATGTCTCTGCTTTTCAATATGCTATCTAGGTTGGCCATAACCTTCCTTCCAAGGAGTCAGTTCAGTTCAGTCGCTCAGTCGTGTCCGACTCTTTGCGACCCCATGAATTGCAGCACGCCAGGCCTCTCTGTCCATCACCAGCTCCCGGAGTCTACCCAAACCCATGTCCATCGAGTCGGTGATGCCATCCAACCATCTCATCCTCTGTCGTCCCCTTCTCCTCCCGCCCCCAATCCTACCCAGCGTTAGGGTCTTTTCCAATGAGTCAACTCTTCGCATCAGGTGGCCAAAGTATTGGAGTTTCAGCTTCAACATCAGACCTTCCAATGAACACCCAGGATTGATCTCTTTTAGGATGGATTGATTGGATCTCCTTGCAGTCCAAGGGACTTGCAAGAGTCTTCTCCAACACCACAGTTTAAAAGCATCAATTCTGCAGCACTCAGCTTTCTTCACTGTCCAACTCTCACATCCATACATGACCACTGGAAAAACCATAGCCTTGACTAGATGGACTTTTGTTGGCAAAGTAATGTCTCTGCTTTTAAATACGCTATCTAGGTTGGCCATAACCTTCCTTCCAAGGAGTAAGCGTCTTTTAATTTCATGGCTGTAATCACCATCAGCAGTGATTTTGGAGCCCCAAAAAATAAAGTCTGACACTGTTTCCACTGTTTCCCCATCTATTTCCCATGAAGTGATGGGACCAGATGCCATGATCTTAGTTCTCTGAACGTTGAGCTTTAAGCCAACTTTTTCACTCTCCTCTTTCACCTTCATCAAGAGGCTCTTTAGTTCTTCTTCACTTTCTGCCATAAGGGTGGTGTCATCTGCATGTCTGAGGTTATTGATATTTCTCCCAGCAATCTTGATTCCAGCTTGTGTTTCTTCCAGCCCAGCATTTCTCATGATGTACTCTGCATATAAGTTAAATAAGCAGGGTGACAATATACAGCCTTGACGTTCTTTTCCTATTTGGAACCAGTCTGTTGTTCCATGTCCAGTTCTAACTGTTGCTTTCTGGCTTGCATACAGGTTTCTCAAGAGACAGGTCAGACGGTCTGGTATTCCCATCTCTTTCAGAATTTTCTACAGTTTATTGTGATCCACACAGTCAAAGGCTTTGGCATCGTCAATAAAGCAGAAATAGATGTTTTTCTGGTACTCTCTTGCTTTTTTGATGATCCAGCAGATGTTGGCAATTTGATCTCTTGTTCCTCTGCCTTTTGTAAAACCAGCTTGAACATCTGGAAGTTTACGGTTCACGTATTGCTGAAGCCTGGCTTGGAGAATTTTGAGCATTAATTTACTAGTATGTGAGATGAGCGCAATTGTGCAGTAGATTGAGCATTCTTTGGCATTGCCTTTCTTTGGGATTGGAACGAAAACTGACCTTTTCCAGTCCTGTGGCCACTGCTGAGTTTTCCAGATTTGCTAGCATATCGAGTGCAGCACTTTCACAGCATCATCTTTCAGAATTTGAAATAGCTCAACTGGAAACCATCACCTCCACTAGCTTTGTTTGTAGTGATGCTTTCTAAGGCCCGCTTGACTTCACATTCCAGGATGTCTGGCTCTACATGAGTGATCACACTATCATGATTATCTGGGTCATGAAGATCTTTTTTGTACAGTTCTTCTGTGTATTCTTGCCATCTCTTCTTAATATCTTCTGCTTCTCTTAGGTCCATACCATATCTGTCCGTTATCAAGTCTGTCTTTGCATGAAATGTACCTTTGGTATCTCTAATTTTCTTGAAGAGATCTCTAGTCTTTCCCAATCTGTTGTTTTTCTCTATTTCTTTGCACTGATCGCTGAGGGAGGCTTTCTTATCTCTCCTTGCTATTCTTTGGAACTGCATTCAGATGGGAATATCTTTCCTTTTCTCCTTTGCTTTTCGCTTCTCTTCTCTTCCCAGCTATCTGTAAGGCCTCCTCAGACAGCCATTTTGCTTTTTTGCATTTCTTTTCCATGGGGATGGTCTTGATCCTTGTTTCCTGTACAATGTCATGAACCTCTGTCCATAGTTCATCAGGCACTCTGTCTATCAGGTCTAGTCCCTTAAATCTATTTGTCACTTCCACTGTATACTCATAAGGGATTTGATCTAGGTCATACCTGAATGGACTAGTGGTTTTCCCTACTTTCTTCAATTTAAGTCTGAATTTGGCAATAAGCAGTTCATGATCTGAGCCACAGTCTGCTCCCGGTCTTGTTTTTGCTGACTGTATAGAGCTTCTCCATCTTTGGTTGCAAAGAGTATAATCAATCTGATTTCGGTGTTGACCATCTGGGTGACGTCCATGTGTAGAGTCTTCTCTTGTGTTGTTGGAAGAGGGTATTTGCTATGACCAGTGCGTTCTCTTGGCAAAACTCTATTAGCCTTTGTCCTGCTTCATTCTGTTCTCCAAGGCCAAATTTGCGTGTTACGTCAGGTGTTTCTTGACTTCCTACTTTTGCATTCCAGTCTTGCTGCCTGCCCCGCCTCAAAGAGAAGCCACCTCTCCACACCCTGGATTCCCACTGCATCCACCACAAGCTGTTTACAGTAGCCTCGGTTGCCTGTAAGCCTCCCCAGCCCACTGTCATCTGACCTTGTTAGCAGCTGTGGCTCAGGCTGCGTTCTCTTCAAAGACACCCTGCACCTGAGTGATGGGGGCTGGGGAAAGCTAGCAGACCCCTAAGCCCAGTTCTTTGCACTCTGCACCTGAGTGATGGAGGCTGGGTAGCAGACCCCTGAGCCCAGTTCTTTGTACCCTGCACCTGAGTGATGGAGGCTGGGTAGCAGACCCCTGAGCCCAGTTCTTTGTACCCTGCACCTGAGTGATGGGGGCTGGGGAAGGCTAGCAGACCCCTGAGCCCAGTTCTTTGTAATTTCACCCAAACCTTACAGAGAAACAATGCAAAATTATACTAAATATAACATTTGGGGCTGTAATAACTGGAGATCAATATGAAATTTCTATCATTAGGGACTATAATAGTGGGGAAGTTGGTAGTCTATGGGAGAAGGCATCATAGCATGACTGAAACTGACATCCATCTGGAAGCAAGACACTCAATTAGTGTCAGAATGTGTGGTGCATACAAATTCTGTGTGTAATTATCAGACACAGACATAGTTTATTGTTATTCCAAGACCTTATTTTTTGTGACAGCTTCGTATTATTAGAAAAGAGTCCTGTTCAGCACTAAAACCACTTCCAGCTGGTCAAAGATACCACCAACCTAGAAAGGGACTTGCAATTGAGGGTTGAATGCACCAGGGAAAGGAATCAAAATAAGAGGGTGAGTTTTATTCCAATGATTTTCTAGACATGAAACAACCATAACACTTCCCCTGTCCTTACAATTTTTCTGTGCATTTAGCTGGGAAATATCTGAAGCCATTTTCCTGAGAAAAACTAAATGAAAGTTTCAAATGACTTTTTGCTTCATCGGAAGATTTTCATTTAACATGTAAAACAGCCAACTTCTAGAGATGGTTTTAAGGACTTCATTACAAAATGTGACTCCTTGCCTCTGCTCTCACACTGTGAGCTGAGCAGCTTTCAATTACTTGAGTCACGTGTACCTGAATAAGGTAACGGTTGAGTTTAAAGCAGTTAAGTGGAAAAAATTGTAATTATTTTTCTTTTAAAGTTGAAGGGCATATATTAATTATTTTTATTTGAAAAACCAAATCATGTGATTGAAAACAAAATAAACAATCAGCTCAGACTCACATCTGTGAAATAGCCACTGGATGCTTTGAAGGCAAAAAGCAGCTTAGACATCATATTATTTAAATATTTTCTAAAAAACCAGCAATAAATATGTCCCCAAACTGCAAATCTAACATAAAGGCACTGTGTCAGCTAGACAAACCTGCAAATCTAACATCAATTCATTTTTCTAAATAACCAGCAAAAAATATATATCAAATTTGCAAATCTAATATAAATAGACTTTGTCAACTTGAGACTAATGAACACAAAATAGAAGATGATTTAATGGTACAATATGATTGTAAGCCTGAGCCAATACCAATGTGCATAAGAAGTCCCTCAGACACTGATTTGGCAGGGAAAAAAAAAAAAATCAGAGCTTCTCTGACCCAACCAAATATCTGCCCCCCAAATGAAGAAGGGCTGGAAGCCCTTCCAGGTCATCACATTGCCTGAAGACAGAGCAAATATTCCAGAGAGACAAGAATCACCTATTTGTCAAAACTGCTAGAGGTGAGGTCTCAGCCTTCCCTTGAGGCATCAAGATGCCTCTAGTCTCCACTGCCTTTACCCCCCATTTTTCATCCAGCCTGAATCCCCTTTGCTGTGATTGGAGTCTACCCCCTCTTGGTTTCGCCTTAGTAAAGGCAAAGAATATCAGTCACAACCTTCTTCCACTAATAATCCATCATATCCTTATAACTGCATTGTGCCCAATAGTAGACTTTTTCTTGATGAATTATCCCTGGTTCTTTAGCATCTCCTTTCAGGGCTTAATTTTTTAGCTCTTTAATCATTCCTATGGCTCTTCTTTGAACAGTCTTCATGTCCCCCCTCAGGATGTAAAGTCCAGGACTCGACATCATATTCCAGCTGTGCACTGACAGTGCTGATGAGAATAAGGTAATGCCTAACAGACCAAGCAGAGACGCAGAGAGGAGCAAAGACTAGAGATGGAAAGTCCCAACAGCCTTCCAGTCTTTGCTTTGAGTCTGTTACCAACGTGCCAAGCACCCCTGCTAATAATCACTTCTCTTTTATTGTTTAGGTTGGCTCCCTTGTTTTCTGATACTTACAAACTTTTCTCACAAATACAGCATCTGTATTTAACAGCTGCTCCCACATATAGCTGCTTTAGGACTGACACGGCTCAGGTACAGAGCACAGCAAGAAAGAAGGTCTTAACAACAAAATGCCAAAGTTGGCCATTTGACCCTGTCTGGAGACTGTCCTAGAAACTCACTCTTCCATCTTTGACCCACCACCACTTAAGCCTCATGACTCCTACGGATTTGGTACTCCTAGCTAGCTTTGCCTAGAAGACTGATTCACTATTATCTTAGACAAAACACTTAACTTTCCCAACTGCACAGCCCTAGCCCTCTTTCCAGCCCTCACTAGGGTCACAATCGTCTATTCCAATGCCATCATTTTACAGATGTGGAAACAGAGGCTGAGACAGACGTAAAGTGACAACATCTAAATATATAGCATTGAAACATCCTTTCAGTTGATTCCTGCCAGTCAATCTATGACTTGCGCCTGAGTCACTGAGCTCCTTAGTAATGCTTAAATGATGAGAGAATTTGCTATGCCAACTTTAAGCAGTGTGATGTCCAGCAAAGTGCTTTATGGTTCTCTGGCTCTGTTTCCCCATCTGTTTCTCAGGGTATTTTGTTTCTCTGAACGCCAGCTCCCATGGACACATAGCCTGATGCCAATGGCCTTGACTACCAAATCACAAGGTTCCTTTTGTCTTTGACCTCAGTTTCCCTAAAAAAAAAAAAAAAAAGGCAACTTATTTTAACTCTGTAACTAGTAAGAGGAAGAGCAGCTTCCAGGCAAAAAGATTAGCCCCTAGCAATATGAGGCATCTTTCTCACTATCTTTTCATTTCTCTCTCTCAAAAAGAATAAAAATGATCCTTCTTAACATGCAGAACCCTACTTAATACGTGAATTCTTTTCAAACCTCTGCTCTCCTAGATGAAAAACACTTCTTTAGCATTACGAAATATTTATATTTTCACATAGAAATTATATTTGCAATTATTTCTCTTCCTTCCTTTTTTTTTTTCTTCCCTCCTGCATTTCTCTCTTTCTTTTTCTTCCTCAGGGTCACATCTCTGCATTCACCTCATTGGAATCTTCTGTTTTTATCTCGAGCCACTTCCCCAGTTTCCTGTTTGATATCTAGCCTGAGTCTCTACTATTCTGGCTACCTTTACCTTTTTCAAATTCCAGTTTTAGGGTCCTCTAAGAACTTAGTCAGGTTTTATTTTCACTTAATTTCCCATCAATCATTAACATTGTTCCTCAACATTTACCTTGTATTTTGTATTTTAACAATGGGTCATATCAGAGGAGAGCTAACCTGACTTTCTTAGGCGATTTTGTTGTGCATATTCTGTGTCCTATTCTATTTCTAGTCTTCTCTCTGTAGTCTACTCACATTTGCTGGGCCATTATACCTAATCCATTATCCAGAAAATGGAAATATAATACTAAGTGGCTTACTATAGCCCCCATTCCTTTCATAATGTCATAAAAATTTATAACACTTAAAAGCCAACGATCCCCGAGGTCATTTATTCTCAAGAAAGAACAAATTTATTCTTGTGGAACAGAATCTATGTCAGATGTAGCTCTCACATTATAAGAAATATAACTTTAATGCACAACATCAGGGCAGCCTGCAAGCACCCAGCATCCATTCAGTGTCCTGATGGTGCAAAGCCCATTAGACGGAGGCAGGTGGGCTCTTACCATTCAGAGGTAAGGGCCTGTATTTCAGCAGTTCACTTCAGCCTCCATATCAGATGTGGCTTCACAGAGAGATAATGACCCCCTTCAAACAATAGGAAATAACTGGGAAAAGTCATTATGTCACCATTAAAAAATGTACTCGATTATCCAGTCCTAGCAGTTAGCTAATCTGAGTTTTATTTCAAAAGGCTCCTGAGTGGGAAAGCTTAGGCGCCACACATACCTAGCTCATGAAGTCATTGCTCTCCGTGGCCATCAGATAGTGGCAGCGGAATGCGAGCAACTGTGGACTGAGGGGTGAGGTAACGGGAATGAGGTAGCGGCTAAAGAAGTTCTAAAACTACAGCGGTTACACAGAGCTCTTTTTCTCCAACACCAATGGGAGAAAGGACAAGGTCCTCATCCGGCAGATGAGAGTTTTCTGCAAACACCAGCTGGCTTCAGAGCCATCTGCCTTCAAAGAGGCTCTCACCTGGGCTCCAGGCCGCTTCCTGGGGGAGCCCTGGGCTCTGAACGATACCGATCCCCCACTGACAGCCACCTCTCCAGACAGTCTCCTCTGGGAGGCACCAGTTGTCCAGGTATCAGATTCAGTCTTTCAGCCTCGGGCAAGTGTATGACTAACCTTTTCTGATGACCTTCTTTCAAGCCTTCTGCTCCCACTCAGTTCTAACTTCCTGATGAAAAGCACAGCACACAGGCTTTTTGAATCACTGAAAATTGGTCCTTCCACATTCTCCCAATAAAATATTAGGCAGCTGTAAAATAATGATCTGTTATATCTACTGACCAAAGTTCACACTAGACTATTAAGTTGAAAATGCAAATTATAAAACATTAATTTGACAGTGCTTTTCTTAAATAAATGGTTATGTAAATATATTTTTAAGGAGTTAAAATGTCTCTTAGGGCTTAATACCAAAATATGAACTATTCAAAGATAGACAAATATTAAAAGATATCACTTATGGGATCTAAAACATAATTCAAATGAATTTATCTACAAAACATATAAAGATCCACAGACATAGGAAACAAACTTGACTACCAAAGGGAAAAGGGGTAGGGAGGGACAAATTAGGAATTTTGGATTAGCAGATACAAACTACTGTATATAAAATAGATAAACAGCAAGCACCGACTGTATAGCCCAGAGAACTATATTCAATATCTTGTAATAACCTATAATGGAAAAGAATCTGAATATATATAAAACTGAATATATATATAACTGAATCACTTTGTTGTACACCAGAAACAAACAATATTGTAAATCAACTATATTTCAATTAAAAAAAAAATGAACTGTGGCCAATACTCGAGAGTGGAATTACAGATTACTTTTTTCTTTTTGCTCACCCCTGTTTTCTCAGTTTGGTGAATGTGTATTATCTGTGTGCTTTTCAAAAATAATAATAAGAGGAAGAAACTCTCTGTAAATACATGGAAGACTTTTTTGTTCCCCTTTTTTTGCATTGGAGACTTAGGAGACAACAGTTGTTGAACTGGTGTGGGAAGTGGAGCAGTGGGGGGAGGGGGGAGAACTATGGTGCCCTAACTCTGGAAGAAATTTCCATTGGCCACAAGGATTCCTTGAGTGCTCTGTGCCCCATAAAAGAACAGAAGAGCCTTATAAAGAAAATTGAGGCCTTGGAGAACCACTGATTAAATACAGAAGAACCACAGGAGGCTTGAAGGGGGAAGTCCAAGTAACATGACTTTAAAGATTTGTTTAAAGGAAGTAAAAGTACCCGTTAAATAAAATATATTTATTTTGAAACTGTATTACTATGACCTTTTTTTCACGATCAAAAGTAGATAGATTTTATTCATCACCAACATGATTTTATTTTTGTATTTTTACCACCTCTACCTAATATAAAACATCTGCTGCCCTTGGACTAGGTTCCAATTCTCCCTACCACCCTCTGTGTATCCAGTCCCACCCCTCAGCTATGACGCCGTTCTCAACTATATCCTTTCAGTTGGTCTCTCTGTGCTTCATATCATCTGTACAATTTGTTTGGTTTCAATAATATAAAAGCTTTATGTGATTATTTAAAATTTAATGTGTGTATAGTTTCACCTCCTAAGAAGATTTAAGTTCACTACGAGAGATCCTGCTAGTGGTCCCCCAAATACATTCTTTCCCTCTTCCAGAGTAACTCCTGATTTTACCTAAGGCACATAGCCTCCCAAAACAAAGCCCATATTTCGTAGCCTCCTCACCCTAGAATTGACAATGTGACTAAGTTCTGGCCAATATGACATAAGTAAAAGGGCTGTATGCAATTTAAAGAGAGGGAGCATGCTCTTCTTTTCTCTGTTTTCTTAGAAATGCTGATGCAATGGCCGGAGCTCAAATAGTGAGTTGGGACATGCCAAGGAATACAGAGTTACAATACACAAGTAACTGGGCCCTGATATTATGAACCTTCCTTAAACAGCCTGGACTGCTTTTCTCTAGATTTATTTTACATAAGAAAGAAACTTTTCCAATTTGCCTGCGTGCTAAGTCCCTGATGCTGGGAAGGGTTGAGGGCAGGAGGAGAAGGGGACGACAGAGGATGAGATGGTTGGATGGCATCACCGACTCAATGGACATGGGTTTGGGTGGATTCCGTGAGTTGGTGATGGACAGGGAGGCCTAGCGTGATGTGGTTCATGGGGTCGCAGAGTCAGACACGACTGAGCAACTGAACTGAACTGAAGTCGCTTCAGTCATGTCCGACTCTTTGCAACCCTATGGACTATAGCCCACCAGGGTCCTCTGTCCATAGGATTCTCCAGGCAAGAATACTGGACCAGGTTGCCATGCCCTCCTCCAGGGGATCTTCCTGACCCAGGGATTGAACCCAAGTCTCTTATGTCTCCTGCATTGGCAGATGGGTTCTTTACCACTAGGTTCTCCTGGGAACCCCTTATCCAGTTTAAGCCACTGTTACTTTGGGGTTTCTGTCACTCACTGATGACCCAAATTCTAACTGATAAAATTTTCATTCATTCTACATTTTCTGAGCACCTACCATGTGTCCAGCACTGAACATCCTGGCTCTGGAAACACCAAAGCAGACAGGGTCCTTCTCTTGTCCTCCATTTGTGGAGCTTACATTCCAGATCAATATCTACACAGTTAGGCATCTACTAGGTGCTGAAATATTTGATCAACCAAGAGCCCTCCTGTTTTTCTTGTGGTTTAAAACAGATTTTGTGTTCATGTCTGAGGATCTTTTGTACAAATCATGCTCAAAAAAAAACAAAAAACCACACAGTTCTTTTTAAAAGAAATAAAATTACTTGATGAACCTATTCTGCTACTATACCTACTCCCCAGGCCCTGAATTAAGCAAACACATTAACAAAGCCTATTGTTGCCTTTTAAATTAGAATAAACAAAGATGATGCCACGATGACAGTTCAAAACAATGCACTGTAGTGTTACCCATACCCATATATGTCTCCATGATGGGGAGGTGCACAAGACTGGTATAAAAATTAGATGAGATATTGTCTCAGAAATGGTTATTAAATATTAGCTATATTCAGCTGATAACAAATATTAGCAGCTTTAAAAACAGTCATAATTTTAAATTCAGTAATTTCATTTCTGGGATTCTATCCTAAGAAAATAATCCTAAGTATGAGGGGAAATTTTATGAAAAAATGCTCATCCCAGAGTCATTTATAATAGGCACAAACTAAAAATCCAGTAACCTTCCCCTGCCACCCTCATTCCCATCCAATGGTGAGCTGAGGCCGAGCACTCTGGCCCAGGTGAGAGTTATAAACCCGGGACTAGATGGGAAGATGGAGACAGGGTTGGGAAGAGACAGAGAAGAATGCAGAACTTGAGTCCAACTTCCTGGCAAGGCGGACTTAACGAGAAAGAAGAGTTCAAAATGTCAAGTCCATCAGGGTAGAGCAGAGTGAAAGAGCGGAAATGAGGCTTGACCTGAGATCAGGCTCCTTGAGAGAACATTTTAGAATGTGGATATTGGAGCCATGCCCTGAGATCCGGAGGGAAAGGGGAGGAAGAACCCTCCACAGAGCATCTCGGGTACAGCTGGTGGGTGGGCCAGGAGACGCTGGGTTCTGAATAGGAACAAAATATATTTCCATAAGGAGTGGAAGGGCTAAATAAATTACTGAACACTGGAAGAAGATACTATGTAACCATTACCAAATGCTGATTAGAAAGGCTGTAGTAATCAGAGAAAAATGCTCGACTATTGCTAAGTACGTATGTTTATGTACTTAGTACATAAAACGTATTTGTTTTTGTTTAGTCACTAAGTCCTGTTTGACTTTTGCAACCCCTTGGACTGCATGCCCCTTCTGTCCATGGGATTTCCCAGATAAGAATACTAGAGTGAGTTGCCATTTCCTTCTCCAGGGGATCTTCCCCACCTAGTGACTGAACCAGTGGCTCCTGTGTTGGCAGGTGGGTTCTTTACCACTGAGTCACCAGTGAAGCCCACATATAATGTATACTTATATATCTATTTGTATATAAAAATAAATATATATTTAAGTACACACTATATGTATATAAAATGTACATGCAAGTACTTACATAAATATATGCATGGTATACACTTACATACAAGTATAAATATGTGTATATATACATATATACATATGTATACATGTATATGGTAGCAGCTATGGTATATGCATAGGAAAAATATTTGGAGGAAACATCAAAACACTAATAATTGAGTAGAAAGATAAAGTAATGATAATTTTCCTTTTTTCTCTATTTTCTCAATTTCATTTAATTTGTAGATTTTCAACTTTTATATTTAAAAACTTGGATGTAAGGACAAAAAGAAAATTAGGCACATTTATCTAAATGTTACAGTGCTGCTCTTCCAGAAATTTGTTTCTGAAGAGTAAAATATGTGTATCTTAGGCAACAAGCCATATTTTCAGCCTCCTAAATCCTTTCCTCTAAATATCAACTGATGAGATTCCAGAGAAAGAATGTTCCTCCCTTGGACTACTTTTGGCTCTTTGGGAATAACTGTAACTCTTTCCTGACATGTGATATCATTTAGGGGACAAAACTCAAAAAAAAACTTGTTTGTGGGATACATTCTTAATGGTCAGCAATTACCTGGGTCCTTTCCAAAGGTTCTAACTTGCTCCTGTGGTAAACCCTAATCAGGCATCATATAAAGTAATACAAAAGAAAGTGAAATGCTACAAATATGAAGCACTGTTGTATTTCTCACATTATATATTTTCTCAATTTTATTAAGAACTTCTCGACAGAATGGGAGTCATTTTAGTCCCTCAATTCACCAGAGCACAGGTTGATCTTTGGTTTTGGTAACTCTAGAGCTGTGATCAGAATCAATTAATCTATAGCCAAATTGACCACATGATTATCAATGCCAACTATCAGGCCTCCCATAGACCGCCCATGAATTCTCTGAATCCAGCCAATTCAGGCAAATATTTAGAATAACATCCCTAGAAATCAAAGATTGATTTTTGAATTTAAAAAATTTTTTAAAGTTCCCTTAAACAATTGGGGAAATATGAATGTGAACTGGATATTAGACAAAATAAAAGTGCATTTATTGCACGTGGAAAGGTAGAGATCCTTGTCTTTAAAAACCAAGTGGCAAAATAGTATGAAAGGTATCATCTCATTCTAAAGAATCAGACACAACTTAGTGACTGAGCAACAGAGGGACAAAAATGCGTAGAAGCATAATTAGAAGGGGATCTGAATGGATATGCAATAAAGAGTTGGCAGGAATCATCTCTGGATAATAAAAATCGTGTTTTTATAGTCTTATCTTTTTGCTTATTTGTATTTTTTAGACTTTCTATAATACACATACACTGTGTTTGTAATAATAAAAGAATATTTTCAATAGAAAAAAAGCCCCCTTTAGTTTTAAAAACAGACCTCTGCACTTCCTGGTCCTGGCTACATATAATATTCAGAACAAAATGTCAGAATCTATGGAAAGCCAGAAATGTGGGACGCATTCTCTTAAGTAAAGAACATATATTTTAAAAGAAAATCTCGTGGGAAAAAGTTGCTTTTGCAAGATTCCCTACCCAAGTTGCCAGTGTAAAGCCTTAATACATTTTGTATAGTTTTTTGATAAATAAGCAGATTTTAGGGTTGTTTACCAAAACCAAGTTCACACTCTGATCATTTTGATGTTAATGATCATTAACATCATTAATCACATCCTCCCAACAAAATTCTCCTGGCTGCACCTCTACATCCTAGTATCTGTGTATAACATTCCCTTAAAATATAACAGCTAGATGAACTAGTGATATGTAAGACTATTTTAATCTTTCGGTAACCTTGAAATATTCATCCGTTATAGTTAAAAAGAAAGGTTAATTATTCATTGACCACGTCAGCTGTAATGATTCCAAAGCAGCTGTTATTTACCTGGGCAATGATCCTCAACTTAAAATAATTATCGGAATCAGCTCTGGGCGTCATGCTGCTACTCCTTATGTTTAACAGATAGGTTGTAACAGCTCCAAAAACTACAGCGGGCCAACAAGTAAATAACCATTTTCAAAAGTGTAATTATATACTGTATTTATATTTTAGTTAGAGATATGATGATCAGGTAAATAACTCAAAGTGACAGGTCTGAAACTTAACAAAATGACTCAAGGAAACAAAAGGCACTTTTATACCACCTTTGAAGCAATATACACGTGTGTAGAGAAAGTTGTTTTTTACTCAGCCCCAAAGGAAAGAATCAAAGAAATAAATAATTACATATCTCCCTCTATCCTACAAATTAAAGGTCTGCACCTAGAAAGGAGAAGGCAATGGCACCCCACTCCAGTACTCATGCCTGGAAAAGCCCATGGTCGGAGGGGCCTGGTAGGCTACAGTCCATGGGGTCGCTAAGAGTTGGACACGACTAAGCAACTTCACTTTCACTTTTCCCTTTCACGCACTGGAGAAGGAAATGGCAACCCACTCCAATATTCTTGCCTGGAGAATCCCAGGGATGGTGGAGCCTGGTGGGCTGCCGTCTATGGGGTCGCACAGAGTCGGACACGACCGAAGCGACTTAGCAGCAGCAGCAGCAGCACCTAGAAAAAAGTAAAATAAAACTGACCGTACCAATCCTAAATACACCTTCTTCCAGGTAAAGTATTTCCTTGCTTTTAATGACTTTTACTATGTCACGAGATTTAAAAACCAGAACACAGAAAGCCTTGTGTGTTTTTCAGAGTTGGGTGGGGAATTTGGGGGAAACATATGATTGGCTTTCCTTCAGGATTCTGCTGCATCTTTGAAACCTATCCATATCAAAAATAAATAGGTGGGTGGATTCTGGTTCTACCATGGCAGCTAGTCCTCCTACTAATTACAACTAAAAACTCTGACAAAAATACGGGGAGAAAAAACTCCCTGAGGACTGTGAAAGTAAACAAAAGCAGCTGGATGGGGGGATGGGTGTGCTTTCCATTTTTGCCTTTTCTCGTGCAGCTTCATCCTAAGAATTGGTCCCAGTTTCAAAGCAATGTGTGGAACAGGCAGCTAAAATTCCAATAGAAAACATGTCTTTCTAGCCAGAGGAACCAGGAAATGATCACCCTGTGGGGTGCAGTGAGTAGGAGAAATCTCAGAGGAGAAAAAAACTAGAGAAAGGGGGTCCCCTACTTCTGTTGTATGAAACCCTTGGTTCAATCTAACATTTGATTGAAATAGCAGAAAATATATATGTAACAAGGGAAAATGAAAATAGATCAATAGATATGATGTAAACTGAAGAACAGAAAGTATTGGAAAAATGAACAAGGTTTCCAGGTCTTTAGGACAATATCAAAAAGTCTAGGATTAGAATTCTACAAAGCAATTACTAAACCTAATAAAGGAACCTAGCAGGGTTTAAGGTCAATGTTATTGTTGCTGTGCTCAGTCATGTCCAACTCTTTGCGAACCCATGGACTGCAGCCTGCCAAGCTCCTCCGTCCATGGAATCTTCCAGGCAAGAATACTGAAGTGGGTTGCCATTTCCTTCTCCAGGGGATCTTCCCGACCCAGGGATTGAACCAGTTTCTCTTGCATCTCCTGTGTTGGCAGGCAGATACTTTTTCCACTAGGCCAGCTGGGAAGCCCTTATGGTCAATACAGAATATCAGTTGTATTCATATATATATATATATATATATATATATATATATATCACCAGCAGACAATTAGAAAATAAAATTTTCACACTTGTATTTACAGTATCACCCAAAATCATAGAATGCATAGAATTAACCTAACAACATATGACTAAGACCTTTATACTAAAAACTGTAAAATACCACTTCAGAAAATTTAAAAGACCTAAATAAATGGGTAAATATTGCAAACTTATGGATGGAAAGGCTATTTTTAAGATGGTAATACATCTATGGTGAACTACACTCCATGTGATACCAATAAAAATTTTGGCAGGATTTTTTTGTTTTGTAGAAATTGATAAGCAGATTATAAAATTTAAATAATAATGAAAAGGATAAAGAGCAATCAAAAGAGTTAAAAAAGAATGAAAATGAGAAAGCAAAGTTGGGAGGACTTGCCCTACCTGATTTCAGTAATTACTGTAAAGCTACAAAAATCAAGGCAGTTGATAAAATGGGCATATAGATGAATGAAACAGAATAGAATCCAGACATATATATATATGCATATGTATTTCAATTTTTTTACAAAGGTGCCAAGTCAGAAGTGAAAATTATTCCAATGAATAGTACTAGACTGAATGAACATCTGTTTGGAAAATTGAACATCTGTCCTTACCTCCCATCATATCCCAAAATTAACTCAGAATATGTCATTTGATCTTCATGTAAACCTAAAATCATAATATTTCTAGAAGAAAGCATAGGAGAAGATCTTCACCGCCTTGGATTAGACAAACGTTTCTTAGATGGGATGCCAAAATCACAAGCCATAAAAGAAAAAATAAAAAGCTGGACTTGATTAAAATTAAAGATGTCTGTTCCTCATAAGACACCATTAAAGTGAAAAGGCAAGCCATGGACTAGGAGAAAATACTCACAATACTCATCAGAGGACTTTTATATTAAATTTTTAAAAAAGAAAAACTCTCATAATGTATTAATGAGAAGCCCAACAACACATAGACAAACTATGTGAACAGATACTTCATCAAAGAAGATAGACAGATGGCCAATAAGCACATTAAAAGGTATTCAACATTCTTAGTCATCAAGGAAGTTCAAATTAAGACCACAACAGGATACCACAACACATCCATTAAATTGGCTAAAACTAAAAAGACTGAGCACGCCAAATGATAGTAAGGATACGAAGCAACTGAAACTCGCACTATGTCACTTGTAAGAATGTAAAATAGTACAACTTGTTTGGAATATATTCTTACAATTTCTATAACATTCACCTACCATAAGACCAACGCATTTCATTTACCCAAAGGAAACAAAGACATCTGTCCACACAAAGACCTGTACATGAACGTTCTTCACAGATTTATTTATAATATCTCCAAACTGGAAATAACCCAAATGTCCATCAACAAGTAAATGGGATAAACAAATCATTATTTATCTGTATAGAATACAACTCAGCAATGAAGCAGAAAAGAACTATTGACACATGAAGCAATAGACATAAACCTAAAAATCATCATGAAGAAAGAAAAATTCAGGCAAAAGAGGGTACACACTGTTTAAGTTTATTTATACAGAATTCTAAACAACACAAAGTATTCTATAGTGACAGAAAGCAGATCAGTGATTTTCTGGGGAAAGGGGTGGAGGGCAAGAGAGAGAGAAACAGGACACAAAGATCTCAAGGAAACTTTTGAGAATGATGGAAGTGTTCATTGTTTTGATTGTGATTACATAATTATATAAGTATGTCAAAATTGATCAAATTGTCAAGTTCAAATATGTGCATTTTATCATACTTCAGTTGTACCTTGATAATACTGTACCAAAATGAGAGAAGGAAAGGAGTATGCAACTTACTGGCAAAGGCAATGAATGGGTACCTCTATGGATTTTATTTGCAGCCCTTTGATGGGCTAGATAACCTAATCATTTCACTGTAAAACACTTAGAAATGATGGGTAAACTATTAACACACATCCTCATAAGTGTATATTGACTTCACTATAAATGCACCCAAGTTCGGTCTACCTTTGGAGAGTAGAAGGAGAAGTTTCTGGTCCCTGAAGCAAGGCACATGAAGACAAGGACTTACTGCATTTGGGACTGAGACCTCTTCATATTTCTACAGGCACCTTTGTAAAATTCACTGGGCTCCCTCAGTGAAGGGTTGGTCCAAGAAAAAATTTCACTTCCTGGCCCAGGATGAAAATAAGGAAGCTCTTCTGCCGTGGGAAATGTTTCCTCTGAGAACGTGTAACCAGTCTACTTCCATGTGGGTTTAGGATTTGAACTTGTACTACCTCTGTAAGCAGGTAACCCCAACACAGAGAAATGAACTTAAAAGTGGTCCAGCATGGATTTGTCCCTAAGGCACCTAGGAGGAAAAAAAAAGACAAAGCTCCTCGGTATGGCAAAATCCTTAATCAAGCCTCACAAGATTTCCTCCAATAATAGCCCACTGAAGTGACCTCACAGTAAAAAATAATAAAATACAGCAAATGAAATGCCGGGCTGGATAAAGCACAAGCTGGAATCAAGATTGCCGAGAGAAGTATCAATAACCTCAGACACGCAGATGACACCACCCTTACGGCAGAAAGCAAAGAGGAACTAAAGAGCCTCTTAATGAAGGTGAAAGAGGAGAGTGAAAAGGCTGGCTTAAAACACAACGTTCAAAAAACGAAGAGGATGGCATCCAGTCCCTTCACTTCATGGCAAATAAATGGGGAAAACAATGCAAACAGTAACAGACTTTATTTTCTTGGGCTCCAGAATCACTGAGGAAGGTGACTACAGCCATGAAATTAAAAGATGCTTGCTCCTTGGAAGAAAAGCTTTGACAAACCTAGACAGCGTATTAAAAAGTAGAGAAATCACTTTGCCAACAAAGGTCTGTATGGTCAAAGCTATGGTTCTTCTAATAGTCAGGTATGGATGTGAGAGTTGGACCATAAAGAAGGCTGAATGACAAAGAATTGATGCTTTCAAATTGTGGTGCTGGAGAAGACTCTTGAGAGTCCCTTGGACAGAAAGAAGATCAAACCAGTCAATCCTAAAGGAAATCAACCCTGAATATTCATTGGAAGGACTGATGCTGAAGCTGAAGCTCCAATACTTTGGCCACCTGATGCGAACAGCCAACTCATTGGAAAAGATCTTGATGATGGGAAAGACTGAGGACATGAGAAGGGGGTGACAGAGGATGAGATGGTTGTATGGCATCATTGACTCAATGAACATGAATTTGAGCAAACTCTGGGAGATAGTGAAGGACAGGGAAGCCTGGTGTGTTGCAGTCCATGGGGCTGCAAAGAGTCAGACACTGAAAAACAACAACACATGAGAAAACTAAAAAGGCAGTAGGTCTGCAAGTGTACAGCACTTGGGTAACACTTTTATTGCTAAATATTAGAATTTGTCTAAGTAGGACAAATAAGTAGCCCCATAAAATCTGGTGCCTTTTTCTTCAGTGAGGGAATACTTTTGTAACCCCATTAGAAGCAGAGAATTATATTCATGAAATGGAAGAAGTTACAGAATGATAAATATAGACTGGGACTTGGTTTTGAAGAAAAAATACAAAGATAATATATTTGTTTGTACATATAGCACAGTACGGAAATATACACATCAACATTATCAAAGGGTAGGATTTGAGGAAGATTAAGAGTGCAAACATCTGTATATAAACTGACAGTTTTTCTTTCTGACAATGAGAATTTGTATTTAAATAAAGAAAAAATATTTTAAAGAGCTCTTCTGTTTGAAATAACAAAAGCAGGTATATTTGTCATTGAAAATAATGGACAAAATCCAGTTTTCTAAAATCCAATTTTCCAATTTTCTAGTAGTACAACTGTTAGCTACAGGTAAGTCAAGCAACAGACAGAGGTGGACAAACCCAAGCTTATTTGAAAATCCTGTTTTTCTCGCTTCTCTTTCTTTGTTGTTCTACTGGTTTTTAGAAAGAGTCCCCCTTTTGAGAATAATGCTTATTGAGAACAACCTGGACATGATTCAAGAACTGACTGCAGGTCACAGTTGCCTTACACAATAAACTTTATAACTTGCCCCCAAAGAGATTGGATCATACACAGGTCACAGTTGCCTTACACAATAAACTTTATAACTTGCCCCCCAAAGAGATTGGATCATACACAGATTAGAAAAGATGCTCAGATCATCTGCTTGTTTGTTCTTGGCTTAGATTTAATCAGGCAACCAAAGAAATTCTAGTCAAATAAGAATGACTACATGTAAAAACATACAAATATGAGAAGACTAGCAACTCTACATTTTCAAAACTTGTCTGAGGGGTCTTGTTAAAAAAAGAAGTCTTGTTAGGGGAAAAAAAAAGTCTTATCTTCATAAGCCTCAGAGAAATAATCTGCTATATTTCCAAAGTTAGAAGCCTTCTTAGAGATGAGAGAAATACAGAAAAAGAGATCATTTCTAAGACAGAATAAAAAAACGGATAGTTACCTGATTTTTGTTACATTGAAATTTAGCATCTGAAAAATCATTTTAATAGAGTACAGTTTCATAATAAATATATGAATGAGACTGAGCTGACTCCACAGTCTCCTTTTAATGACATTTATCCTCTCACTGGCCAAATTTGGGACATGTTGAGCATCAAAAAGAACAATACACATAAGTGATTATAAAGTATTAAATGAGTAAAAATCCACGAATTCACCGTGATCGTTTAAAGAGAGAAAGGGAAAAAATAAGGAAAGTTCCTTTTTGTATAATGTCACCCAATAAAAGTAGAAGGAAAGATATTTAGAAAACCACCATGTTGCATCCCCAAGGCAATAACTGATTCAGGCAAGGATCAGCAAAGTAAACTCAAGCCATTAAGTCAAAAGTTATGAAGAATAGGATATCCACCCTGTACCAAAGAATCACTCACAAATACTAACCATCTGCAAAGAGGAAAAACAAAACCTTTACAGTGGAGAAGGCTCTGCTCACTAACTTGACCAAGGGATCACTCTTAAATTCAGTAATAGTAGGTAACCTGATATTCTGTTTCTTGATGTGAAGCAATACAAGTACACAAGATCACTAGTGAAATTTTCTTTCCAAGAATGTTTAACCTGAATCCAATCAAGCCCTCCCAGTTTACAGGAAATAGAGGTACTAGAAGATGTTAAAAAAGCAACATAAATAAACAACCAAATCTAGAATGGGGCCCTTCTACAAGACAACTGTGCTGACTTTAACAACCAAATGTCATTGTAAAAAAATATGGAGAGGCTATTCTAAGGTTAAGACCCTGACGCTGGGAAAGACTGAAGGCAGGAGGAGAAGGGACAACAGAGGACGAGATGGTTGGATGACATCACCGACTCAATCGACATGAGTTTGAGGAAACTCCAGGAGGTGGTGAAGGACAGGGAAGCCTGGCGTTCTGCAGTCCATGGAATTGCAAAGAGTCAGACACGACTGAGCAACTGAACAACAACAAATTCTAAGAGTAGGGATCTATAACCAAATGCAGTGTGTAACATTGACTGAATCCTGGTTGGAGGGAGCAGTGAAGCTGCTATTTAAAAATTTTGAAACAAATTGGAAAGTTATTGAATAGAGATTAAACATTTGATATTAAGAATTATTGTCAATTTTCCTTAGGTGTGATCATGGTGTTGTGGTTATATAGGAGAATCGCCTTGTTCTTAGGAAATACCTGGTTTTTATAAATGAAACATCATGATGCCTGAAATTTACTCTGAAATAATGTAGTAGTGTGGTAGGGAGAGGGAAGATTACCAAAATCTGTCTTCAACCCACAAAACCAGCAATGTGGTTTAATCTAACATATTCATATAGAGTGTTAAAACATGCATGGCAAAATGTTAATAATTGTTGAATCTAGGTGGTAGCTACACAGGTGTTTATTGTACTATCCTTTCAACTTTTCCATGTTGAAAATTCTTCATACTTAGAAGTTGGGGGAGAGAGGAGGTTTTCACAGAAATATTTTCCTTAGAAGAGCTCTATTAAACGTACCTTCAATTTTAAAGAAGCCCCTTAACCATTCTCAACAAGTGAATTGCTTGTCCTCATTTGTTTATGTACCATCCAATCGAATACTCTTAAAATCTGCCTTAATTATTGTAAATAATGTTTCAAATGCTAGAATCGGCCTAATATAAATCCCACAATAATCAGCACAAGATTTATAGGTGTAAACATCTGGTTTTATACCCAAATAACAAACTTAACAGCAGGAAAACAAATCGTTTATTACAGCATATAATGTGTTATATTAAATTTACACAAAGATATATAAAAACACATACTGTTTATATCATACAGTCATTTAACATCAACAGGAATATCAAAACAAATACTACTCATGCACAAAACATGCATATATTGGTATAAAAAAGCAATTTTACACAATACTGTTTACCAAAAAAATTTTTTTTAAAAAAAGCCCTTCCAAGACAGGGTCAGTGGTCCAATCTGGACTGGATTGCACTAATATGTTTGGGCTAATGTTTAGATGGCACAGTGCTCTGTGAGCAGTTCTGAGCTTGGAGTCGCACTCAAGAGTTATTTCATTAGGAGTGAATCTCTCTGCACCCAACGACGAAAAGTTATACCAAAGGCAAGTCTCCAAGGGAGGAATGGTTGGATCTGCTGTAAATTAGAGAGGGGGAGAAAGGCATCAATGTTGGGTAAATGGCCCTAGAAGGGGTTACTGTAACCAGGGCCTAGGCACCAAGGGTGGCAAAGGTTTTAGCGAATCCTTTTAAGGTATTACCAGCCTCCCTATCCAGATCACCTTTCTGGATGTAGGGTGTGGTCTTCAAGTTCTGAGTCCAGTAAACCAAACAGTTCTGAGAAGAAAACAGAAGGGTGCTACATCTGAGAAAAGCAGAATACATAAAAAATGACAGGAAACCATGACTGCCCCTTGTATCTCCTTCACACAACTGTATATGATACCCCCAACAGGAAAACCCTCATGGCGACGCTGCCCTGAAGAACCAAAGCAGCAAATGTATGTCCTCAAATGCCATCCACCTGACCTCCAGATCAAAAGCTCTCATCCACTTAACACCTGAACATCAAAACCTGTGCCTTCACAGATGCTCAGACCATCGCGAAGAAAAATCATCTGATACCACAAAAATCACTCACTGTCACCACCATTAGAAACTCAATATTCACTTCTAACCAACAACAAAAAACATTCTTTACCTTCCATTAAAGGCACTAGTGTCCATACGTGACGAAGATGAGACAAAAATTCACCTCGGTTTTCTCTTAACCAAAGGAAAGCACTCCATGAAATTATTACACAAAAAAAGGAAGACACCACTGACAGGTGGGGAACCAGAAAGCCCCACTCTCTACACGGAGGATGTGCCTCAGACGGTCGTCATCAGTTTCAAAGAGCCCGACCGAAAACGGAGGATCTTCTTCTTGAGGTTGTGTGAGGCCTTAATCTTGACGAAGGTTTTGGTGGGGTTGCGGCGAAGGTCGGGGGCCGGGACCGGCTGCAGGGGGAGCGTCTGCACGAACTGGGACCAAATCAAGCCCCCGCTCTCCTCCGAGTCGCTGGTGCTCGTGCTGTCGCCCACGAAGTCGCCCTCACTCACGCTGGACTCGCTGTCGCCGAAGCAGTTGGTGGTGTAGTTGCTGCGCTCGTCCTCGCTAGTGTCCAGCACGGTGGAGTGGAACAGGGATTCGCACTCGGCCGAGTACTCGGAGTCGCTGGCCGCGTACGCGTAGGGGCTGGCGTAAGGCCCGGCCGCAAACAGCCCCGCGGGCTCCCGCCGGCCCCGCCGCGCGCGCCGCAGCGCGCCTCCTCGTACGACACCTCGGCGGCCGACCTCCACCGCCGCGAGTCGGTGCGCTTGTGCTTGGGCTTGGCCACCACCGCCTCCCGGCCGTGGCCGTGGCCGTGCGCCCGGCTCCCCGCCCGGTGGCCCGCCCCCCCAGCGGCCGGCTGGGGAGCCCCGCGTCGGGCTGGCCGCCCCCACCCCGCCGCGCCTTCGCCGGGGCTCTCGCCGCAGTTTCTTATTTGTATCCGTGTCGTCGGGGAACCGACACTTCTTGCCGGCCGCCCGGGCCTTCTCCCTCACGGCGGGCAGAGCACTTTCCGGCCCGTGGACGGCCGGCGCCCGGTGCTTCACGGCGGAGCCCCTCGGGGCGGCCGCGGGGCGCGCACCCCGGGGCGGCCTGACCCCCGGAGGCGGCGCCAGGACGGCCGGCGCCTTCCCCAGGGGCCCTTCCTCCAGGCTCTGAGAAGAGGAGCCCTCGCTTCTGAAATCCAGGGCCGGCCGCTCTTCTGCCGGGAAAGTGGCGGGCAGCAGGGCTGAGGCGGCGGGAGAGGGAGCCAGAGTGCCTGCCTGCGGGCTGTTTTTCTGTGGCACCTTTTTCAGTGGCTGGACCACTCTGTTCTCCTGCAGTGGCGCGAGGACCCTCCCAGGGCTCTCTTTCGGAGAGGCAGCTGGAATCTGCCCGCTTTCCTTAGAGGACTCCCCTGTCCCAGCGGGGGGACACCTCGCATGTTCCTGGGAGACGGGCTTGGCGTTTTTGGGCAGATGCTTACCTTGAAGCTCGATAGCAGTGCCTGGAGAACAGCCTTCAGGCGCGGGCAACCTCTTGCTTTCCAGAGGTTCTGGCTTTGATTCTTTTGACCACTGTTTTGGTGGGGAGAAGGCCCCATTGTCCAAAGAAGGGATGCCTCCGGAGGGCAAATGGACCTGTTTGGAATTCTTAAGGTTCCCATTGTTGCCCTGTGAGACGCCCCCAGTCACTCTGACACAAACGCTCCCAGTCCTCAGAAGCCCCTTCGTGGGGTCAGCGTTCACACTGGTCCTCGGTTTGTTGGTCCTTACTGGGTGGGTTTTTTTCTGGACCAGGCTCAGAATGTAACCATCCATTTTCTTGCTGGATGAAGGATGGGGAGCAGACCATAAACTGCTTGGAGATGGTAAGTTAGTGTCTGTCTTCACGGCGTCCAGCTCAGATCCCGCACAAACGTCGTTGGCATGGTTACCAAGCCGCTCCTCTTCCCTCAGGGGGTTGCCAGTCAGGCAAAGGAGGAACATTGGGCTCTGCACGGCCACGGCATGAAGTGGACTGGGGTAGCGATACACATCATTCCCATTTTTAGACACCAGATCGCACTGGTACTTGGGGTTCACATCTGCAACGACAGCAGGGGAATTAGATTGTGGTGTGGAGGGGGAACAGCCAACTGCCCCTGAGGCCTGGTCTTCACAAGGGCCTTTATACTCTAGCCACCCTATGAGATCTGAAAAACGTTTAAAGGTACACTCTGAAGAAATGAACTGGTTAGCACCAGCTTGTTCAGGCCAGTTTCTATGAAGACAAATTCAGGGGTAGAGAGAGAATACCAAAGAATCAACAAATACTCCACAAGCTACTCTACTGTTTCACATACAGTTCATACTACTGGGTGAGGAAAAAAATAATCAACAAAGGAATTTTTAACAAGATATAACTCTGAAGGAAAAATATTCAGCCATTAAAAATGCTTTCAAACTATTGAATAATATATGGAAAACACTTTAAAGTGGAGTGAAAATAATAATTTTATAATTATAATTTTATTAAGACTGGATAGATTCAAAGAAAAAAGTCTGAAATGAAGCATGCGAAGATGCTTCTCAAAGTAGCATCTCAAAGTGGTGGTAAAGCAAGTAATGGTACTTTCTTCTTTTTCTATTTTCTAACTTTTCAATAAAAGTATATGTACTGCATTTATAACTGGAAAAATAAATGTTTTTTGAGCCACTCTTTCTCTGGGCCACTTTCCCTTCTGTGTTCTATTCCTGGTTCCCCTTCAACACAAAATACAATGAAATCAAGCCTTCTTGCTTAATTAGATTATTCTGATCTCTTATCCTGGTGGCTTGGAGGGTAAAGCGTCTGCTTGCAATGCAGGAGACCTGGGTTTGATCCCTGAATTGGGAAGATCCCCTGGAGAAGGAAATGGCAACCCACTCCAGTACTCTTGCCTGGAAAATCCCATGGACGGAGGAGCCTGGGAGGCTGCAGTCCATGGGGTTGCAGAGTCAGACACGACTGAGAAACTTCACTTTCTTATCCTGGTATATATTATAAATATCAAATCTTCCGAGTGACTTTTAGTTACATAAGATCAAAGTTTTTGTCCCTATTTAATTTGCTTTCCATTATATTTATTCACTCAAATATTAAAAACCTACTATGTGCTAGATGCTATGTTAATTGTTTAAAGGAAAGCCACGTGAATTTCAATGATTATTAGCAGTCTGGGTGGCAGGGCCAGTCTAGGCCCAAAAATGATATTAATTTGTAAACAAAATTTATTATAAAATAAATGTGTCATGTTCCCAATTCCACTTCCACTCCCAATAAACAGCTTGTTGTAAGAAGGGAAACCTCTCTAGCTAATATCTGTGCCTATTCTTTCTCACTACTCCAAGGCCTGTCCTTATCTTACTTAAAGCCACATTTACCTACATGACACCTCTCATCCCTATTCCCTCTTTTCTAGAGTTAAGGAACAAGACAGACATCCCAGCCCCCAAAGGCCAACCCAACTGTCTCAATTATGAGAAGATGTGACATTTTGGATAGAGGAGTCTGTCCTTAAGGAAAACCTAAACCAAAGTACCTTTAATGGGTTTATAAAATTTCCCTCTGAAACCAAATCTGCAGAATGAAAGGGAGCAATCACCAATGAACTTGAGACCCAGACACTCTAGATAACACAGATCTGTGCTTCCCCAAATGATTGGTGCTAACAACACACACTGTAGAGACACCAGCCGATTAGCAGCCTCAGTTGTTTGGTGTTATGTTTGCACTGCCTAGACCTCAGAAATTCAGCCTCTACCTAAGTGGACAATACATAAAACCAAGGGTATAGTGACTTGTGCCAGAACCTATAGCCTCCTCTAATCTCCCTATCTTCTCTGCTCTTCTGAGGAATCACACTAAATCAGAACTAAGGAAGGTGTCCCAAATTTCAGCAACAACTAACTCTTGCCATTCAGCAAACGAGGAGCTCTGACAAAAGGCATGTAAAACCAGATTCCTCCTGTTTGGTGAGAAGGTTGAACACAACACTTTCTGAATTCCCTTAGTGTGGTGGAAAAACAAGGATCTGGCAGTTAGTCCTAAGCTTGAACCCTGCCTCTGCCCCTTACTCACTATATATAGTCTTAAGCAACTTACCAAACCTAACCTCACCAGGCCTCCGTTTTCTGATACGTAAAATGGTTCCTGACAACACTTGCACCCTGCAGAACTGTACGGAGGATTCAAAGCAGAGAAATGTATGCAGCGCATACAGCAGTGTGTGAGACACATAGTGGAAATGCAGCGACTCTTCCAGAATCAACAACGGCATGATTCTCTCTAGAGAACACTGCAAGAATAGCCCAAAATGGGGGAAACTGTCGAGGGGATCTAACCCCATCCACCTGCTAAATGAAGAGAGAGCTGCCATCATGCAAGGCATTCTGGAGAACATGGAGGGGCCACGGCTACCAGAAGAGCCAAGCAGCTCTTAAGCAGGCTTACAGATGTATTTAACTTGATCTAAGCTTTGGTGGTGGTGGTTTAGTGACTAAACCACTAGTCGTGTCCAACTGCTATAGACCCCGTGGACTGCAGTCTGCCAGGCTCCTCTGTCCATGGGATTCTCCAGGCAAGAATACTGGAGTGAGTTTCCATTTCCTTCTCCAGGGGATCTTCCTGATCCAGGGATCAAACCTGGGTCTCCTGCATTGCAGTAGGATTCTTTACTGACTGAGCTACCAGGGAATCCTTAGCTTTAAATGATTAAAGGAAGAAGAAAACAGATCTAAAGTAATTTTGAAAAGAAAATGCAAACAAGTTAACAGCAAAGACTCAGAAACAGAGCTCAATATCTATAATATTGGGACAGGATTTCTAAAGATAAGCTGTCTTGCTACCATCAGGATATAAAGCCAGGTGACACCCAAAAAGGACTGGGAATAGTGGTGATCTCGATTCTAGATGCAGCTATGTCACTAAAGGCAAAAAGCAGATGAAGTTCTCTGTCTTTGTTTTTCATCAGCAGAAGGGGCTGAAGCTAGACAATTTTTAAGGACCTTTGACTCCTTCCAATTAAAAATGTCTATCACATAATTTATGAGTTCACACTCACTTTCATGTATAGTTAAGTTACCGCATGCTTTTATGGGCTGAATGTGTTCTTAATTCATGTAATAAAATCCTCACCTCCAGGAAAAAAAAAAAGAAGACATCATCAAACCCTCCATTTACAGAGAAAGAGGCCGAGATACAAAGGCAAGAAGACTTGTTTGTGGACCCAAGGGAAATAACTATAATACATAATAAACATGATAATTTGGAGGATGTAATATGTACCAGTAAAGGAGATCAGTCCTGGGTGTTCATTGCAAGGACTGATGTTGAAGCTGAAACTCTAATACTTTGGCCACCTCATGTGAAGAGTTGACTCATTGGAAAAGACCCTGATGCTGGGAAGGATTGGGGGTAGGAGGAGAAGGGGACGGCAGAGGATGAGATGGCTGGATGGCATCACCGACTCAATGGACATGAGTTTGGGTAGGCTCTGGGAGTTGGTGATGGACAGGGAGGCCTGGCATGCTGCGATTCATGGGGTCGCAAAGAGTCGGACATGACTGAATGACTGAACTGAACTGAATATGTATCAGAAAAAAAAATTAAAAAAAAATAAAAATGTCTATCAATTCTGTAGATAAAGAAGTTGTGGTACATATACACAATAGAAAATTACTCAGCCATAGAAAGGAACTCATTTGAGTCAGTTCTAGGAAGGCAGATGAATCTAGAGCTTGTTATACAGTGAAGTAAGTCAGAGAAAAACAAATATCATATATTAACCCATATATATGGAATCTGAAAAATGGTACTGATGAACCTATTTTCAGGACAGGAATAGAAAAGCAGATATAGAGAACAGACTTTGGATACAGCGGGAAGGAGAGGGTGGAACCAATTGAGAGGGCAGCACTGAAACACATATACTACCATATGTAAAAAAGATAGCTAATGGGGAATCTCTAACACAGGGAGCTCAATGCAGTGCTCTGTGACAACTTAGAGGGGTGGGATGGTGTGCAGTTGGGGGTAGATTCAAGAGGGAGGGGACATATGTATGTTTATGCCTGATTCAAATTGTTATATGACAGAAGCCAAGACAATGCTGTAAAGCAATTATCCTCCAATTAAAAATAAATTTTTTAAATGTCAATTCTAAAAAGTCTTACCTGCAGATTTGGGGCAACCATCTGAGATAGTCAAGGTTGCCTCCAACGGGCTGCAGAAGCAGGTGCTGGAATGACAACTGGATAAACACTCACTGAAGACCGAGTTCGAAGAATTGGACAGGGATCCCGAAGCCCCATCACTCAGTTCATAAAACCCTACAAATCAAAATATCATTTGAGATTAAGATCATGTTAAGCAAAAACACACATTTGTGTTTAAAAGGAAAAGGGGTAATCATGTACAAAAGAGAGAATATGGAGGGAGAATATGCCGATTTTGGTTCATGAGATATAGTGTCTTGACTTTAGGGTTTTGTTTCCAGCAATCCTCAGAAAAAGGCAAAGAGCCCATAACTATGAGTATGTTTCAAAGTTGAGAGTACTCTCACTCTCAAACTGACCTTCCTCCTTGACCCCACCTTTAAAGATGGGCAAGGAAAGAGGCTCAGATCTGTCACAGTGTCAATTTTTTCACAAACATTTCAGAACAAATAACTTGAAGAGAAAAACAAATCTATGTAAGGAGCCAAATGGTTTAAAAGGAAAAAAGAAAACTTTTGAAGTGGTCTCAGGAGTTGAAGTGTGACTAATTTTCTAGCCCTGTTCTGACTTTCTCAAGTTTCAAAGGAAGACCACTCTTTCAGAAATTTGCATAGCTTTTATTTTTAAACTCAGGGGACTTCAGTCAGATTAGTCTCATTATTAAAAATTTTGTTGTCTAACGAACTCATCTATGAAACAGAAATAGACTCACAGACTTAAGAGAACAGACTTGTGGTTGCTGGGGAGTGGTGGGCAGCGATAGATTGGGAGTCTGGCATTGGCAGATACAAATCATCACATAGAAAATGGATAGCAATTTTCTCCCAATTAAAAACCAATTTTTTTTAAAAAAAAGAAAATGAATAAACAACAAGATCCTACTGTACAGCACAGGAAACTATATCTTGTGATAAACCACAATAGAAAAGAATATGAAAAAGAATATATATACATACAACTGAATCACTTTGTTGTACAGCAGAAATTAACACAACACTGTAAATCAACTATATTTCAATAATTATTGTCTGATTTAGTTTCCCTGTCATGCAACTGAAAAACAGACTTTTCTTGTTTTGTTTTGCTGTAGTCTCTCTGTACTGGAAACGAACTCCATTGTCCTTTGCAGGTCTGGGAATGCTAAGCACAGGGGGCCAAGATAGAACTCATGACAGCTGAATTTCTCCTTGTGCCCCTGATCTCACCTGAGCTGGGGCGGCTGTCTGTCTCCAGGTGCTCTTCAGATGTCTTTTCCACATCCAGTCTCAAGTCACTTATCTGCTTGTCGAGTTCCTGCAACTGATTCAACAAACCAGCATCTCTTCTCCTCAAACAATTCTGATGAGGAACAAACAGAAAGGAAAAAAAAACCCAACACATTTTGGTGACAAAGAACTACAAAGTCGGCTCTAAGTATTCAAATTACTATCTGAAGAGTTCCCTAAATTTTTCAAAACCAAAATTTTACTGGATGACCTGAAGTAAAGAAAAACTTCAAGAATATGTCCTGTTTAATTCCACTTTCTCACATTTTGTGGTGATATAAAGTTTCTTCATAAAAACAAGACTTGCTTTTAGTTTCAGCTAATATATATACAAACTTACTTTTTATAGGTAGGGATATGAAAAACCCACTGAGATTTTTTTAAAAAAACCTCTTGTGTACAGCCAATTTATTACAAAACAGTACTTCACAGTAGACTCTTTAATTTGAAGTCAGAGTGTAACAGATTTCCTACAATACACTATAATCTTTCTTAGGTGAGATTTTCTGGCCAAATGTCCTGCAGAGTTTTGATTTCTATTAGTCACTTTGTGGGGTTTAATCAGTCTTAGGGCCTTTGAAAGTGAGAAACTAATACTAATAGCCAGTGCCAAGTATAATGTGAGCTGGCAGAATCCAAAACCCTCAAGGGACGGTCCATCAAGATTTGAACTCAACTCGGGTTTCCAAAGGTGACAGACTGTAGTGCTAAGTCACATCGCCACCTAGTGCTTCCTATTGCTGGGAAAGCAAAAAAAGAGAAGAAAACTCAAAGGCATCTGGTTCAAATCACAAATGCCAAGTCTACAAATGAAAATAGTACCACAAACACTGACTGGACGGGAATTCTCCTGACATGCTGTCTTGCTCCACTGCAGGCAACAACAGGAATGCGCACTCACAATTGTGAGATTCATGAAGACAAGAAGGTGCTGTTGTATAAGACAATGCACACAATGTCAATGACCAGGCATAACCAGCAAGAATTGACTCAAATCAGTGTCTGCTATCAAAAACCACAGCAAAATGCCAAACCTGAGGTATTATTGCACAAACCACTATTTCCACACAGCCTTACAAAACAGATGCACATGAGTATCTGTTCCTCCTGTCTGTCCTTGAACTTAAAAAGCTTGGACACATAACATGCTGATTTGTTAGAACGAGTTTCTTCAGGAAAAAATGAACCAAACAAGTAAAATCACGTTGATGCTCAAAAAGAGAGACAAATTATCTGAAAAAAGATAATACAAGAAAACACTTGACAACCACACAGCATCACTCTGTTAGCAGGAGAGACATTATCTAGTATGTGTCTAGTTTCAGATAGTATCACATGGTCAGATAAGGATTTTTTTTTTTTTTTTCTGTTTTCAAAACTACATTTTTGAGGTCAAGGAAACAAAGCTGCCGCCATTTCTCTGAGGCTGAGTCAAAGCTGTTCATCAGTACATTAAGCGTCAAAGTTCTTTTTCTTCCCCGTTAATGAAGACGGCAGAGAATGTCTAAGATGCTGACACAAATCCAATACGATAAATGCTCCCGGAGAGGAGGTTTTCCCTTCCGCCCACCTCCACCTCAAGTCACAACGAGCAGTACGTATGAGAGGAGGGGGCACTTTCTCCAGCCAAATTTCCATCATGTGCATCTGTTTTAGCCGCCTTATACAAAGGGCTTCTATCTGAAATTAAGCAGCAGAGTAGGCAAAAGCTGGCAGGCTGGAGAGGGGGAGCCCAGGGAGGGGCAGGCAGGGCTCCCCGAGGCCGCTTCCGTGTAATAGTAAAAATTCGGCACTGGACAGTCAATCGCGCCCCAAAGTCCCCTCCCCGGCTTTTGTCCCCTCTCGGCGGGAGGACCTGTAGCCAAGAAGCCCTCCAAAGAAATGCTGTTTTCAATGACGGTTTGCAAACCTTCGGAGAGAGGGCAGGCATTCGTCTAACTAGAGCGATTGGAGGTTCCGACCAGACGACTCCAAGAATCCCGAAGGCAGGGCTGGAGGAAAGAGCGGCCACCCTCGCCCCGGCAGTCCGCGCGGGGTCTCCGGCCCCTCACCTGACACAAAGCGGGCACACGCCGGGATCGCGTGGGCGTCGGCAACCCACGAGCCCCCAGGGACCCGCAGGAACCCAGGTCAGGGAAGGGCCGGGCGGGGGTCCCGGGAAGCCAGAGGGTTGCTCCTAGCTAGAGGCACCCACCACGGACCACCTGCCCGACCCCTGGCCCGTCTGCAGGGACAACCGGGCCCCCACCTCCGGGCACGACCTACCAATTGCTTCCGCAGCAGCAAGATGTTCTCTTCCAAGAACTTCTCCTCCAGGCGGTTGCGCTGCGCCGCCTCCCCCGGCAGCTCCCCGGCGCGGGCTGCAGCGGCCCCCGCGCCCCCCGTGCCGCGCAGGGCGCCCCGGACCAGCAGCTCCTGGCGCTGGCGCAGGTACTCCAGCTCCGCCAGCCCGGCCAGCGTGGCCTCCTGCCGCTCGCGGGTGCGCTGCCGCTCCGTGTCCGCCTCGCCCTTCTCCCGCCAGCGCCCCTCAGGCTCCGCCGTGCGCTGCTCTCCCCGGGCCGGCGCCGGCGGCTCCTGCTCTTTAGCCGTCCCGGTCGGACTCGGCTTCATGGCCCCCAACCCGGCCGCGCGCACCCGTCCCCGCAGCCGGGCCGCCCGGGCGGAGGAGCGGGTGCTACGGCTGCGGCCTCGGACTCATGCCTCCCGGCGGCAGGGCGCGGCGGCGGGGGCGGAGAACCGGAGCGCCCAGGACCCGCGCGCGGCCCCGGGCTGCAGCCGTCCGGACCCCGGGCGGCGCCGTCCGCTGTCGCCGCGCGTCCCTCGCCGCGGCCCCGCAGCTGATAACGCCCTGCCCGGCGCTACGTCACGCGCGGCGGCCAGGCGAACCCCCGCCCGGCGCCCGCCTCCCCGCGCCGGCCCCTCGGCTGCGAGGCCCGCTCCCCCTCGGCTTCCCCCTCTAGTGTCAGGGGCGCCGCTCGCGCTCGGCGCCGGCCTCCTGCTCGCCTGGCCCTCCCCGCTCCTCCCTCTCTCCTCCCCCGCTCTTCCTGCGGGCCTCCTCGCCCCCTTTTCGGGTTTACGGCACCCAGTTTTTGCCTCGCTTCTTATTGGTTCTTTACAATCGCACAAAGCCAGGGGCGAGCACCCCGAGCCCCAGCATCCTGTTAGAGCCGGCTTCGCAGGCAGGGTCCGCCAAGGGACGCAGCAGTTGGGCTCCCCAGAGAACTTTCTGAAACTCGACCGAGTTGCAGCCCACCACGTTAACCCTTTCCCCACACGTCCACTGTTCGGATCCACTCAGGCTGGTTTAGGTTTCTTCCACCTTACCAAGCAAGGTACTGCGAGTGTATTCAAAGACTTTTTCTTGGAGTTGGCTTTTGTGACTCCAAGTTGTAAAGGCAAGCACTACAAGGCACAGTGCTGCGTTGTCCGAAAACTGTTGAACTCTTGGTTTTGTTGCTGTTGTTTTAATCTTTTCATGGAAGGCATTTAAAATTAGGCAGGAGGATGTCGCTGTACGGCCAGCGCTTGCATCAATTCTTTCACAAGCTCCCGGCTTAGGGGGTGCGCGCGCGCGTGCGCGCTTTGGTTTTTGTTAAGAGTTTTTTATTGTTGTTATTTAGTCTGCAAGCACAGGAGCTCTGAAACCGGATTGCCTTGAATTTGAGTCCTCTTTCCTGCCACGACTAGCTGCGCAGGCAAGTAACTTCACCTCTCTGCCTCCGCTTCCCCAAGGGTAAAATGGAACTACTAACAAGGTGCCTGTTGTAAGAATTATAATAATATACAGTATATAATATATATATATGGTGTGTTTACAATGGCGCAGGCACATGGAGAGTAAAGGTTATGTGAGTTAAGTTGTATCTTTCTTTTCCTCCTCCAGAAGGACTTAACAAACTTTTCCCCTGCAGTAGCATTCGTAATATTGTCATCTATGCTTGGGACACTGGTCTCAGGGCATTTCAGTGAGATGGGGTCGGGAAATGCCTCTCGCCGGCTTGTCCATGGAAAAGTACCATATCTACTTTAAAAGCAGTATATCCAAGAGCCTCAGAAATCGAATTCAGCCAGTTGCAGTTTGCTGAAGTTCAGGCACAATGTTGTGTCAAGGATTGCATTCTCTATCATTATTTAAGGCTCTTAGACCTTTCTTAAGCTTCTTACCCCTGTTAAGAATTCTTCCTTTCTCCCTTCTGTATGGGCCAACCTTCTTCCCTCCAAGATCAGTTCACTTCTCTCCTCTGAATTCCAGTCAACTGCATGAATATTTGATTCTTACCAAATGCTATTTGCACACACATAACTATGTACATAGGTGTTTATGTGTATCTGTTCTCTCCAATTACATTATTAGGATTCCCTGAAGGCAGTGATTATTTTTCTTTTAGTGTTACTATTGGAAAAGACTCATTAGAAAAGACTCTGATGCTGGGAAAGATAGAAGGCAGGAGGAGAAGGGGACAACAGAGGCCGAGATGGTTGGATGGCATCACTGACTCAATGGACATAAGTTTGAGCAAACTCCAGGAGACAGTGAAAGACAGGGAAGCCTGGCCTGCTGCAGTCCATGGGGTCGCAAAGAGTCAGACAGGACTGAGTGACCTAACAATAAGTATTACTATACTCAGGACAATGCCTTTGCAAGCATTCAAGAAACTGCAGGTTGGTTGTAAATTGTTTTTTCATTAACACACTTTCTAACTAACTTAATCTCTGCAAAAAATAGTCAGTTTCACATTTACCAAAAAGCAAAAACAAGAGTTCTCTAGCCACTCTCCATTGACCTCCCCATGGCTGCCCTCACAGAGATAAATGGAACTATAACTACAACCATGATTCATAATTAACCAGATTGTATATTAAATCTAAAAATGTAAAAATGGAATTATGCTTGGGTGCTCATCAGCATACAAAATTAATTTTCTTCAGCTCATCTAAGCTTTATGCCTACTGTGTGCCAAACACAGTACTTGATAATAAAGGAACTAAATTTTCCTTCCTAATTTTACTAAAGCACTAAAGAATAATGACTGGTCCTCTTTGCCAAATGCCACGCCCCTTTGACCTCTGTCATTGTCTCTGCTATTCATTTATAGGCAAGCTTCTTGCTTTCTAGTTCTGAATTAGATTCCTTCTGGCTGGGTGGAGTCTATTACTGGGGCCTGTGTTATATCACACATTGACAACTATATTTATATAGTTGAGAGGGGGAAAAAAAGCTGAAACATGTTTTTACACACTAGTAATAAATCTTGTTAAAGTAGACAGACAAGTCACTGTGTCTCCAAACCTCTACACCTCCCCAGCCCCCTCCTCACCAAATGCCACTTCGAGCTGGCTCATTAGCCCAAAGCAAACCATTTGCCGTAACAGCTTGTACATCTCCATGAAAAAGTGTTCCCAGCAAGTTTAAATATTAAAACTAATGTATTCAAATGGCTCCACCAATAAAATGGTCACAAATAGGAAAAGAGGTTATGCTTTCCAAAGTATCCATTACACATTAATAAATAATGCTGTTCATTCATGCGCCAATTAAAACAAACTCAGGCTGTCAAGTGAAGTTAGAAGCAAGCAGCTCAACGCTGTAATTGTTTTTCCAGGAAAACTCATGTTGTCAGATTAAGTGTGCCTGGTTGGGTTGCCCCTATTCTCTTCCTAACCCAACAGCCTATTTTTCTCCTCTCCAATTTAGTCTTTCTTTCTTAGGCTTTCTTTCCTCTTTGAGTCTTTGTTTTGGTTGCAGGTATTTGGGAAGCAGTTGAAGGTAATCACCCACTGTTTGCTGCTCCTTCCTGTCAGCGACAGGATCTCACTTCGCCCTACTGTTTGGATTTTTCTTTCCTTTTCTTTTTAAAGCAAGTGCTGGTGCTTCTTCCTCCACCAATGCTACTTTATTATCTCCTTTCTAGTATTGCTCAGCTCTCTTTAGTTCTTTTGCTTTCCCTGGCGGCCTCTGTCTTCTCAGAAAGGCTGCTAATCGACACTCAGAATGTGTGACATTAAAGATGGGGTGGATCTGCCACCCTGAGGATCTAGAGAGTAAGATAAAGTTGCCAGCATGAAAAGGAATCTTGACTGAATATATCACAGTCATGTGGCTTACGCTTAAAGACATTTCCTGGGCAGAGCCAGGAAAGGTCCCTCAGATGACAAAGTGTGACGCTTTGCCCTTGGGCAGAACAACTCCCAACAGCACCCCCACAAAGTCTGAGCATCATTGTACAAATGCCTTATCCAGCAGTGAACATTTTTTTTGCAGCCCAGCAAAGTAAGGAGCATCAATTGCACGTTTTGCTATAGAGCAATGCAACAAAATGATGCCTTCCAGCTTTTATGGCCAAACAAACACAAATGATGTAATTGGGAAAAGCTGTCTCCAAATAGGAGGGAAAAAATAAAGGGCTGTCTTTTGAGCTGGGGTGATGACCACCATTCGAGGAACTGGGATCAAAGCTCCAGCCAGACATCAAAGCCCATTTGAGTCTAATGCCAGAAGAGCCACAGTGAATTAAACTTCATATATAAACTAATTATAGCTTGACCCCCACAATTAGGCTTCAGTGAGCACGTAGGGGAAAGAAAGCAGACATTGAAACAAAAGATCAAGAGAAAAGAAAGTTGGTAGCAAAACTGGGCAACATCATGGCCCTGACCACTTTACAAATCTTTTGAGGGCAGAGGGGAACCAGGGAATGGCAGCGGAAACAGCAACCTTGGACAATGCAGGTCTTGTCTGCAAGGCTATGAGACAGCTTCTTCTATTCTCACTGACTCGTACACAACCAGAGGCATCCTTATTCCTGGAAGAAAAGGTTATCATTTTGCTCTTTTTCAGCATCGTTAAAGTTCCCCTTCACCAGATTTCTCTTGAAGGAGTGAGCAGAAGGTGATTCCATGAAGTTTGGGGGAGAATTCCCAACACATCTGTCTGGCAGTGCCTGGCATTCCCTACAGTCAATCACAGTTGTCTATACCAACTTTGAACTTCAGTCCCTTAGCTCTGCCATTTCAGCTAGTCATCTTTTTTTTTTTTTTTTTTTTTTTTTTTAGTTGGGGGCTAATTACTTTACAATATTGTAGTAGTTTTTGCCATACATCGACATGAATCAGCCATGGATTCACATGTGCTCCCCCTCCCAAACACTCCTCCCACCTCCCTCCCCCTCCCATCCCTCAGTGTCATCCCAACGCTCCATCCCTGAGCATCCGTCCCATGCATAGAACATGGAATGGTGTTCTGCTTCACATATGACAATATATCAGCTAGTCATCTTTATAGATGAAATGTGTAGCACAGCAATTGTGCAAATTCCCTAGAACTACCTACTCTGGTACTAACACCATGAGGTAAGACTACTTCATCCCCAGGCAAAATTTAAACGTGTTTCAGTTACAAGTAGCCTCCTTAAACAATTACATCGAGTAAATTTTACCCTTACTCTGATTTGTTGGGACCAGGCACCAATTTTTTGAAAGTCTCAACTGTATGAACTGGTAAACCATTGCATACCTGATGTGACAATCCATAGACTATTTTCAGTCGTATTTTTTTGTAGATAAACATTAGTGCTTTCTTAAAATCACAAAGTCCAAATTTATTACCTGAGTTTCTTAATTAAGAGAAAAAATTCAAAGCAGGCATTCTTATAAAAACAAATATATACCATCATTATTACATTACATCTCTTTGAGTGATTACTTATGTATTCAACAGATATTTGAGCAGCTAAGACATGTCTGGCACTGGGCATACACTGGTAAACAAATCAGATATAGTCCCTACCTTCTTGGAGCTTAAGGTCTAGGAGGAAAACTGGTACTAATTAAACAATTGCACACATTTGTGATATACACACACACACACACACACACACACACACATATGTATATATATATATCCGAATTGTGAAACAACTGCAAATTAGAAGGATGTGTAAATAATTTCATACTTTAAGAACAGAGGGAAAGGCATCAATATAAATTATCCTTGGATGCTAATATTTCTTTTAATCCTATCTAATTGTGTCATCTTAATGAGAAAATATAATTATTGATATTCTATTAAAAAATGGCACCCAGACTTCATTTTTCTTTTCTAAATAATATTTTCAAAACAGATATATTCTATGATTCTATCCAGAGAGTAATACTCAAATGAAATCAAACACACACACACACAATTGATCTTTATAAAAAATATTTTTACAGAGAAGAGAATTTTATATTTAACTTTGTATTATCTTTTTAAAAAATATTTGCTTAGAGCTACATTTGAAATGTCTATGGGGAGATACTTGCCCTATAGCAAAATAACTCAAAATTTTCATCTATCATCATTAAAGGTAATAACTAATGTATGTAATTAAACTTTAAGATAACTAATTTCCTTACAGATCTATTTATTACCTTTTCCTCAGAATAATCTGAGGAAGGAGAAAGCATCACTCCAATGCATGGTGTGTGCATGCTAAGTTGCTTCAGTCGTGTTCAACTTTTTGCGACCCTGTGGACTAGAGCCCACCAGGCTCCTCTGTCCATGGGATTCTCCAGGCAAAAATATTGAAGTGGGTTGCCGTGCTTCCAGAGGATCTTCCTAACCCAGGGAATCAAACCTGCATCTCCTGCATTGGCAGGCAGGTTCTTTACCAGTGAGCCACCAGGAAAGCCCTACTTTGAGCAATTTCCAGTTTGGTTTTCCCAACCATTTCTACACCAGCAAAAGGAAATACCAGGTGATGCTCTGCGGGGACCGCTCTGGGTTATTCAGGTGAACAAGGCTTTTGCTTTAGGATTTAGACAGTAGACCCAGTTGTTTCATTTCCTTTGCTCCTATGAACTAGGTCCCTCTGAGACTAGGGAGAAACTGAACCAGAACTCACAACAAGAAACCCCTCTGAGTTCTTGGCCTGTGTTTGCCTCCAAGGCCCACAAAGCCACTTTAATTAAGATTCCTCGGTGGCCTGGGGACCCCTGTGGAAAAGCCCAGAATGCCATTATCGCCCCCTGAGCGGCTGAAAGTGCTGACTGTCGCTGCCTTCGCCGCCGCCGGAGGCTTAGGTGGCCTCGCCCCACGGGGAGCCGTTTCCTCTAATCCCGCTGCACCTCTGTGGAGCGCCCACCGTGTGAAGAGTAGCACATCCACTTCAAACAGAAATCGGGCCTCGTCTGTTTGGGCTGAGGGGAAGGCTGGGGGTGGTGAGGAGCCGCAGATTCAAAGCGAAATCAGCTGGGATGACAGGCAGTGGCTCCAGCCCCCAGAGACTGAAGCGGCGACAGGAGGCCTAGGGGCTTCCATCTCTCTCTGCACCCTGGGGGGCTCTCCCTCCAGGGGCCGGGACTCTTTGAAGTCGGGGAGGATGGTTTTGACAACAGATGGGATAATTCACTTCTGTTCAGTTTGGTCCATGCAGACCAAATAAATCCAAACAGAATGGGGGAAGTTTTGCCTCATGACAAAGAAATGCTGCCATTTTGTTACACCCAACCATTCCCCATCCCAGGCCACATGGAGGAATTTGGTTGACCCTCTGTAGCCTTTAATAGATGGTGTTTGCACAGAAGAAAGCATCTGATTCTACCATAGCACTTAACTATTGTGGTGAGAGGATTTCACCGAGGGACAGGACAGGCCAGATTTGAACTCCAGCTGCACCACACTCCATGGTGTGGTAATGCTCAGCGTACACTTGATGTTGCCAGCTTGGACCTCTCAGCCTCCTTTTTCTCATGTGTAAAATGGGCCTTATTATCTAACCTTAAAGAGAGGTGGTGAAATGTCTGGAAATCAATGTTGGTTACCCCCAAAGTCCCAAATGTTATGCTTCCATGTTCACACCCACACAGTGAAGGGACATTTAAGGGCATTCCTCTCAGAGACAAATTATCATTAACCATTGGTTTGCCAGTTTTCTCTATCTGTCTTTGAAGTGTTTCCTAAAGCATACATGTCATATTGCTTTTAGAACACTTTATCTGATTTTGAACTAGGTCTGAGAGAGACTTTTGAAGGGTAAGCACTATGATTTCACCCACCAGCACTTGGGGCTGCCAAGATTAAACACGGGGATCCTGTCCTTAGAAACCATATGGACCAGGAGAGCAAGATGGTATGCAGGAAAGAGCATACATAAGCTTTGACCAGCATTCAGCTCCTTAAAAAGTCCTTTAACCTCTCTGAGCCTCAATTGCCTCATTTGTAAAATGCGATCACAGTTGGTTCACAGATAGTGTGTGAAGGATTGGTTCATAGTAAGTACTGAAGAACTGTTGACTTCTTTCTTAGCCTTCGTCATTTGTCAGAAGTTATTATTTAGGTAATGAAGTTTATTTGGCCCCTTCTTTTTTTAGCATGGCTTCTGATTATGAAAAATTTAAAGACACAAAAGTAGAGAGAATTAATGACTTCTCATGAAACTGTCACCCAGGTTAACAATTATAAAAAGATTATGAACAGAGCACATTTAGAAATTAATGTTTTGATAATTTGGGGGTCAACAGATATAAAATAGAGTTACAGATTAGAGCTATATTCCCATCTTTAGGTTAATGCCAGGCATATAATAAGCACTCAACACATACTAGATATTGTTATCACTGTTATCAACTACTTTTTTCTAAATGTACCCCAAAACTTTTTACAGACCTTATATAATACACCTTGCATCCAAAAAGCACAAAGAATTTCCCATAGTCCTTACACTACACCTTGACATGGGGAGATGAAGTTACTCTGAAGAAAAAGCAGTGGAGTGATTCTCCCAACCTCTCAACCCCAGTTACCGGTCCCGTGGTTCTTGTTCTTGTGCACCAATGACTTTTCCTCATGCTCTGTCTCACCTGCTGAGCTTGGCAGTGAGCTTCTTGAGAGCTGGATTCATGCCTGATGCAGCTTTACCTCTCCAGGAAAGTGGCCCGACTGGGTGAGTGCCTAATGCTCATAGAGTCTGGAACAAAGTACTATTAGGAAAAGAACTAGTTAAGCCAAATTAGCTTGAAAATTAGTTAAAGCATCCCCAATGTCTAGACTGAGTTTCCTTTATTTGGGTTAGAGAGCTCTTTTTTATTAATAACTAAATCTACTATGTTGCATAGATTAAACTTAACAGACCCTTTTGGCCATTATACATAGAAACACTGAAGCCAAGAATGCAAATTCAAAAACTCAGAAGTAAATTCTTGGCTTAATTAATGTTGCCTCTTAATTCAATTTGACTTTAAACTCCTCAAGGGCAGGGACAAATCCTTCTTCCTTTCTAACTCCCCTAGAACAAAGTCAGATACAAAGCAGATACTCAACAAATGTTTGTTTAATTCAATTGCTTTTCAAGGTAGACTGAGATGGAATCCCCCATCTGTGACAGACTGTCTTTGGAAAAATTCTATAAATAGTTATTTAGAAACAAAAATGGGTACTTTTTCAGTCTGCTTCACTTTCAGAAACATCTTTTGTAAGTTTGTATCTTTTAGGCAAATATTGAGGAAACAGGAAAAAGAGAAACTATTCCATTTCAGAAAAGATAAGAATAAAGTCTAATAAAGACAAAAGGCATTTGGGGTCAGTAGAGTTAAAACAAACTCAGACTGCCCAGCTTGTTTGAAGTTGACAAGAAGCAGAGAATGACCCATTGGTCCATGATGCAGCACAAAGCAACTTAATCAGCATTTCATCAATGAGGTGACACCATGGGGTAGCCCAGCTAGGACAAGTGGCCACTGTGTAAAAAGCCCTGGCTATTCTTACCCAAAGAGCGTTTCTACCTGAGCACATCTTTGGGTGTTTGTGTGTCTATGTGTAAGGATAAGGAATGCCAGGGGCTATCACTAGTGTGGTGTCCATGCTTTCTCAATGCTGCCTTGTAATGGAATTCCTATGAAGATTCCTAAAAAAAATCGTTTCACTTTACTTTGCTTTGTCATTAATACAAGTTTAGTCTTTCATGTTAGTCTGCAGCACCTCACAGAGTCCTAAGCGCCCATGAGGAGTTTAATAAATGTTGAAATGGATAGGTGCAAGGGGTAGAAATCGCTAATGCAATATTAAACAAATGCATTTCCACTGAAGACATTCTTTGGTGAGGGCTCTTCTAACTGAAAATAGTTCCTTTCCTATGATATAGCTTACATGTGGAATCTAAAAAAAATGACACAAATGAATTTATTTAAAAAACAGAAATAGACTCACAGACATAGAACACAAACTTGTGGTTACCAAAGGGAGCAGGGGAGGGATAAATTAGGAGTTTGGGATTAAAATCTATACACTACTACACATAAAATAGTTAACCAACAAGGACCTACTGTATAGCACAGGAAAATCTACTCAATGTTTTGTAACCTAATTTGCAAGTTCAGTTCAGTTCAGTCGCTCAGTCGTGTCTGACTCTTTGCGACCCCATGAACTGCAGCACGCCAGGCCTCCCTGTCCATCACCAACTCCCGGAGTCTACCCAAACCCATGTCCATCGAGTCAGTGATGCCATCCAACCATCTCATCGTCTGTTGTCCCCTTCTCCTCCTGCCCCCAATCCTTCCCAGCATTAGGGTCTTTTCCAATGAGTCAACTCTTCTCATGAGGTGGCCAAAGTATTGGTGTTTCAGCTTCAACATCAGTCCTTCCAATGAGCACCCAGGACTGATCTCCTTTAGGGTGGACTGGTTGGATGTTATTATATATATACATACATACATATATACGTATAACTGAGTCATTTGCTATACACCTAAAACTAACACAACATTGTAAGTTGACTATATTTCCATAAAAATTAAAAAAAAAAAATGATTCCTTTCTAAGGATGGCTGTATGTGAGCCCACTTCTCTGAGTGCAGAAGGTTTTACATTAAAAACTATTCCAGTACCCAGCCCTTCTATCCTACTCAACCTGCAGCTGAAAAGACGCAAACTGATGCTGGGCTCTTCCCAGGATTCTTCCAAGGCAGCCAGGATCTTACCTTGCCAACTTCTGTGGCTGCAGCTGCTTCTGTCAACACAAAGGGAGGGAAACCTGGGTCTGCTCGATGGGTGTCCCTTTAAGCATCAGGCTGCCCCCTGCACCTGGGAAATTTCACTGGCTCAGGAGAAGCAACACACAACGCCCAGAGTTTATAAGTACACCTTTTCCTTTCCCATTTTAGTTCATTTCCACATCAAAGAATCAAGTTTCTCTATTTTCGATACAGCTGAGGCCATTTTAGAATTACAATGCATACCTCTCTCTTAATCTGTACCAATGATGTCTTCAGACACTGTCCAAAAACCATGTCACCCTCTCTTTTCTCTCTCCTTCCTTTTTAAATATCCCTTCTCCTCTGCAGACCCTAAATAAGCATCTTGGCAATGGAAAGCAGCAGAAATTAAAGTGGCTCTTTGGCACATCATATCCTATTGAAGAAACACAGAAAACTGAGAGCTGTTTAGCATGTGACCCAAGTGGGGACTTTGTTAATAATCCAAGAAGGGAAGAATGCAGATAATGTTCCTACGCATCACTAGGTAATTGCTTAAATTCTCGGTCTTTACAAAAAGTTTGTCATCCGATCTAATTTGTCTTCTAAGAAAGAGAGAAATTAGTTCTTTACCTTTCCTCCCTCATCACAAAGAACAAAACCCCAAAGCTAGATAATGATGCTTCAAACCCCTGTATATCCCTTCTGCACCCTGTGTCCTGACTGGGAGCCTATCAGAAGAATGTGAATAACGAGGCTACATCTTCTATTGACCCAGTTGTTTATAAACAAAGGTATTCCTTCTAGGAAAGGCAACGACATTTAAATCGCTGAAAATTATCAGCCTCAACTCACCTAAATTTCATCGCAGTGCTACTCATTCAGGAAATGGGAACCATGAGAAGTTTCCCTTTTTTAAAATTGCCTCCAGATGTGGCATACAAAGAATCTTTATTAAAACATCACACAGTAGCCAATACCCTACAATTTTTTCTTCTGTCCCTTTAGTCAGAAGACAAATAACAAACCACCGATCATAGAAAAAGAGCTCTCGGTGTTGTCTGGGAACACTTTAAAAGTTGCAAAGGCCCTCACCTGCCCCCAGAGACTCCAGCCACTTTACCCTGCCTAATCTTTACCCTGCCTAATCATACACTTAACACATTATTACACTATATACTTATTTATGATGTTCATTATTTATTGCTTGTCTCTCTTGCTAGAATGTATGCTCCATAAAAGCAAGAATCTTTGTTTTGTTCTCTGATACATCCCAAGGGCTTAGAACTGTGTCTGGCACACTGTGGTGGCTCAAATAAATATCTGCTGAGTGAATGAATGCATGAGTCCATCTGTCAATTAAAAAAAATTTTTTTTAGGTTTTATTGGAATATAATTAATTTATAGTGTTGTGTTTGGCAGTTCTTATTAGGTCAAAATCTCTAGGCCTCAATTCAAAAGTGGCACAAATTTCCTATTCCACACAACTATCAGAAGGATAATCCCAATCTTAATTCCAGATACACTTTGTTTTACCCCGTTTACCCTGCTTTTCTTCTGAGAATATCTATTTTTGTCAATGACAACACCATCTACTGTCCTAACACTAAAAGTCTTACTCCGTTACACTTCTCTCTTCTTCATCCCTCAGATCACTAAGTCATCAGATTCCTGAAGATGCTTCCTTTCAAATCTCTCTCCAATTTGTCCCTTCCTCTCTATTCTCATTGCCTCTGTCTACACAATTATCACCTCAAATAGGTTCCTAATTGACCCCTTAGCCTCCACAGTCTCTCCCCCCTACAGGTCCTTTTGCACATCATAAGCATCATTTTGATCACATCAGTCCTCTTCCGAAGCCAGCTGTGATCTGGCCGACCTAGCAAACCTGGCCTTTCTGAGTGGTCAAATGGGCAGGAGTTAAAGTCTTCAAGAAATAGGAAGTATTGCATAGGCAAATGAGCTATGATATGTAGGGGGAGGGGAGAGGATCACAACTGTCAGGCTACTGAACTTGAACCCCATCCTGGAGACTGACTGGAAACAGAATTTGTGGTCTATTCCAAGATATTTCTGACTATCAATTCAGACCAGTTGTCTACTATAGCTCTGGCAGTGTTGAAGGTGCTGGATATACAAAAGGGAATTGTTTTTCTTCTATTCTAGGGCAGGTTGAGAGAAAGCACCAAAGACCAGATACACTTTGTTATAACAAAGCCTCTGTCCTTGAGGTTACTTGGCCCCGGATCCTGATGCTGGGTAAGATTGAGGGCAAGAGAAGGGGGCAACAGAGGATGAGATGGTTGGATGGCATCACTGACTCAATGGACATGTTTGGGCAAACTGCAGGCGATAGTGAAAGACAGGGAAGGTTAGTGTGCTGCAGTCCATGGGGTCTCAAAGAGTCGGACACGACTTAGCAACTGAACAACAGATAATCTCAGATTTAAAATAAGCACGGTTAGCCAGGCTAGCCATCACTATGCCTGCTCTCTTACTCAAAGCTGCTACCGCTGAAGACGTGGACCATAGGTTAGTTAGGAAAAAGAAAAGAAATGTTTCTTATATGAGTCCACAAATTTTTTCTGTGAACAGCCAGATAGGAAATATTTTAACCTGTGGACCTTACGCTATTACAACAACTCAACTGTGACACAAAAGCAGCCACAGACAACACTTAGACAACTGGGCATGGCTGTGTTCCAAAAAAAACTTTATCTACAAAATCAGAGAGTAGGCAGATTTGGTCAGTTAGTCACTGATCTCTACTCTAAGATACTAGGATATTTCAAATCTAATGCTTTGTTTTAATTAGAGAAAGTATCATGGAGGAATGTAAAGACAATGGGTTTTGGAGTTCAGAAAACTAGAATGGAATTCCAACTTTACAACAAAACTTGGGGCCTTAGGAAAATAAACAGCAGTTTCATAATACATAAAATGAGAAGCCATATAGCATGGTGGCCTGTGGAGTCAGTCTACCTGGGTTCAAATCCCAGCTCTTCCAATTTCTACTTTTGTGATCTCTGGCAAGTTTCTTAATCTCTCTGAGCTTCAGTCTCTTCAGCTGTTTTCATGGGGATGAAAAATCAAGCCCTCCTCATTTTGAGGATTAAGGGAGATCATGCATATTAAGTGCCTGGAACAGAGTAAGCACTTAATAACTGTTAGCTATCATTATCGTTATTATTACTGTTATATTACTGTGACTTTCCTAAGGAGTGGCTATTGAGACATTAGACAAAAAAGCATTTGTTTTCTTCTTTCAGAGATTAAAAACAGAAAGGAGTTTTTCTGTTCTTACATTTTTCACGCAACTACAGGAAAATGAAGTCACCTTGTAAACCAGCCCCTGCTTTTTCAGATGATTGCCTGTAAGTGGATTTCAAATTCTGAAGATTATCATGCATAATGTATTATGCTTATGTAAGGATTAAAATTTTTCCATTGATTTTTCTCTTGCCTCCATCAAGGGCTTTGTTGGACGAGACTTCTTCTCAAGAGGAGGGTGCTTTTGCTTTTTCCAAATTGTGAGCACAAAGAATTTCTTTCAGGCTTTTAGTGTCTTTAAATCAACTAATGTGGTTTTTGTCTCCAATTACAACCAAGTGTAAATTCTCCAGTACACACTAGACTCCCATTCCCATGCTAGACATGAAAATGTCCCAATCCATTCAACACCACTAGGGGAAAACAGGACTGGATTTTGGGTGGCTCCCCCCAGAGCATCCTGTCCTCCTGACAATTAGTGCCAGAGCCTTAGGGAATCTTTTATTCCAGGGTCCTGTGACCAGAGTTTAATTATAATGTATGAATAATATTTCAAAGCACAAAAACTAGTAGATATTATATTTCACATTGTATGGCACGCGTCAAGAATAATACTGCTCTGAAGTCCTTAGCAAAGATGGTCTTACTTGAGTGAGAATCTGTAGAACCACTTTTATTGTCTATTGTCTTTATTAAAATGAATCTCAGGGGGACTACCCTGGTGGTCCAGTGGCTAACACTCTGTGCTCCCAATCCAGGGGGGCCCAGTTCGATCCCTGGCCAGGTAACTAGGTCCTGAATATTTCAACTAAGACCTGGCACAACGAAATAAATTAAAATAAAAAAAGATTCTTAGAAATTAATGACTCTTCACATAAAGATCCCTTAAGCCAGAGGTGTGGCCTGTTCCCTTGTGTTCATGTCACCACTAGTAAGCATAGTGTCCTTCTCCAGTCCTGCTTAGAGTGGCAGGCTGCATTTCAGGTTGTGTCAGACAATCCAAGTCACTGTATAGTTTGCTCTTTGTTAGAAGTAATCAGCCACAGGGGCAGAGGCGGTAAACAGTAATTAATATGCAAATTTGCGAGTAACTTACCTCTTGGTGCTGAGGCTTCTTTGTTTGTTTGCACAGTCGTGGACAAACTGGGGTTTGTCTTTGCCGTAATTAGCAGGATAAATATAAAATTATGACACTAATCGTTAGCTGGCTTTTTAAAAATGGTAGTATACTCCTGCTGTGCCTGAGATGCTGCAGCTCAGTAGGGGGTTCCTTCAAAAATGAATTTAAAAATGCCGAAATACCCATTTTAATTAAAAGGCAAACACTGAAATGAGTTTGTCACTTCAAAAATCATAGTTACCGGGCAACAAATCATCAATGCATATATTAACAATTAGTATTTGTACATCAGTCGAACTAATCTCAATGCAAAAAAAAAAAAATCACTTTTATAATAAAATTGAAGAGTAATATTTATTAAGTGCTCTGCACCAGGCACTATGCTAAGCACTTTTCTTGTATTATTTCAATGAATCCTTGCAGCAGACAGACTGGGTGGTGCTATTAATATCTACATACATGGAAGCCAATACTTTAAGACAGGTTTTCCTGAGACTGCTCTCTAATCGTGGTGTCCTCAAGATTATATTTGCAGCTCTCATTTCTTTTTTTTTCTGGTTCTAGAACTGGACATGGAACAACAGACTGGTTCCAAATAGGAAAAGGACTACGTCAAGGCTGTATATTGTCACCCTGCTTATTTAACTTACATGCAGAGTACATCATGAGAAACGCCGGGCTGGAAGAAACACAAGCTGGAATCAAGATTGCTGGGAGAAATATCAATAACCTCAGGTATGCAGATGACACCACCCTTATGGCAGAAAGCGAAGAACTAAAGAGCCTCTTGATGAAAGTGAAAGAGGAGAGTGAAAAAGTTGGCTTAAAGCTCAACGTTCAGAAAACTAAGATCATGGCATCTGTTCCCATAACTTCATGGGAAATAGATGGGGAAACAATGGAAAGTGTCAGACTTCATTTTTTTGGGCTCCAAAATCACTGCAGATGGTGATTGCAGCCAGGAAATTAAAAGACGCTTACTCCTTGGAAGGAAAGTTATGACCAGCCTAGATAGCATATTAAAAAGCAGAGACGTTACTTTGCCAACAAAGGTCCGTCTAGTCAAGGCTATGGTTTTTCCAGTGGTCATGTATGGATGTGAGAGTTGGACGGTGAAGAAAGCTGAGTGCCTAAGAATTGATGCTTTTAAACTGTGGTGTTGGAGAAGACTCTTGAGAGTCCCTTGGACTGCAAGGAGATCCAACCAGTCCATCCTAAAGGAGATCAGTCCTGAGTGTTCATTGGAAGGACTGATGTTGAAGCTGAAACTCCAATACTTTGGCCACCTCATGTGAAGAGTTGACTCATTGGAAAAGATCCTAATGCTGGGAAGGATTGAGGGCAGGAGGAGAAGGGGACGACAGAGGATGAGATGGCTGGATGGCATCACCGACGTGATGGACATGGGTTTGGGTAGACTCCGGGAGTTGGTGATGGATAGGGAGGCCTGGCGTGCTGCGATTCATGGGGTCACAAAGAGTCGGACACGACTGAGCTACTGAACTGAACTGAACTACTTTAAGAATTTTTACCATTTGGCTGCTTTCAACTGATTCTTCACCACATACTGATGATGGCCTAAACCTGATCTCTAGCGCTAACCTGTGCCTCCTTCATTCTAGTCCTCATCAGTCATGTGTCTGCTTCCAAGTAAAGCCCACATTCCTTAGCTTTACTGATATGGAAGGCTTCCCTCAACCTGGCCAGCTAATTTCCATCTTTTATTTCCCATTTTATTCTTGCATTATTTAACTAGGCTCCCATTATTTAGTGCTAATTGGCAAAATTATTATACTTGTTCCTGGGGGTGAACAAGAACAAGGAAAGAGTGAAAGTTTTAAAAAGCACCAGTTCTCAAGGAGGTTCTGGTGAGAGTTCAAAAGAAGCAGTGATCAATTTCTAAACTAATATGTGATTGCCCTGATTGTCGAGAAGTAGGTATAGGAACCCGGTGTTTCTCTCTTTTGGTACCACAGCTCAGGGTCTTAGATACCGTGTATGGATGGCATGATGCCACAAAACCCTTGGCAATGGTTTTCTTCCAACTCGATGCATATGTCCCTGAAGTTCTTCCTTTCCAAGTCTCAGCTGTAAGTTTCCTCTCTCAAAAAGCCCTGCTTCTCCCAAGCAAATGAGGCATCCTTCTGCCTCATTCCCACTACAGCCTTCCTTTGACAATTATAATATGATATCACACCATAGTGTAATCTTGTGTTTGCCTGGCTGTCTACCCACTGAACTGTGGACACCTTGAGGTTAGAAACTGGATCCTTCCCCCTTTATGTCTCCCACTTCTAGAACAGTGCTAGCACCTAATTGGCACCGGTTGCTCTTTGCAAGCAGCCAGACAGTGTCAGACCTGCTAACAAAGTCAGAAAGTGCCTTCAGAGAGGAAATTAACAATTCAAAGCAGAGCCCAGTTGAGAAGGAACCTGGAGGAGTCGCTGGGGAAAAGCTACCTCCAGGCTGGCCTGAGCAAATGATCCCCAAACCTCCAGCTTATTACTGAGGGCTGGGAATGGGAGAGGCTGCCAAAGAAAGCGGAGAAGGCAATGGCACCCCACTCCAGTACTCTTGCCTGGAAAATCCCATGGACGGAGGAGCCTGGTAGGCTACAGTCCATGGGGTTGCTAAGAGTCGGACACGACTGAGCGACTTCACTTTCACTTTTCACTTTCATGCATTGGAGGAGGAAATGGCAACCCACTCCAGTTTTCTTGCCTGGAGAGTCCCAGGGACGGCGGAGCCTGGTGGGCTGCCATCTATGGGGTCGCACAGAGTCGGATATGACTGAAGCGACTTAGCAGCAGCAGCAGCAGCAGCCAAAGAAAGGCTTGGCAAAATGACTTTATAAACTGCTCCATTCCAGGACTTTCTGAAACAAAATACCCCAGGTACTGCCCTTTGAATCTGGCAACTTCAGGCAGGTTCTTTGGGAAGAGAAGTAGTAATATTTATTCTACTCTTTTAAGAGATAGTGAAATAATGGTGCTACTGGAAGGCAACTTCCTCGATACTGCCACAGTAGCCATTAGAGGTCTATAAAACTTGACCTCGGTGGATGCTCAAAGGGATCCACAGCCAGAGTACTGTGAGGCCTCTTTCTGGCATTGTCTGTGGCTCCAGACAGACATCATGAAGGGCCACAGACAGTCAAGGCAGGAGGCAAAAGAAGGTGTTATGAGAAGGCAAGCATCCCTGGGTTTTCAATGTGCCTTCAACCTCCCACTGTTCCCCTTATAAGACCCTCTCTCATCAGTCACAGAAAAGCACCACAGCATCAGTTATTCTCAAAGGATGGGTGAGTGTCCCCAAAACACACACTGCAGGGGTACAGACTGGAAAATCCTGAGTTATTCTGCCGACACTAATAGGACAATACCTCTAACCTCCCAGAAGTGATGTAGACACGTCAATCGTCCCATTTTCTGTACTTCTACTCTAGCTCTTTCTAAAGCCTTTGTGCAGGATGCTGGGTCTAATGGGCTAGGGACCCAGGAGGAGCAGAGGCTCTTTAAAAGCAGGCAGTTATTGGACCAGCTCCTGCTGTCCAGTAAGAGCAAACTCCAGGACAAGGCTACTTTTATCATTTTACTTTTTGGTACTCCACAAGAAAGCTCATATTTTTTGTTGTTTTTTGTTTTGTTCTTGTTTTTGGCTGTGCTGCACAGCACATGGGGTCTTAGTTCCATGACCGGGAATTGAACCCAGCGCCCCCTGCACTGGAAACACAAAGTCTTAACCCCTGCACTGCCAGGGATATCCCAAAGTTCATTTTTAAAAAGAGGGAGGCTTCTGTTGTTTATAAAGGAAAATAAATGAATAAAAGAAGGTTGGCTCTAACCTCAGTCATGAGTCAGGCAGTCAAGTTTAGTGGCTTAGAGCAGGGATTCAGAACCAAATAATCAGAGCTGGATCCTGGGTTGGTTATTTACTTGCTGCACAACCTTGAGAAAGTAAATAAAAATTTCCAGCTAGCTCAAATGGTTAAGAATCTGCCTGCAATGCAGGAGACCTGTGTTCAATCCCTGGGTCGGGAAGATCCCCTGGAGAAGGGCATGCCTATCCATCCACTCTAGTGTTCTTGCGTGGAGAATTCCATGGACAGAGAAGCCTAGTGGGCTCCAGTCCATTGGGTCACAAAGAGTCAGACATGACTGAGCAACTAAAACACGACCTTGAGCAAGCTTCTCAATTTCCGTTCCCTGTTCCTTGGTCTCTTTACTTTTAACATATGATTAACGATCATACTGACCTCAAAGAGTCATTGTGAAGATTCAATGAGTTAATGTATGTGCAGTGTTGAGGACAGTACTGGGACACAGTAAGTGCTGTGTATTTCCTTGTATTATCACTAAAATGTGGCCTCCACGAGGATGAGAATTTTTGCTATTTTGTTCATTTCTGCATCCCAAGCACCTAAACCAGTCCCTGGCACACAGAAAGTATTCCGTGAATAATCGTTTGAATGGATCTAATGAATATATCTGGCTGCCGTTATTCCTTGCAGCTTTTCATGTTTTAACTGTCCCCTGGCCTCACTCAGGTCCTCTGGTGTCCTGCAGCCTGTAAAGGTTGTGTGCAGCCTGGGAGAAGTAGCACTGCAATGAAAAGGGTGAGACAAGTTCAGAGACCAGCTCTGTCCCTCCTTTATCTGTGGTCTCCGCTTCTCCGAACTATGAATGTGAGAGTTGGAACCAGAAGATTCGCATATATGTCTCAGACAGGAGACTGCCCATGAAAGACAACTGACCACAGACTAGAGACAAAACCGGGTGGCTTAGCTGGTAAAAACAGGTAGGCTCACAGAGTCCCGCTCCCAGGAAATGAGTGTTCAACCATAAAAATGTTCCAAAGGGCCATCAAATATTATTCTAAAAATCTGTAATTCTTCTCTCGAATTATAGTATGCTGCTTCTTTGGACATGACTGACACGACTTAGCAGCAGCAGCAGCAGCAGCAGCAGCTTCTTCATCACAAACGCTTGTATGTCTTATGATTTTCACTCTAAATGGGTGAAAAAAAGGGGTACTGACCTGAAAATTGCTATGCTCCTCTGAAAACCTTGAAACCCTGTGGACTCTGTGTGGCCACAGAAGGGATGCTCATCACTGCAGCCCCTCACCTGGGAAAGAAGCAGGTCTGTAAAACAGCACACTCAACATTCAGTATTGTCAGCTCAGTGAAACTACATGTATCAGCACTCAGATTCGATTGTTTACATCATGATAATTACTACAAGAGGGAAGACAGCATTGAAGGGTGCCTGTGCGGTTGACACATATGACCAATGAAGAGCCCACACCACACACTGAGCACACGCTGAGCCTCTCACCTGGCATCACAAAGAAACTGAGGCAGGACCCGAACTATCACTGGTGGTGTGGCAAGCATTACTGAACACGGGGCTAATGGAACTCCTTGCTGGACAATCTCATGTTACTTAGGCCCAGTAAAGCATCCAGTCTCCACTCTTCCCTTGTCACAAGCTAAACTTGACCTGTGGGATTAAGGTAATGACTTACTCCAAGAAAGCCTCAAATCATTTCTGAAATTTACACAGCTCTGCTCTGGGAGACAGGGAATTTTCCTTGAGTCTAGAGCTGTTGGTCTTTCCTCTAAGGTATGATACTTATGCCTCACAGGACTTCAGCATGCACCCACTCAGCTCTTCATAAAACAAAGCTTCCTTCCTATCTGACACAATGTTGGCTCTCCAGATCCAAGCAAGTATTAGCAGTTCAAGTGGTTTATTCTCTGAACCCAGTGAGACCTTGTTTAGCATTTCAGCCTGGTCTAAACAGTCCTGATCTTCCCTCTTGGCTCAGTGGTAAAGAATTCATCTGCGATACAGAAGGTACAGGAGATGCAGGTTTGATCCCTGGCAGGAAGATTCCCTGGAGGACGGCATGGCAACCCATTCCAGTATTTTTGCCAGGAAAATCCCATGGACAGAAGATCCTGGGTGGGGCTACAGTCCATGAGGTCACAAAGAATCAGTCGTGGCTGAGCACGCACACAAACAGTTCTGACCTAGTTTCTTCCACATTTGGAGATTATCAGTCCTTTTCTTAAGAACAGATTTCAGTTATGAGCTCTGGTTTAAGAGGAAGTTATTCTATTTGCTACCTGTTGGCCTTCCAGCCTCTTGCTGAACCTCCTTCCATCTGCTCTGAATTCTATTTGGCACCCTTTGAATATTCATTCTTTCATTCAGTGAACCATCACGGGGCACCTATTGAGAGTCATACATTAGGTATGCATTATACATGACACTGAAAAATACAGGCACTGATGTCTTTCTGGTGGCCACTATCTCAGCAGCTGCTCCTTCATCTCAATCCTCCTTGACATCAGTAGTCTAACGTTTACTTTACCTCCTCATTATTTGTATTATGTTAATAATATATACTCACCACAAAACAAATAAGAAATACAGAAAAGGAGAAAAGAAAAAAGAACTGAAACTTGAAATCATTTGATTATTACTTTTCCTTTCCAGGTAAGCAGATATCATATCATAATACCAGATACAACATAAAAGGGGGGGCAAATGTATTTTTGTTTCTTCATGTAACTTTTTGTTTGAAAGTAATTCTAAACTCACAGAAAGTGGCAAAAATAGTACCCTTCACTTGTTTTTCTCCAGTCATCATCCTACATAACTATAGTGCTGCTGCTGCTGCTGCTAAGTTGCTTCAGTCGTGTCTGACTCTGTGTGACCCTATGGACAGCAGCCCACCAGGCTCCCCTGTCCACGGGATTCTCCAGGCAAGAATACTGGAGTGGGTTGCCATTTAGTTGTCCTTCTCCCAACTATAGTGCAATAAAACAAAAATAAACAATTTACCAAACAAAGTGTTCAAAACATTGGCAACTACAGTGTGATATCAAAACCAGGAAATTGCACTCGTGTGTGTGTGTTCTATGTAAACTTATCACCTGTGTAGATTCATATAATCCCTACCACAATACACAAGATGTAAAACTGCTTCATCACCATAAGGAGCTTCCTCATGCTATTTCTTTATGGTTGCACTCACCCGTCTCTAACCTTGGGTTAATATCAATGTTTTACATACCTGTAATTTTGTCTTTTTGAGAATATGATAGAAACATAATCATGCAGTATGTTACCTATTTAGATTAGCTTTTTAAATTCAGCATAATGCTCTTGAGGTCTGTCCAAGTTGTTGCATGGATCAATACTTCATTCTTTTCTTTTGTGAGTACTATTCCATGGTAAGGATGTACCACAGCTTGTTCAATCATTGAAGGACATTGAGGTTGTTTCTGACTTTTATCTTTTACAAAGAAAACTTCTATATAAACATCCATGTTTATGTCTCGATTTGACCATAAGTTTTTATTTCTCTGGGATAAGTGACAATTGCTGGGTTGTATGGTAAATGCATTTTTAGTTTGATAAGAACCTACCAAACTGTTTTCCAGAATGGCTGTGTCAGAAATCTAGTTTCTCCACATTCTCACCAGCATTTGGTATTGTCACTATTTTTATTTTATCTGTTCTAAGTAAAGGTATTTTTATAATTTACAATGTTGTGCCAATCTCTGCTGTACAGAGTAAAGGCATTTTTAATAGCAACAGTATCTCATAAAGCATGGAGATAAACACAATGAAACTTAACTTCCTAACTACTTTACTAAAAAAGACTAATTTAATTTCAAAAATACAAGATTTACTTGATGCTTATATCAGATTCTACCTCTTTAAATACTGGAGTGGGTAGCCTTTCCCTTCTCCAGGGGATCTTCCCAACCCAGGGATTGAACCCAGGTCTCCCACACTGCAGGCAGATTCTTTACTACCTGAGCCACAAGGGAAACCCAAGAATACTGGAGTGGGTAGCCTGTCCCTTCTCCAGGGGATCTTCCCAACACAGGAATCAAACCAGAGTCTCCTGCATTGCAGGTGGATTCTTTACCAACTAAGCTATCAGGGAAGTCCATTTAAATATTACTTTAGCTTTTTTATCTAAAATGGTAACAGAAGAGCTCAGCCTGGCATGGAAAATTAAATCATAAAGTTTCACATTATAAGAACATGAACAGTGTACAAGGTTTAAGGATAGATCCTATAATACTGATGACCAGAGCTTGTGTTCTTCATCTGAAGGATGTCTCTATGTTTCATTTTGCTTGGGACTGTCATGGTTTATGCCTGTTGTCCAGTATCTATGTGCTTTAGTGTTTTTTTTTTCAGAATTTTTAATTTTTAAGCAAAGTATAATTAGCAATTGCTGCATTAAAATAAGCTGAAGTATATTTAAGAGACCTGTGGCAGAGCCAGAGAAATGCTGGGGTTGGTGGAAACTTAAGACATAGAGGCATACTACTGTAACATATGTGAGAAGGTCTAGAAATTAAGTTCTTACACGGTAGTTTGGCCACTTATTGTAAATGTACAACTATTTATTTTATTGATGACATGTTTATACTGCAGTATTCACTGACAGCAATTCATTGATAGCAATGAATTCAGTAGGACTGAAGGAGTATATTTTGTGGAAAAATTAAGTACTAAACATCCAAGAAAGTTGATGATGAACATGTTTCTTAGATGAAGCATTGATTGACATTTATCATTCTCCATAGGGGTCACAGTGATATCACTGACCACTTAAGAGCCAGAAGACTAAATATACCGAGGAAGCATCAGTATCAATGCTTACTAGTTATTTTAAGAAGAATGCACTGGGGAAAAAAGTTAGCCACTAAAGCTTCAGAAGGTACATTTACACTCACTCACTATGTGAAGTATGTGTTTATATCATGTTTAAATCAAATGATGGTTCTTCTAAATACATTTTAATATGTTTTCAATTTCAACTTTTCTTCTGTACATAGAAAAAGTAAAACCACCAGTTTTATGTTAGTTTCATCATTTACTTCAAATAGGAAAATATTTTAATTGCAACACTGGTTCAATGTTTTTCATCCAATTCATGTAATCAAATCAGATGTTTTAGATGTTGATTCCTCCATTCCTGATATTGTTGTGAACGATACTGAAAATTCTGTTTAAAAGTTTGACATTTAAAATAAAAAATTTTGGTGATAATAATTGAGTTTTGATGGAGTAGAACATCATGGTAAAGTGTTCTTCAATGATGAAACAGAATGTGTAAGAATTAGTGTAGCGCTCACATGATTTATGCTGTGCTGTGCTTAGTTGCTCAGTCGTATCCGACTCTTTGCGACCCCATGGACTGTAGCCCACCAGGCTCCTCTGTCCATGGGGATTCTCCAGGCAAGAATGCTGGAGAGAGTTGCCATGCCCTCCTGCAGGAGATCTTCCCAGCCCAGGGACTGAACCTGCATCTCCTGCATTGGCAGATGGATTCTTTACCATCTGAGCCACCAGGGAAGCCCCATATAATTTATAGTTATATCCAAATAAAAGAAGATTTAATTCACAAAATAGACAAATAAAATTACCTATACATAGCATTGGGCTTCCATGGTGGCTCGGTGGTAAAGAATTAGCCTGCTAATGGAGGAAACACGGGTTTGATCCCTGGATCAGGAAGATTCCCTGGAGAAGGAAACGGCAACCCACTCCAGTGTTCCTGCCTGGAAAATCCTGTGGACAGAAGAGCCTGGTGAGTTACACATTCCACAGGGTGGCAAAAGAGTCGGACATGACTTAATGACTAAATAACAGCACACAGCAGTACTGAACTACAACCTGATATGAAGACTTTAATGAGTTTTTACTTATAAAATTATTTGTTGAAATAAACTAAATAGTGACAAAAAGATAGTCTTTGTGAAAATATATGGGCTGAAATATTAAATTTGAAAATTTGAATTAAAAATTAATTAATTAATTTTAAAAGTAAAATTTAAATTGCAAATTTATTCTACTTAGCACAATTTGCTTGCTCTGAGCTTAACAAGCGCCTCAGCATTTGTAGGGAGTATTTTCTCAAACAAAAGCCAATTAAAGGTGTTAACAATTTTAAAATTTATTAACCTTAAAATGTAATCTTTAAGATGACTTTGAGCATTTGTCTGTGAATATTTAATTTAATAAGACCATTTTGAAAAAATATTCATCAGAATAATACAATCAGCATGGTTATTAGACAGAATACTATGAAACTAATGAAAGCACATTAACATATACTAAGACTAATTACTTAGATTGTATCATTTTTAAAGTTCAGAAATAAATATAAGTAACTTAATATTTTTCTTAATGTACATTGATATATTATTTTTATTCTATAGAAATAATTTCTTATTTGAAAATATTTTCTGAACAGACTTTATAGGTTTACCATAATAAAACCAATTGGTTGGTTGATGAATGTACATTTGGGTGACAAATTATGTAATCAGTCTATTCATAAGCCAGCATTTCATACTGAAGTTCAGCCCCAAAAGTGGACTGTAGCACATTCACACATACCCAGCTCAAATACACAGATGGTTTGATGGCTCATGTGGCTTTGAATTTGGTTATCCTAAGACTGAGTAATGGACTGACCACAGTACGTGGGCCACAACAACAATGGACAGAATGTCTCCAAGGATGTCTGCCACACACTGGAGGATTCTTCCTCCTTTGTGCAGAAAGAGGGAAATTCAGTAACAACAGTGGCTTTGACAGTCCCAAGAGGATAGCTCTGTTTTTCACTGTACATAGACCATAAGGGTAATAATGATGGTCTCCACTTCCATAAAGAGATGAAGAAAGGGATCTTAAACAGTCCTTAAATCCCACATTACCCAGGAAAGGAAGAGGGACATAGCCAAACCTTCTTCCATGGTAGCCCTCTGGCCGACCTTGCTTCACGTGATAATCTGACTACAACAGTCCAGACTGTTTGGTTCTAGTGGAGCCACTGAAAGATTTATACCAGGCTGCACCCCATAGAGATAGTCTTGGCACATTCTGGGACTAATTTGTAACTTCTCATAAACCCTTCCAGATTTAGAGAGCAGCAAGCATAGTGGAAGTAATGTAAGCATTGAAGCCAGATATCATTTCACCCGCTTTGTTCTCTTGAGCATCAGAACTCCTTAACTGTAAAATGAGAATGATAATAATAGTAACATGCACAAAAGAGAATAATTTGCTATTTAAAATACAACTATTCCTACTTCCATTCCTAGGGAAGGAGACAGTTTCTTAGGAATAGGTCAAATTTTGCCCAGTAGCATGTTTTGATGAGCACCCTGGGTATGGGCCACGGTTTAGAAAGATATCAGGGGGAAAAAGAGGAAATTATAGATAAACTAGATTTTAGTAGATATGGACAGAAATTTGAAGGAACTATTTATTCTGAGGTTCTCTTGCTGTGAGCTGCTGTGATCCCTAGACGCATGCCCTTCTATTATTACCCTAGGCACTCTAAGAAATGTGTAGTTCACCTGACTGCTTTGTAGGGGTGGTACTTGCAGAAATTCTAGGACAGTACTACCTTCATGGACACATGACGTGTACAGTCATACCCCCAAGCTTAGAAGGGCCACATGCTTGGTTTAATGTTCTGTCACCACCTTGAAATTCTTAAATCTTTTTGACCAAGTGCCTCCTTATTTTCCTCTTGCACTGGATCCTACAAATTATGTAGCCAGTCCTGTTGGACCTGTGTTCTCTTTTGGGGTCCATGGGTCTGTGGGACAGACAAGGGAAAAGCTCCAAAGGCCAGATATCAATGAGAGTGAGAATTCGGTAGGAACATGAAATCAGAGCTGGCAGTGACCACAAGAATCTATCCCAATCTTGGTGAGAAAATTGGATTTCCACAGATAATTAGGACATGCAAATCAATTTCATGTAAATTTCAAAGGAGAAGCCCGACATTACCTGTATTACACTAACAATATTAGATAAGGAATATTGCATGTAAGATGGCTAGAACATGATTATTCTCAATAACTGATTGGCATTTATTGTTATTTTAGGGTTATATTTGAATAGCAATGAGAAAGTGTGAAAAGTGTAAATATACATGCATACATGTGTACACAGACATGTGAGTACTCCTCTAATTCTCTCTTCCAAATAGTACATCTCCAAATCCACAAATTTTAGAATGGTGAGTTCTACAAAATCTGACACACATGTCACTTGCACTTTGAATGACACTCTTTAGTCTACTTGACTAAGGATTGATTTTATCCTGAAACACCTTTGCTTTTCCATTTGAGGTTGAAGAAAAGTCCTGCTAATAAACTCAGCTTTCTTTGCTCCCTGATATCCTCTCTCTCTCTTTAGTTGCTAAGTCGTGTCCAACTCTTGTGACCCCATGGACTATAGCCTACCAGGCTCCTCGGTCCATGGGATTCTCCAGGCAAGAATATTGGAGTGGGTTGCCATTTCCTTCTCCAGATAGCCCCTAGAAAGGAACAACTAAATATCCAAAATGACCACACTCACCTTTCACCTCCACTGGATCTAAAGTCACATTAATGTCAAAGTTGCCCAATGAGGGAAAACCCTCAAGCTCTCAAAATAGGGATCTTTTGACTTTGGGATATGATTCAGTGATGTAAATAGGTGACATGAGACATTTTCTTTAGTACTAACTTACATTAAAGTGCCCTGAATCATGAAAGAGTGGCTACTGGGTGCTCATGAGCCTCATTTCTGTTCTTATCCAGAAAGTGAATGTGGTAGGAAGAATTTAAAATGACCCCCCACTGAACCACACCCTTGAGTGTCAGTGGGACTTGTAACGTGCTTCTAACCAGTGTAACATGGAAAGGCAATGGGACAGCACTCCTATGGTTATTGTTATATGGCAAAAATGAAGTTATTTTTTTCATATGTAATCAGTGGACTTCAAACTAATCAAAAAGAGATTATCCTAGGTGGGCCTGATCAAACCAGGTGAGCTCCTCAAAAGAGAGCCTAGAGTTTAGAGATGCTGGCTTTGCAGAAGCAAGTGGTCATGAATTCTATAGCTGCAAGAAAATGAACTTCCAATAATTATACGTATCTGGAAGAGGACCCCAAGCTTCAGGTGAGACCTTAACCTCAGAGGGCACCTTAATTTCAGCTTTGTGAAACTGAGCAGAGAAGTCAGCTAGGCAGTGCCTGTAAGATCCTAAATGTGTGCTGTTTTAAGGCACTGAGTTTCTGGTAATTTGCCATACAGTGATAGATAACTTAATAGAGAGGGGTAGAAAATTAGTGGTGAGGACCAAATGGGGAACCCAACCTACCAAGGAAGTCACAGACTACATGATAATTAAAGCCAACTGCAACTGCTCAGCTGCTAGGAGCCCCAGCACGGGACTGCCTACTTGACGGGGAAACATGAGCAAGAAAAGCAGTAATAAACTGCTTTTTAGAATTGAAATAAAAGCCACCACTCACTTGATTATCATCTGAATCTCATCCATAATCATCACTGGTTTGCTATTTGAGTCAAACTTCTTTTTGCGGAGCTAAAAAAAAAAAAAAAAAACAGAAACATAATCTCAAGGTTATTGATTATCCTCCAAAGTGCTTGTGTGAACTACTCAATGATTCTGACTCTTCAGCTGTGTCTTTGAAAGATAATAGTATTTAGACCCTACTGTGCTCTCACTAACTCTCCAATCAGTTAGAAAATCTTAAGATATTTTTTCAAAGAATGGTAAAAGAAAGCAGTGTGTGAGTTCTGGAATTATTGAAAGGTATTATCTGATGACTGACTTTCTATCACTCTGATACTCAATTTAGAAATGGAATGAAAGAAAACAGGAAGAGAATTGCGCTCCACTGATGTGTGGAAGCCTTGAAAAACCGTTAGTCCTGTTTAGCAATGGAGCTTCTAGGTTAAAGGAAATATATGAATATATATGAAAGAATTTATTTGAAGCAGATTACTTTCTTTATGAATTCATTCTTAAAAAGTTGTGAATCAATTTTGTCATCAACTGAATCTCACTTTAAATGCATGAGGGAGCTCAGTATTTGAAGGAATTCTACAGTAAGTCTAAGTAAAGCAAATTTAGCTTTTAGTAGTATATATAATTAGGCAAGCTAAGACTTCTGTTGTATTGATAAGTACTTTTGTATACCAACACTTTTTATAGTGAAGAACTGATTTTAAAACACTACATTCAATTAGTTTTCGTGAAGTGCAGTGCCCATAGAAACTACAAACTAAAGAATGTGGTTCTCCATCTGGTTTGACAAAATGAAGTCACTAGCTGCAACAGTCCTGTCGCTGATCTTTACTTAACACATCTTGAAAAGAGTTAGGGTGGAAATCAGGATGAGGCACTCTGTCTTTGGGAAAAACTGGCAGAGCAGGCCTTCAAATAAATATTGTCAGGGAAAATTTTATGCACCCAATTTCTTGTATCTTCCTATCCCTTGCTTGCTGTTGTTTAGTTGCTCAGTCATGCCAGACTCTTTGCAACTCCATGAACTATAGCCCACCAGGTTCCTCTGTCCATGGGATTTCCCAGGCAAGGATACTGGAGTGGGTTTGCCGTTTCCTTGTCTCATCTTCTTATGCCTAGAAGAGCACTAAACTAATTAACAGAGACATTTGCTCCTCGTGACTAGCAGCAGACTTCTACTGAGATGTGTGCTTGATTATACTTACTCCTTCACCAAAATCATATATTTGCTGACCTCACCTCCTACCTATTTGAAGCAGTTCCTCAGAATTATCTGTGAGGTTGTCTCTTGGGCTATATTCCTCAGTAACTCCAAATAAGATTGAACTCACAGCTTTCATATTGAATGGTTGTTTTTCCTTCAGTGAACAAAACTTGGGCTGATGGGGGGTAGTCTTAGATGTGCCTTGTTAAAAGACAGAATGAACAGATTAAACTGGAACATTGACAAACAGAAGGCTGAAGTGGTGTCATCAGGAAGGCTTTAGACCCCGGATGCTTCTAGATGAGATAAGGATAGACCTCTAAGCCAGGTGTTAAGGGAAGAAAACTCTAGGTCTTAGGAGACAAGCATCTTACACTTTGCAGTGTGACTCCGTGGATTCAAGTCCTAAAACCTCAGCCTACTAGCTGTACCACCAGTGAAGGCACTTAGTCACTCTCGCTGCCATCTCTTACCTATACAATGGAAATAATAAAACCCCAATTTCAGAAGACTACTGTGAGGATTAAATGCAATAACACAATGAAGAACCTGGTGCTTAGTCAGCTTTTAGTCACCGTTAACTGTTTCTATTTGGCACAACAGAGTTGTAGAGGCTCCAGTTATTTAAAAGACCAACTAAACCTCAAAAAAAAAAAAAAAAAAAAAGATAGTGCTGAAGGAATTAACACACCATAGGAAAAAAATGCTAGTTTCTCCAGCAAGAGAATGCCTCAGGCATTTACAGTTCAATGACTAGGTACTATTTCTAATCATTATCTCATTTAGAATTATAATGAATAAAGTTGGGAATAATTAACCCCATTCTGTAGTCCCAGGAGCCTGTCATTGCAGGTAGGAAGGATTAGGTACCAGCTCTGTCAGTCCTGGCATGCGGGCGCATTTATTTCCCCCAGGGATACCATGTCATCCTGCCTCTCTTTTCAGGCAGGTTCAAAAAGTCCCCCACCCCCCTTACAGTGGCAAGGAGCATTTGTCTCATGCTTGATAACACTTTTACAGTCAGAGAATAGCAGCAGCTCCTGAAACATCCAGCCCTTTTAAAAGCTTAGGAATGACAACAGCCACGAGTGAGCGTCCCTTTAGAGCCAGATGTGGTAAATCCTCTCTCTACGGAGCCGCCAGCCTGGAAGCCCACTCCCTCCTTTGTTAGAAATTCTAGTCACAAAAACCTACAATAAAATGCTGCAGGCACATCAATAAAGGATATAATGAAATCAGATGAGTCTTGTTCCTTACATTTACATGCAAAGTATATCACAGGAGCATCCAGTTTGTTCCTGAGACCAATACAATGGATTCTTTTGTGTGGGAGGAGAGAAGATATATGAAGCTGAATGAGGAAGCAATTCCAATTAAAAGGGCTGTGTTTAAGGCTCCAAAGACAATGCAGCCTTTGCTAGACACTTAGCTATTAGAAGTGTCTGGCTGCCGAGGTGGTTTTATGGTAATTGGATGAGAGCAGGGTGGAGAGGAACACAGCAGCACCGCCACGGGGCCCCAAGCTCCAGATCACACTGCTTCCTTTCCAACTCATTCCTGTGTGACCTCAGGGCCAGAGGACCTGCCCTAAAGGGCTGCTATGAGGATTAAACAAATAAAGCATATAAACCCTCTCTGGCAGTGCCAGGCACATGCTAAGCTTTCTATGATGTTTGCTATTATTGTTATGAGTTCCTCTGACTTAGCCCCACACAAAAGCTGGCAAAGGCTGGAATCACCCAGATGACAAGTGACTGGGACCCTGGAAGGGCCTGTCCTTGAGGCCACGTGCTATGTGGTGAAGGGCAAGTTGCCTCCTGGTACAAAGGCCTCTTAAAGTCAGCAAGTATTGGACAGCTCAGACATGCACCATTGGAATTAGCTTGCCTGTTTCCCACACACTTTTCATGTTTTATAGCTTTAGAATCTGACACTTGGGAGATGCCAACTTGGAGACAGATTATTCCCTCTGGCAGGCTGTCTGCAATTTTTCTCCAGAATCTCCATTTGTCTTACATGGGAGCCACTTTCTTGAAAGTGAGTACTCAGGCTGCCTCGTGCAGCTCAGATCTGAGAGTGAAACAGAACCACCTATTCGTCTATATGGGAGGACACATCTATGAGAATCAGGGGATTTAGCTTTTAACTCTTTCCCCCTTGCTGAATCACCAAAGTGCCTCTGGAATTTCGTTTAGCGCAGAGGTCCCAGATATTCTTGGTTTTGTAACTTTCAGTGCCATTCTTCATTGACCTTATTAAAAAGGGAGGTAACTTTCAGTTGGGAAACAACAGTAGCACAGTCCCCACTGTAGTTGTTGCAGTAAAAAAGAGGAAAATGTTTTCTTTTTTCTCTTGCCTTTTTCTGAACATTTTTTACTTTAACTGTTCCTGATCTGTAGTCTAAAGACTAATAAAGATTAACCCGATATGATAATCACATCCTGTGTTTGGTGCTCACCTTTCCAGCACCCTCTTTGCAGACCACTTGGCGCTTCCCAAGTGGCGCTAGTGGTAAAGAACCCAGCAGCCAATGCATGAGACATAAGAGATGTGGGTTCGTGGTTGAAGAGGACAACCATCCCCGATGGAGGAGGACCGGTCTTTGGTCAAGGGTATGCGAGTAGCTGCGCTCCCCTGCTAGAACCTCCAAACAAGCTCTCAAGAGATGTGGGTTCAATCCGTGGGTTGGGAAGATACCTTGGAGAAGGAAATGACAACCTGTTCCAGGATTCTTGCCTGGGGAATCCCACAGACAGAGGAGCCTGGCAGGCTACAGTCCATGGGGTCGCAGAGTCAGACACGACTGAAGCGACGTAGCACACACACACCTTGCGGTGCTTCTCCTTTCATGTTACAGAAAGGAGGCCACAGCACAGTTCAAGAAAGACAACGGACCTAACTACCAAGCTACCTGACGCAAGTCTGTGACTGTTTTTAAAACAGTGTTAGAGGAAGAAGAATATGAGATCCTTACACGTTTGCTCCACATCACCAACCCCTGACTGCAAGCCCTCATCTATGTATCCCCCGATTCCTCATGGAAGCGGGGGGCACAGTCTCCCCTCCGTTGGCTGACAATTAAAAGCCACCTTTCTATTTCCTCCAAACTCTGTCTCCGTATTTTTTATTTGGCTGTGGTGGACGGAGAAAGCCAAGATTTTTGGCGACATCACAATGAGTCACTCTACAAAGCATAGATGCAGTTGTCACTCTACAAGGCACAGGATATGCACCTGGATACTCATTTCAAATATCGGCTTTGTTATTGTCGAGATGTAAATGGGCCTAAATCACAGTGCCTCTCAGTTGGGAAAGCCCTGAGGAATATAACACATGAGGCCATCACTCTTAAGAGTGACATTTTAAAACCAGTCGTGAGGAAGAGAGAGACATTGGAGAGACAGGGCTGCGAAAGGGGCTTTCTTTCCATTTGTAATATTCAATATCTGTAAGAAAAAGGACCTAGAGCAATTACGGCAAAATGTAAATATTTGTTAAATCTATGTGTTGAGCACAAGTATTTATGTCACTTGGCTGTGTATATTTTCAAGTATTTTTAATAACTGTGTATATTTTGAAGAAAAAGCAGAAGAGTTTTTGGCACCTAAAAAGAGAGGTGTTTCAATTCAGAACAGCACAAGGAAAAGCAAGTAAAGTGAGGAGTTGCTCAAAGCTTTCATCAAGGTGGGTTTCAGAATGATGCTGCAGGGTGCTGGAGGGTGCAACTCATGTGAAGAAAGCAGCCAATCTGTTTTAAGTTGTTCAGTTGCTCAGTCATGTCCGATTCTTTGTGACCTCATGGACAGCCAAGATTCCCTGTACTTCACTATCTCCTGGAGCTTGCTCAGACTCACGTTGATTGAGTCGGTGATGCCATCCAGCCATTTCATCCTCTGTCGTCCCCTTCTCCTCCTGCCTTTAAGTTAAAGGAGTGAAAAAGACTTGGCAGGTAGCTTGAGTGAAGGGGAACCGCTCTTTAACTCACCAGCAGGGGCTCAATTCAAAGTGCTCTCCTTTTTTCTCTGACTTCAGTGAAGTAGAAAACATAAATTTAAATGATTTAACAAACAGGTAACAACAACAACAAAAAAATTGTTTGGATGCTAGTCAGTTTAGACAAAATGGTGCTGAAATGGGCAGTGGCTTTGAAAACCCTCTTTTTGAAAACGTAGGCTGGCAAAACCAAGAAAAGTTGCCACCAGAATACAAATTCAGAATTGAATTGTTTTGTTTCTTCATGAAGGAAAAACAAAACAAAACATCAAAACAAAGAGGAAAAACTCAAGGAGGGTGAATGAATTCAGTGTTCAATTAATCATGAAACTGCCTCCCAAAATTGGCTCACTTAGCAAAGATGGAGGCTAAACACTCTCCATGGTCAAGCAGAAGATCAAAGAATAAATGTGCTCCCTGCACAGAAGTAGGCTATTGTGAGGAAAATGAAATCTGAAAAGCCATGAAGTGTTGACTGTGGGGAATACAAGTCATAGAAGACCTTCACGTCATTTACCTGTGATAAATATTTCAGGTTAAGTGGCAAGATAAAGAATAACACCACGAATCATCTTTATTCATGAAAAAGTGCTTAGACAAGGATTTCTCTGACACAGTAAAAAAGACTGTCTCAAATCAGACTTTCCTTCTGCCTAAAACTGACCATATAATAAGCAATAGTTGCATGAAACTCTCTCAGACGCGGACCTGCACACGTCAGTTCCTAGTGTCTTTTCCATAGTCATGGCCCTAATATAAACTGTAAACTGATGCAAAAGGAAACTGTTTCTGTTTCAACCCACAAGCATTTTTAACCTTTATTGTTGTTCAGTCACTCAGTCGTGTCTGACTCTTTGCGACTCCATGGACTGCAGTACACCAGGCTTCCCTGTCCTTCACTATCTCCCAAAGTTTGCTAAAACTCTTGTCCATTGAGTCAATGATGCCATCCAACCATTTCATCCTCTGTCTCCTCCTTCTCCTTCTGCCTTCAATCTTTCCCAGCATCAGGGTCTTTTCCAGTGAGTTGGCTCTTCACATAAGGTGGCCAAAGTGTTGGAACTTCATCTTCAGCATCAATCCTTCCAATGAATTCAGTGTTGATTTCCTTTAGGATTGACTGGTTTGATTTCCTTGCTGTCCAAGGGACTCTAAAGAGTCTACTCCAGCACCACAGTTTGAAAGCATCAATTCTTTGGTGCTCAGCCTTCTTTATGGTCCAACTTTCACATCCGTATATGACTACTGGAAAAACCCTAGGTTTGACTATACAGACCTTTGTCAGCAAAGAGATGTCTCTGTTTTTCAATACACTGTCTAGGTTTGTCATAGCTTTTACATAATTTCCAACATATTGTGACTGAGAAGACAAACTGCTAGAGGCCAAGAGGATGCGATGGTTGAATGGCATCACCAACTCAATGGATATGAATTTAAGCAAATTCCAGGAGATAGTGAACGACAGGGAAGCCTAGGGTGCTGTAGTCCGTGCGTCCATGCTAAGTTGCTTCAGTCGTGTCCAATTCTTTTGTAACCCCATAGACCAGGGCCTTCCAGGCTCCTCTGACCATGGGATTCTCCAAGCAAGAATACTGGAGTGATTTGCCATGCCCTCCTCCAGGGGATCTCAGGGATCAAACCCGCATCTCTTATCTCTCTTATTATTATCCTTTATCTTAACCCTGCATTGGCATCTGGGTTCTTTACCACTAGAACCACTTGGGAAGCCTGTGCTGCAGTCCATGGGGGTCACAAAGAGTCAGACAAGACTTAGTGACTAAACAACAACACACCTCATGTACGTGTTTTCACACCATAGAGATTACACATGACTTATCCTTCCAAAACTACCAAAAGGGCTCAGAGAGAGACCCATGGAGATGTTTTTTTTCCAATAATTTAAAAGATCATATTAAGACAAACATGGAGATTGTGTTTGTTAGGGTGTTTTGGGTTGCAGAAATCAATTTAAGATAGTGGATGCCCACCAAGAGAACATTTTATAAGGATACAGGGAGACCCAAGGTTGAGAATACATGAGACCTTGGAAGCAGCCATCACTCATCACTGTGTCTCTCTGAGAAATGGCTTCTTCTTAGAAGAAGAAGAGTTTTCTTTGTTACTCAGTCCCCATGATGAACAGGAAAAGGGCATCAGTAGCTTGCAAGCTCGCAAGTTTTAAAGTACCAGTCATTCCACAACTGCTGGCCTGTGCTCATCATACTCCCTGATCCTCACACTCCCACTTCATCTTGGATTCCCTCACTTAACTCCAAATGTGTAGTTTAGGGATGCTCACTGGTCTAGCTTGAAGTACAAGTCTGTGGCCAGCATGTCCGATCACACAGCTGCTGAATGTGATGCCAGTAGGTCTCTAGAGAGTAGGATGTGGCAAATGACCTATGAATTTCACTACACGTATGCTAAGAGCAGAATGCCTTCATGCAAAATATTTATTGAACACCTCCTCTGTGCTTGATGCTTTCTGAGGTTCTGGGGGGATAACAGTGAACAAAAAAAAGACAAAGTTCCTCCTCTCAGGAAGCTTACATTCCACTGAGGAAGGAAAAGAAATACTCAATGAAATACCTAATGTATCTGTTGGTTATAAGTACAGTGAACAGCAGTAATGGTGAGCTCGGACATATTTAACAACCAGCTCTCTGGAAGACATTTAACGATTTCTGTGGTATTTATACCACACTACAGTGACAGTCCATGGGGTCGCAAAGAGTCAGACATGACTGAAGCGACTTAGCAGACACACACGGTGACTTTCAAGCTCTCGGTGTGATATTCCTGACCATGGACTTGGAGGAGATGAGCTGTAATGCACTATTGCAGAGTAGCCCCACCATAGACAGGCACAAGGGCTATAACCTCAAAGCACAGATGAGAGTAAAACATAGAAAAAGAACTAGGGAGTTAGGAGTTTTGAGGATCTATTACTTTTGTTTTTAATATAATTAATTTCATTGTAATTTGAATTATTTAAGTTTTAGTGATGGCTTTGCTTAATAACTAGCTCACAGAACTCCTGAAAATTTTATCATCTGTTCTCACAAGCCAGTATGAGCCAGATCCAGGACACCACTGGAGGTAAGGAAAACAGCAGACTGAGGAGGGGTGGTGTTCCAGATAACTGGAACTGCTGTGCAACAAACCACCTCAAGAGTTAGTGGCTTGGAATAAGAACTGTTCTATTACATCTCATAATTTTGCGGACTAGACAGGGCCCAAATGGGGGATTCCTTCTAGTCAGTGACATCAACTGGCAGATCGACTAGTCTTGAAGGTCCAGAGTGTCTGGAGCCTCAGTGGGGGTGACCAGAAGCCTGGGCTAAGCTGGAACTCTTGAGTGGAGTGCCTCCACGTTACTTCAGCATGGCAGCCTCAGGTAATCAAATCCAGGACCCCCAGAGAAACTGTTCGAAGAGGCAGGAAGTGGAAACTGTCAGTCTTCTAAGGCCTGGGCCTGGAAACTGTCCCAGCACCACATCTGCCATACTCTGTTGCTTAAAGAAACCACAGGACTTGCCTACATGTAAGTGACAGAGACCCTGTCTCTCCACAGGAAGGGGATCAAAGAACATGCGGCCATGCCTAATCCACCACAGAGAGGGAACAGGAGTGGTCACGGAGCTCTGATATTTTAAAGATGGTGGTTGGGGAAGACTTTTATACTAAGGTGATTTTTTTTTTTTTTTTCTCCTAAGAACGAAGCCATATGAACAAATAAAATGTGCATATGAGTTATTGAGTCCAGATTTTGGCAGTAATTCTAAGTCCTTAGACCCTGCTCTGCCATAAGTGGGGAATATCTGACAGTGACCACTTAAGAGCCACTTCTTACTACCCAGGTGAAAGAAACCAAAGTTCAAAGAACCCAGGCACCTGTTCCCAGACACCAAGCAAGGCCTTGAATACTGGTCAGTAGCAGAACGTAACCTGAGCCCAGTGCTTCTAGCCAGATCTTCTATTTAAAAGTTCTGTGCTTCTTCTATGGGCTTCCACTATGGCTCAAATGGTAAAAAATCTGCCTACAATACAGGAGACCCAGGTTCGATCCCTGGGTCAGGAAGATGCCCTAGAGAAGGGAATAGCAATCCATTCCAGTATTCTTGCCTGGAGAATTCCATGGACAGAAGAACCTGGTGGGCTACAGTCCACAGAGCACAAAACTTTTTCTAATCAGTGTTAGCACATGATTTAGCATTTGACACTTTCCTTTTATAAAATACACATATTTTATATCGATAAGAATGTAAATTCCTTAGGAGAGACTTACTTTTACACTTCTCCAAGGCTGCTGTGTACAGTAGTACAGTTGGTACACTGCGCAAGATATTACCAGGTTAAGAGCATGCACTTGGCCTGCCAGGCTTGTGCTGTCGGGAAGGACCACACTGTCCCAGAGGAATGGGTATCTTTTTCCGTTCCTACGAAAAAGCAGCAAGTGGTAGCCCTGTAATTCTCTTACAAAAGTGTACTTTGTGTAACATAGTGCTGGGCATTCCTAGAAGGATCCTGGGGCTGGGGGGTGGGGGTGGGGGTGGGTAGAGCAAATGGGTTATGCTGATTAATAGCATTCAGATTCCTCCAGAAGTGTGTTTTATGGACACGCTATGATTGTCTAGTGCTGTATTGCATGGCCTTCCAAACTCAACCTCGGAAGTCACCATCTCCAAGACACATTACTGGCTGCAAGCATGTCACTGTGGCCAGCTTACACTCAAGAGCAAGGAAGTGAGACTCTGCCTCTTGATGAGGACTAGCATGTGGGTTGAGAGATGTCATCGTGGCCATCTTTGGAAAATGCAGCCTGCCACAGAGCACATCTCTTCAACAACCCAGTACTGCCTGGGTTGGGAAGATCCCCCGGAGGACGGCATGCAACCCACTCCAGCATTCTTGCCTCGAAAATCCCATGGACAGAGGAGCCTGGCAGGCTACAGTCCCTGAGGTCACAAAGAGTCGGACAGGTCTGAGAGACTAAGCACACACATACCACCAAAGAAATGGAGCTGCGATTGAGGGATGCAGCCTCCTAACTGCCCCCCTCCCCACGATGCTCGTGCTGAAGGGCCCTCTGGGGCCAGGTACAGAGGAACCACATCCTGAGGCCAGCACTTGAGTCTCCAAAAGCCTCTCTCTTTCAAGTTTGCAGTCAGGATGTGAGCTCAGCACAGGCCATGCCCCAACTTCTTTTCGCTCTTGGGCTTGGTGGTTATGCCACCAGGAAATTCTACAAACGAACTTGACAAGTTGAGGGTTTGCCTCTTTTTCTAATCTGTGGGCCACCAACTAACTGTCAGAGTTATCAGGGCTCAGGCCAAAGCCAGATGTTCTTAACAGATGTGCAAAGTAGGCAGTTCCCTTATTACATCTTATTAAGTTGTCTGATGTTATATGATGGCTTTTTTAGTCTAATTTAGGGTTGGACACCCCTGGCAAAGCAATTGTAGCCATTTCCTCTATTTTAGTTGATACAAAGTAACCCAGCCCTGATTTCAAATCTTTTTTCTTTTTAACTAATTGGGTGGCCTTCTGCAGCTGGGCTATGGAAACCAAGGGAAGTTTCAAATTGAAGATTATATATTATGTATATACATATATATATATATATATATATATATATATATATATATATATACACACAGAGAGAGAGAGAGAGAGAGAGAGAGAGAGACAGTTGTGAAATGCATTCCTTCCAACCCACCCCTTGCCACTATTTCTCTTCATTAATAAAGATGTTCTTATCTGGCATAAGTAAGAATGTAAGAAATCACCAGACATAACTGCAAGCGCATCATAGTGCTCTCTTTCTGCCTCTTCCCTATCAATTCTAACTGGATTTCATGTCTGGAGGCTTGAGGAAAAGTGCAGTAAAGCTACTGCTTAGTTACAGAGTATCACCAAATAATAAATACCAAGTCCACCCTTCCCCCGCCCCTTTCCTCTGATCTGGCTTTGCTCCAGTTGTGTTGTCTGCAAAATGAGCTGTCACCAGATCAGACTCCTTCAGGTCAGAAGTGGGAGGGAGCTGTACACCCACAAATGAAATGCCCCTGTGAACACAGGATTTGTTTCTGCTATCAAGTGCTATTTATGTGCTTATAAACAAACTGCTTTTATTATTCAACTTATAAAACTCCACTGTTTTAAAGTCTGCATTTAGCTACATTGCACACCAACATCTGTGACAATGAGAAAGTGCACTAACATGTCCCATTTCCCACCCTCCCATCACCACTACCCTCCCACCCCCCGCCAATATGACAATGTACATTCAAGGTTATAAAGTGCTAAGACTAAAACCAGGTATGTATAGGAGAAGAAATACTTATGAGAGGATGTGAGAGTGACAATCAAATGTTTGTTAGGAATGAGAATGAACTCTTTGTGGAGTTTGGTGAGCCTTGGCCTGTGCTGAGCCCCTGCCTGGGAAAGGTCTAGGTGAGTGAGCTGACAGAACCCATGTGTGACTCTCAGCAGGCTCCAACTAGGCCTGTAGCGCCTTAGGACTCAGTAAGAAATAAAACATGGAAGTAAATATTTAGTGACAAACACAAAGGCTGCATGCCATGGTAACGAGGTGACCCCAGAGCATCAAACACCCCTCCTGTCACCTGCACCTCCCCACCCCACCAGCCAGAAAAGATGCAAAAGGCAAGACAAGGCTCAAGGCTCTTCTGATCTGGGAAGTTCCTCCAGGGCTGGTAGATCCACTGAACTTCATGTCCACTTCAATCCATTGGAAACAGAGGCACAGAGCTGCCAAAGCTGTTTGTAACTTTCATGTAGGTGTAATGGCTGATTTTGTGTATCAGTCTGGCTGGGTCACAATACTCAGTCAAGCACCAGTCTAGAGACTTCTGTCAAGGCATTTTTTAGATGTGATTAACATTTAACTCAGTAGACTTTAAGTAAAGCAGATTTCTCTTTATCAGTGTGTGTTTGGGGGGGGGGGGGGGGGGGGGAATCTCATCCAAATAGTTGAAGGTCTTGAGAGAAAGGATTGAGGCTCCCCACCCAAAGAAAGGATTCTGCCAGCAGACAACATCAGCTCTTCGCTGGGTCTCCAGCTGGGCCTGCATGCACACTGCAGACTTGTCATCTTCCAAACTTCAAATATGCTCCAATTCCTTAAAATGAATCCTACTGGTTCTGTTTCTCTCGAGAACTCTGACTCTATGTTATGTTTATACACTTTGCACTGCTTACTGCTTGATTAATTTATGTAGCAGGGACTGCAAGTCGCCTAATACCCAATTTTCTCTTCTTTCTTGGTGTCAGAAGCCTAATTTTATTTAGGATGGTAATGTTCTAGCTAAAAGACTACATTCCCCAGTTTGCCTTACAGCCAAGGATGGCCCCATGATTTACCTCTGTCCAATGACAGGTAAGCATTGTTGATTAGGATTTACAGGAAAGCTTCTTAAAAAGAAGAAAGGCTATTGGCATGTACCCTCTCTCCCTTTTTGGGTTTTCTGTCTGGAACTCTGATGGTGGTTTGAACTCAGTGGCCATCTTGAATCATGAAACCACCCACTAAAAATGGCAGAGCAGAAAAATACCAGCTATGGACTGCCTACTCCCCTTTACTTGAAGAAAAACTAAACAACTATCCTTTATAAGCCACTGTAATTCCAGTTTGTGAACCACAGTGTACTGTAATTCTGAATTGATCAGATAATACATAGAAGCTACAATAATTCAAAGCAAACCTCAACAGTCCTCAAACCCAGACCATGATTTATGGTCTGGTCCAGCTTGTCCTATAAAATGGATAGTATTATTATTCCCACTTTACAGAAGAAGAAACTAAGGTACAAAGAAGCTAAGTAACTTGCCAAGATCACATAATCAGCAAGTGACTGAGCTTTGAACTTAGATCTAGTCAATTCTGGAATTTTCACTCTTTTTTTTTTTTCTTAATAAAATATGGAATGCTTCATGAATTTGCGTGTCATCCTCGCACAGGGGCCATCCTAATCCTCTCTGTATCTTGGAATCTGCACTCTTAACCACATCCCAGTGGTAATGCTAAGAATAATGGGTGGAAGTCATGGGACACATATTCCAGTTCAATATAAGGAAGACTCTTCTAAAAGGGGGCTGTTCAATAACAGCATAACTAGGAATACGTAATTAAAGACTGGATAACCACTATTAGGGCTTTCCAGGTAGCACTAGTGATAAAGAATCCACATGCCAATGCAGGAGATGCAAGAGATGCAGGTTTGCTCCCTGAGTCAGGAAGATCCCCTGGAGTAGGAAGTGGCAACCTACTCCAGTATTATCCAGTATTAGTTTATTTCAGGTCACCCAAGTCTACATATGTGTTTTGACAGAATTAAGCACTCCATACTAGTAATTTTAAAAAGAAAGGAAAGAGTAAACTTAATATTAATACTGGCACTATTCTAGTTCTTGACTTCCCTGTAGTTCTAGTTCTAGTTCTGGATTCCCTGTAGCTCAAACGGTAAAGAATCTGTCTGTGATGCAGGAGATCAGGGTTCGACCCCTGGGTCAGGAAGGGAATAGCAATCTATTCCAGTATTCTTGCCTGGAGAATTCCAAGGACAGAGAAGCCTGAGGGGCCACAGTCCATGGGATGCAAAGAGTCGGACATTACTGAGCGACTAACACACACACACATTCTAGTTCTTAATTTGGGTAGTGGGATGGAGGGTCTCCATTTTATTACTGTCTTTCATCAATTATGTATATGTTCCAATGTTTTTTAATATATATTAAACATGACATGCTTGGTGGGCTATAGTCCATAGGGTTGCAATGATTTGGACGCAGCTTAGCAACTAAACCAAACACGACATTCTAGGTGGCTTAGTGGTAAAGAATCTGCCTGAGAATGAAAGAGATGCAGAAGACCCAGATTCAAACCCTGGGTCAGGAAGATCCCCTGGAGGAGAAAATGGCAGCTGGTTCCAGTCCATGGGGTCGCAAAAGAGACACAACTGAGCATGCATGCATGCGAACATGACATAATGGTTTTTATTAGAGAGAAGTTAAGCGGCCAAATTAGTTTGGGTGTTGTATGCAAGGGGAGTGGTAGCCTGTGCCCATTCACTGTGCTCTCACCTCTGGGCTGAGACTGGAGCTTTTGTGGCCTCAGCACTCCTTCTTCTTGGAGGGAGCATCTCAGTGAGGGCTCTTGGACCACGACTGAGTTGACCACCTGCCTCTCACCCGTTCCTGGGCAGTTTGGAGCAGTAGAGCTGAGTCTCAGGGCACCATCTAAAGAGTATGAACATGGTGGTAACAGAGGCATCCTGGGTCTGTGCCCATAGTTCATCTTTTTAGTGTCTCCATCTTCTCTCCACTCCTATTGTGGCCCTCTCTTCTGACTTCTTACTCCTTCCTCTTCTCTGAGACTTCACCTTTAAAGCAGGAAGCTTTCTCTCATTGAAATTTTTTCTTTTTAAAATTCATTCAGAGTTGTGAGGGGCCTTGAACTGATGTTCAACTGCTGTCTCTTATTCTGGGAACATGGGAAAAATTGATAAAGCAAGACACTCTTCTGACAATATGGATTTGACCAAAACAATGTTTTGTTTTTTTTTTAAACATTCTAAGACATAATATACTTTCTACTTGAACACCAAAAATGTTAGAATGACTTCTCTTTTAATTTTCCAAGGTGAGAAAGACTCAATAATACTAAATGGCAAACATCCTTATAGACAGGCTTATACTTACAGACACTTTTGGCTTCTAGTCCTTCGGTTAGATAACACAAAAAGAATGATAAAGGTCCTATAAAAAAACAGATTGCTGAGTTGGGAAGGAAGTTGTACACATGGTCTTCTCTCACTGATATCCCAAGAAGGTTTTTCTGTCGAATTAGTGACAGCTCTTCATTGGAAACCATAGCAACTGGCCTTAGAAAAAGAAACTTATTGGAAAGGTACCAGGTGACTCACAGGACTAGAAGGCTGGAGAATCAGTCTGGGAAAATGGTCAGAACTCCAGCTGGCCAGCAGGACCCAAAGTCAAAGACACGTCATCAATGGGACAGATTCTGAGGACACCCTGCTGACCCTGCAGCCTCTGTCACCAGCCTCTAGATTCAACGCCACCAGTGTGACCTTAAATGGTTCTGTATGTTCACTTCACCAGCTCAGGATTGAAAGACTTGAGAAGGTGCATTTAATTGCTAAGCAACAAGATGTCTGCACCCTAGTCTCAAGGGGGCTGGCAGAGAGAAATTTGGTCCTTTGTTTTATTACCACTGAGTTATAAGAATTCCTTGTATATATATTGAGCATAAGCACTTTGTCTGTATATGTATTACAGTATCTAAGATGGCTCTTCACCACGTCATGTCCGCTAATGCTGGAATATCCAAGATGGCGCCTTCATTCATCAGTTTGGAACCCAAGCTGGGAAGGCTGGAACGCCTGGGACTGGCAGGCATCTCTCTCTTCATCCCCTCTCCATTGTGGCTAGCTTAGGCTTCCTGACAGCATGGTAGTTTCAGAGTATTTAGTCCTTTTTTTAAATGGTGGTTGGATTCACTTAGAGCAAATGTTCCAGGAGACCAAGGTATAAGCTATATAAGGCTTCTTATGACCTAGCCTTGGAGGTCAAAGAACACTACCTTCACTGCATTCCATAGGTCAAAATTCAAGTTGAAAAGAATTAGACATCTCATATTGATGGTTCTGTTGCCGTGCATGCCAGTAAGGATGCAGTTATGAATAGTCGTAGAGAGTGTTAGGAACATATGTCTTCAGAAGCCTAGGTGTTGAATTTTATGATTACTGAAACAACAGATTTATTTACTAAGAAAATTCCAAGAGTATTGCTTGAGAAAAGCAAGTTGCAGAGCATTATGTGAATACACACACAAGAATGCATACAAACATATATATTTTTCAGACTTGCGTTTGTTAGTACACGTACAAAAAATCCTCTAAAGGTGATGCTAATAGTGTTATATCTTAAGAATTCTAGACTGCTTGAATTTGAGTATATATCATTCTTTAAATAATAATTTATTAATAAAAGATTTTTAATCTCTTCAGTCCTTTCAGAAATACGTAATTATCTGATTTAAGCATCTTCACAACTTTTCTAGTCCTAAGTAAGGTATAGGAAAAAACAAATGAACAAACAAAACTACTGAAGTGGGTTGCCATTTCCTTCTCCAGGAGATCTTCCCAACCCTGAGATCGAACCTGAGTCTCTTATGTCTCCTGCACTGCAGGCGAATTTGTTACCACTGGGCCACCTGGGAACAAAACTACAGATGGTATCATATTAAGGAAAGAAATTCTACATTTGTTGATTTACCCTCCAACAGAAATTACTGAGATAGTAGTATATTTTTTGGAGAAGGCAATGGCACCCCACTCCAGTACTCTTGCCTGGAAAATCCCATGGACAGAGGAGCCTGGTAGGCTACAGTCCATGGGGTCGCTAAGAATCAGACACGACTGAGCGACTTCACTTTCACTTTTTCCTTTCATGCACTGGAGAAGGAAATGGCAACCCACTCCAGTATTCTTGCCTGGAGAATCCTAGGGACGGCGGAGCCTGGTGGGCTGTGGTCTATGGGATCGCACAGAGTTGGACACGACTGAAGCGACTTAGCAGCAGCAGCAGCAGTATCTTTTTAGTACTCAGCATAGAGAAATGTGTTCTTACACAAAACAATACAAAAGTATCCTTTGGGCTAAACATAATTGTCTTCCAGAAACTCACTGGTTTGGAACTCAAAAGAAACAGGCATTTCTTTGCAAACCAAGAAGTGACCATTGTTCACAGATCTCAAAAGACAATAAAAGAAATAGCAAACCAACTTGGACCTGCATGTATATTAAACTGTCAGGTTTGATGTAAAAGGTAGAGAGAAATGGAAGAGAGAGTGTGCCGGAGTCAATGACTGAATAATGAAGCATGAGCCCCTGGCTCTGTCTAGATGCTCATGAGGCTCCCTTTTCTAAGAGGAAGACCATGTACAAAGACGTGACGAACAATTGTGGAGCCTGACCAAGAAGGAAAACCAAGTGAGAAATGCGTTTTGAGAAGAATATCATTATAGCACACCAAGCGCCGAAGGAAGAATAAACTAGAGGAGGACTGAGATAAAGCCCAAACTTGGACACGAGAAGGGCACAGATGACCTTTGAGAGGGGAGATCTGGGGTCTTTGGGAGGACACGTCAAAAAACAGTGACCTAAGGTAGGGGTGGAAATGTTGAAATAAACCTGACTTTGTCAAGAAGCATGATCATCAGAAATAGATGGTGAACAAGTCAAAGGCAGGGGATCAGTCTTGGATTAGAGAAATTGTGAAAGGAGATACAGATGAGGGAGGAAGAGTCATGATTCAGAGATGTAAGACAGAGGAATTAACTGGTGGAGTGTGGTCCCGGATGAATGGGGAGGGTAAGGATTCTGCGCACTGAGAGAATCTTTCCTTAAAGCAGATGGAGGAGAGAAATAAGACTGATGATCAAGTAGACATGTGAAGGGATTTTTTAGGTATTTTTCACTGGTGGTAAATATATTCAGTTTTTTTTCTTTTTTTTTTTTTTTTACTATTACTATACCAGAAGGATGGACTTGATTCAAGAAAAGGGCACAGAATAGCAGAAATGAGCTCAGGTTCCTAGCTTTGTTCCTTATTATCTCTGTGACTTGGACAAATTTTCTGAGCTTTGCTTTGCTCACCTTTAAATTAGGATAATTATCTATGTCCTGACTCCCAAGTTGACTCCCAAGGTAAATATCTAGAAATTCAGATTTGTTAAGTCATTGGTAGTTTGGAACTGGTCATGGTGTCAGCATTTACACCATGGAGACAAGCAAATGTTACAAAGCAAGCCTTCCCAAGGGCTTGCCATTGCCCGCTTCCCTTATATTAATGATATTGTCAGGCTGAAATGAGAGACTGTTTGTGAAAACACTTTGCAAAGAACCAAGCTCTATATAGTGTGAAGAGCTTTTGTTATTAATATTGACAAGTGTGGCAGCATGAATTTTTCACCTATTAATTAGAGTTTTCTTTTCTGTCCCCTGCCCACCATTCTTAACATATAGCCTTTTATATTTCCTTGCCTTAGCGATTTTTGCAGGGCCGAAGGCTAAGATGCTTGAAAGCAATGGCTCTTCCAATCTTATTTAAGGACTATACATACCAAAGAGATAGTATTGAGAACAGGAAGGAAAATGGGAATACTGAAAAGGCTTCAAGGAGAGATTTCCAGTGGTCTGAGAAGGGCAGAGGTCAGTGAGTTTTATAGGAAGCAGAAGGGAAACAGGTCTGGATGCCTAACAACTCCCTGAGAGGCACAAGACCTCAGGAAATGGCTACAGAGTGGATCTGAAAAACCTGCCCGGGTAGGCAGCTTCTCAGACTCAACTCAGTATCCAGATGCACAAGACCACAGTCAAGCATATTTAGATTCAGAATATAGGATAGGAAATCCTGTCAGCAGGGCAGCAACAGTGTTCCCTTTCCCCTGGGAAGTGGTCCATGCTACAATCCATAAGGCACCATGGGTTCTCCTGTTTGGCTTCCCAGGCTTCCAGTGCAAGGAAATGAGACTACATGAGGTCCGTGTGGGACCCCTGCTCCAGTCTAGACCCTCATGCCCCACAGGAGCTAGCATCTCCTGTAACAACTCCATAGGAATAGCTGCTGTGCCTGGCACCCTCAAATAACTTGCACAGTTTTGAGAGTCACTGCTCTCAGTAAGCCCAGAGCTGTGGCTTCCCTCAGGTTCTTAGTTCTCCCCGCACAGATACAATTCACCATGAAGGCTAATTTTTGCCATAAGTCACTCTGCCTAGTAATAACATAGCTGACACAGTAATTTTCTCAGGTCTTCAGAGGAAACAGAGAAAGTTAACAGAAAGTAAAATCTCAAGTTGAAAGGGAGAGGGTCTTGTAAAACACTTTATTCATGGTGGCCCATGCAGGCAGGACTCGAGGCACAGGGACTCCCAGCTTCACCAGAGACGCCCTTGTCGCAAGTGTGGCCCAGAGGCAGAGACACTGGATGTAAAACATAAAGGTCATCCTGCTGGTGATTGATCAGAAGTCTCGGACTCCCCTAGTGGTCCAGTGGTCAAGAATCCTTCTGCCAGTGCAGGGGACATGGTTAAGATCCCCGGTCTGGGAAGATCCCACATGCCGCAGGCCAACTAAACCCATGTACCACAACTACTGAGCCTGCTCGCTAGAGCCCGGGAGCCAAAACTACAGAAGTCCTAAGAGCCTGTGCTCTGCAACGAGAAGCCCAAACGCCACAACTACAGAGGAGCCCCTGCTCGCCGCAACTAGAGAAAGCCCGTGCACAGCAACGAAGACTAGAAATTAATAAATCTTAAAAAAACAGAAGTCTTCTCTCCCAGGCCCTCACTATTCTATTGACTGTTAAATCAGCTCCCACAAAAATTACAGTGAAAAAATCCCCTTGACCTCTCCCTATATACCTCAGTTTCCAACTGCAGTAAGAATTTATTCATATCACTCTTGAGAGTGAACCAGTTAACATTTGCAGAACAGGCAAAAGATGAAAGATACATTAATAACAGCACCAGGCATGCACTGGGGGCTGCTCATCCTCTGGGTACTTAGCAATCACAAATCATTCAACGGCTGTTTGCAAAGTATTATCGGTCCATTCCCAGTGCAAACAACCTCCACTTTATAAGGGAATTCTAATCCCAAACTATCTTGTCATTTTAAAAACATTACTTTTCAAGACCTGGCATTATGCTGAGTTGTTCTTTTAAAAGATTAATGAGAATCCTCGTAGTTTAAAATAACTAAAGGCAAGAACCACTTCTAATATGTATTGTGTAAGAATTTTTTCTTTTTAGAAAAAAAATTTTAATTATAGAAGTAACACATTAGTATATACTCATTATAAGAAAAATCCAAACAACACATTTAAATTAAAAGTCTTCCTGGCCCTCTTCCCACCAAACTTCCCTCCTTGGAGGTGACTAGGATATTAATTTGGCACATCCTTCCTTTCCTTTTGCTCTTCATTTATAATTAATGTTTTGAATTATAAATGAATCTCAGTACAACTATTAGAGTGTATGGTTTAGTCAGAGATTCCTTGTCTCCTCCTCTTTTTATAAAGGCTCTAGGAGGACTTCCCTGGGGGTCCAGTGGTTAAGAATCCACCTGCCAGTGAAGGGGACAAGGGTTCAATCCTTGGTCCGGGAAGATTCCACATGCCATGGGGCAACTAAGCCAGTGTACCACAACTACTGAGCCTGCACTCTAGAGCTTGTGCTCTGCAACAAGAGAAGCCCACACACTGCAACTAGAGAAAAACCTGAGCAAAAATGAAGATCCAAACATAAATAAATGAAATTATAAGATGTCTAGTCCCATCACTAGGGCCCTACACTCATGGCCTAATCTAACCTTAATCACCTCCCCCAAACCTGACAATTTCCTAATATTATCCCCATGGGGATAGGGTTCAGTGTATGAATTTTGGGAGGACACAAACATGCAGTCCATGACAGGGTAGGTTCCATATTTCCCCAGAGGACATGAGATATACAGAGAACCCTTCAGAAAGTTTACCGTCCTCTTTCCACCAGGTGAGGATACGAGAATTCTGCAACTAGGAGAGTGCCCTCACCTGACCATTTGGCACCCTGATCTTGGATTTCCAGCCTCCAGAACTAGAAGAAATAAATTCATGCTGTTTATTAGAAGGAAAAAAAAAGTTTATCATCAGGAAATGTTAACAATTTCAAAACTAGCTACACACATGTTAGGGGAACCAAGAACTTGTTACTTTTCCCTTAAGAAACAAGAGATGTCTACAGAATGGGAGAGGAACATGATCCAGCAGCTTCCCTCTATAAACATTCTTAGCATCCAGCGTCCCTGAGCTGTTCCAGCGCCCCAGAACCCTCTTGTGACAAGCCTGAAGAGAGCTGGCATTTCCAAACCATGCAGTTCAAGCTCCAGAGCGTACAGAATGATGCATTCAGCTAAGCAGACGCTGTCGGCACTGCTCCCCGCCCGCCCTCTCCCCATCTGAAGTTTCCATTACCCAAGGGCTTTGATCTGGTAAACAAATCTGAGTCCAATCACATGGCAAAGGTTCCCTTTCTCTCACTCTCCTCTCTGTGCTTGGGAGGACTGAACAATTAACAAGTAGAGTGTGTTCTGGGACAGTTCATGATTTTGTACCTGATCTGGGGAGACTGAAAAGCAGCCCTTGCAAACAGTCTCTTTTGCCAGCTTCCTCCCTCCCCTTCCCCCTTCCTAAGCCCTGGGATTCCCCCTAGGGATTTTATAGAAACCAGCCCATCTGGAATATTCTGCTGACAGAAAGTCAGTAATTGATACCAGCCGGAGAAAGCACAACTTCTGCAACTGCTTTAATTCCAGAAAAAGTCTTGCCTGCCTTGCAGCGTTCACTTGAGCCAGGCCTTGCTTCATCTAGCCGGGTAGCCTCAAGCACCTGAGAAAGTTTCCAGAACCCAGTGCTCAGTGGATATTTATCAGGCTGAATTAATTGTATTGAAGGCATTTGATCTCTCTGAACCTCATTTGAAGATGGCAATAACCATCTTCACAGTGTAAGGATTTATTTAACCATATTGTTTGGTTTCTCAAAAAAAATCTATTGGGTCCCTATGTCCCTAAAGGATAAATGGGATGCAGTTTATTGCAGTTAAGTGTCCGAGAGGCGTGGAGCTTACTGGATGAGCACTGTTGAGTAGGATGCTCCATCTCTCTGAGTTTCCGTCTCTTCATTTGTAAATACAGAAAAATAATATCTACTTTAGAGGTTATTGTGGAACAATAAATGAGAAGACAAGTAAAGGTCATGACACAAGTATTGCCCACAGTAACTGTTCTAGAAATGTTAACTGTTAGTCTTACGTGCATAATCTGTAAACTGTGGGCACAAGACTGGAAATCAGTAAATGGTAAGTGGGTAAGTCTACGAGAGAACACAGCTGTATCAGTTAGGAATGTGTTTGGCTGCATGTGATAGAAACCCTGCTAGAGTGACTAAACCAAGTAGCTGGTTATTTCTCTCATGTAATACAAAACCAGATGTAGGCAACCCAGAGCTGAGAGAACCGCTCAAGGAAGTCATCAGTGACCCAGGCCCTTTCTGAGCACACGGCCCTCATTCTCAGATTTGCTGTTTCATCCAGGAAGAAGTGGGGAAGGGCTTCAGTTGCCTCATCTATAAAATGAGAACAAGCTCACTGTCTTTCTACTGAATAAAAAAAAAAAAAAAAAAGGAAATCACAGACAACATTAGCAGATGATGACATTTTTGAAAAAAAACGTAATGAAACAAAAACTGGTTGGAGTGAGGTAATAGACTTTCATTGTTAGCTCTATGGAAGTCTATACTTTTACTTTGTACATATTTGTACATGTACATATTCATGTATTACTTATCCCGATAAAATTAATGATTGTAACTATGCAATAGTGGAAACATAAAATTGTGTATGCATAGGGTAAAGTTTGGAGAGGATTCTAGAAATATGAAAATGGTAGCTGAGTCAGACTGGTGAAATTATAGAAAATTTCCTTATTTGTGCTATTATTGCTATTTTACAAATGCAATAAGTATGATTTACCCCCACTAGTTGTTCACACAAGGCATAGGTAGATTTCCGTAACAACCCAAGTTGGGCATTTTTAAAAGGTAACTGTGATTTTGCTGACTGTGAGATCAGACCAGTACAGCCTCAGTTGGGACTGAAGTTTAACAGAGATTATCTGGGATGCTTGAAACCAAATTATTTAACTTGAACTTGGTGAAAAAAGCTGTCTCTCCAGTTTCATTTTTCTCTTTAATCTCCAGCATCAAGAGCCGAAACACAGGACAAGAACTAGGACGGTCACTACTTTCTCCCTCACTGAGATCTTGTCCACATTGTGGCACAGGGTGTTCTGTGCTTAGACCGCAGAGCTAAGCTGCTCATTACTGCCCAGCAAGGAAGGTGGCTTAGGGAGAACGGAGTCTGCCAGACTAGGTACTTAGCACCGCCCTGCAACTCTGCCATACCATTTCCAAATGGAAGGCCATTACCTGGATCATTAACCTTGACTCCTGTATAAACCTAGTCACCCAAAGCAGCTCAAATAAAGCAGTTGTTATGGAAGACTCCAAGTAGGGTACAAAAATGCTGGTCAGGAGGTCCCTGCTAGAACATTCAAAACTAGCCCCCACTCAGTGACTTGGTGCCAAGAACTGGGCTATCCACTTACATTTAGGATTTCAGCTCATCCTCTTTGTGACATTGCAAGGTAGACAGACACACACAACCCCATTGTACAGAAAATCTAAATGACTTACTTACCCAAGACCACATAGCCCATCAAATGAAAGAGCTAGAACTCTAACCCAACAATTTTGAGGACTACGAAGCCCATACTTTTAACTTGCTCAACGTTTTTCACATGCATTTGTATTTGAAGAGAGTTCTTTGAAACAAAGTACCCATGCAAATTTGAGGAGCATGTCTTTAATGTTGGCGGTGGTGTGGGCCACATTCTGGAAGGGTGGGGATTTCACTGGCTTTAAACTCCCAAAAAGTTCTCTGAAAATATACTAAGATGAACAATTGTTAAAAGTTCTCTTTACCAAGAGTCTCTCTAAAGGAAGAAAGGCCAATCCCCTAGTCATGTGTTCTAAGGAGGGAGACCAGCCCTGGATTTCTAGTTTAGTTGCCAACCACAACAACCAAAATATAAAACTCAGAGTCATTCACTTTTTAAAACTAGTTTAACACTACTTGTTGGAGGGATAGTTTATAAATACAAAGAGCCTAAAAAGCAAACTCTGATGAAGGAAGTTGTAGAATGGGGACCTATGGACACTGGGTGAAGAGCAGGGTCAAGAGTACAAGCTCTGTTTCTTCTCTGAGAATACTCTCTCCTCATGGACTATACCCTGCTGAAAACACACACATGTGCGTGCACACACACCCCACAGTCCATTCACTCTTCTTGAAATGGAGACGAGCCTGGGAGGGCTGTCAGTGCTGACGAGAAGAAGAAGGGGTTCCCAGGATAAAGAATAAACCCTGGCGCTTTTCTACATTTTATTTTCTCACTGTACCAAGCAGCCCTGATACAGTATAAGGTGGCTTACATTTCTCTGTAATTTGAAGTACGTTCTTACCTGAAAAACTGACCAACCAAAATAAAAGGGATATTCACTAGAGCTCCGTTACTGCTTCTGGATTTGCTCCAAAGGGCCAGTGTCTTTCGAGTCTGTCCAAGCTGCTGCAGGCCTGTGTGTGCAGGAGCCACTCACCTGCACCGCCCCCCGCAACTTCGGGTCACCCCCACACCCTGAGAGAGACGTGCCAAGGGACGGAGTGTGTGTGGCCTAGCAGAGGGAATTGTTGATGAGAGAGACAGTAGACAATGTCCTTTGCAGGGAAATACAAAGTGAAAGAAAAAGAAGGAAAAGAGGCCAAACGATTGTAGGCCTGGGCAGCATTTTAAATTTGAGAGACAAGAAGTTCTTGCTCTCGTGAAGCTAAGGGGACAAGTAGACACGAATCAGATAAAAACACAAATAAAACGTTAATTATCAGACACTCTGCAGCCTTTGTACTAATCACTGTTTCCTTCAAAAGACTCCCTGGACAGCACTGGGAAATGACACTTTTCAAGAGTTTAGCAGTTTCCTTAGTCTCCTTCTTCCTCCTGCAGGAACAACCTTATCTTTATTCAGAATTTATCTCACCAGTTCACATTATTTAAGAGCAGATGTTCCACCTGACCTCAGAGAGCTGCACTCACAAGCAGAGTGTCACTATTCTGAACTGATCACCTTGTCGTGTTCCAAAGAGCCCCACTTCAGAAACAGGTTACTAGCTGGATATTTTAGAACTTAACACATCATTAAAAAAGAAAAACTACAAGTGAGCTCGTAAGTGTTGGTGGATGTTTGAAGTGAGACTTTATTAAAAGTGGCCATGTGCCTGCTATCGATAGCTCTACACATAATGTCTCTTCTATAACATAAAAATTGTCCTATTAATTTTTATTTCCAGATTCTTACTCAATGGGAGGATGGTCACTATGAAACATGCCTGCATCCTAGACAAAGTAACATTTAACATATAGTCTGTGAACCTTGAAGAGGCTACGTATTCCCCTTCATTTTCATGGACACTAAATTCTCTAATGACCTTTTCAGCTGCTCAAGAAATCATTTATTTGATTCTTTATTCACCCAAATGCACTTCAGGAGCAGAAAATATCTATGTCAGGGTGAGGCAGAGGGATGTGAAGCATCTTCTTTTATAAAGCAATTTCCTAATTCTGCCTGGCATGTTGATTGAGCAGAACTGATTCATGAGCTGGTCTACAGAACAGAACTCTACTTCAAGTCCACTGTCTGAGGCTCATTGTTCCTTGATCCCCAGATGACACCTCAAGTGAACCCACAGCTTATCCATTCACTCTTATATGATAAGCAATAGCATGATAACATGATTAATTATTATATTACTATCAATTCTTAGATTATAAGTAAAATCACAACAAAAGCAGGCCTCACAGCTATCCACTCATCCCTAGTTAAAAAAGTTCTCTGATCACTGAGAAAAAAAAAATCACAAAAATCCCAGATAAATATTTTTTAAAGAATGGGGCTTCCCTGGAGGTCAAGTGGCTAAGACTCTGCACTTCCAATGCACTGGGCCTGGGTTCGATCCCTGGTTGGGAAGCTAGATCCCATGTGCCGCGACTGAGTTCACATGCTGTAACTAAAAATACCGCGCGTTGCAACTAACACTCAGGGCAGCCAAATAAATAAATTTTTAAAAATTCACAGAAATCAAAATGTCCAGTGTTATTGTGAGAATTCTGAATTGCATTTAACATCAAACCTTCTCCCCTCTCACAGACCAGGGCCTTGCAGCAGGAAGTCTTGTAGTGGGGAAGATTCCTCTTCCAAAGACAGATTTCTTTGTCTGTCTCTCCCCAACTCAGTAGGCTGAAAGGTTGTATAATGGGGGAGGGTGAGTGGACATCGGCACAAAAGATCTTACTTGACTGACACCAGTATCAGTTGGGGGTGGATCTCCTCTGGCTGTAGAGTTATTTTAAGCTGATGCTTCCTAAACTGGGTGGATAGTTCAAGCTGACCACTTTTCTTGTGGTGCATTTCTGAGTTCTTCGGAGATCCTAGTGGGAATATTAAACTATAATGCTCTTCACATGTATATTGCATTTCCCTATGGCTGATTCTTTTTACTTTTCCCCTTAGCCCCAGGGAATTTCATGATTCAACCTTGGTTGGGGTTACATCACCCCTCTAGGTAATTCTGCTGCTGCTAAGTCGCTTCAGTCGTGTCCGACTCTGTGTGACCCCATAGACGGCAGCCCACTAGGTTCACCCGTCTCTGGGATTCTCCAGGCAAGAACACTGGAGTGGGTTGTCATTTCCTTCTCCAACGCATGAAAGTGAAAAGTGAAAGTGAAGTCGCTCAGTCATGTCCGACTCTTAGCGACCCCAAGGACTGCAGCCTACCAGGCTCCTCCATCCATGGGATTTTCCAGGCAAGAGTACTGGAGTGGGGTGCCATCGCCTTCTCCGAGGTAATTCTTTTAAGAAGATATAAAATGTTTGCAGCAGGGCTCTCTTCCACATTGTCCACTTCTGGTCCAAGAAAAAAACCACTCACACATCCCTGCACTTTCCCATCTCCCTCAGTGATAAGTGTGGCTAGTTCCTAATACATCATAGTTGCTCTTTCTCTCTCCCCTGCTGTATCAGGGTAATAGCCACAGAGTCTCACCATTATGTTCCTGAGACAGCAGTCCAGTGAGTTCCTAAAAACAAGGTCTTTAAGTGGCCTGCTTAAAGCTTCTTGAACTGGGCCCCATCAAACTCACCATCACTCCCAAACCAAACTTCTCTACCAAGAAGTTCTCTCTAATATCCAGCATCAGACTTTTTCTTATCTTTGAAGTGGGTATTAGGGTCAGGTTATCACCACTCCCTTTGCAATTCCTCTGTAACGGACTAGTACATCACAACAATTGGGGCTTCCCAAGTGGTGCTAGTGGTTAAGAATCCATCTGCCAATATAGGAGAAGCAAGAGATGTGTGTTTAATCCCTGGGTGGGAGGATTCTCTGGAGTAGGAAATGGCAGCCTACTCCAGTATTCTTGCCTGGAAAATTCCAAGGACAGAGGAGCCTGGCAGGTTATAGTCCATGGGGTCACAAAGAGCTGGACTCGACTGAACATATGCACACACAGACCTCACAAAAATAAAGGCATACTTACTACCCACTATCTAGCCTTGGATTGGGAAAAAGAGTTCACTTCATCTGCTTGTTACAGAGGATTCATTTATTCTACACAGGAAGCAGCTTGGCTCTCCTAGATGTTATCAGTGCAGCTACCAAACCAAACCTGAGTCCCACAGTGCCTTGCTCCACTGCCTGCTCTCTGTTGGCTGAAGACTGGGAATCATTTAGACCAAAGCATACCAGACAAAATGCATAATAACCCTCTCAGACTTCAGATAATACTATGAAGTTACAGTAATCAAAACAGCACGGTACTGGTACAAAAACAGACATGGAACAGAATACAGAGCTTATCAAAAAACCCACACACCTAAGGTCAATTAATATTTGACAAAGGCAGCATGAATATACAATGGAGAAAGACAATCTCTTCAGCAAGTGGTATTGGGAAAGCTGAACAGCTGCCTGTAAATCAGTGAAGTCAGAATATAGCCTCTCACCATATACAAAAACTCAAAATGGATTAAAGACTTAAATGTAAGACATGACACTATAAAACTCTGAGAAGAGAAAAAGGTGAAATATTTTCTGATGTAAATCGTACCTCGGAGAAGGCAATGGCACCCCACTCCAGTACTCTTGCCTGGAAAATCCCATGGACAGAGGAGCCTGGTATGCTGCAGTCCATGGGGTCGCTAAGAGTCGGACACGACTGAGCGACTTCACTTTCACTTTCATTCGTTGGAGAAGGAAATGGCAACCCACTCCAGTGTTCTTGCCTGGAGAATCCCAGGGACGGGGAGCCTGGTGGGCTGCCGTCTATGGGGTCACACAGAGTCAGACACGACTGAAGCGACTTAGCAGCAGTAGCAAATCGTACCTATGTTTCCTTAGGTCAATCTACCAAGGCAATAGAAATGAAAGCAAAAATAAACAAATGGGACCTAATCAAAAGCTTTTTGCACAGCAAAAGAAACCATAAACAAAATGAGTAGACAACACACAGAATGGGAGAAAATATTTACAAATGATGTGACTGACAAGGGCTTCATTTCCAAAATACACAAACAGCTCATACAACTCAACAACAAGAACAACAACAAAAAAACAATCCAATAAAAAAATGGGCAGAAGGCCTAAACAGACATTTCTCCAAAGAAGACATACACATGGCCAATAGACACATGAAAAGATGTTCAACATCACTAATTATTAGAGAAAAGCAAATCAAAACTACAATCAGGTACCATTTCATACCAGTCAGAATGGTTATCATTAAAAAGTCTACAAACAATAAATGCTGGAGAGAATGTGGAGAAAAGGGAAACCTCTACAGTGTTAGTGGGAATGTAAACTGATGCAGTCACTAAGGAAAACAGTATGGAAGTTCCTCAAAAAACTACAAAAAGCATTGCTATATGATCCAGCAATCCTATTCCTGGGCATATATCCAGACAAAACTATAATTCCAAAAGATACACGCACCGCTATGTTCATAGCAGCACTATTTACTATAGCCAAGACATGGAAACAACCTAAATGCCCATCGATAGATGAACGGATAAAGAGGATGTGAGATATATATATACATATAGGAATACTACTCAACCAGAAAAATAATGCCATTTGCAGCAATATGGATGGACCAAGAGAGTATCACACTAAGTGAAGTAAGTCAGAAAGAGAAAGATAAATACCATATGATATCACATATATGTGGAATCTAAAATATGACACAAATAAACTTATCTATGAAGAAGAAACAGACTCACAAACAGAGAGAACAGACTTGCAGTTGCCAAAGGGAAGAGGGGTAGGAGAGGGATAGGTTGGGGGTTTGGGATTAGCAGATGCAAATTATTATATACAGAATGGATAAACGACAAGGTGCTACCATATAACACAGAGAACCATAGTAAGTACCCTGTAATAGACCAAAATGGAAAGTAACACGAAAAAGAATATATACGTATAATTGAATCATTTTGCTGTATACCAGAAACTAATATATTATAAATCAACTATACTTCAATAAAATCATAGCATAACCCATATTACAAGATTCATGTTGTTGGCCTTTCTGAAGCAGACTCTTAAAGATACCCCTGGATTGCCTTGAGAGGCTTACAAACCAAACATTCACACCAGCAGACCCCTATCCACAGTACTTTCCCCTAAAGAAAAACACATAAAAAAGGATCCCCTTGCTGCTTCTCTCCTAGACTTTCTCCAGTCAGTTTAATGACTTTTATTTTGGTAGAACTGCTCTATATCAATTAAATATGCCGCCAATATTCTGAGCCAATCTTGGCCACTGAGTACCAATCATTAGAATTTAACTTTTATGGAAAGAAGACCTCTGTGGCCAGGTGAGCTTTAATTGCACCTCTTTTGTTAGTTCAGAGCTTCATGTTATGCCAAGAAAGCATTAGCTTCATACTTTGTTTATACTAGAGAAGAATGAATGGGGGAAAATTGTTCCTTTCTCCCTATTTCTAAATCACCCTTTTCTTAATAGGTTAAAGCTAACTTCTTATAAAACCTTAACAATGAAACATCATGTCTGAAAGAAAGTCTCAGGTTCTTGGCACTGAGCGTTGCCAGCCCTTCACGGTTAGATTTTCCTCTTAGCTAGCTGTTCTTTTCCTTTCAGCAGGAATGCTTTCTGGTTTTTATGACCAAGTGGGATGAGAGAAGCAAAACAGCAAGAGGTATTCATGTAGTCATGTTACATTAAATTTCTCTAACATACAGTTCCATTAGAGTTTCCTTTCTTACTTACAGAATACCATTGTGTATACATTAGGATTTCAGTCCTCCAAAGTAGGCCTGTTTGCAAGAAATAGGAGATTAAAGAACTGATGTCCCTATAGAAAGAGAAATAACATGTCAATTGTGTTTATTTGTTGGGCTACATGATTTATGCTTTCTCATGTGAAGATGGAGTGGAGAAAAGAGGACACGTGACATTGTTTAGATAATCCCCAAAGAAAGCCGGAGTTCCTCCTTCAGGAAAAAGGTTGCCTTTCATTTAAAATATAAATGGTACTGACAGCTTATGGGTAAGAGAAAGATTTCTTATGTTCTAAGAAATGAATTCAAGATGCACTTAATTTAGTCTACATAGAAGGAGAATATTTAGCATTCTAAGGGAGAAAGGGGATAAGGGGGAAAGATTAAGGAAGAATCCCATAAAAACAAGGAATTCAGCTGCCCCTTCATGAAGCTTTATGTCCATATAGATGCGAAAAGGATCAATGCAATCTGAGTTTAAAATATACATTTAAAATTCTTTGTTAAAACATTTTAATTCTTCTCCATTTCTCTTCCTTCTAATTAATTCTCTAGTCCACGTAGATGATTAAATCCAATAAAACAACAATGTTGGGTAAAAACTTTGGAAAAATCTAACATGAAAAAGAAAATGTTATATAAAATAGATAAACAATAAGGACTAACTGTAATAACTTATAATGGAAAAGAATCTGAAAAAGATAAATATATATATATATATATATATATCTGAATCACTTCGGTGTACACCTGAAACATTGTAAGTCAACTATACTCCAATTTAAAAAGGAAGAAAATATATGGGATTTTCCTGGCAGCCCAGTGGTTAAGACTCCATGCTCCCAAGGCAAGGGGCATGGGTTTTGATCCCTCCTCTGTGAAGATCCCACATGCTGCATGACCAAAAAGTGAAAGAAAAAAAAAAAGTTGATAAAGTTTCTAAATACTCTTTTACCCAGCTGCTCTTCTACTGCAAAAATAGGTGGCAAAAAATTACAATTCCAGTTCTGCTTGCATAATTTCACAAGGCCCCAAATTGGTACATATTATTATCATTAATAAATATCAAAAAAACTTTTGTATATTAAATTATATATGACCTTATGCTAGGCGTTATATTCATTTTTCTTTAAAATCATCATCACTGCTTCACAGGAAGTTACATTCCAAAAGAGAAAATCCAGATGTGAATGCATAACAAGAAAAAAAGAGAAGCAGCTAAAAATAAAAGTAGTTTATTGACTGTCCTTCAGAAGAGAAAAATCACCACACACACACACAGACACATTCTCATCACTGATTAGTGCTACTGCAATAAACTTGCAGTAAAAGTGAAGATATAACAATGTATCTCCTAGAAATCTATTATGGACAACTTATACAACGTTTAGCACTCAGAGGATGGGAACCACATCCTTTCATCAAGTAAGCCCTTCTGCAGGCAGTTTCCCTGTCTAAACCAAATCTTCCAATGCACTTACAGAATGAGGCTATCAATTCATTGTGAATTGTCCCTCTTTTTATTGGGAAGCTTGAAGTTCCTGAAACTTGATGCAAGTTCATCTTACAACCAAGAGCTTTGTTCACAACAATTAATGGCAAAAGGGTCTTAGGTTGATGCCAAGAGCCAGATTATTACCTCTCAAAAAATTATCCTCCCAAAGGAGAAAGATTCTTACGAAAAGGGGAGGATTTCAAAACTGCTTTAGAACTGTACCTCTGGGTGTTATTTTTCAAGCATCATAAAGCATTTGTATTCAGCTGTTTTTTGATCCAAGTAAAACACTTCTAAAGATAAGTGAGGTTTGTTTCCTGAGTTAAAGGATATCTTTAAGTGACAGGCACAGGAAAATAAAAGGCCTTTTTCAGGAGCATATAAACTGGAACAAGGACAAACAAATTTCAAGACTGTTGAGAGATTGAGAAACCTAACAGGACACCTCACATTTAACACATTCTCAACGGACTTCAGACTTCCTGGCTGTTCCTGAACTATTTCCCATGAAGCAAGGCATCATATATCACTGTCAAAACACATGCTAGCTGATACTTTCCACAGCACTCGGACAAGCCCTCAACAACTCAGTATAGTCGAGACAGGGGCTGTGGAAGAGAAGGCAGTTTTAACTTGTGGGAATGATCTCATCATTGCCAGTTGTGCATATGCATTCATCCACTGTTCCATTCAAGAAATATCTGAGGCCTGCCTCTTTATTGGGCCCAAATAACTATCAGAACCCACTGGGCCCTTCCACAAGCTGTTGATTTGTTGGTGGGTATGGAGTGGGACCTGTGTCTTGGTTTTTAAACTGTCCAGAGCCAGATTTGGAATCACTCCAGTGTTTTCAGGATATTACTGATGAGAGGAGACTCACATGCAGAGGGAGACCATCTTTTTCTCCAGATTCTTGAGCCACCCCTTCACACCAACAGCTTATTTTGTTCCTTTATTCTTACTAAGGTCATTTTAGGTGAGGGCCAATGGTGGAAAGATTGATAGTAGAGAGGGGAGAGAGAAGGAAGGAAAGATTTAAAAAATTAAAGGTCTGTCTGCCTCTCACTCACCAGTTTACTGCTGCCCCTATTCTAGCTTCTAGTAATGGTAAGGTATTTATAACAGACTAACCCTCCTGATAGTAACAATTACAAACTCTGGACAAAATATAAAAGCCAGTTCATTTGAAGGCACTGGGGAGGAACCAAAAGCAGGCAGGGACAAGAAATATTACTACCTTGAAAGAAGGTAGAAAACACACTTGAGATGCACAATTATCCGAGGTACTTCCCAATGCCTATGGGCATGAAGGATGCACTCAAGTAAAGGGGCAGTTTTGCTGGTCTTGGGCAGTCAGGATCAGCATCAGGGCTCTCAGAAAGGCGGACTTATTGTAAATGGGCAGTCCATAAAGAAGAGAGCCACAGATGGGGAGGAGGGCAATATTTTCATACAAACTCTCAAATCCTTAGCTGACTCCTGCACTACACATGTGCTGGGTGAAAATCCAAGGAATCAGTGGAAAGCAACAGCTGGAAGCCTGAAAGAGCTGAGTCAAGATGTCAACAGTTGCCTAATACTGGAAAGACAGAGTCCCTCCAATTGAGAGGAGCCCAGTAAACAATTTGAACATTCCATTGAAATCCTAGAAGGGCCATAGCTTAGGAATAAGAACCATATCCAAAGGCTAAGAAATATGCTTATTGATGCTGACCCTACTAAGATTCAAATCTATTCTTATAAACTCCTGCCTCAATTACCCAAGACTACTCAAACCTGAAGGATCTCATATTCAATGCCATTTTTTTTAAGAACATGGGCTGATTCTACTTGCACCAGTCCTTGCAATGTTCACATTGCTAATTAATAAAACTAATGGAAAAGGCTACTGATTTAAGACCTCAGAAAAAACAATAAAAAGAATTATGATTCTTAGATTCATCATATACCTATGCAAATATTGGGCTGGCTAATAAGTTCATTCAGGTTTTCCTGTAAGATGTAATGGAAAAATCTTAATGAACTATTTGGCCAACCAAAAACTATGTTGTCTTTCATTCCTTTCACAAGTAAATATTTTATGGCAATGGATATACATGCAGCCTTCTTTAGGAATCAGTAGTTAAGAACTGGTGCTTTCTTGCTTCATGTGCAAAAATCATGGGGCTTGAGAACTTATGGAATCACCCTCATATTTTTCTCAATGTCCAAGTATGCTAAGTTGCTTCAGTCGTGTCCAACTGTTTGTGACCCTATGGACCGTAGGCTGCCAGGCTCCTCTGTCCATGAGATTCTCTAGGCAAGAACACTGGAGCAGTCTACCATGTCCTCCTCTAGGGAATCTTCACAACCCAGGGATCGAACCTACATCTCCTGTGTCTCCTGCATTGGCTGATGGATTGTTTACCACTAGGGCCACCTGGGAAGCCCCAGTGTCCAATTAAATTACCTTAATGATCCCACTTTCCCATGAGAATCCACTCTAATACAACAGGTAGATAATTTATTGTTGTAGTCTCCTAATCTGAGTTGTTCATAGGAAGGTTTCAAATATCTCTTAAAAATATTGACAGAAAAAGGACAAAATATCCAGAGAAAAGTTACAACTCTACCTAACTTTGGTCTACATTATTGAAATCTTGTAACTATATAATTACAAAATAACTATAAAATTTGAAACTATTTTAGTCATGATCCGTTTATAGGTAGACACTATCTTTCTTCCTCCAAAATAAAAACTATTCCATTATATCCAAGTCCCTTAAAAACAACTGAGAGGATTTTCTGGATCACCCAAACAAGAACGTACTAGAACACGATCTGAACACCTTCTCATGAAATGGGGTAGAAGCTTCCCACAGTCATCTCTATACTTTGCATGTTCCTAACTATGCCTGCTGCTGCTGCTGCTGCTAAGTTGCTTCATTCGTGCCCGACTCTGTGCGACCCCATAGACAGCAGCCCACCAGGCTCCGCTGTCCCTAGGATTCTCCAGGCAAGAACACTGGAGTGGGTTGCCATTTCCTTCTCCAGTGCATGAAAAGGAAAAGTGGAAGTGAAGTCGCTCAGTCGTGTCCGACTCTTAGCGACCCCATGGATTGTAGCCTACCAGGCTCCTTCGTCCATGGGATTTTCCAGGCAAGAGTACTGGAATGGGGTGCCATTGCCTTCTCCACCTAACTATGCCAAACCCTCCTAATTGTTCAGGAAAGACAATGTTGCCTAATAGGTATGCTAATTTAACAGAGAGGTTCACACCACAACTTTTCTGCCTATCTGAACAACTTTTTTGATCTAGAGTCATAACTTAACCTCCCTGGCCACATATGGCAGACCTCCCTGATAGCTCAGTTGGTAAAGAATCCACCTGCAATGCAGAAGACATATGAGGGCAGCATCAGCTAACTGATTAAGGTGTCTGCTCTAGGCTGATGCACGCTTACTTCTATACTAATTCTGCATTCCACATACTGTGCAATCCTGGATACTTCTAAGCAGTACTTAGCTTTTCTCTGTCAGCTGCTGTACAGCCTATGAAACTCTTCACTGTTCACTCCACATATCGTAACTTAACATCATTCACATTTTAATCCCACCACTCACTTCCCCTTTCAGATGAAGAGCAATCTATGGCTGTTTAGTGACACCCTGGGGATTAAGAATGCACCTAGGTCCTACTGCATATAAACATACTAGTAGTATTAGTCGCTCAGTCGTGTCCGACTCTTTGCGACCCATGGACTGTAGCCCGCCAGGCTCCTCTGTCCGTGGAATTCTCCAGGCAAGAAAACTGGAGTGGGTTGCCACTCCCTTCTCCAGGGGATCTTCCCAACTTAGGGATTGATCCCTGCATATAAATATATGCCTACCATGTTACCCAGACAAATACCCAAGAGAAATTAGTGCATCTGTCTACCAGAATAAAATAATATTCATAGCAGCTTTATTAAGAATTAAGAGTGGCAATAACTCAAATGTCCATCAGCAGTAAATTAATTGCAGAATATTTATATAATGTAATTCTATGTGACAATAAAAATAAGCTACCAGATATATGTAAAAACATCTATGAACCTCACACGCTTTATACTGCACAAAAGCAGCCAAAAGGAAATGACTAGCCATTGTTTGATTCCACTTACATGGAATTCAAGAACAAGCAAAACTAACTGATGGTGGTAGAAGTCAGAATGGTGGTTACCTCTGGACGAAGAGGGCAGTGCTTTGACCAGGAACCTTCTGAGGTGCTAGCAAATGTTCTATTTCTAGCTGGGAGGTAGTTACATAGGTATGTGTTGTTTGTTTGTTGCTGTTTAGTCGCTTAGTCATGTCTGACTCTTAGGACCCCGTGGACTGTAGCCCGCCAGGTTCCTGTCCATGAGATTTCCCAGCAAGAATACTGGAGTGGGTTGCCATTTCCTTCTCCAGGGGAACTTCCTGGACCAGGGATAGAACCCACATCTCCTGCATTGGCAGGTAGATTCTTTACTGCTGAGCTACCAGGGAAGCTATACATGTGAAAATTTATGGTGCTTTTCAGAATGAACACTTTTCTGTATAAATTTTATATTTTGGTAAAAAGTGAAAACTATACACACAAGACTGCTCTGGTCAAATGTTAGTCAATCCCAATATAAATCTATTTGTAGATGGCTCTTATCTTAAAAAATTAGTTAAAATTAAGTTAAAAAATTAAACAAAGGCCTTTCCTGAGCAGGATTCACTGTCACCACTGAACATGCAGCTACCAAAGCCACTCCACTGCCTACTGTTCAACCTGCCCAAGTTAAGATACTAATTTCTCTGATTTGCACTCTGACAAATGAAGAAATGGTAAACATCAGACAGACATAAATGAATTTGGAATTGTTTTTAACTTTGGGATGCTATGGATAAAGGGGGGCTTTTGGTTTCTTAAGATATCCTAATGAAAATGGCTAAGATATTAATGATTCACTAAAAGCTATTCAATATTGAAAAATACCTGTCAGTTAAGGTAGATACTCATAGAAAAGACATGCTCCCAGAAACCGATGAACACCCTTTCTAACTCACATGCTAAACAATCTTTTATTACCACAACCATGAGTTTCACCAAATTGACAAGCATCGCCAGCCAAATTTGGAAGGAAAACGGGCTCAATTTTAGACTCACTATAATTGATTCATAACAATCAACCCAAACTTCAGAAAAACAATATTGTCAATTACAGGGATACTCTCTCCATGAAGATGGGTTCTAAGAATCTCCTGACAGCTGCTCAGGAGCACCACAATCCATCCAGTGGATGCTAATTAAATTTCCCATAATTTTCTGCATCAGGAACAAATCAAGTTCCACGGTAGATACATAATGGAAACTTTTTCAAAATGTGACTAGGAGGTGGTAAAATTATGTCTTACCTGTGCTAACATAACCCAGGTAAACATGAGAAGGGTGGGACAAAATACAGAAACTCCTTCTCAAGGCCCTTTGTGTCCATGCATGTGTGTGTGTGTTAGTCACTCAGTCGTGTCTGATTCTTTGTGACCCATGGACTGTAGCCTGCTAGGCTCCTCTGTCCATGGAATTCTCCAGGCAAGAATGCTGGAGTGTTTGCTATTTCTTACTCCAGGGGATTTTCCTGACCCAGGGATCAAACCTGGGTCTCCTGCATTGTAGGCAGATTCTTTACTGAGTCACCAGGAAATACAACTACCCACGTCTCTAGGCTATAAATATATATTATCAGTAGTCTGTAAGTTTTCAGGATGGAAAAAACCCATTCTTTGCTGAGAAGCTGCAGATGTTACAGTTGCTAGACTTTGTATTCTGAGCACAGGGAATTCCTACTTTCCTACCCAGTGATCTTGGAACTGTTACTGAACATTGCCAAATCCACATGCCTGATGCACAGTAAGGCCACACAATACTAAAACATTAGAGATTGGAACAGAGAAAGGTTTACTAGAGAGCCATGCAAGGAGATGGGAGGCTCATTCCCTACGGATCCCAAAGTTACTGAAAGCTTTCATCAAAGCCCTTTTAAAAGCAAAAGGTAAGGGAGGGAGGTGGTTAGTTGTTGCAAACTTCCTGGTGTCAGATCCTTTGTTCTTGAAGTCGGGTCATGGTCAGGTAACGACGTCCTGTAAATCTCTACCAAAGGAATGTTATTCTCTGTCATGACAAGAAAGGGCAAGTCCCAAGGCACAACTTTCACCCTCCGAGGTCCCAGTCCTGGCTAAGAGGAGGCCAAGCTCAGTTGGCAGCTCCTTCAGGGCCAGGTCTCCAGATTCTGTCCACCTGTCATCTCTGAGGGAGCCAGGTGCCCAGGACCCAACTGGCACTCAGGCTCCTCAGGCTGCCCGTATGGTGGGGATCGGTCCCGTAGGCTGCATCCAAAATGGCCACTGCTATTAGGTCGCAGAGACCAGGATGGGGGAGAGGCTCACTACTGCCTCAAGGCCTGGACCAAGGCTAGTGGGTGGCCTCTAAAGCCCTTCAGGACACAGCCCCCAGTCTGTTCTCTGGGGCCCCGAGCTCACCCACTGTCCCAGGGTGGGGTGAACTGGAGGGCCTTCGGGAGAAGGCTGGGATCCACTCTTACCTCACTCTCCACCTCCCAACTACCACTCCACGGTTGTCTGACCAGGTAACTCTCGCTGCTTGACAGTTGGTGGCTTCTGGGCGGTCCCACTGCTGTGCTGTCCAATGGCTGAGCAGGACCACTAAGCGTTGCTCATTGACAATTGGTTGCCAGTGGGTGGGGCTCACTGAGGCACCGACCAATGGCTGAGAAGAACCCATTGCCTGGTAACAGAACTCTGCAGGATTCCTCTCCTTACATAAAAACTGTACTCTCTATGCAGGAAAGGTAGAAAGAATAAATGAGACACTGAAGTTGAACTGTCCTAATCTGGGGTTAGCAAACCAAAGCCCATGGGACAAATCTGGCCTACAGACTGTTTTCAGATGGTCCACAAGCTTAAAAAAAGGAAAAGTTTCCTACATATTTTAAACATTTGCTTAAAAAAAAAAAAGGAGAAAGAAAATAATATGAAATATATGACAGAGATCATATTTGGCCTATATAAAGTTTTACTATCTGGCCTTTTACTGAAAAAACTTGCTGACTCTAGTTTTAAACAAGTGGCAGTTCTTAATCTGCCTTAGTATAACGTATCATCACTACTGTTAATGGCCACATGATCCCTTCCTCAGAGCTCACCCAGATTTTTTTCATAGGACATCATTACAGGATGTCCCATGTGATTGGTAATAATGCCTCTAATCACTATTTTGTTGCATGCAGATCTAGCTGAAAACTGTGAGAAATCAATCTAGCATACTGTCTTATCCTCAACATGCACAAGCCACCTTTCTAAGGAGACATCATCCCCACCTTTTATACCTCCTAGCTCAGTGATCAGGTTGACAGGAAAAGATATCAGTGTGTATTAAATTGCACAAATGGCCACAAATTCTTCAGATCCCATTTGCCTGCTCCTCTGCATATGACTAATCTGATCTAGCTAATCTGATCACACGGACCACAGCCTTGTCTATCTCAATGAAACTAAGCCATGCCGTGTGGGGCCACCCAAGACGGATGGGTCATGGTGGAGAGGTCTGATAGAATGTGGTCCACTGGAGAAGGGCATGGCAAACCACTTCAGTATTCTTACCTTGAGAACCCCATGAAGAGTATGAAAAGGCAAAAAGATAGGACACTGAAAGATGAACTCCCCAGGTCAGTAGGTGCCCAATATGCTAGTGGAGATGAGTGGAGAAATAACTCCAGAAAGAATGATGGGATGGAGCCAAAGCAAAAACGATACCCAGCTGTGGATGCGACTGGTGATAGATGCAAAGTCCGATGCTGTAAAGAGCAATATTGCATAGGAACCTGGAATGTTAGGTTCATGAATCAAGGCAAATTGGAAGTGGTCAAACAGGAGATGGCAAGAGTGAACGTCGACATTCTAGGAATCAGCCAACTAAGATGGACTGGAATGAGTGAATTTAACTCAGATGACCATTATATCTACTACTGTGGGCAAGAACCCCTTTGAAGAAATGGAGTAGCCATCATGGTCAACAAAAGAATCCGAAAGGCAGTACTTGGATGCAATCTCAGAAATGATAGAATGATCTCTGTTCGTTTCCAAGGCAAACCATTCAATATCACAGTAATCCAAGTCTATGCCCTGACCAGTAACGCCAAAGAAGCTGAAGTTGAATGGTTCTATGAAGACCTACAAGACCTTCTAGAACTAACACCCAAAAAAGATGTCCTTTTCATTATAGGGGACTGGAATGCAAAAGTAGGAAGTCAAGAAACACCTGGCGTAACAGGCAAATTTGGCCTTGGAGTACAGAAGGAAGCAGGGCAAAGGCTAATAGAGTTTTGCCAAGAGAACGCACTGGTAATAGCAAACACCCTATTCCAACAACACAAGAGAAGACTCTACACATGGACATCACCAGATGGTCAACGCCGAAATCAGACTGATTATATTCTTTGCAGCCGAAGATGGAGAAGCTCTATATAGTCAGCAAAAACAAGACCGGGAGCAGACTGTGGCTCAGATCATGAACTGCTTATTGCCAAATTCAGACTTAAACTGAAGAAAGTAGGAAAAACCACTAGTCCATTAGGTATGACCTAGATCAAATCCCTTACGAGTATACCGTGGAAGCGACAAATAGATTTAAGGGACTAGATCTGATAGACAGAGTGCCTGATGAACTATGGACAGAGGTTCGTGACATTGCACAGGAGATAGGGATCAAGACAATCCCGATGGAAAAGAAATGCAAAAAAGCAAAATGGCTGTCTGAGGAGGCCTTACAGATAGCTGGGAAGAGAAGAGAAGCGAAAAGCAAAGGAGAAAAGGAAAGATATTCCCATCTGAATGCAGAATTCCAAAGAATAGCAAGGAGAGATAAGAAAGCCTTCCTCAGCGATCAGTGCAAAGAAATAGAGGAAAACAACAGATTGGGAAAGACTAGAGATCTCTTCAAGAAAATTAGAGATACCAAAGGAACATTTCATGCAAAGATAGGCTCGAAAAAGGACAGAAATGGTATGGACCTAACAGAAGCAGAAGACATTAAGAAGAGGTGGCAAGAATACACAGAAGAACTGTACAAAAAAGATCTTCACTACCCAGATAATCACGATGGTGTGATCACTCACCTAGAGCCAGACATCCTGGAATCTGAAGTCAAGTGGGCCTTAGAAAGCATTACCACGAACAAAGCTAGTGGAGGTGATGGAATTCCAGTTGAGCTATTTCAAATTCTCAAAGGTGATGCTGTGAAAGTGCTGCACTCGATATGCCAGCAAATTTGGAAAATTCAGCAGTGGCCACAGGACTGGAAAAGGTCAGTTTTCGTTCCAATCCCAGACAGGCAATGCCAAAGAATGCTCAAACTACCGCACAATTGCCCTCATTTTACATGCTAGTAAAGTAATGCTCAAAATTCTCCAAGCCAGGCTTCAGCAATACGTGAACCGTGAACTTCCAGATGTTCAAGCTGGTTTTAGAAAAGGCAGAGGAACCAGAGATCAAATTGCCAATATCCGCTGGATCATCAAAAAAGCAAGCGAGTTCCAGAAAAACATCTATTTCTGCTTTACTGACTATGCCAAAGCCTTTGACTGTGTGGATCACAATAAACTGTGGAAAATTCTGAAAGAGATGGGAATACCAGACCATCTGACCTGTCTCTTGAGAAACCTGTATGCAGGTCAGGAAGCAACACTTAGAACTGGACATGGAACAACAGACTGGTTCCAAATAGGAAAAGGACTACGTCAAGGCTGTATATTGTCACTCTGCTTATTTAACTTATATGCAGAGTACCTCATGAGAAACGCTGGGCTGGAAGAAACACAAGCTGGAATCAAGATTGCTGGGAGAAATATCAATAACCTCAGATATGCAGATGACACCACCCTTATGGCAGAAAGTGAAGAAGAACTAAAGAGCCTCTTGATGAAAGTGAAAGAGGAGAGTGAAAAAGTTGGCTTAAAGCTCAACATTCAGAAAACTAAGATCATGGCATCTGGTCCCATCACTTCATGGGAAATAGATGGAGAAATAGTGGAAACAGTGTCAGACTTTATTTTTTTGGGCTCCAAAATCACTGCTGATGGTGATTGCAGCCATGAAATTAAAAGATGCTTACTCCTTGGAAGGAAGGTTATGGCCAACCTAGATAGCATATTTAAAAGCAGAGGCATTACTTTGCCGACAAAAGTCCATCTAGTCAAGGCTATGGTTTTTCCAGTGGTCATGTATGGATGTGAGAGTTGGACGGTGAAGAAAGCTGAGCGCCGCAGAATTGATGCTTTTGAACTGTGGTGTTGGAGAAGACTCTTGAGAGTCCCTTGGACTGCAAGGAGATCCAATCAATCCATCCTAAAAGAGATCAATCCTGGGTGTTCATTGGAAGGACTGATGTTGAAGCTGAAACTCCAATACTTTGGCCACCTCATGTGAAGAGTTCACTCATTGGAAAAGACCCTAATGCTGGTAGGATTGGGTGCGGGAGGAGAAGGGGATGACAGAGGATGAGATGGTTGGATGGCATCACCGACTCGATGGACACGGGTTTGGGTAGACTCCGGGAGTTGGTGATGGACAGAGAGGCCTGGTGTGCTGCAATTCATGGGTTGCAAAGAGTTGGACACGACTGAGCGACTGAACTGAACTGAACTGCATATGACTGTAGTTCTTTCCATGAGGAGATGGGAGTCTACTCTGTTCTTTGAGTCTACTCTGTTCTTTGAGTCTGGCCTTGGACATGACTTGCTTTGGCCAACAAAAGCATTATTAACAACATGACACAAGCAGAGGCTTGAAATCTGCTTGCACGTTGGAGCTTACCCTCTCTTGCTGCTCTTAGAGACTCTCAACCAATATCATGTGAATGAGCTTGCTAGCCTGCTCTATGTTCTCCTTCCTGGTAGCTCAGCTGGTAAAGAATCCACCTGCAATGCAAAAGACTCCAGTTTGATTCCTGGGTTGGGAAGATCCGCTAGATGATGGGCCCAGTGACCTCCACTGTCCTGCAACTGCCAGACATGTGAATGAGACCATCAACTATCAGTGGACTATAAACGCATGTGTTGTAAGGCCAGACAACACCATGAGGAACAGAGCAGAGCAAAGCTATCCCAGTCGATCCCAGCCAAACAACTCATCCACAGAATCATGAATAAATAAATGGTTGTTTTAAGCCACCTGGTTTTGGAAGTGTTTTGTTTTGGAGAAAATGTTAAGTGATATAGATGCAAAAATGCTTGAAATTACGAAAAGGAGCCATTTCAGGTCCTCTTGACAGCAGCTACAACAGTCCACCCAGGGTGCTATATGTCATAATGAAAATAAACTTCAAACTCAGACCAACGCACATTCACTCCCATGACTGACTGCAAGCTGATGCTAACCAAAGAAGCCTCCAGAAGCAGATGCCCTTGAGGCACAAACAGGTTACTGGAGACCTTCTGATCAAGTAGACAACTTGAGAAGTGTAACCACCATTCAAGACAATGAAACAAAACTAGAATTTTGTTATAGCCAATCAAACCGACTGCCCTCCTCATAAGATTGTTAACATGTCACTATGGACTATTGCTTTCCTTCTCTGTTTTCTATGACTCTACTTTTCTTCATTTCCCCATCCCTTTTCTGAAAAAAAATATTCCTCACCTTGTTTCTTTCTTCTTATTGCTATTCTTATAATTGAAGTATAGTTGATTTACAGTGTTAATTTCTGTTATACAGCAAAGTGATTAGATTATACATTTATGTGTGTGTGTGTGTATATATATATATATATATATATACACACACATATATATATACACATTCTTTTTCATATTCTTTTCCATTGCGGTTTATCATAGGATATTGAATATAGTTCCCTGTCTTCACTGTGTTTTTAAGAATGAGTCAGACCATGGCCTCTTCTACCAACCTAACATCTTGCTGGACGTGTTACCATTTACAACTCCAGGGGTCACTAGAACCATGGTATACCTCTGCTTAACACTAGCAAATAGCCTGTTGAGAACAGGATCTGAACATCTCTATACTTCAGAACATACGACTATTATCTCCCAACCCAGACATTCAGGCTGGTTATTATAATTATACAGAATTATAAACAGCCAATATTTTACCCAGAGAGAAAAATCACCCCCAATCACCTTTTAAAATACTCCTGTCTATGGTACTTTTGTAACCATGCAAGTATTAAGAAGTACAATCAAGGGAAATAAAAATACTTACAAGGCTTACCAAGAAATCCCATTAAACTATCGTAATGGTAGAAATACCTCCTCATTTGATACTTATTTCTAAGGTAACACACTTGTGAAAAATAGAAAAGAAAAATATATCTTTGTTAGGAAAAGCAGGCTATAAAGAGCCAATTGATATAGTTATCATTGTATGTCATGATGATTCAGTGAAAAATACATACACTTTCAACTCTTTACATATAAATCATATCAATTGTGCAGCGCCAGGCCTGTTCTTTATCTGTGACCTCTATGCATACCAAGAGCTATTTCTGGGATTTCTTACCAGCTCCTTTCAAGATTTTAAATCCTGTTCAGTCTCACCATCTGGGTCTCTTCAGAGGTCTCATAGAAGTGACCTCCAAGGAGAAGCTGAAGGAGTCTATTGATTTGCTTGAGGGTTTTTACCTAGGTTAGGGCTCTCTGAATCTAAGAGATGGATCAGTAATATATCCCTTACTAGGGCTGAAATTATTCAATAAGACCATTCACACTAACCCCCACCCCCAAAACCCAAAAAAACAGAAAAAGAACTTTGTTTGCTTTCTTAGTAATTAATGAACCATCAACATAGCTTTACAATATTTATTGGTCTCACCAGGGGACATCTGCACTCTAGCTAATATTTCCTATTGTTTCTAGGTAAACACTTCAGTACAAGAAGAAATAATATCTTTAGAAAGTACAGACAAGGGCTGATTACTCTCAAAGGCTTGACAGTCTTGATACCTGGAATCTATTTTCCTGACATGGGCTAGGTCAAATAAAAAAACTGACTTCCTGAAATTTTCTGAACTGTAATGATGAGCTTTCTCATTATAAAATTCATTTTTCTCCAGTGCATTCTTAAGAGAGTTTTAAAAACTACTGAACAACTGATGGTAGGTGAGCAAATGGTGATTCTACACAAGGAAGAGACAGAATTCTTTGATCAACCTTTATCTTCCAGGAGAGGCAGATGACCAAAGGGAGAGAATGATGAGTCCTGAGATGGTTGCCTAGCCTGGGCCATAAGTAACCACACCACACTGTATGCCCAACATCCTTATAGTTAATTTCTGTTAAACAAGTACATAGATGATGTACAGTAGAAAAGAATTTTTTAGTGAGTTTCTTCTTAGCAACAACCACAGAAATACCAAGGATTTTATTCTTTATTACTGTTCAAGTTACTCATCTATATGGAAATGATACCCTCAGACCATTTTTAAAAGCTGTTTCAAAAAATGTTTCAACTACAGAATTACTCTTGGATTAAGGGCAGTAACCCACCACCAACTAAGATGTGCCATTTTATTTATTTTTCAGAAAAATTTTGTTTTTAATAGAAAAACTATAAAAGTGATTTAAATGTTTAATATTTTAAAATAAAAATTAAGAGACCAGAAATTTGCAAGTGATCAGAAATATACTGATGTAATCATCTTTTGAAAATAAAAACATTTATTCAAGATTCTATTAAAATGCATAAAAAGCAAACTTATTTTAGGATTTAAACCAAAGAAACATTTTAAATACCTGTTACCCTGGCATGTAAGCCCAACAACAGTCTTGATCTTGATAAAGTCTTATTTATTAACAACATGTCTTATAAGTGGTTCATTCCAGAAGTTGGAAATTATAAAGTGAAATATAAGATAAAAATTTTAAAGCCCATAACATTAAAGTAATTTACCTTTACAACATAATTTTATTCTAAAAAGTTGAAGGTGGTTGGCAGAAGAATATATATAGAAGCAAACTTGGCCATAAATAATCCTATAAACAAACAAAACACTGATGAAAAGATACGAAACTTTTTAAGGAAAGCTCAAGGGAATTCCCTGGCAGTCCAGTGATTAGGACTCCACACTTCCACTGCAAGGGGCACAATTTCCATTCTTGGTAGGGGAGCTAAGATCCTGCAAGCCCCGTGGTACAAAAACACACAAAGACACACCAAAAAGAAAAAGTAAAGCTCAAGTACATATGTAGTGGAATAAATAAAGGATTATACTTCTATTCTAAAACTAGAAAAGGCTAGATTTCTATGGTTAGGATGAAAAAACTATCAACACTTTTAAATAAAACATGCTTTTACTAAAAAGCAGTTCTAAGAGAGGAGTTTATAGTGACATATGCTTACCTTAGGAAACAAAAAATCTCAAACAACCTAACCTTACACTAAAGGAACTAGAGAAAAAACAACAAACAAAACACAAAATTAGTAGAAAGAAAGAAATCATAAAGATGAGAGCAGAAATAAATGATGTATAGACTAGAAAACCAATAGAGAAGATCAATGAAACAAAAAGTTGGTTCTCTGAAAAGATAAAATTGATAAATCTTTGGACAGACCCATCAGGAAAAAGAAAGGAAGGGGTCCAAATCGATAAAATTAGAAAGGAAAAAGAAATTATAACCAACATCACAGAAATACAAAGGACCATAAGAGATTACTACAAGCAACTATACCCCAATAAAATGGGCAACCTAGAAGAAATGGACAAATTCTTAGAAAGGTACAGCCTCCTAAAATTGAACCAGGAAGAAACAGAAAATATGAACAGACCAATTACCAGTACTGAAATTGAGTCAGTAATTTAAAAACTCCCAACAAACAGAAGTCCAGGACCAAAAGCCTGCTCCATTTTTTCCCGTCACAACTATATTTAGAATCCACAGTAAATACACTCATCCTTGATTCCAATTACTCAGCCTCTCTATCGCCTAGCCACTTTATTTCCCTTCTCCAAGTTAGCTGTTTCTTGTCTAGCCTTCCAAAGATATTTAATGCATACATAAGTATTATGTAGGTGTGTGTGTATGTGCATCCATATATTTGGACTGATCCCCATCTCATTTTAAACAATGGTAGCATAACTCACATACTATTTTTCACGTGGCTTTTTGCACTTTAACAATATATCTCAGATATGTGGTATATATAATATATACAATGCAATATTACTCTGCCATAAAAAAGAATGAAACATTGCCATTTGTAGCAAATTGGACAGACCTAGAGAATATTATGCGTAATGAAATATGTCAGAGAGAGAAAGGCATACGTGTGGAATTTTAAAAAAATAAAAATAAGCATATATACTAAACAGAAACAAACTCTCAGACATAGAAAACAAACTCGTGGTAACCAAAGGGGAAAGGGAAAGGAGGAGGGACAAATTAACAGATATTACTATAGTATATAAAATAAATTAGCAACAAGGATTCACTGTATAGCACTGGGAATTATACCCAATATCTTATAATAACCTATAATGGAATATAATCTGCAAAAATACTGGATCACTATGCTGTACACCTGAAAATAACATAATGAGACAACTATACTTTCATTTTTCTATTCAACTATATTCATTTTCTAAAACTGAAAAAAAACCAACAGATCTCAAAGATAATTCCATATCAACACATAAACATTTTAAAATTCTTTTCTGTGACACCTAGTATTCTATTGTACTCACACTTTTTCAATTAATTCCTTATTGAGAGGCATTACATTGGTACCAATTATTTGCTCTTATAAAAAATTTGTGATGAGTAACACTGAGCAACTTAATTTCACAACTAAGTACAAATAATTACATCTGTAGAGTAAATTTTTAGAGATCAAAAGTTATGCCCTTTCCACTACTCCATAGCTGCCTTAGGACTCTAAGAAATAACACAGACTCACGATGATATCCATTTAAATTATTTTATTTAAAAATGTTACCTAAATACCCAAATTACACTTTCCACCTCAATAAAAATTTTAAAATTGTTTTTCTGAATATGTTGAAGGACCAAAATAGCCTGAGAGATGGCTTTATGCCAGAGAAAAATGACCTCAAAACCAGTAGCACAAGTATTGTACTGGCTCTCACTTCGCATTCAGAAGGTATCTGCTCCTGAGGATTCCGTGTCCTCCTGGACAGTGCCAATGCTCAGAGACTGAGAGCAGTCTTCCAGGTTCACTGAGGGTAGTGTTACAGACATCTTGGTAGGTGATGTCTGAGAAGTGAAGAGTGGAACCGCTTTACCACCTGTAAAACGAGAAACTCATTTAGCTAAACAAGTGTACCTGAGTACTTACATGCCTTGAAACTTTCCCTAATAATACTGGGGATCAAAAAGAGAATTGCATTTGGGATAAATTCTTTTCTCAAGGTGCTCAGATCTTGTCAGGGAGATAAATACTGGGGATCAAAAAGAGAAGTGCATTTGGGATAAATTTTTTTCTCAAGGTGCTCAGATCTTGTCAGAGAGATAAAATCACCCTTCTTTCTATACCTACTCCCAGACAATTAGAGACAATATTTCACAGTATATGTTATGATCTGAATGTTTATGTCTCCCCAAAATTTGTATGTTGAAATCCTAATGCCTAGTGTGGTGGTATTAAAAAGTGTGACCTTTGGGAGGTGCTTAGGTCAAGAGAGTGGAGCCCTCATATACAAGATTAGCGCCTTTATGAAAGAGGCCCCAGAGAGCTTGCCAGCCCCTTCCATCATGTGAGGACACAGGAACCAGGAAGAGGTGCCTTGATCTTGGGATGACCAGACTCCAGAACTGTGAGAAATAAATTTCTGTTGTCTAAAAGCCACTCAGTCTACAGTATTTTGTTATAGTAGCCCAAATGGATTAAGACAGGATACAAGTGCCCAAAGTCATGTTATAGATGATAAATGGTAGGTAAGACCAAGTAGGGAGGCAGTTTGAAATGAAGAATTCATTAATATGTTTAAAAAGAAAAAAAAAACAGAGTTGACTACATATGTGTATCTATCTGCCTGTAGCCTAATTCACTCCTCTAAATTTAAAAAGCACATTGCCTAAGAATATAAAGAATGTCAACTTGGTACTGTTTAAGACCACAAAAACCCTCATTTCAAATTTCATGGATTTACCATATATACTGAATAATAAGCATCTTAAAGGCAAATCATCTTAAATAATCTTAAAGATATCTCTGAGTCAAGAGTCATTGTAATTGACTTTACAAGAATCTTCAAAATAGTTTCCACAGTAAAAAGTGAAATTTTCCATCAGACTTTTATAGGGACCACAGTAAAAGAAGTCAGTTTTGGAGATTTCAATGATGACTCAATCACAGCTGTCCAAGATAATCAAAATATTTGTAAAAGACAGATTCCTTTCATATTATGATGTCTAACAATGATTATTTTAACATTATCATTTCCTGTTTGTTACTTACATCAATTTCTTTTTTTTTTCATAAAAGAGGAAAGGGAAATAAGATTTGGTATCATTATATCAATATCATAAACTAATGCACCAGCATACTCCTCTAAGAAGAAAGCAATTCTTATGTCATTTAAAATAGAATAAGTATTTTAAATAGGAAAAGAATTCTTGAAATCTGGCTCTGTCAGGATATGATAAAAATTAAAATTAAGAAACAATAAGAACTTTAAAAAAAATCATAGTACATAAGCATTTAAATATTCTGACATTTTACAAAGTCATGATGTAGAATACTCAAGTAACCAAGAGTAGTATCCAAGCCCAGAGTTTACCTTGTCAGTAAAGCAAAAACCAACACAGGGTACAACTAAGGCTTGAGAACAAATCAATGGTCAACCTGTAAATTTAAATACTATCTTTCTTCAATTAAGAAAAAATTTCATTCCTTCCATTACTCACATATCTGTCAAAAACTACAGTTACCAGACATTCTTCTTTTCTCTGTTATCCAATTTCACAAAACTGCTTTACATGTGCCTTTATTTTCTACTCTGAGCATTAGATTACCAATTAGATTGATCAATGATGTAACAACAGCTGTAACTGGCTTTTTTTTGGACCTTGAAGAAGGTCCCAAGTCTCAAGGAACATATTAAATTCAATTATTATAAAGTTACGTTAATTCTTGTAATTACTAGCTTACATTTATACAGCAATTTAAATTTTGCAAAAATCTTTTCCCTATCATCTTATCTCATCCTTATAGTAATTCTGGAAGAAAGACAAGGTAAAGGTAACTGAGGCAGAGAGATATCAGAGTGGGCTTTTCCAAATGCATATGCTCACTAACTAAACATCTGTAAAAGTCTATTGCATGTGTGGAGCTAAGATGGTGTTAAGAAGATACACAGGTGAAAAAGAAACAGTCCTCATCTTCAAGAAGCTTAAAACCTATCAGTGGAAGTAAACATGTAGAGGAATACTTGGTTTAAGTTAAGTGAAAGCAACAACTGAGCTAGGACTTAAAAGGTGTGGGAGGCAATGAAGGAAATAACAAAATAAATGATAACAGAGAGAAGGATAAAGAAAAGTGAATAAAGAGAAAACAGAGGAACACAAAAGGGAAATGTTAGATAAGAAGGAGATCCTCAAGTGAAGAGTCACACAAGGTAAGAGATGGTTTTCAAGAAAGAGTCTCGTATAATTCATCTAATTCATATTCATTTCTTTCTGCCTAATACCAAATACGTTAACTACCCACATAAAGATCACTGTTTTTAAGGTGGTTGAGAGAAATTCCACTTTAGAAGTGGTATGTAATGGTAGGGGCACCTAAAGAGAGGAGCGGTGATGAAGTTTCAAGCACAAATCCCTTTATGATTGGTCAATCTGGGACCCAAATGAAGTCTATTGTTCAGTCACCTGGGAATGGTCCCATCCAGACTGTCAGTAAGGCTTTCATGTAGGAAGGAGTAAAAGGGGAAGGGGAGGAATAAGAACATGGATTCTGTGACACGGCAGAGCTGGGCACATCCACTCAACAACTATCAACTGAGCACCTACTATGTTCTAGAACAGGCACTGTTCTAGACTCTGGAGATTTTGAAGAAGAGAAAAGCTCTAATCTCACTGATGTCATATTTCAGATAGGTGTAAAGAGCAAATGACAAACAAATAAGGAAACAAACATATACTATGTCAGGTTGTGATGAGTGCTATAGTGGTAAAGAACCCACTCGCCAACGCAGGAGACGTAAGAGACTTGGGTTCAATCCCTGGGGAGGAAAGATCCCCTGGAGGAGGAAATGGAAACCCACTCCAGTATTCTTGCCTGGGAAATCGCAAGGACAGAAGAGCTGGAGGGCTACAGGCCATGGAATTGCAAAGAGTTGGACATGATTGAAGCGACTTAGTACATGAGGAAGAATGAGTGTTGAGGGACTTTGAAAAAGTTACATAATTTTCAAGACCCTTGTTTCCTCACCTACATAATATAGGTAAGAGTACCTACCTCCAAGGGTTTAGTGAGGATTAAATGGGATAATGTATATAAATAATGATAATGATAATGTATATAAAGTGTTTTAAATAGTGCTGGCACACAAAAAGCACTTAACACAGATTAGCACTTGCTTTTAAGAAGCTGGAAAGAAACTATCCTAAGAGGCAATGACTCTTAGGGTTGGCTGCAAAAAGTAGGTCAACTTATGAGAGAGGGTAAGAATGTGTCACTGAAATACACTAAGGAAAAAACCCCACAGTTCTAGAGGGCCTCCAAATAATTATGCTAATTTTAACTCGAGTAATTGTGTTTTTAATCAATGAATGATACAAATAAAATGTATCTAAAGGGTTTGTTAATGTACATTTTGGAAAGATTTTTTGAAGTGCTCATTTATACAAGCAAAATCACAGTTTTAGAACTTTAAAAGAGAACTTTTTAGGCTGGAAACATTTTTTAAAAAGCATCACTGTTAATAGGCAAAAAGTGTAACATTCATATCCAGTTACGGTCCTCACAGAGTTTAATTTTTTTAAGAAAAGACATAATATCTTAATAAATCATCATTAAAGCAAACACAAAATTTCTACCTCTATTAATGTAGTTTGATGGTTTCAAAGCTTGACTTTTTAAATTTCCACAGTCATGTCATTACTCTATGATGTAATTGTTTCAACAGCTGTTTTCAGATTTGTTTTAAAAAAAGGAAAACTATTCCCTGATTCCGTGGGTAGGCAGTACGTCATTTAACCTGGCACGCATTTAAGCTGGAGGTGTCATTGAGCGAGACCATGTATTTGAAGAGTCCTAAGACAGGCTTTAATATACTTTTTTAGACATTTGAAATTCAATTTTTTGCTTTAAAAGTATTTAAAATTCATAAGGAAACTGTTTTGTTATCTTCTTATAAGACTAATGAACAGAAAATCTGAAACTAATTTATTCTAATAAAGCAATAATGCAGGATTTTTAAGGTCCATTTAAGAATTTGCCTATATATCGTATGTGTATTGTTTTTAAAAATACATATATATATAACTTTCTAAAAGCTTTTTAGGTTTAGATAATCCATTTCATCAGCAGGTTTTAGATTCTGACTCTAATCTTCAAACAGTCGGTAACCCATTATTATGTCTCTGTTATTTGCAAACTGAGAGGAATCCAAACAAAGCATTCTCTCCTAAAACAACATGAGACGAGAAGAGAAAAGAAGAAAAAAATTCCTCAGTAACTTCACAGAAGAATGCAGCACCGGACACTCCTTACTTGGATTCAGTAAATGCATGTGGCATAAGCTACATAAATAAAGTTATGGGATTCTTCCATGAGTAGATGAATAGATAGTACAGTGGCTTTACATTGTTTGGATTTGGGTATTTCTTTGTGCATTATCAGAATGGGTTTCTTATAAACTCATTTAAAAATAAAATGAAAAAGGAAACAAAAACTGTAATAATCTTTAACCCAAGTACATGAAGGATCTTAACCTAAAGTCCAAGGATGGGTGATCATGGATCTATGAATACCCTGAAATCATACGTAAATTACTTTCATAGGAAATACTTTCATATTTATATGTATTCATATAAATACAGTCTGGGAGGGAGTCATGTAGTCATAGCTATCAGTGTCTCTCAGGGGTCTGCAGACCCTAAACACTTAAGAACATGTGCAGATGAAGCACATTCTCTGGGTTGTTTTTCCACCCACAGTGGTGAAATACATGGGTTCCTACTTAGCAGCAGCAGCAGCAGCTCCTGTGCACTGTTGATGCCTTAGTCTCAGGATGGCAACTCCACTGCAGCACTTAGGAAATTGCACTGCAATTATTTACATGTCTGTAACTTCCTTTGGACAATATATTCCTTAAAAGCATGGACTGTGACTCATATTATTATTATTTGTTTGTAGGTCTACTGCTCCTATTAAATGTGCCCTATGAGCAAAGCAACTTTGTCTTGTTTAACTCTGTATTCTACAAAGTTGCAGCACAATGCTAGTACATGCTGGGCCTTAAAATGATTGCTGGACCACGCTGATTTGTTTCTGCCTAGACAGTCTGTGGTTCCTCATGGCTAACAGCTTGCTTAGATTCATGTTGACCAGATCTTGTCTTTAAGATTAGCCCTGAGTTCCAGCAACAAAGTTGCTTCCCAGCTGTCTATGAAAATATTACAGTATTTCAGCTGGGCTTTAGTGAGTTCTTGAAGCATTTTTCCTGTCCACTCTGGGCTCATCTACTCTTGCTTAAGTTCCTTGCTTAAGCAGCTGCTAAACTATCCTGCTGTATTCAGTTCTCCTCACATACTTAACCCAGCCCTGCAGATTTTGCAATCATAGCTTCCGTGCTTGAGAATAAATACTACAAATTTTGATGAAGATGATGTCTGGTCATTTGATGTTAAGTACATAGTATGAAAAATTAGATTTGCCTCTGCTTCACAGAATTAGTCACTATTAAACATTTCTTTCCTTCCTTTCATGTTTAAAAGTGATTTAAAATGTTTTATAGTCTCATCCCAAAATGTGTTTTAGACATATAAATCCTATTACATTTTTTAAGTTTACTATTGCTTCTGTTTTTTAAATGAGTTGACAAATGCTTATTTTTAAATTTATAATTTAAGATAAAAATACAGCAGTTCCTATAGAAAGAATAAATGTATCGGCACCTGTAAAAACAACTCCAATTCTTTTTTTCTCCAAAAGCAATAGCTAATGTGAAAGATTTGTTTCTTCTTATGCCAGGTTCCAGCTGCTTCACTTTGTTTAAAACTGACTTCAAAGTTTAAACAGTGTCCTGTCCCAACAAATAACCTCCCCCAGATGGAATTATCTGGAGTACTAGCCTCGGTGCTCTGAATACCACACCTGCAGCCTTTTAATTCAACATTTTATAAACTTTCATAGAGGAAATGATAGATTTTTTGGTCCCCTAACTTTTGGAGAGTTGAGTTTAGTGTATGAAGGGAATTTTATACTTGGGATGAATTTGGAGATATTTAGAAGAATAAAAAATTGGAATTATTGTTTCTACTGTGTTGATTATTATGAGAGAAAGTAGGAAATGAAAAAAAATTGAAACGTTTAAAGTAAAAAATCTTACCTGTAAATAAAGATGTGAGGTACAGACTGGGCTCAATTTGTGTCTGATCTGTATCACCTGGTGAAGCTACAGTTAAAAAATTTTTTTCATAAGAAAATCAGTGAAGCATAGAAATAATCATGGTTTCTTCCACTAAAAAAAAAACAAACCCACAAACCAAATGCATTTCCACAGTTAGTTTCATAAAACCAGGCAAACAGAAGCCTGATCTCCTGGCCTTAATATAAAAAAAGAAATAAAACAGCTGAATTTTAATGACTGTCAATAGGATAATACTTTACCTAATAGACTATTATCTTTCTGCATCAAAAATTAGGGAAAAGGATCATGAGAGAATTTGCATTATTATTTGTATTAAATAAGAGAAACTCATGGGCCATTTCTTCCAAAGCTAAAAGTTTTCACAGATTCTCTTACTTAAAGATTTAATCATTATAAATGAAATTTATCCACCTCACTAGAACTGACTCAAATTTGTTCCTTAGATGGGCAAACAGTGGAAACTGGCTGACTTTATTCTTCTGGGCTCCAAAATCACTGTAGATGGTTGGTGATTGCAGCCAGGAAATTAAAAGACGCTTACTCCTTGGAAGGAAAGTTATGACCAACCTAGACAGCATATTAAAAAGCAGAGACATTACTTTGCCAACAAAGGTCCGACTAGTCAGGGCTATGGTTTTTCCAGTGGTCATGTATGGATGTGAGAGTTGGAAACCATGATTATTTCTATGATTCACTGATTTTCCTATGAAAAAAAATTTTTTAACTGTAGCTTCACCAGGTGATACAGATCAGACACAAATTGAGCCCAGTCTGTACCTCACATCTTTATTTACAGGTAAGATTTTTTTACTTTAAATGTTTCAATTTTTTTTCAAAAAAAAAAGAAAGCTGAGAGCCGAAGAATTGATGCTTTTGAACTGTGGTGTTGGAGAAGACTCTTGCGAGTCCCTTGAACTGCAAGGAGATCCAACCAGTCCATCCTAAAGGAGATTGGTCCTGGGTGTTCATTGGAAGGACTGATGTTGAAGCTAAAACTCCAATACTCTGGCCACCTCATGCGAAGATCTGACTCATCTGAAAAGACCCTGATGCTGGGAAAGATTGAGGGCAGGAGAAGGGGATGACAGAGGACAAGATGGCTGGATGGCATCATCGACTCGATGGACATGGGTTTGGGTGGACTCAGGGAGTTGGTGATGGATAGGGGGGCCTGGTGTGCTGCGGTTCATGGGGTCGCAAAGAGTCGGACATGACTGAGCGACTGAACTGAACTGAACTGAACAGCTGAGTAATATTCCATTGTATATAAGTACCGTAATTTCCTTATCCATTCATCTGTCAACAGACACCTACGCTGCTCCATGTCCTGGCTATTTTAAAGTGTCGTCGTGAACACTGGGTACATGTGTCTGACAATTACAGTTTTTCTAAGGCATATGCCCAGTAGTGGGATTGCTGGGTTATATGGCAGTTTTATTCTTAGTTTTTTAAGGAATCTCCATACTGTTCTCCATAGTGGCTATATTAATTTACATTCCCACCAACAGTGCAAGACGGGTCCCCACTGAGGTGGATGAACCTACAGCCTGTTATACAGAGTGAGGGAAGTCAGAAAGAGAAAAGCAAATACTGTATATTAAAGCATATATGTGGAATCTATAAAAATGGTACTGATGAACCCATTTGCAGGACAGGAATAGAAACACAGACATACAGAACAGAGTTGTGGACACTGTGGGGAGAGAGTGGGACAAATTTAGAGAGTAGCACTGACACATATACATAACCATATGTAAAATAGACAGCAGGAAGTTGCCGTTTAATACAGGGAGCTCAACCCAGTACTCTGGGATAAGGTGAGGAGGGGAAGGGAGTAGTGCTTACTATGATGTTACTATTAGATACTATCTACGTTCACTTTCCCTCTGCCTTTAAGTTTCTGAGTGAGGGGACAAAACTTACTGCTAGGCGCTTTTCAGATTCTGTAATTCAGAGTGTACAGAATCTGGTATACAAACACAGAAACAAAGGTATCAAAACTATCTCAGCAATCCCTTCCACTGAAGCACCACTTGTTTGTAGCAAGTAAATTAAGCGGCAGTTTTCTCTGAAGCAGTTGCCTGAAAGCCCAGAATTCAAACTTACCTATTGTGTTATAGTAAGAAATAAGCAACACCATCCCCTTTCAGACTAAACAAAACAGGGTGGAAGCTAAGAAAAAGAACCTACTTTTTTTTCTGTTCCTACTACACTGGTATGTAAGATAAAAAAAAATTTGCCAAGTAAATAACAACCAGACACTCTTATTAGAGAGACAGCTGAAAGCTTGTGGCTAAGAGCACAGATTCAGAGACTAAGCTACCTGAATGCAAATCACAGTGCCGACTTGCCATGAGGTCTGGGGGAAACACCACTCTGTGAAGTCTCACCACTTTGTGCTTTCATCTCCTCTTCCAGCTCACAGGTTTCTTATGATCGTGAACAAGAACGATATATGTAAGTTAAATAAGCTAGAGCAGTGCCCACAGAGGCACTCAGCAAGCAGTTGCTTTATTATTATTTAGCCTATGATTATTTTCTAACTTTTCTCAATTGACAAAAGAATTGCTTTCATTAAAGCAATCTTTCCGAAACATATTTTGACAGGGAGATTTTTTGTTTAAGAAAAAGAAAAACATACTGATCACACATTAGAGCAGTAGAGCTATAAGGGATCTCGGAGATTATCTTATTTTACTAATAAGGAAATCACAATTCAGAAAGGTTCACTGACAAATCAATGTCACAAGTTAGTGCTGGAATTACAACTCCTAAGAAAAAGTTCTTTCCTCACCACCCAACATTTTCACACTCTTTTACTCAGATGTATCTTGGTAGATATTGAGCTATTGAGACCTGTAAAAATAATCAGAAATAATCTGTTCTACTTTTTAAAAAAAAGTTATGAAGGAAGGAAATATGTAGTATGTTCAAGAGCACAGCCATTGATTTTGGAATTGGATTTGGTTTGACTCCCAGCTCTATCATTTATTAAGTGTGTAACCTTGGGCAAAATATGTAATTTCTTTGAGCCTCAGGTTCGTCAAATGTGAAATAAGACTACTATTAACGTTACCTACCTAACTGGATTGATTAAAGATCTTAGCAGAGTACATGACATAAAGGAAGTACACATAAATGGTAGCTATTACATATTATCATTGTTGTTACTACAACCCTAAACAAAACTCTCCTTTACCCAAACTAGGAGAGAATATTTCTACAATGATTTCTAATGGGGAAAAAAAGACCACTATGTCAGTATCAGAGTTGTCATTTTTTCCTATAACAAGTACCTGCCTCATAATTCTCACTTGCTGGTAATAGGGTTTATTGGAAGTTTGTATAGTGTGCTCTGTAGGTGACAATTAAGGTAGCAAACACAACTCACACCATGGCAAACAGGATTTGAAGGCTGTTTATCAAGTTTGTTAGTTCTTACACTTCCTCACCTGCCGTTCAAAATTGAAGAAACATAATATTCATTGGTATTCAAGTCAAAGAAAGAAGAGAAAATTTCTAAATATTTTATCTATAAATTTCTATTAACATTTCTATGGAAATTCTGAGTGGGTAGTATTGACTAAAAATTGAGTCATAAATTACCTGTGAATATAATTTATCCTTTTAGTTTCACCACAAAAGGCAAATGTGTTAACTTTATTTAAATGTTTAAAACTACCACAGAATAAAAACAAATTATCTTAGATCTAAAAATAGAATCGAAGGCTGGGAAAGTAGGGATATTCCTGAGAAAGCTTTAAATGAGGGCATGGGGATTGTACCACCTGTACACTATACTTCTTCCAAACATTTACTGTATTTCAGCACTTTAACTTATTTTAAATGGTCTTTCAAAATCTTGTAGCTATATGATGTCAACATGCAAGCAAGTCATTGTATTTCAAAAAGTGGTACTTTTAAAAGGATAGGAACCTAGGCTTTATGTTTTACTCCTGTATTTTAAAAAAATTTTATTTTTGGTTGAAAATTTATCTTCCACTCTGTAATACTATCTTTAGTAAGAACCACTGTATAGCAATACTTAAACCTGTAGATCGTTATATTGTTGTTTTAAACAAATTCTTTATGTATTTAAGAAAACCATACAGTACTATAGGACTGTTAACTGCAAAACAAGGATATAAAGATGAAGGCCTCCAAGACAGGAATTTTTTTAACCGACAAAACAAGAGTTTTTAAATGAGTGACACCCAGAATTTGAAACCAAATCTAACAAGCAGAAATCTAAAATTAGTAACAATTGGAATAGCTGGAGCTTTTATACTAGCGTGCTCACTGAAGGAAAAAAAGGCGTAAATTAGGAATATTATTAAATATAGAAGTTAATACTTTTCAAACAAGTTACTCATTGGCTACATCTCTAATAGGTATACAACTCTTGCCAATAATAGCATTTTCAGAAATAGTATCTTGGCAGCATAAAAGCTTATATTCAACTGACAGGAAACTGATTGGTAATTCAGAAAATAGATGACCCACCTATTCTGAATGCAGACTATGATTTATTTGAATAATGTACACTTAGTTATTAAGGCTCATTAAAAACCATTTAAGTGCTTACTGAGCAGTGTAATGACAAAGAGAGTTCCTGCCTTTTAGTGGCAGGAATGTCTAGAGGGACATTCCAGCATTAAAATCTGGTTGCAAACAGAGAGTCACGATGTTTTAGTAGACAACTTTATCTACAAGACACTTCCTGCTGCTTGAACAGCCTGTGACACAGCTACTAAAACAAATTCCTCTCAGATAATTCTTTATAGAAGCATGCCATAATGGTTTGAAAACTAGAGGAATCTTAAAAATTACAATAGGTTTGCCCCATGAAAGAAGCCATACATTCAGTGTGATTTCATTTTTTTTAAGTACAAAGCCAAGAGAACTAATCTATGCTGCTAGAAGTCAGAACAAAAAATAAAGTCAGAATGGTGGTTATCTTTTGGGGGGTGGAAGCTGTGTTTGAAAGGGAACGTGAAGGGGCTTTGGGGATGCTGGCAATATTGTTTCTTGAATACCTAAGTGTGCTCAGTTTCTGAAAGTTCTTTCAGCTATACAGCTATGTGTACTTTTCTGTATGTATATTATACTTCCATAAAAAGTTGAAGTCGAAAAAAACCTCAACAGGTTAGTTTCATCTTATTGTTTTAAACTGTTTTCCAATGAATGAAAATGCCACATAACTAACTGTACCAGGTAGCCTTTCACATCAAGTTAACATCAGCAGCAGGCCACACTGCTGACTACAGAGACAAATTCCTATTCCTTTTCTTAAAATCTTGAAACAACTGTGAGCTGAAATTACTCAGAAAGTAAAAAAAGGCGAAAGTTGCTTAGTAGTATCTGACTCTGCAACCCCACGGACTGTAGCCCACCAGGCTCCTGTGTCCATGGAATTCTCCAGGCAAGAATACTGAGAGGGCTGCCATTTCATTCAGACGCAGAAGGTAAGTTCTGGTTGTTGTCGTTGCTGTTCTCGTTTGACTCTCTCAAGTCTAGTCTGACTTATTACTTAGGACACCTGATGCTGCAACAAAGAGCCACTCAATTTAATTGAAAGCTCAAACTAATCTCATTTTAACTAATCTTGAAAGCATTTCTAAAATATCAATACATTTTGTAAAAGCCACTTATTTCCTTATTTTGACTACAAAAAATGTTTGCTCTCTCAGCTTATATCTATAAAGCAATGACATCATAATGACACTTAAACTCAACTATAACTCTTAATCAATAGTAACTCCTATAATTTTAATCACGCGAGGCCACAGATTGTTTAGAAGGTCACTATTATCACATCCTTATAAACAACGTTTGATAGCAAACAAAGCTGAAAGCAAAGTAGGTCCCTAATATTTACTTAACAGTTTGAATCTGAGTGTTTTTATAATTTACACACAGAAAATTCATTTTCTGATATGGAAATTCTTTCTAATGAAAATTTCTCTCAAACTACGGCCTGTGACTATCACTAAAAATACAGTGTATTATTTGTATAGCCTTTACAGTGGATTTTGCCATATCTAGTCACTCCTAACTAAATTTGGAAACAAAAATTAAATGTGACACAGTGACCAGTTCACTTCCCCCAAGGCCAGACCTGGTAACTTGAAAAAAAGAGTGAAAGAATGAAAAATGAGCTTTCAAATACAGGAAGCCACTAGAAAATAAGAACAACACCATTTCACATCCTAAAATTAGAGCTTTAAAGATTTTCTGTTGACTAGTTAGTTTCAGGGTTAGGGGGAAGGGAGGCAAGGGGGATTTCTGCTCACTGTACACATGACACCAATGGGAATAAGGGCCAGTCCAAGTTCTATGTTACCATTACTCTGGGTAATAGTTCCAAGCTGTGAGGCGCAGCTGTATGGGCCCTGCCAGCAAGGCCATGGCAGCAGTGCTTTGATAGCGTGGGGCCCTGAAGTGTCAGGATATAGAGAAGACAGCAGTTGTTGGCTGTGAAAACAGTCTGATACAAACCAGATGGGAACTTACTAGATGGGCAACACAAAGGAAAACAATTGGTTCATTCAACAAAGTCAGGCCCCTTCCCCAGAGAATTCACAGAAGACAATAACAGTCACCCAGAGTTGATGCAAACAAGAAACAGCCATGTGGTTACAGTTTAAAGAATTGTTTTTCCTCAGACTAAACAAAGTTTTGCTTTCTAATTCTTATATTCATTAATTGCAGTTTGGTGTACAGGCCTTTCTGTCAAAGACAAATATTTCATTTATACAATAAATACTTTTGTGACACTGAGAGAAATATATGAGGACACAGAAACTAATTTTGTGCTGCTTCCTGTAAAGTGCTATGAACATAGGTTAAGCTATTTCAAGAAATTGGTAAATTTAGAAAATGATTGATTATGCTGACACAGCAATTAGAAAATATCCAACATAATATTTCCATGACTTCCTAAGTCTGATTTGTTTTAATGTAGGAAGAAAAACATGAAGGCAATAATCATAGGCTCCTGGAACTACATTTCTACCTAAATGATTTTTTCTGACTTTATTAGATGAGACAGTATTATTGTAATTATACTCACAGCAAAAAAGTGCCAGAGTTCTCTATAGACTTACTGCGTGAGTGTCATCACGCTAACAAGTATCTGTTCATCTTTCTTTCTTCGGTACCTGTCCATCTTAAGTTGACAATATAATAAAGATTAACAATTAGATTTTAAGATAATTTTCACCAATAAAATTTCACTTTAAGACTCTATAGGCATATATTCCACAATAGTCATCTGTTCTGCTATTTTGAAAGATAGTAAATAGCATTCTAGCTTAAAATAATTCATAGGTAACTGCATATTTTCCACTGGAAATTCCAGCACAACTTGGGCCTCTGTATTTGCTACTAATTTAAAAACACATCCAAGAAAGCCTTATATGTGTAATCACTATTCTTAGGTGATAAACAAGTAGCCCATCAAAGAAAGTAACAGCACTCTTCACGCAATTATTTGAACGTATTTTATAACATAAAATACATATAAAATAAAAAATAGTATAAAACAGTAAATCTATTTTGTATCTTTATAATAAAAAGTGGTTTCTTAGAGGATATAAATCTGTGGAATTGTGAAAATTACTGTGATACTTGAGACACAACCCAGGTTTCCCAATTTGCATTTGATGCACTATCTTGATTATTATTTTTTTAATGCTTCTCATCCCTAAAAACTGAGGCCAAACATTTAATGACATCTTTCCTGTTGCATTAGATCTTTCATCCTTTGCAAGGCATTTCTGAAGTAAACCAGAGAAACAGAAGTGGAGTAACAGCCTGATGTGTAGACTAAATGCAGTCATCAGCATTTTCAGTCACGGGCATCCCCCTGCCCCGGCCCCTCCACTCTGCTGTTCATGTACACACATTCACACACATTGTTTTACAGTCTAAATTACTGGCAACAGTACTGAATGATGGTTTTGACAAAATTTAATCATCAAATCCAAAAATCAAGTTGTGCTTATAAGCTGAATTCCCATGTAATAAGAAGGAAAGGAAAACATGAAAAAATTGGTCTTATACAAAAGGAATTAAGAATAAATGTATCAATTCTGCTAAAGTTTTTCTAAACACATGGAATCAACTCTAATAAAATGATTAACAAAGGTAGTTTGTCTGGGATTTATTAGTAAATGTATTTCTTAGATCTTGGATTAACCCATGAAGAAAAAGGAGTTGGTGTCATTTTTATTATTAGGTATACTGATATAAATTTCTTCAGACATTGCCCATTTTTACTTTTATGGGTATATATATATATACACACATACATATATGTATGAAAAAAACAAGCAACTGCATTAACTATTTTTATCTGATAAACAGATCTTGAAATGATTTCCAAGAACAAGGGCCAGATCAGGCAGAAATTTTTAGGATATGATGTGGAGTCTGGACTCTAGGCTGGTGCAAAAAGAAGTCTTTGGAGGGGTCTGAGCAAGGAGTCAAGTGATCTGATTAATATTTTAAACAGTGACTCTTGCTCTGGGTGGATAAAACAGGGGAGCAAAATGAATATAGGAAGACCAATTGAGAAATTTCTTAGGATAATATTAAAGTTGAGGAATATTATGATTTAAAAAATCAACTACAGAAAGTAGAAAACTCAGCTTGACACCAAGCTGCTGAAAAAAATTTTGGTTAGCTTTATTAGAACACCAAAAACTTCAGTACTAAACAACAGTTTTTAACAACTTCTGTGAACACTGAGACAATCAACAGTAGTGAGGTTATTTAACCTCTCTGAAACCTCACTAATAAAAACATTTTACATATTCACTAGTTTACTGTGAGAATCAAAACTACAACACATGAGAGTTTTTTGTCAGCTATAAAGCACCTCTCCTTTCTCTATCTTTAAATCTTGAAGATGTCCAAGACTTTATAGTTTCATCACTGTCTGTTTGGGGGAAGAAACAAATCTATCGTATTTGGCAGTGACTGTGTTCTATCCTAGTGCAACTCTAGACAGGATATATTGACTAGAGTGTGATCAAACTAGTAAAGAGCTTGGAAACAAAATGAGAAATAGTAAAAGGAACACGGGCCTTCCCAAGTGGCACTAGTAATGAAAAATCACCTGCCAATGCAGGAGATGCAAGAGATGCGGGTTCGATCCCTGAGTGGGAAGATCCCCTGGAGCAGGGAATGGCAACCCACTCCTGTATTCTTGCCTGGGAAGTTCCAGTGACAAAGGAGCCTGGCGGGCTACAGTCCATGAGGCCACAAAGAGTTGTAGGCAACTGAGAGACCGAACACAAAAGGAACACAGCAGGTAGATTTTGGATTATAATTGTTATCAAATATTTGAAAGATTGTTCCATTGAAAGACTTGTTTCTAACACCCTATAGGACAGAACTAGAACCAATAAGTGAGAAGTTATAAGAGGTAAATGTTAACTCACTAAGAATACTTAGTGCTTTCCATCAATAAAATGCACAACAAACAAGAGTGCTTCCTGATACTGTGAGATAACCATTTACTGGGTCTAATGTCCCATTTGCTGGCTCCCTCTCCTTTCTCTATCTTTAAATCTTGAAGATGTCCAAGGTTTTAATCCAGGGATGCTCCCGTTCCCTTTCTGTACTTAATCCTTGGGTGATATCATCCATATCCACAACTTTAAATAGCATCCATACTGTCAACTCTCAGCTTTTTATCTCCAGCCCCAACCTCTTCACTGAGATCTAATAACAAACTGCCTATCACTTGGAGTTTTGTTAGGCTTCTCAAAATCAATGTGCCCTACACAGAATGGCTGATTTTCACCTCAATCTTCCTAACTTTAATAAGCAGCACTATCATTCAACCAGTAATTTTCAGACCATAAATTTAGGAGTAACTAATCTTTGACTCTGCTGTCAATTACACTCTACATCTACTTTGCCTTAGTAAGTAATTTTTGAAATCAACTTATTCTTCAGCTCTATTAGGTATATGCCATCAATACATAGCCTTAACCTGACCACCATGACACCTCCACCAGAGTCCAAGCCACCATCACCTCTCATTTGGAATATTGGGACAGTCACATACTTCCAATTAGTCTATTTCTACCATTGTCTCCAAAAGGTCTGTTCTCCATCTAGAAACTGGAGGAAACTTTTAACAATGTAAATTAAAGTCTGTCATTTCCCAGCTCAAACCTTCCATAGGATTCTCATCATTTGTTGCTGTTGTTCAGTTGCCAAGTCGTGTCCAACTCTTGCAACCCCATGGACTGCACTACGTCAAGCCTCCCAGTCCCTCACCATCTCCTGGAGTTTGCCCAAGTTTGTGTCAATTGAATCAGTGATGCCATCCAACCATCTCATCCTCTGTTGCCCTCTTCTCCTTCTGCCTTCAATCTTTCCCAGCATCAGGGCCTTTTTCAATGAGCCAGCTCTTTGTATCAGGTGGCCAAAGCACTGGATCTTCAGCTTCAGCATCAGTCCTTCCAATGAGGATTCAGGGTTGATTTCCTTTAGGATTGATTGGTTTGATCTCCTCACTGTCCAAGGGACTCTCAAGAGTCTTTCTCTAGCACCACAGTTTTAAAGCATCAATTCTTCGGCACTCTGCCTTCTTTACGGTCCTCCAATTTATCTTTATTCTCATCATACTAGACTGAAATCCAGATTCCTTCTCAGAGTCTGCAGAGCTCGACCTGATCTGCAGCCTACAACTCCTGTCTCGGTTCCTACCACAGCTCCCTTGCACACTCCCCTCCAACCACAATGGCCTTCTTGTTGTTCTTTGGGCAAGTTCATTCCCATCTTAACACCTTCATTCTTCCTACTCTTTCTACATGGAATATTCTTCCCCAAATGTTTGCAACATTTCTCCTTTCCTTCATTCTATGTGGAAATGCCATGCCTTCAAAAAGAGCTCCCCTAACCAAATGATCTAAAGAAGCAAAACCACTTACCCTGCTTCCTTCACTATCCATCACTCTGCTTTATGTCCTTCTTAATTGAAACTAACAGAAATACAAATTGACAGACATTATTTTTAAAATAAAGAATACCTTTCAAAAATGTTTTGCTTTTTATTTGGAAAGAATTTTGATCTTGGGGAAAAGTTATAAGAATAATATAAAGAATACCTATATCTCACTTGTCCAGATCCATAGTGGTTAACTTTCTCCTGTGTTTAGGTTGGTATGGTGTTTCCCCATGACCATACGCAGGTTAGGTCTCAGCTATCCCAACCAGAGGCACACAGTATTCATCTACCCCTCTGTGGTTGCACTAATTTTGATCATCCCATCAGGGTACTATCCTATGTTTCCCTTTCTGTGAGGAGGCAGTTTAAGACCATGCAAATATCCTGCCCCTCATTAAAATTTCCTGTACATTTAGCATTCATTGATGACCTCTGCCCCATCTAATCTCTACTAGGATGCTTGCAAAATGCTGACTTTCCAGCAGTACTAATCACTTCGCACTTGCCTGTTGACTCCTAGGATTCTAATACATTTGATCCAAAAACCTTACTTATTTTGGAAATACATTTGAAAGAGTAGAATTTGAAAAAGCAAAAGCATATATTAAAAGCAAACTGAGGGGATAACATTGGGATTAAGGGTTTGGGGAGAAGGGCTAGAATAGATGTTATTTTGGAGCCAAAATCCATATGAAATCAATAAAAGTATTACTGGGGAATAGCCAAACTTCCATTCAAGCCCCACAGCACAGTTTGCTAATGGGTTATAATTTTACAAATGGCATCAACACCATTAGAATTTCATGACCAGGAACAAAAATCAGAGAATGGGGATTAACAGAGATCAAAGAGACACAGAGGTCTTGGATGGTTATAAGACAGTATTTACATAAGTTAACCATATAGATCAGGCAAAATACAGGGCCTGAGGAATAGCCAGTCAAGAGAAACAGACTGAGTAAATGGAGGTTGCAGTACAGGTGGGAGAAAGAATACATGACTGAAGTGGCTCCATTAACTGATACACTAACTGCCTCACAACGTCTGCCTCCTGTCCCATTACCCAACCAGGCCAGGTTAGTTAGGGGAAGAAAGACAGAAGTATTAAGCTCTGTAATGAATAAGACAACTATCCCTATACTCCAAGGATCACTTATTATTCCCCAGCAATTTCTCCCACAAACTGAAGTTTCTAAGAAGAGAAAATCTAGAGAAGATGAAAGGCAATAAAAAGCCATCTCAGAAAACTTAGTTCCAGCTGATTAGTACTCAATTGCTCCCGAACAACATCATAGAAGTCCAAACGTCATCCCTTCTATTCCTTAATGGAGTTGACTTTATGTCGGAAAGGGAAATGAGGGAGGCAGTAAGTTGAACTCCCCCTAGACCAGCAATGATAACTCTGTTTAAAGATAATTCCCTTAAAATTTCTTCTTCATAAACACTGTTCAAAATCAGTAAGACTTGCCTAGAAAATTTCATAGTCCTAAGCGCCTAAATTTTAATCTGTCACTCCCATCTCCAAACAGTATCTATGATCTCATTTGTGCTTCTAAATCACTACAGGTCTGCTTTGGTAGAATACATCTTTGAACTCTGCCATAGGCTGCATTACATGTTTACGTATGAATCACATGGTTAAAAATATGGCCTTTACTTCACCAATGTTGTTTTTTATAGCAAAGAACAATCTTGGGAGAGTTTTCCCACTTAAAATTTTTTTTTCATGATTCTGTAATAAAGTTAGTAGTAGTAAGCATACCTGGATGATGTTAGATCTTTCTTTAGAATAGGCATAGTGGAAAGGCTAAGCCCAAAGGCAAAAACTCAGAGCATGTTACATAAATAGAACCTTATTCTATATAACATCAATAATAATAGTGTTAATAGTGGTAAAAAGCAAAAGTACTATGGAGAAGAAACATTAAAGTATTAATTTAAAACAAAATATGTAAGTACAATAAAAAGGAGAAAAATGTTTCTCAAGAATATATGAGGAAGGTTTCCAGGATGACTGAAATTATGGTGCCTTTTGCCATTTGAGTTACAGGTTTTTTTGCCATGAAATTTAACCATTTTAATACTTTTATGTGTGCCCAACACAGCCCCCAATTTTAACCCTTACTTTTAATTAGGATGCCACAGCTCATGAATGATTACTAAGCTCTTGCATTATCAGTTTCCCTCAGATTTAAAAATGAGAGAATTGCTGACAATGCAATTCACTACAACACTCATTTGTCCATAGATAAGATTATCAACTGGAAATCACCCTGGTAATAAACTTTACTATATTTAGTTGTCCGATATGCAGATCAATAAAAAAATTTTGTAAAACAATCCTAGGTTTAGTAAATAGAAATTATCTTAAATACATTCACTGAAGAATAAAAAAAATTGTTGTAAGTCAGTTTATCTCCTTAACACTATATAGAACTTGAACCATCTCTAGCATTTCTCACCAACGTCCTTCAAGTTATGGACCAAAGCAGATTCAATACCTATCTGTTAAAGAAGAGCTGATTACAACATGAGTATTCAAACAGAAGAGGCATTCTGGAGACAGTCATGCCAATGATAACTAATAATTTCATAGCTTTTAATATGTGTAAGTCCTGTTCTATGTGCACTACATGTCTTCAACCAAGCTATCAACATTCTGGAATAGATACTACATTACAGATGAGAAAAGCACAGACAGGTTAAGTATTTTGCCCAAAGTCACCAGCTAGTGAATAGCCAGCAGAGTTAGAATTTGAACTCAGGAAGTCTGAGTCCAGAGTATAAGCTCTATGCTATAGTGCTTCAATTCTACAGTAGAACAGATATCAGCATGAACATCTAGAGTCATTAGGCAATATTTCACAAAGGGCGGTCCTCTTTCCTCATCAGCACGACCAGGGTTGCTGGTTTAGCATTCAGATTGCCAGGCCTAGACTCAGTCTCAGGGTTAAGCTGGGAATCTTCATTTTAAATTAGAAATGCAGGAGATAAGTCAAAATTTGAAAGACACTGTATTAAAGACTAAAACTATCAAGTGATAGTACATCCTGTAAGTATAAAAATATTACTTCTCTGTTCTAATTACTTCTGAATTAAAACAATCCAGTTTCTCTTTTATTTAGGGTTCAGCTGGCTTAGTAGAGGGCTTCCCTTGTGGCTCAGCTGGTAAAGAATCTGCCCGCAATGCGGAAGACCTGGGTTGGATCCCTGGGTTGGGAAGATCCCCTGGAGAAGGGAAAGGCTACCCACTCCAGTATTCTGGCTTGGAGAATTCCATGTAGTTGCAAACAGTCGGACACAACTGAGGGACTTTCACTATCACTGGCTTAGTAGAATAATCCACTGCTATCCACTGATTGAAACAGTCTAATTTGTATTTTATTTACACAAAACTAAAATCACAAAAAAATTTGAATGATTATTCTGTTGATTGGAAGAAAAGCATCTGTAATACACTAACTTGTCAATGTAGTTAGTGTTACTTGGAAGAGGGCAGTGTAGTATAATAGAAATACTACTACATCTGGAGTAAGAAGATCAGATGCTATCACTAATCAGAATTATAACCTTTGGTTCTTGGTAGCAGAGGGATCATTCCCAGTTCAACAGGACCAAAGGTCATTCATCTGACTAGCGGGAGCATGCGATCTTCTTAGTCGTAGTTCAGCATTTCACTGATATTAAAATACAAGGATATTATCAAATCTACACTTACCTCTGATTATTTTGGAAGGTTAAATTTTATTTAATGGCTGCTAAATAAAAAGACTATTAAGTTTAATGAATAATTTAAATTATGTTTTATATAAATTTGATTTCTATAAACAACAGCACAAAAACTTTAAAATCACGTTTCAGGAAATCTGGCTAAGAACACTGAAAGAGTTGCAGAGGTTTCTGGAATACTGGCAAGTCTTCAAAACAACCCTGGTATATGTTTTTGGTGAGACAGGTTTAATATCAAAGACTTGAGAAACATCTATGTGCTTCATACATAATGTATCATTAATTCTGTAACAATAAGAAAAGTAAATAATTTCAAAAGAAAAGTAACTAATTAAAACACTCCGACATAGAAAGTGAAATTACTTTGGCAACAAGTGAAAATGTTATGGAAATCCTTGAATAATTTTCAGTGTCTTTTCCAATAGATTTTCTCTATTAATCTTCTTAGCCTTAGTTATGCACATTTCTCTCTCAGATTACATATATATATATAAAACATATATACACACATATATTTCAACTTTTAAATCAAAAATTTAAATTCTATCTGGTAGGAACAAACAGTTGAAATAATCATCTATGCTAAAAATCCATTAATGTGTCAGAAGAGCGTCTTCTCTCATACGGCTTACGTCCCCACCTCCATCCAAACATTCTCACGTAAAATGTAAGAAATGTATATACATAAAGACAATCAGCAACTTGACCTAACACACTTGCTGCCATGTGTTTATTTTTTCAGCACTGTAAGAAAAAAGTGACAATTTGACAGTATGATTACATAAAGATGCTTGTCTTTTTATATTTAATAGTATTCTGACAAATTGTTTCTGAGACGCAGTGTTTTAAAGAAATTATTTTTCTCAAACAACCCCTTTGTTTTTCGTATCCTTTGAGAGAAGATGCTTTTGTCTTATTCCTTTCCCTAGCTCCAAAGCACCTTCAGTCCTTTACACAAAAAGGATGCTAAAAAATAATGACCTAAGAATGAACACACAACGGAACATTACTGCGCTATAAAGAGGAATGAAGTAATGACATTCTCTACAACATGAGTGAACCTTCTAAACACGTTCAAGAGGACAGACACAAAACCCACATATTGTATACTCCATTTATGCAAATGAGCAGAATAGGTAAATCCATAGAGATAGAAAGTAAACTAGTAGTTGCCAGGAACTGGGGGGAGGGGAGAGTAGAGAATGAATACTACTGGGTATGGGATTTCTTTTAGTGCAAAGAACATTTTCTGAAATTTCTGTAACTGTTTAAAAATATTAAAAATGACTGAACTGTCTATTACAAAAGGTAAAATTTTACAATTATCTCAATTTTAAAAATAAAGAATGAGTGAAGGAATGCTCACACTATTTCCATTTCATTTCGAGTTCAAAAATACTGCCCGCTGACTAACATGTAACCCAATTTAACTTTCTCTACTTTGGGCATATTCTTGGCTGCCTGTTCCCCTTACTTAATACATCCTCCAAGAACAAAAAACCTTAGTACATAAAAGAAATCACAAAATCTTTTAGAAAAGTAAAAATGACATAAGGTTATTATACTATGGCTGTTTGTACCATGTCTACATTGAAAAGTATCAACTGAAAATGATTATAAGGAACTATTCTCATTTTCTTCTTTTTTTTCTTTCCTTCTCTTCTTCCTTCTATCTTTTTACTAAATAACAGAATTAAATGTTGTTTGGGGTCAAAAGCAAAATGGACTGAATCATCAAATTCAATTCAATGAACACAATGATCACTGACTGTATTTAAACACAGTGCTATGCTGGGAAACAAGGTATATTAAATAAATAGAAAAGCCTATCTTAACAAATAAACTACAAAACTATCCTATATATCACTTTCTCTGAAACTTTAATCAGTTTGGAGAATACAGAGTTGGTAAAGGCAGCTCTTGCCATAAACTATTAAGTTGTACAATAAATATTTATTAAGTGTTTACTCAATAAAATGGCATAAAACAAGGAAAAGGATATCAATTTTGCCCTCAAGTAGATATGGGATTGAATTCTAGACCTTCATTTTCTAAATTCTGTGCTTTGTGAAAGTTAGTTAACCTTCATGAACCTTATCATTTCTCATATAAATGGGAATAATTACTAACTGCGTGGCATGGCATTATGAGGAATAAATGAGACAACAAAAAGTGTCTAATAAAGCTTCAGTAAACGGAAACTATTGTTAGGATTATGTTCAGGGCTTCCCTAGTGCTTCAGTGGTGAAGAAGCCTACCAATGCAGGAGACGTGGGTTTGATCCCTGATCCAGGAAAATCGCACACGCCACCAAGCAACTAAGCACATGCACCACATTGCTGAGCCTGTGCTCTAGAGCCCGGGAGCTGCAACTACTGAAGCCTGAATACCCTGGAGCCTATGCTCCACAACAAGAGAAACCACCACAATGAGAAGCCCCCGCTCGCCGCAACTAGAGAAAAACCTGACCAGCAACGAAGACCCAGCACAGTCAACAATAATTACATAAAATTAAAAAAAAAAATAAAAGATTACGTTCAGGGCACCAAAGATCTAGAGGGTGGAGTTAAGGATGAATAAGACATTTTCAGATGGCATCACCGACTCACTGGACATGAGTTTGAGTAAGCTCTGGGAGATGGTGAAGGACAGGGAAGCCTGGCGTGCTGCAGTCCATGGGGTCTCAAAGAGTCAGACACGACTGAGCGACTGAACTGAACCGAACTGAAGCCATTTTCAACTGCAGGTTCAGAAAGGACACGGGAAAATGCAGCTGAATGCTGAATAATAAGAAGTGTCAGTTCAAAAAAAAAAAAAAGTGTCAGTTCAATTTGGCAGTATTTTGTAGAGGAATTTTTTGTCTATGGTCATGAGGGATACTGGTTTATAATCTTCTTTTCCAGTAAAGTCTTTGCCTGGTTTTGGTATCAGGGTTATGCTGGAACGAGTTCTCCCATTTTTCTGGCAGTGGGAGCTACTCTTCCAAGACTATATCACTGAATGAGAATCTCTCCAGTCTCCTGTCCTAGCTCCCATTCTTTCTTTTCCCAGAGGTCTGTGGAGAAGAGATTCCAAGTAGGAGTGAACTACTTTTATATCAGTAGCTACCAATGGCTCTATGCTTGGCCTTTAGTAATTCACTAAAGAAAAGCTCAAACACATCTTTATATGCTTGTACGGTGCCTGTGACTATGTTGTGGCAGTCTCTGGTGACACAGTTCCTTGGGTCCCATCTCTCTGGAGAAGTCTGCCTTTCTGTGGACTTTAAGCTACTTGGTCTACATTATAAGCTATCTGACTGGTTCAAGAAATGCTATGATTTTATAGCTTATCTGACATTTTATTATAGTTAGAAGTGACACTCTCCACCTTCCTCCTCCTAGGGGGAAACAGAAATCCCACATTCAGCAACGTTTTAAAGCGAATTTCTATTTTATTAATCAGTAACAGCATGGATTTGTAAAAAACGCATTTACTCAGATTATGCTTGTTAAACATTTGGTTACATGGATTTGGAACAGACTTGTTAGTCTGTGCCCCTTCTTCTGGGAACCCTATCAGAGATCTACACACATGGTTTTTAAATTACTGTCATACCTTATGAGAAAAAAAACAATTAAACAAACTTTTAACTGTGATTTTAAAATTACTAACATCAATTGTAATTCTGAGATCTATTGTAACTTACCTATGTTTCAAATATAAAGGCAAAAATTTTCATTTGCAGATGTTAGAAATAGCTTCCAAATATATATAAGCTTTGAATTTCCTAATTCTTACATATATAAACTTACAACCACTGTAGTGAGGTATAAAAGGTACTAAGATGTAAAGGAATTAAATTCAAGACATTTGTTGGTGTTGCTCAGTTGCTAAGTCATGTTTGATTCTTTGCGACCTCATGGGCTACAGCATGCCAGGCTTCCCTGTCCTTCACTATCTCCTGGAGTTTGCTCAAACTCATATCCATTGAGCTGACTCTGTGACCCCATGGTCTATAGTTTGCCAGACTCCTCTGCCCATGGAATTCTCCAGGCAAGAATACTGGAGTGGGTTGCCATTCCCTTCTCCAAGGGATCTTCCCAACCCAGGGATGGAATCCAAGTCTCCTGCATTGCAGGCAGATTCTTTACCAAGAGGGAAGCCCAATTCAATACATAATGTAAAAAAAAAAAAAAAAAAAAAACTATCTATGATTTCCCACAAAAAAGTAACCAGATTTTGATAAATTAATGCAATTACATTAATTACTTTTAGCACTTTGATACATATTTTCTGAACAACATATATCATCTATAAATAAGAAAACCGAAGAATGCTGTAATTTTAAACACCTTTGACAACTATTTAACCACAAAACATATACTCTAATTTTTTCCCATTGACTCTAATAAAGCATGTTTGACTTTCAAATTTATTATTTACTATGAAGTTCTTAAAATTTTAAGAGAAAAACTAAAGAAAAATATTTTTTAAAGTGAATTATTTTAATACATCACAACAGAATTTAATTGTTCCTGGGTTCATAACAAATACATGAATTTAAATACAAATACTTCATTTGTACTGAGGAAGCTAAGTTGCACAGTGAAAGGGGGAAAAAATGAGTTGTTAAATTAAATTATTAAAAAGTTGCTTTCACTATAAAACTGTTAGATAATTAATCAGGGCTTAGAATCATATTAGTGATATCATGTGATCAAAAATACATTCAATGAATTCAATGCCAAGAGTTTTACTCTTAGACTCCAAAGATATCATCTTTCAGAACTCAATTCAATTTTTCTCTTTTGTGTTAAAATCTGAAAGTAATAATCCAGGGGAGAGGAGAAAGCTTGTCTTTACAGATTTCCCAGAAGCTTAGTGCTAGAATCTATGTTCTACCATTATCTTCAGTCAATTTTTGATGGATGATCACTGAAAAACTACCACTATTGCTAGCAAATGGCTTGGTTTCTTGATTGTGTGTGTATACACACACACACACACACACACACACACACACACACATATGTATAAAACTACTATACATTTCAAAGTGAAATACATGATACTTCTTCCTGAAACAGCCATAATTTTGGTTTCAAGTATTTGTAGAAGAATTTATCTTCCAGAAAAGATGTGGTTTTGATTCCCTTGTGATAAGGTGAATTTCCTCCATTATCTTCAAGGCCCTTTGCGTATGAAAGATAGGATTGAATTCCTTCAAGGTCAGTCAAAGTCCTGAAAGCCCTAGAGGATTATTTTGGCACTCTGACTTTCCTAGTCTCTGAAACATTTGGCAATGTATCAGAGTTTCATCAGAGGAAAAAACCCCACAAAATTTATGGGGAAAAAAGTCGTAACTGACTATTGCCAAAGGAATCACATTCATTCAAACAATATTTAGTAGGGAGATACGTATCAATTACAGAGTGAAACACTCGGCTCCTATTTGAAATGTTCTATCTATAGCCCACTGGGTATTTATTTGTCTTGGTTAAAGCTGACATAGGCCCGCTCCCCTAACTTCTGTATTATGCTGTAACTGTGCTTAGTCACTCAGTCGTGTCTGACTCTTTGCGGCCCATGGACTGTAGCCTACCAGGTTCCTCTGTCCATGGGGGTTTTCCAAGCAAGAATACTGGAATGGGTTGCCATGCCCTCCTCCAGGGGGATCTTCCCAACACAGGGATGGAACCCAGCTCTCCTGCATTGCAGGTGGATTCCTTACCATCTGAGCCACCATGGAAACCCATGAATACTGGAGTAGGTAGCCTACCTCTTCTCCAGGAAATCTTCCCAACCCAGGAATCAAACCGGGTCTCCTGCATTGCAGGCGGATTCTTTGTATTAGATGTAAAATTAAATGAAAATAATTTTTACACATATTAAATCCGATTATTCTAAATTTTTTCTAAATAAAACTGCATCACTAGCTAACACATTGGCTTCTTTTATTTTTATTGACATTAAATGTTAATTGGACATTATTTAATGATATTGTTTTAAGTTAACAAAAATTTAAGTATTGCCATCTTGTGGCCATTCTTATACATGAAACTGAAAACAATGTCACTTTCCTAAAGAGATTTACCTTTAAAATATTCCCAAATATATTTTCCTTATCAGCTGAGAAAAATGACCATTTTATTATATACAACTTTCTCCAAGGAGATAAAATTCATTTATACATTTCAGAAATTATACATTTTTTTAGAAAACTAAATTAAATATACAGTCATTGGCCATGAGTGGTAACAGAATTCAGTAGTACATCAAGGCAGTCCTGATACTATCTTAGACATACTCCTTTGCTCATATCTACATAGTCATGATTTAATACAGTGAGGAAAGTTTTACAGGCAATTTCCCATAGGGTTCTAAAATATAATATCAACATAATAACTAACATTACTGTACCATTGTTAAGTTTAAAAAAGTGGTCAGGAGGGCAAAGTTTTGAAAAGCTGGAGCAAGAAAGGACGAGAAAACAAACAGAAAAGTAAAAACATAACTAACATAATCTTGAGCTCTTTCTCGTTTAGGTCTTCCCCCAAATGCCAAATGGCTAGCTACCTCTGCAATTAGACTGGCATTCAATACATGAGCTAAAAAAACCACAGATACAAAAGCAAAAAAAAAAAAAATTCTACTGCTCAAAATACTCAACACTTTTGCAGATAGAAGAATTTTTAAACAGAGACATCTTAATTTCTAGTGCCAAATTTCAGAATTTAAGTTACATAAAATTTAAATGACTAAGAAGCAACAAGTCAAACAAAGCAACCTTGCAGAAACATAAAGACAACATCAAAACGCTGTGATACTGAGTATAGACTCATTCAGCCACATCATTTTGTTAATCAAACGATACAGAAAAGTTCATTCATACGATAGCATTTAACATGAGAGTCCTTTGTTTTATAAGTTGTACCTGTTAATCAAATCACCATACAATATAAACAGCCTTTGCAAAGCTCTCGAATATCCATAACAGCTGCCTTTATCATAATTTAAGACAGACAACTATGATACAGACTGGTACATAGATAAAAAGATACTGACATTCAACTGTACAAGAACCAAAAAGTAAGATTAAAAGAAAAATAATACCTAAGAGTTTTTAAAATCTATTAGAAATAGCATTTACTGGTAAAAAGAACTAACAAATATATACTCAAATACAGGAAGAGAGTCTTAATCCCAATGGGCTAAATGTGAAAAAACAAAAACAAAACCCTAGAGATAATAAGACATATAAAAGTAAAGAATTCTCATTATGTATTTGGTTCAGTATCACAAGTATCAAACTACTATTACAAGAAAACCGATCTTACCTTGCTGCTGTGAAAGTGAAATATCAGATTTATTTCTTACACGTATTAAACAACTTTGAACTGGCTTGTGTTCAACTTGCTTAACATCTTGGTCTTGCTTTTGTTGGTACTAAAGAATTAAAGACATGAAGTCATAATATCATTTTTTAAGTTGCTGTTAAAAGATCTGAGCAATTGTTCAGGTGTTTATTATATAAAATTTGAATATTATGCATGCTTTCTAAGTACCAGATGGGTAATGGAGTACATATTAAAAAAGAAGATATTACAAATAAAATCTTTCAAAAGATTTGGATAATATACAGATTTCAAATATGCAAATAGTTTCTATTTCTTACTAGAGAATTCAGAGCTACTTAGAAATCAACTATTCTAGATACATACATGATGGATTTAGACAGGATAAAAACTTAATTTGTCTGTAAGTACTTCCATATAACTATTTTTGCATAAAATGAAAATCTGCATAATGTACTGCAATTTTCAAAAAGCTTTTATGTATAATAACATCATTTAATTCTCACAAGTATTGAGGAGGTATTATTCTCCTTTGTCACTCAAGAAATGTATATTCTACCACAAGCCCCATCATCTCTTTTCCTTACTACAATCTAACCAAATTTAAAATTTTCAGTAGTAAAATTCCTTCACAATCACACATTACAAATTGTGATGAATTTAGCCATTTTCTTTCTTTCCGGCTTTATGAGTCTAGTTATGAATGAGTCTCTAAGAACAGCTACCAGATATAATTTGACAGAAACTTAAGATGAACTCTTAGCAAAATACAAGCAGAGAAGAATCTGAAACCTATCCACATGGACTCAAACGTAACCACTCCAGTTCTGGCAGGTACCTATTCATCTACAGGTAAGAATGAGCAGTTTCAGGATGCAATAGTCACAACTAGCCTTACCGCTGGTCTTCTAAGTTTAGAGCCTTTGTTATATAGGTTTTTTCCCTGAGGAAAATATTATTTTGATGTGTATTTCTAAGATGAGTACTATGACTATCTTGGGCCACTTCAACTAGAACCTTCCTGTTGACTGCCTCCCTTAACCAGAGTATTGTGGGGCTTCCCAGGTGACTCAGTGGTAAACAACCTGCCTACCAATGCAGGAGACTCAGGAGATGCAGGTTTGATCCCTGGGTCAGGAAGATCCCCTAGAGAAAGGAAGGGCAACCCATTCCGGTATTCTTGCCTGGAAAATCCCATGGACAGAGGAGCCTGGCGGGCTATAGTCCAGGGGGTCACAAAGAGGTGAGCACACATGCATGCAGATTATGGAGCTAAATTGCTTGTATTCAAATCTGGGTAAGGCATTACCTAGCTTTGACTTTGGGTAAGTTACTTAATGTCCCAATACCTCAATTTCCTCATTCATAAAATGGGGATGATAATAATTACCTCAGTAGGTTGTTGTAAGGATTAAATGAGTTAAATATGTAACAAACATAGAACAGCATCCAGTTGAGTATAAGCACTATAAATAAGTTTATGCTATTATTATCACCAGTCTATTTTTCCTTTAATAAAGGAAATCTAAGAAATGAATTTTTTGGAAGCCATTCTAATGGTAACACTTTGCAGTTTTATTTTAAAACAGGCCAATAAATAAAGGAGAGGAATCTTTCTTTTATTTTTTAAATATCTTTATTGAGGTACAATTGATAGACAATAAACAGCATATATTTCAAGTGTATCATTTGCTAAATTTTGACATATGTATATACCCATGAAGTGATCATCACAATCAAGATAATATGATGAATAAATCCATCAATCTCAAAAGTTTACTTATAACCTTCTGTATTCCCTCCTATAACTACAGATTAGCTTGCATCATCTAGAATTTTATATAAGTGGAATCATAAAGTATGCACTCTTATTTGGGTGTGGGTTCTGGCTTTTTTCCCCTCAACATAACTCTTGTGAAAATCATCTATGTTACTGCATGTATCAGTAGTCCATGGCTTCTTCTTGCTAAATAGTATTCCATCTTATAGATATGCCAAAATGTGTACACTTAGTAACTTATGGACATTTGTGTGTGTCCAGTTTTTGCTGTTGTTTAGTCACTAAGTCGTGTCCGACTCTTGTGACGCCATGGATGATAGCTGTCAGGCTCCTTTGTCCATGAATTTCCTAGGTAAGAACACTGGAGTGGGCTGCCATTTCCTTCTCGGAGGGATCTTTCTGACCCAGGGATGGAAAATTGCTATCAACATTCATGTGTGAGTCTTTGTGTAGACATGTTTTAGTTTCTCTTGGGTAAATAAATACTTAGGAGTGAAATGTCTGGGTCATATGGTAGGTGTACATTTTACTTTTTTAAGAAATTGCCAAGCTGTTTTCCAAAGCGGTTGAATCATATTACATTCCCACAGCAGCATATGAGTTTAAGTGCTTTACACTTGCCAAAACGGCTTGTTAGCCTTTCTAATTTTAGATGTTCTAATGGGTGTGTGGTAGCGTTTCATTGTGATTTTAATTGGCATTTTCCTAATGATTACTTGATGTTGAAAATCTTTTTATGTGCTCAGTTCTTTGGGTAAGGTATCTACCCAAAGATTTCATCCATTTTTTAATTGGATTGCTTTCTTAATATTGAATTCTGAGTTCCCTATGTATCCTAGATATAAGCCTTTTATCAGGTAAGTTATTTGCAAATATCTTCTCCCAATCTGCAGCTTGTCTTTTCATTCTTTTAACAGTGTGTCTTAAAGTGAAGTTCTTAGTTTTGATAAGAGCAGTTTATTAATTTTTTTCTTTCATGGATACAGTTTTTGGTGCCATTTTTGCCTAGCCCAAGGTCACAAACAACTTTTATTTTATTACAGAAGTAACTAACAGATAATTATTCATTATTAGTTTTTTCCTGATCTTTATTTGGTCATAGGTCATTAATACTAAACCCTACATATAGTGTATTCCATAAACAATCTTTATCTTATACATTTTTGGCTTTCATCTGCAATACCCTGCAATGCTATACAATACTATACCATGACTATTTATTGAATAAATTAATCTACAGTGAGAAACATTGTAACAGCATTGTTATTAAATGCTATTGCACTTAATGTAACATGAGAATTCTTTTTTTTACATCTTGGAGAGTATCCAAGTATTTTTCAGTACACAAGAATTTACGAATTTTAATATAATAAGTACTTACTGAATACTTACTATGCACAAACTACTAAGCTAGTTATTGCATGGGAATATAGAACATAGCTATCTACCCAGGTAACAGGCATTTTTATATACATTATTTCTAATTTTTAATTTAAAGACAAGGAAATTAAGGCTTAGAAAAAGGTTATGTATGTATTCAAGGTCCCAGCTAGAAGTTAGATAAGCTAAGATTTATAGCCAAGTTTGAGTCAGTTAAAAAAAAAAGAAAAAAGAAGGCATGATTTGAGGCTGATTCCACGGACTGTGCTCTTGATAGCGTACCATGCTAAGGCAATACTGTTACCATTCTGATTTAAGTCAAGTACAAGTACTATTAACTGGGTACCTGAGGAAAGTCTTCAGCGGCTTCTGATAATTTAACATCACTTTCTTGTGCTGTCAGAAGTGTCGTGGGAAGATTAACGTGAGGATCTGGCTGCAACTCCAATTCTCCCAAACTCATTGGACCATGACTAGCACATAAATCTTCATAAACAGCATCTGCTATCGAATATGTAAACAAAAAGTTAAAACAAACTACTTCTTAAAGTAAGAAAAATTGGCTAAAATTACCAACATTTTTCACTTGCTGAATTAGAAATAGAAATACTTCAACAGAAAATGCCTGTCACCAAGGCTTCATTGCAATTAAAACCAAAGGTCATAGCAAATTTAAAAAGTACCTATGTTCAAACATACCTATGGATTATTCTAGGGTTCCTGTGAGCAAGTTGTTTATGCAGCCCCCACACAACACCCACTCTTACATACCAACTCCCAACCCTCCAGAATACCTTTTCGATCAATAAAAGTCAACAGAATATTTTCTATCTAAAATGTAATCTTAAAGCAAAGGACAATTTCCTGACTAGAAAATGTTGGTATTGCTTAGCTCTGCTCTGTAGATATTTTTTCAAACAATCAAGCTCCTCTTTTCCTCATCCAAATGACATCTCAATCAAATCAATAAAAAGATAATATGAACAGAAACAGATATTTATCTAATAACATCACTGTACATTTATATTGTACTTTAAACTCTAAGCACTTTCACATACATGATCTCATTTAATATGAATTTCACAATCATTCTGTAAGGTAGGAAGATCAGATAATTTTATACCTGTCTTTCACTGACAAAGCTAAGGCTCAGGAAAATGAGAAAGTTAACCAATTGTTCGAAAATCAGAATTCTAGTTAAGAGGTGTACAGGAACTAAAATCCTCATCTTTCAACTCCTACTCACTGTTCCTTATTTCACATTCTTACTAAATTATTTCTCGGAAAATTTTGTTTTTCCTAATTAATGGTCATCTTTTAAATACAGCACAGTATGGTCTACCTCATTTTAATCAACAGAAATAGACCTGAAGCTCTACACATAAACTAAATTGTTTCAAATGAAATGATATTTTAAGACCCCACAGATACTATATTTTCCACTTACAGGTAGTCTGTTGAAAATTTCTTAGGTATAGCAAATAATCACTCTCTATTTTTTTACATTAATCTATGTTTTTAGATAAGTGAAAGTTGCTCAGTCGTGTCTGACCCTTTGCGACCCCATGGACTGTACAGTTCATGGAATTCTCCAGGCCAGAATACTGGAGTGGGTAGCCTTTCCCTTCGTTGGGATCTTCCCAACCCAGGGATCGAACCCAGGTCTCCTACACTGCAGGCAGATTCTTTACCAGCTGAACCACAATAAGTTTTACATAAAGTTATAAGAAAAACTTGTAACCTGACGGGGGAAGAACTTAAGTAGGTAATTCACAGAAGAGCAAATCCAAATAACCATCAAACATAAACTCGCCAGGAGTTAGTCATATGTTTATACTTTAATTGATGAAAATAAAAATGGTAATAAAAATAATATCTGGCAGGGATACAGGGGAAAAGTTGTAGTATACTACTGATAAAAATAAATTAGTTTAAACTTTTAAGACAGCAACTTGGCATATCTATTTTAAAATTTAAAATATATTTTCCCTTGGACCTGTTATTTCTAGGAAACTACTCCCTAAATATAAAATGCAGCAATATGTTAGGCTATGTTGTTGTTGTTGTTAGTCACTCAGTCGTGTCCGATTCTTTGTGACCCCATGGACTATAGCCTGCCAGGCTCCTCTGTCCATGGGATTCTCCAGGCAAGAGTACTGGAGTGGGTTGACATTTTCTTCTCCAATGTTAGGCTATACATGAGTGAATATTTACTCTAGCATTGTTTATAGTGGGGGAAATGGTAATAAAGTAAATATTCATCAATAGAGCAATGACTGAATAAATTACTGGAAATCCACACTGAAAGGTTTTATGCAGTCAATAAAAAGAATGAATTTAAGTAGTACTAGTTGACCTGGAGTAATTTCCACAGGGTTTCCGGGGTGAAAACAAAACGCATGATATAATCTCAACTTGAAAAATGACAACAAATATACACACACCATATGTACCTATCATATATACTGTGTGTGTGTGCATATAATTATATGCAGAAGGAAAAAAAAACCTAAAAGGTTACATATCAGAATCTTAACATATGTTACCTGAGGTAGGGCATAAAGTGGGCCAGGAAAAAATGTGAGGAGGAGGGGTAGATGAAGAACACTAAAAAAAAAAAGAATCTATAATTTAAAGTAATATATAATATAATCACATTTTATTTTTATATAAAATGATATGTGGCTGACACATGGGTGTAAAGAAAAAAATTAATTACAAAGACATAAGATAGACTGTGATAAAAGAAAGAAATTATATGGAGAAACCCAGAAAGTGTATAAACAAACATCTCCCAAAAGCACTAAGAGTGCATAATAACCTTCCGCTCATAAAACACTCTATCACTTAACCTTTATTTACTGACTATGCTACATTCTCTGCTAGATGACAGAGCTATGACAGCAGACAAGATAAAGTCCCCACTCTCAAGCGAGATTACAAATCAGTGTGATAAGAGCAACATTAGGCAGGTGACATTAGAGGACTACACAGAGAGAGTATCTAACTCAGTGATAAGGGGTCAGGCAAGGATTCCCCGACAACAATCACAACAATGTTGAATTTGCTGCGTCGCTTCTAAAAACTACACCCATTGAGTGTAATTACGTTAGTCATCCCTTTTTAAAAGGGGTGCTCAAAGGATTATTCCACTCAAGTCAAATTTAATTTAATTAATTACAATTTGAAATTCCTAAGTTTACTTTTCTAGAATACTATTGCTTTGAAAAAGCAGCCATGGTAGACTTTCAGAGAAGACTAAGTCTGCTTGAATTGCCAGTGCCAGCAGCAGCTTTGGTTCTTGCAAGTCTAGTAAGTTATTCCATTAGTATGAAACCCAAAGGTACCTCAAATTCCCCTCATTCTTATTTCCTCCTAATTCTATCTTTCCCCCATATCTCCTCTCTCCCTCAGTGAATGGAGATACCAACTATCAAATCATTCTAGCCAGAAACCTGGAGATTTCTTAGACCTTCTCTTCTTTTGCATTTCTCATATCCAAACTAAGTCTTGCTCTCAAATGTCTACCAAATCTCCCTTTTTATACTTCCCTGCTGCTCAGTAATGACTCACCAAGTTTACTATAACTGTCTCAGCTAGAGGTTCCTTGCCTCTAGCCTTAATTCTCTCCAATCTATCCATCACACTGCACTTCACGTGTTCTTGCCAAATAAAAGGCAAATTTGATCATTTCCTTAATGGATCTGTGGATATCATAAAACATTCAGAATTGATAGAAATTCATTTATTCCATGGGAATAAATATAAAGTAAGATTGGAATTATTTTCCATTTTGCACACAAATAAATCTCTACTATCTTAGAGTAAATCCAAAAACCACTGGATGTTATCATCTATATCTACCTGGTTTCTGCTTACTGGTCCAATTTCATTACATTCTAAGCTCTAAATCAGTGATAAAGTACTTACATTTTCCTGCTTAAGTTTCTTTGTCTTTTCAACTTTATCCCCTTGTCTTATTATGTATTCTGCCACGAAGGTTTCTCCTATACTTACTACACAGCAAACACCTATTCATCACTGAGAACTCATTTCAAGTAAGCTCCTCACATATGATACCTTTCTTGATTGCCCTCCCCAGATACAACTGACCTGTACCCCCAATCCTATTTGGACTGCTTTACAATAACCACAATAACCTATTGCATGTTTTTGCTTTCTCATATACTACTACTACTAGAGAAAAAATTCACTAATAATAAGGTGTTACCAGGTTTTATGTTCCTACCACCTAGAATATGCTTAGAGCAGAGCAAGCAATCAAAAACTATTTTCTGAATAACTAAATGAACAAACTGGAACATGTTTATCACACTTCACAGTCTGGCTAATTCCTCTAATATTCAGTTTTACATTGGCTCTTCCGGGAAACCTCCTCTGAGCCCTCACATGTGGGTTATTCCTCCTCTGCGCTCCCATAGCCGCCTGTGTTGTTGCATTAATCAACAATATTGTAATTGTTGTCTCACATTATCCTACATGAGTTTGTAAACTTCCTGGAGAGCAGACGCCTATTACTTCTGTCTCTCAAAACCCTTATTTAGTAGCAATACAGTGCCGGGTACATGCAGGTATTCAGTGCACTTTCTGAGTAAATGAAGAGCTATAATTGGTAGTAAATCTCAGAGTCCTCCGAGTTTGTTCAAAATACCACTTCACATTTTAGGGTTCTTAAGACAATTCTTCAAACCTTATTTAGCATCTTTTTGTTGTTCAACCCAATCTGAGAGCCTCAGAAGTAGAAACAGTGGTATAGGACTATGAGTTGCAAATAGCATACTTTCTGAAAATGAGCAGAGGTGGGGACAGGCAAGGTAAGAACAGATGAGCCTCTGTAAACAAAGCTATTAGAAATCAACATGCAAGGCATGAGACTAGACAGTAGCAGAAATAATGATACACAGGACTCATTCTTCTACAATAAGCATATGTAACAAAATACTTAAAACAAGAGGGACAAACTAGTCCTCTATAGGCACTTTCTTTTTAGGCAACTGTACGTAATTTCTGGTTCTATTAAATGTATATGAGAAGGCATTTTTATCTTCTCCAAGTATTATTAAAGACAGTAACAGTATTATGTGTCAAGCATAGTGCTAACTACTTTATATGCATTGTAACCTACTACCTCTAATAACGTTATGAGGCAGATACTGTTTGTGATAAGCAGCTTCCACTACCGCCCCCTAACACTTGTCTCCTGGTATTCAGACCTTTCTGTAGTCCCCTACTATATTATTCCAGGATTGGTCTTTGCTATCAACTGAATGTGGCAGAAGTGATGACATGTCACTTCTGACTTTAGGTTATAAAAGACACCATGGTTTCCATCTTGGGTGCTCACTGTCTCTCAGATCATCCACTCTGGGAAAAGTGAACTGCTATGTCATGAGCAGCATAACAGTAAGGCTCACATGGTGAGGAACTGAGGCATCTTGCCAACAGTCATGTGAATGAGCTTGGAAAGCAGATCCTCCAGCCCCAGTTGAAGTCCTTAGATGATGGCAGCTCCAGCCAACAGATTAACTACACCCCTGTGAGAGATCCTGGGAACCACACAGCTAAGCCACTCCTAGATTCATGGCTTTCAAAACTGTGAGAGATAATAAATATTTCCTGTCTTCATCTGCTAAACTTTGGGGTAATTTATTACACGGAAATAGATAACTAGTACATTAATATTATCTTTACTTGATAGATGAAGAAACTTGGGCTCAGAAAGATTAAGTTACTTGCCCCAAAATACAGATCTAGAATTTAAAATGATTTCTGAAACTTCAAAAGCTCAAGCTCTTAGCCACTCTGTTATACTGACTCATCTACATACTTAATCTAATGCCATATTACTTTTTTTTAATTAAATTAAATAAATATCTACAGAGTACCTACAATTAAAAATGTACTGGACTGTAGGTAACCAGCTAGGTGATACCATAAAAGAGGGGCTGAATAGGATACATTCTAATGGATTTTATTTTGTAACAATTCAGTAAGTACCTCTTTGTTCACAAGTACCAAGCAGCTCTCAAGTGATCTGTGAGAGCCATCTAGTGTCAATTCTATTTAATCACAATCTGCACAGTTAGCTGGTAACAGATATAGAAGTAGCATTTTATGCTACTTTGAACCCTAATCTAAAATAATGTAAAAAATTAAGACTCTTACTATGTGCATAAAATAAATAATTCATATATTTACATTCATCCCCATGGAAAATTCAGTCTTGAGGGTCTCTCATTTCTGAGCAATAAGGTGTTTGCTTAATATAAAACCAACAGTCTAAATACTCTACACCAATGCGTTCCTTTCTGATTTCTGGCAAATCTGCATGCCTCCAGAAGTTCTTTTCATTTACGAGACTGCAATAATGAATATGAGATTATCAATAAATGAGAATATAGTTGATCCTCATTACTCTGAAGATTTCATTTCTGCAAATTCACCTGATACAATTTATTTGTAACCCTGAAATCAACACTCACAGCACATGCAACTTGTGGACACACATGCATGCATACAGCAGCGAAAACCTGAATCACCCTACACACAACTCAGCAGATGAGGCTAAACACAGGCTGCTCTGCTTTCTTATCAGCTCTTATATTGTGAACAAGTACTCTTTTTTTTGCTGTCTATTTAGTGACAGGTTTTCCACATTCTTATGTGCTTTGTTTGTGATTTTGCTCTTTAAAATGGCCCCGAAACATGGTGCAGAAGTGCTCTCTAGTGTTTGAAAGTGCAAAACGCTTTGATGGGCCTTACAGAAAAAATATACGTGCTAGGTAAGTTTCATTCAAGAATGAGTTATAGTGCTGTTGCTCATGAGAATCAGTGTTAACGAATCAACAATGTATATTAAATAAGTGCCTTTAAATAGAAACATACATAAAGCAAGGTTATATATTGTCAAAAATGTTGTGTATATATTAATAAATATAATATAATATATAAGCTCACAGGAACCTAACCCAGTATTTCCTCTAGGAACAGTGGCTTAGTATTTCCTAATTCAGTGTTTCTGGTGACTCTATTGCAGGACATAAGTACTGCAGATAATGAGAATCAACTACATATGCCAGAAACTGATATTCTCTATTCTACTCTTATTCTCAAATTGTTACAGCAAAAAGCTTAGTTAATAAAGTTTCAAAATAACACGAGTGCACTGAGTTCTGAGTCAAAAATTCCTCAGCATAAAGAGTGAACTTCTACAGTATTACCTAATTAAACATTGTCCTACACAAGATCTGTTATGTGACAGTTTTCATGTGCTAGTTATATTTTTCCCAATACACATTAAAATAAATAATATCACTACTAAAAATCTTCAGTAGACATACACATATTACCAAAACTATATCATGCCCCACCCAGAGATTCATGTACCCACACTGTTACATGAATCACATATGGGGAAACACTGCTATATATAGAAAAAGTCATTATTAAACTTTTCAATTATGAATACCCTTTTAAATAAAGAGGGTTTGGAAGCTCCTACATGAAAACAGTTATGCTTTTCTTAATTCAGAGTAGGAACACTACTGTAGCTTATCATACAAAACAGAATACAGCATTCAACATGAAAACAGAACAAAGAGAGTTTGATGGGATTCAAAGTAAATATTCTAACAGACACCGACTATATCAGGAAGGAGTATTTTGGCAAATACCTGCAACTGTGTCACATTGCTGAGATGATGGCTTAGGAGCACATTTTTCATCTGAAGACTCTGCCTTAGCCACAGGTTGCTGCATGTAGGCGGAAAGTCCCATGAAAATGTTCTCTGCTGCTGCTGTTGTCAGCCTAGGCCTCTGTCCTTCACTAAGCTCGCCCACACTGTTTTCCAAGTCCTGTAAAAATTAGAAACCATTGTCATAAACATCACATTAAAATCAAGTCAAAACAAAAAATATCTGTCAAACGTTATCAGAATACAGACCTGAAAAAAATTGAAAAGGTAGTAGAGATAAATTTCCCAGCATTAGAGAGATGGAAAAGTCTGAAAATAGAATGAATAAATGAACCAATATTGTTGGTGGTGGTGGTGCTTAGCAGCCCAGTTGTGTCCAACTCTTTTGTGACCCCACAGACTCTAGCCTGCCAGACTCCTCTGTCCATGGGATTTCCCAGGCAAGAATACGGGAGTGGGTTGCCATTTCCTTCCTCTCAAGCATTTTCCCAACCCAGGGATCCAACCTGCATTATAGGCGGACTCTTTACCACTGAGTCATTGGGGAAGCCCAATCAATATTACTAATTTCCAAAAAGAAGGAAACAGGGATTAGTTAGTGGAATTTTTAAATTATGCTGACATTTCTCCTATTTTCTACTATTTTTTGTTCCATTTGTGTGTCTCATTTTCTCTCTCCTTTCTTTCTCAGACTTCTGGTCTCTATACTAAGCAGCTTGGTTTCTAGAGTTATGAGAGCACTTTCTCAAGCTTAGTAGAAGCAATTACAAATAATATCTTTCCAGTGAAATCAATTTTTAATCAATAGCTAAATAAGTTGCAAAAAAATTAGCTGTTTTTCAACAAGAAGAAATAAGTTAAAGTTACATTTTTTTCCTATTACTAAGTTCCATATCTTTTTCCCTCTATCTTTCCTAAGCATTTAAATCTTTAAGAATAAAAATTAATAGAAAATAAAGCTATCCATCTCCTTGGATGATACACAGTGTTCGGATCTCCAGTTCATCTAAAGACAGTTTCATACCTGTTCAAGCAAAGACAACCAAACACAACAGAAAGAATATTAAACAGGAAAAGAATACAAGTCCCACCTCTATTATTAACCAGTCTGAGTGACCACACTGTACCTTTCCACCTGGCATTTCCTTAAGCACCTTAATGTTTCAAATCAAATTCAGTATCTTCCCCACAAAGCCTGGCACTCTTCTTTCTGCATTTCTAAGTTCACAACTATACAAGCACAACTTCTCTTAATCAGTGACTAATTACTGCCAATTCTGTACTCAAATTTAAATCTCTCTCCTTTCCATTTCTACTTAACTGCCTTTGTTCAGGTTCTCAGTCTGGACTACTCTAATGGTGTTCTGACAGACCTCCATCTTTCCCTCACTTGTCCATGGCTCCCGATGCCTTCTTAAATATCTTAACTTGTGACTCCCTTGCTCACGATATCTTAAGGGACCCCAATGACCTTACCCTGGCCTATAAGTCTCTTAACGATTATCTGGTTCAATCTACTTCTCTAGCTATTTGATCAGTTACTGCATGGTAGAGTAATTGTTTAAGCTCTTTTTTCCCTACAGGACTATAAGCTGCTTAAAAGTAGGGATCCTGTCTCAACATCTTTGTATCTTTTCTGACGCTATGCCTGACATATTGTAGATACTCAGTAAATGGTTGCAGAAAGAAGAACGAATGACTGATCCCCACAAATCATTTAAAAGGGCTTCAGCTTGTTTCATGTGTAGAATATGAGGTTTAGAACTGATGGCCTAAATTCCTTTCAGTTGTAAAAATCATAACTCTATGATTTCAAGTTAAAGTTACTACAAGGCTGATCCATGAATAAGCTGAAGTATTAGCATGCTTTAACTAAAGTATGAATATTTTATCTTTTTCTTGTATTTAGATCTAACAGAAAAAATAATTAAAGTTAAAAAGTACCTCTGAATGATATATGGCTTGCTGTGAAACTAATGATTCCGGGTTTTGTTTAGCAAGAAGAGAAAGAACTGCATTGGCATGAACTTTTTTATGGGGCATCTTAATCACTTGTCCTTCGCTGGGAGGATCATCTTCCTAAATAAAATACAAAGATAATACAATCAAAAAACAAAAATTAATCCCTCAAACAATCACATTTTTCATATTAATAATCATGATTCATAAAACTTAAATCATTATGAATATGATCATATTGGCACTTTACACAAAGAAGATGGACTCTTTACTATCATTTAGATCTCATTTCTATTCAACTAAACTAAAAATCCTTTGTGTTTGCCTCAAATATAATCACCAGTATAAAATAATTTGGCTACATTTGAACTGGAGATTTACTATAAAAGATGAAAATCAGATCTTCTGTCCCATGAGACTGAGTGACAATGATTCATAAACATTTTGTACAGGATTGTCAAGTTTTTTCTCACACAGTTTCCTGCTTCCTGTGGATGCAGCGCACAAAGCTGTGCCCCAATGTGGCACCGGGGGTGAAGCACCGTTACAACGGTGCAACCTGGACCAGGCAGAAATGAAAACCTACAGAAATATGTTGAGGCACCTACAAACCTTTGACTGCCCCTTGCCTTTGTGCTGACCTCCAGTGCTTTTGAGGGAGCAGGAAGACCCAGCTTAGACTTCTTGGCACCTCAAAATAGACCAGTCCCCTAAATGAAGGACAGTGTAGGCCACAGAGCCAGAAAACTGGATTCCTTTGTAAATACCAGTATTAACATGACTTTAGACTCCATTTATAGTACTTTTACCTAAGTATCTTATGTTTAATGAAATAAAGTTTATTAACTCTGGAGCACAAGTCTTTATTCCCCAGGTGTACACAGGTAAATGCCTACTGATTCATAACTTCAGAGTTAGTCTCAGTTTTATAAGACTGTATTTCTGCATGTGATTCTATCATAAATTTGTAGCATATCTGATTTTAGGCTTAGTAAAAATATTGAAATTAATTAGTTTTAAATGCAGAAAAAGAAAGATGTTACAACTTGGTCCTGGTTCAGGTCAGCAATTTACTTTGAACAAACTTAAACGTGCTTTGGCACCAAGATACAGTGCTAAGAAGGGATAAAAATGCCATAATTACATATGAAATGGGCCAAATATTAGTTTAATGCTTCTCTGAAGATAAAGACTTCTCCTTTAGTCTTCCCCCTGGTATTATTTTATAAAAGTGATTTCCACTCTCTTCAGAATAGACTCAACCAATTACTCCTAATAATTACTGTTTGAAAAGTAACTGCCCCATTAAAATCTTATCAAAATGCTCCTTCATTATTTCATACTCCCACATATAGTAGAGAAAATTGTTTTAATACATTTTGAACATATGAATCTCCAGATTAGGCATCTTTCATTACTGTGTCTTTAATAGTGTAAAGATGGAATATGGCATCTTTCATTTTTTGTTTGTCGAACTTGACAAACACCAGCCCCTTGCAACTCAAGCTTTAGAATTCAGATAGCCCCTATCAGAACTCAAAATTTACAGTTCTTAGCTTGACAGAACTTAACATCAGGTTTCCCTGGTGGCTCAGATGGTAAAGAGTCTGCCTGCAATGTAGGAGACCAAGATTCGATCCGTGGGCTGGGAAGATCCCCTGGAGAAGGAAATGGCACCCCACTCCAGTATTCTTGCCTGGAAAAATCCCACGGACGGAGGAGCCTGGCTGGCTACAGTCCACGGGGTTGCAAAGGTTTGGACATGACTAAAGTGACTTAGCACACATAGCTTAAGTTGATAGCTTAAAATGAAAGGCAAAAGTATTATGTATCCACATAAAAATCTGTCACTATATAGCTATGGGACACAAATAAGTGATTTAACCTCCTTCAACTCAAAGTAAAATGAGTACTAACATATTTTTAACAAAGGATGCATATCATCCTTTAAGATGCTTTTTTAAAATATAGAGGTTTAGGCTTCCAACTGCCCACACACATACATGCACACCACACAACCCTCATGACCTACTGAATCCACATATCAGAGGGTGGGGCCAAGGACACACCTTTTTAAAAGCTCCACTGGTAAATTTAATATACAGTCCTACTTTACATCCCTTGAATGGGTTGCTTTAAAGAAATTTCTAGCATTATGATTGCAATGGGATAGAAGAACATGATGTTTCAAAAGTATACCAATCTCCTTCTGTTTTCATCATGATCATATACAATGATACAAGTGAAAAGATTAAAATGTAACTAGCCTCCTACTTCCAGTCAAGATGGAGCAATAAAGACCAGAAAGACCCACCTGCTTAAAACAACTAAAACATGGACAAAGTATGTGAAAAAATGCATTTCAAAACATGGAGCATCAGTTAACAAAAGACAATGATCCCTGAGAAATGGGAAACAAATCAAAAGAAGCCTATGACTGCTCCAGCTTATGGCTTATAGATTTCCAGACTGTGGCACAGGAGCCTGAGTTGAAAAGATGGAGCTGAAACTCCTGGGAGGCCAAGAAAGCTAGAGTTCCTAGGACAGGCTGCTAGAAAAGTGAAAGCTGCAGAGAGAGAGCTCTGGAGAACTGCAGATGATTCCCTTTGAGTATTAAGCTGACTACTGATCAGCAGATGCATTTGAGGCAATTACATGAGGCTGCAGGAACAAGTACCTGAGAAGGGATTGGATATAACAGTGATGTTATATGATGTTAAATAACATCATATATAACAAAGTGAAAGTGAAAGTGGAGGCTCTCAGTCGTGTCCAACTCTTTGCGACCCCATGGACTGTAGCCTACCAGGCTCCTCGGTCCATGGAATTTTCCAGGCAAGAGTACTGGAGGGGGTTGCCATTTCCTTCTCCAGGGGATCTTCCCAACCCAGGGATTGAACCCGGGTCTCCCGCATTGCAGGCAGACACTTTACCATCTGAGCCACCAGGGAAGTAGAGGAAGAGGCCATATATAACAAAGGACGTGGATAATGGTTGTTCCCACTGGCTCGGCTGGAAAACCTCAATACTGAGGCACTGAGTGGAATACATAGACGTCTTCTCTCCACAGTGGGGGATAAGTAGCCCTAGATTGAGTACCACTGTGGTACTACCAAACCATAAAGGCAAGACTCAAAAGGATAAAACTGTCTCTAAATACTTAGCCATCTCCTGAGCAATGCTCTAAAATATTTATAGTAATATAAAACTGAAAGAAAATGTTGTGTCTGTCTCTTTGCAATCCCACAGACTGTACCCCGCCAGGCTCCTCTGTCCATGGGATTCTCCAGGCAAGAACACTGGAGTGGGTTGCCATTCACTTCTCCAGGGGATCTTCCCAACCCGGGGATTGAACCAGGCTCTCCTACATTGTAGGAGGATGCTTTACCATCTGAGATATTAGGGAAGCTCATACAATAATAATATAAAACATATTATTTAGTTAAATATGAATATAAATAAAAAACATTATTCAGTTAAATATAAATATAAGCATATTACTCAATATAAAACATATTACTCAGTATATTTTATATTACTCAGTAATATAAAACATATTCATAGTAACATAAAACATAGAAGGAAAAGGTCTACACAAGATTTTGGCAGATAACTTTAAAAAAGCTCTTCTTAAAGATTAACACTTCTGTATTCTTGCCTTGAGAACTCCATGAACAGTATGAAAAGGCAAAAAGGTATGACACTGAAAGATGAACTCCCCAGGTCTATAGGCGCCCAATATGCTATTGGAAAAAAGCGGAGAAGTAACTCCAGAAAGAATGCAGAGATGGAACCAAAGCAAAAACAACAGCAGTCGTGGATGTGAAGGGTGATGGAAATAAAGTCTGATGCTATAAAGAGCAATATTGCATAGGAACCTGGAATGTTAGGTCCATGAACCTAGGCAAATTGGAAGTGGTCAAACAGGAGATGGCAAGAGTGAAAATCAACATTTTGGGAATCACTGAACTAAAATGGACTGGAATGGGTGAATTTAACTCAGAACCATAATATCTACTACTGTGGGTAAGAATCCCTTAGAAGAAATGGAGTAGCCAGCATAGTCAACAAAAGAGTCCAAAATGCAGTACTTGGTTGCAATCTCAAAAATGACAAAATGATCTTTGTTCATTTCCAAGGCAAACCATTCAATATCACAGTAATCCAAGTCTATGCCCCGACCAGTAATGCTGAAGAAGCTGAAGTTGAACAGTTCCATGAAGACCTAAGAGAACTTCCAGAACTGACACCCAAAAAAGATGTCCTCTTCATTATAGGGAACTGGAATGCAAAAGTAGGAAGTCAAGAGCTACCTGGAGTTACAGGCAAATTTGGCCTTGGAGTATAAAATGAAGCAGGTCAAAGGCTAACAGACTTTTGCCAAGAGAACACACTGGTCATGGCAAACACCCTCTTCCAACAACACGAGAGAAGACTCTACACATGGACATCACCAAACGGTCAATACTGAAATCAGACTGATTATACTCTTTGCAGCCAAAGATGAAGAAGCTCTATACAGTCAGAAAAAACAAGGCCAGGAGCTGACTGTGGCTCAGATCATGAACTCCTTACTGCCAAAATCAGACTGAAATTGAAGAAAGTAGGGAAAATCACTCATTGAGGTATGACCTAAATCAAATCCCTTACGATTATACAGTGGAAGTGATTAATAGATTCAAAGGATTAGATCTGATAGACAGAGTGCCTGAAGAACTATGGATGGAGGTTTGTGACATTTTACAGGAGGCAGTGATCAAGACCATTCCCAAATAAAAGAAAGGCAAAAAGGCAAAATGGTTGTCTGAGGAGGCCTTACAAATAGCTGAGAAAAGAAAAGAAGCAAAAGACAAAGGAGAAAAGGAAAGATATACCCATTTGAATGCAGAGTTCCAAAAAATAGCAAGGAGAGATAAGAAAGCCTTCCTCAGCGATCAGTGCAAAGAAATAGAGGAAAACAATAGAATGGGAAAGACTAGAGATCTCTTCAAGAAAATTAGAGATATCAAGGGAAAATTTCATGCAAAAATGGGTACAATAAAGGACAGAAATGGTATGGACCTAACAGAAGCAGGAGATATTAAGAAGAGGTAGCAAGAATACACAGAAAAACTATATAAAAAAAGATCTTCACAACCCAGATAACCACAATGGTGTGATCACTCACCTAGAGCCAGACATCTTGGAATGCAAAGTCAAGTGGGCCTTAGGAAGCATCACTAAAACAAAGCTAGTGGAGGTGATGGAATTCCAGTTAAGCTATTTCAAATACTAAAAGATGATGTTGTTAAAGTGCCGCACTCAATGTGCCAGCAAATTTGGAAAACTCAGCACAGGACCGGAAAAGGTCAGTTTTCATTCCAATCCCAAAGAAAGGCAATGCCAAAGAATGTTCAAATTACCACACAACTGCACTCATCTCACATGCTAGCAGAGTAATGCTCAAAATTCTCCAAGCAAGGCTTCAACAGTACATGAACTGTGAACTTCCAGATGTTCAAGCTAGGTTAGAAAAGGCAGAGGAACCAGAGATCAAACTGCCAACATCCGCTGGATCATTGAAAAAGAGCGAGACTTCCTGATAAACATCTACTTCTGTTTTATTGACTACGCCAAAGCCTTTAACTGTGTGGATCACAACAAACTGTGGAAAAATTCTTCAAGAGATGGGAAAAACAGATCACCTGACCTGCCTCCTGAGAAATCTGTATGCAGGTCAAGAAGCAACAGTTAGAACTGGACATGGAACAACAGACTGGTTCCAAACCGGGAAAGGAGTACATCAAGGCTGTATATTGTCACCTTGCTTATTTAACTTACATGCAGATTACATCAGGTGAAATGCTGGGCTGGATAAAGCACAAGCTGGAATCAAGACTGCCGGGAGAAATATCAATAGCCTCAGATATGCAGATGACACCACCCTTATGCCAGAAAGCGAAGAACTAAAGAGCCTCTTGATGAAAGTGAAAGAGGAGAGTGAAAAAGTTGGCTTAAAACTCAACATTCAGAAAACTAAGATCAATGGGGAAACAATGGAAGCATTGAGAGACTTTATTTTTGGGGGCTTCAAAATCACTGCAGATGGTGACTGCAGCCATGAAATTAAAAGATGCTTGGTCCTTGGAAGAAAAGCTATGACCAATCTAGACAGCATATTAAAATGCAGAGACATTACTTTAGCAAAAAAGGTCTGTCTAGTCAAAGCTATGGTTTTTCCAGTGGTCATGTATGGATGTGAGAGTTGGACTATAAAGAAAGCTGAGCATTGAAGAATTGATGCTGTGGTGTTGGAGAAGACTCTTGAGAGTCTCTTGGACTGCAGGGAGATTAAACCAGTCAATCCTAAAGGAAATCAATCTTGAATATTCATTGGAAGGACTGATGCTGAAGCTGAAGCTCTAATACTTTGGCCACCTGATGCAAAGAACCAACTCATTGGAAAAGACCCTGATGCTGGTAAAGATAGAAGGCAGGAGAAAGGGACAACAGAGGATGAGATCATTGGATGGCATCACCAATGCGATGTATGGCGTGCTGCAGTCCATGGAGTGGCAAAGAGTCGGACACGACTGAGCGACTGAACTGAAAGATTAGCATATAACTACCACATTATCCATCCATTCCTCCCCTAGGTATTTGTCAAAGAGAAATGAAAGCATATGTTCATACAAAGACTTGCACATAAGTGTTCACAGCAGCTTTATTTGTAATAGTCTCAAACTGGAATAAACCCAAATGTCCATCAACAGGTGAATACACAAACAGGGTACATCCATACAACAGAGCACTACTCAGCAATAAAAAGGAATGAACTATGATACAAGCTATAACCCAGATAAATCTCAAAATAATTATGCTGAGTTAAAGCAATCACACACACACAAAGAATATATGCCATGTGATTCCTTTTATATAAATCTAGAAAATGCAAACTAATCTACAGTTATAGAAAGTGAATCAGTGGTTGCTGGGAGAGGTATAAGGGATGAGAAAAATGATGAGAGATGAGAAGACGGGATAATGAAAGGGCCTGAGGAAACTTTTGGGAGTGATGGATGATGAGTATGTTTATTTTATTAACTGTGATAATGGCTTACAGATGTATACATATGTCAAAACTCATCAAGTAAGTTTTAAGAGCAACAATATTAGCAATGCTTAGCAAAGATTATGGATAAATGTGGGCTTCACCGGTGGTTCAGAAAGTAAAGAATCTGCCAGCAATGAAGGAGACCCAGGTTCATTTTCTGGGTCAGGAAAGATCCCCTGGAGAACGGACTGGCTACCCACTCCAGAATTCTTGCCTGAAGAATTCCATGGACAGAGGAGCCCAGTATGTAGTCCATAGTGTTGAAAGAGTCAGACACAACTGAGTGACTAACACACATGTACACACACACATGGATAAATGTAGATGAAAGTTGAGCACAACAACCATCCCTCACTTAGGTTGTCTGAAAACATAAAAAGTAAAGATTTCTATTCCTTAATAGTTTTCAAAAGAAAATCCCTATTATAATTTCTGTGTGGTATTTACATTATATTACTTGATATATATGTAAAAATACATTTTTAAATGCCTATTTTTTGTCTATAAAGCTAAATAATAACCAGGAAGAGTTAGTACCCCTGGGTCCTATTTCAGGAATTCTTTTAAAACTAACTAAATTCAATTATTTTTTCAGTATAAAGAATGATAATCATGGTTAGGGAAAAATAACAAATATATTATAAGAGAGTTGGTTTCAACATTGAAGGTCCTGCCTGCAATATTATAAAGGCATTTACAATATCTCCACGTGACAATGTACACTGCGATTTTCATTATCTAATTACATTAATTGCATGTTTCAATCCTGGAGCCATGGGGGTTAACAATAATTTTCTATTCATTCTTACAATTACAATAATGAAATATATAGATACGATAATAAAATGTGTAAGAAACTTTAAATTCCTTCATATTTTATTAAATTTTATGAGTATAACTCCAATATTTTAGGAAAAACCCTTATCAGTTGCAGCAAGTTCATCAGGATATCTTTTATGTCAGAATTCAAAGTGAATTGAACCATTTCTTACCATTTCAAGGGCATCTTGCAAAGTACTGGATAAGCTATCATTTAGGTTTGCCAGATACAGTCCTTCATCTCCTAAAACTAGAAATTAAAATGCAAAAATTTAGAAAAAAGAAGAAACAAATTTAGCAAATAATCTCACCATAAAGTTGTAAAACATTACACTTAAACTTACACAAAAATACTGACAAAGTTCATAAATCATAATTCACAAGCTAAAACCCGCCTGCCAACGCAAGAGACATAAGAGACAGGTTTGATCCATGGGTCGGGAAGATCCCCAGAAGAGGACACGGCAACCCACTCCAGTTTTCTCGCCTGGAGAATCCCATGGACAGAGAAGCCTGGAGGGCTAACAGTCCATAGCGTCACAAAGAGTTGGAGGCAACTGAAGAGACTTAGCATGCATGCACATTCAATCTCACCAGTTCTTTAAAAAGTGTATTTTATAACAAAGATGAGTGAGATGTTTGCTTCACTTGCCAGCTTGTCAGAAATTAAAAAGAGCTGTAAATATCAACTGGAACTATGAAACTGAAAAAGAGGAAATACTCCTATATACTACTGATACAATTAAAAACTGATTCAACTTTCTGGAGAGCATGTTGGCAATGTATTACTATTTTAAAGGTGCCAACTCTGACTCAGGAATTTCACTTCTAGACACATATTTTAAGGAAGCTATCAGTTATATATTAGATATATAATATATGTTCAAGGATAGTCAGCGGAGAGCTATGTATGGTTTGAAAACACTGAAAACAATCTAAATGCCCACCATTAGGGCACCACTAGACCAATCTAAACAATCTAAATGGCCAGTCACTGAAAAAAAGAGGTAGGACTATATGTATTAATACAGGAAAATGTCCACAACGTATTTAAGGTCAAAAAAAAATTCAGGTTTCATAACAGTATGTATAATATGACCCTATTTTTAAAGGTAACATACAAATGTATTTAGGTACCTATATATGCATATTTAAAAAAAGACTGGAAAGTATACCCCAAACTTTTAAGAGTGATACTTCTGGAAGGTGGGATTTATGAGGGAGATTTTAGAGTCTGAGGTTAAGGTTTAGAAAACTTAACTTGCAGAGTCCATATTCTTTCTACTATACTATATTAAATCTTAAACACTGAGTAAAAACATTTTACACAGAAAAGTATCACTTAGGAAAGATCATAATTTAACCAGTGAAATCAATTGATACAAGTTAACTTACTCTTAGGAGCCACTTTGTGACCACAGTTAAATAAGATCTCTCCTTCAGAGATGGGTCTATCTAAGGTTTCAGTTTCAGTGGTAGTAACACTCAAGGTACTCTCCACAGTGGAGGAATCTGAACTTGGCATCTGTATAGGGGAAGGAGCCTTGATGCCAGCAGGAAGTGGCATAAGGGCAACTGGCTTTGGAAGAGCAAGCTGAGCAGGGAAGTCCTCGTTCTCAGGTTCTTCATCCTTGGCCACAGACATTACACTAAGAAGAAAGAGACATGGTTTGAATTTATCAGATTGGTGAAGGCCTATATTCATTTTGTATAAGAAAATAGATCCAGGATTTCCCGGGCAATCTAGTGGTTAAGACACCATGCTTCCACTGCAGGGGTAGGGTTTGATCCCTGGTCAGAGAACTAAGAGCCCTCAGGCCACACAGTATAACCAAATAATACAAAAAAAAAAAAAAAAAAACCATTAAAAAATACTGTCTCCTTTAGATATATTTCTATATTAATATAATCTGTACTACTATAATTACCCAACAAGATCTATTTTTCCAAAATCATCTTCATGTTTTAATCTCTTGATAAGAACTTTCAAGACCTTCTACCATCCCTAAAATAAAGCTTACATGGGGATACATGGTAATATAAAACTTAACTGATGATAGTAAATGAAGATTCACACTGGGGAAAAATCATATTCTATTTTATTAACAATATTATAGATATCTTTATTTTAATGTGTTTCCCCCCAAAATTAATGTTTCCCCCTCAAATTTAACCTGTTTCCCAAAAAATTTTGTTTTAAAAAAAGAGAACTGAAGGAATAAATAAATTTGGTAAAAACTTAAAATGTATGAAACTTCTTCTTACTATAGATTGGCTCATGGATTATAAATTTTTACTTATCATTTCTGATGTTTTCAGTGGGTCATCTAAGTCAGCTTAAGGTGAAATGTATAATTGCTAAAGGTGAATATATTATCATTTACATGGCTCTCGGGTGAAGCTCTTCTTGAAGAGAGTTAGGATTCTCTTCTTCCAGTGGCAGGTCTCCATCACTCCATGGCTTGGGAAGCTCTGGGCTTGACATCTTCAATTTATCAATCGAAGTCTCTGACAAAGTTGGGGTAAGAGCTGCTGCGGGGGGAGGTGTAGTCACTGGGGTGACTGCTGGGGTATTAACAAGTGTGATGGCAGGCATATCATTTCCTAAAGGTTGTTTTAAAAATAAAGAAAGAGTCAATAAGAAGTCCACAGGAAGGCAAGATATGTTGTTTCAGATAGCCTTTAACATTTTGGCATACAAATAATGGCAACAATAATTAATAATAATAATTAAGGCCCTTAATGGGAAAATTCCCAAATTAGTAAAGTACAAAAAACTAACCTTGAAAAGACTTCAGTTTCAACATTACTGTGAACTTAAAACAATCTAAATATGTCTACCAGATCATATACTTTAAAAAGTGGCTACCAAATCCTGTTTCCCTTCCAGCAAAAGTGATTTCCTAAAACTTAATCAGCAACAGCTACGTGTATACTAATCTACAAAGACTCTAATACAACAAACCATGATAGTTGCAAAAATTAAAACAGTTATAGAAATAAAGTTTCTACCTTCTTCAGCCAATCTTTCTTTCATGGGAAAAGCTACATCATGATCTGAAACACAGGGAGAAGAATCTGGAGTTTTTATCAACATGTGCTCCTTAGGAGGTGATGAAGGCGAACGAGGAGGAGTTGGCTGTGGGGTAGCCAAGGGGGTACACACTCTTGCCTAAAATAAAACAAGACAAGTAATGCTTATAATTGCCAAATAAGGGCAAAAATAAAATAATCTCATTCAGAGTTACATAAAATTTAAATGGATGGGGGGTGAAAAATGGAGTCCTCTATATGCTAGCTATTTGTTTCAGGACTAGCCTGAGGAAGCTTCAGACAGTTGAAACAGCTCTACTTCAGAATTAGGCTCCCAAGAAATCTAAGGCCCACTTACCTAATACAGAGAGGAAGATAGCTGAAGATCAAACCCAAACACAAGCTAGGTAAACCAAATAACAGAAAAAAAGTGTTTTAACTAGTTAGTAAGATATCAAAAAATCAGCCTTTTAGTACAAAAGAACAAAGCTTACGAAAAGCAGTGGAAGGGTAAGAAGAAGTAGGGGGAATGAAATGAAGACAATGTAGAGATGAAAAGTATTAGAGAAGAAAAAAGCAAAAACTTTAAAATCAATTTGTTAAATAGGCAATTCCAGTAATTCAAAATCCAAAAAGATGATGGTGAAAATTAAGTCTCCTTTCCTATCCATGTCCTATCTAACTAGTTCCCATCCACAGAATTACCAGATACAATCTTGTCATTTTTTTTTTATATCTAGAATAGTTTTTTATTTTTATACAATTTTTATAGGTCACACTAGGTTTACAGTTATTACAAAATATTGGCTACATTCCCACTTTAAAAAATTTAATTAAAATACAGATGATTTACAATGTTGTGTTAGTTTCAGGTGTACAGAAAAGTGATTCAGGTTCTTTTGCATTATAAAAAAACCCTTTTTCAGATTCTTTTCCATTATAGGTTATTGCAAGATACTGAATATAGCTCTTCATGCTATACAACAGGTCCTTGTTTATCTATTTTATATATAGTAGCTTATATCTGCTAATCTGAAACTCCTAATTTACCCTTCTCTACCTTTCCTCTTTGGTAACCATCAGTTTGTTTTCTATATTTTAAGTCCTCCGTTTATAAGTTCATTTGCATCATCTTTTTAGATTCCACATATAAATCACATCATAGGATATTTGTCTTTATCTTTCTGACTTACTACACTCAGTATGATAATCTCGAGGTCCACTCATGTTGCTTCAAATGGCAACTTTGTTATTTTTTATGCCTGAATAGTATTCCATTGTACATATAAATCACGTATATGTCCATTCATCTGTTGACGGACACTTAGGTTGTTTCCATAGCTTGGCAATTGTAAATAATACTGCTGTGAATACTGGGACACATGTATCTTTTCAAATTAGCATTTTTGTTTTTTTGGGGGATATATACCCAAAAGTGAAACTGCTGGGTCATATGGTAGTTCTATTTTTAGCTTTTTGAGACTTAAGTCATTTCACGTTGTTGTTGTTGTTTAGTCGCTCAGTCATGTCTGACTCTGACCCCATGAACTGGGCTACTACCAGGCTCCTCTGTTCATGGGATTTTCTGGGCAAGACTGTTGGAGTGGCTTGCTGTGTTCTCCTCCAGGGGATCTTCCCAACCCAGGGATCGAACCTGTATCTCCACGTCTCCTATATTGCAGGCAGATTCTTTACCACTGAGCCACCAAGGAAGCCCAGGTCATTTCATATATGTACAGATTTTCTATGGAATAAGTTCTCAGAGGTGGGACTGCTTGAGTAAAGGGCTAACAGAATTCTTAATTTGAATACATATTGCCAAATTTCCTTTTAAGGAGAGTCATTTTACACTAACACCAGAAGCTATGAGAATTTCCGCTTCCCAAAGGTTTGTTGAACAATGGCATTAATCAGACTTTGAGTTTTTCCAATCTGATTCATAAAAATGAAATTTCAATGATTTATGATTTTTTTTTTCTTACTATCAGTGAGACTGACCACCTTTTGCTATGAATGTGGGTCATCTGTATTTCCTTTTGCTTTGTGAACTGTCTAGACATGTCTTTTCCCTATTTTTCTATTTGTCTTTTCCCTTTCTAAAACATATTTTTATAGTGGGGTGATTGATCTTTATTCTGTATTTTGAGTTGTAAATTAATATATAATTTAAAAATCATGAAGCATGTTAAAAATTCTATCACATTGGGAATTCCCTGGCTGTCCAGTGGTTAGAACTTGGTGCTTTCACCGCTGGGGCCCGGATTTGATTCCTGGTTGAGGAACTAAGATCCCATAAGCCATGTGGTGCAGAAAAAAGAAAAAATTCCATAGCATCGCTTAATATTTTGCATATTCTTGGCTTTGTTTTTTAAGTGAAAGAAATATACTCTATGTTTTATTCTTCTTAACTGCATAAGCCAATAGCATAAGAGTGGTGTTTTCAAATATAATGCTACTGACTCATCATCATGTGAAATTTAATAATATTCTACTAGTCTTGGTAATGGGTAATAATGATAAATAATTAGTTTTGAGTATTTACCAAGTTCGAGGCACTAGGTTAGTTCTTTCATACATAATCCCATTGAATCTTCCACAAAATCTTGTGTTATGGCTCAACAAGATACAGTATCATAAAGATGTCAATTCTTCCCAAATTAAACCAACCAAAACTGAATTAATTCTCACAAAAATCCCAACAAAATATTTTATAGTACTTGAAAACTAAAATATTTATCAAAGATCAAAAGGTCAAAAAAAGTCATGACAATTCTTAAGGAACAATATGCCAATGGGAGAAGGGAACTTGGCCTCTTTAATATTCAGAAGGCAGATTGTGGTAAAGCCGTCATTATTTAAACTCTAAAATTTTATCTCTAGTATAAAGTAGATCTCAAAACTAAAGTAACAGAACTGAGGGTTCAAATTCAGATCTTCCCAGCTCCAAAGTTCATGCTCTTAACAATTACATATATTTCCTATTTATACTGATTTTTCTATGTTTTTCTTTAAATTACCCTCGTAAAAATATATGCAATATATGGGCAGAAGACAAAGTTAATTATCATAGAGAGAACCATAACCCTGGCAACATCTGTACTACACACATTACTGATGAGTTAATAAATAAAGCATGGAACAAAACTATGTATCAAATTTCTGGCACACTAGTAACACTACACCAATTACCTGACATGAATTTCCATAAAATTCAAATATGTAACTTTACGTTTATACTTCAAATGAGTCAATTCAAATGTTTCACCAATATAAAATGATGTCTTTCTTATCTACAGGATCAGAATTGACTATGAAGTTTTAAAGAGTTGGTAATACTGAGCACATTCTGGTTTTGCATAATTTCTTTTTTTTTGGTTTAAAAATTTTTTTATACAATTCTTAAAGGTTAGAGTCCATTTACAGTTACTACAAAATACTGGCTATATTCCCTGTGTTGTACAATACATCCTTTTATTAATTTTTTAAAGTTTTAATTAAAGGATTATTTTATAATATTGTGATGGTTTCTGCCATACGTTAGTATGAGTTGGCCATAGGTATACATATGTCCCCTTCCTCTTGAACCTCCCTCCCCTCTTCTTCCCCGTCCCACCCCTGTAGGTTGTCACAAAGCACCAGCTTTGAGTGCCTTGGTCATACAGCAAATTCCCACTGGCTATTTCATATATGGTAATGTACAATGCATCCTTGAGCCTATCTTAAATCTAATAGTTTGCACCTCCCACTCTCCTACCTGGATACTTCCTCTCCTCCCTGCCCACTGGTAGTGGTTTTGTATAATTCCATGTTGCTATAATAGATTAGAAACTCTATTTAACATAGAAAGGTTGATTAAACAATAACAGAAATGCCTAAAATATATTTTCTTTTAAAGATTAAAAGTATCAGTTTATGTAAGAACCAAAAGCAATTCATGTGATTGTTAGTTATAGCTTGAATTTAAAAAGAAAAAAAGCTATCAGGATACTTTTGGAACAACTGGAGGAATTCAAATATGGACTCTATATTATATAGTATTAACACATTCGTGTTAAACTGGGGGGCATAATAATGGCATTTTGTATATGTAATAAAGAATCCTATTCTTAGGACATACTGCTGATGCTTTAGAAGTAAAGTATCATGATATCTACAACTATCAAATGACTTTTAAAGTATAGGGACATCCTTGGTGGTCCGGTGGTTTAAGAATTCACCTTCCAGGGGACGCAGGTTCAATACTTGGTCAAGGATGTAAGATCCCACATGCTGTGGGGCAACTAAGCCTGTGCACCACAACTAGAGAGCCAGCACACTGCAACTACTGACTCCATGGGTTCTAGAGCCCACTCCACAAGAGAAGTGCAGGTGTTGCAATGAAGACCAAATGCAGCCAAAGAAAAAAACAAAGAGTATATAATACACAACATACAAAGACAAAGAAAAGGTGTCAAAATGTTATCAATTGGTAAATGTAGATAAAACATACACAAACATTCACTGCATTATACTTTCTAAGATTTTAGAGTTTTTAAAATAAAATACTAGGGCAATTTTTATTGTAATCATAGCTACAATAAACCAATCTCCACCACAAACTATGATCTTATGACCCAATTTAAAATCTGTCCATTTTACTGTTCTTTAACAAAGGTATTAAAAATTGCCCAGGACTTCAAGTCATGAAAAAGAGTCACACCTACCAGCAAGTGTGTTTCGCTTGTTGAAACATCCCCAGAAACACCTGTAACAACAGGACCCGGCTTCTTTGCTTCTCTGTCACCCAGCATGACAGCAATGGTCTCAGAAAGAGCTTCATTCACAAAATGCCTGATCATGTCTGAATTCACAGGAACGCCAGCATCAACAAAAAGTTGGAGCGCACCACTGCTTGTTCCTTCCACTAAGAAATGAAAGAATTTCAGAATAAGTGTGAAAGAAACATGCTTGCATTCTAAGTCGTAATTCTTATAATTTTAGAGATGCGAACATATGTGTATGAGATGGTGTGATGACAAATTAAATGAAAATACAAAATCTACTTACTATGCAAGACAATAAGATGGAAACTCACATAATGAACATCATCTCTAAAGAAAATAAACAGGGAAAGAAAACATTCAAATGAAAACTTACTTATATGGCCTCTTCCCTACCACTACAAAATTTAGTGATTAAAAAGGATTTGCAGCCACTTTAAAGGTTTTTATCTAAAAAAACACTACATTTCCAACAGAAAGGGATCAGGAAACCCTGTGATAGATCCTGGCAAAACACAAGGACTATAGGGAGATTTTTAGAGAAATGGCAGCTTCTTCATAAAAATGAAGACAAACCTTACTTCCTTCTAGTTTCAGATACATCCATTACTAACATTACAGATAATCCTCCTCAAACTTTTAACGTAGTTTAGGGGCTTGATGTTAGCAGCTCTATAGGTATATTAATTTTCCAAATGGGTTGTACTTTTCACTTGTATGAATATAGGATGTCAGTAAAACATTCTAAACAGACTTTATTAGGCTTAAAATGACTATATCTATAAAGCTCTGTGTGGAAAACAAGTAAACAGTGATCAATACAACTTGATGGGAATATGACCTCTCAAAGAGTACTCCTTAATTAATACAACTATGGCAGCATTACTCAGAATTCCCTAAAAGGTAGACACAGATATCTTGGGATCACTTGTTGACAGGTAAGTAATAACAATTTACTTTGGAGATACCACAGCAAAGACTACCATAATCCCAAATCTAAATTAAAAAATATATGTCAATATGTCTCCTTTTTAGTTCCCATAATTCACTGTTTTGACATGATCAAAAATCAGAATATCTCTGTTATAAAACCTAAAAGCCCTCCTCAAGTATAGGAAAACAAAAGTGAACATACATGCTTTTAAAGAAAACAGAACAGAATCTAAATACCCTCTGTATTAGACCATCTTTCCTTAAGGCGACAAAGCCTGAATTAGTTCACTGAAACCACCACCTGACCCGTGCGATGGACTGCAAAGAGACCGTTACTAGCCCTGCTTTGTGCTAGCAGGAGAGACTGCTGGAGTATCCAAACACTCCAAAACATGCCATCCAGACATTCTGATCTAGCAATGAGGAAAAAGTATCTGGAAGTTTGGATAATATTCCTCATAAACTGGAGGAATTTTTGGAAATACTTGTTTGCTTTCCTGGATTGGTCTCCTTGTCTTGGGATTGCTGAATACCATCTCCACAACTAGAATCTTGACCAAAAGCTATAGGAGTCCAACTGCCTGTTTCTCCGAGGCATATTTCATGGTGCTTTGCCTTCTCTTTAACTTCTGGGGTTTTTTTAATTTCAGCTTCATTTTGACTGACATTTTCCATCTGTTGCTTTTTCAACAGATTTTGAAATATTCTTGGAGCAATTATTCGGATGAATTGGTTTTGGTTTTCTTTCGGATTTGTATTCCTAGATGTCTTCTTTCAAAAAAGTTTCTTCTAACACAACAAAATGATTTTATAATTAGGTGTCAGTCAAGAGTTAGGCTCTAAGGGAACTGATTAATGGCTAGATCTGTCTCTCTCCTTTTGACTCACCCCGTTCTCCTCGTGGTCACCTCTATATCCCTCCTCCCTCTTCTCTTCTCCATGTAACTCTGTGAACCTCTCTGGGTGTCCCTCACTGTGGAAAATCTTTTCACCATTAACCTAGATGGTTTATCATTGGTGCTGTATGGATGGAGAAGTCTTGAGGCTACTGTAAGAATAAGACTGAAAGCCAGAGGCAAGAGGCTTAAATCCAAAACTTGAGAATACCAGAAAACTCCTGACTCCAGGGAACATTAATCGACAAGAGCTCATCCAAAAGCCTCCATACCTACACTGAAACCAAGCTCCACTCAAGAGCCAACAAGTTTCAGAGCAAGACATACCAAGCTAGTTCTCCAACAACACAGGAACATAACTCTGGGCATTAAAATACAGGCAGCCAAAAGTCACACCAAACCCAAAGACACCTCAAAACTCACTACTGGACACTTCATTGCACTCCAGAGAGAAGAGATCCAGCTCCATCCACCAGACCACCAATGCAAGCTTCCCTAACCAGGAAACCTTAACAAGCCACTTGTCTAACCCCACCCACAGGGAAGAACCTCCACAATAAAGAGGAACCACAAACTTCCAGCTTACAGAAAGGCCACCCCAAACACAGCAATCTAATCAAGATGAAAAGGCAGAGAAATATTCAGCAGGTAAAAGAACATGATGAATGCCCACAAAACCAAACAAAAGAGGAGAAGATAGGGAGTCTACCTGAAAAAGAATTCAGAATAATGATAGTAAAAATGATCCAAAATCTTGAAAACAAAATAGAGTTACAGATAAATAGTTTGGAGACAAGGATTGAGACGATGCAAGAAAGGTTTAACAAGGACCTAGAAGAAATAAAAAAGAGTACATCAATAATGAATAATGCAATAACTGAGAACAAAAACACTCTGGAGGGAACCAACAGTAGAATAACTGAGGCAGAAGATAGGATAAGTGAGGTGGAAGATAGAATGGTGGAAATAAATGAAGCAGAGAGGAAAAAAGAAAAAAGAATTAAAAGAAATGAGGACAACCTCAGAGACCTCTGGGACAGTATTAAACACCTCAACATTCAAATCATAGGAGTCTCAGAAGAAGAAGACAAAAAGAAAGGCCATGAGAAAATACTTGAGGAAATAATAGTTGAAGGCGTCCCTAAAATGGGGAAGGAAATAGCCACCCAAGTCCAAGAAACTCAGAGAGTCCCAAACAGGATAAACCCAAGGCGAAACACTCCAAGACACCTATTAATCAAATTAATGAAGATCAAACACAAAGAATAAATATTAAAAGCAGCAAGGGAAAAACAACAAATAACACACAAGGGGATTCCCATAAGGGTAACAGCTGATCTTTCAATAGAAATTCTTCAGGCCAGAAGGGAATGGCAGGACATACTTAAAGTGATGAAAGAGAAAAACCTACAACCCAGATTACTGTACCCAGCAAGGATCTCATTCAAATATGAAGGAGAAATCAAAAGTTTTACAGACAAGCAAAAGCTGAGAGAATTCAGCACCACCAAAACAGATCTTCAACAAATGCTAAAGGATCTTCTCTAGACAGGAAACACAGAAAAGGTTTATAAACTCAAACCCCAAAAAACAAAGTAAATGGCAATGGGACCATACTTATCAATAATCACCTTAAATGTAAATGGGTTGAATGTCCCCACCGAAAGACAAAGACTGGCTGAATGGATACAAAAACAAGATCCCTACATATGCTGTCTAAAAGAAACCTACCTCAAAACAAGGGACACATACAGACTGAAAGTGAAGGGCTGGAAAAAGATATTTCACGCAAATGGAGATCAAAAGAAACTAGGAGTAGCAATACTGATATCAGATAAAATAGACTTTGAAATAAAGGCCGTGAAAAGAGACAAAGAAGGACACTACATAATGATCAAAGAATCAATCCAAGAAGAAGATATAACAATTATAAATATATATGCACCCAACATAGGAGCATCACAACATGTAAGGCAAATGCTAGCAAGTATGAAAGGGGAAATTAACAGTAACACAATAATAGTGGGAGACTTTAATAACCGACTGACATCTATGGATAATCAACTAAACAGAAAATTAGCAAGGAAACACAAACTTTAAAAGATACAATAGACCAGTTAGACCTAACTGATATCTCTAGGACATTTCACCCTAAACAATGAATTTCACCTTTTTCTCAAGTGCACATGGAACCTTCTCCAGAATAGATCACATCCTGAGCCATAAATCTAGCCTTGGTAAATTCAAAAAAATTGAAATCATTTCAAGCATTTTTTCTGATCACAATGCGGTAAAATTAGATGTCAACTATAGGAAAAAAACTATTAAAAATACAAACATATGAAGGCTAAACAACATGCTTCTGAATAACCAACAAATCAAAGAAGAAATTTTAAAAAATCAAAATATGCATAGAAAAAAATGAAAATGAAAACACAACAACCCCAAACCTATGGGACTCAGTAAAAGCAGTGCTAAGGGCAAGGTTCATAGCAATAGAAGCTTACCTCAAGAAACAAGAGAAAAATCAAATAAATAACCTAACTCTACATCAAAAGCAACTAGACAAAGAAGAAATGAAGAATCCCAGGGTTAGTAGAAGGAAAGAAATCACAAAAATTAGAGCAGAAATAAATGAAAAAGAAACAAAGGAGACCATAGCATAAATCAACAAAGCTAAAAGCTGGTTCTTTGATAAGATAAATAAAATAGACAAACCATTAGCCAGACTCATCAAAAAAAAAGGAGGGGGAATCAACAAAATTAGAAATGAAAATGAAGAAATCACAACAGACAACACAGAAATACAAAGGATCATAAGAGACGACTATCAGCAACTATATGCCAATAAAATGGACAACTTGGAAAAAATGGACAAAGTCTTAGAAAAGTATAACTTTCTGAAACTGAACCAGGAAGAAATAGAAAATCTTAACAGACCCATCACAAGCATGGAAATCGGAAGTGTAATCAGAAATCTTCCAGTAAACAAAAGCCCAGGACCAGACGGCTACACAGCTGAATTCTACCAAAATTTACAGAAGAGCTAACACCTATCCTACTCAAACTCTTCCAGGAAATTGCAGAGGAAGGCAAACTTCCAAACTCATTCTATGAGGCCACCATCACCCTAACACCAAAAGAAGACAAAGATGCCACAAAAAAATAAAACTACAGGCCAATATCACTGATGATCATAGATGCAAAAATCCTTAACAAAATTCTAGCAAACAGAATCCAACAACATATTAAAAAGATCATACGTCATGACCAAGTGGGCTTTATCCCAGGGATGCAAGGATTCTTCAATATTCGCAAATCAATCAATGTGATACACCACATTAACAAATTGAAAGATAAAAACCATATGATTATCTCAATAGATGCAGAGAAAGCCTTTGACAAAATTCAACATCCATTTATGATAAAAACCCTCCAAAAAGCAGGCATAGAAGGAACATACCTCAACATAATAAAAGCCGTATATGATAAACGCACAGCAAATATTATTCTCAATGGTGAAAAATTGAAAGCATTTCCCCTAAAGTCAGGAACAAGACAAGGGTGCCCACTCTCACCACTACTATTCAACATAGTTTTGGAAGTTTTAGCCACAGCAATCAGGGAAGAAAAAGAAATAAAAGGAATCCAGATTAGAAAAGAAGTAAAACTCTCCCTGTTTGCAGATGACATGATCCTCTACATAGAAAACCCTAAAGACTCCACCAGAAAATTACTAGAGCTAATCAATGAATACAATAAAGTTGCAGGATATAAAATTAACACACAGAAATCCCTTGCATTCCTATACACTAACAATGAGAAAGCAGAAAGAGAAATTAAGGAAACAATTCCATTCACCATTGCAACGAAAAGAATAAAATACTTAGGAATAAGTCTACCTAAAGAAACAAAAGACCTATATATAGAAAACTATAAAACACTGGTGAAAGAAATCAAAGAGGACACAAATGGAGAAATATACCATGTTCATGGATTGGAAGAATCAATATAGTGAAAATGATTATACTACCCAAAGCAATCTATAGATTCAATGCAACCCCTATCAAGCTACCAATGGTATTTTTCAGAGAACTAGAACAAATAATTTCACAATTTGTATGGAAATACAAAAAACCTTAAATAGTGAAAGCAATCTTGATAAAGAAGAATGGAACTGGAGGAATCAATCTGCCTGACTTCAGGCTCTACTACAAAGCCACAGTCATCAAGACAGTATGGTACCAGCACAAAGACAGAAAAACAGATCCATGGAACAAAATAGAAAGCTCAGAGATAAATCCACACATGTATGGACACCTTATCTTTGACAAAAGAGGCAAGAATATACAACAGAGAAAATATAATCTCTTTAACAAGTGCTGCTGGGAAAACTGGTCGATCACTTGTAAAAGAATAAAACTAGAACACTTTCTAACATCAAACACAAAAATAAACTCAAAATGGGTTAAAGATCTAAATGTAAGACCAGAAACTATAAAACTCCTAGAGGAAAGCATAGGCAAAACACTCTCTGACATAAATCACAGCAGGATCCTCTATGAACCACCTCCCAGAGTAATGGAAATAAAAGCAAAAATAAACAAATGGGACCTAATTAAACTTAAAAGCTTTGGCACAACAAAGGAAACTATAAGCAAGGTGAAAAGACAGCCTTCAGAATGGGAGAAAATAATAGCAAATGAAGCAACTGACAAAGAATTAACCTCAAAAATATACAAGTAGCTCCTACAGCTGAATTCCAGAAAAATTAACGATCCAATCAAAAAAGGGGCCAAAGAACTAAACAGATATTTCTCCAAAGAAGACATACAGATGGCTAACCAAACACATGAAAAGATACTCAACATCACTTATTATCAGAAAAATGCAAATCAAAACCACAATGAGGTAATATCTCACACAGGTCAGAATGGCTGCTATCAAAAAGTCTACAAACAATAAATGCTAGAGAGGGTGCAGAGAAAAGGGAACCCTTTTACACTGTTGGTGGGAATGCAAACTAGTACAGCCACTATGGAAAACAGTGTGGAGATTCCTTAAAAAACTGGAAATAGAACTGCCATACGACCCAGCAATCCCATTGCCGGGCATACACACCAAGGAAACCAGAATTGAAAGAGACATGTGTACCCCAACGTGCATCGCAGCACTGTTTACAATAGCTAGGACATGGAAGCAACCTAGATGTCCTAGAGCAGACAAATGGATAAGAAAGCTATGGTACATATACACAATGGACTATTACTCAGCTATTAAAAAGAATGCATTTGAATCAGTTCTAATGAGGTGGATGAAACTGGAGCCTATTATACAGAGTGAAGTAAGTCAGAAAGAAAACCACCAATTCAGTATATTAATGCAAATATATGGAATTTAGAAAGATGGCAATGATGACCCTATATGTGAGACAGCAAAGGAGACACAGATGTAAAGAACAGACTTTTGGACTCTGTGGGAGAAATCAAGGGTGGGATGATTTGAGAGAATAGCATTGAAACCTGTATATTATCATATGTGAAATATATCGCCAGTCCAGGTTTGATGCATGAGACCAGGTGCTCAGGGCTGGAGAACTGGGATGACCCTGAGGAATGAAATGGGGAAGGAGGTGGGAGGGGGGTTCAGGATGGGGAACACATGTACACCCATGGCTGATTCATGTCAATGTATGGCAAAAACCACTACAATATTGTAAAGTAATTAGCCTCCAATTAAAATAAATTAATTTTTTTAAAAAGTTAGGCTCTAAACGAGAAAAACCCTTATTTATAAGTAATTTAAAAACTAGTGAGTGAGACAGATATACAAACCAATCATAATATAATTTGATAGTTACTATAACAAAGATACACAAACACAAAGTGCTGCAGGAAATAACAGAGAGATTTAGGGGGAGGGGATAGAGGCTGGTAGAATAATCTGTACCCTACAGTATGGAATAAGAAGGTAAGGGAGAAATAACTTCTGCTACAGAGAACTGAGCAGTCATACTGAAAGGAAGAGGACTTTTATCTTTTGTCAACTAAGGACTACATGATTTCTAGAATATATAAATTTGCAATGACCTGAAGGTTTTGTCTTTTAATAACAAAAAATGCTAAAAGAGTCCACTTTACTTACCAATGTCAGAAGTCACTGGCTCACTGGCCTCACTGGCTGAGACACTGATGTTAGCTGTGGCCTGCTGTTGGATTGGAAGGAGCCCAGAGATCACTCTTGACATTATTTCTTGTTCTACCCTGAGGAAAAAAGTTAAGGATTCCTAAATTTAGTTGAAATATATAAATGGTTAGAAATATCACCCTTAAAAATAACTGGTACCCACAGACACAAAAATTTACATGTGAAAGTAGTCATCCTGAAAGTTGAACCTGGAAAGAAAAAAAAAAAACTCAAAAATATTTCCTAGCAGAACACATCAATTCTCTGTGTGAAAGATAGTTTACCAAATTAAAATCTTTCTGATCAGTCTAAAGAAAAGTTTAAAACTCCTCATAAATTCAAAATAAGGTTTATGTCAATGGCATATCATGCACCTAAAATGTTGGGATCCCTACTCTGAAAGCACGTATAAAACCCCAACAGGATCAAAGCTAAACAAGACCAGCTTCACTCTCTTTAAAGAAGTAAGTATATATACTGCAACACAGGTAGTTTTCCTCTAAAAAGGGAAACAAATTTATTTTCAAGGCCATTATTAGGAAGGGAAAGTAGGAGAGGAAAAGGAAAGGAAACACAATGGGAGACTGCTTCTGTACATTTCTTCAGAGAAGCTAACAGGCTTCTTAATTATTATTATTGTTATACAAGTAACAATGTTCATTGTAGAAAAATCAGAGAAAAAAACTAAAAAAAAAAAGCTCACTCACAATCTCAGATTCAGGAGTAAATAAAATTAATTAAAAATTTGGTGTTATTTTTCAGTATTTTTCCCATGCACATTCATTTTTGAGTGAGCTTTTCTAAACTATGGTTGCATCACTGGTATCCTCCTTCATTTATGCACCAGTATGTTAATATCTTTCTATATCATTAAATATCCTTTTAAACCCAATCTTGCTAACTGTATTAACAGTCAGTTGTATAGTTTATTCCATAACTTCTTTAAGGCTTCTCACAGGTAAAAACAGGTATAGAAATAGAGTTCATAACTTTACATACATAATAAAACAGTGCCTTGTTTGCAGTAAGCACTACAATACAAGTGATAAGTATTCTATGGCCTACTGGTAGAACTAATTATTTCCTTAGGATAAATTTCTGGAAATGAACCACTGGATTAAAGAACGTGAACATTTTTAAAGCTTTTGTCACTCAACAATAGCCTCTTTTGCCATAATAGACAGCCTAAGTACAGATATTCAAGAACAGAAATAACACCTCCAACAGTTAGTTAAACCCTCAGCATCACATTGGATAGTGTCCAGTGACTAGTACAGCAAAGAAAAAATTTAATAAACAAAAAGAGACAAGGAAGATATTCAACCGAAACTTAATACATTCTATTTATACTTGCTACTACAATTCTGTTCATCCCAACAACACTATGAACTCACCACTGAATTAAGCTACTTTCCAATGTTTCTTTTCTCTGAATTACTTTATCCAGAATATCAGTAGTGGGCTGAAAATTAGAAGCAACTGGCGGAAATGGAGGGCCATTATATTTTGTAGAAACAGCTTTAACACTTCTATTAAACTCCAGAATTGGTTCAGAGTATTCTGAAATTTCATCACATTTTTCTTCTTCCTGTAATAATTTAAAAAAGAACTATTATACTCATGTAACTGTTCAACACTTACTGAATGACAAGTATAGATAGGGAACTTAAGTAGGTGAATTAACCAACACTTCTAAATTAATAAACATCATTTTCTAATTTGGTGGTATCCCATTATTTATAATACAAACATTTGTCATGTAAATCACATTGAATAAACTCTAATTATACAATCATTTTGTCTTTTAAAACCTGATATTCAAAAAAATAAATAAATAAAATAAAACCTGATATTCATTTTAAGTAGTCAAAAACAAAATAGAGAACTTGGTTATTCCTGCATAAAACATTACTAATATTTCCTAAGAAATAACTTCAGAAAGAATGAAGGGATGGTGCCAAAGCGAAAACAACACTGAGTTGTGGATGTGACTATACCAAGGGAAAATTTCATGCAAAGATGGGCACAATAATGGACAGGAATGGTATGGACCTGACAGAAGAAGAAGATATTAAGAAGAGGTGTCAAGAATACACAGAAGAACTGTACAAAAAAGATCATCACGACCCAGTTAATCATGATGGTGTGATCACTCACCTAGAGCCAGACATCCTGGAATGCACAGTCAAGTGGGCCTTAGGAAGCATCACTACAAACAAAGCTAGTGGAGGTGATGGAATTCCAGTTAGGCTATTTCAAATCCTAAAGATGATGCTGTGAAAGTGCGGCACTCAATATGTCAGCAAATTTGGAAAACTCAGCAGTGGCCACAGGACTGGAAACGGTCTGTTTTCATTCTAATCCCATAGAAAGGCAATGCCAAAGAATGCTCAAACTACCACCCAATTGCCCTCATCTCACACGCTAGTAAAGTAATGCTCAAAATTCTCCAAGCCAGGCTTCAGCAATACGTGAAACATGAACTTCCAGATGTTCAAGCTAGATTTAGAATAGGCAGAGGAACCAGAGATCAAATTGCCAACATCCGGTGGATCATCGAAAAAGCAAGAGAGTTCCAGAAAAACATCTATTTCTGCTTTATTGACTATGCCAAAGCCTTTGACTGTTTGGATCACAATAAACTGGAAAATTCTGAAAGAGACGGGAATACCAGACCACCTGACCTGTCTCTTGAGAAACCTGTATACAAGTCAGGAAGCAACAGTTAGAACTGGACATGGAACAACAGACTGGTTCCAAATAGGAAAAGGGGTACGTCAAGGCTGTATATTGTCACCCTGCTTATTTAACTTCTATGCAGAGTACATCATGAGAAATTCTGGGTTGGAGGAAGCACAAGCTGGAATTAAGACTGCCGGGAGAAATATCAATAACCTCAGATATGCAGATGACACAACCCTTATGGCAGAAAATGAGGAAGAACTAAAGAGCCTCTTGATGAAAGTGAAAGAGGAGAGTGAAAAAGTTGGCTTAAAGCTCAACGTTCAGAAAACTAAGATCATGGCATCTGGTCCCATCACTTCATGGCAAATAGATGGGGAAACAGTGGAAACAGTGAGAGACTTTATTTTTTTGGGCTCCAAAATCACTGCAGATGGTGACTGCAGCCATGAAATTAAAAGACGCTTACTCCTTGGAAGGAGTTATGACCAACCTAGACAGCATATTAAAAAGCAGAGACCAACAAAGGTCCATCTAGTCAAGGCTATGGTTTTTCCAGTAGTCATGTATGGATGTGAGAGTTGGGCTATAAAGAAAGCTGAGCACTGAAGAATTGATGCTGTTGAACTGTGGTGTTGGAGAAGACTCTTGAGAGTCCCTAGGATTGCAAGGAGATCCAACCAGTCCATCCTAAAGGAGATCAGTCCTGGGCGTTCACTGGAAGGTCTGATGTTGAAGCTGAAACTCCAATACTTTGGCCACCTGATGCGAAGAGCTGACTCATTTGAAAAGACCCTGATGCTTGGAAAGATTGAGGGCAGGAAGAGAAGGGGACAACAGAGGATAAGATGGTTGGATGGCATCACCAACTCAATGGACATGAGTTTGGGTGGGCTCCGGGAGTTGATGTTAGACAGGGAGGCCTGGCGTGCTGCAGCTCATGGGGTCGCAAAGAGTCAGACATGACTGAGTGACTGAACTGAACATTTTCCTGTATATATTTATTAATTTATTATCATAGTAAAACTGATACTTCCAAATATTGCTGTTACTCTTATGGAACATATAGTGGAGGACAAAGGAACCTGGTGTGCTATGAGACCCATGGGGTCTCAAAGAGTCGGACATGACTTAGCAACTGAACAGCAAAAATGCAGTTAGGTTATCTTACACATTAATTGTGCCATCACATCATAATCCAGTGTTATTTCCGGAATTTTTAAACTTTCTGTTTTGAAAAATATAGATGTTTATACACATTTAAAGCTAAAAAAAATAGCACTATATATAAATGACAAGAATCCCACCTACCTGTTCCCCACCTTTAAAATTACAAACTCATAACCAGCTCTATGTCATCTATACTTCCCCCATCCACTTTCCCCTTCACATACCATTTTGAAGCAAATCACAGATATCATATTATTTTATCTGTAAATAATCCAGTATGTACCTCAAAAAAAGTTAAGGATCTTTAAAAAGTGTAACGCAATAATAGTCTCCTATTGAAAATGAAGTCCACAGCTATTAAACGGCAGAGCAAGGGTAGAAACACTCCTCTTTGAAGTCCAAATTCTTTGATATTTCTATAACGTTTCTTTCACTTTACATTGAACAGCTGTCTAATGTCACTTCTACACATTAGGAACATAAACATAAATAATATTCTTGCCTTCAAGACATTCATGTGGAGCTCACAAGAGAAAACATACCAGTGAGCAAGGCTGTATTTGTCATCCTGCTTATTCAACTTATTAAATTAATGTAACATTAATATATTATATATCTCTTAATATTTAAAATAAGGTTTTATTTTATGATAAACAAAGCTGGTCCGTTCTGAAAGTCTAAGAAACATGAACAAATGTCTTTTTGAAAGTCTACTGACACATCATTATTCAAGTAGTCTCTATGTTCTATGATCTTTTCTCTCATCCTTTATCTATGTTGGTGCAAAAGTAATTGTGGTTTCAGGACCTGAATTTTACATCATTCTAATTAGGCTCAAACACATCTTTATTAATCAAAATAGAAACCCATACAATCAATACATTTTTGCAAACGAGAAATAAGTTGGTTTATTCCTCTAGCATATTCAAAAAACTCTTGGAAAGCATTTTCTGCTTCCTGCTGGTTGTGAAAGCATTTTCCCTGCAAAAAGTTGTCTAGATGCTTGAAGAAGTGATTGTTGGTTGAGGAGAGGTCAGGTGAATACAGCAGATGAGGCAAAACTTCATAGACCAATTCATTCAATTTTTGAAGCATTGGTTGTGTGATGTGTGGTCAGGTGTTGCTGTGGAAAAGAACTGGGCCCTTTCTATTGACTAATGCTGGTTGTAGGCATTGCAGTTTCTGGTGTCTTCTCATCAATTTGCTGAGGATACTTCTCAGATGTACTGGTTCTGCCAGGATTCAGACAGCTGTAATGGATCACACCAGCAGCAGATCATCAGTGACCATGACACTTTTTTTGGTGCAAGTTTGGCTTTGGGAAGTGCTTTGGAGCTTCTTCTCAGTCTAACCACTGACCTGGTTGTTGTTTGTTGTATAAAATCCAATTTTCGTCATACATCACAATCCAATCAATAAACAGTTCATTGTTGCACAGAATATAACACTTCAAAAAGATGAATTTTTTTCCTTTGCAGGCAGCTCATGAAGCAACCACTTATCAAGCTTTTTCATCTTTCCAATTTGCATCAAATGCCAAACGACCATAGAATGGTCAACACTGAGTTCTTGGGCAACTTCTCATGTAGTTGTAAGAGGGTCAGCTTTGATGACTGCTCTCAATTAGTTGTCAACTTCCAATGGCTGCCCACTATGCTCCTCCTGTGCAAGGCTCTCATCTCTTTTACAAAACTTCTTAAACCACCACTGCACTTCATATTCATTAGCAGTTCCACTGCACTTTACATTCATTACCATTCATTAGCAGGGGCCAAATGCATTGCTGATGTTGTGAGTTGTCTCCACTGCTTCATAACCAATTTTGAACTCGAATAAGAAAAATCACTCGAATTTGCTTTTTGTCTAATATTATTTCAGTAGTCTAAAATACATATAAAGAGCAAGTAATAATTCATTAGCAAGAAACATAAAGCAAGAAATGTGCATTAAAACGATGTATAACATAACCACATTTAAGAATGTATTCCAATATCAAGTGGCAAAGTTTAACAATGCAAAACCACAATTACTTTTGTACCAATCTAATATTTTATAATTTTTCCCTCTTTCTATTTAACCATTTCTGTCATTTCTATAACTCTTCCTGCTATATGGGCTCTTCTCTTGGATTTCAGACCCCTCCCAGCTTTTTTCCTCAATATGAACTAACCAGTAACTTTGTCAATAATCCAGATATTAAAACGGACAAATGTAATAGAAGAAGGAACAGACTGGAGAGAGGGAAACCAAAGGGAATAAAAAAGAAAAAGGAAGTAGGAAGCAAGAGAGATGAGATGCAGGTGGGAAACAACTAACAATCAAGTTTCATGGAGGCAGCTAGGTGATAAAGCTTTCCTGATGGCTCAGCGGGTAAAGAATCTGCCTGCAATGCATGAGACACGAGAGATGCAGGTTCGATCCCTGGGTCAGTAAGATCCCCTGGAAGAGGAATTGGCAACCCACTCCAGTATTCTTGCCTGGAAAATTCCAGGGACAGAGGAGCTTGGTGGGCTTCAGTTCATGGGGGTCTCAGAGTCAGACATGACTGAGCAACAAAGCATGCACACTGTACTATAGAAAAACCACCTTATAATTTTAAAATATATTCAACTGCAAAGTAAAAGGAAGCTTCTCAAAGCACTATAACATAATACTGATGGTCAAAAGATACTCAACCATCAGAAAAAAGGCAAGAATATCATCAGCTCTCACCACTCCTTTTCAACATTGCACTAAGAAGTCCCTGCTAATGTAATTAGACAAGAAAAGAAAATTAAAAGTTATACAGATTGGGAAGAAATAAAACTACCTTTATTTGCAGATGACACAATTATATATGTAGAAAATCTAGAAAAAAACAACAAGACTTCTGTTTTTAAATAGCAATTATGGCAAGGTTGTAGGAATCAAGGTTAACATACACAAGTCTATCACTTTCCTATATATCAACAATGAACAAGTAGAATTTGACATTAAAAATGCAATACCATTTACATTAGCATGTTCCCCGAAAATGAAATACTTAGGTATAAAATCTACAAAACATGTACAAGATCTATGAGGACCACTATATAATTCAAATGAATGAAATAAAAAACTAAATAAGCGGAGAAATATGCCATGTTCATGGAGAAGACTAACATTAAGATGTCAGTTCTTCCAAAATTGATCTACAGAGTCAATGTAATTTCAAGAAAAATCTTAAGTTATTTTGGAGATATCAATAAACTTACTCTAAGAGTTATATGGAGAAACAAAAGACCCTGAATAGCTAATATGATATTGAAAGTGAAGAATAAAGTTGAAGGAATGACAACATCCAACTTCAAGACTTACTATAAAGCAACAATAGTCAAGGCAGTTGTTTTATATGGCAAAAGAGCAGACAAATCAACAGAACAGAATAAAGGACCCAGAAATAGATCCACATAAATATAGTCAACTATTCTATGGTAAAGGAGTGAAGGCATTACAACGGAGCAAAGATAGTCATTTTAACAAATGGTGCTGGAACAACTGGACATTCATAGGCAAAAAAATAAATTTAGACACAGAGCTTACACCCTTCACAAAAATTAACTCAGAATGGATTATAGACCTAAAAATAAAATGCAAAACTATAAAACTAGAAATAATACAGGAGAAAACCTAGATGACTGTGAGTATGGCAATGACTTTTTATATATAAAACCAAAGGGACAACCCATGAAAAAACTAACTGATAAGCTGGACTTCACTCAAATTAAAAATTTTTGCTCTGTGAAGAACAATGTCAAGAGAATTAGAAAATAAGCTATACAGACTGGGAGAAAATATTTGCAAAAGACACATCTGATAAAGACTGTTAACCAAAATATACCAAAAAACTCTTAAAACTCAATAATAAGAGAACAACCCAAACTTTAAATTGGGCCAAAGACCTTCAGACAGCTCATTGAAGATGTACAGATGGCAAACAAGCATTTGAAAAGACGCTCTACATCATATGTCATCAGGGAAATGGAAATTTAAACACAATACTATATCATTACACACCTGTTAGAATAGACAAAATCTGGAATACTGACAACACCACATGCTGGCAAGGATATGAAAGAGCAGGAACTATCATTATTGTTGATGAGAATGCAAAATGGTACAGCAAGGATGACAAGACAGTTTGGCAGTTTCTCACAAATGGAAAGATACTTTTACCATATAAGCCAGCAATTGTGCTCCTTGATAACTACCCAAAGGAGTTAAAAGCTTATGTCTACACATAATCTGTACACAGATGCTTATGGCAGCTTTATTCATAATTGCCAAAACTTGTAAACAACCAAAATGTCCTTTAGTGGGTGAATGGATAAACTGTGATCCATTTAGACAATGGAATATTACTAAGTGCTAAAAAGAAACGAGTTCTCAAGCCAAGAAAAGATATGGAGGAAATTTAAGTAAATATTACTGAGAAAAAGAAGCCAATCTGAGAAAGCTATATACTATATGATTCCAAGTATATGCCATCCTGGAAAACACAAAACTATGAAACAGTAAGAATATCAATGGTTGCTAGGGACTGGGGTGGGTAAGGGGAAGGATAAATAGAACACAGAGGACCTGGGAGTGGAGAAAATACTCTGTATAACAGTATAATGATGAATACATTTTTCCAAATCCACAGAATGTACAACATAAGGTCACCTACATACTTTGAATATGATGTGTCACTTTACACATCATACTTTAACAAATCAGATACATCAAGTTTAACAAATTAAAATTGTTAGGGTATATTGATAATGGGGGAGGCTATGCATGTGTGGATATAGGGAACATACAGATAATTTCTGTACATTTCTCTCAATTTTGCTGTGAAGCAAAACTGCTCTAAAAAAAAAAAAAAAGTCTCAGGGAAATCCCCTGGCAGTTCATATGTTGCATGGTGCAGCAAAAAAAAAAATAATAATAATAAGATAATCAAGTCACATTAAAAAATACTAGAAAAATAAATTCACAGGATTGCTAAGCTTTATTACCTGTACAATATCAATTACTTCATCAAAGTTCGTTCCTGGAAACTTCACCTCTTCTTCATCTGCCTTCGTAAATTCTGGAGTCTAAGAAAGCATTTTCAGAAAGTTTTTTTTGCAAATTATACCTAATTTACTGTAATACCACCACCCACAGCATAAGCTTATAATTACATGCCTCTATTTTTTATGTTCATATCCTGCTCAGAAATGATGTAATTAGTAAATGAAATCCAAGCTAGTCTTTAAGTCATTAAATTATCATTTCAACAGCTATAAAAAATTAGGTATCAGTTTTTCTATCAAGGACTCCATCAACAATGCAACTTAAGTCAACTGATGAAGTTAATTATTGCGATTTTTCTCCTAAAGTTAAAGAAAAATGTTTATATGGTTATATAAGTTTACACATACACAAACTCACAAAAAGGCAGATAAAGAATCAAATAATTTATAAAAAAATAAAGAAAACAATTATTTTACAAATTTAGCCTCCAGGCCTCACAGTATATAACCTAGTTACCAAAAACCACAATAGACAATTGCTTAGAGCACAATGACTAATAGTCTAAAAAATTATTATTTGAAATTATATATGTTCTAATAAACTTCTAGTTAAAAAAAATACTGATGAAAAATTAAATTAGGCACAAATGGCATTCAGGGTCATTCTATTTTACTATTTTTGATTGTGAAAAACTGATGTTCTTCTTCTCCTTAAAACTATATGCTCAATGACTAAATTTGCTTACAACAGATGAAACCCAAGGAAAAGTTACAGTGCTAGTCCTAATTTTGTCATTCAGTCACAAGCAGCAAATAAATATTACTAGGAAGAAATGCATATTTTTGCATCATGTCAATAGTTTGATGACAAAGCAACATCCCAAAACATGAATTCCAATTGTTATTATAAAATTCACACTCAGGAAAACTATAAGATAATTCCCATTTAAATCAAGATTCTTCTCCAAAGAGACAAATTCTTTCCTCACATATGAGTTTTACAGCTTAAGTTGCCAAAAAGTTACACTAAGGATGATCACTTTCAAAATGTTGATAAATGTAAAGGTCTTAATCAAACTCTCATTTTCAAGTTCATAAGCAATTTCAAATTTGTTTTGAATCTTTTCCTTAAAACCTAAATAATTAAAATATATTATAATGGGAGACTTTGCACAGAATGACAGTTAAAATCTATAATCAGATTGTTCAAAGATATACGATACATTCCTAAGCAATACCTGTATCCAGGTTCTCAAAGGAGGAGAAGATGCTTCTTTGGGACTAGAAGGAGACAGACCGACATCAGCACTACCATTAGAGATGCTGTCAATATCTACATTGGGTAACACCTAAAACAGAATACAACACCCAGCCTTCAGTTCATCACTTTGACTCACATATCTGTGAATCTATGCATCAATAACATATTTAACTTTTTATTACAAAGTCAATGGATAACAAACATAAATTATGAAAGCATATTTTACAACAACTGGAAAATAAAAGGGAAACACAAAGAATCCTATAAGACAACTTCATTTTCACTATTCCCCTTATTTTTTTTACTATCCACTATGCATAGCCAAAATCTAAAACTGTTTCATTCCAGATTTTCCATTGTAATCAGGTCATAAATGCCTTACTATACTACCATATAGATTTCACAATTATATTTTAAGTGACTGTACATATGCCTTTATTATTTTATCATTTCCTGTCGGTAAACATTCAGGATATTCCTTATATACTCACTATTCAATAGATAGAAATATATCACTCCAAAAAATTTCACATATATGTAAGGGTTTTTTCCCTGACTTTGAATTATTTCATTATGATATACAGCCAGACATAAGAGTAACTTCTTCAGCCAAAAAGCATAATTATTTAAGATTCTTGGTAATTACTACTGAAATGCAATCCAAAGGAGATCTCTTTCTAACATTAAAACCATAATCAGTCACCCAACTTTCACTGAAATTAGATAAGAGAAGTATTTCAGCAAGAACAGTTTTTAAATGGAGCTATATTATTGTTGTTTTAATTTGCATTACCATGGTAACTAGCAAGATTTAAATTATTCAATTTGATATCTTATAAACTCTTATTTCCTTTTCTCCAGAGCCTTACATTCTTTGAATATTTATGAATTTCCTCTTATGTTTTCTTACTAACTTATAGAGATTTTTATATTTAAAAACAAACCTATCAAATTCCTTTCATATGTTCTCACTGTATGTCATTTCCCTTTTTATTTAGAAGTTTTTCACATACGTAAGTTTTAAATTTTATAGAATCAAGTCTGTTTCCTATCATATCTAAGTTTCCTCCTCTCATATCCACACTTAGCTTCAGTTTTGACAAGGACTGCATGCAATTATCTTCCAATTCTTCTGTTTTTATATTTTGTAGCTATACTTTAGCCTATTGCCTATTTGGAACTTATTTGCTATATACAGTAAAAATTTAGAGTCTAAAATTGATCTATTTCCACACTGCTAACATACATCATTTCTTTTAAGAGAATCCTATTTCCCACTGACTAATGAAGTATCTATTACATACTACATTCTTTTCAAAAACTAAGAATATTTCTTAAATGGGACCAGTATCAAAACACTAACCTCTTTGTTCTTTCAAATATCAAAATGATCCTAAAGTTCAAGTTAAAAAAAAATTAATGGCTTTTATTTTTAAAATATAATTTCACTTAAATTATACATTAACTTAGGAAGACTTGACAGCCTGAATATTTAAAATTCACATACAAGTTCTCTTCCCATTCATTCAAGTCCTCATATATGTTTGTGTAAAGGTTAAAGTTTAAATATATAAACACATTAAGCCTTTTAAAAAATTAATTATAATTAATCAAGTCACCAGTATATGAGTCACTGGCTTAGAAAAGGTAGCTTAAACCATGCAGAACAAGGATAGTGATATCACATAAATATCATAGTTTTAAAGAATGAAAGATCCATCAGGAAAGCAAAGTCTTCATGAAGCAGTATAATAGATTTTAAGCACTGAAGTTATGCCAAAGGTTTTATTCCTTAAACTTTTCTGTTCATACACACTGCATACCTGTACAGAAAGCTGAGGAGGATCCCTTTTTTCTGACTTCATTTCTACAACTGCTATGTTAGGTTTCTTTACTCCAGGTTCTATTTTTCGAGATGATGGTGGAATTGAAGTTGTCACTGTTACAGGGTGTGGCTTATTTACAATTACCCCAGCAGGTGGCATGGAATCACTATTACTTTGGGTTTGTCCTAAAAAATTCGGGGGAGAAAAAGAGTCAACCATTTCAGAAATAAAGAGAAAAGTCTAGTATGTAACCTAGATATTTATGGTTAAATCCTCATATGAAAGGAAAGCACTCCTTTTCCTTCCCTCTGCAATCGTCTTTCCCTCTGTCATCACTATCGTCATGGTCCTCACCGTGTCAGCCTTTCTCCAGTGACTAACGTTTACTAGGCACTCATATGTACTAAACACTTCACAGTCACTATCTAAATTAAATAAGCCTATGAAGTATTAATATTATCCACACTTTACAGTTGAGGAAGCAGAGGTTTAGAAACATAATTTGCTAAAGGTCATAATAGTTTGTAAGAGGCAAAGGCAAGATTGAAGTATACTGCATTATGTTGCATTATTTTTATTCTCAAATTTTCATAGAGCAAAAACGGACAGAAATAAAACCAACAACAAAATGCTAGTGTCTGACTACCAATAAATATCATGTAGGCCTACTATTTGATAACTATCATAGCCATCAAAATTTTTGTTACCTTTCATTTCAAAATTTCCATTTGTTTCCCATATTTCAAAGTAAAGAGGGAGCAGTGCTCTCACTAAAAGTACAGACTCTAAAATCACATGGCCTGGGTCTGAATCAAACTAGTCTATCTACTCCACTCTAACTATGTGGCCTCTGAGAAATCACTAAACTCTTCTGTGCCCCAGTTTCTTCATTTATAAAACTGGTACATTACCATGTGTTTTATAGGGTGGATTAAATAAGCTAATATAAAGTACTTAGATCTATACCTGGTAGACAGTAAGGACTTTATAAGTATTGCCTATTATTTTAGTAGAAGACATGGTTGAACAGACTGCTACCATGTTGATATGTCATTAACCCATAATACCAAAAATAAAAAATTCTCTCATGTTGAAAAAGATTCAAATTATATATATACAAATATTCATCAAATTTACAATAATTCACAATAATTCATCAAAATTAAGAATTGCAATGACATTAAAAGAAAAAATAGCTAACTAGATTTGAAGAGCTAGGGTGATACTAAAAATTATTTGTTCAACTTTTACAATGGTACAATGATGGGTGAGAGACCTCAAATAATAAACTATTAGCTTAGAACACACAGCTACATAATTTTTACTTATCATAGCTTAGTCCAAAAGTACCTAAAAGGTAATTCAAAGTACTTCTCCTAAGATCTGATGATATTAAACCAATCAAAATCCTTAAATTCTTTAATTATTATGAATGTTTATGACATGTCTAGCTTCCTGGTAGCTCGGCTGGTAAAGAATCCGCCTGCAATGCAGGAGACCCCAGTTTGATTTCTGGGTCAAGAAGATCCTTTGGAGAAGGGATAGTCTACCCACTCCAGCATTCTTGGGCTTCCCTGGTGGCTCAGCTGATAAAGAATCCGCCTGCAATGCGGGAGACCAGGGTTCAATCCCTGGGTTGGGAAGAGTCCCCTGGAGAAGGGAACGGCTACCCACTCCAGTAGTATTCGGCCTGGAGAATTCCGTGGACTGTACAGACCATGGGGTCGCAAAGAGTCAGACACAACTGAGCGATTTTCACTACTTTCATGACATGCCTAAACATTATTTTAACTTCATCTACAGCAATACACTATAAAATACTGTAAGAATGTTTCCTGTGAGTGAAAATATAGCATCACTTCAGACACTGTTACCAGACAAAGTAAAACATATCCTGAAGCCCTATTCACAAATATAAGCAACACATAAAGGAAAAGTACATGACTACTGTGTCAGTACCATTTTGTAAGTGATGTTATTGCCGAATAGAATTTTAAAATTTATGCCATGTATTTTGTTGGGTCTTACCTAAAAGAACTGCCATAGGAATTAGATGACCTTCCAGTGTACCTGAAAAAGTAGGCATTTCCCGGCTTGGGCTGAACAAATACTGCTGATCACCAGGAGACAGTGTAGTAATAGAATGTTGCAGTTTAGAATCCACCTTTGTAGGTTTTGTGGCAGAAAAGTCTGTTTGCGTTCTTATAGATTTTACTTTAGTGCCTATAATAATCATCAATGGCAGATATTTTAAAATATTGTTTCAACATCTACAAATATAGCAACTCTTCTTCACAGGAAGATCTCATTCTATGTAACAAGGTTACAGGACCCCAAAATACAAGTAACATGTAAATCAAGGAGTGACAAACTTTCTTAAGTGGCCAGATAGGATATATTTTAGCCTTGTGGCCCGTGTGGTCTCAGTGGCAACATCTCAAGTCTGCTATTGCAGCATGAAAGCACTCACAGACAAATACATAAATGGATGTGTACCTATGTTCCAACAGAGTTTTATGTATAAAAACAGGCATGCAGCCTGCAGGTTGTGGTTTTTCAATCTTTGCATAGATGCAACAACTTGTGCAAATAATATTATAGAAAAGATACAATGACTAGAGAAATTCCCTGATTAAGACTCTGTGCTTCCAATGCAGGGAACATGGGTTCAATCCCTGGTCAGGGAACTAAGATCCCACATGCTGCATAGTGCAACCAAAAAATAAACACAAAAAGTTAAAAAAAGAAAAAACAAAGAACAGATATAATGATTAGGAAAAAATGATGATTAAGATTTGAAAGAATATTCAGCATGTATTACTTAACTCATTTACTTTTTTTCCAATGGGTGTAAAAAAGTTAAAGGTCATTTTTGGAATTGAAAAATTTTTTCATCCTCTCATTATTCTGAATAACCGGACTTTATCCTTGGAAATAACGTAAAGATAATCAAATTCTATACTTACTAAAATCTTGAAAAAGCTAAGTAAAAGTGTAAAGGAAAAGAAACTAAAATCTTTTCTAAATTAATACCTGACATTACTTCATTTTTAGTCTTAATATACGAGTAGTTTTATAAATCTGGACTTGCAAATATAGTTTTATGATCCCAGGAATAAAAACTTTAGTACTACATCTATAATTTTTTTTATCACCTTCTCAACTATTCATTCATTCAACTGAATGTTTTTCTTGCATGTTTATTTAAAATATATTCTCTCAGCATTTAAAATGTGTTTGGCATCATTCCAGACAAAGGGAATACAAGTACTGAATAAACCAACTGTACTCATGTAGCTTATAACTTCTTAAGGGAAAAAAATTGATAAACAAAAATACAACATCAGACGGTGAAAACTGCTATGAAGAGCAATATGCAGAGGAAGGGAATAGAGAGGGTTAGGTGATGATATTTTGGATGAGATGGTCAACATAGACCTCTCTGAGGAGCTAACAGCTAAGAACAGAGATTGAAAGAACTGAGAGTGAGCCATGCAAGGGTCTATGGGAAAAGCTCTCCAGGCAAGGGAAATAACAGGTACCAAGGCCCAAAGAGGAGGCTGTATCCACAGGTTCTCAATCACTTTATCATTAAAATATTTAATTCATACAGTGATTTTTGGATTTGAAAGTATTTTAAAACCTTGAGTCATTTTTTGCAAAAGTTTCCAAACCCCAAATATAAGTTAACAGCAAACTCTAATAAATCAAGGAAACATTAGGGTAAATATCATCCACAAAGCCTACTAAAATAAAATTTATAAGATTTCTAGATAAATTGACACCCTATATGATCAATTAACTTTTGTAAAGGAAAGGAAAAATAAAGTAACCACCTACTCACAAGACAGGATCAGAAAGAAAAATGAGTTGGGATCCATAAGTTACAGCATATTATCAAAGTGGCTTACAGGTTGCTAAAGCACAAGCTGAGAAACTTCAAAATGTAACCAAAGTCAACAGACTCAATACTTAACTAAGAGTTATATTTAAATATGCTAGTGAAATGGTATGTGTGAATCAAAACATATAGTGATAAAGATATTTTTACTTGTATATAAACATGATAAAAAATTTTTCACTTCTGCTACTTAAGGCTGTTTGAGAACAAACCAAACTTCAAAAGTGCCCATAAGCACTTTTATGATAATGTACAGCATATGGCTCATCTTTCTGTCCATAAAGAACATGATAGACTAGGAAGTGCAAGAACAGTCTACGTTCCCTAGATTATAATGTCAATTGCTTAAGCGTCATCTCATAAATTTTATCATGTTTATCTGAAGATACCATCTAATACTACTTTCCTCCCCAATATTTCAAATCTTGTCTATTTTTTCCGACTCTCCTGGAAGGAAATATTTCCATCCCTAAGCATGATATAATTTGAATGTATTTGTAAGTAATAAATAAAAAGCAAAAATTAAACTTTATATATTAAACTGATACCACAAAAAATGAGGTTCCATACCTTTAACTCGTTCTATTACTTTTGGTCTCTGTGGTCGGGACTTAGGAGATGGAGAATTAAATCTGAGATATGGTCCTTTTTTAAGAGTGCTGCGATGACCCTGATAAACTGGTTTTCCATAGATTTGTAACATATAATCCTTGTCTTGCACCACTGTGGTTGCTTTCAAAAATCCCTAAATACACAAAGGTATTCAACTCATCAGCAAAATTGTCATCAAACACTTATCTCATTTTTCTAAAACCTCTTTTTGCCAGCTTAAGTACCATATTAAGAATGATCAGATCAGGAAAATCCTCTATATTAAATGGCTCTTAAATTCTGGAGACAATTTCCAAACTGCAGTTTTAAAGTTTTCAAAAGCATGGAAATTAAAGACAAAAATCATTTATCCAAGAAACATGAAGATTCTTACACTACTAAGCATATTTTCAGTACCAAAAAGAAAGTTTAAACACATTTTACGTCTGAAAGTAGTAGCTTTCAAGTACAGTAAAATGACACAAACCAAGTTTTAAATAATTTTCTACATTTCTGATGTAGAAAACACAAATACACAAATACACATATACACATGCAAAGATGAAATACAATTTTGAATACCATGAACTAAAAAATCTAATTTTTGGACTAGATGATTTCTAGATAAATCCAGTATAACTGAAATACTGATTATAAGTATGTCAACTCAAAAGGAAAGAATGGTATACTTTGTGCAATAATTTCTATGTTACAGATATCAAAACCCCTAAATATCAGTACTTAAAGATGGTTTTTATTTGAATAGCCATTCATATTTTTAAAACATTTTCACAGCCATTTCATTATTTATATCTTTAATAATAATGCAACATTTACATCACAAAACCAGATTAGGATCTTACTTCTTTTCTCTCTTTCTGTAAGCTTGAAGCAGGCATGCTCCTTATAGGTGGATTTCGAAGATGATCCTCTTTTTGTTTTTGAGAATGTTTTCTTGGAATTACAGAGTTGTTTATAGTTTTATCTTGTGTGTTGGTTTTAATATATTTATTCATGTTGTAAGCTCTCTTGCTCCTTTCATTCTTCTGATCAAATCTCTTTTGTTCATAATCTTTTCTTGTCAGTTCATCCTTAACATAAGCAAAATTAAAATTACTTAAAATCTATCCAAGTAGTAACACTTCACATCCAAAGTTGTTGTTGTTTAGTTGCTAAGTTGTATCTGACTCTTTAGCGACCCCATGGACTGTAGCCTGCCAGGCTCCTCTGTCATGGTATTTCCCAGGCAAGAATACTGGAACAGGTTGGCATTTCCTTCTCCAGGGGATCTTCCTGAACCAGGGATCAAACCCATGACTCCTATATCCCCGGCACTGGCAGGCTGTTTCTTTACTGCTGAGGCACCAGGGAAGCCCATTTTTTCCTACGTTATAGAAATACGATTTAGCAGTTTTAAAAGCTCTATAAATAAATAATATTGGTTTACATATGAATAAAAATTCTTTTTTGAATAAACAAAAAATTTAAAAGACTAGTATTTTATGGAGCAGAGGAATGAGAAACAGTAGATGATCTTCAGGGGTAAGAGGTCAACTTTTCATCATAGAGCTTTTTATACTTTTTGATGTTTAAACCATATGAATATAGTAACCTCAAAAATTAAATTAAAAAGTAAGTTTTCAAAAAGTAAAAATTTTGTAATAAAGCTCTGAGATATTTATAAACTAGAAGTTATTTGAAGGTTTAAAGAAGCCTATTTTGCATGAAATCTACTGTTACAGAGTTACATATATTGCCAGTCATCTGAAGAACCAGACATGAACTCCAAATCTTTTGACTCTTTGGTCAATTTTTTTTCTGGTGCATCACATAACAGCTAATATAAACTCTTTGAAACTGTATTAGAGATACATATTCTTAAAACAACAGTGTTTAAAAGTGTATTTTAGAGTTCCCTGGTGGTCCAGTGGTTAGGACTCTGTGCTTTCACTGTCAAGGGCCCAGATTCAAACCCTGGTCAAGAAAGTAAGATCCCAAAAGCTGCATGGTGTAGTCATAAAAAAAAAAAAAAGAAAGAGACAACAAACAAAACAACACACACACACATAACCTCCCCCGCATCCTCCCCAAAAAGTGTATTTTAGTGTTTACTGCTATGGAAACCAAATTAACACTTCACCCTGCTACAACTGTGAATAAGCATAGACGCACATCTTACAGTCAGGAAAAAAACACTTTGCACCTCAAGGTAAAAATGAGTTACCCTGTCTAGTTATGTTTCTTTAAATACATACAATATTGAGAAACTTCCTTTAAATTACTGACCCCCTAATAAAAAGAACTTTACTAGATTTTTGCAATACTAATCTCTGTAGATACACCATAAGATGTGTGGAAGTGAGAAAGTGGCAATTTTCCCATCTGGAATTGACTTCTCTAAACACAGTAACCTCAGAGATTTTTGTGGAGTATTTTGCTTTTAAATAACTTTGATGCTTTTACTTTGGTAAGCCAATGCTTCTAAATCTGCTGTCTTCTTTTGTTTTAAGTATCCTTTTTTATGTCTACTTTCTTTTCCAAATGCTTTTGCTAAATTTTCTTTGAAATCACTCATATCTTAGTAGTTGTCTACAATTTCCCAGTTAATAGCCATAATATAATTTATGAGACAAAGCACATGTTAAATAAAATGGAACTTATTACTAATAAGTACAATGGGTGATAGAGTGAAATTAAGACTTATAAGTGGACTTCTAAGGAATATTTTGAGAATAGCTATGATACTTATAAATTGGAATCAATGGTATCTCTTAAGAATTCACTTAATTCTTTCCAATACCTACTTGAATTTCTGCAGAAATCGTTTTAATCCAGTCATCTACAGTCTTTTTGATCCGAATCTTCTCTGATATCTCTCTACAAAAGAGAAAAAAGAATTTTCTTAGATTAACATTAAAGGTCCTAAGAACAGATCTCCTATCTAGCTTTGAATCTATTGTGTAGCCCAATATCCTTCATCTGAAAAGGAAAAGCCAATGTTATTAGTTTCATCAAATGTTTCAAGGATGCCTGCAAAGCATATGTAGATTCCAGTAAATATACACCAAAAAGAGAAAAAGAAAATTAAATGGAAAATTAATACCTGTGAAAAATAACAGCAGCATGTGAATAACTAAATTTCAACTTTATAATAAGCCCACACTATCAAAGGCAATGAAGAATCTTTTAAACATCAAAACACATTAAAGCAAAAGGAAGTGCTTAGAAAAAAAATGAAGAGAGCCTGTAAACTGGCAGTACCATAGAAAACCTTGGGATGCCAACATCCTGTCCTACCTGTTGTTGGATAGAGCATTGATAAATGAATACATGGCAGCTCCATCCTTTGCACGAATTATAGCTTCCAGATTTTCTTCAAGTACTTTTTTATTATTTTGTACTCCTCTTAAAATCTTCTCAGCATCTTTCAATACAGATCTTGTATTTGTTATTTGAAGCTTAATGGAATTCTGTGGAAGATCAGCAAGCCCTGACATCTGAGATTCTTTCAACTTAAAAAATAAAAAGGCAAGAATATCAATATGTAAAACTTATATTTTAATCCACATAAGAGCTGTTAGTATAGTTTGGGGCATATACTACACCAGTCTAAGGAATGAATTTGTCAAACTGAAGACCTAAAAAAGAATACTTGGCAACTAAAGATTCTTTCCACTTGGATGTATACTGTGAATGTTCAATGAAATGGGGCTGGGAAGCCCATAGTAGTTCAGTGGCCTATAAAAGCTCTATCTGGTGAAGAAAGCTAAAACAAATTAAAAGCAAGTTGGCTCTGGGTAGGCAGGGCAGATAATGTGAACTGGATAAACAAGGGCCATTCACATTCCCCTTCTGCCTTCCTTCCTCTCCAACAGAAGCTTGAGAGTGACAGTTGGCCACAGGGCTCACTCTTAGCCAAGGAGTAGTAAGTAGAAATCACTTGACGAGGGCTTTTGGAAAAGTTTCTTAAGGGAAACAAGTTGGGCTGACATGTCTTTCAGTGCTCTGTCTTCATCCTCTTCCTGCTTTGTCTTGATAACTTTATTTCTTCATAATTTTTACCTTTTCTCATTGTTAATTTCAAGACTTTGTTCACACTTTACCTGGAGTATGCCATTTGTTTCTTTCCTCTTTTGGTCAAGTTCATGAAGGATATCGTCAGGCTTCTGCACAGTCACTTTAGCTGTTCCTAGTTCTTCATAGGAAGGAAATCTTTGAGTGGCTATAGTATCAATGCTGTAAAAGATTTCAAAATAAAGTTTTCTAAATTGCCATAAATTCAGTAAACATTTGATGATATAAATCTTTGATACATTCTTGGTTATATGAATTCTAAATGGGTCCTATTAAAATTGTACAAAGAATCAGTCAATTACGTGGTTAAACATACAAAACACAAAAATTGCAAGAAACAAAATTATTCCGACCATACTGGTTTAGGAATAGTAGGAAAAGAGCAGAAAATGGTTTTGCTTTGAAGAAACTAATGTGCAGAAGCCCTTCTAGAATGGTAGAGCAATAATCGCTAAAAATCTACTCCTGAATAAAAGCAAACAAAACACTAGCAAAAATGGTCAAATCAGCTTTTTCAGAATGGTGGAAATTAAACAAAAGCTTGCAACCCAAGGAACACTTACTTAACAAAAATGGCTGACAAGAACAGCAAGCTCTATGATATTTTAAATTACTCTTATTCCCAGAGGCCTTTCCCCAACTCGGAGTAGCTTTGAAAATCAACAGCCTCATAATCACTGTAGCTGTGAAAACCGACAGCCTCACAGCCACTAAAAGGGTGGAAAAAGTGTGGAGTTCCTCAAAAAAGTCATATTCACAAGGTTTCTCCTTAAACCTGAACCTCAGTGAGAAATCCCATCCCAGGGTCATTTTTTGAAAACAGTGGAAATTGTTTAACATCTTAGCTTCCTGAGGGAGTCATACCAGTTGAAGCAAACAAGAGGGTAGACAATAAACCAAAAAATTGGGGAAGGAGATGTCCAGGATGGAGTTGTTTGTTTTTTTAATTTTTGGCCACACCCCGTGGCATGTGGAACCTTAGTTCCCTGACCAGAGGTCCAAGCCACACCCCCTGCACTGGAAGGTGGAGTCTTAACCACTGAATTGCCCAGCAATTCCCCACTGTAGGGTCTGAAAAGCTCCAAAACACTACTGGGGATCTAGAAGGCCACATGCATGTACAGGGCTATATGCATGAACAAGAATGACCTAAGAAGGGCATAATCTTTCACATCTGGCTGACCATGAACTCTGTATGAGTAGGAAGTTAGGATTAAGACAGGCTTACAAACTGCTGGAGCACTGGTGTTCCCCAGTGTACACACACACACACACACACACTCGCACAGCCCCTCAGCAAAGACAGCGAGACTTATTCATTCAAAATAGTTAAGGAAATCTTCCAATCATTAGCTGACTTAGCTAACCAAATGGAGACTTGCTACACGTAATAAAGAATAAAAATTATAGAATTAGTCCAGGAAAATCATTAAACAGCAACAATAAGAACAACAACAACCAGCAATAACAACAAACCCTGGTGGGAGGGTGGGAGTTGATGGAAGAATCTAATTTCCAGAACTGGCCCATTAAATTATTTTAAATGTCTAATTTTCAACAAAAAGTTGTGAGATACAAAGAAATAGGAAATACAGCTCAGACACAGGAAAAATAGTATCAGTAGAAAGTATCCTTGAGGAACTCCAAATATTGGACTTAACTAGAGAAAGACCATAAATTAGCTACTATAACTAGAGAAAAACATCAGTCCCTGGATTGGGAAGATCTCCTGGAGGACAGCATGGCAACCCACTCCAGTACTCTTGCCTGGGAAATTCCAGGGACAGAGGAGCCTAGAAGGCTACAGTCCATGAAGTTGCAAAGAGTCAGACACAACTGAGCGACTAACACTTTCACTTTTCAAAAGAATGAAAGGACTGATGCTGAAGTTGAAGCTCCAACACTTTGGCCACCTGATGCAAAGAGCCAACTCATTGGAAAAGACCCTGATGCCGCGAAAGACTGAAGGCAAAAGGAGGAGGAGGGTGGCAGAGGATGAGATGGTTAGATAGCATCACTGACTCAACGGACATAAATCTGAGCCAACTTCGGGAAATAGTGAAGGACAGAGGAGTCTGGTGTGCAGGAGTCCATGGGGTAGTAATAAGTCAGACATGACTTAGAGACTGAACAACAACAACAAAAATTAAAATGAAGTCTTGGGAATTCCCTGGTGGTCCAGTAGTTAGGACTCCATGCTTTTACCACCCCATACTTTTCAGTGGTTAGGACTCCATGCTGAGGGCCTGGGTTCAAGGAACTAAGATCCTACAAGCCACGGAGCAAGATGAAAATAAATAAATAACTAAGAATGAAGTCTCATCAAACAAAGAACATCAAAAAAGATAAAAGCTATTGGACTTCTGTGGTAGTACAGTGGATAAGAATCTGCCTGCCAATGTGGGGGACATGGGTTCGATTCCTGGTCTGGGAAAATTCCATATGCCATGAAGCAACTAAAGCTCATGCACTACAACCACTGAGCCCGTGTGCCATAGAGCCCATGTGCCATACAACCCACGTGCCACAACTACTGAGCCCAGATACCTAGAGACCATCCTCTGCAATAAGAGAAGATACCACAATGAGAAGCCTGTGCACTGCAACAAAGAGTAGGCCCCACTTACTACAACTAGAGAGAGCCCACAAGCAGCAACAAAGACCCAGAGCAACCAAAATAAATAAATAAATAAATTTTTTTTTTTTAAAGAGAAATTCTGGATTTGAAAAATACAGCAACTGAAATGTAAAATTCACCTGGCAGGCTAAACAGCATATTCAAATTGGTAAGAGAAAGAATCAGCAAATTTAAAGATAGGTTAATTGAGATTATCCAGTTTGAGGAATGGGCTTCCCAGGTAGTGCTAGTGGTAAAGAATCTGCCTGCCAATGCAGGAGATGCAAGAGACTCGGGTTTGATCTCTGTGTCAGAAAGATCCCCTGAAGTAGGAAATGGCAACCCACTTCACTATTCTTGCCTGAAAAATCCCACGGACAGAGGAGCCCGGTGGGCTATAGTCTATGGGGCCACAAAGAGTTGGGCATGACTGAGCGACTGAGCACAGTTTGAAGAACAGAGCAAAAAAAAAAGAATGAAAAAAACTAAAGTCCTTAAGACCTGTCAGATACCATCAAGCATACCAACATACAACACAGCACAAGGAGAAAAATAAAAGGTCATGTGTACTATTTAACTGTGTAAAAAAATAATGGTCAAAAAATTCCCCAACTTAATGAATATTAATTCATTCATCCAAGAAGATCAACAAAATTTTAGGAGGATGAACTCAAAGAGATCCATGTTTAGACACATCAAACTGTCAAAAGCCTAAGACAAAGAGAGAATCCTTGAAGATAAAAGTGATTAATTATATACAAAGTATCCTTAGTAAGATTAACAGTATATTTCTCATCAGAAATCATGAAATCTAGAAGGCAGTAAAATGATATATTCAAAGCACTAAAAGGAAAAGAGTATCAACCAAAAATTCTACATCTAATACAACTATCCTTCAAAGATAGAAATAACATTTCCAGATAAATAAAACTGAGAGCATTCATCACTAGCAGACCTACCGTATAGTAAATACTAAAAAGAGTCCCTTAGGATGAAATAAAAGGACATTATGCACTAACCCAAATCCACAATGAAGAAATAAAGAGTATTGGTGAAAGTTAACTGTATAGGTAAATATAAAAGACAGTATTAAATTATTTGTTTATGACTCTCTCCTTCTATCTGATATAAAAGACAACTGTGTAAAACAGTAATTACCAAGCTGTAGAGACAAACTTATAATGTATAAAGACATAATTTGTATGATAATAATAGCAGAAAGAAAAGAGGAGGGAGTCTATCTATATTGCAGTAAAGTTTCTGAATCCTATAGAAATTAAAATGGTATCAATCCTAACTAGATTGTTTTAAATTAAGATGTTAATTGTAGTTCCTAGGGCAACTACTGAGAAAATAACTCAAAAAAAAAGTAGTAAAATGGCAATAAAGGAATTAAAATGTTATACTAGAAAATATCTATTTATAATGTTTAAAAAAGACACTATGGAGGAAGAGTGGAATTAAAAAAAAGACCTAAGATATATAAAAACATATAACAACATGACAGACATAAATCTTACTTTATCAGTAATTACACTAAATGTAACAGACTAAAATTGTACAATGTCTCCTTATGAGATTACACAAAACGTAGCTTGTTTAGTTTTTGTTACTAGTTTTCATGACATTCAAGAAAAAATTATAGTGGCTGAATATACCTTGACTCTTACTATTTACTTGACTTTTTAAAAACTTTTTATAACGTAAAGTTTCGATCACAAAAGTAACAAGAGTAGTGTAATGAGCCCCATATACCCTTATTTACCTACATCAGTAACTAACTTACGGCGATCTTCATTTCATTTATACTTCCAACCTGGTTTTCCCCACCCTGCAATGGATTATTATTGAAGCAAATCCAAGGTATCATTTAATCAGAAATGAACAGTAAATAATCTACATTTTGAGAAAATTAGATGCATTCATTTGGTGGCTTAGATGGTAAAGAATCCGCCTGCAGTGTGGGAGACCTGGGTTCGAACCCTGGGTTGGAAAGATCCCCTGGAGAAGGGAAAGGCTACCCACTCCAGTATTCTGGCCTGGAGAATCTCCATGGACAGAAGAAATTGGCAGGCTACAGTCCACGGGGTCACAAAGAGTCGGACACAACTGAGCGACTAAACACACACATATTGTATAGTTATAGAAAAGAGGAAAGATGTATTAGCAGAAGAAAATGGTAACTAAATCTAAGACAATTTTTAAAAGCAATCTTATAAACCCAGTAAAATTCCTGAAGAAATTTTAGAAATATTAAAAAAAACTCATTCAATCTAGTTTGTATTCCAATCTCGTTTTTACCTGTTTCTCCTCTCAGGATTCCATCCTATTTTTGACCTAGCTAGTGAGGTTTTGTCTGAAGATTCACTTATTCTCGTCAAAGAATCATGGTTGTTCAGAATTTGTTCCAAGAATCCTACACTTCCTACAATACAAGAAACATAGTATCATTTTTCAAGTACTAATTCATTCCTCTTTTATATAATAGCTCACATATATTTGTACTAAATTAGTTTTACATGGTAATGATCTATTCATTTCACTCTACAAGGTAGACTACATATACATCAAAAACTAAATATTTATAACTTATGGAAACTATACCTGTAAAAGTTTAGGCCTGAATTAATTTCCATTACAGAAAAAAAAGGAGTATGAATGAGAAGTAACATCATGACAAAGCCCTGTATACAGAAATATTTTTATAAACAGTAAAAGGGAGATTTAACAGTTTCTTCATAACTAGTACTGGTTGAATCTTCCTTTTAGCCTCAGCTTTAATGAGACTACTTATCAATTTTTTTGGGGGGTAAGGTTGGTTTATTTATTAAAGATTATATTTTTTTAAATTACTTAAGAGTCTTTAAATGTGTTCAGGACAAGATTGAATGCATTTAAATAACTCCAAAAATGAAAGCTTATACTTAACATTTCTGCTTACTTTTACTATAAATACTATAAGGATCTAAAAAAAATTCTTATTTATCACTTATAAAGGTTATTAGGATTTTTCTAACTGAACATGTTAATAAATGTTAAATTTCTTAGTTTTATCATTCAAATTCACACTTAAAAATAATATAAGTAAACATGATAATCAACTTACTTTCAACAATGCATTATTTTTTATTTATTAATAACATATTTTTCATTAAAGGTTTAAGTAATAACTTGTAGAAGACAGAATAATTACAAAGGTTTATCTACAACTCCTACAAAGAATCAAAAGAAGCTTAATTTGCCTGGTATCACTTAAAGAAAAATATTAAAAACACAGGTCCCACTTCAGTTCATTTGCTGTTTTTTTTTAAGTCGCTCAGTTGTGTCTGACTCTCTGAGACCCCATGGACTGTCGCCCACCAGTCTTCTCTGTTCATAGGATTTCCCAGGCAAGAATACTGGAGGGGGTTAGGGTTACTATTTCCTTCTCTAGCGAAACTTCCTGACCCAGGAATTAAACTAGTGTCTCCTGCTTGGCAGGCAGATTCTTTACCACTGAGCCACCTGGGAAGTCCACGTGAGGAAATTATAAATCGTAAGTGTGGAAATCTGTTCCTAACTTGAGATAGGCCTAATAAAAGTTGTTGCTTTTGGTGTTTAATCACTTAGTTGTGTTCAACTCTTTTGCAACCCCATGGACTATAGCCCACCAGGCCCCTCTGTCCATGGGATTTCCCAGACAAGAATACTGGAGTGGGTTGCCATTTCCTTCTCCAGGGGCTCTTCCCGACCCAGATATCAAACCCATGTCTCTTGCACTGGCAGGCAGATTCTTTACTGCTGACTTCCCGGTAAAGAATCTGCCTGCCAATGCAACAGACACCAGAGATGTAGGTTCAATTCCTGGGTCGGGAAGATCCCTGGAGTAGGAAATGGCAACCCTAGTCAAGTATTCTGCCTGGAAAATTCCATGGACAGAGGAGCCTAGTGGGCTACAGTCCATGGGGTTGCAGAGTGTTGAAAATGACTGAGCACAGTACAGTGACAGAGTCACCAGGAAAGCCCCTAATAAATGTAGTGTGTGCTAATTATAATTGCTTTATTACCTGTATGACATGAAAGCTCCATATTTTCTTTTTCTTCTACAGGATTTTCCCTCTTTGATATTTTATCATCCTTTGAAACAGGAACAGGAGCAAATCTGCGAGGTGCTGGTGTCTCCAAAGGAGATTTCTGTTTATCAAAACTTGTATCTTCAACCTCTCTTGAAGGTGCTTCAGCAGAAAATTAAGAAAATAATAAATTTAACTTACTTTTTAAAAAAATTTAAATCATATTACTCTTCCCCATGTTTTAAAAATAAAACCAAAATTATATAGGATATTCAAGTTATTAACAAATATATAGAAATAACTTCATCTTCACTAGAAATCAAAAGAATATAAACTATAAATACTTTATACTTAAACCTAGTAAGCAAAGCCAGACACTGCTCATGGCAATGAAAACTGATAAGGCCATCTGGTACTAAGTATGTGTGCTTAGTCGTTCAGTCATGTCTGACTCTTTGTGACTCCACAGACTGTAGCCCGCCAGGCTCCTCTGTCCATGGGGATTCTCCAGGCAAGAATACTGGAGTGGGTTGCCACGCCCTCCTCCAGGGGATCTTCCCAACCCAGGGATTGAACCCAGGTCTCCCACACTGCAGGCAGATTCTTTACTAGCTGAGCCACCAGGGAAGCCCAGTACTAAGCATAGCAAGTCTCAAAATTTTTATACACTTTGATCTAGAGATCCCACTTTAGTGAGCACAAAACACATTGTTGCTGTTGTTCAGCTGACCCAGAGATCGAACCCTTGTCTCTTGCATTGGCAGGTGATTCTTTACCACTGAGCCACCAGGGAAGCCCACAAAACTGACAACTACAAACAGTGAGCATGGAAACCTGAGTTCTTGCTATAGCTCTGACACTCCCCCTCTCAAGCCAGGTGACCTAGAGCAGGCAGTCATAAACTTCCTGTGCTTCATCTTCCTCCCTTTACAACTTAAAAATGACTCACATTACTTCACAAAAGTTTAAGACCCACACATTTGTGGGAGACATAAAGCAACTTGCAAGTATAAGGAGCCTTTAATATGTCTGTAATATAACAATGTCCTAACAAATCAAATGTCAGGAATAATGTACTACATGGATCTTCATATCACTAAAGGGATAGGCTCTTGATTTTCATCTGTTCATTATTCAAATATCAGTAACTTGGAGATACATTTATTGATAAGAGTTTAAATTCCAAAGGTTTAACACAAATAAGTTGCATATTTCTTTGTTATTTTAAAGAGATTTTTAAAATTTCATTAAAATAGACTTGTATTACCCTTTGAAAATATTTAGAAATAGTTTATAATTGTACTCAGGTGGTTTCTCCCCTGACAGAATGAAGAAACAGTTTGTCAGAGTATTGGTGAACTGCTGACAAGCATTTTCAATGCTGTGTGTATGTGTGTATGTTAATTGATAAGTCACGTATGACTCTTTGTACCCCCAGGACTGTAGCCCTCCAAACTCCTCTGTCCATGGAAATCTCCAGGCAAGAATATTGGAATGGGTTGCCATATCCTTCTCCAGGAGATCTTCCCAACCCAGGTATCAAACCCAGGTCTGCTAGCTAAGTAAAACTTCTAAATTTATGTAGAAGTGCTTCTGAAAATTTATGAAAGTTATTAATTAAAACCATTAAATAGGACATGATCCATAACTTGGCTGAACAAGTTTCAAAATAATCTGGAAATTACTTGGCCAAAAAAAAAATCCCTCATTTTATAAAATAAAGAGTCTTCCTATAACCTAGTAAATAAGTTTTCTGCTTACAAACTGCAAAGAACATTCATAGCTGGCATCTTTTATTCATAGAGAACTACATATTTTTACCTTGTCTGGAAGTAAAGACATTATGTGAAGACAGATTACTGCTACCAAAATTCAAATGGTCTGGTTTTACAGAATACTTTTCCACTGCTCTAGAAGGAGGTACAGTAACAGGCTGAAAACTATTAGTCTTGAGTGCAGCACTGATGAAATGAGTCTAGAAAACATAAAATAACTTTGTTAATTTCAAATATCACCTGAAAGAGTTAGATGACAAAACATCTTGAAATTCATTAACAGACGTGAAAACAATCTATTAGATTTAAAAAATAATAACAATATAAATATTACATGCAACTACTCACTGCAGGAGCAATGTCACTGGAAAGATACCGTAACACAAAGACTTGGGTTACGTATGGCTCTACAGTGTGGCCCTGATCATTTGTTCTAAATCTCAGTTTCTTCCTTTTCACCTCAGAGATGGCTCATCAGATACTCCTGATGGCTCAGGAGACACTGAGACACTACTGTCTCCCAGAGACACTCTCTCTAGGAGAGAATCAGGAGAAAGGGACCCTAGCCCTTGACCTCTACTGAAACCAGAGAAATTAAAACCAAAACATCTCATCTTTTAAATATTGATGATAAGATTTTATTTAAAGGTTTAAAAACAATTGGTAGAAAGCACTAAAATAAAACCGTAGCTTCGTATAGTAGCAGCAGTAAAATATTCATTTACATATAAATGGAAAACACAGTGACAACACAGTTAACACTATTTATTAAAATATCTGAAATGTATACATATCATAACTAATAAAACTGATTTTACAAGAGTCTTATGCTAGGCAAAACAAAACAAAAAGCATTCTTAAAAGAATTTTACAGAATTCTTAAAAGTATGCTTAGATCCCTCTACATAAAACAGATGGATGGATTCAAAGAATTTCATTTCATTAAGCATTAACTGAACTATGAAAATACCTTACATGTCATTGAAAGTTCAATTTTCTCTGTAGTTATAAGTTCCACAAACAAGATGTTTGAATTAGCAAAATATTTCATTCTTCAAAAATGATAAAGTTAATAAATTATGTGTTTATTTATGGAAGGATAAATGAACGGCAGAAAGGAACTTAGAACTATGTTAAAAAAAGAAATCAATGTGCTTTTCAAATGTGTAATCTCATTCTATCCTAAACAACAAAAATAAAAATGTTTTCTAGGTAAAGAAATCAAGGCTCAGAGAAGCAAAGATTTCTGTAGACTGGGGACCAGCACTCTGATAGGCCCACTCCAGGCCTCTCCAGATGATGTGCTACACACTCAATTTTAGCAACGTATGGAATAGTTACTAAAACTTTATTTTATATGCCATAATCATTCCAACTAAAATAATACCAATCACATCAAGATTTCAAGACAAACTCTATTAGGAAGTCTTAAAAATTATAGGATATTAGAGTTCACTTTATGATCTTAAACTGAGCTATAATAAGCTTATTTTTGTATATTCTTCTGAATGCTATATTTTAATTTTATCTTTAAAAGTTTTTAAGGAGTACTAGGAGTGTGTGCTCAGTTCTGTCCAACTCTTTGCAACCCCATGGACTGTAGCCCACCAGGTTCCTCTCTCCATGGGATTTTCCAGGCAAGAATACTTGAGTGGGTTGCCATTTCCTACTCCAGGGGATCTTCTGAACCCAGGGGTCAAACCCTCATCTCTTGCATCTCCTGCACTGACACCACCTGGGAAATTCAAGTTGCACAGTAATAAGGGGTGGGGGGTTGGTAAATTAAAAACAATGCATTTACAATGCTGGTCATTCACTCATTCAAAAAAATCCTTTTTAAAAATTCTGAGTACCTGAGTGCTGGGTACCATCCAAGGACTTGGAAATTTCAAAATAAATACACTATACTCTTAGCTCTCCGTGAGGATAACTCGTTTTATAATAGCCCTGTGCTTCATTCAAAAGGCATAAGAATGTTCATTCTTTTTAACTAGGTAAATGTAGAAGCAAATATATATACTAGGTGATTCTCATCCAAGGGTGTATATCAGAATCATTAGAGAGCTTTCAAGGATTTCCAGGCCTATCTTAGACCTGGTATCTCAGAATTTCTGACCAGTACAAGCACATGTATTTTTATAAAGCTCTCTGCGTGATTCTGAAGCACTCTGCCAGGCTAAGAACCACTGATTTAAACAGAAAACTGCAATGCAATATAAGCCCTTTTAAAATGTCATGAAAAGAAATATCACGAAAGAAGAAAAAAACAAATATAAGGAGAGGTCTCACAAAGCTAGACACCTGAACTAGAGCATGCAGAGTTCTTCTTTTCCACATAAAAGAATGATGAACAAACAAATCATCATTTAAGACCTAAAACTGTTACCCAATCTAAGGAGATGAACTACTGCAATATCAATGAATATCAGCTTAGAGACCCGAGTGATGAAGGGTCATGGCATGTGTGGTCGCTTTATTACAGATACCTGAATATCGATTTGCTGTTGTTGCAGCTTTTCCAGATGCCGAATGTGTTGCTCCATGAACACATTCATTTGTTTTTCATGATCATGACAGTGTAGTGTCTCCTGCTTATTCTGCATGGTTGTCTGCTGCTCTGCAACACGCTGTAACTGTTTATCAGTCTCCTGTAACTTATTGAGTAATTCTGTAACAGAATTAACCTTTGCTTCCAACTCACTCTGCACCTAAAACAATAAAAATATCCAAACATCAAAACTATGCTCAATTATTAGAAAGGTTATATAAAGTGAACTGGTATAGAGAAATTATCAAACCAGAGCTTTTACCCTCTACATTTCTGATGCTTCTAAAGCCTTTATTTTTAGAATCACAGAAATAAAAGGCAGATTAGCTATCCTTAACCAGATCTTTTTTCTCTTAAAAAAATACCAAATTTGCCACATAGAATTTTTATTTCATCAGAAAACTAAGATCATGGCATCCGGTCCCATCACTTGATGGCAAATAGATGGGGAAACAGTGACAGACTTAATTTTGGGGGGCTCCAAAAATCACTGCAGATGGTGACTGCAGCCATAAAATTAAAAGATGCTTGCTCCTTCGAAGAAAAGTTATGACCAACCTAGACAGCATATTAAAAAGCAGAGACATTACTTTGCCAACAAAGTCCGTCTAGTCAAAGCTATGGTTTTTCCACCAGTCATGTATGGATGTGAGAGATGGACTATAAAGAAAGCTGAGCGCTGAAGGATTGATGCTTTTGAACTGTGGTGTTGGAGAAGACTCTTGAGAGTCCCTTGGACTGCAAGGAGATCCAACCAGTCCATCCTAAAGGAAATCAGTCCTGAATATTCATTGGAAGGACTGATCCTGAAGCTGAAACTCCAATACTTTGGCCACCTGATGCAAAGAACTGACTCATTGGAAAAGACTCTGATGCTGGGAAAGATTGAAGGCGGGAGGAAAAGGGGAAGACAGAGGATGAGATGGTTGGATGGCATCACCAACTCAATGGACATGAGTTTGAGTAAACTCTGGGAGTTGGTGATGGACAGGGAGGCCTGGCATGCTGCAGTGCATGGGGTCGCAGAGTCAGACACAACTGAGCGACTGAAGGGAATGGAACTGAAGTGGACAGTAAATACTTAATGGAAATTAAAAATACTTAAATGGAAGTTAATGAGCAGGAAATAGTAAAACAAAGTAGGTTTCGATACTTCACTAACCTGAGGCTGAGTTTGGTCAGCAGTCTTGGCTCTCCCACCTATTAACTCTAAGACCTGATGCTGACTCTGACCTGTTTCTCAATTTTCTCAGTTACAAATGGAGGGCTTTGCATACATGATCTGTATGGTGTCTTCTAGCTCTAAAATAAGAATGTCCAGCTATCCCAGCTACCCAAGACTGAGTGGCTCCCAAGATGAGATACTCCACTGCTAAAACTAAGGAATCCAGGATTTTCTAGCAGTAACACAGGGATGAGAGTTAAGTCTCATAACTTCTGAGAAATAATACATAACCACAGAGAACAATGAGAATGTCCCTAGTCAACGGCTGGACACAACAACTACAAAATCAGTGTCTGGTAAACACTTTTACATTTTACAAAGAAATTATGACTATCTAGGAAGAAATAGATATACTTTTATCAGTGGAGCTGCTGTTGCAATGGCGGCGGCAGTTGCTGCAGCCACAGTTGTAGCTGAATCAATTCCACTGGGTGAAATTCTATTCTCCTGCGTAACAGGGTCCTTTTCTGTGCCTGCATCTTCTAAAAGCTGTACCTTCACCTCCTTAAAAACAGGCATGCTTTGAGCTCTGGAAATAAAAAAGGGAAAAAAATCTATTCAGTAAGCTATACTGAACCATTAGAAGAAATACCTACAATACCTGCAATACCAGAAATACCTGCAATCTGCTGCAGGTGAATTTTCTTGATTTTTTTAAAAAGATAAATTCCTATTTTTTGTTATCAGCATATCAGTCATTTGGTTAATGAAATCTACTAAGGCTCAGGTTACCACACACTAAAAAAATTAAAAGATAATTCCCAAAAGTCACTGATATTTCAGAAAATATGACTCACACATATGAAAAAGACATGGGCACAATTACAATGATTTATAGACAAGAAGCACAAATCTGGGACTTCCCTGGTGGCCCAGTGGTTAAGAATCTACTTGCCAATGAGGGAGACACAGGTTCGATCCCTGGTCTGGAAGGTCCCACCTCTCGTGGAATAACTAAGGCCATGCGCCACAACTGCTGACGCTCGCATGTGTAGAGCCCATGCTCCTCCATAAGAGAAGCCAGCACAATGAGAAGTCCTGGCACCGCAGCAAAGAGTAGCATCCACTCACCACAAACAGAGAACACCCACATGCAGCAACAAAGACCCAGTGCAGCCAAAAACAAATAAAAATAAATTAAAAAAAAATTTTTAAAAGAAGTACAAATTTAAAACATACAGCAAAGGCTCTAAGTATTCAGGTATCAAGTTTTACTCCCAAAGGAAGACAACCCAAGAGGGACTATTAAAACTGCTGAAAAGAATTTCTAAACTTCTAATTCATTTAGATTTAATAAATGTCACCTAATTTATTAAAATGGGCATAAAATGCACTACTAAGCAGGTCTGGATTAAAGATGAGTCCAGAAAATACATATTCACAATAAGGCATTTAACATTTATTAAAAAAAAAAAAAAAAAAAAGACTGGTCAATTTTGTGCTGTGTTTGGCCTAAAAGAAATGAAAGAGACACTGACAAAATTGAAGAGTGCCTAAGCAAAGTCTAAGAAAAATCAGCAGGAATGCGCTTCATCTCCAGCTGCTGGATTTTTAAAGAAGGCACAGAGCTCTTAAACTTACTCCTCTCTGATGTTGCCTCATTTCTATTAAGAGCATCATTTGTCTCGCATTCTCAAAATTTTGAAGTTATCTTACGTTCTCCACCCTTCAGTTACCTTCTCATACCCAACTGAGTCATCAGGTTTTCTCGATTATTTCATCACAACTGAAAGAATCATGCCATGGAATTATAGAGGCAGGGGAAACCAATAGCCCAGCTTTCCTAATTTTCTTCATTTTACAGATGAAGAAAGAAACTGAGGGTCCACAGAGTTATCTCTGATCTGCTATCAGGATTTACCTGATCATGTCATAGAACTAGTAAGTAGCCGAGTTAAGGCCAATGCCCACGGATCTTCCCACGACATCAGGCTTTCCCTGTCAAAACAGCACTTCTCCCTTCATAATTCTGCTCTAGCACAAAACCATCATCTCTTGCCAACTATTTCATTCTTCTGGTGTCTATTTGCTTGAAAACTTTTCACACAGATTTCACCATTCAAAAATCTAAAATCATTCCTTATAGACAACTGACTAGGCTAATTTCCTATTTGGCATTCCACTTACTCCATCCTCTGGCCCTGCCCTAGGTTCCAACATACACTGTACTTTCTGTTTCCTCTCAAACCACCTCGCCCCAGTTACACTGCTCTCACTGACTACACTACACCACTCTCACAGGTGACTCCAGGCTTTATTTCACTCTGTTCTCTCAATCTTCTTCACCCAACTTGCTCTAACCTTCTCCCCAAGATTCAACAGAAGTCTTACCTTTTCAATAAACCTGTTTTGGGGGACTCCCCTGGTGGTCCAATGGTTAGGACACCGAGTTCCCAATGCAGGGGACGCGGGTTCAACCCTGGGAACTAAGACCCTGCATGCCAAATGGCACAGCCAAAAAAATAAATAAGCCTGTTCTTAGAACACTTCCTCTTGATCTCTCTGTTCATTCATTTCTTTTCATTTACTTTCGATGGGCTTCCCTGATGGGTCAGATGGTAAACAATCTACCCACAGTGCAGGAGATCCAGGTTTGATCCCTGGGTCAGGAAGATCACTGGAAAAGGGGATGGCTACCTACTCCAGTATTTTTGTCTGGAGGATTCCATGGACAGAGAAGCCTGGTGAGATACAGTTCATGTGGTCTCACAGAGTCAGAAATGACTGAGGGACTAACACAACACTTACTTCTGATACCATACAATTAAGGCTTGATAGTCAGCCATCCTACGGTTTAAATGGCTTCCCTTGTGGCTCAGCTGGTAAAGAATCCGCCTGCAGTGCAGGAGACCTGGCTTCAATGCCTGGGTTGGGAAGATTCCCTGGAGAAGGGAAAGGCTACCCACTCAGTATTCTGGCCTGGAGAATTCCATGGACTGAGTAGTCTATAGGGTTGCAAAGAGTCATACACATCTGAGTGACTTTCATTTTCACAGAGTAGACATTTAACAAAACTAACATGTTAACAAAATTAACAATGTATTGAATGTTTCCTCTCACAGCTCTAATCATGCATTCCTCCATCTATGTACCTATTCTCTCCCCAACTAAGCTCTAAGCAACCTAAAGTGGCGGGCTTCTACACCACATAAGCAGTAAGAAAGAGCACAGAGTTGGTGCTAAATATACATTTAGCTGACTGAGTGGTGTACTAAGAAAATATAATTCAGATAATCCCTATCGTTTAGAATTTCTGTCTGAAGTTTGAATGTGATTTATCCTTTAAGATCTCTCATTCTGTATTAATACATTAAATTGACCAACAAGAAAAATAACATTATAAGGCCAGACATCAACTTCTTTATAAGCTTTAAAATTTTATTTTTTCCAATTATCAAATTAATAAATGCTCAATGCAGCAAATGAACTTCTAAGTGCAAAGAACTAGAAAAAATGCACATAATTCGCCCACTCAGAAGAAACGATTCCTTTTTGTCTTTTTCTAGTACTTTTTTTATTCCTAAATCCTCTGAATCTGGCATCTATCTCAATACTACACTAAACCGCTCTTACGAAGGCCATTAATACCTCCTCTTGCTCAATTCAATGGTCCTTTTTCAGTCCTTATCTTTATGTCTGAGCAGCTATCAAACTTAGAACCTCACTTCCTTGGTTTTGTTAAGACCACACTCTTCACCTCTGGATAAACTTTCTGAGTGGCATTTAGAAATCATGTTGCTTTCTCTGCACATCTTAAACATTCGGTTTCCTTACAGCTCTATCCTAAGCCATCTTTTCACTCTCACACTCCCACCAGGCCAATTCAACCACTTCCAGAGCTCAGACTACTATCGACATACAGAAGACTTATATACATGGATTTCTAGCTTAGAATCCTTTTGCTAGTTTGACCTCTATATGGCTCGGTGGGTAAAGAATCCGCCTGCAATGCAGAAGAGACTGGAGATGTGGGTCTGATCCCTGGGTTGGGAAGATCCCCTTGAGGAGGGTATGACAACCCACTCCAGTCTTCTAGCCTGGAGAATCCCCATGGACAGAGGGGCCTGACAGGCTACAGTCCATGGGGTCACAAAAGGTCGGACATAACTGAGCACATGGCACAGAGGTTCAATTTACTATCAGATGTTTTTCACTTGTATGTCTCATAGGTACCTTAAACCCCTGCCTATGTCTAAAGTGAAATTTATTTCCCCAACACCTCCCTTTCTCAATGAATACTATTACTGACTATGTATTTATACAAGCCAAATCTGGGATCCATCCTTAGCTCCTTCCTCATGGTCACATCTAAGCATCAATTTCTGTCAATTCTATCTCCAAATTATCTTCCAAACCTGTGCACTCCTCTCCAGGCTAGCATGAGTCCCACCTTCACATCCCACCACTTACCAATGGATTCAGGACCAATCTAACCCATCTCTTTAAAAGATCTTCAAAAAGTTCATAGTCAACTGGTTTCCTAGACTTCAGTCCAGCCCTCTTCTAATCCATTTTTTCATATCTGAGTGAGCCTTGTAAGAAATATACATATCAAACTTTAAAACTTTTAAATGATTTGCCGTTTCTCTTTAAGTCCAAACTTCTTTGGTGTAGTTCTTAACTCTGCTTACCTCTCCAGCCACAGGAAAGGTCATTCTACCCTTGATCTAGATACTTCAGACAGACTTGTCATTCCTCAAAGGCTCCATCCAGTCAAGTACTTTTTTTTACAGCTTTACTGCATATTGTAACATCAAATAGAGCAGATTCTCCATTATCCCATTTTTGTTTCTCCAAAATCAGCTATTCTCCACTGTGTGTATTCTATATGTATGTATTCTTAACAATATGTGTACACATTCTCAACCATGTACCCTTTCAAGTAAATTTTAGAATCACTTTGCCAAATTCCATCTGCCGTTCTCAAAAGAAAAAAAAAAAAAATCAAGTGACACTGACTACAGCAAAATTCCTCCAGAGACACAATTAGACTATCTTTTAGCCCAGTCTGAGAGTCATTTTTATGGTTCTGACTCGTACCATTCTCTACACTGCAATAACCTTCTCAAAGGCCCTCCCCAGTTTTTCTTTTTCATTCCGTTTGTTCAGCCTGAAACGGGGAGAGACCTACCGTGAACAAGCAGGAGGGGTAGCGTCAGTTACCTCTCACTGTCTGCTTGTTTATGAACAACTTCTTCCTCTCGGATCTGAGAGCTCCGACTCGAAGGCAAGTTGAGAAAGCCCCTACTGTGGCTGCAAGCAGTCACTTCTACCTGGGGTCAGTTGGAAGGAAACGGTCATCACTTTTTCTCCAATGCATTAGATGTAATCTGGAATTTTTAGTTTATGTACAGAATTTGGGAGACTGCCTCTCCCTCATATCCTTACTTATGCCTTTTCTTATATATTTACAAACTCCAGGATACAATTTACCATCCAAATTCTCCTCCTAACCACCTATCACATACTGGGAACTGGAGGCTGATCAAATGTCAAAAGGATAAACACCACTAAGCCAAACAACCAGCTTCAAAACTCTGGCTGGCTCAGATCACGCTCCTTGTGGTTTGCTGTGCTATGCTTAGTCGCTCAGTCGTGTCCGACTCTGCGACCCCATGGACTGAAATCTGCCAGGCTCTTCTGTCCATGGGGATTCTCCAGGCAAGAATACTTGAGTGGCTTGCCATGCCCTCCTCCAGGGCCTTGTGGTTTAGAGGTAGTATTTATTTTGTTAGTGTTTCCCAGAGTACAATATGTATGTTATGAATAACTATAGGTAAAAAAAGAATAAACTTTACTTTAGTAGTTGTAGAGCTCTGGTCCAGGAGTAGAATACATTTAGCACAGGAACATAAATCTCATTCCACTCCCACTAATGAGTTTTAAATATACCCCTGGTGATACATTTTTTCATGTTTAGCACAGTGCTGTTTTCAGAGTTGATTCTGTATTTCATTGGCAGTAAAAATAAAGCTGGAAGGAAGCATTTAGATAGAGGAATAACCAGTTTTCCTTCAACTCCACTCAGATGCTAAGCTTGTCCCTTTCTCAAATCTTAAGCAGAGATTAAGAATAAGTCTAAATGTAAGTATTATGTATGTGGTTATATATGTGACCGCTGCTATTAGTAGTATAGTGAAGTGATTAAGAGAGGACTCTTTAGACAGACTACCTGGGTTTGAATTCCAACCCAGTGAATACTTGCTCAATGACTTCTGGAAAATCAATCCCTCTGTGCCTCATCTATAAGACGGGGATTCTGTAAAACTGGGACGGTAATGTAATCTATTTTATTGGATTTTGAGAAAATTAAATGAGTTAATGCACATAAATTGCTTACAAACAATACCTCTTCAACAACAACCACAGCAACAATAATAACTGTTAACAGCCACTGAGTATTTTATACATGCCCAACATCACGAAAAACGCTTTATACATATTATCACTTATATATTTCACATATTGAAAAAAAACAACTTTTCTTCCTAGGTGCAAAGCATAAACAAAGCTGATTTTAAAGAAACACAAGAAGCGCCTCGTCTATTTTCTGTAAATGAAACTTACTTTTGTTTTAAAACTGCTCTTAGAGCATCTTTCTGTCCCATAGTGTACTGAGAAATAAAGATGTCATTTGCTGCAAAATAAAAACACAAAAATATACTTTAGATTCCTGGAAATGTATTACATTTTGCTAAGCTACTCAAAGAAAAAATTTTAATTAAAAAAAATGTTTGGGAATCCAGCAATATGATTTCTCAATTTAAAAAGACAAGAAACAAATTAAGTGACTTGAGTAATAATAGTCATAACTCGAGACTGTAGGAATAAAATTGTGTAGAAACACTTGGGGCCAAATTAGAGAGATTTGTTCAAACTCTAATGAGAACACTGCTTAGCTGAAAACAAAACCAACTACTTTTAAAATATCATTAAATAATTTTTTCAAAGCATATTTTTAATCTGTTATCTTACCAAAGACTATTCAGCATTTATAATCAGGTATCATATACCAAAGTATACAATAGGTTGGCAATAATAAAATTACCTTTACCATCACTAATCATTTTCTGGACTTCAGAGATTTCATTAGTAGCTTAATTTGGAAGGAAAAATGAATTAAAAATGAAAACAAGAAAAAACTGTAAGGCTGTTTAATAAATACCTAAAAAAAAAAAAAAAAAAAATGAATATTTAAAACTCTAAAATTCTATCCTTACCAAAGAAATTCTTACATGTGTGCTAAGTCGCTTCAATTCTGTCTGACTCTTTGTGACCCTATGGACTGTAGCCCACCAGGCTCCTCTGTCCATGGGATTCTCCAGGCAAGAATACTGGAGTGGGTTGCCATGCCCTTCTTCAGGGGATCTTCCTGACCCAGGGATCGAACCCACATCTCTTATGTCTCCTGTACTAGCAGACAGGTTCTTTACCACCAGCACCACCTTGGAAGCTCAAATTCTTACATATTACAACATAAATGAACCATGAAGACATGCTAAGTAAAATAAATCAATCACCAAAGGACAAAACACTATATGATTCCACACATATGGAGGTATAATGGAATATATAGAGACAGGAAGCAGAATGGTGGGAAGGGGAATAGAGTTAGTATGTAATGAGAACAGAGTTTTGGCTGGGGAAGATGAAAAGTTCTGCAGATGGACGGTGGTGATAGCTACACAACATGAATATATCTAATGCCACTTAAAAATAGTAAAAACGGTAAATTTTACATTATGGGTATTTTACCAAAAAAAGTAATAAATGTATCCTTTTACCTTTTTGTCTGTTCTCTTCCATTTTATCCAAAGGCAACACTTGCACTGCAACATCTTTAGAAAAATCCTTTAGGATATGAAAGGAAGAAACGAAAGGCATAAATCCACTTTATCATTCATTATTTATTAAGTACCATTTACTAGCTTCTGTGACTACTGTGTCCTGGGAGGACACAACTGTTTGTTTATTTATATACTTAATTCCAGCACCGCCATGCTTAGGTTCCTTGAAGCTACTCAAAGATTTGTTGAATGAGTCATGAGCTGTCACACAAGTGAATGAATGGGAAAATGAAAAAGCAAGCAAGTGTGGTCCTGAAATTCAAGTTCAAATCCCAATTTGCTACTTTCAGCAGAGCAACCCATGTAACATTTCAATGGCTATAGTTAAACGTAAAAACATGATTCACTGTGAGACAAATGTAGTTCATAAGGATGTCCAATGCACGGCACTACACCAGAAATTAATTTTGTCACTGAGCTATAACATAGTCTCAGAAGACTTCTCTATAGACATGACAACTACTGCCAAACAGATTTCTGCTCCCATGTGTACCCCAGGACTTCACTTCTAAGATTCTATTCACCACTAAGACACCGTGACATTAAGTACTTGGTTCATTTAACACTGCTTCACCTTCCTTAGGCACACATTCTTCACCCTGCTAAATAATTAAGTAGAAAAGAAAAAATAATAAAAGAAAATTGATAAAAGTTATCTGTTAATAATACATGTTAAATTCCTAAAAATAGCCAATGAGACTACCAATACAATGGAATGCATCTGGGAAATCAAAGAATTCGCACAAAACAGTAAGAAAAAGCACAGCACATAAATATGTATTCAACAAGAGAATAAATACAGGTGGTAATATAAATTAAAAAAAATTTCTCCTTCACTAATAATAAAAGAAATACAAAATCAAACAATGTGATGCCTTTTTCACCTATCAAAACAGCAAACTTTATGTTTAATTTTAATGCTTCATATAAATGAAGATGGAGGGAAATCCACTAATTCTACTCATGACCTTGCTGGAGAATACATATTCATACAGTTTTTCTGGAGGCAATTTAGAAATATTACAAAAAATATGCATATTCTTTTAGTTAATAATTTTACACCTAGAAATTAATATAAGAAAGTGAGCTCAGATACAAACCAGAATTTTCATCACCTGGTTGTACGTATTATAAAAATTTCAGGGGAAAAAACCTCAATGTCAAATAATAGGAATATGAACATATAAACTATGGTACATACATACACTGAAATTCTGTGAATTTATTAAAAGCTCCTAAGAAAAAAAATCAGTGACATGCAACAGTAACTTTAATATTACTTAGTTATAAAACAGTATGTTCCCATTTCATAAAATATACATACACATAGGAAAAAAACTCAAAATGTTAACAGTAGTTGATTTTATATACTTGTGGAGTTTCTTTTTTCCTTCTTTTTGAATTTTTCTATAGTGATTTTAAGGTTTTGTTTTCTTTCTGTACATGTATAAGGATTTGCTCCTTATAGTAGGAAAAGGTATCTCTCATCCTCCAGTAGTAGGAAGAAACAAGTATGAATAAGAGCAAATCTAAATATGAGCATATTGGACACAAACTTCTTTCACTTTCTCTTTAAAATAGCATGGTCAAGTCAATAGAGAATATAATCTTAGCCCTTACTTATGAAATAAAAACGTAATGCAAAAAGGCTGCAGTTTGTGTTCATGGTAAAATGATAAAGAACTAGGTTTGCTTTGCAGGTATATTTTATATTAGACAAATCTACACAAAACAAGCTGTTAGCCCATTTTAAATCTAATGGAATCCTGCCTGATGATCTTCCAAAGATCACCCTTTTATGTTCAATTATACAATAACATATCCATACATTTGAGAAATTATTTAATAGAATTAAAATACCATTAATCTTTAAATAAAGCCTCCTCAAAAAAGAAATAAAAAACATCAACCCAAAGACTAGGCATTTATTCAGAAACCAAGTACAGCACACAATTATATCTTTTTATGATGAACTGTTGACAAAGTTCATAAGTAAATAGCTCTAATATCATTTTTAGTTTACTTGTTAAATTCACAATATATAGTCAATATTATGATAAGTGGTCAAAGTCTAATTAAATTGTGTGACCAAACATTTATAAACAAATATTTTCAGCATTATAAATAAAAAATGACGTTGAGATGAGAATTTCATGTTATTAGCTTTTAAATACCTCTCAAAAAAAAAAAAAAAGCATACAAAAGGCTTCAGAATAGTTAGAATGAATCCACACTTCACTTTTTTAAAATTCTGTTGTTACAGCTCCTAGCAGTTTGTAAAAATATGTTTTTGGTAAGTGAGCTTTAAATAAAAACAAGGCCTACTGCTAATCAAAATTTTAAAAAGCTTTATTTGACAATACTTAAAATTTTAACATGAGCATAATTAAGAATTGTTTTGCTTACACTTTCTGACACAGTGGGATTTTCTACTGGAGGCTGCTGATAATTTCTGGCAGAAGTTAAGTCTGATAAACCTAACAAAACAAAAGAATCAATTTTAGTGAGTTTTAAATCGGAATGTTTCCTTTAGAAACTGTATAAGCATAATTCAAGAACTTTAAATTCCTATTAATGCAAAACCTAAACTGGAAGCCAATCTTCACGCAAAAAGCTTAAAATGTACTTATATCTATACCAATGAAGGTTTTCACATCTGATATTTTGGAAAATAAGGGCTCAGAACTGACAATCAAATGAGATAAGTACAAAACATTATACAACGAGTTACACTATTGAATTAGCACAAACCATGTGTGCAAATCACTTGCCAGGAAGAAAACATGCGCATGATATAAAAGCCTAATTAAACCGCAGGCCAAGGATATGCTGAAACCCCCAAAAGTAGCACTATAAAAACTACTTTATTTATTCTTTTTTGGACTTTTATCTATTAATCTGAGTACCAGTGAGGAGGGTAAAGCAACATGTTATCTTTACTTCCAGGGAGCTCAGACAAGTTAAGCGAATTGGATTATGGATGCCATCAAAAGGCAGAAATTGTGCTTTTCTACGATTCCAAACTGTATAGCATTATCCAAACAGAAGGTAAAAATCCAGCCCTATTGGTGAAAAGCACATCACACTACTTAAGTGTGTCCATCACAGATATGGACAAGAATAGTGCGCCAAAGAAACACGCAAAGAAAAAATAAAATATGAAATGTTTTATTCATTCCATCTATTGAATATGATTTGATGTAGACTAACCGTGCCTGGCCATTTTCCCAGGAAAAGGGGTCATTTTTCTAACGACTGTACAAGCGAGACATATCTTGTATTTAGGAATTTAAACATTAAAAATCCCCAAGGTTTTGAAACACACACAAAACGAAATGAAAAGAAAGACTAAAGATTTACAAAATCGAAAACTGGTTGAAACGATTTGGAATCACATACCACATAACGTTCCATTCAAGCTCTTCCCAGTTCTAACAGGAAGACGTTTATTTGCAGACAACGCTGGAGGAACACGGGACAATTCATCTTTCAGCAAAGCCAAATTATTTCCCTGATTTGGAGAAACTATTTCACGAAGTCTCCTCGCTGGTATTTTAACCTTTTTTTTCTTTTCCAGGCAAAACTCTGAGCCTTTCATATTACTGGTAACAAACCTAGTCCCACAGTTCTGAACAGAATTTTCTGCTGGGTCCATAAAACTTCAGAACAAAATTTCCACCGCTATGAGGATTTAGGGGGGGCCAGAGGAAGGGGAGAAAAAATGAGGGAGGAGTATGATAAAGAAAACGTGAATTTCACGTGATTTTGAAACATGCAATCATCAACTTTTACATAAAACAATGCCTAAACAGACTATCCACAAAGCTAGAAATTTCCATTTGGTATTTGACCCAGGATTTATTTACCCATTAATCCCACTCAGTCTATTAATGCACCACGCCAATGAATCTGAAAGTGAGGATGACAAGAGAACGGCCACATAAGCAGTAATAACAATAACACAGAGCACTCCCTTAAGAGTACTCCCGGAGAGACGGCAGTACAAAGGAAACCAGAGGCGGATGCGAGTTAAAAATTGAGAGGAAGTCAAGCAGGCAAAACGAAATGCTTTTTTTCCAAAAACACCCACATAAGAAGCTTAATAGCTTCCTTTAACCAAAGAGTCTTACACACCCCTGCAGAAGCAATCAGCAGACACCTAAATTCACGCTCCCATGTCTGCCGAAAGCCCGGTAACTTCGGAGTCACAGCTCTAACCTGACAAAAAGTTCAGTTGCCCCGCTGGTCAACACCTACTTCCCTTTAAGCCCGCCCTTCAAATACAACACGCAGGCGCGCCATGAAATCGTCCAAATTCTCCAACCAAAAAGCTAAACGCTGTCGGGTGCTTCTCCATCCCTCTCCGGGTGGAAACAAACGGCCGGCGTGAAACGCTTAAACGGGTATGAATTTTTTGTTTTATTAAAGGCAGTAGTACATTGCCCCACAAGACTTAAAACACTGCATAACACCCGAGTCTCATCCAGGATCTGAAGAACTCCCCACCTAGCTGGTTATACACTGTTCTTGTTATTAGGGACGGTTTACAGTGATGCTCCTGGAGGCCGTTAGGGACGCGGGATTAAGTAAATTAGTTTTACAAAAAGTTTCGATAGATTCGTGTTGATATCGGCGAGAAAGTCAGAAATATAGAATTTTGTCTAAGAAGAGAATAAAAAAAATAATCATCATGGTTCTTAAAAATTCGTTTATGATACCTACTCTTTCCTCTAGAATTTCTGGCATTATAACGAATCGGCGCCGAAGGGAATAAGAGCCATTTGACATCGCCATTCCCACGTGTTCTCTTTCATCCAGCGGCTGAGGCGCCCGTCCTGACCTAGACCCTCCGCCCCCCACCAGAGTCGATTGGCAACGCAGCCCTCCAGCCTTTTATGGTGTCGGATGCGAGAGTCTGTCCTTAAGTATGGTCTCTTTTCTCTGTCCACAGAATCCCGGGTTCCCAGGCGGGAGGCGGCCGGCAACGCTCGGGGAAGGGTGGCAGGGTCTCTGAAGGAGGCCGCCTCTTGTACTTGGGGCCGTGGGGGGCTGCGGGACCAGGCAGCGCGTACCGAGAGAGGGTTTGGGACTTCCCTCGGAACCGTGTCACTGGACCTGGGTCGGAATTCGAGGCTCTAACCCATCTTCAGATCTGGGGAATCGGGGTCTTGTTTTGGGATAGTGAGTTAGACTGAAAGGCACCCACGCCTTAACCTTGAGCTGACAAGCAGGAGAGCCTCCTTTAACTGAAAAAGTCTCTCTAGAGAGAATACCAGGGCCAACACACCTTATCTGATCTGCTAATTTTCGAGGATGGATTACTTAAACGTTTCCCTTTACGCATTACTAAAAGATTTAAAAATGTAATCTGATGTAAAAGTTAAATGAAAAATTTTATTTTTACATCTCAGCTGTCTACTTTGATAGAAGAAATCCTAGAATTAAAAGACAAGTAAGGGCTCAGCTTTAGAGAACCTTTTAAATCTTGATGAGTTTCTGTAATTTATTTCAGTTATATTTCCTTTATCATCAGGCTTTTAGGTAGTACCTGTTCACAATTTGTTTTATAATTTACGTGAATTAAAAGATATAATGACAGTGTCAGAGCTGTAAGAGACTTTGGAGATGATTTATCACCCTTATTTTCTAGGTGAAACTTAAATGTGAAAGAAAAAGTGACCTTTGCCCTCTACTCTCTAAGGTGTACTCATGGGCATAGAAACTCCTTAAAATGACTTGACTTAGATTTTACAACTCCTTAATATCAGAACTGGGGTTAAAACCCAAGTAATCTTGCCTCTTTCTAGTCCAGTGCTCATGAGCTCCTCCTTTAGGCCTTGAAGCCATCCTCTAAACCCGAAAGCTGATGCAGTAATCTTTCAAAAGAATTTTTTGCTCTGATTAATAATATAATGAGTTAGGGTTGCCAGTTAATCAGGCACAATTTCCTAAACCTGCTGCAAATAATATAAAGTAAAGGGACATGTCATAGAGTCCTATTTTATATCAATATAGCAAGTTAGTGCAGATTGGTTTAGACATTTGAGCTATCAAATAAAAAACAGACAGCCCTGGAACAGAAAACATGGCTCACAAGAGTGGTTTCTTTCATTTCTTTTTGTTGTTAACATTTTACTTATTTGCTTTCTCTTTCAGACATTTTTTTTTTTTCTGAACCACTTAAAAGTTGCAGACATCATGACCTTTAACCCAATTTCTTCAGTATGTATCGCCTTGAGTACATACTTTTACATAGCCACAATATGATTATCACACCTAAGAAGATAACATATTCAAATTTCTCTGATTATCCCCACAAGTTATTTTTTCGATTCATGATCCAAAATTCACAACTCTTTAGTCTTGTATTCTAGAACAACCCTTTCTACTCCTTTTCCTTTATAACTTTAATTTTTAGAAAAGACCAGTCATCTTATACATTGTCCCACATTGTGGATGTTCCTAATTATTCTCTCATTATCAGAGTCACATCAAACATTTTTGGCAAGAATACCACATAGGTAGTACCACACTGGTTAAGGTGGTGACCGACAGATTTCCCAGTGTTAAGGGAAAGTTTTCTTTTTGTGTAACCTGTGAAATGCTTTGATACTGCAATGGATATATCCTGTTCGCCAACAACCTATCACCCTGTAGTTTTATTATCCATTCATGAATCCTGCTTGAAGCACGAGATTTCCAATTAGCAGTACCAGTCATGCTGAACCCAAGATCAATTATAGTGACAGTGGCTAAGAACATCAGAATTACTTATTGTAAACTAAGTTTGAACAAAATTAGAAATTTGACTGCAGACATGGTACAAATCTGCATATAATTCTGAAGACTAAATAGTGGCTATCTCCCTATCACACCCTAGTTATTCTTTTTTTTTAATACTCAGAAATTTCAGAGAATTGTTGGTCCTTGTGTGTTCACCTAAACATACATATTACCTGGAAAAATAGGATAGTAAGTATTTTTTAATACATAATAACACATATGCTAAAGAACTATAACCTCAGACTTGAGAAAACTAATTTCACTTATTGAAAAGGAAGAGACTTTTCAAAAAATATGATTTAGCCAGCAGAAATTCAAGTTTCATCAAACACTTAGAGCTTAAAGGGGCCTCAGCAGTCATACTGTAATCCTTTCCTTTTTCAGGTAAGAAATCAGGCCTTACTGGAGACATTCAAGCAAAGATTGGACAATTCCTTTTCCAGAACAGAAAGCAAACTCATGCATCAAGAAAGGTTTGAGCTTGATGACTAACATCTCTTTTTACTCTTACGTTCCCTGGTTTTATGATATATTTTGACATAAAAATTTCTTAGCATTGCTGTAATCATTCTTAAGACCCCTTCCCTCCCTCTCCAGGTTTAAAGCATATAACCAGAGGTATCGCCTTGGTTGGATATTTGCCTCTACAATAACAAACATTTGCTTGTTGTAAAGGGTAATTAGGACCAAATAAAAGGGCAGCTATATTGCTGCTACGTCTTCTTACTATCAGGTGGTTTGTGTGGCTGTTGGACTTGATCAATCAGCATAACTAATGATTAAATAACTACAAAATAGAATGCTGGAAGACTTAGGTCAGACCCAAACTAGCAAGTAAATTTGAAAATCATTTATTCATTCAATCATCTCAAATATTTTCTAGGAACAATTTCCTTCACTTAGGTATACCATAATCTTGATTTTGGAAAATATATAGTTGAATGATTCCAGAGAAAAGGAAATTATAATGTTAACACAGTGGTCTTTGAGTACTAGAAACATTTTTTTTATTTTCCAAATTCTCAAGAAATAGATTTTATTACTGTTGAAGTAAGATAAACTTTATTTCATTGTAAGGAGGGGATATACTATTAAGGACTGTGTATTAGAAGACAGTACCAAGAATAAATAATATTTGAGGTGCTCTGTATCTCTTCAAAGACTTCCCAATAACAATCATCATTTGTCACTATGAATTATATATGAAAGGGGAAGTGATGGGAGTCAGCACAGTGTTACCAACTTTTGAAACTGACACAACATTTAAAGATTTCATACTTTCTGCCTCTCTGACCTCTGCCTGAGAAAGTCACATATGTGAATTTTAAACTGAAGAAATACTGGGATAGTAATAAAAACTGATTTGGGCATTATAATTTGCAAACTTGTAAATTTAAGTTCTCACAAAACAACGGTTTCATTTAACACCTATCCACAGAAGTCATCTTACCAGTTCGTCTGACCAGTTTTCAGGCTGCTTTTGGAGTAGAAAGCCAAAAGAACTCTAGTTCTGATCATTTGCTAACATTTACCACACTGCACACTGTATCTTTGGCACCCCACTCCAGTATTCTTGCCTGGAAAATCCCGTGGACGGAGGAACCTGTTAGGCTACAGTCCATGGGGTCGCTAAGAGTCGGACACGACTGAGCAACTTCACTTTCACTTTTCCCTTTCATGCACTGGAGAAGGAAATGGCAACCCACTCCAGTATTCTTGCCTGGAGAATCCCAGGGATGGGGGAGCCTGGTGGGCTGCCGTCTATGGGGTCGCACAGAGTCGGACACGACTGAACCGACTTAGCAGCAGCAGTAGCAGCACACTGTATCTTATTCTTGGGCAGGGAGTGGAAAGCTTGGCAACCTCAAACTTGGAGATTATTGTAGATTCACATACAGTTGTAAGAAAAAAAATACCTTGTGCCATTTACCCAGCCCTCCACAATGGTAACATCTTACAAAACTCTAATACAATATCACAGCCAGGATACTGATATTGATACAGTAAAGATGCAGAACATTTCCATTTCAGAAGTCTCACATGTTGCCTTTTTATAGTAACACCTACTTCCCTCCTCCTCCAGCCCCTCCTCATCCTCTGGCCACCACTAATAAGTTCCCTATTTCTATAATTTTGTCATTTCAAGAATGTTATATAAATGGAATCATACAATATATGACCTTCTGGGATTGGCCTTTTTCACTTAGCATAATTCTCTGAGTTTCATCCAGACTATTGGTGTATCAGAACCTCATTGCTTTATATTGCTGAATAGTATTCTATGGTATGGGTGTATCAGTTTGTTTAATCTGTTGAAGAATATCTGGATTGCTTTCAATTTTTGACTCTTATGAATAAAATTTATATAAACAATCATGTGCAGGTTTTTGTGTGAATATAAGTTTTCATTTCTTTCTGAAAAATGCCCAGAAATGCAATTGCTGGGTCATATGATAGTTGTATATTAATTAATTCAACCGTTCTGATAGGTGTATAATGCCATAATCATTGTGGTTTTGTTTCCCTAATGGCTAATGATGTTGAACATATGTTCATGTGCCTATTCATCATCTGTATAATCTTTTTGGTGAAATGTCTTTTGCACATCTTCTAATTGGATTATTTGCGTTTTTACTAGAGTCTGTAGCCTTCTTTATGTTGTCTAGTTATTTGTTATCGGTCAGATATGTAATTTGCTTTTCATGTGAAGGCTAAGAATTCTTTGCCCTAAAGCCCAAAGATTTCCTCCTATCTTTATAAAAGTTTTCATAGTCTTATGTTCTATATTTAAGTCCCAAATCTATTTTGAGGTAATTTTTGTATAAAGTGAAAGACTTACTTTGAGCTTAAATTTTTTGCTTATAGATGTACAGTTATTCCAGCACTATTTGTTGAAAAAGCTGTCTTCACTTAACTGCTTTTGCACCTTTACCAAAAATCAGTTGGGCCTATTTGTGTGACTATTTCTGGTTCTCTGTCCTGTTTCATTGATCTTTGTGTCAGCTTTTCCACCAATACCATACAATACTAATTACTATAGCTATGTAGTTAAGTCTTGAAATCAAGCAAACTGATTCTTCCTACTTAATTATTATTTTTTTGAATTTAAGTCCATTTGCTTTCCATATAAATTTTAAAATAATCTTGTTCATATTTATAATAAATGTGACTGGGACTATGACAGGAATTGCATTAAGCCTGTATATCAATTTTCAGAAAATTGACATCATTACTATGCTGAGTCTTCCAGTCCATGAACACAATATGTCTCTCCATTTAAGTCTTTGATTTCTTTCATCAACATTTTATAGTTTTCAGCATACAAGTCTTATAGATGCTTTGTTAGATTTACCCTTAAATCTTTTTTCTTTGAGTGATTATAAACGGTATTCTGTTTTTCAGTGTCCATTTGTTCATTAAAAGTATATAGAAATACAATTTTTGCATGTTTATCTTGTATACTCTGATCTTGCTAAACTATTTTGTTTTAGGAGTTTCTTTGTAGATTCTTTGGGGACTTTGGGATTTTCTATGTTCACAATCATGCCATCTGCAAAGAGGGACAGTTTTATTTTCTTCCTTTACAGTCTGTATGTCTTATTCCTTTTCTCAAGTTACTGCACTGGGTAGAACTTCAAGCAGTATGTTGAGTAAGAGTAGTAAGGGCAGACATCTGGCTTTGCTCACTATCTTAGGGCAAAGTATTCAGTTTTTCACCATTAACTGTGTAGTGTAGGGTGTAGGATTTTTTGTAGGTGTACATTACCAAGTTGAAGAAGTTCCCCTCTTTTCCTAATTTTCAGAGTTTTTATCATGAATGGGTACTGACTTTATCAAAAGTTTTTTCTGGATCAATTTATAAGCTCATATGACTTTGATTTTTCCATCTATTAAAATGGTGGATCACATTTACATATTGGATTATATCTGCTATTGTTAAGGATTTTTATTTCTATTTTTTATGTCTATTTTATGAAGATATTTTTCTATAGTTTTCTTGTATGTACCATCTTTTCTAGTTTTAATATTAGGATAATGCTAAATTCATGAATAAGTTGTTAGATTTATGTATATAAAGTTGTTCAGAGTTCTGTTGTTTTGAATCGTCAGGGTTTATATTACCATATCTTGTTTTATTCCTGATAATGATAATTTGTGACTTCTCTGTTAGTCTTGCTGGAGGTTTGTCTATTACAGTCTTTTCCAAGAACCATCTTTGTTTCATTGATTTTTGTTTGTTGCTTCGTTTTCATTTTCATTGATTTCTGCTCTTCATTATTTTCGTCCTACATACGTTAAGTGGGTTTATTTTGCTCTTTTTTAGGTTCTTGAGGTTAAAAGAAAATAAAAACGTAGACTGTTGATTTGAGACAGTTCCCTTTTTTTCGTTATTTACTTACTTGGCTGTGTTGGGTCTTAGGTGCAGTGGCAGACTCAGTAGTTGCAGCACACTGGCTTAGTTGCTTTGCACCTTATGTGATCCTAGTTCCCCTACCAGGGATCAAAACCCACATCCCCTGCACTGGGAGGCAATTTCTTAACCATTGGACCACCAGGGAAGGCACATGAGACATTTCCTCTTTAGTATATGCATTTAGGACTATAAAATTTTCCTCTTGGCACTGATTTAGCTGTGTCACACAAGTTTTAGCATGCTATATTTTAGTTTGATTAAATTCTTGAGATTTCCTCTTTAATTCATGGATTATTCAGAAGTGTATTATTTATTTTCCAATGTTTGGAAATTTTCCTGTTATCTGGTACTGGTTTCTAGTTTGATTCCATTGTGGTCTAAGAACAGACTATGTATGATTTCAATTCTTTTCAATTTACTGAGGTTACTTTATGGCTCAGGATATGGTTTATTTTGGTATGTGTTCCATGGGCACTTGATTAAAAAAATGTGTATTCTGTGGTATTACATGAAATGTTCTGTAAATGTGGATTGTATCCTATTGGTTAATGGTGTTAAGTTTTTTATAGCCTTGTGGATTTTGTTGAGTTATTTTATCAATTGATGGGAGAGGGTGGTTTAAATCTGCAACTAGACTTGCCTTTTTCTCCTTTCAGTTCTTTCCATATTTTGCAGCTCTGTTGCTTAAGGCACACATATCTAGGAGTACTGTGTCTTCTTGATGGATTGACCTTTAATGTCCTTTTCTGTCTCTGGTAAATTCCTTTGCTCTGAAGTCTACTTAATCTAGTATTAATATATCCGCTATTTCCTTTGGATAAATGTTTTGCATGATAAATATTTTTCCATCCTTTTTTTTCACTCTGTGTCAGGAGTCAGTTTCTTGTAGACAACATATACTTTGTCATTTCTCTAATCCACTCAGCCAATCTGTCTCTTGATTATTTACACCAGTTATATTTAATCTAATTGCTTACTAAGGCTGAAATGTGCTTTTTTGTTTTGTTTGTTCTAGTTTTTCTTGCCTTACTGTGGATTATTTGAATACTTTTTGGAATTTATTTTTATTAATCTAATGTTTTTGAGTGTTATCTCCATATGTTGTTCTCTTTTAATGGTTGCTCTAGGTATTAAATGAGATATACAAAGCTTATCATAGTCTAATGGTGTCACCATATTACTAGTTTCAGTGAAGTGTGGAAGCCTTACTTCCCTTTACTTTCCCATTTATTTTGTTGTTCTTCAGTCGCTAAGTTGTGTCTGATCCTTTGTGACTGCAACGTGCCACGTTCCCTGTCCTTCACTATCTCCTGGAATTTCCTCAAATTCATGTGCATTGAGTTGGTGATGCTGTCCAACCATCTCATCCTCTGCCTCCCCTTCTCCTTTTGCCTTCAATCTTTCCCAGCATCAGGGTCCAAATAAGTCAGCTCTTCACATCAGGTGGCTAAAGTATTGGAGCTTTAGCTTCGGCTTCCAATGAATATTCAGGGTCAATTTCCCTTAGGATTGACTAGTTCGATCTCTTTGCAGTCCAAGGCATTCTCAAGAGTCTTCTCCATCACTACAGTTCAAAAACATCAGTTCTTCAGTGCTCAGTATTCTTTATGGTCCAGCCCTCACACCTGTACATGACTACTGGAAAAATCATAGCTTTGACTATACAGACCTTTGTTGGAAAAGGAATGTTTCTGCTTTTTAATACACTGTCTAGGTTTGTCATAGCTTTCCTTACAAGAAACAACTGTCTTTTAATTTCATTTAGAACCACATCAGAGAGTTTTATAATTTTTGCTTCAATTGTCAAATATAATTTAGGAAACTCAAGAAAGGAAATATACTGTACTTACTTATTCTTTCTTCCTTTGGTGTTCCTCCTTGATGTTCCAGGTCTCCTTTTATAATTTCATTTCTGCTTAGAACTTTAATTCTTTTCAGGCAGGTCTACTGGCAATGAATTATCTTAGTTTTCCTTTGTTTGAAAATGTCTTGATCTCACCTTCATTCCTGAAGGGTATTTTTGCCAGATTCAGGTTTCTGGGTTTACTGGTGAGAAATCTGCTGTCATCCTAATAGTTTATCCCCTACAGGTAAGATGTTTCTTTTTCTCTTGGAGATTTCAAAATTTTTTGTCTTTAGTTTTTAAATGTTTGACCATGATGTATCTTGATGTGGATTTCTTTGTATTCACACTTTTTGGAATACAATTTAGTTCTTGAATCTATAAACTTCTTTTGCCAAATCTGGGAGGTTTTCAGCCATTATTTCTTCTAGTACTTTAACAGCCCTGCTCCTCTTTCTCTTCTTCCAGGACTCTAATAAAACAAATGTTAAATCTTTTGGTATAGTCATACAGATCACTGGTACTATGTCCATTTTTTTCATTCTGTGCAATATTTTTTGGTTATTCAGATTGGATAATTCTGTTTTCTGTCTTCCTTCACAGATTCTTTCCTCTATTCCCCTATTCTTGTTCTGCTGTTCATTCTGTCTGTTGAGCTTATTTACAGTTTTTTCCCTTTCATATTTTTCACTTTTTGCTGAGCTTTATATTTTCTTCAATTGTTTTAAACATTCCTAATTGTTCATTGAAGCAGGTTTTTTTATAATAGCTGTTTTAAAATCTTTGTCAGATAATTCTAGTATCTCTCATCTCAGTGTTGGACTTTTTTTTTTTTTTTTTTTTTAAATCTTAGTTCTTGGGATGAGGTTTTTTCTTTATAACCTGGAGATTCTGCATCTTGTATTTTGAGACTAGATTTGTTTAAACTTTCTCTTATAGCTGGCCGCTTCTGACACCCCTTCACTGGGGAGAGGAGGGCATCTCGTTACTGCCAGGTGAGGGTAGAAGTGCAGGTTCCTCACTTTGTCACTTGAGGGGTGTGTGTGTTTCAGGGATCTGGAGAACGTTCCTCATTTCTGCTGGTGAGAGTGGGAGTCGTGGCTCTCTACTAGGCCTTCATTGGTATCTCCCTGGCTGAGAGGGACTGGGGCGCCTCACTGCTGCTCCCCAGATAGCCTGCACTGACACCATAGGAGGGTATGTGGCCTCATTACCATGCGGCAGCAGGCAGACACCACCCCAGAGGGGAGGCAGAGAGGTATTTCATCACTGACAGCTGAGATGGAAGGCTCCCCACGCAGTTTCCACTGACACTTAGCGGGAGCAGTCCTTGTTAATGCCCAGAAAGAATTAAAGCCCCTGTGCCCTAATAACCCTTCTCTGGTGCTACTCTGAGGTGGGAGTTGGAGTGTCTTGTTACAGCCTGGTGAGGGTAGAAGTCTACCTGGCATATGCTGATTTGGGTAGTGATGAAGACCACAGTTTTTTCTATGCTGGCCTGGAGTACAGCAGTTATTGTTTAAAAGTTTTCTGTTTTATAGGAGAAGATAAGTTTTTGGCTGGGGGTAGGGAAGGACTTTTTGACTCTCCCCATTGGCATTTGCTAATTGCCAGCTTCTTCAGCTCAAGTTTGTGATAAACGAGACCCAAAAATGGGGGAGAATTCCCGACTGTGTTGTTTCTCAAATCCCAATGGCCCTAGCTAGTATACTTTCTTCTACTTTTTAGAGTCTGTTTTGTATGTAATGTCCAGGGGTTTTAGTTGTACTTAGTGAGACAAATAGCAAAAAGCACATCTACCTCATCCTCCCAGAAGCACAAATCCTAAACCTCATTGTATGATATGTTAACAGAATCCTCTGTTTCTTTGACTGGTTAGTGATATTTTATAGCAGGCATAAAGTGCACCTTACCTCAGAAGCATGGCTGGTTTCATAACTAGCACAGTACCTGGTACATAAATGTTTACTGAGTGATTATCTACCAACATCTACCCACATCTATCTAGCAAAATTGTAACTGTTAAGATCTCAAACTGTAAAATAAAGTTTGAAGTTGACATTAGAAAATGATGCAATCATTAGGTTTGGGTTTCTATTGTGTCCCATAGTTGGTGGGTATGGAATCAGTATTTCATGACTTATGTGAGCAGAGAGTAACTATAATGGAAGTATCTTACCTGGAACATAACAATGATAGTCACAGCAATACCTGAAAAGTTGTGTCCTTTAGTTAATTCCTGGTATTTTTCAAATAGTGTATGTAGTTAAAATATATATCTCATTTATAAAGCTATGAAATAAAATAGGAGTAAAGAGCATTCTTGATAATTTTTTAGGTGTTTATGGAACACTGGGTTGCCTGAATGTTGGGCTAATCTACAACCGCTACTGCGTTGTTTGTAGCAGATACTAAAGAGTTTTTGTAGAAAAGACAGTTTATATTATGTTACTGCTAAACCAAAGATTCTCTAAAATACAGTATAGTTAGACTTTTGGAATAAGACTAGGATAGCAAATAGAAGAGAACTAGTGCTTTCCCTTGCATGTGGAGAAGATAACTTTTTTAAAATGGCAGTAATACTCATGAACATACAGGATAGGGACAACAGAGGAGGGAAGACTAAATGCAAAAGAGGGAAAGTTTGATACACGGTTGGGAAAGTTTGATACACGGTTGGGAATGCTGGAATGGAATTACCATTGATTGCATTTGTTATTCAAAATGAGAATTTTTTTTCATGGTATTCGCTAAGAATGGTATACATATCCAGTTTTTTCTTTTTTGTATTGGTTACCAGGAAACTCAAAGCTAAATATAATACATATAAATTCTGTTAGTTTGCAGTATACATAATTAGCATTTGCTTTTTCTTCCTTTACATGTTGTTTCTGTTTTAAACAGCTTTGTTTTATACAAATCTTTTATATATTTCATCTGTTTTAGAACTAGCCAGGATAGAATAAGTAATGTGATACATTCCTGTGTCAGAATTAACTAAGCCTGTGTCCTCCATTTAGGATATATGAAAATCCCAGTAATTCAGAAAGGCTTTTTGACTTCCTTATCTTTACTTCTCTGTTGCCCCCAAGTTAGATCACAAGTGTCATATATTCAGAAGTTTCTGGTAGGTCTTAAGTAGATGGTGTTTGTAAAAAGGATCTTTAATAGCACAGGTCTAAGCTGTGTTAGCAACCAGTGGAACAGTTAACTTAAGTACTTACAGAGAGACACCAGAGATTTCTTTCCCATAAAACTCTACTATGAATGGGGCTTTAACACATGGCTTTGCAAAGTAACAGAGCAAACTCTTAAAATTGGAGATTTAGATATATAGGGATTTTGGGTCTTATAGCTAGCTAACATTAAAAAATTAAATTCTAAACTATAAGGTTCTTATTAATGACCTGGGAAATTGGGAGGCATGGCATATAATTACATAATCAGTTAGAAATCTATAAAATTTGAACAGTAATTTCAGGTAGACTTGTTTCAGTTCTATTTCATAATCTATCCTTGTTTTGATTACCTTCAATTAGCCTAAAAACATTTGTATACAGACTGACAAAACTTTTTACTTTTAAATCAGGTGACTTATAACGTACCAAAAGAATATGGCTGCACAAATACCAGAATCTGATCAGATAAAACAGGTAAGGTAATATAATTAAGGAAAAAGGATTTTGCAAAACATAAAGGCATTAGTGGATACAACCATGTCAGTCAGTGATCTCACAAAATATTTATATTTCATTTCCACAGATGGATGTTAAATGATATGAAGCAAATTTTTCAGATATTTTGAAAGATAATCCAGGAAAGGATAAATATACAACTAGAAAATCTGACTATATTTTGTAGATCATATTATACCCATTGAAGGTAGTAAAAGAACCTTTCAAGTATTACAGGGTATTTTGCCTAGATACATCAGTATTCAAAACATTTGTTTTAAAAACCTGTTATTAAAGAACCTTCTGATTTGTTTGTAGTTTAAGGAATTTCTTGGAACCTACAATAAACTTACAGAAACCTGCTTTTTGGACTGTGTTAAAGACTTCACAACAAGAGAAGTAAAACCTGAAGAGGTATGAAAACTGTTGCCCACTAAAAATTCCCTAAGGTTATCATAAACAATATAAATGGGATGCCCCTAAACATTTTGTTTTATTCCTAGTTATTATATGAATTTAGGCTATCTTTTCTTTTTTTTAATTGAAGGATAATTGCTTTACAGAATTTTGTTGTTTTCTGTCAAACCTCAACATGAATCAGCCATAGGTATACATATGTCCCCTCCCTGTTGAACCTCCCTCCCATCTCCCGCCCCATCCCACCCCTTTAGATTGATACAGAGCCCCTGTTTGAGTTTCCTGAGCCATACAGTAAATTCCTATTGGTTATCTATTTTACATATGGAAATGTAAGTTTCCATGTTACTCTGTCCAGACATCTCACCCTCTCCTCCCCTCTCCCCATGTCCATAAGTCTATTCTCTGTGTCTGTTTCTCCATTGCTGTCCTTATATAAATTCTTCAGTACAATTTTTCTAGATGCCATATACATGCATTAGAATACTGTATTTATCTTTCTCTTTCTGACTCACATCACTCTGATACAAATAGGTTCTTGATTCATTCACCTCATCAGAACTGACTTAAATGTGTTCCTTTTTATGGTTGAATAACATTCCATTGTGTATATGTACCACGACTTCTTTATCCATTCATCTGTTGATGGACATCTAGGTTGCTTCCATGTTCTAGCTATTGTAAATAGTGCTGCAATGAACAATGGGATACATGTGTCGTTTTCAGTTTTGGTTTCCTTGGGGTATGTGCCTAGGGGTGGGATTGCTGGGTCACATGCTGGTTTTATTCCTAGTTTTTTAAGGAATCTCCATACAATCTTCCATAGTGGTTTTATCAATATACATTCCCACCAACAGTGCAAAAGCATTCCCTTTTCTGTACACCCTCTCCAGCATTTATTGTTTGTAGACTTTTTGATGATGGCCATTCTGACCAGTGTGAGGTGATATCTCTTTGCAGTTTTGATTTGCATTTCTTTAATAATGTGCAATGTTAAGTATCTCTTCATGTGTCTGTTAGTGAATTTAGGCTATCTTTTATATGTTCCATTGCTCAAAGGAACTTAAACAGCCAAGGACTCTGTGGCATTGAGTTGAATGATATCAAACTTAATATCACAGCCACACCAAACTATGGCAGACATTTTAAAGAGAAGATACCTAGGACTTGCTGAATGTTGTTCCACAGCAAAGATTCTTTTTTTTTTTTAATTGGAGGCTAATTACTTTACAGTATTGTGGTGGTTTTTGCCATACATTGACACAAATCAGCCATGGGTGTACATGTGTTCCCCAAAGATTCTTAATAATTAGCTTTTAGTCAAGATGCCCAGGCTAGAGAAACTTGACACAGCTCTCCTATTTGACTCTGAGGACTCAGGTTACTTTTGGAAAAAGCAGAGCTTGAATCTGGTGGCTCATATTGCATAGATGGACTCTGAAATCCCAGTTCCAAATCTTAACTTTTAATAATATCTTCAAAACATTTATGTATTTGCTAAAAGTGACAAAAACTTCCTCTGGTGGAAGATGCTGATAAATTTTCATGCCAAGAACTTAACATATTAATATAACCAACAATCCAATAAGTGTTTGTTAAATAAATGACAAAGTTTGAGAGCTGCTAAGTAAAATAGTCTTATTAAAAAGTAAAAAGTTGAAAATTAAGAATGTTAAGAAGGGGGAATTCCCTGGCAGTCCAGTGGTTAGGACTCTGCTTTCACTGCTGACGGCCTGGGTTCAATCCCGGTCAGGGAACGAAGATCCCACAAGCCACACCACATGGCCAAAATTACAGTAACAACATTGAAAATGGACTTTCTTATTAAAGAGGAACAAACCTGCTACTGGACCTACATTTTCACAATCAGAATAACAGATGGGAATGTGGAATTTCACTTACTACTGAAACATACCTACAGAAAATCTAGTCCAGAAGGCAGGGACTTACCATTGTTTTTAGTACCTACAAACTGGTAAGCATTCAGTATGTACTAATTTTTATAAATATATGAAGGTATTAACAGTTGAAAGCTATGATCATTTGTGACTTATTGATACCATTTAATTCTCAAATATATTTGAATAAAGAAAAGTACCCACTGGTTATTCCTTTAGAATATGTGCAATATTTTTAATTAGTATTTTTGTGTTGCCTCTTGGGTCTTTTTATTTCTAGATTACCTGTTCAGAACATTGCTTACAGAAGTATTTAAAAATGACTCAACGAATATCGATGAGATTTCAGGAATATCATATTCAGCAGAATGAAGCCCTGGCTGCCAAAGCAGGACTCCTTGGCCAGCCACGATAGAGAAGTCCTAACGGATGGACTTTTGATGAAAGATTGCCAATAGCTATTGCACTGGAAATGAGTATTCACCTGATAGAATGCTCTGAAAGCAGTAGCCACCATGTTAAACCATCTGTCATGACTGGCAAATGGAAACAACTGGAGAAACAAAATTGTTATATACAGGAATAATCAAAATAGAAGGTCTTATTGTTCAGTGAAAATAATAAGATGCAACATTTGTTGAGGCCTTAAGATTCAGCAGGATGGTCACTTGATTAGAAAAATAAACCATTGTTTCTTCAATTGTGACTGTTAATTTTAAAGCAAAATATGTGTTCAATCATGTATGAGATAGAAAAAATTTTATTACTATAAGTAAAATAAATGGAAATATCACTGAGCAGTTGTTTATACTATCATAATTCCATAGCATTCTGACTGGACTGTGGATACGTTGAAGTGTTTTTCAATCACGATCATCCTCCAAGTATTCCTGTTCATTCATGTCTGCCTCAAATTGCTGGTAAATACATAAAATAGTTACTTGCTAATCATTTTAATGCATGATCCTTTTCTTGCCTCCCTTCTTGTGTCACAGTGGGCACTACACATTCTTATCCTAGCTACATTTTCATATATCTTCAGGAAACATTCCATCTGACACTAGCTTGGGAATGTTCAAGAGCTGATTATTGTGCTTTAGTGGAGACTGTTGCTTTGCATTTTGTTTAAAAGCTGAGACTCCACCATGAATGATTCCAAGTCAGACCAACAGTATACAATATATTCTCAGCTACTGCATGTGATCAATTGTAATAAAAAGTAAACCAAAGTTAAAGTAGCATCTTAGAGCTAAACAGTTCCAGGCATTTGCAGGAAATTCTAATCAATGTATAAGTACACGCAGCAGTTTGTTATCAAATGAAATTGATTCATAAGCCAATTTATTAGTAGGTATCAGTTCACTTACGAATATAAACTTGTAATTAAGAGAATACTATCCTATATGTTTAAATTTACCAAAATGATTTCTGTGTTTTATCATATTGGAAAGTAGAAGTATTATTCTGCTTTGATAATTTACACTTTTCTATATTCATTCTATAGGCCATTAGGTCATTTATCTAAGAATACCACTTATAGGCCTCTGTTGACACTGCAGTCAGTCAGTAACAGTGATGTCTTTGAAAGTACAAAGATAAACAATGTTAACTTTAAAGTTGAAATGTTGAAACGTATAATACTCAACAAAATATACAATCCATCACAGTCAAAGAACATGAAAGCAGAAACTTGTTTCATCTTAAGAAAAGCCAACAAAAATTCAGAGATGTTACTCATTTAAAACTTGGGGTCATTCACACACATACTTTGCTATTTTTATCTAACCAAGCCCAACATGGTTATTTACAGTGTTCATTTAACAAAGATAAATATGTGCTTACCTGGCAAATAAGGGGAATTTTGTGCACTAGCATCTCAAATACCTTGGGAGGAAGTGTGTGTTTGAAAACTTTCAGAAGTTCCTGTGGTTGCCCACACACCAAAAGGGCATTGCTGAGATGTTCAACCCCCATCCGATGCTCTCCTGAATAGATTGATACGTTTAGAGCAGGATTTTAAAGTTCCTCAAACATACATTCAAATTATCAAGAAAGCACCAAGCATTAAAACTACAAAAGTATATCAAACTAAAGACTATGAACAAGTCTCAAAAAGAATAAATACTATACACAGGGAAATGTTGAGCTGCCTATTAGATTCACTGTGATCAGGCTGCAGTGTGAATAACTTTCTCAAAATACAATTCATGGTCATTAAGTGCAAGGTGCCCCCACAGGTATCACTACATTGAATGATCACTCATAATAATTTTATCATCAAAGTAAGTAATTATTTTATTAAGAATATGCCTAGGTAGGAAAATTTTTTATAAAGAAGTTAATTTTTTTTTTTTTTTACATTTTGATTCATACAACATTTAGTCATTTGGAAAACTCATTTACTTAGAATTTTATTTGACAGTAAATAAGGTGTTCTTGTATTTGGCTTTGCTTCTCTCTCTGCCCACTTCCAAGACTGCAACATTAACTTGAATACAGACTCTAACAGAGTGGAGCTAGACAGCAGTGAAGTGAAAATGCTGGGACAGTTTCTCTTTAACTGAAGCAAGCTGGTTAACACATCTAGCTAGTTAAGTTTTTTGACATAAAAATACCAATCCATAAATATTTCTCAAACATCAGTTATCATAAATAACTGTTCACAAAAGTATGTTTCAATTCTTACCTCTGGATAACCAAAGTTCTCCCATTCGTACCTCTTGCAGAAAAAATTCTTGTAATTTTTCATTTTTTGCTGGATCCCACAACTAAAAGAGTCACAGAATATTTAACAATAAGTAACAAATGTAAGGTATATGTTTACTAGTCAAAACCGAGAGCTTCTCTCGTGGCTCAGCAGTGAAGAATCCACCTGCCAATGCCTGCCTGATGCAGAAGACTTGGGTTCGACCCCTGGGTTGGGAAGATCCCCTGGAGAAGGAAATGGCAACCCACTCCAGTATTCTTGCCTGGGAAATCCCATGAACAGAGGAGCCTGGCAGGCTAACTTATTTTAAAAGCACATCTGGAATCTAGTCTCTATATGCAGAGCATGACAAATGCAGTTGCTCTTTATATTTAAGACAATTTCTTAAAATGGAGTTACAATTTCAGGCAACTAAAAAAAAAGCCAAAAAATATGGCAGACAATGGCTGTGACTTGTCACCATGCACATTTGATGGCCTTCCTAGATGGCACCTTGTTAAACCAGCACACTCACTGTCTGGCAGGCTGCAGCCCGGCCAGTTTTATTATTCAGTTACCCTAATCCTTTGACACCCTGATTACCGTTTTACATCAGCTTTTGTACTTTTCCATATATTTTCATGAGTTATATTGTCATTTAGATCTAACAACTCTGAGAAATAAAGTCAGTAGACTAGGGTAATTTCTTAATTTAGCTCTGGTTATAATTGTAAAAAAGTTGAACCCCACCCTCCTAAAAGAAAAAAAAAATATGGCATATTCAAGTTTAGTTAAGATGCTTATAACAACTTCATATTTTACCCAGCTTGCTAAGTACACATAGGAGAAATCCACTGTTATCAACTCTAACAAAGGTAGCTTTCTTTGTATGTTGCAAACCTATTTTCTTGCTTAGAGTATTAACACTGCTTGTTGATTTAGCAAAGGGCATGGTGGGGGGTTACAGGGCAGTTGGTGATATTCAGAAGGATGCTATGGTTTGCTACAGCCTGTTTCGAGAAAGTGACCAGGTTCACAGGATAGGATCATCACTGGTACCAAGCTAAGAGCTGTCTTTAAAGCTAAAGTGGGCAAACCATGCTCAAAGTATCCACTCCACAGTCACTTCAGCTTCAGTCTTTTATATCCAGAGGGTTTTTGTGTTTGTTTTCCCCAAGAATTCTCTTTTTTAAACAGGATGAACCAGCAGATGAGGTCATAGTTTTATCAGCAGACATGCTGATGATCAGTAACAATCACGAGTTTCATTCCAGAGCTATTTAGTGAACAAGAGCAGGACACTCTAGGGAGAGCTGGAGAGTGAAGTAGATCTAGACTCCTGTGCCCATCCCCACGGAGCCCAGAGTCTAACCAAGAGAAGAAATAAGTATGCCTGAGATCAGTAACACATCAACAACAAAGTCCATTGTCTTCTGAGGCTCAAAATATTAACACATTCCGTTTGTTTGGGAGACCAGGGAAAATTCCTCAGTAAAGATAGCATTTGAGATGTGGAGAAGCTCAGTGAAAGTCTGATGAAGAAAGAGTACAAGTGGACTTCCCTGGTGGTCCAGTGGTTAAGAATCCGCCTGTCAATGCAGGAGACACAGGTTCAATCCCTGATCCCAGAAGATTCCACATGCTGTGAGGCAACTAAGCCCATGAGCCACAGCTACTGAAGCCTGCATGCCTAGAGCCTGTGCTCTGCAGCGAGAGAAGCCACCACAACCAGAAGCCCTCACATTGCAACAAAGAGTAGCTCTCTGCTCCTGGCAACCAGAGAATGCCTACATGCAGTAACAAGGACCCAGTGCAGCCAAAAAAATTAAATAAATTTTTTAAAGAAGAAATCCTGACTGAGTGGTCTAATTAAAAAAAAAAGTACAATTGACACAAAATTGCAGGGAAAATATCAAGTGATCTTATGTAGCTAGATTATAATAGGGTGAATGAAGCAACAATGATAAATACCAATTACTGAAGCCCAGCTATGAACTCAAAGATTTCCATGTATTATATCTAATCCCTAGGAAAAGGCTATCTATACAGATGGCATCCATGGTGCCAGGTCCATGGTGCCAAGCTAAGTGGGTTCATCTTTCATCTGCAGAGTAGGGAGCTACATACACAGAGCTTCAGATTAGAAGGAATTTACTCTGACAGCATAAGAGGTAGTAAGACAAGTTAGGAAATTATTGTATTATTCTGGGTAAAAGGTAATAAAAGCCTGAAGTAATGAAGGAGCAATGGAACCAGAAAGGGGAAAGAGTATGAGATGGTTGTGGGCGGTTTAGTCGCTGAGTCGTGTTCAACTCTTGTGACTCCATGGACTGTAGCCCACCAGGCTCCTCTGTCCATGGAATTTCCCAGACAAGGATACTGGAGTGGGTTGCCATTTCCTTCTCCAGGGGATCTTCCCAACCCAGGGATGGAACCCCCATCTCCTGCACAGCAGGCGGATTCTTTACTGCTGAGCCACCAGGGAAGCCCAGAGTATGAGACAGAAAACAGAAAAATAAGAGTTGGGGATTGACTGTGGAAGATGAGGTTGATATTTGAGCAGGGCCGCAACAGAGAGCAACATCAGCAACATCACTAGGAAACAGGCAGAGGAACACTGGCAAGGGATGAGATGATGAATTTACTTCTCAACACACAAAGCAGAGGTGCCAACAGAACATCGAGACTACAGAGTCTAGCAGGCAGGCAAAATCTGGGGCCCCAGGTCTAGAGATCTGAGTTCATTTATCAGTGAGAAGAGAAGAAGCTTCTAGGGGGATGAGGGATTATGCAGAATCTGAGATCAGTGTTTCATAAAGGATGGGCTTAAGGAGCTATTAAAACTGCAGTTTTCTTGGGCTCCACCCAGACCCACCAAATCAATTTCTCTGAGTAGAGCTCAGGAATCTGGATTTTTAATGAGCTCCTCAGTTGACTCTTATATTCTGAAGTCTGAGAATTACTGCCCGCATAGCCACTGGGCTACCCCTGACCTAAATCACAATGGCTGGTGCTTGAGTCAAATAATCTATATTTTTTAAAATGCCCCAGGTAAATCTAATGCAGAGGAATCACAGAACATGCTGTGGGAAACAAAAAGGGCTGGGGTGAGGAGGAACAGAGATCCTGTAAGTAGGAAGAGACATCTCTCTGTGCCTTAGTTTATTCATCTATAAAACTAGAAGAACAGAGTTGTTATGAGGATTATATAAAAGAACATTTGAAAAATCCTGCTTCTGCCTCTTCCTCATTTGAAATAACGTGATCTTCATCATTTCCCCCTGGACAGCCACTGATTTTCCTGTCTTTGACTTCCCTCCTCCACCTCATACTTCAAAAAGAAATAACTGCATCCATTTCCTGAAAAGTCACCATCACTGGTTATCCACCACAACAGAAAAATATCAAAACTTTTGAATTTGGCATCAAAGCCTTCCACAATAAGACAACAAACTATCACTTGGCCACAACACTTTAAATATTGCAATTTCTTGGTCTCTGCCTCTGCAGAAGCTGTTTCTCTCTGACTATAATAAACAACAATATTCAACAAATATTAGTTGGGCACCTACAATATAGTGGACACTGTTCTAGGACTGGGGAGACAATGGAGAATAAAAACACAGACAAGCTCTGCCCTGGTGGAGTTGATTCCAATAAATAGAAAGCATTAATCAAATAATCACACCAACAAACACTAACTTCAACCATGGATAAGGGCAGTTAAAGGAGAGGGACATGGAATTGAACCAGGCTCTGCCCCAGGGAAAGCATCTCCTCTCTCACGCCCAGCCTTGAATACTCCCTCTCCTGCTTTCTTTGTCAACTGTACCTTTTTTCTCTATGAGACTCCATTTTGACTCCCCAGAAATCTGTCTCCTGCTCTCCATGACCCTTTCATCAGTGAACATGAACTACCTCTCCTTTCTGGAAAGTTTATCTCATATCTGTCATCACCAATTGCCACTGACACCACTACAGTTCAGGATTTTGATTACCTCTTACCTGAACCGATGCAATAACTTTCCTTTTCTCCAGTCCATCTAGCACACTCCTGCCTGATCTAACCTAAAAAGTTTTTTTTTCTCCCCTTCTTTTAAAAACAGCTCCTGCTCAGAAATCTTCAGGAATTACCCCCATTGAATCTGAATTTCTTAACTTGGTCTTGAAAGTCTTCCCAGATGCAGGGCCCTTAATTAGCTCTCCAACCTCACCTCCCACCATCCCCAACTGTGACTCCTTTCTTTGTCAAACATTTACTGAATAGAAGGATCTGCCACCCCCAAAGTCTTCCGTGAAGAACTGCATGTTCCAAAAACAGCCACAGCAATATTCCCAGTTTTGCTTGCACCTCCAAAACCTAGCCTCCACTATCAAGAGCTGCAGACCATTTCCTCTCTCTTCAAAATTGAGTGGGTCTCAATGAGGCAGAACTGGCCCCACCTGGCAGGCTCCATGTTTTCTCTCAAATATATGTATAAATAAATACACATATAAAACTGACCCTTGAACAACATGGGTTTTAACTGCCCAGGTCCACTTATATGTGTTTTTTTTTCCCCCAATAAACAGTGCTACAGTGCTACACAGTCTGCTGTTGGTTGAATCCTCAGATTTGGAACCACCAATACACAGGGCCAACTATAAAGTTGTATTCAGATTTTTGACAGAGAGAAGGGTTGCTGCCCCAACTGCTTGTTGTTCAAGGGTCAATTGTGTGTATCAACACACACACACAAATATATTACAAACTTGCTTACCCAGTACAACCTACCCACCATCCTGTGAGGAAGACCATGCCAATGGAGAGGACCTGTGTAGGTGTTCTGTGCAATAGTCCCAGTTAAGTGGCCAGCCAGCATAACTGCCCAATATGTGAGGGAGTAAGCCTTCAGATGACTCAGCAGGTAGCCGTGGGGCTAACCTGGCTGAAGCTGAGTGGAACAAAAATGTGATATACCCACCCCACGTGACTCAAACTGAAGATTCAGGAGCAAAATAAGAGAAAGTTGAAGGAAATGGCAACCCACTCCAGTATTCTTGGCTGGAGAATCCCATTGACAGAGGAACCTGGTAGGCTACAGTCCACAGGGTCGCAAAGAGTCGGACACGACTGAGCGACTTCACTTTCACTTAAGCTCTAAGGTGAAAGTAGCACTAGGTAGGCAGAACACCTCCACGATAACCTTGCCATGAAAGTGATCCTCTGCCTCCTCTGTGCTCCTGTTGTCCTTTCCTCGCTAAGTCACGTTGGACTCGTGCAGCTGTAGCCTGCCAGGCTCCTCTGTCCATGGGTTCTCCAGGCAAGAATACTGGAGTGGGTTGCCATTTCCTTCTCCAGAGGACCTTCCCCACCCAGGGACTGAACCCGGTCTCCTGCATTGGCAGGCGGATTCTTTACGACTGAGTCACCAGGGAATGGGACAAGGAAATGGCAACCCACTCCAGTATTCCTGCCTGGAGAATCCCGTGGACAGAGGAGCCTGGTGGGCTGCTGTCCATGGGGTCACACAGAGTCGGACACGACTGAAGCGACTTAACATGCATGCATGCATTGGAGAAGGAAATGGCAACCACTCCAGTATTCTTGCCTGGAGAATCCCAGGGACAGAGGAGCCTGGTGGGCTGCTGTCTATGGGGTCGCACACGGTCAGACACAACTGAAGCGACCTAGCAGCAGAAGCAGCAGCACCAGGGTATCCCCTATGCTCCTGTAACATGGGGCATGTTCTTCCGCTATTGCTAACCTCTGGCACACTTAGAACAATGCCTCACATGGGCATCGACTCAAATGGGAGGCGCTCAAATGAGCATCAACTGCGTGAAAATTTCACAGAAGAGCCCAAGAACCCTCTGAGAAATGAATTCAGTTGGTTAAGTTGGACCAATCACCAAGATAATTGTGATTATCCTCCAAAACGACTGATCAAATTCCATTTTGGAGAAAAGGAGGATACATTGTGTTTCTGAACTAGAAGAAAGGCCCCGTAAACAGGAGTGGGCGGTACAGCACCGTACCGGGCCGGGCAGACCTGGGTCTCTAAGTGTCTGGTGTGGCTCAGGACTGAGCGACTGCGCACGCACGCGGCTCAGGAAGGGCAAAGGCTCCTCTTTCTTCTTTTTTATAAACTAAACGAAGTGCCTTTTCCTACCACGTCTTAACTGCCTTTTCACGACCCCAGATGGTTCCTCCTTCCTTCCTCCGATGTCGGACAATAAAAGCTAAACATTGGCCGAGCGGAAGCGGGGTGCGGGCAGGCATCGAGGCACTGGGAAATGGCTGCTCAGGAAGCCGCCAGGGACCCTGAGGCCGAGCCGCTACCTGCACCGGCGGGAAGTTACTCACTGTAACGCCACCTCGGCGTCGCTAAAGCACTTCACCTGGGCGCCCCGTCCCTCAGCCTTTCGCTGCTGGGCTCTTCTTTCTGCAAACACAACGTGGCACGTGCTGGTCGTGAGCCCTCCACACGCCGGCGTGCGCCCCGCGGGCCCCTAGGCGGCGGCGGCCCCCGCGGCCCGGCCTCGCCCCGGGGGCCGGGTCAGCCCCACCGCCGCCCGTTCAGCCCGGCCCGTCGCGCCGCCGCCGCCGTCTCACTCACTTTCCCGTAGGCGGCGCTTGAACGCGGGGTCGCCACGCCGGTTCCGGTCGAAGTAGATGCAGTAGCCGAGAAAGGCGATGGCGCAACAGGCCGCCAGGAGGCCGAGGACCGTGCGGACGCAGGGCATCTGGCCGCGGGCGTCCCACGAACCGAGCGTTGGGCGCGGGCCCGCGAGCGCGGGGAGCCGGCCGGCTGGCAGGGAGCGTCAACGCGGCGCCCATGCCGGCCTCGGGGCTTCCTGTGCGCTGGGCCGCGGGCGTGAGGAGCGGCGCGTCGACGAAGGAAACCGAGGGTCTGAGAGGATGCCTGTGGGATTCTCACAGTACGGAGTAGTGGAGCTCTGTTCGAATCCAGGTCGGTCGCACTCCAAATTCTGAACCCTTTACCCAAACGCGCCGCACTATCTCAGCTCAGACACCCATCCAAGGCAAATCACAGTATGCGGGAATCTGGTTATCTGCGGGAACCGATCCTCCTTTGGTCTCTGTTCCCTAAACTGCAAATTTGAGCCGTAACTCTGGTCATCTCTTAGTTCAGAGTACTGCCCGCCGAACACCTGGACACTAGTCCGTACTCCCCAACCGCGTCTGCTTTGTCACCCGAAGGAACCCAGCAGTCTAAAGTACCCAACCACCTTAGCTCAATAGCAGGAGCAAAGAAGCGTGTTGAGGTAATAATAATACTAACAGCAACAACAAGAATAAGTTTAGCCTAGAAAAAGCTTGTGAAAGTTGCTCAGTCATGTCCAGCTCTTTGTGACCCCATGGACTGTCGCCCGTCAGGCTTCTCTGTCCATGGGATTCTCCAGGCAAGAATACTGGAGTGGGTAGCCATTCCCTTCTCCAGGGGATCTTCCCGACCCAGGGATCAAACCTGGGTCTCCCGCCGTTGCAGGCAGATTCTTTACCGTCTGAAACGTTAGTAGTTTGCTAGTCTGGGCCGGACCTGACAGCGAAAGGTTCCAGAGCAGAATCAACTCTGAGAGACCCATGACACTTAACTAGCCTAGATGCTTCTCTGATACTTGCCTTATTCAGAAGACATAGCAAAAAGGAGGTAAGACTTTATCCCAAATACAAGTTTTGATTTTTACACTAAACCCAAGAGAAGGCATAATCTAGGTAAAAACCTAGCTTTATCTTTTTTTTGCTTGGTTGGTTATTCAGCTGCTACTCACGGGTTACTGATGTTACTAGTATGTGCACAGCAAGGTGGTCATCTCTGCTGTGACTTCCATTGGGGCTAAGCAGCAGCCCATGCCCTCACTATTTAAAAGTTAGTCACATGTAGGTAGTTTCCTTGCATACTGCATGTTTCTTCCTGTAACTCAGTCTTCTATTTAGAAGCTTGGGCTGTTGTCAAAACCTGATTACAAACACAAACAAAAGGTAGCACCAGCATCCAGTGTTACTGGTGATCTGCTAGTGATTTTTAGTTTAGAATCTTGGTGATGGATTTAATCCAGCTCCAAACAATCTTTTTTAGGCGGACTGCTCTCGTCTTCTAATAAAATCATTCTCCCCTGTCCCCCTTTTCATCCTTCACTGAGCTCATAGCTAATCCTTGTGGTACATGGAGAGGGTTGGCAGCACAGAAACTGTTGGAGACTAGCTGGGTGTTCGTACTAAGTCACTTCAGTCGTGTCTGACTCTTTGCGACCCCATGGACTGTAGCGCACCAGGCTCCTCTATCCATGGGATCCTCTAGGCAAGAATACTGGAGTAGGTTGCCATGCCCTCCTCCAGGGGATCTTCTGGATCTGGGGATCAAATGCACGTCTCTTATGTCTCCTGCATTGGCAGGCAGGTTCTTTACCCCTACCACCACCTAGGAAGGCCAGCTGGGTGTTCGGGGATAAAGTAAACAGTGACATGTAAAGGTAGGAGAACTATTAAGGCAAATAGAAATAAACAGCTCACTGAAGTTGAACTGCCACAGAAACCATGCTGTAAAGTAATTGAAAATTTTTCAAGCAAGTCTCTATGGTAAGGGTAGATTTTTCTTCTCAAACATAGACATCACTCTTGCTAATTTGGTGATGAGAATTCAAGTACAGCTTTTTCCAAATTGAGATAAAGTTAATAATTGTCCCCAAAGTATGGTTTTATAATGGATGATAGATCTTTTTTAAAACAGCTTTATTGAGGTTATAATTGATATACAATAAATTCCACATATTTGAAGTGTACAATTTGATGCATTTTGACATATGCATGCATCCACTCAACTATCACCAAAATCAAAATAATAATCATATCCATCAGCCCCAAAAGTTTCTTTGGTTCCCTTTTTTAAATCTGTTCTTCCACTCATCCTTCCCTGCCTCCGCCATCATCCTCTGCTTTGTCACTACAGTTTGCATTTTCTAGATTATTATATACAGCTGACCCTTGAACAGTGTGAGGGTTAGAGGTGCCAATTCTCTGCATAGTCAAACATTGTATAACTTAGTGTTGGCCCTCTGTGTCTGTAGTTCCACATCCTCAGATTCAACCAACCTCAGATCATGTAATACTGGAGCATTTACTAATGAGAAAAATACATGTAAGTGAACCCTGGCAGTTCGAATCCATGTTTTTCCAGGGATAATGCTATATGGAATCATACAATGTGTTCCCCTTTTATGTTGTCTGGTTTCTTTCAGTCAGCATGATTTTGAGATCACCCATGTTATTTTAACAATGGTTCATTTTTATTGGTACATAGTATTTGATTTGTGGATATACTACAGTTTGTGTAACCATTCAACTGTTGATGGATATTTGGATTTTTTCCAGCCTGGGGCTATTACAATTAACACTGTCAGAGTTACCTACTAGTCTAGTGGTTAAGAATCGGTGCTTTCACTGCTATGGCCAGGGCTCACACCCTGACTAGGGAACTAAGATCCTGATGCGGTGTGGCCAAAGTTAAAAAAAAAAGAAAAAAAAAAGACTGGCACTTGAGTCAATTCAGTTCAGTCACTCACTCATGTCTGACTCTTTGTGACTCCATGGACTGCAGCACACCAGGCTTCCCTGTCCTTCACCAACTCCCGGAGCTTGCTTAAACTCATGTTCATCAAGTCGGTGATGCCATCAAACCATCTCATCCTCTGTCGTCCCCTTCTCCTGCCTTCAGTCTTTCCCAGCATCAGGGTCTTTTCAAATGAGTCAGTTCTTCACATCAGGTGGCCAGAGTATTGGGAGTTTCAGCTTCAGGATTAGTCCTTCCAATGAATATTCAGGTCTGATTTCCTTTAGGATGGACTGGTTAGATCTTCTTGCAGTCCAAGGGACTCTCAAGAGTCTTCAACACCACAGTTCAAAAGCATCTATTCTTCGGTATCAGCTTTCTTTATAGTCCAGCTCTCACATCCATACGTGACTACTGGAAAAACCGTAACTATGACTATACGGACCTTTGTTTGCAAAGTAATGTCTCTGCTTTTTAATATGCTGTCTAGGTTTGTCATAGCTTTTCTTCAAAGGAGCGTCTTTTAGTATGGCTGCAGTCACCATCTGCAGTGATTTTGGAGCTCAAAAAAATAGTCTCTCACTGTTTCCACATTTTCCCCATCTATTTGCCATGAAATGATAGGACCGGATGGCAGGATCTTAGTTTTATGAATGGTGAGTTTTAAAGCAGCTTTTTCACTTTCCTCTTTCACCTTCATCAAGAGGCTCTTTAGTTCCTTTGCTTTCTGCCATTAGAGTGGTATTATCTGCATATCTGAGGTTGTTGGTATTTCTCCCAGCAATATTTATTCCAGCTTGTGCTTCATCCAGCCCAGCATTTCACATGATGTACTCTGCATATAAGTTAAATAAGCAGAGTGACAATATACAGCCTTGACATAATCCTTTCCCAATTTGAAACCAGTCTGTTGTTCCATGTCCAGTTCTAACTGTTGCTTCTTGACCTACATACAGATTTCTCAGGAGGCAGGTCAGGTGGTCTGGGATTCCTCTCTTTAAGAATTTTCCCGTTTGTTGTGATCTGCACAGTCAAAGGCTTTGGCATAATCAATAAGCAGTAGTAGATGTTTTCTGGTATTCTCTTGCTTTTTCAGTGACCCAATGGATGTTGGCAATTTGATCTCTGGTTCCTCTGCCTTTTCTAAATCCAGCTTGAACATCTGGACGTTCACAGTCCATGTACTGTTGAAACCTTGCTTGGAGAATTTTGAGCATTACTTTGCTAGTGAGATGAATGCAATTGTGTGGTAGTTTGAACATTCTTTGGCATCGCCTTTCTTTGGGATTGGAATGAAAACTGACCTTTTCCCGTCCTGTGGCCACTGCTGAGTTTTCCAGATGTGCTGGCATATTGAGTACAGCACTTTCACAGCATCATCTTTTAGGATTTGAAAATGCTTAACTGGAATTCCATCACCTCCACTAGCTTTGTTTGTAGTGATGCTTCCTAAGGCCCGCTTGACTTCGCATTCCAAGATGTTTGGCTCTGGGTGAGTGATCACACCGTCGTGGCTGTCTGGGTCATGAAGATCATTTTTTGTATAGTTCTGGGTGTTCTTGCCACTTCGTTTTAATATTATGTATTCCTTAAATATTTGGTATAATTCACAGTAAAGCTGGACCTTGAGTTTTACTTTGTGGGAAGGTTTTTAACATTAGTTCCATTTGATAAGTGTTAATCTGGTTATATATTTATTAAGTGAATTTAGATAATTTATGTCTTTCAATTTTTCCATTTCATCTGAGTTGCTGAATTTATTAGCATAGAGATAGTCATAGTATTCCTCTATTATCCCTATAATAGCTGTAGACAGTCTGCAGCAATGCCACTTTCTCACTCCTGATATTGGTGATTTGTGTCTTCTATTTCCTTTCTGATCAGCCTGGCTAGAGGCTTATCAATTTTAAAGATAGTTCTTCATTTTTGAAGTCCATTACTGGCAAATTGAGTCTTTTGTGCTAAAATCATACTCCACCAAAGAAAACGTGGTACACGGGAAGCAGTCTATTAATGTTTGTTAAATGAACCGGTGAATGAGAAAAAAAAAAAAACCACGCTGATTTCTGCATGTTAAGCCCTTTTAATATTATTACTCTCTTTTAGACATTACCCATTTCCTTACCTCTTACTTATGTCAGTTATTTAGTACTAATAATATGTAACTCAGCAAAATTGCCAGAGGCCAGGTTAAATGCTTGACGATGTGTTCCAAGATGAAGCTAGAGAGAGGTGAGGCAGGTGACTGGCACTGTATAGAGAAGAAACCTGAGACAATGGAGAAAACAGATGGAGGCTGAAGACACAGTGAATCAGAAAGTATAATAAAACTATAAGGCAGGATTCTTTGACTATTAAACTAGCAACTTATACAGGATGAAAGTATAATAAACTCTAATAACAAGAAATGAAGATCACATAAAATCCTAATTCAGGAGTGACTACTCAAAGTTGTTAACAGTAAAATTTTCAATTTAATAGCATCAGTATTTCAAAAAGGTATTTGAGAACCGTTCAGATATTAGAGGAAAAGGTTACATAAATTAGCTTAGGTAAATAATGAAGAATAGGATTTCTGTTTATACTCAACATGGAGAAATGACATACTGGACCTATTTTACCTGTGTTAGCAGGAAGATCTTAAGATTTCTGGTCAGATGAATGAACCTCAAAAGGGTCATAACATATTTTGATGGGAAAAAGCACAAATCTCTCCTTACTTTGACCAGGCTAAAAAAAAACCCACCACTTGGTTAACCTGAGTTCTGAACAAGCCAACCACAGACCTTGGGTTTGGGTTTTCATGTTCCTATGCTTTAGAAGGTTGTTTTATGTTCAGCCTGCACACATTTAAAGGATACACTTTCATTAATTTTCACATATGTGTACACCCATGAAATTTACAACCATAACCACCAGATGTTTCCTTGGCCCCTTTGTAATCTCTTCTCCCAGATCACCCACTCCACAGCCCCTACAAAGTTTCCAGGAACCCAGTGATTTGCTTTTTTGTCACTATAGATGAATACGTATTTTCTAGAATGAATCATAAAGTATGTATTCTTTGTTGACTGGCTTCTTTCACTCAGCTTAATTGAGTCAACTAAGTTGTTGCCTGTCTCATCTATTTCATTTTATTGCTGAGCTGTTTTCCATTGTATGGATATACAATAATTTATTAATCCATTCACCAGGTGATAGATATTTGGGTTATTTCAAGTTTTTGTTACTTTGTATGGACATGTTTTCATTTCTCTTTGGTAAGTTTCCAAGAATTGAATAGCTGGGTCATATGTTGAAATTTTCCAAAGTAGTTGTACCATTTTGTATTCTCAGTAGCAGGGTGTAAGAGCTCGAGTTCTTCTGCATCCACCCCAACACTTGGTATGGTTAAGGAGAAATTATGGGGTCTGAAATTCTCCTTAATAGGATTTATAAGCTGAAGATGGGCAAATCACTTGACCTTTCTAAATATCACAACTATTAGAACTGCTAAAAAACAAAAACACCTGACAATATCTAGTACTGGCAAGGATTTAGGGCAACTGAAATTTGTGTGTTGCTGGTGGAAATGCAAAATGGTACAGTCATACAAAACTTCCTCTTAAGTGCTTACCCAAGAGAAATGAAAACTTATGCTCAAACAAAAACCTGTATGTGAATATTTATAGTGGCTTTATTCATAATTATTCCAATTTCTTGTCATAGAGAAGTTTTTAATTTTAATGCAGTTAGATTTAGTTTTTAATTTTAATGCAGTTAGATTTAGTTTAGGTTTAAGGATCAAAGAGAATTTCTAAGAGCAGTTAGCTATTGATGGGAAAGGTGTCCTATCAAAGGAATACTACCAGTTAAGTCTGTGTTCCTAACTGCCTTAAACTAGCTCTATTATAGGGCTAATTGTGGAGATAATGACTGCATCACTGAAATTGGTTCATTTGAATTTCAGATAAACAGAATTTTTATGTGTGCCATGTGTAGTCACAAAGTCATGTCCGACTCTTTGCAACCCCATGGACTGCAGCCCGCCAGGCTCCTCTGTCCATAGGGATTCTCCAGGCAAGAATACTGGAGTGGGTTGCCATGCCCTTCTCTAGAGGATCTTCCCAGCCCAGGGATCGAACCCAGGTCTCCCACACTGCAGGCAAATTCTTTACTGACTGAGCTACTAGGGAGGCCCATGAGATGTACTAAAAAATGATTTGAATCAGATTGTTTTATTAAATAATGTAACTTAGCCTTGAGAAGAAATCCAGTTACTTATTATGTAGAGTACTCATTTATTATATCTATATGGAAGTTATCTTAAGTTTTTCAAACGTAAAACTTTTCAAGGTGAATTTTGTGTGGTGCAAATTATAGAATGAAGATGACTTCATAATTATGTTAATTACAAATTCCAAAATTAGAAACACTGTTCTTATTCTATTTAAAATCTTTCAGTATTCACTAATGATGAATGCTATGACATACTGTACTTTTCCTGTAATGGGATAAAAATGTGTAATTACGTGAGAGTAATGGAAAAGGAAAGAAGAAACAAGAAGAGGAAAAAGAACTCATCAGCTTAAGGATATTTTTTGGAGATTAGACTGCTGAACAAGTTTTACACTTTTCGAATATTATTTTTAAATCACTTTATGAAAAGAACATCAAAGACAACTTTTAAATGTCTGACTTTGTGCATAAGCATCATTAGTAAAAATACAATGGCAATTCAAATCTTAATTTAAGTAAACATAGTTTTGACCATCTTACTACATATTAGGAGCTGGACCAGGCACTTTGTGGGATACTCCTGTGACTGAGGAGTACTTAGGGAACTACACATCTAATAAGGTAGAAAGAAACGTGCATAAACAAATGTAATGTACAAGGTAAGTTGTCAAGAAAATATTAAAGATTGACCATGTTATACAAGCATAAAGGAGAGTGATATTCTGGGGGTAGTTAAGAAGTAAGCAAAGGCTTCCTGAAAAAGTGGCTCTTAAAATAGTTCTGAATACGTAGGGATGAGAGTTGTGGGGGGAACAGAAGCAGCAAGAGGCAGAGATGGGCAAGTATATAAGACTTGGGCAGTGCCTAAATAGCTCTGCTTGACCTGGCTCCTGCCTCTTCTGCTTCAGCTCTGTTCTCTTACCACCAGCTTCTCAATGTGCCTGAGCATTTTACTTTCCATATTTTTCCTCCTATTTGTCTAATCAATTTATAATCCTCACTGGGGCTCAGTTTTACTGTTGCTTTCTCTACAAAGCCTCCCCAGACCACCTTTGCCTTTGGACTCTGTATCATTTTTCTCATGGCACGCCATAACTTCATATAATAAGGCCAGTAGATAAGAATTACATAGGGTTAACTGTTTAACAAAGAGCTCATTAGATTATGCAGTCCACAAATACAGGGGCCTTTTTCTGTTATGTTCACTGTTTTGTCTCCTGGGCCTTAGCACAATGCCTGGGACATCAAAGATACCCGATAAACTGTTGATGAATGAATTCAAATAATTGTTTTTATGTGTGGTTGAATTCAGAGCTTCAAAATGCTTACACGATGCTGACAGCTGTGTTATACTACAGGGCTTATAAGAAAGGTATATAAGGCAATTAATAGCACAATGCTATTAATAAAGATTTCCAATTTAAAGTAATTCTGTAGAAGACAGAGCATGTATGTGCTAAGTACAAATATTTTAGTGAAGAACAGGAAAACCAGAAATTTAAGAGTAAAAGCACACCTGGAATATTAAAACAGAAATCTCCATAATCTTCAAAAAAGTTGATTTTATAGATAGCACCTTTCACTTTAGATATTAAAGAGTACCTTTATTTTTTTTTAGTCATATAGAAGAGCTATCAACTCAAAGGTTAATCTCAAAATATGGTGAATGTTTAAATTTAATACCTCATCAATACTCTTTCAAAATTCAATTACTTTCATAGTCCTTTCTGGCCACTGGCCCCAATAAAAAGATTTTAACAGTGTTCATGTACTCATTCAACGAATATATAATTTTGCTCTCTGTAGCAAGCTCTCAATACTTCATTACCAGATTTATATGGATTAGAAAGGACAATATTCAAGCTGATAAATCATTAAAATATCTAATGTATGAATGTAACGTTGCCTCTTGGTTCCAACTGCATTAGAATGACACAGTTTTAAGATTTTTATAATTAAGTACTAGAAATATTTAATTGTAGAGACTGAAGAATATATAGAATATATTGAATATGCTTTGTTTTGTGAAGTTGGATTTTCCAGCTGTGAGTTACTGGCACTTAGGGAGAAAAAAACAATCACTTAAATGAAAACTGAAAATATAAAGCCTATGTTTAAAACATGGCCTTTATTAATACTGCCCACTGAGCTCCATTTTTATTTTACATTGAAATACTTCTGCTTTGCAAAGAAAAGACAGAAAAGTGCATTTTACAAGAGTACTTTTTTTTGTTTTTAATTCTCTGCGAAAATGGAAGGAATCTGAATCACAAGTTCACAATGTGGTAAAATGAAATTCAGAAACAATGATTTCAGTAATGCTATGCCATCACTAGTGTTTGGCTCTGACTTTGTTCTTGTAAATCAGATCCTGATATACAGTCTAGAGCATCTAGGTTATTACTCTACAGCATATTAAACACAGAAAAGGAGGTTTAAAAAAAACCCCTTTCAATGTACAAACATGGATTTAAAAACTGATTTTAAAAAATCACCTTTTTACATAATGTATATGGCAAAAATGCTTTAAATACATGATTTTGGAAGAATTATTTACAAAATGTATCAGTCTGTGAAACAATTCACAAACAAAGCATACATAATTGCTTTACTTAGTTGTCGCATCTCAACTTTGGGAGATATAAATTTATTCGGCAGTATAGCAAACATAAAAACTGTGACAAAATATCTTAAGGGCAACCAAAAATTTGATCCTCAAAATGGTTTAAATACTAGGACTGCCAAAGTTCCTAAACAAGGACATACTTTAATGATCCAGATGCCCATTTATATAGTTCTACGCTGTTTGAAGGACTGAGACAGATTCCCTTCAATACAGGCAAAGCCGCTGGATGCAACCTCCTGTAAAAGGGACAGCTGAGAGCTATTGTCATTTGAAGAGTGAATTAACCTAGAATTGTCTTTTTTTCAATTTTATTAATATTTTAAAAAATACATAAAAATACAACATCCAATGTCTGAATAAATATATTTAACAAGTTGCAAGATAATACCTTATTTTACACAAAATTTTCAGCTTTAGAAATCTTGTTAAATAACTTCATTGTTGTTATATATTTCATTTTTGTTTTTTTGTAACAAAATAAAAACTCTGAAATTACATAGAAAAAAGACAAAATATTTTTGTCAAGGGATAAGATAGTCCACTGAAAACTTATTCACAATTCCACTGTAAACATTAATAAACATTAAAATATTTGCATAATTGTGTGCTCAAAAATCCTATAAAAAGTGGAAGACTTATTACAACTGTAGTTTTCAGTCAACTACACTTCCTTTCACAATTTATTTTGTCCCATTTACACCTTAAACCTGGGCACACTGCTGAACATATACTTTGGCAGTTCTAAATAGCAAGTGCTTCCACAAAAATAATAAAACCAACAACAATTAAAAAAAAAAACACAACATAAACCCCCTACTCACCAAGTGTTCAAATACATCTCAGTGAAAGTGCAGCAGTAACTGTTTAGCTGGATAATATTTTGATGTTTATCATGTGCACTTGCTTGTCTATGATTTCTCTAACACCTGAAAGCTTTATTATATGATTTCAAATTTGCTAAGTGCCCTTTTTCTATCTTCACAAGAAAAAAATGAAACAAAATCATAAAGGAAAAATTATGACAAATACGGCAGGCTGCCTAAACTTCAGTTACTAATCAGCTTATTTTTTGCAACAGAAAAAGAGAAAAGAGAAGGGAGTAGATACAATCCAGCCTTGAAAAGTGGACAGGATATACTTAGCAATGTCAAGCCAGTTGAGTGCTCTCTGTGGTTGTATTCAGGGTTTGGGGATTTATGTCCATGGCAGCAAACTGCTGGGAAGGCAGAGAAAATGTTTATCACCTGCATTCTACAGCAAGTACGTTTTGTGGGGGAGATGACGAAGAGGGACTCATTCCAGTGTCTGATGAAGCAGATGACATGGAGGCTCCGGCATGAGACACTGTGGAATCAAACAACCTACATTAGAATGGAAAACTATCACACACAGATACCCAACCACTGGCAAATTAGAAATAAATTTCTTGACATTATTCACTTCCGTTATAGTCCTCTCAAATGGTGCATGAAGGAACTAACAACAGCAAAAATTTTGTTTGGCTTAACTGAGTGGAATCAGTCTCTAATCACTAAGTAACTGAGTTCAAAAAAGGCACCATAAAACACAAAGACTAGGTATAAACTCTTAAATTCCTACTTGAAAGATCCCTGAAAGAAAATCACCTCGTCCCCAAATCAGAAACAAGATCAACCTGAGGTAAGTTTTCACTGTAGCAAATTCCTGCCCTTCTCTGGGTTATAGGACCCTAAAAGAATTCCCTCATCCTAGAAAATTTCTTGTAACCAGCTAACCATTGGCTTCCTATCTTTATCCTGTCCCAATATATCTGATGGACACAAGACTTGCATAAGCAAAGAGCAGTAATCTAGATCAGGTATCAGAATCATGGGATCAGGATGGAACTGTGGCTGAGTGACTAGAAAAAACCCAATTGACTTTAACACAACGCTCCAGAAGCATGGATGAAAGATCACTATTCTATGCCTCAGCTGCTTTGCCATTTTTTAGTTTACACTTCTTTGCAGAGCTCTATCCTTTGCCAATCTTTGCCCAATTATTCCTATTTTACTGGAAGTTTTAATTTTTATTTAGGTATACCTCCCTCAGTGTGTGTACTGTCAATATATTTAACTCATTACTACAAATTCCAACATGTATGCTAGAAGTCACTCCATGTCTCACTTTAATAACTCACTTCACACACACACAAATTAGAAGAATCAAAAAACAGAAGAAGACCGTAAGAAAATTATATTCTTGGTTGTCTGAAACTTGTATGACCTTTAGGAAACTCAAAGCAACTGAAAGTTCTCTGAAGAAAGTTCCATCTGTTGATTTGCTCTTCTTGTGTTTAAAAATTCTGTAATGACTTCTTGCTATTTCTTTTTTCAAGAAAAGGACAAACATGGAAAGTCAGTATCTTTCCTTTTGCTCCACTGTATTTCCAGGAATTGAGAACTGCTGGACTTGGAGGTGAATACTTCAAGACCACATATGATACAGGCCATTCTATCAGTAATTCATCCCTTAAGTGCCACAGATAGAAAACATCTCTCGAGATGGGCAGGCCTATCAGGTAATATATTTTTTTTTTTTTTCCTTAAAGGGACATCCCTTCTAGAGCCCTCCCCTACTGTTCTATCCTATTTCTGAAATAGCTGCTTTGTAGGCTTGCTATGCAGTAGTCATTCTAAGGCTTCCATTCACCATCATCTTGAGATTTTCCTTATTGTTTTCCTATGTGGGATTCCTTCTTTGCTGGATCTCATGTTATCTTCATAACTTGGCTTCTACTTTTAATGTCACCATCAAGAAATCTGACATGAGAAATCTGATGCTGTTCTGAGGCCCATCTTTCTGTATGTACATTTATATGGTAAAGGGCTTCCCAGGTAGCACTAGTGATAAAGAACCCACCTGCCAATGCAGGAGATGTAAGAGACATGGGTTCAATCCCTGGGTCAGGAAGATCCCCTGGAGAAGGAAATGGCTACCCTCTCCAGTATTCTTGCCTGGAAAGTCCCATGGGCAGAGGAGCCTATGGTGGGCTATGGTTCCACAGGGTTGCAAAGAGTCAGACATGATTGAGAGAATAATACATATATGGTAAGCTTTTAGAATCTTACCTTTATCCAAAGGGTTCTGAAATTTCATAATTTGCTTTGGTGTGATTCCTGCTCACTTTCCCCCACCCCCATTCTTTATAGAGGTCACAGTGAGTCCTTTCAGTCTTCTAATCCATCTCCTTCAGTTCTGGAAATTTTTCTTAGGTCTTTGATGACAACTTCCTCCTATGTTTATTCAGTGCTCTCTTTCTAGAAATCCTATGATTCAAAAGTTGGATCTCCCAGCCAGATCCTATACTTCTCTTACTCTCTCCTATTATCTTTTTTACTTTTTACTGGTATTTCTCTAGCCTTTTTATCTAATCCTTCTTTTTATTTTTTATTCCTACTACCATATTTTAAGAGATCCTTCATGTTCTCTGAATTTCATTAATAGTCTCATATTCTGGCATCATGGAGAAGGAAATGGCAACCCACTCCAGTATTCTTGCCTGGAGAATCCCATGGACAGAGGAGCCTGGCAGGCTACAGTCCATGGGGTCACAAGAATCAGATAAAACTTAGCGACTAAACCACCACCACATTCTTGTTTCAAGACTGCAGTATCCTTCCTGTAACTCTGGATATTAATTATAGTTGTTTTTATATGGCATGTTGTCCAAGTTCTTTTTTGTTCTCATTTTCTATTTTGGTTTCTGTCTTTATGTAGGGGCTTTCCTCAAACAGCTGGTCTTCACTTCCATATTTAAGTGAAGGAGCATTAAGCTAATCGGTAGCTGTACATGAGGATGTCAGGCTTTTAAATGTTGGACACTGCACATGTAGTGATTGGCAAGGAACTTGGTTTTTGGTTCAGGAACCTCCAAATGCTGGTATCTCTGTTAGATCATTTCTTTTGGACTGACCAGTTTCTTTAGAGGAATCTTTCAGTCTCCTTCCAGGAATGATCATAAGCTTAGTTACCAGCTTTCAGAGAGCTAAGAAGATGAGATCTTTGTTTGGAAAAGGAATAGGAGTCTCATCATTCATTACTGGCAACTTTCACTCAAGCTCCCTCTTTTTGGTTTACCACTTAACCCTCACCTTCAGCTATGGTTGGTTTCCTGAGTCTGTCTATAAGCCTGTTGATCCCTTCCAGCCTCCAATAGCTAAACCTCCTGGGTGTTTTTGTTTGTTTGTTTGTTTTTGGCCAAAGCTAGGGGAAAAGGTAATTTGCTTTACAGAGTGGGATGAAAGGATCCAATTTCTCCTTGCATTTCAACCAGTTTCCATTTTTCAGCCTCACACTTCACATTGCCTTCAGAGCTTTTCTGGAGGGTGATGTAGTATGAATTAGCTTCTCCTTGTTTTGTCCCACTACAAGGATAAACAAGCTTAGGTTTTTAGCATTCTCTCACGTGCTGACATACTGCTGACATTTCTTACTGGTCACAGTCAATCTGCTGTCCCATTCTCTCGTCCTTGTGTGTATAGGGCTTTTAATTTTCTTTATATTATTTTAGTGAGGCCTGGGCTTGGGCAGCCATGAGCATGACAATGTTTAACTAAAGTCAACCCTATACATTTTTAAGGCTTAGCTTAGATGCTACTGTCTTTATGATTATATCAAAGTCATCTCTCCTTCCACCTATATTTGTGTATCCCTCTTAAGACTCTCTCAACACATAGTTCCACTGGACAATAAGACTTTGAGATCGAGGTCTGTATCTCATTCATCTCTGTACTTTCACCACCTGAAAGAAGGCCTGGCATATGGTATATGTACACTAATGTTGTAGAGCTGAAGTATCTTATGCAGTAGTTACTTAGGAAATGACTTACGATCCCAACAAGACAATCTCCTAGAGAAGAAGCCATATGCCTCTTCATTTTGATGAACCCCATAATATATAATGCCTGTTAATAGGCAATCAATAAAATGTCTGTTGAACAGTGAAAGATATTCAGAGGGAGTAGGCTCTTCTTGAGAACCCACCACATTTAGTAAAATCACACACTTTGTAAAACAGCTCACAGTCCCTTTCAAAAGTCTCATTCTGGACTTCCCTGGTGGAGCAGTGGACTGGAGTCCACCTGCCAATGAAGGGGGACACAGGCTGGGTTCAACCCTGGTCTGGGAGGATTCCACATGCCACAGAGCAGTGAAGCCCACACACCACAACTACTGAGGCCGTGAGCTGCAACCACTAAAGCCCCTGTGTCCTAGAGCCTGTGCTCCACAACAAGAAAAGCCACCAGACCAAGAAGCCTGCACATTGCAATGAAGAGTAGCCCCCGCTCGTGGAAATCAGAGAAAGCACACACAAAGCAAAGACGACCCAGCACAGCCAAAAATAAATAATTTTTTAAAAAACATTAAAAACCCAAAAGCAAAAGTCTCATTCTGACTAATTCAGTTGTTGACTCATTTCAACAACAGCAACAAAGAAGAAAACCTAGGAATCTAAAAATAATTTATATACTATATTCAAAAAGTGACAAACCTAAATCTTCTAAAGTGATATGGTATATATTTGAGAAATAGAGGGAAGAAAAATTATAATCAAATTACCTTCTCTGTCTTTCTTTTTTAATCTTTTTCTCCTCCTGTCTATGGTTGCAACTTCAGACTTCAAAGACATGTAATATTTTCTGATTTCCTGTAGTTTTTCTTGGAGAAAAGAGATTCTCTCTGTACTGTTCATATTATCTAATTCATCTAAAAGGCAAAAAAACAGTTACTTTGGATTTAAAAATAATTCTATCAGAAAAAAAAGATGGCAGTTCTTTCAAAACTCTGACTCATAAATCAACAAAAGCTTTATTTATTAAAACCTAATAGTACACAAAATAAGGTTCTATAAAAAGAGAAGACATTAAATTCATGAATAAGATTTCTATATACATCCCAAATTTTAACTAAACATGTATTACTTAATGATATATCACTGAAACAATCAGAGAAGCACAAGAAAACACCCAACATACAGCATCTCTGATTTATAATTGTAGCTGTTCACCCATATAGTGTCTTTGTATTGATGTTTTAGTTATTTCTAAAAGTTTCATCAAGCTGTATAAATCATACATGTCTCATTTCATAGCTGGAGAGCTTTCTCCAGTCAGTATTTATTAAGTTAATATATAAGACACAGATTCTTTCATATTCTTATGATAATAAGATTCTTATGATAATAAGTAGTGATTATTGATAAGGCAATATTTAGGATACCTAAATAAATGAATTTGCTAATTATTATGCCTTGTTTTGACATTTTAAAATATATACCACTTTGTGATATACATTCAAGTTTTCTATAAGCATCTTACTGAGTTGAAAGCTCCATTTATATGTCCGAGGGGATGAATTCGGATGTTTTTCTTTCTGTTTATCTTTTTCTCCATCTTTGATGTGAGGGGATATCCTTGCAGGGGATCGTGCAAGCTTCTGTGGCTTGGATACACTAAGATGCTTTACTGGGGTACATTTACTTGAATTGTCTAGGACAGGAAGATCTTCACTATCACTGCTTTGTCCTAGAAGAAGTGCAGTCACCATCTGCAGTGATTTTAGAGCCTGGGAAAATAAAATCTGCCACTGTTTACAGATTTTCCCCATCTATTTGCCATGAAATGATACGACCGGATGGCAAGATCTTAGTTTTATGAATAGTGAGTTTTAAAGCAGCTTTTTCACTTTCCTCTTTCACCTTCATCAAGAGGCTCTTTAGTTCCTCTTTGCTTTCTGCCATTCGAGTGGTATTATCTGCATATCTGAGGTTGTTGGTATTTCTCGCAGCAACCTTGATCCAGCTTGTGCTTCATCCAGCCCAGCATTTCACATGATGTACCCTGCATATAAGTTAAATAAGCAGGGTGACAGTATACAGCCTTGACGTACTCCTTTTCCAATTTGGAACTAGTCTGTTGTTCCATGTCCAGTTCTAACTGTTGCTTCTTGACCTGCATACAGGTTTCTCAGGAGGCAGGTACGGTAGTCTGGTATTCCCATCTCTTTTTAGAACAAAAATGACCAAATATCCAAAATAGATTATGAAATGATAAAGTTAAAAAAAAAAAAGCATAGTATTGCCCTATATATGTTTAAAACAAAACATAAAAACAACCCAAAAGGGGACCAACCCAAACTATATATTTATGAAGAAGCGCAAAATAAACACCCAGCTGTTAACATGTATATAATAAAATGTGAGCAGATATTTGGTTGCAAGTCTGCATCCCTCCTGACCAAATCTGCACTGAGAGAGATGCTTTTGGTTTTCATTTAATAACAAATTAGAATTTTTTCTCAACTTTTCTGCTTTATTTCAAAGTCTACACCCTACTTCCACCATATTTACTCTCAAAATCCAACTTTGCCTTCTACTAAAAAGGCAGAGTTGTGGGTTACACACCAAATTTCCCAGCCCCTTCCCTACTGAATCTGTCCGTTTGGCACTTTTTCAGCCTCAAGAGGAGACTGTTAATTCTAGGCAAACTACTATAATATCGTCAGCTATACTCTTGAAACCATTTATTCTCAGCTCCTCTGAAATACCCCAATGTCATTTTATCTTTTCTTCTTTTTTCAGAGTCTACAAACATGCTTAAAGCTTTCCAACCCCTTAGAGAGAGAAGGCGGAGAACGCAATGGCACCCCACTCCAGTACTCTTTCCTGGAAAATCCCATGGATGGAGGAGCCTGGTAGGCTGCAGTCCATGGGGTCACGAAGAGTCGGACACGACTGAATCGACTTAGCAGCAGCAGCAGAGAGAGAAGGAGGGAAGGACAGGAAAACCTCCACCTTTGGCTGGTACCTCTTTCCTTCTCTTTAGGGTCAAATTTCATGAAGGAGAAATTCTTTGTTATCCTGATTTCCATACCTTCTAATCTATCTCCTTCCCATGCTCTTATTAGGGCCCCAACACTATTCACCAACTTCAATGAATACATTTTAATTCCACATAAATCTTCTATCGCATTTGAACCATCTTTCCTATTCAAACTAATAACTGTTTACTGATTTTATCTCTAATGTGCTTCTATTCTCCTCTTCCTGGCCCATTTAAAGGGATATGCCACATAATTCCACTCCTGGTCCTTTTTCTTCTCATTTTACAACTCTCACATAGCAGCTTTATCATCTTGTAATCGTTCAACAACTATCTTCTAAAACCAGACTCTTTTCGAAGCTCCAGAGCCTTATTTCCCTAATACTTGGTACCTCTAATACAACATTCCCTAAAACTCTTCCAACAATCTGCTGCTACTCCTGTATGCCGTATGTCAGTTAACCAGTTTCCTCATATCTTACTCCTAATAATTGAGTCCTAGTGCTTTTTGGGCTTCCCTGGTGGCTTAAATGGTAAAGAATCTGCCTGCAGTGGAGGCCTGGGTTCGATCTTGTGTCAGGAAGATCCCCTGGAGAAAGAAATGGCTACACACTCCAGTATTCTTAGGTTTCCCAGGTGGCACTAGTGGTAAAGAACCTGCCTACCAATGCAAGAGACATAAGAGACATAGGCTCAATCCCTGTGTTGGGAAGATCCCGAGGAGGAAATGGCAACCCGCTCCAGTATTTTTGCCTGGAGAATCCCATGGACAGAGGAGCTTGGCAGGCTACAGCCCACGGGGTCACAAAGAGTTGGACACGACTGAAGCAACTTAGCACACACACACAGTGATTTTATGTCCTAATTCTCTTCATTCATTCCTTCTTTCACTGCCTCAGTTAAGCCAAAAATTCCTTTCAAAAAGAAAAACTGATCATCTCCTCTCTTTTTTCCTTTTTTAACTTTTTACTTTGAGACAATTTTCAAACTTACAAAAAAGATGAAGAATGGTTACTAAAAAATGTTTTTCTGCCATTTGAGGATAACCTGCCCTGCCATATTTGAGTACCTTATAGTGTTTATGTCTTACAAATGAGAACTTTCTCCTTGTTTTAGTTATTTACAAATTAGCCAAAACTTAGCAGTTTAAAACTACATATGTTTAGTATCTCACATGGTTTCTGAGGGTCGGAATCTGGAAGCATCTTGGCTCTGTGGCCCGGCTCAGGCAATCTTGTGGGGTTGCAGCCAAGCTTTTAGCCCAGGCTCTGGTCTCTGAAGACCTGACTGGAGCTGAATGATATGCTCCAGGATGGCTCACTCACATGCCTGTTAGTGAGCATCAGGAACCCTCAGTTCTTGCTGGCTGTAGGAAGGGTATGCTTGGTTCCTTACCATGTGGGCCTCTCCATACACTGTTTGATTGTCCTCCCAACATGGCAGCTAATTTTCCCCAGAGCAACTGATCCAGAGGAAAGCAGAGAGGAATCTGTTGTGCCTTTTATGACCTTCAAGTCATACTCCATCACGTCCACTCTATTTTACTAGTTAAAAGAAAGTGACTAAATACAGCCCATACTCAAGAGGAAGGAACTGGGCTTTACTTCTTGAAGAGAAGCATATCAACACATTTGTGGATGTGTTTTTAAATCCACTACGCTCCTAAACAACCAGATATATTACTGTTGTCTAATCCTAAGACTCCACACAAGTATCTCTGCTGCTGCTGCTGCTGCTAAGTCACTTCAGTCATGCCTGACTCTGTGCGACCCCACAGACGGCAGCCCACCAGGCTCCGCCGTCCCTGGAATTCTCCAGGCAAGAACACTGGAGTGGGTTGCCATTTCCTTCTCCAATGCATGAAAATGAAAAGTGAAAGTGAAGTCGTTCAGTCGTGTTCGACTCTTCGTGACCCCATGGACTATAGCCTACCAGGCTCTTCCGTCCATGGGATTTTCCAGGCAGGAGTACTGGAGTGGGGTGCCATTGCATTCTCAATATTAAACTGCATTACATAAGAAATGCAATAAGCATGAAAAATAACCACAGCTATCTCAGCTCTAAATAAAATTGACAAGCAAATTTTCAGATGAAAAACTAATGGCAAAATTGCTACTTTTCAGAACAGAACAAACCAAATTTAGTTTTAAGCTGACACAGATGATTAGGCCAAAAAACTGCTGAAAGTACTAACACCACACTAAAGCCAGTGTTGCAAAGCACCAACCTGCTCCATTCTTTTCATTTTTGGCTACAGCACTTGTTCGCTTTGGGGTTCGCTTCTGCTTTTTTGCCAATAATCCACTAGTTCCATCACTTGGCCTTTTCTGACCTGAAATAAATGGAAAGAGAGAATTAAGAAAAAAAAATCAAGAGCAAGTATGTTCATTCACCTGCCTACATGAGTTCCCATGTATATGTTTTTTAAAAAGGGTGGGGTAGAGGGGGAGAGGGGGGAAGGAAGGAAGGAAAAAGAGAAGAAACACAGAAGGGGAGGAAGGGAAAAAGAGAAGGAAGGAAGGAGGGAGGGACAAAAGAAGGAAGGGAAGAAGGGTACTTAACAGATCAAAGCTCCTAAAACTCTTAGCATACTAATTTTGAATTTTAACATAAAGACTGATTTTCTCCCTAGGAAGGCCTTACCCTTCTCTCTGCTCTCTCTTTCTTGAACAATTATACTACAGGTACCAGAAGCAACACTGGCTTCAAATCCATTTGCTGATTCCCTCTCACAGAGACCTTCTTGAGATTCTTCAGCAATACTGTCAACTTCAATAGTTATGTCACTCTCACTTTTTATACTTCGAGACTCATCTTGGCTGAGAGTAAGTGGTGAAGCTACTGAAAAGTTATGCTGTACTACAGGAGGTAGGGCAGGTGGAATAGAAACAAGAGAGTTAGATTCAGAGCTTTCAACTACTACGTCCTCAATGCTGGTTTTATCCTTTTCATCCAAATCATCCAAATCTACTTCATGGCAAACCAAGGTTTCTGGCCCAATCAGAGGCATTGCATCCTCTTCTTCCTTTAGCGGAGTATTTACAGTTTCTTCTGCTGGACCATCAAATTTTTCATTAGTCAATTCTTGAACGCATTGGTTTGGCTCTGCTATTAATGATGGCATTCCTTCATTTTCTATTTCAAAGTGTTGTTCAAAATTTAAGTTTTTCATTCCCTCAGATGCAGTGCAATCACTGGTCCTTTCTTGAGATATGCTAGATATGCTATTTGTCATTTCCATTCCGTTCTCAATTCTTATTCTTTTCTCTGGTGATGACTGTCCCAGTATCTTTCGCTTCAACTTTTTTTCTTTTGCACATTGGTCAATTTCATCTTCAGTAGCAGAAGAAAAGTTTTTACTGTCTAATGAAGAAAATTCTAGACTCTGAGCATCTATATGAGGTTCAGTTCCTGCTTCATCCTGGCTAAATGATGCAATTTTTATAATTTCTAAAGAAAGATCTTTTGTCTTGCTTCGTCTTCCCTTTCCTTTAGGAGATTTTTCTGCTTCTTTCTTAACTTCTTCTTGCTCCACTTTATTTCCTAAAATCTGTACTATTTGTTCATTCTCTCCAACTTCTAACTTTAAGGTTTCCAAAGGTTGCATTTGAGTCCTATCATTTTCTTTTAATATATGTGGAGCAGTCTTTGCATTTTCTTCATCTAGCTTATCATCATTTAAATTTTCATTTTTTTCTAATTCTTCTTTAATATCAGGAGAAAGTTCTTCATTCATCAAATTCTTTTCTAAAAGGTCTTCTGTTTCACTATCAGATGAACAGGAGTCTGCAAGAGAAAATATTATATTATACAAGTTTCTACTTAATTACCAATGTAATTTATAATAAAAATTCTGCCAAAGACAAAACTCTTAATCATGTACTTCTGAATACCTCCTTGTCGAAATTTGTCATATAAAATAAACCATATATTTGTGCCAAAAATGAGGGAGAGGAGATCTCAAATAAAACTCTATGTGAAAATATATTACATAGAAAAATATTACTGTCTCAATTCTGTAAAAGAGCTCTTTTCCAATTTTTACTAGTATCATATTTAGGCTACAGTTCTTGCCTGGAGAATCCCAGGGACAGGGGAGCCTGGTGGGCTGCCGTCTATGGGGTCGCACAGAGTCAGACACGACTGAAGTGACTTAGCAGCAGCAATCCTTAGAAATATCAAAGGACTAGTACTGAAATATGAAGTTAACATATGAAGTGGTTTGATTTGAGAGGGTACTGATTAAAATCTGGAATGCCCATTTTATGTCCTTAGAAAGGAGTATGACATTCTACTTAATTCTGAAAAGATGTATAAAAATGAGAAGCTTGAATTCTCAACAATGTAAATATTCCTCTGATTAAGAGAAAGGAAAGTATAGGCCAGTTACCTTTCTGCAAAAGGAACAATTTTCCTTATGTCAGAGAATTTTTTAAATAATAAATAATGTTATAAGATAATATAGAAGTTGTAAAATACAAAAATTCTGCCCACACGGTGCTCATATTCTAAAGTGCAAAAAGGCAAGCTTAAATGTACTTTTTAAGTGAAAAGGTATGTAGTTTTATTTTGTGGTTTAATCATATACAGAATTTAGAATTTTGTGTCATGTTTTTTAAAAAGGTAGTTTTTTACTTTCACTTTTATGAAGCAGTTTAGCAAGAAAATGTGTAATTTTGCAGGCTGTACATGTGCATGCCTCTAAGAGCATTTTCAAATTTGTGGAAATCTTGCATTTGTGTATTACGTCAGCCTTCCAGCAGATGGCAGTAAAGAAGAGGAAAGATGCCCTTTCTAACTTGCACAAAAGCTCCACATGGTGGATTCATGGCAATCCTGTGGTTCAGAAAAGCTTTTTTCAAGGGAGGAAAATTCTTATATGAACATTTACTATGTTCTATGTTCTATGAACAGCAGTGGATTACAGGAGACACCAGTGCATGCTTTGTAGGACAGGGTGGCATACTGGCTTGTTAACCCATGCTCTATTAAAATAGAATATTCCTCTGATATTGACAAGAAAAGGTATTCCTAATTAAAGTAAAACATCACTGAATTTTAAATAAATAGAGTACAGCAAAATAAACATTTTGTTCAAATCAAATTTTGTAATTTAAATCATGTATTAAAAACCTAGATAACTTCCTATGAATTTCTCAACACAACTGGTTTTATTATTTATATGATTGATTTTTTTTTAAAAAAAATCAATGATCCTCAAAATTGAGCACCTTCCATTCCATTTGACAGAGGTGAGCTGTCTGGCATATTGCTTCGAGCACTTCTGGTACCTGATTTTCCGTCACTGTTTGCAGTCTTAGACAAACCATACGGCATGTTAGACGAAAGAGTAGATTTTAAAGGAGGTCGTCCCCGTTTTGACTTCTGCCTCTCCTCATCCCTCTTTTCATCCTTTTCACTGTCTTCTTTGTTCTAGGTTACAACAATAAAATGTATGAGAAATAGTACCTTTATGAAAAATAAATACTCTACTTTGCCAAGGAAAAACTGTAACTCAAAAAGATTAGTTACATCAACTCCTAATCTGTAGTTATGGAAAAATTAAAATTAAATAGTTTTCTAATGTTTTGTCCTTATATGAGTATGATCATCTACAACTTCAACACGGGGACACTGCAATTATATTGGGAAGGTCAGAGTCGGCACATAAGAGAGCTACATACTACTCAGCTCTCCCCTTGTCTCGTACTGTTTCCTGAGGAAAAGAAAGATATGTCATCATCTCTACAGCAAAGGCTGAAAATTGAGGGTGTGGATGAGGATACAGCATATAGCCAATGTATGCTTTAAAACTTAGTATTAGCTTCCAGCATGTAAAAATCAGATTTTACTTCTTAAAAAATACAGTTGTCTTGAGAGAAAAAAAAAAATTCTAAAATCTGGCAAGCCTGAGTCCGCATCCCACAGCAGAGTGGTTAGTTCCGTCCTCTCTAGATGAGGGACATGACCTCTTCTTTGTCACCCTCAGTCCTACTTTACCACTTTTCTAGAGAACCTCATAAGCCTTTGCATTTGAAGGCTATGCCCTAGGGAAGCTGATTTTTACCTTTCCTGAAATAGTGTGGAAATGTGTTCACATTTTTTACTTTTTAGCTTCTGGGACATAAGGGGAAAAGTCACAATTACTTTGAAAGACTCAAAATGACTATATGATAAAACAAGTTTTATAAAAACACAGTATTAATACAATATGGACAATTCCTGTTATCTATCTTAAAGGATATAGCACCTGTATACATACTTTAGCTTTTTTCTTCTGTTTTTTCTTTGGTCCACCTTTGTCCAATGGCCATATTATCCTGTCAGCCTTTACCCATTCATCATACCTTAAAATAAAGCATATATATTTTAAAATTCGCAAGAATACCTTATTTGAAATGTATTCACCAAGTACAAACAACAGTGAGATAGACCGAAGAGGGTTAAGTTCTAGTGGTGACAGAAACGTGAAGGGCGCAGGTGCTAATTTGCTGGTAATGTGTGTGCCAGGTGCTGTACTAGGTGTTTTGTGTACCTGCCACCAACAGGGCTGGAGAAGGCGATGGCATCCCACTCTAATCCTCTCGCCTGGAGAATCCCAGGGACGGGGGAGCCTGGTGGGCTACAGTCCATGGGGTCGCGAAGTGTCAGACACAACTGAGCGACTTCACTTTCACTTTTCACTTTCATGCATTGGAGAAGGAAATGGCAATCCACTCTAGTATTCTTGCCTGGAGAATCCCAGGGACGGCGGAGCCTGGTGGGCTGCCGTCTATGGGGTCGCACAGAGTCGGACACAACTGACGTGACTTAGCAGCAGCAGGGAAGGCAAACTAAACAGATTCAAGGCTGTTTGAACTGCCTTTTTCCCCACAACTCCCACTCATCTGAGCTTAATTAAATAAGCTGATTCTGCACTGGAATTAATTCTAGTAACCAAATAATGCAAAACAAGTGAGATAAATTCAAACTTGTAGTGTGGTGAGTTCCAGATTATTTTATGAAGTCCTTCTCAACTCTTTTCCTCCCAGAACTCTCTCTAGCCTCCAGTATTTCTAATAAAATTTTATTCTGAACTCTACACCTCTAAAACTGAAATTTCTTTTAGAGGTATTTTAAGTTTATTCTGAAAACTCATTTTCCCCTTTCCCATAATACTGACGTAACTTCTAGATTTTAATATAGCCAGTCCAAGTTACTAATCAGAGGCAAATAAGAAATTAAACCTCCTAGAACTAAATAACAGCTTTTACATTATATAAGTATGTATTTATAGAGCTATCTATAATTTATATGTTTAATGTATATTTACAGGTATTTACAGAGATGAACCAAAATCTAAAATCTGAACATTTTAACTAAAAAAAAAAAGAAAAAAACTACAGGCAGTCCTTGCTTTGAACTGCACCCTGGTGATACAAACCACACCTTCACTTTGTAACTCAATCACCGTTAACCCACGCAAAAGAAGGACACTGTTCCAATAGGCACAAGTTCAGCTGACACAGTACCATGACTCTACACTATCTAGCAGGGTGGAAGGCCAATGAAAAACTATTAACCATGTGAATTCCAGCTAGGTAACCAGTTAGAATGAACACGATCATATAATAAAATGACTGTTAAGAAGAGTCATACAGTCATGCTAGGAGGTGGATATTCTAGAAAATAGAACAGACCCACAGATGGTAAGTAAAAGCAGATGGTTGTGAACTAAGTAGACTCTGAGGAAAAAAGAAGGCTACATTGGGCTGCACGTGCAAAGCAGGGAGGTTTGTTAAGGTTGTCAAGTGTGGTCTTTATCCCTGAATTCAATACATACAAAACTACTGAGAGATGGACAAGAAAGTTTGTTTCTAGTGTTGGCAGAAATGTGAAGGGTACAGGAGCTGATCTGAGAAAAAAGAAATTTTTAAAGTTTTTTTTTTAACTTTTAAAATTATTTTAATTGGAGACTAACTACTTTACAATATTGTGGTGGTTTTTGCCATACAGCAACATGAATCAGTCACGGGTGTACATGTGTCCCCCCATCCCGAACCCCCACCTCCCTCCCCATCCCATCCCTTTGGGTTGTCCCAGTGCACTGGCTTTGAGTGCCCTGTCTCATGCATTGAACCTGGAATGGAACTATGTCACATATGGCAATATACATGTTTCAATGCTATTCTCTCAAATCATCCCATCCTCACCTTCTCCCAGAGCCCCAAAGTCTGTTCTTTACATCTGTGTCTTTTTTGCTGTCCTGCATATAGGGCTGTTGTTACCATCTTTCTTAATTCCATATATATATGCGCTAATATACTGTATTGGTGTTTTTCTTTCTGACTTACTTCACTCTGTATAATAGGCTCCAGTTTCATCCATCTCATCAGAACTGACTCAAATGTGTTCTTTTTAACAGCTGAGTAATATTCCATTGTGTATATGTACCACAACTTCCTTATCCACTCATCTGCCAATGAACATCTAGGTTGCTTCCATGTCCTAGCTATTGTAAACAGTGCTGTGATGAACATTGGGGTACATGTGTCTCTTTCAATTCTGGTTTCCTCGGTATGTATGCCCAGCAGTGGGATTGCTGGATCGTATGGCAGTTCTATTTCCAGGTTTTAAGCAATCTCCACACTGTTCTCCACTGTGGCTGTACTAGTTTGCATTCCCACCAACAGTGTAAGAGGGTTCCCTTTTCTCCACACCCTCTCCAGCATTTATTGTTTGTATACTGTTTGATAGCAGCCATTCTGACCGGAGTGAGATGGTACCTCATTGTGGTTTTGATTTGCAAGAAATTTTAAAGTTTTATATGCTATTCATTCAATCCATACTCTTTTTAAAATGATGTGAAAGGACAGAAGCCAAACACACTCCCACTAAAGAAAACAGTTAACGTTTGCTGAGCACTTAACTAAGTGCCAGGCACTAACTATATAAACTTTCATGTTAATATAGATAATTAGCACTACTTCTCACAAAATCCCTGTAAAGTAGATTCTTTGTATTTCCCAACTCAGAGAGGAGGGAAGTGAGTATGCAGGGAAATTTTGGAACATCTGGGCTCCAAGCAACTACAGGGTCAGCAGATACAGTGAACACACAAGATTCCTAAAGAATAGATAGAAAAGTTGTCCCTGACGTCCAGCAACTGGCCTGGTACTATTAACTGGGTCTTGCTGTTGCGACAGAGCTGTACTGGCCCTCACAGCTAGGGCGTGTTGTTCTCCTGTTGCACATAAACAATCTCACAGAACATCAACATCAGACACGTCTGTTCCATGACCATGAAGGATCAAGACAAAAACAAGACCACTTCCTAGTCGTGTCTCAACACAAAAAAAAACAGGAACATTGTCCAAGCCACAAAAATGACCAAACATCCTTTATACCCTGAGTGACCGCTACTGCTTTACCAATGACAGCATTGTGGTGGGGGGGCGGGGGGTGGTTTAGTTGCTAAATTGTGTCCAAGTCTTGCAACTTCCATGGACTATAGCCTGCCAGGTTCCTCTGTCCATGATTTTCCAGGCAAGAATACTGGAGTGGGTTGCCATTTCCTTCTCCAGGGGATTTTCCTGGCCCTGGGATCAAACCTGCATCTCCTGTGTTTCCTGCACTGCAGACAGATTCTTCACCCACTGAGCCACTGGGGGGAAGTCCAAAGATACCATTAACCTTGGTCTAGTCTTCCCTTCTTACAGGTAAGATTAAGGTAACCAATCAGAATTATCCCCTACTTGACAGCATACAGTCTAGAGCAAAGCCCTATTTCCTAAACCCTCCCAAAATCACCTAAGAGAAGCTCAGAACTAAATCTTATCTAACATTCTTCTTTATTAATTTTCCAATTCAGAGCTATTACAGTGCTTGATACAGGCTTGATTTCTGATAAATTTAATAAACAAGCAGACAAGCAAAACCACTTGCAATGTTGGGAGCCATGAGTTTAGCTCCCTAAAGGATGTTTCCACAGAATCCTTAGCTATTGCTTCTCCCAGAGGTGGTACCTGAGCTTTCACTGACCCGCCCTCTAACTGATGCACCATGTGGTTCCCTAAGTCGGGCGTCCACCCTCACTGCAGATAAGCAGCAAACCCAGCTTGTTCAGGAACAGATGTGATCCTGGTGATCTCTGGCTGGAAGTATTGACATGGGAAGTAAAATAGTAGGAATGTTAGAAGTCCTGGAAAATTCAAATACAAGGTATGCTTTGTAAGTGCATATATACTATTTGCTTTAGTTCTTCAAAACATTAAAAGTGATCTTTCTGAACCAAAAAAAAAAATTTCAAAATAAGAAAATACATTTCTTGCTTACCTGACATTCCATCCATAGTAATGTACCAAGTATAAAACTTCTCCATCATCAATTTCAGTGCTTTTAATACTGGCTTCATAGATTTTCTGCGTTTTCCCTCGTCCATATTTTACTTTCACTTTGGTGCCTGTTAGGCAGGGTTCTGTGTCTTCCTCATCTTCCTCCCCTTCAGAGTCACATTTGCTTTCAGTTTCTTCCCTGCAGTAAGTTATAACACTGATAATGCTACTGATAACGTAGTGGAAAACAAAATAGTATATGCTAAAAGAATCCAACATGTAGAAGAGTCACAACCTAATTATTACCTTCATAACATGTCAGTGGAGGAGGAGAAGAAGGAGGAGAAGGAGAAGATTTTCATAGACTACTTAGTAAGGAACTGATTTATTATGAAAAGGTGCACTGTACCCACAGTAAATCCGTACTTCTTAAAGGCAAGTCAGTCATCACAGTTAATGGTGATGTGGAGTCAAATAAATCACTTTTGATAAAGCAAAATTAGAACCACATGCTTTGAAGAAGTCTTTAGGATTCAAGTGCCACCTTATATGTGAAAATTACCTAAAGATAGTTTTTAACTTTCTGCAACTGAAATGTCTTAAGTCTACTTGACTACTACTTTTTGTTCAATTCAGAGTGGTTCTTAACCCAGACTTTTTTGGTGGGAAAAATAATGAACAAGGGCTAACTACCTTAGTAACTCTTTTAAACTAGTTTATATTTTAAAGGTTTCCCCACCCTCACAAAGCAACAATAGACATCTGGGTATTAGGTCACTTGTTATCACTGTGGAGTAGCACCGGAAGAACAAAGGTTTTGCATATCTTACATTGGTTCCTCTTTGTTTATACACATCTCCCATCAGTTTTTGTTTTGATAATCATATATAAAGGAGATTCAAATAGGGAGGTCCAAGTATTTTTAATATTTTTAAACAAACATTCTTTATTAGCCCAGCAAAAATTCAGAAGAGATGTGCATCAACGATCATTCTAGTGTCACAAGAGTTTTAAAAACCTTAAGAAGAGGTACTATGTTGTCATAAACATAGGGCATTATTTTAGGGACCACTGGGGGACCCAACATGAAGAAACTTTGACAACCCATTAGCAGTGGGAATGTTTTCTTCACAAGGGCACCGTCAATTATATTCTGATAAGGTAATCTCAAAACACCATGAAAAACTACTTAAAAAAGAAGTCTCTACAGATTAAAAAAAAAGGTCTATTTCCAGGATTCCTGCTATTAAATGAGAACACAGACTGTTTGTATATTCAGTTTTATTTAATAAAAGGAAATATTGCCCTTCATATTCAAGTCTGTGAAACTTTATGTCTCTAAAATAAATATTCCATTTACATGTCAATTATAAAGGCTTTTTAAAGCACATGATGTGTATATATATATATATATATGCATATATATATATGGTATGTATTACATAGATACTATGAAACATACGCATTTTGATGCTTATTTTTAATAAATCTTCAAACTATAGTTAGGCCTTACTTTTTAGTCTACCTTTTCCTTATTAAATTTACTGTCAAAATATTTGAATTACTACACTCATATCATTATACTCAACTCCAATTATTTCCTCCTACCTTCCCTAATCCTAATCGTATTTCACTGCAGAACTTGCTTTATTCAGTATTCTAATTCACCTGTGACTGTGAATGCTCCTGTACCTATTTATGCTGAATCATAAAATCACCTCTCCCACTCACCAATCATTACTATTTTGCAGTTATTTTTTCAACAGTTAATTTTCAGATGGGTGTCAGCCATCTGAAACATCTAGTTGGAAACAGCAGGCCACTTTTCTCAATTTTGCCTAATAACTCAAATTTCCAGAAAATTTAACACTGAAAAATAACTGTGGAGGAGAGCTTCTACACAAATAAGTGTGTTATGCTGTTGCTGAGTTAAAATTCATTTTTTAGTAGTGTCTAAAAATTAGTAAATCCATTTGACAACAAAGAAATGGCCACTAAACATAGTTGGGACATTACCATGATCTAGCTGCACTGCCTACTCTCTGCTTATTTTTAAGTCAATTCAGTCCATACGTGTATAATGCATGAAAAAAAAAAACAGTTTTCACTCAACAGCAAACAGGATGAACATTAAAAAGCCGAAATTTAATGTGATGTGGGGCAAGAATGAATTTTCCAAACTAGAATCAGGGGTGCATGCCACTTATTCTAATACAATAACTTGGAAAAGAAAACTGTCTTAGATAAAGCTAACACACAGAAACATCTGCTAGTACTGTGCACCCATGTGTTTGTTAGCTTTCCCACATTGTACCTTTTTTAAAATGGAATTTTTGCTGTCGCTGTTTCCTCTTGTCCACTTCCTCCATTTTTCTCCAGCTCCCTTCCCTGCTGTCAACTGCAGGACCTTTCTTTTGACTGGGTGGCGCAGCCTTCTTTGAGGCCACTGTTTAGGGCACAAGTGCTATTAAAATGGTGCGACCAGTATATTCTCCAATTCCGAAAGGCGATACACATCATCTTCACAATGTGTCTCACCTTCATCAGACAAGAGGAATGGAAGTCCCAATAAGAAAACATTCCCTCAAACCTGAACCTCTAAGCAGGAACAGAACACTGCTGTACCCCAGACAGGTGTTTCTGGAGAACAAACATAAGATAATGTACCTCTCTTGGCTTTTCTCATCCTCTTCCTCTGAGTCTTTGTCAGAATCCTCCTGCTTTCTAATTTTCTTCTCCTTTTGCTTTGGTGTATTTTTTCTCCCCAGTAGTAGTTCATTTTCCTTCTTCTCTGCAGTTTCATAGTCATCATCAACATCCTTATTTTCTGTATCATTATCTCTTAATTTGTCTTCTGTTTTTTCTTCTTCAATTTCCTTTTTAATAGAATTTGCATCTCGAGCAATTCTCCTTCGTCCCTAGTAGAGAAGATAAAAGCTTTAAAGTAACTATCACTACAAAGGGAAAAAAAAAAACAGAAAAATGTTATCTTTTTCTTAAACCATCATGGCAATGACTAGTCTTTTTTTCTAGCTTGAGACATGATACTGATAACCCGTCAACTCCTGTGTACTTTTTGCTTCCTCTCAAAAGTAAAAAAAATCAACCCATGTAAATTACTTATGTCCAAATCTATTATAATCCCTGGCTACATACTACATAAAAAATAAAAATTTTCTGTGTTCACTATCTTATTTTATCTCATTTTAGTATTTCTTGACTACAATAAAAGTATTTAAAGAATTATCTATGTGTCAATGATGTAAGTTAATAATAAGAAAAATAAATCAGTCCCTTAAGTTTTCAAAAGTTCTTTCATCTCGAACTCTAATTGTTTACTAAGATAAAATTTACATTATCACTGTATTTCAATATGATTACATTTTATTACATTTTAAAAGAACTGGACTGTATTAATGGCCAAAAAGTGAGCTGATTTCTTTGAATCTGGAGAGCTCACTAGGCCAGCAGTAACTTGTTACAACCTAAGCAGCTGTTATCCAGTCTCTTGTTGCATGCTCAACTGACCAGGAAACTGTTGAGCCATTTCATTATCTCCTAAATTCTCCTTCCAGTCAACTTCTGCTCACTGGCAGAATTCCCCCCTACTTGAAATAAAATGAGGATTAAAGGAAAAAATAGAGCCAACAACTTTGGGAGCACTAGAATACTTTACAATTATTATCTCAGTATAACAAATGTTTTGCCTAGTTCCTGACTATGTACTATTTAAACATCAACAGTAGGGAAAAAATAAAAAGAACTTAAATTTAAGTTCCATGAGGGCAGGGTCTTTGTCTTACTCACTTCTGTAACCTCAGATCTAAACAGTGCCTAGCACATGGGCAGGTACTCTTTGAGAATTTGTAGGTAAATGAAAGCAAGCATCTGTTATCCATAAAATTTTAAATTTGTATAACTTGTACCTTTGTCCCAGAAATCTCATTTTTAGAAGTCTGTATTCAGATAAATAAGGAGGACATTTTTACAGGTCTCTATATTTAGATAAATTTGGAGGACATTTTTACAAGTATATTTACTGCAGTACTTTCTGTAATCATAAAAAACTGGGAGAAAATCTTGAGGAAGGTAAATTTATGGTACATCCATACTATGCAATACTCTGCAGATGTTTTACATAAGATGAGGAAGCTCTTTATGTAATGACAAGCAAGTATGTCCACAATACATACAATGGGGTATTATTCAGTCTTAAAAAGGAAAGAAATTCTAATCCATACATGGATGAACCTTGAAGACCTTCTGCTGAATGAAATAAACCAGTCAGAAAAGGACTATCTAATTCCACTTATATGAGATACCCAGAATAGTCAAATTCATAGTGACATAAAGTAGAGTGGTGGTTGCCAGGGGCTGGGGAAGAGAAGAATGAGCAGTTACTGTTCAACAGGCAGAGTTTCAGTTTTCCAAGATGAAAAAAGTGCTGGAGATAGATGATGGTGATGGTTATAAAACAATATGAATGTATTTAATGCCACTGAACTGTGCATGTAAAAATGGTTAAGATGACAAATGTCATGTTTACCATAATTTTTAAAAATTAAGAAAAGAAACAAAGCACTCTGGAGGTTTCATGAAATTCACTAGAAAGTGCCATTTACTAAGTAAAATAGACAGTTTTAAAAAATGGTTTCTGAGCAAATGAAAGAGATGACTTCACCCTGTCTTTTATTAAATACAATTTCACTGAAAAATAAGATGTATTATTACAATAACTGAACTTCTTTGACAATGTGGTAAATTTTTTTTTTCTACTTCTAAAATTTGATAACTCCTACTGTGTAGACATCATCAGACAATGATCAAAACAGTGGGTGACAATTCCTAACTTGAGTTATATATTAATGGAGAGGAAGAGCAGAGTTAGAAGATAAAACCAGGATGCATGTGACTAGGAAAGAAGGCAGGGCATGAAAAACTGCCGCAAGAGCTGTACAGTGTGTTGTGGAGTAAAGAGAAAGCAAAGATCTCACCTGGCTGAGGACACAGGTATTATAAACAGGAGATTCATTCACTCAACAATTTGGTAAGTCCTTAATATGTGCAAGGCACTATTCTAGATGCCTGGGATCTCTCAATGAATGGAATAACACTAATCCCTGCTGTTGTGGAGTGCGATTCTAGTCCAGAGTGCGTTAAAATAAACAATAAATAATAAACAGAATAAATAAGTAAATTACAGATAGAGCAACATTAGAGGGATTGAACAGGACAGGGGCTTCCCAGGTGGCTCAGTGGTAAAAGAATACACCTGTCAAAAGGAGGAGATGCTGGTTTGATCGCTGGGTTGGGAAGATACCCTGTAGGAGGAAATGGCAACCCAGTCCAGTATTCTTGCCTGGAGAATCCCATGGACAGATGAGCCTGGCAGACCTACAGTCCATGAGATCACAAAGAGTTGGACATGACTTAGTGACTGAGCAGACATGCTTGACCAGGATTTGCTTCAGTGAGGTGACACGTTAGCAAAAGAGTAGCAGGAAGTGAGTATTTGAGACTGACCTCACTTGAGAATGACTTGAACAGATTTAAGTAGAGAACAAGAGAAGGAATGGTTTTTAAGGTAGAAGAAATAATATGTGATATATTTAGAGAAAGGGAGTGAGGCTAGCCTGGATGAAGCATAACTAAATACTATAAAATAAACTAGGTTCATCGGAGTATTTTTGTATATATCTGAAACGGCCCATATTAAAAAGACTAAAATAACGCTTAAAATAAACTGGATAAAATTAGTATTAAGTACTCACCCTTGGAGATTTTGATTCTACTTCTTCCCTTTCACTTTCACTGTTTGAATCAATATTTTCCTCAGGTTCACTCTTCACTTCTACTAAAGGCATTTCTTGATCTACTTTTGGAACCTCTTCCATGGATTCTTCTAAGTCTTTTTTTTCCTCTTTTACTTTTGGTTCATGGTGGTGAATAGTTCTGAACTGAATATTTGCAGAACGGCAGTACTCCTCAAAACCATAGAGATACCTAAACAAACAATATTTCATTTTAAGAAATCTTAGTCATTATATTTAACTTGAGTACTATATATTAAACAAATATTTTTTTGAAAAGTAAAACTCAAGCCTTTTAATACAAAGTACTTTTCCTGTTACTGGTTTCTTGGTGTTTTATGTAGGATAGTAGAAATAATGACCAGAAAATAAAATTTCTTTCTTGAAAAATCTAAGCTTTTGATAATGGAACACAGCTATCATAGTTTTAATATGAAGGCTGTTCACTATAAAAGATACAATTCTATAACATGTAATTTCAGACAATTAGAGATACTACCTGTATCTCTAATTTTGAAAACAAAATCCAAACATGAAAAATGGAGTAAAGCAAACCTGTTGCACTGAAATAACTTTCAATCACAGTATCCACTGACTAAACCTTTTTATATACTTTCTCTAACTTGAATGTTCTTTGACTGATGTGTTCTTATTTAACTGTTAACAATTAAATGGAAAATATTCCTTGTAATTATGTATTCTTTGATGAATAAACTATACTACTTACTTTCTATAAGCAGTTTTTACATTGTAGGAAGCAGCGGAATTCAAAATAGGAATGCCAAGGTCCATATAAATTTGCTTCCATACAGCACCACTATCAATCTGGAAAATTAAGTTTTTATTTGTTAACGTTTGCAAAGGGAAATAATCTTTATACTAATATTCTATGTTAAGAAAATGTGTTTATTACCTAAAGTACATATAACAGTGGAACACTAGACAATTTTAATTTTCATGACAGTCTTACTTACATTGTCACATCCACCTTGATGATAAACCAGTCTGAAGAGCTTGAAGAGATTGAGATCTTTATAGCCCAAAACAGGTGGTTTGTTGATTGGAGTACCTTTTTAACATCAAACAGCCGAAATACAATGTTAATTTCAATGGAAAATACTAAGTTGAAAGCAAAGCTTATCAATTTCTAATTTCCCAAATGTCATTAATCAGAGGCATATATTTTAAAGATGCTCAAATTATGTAAGACAACACAAAATATTCTCTATATTCTTTCTACAGCACTGTGGTGATCTTTAGATTTATTATACTTCCAGAACTAGTAAAATCACCTCACTAACTGCCACTGAATTTGGATAAAACTGAATCAAACCTTGGGCCTGCAAGGTGTAGCCAATAATGCTGCTGCTTCAAGAAGCCTGGGCAAAAACCCACACAATGAAAAGGGCACATTTGAGGGCCATGGTTTCATTTTTACTGCTTTAACACAAATGTTAAGACTGTTGGTAATAATCTGAAGGATCATTTCTGAAGGCCACAAAATGTCTAGGACCAATGTATTCAAGGAGTTCCAAGGACTGATGTAATGTCAAGAACTATGATTTATAAAGGCTCTATTTCTTCTAACTTTATTAGAAATCCTACTCTATTTAGAGAGGCGCTAATCCATTATGTTTAATTTGTTGAGACCAAGGATCAGACTAGTAGACTTGCCACAAAAACAGCATTAGTAAATAATGGGTATGTAGATTTACATTATGATTGTTCACTTTCTATTAATTATTATTATAATTTTTTCTGGTTTTATAAGTTTCAAGGAGATAAAATTCAACTATATCACAATTACTTTTCCTCTACATTTGTACTCAAAATAGATATTAGTAGCTGTAGTATCTGCTACTGCTAAGTCACTTCAGTCGTGTCCGACTCTGTGCGACTCCATAAATGGCAGCCCACCAGGTTCTGCCGTCCCTGGGATTCTCCAGGCAAGAATACTGGAGTGGGTTGCCATTTCCTTCTCCAGTGCATGAAAGGGAAAAGTGAAAGTGAAGTCGCTCAGTTGCGTCTGACTCTTAGCGACCCCATGGGCTATAGCCTACCAGGCTCCTCCGTCCATGGGATTTTCCAGGCAAGAGTACTGGAGTGGGGTGCCACTGCCTTCTCTGGCTGTAGTATCTATTTGTACTCAAAATAGATACTAGTAGTACTAATAGTAGTAGTAGTAATAAAGTAGATGTCTTTATTCCCAATACTTAATTATTATTATCAGCTATAATTGATTCTTAGGCTTGAAATACAACTCCATATACCCATGCTTTAAGCAAAAATGATACATAAACATAGAACATAAAACAGTAAAAAAAAAAAAAAAAGTCTACTTTTTGGGTTGGGGGGGACAAGATGCTGCACTAGTTCCCAGATTAGGGGTTGAACTTGGGCCCATGGCAGCAAAAGCACCATGGCCTAAACATTGAACTGTCAGGGAATTCCTAGAAATGTCTATTTTTAAATAATAAGCATGAAAATACCTCTGTCTTCCATAAACTTATAAAGCTGTTGGAGGAAGTTGTCCCTCTCTTCAGGATCAGGTTCTTCCTCAGGCTGCAAAGGTAAAACATAAATATATAGAACAATTAATAGAAGGAGGATATACTGTCCTCTTTTTTTTGTTTCGTGAACCCCAAATTTTAATGAACCCAGAATACATGAATTTTTTTCAAAATCTTATGTCAGATTTTAATTCACACTTTGATACAGCTAGTTTGATGCAACTGTCAAGATACACAGTCTCTACTCTTCACCCAGTCTATCACTTGAAACTTCCCTTCAATTATCACCATGGGGACTAAGGTTAGCCATTCAGAAAAGGTTCTGGAATGGAGTGAGAGTGTTTTTACTTCATTTGTTGTTTTTTTAAAAAATCCTCAAAATACCATGTGTTCCGAGTGAATATATTGATAGATGAGCATAAATAATTACAAACATGCTACTTTCAAGTAATCCACATACATTAAAATTTTGTTACTGTTGAATGAATATAAACTAGAGGCTGAAAAGTGACAAAGGTTATTTGTTTGGATAGCACAATGTTCTGAAGAAACTTAAATGAGCCACATAAATTTTATTTTGTCTCAGACTCCTCCAGTCCCTCTTGCTTCACAGTAGCCTGCTTATCTCATTTTTCTTTCATGCATGGCCTCTGTAGTTTATTTTGCAACCCCTTAAAATAGAACAATGAACATTATTTCTTAGGGAAGGAAACTAAATACATAACTAAAATTTAGCTCTATGGAAAAATAAGAAAAACTAATGGAAATTCATGCAGAAACAACTATTCCTACAAATACCTATTTGTTTGTTATGTTTTAGTAATTATAGAAACCTAATAATTTCTTCTTATACAGACAAATGGATTATGGGTTTTAATAAAATATTTCCCTTTCTGATAAGACTACTTACAAACAGATATTTGGGAAAATTCTTTAAGTTTTAACAATACTATGGAGAAACAAAGAAAACATGGATATATATATTTCTTCCATATAAATCATAACTTAATTTCAAAGTACCACTATTTTTGTGTTCCAAAAGAATTCAAAGCCATACTCAAAGCAAAGGCAGTGTCAAGCAATAAACATTGAGAGTTCACAAGTTCAGAGAGCAATAAGCCCGTTAAAGTCATGCATTTTCAAAAAAATTTTAATAACTAATAATATAGCCAAGATCAATAAATAGGTAGTTGATTAAAATATATTTTAAAAAATGATGCCATCTAGGTCAATTAAAATAGATAATTTTTAAAAAGCATCAGGCAATCAAGGGAAAGGAAGTAAGATCTTTTAGTACAACCTTGTTTTTTCTTTTAGTACATTAAGAATGATTTCTAACATTGGAGTAGTTTCATTTTAATAAAATATAAAGAAACTTAAGTCAAAGTTCTAGTAAGCCTCAAAAATTAGCAATATACAGACTTTATAATCACTACAGAGTTATAGCATTTACTATACTAAATGCTCAAACCAACAGGTGGCAATTTTTCCCCAAGTGAATTCAAAAATTTTGCTTTTGCAAGTTTTCTTTTTCAATGTATTTATTTTTGGCTGTACTAAGTCTTTGTTGCTACACAGGCTTTTCTCTAGTTGCAGCAAGTGGGGGCTATTCTCTACTTGCAGTGCACGAGCTTCTCACTGCAGTGACTTCTACTGTTGCAGAGCATGGGTTCTAGGGTGCACGGGCTTCAGTAGTCGTGGCACGTGGGCTCAGTAGTTGGGGCTCCCAGGCTCTAAAGCATGAAACACTAAGTACCTGTGGGGCATGGGCTTAGTTGCTCCCCAGTATGTGGGATCTTCCTGGATCAGGGTCTGGACCCATGTCTCCTGCATTGGCAGATGGATTCTTCACCACTAAGCACCAGGGAAGCCTCCTTTGAAAGGTGATTAAAACAACTGCCAATGAGTTAACTCAAATGAGTAATCTGGCAGCCTATGAATTATTTCAAATGTGAATTTTAAGGAATTCTGGTACAGGGAAAATCAAAACCAACTTATACCAGACTGGCTCTATGCTTTGCCTGTCCCTCATAATCATAATAGTCTCTCCTCAGACTAATACCTCATTTTTAGTATCTATCATCTTACAGAATTTAAAGAAGACTGGTGTATCCAGTACACGTAAAAAGCAAAAACTTTTTAAAAGAAAGACACTGATTTGAAACCAAAGTTTCTTTTAAAAGCAAGTAAATAAAGTGAACCCATCAAATGCAAATTTGACATTTATTATGGTTTTGCCAAACATTTGATAAATTTTTAATGTTGAAGAATATAGCTTTATAGATAGGAAGTCAATAATTTAAATTTATTGGAATTAAAAGTTAATGAATGTCAACAGTGCTTTATGTCCATGAGAAACCATGGCCCTAAAACTGTTAAGTTCAGAATGCAGTCATCAGGTGTAAAAACAAGATATAAATGAATAAAGAATTTAACTTAAAAGCAACTGCCTGAGAGAAAATTTAGTTTAATTAAAAAATATAAGATGAGGCTATAAACAAAGTTTTAAATTTACCTGATGGGTCTTTCCAAAAATCAAAATTGCTTAATCTAATAAGTAATTCTTACACCATCACTTTTTAAAAATTAGCTATCTTGTTAGTCACCTTAGAGTAAAATTGCATATGATAGAAGAACAATGTCTCCAACTAGAAGACTCTGCCTTTAGGACTAGAATATTAGGGCTATGTTTGCTATCACAGTGTGCTTTCTCCGCTCACAGTATCCTCACACCTACAGGGTCTACCTCCTGGTCAGGAGCCAGAGGGTGCTGCATCCCTCAAGGGTTTTGGAGTTGCAGTCGTAATAATGGGAGGTAGAGTCCACTAGACTGCTGATGAGCCTTCTTCTCTTCATTTAGTCAAACATGTGAAGCTAACTATGCACCCAGTAAAATGTCAGCAAAAGAGAGTTAAGGATATAGAAGAGGCATGGATATGATCATAATTTCCAGAAACTTACAATTTTAGTTAGTAGCAATAGACACTACCTAGTATTACAGGTAGCTGTGTATCTATTTGTAGTCCGCCAGGCTCCTCTGTCCATGGGATTTTTCAGGCAAGAATACTAGAGCAGGTTGCCATTTCCTCCTTCAGGGTATCTTCCCAACCCAGGGATCAGACCTTCATCTCTCACACTGCAGGTGGATTCTTTACTGCTGAGCCATCAGGGAAACCCTATCTATTATTATTTTATGAAATTTCTAACTTTGGATAGTATGTCTTCAAATACAGCTCAAACAGTTTTGATCATGATGAATCACAGACTTCTACCACAATTAAAATTAGAAGGCACTTTCGGCCTTCCACTTTTGGGCCTCAAGTCTGGTAGGAGGTGGAGAAACATAAAACCAGTCAATTCAACAAAATGTGACACGTCATGATATGGTTTGTTAGATGATGTACCAGCGAATCAGAACTGGACAGTGTGTGTAGATACAAGGTTTGCGAGAGCTAAATAAGAATTAGGTCAGAGTTATATTTTTAAAAGTTCTCTGCCAAGAATAAGTTTGATGGATTGGAAGGGAAAGGGGAGCTACTGTCACAGTCCACAATGAGGAGAATCAATGCCTGAATTAGTCTTGCCACCTGATGATGGAAAAGATGACCCCTCCCCCTGAAAGAAAGAGTAAGAGAGCACGCGGGAGGGTGAGAGAGAGGCGTTAATGCTGAGTTTGTCTGTACTCCTCCAAGTTTCAATGTGTTAAAATACTCAGCAAGTTCCATGAGGTTAAAGACAAGCTGATTTTAGTCACAATTTTATCATCAATGACTGGCATTTAGTTTTATTTATTATTTTGTGCCCTAAAATTAATTTATTCCATGAGGAATCACATTTTTATAGTCTTAGTTTAAAAAAATGCACTTCAATGCAGTACAGAGAATAGACTGGAGTAGGGAAAGCACGGACAAATAAGAACAAGTTGCTATTGTAGTAGTCTAGCTAGGTGAAAGAGAAGAGTGGCTTGGACTAGGGTGACAGACCAGAAAGAGGCAAGAGGGAGAAGATTAAGGTGACTTTCGTTTATCTAGCTCGAGTAACTGGGTGAATCGTGCTTCCATTCAAATGAATTAGGAACAAACAGGGAAAGGACAGATTTTGGGGAAAAGATGAGTGCAGTCTTGCACATATTGAGTCTGAGGACTTACAAAATATGAAGAAATCCTCACTGAAAGTTTAATAGAAATGTCTGGAGCTGAGAAGAGATATAAAAGGCAGAAACCGATATAACATTGTAAAGCAACTATACTCCAATAAAAATTAATTTTAAAAAGGACATGAGACATCTTTGATGCACATATAGATTTGGAGTCAATACATCATTTAGTTAGGAAGTAAACCAGAAATAAAGAGTTTGACCAAACTCCATGAGATAGTGAAGGACACAGGAGCCTGGCGTGCTGCAGTTCATGGGGTCGCAGAGTCGAACATGACTTAACAACTGAACAACAATGAACAACAAAACAAGAGTAAAATGTAATATCATGTATGTCAGGTGATTTAAGAAGGCAGGCAAGTTAAAGATGCTGAATACTACCAAGGAGTCAAATGAAATCGTGACAAAAATTTGTTGGACTTAGCACAAAAATTTGTTGAACTTGACACAAAAATTTGTTGGAAGTCACTAGTGACCTCAGTAAAGTTGTTTTAGGTGCGGTGAAGTACAAGAGGCACTACAGGAAAACGGAACAGTGTATATAACTCTGAGCAATCTGGCCATAAGGTGGAGGGGTTGGTGGAAGGAGTCTGGACAGTTTCAGAAGGTTGGAAGAGATGTAAGCATGTTTTAAAAGGCTGATAAGAAGAATACAACAGAAAGGAATAGGTAAAAGATGCTAGGAAGAAAAGGGATCCATCACAGTCTAAGACAAGAAGAAGGGAATGAGATCCAGTGCATAAAAAGAGGGACTCATCCTATAGAAGAAGACAATATATTATTAACTGTACATTAAGGAAAGAAGAGCAGGCAGGTACAGTTTAGAGCTGGCTCCCAATGTGAAGTTCCTAATCTCTTTCCTAAGTGATTGGAGTAGGAGTAGGGTTGTTGGCATAAAGGAGATAATGATTATAGAAACTGAGAACTGACTAACGGTGTTGAAGTCCCAGTGAAATTTGTTAATGATAAAATTTACAGTGGTATCATTCTTCTCTGTAGGGTACACTTAAATAGAAAATTTCAAAAACCACATATCATGCATGATACATTCATTATGTACTAAGACACTGTATCATAATTTCAGAAAAGTTTAACAACCATTTGCCTGTAACAAATTAGTAATTTCCCCCACCCCATTTGAAAAGGTTCACTCATCTAACTTTCAGTCATCAAGCTGTGGTTGGGATGCTATTAAATCTAAGGCTTTAAAGTCAGTTATACTACCGTAACTATAAGATACATTTTTCTATAAATGCATAAAAATGTAGCAGTATTTGTGTGTGCAAATACAAATGTGCAAGCCTCATTAATCTGATTAGGTGATTCTAATTTGGTTAGAGTGTTATACTAGCACTGTGGAAAAAAAGGTTTTGCTAAATACATTAGGTCACTTTTGCTTGCTTATTTAATAGGCTGAACTTTAGCAAATAAGTTATATTTGAATGCAAGCTAAAATTTCACTTATTTATTGAAAGTTGGCTTTATAAGACTTGCTTAGAAATACTTAGTTGACAGCTGAAGTTATTAGATATACCTAAAATAGTAACAAAACCTTTAAATTTTTCTATAAATTTTATTGATTTAATAGTATTTTCCTGAGTTATCAAGCATTTACTATAGGTTTATACCTAAAGAGATCTTGAATGATCACTAACAAATGCCTTTATGGTTGACCTAAAAAAGGCATAAACACACATAAATAACACTTGATTTAAGTATTCAAATTTCCATGAATTAAAAAGATCAGGCACTTATGATTTTTATAATAACAGAATATAATCCTAGTAATTAAAAGTAACAGTGATTTTTAGAAATTCAACAATTGGAAAAATGGGTACCAATACTTCTAAACAAAAAAGAGCATTTTTTATAAAAATTCACTAAATTCAAATTTTCACTATTAAGTGTGAAAGCAGAGAAGATTTGGGGGAGGTTCCAACATATAAACCTACCTAGAGCAAATCAAAATGATAAAAAAGCTAAGACTAGTCAAATTCAGTCTTCTAAACAATCACCTATTTATTTTATTCTTAGACAACTGTCCTACATTGATCCAAAGTGAATGTAAGTCAGGACTAAATGAATACCTGATATCATTGTTTATGATTACACTGACATTTCAGTTTCAAAATTCAAAAGGAAATTCAGTAATATCTTTTCTAATATAAAAATGTCTTAACAAAAGACATTTTAGTAATACCCACAAAAATATTCAGAATCTTTTTCAATATAGTTATCAATAAGTTAAAGTCATTAATACCGATAGGAACTAACTTCCTATCAGACTCTCAAGTCTCTTCCTACTCAGTAACAGTATGAAATATGTATCTTGTACTCAAATCCTAAACCACTAATGCTCAGAAATTCAAAATAATATTAAGTAAAAAAGATGCTCCTCCATGGTAAATCTCAAATTTCCTTATTAAGGCTATGTTAGGGTACTCAAAGTATCAAATATAAAAACAATGTCCACTGCCCATTAGCACTGCAGAAGGGTCTAACACTTGTTTGATTCTACTGCATAAAATCCACAAATACCAAATGGCAGGCTAAAGTACTGTTATAGTGGTTATAAAAGCTCTTTTTATCATTGTAAAGCAATATTAAATCTTCATGAAAAGCATAGTATAACTACATTTTGGAAGAACGTGATCTGTAATGTAAACAACAGCCTAGCCTCACTCATGTAGTAAAGGCCTATAATGACTAAGGCAGGTAGGCCCTGGCTTATCAGATTTTAATTCCCTTTTATACCATACCCATTTTTTTCCTTTGCTAAATACAGATTAAAATGCTTTTCAGTTTTACAATGCATCAAATTTTAAAAATTACTGTTCAAGACAGGTTAGAATGATTCAGCATCCAAATCTTAAATACAAGAGCATGAAATGCAGCTGAATTTTTTTTTCAAAGCAACCAAAATCTCACAAGAAAATCTACTTGTACAGCCACAGAAAATGAAGAAACTAGTTTCATTAGGCAATACAATAAAGCATATGCTAAAAAATTAAGATATGAAAAATTGTTTTAAATAATCATATAATCAGTGACCACATTTTGTGCTTTTGCCTTTTTTTTCAGTAGATGAAAAGCATCTTGGTTCACTTAATTTTAACAGGTTCATAATTTAAGTATTAGATTTTAAGAAGACATTCTCCTTACAAAGGTCCTTACCTTTTTAAATTTCTTTACTTACTACCTGCAAACAATAGGTAGCCTGCTTCTGCTCTTCAGTCTTTTTTACTAACATTTACTCATAGCTTAAATAAAACATTATGACCTTTATGAAATTAATAGCTATAATAAGAGCACTATTTACTACTTACTATTTTATGGCCATCATCTTTAACCTTACTACAAAGCCTTTTTAAACCTCTTTGTTTAAAATTTCAGGGTTTTTTGGGGAAGGGGGGGCAGGGAGGGAGTAGGGAAAATGCATTTTGAAAGGGATACCAATTAAAAGTATTAACAAAAATAAAGAGACTAATGTACTAAAGTATTTTGCAATATAAGATCCTAACTTCAATGTTAAAAAAAAAAAAAAAGCAAACCCAGACTGCAACAGTTCACACCCTGAAAATGTGGCCTATTTACCCTGAAAACATATAATCTATAAATAAATACAGATAAAAACACAAAAATCACATTTAATGTTTAGACTTTAAATCCTGAATTTTGCCAAACTGTCATTATCATTTTCATTTCAAAATCTATCTTATGTTTCAGAAAAATAGTCTTCATCCTCTAATATTCTAAAAATAGACTCCTACTGTCTCTGTTACATGAAACAATTACGCTTAGTTACGAGTCCTACCATTATCAGCCACATCATCAATATCTAAAATTCTTATTTAACCTCATTTTTAGCAATCAAAATGGTAACATACATAAAAAAATCTTACCTATATGCTGCATTTTCTTTCACATGCAAAATGGTTAGATTCCCCTTCTACTTAATCAGTACAGTGTCTGAACATCTTTCAGTCTGACTTGCAAATATTTGCTTTCCCTCTTAGGGCATAGCATCCGCAGGGTTATACAGCACTACTTACATTCTCTTCCACATAAAAATCAGACATTACATGAAAGGAAAAGAAAGACAGCCCATTTCAAAGCATCTGGCAAACCTCCATTGGCAAACTGCCAAGCCTCTGCAAAACCTTCCTGTCTTTCCGAGCATGCTCACTTAAAACCAACAGCACGTTACTATGGCAACTCTGTAGGCAGCCTGTAAGTATGAACCGCCATTCTGATTTCAGAGTGCAAAAAACCAAATACTGCAGGGGAAGTAAAAGGAAAGAAATACCGTATACCCTATATCACACACAAGTATACTCATTTTGCTTTATAAATTCATATTTGTGTATGCTAAAAAGAAACGAGCACCCCACGTTTTCCAAGCAAGTAATTTTGATGCTCAAATAGGTCGTCTTTTTCAGTAAACTCATTCTCTTTGTCTGCCACCAAGCCCCTTTACCTCAAAACGGCCAAAAATATACTGAATTGTTTATACTACTTAGCAAAACATTGCTGAACAAATAGTCAGCAATATTCATGTAAGCAATTATGTGAAGCTTCATGAATGATTTCCTACAATTACATATACATTCTCAAGAACACAGTGATATTACAAAGAAAACCATTAACACTTATAAAACAGAATCTGAATCTTCTCTATGATTTATCTAACTGCCAAAAAAATATTCTTTCAGTTTAGATAGGATTTTTTTAATCCCCATTATCCTTGAGATACTGTGAAATGTTTAATAAAAGAGTTGAGATTTCAAAGTTCAGACAAACCAGACCTAGGTTCAAATCTCTGTTCTCCACATTTGAGCTTTGTCATCTTGGGAAAGTAACTTAACCTTTTTGACTCTCACTTTTCTCTTTAAAGTAGAATAGTAAGTTACTCCATCTAGCAGTAATTTAAATGCGTTAACTAACACATGGAATATACCTAAAAGTTACATTGTCTTCCTCCTTGGTTATTTGGAAAATATGTTAATAAATGCACTTGTTGCTCATTTAACCTGAAAAGTTCTTCTACGTAATCTCGTGTGTGTGTTTGTGTGTGTGCGTGTGTGTGTGTGTGTGTGTGTGTGAAGTCACTTCAGTTCAGTTCAGTTGCTCAGTCATGTCTGACTCTTTGCGACCCCATGAACTGCAGCACTCCAGGCCTCCCTGTCCATCACCAACTCCCGGAGTTTACCCAAACTCATGTCCATTGAGTCAGTGATGCCATCTAACCATCTCATCCTCTGTCGTCCTCTTCTCCTCCTGCCTTCAATCTTTCCTAACATCAGGCTCTTTTAACCTGAAAAGTTCTTCTACGTAATCTCGCGCGCGCGCGTGTGTGTGTGTGTGTGTGTGTGTTAAGTCGCTTCAGTTCAGTTCAGTTGCTCAGTCATGTCTGACTCTTTGCGACCCCATGAACCGCAGCACGCCAGGCCTCCCTGTCCATCACCAACTCCCAGAGTTTACCCAAACTCATGTCCATTGAATCAGTGATGCCATCTAACCATCTCATCCTCTTTCGTCCCCTTCTCCTCCTGCCTTCAATCTTTCCTAACATCAGGCTCTTTTCAAATGAGTCAGCTCTTCGCATCAGGTGGCCAAAATTTTGGAGTTTTAGCTTCAACATCAGTCCTTCCAATGAACATCCAGGGACTGATTTGCTTTAAGATGGACTGGTTGGATCTCCTTGCAGTCCAAGGAACTTTCAAGAGTCTTCTCCAACACCACAGTTCAAAAGCATCGTAAGTCGCTTCAGTTGTGTCCAACTCTGTGTGACCCTATGGACTGGACTGTAGCCTGCCAGGCTCCTCTGTCCATGGGATTCTCTAGGCAAGGATACTGGAGTGGGTTGCCGTGCCGTTCCCCAGGGGATCTTCCTGACCCAGGGATTGAACCCATGTCTCTTGTCTCCTGCATTGGCAGGCAGGTTTTTTATCACTAGCGCCACATGGGAAGCCCCTGTTATCTCTTACCCACTAAAAATTAGTTCTGATTTACCTACTAAGCTGAAAGCCATAAAGATCCTCCTCCTCCAAATAAAATTGAGCTAGAAAAAGATGGCAACAAATAAACAATGTAACCACAGGGAAAATATAGGAAGGTATTATTTTTATAGAGTATTAAACTGTTTCTATACGTTACAAACATGAAATTTCACCTACCGTCTCTTCTTCTTCCTTTTTGGCCTCCTTTTCCTTCTCTTCATCATTTTCTTCAGCTGGGCCATCTTCATCATCACTACTGGATGATTCAAGGATTTCACTTATATCCATTTTCCAATTATCAGGAACAACTCTAGTTTTTAAGAAGATGCTTGCTTTCTGCAGCCCTAAAAGTAAAAATGTATTTCAGCATTTTTTATGCAATTAGCAGCATAGAATAGAAAGCCATGACATTCAGAGTCAGAAGATTTGGATTCAAATTCAGCCATTACTTCTAAAATGATACAGTAAGTCTGAATATATTTCATAAATAACAGTATTATATTAATGTTTATTTTTCTCTAGAGAATACTGTCAGAAATGTTCATGGTAAAACATAAAAAGTATTACAGGTCAAATGCTTTATCTAGACACTAAAAAAGGCATTAAAGAAGAACAGATATCAACTCAAAGAGCTCAAATGGTGCCAGAAAATATTGTCTTGTTTTAAGTCACTAAATTTGCCATTTAGAGAGTCACACCATGAAATAATAGACTGATTCATCCTTATTTTACCTGGTTTAGCAGAGAGCTCAGATTCAGGCAGATTGAGAATGTCTACTTCCTTGATATCCTTTCTTGCTATAGAGTAACTAATTATAGAGAAGAATAAATGGGAGGGATACCATTATTAGATAAGAATTATCATCACTTTAATAGTCATGTTAACACCTAGAAAATATAAATCTCAAAATCAAAATCACTTTACCTATAAATTATTTTAAAAAGACCATGTATATCCTAATTCTTAAAAAAAAAAGGGCAAGAGGTAATATAGGCAAAGCTAATATCTTAATTCTAAAGATGCACATACTCAAAGTACACTAATTTGAAAGCCTCACATTTGTAACATTTCTGTTTATGCAACCTTCTTGCACACAGAATGGGGTGGTTCATATCAGCATGGTACTTTCCTTATACTATTTTGATCTTTCATATTTCTCAAATTTACTATGCCATTTAGTAAGAAAAATTTAATAGAAGGCAGTATTAAAATATTTTATCATTGTAAGATATATTATGGTATCAAATTTTTCACAGAGAATCACAACTCAATAAACAGATACTTCTACAGTTTTTTGGAAAAAAAGCAAAGCTGAGGTTAAGGAAGGCTTCTAAAAAATCTGACTTTTTTTAAAATTAAATTTTATTGGAGTTCAAAATATGACTTTTAATCAGAAAAAAGTCAAAATAATTATTCTAGTACTATAAATACCATTAAAAGTAAATTTCATTTTTCATAATATGAAACGGTACACATGATAAAAATATAGAATTCTTACAATTAGGGAGAAAATCAATACTATGCTTCATTTAAAAACTTTAAAAATGTTATTCTCACATATTATTCAGTTTTATATAAAAATTTCAAGTAAAAAATAACCTACATTATAAAAAATGAAAAAATTTTAGGTAATAACTTCTCAGGTTCATAAAATGATTAAACTTTTAAAAATAAAGTCCCGATTTCCATTTTTTCCCTCCCAATGTAACACTATTAAGTGACTTATTACTCACAATTTAGAATCGATAAATGACCGAATTAAACACTGGTCTTTTTTCACTGTGATATCATCATTACAACTGGGAGATATTACCTGAAATATAAAATAAGAACAGATTCCTCATTATTTTCTCTGCTCAAAGAAAGAATGTATTTCCTAAAATAATAATTCTGGATGCCCTAACTTCTTAAAAGGATCGTATTTGACAAGAAATAGGGACACTGTCAATAATAGATTACTTACAAACTATCAATTTATAAGTTTTCTGTAGCATACTGGTTTTCTATATATTTAATTTATATTAATTAAATAATTAATTAATCACCAGCACATCCTAAAGGAAATCAGTCCTGAGTAGTCAATGGAAGGACTGATGTTGAAGCTGAAACTCCAATACTTTGGCCACCTCATGCGAATAACTGACTCATTTGAAAAGACCCTGATGCTGGGAAAATTGAAGGCAGGAGGAGAAGGGGACGACAGAGGATGAGATGGTTGGATGGCATCACTGACTCAATGGACGTGAGTTTTGAGTAAACTCTGGAAGATGATGATGAACAGGGAGGCCTGGCATGCCACAGTCCATGGGGTTGCAGAGAGTTGGACACAACTGAGCAACTGAACTGAACTGAACCAATATATTTAATTTACCCAGCCATTATATTATAAAATGAATAATTAGTGAAATATAAATCATAATGTGACCACTTTAAAAATATTAGGATTTATTCTAAGCCAAATAATAATTCATTTATTGTTTAAAATACAAAATGTATGAGCTATAATAAAAACAAGGCATTTAATAATTTTTTAAAATATACTTGAATCAGGATCTATTTTGAAATCTGGCTGTTTAAAATAAGCACCTAAGTTCCCATTCTTATCAAGGCATGCACAATTTTTAGTAATTAAACAGATCAGAGAAAATCTGAGTAATGAACTTTCAAAGTTTTTAACATTTAAAATAACAAATGTCTTACCATTAGTAACTAACCAATCTATTTTTCTACAGTTTAGTATTAAAAAAAAATTAAAGTCTAATAAATTGCTGAAATGTACCTGCTCAACATTAGCCCCTCTGTGATAATCTAGCACCAACCACAGTGGCAACCCACTCCAGTACTCTTGCCAGGAAAATCCCATGGACAGAGGAGCCTGGTAGGCTACAGCTACAGTCCATGGGGTCGCAAAGAGTCGTACACGACTGAGTGACTACACACACACACACACACACACACACACACACACACACACACAGAAACTTATGCAAGATGGAAATGTTCTCTGTCTGCACTGACCAATACAGAAGCAATGAATCACATAGGGTGAGCACCTTAAATGTGGCCAGTACAACTGAGAGACTGAAGTTTTTATTCTACTTAATATTAATTTAGTTAACAGTTTAAACTTAAATAGCCACATAGGACTCATGGCTATCATATTAAACAGTGTATCTCCAGACAATTAAAAAGTCTTGGAAGGTATATCAGCTGTCTTAATATCAGACAGTATTAAATGTTTTTTTCTTCGGTGTTGGAAATTATTACACTAATAATATAGTCTGCCCTCAAGGAGCTAACACTGAAATGGAGAGGTAAATACAAAAAGATATACAAGAAGAATATAACCGAGGAGAGGGGCCGTGATACCACTAGGCATAAGATAAAATAAAAACAACTAGGAGGAAGATCCAAATTATCTTCTGCCCTCGATCCCAATTATTTCCCCAGTCTTATTTCCTATTATGCCCGATTCACATCTAATATTTAGCCAAAATGGATTCCCAGAGCACAGTTTCGTGAAGAAACCCCTTCTTTGCTGTTATTTCTTATTCTGTTTCTTCTAAGAAAATCCTCTAGTGAAGTTCTCTGCTGACTAACTTTAAATCCTCCAAGTCTCGGCTCAAAAGCACCAGCTTCACGAAGACTTTTTTTTTTTCTTTTTTTTGGATTTCTTTCGAATAAATGCAAGGTCTCGGGACAATAAGTCCTAATAATGAATGCAAACTATCTTACATTACAGTTACTTGGATTATCCCTGCATTACACTAAAAGCATCAAATGTAAGATTGATTCTTATGTTGACTATTACTCATCTTTTTTCACCTCAGAAATGATAAGCCTGTTGCGTAAAGGCATTTATTATTTTTTTTAAATCTCTTGGCAAATTATGATCTGAGTATTCTGAATCCAAGCCCATTTACTTGTCAGACTGTACAACTGAAAGGTTCAAAGGACTTTCAGACTTTTCCTATATAAAGCAAATGTACTACATAGGAAGTGAGTCATGTATTTACATGCACAAAGAAACCTAAAAAAAAAAAATGCCCTCAGTTTCTTAAAGGAGTCTAATCTAGTCTGGGACATATTTTACGCAAAAATTATTATTAGAGATATAAGTGATATCTAAACACAGAGAAGAAGGAGCATACTTATGTTGAAGTGGTTAGGAGAGAATCTGCAGAAAAGGTAGGACTTGAGTTGAACCTTGAGACATATTTAAGAGGAGAGGAGAAGGAAGAGGAGAAACAGGAGATAGGTATTACCAAGTTTATTGATTCTTCTCATGAAGTAATTCTCTTGCCAATACCTTCTCATTCCTTCCCCAAGTAAGCAAAGATTAGTTTTCTCTACCAACCTACCCAAGATTTGCCATTTCTAAAGCCAAGGTGTAGCCTTCCTTTCCCTAATACTCTTTGTCCTATTTGCTTGTCTACATCAAGTTTTAAAAATTACTATATAATATTTAACTACAACATTATCTTTTAGACGTGTATAGTAAACTCCATGAGGGCAATGTGTTACAAGTCTCACACATATTTACTTTCTAAGGTGCTTAAAGAAAAGCTGAACTCACTGCAAATCCTCAGTAAATACCAATCGATTTAAGGGGTAAAAGACTGGAGGAGTCAAGGGTCTTATACAGGGAACAGTTAAGAAAGAGCCCTAAGTAGACTGCTTACAGTGAAAATGAGAAATAAACTAAGAACTAGGGATGACCTCAGATATCCATCTGAAGAATGCAAAATTGATTCTAATGGAAGTCAGTGCAGGGTTCTTGTTTTTGAGAATGGGACTATCATGATTAAACCAGTATTGTAAAATTTCTCTATAAAAAGTTACTTCTAGAAAATTAGCTTGTATTTAGTGAAGAAAGCATTCAGGCATCAAGTTAAGCAATGCTGGAGGTAGGCAGTATGTATCAGGTAAAAAAAGGTAACGGGAACAGAGTTAAAAAGAGACCACTGGACACATTTTGAAAAACTGAAAGACTCCAATAAATATCTGGTTTAGAGAATCAAAGAAAGGAAATAACACAAGAAGACAGTGAAGTATGTGGGACTGGAGGAGGGATGCTTAATTTTGCAAGGAAGTCCAAACTAAATGTGTGTAACACTCTCAAAATATTTTAAATAGTTTCTAAAAATCCATATTAAACAAATATTTTAAAAGGTTAATTAACTTGCAAAAAAACTACACTTACCAAAGCAGGATACCATTCACTCTTCTCAGATGTAGATACCACACTTACAACTTTTCCTAATAATTCGTCATTGAGACGTCGCTTATCTTCATCTTCCTCTTCACTGCTTTCTTCTTCTTTTTCATCTTCATTACTAAAAGTTAGGATAACTTTATCATGATCTTAACATAAACCATTTTTATACAGTTATTACCCCAGGGTAATAGCTTCCTCATCCACACTGGAATTGAATAGATACTTCCCTGGTCCCACAGAAGTAGTTCTGAGCTATCCAGTAGATCAATGAGAATCAGGACTCACACTCTCATGCCAACCACTGGCTGGGACAGAAAAGCTATATCATCATCAAGTACTTCCTGTGCCAAATACATTTTAAGAGACTGCCCTTTGACTTTTTGTGCATGCCAGATGCCCTGTAATCACTCTAATTTTCTAACAGGCTATGAAAAGATCTCATCAAATCCATCAGAACATTTATTTAGTTAACCTATTGGGTAACTAAACAATTAGACAAACTCACAATGAGGAAAAGTCTACAGAACAATTGGCCTGTACTCTTCAAAAATGTCAACGTCATGGACAGAAAAAAAGGCTGAGGAACTCTTCTAGATTAAAGGAGACTTAAGAACCACAAAAACTAAATGCAACGCATGATACTGGACTGAATCCCGGAAACGGGAGATGGTATCAATACTATTACTGGGACAAGTGGCGAAATCAGAAATATATACTATATATTATTTAGATAATAGTATTCTATCAGTGTTACCTGTTCTGAATTTGATAATCATACTTTGGTTATATAAGAGAATGTCCGTATATTCCTACACAAACAAGGGGTAAGAAATGATGATTGCAACTTCCTCTCAAATGGTTCAGCCAACTAAAATTATTATTGCTAAAAAATAATAATAATATATGTATATAAAGAGAAGAAATAGAAAGCAAATATGCCAAAAAGTTTTAATAATTTAGTAAATCTAAGATGATGAGTATATGAAAGTTTATTGTATTATGATTATGATTTTTCAATTTGAAATGTTTTTGAAATAGAAAGGTTAGAAAAACACACTATTCTCACTTAAAATAGGAAAATCATCATATCAATTTAAGCATTTGGCATGTGCGTGCATGTCTATGGTTGTGTATATGTGTGTGTGTGCGCGCATGTGCATGCATACGCGTGCACATTCTCAGTTGCATCCAACTCTTTGCAACCTTATAGACTGTAGCCCGCCAGTTTCTACTATCCATCAAGTTTTCTAGGCAGGAATACTGGAGTGGGTTGCCATTTCCTACTCCAGAGTTTCTTCCCAACCTGGACTGAACCCGTGTCTCTTGAGTCTCCTGAATTGGCAAGTGGATTCTTTACCACTGCACCACCAGGGATGCCAAGGAATTTGGCAAAGTAACTCAAAACAAAACAGCCTGTTTTAAAAAGGGGTTGTGACCATTATTTCTATTACTTTGTCCAAGAATGACGAAAAAGGTCTGCTCAAGGTAAAATGTCTAAAACAAGGATACAAGATATTATGGAAAGGTCACCCAAACAAATTTGGCCACTGTAGAAAAAACACTTGTTTAATGTTGTGATAACTGTAATGTACATGAAAACACTCACACAGGCAGAGAGGACCTCCTTCCTCTGTTCATCTTCTTTGCAATTACTGGAGTTCCAAAATGCTCTGGATTTGTTAATGGAAGCTGGTCAAGTGTCTGGATAAGAAACAGACAAATTAAATCACTTTTTGCCTCTGTATTAGTAGCTGCTGTTCAATTCAAAATGTTCATCCATGGCACCCTACCTCACTCTCAGCAAAATGCCTCTCTCCTTTTAGGCAAAGAGAGGTACGTCTCAGTGTTCTCTCATCACCATCATCAAACACTGCAATAAACAAAAGACATCAGAGAATTTATGCACACTAAATGAAATTTAACTGCACAGAATGCTACTATTGCTATTTACCTGGGGCTTAAGAACCATTATGTTAGTTATGCTTCAAAACCTTTTAAATTATACATACCATATCTTGCATTCTATAGATACCAAACAAATACAAGTTAATGGCTGTCCCCAACTGCTTAAGTGTCTCCATTTACTTCTTGAATTTCTACCACTACAGAACCACCTTCTTAAACCATTAACAACCTGGTGGAAGCACAGATATTAAGTTACCTTTAATCCTAGAAGAATTAGCAAAAACCTGGTTTAAAAAAAAGGATTACGGGTTTTTTCGGCAACAGTTATCAATAGAGTATCTCTAACGTCCAGAAACTGTTTAATTTCTGGTAATGCTGTTGGATTACTTTACTGCTTCTACTTCTTTGCATGATAACCCACTATAACAGAAATACTTGCTGCCAAATTCTAAAGTCACAAGATTCAACCTATTTCTTTTGCTAGAAGAGGGTGAACGATGTTTAGAAGTAAAAGCAGAATCAAGGAAACATTAGAAACCTTCTCAAGTTTTTACTTCTACTACATTAAAAAGAAATTATACTACTTGTAGAGTATGTGTAAATATTTCAAGGATATGAGGGTAAGGAATGTAACAGCTTTCAGGTGGTGGTAGTGATAAAGAACCTGCCTGCCAATGCAGGAGACATAAAAGACTCAGGTCCAATCCCAGAGTCAAGAGATCCCCTGGAGGAGGGTGTGGCAACCATCCAATATTCTTGCCTGGAGAATCCCACTGACAGGGGAGCCTGGTAGGCTACAGTCTATAGGGTCACACAGAGTCAGACACAACTGAACCAACTTAGCAAGCATGCATGCTCTCCATATATCAAGCTATATATATTTTTATAATTTTATAAGTTTAATTTTTCAGAAATAAACTCCGATTTTAATATCTGATACTCACAAAGAAAATGTTCTCAGAAGCCACCTGATACCCAGCATTTTGAAAAGATAAAATACAAGAAGACAGAATCCTTACCTCTGATACTTAAAATGCTATGTACACATCAACAAATGTTTATATATGTTATGGAAAATCACATACACAGAAAAGCATATATACACAAGAAATGATGATTAATTTTAAGACTTAATCTTAATTTTTATAATTCTATGTTTTTCTATTTTGACACAATAGGTTAATGCTAAGAAAGGAAAATTCTACATCATCTTAATTTAATCACATCTTAAAATCTTTACCATGCTATCTATGTAATTGAAATCCTGAATTTTTCTTAAAGGGTTGTTTTATTGGTAAACACTTTGCCTTCAAATCATAAACTTATTTTTTTCATGCTAGAAACACAATTATATAAGAGTACTCAACTCCTTTAATATTTATCTACATCAGTCAGTTCTTCCTCTTAGATTAAAGATACCTAGGTTTAGATTCTCTTACATGCAGGAGAAAATAAGAATATTAAAAACTCCTGATACACATATTTAAAGAACCATAATGATTACAAGGGCTTAACTGGTAAAGAATTGTCTGCAGTGTAGGACCTGGGTTTGATCCCTGGGTTGGGAAGACCCTCTGGAGAAAGGAAAGGCTGCCCATGCCAGTATTCTGGCCTGGAGAATTCCATGGACTGTGTAGTCCATGGGGTCACAGAGAGTCAAACAAAACTGAGCAACTTTCACTTTCAATGATTACATAAAATCATCTGTGTTATATACTGTCAATGATGCATAAATTAATGACCACCTGCAGATACAATGACAAGATAAAACACAATATTCTCCAACAATAATATCACTAATCTCCACTTGACTAACAGTGCTCTAGACATTTATATCACAATTACGATTCATATGGTATCATCAAGTCCGATAAATAAACCACTGCACTTTAAAAAATGCAAAACCATGAAATTATCATATCAAACTTAAAATAATTCATGTTATTATTAATGTAAGTATGCTAAAGAATAAAACCTAAAAGTTTCAAATTTTCCTTAATGCCTACCATATAATACAGTAGTAAAAATGATGACAATGGACACACACATATACACTAATATATACACCACATTTAAGACACAGAGGTGTGAGGGAGGAAAATGCCGGTTTAAGACCAATCACTAATATCAAATTTATGCAACAAAATCTTTTTCACAATTTTTATTATTAATCAACAGCAGCCCCAAATCAAAATGCCCTGATGAGAAATTTCAACAATATTATGAGTTCTTGTTTTTTTAATATTCACTTTGAAATCGATCTAATTTATAAAGAAAAAAAATTACTTTCACTTCAGCATACTTTATCATGGTTAGAAATGACATAAAAACCAAAGACAACAGTGGTACAACCAACCATTGTACAGTTCTACCTAGGAACCCTTCCAACTTCAAGTGAACAAAGAGAAGCAGTTTAAGAACTTTTTTTAATTCATAAAACTATACAAAGATATGTATTTGAGTACTTTGTACAAGTCTGTTGAACCACGTAATTTCTCAGTATGTTCTAAAGACAAACAGAAAACCCAACAATATAGTGGACCTATTTAATCAGGCCATCCTTGATTATAAAAATCATGAAGAAGTTCCATCTATATCAAGTTTTCTCTGTAACTTCCATGTTACAAGTATCATCTAAAAGAACATGTAATTTAAAGACACTGAAGAGTGACTCTGGCACTTTGGTAAGAGGGAAATAATTAACTGGTGTATATAGTAAATTTAGTTTATTTTTGGTTCGAGATGGATATTACTACATGCCAAGAGAGAAAAAGTCAGAGTATAAGATTTAGTAATTATAAGGCACAAAATGTCTTATACTTGCCAAAAATGGCATGTAAATATATTATTGATTGAGTGCAAGAGAACAGTACAAAAATTATATCTGTCAGTATATTTTATATAAATACTAAAACCTAAGTTGATGACAATAACAAAGCTAAGACTTGATAACCTTAATCACACTAGGCAAAATAATGCTAATGCAAAAGCATACAAAGCCTAACCCTAAATTGTTAGAATTCAAAGAAACAAAAGCAACAGGGATCCAATCTAACTACTAAATACAAAAGATCAACCTGTTATCACAGCACTGTTAGATGATGGAGAATAATGAATAACAACAGTAAATTAACTTTATCTATTCAAAGATACAGTTGGCTATTACTTATTAATCTTCCACTATGTCCTAGTCCTCACAACAGCCTCAGCAGAGTAGGCATCACTATCTTCCTTTTATAGATAAAGAAGTCGAGAATTAGAAGGTTAGTCTATGAGCTACAATTTAGTTAAGGAGGGGATCAAAATGATAATAAATAGGTATGAAGCAGAGGCATAAAATGAACACTGGGAAGGAAGTTAAGACTCTGATAAACAACAAAGTCCTACTGTATAGCACTGGGTACTATATTCAATATCCTGTGATAAACCACAATGCAAAAGAATATAAAAAGAATATATACATATATGTATGTATGGGCTTCCCAGGCAGCACAGTGCTAAAGAATCCACCTGCCAATGCAGGAGATGCAAGAGGGGCAGGCTTGATCCCTGGGTCAGGAAAATCCCCTGGAGGAGGGCATGGCAACCCACTCCAGTATTCTTGCCTGGAGAATTCCATGACAGAGGAACTGGCAAGCCTACAGTCCATAGAGTGGACACAACCGAAGAGACTTAGCAATAGCAGTTACAATTAACAAAACATTTCACATAATAAATACTTTTAAATTGTGCGTATCCTTGGTAAAAACAATAGGTTCTATTACTCATAAAATCGTTTGTGATAACTACACATGTCACTCAGCAGCTAATATAAAAAAATTAATGAATCTGGAGACCTAAGAAATTAATGTTCAAATGTATAACTATATTAATAAAATATCATGGGAATGCTAAGTCTCAGAAAAGGCTATTTAAACAATGGGTTAAAGTCTATCACAGGACTGAACAGACGTGTCACTTAGTACTTTTTTTGTCAGTGAAACTTTTCTAGTCAGTGGAATAACCACTTGGCTTTGAAAACATTTTGTCACTGACTTTGGTTATAACAAATTTGTCATAAGTGAAGTGAAAGTCACTCAGTTGTGTCCGACTCTTTACGACCCCATGGACTATACTGTACATGGACTTCTCCAGGCCACAATACTGGAGTGGGTAGCCTTTCCCTTCTCCAGGGGATCTTCCCAGCCCAGGGATCGAACCCAGGTCTCCCCCATTGCAGGCTCCAGCTGAGACATCAGGGAAGCCTTGTCACAAGAGGTTCTAGTCAAATTAAAAGCCTCTTAAGCCTAGAGAACATTCTACAAAAGTCAGTTCATTCACCAGTTTAATCTTAACCCTCTTCTACTCCTTTAACTTAGAATTTCCATGAGATATGATAAAACTGATATGCAGAACAATAAGTACAAGATACGAAAAAATCCCAAATCCTAAAAAACATTTGTTACAAAAATATATGATTAAAAAAGATCTTAGTGTTAAACTTGATACATGACCTATGTACATTTATATACAAATTAAAGCAAACAGCAACTATTTCCTTTACATTTTCCTTATTTTTCAGTTTCCCTTACAATTTCCTTATTTTTCAAATACAGTGTGTTATTTTTATATTCTAAAAAAGCAAAGGAACAGTTATAGAATGTCTCACTGACAGTTGTATTTGGCAGGATTTTTGGTATCTCCTGAATGACTGGACAGATTAACAATACAATTCCATACATTCCTTATCTTAATGCAAAGATAAGAACTGCCAAATGAATGAACTATACTACAAAGGCAGTGTCTTATTATAGGAAGAGGAAATATTTTCAAGTCTCAAACCACCCCCCACCCCCAAATCCATGAACTGGTGTTACTCACCATTCAACACTTAGAGGGCAAGGTAATATTACATTTTTTTTAAATTGAGTTATGGTAGATCCATAATCTCTTTAAAAATTTATTAAGCTAAAATAGGAAAAATTAATACCTATATTATATAAGGAGTTAATATTACCTTCTCAGATAACTTTTTGATAACTAATGATTATAACTCCTATTTTATCCAAACTAGTAGTGTGGTGTCCCCTTTTGTTTCATTTTTTAATAGTTGACATAATTTCAAGTTCTTTTAAAACCAAAAATATCATTGAGAACATTAATAACACTTTTGTATAACTTTCTGATTCTACCTATGTTAACACTTTGCTAGGAATCAGAAACCAAGAAAAATTACAAAAGGTGAATTTAAATCCAACAGGCAAGTAGGCACCCAATTAAAAATACAGGAAGTCTGTGATCTATGAGAGATCACACATTTTATTTTGCCATCTTCTAACTCTGATCCTTTTTTATGTGGTCTGCATCCTTCAATACCTAAACACTCTTTATAGCAGAGTGCTACACTGAGTCTCCTCAGTACCTCTTACCATCTTAAAATTTTTCATTCACTGTGTCTCATTACACAGATGCAAAAATCTTATTTTGCATTTTTCTCCCAAATTAGTTTCTGTTTCGACAAATGCGGCCTGTTTTTGTAACTATGTCCTACCTGTATTAGATTCATCCAATGTGCTTATAAAAGAAATTCTCATTTTTTTAAAACTAGCACCATGTGAGTCTTATGTACACTGTTTAATACGTGAATCATATGCAATTAAGATTCTAAGCTCTTGGAGAAAAAAATTATACAATTTCTTCTGTAATTACCTGTCATAGAAAATCACCAGAGAATGCTCAGTATCAACGAGTGTTTCTAAGTATTAATACTAAAATGCCATTCATGTAAAGGATAGAAATTGCTATTCATAATTGAAGTATTATTCTGGGGCGCAGAAGTCCAAAATGTGAAAACCTGAAAAAAAGTATTGCTTCTACAGAAGCTGAGCATTATATCATTAAAACTTCACAAGCACTGTGAATGTAACCTTGATATTGAGTACCAAATAGGATGTATGTTAGTTATCTGAACATGCATCATATAATGTCCCATGCTTCTGCACACATCAACTCCTTTAATTTTTACCACTGCTTTAATACAGGAAAATTGCATCTACCTAATCTCTAAGGGTTAACTTTAAGCTTAGTTTTAAATCTCTAACAACTATCAATGGCCACAACTAACCCTCCTAAAAATATATAGATCAGAATAATAGCACCATTGTGAACCAACATCAACTTCTAGGAGGTCTAAGAATAAAAATGGTTAGAAAATAATAGATACATAGAGCAGATTGCTACTATTAATAGAAGCCATAGCATAAGACACAGGAAATACAATTTTCAACTAGAGACTGTTCTTCACATCTCTGAGCATCAACTAGAGATGAATGATTTTTATCCAAAGTGACAAATCAAGTAAACTAAAAATAAATCTAAAGGGTCATTTCTTTTCCTTCTGCAGGGAAACCACAATATTATAATTACATCTTTTATACCAAGACATATATGTATAAACCAAACAATGCTATAGATGTTCAGTGTGAAGCCAAGGATTGGATGATATCCGCAGGACTGTGTAATTTCAAAGTACTGAAAGGAGACTTGGAAATATTAATTGCTGTTATTCTCATCAGCACAATGACAGCAAGTGTGTAGGTACTATATTTAGGTTTCCATTTATATGTATGGTGACACTTGTTGCTACTCACTAAAGTTTTTTGAAGTCAGCATAAGCTTATGCATGAAATGTTAAGAATGTATTTACATTAGCAGCATATATTGCTGTTGTTTAGTTGCTAAGTTGTGTCCAACTCTTTTATGACCCCATGGACTGTGGCCCACCAGGCTCCTCTGTCCATGGGATCCCCCAGCCAAGAATACCAGAGTGGGTTGCCATTTCCTACTATGAGGGATCTTCCCAACCCAGGGATCAAACCTGTGTCTCCCATACTGGCAGGCAGATTCTTTACTGGCAGGGAATGACCCAGCAGCATATGTGTCTTTCTTGAAAGGTGTTAAGAGTCCTGACTACAATGAAAACCAAAAATTAAGCTATGATCACCTAGGCTTGAGTCTACTCGGGCCAGGACTTTTTCAGTCTGTGAACATCTGTATGCTTTTTCAGTTCTGTGGTAACATCTGTATTACCCTTATATAAAACAGGCAGCAGTACAATAAAAGACTGCAACTATGAAATTTTAATTTGAATTCCAGAAAAAGTTTAAAAGTCTGATGACTATGTTGCACCGACTTTTTTAAAGGAAGAAAAATAACCATAGAATTTAACTTTCTTGAAGGGAAATATCAAGATAACCTAAAAAAGGAGTACACTCTTGGATGAAATAACCGTAAGTGGCTAAGCTACTGTAAAGAGATAATTGATAATTACCATCAAGGTGTCATTAAAATTTTACCCATCTATATCAAGTAAATTGACAAGAAAAAGGACTTATTTCTCTGCCAACATAATGTTTCAATGTATTTACAAAACTGAGGGATATATATGAAACCCCCCCAATTAAATCCTTTCTATTAAATTACTTAACTACTTACCCACAGTATACCAACTGGCATCTGTCAACTTGCTGATAACAGCTTCCTGAAAGGATCCATCAGATGTCCTTGTTTCAACAATAGCTCCAACCTAAAACATAAAACCAAAATTTCATCATCAAATTTAACTAAATAAACTAAATCACTCCTACCAACCATATGACCTGGGTAAAAAAAATATACCTCTTTATGGTAAGTCCACCTTACATTCCCAGAGATCTTAATCATTTATAGCGCTCTAATGTTCATCACGCAGTTCCAGCCCCAAAACACTGAGGCTTATGTAGACCGTTATTATTACCCCTATTTTATATACTGGAAATTGGGGCTCAGGAAGAGAAAATAATCTGCAAAGAATCCAGGATGAGAACCCAGTCTTTTAAGTCTTATTTCAGAGCTTTTTTACTGTATCATATTGCCTATAAGAAAATTGTGGAATGTAAGAACCAAAAACCATAAAGATAACAAAAATAACTTCAATCTTCCTTCGCAGAAATACTGACTATTGGATTCGGCATTTAGATTTAAGGGACCTTTTAGATAAAGTTTCACCTGGATACAGAGAAATGGACCAGCTGAACTTCTTTCAGCTTCCAGACCTTTGTATATCAGATATTAACTGAAGTGGTACTTTGACATAACAAAGATTTATAACATAAACAAATGGCCAGACATGGATGGAAAACATAATGCAGGTATTCATTAAATTGAATTATTAAGTCAACATAGTTTACTTGGTAAGTCTGAACAACAGAACATTCAGACTTATATTAGTATAGCACACTTAACAAGCTAAACCTCTGTGGTAACAAAATGAAAAACAAAACGAAGTACTCAATCCAAGAAGTCAAAACAAAAAGCAGTGAAACTCATATTCATATATATTAAAATACTCTTCTTAAAGATATTTAACATTCTTAAACTAAGGATACAGACACTGTTAATGTCGTAAATTATATTAACTATACAACACCTTATTTGTATTGTTGTTTTCTAATTAACATTTAAAAGTGTATTTATGTAAAATTCACGTAAAAAATGTAAAATTCAATAAAGCACTATGAATTTATGACTAATCGTTTGAGGTTTTAAACTGTACAAAATACGTACTCTTAAAGGACCTTTTACTTGGTCATCTTGCACCAACTGTGTAGTGTTATCCTGTTTCAGGAGTACCTAAAAAACATTTTTGCACAACAGTTCACATGTTACTTTTAAAATAATATATTTATGGTAACACCGTAACAAAAATGTCTTTAATCTATGCTTTCTTAGCATCCTGTGGTTACCTCTGGTATGATACTTATTACATTGTCTTGTGTTTGTGTTTATTGTCTCTCCCATTAACTGGGAGCTCCTCGAGGGCTAGAATCCTCTTTCATCACTGTATCTGCAGCAGTTAGCAAGTATCAATGCATATCACAAGCATTTAGTAAATATCTGCAGAATTAACTATACAAGATTTATAATCTGTAGTGATTACAATAAAACCTTAAAACTGCCTTCATTCCTTTTTATCAACTAGTCATAAAGGTTCATATCGTCACCAAGTATATTACCCCCAAAAATAAAAACAGTATCAAACTTTATCCCCTATATGCAAGGTAAACAAATTAAAAACAGACCTTTTCTGGTCCTTCATAAAATAAACCTAAATAGTAATATGATAAGCAATTTAGTCACAAATAAGTGTTCCTTTCTACTACAGATCATCCTACATATAAAACTTGTTCTATTAAGAGAGAGGGACTTCCCCGGTGGCTCAGACAGTAAGGAATCCGCCTGCAATACGAGAGACATGTAGGAGATCTGGGTTCAATCCTTTGGTTGGGAAGATCCCCTGAAGGAGGGCATGGTTACCCACCCCAGGATTCTTGCCTGGAGAATCCCCTGGACAGAGTAGCCTAGCGGGCTACAGTCCATGAGGTTGCAAGGAGTTGGACACGACTGAGCCCCTAGGCACAGCACATTAACAGAGAGGACTGATGGGAGAGGGAAACTGAAAGGGAACAAGTACCCAATAAGGAGAAACTTCAAGTTCTAGGTAATTTATGTATGATACGACCTCCCAGAACAAGCATGGTATTGATTTTAAATTCAGTAAGTTAATCTATAAAGAGCTATGATTCTAACAAAAAGTTAAAATTCTCAAAAGAATTCTATGCAATATATGGTAAGCAGATCCTGTAAAGCTGGTATTGTAAAAAAGGATACAATGAAACAAGAAATAAATGAATGTCAAATGATATCCTAACAATACTTGAGAACAGTTTTACCATCAGATGAAAATTTAAACAGAAATTTATAATAATCCTAGATAAATCTATATGTCCACCACACAAATCTCATTCCTCTAGTTCAATGGTTCTCAAACTCCAATATGCATCAAAAACACGTGGGGGCTTGTTATGACACAATCACTGGACCCCACCCTGAGTTTCTGATTCAGTATGTCAGGGGTAGGGACCTGAGAATTTGCATTTTAAACAAGTTCTTAGGCGAGGCTGATGATGCTGGTCCTGGATCCATTGTTCATTCATTTATTCAACACATTTTAAGCACCCACTATGTAGAAGGCACCAATCTAGGTATTCCAAATAGAACAATACAAACACTTTCTCCTTTCACAGTGCTTAATTTTTGTAGGAAAGCAAATTGCAAAACTGCAAGTAGAGCATGATCCAATGAATAATAGTAATAACAACACTTGTTACTGAAAGGCACAGCCCAAAATCTAGAACACATCAAATCTCTTTGGCATACTACCAAAAAGGACGTCTATGAACTTTATTATACAGCACTAGAATGTTAAAAATGTTTATAATAAGCATGGATTACTTTTGTAGTCTAAATAACTAAGATTATTAAAAACATTTATATAGAAAAATTACTTGGGAGGAAACATAAAAATGATACTAGTATTTCTGAGGTAAACTATTGGTTTTACTCCTTCAGTACTTTTCTATATTTCCAAATACTGTAGAGGAATAAATAACTGTTTTTCTGGCCATAAAAGCATCTTAAAAATAGAATTCTTAAATCATTTTTAATGCTGTCTTGAAATTATAATCCCACAGTTTTGTTTTTAGTAATCTATTGCTTTTTCTAACCACCTGAAATCACCTCTACCTAAATAATAAGAAAGCAAAGACAACAGATTATAGCCACCACAAACAGGAAAGATCCAAATAACGGGAAGTACCATGAGTACAGTATTTTCATAGCAGCAGTTTGGAATAATTTCTCATTTTGAGTTCTTTATTTCCCAGTTCCTAATGTGCCTTTGCTACAGTTTTGTATATAACAGTTATTCACATACTAATGATTCAGTAAGTGAAGTAATGATTCAATAAATAAAGTGTTGATTTGCAGTCTCCTCACCCCTAATTCTCTTCAGTTGAGTTAATAAAGCTGTTGCATTAAAAAGAAAAACTACCTTAACTTTTACCAGCCTTTTCACAGTCTTAATTTTTGCCTCACAGAAGGCACCTCGGTACTTGGCACTGACATCAGTTCCCACTGTCAGGTAGGCAGGCTCATCCGCCGCCTGGTAAGAGAAAGATGAAAGATGAAACTCACTACTGTTTTCCCCAACTCCAACCCCAAGTCTCACTGAAAGGTTCTGTATTTCCAGTAGTAGGAACATTTACATTAGTTGCTTATTAATATCATTAATAACTTGAAAAATACTCCTAAAGCATTTTATTAGCAATCCTTTACTTAATAAACTGTATCTTGATAATATAAAACATTTTAAATTGTCACTATAAAGTATCAGTAGGGAAATATAATGTTTTCTCAGCCAGGTACAAAATGATTCAACAATTTTACAACATACTTAAATGAAACAAATTTAAAATCCAGAAAAAGTCTATATTGTCTCATAGAATTTTAAGTTATTCACTTAGGGCCTCCTAAAAATTTTATTTTCAAATTAAAAGAAATATGCTATTAAAATTAATACTAACAAATACACAATTGAATGTTTAATATAGCTACATAAAGGCAACATCTTGGATACAGTATAGGCAATTAATGAAGCCAATCTTTTTGACAAAGAGAGCATTATTTAGAAAAATCATTGGCTCAGTGCTGCATTTTAGAGCTTCAAGTCTAAATTATCTGATTAATGCCGAGATGTGAACTGATGGTAGTAGTACCAAGTTTATCACAGTAATCTTGGTATATTTTTTTTTAAGTTTCAGAAAGAAATATCTGCTTTCAGCAAATGGTCATGATCAAAATGTTACATTGAAAGATGTGAGAAATATCATTCCTCCATTCATTTTAATCTTGATAGTAACAGAATGATTGCTATCTCAATCTGTCACTTCACCAACTTTTTTCAAAAGTATATGCATACAAATTCAATTCAACATTGCTAAGTGCAACGGTGACAGTGTACAGTTTCGAGAAATACTTTCAAGTAGAAAATGATTTTTCATTCTGCTTTCCCAACTAACATTAAAGAAGGTACACTGTCACTTCAAAACTTCAAGGAGACAGGAAAGCAAGAGGAAGTTTGGGAAAATATTGTATTTCAGAGTTCAATACATTGAAACAGTAAATGAGTAAGAAATCAAATTCAAAGTAAGTGCATTTATGAATAATGCAAACTGTTAAGAAATACTTTTTGCAAATAAATATCTGACCTGAAACATTCAATGCCTCAGAACTACAGGCTGATATACCTTCCTTTCTCTTTAAACATCAGAGAATGTCTGAAATATCAGCTGTCTTCAGAAGAATTTCTTTTTAGGTTGGGTATACGTTTAAAATATTTACGATAGGTCCTGAACTGAAATTAAGTGTTATTAGTAATAATAATATATAAAATTTAGTTTTAGTTCGCCTCCTAATATAATCTAGCCACAAAATTTCACTTTATCCCCAGAAGAAATGGTATGTCCCTAACACAATACACACATTCCTTCTTTAGAAAATCTCATTGGCACTGGGGAAGAAAAAAAATTCAAAAAATCCCCCAAAGAACCAAAGCAGGACAAAAGCTTTACTTCTGCAAAGGTTGCTGCCAACACAGGAAGTGTTTAAAAATACTAGCCCAATGGACAACAATGGAAAGGCTGCAGCAGCCTTTCCAAAGTGCTAACTGCTTCGGAGAGGGGCCAAACTGACCGCATTTAGACACAATGATCATCTCTTACCCATTCAACACGTCCTCGTTTTCGGAAAGCTCTGCTTAGTAGAGGAATCAATTTTGAGTAGCCAAAAAAAATGACATTCCATAGCACCAGCCTCACGACAGGCAGTGTCCAGGGCACGAGGTTCCGAGCAGCGTCGACTCCACTTACCTTCATTTTCACTGGCGATCTGTGGGGTTCCAGCTCAACGAGCTATCTTCTCTGTCGCTAAAACCAAGAGGAGGAGAAAGACAGGCACAGAATCAGTCAACGGAGGGGAGCGACCCGGGGAAAGAAAGTAAACAAACGCCAGCGGGGAGGGGCAGAACCCTCACCAGCGAGAGGATAAGATCCCCTCCGAGGGCAGCTAGGACGCAGGAGCAGAGAGGGCGGCGAGAACCCCACCGGCGCCAAAGGGCAGCGGGTTCCGCCGCGGAGTTCGCCAGCGGCCCACCGCGCCCCCGCCTCGCCAGCCACTTTGACCCGAAATGCTCAACTCAGTGCCCCCGGACGGGCTGCTCTGGAGAAGGGCAGAGCGCCGTCGGGGCTCCTCCGGGACCCCCGCAGGCGCGGTCGCCCAGCCTTCTCTCGGCCGCCCCCCGGATACCCCGACTTCGGCCCGCGCCCCGCCTCCGCCGCTCGGCCCCCTCGGCCCGCCCCGGGCCCGCGGTGGTGGCGGCAGCGGAGTGTCACGGCGCCATTGCTCTCCTTCCTCCGCTCTGCACCATGTCAGGAAGGAGAAGAGCTTCTTCACCCAATGGGGCAGGGGCCGTGGCCTTCGGCCTGGAGGCGCGCGAGGGAGGGAAGACCCGCGAGGGGGAGAGGGCTGGGGGCGGGGGAAGAGGGGAGGTGGCCCGGACAGGGTGTGGGAGGGGAGGGGAGCTGCACAGCGGCAGCCGCCGCCTCCTCCCCGCGCCCGCCTCAACTTTTTGTACAGCCCAGAGCGGTACCAGCCACCGGCCCCTCGGGTCCTGCCATGGACTCCACCCGGGAGGACGCACCGCGGAGTTGGGGGCCGGCTTCCCTAAGCAGTCCGCTCCTCGCCTCGCGGAAGCAAACTTAGCGGCGCGACCAGCCCCACAGCCATTTTCCCGGGGAACCTGGGGAAGCGGCCGAGGAGGTTGCTGCGGAGGCTGTTCTTGCAGTTGCTGCCGCTACTCCACGACTTGCCCCTTCCCCGGTGCTCACCGCCCCGCTTGCCAAGCATCCCCTTCCCCACCTCCTAAGCTTCCAACTGCACCGGGACCCCGGGCATCAGCGCCAGCTGCTAGTGCCGCTTCGTCCACTCAGTACCCTCGCTTCCCTTCTCCCTACCTACCAACTGTGGGTGAAGTGCGCGCTGTCAGCTCCCGAGTCCTCCGCCCCGCTGACCCCCGTGGGCCCCCGTCCGGGAAGCACCACTCCCGGCCGCGGCAGCAGTTCCTGCGCCGGGTTCCCCACTCGCCCGATTTACTGCCACAATCCACCAAATAACAAGCTGTTGAGCAGACTCGCTTCTACACGAACTCCTATTGGCTGCTCATGACGCCGAAGAGTTTCGGATTGGAGTTCGCTACCTGCCGTCCTCATTGGATGTAGCTCTGAAACTTCAGGGATTGGTACGAAAAACAGCAGGTAGGACATCTTCCACTTATGATTGGCTGTCTCCGAAGACTAACGTTACTGGAGAATCAGGTATTGAGTAAGCAAGTCCTGAAAAATGATTGGTAAATACGACTACGGATGTGCTTGGCTGAGCACTGATTGGTCAATTGAGGGGTCAGGAAGAGCAGTTCGGCGCGAGGATTGGCGGTGGAGTGTCCCATGGAAACCGAACCCGGAGCTGCGGCCAGGACTTGCACGGGGGCGGGGCAGGGTCTTTCCAAGGCGCCTGCGCTGAACCCTCTTCTCGGCGCCATTTTGTCTGGGCAGAGGTGGCCGCAGCTGTATCGCATTTTATGTTTCTGGCGAGAGGAGAGCGGGGTCTTTATCCGGTCAACTCATTTAACTGCGGCAACCATCCGCCGGTTCCTCCAGGACAGCATCTAGTGAAGGTCGAAAGCGTCCGGATCTCTCAGAAAGGTCAGTTGAAAGCGGTAGTTGTCCGGTAGACTGGGGGATGGCGCAGCTCTAGCGGCACCGGCACCGGAAGTGAGGGGGCCGCGCGGCGGCCATAGCAGAGATCTCCCTGCGGCGGGGTGGGGAGCTGGTCGCGGGCGGGGGCGGGGGACGGGCTGAGAGGGGGCGAGGCTTCGTCTCCTGCGGCCTCAGATAATGAGGCGCTGGGGACGTGCACGTCTCCTCCAGGCTGACCATTTGGCCTCCTCTCCGGAGCCTGAGGGATTTTCGGGATTCTGCTCATCTCAGAGCAGTGCTTCCTCCTTTTGGAAGTGGTTTCGGCAGCCTGTCATGTTCTACGACCAAGGCCACCGACTGAGGGCTCCTCATCAGTTAAGACGGGGAGAGCAGGGTCCTTAGTCCCATCCTGCGTGGGAAGGTATTTCCGCGTGCTGTTCACGCGGTTAAGCAATGAGGAGACAGAAGGAAACGCTGAGTTTGGGTGCTGAGGAATTCGAATTCTCTTGTTAGCACGACTCTGTTGCTCTGACCTTAGACAAATGGCTGTGCCACAGTGCACGGGGCTCACGCTGCTTTTCGAGAGAAAAGAGCAGTGGTTTTGCAGGAACTGAAAACACATTAAATGATAGGACCTCGCCGATAGGACTTTGTTAGGGCAGCCATTGATTTTGCTCCATGAGTAAGATCTTGTGTTCTGTTTAAGAAAACCCTCGTTTGAAATGGTAGGATTCGAGTATTATTGGGCAACTTAATTTTAAAGATTGAAATAATTAAGAAAATGTAAAATATTGACAGTAATCCACGTTGATTAAATTTACTCGAGGACATCTTTACTAAAACTGAATCAGTTTTTCACTCGTAACAGTTTTTTCAGAATTATTTGTTAAGAAAATGCAGTGCTTATTAGTATTTGTATTGAGTCACCTGATTACACTGATCTGAATAGCTGCTTAAAATGATCCTCATAATACTTGTTTTGAACCCTATTGTTGTATTGGTGGGGCTCCAGACTAAAAAATGATCGAGTGATTTAATGATTTATTTGGGCTTTTTTATCAGTTGGTCTGAAGAAAACAGAACACTTCACTGACAGACATCTGCATATATTCCTGAGGTGAGTTCTAATGTCTGTAAAAATGTTTGGAATTGGGGAGAGTGCCTGGAAAGTTTTTTATGGACCAATAAGTAGAGCCATAAATAACAAAATCAAAGAGTGGTAGTTTAATAAGTCTTTGTTTGGTCAAGGGTTCAAATGAATCTGTGTAATTCCCTTCCTGACAGTGATACTTGAGAAGGAAGTCTTAAAGTTAGGACACACATGAATTTGTTTACCCACTCATACTGTTCCCATTTCTAGAATCAGTTCTGTTCAGTTCAGTTCAGTTGCTCAGTCGTGTCCGACTCTTTGCGACCCCATGAATTGCAGCACACCAGGCCTCTCTGTCCATCACCAACTCCTGGCGTCTACCCAAACCGATGTCCATCGAGTCAGCGATGCCATCCAACCATCGCATCCTCTGTTGTCCCCTTCTTCTCTTGCCCCCAATCCTACCCAGCATTAGGGTCTTTTCCAATGAGTCAGCTTTTCTCATGAGGTGGCCAAAGTATTGGAATTTCGGCTTCAACATCAGTCCTTCCAATGAACACCCAGGATTGATCTCCTTTAGGATGGATTGATTGGTTCTCCTTGCTGTCCAAGGGATTCTCAGAGTCTTCTCCAACACCACAGTTCAAAAGCGTCAATTCTCCGGCGCTCAGCTTTCTTCACAGTCCAACTCTCACATCCATACATGACCACTGGAAAAACCATAGCCTTAACTAGACGGACTTTTGTTGGCAAAGTAATGTCTCTGCTTTTAAATATGCTATCTAGGTTGGCCATAACCCTCCTTCCAAGGAGTAAGCGTCTTTTAATTTCTAGAATATTAAGTACTTAATACTTTTATCAAGGAATAATAGGGACATTTTCATGATTTTTTTCTCTATATTTAAAAATGTGGCATATAGAAAAAATGTGGCATATAGAAAAGATGTTTCAGTAAGAATTTAGAAGTTAACCTTTTTTTTTTTATAAGGAAATTATAGAATATGTAGTACTACTCAACTTCCCCAGGGGGTAATCACCTGTAATGCCACTGCCTGACTTGAAACTTACTATCTGATCCAAATAATGCCTGTCAGTGGGCGTTTGGAAATTACCAAAAAAGTAAAAGACAAAAAAGCGAAAGTAAAGTAGTGTCTTGTATCACTACTACCAAAAGGTGATTGCAGTTTATACTGTACTTATGTATTATTCAGAGAGATTTCTCTTTTTCTCTGGTTTTGTTTCATTCTAGTTGTGCTCATTTTGTCATTCAAGTTTTTTCTTTGTGGGAAATACTGGGAACATATGTGTTCATGGTTGCATAGTGTTCTGTAGGATAAATGTGCCATATTTTATGTAACCAGATCTCTTAATTTTTATCATAGTAATATGTCTGAATATCCTTGTGCGTGTTTTACAAAAGATATTTTCTGAGAACTGATGTCTATGACTAAAATTTCTACACATCTAGGTATTTCCTGACATGCCTGATTATTTCTTCAGAATAAATTTCTAGAAGTGGAAATAAAAGGGCAAAGAAATCATACCACTGTCCATCAAAGCGTTTGCTCTTACTTTTTTTCTTGTACTTTTTCCTTTTGTTACTCTTTCCTCTCCTGCCCCCCTTTCTTTATATAATTTAGCTTTATTTTTGAGCTTTATCTCCTGGGTCTCTGTTTAGTCAGGTAAAATTATTAGTCTTTTGTGTCACCCATATAGTAAAATAAACTTGAGAATTTTTTGGACCTTAGTAGTATTTTCTTAAAATTAATTTATTTTTTTGCTCTAGTACAGTTAGGCGTTTCTACAGTGAAACACTTTGTTACACAAAAGTGACATTTCAAGATACTAAACTTATTTTTATGGTAGAGTTAGTTGAGATTAACTATGTTTCCTTGTAGCCTTCCTGAAAGTGAAGTGAAAGTCGTAGTTGTGTCCAACTCTTTGCAACCCCATGGACTATACAGTCCATGGCATGGAATTCTCCAGGCCAGAATACTGGAGTGGGTAGCCGTTCCCTTCTCCAGGGGGTCTTCCCAACCCAAGGATCGAACCCTGGTCTCTTCCTCATTGCAGGTGGATTCTTTACCAGCTGAGCCACCAGGGAAGCCCAAGAATACTGGAGTTAATAGCCTATCCCTTCTCCAGCAGATCTTGCCGAGCCAGAAGTTGAACTGGGGTCATTCCCAGGTGCTTTTGTACTTGTAGGACCCTCTGTGTGCCTCTCTTACCATGTTTAATTACTGTTACGTTACCCTACCTGATACTAGAAAACGTGAAATAAGCAGACTTATGTTTTCCTTAAGTAATTCTCTTCTGAAAATTTGTATTTCACCAGTGCCGGCTTAACTTTCAGATTTTTTTAATGTTTCAAATTATGATTTAATACTGAGTTGAATTGTAATTGCTCATGTAGTAAAGATTTAGAGAACCATTAAGAATAGTTATTCACAACATTTGTCGCTTTTTTTTTCTTTTTTTTAAAGATTTTATGATACTTTAGTGGAAGGTAACTAGAGGTGAATATTAACTGAACTCTTATAAATCATCTCTTAGGAATAAATGAAAGAAAATTAATTTTGATAGAATTGGTTTTTGTAATCTATTTCACTGAGCCCAAATTGGTAGAAGAATGTTTCTACAGAATCAAAATTGTCGTTTTTAATAATGTTTTTATGAAGAAAAACTATTTTGAAAGCAGAATGTTTTATTTATTTGGTCAAGGATTCAAACGAGGGTGTAAAATCACCTTCACGGACATGATATCTTAGGGGCTTCCCCAGTGCCTCAGTGGTAAAGAATCCATCTGTAGCATGGGGGTTGCAGGTTTGATATCCCTGGGTCAGAAATATCCCCTGGAGGAGGGCATGGCAACCCACTCATGTATTCTTGCCTGGAGAATCCCATGGACAGAGGAGCCTAGTGGGCTACAGTCCATAGGGTTGCACAGAGCAGACACGACTGAAGTGACTGAGCATGCACATGTGATATTTTAGACTGAAATCTCAAAATTAGAACATCCCTATGAATTTTTTTTTACCTGTTAATGTTGTTCCCATTTCTGAATTTTTAATAACGTCACAGCGAATATTTTCGTGATTTAATTTTTTTTTTATCCTATGGTAAAACACTTGACGTGCAAAGGTCTCATCAGGAAAAGTGTTTAGAAATGAAGCAAAACAGTCTATTCTGTGTGTGTGGACCATATAGCATACTCAAAAAAGTCTTTGTCTTCTAGAGGAAGCCTCACTCTGGAAAAATGAAGAAAGGTGTTCAGTTTTTAAAAGACCTGCATCTGCTATCTGTTGAAATTATATTTCTGGTATGCAATTTTACTTAAATATCATTTAGTAGTCAAGATTGGCCATATTACTGTTATATGTCTGTCTCTTTAAAAATGATAGAATTTGTCCCACTGTACAGTTATCTCTGAATGTCTGTATATTGAAAAGTAGAACAAATTTCTGTGTTGAGTGTAGCTGCTTTCCTAATGGTTTCCTTATTTTTTGAAAAGTTACTAACTTTGCTTATTTGTAGCCAAAGCAGCCTTCTTAAAACTATATGGTCTTTTGCCCTAGTAGATGTCTTCTTATTTTGATTTAAATCATGGCATATGAGAGAAATAGATTTGTCAAAGTTCAGTATATAGTTATATCTAATTGTTTTTTGAAACAAATTGGTTTATAATACAGAACCAAAAGAAATATTTTTAGCCATCATTGAAGGCTATTCAAGGTTAATGATATGTAATATGTAGAATTAGAAGAAAGGAGGTCTAAATGGATGAAGGTTGTGAACAAGGATGTAGTTACTTAAGAAAAGCTGTGTGTGGGACAACGAGAAAACCAGTTTGGAGAGGATGGCTGATGAAAGATTACCTTGGGAATATTGTGTGAAGCCAGCTTGTCAAGGTTTCTAGAATTAGTTGCACATCAGAATTATATATAGTGCTTGTGTTGTATAGGTTTGGAAACTTCTAGAGGGCCTTGAGAGCTGGGACATGAGCAGAAAGTGATTATTTTTTTATTTCATTTTCAGATTTTACAAATCAAGATGGAATTTAAAAATTATTTCTAATCCCACCCTAACAGATTTTTTTAATTTACTTCTTCCAGTCTGTACACATATACTTTTTTTAGACTTAGAGAAATTTTTGTTTTTCTTCATTACTTAATATTGTAATAGGTATTCAATATGACTGCACGGCCTCCACAGTAATTTTTTTGTCTGAAAGTTTTCCATCAAACTGTTTTATGTCTAACTTTATTTTTCTATTGCTTACCAATAGAAAAATTGTGCTATAATTATCATCTATGCACATAGAGTATTTTCTGTCTTTTGCACTGTTCTTTTAGGATTGATTTAAAAGGTTTAAATCATGGCATAAAAATGTATGAACATTTTTATGACTCTTTGAAACGTTGCCATGTTGTTTTTCCAAAAAGAGTTTTAATTTACACTGTCACCTTTCCTGTGAGTTTAACTACCAGCATTGGGTAGCCTTTAATTATAATCATTTTTGCTGATTCAATAGGTACAAAATAAGTTAAACTCTTTTTCTTTGTAATATTTTTGTTGTTAGCTAATGAAATGGGATCTTTATCCATAATTTCACTTACTGATTCTTAGCAGTGGACAAATTGTCTATTCAAGGCTTCTGTCCATTTATATATGAGAGTTTTGATATTTTGTTCCCTAATTCTTTTGGTTGCATTATATGTTTAGTAGTAAGTTGCTGCAGATACTTTTGCATAAAGACTTCCCTTTTGATTTTCATTATTTTTGTTGAGGGTTTTTGAGTAGATACAAAATGTATTATTGGAAAATTACTTGGAAACAGTATCCAAGTATGACTAGAGAAGTGACACAGGAATTGAAGGTAGGGAAACCATAAAGATGCTCTTGCAGGGGTGTCAGCAGGAGGTGAAACTAGAGTGAGTAGGGCCTGGAGAGAAGAATAGGTGAGCTCGAGATTGTGAGAAAAAGAGTGGATAGCATTTGATTTCCAGTTGATGACAGAAGTAAAGAAGAAGGAAGAAAACTTCAAGATTCTAAAAAGTGGGAAATTGTGTTGTTAATCAACTTGGAAAGTCAGGAGAGGCTACTGGTTGGCAAGGAAGGTGAAATCAGTTTTAAACATGCTAGTTAGAGCTTGAACAGTAAGTGTTTATTCTTCCTTTTGTGAAAGTGCCTGTGAGATCCCTAGGGGATAAGGCATATGCTGGACCTTGTATTGTTTTCTGTATTCTGACTTTCTGGCTGTGTGGTGCAGCTTATGGGATCTTACTTCCCCAACCAGTGAAAGTGAGGAGTCCTGACCACTGGACCTCCAGGGAATTCCCTGTATTCTGACTTTTAATTCCATTATTCCATTAGATATTTGGGTGCTTTTATTAGGGCTTTCTTATTTCTGAGTTTTAAAGTACAACTTGGAAAGCAAAGTTGAAGTGTATTATTAAGTAAAATAAACAGAGGAAAAACAGATGATTCTTGAACTAAGTTCAAGAAAGGTAACATGTACATCATATCTGAAGTACTCATAACTGGCAGTATGGCATAACTCATAACTTTTGACTACCGTTATCTAATCCCTGCTCCTGATACTTCCCACCTCCGGTGACCACATATCTGATCGCTTTTTTTGTTTGTTTTTGAAGTATAATTGGCAAACTACTGTGTGTTAGTTTCTGGTACACAACATAGTGATTCGATATTTCTATACATTTCAAAATGAGTACCTTGAAAATTGGTAATTCTAGTTATAGTAGTTTTCATTTTTGAAAAAAATTAAAATATTTATCTTGTATATCTCAAAGACTGTTACTTAGAAGATTTAGGTCTCCCCAAAATCCCCACTAGAATTACAATTTTAAAAATTATTCAGGAATAGCAAAGAAAATACTTGAGCTTTAGAATATGTAGATGTGGCCAGGCTTTTTGTGGGGATGGGTGGTTTAGGGTAGATTTCTTAACCTCTGCCTCAGCTATAAAATAGGGATCGTAATAGAGCTGACTTGGTTAGGATTAGTATTAAATGAGTTAATATATGTAAAGTACTTAGAATGATGCTAGATATTAGGTGGTGGTGGTAGTGTGTGTGTCGTGTTACATAATGTTTGTCATTCCAAGAGAACTTTATATACAGAAATAAAGCATCTAGACTCTTTTGTCTCCCCTTCCTGAAGGTCGTATCAACCTCTCTCCAAACTTACTTCATACTTCCTCCCTTCAGGTATTACTTGCTATAGTCACACTAAAACTATCGTGGCTACCTTGCATAAGCTATTTTCCCAGTTCTTTGTTTTTATTCATACTTTTCTCACCATCTAGAATGTTGCCCTATTGTCAAATATTCAAAAGCTGCTTTTTTTTAAGTGATGCTTTCTTGATACTTCTGCAGCTATAGGTAATCTGTCCATATGAGTTTCATGTATTTCCTTTTGCATAATTTATACCACTTTCTATATTGCTTTTTTACCTTTTTGTCTACTTAAATGCCCTTTACTAAATTATGATATCTTAGAATTGTACCTTATTTCACCTTTGTAGTTTGAGAACCTGTCACAGGCCTTGGCACTTAGAAAGCCCTCATTTGTGTAGTAACAGTTTATAAAAAATAAAGTAAGCTAAAAGGTGATAGTTAATGGAGAGCGCATGCCAGTAAAAATGTGCTTTGTCAGTTTTTGTACACTAGGAACAACCTGCCTGATGAGTTACTTAAAATGAGATCACTTGAGGTTTAGGAATTGGGTCAGATTCCAGAATGTATAGTGGGGTAGATGACTGTGGGGACTATCCACAGGTCAAGGATTTGTTAGAATGATTTACTATTGCTTTATAAAGGCTAGTATGTCTAATCAACCACCAGAGGGATTGTTTTTCTGACAACCGAATTTTCACAGATCTGCCTGCCCACCAATCTTCCTCATCCTCAGTCGTCCAAATTTGTGAAAAGTTTGGCCAGGATTAAGGGTACATCTGCTGCCAATAACAGAATATACAAATGACCTGACTCAATCAGTTATTGAACCCATAATCTCTCTCTTCAAGTACATTTTTCTTATCATAATACCATAATGCCTCTAGACACGAAAGGAGGAGTAGGCTGAAAATAGGAACTGAGTGAGATAATATTTATGTATCCCTAAAAGGTTAACTGATACTTAACAACCCCTGAAAATCAGAAGTATCCGACATTGACTTGATAATTTTAGCACTTTCAGAGTTTGCTGCTATTCCTGCTGAATGGGATCAAATTGACAGAAGCTTTAATATCCTTACCCAGTCTCACTGTTTGATATCTAACAAATGTTCTGACAAAACATGCTTGGAATTATAGCTAAGCAAGGTCATTGATTAATTTCATTGTAGTGAAGTTTGTTCTGTGTATTTGTGTGTACTTCTCATACACACAACAAATGCAAGTACAGTGCACTCTAGTTTTTTTCTCCTATAGTTCACTTTTTATAAAAAATCTGTTGTGACCAATAAATTAATTTTATAATTTATAGATGTGAACCTGCTTTTGAGGAGTAGGAAAATGGACTTGACTAACAGTGGTTTACATTTATTTCGTAGGTTTCAACATTTACAAGGCACTTTGATATATTGCTATATCCTTAAGTGTGATAGCTTAAAAGTGAAGGTACAAACTAACTGTTACCTGAAAATGCTTCTAGTTGTTTTCAGCAGCAGTGAAATTGGGTGTAGAGGGTGGCAACTTGAAATCACAGGGGAAGATTCTTTTTTACTTATGGTATGTTTGATAGTGTGTTATTGATTCTGCTAATCCTAACAGCCCATTTAAGGGTGTATATTTATTTGTAGTTAGGGTGAGTCTTTGTGTTTCTTAGTCTTTAGATCGAGTCATAAAACTCCTTTCAGTGTTTGTATAATTTTGGTGGCTTAGCTTTTGAACAGACAGGGTGAAGGAGGGGGATTCCTAAATGAAGTAACATAACAAAAGGAAAACCATCTTTCTGCTTCTTATTTCTCTGTGTATCATGTGATACTGTCTTTTTAAGACCTTTGAAATGCCAAGGGAAGCTTGGTAACCAAGGCAAGGTTTTGCTGTTTTCTTCTCCAATTTGTAGTTCTGCATTTTATTACACAGTCACGAAGAACTTAGTCTGTTACCAGTAAAAACTGAAGCCGCAAGACTTGCTTCTCTATGCTGCCAAGTACTTCCTGTTTTGTCAGATTTCCATTTAGGGAAAAGAATGGATTTAGAGTAGACAAGCCTGAAAGCATCTCTTCTGAAACTCATTTTTAAAGCTGTTCAAATACCTAGATTGGGGGAGAGGGGATGGCACATCATGTCTTCACATGAAGTCATTTGTCAGAAAGCTTCATTTGGCTTATCATGAAAGGGTTGCCAACAAGGAAGAAAAACTGTTGTCAGAAGTAATTGCTAAAGTATAAACTTGCCAACATTGGTGACTTGCCTGTTAGGCTTTCCATGTGAAACATGTTTCAGCTTGTTGAGTGAATCATTGTATTGCCTGCGAAGTTTTATCTGTGTTCATTTCTAGTAGACCTTTCCTCTAGAAATATGTAAGAACTGCATTCAGCCACATTTGTTCCATTTACAGTAGGGACAAATGAAAGATCAAATGGTGATTAATTGAAATGGGCCAGCTTGTGAATATTGAATATCTTTGGGGGAAAGGTTGCAGTAAAATGATGTTAATCTCTTGTTAGTTAAAATAGTAAGTAACATTTATGTAAATAGAATTTTCTGTCACTTATTCTTTATCCAGGTAGCTCAGTGGTAAAGAATCCACTTGCCAACACAGGGGATGCAGGTTTGATGCCTGGGTCAGGAAGATCCCCTGGAAAAGGAAATGGCAACCCACTCCAGTATTCTTGGCTGAGAAATTGCATGGACAGAGGAGCCTGGTGGGCTGCAGTCCATGGGTTCGCAAGACAGTCAGATATGACTTAGTGACTAAATAGCAGTAACATTTTTATCCTATGAAATGAACTTCAAATTAGGTGTTAATAGAACATGTCAGTAGAAGATGCTTTCAATGTAAACCTGAATCCCTTCATATTGCTGGTAAGGGAGTCTTGTGTTCAGGTTCTTTGCAATGGCAGAACTGAGCCCACATGTAAAATTTTCTTTGACCATATTGACCCAGCCTGTTTTAAATCAGAGCTATTTTTCTCTCTCGACCTGTTCATAAAATATAAAAGATGCTCTTTTTTTCTTCTTTTTTAAGTTGCTTTTTAATCTGAACCTCTTACGCATCTTTTTTCCTTATATGGCTCTGTCCCCCTTCATGTTGAAGATGTTGAGGGAACTGATGTTGAATCAATGAGATATTAGAAACCATATATTATAAAGTTTCCACCAGATACTTCTTTTTTCATCTAGTTATGTGCTCCTATTTCTGAAACATGTTACTTTAAAATCCAGTGGAAAAGTTTTCCCAAGTACCCATCATGCCCTACAGCTTCATCCGCCATTTTGCTATATATCAGAAATCTCATCTCTTAAAACCCTTTAATAACCATTTGTTGCCATATTCTTTTAATAAGCTGTATCCAAATCAATGATTCCCACATTTTAGTGTATTCAGTAGCATTACATCAGGTACTTGTTCAAAATAGATTCATGGGACTCAATTCAGATCTCATGAATTCACTTCTATGGAGAATTCTTACGCAGGTGGTCTCTTAACCAGATGGAGAAACAGTAAGCTGCTGCATGCACGCCCATTTGTCATCTCTTCATATTCTTACATGAGTTATTTGTTTCAATTATTGACATCTCGGGTTTTTTCCTATTAATTGTTGACATCCTTAGTTTTTCCCCTAAATTCAGTGGTTGGAGAGTTTATCCACCAGATATCCAGGAAACTGTCCAAGATTCCTTTCCTTGTTTGTCAGGATTTATCACTTTCCCCGCTTCCCCTTCCCAAAGCATACACGTTTGGAGGTCAGTATATACATACTGGCTATGTGTACATAATAATACATGCACATGTATTTTGAATATATCATGCTAGTGATTTTTAAACGTCTTTTTCCCAAAGGGGAAAGAATTGCATAATAAGTTTTATTTTTAATTTTTCCTGGCAATATGATATATTGTAGACATCTAAATATTTGCATTGAATCTTAACTGTGCAGTCACTTGATTGTTGCTGACTCTTAAACCCAAGTAAGTTATTGTGTTTCTGTGTCAGATTTTCCCATATTACATTAGCCTTGAAGCCTATTGACTTTTCCAGAAAAATTAAGTTTTTAATAAATTCCATATTGATTGTATATAGTTGAACTCTTTATTTAAATGATTTTTCCTAAAATTCCACTTCATGGTTCCACATAGTAAAAAATCAAATTCCAGTCATACACTTCAAACTCAAGATGTATTAGGACCCTTGCTCTGTAACAGTCTTTATAATTACACCAGCATTTAAGAATTGTTATTTATTGACTGGAAAGGGGTGTGTGTGTGTATATATATAAAATATGGTGATTACCTCTTGCAGTGTTAGGATGGTTAAAGAAGGAACATTAGTTTTTTTATTTGTAATACAAATTTGAGTCTTTTTCCCATTTTTTAAAATTCAGTTGTTCAATTTTCAGAGTTTTTATATATTCTGGACAAGTATCCTTTGTCAGATATGATTTATTTTCTCTAGTCTTTTCCTTTTCATCCTCTTAAAGGAGAGCAGAAGCTTTTAATTTGGGTGAAATTCAGTTTGTCAGTTTTTTTCATTTATGTATCATGCTTTTGGTGTATTATAATATCTGAGAACTCTTTAAACAAGGGTCGCAAAGATTATTTTTTTCATCCAGAAGTTTTAGACTTTGAGGTACATTTTGACTTAACCATCACTTTGAGTTAATTTCTGTATATGGTACAAGGTATGGTTTGGGTTTTGGTGTTTCTCTTTTTGTATACAGATGTCCCGTTGCTCCAGCACCATTTGTGAAAAAGCAGTGTCTTTCTCCATTGATATGTCTTTTCACCTCTGTCACAATCAACCATGTATTTAATGAGTCTATTTTTAGACTGTTCTTTTCCATTAATAATATTACATTAAATTTATAGTAAGTCTTGAAATCAGATGGCATAGGCCTTGTAACTTTTTTTTTTTTAAATTGTTTTGGCTATTCTAATTTCTTTTCCCAAGTAAATGTTAGAAGTAGCTTGTTGATTTCTTTACACACACCCCACACATACACTCCCCAAATAAACCACTTGCAAATTTGATTGGGTTTTACATTAAATCTAAATCATTTTAGAACTGATAACAATACTGAGTCTTCCCATGACTTTATTTAGTTCATTTTCTCACCAGCATTTTTAATTTTCAACACAAAATCTTGTACAAATTTAAATTTATACCTTAGTATCCCTGTTTTCGATGTTATTTTAAGTGGATATAATTATTTTATAGGTGAGGGAATAAGTAACTTGCCCAAGCTGAAGTGGCAAAGCCAGTGTGAAACCTACATTAGCTTATAAACCACTGTCCTGGTTCTCATTATGATACTGGCTTTCTTATTCTGAAATCGTGGTTATAGTGATGGCAGAGAGGAAGCCCTAGTTTTATAGCAAGAAAAATCCCATTACCATGCAGGTAGAGTTGATTCCTCCAGAGTTTATGGATTTCCTGAGTTTAGGTTTTCCAGATCTGCTCAGATCATAAACCATGCTTGTCTTAATTTGGAAGCCTCTGATCAGTACAGTCGTGAACTGGTGTTTTTAAGTATATCTTACCTTGTAGTTAACTAGTATGCATTATTTCATTTTTAAAAATACATACCCTTAGCATTTGAATGCCTACCGTGTGCTCACCAGTACAAGTACAAAGATGATTTCTTGAGTAACTCCCATGGGAGGCTAGGTGAGGAGGAATACATTTATTATGGTAAGTATTACAGTAAACACTGTAATAGATAAACATGGTCGATGATGGAACTAGAAGCTTTTACTTGGTTGCAGTTAAGAGTAGCTGTACTCTTGTTTCATGTTTTAGAATTCCTTTAAGAAAATAATTTGAAAACAAGTAGAAAACATGTAAAGGGCTTTGAGAGGGAGAAATCTGTCAATCATTTCATAAGGATTGCTTTTGCACTTAATGGGGAATCCTTAGGAAAGACCAGTTAATAAATAACCTAGGCGTGATAAATACAATATGGTGTCATACAGTGCAGGAAAGTAAAAAAGGTTCAGTGTGAGTTTCATTTCGAAAGATGAGGAACAATATTTGAGCTTTTACATTAAGACTTCACTTTTTTCATTTGTGGATTTCTTCTGACTTAACAGCATTTTGATAAATGTATTAATGAGAATTGTAATCTGAATTTGCTCTTCAAATCTTGAGTATTCTAATGTTTTAATCAGTTAAATATAGAGGATTTACAACTTAATTTTTCTTGTTTATTTTTCAGATTCCCTTGTGAATGATAGAAATGAAAGTGAATGGATAGTCTTATCAGATAAGTACTTTTTGAGTCTAAATGTATTTTTTTCTGGAAGATGGCTCTAGTAGTACTTAGTTATCTTTATTTGAAACAATTTTGTTACATTGTATCATGACAGCTGGCCCTATCAGCATGCGCTTTAAAAAATGTTATAAAAATGGGTGAATTTTTGTGTAGCTATTTTAATATTGAAGGTGGAAGAAGAAAAACAATATTTTCAGCATATTGTGCCTTTTTATTTCAAGAAAGGTAAAAATGCTACTGAAACACAAAAATTTGTGCAGTGTATGGAGATGGTGCTGTGACTGATCGAACATGTTGCAAGTGGTTTGTGAAGTTTCATACTGGAGATTTCTCACTGGACGATGCTCCCACTTAAACCAGCTAAAACTTGACAAAAAGTGTCTGTAATTAATCAATAGAAAACGCATAGTCTTCCATCAGGATAACACAAGACTGAATGTTTGATGACCAGGCAAAAACTGTCTAAGCTTGGCTGGTCAATTGATTCATTTTCCGTATTCTCCAGACAGTAAGCCTTCAGATTTACATTTAGTTTGGTCTTTAAAAAATTATCTTAATGGAAAAAATTTCAGTTCCCTCAAAGACTGTAAAAGGAACCTGAACAGTTCTTTGCTCAAAAAGATGAAACGTTTCAGTAAGTTGGAATTAAAAAGTTGCCTAAAAATGTCAAAAGGTAGGGGAATAAAACAGTGACTACATTCTTCAATAAAGTTCTTGGTGAAAATGAAAAATGTGTCTTTTTTTTTTAAACTTAAAAATTGAAGGACCTTTCTGCCCAATCCAGTATTTGTAATCTGTAAACCAAAACTCTTTAAACCAAAATCCTTTAAAACGTTTTTTTTTTTTTTTTTTTGATACCAGTATCGAGATTCCTGGAAATAAATTTGTAATCTTGTCAAAGCAAAATGTACCTCCCATTTTTTTTTCTCCCCAAGACTGGTCCTGCCTCAGTTACAAAGTGCCTGTGCAGTTGGTACCTAGATTATTTATTAATCCTCTATAGTATATATGAAAATCAATTGTTTTTCTTTTACAATAGCTGAAAAGCTGGATATATATCTGCTTGGGTTTAGATTTATCTGATTATGTTTTGAAGTGGCTTAACTGCTGAAATTTAAATTTCATTAGAACCAAAGAGGATTATTGGCTATTCCAGTGTGAATTTAAGAACAGATGTACTCACAGTATAATGAAAATAGAAGATTCATGTGCCATTCATACTTGGAAGTAGGAAGTATAGAATGGTCAGACACTGGCTTAGGGTATTAAGCTTATTATCCAATTTAATGTTCTTTAGGTGTTTCTCCAAGGCCACTGGGGTCATTCTCAGTTAAATACATGAGTTGTAAAATGTAGCAGATAATTTTACATAAAAGCAGCCATGATAATGAGAACTGGTTTTGAGTTGTTTGTATAGTAGTTAACTATTCTCACATGATTTGCTGTTTGAACTGTACAAATGTTCAAAGTTCAGCAACACCCTACTGCTAAACTATGACCTCAGGAAAGCATAACAGTTGAATGGAGGGATTCTGGCGTGAGGCCAGTATAGGGTGTGTGTATACCTAGCATACTTGGCCTGAGTTCAGATTGTTCCTCCTGTGAGTGCTACTGTTCCTTGAAGGCCTCAAAACTGATTATTCCACTCAATAACAGTTTTTTGTTTAAAGAGCACTTACGCATGCATTCTAATCTATTTTGAAGCATAAAATATGCCTTTTTTTAATTTGAACTTACAGATCAAGAAATTTTTTAAGTGACACAATAGGGACTTTGTGAATCCTTAAATCCACGCCTCAAAAGAAAAATAAAATTCTAAAGGTTAACATTGGCTGTTAACCAACAATCACTTCACCAAAAAACTGAGCAGTGGCATCAATTACCTATGAAGCTGGTAGATGCAAAACATAACAGTCCAGCAGGATATGATACAGATGAATGATGGGGTTTTAAATTCATCTGACTCCAAAGCCTCTGTCTACAGTATTTTAACTAAGGAATTTTATAACAGGCATAAAGCTACATCTTAATGCTGAATAAAAAGGTGCTCAATTACCCCCACCAATTTTGTCAGGCAAATATTAACCAAACTTGAATCGTTATAAGACAAAAATTTAATGAAAATTGGTAAGTAATAATCCAAAGGGCTAAATAGTTACATGGGACTGTATTAGAAATTTAATATACAAGTAAATGTTACATGTTATCATCATCTGATTCATCTTCTTCCTTCAAAGATTCCTGGTAAGAGAGAAACAGTGTTTAAAATCAATTTTTAGCACTGCTATAACAACCTGAATCTAAGTAAGTGCTTGTCATTCAAAATTCTTTATAAGTAAAATGGAACACTGGTTTAGAATGTTATACTTTACTTGAATGTCTTAAGTACATCCTGCTCTATCAATGACTATATTCTTGATAGGATACACACAGTATGAAAGCATTAAATGTTCTCCAAAGGCCTTGCCATTTTCACGTGCACAAAAAAATCTTTTTGGAACCAGGGCAACTTTATCCCCATTGAGGATAACCTAGAAAGTTTCTTTTACTTCAGCTCAACTCTTAAGTGTTATTTAATAGAATTCAACATATTTCCATGATGCTTTTACCTTGAGCTGTTTTCATGCTATGGCTTACCTTGGCATATTTCTCTGCCTCTTCCCTTATATCTTTAGGAACTATTTCATGTCTTCCATTAGTTACTGCAAATTAAGCCATATATTTAAATGAATTAAAAATGAGAACTGTCACTGTGATCTGAAAAGACTAAACAATCTAGCCAATCCATAGGTAATACCAGGTTCTTTGACTTCATCTTTGTGCTTCCCCTATATAAGCTCTTAACAATAAAGAAATCATGCTGTGATTTATCCTGATGCTATAAATCCTGAGCATTCACTCACATATATATATTCACAAACACAGTCAAAGCTGTGGTTTTTCTAGTAGTCATGTGCCGATGTGACAGGTGGACCATAAAGAAGGCTGAGTGCTAAAGAACTGATGATGCTTTTGAATTGTGATGCTGGAGAAGACTCTTGAGAGTCCTTTGGACTGCAAGGAAATCAAACCATTCAATCCTAAAGGAAATCAACCCTGAATATTCACTGGAAGGACTGATGCTAAAGCCAAAGCTCCAATACTCTGGCCACCTGATGTGAAGAGCCAACAATATGGAAAAGACGTAATGCTAGGGAAGGTTGAAGGCAAAAGGAAAAGGGGGCAGCAGAGGATGAAATGGTTAGACAATATCACTAACTCAATGAACATGAATTTGAGCAAATTCCAGGAGATAGTGGAGAACAGGGGAGCCTAGTATACTGCAGTCCATGGGGTCGCAAAGATTCATGACTTAGCACTGAACAATTTATTCACAGCATGGTTAGATTTTAAAATCTGTCCCTGAAGCCCTATGGTTGCCTTCTTAGAAAGAAAAAAGGTTACTTCCCGATAATACTGTATGCAATGGATGTTTCAAAGTAACTCACAACTTTATATAGTCTCTTATTAAGCAGACCTTTTCCATCAGTACCTCCTAAATTTATTCTAGCTTTGTTTGTATTAGAAAGGCACCCAGCAGTGAGAACACATTGTGGCCAATACTGCAACTGAATGCTTATTTCATGATCCAGCAATTCCACTCTTAACATATATTTCTAAAATGCTACTACATATGCATGTCACAGTAGATGTAAAGGACATCCACAGCTGCATTACTCATTTCAGTAAATACTGGAAAGAGCCCAGTTGTCAACTGGAATTCAAGACAGTGTTTAACCTTTGTGGAGAAGGTAAGGGTTGTTGACTTAATGGAGGCCTAAGGGTAAACTGGGAGACTGGTCTACTTGTTGACCAAATTAGTATTTACACTAATGTATTCATGCTGTTTGTTATTTGTGTACTTTTCTATGCGTACAGGCCATTACTAATTTTTTTTAAGATTGAAAAAAAAATGGCACCTATAGTAAATCAGGCTTGGTACAGATGACTGAGAACAAATAAGTACAGAGTAATCACTTACTTTCACCAACCCAGCTGAGCTCTAGTTCAAAAGCTTTATCCTTAACTTCATCATGTACTATGTAAATTCTAGAACAGAAAGAGGAAATTAACATTTGGCCATCTACAAACATAATTCATGCACCCACTCAGCAAATCAACATCCATTCCTAATATAAGTGTTTATAAAATTATACACACAGTATACATAGTCTATATTATGAAAATTAACTAGGAATGATAAACACTACAAAGGATTCACTATACCTATACCTTTATACAACCCAAGCTGTTTATTTTGATACATTCTTTCAGAGACAGAACTAAAAGATGTCTCATAAGGAACATTCAAATGGGAGAAAGCTATTAACTGTGCCTCTCCAGGATATTCGGTATTTTCCATTCATTAACTGATTTTGAAACAAAAACTAATTTATTAGTTTACAATTAGTCTTCATTCTGCATTTTCTTGGCAGGAATATTTTTAAACCTCTTTACTATTCTGTATGTCCCTCAACCTGGCCTTTAAACAGTACAAGACAAACTGCAGCAAACAAGGAAGCAGTGTCACACAATATATTAAAAGTAGAAGTAAAAACAAGGCTTCCCTCGTGACTCAGTGGTAAACAATCTGCCTGCCAATCCAGCAGATGGGTTTGATCCCTGATCCCGGAAGATCCCACATGCTGCAGAGCAACTATACTATGGGCCCTAACTACTGAACCTGTGCTCTTAAGAGCCTGGGAGTTGCAACTACTGAAGCTACCAGGCCATGGGAGTTGCAACTACTGAAGCTACCAGGCCACAAGAAAAGCCACCACAATAAGGAACCTGTGCACAATGAGAGAAAAGCCTGAGCAGCAAGGAAGACCCAGCACAGCCAAAAATAAAATTATTTTTAAAAAGTAGAAGTAAAAACAAGTTATCAGCAAAGCTTTTTATTTTATACTTTACCATCTTTTACAACAAAGTAGCAAAATTAACTTGGGGGGTATTCCTAAAGCCTTGCTATAACAGCTGTAACATAAGAAAGCATCTTAAACTTTCTAGAACTAAAAGGTGCATAGTGCTCTGTTTTATTAAATGATGAAAGGATGGCTTTCCTACACAGAACAAATTAGTCTAGTTAGATATACACAAAAAAGCTGTGATAAGAACTGATATCCAGACGAGTTCTCAGTGAAGGAAAAAAACTTGAACAATTTAATGAGGATTATTTATTTTTATTAGTTGTATTATATGTTAGTTGCCATGTCCTAGGTTGTCATTATTAATAAATCACAATCACAGAATGGAATGGATTCCCCTTCACAACTAGAAAGGGCAGGGGTCTCATGGTAAAAAGGCCGTGGGGGAAGGAGCGTGTCAGTAGCAGGAGTGGTAGATTAGTATAAAATGATAAAATACTTGTGATTTTTATATTTTGTTACAACTATCAGTATAGAGATTAAGAGTATCATTCAAATAATAGCTTTATCATCATATGATAGACCCTCCTGGACATTTTTCCCCCTTGCATGTATTATTAGATGCAAAACCTGCTGACTAGACCATGATGATGTAGTTCTAACGTGGAACAGAGGTGTTATGAATTCTCTGGAATATTACGTTTACTACTCTTTAACTCTGAAAACCTGACTACAAAACCAGCATTTTATCAGATTTTTTTGAAATACTAAATGCCTGCCTTCTTTGATCTAAAAAAAAAAAAAAGTATTTTGAAGCATGGTCACTGAGATTTTACTGGCATTGTTGCTTACTACTACTGTTGCAAAGCTTTCTACCCTAGGTATCTGTAACATAAACTACTTCAGGCTTTCTTAAGCTTTTCTATATGTTTTGAAATACTGTTCTATTCATCTTGTTATAAGAACTTCAGCTGTAGACCTTAAAGTTGTAAGCTAACGTTAATATTATTGGGACTTCTGAGATTTAAGAAGTCGGAAGCTAGCAAATGAAGTCTCTAGAGGTTCACTATATCCTCCAAATCTTGAACTCTTGTCAACTGAACAGGAGTATATTTTATCAAAAGCTATTTTTTCCCTATTCACTGTCACTTAAAATGAAGCCTCTCAGAATGTTGGATTCACCTTCTAAAATTAATGTAATAACTAATTTCCAAACAAAACAGCCTCTTAGGATTAATGTATAAGGTAAAGTCAAGTGAAATATTTTTGTCAATACTAAGGAAAATTTCAACTTACATTTTTGCAACTTCTTTAACAACATCACGGCAGGTCATTTCTTTCATCTACAAAAAATAAAATATATATTCATTATGTTATGAGTCAAAGGAAAAACACTTTCCACTTGTGTAACTTTTCAGATTCTTTTTGCAACTTTTATCAGTAACCTATGCTCTTGAGATAAAGATTCTTAAATATAAAACCAAGGAAAATAACCTGAAATTCAAAAAGACCAGAACTTTTTTATTGTTTAATGTTTTTTTAATGATTATGCAAAAAAAGCCTTGGGCACCAATCATTTTGTGAAATATATTAAAGTTTATAAAAATCTAGACGCCTTTATGAATTTATTCACAGCCAGACCCTGACATTTAAAAGATTACCAAGAAATGTTTTTTTATTTATTGTGAATTCAGGATAATAAAATGCAAACAAACCACAAATACTTCTATATGCTAGATAAACAAGGATAAATTATCCCTCATGAAACTGTTCAAGACAAAACTGCAGAATGTCAGGGAAAGCTCTGAAGAACCAAGATCTGAGGGAAGTCTTAGAACACAGACTTATCTGATTTGATTATGAGGAAGATAAATGAACTGCAAAAGCGAACATCTGGAAATCAAGGCAGAAAAATAGCCTTTAGATGCCCGGCAGAAAAGTCTATTATGCTAAAGGTACTACAAGTAACCAGTGCAGAATTTTTTTTAAGTATGTGTTTCTGAACACATTTGACAAAATTTTTAAAAATGAGCAAACCTGGTGTTCATATTCTGAATATGTGGAGGATGGAAAATAATGAAAAAATAATGAACAGTCATACAGCAATCCAAACTTGAGGTGGTTTAACTACTGTATCTCTAATTAGACTTATTAATATTTTATTTTTTGTATTTTTAAATATTTGCAAATCTTGATGCCCCAGCTCATAGAAATAGGAAAAATATTGGAAAGCAACAACTGTTCAATCTAGACAGAGATGTTTGTTGTATGGTATCTTTTCTGATTGAATTTCTGATTAAATTTTTTCATGGCAAATTGGGGGTGAAGAAAAGGAAAATACCGATATTCATATTTTTGCCCTTACAAGTTCTATATTTAGTAGATTAATTGTAACATACAAAGGCAAACTTAAACTTGAAGCGATACATCTTAAATGTCAAATACATTTTTACATATGTTGGTAAAGTTTAGTTTATAAAATTATATTCTTGGTAAACAGAACACAAGTAGAAAAACAGACCAGAGTAATGACTGAGAGCAGGGGCTGGCAAACTCTCTCTGTTAAAGGGCCAAGCAGTAAATATTTTAGACTTTCATCATAGGGATAAGGTCTTCGGTCTCCATTCCAACTACTAAACTCCACTGTTGTACTACAGCAAAAGCAGCCAGTGACTGAATATACTTATGTTCCAATAAAACTTTAAAAAGCATTGCAACTAGAGATTATCATACAAAGTAAAGTAAGTCAGAAAGAGAGAAACAAACACTGTATAATATCACTTATATGTGAAATCTAAAATATGACACAAATGAACTTACCTATGAAACAAAACCAGACTCACAGACATAAACAGAGTTGTAGTTGCAAGGGGGAAGGGGGCTAATGGAGGGAGGGAGTAGGACGTTGGGGTTAGCAGATGTAAGCTATTATATATATAGAATGGATAAACAACTAGGTCCTACTGTACAGCACAAGGAACTACATTCAATATCCTATAAGCCCTAGTAGAAAAGAATATATGACAGAAAAGACCACTGGTCTAAGAGTTACAAGGTCTGTGGATTGTTTGTAAGCAACAGTCTATGACTCGAGCCAGTGTGTTTTAACCCAGGGTTGGACTTGGGCTAAGGGATCTCTAAGGTCCTTTTGTCAATTTTATCAATCCGAAAATACCAAACATAAATTAGGCTTTTACACGTCTAGAACTTGGTGTTAAATTCCAAGCACTAAAAGCCTAGCATTAAAAAAGCTAAATAAGTGAATTAGTTGAGCAAGGTTCCAGTACAGCATTAACATTAAATGTACACAAAATGTTTGTCACTGTAATTTACCAAAATACTGCTAAATCATATGCCTGTCTTTTAAGGAAGTTTCTGATAAGCAGTGAAGAGTTGGTGGGTACTGTTTCAATGTCAAGTTGATCCATTTATGGCTAAAAGGAAAGCCAGCAAATTTTTAAGAAACTTTTTCCACACAAATATATGTTGGGAACAAAGGAAAGAGAAGCAAAGAAGCGCAGACTTTAATGTGTAAGACTTCAGACAAAAGCTGTTTTCTAGATGAAAGAAATGATACAGTAAAAGACCAAAGTTCTCAACCTAAGGGGCACAGGGTTTGGTGAATGGGTCTCAAAGACTTTGTGAAATTATATGCAATTTTTTTTTTTAAGATGGCCATCAAAATCATAAAAGGACCCATGTCACAACTCTAAAGATAATCTGCTGCCAGCTTTCCCGCTCTACCAGTCTAGCCGCTTCAGAAAGCTTGACTCAAAATGGCAAACCACACTTGGACTAAAAGCTTTAGTCTGTGGTGATGAAACTTAACCACATGACAATAATGGTAAAGCAGAGTTTTAAAAAATAAAAATGTATTACCTGAAGTTTTTCAATTTCTGTCTTTGCAGCCTGCCTGGCTTTGCCAATGGCACAGCCCCAATAACCCTATTTAAAAAGAACATACATACACACACAAAAAAAAGTATTATTAAATTAATATACTATCATAAGTCATTAATGACTACTGTTTCTATTTAAAGATTAATAAAAGGATGCTAAATGACATTCAAAAGCACATATGGAGAAATACAGTAAAAAGACATTTATTAAAATGAATAATAAGGGACTCAAAGTTTAAAATATCAAACTTCAGTACAGAATAACCTGGATTCTTTTCAAGAAATATCCAAAGGAAAACAAATTATATCATTTTACACACACACACACACAGACCATGAGCTAGAGGTATATTTGAGGCTAGAAACAGAAAAAAATTTAGCTTTATGAATTGAAATGATTTTTGAGAGAAAGAAATAATTCCTAAGAGTTAAATACTCTAAGCCTTCTTTGTAAAATGTATATAAACATAATTTCTGGCAGCACCAGTGCGGCTTGTGGAATTTTCAGCTTCCCAACCAGCAGGCAGTGAGAGCATGGAGTCCTAACCCATGGACCACCAGGGAATTCCCTAATTTATATTGTAAAGATTTTTTTTTTTAAATTAAGGATGCCCATTCATACTTGTATAACTATACTTGTATATAATGACAAAACCTAAAGAGCTTTAGTTTTGTTAATAAGTATAAAAACCATTAAAATCTCAGAAGATACTTTAAGAAAAGATTATTACAGAAAGATCCAAGAAATTCCATTTAAAATCCTTTGTACCAGGGAATTTCCTGGCAGTTAACAGTTAGGACACAGGCTTTCACTGTCATGGACCTGGGTTAGATCCCTTGTTGAACCCTGTTCGGGAGACTTAAGATCCCACAAGCCAAGTGGTGCAGCCAAAACAAACAAACAAACAAAAACAAAACCCCCAAACAACATCAAAAAACCTAAAAAACTTCAAAAGGGAGGGTATTATATTCATTTTTAAGACATTGCTAATATTTATGGTAATAAAATAGCACATATTCAAAATTTTATGTTGACTCTGCAGTTTCTACATGGCAACCCAGTCCAGTATTCTTGCCTGGAGAATCCCAGGGACAGAGGAGCCTGGCAGGCTACAGTCCTTGGGGTCACAAGAGTCGGACATGACTCAGGGACTAAACCATGCAGTTTCTACAGTAGCATATTAAAAGCCACAAATCTGGGACTTCTCTGGTGGTCCAGTGGTTAAGAATGCACACTCCCAACACACAGAGCACACGTTCAATCCCTAGTCAGTTCACTAAGATCTCCCATGCCATGTGGCACAGTCCAAAAAAACGTCACAAATCTTTGCTCTGTCTCATACCCATAGGTTCTTGTTATTAATGTTAAATAAGAAAATGTTAAATGAGTATTAAAGAAACATTATATAATCTGAATATATGATTTAAGTGCTAATGAGAGACCATTAAACTGGAAACAGAATTTCAGATGATTCAAAATTAACTCACATATGAAACACCTGATGGGTCAATCATGTAGAGTTGTGCACCGTCATTCACACTGTAAGACCCTAACATGAAACTGCACAAAAGTAAATTAATAATTTTAAACCATGGTTCTTAATACCAGAAAAGTATTAAAAAGTACAGTGATAAAAATGCAATTTACTTTCTAAGATAAACATTGACTAATACCCATATAACTGATACTAAGCACTTTGATAATATAGTTTGGATAAAAATATATACTTGAAAACGTTCAAAATTCATGTGCCTAGGTTTAGTATTAAACTTTCTAATCAACCTTTCCTGTGAAGATAGCACTGCACGGAAAGGAGTACTGATAGATGGACAAGTAACATTAGGGCCCATGAGCTAAAGGCATAAACATGAAAAAGCCAAGGGAACAAAACTCTTGCTATGAACATACTGAATCTACCTCAAACTCTTGTTTCATGCTTCATTCTTTCTTTCTTGGCTATTCCCCGATACTCCTCCAGTTACTTTTCTGCAGTAATCCAAATTGATTCAATGCATTTTTTATGTGCAACACAATTAAAATTAGGGTATTGAACAATCATATGAATTACTCATTTTTTTGAAATTATAAATAGAAACCAGCCTCATCTTGTATTACTACTTCATGTGCAGAATACTATAACAACCAACTCCCATTTAAGAGCATTTTACCTGTTGCTTACAGAATACAAGACGGAAACTAATGAGAAAACTGAGATGTCAGTACAGTTGGGTACTTAATAACAAATGGACTCTATTTAAAATCAGTTTGCGGGGCTTCCCTGGTAGTTCAGTGGCGAAGAGTCTGCCTACCAGTGCAGGAGACACAGGTTCGATCCCATATCTGGGAAGATCTCACACACTGCGGAGCAACTGAGCCCATGCGCCACAACTATGGAACCTGTGCTCTAGAGCCCAGGAGCCACAACTGTTGAAGGCCATGCACCCTATATCCTGTGCTAAGCAACAAGAAAAGCCACCACAATGAGAAGCCCATGCACCACAACTAGAGAGTAGGCCCTGCTCTCCACGAGAGAAAAAAGCCTGCACAACAATGGAGACCCAAAAATAAAATTAAAAAAAAAAATTTTAATAAAATCAGTTTGCAACGTCCTGAAAATGTCTGGATCTAATTTCAGAGAACCCCCCCCCCCAGGTTTTATTAGTAAATAATTGACATGCATCACTACATTAAATTTAAGGTGCACAGCATAAAGGTTTAATTTATATACACTGTGAAATGCAGTGATTACCACAGGTTTAGGTAATATCCATCATCTCACACAGACACAATAAAAACAAGTTCAAGTACTTCTTGATGAAAGTTCATTTCTTAACGGTATAAAAGGCTAATAAGATGCTGGGAAAACAGATAACTGTAGTACAGATATCACTGAATATCTCATTAAATTTCATACCTGCAGCCAAAAGGTCTAACAGCACTGTAGAGTGTATACGCGTGTACATACATGGCCACTCTGTCTGCAAGATGCTGTAGGGGGAAAAACAGAAGAGTTTATTAAGACTCTTCTCTTGCTGTTCCAGAGGCTCCTCTACTGTTATAAACTTACTTTTAGTGGAATGTTATATCCAAAGTTAGATCTAAAGTTGGAAGCCTCTTCTCTTGCAATGTCTGCTAAAGAACGAGCATCTGCCAACAAACCTGCTACTGCCTGAAGAAAAAAAAAAATTACCAATTAACATTCCTATTACAAATGAAGGAAAAGTGATTGTGATAGGCTTACTTGATATTTTTAACAAGCATCATCATTAGAATAAATTAGTTTGGCTTAAAGGTCTTTGCAAGAATCAGACACAACTTAGTGACTAAACCACCCCCTTTGCAAGGCATTCTGGAATTTCGATGCTTGAGTATGGGATAACAATTTGGAAATTTCCCAACTGTGACTTCCTTCTTTTGTCAAATGATCACATTAAAAAAAATTCCATGTCTCCCTATTTCCCAATTCATTATAAAGACCAAAACAACCACAAAGAAGAATAAAACCATGGGTTTTGGTTAGAACTGGTTTTTAATTTAAAGCCATTCTATGTTTAAAAAGTTATTAAAAGTTTTGATTTAAAAGGTGCAACCTCAAACCTCCTTTCTTTTTCAGCGTACTAATAAACTGTAATGCCAAACCAAAACATGACAAACCACAAATCTAGTGGCTTAGAACTGCAATTACCAAACCACATGCTGAGATATCCGAGGGAACTACAGTAAATTCAGAGTTGTGGGGTGTTTTAAGTTTTGGGGGAAACACATATTGAAGTAGTTCAGTTTCAACATCAGACCATTTCACGCTCCTTTCAATGCCATAGGATCACTGAGAAGCTGGGGCTGCTGTGATAGAAAATAAGCACTGCGCAAAAATCAATGTGAAACAGGAAGCAGGGTGAGCTGGGGCACAGCATCTAATCCAATTCCAAACTTTAAGAAACTGAACAGTATACATTAGTAGTTGTAGTTATTTGAAAATAAAAATATTTTTATTTTACTGTCATATGGTGAGGTTTTGTTTTTATAGCTACTAAGTTTTTAGAACATAAATAGTTATTTAGACCTACATATGTAATACACAGAACCACTGAGTATTTCTTTTGGTCTAGGGAAGCCATGAAAACAGAAATGTTGAAACAGTTACAGGTACTGGAAACCACTGACGTAAGATTTGCAGAATAAATGCTATCAAAAATTTTAACAGCCTTTTCTTATACTGCTACCTAGTAATAGTAATGATGATGAAAATCCTTAATCCATTATTGATCACTGATATCATGCTAAGCATTTTACATAGTTACACATGAGGATAGGCACTATTACCACCATAGTTTTGCAGGTGAGGAAACTGGAGTTTAGAGTAACCCAGGTAGTAATTTTCATGATTTAAATAATCTTCCATTGCTTTGGATAAAACTCACTGTGAAGTCTAATAATTTGTCAAATCACTTAAAGATGACAACTGTGGAGACAAAGACTATCAATCCTTTTCTCCAACCTTCTTCAATGTCTAATGTTTTGCCAATTTCCAGTTGCAAGGAATGCCATCAGTTTTTAATAACAAATTTGAAAATTCTAGGAAAATCTTTCCACCACTAAACTACCTATAAGCATATATGATTTTTTTCAAAATACACCTACCGAAAGCTATCTTTTTTACTAAGTAAAAGAAACCAGAATTCACTAATTCCCTTCTACCAGTTAGGTTACAATCTGGCCAAGTTTCAGGAAAATATATCGGTTTCATTGGCAGTAATAGATTTGTCCAGGAGAGAAAACAGATCTAGAAAAACTAATAACTGAAGGGAAAAAAAAAAATGTATCTGTAGCTTTATAGTTTACTGGTTATATTTTGCTACTCCTTTCTGTGTTGTGTGTAACACATCTTATTTAGAAATACTAACAACAAAGCTACCAATACTTCAGCAGAATGAGTGGACCCTACAGAATCTCGCCCTGAAGAGCAGGCTCTAGAGTAACACACAGACCATGGAAACCCAAGTACAAATCCCAGCATATTTCGTTACCAGCTGAGTCTGTTTTCTCATCTGTATAAATGGGATTGATATTACTTTCACTGGTTTGTCAACATTACATGAGATAATTTATGTAAAGAACTTCTGGCATAGTACCTAGCACACAGAATACATATTCCCTTTTCTGCCTTGACTTTTCAGAAAGCAGGGTTAAAAATCACTTTTCTCTTTTTTCTGGACTGTTATGCTTACTGAAGAAAGTCTGATATTTATATAGGATGACTTCAGTATACCCCAGTAATCTATTTATGTCATACCAGCTGCATGAAATAAATATAGTGATGCTTATGAAGCTACTAAAAAGGATGTGCTCACTTTTCCTTTCATCAGACATCCTTTCCTGATGCTCCACCTTACTATAAAGGTATTCTCTTTCTGATAACACCTTCAGTGTGACAGTTATCCCCAGAAAGGATACAAAAAACTAGACTTATTGCCTCTCAAGCATGTGTCTTGACTGGCGATTTATGCTGCCAAGATTTTTTACCCAATCTTCTCACTCCTCTGCCCTGCTCATTTTCTTCAACTTGGTTTTTTGTATGTATCTCCAACTGGGTTATAAGAATGCTACCAGTATTCTTCCTGAAAAATTCCATGGGCAGAAGAGGTTGGTGGGCTACAGTCTATGGAGTCACAAAGAGTTGGACGTGACTGAGCAACTAAGCATGCATGCACGCACCTTTCTTTTAGACAGTAAACTGTTCACAAACCAGTAACTTTCTGATTATTTCTGTGGCTGCTCTCTGATCTGTTTTTGCCTCAATGCTAAAGTAATAAATAGGTTCTTATAATCACATTTTGATATATACCAATTAATTACTTCACAAGAAACTGGACAAGGCAAAAAGGAACATTTTTAAATGTGACCTTACCATTCCAACATGTCGATCAACATTAAAAAGTCGTTTGTTGGAACCTTCTTCATAAAGTTTAGACAGGACTAATTTTTCTACCCCAAAGACAACGCCGTCTTTACATCTGATTCCAATAGCTGTACTGAAACAAGCAGAAAAAAAAATCAATTTTTTAAACTGAAAATAAAAGAAACTTTGTAAACTCAAGTTAAAAAAAGAAACAAAAAACAGGCAAATTTGTTTCTTAGAACATTTCAAGTTTTTAAAGCAAATACATTTGAAAACTAGAAAGGGCAAACATCCTAAAGTGTGATGAATTAGATCCATATAAATAATCATGTGACCAAAAGAAAAAAAATTTTGTATCATGACATGGAAAGATGATAATACACAAATGAAAAAAGATGCTAACAAAATGTGTAACAAGTGGCACAGTATCTAGCATATGCTGGCTATCTTATGACAAATGCTGCCTAGTCATGTCCATTAAAAACGGTACATAACATACATATAAATGACAGGCTACATACAAAATAAAAAGTTAACAGTTTCTAATCTGGGAGGAAAGATTATAATTCTTTTCCTTTCTTTTGCTTTTTCTGCATTAACAATGTGTTGCTTACAGTAAGTGTAAAAGAATAAACATTCTGTTCAACTGTTTAAAACAAAATCGATCAAAAAAACAAGTAAAATATGGAGAAATTATATACCGCCATTTCAAAAAAAAAATAATTACTTTAAATCTTCTAATTCTTTTAACGGAGAGAATTCTGATCAGAAACAACCAGAAAAATGAACTGAGCCACATGCACAAATTTTGTAAAGAATTTCAGACACTCCTTCCCCCCACACTTCAGGTACCTTTTCAAGTTTAAATTTCTTGGTCCAAATCTCCTAACTCCCAAGAATCTGCAAAGCCCATCTAGCTAATTCAATTTCATATTATAAATCCTGTGCTCTACTGAACTCAAACTGATTGTTGTCCCTCAAACACCATTTTTGCTTTCAAGTCTATATTGAAGTTATCCTGGGTACTAGAATACACTTCCTCCTCACCACAGCACATTTAAATAAATTTCAACAAACTTCTGCAAGTTTACTTGAATAGTCTCAGACAGCCTTTCCCAATTATTACAATTTCTCATCTTCCTCATTTTTCAGAATCTAAAATGTCCTCTTCCCTAAACTAAAAGTTCTCAAAGTGTGGTGTGTCAGGTCAAAATTATTATTTTTTTTTTTTTCAAAATTATTTTTATAAAAATACAGAAACATCATTTGACTTTCTCCATTGTGTGGATGTTTGCACCAATGGTACTGACTGACAATAAACGGTAGCAGTAAATACCACTCACTGTATTCTTTATTGTTACGCTCAGTTTTTTTTTTTTAAAAAACATTTTTAGTTAGGAATGTCCCTGATAAAGTTGTAATTAATTTTATTAGACATTAATCCTTAAGTATCTGTCTTTTTATTATCCTAACAAAAAGCAAGTTAGCCAAAGTTCATCTGCTGCACATCAAAATATGATGGTTGCCTACAGGAAAAAGCACTGATAAACTGCTTTCAGGTGTCAATTTTTTCATGGAACATCTGTTTTTACCATCAAAGAATAGTAACTATGGTTATTTCCACTTAGGTATGTGGCAGACTTTTTTCTAAAATGAACAAAACGAGCCTGTCACTTCAAGGAAAACAAATGAGAGTATTTTCTTGCCAGTGATAAAATCTGAGTTTTCAAACACAAACTGGAGTTTTGGAAAACATATTGGTGGTGATATTTAAAAATGTGATGTTTCTAACAGTTTATAATGAAATATTTCTACTTTGGAAGGTCTGTTACAACTCAATGAACCAATATTTTCCAAATGACCAACACACAATGTTACAAATCATGCATGGATAAAACATGCAAAGTACAAGACAGTGCAATAGATTTTAATAGTAGTACAAAAAGTTCATTATTATGTTTTCAGACTCCACACTACAACTAACCTTTACAAAACTAAAATTTGTCCAGTATGGTATAGTATAAATAAACAACATGCATAAGGTTATTAAATGACTCCTCTCTTTTTCAACTATGTATGTATATGAAGCCTGATTAGTTGCACAAACTTCAACAAAAGTTACACCATACTGAAGCAGCAGCAACTATGGGACTCTGCCTTTTATTAAGATATAATTCATCACTGAGATTTTCAAGAATGTAAAACAACGTGACACTTCTCACCACACTTTTTTCCCATGCTTTGGAAAAGTAATTTTCATTAAAAATGTTACTGTTATTATAGTAACAGTAAGTATTACTTAAGTATTTTAATTAAGTTACTTAAGTATTTTAATTAAGTTACTTAAGTATTTTAGTAAGTGTTAATGTAATTATTTGTTAACATGCAATTTTATCACTGTTATTTAAATAAATTTATAGACGTATTTTTTATTTTTTGGTTTTAATTTCTAATACAGTAAATACTGATGAACCAATAACCTGCATAAATAAATGCTCTTTGGGGTGAGCATTATGGTAAATACTTATAGAACCTAAGAGCCTACTTAACTAAATACTCGTCAAGGTTCTAATGATTTTTTTTTTCAAGTATAAGGATGTCCTAAGACCACAATATTGTGTATATTTTTGTTCTAAACAATCTAGCCTCACAATTATGTTACACAATCTTCCTTTCATATCTTGTCCCCTCAATGAGGATAAATGGAAAAATTATAATTTAACTCCTTTTTTTCTTTTGCGTATTACCTTCTGGGGCATACTTTTATAAAATAGTTATGATCATCATATATATGTTTTTTTCAATAGTGTTTTAAGTATCCTCTTATATGTTCTTAATTATTTGTTTTGGTAGTTCCCTTCCCTAACATAACAGGTACTCAAAAATATTTGACTTTTAAATCCCCATGACTGAATTTCTTTCGTTGAAAGAATTTATCTCTAGGACTTCTGGTGGTCAAGTGGTTAAGACTTCACACTTACACTGTAGGGCACACAGGTTCAATTTCTGGTTGGGGAACTAAGATCTGGCATGCTGTATAGACGCAGACAAAAAATAATAATAAATAATGAAAATAAAAACAAAAATAAACAAGTGAGTCTTAATGAAGCTTAAAAGCTTTTACAAAGCAAAGGAAACCATAAACAAGATGAAAAGACAACTCTCAGAATGGGAGACAATAATTTGCAAAGGAAGCAATGACAATGGATTAATCTCGAAAATATACAAACAGCTCATACAGCTCAATATCAAAAAAACAAACAACCCAATCAAAAAATGGGCATAAGACTTAAATAGAAATTTCTCCAAAGGAGACATAAATATGGCCAACAAACACATGAAAAAATGCTCATCATTAGTTATTAAAGAAATGCAAATCAAAACTACAATGACATATCACCTCACACCATCAGAATGCTGCTGCTGCTGCTGCTAAGTCACTTCAGTCGTGTCCGACTCGGTGCGACCCCATAGACGGCAGCCCATCAGGCTCCGCCGTCCCTAGGATTCTCCTGGCAAGAATACTGGAGTGGGTTGCCATTTCCTTCTCCAGTACATGAAAGGGAAAAGTGAAAGTGAAGTCGCTCAGTTGTGTCCGACTCTGTGCGACCCCATGGACTGTAGCCTACCAGGCTCCTCCGTCCATGGGACTTTCCAGGCAAGAGTACTGGAGAGAATAGCCATCAACAAAAATTCCACAAACAGTAAATGCTGGAGAAGGTGTAGAGAAAAGGGAACCCTCCTACACTGTTGATGGGAATGCTAACTGGTATAGCCACTAAGAAGAACAATATAGAGGTACCTTAAAAAACTAAAAATGTCACTACCATATGACCTCACAATCCCACTCCTGGGCATATACCTAAAGAAAATCATAATTCAAAAAGATACATGCAATCCAATGTTCACGGCAGCACTATTTACAATAGACAGGACATGGAAGCAACCTAAATGTCCATCAACAGAGGAATGGAAAAAGAAAATATGGTATATATATATATATATACACACACATACAATGGAATATCACTCAGTCATAAACAGGAATGAAACTGTGCCATTTGCAGACACATGGATGAATCCAGAGATTGTCACAGAGAGTGAAGTCAGTCAGAAAGAGAAAAACAAGTTATCATATATTAATGCATACATATAAATGCTTTCTAGTGAAAGCTAGAAAAATGGTATAAATGAATTTACCTGCAAAGCAAAAACAGGGACACAAACATAAGAGAACAAACATATGGATATCAAGGGGGGGAAATGTGGTGGATTGAGATTGACATATGTACACTACTAAGAATAAAATAGATAACTAATGAGAACAAATTGTACTGCCCAAGAAATTCTACTTAGTGCTCTGTGATGACCTAAATAGGAAGGAAATCCAAGGAAGAGAGGATATATGTATACATGTGGCTGATTCACTTTGCTGTATAGCAGAAACTAACACAACATTGTAATGCCACTAAACTATACTCCAATTAAATAGCAAAAATAATGATAAACTTAAAAAAAATTTATCTCCTTTCAATGCAGGCATATAATCTCATTTAAAATTATTTGGTTAAATGTTTTCTAAGAATCAGTCTATATATCTCACTCTTGAGAAGATTCACATCTAATTTTTCTATTTTCCACTTAGGGAACAGCTACCCACTCTAGTATTCTGGCCTGAAGAATTCCACGGACAGTATAGTCCATGGAGTCGCAAAGAGTCGGACACATCTGAGCAACTTTCACATTCACTTTTTCAAGCTCACAAAACACTTTAAAAATTTCCAATTTCATTTTTCTGGTAAGGTATGGGAAGCAGTTAGATTAGATGTCCGCATCCCAGTTTTACAGACAAAAAAGTGACATTCAGGGGACTGAATACTGGAACCTTATATATTATTACCATTTGGCAGCAGCTAGGAGGAAAATTCACATCTTCTGATCCTCATCCAATATTCTATCATACCAGGTGACATAGGTCCCTTTAAAAAAAGGAACTTTCCAAGTAATTTTTGTTTATGTAAAAAAATATTCATTTTTAATGTTTCCAGTTTTTAAAATTACATTTCTTCAGGTTTGCTTAAATGTAACTGTTCACATGACCTTCTCAAAATTAAATGTAACTGTTTAAAGTCATATTTAGAAATAATTTATAGAAAACAAATTGCTAAAATCCACAGACCTCACAGCCTAATCTCAATTTTCTCAGTTACAGATGGTTTCAAAATGTATCTCCAGTTCTTCTTAGTCAAGACATCTCCCACCAGTTTTTTTACACCAATGAAAATGCAGGGATGCAAAGAAGGAAAAAAAAAACAATAAACTTCCTCAAATCTTTCTCCAACTCACTGGCCAAAAAGCCTATCTTCTTTTATCAACGGGGGGAAAAAATGTCAACTTTTCTTGAATTTGACTCTCTTCTGAACTCTTTCAGGCCTTGTACACAATGACAAATACAGTTCAACCTAAAATTCTTAACAGCCTCACTTCTACTGTATTATAAGACACTGACAGTCTGTAAGTACCGATATCTATCAAAATACATTTAAACACAACATCAACTAGCTTCACTAACAAATCCCATAAGAAGACTTAAAATGTATTTTTGTTCAAAAATTTAAAAATACTATTTCATAAACCATTAGAAATCTATACATCTTCTTTCTACCATGAAGAAAATAGCACACAAAAAATGAACATCTATTTATTCAGTATCTACTGAGGGCTATGGGGCTTCCCAGGAGGTACTAGTGGTAAAGAACCCGCCTGCCAATGCAGGAGATGTAAGAGACACGGGTTCAATCCCTGGGTCAGGAAGATCCCCCTGGAAGAAGGCATGGCCACCTACTCCAGTATTCTTGCCTGGAGAATCCCATGGACAGAGGAGCCTGGTGGGCTACAGTCCATAGGGTCACAAAGAATCAGACATGACTGAAGCAACTTAGTACACACACACTGAGGGCTATGTGCCAGCACATGCAAAGACCAATTACTATCTATAACCTCATGAAAATTTCATAATCGAATATTGAAGGTATCAGTAGAAAGTGAGAAAACTACATCTACACATGGGCTTTTCTAATATTCTCAAAACATTTTCCTACTACACAACTTTTCATTACATTCAAAACGTTGAGCTCAAACACCAACACAGCTTATTTAGTAGCCCTAAAAAAAAATTTTTAAGAGATCTAAATGACATGTTATGAAAGAAAAATTTTTAAGTCCTTTATCTCATCTCAAAGCTGCTTTATATTCAAAAATACAATGATTACTTATATATATATTATATAGATGTATGTATAACTGAATCACTGTGCTATATGCTTGAAACTACATTATAAATCAACTATACTTCAATAAAAAAATTAAGAATGACACCTGTCTTGGCAGACTTTATTCAATTAAAAGTGATTTTTTTTTAATGATCACTAGAAGTGATTTTTTTAAATGATCATATAATTGATTACAAATTTCTTCAATATAAGACTCAGAATTTATCAACAAGCCAGTAATTCAACTAAGATGTTATAGTCGTCATTTTAGTGAATTACTCTGAACAAAAAAGACTGTGTGGAGAAGGAAACAGTAACCCACTGCAGTCTTCTTGTCTGGGAAACCCCATGGACAGAGGAGCCTGGTGGGTTCCAGTCCATGGGGTCGCAAAGAGTAGGACACGACTGAGCGACTAACACTAACACTTTCATGCTCAGGGTGGATTTTCTAGCTCCAAGTCACCCTTTAAGGAACTGCCTCATTTTATACTGCTTTGTGTAAAAATAAAGATCACTGTTTAAGACCAAAAAAAAAAAGGGGGGGGGAAGTAATCCAACAGGAAAATACCCTGGTGGTCCTACACCTTTTGGAGTATGGCAGCAGAAGAGAAAAATAAAAAATATCCCTGCTGAGATGATCATGTGACCAATTGCACAGGGCACTGAAAACACAAGGAAACAAAAGTTCAGACAATAAAGTCACAAACCTACTGGCCAAGGAAACCAATGATATAACTCAAGAATCTGAAAAAAGGAAAAAGGGCTAGCAAAGATGTTGATGAATTTGGCTTTATACACTTGAGACGTGTTAGAATGTGTAAGTGTGTAATTCTGGAGTCAACTGGAAATATAGTCACATGGAAAGAGCTGGCCTAAAGAGAAATCTGGAAATGATTAATAAATTGAGATTATTTTAGGGCATGTATTATTTGTGCCAAAGTAACATAAACAAACATAACAAATAAAAAACACCTAATTTCAAGTAATCACCTATTTTCCACTGCCTTCAAAAACTTGAAAAAGAGAATGTAGAAGCTGACAGATCATACTACAAGGAAAAGGCAATAACAAGCTTAGAAGGATGCAAGTAATAACAACCTGGCTTACACATCAGAAAACAATCTCAGTGAAGATTTTGCTTTGAAGAGAAAGGGAAAGCATGTCAGAATAGGAACAGCAGCTAAGAGAAAAGTTACACACTTTAGATTTCTGCTATTGACAAGCAATGAATACAAGTTCTGGGTAAAGTCAGAACTTTTCCCACACAGAACATGGCTCATTTCTGAAAGAATTACCATGGTAGAAACAACACTGGCTTCTCTTTAGCACTGGAGTATTTTAATTCATAGCTGTGGCAGTAATGAACTAAAGGAGCTTGGACACATCATTTAGCATTCAGATATTTAGTAAGCATCTATTATATGTCAGTCACTATGAGGAAATACAAAGACTACTCATTCTTAAAGTCCTTCATTTTCAAATCAGACCTCAAACAGATGCAGGTGCTGGAGATAAAAGGTTCTATGATGAAAAATAAGACAAAGTGAACTTATGGTCTCAGGAATACCACAGACTACCTGATCAGGGAAGGCATTGCTACGGCAATTATACGTATGTTATTTAAGCTGAGCCAGACCTAAAAGACAAATAACTACTCCTTTAGAATATGGAGGAGTGTCCTGGCATCTTGCATAAAAGATCTCAGGGTAGAAATAAGAGGAGCAAAATTAAGAAGAGGAAATAATGCCACTGAATCTTGAGCACCATAAATGGTAAACAGAAGAGTAAACTATATTAGAGGCATACAAGGGCCAAGTTATGCTAAGTCTTTTATTTTAGGCTGGAGCAGGAAGTTTACATTTTATTCTAAATGCAATAGAAAGTCATTTGGGTGGGGTGAGGGGAAGAGGTTCTAATTTTTTTTAAATGCTGTTCATCTGGTAAATGAATTATAGAGGAAATAAGAGTGGAAGCAGAGATAGGGCATTCCAAAGGGAGTGTCTTAGACAGCAGAGAAAGACATGGAAGGTGTTATCCTTTGAGAGTGCAGTCAAAAAAACCTTGCTAATGGATTGGCTTTAGGAATACAGTAAAAAAGAGATCCAAAGTGCATCATAGATTTTTTTTTTTTTCATTTAAGCGACTAAAATTGAACCATTCACTGAAATGTAAATTGTAGGAGATGCAAAATGGCAATGGAAGAAGAAAACCCAGGGATCTACTCTGGACGTGTCATTTAAAATGCCTATCAAACAATCAAGTGGAGAGAAATGTCAAGACAGGTCTTCGCATCTGGAGTTCTTGGGACAAGAAAGGCGGTAAGTCTTCAACAGTGGTGCTTCCTGCCTCTCAGCTTGTTGGTCTGTTAAACGAACATCTTTAACTCTACCGGCGTAATACCAAAATATCTCACCTACTTACATTATCAAACATTTTTAAAGGGTTTGTAGAACCTTTCAGAACACTACTAACCTAGGGTAATTGGTCTGTTGGTCTGCTAAACGAAGATCTTTACCACCATAATACTCAAAATTTCTCACCTAGTTATATATCAAATATTTTCAAAATGTTTGTAGAACCCTTCAGTTCAGTTCAGTTCAGTTCAGTCGCATCCGACTCTTTGCGACCCCATGAATTGCAGCACGCCAGGCCTCCCTGTCCATCACCAACTCCCGGAGTTTACCCAAACCCATGTCCATCGAGTCAGTGATGCCATCCAACCATCTCATCCTGTCGTCCCCTTCTCCTCCTGCCCCCAATCCTTCCCAGCATTAGGGTCTTTTCCAATGGGTCAACTCTTCGCATGAGGTGGCCAAATTTCAGCTTCAACATCAGTCCTCCCAATGAACACCAGGACTGATCTCCTTTAGGATGGAGTGATTGGACTTCCTTGCAGTCCAAGGGACTCTCAAGAGTCTTCTCCAACACCACAGTTCAAAAGCATCAATTCTGCGGCGCTCAGCTTTCTTCACCATCCAACTCTCACATCCATACATGACCACTGGAAAAACCATAGCCTTGACTAGACGGACTTTTGTTGGCAAGGTAATGTCTCTGCTTTTAAATATGCTATCTAGGTTGGCCATAACCTTCCTTCCAAGGAGTAAGCGTCTTTTAATTTCGTGGCTGCAATCACCATCAGCAGTGATTCTGGAGCACAAAAAAATAAAGTCTGACACTGTTTCCACTGTTTCCCCATCTATTTCCCACGAAGTGATGGGACCAGATGCCATGATCTTCGTTTTCTGAATGTTGAGCTTTAAGCCAACTTCTTCACTCTCCTCTTTCACTTTCATCAAGAGGCTATTTAGTTCTTCTTCACTTTCTGCCATAAGGGTGGTGTCATCTGCATATCTGAGGTTATTAATATTTCTCCTGGCAATCTTGATTCCATCTTGTGCTTCTTCCAGCGCAGAGTTTCTCATGATGTACTCTGCATATAAGTTAAATAAGCAGGGTGACAATATACAGCCTTGACGTACTCCTTTTCCTATCTGGAGCCAGTCTGTTGTTCCATGTCCAGTTCTAACTGTTGCTTCCTGACCTGCATAAAGGTTTCTCAAGAGACAGGTCAGACGGTCTGGTATTCCCATCTCTTTCAGAATTTTCCACAGTTTATTGTGATCCACAGTCAAAGGCTTTGGCATAGTCAATAAAGCAGAAATGGGTAATATTAATGTAGTTGCAAAGTCAATTTGCTACAACATGCATTACTGAGCATCAGCTAATCCAAAAACGGTACAACCTTAGCATAAATTGCCTATTATCCAACTCGGAAAATCAGTAATTTGGGCCTAATGGTGAGAATCAAAATCTTATGCACAATGGGAGTAGATGAACTGAGAAACCCATTACCCAATGCCTCTAGTGGAACCAACCAATAAATATTTCTAAACACTTATGTTTTCTACATGGGGAAATACATAAAAGGAGCAAGCCGAAGATTGTATATATGCAGTATGTTTAACAAAGGAAAGTTAGTAGGCCGAACAAGTTAACAAATCTAACTCCAAAATCCTGGACAGTCTGTCTGTTCAAAGAAGCGGTTAAGTCCGTAGCTAATCGTTTAAACGCTTACGGTACTGAGACCTCACAGTTCCGTTATTTCTCTACGAGAAAAGCTGGGACAACGGAAAAATGGAAAAGATTCTTCAGAATCCGCTTTTTAGACTATTTTCCTTATCAGCTCTGAGAAGGTTCCAGGGACTCATACAGAGAGGTCCATCGGTACCCTCGAAGCTAAGGCAGAGAATCCCCGTGAGTCAGCAGCACCCCAGGAACTGCAAGGGGGTGGGGAGGGGGCAGATTCTTGGAAAGCGGCGTCACAAACTTTGGACTCTTAGGCCGCCTTGCCTAAGTGGTGTTCAAGAGCTTAATTGTTGCCCAAGTCCTTCACAACGCGCGCACACACACCATTTCAGGCCTCACGAGTTTCCACTTTCGGTTTCCCTAAGTGGGTAAAGAAAGTGACTCAGCAACCTACAGCGGCTCCAAATCTTACTGCTGCGCGGCCAAGCCCGCTACACCTGAGCTGAGAAGCGTCCAGTCACGGTCACCGCAGGCGCTGGCCTAGACCGCCGGGCACCGCACAACTGGAAGCGGCCCACCTGCCCCCAGGCAGTCCCAGAGGACCCTGAGTCCGCCTACCCACCGCGGTCTGTCCGCGTTCCCTTCCACGCTAATCCTTAGACTAGACTATCACACAGAGAAACAAAGAACTCACCCCGGTGCCGATTGAGCTCATGGTGCTAAAATCACTGGGACGCTTAGGGCTTCAGGCCTAAGGTGATCCCCCTGAACCACAGCAAGAGACTAGTAACAAGCTCCCTCACTGGCTAGTCTTTCAACCAATAGCCTTTTCTGTAGCTCGTTCCTGAAGCCCCAGTCCACGGAACAGAGGATTGTGGGGAAAGGGGGGCGGGGTAGGCACCTGGCGAGTAACGCGCATGTACAAAAGCAATCTCCCCGGGGTTAGGTAGGCTCCTGGTTGTTTCGTCTTAGTTCTGGGTTCGTGGATGCCGTTCTGCCTGCTGGTTGCTTGAGAAGCTGCGCCAGTCCTTTTCGTGGGAATTATTATTTATCTTTTATCTTTCTCTTTCGCTTCTTTGTTTTTTTATAAAGCAAAACGGAGAGATGTTCTTATACCCTTAAAAAGGCCAGAGAAAACGGTAGGGGAGAGGTGTCCCTCCACCATTGGCGGCCTGGTTCTAACCCAATATATTGAGGCATCCCTATCATCCACCTATTCTAACAAGAAGGAAGAAAGGTGCATTCTTGCATTCTAAGGGTATCACCTCTGGGCTTAGGTCGGAATTTTACAGGATTAGTACTCTTTGTATAACTCGAGTAGAATTAAGGATAAGCTTGATTAAATACTATCTGTTGAGCTCTGTATATCCCAAGCACTCAAGTTACACCCTGCTGATGAAACGATGAAAGAGACAGGACCTCACCCTTTACACTCAGTAGGAAGAAACAGGCAATGGAGAGGAAACAGGCAAATAGTTGCACCTTTTGGTAAAAAAAAAGAGAGAGAGACAATGGAAATTTGAACTTTAAACCTGTTACTTAAGGAATGACTTTCCGAATGGTGATACTTAAATTGAAATTTGGGATTCTTATCTCAGTATAAGCTTGGCTTATTACAGGAACTGTCAGGTCAGTATGGCCTTAAGCCGGGGAGAGTGACAGGAAATGCAATCAGAGAAGTAGATATGGAATCAGATTTCATAATGGTTCGAATTTTAATCTGATTTTAAATGGAAAGCCGTCAGCATTTTTTAAACTGCTAAATACTTCCGTGTGTATTTCCCCCAAAAGAACATCATTTTAAATATCTACACTACAACTGTGAAAAGCAGAAAATTACCATTCCTTTTTTTTTTAATCTACAGACTTTGTTTACAGATTTTGGCAAATCCCTCAATAATGCCCTTCACAGCAAAAGAAAATCCAAGATCACATGTTGTATTCAGTTATCATGTCTCTAGTCTCCTTTAATCTGAAAAATACTTTCTTAATATTTCTTTAGGTTTCATGGCATTAACACTATTACCAAAAAACATTTACTTTATAGGATATTCCACAGGTTAGGTTTGTATGATGTTTTTCCATGATTCAATTTGGATAAATGCATTTTTGTCAGGAATGCCACAAAAGTGACCTTCTATTCATATTAGAACCTTATGTTAGGAGGCACATTGTGTCAATTTGTTCCACTAGTGATGATGTTAACTTTGATCACTTGCCTTAGATTTCTCCACTGTAGTTTCAATTTTGCCCTTTGTAATTTATAAATATCTTATGCAGAAATACCTGGAGACTATGTAAATACCCTGCTATTCCTCCACCTTTTACCCACTAATTATAGTATCTGATGATTCTTATTATGATGATGGTTTACAAATGGTGATTTTCTAATTTTATCTTTCCTTGTGGCTTTATACTATGAGAACATCACAGTTTTGTAAGCAGAATGATATAATTATTAAATGAAGTCTCTTGCTGAATGATAAATATAAGAAAGAGTAGAAGCACAGAGAGGTCTATGCTTTATTGGCATTATACTATAGAAGAAAGAGTAGAAGCGCAGACTTCTGTGATTTATTGGCATTATACTGTGAGATCATTAGCAGTTTTTAAAGCAGAATGATATGATTATTAAATGAAGTCTCTTGCTTCTGGTTGGAGAAAGATAAATACAGGGAAGAATAGAAATATAGAGACTAGTTGGAAATCTTGCAGTCCAGTGTGCAAGCAGTAATGGAGAGTGAGTAGAGTCATTGCAGTGGAGGTGGAAATATGTGGATGGATTTTAGATGTGCAGTCTTGCTGAAAAATTAAACGTAGAAAGTAAAGGGAAAAGGAAATTCATTTGCTTCTTCCTGTTAATGAAGCATTATAATTAAAAGTTCTTATGCATGAATAAATGGATAAAAAGGATATGGATATACTTGGAACACTAGCAGTTTAATTTGTCTAACCCTCACTGAAATATCCTAGTTGTAATTTCTTCATGAAGAGTCCTGAGTTAGACCGCTGGAGGCCAAGAAAGGACTTCTTCCCAGGTGTTACTAGTGGTAAAGAACTCTCCTACCAATGCAGGAAGCAGATGGGGGTTTGAGGCCAAGAAAATGCCGAAGAAACCTAGAGTATAGTCCTAGGAGGGTTCACCTTGAAGGTAAATTACAAGTACTCCAAACTTGTTTAAGGATCCAGTTAAACCCTTAATTAACTTTCCTGTTTGTGTGTGATAAACACAATTTGAGTGCCTAGGCCTACTGTGTATTCATTAACAATTATGAATTTGGAGCTCTTTTCTGAACCCATTATCAGATGAACTGTTTATTTGGGGGCTGGATTGTTGATTTATCTTGTACCTTGGAAAAATGCATTGAGTTATGGTCTAAGGTTCGTGATTATTTGCCTGATTCATTAGAAAATTTAAAAGGTGTGAGTATGGATGTGTTTTAATTACTTTAAGTTACTTTTGGAAATAGTGCATATAAAATCAGTATGTAATCTACACATGTATCTTTCTTATAGGGTGATAAGGCTTTTGAGGTTATCAGAGTCTGTTTATACTTCCATCTGTTGGAATAGTGCTTTGCACATGGTAGGTACTTAATAATTGTGTTGAAAATGCAAATAAATACAAATTCACTTCGCAGGTACATTCTGCCAAGTTATAAAATAGTTACAATACACCAGAATTTGCAACTGCAAGAAAAAAAAAATTGTTGGTGAATTATTGCATTAATATTTCAAGCTTGAAAATTGTAAATATTCTACTTAAATCCTAGGGGCACTTTGAGGAATCTAAACATAGTTTATGACATACTTTATTACTCTGTTTTAATTAAAATAGCCCAGGAATCCTGATGCCTAATGTGTTTAACTTGTAAAGACTGTGTTTTAGGGTTTCAGAAATAGTATCCTAAGAATTCTTTGTGACTCCCAGATTTACAATTAGATTTTATCTTGCTTTTCTGAGCAGTAGAATAGACACCACTCCCATCACAGAAATCTGCAGATTTCCTTATCTAGAGAACTGCACTAGTATCTCAGAATATATATATTTCTGTAGATTATTCCATTATCTCAGCTTGTCATAATTTGATCAGAATTAGTTCTTTTCTCCTAGAATTAATTCTTTACCGTAAGACTCAGACTCTACAATCCTTTCCTCTGGGCCTGTCTTTTGTGATGGATGTGTAATAACAACCTCTTAGGGTCCTATATCTGAATTGTCAGGCAATTACTGGGAAGAGGGCTAATTTTAACCGAACCGGTTTCCTCTTCCTCAATTTAGCTTTCCTTGACTAGATCATATTAAAGGGAACTAACTAAGCTCCATTGTTCTTCCACATGTGTAACTAACTTCATTAGAAAATTTTGTATTCATGCTGCGTCCAAAATGGTAGGAATCCATTATGACATCCGATAGAAAGTGAACAATCTTGATACGTGTTTATGTAAAGAAGACAACTTTTTGGGTAGTAAATATTTTAAAACACTTCAGAAAAAAATTCAGTGATTCTGTAATGACAGACACGTAACTTTTCAGTGCCCTTGTGATACGCCCACACTAAAAATTACTAAATATAAGTACAGTTAAAGAATTGTTGTAAAGAATTTTTAAAACCAGTTTGGAAATTAACATCTCATAGTATGACATAAAAATTTTTTTATACCGATAAAGAAAACAAAAAGCAAATATAGTTAAACACTTTAAGAGGAGAAAAATCAACCTGACTACCCAGGCGCCCGGCTAGCTCAGTCGGTAGAGCATGGGACTCTTAATCCCAGGGTCGTGGGTTCGAGCCCCACGTTGGGCGCGTGCCGTTTTTACGGATATTTCATTTTGCTTAACAAAATAAAAGGTCTCTCCACAGCATTGTAACACATAAAGGTTTTTTTGTTTTTGTTTAAACCGATTTTAGATACTTTCAATATTAACCTAATCTCTGGAAAAGAGTTTGCGAATTAAACAGTTCTCAAATTGCGCCTGCGTACTTAAAAGCACACGTTCCTATTCCTTTCTCGTATCCCTCTCCTAGCTCCTCCTTCACTGAGGAAACCGAAACGGCCGATGTTTACAGTTGAAATTGATTTTCTGTGTTACTGTGCCTTCCTGTACTATTGCTGAGAGAGGGCGGTTTTTTATTTAATCGGAACCAAATTAGGAGCCTCAATACTGGCAACTTTTCTAAAACTTAAGCGATCCCATGGAAAAGCAGAAAGTCGGAGGAGGACTTCGAAGTTCTCTCTTGTTTATTTGTTTTTTTCTTTTCAATATAGGGCCTTCCTGGGGTAGGAGTGGGGAAATGTCTTCTGGAGAAATATACAGTGAGAAATGTTCCATGCTGTTGTGAGAACCAGGGCAAAATCAGGTTTTCTTCCACTGTTCGTGGGACTTATTTGGAATCTATCCATCCAGTTGCATAGATATTAGCAAGTTACCATTCCGGTAAAGGAGAGGCTCTTTGAAACCAAAGCACAAAAGAACTGAGATGTGAAACTTCGAAAGGGCAATTATTACTAAGTATTGTGGAATGTAGGACTTCTGCTTTTTTACCCTCTTCACCAAGAAATTTGAAATAATCAGGAAGAGAACGTGCACACCACAGCCAGTCACGTTCCAGGATTTCACTCACCGGCCTCTGTAGGTGAAGGACACAGGTTCCAACCTGAGTTACTATTTCCTTTACGCCGCGTGTTATCCACTAGCTTTCCTCCTACTAAAGGACCAATTTGTCTCTCTCGGTTTTTCCCCTCAACATACAAACATGCTGTTAATTCTCTATCTTAAAACGAAAAACTTTGACCTAGTTTTCCTGCAAGCTACCATTTTGCCGTATTTCTCTGTTCCTCTTTGGAGCAAGTTACCCCACAGTGGCCCAAGCTCAACATTTTCTCCTCCCACCTGACAATGCCCTTCAGCCAAAGACCAAAAAACAAACTCCTGTAGTTGAACAAGTTTGACTTATAACCCCTTGCGGCGAGGGACACCTGTGGGGTGTCTGAGTAAGAGGGTGTTAGAGTCGGACACGACTGAGCGACTTCACTTTCCCGCATTGGAGAAGGAAATGGCAACCCACTCCAGTGTTCCTGCCTGGAGAATCCCAGGGCCGGCGGAGCCTGGTGGGCTGCCGTCTATGGGGTCGCACAGAGTCGGACACGACTGAAGCGACTTGGCAGCAGCAGCAGCAGAATCTACTACAGGATTTGTGTTTTAGTCAGAGAATGTGGGAGAGGGTCTAAGGAAATGAGGGCGCCCTCGGGATTTCTGGTGTTCTCAGGAAGCAGGAGCCATTCTATGATGTAAATAAATCTTATCTATAGGGAAAGCAGACTAAAAGAGAGATGAAGCTGAAACTGATAAAGTCACTCATTTAGGACGAAAAGTTGTTCAGTGTTCTGAGTGGGATAGGGACCAACTTGTCTAAAGTGAATGTTCTATGAAATGCGGATTCCAGGTCCAGGCCTCCCCAATTTGTGACCAACCCACCATATATAGTCAGGGGTTCCCACTGTCTCTCCTGAGGTTTGTTAATTGGAGCATGGAACTCTAATGTTCTCTCCTTGGCATGCCACTCTCCCAGGCACCTGAACATGTTCACCATTCTGGAAGCTCTGTGAACCCTGTATGATAGGGGTTTTTATGGAGGCTTCATCACACAGGCATGATCAGTTATTGACTCAATTCCCAAACCCTGTCCTCTCCCTAGAGAATGGGGCAGGCAGGGGTGGGGCTGAAAGTTCTCCTTCAAAACATGACTTAAGACTTTCTGGTGACCAGCTCTCATCCTAAAGTCATCCAAAAGCCCTCCAAGAGTCACCTTTTGGTGAGAAGTATAAAAGGCACTTCTATTACCCAGGAAATTCTAAGGGATTTAGAAGCTCTGTGTAAGCTGCTCCTAACACCCCTATCATGCAAGAATCAACAAGGATTTTAGGAGCTGTGTCAAAAACTACAGGTAGAGACCAAATACATTTCTTGTGTCACACTTGCCTAACTTGTCTGAGTCACTATAAGCCCCTCAATCACCCTATTCTAACTGGCAATTAGCCCCCCCATTCACCTCATCCTACATTATTTCTTTCTATAGAAGATATCTTCTAATTTTTGTTATTATTTGCTTTACTTTGATCACATCCTCGGAAAGTAGGTCCACAAAGGCAGGATTTTTGTCTTTGCTCTCTAATGTATCTCAGGCACCTAAATTAGTATCTGGCAGATGTTCAATAAATATGTATTGAAAATTAGTGAATTAAGAAGGCTGTATTGGTTTCTTACAGCTGCCATAAACAAAGTGCCCTGAACTGAGTGACTTAAAAGAAATGTACTGTCTCCCAATTCTGAAAGCTAGAAGCTTGAAATCAAAGTGCAAGGAGAATCATGATCTTAAAGGCTCTCTTGAAGAATCTGTTCTTTACCTCTTTCTCTTAGCTTTCTTGTGGCAGCAGCAACCCTTGGTGTTCTCTGGTTTGCTGGTGCCTAACTCCAATCTCGGTCTGTTGCTATGTTTTCCCGTTTCTATCTCACATGGCATTTTCCTTTTTGTACAATGACACCAGTCCTAGTGTCTGATTAGAGCCCACCCTAATAATCCCATCTTAATGTGGTTACACCTGCAAGTAAGGCTACATTCACAGGAGCTAGAATTTGCAACATCTCTCTCTAATGCACACAATTCAACCCTTAACAGAGGGCTCCATTTCTTAACCTCAATCACTGGTGTCTGCCACTTTATAGTATCTATAAAGTTGTATTTCAGCTCAAGATCTTATGTTCTATATTATTCAGTAATGACAACCTCATAATAAATCATCCAAATGCTACAAAAGACAATTTTATGTTTACTGCAAGAGATAATGCTAATACTGAATCCATAGAACTGACAGTAGTACACCTATTCCTGGCCTAGCACACTTAGAGATTTAAAAGTTAAGAAATGGAGCTTTGTTCTTATGGAGCTTATATTCCAGAAAGATAAAACCTGAATAGAGACAAATACAAGGTGAAATTGTAAGTGCCTTGTTACAGATGATGTGCTTATGGGAAAGAGCACTACTTTGGGGAAAAGGGTACTGTGGAAAATTGTAAGTCAAGAGGACGGAGGAGTCTCACTTTAGGGATGAAAATATTGGGAAACTGAATTTTCAGTTTTATTTACTGGTTTAATATAGCTTTAAAGTTCTTTGTGGTCTAATTGTAAATTATTTTGGTAATGCCTCATCTCAATGCCAAATGCTTTAAGATTTTGTGCAGAGAAATCAGTTCACTTAGGCTGGAGTAATCCCCAATTATGGATATTCTCCTCATTCTTCAGGAACAAGGTCAGAAGCCTCCTCTATGAAGTTTCCTTGGCACACTGGTCAGAACTAACTACACTGGCAACAAGCAATGGACCCCTTGATGGCACACACACATTTTGTTTTGTATCATCAGTTGTGTACACATCCACTTCTGCTAACCTGTAACCCTTCCAAGGGCAGAGGTCCATGTCTTACTGTTGTAGTATTTATAGGATCTAAAACTATACAAGGTACACAGCAGAGAGTCAATAAACACTGAATGAATCATAGTTTGGGGCTACTAAAATAGTAGTACACGGTGACAAAGTAAACCTAGATGTATTTTAAAAAGTAACACACACACAAAGATAAAAATGAATCCTTTCCTGTTCTTAATGCCAGGAACCAACTCTTTCAAGTGTTACTTGGTGTTAGTATCTTCATATACAGAGCACATAGCAAAACTAGGAAGGATATAGAAAAAGGACAAACAAAATGATCAAACTATGAGTAAAAACAGACTTGGGACATATAGTCTAAAAATGTATAAATTCTTACTCAGTCTTCAGGACTACGAGAATACATATATATTTCCTATCTTCACAGGTACTTAGAAGGAATGAAATCAGCAAAATTCTAGTAAGAGGTAGTTCATTAAAAACAAAGGAAGAAAAACAAAAATAAATTCAACAATGACTGAGTACATATTACAAAGAACCCTGCTTTTAGAAAATAAAAAGCACAAAAGATTAAAGACATTATGAATAAATGTTTAAAAAGCAGTTGCATAAAAATGCATGAGTATCTTTGCATTAAAAGGAAGTATCTTTTTCCTTAGAAATTCATAAACTATAAAGTTAAGAAAGTGAACATTTCCACATTTTGCTTACCAAATGCTTAACTATGCTACCCAAAATTATCAGCCCAAAAGTAGCATTATTATAACCTGGACACAAACATCAAAACAAAAGGATCTTAAGACACAGACCCATGTAAATATCTGAAATAACTAGAAATGGTAACATTATTCTTTAGATGAAATAATTGATGAAAATAATGAAATTAACGAAGTCTCTGATGCCCAAGACAGATTACGTGAATTATGGAGAGATGCTTTTCCTCTTTTTGAAAAATGAACTATGTAACAAATCTCCAAAATGAAACTGCTTTAGTGTATTTTATTGATATAAATACAACTAATTTAATAAGCATCAGCTACCATTCTACCATTACACAAGAGAAACCAGTCAAAATGATTAAATATTAACATGACAAATAATTACAGGAATGCTTTCACTTCTACTAAAGTCTTCTCTAACAGCATTCTATATACTTTGTACAATTTGCTTCTAATTGATACTTGAAAAGAAGCAAAGCTGAATTTTAATCAAACTTTCATTTCTCAGTGGAAAATGCTCTCTTCATCAGAGGTGGCTGATTCTTCCCAACATCGAACATCATTTCTAAAGGTGGATTATTAAGAGAACACCAATCAGGTATACGGCCTGTCTGGTTATAATAATCCTTTGAGACTGAACGGCTCCCAAGTATGTCTTGCAGTGCTCCAAAAATAGCTCCTGTGTAGTAAAAAAAAAAAAAATTTATAGCTGATATGAAAACTTTTACAGGAAAATTTCATGTACATATATATCCACTTCATTATATGACAAGAGAGAATGGGTAAAATTCAGTAAAGCACATTCACAGTCTTCAGATTAATTCCAGTTAAGCTGTTCTATATCCTATACTTTGAAAAACAGGGTAAGCCATAACTCTTGTGTTGAAAATAACTTAAATGGCCTAAATGATTAAGTGTTACTATGTTTAAATGCAGGTAGAGTAAGGTGGAAATATTTTCAACGCTATACACAAAATAAATAATAATCTTAATTTTCTTAGCCAAAACTCTATACGTGGGATGACTTTAATTGGAGAGAAATTCATTTTAAAAAAATCAAAGTGCAAATGCCAAGAGAAAATAGATACATAATTCTGAAAATTAATAATTTAAGGAAAAGTAAATGGTCAAAGAAAATTGATTAATTGTTCTATTAGTTAACTAAGTAGGCAATTTCTAATAACGAATCATCTATAACCATTAGTAATGTCATTCAGGAACCAATTACTATATAATCATAATTTTAAAAAATGAAATTCTTAGGAATTCCCTGGTGGTCTAGTGGTTAGGACTCTTCACTTCCACTTCTGGGGGTCTGGGTTCAATTCCTAGTCAGGCAAGTAAGATTCTGCAAGCTGCAAGGTAAGGCCAGAACAAACAAACAAAAAAATTCTTACCTCCCAGCCATGCTACACAATTAGCCTTTGCAGGTGGAGTATGAATCCGGAATGTCTTGGTGGCAAGCGTTTTTTTATATTTTGGTTTTTCTACCAAATACTTTATTTCTGCAAGTAGTCTGTGGAGGAAACCTGGCAACATAGACGTGCCACCTATGACTACCAAATTCTCTGCTAGCTGCTTCCTGGTGTCTATTGGGCACTGTTAGTAAAAAGAAAAAAAAAATAATAATAAACTTTAACTGTATAAATAATGCCTGGTTGAATTTAAGAAAATATACAGATTATTAGGTGATCATTTGTATCACAAAAAAGGGTCACAGCAAGGTTTCTTAAACAAGGGATTTTTTCATGTGACAAATATACCAGCATGATAATATTACCATGTACTTAAATAAATCCTAAAGATTTAAAAAGCTAATAGTGTAGAATTTTAAATTCCAGAGGGCGTATAGTAGTAATATGGAAGTATTCTCATTTTCAGGGTAGAATGTCTGAGTCGAGCAAAGAACATAATCAGAAATCACTTTTCATGGAAACCTAGTTTGTTGAAGGTACTATTTCCATGATATCCAGAGTCAGCTGTCAAGAGGTAAGATAACATTCTTAGAAAAATTGTTTCCACAACAGTTCTCTCTAAGCATCAGGAATGTTAAAGTCCTTCACTGATGTTATGATTTTCAAAAGAGTCCCCAAGTAGAGTGGGAGAAGTAGATAATACCTCCCAAAGTATTTTACAAGAGTTCTATGGCTCCACAGTCATTACATGAAAGAGCCATATATACCCTGTGGAATGAAAAGCTTAATACTACACAAACATGCATGTGAAGAAACTACTAAGTACAAAATAAAAATCCGGTATTGTTATCATGGAAAAGAATGCATGATACATCTATAGCACAAACTACCCTGGGTTTAAAATGCTGTCGGTACCATATCTCAGTGCTACAGTAAAACTCAGTAAAACTTCACATAAAAGATAAAAAAATGTAACCAAAATTAAAATTAAAAATATAGATTTTAAAAAATTCTTTATAAAGTACGGTAGTCATAAAAATAAACCATTTACAAAATAAAAATACCTGCATAAGGGAATCCAATATTAAAGTGGCAACCGATTTCTCTTCATTATCTTGCTCAAAAAGGATTTCCACAACAGAATCTCTAATGAGATTAAGAACAGAGTGTTTTGTTGGCATCACATAACACAACCCAGTACAATAGGTCTACAGACATGTTTTTAAGTACCAGTACTATGTGAATGTAGAGTAATGATTAGAACACAAGGTGTCCGCATTTGTAAATGAGAAGAATAACAGTAGTTGCCTCACAGGTGTTGCAATGAAGATTCAATGACTTAATAGAACAGCGCCTGGCATGTACGAGGTATGCCCTAAGTACCAGCTATAACTATCACTATGTATAGATTTTGGGGGCTTCCCTAGGGGCTCAAACAGTAGAGTCTGCCTGCAATGCAGGAGACCCCAGTTTAATCCCTGGGTTCAGAAGCGCTGCCGAAGAAGGGAATGACAACCTACACCAGTTTTCTTGCCTGGAGAATTCCATGGACAGAGGAGCCTGGAAGGCTATATAGTCCATGGGGTGGCAAAGAGTTGAACATGACTGAGCAACTGACACACACATGTATAGATTTACATATATATTGTCCACCTGAAACCTAATAACAAAAAAGGAGTGAAAGTCTGTAAAAATTAATGGAATTCAACAAACAGATCAATAGTGATACAACAGATTTAAAAACAAACAAGACCTTACCCAGCCAAAAGTATTTCTTTGTTGGTAAAAACAATACGTGGCAAAAATAGCTAGTTTCCTAATAAAATACTCATTTTCCTGTTCGTTCTCAAATTAAAATAACTCTATTTTTGCTAGCACAAGGAAAATCTTTGTTGTGATGGAATAGTTCTCTATCTTGATTGTGGTGGTGGCGAATGCAGAAACCTACACGTGATAAAATCACAGAACAATATATACACATTGCACCAATGCTAATTTACTGGTTTTAATATTGTACTATGGTTATATAAGATGTATCCATTGGGAGAAACTCTGAGGAGTTACATGGGACCTATCTATATTACCTTTGCAACTTCCTATGAATCTATAATTATTTGAAAATTAAAAAAAAGATAAAACTCCATTTTAAGCTGGATACAAAGCCCCTCCCCAGTTGAAATACTGTATTTAACAGCTTCTTTTGCAGCAGAATGTAGCTAAGCACCAGACAATGAGATGGAGGCAAAAGTGGTACGTGGGACTGGTAGAAAGTCTCCTTTACAAGGAGAGAAAGCACTTTTCTCTTTCCCTTCCTAGGACTACATGCTTGGAAAACATATGTAGTAGCTAATTCCAGCAACCACCCTGGAACCCAAGAACAAGGGCTATGCCCCCAAAGATGACAGGTGGAAGGAAACTTGGGTCCCTGGTGGCAATTTTTATACCATCCTTGGACTATCTACCTCTGAACTTCTTTTAAGTGAGAGACAAATTCTATCATGTTGAAGCCAGTATTTTCAGGTTTGTATACCTCGTAACCAAACTGAACCTTAACCAATGCAATACAAAACTATAAATATAAATATACATATAATGTTAACATAAAATTTGGACCATACTATGCATACTACTTTAAAGTTTTTTTAAAATCTTTTTCAAAACATAAAATTCTCTTCCTGATATTCAACATACTTGCTAACTGTCCATTTCATGAGTACAGGATACTGAGGCCTAAGTATGCTGAACACTCATTCACTCATAGTTAGCCACCTGCCTCTAGGCCTGCACACTTTTGCTTCTACCAGTTGAGCTGAATACTTACAAAACATCAGTTTTCTTTTCCCAAATCTTTGTCAGTTAATGTGATATTGAAAAGACATAATTTTACAAGCAGGACTTAAGACATGAGGGCTTCCCAGGTGGCTCAGTGGTAAAGAATTCACATGCCAGTGCAGAGACACAAGTTCTCTCCCTGGTCAGGAAGATCCCCTGGAGAAAGAAACCCACTCCAGTATTCTTGCCTGGGAAATTCCACAGACAGAGGAGCCTGGTGGGTTACAGTCCATGGGGCCACAAAGAGTTGGACACGACTGGGTGACTGAGCATGCACACACTTAGCAATGAAATAGTAGGGTAGAAAATAAACACTTATTTTCTTCATTTCTTATTTTGGACTCCAGTAAACAATCAGGAGAAATTTTAAAACAGTAAATTAGTGAATATAATTTAAATAAGAGGTAAAATGATAAAAAAAAAGTTTCTATCAAAGAGTATTACATTCTCACTTTTTTGTCTCCCCAATCTACTATATTTAACATCTGTATGTTTATGTTCATCCTTTTAGTATCTCAACGTCTATGCTAATTATCTCAAAATCTTAACAGGATCCTCCATATTTATGTAATTCTTTTCTGTGCATCTTCTAATATTTTACAGATGAAACTTTTATAATACAAATTTCATATAGCTTGGGTATAAACAAAAATTACATTGTTACCAATGTAATTATGTAAGTCCTTGGCAACTTACATTGCATCATCAGATTGAAAAATGAATAATAAAAAGGTGAATTACTAACTGGTTCTAAAGATTCAGTACCTTTGGAAGAATGCATTCTTTCTAACTGGACAGTATTTTAAAACAGGTATCAGCAAACTGTGGCCTGCAAGTCAAATCCAGCCACTGTATGTTTTTGCAAATAAAGTTTTACTGGAATATAAGTCATGCTCACTTATTTACATACTCCCTAGATCTCCTGGAGGAGGAAATGGCAACCTACTCCACTATTCTTGCCTGGAAAGTCATTAAGGAGCCAAGTGGGCTACAGTCCATAGAGTTGCACAGAATCGGACGTGACTGAAAACACACACACACACACACACACACACACACACGGCTGATTTTGCACTCCAACTGTAGAGCAGAGTAGTTGCAACAGAGACTATATGGCCCACAAAGCCTAAGGTATTTAGCATTTGGTCCTTTATAGAAAAAGTCTGAGGGCTTTCCTGGTGGCTCAGTGGTACAGAACCTGCCTGCCAATGTAGGAGACACCGGTCGGATCCCTGGTCCAGGAAGATCCCATATGCTGCAGAGCTACTGAGCCTGTGCACTAGAGCTTGGGAGCCACAAATGCCAAGCCTACGTATCACAACTACTGACGTCTATGCGCCCCAGAACTTGTGCTCTGCAACAAGAGAAGCTACCGTGTTGAGTACACTACAACTAGAGAGTAGCCCTCACGCACTGCAACTAGAGAAAAGTCCACCCAGCAACGAAGACTCAGCACAGTCAGAGATAAATAAAATTATTACTTTTTTAAAGTTTGATGAATCCTGTTTTAAAGTATCATACTTTATCCTCCAACTCAAAGAATGGCTAATTCTGAATTACTCTGAAGAACAGAAAAAAAAATTGTTTTTAAGTTTTAAAAAGTTGCATAATAAAAATAATGATGAAGTGTGTTAGTCACTCAGTCGTGTCCGACTCTTTTGCAGCCCCATTGACTGTAGCTGGCCAGGCTCTTCTGTCCATGGGATTTTCCAGGAAAGAATAATGGAGTGAGTTGCCATTTCTTTCTCCAGGGGATCTTCCTGATCCAGGAATTGAACCAGGGTCTCCTGCATTGCAGGCAGATGCTTTACCATCTGAGCTACCAGGAAAGCCCCAATGATGAGTGATGAAGCTTAATGAAAAACACATAATTAGTAAATTAATAATACTAAAGGCTTAAAAAATATTGAGGCCAAAAATTTATTTTAGTTCATTATTTTGCTTGTAAAAATTAAGGTCTAACCTGATTGATCCAAGGACATGTAAAATCTTCTCTCCATCTAATGGGTAGTCAACATTTGGGGGTGGTGAGGGACGCTGAAATATAAATATCACAAGCATAAGTATACAAAGTACAAACTGCAAAAAGAATATATATTTCTTTTTCAGCTTACCTCAGTATTCCCATCAATATTAAATTTTGCTGCCTGGATATTTAGTCCACGCTTCAGATCACTAACAAAGCAAGTGCGCACTTAAAAGAAAAGGAGACATCATTATGGTTTGTGATTGAGTCAATGTCCCAGTTAAAACAATTCTATTCAAGTAAACATGTTAATCATCTGTTCTTTCCGATTTTATAAACTAACTCTGTCTTTAGTTAGCTTACAATTTATTCACATCTAAAAAGCTTTTCATTCACCACAGAATCATAAGACATGTTCCATGTTCCTGCCACAAAGCCACATTAAAAAAAATCTTGGTTGCTCAGAACACAAAGCTAAATTTTGGCCTTAGCTGCAGTAACACTCTTTAGTTTACACACTACATCACTTTTTTTTTTTTCACTTTGAACATTTATTCTTTTAAATATTACTTCTGCTGCAAAGTACCTTTTATAATAAGTGGCTTCAAATTATTTTCATAAATAGGGAAGAAATAAAAAATTTTTTCAAGTAGGGACAAAATTGACATTGAGAGCAAGAAGTCTAATGATTTGGTTACTTACTTACAAAACATGTTGACATAAACATTATATTATACAAAATTCTTTACATTTACTAATTCAAAATATACTTGTTAAGAATCTAAAATATGTCAAGGACCTACTGTAAAGCACAAGGAACTATATTCAATATCTTGTAATAACCTATAATGAAAAAGATTCTGAAAAAGAAGATGCATAACTGGGGAGTTCCCTAGCAATCCAGTGGTTAAAACTCTGTGCTCCCAATGCAGGAGGCACAGGTTTGATCCCTGGTCGGGGAACTAAGATCCCACATACTTCAGGGTGTGGCAAAAAAAAAGAAAAGAGAAAGAATATATATAACCGCATCAGTTTGCTGTTCCCTGAGATACTGTAAGTCAACTATACTTTAATTAAAAAAAAGGAAATTACAATATGCTAATATGTTATACAGTAAGCTAGGTGCTCAAGTTACAACTTTAAGTCTTCATTAACTATTTAAGAAATGTAAATACTCAGATCCTCAACATCTTACATACTTAGCATATAAAGGTGTTATTCTTTAGGGAAACTAAATTCACTAAATCCGAGAACAGATAAATTACACTTAAGGATTTTAAAATAATTGAAAAAAACTTAGGTATTACATAAGTAACATAATAAGTATATAAGAGTAAGTGTACATATTGCATATTTGTTTTTAATATAAATGGGTTCCTACTACACATATTTTCCAGCAACATGCTTTTTTCTTTCATATATTATTGATACCCTTCCAAATCAATACATCTATCTCCTCCTTTTTAAGTTATATGGGTCCCACCTGGGGTATCCAATAAATAAATAAAAAGCCATATGGTAATCCGTATGATAAAGGCATCAAATTTCATTCAACATTCCCTCTTGCATAGGGTGCATATTTTTCAATTTTTATACATATGCCAGAGTGCCTTCTAAAAAGGTTAGTTTTCAATTCTTACTAATAGCAATATATTAATTTTCCCATAATCTCACAAACACTAAATGTCTGTCTTTCAAATTTTTGCCAATCTGATGTTTGCCTGGCTAATGGAAACTTCTTTTCACAAGTTGGAAGCTATGTGGAAAGAAATATTCCAAGAAGTTATCAACTGTTACATTATGGAGAATAGGACTGGAAGAATGGAAGAGAAACTATTCGTTTCACTTGAGATATTTCCTCTATTACTTAAGCTTCTGCAAAAAGAATGAACAAATGACTGAAATTTTATAATAACTGAAGAGGTTTTAGATAATTATGCCACGTAAGTAAGCAATATAATGAAGAACAAGATCCATTTTGCAGCCCTAGCTCTCACCTTACCTATTGTGTGACAATGACTAAATCATTTAACATCTCAAGGACCAAGATGTACTAGAATATCTCCAGGTCCCACTTAATTCTAAAATTCATTATTGTCTAATTCTCTATTAAACATTCTAGATTATTAATTTTACATAACACTTTTAGTAGTGAAGAACATTATAGTTTAACTGATTTCCTTTCAGTGAATCAAGATACCAGAAAACTCAATTTAAACATTATCATAAAAATATACTCTAGCAAAGGAGGAGTATTAATAATGTATCTTATTAAAGTGAATCTAATATACTTTACCCAACTGTAGAATTTCTAAAGTCAGTAAAATGACTTTTTTAACATTATAAAAATGCATTTAAAATACTAAAGTATAAAAAAAAAAATGCTAAACAACATAAAATCAGCGGCTTTCATAAGCAGTATAATTGTTAATTCATACTCTGAAAACTGATTCCCTAGTAACTCTGTATACTCTATCACTGAGAAGTTTCTTTAATAGCACATTAAAAGTAATGCCAAAAGGGAATTCTCAGGAAGTTCAGTGGTTAGAACTCTGCACTCTCACTGCCGAGGGCTCAATCCCTGGTCAGGGAACTAAGATCCCACAAGCTGGTGGTGTGGCTAAATTAAAAAAAATAATAATAATGCCAAAAGTTTCCACAAATCTGAAGAAAAACCAAAATTTTATATACATTATTCCACAGCATATATGTTAAGTAGTTTTAGGTTACTGCATTATAAATTTAATACATTTTGTATCTGTATAAATACTTAGAAGGTGACCTCAAATGAATACTTAATGATGAAAGGAAAAAAAATAGGAACTTAGTTTACCTTTAATGTCCTCCAAGATACCTTCTGGAATTGAACCTAAAACAGAAATTTTATTTACAACTATAGAACTTTAATAAGCAGAAACAGTCTATTACATTGCACTCACATTTCCATTTTCCATTTCAGCAAACTATTAAAAAGTACTATGATTTTTTTTTAAAAGACAAATAGAAAAATCAGGTTTACTTTTAGGGAAGAAACGTCAGCATTCAAAGTCAAGTCAAAGCACAGAAGTTGAAGCCAGATGTACACAAAGTACTAAAGAATGTGACTAATACTCATAAATTTGATAAAAAAAACAAGACCTTAAAAATATAGGAGAATAAATGGCATTGGATAGGAACTGACCAAGGAAATCTTTTTTACCATAAAAAGATTTGCTGGTTATCTTGTGTTCAAGTACTTAGAAGAAATAGTAAGGCTTAAAAATGAGCTACCTACTTTTCTTTTACAAAAAGTGAAGTTTCAAGTTTGCTTATCTTTCCTATGATAATTAATGACTGTCAGTGAGTGACGTACTAACTTAATACATATTTGTAAAAAGGATCATGCATAGACAATTATTTTCTTCAAGGTAAACGTGACATTTTAAAAAATGAGTGAGAAAGTACCTATTATATAGATTTCTTCGAAATTTTAGAAAGATTTTAAAAGATAATGTTTGGATATGTTATCATTGTTATGTAATTTTGTTGCCAATAAATAGAGTTTTCCAAGTCAGACTCAAAAATTTAGAATCTTTGAAACTCAGAATTTTTAACCCATTGTTAAATATGTAGAAACAGTCTCATTAATTTGTAAGAACAAATTATTTATGTCAAGGAAGACAGAAATTTATAGCTATAAAAGGAATCATGATTTAGTATGGGTAATCATGCACTTCTTCCATCTGGAGTTACATATCTTGTCAGTTACTGAAACTGAAAGAATTAAAATTAAAAACCACATCTTTAAGATGTTAAGCCATAATCTTTAAAAATTAATAAACTATTTAATCACACTTTTCTTGAGAGGGAGCAAAAAAATTTACCATTAGTAAATATGACTTTTGAATTATTATTTTACCTTTATTATATGGTCCTTTCCAAATTCTTTTGTGTTTCATAATACAGTAATAATGATATACATAAACTTTATAAATTAGTATAAACATAAGTATGTATTGCAGGTACATATTCAAAATTTTTTTACTGGTGAGGCCAGTGTGTAATCAAAAAGTTTGAAGACTCCTAATGTTAAATGTTAAAATTTATCCCATGGAGAATATAAAGATTTCCAAATCAATTTAAAGCTGGCTATATATAGATGAGAGAAATGTAACTGGATTATAAAGAATGTACAAATTTAAGAGTAAGTGCTAAAAACTGTAACATTTCACATGTGCTAAACTCTCTCTAGGAATATTCAAATGAATTCCAACATGTGCCAAAGACATTTGGTAATGTGAAAAAGTTTTCTCTAGGCAACATGGAAGGCAAGCTTGAAAATAAAAGGTTTATTTTAGTTAGGAGTAGATGCTGGCTTTGGGAAGGAGCTTCTCAATCTTAGTGGTTTAATCACAGCCATTTAAACACTGCAAATGAGGCATTCATTGCAGGCTCTGGCTTTGATAAGTCATATTTAAATTTCAGCTAATTTAGAATAATAAGTATAATATTTTACATATAATTTACTTTTCAACTACACTTTTCAAATCAATGTATTTAGTCTTTGTAAGTTTTAAGTTAGTTTATTCATTCTTTTTTGAACAAGGTTCTAAATCCTAAATAAAGAAATCACTTAAGGATACCCAAGTATATGTAGGACTTAGATCTAATCTTTGCCAAAACCATGACAAGAGATATTTAAAATATATTTGCATTTCCGATCCTAAGTGGAAAGTAAAAGTGTTAGTAATATGGTTTTGTCTAACTCTCTGTGATCCCATGGACTGTAGCCCGCCAGGCTCCTCTGTCCATGATTCTCCAGGTTAGAATACTAGAGTGGAGAGCCACTCCCTTCTCCAGGGCAGCTTCCTGACCCAGAACGAAACCTGATCCAGGGCAGCTTCCTGACCCAGAACGAAACCTGAGTCTTCTACATTGCAGGCAGATTCTTTACTGTTTGGGCCATCAGGCGAGCCTCCCTTTTAAGTGAATCCTTCAGCAAACAGTGATATGATTTAATTCCTCAACTACTGGGAATATATGGCTAACTATGACAAAGTCAAGATTTTGGGGCATATGAGAAGGAAAGATTAGAATCAGACTTCATACAGTTGGTTAAGAAAAGGGTGTCCAACCTAGATGTCCATCAACAGATAAAAGGATAAAGAAGTGTGGTACATATATACAATGGAATAGTGCTCAGCCATAAAAAAGAACAAATTTGAGTCAGTTCTAGAGAGCTAGATGAACCTAGAGCCTGTTATACAGAGGGAAGTAAGTCAAAAAGAGAAAAACACTACATATCAATGTGTATATATATATATATGGAATCTAGAAAAATGGCACTGATGAACTTATTTGCATGGCAGCAATGGAGAGGCAGGCAGAGAACAGACTTGTAGATACAGCAGTGGAAGGAGAGGGTGGGACAAACTGAGAAGTAGCACTGATACATACATATCACCAAAATGTAGAACAGCCAGCCAGTGGGAATTTGCTATATGACACAGGGAGCTCAAACCCAGTACTCTGTGACAACCTAGAGGGGTGGGATGGGGTGGGGGTAGGAGAAAGGTTCAAGAGAGAGGGGAAATATGTATATCTATGGCTGATTCATGTTGATGTATGGCAGAAACCAACACAGCACTGTAAAGCAATTATCCTCCAATTAAAGATTTAAAAAAAAGAAAAAGAAACAGTGTCTAAGAACACACAGTTCAGAATTTTAAGGAAATGTTAAAGTCAATTTTAATGAAGACTTGAATTAAAAATATCTTGGGGGACTCCCCTGGTATCCAGTGGTTAACACTCTGTGCTTTCACTGCAGGGGGATGGGTTCGTGTCCTTGGTTGGGGAACTAAGATCCCACATGCCGTGAACCAAAAAGAAAAAAATCTTGGGATGCTACACTAAACTACACTAAAAAGGTAACAAAGTTTATCTGGAACGGATAAATAATAATCTGATCTACAGAATAAAGAATGCTATTATCTTAACTATCTAAAGAACAACAGGAAACAATATATGTAAGGATAAAAGTCCTAACAACCTGCCTTCTCTTTCCAACATTTATTCAATGTCCAGGCACTTGAAAAATATATAAGACAGGGATTCTCAAAGTCTATTGACAGAAAAAGCAAAAATGTACTATAATTAATACTGTTGAGGGTGTAACAGAGAGGGGAGTGATTTATTCTGCTTAGGGAAATGAGGAAGGCTTCACAATTTAAATGACCTTTCTGTCAAGGAGAGAGATCAAAAACTCAAATAGGTCAAGAAAAACATTCCAGGTAAAGAAATAGTATAAATGAAGGCACAGTGTTGTGGAAGAACAATGGTGCCAGGACTATGGCCTGGAAGAAGTATGAAATTTACTGCAGCTGAAATAAGGTGCAAAAGGTTGAGTTTAGTAGTTAAGGCTAAAGCTAAGTTAAAGTTAAAAGGTAGAATAAAGTTGGATTGTGAAGAAACATGTGTATCAAACCAATAATTTGGATTTTAACCTGTGGGGACCAGCAAAAATTCTCAAGCAAAAGAACAATGCAATCAAATTAATTCTGTGAAAGTTACTCCAGGCAAGAGTATGAAATCGACTAAATGGGTCCTAAGAGTAGGTTCCAAGTAAGAAGCAATGAGGACCTAGTTTACAATGTCTTTGTTTTCAAATGTTCTGCGCTATGGAGGACAGAAAAAGAGACAAAAAACAGATTTCTGAGGGAGAATTGAAAGGATTTATACACTAGTTTTCTAAAATGTGAGCTCAGGAAGAAATTATCTAACAATGATTTGTTAGAATGAATTCAGGGGAAGAGATAATGTGTTTACTTTTAGAAGGCTTAAGTTTGAGATGCCTAGAGGCATGTGTAGTTTCTATCTAAAATGAGCTGAAAATATGAAGTTTAGAAGAAGGGTCAGGCTCAGTGATACAGTTAAGAATCAACAGCATACAGATGTAGCTGAAGTTATGAGAACACACGAGATCACATTTAAAAAGCCAGTAGGAGAAAAAAAGGAACAAAACATGGATCACTACAAGAACATCAGCAGGGAAAGAAAGAGCAGAGGAAACTAAGAAGGAATAGTTGGAGAAATAAAAGAAAACCACAAAGGAAGAAAAGTCCTGAAAGCTAAGGGAAGAGCTAGTATCAGGAGTATATGACAATCCAGATGCAAACGAGTACATAGAATGGATAAATAACAAGGTCCTACTGTATAGCACAGGAAACTATATTCAATATCTTGTGATAAACCATAGTGAAGAATAATATGAAAAAGGATAAATATATATATGTATAACTGAGTCACTTTACTACACAGCAGAAATTAATATAACATTGTAAATCAACTATACTTCAACAAAAATTTTTTTAAAAAAGAGAGTATATGATAATCCATGATGTCAAAAGTTCTGGAAAGAAAGATTAAAATTTAACTACTAGATCTGGTGATTAACAACAGCTCAATAATGACCTTATAATTGGAGCCAGGACATCAGAGTGATGTGAGAAAATGAGAATAAGTATGCAATGTCGGGGCGGGGGGGAATGAGTTGAATGTAAACCACTCTTACACAGATTAAAATGATTTTACCCATCACAGAGGGAAGGCTCTGTTCTTTAGCAGCACCTGTGTCAACAGTACATTGTTCCAACAGTTGAGTTTCCAACTCCCTGAAGATGAAAAAAAAGTTACTGTAATTGTAATATTGCAATTGATATCCTTTTCCTATTTAATACTTTTACTTCATAACAGAACATACTTTAAATAAAAGTGGTTTTACCCTTAAAAGATGAATATACTCAAGGTTAATGAAGTGAAGTTGCTCAGTCGTGTCCAACTCTTTGCGACCCCATGGACTGTAGCCTACCAGGCTGCTCCGCCTATGGGATTTTCCAGGCAAGAGTACTGGAGTGGGTTGCCATTTCCTTCTCCAGGGGATCTTCCCGACCCTGGGATCGAACCCAGGTCTCCTGCATTGTAGGCAGACGCTTTTACCGTCTGAGCCACCAGGGAAGTAAAGAATGCAATAAATAACAATGAATGTCCATATTACAAGTCTTCTATTGATCACTGTCAAAAATCAGCATTTTTTTTGTTGTTATTTTTTGTTATTTCTTTAACATCTGCTTTTTTGGCACAAGTGAAGCAACGTGCTAAATGCCAAGAAACTTACTTGTGAAGAGCTTTCCCTCCTAAGGGGAGCGCTCCCCAACAATTCAGTACTGGGATGCCTTCATATATCTGTAAGGTCGTCAAGGATATTACTATTTGAGGAGGTAAAAATGTGTTTCCCCACCTCTGCACTACTATTCTACATCGGCTTGGCTGGCTAAATTCTTTAAGGACTTACAGAAATATCAAAGAGTCTTTTTTTCTTCTCCAAAGAAAATAGCTAAACATATACATACAAATACATGGTAAACAACACACGCAGAGAGCTCATCTATTAGAGCTTGGGTGTCCAATAAAGTAGCCACTGTCCACATGTGGCTGTTGAGCACTTGAAATGTGGCTGGTCTGAACCATGATACACTATAAGAAATTCCACAACAAATTTAGAAAACTGAGTAATAATAATAAAAAAAAACCCTGTAAAATATCCCATTATAATTTATGTTAATTATATATTTAAATGATAATACTTTAAATATATTGGACTAAATAAAATACACTACTAATTTCATCTCCTTCATTTGTATTTGTAAAATTTGTAGCTCTTAGAAAAATTTTAAATTACATATGTCTCACATTGTATTTCTATTAGAGCTGAGAGGACAGTGAACGATATTGTACTATGGATTTGCTACCTTATTGTACATGTTGTTTTTCCTGATGTTTTATAAAGTACATTATTTATGAAAAGCAAAAAGTCTGTTAGGAACACTGGCTTTGGAGACTAACATGGGTTTGTATCTTGGCTGTACACTTCTATTAACTTGGGTCAGCCACCTATCTCAACTTTCAGCTTCTCATTTATATAATACTTCTTTTTGTCACAGAGTTGTTATGAGACTTACACACAAAATACTTTCTATTTTAAAAAGCTATTGCCTAATTCAGTTCCTGAGGAGCTAATGATCCTTGATTTCCTTCCCAAGATTATTTCTTCTAACAAACACACAAATAGATCTCAAAATTCCAAGAGCTTTGCACTTACGTACTTCAAATTCCTTTTCAAATGTAGCAAATATCTACTCTAATGTTTATAAGAAATATTTATACCTATGCTTAATTTATACCTACTTAAGTTCATTTAATGACTGGGAACGGACCAGTTTATAGTCAGTAATTTCATTTTGTAACAGCTCAAATTACTAGGGAGTTCTTCCCAATGGCAAATGATACAAAAGCTATAGCACTTACTGTGCAAGTTATGTGCCAAGTTCTACACTAACTACTTTACACATATTATCTCACTCTAGACATACAATGCCCCTATGAGGTGCAATTATTATAATTCCCATTTCACAGATGAGGAAACTGGGGCTAAGGGGAGATTAAGCTACTTGCCCAACACCATACAACTAGAAAGTTTAGCTGAGACTTAAACTTATGTATTTGATTCCAAACCCCAAACTCATAAACCTTATGCCATACTGTCCCCATGATAGCCTCAGGAAACTGAGAGAAAAAAAAGGAATTTGCTTATCGACAGTGAGCCCTTCAGTTATTTGAAGGCAGATCTCATATTGTCATTAAGGTTTAATTCTTCTTGATTTAACTTTCTCATTTGTTTCCAATTACTCTTCATCTGACTTCTCTTAAAACTTGACTATCCTATCCAACTTCTTTGATCCTAGGTCTGATCTCTGGAGTGTATACTGGGATCAAGCCATAATGACAATTTCTACAGAAAGTACATTTAAATCTCAAAATCCTGTGAATTTTTTCCACATATGTCATATTTGTACATGATAATCCAAAATAGCTTGATGCAATAAAAACAATTTGTAATAAGCCTAATTATTTCAAACTAGAGTAAAAACTGCAAAATTAGCTGGTTTACAAAAAAGATACAGGTAACACCAGGCTCTCCCTATATCCACAATCTAGGACCATGGCAGAGTTTATCCCAAGTGTAAGAAGAGCCATTAGATGACTTGGAGCAAGCAAGACAGATGGAACCTAGAAAACAACAAAACCAGAATGAAAGTCAGTAGTTGAAGGTGTTTCCCTTACATTTCAAATATATTTGAAAAAATTCGTAATTATGATACTTGTTCAACCATTTTATAGCACTAAAGAATTAACTGATTTACTTGATTTCACACATAATCAAAATATACTGTAATACACAAAAACATTCTTTAAGTTCTATAAGTTGTTTCATTTTGAAATGACAATTATAAAGCATTTCTGTTAACTCAGTTCTCTCTCTTTTGGAGGAAAAACTGAAAACAATAAAGAGATGGTCCAGAAACATACACTCAAAGAAAAGGCTAAATTTAAAAAATAAAGAAATGTCTTTATCATTTTTTTTTTTTTGCCCAGCCTGTGCACACGGGTTGTGTGAAGCACTAATTGATTTAAGTAATTTTTCTTCTTGATTTCTTTTATTTTTTTTAGTTAATTTATTTATTTTAGTTGGAGGCTAATTACTTTACAATATTGTAGTGGGTTTTGCCATACACTGACATAAATCAGCCATGGCTGTACATGTGTTCCCCATCCTATTTCTCTGTTTCTATCTATATCAGATAAGAACACTAACATAAACACAACTCAAATGATGATAAAGACATCTCTTTATTTTTTTAATTTAGCCTTTTCTTTGAATGTATGTTTCTGGACCATCTCTTTATTGTTTTCAGTTTTTCCTCCAAAAGAGAGAGAACTGAGTTAATAGAAATGCTTTATAATTGTCATTTCAAAATGAAACAACTTACAGAACTTAAAGAATATTTTTGTGTATTATATTATATTTTGATTATTTGTGAATTCAAGTAAATCAGTTAATTCTTTATTTAGTGCTATAAAATGGTTGAAATAGAAATACAGAAAAAGAATTCTTGACTGTCCTTACTCACAAAGTTTATAATATGAATTACACTTTTAAAATGTTATAATACAGTAGTTAAAAATAAAAGTGAAGAACTACAAAAATCCTTAGTTCTAAGTGACACTTTTCAGTGAAAATCCTGCCAAATCTAACACCCTAAATATTAGATAAATACTCAATCAAAATATGGAAGTCCATCATAATCAAATGGCAAACAAAATAATCGATATATTCCCCTTGCCTAAGTACAGCAGATATTCTGGTAATATACCAGATAAGAACACTAACATAAACGAAAATTCAAATGCTAAGTTCCAGTAAAAATACAGAAAATCATCTATTTTATTTAGATAAGAACTGAAGTAACTTCTTACTATGTTTTGCATTCTGTCTACTGCAAACCAAATTCCTGAATTAGTGACATCAGTTAAGCACAGGAGGGTATGTAATCTGTTTCTCTGTATCTGTCCTACTAAATTATAACTTAGAAAAATTAACTGCCCTTATCTCATAAATAAATTGTGATTTTTGATATATTCTGTGTTCAGTAGAATGTATGAAAATCACATTTATATGTGCTCAATTTCTTAAATATTGTACACATTTTATACAATCTTGCTAAAAAACTGTTAAATTTCCAAGGCAGAGATTTTTAAAATGTTAAATAATAAAGATTTTGGCCTACTATGAAATGTAATCATCTTATGTCATAATTTTGGTCTTTAAAATAATCTTACTTAACTCATATAAAATGATAGTTACGAATAATATCACTAATATCAAGATTAAGAGTCATTCCTGGCATTGTCCACTTAGTCTATGGGAGACATTATTTGAATACTTCATGTAATAGGAATTTAAAGCCTGTAAAATGAAAATGAAGGAGCTGGAAAATTTAGAACAGTCAGCATACCTAAAACATGAAAACTAGAGAGACCTGAAGAAAAACATCATAAACTCCACCAAAGAAGTTTTCATTTCAGGGAAAAAAAAAAAAAAAAAAACCCAAACTTAAAACCTGCAGTAAAATAAGTAAGAGAAAGAGCAATAAATAGGAATCTTCAGTTATCCAATTATCTAAGTATTAGATAAAATGCTAATTACGCATGAAATAACCATACCAAGAAAACAGATGGTCAGTTTATTTTGTCATCCAATTCCTCTTTTGAAGGAAGGAAATAAAATGAGGACCTTTTAGTTTAAGCTTTGAGTACCTACTAAAAACAACATAAAAAAACAGGTACCTCAAAATACTTGAAAAGAACACGAGTGAGTGTCTCTCTGAAGTGGGAAGGACATAGTACAGACTCGATAACCACGACTCTGCGGTCTCTGGGATTCACCAATAGATGCCTGAAGAGTGACAGTTTTCAACAGTTTTAAAAGTTTGTATTTTTGCACATAATGCAATTTGTTAAGGTTAAAGAAACTGTACCAACTTCACTTAAGAAGCTTTATAACAAAAAGACATTTTCATTTTATGATCCATGAAAGACACTGTTTATCGCTAAATATTTTCATGTTATAAAATTTTTTATTCAATTTTTAAAGGTTATTTTCCATTTACAGTTATTACAAAATATTGGCTATATTCTCTATGTTGTACAGTATAGCCTTGAGCCTATCATACACCCAAAAGTTTGTGCCTCCAATTCCCCTACCCCTGTGCTGTCCCACTGATAACCTTTAGTTTGTTCTCTGTGTCTGTGAGTCCGCTTCTTTTTTGTTATATTCACCAGTTTATTGTATTTTTTAGATTCCACAAAGAAGTGATAATATGTAACATTCGTCTTTCTGTCTGACTTCACTTTGCATGTGTTAGTCACTCAGTCATGTCTGACTCTATGTGACCCCATGCACCGTAGCCCCCCAAGCTCCTCGGTCCATGGAATTCTCCAGGCAAGAATACTAGAGTGGGCAGCCATTCCCTCCTCCAGGGGATCTTCTTGACCCAAGGATCAAACCCAGGTTTCCTGCATTGCAGGCAGATTCTTTACTGTCTGAGCCACCAGGGAAGCCCTCACTTGGCATTGTGCCATTCAAATCCATCCATATTGCTACAAATAGCAAAATTTCATTCTTTTTCATGGCTGAGAAGTATTCTATTGTATATATCAATATATATGCCACAGAAACACAACATTTTTGATCTCTTATTATATGCCATGCACTGTGTCAGGAAATTTACATCTATTAATTCATTTATCTCAGAAAACAAAAACTACAGCCTATTATGAATACTAACTTGAGTAATTAAAAAGATATTTTCTTTTTTTAAGCTACAAAAGTAGTATACACTCACAAGACTCCAAATATTATAAGAGTTTATAACTTGGAAAGTACAAAAATACCTTATACCTCTTCTCACCAGAAACTATTACTAATCAGTTCAGTTCAGTTCAGTCGCTTAGTCGTGTCCGACTCTTTGCGACCCCATGAATTGCAGCACGACAGGCCTCTCTGTCCATCGCCAACTCCTGGAGTCTACCCAAACCCATGTCCATCGAGTTGGTGATGCCATCCAACCATCTCATCCTCTGTCGTCCCCTTCTCCTCCTGCGCCCAATCCTACCCAGCATTAGGGTCTTTTCCAATATATTTTCATTACTGTGTGTTGTTGTTGTTTAGTTGCTAAGTGGTGTCTGACCCTTGCAACCCCATGGTCTGTAGCCCTCCAGGATCTTCTATCCATGGGATTTCCCAGGCAAGAATACTGGAGTGGGTTGCCATTTCCTTCTCCATCATTACTGTGTATGTATATGCATACATTTTAACAGAAATAGTCATCCCATAGATGCTGTTCTACAAGATTTTAATTAACAGAATATCTAAGACATTTCTGTATCAGTACATATGGATATAAAACTTTGACAATACAGTGTTTCACTATATAGATGTATTAATACAGTAATTCAATTATCCAATCCCCTTTACTAACAGACATAGTATTTCCTTATGCTTGCCAGTTTTCTGGTCTTCAAATATGCTTTTGAAAAGATTGAAAACAAAAAAGTTAAAATGGCAATTGGAAATTAACCTTTTATTTTACATTAGAAATAATATGACCAAATATCACTATTATGGGCACTAGGAAAAGCTGGGGGGTGGGGGTCAAGGAAAACACAATTGCATTTTACCTGAAATACAGTATATGGATGAATTCCTTTAGGTAGGAATATAGTTCTTCTGTATTGATGTTATATTGTACAACTTTTATAGGCTATAAAAAATTAAAATGATTTATTAATTTACAGTAATAAAATAAACTCAAATTAAACATGCTAATTTATTTTACAAATGGATTTTCTGGTAATAAATCAAAAGCAATTTGTATTTAGAATAGATGCAAACATTAAAAATAGATTAATCACTTAAACTAGAAATCTTTAAGAACTGGCAGACCAAGATGACAAAACATTTTGGTTTACAGAATAAGTCTGTACACACAGTGAGTAAAGACCAGAGCTCATTACATTTTTCTTTCATCTGACACTATTCTGGCATCATCAGTAAAAAGCAGCATCAACTAAAAAGCATCAAAGGCTTCATCAAATACTCCAGACTCGGTTCAGTTCCTGTTATTTAGTCCCAAAGCACTGACACTTGTTCTTTTGTAGTATCACTCCACTTGATATATTCTCTTTTACTTGGTATAGGGACAGTCCCAAAGTAAATCAGCTCATAAATATGTGTGGTAAAATAAAAACATGCACCATTAGCACTAAAGCAAACACTACCAAACCAGGGTGCTAAGTCAACACTAATACATCACAAGGGCTAATACACTAACACATTCACTGCATCCTGCTCCAACTTGTGCTTTTATGAAAACAAGCATGCTGATATTTGTTAAATAAGGGAATAATGTCTATATAATAAGGAAGGTTGTACAGCTCATATTAGGCAAGAGGAGCTGAAATGATAATAGGAGAGTTATAACTTTCACCAAGGTAAAGAAAGTCATCAACTCAGTGGTCACAGATATGGGCATTCTTTCAGATTTATTTTTAAAAAGTTTAAACGATCCAGTGTACCAGCGGCTACCATACCTGAGTGAACCCTTTCAAGACCTTTTATTGGGCTGCGTTTCTTCCTGGTCCCACCTTAACAATAGCTCAACAGGCTCAGAGCTCACTTCTGTATCTTCATTGTCTCAGCACCCATCAACCAACAGTTTCAACTATTTCATTTTATTTTAAATATCCCCAAGAGAGCCTTCAGCTCAGTTGCACCTTAAAGTTATTCCAATTTTTTCCTGAGGTATTAATTTTTGTTTTTGCTAGGGCTCGTATTACAAAGTTACATGGGTTTTAAATTATCTGCTCCAACCCTATTTTTCCCCAAAACCTGTCTTTGTTTGCAATCAAAGAGAGGTTTTTCAGGAATGCAAATATTGAGTTATGGTAGAAATATCTGTATTTGATTTTAACAAGCAAATTTTATGGCATGCAAAATTATTCTTTCTATTGTTCTACAATTCCTAATCTGCAAAATTAAATTTGACAAGAAAGTTTCTTTTTAAAAATGTATTTTTCACAGGTATATTGAATTACAGATAAAGAAATGAGAATCTGGCTCTATTTTTGAACAGGGTAAGAATAAAATGATTCTATAATTACATTACAAGGCTCATGCAATTATTTTACTAAGTTTAAAAACCTTCTCTTAATGTTATATAACTATATTTATATCCAAGTTGTATAGAAAAAGCAAATCTACAGAGACAGAAACAACATCCATGGTGGGGTGGAAATGAGGATCAACTATAAACAGGCATTATAAATCTTATTAGAATGATAAAAATGTTCTAAAACTGAACTGTGGTGATGGCTGCATAACTTGATATATTTACCAAAAATCACTGAATTGCACACTTAAAGTAGGTAAATTTTATGGTGTGTAAAATTAAACCTAAATAATCATAAAAGTTTTCTTAGGTTATAGTCTAAGCTATACATTTAGCACTGTAGCACTGTTCTAATCAATCTTATTTAAAGTCACATTTAAAAATATTTTACAGTACAGCATTTATTTTGCTAATTTGTTAAAAAAAAAAAAAATACCTTAGGCATGCCAGCTTTTTTTATCACACTGGGAATTATACATCTTGGACCAGTTTCTCCAGCAAATCCACACCTGCAAATATAATAGAAAACTGATACATTCAACTATTTTAACATTGTTTCTATATATTTGTCACAGAAACAAGGTTTTCTGTGTTTTTTTAAAAGCAGTGGTCACAAAAATATCTAGAAACATCTCTGATGTATTCAAAGGGACAAAAAAACTAAGGAAAAGTTAATATCACCTATTGTCGTGTCCTACTCTTTGCAACCCCATGGACATCCATGGAATTCTCTAGGCCAGAATACTGGTGTGGGTAGCTTTTCCTTTCTCCAGGGGATTTTCCCAACTCAGGGATCAAACCCACGTCTCCTGTATTGTAGATGGATTCTTTACCAGTTGAGCCACAAGGGAAGACCTAGAATACCGGAGTGGGTAGCCTATCCCTTCTCCAGCGGACCTTCCCGACCCAGGAATCAAACCGGGGCCTCCTGCATTGCAGGCAGATTCTTTACCAACTGAGCTATCAGGGAAGCCCATTCATAAATAAACTAAACGTAAAAAAATAAAATCACTTTGAATTAGTACTAGTGAAAAAAACCAGTGTATTATTTTACAGTAGCATTTACTTTTCAGTTTTTAATTTTATTTGAATTTTAGGTAACACATCTCTACAGCTATGAGTCTATACTCCAGTTTCTGATTTCATTCCTATAGTTCATGTTACTTATAATTCCATCATTCTAATATTGTTAGTTTCCATACTGAAGTTTCCTTTGGTCTATTTTTAAAACTATGCATATCTGACATAATTATAATCACACTGTTCATATAGCATGAATTCATAAAATAAGCTTCTGCCCAAACTATTAGTTTTCACTACTATCATTTTTTATATTGCATAAAATATTTCATCCTTTTTAAAAAAAAATATTTTCCTTTCTTGATTATTTAAGTATTTCCATTTCTGTTTCCCATAAAACAAAACTTTGCCAAAAATGGCTGTTAAAAACGATTACCATGTGAGTTCAGTCTCAATATTATGTCTTTTTGTCCTGTCTGGTTTTCAGTCCTCATCTTCTCCTATTCCCAAATAGCTTTCTCCATTTTCTTTTAGTTACACTCCCATGTTTACCTGTATCAGTGCTCCTCAAACTCCAGGATGTAACCCACTGCTGCTGCTAAGTCGCTTCAGTCGTGTCCAACTCTGTGCGACCCCATAGACGGCAGCCCACCAGGCTCCCCCGTCCCTGGGATTCTGGCTGGATGCAAAAACCCATCTCATCACCTTCCTGTTGTCTTTGTCAATAACCATCTTCCAATATACTAGCATTCCACTTCTCATTTCCTCAACATACCTAAAGTAATTATCTTTGGGTGTCAGCCTCAAGATACTTAATATGCTATTAAAATAAACCTTTAAAATACATTTAACAATGCGTATGTGGGAAGATCTTGCATAGAACAGTAAGAGAATATCATGAACCAAGAACTATGTTTAATCCAATTATGGAGTACCTGATGTTCAATTCTTTCCGTTTTTTTTTTGTTTTTTTTTTTTGGCCATGCTTGGTAGCTCATGGGATCTTAGTTTCCCAACCAGAGATCCAACCAAGGCCCTTGGTGAAAGCACCAAGAACGAACCACTGGACTGCGAGGGAGTTTCCTCCAATTTCTTAAACAGGCTCTTCTGACCACTTGTTCAACAAATAGTTATTAAACACACACTGTATGTCAGGCACTATTCAGGGATATACAAAATTTTTTCAAATAGTTTCCATTATATATATGGAATTCTGGCTGTCACGTTCCTTTTTTCTTGGGCCCAGTGTAAGGGTTCTCAATCTGGAGTCCACAGACCACTGCGATGGTCCACCAGGCCCTGAAATTGTGTGCAAGTATTTTAAGGTTTGTGTATTTGCGGCTTTCTTTCGGTCATCAATAGGATTTATGTCATCCAAAAGGTTGAGAATCACTAATCTTGTGTTTACAAGTTGCCTTTTAAAATATGGTAAATTTCCTAATCTAAAAGCTGTGGGGGGGGGGGGTACAACAAAGGATCTCTAATATCTACAGGGTTTCAGATCGTTACACATTCAGTCTTCCTAATTCGACTTCCCACTCTTGGGAAGCAAGATACATTTGAATTTCCAGCATCAATATCATCTCTGCTCAATAAATGTTTAATAATGGAGGCCGTCATCAAGCATTACAGTTCGGCTGCCACCTAAGGAGATAAAACTAGGATAAGCGGGGCCTAGGTTATCGCTGTCTTCCCCTGCATAGATGACCCCAAAGGGTCCGTTCAGTTTGGGGGTGACGACAGGGGCGGCAGTGAAGGCAATTCTCTCAAAGCCTCTTGGGCCACTCTAGGAGTCAAAACCAGACCGCCCCACCAGATCCCCGGGATTCGCATCGCCCACGGTGCAGGTAACAGGGGTCGTCACTTGCGGGGGTCCCGGGGGCGAAGTGGAGGCTTCAACAGCCGCCCCCGAGACTGCGATGGGGACCCGGGCTGGGCCTGGGGCTCGGCTACCCGCCCTCCCTCCTGGACGCGGTCACTCACTTGGTAAAGGCCTCTCCCAGGTCTATCACGACCGCTGTTTTCTCCCCGCCGCTTCCCAGGCCCTCGTACAGCGGCATGGCAGCAAACAGGCCGGAATATAACCGGAGACGACCGACCCGGCAGCCGACCGATCTCCGCGCTCGGGGGGCGGGGCCGGGGGACGGCGAGCGGGCGGTGGCGCCGGCGCCGGCGGGGACCTCGCGTGGGCGCGGCGCACGGGGCCCGGGCTGTCCCTGGCTGTGCCTCACTTCGCGTCTGTCCTGAACCCTCGCCGGCTCCCGCGTCCTGGGCACTAGGGGGCTACGGGTGCACGCGGCCGCTGTTCTGGATACAGGCGACGGGTGGAGAGGGGAACACCGAGGGCCGAGGCGATCAGGCGCGCCGGGCGCCCCTAGCTGGGGCGTAGCCAAGTCCGGGTCCTTCCCTCAGGACCGCCCCTTGTGGTAAGGGTCATAGGAGCGCTTTTGTGGCTTAGGTGTCAGAAGGTATCTCTTGCCGAGCTCTCTCAGAGAAGACAAGACCCCAAAAGCTTTGATTCGTGCAGTCTCGGGACAAAATCTCCTGTGCCAGGTGTTTTGCCTATCCTTTATTCTTCGCAAGAAACACAGAAAGTCAGTTACTTCCTTGCCTGTTCGAACCGACTGTTCCCAGTCCCCCATCTAAAGCCAGGATTGGACCCGAAGACTGATTTCAAACCCTGTGCTACTTAGCCCTTAGAGAAGAACAAGTAAAGACAACTTTTTATTTGGTAGTCATTCGGCTGAAAGTTCATTTTAATCTTAAAAAACAGTAGCATCTGCAATAGTATCAAGGGGGTTTAATGGAAGGAACATTGAACCAAGAGTCCTGTTTAAAACTGAGAAAAATTAGTGAACTACCTTTCTGTGCCCATGCACGCATGCATGGTAAGTAGCTTCAGTCGTGTTCGACTTTTTGCAACGTTATGAACTGTAGCCCCCCAGGCTCCTCTGTCCATGGGATTCTCCAGGCAAGGATGCTGGAGTGGGTTGCCATTTCTTTCTCCAGGAGATCTTTCTGACCGACGGATCAGACCGCGGTCTAGTATGTCGCCTGCATTGACCTGCGGATTCTTTACCACTAGCGCCACCTGGGAAGCCTCTGTGCCAGTATGAATACACAGTAGAAAGTCTATGATAGGGACTACTTATAACTTTGTCATTTCACAGCTCTGTTCTTTCTGCTGAAATTGCCCATGAAAATTGGAGTTAGTGGTGTAGGTTGCTTGCTAGTCTCTCTGACTATAGAAAGAGAAATGATCTGTTTTCTGTTTTTCCCCAGTGTGTCTTTCTTACTTAGTGTAGATGCCTGAGCCTCCCTACTGAGGAATACGTTCTTTCTATAATAAGAGTTAAGGCTACCTACAGTGCATAAGCTTGTACAGTGTGACAATAGAATTCACTAATCTGAAAGTGAGTTTCTGGAGGTAAGAAGATGTACTTGAAGTTGTGATGAGGAAGGAAACTTCAAAAAGAGAAAGAATGAAGCATTTTGCTCACTCGAGTCAGAGTGTTTGAACAGGACTTATCTCTTGGATTTAAGTTCTGTTTCCGTCAAGAGTCTAATACTTTTGATCATCCATTTTCTTATCTTGTAAACTGTCCTGCCACTTCTCAAGGTATTTGAGAAGATCAGCTGACATTCTGTTTTCCCTGATTGCTCACTAACTGTATTAGTTTTCTAGGGATGCCATTACAAAGTACCACAAACTGAGTGGCTTTAAACAGTAGAAATGGGGGCTTCCCTGGCAGTCCAGTGGTTAGGATACCACACTTCCACTGCAGAGGGCATAGGTTCTATCCCTGGTCAGGGAAGTAAGATCCCACATACCCTGTGGCACAATCAAGAATAAAGGTTAAACAGTACAAATTCATCCTCTTATAGTTGTAGAGGCTAGATGTTTGAGACTAAGGTGTCAGAAAGGTCGTGCTCTCTGTGAAGGCTCTCTGGCCTCTTTCTAGCTTCTGGTGGGTGCTGGCAGCCCTTGGTCTTCCTTCGTTGGTAGATACATCACTCCAATCTCTGTCTCTGTTGTCACTTGGTCTTCTTGTGTCTCTGTCTTCATGCAACATTCTCTTCCTGGTGTTTTCACATTTGCCTTCTTGTACTTCTCTGAGTCCAAATCTCCCTCTAGTCATTTGGGTTAGGGCCCTGATCCTAAACCAGTATGATCTCATTTTAACTTGATTTTATCCGCAAATATTCTAATTCCAAATAAGATCACATTTTAAGTTTTCCAGTGGAAAAGAGATTGGGGGGAATACTGTGCAGCCCATTTGGGGTTGGGCAACATTTTGCCCAACAGCTAAATGTTCTCTTCCATAGCCCTGCCCTCAGACTTCTTTTCTTCTTATTGTATACTGTCTCTTTTAATAATCTCTTTCAGTCCCCTGCGTATACCTAGAGCTAATATTTGTTGAGTTCTGTTTGCTAGCTCTATTTGTTGTGTGTAATCCCATTGATTTCTCACAATAGCTTTGTTTGCTCAGCCTGCTTCCGTCGTGTCCGACTATTTGCGATCCCATGGCCTGTAGTCCACTGACTCCTCTGTCCACAGGATTCTCCAGACAAGAATACTGAAGTAGGTTGCCATGCCCTTCTCCACAATAACTTTCTCCATCTTACAAGTGAGGATACTGAAGCCAAAAGATATTAAATCATGTGCCCAGGGCCTTTCAGCCGGTTAGTAATAGAGCAAGAATTTGAACCCAGACTGTCTGACTCCGGGCCAAAACTATATGGCTAGATTATAATGCAGTTTTATATTATTTCAAGGAATTATATTTTATTGTAGAATTGTACAATCTTAGTATCTGAAGTGATATAAAAGTTTTTCAAGTCTGAACTCCAACATAATATAAGACTTTAACGTCCATCTGTGATGAGAGTTACCTCCTCAGATGGTTCCAGTGATGAATAGAGAACTCATGACTTGTTGGGATCTACAAGATACTGAAAATACACTTGCTAATACATGTAAAGTTTTAAAAAGAAGAGGGAAAATGCTACAAGAGTCACTTTTCCCCCCTTTGGCCACGCTCTGCTGTCAACTGACAAGAAATGATGGGCCCAAATCATTAAGCCCTTTACTAATGTGTTGGGGAGTTTTGACTTTATGCTACAATTATTAGTCACTGTTCAAAATATGTTATGTATGGAAAAGACAATGTCAAGTTTGTGTTCAATTTAATCAGTTCGTGTTCATTTATTGTGAAGTGGGACAGACTAGGGTGAAACAGGGGAATGAGACTAGTGGTGAGAAACCAAAATGCAAGCTATTACAAGAGTCCATGAGAGAAATGGGGCTTCCTAACTGGTTCAAGTGGTAAAGAATCTGCCTGCCAATGCAGGAGATGCAGGACATGCGGGTTCAATCCCTGTGTCTGGAAGATTCCCCTGGAGGAGGAGGAAATGGTAAACCACTCCAGTGTCCTTGCTGAGATAATCCCTTAAACAGAGGAGCCTGACAGGCTACAGTCCATGAGGTTGCAAAAGAGTTGGACACAACTGAGCACACACAGTACAGGAGATAAATGATGACTGTTAATTAGAGAATTATAACATATATGTGACAAATTACCTTTAAAACGTTATCCATTGGCAAAAGATGTAATTATTTATTAAGAGTAAAATTGTAATAAGGCATTGATCCCAGTTTGGAGCTGTTTTCTCAATCACTGTGTTAGAAAAATAATGTTATGATTTAATCAACCATTAAATTACATGATCAGAGAGACTTTATAGTTTCCAATGTTATTAGTGCCTCCTAATTAACCCTTTCTGAAGTACAAGATGTGATCATAATTGCAGATCTCATAATGTAGCTCTATTTTTAACCTCTTTTTCAACTACTTCTGCAGGTTATGTCACCAAAATGAAAACAATAACTCTCGAACCCATGTTAACAGACTGTTCATTCTTCGTCATCAAAGCCCTCCTCAAAGCTAATGATCACTTCTGTTTCCAGGAATAACTCACTGGCTTTAACTCCGAGGCCAGTTTTGGGTCTAGAGTGGCTGTGAAGGTGGCCTTACCTTTAGGCTTCTTGAGTACACTAGAAAAGCGCTCCAATTTTTAGTTGATGAACAAGAGTTTTCACCAGCACCAATGTCCCAGGTCATTGCATTTATAGCCAGAAACCTGGAAGTGTCCTAGTCACCTGTCGTTCAGTCTTTTCCTATCCTCATCAGTTGCAGAGTCCTGCAGTAAGTTTAGTATAAACCTTATCTGCTCCACTCCTACTCTGCAATCAGGATTATGACACTAGCTGCTTAATTGGCCTCTCCATCCTCGCCACAGTCCATTTTCTGTATTGCAGGCAGAATGAGCACTCTCACATGTGAATGCAATCATGACACTTTTTGCTTCAAGTCTTTCTTTTTTCTTTCATTTAAATCATTTATTTATTTGGCTGTGCTGGGGCATAGTTGTGGCATGTGGGATCCTCAGTCTTCGTTGTGGCATACAGGATCTTTAGTTGCGGCATGTGGGATCTAGTTCCCCAATCAGGGTTTGAACTCAGGCTCCCTGCATTGAGAGTGCAGACTCTCAGCCACTGGACCACCAGCGAAGTCCCTGCTTGACTTCTGCTGTATTCAGATAAGGCAGCAGCTATATACCAACTTGCCAGTTTCCCAAATGTATCCTGCTGCTTCACACCTCTCATAATGTGCCTGAAATGTCTTCCTTATCTGGCATCTTTTATCTTTCCAAACTCTGCTGAGGTATCAACTCCTCTGAAAAACTTTCCCTGACCCCTAGTTTATTAGTATATTTAGATCCTTTTATCTGGGCCTTCATGGCATCCTATGCACATTACAGCACATTAAAATATTTTTGTCTACTTAGGTTACTCTTGTATTACTAGTGGCCTAATACAGCACCTGGCATATAGTAGGTTCTGGATAAATATTTGATAAGTGACTAACACTTATTACTGTAAAGTGATCTCTTATTTACTGTGCCTTCACCCAGACAGCAGGAAGTTTGTAGACTAGCACCTGGTATAGGATTGATTATGGAGCAGGCCTGGCCCTCATTCATTTTTTGAATGGATAACAGTGGCATTGGAGCTTCCTAGGTGACTCAGTGGTAAAGAATCTGCCTGCCAATGCAGAAGGCTTGGGTTTGATCCCTGGGTCTGGAAGATCCCCTGGAGAAGGAGATGGTAACCCATTCCCGTATTCTTGCCTGGGAAATCCCATGGACAGAGGAGCCTGGTGAGCTACAATCTATGGGGTTACAAAGAGTCAGACACAACTGAGCCACTGAGCACGGAGGCAACAGTAGTGTGGAAAAGCAGCCAGCTGAACTGCTGCCAGCTAGCTCACCTTGTAGCTGGTTGGCAGAGGACATAGAAAGCTGTTCTAGACTCAGCATGCAGCTATCCATCTACATGATTGACCACAGTAGCGCTTTTGAAGCTGACCTCTCAAAGAATATTTCATGCCACGTATCATGAACACTCATGATGCATTGTAATAAAACTTCAAGTAATGAATCAGAGCTTATAATAGGCTGGAGTTATGGTGGTGTGTCCCCTTTTACTAAAGGGAAGCAATTCACTGGAGAATAGCACCAGGAACTGTGTTAAGGTCAGGACACATTTGGGCTGATTTATCATACTTTTCATTTCTGAGGAACTACATAATGAAGATTTACTGCTAACTACGAGGTATGGCAATATCCTAAACCATCAATCACAAAATCAGTTGCTCAAAGCATATTTAAACCTGTAGAGGCAGACAGTTGGCTTAAGTATTTAATACAGATTTTAATAAGCCATACATTGAGCATAAAAATATGTTTGCTGAACTAGCAACCTATTTCATTAATATTCTACTATAAATGATTTTCATCCTATGCCTACAAATGGATGGAAAAAAAGTTTTTTGGTTTTCCTACAGACATACTTCAGGCCAGGGTCAGGTATGGAATAGAACCTAAGGACTTGAAATTGTTTTGGCATGGTCTCTAAGATGAGAGAGTGAGACTTTTTTTTTTGTCTTTTCTGATTATTTTTGTCTATTAATTTCAAACAGAAAAGTTTGGTATTTTATTCTGAGAGGATAGAATAGATAAAGATGGTTGGATTGAACTGATTTTATAAAGTAGATTCAAAATAGAATGATTTAAGAGTGTCTATCAGTTACAATTCTGTTACTGTAAGCTCTTATTTACATTCAAGACAATGTAAAGTATTTCTTAGCTATCTGATTGTGTGTAGTAATAGTATGGTTTTGTTGAAGCATCAGTAAGAAATAATACAGCTAAAAAAAATCTGTCATTGGGGGAACTTTTGATAAATTATACACTTTTATTATAGAAAAATCCTCTTTTGTTAATGATAGTTATGATTTCTTCATGCAGGCATAATGCTAGATTCATCATTTCATTTAATCCTCACAAATCCTTAACAGCCAACAAATGGGAAAAAAATTCTTGCTCAGAGAGGTTAAGTAACTTGTATAAGGTCATACTGCTCATATATGACAAAACTTGGGATTGGTTATCCTATTGCCTCACACAACCTTTTGAGAAAAAAAATAACAGCTAAATTATAAATGTGGACATCAGGCACGCCTAAAGGGAAAAAAATCCAGAGCCAAAATATTTAAATAAACGTGTCAAGATATATCTAAAATTAAACAGTACATCAAAGGGTGTGTTTTATTATAAGGGTGTGATTTATTCTGCTACAGAAAAACTATTCCCAGACAGTCTAGATTATGTCTCTAATCAATATGCTTAGTGAGAGAAAGATATATTCCATTTTCTGAAAAAGATCCCACACATTTTAGCTGCAAATAGTTAATTAGTCATTTCATATCCAAAAGAGGAGAGTAATCCTCTAATGTCCGTATGGCATATGTTTTCCAAGCTTATTTTTACATTCCCTTCTGTCCTTTAAAACCCCAGCCTGACAAGATCACTTGGCAATATGAAGAAATGTTACCTCGTGTATTCTATCAAGACATGCATGGAACCCCTCTTCTCCAAGTCTTCATCTGACAGAGGTTCTTTTGCCATCTGGGCTGGTTGCTTTACGTTATAAATCTGAATGACAGGAACAATGACTGGAAAATTGATGTTAAGAAATTATAGAATTTGAGATGTGATCATGGTATTGTGGCTATGTTATTACAAAAAAATCTCTTGTGGATTTGCATGATGAAATATTTATGGATAAAATTATATGATGCCTGAGATTTGCTGCAAAATAATATGGGAGGGCAGAATTAATTTGTGTGTGGGGAGGTAGAGTTAGTTTGTGGATGGGGCAGATTGGCCGTGGTTTGCTGGTGGTTGTAGCTGGATGATAGCTACTTGAGGGCGTTTTATACTGGTCTGTATACTTTTGTGTATTAAAAAGTGAAAGTTAAAAAAGAAAAGTAACAAATACAAAATGATTGAATCACTTCTTGGGATATATATTCACTTTATGATAACCTTGCCTTCAACCATTTAGGCTGTACATACAGCTCTTAAGGTATGTTCTGAGAGGGTCACTTATCATCCATGGACATCAGTGCATATAGGACAATGTTTATATTAGGACAACATTTTTATTCCTATTTGGGCATAACCAATGTCATTTTTCTCATTGAGCCTCCCCCCCGCCCCAGATAGCATCATTCTTCCCGTTATCTCCTGGGAGGTTTTATTGTGGTGGCTATCATGTCATTGTCGTTACTGTTTTGTGTTGGTATATTGCAGGGGCCACAATTTCAGAATATGTGAGTTATCTTCCTGTGATTGTGGCAGGTATACATCCTGTCACAATTTGTAAGACGCTGATGTGGTGACTGGGTCTGATCCCAATATCTTTATCCTCACCAATTCCCCCCCAGCTTACTTTATCCTTCACCAAAAAGTTGGCAAAGCCTAGCTTCACACTCTCTAAAATTGTAAATAGGCATATTGAAAGAACTAAGAGAAAATTGTCAGGCTAGGTTCTGTCACTCAGGGTCAAAGGGGGAAGGAAGCAAAAGTAATGTAGCAAATGTTCAACTGGTGAATAGTTAAGCAAAATGTAGTGTGGCCATACAAAGGAATACTACTCAGCAATAAAAAAGGAATGCACTGCAGGTTCATGCTACAACAGGGATGAGCCTAAGAGGCAATTATACTGAGTGAAAGAAGCCAGCCAAAATGACCACCCAAACCATATTGTATGATTTATATAAAATGTCCAAAAAAGGCAAATCTACAGGCATGAAAAATAGGTTTGTAGTTGCATAGGGCTCGTGTAGAAATGGGGATTAGCTGAAAATGGGCTTTAGCCTCTGCTTGCCTCTTGTTTGTAGAAAAACAAGTTTCCCAGGCCTACCCTCAGTCACAAAATGCTGGGTCAAGAGTTAATGATCAGAAGAATGTGAACTTGTAATAATAAATGATAGCAGTTGGGTAAGAAGAACTGGTAACAATTTGAACCAATAGAACAGCCAAATGGTAGAGTCACAGAATCTTTAGTCCCTCCCTGAAGGACAAAGATAATGTCAAACATATTTCTGAGTTGTTTTACAGATACTAAAACCCCCACCAGATGGAAGAAGCCAACTGCTTGAAGAACAGGTAGACCCCAGACTGGCTGGAGCCTGAGGACGGATGATATTAATCCCTGTGACATCACCCTGTTACCTTATCATTAACCAATCAGAGAACTGTGCATGAGTTGATCATGCATCCTCCCACTTTCTCCCTCACTTTGTCTGTAAAAACCCTTCCCTAAAATCCTTTGGAGAGTTTAGGTCTTTTGATTGTTAGCTGTCCATACTCTTCGTTTGGCCTTGCAATAAACAATGTACTTTCCTTCACTACTCTGGAGAAGGGAAAGGCTACCCACTCCTGTATTCTGGCTTGGAGAACTCCATGGACTGTGGAGTCCATGGGCCCACAAAGAGCTGGACATGATCGAGTGATTTTCACTTCACTTCCTTCACCACAGTCTGGTATTAGTAGACTGGCTTTACTGTGCATGGGCAAGCAGACCCAGGTTTGATTTGGTAACAGTGACACTTGCATAGTTTAATAAATTTACTAAAAATCATTTAAGTGTACATTTAAAACTGGTGAATTTTATGATATTTACCTTAGTAAATATTTTATGATACTTACTGAGTAAATTATACCTCAGCTAACAAATACTAAGGACTTGGTTTTCACTCTACCTTTGACATTGCTGGCTGAACATGTGAGATATGGCAGTTGTCAAAGTTGTGAAATGGGATGACCCAGGGAGAGAGTTTGCTTGTCACCTCTTACAGCATTGCAAATGCCTGCTCTCCATCTGATTTGGAACTTCAGCACCAAGAAGCTTTGTATCAAAAAGTTTTGGTGGGTGGTAGATGTCTCATAGAAATATATCTGCGTGACTTTCTGCTTATCACGGGAAAGAGGCTGTGACAGCCCTTCTTTTATCCAAAGTTAATCCCTCCAGTTGGGCTCTGGACTTCATCCCCCCACTCCTCTTTGATGGCCACACTTCTTCAATTATCTGCCTCCTCTTTCTCGGCAGTGCACATGCGTGTGTGCCCAGTCGTGTCCGACTCTGCCATCCCATGCACTGTAACCCACTGGGCTCCTCTGTCCATGGAATTTCCCAGGCAAGAATACTGGAGTGGGCTGTCATTTCCTTCTCCAGGGGATCTTCCTGACCAAAGGGTCAAACCTGCATCTCCTGAGTCCCCTGCATTGGCAAGTGGATTCTTAACCACTAGCACCACCTGGGAAGCTTAGTCTTTGTCTTAGCAGCATCTTTCCGGAAAAGAAAATCCTCTCTCAACCTATTGTCTTCTCTAGCAACAACCTTATAGCTTCTTTTCCCTTCCTTACCTCACCACAGTCTAGATTTTGCCACTTGACCAAGATCGCTCTTGCTTAACATATCAGTGGCTTTAGTTGGTAAATCCAACGGACACATCTCAATTTTTAATATACATCACTTCTCTTCAAGTTTTCAAACTGTTTTTTTTTGGAATTGATTTTGGAATTATATTATGTTAATATAGTTTTAAGACTTAAGAATTCCCTGTTAATTTCCCTTACAATTCTGTTAATAGTTTTAAGACTTAAGAATTTCCTCCATATATAATATATATTAACATGTATAGAATGCACAAATATAAATGTGCAATTTATCTATGTTTATCAATTAACAAAGAGAATTTATCAGTTTAAAAAAGCAAGTCTATATAGGCTCCCGTTTCCCTCAGAACACATTCTTGGCAAGTGCATCAAAAAGTGGATTATTATAAAGCCAAGGGTTCTTTCCACAGAAACATTAGAATCAGGGGCCCTAAGGAATTCCCTAGCTGTCCAGTGGTTAGGACTTGGCACTTTCACTGCCAAGGGCCTGGGTCAGTCCCTGGTCAGGGAACTAAGATCCCACAAGCCAGTCAAAAAAAAAATTGGGGTCCTAGTACTTCAAAATTTTGGCTTCAAATAAATCATAGGCATAACTAACAATTCTTGAAACTTTCTCTTCTTTTAGCTTCTATGATAATGCCCTATATATGTTATTATATATGTTATGCCTTATATATGTTATGTAACATATGCCCTGTATGTGTTATATAATATATAACATAATATACTATGTACAATATGTATATTATATATACACACATATATATATAATATTTATAACATATTTTATGTGTATTTCTTTGGAGCCTTCTGCTATTCTATCTACCCCTTAATACAAATTCTCTACCATTTGTCTAGAGAATTGTTATCTTTGGCTCATTTCTCTTCTCAGTTCTACACACTCTCCCTTAGTCATCTTTTTCTCGTCAATAGCTTCATTTACCATCTTATACTCATGACTACCCACCTACCCACTCTCCAACAATCTGTACCTTCAGCCCAGTACTATTGCCTGAGTTTAAAAGCTGTATTATCCAACTACCTACTGTTCTTGGTGTATATCTTTCCACCGTCTTAAACTCTGTATGTCCCAAATTTAACTATTTGTAATCTCTTGAAAAGTGGCTCCATAGCCTGCTGTTCTTATCTTTTTGAAAGACCTCCTTTTTAGGAGCCTAAACTGGAAACCCGAAGTAGTCATTCTCAACTTCTCCCTTCCACTTACTTCCCACGTTCAGTCAGTCATGAAGGCCTATGATTTCTCCTTCTTGTATATCTCAGTCTTACCCCTTCTCTATCCTTACTACTACTGCTGCACTAGTAGTTCAGACTAGCTCAGACCTTCATTATCTTTCTCACTCTTTCTTTACTTTTGCTTGTACTACAAGAACTGAACATGGTAACCACAGAGGGAGTCTCTGGGTTCTTTGCACTGTCACTTGAGTCTGTATGATCACTAAATCCCTGAGAGTTAAATTTGGTGAATGCAATCTCATTGCAGAGTTCAGGGGTCTGATAGCTGCAGGACTTGGAGATGGCATCAAAGATGGCTTTAGCAAAGCTGCCCAAGTATAAGTGCAGTTCTTAGCAGAGCTACAGCAGTTGTCCACATCAGTCATTAGCAGCAGTGTCTTTGGCACACGAGCAGAGAGATAGTGTAAGTTGTTTTAGCAACAAGAATAAGATGTGTCCCTAATGAGACCCAGTGCCCTGTCACCTTGCAAAGAGGATGTCCTGGCAAGAATAAAGTGTTTACTGATTTTGTTTTTCCCTACAGTTGCCTCATCCCACAGAATTAAGGTGGTTTGGTCAGAGTGATGGCAACATGGACGATAGTTTCACTTTCTTGGGGCATTTGGACTACCAGATCAACCCAGTGGTCACAAATTCCTTCAACCTCAGTTATTTACTTCCCTAGGTCTGTTTCAGAATGGACAAAACCTTCAGAACCTTGAGGGATTTCCCTGGGAAGGAGTGGAAAAAAAACTCTGACTCTTAAGATGCGCAAAGAGAAGAAATGTCCTCCAGGGAAGTAACCTCCATAGCCTTGGCCAACTGGGCCACCTAGTATAACAAGTACCACTCCTTGTCTTTGCTTTTGCCTCCAAAGGCGTGACCATCACTGCCAAAGGCTTACATAAACTGCCTCAGCAGTGTCCTCCAGAGTTCCTCCCAGGGCTTCAGGGTCCAACCAGAGGACCAGTGTCCTTATTTGTAACTTGATATGTTCTTTAAAAACCAAAAGTACTCATCATCCCTTTCCTATGTTACTGCAATTTTTCTACCTTAAATATTGCCCTTCTCCTTCACAGAGCTGCCCAAGAGATCTTTGTAAAACACAATCCTGATCATGTCATCCTCTTAAAACTGCTTAATGGTTAACATTAGGACAAATTCTATATTTCTTAGTATGGTGAATACAATCTGTCAGGACCACCTAGTGTTAGACTTCCCAGAGATAAATACTTTTGATGTTTGGGTTATTATTCCCTCTTGCATACGAGAGAAGGCAATGGGGAAGATAAGTAAGGAGAACTGGGTTATCTCAATGGGTATCATGCTGCTTAACTCTACACACTTCTCCTGGCTGTAGTCTTTTTTTGCATTTACAGATCAGTGTATTCCACAGTGCAAATATATCATTAAGCATATCATTCTGAGGTAGCACTTCTTTCTAATTGTATCAGTTAACTGGTTTGAAGTTTGTTTCTAGTTTGGTAGATAGGACATGAAAAAATGTCAAACTAAATACACTTGGCAGATGTTTTGCCTTAAACACATAAACAACTTTTTTTTCAAAATGTAATTTAATTTTTATGGAAAAATTCAAAGATGCTTTGTAGTTTTTGACAATATTCAATCACCTTTTTTAAGTCCAAAGGATAAAAGTATCTTTTCAGGTCAATTCAGTCGCTCAGTCGTGTCTGACTCTTTGCGACCCCACGAACCACAGCATGCCAGGCCTCCCTGTCCATCACCAACTCCCGGAGTCTATCCAAACCCATGTCCATCGAGTTGGTGATGCCATCCAACCATCTCATCCTCTGTCATCCCCTTCTCCTACCCTCAATCTTTCCCAGCATCAGGGTCTTTTCCAATGAGTCAGCTCTTCGCATGAGGTGGCCAAAGTATTGGAGTTTCAGCTTCAACATCAGTCCTTCCAATGAACACCCAGGACTGATCTCCTTTAGGATGGACTGGTTGGATCTCCTTGCAGTCCAAGAGACTCTCAAGAGTCTTCTCCAACACCACAGTTCAAAAGCATCAATTCTTCGGCACTCAGCTTTCTTTATAGTCCAATTCTCACATCCATACGCGACTACTGGAAAAACCATAGCCTTGACTAGACAGAACTTTGTGGACAAAGTAATGTCTCTGCTTTTTAATATGCTATCTAGGTTGGTCATAACCTTCCTTCCAAGAAGTAAGTGTCTTTTAATTTCATGGCTGCAATCACCATCTTCAGTGATTCTGGAGCCCCCCAAAATAAAGTCAGCCACTGTTTCCACTGTTTCCCCATCCATTTGCCATGAAGTGATGGGACTGGATACCATGATCTTAGTTTTCTTAATGTTGAGCTTTAAGCCAACTTTTTCACTCTCCTCTTTCACTTTCATCAAGAGGCTCTTTAGTTCTTCACTTTCTGCCATAAGTGTGGTGTCATCTGCATATCTGAGGTTATTGATATTTTTCCCAGCAATCTTGATTCTAGCTTGTGCTTCATCCAGCCCAGCATTTCTCATGATGTACTCTGCATTTAAGTTAAATAAGCAGGGTGACAATATACAGCCTTGACGTACTCCTTTTCCTATTTGGAACCAGTCTGTTGTTCCATGTCCAGTTCTAACTGTTGCTTCCTGACCTGCGTACAGGTTTCCCAAGAGGCAGGTCAGGTGGTCTGGTATCCCCATCTCCTTCAGAATTTTCCGTAGCTTATTGTGATCCACACAGTCAAAGGCTTTGGCATAGTCAATAAAGCAAAAATAGATGTTTTTCTGGAACTCTCTTGCATTTTCAATGATCCAGCAAATGTTGGTAATTTGATCTCTGGTTCCTCTGCCTTTTCTAAAACCAGCTTGAACATCTGGAAGTTCATGGTTCACGTATTGCTGAAGCCTGTCTAGGAGAATTTTGAGCATTACTTTACTAGTGTGTGAGATGAGTGCAATTGTGCGGTAGTTTGAGCATTCTTTGGCATTGCCTTTCTTTGGGATTGGAATGAAAATTGACCTTTTCCAGTCCTGTGGCCACTGTTGAGTTTTCCAAATTTGCTGGCATATTGAGTGCAGCACTTTCACATCATCACCTTTGAGGATTTGAAATAGCTCAACTGGAATTCCATCACCTCTACTAGCTTTGTTCGTAGTGATGCTTTCTAAGGCCCACTTGACTTCACATTCCAGGATGTCTGGCTCTAGGTGAGTGTGAGTGATAACACCATCATGATTATCTGGGTCATGAAGATCTTTTTTGTACAGTTCTTCTGTGTATTCTTGCCACCACTTCTTAATATCTTCTGCTTCTGTTATGCCCATACTACATCTTTTATTAACATTTTTTTCTTGGAAAATATTCATGTGTACAGAAATATGTAAAATGTGCTCTTTCCTCCCACATATGTATAGATACATACACATTATTTTGCACAAATGTGATCACTGGTTCTAAAACTTATTTTCACAAATATAACTTGGAAATCTAAGTAAGTCTGTAATATACTCTCACCTCTCTCTTTTTAATAGCTATAGTATCTTTTTTTTCAGAGACCTATTGTTGACATTTAGGTTATTTTTAGCTTTCCACTATTATCAAAAGCTAATGAACATCCTTGAATGTTTGTGAACATGGACAAGTATATCTATGGGGTAAATTTATAGAAGTGGAATTGCTAGTTCTGTTTCAATATCTATCTATATAGATAGATATATCCTTTATGTATCCTCCAAAGTTGTACCAATTTACACTCCCACCAGTTGTAAATAAGAATGCCCATTTCCTCACCTTCACAAGCACAAGGTATCATTTTTTTATTCTTTGCTTATTTGATAGATGAAAAATGGTATTGCATGATTTTTTAATATAATTTTCTATAATAATGATTGGTATTGAAAATCATGTGTGGTTATTTTATATTGCCTATTTATGTTTTTGCTAATTATTTTACTGAGATGATATCTTACTAGTGGAAACACCAGAATTTCTATACAGGAAGAGCTCAAAGGTAAGAAACTTTGTTGGAAAGGTTAAAGCTAAGGACCTCGCCTTGCAATTGTGATTGCAGTACTTTACATAAGACTGAGAAAAGTCAATTGTCCTTATCAAAGAGTAGAGAACAGGGAATGGAAATAGCCTGTCAATCTCCCAGTTCCTCCTTGATTTTATCACTGCTTTTATTTTTATAAGAGCTCTTTGTTTATTAAATAAATCAGTCCTTTTATGTCATGTTTGCTGCAAATATTTTTCTTAGTTTTTCTTTCAATTCTATTAAAGTAATTTTTACCTTGAAGAATTATAGTTTTTATGTGAACTATTTTATCATTTTATGGCTTCTGGAATAACTGTAATATCTACACAATATTTCCATAATGCAAGACTATAAAAAAAATTTACCCATTTTTTTCTGGTACATTTATGTTGTCATACACTTAATTTCTGATCCACCTCGGATACATTTTTGAAAAGAAGGAATACAGAGATCCAGCTTTTTAAGAGTGGTTAGATGTTTATCTCAATGGCTACAATTTTTAAAATGTTACTTCTGAAATTCTTTTAAGACCTAACCTGAGGAAGGAAAACAGGTGAGCTTCCTTTCAATGCTATTGTTCAGAACTGGTTTCTGTTGCTTTGTAATATGTCAGTGAGGACACTATTTATCCAATATTTATTCTGGTTCAGAATCTACCTTAAGACAAATTAAATGCTGTCAAAATAAAGTGATCTCGGGAGAATAAGCTATAAAATGGCTAGATACCTACATACAGTGTAGTGCAAAACGAAGTTGAATTTAGTGTCACCAATACAAGACAATTCTTCATGAGCAAGATTCTATTATTGTGTGTGTTGGAGCGTGTGCACGTGCATGCGTGTGTGTCACTCAGCAAACTTCCCAAAACAATCTATTATCTAACAGGTAAAAAGACGTCTACTTCTTGGAAGAAAAGTTATGATCAACCTAGACAGCATATTAAAAAGCAGAGACATTACTTTGCCAACAAAGGTCCACCTGGTCAAAGCTATGGTTTTTCCAGTAGTCATGTATGGATGTGAGAGTTGGACTATAAAGAAAGCTGAGCGCTGAAGAATTGATGCTTTTGAACTGTGGTGTTGGAGAAGACTGTTGAGAATCCCTTAGACTGAAAGGAGATCCAACCAGTCCACCCTAAAGGAAATCAGTCCTGAATATTCATTGGAAGGACTGGTGTTGAAGCTGAAACTCCAATACTTTGGCCATTTGATGTGAAGAACTGACTCATTTGAAAAGACCTTGATGCTGGGAAAGGTTGAAGGCAGGAGAAGGGGATGACAGAGGATGAGATGGTTGGATGGCATCACTGACTCAATGGACATGAGTTTGAGTAACCTCTGGGAGTTGGTGATGCTGCAGTTCATGGGGTCACAAAGAGTCAGACATGACTGAGCGTCTGAACTGAACTAAAGATGATATATTTAGGTGATTTCTTATTGGTCTCTTTTTAAAAGTAAAAAAAAAAGCTTATTAGTGTATATGATTCTTAAGGGAGGAAACAAGTTTTATTGACTATCACAGTGATAATAAATAATTTTGAACAAATAGATGAATATTCAAGCTGTAAGGTAAATATCTTAAAAAAGTAAATTTGCAATCATTAAATTTGGGATTTAGAATTTTAAAAAGTGAGGTAGTTTTCAACCTGTGATTGGGGATCTTCTGTAACTTTTTCTTTTACTAAAGAAGAAACCTATGTCATATTCATATCCAGAGTTTATATACTGAGCATATTTTAGTTTAACATATATCAAGAGTTGAAAGATACTGTCCTTGGATACAAAAGAATCCAACCAGAAGAATGTCCTGATTTATTAAAAGAATCACAAGTAGGACGGATTAGTCAAGCCAGCCCTCTCCCCTGCTGAGTCTTGGGAGTTAACAACCCAGGACATTAACAGATAAGCCTATGTCCTGAGGCTGAGGGACCGTGACAGTGGTATTCAGGAGTGGGAGGAATTAGGATAAAATAGACTGAGCCCGGATGATCCGAGCCTTCTGAGCTTGCCATTCGATATTCCTCATAGGCTGATGCCCTAAGACTTAACCTAACTCCTTTGGTCCTCTCTTGAACTGAAGAGATGAAGCATATCCATGGCCTTGGTTTAGGACGCTTTATCAACATCACTTCTGTTTTAAGCCACTTCTAACCCTGGGGAAAGCATGAGTTGGTGGTCTTTCTATTCTGGGGCCAGAAGCAGGATATTGAGTAATGGCTTATTGGTGTCATTTTTATATTTCCCTTTTCATCTATACATATACTAGATGGAACTTCTCTCTTTTTTCAAGTGTGTGATTTTAGTGAGTGTTTAATTCAGTTTGATCATTCGGGTGGGCTTAGAAAAATACAACAGGCTGTAATTTTACTCTATTTTTTTTTGTCATCCCACAGAAGTCGTCAAATGAACAAAAACAACCTTGGCTTCTGCAAATGTAGGCAGTAATTAAGGTGAAGATGTAAGCTTTTTGCTTAAATTACTATGAGAGTTTCTTTGATTTTCCTTACCAATGGAGCAATGGACAGGGAGAACAACGTGGTAAGATTTTTGACTTCTCAGTTTCTGAAAAAAAGCTTCTCAGGGACATAAAAACCACTCTCATTAAGTACCAACAATTGTTTATCTGTTCACATCTATTTGCTGATTTTTATGTATGTTTTGACGTATGTGAGATAAGTATTTTTCTTTATTAAAAAATATCTTTTCTTACCACCCGTCTTTCCCTATTATCATACAATGGAAAAGTGTTCCTCAGTCATTAATTATTACCCCCAGGTCTTTTAAAATGTTTTCTGTGGTTTTAGTTTAAATTACAAAATTAATACATGCTCTTAATAAAATAGTTGCAATACAAAAATGTATAAAGTAAATTTAAATACTCCTTTTCTCAACCTACTTCTACTCTTTAGAAGTACTCACTGATAGGTAGTTTGGTGTCTTTTCAGGTATTTTTCTATGCGTATAAAAACATTTTAAACAGAACTTGTTCTTTTTTTTTCACAACTCCATTTGTATTGTAGAGAAGAGACATCATTACTTTGGGGGGGAGATTTTTTTTAATTAATTTCAGAATTATAAGAAAGTTGCAACAGTACAAAAGCTGTTCTACACCCTTCACTCTGATTCTCCACTTGTTGGCATTTTACCATTTTTACTTTATGATTTTCTCTCTGTCTATATACAAACATATTATTTTCTCTGAACCATTTGAAAGTTACTTGTGCTAAAGGGTGCCCCCTTCCCCTAAATACTTCAGTGTGTACCTCCTAAAACATTGTCTCTCCTAACCATAGTACAAGTATCAAAATCAAGAAATTAACATTGATAAAAATACTGTTACTTACTGTGCAGCCTTTATTCTATTCCTCACTTTTGAAATGCATCATCTTGGGACATCCCTGGCAGTCCAGTGGTTAAGTCTCTGCCATTTCACTGCAGGGGGCTCAGGTTTGATGCCTGGTCAAGGAATTAAGATTCCATATACTGTGATACATGGCCAAAAATAAAATAAAATGCATCATCTTTTTTGAAAGGAATATGTTAACAGATAATGGGCCTTAGGAGCTTCACAGGTGGTGCCAGCAGTAAAGAACCTGCTGCCTGCCAATGCAGGTAGACGTAAGAGACACAGGTTCAATCCCTGGGTCAGGAAGATCCTCTGGAGGAGGGCACTATTCTTTACTGGAGAATCTGATGGACAGAGAAGCCTGGTGGGCTGCAGTCCATATATATGGTCACACAGAGTTGGACATGACTGAAGCAACCTAGCACACACAATGTGCCTTAATTTTTTTTTTTTTAACAATCGTTCAGATGAGTAGCTATCCTTAGCATTTCCTGAACTTGCCTTGCCCCATGCTGTGGTTCACATCCTCGCCCTCAAACGTTGTCTTCATTCCCCTTTTCTGGCTGGCAGAATTTCACTTCACCTTCAAAGCCTCTTTCTGACACTCCTTACAGACCTTAGCTCTGCTTTGCTTCTGTTCCCTCGGCTTTCTGTCCAAGGCTGCTTTATAGTATTTCCCATTATAGCATCATTGTTTGGATTTCAACCTGATATTCGTACTATTTTAAACTTATGGAAACCAACACCTAGTTCAAGGCTCAAAATAGAAAGCATTGTCAATAAATGCTCATTTAATACTGGGTGATCTATAAGTCTTTTTTTCTCATAGGTGGGTGCCAATGAAATGAAGGAAATATTGATTGCCTTCCTGTAAGTTTTACTCCTTTCTTACTTGATCTAAAGTGTGTCATACTAAGCAAGGGAAGAAAAACGTTACAGTTTAAGAACCTACCCAAGCTGAAAACTACAAAACATTTCTGAAAGAAAGAAGACTGAAATATATGGGACATTTTGTATTCATAGATTAGAAAACTTAATATTGTTAAGATGGTAATACCCCTATTTACAGATTCAACACAATCCCTATCAAAATCCCAAAAGTGTTTGCAGAAATGGAAAAGATGGTCCTTACATTCATATGCAATTGCAAGGGACCCAAAAGGCCAAAACAATTCTGAAAAAGAAGAACAAAATTGGAGTAATCACATGTTCCAATTTCAAAGCTTATTAAAAGTGACAGTAATCGAAACAGCATGCTCTTGGCATAAGGACAGACATATAGACTCAGTCAGTCAGTCAGTTCAGTCGCTCAGTTGTGTCCGACTCTTTGCAACCCCATGGACACATAGACTAGTGGGACAGAACTGAGAATTCAGAAATAAATCCATTCATCTATGGTCAATTTATTTTTAAAAACTGTAGTAAAATACCTGTAATATAAAATCTATCTTAACCATTTTTAAGTATGCAGTTTAGTGACATTAAGTATATTCACATTGTTGAGCAACTATTGCCACCTTCCATCTTTAGAACTCTTTTCATCTTGCAAATCTGAAACTCTATACCCATTAAACTGTAATAATATGACCAATTAATCTTTGACAAAGGCATCAAGTCTATTCAATAGGGAAAGGATAATCTCTTCAATAAACAGTTCTGGGTCAGCTGGATTTCTACATGCAAAAGAATGAAGTTGAACCACCCTACCTCATACCATATATAAAAATTAATGAAAAATGGATCAATAACCTAAATATAAGGGAAAACCTATAAAACTTAGGAGAAAACAGAGTAAACCTTGATGACCTTGGATTTGGCACTGAATTCTTAATTTGACATCAAAAGCATAAGCAACAATTTAAAAAAATAGATACACTGGACGTCATTAACATTGACAACTCTTGTCCATCAAAAGGCATCAAGAAAGTGAAAGACAACCTACATAATTTGAGAAAATATTTGCAAATCATATATCTCATGAGGGTTTAAAATGCAGAGTATGTAAACAACTCCTACAACTCAATGACAAAATGACAAACAACCCAATTAAAAATGAGCAAAAGAGTTAAATAGACATTTCCCCTGAGAAGGTATACAAATAGCTAGTAAACTCGTGAAAAGATGTCAACATCATTAGTCACTGCAGAAATGCAAATTAAAACTACAAAGAGGTACAACGTCACACCTATTAAGATAATTATAATTTAAGAACTAGAGAACAAATGTTATTTAAGATGTGGAGAAAGTGGAACCATAGTAGATTGCTGATGGAAATGTAAAATGGTGCAGCCTCTGTGGAAAACAGTTTAGCAGTTCCCGAAAAAGTTGTCACCAACTCAATGGACGTAAGTTTGAGCAAACTCTGGGAGGTGGTGAAGGACAGGGAAACCTGGAGTGCTGCAGTCTGTGAGGTTGCAGAGTCAGACACGGCTGAATGATTGAACAACAACAAAAAATTAAACACATATAACCTAGCATATTACCATACAACCCAGCAATTCCACTCCTCGGAATATACTCAAACTACTGAAAAGAGTCATTCAATCGGATACCTACATGTCAATGTTGATTGAAGAATTATTCACAATAGCCAAAAAGTGGGAAGAACCCAAGTGCCCATAAAGAGATGAATGGGAAAATAAAATGTGGTATATACCTAAAATGGGATATTGTTCAGCCATAGAAAGAAATGAAGTTCTGATATATGTTACAACTCAGATGGACCTTGAAAACATTATGCCAAAAGAAGCAAAAGAAGCCAGACACAAATACTGTATGATTCCATTTACATGAAATATCTAGAATAGGCAAAACTGTGGAAGCAGAAAGTGGATTAGAGGTTACCGGAGTTGAGTTGGGGGCAGGTGAAATAGAGAATCAGTGCTTAAAGGGTACAGAATTTCTGTTAGCAGTGATGAAGAAGAAAATAAATAGTGGTGATGGTTGCACAACATAATTTGATATCATTGAATTTTACACTTAAAAAATGGTTAAAATGGTATGTTTTATCTTATATATATTTTGCCACATCAAAAAGAATCTATTTGAACCTACCTCAGTCTGAACTGCATGTGGTTATTAGAGGCAAGTTACTTTCTTTAGACGGTGAGGGGGGAGACGAATACAAAAATTCAGAATCAAGGTAAGGAAGACTATCCTTCTAAAATCTAGAATCTAAACCTCTCAGTTTCCATCGTTAGTGTGCATCAGATTCCCCCGATCCAGATGACTTGTCCCTACCAATAAAGATTCTAATCCGTTAAGTCTGAGGAGTGCTGGCCACTAGCATTTTTAACAGGCTCCCCCCAGGTGAGTGAGAGGCAAAAACGGTGAAAAGAATTTGTCATCTGCTATTGCCTGGGAGAACCTGCCTGCAAGATTCCATCAAATGTTTGCCCTTTCAGTACCAAACTCAGGCTCCTGCTCTCACAGTCCGTCCCAGCTCACAGCGAGGCTCTCCGGACTTCCATCTGTGCCCTCAAGCCTGGGTCCAATCAGGTCTGTCTTCCACTGACTCAGCATCAAGTCACAGTGACTCAGCACCAGGTCACAGCTGCTCTTCCTGCTCTGATCTTGTCACCCAGCTCCAACCTTGTTCCATTTTCTATCCCAGTTTTGATAACTGGGTCTTTGTTTTGTCACCAAACCCTGGTCCTTTTCTCACCAGTTTCCTCAGGGGAGGCTGTCCCTGAATCTTGGTCCCAGGACAGAGATTTTCCTATTTTGGCTTTTTTTTTTTTTAATTGAAAGCACTTGCCTTCGGTACTTTGTAAACCCCACTCTATTCCAAAATCCCTCCTCATTCCCATTCCCTCCCTCTATACACATACTTCCTGTTTAAACTCCCTTCCTTTTCCACGTCATCTCCAGGTGTTTGGTACCTCCGCTGGGGCCCACTTCTGACTCCATTCACCTTCCTGTGAACATCTGTGAACAAGCCCTTCAGGTTGATCCCAGCAAACTGTTCACCAGCTGTGAAGGCGTGTCCCCGGCACCCTGAGACCCAGCGCTAGCCTTATTCTCCAGGCCTTGCCTTCTCTTTGTGTCCCTGGTCTTGGGCCCGGCCCAGATGCCTGATGGAAAATCCTGTTACCTCCACTGCTTCCTTCTTGCTGCCCACTGAGGAAACAGAAAGGGAACTAACAGCTATGGGCCTCGCCCATGTTTTGAGAGTTTGCTAAAAGGGATATTGCTGATGGGGTTTTCCAGGTGGCACTAGTGGTAAAGAACCTGCCTGCCAATGCAGGAAACAAAGAGACGTGGGTTTGATTCCTGGGTTGGGAAGATCCCTGGGAGGTGGGCATAGCAACCCATTCCAGTATTCTTGCCTGGAGAATCCCATGGACAGAGGAGCCTGGCAGGCTACAGTCCATAGGGTTGCAATGAGTCACACACAACTGAATCAACTTAGCATGCATGCAAGCATTTTGCTAATGACATTTAATGTAACACATTATTTTAACTTTTTTGGGGGGGCAGGGAATAAGAATATGACACAGAGGACTTCCCTAGTGGTCTAGTAGTAAAGACCCCACACTTCCAATGCAAGGAGCAGTCTGGTCTCCAGCTTTATTTCCTATGACTCTCCTATGCAAATTAAGGTACCAGAAAATGTATGTTCTCACTCCTAGGCCTAGCTGATCCCATTCCCCTCACATGAACACCCTGCCCGTGTAACCTTGAGTCCTAAGTTTCTGTCATGCTAGCTCAAGCTGCACTTCTCTGTGGGAAATTTCCCTATTACTTCAGCACACAGTTGTCTCTGCTTTCTCTCTTTCGCCTTTGTCACATAGATCATACACATATTCTACCTGGCACAGCGATCCTGACATATAGTAAGTGTTCAGTGGAGCAGGCAAGAGGATGGACTCTGGAGCCAGACTGCCTGAGTTGGTATCTCAGTTCTGCTGCTTGCTTGCTGTGTGACCTTTGACAACTTACTTAACCTCTCTGAGCCTCAATTTCCTTGCCTGTGAAATAAAGGTAATAACTATACCTCATAGGGTTATGATATATAAAGGTATTTATGCTTCAAGTCTGATATTCCATCTTCTTCACCTAATGTTTGCTTTTTGAAGGTAGGTATTAGCTACTTGGGCTTCCCAGGTGGCTCACTGGTAAAGAATCTTGCCAATGCAGGAAAATGCCGGCTCGATCCCTGGGCTGGGAAGATACCCTGGAGAAGGAAATGACATTCCACTCAGTATTCTTGCCTGGGAAATCCCATGGACAGAGGAGTCTAGTGGGCTACAGTCCATGGGATCAAAAAGCTGGATGCGACTTGGCTACTAAACAACAACAATTAGCTACTTATGCCACTCATCCCGAACACCTCAGAGAGAATTCCAGTTTAGGTATAAGGATATAATATGGAGGAATACATGACTGAGAAAGCAGTATCTTGCAAATGTAAGTTGTGGGGTAGCACTGGTGGAAATAAAAAAGTCCAAAAGAAGAGGAAACAAAGCTTGGCGCTGGAACAGAGGTGGGAAATTAAGAGGAAGAAGGGATGTCAGCAATACTCCTGAAGGAAACGGATTTCAGATCCTTAGAGAGGAGAGAGGAAAGCATTTTGGCCAGTGGGTTTGAGGCCAGTTTATTTCCTTTGGAAAGGGAATGCCTGTGGCCACCTGGAGGGCTGACTGGCTGCTCATGATTGGCTTGAGTCTGAAGGGAGCAAAGGAGGAGAGACGTCAGTTTTCCTTCTGGGATGCCCGGCCCTGCTCACTGGACTTGGAAGGGAGACAAAATTTCCATCTGGTAATGTAGACTGTGGATTCGACCAGTGCATTCCTTGGGCTGAGTCACTTAGGGTGCTGTGCTGGGCATATGGGTCGGTGCTGGTGTTAGGGATACTGGAGTGTGTGTGTGTCTGCATTGATGAGGCCGTTGCATGTGACAGACATATGTATATGTGGGCAGGGAGCACTCAGGCTGGGGAATAGTACAAGCTGGGAGGAACACAGGCCGGGGGAAACGATGTTGTTGGGGGTGCAAAATAGGCTGCAGAATGATTCCAGCTGGAGAGATACATCCTGATGGGGGATATAGACTGAGAGGGATACACACTGGGGAGATACAGGCTGGGTGGGGTTGTGTTAGTTTTCTACAGTTGTGTAACAGATTATCACAAATTTAGTGGCTTAAAACAGCATCCATTTATTAGAAGTCCAGGTCATGGTGCGGCTGAATTCTCTGTTCAGGGTATGACAAGCAGGGTATAAAATCAAGGTGTCAGCTGGGCTGTATTCTTTTTTAGAGCTCAGGGTCCTCTTCCAGATTTCACACAGCTGTTGGAAAAATTCAGTTCCTTGTGGTTATAGAACAGAGGCTCCCCTATTCTTGCAGGCTGTTGGCAGAGGCCACTCTTAGCAACTAGAGGGCATCTGTAGATCTTGCCATCACACCTCCCTCCCTGTACCTTCTCGTGTTTCACATCTCCCTCATTTCTCTGTCTCCAAACCTCTAGACCCGGATTTAAAGGGTTCATGTGATTAGATCAGGACTTTCCATGTGGCTCAGTGGTAAAGAATCCACCTGCCAATGCAGGAGACATGGGTTTGATTCCTGGGTCTGGAAGATCCCCTGGGGAAGGAAATGGCAACTCACTCCAATATTTTTGTCTGGAAAATTCCAAGAACAGAGAAGTCTGGTGGGCTACAGTCTACTGTTTGCAGATGAATGAAACTATACATAGCAAACCCTAGAGATACTATCAGAAAATTACTAAAGCTAATCAGTGAATTTAGCAAAATCATAGGATACAAAATAATACACAGAAATCACTTGCATTCCTATATACTAACAATGAAAAATTAGAAAGAGAAATAAAGGAATCAATTCCATTCACTATTGCAATGAAAATAATAAAATAGCTCAGAATAAACCTGCCTAAGGAGAGACAAGAACTGTATACAGAAAATTACAAAACTGTACACAGAAAATTATGAAATTAAAGAAATCAAAGATGGCATAAACTGATGGGAGAGATATTCCATGTTCCTGGGTTGGAAGATCAATATTGTGAAAATCACTATACTAATAAATGAAAACTACAGATTCAACGAGATCCCTATAAAATTACCAATGGCATTTTTCACAGAGCTAGAACAAAAAATTTCACAATTCATGTGGAAACACAAAAGATCCTGAATAGCCAAAGCAGTCTTGAGAAAGAAGAATGGAGCTGGAAGAATCAACCTTCCAGACTTCAGATTATACTACAAAGCTACAGTCATCAAGACAATATGATACTGCAACAAAAACAGAAATATAGACCAATGGAACAAGATAGAAAGCCCAGAAATAAACCCACGCACCTACGGGTACCTTATTTTTGACAAAGGAGGCAAGAATATATTGTGGGGCAAAGATAGCCTCTTCAATAAGTGGTGCTGGGAAAACCGGACAGCTACATGTAAAAGAAAGAAATTAGAACACTTCCTAATACCATACACAAAGATAAACGCAAATGGGTTAAAGACCTAAATGTAAGACCAGAAACTATAAAACTCTTAGAGGAAAACACAGGCAGAACACTTGATGACATAAATCAAAGCAAGATCCTCTATGACCCACCTCCTACAGTAATGGAAATAAAAACAAAAATAAATGAGTGGGACCTGATTAAACTTAAAAGCTTTTGCACAGCAAAGAAAACTATAAACAAGGTGAAAAGACAACCCTCAAATGGGGGAAAATAATAGCAAATGAAACAACTGACAAAGGATTAATTTCTAAAGTATACAAGCAGCTTATACAAGTCAATACTGGAAAAACAAACAACCCCATCAAAGAGTGGGGAAAAGACCTAAACAGACATTTCTCCAAAGAAGACATACAGATGGCTAACAAACACATGAAAAGATGCTCAGCATCACTCATTATGAGAGAAATGCAGATCAAAACTACAAAGAGGTATCACGTCTCACTGGTCAGAATAGCCATCATCAAAAAGTCCTCAAACAAATGCTGGAGAGGGTGTGGAGGAAAGGGAACCCTCTTGGATTGGTGGGAATGTAAATTGATATGGCCACTATGGAAAATGGTATGGAAATTCCTTAAAAAACTAGGAATAAAACCACTGTGTGGCCCAGCAATCCCACTCCTAGGCATATACCCTGAGGAAACAAAAATCGAAAAAGAGACATGTATCTCAGTGTTCATCACAGCACTATTTACAATAGCTAGAACATGGAAGCAACCTAGATGTCCATCGAGAGATGAATGGATAAAGAAGCTGTGGTACATATACATAATGGAATACTACTCAGTCATAAAAAGGGACATATTTGAGTCAGTTCTAATGAGGTGGATGAACCTACAGCCTATTATACGAGTGAAATAAATCAGAAAAAAGAAAGATAAATATCATATACTAACACATATATATGGAATCTAGAAAGATGGTATCGATGAACTTATTTGCAGGACAGCAGTGGAGAAACAGACATAGAGAACAGACTTATGGACGCGGGGGAGAGGGGAAGAGATGGTGAGATGTATGGAGAGAGTATCATGGACATTACCATATGTAAAATAGATAGCCAATGAGAATTTGCTGTATGACTCAGGGAACCCAAACAGGGGCTCTGTATCAACCTAGAGGGGTGGCATGGGGAGGGAGATGGGAGGGAGGTTCAAGAGGGAGGGGACATATGTATATCTATGGCTGATTCATGTTGGTTTGACAGAAAACAACAAAATTCTGTAATTATCCTTCAATTAAAAATTAAATAAAAAAATATGCAGTAAGTTCTACTTCCTTCTACAAGGCACAGGCAGAACCCAAAGTAGGAAGAGCCACTTTGAAACAAAGATGCCACTGTGGACTATATAGTCTGAAAATGGGCTTTTGGAGGGAAAAGATCTTTCTCATATTCCCTCTCTAAAGATGTCACTATTCTGCTTTAACCAGAGAAGCTATTAAAAATAATTCTAATGGTGTGAGCATGATACTAACTGATCAGAAGTGACCCCTGTCTGTGCCAGGCATTACCTGCCCCCCAACCTTTTACTTTGGGATGATGGGGAGGTGGTGGAGTTGAAGCTAAGGGGAGGGCTTGGAGTAACAGCTTGGGATGATGGCTTTTCACCAACTGATACATGCTTTATTTTAACAACCAGTGTGTCCCAGTGTGTTTTAAAGGAAAACCTCACAGTTGGCCAACCCCACTGAGCTTTCCTGTAGAAAGGGCAGGTCTCAGGCACATCACCCCAGACCTAAGCTGCATCTCCTTGGTGTCTGCCCTCAAGGTTGCTCCTAAAGAAGGTGACAAGAAGGAAAGCAGCAACCTCAGAGTTCCCTCTTGATCCCCTAACTCAAGTGCCTCCTTCTTCATTTCTGCGGTGGCAAGTCCAGCTCCTGGGCTTGGAGGCAGGAATGGAGAAGGAGGAAAAGGGTGGAGGTAGTCCTCTTTGCCTTTGTTTCTTTCTTTGTGATGGGGAGAATGTTTCTATATTATAGTGTTTTTATTTCTCCCATATCTTTTTTTTAAATCATCTGCCTATGATGCCCTCTTGTCTGCCACATTTCCTCCTCCCAGGTAGAGGAGGTGAAGCCAACTGCTGAGATTGTGTCTTGGGCAAAGTAGTGAGTCTGTCAACTGCTCATGAGTGAACAGGGCATTGCCCCACATGGAATCTGGCTCTTGTCCTCAGGCTGCCTCAAACATGGCAGCCTACTGGAATTCAACACTATAACAATGGCTGGGAGGTGGGACAGTGAAGCCGGCAGCCCTGGTACGTGATGCGGGACAGGTTTGGTTTTCTTGTGGCTCTGTCTGTCCATCTGGCCATGGGTGCCACCATGGCTGACCTAGCCATTCAGGTGCTCCTGAGCCTGGTCTTACCATCCTGTCCCAGCCACTGATATACATGAAGGTGCTCCTCCAGGTAGGGTATGAGCTGCTTTCTCCAACAATAGGACGAAATATTTTGGGGTGGCAAGTCTGTCAGCTTCCTGTTCTCATTTGTTATGCTCAGATTATTGCAAGCATCCATGGGAAGTGTGGGTTGTTAACAGGCTTAACTCCGAGACTGTGTTCAGAGGTCCTTGGAACTGTAAAGTTGGTAAAGTTTCACAGCATTACCAAGAGTGTGACAAGGCTGAGGAATTAGGATCTGGAAATGTATAGAAAGAAGTGTGATCTTCCTTTGACCAAGTTATCGGGAAGATAGTCTGAAAGGTGATGGCTGCTTCTGCTGCTACTCTCATCACACATCCCTTCCACGTGGTCACTCTGAGATCTATGGTATAGTTCACTGGCAGAGAATCCAAGTACTGTGGACTTGGTGACTCCATAGCAACTATCTATCAGGAAGAGGGTGTCCTAGGATGTTTTGTGTTTCCACCATGAATGAAATGAAGAGTTACTCCCAAGCTGTCACGGATTTTTTGCCAGTATGTTGACCTGTACCTTAGTGCTTGTCTCTAATCTTATGGCTGTCAACCACTGTGAGCTTCTTGGTGGATGCCTCTCTGCTCCCCAGTATATTCTTGGATAGATGGCTGGTGCATCCTACAAAAAGGGGGAAATATGAGCCAAGGAAATAGCTTGTTTTTCCGTAAGTTCCCCTTTGGGAAGACTTACTGTTGTGACCTGAGAATGTTCATTTGAAGATGTGGGGAAGGGACAGTGACATTTCTATAGTCCCAGTTGCACAGAATTATGAATTTTTATGGACAGAATATTGATTTCCATATTATTGCTTTGAAAATAATTATTTGATCTTGGGAATATGAGAAAAAAAGACTAGGAGATCAAAAAGGATCAGGCCAAAGTGCCCAGACCTGCCTCTTCAAAACTAGGAACAATATACACCCTGGAGAAGACAATAAATTACAAAAGCAGCAATATGAAATCTAGGACTCAAGCAGAGGTGTGATAAAAAAAAAAAGACCACAGAAGTAGAATTTACAGGAAAATTGAAGTCTGACAGGAAAAAAAAGAAATCTTGTGTTTTTGATGAGCTAAGCAGAATATGATCTGAGTGAAAATGCTTGTCCATGGAAGATGACTGCTGAGAACAGTGTCGTAAAATGAACGTTAGTTGGCAATGATAAGTGCCTTAGAACGCCTTCTACAAAGAGAGAAATGGAAGGAAAACAAGACATGTCACTAGGCCTGTAAACCCCTTATAGAAAGCTCCTAAAAGCAAAAAGAGAAAAGGAAGACTATCAAGCGATCATCCTACGTATCCTTACTAGGAATCTTTTGGGGACCAATTTATTTCTTCTTTTGTGGTGATGCCTCACACTTTAGATTTAGATCAATCCAAAAGTAAATATTTTTTTCTGTGTGAAATATATTTTCAATCACTCTGATTCTGAAGGAATTTTTTTTCCCCTTTGGCTATTTTTATACATCAGTTATGGAAGAATTGCTTTGAACTGATTCTGCAAAATGCATCTTTTATGTCTGTTTGATATTGTAGGTCATGACAAAGAACAAATAAAAACAAAACCTATTGCTCTGGCTATTTCAAGGGATTTGGGCCTGGATAGAATATGAGTTCTGAATTCAGCTTGAAGTGGTTTTTTTAAAAATCTTATTCTCAGGGTGTATCTTGTTTTCATATGGAACTTCTCTTTTAATGACTGTGAACTTTACCGATGAAAAGGATTGCAGACTTGTGTAGGAAGGTGACTTGATACATCAATTGGCCTAGTCCCCTGGTTTCATACAGGATGTACACAAGCAAGGAATAATTCCTTCTTATAGGATATAGAAAATAATTGAATCCTGGGTCTCAAAGCCACTTCCACTGAAATGTAGTGTGTGTGCCCAGTCACTCAGTCTTTTGTGTGACTCTTTGTGTCCCCATGGACTGTAGCTCACCAGGCTCCTCTGTCCATGGAATTTTCCAGGCCAGAATACTGGAGTGGACTGCCATTTCCTTCTCTAGCAGATCTTCCCGACCCAGGGGTCAAACCTGCATCTCTTGCATCCTCTACATTGGCAGGCAGATTCTTTACCACTAGTACTACCTGGGAAGCCCTCCATTGGGATATATCTTCCTAATTTGTTTGGGATTAATATATTTTATTCTGAAGCTGGTCAAACTTCCTTTTCAGTTAGTAGTTTTAGTTTGTGCTTCATAGTTGTAAAATGATTAGCATTACAGTGCTTATTTTGGTAATAGGCTTATGGCCATAATTAAATAGTCAACAAATACTTTTTGAACAGCTGCTGTGTTAAGGCAAGGCACTGCCGTAGGTGTTGCTGGAGATGTGAGACTATATAAAACACACTGTCTTAATTCAGAACTTACAATTTTAGGGGGAAGAGGGGAACATGGTTATATAGCACATGTACTTACTATACCAGGGCATGGCCTTTCTGCATAGGCTTCCACATAGGTTTTATCAGCTAGTTCCTCTCTGTAGTGGTATCATGAAAAAAGATAATAAAAATCAGTGCCACTTTTAAATTATTGAAGAAGCATATGAGGAAATTTTATATTATGTATTATTCATGTTTTTGTGTGTATAACCTTTTCCTCTCAGCTAAAACGAACATCTGTGCGGAAAGTTAAGTTTGACTTAGAAATCTTTACAAGAACCACATTCTTTTCAGAAAACAAAAACACATGCTGATTGATTAACCATAGAGCTAAACTTAAAGCCAAGATAAAAGCGTAGCCTACATTAAATGATGTGCTTCTCATTGCTTAATGACCGTGAAACCTGGACCCAATTATGCTATTTCTTAGACAGTGTAGCCAGAAGAATTAACTAAAATGTATACGGACAGGGAATTTATCAGGAGGTTGAGTGCTATGCTGAAGGAAAATCTTTTTTTTTTCTTTTTCTTTCGGCACTTACATCCATGTCATATTTAAACCTTAGTAAATCATGTTCAAAATGTTCAAATTGTCGGTACTATTCTGATTAAGAGTCTCAAGAATGTCTTCATTGTAATGGTATTGATAACCCCTTCATCATATCCTGTTCCCTGCTTTTGCTGTCAGTGTGCTACAGACTGATATAATGTATCCTGAGTCTGATGTTAATGCCCAAGTCACATTTTTAAAATGTGAGATAACATTTGTTGGATACCAGATAATGAACAACAATGTAGTGAGCCATAGTCAATATATTTGGTAGTTTTCCCACACTTAAACCTATCCCTGTAATTTCCTTGTTGAGTGAGCTAATGGTGTTTAACCAGAAACCTACATCCCAGCCAAAATAAAATTTATCCTTTTTTAGAAACCTAGAACAAAAGAGAATATATAACCTCTTTAGCTAATCTACTTCCATCTCTAAGAACTTTCTTTGACAAGAGTTGTTCCTTGGGCCCGAGTTTTGCCATTCCCAGTAAAGCCATTTTTAAAAATTCTATCCTTGATAGAGGCAGAAAGGAGTAGATTTTTCTTTGCAACATAGGTGCTAGGTGTGTACACCTATATGGCTTCCCTAGTGGCTCAGACAGTAAAGAGTCTGCCTGCAGTGCGGGAGACTTGGGTCCAATTCTGGGTTGGGAAGTTACCCTAGAGGAGGGCACGGCAACCCGCTCCCGTATTCTTGCCTGGAGAATCTCCATGGACAGAGGAGCCTGGTGGGCTACAGTCCATGGGGTGGCAAAGAGTCAGACATGACTGAGCGACTAAGCACACAGCACACATACATGCACACCTATGTCAATAATAAATATCTCATGCTCATTATTTAATATAATGAATCTATTAAAGTCATTGATTTAGCTATCATTAGGCACATAAAAAAAGAAAAGATGTAGCTAAACTCTTTGTCTGACATTGTAAAAGGCAATTCTTATCTTTTCTAGAGTTATAGATGTCATTTTTGAATAGAGTTATTCATGAGGACCAACTCACTTAGGATTAAAGGGTATATTCCACAGAAGACATTAGATCTTTGATGTTCAAATCTCTTATTTTTTATTTTTCTTTACTGACAGTCTCACAAGGACATTATTTATGGCTGAAAAAAGAAAGATTTATTTCTTATAAGTGTTTTCACCTATGACTTTATCTAAAAAGTTTCTTTTTAAAGAGTTGTACTGGTGAACATTTTGCTTTTGTACCTACATCAGTAGCTCTTTCCTCTCTTATCTTGCTTTTTCAAGTCAACAGTTAAAATTCCACTTGTTAGAACAGAATCAGAAAGTTCAAGGCCTAAAGAAATCTAACACTTAATAAGGGAATACAGAAAATAACAGATTTTAAAAAGAAGGGACTATAAAGCATATAATACTTTGCTTCAACAATTATAATAGGTTTCTTAGGGGAAAGCAAAGAAACAAGAGGATTCATCTGTGTGTTTGCATAATAAGAGTTAAACAATAAAGGTAGGTGAATATTACGGACTTTGTGTCGACAGTTAAAAGTGACTACAGTGTACAAAAATTTGCTGTTACAGAAACAGACTCATAGACATAGAAAACAAACTTATGATTACCAAAGGGGAAAGGGAGTGGGAGAGGGATAAATTAGGAATTTGAGATTAGCAGATACTAACTACTATATATAAAATACAGACAACAAAGTCTTACTGTATAACACATTGAATATCTTTCAATAAACAATAATGGAAAAGAATATGAATATATTTATATGTAAAACTGAATCACTTTGCTGTGCACCAGAACTAACATAACGTTGTAAATCAACCATACTTCAAAAAAAATTGCCACTCCAAAACTTTGCTTAAAGAAAATCATTTTATTGGATTTATTCTACTGACTTGTCTTCCCAATAAACTTCATATTAAACACATAATTTAGTATAAGGTAGAAATCTAAGCTCATTAGTACTGAAACAGATCCTGTCAAGTGTTTGAAGGTTTTGAATGCAATGAAAACATGTATCAGAATTTCAACAGCTTATTCTAACATCATTACCGTTATTTAATACATCATCACCACAACCATCAAATATTTATTGAATACCCAGAGTGAGTTGATTATACTTAGCATATGAAGTCTATTCCTAGGAATTTCAACTTAAGAAATTAAAAGCAAACAGAAAACCCTTGACAGAGAATTTGAGTCAGGGAGGATCTGGGGAGAAGAACACTGCAAGATGCTGCAAAACTCGTGTTCATAAACATTTAGGAAGGCCAGGAAGAAAAAAGAGTCTCCTTCAGTGAGAAGGAAAATATCCAATATGCAAATGACTGCGACTCTAGCAGCTCCTGTCCTTCTGTGGCGGGATCTCTTTGTTGGCTGCCTTGGGAGACTTATAAGAACAACAAAACCCAAGGAAGGAGTTTTAAAGGGGTCAAAAATAAAGGAAGGGAAAATCACTGAAAAACAAGAACTTGCAGAAAGTTGAGGGAAATGTTTGGAGGAGATTCCAGGGAAACTCAGCCTTCCAAGAAGAATTTTTTTTCACGTGCCTCTTTCATTTCATTTTGTTCTGTTGCCTCACATGGTTGTCGCTGGTGTAATTTCAAATGAAAACAAAACAAAAATAAACAAACAAAAAACATCCTCATCCAACAGCGGTGCAGTCTTGGGAAGTCTTGCAGCTGGTTTTCAAGAGCCCTTAATGCGAGCCCTTAAGTGGTACTTCCCTTGATGATGTTACCTTGGTTATAGACACACACAATCCAGCTCACATACACTCATTTCAGCAGTGCCTTATGGGCAACAAACATGAGGTATCAAGCTGTCAGATAGAGTACTTGGTACTTGGTAAAGAAAATTAGGTGCTGTACTGTGGAGCATTTCTACTCAATTTATTGATAACCTTACCAAGGACACCATAATGCTCAAATCCTTATTGCAAAGACTCACTTCTGGGTGGTATTTACATGGATATTGTCCACTTCTGGCTCCTGGGGTTTGTTATCCAGTTCTTCATGTGACCAGATTCTCTCTGACACAGAGGTTTTTATCAGTCAGAACCAGGTGATGACCTAATATAGCAAAGATGATCAGATAAAATACAGTTAAACTTGAATTTTGGATAAACAAATCATTTTAGCATAAATATGTTCCAAATATAGAATGGAGATTCTCTATTTTAATTTACTAAGTCTGGCAACTCCAAAACTGTCTTCCTGAGCTTCCTTTCTTGTTACCTTGATTGGTGTTTTGGGTATTGCCAAACTTTTTTAATGTACACATACAATTTCTTGCTTTACTAGTAAAAGACTAACAACAGTCATTGTATGTGGATTTACTAATTAGAATGTAACTTTCCCTGATTTATAGTTTGTGTGTGTGCTGGAGTGGAAGAAAGGATCTTATTATCACTGCCATGTACCCACAGCAGCTGTTGAGATAAATTGCATTCATCAGAGTTGTTTAAAGCATAGGAACCATTGAGGGGAAGCTAAAGGAGGAGTATAAATGGGTTCCAATAAGATCACTGTAAAGTAAGCTGAAATGATTTGTATCAAGGAAAAGGAGAATAGGAATTCTACTATGGGAGAAGCGTAATTTTGGCGAATGGAAAATTTTGAGAATAAGGCAGCCTGGGAAGCGGAGTTCTGTAGCTGGGACTTAAGAAAATCACGGGTGTTTTAGAAAAGCACTAGGATGCTTGAGAGGGATGCAGAAAGGGAGCCAGGAAGATGTCAGAGAAACTGAATATTTCAAGTTTGTGTGCAGGGCTGGCTCTCCCTGCATGGGGAGCTGGAATCCCTTTCTCCTGCTTACTTCTCCTGTTCTCCTTGATCCTTTGGTCCACCTGATTGATTCTGGTTTTTTTTTTTTTTTTTTTTTTTTTTTTAGTACTATTATTTAACTGCATTTTGGTAAATAGAATCAATTTTGTGGTCCAGCTGAGAATCTCACCATATAACATTATTTTTATGAGATGTGGTCTCAATTTCAGACAGCTGACATAAAAACAATATGTTAAAACACTTCCTGGTCAGGCTGCATGTGTAGCTTATCCACCTGGTGGGTCTTGAATCCAGGCAGAAGGCCTGGTCACACAGTACAATATACTATATTGTATTACACTGAATACATATCAAAAACAGATCTTACAGATTCAATTCAATCACGTTCAAGAACTCTTTGACAACCTTTTTTGAAATACAAACAAAATATTTTAAAGAGAGGTGGAATAGGGAAGATAGTGCAGAGTTGTGCAGTGTTAGATATGGAGGTCAAAGGTGCAAGACCTTGCTCTGACTTCAGGATGTTTACAAATAACTACAAAATGAACTAAGCTATTATAAAGCAGAGAGTTAGTAAGTAGAAGAGATGGTTCATGTGGATTGCAAACATAAAGTGCTGTGAGGGTTCTTCTAGAATGGCATTTGGATTCCTAACACCTCCTTCTATCCAATATTACAAATATCAGGTAAAGGAAATTGAGTCCTTCAGGAGCTCAAGAAGGTAAGTCATGAATTCCCGGGGCCCACGTTAGCCATAAAACCTTGGGCAAGTTCACAGCCTTCAGCCTCAACTCCCTCCTTTGTTAAGTGGTTTACCAATATCTATCTTTTAGGGTTACTGAGGAAGTCATTAGTAAAAGCCGATTCCCTTGCGGCTCAGCGGTAAAGAATCTGCCTGCCAATGAAGGAGACGCAGGTTGGTTCCCTGGGTCGGGAAGATCCCCTGGAGAAGGAAATGGCAACCCACTCCAGGAGAATTCTTTCCTGGCGAATTCCATGGACAGAGGAACCTGGTGGTCTACAGTCCATGGTGTCACAAAGAGTCAGACACGACTTCGCGACTAAACAACTACAAATAGTGAAGCTCCTAGCATTGCGCCTGGCAGAAGTACGGACTCAATAAACCGTACTTCTATTACTACTTATCTAACTGAGAAAGGAACACAGTGTGGGGCTACTGTACTGGTTCCTACTTAATGGGCACGGCTAAGAGACTAAAACCGTAGTTTTCACCAGAAACAACCTGCGGCCTCGGACTTGCGCCCCTCGCCCCAACCGAGGACCAGAGAAATTCGGGCTCTTTTAGAGAAAACAGTGCCCTGGTCTCTTCTCTGTAGGGAATAAGGAAGAACTGCCGCGGAAGCCCAGACAGCGAAGAGAGGCAGAAGGGCTGGGTGTCTCAGAGGGGTCTCGTGAGCCCGGACGAGGGTAAGACCCGCCCCCGCGGCTCGGCCCCCGGCGCCCGAGCGGAGGCGGGGAAGTGGGCGCGGAGGGGCGTGGGGCGACTGCTCGGCTTGTCCGTGCCCGCCGAGCCCGGGCGGCCGCATCTTCTTGCCGCCCAATCCCCAGCCTTAGTCGCGGCCTCATGAATAAGCAACAAAGCGAAGCGCCCTCCCCCTGGCGTCCCAGACAGCGGAGGGAGCCGCCACCGCTGCAGGGGCCGCCGCGGGGATGCCGAGCGCGGGCGCCGCCACTCTCTTCTGCGCGCTCCTCGGCTGAAGGCTCACAGGTGAGGACGGGCTCGGCTTCCGCCACTCGGGCGGCCGCGGCTGCAGACGGGGCGGCCAGCGGAGACGGAGCCGGAGTCCCTGGCGGCACGCGGCCGCCCCGGGAGCCTGTGCGGTCGGGGGAGCTCGGCAGCCCGGGGCGCGCCAAGCGTGCGCCCTGCGCCGCCGCTAGAACGCGGTGCCCCGGCTCCGGGTGCGCGGGGGCAGCTCCGGGAGCGTGGGGCGCGGCGCGCAGGCCTCCGAGGACTAGCCTCGCTCCTTGCTCCAGCCCAGCCTCACGGCTCCGCACCAGCGAGCGGGCCTTTGTGCTGCCGGAGCTTGCAGGGCTGGCTGCTTTTGTGTGGGCTTTTCTTTCTTCTCTCCCTCCCCTCTCAGTCTCACAGCGGTGGTAGAGAAGTTCCTGAAGACTAAGATCTGCTCCTTTGAAAGCTTTGATTGCAGTGTCCCCGATGCCAGTCAGTGGTCAGAAGCCGAGGAGCGAGTGGGGGCTGCAGTGGTCGCCGAAATGTGTTACTTTGCAGAGAACAAACAGTTGAGTGTTTAGCGCAGGGATGTCACAGAACCTCCTTGCTCAGACCCTGACCAGTCCCCCAGGACACGGCAAGACGATGCTCCTTGGAAAGGTCACTTGATTGGAAAGAGGGCCTGCGGGTTAGACTCCAGAATGATTGTAAGGTGCTACCTGGAGGTGCCCAGATGTCTCCTGTGCGTCCGGGTCACTGACAGAACCCGACTTGCGTACATTCCGAACATGTAGAGCCTGGCTGGCGAAAAATCTGCCAGGCGCTCAAAATATAGGACCCACAAGAGTTTGGAGTTCTCAAAGATAAGAAATCTTTGCCTTCCCAAGCTGATGCCAAGGATCGGCCAGGATCTTGGCTCCTCATTTTCGTGTAGAGCTGCTGTGGAGGAGAGGATTTAAAGGCTGATTTAAAGAGTCTGCCTTCTTTCTATGGAAGTTTTAGTTTGCGACTTAAGGGACTGGGGGAGTGGCTCACAAGACCATCCGAAAAACTCTGAAGGATTTTTTTTCCATAGGGAGCAAACTGTGTGGCCAGAATTTGCATGTCTCCCCTCCTTTGTGAATTTTCTTGATCACAAATGATACTGTTGGGCTCCAAGGAGTCTTGTTTAAACACCTACAGAGTCAGTCATTGACCCACTTTCTGCTTACTTGCCGGCAGAATCCCACTGTACCATCTATTGGAAGAAACTCAAAACTGGGTGATATTTCACAGTATCAGAACATTTACACACAGTAGAAATTTAAGGATAGCCTGACTTACTCTTATGCATAAGGTACAGTTGTTATATTTGTCGTATTAATGAACCAAGCACTTATGCAAGAGACTTGATATTGATTGTGTTTATTCACAAAACTCCCAAGACTCAGCAAGTCTAAGGTAGCTACAGCAACAGAGCCAATTAAGATGTGGATGTCTTTGTTTTCACGGGAGGTTCTTAACATTGTATTCTGCATTTCCTGCTAGACCTTTCAATATCATAATTTGGTTTTACAGAAATAACTTGATGCTAAACATAAGTATAGGATCAAAATGTGGAGGATGGACTTACCTGTTATGGAAAATTTCTACTCATCAACTAAAGGTGGTCTTCACTATTTATTCAGCAGGTGTTTGCCTGAAAACTTGTGTAAGGAATTGTATTTTTTTTTCATTGAATTCTGTTTAGTCTTATTTAGGGAAGCTGGCTATTCAGAGAGAATAATCGGAGTTTGATCTCTGTAAAATGAAAGCTTACTCTCTAATTAAGATGTGTAGTCAGTCCTGTTTTTTCACGTAGTGTTTACTTGGTGATTATAAGAAAAGTATCTGAATCAAGTTTCAGCTTGAAATGTTAGATATTATGTTTATTCCTTGAAATGTCTACCTGGGGATTACTTTCTCCTGCCAGCTAGTATTTAGAGATCTTTTTAAGCAAATGAGGTTTGTGAACTACAAAGAACAGAAATGAAGTGTCACATTGGTTCATTGAAAGGAACTGTATAATGGATGGACAGGAGCTTGTTGATCAAGATGGATTAGCATGGAATTAGACATCGGACAATTCCCAGGGCACTTTGTCTACATGAAAAGTTGAAAGGGGAGGCTCCATGGAAATAGCTTGAGGGGAAAAGGGTGTTATGGATCTTTCAGACTGCTCACATTTCTTTATTTTGAGGGGAGTGCATGGTAGTACACACAGACTGAAGGCAGGAGGAGACGGGGACTTCAGAGGATGAGATGGTTGGATGACATCACCGACTCAATGGACATGAGTTTGAGCAAACTCTGGGAGATGGTGAAGGACAGCGAAGCCTAGTGTGGTACAGTCCATGAGGTTGCAAAGAGTCAGACATGACTGAGCGACTGAACAACAACAATATGTCTTAAATTGCTTGTTACTTAAACATTTTTTTTTTTTCAAACCATTTTTATGTCTGTTACCACCGATTTGGTCCCTCTTCCATCTTTGAAGAAAACAGAATGAACATTATTATCTCCATTTTGCAAAGAGGAAACTGAGTTTCAGTGATTTGCCCAAGGTAGAGCTGAAACTTGAAGCCAGCTTTTAAATCTTCAAGTCCAGCTTCTTTTACCAGGAATAGGGTGATGCTCTAGAGTGATACACACTGATATCTTCCTTTGTCTATATTGCTAAATTGTAGAGAATAAAGCTTGTGGGCTTAATGTGTAGAACTTAGTTGTGGTCTGCAGGAATGGTAAAGCACTTTGCTGGCAGTTGCCAGAGCAACCATCTTGACCCCAGCCTACTTACCTCTTCCTGTCAGCACGATGCCTCTTTCCTCCTGTGGGTTACTTTGTGGTTACTCTGTCCTCTCTCCTTCCACTGTGGTTGAACATGCTACTGAAAGGATCATCTGTCATCCCAGCCACTTAATTTATAGTGAAGGATGAGTGGGGTCACATCATCTTAAAGCCAATAAATCAGGCCAGTAACAGCCATCCAAAGCACAGTAAATCAGAGATGGGGTACCATAATGCTGTGTGCCACAGCTGGGTTAATTGGATCAGTCTTGATAAGCTCCACTTTAGACAAACGGAATAGTGTTGGCAATGAGAACCTTAACAATTAAAGGAAAAGTAATGACAAATAATCATTAAGGAGCAGGAAAAACACAAAATGGAGATATTAAGACAAAGAAGGGAAAGAGTTTTCTTCTTCCATCATCAATCAAAGAATTACTGTTACTTAATTGGATTTTGAAAGGTGAAGGGGTAATTGGGAAGCAAGTTGACCTGAAGCTCTGAAACTTGTTCCTCTGTGATCTTTCTCTTTTTAATGAAATGAACTCTGAAAAAACCTGAAGTACAGGAGAAATGAGAATACACAAATTACTACTATTACTAAAATCACACATTGAATAAGTAGCCAAAATTGACTAGGTGACACACAAAACATAAGCCATGAAATATTATTGAAAATCTTACAGTGTAAAAGAGAGATTCCGAACCTTTTTTTCCACATTCTTAACTGGTTATTCCTGATAGCTCAGTTGGTAAAGAATCTGCCTGCAATGCAGAAAAACCCAGTTCAATCCCTGGGTTGGGAAGATCCCCTGGAGAGGGGAAAGGCTACCTACTCCAGTATTCTGGCCTGGAGAATTCCATGGACTGTGTAGTCTGTGGGGGTCCCAAAGAGTCAGACGCAACTGAGTGACTTTCAGTTTCAAATGGTTTTTTATATTCACTTCACACCACTAAAAATTGAATACCTCTCCCATATGTCTACCATTATTAGCAATTATATGGCAAAGGAAACTGAAAGACTAGTGTTTTCATGCAAAAAGGTAGCCTTATTTGAGGTGATGAGACTTACAGATGTGATGATTTATACCTGAGAAGCTAGGAGAGGGGCAGAAAGAGAATGGACCAGGCAGTTTTGTGATAACAGTCAGTAAATAGGACATGACCTGTGGACCATGGATTGGATACCAGGGGTAGGGAAGAAAGAGAGAGCATTCTGGCTAGGGCAGTGCCATGAGCAAAACTTAGGAAGCTGAAATGAGTAAGGCACATAAGAGGGCAATATATCCAACTGGCAGTGGGTTTGTACTGGGCACTGATGATATGAAGTTGTGTTATAGATATGGAGGTTGGCAGTTATACATTTGGGGACTTTAAATGATGTATTTTGGGAAGGTAGAGTTGTAGTCGCAAAGACAGGAAACTTGATGACTAATAGACGTGATTACACAGGTAAGTTAATTAACCTCTCTAAGCTGGTAGTTTTCTTACCAAAAAAAAAAAAAAAAAAGAGAGAAGGATAATGATAATGCTGTATCATTAGGTTGTTGTAGAGGATTAAATAAAATAATTTATATAAGGCACTTAAAACACTTGGCATCCATGAATGGTAGCCATGCCATTTTTGATTGATTATTGTCATTTCTTTCCTTAAGACTAAAGTCATCTAGATTGTAAAAAATGGATTGGAGAGGAGAGAATCTGATCAGGATAATAAATTAAGAGGCAGGTAAAATAATGACAATCCAGTGTTCCTAAGAAGGGATAATTCCAAGAGATATTATGAGGAAAGGACCTGCAGAAATTGTGAATCTAGAATATATAGGAGAGAAGAGTTCAAGATGACACCACCATTTAGATGAAGATAGTGTGTTTGAAGTGGCACCCAAGTAACAACCAGTAGACAATGGAAATCAAGGGCAGCTTTTTTTCCAAAACCCCACACCAGCTGTTTATGGTATTTGTGTTTATTCTGCAAAAGGAAAATATCAGGCAGATTGTCACCAGTTTTTTTTCTTTTTGGCATAGTCTACAGGCCTCCTGTGTTTTGAGTACCCTTAGGGCAATGCTCATGTTCCTTATATATTATATATGAAGCTCATTTTGCTTTGAAAAAATTAGCTTTGTCACTGATGAAATGATTGAACACACTGGTTCCCTTTTGTGTCTGCATTTTGGTAACACACTGAACAACAGCCGCGTGCTGTTGAGTTGGAAAAATATATGACCAAGTGTTTGAAAACACCTGATTAGTAAGTCTAACAAGATGGCTAAGGCTGTATTTTTTTATGTTGTCTTTCATTTGTCTTTGAAACTTGAATATGCCTAGACTTGACAAAGAGATTCTGGACTGTATCTATTTAAGATTGTCGAAGATAATGCTTGACAGAACAGCTTATCTGCTCACCGGTGGCAGAAATGCAGTAAATTGTTCAGAGGACTGCCAAGCCATTAGGATACCTTGATAGTGAATGACAGACAAAGTGCTATGACTGGCTCAGAAAAGGATACTTTTTAAGCTATTAGGAGCTAATATCCACTATCAGTGAGCAACTGGGTTAGAGTTCATGTATCTGGATTAATATGCACTGATGGGTAGAGTGAAAAGAAAGGAGCCCCCAAAGTCACAGTGTGAAAGGAGAAGTTAGAAGAAGGTTTTGTTTTATTTGTTAAATATTCTGATATTTGAGTTAATTTAAGATAATTAAGACATAATTTCTAATAAACAGTGAAATCTCTCTCTCTTTCAGCAAAGCTGGCTATAGACATTGATTTGTTTGTTCAGCCAGTATTTACTAAGCATTTCCTCTGTGCCAGGCACTTTGCCAGGGAAAGGAGACAATGTCGAGGAAAAAAAGAACAGGCCTATAGCCTTTAAAATGTGAGTACAGGTGGTTACTTAGGTTTGGAAATATTGTCACTAAATTGACAAGAGTCAGTCTTTCCTTATTTATTCTCTGCCGTCACGCAGCTCCCAGTGAAGGACTCCAAACTCATGGGAGTGGCTGTGTGAACCTGTGCTGTGCTTGGAAAGACAGAGAAAGATCTGGAACTTGAAGGTCATCTACCAATTTATCTGAGCTGCAGATGTGTTCCCTACTGCCGTTCCAACAGGCTGTCTTTTCTGCCTCTCTTAAAGTTCAGGCGTCACTTTGAATAGTGGGGAGAAGGAACATATGGCTGCAATACACAGACATAGAATAGGCGTGCAGTTCACCCCACTTTTTCCTGTCGTAATTGAATTTAGAAAGCAGGTGGCTGACACTTAATTACAGAAGGAAGGTCTTTTAGAGCCATGGCAGAATTCCCTTCACACAAAAATTCTAAAGCTTAAGGTCTAGATGAAAATGAAACCTTGAAGGAAAAATCTGTTTTGGAAAGGCAATAGAGATTATATTACATCTTTTTTGTTTGTCCCTACCACCCTCCAAATCTGATTTGTTCATAAAATTCTCCTCTCAGTCCACATGACTCCAGAACATATGAATAAAATGTGAAGCATTCATACAATCATCTGGGTGCCCTGCTTGCTTGATGACAAAGTTGTGGGAATATGAAGACATTTGCATTTTTCTTGTGTGTTTTATAGATAAAATAAGAAAATGGAATCATGGAGACAGGGATTTCAAAGATTTTTTTTTTAACTCCTTGTTCTGTCCAAGGAGAGACTGAGGGTATTTGTCTAGTATCACATGGCATGTTTTATCAACAATAAAGCTATGATTCATTTTTCTCATGCCAGTCTATGTCCTTCTGAACTCTGCTGCTGGGGATTCCCTGATGGTCCAGTGGTTAGGACTCTGTGCTTCTGTTGATTGCAGAGGATACAGGTTCGATCCCTAGTCAGGGAACTAAGGAAGGTCCCACAAGTTGTGCCATGGAGACCCAGCTTTTAGGCCACATCCTCAGTCTCCTGAGGTAATATTTCATTGAATTGGAAAAATATCTGTCTAGGAAAGAGCAGATCTCTGAACAGGTCACACATGAACCAGAGAGTTCTATAGCTCTTATGTATCTTTGACTATATAATTTATAGTTCAGCCTGTATGTTCCGAAATCAAAGGTGTAGTGTCATCAGCTATGAGCACTCTTGTTTTACAGCTGTCATATGTTTTTGTTTTAAGGAAGGAAAATAGAGGCCGCAGGCCAAATACTGCTACCAATTCTGTTACCTGGCCATGAACTGGGCTGCATTATGGCTCATCTGAAGTATGGGGATAACTAATACCCAGAATGTTCACATGCTATTCCCTCTTTTTAAAATATCTTTCCCAGATTCTTTCCTTTTAAAACAATGTTTTTAAACAATGTATGCTACCTGTATGTAATTTAATATTTAAATATAAGTGCTTCAACCCCTCATCCTACAGATGAGGAAATTTAGCATCCCCTTCACTATCTGAAGATTCTTGGGTGGGGTGGCTTACATTTCTTCTAATCATCTCTGGATTCAGTTTTCTTCTGCTTCTAAATTTATGGTCCCTGATATGCTGTTCCTTTTTTGCACATGGCATCTCATGGCATCTTTCTATTCCCATATTCTCCCAAAGTAATTTTTTCAGGTAAAAAATTATTGGTGGCAATAAATATTTATGATCTCATCCCAGGTCTGTGTACTAGGAGCTTGGCAGTAGCTTAGTTGAATGGTTTTGACTCCAGGTCTCTCAAGAAGTTGCAGTCAAGATGGCAGCTGAGGCTGCAATCATCTGAAGGCTTGACTGAGGCTGGAGGAGTTGCTTCCAAGATAATTCATTCATGTGGGTGCTGGTAGTTCAGCAAGAGGCCCCAGCTCTGAATCCATGGATTCCTCTTTCCTCATGTAGATAAATTCAACCTTCTTTTTCTATTCAGCTATCTAGATCTTGCCCTTAGTGCTTGACCTTTTCTCTGTCTCAAAGGGGCCTAGAAGACTAAATGGGTTAATATGTGGAAGGTTTAGACTTCTTAAGGGAAGACCCTATGAAAATATAAATTTTTATATTTCGTGTGTGCACATCATAAGCTTAATTAACCCTGATAGTTTAATGATTAGACATAGAAGAAAGGAAAAGTATAACTTTTATAAAGATAAGGTTTTTATTTTTAGATTTAGAATTTTCATTCCTTGGTTTAATTTCCCAGAAAAACTGCAGTATCTAAGAACTTGCTGATGATGGGATAGATAAAAAGACCTAAAACCCTTAAGTTTGGGAGGAAATTAGCAGTTTCAATATAATTTTAGTTGTAATGACAGTGTGAGTAGCTTTTTTTTTTTAAAATAAATCTTAATCTTGCAACAATGTGTATTCAGTAAACACTGATAATTTAAAATGTGTTTTGGTTCTCTGAAAGAGCTTTTTTTTTCCAACATATGCACTCATTTACATTAACTGTTTTACTTTTTCTAATTTTTTTGAGACATGAAGATTTTGCCTACAATTTTTGCAGTTGCAGAGAAAACAAATGCTTTAAGTATTTTAAAGATAAATTTTAATTGTGAGTCATTTATACACTTTAAAAACTCTTGAATGAAACTAGTATTCAATATTTTACGATGATATTTAATAAGTTTTAAAACATACTTACAAGGTTCTGTGAATGTAATATAAATAAATGTTAAGATTTGCTTTTTATTTCCCTGGACATGTTGCTATTTCTTCAGTCATTTGACTCCATGATTAATAGAATTGGGAAGAATATTGCAAATGTGGTTTCAAGGGTAGTTTATTTCAAGTAGATATTTAAAAAACAATGAACTTAGTGCTTGAACTATGTGTACCCTTTGCTAGAGAGCCGCAAGTTAAAGCAGCTGAAAACTCAATAGGGAAAAATGAACTGGGTTATACAAGCCTCAAAGGTACAAAGAAATAGAACATTCTTCTCCTATGTACTATCTCTGAACAGAAGTCAAGGAGATTATTTTACTTACGGTTTAATTTAAAGGGGCTTATTTACAATATATATTTATATGATGGTTTGATATGCTTTATTTTTCTGCAGGACTCAGTTACTGGAATTGTCAACTCTACCAATTTATGCACACATTTCTCTTCCACTATGAGCAGACCAATTGTATTACACATTTGTCTGGCTTTCTGTAGTCTTCTACTTCTCAACTTTGCCACACAATGTCTGGCTTTCCCCAATATGGAAAGAAGGGAGATAGTACTTCATGCAGAAAAAGGACAGTCTGAGAGGCTAAACACAGATGACCTAGAAAATGACTCTGTTACTTCAAAGTACGCTCTGGTCTCTGAAGATCCAATGATAGTGTTAGCAGGACCATCAACAATGTCATTAAATAAAGTATTCCCTAGTAACAAAGAAACCCCTCCTATAGGAGCTGGGCTCTTGCAGGCTGATAGTTCTAACGCTTACGCTGCTACTGAGCCAGAGGTTCCGGCAGGGGAAGAAGTGTTCGGTTCTAGCCAGCCAGAGAGAATGTCTCCCAAAAGCCGACCTTCCAAGGCCACGTTAACCAACCCTGTCACATCAGCTGCTTCTCTGAATATTGATGAAAAGGAGGAACCCTCCCGTGGTACCATCATTCAGCCCACTGTGGAAGGAACCACTGAAGCAACACAAGGTTTTCTGAGCTATGTGGATAATCAGTTGTTTGCAACTGAAAGCCCAGAAGGACTTAGTCTGGGGCATTCACCTTTATCCCTTGTGAATACTAAAGAAATGCTAACCACCAGTGCAAGGACTGAGAAATTTGAAGCAAACCCAGAACATAAGACCACTTCTTCTGGTGCTAAGCTCACAGCAGGCACTGAGTCTTCCCAGATGACAGCTGATAATACCCAGGCTACTACCGCCACTAAGCACTGGCTCCCAACCTCTGAGTCCATCCTGAGTGTTGAACCAGAAACAGACAGCCTGCTGGGAGCCCCAGAAGTCACGATGAGTGTCAGCACAGCTGTTGCAGCTGCTCCTGTCATAAGTGATGAGTGGGATGACACAAAATTAGAGAGTGTAAGCCAGATAAAGACCCCAGAGCTTGGAGACAATACAGAGACACAGGTGAGAATGGAAATATCTCAGACAACCCAAGCAACCGATATTGGTATGGAAGGCGTGGAAGGGGGCGAAGCTTTGACAGAGGCTGCAGATGCGACTCTGAAGCTGCCTGAAGTGGAAACACACATGGAAACCACCCTGCCAATGGCACGTGAGGGTGAGAGAGCATCTGATCAGAGTTCCTTTACTCCCACAAGTCCAGTGGGAGGTGCGAAAGTCTCTGTCATGAACCTGGTCCAGGATACTGCGGACTTTGTGGAATCTACCAAGGAGAACAGTGCCATGTCCTTAGAGACCACTGTTTCCATCTCCGAATATGAGTCTGAGGTGCAGCAACCATTGGGAAATAGATTTAAAGGTAAAAGAAAGAAAAATAAGCTTTGTGTAACTTGGAATGTTTCTGTTTGATTTTTTTTAATTGAGATATAATTGAAACATAACACGGTATTAAGTTTTAGGTGGTTTATATTTTTTGTGTGACAGTTTAGAAGTAAATCATCTAAGTTTTAAAGAAAAACGAAAGTAAACAAATAAAAATCCATTTTGTATAAATGTATTTGTATAAAATACATCCAACTATAACTACTGCATGTGGACCAGTGGTATTTAACTGGGAATAATTTGTCATCCCCTCACCCCCGTAATTTGACTTACATACAGCATGAAGTAATCACCACAGTAAGTTTAGTGAACATCCATCATCTCATATAGATACAAAACTAAATAAAAACCTTTTTTCCTTGTGATGAGAGTTTTCAGGGTTTACTCTCTTAATATTCATATATAACATATGGCAGTATTCACTGTATCTGTAATGTTGAACATCTCGAGTACTTATTTGTACCTTTTGATTACCTTCATCCAATTCCCCCTTCCACCACCCCCTGCCACAAATCTGATAATTTTTACCACAAATCTGATCTCTTTTTCTATGGTGTTTGTTTTGTTTTTGAAGTATAACTGACCTACAATACTGTGTTAGTTCCTAGTGATTTGATATTCTGTACATTGCAAAATGATCACCATGGTAAGTCTAGTTACCACTTGTCACCATACAAAGATGTTACATATATATTGACTGTATTCCCCACAGTTTACATTTCATATCCTTGACTCATTTATTTTGCAACTGGAAGTTTGTACCTCTTAATCTCCATTACCTATTTCTGGAGACATTTTTGATTGTCACAACAGAGGGCATCTAGTGGGTAGAGGCCAAGATGCTGCTAACATCCTACAGAGCATAGCACAGCCCCCAACAAAGGTTTATCTGAGCCAAGGTGTCAGTAGCTCTGAGAAACCCTGATATAGATTAATATTTTTCAAACCTTGTATTATGAAAATGTATAAATATATGTAAGAAAATGTGAAAAAAATAGCTATATGTTTAAATGGTATAATCAACAACATCAGATACTTGTTTACACATTGTTGTAAAAAATACTCACATCCCTGATATTACCAAAAAGCCTTGGGTAAATATTTATCTCATAGTATTAACTATATGAGTTCTTTGACTTTGTTTTCCCAAAAAGAAACTCATCTAGAAATAAGTGGGAAAACCCCTCCACAATACAGATAAATCCTCTCTGCTGGCTTGATTCTGTACCTTCTACTTCCTCTTGGCCTCTACATCTGTGAATGTTATGAGATGTCAACCCTTGCATTTGTTGCTGATGAGTGACGTTTTTCTTTGATTGTGTGTAGTTGGTCAGACAACAGCATGGGGAAGGAAAAACTTAGTGTAATGGGCATATGCTCATTCTAAATTGTTTTGGAATATGTACAGCTGTTACTTCAGCTAAGTAGCCTAATTAATGGAAAATATCAAATTAGTAACATGTTTTATAAAGTGTTATGGAGATTGAATTAAAATGATAAAAAATTGAATTTTACATATCCAACCTATTTTTTTTAAAGACTGTAAGACCTAGTATACTGCAAGTTTTCATAGAAGCTTCCCCAAACTATTTTGTAAGTTGGTTTTTAAATTTCATTAGAAAAGTTGAGTCCAAATGACCAGGATGATATTAGATATGACCGAAAAGAAGTTTACTTCAGTTCTCCATAATACTTTAAGATATTCCTGGAGCATTAAATCACATAGTCGCAGATAATTTACTGCACAATTGAATCCATGATTCTTATATACTAGATTTGCCTTAGCTTCTACTAGTGTAACTTAAAAAGAAAATAAATTTGGCAATTATCTGATTTTTAAAAAAATTATAGAATATGCTCCTTACTTAGTCATAATTGCCTCACTTAACTACAATATTTTAACAGGCAGCTTCTTTTTTATTTCTAGCACATAGAACAATATATGGCACATAGTAGGTACTCAATAAGTATCTCTTTGTTGAATGAGTAGATGAAGATAGAGAACCATCCAGACTAGAATTATGCAATCTGCCTGCCTGCCTTGTCCAAATTAATCAAAAAGCTTCTAAGTACTCTTGGTAGAGAGAGAGAGAGGAATGTCAAATAATTCCTTTCAATCTTCACTTTTTTGGTTGTTCCATAGTGTTAAAAATAATGTGAAACATTGAGATTATTGACGACGGTACTGAGAGAATAGTCAAAATGTTTGTCTGCGCATTTCCTGGTGATTACAAGTGCTTTTCAGAAGTCAGCCACTTAAGTGCCCATCATTTTAGGGCCCAGGGACTGCTTAGCACATTCTGTTCTTCAGGGAACACAGTGATTTCTTGGAGTTTTTGGGTATTATGAGTTGATGAGGATCCTGGGGTTAGAGTCAGTCCTCGGATTCATCAGCTTCTTCAGCTGTTCACTTGGAGATCAGGTTTTAGGGGACTTCCCTGGTGGTCCAGTGGTTGAGATTCCATGCTTCCACTGCAGGGGGCGCGGGTTTGATCCCTGGTTGGGGAACTAAGATCCCACATGCTGTGTGGTGTGGCCAAAAAAAAAGATCAGGTTTTGAAAGTAATCTATAATAATTGTTGCATCTATTTTTTTCTATAGGAACTGGAAAGAATGAGAGATGTGGAGAAATTTTGAATGTTACTTTAAAAATTCCCATTACTGTTTCTAGCTTTTACTCTGTCTTTAACAGCATTCTCTTATTTGAATTGCTTTGCCCTTTTTATATTTCTTACTGTTTTGTGAAACTGTGACCATAGAGTGAACATTTATTTGGACATATTTTTTCCTTAGAAGTGTTCATTATGCTTTCAAAAATGAGGGCAACATGGAGAATGCATACAGCTTTAAATGGTAAAGCTATGTGTTATCTTTTTATGGTAAATAGAGCATTGTCCTAGATGCTGAAGATACTAGTGTTATTTCAGAAAAAAAGAAAAAACTTAAATAGTGGCACAAAGAGCAAATATGAAGCACATGTAAGGTTGTCTTACAGCCAGGTATATCAGTCCTTCAAGTAGAAAAATCTCCAGTTCAAAGAAAAAATAGCCTAAACTGATTGGGGACCAAGAAATGGAAATGCTTGTACTAAAAAAAATATACAAACACTATTTTAAAGCAAATAATTTCTGAGGAGAAATGTTTTTAAGTAATAGGAAGAACAGTGATGTCATTAATAAAAACTATGAAAAAACCTTTCAGCTGCCTTTAAGGATGCTATTTTTTATTACATATGGTACTGTGCTGAGTATCTAGAATCACTGTTTAAAAAAAGAGAGAGGATAAAGTCTTCTAGAAATTATGTTTTCCTAGAGGCTCAGTATTTGAAATTTCCAACATAACTTCTCCCTAACAAGGGGACAAATATTAACCCTTATAAATAGTCTGTAATCTAAATAACTATAAATAGTCTTTAGTAATGTATTTGGGGGGATTATAATGTTGTAAAGAAAGTGGACCTGCGATAGATATGTCTTACCCCACAGGTGTATTTCATTCTTTTTCATGTTGAAAAGCAAATGCAGATCTTCTACACAGGCTACTCTAAGTTATTCCTTGGGCAATGGCAAGATTTCCTTTCTCATGGCTGAATAATGTCCTCTGTGTGTGTGTGTGTGTGTGTCTCATCTTGTTTATCCATTCATCTGTTGAGGGATAAGTGCAGTTAGCACAGTGGTTAAGAGGGCTAACTATGTAAACTTAGTCAGGTTCCTTAGCTTCTCTACACCTAAGTCATTTGTAAAATGAGGTAATACTAGCTGACATTTATTGAATACTTACCAAGCACTGGGTGTGTACTAAGTGTTTTACACATGTTATCTAATTTAATTTTTTAAAAACTCTATGGGGTAGATACTATTATTATTTCCATTTTACAACTGAAGGAAGCTCAAGGTCCAGAAACATTAAGTAATTCATTCAGAGTCACATAGATAGAAGATGGCTGAATCTGAATTGATATTCAGGCAGATTGGATTTGGAGCCTGTGTTCTTGGCCACTATGATATATGGCTTCCATGGAATGATATTAGTACCTTCCTCCCCTTACATATGGAAGGATAAGATAATGCTCATCATGTGCTTAGCAGTATGTGTGTATGGCACATAATAGAAACTCACTAAACATTAGTTATTGTAACTAGTATTCCTTTAATTCAAAATGCCAACTTCCTGTCCCCTTCAGGGATGCAAATGTGAATATTAATATATATAAATGCTTCTGAGAATTTTTGAACTTAGTTCTGTATAATGTTTCCAAATAAACTGATTATGTTGATGTTCATAAGGGGAAACTTAACTGTTGATTTCTTGTTTTATATTTTATTTTATGTGTTTTGTATTATTGTCTTTATCTCTGTCTTAGATTGATTCACCACTTCTTAGATTGATTCACTACTCCTGAAAACAGCAACACTGAAAACTTTTATTTACTGGCAGTTCATTTCTGAGCCATCCCTTCTTGCTTCTCATTCCCTGAAATGGCAGTCTGCTTTTCTTTAAATTATTAATTATATAGTGACTTTTTTAGGTATAGGGATTTAGTCTGTTTAAAAATGTTGTTTCTTGCCTTTTAAGACATCATCACTCAAGAGATGACAACAGCTGTTCAAGCAGCAGAAGCCACTGTATCTTTGGTGACGCAGGAACAGCAGGTTTCTACCCTGGAGGTCACCAGAGGCGCGGAGGAGACCAAGGGAGGGAGGGAGTTGTCCTCTGCCACAGCGGATGCTCCTGGTGTTACTCAGCTGTCGAGAAGATGGAAGCCTCTGGCCACTGTGGTTTCAACGACACCCATCCCTGTCTCTTTCGCAGTTACTCCTGCTGTGGAAGGTCTGTAACAGAGGGGATTGAACTCAGCGTTTTGGGGGTGGATTTTCTGAGTTGATAAGGAATACAATGAGTGAGGCAAATGGCCTGGGGGTGAAACCAGCAAGAACCTGGGGTATGAAACCAGAAAAGACCTGGGTTTGTATCCCAGCATTGGTCCTCACTAGTACTGTGGCTTCAAGAAAGTTTCTTAATGTCTCCAAGCCTTGGTTTGTTCATCTTTAAATAATGCCTACCTGTCTTATAGGTTATTTTCAGAGTTTTAACAAATGTATACAGAGAACTTTCTATTACTATGTAGGAGACCCTCAGATGCTCTGAGATCTTAAGGACAGTGAGGTTTTTGAATCTGAGTGGTCATCAGAATCACCTGAGAATTACAAAAATCATTATTATTATTATTTAGTTATTTATTTGGGGGCTTCATGTCTCTGTTACATCATTGACCTGAGTATTAGGTTGGCAAAAAAATTTGTTTGGGTTTTTCCATGACATCGTCTAAAAACCCGAGCAAACTTTTTGGCCAGCCCAGTAAATCCTACTTTTATTTATTACCTGAGTTATCTTTGACAATGTAATAAATACCTTCTGATCCTGCATACCTGCTTCTCTCTCCACATAACCCTTAGGATCTTGTCAGTAACCTACAGGTAACCCCATGGTCCTTCCCATCTAAATCCCTTCCTCCTCTGTTAACCATTAACCTGGATCTTCATTTCCTTGGCTTCCTTTTTGTTTCATTGTGTCTGGATGTACTCCTGATATTATACATTTAAAAGTTTTAGTTTTTTACTTTATATAAACAGTATTGTGCTGTGGATAGCCTTTTGGGGACAAACTTTTTTTTTCCTTTCTCTTCTATGGCTACTATTTATTTACTGTGGTTCTTTTGGTTTGACTGCTTGTAATATTGCTCTATAAAAATATATCACAGTTTATTTACTCCATCTTCACCCAGTCTTTTCTAGTGATTTGCATTTGGGTCATTTACAGGTTTGGCTATTGTGAACATGGCTGCCATGAATATTCTTTTACATACTCTCCATTGCATGTGTGTAGGAGATTCTCTTGGGTATATATGTAGGAATAGGGCATATGAATATTTGACTTTAGGAGGCAATGCCTAACTGCTTTCCAAAATGATTGCTTCCATTTATACTGCCAACAGCAATGTATATGCTAATCTGTGGACCCATGTCCTGGAAGCTTTCACAAATGGTTTCTCAGGCTTCATCACCAAGGAGGTTCTGATTAAGTTAAGTTGGGATATGCAGAAAGCATGAAAATCAACATTTCAAAATTACCTCAAAAGATTATGATGATCAACCAAGCTTGGAAAAATGCTGCTCTTCTAGAGCTTCTAGGTTTGGGGATACCTGGGGCTAATTTGGCTGCTTTAAAATTGAGCATATTCCAGACACAGATCTAAACTTTTACTCTTTGACTTGACTTTTGAAAGTTATATTCTCATGCTAACTCGCTTCAGTTGTGTCCAACTCTCTGTGACCCCGTGGACTGTAGCCTGCCAGTCTTCTCTGTACTTATGACTCTCCAGGCAAGAATACTGGAGTGGGTTTCCGTGCCCTCCTCCAGGAAATCTTCCCAACCCAGGGATTGAACCTATGTCTTATGACTTTTGCATTGGCAGGCAGGTTCTTTACGTCACCAAAGTCATCTTTGGTGTATATTTAAATAAATTTTGTTAAATGTTCTATCTTTAGTAATAGGTTATATTGTTGTGGTTTAGCCACTAACTTGTGTTTGACTCTTTTGGGACCCTATGAACTGTAGCCTACCAGGCTCCTCTGTCTGTAGGATTTCCCAGGCAAGAATACTGGAGTGGTTGCCCTTTCCTTCTGTAGGAAATCTTCCCGACCCAAAGATCAAACCCGTGTCTCCTGCTTGGCAGATGAATTCTTTACCACTAAGTCACCAGGGAAACCCCAATAGGTTTTATAAAATCCTATAAAATCCATAATATTGTCAATAGAATAAATGGAAGATTAAAATTTGAAACCAGAGTTCTTATTTGAGGTAGTGTATTTTTCCTGGAAGATAAGTATTTGCCTTGGGTAGCTGAATTGATGCAGTGTGGGAGATGGAACTGGTCTAAGTGCCAAACCTATTGTATATGAGATACTGATTTCATTAGTCATTTCTTGCTTACAGAGTAAAAGCATATATTTAAATATATACATTTCTCATTCGGATCATCTTTGGTCAAGTCGTATCTCTTGTGTTCGGCAGACCTAATGGACACAGTCACGGGGCCGAATGAGGAGCTGTTCACACCAATTTTGGGTTCTCCAGTGACGCCCCCTGGAATAACGGAGGAGGCACCCAGCACTTCCCCAGCACTTGCTGATCCTGAGGCATCTTCTGAAAGAAGAACTGCGGCTCCATCCTTTAGCTATGTCAACACAGCTGCCTCCTATGGCCTGGACCAGCTTGAATCTGAAGGTATCAATGCTTTGAAGGGGATCTTTTCTAGGACAGATACAGTGAGTCACTGAGCAAATGTTGTTTTTGAGAAAAGATCAAGGAGAAGTGTATTCAGTCTGTAGTGTTGGTGAGGGGTCAGTAGACTGTGGCCCAGCCAAATCCAGGCTGACATCTATTTTTGTATGACAAGCTCAGATTGATGTTTACATTTTCAAATGATTGGGAAAAAAAAAATCAAACGAAGAATAGTATTTCGTGAGATGTTAAAGTTTTTATAAAATCGAAATTTCAGTGCTCCTAATTATAGCTGTGTTGGAATGCAGCCATATTTGTTCATTTGTGTGTTGTCTGTGGTTATTTATGTGCCAGTGTGGCAGAGCTGAGTGGTTGTGACAGAGACTAACTGCCCACAGAACCCAAAATATTTATGGGATGGCCCTTGCCTGAAAAAACTCACTGACCCCTGCTCTCCATCAGTAACTCACAATTATGGTTGAACGTTAGAATCACCTTGGGGAGTTTTTAAAGGAATCTAATACCCGAGTCCTTCTCCCAATGATTCTGATTCAGTTGGGATGAGATCTGGCATCAACATTTCCAAGAGTTTCTTGAGATGTGCAGGCTGAGTTGAAAAAACTGGTTTAAATGGAAAACTTGAGTTTCCCCACTGGATTTTCTTGGGCAAAAATTTTAATGTGGATTATATTTTTGTGACAGTGCTCTGGTGGTTAATGCTGGGTCATTCTCCCTTAATTATATCTCTGGGTTAGATGTTCCACTTTTTGGAGATGGGCAGTCTTCTCACCTCTTAAGGCTGAGAAATTCATGCCAAATTTTACTTTCCAAGACATTGGCTTTGAGCATGAAAAATATGCTTGGGGTACAGCTGCACATCCACAAATGAGAAAACTGGAGATATAAACAAAGGTCGTGTAATTAATCAGCACTTTGGCAGGTGAACAGCTCCTGGCTAGACTGAAAAATGCCCAGTGATTTGTAAACTAATCTTGGATGTAGGTAAGCTCTTGGGCACTAAATTAGCCATGGGTTTGAAGCATTGAAGACATAGGGTGTGCTGTTATTTTATATTTTGTCTACTCTGTAACAGGGAAGGTGGTTCAGCCAGGTTTTCAGCAGGCTCTATTGCAGACTTTCAGGGTAATACTGGTAGTTTTCTGGCAGAGAAACGTGACATTTTAGGAGGAATGTGAATTCCATGGAGTGCTGGTTTAAGAAATGGATCAAAGCAAGCTCAGAGGCTAACAGCTCTTGCTCTCCACATTAAGATAAGAACTTGGAATGTAGACTCATATTAGCTGTCTGCCCTCCTTGATGCCATCTGGAAAGACCAGGTTTCCCCAAATTAACCAGAGTTACAGATGACAGCTTTCCCGGCAGGGCTCATTGAATCAGAGGAAAAAAATTGGATTTGTGAATAATCCATACTTGTGAAACTGCAATAATTTTCTAAATTTAGTTGATGATGGAAGTTGTATTGAGATGTGTGAGAATTTTCTTAACTTGCCTAAGATGTCCTGGAGTTTTAGTGCTTTTCTTCTACACGATTCAGTTCCAGCTTCTTTTTGAGAATATATTTTGTCAGTTTTTATCTAAGCTATGATCCTTGTCAAGGCTTTGAAAGATGTTTTTGGCTTAAAAATATTCTTTCTGCTACATTGTTGGGCTTAAGACAAGATTTTGAATAAGCACACCTTTTCTCCTAAGTACCAGGGAGTACAATTTTTATATTTAATTAGTATGCATTAATAATGTCATAATTAGTTTTATGCTGGTCTGTCAAACCCTCCGAAAGCAGAAGTGACTATACTTATTAAACTGATAAATCAATAGATGCCTGGAGGCCTCCATTTTCAATGCATGCTTTTCCACCTTGTCCAGGAATGTAAGTGCAGCTTGAGGCTCTGACTGGGTGAAGTATTTTAATTTTTCCATAGCAATGGACCCAGGGGAGGATAGTTTATTTTTACCTAGAACAGGATCATGTGAGGTGAAGTTGTCTACCTTTCAAATCTGAATCTCTGTGATGTGTTGATAAATGACAGACAATTCTCCAGTTTAATGTGTGTGTTTATTTAATTGTTATTAAAAAGTCTCTATATAGTTATTTGAATACCTCCCTTCCCACATGGGGACATGAACATTTCTCCAGAGAATGGGGTATTTATCTCAATGAGATATAACGAGAGACCTGCGCATTTTAGACACCGTATACCCACAAAGCAAAAAATTCCGAAGAAATTTATGAATGTTTACCCTTTAAGGGATAGTCATGGCCCAGATGAACGTAAAATTCATTTCTGCTTGGTACCGTCTTGTCTTTTCCTTTATATTGCTACAACGTGATGACCAAGGGTGTGTATCGTTTTCTAGGACGGCTGTAACAGAGTACCTCAAACTGGGTGATTTAAACAACAGACATTGTTCTTTTGCAGTTTTGGAGCCTTGTAGCCTGAAATCAAGCTGTAGGCAGGGCTGTGCTCCCTCCAAAGCCTCTGGATGAGGGTCATCCTTGCCTCTTCCAGCTTCTGGTCCCTCAGGCATTCCCTGGCTTGTGGCAGCAGAACTACAGCTTCTGCCTCCTTCTCCACATCTCCTTCCTTTATGTTTCTGTGGCCAGATTTCCCTGTCTTATAAGGACGTCAGCCATTGGGTTAGGACTCACCCTACTAACTACATCTTAACTTGATTACATCTGCCGGTACACTATTTCCCAATAAGATCATATTCACAAGTGTTTGGATGAGGAATTAAACATATTTTTCACACCATGGTGGGGTGGGGAGGTGTGGGGGCAGGTGCACAATTCAACTTGTAATAGTAGGTCTGCTTCTGAGGAGTTTTCCAGTTGGCTCTGAAGGCAGAACACCGCCTTGAGAGGTATGCACTGGTAGAGTGGGAAAGTTTGGTGTGTTTTACATTTCTCAAGCATTGAAGAAAGCCTGCTTCTTTAAGTGCATAGTGCCCTGTGCCTATTTCAATAAGTCTTTTACCTTGACAGCAAAAATGCAGTTTGAGTTTTGAAGGATAATGGTTTATCTTTACTTCTCTGTAATTTTTAAGGGAATAATGCTTTCAGGATGATAAAAAGTGCATTATACTTATCTCAGGCATAATTCTACTAGGGCTGTATTCAGCATCTTTGGAATATAAACATAACAAAGAGTTCTAACTTTTAATTCAAAATTGGATAATAGCAAAGCTTCCCAGGTGGTGCTAGTGGTAAAGAATGCCCTTGCTAATGCAGGAGACTTAAGAGAGGCAGATTTGATCCCTGGGTCAGGAAGATCCCCTGGAGGAGGGCACAACAACCTACTCCAGTATTCTTGCCTGGATAATCCCACAGACAGAGGAGCCTGGAGGGCTATAGTCCATAGGGTCACAAAGAGTTCACGACTGAAGCAACTCAACATACATAGTATAAATATATATATATATATATATATATATATATATATATATATATATATATACACACACACACACACACACACACATATACATATATATATGCACATATATATATATACACATAACCTAATTTTTGAACATGGATCTCTGTTTAGGTTGATAACATTTTTTGGTTGAATATTAATGTCTTTCTCTGCTCCAAAATGGCAGCTTAAAATTTCTGATTGCTTATGAAAACCTACTTGGAATATTTTCATTTGGGTTAGCTGTTTTTAAAATATTTTGAGACTAATATCAAATGAAGTAGAAATTTCATTATTTCTTACCAGAAGAAATTCTACTTTATGTATTTTAGAAATCCAACTGAGGATATATAAACAAATCAAACTTATTTTGTTGTTGTTCAGTCACTTAGCCATGTCCGACTCTTTGCAACCCCATGGACTGCAGCACGCCAGGCCTTCCTGTCCTTCACTGTGTCCCAGAGTTTGCTCAGACTCATGTCCATTGAGTCAATGATGCCATCCAACCATCTCATCCTCTGTTGCCCTCTTCTCTTCCTGCCCTCAATCTTTCCTAGCATCAGGGTCTTTCCTAGCTGACAATGAGTCGGCTCTTTGCATCAGGTGACCAAAGTATTGGAGCTTCAGCTACAGCAATGAATATTCAGGGTTGATTTCCTTTAGGATTGACTGGTTTGATATTCCTTCTGTCCTCGGGACTCTCAAAAGTCTTCACCAACACCACAGTTCAAAAGCATCAATTCTTTGATGCTCAGCCTTCTTCATGGTTCAACTCTCACAACTGTACATGACTACTGGAAAACTTATTTTGGCCTTTCCTATATTTCCACAGAAGATGGAAATTCATCTGTACTGTAAAACTGTAACAATAGTTCTGTAGGGTGGAAGATTGTGGCTTTAATAGTTCAATACTATTATTCATACCAGGTACTAGGTTTTAAGAACATGTGGGAAATAAAAGAATAAACATGAAGGTTTCTCAGATGTTGTGATTAAGGTTTTGGTAGTCCTCCCTCACATCCCCAGCACTTCCTCCCATAATGTCTAGAAGCCAATACCTGGGCTTCCCAGCTAGTGGGAAATGGGAAACTGCTTGGTGCTCCCCATGGTGCTGACGGACAGACTTGGGAACAGGGTGAATTTGCTTGGACTCTCCCAAGATGAGCCTGTAAGCTTATTGCTTTTCTACAAGAGAAGAAACTCCAGTGTCTTTGATCTAGAGAATGTGAATTCTTGATTTGACTGGTCCTGTTTACTGTCTTTCTATAGGTATAATAGACTGAGTATTGGGACTGTAAAATCCTATGCCCTTATTCCAGACAATTCCCATTTCCTTATCTGTTTCAACACGCCTGTTTATTACAGAGTTTATAGAACAAACTCATAGTAATTGATGGAGAAGGCAATGGCAACCCACTCCAGTACTCTTGCCTGGAAAATCCCTTGGATGGAGGAGCCTGGTAGGCTGCAGTCCATGGGGTCACTAAGAGTTGGACACGACTGAGTGTCTTCGCTTTCACTTTTCACTTTCATGCATTGGAGAAGGAAATGGCAACCCACTTCAGTATTCTTGCCTGGAGAATCCCAGGGACGGGGGAGCCTGGTGGGCTGCCATCTATGGGGTCTCACAGAGTCAGACACGACTGAAGCGACTTAGCAGCAGCAGCAGCATAGTAATTGATGTGCAGGGGAATTACTCCCCCCTTTGTATGTGTGATGCATGTTATATGTAAACATATGGCATGTTACTTTAAAAATATATATAAAGAGGTTTTTAATTCTAGTTTCCAATAGGAAAACTGTGTTTAATTTTTTAGTATCTTGATTAAAAAACGAGACCAAATATATCATTTAACTTCAGTTGTCTCTTTTCTGACAGCTTTTCCCTTGTTTTTCGAAGACCATTTTGACTGTCCTTATATTTAGGTTTTGAAAGATTGTCTTTTTGACGTCTTTTCCCAGCAAGGCAGCGCGCGTGGGGCAGAAGGCTCTCGTTGCTCTCTCACTTGTTGTTTGATCTATGTCAGTGACAATCCATTTTCCTCCCTTCATGAATAGTTGTGTGTGCACATCTGTGTGTGTATGTGTTTAATTTCATGGATGTTTTTTCCACAGTCCTCTGAGGGCATTTCCCATATATATGTATATATTTGTGGCACCTCTTAATTTCCTCTGCTGAAGTGATAGTGATATTCTCTCTCCTCTCTTATCCGGAATTCTCAGTTACGCCTCGTCCTAGGATTCTCTCTATAATAACATAGGAATTTCAATAACATAGGAATTTCAGGAGAAAGTCATGTTTGAAAAGCATGCCTTTGTCTAGATGACATATCTTTTGGCAGTGTGGGGGACCTCGTAATTGGTACTGAAATCAAGATGCATAGTTTCTTTCTTTTACTGGTAAATCAGAAATGAATGGGGAAATGCATTCTTTAAGCAGATTGTGGAGAAACCTGAGAGATATTTTTCGTTAATAGCTCCATTGAGGATTCTTAAGAGCTCATGTAATTTTTATGAGAGAAATGTTTGCTCTTCACCTGCACTTTAATTCACAAAATCAATTTTTTTTGGCCTTTCCAGTATGCACTTCTTTTCAGAGAATATTTTCTTATTATTTTGTCAATCCTCAAATAACTTTTCAATTCAGAAAGCAGCTAGAATGGATGAATGAGAAAGTCAAAGAGGAGTCAAAGATCTCATTTCAAGGCCACGTTTATGAAGCCAAGTTTATGTGATTTATTTTTGGGAGCTGTTATGTGGGTATAATATTAAAGATCCAGTAGAGTGTTGTAAATTTGAACTGTCCACTGTTACTTGTGATACTGTAGTATGAGGTTAAGGAGGTTCATACTGCTTTTCACTCTGGTCGTGTTAAGAATGAATACAAATTTTGGCTTTTCTTCTTGAAAATACTTTGGATATAATTTTGCTTCAGTAACAGGCAATTTCAGTCGTTGATTACCTGTTATGGTAAGTCACTTCGTTGGGTTGTCCTGAAATCATCATACATTCTCTGGCATTTATGCTAGGTCTCTGTTCTTAAGTACTTGTGTGCTCTGTAAGCTAGTACAGTAAATTACTCAGCACTCAGATTAGTCAACATATGTCTGCTCTTAATGTTCACATAACCAGTGGTATTTCAGAAATAGTTAAAATCACAATAATATGATATGTTACCATAAAACTTTGCTACAAATTCTGCTGTTGAAGTAAGATAACTAATATTCACTCTTAAGTTTTTTGGTTTGCTTTCTTATCATAGGGCATTTATTTATTGATATAGTCACAGTTAAGTAAACAATGTTATAAAATTGATTCTTCCCATTTTTTTTGTATCTTTGTTGCTCAGCACCATAAAGTTACACTGCTTGGTAAAACTCACTCTTAGATACTTAACAAAATTTCATATAATGGTTCATGATGACAAAAGCATTTAGCTTTGTACATATTCAGAGGTTTTGTTTGTTCATTCATTTATGTGTATACTTAAGTATTTGGTGATTCAGATAATAATAATAAGTAGATTTTGTATAAATTTTAGTGTAAGAGTTATGATAAATACATAAATAACAGATACACAAGGTAGAAGATGGGAAAGGATCACAAAAAAATTACAAGAGGCTTCTCTGGTGGTTCAGTGGCTAAGACTCTGCACTCCCAGTGCAGGGGGCCCACGTTTGATCCCTGGTCAGAGAACTAGATCCTACATGCTACAGCGAACATGGAAAATCCTGCTTGCTGCAGCTAAGATCCGGTGCAGCCAGATAAACAAACAAACAAAAAGCAATCCGACAACAACAGCAACAAAACAATTATAGAGAAAGGACTGTGGAAGTTAGGAGAGAGAACTTAGCCCTAGCTTAGAGAAATACAAAATTGCTATTTATGCTTCAGAGTCGTGTGTGTGTGTGTTTGTGTGTGTAGATTTGTGTGTATGTATGTGTAAATATATGTATATGCTCATCATTCTTTTGATATTTATAGAAAAGTAAGTGGTAGGAGATCCAAAAGTGTGGAATACATTGTAAGAGGTGGTGGATTGTCCTTTATATATCACGCATGCCACACTACCATTCAGTTATTTTATGGGTATATGATCAAGCATATTTCTATAATTTTAGCTTGCTGGTTAAGTGAATTCTTTCTTTTTTATTCTCCCAGTTTTATTGGGATATAACTGATATGCAGCACTGTGAAAATTTAAGGTGTACAGGATGGTGACTTGACTTACATATAATGTGAAATGATTACAATAAATTTAGTGAACATCCACCATCTTATGTAGATACGAAATAAAAGAAAATGTTTTTATCCTTGTGATGAGAACTCTTGGGATTTACTCTTTTAAAAACTTTCATATATATCATGTACTAAGTTGCTTCAGTCGTGTCCGCCTCTTTGTGATCCTATGTATTGTAGCCCTCCAGGCTTTTCTGTCCATGGGATTCTCCAGGCAAGAATACTGGAGTGGGTTGCCATTTCCTTCTCCACATATATACCATAGAGCAGTGTTAATTATATTAATTATGTTGCACATTACATCCCTAGTACTTACCTATCTGTAACTGAAAGTTTGTATCTTTTGTCAGCCTTCCTCCAGTTTTTCCTCCTCTTATCTCCTGCCTCTGATAACCACAAATCTGATCTCTTTTTCTATGAGTTTGTTTTTAAAGTATAATTAACTGACAACATTATGTTAGTTCCTGGTGCACAACATAGTGATTTGATATTTTTATACATTTCAAAATTATCACCATGATAAGCCTAGTTATGTCACCATGCAAATGATACTTTGTCATTATTGAGATGAATTATTTCTTAACAATAGTTTTTAGAGGCGGCAACCAGGTACTCAGCCTCAGGCTAACAAATACCTGATTTATAGGAAACAGTGCCAGGTCTGTCCTGAGCAGGTTGTTCAGAGTTCCAGGCAAAAGGATTGGCTTTTAGTGTTCCACCTGGGCTCATACCCCAGGGTTGACAATCCTGTGAGAAGTGGTCCAAGCAGGGCTTTCCATGTGTGGTGGTTTTTGCAGTTGTTGAAGCAAGCATGTAGCTTGGGATCCCAAACACAATGGGGTGTGGAGATTTCAAAGACATTTTATATGTTTGCAGAAAATCCAAGTATTTTTAAAAGCATGGTTTTTCAGTATGAGGCTAGATGTAACTATCCTTTTTCTGGTATAATCATTGAGAATTTTATTGCAGCAGAGTACGAATAATTATGAACCTTAACAATGTATCAAATAATGTAAGCATATTACCAACTGCATTCATCAGGCTATATTCATAACCATGAACCTGTTTTGGCATCAGACTACTTATTCTCATTAAAATGAATACATATCCCCAAAGGAAAAGATTAGAAGGAAAGTACAATGCATCGATTTGACTGGCCTTACAAGCTTTTAAAAATTGTTCACACTTGGAAATGTTAAATTTATCTTAAAACATTTACATTGATTCTGCCTAGATTTACCTACTTTTTCTCTTTTTAGCCACTGTTCCTTCCTTCTTTTAATTGTTTAACATCTCCAGACAAAACATTCTGGGGAAACTTCTTCTATAAAAGTGGTGTGAAGAAGGACTTCTCTGGCAGTCCAGGGAGTGTGGGTTCGATCCTTCACTGGGGAACTAAGATCCTGCACAGTGCACGGTGTGGCGAAAACAAACACACACACCCACAAACAAAAAACACTTTTAAACATTATAAAGAATCTTCATGGTTTTATCATGAGAAAGAGATTCTCCAGGTGGTCAGAGGTCCCCTCACTGCTCCCTCTGGGTGTTCTCAAGGTATCTGTTGCACATGCTCTCTGCGTCCTCTTTCCTGTTAATACTCCACCTCGAGCATACATGAAAACTCTCCATTTGTTTCATCTGAGATTAGTAGAAATTTAAAAAATACTTAGCTCAAACCTAAGGGAACACAAAGCAAATAAACTAAGAAAATAAAAGAAACATAAAATGCATTCAGTTCAGTCCAGTTCAGTCACTCAGTCGTGTCTGACTCTTTGCGACCCCACGAATTGCAGCACGCCAGGCCTCCCTGTCCATCACCAGCTCCCTGAGTTTACCCAAACTCATGTTCATCGAGTCACTGATGCCATCTAGCCATCTCACCCTCTGTTGTCCCCTTCTCCTCCTGCCCCCAATCCTTCCCAGCATCTGGGTCTTTTCCAATGAGTCAACTCTTCGCGTGAGGTGGCCAAAGTATTGGAGTTTCAGCTTCAACATCAGTCCTTCCAACAAACATCCAGGACTGATCTCCTTTAGGATGGACTGATTGGATCTCCTTGCAGTCCAAGGGACTCTCGAGAGTCTTCTCCAACACCACAGTTCAAAAGCATCAATTCTGTGGCGCTCAGCTTTATTCACAGTCCAACTCTCACATCCATACATGACCACTGGAAAAACCATAGCCTTGATTAGACGGACTTTTGTTGGCAAAGTAATGTCTCTGCTTTTTAATATGCTATCTAGGTTGGTCATAACTTTCCTTCCAAGGAGTAAGCGTCTTTTAATTTCATGGCTGCAATCACCATCTGCAGCGATTTTGGAGCCCCCAAAAATAAAGTCTGACACTGTTTCCACTGTTTCTCCATCTATTTGCCATGAAGTGATGGGACCAGATGCCATGATCTTAGTTTTCTGAATGTTGAACTTTAAGCCAACTTTTTCACTCTCCTCTTTCACTTTCATCAGGAGGCTTTTTAGTTCTTCTTCACTTTCTGCCATAAGGGTGGTGTCATCTGCATATCTGAGGTTATTGATATTTGTCCCTGCAATCTTGATTCCAGCTTGTGCTTCTTCCAGCCCAGCGTTTCTTATGATGTACTCTGCATATAAGTTAAATAAGCAGGGTGACAATATACAGCCTTGACATACTCCTTTTCCTATTTGGAACCAGTCTGTTGTTCCATGTCCAGTTCTAACTGTTGCTTCCTGACCTGCATACAGGTTTCCCAAGAGACAGGTCAGGTGGTCTGGTATTCCCATCTCTTTCAGAATTTTCCACAGTTTATTGTGATCCACACAGTCAAAGGCTTTGGCATGATCAATAAAGCAGAAATAGATGTTTTTCTGGAACTCTCTTGCTTTTTCGATGATCCAGTGGATGTTGGCAATTTTATCTCTGGTACCTCTGCCTTTTCTAAAACCAGCTTGAACATCTGGAAGTTCACGGTTCATTACAGGGTACAAATTTCTCTCTGATCTTACCTTAGCTAAGGAGCTCCCAGGGCTCCCAGCCCTTAATTCATTCCATGCTCTGAGAAGGTTTTTAATATTTGCTACCCAAACTCTGAAACAGTTTTTCAGGCACCTTGCTATGCTTTCTGGTTTCACATCTCTTGACTTGCTTCCTATTCAGAGGGTAACTTCTCATTCTCTCTTCCCCATCCCTCCCCCCATGTGGAAGAGCCAAGACAAAGATGCAGATTTCCTCTAGAGCCTACCACCAAGTAGGGAATCCCCAACCCCACTTAAACATTATCTGTCCTGCTTTCCAAGATGAAGGAGACACCTTCTATCCCTAGGCAGTTGACAACCAGGCAACCATCATGATTGACCCCATGTACATCCCACTCTTTAGAGGAAATCCCATCTCTGTTAAAAGCATGTCATGATTCATGTTTGGGCAATATCACACTGTTCTCACTATACAAGAAATACACCTGTATAGGGTCATTCTGTCACATCCTATAGCAAATAATACTCAGTACGATACTGCACCATAAACAGAGGGCTATGAAGTGAAAAGAAGACAGGAAGGAGAAATAGAACCTGTTCAGCTTAAACTTATCTTTCTTTCTGTTTTATATTGAAGTATAATTGATTTACAATGTTATGTCAATTTCCGGTTTACAGCAAAGTCATGTAGTTATACATATTCATGTATCTATTCTTTTCTAGATTCTTTCTCATATAAGTTATTACAGAATATGGAGTAGAGTTCTCTGTGCTATATAGGGTAGGTCCTTGTTGACTGGCTACTTTATAAATGGTAGTATGTATATATCAATTCCAGTCTCCTAATTTATCTCTCCCTTCAACCTTTCCCCTTTGGTAACCATAAGTTTGTTTTCTAAGCCTATGAGTCTGTTTCTGTTTGGAAAGTAGCTTCATTTGTAGCATTTTTTAGGTTCCATGTATAAGTGATATCATATGACATTTGTCCTTCTCTGACTTGCTTCCTTTAGTATGATAATCTCTAGGTCCATCCATGTTGCTGCAGATGGCATTATTTCATTATTTTTTATGGCTGAGTAATATTCCATTGTATGTATGTACCACATCTTTATCCATTCATCTGTTGATAGTCGTTTAGGTTGCTCCCATGTCTTGGCTATTGCACGTAGTGCTGCAGTGAACTTTGGGGTGCGTGTATCTTCTTGAATTATGGTTTTCTCTTGATATGGGATTGCTGGATCACACGGTAGCTCTATTTTTAGTTTTTTAAGAAACCTCCACATTGTTCTCCATAGTGGCCACATCAGCTTACTTTTCCACCAACAGGGTTACCTTTTCTTCACGTCCTCTCCAGTATTGATTGTTTGTAGACTTTTTGATGATGGCTATTCTGGCCAGTGTGAGATGACATGTCATTGTAGTTTTGATTTGCATTTCTCTAATAATTAGTGATGTTGAGCAACTCTTCATATGCTTTTTGGTCATCTGTATGTCTTTTCTTTATGAAGCTTCTCAGACCACACAGCCTTCATTGAGGAATAATAGAGACTAGTAAAATATTAACTCTGATTATGGTCTCAAATGAACATACCTGAGTTTAAGTTTTAGTTTCATCATGAATAAGCATCATGATCTTGATCAAACTATTTAATTTCTTTAGACTTCAGTTTTTCTGTCTGTGTAAAGCAGAGATATTGGTGTTCCTGTCTCTTATTATGAGATTAAAATGAGAACTTGTATGTAGTAAATACATATGTGACATAGAGTAAATGCTTAATAAACATGAACATTTTATATCATTTATCAATTAAAATTATGTATTGTGATCATGTACTATTATGTATTAATAATTATAATGAAATATTCATATCCTCTCTATGCAACCAATAGGTTAGGGGTCAGGTAGATAGTGTAAGTGAACAAAAAGGAAGGTGCCCAGGACAGGAGAGAGTGGTGAATGTGTCTAGTAGAGAGCATATTCCTCTACTACGTGCTTCCTCTGATGTAGGTGGGTTCTGTGTAATTGTTGCCAGAGGAGAATGTAAATTAGGTGATGCCAGATCTCAAATTTTTTTCCAAGATAAGCTGAAAATTCCAATTTTGTATGAAATATTCTGATTTTTTTTAAGTGCTGGAAATCAGCTCAAGTATTTACTTATCCTATTTCATTTTATATTGGTATGCACACCTGAAGTGAATCTGTTTTCCCAGCCATTGATCATCAGTTTGTGCTCTTAACTTAATTCTCCAAACCTCTTTAAGGGCAGGGTCAGAACTTTCTGCCTTGTGTCCATGATGGCTATAGGTACCTAGTGCTGGGTAAGTGATAATCGGCAATGGAGTGTATGGTTTTAGGACCATTATCTTGTTTAATTAATGTGCTTTCTACTTGACTTACTCTGTTGGTGGTGGTTGTTTTAAATTCAGTGCTTATTTTGTATCTGAAGTTGAGCATTTTCTATGTGAACAAAGCAGTGGCTCCCAACTACCTTCTGTTAGAAATCTAGTAGGCATTTGCTTACATTTGTTGCATTCCATTGTGGGGTTGAACATTATTTCATTTTCTTCTTATTGGAATCTATAGTGATACCTGGACTCAGGTATGGGGAGCTCAATATGAATGATTCTTTTTTAAAATAATTAATTAATTATTTTGGCCGCGTTGGGTCTTAGTTGTGGTGTAACGGCTTCTCATGGAACACGGGTTTTTCTTGTTGCAGTGCTCAGGCTCTAAAGTGCATGGGTGCAGTAGTCGGGGTGCGCTGGCTCTCTAGTTGTGGCATGAGGGCTTAGTTGCCCCGCGGCAGGTGGGATCTTAGTTCCCTGACCAGGAATCTAGCCTGCATTCCCTGTATTGCAAGGTGGATTCTTAAGTGTACCTGAACAACCAGGGAAGCCCCTTAATTGATTCTTTAAGACCACTTTGAGAAGCCAGAGTGGAAGGGAGGGAAAAAATGATAAGGAGAGAGGAGGGAGATCCTGATCTGGAAAAGCGAAAGTGAATGTCTCTCAGTCGTGTGTCCGACTCTTTGCTACCCCATGGACTGTAGCCCGCCAGGCTCCTCTGTCATGGGGTTCTCCAGGCAAAAATACTGGAGTGGGTTGCCATGCCCTCCTCCAGGGGATCTTCCCCACCCAGGGATTGAACCCAGGTCTCCTGCTTTGCAGGTGGATTCTTCACCATCTGAACCTAGAAACGTTATTGGAGTTAATTTGTTCAAAGATCATTTCCCCTCATGGGCCACTCTCATTTGCCACCTGGGGGTGACAAAAGCATGCAGATAAATTTTCCTTAAAAAGTTGATACCATGTTCACTTGAAGTGTATGCATAATATAAATTAATAAAAATTACATTGTAGTCCTATGAAGGCATTATTTTGAAGAGGAAGATAATCAATTAGAGTTCTGTTCAATTTTTTTCAATCACCATATGTTGAGGGCTTATTTTGTACAAGGCACAATGCTTGATCCTGTGGGTAGGGCACAAAGAAGAGTAAGACAGAATCTCTGGTTTCAAGCAGATAAATACACACAGGTATGATAAAACAAACACATTTCCATTAATTAATTTGTAAACCTCATTTTGAATTAGTTGAGTCATGTTTTAAAGTTTGAAGGGGAGATCTACTTTCTTAGATACTTTTGCAAAATTAATAATCAACCTAACCAACCCATGACTTACCTTTTGAATGTATGTGGGTTATTATTTAAAAGATATTTTTTTATTTTAAAAAATTTTTGGTTGCACTAGGTCTTCGTTGTTGCATGAGGGCTTTCTCTAGTTGCAGAGAGTGGGAGCTACTTTTTCTTGCGGTGCACAGGCTGCTCATTGCAGTGGCTTCTTCTTGAAGCCAGGCTCTAGGTGCATGGGCTTCAGTAGTTGCAGCATGTGGACTCAGTAATTGTGGCTTTCTGGCTCTAGGGTGTGCAGACTTCAGTAGTTGTGGCAAAGGGACTCATTAGTTGTGGCTCACCGGCCCTAGAGTGTGCAGGCTTCAGTAGTTGCAGCATGTGGCTCAGAAGTTGTGGTACATGGGCTTAGTTGCTCTGCTGCATGTGGAATCCTCCTGGACCAGGGATTGAACCCATGTCACCTACGTTGGCAGGCAGCTTCCCATCCCTGTGCCAAGTTCCTATGTGGATTATTATGCATAAGTTTTGTATATGTTTGCTTAGAGTAAATATTTCTTTACTAAATACTGCGGAGAAAGGTTTTATTCTGGATGGCTCAGAATTTATAGATACAAATATTAAAGCTTTTCTGTTTCTCTTTATAGCACCCTTGATAAATAGAACAATATTGCTGTAGCCTCACTTTCCAAAGGGAAATACGTAAGAGTCTGTCATCTGAATCCAAAGTGAGTTGTTTAATGAATAGAAGCTAGATTTAAGAACTTACATAACTTGTTTCAGTGCTCTATTAAGATAACTCAATTAAATTAGGGGCAGGATTTATACAAGATAATAGAGAACACCAATTATATGGGGTCAAGGCTGAAAAGGGTTTATATACTGACCGGTAAATGTGAGGTTAGTTATGTGGACTGATCTTTTTAGCTTGCTAACCAGATACAGGAGATGACATTATCAAGAGCAGAATCCTCTAAAGAAAGTAATGTTAAATTAAATAAGAAAATATTTAAACATCTTTATGAAATATGGGTTGAATCCAAAATATCTATCAAGGGGGTGTTTGAAGTGCGCAAATTATCTTGTCTCAATCACGATATAAAATTTTTTCATGTATGTACCTTTTAAATATTGTGAAAGTTAGAATGGAGGAAGTTACTAATGATTATGTTCACTATTACAGAGTTAATGGAAAGTTTGAACTTTAGTAAAATGTTTTCAAGAAATTTGTATAGATTAATATGGGAGGTTTAAAAAAATCACTGTGAGGGATTTTAAAAAGAGAGAATTAAAGCAATTAACAGAAATGTTTAAAGCAGAATGTTTAATAAGCAGTAACATTTGAGATTTTATCTAATTTAAAAATGCACTACAAATTACAGATGCTCTTATGAGTGAAATCTGGAATTTGAAAATGGTGTTTGAAAAACCAATAAGCTCTCATTCAGCTTACTGGACCTACTTTAAATGTAGATGATATGAATACTTTTGGAAACTCACTGTTTGGATTTCAGTTTCTGATGAAGACTCTGACATACCCAGCCATAGCAAAATGACTAGATCTTGCATAAAACACACACTTTAGTACATTAATGAGATTGCAATCAGAAAAAATCTTCAAGGATTGTACTTTTTAGCTTGATCCATCCCAAAGTGAGCTGAAACCTAGCAAGTGAGCTGTAAGGAGTAAGCAAATCAGAAAGGGAAAGGCACTCTAGGACAATAGTAATACCAGGAGTCAACATCTGAACTTGTAGCAGGAAGAGGAACCCAGGCTGAAATTCCCACATTAAGGCTGTGTCTTTAAGAGGGGAATAAAGCAGTTGCTGGTTTGTGTCACAACCTGAATCCCTACAGAAGCAGAGGTAAATCTTCGCTGGAGAAGAGCATGCCCAGTTGAAATGCATTGTTTTCCCACAGATTAAAATCAAGCAAATGTAGTCTCATAATAAAAGATCAATAAACTGTCAAGGAAACAAACAGCCATGACTGAGAGTCAGCAGAAAAGTCAAATAATTGATTGACCTACTCCTTATCCAGGACCTTAGATACTAAAATGATCAGAATAGAGCATGAAATAACCGTATATAAAAAGATTAAAAGAAAGAAAAGATGAAATCACAAAAATTGTCAATAATAAGAGACTGACAAAAATGACCCAGCAGGTTTTTTTTAAAGAACAAATAAAGCATTTAGAAATAAAAATAAAATTGTTAGGGGAAAACTGTTGACAATTAAATGGTTAAATATGCAATAAGAGAGTTTGTGAATAGGAAGATCAATTTGAAGACATTACAGTGTAGTACCAAGAGACAGCAAATGAGACAACAAGAGGGAAAAGCACGGAAAAGGTGGGACACATAGAGGAACAAATTCAAATATGTCAGTAACGACAATAAATACAAGGGAACTAAATATGGTGTTAGCTGTGGGATTTTTATAGATGTCTTTTATCAGGTTGAGAAAGTTTCTGCCTTTTCCTAGTTTGCTGAGACTTCTGTTTTTGTTTGTTTATTCTTTTTTTTTTTTTTGGTCATTAATGGATATTGGATTTTATCAAGTGCTTTTTCTGAATCTGTGTTTGTGTACATACTGAGATGATGATATGGTTTTTCTGTTAATATGCCAAGTTATACTGATTGATTTTTGAATGCTAAAACAACTTTGTATTTTGGGGATAAGCCCAACTGTATCATCCTTTTAATGTGTTGGTTTCAATTTGCTTAAACTTTCAAACAAAATAAAATAAGAAAATGGACGACATAAAAAAATACTGTACCAAACTATTAGAGGATACACAATACCTTAAAGCACACAGTAAATATTTACAGAAACTGATCATGTGCTAGACCATAAAGCCATCTTGACAAATTTCAAGAATTGATACCATGCAGGCCAATTCTCTGATGTCTGCTCAATTTAGACATTTAAAATAAAAAGATAAATTGTCCCATACCTTTGAAAATTAAAAAAAAATACTTCTAAGTAATTTATGTATCATTATAGTATAAAATAAGAGTACTTAAAAGTGAATCCTAGTGAAATATAATTTCAAAACTTGTAAGATGAAGATAAATGGATATTTAAAGGGAAATAGCCTTTATGGAGTAGGAAATGGCAACCCACTCCAGTATTCTTTTTTTTTTTTAATCTATTTATTTATTTGGCTGCCCTGAGTCTTAGTTGTGGAATGTGTACTCTTAATTGCGGCACGTGGGATCTAGTTCCCTAGCCGGGGATTGAACACAGGCCCCTTGCAGTGTCTTTGCCACTGGACCACCAGGGAAGTCCTGCACTCCAGTATTCTTGCCTGGAGAATCCCACGGACAGAGGAGCCTGGCAGGCTACAGACCGCGGGGTTGCAAAGAGTCAGACACTACTGAAATGATTTCGCATAGCACGTTTAGCCTTTAAAGCTTCTACTAGAAAAGAAGAAAGTCTGAGGATTAATGTCCCAGGCAGCCTCCACCTTAAGCTATAAAAACAAAAGAACCCCAAAGAAAATAGAAGGAATAGAAGTAATAAAAATAAGATTTCATTATTTTACTTTTCCATTTCACTGATCCATGACAGCTTGACTAAGATTTTGTAAAATTTGTATGGAAGAACAAGAGTTCAGGAAATAATTGCCAGTCAATGCACTGCTAAAGAAAAGGATTAGAGGAGAGAGACACTTGCTCTATCAGATATTAGGTAATAAAACTCTTAATAGATCTTTATATATTTAGGCAAGGTGGTCATGGACAAGGATAATTAAAATAACTAGTGGAACAGAATGGAGAGCCTTGAAACACACACACTCTTATAGGGGTTCTTGATGTAGGAGAGAGATGGTTTTACAGAGCAGTGGGGAAAGCATTTTTTTTTTCCCCATAAAAGTTCTGGGACAATTGGTTGTCCATATAGAAAAAATTAAATCAGAGTGAATATAACCTGATATACAGAAACTGATTCCATATGGCCTTAAACTGATGTGAAACATGAAATTCAAAAACTTGAGAAAAATTATTGAATATCTCACTGCACTAATGGTACAGAAGGATTTTTTAAAGTCACGACACAAAAATTGCTCACCACAAGGAAAATGTTGATTAATTCAGCTGAAACTGAAAACTTATAAGAAGTTAACTAGAAAGGCAGTGAACGTACAACTTCTAAAACTGGGGAAGGTTGGCAATTCCCTGGTGTTCCAGTGGTTAAGGTGCTGGTCTTTCACTGCTGTGGGTTTGGGCTCAGTCTCTGGTGGGGGAACTAAGATCCCACAAGCCACGTGGCCAAAACAAAAACAAAAATCTAGGGTAGGTATTTGTAATACATATAATTTCGTAATACATGTAACTGATAAAGGATTGTGTCTAGAATAGTGAGAACTCCAAAAAATCAAGAGGGAAATGACAGACAACCCAAAAGAAGAAGGAGCAAACATGATTAGGCAGACTTATGATCAAATATACAACCTCAGAAATAATTTAATTACAAAAATGCAAATCACCTCTACAGTGACATACCATTTTATACACACTGGATTAAAAAAAAAAGTATGACAATAACATAAGTTGGTGAGGATGTGGAGCTAAGGAAATATATCTAGACATTATTTAGAATGTTGAACACTTCTATTCCTTTGACTGAGCAAGTCTACTTTTAGGAACATGCCCTAAGGAAACCTTTGAATCGATCTATTAGAGATCATATATGACTGTTCATAACAGTACTATACATACCAGCAAAAAATGGCAACAACTAAATAACTCAAAAGTTTGTTCATATAAGGCTAAATAAATAGTGACATGCTTGCAAAATGGAATACCATAAATTGGTGAAATTTACAAACTGGTATTTTGTTAGATGTGTGAAACTTAAAATCATAATTTTGAGTGGAAAAAGAGATCCTGAAATGAAACATTCAGTAATTTTTTTCTCCATTACATGCTTCTTGTTGTTTTTCCAAAACATTTTTTAAAATTGAAGTATAATTGATTTACAGTGTTTCAGGTGTACAGCAAAGTAATTCATCATTCAGTAATTTTTTATGACATTCAGGGGAAGTAGGTGGTTAAGATGCTAGAGGAATATGCAAACAGATGCCACAGTATTAGTGATATTCCAGTTTTTTTTTTTAGCTGAATGTGAGTTCTCTGGGATTTATTTCATTATTAAGCTTAACAGCATAAATATGATCCATATTCTCTTGTATATATCTAATATTACATGATAAACATGTGAAAACAGTTGGCAGAAATGCTTAGGTTTTAAGAAATGTAATGAAATTCTATAAAGTCTAAGTCAGCTTAACATCGTGAGCTGCTGGATTTTGTGGTCATTATTCTTCAATCCCTTCCAATCCCAGGGAGCCATCTGCTGGAGAATTGCTTCCACTCCTTAAAACAAGATTCATTTTCTTTTCTGGCTTTTAAGTTTTGCACCTAATTTGATGCCCAAATCAAAAAGAAATCGGAGGCAGGTGCAAGCCCACAAGATGGCGGCGGCTGGAGCCGGCGGTCTGAGGCGGCCGGCGTTGGCCCTGCCGCTCCCGGCCCCGCGCCTGCCCGCCCGGGAGCTGCCAGCTCCCGCTCGGCTCTATCACAAGAAGGTTGTTGATCATTATGAAAATCCCCGAAACGTGGGGTCCCTTGACAAGACGTCTAAAAATGTTGGGACTGGATTGGTGGGGGCTTCAACGTGTAGTGATGTCATGAAATTACAGATTCAAGTGGATGAAACGGGGAAGATCGTGGATACCAGGTTTAAAACATCTGGCTGTGGTTCTGCCATTGCCTCCAGCTCGTTAGCCACCGAATGGGTAAAGGGGAAGACGGTGGAGGAAGCCTTGACCATCAAAAACACAGATATCGCCAAGGAGCTGTGCCTCCCGCCTGTGAAACTGCACTGGTCCATGCTGGCGGAAGACGCCATCAAAGCCGCCCTGGCTGATTACAAACTGAAAACAGAACCCAAAACGAAAGAGGCCGAGAAGAAACGAGCCCTTGGTGATGCTCGAAGGTCCCACAGGCTGCCAGCCCCCCAGCCATGCAGATACATAGGTGTTCAGAAGCCCTCGCACTACAGTAAAAGCGCTCTGAGACCCGCACATTTGCTGCTCATGATGTGACCCTAACTCAAGCAAAATACACAGCCTAGTTCCGAACCCAGTAGTTTTTTGCAGCTCACTTTAACCTCGCGTGTGTCTATTTCGATTTGTGTGTATGACCCTAAAACTGAAATCAGTAGCGAAGTCTCTATTGATTTGGGTAGTAGTGAACTGAACAATATCTAATTTTACCTGAATCTTTTGGGGGAAGATTACCAGTAGAATGCCCTTGGTAAGATTACTTGGTAGGACCAAATAGTGTACACTTATTGTACTTAAAACAGATTTTGCACCTATATAATAAATAAAGGAATGTTGTAAGACAAAATAAATAAATAGGAAAATAAAAAAATGGAAAATTAAAACAGTAGCATCCTTTGTGCTTTAGTTGCTCTTTATATGTAGAAACGATTCTGCTACAGTGGCTTTTGATTATATTGTATAGGGACTCCCAGGAAAACACATGCCAACAAATATTTATTCTTTTAAAAATCTGGCACTGGGATCTGTCAGAGCCATTACTTTTATAGGGGAAATGGGAGAAAGACTCATATATATATATGCTTAGCTTCTACCCAGAGAATTCACCCTGTTTCTTTTCATTGTATCCTTCATCTTCACATGCCCTAATTTAGGTGGCTTAGTTTTAATTTTAAACTTTGTAAAGAGAAAGAGAGGTTTGACTGTTAAACCTAATGAATAAATAGTCAAAAAACAAGGATTCAAATTAATCACTGCTGTTCTAAAGAGTGTTAGTCACTCAGTTGTCTCTGACTCTTTGCGACCCCATGGACTGAAACCCACCAGGCTCCTCTGTCCACGAAATTCTCCAGGCAAAAATACTGGAGTGGGTAGCCATTCCCTTCTCTAGGGGATCTTCCCAACTTTGGCTACCAGATGTGAAGAGCCAACTCATTGGAAAAGACCCTGATCCTTGGAAAGATTGAAGGCAAAAGGAGAAAAGGATGGCAGAGGATGAGATGGTTAGATAGCATCACTGACTCAATGAACATGAATTTGAGCAGACTCTGGGAGATAATGAAGAACAGGGAAGCCTGGTGTGTTGCAGTCCATGGGGTTGCAAAGAGTTGGATGTGACTTAGCAACTGAAAAATTAATAACAGCAATTCCAAAGAGACAGAAATTTCAAGTGGGAGCCTATTCTTACTGTAAGTCAGGGATAGCCAGGTCATGTTGGGGAACAATTGTTACTGGTGGAGTTCTTCCTACTCCTATTATTGGGATGACAAATTCTCAACCAAGGGTTCCCCTTGGACTCATCAGTAATACTCTGGAAATGCTAGCTATGTCTCTATCTTCTGGAGCTCTAAAATTGTCTAAACTGTGATACAAATGGAATGAGAGAAATGGAGCATCTTTGGTGGGAACTGCTTATTAAATATCAACTGGACTTTGCAGTAGAATCAGATTACTCAGGCCAGGACCACAGGACAAACTTTCTCCAATATCTTCTATTGATTTTGTTGGGGGAATCATGGCCCTGGCCCTGAAAGGAATGAAAACTTTTAGCTTTGGTAACCATAGGTATAAATGTTTGCAATAAATAAAGAAAAGAGGCCTGACCTAGAGAGTCAAAAATTTGGGGTTTCACAAACTCGTTTGAGGCTCTGCTGTGATATTTGAACACCCAAGGCAGTATATCACCAGTAAAGTAGACTATAAGTAATACAGAATTTATAAAACTTGCTCTGCTTAGTCAAGTATGTACATATGGAGGATAATGCCTGCACAGGCTTCTCACTGCAGTGGCTTCCCTTACTGTGGAGCATGGGCTCTAGGGCTCGAAGACTTCAGTACTTGTGGCTCCTGGGCTCTAGAGCACAGGATCAATAGTGGTTGCTCACAGGTTTAGCTGCTCCATGGCATGTAGGATCTTCCCAGACGAGGGATCAAACCTGCGTCTCCTACACTGGCAGGCAGATTCTTTACCAGTGAGATACTAGGGAAGCTCTGAGCAATGCTTCTTTCTACAGGTTCATTTTTTTTTTTTTTCGTTTTTGATGCTACCTTTAGATAGAATAATTGTGCGTGTGTGTTTTATGTTGATCCACATGCTTCTTTGTGATTCAGATAAAGGAAAATAAAAGTTGGGGGTTATTTTAACAAAATTACAGAATCCAGACCTGATAGTTTTATTTGTATGAGTTCTTCATTTAGTTTCAGTTCTTTAAATCAGGGATTTTGTTACTATTTCTGGCACAGTTTGCTGAATGCTTATTTCATTTTGTTGTCCTTTGTTTTTAGAAGTGTTCATGACATCATTATTTCTCTTGGGTGCATCTTTTGAAAGACTGGCTAAATACAGATGAGTTTTTCTTCAGTTTTTATGAGCGAAAGATGAATGCATACAACTCTGGGTTATTTTGTACCTGTCCATTTGATATGTTGCCTTTGTGCTTTTTGTAGGATTACTTGGAGGAATGTGTTATCCATTGCTTGTTAAATGCTACTCTGTGTTTCCTTAGATCCAGCCAGTTGTTAAAAACATAGATCTAGTTCACTGACTATGCATTCACCCATCCATCCATTCATTCAACAAATATTGAGTTGTGACTTTTGCCAGGCACTGGGTTAGTCATTGGTGGTACAACAGAGGACAAGATTATCCTTCCTGTATTCAACAGTTTCCCACCTTTTTGGGTCAAGCTGCTATAAAATACATTATTTTGCTAATATTATAAAGGTGATCATACCTTTTTGTTACTGATCTGTAATAGTAGTCAACGCTCCACTGGAAATTGTGGCAGGGCACAGATGATATATCACTAAAGATGTTTAACAGCTACAGAATGATTGTAACCTTCTAAAAATAAGAAAATTCCCTGGCAGAAATTGATAACAAAGGACTAAGACTAGACTGAAGGAGAACTCATACTTTTCATACGGTTCACGGGGTTCTCAAGGCAAGAATACTGAAGTGGTTTGCCATTCTCTTCTCCAGTGGAGATCCAGTCCATCCTAAAGGAAATCAGTCCTGAATATTCACTGGGCGGACTGATGTTGAAGCTGAAACTCCAATACTTAGGCCACCTGATGCAAAGAACTGACTCATTTGAAAAGACCTCAATGCTGGGAAAGATTGAAGGCAGGAGGAGAAGGGGATGACAGAGGATGAGATGGTTGGGTGGCATCACCGACTCAATGGATATGAGTTTGAGTAAACTCTGGGAGTTGGTGATGGACAGGGAGGCCTGGCGTGCTGCAGTCCATGGGATCTCAAAGAGTCGGACACAACTGAGCAACTGAACTGAACTGAAGGAGAACTCTCACTCCTGTAAGGCTTGTATTCCTCTTCTTTTCTCTACACAGTCTCTGACACTTCCTTTTAAGCATTTGGAAGCTATGTCCTGAGATATACTCAGGTATTAAAAGTGAAACCTTATAAACTTCTTTGTGTTGAAGGGCAGGGTTGGTGGTAAAAGAAGACTTTTCTCTTTCATCCCACACATCAATCAGGGCCCTTCCTTTTCTGGTGGTGTAAAAATTGTATACTACTCAATCTGGTGTTTCTGAAGAAAGTGCTCCTCGGTTTTATCGTCTGACTTGGAGTTAGATGTCTCATGTCAGGCATTTCAGGTGAGGGAGGAGAAGGAAGACTTTACCAGGGTGGGTGAGTATGGGAGAGATCGAGATACCTTGACCTAAGCAAGGTCCTCTAAATTGCGTTGTTAAGGCAGCAACCGTGGCCTAGATTTGCATAGATGCAGCTCTCTTTTCAGGATACAAAAGGATGGAGGAAGATGACTTTTGAGGTCCCTTTCATTATTTTTATAGCTCTGTGTTCCTCCTCCCACAGCTTTATTGATGTATAGTTGACAAACTGTAGGATAATTAATGTGTATACCATGGTGATTTGATATACACATACATTGTGAAAGAATTTCCACCATCAGATTAATTAACACATTCATCATCTCACATATCTACCTTTTTAATTTTTGGTGAGAACATTTTAAGTTCTCCTCTCATAGCAAATTTCAGTTGTACAATATGGTGTTATCAGTGGTAGTGACCATATTATACATTAGGTCCTCAAACTTTATTCATCTTATAACTGAAAGTTTGTATCCTTTTACCAATTCTTCCTATTTTTACCTCCATTCATAGACCCTGGCAATCACTTTTCTATTTTTTGTTTCTATGAATTAGACTTTTAATTCCACATATAAGTGATACCATGTAGTATTTGTCTTCTCTGACTTATTTCACTTAGCATAATGTCCTCCAGGTTTATCCATGTTGCAAGTGACAGGATTTCTCTTTTTTGGAAGGCTTAAGTAATATTCCATATATATATATATATATATACCTGCAGGTATAATATAAATTGTATAATATGAATGATATCCCATATATATAAATATTTATAAATATATACTACATCTTTATCCATTCATCCACTGACCAACACTTAGGTTGTTTCCATACTGTAGCTATTGTGGATAATGCTGCTATGAACTTGGAAGTGCAGAGATTTCTTTGGGTTGAAGGTATCATTTCCTTTGGAAATATACCCAGAAGTGGGTATTTCTTTTGTGTGAAAGTGAAAGTGTTAGTCACTCAGTCGTATCTGACTCTTTGTGACCCTGTGAACTCGGGTCCACCAGGCTCCTCTGTCCATGGAATTCTCCAGGCCAGAATACTCGAGCAGGTAGCCATTCCCTTCTCTGGGGGATCTTTGCAACCCAGGGATTGAACTCGAGTCTCTCACATTGCAGGCAGATTCTTTATCCTCTGAGTCACCAGGGAAGCCCCTTGGATCATATAGTTAGCTCTTTTTTAGATAACGAGTGAAAACCTACTGTATAGTAGAGAAATCTATACCTAACTCTATACCTAAATGGGAAGAAAATCCAAAAAAGAGGAGATATATGTATATGTATGGGCATAATAACCCAGATCTGAAGTTATTGATATTTCTCCTGGCAATCTTGATTCCAGCTTGTGCTTCCTCCAGCCCAGTGTTTCTCATGATGTACTGTACATATAAGTTAAATAAACATGGTGACAGTATACAGCCTTGACATACTCCTTTTCCCATTTGGAACCAGTCTGTTGTTCCATGTCCAGTTTTAACTGTTGCTTCCTGACCTGCGTACAGATTTCTCAGGAGGCAGGTCAGGTGGTCTGGTATTCCTATCTCTTTAAGAATTTTCCACAGTTTGTTGTGATTCACACAGTCAAAGGCTTTGGCATAGTCAATAAAGCGGAAGTAGATTATTTTATGGAACTCTCTTGCTTTTTTGATGATCCAGTAGATGTTGGCAGTTTGATCTCTGGTTCCTCTGCCTTTTCTAAATCCAGCTTGAACACCTGAAAGTTCATGGTTCACGTACTGTTGAAGCCTTGCTTGGAGAATTTTGAGCATTACTTTACTAGCATGTGAGATGAGTGCAATTGTACAGTAGTTTGAACATTCTTTGGCATTGCCTTTCTTTGGGATTGGAATGAAAACTGACCTTTTCCAGTCCTGTGGCCACTGCTGAGTTTTCCAGATTTGCTGGCATATGGAGTGCAGCACTTTCACAGGGCATCTTTGAGGATTTGAAATAGCTCAGCTGAAATTCTATCACCTCCACTAGCTTTGTTTGTAGTGATGCTTCCTAAGACCTACTTGACTTCACATTCCAGGATGTCTGGCTCTAGTTGAGTGATCACACTATCGTGATTATCTGGGTCGTGAAGATCGTTTTTTGTATAGTTGTTCTGTGTATTCTTGCCACCTCTTCTTAATATCTTCTGCTTCTGTTAGGTCCATACCATTTCTGTCCTTTATTGTGCCCATCTTTGCATGAAATGTTCCCTTGGTATCTCTAACTTTCTTGAAGAGCTCTCTAGTCTTACCCATTATTCTATTGTTTTCCTCTATTTCGTTGCATTGATCACTGAGGAAGGCTTTCTTATCTCTCCTTGCTATTCTTTGGAACTCTGCATTCAAATGGGTATGTCTTTCCTTTTCTCCTTTGCCTTTTGCTTCTCTTCTTTTCACAGGTATTTGTAAGGCCTCCTCAGACAACCGTTTTGCCTTTTTTGCATTTCTTTTTCTTGAGGACCGTCTTGATCCCTGGCTCCTGTACAATGTCACGAACCTCTGTCCATAGTTCATCAGGCACTCTGTCTATCAGATCTAGTCCCTTAAATCTATTTGTCACTTCCACTGTATAATCATAAGGGATTTGATTTAGGTCACACCTGAATGGTCTAATGGTTTTTCCTTTCCCTAACCTGCATCCCTATGCAGATGACACCACCCTTATGGCAGAAAGTGAAGAAGAACTAAAGAGCCTCTTGATGAAAGTGAAAGAGGAGAGTGAAAAAGTTGGCTTAAAACTCAACATTCAGAAAACTAAAATCATGGCATCTGGTCCCATCACTTCATGGCAAATAGATGCGGAAGCAATGGAAACAGTGATAGACTTTATTTTTTTGGACTCCAAAATAACTGCAGATGGTGACTGCAGCCATGAAATTAAAAGACTCCTTGGAAGAAAGGTTATGACCAAGTTAGACAGCATATTAAAAAGCAGAGACATTACTTTGCCAACAAAGGTCCATCTAGTCAAGGCTATGGTTTTTTTCAGTAGTCATGTATGGATGTGAGAGTTGGACGGTGAAGAAAGCTGAGTGCCGAAGAATTGATGCTTTTGAACTGTTTTGTTGTAGAAGACTCTTGAGAGCCCCTTGGACTACAAGGATATCCAACCAGTCCATCCTAAAGGAAATTAGTCCTGTATATTCATTGAAAGGACTGATGCTGAAGCTGAAACTCCAATACTTTGGCCACCTGATGCGAAGAACTGACTCATTGGAAAAGACCATGATGCTGGGAAAGATTGAAGGATGGAGGAGTAGGGGGTGACAGAGGATGAGATGGTTGGATGGCATCACCGACTCAATGGACATGAATTTGAGTAAACTCCAGGAGTTGGTGATGGACAGGGAGGCCTGATGTGTTGCAGTCCATGGGGTTGCAACTGAGCGACTGAACTGAACTGAAATAAATTACCCAGATAACCATGATGGTGTGGTCACTCACCTAGAACCAGAAATCCTGGAGCATGAAGTCAAGTGGGCCTTAGGAAGCATTACTATGAACAAAGCTAGTAGAAGTGATGGAATTCCAGCTGAGCTATTTCAAATGCTTAAAGATGATGCTGTTAAAGTGGGGCACTCAATATGCCAGCAAACTCAGCAGTGGACTGGTAAAGGTTAGTTTCAAGAAGCAACAGTTAGAACTGGATATGGAACAATGGACTTGTTCAAAATTGGGAAAGGATACGTCAAAGCTGTATATTGTCACCCTGCTTATTTAAGTTATATGCAGAGTACATTGTGGGCTGGATGAAGCACAAGCTGGAATCAAGATTGCTGGGAGAAATATCAATAACCTCAGATATGCAGATGACACCACTCTGATGGCAGAGAGCGAAGAGGAACTAGAGAGCCTCTTGATGAAAGTGAAAGAGGAGAGTGAAATAGTTGGCTTAAAACTCAACATTCAGAAAATAAAGATCATGGCATCTGGTCCCATCACTTCATTGCAAACAGATGGGGATAAACAGTGTCAGACTTCATAGTCAGTGACTGAAGCTGAAATGGACTTTTTCCAGCTAGTAGATGTATATTTACGTATGTGACAAAGTTGGACCATAAAGAAGGCTGAGGGCTGAAGAATTGATGCTTTTGAATTGTGGTGCTGGAGAAGACTTTTGAAAGTCCCTTGGAAGCATGGAGATCAAACCAGTCAATCCTAGAGGAAATCAACCCTGAATATTCATTGGAAGGACTGATGCTGAAGTTGAAGCTCCAATAGTTTGGCCCCTGATGCAAAGAGCCAACTCATTGGAAAAGACCCTGATTCTGGGAAAGACTGAGGCCAAGAAAAGAAGAGGAGAAGACAGAGAATGAGACGGTTGTATGGCATCACCAACTCAATGGACATGAGTTTGAGAAAAGTCTGGGTGATAGTGAAGGACAGGGAAGCCTCGTGTGCAGCATTCCATGAGCTCACAAAGAGTCGGACATGACTGAGCAACTGAACAACAACATGGGCTTCCCAGGTGGCTCTAGTGATCAAGAACTTGCTTGACAATGCAGGAGACATAAGAGATGTAGGTTTGATCCCTGGATTGGGAAGATCCCCTGGAGATGGGCATGGCAACCCACTCCTATTTTCTTGCCTGGAGAATCCTACAGACAGAGGGTCTTAACGGGCTGCAGTCCATAGGGTCGCAAAGAGTCAGACGTGACTGAAGTGATGTAGTACACGTGCGTGTATATGTATGGCTGATTCACTTGATTATACAGCAGGAACTGACATAGCAGTGTGAAGGAACTATACTCCAATTAAAAAATAATAATAATGATAAAATAAAAAAGAGCTAACCAGCTCTGTTTAGCTGGCTATTTTTAAATTAGAGTATAGTTACTTTGCACTGCTATGTCAGTTCCTTCTGTATAGCAAAGTGAATCAGCCATGTGTATACCTTTATTCCGTCTTTTTTGGATTTCCTTTCCATTTAGGTCAACACGGAGCACCGGGGAGAGTTCTCTGTGCTATATAGTAGGTTTTCATTAGTTATCTACTTTATACAATGTAGTGTATATATGCTGCCTTCCATGGTGGCATAGACAGTAAAGAACCTGCCTGGAATGCTGGAGACCCAGGTTCGATCCCTGGGTCAGGAAGATCCCCTGGAGAAGGGAATGGCAACCCTCTCCAGTATTATTGCCTGAGAAATCCCATAGACAGAGGAGCCTGGAGGGCCACATTACATGGGGTCACAAAGTGTTGGACACGACTGTGTGACTAACACTCTACACTTCCATAGTGTATGTATGTGTCAGTCTCTGTCTCCCAATTCATTCCACCCACCCCTTTCTACTTGGTATTATGTCTTCTCTGTGTCTCTGTTTCTGCTTTGCAAATAATACCATCTATACCATTTTTCTAGATTCCACATATAGGCATTAATATAGGATATTTGTTTTAGCTCTGTATTTTGAAGAGGAGGAGCTAACTGAACACACTGAGGACCAAATATAAGTTATCCTTGGTGGTTGGTGGTGGTCAGAGGACAATGGTTCAGTGATAAAAGCTGGAAATAGAAGTCTCAGAGCTCTGGCATCTCCTTTGCATTCTCAGGGGGTCAGAATCATATTGTCATGGTTTTCCTATCAAGAACAACCCTCTAGGTTTGTGGAGAGGAAAAGTAACTAAAAGTGATTTTACAAAGTTTAAGAATAAAGAAATTTTCTTTTTAGCTCATCACCAATTTCTGTCTACAGGAGGATGGTTGGTAAAGCCTTAATGATTCCTGATAGTTTTCTCCATTATCTAGTGACTCTTACTTTTTCCTATCTACCTTCCTTCTCAGCTTCTCTTTAACTGGAGTCTCTAGTCCATCTTTTTTCCCTTCCAGCTTTATTGAGATATTAATGACATATAACATATGTAAGTTCTTAAACTTATGTATATGTATGAGGTGATGATTTGATACACACACATATATGTATATATATTGTAAAATTATTACTGCAGTAAGGTTAGTTTACACTTCCATCCCCTCAAGTAATTACCATTTTTTGGTTTGGTGATACTATTTAAGATCTATTGTCTTAATAACTTTCAAGTATATAATACAGTGTTGTTAATCAAAGTCATCATGCTTTAGGTGAGATCCCCAGAAATTGCACATCATATTGTTGGGAGTCTATATCCTTTTCTGGTTCATCTTTATAATCACTCTCTTCACACACAGTCTACTGCTCCTTCCTTAGTTGAGCTCTCCTAGCAAAACTTGGCCCTGGTTAAATGTCTCTGCCTACTCTACTCCTCCACCCACCCATTCAGTAATGTGGCTGAAGAAAAACACACAATCATCTTAGTATGCTTTGCTTTAAACTTACAACATTACAGATGGACTCACGTGGACTCATAGGGTTGCCTGGCAATCTGACCATATCTACCAGTTTTGTAGTTGACCAAGGAAAGAAATGACAGCTTTCACATGCTCCCCCCACAAAATCTAGCCACCCGCCTGCACCTGTGCCCCTGCAGAGGTGGATGTGTCCAAGCTGGCCATGCACTGCATTCCCTCCCTTCTCCGTAATAGCAGGGAAGCCAATCATATATGGTGGACTCTATGTGCCAGGCTTAGTTCTAAGTACCTGATATATTAACTAATGTAATCCTTACAACAGCCCTGTGTGGTTGGACTCATACCAGTTTTACAATGAGGGAGCTGAGGCACACCAGAACTCGGTAATTTGTCTGAAACCATTCAGCCATAATAAGTTAAGTGGCTCCAGAGTCCATGTGTGTCATCTCTCTGTCATACCTCATCTCTCAGGACATTTCTCCTGCTGCTCTTCCCTCCTGCATCGTCAATTCCCTCCTTTCTACCAGATCTTACTTATCAATTACAGGCAAATTCTAATAGTTTCTGCTTTCAGAACCTACCCTTGACCCCATATCTCCCCCCAGCTATCCCCTAATGTCCCTGTTCTCTTCTCCAAATTTCTTGTGTTTTCTCTACCTATATCTGCTTCCTTTTCCCCAGTTTACCTTGGAAGCACCTGAGTCTGACTTTTGTCCCTACCATTCCAGGAATACAACTTTTGTCAAGGTCATGAATGACTTCCCAAGTGTCTAAACCAGAGGGACAGTCGTAGTTTCTTACTCAGCCCCCTGCTCAGAAATGTTTTCTTCTCTTGTCTTGGTTTTCTCCTGTGGTCACTTCTCTGTCTCCTTTGCTGGATCTCCCCCTGCTGGCCAACCTCTAAATGTTTGATTGTCCAGGGCTTGGGCTGGCCCACTTCCCTTTCATCCACTCTCATTCTCTTGATGATCTCAGTCAGTGTCAAGGCCTTAAATATAATTTATAAGTTGATGACTCCTAGGTTTTTATTTCTAGCTTTGACCTTTCTTAGACTTCCAGCATTTCCATTTGGCTGTCATAGGCACAAGCATCACCCAATTAATATATTTCACACAAAATTCTTGATTTGGCTCTTTAGTTCTCATTTTTAGTAAAGTGAGATCTCTCACATCCCACATTGTAATTATCAGCAGGGATCTACCTTCAAATTACATCTCAGGTCTGATCACTTCTCTCTTTTTCCAGGACTGCACCCTCATCCGAAGCATCATCATCCATGCCCTGGATTTTTGCAATAGCCTCCTATGGGTCTCCTTGCTTTGTCTCTTGCTCTAAGATAACCTGTTCTCCACCATGCAGCCAGTCATTCTTTACAAATCTGCTTTAGATGTGGCCTCTGCTTACCCCTGATTTCCTTGTTCATGTATTCTCTCTGTCGCTCACTGCCTCTCAGCCCAATCTTCTTTGCCATTCTTTGAACACAGTAAGCAGACATATGCCTCAGGGCTTTGCGTTTACTGTTCCCCCTGTCCTCCTCTGCTGGGAATCTTTAATGATCTAAATTAAACAAAAGAATTCATTATTTTGGTATGATCTCTGTTCAAACTTTACCTTATTAGAAAAACTTTCCTTGATCTTGCCATCTAAAATAGTAGCACCTGGCATTTTCTGTCTTCTTGCCGGTTTTAATCAGAGTGCAGTATATTGCATATCTATTTATATATCTCTTTGTTTGCTGTATGTCTCCTGAGTGACGTATCAGCTCCGTGAAGGCAGAGACATTATTGTGGTATTCCTAGTGCCTGAAACTAGGTGCTTGATAAATATTTGTTTAATTTTTGGAATAGGGGCAGGTATTAAATCCTATGAAGTTAAAGGATATATAAGAATGAAAAAGATTAGAAGTAATATTTTTAAGTTAAGAAAATCTGTAAATGATAGCTGAAAAGGAGAAAATTGTCTGGAAGGAGAGTCTCCAAATTCTTAGGTGGCTTTAATCCTCTGTCTTCTCTTCAGCCTTCAAAGAGAGTTCCACATTACTGTGTTCAGAGCCAAGAGGGAGACCAAGGAAAAGGCCTTCAGTGGATTTTGTGGGCCCTTATTGGGGGCTTCAGGGGTGCCTTCATAATGTGGATAGGGGTTCAGAGTATTCCTAGAAGATTAACATTCATGAAATAAAATGAAATTGGGGATCTTATATTCCTTAAACCTACACCTCTTGAAGCATCACAGATGCCACATTATGTATTTAACTCTTAGGATGATGGTAATGATGGTGACTTTTTCTCACGTTTCTTTTCTGATTGTCCTTGATCAGTGTGTCGTTTCCCGATCCCCTGTAGAATTGGATTGAGAATGCTCATGTGACGTTTCCCCGTTTCTTGGGTCTCTCCTCTGTAAGAACAGAGGCAGGAGTGGATTTGTGTGCCTCTCAGTTAACATTGTTGTGAGTTCTGCTCACTGATGTGGAAGAAGAGTAGAGAGAAAGCGGTGTCAGCATAATGAATTCTCTTGTTTAATATTATGAGATAGAAAGAGATTGAAACACTTCTTTTAAATTCTATTAGTATTTCAGTGAGCTTTCTAACAGACAGATCTGTAAGGATCTCCAGAAAACAGGAAGACAATGTTTGCTACCCTTTTAAATATAAATATGACATTAACAGAATCCCTATTACCTGAACTTTAACTCCCAATAAACATGATGCATGATAATTATCTGACATAAATGTGGTTTTGAAAGTTTAAAATGTAGGTATAGGGTGGGCATGCAATCCCGCAAAGCTCTTCTTGCCCAACTTTAATGATAAAATATGTTTTAAAAGGCCAGTCCTGTCTATTTTGTTGTGTTTGGGTCATTTCAAAAGATTCATTTGTATGCACTGCCTGTATTTCTTCACGTCCCCTTTGCTTCCTTCTTTCCTAGAGGGAGAAGATGATGAAGATGAAGAGGATGAAGAGGAAGAAGATGAAGAGGAAGAAGATGAGGCGGAAGATGAGGAAGACAAAGATGCCGACTCCCTGGACGAGACCTTGGGTGACACCGAGCTGCCTGGGTTCACGCTCCCTGGCATCACGTCTCAGGAACCTGGCTTAGAGCAAGAAAACGTGGTCTCTTTGGAAGGAGTCACCTTCCAGGTGCCAGATGCCATCCAGTGGGAACAGCAGAATCAGGGCCTGGGTAAGAGTCATGTGTGTTTCTCTCCTGCCTCCCTCCCCTCGTCTTACTTTTCTTAGGTGACAGCTTTCTTTCACTGGCATTGATTATGGAGCAAAATGGATTTTCTTTTTATGGATGTTTCATTTGGGAACTAGTTCTCACTTCTTTCTCCAGTATGTTTATATTTATGCTCTTCAGTAGCCAGGTTCCAGTCTCCATCTGCCTATAAAGAGCACGGTTACCTTAATTTTTGGAAGGAGTTCCATCATTCCTTCACAGCTGGAGGAGAGCTGTTGGCTCTGGGAGGACTTCCAACTGGGGCAGAACTGTGTGTGACCAGTCAGCTGCCCAAAGTGGCGTGAATGGACTGGAGTCAGAAAGCAAATGTATTTTGTCATCCACTCCTTTTAGAATTTCCTCCCTGGGGAAGTTCTTCCTTCACTTCTGGGTGAGCTTTTAGCCATCCCAGTACATTTCCGCTCATTCTTGTGGTTGCATTTCATCATCAAATACAATCTCTTTTTATCACTTGGTGTCCAGACAACCCCAAGCTTATTCTCTCTTGGGCATGGCCTGGATTTTTGGTGAGAGAGTCCCTGGAGGCAGGCTGACCCCAACCTTGACACTCTTCTGGTCAGCAGGGATGTTCCTCTGTCTCTTCTTAATTTTTTCTGGAGAGATGCTGTTTAGCTCTGGGTGATTGTTTGAGACCTCAGTCTCTTGACCTGAGGGGAAGTGACCTCTGCTCCAAAGAAATCTCCTCCCTGAAGCTCTCTTGGTCTTTAAAAGGCCCGTGGATACCTTCAGTGCAGCAGAGGTTAATTTAACAGTCATATAACCAGTGTTTGGAGTATTTCATTGAAAATTTGGATGTTGATCTCAGACTTTGCTCTGGAATATCATACTAGTGTATCTTGGTGCCTTGGTTGAAATTTTCAATTTAGAATCTTATTACATATGATTTTTTAAAGATTGTCCTCCTCTTCTCCCATGAAAACCCTTTTAGATTAGCAGTGAGAAAGGGTAAGTGCATTATAATGAGTGTGGAGTGGGGAAAAATTGCATTGTCTGTTTATCAAAGGATTGAGTAGTTTAAAACAAGCTCTCTTGCTTTTTTAAAAGCTCAAACTGAAGTTGGTAAAACCTTTAAAGGTTTGCAGTCTAAGAAGGAATTCTTTCCATAATCTCTAAAACTAAGGGAACATGTGTAAGGATCTTTAATGTCATCTTCTCTTCCCTTATAGTTGTTTTGTGAGCTGTCCTTTCGATGTGGTTAATTAATTTGTCCAAAAAGCAGAACCCCTACTATGTTCCTTTGTAAGGTGTTGGAAACACAGAAAAAAAAACCAGGCAGTGCTTTTTCTTGATTAGAGCAGAGCCCATTCGTAAAGGTTTCAGTGCAGGGTGGGTGAATTCTATGATACAGGAGGTTACAGGAGGGCAGAGTGGATGTGTAGAAGGAGGCCATCTAGAGTCGCTTGGAGAGTTCAGAGCTGTCACCTGAAGGATGTATAAATAGGAGATAGCTTGCAAGGAAAAGAGACCAAAGAAAGAACATACACAAAGGCACTGGAGGGATGAAAGAGCGTGGCGTAATACAGATGGGCTGGCAAAAAATGTTGTTAAGTGGGTAAAAAGAAGTTCTAGGAGATATGACAGCAGGCATAGCTGGAAAGGTAAGCAAGGATGCATCATGAAGAGCTTTGACTGCCAAGAGGTTTTCACTTGTCCTTTATGAAAACTGTTCTGGTGATAGTGCAGTGGAGGAGGAGAGGAGGAGCGTGAGATTGGGGAGAGAGAAAAAGGCCACTTATGAGATCCGTGAAATGTCTATGTGAGACATAAAGGGCATGAAGTGAAGCAGAGGAAGTGGGATGAATGGAAGAGAGTCAACCTGAGAGCTTTTGTCATAGGTACTAATGGATTGGGGGGATTGAGGGAAAGTAGAGGGAGAGCTGAGGATGATTTCTAGGTTTTTAGATTGGTGAACAGGTGGAGAGTGATGCCTCTGATGAAGAGAGGGAGCAGTGTGAACTTGGCATTTTAGGGAGATGATGAGCTAGTTTTGGGCATGTTGAGTGTTGAATGAGGAGCCTGTGAGATGTCCAGGAGGGTCTTAGATTTTGTGTCTTGAATTCAGGGAAGAGGACTGGGACTGAGAAGTTATTCTGGGTTTATTACCCTCTTGGTTGGCATCAAGATTGTAGTTGAAATGTAGCTGGGATTTCCTGTGGAATGTGCTTATGGTAAAGAGAGGAGGTGATAAAGGATGTGTTTCCACTGGGCAGGCAGACGGTATTAGTATATGTGCATACAATGCTATATTTACTAAGTTATTTTCTGAACAAATTTGGCATGTAATTGGGCAGTAATTACTTTAAAAATATACCAAGTGAAACTGCTAAAACCTCATAAGTATATCAAAATATTATCAAAGTATTACAAAACAAACACAAACACTGACCTGGGGACATGTGAATCAATATTTGGCCTCTTCTGGCCTGAATAGGCCTGAAATGCACCTGTTCCACAACTGGTTGAAATGAATGAAATAAAATGCAAAATACCAATGTAACTTATTACAGAGGTTAAACACAAAAATCTACACGTCAAGTGACTCCTCAGGTAGTAGATTTATAACATGAAAAGATCATGGACAGTTGAACAGTCTTTTAAATATGGATTGGGTAAATATTCAGGGACTGTGCCCCATTCCTGGAGAGGGTTGTTTTTGTACCCTCTCTGTAGGGAGAAGTACTGCAGGGAGATCATATGGCCTCTATTTCTGGATTGTGGTCTAGGAAGCCAATTTCCACCCCTTAGGAAGTTGGCATACCATCTATGATAATGATAAGCAATTGGAGGAGCTGTGAATCTTAGAAAGATTTGTAGAGGCTACAGTTCAAGGCTAACATGATCATTTGAGCTCTGGCCTTACCATGTTCCTCAACACAAATTTACCACTGAAAAGGAGCCACATTTTTAAGAAATCAGCTTTATTGAGGTATAAACTATATACAGTAAACTGCACTCAGAGTATGCAATTCGAGTCTTGTGGACATCCATACAGCCTCCATCTTATTGAAAATGCAGAATTTCCATCACTTCCTCTTTGTCCCCCCAGTTATTCCTCATGTCCTAATGCAGTCCATCCCTCTCTCAGTCCTCAATCCCAGGTAACCACTGATCTGCTTTTATAACTACAGGTTAGGTTGCATTTTCTAGAATTTTGTATACATAGAATCATATAACACATACCCTTATGTGTCTGGCTTCTCTCACTTAGCATAATGATTTTGAGATTCAATCATGTTGTTGTCTGTATCAATAATTTGTTCCTCCTTTTTAAAATTAAAAAAATGTTATATTTATTTGGCAGCATCATGTCGTAGTTGCAGCATGCGGGCTCTTCATTGTGATGTGTAGTCTTTTCTCTAGTTGCAGCATGCACGTAGGCTTAGTTGCCCCGAGGCATGTGGAATCTTAGTTCCCCACCCAGGGATCAAACCTGCCTTGGAAGACTGATTCTCAATCACTGGACCACCAAGGAAGTCCCTAATTTGTTCTGGTTTTAAAGCTGTGTAGTATTCAACTGTTTGGATATGCTACATCTTGTTTATCTCATCACCTGTTGATGAACATTTGGGTTTTCCCCAGCTTTTGGTTAATAGCAGTTACATTTTAAGGTGTGTAGGGCATGAGGTGGAGAGTGAATAGCCCAACTGTCCCCTTGTTCTGCCTCCTGATTTCAGCCTCCATGCATGGCTAAAGTTTCTTAAATTAGTAATACCAATTTAGTGATTTGTTATCACTAAGGTGATTTGTCTCTTTAAAAAGTGATTTTGGACTTCCCTGGTGGTTCAGTGGTTAAGAATTTGCCTTGCCATGCAAGGAAGTGGTTTGATCTCTGGTCTGGAAAGATCCCACATGCCTCGGAGCAACTAAGCCTGTGTGCCACAACTACTGAGCCCATGAGCTGCAACTACTGAAGCCTTTGTGCCTGGAGCCTGTGCTTCTCAACAAGAGAAGCCACTGCAATGAGAAACACTCACAGCACAACAAAGAGATGCCCTGGCTTGCTGCTACTAGAGAAAGCCCATGTGCAGCAACAAAGACCCACAACAGCCAAAAAATAAATTGACTAAATCAATCAATTAATCAGTCTTTCTTTTTAAAGTGATTTTCCCAAGTCCTGACATTTTGTTTTGTATCAGGTTTTTTCTTTTTATAAAATTTACCATTTCCCTGGATGTTTCTTACCTTTTGCTCCCACTTCTTTTCCTGCCACTTCTTTTCCTGAAAAATTCAATTTGCCAACATGTTTTTAGCATTCTAATTTTCATGGGAACCAAAACAAGGAAGAAATCTTTAAAGTCCTTCCAGTTTTCTACTGTGGGAAGACGGGGTTGGGTTAGTAGTGCTTGTGTCTAGGATTTTATTAGCTTACCATCTTTTTCTTGGAGGGACAGGAGTATTTACTAGTAACTCAAAACCACTGACAACTTCTGGGTCAGTATTAATTGATACAATTTCCTAAATGCTCTCAGATCACATGATAAAGAGGGATGGACGGATGGATTTTGTGGTACCAAGAATAATGGCTCCCCAATTGGCTCAGACAGTAAAGAATCTGCCCACAAAGTGGGACACCCAGGATTGATCCCTGGGTTGGGAAGACCTCTGGAGAAGGGAAAGACTACCCACTCCAGTATTCTTGCCTGGAGAATTTCATGGACAGAGGAGCCTGGTGGGCTGCGGTCCACAGGGTCACAGAGTCTGACATGACTGAGTGACTAACGCTTGCACTTTTTTCAAATATGTTTATGTCCTAATCTTTGCAACCTATGATTATGTTGTCTTACATGGCAAAAAGCTTCGCTGATGATTAGGTTAAGGATCTTGAGATGGAATGGTTATCCTGGATTTTCTGCGAAGGTCATAAAAGTGTGTTCGCAAGTGTCCTTATAAGCAGGAAGCAGACAGGTCAGAGTCAGAAAAGTAGATGTGATGACAGAGGCAGAGGTCAGAGTGATGTGGCCAGAAGCAAGGAATTCTGGCAGCCTCCACAAGCTGGAAAAGGAAAAGAGATGAATTCTCTTCTTGAGCTGCCAGAAGGAACACAATCCTGCTGGTACCTTGATTTTAGTCCCTCAAGACCCATTTTAGACTTTTGACCTGCAAAACTATAAGATAATAAGTTTGTATTGTTTTGAGCCCCTAACTTAGTGGTAATTTGTTATAGCAGAAATAGGAAACAAATACAGATGTCAATAAGTATTTCATGAGCAGCTTCATTTTAGAAAGCAGAGCTGCGTCTGAGTGTGAGTGTTGTAAACTTAACTATAGTTTTTTCTTAATGAATCACTAAAAATGCAAAGATGGAGGCCTCTAAAAAGTAATCTAATTTAATACAATTTTATTTTAATTGACCATATTATTCATTTCTACTTTTAATTGGGTTGTTTTACTTATAGATGATCACATCCTATTTTATAATATGAATGGTATTCTAAAGCAAGTGTTAAAACCCATAGACACCTTTAAAAATGAACAGATTGAAGTGGGTAGTTGGAATTGGCTAAAAATAATCTGCACTCTTTGAATAGATTATCATTTCATTTTCTGTGAAGGAACAAGAGGAGAAAACTTAGATTACTTTCTAAGGCAAAGCAGTAGACTCATGGCTTAATTCTTTGTACTTCTGTTTTCTGTTGTCACATACACATTGCCTCTAAAGCTTTTGGAGGGAAAGAGCCCAGTTTCTTGATCTTGCTGTTGAGAGGTATGATTGTGGACTGAACTATAGGCTGTCAGGATAAAGAATCAGGAGTGAAAGTTCCATGTTATGGCTGAGGTGCATTGATTGGTAAAATGCTTGTAGTGTAGAGGAAGTTCTTTATTTACATATGCAGAATCAATTTCTTTTCTGATCTAACAAGATCATTTTCAGATTTATTGGTAAGAACCTGTACAGAGAACAGATACTGTGACCCACAGTACTTCTTATCCTTTTGTAATAATAAATCATATGATTATTCTTTTAAAACTATAAAATCAATATGGTCAAAGTTGAGTCAGTATATCCATTTTGACATTTAAACATTTCCAATGTAATTAATATCTGTTGATTGTTTACTCTGTGCATTCTCTATCTGCTAGGATGCCTTTGGCTACAGGTAGCAGAAACCTTAAATTGACTTAAAGAGTAAAGAAATGCATTTTCTCTGAAAACAAGAAGTCCAGAGATAGAGCTTCTGGGTCAGTTGACTTGAGTAGCTCAGCTGCCATAGGTGACTCATTTTTTTCCATCTTACTGCACTGTCCTCCTTTGGGATGTTGACTTTGTCCCCAGGCTGGCCTCCTTACAGTTGTAATGGCTTGAAGCAGTTTCAGGTGTCACACCTAGACAAGACATTGTTCAAAGAAGGAGACTGTCTTTTTATTGTGTTTCTTTCTCAGGAGAGAGGAAGCATTTCCAAGAATCCCCCAGTAGAATACTCACTTTTGATTGGCTGAAATTAGGTCACATGCTAGTTTCTAGACAGTCATTGGCAAGTGGAATGTGATCACATGACTGGTGGAACCATGAGGCTGCATGTCAGTCACCATACCTATCATCTATGATTTCTGTGTTTTTCTGTTTACTTCTCTTGTGGCTGATTCTTATCCATGTTTCTTCTAAGACTCCTATGACCAATCTCATTAATATATTTATATTAAATATGTAAAAAAATATTTTTTCATTTATCTAATTTTTTTAAAAAGTTGTAAACTGAGTTTTTGTGTCTGTTTGTTTTGCATATTTTTTAATTTTTGATTGTTCTGGGTCGTCGTTGCTGCCGCACTTGGGCCTTCTCTAGTTGTGGCAACCAGGGGCTACTCTTTGTTTCAGTGCTTGGACTTCTCACTGCGATGGTTTCTGTTGTTGCAGAGCAAGGGATCTAGGCATGTGGGCTTCAGTAGTTGCGGGGCACAGGGCTTAGTTGCTCCGAGACAGGCAGGACCAGGGATCAAACACATGTCTTCTGCATTGGCAGACGAATTCTTAACCACTGGACCACCAGGGAAGTTCCCTAAATATGTTTTGTACTCATGAGTTCTGGATGAGGGCCTGAGGATGGTATTGTTCCAAGAAGAGATCATTTTGGGCCACTTTATGGTTTGGTTGACATTCTGAATAGATAAGGCTTCCAGATTCCATTAATTTGTTAAGTGCAGAATTATAGCTGTCTTCACTTTTTTTTTTTCAAAAGCCTCCATCTAATATTGGAATGGGTTCCTGATTCAGGAAGTAGAATATTTTTCTCTGGAGGTCTTTAAAAAACATGGTAAATATTCAATTAACAGTATAGGGATGTTTGTGGAAAGCAGAAAAATGAAGAGCATTCATGTTTCTAGTTTTTCACCAGATGTTTATAAAGCACCTACTAAGTGTGTGCTGTATTTTAGGGAAAGAGAGGCTGACATGTAGAGATACATTGCAGTGAGGCAGAGAGTGGTCCCATAGATGTGAGGCCAGTGGCTGAGCAATTCCACCATGGTGGCACTGAATCATCACTTACAACCAGCAGTTTCTTTGGGTGGGCAGCCATCTGTGAGGTGTAACTTAAGGAGTGCTTGTGCAAGCCCAAATTTATATCATCCTTCCTGTTTTAATATGGTATCTACCCTTCAATATTAAGAGTCTCCCTTTGGATTGAAATAATATTATATGTCTTGAGAAGGCCTTAGTAAAATGCAGATCTACTATCTGGATAGGATGATGAGTCTCCAAGCTACTTCCATTGGAATGTGGTGTGTGTGCTCAGTCGCTCAGTCTTGTCCAACTCTTTGTGACCCCATTGACTGTAGCCCTCCAGGTTCCTCTGTCCATGGAATTTTCCAGGCAAGGATACTGGAGTGGGTTGCAATTTCCTTCTCCAGGGGATCTTCTTGATCCAGGAATCAAACCTGAGTCTCTTGCATTGGCAGGCAGATTCTTTACTACTAGCACTACCTTTAAGATTAACCACATTAAGATGTTATCATTTATATATTATTATTATCAGTTTCATTACCTGATAATTTAGGGTGATTTTAATGTGAAAGAGAATATATTTTGCATTGGCAAAAAGGGTGTGGGGGTTGGGCCTTAGAGAAACTGAACATTTGTCTGTGAGAAATTCAGACACTTCCTAAACTGTGTCAGTTCTTCTCTTTCTTCTCCTCATCATCCTTCTTGTCCTTTTTAAAATACTTAACGTGTAGCTAAGGTCGAACTTAAATATAGTGTGACATGGGCTGTGGCAGCAAGAAAAAGATTCTCTGTAAAAGACAGTGGGAAGTGTGAGATTTCAAACAATCCTTCACAGCAACAAATGTCAGTGTATTTTGGCATATAGCATGTTAAGCTATGGATTGTGAGGTTGCTCAGGAAGTTGCTGGGCTAACATGGTTAAATATATAAATATATGGAAGGAGAAAGAAAGAAACTTTAGTCCAGCACAGTGTGAGCGGCAGATTTACTAAAGCCTCTGGACCAGTGGTTCTCACTCTTGGCTGCATATTGGAATCACCTGGAGAGTGACACAGATTATTGATACCTGGGTCCTACCCCCCGGAGCACAGCTGTCCTAGGCTGGGTCTGCTGGTTGTTCTCTTGGGGCGAGGCAGCTTCTGTTTGTGAAGAGAGACAGAGGATTTTAAGAAGTGTTCTATGAACTGAATTCCCAGAAGTAAAGATTCACTTTGCTTGTAATGATCTTTTGGTCTTGGATTACCGTGTCTTAAAAAAAACCAAAAGCATAAACAACTTTTTTTTCTGTGTTTAATCTCACGTAGAGATGAAACTTAAAGTCGATATCCATGGTTTAATTTTCCCAGAAAGCCCATGGTCACATGACAGACTTCTAAATCTGGACTGTGGACATTTTGTACCCTGACTCCTGCATCTGAAATGAGTGAGCCTCTGCAGATGTGAGTTTCCATGGATAGGCACCTTCCTGTCCTAAGATGGTTACCCAGTTTTCTGGCTTTGAGAGTAATACCATTCACTCTTTCTTTGGAAAGACCTAAATTATTTTTCCTAGACAGGAGGAGCAGAACTTGGATGTAGACCTCCTTTTTCCGCATTAGGCAAGACGCACTGGTGCTAAAGTTTGAATTAGAGATCGTGATCTCTGCCTCTCCTTACTCAGGTGAAAGAGTGCTTATGGCATATTAGGTCTGCAGAGCAGGATGCCTTCCAAGTGCAAGATATCATTTCCTCATAGATTTTTCCATTTGAGTTATTGAGTTCCTTGCAGATTAGGAGTAGTTGGGGACCTATAGGGGAGAAAGGGGCTTCCCAGGTGGTGCTAGTAGTAAAGAACCCTGCTGCCAATGCAGGCAATGCAGGTTCGATCCCTGGGTTGGGAAGATCCCTTGGAGGAGGGCATGGCAACCCATTCCAGTATTCTTGCCTGGAGAATCCCCTGGACAGAGGAGTCCAGCAGGCTACAGTCCATAGGGTCCCAAAGAGTCAGACAAAACTGAAGTGACTTAGCACACATGCATGCAAGCAGGGAGAAAATCTTTCCCTATGCCCATGGTGAAACATTTGACAAACTCAGGATTTTAGGTTTTACATGCATTTATTTCCTAAATTTTCCATTTATTTATTTTTATCCTGTTATATTTTAGGTGTTTGTTAGAAGCCATAAATCTTCTTTTGAGCGTGAGGTAGGTTATAAATAGGTTAAAGATATAAATATGAATAGAGTTCCTTCCAGCTGCCCACTTCTAGCCCTGCTTGGAGGTGTGTTTAGTGGACATCCATCATGAACCAGAAATCAAAAAGAGACCTGGCCAAACCTGAAGAAAACCAGACTCTGACCTGAAAAGAATGTAACGTATTCTGGTTTTTTGTTTGTTTGTTGTTCATGACACTTCTGATGAGCAGTTATGTATAATGGCTACAGTCAAACTTTCATGTTTCTTCAATGTAGGAAATGTTAAGCCTTTTGGAAGGTGGAAAGGATGGATGGCAGAGATGACTGTGTGCTGCGCTAAATTTTTTTTTTTTTTTTGACTGACACAATGATTCTTCACAGCTGTATGTAGGAGTTTTGCACCAAGAATCTAAGGCAGACTGGAATTAAGCCTTTGAAATTCATTAATTCCAAGAGTGGTAGAAGAACTCAGATCATTAAAACATACACACACACACACACAGTGTTCCCTTTGCCTGAGTCAGCTGTGGGACACTGCAAATTCCCTTATTCTTCTCCTACTATTTCTTTGGGGAAAATGAATGAGAAATCAACTCTTAAGTCTCAAACGCTAATGAGGAAAACTCATGGACTAGAGTTAGTGGAGAGCTCAGTGACAGCCACAACCACCCCTGTGTATGATTTTGTCTGTCCAGAGCAAGCAGCTAACTCCCTTCTGCATAAAGCTTCCTTGGGGATGTTCTTGAGTTGAGGAAGGGAAATCAGTCTTGGTTGTTAAAATATTAATCTTTGCACAGCTGGGTCTCTTCAGTACTGTAGTAGTAGGTTCTGTGTGATCTGAAAGAACTGCCAACCTCTCCAGCTGGCCTCAGGAAGCCAGAGCTATTTTTGAAATTCAAAGGACTGGTGGTATTAAGTAAAAATACAATGCAGCGTAAGTGAAGGAGAGACTGAAGGTAAAAATAAGGAATCAGAGATTTACATCAGGTAACTCAGGGATTCAACAGTTCAGGGATAGGAAGTATTTCTTAAAAGTGTATTTGTCTCTTTTGTATACTCTGGGTATATTCAAGGACCTCCAGGATCTGTCTGGAGTCTTATCTTCTGTCCTCATCTGGGACCTCTGCCTTTGTCAGGCTATAATCTCTGTCACTAGAACATGCATTGAATGTTTCCTGACCCTGAATTTTTCTACCATTATTCTTCTTTCCTCAGACGGCTTTCTCCTTTTTTTTGTCTGGATGCACTCCAGGCTCTTGCTGAAGCCTTGCTGGCAACCCTAACTCCCACTCAGTCCTTCCCTGTGAAACTACCCCGAGCCATTCTTGGCAGGGTTCATTTCCACTCCACTATCTCATTTTGCTTCGGATTGACTGAAAGGGGCTTTTCTTCCAGCTTGTTGCCATGCTGGACCGGAAACCATCCAGCACATTTGGGAGGAGGGATGGGAATGCTCTATCACACTTTGTCAATCAAACAGTAGTCTCTTATTTAACTCCTGGATAGCAGTTTTGGGGAGGGGAAAGGGTGGGTTAAACAGAGTTAGTTGGATTTGTGGAAAAAATGATAACTGATCAGGTACTAAGGGTTTTCCATACTGCTTATAACTGAGATTAAGTTTAAACATCACATGACAGATAGAACTTCATGTGATCTTAACTTTCTCTGGTTCTCACTATACTTACCTCAAAATAGTTTTTACATCTACAAACCCTTCAGTAAGGAAGTAATTATACCATGACTTCAGGTAGATAGCATGCTATCCATATGATAACATAATCTAAGGTTTGTTTTATTTTTTCCAGCAGTATTGAGGTATGGCTGACATAACATTTTGTACAGCATGCTTATTTGATACATTTGGATACTGCAAAAGGATTACCATCATAGCATTAGCTAACACCCGCATTGTGTCATGTAACTACCAGTTTTTTCTTGTGGGCAGCAATTTAGCAATTTTTTTTGGCCACGCCATGCAGCACGTGGAATCTTCCTCAGTTGGGGATCGAAGCTGTGCCCCCTACATTGGAAGCACAGAGTGTCAACTACTGGACTGCCAGGGAAGCCCCAGAAATGTAACATTTTAGAATGGTTTTTTAGAATGAGGTTGGAGTGATTCTATGATCACATTTAACGATCAGACCTTGAAAATATTGGACCAACTACCTTCATTACCTTACAATCTAAATCAGATGAGAATCGGATGATTGCATTCTCAGAGTGACCAAGCATTTAAAAAATTTCCAAACAGTTAATTAGGTGGCTCGATAGTGATTAAAGCCTTTGATAACTTCCACCAAAGAATAGATCTGATAGACAGAGTGCCTGATGAACTATGGACAGAGGTTCGTGACATTGTACAGGAGACAGGAATCAAGACCATCCCCAAGAAAAAGATGCCAAAAAGCAAAATGGCTGTCGGAGGAGGCCTTACAAATAGCTGGGAAAAGAAGAGAAGTGAAAAGCAAAGGAGAAAAGGAAAGATATACCCATTTGAATGCAGAGTTCCAAAGAATAGCAAGGAGAGATAAGAAAGCCTTCCTCAGCGATCAGTGCAAAGAAATAGAAGAAAACAATAGAATGGGAAAGACTAGAGATCTCTTCAAGAAAATTAGAGATACCAAGGGAACATTTCATGCAAAGATGGGCTAAATAAAGGACAGAAATGGTATGTACATAACAGAAACAGAAGATATTAGGAAGAGGTGGCAAGAATACACAGAAGAACTGTACAAAAAAGATCTTCATGACCCAGATAATCACAATGGTGTGATCACTCACACTCACCTAGAGCCAGACATCCTGGAATGTGAAGTCAAGTGGGCCTTAGGAAGCATCACTATGAACAAAGCTAGTGGAAGTAATGGAATTCCAGTTGAGCTATTTCAAATCCTGAAAGATGATGCTGTGAAAGTGCTGCACTCAATATGTCAGCAAATTTGAAAAACTCAGCAGTGGCCACAGGACTGGAAAAGGTCAGTTTTCATTCCAATCCCAAAGAAAGGCAATGCCAAAGAATGCTCAAACTACCATACAGTTGCACTCATCTCACACGCTAGTACGGAGAAGGCAATGGCAACCCACTCCTGTACTCTTGCCTGGAAAATCCCATGGGTGGAGGAGCCTGGTAGGCGGCAGTCCGTAAGGTCGCTAAGAGTCGGACACAACTGAGAGTACTTGCTTTCAATTTTCACTTTCATGCATTGGAGAAGGAAATGGCAACCCACTCCAGTTTTCTTGCCTGGAGAATCCCAGGGATGGGGGAGCCTGGAGGGCTGCCGTCTATGGGGTCACACAGAGTCGGACACGACTGAAGCAACTTAGCAGCAGCAGCAGCACACGCTGGTAAAGTAATACTCAAAATTCTCCAAGCCCGACTTCAGCAATACATGAACTGTGAACTTCCAGATGTTCAAGCTGGTTTTAGAAAAGGCAGAGGAACCAGAGATCAAATTACCAACATCTGCTGGATCACTGAAAAAGCAAGAGAGTTTCAGAAAAACATCTATTTCTGCTTTGTTGACTATGCCAAAGCCTTTGACTGTGTGGATCACAATAAACTGTGGAAAATTCTGAAGGAGATAGGGATACCAGATCACCTGACCTGCCTCTTGAGAAACCTGTATGCAGGTCAGGAAGCAACAGTTAGGACTGGACATGGAACAACAGACTGGTTCCAAATGGGAAAAGGAGTATGTCAAGGCTGTATATTGTCACTCTGCTTATTTATCTTATATGCAGAGTACATCATGAGAAACGTCAGGCTGGATGAAGCACAAGCTGGAATCAAGATTGCAGGGACAAATATCAATAACCTCAGATATGCAGATGACACCACCCTTATGGCAGAAAGTAAAGAAGAACTAAAGAGCCTCTTGATGAAAGTGAAAGAGGAGAGTGAAAAAGTTGGCTTAAAGCTCAACATTCAGAAAACTAAGATCATGGCATTCGGTCCCATCACTTCATGGGAAATAGATGGGGAAACAGTGGAAACAGTGGCTGACTTTATTTTGGGGGGCTCCAAAATCACTGCAGATGGTGACTGCAGCCATGAAATTAAAAGACACTTACTCCTTGGAAGGAAAGTTATGACCAACCTAGATAGCATATTAAAAAGCAGAGATATTACTTTGTCCACAAAGGTCTGTCTAGTCAAAGCTATGGTTTTTCCAGTAGTCACGTGTGGATGTGAGAGTTGGACTATAAGGAAAGCTGAGCGCCGAAGAATTGATGCTTTTGAACTGTGGTGTTGGAGAAGACTCTTGAGAGTCCCTTGGACTGCAAGGAGATCCAACCAGTCCATTCTAAAGGAGATCAGTCCTGGGTGTTCATTGGAAGGACTAATGTTGAAGCTGAAGCTCCAATATTTTGGCCACCTCATGCGAAGAGCTGACTCATTTGAAAAGACCCTGATGCTGGGAAAGATTGAGGGCAGGAGGAGAAGGGGATGACAGAGGATGAGATGGTTGGATGGCATCACTGACTCAATGGACATGAGTTTGGGTAAACTGTGGGAGTTGGTGATGGACAGGGAGGCCTGGCGTGCTGTGGTTCATGGGGTCACAAAGAGTTGGACACAACTGAGCGACTGAACTGAACTGAACTGAACTGAACCACAGAATAAAAACACTCATAGCATCCCCTACATGGGAGTGAGAAATTTATTAAAGCTGATTCTCTTTGCCACTGGATGATTGCTTCCCCAAGTCAGAGAGCTGAGTTGTCCTTTTGTATCTCACTTCTGGTTGGAACTTCCCTGGTGGCTCAGACAGTAAAGTGTCTGCCTGCAATGCAGGAGACCTGGGTTCAATCCCTGGGTCGGGAACATCCCCTGGAGAAGGAAATGGCAACCCACTCCAGTACTCTTGCCTGGAAAATTCCATGAATGGAGGAGCCTGGTAGGCTACAGTCCATGGAGTCGTAAAGAGTTGGACATGACTGAGTGACTTCGTTTTCTTTCTGGCTGGAACAAAATTTTAACTCCTGGGGTAGTGAAGGATAGGGAAGCCTGACGTGCTGCAGTTCATGGGCTTGCAAAGAGTTGGACATGACTTGGTGACTGAACAATATAGTATAAATGCTTTAAGGTTTGAACAAAAATTTTCTCTTTTTATGTCTTTAATGCCCTGTAAAAGGCCCTAGATAATATAATATGTTCTTGTATCAAAGATTAAAAAAAAACCCATTTGGACTTGTTGATTTAGGAAGAGACTTCTGGAACTAAACCCAGGTATCTCAGCTTCACATTTTTCATCCTTATTTTTTTTGATGATCTGTGTGAGATAATAGACTTAATGCTTTCCAAAAGCTTAATGCTTTCCCTTATCTGTATTTTCATAATTAAACTGTATTGAATTGGAGAATTGGAAAAAAATTACATTTCATTCATGAGAAATGAATTTCTTATGTGAAAATTCAGCAGTCACTTTTCCTTTTGAGGGCTAAAAAAGGATTCTTGGAACTCAGCCAGAAAATAATCTCTTCATCAGCAACAGTTAATAAAAACATTAATAAGGGACATTATAACTGAAGAGAAGGCTTTGAACTAATTTCTTTGTAATCAGAATGCACTCGTAGGCTCAGCTGGGGAATTATTAACATATGAAAACATCTAGTAGGCTCTTCTGGGAATTAAACAAGAAGAAATATCAAGAGAACTGAAAAAAAATTTCAGAAATGAGTAAACTGAGTATAAATTGTCCTCTTTGAAAAATACAGAGGAATGTAAACAGAGATGATGTTTAAAAAGTTTCTAATTATGTTAAAACAGAATTGAGAAAGTAGTGAAAACAGTGTCCTTATCTCTTGGTTTGAAGTTATATGATGCTAATTTAAGGTGAATTACTTAATCAAATGCTATATACAGGTCTGCTATGTTAAGAATCTGGAATATTTGGAGTCTCCCCAGTTTTATTTGTCTTCCTTAATTTGGATCAGAGAAAGAATTCCCTTAACTTCTGCATTTCAGAAAATGGAGCAGTTCAGTAATTTACCCTTCTCTACTGAGATCATAAAAAGAGGATGCTAAAGCCTTGAAGCTTAGCTTAGTGATCAGGTGAGGTTGAAGTCAGTCAGTTCATGTCATTTCAGCATTTGAGAATTAATAGCCACAGGATTCTGCTTTTCCAGCTAAGAGCGTTCCTGATTTTCTGTTAGACAGAAAGACTTTTTTTTTTTTTTCACAGAATCTGGCACAAAATAAAAATATCTGTCCAATGAAGGTATGCCTAGTTTCAATTCATGTGAAGAATCTTGAAAGTAAACTTTACAAACATCCAGATTATCAAGACCCAGCGAAGGATAAAACAATTGATTTTAAGGATAAAACAATTGATTTTAAGTTTCCCTGCAGGGCTGAAATCTTTCTGAAATAATGGGATTTGAACTTCAAGCTGCTCCTTTTGAAAAAGGACAGCAACTGTTTGGAACAGGATGGCTTTGATGAATCCTTGGGGATAAATACTCCAAGTAATGTCGGCGGCTTCCAACGGCAGAAGATTAGATGTGAAATCCACCACAGGCATCAGGAGAACTACCACCTACGTTTGTTTATCACAAGCTTGATTAAGTATTGCACGTCCCATAGGACCACAGCCTTGGGCTTCTGAGCCCTACCATGTGGGATGCAGACTGATGACGGAGGTTATGTACACAGAGCTACGGTGAAGAGTTGTTGCTAGCCTCAGAAACCACAGAGTTTAAAAACAACTCATTTACTTAATCCGCTAATAAAAAGGAAGTAGGGGAAAACCATGGGAAAAATCGTGATGCGGGGGAAGTTTGTTCTCAGTGAAATCTTTCAAACTTTTCTTCCTCCTTCTCCCTGGTCATCATCCTTATCACCCTCACTTTGTACCTTTGCTAGGGTGGCGGCCACGCAGGACTGCCCTTGGGATCCAAAGAGTCTTCAGTCTTCCCTTAATCCATTTCACTATATCAAAACACTCTTTCTTTAAGAACTTGGTTTAAAGACTTTTTGAGGGACCATCAGTAATTCCTAGTTGTTAAAAGGTATATTTTTAAAGAAGATTTAATTATGTTTCTTACTCAGATATAAAATGAACATGTGTCAAAGACTTTTAAAAGCTCATTAATTAACAAAGGAACCAGGCAGATGCCACAGCTGGGTCAAAGGAAAGATCAAAAAGTCACAAATTTATGTGGAGTCAAGGACTGTTTCAAATTTGGCTCCAACTAATCCATAAAATTTGCAAATCACTTGTGGATTGTCAAATAAACTCCAACTTTTAAACCAAAACAAACAGACCAAAAAAAAAAAAGGACTGTTAAAATAAATTGACAAATGGATCTATGACTGACTTTTTCCAAGGGATGAAGGCTGTTTCTCCACTGGACAATTAATTTGCTTGTCTGGAGAAGAATTATATGTATCGCTGTCAGTTATCTACAAGTTAAAAAATTGAGTCCAAAGGTGACTCAGAGCTCTACAAGGAATCAGATAGTTCTCAGAGGCTTCAACAGTCTATTAAAAGAATATTCAGTACCATCTTCCTTTTTCAAAGTTAAATGTTTTTCTTGCACACTGAAGTAAGAATCCCTTGTAGCCCTAATTTGTTTGGAAGCAGTTGTATTGTGAAAGAATACTTGTTAACTAAAAGAATTGAATGGGAGACTTTGGATAAGCAAAGATGTATCTGTCAGGGAAGGCCAGTTGCTGTAACAAATTATTCCAGTCTCAGTGGCTTAAACCATGGATGGAGGAGCCGGGTAGGCTACAGTCCATGGGATTGCTAAGAGTCGGACACGACTGAGCGACTTCACTTTCACTTTTCCCTTTCATGCACTGGAGAAGGAAATGGCAACCCACTCTAGTATTCTTGCCTGGAGAATCCCAGGGATGGCGGAGCCTGGTGGGCTGCCGTCTATGGGGTCGCACAGAGTCGGACACGACTGAAGCGACTTAGCAGCAGCAGTAGCAGCAGCAGTGGCTTAAAGCAGTGGATTTGTTACTTGCCCTCTTCAGAGTTGCCACTGTTAATAGTTACTCTTCCACCAAGTGTCTCTATAATCTTCTTGGGCCTAAGGAACCTCAGTGGATACTCGTATCCAGCCAGGTGGCACGGAAAAGAACTTAAGGAAAGCTACATGTAATGCCTCAGCCTGGAGTGGGCTCATTTTCCTTCCACTCAGATTCTGTTAGTGAAAACTAGTCACATGACCCCACCTGGCTGAAGGGGGAGCAAGTGGTGGTGGTTGTGGTCATGGTGGTAATTGCAGCTTAGCTGAAGCAAAACCAATTTGGTGACCACTTTGCATTTTCAGGAGCACTTCCTCTAGGAAGGAAACCCCAGAGAACTGAGGAAAACCCAACTTTCTATCATTCAGTTCAGTTCAGTCGCTCAGTCTTTGCAACCCCATGAACCGCAGCACACCAGGCCTCCCTGTCCATCACCAACTCCCGGAGTGTACCCAAACCCATGTCCATTGAGTCGGTGATGCCATCCAACCATCTCATCCTCTGTCATCCCCTTCTCCTCCTGCCCTCAATCTTTCCCAGCATCAGGGTCTTTTCAAATGTGTCAGCTCTTCGCATCAGGTGGCCAAAGTATTGGAGTTTCAGCTTCAACATCAGTCCTTCCAATGAACACTCAGGACTGATCTTCTTTAGGATAGACTGGTTGGATCTCCTTGCAGTCCAAGGGACTCTCAAGAGTCTTCTCCAACACCACAGTTCAAAAGCATCAATTCTTCTGTGCTCAGCTTTCCTTATAGTCCAACTCTCACATCCATACATGACTACTGGAAAAACCATAGCCTTGACTAGACAAACCTTTGTGGACAAAGTAATGTCTGCTTTTTAATATGCTATCTAGTTGGTCATAACTTTCCTTCCAAGGAGTAAGCATCTTTTAATTTCATGGCTGCAATCACCATCTGCAGTGGTTTTGGAGCCCCCCAAAATAAAGTCAGCCACTGTTTCCACTGTTTCCCCATCTATTTGCCATGAAGTGATGGGACTGAATGCCATGATCTTAGTTTTCTGAATGTTGAGCTTTAGGCCAACTTTTTCACTCTCCTCTTTCACTTTCACCAAGAGGCTCTTTAGTTCTTCACTTTCTGCCATAAGTGTGGTGTCATCTGCATATCTGAGGTTATTGATATTTGTCCCTGCAATCTTGATTCCAGCTTGTGCTTCTTCCAGCCCAGCGTTTCTCATGATGTACTCTGCATATAAGTTAAATAAGCATGGTGACAATATACAGCCTTGACGTATTTCTTTTCCTATTTGGAACCAGTCTGTTGTTCCATGTCCAGTCCTAACTGTTGCTTCCTGACCTGCCTACAGATTTCTCAAGAGGCAGGTCAGGTGGTCTCATATTCCCATCTCTTTCAGAATTTTCCACAATTTATTGTGATCCACACAGTCAAAGGCTTTGGCATAGTCAATAAAGCAGAAATAGATGTTTTTCTGAAACTCTCTTGCTTTTTCAATGATCCAGCAGATGTTGATAATTTGATCTCTGGTTCCTCTGCCTTTTCTAAAGCCAGCTTGAACATCTGGAAGTTTTTCTATCATTAGTGATGTGCAGAACACAGGGTCTGCTGTCCAGGCACATAAGAATCATGGGGATGAAAACTCTATACTGTGAGGTAAGAAGTGACATATGCAGGAAAAAAAAAATGCTCTGAAAGTATCGAAGGGTGAAATAGTAATTTCAAACAAGGGAAGCCATGACAGCCATAGAGACAGCATGCAGGGTGGCAGTTGAAAGCCTAGAATTTGGGGTCATGATGTCCTGAATTCAAGTCTTCTCTTTGCTGCCACTGTCCCTTGACAAATCTTTGACCTCTCTGAGCCTTGGTTTTCCTAACTCTAAAAAGGGCATCATAACTTTTAGCTTGTAAGTTTGTTGTAACTTTATGTGAGTAGATATATACATACAAAGTGAAATAGAGGCTTGTTTAGATGAGATTTTAGAGGTTAGGTTGATTTCAACAGGCAGTGAATGTGAGGAACCTGATAAGAAAGACCACTTTCCTCCATATTTTCTCAAGGAGTTTGTATGCAGTTCCCGCTAAGACTGTGTGTGAGAAAAGGGAATATAGTACCAAGCACATATTTGAGAACCTCAGTGCTCTTGAGAGTACAATAGTTGAATTATTTAAAAATCTGACAGAGATTTCTAGTGGCCTTTGTTGAATCATTTTTTTCCCCAGCATGATGCAGAGGTTGTCCACACAATACTTTATTAACCATTCAGTTTAGTAAGTTTAGTGTGAGGAGATTGAAAGTGATTGCCTGTCTTAAAGGCAACACAAATAATTGATCAAAGTTTTTCACTTTTCAGATATTGCACCTTCAAGCTACAGGTAAGGTTTCTGTGTCTTACCTATATTTTTGCCTCTAAGTGTTATTTTTCTCTAGGTTAATTATATATTTTAACTTTTGGAACATGTAGGATAATTAAAGAATGGTGTTAAGAAAGAAAAACTCATAGCATGACTATTTTCAGGACATTTAGTATAAAGACATATAGTATTAAGACATGAACTTGGAAGTTGTGAGTGTTTTGTACTACTTGGTAGCCTCATACAATTTTATATCCAGCTTCTCTGCATCGTGAATGTCTTAATTAATTTTATACAGCTGAGAATAATCCTTAAGAAAAAGCAAGTATGGTGCTTTTTGAATATCAGTGTACATCCAGATCCCTTAGGGATGCTGATAAAATGTGGGTTCTGATTCAGTAGATCTGAGGAGCTGCTGGAGATGCTGCATTTGTACAAAGCTCCCATGAGATGAAGATGCTGCTGGTCTGTGGACCACACTGTAAGGGGCAAGGGGCCAATGGACATATGCTTTATTTTGGAAGATGAGGAAGCCTTACTTGGGAGACTTAGAGGTCCTAGAAGTCTTTTAAAAAAGGAATTAGAATTTTATAGTATCTGCTTTTATTAAAGGTGCAGTTGGTTGGTCCTCCCTTTCCTCCATTAGGGACAGAATTCTCTAGACCCTTAAACCACTAGTTAGTTTTGGCTCTGCTTTAAGTTTTTTACTGATTTAATTTAATTATTTGTGCTCTTACTGATGGTGACAAGGGCATTTCATCTCTCTCTGCTTTAGTATTTTCAAAAGTGAAACCACTTGACTGTTATCTGCTGTAGAGGAGAAACGGGGATGAAACGGGGAAGAACTATGCCACTCAAGGCTAGTGTGTATACTGACAGATCTTCTTACCCTGAACCCAGCTACTCAGATCATTCCCATGGTTATTATTTGTGCTTTTAAGAAGTGTGGAATTTTAGTACTTCCCTGAGGCTCGTAAGAGCAAAGTACCAAGCAAACCACCCCTAGCTCTCTTCAGTTAAGGATCACAGGCTGAATTCTAAAAAAGAGCCACGTGAATATGCCATGACTCTCTGAGAGCCCCAAGTGGATCGTATGTGTGTGCCAAGTCACTTCAGTCATGTCTGACTCTTTTGAGACCCTATGGACTGTAGCCCACCAGGCTCCTCTGTCCGTGGGATTTTCCAGGCAAGAATACTGGGGTGGGTTGCCTTGCCCTCCTCCAGGGGATCTTCCTGATCCAGGGATCAAACCTTCATCTCTTATGTCTCCTGTGTGGCAACCTACTCCAGTATTCTTGCCTGGAAAATTCCCATTGACAGAGGAGCCTGGCAGGCTGCAATTCATGGGGTCGCAAAGAGTTGGATTTGACTAAGCACAGCATTGGCAGGTGGGTTCTTTACCACTAGTGCCACTTGGGAAGCCCTCAGAGTAGATTCATCATCAGTCAGTCAGTATCAGTTCAGTCGCTCAGTCGTTTCTGACTCTTTGCGACCCCATGGACCGCAGCATGCCAGGCTTCACTGTCCATCACCAGCTCCCAGAGCTTTCTCAGACTCATGTCCATCGAGTCGGTGATGCCATGCAAACATCTCATCCTCTGTCATTCCCTTCTCCTCCCACTTTCAATCCTTCCCAGCATCAGGATCTTTTCCAATGAGATCAGAACAAGACAAATTCAGCCTTGCTCTTGGGAGAAAAACATCCAAGTGCATACTTCTTCAAAGTTTTTGTTGAACTCCTGCTGTTTTCATAGCACTTTTATAGGCACATAAATATAAAGTAAAATTACCAGTAGCAGCTCTCATTTGCTGAGTGCTTGCTCTATACTCATACTGCTAAGCAATTGATATTCTTCCTTCCTTTGTTACTTTAAATAATACTAGATAGCAGTGATTCTTAAGAAAGGATAATGATTCTAATGCTTAGGGGGTCAGTCGTCCCTGGCTTCATTCCTACAGTGCTTTCCATGCATATGGACATCTCTTCCATTTCCATATACTTTCAGAGGAGAGGATTTGATTATCTTCCCTGGAAAGTCATTACATTGCTTAAATGATGAGAAAATTCTTCAACAATTTAAATAACATATACTTCTTCCATGTTCCGTACGTACTAGGTTTTGGCTATGGTGGTAACCATAGAAAGCTTGATTTGATTTATTGATTATTTTTAAACTAACAGTAGTTGATTTACAATATTGTATTAGTTTCAGGTATATGAAATAGTGATTTAGCATTTTTATAGATTATACTCTATTTAAAGTTATTATAAAATAATCGCCATATTTCCCTGTGTTGTACCATATATCCTTGTAGCTTATTTATTTTACACATATTAGTTTGTACCTTTAAATCTCCTATTCCTATTTTTCCCCTCCCGCTTCTCCTTACTGGTAGCCACTAGTTTATTCTCTATATCCGTGAGTCTGTTTCTGTTTTGTTATATTCATTCATTTGCCTTAGTTTTAGATATCACTTATCAGTGATAGCATAGGTATTTGTCTTTCTCTGACTTATTTCACTAAGTGCAATACTCTCTAGGTCTATCCATGTAGTTGCAAACAGAAAACTTTCATTCTTTTTTATGATTGAATAATATCCCATTATTACTCATTTTATATACATATATATATACACACACACACACACATATATGGTATATATATATATATACCATACCTTTATCCATTCTTCTGTTGGGGGGCACTTAGGTTGCTACCATGTTTTGGCTATTGTAAATGATGCTGCTGTGAACACTGGAGTACGTGTTTTCATTTCCTTTGTGTATGCCCAGGACTGGAATTGCTGACCGTATGGTAGTTCTATTTTTAGTTTTCTGAGGACTCCCCATACTGTTTTCGACAGTGACTGTACCGATTTACATTCCCACCAGTAATGTGCAGGGGTTCTATTTTCTCCTCATCTTTGCCAGCATTTATTTGTGGACGTTTTGATGATAGCCGTTCTGACAAGTGCGAGGTGATACCTCACTGTGTTTCGATTTGCATTTCTCTGGTGATTAGTGATGTTGAGTATCTTTTTATGTGCCTAGTAGCCATTTGTATGTCTTTCTGAAAATGTCTAATCAGGTTTTCTGCCCATTTTAAAATCAGATTGTTAGTTTTTTGATTGTGAGTTGTGTGAGCTATTATATATTTTGGATATTGTCTCTCTATTGGTCATATCATTTGCAAATATTTTCTCCCATTCAACAGATTGGGGTTTTTTTTTTGTTTTGTTGATGGTTTCCTTTGCTGTGAAAAAAGCTTTTAAGTTTCATTGGGTCCCATTTATTTATTTTTACTTTTGATTTCTTTGCTTTAGGAGATAGATCCAAAAATATTTTGCTACAATTTATGTCCAAGAGTGTTCTGTCTGGGTTTTCTTCTAGGAGTTTTATGGTATTTTGTCTTAAATACATTTAGGTCTCTAACCCACTTTGATTTGGTTTTTGTATATGGACTGAGAAAATGTTCTAATTTCATTTTTTTTTTTTTTACAGAAAACCTGATTTAATCCTCACAATAACCCTAAGAGATACATAGTAATATATTTTCCATTTTACATATGAAGTCATTTAAAATTCATACATCCAGCAAAGCGCAGAACCAAGAATTAAACCCACATCTTTATTTGGTTTTGAAAATACTGGCTTTTTAAAAAAATGGAGTTATAATTGATTTACAATATTGTGTTAGTTTCAAGTGTACAGCAAAGTGATTAATATATATATATACACACACATATGTATATTTTCAGAGTATTTTCCATTATAAATTATTACAATATATTGAATATAGTTCCTGTGTTTTATAGTAAATCCTTGTTGTTTATTTTGTATATAGTGATTTGTACCTGTTAGTCCTATCCTGCCAGATTATCCCTCTCCCCCCATCCCTTTCCCCTTTGGTAACCATAAGTTGTTTTCTTTGTGAGTCTGTTTCTGTTTTGTATATACATTCCTTTGTATTATTTTTTAGATTCCACATATAAGGGGTATCATATAGTATTTGTCTTTCTCTGTCTGACTTGCTTCACTTAGTATGATATTCTCTGGTCCATCCATGTTGCTGCAAATGGCAGTATTTGATTCTTTTTTTTAATCACTGAGTTGTATTCCATTGTGGGCTTCCCTAGTGGCTCAGCTGTAAAGAATCTGCCTGCCAATGCAGGATCCATGGGTTTGATCTCTGGATTGGGAAGATTCCCTGGAGAAGGAAATGGCAACCCACTCCAGTATTCTTGCCTGAAAAATCTATGGATGGAGAGCCTGGTAGACTACAGTCCATGGGGTTGCAAAAGAGTTGGACACTATTTAGTGATTAAACAAGTATTCCATTGTATGTACACCCCATATCTTCTTAAAACAGTTATCTGTTGGTGGGTATTTGGATGCGCACTTCTTGGCTGTTGTAAATAGTGCTGCTATGAACAGTGGAGTGTATATATCTCTTTGGAGTTTTCATCTTTTCCCAATATATGCCCAGGAGTGGGATTGCTGGATCATATGGTCACTCTATGAAATTGCTGCTCTTAATATATGAACCCAAATCCCTCTTACAGTTTTGGGAGCCCCATGTTGGAGCTAGCTCTTACTGAATTGCAAGAGCCAATTGTTAGTTTCAAGAATTTTGTAAGCTTGTTGTTAAATCCAGCTATTATTAAACATCAAATTATTATTAAATAAACTTACATTTAAATTTTAATTTAACTAATAAGGTAAACTTAAAATTAAATTAATTATATCAAATTTAGACTTAAACGTACTCAAAACCTGAAGTGCTACAGCCCATGGGGTTGCAAAGAGTTGGAGACAACTTAGTGACTGAATAACAACAATAATACTCAAAACTTTTCACTTCCTAATTATTCTACTATATTTTAGTTATGCCTGTGATCTTGAGGTTTTTGGTGGTTTAGTCACTAAGTCGTGTCCAACTCTTGTGACGCTGAACTATTGCCCTCCAGGCTCCTCTGTCCATGGGATTCTCCAGGCAAGAATACTGGAGTGGGTTGCCATTTCCTTCTCCAGAGGCCTTCCCGACCCAGGAATTGAACCTGGGTCCTGCACTGCAGGCAGATTCTTTACCAACTGAGGTACAGTTTACATCTGTTGTACCTGTATGGTTGAAATTCCGTATCATGGTGGGCTGCTGTGTCTCTTTTCCCCACTCTGCATTCAGTGATGTCATATGGGCAGCTTGGAATTGGCTCTGGTGGGGATATTTATATCATAGAAATGGATAAATGCTACAAATCAGGGCTTGATTTACTATTTTTTGATGGTCTAGAATTAAAGTCTTGACAATGCAGAATAAATTTTAAAAAGTAGTTGTTTCTAGTGCCAGCACTGAGATTGGCTTCAGTTTAATGAGTATAATTAGTATCAGGATGAAGAATGGCTGAACAATAGATCACACATCAGATTTAATGACAGTAGATGTATTGAAAAAAGAGTTAGTGGGATGAAGTGCAAATCCACTTGTCAAATCATAGATGAATTGCAACCATAGGTTAGTTATAGCTAGAAAACTTTGGCAAATACTAATGAAAGCCTTCTGTGAGAATCAATTAGCTATATTAGGATTTAGAATAGAGACTATTATGTCTGTTAGTGCTATTTGTACATTGTTTTCAACTTTTTATTTTGTATTGAAATACAGCTGATTACCAATGTTGTGATAGTTTCAGGTGGACAGTAAAGGGACTCAGTCATATATATATATATGTATCTATTCTCCCAAACTCCCCACCCATCCAGGGTGCTAGATAACATTGAGCAGAGTTTCCTGTATTATACAGTAGGACCTTGTTGCTTATTCATTTTAAATATAGCAGTGTGTACCTGTCCATCCCAAACTCTCTATCCTTTTCCTCCAGGCAACCATAAATTCGTTTTCTAAATCTGTGCGTCGGTTTCTGTTTTGTAAGTAAGTTCATGTGTATCGTTTCTTTTTAGATTCTGCGTATAAGGGATGTCATATGATATTTCTTCTTTGACTTATTTCACTCAGTATGATAGTCTCTGGGTCCATCCATATTGCTGCAAATGGCAGTATTTCGTTCTTTTAATGGCTGAGTAGTGTTCCGTTGTATGTATATATGTGTGTGTGTGTGTGTGTGTATAGCACATCTTCTTTATCCAGTTCTCTGTTAATGGACATTTAGGTTGCTTCCATGTCTTGGCTGTTGTAAACAGTGCTGCAGTGAAGTTGGGGTGCACGTATCCTTTTGAACCATGTTTTTCTCCAGATATGTGCCCAGGAACTATTCGTTCATTGTGCGCTACATATCCTTTATATCAATAAAGCTTGTGAACATACACACACACACACACACACACACACACACACACACACACACACCCCTTTTCTCAGGAAAATTGGTTGTTAAGCATTTACCTGTGTATCACCACCATGCCCTCTTGTTTGGTCCTCAGTGGAAAGGAAGAACATTTGCAACTGTATTACTTACGGAGTTCTTCCATAGCTTTCTCTTCTCTAAGTGGAATAGTCTGTGATTCATTGATCTTTCCCTATTGGTTTTATATTCTGTGTTTCCTCAGAGTAGTCTAGGATTGGTTAGGACCTTTACCTGAGGTGTGCAGAACTGGGCACATGATAGTATTCCAGAGAGGAGATGATCCATGCTCAGTGGAATGGGAGACCGATGGCAGTGCCTGGAAGGAGCATGAGCTGGCAGTCAGGAGACTTGGGTCCCTGCCCTGCAGGAGGATGTCCTCATGAGTTATCCCCTCAATTATTTTATTTTAAGCAAAAGCTTGAATTAAGGTAAATTTGAGAGTTCTCTGCAGTCTTAAAGTCTGCATTCCTCTGTGCATATACTGTACTTCTTGCTTTATCAAGGTCAATGCAAGTATGATAGAACCTCCTCAGTGATTCAATTTGGAGGTTTAAGAGATAACACTTCCTTAAATTTGTATGGTCCTCTTATAGTTTTACTAAATGTTTTAACATATGTTGTCCTAACAATAAGATAAACAGGATCATTAATGTTCCTACTTTACTGCTAAGAAAACTGAGGCTCAGATATTTATTACTTGAGAGCTAGTTGACAGAGAAGCTACATCTGGGGTTTCAAGGTTACTTTTTCATCTCTGAAGTCCTTTGCCTTCCATCTGCTTAAATCAGTGAGGCAGGTTTTCCATCCCTCCAAGCATCCCAGAAAATCCCACATAGTAAGTGTCACATCATCATATGTCTTCTAGGTACAAGTTGAGGGGAAAAAGCCTTTTTAAAGGCAGATTGCAGCTTTAGAAAGGTGATTTTTTTTCTGGTTAGGTACTAGAAAAATAACAGGGTTTTATTCACTTTTTGCAAAATGGCATGAAGATGTTCCTTATGCTATTCTAGGTTTCCTGTCATTAAGTTCATCCTTTCTGAGATCAAGCAGAGTGTCTTCTTAAGTGAACAAGAGGTACTAGAAAAATAACAGGGTTTTATTCATTTTGCAAAATGGCATGAAGATGTTTCCTTATGCTATTCTAGGTTTCCTGATTTTTTTCTGTCACCATTCATTTAGTTTGGAGTTGCCACATTTTTATGGGGCAAATTCTCAAAAAGATGGGAATTCTTGAAGACAAATACAGATGTAGAGGTGGTATTCAGATAAAGAGGAGCTAAGTTATTGATTCGTTTCTTCTAGCGAGGCATCTGTGTTACAATCATCCCCCTCCTTATTCAGGAGCCAGGAGTCGCTATTGAGGGCTCTGTCTCTGCTTTGCTGTGGGATATGTGAATGGAATATACACTTGAGTCTTCTAGCTGTAAAATGGAGATAACGTTCTGTAAGAATCATTATGTGGGACGACAGGGTGACACCTGAGCGAGTGCCCTGAGGTCTGGTCTCAGGCACCACTTGCCATCAGCAAGTGAAAAAGATGTCTCTTCCTCCAACTCACCAGTAGATGTCGCTGCAGTCAACTAAAACGGCAGAAAAACTGATCAAAAGGGTTCTTCTACTGGTGGAAAAAAATACAGGAGTACTACTAGTAGCTATTAATAAAATTAACTGGGCATCTAGCTTTCTTCTCCAGCTCAGACTCAAATCCTTTACAATATATTACTGTGTATTACTTTTAATAATGTGTCCAAATAGGGACACATCTTTTCAGACAAAAAGTATATTCAGCAAACCATTCCATCCATCTTTCTTTCATTTACCAGTTCCTTCACTCGATAAATACTAGGCGCCTGTGGTGTGTGAGGTACATGCCAGGCTCTGGGCTCACCATGATGAGCAGTACAGACAGTCTGGCTTTATGGAGCTTCCTGTTGGGTGGGAAAGACAGGCAGTTAAAGAAGCAATAAAAAAAAAACAAACACCCAGAAGTAATTATGGTACAGAAAGATTAGTGTAATCACATGGCAACTACTAGATGAAAAGAAAACAACTAGGGAACCTGCCTGAGTGGTGGAGTCAGGGATGGTCTCTGGAATTAAATGGTGTTTCAGAAGGTCCCATATTATGCATCAAGGCACAAACTAGAAAGCCAGAACCTGGATTCCTTCACTCTGTATAAGAGTCGTACAGGTTATTGCTGTGATTGTTTACCTCCTTTGTTATCAGCACCATCTGAAATACTGGATTGGCCAAAATGTTTGTTTGGATTTTTCTGTAACAAATATGGAAAAATCTGAATGAACTTTTCAGCAAACCAATACTTAGAAAAATGTCTTCCTTCCTGATTCTTTCGTACATAGAAAGCTAAGTTCATGGCATCTGGTCCCATCACTTCATGGGAAATAGATGGGGAAACAGTGGAAACAATGGCTGACTTTATTTTTGGGGGCTCCAAAATCACTGCAGATGGTGACTGCAGCCATGAAATTAAAAGACACTTACTCCTTGGAAGGAAAGTTATGACCAACCTAGACAGCATATTGAAAAGCAGAGACATTACTTTGTCCACAAAGGTCCATCTAGTCAAGGCTATGGTTTTTCCAGTAGTCATGTATAGATGTGAGAGTTGGACTATGAAGAAAGCTGAGCGCCAAAGAATTGATGCTTTTAAACTGTGGTGTTGGAAAAGACTCTTGAGAGTCCCTTGGACTGCAAGGAGATCCAACGAGTCCATCCTAAAGGAGATCAGTCCTGGGTGTTCATTGGAAGGAAGCTCCAAAACTTTGGCCACCTGATGTGAAGAGCTGCCTCATTTGGAAAGACCCTGATGCTGGGAAAGATTGAGGGCAGGAGGAGAAGGGGATGACAGAGGATGAGATGGTTGGATGGTATCACCAGCTCAATGGACATGAATTTGGGTAAACTCCAGGAGTTCGTGCTGGACAGGGAGGCCTGGCGTGCTGCGATTCATGGGGTCGCAAAGAGTCAGACAGGACTGAATGACTGAACTGAAGATCACTTGACAGATCTAAAAAATTATTAGTTTATTTATTTATGTCGTTGCCTCTCCCTTGAGATGTTGAAAATGTAGTGCCTTTTATATGTCAGATACTGTGATAAATACTCTTGATTGTTTTCTTGGTATGTGACGTTTGGAAGGTAAAATTGAATGTTGAAGCTTTATGTCTTCCCCTTGTTTCTACATTCACTTCACACTGGGGTGTATGGATCAAATGAAGAGCTTCACATTCCATCAGGGTTTTAAGTCAGCCTAAAGTACAGCTGGGAACTCTACTTCGGCGACAGTTATGTGACCTGGCTGGAAGGAAGCACTGGCCATGCATTAGATCTTGAACATTTTAAGCAGATAATAAAGAAAGAAATATTGGCAAGGGACATGAAGTTATTCTGTTCAATGTTTGCTGTATCTCCAGTGACTCATAAATTATATTTTGAAACCCTAAATTCAATTTGTTAAGAGTCCCAGATATTGATTTTGGGATGAATAAAAACAAGTGAGTAAATTTAAATGCCTCCTTTTAAAGAGACAAAAAAAAAATTGGGTTGCAGAGACAGCAGAAATGTGTTCCAGTGAATTAGTAACAACTTTTCTTGCCTTTTTTTCAGTTAAGAAATTGCAAAGCTAACTTTTTTGTTTTTTAACTCAACTCTTGGGTCTGCAGTCATCTGTATTTGATTCATTCAAAAAAATATTTATTTGTCACATTAGTAAAGCCATGGCCTCAAGGCTAGTATGAGTATATATCTATTGATCTTTCCAACTATTTTCATTGGAATAAAGAAAATAAATGTTCCAGTGTACCAGGATATAGAACAGATTGCTGAGAACTGAACAAAACAGTGAAAATAAAGTACGGTGAAAGGTAGAGTTGTACACAAGTTCTTTTATTTTACTTACATGTCCCCTCTTCCATTTCCATGCTTAGGAAGTTAAAGTGTTTGATATTGTCTTAATTTGTGAAAGGAAACATTGTAAAATCATTTGTGGAGCCCTGGGGAAATTTCTTATATTGCTCTGGCTTTGCTTCTAATGTATGGTATGGTCTTAGGTAAGTCTTTTAATTGCTCTGAGCTTCAGTTATCTAATCTATCTAAAGGGGCTTTGAATGGACTGAGGTCACTATGTAGAAGCCCCTATAATTTTTCTCTGTCCACACTTCCAGTGTATTGGGTCTGCCTTCCTTTTTGACTCAAAAGTCCAAGTCTAACCCATCCACCTGTGATCTTGATCCTATTGATTACTTGCTGCTGTTTGAGCTGCTAGAGGTACCAAGCCATTTGGAAACATTCATTGTCTAAGTTAGAAATCGGGGTGTTATCTCCGATTCCTGTTTGTTTCCCTCAGTTTCCACATCCAGTTGATAGCAAAGTCCCATTAATTTTCTCCTAAGTGGCTATCGAACATATCCTTTTTTGCCATCCCGCCTTTGTTAGGCTAGCATCCTCTCTTACCCAGACTATTGTGGGAGCGTGTTTGCCAGTCTCCTTCTTTGCAGTCTCTTCCACTTCCAGTCCATTTCTATGCTGTTTTCAGTGAAATCCTTCTAAAACACAAGACTGATTATGTCTGTTGGGAGCAGCAGCAACCCCGCTGAACAAATATGTATATTGTGAGAGAAGGTGTTAGGCCAACTTCTAAGAAACAATCAATTTGAATAAGACAACCTAGTCCCTCTGAAATTAAAACCTTGTGTTGATGACTTCATTTACCCATGAGAATGTACGAGTCTCTTTGTTATGGCCTTTAAGTCTGTGCACATTTGGGCCTTATGCACTCTTGAGCCTCAAACCTCCTATAACCTTACCGTTTGCTACCTTTCCTTCTGCCATGTGTGCTTCACATCCCTGCCACACTGAGTGAGCCTTAACCTGATCATGTCGTGTTCTGTCATGTGTCTAAGATTTTGCATATCCAGGCCTCTCTGTCTGGAATTCCTTTTCTCCCTTCTCCCCCATAGATCTGTGAGATGCTTAACTCATTCTGCAGTACCTGAGGCAGATGTCATCTTATTTGGGAGAATTCTCATAGGTTGGTTACTTCCTATACTTGCATGGCTTTTTGCTGATGGGGTTACATTGTATTTGTTAATGTCTGTCTTCCTTACAGGATTGTGAGCTCCCTGAAGGTGAGGAATCCTGCCTTATTCATCTTTGTATTCCTAAGACCTTCCATAGTATACAGCACATTTTAGCAGTTCAATAAGTGATGGGTTTTGTTTTAAAGTTTTTTTAAATGCTCAATTTTGTTTTTATTTATTCTTTTATGTGAACCATTTCTATTTATTTTTTGACGTGGACCATTTTTAAAGTCTCTATTGAATTTGTTACAAGATTGTTTCTGTTTTGTGTTTTGGTTTTTTGGCCACAAGGTTTGTGGGATCTTAACTCCCTGACCAGGGGTCAAACCTACACCCCCTGCATTGAAAAGTGAAGTCCCAACCATTGGACCACAGGGAGGTCCCAAAAAGTGGTTGTTGACTGACTGAGATAAATGAGTGAATGTATGTACATACATGCTTGGATGGAAGTGGTAACTGCAGTATTTCTCATCTCAGTGGAAATGTCAGTAACTATGGAAAGAAACTTGGAAGCCACAACTGGCTTCTTGATCTTCCGGGGAAGGCTTTGATATCTGCAGGTAGATCCTGACCTGATAGCCAGGGACTAGATCTTTAGAGTCCCGTTAAGCTGTAAGAGTTCATAACTTTATTTTGGCTATGTGACTTCAAATCCAAGAGCTAGAACACTTGCCCTGGAACGCTTTTACCTGCTGGGTAAGTAACGAGGGTAGTTTGCCCAACACAACTTGTCATTGTCTCTTTTCTTGATTCTCTGAAATCTGCTTCTGTTGTCCATCAATGACAAATCATTAGGCTCATTCCCAAACAAATTGGTTGTCAAATAGGCATCATTAAGACTGGTGAAATGTCTTAGTTTCAGCTGAGCAAGGCAAATATGATGCTGTCTAATCATGACAGGCCTGGTGATGTGATGTTCCGAGAAGTGAGGAACATCTTTCAGGTCTACAGCATACCTCAGTGTAGGTAATTAGTCTAGTCAGTGGGTAGTGATCAATAGGAAAAGCTTAAGGTGAAGACATTAATCCATCTTTTATGCACAAACATCAGCAGCTAAAGGTTTTCTTGGAGGGGAAGGAATGAACAGATAATCTACCATGTCATTTCCAAATATGACAAGTTGATTTTTATAATCAATTTGCAGACATATCCATTTTCAGGGATGTGAATAATAAAAAGAACTAAAAGCTTTTGTAAGATCTTCTCTCAGTATCTGCTTGTCTAACATCCTTGCTTCCTTTTAGTCCTCTAGCCCCTATGTCACATCCATTATCATCCTGAAAAGAAAAATCAATCAGACCACTTAAATGATGTTTCAATGACACACAATCCATTAGAATTCAGAAAAAGCCAGCACTTTCCAAAGAGAAACTTTATTTCACTTATCCTTTCTCTCTTGTTTCTTTACTTGAGGTGAAATTTCAGCTTCTATTGGGATTTCTTATTTTATACATTTTTATAATGTCATTATTTTTGCAGATAATGACCTGACCCCTTCTAAAAACACCTGCTTAGTTGGCTAAAAGGAGCAACGTAGGGGTTAATAGAAGTCTATTTCATCCATTTTTGTTTGTTTACTGTGAAGCATTGTATGCTCAAAGCAAAAATTTGGGGTAAAATATATAATCTTGGCGTTATGCCCAGGAACAGCTGGGCAGGCTTCTAGCTCTGTCCACCACCACAAAAAACCTTTATTTAGAGAAGGCCACAAAATAATCGGAGGCCAAAGAACGGGGCAGACATTTTTGCTACCGTTTCCTCTGGGTTGCCGTTCAGGCTGTGCTGAGTCTCCTTACATGAGTGATGAGAAATCCCTCTTTCTTGGTCTCCTCCCGCTCTGTCTCTCTTCCATTGGTGTTCTAGCTGTACCCTATCGTTGTGGCTGGAAGCTCCATAGTCAGAGATTTTTCATATTTACAACTGTCTTCCTGGTGTCTAGAATAATGCCTACACGTAATAGACCCGCCATAAAGTTTTGTCAACTAAATGAAGTTTTCAGAGGGTAATGCTGACCTAGACAAACCAGCCTCTCTGTTACCATCACTTTCCCCTCACAATGCGTAACGTTGGTGCCTGAGGCTAGAAGGCCCTCTTCCTACCAGGGGGAGATGGGACGGTACAGAGAAGATGAAAGGAAAGGAAACCCTATCTGGCAACGTTTCAGAAGTTGGGAAAAATTCACCCACAATCTCTCTACTCAGAGGAGTTAAAATGACCTATTGTCTTCCAGTCTGTCCTTCTATGTATTTCTCTGTAGTTGACATTATAGTTCCCAGGTGGCTCAGTGGTTGAGTCCACCTGCCAAGCAGGAGACATAAGACATGGGTTCAATCCCTGGGTCAGGAAGATCCCCTGGAGAAGGAGATGGCAAGCCACTCCAGTAGTCTTGCCTGGGAAATCCCATGGAGAGAGGAGCCTCATGGACTGTAGTCCGTGGGGGTCGCAAAAGAATCGGACACTACATAGTGACTAAACAACGGCAATGTATTTAATTTATTTGTGATAGTATTTTTCTTTGATTCTAATTCCAATGATTTTTGCATTTTAATGCTTCTAAAATCATGAATAAATCTTAAAGTCAATGTATATTTTTATTGCTGGTGGTAAATCTTATCATCAATGATCTTTTAGAATCCATTAGTATATTATTCAGAATTAATATAGAGTACAGTTGCTTTTGATTTTTCCCTCACGGAAAAGTGACCAGACTGACTTGAGAAAAAAATATTTCTCTGACCTTTCAAAGCCTTCTTGGTCCCTAACTTCTCCCTGTTTGTGTGCACGTTAAGTCACTTCAGTCATGTGTGACTCTGTGCGACCCTATGAACTGCAGCCTGTCAGGCTCCTCTGTCCATGGGATTCTCCAGGCAAGAATACTGGAGTGGGTTGACACGCCCTCCTCCAGGGGATCTTCCTGACCTACGGATTGAACCTGCGTCTCTTATGTCTCCTGCATTAGCAGGTGGGTTCTTTACCACTAGCGCCACTTGGGAAGCCCTCTCCTTGTTTACTCTTTTTTTCAAGCATACTTTATTTTATTGTGGTAAACTTCATATACATAAAATAACCATTGACCATTTTATTTTTTAATTATTTCTTTATGTCTGTGTCATGTCTTAGTTGCAGCATGTGGGATCTTCACTGCATCTCATGGGATCTTCACTGCGATCACCACTTCACCACTGTGTGGGCTTCTCGCTAGCTGTGGAGTGTGGGACTCAGTAGTTGTGATGTGCAGGCTTAGTTGTCCGGCAGCATGTGGGATCTTAGTTCCCCACCCAGGGATTGAACCCAAGTCTCTTGCATTGGAAGGCGGATTCTTAACCACTGTACCATCAGGGAAGTCCCTCATTAACCACTTTAAAGTGACATTCAATACATTCACAGTATTGTGCAACAATTACGTCTATCTAGTTTCAAGACAGTTTAATCACCCCAAAGAAGAACCATTAAGCAGTCATTCCCCATTCCTCTTTCCCTTAGCCCTAGAAACCACTAGATTGCTTCCTGTCTCTATGGATTGATCTATTTTAGATTCAGCAGTTAGTCCTAAAGGTGACTCTGAAGGACAGGCCTTCTCACTTGACTTATGAAGGCAAAGAATGCACAAGCATGGCTGTGGCATTTTATTACATGTTTATACACGCTAAGACACCAGTATCAGGATTGACTACTAAACATATATGCTGTTGGCAATTGTAGAATCATCCTGGGAGTGTTTAAAATTTAGTGGTCATTTTAATGTGAAGCAAATGAAAAGCAAAACTACTGATGGTGGTGGGAAGGTTTGTGGAGATGAAGTAATATGAAGAGCAAGGCATATCTTGGGTCTTCTGCTTCAGAATTTTAGCTTTAAGGTATCAGCTGATGCTGTGGTCTTATCGCAAGGCCCAACTGGAGAAGATCTGCCTCCAGAATCACATGGTTGTTGGCACAATTCAATTGCTTATGGGTGGTATGATGGAGGGCTTCAGGTGTTTGTTGACTGTTGGCCTGGAGAGACCCTCAGTTCCTTGCCACATGGGTCTCACCATGCCTCACAGTGTAGCCACTTGCTTCATTGAAGCCAGCAAGAGTGAAGGTCTGTGGGCAAGACATACATGACAGTTTTATGTAACATAGTCACAGATGTGACATCCCATCACCATTGCCATATTCTGTTGTTAGAATCAAATCACAGGTCTGCTTATGCTCAAGATGAATATCAGGACTCTTAAGGACTTGAGTGTTATGAATTGGGGATAACACAGAGCCATTTTGCTGTATAAATGGGTCATCCACCCTCTCAGATCTGTCTGCAGAGCTGGCTCATTTCTATCCTGCACTGAAGAGTAAATTAGGGAAAGAAACAGGCTCATTCTGAAGGACAGTGGGGGCATGAGGAGAAATTCTGTGGAGAATTTGCTGAATACCTGCAGTGCTGCCTAGAAACCACAGTGACTCACCATTTGGTTTGTTCTCTCAAGGGAAACGGGGGGGAAAATGATGGTCTTTGAGGAAGATAATAAATGATGATGCTGCCTAGTGAGCCCAGCCTAAATGCCTGTTTGGAGGTGTCTCCTGGAGCCTTGAGGGAGCAGAGTGGCTGCAATCACACCGTCAGACAATGCAGATAGAGCCTCTTAAATCAATGGCATTGTTTGTTAAGAGTTCATCCTCCAAGGTCAGGTGTTAGCCAGACTTAGTCTTAAGGAAATCCTGAACCTTTGAGGGGTTCTACTGGATACATTAAGAGTGAACTATACTCTGGCTAGCAACATAATCTTTGTTAAACATTTTTTTTAAAATTATTTTTCAGGGGAGGATAATTGCTTTACACAGTTTTGTTGGTTTCTTCTGTACAATGATATGAATCGGCTCTAAGTATACATGTATTTCTTCCCTCTTGAGTCTCCCTCTCACCCCTACCCCAATCCCAGCCCTCTAGGTCATCACAGAGCATCGAGCTGCTTCCCACTAGCTATTTTACACATGGTGGTGTATATATGTCAGTGCTACTGTGTTTATTCTTCCCACTCTCTTCCTCCCTTGTGAAACATTTTTTGATCCTAAATGACATGGCCTTGCTTGATCAACAGTATCATATGTTTGATTTTGCTCTGAATTGTTCCCGAATCTTTCAAAATCAATGACACCTAGTGCAGTATCACATACATGGCAGACAAAAGAATATTTTACATACTTTGGTGGTAAGCATAGGAAAGGAGTCCCTCAAAGAGCTTTGAGTAATAATTGATATTATTGGAATAAATGGTAGCTTTTGATTTGAGTTGCTTACTGAAATAGAACAACATCCATTTGTATAAATAGTTGTGTGTCTGCTATAAGAGCATGCTTGCCCTTTGATAATGTTGATGTCTCCTGCCTCAGCTGGGAGTTGTCATTCTTTGCTCCCAATACTGTAGTGAATGCAGTGGTTGTGAATTTAAATGGCAAAGATAGTGAGAATCATAAGTGTCTCACGGTGCTAGAAACCCTTTGACAGCTACTACCTGCACATTCTTTGTGAAAGTGAAGTGAAAGTCACTCAGTCATGTCCAACTCTTTGCAACACCATGGACTGTCCATGGAATTCTCCAGACCAGAATACTGGAGTGGGTAGCCATTCCTTCTCCAGGGGATCTTCCCAACCCAGGAATTGAACTGGGGTCTCCTGCATTGCAGGCAGATTCTTTACCGACTGAGCTATCAGGGAAGCCCTTCTTTGTAGGTATTTTTAATTAGAGTTTTGCTAAATTTCCATGCTTAGGATATTATGCTAAACTAGTCACAAAGGAGTGAATAATGATTCAACAAATGTTTTGGGAAAAGTTAATGAAAGCATAAATGTTACGAATGGCAATTTCTTTATAGGATAACTAATTCTGTGTTGGAATTGTTTAAGGCAAAATTTTAATGCCAATATTTTGAGTACTGAACCAACCTACCAATGCTATTTTAAGTAGAGCAAATCTTTGGCTAAAAGTGTGTGGGTTATCTAGACTGACCAGTTACTCCCAGATTGACTTCCTTTTGTTAACCTAACTATTTCCAGGCTAACTCCTTGGATTCCTACCTTGAGGGATTATGCACTTCACTACTTCTCAGTTCTTGGTGGATGAAACTGGAATTATACAGAGTGAAGTAAGCCAGAAAGAAAAACACCAATACAGTATACTAACACATATATATGGTATTTAGTCAATCTAAAGATAACCCTGTATGCGAGACAAAAAGATCACAGGTGAATAGAACAGTATTATGGACTCTGTGGGAGAGGGCAAGGGTGGGATGATATGGGAGAATGGCATGGAAGCATGTAAATTATCATATGTGAAACGAATCGCCAGTCCAGGTTCAATGCATGATACAGGGTGCTTGGGGCTGGTGCACCGGGATGACCCGGAGAGATGGGATGGGGAGGGAGGTGAAAGGGGGATTCTGGAGGGGGAAAACATGTACACCCATGGTGGATTCATGTCAATGTATGACAAAACAAATAAAATATTGTAAAGTTAAAAAAAAAATCTCCTAAGAAAAATGTCAGTTAAAAACCGACCAAATTCTAGGCAGGTGGAAAGTTTCTGTTTGTTAAGTTTTAGTGTTTGTACAACTACTTGTCTCTGTCACAGTCTGTGTGATTGAGAGTTAACCGTGCAGCTTGACATGGCATTGATTCTGCTTTCTTATTGATCAGGGGAGATATGAGCTGGGGAAGTTGTGATAGATGAGTTGTACCAGAATGTTCCTGGCAAAAGCTGTGAGTCTGTGTTCTTCTCCAGCTCATTAAATTAAAGCAGAATACTAAAAATGATATGCCAGGCATGGGAAGCCTTTCTTCAGATACAGATAATCAGATTTTCTGCTCATTTGGAAAGAACCATGACCTACCTACTGATCTTTAATAAAATGTTATTTTAAAAGAGCACATAGATCATCTTTCCCATCTTCATCTTTAAAAATCCTCCCCTCTCACCCCTGACTCTTGTTTTGGGTTGAATTGTATCCTCCCCCCACTAAAAAAAATATATTGAAGTCCTACCCCCCAAAACCTGGGTATATGACCTCATTTGGAAATAGGGTCTTCATAGATTTATTTTATTGATTTGTTATTTTTGATTGTGCTGGGTCTTTGTTGCTGCGCCCGGGGTTTCTCTTGTTGTGATGAGTAGGGGCTGCTCTGTAGTTGCAGTGCATGGGCTTCTCTTTGCGGTGGCTTCTCGTGTTGCAGAGCACAGGCTCTAGGCTTACAGGTTTCAGTAGTTGTGGCATATGGGCTTAGTTGCCCCGTGGCATGTGGGATCTTCCAAGGGATTGAACCTGTGTCCCCTGCTTTGGCAGGCAGATTCTTAACCATTGGAGCACCAAGGAAGTCCTGCATCATTGCAGATTTAGTCAAGTTGAGTTCATTGGATGGATCATAATCCAGTGTGACTGATGTTCCTATAAGAAGAGGGAAGTGTGGGCACAGACACAGCCACACAAGGATGCTGTGTGGAGACACAGAGTCACAGACACACAGAGGGAAGGGACCATGCTAAGACTGAGGCAGAGATTGGAGTGATGCTGCCACAAGGCAAGGGACACCCGGGGGTACTAGATACTGAAAGAGGCAAAGAAGGAACCTCCTTATCTCTGGAGGGAATATCAACATCTTGATTTTGGATTTAAGCCTCCGCAACAGAGAAAATAAATTTCTATTGTGTTAAGCTTGGGCTTCCCAGGTGGCGCTAGTGGTAAAAACCTACCTTCTAATGCAAGAGACATAAGAGACACAGCTTTGATCCCTGGATAAGGAAGATCCCCTGGAGGAGGGCATGGTAACCCACTCCAGTATTCTTGCCTGGAGAATCCCATGGACAGAGGAGCCTGGCAGGCTATGGTCCATAGCATCACAAAGAGTTGGACACGCCTGAAGTGACTTAGCACGTGCACACACACAAGTTAAGCTTAAGTACTGTGTTTACACTGCCTTGTTGTGGCAGCCCTGTGAACTGAACACATTCCTCGCTGAGCTTTTGCTTTCTTTCCCTCCTTCCCTTCATAACCCAGTTGCAAGCTGGCCAGATTGTACTACCTTCCCTCCTCCTCCACTCACAACTCTTCTTGCTGAGGTCTTCGGGAACCTCCAAGAAGGGACTAAGTCTGCAGACACTGGAGCCCACTAGCCTGGGTTCAAGCCCAGACTCCATTCCCTTCCAAGCTGCATGAACTCAGGCAAATTATTTAAACTTTCTGTGTCTTAGTTTGTGTTTATCAATAAAATGAGCTGATCCTGGGGGGGCTGTTGTAAAACTTAAAAGAATTAATAGAGCCAAAGCGCTTAGCATAGTTCCTAGCATGTAACTGTCACCTAATGTGCATTTATTTCCATTAACATGATTTGCCACCTGTGTCCTCCCTTTTCAGGTCTTGCTTTGCCATTCTGCAGCATTGGGCTCTACTGGCCTCTTTCTCCTCCTGACTTGGCATTACATTGCTTTGTGGTCATGCTCTCTCTGCCTGAGCTTCTCCTCGGAAGGCATTGTAGCTGTGGATAGAGGCCACTGGTTGAAATCTAACTGATCTGGGCTCTGTGCTCAGCTTTGTACTTTTTCAAGTCACTGACTTTGGACGAGTTAATCTTTCTGAGCCCCAGTGTTTTGTTTTTTTTAATAAAATGGTGCTCATTGGGTGATTGTGAGGAGTGAATGAGATAATATAAGCAGAAGGCCCAGTGTAACCTGGATTCTTATGACTTTCACCTCTATCTCTGGCTCATCCTCCTGTCCCCTAGTTGAGAGCTGCCACTTGAGGCCCTGCAGTTGGGGTCCTCTGAGTAGAATGCAGCAGCCCTGCCGCCCACCACCCTCTAACTTTTGGTGTAGAGATAGATCTATGGAGTATTTTTAAGGAACTGGGAAAAGTCCTACCAGATTTAATCTGGTCATATTTGATATTTTAATCTCACTAGCCTCCATATTCAGTGGTTTCCAGGATTCATGATTTTACTGTCTTCTGCATCTCTTAAAAGTATTCACTTTTTGCAGAAACTCGACTCTGGCTCTGGAGGGAACCAGACGTGATGTCTGATAGAAATCAACAATTTCAGCCCTAAGCTCAGGAATGAATGATTCTAAGGCAGCCAGTGAGGTGGGCTGAGCAAGGGAGTGGGGAATCTAGAAGTGGTTCGTGTGTGGTGTTACACGATGAGGTGGGTTACAAGTATGAGAATTGGATTCTACAACATAGGATGCCACGATCGAGCCATGGAGGAGGACCTGACATATGCCAGGCAGGACTTCAGGGCCTGGCCTGTGAGCTGGGTCTTGGGGAAGGTCTCTGGTCATAGACTGGGCAGTCAACCAGAATGGAAAATCTGGAGACTCTGAACCTAGCCAGCATAGGGCTAGGGAGTCAGAGCTGTGAGGGATGAGCTAAAGTCCTCTCTAAGCCTGCCCTGGGCCAGGTTAATCATGGAGGAACCTCACGGGGTGGAAGTACAACCTGGAATCTGGAATGGGAATTAATTCTAAGCCTCACCAAATAGGGATGAGGGGCCTAAGCATGGAGTGTTGGTGCGGGCTGTCTCTGCCATTGTTACCTTGGAAACCAAGGCTAAGGCTGCATTAGTGGTCCCAGCTGGGAAGGCCCGGAGAGGGAGAACCAGCGAAAATAAAGCTAACAGATGGATGACCGTTATGGCTTGTGACCACTGGAAAAACACACAGAGGAAGTTTGGGAATCCAGGAACTCTGAAACATCTTCCCTTTGTACATTTCCTGAACATGCTCTTTGAAAAGCTCCTTGACAACCCCCAAAGCCCTTGAGATACCTTTCCTCATTGCTCTGAAGAGCAGTCACCTTTTTCTGCTGGAAAGTTATTTTGAAAATGATATTCTGACTCAGAAATGCTCCTTGTGGCTGCCTTATTTTCCTATCTCTTTTTAAAATCTTTGTTTATTGTGGTAAAAATCACATAATATAAAACATACTATTTTAACCATATTTAACTGTACAGTTCAGTGGCACTAAGTACATTCACATTATTGTGCAACTCTCACCATTGTCCATCCATTTCCCGAATTTTTTATCTTCCTAAACTGAAACTCTGTCCCCATTAAACACTAACTCCCCATTCCCCCTCACTACTCCTCACCCCCAGCCCCTCCCCAACACCTCCACTGGCCCCTGGAATATACTTTTCTGACTCTGAATTTGACGATTACAGGTACCTCGTATAAGTGGAATCAAACAGTATTTGTCTGCACCTACTGTATATTGGAATGCATTTTAACTTAATATATGTCCTTAACCCCAATTCACTGGATATAGTTTATAGGGATGATCTACAAAATCAATGTCACAATTGTCCGTTTATTCCTTGTTAGCGATATTTGGATCTAAGACTCACAAAAATTGCAGTTTCCAGTGATCAAACCACAGTTTTGGAGGACTATTAGTTATTGAGAGGAAAAGATATTTTCAAAAGTTTTATACCTCTATCAGACTTTTATCAGTCTTTGCTGATGGCAGTCAATTTTTCTGTTAGAATTAGAACCAAATTGCCTTCCACGAGTTTGACAGCAAATTTGTGCAGTGGGGGTACAAAGCCAAGAACAAGCTATTCCCTGTTAGTGACAAAGAGTTATGAGGAAGTAACTGCAAAGCTGACTCATTCATGCTGCCTTTACTACCCTGTTTAGGAGACTCTGGAGATGAATTACTCAGTCTTTTCAGTGTATTCAGACGAATGAAAGAGTGAATACGATACAGCATCAGGAAAAGCTGAAGTAAAGGTGAAATTGTGATTGTATTAAGTAAGATTAAAAAATGAATTCAATATTGATTAACATGAACTATAATCCAGTGGACTTAATATGAAGACATAGAAAGCATTTTTCCTCTTTGTCGACTGTAGGACAGTTTTATGTTTCAGTTGGTCGGAGTCTCACTTTGTTTTCTGTATGTGGACAACATGGTTTAGACTGTAAATATCCTCCTGACAGATCCTGTTACTTAGATTTTCAATTGCTTGAAATCCAGAGCTGTGGTCACAAGGGAGTCCACCAGTCTGTTCATAAATAACCAGAGAACTCACATATAATGCAGCATCTAGGGTTTCATATTCTGCACACATCTAAGGATGCTACCTTTGGAAAGATCAAGAGAGTATGAAATTTTTCCTGTGCATTAATAGCTCTGGTTCTAGTCAAAGTCCATAGATTCCGGTTGGTTCTTAATTCCCCATAAATGCATAATGCTGAGAGAGTTATTGCTTCAAAGGATTTTCAGTAGCATATTTTTGGTGAGTGATGTGGTGTGAATTGTTTTTTACAGGGTACTTTTGAGATGATCAGTGTTCTAAATATTAGTTGAGTCATTTCCAACAGACCATTTGGAACCCTCTCTGCAGGCAGCAGCTGAAGAGACATTTTGAATCTCCTTTCCCCAGTCCTTGGGAAGGTGTACTTAATGTAAAAGACTGGCTGTAAATGTTGACTTTGAAATTAGAGCTCTCCCTGTGATGAGATTGAGCATCCTTGCCATGGCGCTTCTGAAATCTTGCCCCACTTTCTACAATGACCTCACTGTCTAATGTAGGACAAAGTGTTTGGCAAAGTGCCCTAGTGTCATTCAGCGAGTCCATCAAGAGCATTGATCTCCCAGATTTATATGTACCGTGGGAAACATGAAACACCAGAAAGGCCATTTAAATATTTTATACAGCCTTCTCCTGTTCCTGAAGACTCTCAGCCTTAACTTGTGTTATTGGTCATTTATACCCCACAAAGCCTGCTCTTTGTGTCTCTAGGATGGGTTATACACTCCACTTTAAACTCTCTGCTCTTCCTACCTCTGTCCACCACATTACTCAGCATTAAAGAGCCCTACTGTGAGAATCTGTCACCTCTTTCATGAGTCTTTAGGGCTTATCTCGAAGACTATTCTTCTCTTTAGATGCTATGGCCTATGGTAGGATATTCCTATGATTATTCTTTAATTTACTGCTTTAAAAAGTTGAAATGTAGTTAATTTACAATGACATGTTAGTTTCAACTGTACAGCAAATTGATTCAATGTACTGCTTTTTGAACAAGGCTGCAATGAAAACCAGTGGTAGGAAAGAGCCACCTTTCCTACTTTTCCATTCTGGACTGTCTTGCTTTGCTAAGGAAAAATGGAGAACCAGATGTGAATAGGAGATAGGGTAATGATCTCTGACACTTTGAAACTCCATGCATTTGAGATTATGTGTGTGCCATGGTTGTTTTCTGTTTCTTACTTTAACTTTATGTTACGTCTTTAGACCTGCTCAACCCTTATTTCTCCAGTAAGGTCTTCTGCTCAGTTCAGATTTGAGAGTAAAAGATTGTTCCTATAGGTGATAGTGTGTAACAGTTGGGTCTTTGTATGTCTGCTGCAGAGCTGTTTCTTTAACAATCATCTGGTTCAGGTAATGCATTTTCCCCTAGAGGACACAGACTTTGAGAAGCTAAATAGCTTGGCCAGAGCTATAACTTGTGAAAAATCCCAGCTCTCTTTTCTCTTGGTCCAGTGTTACTGGTCACCACATCTAGCTGCCACACTTATTTTATTCACTTGTCCCTGTCTATCAATACACACACGTACAAGAACTGAGCTAACGCAAAGTGATACTTTTCTATTTTTAAAAAATTTTATTGAAATATAGTTGATGTACAATATTGTGTTAGTTTCTAGTGTCCAGAAAAGTGAGTCATATATATTTGGCTTCCCTGGTGGCTCAGTGGTGAAGAATCCACCTGCCAATGCTGGAGACGTTTGATCCCTGGGTTGGGAAGATCCCCTGGGAGGGAAACCACAACCCACTCCAGTATTCTTGCCTGGGAAATCCCATGAACAGGGGAGTCTGTCGGGCTACAGTCTGTGGATTCTCAAAAGAGTCGGACACAATTTAAGCAACAACATGTGTGTGTGTGTGTGTGTGTGTGTGTGTGTGTGTGTAATTTTTTTCCATTGTGGTTTTTAAACAAATATTTATTTACTTATGGTTGTTCTGGGCTTCCCTGTTGGCTCAGCTGGTAAAGAGTCTGCCTGCAATGTAGGGGACCCCAGTTCAATTCCTGGGTTGGTAAGATCCCCTGGAGGAGGGAAAGCCTATCCACTCCAGCATTCTGGCCTGGAGAATTCCATGAACTGTATAGTCCATGGGGTCGCAAAGAGTCGAACATGACTGAGTGACTTTCACTTTCATGGTTGTGCTGGGTCTTTGTAGCTGCATGTGGGCTTTCTCTAGTTGTAGAGAGTGGGGACTACTCTCTGGTTGTGGTGTGTGGGCTTCTCATTGGGGTGGCTTCTCTTGTTGCAGAGCATGGGCTCTAGGGTGTGTGGGCTTCAGTAGTTGTGGCCTGTAGGCTCTAGAGCACAGGCTAAGTAGTTTTGGCACACGGGCTTAGTTGTCCCACAGCATGTGGGATGTTTCTGGAGCAGGGATCAAACTGGTGTCTCCTGCATTGCAAGGCGAACTCTTAACCATTGGACCACCAGTGAAGCCCTCCATTATGGTTTATTACAGGACATTGAATATCGTTCCCCGTGCTGTACAGTAGGCCCTTGTTGTTTATCTATTTTATATATAGTAGTTTGTATCAGCCAATCACCAGCTCCTAATTTATTCCCCCCCATCCCTATTCCTCTTTGATAACCAGAAGCTACTTCTTAAGTAGAAAACTATCAGACTTCTTATTACAGCTTTTATACCATTTAATTGAACCCCACTTTGGTTGTGTTATATTGATTATAGTCTATATTGCTTAGGGTAAGGCTGGACGTTTACAACAAAAATATCCCCAAATAATTCACTGGCTTAAAAAATAGAGAAGATTATTTCTTTCTTACATGAAAGTCCAAAATGTGCATCCCAGGTTGTTAGGCTTTTCCACAGATGTCAGGGATGCAGGTTCATTTTTTAAAAACATATTTAGTTATCTATTTATTTGGCTGTATCAGGTCTTTAGTTGTGGCACATGAACTCTTAGTTGTGGTGTGTGGAATCTGGTTCCCTGATCAGGGGTTGAACCTGGGCCCCCTGCGTTGGGAGTGCGGAATCTTAGTCACTGGACCATCAGGGATGTCTACAGATTCCTTTTTTAAGTGGCTGCTCTGACATCCAGTAGGGTGCTGTTGGTGTTGGGGATGCAGTTGGTGAGAATGGGAAGGAGAGTGTGAAGGAGGCACTTCTGGGCCCCAGAGTCACATATGTCACTTTCACTGATATTTCATTGGCTACAACTTAGTCACAGAGCCAGCTCTAAGTGCAAAATAATAGAAACTCAGGGTTTCTGGGCAGCACATGCCCAGATACAGCTCTGTCGTTACAGAGGGGAGAATGGATTTTGGTGGACAACCAACACTTTGCCACAGAGCTTGAGTCCAGGAAGCCTGCAGTGCTGAGGGCTGTGTGTGTGGTGAGTTGTTGACCAGGACTTGGACTTCTCACTGTGTTTCGTCTGGAGACTTGCATCATGACTTTGGCTAAAGCACCTAAGCCCTTTCACTTCAGTTTCCTTAGCAGGAAGGAAGAACCTGGGATTGATGAACTCCATGGGATCTCTCTCTCCTTTAAGCATCTCTTCACTGTGCATCTCATGACAAACAACTCTTGCAATTTTGTTAGGAGCTTTTATTTCATTTCATGAAACTATGAGCTTTGTAAGGGAACAAGTTTGTCTTTCTGTCCCTATAGCACTTTGCAGGTATCAGAAGATCAAAAAATATTTCTGAGTTGGCTGATTGGTTGGTTGATAATTGTGATCCCTGGGAGCTCATTGGAAGAAGAAACTGTAGATATGAAGTACCGCAGACTGATTTTCTCTGGGAGGGAAGCAGAACTGAGAGAATAACCTCTAAGCTTTTTCCTATGCTCATAGTTTATGATTCTGTGACTCAGCAGCTCTGGAGTTGGGAAGAATCCCATCTCAGTTCCCTCCAGTGACATTCCCTCTAAAAGTTTTTTATCATCAGGTTGAATATCTGGATAAAAGTTTCCATCTCCTCCAGTGGCTTCTACAAGGTCAACCTGATACATATGAAGCTTTGAAAGAAAATATTCTCACCTCTCTGAATAGAGCTGTAATTTTAAGTCCTTTAGAGTTTCAGGCAAGGGTCTGAGTACTCACAGGATATTAAAATGCAGGGCCATACAATTTGCTGAGCCTTGGAATCACATTTTGTACATTTAAATTCTAAAACACAGCCCTCAGAGATTCACTTTAGAAACAGCATGTTAAACATTTATTCTATAAAAATCTGAGTCCCTGTTTTGAAGTCGACATCCATCATGTTGTTACTGGTGGGCAGTGACTGAGCACCAAATAATGCAAAGCAGTGCTTCTCCAGATTTGATGGAGCATTTGAATCACTGGGGATCTGGTTAAAGTGCAGATTCTGACGTAGTAGAATCTGTGCAGTGACCCCTGAGATTCTGCATTTCTAACAAGCTCCCATGGGATGCAGTGATGCTGGTCTGTGGCTCAAGCTTTGAGCAAGGATGTAAGGAATGTTTCCTATTAACATAGCACTTTAAAGATGCTCTGCTCCTACTAATTAAATATGAAGTGATTATGTTGCCTCATATTCAGGTTATTTGCATATATGCTCCCTTTAAGATGGTGAGATCCTGAAATCCAGACAAGAGCCCTACGTATTTCACCTCCCTTTCTCCTATGAATTTAACATACTGTCATGCATTTCAGGCTTCCCTGATGGCTTAGCATGTAAAAGAATCCACCTGCAGTGCAGGAGATGCAGGAGATGTGGGTTCAATCCCTGGTTTGGGAAGATACTCTGGAGAAGGAAATGGCTACCCACTCCAGTATTCTTGCCTGGGAAATCCCATGGACAGAGGATCCTGGTGGGCTACAGTCCAAGGGGTCACAAAGAGTCAGACGCGACTGAGCATGAGCAGTAGTATACCATGTATTTCATAAGCCCTTAAATAATTTTTTAAATGAATGATTGACAAGTTTAACTGAATACTTGTTTTGTTCCAAGTCACAAGTATATCTATTTGACCTGGGACATGTTTTGTTGCTTTCTCTATCAGAATTAATACATGAGAGAAAATATAGCCTCGTAGAGGATCACATTGGAAATACTTTTTCTTGCTGCTTTATTTTCCTCTCCATCGAGGTATGCCTCAGCACATGGCTTGAGCATCATCAGAACTCCAGGAAGTCACAGCCACCTTTCAACTGAAATCACGAGGCTTCCATCATTTTTCCCATATAGCAGTGGCCGTGTGGTCTGTGCATTTCTTGAAATCCAGGTCAAAGGGTGAGGGTGCGTTCATGGTCTGACCCAGGACAGATGGAAAGTAACGAGTGTGTTTGGTTGTCCTGGACCAGACCCAAATGAAGTCAAAGGACATAAGTGGTGAGCCATGAAAAATTATATTTTTATCTAAGTTTTAAGTGTGGTATTTTTGTGTTTGAACTGTCACAAACACACTGTATATAATACTGCAGGCCTTGGTAGCTTTACTGGCAAGTGACATTCCTCCGTAATTGTCTTAGGAAAGAAAAGAATGTCCTTGGATGTTATATCATCAAGAAGCCATATGTATATTAACCTGATAGGTAACTAACCCTTCATTGCATATTTCACTATGGCTTCAAAAACTTTCTCATCACTCTGCTGGCCGATGCAGACACTGAGAGGAGTGGAAAGTGGCCTTGATAATGCTGTAGAATCTATGTGCTGCCAGTCTCCACATGAGAAGTGAATTGGTTTATGTGATCATTCACACTAGACCTTCTTGGTTCCAACCTCCACAGGGCATGAAGTCTCAGTATTAATTTCTCATTATACCAACTCTTAAGAGACTAAACCTTTTTGACTCTCTAGAATTTACAGTCTAGCATATGATAACATATTTATAACAATGTATAATACAAAAATGAAAATCGTTACACAAAGACACATGCATGGTTGTCACATGAGGATGATTGATGTGACCTGTAACACATGTCAACATTCTTAACTAACCAAATTTATGGAAACTTAGGTGAGAATCCTGCAGTGCCAGTGACAACACAGTGTGCTTGCAGACATAGTGACTGCCCTCACAACACCTACATTTTAGTGGGAGGGAAGGGAACAGACACTAATCAAGCAATCACCAGTCTTTAAATTACTGTTGTGATTAAGACCATAAGGAGATTAGGTGGCCAGAGATCTTACAGCGGGGGTCCTGACCTGAGGGGGATCAGACATTGTGTTTATGAATTCAGATGTGTAGGAAATGGGGAGTATGGGCTAAGAAAGGAGCATATCAGGCAAAGCAAACGGAATTGTTCAGGCTAGAGGCAGGAAGAAGGATTTGAAGACCTGAAGGAAGGCAGGTGTCCTGGAGTTAAGAGGAAACAGAGGAAGGCTAGTGAACCTGACAGGGACCAGACTCTGCAAGACCTTGCTGCCCAGGTTAAGGATTTGGGATTTTATCCTGTGAGCAGTGGGATGCCGTAGAAGGGTTCTGATGTGCTATTTGAATTCTGAAGGCATTGCTGTGGCTGCGGAATGTATTGTAGGGGATGCTGTTCAAGGAGTGGCCATGGAGTAAAGGGGAGCAGGAGCAGATGCTGGGAAGCCAGCGAGGAGCTTGCTGCAGTCAACTGGGCAAGAAGGAGGCTGGCTTTTGCTGGGACATGGAGGAAAATGGATGGATTTGGAGTGATTTAAGAGATAGAATAGTCTTAAATAGATAGAAAAGTCTTCATGGCTATTGGATTTTGGGAGAGAGGGATAAAAAGTGCTAAAGATGACCCATAGGTTTCTGGCTGCTGCTGCTGCTGCTGCTGCTAAGTCGCTTCAGTCGTGTCCGACTCTGTGCGACCCCATAGACAGCAGCCCACCAGGCTCCCCCGTCCCTGGGCTTCTCCAGGCAAGAACACTGGAGTGGGTTGCCATTTCCTTCTCCAGTGCATGAAAGGGAAAAGGGAAAGTGAAGTCGCTCAGTTGCATCCAACTCTTAGCGACCCCATGGACTGCAGCCTACCAGGCTCCTCTGTCCATGGGATTTTCCAGGCAAGAGTACTGGAGTGGGGTGCCATTGCCTTCTCCATCTGGCTGATGCATTTGGGTGGATAACGGTATCATTACCGAGATAGAGAAGACCAGGGTATGAGCTGAGTTAGGGATAGAGTAAGTAGTGGAGGGGGGGAGGGATTACTAGTTAAATTTTGGGTACATGAAAAGCACTTGAAGGAGAGATTTATTTGGAGTTTAGAGGAGAAACTAAGCTGGAGCTATCCATTTTGTGGTCGTCACCACTGGATGTTAACTGATGCCATGGAAGTAGATGATATTGCCTAGGGAGCAAGTTTAGAGGGAGAAGGATAATGACCTGGAATGGGACCTGGGGAAGCTTTAGTCGTTCAAAGATGAGATAGAGTTGGTCAAAGCCCCAAAGGAGACTGAGGAAGAGTAAACTGAGAGGTAAGGGGAAGCATGATGTCACAGAAGCCAAAGGAGAGGACTGTTTCAAGATGGGAGAGTGGTTGAGCAAATGCAGCTGAGAGGCAGGCAAACCAGCCAACAACAGATCTGAAAATTCTGGGATGAAAAGCTATGAAATCAAGAGCTAGTGCCAGAGAAGGCAATGGCACCCCACTCCAGTACTCTTGCCTGGAAAATCCCATGGACAAAGGAGCCTGGTAGGCTGCAGTCCATGGGGTTGCTAAGAGTCGGACACGACGGAGCGACTTCACTTTCCCTTTTCCCTTTCATGCATTGGAGAAGGAAATGGCAACCCACTCCAGTGTTCTTGCCTGCAGAATCCCAGGGATGGCGGAGCCCAGTGGGCTGCCGTCTATGGGGTCGCACAGAGTTGGACATGACTGAAGCGATGCAGCGCAGCAGCAGCAAGAGATAGTGCATATATCCCCTCCCTCTTTTTTATTTTTTTTAATTTATTTATTTTTTAATTGAAGGATAATTACTTTACAGAATTTTGTTGTTTTCTGTCAAACCTCAACATGAATCAGCCATAGGTATACATATATCCCCTCCCTCTTGAACAAATATATGTACACCTATGGCTGATTCATGTTGAGGTTTGACAGAAAACAACAAAATTCTGTAAAGCAATTATCGTTCAATTAAAAAAAAAATTAAAAAAAGAGATAGTGCATGTCAAGTATCTGTAGAAAGTTCCCAGGGACCTAGCACTTCCTCAGCTTCCTTTTGTGAAATGGGGATGGCAGTAGAGTTGTTCTGAGAACTGCATGGTTTGTGTGCAGAATACTCAGCACAGAGCTGGCAACCAGTAAGCACACAGTTAGCTGATATAAGAATGACCAGAAGTGTTATGGAGAAAATGAGAGTTAGAGAGACTTGGGTCAGGGGAGTAGATGACATTGGGCCTAGTCTGGCTGGAGCTTGGTTTGTATCTGGGAAGGTGCTGGGAATAACCTGAGTGGGAGATGACAAAAGCCTGGGATAAGGTCAGGGCAGTTGAGGCAGCGGAGAACTTTTAAGATAGTGTGTCAGAACTTTGATAGTGGGCTGGAATAAAATAGAGAAGTTGAACATTGTTTCTTGAACATTCAGGCTTATGATATTCTAAAATTTTCTCTTTCTTTTAGTGTGTTTAATTTTGAGTTGTTAACTCGGTAGTCAAGCCTAGGATGCCTTTTAAAGAATGCTCTAAGAAACTCAGTTGGGTGGAAGCAATAGGCAGTGTCACTCTACTGAAGTAGACTGAAGGAAGACTGAAGACCAAGGGAGAAGCCCAGATGGACCTCCAGAGGCCAAAGGAGTATGTTGAATTCAGAGAAAGTGAAAGTGTTAGTCACTCGGTTGTGTCCAACTCTTTGTGAATCCATGGACTGTAACCTGCCAGGCTCCTCTGTCCATGGAATTCTCCAGGCAAGAATACTGGAGTGGGTTGCTGTGCGCCTCTCCATGGAATCTTCCTGACCCAGGGATTGAACCAGGGTCTCCCACATTGCAGGCAGATTCTTTACTGTCTGAGCCGCCAGGGAAGCCCCTTTAATTTGGAGAAAGAGCATTAAAATCCAGAATGGTGATGCCCTGAACTGAAAAGGACATCGATTGTTGTAACAAATGATGATCCATTTTATCAAAAGTTGTGAAGAGGCTAAAGAGCTTCCTCTATTCCATCAATGTTATCCATAAGAATATATTAGCTCTGCAAGTACAGTTACTTTTTTTTCTTAGGTGGAACTATAACCTTTATAATTTTAGTTATGTGGACATTGCATCAGTTGAATACTTAGTAGTCTTGTTCTGGACCAGTGACATTCTAGAATGTGTAGACAGTAAAATGAGTGCTTCCTTCTGGTGAGGGTGACTCTATATCTAAGTTTTGTGGCATCTGTTGGCTTCCTGGCCAGGCCCATCCTGGGGAGCATGAAGCTGCTGCTGAAAATATATGACTTTTTTTTTTTTTTTGCTGTGGCAGGGCTGTTTGATTAATTTGATATTTTCTGAAGTCATCAATTGGCCCTCGACATGGATTTGGTTAGTTTTACCATCATCTTTTAGTGCTGCTCTTCAAACTGCATTATTTATTTGCTGAGCTGCCGCGGATTTTGCATTGCTGAAGATCATTGGCAGGAGCACAGGGATAAATATTATTAGATTCAATAACCATCTCCTTCCAAAGAGAACTTTGGACCCTTTTGGGTGTCTGATCAACCAAAGTTGCATTCCTGAAAGAGATGCTGCCTGACTTTATAGTATACAAAGAACAATGAAAGAATCTTTCCTTTATTTGTAAAATTATCCTTAATGAATGTCTTTCATTCGTCATTCATTGCTGTTTGTGACATGATGTCATTATGAAGTGGAGGAGTTTAATGCCACTTTACCTAGCTCTGTTCCCTCCTTCTAAGTAGACTCACCTTATAATGAAAAAACCAGAAGAGGTGGCTGCCAGGGGCTAAGGGGAGATGGAAGTGAGGAGCTGTTGTTTAATGGGTATAGATTTCAGTTTTGGAAGATGAAAAAGTTCTGGAGATCCATTGTCACAACAATCAGAATATGTGTAACACTATTGAACCGTACTTTTAAAAAAGGTTTAAGATGGTAAGTTTTATATTTTGTGTGTATGTATGCTTGTAATCATAATTTTGAAAAAACAACAGTGAAACCAAAACAAAAGAAAGAAGTAGGCTCCAGCACAACATGAGAGTGGGCAAACAGCTGAACTCTTCTTTCTCTGGTTACTCAGATGGGCAGCTCGTTCCCTTGCCCCCAGGACTGTTACCCCAGGAGTGATTGCAGGTCTCAGTGTCTATGCTTGCTCTCCTTACAATTTTCCTTTTTTTTAAAAAAATATTTATTTCTCTTTGGCTGTGCTGGTTCTTCTTTGCTACTTGAGCTTTTTCTCTAGTTGCGATGATCAGGGGCTACTCTCTAGTTGTGGCATGTGGGCTTCTCATTGTGGTGGCTTCTTTTGTGGAGCACGGGCTATCTAGGGCATGTGGGCTTCAGTAGTTGCGGCTACCAGGCTGTAGGGCACAAGCTCAGTAGCTGTGGTGCACGGGCTTAGTTGCTCTGTGGTATGTGGGATCTTCCCGGACCAGGGATCAAACCCGTGTCTCCTTCATTGGCAAGTGGATTCTTTATCACTGAGCCATCAGCGAAGCCCCTTATGTTCTTCCTTGATCAGCTACTCACTGTGGGAGAATGCAGTCACTCACATGGTTGATCTGTTTGCCACTGGCTCCACCCAGATCCAATGGCTGGAGAAAGAGGAAGGCACATTTTGAATACTGTAAGATAGGGCTTTGAGGAATGTGGTCCTTCCTGGACTTGCTTGGACTGAACTGAATGCAAGTGAAGCAGCCAAGAGCTTAATTTTTTTTAAAGTGACCACTGTAGATTTTGTTTTATTTGATTGTTTAACTCAAGGTCAAAGATTCAAATTAATTTTCCTTCTGTATTCATGGAAATGAATTAACATCGGTTTTCATACAGGCCGACTCCTGTTTTACTGTATATTTATCTGTTTATTCACTTTATTCTTTGTTTTCTACCTCTGTATTCATTCCTACATGATCATGCATTCCAGTGGCTTTGGTGGGTATCATTTTACTAGTACATGCCCTTATTAATATTTAGTTTTTATAGTGAGTTTGTTTCTGTGCATGTATTTTTAAATGATTTTTTATTGGAATGTGGTTGCTTTACAATGTTGTGTTAATTTCTACTGTACAGCCAAAGTGAATCAGCTATATGTATACATATGACAGTGACAGCATTGCTCAGTCGTGTCCGACTCTTTGTGACCCCATGGACTGTAGCCCGCTAGGCTTCACTGTCCATGGAATTCTCTAGGCAAGAATACTGGAGTGGGTAGCCATTCCCTTCTCCAGGGGATCTTCCCAACCTAGGGACCAAACCTGGGTCTTCTGCATTGCGGGCAGATTCTTTACCGTCTAAGCCACCAGGGAAGTCCCACATATACATATAGCCCCTCTTTTTTGGATTTCGTTCCGATTTAGGTCACCACAGAGCACAGAGTAGTGTTCCCTGAGCTGTACAGTAGGTTCTCATTAGTTATTTGTTTTATATATAGTGTCAATACTATATATGTGTCAATCCCAATCTCTCAATTCATCCCACCCCCGCTTCCCCCTTGGTGTCCATACATTTGTTCTCAAGGTTCAAAAAGTCTACTTCAGCCTCCATAAACTTTGGAGAAGGGTCTACTTTGTCTCCCCACTTCCCCACATTACTACATCTGCAGGGTTAGACAGTATTGTACTAACCGCAGTTACCTTGCCAGTTGGAAAATCAAAACACAGAGGAAAAAGCCATCTGAGAAGTGCTCCACTTGAAGCCAACAGTTAGAAGGTGAATGTCACGCTGTTGGACCGGAGATGTAGACAAATTACTGTGAAATCCGGGTTCAGTTTGGTTCTTTTGATGATCTACGTGAGGACCTAGATGGATACAAAAGCATTTCCCCAAAATACCTCTGGGTAGAATCACTCACTCTCCAAGCCATGGGAACTTTGAATCATAAGGGGAGCAAACTTGGATTCAGGATCAGAACTCAGCAGTTGAGACTTAAAATAAGTGTTGTTTTTCTTCTTTAGAGCTGCAGTGAAGGTGCTTATGCTGTTGGAATGGTGAGCTTACTCTGTTACACCTCATGTTACTGAATCATCATCCTTGAATATCCTCAGTGGAAACTGAGCACTCTCCCTGAGCTTCAGCAGTAGTAAAAAACACCCCTTAATTAGTGCCTTCCCTCATTATTTGTGACAGCAGCCCTTGCCAACATAGGGGCTTAACCGCTCATGTTATTCATCCTCACAATGTCTTCCCTGTGAGATATATGCTCTCTGAAGACAGAGACTAGGTCTTAGTTATCTCTTTATTCATTCTCCAGCAAGTGCCTCGTCTCAGAGGAAGCTTAATAAATTGTTAAATTGAATCAAAACGAAAATCTATGTAGGTTTATCAGGTTAAAAACATTGCTTCTTCATCTACATCTTTGCTTCTACTTTGTACCATAAAATAAATGCTACTTTTGATGCGAAACCATCAGAACTAAAACTTATTGCTGACACAGATGAGGAAAGAGCTCTTTGAAAAAAAAATGTGAAATGTGAGTATCTATGATCATGACATTTTTTTTGTAGTTCAGAAACAAGTATGTATATCTTGCAGCAGTGAAAGATCATCTGTTCTCTGTGACACAGTTTTCCTTTGATTTTCCTTAAGTTTCTTTCTCTCTCATCAGTGAGGCTTCTTGCTTTTTTGATCAAAAGTCCAATGGGTTGATTTTCTTATTTATGAAGTAAAAGGTTTAATTATGGGCACAAAGCATTTCCAAATTGCATTTGAATGACTTTCTGTCTCCTTACTCAACGTCAATCAGTCAATTAAGAAGACTGCTTTGCTCTCCCGTCTGTAACTTTCATGTGTCATACATCTCTTTCCTGTTCCTCCTCTTGCTTATTATGCTTACATACTCTTTTTATTTTCTTTCAGTTCTTCTCATTTCCAACATTTTCCTTGTGATTTTTTTTGGTGGTTGTTGTTCCCTTCAAGAAAATTGCCCTTCTATTAAAAGAAGTGCCAAGATCTCTCCAGAAGTAGACAGGCATAAAGTGCTGGTGGTCAAGGTGAACATTCGGATAATTTGAAGGGCAGGATAAAGCCATATTGGTCAGTATTACAAGGATATCTTTTATCATCACCATACAAACTCAGTTTTCCTTTAAGACAGCCTCCTATTAATTATGTCCAAATAAGGTTTTTGAAAAGCGTGCTATTTAATCTTTTTGCTTCATCTGACATTGAGTCCACAGCAACTATATGTAGCCTGATGTCTTTACATTTTTAGAGTGTGAGAAGTATTAGTTAGGAAAGTTCATTTAAACACCTGGCAGATGACAAGATCAAAGATGCACTTGCTTTGAGGAGGGAGTCTTGGGTTTTTCCTGCTGTGAGCTTTTGTGACAACTCTCCAGAGATCCAAGTGTCACCTTTACCTCTCTTATGAGGGGTCCTCCTGGGCAACATGTATAAGTTCATACTCAGCTGACTCGGGTTCTTTTGTGCAGGATTCTGCTGCAGCTAAATTGGCAACTTTAGCATCTTCCTCCTGTCACGTTCAAGACTGCGAGAGTTTTCCTTTTCTCCCTGGAGAATATTTCTAAGTTCTGTCTCGGTCTGCTTCAGACCCTCTCACGCATCTGGTTTCCTTGGTTTCCACCCTAGTGTTATTCACCCTGATTTTTCTACTTTACCCAGCTTTTCTGGATGGACGCCTCTTTGGGTGGGTTGCCTGGCCTTTGACTTTGTGAGTCCCTGAGGCCCTTTGTTTCTGCCTCTATGCAGTGCAGCCTCCCACCTCTCACCCAGGCTCCTAGTAAGTGCAACTCATTCCAGCCTGGAACCAGTGCCTCAGATTCCTAGTTGTTGGGAGTAGAGAGAAGTCAGACTCTACTGTTAATCTTGAAATGTGAATACGTTAACTTGAAAATACATGTAATTAGTGGTGAAGAGCACAGGCTCTGGAGCCAGACTTCCTGGGTTCGAATCCCAGGTCTGGCCCTTATGAGCTGTGTGATCTTGGGCAAATTACTTAACTCTTTCTTGCCCAGTTCTCTCAGTTCCCAGTTCTTATTCTTTCTTCCCCAGTTCTGCACAGTGGAGGTAATGGTTGTATCCACTGTACATATCTGATATGAGGAGTAAACAAGTTAGTTCATATAAAAGGTTTAGAATGTGTGTCTGCTGTATAGTGAGCACAATATAGTGTTAACTATTACTAAGAAATCGAAGCCCACACTCACTGAGTTCTGACTGTGTTGGAAAGAAGGCAGGTAGATTAGATCCATGTTTATCAAAGGCAGGCCCATGAGTTTACTGTGAGAAATTTTAAATCTTGTGCTTGCATTTGGATGCGAATGTACATCCATCAGGACAAGCATATTTTGGATTATTTGGATGATTCCTTAGAGCTGAGCATGCCGCGTGATTGCATTGTGTTTATGATCACGTTCTCATGCAGTGAAGGCCGTGACATTGAGGCAGGCAGGCTGCAGGGAGGCAGGCCTGGCAGTGACTCTTGGAGGGCAGAGGGGAGGGGGATGGAGTCTCGGGGAGCCCACGCAGCCTGAGCTTGCCAGGCTGTCAGGGGCCAGTCCTGCTGCAGGCAGTGCAGCAGCCACATTGCGACTGGTGGTGTCTATTTGGATTTTATTAGAATTGTGTTTAATTTGTGAGTTCGTTGTGGTTTTATAGTCATATGAAAGAGCTATCAGGGTTAGGGGTTTATATCTAGTCTTAGGGTTGTAGTTATTTAAGTAACACTAGAATAAAAGTAATTTGTTAGCACTGGAGGATCATAAGAATTCTTATCTTGTAAAAGGGATCTGCCATATATTCCTGATACTTGAGAAAGACAAGATCAATCAGTGTTTCACAAATCGTGCTAGTCAGGTTATTAAAGAAAAATTCCTTGGAGAACTTGTCAGAAATACAGACCCTTGGGCTGTGTCCTGAAGCCTCTGAGCTGGGCATGTGGATCTGTATTTTTGCTGCATTGTTCAGGTGATTCTGTGCAGCAACAGATTTTGGCCTCTTTGGAACCAATGACCTCTCAATGTTCTACATGATCCTGGGATCTTAGGCTTCAGTGTCTTCATCTTCAAAATTGAGATAATGGTACTTGTCCCTTTCTTGCTGCGCAAGAGAGTGGGGAGAATTAATGAGGCAATTTTCATAAGTATTTTTGGAAGAAAAGTACAATTTACGTGTAATGTATTGAGGCCAGAATTGAACTAGATCGTCTCAGCAATGCAAATTGTTACCTCAGAGCAAAGAGGAGACTCAGGTCCATAGAGAGCATTGGCAGGCTGAGTTTTGCTACCAGGGTTCCAGTTTCCAAAAGTGTTGATCCACCTTTAGCTTGGACTCAAGGCCTGTGGAACCCAGTACATTACCATGAGATTTACAAATGAGGGACTTGGTGGTGACAGAGGCAGGCAGACTGGACAGGGAGGTTTCATTTCCTTGGGCTGCATTAACAGAGAACCGTACACTGGGTGACTTAGGAGAAAGGTACACCCTCACAGTTCTGGGGGCTGTAGGAGAAATCATAATGTCGGCAGGGTGAACTCCTCGTTGAGGCTTATAAGTGGGAGTCTGTTCTGTGCTTCTGTCTTAGTTTCTGGGGACCTGGGGAGTCCTTGATGTTCCTTTGCTTGGAGATGCTCCTTAACTTGGAGATGCTCACTCTAGTATCCACCATCATTGTTCCATGACCATCTTTTCCCTACGAGTCTCTGTTTTCACATGGTATTCTCTCTCTGTTTCTCTCTCCTCTGCTTACAAGGACACCAGTTATATTGGATTAAGGGTCCATCCTGCTCTGTTATGACTGTTTTTTAAGATTGTTTTTGATGTGGACCATATTTAAAGTCTTCATTGATTCTGTCACAATACTGCCTCTATTCTATGTTTTAGTGTTTTATTTTTGGCCATGAGGTATGTGGGATCCTAGCTCCCCAACCAGGGATTGAACCCGCACCCCCTGCATTGGAAGGTGAAGTCTTAACCATTGGACTGTCAGGGAAGTGCCTGACTTATTTTAATTTTACTAATTACATCTGCAATTCCAATTAAGTCACATTCTAAAATACTAGAAGTTAGCGCATCAACATATCTTTTACAGGGAACACAATTCAGTCCATAGCACCATTTATCTGATTACATGAGATATTTCTGAGTGCATTCATTTCCCCAAATTGATTTGAAATACGGAGGGCATTACCCCTTAGAAGCCATGTTATCTGTTATGGTGGGGTCCCTGTAGCAACTGTAACTACTGATTTAGTTCACAATGTACTAGAAGCAGAATTTCTTGTAAGGGTCCTACAGAATCTAACCAACGCACCCAAAAAAGTTTCAGTGAGAAAATATGTTCCAAGTTTCAACATTGGGTGCTAAGAATGTATTTCTCCCCATCAGCTCTTAGAAATTTCATTCTTGTGTTTACTGCTCTCATCTTGATTCTTATGTACGTATTTACATTCCTCCCCCATTTTTTTGGTGTGTTCTTTTCTGTTTTGGTACTGATGCTATCTTTTATGTTGTTATCATATCTGAAATCCTTTGTGGAAAGAGGGGAGCATGGGGAAGAGAAATGCTCTGTGCTATAAATAGTCTTTTTCTCACTCTGCATTAAAATTCACTTTTCGCAATCCTATATTCTCAGAATCTTCTCTGAAGTTCTTTCTATACCTAGCCATCCAGTATATGAACTTCTGTATTGTGTGTGTGGAGTTCTGGTGCGTTCCATAGTATTGAGTCAGAGGCGCTCTCAAAAATGAGAAAAGTGGGATATTCTGAGGGGTTACTGCTGCTGCTGCTGCTAAGTCGCTTCAGTCGTGTCCGACTCTGTGCGACCCCATAGATGGCAGCCCACCAGGCTCCCCCGTCCCTGGGATTCTCCAGGCAAGAACACTGGAGTGGGTTGCCATTTCCTTCTCCAGTGCATGAAAGTGAAAAGGGAAAGTGAAGTCGCTCAGTCGTGTCTGACTCTTGGAGACCCCATGAACTGTAGCCTACCAGGCTCCTCCATCCATGGGATTTTCCAGGCAAGAGTACTGGAGTGGGGTGCCATTGCCTTCTCCATCTGAGGGGTTAACAGTGTGTTTATTTCCAATTGTATTGTTTAAATAAAGTCTCTGTGCTGGCTGCAGCTCTCAGCCCTCTTCCTCCTGTTCCAGGCTCCTTGATGATCCATTGACTTCTGTTCAGGGAGGCTAGTCCTTGGCCTTGACCCCATATGGCCTTTCCTTTAGATGCCAAAGAGTTTATGGGAAATGGCTTAAAATTTTTCTATTAAAAAAAATCACTTTTCATATCAACATCATGGTTGTCCCAGGTATCTTAATATGTCATTGCTTTGAAATTATGGTGAGGTCCCTGCAGCATGGATCCACTCCTCAGTCTTCCTATTTAATGAGAGAGTAAAAAGGCATATTTACGATTGTATCACAAATTAAAAAAATTATTTGATAATGGTATTTAGATATAATGGTTTCTGAAATCAGCTAGTAGATATTGGTAAAATGCCCAGATATCTTCAGAATAATCAGTTCTGAATAAAACCAGTTAACTCGGCCTTTCTTTTTTCTTAGATTAAAAGGGATCAGTAGTTCAGGTCCTCTGAGAAGCAGAGTCAAGATGGGATTATGCATATGAGAGATTTATTGGGAATTCGCCTGGGAAGGATAAAGAGCAGGGCGCAGGAGGGGGCTAGGAGAGCTTTCAGACTACAGTGCAGGTCTGACTTCTGTGAAAGGAGGGGTGAAAGGAACGAGGCCTGGTAGGAAAGGATGCAGATGACAGCTCAGTTCTGAGGTTGTTTTGGCCAGGCTGATTGTGAATTCTTGAGCCCAGGTTGCCCACTAGAGGACCCTTCTGCCACACAGGCCTGGGCCTGCACTGGTACCCCCACCCCCATGCCCAGCCACTGTCTGAGAACAGCCCAGAGATGCAGACACAAGCCCACTGCATAGATGTGGTGATGGATCCAGGAGTGGAGAGCAGGTAACCCATCCTCTCCCACAGCAGGAGAGCTAAGCAAGGAATTCTATGAGGATCTCTCTAGGGGTCCATGAACGTAGATGGTAAAAATTACATACTTGTTTTCACTAACTGAATTTTAGTGTCCTGTCTAATCATGAGTGGAGCCAGTAGCTGTAGTAGTATTAGCAGTAACTGTGTCTTTCTCACCAATAAATATTATAGATAGTTTCATATCAACATAATGGTTGTCACAGGATCTTAATATGTCATTTATACTTATCATCACTTTGAAATTATGGTGGTTATTGGATCTGTTCTTCAATCTTCTTATTTAATGAGAGAGTAAAAAGGCATATTTACTCTTGTATTGGGTTTTCCTCATAGCTCCGCTGGTAAAGAATTCGCCTGCATTGCAGGAGACCCCGGTTCAATTCCTGGGTCGGGAAGATCTGCTGGAGAAGGGAGAGGTCACCCACTCCATTATTCTTGGGCTTCCCTTGTGGCTCACCTGGTAAAGAATCTGCCTGCAATGTGGGAGACCTGGGTTCGATCCCTGCGTTGGGAAGATCCCCTGGAGAAGGGAAAGGCTACTCACTCCAGTATTCTGGCATGGAGAATTCCATGGACTGTATAAGTCCATGGAGTTGCAAAGAGTTGGACACAACTGAGCGACTTTCACTTCACTATTGTATCACAAATTTTAAAAATAATTTGATAATGGTATTTAAATGTAAGGGTTTATTTAGCATTTTATACATCTTATTTGATGCATTTATAAACATGATTTTAAGAAGAGGTCTGCAGTCTTCTCTGACAGGCAGAGGAGTCCAGTACACAGAAATGGTTAAGAACCCCTTGTGCAGATAGTTTTCAGTAGAACCATTTCAATTGTATTAGCACAGTTATCTTTTACCTGGCTCCAAATGTCTGAGAATGGTGGCCCTAGTCCTCATGAGAATATGTTATCGTGGAAGATGATTTATTAATTCGACAGTGACCCTTGTCTGCCATATCCCTCCAGGCCCTGGGTGGTGCTAAAGCTGCAGTAGTGAGCAACACCGGCATCCCCTCCCTTGGAGAGTTTAATCGACTAACAGGAAAGACAGTCATTAAACAAGAACAGTTATGGTTATATTATGGTGTGGCACGTGATCTTAACAATATGGGAACCTCAGGATGCTTTGGGTGCCCTGGGAGAGGGACCTGTGTAGGGGTCAGAACAGACCTCCCTGAAAAGTGCCTTTTGAGCCGAGCCTGAAGAATGAGAGGAGTGAGCTGGGAAAAGAAGAGGTGGAGATAGAGGTTAAAGTATAACTTTATGTGTAATTTGATGGTAAGACACACTTAACTCTTAAGAGCTGAAATCATGCAGATCTTGTAAGCCACGTGAAGGTGTTTAGACTTTTCTCCAAAGGCAGAAAGAAGCTTTGAAAGGGTTTTAAGCAATATTTTTGAAGTTTCCTTTCAAAAATATTACTTGGAAAGAAACAAGGAAGGCTCTTTGGTACTAAGATGAAAAAAGATAGCAGCCTCCTGGGAGGTGTGTGGTGGAAGAAAACAAGTAAGACAATCAAGTTATTCTTTTTGATTTCTTTTTGGCTCTGTGAATGAGCTGGGTCTTGAATTTCTGTTTGTTAATCTATCGTAGATTGCATTACTATTTTGGAAGCAATTTTCATAGAGTTAAGATGTTCATAGTAGCTGCGCTTCACTCCCAGATCTATTGCAGATGCCTCTGTGTGAACATAAAACCTCACACAAATCTTGGAAACTATTTCCCCATAATGTTGGACCACAGAGAAAGTGGATGCTGTTTGTTTAGGTTCTCTTTGTGCACATTTGTTACTTGCTGCAGTGTGGATGGCCTTTAGACTTCTATATTAAGAAGAAAATAAACTTATCATTAATAATGTAGATGCTTATATTGCCAATTAAACAAAAGGTCTCTGGCTGCTTCTTCATAGGAAACTCGTAAATGGGTTCCAGTTTTGTTTGTTGCTGGGTAAAAACAAATCCATTTTGGTTGATGGCTAATTCAGGGCCATGCGTGGTTGGGCAACTCATAAAAGTGTTTGTATGGAAATGAGTCTCAGATAATCAGATTTTATTTCTAGTGTCTAATTGATGCTCAGAGCTTTGGGATTTAATTATGTCGGTTGAAAAAATGCGATTCAATTTCTCTTCCTCCCTTTTAAACATAGCTGCAGACTTAACTTTAATTCATAAATATATAAGACATTATAAATAGATGTTTTCTGACACAGTACCTGGTACCCATTAGATATTCAGTAAACGTTGACTTCTTCTCCTAATTGAATGAAAATATATTAATAAAAAACCTACCCAAGATTTTGCTTCTTCTGCTTGTATAGCAGTTGACTTGGTATAATTTGTGATTACTCCAGAGAATTAAATAATTTAAGTGTGAAATTGTTTTAATGAGAGGAGACTTATGTTTTCTAGTCATCCAGGCAGGCTGGCTTGATTGTCATGTTGGATGTTTGCTCCAGTAGGAAGTGTGGCAGGTGGGTATCCTTTGGAATCTGAGGCCTGATGAGTGGAGTGTGTGCAGATGGACTATGAGTTCTGCCTTTTCCCTTCCCTGTGGCACCCACCCAGCTTCCAAGAGGACCCGCATAGCTTCTTTGCCTCATCTTCCATCACTTAGTGTGTCCTTCTTCTTTCATTCAGCTTAATGTCTTCAGAGTACATCTATGTTGTAGCAAGTATCAGTATTCATTTCTTTTTACATTGGAGTAATATTCCATTGTATCCTAAACCACACTTTATGCATTCACCAGTTGATGTATATTTGAATTGTTTCCACATTTGGCTACTTTGAATAGTGCTATTATGAACATTAGTGCTGTTATGGACAAATATTTGTTTGATGGGCTGTTTTCAATTCTTTTGGATATCTATATATAAGAATGGAACTATTGAGTCATATGGTAATTTGTTTAATTTGTTGAGGAATGGCTAAATTGTTTTACACAGTAGCTTTATACTTTCCATTTCTACCAGCAGTATGTGAGGTTCCAATTTCTCCACATCCTTGCCAACACTGTTATTCTCTGTTTTGTTTTTTGTTTTGTTTTCAGTGTACCTTCCTAGTGGGTGTGAAGTGGTGTCTCACTGTGACTTTGATTTGCATTCCCTAATGACGTTCAGTACTTTTTCCTGTGCTTCTTGGCCATTAGTGTACATGCTACAATCTGGACAAACCTCAAAACATGAAGCTAAGTGAAAGAAGCCAGACACAAAAGGTCACATATGGTATGCTTCCATTTATATGAAATTTGGATAGAGTAGTTAAGTCCATAAACACAGGAAGCAGATTAGTAGTTGCCAGGGGGTTGGGGGAGGGGAGAACGGAGAATGACTGCTTATTGGGTATAGGGTTTCCTTTTAGGTTGATAAAACACATTTTAGGATGAGGTTATGGTTATGAAACATTGGGAATGTGCTAATTGTCACTGAATTGTATACTTTAAAATGGTCAATTGTAGGTTTTGTGAATTCTTGCTGTTGTTGGTCAGTCACTAAGTTGTGTCCAACTTTTTGCGATCCCATGGACTGCAGCACACCAGGCTTCCCTGTCCTTTAGTATCTCCCGGAGCTTGCTCAAATGCATGTCCACTGAGTCAGTGATGCCATCTAACCATCTCATCCTCTGCTGCCCCCTTCTCCTGCCTTCAGTCTTTGCCAGCATCAGGGTCTTTTCCAATGAGTCGGCTCTTCACATCAGGTGGCCAAAATATTGGAGCCTCAGCTTCAGCATCAGTCCTTCCGGTGAATATTCAGGATTGATTTCCTTTAGGATTGACTGATTTTTGAATTCTGCCTCAATAAATAAAAAAGCGAAAACACTTGGTTAGAAGTCGAGTCTGGATTTCCAGTTCTAGCAGTGTGGTGGACTGAGTATGGATTTCCATCTCCTGTTACAAACTGAGAAATTTTGCATAAATCAAAACAAAGTGTAAAATATGCAACTGGGCTTGAAAGGAAAGGTGTTGTTGCAGGGACAGCAGCTTGAGGCTGGGGCAGGAACCGAGAGAGACATGAGCTCCAGGCCTGCCTTCATCATGCAAGAACCCACAACTCTGTGAATACACACCACTGTCCCGGGTGGGAGAGCCCCCTGGTATGCTCAGCACAGGCAAACAGAAACTGCTCACCTGTAGGGACACTTCCACAGTGCAGGCTGCCCAAGACTCCTGGGGAAAACAACATCCACTGAAATACCCATTCCCGTGAGAAACTACAGATCACACAAGGAAACATCTCAGCGTGAGGTGAGAGTAAGCAGACATGACAGACAGGAGGGTTAGCGTCTCAAGAACTTGGCAAAACAGAAGTATGTTTGAAATGATTAAAGAATAAGGACATTGAGGTTGGCTCCCCCGCTTTAATAAAGTATGTCCCTATTTAATAAAATGTTGAACAGCTGCTTCAAGGGAGTGTGTGCAAAGTTTGCTTAAGGGATTTAAGAGGGGAAAGATGGAGGTTGTTCTCCTGCCATCCTGTAGTGATCTAGCAAGGCAGTTTGGGTTTTTTTCCTAAGGATCAAGAGCTCAGGGGAACTTTCTTTTTGAGTAATCCATTTAGATGGCAGAAAAGCTCGCCTTTGAGTGTATTAACTGTGATGCTGAGGTGCTCTTAGCCAAAGATTTGCCTCTATTTCTCTTGAGAGTGCACCTTGGTATTTGCCCATTTTTGTGAGAAGTGTTATGTTATGAACCAGTAAATGGAATTTTTGGAAACAAACCCTGAAGCTTCCTTGAAAACCACTTTAGTCCTCATTTAGTGCTCCACTTCTAATTGATTTCATCTGTTGGTTGAGCCACGGCACTAGAAAAGTGGAAGCTTCATGATGACCAAGTAGAGTCATGTCAGAAAGTTTAGATGAGGGTCAGCAGCAAACATGAGACTTCAGAGTTACCTGATCACTAAGCCAGCCTTCCCTTGGTCTCGTCCTATGATCAAGCCATGGCTTTTTATAGGTGGAAGTCCCAACATTTATATGAGGGAGAGGAGTGCGTGAGGATCTTGCCTTGAAACTGAAACAGTCTATCATGTAATGTTGAGAGAGAGCAGGCGGAACTGCAGATGTAGGCCTGATGATTTTTATGGTTGCCACAGCCTCATCTGCATCTTGAGATGGCACACGTTAGTTTCAATGCATCTGGCCAGCAACACACACAAACTTGACTTTGCACTTGAAACTGGATGATACTGCACTTCAGGAAGCAGTAGCGTTTCTATTAAAAATAAAGTATGCAGACCAAGCTCTTCTTTTTCACCAAGGGACTGAAAATCAGGTAGGTGGAAACGTGAAGAGAGAACTGTAAGAGTGAGTCAGGGAAAATTTCAGGTCATCTGAGTGTGGCTTTGATGCTTCCTAGTGGTAAAACCATAGATCAGAAACCTTGGTGCGCAGAAGAATTTTCAAGGGTGTCTTAGGCAAAGTGAAGTGATTTTTCCCCCCTCCCAGTCTGGTGAAGAGGAGGGACATTGACAAGCTGTAAGTTCCCTTGATGAGCAGTGCTGTATATCATGCTTCCCTTTGGGGGAAGAGAAGGAAACACACACGGAGGGATAGTTTCCTCTTCATTAATGCACCATATCCTTCTATGTGGTTGAAGTTCATGACAGCCTCCTCATCATATGGTCATGTATGCAGTTTATGGTTTATCAGTATGGTTATCATTAATAAATGATCCCAGGAAGATGTGTAGTTGATTACAAGATGTTTCCTTGGTAGCTTCCCAGTAGGTATCTAGTGTCATTCCTAACTTTGCTATCAGCTACTGACATCATTAATGTTACCTGAAAGTAGAGATTAGGTTATCTGGACTCTTTGTACCCTTCTCTGTAAATATTAGGGCAGAGCCTTCAGAATTAATTGCTTCTTAGATGCACGATTACTGCTCACTTAGCCCTAAGCAAAGAAGTAGGTCATTCTATTCATCAGAATCTTACTGTTCTGTAATTATGTGAGGAGCAAATAATTATAGATAGGGTTTCTGTGTGATTTTAAAGCAGGTAAATTTAGCATCATTAGAGAATAATCTGTAGCTAGAAAAGCTCAAGGTTCTTTAAAAAAAACATGCAGACAACATTTAAACCTTGGTACGTTTTATTATTCTCAAATGTGTTATGTAAGTTGGAAAAAAGCTTTGTCTGTTTCTTGGGCTGGAAAAGGCACTTGTGATTAAATAACAAGGAAGAAAAAGAGCTGGTCTCCATTTATTTCTTGACACTACAGAAACACTGTAATTGAAATTTAGTTACATATGCTTTGAACAAAGGACTATGTTCTGATGTTTCATTTTTTATAGGTGGAACATACATTTCTCTTTTCATTGATTAAGATAAAAATCAGGTTTCAAACTTTACTGAAAGATGTAAATGATGTTGAAAATTTGATTATTAAAAAGAGATATAAAATAAATGTATATTTATTTTATATAAATATAAAAGATTATATTTATAACCCTTTCAAAATTGAATATGAGCTAAGTGGAATTGGCTGTGAAATCTACATTGCTCAATGCTATACAGAAAGGGTATGTTTTTAAAATTTAAGTAGCCTGAAGTCTTTGATTAGAATTAATTTAGATAAATGGAGATGGCTTTTGCTCTGAACTTGGCAAGCTAGCCTGTCTTTCTTGATTTTTTACTTCTGTTTTTTTCGGAGAGTTTGTTTTAATATACAAAATGAATAAAATTGGTATGCCAAAGTGCAGGCCTGCCTGTATGGTTGGCAGAATTAGACAAGTGTCTTAGTTTGCATTCTCCCTAAAAGCAAGATGGTGCTAGGAGTTTATTTGGGAAGTGACCCCAGGAAGCATGGTGAGGAAGTGAGGAAGTAAGACAGGGGGGATGGGGAGCCAGTGCCAGGGGCAAGCTCGTGAGTAGACTGTTGCTGGGGTTCCTTCCTACTGGAGATTCTCTGAGGAGCTGTGTGGGACACACCTCAGGGGTGAGGAAAAGGGAGGGATCTGCCCAATGTGTAGGCAGAATGATGGTTCTTCCAAAGAAGTCCACATCCTAACCCCTGGCACCTGTGAATATGTGACTTTACACAGAAAATTTTGCAGATACGAGGGAGTTAAGGACCTGGAGAGGGAGAGGTTATCACAGGGTCCTTCTAAGAGAGAAGCAGGAGGGTCAGAGTCAGAGAAGAAATATGACAAAGGAAGCAGAGCTTAGAGAAAGAGAGAAATTTGAAGTGCTGTGCTATTGGCTTTGAAGATAGATGTAGAGGCCGTGAGCTGAGGGATGCCGACAGCCTCCAGGAGCTGGAAAAGGCAAGGAAACATGTTCTCCCCTGGAGCTTCCAGAAGGAACCAGCCCTGCTGACATCTTGATTTTAGCCCATGAACTGATTTTGTTACTCCTGCCCTCCAGAAGTGTGAGATCATAAATTTGGTTGTTTTCAGCCGTTAAATTTGGGGTAGCAGCAATAGGAAACTAATACCCACCAAATCGCAGGGCTTGTTGATTGAGGACGGCCTCTAGGGCAGTATTTCCTTGGTGCTTCTAGTCAGCCCCACACAACCTCCTACGATGGATGGACGACCTCAGGCAGAGAGAGCCTGCAAAGGGTGGCAGCAACTCTGCAGGGCAACCTCTGCATGGGCCAGGGCACCAATGGGCTTGGCCGTACCTGGACAAAGGATTTGATGAATAGAATGTGAAAACATCCTCATGAACTCTTGGAAATAGCTATGTTGAGTTGTTTCATATAAACAGTTCAGGTTTCTGAGCCCCTCTGACCATTTCTTTGCTGTCTCTTCTCTTCCCATTCTCTTCTGATGGCCTTTAAATATTGGGGTTCCTAGGCATTATGATCTTGGTCTTGTCCAGTCTTACTCTGGGATGGTTAATTGTATGTGTCAACTTGCCTGGGGCCAACTTGACTGGCCAAAAGCTGTCGAGACACTTTTTTCAAGGTGTGCTTGGAAGAGTGTTTTTGGATGAGATGAACACTTCATAGATGGAGTAAAGTAGATTGCCTTTCTGAATGTGAGTGGCCCTCGTCCAATCAGTTGAAGGCCTGACTAGAATAAGAAGGTTGACCCTCCCCTGAATAAGAGAGAATTCCTCCTGCCTGACTGCCTTCAATCTGGAGCATTGGTTTTTTCCTCTGCCTTTGGACTTGAACTGAAATATCAGCTTTCCTAGGTCTCTTGTTTGCCAATTCACCCTGCAGACCTTGGATTTGTCAACTTCCATAATTGCATGAACCAATTCCTTATGATATATCCCTTTATATATATATAAACTGGCATCAGTTTAATTTCATATATATTGAAATTACATAATTTCAATTATACACATAACATTTTTTTTTCATATAACATTTTTATCTACAACTGAGTTCACATTATACATATGCTGTTTTTTTCATTTGCAATATATAATGGGAACAACACCATACCATTAAGTATTTTTCTTTAAATAATGTTAATTTTGTATAATATTCCACTCTGTGGGCATAGCCTAAGGTTTTGTTTCCTTTTAAGTGTTTAAACCATTCCTTTATTGCTGAATATCGATGCTATTTCCATGTTCTTTTCTATTACAAATAATGGTGTGGTGAAAAGATTTAAATAAAAAATTTTTATGCATTTCCATGATTAACTATTTAAGGTACGTTGCTTCTACAAATGAAACTTCTGAAAGCAAAATTTATACTTTTTAAAAAGCTTTTGATATCAATTGCAACTTCTCCTTGCAGCTCCAAAAAGTTGTGCCAATTCATACCTCTTTCTTCATTGTGATGTCTCTCTGTTAAAAAACTGCAGTTGTTGGTTTTCTTCTTCATAAAGAATCATATTTTCTTTTTATTAAAAGTCTTTCCAACATTCTCTCTTCTAGCTTTTTCATTCTCTTATTGATTTCTAAGTTTCAAAACCATCATTGTGTTAGATTTATTTTTACACTGCCTTGAACATTTTGCTGAAAACAGTTTATAGCATCTCCATGAAAGAAAATCGTGTGTACTCAGAAGTTGTGAACTCATTTAAAAGCAGTATACATTTGCTGAAAAGGAAAAAAATACCATGTCAGGGACCTTGGTGGATGCCTGAGAAACACAAGGTGTGATCCTTAGGGGTCTCACCTTCTCAGCTGGAGAAACATAACCAAGTTCACATACTCTGAAGAGTAGTTTTTCTCAACCTTGTTTAGATCCATGTCCCCTCAAACACTGTCTCACTGCCTCTGGTGTATCACTCACTCCCCAAGAAGAATTTGCCCAATGTTCTTTCTGTAGTTCCTATTATAAACCACATAACTAGACCCATTGAGTGTGTTTTTTCAGATTATCTGTGCACATCTCTCATAGATCTGATGTTCTAACCTATTTTCACTAGAGTTAGGTCCCCATGCCTTCTACTGCAACAGTGTTGACTACAATGCCTGGCCAGTGCACTGTGCGTTGTAAGTATTATTGAATGGATTAATGAATTGGAAGCATTCTCTTGCTTGAATTTCACTTTATGTCTTGGGCTTAGTTGAGCCATGTTAACACAATACTCATACCTTATTTGTCTGTCTTTCTTCCCTCCTGTTCCAGATTTCTTGTTTCTGTTTTCTAGTTTCTCTATACTAAGTTCTGTATTAGACACTTTGTACATGTTATTTCTAATCTTCACAACCATCTTGCAAGTATTACCATCTCCATTTCACATACGAGGAAAGTGAGAGCCTAAGAGGTTTGCTCGTTTCTCCAAAGTTACTTAGTGAATCAGTGGTTGACCCCACTTCTCCATGGAACCACTCCCAGAATCACTGATCTGTGGCTTCAGTTCAGTTCACTCACTCAGTTATGTCTGACTCTTTGTGACCCCATGGACTGCCAGGCACGCCAGGCCTCCCTGTCCATCACCAACTCCCGGAGCCTGCTCAAACTCATGTCCATCAAGTCGGTGATGCCATCCAACCATCTCATCCTCTGTCGTCCCCTTCTCCTCCTGCCTCAATCTTTCCCAGCATCAGGGTCTTTTCCAGTGAGTCAGTTCCAATGATCTGTGGCTTAGTTCTTGAATTTCCTGCACTTCCTTCCCTTGACTCCAGTGTTATTCTGACTGAGCACCACCATCTTTGTCTGCATCCCAGTTGAGTCTTCCCTCAGAAGGAGTGCTGAGGGAAGGACAAACCCAAGAGGTCTTCCCAGGGTCCTGCCGTGAGAGATTGAAGCTGGGGACTGAAGGAGGTAGAGGAGCCAAAGATATCTCCACATCTTCATCCTGAGAGAGCAGAATAGCGGTGATACCGCCAAAAGAAATAGGTATATAGGGAGTCTTATTCCTGTAGGTTGTTAGTCAGATGGGGGTTGGAGTTCCAGTGGCTCTTTCCTCCCTGGTTAACCATGGCAAATCTCTTAGTTTTTCTGAGTCTCAGTTTCTTTTTTTCCCTGAGCATCATCTTACCTGACTCTCATGTTTATCATTAGTTTCCCTATCAAATGATGCAGTACATCTGAACATGCTTTGTAAGGAGTAAAGCTGTTAGCTGTTATCACTGTTGTTGGACATGTTATTATTAAAGTCAGATTGTAAATGGAGATACTAGCTTCTTCAGTAAAATGTGTCCATGCCAGGGGTCAGAAAGCTGTGACCCCTGGGTCAAATCTGGCCTGCTGCCTGTCCTGATATAGCCCATCAGCAAAGAATGTTTTCCAATTTTTAATTTGGTTGAAAAAAATTGAAAGAAAAATATTTGTGATGTAAGATTGTATGAAATTCAAATGTCAATGTCCGTAAATAAAGTGGATTAGAACAGAGCTAAACCCACTTATTTATGTACTATTTTCTATGGCTTGAGACATCAGCAGAGTCGAGTAGTTATGACAGAGATTGTATGGCCTGCAGAGCCTAAAATATTGACTACTTTTAATAAGAGCTCAGCATCCCTGGCCTGCCCATTGCACTCTCCCACCTCTGCTCTCTAACATTGATTCAACTGCAGAATTTCCATTGAGCTTAAAAACTGACAAAGGTGAGGAATAAAAGATAAGGAGAGGCCCCAGTGGCTGTCTCAGCTGTGGGCAAGACCTTTCAAGGTGGCCTCCCGAGTCAATTATAGGAACATGCAGCAAGCTGCAAAGCCATCAGATGGAGCCATGTGGCCACCGTCTGACCTCATAGTTACGTTCTGCCTCCCTTGCATCCTCCCAAGAATTTCTGAACCTTCTTAATTATCTTCTGGTATGATGTTGAAAAGGAATGGTGGGAAGACATCAGCCGTGTTCCTGCTCTTAGTGGAAAAGCTTCTAGTTTCTCGCCATTAAGTATGATGTTAGCTGTAGATGTTACCAAGTTGAGAGTTCCCCTCTATTCCTAGTTTGCTAATTTTATCAAAAATGAGTGCTGGATTTTGTCAAATACTTTTTCTGTATCTATTGATATGATCATGTGATTTTTCTTCATTAGCCTGTTGATGTGATAGATTAATGGATTTCCAAATGGTAAGCCAAACTTGCATACCTGGAATAAATTATTTGTATGCATTTTTGGGTTTGATTTGCTAATATTTTGTTGAGAACTTTTGCATTTGTGTTCGTGAGAGATACTGGTCTGTAGTTTTAAAGACTATCTGGTTTTGGTTTTAGAATAATGCTGACCTCATATAAAGAGTTAGGAGGTTCCCTTCCACATCTTTCTTCTGGAAGAGATTGTATAGAATTGGCATAAATTCTTCCTTAAAAGTGAACCTATCTGGGGCCTGCTGCTGTTCTGGAAGGTTTTTAATCATTGATTCAATTTCTTTAATAGATACAGGCCTATTCAGTCTTTTTCTTCTTGTGTAAGTTTTTGCAGATGTATTTTTCAAGGGATTACTCCATTTAATCAGATTGCCAAATATGTGGACATATGGTTGTTCATAGTATTTCCTGATTATCCTTCGAATATCCACAGGGTCTGTAGTAATGTCCCTCTTTTATTTTGGATCTTACAAGTTTGTGTTTTCTCTTCTTTCAGTTACCTTGGCTAGAGGCTTATCAATTCTATTGATCTTTTCAAAGAACTATCTTTTTTTTAACTGAAGCATAATTGACCTGTAATACTATGTTAATTCTAGGTGCATAACATAGTGATTCAGTATTTCTATACATTACAAAATGTTTACTATGGTAAGTCTAGTTATCTGTCACCAGACAAAGATATTACAATATTACTGACTGTATTCCACGTGTTGTACATTTCATCCTCATGACTCATTTATATTGTAAGTGAAAGTCTGTACCTGTTACTCTCCACCTATTGCATTCAACCCACCACTCCCTCCCTTATGGCAATCACTATTTCTTCTCTGTATCTGTTTCTATTTGTTTTCCTTTTTTTCATTTGCTAATTTTTAGATTCCACATGTAAGTTAAAATCATACATTATTTTTCTTTCTGACTTATTTCACTTAGCATAATAACCTCTAGGACCATTCATGCTGTCACATTGAAATCACAAGAGATTTCTCTTTTTATGGCTAATATTCCACTGTGTATAATATACCACATCTTCATCTGTTGCTGGACATTCAGGTAGTTTCCATATGTTGCCCATTGTAAGTAGTGCTGTAATGAACATAGGAATGCATACATCTTTTCTAATTAGTGTCTTTGTTTTCTCTGGGAAAAAATACCCAAAGTGAAATTGCTAGATCTTTTCGTAGTTCTGCTTTTGAGGAATCTCCATACTATTTTCCATAATGCTTGAGCCAATTGGTACCACCAGCTGTGCACAGGGGTTTTCTCCACATCCTCACCAACACTTTTTATTTCTTATATTTTTGTAATGGCCATTCTGACATGTGTGAGATGTTCTCTCATTGTGATTGAGTTGCATTCCCCTGATGTTGAGTAATGGGGGCTTTTTTATGTTGAGCATCTTTTCATGTGTCTTGGTCATATGTGTCAATATATCTTTGGAAAAAATGTTCAGATTCTTGGTGGGATTGTTAGTCCTTTTGGTGTTGAGTTAATGAGTTCTTTGTGTATGTTGGATATTAACCCCTTATCTGATATATCGTTTGCCAATAAATACCTTCTCCCATTCTAAAAAAAGGAGAAAATGTCAGTTAGAAATGAACTTGATATTTTGAAGGTGTTTCCCTCACTCATCCCCCAGACCTCCCCCCAAATAATAGAAAATGCATGTAGCAAAGAAAAATGTTCTCTGTTCCTTTAACAATGATGTGAGGGATATGCTTGTGTTCTTTTTTGCATTTTTAAATGAGAATAAAAAACAATTACTGTCATCATATTAATACTATTGACCCTGTCACTGTATTTCATACAATAAAATCTTCATTGTATCAAATTAACTTAGTACATGAAATATAAGTAAGTTACCAAATGAACTTAACACATGAAATATAAGCAGAAAGATGGCTATTTACATTTTCTTCTCTTATTTTCCTTAGTGAGGAGCTGGATGGAAAAGCTAAAAGACAAGGTAAGAGAAATACTTTCTTCCTTTGGATTTATTTTAGAGGGCATAGCTTTGTCAAATAAAAGATCTTCAGAATAATGGAGCTTTATATCATTATTCTGATTCTGATAACCTGTGCAAAGATCCAGGGCCACTTCCGGGTACCCAGCAAGAAAGAAGACCTTCGCTTTAAGAAGGGATGCCTTATTCTTTGGAGTGCCATTCATTCTTCTGGAATGTAATTCCTGATATGTACAACTGATAGCATCCTTGATATATCAAGGCGGAGTTCTTTTTAGGGAATTTCAGGAGTGTAATCCCATTCTAGTGGGCATTTCATGTCCCAGTACAAGGATCTTTTAAATCTGATCTTCTTGTATGCAGAAGAAATACTTTGGATTTTGGAAGGCATTGATTTTTCTGACCCAAGGACAAAAATTGACGGACCTGACTTAAGAATAAAACTTTGGTGATGGAAAGGGCGTCCTTCTTATCTTTTCTCAAAGAGCTAGCACCCTCTCCTTGCTCTACTTCACCAAGAGAGATAATTTTGTGAATGGTTTTAGTTTTCTGAATTGAAGTTTTTCCAGCCCTTTCTTCACTTTATTCCATACTATTTTTTCAGCTATGTCTTAGTTTTAAAAAATTGGAAGAAAAATAGCTGAAATTCCCACCAAGTTTATTTGTTTTATGCCTTGTCTTTATTTTTATTTAACTATTTTTTAAATTGAAGTATAGTTCATTTATAATGTGTTAGTTTCACCTTCACCCATAGTGGAAGGTGAGATTAAAAATACCTGAGCACTCTCTTTAGGCCCACTTTTATGTGGTCTATCATAGTGCTACTGCTTACCGAGTGACAATGAGCTGACCTATCTAGAATGGCCAACTATAGAAAAATATTTTCCACTTTTGCATTCGTTCTGTCATCAACATCTGTGATTGACAATATTAGCTTCCTTCCAGGTTCATGTTTTTCATTTTCTTTTAATTTTCAACACTCTCTAGGGTTTCATTTTTAGTGCCTTGTAATTTCAAACTGGAATTACTCATAAAAATATTGGTGAAATTTTGAACTCCTTGCTGTAGCCTCTGTCAGATCCAATTACTACAACCCAGCTCAGATTTCACTAGGGGTATAGTTAAATGGAAATCATTTCAACTGCCAGATAGGAGTTACTTCCAATTCACCTGTCTCAGAATATACATCTGTGGATAGTATTCCATATCTTTTTTATTATTTGAGGTCAGTTTCTCTCATATTTGAATGATTAGTATTTATTTTGCTACAGTTTAATGTTAAAGGATAAGAGAAAATGTTCACTAGTAGTTAAAATTGTATGATTATAGTAATTCTTGTCAGTATTATTTTTCTGCCTCTCAGTAAAATTTAGACTATATGATTTCTGCAAATGAGATTATTTTATGTTCATACATATTTAAAGTGATATAGAAGGATTTTAAACCTGTTGACATTAGTGGAAGCCATTTTTGTGTCTGTAATGGGTCCAGTTGTCTGAGGGAGGTATAATCAGAGGACTGAGCAAGATTTGAGGTAGGAGAAGCTCAAAAATTCAGAATGGAATATATTTACATTGGTAGTGTTTCTTGCTATTTTTCAGAGGAAAATATAATGCAATGAAAAATAAACAGGCTTTGGTAGTTTAATCTAGGAATCCATATGTCATTGTTTCTATAGAAAATGTCCTTCTGAATTACCAAAATGGACAAAAAATAGACTTAAGAAAATAAATTTTGGCACATAGCCTGTTTTGAAGTTGAATGTTGCAGTTTCTTAGCTGTCTGTGTATATATATATATATATATATATATATATATATATATATATATATATATATATATATATATAGCTTCACCACTTTGTTTAGAAATCTGGGTAGCTTTAGAGAGAGGCTGTGTTTTCTCTTCCTGTGGACCCCTCCTTCTTATCTTTTCTCAAAGAGCTAGCACCCTCTCCTTGCTCTACTTCACCAAGAGAGATAATTTTGTGAATGGTTTTAGTTTTCTGAATTGAAGTTTTTCCAGCCCTTTCTTCACTTTATTCCATACTATTTTTTCAGCTATGTCTTAGTTTTAAAAAATTGGAAGAAAAATAGCTGAAATTCCCACCAAGTTTATTTGTTTTATGCCTTGTCTTTATTTTTATTTAACTATTTTTTAAATTGAAGTATAGTTCATTTATAATGTGTTAGTTTCAGGTGTATAGCAAAGTGATTTAGTTATACATATATATATACTTTTCAGATTATTTTTATTGTTGAGTTATTGCAAGATATTGAATGTAGGTCTCTGAATATAGTAGGTCCTTGCTATTTACCTATTTTATAGGTAGTGTTTATATGTTTATATTGGAGTATGATTGATTTGCAATGTTGTGTTAGTTTCAGGTGTATAGCAAGGTGATTCAGTTATACGTATATGTTTATCTATTGTTTTTCAGATTCTTTTCCCATATAGGTTATTATGGAATATTGAGTAGAGTTCCATGTAGTATACAGTGGGTTCTTGTTGATATCTATTTTATATATAGTGTGTGTATGTTAATCCCAAGCTCCTAATTTATCCCTCCCTCTTCCCCCCCCACACTAACTCCTTTGGTAACTATAAGTTTCTTTTATATGCCTATGAGTCTGTTCCTATTTTGTAAATAAGTTCATTTGTATCATTTTTAGATTCCATGTATAAATGATATCATGTAATATTTGTCTTTCTCTGATTTACGTCACTTAATATGATAATCTCTAAGTCCATCAATGTTGTTGTATTTGTCTTCTTATTTTGTCTCTTTCTTGGAGGGATACAGTTTAACCAGTTCCCTCCCTCTGGGAATAAAATATTATACACTTACTCGATACATACATGCATATGTGTACACACACATATATGTGTGTGTGTACATACATACATACATACATACATATATACACACACACACACATACACGTATACATATCTTGGGCTTCCCTGGTGGCTCAGACAGTAAAGAATCTGCCTACAATGCAGGAAACCTGGGTTCAATCCCTGGGTTGAGAAGATCCCCTGGGGAAGGACATGGCAACCCACTCCAGTATTCTTGCCTAGGGAATTTCATGAACAGAGGAGCCTGGCGGGCTACAGTCAGTGGGGTTGCAAAGAGTCAAACATGACTGAGCAACTAACACACACATACTTATCTTCCTCTCTCTCTCTTTCTCTTCTTCTGTCTAGCTAGCTATCATCTATAAAAGTCTTGTTAGTCATTACCTTCAGAAACTATTTGAGAGTGAAACTATTGCTGTTTTGATGAAAGTCACAGAATCCTGAAGAATTGAAAACTAAACTACATATTTAACTAGCTCTTCAGTCAACCAATAATATCTATTCAGTTTTGCTTCATTTAATTGTTCCTGATATTGGTTTCCCTATTAATTGGACTCTAGAAGCGGTGGTAGGTGTTCTCAAAAGTTCTGAATTATTCCTTTTGTTGTTATGTTTAGTCTTCCTATATTAAAGTAAAGTCACTCAGTCACGTCCGACTCTTTGTGACCCCATGGACTGTAGCCTACCAGGCTCCTCCATCCATCACATCTGAATGACAACCTCTGATGGCAATGGCTTAACCAAGAGAGAGGTTTGTTTTTCTCTCATTTATGAGTCTGGAGGGGGCAGTCAGGGTCAGTGAGGAATGACACTCTGAAGGTGCAGGCTCCTTTTATTTGATGTTCCATCATTTGCGGTTCCATCATGATTCTCACGGTCATCTCATGGTCCTGGATTGCAGTTAGGTCCATATTCTAGTCAGAAGGAAGGAGGAAAAAGGGAGGCTACAACATCCCTCCCCTCTTAAGAAGGAGGAGAAGAAAGTGATAACCCACTCCGGTATTCTTGCCTGGAAAATTCATGGACAGAGGAGCCTAGGTCCCAGGTCCCTAACTAGACCTACTGAATCAGAAACTCTGGGAAAGAGGTCAAGCAATCTGTGTTTTAACAAGTCTTGCAGGTGATTCTGATGCATGCTCAAGTTTGAGAAACACTGTTAAACAAACCTCATAAAGACACTTATGAATTCAGCAGACTTTAGGCAGTAAAGTTTTACTTTTTCTTATGTTTTCTTGAAAACCAGTGTTTCTGAACAAAAACATTAGCCTAAGAAAGGATGACTTTCTCATAAATACAAAACAAATAAACCAAAACCAACCAAACAAAAAAACCCAACTGTATGTAGTCAATTTTATCTTATAATCCATGTTTTAACTTTCAAGCTGTTTTTTGGAAATAATTTCAAATTTACAGAAAGGATACAAGAATAAGAATAGTACAGAGAACACCCTTGTTCTTTTTATCCAGATGCACTTGTTCTTCCCAGGCTGTTCCATCTGTTATCTCATTTACTGGCTGTCCCCCTACCTCTGCTCTTTATTTCTGAGCCATTTGAGGGAAAGGTGCATACATCATGGTCCTCTTACACCAAATCTCAATACTTCAGAGCATATTTCCTATGATTAAGAATATCCTATTAGCAAACATAGTATATTTATCAACTTGAGTACATTTAACATTGATATCATACTTTTTATCTGTTCTGGCACCTGGACTAAAGTCTTAGTTAACAGACCCAAAATGACCTTCATAAAATCATACTTCTCCTCAAGTACAGGATCTTGTCTAGGTCATATAACACATTTAGTTGTCAGGATGCTTCAGTTTAGTTTAGTCACTCAGTCATATCTGACTCTTTGCGACCCCATGGACTGCAGCACGCCAGGCTTCTCTGTCCATCACCAACTCCCAGAGATTGCTCAAACTCATATCCGTCAAGTCGGTGATGCCATCCAACCATCTCATCCTCTGTTGTCACCTTTTCCTCCTGCCTTCAATCTTCCCCAGCATCAGGATCTGTTCCAACAAGTCAGTTCTTTGCATCAGGTGGTCAAAATATTGGAGCTTCAGCTTCAGCATCAGTCCTTCCAATGAATATTCAGGGTTGATTTCCTTTTTGACTGATTTGACAGTTTTCTTTAATGTGGGCCATTTGTATCGCCATCTGTCTTTCCTGATTCTGATATTTTTAAAGAATATGGTACTTTAGAAAACAGAATGTTCAATTTAAGTTTATTGGATGTTTCCTCATGATTAGATTCAGCATTCTCAGTTGGAATATGCATGGATTCAATTGTGTCCTTCTCAGGGAGGTAGTGTGAAGGAATGGGCACGTGCAATATTTCTGAACAGAGAAAAGGTGCTGGGCACAATTCATAGCTTTATATACAGATGCATCTTATTTGTTTTCATTTGTGAAGGAAACAAGTCATGGCAATTCTAAAAAAAGAGGTTATCTTCACTTAGTCAGTTTTGAATGAGGAGTGTTTAAATTACATTTGAAGAGGGTAGGTTTCTTTATTCCCTTCTTGTAAATTACTTGTAATTTCAAAGCACAGGCAGATCACACACACACACACACACACACACACACACACACACAAGGGAATGAAGAGAAGAGAAAGAGATTAACTGAATTTTTGTAAAGTCTACATGATTTAAAGCTCTAGAAATTAGAAGCCTTAATGTGTAAATAAGAAATATGCAAATAGTGACACATTTTGTAATATTCATGTTTTTGGTGTGGGGTTGAGTTACATAATGTTAAGAGACTCACAGGTTGATCAAGTTGAGCTTCCAAAAAGCTCAAATATCATCCTTTGAATGTAGAGCTCTGTATTAGTAAGGTCTAATCTACTGGGCTTAAAATTGATCATATATCAACATATATGTGTATATCCATGTATTGGGAATGGTGATGTAAAATGAAACTCATAGTTCTGGTGAGAACACCCAGATTTTGCTATTGTCCAGTGTTTTCCTCCATGGAAAATTATACTTTTGTAAGCCTTACGTAGATCTAGAAGAACTTTAGAAAAAGTTTGGGTTTTGGTAAAGTGTATTAATTTGTTGGAAAATGACTGGGCTTTGTTTCTTGGGGAAAAACAATATGCTGAGGAACAATGCTATGTTCTCAAATTAATGAAAAAAATTCCATATTGTGCTCTAACTCAAGACTCTGGAAAACAGAACGAGTGAATGAGCTGGCTGTGTATAAGAGGACGCTACAATTTTGTAAGGTCTTGTCTGTTCCTTTGATTTACTTCTAGAAATATTGGGAAAGCATCACAGCCTGCTTACTTCAGCATTTTTTAGAAAACTTTTATTTTTTGTTCTTATGTTTTGGGCTCATTCTGAGAGATACTGTGCTATATTAAAAGTTTTAGAAATAGTTACATAAGTGAACAAACTCATAGTTTTTCTCCTGTAAAATAATGTCTATCTAAAGTACTCACTATAGTATTTTTTAAATTGTTAATTGTTGATGTTTTTTTTCCTGGGTAGGCTTCTAGAGGGGTCGTCATGGAAGATAAACCAGTGTCATGTTTCTCCACGAAGGGCTGTGGTTGTTCCTACACCTGTATCTCTCAGGCGTCTTACTGGCCAGAATGCAGAAGTGACCCTTCCTTAGGGTGATGGCCTTGCCCTGAATTTGGGTTGGTTCTGCACTGCTTACTCAAGTCCAGGGATGTGTGAGATCAGGGAGATCACTCTGGTCTCTTGGGACCAAAGTATCCATAGTAACACCTTGGAGATGTTGGAGACTGCTATGGGTTTGAAATCTCCAAGCTCTTTTGGAAGTACCAGCACTGTTGGCAGTGACCTTTGTGTCCTCTGTCACTTTCTTTCTTTGGAGCCTGGGACACTCAGAATTCCCTGCCAGCCCTCAACTTTGGTCTTGTTCACTGGGCAGATTTTTTTCTTCTGTATAAATGAATCCATCTACATTATGTGCAACTATCTCTCATTCTTGTCTTTTCTGCCTGGCCTTCTTTCCTCTGCAGGACCTTCTCTTCCCTGCTGTCTCTAGAAGCTCTCTCTTTTCACTCATGGAGAAGCACATTCCTCTTTTCTTTCCTACCGTGATGCAGCTAAGATTGCAAGAGGAGAACCACCAAAGTCAGGGCCCCCTTTTGTCCCCCAAGAAACACAATATTCCAATGAGCAATGCCCCCCCCCCCGCCATGCCCACCCCTCCCCCTTCCCCCCGAGCTGGACTCAGGCTGCTATTTCCAATTTATAGCATTTTAATAGTCCTTGCAATTTCAGAGGCTACTTCATCCATCTTTAATACAAATTATATTTCTGTCACCAAAACCTGATGTTGACAAATGTGCATAACCAAGTGGCTGGAGGTGCAGCCAGGGCTGGCTGATTTATTGCAGTACTTATATGTATATGAAATATCCAAAAATAGTCATACCTCTCTCTCTGTTGCCTTCTCCCTAAAAGTAACTTTATTCCAGGTGCTACTTTATAACAAAGCTGACAAGAGAATTCAAAGTGTCTAAAAACCCCACTGCCCTCCAGCAGAACTGGGAAACCCAGGGCAGTGGTCTGTTTAGCATCCTAATGCGTGTTTCCTTTCCCATGCAGGCAGGCTATATGTCTGGGATGTTGGTGCCCGTAGGGGTTGGGATAGCTGGAGCCTTGTTCATCTTGGGAGCGCTCTACAGCATTAAGGTTATGAATCGCCGAAGGAGAAACGGCTTCAAAAGGCATAAAAGAAAGGTATGGAATCCACAACAGCAAAACCTAATCACTTTCCCAACTGTTCTTCGCTTTTCTAATTTTCTTAATAAAGCACATGGGGCTTAATGATGCATGAATGGTACTGACATGCCCAGTGGTTCCGATGAGCTGCTGCTGCAGCTGCAGCCTCAGCTTCATTGGTTCATGTGTCTTTTAAAGGGGACCTGTTCCTTGGCTTTACTCTGCAGCAGGAGTTTAATGCTTTTCTGTTTTCTTTCTCCAGCAGAGAGAATTCAACAGCATGCAAGATCGAGTCATGCTCTTAGCCGACAGTTCCGAAGATGAATTTTGAATTGAACTGGAGTTTAATTGGGAGAGTCAACGTGATGTTATTATTTCTTATTTGAGGGCCAAAAAAAAAAAAAAAGAGAGAACAACATTCTGCCACTTTGGGGCTGTCAGGCCATTGGTCTCACTGTCTGCTGGGTAGTAGATTTTTCTTGTACTGAGCAGAAAAGGCATGCTGTATATGAACTGTGATGCACAGTATTTGTTTTTATCCCATAGTGAATTTTCCACAGCCATGGGCTACAACTCGTAAAAATGCAGCATACATGTTGTTCAGTAGGAGTTGCTAGGTTAGGTAGAGTAAATATTTTGTATTTTTCCACAGTGTCTTTCCCTTGGTTTGGATTACCTGTGCTAAAGTGTAACAATTCTTGCTGCCAAGGCACACTGACTCTGAAATAGAAATCTTAACAAAGAAGAACTTGTGATGACTGCTCAACCTACTTGAACCCTTGGCTTGTGGGCCACGGCATTCGCATCAAAACTAGCAGCAACTCGGAATGAAATGATTTTCATCAAGAAGATCTCTCAGCACATTAGGATATATGTAGATTTGTACGTACCTTACATTATGTACTTGAGTCTCTTGGTTTTATTATTTTCCCCCTTCCTTTTTATTCTCATTCTTGGCAAAGCAAAAAATGCACTAGAAGTAATGCATTAAATTGACTCTCGGTCTTCATGTAAGCATGCTTTCTTAAATAGTATAATTGAGTCCAACAGATGTATCCATAGATTCTTACATGTTTATCATTAAGAAAGATCCTTTTAGTATATCACTGACTTTGTCAAGAAGACATGAGGAAGAAATCAAGAGGAAAAGGAGGGTAGGTAAGCTTCCAAGGCGTTTGGCTCTGCTCTTTGGCTCTGTGGTTGTGTGGCCACCATTCTGAATTATTCAGAGCACTGCTTTTCTATATCTTCATGTATGGTTGGACCACCATTGGTTCTTGTTTGGCTTTATTAGGAAACCGCATTCTCTGGTAGGAGCAGGCTCAGGAGCTAAGAGTCCTGGCACAAGACAGAGCTTATGAAAAACCAGCCTCTCTCAAGGTGTCTCACTGTGGAGAAGCTGGACTGCGCTAGATCATGTCTCATTTCCCGTGGAATGCAGTTCCTTTTCTCTTCCTTTTGAATCCGGGTATTTGGGACTTTTAGGAAGTGCAGGTTTTGGGGGTATGTTTTTGGCTTCATCACATGGCATTTGGAACTTCCTCAGCCAGGGATTTAACCTATGCCCTTTGCAGGACAAGTACAAAGTCCTAATCAGTGACCACCAGGGAAGTCCAGGAAGTGGAGTTTTGGGTGAAGACTTGGCTCAGCGTGGAAGAATAAAGGTTACTAATAACACTGTCCATGATGCTTTACAGTATGGAGAACTTGTTCAAATTTAATGGGGCCTACTTTGCTGTTTTCAAGGAAAGCTGCACAGCTATTCCTCAAAGCTGTATATGTTTTTCTTTTCCCATTTGACTGAAGACAGAACTGAAGCAGAGAAGTGAAACAATTATCCAGAATTATACCCAGGAAGAATCAGGACTAGAACCCACTTGGATCCCACACCATGCACCCCTATCTTCAGCTCAGTGCCCTCTCCACATGCTTTAGAGGAACCAACAGCATTGCAGAGTCCTTCAAAACCAAGATTCTAAGGAAATAGCTTCTTGACCCAGGAACACGTAACACAAATTTCTGTTTTTGTTAAATGAACAATGTCTTACTGATTCCTCTCATACGCACACAAATTCTTTTTCTCTCCCACATCAGCTGTTTTCCTTATAATCACACAAATTTAAGTATCACTTGTAGGTGACTCATAGAGAAACCTTTCTTGAATTCATTCTTGAAAGATAGCTGGCTTACATGAATGGTTTCATTAAATAATTCTTTTTGCCAAGAAATACAAGCAAATGGGCTAACGATCAAGAGAATTTAAAAGCTCTGTACAGTCAAATAGATGTTAGAATAGACACACTCAGGGTCAGGTTTTAAAAATAGAGCTCAGAACCATGCCACTGCAGGAATTTGTAATTTCATGAGTAGAGACATCCTGATACTGCAGAGAGTACGTTTGCCCTTTCTGAGAGCAGCCTCTTGCTGTAAGTGTTCCTAAGGTCAGGAGGAGGTGAGCACAATGTATCATTACTGCCTTTGTGTTCTTGACAAGCTGTTTGTAGAGAAAACACAATAGGCCTCTCTAGGCAGTATCACATGAGTGATACTGATAGCCACTCGTGCCTCGGGCTACTCTTGGTCTGTAGTTTTACTAGATCACTAGGTAAATAGGTTGAACCTTCAAACTATAGTGTAATAAAGTCACCAATGACAGACACATATATTCACTTGTCCAGAGGGCTATGGTGACATGTTTATGCCTTTAGACCTAAACAGAAATGTCTCTGCAGTTCTTACGGGGGTAGGTGACTGTTTAAAGAGAAAGAGATTACTTAGATCTTAGTGGTTTGCTGTACAAAGCCATTTAAACACCTGGGTTGAGTAGAAGGTTCTATGGATCGCTCAACTTGTGTGTTTTCCTTGCTGCCTGTGGCTGTGGAACAGTGGTTTTCAGTGGTTGGTTTGGATTATTCAGAGGAACGGAGAAGATTGTCATGTTCTAAACAAATCCTGGGATTAGGTTTGCTGCGCCAGTGGAGGTGCCTGCCACTGGTCATACTGTAGTTCAGGTTCAAAGTAGTAAAATAAATGATTTGTTTGCTTATATTTGCATGTTAAAAATAAAACATCAACTCTTTATTCAAAAAACTAAGCTTAAAACATTTAAGAACTAAACACATAACGCTGTCTAGAGTTGGAGGGTGGTGACAGATGCAGTTTCAGTTGCTAACACCTTCCCCTCTGAACTGAACTGACCAGGTCAGAACTACAGGTGTCCTGCTGCGGGGCCAGGGACTGTGTCTTATTCTGAAGGGTAGGCAGGGTTTCCCAAACTCTCTGGCTCCTAAGAATCACCTGGGATACTTAAACATATAAATTCCAAGGCCCCTTCTCAGACCCACTGAGTCAGAATCTCCAGGGGAGGGAGGAGCTTGGGATTCTCCTGTCTGGGCAAGTGTGAGGGCAGCTAGAACCTCTAGGCAGAGAACAGCTTCCTTATTAAAGGACAAGGAGACCAGGCCCCCAGGGAGAGACTGCCCTAGTCAGCTATCCATCAGTCACACCCGCCATAGTGGAGCAGGGAAAACAGGAGGCAAGAGGAAAAGGGTGGAAGCTTCTAGAGCAGGGTCCCCAACCTCCGGCATCTAATGCCTGATGATCTGAAGAGGAGCTGATACAGTAATAATAGAAATAAAGTACACAATAAGTGTAATGAGCTTGAATCATCCCCAAACCATTCCCCAGCCCCCTCTGTGGGAAAATTGTCTTCTACGAAATCTGTCCCTGGAGCCTAAGAGGTTGGGAACTGCTGTTAAAGAGTAGAATGCTGAGGTGGAGGGGGAAGGTTCCTCCTGTGCCCATGATGTCTTTCTCTAATCAGAAGACAGTACTTTCCTTTTAAACCTCTGGTTTTTCCTCTTCTGTTAGTTGCTTCTTTCAGTAGCTGCTGGCTTAATTCATATGCAATATTTGGAGTTAATTAGTATCCCAGGGAAACAGATTCCCTGAGCAGTGCTTTAGCCTTGGCTTCAGCTCATAAACTGCCTCAGATGCAGTCTTGCAGAAACATTTTCTTAAAGTACCTGTATCTCTTACATGGGTCAAAAATGTTTTGGGGAGATTTTTTAAAGCACAGTTTTAGAACACACTGAAAGTACTTTTAACATGGTCAATCAAAGATGGTTCTTTTTTTTTAGACTTGAAAGTGAACATTTATTTAAAATGAAAATTCTCAAATTTTATAAAATTAACATTCCACAAATGTACAGGAAAATTATATTTTTACCGATTAACCTCATGGTATACCTCTCATACTTTTTTTTGCTGACTTTTTTGGCTGCATAGCCTCAAAGCTGGTTCTACATTTCATCATTATTTTTTTAAAAAACAGCTAAAACTTAGAAGTCAAAATGTCATAGAGGTATGCCTTGTGCTTTTCTCTCTCTGAAGGTATCTTCTTCACATGGAGTCCAAACAAAGCCCCTTAGTGAGAATCACATCCATAATTTGGGGGAGATGCATCAGATCATCCACAGGCATTGTAATTTCTATGGGTATAAATAATCAGTGTTTCTACCAGATGCCAAAAAGTAGCTTTTGGGAACAAGATACATTACTTGGCACAAGGTTTTAGCTGCATGACCTTTTGGCAAGAGAGGCTTTGTTTTGAATACAAGGAAATCTGAAAAGGCAGGATTACAACTGAAGAAAAAAAAAAAAGCTCTGCTTTTAAGGGCATGTGAAGGTACCGTTACAAGGGAAAACTATGGGTAGAAAAGGGAAAAAAGCTCATAATACAAAGCAGGTGTCAAAAGGGCACAAGACATTAGTATGTGCTAGAGAAGGCTTAAGTTCTGATGCTTGGAAAAATGACAAAGATAAGTGAGGAGAGGAATGCAAATGAAGTAGACTGTTAGCAGGGGAAGAGGCCATAAATCTACACCAATCTCTAGGTTTCCATCCTCTCCATCCAAGAAAATTGCCATGCACTAGGTAGATCAGACGTGGGTGGGATCTCATTGAAACCCGAGATCAATGAGAGGAAAGGAGCTTGGTTATTATAAATAAGCTTAAACTCAGTTACGTTTCTTAATTATGCAAAGTTCAAATAATTGAATATAAGTTTTTAGGAAGGAAATAATTTGAAAACAAAATAATAGTACTGACTTACTAAAAGCCCCTTATTTGTACATTTAGTACCTCTCATTAGACACACACTTCCTTTTGGGAGGAAGCCATTAGACTGATAAGCTGAGGATGGACTGAGGAGAGACATCTAATTATTTGCTTTGATAATTATCAACTTTGGCAGTCAGCATAGCTGGAAACATAATTCTGTGGCTTAAGTTCTACATGCAGAAAGAATCATCAACATTCATTTTGTAAGCCACTGTTAGCTGTATAAATGCATTGGCCTTATCCTATTTGGGGCATCTAACTCCCTATTAATTAGCTCAAATTTCTATTATGTGTATATAGGATAAGGGAGGAAGGAAGGAAGAAAGAAATTTCCTCCAGTCAATAGCAGCAAAAAAAAAAACAGAGACCAATCACATATTGTTCTACTTTGTTTAAAAACATACACAAAATATTGGGGTTAAAACCTCTCAAGTAGTTCACTTAGTAAAGCAAAGATCTTAACTTTCCCTCCTCAAAAAGCAGCAGCATCAATAAACACATGATCACTGTTAATCATTTGTATTATAGTGTATAAATTCTCACCCTCAGATTACAGTCTCCAGATTCAAGGTTCAAGACTGATGATGCTCAGAAGTGAACCTTTTGTGGGATAAGGATGGAGGAATTGAAAAGGTGTGGAAACAGAAGAATTAACTGCAGGGGGAGAAATCCTCTTACTTTTCTTCCCAAGTTTCACAGGTGAGGGAACAGAGAGCAAGCAGAATGGAGGGCCAATGTAGCGCTCGCTTGGATGATTTTATTGCAGTTGAGGCAGGCAGAGAGGTCTGATGCTCTGGTCCTGAAAACATGAACCTGGCAAGAGGTCAGAAAATGGGTTTTATTAATCAGCATCCTGTGCATCTCAGTATTTTCTTCCTAACTCACAGTGAAATGAAGGAACCAATTGCATTAGAGACATTTCTCCAATTTTATGCCTCACAGCATGGCTATAGAGTTCATGTATTTTCAGGCTTTTCATGACTAGACCAAAATATACATTCAGGGAAGTGTAAGCACAGTCTTCCAAAACAGAAAAGTGTTTGGATACCGGATGATTCCAGCCTTTTCTTTTCCAAAAAGTGATTGTGATACAAACTTTCCAATGATCAGTTTCCCTCTTTCCTTCCTTTGTGTTAAGAGATGAAAGAAAGGAGAAGAAATCTGGAATGGTTCTGTAATTGAACTGAACAAATTCTGAACGTCTGTGTCAAGGGGAGTGAGGATGGTTAGAGAGTCTATCTTTGGTAAACCAAGAGCAGTGTGATGTTATTCCTTCTAATGGAATCAGTATTTATTAAATATCTGTTTTGTGTCTGGCAGTGTGTTAAGAGCTGGGGGAACAAGGATAGTGCATAAAAAGTCCAGGAAGATTTACTGACTGGTGAGGGAGGAAGTAAATGGGCCAGTTCATCACAGGGACACAACGAAATCCAGAAAAGCAGCATCTAACCCTGCCAAGACTGGAGATGTTTCTCCAGGAATGGAAGCATCAAATGTAAGGCTAGAGGGTTGAATAGGGGTTAGTCAGGAAAGGGGAGAATGGGATGAAAGCTTCAGCCAGAGGAACCATGTGCAAAAGCCAGCGGTGAGAGATGGAGTAATTAAGGAAGTCTGGAACACTGGGGATGCTAGGGAAGTGAGGGTGGGAGTAGGGGATGTGAGCACATACACTGCAAAATATGAGGTTGATCCTGAAGGGTCTGCTAGATCATGCCAAGGAATTAGGACTTTATTTTGAGGGCATTTAGAAAATCACGGAAGGGTATTTTGCCAAAAAGTGATATGATCAGGACTGAGTTTCTGGGAAGGCTGGACTGGTAAGATCAGGGTCAAGGACTGGTGTACCAGTGCAGGTGAGAGATGACTGTGGCCTGGACCAAGGCTGCAGGAGTGAATGTGGAAGAGGAGGATGGGTTCCACAAGTGTTCAGGGTGGGGAGGCAGTGGGACTTAGGGAGTGGTTAGAATGAGGGAAAAGACAGGCAGAAGCTGACCAGGGTCCTGGTATTTCTGAGACCCTGCAGATATCCAGGAATCCAATATGCTACCTTCCAAAGAGATGGACTGTGTGTGATCCCAGCAGATACAGTCTGAGAAAAATAACCTACAAACTGCAAGAAGAGCGTAGGCAGCTTTGACTTTCTAAAAAAATGTGTGTACATATATGGTCATTCTTTGTACCTTTTAATAGTAGGCTCCAAATAAAGAACTTTGAATTTAATAAAACTTAAACATTTGTGAAGAACTAAAGAGCCTCTTGATGAAAGTGAAAGTGGAGAGTGAAAAAGTTGGCTTAAAGCTCAACATTCAGAAAATTAAGATCATGGCATCTGGTCACATCACTTCATGGCAGATAGATGGGGAAACAGTGGAAACAGTGGCTGACTTTATTTTTCTGGGCTCCCAAATCACTGCAGATGGTGACTGCAGCCATGGAATTAAAAGACGCTTACTCCTTGGAAGGAAAGTTGTGACCAACCTAGATAGCACATTAAAAAGCAGAGACATTACTTTGTCAACAAAGGTCCATCTAGTCAAGGCTATGGTTTTTCTAGTGGTAATGTATAGATATGAGAGTTGGATCATAAAGAAAGCTGAGCACCGAAGAATTGATGCTTTTGAACTGTGGTGTTGGAGAAGACTCTTGAGAATCCCTTGGACTGCAAGGAGATCCAACCAGTCCATCCTAAAGGAGATCAGTCCTGGGTTTTCATTGGAAGGACTGATGTTGAAGCTGAAACTCCAATACTTTGGCCACCTGATGCAAAGAGCTGACTCATTGGAAAAGACCCTGATGTTGGGAAAGATTGAGGGCAGGAGGAGAAGGGGACAACAGAGGATGAGATGGCTGGATGGCATCACCGACTCGATGGACATGGGTTTGGGTGGACTCAGGGAGTTGGTGATGGACAGGGAGGCCTGGCATGCTGCGGTTCATGGGGTCGCAAAGAGTTGGACACAACTGAGTGACTGAACTGACTGAAACATTTGGGAAAACTCTCAGAATACCTTTAGGTGATTATGTTCCTTTGATTGTGCCCCAAGTATGTTATATCTGGGATCTGACTGACTCCCTTGCTTTGTAAAGACTAGTATGAGAGTTTCTTATTCTTTAACATGAGAACCAAAACTCAGGATTTTGTTTTCCTCTTTTTTTTCAGGAAATGAAATCAATTATTATGCTTAAGAACCAATTTGATACATTTATGGAACTGCTATCTGATCTTTTTTCCTGTTTTATTGAGCTATAGTTGACATACAGCTCTGTATAAGTTTGAATTGTACAGCACAATGTCCTGTCTTACATATACTGCAAAATGATTACCACAAGTTTAGTTAACATCCATCTCCTCATATAATTATAAAAAGTTTTTTCCCTTGTGATGAGAACTTGCAGAATCTACTCTTAGCAACTTTCACACAACAGTGTTAACTGTAGTTAAATTGTACAATACATCCCAGTACTTATTCATCTCATAACTGAAAATTTGTATCTTTTGACCACCTATATCCAATTCCCCTACCCCCTGCTCCCCTGGGAAAGATTGAGGGCAGGAGAAGGGGGTGACGGAGGACGAGATGGTTGGATGGCATCTCCGACTCAGTAGACATGAGTTTGAGCAAACTCCAGGAGATAGTGAAGGACAGGGAAGCCTGGTGTGCTGCAGTCCATGGGGTCACAAAGAGTCAGACACGACTCAGTGACTGAACAACAACTGCACCCCCAGCATCTTGTTATTCTTGAAAACAAATCCAGGAAGCTTCTCTCAAAACTGGACCGTGTGAGGATGCTACTGGGATTTTGATATGTGCCCCGGAGAATCTCATGAGCAATGCAGGTTCCACGTCCCATGCTGAGTGCTTCTGAGGCCTTTTGACAGTTGTCACAGAAAATCATCAAGTAGTTTATCTTCTTTAGCATATGAAAAATAAAGAAGTTCTTCACGGTTGCCACATCAACACAAGGCTGTATTCTGGAGGGCTCAAGGCAACAATGTAGAACTGAGGAAATGCAGAGAAGCATAAGAAGAAAATAATTACCACCTCAGTCTCACCCCAAGATAACCATTTGCTAACGTTTCAGTCTACATTTTTTCTAATCTTTTTCCTGTGTACTTATGTTATGTAGACATACTGTTATTTTTACACAAAATCAGGTTTATAATTTACATGCTATCTTATTGCCTCTCTATAGCGACATATCTCATGGTTATTTTAAAAGGACTAAAGAGAAAGAAAAGAGCTTGTGAAAATCCTGAAGCTGGATTTGAAGGAATAAGTTGTTTTTTTTTTTAATGAAGATTTAGTTGGTATTTGATTTTCCAAGATTGCTCACTTACGTCCAGTCACTTCCAAGTGATAGAAATGAAAGCATAGTTGAAAGAAGACGAATCTCCATAAACAAATGCCAGTGGGCAAAAGTCAAATCCTAAGGGATTAGAGAAGGCTTTTCTCTCTTTGCCTTTGTTACTGAGGCAGGATTGTAAGCTTTTGTAATTAGACAGTAAGACTGAATAACCGTGAGTGTAGATAACATGTGAAAGTTGCTTAGTCGTGTCCAGCTCTTTGCGACCCCATAGACTATACAGTCCATGTAATTCTCCAGGTCAGAATACTGGAGTGGGTAGCCTTTCCTTTCTCCAGGGGATCTTCCCAACCCAGGGATTGAACCCAGGTCTCCTGCATTGTGGGCAGATTCTTTACCAGCTGACCTACAAGGGAACCCAAGAATACTGGAGTGGTTAGCCTATCCCTTCTGCATCGGCTCTTCCCAACCCAGGAATCGAACCGGGGTATCCTGCATTACAGGTGGATTCTTTACCAACTGAGCTATCAGGGAAGCCCATAGATAACATTTTGTATTGTGAGAAATACTAGGGAAAAACACATGCTTATTGTGTCATCTAAATTGAAGGCTCATTCAGCTCAAGTCTTTTGAGTTTAATTAGTATTTTTTTGCATCAATTACTATCAGAGTGGAACTTGTTTCCTTGGGTTTTTCAGTGTGTGTGTGTGTGTGTGTGTGTGTGAGAGAGAGAGAGAGAGAGAGAGAGAGAGAGAGAGAGAGAGAGAGAGAGAGAGAAGGAGGAGGGAGGAAACGCTAAGTGAGCATATACTTAGCATATACTAAACTGGGACACATGAGACTGAAAGAGGACACCATTAAGAATTGTGATGAGACAACAGACATAACCTGGAATGGTCCTGGGCAAACTGGGACCACAGGTATCAGACACCTGTGGTACCACTCTAAACCCCAGCTCTTATTCTAGCCACCACAGTAGCATCAGTTCTGCAGAGATGTCCCCCAGTGTGGGCAGGTGCAAACTGCCAGCACCTCAGGCTTGCTCTGATGTCATGGCATGGGTTACTCTGGGGCCTTGTTTGGCACTTTACACATGTACAGCCTAGGAACTCAGGAGAGCTAACCTGCTGGGTCTTAACCAATGGGGATGGAAGCCAAAGGATACGTGCTCCTCCCATTTCCTGCTTATGTGGCTTGTTCTGAGATTCCTTTCATGAGATTCCTCAGAATGTTCCTTAGGAGGGCACACTGGTTGTCCATTGCAGTGCACCTTGAAAACTCATCCTTGTATTGGCTTTCTTCTTTCCCTGTTTCACTTAACTGGCACGCAATACTTTGTCTCAGGTTCTGCTTTCAGGGAACCCAAGATGTAAGAGTTGGGACTGGAATTTTGAAGTGGGCTCACCTGTCAGAGGTAGTAAGGACCATGTTTACTGGTGGTAGGTGGAGAGGTGATCGTGGCCAGCAGTGTCTCAATTATTAATAGCCATGGTGGACTGGGATGGTGTGAGGGCAGAGGCTAAGTATTGGGTTGTGGTAGCTGTGGTCCTGAAGCAGTATGGGAGCTCTGATATTTTAAAGATTGAGGTGGCTGGGATTTTACACTGCTTTGGGATATTTAGAAAAAGAAAATGAATAAAGATGACAGGCTCAGGGTAGTGAATTATCAACACAGGGACTGTTGTCAAAGATTAAGAGATTCCTCTATGGGAGTATTTCAGGAGACTCTTACCTGTATATTGTGCTGAAATTCTGATACTCAAGGTCACTCTCCAAGCAAACAACCTAGACCCACCAAGATGCTGGCCAAGGGAGAGAGGAGCCTGAATAGGTGATGGAGGAGGAAGATGAAGATAATTATGGTCTTGGGATCAGATGGAACAGCAGCAACTGTTTTTGCAGAGATTATGTCTGGCCGCCAACTTGCAGGGGACTGTATGTTAGAGGGAATATAAAGTGGAGGGGTCACAACCAAGTGCAAGAAATGGGTGCTGTTACATACCTCCTGGGCAACACTCCAAATCCTCTTTCTCATGTCACTACTGTGGTCACCAGTTCTGTGCAGGCTTTGAGCAGCTTTGGGTGGGTGCAGCCAGACAGATACCAGCCTTGCGCTATGCCCCTTTCATTTATCTCTTACCAGAGTGTCCTGATACCACACCAGGGAAACCAGAGCAATGCTCAGACACAGGTAACTCGCAAGTATTAATAGGAGAGAACTGACATGTGCGGGGCCACCCTTGGCCAGTGGGGAGAGGAATGAATGGAAAAATGCTTTCCCTTTCCTCTCCAGTTTGGAGTTGCAATTTATCAGGTCCTTCAGAAACCCTGGTGGCTCAGTTGGTAAAGAATCCGCCTGTAATCAGGAGACCCTGGTTCGATTCCTGAGTTGGGAAGATCTGCTAGAGAAGGGATAGGCTACCCACTCCAGTATTCTTGGGCTTCCCTGGTGGCTCAGATGGTAAAGAATCTGCCCACAATGTGGGAGCTCTGGGTTCAATCCCTGAGTTGGGAAGATCCCCTGGAGAAGAGAACGGCTACCCACTCCAGTATAAATGGACAGAGGGGCCTGGCGGGCCTCCATACAGTCCATGGGTTCACAAAGAGTAGGACACGACTGAGCCAACTCACTTCACTTCAGAAACCTGATGAGAGTGGGAGCTAGTCACCCATAACAGTAGTCAATCTGATGATGCCTCCTGGTTATTCCTTTCCCTCCTTCACTCTTCTCTCCTCCATCTGTACTCCTGTTACCTGAGATCACTTTTTCAAACAAACTACTTCATTTAAGCCTTTGTCTCAGTTTCTGGTTTTGGGAGAACCCAGACAAAGACAAGGAGGGAGAAAGTACTGATAGATAAGTGAGGGTATAGAGCAAGGGAAGAAGCTGTAATCTGGTATAAACTGCTGGAGTATTTCAGGACATCAGAGCCTAATGTAGTAATCTGATATCTCTGATAATGAAGATGACACATTTAGGCGACACACTTCCTTGTCAGAAAACTCTGTAACCAGAGGATGTAGTGGTTTTAGAGCTAGAAAAGTCCTGGAATCTCATTTTTAGCTTAACTCTTTTATTTTAAAGAAAAGGAAGTTTAGGCTGTGGATATATTCCAGGATATCTGATAAAGGGGATTTTCCAGTCAAACCATCCAGTACTAACCAAAATAGTGATGAATATTCCCCAAAGTGTAAAATTATGTACCTGAGTCTTGAAGATAAAGGAGCAACCTAAGAGTCTTGAAGACAAGGAACAGGAAAAACAGGGTCAGGTTTGTTGAGGGCTATGTTCAGAAAGTACAGAAGGTGTGGATATTTTATGGAGAGAAGAAAACCTTTCCAGTAAAGAGAGAGTTCTCTTGGACTTGTTAAGTTTTTGACTATGAAAGCAGGGAACAAATACATTCTGCCTGCCAAGTAATTGACATATTCAGCTGTGTGAGATAGACATTATCTCCATCATACAGAGCAGGAAGTTGAGGCTCAGGGAGGTTATGTGACTTTCTAAGATGAATTATAATCCAAATACTTTCAGAAATTAATTAATTATATTTTTGGTTGTGCTGAGTTTTCATTGCTGTACACAGGCTTTCCCTAGTTGCGGTGACTGGGGGCTACTCTTCATTATGGTGCATGGGCTTCTCTTGTTGTGGAGCACAGGTTCTAGGCAGTGTGGGCTTCAGTAGCTGCAGCTCACAGGCTCTTGAGCACAGTCTCTTGAGCACAGTCTCAGCAGTTGTGATGCACAGACTTAGTTGCCCTAGGCAACTAAGAGTGTGGACTCTTCAGGGACCAGGGGTCAAACCCATGTCCCCTGCTTTGGCAGGCAGGTTCTTATCCCCTGTACCACCAGGGAAGTCCCCCATATACTTTTCCATTCACATCACTCTATCTCCTCTGACAGAGGGGAGATCCAGTTTCCTCTGTCCTTAGCAGTTCTTGAGTTGCCAGGCAGCCTGGACAGGGCTGTAAGCAGAGTCCATCAGAGGTAGGAAGAGACCACTGATTATTCCTTGTGGTCCCTTCACCCCAAAGCCTCTATGAAAGGAATTAATTCAGTTTCACATTCAAGGCCAATATAATAGGCCTAGTTTCTACCCTTTGATTCTCACTCCCAGCTAAAAGGTTTTACGTGATTGCTGGTGATAACCTGAAAATAATTTCACTGAAATGAAAAAGACAGTTCCTACCTAGAGTAAAAAATAAATTTTTAGCAGCAAGGTAGTTGTATGAGTCAAAGTTGATAAATATATTTTTATAAACAGTGGTGAGCTTAAAAAATAACATTCTTAGTGCTTTTGGTAAGAAATTCCTTCATCCAGTTAATACGTTTTTGTGTTTTTTTTTGAGTGCCTAGAACTTACAGTGTTTTCTATGTTGGGAAGTTGCCACACGTGGCTATTTGTTTAAATTAATTAAAATCAAATTAACGAGAAAACTCAGTTTCTCAGTCAGACTACCTTTATTCAAGTGCCCAAGTAGCCACATGTGTCTAGCGGCTACTGTACTGGCCAGAGAGGATGTGGAACATTTTCATCATCACAGAATGTTCTAGTGGACAGTTCTGGCCATGCTGGGTGCAGTAAGATAAGTTCTGGGGATACAGCAAATCAAATAGGTATAGTCCCTAATTCATGAGCTCCCACTTTAGCAAGGAGACAAAAATATGCAAATAAAATAATAATATGGTAATTAATGCTCTTATTTTACAGAGTGCCATCACCTGAGAGATGTGAAGAAGCCACTGGCAGAGGGAACAGGTTCAAGCTTCTTAAGAACTTCTCATGTTTCAGGGAAGGGGAATAAAGAGGGTGTGAGGGCTTTGGACATCTGGGGAGAAAACTGGTCATCAAATGATACCATACAATGGTGTTTGTGAGAGAACAGCATCATAACAATATTTGAGAACAGAAGTTCTTTTTTTATTTGAAAAATTTTATTTATTTTTTATTGATGTATGGGGCCTTCCCAGGTGACACAGTGGTAAAGAATCCACCTGCCAATGCAGGAGATGAAAGAGACGCAGTTTTGATCCATGTGTCGGGAAGATCTCCTAGACTAGGAAATGGCAACCTACTTCAGAATTTTGCCTGAAAAATTTCATGGACAGGGGAGCCTGGTGGGAGACAGTCCATGGGTTTGCAAGGAGTCAGACACAGCTGAGTGACTGAGCACATAGCACGTTGAAACATAGCTGATTTACAATATTATGTTAATTACTGCTCTATAGCAAAGTGATCCAGTTATACATATATATGTATATATATATTTACGTTATATATATGTTATGGGGCTTCCCTGGTGCCTCAGATGGTAAAGAATCTGCATACAATATAGGAGATACAGGTTCGGTCTCTGGGTTTGGAAGATGCCCTGGAGAAGGGAATGGATACCCACTCCAGTATTCTTGCCTGGAGAATTCCACGGACAGAGGAACATGGCAGCCTACGTCTATGGGGTCTCAAAGAGTCAGACATAACTGAGCGACCAACACATACACTCACACGTATATGTTATATATATAAATATATATACATATTCTTCTTTTGATATTCTTTCCCATAATGATTTATCATAGGATATGGACATCAGTTTGAGTAACCTACAGGAGTTGGTGATGGACAGGGAGGCCTGGCGTGCTGCAGTCCATGGGGTTGCAAAGAGTCGGACACGACTGAGTGACTAAACTGACTGAATATAGTTCTCTGCTATACAGTAGGACCTTGTTGTTTATCCATTCTTACAAGAGCTTACATCTGCTAACTCCAATCTCCAACTCCATCTCTCCCTCAACCCTTTCCCCCTTGGCAACCACCTGTGGAGAACAATAGTTTTTAAATTTGGGAGCTGCTTGAGAATCACCTGAGGGCTTTTTAAAACAAAGACAGCTGAGCCTCATCCCTTGAATTTCTGATTCAGTGGGTCTGGGGTGGGTTCTGAGAGGCTGCACTTATAACAAGTTCCCAGGTGATGCGAATGCTGTTGGTCTGTCGACTGCATTTTGAGAATAACTTATTCTCAATGTGGATGAGACATGATGAAGACGTGAAAGCTCAGCAAGATGGCATGGCTAGCCTGAGTCTCGCAGCCAGTGAGTGATGAAACAGAAAAGGTACAGAGGGTAAAAGAGAAGAGGGTGGGAGAGGGGAAGCTTTGAGATAGTTTTAAAAAGCATGTCTTGTTTGCCCGCACTGGGAAGGGACAGACAGAAGCTGAACTAAACTTTTTTGGGGGGGCCACACAGTTTGCGGGATTTTAGTTCCCCCACCAGGGATTGCACCTGGGCCACAGAAGTGAAAGCGCTGAGTACTAACCACTGAACTGCCAAGGAAGCCCCTGAAGTAAGCATTTTTGACATGGTTCTAATGGCAGGCAAGCAGGAGCTCACCTTGGCATGATTTATAAGGATATTTGTTTGTTTCAATATGACTCATTTCAGAGGACCTTCTTTTCCTCCAGATTTATTTTTTTATTTTTAAAATTTATTTTAATTGAAGGATAATTGCTTTACAGTATTACATTCTGCCGGAGTCCAGCTCCAGCAGGTCAGGGTTCCCTTAGGATGGACGGCGTTGGCGATACGAATGAGAAGACACAGCGAGTCGAGGTGTTTCCAAGTGTCTTCTGACTTTATTGTTTTTAAGACAGCTTTTATGTTTTTAGTGGTTCATAGAAACAAATGTAAAGCATAGAGTCACGCCAGATCAGCTTAATGGGTCAGCAGTGCTGACCCTGACCGACAGCGTTTGCGTATCTTAGTTCATTTTGTTTACGTCATCTTCCGGCCTGGGGGCCTGCTAGCATCTTGTGACTCTCCATTGATAAGGGTTGATCAGCCAGAACGCTTTTGTATCAGGCACAGCAGGAAAGAATTCATCAACAGAAAGTTTCAAGGTAAAACCTGTTTTTGGTAACTTACTCTACGCCTTGAGCTTAACAGAAAAGAATGTGGCCCCATAAGGTCACAGAACAGCAAGCTGAAGGTCAGCTCTAAGTAAGAATCATCAGTTAAATCAACAATTGTCTTATTATTTGTATTAAAGCTAAACTTCTATTTACATAAATCTTTTAACTATTATACTTTCATTATATAGGCTAAATACATTGAGTAAAAACATAGTGAGTAAATATAAACTAAGTATAGTTTCATAAAGCAATATTTCTTATATTTCCTAACAAGCCTTTCTTTCCTACAAAGGGCTCTGTGCCCACTGGGGCTTTCTGTGTGGAGGCTCTCAATGCTGTTCTGTTATTAAGGGACAGTCATGCACATTAGCTCCAAAGGCACAGGTACGTTTATTAAACAAACCAATATGTTAGCAAAAGAAATTTAGATAAGCATACTCTATATCTCAGATAATCTTATTTAGGGTGCTACTGTTCAGGGGCCTTGTTGATTGAGATTTCAGATTGATCTATTTTAGAAGGGAATCAGGAAAAGCCTTTTGCCTAAGTCACAGAAAATAAGAAGAGGTTTATTATAGTAAACGTCAGAGAGATCTCATTTTTAAGGTGAGTGCTGAGGCAGCCTTCCGAGAATCCCTGAGGCCTGAGAAGCCGTGCTCAAATCAGTCCTCTTTCTCATGACTCTGTCATGGGTGGGATCTCGTGAGCTGGCTCCCTGCAACATTCAGTTCAGTTCAGTTCAGTTCATTTGCTCAGTCATGCCCGACTCTTTGCAACCCCATGGACTCCAGGATGCCAGGCCTCTGTGTCCATCACCAAATTCCAGAGTTTACTCAAACTCATGTCCATCGAGTCGATGATGCCATCCAACCATCTCATCCTCTGTCATCCCCTTCTCCTCCTGCTCTCAATCTTTCCCAGCATCAGGGTCTTTTCAAATAAGTCAGCTCTTCGCATCAGGTGGCCAAAGTATTGGAGTTTCAGCTTCAACATCAGTCCTTCCAATGAACATTCAGGACTGATTTCCTGTAGGATGGACTGGTTGGATCTCCTTGCAGTCCAAGGGACTCTCAAAAGTCTTCTCCAACACCACAGTTCAAAAGCATCAATTCTTCGGTGCTCAGCTTTCTTTATACTCCAATTCTCACATCCATACATGACTACTGGGAAAACCATAGCCTTGACTAGACAGACCTTTGTTGACAAAGTAATGTCTCTGCTTTTTAATATGAGGTCTAGGTTGGTCATAACTTTCCTTCCAAGGAGTAAGCGTCTTTTAATTCCATGGCTGCAGTCACCATCTGCAGTGATTTTGGAGCCCTCCAAAATAGTCTGCCACTATTTCCACTGTTTCTCCATCCATTTGCCATGAAGTGATGGGACCAGATGCCATGATCTTAGTTTTCTGAATGTTGAGCTTTAAGCCAACATTTTTACTCTCCTCTTTCATTTTCATCTAGAGGCTCTTTAGTTCTTCTTAATTTTCTGCAATAAGGGTGGTGTCATCTGCATATCTGAGGTTATTGATATTTCTCCCAGCAATCTTGATTCCAGCTTGTGCTTCATCCAGTCCAGCATTTCTCATGATGTACTCTGCATATAAGTAAAGGAGAGTGACAATATACAACCTTGACATACTCCTTTTCCTATTTGGAACCAGTCTGTTGTTCCATGTCCAGTTCTAACTTTTGCTTCCTGACCTGCATACAGGTTTCTCAAGAGGCAGGTCAGGTGGTCTGGTATTCCCATCTTTTTCAGAATTTTCCACAGTTTATTGTGATCCACACAGTCAAAGGCTTTGGCATAGTCAATAAAGCAGAAATAGATGCTTTTCTGGAACTCTCTTGCTTTTTCGATGATCCAGCGGATGTTGGCAATTTCATCTCTGGTTCCTCTGCCTTTTCTAAAACCAGCTTGAACATCTGGAAGTTCACGGTTCATGTATTGTTGAAGCCTGGCTTGGAGAATTTTGAGCATTATTTACTAGCGTGTGAGATGAGTGCAATTGTGCAGTAGTTTGAGCATCCTTTGGCATTGCCTTTCTTAAGGATTGGAATGAAAACTGACCTTTTCCAGTCCTGTGGCTGCTGCTGAGTTTTCCAAATTTGCTGGCATATTGAGTGCAGCACTTTCACAGCATCATCTTTCAGGATTTGAAATAGCTCAACTGGAATTCCATCACCTACACTAGCTTTGTTCATAGTGATGCTTCCTAAGTCACACTTAACTTCATTCCAGGATGTCTGGCTCTAGGTGAGTGATCACACCATCGTGATTATCTGGGTCATGAAGATCCTTTTTGTACAATTCTTCTGTGTATTCTTGCCACCTCTTCCTAATATCTTCTGTTTCTGTTATGTCCATACCATTTCTGTCCTTTATCAAGCCCATCTTTGCATGAAATGTTCCCTTGGTATCTCTAATTTTCTTGAAGAGCTCTCTAGTCTTTCCCATTCTATTTATTTCCTTTATTTCTTTGCACTGATCACTGAGGAGGGCTTTCTTATCTCTCCTTGCTATTCTTTGGAACTCTGCATTCAAATGGGTATTATTTCCTTTTCTCCTTTGCGTTTGGCTTCTCTTCTTTTCTCAGCTATTTGTAAGGCCTCCTCAGACAGCCATTTTGCTTTTTTGCATTTCTTTTTCTTGGGGATGGTCTTGCTCTCTGTCTCCTATACAATGTCGCAGACCTCCATCCATAGTTCATCAGGCACTCTGTCTATCAGATCTAGTCCCTTAAATCTATTTCTCACTTCTACTCTATAATCGTTAGGGATTTGATTTAGGTCATACCTGAATGGTCTAGTGATTTTCCCTACTTTCTTCAATTTAAGTCTGAATTTGGCAATAAGGAGTTCATGATCTGAGCCACAGTCAGCTCACAGTCTCGTTTTTGTTGACTGTATAGAGCGTCTCCATCTTTGGCTGCAAAGAATATAATCAGTCTGATTTCAGTGTTGACCATCTGTGATATCCATGTGTAGAGTCTTTTCTTGTGTTCTTGGAAGAGGTTGTTTGCTACGACCAGTGCATTCTCTTGGCAAACTCTATTAGCCTTTCCCCTGCCTCATTCTATACTGCAAGGCCAAATTTGCCTGTTACTCCAGGTGTTTCTTGACTTCCTACTTTTGCATTCCAGTCCCTTATAATGAAAAGGACATCTTTTTTGGGTGTTAATTCTAGAAGGTCTTGTAGGTCTGCATAGAACTGTTCAACTTCAGCTTCTTCAGCATTACTGGTTGGGGCATAGCCTTGGATTACCGTGATATTGAATGATTTGCCTTGGAAACGAACAGAGATAATTCTGTCGTTTTTGAGATTGCATCCAAGTACTGCATTTCGGATTCTTTTGTTGACCATGATGGCTACTCCATTTCTTCTAAGGGATTCTTGCCCACAGTAGTAGATATAATGGTCATCTGAGTTAAATTCACCCATTCCAGTCCATTTTAGTTCGCTGATTCCTAAAATGTTGACGTTCACTCTTGCCGTCTCCTGTTTCATCATTTCCAATTTGCCTTGATTCATGGACCTAACATTCCAGGTTCCTATGCTGTATTGCTCTTTACAGCATTGGACCTTGCTTCCATCACCAGTCACATCCACAACTGGGTGTTGTTTTTGCTTTGGCTCCATCTCTTCATTCTTTCTGGGATTATTTCTCCACTGATCTCCAGTAGAATATTGGGGACCTACCAACCTGGTAAGTTCATCTTCCAGTGCAGCTTTCAGTTCTGACAAAATGTGGTCCACTGGAGAAGGGAATGGCAAGCCACTTCAGTATTCCTGCCTTGAGCACCCCATGAACAATATGAAAAGTATTGCATTGGTTTCTACCAAACATCAACATGAATTAGTCATAGATTTACCCATGTCCCCTCCTACTTGAACATCCCTCACACCTCCCTCCCTATCCTACCCCTCTAGGTTGTTACAGAGACCTCCAGATTTATTAATCAAGGATACACTCAATGTTGAGGTTAAGTCTGTGCTTGACTCAGCTGATTTTAGATCTCTCCATGTTTCTTTAAAATTATATAGAAAATGCCGACTGCTATTTCATGCTTAAGGCACATGCCTTAGAAGTGTTTATGGATCAGTCTCAAATACTATGAAGTATTCTATCACTTTCAAATATGGCTCTTCCCCCTCTTCCCCTGCCCTTTTAACTGTAAAGACCGCAAGTTTGGGAGAAAAACGATATACACTTTACATTTGAATAGATACCTGGAGTTTAGCCTCGTGGTTCTAAATCCGACTGCTGGAAGGAGCTTTAGACCTAAGCTGCCCTGGCCTGATCCCCATCCTCAGAAGTTCTGTTTTAATTGGTCTGGGTTAGATGCTCTAGAGCTTCCCTGGTGGCTCAGATAGTAGAGAATCTGCCTGTAATGTGGGAGACCTGGGTTTGATCCCTGGGTTAGGAAGATCCCCTGGAGAAGGGAAAGGCTACACACTCCAGTATTCTGGCCTGGAGAATTCCATGGACAGAGGAGCCTGGTGGACTACAGTCCATGGGGTCTCAGAGAGTTGGACACGACTGAGTGACTTTCACTTTCAGGGATTGTACACCAGTATTTTTAAAGCTTTCTTGGAAATTCTACAGTGCATCCACGGCTAGGAATCTATGGTCCAGAAAATACTTTTATATCTACTCCCTATAGGTGGGCAGATGGTAGACAGTTGATTTAACTCGAGAGTTCTCAAGCTTGAACCTGCATCAGAATCGTCTGAGGGCTTCTTAAAGCACACAGGGCCCCACCCCTAGAGTTTCTCATTCAGTGGGTCTGAGTGGGGTTCTAGTATCTGCATTTCTTTTGTCTGTCTTTACCAGTCTGTTCTCACTACTTATCTATTTCACACACAGTATCAATTGTGTATATGTGTGTGAGTATCTGCAATTCTCACAGGTTTCCAGGTGATGCTGCTGGTGTAGGAACCACATCTGATAACTACTTACTAAGTAGATTATCAAATTTCATAGGAATGAAAGATGACATCAATGGTCTGATTGCACCCAGTTAGTGAAAAAGAGAGACCCCAAAGTTCTTCAGACTGAATCTTGGGCTGTTTACCAGGCTCTACCAGACTCTGCTGTGCTTTGCACCTTTCCTTTAGATGTTTCACAATTCACTCTTTTTGCTGGAAGTGAAATCGTATGCCTCTTTAGCCCAGACTTCTAGCCTGCACAGTGCAGGTGAAGCAGGTTGGAGTTGCATTATGGAGGTGAAGATTCACCTTGGTGTGTGACACGGTGACTACCAATTCAGCAGCTACTCCCAGAATTTTTCTTTTGGGGGGAGAGGGAGCTTTGTTAAAGGAAATGCATTGAAAACCTACTCTGTTGAAGAGGGTGCAGGAGCCAAAATGACAAAAAAAAAGACAAACTGCCCTGCTTTTTACTCTTGGAAAGAGGAGGAAAATGCATCGAGAAGAGGGCAAGACAGTGCACAGTTGGGTTCTGTGTGGGAGAAGCAGCCACTGACAATCCGTGGTGGGAGAGTGTCCAGAGGTCTTTTAAAGATAAAGATGTCTAATGCTTAATTGAAGTTGTTTGCATTGCTTTAGTGGAAAGTCTACTACGTATACACATGCCCTGTGAAAAGTGTTTGTGAAAATCAAACAGGGGACTAAGTTTGCTACCGAAATTTCGGACTCTGTACATCAGCACCAAATCCAAATCATGGAGACACCGTTTTGGGTGAGAAAGGGAAGAGTAGCTTTATTGCTTTGCCAGGCAAAGGAGGCCTCAGCAGGCTAGTAGCTTCAAGACTGTGTCCTACCTGAAAGGATTCAGGGAGTAAAATTTACAGTGTTAGCTCAAAACAGGGTTTTAGATAAGGGCCAGGCCAGGTGCAGCCTCTGCGTTCTTCTCTGCTCATGGAACATTTCAAAACCCATCAAGGCTGGCTTCAGGATGTCTGGAGATGGACTCTGGTGGTCTCTGGGGTTATTGTACTATGACCTTCTCTCTGGAATGAAGAATGCTTGCAAAGAAAAGGAGTGTTAGGGAGTGTTTCAAAGGGGAGAAATTGATATAGTGGTGTCTGATATAGCTTTAACTAACAAGCTATAGCTTTAACTAACAAGTGATTTACTTTAAGCAATTAAGTGTAAGGGAATCATTAGCAAAAGAAAAGAAAAACATACAGAAAGAAGACATCAAATGAAGAGTAAGGTGATGGACACCTAGCTATTCCAGACAGTTTTACCTATAACAAGCTTCATGTTTGGGTTAGCACGACCGAGAGCACCAACCAGGCTATGGGATGGATCGTGGAGGCATAAAGTGAGTTATTTTAGATGGAGGCAGAATTCAGAGCTAGGGAGAGAATGGGACTCACCAGAGCCTTGGGGGCAATTTGGACTTGACTTTCACAGGGTGTGGAAGAGTGGGGAGGACCTGATGTGTGGTAAATCACCTGATCCTTCAGAGGGATCATGTTTGGCTAGTGGCTGGGTGGCAAGTGGGAGAAGCGACCTGGATAGGATAAAGCTTCCCTGGTTAGGTTCTTGGACCTCTGGACAGGTCATTCTCACAGTGGCCTTACCTACTCTGGGAAAACTGGGGTGACCTTGACAGTGTGGGGAGAAAGTGAGGTCTGGTATGTAGCTCTGACTATGAATCATATTTGCCTAAACAGCAGCATCTAGCAAAGGATAGAAGGTTTGAAATCAGGACCTGGACTCTCTTTTTCCTGTCATTGGTGGCCTTTTGTGGGGCTTTAACCAATGTATTGATAGATAGTGGGTTCTGGAATCAGACTGTCAGAATTCCTAATCCCAGCTTTACCATATTGAGCTGGGCTAACTTGAGCAAAGAAATCAGTTTCTGCCTCAGCCAGAAGGAGATGGTATCCTCAAAGAATTGAACAGGAGAGTTTAACAAAGAGATCCCCCTCTCCCTCCCTGCCCCACCAACCCCAGGCTGGGAAAAGCTAAGGTAACCAGTGAGGGATGGTGAAGCCCCCAGGGACTAACAGCAGGGGGAGTGGTCTCCTTTCTGCCAGAAGAGAAAAGAGGAAGGGACAGAGTTACCTGAACCTGGGTGGGGTGGGTATAGTAGGGTGGGGTCCGACCTGCTGGACCAGGGTTATGGTCCAGGAACCACTGCCAAAGCTGGCCCAGCAGGCAGGAGTAGGGGGGGGTAAATGCCCATTCCTCCCTTCTCCTAGTTTCCGGCCTCATTTCAGTGCCTCCCATTGGCCTGACTCAACTGGAACCACAGGGGGAAAAGGCCTTGTTGATGCAGTCACACAGGCCAGACGAATCAGTGCAGAGTAGGGAGCAGAACAGGTATGGAGAGTCAAACAGTATTACCGGTCCAGCTTCAATAAGCCTTAACATTCTCATCTGTAAAATGGGGATGCTAGTAGTAAGGGAAGTTACCTTACAGAGTCATTGTAAATATTAAAATAGATGGTGCATGTAGAACTCGTGCTACACAAGTTCATATGCCCGATGCACATGAAGCCAAAGGATACTGAAATGTCAGAGTTTGGAGCAGAGAAAGATTTTATTGCAGGGCTGTGCTAGGAGAACAAGTGGCTCATGCTTCATCAAACCCCAAACCCCAAAACCTTCGAAGGTTTTAAAGGCCAGGTAAGGGAGGAAGATCATAGGGTATGTGATCAACATGTGCACAATTCTTTTTTAAAAAATTTATTTTTAATTGAGGATAATTGCTTTACAATATTGTGTGGGTTTCTGCCATACATCAACATGAATCAGCCATAGGTATACGTACATCCCCTTCCTTTTAAGCTTCCTTCCCCATGTGCACAATTCTTGTTTGCTTGATGTTGAGATCATAGGGCATTAACATTATCAATCCTTAGGCCCCAGAAGGTCCAGGGGACTATGTGCTCTTGATCATCAAGTAGTTAATTTCTTCCATTTGGCGGTAGATTTTAGCATCTGGAAAACTCAGGAAATATGCACCAGATACTCTTATCTAGGTATTAACACTTCAGAGAGGAGCTATAGCAGAGGATATGGGGGTGGGGTCTGTCCCGGGAAGGTCCCTTACGGAGCACAGTGTCTGACCCGCAGCACATGCTGTGTTTTGTTACTTGTTATTATTACATTAAAGGTAACCACTTGGGCTGCAGGAAGGGACACTGTTCCTGGGGACTGATTCCAGGAGACTCCACCCTCTAGGTCAAGAAGGCGTCTGGTTGCAAGATAAACTAGGTAGGCTTCCTTGGGGACACAGAAAGTCGCTTAGTCGCTGCTGGTTAGGAATGTGCTGAGTCAGAAGAATAGCCTCGCGCTCTCTTCTTCCACACTCCTCTTTCAGCCTTGCTGACGTTTGATATATCAAGCTAGATGAAGGCTTAGCCTGCCTGGTGGAGGTGACCAGCTTTATTTATGGACTCCAGCTCTCTGGGGCGAATCATCCCAGGGGAGGGGACAGATAATCACTTTCCTTCCCCAAGGAAGGACGAATTGGCGTGTTCACAGAGAATCTGGGACCAACCAAAACCGCAGATTCAGGCAGCTATGATTTGGGGCTGGAGGCACGTTTGTCCATAAGGGAATCTCCCTCCACCCCACCACCCCAAGACCCAGAACCTGGCCCAGCCAATCACAATAGCTTGTTCTTTAGATCCTGAACTGACCAGGGACCCAGAGATGACTTTTTCCACTTTAAAGAAAGGGGATGTACAACAGTCATCTCTTGGTTCCTTTCAGATCTAAAATAAACAGCTAAAAAAGAAAACTTCAAACAGGCTGGTGATTGACAGCAGATCATTTATGTCCCTCGATATATATTAGTATGTTGGTTAGGCGTGCAGGTTTTGGAGCCCAAAGTCTGGTTTCCAGTCCTAAGTGGGACCCTGGGTAAATTTCTTAATGTAAGCTTCTCTTTCCTCATCTGCAGAGTGGGGATGATCATTGTACCTTCTCCCCAGAGCTCATCAATTGGTAGTTGTGCAGGAGTTGGAGAGGATGGAGTGCGGAGGGCATAACATCCTAGGGAAGAGAGGAAACAAGATCATGTGAGGGATCACTTAGCGTGGTCCCTGGTATATGGTAAACACTTAAAATTTTAGCTATTACTTAGTATCTTTACTTTTGAAGAACCTAAAGTACATAGATGTCTATAAAGTGCATGAAGCCTTTCCCAACCCACAAATTCTACTTGGGCTTACATGGAAAAGGTCACCAAAATTTCAGCTACTATCTTCACCCCTAAAATAAAATCAAGGCCAGTGTTCAGATGGTGAGTAGAGTTTGACTCAAGATGTAGCGTGAATCAAGAAATAGATTCATCCAGGTCAGTACAATTCAGCCAGAGAAGGCTCTGACTGATCAGTCGTGTCTTCTAATATAAGATGAAGTCACTCTGGCTTTGCCTGGATCCTAGAAGGAAATAGGTCACTGAGGGCTCAGTCCTTCCTGGCTGGGTGATGGCCTGAGAAAGACAGGAAGCTGGTTTGACTCTGGTGGGCAGGACTGGGTGGGTGTGCATCTGGTCACATGCTAGGGATGCTCTGGCTGTGCTCCTATCACATTGCCAGGATGCCTCCCCAAGACCCGACCCTACCTCCTGGCTCTCGCTTGGATGAGAAAGATACTCCTGCAGCTGAGTTGCAACCCAAGGGGAGCCACAAGCATCTGCTGTAAGCCCTGTAACTGTGGCATGAATGGGATTCTTTTCTTTTAGGAGTGCCTAGTCTTAAAGACTGCTTCATTCAGTTGGATTATTCTTAATGTTTAGCTGGTATAATAGGAAGAAAGGAAATAGAGAAAGCTATCTTCACCATCCTCTCACTCCTATAATCTGAATATTTTATTTTTTCTTGTTCCCTTCTGGTTTGTGCTTATAAGACTAGATGGTTTTTATATAGCTGAAACCATAGCAGAAATCTCATTTTGCATTTTTGCTTCATTAAGTTTTAGAAATAGCACTTGTAGACTTTTAATTCTCCATGTCAAGAAAAATGTATAAATCCTGCTGGACACCACCCCCTCTCCACCATCACACTCATTCACCTCCATTATGAGAAAAATTGAAAAGAAACCTGTGTATTTTTATGGGCAAGTGCTTCACTGATTGGCATTTCTATAATTTTAGAAATTACTATAGTATTTTGCTTCACGTATAAAATTTAATTTTACTCTCTTCTCCTCAGTCTTCTTGCTCTTTGCCTTTCCCAGAAATAGGGCCCAGAAGCTTCTGATCTAAATATCAGATCCTTATACAAGCAACATGGACCTACTGGTAACACAGGGTGCTATATTCAATATTCTGTGATAAACCATAGTGGAAAAGAATATGAAAACATAGTATATATGTATTAATATAACTGAATCACTTTGCTATGGAGCAGAAATGAATACATTGCAAATCAACTATACTTCAGTGGAATAAATGGAAAATAATCAGATCCTGTCAGCTCTGTAAAGCATGATGTACTCCTGGAAATGCATTCTTTCACACTGTGTCTCCCAGCCTGCCTCACCCACTAGGAGTGACAAATTCCGTGGACACCTTCTGGATTTGGGAATCAGGGCCACTCTGCAGCTGGTGCAGTGGTTCTAGCAGTAGAAATAGTGCCCACCAGAGAACTACCTTCCTGGGGGATGCCGCGCCTCCGGAGAAAGGAGAGGGGGCCCTGCGATGACAGGCCCCCAGGCAGAGATAGATTCTTGGACAAAGGCAGGAAGATGAAGGCCCTCCTATGCCCTGGGAGAGAGGGCGACAGTTCAGGAAGGTAGGGAATCGCCCTGCCACCTGACTGAACCTCGCTAAGTTTCTGGGCTCAGAATGAAACTCTCGAAAGTGGTCCAAGGGTGCACAAGGTCACCCCATAAGTTGTTCCTACTAGCTCACAACAAGCTTGCTTCCCCACAGAGGTGGTTATAAACCTCACATTTCGAAGTGGCTTTTTTGGGGAAATGATGAATATATGTTGGTTTGCCTGAGACAGCCCCAGTTTTTGCATGTTGCCCTGACATACTAATTATGTCCCCTCACTCTCAAAAGCATAATAATTTGGTCTAATTAGTTTTTGATATATATAAATATGGCAATATTTATTATACATAATTACATAATTTACATATAATTATATACATATAAATACTTGGGCTTCCCTGGTGGCTCAGCTGGTAAAGAATCTGCCTGCAATGTAGGGGACCCCGGTTCAATTTCTGGGTTGGGAAGATCCCCTGGAGAAGAGAACAGCTACCCATTCCAGTATTCTGGCCTAGAAAATTCCATGGACTGTATAATCCATGTGGTTGCAAAGAGTCAGACACAACTGAGCTACTTTCACTTTCACAACTAGTTTTTGAGAACTCCAGTAAGATCTTAGGACATATAAAATTGACCGAGAGAACTGCCACATTTGGTGGGAGAAGTCTGGGAGGGAAGCATTTCTGAGTCTGAGGATCAGAGGTGATGGCAAAGAGGTGGCAGCCACAGTAATGTCCAGACAGGAGGACTTGTGTGCTTCCCCTCCCACTCCTGCAGGCAGGACTTGAGCAGCTGGGCCACGGCAATGCAGGAAATAGTTTTGCTGAATAGAGCTGGGATGAAAGTTGGCACCCATCTATATTTTAAATGGAGAGAGAAAGAGAGAAGGGGCTGGTTGTGTTAGGATCTCAGAAAGACTTGAAGGGGCGAGGACCACACATCTCTAGGGGTGGTACCCACTGCTTTGACTTTTCCAGTAACCACCATGTCCTCCAGAAACAAAGGAATTATTCAAAAAAGAAAGCAGGCTTCCTTTTCTGTGTCCTAGCACCATGCCCTTCCCACTACAAACAGCTCTCATGATTTGGCTAGCCTCACCTGCCCTCTGCTTCTGTTCACATTGCTCCTCTTGGCTCTCATTGGCTTTTCTGAATCAGAGGCAACGTGAGATAGTTTTTGCCCAAAACAAAAATGCTGGTTCATCAGGGAAGCTGGGAGGCTGAGCAGCTGTGGACACAGCTGGTGCCTGGAAGCCCTTTCAGCAGTGTCCAACTCTGTTTTTGCTGATTATCGACTTTCCAGGAGGCAACACCTATAATTTTTTTACCGTCACAAAATCATCAGAATGTTTAGAGGCTGCTGACTGGAGTAGGGCTTTGGAAGCCATTTTCTCAGGCACAGCAAGTTTCTACCGCCCTGCTTCTGATGACTCAGCATTCCCAAAGCACATTCCACATCCCCCCTACCCCCACCCAACCCACACTTTAAAAATCTGCCCTTTAAAGTATTTCCCAACAAGTAGCAAGCTTCTCTTTTGACCGAGTCTGCTGACATGGTTTTTGATTTGGGAAAGAGGGCGAGGAGCCGTGTGGAAGCATCACTCTGGGATGTCAGAGTCTCCTTGGAAGAGCCCTAATTAAGAATTTAGAATGATTGACAGGTGGTGGAAGCTCACGAAAAGAGCGCTTGACATGCAACAGAAGTCAATGTCTGAGTTGCAGAAAAAAATTGGCAATTGGAGACCTTGAAAAACCTTTGCAGGTGATACTATAATTTTGTTTCTTAGTTATACATTTATAAAAAGGCTCTGAATGGCTGCCAAATGAACCTATGACATGCCTTGACTCTTGTAAATAGGGTATAAGATAACTTGGTAGCAAATTTATGATTTCAAATTTAATGGAATTTTCTATACTGTACAGTCTTGCTGAAGTATAGTCTGTGTATGTATTCATTTGGGGATAGGAATCTGTGAATAGGGAAGACTGATTTACTGCTGAGGATAATACAAGTTTAATGAGAAAGACCAGCAAACAACAAAGGGATGGAGAAAGAAAATTAACACATGCAGCACCTCCTCTGTGTTCTGTTTGTACTCGCTATATCCAACTGTACCATTTTGGGATAAAAATGATGTCACATTCCTTTTAATATTCAAATTACACGACTGGGAAACCCAATCTATTAGCACAAAATAGCCTTTTCCCCTGTCGCATTGCTAATGAACTCAGATTAAACAGTCGCCCTGAGCATCAGCTACCTTATCTTTGAAATGGAGATCATACCGATAGCATTCACCGAGAAAGGTTCTTGGTCTGATTGGATGAGAAGATACTTGGCATGCTCACCGCCCACGGGAAGCGATAGTGCATGTTATAATTTCTCTCAGGCACAGTGGTTTGGCTCTGGTTCCACGCGTTCAGAGGACAGAAAAACCCGGGGGCCAGTATGGCTCTGCCTGACTTTGGCGAGAGGAGTGAAAGTGGAAGTCGCTCAGTCGTGTCCGACTCTTTGCGATTCCATGGGCTATACAGTCCATGCAATTCTCCAGGCCAGAATACTGGAGTGGGTAGCCTATCCCTTCTCGAGAGGATCTTCCTGACCCAGGAATCGAACCGCGGTTTCCTGCATTGCAGGCGGATTCTTTACCAACTGAGCTACCAGGGAAGCTCTGGTGGGAGGAGGGAGGTTCATTAACTGCATTCTAGATGTAAGTTCGGGAGGAGAGTTCTCTTTCCCATTGATGCGTTCAGCTATGTTTGTTCCCCAACAACCTAGACCTGGGTTCCAAGTGCTGCAGCTCTTTTACAGCACTGTACTAAAGAACGTTCTGTGATGATGGAAGCATTCTGTATCTGTGTGGTTCACGATGGTAGACATTAGCCATATGTGGTTGTTGAGAACTTGATTACTTCTTTTTCTTTTTCTCTCCAGCTTTCAGAGATAACTGATGTACAACATTGTATGAATTTAAAGTGTACAATGTTAAGATTTGATACACAGAGATATTTCAAAATGATGGCTACTAGGTATAATAAAGTTTGTTAACATATCCATTAACTCACATCATCCTATTTCACTATTTTGATTATTTGATGTCTGTAATTAATTCTGTAATTACTTGCTATTGAGCTGTTAAAATGCGAGTAGTTGACTGTGGTACTGAATTTAACATTTTATTTCATTTTAATGAAATTTAAATTGTCAGTGTGACTGGTTACCATTTTGGACAATGCAACTTTAGGGATACAGCTTACTCAGTCTAAAAACACAGACATGTACATGTACGCATCTAGCCATTTTCCTGACGCATATGCCTACAAAACTGGGGCAAAAATCAGAAGGGGTTTCAGTGAGTACATGGTATACTTGAAAATTAGCTTTCTATCAGGACCAAAGAATCAGGTTCTTTGTGCCACTCTTTGGTGGGGCTGGAGTTCAGGCTTCATAGTACTTAACAGAGGAGCCAGAAGGATGCAACAGTCTAACAGCCCAGAGATACTACTGCAAACCCAACCTTCCTCAGTAGGACACCCGCAGAACATTTGTCTTTCAACCTCTCCAAGTCACCCTGCCCAGGCACCAGACTGGAAGAAACCCTTCTTGATTCCATCCTAACACCTATTTGTTTCCTGCCTCAGTCTGCCCAGCAGTTGAATTTACAGGTATTTTTGTCTCATGGTCCTTAAGAGACAATAAGTAAAACCATCTAAGGTGGGCACATTTTTCTAGGTTTAGGCTGTTCATTCTTGGCCATCTTCATATTACTGCAATACAATTCCATTTAAGCGTAACAACATTAGGAGGTAGATATTTGTCTTAGCCAAGACTTGTGAAAGCAGAGCCTGATACAAAGGCTCATGTGCAAGTAATGGAGCCTTTGGTAATGGAGTTGGAGGAAGCAGATGGAGAGGGAGTGAAGAAGGACAGAAAGAAAGCATTTGTGTGTTGATAAACATTTATCAGGCAACTCTCTGGAAAAACAACTACAACCCTGCTTGTGACACTATTTTCATTTTCTTTTTCTATTTTATTTTTTCTGTTTTTTAAAAAATTTACTCTAAATTGAAAAATAATTTTTAAACTTTATTATTCTTCATTTAAGGATAATTGCTTTACAATATTGTTTTGGTTTCTGCCATACATCAAAAAGCATCAGCCATAAGTATACATATGCCCCCTCCCTCTTGAAACTTCCTCTCACCTCCCACCCCATTCCACTCCTCTAGGCTGTTTTTAAATTGAAGTGTAGTTGATTTACAAGGTTGTGCTGGTTTCAGGTGTACAGCAAAGTGATTCAGTTATACATATATATAGCTATTTTTTCAGATTCTTTTCTCTTATAGATTATTGTAAAACATTGAGTATGATTCCCTGTGCTATACAGTAGGTCCTTGTTGGTTGTCTGTTTTATATACTGTAGTGTATATATGTTAATCCCAGACTCCTAATTTATCTTTCCTGTCCTTATCTCTTGGGTAAATATAAGCTTGTTTTCTATGTCTGTGGGTCTATCTCTGTTTTGTAAATAAGTTCATTTGTATTTTTTTTTTTTTTGGTATAAATCTCTTACCTAGTAGGGTAACCTAGACATTCATTCCTGAGGAATTGAGCTCTCATCTGACTTACCCTTGTCCAGACAAAGTTTTTGCAATTGTCCATTCACAATATCATAGTTAATAAAAACTACAGGAGATTCCCCAGTGAATCCTCTAGACTCCAGACCTACATGCTCCCCTCAGATGGCAGAAACACTTGCTCTTTGTGGTAGTCAGGATTAATTATCTCCATCAGTGCTGGACAGAGGAAGAACTAAATGTCCTTGACTTTGTTTAATGGATGGTGGTTTAGACGCTAACTTGTGTCCGACTCTTGTGACCCCATGGACTGTAGCCTGCCAGGCTCCTCTGTCCATGGGATTCTCCAGGCAAGAATACTGGAGTGGGTTGCCATTTCCTTCTCCAGAGGATCTTCCCAAGCCAGGGATCGAACCCACATCTCCTGAATTGGTAGGCGGATTCTTTGTCTTGCTTCGCTGTTTCCCTTTCTTTATTTTTTCACTTCTCTGATTAAATTTTTCTCTTTTTTTTTGCCTAAAGTTTTTCTGTAGATAAAAGGCAGGTGGATGACATGGGTGGGATCTATTCTGGGAAGGCCTCTTGGGTTCTGTTCAGTTACAAATATGGTAAAAGAGGCCAAAACAATTTCTATTTCTTAATTCCTCTCCCTGTGTATTCTAGCTGTTATTGACAACCATTGGCTTGACACATAAGCAGCATTTTGGACAGCCTTGCTCCAACCTCACAGGAGAGTGTCCCTGAGCTGGGGCCTTAGCTCGACTCAACAAACCATTATAGCATTCTAATAGATGGTGGTGAGACCAGAAGATGCCATGGCCATGTACACATTAGTCTGACTTCTTCTTTTTTAAAAATAGTTTTATTTATTTATTTTGGCTGTGCTGGGTCTTCATTGCTGCGTGGTATTTTCTCTGGTTGCAGAGAGCAGGGGCTACTCTCTAGTTGCGGTGTGTGAGCTTCTCATTGAGTTGGCTTCTCTTATTGTGGAACACGGGCTCTAGGGTGTGTTAGTTGTGACACGTGGGCTCAGTAGTTGCAGCTCTTGCATGCTAGTGCAGAGGCTCATAGCTGTGTCACATGGGCTTAAGTTGCTCTACCGCATGGAGATCTTCCCGGATTAGGGGTCAAACCCATGTCTCCTGCATCGACAGGTGGATTCTTTACCACTGAGCCACCAGGGAAGCTCCTAGCCTGACTTCTTTACTGTGAATTTGGGGCTCTTGATCTGAGGCTATGTTGTGCAGGATACCCGCAGGTAGATCAGATGTCCTGTAAATATTTGGATTGGTGGAGTTAGCAAAGGCACTGTGGATAGGAAGACATACCCATATCCAGATATGTGTCATTTTCTACTATGGCAAATTGTAGCCACCTTTAGGGTAGAAGTGATCCCGTGCAAACAAGTGACTGTTAAGTCCCCTAAGTGGATGATGCTTTATAGATGGCTCTGTGCTAGTCTATTTTTCCTGGTGGGTCAGCTTCTAATGATGAATAGCAGATTATCCTTGGTGAGGGGAGCCATCTTGACCCCACAAAGAGCACGTTCCTGCCAGCATGAAGCATGTTTCTCCAGAAATGGTGCTCTCTGATGGGCACAATGAAAAATAAAAGTACACTTCCATGGGTTTATCCACTTGACTTTTCCTCTGGATTTCCTTGTCCCTAATCTGTCATTCTCACTCCTTCCTAGTTTCCGAACAACTGGCCAAGCTATTTGCCACTGTTCAAAAGTACACATCTATCAAGTACCTCCATACTTCAGACCACTTACTCCTCCACACATAGGGAGCCACCCAGGGCCGGATTCCCAATTCTGCCAACTGAGAGGATTTCCTTTCACCACTGTCCTTCAGGGCCTCCCTTCAGGGATGGGGGCAGTTAGGGCAGAAGTAGCCCATTTACACAATTGTTCCCCATCTACTGAGCAGAACCATCTGTGAATGAGACCTGAGAATCGTCCTCTTCTATTGATGTCAGTTAGTGAGAGATGTCAATGAAACAAAGGTTAGGTGCTTTGAGAGTCTGGGTCAACTGTAATCTAATTTATTTTTGCCTTCAGAATCTATGATCCTGAATGTATTGTTTCTATAGCAGCAGATTATTCTATAGCAGTGCTGTGCTACTGGCCATGTGCTTTGATGGATCTATTCATATCCCGTTCATGATACGGGCAACTCACTCAATTTCTATCAGTGTCCAGCAGCTCTCTAGGAGTTGTTGTTGTCATTGCTGGCTTTTTTTTTTCCTTGAAAGACAAATATTTCTCTGTCACAGAAGGAATAGCATTGCTCCAAAACCCTGGATTCTCCTACCGGGTCTTGTCAGACTCCAGACACCCATCCTTATCTTCCATGGATATCCCTAGTCCATTGTACCCATTGGTCAAATGGCCCAAGTGGCAGGACAGCTTACAGCACACTTTTGATTTGCTTCAGAGTTTCCTTTCACTCTGGATAGCACTCAAAATGGGCAGATTTTTAATTGCTTGATATATGAATTGGAACATTATTTTTTAAGAACAGTATTGCCCCTAAAATCCAAAGAAATTTTTCTTTTTCTTAGTGGTGGAGATTACAAAGCATTACAATTGTTCCTTACCTTAAGAAGGATTTGCCAACATACCCTAGATCAAGGGTCCCCGACCTCTAGGATCTAATGCCTGATGATCTGAGCTGGAGCTGATGTAATCATAATAGAAATAGTGGTGGTTTAGTCGCTAAGTCACGTCCAACTGTTGCGATCCTATGGACTGTAGCCTGCCAGGCTCAAGACAAGAGTACTGGAGTGGGTTGTCATTTCCTTCTCCAGAGGATCTTCCTGATCCAGGAATCAAACCCAGGTCTCCTGCAAGGCAGGCAGATCCTTTTACCAATAGAGCTATGAGGGAAGACCTAATAGAAACAGAGTGCACAATAAATGTAATGTCCTTGAATCATCCCTAAACCACTCCCACCCCTCACCCCCTATTCCAGTCCACGGAAAAATGGTTTTCCATGAAACAAATCCTTGGTGCCAAAAAGTTTGGGGACCACTGTGATCATTGTACCTCTAAAAATTTCATCAGTGTGGAAGGTTCCTTAATCTTTGTGGAATTTTTCTCCTACTTCCTGGCAAACATGCTTCTTACTAGGACATCTAGTTTACTTCTTGCTCCCTAGGTATGCTGCTGCTGCTGCTGCTAAGTCACTTCAGTCGTGTCCGACTCTGTGCTACCCCATAGACAGCAGCCCACCAGGCTCTGCCGTCCCTGGGAGTCTCCAGGCAAGAGTACTGGAGTAGGTTGCCATTTCCTTCTCCAGTGCATGAAAGGGAAAAGTGAAAGTGAAGTCGCTCTGTCGTGTCCGACTCTTCGCGACCTCATGGACTGCAGCCTACCAGGCTCCTCCATCCATGGGATTTTCCAGGCAAGAGTGCTGGAGTGGGGAGCCATTGCCTTATCCTCCCTAGGCATAATTGGCAGATATTATCAATATGGTGGGCAAATGTAGTGTCTGCAGAATATCAAGACCATTGAAGACTCTGCAGAAGGAAGCTCTTAGAGATAAGAAACAGTGAATGCATCCTGCTCCTCCTCCTTATGTTAAAAAGTGAACCTCATTTGATCCTCCTTCCTCACAAAGATTGAGAAGAATTGTACTTGCCAGAGCAACAGCCATATACCAAGTGCTGGAGGCTGTGTTGATCTGTTCTAGTGAAGATACTATATCTGACACAGGAGCTGAAATTTGAGTCATCACCTAGTTAGGTTTGTCATGGTCTGTTGTCCTTGGTCCCATCTGGCTTTTGCTGGGGACCCTCAGGTGACTTGATGGGGACTGCCACTCATACATGCTTGAAGTCTTTGATGATGGTTCCAAGTTCTGCACTTCTACCTGGGATGTGACACTGCTTCTGATTTATTATCTTGACTAGGTGTAGGAAGAGTGTCAGGACACCCGTAGAACTCTTCCTGTTATTCTAGCTCTTACTCCAAAAGGTCAGGGAATCATTGTGAAGGTTCTGCCAGTTATTAAGAGTATCTGTCCCAATTATGCATTATATATAAAATTCCATCTATCATCTGGCACCCATATACTCCCTATCCCTGCTCTATCTGTAGGAATGCAGTTGCATTTCAGATAACACAGATCTAGATATTCCTCTTTCCCCAGTGTATAGTTAACCTAACAACTGGACACACGTACCTCTGAGCGAAGGTTTAGGGGAATATTTATTGTACATACAGTGTTGCTGTAGATTCTTTCCTCAACCAGACCTAGATTTCCCTTAAATTAATGGATCCTGAGCTTTTATACTGACTTAGATTTAGAATAGGTGAGGGACTGTGCATGCATGTGTGTTCAGTCGCTCAGTCATGTCTCTTTGTGACCCCATGGACTGTAGATCCCCAGGCTTCTCTGTCCATGGGATTTTGCAGGCAAGAATACTGGAGTGGGTTGCCATTTCCTCCTTGAGGGGATCTCCCTGATGCAAGGATCAAACCCACATCTCCTGCACCGCGGGTGGATTCTTTACCACTGAGCCACCGGGGAAGCCCTGAGGGACCATAGCTTCCCCTTATTGCAGCTTACACAGGTTTCTGTTCTCCCTGTCTTTTGTTGTATTGGTTATGAAAGTTAAGTACTACTTGGTCTGCTCTCCATTTATCATCACTCCTTGTAACACTCTGATTGCTATAGTTACCTGGTGTTCAAGGAAGCCCGATTGCTACTCCAAATCTTTCTGACCAGTATAATAATTACTACATTCATCTTGCCTCTGACAATTAAGCACTGCCATTTGCCATTTCATAATACTCTTAGTTCTACTTACTCTATGGACCAGCTCAATGGCTGCTGCTGCTGCTGCTAAGTCGCTTCAGTCGTGTCCGACTCTGTGCGACCCCATAGACGGCAGCCCACTAGGCTTCGCCGTCCCTGGGATTCTCCAGGCAAGAATCCTGGAGTGGGTTGCCATTTCCTTCTCCAGTGCATGAACAGGGAAAGTGAAAGTGAAGTTGCTCAGTCGTATCCAACTCTTAGTGATCCCATGGGCTGCAGCCTACCAGGCTCCTCCGTCCATGGGATTTTCCAGGCAAGAGTACTGGAGTAGGATGCCATTGCCTTCTCCGAGCTCAATGGCAGATTCTCCCATTTTTAGTAATGACCTTCAAAGGATGGCTAACAAGCTTTTTGGATATTTCAGGGTCCCTCTCAGGAATTCATTATTTATTGTCTTAATGGAGGGAGTATCTCTGGGCTGTCCTGGATTATAGTTAATTGGTGGGTTTTCATGTCTCATGTAATATATTGTTTCTTCTGTTTCTTACCTTCCCAAGCCTTTTGATCCTGTCAACATTCTGCCAAGGCAGTTCCTCATTTCTTACTCTGTCCAAACTTTAAGGAACCATCCCAGTAATGTATCAGAGCCTGCTCCAGGTATCCTGCCAAATCAGTGTACCCTGAGTTATACAAAAGTATTATACAAGCTTTTCCACACTGGTGGTCTTTTTTTCTAGAAGTGAAGATTGATGCCAAGGCACCTGGGAGTTTGTGAAGCTTTGAAAACCGAAAGTTGGAGCCCAGTAAATTCACTTTCTTAGAAGCAGAAACTTTATCTTACTAAAGGAGATAGATAAGGTTTGACATCAGTCCAGCCCTAGCAATTGATGGCTGCTAAGGGAAAGCCCAGACTCAGGGAATTGCAAGAGAAGTGGTGTCACAAGATGGTCACCTCCATCACCAGTTTTTTATGCCATATGATCATTTCTGATTCATGTGGGGACAGGATCTAAGAGCTTCATAATGGTATTGTTCTAAGAGCTGCATAATGGTATTGTTGTTTTTATTAGATAACACATTAAAATATAGCATTTACTTTGAGAATCCTGATTGAATGACCATTGCTAATTTGCATACAAATGGAGTCACAATGCTATAAGCCATCTTTCATTCTCCTCCTTTGCTTTCCATTATAATTCTGCAACATCTGCTTCTGGGGAGTTAAATTTTGATGTCTAGCTAAGGTAGAGGTTCCCAGGAGTCTCAGTGGTAAAGAATCTGTCTGCCAGTGCAGGAGATGAGGGTTCAATCCCTGGGTTGGGAAGATACCCTGGAAGAGAAAAAGGCAACCCATTCCAGTATTCCTGCCTGCAAAGTTCCATGGACAGAGGAGCCTGGCAGGCTACAGTCCATGGGGTTGCAAAAAGTCGTATACAACTGAAGCGATTGAGCATACATGCACAGCCAAGGTTAAGTATCAAAATGAGGCCCATCAAGCATGATGATGATGAAGCATTTTAATAGGGAGTCTACTATGTGTCAGGCACTGTGCTGAGTATATTGCATATATAAAATCTATTTGGTCTTCACAACTCTAGGAAAGTAGGTATACTATTCTTCCCTTCTCTTTACATATAATCCTTTCTTCATCATTTCTTGGAGCTATTGATCACTGGTGAAATGAGCAGCGGACCAGGTGTCCCGCTTGAGCCCCCTAGAGGAGAAGACACATCTTTCATATCCTTTGACTCCCCTAAACTGTTTGATCAGATATTTGTTTCCATTTCTCATTCATCTTTCCTCTTGGATCTAAGCAAGCAGTCAGTATTTAAATATTGTGGATGCTTGTCTAGCAACCTTTTTTTTTTTTAATCTGGGAGATTAAAGAGGGCCACAAATTATTTAACAACCCTATTGAGAAGTAGATTCTATTAATAATTTGCTTTTCCTTGAATTCAAGCTGGCTTCAGTGACGTGTTTCACTACACAATGTGGTAGAAATGTTGTTATGAGACTTCTGAGACTGGATCAGAAGAAGCCTTACAGCTTTTACCTGTGTTTCTGGGGGAGCCCTGAGCTGCCATGTAAGAAATTTGACTACCCCAAGGACTGATGCTGAAGCTCCCATATTTTGACCACCTGATGTGAAGAGCCAACTCATTGGAAAAGGCTCTGATGCTGGGAAAGATTGAGGGCAGGAGAAGGGGGTGACAGAGGATGAGATGGTTTGGATGGCATCATCGACATAATGGACAGGAGTTTGAGCAAACTTTGGGAGATGGTGAAAGATAGGAAAGACTGGCATGCTGCAGTTCATGGGGTTGCAAAGAATCAGACTTGACTTAGCAATTGAAGAACAAGGCTGCCATATAGGAGAGGCCATGGTTAGGTGCTCAGCTGACAGTCCCAGCAAGATACCAGACCTGTGAATGAGGCTCTCTCTAGCCCCTACACAAGCTCACCTGCTGGTCGGCTGCCACCAAGTGAGCTTCATTGAAACCATGGGGAAAGGAAAAGAATTACTCATCTGAGTCCTGCCTGAACTCTCAATCCATGGAATCATGAAATATAATAAGATGATTAATATTTTATGCCACTAACTTTTGCGAGTAGTTGTTATACAGCAGTAGACAACCAGAACACTCTCTAGTCTTGGCGAATGGCAGAGGTGATAGTGGGGGATGGTGAGAGAAGAGGGTGTGGGGAGGAATTGTGGGTGTTGGAGAAGTTTGTATGCATGTACGGTGAAGATTTGCTATTAAATTTTTAACTATGTTAATACCCCAGTCTCCTTTTCTGCTTTAGGCAATTTGAAGTTGACTCCCATTATACATAATCAAAAGAGACTGAATTCATACTCTGTAAGGTCCCTTCCAGCCCCCATGTCCTATGACTCTGAGGGCTCTGGCTAGCATTCCCCAGGAAATGATATCTGTTTTCCACCCCTGATGAGAAACCTCCAGCAGGAAGAAAGAACCACAGGATGTCTGCCCCTTCATCCATAATCTTTCCCTAGAAAATCGCTCTTAAAATTTTGGGAAGAAGCTAAGGTGTGTAAACCCTATTGAAGCGGTGATTTGTGGTTGAAATCCATAATTATTCCTGGAGAGAATGAAGCCCAGTGATTACAAGCATCCTCCTGGGTTCTCTGGCTGCCTGAGAGTTATGTGTTTCATATCCTGCAAGGCAGTGCTTACATAAAGACTAATTATTCCCATATAACCACCCACAGGAAACTTCCTCGCTTGTAGCTAAAAAGGAAAACTTCACCACTACACAACAGGCAATGTGAGAAAAACAGAAGAGATGCTGTGGGAGCAACAAGGAACCTGAACTCTCCCCAGCTCAGGGCTGAATGTGGGGGATGAATAACCTGAGGGACGATGCATGGTCTGCTTGCAGCTTAGGAAACAGCCCATTTAGCTTATTGTGCCTCATTTTACAGATATGGGAATAAGTGCAATAATCAAGTCCATCTGAAAGTGTGGCGGCAACAATTAAATGACCTGGTATGTGCAAAGCATTAAGATAAAGAAACTAAAGCTGGTCATCACCATCATCATTGCATCCATGTCCATTTCGAAGACTGAGTGACCTGATTTTGTTTCTGGTGGTGGGCAGGGAACAATTAGGCTTCCCCATGACCAGAATATTCAGAGGTATATGAGGATGGAGGGGAGGATACAGACCATGAATGAGACACCCTGTTCTGAGTTCCCTGCCTGGAGCCCTGAGGGTGCTTTGGCTGCTCTGGGAGAAGGGAAGGAAATGAGACCACTAGGCTGAAGGGCATGACATTGTGATTGGGTCCTGGATCTGCTATTTTTTTAAACTTTTTAGTGTATATTGGAGCGCAGCTGATTAACAATGTTGTTATAGTTCCATGTGGACAGCAAAGGGACTCAGCCATACAAATACATATATCCATCCTCCCCCCAAACTCCCCTCCCATCCAGGCTGCCACATAACACTGAGCAGAGTACTCTGTGCTATACAGTTTGGCTCTGTATTAGATCAGCCAAGGACCTGGGAACCAATAACTCCAAACTTTTGAGGTTCTACTCCTTTTCTATAAAATAAGAAGGTACAATACTTTGAGATGGTTGTCTCTTTCTTCTCCACAATTTAAAGCTATGGCTCAAGTCAATAAAGAATCTGCCTGCTATGCAGAAGACACAGGTTCAATCTCTGGATGTTAAAGATCCCCTGGAAAAGGAAGTGGCAACCCATTCCAATATTTTTGCCAGGAAAATCTCATGGACAGAGGAACCTGGTGGGTTATAGTCCATGGGGTTGCAAGAGTCAGATACAACTTAGCAACTAAACCACCAGCAGTAGCAGCAATTAAACAAACACCCTCAATATCTTTGCTTTATATTTAGAATAAAATAAAAATTCCTTCCATGATCTACAAACTGCTACATGATCTGGCTTCTGCCTGTATCACTACATCTGATCCACGGACTCCCTCTTTCACTATCATCCAACCTGGGCCTAAAGCCAGTTTCTGGAACACTTCAAGCTCTTTTCCACCTTATGCTGTCCCCTTTGCTTGAAGTGTTCCTTTCTGCCCGTCACAGCGTTGTTCCTTCTTAACTTTATGTTCTCAGTTTAACTTCCAGGTTCTCAGCAAGGGCCCCCATAACCATCATAGTTAAAACAGATTCTCCCAGAACAGATTATATCTGAGCTTTGTTTGTTTTTTCTTAGCACTTAGACACAATTTCACTTCCTTTATTTCCTTACTTATTTTTAAATTTGTTTCCATCACTAGAATGCAGGCTCCACAAACACAGGCTCTTGTTCACCATTTTATTACCAGCACCTAACCCAGGTTCTGATTCACAGAAAGTGCATAAAAAATATTTGTTGAAAAATAAATGATGAACTTCACTCTGCAGATAAATTTGTTCAGAGTACGTGACTGTCAGCCTGAACCTAAGCCCTCACTGATTCTGGAAGTTTGTTTCTGAGGGAGACCTAAACTTGGTCTAGGTTAGCATTTCAATTTGTATCACCTGTTGGCTATTTGGAGTCCCAGCTTTTGACAGCTAGCTGGACCATTTCCTGGCCTTGCAGCCTGTGAGAACTGCCAGAACACTTTCATGATCCCTAATGAGAGACTTCTACATTTAGGCCTCTTCTAATTTAGGATTCTTTGGATTGCAAATAATATAAACCAACTTTAGCTATTAAAAAAAAAAAATGACCTGACCCCAGAAACTGACCACCATTCTGTCGCTGATGGCAACTCCATGGCTTCCCGTTAAACTTGAACATTTTCTTCTTCCTCTCTTTTTTCTTTTTTTTTTGTTGAGGTATAGTTGATTTACAGTATTGTGTTAGTTTCTGGTGTAGGGCAAAGTGATTTATATATATATGAATATATATGTGTACATATGTATATGTATAATATTCTTTTCCATTATAGGCGTTACACTGAATACAGTTTGAATATAGTTCCCTGTGCTATACAGTAGTTCCTTATTGTTTATCTATTTTGTATATAGTAGTGTGTATCTGTTAATCCAAAACTCCTAATTTATTCCTCCTCTGTTTTCACTTTGATAACCATAACTTTGTTTTCTATGTTTGTGAGCCTGTTTCTGTTTTGTAAATAAGTTCATTTGTATCATAATTTAGATTCTACATCTAAGTGAATGCAATCTCGAAAACAACAGAATGATCTCTGTTCATTTCCAAGGCAAACCATTCAAAATCACGGTAATCCAAGTCTATGCCCCGACAAGGAATGCTGAAGAAGCTTAAGCTGGATAGTTCTATGAAGACCTACAAGACCTTCTAGAATTAACACCCCCCAAAGATGTCCTTTTTATTATAGGGGACTGGGATGCAAAAGTAGGAAGTCAAAAAATACCTGGAGTAACAGGCAAATTTGGCCTTGGAGTACAGAATGAAGCAGGGCAAAGGCTAATAGAGTTTGGCCAAGAGAAGGCACTGATCATAGCAAACACCCTCTTCCAACAACACAAGAGAAGACTCTACACATGGACATCACCAGATGGTCAATACCAAAATCAGACTGATTATATTCTTTGCAGCCAAAGATGGAGAAGCTCTATACAGTCAGCAAAAACAAGACTGGGAGCTGACTGTGGCTCAGATCATGAACTCATTGCCAAATTCAGACTTAAATTGAAGAAAGTAGGGAAAACCACTAGACCATTCAGGTATGACCTAAATCAAATCCCTAATGATTATACAGTGGAAGTGAGAAATAGATTCAAAGGATTAGATCTGATAGACGGAGTGCCTGAAGAACTATGGATGGAGGTTTATGACATTGTACAGGAGGCAGTAATCAAGACCATCCCCAAGAAAAAAGAAATGCAAAAAGGCAAAGTGGTTGTCTCAGGAGGCCTTACAAATAGCTGAGGAAAGAAGAGAAGTGAAAGGCAAAGGAGAAAAGGAAAGATATACTCATTTGAATGCAGAGTTCCAAAGAATAGCAAGGAGAAATAAGCAAGGCTTCCTCAGAAATCAATGCAAAGAAATAGAGGAAAACAATAGAATGGGAAAGACTAGAGATCTCTTCAAGAAAATTAGAGATACCAAGGGAACATTTCATGCAAAGATGGCACAATAAAGGACAGCAATGATATGGACCTAACAGAAGCAGAAGATATTAAGAAGAGGTGGTAAGAATACACAGAAGAACTATACAAAAAAGACCTTCATGACCCAAATAATCATGATGGTGTGATCACTCACCTAGAGCCAGACAACCTGGAATGTGAAGTCAAGTGGGCCTTAGGAAGCATCACTATGAACAAAGCTAGTGGAGGTGATGGAATTCCAGTTGAGCCATTTCAAGTCCTAAAAGATGATGCTGTGAAAGTGCTGCACTTAATATGCCAGCAAATTGGAAAACTCAGCAGTGGCCACAGGACTGGAAAAGGTCAGTTTTCATTCCAATCCTTAAGAAATGCAATGCCAAAGAATGCTCTAACTACTGCACAATTGCACTGATCTCACATGCTAGCAGAGTAATACTCAAAATTCTCCAAGCCAGGCTTCAACAGTATGTGAACTGTGAACTTCTAGCTGTTCAATCTGGATTTAGAAAAGGCAGAGGAACCAGAGATGAAATTGCCAACATCCGTTGGATCATCGAAAAAGCAAGAAGAGTTCCAGAAAAACATCTATTTCTGCTTTATTGATTATGCTAAAGCCTTTGACTGTGTGGATCACAACAAACTGTGGAAAATTCTTAAAGAAATGGGAATACCAGACCACCTGACCTGCCTCCTGAGAAATCTGTATGCAGGTCAGAAAGCAACAGTTTGAACTGGACATGGAACAACAGACTGGTTCCAAATAGGAAAAGGAGTACGTCAAGGCTGTATATTGTCACCCTGCTTATTTAACTTATATGCAGAGTACATCATGAGAAATGCTGGACTGGATGAAGAACAAGCTGGAATCAAGATTGCAGGGACAAATATCAATAACCTCAGCTATGCAGATGACACCACCCTTATGGCAGAAAGTGAAGAAGAACTAGAGCCTCTTGATGAAAGTGAAAGAGGAGAGTGAAAAAGTTGGCTTAAAACTCAACGTTCAGAAAACTAAGATCATGGCATCTGGTCCCATCACTTCATAGCAAATAGATGGGGAAACAACGGAAACAGTGACAGACTTTATTTTTTGGGGCTCTAAAATCACTTCAGATGGTGATTGCAACCATAAAATTAAAAGATGCTAGCTTCTTGTAAAAAAAGTTATATCCAACCTGGACAGCATATTTAAAAGCAGAGACATTACTTTGCCAACAAAGTCTGTCTAGTCAAAGCTATGGTTTTTCCAGTAGTCATGTATGGATGTGAGAATTGGACTATAAAGAAAGCTGAGCGCCAAAGAATTGATGCTTTTGAACTGTGGTGTTGGAGAAGACTCTTGAGAGTCCCTTGGACTGCAAGGAGCTCCAACCAGTCCATCCTAAAGGAAATCAGTCCTGAATATTCATTGGAAGGACTGATACTGAAGCTGAAACTCCAGTACTATGGCCACCTGATGGGAAGAACTGACTCATTTGAAAAGACCCTGATCCTAGGAAAGATTGAAGGCTGGAGGAGAAGGGGACGACAGAGGGTGAGATGGTTGGATGGCATCACTGACTCAATGTACATGAGTTTGGGTAAACTCTGGGAGTTGGTGATGGACAGGTAGGCCTGGTGTACTGCAGTTCATGGGGTTGCAAAGAGCTGGACACAACTGAGTGAACTGAACTGAACATCTAAGTGATATCATATGATATTTGTCTTTTTCTGTCTGACTTACTTCACTTAGTATGATAATCTCTAGGTCTGTCTCTGTTGCTGCAAATTCTGTTATTTCATTCTTTCTTTATGGCTGAGTAGTATTCCATTGTGTATATGTATGTGTGTGTGTAGATATATATATACACCACAGAGTTTTCATCCATTCATTTGTTGATGGACATTTAGATTTGTTTCATGTCTTGACTGTTGTAAATATTGCTGCTATGAACATTGAGGAGCATGTGTCTTTTCAAATTCAAGTTTTCTCCAAAACAGATGCCAAGGAGTGGGATTGCTAGATCATATGGTAACTCTGTTTTTAGTTTTTTAGGGAACTTCCATACTGTTCTCCACAGTGGCTGCACCAATTTACATTCTTACCAACAGTGTAAGAAGGTTCTCTTTTCTACATACCCTCTTCAGTGTTTGTTATTGGTAGACTTTTTTGAAAGGTTTTATTTATTTTTGTATTTATTTTTGACCTGTGCACACTGCTATATTTTATTTATTTTTGTCTGTGCTTGGTCTTTGCTGCTGCACATGGGCTTTTTCTAGTTGCATAGAGTGGGGTTACTCTCTACGTGTGGTGCATGGGCTTCTCATTGTGGTGACTTCTCTGGTTGCAGAGCACAGGCTCTAGGCATGTGATCTTCAGTAGTTGCAGAATGCAGCCTTAGTAGTTGTGACTTGCTGGCTCTAGGGCATGTGGGCTTCAGTAGTTGCAGAACAGGGGCTCATTAGCTGTGGCTTGTGGGCCCTAGAGCATGCAGGCTTCATAGTTGTGGCATTTGGGCTTCTCATTGCGGTGGCTTCTTTTGTTGCAGAGCACGGTCTCTAGGGTGAGTGCGCTTCTTTAGTTGTGGCACGCAGGCTCAGTAGTTGTGGGATACGGGCTCAGTTGCTCTGCAGGATGTGGAATCTTCTTGGACCAGAGATTGAACATGTGTCCCCTGCATTGTCAGATGGATTCTTATCCACAACACCACCAGCCATCTGGATGTTCTCTTTGGAGAAATTAGACTAAAACTTCTTAAAAGTGATCAGGCTGCATTGCAATTAAGTAAGAGTATTTATTCACCAAGCTCATCTCATTTCTATTTACATTCCTTCTTCAAGATAGGCAAAGAAGGTTTTCCAAGACTAGTTAATTAAATTTCATACTAGCTTTTAAGCTCTTGAAGTCAGGAATTGAATATCCATTTTATATTTTCTCAAGGTACTGAGGAGGATTCTTGGAATTGAGCTCCAGTTAAATGTAAATAAATCAGAGTGTGAATCCAGGTTACTGTTTGGGATTATAGTTTAAATGTTTTAATAATTGTAATTTTCCTTTATTGGAGTCTGGTTCTTTCTAGTCTAAAATTGTAATATTACTTGGAATTTTAGTCTGAAAGTTTCTTTTAGTTTAAAAGAAACCAGGCTTCAGATAAGGGAAATTATGAATATTAGTCCATTTAAATTAGACCCATAACATTAACCTGATTTAATTCTCTCCCCCCACCCCAACACCTCCCAGGAATGAGTACTTGGTGTGAAACTTTTTTAAGGTTCCAGTGAAAATTCTGCTGAACCATTGAGGAGAACCATAAATAGATCCATGGTCAGAACTCCACAGTCTGTTCTTTGAAATCTAGCCAAGGGAAATAATTCAAAAGAAGAAAGAAAAATGTAAGAACTTCATTGTAGCATTGCTTACAATATAAAATAAATATGAAACCATTCACAGATCCAAAAACATGTCCAAGTGAATTATGGCATATCTTGGACAGCTATAAATCAAGTATGAATATTATTTAGTAACATTGAAATATGGAAGAATACTTTAAGTTTTTATCAAATATTTTAATATTAAAATGTGCAGAACACTTGTGTTCCCTTTATCACAATTTGATGAAAATAAATGTATGTATATAGGAAATAGCACAGTGATTTTAAAAAAGTGTATTAGAGATGTAGGTACATTTTAGAATTTTCCTTTCATGTTACAATATCACACATCAATAAACATTATTTCATTTTGATAAAAATGTCAAAATTATAAGACAATGAGAATATCATTGATGAGGTTCACGATTAGCTTTACTGGTATACATTTTGGGTAATGTAATGTCTTCCTTACACTGGAATCATTTGGTTTTGGCATCATTCTTCTAGAATAAACACCCAGATTTTATTCTTTTCTAAATTATTTTCAGGATAATATTTGAGGTGAGCTTTCCTTCAGTTCAGTTCAGTAGCTCAGTCATGTTCAACTCTTTGCGACCCCATGAATTGCAGCACGCCAGGCCTCCCTGTCCAACACCAACTCCCAGAGTTTACCCAAACTCATGTCCATTGAGTCAGTGGTGCCATCAGCCACCTCATCCTCTGTCGTCCCCTTCTCCTCCTGCCCCCAATCCTTCCCAGCATCAGGGTCTTTTCCAATGAGTCAGTTCTTCGCATGAGGTGGCCAAAGTATTGGAGTTTCAGATGCAGCATCAGTCCTTCCAATGAACACCCAGGACTGATCTCCTTTAGGATGGACTGGTTGGATCTCCTTGCAGTCCAAGGGACTCTCAAGAGTCTTCTCCAACACCACAGTTCAAAAGCATCAATTCTTCAGTGCTCAGCTTTCTATATAGCCCAACTCTCACATCCATACATGACTACTGGAAAAACCATAGCCTTGACTAGACGGACTTTTGTTGGCAAATTAATGTCTCTGCTTTTTAATATGCTGTCTAGGTTGGTCATAACCTTCCTTCCAAGGAGTAAGCGTCTTTTAATTTCATAGCTGCAATCACCATCAGTTTGGCATAAAATCTTCCTTAAGGAATATCTTTGATCAAAGCATAATACTTGGTGATGCAACATCTGGTGTGCCTGTCTAGGACCAAGGTCCAAAGCTCTCACCATCACTATGCTTTTAACCAGTCCAGTGAACATGGAAAAGGTGTTTAATTTCTCTGGGGTTGGTCCCTTCAAGTGTCAGATGACCTTCTCAGACTATGATCTTTCAAGATCTATTAATCATTGAATATAAATTTTAATTTCAAATTTACTTTCTTAATTTCATGCTTTTTTTAGATAACCTATTTGAGTTCTGGAATTAGTCTTGATTTTTTTTTTTAGACAAGTTTAATAGAGTCCTGATTCTGGGAAGAGATTCCTGAAAAGTCAGATTAAAATCCTAATGTTTTTGACATTTCATCTTTACTTTTGCTTCTTTGGAGTGGTTCGACTTTTGGATTCAAATAAGGGGTTTCCTGTGTCCCAACCATTGTGCTGTCTGTATCTCTAGTGAGATGATTCACAATTTTGAGTGTACATCAAAATCCCCTGGAGGGCTTATTAAAACACAGATTGCCAGGCTTCAGCCTCAGAGTTTCTGGTTCAGAAAACATGGGGATCAGACCTGAGTCTTCAGTTCTAATAAATTCCAGCTGATGGCAATTATACTGGTATGGGGCCCGCACTTGGAGGACTACTGCTCTCAAGAAATACTTGTATAGTAGCACAAGGAGGCATGTAGAAGAATGGGCATGCTGTTATGAATTGCAAAGTGTTAGAAACCACTTCAGTGACTAACAGGTGAATGGTCAAATGAACTGTGGTTATATTCACTCTGTGGTATTTTATATAGCAGGTAAAAAGAGTGAGGTAGATATCACTGTGCCATTGTATAGTGGTTAGGAGTGCTAGCTCTGGAGTCAGATTGTCTGTGTTTGGAAACAACTCTTCAACATTGAAGATAATGAAGACTCTGCATTATGATTTTAATTTAATATGTTGGAGTCATTTTACTTTACTCATAAAATAATTTTTAAAGGGAATGATGCCTTTAGCTATGCTCCTAATTTGAAGTGGATCTGCACTTGTTGAGTTCATTAGAATCAGATCAATGAAGTCAGAGTCTTGGGCAAATAATCATGAGGTCAGGGGTGACAGGGTTGACAATAAATATTCTGACAAATGTGTGTTTTTATTTTTAACAAGCATTCATGATCTCAAGGTTGTAAGTCAAAGTCCTGGGCTTTACGAAAGTTCTTTGCCTTTCATAACAAACAGACTAACAATTTAAAATGCATATTGTCAAGATTCAAAATAATTACAGATTTATTTGACCTTTTAATTACTAGAATTTTAATACTTACCCTCCCTCTTACCTATCAAAAAAGAGGCTAATTGTTAATTCATTGCTTTGGATTCAGAAAGCACTTTAACCTGAAGGTTTCTGCTATTGAAGCTGAAGTCTTCTTTCTAAAATTTTTTATTTTATGTTGGAATATAGTTGATTTACAATGCTGTGTTAGTTTCAGGTGTACAGCAAACTGATTTTGCTATACATGTTCATATATCTGTTCTTTTTCAGATTCTTTTCCCACATAGGTTATTACATACTCTTGAGTACAGTTCCCTGTGCTACACAGTAGTCCTTGTTGATCATCTGTTTTATATACAGCAGTGTGTATATGTTAATCCCCATCTTTTAATTTATCCCTACCTTTTCCCGTTGTGTGTGTGTGCCAAGTGGTTCAGTAGTGGGACTCTTTGTGACCTCATGGACTGTAGCCTGCCAGGCTCCTCTGTCCATGGGATTCTCCAGGCAAGAATATTGTGATGGATTACCATGCCCTTCTCCAGGGGATCTTCCCAACCCAGGGATAGAACCTGCATCTCTTATTGTCTCCTGCGTCAGCAGATGGGTTCTTTACCACTAACGCCACCTGGGAAGTCCCCTTTTCCCTTTGGTGACCATAAATTTGTTTTGTAAGTCTGTGAGTCTATTTCTGTTTTGTAAATAAGTTCATTTGTATCAATTTTTAGGTTCCATACATAAGTGATATCATATGATATTTGTATTTCTCCTGTCTGACTTATTTTACTTTGTATGATAATCTCTAAATCAATCCATGTTGATGCAAATGGCATTATTTCATTCTTTTTTAATGGCTGAATAATATTATGTATATGTACCACATCTTCTTTATCCATTGATCTGTTGATGGTTATTTAGGTTGCTTCTATGTCTTGGCTATTGTAAATAGTGCTGCAGTGAACACTGGGGTGCATATATCTTTTTGTTTATGGTTTTCTCTGGATATATGCCCGGGAGTGGGATTGCTGGATCATATGGTAGCTCTAGCTGTAGTTTTTTAAGGAACCTCCAAACTGTCTTCATAGTGGTTGCACCAATTACATTCCCACCAACAGTGCATGAGGGTTTCATTTTCTTCATATCCTTTCCCACATTTGTTGCTTGCAGATTTTTTATTTTTTTATTTTTTCAGATTTTTAAATGATGGCCATTCAGACTGGTGTGAGGTGATACCTCATTGTAGCTCTGATTTGCCTTTCTCTGATAATTAGCGATGTTGAGAAGCTGATGTCTTCTTGTCTCAAGTTAATTTTGATCAAGAGTAACGTTAAATATTTGGGGCTATGATTTTTTTTTAATAAATTTATTTATTTTAGTTGGGGGCTAATTACTTTACAATATTGTAGTGGTTTTTGCCATACATTGACATGAATCAGCCATGGGTTTACATGTGTTCCCCATCCTGAACCCCCCTCCCACCTCCCTCCCCATCCCATCCCTCTGGGTCATCCCGTTGCCCCAGCCCTGAGCATTTGTCTCATGCATAGAACATGGAATGGTGTTCTGTTTCACATATGATAATATACATGTTTCAATGCTATTGTCCCAGAACGTCCCACCCTCACCTTCTCCCTCAGAGTCCATAAGACTGTTCTATGCATCTGTGTCTCTTATTCTGTCTCGCATATAGGGTTACCATTACCATCTTTCAAATTCCATATACATGCATTAGTATACTGTATTGGTGTTTTTCTTTCTGGCTTACTTCACTCTGTATAACGGGCTCCAGTTTCATCCATCTCAATAGATTTTTAATTCTACTTTGGCTACAAGCTGTGTGACTGTGGAAGCTCATTTCTTGCCTCTGTGCTTCAGTTTCTTCACCTGTGACATGATGCTACCAGAACCTCCCTCAAGGGGTTGCTATGAGGATTAAATTAGAGAATAGGTTCCCAGGTGGCACAGTGGTAAAGAATCCACTTGCCAATGCAAGATATGCAGGAGACACAGACTCGATCCCTGGGTCAGGAAGATCCCCTGGAGTAGGAAATGTTAACCCACTCCAGTATTCTTGCCTGGAAAACTCCATGGGCAGAGGAGCCTGGCAGGCTACAGTCCATGGAGTCGCAAAGAATTGGACATGACTGAGTGACTGGGCACATATCAGTATTAAGAACAATATTTGACTCAAAGCTAGTATTATTAAACATGGAAAGGATGCTTTAAGGCATAGTGAGTGAAAAAAAAATCAAGTTGTAGAAGAATGTATCCGGTATAATACTGTTTATGTAAAAATGCTCAAAACAATTCTGAATGCTTTTCATGGGTCAATGTACATGCATGCAAACACAAAAAACAAGATCTGGAAAAATGTTTTGGAAATTGATGTCAGTGCTCATCTCTGGAGAGGGGAGGGAGGAACTGGATTACCTGGAATGTGGGCAAGGGGACTTTAGCTTTTTTAATAATGTTATTTTAATTTTTACATGATAGATTTATTTGATAATATTTATGCAGTTAAAAATTACTAAGACAACCTATTTGTCTCAGAGAAAGCTACCTAATGGGTTTATTAAGGATTACAAAAGTAATTCACAATTTGAATTCAAACTGAAGAAAGGAAATGATTGTTACATTATCTTAATAAAACTGAAATTTTTGTTTTTTTAAAATTTTGAGTAATAATTCAGACCTACTGTTAACATTTATTTATTTAATTTGCTAATGAAAACAATAATCTGAAATTTGTTTTCAGACTTTTTTTCCTCTTAAAATGTTTTAAAATTTTTTCAACTTTGAAAAAGTGCATTTTTAATTCCCCAAGTAAGTTGCTTGCTATTAGTAGTTTGGCAGAAGTGATACAATTATTTTCTTTTGTACTGTATTTATTCACAGCCAGAATCAATTGGCATAAATCAACACTGTCTCTTTTACAGTTTTTAATAGTTTATGTCAATTTGTTAAATTATGAAAGGCATTTTGATCTACTAGCTCCACTAATGAATTATGCATCAATCAGTTTTCATCTTGGTTAATATCTAAGATATATTGGCAAATTCTCAGTTATAGACCATAGACCTGCACTGAAATATTATGCTTTCTCTACTTCTCTTTCCAGGTAGGAGAACAAACTGATAAAAATGTATGTCTGAGAATCACAGTAGGGATACAGCATTGATTAAGCAAATAATTTATGCATGCTGTTAAGAGCCAGGAGAGGCTACAGATAGATAGGGGAACTTTTAAAATAGTGGCTGTCAAGCTTTAGTTTGCATCAGAATCTCCAAGGGTCTCTTTAAAATGCAGATTCCTGGATCCTATTTCCAGAGAGAGAACCAGAGGATTCTGATGCAGGTGGATTATGGGCTGTACGTTGAGAAGCATTGCTGGAGCCCCACGGTTAGTTACTGCTGCTGCTCCCACGTGCTAGTTTCAAGGGCTGCCCTGGTCCAAAACATAACCTGTTTCTTCTTCACCTTCCCAGAGATTAGGAAAACATCTATTAAATATAAAGAACATAAAGAATACATTTGACTAGATGGAATGACAGGTGCTCACAGCATGAGAAGCACATTCAAATCCTTTGCTGTGCTTATAGCAGTAACTCGATTTTACTTTACTGAGGTCTTGCCCTGTCATTGCCGTTTTTGATGAATACGTGTCTACAAAGTATTATTCTTGAGATTTGTTTTCTACTTCATTTTTCTTTGATTTTTTTCCTGGGGAAAGATTCAGGACACAGTTAAGGTGCATCTTTTGCCTCCCTCTGCTCTTCCTCTTCTCTTCCTTACTTCTGCAGAGAAGCTGGACACTCTGGTGGTTGTGGGAGGCTAGTGGATTATTAAAACTGGGGCCCATCCCCCAAGGACCCCTTCACTTGCCAGCCAAGCTAACTACCTTTCTCCTCCCATGGCTGTATCTCCCGAAATTGTTGAGATCACATCTACATGTACCAAGAAAGTGATTTATCCCTCCTGAATGAAACGAGATCTTCCCCCAAATCTCCTTGGCCTACTAAATGTTCACGTACAATAATCAACACAGCGATTCTGTGTATTAATAAGAAACTAGAACGAAAATTCAGAGGGTTCAGTGGACAGGCAGTCCACTACTCTCAGGGTGGGCCTTGGGCTGCCTATGTTTTTCCAGATACTCATGGGTTGTGTGAGCCCTCTGTGAATGCTGACTACTGACTTGCTCGGCAAAAGTCAGATGGCTTATTTCTGTTTGGTGACAGTTTATCTTTTCTACCTTTTAGGAAACAGTGCTAAGGACCCTGCTGCTGAGTCTGTGTCCCTTCATTCTATTTCTCTAATGAGTCTCCAGCCTCAGGGGTTGCTGTGAAGAAGGTGCTGCTGGACCACTGAGCTGAGGAGCTGTGCACGAGGGTCTCAGGAGGAGGGCACGCCCCCTGCTCTGCAGCAGCACTGGGGCTCTGTCTGTGCTCCATTTGTGCTGGACAGTCTCAGCCCAGGTAGTCAGCTTCAGGGGTCAGCAAGCCATGTCTGGGGAGCATGAGAAGAACTGAGCTCCCATCCAGCGGTAGGCTTGTCCAGCAGCCACAGGGAGGGACGGGAAGAATCCATGTGGCCCAAAGCAAACAAAGCTAGGGGTTTATCCTGAGTTTTAACTTGAGAAGACAACAGACCTTCTATAGATCAGTCACCCAAGAGAGAAGGTCCAGAGGAAGGAGTGGACTCAGAGCGATTCCCTTCTGCTCTTTGGGATTTGTGCAACTTGCATCACCCAGCAGCATCCAGCGGTCCCCACAACTGAGAAGTGTAAGTCTGCTTTCCCTTTTTCTCCCTACCTAGTGGGCAAAAAGTCTGCCCCGTGTGTTTCTGTTCCCTCAGCCTCTGCCTGTAGCCTGCTGCAGGACTGAGGCACATAAACAGGAATAGAAGAGCAGATGAGCCTGAGGTTTTCCGCAGGGGGCAGTAGCAGCAAGGGAGTAACCAGGGAGGAGTGTATCCAGGAGAGGTGGGAGGTGCACTTTCTAAAATTTCTCCTGGGAGACAGACCAGCACAGGAGTTTTCTTTTTACAAAGAAGCACTTCCAGGAGATTCCCAAGTTTCTTCATGGTTTTAATCAACAATTAAAATGGCTTTGTAATTCACTGGGGCTGCTACTTATAGCTGTGAACACTTTGCTTCAGGGGATGCCCAGCACATCACAGGCATCCAGCGGTCAGATAAGGTTAGACATTTTAGATGGGTGTAAACCCACTCCAGTACTCTTGCCTGGAAAATCCCATGGACAGAGGAGCCTGGTAGGCTGCAGTCCATGGGGTCGCTGAGAGTCAGACACAACTGAGCGACTTCATTTTCACTTTTCACTTTCAAGCATTGGAGAAGGAAATGGCAACCCACTCCAGTGTTCTTGCCTGGAGAATCCCAGGGACGGCAGAGCCTGGTGGGCTGCCATCTATGGGTTGTACAGAGTTGGACATGACTGAAGCGACTTAGCAGCAGCAGCAGGAATGGGCAGACTGGCTCCAGAGCCCTGGCCATACTCCCCTGTCTCCAGTTAGTGTCTGAAGTGCACCTGGTCAGATCGGGCTTTTCCCAGTTGCTCCCAGTAGGAGTCCCTAAGATCCTCTTCCAAGATGGAGCCTCAGGCCAGCTGATTTTCCAAGCCTGGCTTGCAGAGGAATGTCCATAGCTTCTGTCTAAGAGCCTGGAATAGTCTTATTAATAACAATGACAACTGTAAGTAACATTTATGGAGCACTTTGTATATACCAGGAATTTTATAAACTCTTAATAAAAATCCTCACAGCAGTAAAAAGTACAGCAACAAAGATTGGGATACATGCACCTCTTTCAATTACAGTTTTCTTAGGGTATATGCCCAGCAGTGGGATTATTGGGTCCTGTGGTAGTTTTATTGCCTAGTCTTTTTAAGGAGTCTCCCTACTGTTCTCCATAGTGGCTGTATCAATTTACATTCCACCAGCAGTGCCAGAGGGTTCCCTTTTTTCCACATCCTCTCCTGTATTTATTGTTTGTAGATTTTTTTAATGATGGCCATTCTGAACGGAAAAACAGAAAAACATCTGTTTCTGCTTTATTGACTATGCCAAAGCCTTTGACTGTGTGAATCACTATAAACTGCGGAAAATTCTTAAAGAGATGGGAATACCAGACCACCTGACCTGTCTCTTGAGAAACCTGTATGCAAGTCAGGAAGCAAGAGTTAGAACTGGACATGAAACAACAGACTGCTTCCAAATAGGAAAAGGAGTACATCAAGGCTGTATATTGTCACCCTGCTTATTTAACTTATATGCAGAGTACATCATGAGAAACGTTGGGCTGGAAGAAGCACAAGCTGGAATCAAGATTGCCAGGAGAAATATCAATAACCTCAGATATGCAGATGACATCACCCTTATGGCAGAAGTGAAGAAGAACTAAAGAGCCTCTTGATGAAAGTGAAAGAGGAGAGTGAAAAAGTTGGCTTAAAGCTCAACATTCAGAAAACTAAGATCATGGCATCTGGTTCCATCATTTCATGGGAAATAGATGGGGAAACAGTGGAAACAGTGGCTGACTTTACTTTTTTGGGTTCCAAAATCACTGCAGATGGTGACTGCAGCCATTCAATTAAAAGACGCTTACTCCTTGGAAAGAAAGTTATGACCAACCTAGACAGCATGTTAAAAAGCAGAGACATTACTTTGCCAACAAAGGTCCATCTAGTCAAGGCTATGGTTTTTCCAGTCGTCATGTATGGATGTGAGAGTTGGACTGTGAAGAAAGCTGAGCGCTGAAGAATTGATGCTTTTGAACTGTAGTGTTGGAGAAGACTCTTGAGAGTCCCTTGGACTGCAAGGAGATCCAACCAGTCCATCTGAAAGGAAATCAGTCCTGAATGTTCATTGGAAGGACTGATGTTGAAGCTGAAACTCCAATACTTTGGCCACCTGATGCGAAGAGTTGACTCATTTGAAAAGACCCTCATGCTGGGAAGGATTGGGGGCAGGAGGAGAAGGGGACGACAGAGGATGAGATGGCTGGATGGCATCACCGACTTGATGGACATGAGTTTGAGTAAACTCTGGGAGTTGGTGATGGACAGGGAGGCCTGGCATGCTACGATTCATGGGGTCACAAAGAGTTGGACACAACTGAGAGACTGAACTGAACTGATTCTGACTAGTGTGAAGGGATACCTCATTGTATTTTGATTTGCATTTCTCTAATAAAGAGCGCTGTTGAGCATCTTTTCATGTGTTTGTTGGCCATCTGTATGTCTTCTTGGGAGAAATGTCTGTTTAGGTCTTCTGCCCAGTTTTTGACTGGGTTGTTTGTTTTTCTGGTATTGAGCTGCATGAGCTGTTTGTATATTTTGGAGACTAATCCTTTGTCAGATGTTTTGTTTGCATTTTCTCCCATTCTGAAGGTTGCTTTTTAATCTTGTTTGTTGTTTCCTTTGCGGTGCAAAAGGTTTTAAGTTCAAGTCTCATTTGTCTACTTGTGTTTTTATTTCCATTACTCTAGGACCCGGGTCAAAGAGGCTCTTGCTGTGATGTATGTCAAAGAGGGTACTGCCTATGTTTTCCTCTAAAAGCTTTATAGTTTCTGGCATTACATTTAAATCTTTAATCAATTTTGCATTTATTTTTGCGTACGGTGTTAGAAAGTGTTCTAGTTTCATTCTTTTACATGTAGTTGTCCAGTTTTCTCAGTATAACTTATCGAAGATACTATGCTTTGTCCATTGTATATTTTTGCCTCCTTTGTCAAAGACAAGGTGCCCATGGGTGAGTGGGCATGGAATTAACCTAGATGTCCATCAACAGATGAATGTATACAGAATTTGTGGTCATATAAACAATAGAATATTTCTCAGGTATAAGAAAGACTCGTTTGAGTCAGTCCTAATCAGGTGAATGAACTTAGAGCCTATTATACAGAGTGAAGTAAGTCAGAACGAGAAAGACAAATACTGTATATTAATGCATGTGTATGGAATCTAGAGAGATGGTACTGATAAACCTATCTGCAGGGCAGCAATGAAGATGCAGACATAGAGAACAGACTTGTGGACCCAGAGGGAGAAGGAGAGGGTGGGAAAGAATAGTATGGAATTATATACATTACCTTATGTAAAATAGACAGCAAGCAAAAATTTGCTGTGTGACACAGGGAGCTCAACTTGGTGTTCTGTGACAACCTAGAGGAGTGGAATGGGGAGGGAGATGGGATGGGGATTCAGGAGGGATGAGACAAATGTATACCTGTGGCTGATTCATGTTGATGTATGGCAGAAGCCAATACAATATTGTAAAGCAATTATCCACCGATAAAAATAAAATGCTCATTACTGATGCACAAGATAGGCATTAGCAATCCCACTTTCAGATAAGGGCAACATAGCTTAGGGAATGTAAGTTACCTACCCAAGGTCATGGGGCTGGTGGCTGATAATGTGTGACTCAAGTTGGTGTGTTGAATCATCATGCAATGCAGCTCATGGCTTTCTTTTTAATACCACAAAGATGGTCACACCTGTCAGGACTGAGGGAGGTCTTGGGTGGTGGCATCACCTGACTGGGCCATATGTTTTATAGTCAAGACAGACCTGATGAAAATTCTAACTCTATCAGTAGTTGTGTGACTTAAGTGTTACTTGACCTCTTGGAAGCTCAGTTTCCTCTTCTGTAACCTGGGTCTAATTATACCTACCTCATGCTGGGTGATTTTGAGATCAAAAAAGATCAAGCTGGGTTTCTTAAATTTCATACCTTTATGATTTTTTCCAATTTCTTAAAATTTGCCATAGGTTGACTTAAAGAAAAACAAATAATTGAAAAAGGAAACCATGTTACCACCATGAATGAAAAGCCATAAATGGAATGTAACTAAAAATCCATAATTGTTTTAGGTAGAATTAATTTTTTTTGTATCTTTAAAATGACCCATGATTAAAACCAGAAGCACATATGCCATAGAAAATACCGAAATGCTGTTTATAAAGTGCCTAGATCAGAGCTCAGCACAGAGTAGGTGATCAGTAAACGGTAGCCATTCTCCTCCTGCCCATCTCCTTTCTTCTTGTCCCTCTTTTGGTGCCCATTCTCATCCCTGTCCCTGCCGCATTGCTCCAGTCTGCACAGCTGCACCTCTGCCTTTGTTTCCTCTCAGAACATTATGCAACTGGCACTATGCCATTCTCTTTGGCCTGTTTGGAAGAGGTTCTGACTATGTCTACCTTTTGTATACCTCTCTATGCAGAGAGGGAGACCCTCCAGGAGGAAGGGCTGCCGTGAGGAGATAGCCTTGGCCCCTTGATGATGTGGCATGTGGGACACTGAGCATGACCTACGGCCTGGCTGCTTGCTGCTGTTCTGGCCCTTAAAATTCATCCTGACTCTTGTACACCGAGGTACCCAGCTACCCTTAAGAGACTAGTCTAAGTCACTACTTTTCCAAAAATCAGTTCAAAAAGGAAGAAATGATCTATGAAGTGATTATGAAGTTGGATTTTTCTTCAGTAAGTTTTAAAAAAATTATTTTAATTCACATACAATAAAATCCATATTTTGATGTATAGTTATATGAGATTTGATAGATGGAGTCCTGTAGTCATCACCACAATCAAGATATGGAATAGTTTGATCATTCACACTGCCCCCCAAAAGTCCCTCATGTTACCCCTTGGTAGTTATATCCTGCCCCCATCTTCAACCTTTGGCAATCACTGATTGTTTTCATGCCTTTAGTTTTGCCTTTTCAAGAATTTCATATAAACAAAATCACACAATACATAGTTTTTCTTGAATATTCCTTGTTTCACTTAGCGTGATGCATTTGAGATTCATCCATGTCATTACTTCTATCAATAGTCTGTTTTGTTGTTGAATAGTATTCCCTTGTTATGCTATACCACAACTTTTAAAATCGAACTGTAGTTGATATATTGTGTTAGTTTCAGGTGTATTCCATTATAGGTAATTGCAAGATACTGAATATAGTCCTCTGTGCTATATAGTAAATCCTTGTTGTTTATCTATTTTATATGTAGTAGTGTGTATCTGTTAATCTCATATCCCTAGTTTATCCCTTCCCCCAACTTTCCCCTTTGGTAACCATAGGTTCGTTTTCTATGTCTATGAGTCTGTTTCTGTTTTGCATATAGATTCATTTGTATTATTAGAGTCCACATATAAGTGGTATCATATAATATTTGTCTTTCTCTATCCTATGTACTTCACTCAGTGTGATTATCTCTAGATCTATTTCCATCCATGTTGCTGCAAATGGCAGGCATGATTTCATTCTTTTTCGTGGCTGAATGGCTGAGTAATATTTCATTGTGTGTATATGTATGTGTGTGTGTATATACACACACATATATATATCACCTCTTCCTTATCCATTCATCTGTTGAGGGACATTTAAGTTGCTTCTGTGTCTTATCAGTATCAGTTTAGCCGCTCAGTTGTGTCCGACTCTGCGACCCCATGGACTGCAGCATGCCAGGCCTCCCTGTCCATTACCAATTACCAGTGTTTACTCAAAGTCATGTCCATTGAATTGGTGATGCCATCCAACAATCTCATCCTCTGTGTTGTCCCCTTCTCCTCCTGCCTTCAATCTTTCCCAGGATCAGGATCTTTTCAAATGAGTCAGTTCTTCACATCAGGTGCCCAAAGTATTGGAGTTTCAGCTTCAACATCAGTCCTTCCAATGAATATTCAGGACTGATTTCCTTTAGGAAATCAGGTTGGATCTCCTTGCAGTCCAAGGGACTCTCAAGAATCGGCTCCAACACCACAGTTCAAAAACATCAATTCTTCTGTGCTCAGCTTTCTTTATAGTCCGACTCTCATATCCATACATGACCACTGGAAAAACTTGACTAGATGGACCTTTGTTGGCAAAGTAATGTCTCTGCTTTTTAATATGCTGTCTAGATTGGTCATAACTTTTCTTCCAAGAAGCAAGCAGTTTTTAATTTCATGGCTGCAGTCACCATCTGCAGTGATTTTGGAGCCCCCCAGAATAAAGTCTGTCACTGTTTCCATTGTTTCCCCATCTATTTGCTATGAAGTGCTGAGACCAGATGCCGTGATCTTAGTTTTCTGAATGTTGAGCTTTAAGCAAACTTTTTCACTCTCCTCTTTCACTTTCTTCAAGGGGCTGTTTGGTTCTTCACTTTCTGCCATAAAGGTGGTGTCATCTGCATATCTGAGGGTATTGATATGTCTGCTCATGGAAGACATATGAGGTTATGTTCCATGTCTTAACTGTTATAAATAGTGCTGCTATGAACATTGAGGTGCATGTATCTTTTTGAATTAAAGTTTTCATCCTTTCCTGATATATGCCCCGGAGTGGGATTGCCAGATCATACGGTAGCTCTACTTTTAGTTTTGTAAGGAAACTTCACACTGTTTTTTATAATGGCTGCACCAATTTACATTCCTACCAACAGTGTAGGTGGGTTCCTTTTTCTCCACACCCTTTCCAGGATCTGTTATTTGTAGATTTTTTTTTATGATAGCCACTCTGATTGGTATGGGGTGTTACTTCATTGTCACTGTGATTTGCATTTCTCTAATAACTAGTAGTGTTGAAGATCTTTTTATGAGCATGTTGTTCATCTATATGTCTTCTTTGGAGAAATAACGTGTTAATGCCTAGCTTTTTGTCCATTTTTTGGCTGGGTTTGAGGTGGTTTTTTGCGTTGTTTGAGCAGTTTGTATATTTTGGAAATTAATCCATTGTCAGTTTCATCATTTGTAAGTATCTTCTCCCATCCTGTAGGTTGCCTTTTCATTTTGTTTATGGCTTCCTTTGCTGTGCAAAACCTTATAAATTTGATTAGGTCCCATTTGTTTACTTTTACTTTTAGTTCTTTCACTTTAGGATGCTGATCTAAAAAAAGGTATTGCTACAATTTATATCAGAATGTTTTGCCTATATTCTCTTCTAGAAGTTTTATGGTATCAGGTCTAACAGTTAAGTCTTTAAGTCATTTTGACTGTATTTTTGTCTGTGCTGTGAGGGAGTGTTTTTACGGCTGTCCAGCTGTCCCAGCACCACTTGCTGCTGAAGAGATTGTCTTTTCTCCATTGTATATTCTTGCTTCCTTTGTTGAAGATTAATTGACTGTAAGTGCATGAGTTTATTTCTGGGCTCTCTATTCCATTCCATTGATCTATATGTCTGTTTTTGTGCCAACACCACACTGTATTGATTACTGTAGCTTTGTATTATTGTCTGAAGTCTGGGAGAGTTATGCCTCCAGCTTTGTTAGTTTTCCTCAGGATTGCTTTGGCAGTCCTGGGTCTTTTGTGATTTCATATAAATTTTTTTATTATTTTTTTATAGCTCTGTTTGCCACAATTTTAAAACCCATTTCCCAGTTGAGGGACATTTGGAATGTTTCCAGATTATGGTGATTACAAATAAAACTGCTGTAAACATTCACACACACGTTTTTGTGTGAACACAACTTTTAATTTCACTTTGATAAACCTAGGAGTGAGACTGCTGAGTTATATATTAGGTGTATGTCCAACTTTATGGAAAAGTACCAATTTTCCAGTTGTTGTAGCATTTAACATTCCCACCAGCAGTGTATGAGAGTTTAATTCCTCCACATCCTTGTAAACACTTGGCATGATCACGTTTTGTCGCTGCTGTTTTTGTTAGATTTTAGGTATTGTAACATGTATGTAGAAGAATACCTTTGTTTCTAAAAATTGAAATACAATTCACATACCATAAAGCATCTTTTTAAAGTACAGAATTCAATGGTGTTCATCCAAAAGTAAGAAACCATCACCACTAATTCTATAACATTTCCATCACTCCAGAAAGAAACCCCATACCTATTGGCAATCACTTCCACTCCCCTCTATCTACAGGCTCTAGATACCATTACTCTTCTTTATGTTTCCATGGATTTGCCTGTTTGGGACATTTCATATAAGTGGAACTGTACATACCTTTCACAGCTGGTTCCTTTTACTGAGCATAATGTTTTCAAGTTTCATCCACGTTGTAACATACGATTCATTCCTTTTTGTGGCTAATACAGTTGGTTTTCCTTATTCACAGTAGTTCTAGTCTATGAAGTCACTGCAAATAATGAATTAGCAGATATTCAACCCTTGGTTCTAGGAGAAATATATACATATGTATCACATAGATTATAATTTTAAATCTGAAAAGTAACTCATTATGGTAGATTCTAATTTCTTTCTTTCTCTCTCTTTTTCTTTCTCTTTCTGTCTCCCTGGGATAGGAGATTCAGAAGTGTAAGGTAACTTCTTGATGCTGCCTCACTAACAGGTACCAGGCCAGGTAGGAATACAAATCCTGTCAAGCTGGCCCCAGAGCCAGAGATTCCTGCTCTGCACTGTGCTACCCCTAACTGGCTTGTCCACTGGGCACTTCTGCATGAGGCTGAAAAGAGCAGGCAGAGTCACCTTCCCCATCTCAGCTGGACTTGAGCACTGCAGGAGGCTCAAATTTTTGCTGCTCTGCACTGGTTGGTCAGTTCTAAACCTTGATGAAAGTCACAAAGGAAGCCAAACTACTAGCAGCAAGTTTGTTGGTGAAGCTGCAGTTGGGGCAAGACAACTTGGTTGTAATGACAGGTTGGTGCCATGGTTATGCCTGCAGTCAGAGGGCTGAGGTCCAGTTTTGTCATTTGTCAGCTGTGAATGTCTTGGCAATGCACTTCACTTACCTGAACCCCAATTTTTTCACCTACTACAGAGCAATGATGACAACAGCTAGCTTTTCATCATCTTGTATCACAGTGGGATTCATCTCCACTCAGGCAGCAACTTCTTTTTCTGCTTTGCTGAAGGCAGAAATAGTAGCTTTATGGGCTCTGAGCTCTATTCTTTCTGGAAATTCATGGACTCCCAGCCTATTTTGTAGATGCACGACTCCTAGCAAGTGGCCACCTTAGTTGTGTGGTGTGTCATAAAAGCCTCACGAAGTATAATTTTGAAGAGTTAGTAATGAACATGAGCTGAGAAAGTAAGCAGCCCTGATCGAGAAGAGAGGGATGAGGGAAATGCACATAGTGGGGGTGAAGAAAAGTTTGGATACTTTTTATTAGGAAAGATGAAATATATGTAAAAGCTCATTTCTCAAGTGTGGGAGAGCTTGGTAGGACTATTTAGGAGGAAAAGCTATGTTTTTGACATAGGAGAAATTACTGGGCTCTTTCATATGTCTATATGGGAAAGGTCACTTATAAGAAGCTTTGTTTGTGGTTATGTTTTCTTGGTAGAAATAGAATACTTGGACCAGTAGAGTTAGGAGAACCTGTGCTGGTCAGCATGATATTTGGCGATGTGGGGATGAGTCAGGAGGAGCAAGGAGAGCGTTCAGAAAGAGAAAAACAAATATCGTATATCAACGCATATACATGGAATCTAGAAAGATGGTACTGATGAACCTGTTTGCAGAGCAGCAATGGAGAGGCAGATGTAGTGAACAGACTTAGGAACACCGCAAGGGGCAGGAAGGAGAGGGCCAGATGAATGGAGAGAGTAGCATGGGAGAATATATACTACCATATGTAAAATAGAGAGGCAGTGGAAATTTGCTCTATGACTCAAGGAACTCATACTGATTCTCGGTAACAACCTAGAGGAGTGGGAAAGGTTGGGAAATGAGAGGGAGGTTCAAGAAGGAGGGGACATATGTACACCTATGGCTAACTCATATTGATGTATGGCAGAAATGAAACCAATATTGTAAGGCAATTATCCTTCAATTATAAATTAAAAAAAAAAGAACAGTGTTGAGGTAGCAACCACAAGAGTGAGACAGAAACTAGTGTGGAACTTGGGGGATGTTTGCACAGAGGACAATATACCTTATCTGTTCATCTGGGAAGGGTGATGAGTTGTGCAGAGAAGGTGATGTGCTGAGGCAGTGTGCTAGAGTCATCATGAGCATGGTAGCTGCCTGTTGTCTCTCCCATGCCTGGTCCAAAAGAGTAAAAAGAATGGAAAGAACCCAAGTGTTTGTGAACCTGCCATCAGATTCCTCCCAGAAGGGAAGAAAGACCCAGAGGGAAGGAAGTAGGGAGTTGTTATCAGGGACTCCATGACAGGAAGAACCCCTGGGGATATTCACTTCCCCAATCACCAGTAGCAAACCTGGCACTTTCCCAAGATTTAGAATCAAAACCAGCATTGGTAGTTAACAACATCAAATAATGTTAGGGAAGAAATTCAGCTGGGTTTGTCCATGGTCCATAAAGGCATGGGCTGGGACATCCACCTCTGGGATGTGCCGAGGCAATGGGGAAAGATGAGGAGCCAGGGAAGCAGTAGGATGGGGATGAATCCTGTGGCATCATGGCACTGCGGTAACTCAGGGGAGGGTGAGCAGGACCCAGAGGAAGCTCGCTGGAACAGGCTCTGCTCTTTGCCAGGCTCAAGTACCGTGCAGTGCAAGTATTAACTATAGGAGAGAAAGAAAAAAGTCCAGGAACCAGAAAAATCACAGCTATCAGCACACATGACATTAGGCCTCTCTGCTTTTGGAAAGGGTACATATTTGTACATGGGAGGAAGGCACTTAATGAAAGAAGATTGGGAAATAGCAGGAAATTAAAAATCACACTAGAAGTAGGGTGAGGATCCCACTGCTCTTTGCTGAAGTCTTCAGTAAACAGCGGCTGGGTAGATGATAGATGAAGAAGGCACTCAACTCCCACCCATGGTGTCTTTAGTGTAGTCAGTGGTATACAAAAATGATGCGGGCTGCAGCAGGAACTGAGGGCATAGTAAGTCCTTCTGCAAGGCGAAAGGAAGCAATCTAGACGAGAGTGCCTCAGCAAAACTCTCTAATCATTTTGGTGGTTTGCAATTGTTCTTGGGGAACAGATATTAGAAACATCAGTATAGAAGTGAGAGGCTTGTAAAGACCTGGATTCAAGGTCTCCATCTGTGACCTTAAGCCAGTTCTTAAAATTCTTAAGTCTCAGTTTCTGAATTTTAAAATAGAAGTTACAATAACTGTCTCACTCATCTCATTGGCAGTGGAAAAGATCAAATTAAATAAGGTATGTGAAATTGCTTGTTAAACTGAAACAATCTGCATTTTAATTTTTTTAGTTGTATCATGGCTTTTAAACATTTTTATTATAAGAGCAATAACTTCAGATGACTTGGGTGCCATGTTATCAAGGCCAAGTGTAAGTAGTGCCTTCCAAGAGCATAGTTTCAGTTAATTCTTAATTATATCTATCATTAACATTCTTCTTCCAGGGGCACATCTGGCTTTGGGAAACAGATTTGTATTTGTTGGTATTGATAAACTTGTATTGGAATTCTGAAAATGCCACATCACTGAGACAAAAAGCAAAAGCTCCATTGGAGCCTGTTTCCTCCTATATTTAACTTGGGGAAGAGGATCACAATTATTGTAAAGTATGTAAACCTCAAAAATATTTTTACATTATCTCACCTGGAGTGAAGTTAGGCAATAAAGTAATGGTGTCTTGAAAGAAACTTTAGACTTGAGATACTGAATGAGTTACAAAATAAGTTCAGTCCAGAATCAGAGCCTGGGAATAAGATTCAACTTATTTCAGGAAATTCAACTCTGTTTCATGTTTGAAAGGATTAGTCACCTTGTGCTACAACAGAGTTATCCCTTCCTTGCAATTAGTTACAACCCTGCATTTCAAGGGGCTTAACATTAAACTCAGTATGTCAGCAAATTTGGAAAACTCAGCAGTGGCCACAGGACTGGAAAAGGTCAGTTTTCATTCCAATCCCAAAGAAAGGCAATGCCAAAGAATGCTCAAAATACCACACAATTGCACTCATCTCACACATTAGTAAAGTAATGCTTAAAATTCTCCAAGCCAGGCTTCAGCAATACATGAACCGTGACCTTCCAGATGTTCAAGCTGGTTTTAGAAAAGGTAGAGGAACCAGAGATCAAATTGCCAACATCCGCTGGATCATTGAAAAAGCAAGCGAGTTCCAGAAAAACATCTATTTCTGCTTTATTGATTATGCCAAAGCCTTTGACTGTGTGGATCACAACAAACTGTGGAAAATTGTTAAAGAAATAGGAATACCAGACCACCTGACCTGCCTCCTGAGAAATCTGTATGCAGGTCAGAAAGCAACAGTTTGAACTGGACATGGAACAACAGACTGGTTCCAAATAGGAAAAGGAGTACGTCAAGGCTGTATATTGTCACCCTGCTTATTTAACTTCTATGCAGAGTACATCATGAGAAATGCTGGACTGGATGAAGCACAAACTGGAATCAAGATTGCAGGGACAAATATCAATAACCTCAGCTATGCAGATGACACCACCCTTATGGCAGAAAGTGAAGAAGAACAAGAGTCTCTTGATGAAACTGAAAGAGGAGAGTGAAAAAGTTGGCTTAAAACTCAACGTTCAGAAAACTAAGATCATGGCATCTAGTCTCATCACTTCATAGCAAATAGATGGGGAAACAATGGAAACAGTGACAGACTTTATTTTTGGGGGCTCTAAAATCACTTCAGATGGTGATGGCAACCATAAAATTAAAAGATGCTAGCTTCTTGGAAGAAAAGTTATATCCAACCTGGACAGCATATTAAAAAGCAGAGACATTACTTTGCCAACAAAGTCTGTCTGGTCAAAGCTATGGTTTTTCCAGTAGTCATGTATGGATGTGAGAATTGGACTATAAAGAAATCTGAGCGCCAAAGAATTGATGCTTTTGAACTGTGGTGTTGGAGAAGACTCTGAGAGTCCCTTGGATTGCAAGGAGATCCAACCAGTCCATCCTAAAGGAGATCAGGCCTGGGTGTTCATTGAAAGGACTGATGTTGAAGCTGAAACTCCAATACTTTGGCCACCTGATGTGAAGAACTGACTCATTTGAAAAGACCCTGATGCTGGGAAAGATTGAGGGCAGGAGGAGAAGGGGACAACAGAGGATGAGATGGTTGGATGGTATCACCGACTCAATGGACATGAGTTTAGGTAAACTCCAGGAGTTGGTGATGGACAGGGAGGCCTGGCGTGCTGCAGTTCATGGGGTTGCAAAAAGTCAGACATGACTGAGTGACTGAACTGAACTAAATATTAAACTGGGACATTCTCTGTAAGAACATGAAAGCTTTGTAAGGAGAAAAATTTTGATAATGAGATGCTGACATCACTCATTCTTGGGGCAAGATATTTCAGTCAGGATCATCTCTCTAATCAGGATAGCAAAGTGTACAATTTTTAGTTGTGGGAAAGAATGATACAAATTTCTTACTAAGTCTGAAAGTATTAGGACACAGGAAAGGATTTTGCAGCCCCAAATGCTTTGCGACTTATGGATGAAATCTTCTGATGAGATGCAGAACTGGCAGTTACAAAATACATAGTGCTGGAAATGGATTCACTTATTCATTCATCCTATAGATTTATTAAGTATCTATATCCCAAGCACTTTGGTAGCCTCTATAGGGGATATAAATTATCATGAGATATAACTTCTATGCTCAAGATGTTTATAGGCTGTGTATTCTTGCTCTGGGTTACATTTTCATGGTCTTAAGCACATGTAAGGATTTTTTTTTTTAACAAATTAAGGTGAAATTCACCTAACATAAAATGAACCATTTTAAAGTGAACAACCCAGTGCTATTTAGTACATAGACGCTATAGTATAACCATCATCTCTATGTAGTTCCAAAACACTTCAATCACTCCAAAGTAAAACCTCATCTTAGTGAGCAGTTACTCCCTCCCTGCTTTCCCCCATCCTCCCTTCTACTCTGTCTGTCTCTTTGTATTTACCTACTGTGAGTACTTCATATGAATGGAATCAAACAATACGTGAGTTTCCATGCCTGGCTTTTTTGGCTTAATGTAATGTTTTCAAGGTTCATCCACATTGTTGTTGCCTGTTCCAGTATTTTGCTTTTTTTAAAAAAAAACAGCTGAACAGTATTCTATTATATGGATATAATACAATTTATCCATCCATTTGTTGGTGGATATTTGGCTGTTTCTATTTTCAGTTATTGTGAATAGTGGTACAGTGAATATTTGTGTGTAAGTACTTGTTTGAGTACAAGTATTCAAGTCTTTTGGGTATATATCTAGGAGTAGAATTGCTGAGTCATATAATTCTATAGTTACATTTTTGAGGAGCTGTCAAACGGTCTTCCACAGTAGCTGCATCATTTTAGATTTCTACAGCAATGCACAAGGGTTCCCATCTCCATACCCTAGCTAAACTTGCTATCCTTGTTATTTTTGACATTTTTGATTATAGCCATCCTTGTGGGCATGAAGTGGTATCTCACTGTGGTTTTGATTTGTGCTTTTCTAATGAATAATCTAGCTCAGAGTGTAAGAATCCATCTGCAATGTGAGAGTCCCTGGTTCTATTCCTGGGTTGGGAAGATCCACTGGAGAAGGGATAGGCTTCCCACTCCAGTATTCTTCAGCTTCCCTGGTGACTCAGCTGGTAAAGAATCCACCTGCAATGTGGAAGACCTGGCTTTGATCCCTGGGTTGGGAAGATCCCCTGGAGAATGGAAGGGCTACCCACTCCAGTATTCTGGCCTGGAAAATTTCATGGACTGTATAGTCCATGGGGTTGCAAACAGTCGGACATCACTGAACAACTTTCACTTTCAATGAATAATCGTGCTAGCATCTTTTCATGTGACATTAAGTATTTTTACTAATGTTAGATAACCAAGCTGAGTAATGATGCCAGGTCATCTGAAAGGCATGATCAACTTTGTCCCTGGAAGGGAATGGGGCATGAGATCATAGAACAAAGGAATGGTGAGTTTTGAGAGGAGGAGGAGCGGGGAAGAGAAGGCCAGGCCTGGTCGTAGCTGGAGTTTGGGGGAGGGGAGTTGTATAAGAGCATTTGGGAGAGGAGATACCTAGGCAGTAAGGGGATGGACTGAGGGCTTTGTGTATTGGTGAGGTTGGATTAATGGCAAGATAGCTTGAGTAATCCCAGGGAGATAAATGTGATGGTAGGACCAGCCTTCTTATTTCACAGTTTCTCTAAGAGTGACTGCTATGCTGATGAATAAATGACCTACAGTGTTCAGGGAGAAGAAGCAGAACTATGGCCTGGTCATCAGAAAACCACTATGGCTGGGATCACAGGTGAAAGCAGCCTTTATCTGAGATAAGAAAGGTGAGAGCGCCTTGAGAAAATCAAGATTCTCACCAGTTTGGGGAGTAGTGAAAGCCTTGTCTTTAAAACCAAAATTTTGTGGTAAGTAGAATGAACTAATCTTTTAAGGATTATATTTATTTATCCATTTAATTGGAGTATGCTTGCTTTACAATGTTATGTTAGTTTCTGCTGTACAGCACAATGAATCAGTCACATGTGTAAATATGTCCCCTCTTCCTTAGATTTTCTTTCCATTCATGTCACCACAGAGTATTGAGTAGAGTCCCCTGTGCTATACAGTGTGTTTTCATTAGTTATTTAATTTATACATAGTAGTGTATACGTGTCAATCCCAGTCTCTCAATCCATCCCACCCCCCTCAGCCCCCCTTGGTATCCATACATTTGTTCTCTATATCTGTGTCTCTGCCTGCTTTGCAAATAAGTTCCTCTCTATCATTTTTTTTAAATGAAGAATTCTTGGCTATTGTTTTGGAATACATATTTGTGTTTTCATATTTATCTGTCATCTCAAAAAAACCCATTCTCATCCATAAAATTGCTCTGGAGCCAATTTCTGGAAATAGGATTTAAACTCCCTTAAGGGATACTTCTGCTCAGTGAATGATAATCCTGAGCCTTGACCTGGAAAGGTCAGGCTTCCTCTTGACTCAGTTCACACCTCTTCCGGTCTCTATGCAAAATGAGAGCTGTGCTGAGTGTTGTAGAATGTTGGCTGTAATGACTCTGACGATCAGGCTGAGCATCCTCTGTGGCTCCTTTCCATCCTTATCATTTGCTGAAACTGCTCTCCCAAAAGGGAATGATAGCTTCTTAATTGCCAGGTCCAGAGGCCTTTTCTTAGTTCTTACTTCACCTATTTAGCCTAGTTACCATTTATCGATCACTTTCTATATAGCCGGCACATTGCTAAGTACTTTCTGTGTTTGTAGCGTGGTTGTAAATTTAATTTACTGCATAACTTGTGTATTTAGAGGAAAATGTAATATCTTTATTTTATCTCTAAGAGGTTTGGTCTTCTTTTCAAGCCCCAACTCACTGAGGAAAATGATTTAGCTATTCAAATCCATCTCAAACATGGTCCAATTAAATAGTTCCCTTAGGTGGCATGGAGAATTTATTGGATTAAAATGCTCAGTTTTTTCAAGAACCTCTCCCTCTCTCTTGTTTCTTTTCTAAAGTGTTGTTTAGGGATTTGCAGGGAGGGAGCAGCTTTTCACAACTGAAGGGTAACATGGAGGAACTGGGGTCCTTAGGGAAGACTTCCTTCTCTCTTCTGGTCTCCTGGTCAATGTCCCTTGTGCACCGGGGTGCTGTTGGCTCTGCTGACAGGCGGCTGAAGTCTGTGGCTGTGCTCTCTTGCTCTGAGCATGCTGTGGTCCTGCTCCCTGGCTAACTTCACTCTAGCTGATTGAGAGACTCCTCTGAGATCTGCTGAATCTTTTGGCCTCAGCTCAGGAGGTCTGCATTGGAGACCTTCACCACCACCAGGGAGCTAATCCTTGAATAGTTTCCAAGGCAGAATCTCAGTTGTTGGAGAAACCTACCAAAGTGTGAGAGTGTTAGTTGCTCAGCTGTGTCCAACTCTTGTGACCCCATGGGCTCTAGCCCAGCAGGATCCTCTGTCTGTGAAATTCTGCAGGCAAGATTACTGGAGTGGGTAGCCAATCCCTTCTCCAGGGCATCTTCCTGACCCACAGATGGAACCCAGGTCTCCTGCATTGCAGGCAGATTCTTTACCGTCTGAGCCACCAAAGCAACATGGAATTCCAGAGCAGTTTGGGAAAGCTGAATCTTTTCCTCAGTACTAACCTCATTCATCAGATGCATCTCTCCCTCTCTGGCCAAAAGCCCAGAATGAGGAGCCCTGCAGCATGCATCTCCCCACTTTGGTCACCTACTTCCCTCCAGCTTCTTCTTCCCACAATCCTCTGGGGCTGGAGTGAGGTTGGTCACTTCCTCGTCCACTTCTGATCTGGACACCATTTACATAAAATGAGGGTCTAGTCCTGAAATTGCTTCTGTGCCTACAGTCTTATTGCTGAATCCTAGTTTTGCACATCAGGAGTTGAATATTACCTCAGTCTTACTTTTGTATCCCTTCAGTCACAAACCCTCACCTGCAACAAATCCCATCCATCAGATGAATGTGTTGGGGTCTCTGTAGTCTTGCCTCTAAAGCATGGTCTACACAGCAGAGTGTCAGGAGTGTGGATATCGATGCCACGTAGTCTTACTGAACCAGAATCTGGACTGGAGCAAAATCTTCAGGTGATCAGTGTGAACGTCAAAATTTGAAATGCAGTTGACTAGAACAAATGCCATGTTGTCAAAAAGAATCAATCCTTGGTTGTGTCTGACTCTTTGTGACCCCATGGACTGTAGCCCGCCAGGATGTTATCAAAGACAAAAGAAAAAACTCTTCAATAAATTTGAAACATTTTTCTGTTGCATATGTATCATTTAGTAATAATTTTATTTAGTCACATCTCATCAACCGTCTAATGTAACCACAACAGTCCTGGAAGGTGGCTATAATTCTCTCCATCTTATGGTATGGCGAACAGGCTCAGAAAAGTTAAGTGACGTGCTGGTGACCTAACGCAAGTGGGCCAGGACGCCAGGTCTGAGCCTGGTCTGTCTGACTTCTCAGCTCATGTTCTCAAGCAGGCTACGCCATCCCACTGGATTGTTCACCACACTCCTCTTAACATCTTCTCCCCATGTTTGTCACTAAACATGATCTCCTCTTTTACCCACCTTTTAAAATATTTATTTATTTGGCTATGCTGAGTCTTAGTTGTGGCATGCAGGCTCTTTGATCTTCATTGAGGCATGTGGAATGTTGAGTTGTGGCGTTTGAACTCTTAGTTGAGGAATGTGGGATCTAGTTCTCTGACCAGGGATGGAACCCGGGCCCCCTGCCTTGGGAGCACTCAGTCTTAGCCACTGGACCACCAGGGAAGTCCCTCTCACCCCTTTGTTTTCCCTTTTGCCTGCTTGAGAGTTCCCTGGCTGTTCTCTTCGGTGTCTGGATTTTCTTAGTATTGAATTGTTTGGCTGCTGGATTTCTGACCCCTGCCTGCTCTACAGTGTTCTAGGCTGTATCTCTCATTTATAAGTATTCATGTCTCCTTAGCTCCTGTCTGTTTGTACCATGCAAGAATGAATATTGGGCGATCTTCTGGATTCTTGCTCTGTGGTGACAAGGAAAGCATAAATAAGGAAGATGTGTCTTCAGCTGGCCTCCAAGGTGGGTCTTATTGGAAAGTGGAGAGAGAGTAGAGAGTCTTACAGATAAGAATTTGAAGAGAAAAGTTTAAGAAGTAAGAATATGAATGTTGGGGCGAGGATAATTTCTTGCTGTCTGCCTGGCTAGGATCTGATGTCATGATGGATTTCGCTGATCAGGTGCACTTCTTTATCCTTTATCACCTGTCTGGTTGTTGACTCACTTCCTACCGAGAACTTTGACTTCAGTATATTCTTTGTTCTTCGAGTCTCAGCTTCCTACCTTCGAATTCCTTTATTTACCATCATCACCAGACTCTCTGAGGAACAGCCCAATCTTTCATTCTTTGTGATATCTTAATTTTTTCCTGGTCCCTTTCTTTCCATTCTGATCATCAGTTCTATAATTTGGGCTCGTATATTTGGTTATTTATGATAATTTAGTAAGTGGCCTTTCTGTCTCCTGCCTTTTCATCTCGAAACTGGACTACATATTATGAAATTCCTGGGCCTGGTTCAGGGCAGTTACATTTCAAAAGTGGGTAAAATATCTATCCATTTCTTGTTCTAAAGTTTTCAATTTTGCACTACTAAATAAAAGGGTAGAGCTCAATTCCTTAATGTTACATGCTTAAGGTCTTCCCAAATCCAGCTTCACTGCGTCACGCCTCATAACGTGTGCCAATGTGGGCTCTCCATTTAAGATACACTTCCTTGAACAGTGTTCCTTCAGCATTTCAAGCATGTGCCTACTTTTCTTCACTGAAATCTCCTCGAATGGCCCTCCACCTACTCCAATCATGCTCATCTTTTTAATTTTTAATTAAAAACTTTTATTTTTATTAGAATATGGTTGCATTACAAAGTTGTATTAGTTTCTGCTGTATAATGGTGTAAATCAGCTATATGTATACATATATTCCCCTCCCTCTTGGCCCTCCCTCTCACAACCTCTCCCCTCAACCCCCAATGCCATCTGTCCAGGTCACCACAGAGCACTGAGCTGAGCACCCTGTGCTATTCAGCAGGTTCCCACTAGCTATCTGTTTCTCACATGGCAGTGCACATAGGTCAGTCCCAATCTCCCAAGTCACCCTGCTCCTCACCCCTTGTCCACATGTCTGTTCCCTATGTCAGCGACTCTATTTCTGACCTGTGAATAGGTTTATTTGAACCATTTTTATAGGTTCCACATACATGTGTTAATATATGATATTTATTTTTCTCTTTCTGAATTACTTCACTCAGTTCGACAGACTCTAGGTCCATCCATGTCTCTACAAATGACCCAGTTTGGTTCCTTTCTATGCCCACCTTTTTAAGGCTCAACAGAAGACTTTTCTCTCCCGTGAATCTCCCCATAGTCATCCCACAGCAGAGATACAGAAGATTGCACAATATTAAGGGTCTAATGCAGAGTTTCCAATCATGGTATTATTGACTTGTTGGGAAAGATAATTCTTTGTTGTAGGGGGCTGTCCTTTGCATCATAAGATGCTTAGCTCTGTCTCTTGTCTCTACCCCAGATGCCAACAACACACCTTTCCTTATTTCTAACAACCAAAAATATCCTAGACTTTACCAAGTGTCCCCTGGGGAAGGAGAGACTCAAAATCATTCCCCAAATGAGAGACACTGGTCTAATATAATGAAAGAAGATCTGAACCAATGGAGCGATCAGTATTTGCAGAAGAGTTAGAGATAGGAGCTATTTTCTGGGACACAAAAGTCATGTCACAGGATGTCTTCTAATTGATTTAGAATATTGAGTTGGAGGACACCATTATAAATATGCTTATATTCTGTATGAGCCTCAAACTCTGTAGTCTCATTCCCTTTGTATGGCTGCAACAGCCTTTAGAAAGAAAAATATGTCTTGTCCATGCCTACTTCTACCTTGTAGTATCTTTGTTATGTTTTTTAAGCTTAAAAATTGTCCACCTTTTGCATTTGAAATGACTAAAAGAGAAGTTACAATGAATATGCTGAGCATTCCTTGGAGAATATCTATTTGGTTCAGAATCTAAAGTAAGAAAAATGAGAATGCTTAAATGGAGGTCTGAATTCAGCATGTCTGTAATTCAGAGATACAGTAAAGAACAAAACTGAAACTTAATATATAGATCTTTGCAGAGATGCTTTCATAACTCCCTACATTTATTCCAAGTACACATACTGCTGATTCAATTCAAACTTCTTTCTAAATCAATTTTTGATATTAAGAATTGGCTTTAATACCATTACTTTCAAAATCAAAATCCTAATTTTAAATTGGATTTTTAAAAATTCCTGAAATAGTGCAGAGCTTTTGGATTATAGGAATGAATTAGTAATTATTGTGATTGTACAAAATTTATCCAGTTGGTTTACATCCCTGGAAGAAATAGGATGTATGGACATGGCAAAGTATTAGTAGTAACAACAAATGGAACACCAACTGAACTGTAGGGACATGGACCCTAGAATTGATTGGATAGATAACCACTCTACCAACACCATATCTATTCTTAGTCTTTGTTTTCTAGACTCTAAGGAAGATAAGACTAGTAGAGGCCATTTTGTAAATGATAAAAATAGAAGATTTGATAACTTGTTATCTTTTGCCTAATCCTAAAGGAGAATTCAGTTTAATGGCTTGGGGTCCAATAAGCCTCTTCCTACAGTCTCCAAGACCCCTCAGTGTGTGTATTCGGTGCTTTGACTGCTTTTTTAAGCCATTAAGACCCCTTTCAACAAAGACAGACAATACAATACTGCTCTTTTATATCTGGTACTTCCAGTTGAACAAATGGATAGGTAGTTGAGCTATAGAAATGATTTCAAAGAACTTATTGTTGGGAAAAATCCTATCCTCTAGTTTTCATGTTTCTAGTCATTCATTCTTCAGTGGGTATTTACTGAGATCTAGGGACTTGGGATTCAGCAGTGAATAAAATAGAGAAATCTTTGGGGAGATTGCATTCTATTTCAAGAAGCAACATCTGACTCCAAGAAAGAAAAATAATGGGAAGGTAACTTCTAGCCTTCTCTCTATCACTCTCACTCAGTCCCCACCCCCGCCATCTGGTCCTTGAGACTGGGAAATTGGGTGTGCTGCTGCTGCTGCTGCTAGGTCGCTTCAGTCGTGTCCGACTCTCTGCGACCCCATAGATGGCAGCTCACCAGGCTCCCCCGTCCCTGGGATTCTCCAGGCAAGAACACTGGAGTGGGTTGCCATTTCCTTCTCCAAAGCAGGAAAGTGAAAAGTGAAAGTGAAGTCGCTCAGTCGTGTCTGACTCCTAGCGACCCCATGGACTGCAGCCTACCAAGCTCCTCCATCCATGGGATTTTCCAGGCAAGAGTACTGGAGTGAGGTGCCATTGCCATGATCAAGTCTCCCTTCTCTCTTTCTGAAGCATGTCTTGCTGCTCCTTCCAGTAGAGTGCTCCCCTTGGAGCGCATGTCTCTGTGCTTTGGGGTGGGTAATTCAATGCTCAGGTAAAGTAGGCAAAGCCCAGCTGTGACTGTAGACCCAAGTTGTCTCATCCATATCAGTAATCAAGCTGGTCAGGAATCAGACTGACTTGTTGATCTTCCATTATTTTAGTGTCTTTTTCTTTTTCTCAGAAGTCAGAGAGGAGAAAGAGGTGATTACTTATCAGCCTCAAACTTTCTGCACCCACCCTCTCAGTCAGTATCGTAAATATTATTAAGCATGAGCAACAGCTCTGCTATTGGTGACCCATGAGGGAGCTTTTAGGGAGGATCTAGCCCCATTAGGGGACAACAACCCTTTTACTGCTGTGTTCAAGCAGGTGACAAGTTCTTAGAATGCTTCATCTCATGGGGTCCTTCTGGCCAGGAGTTCTTATCATGTACTCACTGTAAAAAAGTCAGCTAGCACTTCCTCTGGGTCCCAGGCTGTTGTGTAGCATATCAGAGCATGTCAGCCTGATGCATTCATTTATTTAACAAAAATTTGTTGAGCATCCTTCATGTTCTAGACACTGGTTTTTCCCCTGGGGGTGGGCAGTGAACAAGACAGATGGAACTTTGCTCTCAAGGGGATGTTACTCTAGTTGGAAAGACAGACAATAAGTAAATATGTTTATAAGCAAGATAATCTCGGATAGTGATAAGGGCACTTAAGAAAACAAAGCGAGGATGCACATTTGAGAATGGTAGGGTTGGAGGGTGAATAAGTGCTATTGGTGCATTTGCCATGTGCTGGCCCTGTGTGTCTGGCATTTGCCCTCCCACAGCCCACACCTGGGACTCTTCAAAGCTCTGCCTTTGTTGCTGGAGCCACTTCCTGGGCAGGCGAGAGAGCTAGGAGTGCTGGGAGCTTCTGTTCACATTACCGTCCTCCAGCCAGATTTACCCAATGACTGACTGACCGGTACGGGAGTGAGCAAGCCCAGCTCCCTTGCAACTCATCCAGGCAAACTCTCAGGCCTAACTGACCCCAGAGCTCCCATGGGATCAGGCTGAGGCTGGGCCTCTGCCTCAATTCATTCCCTCGCCTGGCTTGTCCTGACGTTTCATCCTGCGTCCCTGCGCCTCCCTCCCTCACTGGTTTCCCCGGATGGTGCATCCTTAATAAACCACCCGCACATGAATCCACAGCTCAGGGTTTGCTTCTGGGATACTTAACCCAGGAAGTGGAGAAGCAATCCTGTTTAGAGGGTGAGCAAGGAAGGCCTCCTTGAGGGATGCCTTCTGAGCCCAGAGCCAAGTAACCAGAACTGATCCATCATGAGACAGTCTGGGTACGAGCTTTGGGTGTTTGAGGAACAGAAAAGAAGCCAGTGTGATTTCAGAGTGAGTGAGGAAGAGAGTGGCAGGAGAAGTACCCCCACCCCTCGCCTGCCTCGGGAGCTAGAGGCTGGCCTGCAGCTGATACAACCATCCTCTTCACTAGCTGGCAGTGGCAGGCGTTAGGGGAGGTGTAGCAACCTTTTCTCCTCCAATATGCCCAAACAATCTACGGAATGAGGCCTAAAATTGGGAAAACCCACCTGAAAGCTATTGACCCTAAGGAGAATTGAGGCCAGCTTGTGTTTTGCTGAAGCAGTGCTTGGACAGCATCTTCACTGTGTGAGAGGTGCTTGCCGTGATCAAATACATCCAACAACTAGAGGGCGACGGAGATCCTGGGAGGATCTAGCTCAGTTTCTGGACTTGGTACTTCAAGAGAAGAAAGGCATCACAGCAGTGTCTGGTAAGAGATTGATAGGATAACAATTCCCATGTCTTGGATCTCCTTTCATTTTAAATGTAACTGTGTATCAAGATGCTTCATAAAGTGTATGAGTGTAACCCTGGCCAGGGCAGTGAAAGCAGGTGATGTTTGCCTTCTGGCAAATGAACCAGCCTGTAAAGTTGGGGTCAAGACAACTGTACTGTGTGTCTTGGATGAGAAAGAGAAAATGCCTTTCTAAGGGAAAAGCAGGAAGGAAGTAGGCTCTTTTTGTATGCTTGAGCCTCACTGGAAATTGGTTAATAAGGATGCTCTAAAGCCTCAAAGCAGGAGCCCAGCTCACTTAGGACTTGGCCACGAAGGCCCCTGCACTTTAAATTTTCATCTCCTGCCAAACCCTTCTTGGCTGACTTAATCACTCAACCAACTGGCAACAGTGGTGTTCTCTTATTTTCAATAAGAGAAGAAACAGCATATAAAAGGGAAAAGTACCTTACTGATTAAAAAAGGAGACCAAGTAACTGGCTTTATTTACCCCACAGCTTAAGGGCTCTGTGCTATAGGGAACCCAACAATTTGTAGGGTCTTTGAATGAGATACCAAACCTATTGCACTACACTCCAAAAGTAATACGAGAGAACTTTGCTTTATTGACCTTCTGAGGTTGATACCAGCAGGAAAATAGAGGGATGTTATTTTCCCTTGGTTGCTGTTGTTCAGTCACTAAGTCCTGTCCAGCTCTTTGCGAACCCATGGACTGCAGTGCACCAGGCTTCCTAGTCCTTCACTACTCCCAGAGTTTGCTCAGATTCATGTTCATTGAGTTGGTCATGCTATCTAATCATTTCATCCTCTGCCACCCTCTTCTCCTTTTGCCTTCAATCTTTCCTAGCATCAGGGTCTCTTCCAGTGAGTCAGCTCTTCGCATCAGGTGACCAAAGGACTGGAGCTTCAGCTTTAGCATCCGTCCTTCCAATGAATATTCAGGGTTGATTTCCTTTAGGGTTGACTGGTTTGATCTCCTTGCAGTCCAAGGGATTCTCAAGAGTCTTCTCAAGCACCACAATTTGAAAGTATCAGTTCTTTTGTGTTCAACTTTTATATAGTCCAATACTCACACCCATACATGACTACTGGAAAAACCATAGCTTTGACTCTATGTACCTTTGTTTGCAAAGCAATGTCTTTACTTTTTAATATGCTGTCTACTTTTGTCATAGCATTCCTTCCAAGGAGCAATTGTCTTTTAATTTCATGACTGCAGTTACCATTCACAGTGATTTGGAGCCCAAGAAAATAAAGTCAGTCACAGTTTCCATTGCTTCTCCATCTGTTTTCCATGAAATGATTGAACTGGATGCCATAATCCTAGATTAGTTTTAATGTTGACTTTTAAGCCAGCTTTTTCACTCTTATCAAGAGGCTTATTAGTTCCTCTTCACTTTTTTCTATTAAAGTGGTACCATCTGCATATCTGAGATTGTTGGTATTTCTGCTGGCAGTCTTGATTCCAGCTTGTGATTCATCCAGCCTGGCTTTTCACATGATGTACTCTGCAAATAAGTTAAATAAGCAGCGTGATGATACACAGCCATGTTGTACTCCTTTCCCAACTTTGAACCAGTCAGTTGTTCCATGTCTGGTGCTAACTATTACTTTTTTGACCCACACACAGTTTTCTCAGGAGACAGGTAAGGTGGTCTGGTATTCCCATTTCTTTAAGAATTTCCCACAGTTTGTTGTGATCTACACAGGCAAAGGCCTTAGTGTAATCAATGAAGCAGATGTTTTTCTGGAATTCCCTTGTTTTTTCTGCGGTCCAACAGATGTTGGCAATTTGATCTCTGGTTCCTCTGCTTTTTCTAAACCATGCTTGTCCTTGGTTCACTTACTGATGAAGCCTAGCTTGAAGGATTTTGAGCATAAACTTACTAGCATGCTAAATGGGTGCAATTGTAGGATAGTTTGTACATTCTTTGGCACTTCCCTTCTTTGGGATTGGAATGAAAATCAACCTTTTCCAGTCCTGTGGCCACTGCTGAATTTTCCAAATTTGCTGACATACTGAGTACAACGCTTTAACAGCATCATCTTTTAGGATTTGAAATAGCTCAGCTGGAATTCCATCACTTACACTAGCCTTGTTTGTAGTAATGCTTCTTAAGGGCCACTTGACTTTAGACTCCAGGATATCTGACTCTAGGTGAGTTATCACACCATTGTGGTTATCTGGGTTATTAAGATCTTTTTTGTATAGTTCCTCTGTATATTCTTGCCACCTCTTTTTAATCTCTTCTGCTTCTGATAGGTCTTTACCATTGCTGTCCTTTATGGGGCCCATCCTTGCATGAAATGTTCCTTGATACCTCCAACTTTCTTGGAGAGATCTTTAGTCTTTCCCATTTTATTGTTTTTCTCTACTTCTTTGCACTGTTCATTTACAAAGGCCATCTTATCTCTTCTGCTATTCTCCAGAACTCTGCATTCAGTGGGTATATCTTTCCCTTTCTCCCTTGTTCTTTGCTTCTCTTCTTTCCTCAGCTGTGTGTAAAGCCTCCTCAGATAACCACTTTGCCTTCTTGCATTTCTTTTTGTTTTGTATGGTTTTGGTCACTGACTCCTATACCATGTTATACACCTCCATCCATAGTTCTCAGGAACTCTGTCTACCAGATCTGATATTTTGAATCATTTCATCACCTGCAGTGTATAATCATAAGTGATTTGATTTAGATCATACTTGAATTGCCTAGTGGTTTTCCCTACTTTCTTCCATTTAAGCCTGAATTTTGCAGCAAGGAGCTGATGATATGAACCATAGTCAGCTCCAGGTCTTGTTTTTGCTGAGTGTATAGAGCTTCTCCATCTTTGGCTGCAAAGAATATAGTCAATCTGATTTCAGTATTGACCATCTGGTGATGTCCATGTGTAGAGTCATGTCTTGTGTTGTTGGAAAAGTGTGTTTGCTATGAGCAGTGTGTTCTCTTGACAAAGGTCTGTTAGTCTTTGACCTTCATTTTGTACTCCAAAGCCAAACTTGCCTGGTTCTCCAGGTATCTCTTGACTGCCTACTTTTGCATTCCAATCTCCTGTGATGAAAGGACATATTTTTTTCATGTTACTCCTAGAAGGTCTTGTAAGTCTAGAGGATGAAATCCATATTGCATCAGAAGTGCAGAACTCTTCTTTAATCTACATCCATGGTTTCTATTCAGCTGGGAGTGTTACACATTGTATTATGTGCTGTCCATAACTGTACCAGAGAAAAGTCAGGATGCATGTGTGTCTTGAGGGGAGAAGTAGGCAGGAGGGCAGAGAGAAGTGAAGGCTAGTCATGAGACATGCCTGACAGGAGTCCCATCCTGGATGGGTTCAAGTCCACCATGTCACCATTCTTTAGATTTACCAGTGAATTTTGTTATTCTTCCTTTATGTACCTGATTGTTCTCTCTCACCCATATAAGGTGGGGGGGCTTGCCTGGTGGCTCAGCGGTAAAGAATCTGCCTGCAGTGCAGGAGACACAGGAGACACAAGTTCGATTCCTGGGGTAGGAAGATGCCCTGGAGGAGGAAATGGCAACCCACTGCAGTATTCTTGCCTGGAAAATCCGATGGACAGAAGAGTCTAGTGGACTATAGCCCATGGGATCGCAAGAGTCGTACACGATTGAGCAACTGAGTGTGCGCACATGTGTGTGTGCATATACACACACATAAGAGGCAAGAAAAAGGACAGAAAATGGGGGTTGGGTGGGGCAGAGGTCATTTTCTATCATATTTCATGGTACTGACTGCTGCTACACTCTCTTTGCCTTACCATTTGGGGCAGGTAAATAAGCTGATAAAATACTAACCTTGGTAATTAAATATTTGCATTACAGAAATTCTAAACCTTCAGTCCCATAGATCATTCTTTCATTATTATAAAATAAATAGCTGTTAATTTTAAGAAATCGAGTAGATTGACATGAAAGAAACTCTTCACTGTCTCCCACTCGCAATTCTTATTTCTTCAAGGTATTCATTGCAGAGTCTTTCATCACTTTTATACATGTGTATTTTTTTTGGCAATGAGCTCCTTCAACTTTTTAAAGATTAATTTTTATTGGAGTTTAGTTGCTTTATAGTGTTGTGTTAGTGTCTGCTGTCCACAGCAAAGTGAATCACCTATACATATACATATATGCACATGGCAGTGCACATATGTCACACAGATTTGAATTTGTTTTTTACACAAATGGGATTATACTTTACACTCTATTAGGTGACTTTATTTTTTTCCCAACATAGTTTTGACATCTTCATATTCAAGTATATAAATATATATGAGGATGACAGTATACTTCATCCAGAGACACTTGTTGTGTGACTGGGAGTGCTATATTCACCCAATGGGACAACAGGGATGAACTGGAAATGTTCTGGGTGTTTGGTCCCACTGTCTATAGATCATGGTTTGAAGTCAGTCTCTGTTAGTTTGCCTGAAAAGTGCGATGTTTTGAGAAGGGATAAAGAGAAGGAGGAATCCATCAGCAAACAAAAACTAGAGATATTTTCATCATAAAAACTGGAAAGTTTTGGCTAAACAAATAGCTAACATTGCCAACTCGAGCAAGTTGACATTACAACTTTTGTCCTCGAGTTATATGAATGGAAAACAGGGAGAAAGTGTTAAAGGAGGACACATTCCTCATAATAGATTTGAATATTTTAACAATGTCAGCAAAGCAGTGAGACAGACAAGAGAAAGGATGAAGATCTCCTTGAAGGACACAGGGAACTGGCAAGAATAAATTAGGGCTTTTGTTGATCGTACTCCTATAGAACTTGAAGTCTACCCCACAGATGGTAGTTTACTTCTCATCTTTCACATACTGAATTTTGCACATGTTTGGGGGTTGGGGAGGGGATTGGGAAGATTAATACTGGCTTTATTATCCCAAACTCAAACAATTTCCTTAGGGCATTTTTGGTTCTCTATTGTGCTTTGTGCTTCATTTCATATAAAGTCAGTGTGGGGCTTGGGGTGTTTTCTTTGATAGAGAAGCAGCTGTGAGATAATTGGTGACCAGAGAGTGGAGGAGCCACAAATCCCGAGCAATTGGAGATCTCACAGTCAGACAAAACAATATAATGTTCAAAGGGGAGGATGGGGTGTCACCCGTCTCTGTTTGATGCAGTAGATTGTTGTTTTCCCCTTAGCTATGTGGAAAGGACTAATTTCATTTTTATGTGACTTGTACTTATAGTTTCTCATTTCTCACAGACTATTTTCCAAATTCACATCACCAAGCCAGCTGGCTGGCATGTCTGCACATGCCTTGTAGAGAATCTACTTAGTCCTATGTCTTTCTTTTTAGTTTGATATTTGTCAGATGGTTTTGTGAACGTTGATTATAGGTCCTCTTTTAACTCTAGAAAGGGATAAACTGAAATATGAAAAATTTAAAACTCAAGTATGATAATGTAAGAAGTATGGGCAAAAGCATTGGGAAGTTATTTTTCTCATCTCTGGGTATCTAGTCTATGAATCTGGACACCACCAATGAGGTGTACTAGAAGAAGTGCTGGACTGGCAGTCAGATCTGAGTTCTGATCCTGGTTCTGACACTGATTCACTCTGTAGTCTTGGGCAAGATTCTGGGCTTCAGTTTCCTTAAAACAATTGAATTTGTTGACTGAAAAAAAGCACAATCTAAAAGTTGAGAATTATGTTTTATTTATGGACATACTGAGGACTTAAGCCTGGGAGACAGCCTCCCAGCTCTGATGGACTGTTCAGAAGAGGTAAAGGAGAAGCAAGAATATATAGGAGTTTTTGCAACAAAAATCAGATATTCAGAAGATTGCTGTGATTTAAAGAAAAACCAGACATCTCAAGTTAATGAATTTAGTACTTTTCTATGTATGAGAAGATGCAAGAGTCTGGGTTCATTGACATCATTCCTTTGATAGGCATCTTAACTGTCTAGGGCTAGTATCCTAGTTTTTTTCCACCCCGAATCCCCTCAGGGTACACAATCATAGGTCTTTGCAGTGTGGCAGGTGACATTCTTCATCCACAATTTCTATGGTTCCCTTTGGGTCTAACATTATCTCTGATTTTGCTACTTTGTTTTCTTACAAAGCGAAAAATCACAAAAATGTTTTTCTTGACTTTACATTCATTTCTAATTTTTATCTCTGAATTACCACTTCAGAGCTTCCTTGGAGGAGGCATCCTTCTGGTTCTGCTCCTCTTCCTTTCTCTATGGTCTTGGCAGGCACTGTTAGACTTGAGGTGCAGGCAGATCACAAGACTGCCTTTTAAACATTGTTGGTTGGGGGCGACCTGCAAGTATTTCTCACATTGGCCTACCTCCGATATCTGAAATTTCATCCTCAGGAGTTTGTTTCCTGCCTGTAAGTCACCTACACCCTGTTAATATACATATGGCTTGGGAGAAGCAACACCTTAAACTTGTTTCAGCTTAATGGGAATGCATTTATCTGGGTTTTTCCATTGAGCTGGCTAACTGACCACAGCACCTCTGAGCAGGAGAGAAACAATGGCAACATTTTTATAGGTCATAGGAGTGAGCGATATATCAAAAATCTGGGCAATGCCTTGGGAATCAGAGTCAGAGACAATGAGGAGCTTGGGAGAGAGGTGAAGGAGAGAGTAGTGAACACTGGATGGGGAAACTTGAAGGCAGCTGCAAAGAAGGAAGTCAGGAGACACCAAGCCTCTGCCCCCAAACAAATTTGCTGCACAATTTTCCTTAGCTTGGGTCTGTCCATGTTACTCTGTAGGAAACTAGTGCGGTTCTCAATGAGCACTTGAGAGCCAAAAGACAGGGAAGGGAATCACATTGTATTAACTTGTGACACTTTCTCAGGGCTCCTCCAGAGTCTCTTTGTCTGCATTTTGCCTGAGTTTCAGACCTATAATTAGAGTTGAGAAGAAAATGTTCTGCACTCGGAGTTTTGCTAACACCACCGTTTTTTTAGAGAGGAAGTTTTTTAAAGGTGAAGAATACGGTAAGTCTTCCCCCATCTCTTTACAAAACACACTCTCTGTTAAGAATCTAAGAAAGGTAGCTTGCTGCAGTTTCTTTCTAAAAGAACTTGTTTCTGTTAAGAGACAAAAGAATACCTAGTCTCCTAGCTTTCTAGTGCCACCCTGCAGCTTTTGTGAGAGTGCAGGGTTGGAGGTGCATGCTGGGAAACTCGCTTTTTTCTGGGGCTGTGCTGGTGGAGGGGGGGTTTCGTTTATTTGATGTGTCTTTGTTTCATGCTGTTCTGACATTTTGTAAAACGTGGCTTTCTTCTGGTGAAAGTTGTTTACACAGTGTCTTTTCTCTCCTTAATAATTCATGTGTTTAACCTTATAAGCAACTCTGGACATTATAGCGATGACATGGTTAAGGAAGTATGGTGGACAGTGTTATGCATCAAATTTGTGTGTTTCCTAAAGGAATGGTAGCTGCGAGAGAGTTTTTGAAAAGAATGGATATGCAAAAGTAAGGAACACTCCTCAACAGTTACAGACCTTAGCGTCAGTATCTCCTGAATGCCAACGATTCCTTCCTTCTTGGTGAAATTGATCCCACCAAACAAAGAGGCCATATTAAAGGTGGAAAGTATTCTATTTTTATTCTACTTTGCTTTGTTTATTCACTTTTGCTTAATTTGTTCATTTTGTCCACTGGACGAGGAGAGGATAAGAAACTAGAGAACCAGTGAGGAGGACGTAGCTAATGAAGCAATAGAAGCATATTTCCTAGACCTCTAGTTACCATGGAGAAGGAAATGACAACCCACTCCAGTATTCTTGCCTGGGAAATCCCATGGATAGAGGAGGACAGGGAAATCCCAGGACAGAGGGATTTCTGCAAACAATTCTCAGGACAGAGGAGCCTGGTGGGCTACAGTCCATGGGGTTGCAGTAGAGTTGGACACGACTTGGAGACTAAACACCAACAAACAACTAGTTACCATGTATCCCTCAGTTCAGGTCCGCTGCCCTTACAGTGGTAACACAATCTCTTACACCTCAAAGCTACTTAAATTTCAGTACTTTTTCCTGTGCAGATTTAGATCAGTTTATTTTTTTCAGCCTATTCTCTGCCTGTTCTTTATTTAAAATTTTTAAAAATGTATTTATAACTGGAGGATAATTGCTTTGCAGTGTTGTGTGTGTTTCTGCTGTACAGCAAAGTGAATCAGCCATAAGGATACATATATCCCCTCTCTCTTGCCTCCCACCTGTACGGCAGCTTCCCACTAGCTCTCTATTTTCTACATGGTAGTGTATATATGTCAGTGCTTCTCTCCACTGCCTATTGTTTAGATCTGTTCTTATTGTTCTATCTTCCGTTTCACTGATTCTTTCCTCTGTGACCTCCACTCCCCTGTTGAACCCCTCCCCTAAGCATTTATCTTAGTTGTTTCCAGTTATTCAATAACTGAATAGAAGAGACCAGAGGGAAAAAAATCAGTGACTTGCAAGGTAGAAGAATAGAAATTTTCAGTTGTAAATTTCCATTTAGTTCTTCTATTTCTTTGCTGAGGTTTTCCATTTTTTTTCATTTAAGAGTATTCATAATTGCTTGTTGAAGTATTATGATCATAGCTACTGTAAAAATTTTGTCAGGTAATTCTAACATCTCTGTCATTTTGGTGTTGGCATATTTTAATTGCTTTCATTCAGTTTGAGATCTTCCTGGTTCTTGATATGACATCCTAGTTCTTGATATGACAATAGATTTTTCAATTGAAATGATGAGGCTTTTTAGATTATATTATGAGACTCTAAATCTTACTTAAGCCTTCTATTTTAACTGACTTTATCTGACACCACTCTGGCAGGGAAGGGAGGCTCTTTGCTTCATTACTGCTGGGTGGAGGTGGACGTCCGGGTTTCCCACTCAGCTTCAGGTGATACCGTAGGGAGGGAGCTCCTCATTACTGTTGGATGGGAGGGTCAACTCCCAAAGTGGTCTCCACTAACTGACACTGCAGTGGTGGTGACCTTGTTACCAATGGGTGAAGGTAAAAGTCTTGACTGTCTACTAGGCCACCTCTGACACCACCCTAGTGAGGAGGAGGAGGGATGCCTTCTTCTTTCTGGTGAAGGTAGAAGTATAGGTCTTCACTCGGTCCCCACTAACAGAGTGAGAGGTTAGTAGGGGAAAAGAGGGGAGACTTGTTACTGACAAGGATAATAAGACTGGCTTCCTACTTGGCTTTCTCTGATACCACCCTGGCCGGTTTTGGTGTGCCTCGTTAGAGCCTGCTGAGGATGGAGATCTGGGCTGTCCACTTAGCTTTTGCTGGAATGAATGAGGGGGGATCCACAGTTTTTCTGTGGTGTTATGTTGGAGTAGAACAGTTACTATCTGAAAGTTTTTGTCATAGATCACAGATTTAAATGTAAAACCTAACATTTAGACAGCTTTTAGGAAAAAAATATAGGAGAATATATTGGGTGTTTAGGGCTAGACAAATAGTTCTTAGACTTGACACTAAAAGAATGAACTAAATAGGAAAAATTGATACATTGGACTTCATCAAATTTTAAAACTTTTGTTCTATGATTATGTTAAGATGATGAAGAGATGAGCTATAGATACAGAGAAAATAATTACAAACCACATATTCACCAATGGAATAGTATCCAGACTACATTGGGATATATATGTATACCTATAGCTGACTCATGTTGAGGTTTGACAGAAAACAGCAAAATTCTGTAAAGCAATTATCCTTTAATAAAAATAAATTAATTTAAAAAACTCTCAAAGTTCAACAGTAAAAAACCAAACAATTCAAAATAAACAAAAGACATGGAGAGACATTTTACTAAAGAAGACATATGCAGCTTTTTATAATGATGGGAAAAAGTCACATGTGGTGTCTGCTTGTAAATTTTCTAAATGAAGGTAAGCATCAAAGTTCCTTTCTAAAGATACAGTGGAAATATCCTGAGTTAGCAGCCAGGGCATTACAAAGCAAGCATTTTGGATCATGTGTCAAATACCAGAGAGGTCTGAGGTTGGTGACACAGGCCTTGGCACAAGGGCTTTATGGTGTGTTAGTGAAAATGGTAGCTGGCCTGTTTGGAGCATCTGCTGTGGGCCAGGCAGGCCATTGGTAGCATTGCTAAGTGCATTCAGCCACTCTGCAAGAGAGTGAGAAGCAATCCTGCTTCACACACATGGAAACGGAGAGTCAAAGATGTGAAAGAGCTTGCTTATGCTCAGAGAACAAGTCAATGTTGGGGTTCAGGTACGAGCCAGATATGCACATGCCATACTCTCTCTAAACAGGAAAGAAAACACAATCAGAAATGGGCAAGTTCCATCAGCCCTCTGTATCTGTGGGGTCTGGAATTCAATCTGTAACTGGTTGAATCAACAGATGCAGAACCTGCAGACAAGGAGGGCTCACTGTATTAGGCCACTTGATATAAGGGACCTGAGCATCCACGGATTTTGGTGTCCTCAGGGGTCCTGGCACCAGTCCCCCACAGATACTAAGGGAGACAATTAATCTAAATGTTCAGGAAGTGACAGATAATAGAGACAGTGGTGGGGGAAAGATGGTTATACCAAGAATAAGCATGTTATAAATATGAATTGTGAACTAACTTTCATGTCTAAGCTAGAGGATATTTTACAATGGCTCAGCAGTAAAGAATTCCCCTGCAATGAAAGAGATGCAGGAGATGTGGGTTCGGTCCCTGGCTTGGGAAAATTATTTGGAGGAGGAAATGGCTACCCACTGTGGTATTCTGGTTGGCAAAATCCCATGGACAAAGGAACCTGGCAGACTACAGTCCATGGGCATTGCAAACAAACAGACACAACTGAGCTCAGACGTGACTGAGCACCCACCCATACAGAGGGTATTTTGAGTATTGTTTTAATTGGCCATGTGTGCTGCAACAGTGAGCCAACACAAGCATGTCTGTTTACTTTGTAATGTGACACACATTATCCTATTGACAAAGCATTAATAAATGCTATCCTTCTATTTACATTAAAAAGAAAAATTCCTTCAAACTTGGCTCAGAACTTAGGAGGAGGGTTTCTCTATTTTATTTTATTCTGGGTCCTTCCTGCCTGTCTCCTTCCTTCCTTTCCATTTCCTCAGAGGATCTGTCCTTGACAAATCTTGAGTTTTGTAGTCAGCTCTCCACCAAAATGTAGAAAATACAGAGTGAACACTAAAATAAACTACTACCAGTACATCATTATTCAAAGAAGCTCTTCATCCTTTGGGACTCCAAATAGGCAATGGAGAATATATATGAAAAGCAAACAACAAACCATCCTGATGTCTGTGTGACAGGGCAGAAATGATTACCATGGGAATGTTCAAACAACTTGCCTCCTTCCTGCTCTCTGACAAGCCTCCCCCAATCAGGAGCTCAGTTCCCCACCTCCTCACCCAACTAAAGAGGGGTAATCCTTTCTTACTTCTGGAGAAACTACATCAATCCCTAGGATGAAGGGATGCGAGCAGGGGAAAGAAGAGAAAAAGATTAAAAGCATCAGGATGCAGTCTTTGGAGCAGATGTGGAATAGGGAAGCCATGTTGTTGGGTGGGATTAATTCTTAAGCGTTCAGCCTTCTTTATAGTCCAACTTTCACATCCATACATGACTACTGGAAAAACCATTGCCTTGATGAGACAGACCTTTGTTGGCAAAGTAATGTCTCTGCTTTTTAATATGCTGTCTAGGTTGGTCATAACTTTCCTTCCAAGGAGTAGGCATCTTTTAATTTCATGGCTGCAGTCACCATCTGCAGTGATTTTGGAGCCCCCCAAAATAAAGTCAGCCACTGTTTCCACTGTTTCCCCATCTATCTGCCATGAAGTGATGGGACCGGATGCCATGATCTTAGTTTTCTGAATGTTGAGCTTTAAGCCAACTTTTTCACTCTCCACTTTCACTTTCATCAAGAGGCTCTTTTGTTCTTCTTCACTTTCTTCCATAAGGGTGGTGTCATCTGCATATATGAGGTTGTTGATATTTCTCCCGGCACTCTTGATTCCAGCCCAGCGTTTCTCATGATGTACTCTGCATATAAGTTAAATAAGCAGGGTGACAATATACAGCCTTGACGTACTCCTTTTCCTGTTTGGAACCAGTCTGTTGTTCCATGTCCAGTTCTAACTGTTTTCACAATTAACTGTGGAAAATTCTGAAAGAGATGGGAATACTAGACCACCTGACCTGCCTCTTGAGAAATCTGGATGCAGGTTAGGAAGCAACAGTTAGAACTGGACATGGAACAACAGACGGGTTCCATTCTATGACTTAGAAACCAGCAAGGATCAGCTCACCTGGTTTTCTGGGTAGCTGGAGGGGGGTGGATGAGCCAACTCAATCAACTTGAGAACATCCAGTGTTGGATGGATCACCTGTGAGTGAGCTATTAGGCTAAACTTTCAAAGTGCCATTTTTAGCAGAAATATTGTTGAATGTTTAGAAATGTTAAAAAATGTTTATTATTGAATATTTAAAAGGGACATTGAAACTGAATATGTGGGAAGGAATGGAGTTTGATGTCAAAAGATATTTGAATTCTGGACTTTTTTTCTTAGTAGATGTATGGAGGTGTGCAAGTTAGTGCAACTGCTCTGAGTCTCAGTTTTCTCATCTGAAAAATAGATATCACAACACCTCGTAGGGATGGAGTGAGAGGTGATAAGGCATGTAGAGCTTCCAGCACATTGTAGGCACTCAAAGGTTAGTCTACTGAACCCACTTCATTGAGGTCTTTAGCTTTGATTTGCTAGAAATGTTGAACAGTAGTTCATTTCCCTGGATTTTTGTGGTGATGGACAGGGAGGCCTGGCGTGCTGCAGTCCATGGGGTCGCAAAGAGTCGGACACGACTGAGAGACTGAACTGAACTGAGCACTCAGAATCAATTGCATAAGAGGAAGAGGGGATCTGCCAACTCATCTAGCCTAAGGCTACACTTTACATATGTAGAAATCCAAGCCAGGGGACATTTCCCTAGGTCACAAAACTAAGCCAGTGTCAAAATCCTTGCTGCCAGGTCCAAGCTGCCAGTTCCAGAGGGTCAGCTGAGTTGCATAAGAGAGTTGGGCTGATCTTACATTTCACTTCCATCCAGCGGAAACCCGGGGTGGGGAGAAGAGGGACAATGAGAACCCTGAATGTGCCCCAAGGTCAACTTTCAGGCACAGATAATAAAGGCTCTATGTGGCTCCTTCACTCCAGGAGACCCAGAGCTGCCCTAAGGTTTAGGTAGAAAAGGTAAATTGATTTCATCTCACCATCAATTCATTTGGAGTTGCCTGGGGAGCTGTTGAGGAGTATCCTGTGACCATTTCCAGATTCAACAAGACAGAGTTCTATGATGGATGAACAATATCTGCTTTGGGTGTGGGGAAAGTAGCAGCATGAATTCCTGGATCCTGTCTTCAATGGATGCTGCTGAATCAGAATCTCCAGGGATGTAGCTCAGGAATCTGCATTTTAAATAAGCTCCCTGGGTGTATGAAGTTGGAGAACCACTTACCTAGTGGCCAAAGTAAAAATCCCTGAGTGTGCCATAGGTCCCCTAGGACCTAGCCCAGAAGTTTCCACCCTGCAGTTAATGAGATGTGTGATTTAGGAGGAAAGATCTCACCGAGCAGTGGAGCCTGAGCAGATGCCAGTTTGTCCAGAGTCCTCCTCAGTCTACCATCAGTCTAGCTGAGCTGTCCTTGAGGTCTGAGATAGTGCTCAAAGGCACTGGGATAGTCGCAAGAAAACAGCGGATAACATGTATTGCAAACTGATTGTCATCGTTTGAATTGCCTTCCTCCCAAAATTCATATGGCGATGTTCTAACCCCCAGTACCTCAAAATGTGACCTTGCTTGGAAAATAGGTTTGCAGCAGATGAAATTAGTTAAGATGAGGTCATGCTGGAATAGAATGGGCCCCCTAGCTCAATATGACTGCTGTCCTCGAAAAAGGCGAAATTTGATACAGAAGTAGACCCATGCAGAGGGAAGACAGTGTGAAGAGATACAGAGAGAAGATGGCCATCTTCAGGTCAGGGAGAGAGGCCTCTAGTCAGAGATCTCAGAAGGAACCAATATTGCCAACATTTTGATTTTAGACTTGTCGCCTTCTAACAGTTTCCGAACTGTGTAACAGTGAATGTTCTGTTGTTTAAGCTATCCAGTTTGTGGTTACTTGTTAAGGCAGCCCCCATGAATTAACACCCAGGTCTAAGGACCTTAGGGATGAATGGCCATGGGATAGAGAGGTTTCAGGGAACTGCCCAAGGTCGTACAGCTACTAGGTGGTGAGGTGAGGCTGAATCCCAGATTTAGCCCTTCTCTTGTTATGGGGTTACCTCTCATGAAAGCAGTTACCAACTTCTTTTTTTTTTAATTAGTTTATTTTCTATTTTTTAACTTTACAATATTGTATTTGTTTTGCTATACATTGACATGAACCCACCATGGGTGTACATGTGTTCCCCTTCCAGAACCCCCCTCCCACCTCCCTCTCCATCCCATCCCTCCGGGTCATCCCAGTGCACCAGCCGCCAGCACCCTGTATCATGCATCGAACCTGGACCAGTGATTCGTTTCACATATGATAATTCACATACTTCCATGCCATTCTCCCATATCGTCTCGCCCTCGCCCTCTCCCACAGAGTCCATAATACTGTTCTATTTATCTGTGTCTCTTTTGATGTCTTGCATACAGGGTTATCTTTACCGATTGACTAAATACCATATATATGTGTTAGTATACTGTATTGGTGTTTTTCTTTCTGGCTTACTTCACTCTGTATAATAGGCTCCAGTTTCATCCACCTCATTAGAACTGATTCGAATGTATTCTTTTTAATGGCCAAGTAATATTCCATTGTGTATATGTACCACAGCTTCTTAATCCTGAACCTGCCTTACACTTTCCTGCCTTCCTGGCCTCTGCAGGGTGTGCTCTGTTGCCTTGGGTTCCTACAGCTGATAACCAACCCATTTGCCTCATTTCTGTGCTGTCACCGCCCTGAGTGATCATGAGCTTATGTCTTCCTGAGCTTCCACAAGGTTGTCAAGTGTCCTGATTCAACAAGATGAATAATCTCCTGAAATAAACATCATAGTAACAGAAGCCGTGAAAGAAGTACAGAGTACACTAGGAAGATTGTTCTTGTTGTTGTTCAGTCACCAAGTCATGTCCAGTTCTTTGCGACCCCATGGGCTACAGCATGCCAAGCTTCCCTGTCCTTCACTATCTCCTGGAGTTTGCTCAAATTCATGTCCATTGGGTCTGTAATGCTATCTAACCATCTCATCCTCTGTCACTGCCTTCTCCTCTTGCCCTCAATCTTTCTGAGAATCGGGGTCTTTTCAAATGAATCAGCTCTTCACATCAGGTGGCCAAAGTGTTAGAGCTTCAGCTTCAGCATCAGTGTTACCAATGAATATTCAGGGTTGATTTCCTTTAGGATTGGCTGGTTTAATCTCCTTACTGTCCAAGGGACTCTCAAGAGTCTTCTCCAGCATCACAATTTGAAAGCATCAATTCTTCAGCATTCCGCTTTCTTTATGGAATGATGGTCTGTGTCTAGAATGTTAGAACATGTGAAAATGGAATCGTCATTAATTTTTCTTCTTTTCAGTGGGGAGGGAGGTTTATATCTGTGATATCATTGTTTATATTGCTATTAAAAAAGCTTTGTAATGTGTTCATTTGTTTCCAGAGGCCTCAGCTATTTTTTCTTCTCAAGCTTCTTGATACTGAAAGAATCCTTCAAAAAGATTCAAGGCCATTGGACTAGAAACCCCACAATGGGTTATAGCCTTGATTATAATATGTTGCTAATTCGTTCTATCAACCCATGAATTTTACCATTGTGATTATGTGACCTAAGAGCCAAAACTGCTCCTAGGGGTGGGGAAATGGTGACTAGATTTAACTGGACAGAGTTTCTGAAGCCTTCCTCCAATCCTATGTGAAGTAATTGCTCTGATTTTTATATGTGTTCATTAATATTTTATATCTGATTCAGGAAATACAGTATCAGAAGAATTTATAGCCAAAGGCAAATGTAGACTGAGCCTGTTGGTAGTAATTCACTTGAACCAGCATGGTTAAATAAATATAATTGACTTTTTGAAGGCATATGTTTTATACAGTAAGGAATGTGAGCTTTTAGTTGAAAGATAAGGAAAAAATGTGTAAGCATTATGTCTATATCACAAATTTTATGGGACAGGTTGAATAGGGAAATTCACCTCCCAGAGTTGTGAGCAAACATGTGAAGAGGTAGGGTTGACAAAGTGATCCAAAAGATGGTGGAGTGATTTATAGAGGCAAAGCATGATTGTATCCGAAAAAAATCACCATTTTTTCACTGGTCCTTTTCCCATATGAAAGTCCTTGTCAAAATCATACTCCATCCTTGGGTTGACTCTCCAATGCCCTCCTGTCAACCTTCCACACCCTCCAAGGGGCTGTGACATCCTCTCCTGGAGTCCCCACTGGTCATCACTGGACATCCAGGCTGGCACCTTGCTCTGCCTGGTGTTGTGGTTATTTGGGACCACCCTTCCTTGCCCCTAGGGTCTACAAATGAAAACTCCTTGATATGGGGGCCTTGGTTACTGGCCCACCTCAGGGATGTAAAGCCCCTGTGCCTCAGATGAGCTTGTCTACAGAAGATCCAGCATTCTCTTCCCTGCTTTCTGACCACTCCCTGCCTGAGAAGTCAAGCATGATGGGAAACCAGGGAAACACAGAACAGACCATTTACCTTGAGACACTGAGCTCCCTGACATGTGTTAACTGCTTGTCAAAAACCCTTTCCCCTGCTACTTTTTCCTTCTATGTGTTATGAATTAGAAAACTTACCAATGCTTATTTCCTTATGAGCAGAAGGAAGGGAGTAGGTGATTGCCTCTTATTCCATAAGTTTGGTTCTCTCTCTCTCTGTTAGAGTAAAACTATCTGCTATAATAAATAAACCTCAAACTTTAAAAAAATTGAAGCATAGTTGATTTACGATGGTGTCTTAGTTTTTAGGGTAAGCAAAGTGATTCAATAATACATATATACATTATTTTTTATATTCTTTTCAATTATAAGTTATTACAAGATATTAAATATAGTTCCCTGTGCTAAACAGGAGCTTTTCATTAATCTATTTTACTAGAGCAGTTTGTATCCACTAATCCCAAACTCCTAATTTATCCCTTCCTCCTTTCCCCTTTGGTAGCCATAAGTTTGTTTCGTATGTCTATGAGTCTATTTCTGTTTTGTAAATAAACTCATTTGTATCACTTTTAGATTCCACATATAAGTGACATCATATGGCATTTGTCTTGCTCTGTCTGGCTTCACTTAATGTGATAATCTCTAGGTCCATCCATGTTGCTGCAAATGACATAATTTCATTTTTTTTAATGGCTGAGTGGTATTTGATGCATATACACACCACATTTCCTTTATCCATTCATCTGTCCATGGACATTTAAGTTGCTTTCATGTCTTGGTTATTGTAAATAGTGCTGCTATGAATATAGGGGGGCATGTATCTTTTCAAATTAGAGTTTTGTCCAGATATGTGCCCAGGAGTGGGATTGCTGGATCATATGGTAGCTCTCTATTTAGTTTTTTGAGGAATCTCCGACTGTTTTCCATATTGGCCTCACCAATTTACATTCCCACCAACAGTGTAGAGAAACCTCGAACTTTTAGTGGCTTAACACAAGGTAAGTTTATTTCCCTATCATGTAACAGTGTGATGTATATAATTTTACTCAGGAAGGAGGTTCTTACTTATGGTAATTCGTACACCCAGGTTCCTTCCATCTTGTGGATCTTATCTCCTGCTTCTAGTTAATGGAAAATTCTAAAAACGGCACATGTCGCTTTTGATCACATTTCCTTGATGAGAACTAGCCATATGGCCACACCAGGATACAAAGGATACTGGGAAATAAATCTCTGGCTGGACAATAATATCCCATATCCCAGCAATGAATTCATACTGCAAAAGGGGGAACATGAATTTTGGGAGGTTAGCCAGCAGTCTGTCACACTATCTTAGTGTGGGTGAGAACCATGATGTTAATATATTTACCCCCAGCTTAACTGCCTCATTCCACTCGAGCCAGCAGAGATTCCAAAGCTTTCCTTTATTTGGATTGGACCCTGTACTGTTCAATTTCCACCGTCAGATGTAAGCCAAGCCTTTGCAAGTGTTGGCAGTATATGGCAGGGGCGATTGTGGAAAGGGTAGCAGCAAGTTGTGGGTCAGGGTCCCCACGGACTGCCTGCATCAGCCCTTTCCTGCTCTGCAACTGTAGATAATAATAAGTTTGGAAAAGGATATGCTTATTTTTTCATATCCTTTTTCAATCCTCTGTTGGTATTGCTAAAATAAATATATTTTTAAAAAAGCATGTCCTGGTTATGCTTACTTCTCTTTTAGCATCTGTGACTGTTTCCACGTCAGCCCCAACAGAGTGCTTTGCTCAGACAGGTGTGTTGAATGAATAGGCAAACTAACATTAATGGCTTAATAACGTCCAAGGGAAGCTGTGTATTAGGGTCTTAGACATTTTATACACCAACTAACCCATGCCTCTGAAATAAGGAAAATGGAGCTTATTCCTGCAAACATGAGATGGGGATCACCCAATGCAAGGCAGGCACCTCAACCCAAGTTCTTTGATGTCAGTGATCATGAAATAATGCTTTTGATGGGTTTTTTACCAGTCACTATTTGCTAAGAATAGTGGATTGTTACTTAGGACTGTAACTGAGTATGTTGGTTTTCCAGATTGAGTTGCTGCTGCTGCTGCTGCTAAGTCGCTTCAGTCATGCCCGACTCTGTGCGACCCCATAGACAGCAGCCCATCAGGATCCCCCGTCCCTGGGATTCTCCAGGCAAGAACACTGGAGTGGGTTGCCATTTCCTTCTCCAATGCATGTAAGTGAAAAGTGAAAGTGAAGTCGCTAAGTCATGTCCGACTCTTCACTACCCCATGGACTACAGCCTACCAGGCTCCTCCATCCATGGGAGTTTCCAGGCAAGAGTACTGGAGTGGGTTGCCATTGCCTTCTCCGCCAGGTTGAGCTGGGCTGGTGTAAATCACTCTACTGGGATCTTAGTTACTCTGACTATGAGCACCTGGCCAGCCAGCCCAGGCCCCTTATCACAGAACTCAGCACATCAAAGCCTAGTAGTTCTCTCACCGCTTAAGTTGGAGGCAGGAAGATCATGGTTGTCAGCCTGGGGGCTGTGGGGCTGGATTTGAAGGGAGGGAAAGATGAAGTGATAGAATTCTTAAAGGGAAGACAAATGGATATTGAGTAGGTGCTTTAATGCCTATCTAGAATTCACTGAACAAAATTTATGGCCTGATAGAGAAATCAGAAAGACAGAAGTACAGAAAGTTTTTGTGAGAAGAAAATAATATCGTGAAAACATTCCCAATATCCCACAGATTGGCCTAAATGAAACGTTCAGCTATTTGATTCATCCTCAGTTGTTAGTGAAGCAGACTAACTATTTCTTTTAAACCTGGAAGGCATCTGGGAGGTGGTTTGCAGTGAAGTCCCTTGGGGAGGTTGAATGCACTTAGATGCTCGTTCTCTAAAGATTCAGGAAGGGGGTGGGGGGAGGCTTCTGTCTATCTGTGCCCCGTGCCTGCTGGGAAGCCTGGCAAATGAAGTGGATGAGGGGGTCAATGGAGGGCAGGGAAAGGAGAAGGCTGGCTGCTAGGAACCATTTTAGAGATCTACCAGGAAACTGAAATATTTAATAGTAGATGCCAATCTACTGATTGGGGCCGCAAACCTATGCTCCCAGACACATCTAAGAGTGAACAGCAGTACCTTCTATTCCTTTACAGGAAGCAGTTTCTAGGCAACTCTGAGATTGTTTTTTAGTGACTTTCATCTCCCCTGTATTGTTTAAATCCCCTTTAATGTTGTCATCAGAAATAATACCATTCTAAATTAATTTCTCTGAACTCAATTCTAAGATGCAAATATTCCTGAAAAGAGTCACAAACATTGTCTATACACACTAACATGATCCTGGCTTATTAGACGCTTTCTGTCAACAGGAGGAAATCCTGAAGCATGTTGGGAATTGGGAAGTGGAAGGAAAGTCAAGGAGACTCTGTGGCTTCTGGACTGGAGCCATATAATAGCTGGGCAGGCTTTAATGTACACCTCAAATCTGTGGAAACATGTACATACATGCTTAGGTAAGTATAATGCCTTGTTCATTTGATGTATTTTACAATATGAATATGATGCCTCTTTCTAAATGTGTGGAGTTTTCACCATAGCACACTAGGCTTAGAGCTATTTGACAATAACTTATTTACACCCTGAATAAGTTTACAGTTGAGTTTTCTTAGAGGTTAAATTAATGATAAATATCTAATGTAAAATACATGCATGCAAATAGGTATACAACTTTTTGGGAAGACAATATCTATTAAAAATTTGCATATGTATACTCTTTGATCTGGTAATCCTACTTCTGGGAATTTTTCCACTGAAATATTCCCACAGTGATGCTATAATATTGCAGAGGATGTTTCCTTAAGCATTGCTTATAGTGCTGAATAATCAAAAATAATTCAAGTGTCCTTTTTAAAGAGATTTGTTAAATAAATCATGTAATAGCTGTATAGAAGAATACCAAAAAACTTAAGAAGGGTGAGGCATTTCTGCAGTTACTGATACTGAAAGATGTCAAAGCAAGGTTACTATGTAAAAAAGCAAGTGCAATCTGATACAATTCTCTATGGCTGTACAGTCTCAGAAAGGGTCTGAGACATATCAGTTCAGTTTAGTTGCTCAGTGGTGTCCAACTCGTGGTGAGCCCATGGACTGCAGCACGCCAGGCTTCCCTGTCCATCATCAACTCCTGGAGCTTGCTCAAACTCATCTCCATCAAGTTGGTGAAGCCATCCAACTATCTCATCCTCTGTTATCCCCTTCTCCTCCTGCCTTCAATCTTTCCTAGCATCAGGGTCTTTTCAAATGAGTCAGTTCTTTGCATCAGGTGGCCAAAGTATTGCAGTTTTAGCTTCAGGATCAGTCCTTCCAATGAATATTCAGACCTCATTTCCTTTAGGATTGACTGGTTTGATCTCCATGCAGTCCTAGGGACTCTCTAGAGTCTTCTCCAACACCGCAGTTCAAAAGCATCAATTCTTCAGTGCTCAGCTTTCTTTAGAGTCCAACTCTCACATCCATACATGACTACTGGAAAAACCATAGCCTTGACTAGATGGACCTTTGTTGGCAAAGTAATGTCTCTGCTTTTCAATATGGTGTCTGAGTTGGTCATAGCTTTTCTTCCAAGTAGCAAGCGTCTTTTAATTTCATGGCTGCAGTCACCATCTGCAGTGATTTTGGAGCCCAAAATCACTGAGACATATACCAAAGGACATATACCAAATTGTAAGTGGTAGTTATCTTAAGGGGATGAGGGTCTTCTACTTTCTGTTTTCATTATTCCTGTGCTGTTTGAATTTTCAACAATATCCATTACTTTTGCAATAAAGTTATTGTCAAAACTGTATCCCACCAAGGTGTGGCTCAGTTTTGGTCACAAGCCCTCCTCACCAGGGGAATGCTCTTTCTTCTCATGCCTGCAGTGCTGTGTGTGTGTCCCAGTTCCATTTCTATGTGCTCTTTCCCATCTCCTGCCCTCAACTGTGTCTAGAGACAGTGTTTCCTTCTTATTAACTCAAGGACAGTGCCCGGATCTTTTAGAATTTGGTGTCTTGCTTCAGATCCTTTTAAACTTACTTTCCCTCCTTCACACACCCTTTGCCTGTTCTTTCAGTTTTCATCAGGCTCCTTCCCCCTTCTGTGGTTTTCTCCATGCTCTGCTCTCTACTGTCTTTTTCATGTGGACTTTCTTTCTCTCTGAAGGATCCCATTCTCTAAAAACTGTCTTTCTCTAACTGCTGTTGTTTACTGCCTCCCACTTCAAAGAGGGTAGAAAGTTCTTCTTCACCTACTGTAACTGCAAGTTTGCACTCACCTGCTTTCAGAGGCTGGCATTCATGCCCCTAGCTAAAGATACTCTGAGGTTCAGTAGATTCACAGTAATTTCCTGACTTTCTAATTCTGCATGGCTAGAGAGGCAACTGAGACACTGTAACGGGCAGCGTGTAAGCTGGAATAGAGGAATAACTAGCAAGAGGGGCTGAAGTGATCAGCCTCCTAGTTGGCCCCTGGAATTCTTACCTCCTGATGTCACACTCTCTGTGGTCCTCCCTGGACCTGTGTGACCAGTTGAACAATGTGGAAGTCACAGCAGAGCTTTATACTAAGAAAGTATATATGAAAAGTTAGGATCAACCTAGACAGCATATTAAAAAGCAGAGATATTACTTTGCCAACAAAGGTCCATCTAGTCAAAGCTATGGTTTTTCCAGTAGTCATGTATGGATGTGAGAGTTGGATGATAAAGAAAGCTGAGAGCCATAGAATTGATGCTTTTGAACTGTGGTGTTTGGAGAAAACTCTTGAGAGTCCCTTGGACTGCAAGGAGATCCAACCAGTTCATCCTAAAGGAAATCAGTCCTGAATATTCATTGGAAGGACTGATGCTGAAGCTGAAACTCCAATACTTTGGCCACCTGATGCAAAGAACTGACTCATTTGAAAAGACCCTGATGCTGGGAAGGATTGAAAGCAGAAGGAGGAGGGGACAACAGAGGATGAGATGGCTGGATGGCATCACTGATTCAATGGACATGAGTTTGAGTAAACTCTGGGAGCTGGCGATGGACAGGGAGGCCTGGCATGCTGTAGTTCTTGGGGTCACAAAGAGTCAGACATGACTGAGCAACTGAACTAAACTGATATGTATATTTAAAAGTATCCCACATCCTGACACAGGGTCAATATTTAGTAAATGTCATCTTTTTTTAGATTAAAAAATTGTTTTAAACTTATTTTTGGCTATGCTAGGTCTTTGCTGCTTCAATATTCGTTGTTGTGTGTGGGCTTCTCATTGCAGAGGCTTCTCGTTGCAGAGCACAGGCTCTAGGTGCCCAGGCTTCAGTAGTTGTGACACCTGAGGTTAGTTGCACCCAGTCATGTAGGATATTTCCCCTACCAGGGATTGAACCCATGTCTGCTGTATTGGGAGGCAGATTCTTTACTGCTGGACCACCAAAGAAGCCTAGTAAATGTCATCTTAAAAGAAGACAAAGATCCAGCAACAAAAGCAGAAAACGCCTCTCCATGTTTCTCTCTTTACTTCTTTTCTGGCTAGATGTATAGATAAAGTGAACAACAGTTTGAATTCAGTTTTGTTTTGCTTCTAAATTCATTGCTAATTCACCATCTTGCTTATGTGTGAACGGAATTATTCTAACCTTAGAATGGGACACAGGAGTCAATGAGAATGCTTTGACTGGTCCATTAAATCAATAGGAATATGAGACTGGTGTTTGCCTTCCATTATGGATAGAGCAACACTGTTCAGATTTTCATTATGAAAATAGGCACTTTCTCAATGGACTTAGCATTTTCTCTGAGTCAGAGCATGAGAGACATGGTCATCTTTGCTTCTAATACTATAAATGCACATTAGTGAAACCTTTCTACCAACAGATACACCTTCCAGAGATGCTGTACAGTTTTATGGTGGAATGAATAATTCAGAGCTTGTATAGGCCCCAGATTTCTGGATTAAATTGTTAATGATTTTATCAGTGTGACAGATTGATGCAGAGTTGCATCAGAATATAAAACTACTAAATATTTATAGTGTTTTCTTTATTCAGTTACTGAGTGATTCCACTTTCCCAAGCTAGTAACTTGATCTGTAAGGGTAGAACTTTTTTTTGTTTTGCAAGAATATTCTTCAATCTCACAACAAGTTAATTTAGTTGTTTAGGGGAATAACTCATAAGATTTATGTCAAATGGCAGAATCAAAAGATTTATTGATGATATGCTGAGGAAAATCTATTGCTGGATCAAAAGAAAGTCTATGAAAATTAGTTTTAAATAGTCCATTAGGATAGATTACCAGCATTACTGATAAGCATTAACTTTATTCAAAGTAAATAATTTGAGAAATTTTTACATAATTATTTTTCTTATCTGGGTTTTCTGTTATTGTACTTTTAAATAGTTGTGTATAAACCTTGTTTTAGGGGAGCAGACTAATACTTAAAATAAGCTATTAATTACATTATATTAAGCTTTCATAATGTGCATGTTTATAATGTTTTTTTTTCAAATAAATTTGACCCAATTTTGACCTAAAGTAGACTTTTGCCACAAGTTAGTCCTCCACCCAGATTTACTTTGTATTTATTAGGGTTCAAGGAGAGAAATGGAACTATCAAGAGGTGTGTGTGTTTTGTGTATGTGTGTATTCATGATTTATGTGTATATATGTATACATGTATACACATATGTGTATATGTATGTATAGGATTTTAAACATAGAAACTTCCTCTTAAACAATTGTAGAAGCTGGTTAAACAGTCTCCTGTGAGGCTGTCATCTCATATTTGTTGGTGGATCCTAAAGTCTGCATGCAGAGCAGACAGTTCGGAATGGAAGGTGGATAGAAAGTGGGGGAAGACAAGGACCAGCTGGAATCCACCAGCATGAGCTTGAACCTGTGTCAGTTCTCACTGCCTCCCGCCTTGATGTCAGGGTGTCCTAAAGGAGAAGCTTGTGTCCTTCATCACGAAGCTAAACAAACATCTGATGCAGGAGTGAGACAGGATGTGGGAGGAGCCAGAACAAGTAGTTCTCTTACCCGAGGGTAAGTTATAGGCCACCATCCCACATCAGCCAGGTGGGCCTGCAGATAATCAACAACGGTGAGTTACAAAAAACGCCTGACTCCATCTTCTGAGCGTAAAAAGTATTGTGGCTGAGTAATATTCCACTGTGTATGTGTCCCACATCTCCTTTATTTGTTTGTGGCTGTGCTGAGTCATTGTTGCTTCACTCAGTCTTTCTCTGTTTGCAGCGAGTGGGGGCTACTCTTCATTGCAATGCATGGGCTTCTTATTGCAGTGGCTTCTCTCGTTGTGGAGCACAGGCTTTAGGCTCAGGGGCTCAGTAGTTGGAATGTAGGCTCTAAGGTGCCCAGGCTTCAGTAGTTGCAGCATGCAGGCTCAGTATTTGTGGCCTGAGGGCTCGGTTACTTGGAGGCAAGTGGAATTCTCCCAGATCAGGGATCGAACCCATGTGTCCTTCTTTGGCAGGCAGATGTTTATCCACTGCCCAACCCAGGAAGTCCTGTACCACATCTTCTTTATCCATTCCTTTGTTGATGGACATTTAGGACATTCAGGTTACATTGTTGTGGCTATTGTAAATAGTGCTGCAGTGAACACTGGGGTTCATGTGTCTCTTTGAATTATGGTTTTTGCCAGGATATACACCCAACAGTTAAGATTGCTGAGTCATATAGTAGTTCTGTCTTTAACGTTTTAAGGAACTTCCATACTGTTCTCCATAGTGGCTGTATAGCACAGGCAGCTCAGCTCAGTGCTCTGTGATGACCTAGATGGATGGGATGGGGGATGGGCTGGAGAAAGGTCCAAAAGGGAGGGAATATATCTATTCATATAGCTGATTCGCTTCGTTGTGCAGCAGAAACTAGCAAAACATTGTAAAGCAATGATATCCCATTTTTAAAAAAAGATGAGGAAAAATAAAGTGCCACTGCTCCAATGTCACCCTCCAAATCTTGCACAAAGTGTATTTTTGTCACTCCCTAGTGGAAGGGGATTCTGAGAGATGAAGTTCAGTCTAACCACGTTGCCATATTACAAAGCTTCCACATCCATGGATCCATTAAACCATTTTTTTGGTGCCGACTCTCTCTACCTGCTTTCAGTGTGTTTTATGCTCTCAACCAGCGCTTGTGGTTCTTCTTTCAGAGGGACAAGCTCAGACTACTGGAATGACTTTCCCTGGAGCTGCCTGAAAGTTTCCTTCCCTCCAGGCAGCCCGTGACCTATAACTAACAAGTGGGTCAGTCCTCCATGTATCCCAGTAACTGGAATCTAAGTTTCTCATTAATAAAATTCTTCTCTGATGTCTCATATGGCCCAGTGGCTGAAAATTTTTTTCCAGAATGTTATTTTTCTATGACAAGATCCCTGAGAGAAGCTGTGTTTTTCTGGAATTGATGAACCGTCTTTGTGATGACCTGACCTCTACCTCATTTGATAGACACCCTAGATCCTAGATCCCCCATTCTTTTCTGTGAGCTGATGATCCAGGTCTGGACTCACTGTAAGACATACCTCTCACATACCCTTCCCAAAACTGTCAACTCTGGCTTGTGCTTAAAGATTCAGATCTTTGCCCTTTGAGCAACCAGCAGACTTTCTGGTTCTGCTTGTTAGCGCCTTCCCCAGACTGATCCATCTTGCTTCTGCTGAGCCCTGTTTCTGACAAACAAAAGAAGAAGGTGGCAGGTAACAATTTTTGATAAGTGAAGAAATATGGAGGTCAAAGTTTGAAGAATAAGAGTAAAGACAGGAAAAAAGTATATTCAACCGTGTTGAAGATATTGTTCTAGATGTTGGACACCTTGCAGTGAACTAACCAAAGTCCTTGCCCCCATGGAACTCATCTTCTATAGGGAAGAGAAAGACAAATCAAAAACCAAATATATGAGGTAGAAATAAGAGCTAAAGAAAATAAAGCACAGTAAGGAGGTAGAAAAAGACAGTGAGCATGTGATATTTAGAGAAGGTGGTTTGGAAAGTCCTCTCTGGTGGGGTCCCATTTGGGCAGAGACTGAAAGGAAAGGGCTGAGTCAGACAGATCTGAGGGAGGAAACTTCCGTGCAGGATGGAACACGAACTTGAAGGCCCATTAGCATTCAAGACTAAGCAGGGAATTACTCCAGCTTACATTAATTGATCACAAGGCATCCTGCTAAGCACTTACATATATTATCTCTCTGAATTCTGAAATGTTAATGTTATGATTAATGTTGCTATGAGCATCTTTATACACATGAATTTTTCTCCATTCATTTCAATCATTTTCATAGGGTGAATTCCCAGCAGTAGAATTTTAAGTCAAAGAATATGAATATTTTTATAACTCTCAATGCTTTATTACCAAATTGCCTTTCCAAAGGACTAGATCGACAATTTACATTGCCATCAGAAATGTCCAATTTAGTAAGTACTGGAATGGCTTGTTTTGCTGTGAATGTTCACACACAAAGGGACGGTTTAATATTTCCTCAAATATACGGCAAAAAGATGAAGTTTTGTGCTTAGCAATGCCATCTTTAAGGAAAAGTTGCCACCAAGGAACATTTGATCAAAAGTTACAGTATAAACCAATACCAGCTTGTCAGAGTCTTGAACAGGGATCAGAAGAGGTTCAGTTTCTGGCTTTGCCTCTTATTAATAGCAGGATAGCTTTGGGTAAATCTTTTAACTGTGCTGAGACTCAGTGTGCTCATCTGTGAAATGGTGATTTGTATTTGGTTAGGATATGAAGAGAATATAATTATATAGTGTATATGGAACCACTTTCTAACTCTGGAGCATGTTTCTCCTTCTTTACTAGGCATTCACTGTCATTCTTCTGTAAGCAGATTTGAAGCACAGCATTTATTATGAAAATAGTTTAGTGACTCTTTTCTGGTGGTTTCCTGTCCTAGGAAGAGAGCTTCAGTGTCCTTTGGGTACTATCACCCTTCACCTCTCACTCCCTCAGGCCAGGTGGTATGTGGGAAGCTGACTTTGCAGTAGATTCTTGAGTTGAGCACATGACCTAGACTTAAACCAATCAGTACATCACTCCCCTTCCTGACTCTAGTGATGGGTCCAGGGATGGGCTTGTGACATAATGAGAAGTAATCCTGGAATATTTGCTGTAGCATCCAGGAGAGCATCTTTCTTTTCCTGCCCTGAGAGCAGGTTGAGTATCTTGCCACTATGGAAGAAGAGCCTGAATAAACATGAAGCCAAAGCAGGAGAAAGGAGAGCCAAAAAATGCAAAGAGAAAGCCCTGACACCATTGTCTGAGCCCCATAGTCCAACCCTGTTTGCTCTGGACTTGCCAGTTTCATGCTTCCCTCGTGGCTCAGCTGGCAAAGAATCTGCCTGCAATGCAGGAGACCTGGGTTTGATCCCTGGGTTGGGAAGATCCCCTGGAGAAGGTAACAGCTACCCACTCCAGTATTCTGGCCTCAAGAATACCATGGAATGTATAGTCCATGGAGTAACAGTCGGACACAACTGAGCAACTTTCACTTTCCAGTTATACGAATCAATGCATTTTTATTGCATAATGCGGTTTCAGAAGGATGACCTATGATTTGAAGCCCAAAGATTTCAGAGTTACAGAAAGCCTGTTCATTTGCATAGCAATTTTGTTTCCCAAACTGTTTCACATATTATGTTAACTGTTGGTTTCTCCTAGCATCCTTGAGAGATAAGCACGGTAAGTGCTATCATACAATTTTAAAGGTGAAATACCTGCAGCAGTATGTGTGGTCATTCTGAGCCAATTCAACACTCAGGTTAGACCTGTTAGTTCTTACTTTTCAACCCTTTCCCAAAGTGGTTTTAAATCATGAATTCTAATTTATAGACATATTGAAGGATATTCCTAGAGAGCCTATTAAGAAAACTCACAGCAAAGATTAGCTGAATCTATAAGGCAACATGTGGGAATGTATCAAATAAAGATATCTGTTTCCAGATTGAATAAGTTGGCAAAAAAAAACCAGGGGTCTGCTGAATTTGCTGATTTCACTTCTTCCTCTTTTAATATAATGGAAATGTTGACATGTAAATTGTGTAGTGGAACAACTGCCAGATATTTTAAGTGCTTGTTGCCTCACTTGAAATGGATGAATAATTGCATCATATGCCTATATATTAAGAGAGACAGAAGGTGTTTTCATGGGTCTGTTTCTTGTGCCTCTGTTTCCTTCTGTTTTTTTTTGCCCAAGAAACTCATTATGGTGTATTTAATGATCTGCTTGAAGCACCCATGTATCCAACTGGTTAACATAGTTATTAACTTTCCATTCCCCAGGCAATAAAATACCCCAATCCCATGTGTCTTAAGCCCAGAAGGAAAATCACCGTATATCCTGAACTGAAGACATGCAATGAATTGTGTTTAACTTGCAGAATTAAAGTATTTCAGTGTGGTGATAGAGCATATACACAGAAAATTCAGAAGATGCAACACTACTAGGAACCTGTTTTGTCCAGTTTTATTAGTGAGATCATTGCATTTTACTAATATTCTTGTTTTCCTAGTTTTGGTTAAAATGTCAGGAAAACCCAAGATGCTATAAATGCTAACTGTTATTCAGTGTTTATAATGTTTCTCTTTAGAAACATCAGTCTCTAGGGATACTTCTGAAACATGATATGCATGGAGATTATTCATGATTTTGCTGTCAGTAGTTCCTTTGCTACCTGGAGAAGGTATATTCAAAGCCCTTTAAGTTTCTTAGCACTTCAGTAGTCATTTATTAGCATCCATAGAGTCAATATTGTTTTTAATATCGGCATTATTTCTGGAGATTCTAAATGAGACTCCTTGGAGCTCATTCCAAAACCCAAATGTTCAGAAACTGGTTGCCTATGCTCTGTTTACAGAATATGTCATTGGTGGGGGCTAAATTTAGAAGCAGGGAAGTGATGCACTGAGTGACTGCTCTTTTGAGATAATTTGCAGTTGAAGAGCAGTAACCAAATTATTTTTCATTTCAGAGATGTTGATTTATTTATTTATCTATTTTTGTAAGCAAAAGCGATGCATGGAGTAACTAGCTATCTAAATACCATCTCCTTGCACAAAGTGGACGAGGTGTGTTTTCAGTGAGTCTCAGGAGATCCGGTTGGAAGCAGAGATGGATCTGCTGGAGCGTGCATCACTGATCTGTGACTGCACATCAGGGCTGGATGTGGGAGGACTGATGGTCTGACTGCCTCCTTCATGGATCCAGGAGTTACAGTTCAGCTTCTTCATTCCCTCCTTGCAAGTGAAAATTTTATTACAAAGGATGGTTTGTGTACTTGCCCTAAATCCTTTTGGTTCTTCTTGTTTTATGACCACAGTGTTTCGCCGTAGATTTTCTCCTGTTCCAGTGCCTTCTCTTTGTCATTTATCATGCTGACAGTTTAATAGAATTCCAGGCCTGGCAGATGGAGCTGGGATGTCCTTTCCCACACAATGCTAAGGAGCTTTAACCCTATCAGGGAGTCTCTTGACACACTATGGTGAGAAATGGTGCTAACAATCCTGACAAAGCAGCAACCAGAAGGGGCGTACAAAGCTACGTGCATCAACTTCATATGGTTTTATCATCAGTGCTTCTGGCAAAGTTTATGAAGAGGGATTCTTTAGGATCCCTTGGGGGCCAATATGTAGGCAACTACAGTGATCCACCTGGTTAAGTTAATAAAAGTCATAGGAGGGAATGAAGTGAATTTTCTGGAAATACCATAGTACAGCACAGGTTGTCTTCCAGATAATAGCAAGAAGATCAGGGTCTAGCAAGGCAAAATGAGTGTGAAAAGAGGTTACAGCCTACTCAGTTCAAAGAAGAAGTTACCACTCACTGAGAATTTGCTATATTACAGACAAGTTCTAAATACTTACATACATTGTTTAATCTACTCACCAACCTCTTCAGGGACTTACTGTCACAACAAAACTTTTCTGAGCTTTACCACGTGCCACTGTGCTAAGCCCTGTCATAGGCATTAGCCCAGTTTTTCTTCTCAGTGGCTTTGGCTCTCAAATCTCTCTCCAATATCCATCTACTTTTGTTAGACTCTCCTGCCCCCACCGTATGCTAGGCCACCAACAAGATGTGAAAACTTTTTAACATAAAATAAAGAGCTTACAGAAAAGGGCACAATACAATAAAGTGCCCACATTTTAAGTGCATATACATATACATCCTTAAAGGGACTGCCTTGATCAGGATAGGGACCGTATCGAGTGGTCTAGAGGGCTCCCTCATGCCCCTCCCACTGGATACCCTCTCAAAGGAAACTGTCATTCTGACCCTTGTCACCATATACTGGTCTTGCCTGTTCTTGAACTTCATATAAATGGACTCATACTACATACGTCTAGAGTCTGACGTCTTTCACGTAACATTATGTCTATGAGATCCACTCAAGTTGTTGCATAGATCAATAGTTTGCTCTTTTTCTCTATTGTGTCATTTCCCCTCATATGAATATACAACAATTGTTTGTTCACCCACAATTGTTTCTTGCTTAAATTACCAATTAGCCCCTTGGCTAACTGGTCTACGGGTATCTCCAATTGCCCTCTGATCTTTTCTCCACTCTATAGCCAGAATGGTTTACTCAGAATGGTCCTTTTACAGAATGGTCCTTTCTAAGGGAGCTATGCACACTGAATCTAGCAACCACTAGTATTCTGACCAGTCTGGGTTGAATTTGGGGGTGAAGAGTACAACTGAAAAATCTCAATGCAGTGTACACTTCTTGTACAGTCAAAGCATGGCTTCTGATCTTTAAGAGTGTACAGGAAGTTCATAGGAAGACAGAGCATAAATTAACAAATTCTGTTCAGTGTGGTTGGTTGTACTCAATACCAGGTTCAGGGAGATCACAAAGAGGATAAAACCGTCTTCAAGATTTCTTTCCTTGGCTTTGAGTCTACCCTCACTGAGAAACCATCTAATAACTGATTGGCCTCCTGGGTATCTGTATATCTGGAAGTGGGTCCTAAATAGGAGGTGGAAGCAGATGAGTCAAGAACCTCATCGTTAAAAAGATACATTGGGCTTCTGGGTTCACAGAAGGGTTTGTTTTGTTGCCATGTAGTGGGTTTGGGTAGTATGATCCCATCTTTGAGATATGGAGAGGAGTGTGTTTCTGCTCTGAGATGCTGAGAATCAGACTCTACAAATGTGCTGCCATGTGGCATCATTTGGGTACCAGGAAGCCTCCTCTTGTGACATCTGTAGTTCTATAGTTTCCAACTGTATTCAGTTCAGGATACTTAACAAATTAGTCACCCAATGCATAATTTTCAATTTGACCTGACAGTGAAGTATAATAAAAAGCTTATCTGCTTATTTTAAATAGGTGTTGACAGGAAGACAAATGGTCAGCTCCTTAGTTATATTAAGATAGTCCTCTTTAGTTGGTGATGCCAGGAAAGTCTGTTTAGGCCTCAAATTCTCAAATAACTTCTCACTTTTTCCAGTCCTGTCAAGGTGAGGCCCTCCTTTATGACTTGATCAAGTTTACCAAGTGAAACCATGTGAAAAATTGAAATCACTGGTTGGTTTTAATTGTCATTAGTTTTTGGTGAGTGACACGTTTTCTTTTTCATGACTATGAATAGTTTTTCTCTGAGTATGGCATAAATTCAGCAATAGATTTTAGAAGTTTGTTTACTGAAATATTTACAGAAAAGTACACAAATCATGTTCAGTTCAACAAATCATCTTAAGGAAAATGATGCCAGTGCAAAGTTGAGCAACTGCACATATTTTATGCAGCTTTTTGTTATCGCTTTTGTTCTCCTTTTTTTCACTGACTGTTGTTTTATATATCTAGGCACTAATAGATGTAACTAACTCTCTCTTAAATGTTGTCATGTTTATATACCTTGTGGAGCCATTTCTTCTCTTGTTGGGCACTTGAATCTTCATCCTTTGCTGTTTAAATAGTACTGCAAGGGAACTATTTGTATGATTGCCTTTTTTCTTTCTCTTGAGCTTGGAACATTAAATTATCAGTTTCTTGGAACGTGAAATTACCAGTTCAAAACTCATGAATTGTTTCAAGGCTCTTTTTCCTCAGTTTCAGATTGCTCATTAGAATAGCCAATGAATAGAACCTTGAATAATACTTATGTATACCTGTACACTAATGCTAAACATTGTGTTTTATAATTATTTAGTTAATTTTACCATGTTTCAGTATAATTGTTTAAGAGATTTGATGTGGTCTATCTCCCTTCATTACCTTTTTATGAGCTGGTTAATAAAATTTTGATGCATAGGTGTATCTCCTAACTATATGTAAAGTTGTGGGTGTATGATATAGTTGGTAGTCAGCTATCTGAATTTAAAATTAAACCAATATACTTTTGAATTTTCGTGGAGGATAAAAAGAATCCCAGTGATTATTTTGGTTTGAGAAGGGGTTTGAATTGTCATGTACTTTAATTGAAATTTACTCAGCACCTACTTTGAGGGGTTGGTTTGTTTTGTTGACATGAAAAAGAGGATCCCATAAACCTGAGAGCTCTGTTTATTTTTTATTTATCATTTTTATTGAGATATAATTGACATATAACATATTGGATTCAGGGGTACAATACAATGATTTGATATGTGTATATATTACAAAATGATCACCATAGTAAGTTTAGTTAACATCCATCACTACACAATTACAAATTTTTGTTCTTGTGTTGAGAACTTCTAAGATCTGCTCTCTTAGCAATTTTCAAATATACTATGTGGTATTATTAGCTATAGTCACTATGCTGTACATTACATTCCCAGGACTTATTTATTTTACAATTGGAAGTTTGTGCCTTTGGACATCCTTCACCCATCCCTCACTCTATTTAGCTCTTTAAAGAGGAGAAGGTAATAGGGCACCAACAAAGCAAGTTTGCTGGGACTGAGACCTTAAAGCTTGGCCTCCTTCTCTTGTTGATTGGTTGTTAGTGTCCTGTGGTCAAGGAAAGAGCATGTATGTACAAGTTGACTAAGAACAACATAGCCTAGTTCTTTTTGAAGGAAAAAGCTGTCAAGAGCTGGGGCTTCCAATAAGTAATGGCAAACGAAATTGTGTTATGAGTTAGGCATTTAGACACAAACAGCATGAATTGAGTTACCCACAAATTATCACAGCTTATAAAGGAGATCAAGCTTCTGGAATAAAATAAATGACTTCTTGGGAGGCAGTGAGGTATAATTGTATGCTAGAGAATGTGTGCTTTGGAGACAAATAGAGCTGGATTTGAATCCTGCTTTTTCCCTTACTAGTTAGGTAAACTTGGAGAAGATTTTTAGGCTTTCTAAGCCTTACTTTCACAGTTTGAAAAATGGGAATCGAATCTATCTCAAAGAGTAACTGCCAAGTTAAAGCAAGATAATATCTATATATATAGAGATATATATAGATATAGATATATTACAATTGACACATAACATCTATTCAGTGTAGGTTAGGTATTGGTTTTTTTCCATGGGTAAATGTGGAGACTTTAAGCTTCATAAAGATGGTGATGGCAGCACAAAGCAGGCACTAGAAGAGAACTGGTTGCTTCTCAATTTTGTGAAGATGGCTTTAGGATAGGAAAAGAGCTGAAGTTTCCGTAAGCAGGTGGCAGAGATTTCCATAAGCAGCTGGGATTCTCAACTGATAAAAAAGTATTTAGAGCCCTATTTCTTCCTATCTTCAAAAAGGTCCAATTCTATCCCTTAAGTGTTTTTCTCTCTTTTAAGCAAGAAACAGGGTAATATAAGCTAAGTATGTGCTGTGCTTAGTTGCTCAGTCATATCTGATTCTGCAACTCCGTGGACTATAGTCCACCAAGCTCCTCTGTCCATGGGGATTCTCTAGGCAAGAATATTAGAGTGGGTTGCCATGCCCGCCTCCGGGGAAATCTTCCCAACCCAGGGGTTGAAGCCAGGTCTCCCTCATTGTGGACAGATTCTTTACCATCTGAGCTACCAGGGAAGCTCAAAAATACTGGAGTGGGTAGCCTACCACTTCTCCAGGGGAATCTCCTGACCCAGGAATCGAACCAGGGTCTCCTGCATTGCAGGCAAATTCTTTACCAGCTGAGCTACCAGGGAAGCCCAAGCTAAATATAACCTGAAATAAAAACTATTCACTGATTTTTTTTTAACAAGAGGAATTTGAGAAAGCCACGTTGTCCACACGGGTTTGCAGGCTGCTAAAACCTTGCAGGAGTATACAGGGAGAACATTTATTATTTGTGGAGAAAGAAAGATGACCTGGAGTTCAACCCTCTATAAGACTGTATTCACTGGATGAGTATGAAAAATACCAACCGTGGAGTGGATACTACCTCTAACACCAAGGTACTAATCCGAGTCATTTGTGTCTCAGATGCAAAACAAACAAACAAAAAATTGTAATCCACACTTCATCCCTCAGGGGAGAAGGAGTATTGGGTATTGAAAACCATAATCAGCTTTGAAACTTCAAATGAATTGTTTCTGTCACATCCGCCAGCAGGTTCCTCTCCTGCCGAGTAGTTCTGGGAGCTGTGGATCGAGGAGTGGAATTTTTTTTGGCTCACTTTATAGCTGCCTGAGACGTGTTAATGGACTTGGTGATGGGCAGCCACACCCTCTGCCCGCTAAATGCCCCTCCTGGAGGCCAGGGCGGGAAGGGTGAGAGGAAGTTCTTCTTTTCTTGAGACCAAAAGTGTCCTCTGACTAATGTGTCTAGACATGGCTTTTCAAAAACGGAAAGCCTAGTGATCATGCTTGATCTCAGACCCTCCCTCCAATATGGCGTTGTGGCATCACCACAAACTCTTCAAGCCACATGTTCTGAAACTCTTTCCTCGCTGATTAAAAGTGAAGAGATGAGGGAAAATGCACTTAGACAAGGACATGAGAAATACCTGCCAAACTAACTTTAACTTGAAATTGTATTTTATTTCATTTTTTTATAATGCATCTTCAATTTTATTCATTAGGACTTAAAAAAAATTTACAATGTAGCATTAGTTTCTGATATACTTAAAGTGATTCAGTTATAATATATATTTATTCTTTTCCATTATAATTTATTATAAGATATTGAATATAGTTTCATGTGCTAAAAGTAGGATCTTGTTGCTTATCTATTTTATATCATGAGGACTTTATTTTTTGGAGCAGTTTTAGGTTCACAGCAAAATTGAAGGGAAGACACAGAGATTTCCCATATACTCCCTGTTAGAATATTAGAATTTCATGAATAATACATGAGCACAGGGATTTTGGAAAATGATTTCTGTACTTGTATTCTCATTTTAGCAAAACTCTGGGAGTTCTTTGTCTTTATAGTATGTGTACAAAACTATATAGGCCTTATCTATAGTAATCTAAGAATTATAAACCCAGAGTCTTAAGCTATTAGTCTATTTACTGTATTCTTATTATTTCTACTTTAAGTTACCATACTGGTGATAGAATATAAACTCTATGAGGACAGGTCACTTGCTTAGTTTACCATGGTATTAAAACTACATCAAAACATGACAAACAGAGTAGATGCTTAGTGAAAATTTGTTGAATGGATGAATGAATGAATATCTATTTTTAAAATAAAAGATACCATTTTAGTGAGGCATTTCAGAGGCAACTTAAGCTTTCCCATTAGATCCACTGGGTTAAAAAAATTTTTTTTTGATGCTTCTGAAGTCAACAAAAAGGTCTTTGGGTTTTTTGTTTGTTTGTTTGTTTTTTACCCATAAAAGAGATCCATCATCTGCAAATACTGGGAAAACAGCAATTTGATGCGTTCCTCTGACTGATCAGGTCCCAGCATCCCTTGTTTTTCCTCATGTTAAGCAAGCTTACAAGAGGAGATGTTCAGCCTTCCCTAGACACTTGTTTCAGCTGGTATTTTTTTCTCCTGCATCTAAACTTAAACTATCAGGCTCCAAAGAGCTTGCTTAGTTTTATTTGCCCCTGTGCAGAAAAGAAGAGTTTGTCAATATATATTAACATTCATATTTTGGGGAAAACTGTTAACTTGTCCTCCAGTTTTTCTCCTCTAACATCAATCAACAGTATTTATGAAGTTTCTGCTGGGAGCCCAGCATTCTACCTTCCCATTGCTTCATGCCTTATTTACAAGACTTTCGATAACACTTTTCATTCTTCTCTAAATCTTCTCCAGTTTGTCCACAGCTTGCTTAGAATATAAATCCACAAAATTTGGCATACAGTGGTTAAGTGCGTGAGGAAAATCAGCTTGGGCACAGGTTTTCCAGGGAGACCTAGATTCCCTTTTATTCATATTCAGAAAAAGAAGTGTTGATGAATGAAACCCCATGCAGCTGTGGACGGGGAGAGGGGGTTACAAGCACAGGAAACAGGGTAAGAAACTTGATGTTTTCCAAAATGTCTCCTGTAGTATATAATTTTTCTTTCATAGAAAATAAATAGCACATTACAATCAAACTTTCAAAACGCTGGAAATTTTCTCGCTTTATTTGGCTCTGTATTAGAGTGTTATTGTCACAGTTGTGTTGTGTAACAAACCACCCGCAAACTCAGAAGCTTACAAAAACAGAACAAGGGGAAGAGGATGAAGGCCCTCCACACCCAGCTGCTGAAACCATAGAACATGCCAAGAACCACCTGAACTGTCCTTCCTGGAGATAAAAAGAGCTATCTTTTAAAGTGATGGGTTAAACAAAACAACCCCAAAAGAATTGATGTGTGTTAAAATTCCAGTGAAGAGTAATTGGTGATTTTTATGCAGAAATTAAATAATCCTTAATAAGTAACTCTCTATTTTATATTAAGAAAGAGTTTACTGTAGTCTGCCTGAAATAATGACAAAACTGAAAAAACAAGACGAGTTAGATTCTCTGGAAAGTGTGAAAGCTGCCAGTGAACTCCATTCTCCTCTATCAGGAGAAGTTAATGACACTGAGATTAATGACACTTCTGCAGAAAATTCAGGACTTGTTAACAATCTTGATAGGAAGATGGTTGGCTAATCAAGATGAAACTGAATTACCCTTCAGAACTAGATGAACTAATGAGTGAGGAAGCATAGGAGAAACACATAAAATCTACTGAGGAGTGAACATGGAACCCCTCAATAAGCTAGTTGGAAACAAATTGTAACTCATGCTGATGGGTCAGCTGACTCAGCTGAGCTAGGCTGGCACCAGCCGGGCAGCTTTGTTTTAGGCTGTTGGTCACCTGGGCTTGTCTCCAGGGTGTGGGTAGATTCCTGTCTGCCCCACCTGTCCTTCCATCCTCCTGGGGCCAGTGGCTGCAGGAAGCACGTTCCTATGAAGAAGGGCAGGAGCACAAGAGGCTAGCATGTGGAAGGCGACTGTTCGGGCTTTGTCTGTCGACATTCTTTTGGTTAAAACAAGTCACACGTCCATATACAATATCATTGCACATGGGGGACATGGGAGGATACTGTAGCCACAGTGGGAAGAGGCAGGGATAGAATATTTGCTACACAGTGATCGAAATGGTCACCCAACTCACTGGACTGCAAACTTTACAAAAGCAGGACTTTTGTTTGTTTTGCTCGACAATGTATCCCCAGGGCCCTGCAAATGTTGTGGCTCAATGAACATTTGTCAAATGAATGAATGAGGAAGCCAATAATATAGACCCAGCAAGAGCAGATGAAGAAGAATACTAATGGCAACAGAGTAGGGTATTTTCCTTATAACAAAAGCTTTCATTTCTAAAAAATAAAACTCTTTAGTGATACTTGAAAATTAAATGGATTTTGATTCAATAAGTTCCATGGTTAGAGCAGTAACCTGCACACAGCAAACACTGTACTGTTATTGTTTAGTTGCTAAGCCATTTCTGACTCTTAGCAACCCCATGGATTGTAGCCTGCCAGTCTCCTCTGTCCATGGAATTTTCCAGTCAAGAATACTGGAGTGGGTTGCCATTTCCTTCTCCTAGCACTATATAGTACTTGATAAACTAAATTACAAACAAAGATGAAGTTACTTTATTGTTTATATTTTTTCCAAGTTGGAACAAAGTACAAATATTCTAACTTCTCTATCATGGCTCCTTGTTCTCCCAGTGTCTCCCATCAAACAGATCATATCACTTAAAGGGATGATGTCGATGAAGATGATAATATAATAATGACACCTAGTATTGATGGAGCATTTACTATGCACCAGGCAATGTGCTAAGTGGTTAGCATGCATTATTTCGTTTATTTCTTAAAACAAATGTATTAGGTGGAGCATATTATTAGTATCTTTTTGCAAAGGTAGTCTTTCTGATTCCAAAGTCTGTTTTTTATTGCTGTGTTTCCAGCATTGAAGGAGGCTGCATGTGGAAGCCCTCTTGACTCTCCTGTTGAAATCATGTTGACATTAAGTGCTCATTGAAAGCAGTACACAGCTTCTATAAAGCGCCTCTGAGAACGCATCTTTTCTGTCTTGAGGGAGGTAATTGAGATCTGAGGCTTTTAACCTGTTTCTTAACAGTTTGGCCTGAAATTTAGGAAGAACCCAAATCTCCTTTCCTCTGAGGTCCTGCTGGGCTCAGACTCTTGGTTCATGAGTAAGTATGAACGAAGATGGCAATAATGTCTATAGTGAAGTTAATTAAGCAGAGTGGATCTTCTACAACCAAGAATTCCATGGAGGACTTTTTATTTATTTTTTAAAAGACTATTTATTTATTTGCTGTGGTGGATCTTTGTCATGGCATACAGGATCCTCAATCTTCATTGTAGCCTGCTTGATCTTTAGTTGTGACATGTGGGATCTAGTTCCCTGACCAGAGATTGAACCCCTGCCCCCTGCTTTGGGAGCACAGAGTCTTAGCCACTGGACTACCAGAGACGTCCCCATGGAGGACTTTCTATAGTTTAACAGAGATATCAGAAGCTACTGTGTCTCTTGGTCAAGGAATCTGTGCCATCAGTATTTTCATGGGGCAAGAGAAGATGTTTGCCATGGTTTGTTGCAGGGAAATTATCTTGAGCAGACCTGTGTGCGTGCGCGTGTATGTGTATGTTGCTGTCAGCTGACACCCAAGAAGAAGGCAACTACAAACTTCGCCTAGTTAGCTGTGACTTTGAATCACTCTAGTGAAGGTGATGCGTTGAGTTTCCCTCTGAGAATAATGCCCAGAAGAGGCTGTGCACAGGCTGACAGTAGCTCTGCTAATCTTTACCTTGCCTTTGACACTTTCCTGGATGGATTCCGTTGCTGGAGCTCTGTAAGCAATGGTTCCCTTGACAGCAGGAGAGAAACAGGGTCCCAGCTTGCAGCTCTCTGATCACATGTAACTCTCCACCGAGGTGATGAGATGCACATCCTTCAAAGTGACACCCGAGAAAGCCACGTTTGTCACTCACAGAGAGGCTGCCCAGTCAGTGGGGGCAGCAGTGAGGGGTGTTGGTTTTCAGTTTTCAGTCTTAGCAGACAGCACCATTCCCAAGGTGATATAATAGCAGCCCATTTATCAGGTTCTGCAGGAGAGTTGCCAAGAAGTGTCTGTATTACCTGTATAACAGTTGACCTGACATGACTTTAACGTACAAAGTGTGGGGAAAGCATTAGAGTCTGACTGTGGCCCAATACTGCCTCTCTCTTATCAGGGGTCACCTGCCTCTACTATATTTAGGTTGTCAAGTCCACCAGGTTGTTACCTGGCCTTCAACCATTTTTTCCAGCACTGCCCTTGTTTCTGCTCAAAATGGCAGGACTGTGGGCCTCCCTCCATGTAAACCTGCTCAGCAGTGCTGGTTCCATAGGGAAATTATAATTTTCTTTACTGCTTTGTCCGTGAATTTTTCTTTACTGAACTGTCCTCTCTGAAGGCTACAGTGTAGAGACTTTTAGCTAGGTTTTTCAGGTACCAGAGGGAAAGTATAGCACAGCAGGAAACAGGTAACATTAAAAATGGAAAAACATTTTTACTTAAGGATAGTAAAGTACTTAAGGACAGTGCTATTCTTAAATGTCTTGACCATTTACCACAGGGAATTATTTTCCCTGGCTTCCCCACCTTGTTAGGGGTCCTTCCTCTTTCCCCCTCCTCACTTTCTAGATGAGCCTACAACATCGAATTCACTCTTCCTTTATTATGCCTAGTAATTTGACTTTTCATACTCCTTTCTTCACTCCAAACTGGTTCCTTGATCTGCTGTTGTATGATCAAAAGCTTAATCAGGAGTTTGGCTAAAAGACAAAGCCTTACACACATGGCTATACCTTGAGCTATACAAAGAGCCAGCAGGAACTTGGAAATCACATTTTTGCCTTAATATGGTAAGAGTCAAATTCTTAGGAGAACCACCTAACCAGTTTTTGGTAAGTGGAATGAGGATGGTGGAAAAATATATTAATTTCCTCTTTCTTCCTCCTTCCTCCTTCTTTCTATAAGGACCAAAATGTTATCCCCTACCTCTGAGTTACATTAAGATGTTGATTTTGAAAAATCCCTACTTTATGCTTAGGGCAGAGATAGATCTTATTCAGGATGTTATCTCCTCTAACTAATTCTGGAAAAGAATTCTGTCAGCAACCTGAGTGTACTTGGAAACAGACTGTTCCTCATTTGAGCCGCCAAATGAGATCACAGCCCAGCCACCACCTTGACTATACCCTGTGAGACCCTGAACAGAGGACTCAGCTAAGCTGCGCCTATACCTTAGACCACAGAATCTGTGAGGTAGTAAATCATGTTGTTCTAAGCCACTACGGTTGTGGTAAGTATTGTGCAGCCATGTGTAATGAATAAAAGCACCTACCTGGTGGAGTTGTTAGAATTAAATGAGCTAAAACATGTAATGTGTTCAAAATAGTGCTTGGTGCACAGTAAGCAGATGTCAGCTATAAAGTAATAGTGCCTTTTATAAATTTCCTCTCATAATCACTCTGTTGACAAATATTTATTGGGTGCTTATCATGTGCCTGCATACTCCTCTCTTTTCAAGCTCCTTATAGCCTAGTGGGAAAATAATTCATTAAAATTGTTTATAGCTGTAAAGAGTTCTCTGAAGGGAAAATACAGTGGGCTATGGAAGGATATAGAAGGACCCAGCATTGACTTAAAGAGAGAGAAGGATTGATTGAGGTGATGTTTAAGCGGCAAAATGAAGGCTGAGTAGGAGAGAGGGATAAACAGTGGGAGAAAGATGAGTCTTGATCAACGCTGTCCAGTAGAACTTTCTGAGGTGATAGAAATGTCAGTTCTGTCCAATCTAGTAGCCACTAGCCATTTATGACAACTAATTGCTTTAAGCATGGCCAGTGCAACTGATGAACTGATTTTAAATTTTATTTCATTTTAATTCAACTGCATTAAAACATTCCCACAATATTGGACAGTGTAGGGAAAAGGGAAAAACATGGGAAAGGATTCTAAGGCTGGAGAAAATATATTTTATTTAAACCACTGAGAGAAGTACAGTTTGAAGCTAAGACTGAGCATTTTATGATTCTGTTATTCAGCCAAACATCAGCAATACCAATGAACACTTACACAGCACTTATTCTGTACCAGGCACTGTTCTAAGCGTCTTTCCTCTGCAAGCTTATTTATACCTGACAACAACCCCATGAGTGAGAGCTTTCATTACCTGCATTACAAAGGTGCAGTAGGGTTCAATTTACTTGTCCCCAGGGATGTATCAAGTGATTAGCTGAGCTGGGCAGGCTGGTCCAGAGTCTGCTTTGTCTACTGCACAGTGTTGACTTTCATAGGCACAGAAAAGAATGGTAAGGCAAGTTGAGGAGCAGAGGGCTCTTTAGTTCCCTACTTAGACCACTGTACCTGTGCATATTACAGAAATGAAATATCTTCTGGTGGAAAAGAAACATTTCCAGATAACAAAATATGTGTATCTAATGAGCTCTTCTTAAATTATATCCTTTGGAAAATCTTTGGTATTTCTCCTGTTTATGATATCCTTATGGAAGTATAGAGAGAAGAGAGTTTTTCAACAAGGGAGTTCTTAACCTTCTTTGTTTTACTCTAACTTGATCATTTAGTAACTGTTTCCATGAACTTGGGGAGTCAGTGGCATAGAGCATAGTTATTATTTTTGTTTTATACTAGTCACAGCAACAAAGTTTGTATAAAATCTCAAAGCTTTAAGAAATGTATTTCTGATTTGCAGAGGTACATAATGGATGCTTAGACTCATTCTAGAGAGGTTCCCTCTGTATACGTTGGCATAATGGATGTAAGACATTAGGGACTATGAAAAGAAGTGGCTGCTTTTTAAAGTAATTTATTTAAGGCTGTTCTGGCTTTCTCTAGTTGTGTCGAGATGGGGATACTCTCTAATTGCAATGGGCAGCGGCTTCTCTTGTTGCAGAGCGTGGGCTCTAGGTGCACAGGCTTCAGTAGCTGTGGTGGGTGGGCTCAGTAGTTGGGGTTCCCAGGCTCTAGAGCACAGGCCTAGTAGCTGTGGTGTATGGGCTTTGTTGCTCTGTGGCATGCGGGATCTTCTTGGACCAGGATTCAAACCTGTGTCTCTTGCATTGGCAGGCAGATTCTTTACCGCTGAGACACCAGGGGAGCCCGCGGCTGCTTTTTCTGCCATTCATTTTTATGAAGCTTGTAAGACTTAAGTACCCTAAAAGAATTGATCGTGCTTTGACAGAAAAGGCTTCAACATTTGGCAATATTCTCAAAATGCCAGAGAAGGATTCTAACGGTTGCTAAATTAGAACATTTAGAAAAGTACCTTAAATAGAAAAGAACCTGGAGATAAAATTTGTAAGTTATTTTTATCCTTTATATTTTTAACTCTATCACCTGAGCTTTTATTTGGAAAAGGCTCCTTTCTCCTTGTGTTTGTGATTTTAAAGTTAGAAATTAGTTGGAGTTTGTAAATAACACAGACAACCAGATAATAATTCTTCCTAAAAATCTAGAGGGGAGAATTGGTTTAGAAAATAGATGAGCCTAGAGAGACTGAAAGGTAAATACCTGAAGAAGAGTTAATTGCTCATTCGGGTCTGACTCTTTGCGACCCCATGGACTGTAGCCTGCCAGGCTCCTCTGTCTGTGTAATTCTTCAGACAAGAATACTGGAGTGGGTATCCATCCCCTTCTCCAGGGGATCTTCCTGACCTAGGGATTGAACCTGGGTCTCTTGTATTGCAGGTAGATTCTTTACCGTCTGAGCCACCAGGGAAGTGAAACCATATTAGCACATTCCATGGGATTCAGTAAAGAAAGGCCAAGTTAATATAAACTTGATCTTCATTTTTGCCACCTCAACCCTGACTGTGCATTGGAATCGCCAGAGGAAAACTAAAACATACCAATGATGAGGCCCCACTCCAGAATAATTAAATCAAAATTCCAGAGGATGGGAATGCAGTCAAAACAGAGACAGCCTATTAACAGTTTCATCTACATTGTTAAGTCTCCTTGTTTGTGCCTCAGAGCTCTGACCTGAGGCCTGGGAGGATTTAGTTCTGGTTCTAGTTCTGTCTTTACACAGTTGTTTGCTGCTGGACACATCACCAAAATTATCTGGACTTCAGTGTCCTCATTTGAAAGATGTTAAACACACTAGGCTTCCCTGGTGGTGTTAGTGGTAAAGAACACGTTTGTCAGTGTAGGAGACTGAAGAGACATGGGTTTGATCCTTGGGTGGGGAAGATTCCCTGGAGGAGGGCATGGCAACCCACTCCAGTATTCTTGCTGGGAGAATCCCATGGACAGAGGAGCCTGGTGGGCTACAGTTCATAGGGTCACCAAGAGTCAAACACGACTGAAGTGACTTAGCATGCAAACACACTAGATGACTTCCAAATTCTCTGCCCCAGACTGTGCAGTAGATAACTGAGCAGAAAATAAACTTAAAGACCAGTGAGTCTACAGATTCATGTTACTTCTTAGGGTCACCAAGAGTCAAACACGACTGAAGTGACTTAGCATGCAAACACACTAGATGACTTCCAAATTCTCTGCCCCAGACTGTGCAGTAGATAACTGAGCAGAAAATAAACTTAAAGACCAGTGAGTCTACAGATTCATGTTACTTCTTAGTTGTGGAATATTTTCTTCAAATAAAATATTATGCAGAAACTTGATGTATCAAAAGACAGATTAAAGTTGATGACATCTGGCTGATGTGGAGGTGAGAGCAGAGAACCCTGCCTTGCTCAGTATGGCCATTCCTGGTTGGGGGGTAAGGGCAGGTCCCAGGGCTCAAATTTGATGGTTCAAACCCTGGGCAGAGCCAGGCTCAGGGGGAAACATTAAGTTGTCCAGCTCCAGGACAAGGAGCGTACCAGATCCTGACCCTCAAGGTCATGTAGTTAGTGACAAAGTCAGAAAAATCTAGTTCTCCTGATTCTTTCTCCAGTACAAGTACTAACCAGGCCCAACCTTGCTTAGGTTCCAAGATCAGATGAGATTGGGTACATTCAGTGTGGTATGGCTGTAGACCTGAATCTTTCTATTGTTGCCTGATGAGACATGATCTTCAAACTAGTATTAGCTTGAAAAGTGCAGTGTCAAAGACCTTGCAAATTTCTTAGACTTTGAGATTTGGCAACACTTGGTTTAAACGTTTTCCCACACCAAGCTTATGATAATGTTCTAAGGATGTAAAAGGTTGGGGCCTCAATTACCCACACATCCTTGTTTAGGAGAAGACCATAATTTGTTTCCCAAGGAAAATTTTGACCCTGCCTGGATGAAATGCCAGAGATGCTATGCTCTCCAGTGTAGGCATGAGTCAATACATTAGACAACTTCAAACATATCTTTAGATTTGTTGCTTGTTAAAGAGGCACATGGATCTTCCTTTAAGGAGTAATGCAGAATATTTGGCTCCAAGGATTTGTCTGTTATAACCAATATTAAGTGAATCAGTGAAGTATGCAAATATCTGTTAAACACTTTCTCTGTGCTTGGCACTGTGCTAGGCGTTGGGAATAGAATGACGAGCAAAAGCGAGCCAGGAGCTGCCTTGAGGAGCACACTGTCTAGTAGTGAAGACACAGGGGTAAAGAGGGCAGCCATTAAAAAGAATACATTCAAATCAGTTCTAATGAGGTGGATGAAACTGGAGCCTATTATACAGAGTGAAGTAAGCCAGAAAGAAAAACACCAATACAGTATACTAACACATATATATGATATTTAGTCAATCGGTAAAGATAATCCTGTATGCGACACATCAAAAGAGACACAGATAAATAGAACAGTATTATGGACTCTATGGGTGAAGGCAAGGGAGGGATAATATGGGAGAATGGCATGGAAGCATGTAAATTATCATATGTGAAATGAATCGCCAGTCCAGGTTCAATGCATGATACAAGGCGCTCGGGGCTGGTGCACCAGGATGACCCGGAGGGATGGGATGGGGAGGGAGGTGGGAGGGGGGTTCTGGAAGGGGAAAACATGTACACCCACAGTGGATTCATGTCAATGTATGGCAAAACAAATACAATATTGTAAAGTTAAAAAATAGAAAATAAACTAATTAAAAAAACAAAAGAAAGCTAGGAATTCATGAGCAAAAAAAAAAGAGGGCTTTCCTGAAGAAGCAGCCGCTAGCTCAAGATGTAAAGGAAAAGTTCCAGACAAAGGCAGGGGCCAAAGGATTGAGGGAGACTGTGTTCAAGATAGAGGGAACAGCCCATTTAAAGATCTGGAGTGGGGAGAGAATGTGACTTTTTCAGTAAACTTGAAAAAGTTCATCCTGATTGCTAGGATGAAGGAAATAGAGAGTTGAGATTGGAGATGTAGATGGAGGCCTGCCTGTATTCAACCATCAGGGGTGTGGAATTGATGCTAGGGGACTTGTGGAGCCATCCAGCCATTCATTTTTTCCTTTTAAAATTATTATTATTATTGTTTGGTTGGTTTATTTACTTTTAATTGAAGGATAATTGCTTTGCTATATTGTGTTGGTTTCTGGCAAATAATTATTTAATTGAAGTATAGTTGATGTATATCATATAAATTACAGGTGTACAATATAGTGATTCCCAATTTTTAAAAGTTATACTTCATTTATAGTCATTAAAATATTGACTATTTTTGTGAAATTTTTTTGGTACAATATTTTGTACAGTATTTCCTTGTAGTTTATTTTATACCTAATAGTTTGTACCTGTTAATCCTCCGCCCCTATTTTGCCCCCCGCCACCCCTTATATTCAGATGTTTCAAGTGAAGCTTTGTTTTAGAGAAAGCAGACTGGCTGCGGTTTAGGGGACAGATTAGAATAGGGCAAACAAATGAGAAGGCTGGGTGGTAAATCCAGGCTGAAATGAGGGTCACCTGACCTTGGGGAGGGACATTTAAAAAAGAAAAAGACCAGTTGGGACCTACTACAGGATTTAGTGGTATTTACCAGTGTCTCATTTGAGAGAATCCATATTTACAGAGACTTCTCTGAAGGTTAGTAGCCTGTGAGTCTCCAACCTTTGGTTTTGGATTAGTTAGGAATGGTAAGAAGATGTTGTAATGGAAGTGCTTTATCAGGGTGATTTTACTCAAGGGTGCTTTAACATGGGTCCATCAGGTTATATGTTTGCTTATCTTCCTATGGATGGTTCTTCAGTCTGCTGTTTAGAATATTACCAGAGATCCTCTTTAGGAACATGCCTGGCAAAACTTACTTTCAGGGACCACACCAGCGATGGGCTGTGTTTCTCCTGACTGTGTTTTGAGCTCTGACTGGGATGAGTGGTGTTAGCAATCCCAAATTCCTCTTTGGTTGGTGTCTAGGAAGCCCCAAGCTAAATTACTGCTTCTTCTAGCAAAGTGTATTAGTCCTTGTGGCATTTACTGACCTCATTCTGGCTTCATTTTCTGGTTTCTATTTTTAATTTTACTTTCTTCCCAGTTCCCTACTTGTTTATTTTTATTATCGTAAATCTTACAATATAGTATCTTTGTAAGTCACTTTAATTCCTGAGACTGAGTATAAATAGTTATAATAATATGAAAAGAACTTCCTGGATCTTTGTGCCACAGGACACTTAGGAAGTTAATATTGGATATATACACTTAAGTGTGTAATTGTGAGTTAAAAATTGAGACTCAAGTCTTTGAAAATCTAAGGGTTTCTCTTCACTTATACTGCTTAACTGTGTTTCTTGGTCTTTTCTCCTTCAGATGATAATTTGAGTATCACCAACTTTTCCCTTCTGATTTAAGCTGAAAAGTAGTGCTTTCTGTTCTTGTAAGGGGTAACTTATCTTTACCAGTAATTCTATTATTTTTCATGTGGGAGAATATTTGAGTATTTGCACAGATTCATTAAAAAATATAAATCTGGTTATATTGGGTTAGTTTTTATTCTGAGTCACAGAAATAAATCTCTTCCTCTCTCTTTTCCTTCAACAGTCAGGCTCTGTCTATATACTAGAAATATGGATTTAAAGATTTATTTGTATCGCAAAGAAACTAGAAATCTCCTGGAGGTGGGAAGTCAATCAAATTTTCGCTGTGTAGTGTGATAAATGCCCCCACAGGAGGTGAGCACAGTGAAAGGGCCCTATTTTTGTTGTGGTTGTGGGAACAGCCCTGCTGAGTCGAACTCACTGCATTTCTTTGTTCTGCATCTGATTGTACCAACGTTGTGCAGACCCAGCCTGTGTAAGTGTCTGACTTCTTGCTCCCTGTTTTGAAGTCAGAGGGTTTGGAATTACATGTTATACAAATAGCTGCAGCTTCTACTCAGGCAAAATCTCATGATTGCAGGTAACATTTTAATGCCAGAGTTTCCTTAATAAAGTTACTTTTCTATTAATGAGTGATTGGAAGATTGCTTTGCTGATCTGGAACCAAAGAATTCTTTTAAAGGAGACAGGGACATTTTTATTTAGTCTCCAGTTAAGAAAGGGCATGCTTACTAAGTGCTTGATCAATCTGCTTTGCAACACTGGCATTGGTTTATACTGGTGGCTGTGGTAGAGTCTAATGATGGACAGGTCCATTTGCAACAATCCCATCAAGAGGCTGAATCTATTTCTCCAACTGTTGAATCTGGGCTAGCTTGGAACTTGCGTTGGTCAATAGAAATGGCAGAAGCGATATAGTGCAAATTCTGAGTCTGGGCCTCAAGAGGCCTTGCGAGCTTGACTTTATTCTTGGGACTTTTCTGCTATCTTGAATAAGCCTGGGCTCACCTGCTGGATGATGAGATGAGTGGCCCAGTAATCTCTGTCTCTGCATTCACTAGATATGTGACAGAGGTTATCCTAGACTATTCAGTCCCCAGATGATCCACCTGTTGGCCACAAATGCATAAGTGACCAAGATCAGCCAAGCATGGGCAAATCAGTAGGACTGCCCAGCTTATAAGAAATAATAAATGGTTTTTATTTTAAGCTACTAGTGTTTGGGGATGTTTTATGTTCAGTTAAGGCTAGACAGTAGCAGTGCAGTTTTGACATCCCTGCAGTGAATATGCAGATACTAGTAGACTTCAGAAAAGAGTAAAAGAAAGGAAAGAAGGAAGGAAGGGAGAGAGTTAATGAACAAGGAAGAGGAGTAACATGCACTCCTCAAAAGCTAATGCTTTATTTTTGTCTGTGCTGGGTCTTCATTGCTACAGGTGAGCTTTTCTCTAGTTGTGGTGAACAGGGTCCACACCCTTCATTCCAGTGCATGGGCTTCTCATTGTGGTGACCTCTCTTTCTGTAGAGCACAGGCTCTAGATGTACAGGCTTCAGTAGTTGCAGCACTTGGGCTCAGTAGTTGTAGTACCTGGGCTTAGTTGCCCTGCAGCAAGTGGGATCTTCCCAGACCAGAGAGACAACCCACATCCCCTGCATTGGCAGGTAGATTCTTAACCACCGGGCCACCAGGGAAGTCCTAGATGATGATATTTTAAAATATAAATTAATGAAGAAATAAGTAAACAGTCTTATGAACATTTTGATAGATTATACATAAAGGAGAAGAGTCAAACCTCCTAATTAATTATGATTCCAAAAAGATTTGTCAAAACAAGCCAGTGATGTTTATGGCAGTGAGTTTTGACAATAATCAAGCCTATAATGAGAAAGTATATAATTTTGTTCATTTACTCATATCTATAGGCAACACAAACCTTTATTTACCCCTATCCCCACCACCCAAAAGATGAGGGCTGACAGTTTATTTATTTATCCCTACTCCTACAACTCAAAAGATATGAGGTAGCAGTTCAATTCAGCTGACTGCCAAATTGGATAAATAACCAGATACTGATTATACCAGAAATGGAATTCAAACAGACTCCAGATAATAGAGATCTTCTTGGGCTTAAATTTCATTTAACAGAGCCCTGGAGGGTTTCCCTGGTGGCTCAGGTGGTAAAGAATCTGCCTGCAATTCAGTAGACCTGGGTTTGATCCCTGGGTCAGGAAGATCCCCGAGAGGAGGGAATAGCAACCCACTCTAGTATTCTTGCCTGGAAAATCCCATGGAGCCTGCCGGGCTACAGTCCATGGGGTCACAAAGAGTCAGACACAACTGAATGACTAATACTTTCACTTTCGTTTCACTTGATGGACAGATATCTCTACCGTCTGCTGAGCCCAGAGCTCAACTAGGGGAAGGTAGAAAGACGAGAAAGAAAAGAGCATGACTTGCCTGGGAGGGTGGAGGAATAAAAGGGGCTGATGGGTCATCAGAAAGTAATGCAGGAGAAGGTGGCACCAGGAAGTATTGGGGAAAGGATTATATGCTGGGAGTGGGGAGGGCTGCCACCAACTTGCTGAGAAGCCTTTGAATCATTGATATAGGCTCTCCAGTCTCAGTTTCCTCATTTATAAACTTTGCACTGAGCAAGTTGTTATATTTCTGGCCTTGAGACAAATTGTGTGTGTGTGTGTTTGTGTGTCTCTGTGTGTGTGCAGACTCAGTCATGTCTGACTCTTTGCGACCCCATGGACTGTAGCCTGCCAGGCTTCTCTGTTCTTGGAATTTTCCAGGCAATATTAGAGTGGGTTGCCCTTTCCTACTCCAGGGGATCTTCCCAGCCCAGGGATCAAACCCAGGTCTCTTGCGTCTCCAGCATTGACAGGTGTATTCTTTACCACTAGTGCCACCAAGAGAAGTTAGTCTTGTATGAGTGAGAGTATGTGCCTTGTGCCTTCAAGGAGGTGATCCTGATGACAGAGTTTCTTTATTATAATGATCCTTTTGGTCCTTAATGTGTTTTGATTGTCTGGTGTGTTCACACAGTCATGAACAAAACTCAGTCCCTGCCTTTGAGGAACTCGAGTGTACAGTGGAGAGGACCACTCAGCACAGGAAGAGCTGAACCCTTCAGGAAGGGGGAAGCCCAGAAGAGAAAGTCCTTAAAAAATAGCTGAAGGATGAGTAGCACTAGTTAGGTGAAGTGACATTTGTCACAGCTATTCATGCATGGGTGGTCTTATCACTTAGTTCTGCTACAAAGCTATGTATGCCCAGAAAACTGTACCAAGGATACTTTATTAGCTTAGGAATTTGAAGATTTCAGGACTACCTTGAGCTGTTTCAAAACTTTTTATGTACTCGTTGTCATGGAGCCTTGTTTGATTATTTGTGAGAACATGGAGAGCCAGCAGACTTAGAGACCTTTAGTCAGTCTTCATCACATCCACTGCAAAGGAGATAATTGCAATTACTGCAGAGATTAATGTGCAGGCAGGCAGCCTTCTCCAACGTACTGCACAGAAATGCCCAGTCTCCCTGCAGAACAATGAGCCAAAATAGGTTTTAGGGTTTGTTGTGTGTGTGTGCGTGTGTGTATGCATTCATTTTAAGACAAGCAAAACCATATTTGAGAAAATTTGGAAAATGACAGACTTCTCATAATCCTATTTCTCTAACGGTCACTTTTTTTTGCATTTTGAATATCCTGACAATGCTTTTTATAACAATACTGAACTGATCATCCTTTGGCTCAAGATTGAGTGCTCGGACTGATTGGTCTATTTGGGGGCAAGAGGCTGGGAAGCCACAGCTTCTCAATGCAGTCCCTAGAGTATCAGGGGTCTAAGGCGCCAGACTCAGTTCAGTCCTTTTTGAATAGAATGGAGAAGCCTTTATAACACAGCTCCAATCTACCACACTCACAGGTTTGCTCCGTGTTGCATCTGAACCCTGCACTTATAGGCTGTACATGCTTGATTCAAGCGGATGTACTTTCATGTGTCAGCATCAAAGCAGCAGCCCTGGGGCAGGAGGCTAGAGGTGCCTGGCCCTGGCAGGAGGTGAGGCGCTGTCAGGCTGTGTCTGTGTGAAGCTGATATGAATCCACACACAGTTGGTCACTGCCAAGGTGAAGCAAGAGGAAGTGAATTGGAGTTTAAAGGGTATTTGATTCAATCTTTTGGCTTTTTCTTTCTGGTAAGTTAAGAGTGTCCTGCAATATCATCTGGGTAACTGGAGGAAAAAAGACGAATGTCAGTCCTGATGATCTGTGTTATATTAGGGTATTTAAAGAGCAAATTTTATTGATGAGTATCACTGACAATGAAAAAAGAAATCAAACCTTATAAACATATTCCTTGTAAACTAATAGTTATTGAGGCTAAAGGCAAAGTTATTCCTGGGGTTGCTTTTGAATATTTAAGTTGTGGATGTATTGAACTGTGGGGATGTGTTCTGGGCTCTCTTTGTCTTATTTATGCTTTCTAAAGAGTTTAAAAGTTTCTGTTCTCTCTGATTTTCTACACCACTCATCATGCTTCTTTCCAATAATTTATGATGTCTTTAGTATTGTTTACTGATAAATTGCCTCAGAGACCGGTGAAACTTAAAACATGCATAGTATGCCCTTAGAAAACAAAAGATACAGAGAATAAGATTTAAAAATGAAATGTAGTGTTTATGGAAGGATTCAAAATCCTCTTGATTTAAAGTTTTTAGTAACTTCACTTTTTGTGTGTCAGTGTCATCTTGAATGTTGATATGGTCCTTATGCCAGATAAAAGAGAAAAATTCCAGTGCCTTGATTAGCTTTGGCTGATCATTTCAAACTAGAGTCAGCCACATAGCCCTCATACAACCACAAGGGGGCAGGAAGTGCCATCCTGTGGAATGCCCAAAATGGGGGAGAAACATTAAGTATTTGGCAAACAGTACCAATAACTACCACAGTAATTTGGCATTTTTAGCAGACAATGTTACAAAAGCTTTGTGTGATAGATATGTGCAGTAGGTTGAAGGCTGTTTTGTCTGATAAATAATATGCAGTAGGTTGGAAGTTGCGGCATGCATGGCATTTCTACATGTTTGAATTACAGAAAGTCTTACATGTAAAAATGAATATGTAGCAGGTTTGAATGTGTAACCACTAACACAGCTGTTTAAAAATGTTATAACAATCTTTATTAGCTTCAAATTACTGTGATGTTTACTCTGAGTGCCCATTCTCCATAAGAATAGTGGAAAATGCATTTTCAGTATTACTGGGGCTCCCCTGCTACAGGATTATATGGTCAGGGGAGATCTTTGGCTAAGCTTGACCATCACCAACCATGAGGGAGTTGGTCTTCAGCCCTCTGGTCACTCTTGAGTTGTAGGCTATCAAGCCCACATTCCACCTTTCTTGGGCTGATGGCTCTACTGCTTCTGGGCTGAGCTTGGAGGCACCAGAAACTCTGCTGAGGCTTGGAAGTCAGGAGTTAACGGCCCAGCCTCCTACCCTATGACCTCTTTAAGGTTACTCCACTTTCCTGGGGCACTGGCATCAAGCAGAACTCCAATGCTTGGGGACCACCAGCTTTGTCCCTGTCTCACTCTGAAGCAAGCTCTCTGCATCCTCTTGCCTTCTCAAAGGACACGAAGAACTGCTAGCCCTGAGCTACTTCTCTTTCTTCAAAGCACTGAAGTTCTGCAGCCCACCTCCCCATTGGTTCACAAGATCTGCCTCTTGTGATTATCATCATGGTTGGAAGGTTTGAAGCATAGTTGTAAAAGTGTGCAAAAACATGAACCCAGAGATTATCATACTAAGTGAACAAAGACTAATATCATATGATACCACTTAGGTAGGTTCAATCCCTGGGTTGAGAAGATTTTCTGGAGAAGGGAATGGCAATCCACTCCAGTATTCTTGCCTGGAGAATTCCATGGACAGAGGAGTCCGGCGGGCTACAGTCTGTGGGGTCACAAAGAGTCAGACACGACTGAGCAACTAACACTATCACTATCACTTAGATGTGGAATCTAAAAAAAGATACAAATGAACTTATTTATAAAACAGAAAGAGACTCACAGACATAGAAAACAAACTTACAGTTATCAAAGGGGAAAGGGTAGGGGATAAATTAGGTTTGGGCTAATATATACGCACTACTGTTTATAAAATAGACAACCAACAAGGACCTATTGTATAGTACAAGAACTATACTCAATATTTTGTAATAACCTATGGGCTGTGCTTTGCTTAGTCATTCGGTTGTATATATATATATTATATATATATATATACACACACACATATACACATATATACACACATATATACATATATCTCACTGCTGTACACCTGAAACTAAAACGATATTATAAATCAACCATAGTTCAATTAAGAAAAAAAGCAACTGCCACAGAGAAGTTCTTATTATTGTGAGTGAACTTTGAATGAATTAACTTTGATAATAAATAACAGACAGAGCAGGGGAGGTGTTGGGAGAAGGAAATATGTCTTTATTGTGCACCTGTTATGTGCCAGAACTTGATAAGATATTTTCATATGTTATCTGACTTAATCATCACAGCAACTACAAAGTAGAGAGTACGAGCCCATTTTATAGAGAAAACTGAAGCTCAGACGGTTCTGTGTATGTATTCAGCAAAACAATAATATTAGCTGGCATTTGTTATCCTTATTGGGCTTCCCTGGTAGTTCAACTGGTAAAAAATCCGCTGGCAGTGCAGGAGACCCCGGTTCGATTCCTGGGTCTGGAAGATCCCCTGGAGAAGGGATAGGCTATCCACTCTACTATTCTTGGGCTTTCCTGGTGGCTCAGATGGTAAAGAATCCACCTGCAATACGGGAATCTGGGTTCGACCCATGGGTTGGGAAGATCCCCTGGAGGAGGACATGGCAAACCACCCCAGTTTTCTTGCCTGCAGAATCCCCATGGATAGAGGACCTGGCGGGATACAGTCCATGGGATCCCAAAATGTCAGACACGACTGAACGACTAAGCACAGCACAGCATGATGCTTTTTAGATGCCAGCCACTGTTATCAACTTCTTATGAATGTAAACTCATCTAATCTTCACAATAGTTCTATGAGGCAGGTACAATATTCTTACCGTGCTGATGAGAAAATTGAGTCATAGAGTTTAAGAGACTAACTCAAAATCACTAGAAAATGATGAGGTCAGATTTGACCCCTGACAGTCTGGCTCTACCGACCGTGCTCTAAAGCACTGAACTATATGGCTGAGAGGGAGGGAGAGAAGGAGAAAGGGAAGGAGGGAAGGATGGAGGGAGAAAGAGACAGAGCCAGGGACAGACAGACACAAACACCGCTGCCCCACCCCACCCCCCCCCCCCCACCCCGCCCCCACAGGTCATAGACAAATTCTAAAATTTGAGTGCACTTGTTAAAATTTCTTAGGATATTTTCCAAAGGATTTCAGTGTATTTCCCAAAACAGTCCTGTGGGTGGAGCTTGGTACCAGAGGTCAATGATGAGTGGGCCTTGCCCTGACTTCTTAGACAAATGCTGAGGGTTGGGCCCCCAAGCCCTTTCAGTCCCACCATCAGCTGCAAGGTTAATTAACAGTGCTGACCATTGCCTAAGAATGAACAGAAAGGCAGAGTCAGCATTCCAAGTGTGGGTCAGTTGATGACTTGCTGGTTAAATACTCAAAACTGCGTTTCAGAAAATGGAATATGAAAACTACACTTTTTTTTCTGCCCAGATGGGACTACTGTCACCTGGTTGCCTAGACACCAGATTGTTTTTTTCTTTAATTGAAGTATACACCAGATGCTTTTAAACACATACACCACACAAACTGTAGGGTCAACTCTTTGTAAATAGTGCTGACGATTGTACACGGCAACATGGCCCTTGGGTATTAAAGCTTAAACATTCTTGGCTCTCCAAGCAGCCAAGTTACTCTTAGCTCAAAGAGGTAGGTGCATTTTATTAGTTTCTCAGAGGGAGAAAAATGATTGCTTTCCTTTCTTTCAGCATGTTTTAATGGTAACTCTGAATAATGTATGGTCAAAAAGATTGACTGGTTCCTTCCATGAAAGAGGACCCCTGACTGCTAATCAGAGTAAGGGAGACTAGATTCCATGGATTTTATTTTACAAATCCTTCCAAAGTATAAAGGCTGATGTGGTATTTTAACAATTTTATGACAGACTATTTATCTTGAATTGAATTTATGCCCAGTGATCATATTTAGTTTTTAATGTTATTACTTGGTATAGTTACTTTAGTATCAGACACAAAGATCTTAACTATCACATGAATTACCTTACAAATGATTTTTTATAGCATACATAGCCAAGTTATGTATATTCAGTTAATATAAATCTCTAATCTAACTTGATCAGATCATCAAAATAAATATGGTCCAGATATCAAAATTCACTGGGAACAGATGCCCTGCACTTAGTGCCCTAGAAATATTTTTGAAAAGGTGCATAGAAATCAAAGTTTTGATGAGTTGTAAGTTGAGTTGTAAGATTGAGTTGGAAGTTACTCAGAAAATTGACTTACTAGGGAAACTGGTTATGTGAAACTGGCTTCTATGAGGAAACATTTTGTGAATCAAGGGTCTTCAGCATTTATTTGTTTAATTATGTCTTTCCTAAGCTTTCAGAATAAATTTGTGGTATGCTGCTAGTTCACATTTTGTAAATTTGAATTTGTATATTGGGTTTGTGGAAACCAGCAGGCAAACAAGTGAAAAGGCTTAAAAAAATTCTCCTGTCTAAAGAATTTCTATACATTTGAAAGGTTAAATCATTTTTTATGTACCAAAGAGTGCTTATCACTAGCAGAAATTTACTTTTGATTGTTGATTAATTTATAGTTGTAGAATTTTAATTCCATTAAAACAAGTGTGTCCTAGATTATAGCACCTGCTTGCATTTACTGTTTTAGTCACCCTATTACAGATGATTACAGAGACATTTGTAAATGCTCTGCTGTTTTATTTTATTACACTTTCTAATTTTTTAAATTTTATTTATTTATTTATGGCTATGCTGGGTCTTTGTTGCTGCATGTGCGCTTTCTGTAGTTGTGGAAAATGGAAGGCTACTCTTTGTTGCAGTGTGCCAGCTTCTCATTGCAGTGGCTTCTCTTGTTGGGGAGCACACACTCTAGGCACATGGGCTTCCATAGTTGTAGCACTTGGGCTCAGTAGTTGTGGTCCATGGGCTTAGTTGCTCTGTGGCCTGTGGAATTTTTCTGGACCAGGGATTGAACTCACGTCCTCTGCATTGACAGGCAGATTCTTAACCACTATGTCACTGCGAAAGTCTGCTCTGCTATTTTAAAATTAATTTCCAGGTCAATCGGAGAGTTTTTATAATTTCTTTAAGGAAACATGGACTCTTGTGGGTCTAGTATTTATATTATTTAAATTTATGCTGAATTTTTTGTTTATATGAATGATGAGGTCTGGTTAAATACATTTCCTAGGAAGAAGGCAACAACTACACAATAAATGTAATTTTGAATTTAAATACATTAATTATGATAAAATAAATTATACATGAATAGGACAAGACCATTTGTCTTTAAAGTCTGTGCATATTTATATTCCTGTTACATTAGGAGCTGTTTGCTTCAATTTCTTAATTTCTCTCTTGTTGAGTTTATGTATCAATATGCTATGGATTATGATGTTATTAAATGCATATTAGAAGTAATATAGGGCTTCCCTGATAGCTCAGTTGATAAAGAATCCACCTGCGAAGCAGGAGACCCCGGTTTGACTCCTGCTGCTGCTGCTGCTGCTAAGTTGCTTCAGTCGTGTCCGACTCTGTGCGACCCCATAGACGGGATTCTCCAGGCAAGAACACTGGAGTGGGTTGCCATTGCCTTCTCCAGTGCATGAAAGTGAAAAGTGAAAGTGAAGTCGCCCAGTCGTGTCCGACTCTTAGCGACTCCATGGACTGCAGCCCACCAGGCTCCTCGGTCCATGGGATTTTCCAGGCAAGAATACTGGAGTGGGTTGCCATTGCCTTCTCCGTTTGACTCCTGGGTCAGAGGCAAATTTATCTTATAGAAACTTCAAACCAGAGGAGCGTCTTACATTAATTTGGTCAACCCACTTACCATGTGAAGTGCACATGTTCTATATAAGGTGTGCCACAGAAATAAACATTGCTTGACCATAATAAAAGTAACAGAAGTGTGTTGAAAATTGCTTTGGGGTGGGGCAGGTGGTAGGGTGTAAAGGCCCAGTCCTTTCATTTCTGCTGTAAATAGTCAGCTCCCACTATTGCAGTAGAGTTGCTTTTTCCTTGAAGTTCATTTTGACCTTTTAGTTCTTTCTACCCTTCCATTGTTCCCGGCCCAAGAAAGCAGGTGTGGGAGGAAATTGGTTTCTTTATGAACTCTCCTCCCAGCCACAATCATCTCAGATTCACTCCACTCTCAAGATCCTGTGATAGGCTTTGTGTCCACACGAAAACACTTAACGCACTGTGAAATTTAATTCTGTATTTTCACATGCTTCAAACTAATTCACCTTAAAAAAAAAAAAGAAGTTTGCTTGTTTCTTCCCCCTTAAGGACCCACACACAGTGTGGGAAATGCTTGAAGGCAGAATGATGTGATAGGTTCCTTGGCAGTTTCTGAGGGGGCATTGAAATCGACTTGTTTTTGTCCTTTTTTTCTCTAAGCTTTAGAAATGTGAAGTCTGGCAGGGGTGTCTTAAACTGGCTCTGGATGGCAGGTGGACATAATGACCTCTAAGCTGATTAGCTCACACCCCAGCCTCTCTCCAAGGCACCCTTTAGTTTCTGAGATGAAACTTTCAGGATTATATTTTAGGAGGTTGTGACTGCCAGCTATGAATAGAAGAATCATCCTACTGCTCAGGGACTCTAACCTGGTGGCTCTCTAGCCAAAGCAGAAAAGTCACACCTGAGGGGAGGGGTTCATTGTGAACACACAGCTTCAAGGACGTTCTACACCCCAAGTGGAAGGTCTCTGGATTGTAGCTAAACCTTTCACCCGCCCAGAGATATTTACTGTTTGAAGGGCTTACCCCTGATGTTTTGGCAATAAGAAGAAAATCATTTCTCCTCGGGGCATTTGGAATGGGCAAAATAAACATGCTGTGCACAGCTGCGGCTTCCAAGCCTTTGATGATTTCCCTGGGAGGCTGGAGGGTCCGGCTGGGTACCGACTGTTAGACTTGGAAGCTTGAGCTCTTACAGTCTTTGTGTCCACGATACCTGAACGATCACTCCAAACATCACCTGCTGGGGCCTCAATTTTTATTTCTTAGAAAAAAAGAAAAAGCCTTTCCGTCGTCTAGGCAAGCGGAGGAAACTGATTAACGCCCGGGGAAGCTTGCAGATCAGCAGACCCCTGGTGGTGCAGACGCCTAGCTCAGGCGAAGCCTCGGGGGCGTCCCCAAGGTGCCATCTCCCCGAGCGACAGTGCACACCTCTCACATTAACAGCCCTTGGTTCCGCTCGGGTCTCTCCCACCCCCGGCCCTCCTCCCTGAGCCCTTGCCAACATCTCACCTTCTTCTCTCCTCCCACGCCCTGGACCAAGCATCCCTTCTTTCAGGTGGGGTTGGGGGATGTTGACTCTTCCCGGAAGGGGGCAAAAGGGTTAATGATAAGAGTCCGCGCAGGTGGGGCCGCCCCCGGCCGCGGTGGGCGTCGGAGGTGAGGGGGCGCTGTTCAGGCGGGAGAGCCGCCGGGCTGACGGAGAGGCCGGCCTGAGTGGGGGCCGCTCCGCCGCCGTCGCCGCCGCCGCCGCCGCCGCCGCTGCTGTGATGCGAAGCCGGTGTTGCGCCGGGCGGTGGAGTCAGAGCCCGGGCGCGGGAGCACGAGCTGCAACATCAGCACCGGCGGCGGCGGCGACACCTGCACCAGCTCTCGGGCCCCCGCGCTGCGCTTTCCGCCCCGCCGCGCCCGGGGCCGCCGCCCCGTACTCTCTATGGATGTCAAGGCGGCCCCCAACGGGGTGGCCACCATCGAGGACCGCATCCTGCGGATCACCGGCTACTATGGCTATTACCCGGGTTACTCCAGTCAGAAAAGTAAGACGCCGCAGGCGCTGCCTGGCTCCAGACGCCGGAGGGGGTAGGATGCGGGAGGGCGCGCCGTCCGGACACATGCAGCCCTGCTGGCGTGGCTACCGCGGATCTCCTGGCGGTGGGGCCACCCTGGCTGAAAGTATGTCCGCTGTCCTCGGTGCTGAACCGTGAGCGAGAACGGTGTCCGGACTGTTGGCGCCTAGGAGTTTGGAAATAGTGGCAGTCTTGGGGGCAGAAGCGCAGAGGCAGCCCTGTGAGCGCTCCTGACAGCCGTCTGCCGGCTCAACCCCGGCGTACTTACGGCCGAGGAGGCTAATATGGCTGTTTACTTGGCGAAAGTCAGCCCTTGGGGCTGCACTCCCCCAAAGTCCCTACTGGGTACAGGCTGCGGGCTGGGCGCTGGGGCTGCCGGCTGGATAGGCTCGGGGGTGGGGCTGGCGGGGAAGGCCGACCCAGACGTGGGTCCCGACGTCGATGGGCCAGGCTGTTCACTCCGGGCCGTTGAAACGTTGCCAGCGCGGGAATTACTCCTGTTAAGATGTCTTTTGGGAGGTTCTCCACCTCGGGTAGAGAAAGAACCTCTTCAGGTCTCCGAGTCTGTGATCTTGGAGCCGGAGATCCGTGAAAAGACTGGGGGCTGGGGTGATTGAGAGGGGGGAGGCGCGATCGGGCCCCCGGCCAGCCCCGAATGCCCGCCGCACGTCGTGGCTGCCTCTGAGCAGCGGCAGACTGCTCCATGGCTTCTGGCTTTCTTCCGGCTAAGCGAGGTCCTGTGGTGCGGATGCTTTCACGTTTCGGGAGCAGTTTTGCAGGGAGGGCGCTGAGGTGCGCTCTCTACTCGGTCCCTCTCCCCCAACACACAAACCCACTGGCTGTATTTGCTGGGATTAGTTCTGCCAGTGACCCAAGTGAACCTCGTTTTTTCCTCTGAATTGAGGGAGTAGCTGCGGCTTAATTCCCATGCAGGTGGAATTTCATTTATTTCTTTATCAACGCATTTCTGTCGCAATAGATGGAGCATAATTGATGTTTTTGCTGTTATTTTTAACCAGAAGCCTTGGAAGCTCCTAGATGCATTTCTGATTGGTATATTTCTGGGACACTTGAGGTACAATCAGCGTTACAGTTTCTCTGAAGGGAGTAAACCCTAACACACAGAGGGAAAATCAACTTTTTCCAATAACTCCCCCCGCCCGGCCCCCCTCACTATGCTCCATCTCTGTTGAGCTTCCCTGCATGGGCTGTCCTTACACAGATAGTTTCTAGTTTAATATTTCATTTGGCTTCAGGAAAGGCCTCTCTGATTTGTATGGTCTCTATCTAGCTGTTTTTAGCATTAGAGGCTTACATTATTCATTTTCCATACAAAAGTAATTATATAGTGTTAGAATTTTCTAGAAGGAAAATAACATGCTATGGAATGCAGTTTGAAGTCTTTGTACTATAGACTCAGAACTTTTTTTCCTATTGGCAAAGGCTTTCTTTTTTAACCCTAGAAACTTAAGCAAAAGCACTAGTATACCACGTGGAGATTACTTAGTTTCACCTTTGAATAATTTAATTAGGACTCATGGGATTTTGGTTGCTTAGAGAATGTAGAAGCTGTCTGTGAGATTACAAGACTCAGGGTAGTACATTATTATAGCTTTTATAACAATGGAACTATGGTTAATAAAGAACAAACTAAAAAGAATACTGGAAAAGTGATATTTTAAACAGAGGCATGTTCGTATTATCTTTTTGTACTAGCTGAAAAATAGCTACACGTTTCATTTGCCATACAAGAACTGGACAAAAAGAGGAAAGAGCATTGGTTAAGACAGTAACTGAGGCTAAAAGGGATAAAGATGCATTTGGTATAGTTATTTGTGATGGGCTAACTTCAGGCCAGCGTTCAAACCGTGAAGACAGAGAATCTCACAAGGACAGAGAATTATATGATTGTCAAATAACTTTCAGAATGTTTAAGCTTTCAGAGGTAGAAGGAGATTGCCATTTTACAGAGTGAAAGGCTAGGAGAAGAGAGAGCTGGAAGAGGGCCAGGCAGCTGAGCACCATGAAATAAATAATTGTGCCCTTAAGGCAGGCTTCAACTAGTAAACAAACACATTGAGACAAACCAGTACAAGATGGTCAATTGATTTAGCTGTTACCTGGAATGAGCAATAACCTGGGGGAAGTCTGGAAAGATATAGTTAAGAAAAGCCTGTGGTGAGGAATATGTAATACGTGAAGGCAAGGTGACTTTCCCATTTTTTGATGATCATGTCTGAGGCCTTAAGGATGGGATGATCTCTTAATATTAGTGCCATTTACTTTTCTAGAGGTAGGTAGAGACTCATCTCTGACAATATGCATGAATGATCAAACTCATGGTAATGCATCCTCCTGCCATCCCTGTCAACCAGGAAGATGAGAAACTTGTTGTTGTCGTTCAGTCACTAAGTCGTGTCCTCCTCTTTGTGACCACATGGACTGCAGCATGCCAGACTTCCCTGTCCTTCCCTATCTCCCAGAGTTTGCCCAAACTCACGTCCATTGAGTTGATGATGCCATCCAACCATCTCATCCTCTGTCATCCCCTTCTCCTCTTGCCTTCAATCCTTCCCAGCATCAGGGTCTTTTCCAAGGAGTCAGTTCTTCACATCAGGTGGCCAAAGTATTGGAGTTTCAGCTTCAGCATCAGTCCTTCCAATGAATATTCAGAGTTGATTTCCTTTAAGATTGACTAGTTTGATCTCCTTGCAGTCCAAGGGCTCTCAGTTTTCTCCAGTACGACAGTTAAAAAGCATTAATTCTTTGGTACTCAGCCTTCTTTATGGTCCAACTCTCACATCCATACATGACTACTGGAAAAACCATAGGTTTGACTATACAGACCTTTGTTGGCAAAGTAATGTCTCTGCTTTTTAATGCGCTATTGTAGGTTTGTCATAACTTTTCTTCCAAAGAGCAAGCATATTTTAATTTCATGTCTGCCGTCACTATCCACAGTAATTTTTGAGCCCAGGAAAATAAAATCTGTCATTGCTTCTACTTTTTCCCTTTCTATTTGCCATGAAGTGATGGGACTGGATGATGTGATCTTAGTTTTTTTAATGTTGAGTTTTAAGCCAGCTTTTTCACTCTCATCTTTCACCTTAATCAAGAGGCTCTTTAGTTCTTCTTTGCTTTCAGCCATTAGAGTGGTGTCATCTGCATATAAGAGGTTATTGATATTTCTCCCAGCAATATCAGTCTTCATTTCAGCTTGATAACCTGGTTCAGAACAAATTCTAGTAGGCTGATACAAAAAAGAAAGAAATGTATGTGTACATAATTATGTATTTAAAAGGTAGATATATATAATATGCATAGTGCTAGTGCTAAGTTGCTTCAGTCGTGTCCGACTCTGTGCGACCCCATAGATGGCAGCCCACCAGGCTCCACTGTCCCTGGAATTCTCCAGCCAAGAATACTGGAGTGGGTTGCCATTTCCTTCTCCAGTGCATGAAAGGGAAAAGTGGAGTGAAGTCGCTCAGTCATGTCTGACTCTTAACGACCCCATGGACTGTAGCCTACCAGACTCCTCTGTCCATGGTATTTTCCAGGCAAGAGTACTGGAGTGGGGTGCCATTGCCTTCTCCGATAATATGCATAAGATATATATATATATAAATATTATATATAAAAGATATACATACATTGTATGTAAAAGATATATAATCATCTCTGTATCTATAAATTTAGATAGTTAGGTGGCTACATAGGTGATTAAAGCATTTGTCTAACCTCAAGTTATGGTCTGGTAGGGGAAATAGACTCACTCGTTCAACAGGTGCTAATTGAGCACCTCCTATGGTGGTGCCAGGAATACACCCGTGAACAGAACAGACAAACGTATTTCCCTTTTTAAAGCTTAAGTTCTAGTGGGAAGAGACAGACAATAATAAACAAACATATAGATACATAAATAAAGTTTTATATTGCAAGGTGATAGCTGCTTTAACAAAGGTATCAGAAGAGTTAAAAGGATAAAAGATTGTGGAAGTTTTAAATAGATTGGGCAGGTGAGACCTCACTGAGAAGGTCATCATTGAGAAAAGACCTGAAAGATGTGAAGGAGTTTGCTGTGTAGACATTGGGAGGAATCTGTTCCAGGCAAAAAGAACAGCCTGTGCAAAGCTCTGAAGCAGAGCCTGCTGAGCCTGCTAGAGAAGGAGTAAGGAGGTCTCCTGCGTGGCTGGAGTGGGGTGAAGAATTGGGCAAGTAGTTGGAGATGAGGTCACTGTGGATACAAGGACTCCCAGAAAGTAGCTCTTACAGGCCATTGTAAGTCCTTTGGCTCATACTCTGAATGAAATTGGGAGCCTTTGTAAGGTTTTAATGGTTTTAACAGAGGAGGGATGAGACTTGATTTAAATTTCAAAAGGATCAAGTTGACTGCTCTACTGTGGCAGAGGTGGAAGCAGAGAGGCTAGTTGGTATATATCACTGTAATAACCAAGGTGGGAGATGATAGTGGCTTGAACAAGAGGGTTAGCAGTAGCAGTGGTGAGAGGTGGTCAGATTCTTTGTATATTTGAAACTAGATTGTCTATGTTTAAATTCTCCATTTGAATAGGGTTTCCTGATGGTTGGACGTGGTATCTACAAGAAAGAAAGGAGTAAAAATTGATTCAGTCTTTTCTGGTTTGACCAAGTTTGAGTTGCCAATGGCTGAAGTGTGGCAAGCTTCAAGACAGAGAAGTTTAGGGATTCAAGGGATAAGGATAACATTTTGGAAAGGAAATGTAATTGGAGATGTAAAATAATCCTGGAGTTCAGAGGAAATGTCTGACTCGAAATGTAAATTAGAGATTTTCCAGCGTTTGGGTGTTATTCATAGTCTGACACTAAAGAGATCTTCAAGAAGTCAACGTATATAGAGAAGAGAAGAGGAGCAAGGACTGAACTCTGGGGCCCTGAGACATTAAGAGGGTGAGGAGGAGGGCATGTGATACCCTGGAAGGCAGAGAAGAGTTTCAGAGGGAAGAGATTAGCTGAATCCAGTGCTGCTGAAAGGCCAAGTAAAATGAAAACTGGTAACTGACCGGGCATCATTAGCTACCTTGACAGGAACAAATAAGGGAACATAAGATGGATTAGAATGTGCATAAGCAAGAATTGGGTTTCCCTGGTGGCTCAGCAGTAAAGAATCCGCCTGCCAATGCAGGAGATGAGAGTTTGATCCCTGGGTTGGGAAGATCGCTTGGAGGAGGACATGGCAACCCAGTCCAGTGTACTTTCTGGAAAATCACATGGACAGAGGAGCCTGGAGGGCTACAGTCCATGGGGTCACAAAAAAGTTGGACCTGATTGAACAACAGCAAACAACAATTGGAGGAATTGGAAATGTGAGTATAGACAATTCTTCAATAATTTTTTGTGCAAAGGGGAGCAGAGGAAATAGGAGTAGTGGTGGGGTTAAGAAAGTTTCTTTTTATTTTAAAGATGGCTGGCAGTAGCATCATGTTTGCAAGCCCCTGAGAATAATTCAGTAGAGAAAGAATAATCAGTGATATTGGAGAGATAGGGTACCAAATCTAGTGCACAACGGAAGGAATATTGCTTTAGACAGGAACATGGATATAGGGCAAGGGTATGGATAAAGGGTCTGGAAGTTGGATAACTGAGATGGTGGGAGTCTGCTGAGGTTCTCTTCTGATTGCTTTCATTTTCTCCAGATAGAAAGGAAGGTCATCAACTGAGAATGAGGATAGAGGAGGAGGTGGTAGATGTTGGAGGAGAGAGAATGTATACATAGTTTGAGAGGGAGAGTGAACAGTCTGAGGAAGTACAGTAAGGTTGTCTGGCTGCCTTAAAGGGCACATTTAGTTTCTGGTCACATATTTAAAGTGAGATCAGTCAGTAGATTGTTATGATCATTGACACAGTGGAGGCATGGAGCAAGTGAAGAGAAGGATTTAACAGGAGTTGCAGATTATCCAGTGTGTATAATAAAATAACAGTAGCAAGGGAGTTGTGAATGCATACAAGAAAGAAATTATAATGAATGGCCATAGCATTTAAAGGTGGTAAGTACAGAAGAGAGAAAATTGAGAGGACTAGGGAGAGTGGAAAGTTGGTAGGATCAATGGGTTGGAAATCTCAGTGGGATCAAAGGCTAGTGGATGTTATCTGGGAGATAAGAGGTGGTAATCAGAGAGGGTTGTATGGCTGTAAGAAGTCATTCATTCTATAAGTCAAGTCAAAGGATACATTCATTTATATTTTACTGTATTCTATTATTGATATCTTTGAGCTGAATCTTCTTTATGTGTTGGTATAAGGAGGCAGTGTGTTGATGTGCAGTGAATTAAACTCTAGGGGTTTGGAAATTTATTCTTGTTAAACTTGCCAGTAACTAGGCCTTGAGACCTGGGCATCTCGTTGTGGCCAACAGTTTCCTTTCTTGTAAAAAAAAATAGGGAAGTGGGTAGAAGTCACTGTCTTTTTTTTAAAGAAACTTTTATTTTATATTGGAATATAGCTGGAATATAGTTAATTGTCATGACAATTAACAACGTTGTGACAGTTTCAGGTGGATAGTAAAGGCACTCAGCCATACGTATACATGTATCTGTTCTCCTCGAAACTCCCCTCCCATCCAGGCTGCCACATAAAACTGAGCAGAGTTTCCTGTGCTACACAGTAGGTCCTTGTTGGTCATCCATTTTAAATATAGCAGTGTGTACATGTCCACCTCAAACTCCCTAACTATCTCTTCCCTCCATTCTTCCTCCCTGGTAACCATAAGTTCGTTTGCTAACTCTGTGAGTCTGTTTCTGTTTTATAAATAAGTTCATTCGTATCTTTTTTTTTTTTTTAAGATTCTGCATATAAGGGATGTCCTATGGTATTTCTCCTTTTCTGTCTGAGAAGTCACTGTCTTAGAACAGCCATGCGGTAGGTTGGCTTTGACAGCTTTCAGAAAAGCCCCAACTTCCATGAAGGAATCTATCTCAGTAAACTCTAGTTTGTTTACTTTGCCTCTCCACACTCCATTTTCCATCTCAGATGGTGGCCAGTGGCCTCTCTTTGCCTTTTGTACTTGCCAGCTTTCTGTTATTTCCTATCAGTAGCTGCAAATTTATAATAAAACTTCTTGTCCTTGCTCTGATGCCAGCCCTGACCATCCTGTTTCCAAAAAGAATTCTACTAACTCTGGCTCTTCTGGCTCTCTGAATTCTCCAACTTGTGCTATGACTTAGCATTTCCCAAGGTGTCAGCCTCAGCTCTCGCCTCTCACTTTACCTTAGCAGAGCAAACCTATTCAGTTTCATGACTTCACTATCTTCCATGTGTCTCTATTTCTAGGTCCACTTTTTCTGAGCCTAGGCCCATATTTCAACTTTCTTCTAGAATTCTTACCTGAATGTCCTCCAGGCATGTCACACATAAAACTAAATTCATCATTCTGTCCTTAAAATGTGCCCTTTGCTTATGTGCCTTTTAAGCTTCCAATATCTGTATCTAACCAATTGCCCAGAAACCTGAAGTTATACTCAAACTCTGCCCTTCCCCCTTTCCTTATATTCAGTTAACAAGTTCTACCTATTTTACCCCAAATACGTGTTTCCCATCCCTGTTATCACCTGCCTTAATTCTACCTATCATATCTTTCACCCAGTCTCAAATCTTTTTAATCCAGTATGCACACCTTAACAACATTGAATTCTGTAAAAATGCAAATCTTCCTCTCATGTCCCTGATCAAATGCCTGAAATAAACCTCCATTTTCTGTAGGATAGTGTCCAAATTCCTTAGCATGCCACAATTTGAGTCCAGCTTACACTGTTCTATTTTAGCACACATTTCCCTTTCTAATTGCCAAAGTAATGCAGGCTTAATGCAGAAAATCTGGAAGGCACAGAAACAAAGAGAGATTAAAACAAAATTACTCATAATTCCACCACCCAGAGGTGATTAGTGCTAACATTTTGGCTAACACTATCCTTTCAGTCTCTTTTATATCCATAGACACATGCAAATGCTGTTTATTTTGTACTGAGCATTTCTGTCACTGGTCTATAGGTTTTAATAACTGAAATTTAATGTATGCATAGTCTTCAATATATTTAAACACCTTAATCTACTTACATTGTTGAATTTTTTGTCCAATTTTTCTTTTTTAATTTCATATCTCACTTATCTTCCACAAACCTGCTAATAGTCTCATCAAGCAGCTCATCGTTTTAATAACATTCTTGTCCCTGTGTTCTTCTGGTCCTCAGTGCCTTTTTATACTATGGCCTGAACGGCTTCCTCTTCTCACGTCTCCTTCTTCACTCTCTGAAAAGCTCATATTTATCTTTTGAGGCTGAATTTAAATGCTCTGTCCTCTGTGAAGCTCCCTGATTGCCCCAGGCTGGGTTGATCCTCCTCTGGGCTCCTGTGATTCTGTGTACTCACCTCTGCTCCAACATTTAGCGCACTATTTTGGGCTATTTACTTTTCATAAGACTGTCTCATCATAGAGCTTGGGGAAGGCAGGGAATTATCTTTATTTATTTTTATCTTAGACAACATGAAAGTGTACTAGAGTACATTCTGGGTGCTCAATAAAGTTTATTGTAGTAATGAATGAATGATTATAGTTCCTGTTGAAGAAATTGGAGAGTTAATTCTTTTCACATAGAAAAAGAAATAGTACATGGTGGTAGTGATTGGAGGGAAAGAAAAAAACTCACCAGCTATGAATGAATCAAACAGATGTGCCTATTCAGAGAGTGAGTACACCAAATGGTATTTTGTGATCACTTTACCTTGTGTCCTTATTGCCTTTATAATGTTCTCTGTGCTTGAATGGGGAGAAGACAATCTTTAAAATACAAAATAGTATAAAGTTACTACAACCATAAGAAATAAAATGTGGTCCATCCCCCCTTGTGAAGTGATTACTATTAGTCTTCATGGTATGATGTTTTAAATCATAAACCAGATTTTTAAATTATAAAAGTAGTATTAATAACTTAGCACTTCAGCACTCTAACCGGTATGTTATAAAATTGTCTCTTACTGGTGAAGTGAGTACAATAATTATTTCTCCCAGTTCAGAGTCTGTTTATACCTCGATAATAACCATTATGCTTTTTTGTATATGATAGGGTAGTGTTTTTGTAAAAAGTTACATTGATATGAAGAAAGAAGTCTATAGTTTTAAACTATAACTTATAAGGGCTGTGTTGATACTGAATATTGTTGTATATGTCATTATTGTATAATGTAATTTCTACAATGTTTATTCTGATATGTATTTTTCATTTAAAATGTAAATTTACATATAAACTCTATTTGTATTATAAAATACTACTGCTATTAATTAATGGGCTTCCCTGGTGGCTCAGATGGTAAAGCATCTTCCTGCAATTTGGGAGACCAGGGTTCAATCCCTGGGTCGGGAAGATCCCCTGGAAAAGGAAATGGCAACCCACTCCATTACTCTTGCCTGGAAAATTCCATGGATGGAGGAGCCTGGTAGGCTACAGTCCAGGGGGTTGCAAAGAGTCGGACACGACTGAGCAACTTCACTTCACTGCTATTAATAGCTAACATGTGGGTTTGACATTAAGTGTCAAATATACTTTCTTTAGAAAGCCCACCTAAGACCTGTTTGAAGCCATAAAGTCTAATGCAAAGATCACATGATGATTCTCTTCTATTTGCTAGACTTTTAAACTTGCATAAGTAACTTCTCAGATCAACAGCTGCTCCTATAAAATGGAAATAATAATAATTGTTTCACAGGTCATTGGGAAGGTTATGTAAGGTAACATATATAAAAGCCTGGCACAATGCCCAGTTCAATATAAGGAAGCTGTTATGATCATGGAGGAAACCAGTAGAATCAACTTCATGATTTCAAAAAGTCTTGCTCACTTTTTTCTTGTAAATAAATGGTTCACCACTCACATTTTCCTCCTATCCAGTGTTGTAGTTTGAATTGTTAATGAAAATTGTGTTACAGCAATGTTAAAGATAATTTACAAATTTTCCAAGTTTGCATTGTGTTTTATTTTTGGAGATTGCCTTCTGCTTATTTATCTGGATCACCCCTGGGAATACTTTAAAATGGGTTGGAGCCTTTTGTGATGAGGTTATTCCCAAGGGGCCAATCCAAAATAGACAAGAAAAATCTAGGGCTTACAGGTGACAGGATGGGTCTGCATGTCTAGAGAGGCACATACTCAAACATCAAAGTAGAAAGGAGTGTAGGAATTGGGGATGGGAAAGGGAAGGGTGGTGAGGGAGAGGAAGGATGAAATCTCAGCTAAAGATGAGTAGCATAGGATGAGGTGGGATTATATAGGATTGGGCGGGCAGGTAGGTGGAGAAGAAGTGAAAGTGTGCAGTGTTAGTCACTCAGTTGTGTCTGACTCTTTGGACCCCACCAGGCTCCTCTGTCCATGGGATTCTCCAGGCAAGAATACTGGAGTTGGTTGCCATTCTCTTCTCCAGGGGATCTCCCCCACCCCCAGAGATCAAACCCCAGTGTCCTGCATTGTAGGAAGATTCTTTACCCTCTGAGCCACCAAGAAAGTCTGGAGAAATGAAGCCTGAGGATTACTGGGGACTAGTCTGTTGGAAATTTCATTGTTGCTTTTACGTGTGGAGTCTTAAAGGGGCAGTTGCTTTTTGGTCTATTTATATAGTGGCAAACATTACAGATAGAGTCTTTCAAGTTCTACTTTTAAAAAGACACCATTATGTTATCAACACAGTTACATAGTCTTGAAGTTACAATTCTGTTATGAAGTATTTAACTGCTTAAAGACACAGAAGAATATAGAGAAAAAGGAAAATAATCCTGTCACCCTAACATGACTACTGTTATTTTACTTAATTTCCTTCCAATCTTCAAAATGCATATAGGGCTTCACTTCTTGATTTATTGGCAAATATAAACTATAGTGTAGTCATGATTCTTATATACACAATTTTGTGCCCTGCTTCTTTCCCACTTGACATTTTAGGATAAGCATTTTTCATTTCATTCCATGTGCTTGCTTGGAGAGGCTGGAATTAGATTCCCTTTCAGAGATCTTGACTTAAAAAATTTGGGCAAGCTGATTCTCGGTTCTTTGAGACGAGATGAAATGGAGAAACTTGGAGTGTTACAGGGCTTGTGTGGTTTCTCATCACAGGATTCCACTTGAACTGGCTTAGGCAAAAATGGAAGTGATTGAAACGATGCTGGGAGTCTTCCATGGATTTTAAGGGCTGGGGTAAGGTGGGATAAGGGCTTCCCTGGTGACTCAGTGGTAAAGAATCTGCCTGCAGTGCAGGAGACCCAGATTTGATCCCTGGTTTGGGAAGATCTCCTGGAGGAGGGCATGGCAACCCACTCCAGTACTCTTGACTGGAGAATTCCACGGATGGAGGAGCCTGGCAGGCTACAGTCCACAGGGTTGCACAGAGTCGGACACGACTGAAGCAACTAAGCAGCAGCCGCAAGGTGGGGTAAACTCAGGTCCCTGAGTGTTGTTGTAGGGAAAATTTGAAGCCCTCTTTCTCTGCCTTTCATTTCTTTTTTTTTTTCTTTTCTTTTCCTGGCACGTGTTCTCCATTCTTGTCTCTTGCTGCAGGCTGGCTTTCTCTATTCCTTGTCCAAATGGTTGAAAATAGCCTCTGCAAGCAGTTCCAGTGTTTATATCTCCTCTATTTAAGAGAGAAGACAGACTGAGCAAGAATCTCTTACTTCTAAAACCAGATTCCCAGGGACAGGGACTCTTTGGCCAAATTTGTGTCGGGTGTTCACTCTTGATTGTCTTGACTGTGGTCATCCAGGGCAGTGTCAATCTCTGCCATCCCACTGCCAGAGGCTTTCTCCTGTAATCCTACTGACTGTAGGGCAAGAGGTAGTTTCCAGAGAAAAGAAGTGTTTGTCTGGACAGTCAGCTTAATAGTGTTTTGGTTCACAGAGCTTTGCATAAAGAAGTTTTTCATATTAAATCATAGGCTTCAATCAAGATCCATTCTTTTCTATTTTCTAGTTTTATTAGTCCTTAGAATATGCCTACATAATACTTAGTTGAGGTTATAGATAGTGTATTCCTACCAACTGAGAAAATCCAAGTGTTTGTTTAGAGTATAAGTCCCTAGGGAGTTCTGTTTAAAAGTACTCAACCAGCACTGCTGACTGCTTTTTAAGTTTTATTAAAGTGCTGCTGGTTACATCAAATTCTGAAGACATATCTCTTTTTCTCAGTCAGACAGGGAAACACACCAGTTCCTTCAGACTCAAGGTATAGTAACTGAAGGTGACATTTAACATTGTATATTTTAAACAGGGAATGAAAATTACACTATTCTGCAGTCTGGGAATTTCTATATTTAGTTCTGTGTTAATGCCAAGATGGCACTTCAGTTCATTTCAGGCTCAACTTTTTCATGAACTCAGGCCTCCCTGTCCATCACCAACTCCCGGAGTACCCAAACCCAGTCCATCGAGTCGATGATGCCATCCAACCATCTCATCCTCTGGTGTCCTGATCTTTACCAGCATCAGGGTCTTTTCAAAATGAGTCAGCTCATCACATCAGGTGGCCAAAGTATTGGAGTTTCAGCTTCAACATCAGTCCTTCCTGAACACCCAGGACTGATCTCCTTTAGGATGGACATTGTGAGTCCAACCCACATCCATAAGATGGCACCTGGAGGCCATGGTCCTGAATACTGGTACAAGAATTTTTTATCTCTTATGAAGCTTAGATTCTAAGGGTGTTAATGCCAAGATGGCACGTTTTCAATTCATTCAGGTCAGTCACTCAGTCGTGTCCGACTTTCTCGCCGCATCCCCCATCAATCTTTTCAAAGCACGCCAGGCCTCCCTGTGGTCACCAGTCTTCAATGGCTTCTCATATTTCTTTTTGGAACTACAAAAGCCTAAATCCATGACGTGGTTGGGTTCTTCTGATGGCACCACTCTTCCGTGTACTCTTGATGCTTTGGTCATACTGGCACGTTCTTCAGGTCCTTTCCTTCCTCCAGGCTGATGTACAAGCACTTCCAACCATTCAGGTCTCTCATCCTCTGGCGTACCCCTTCTCCTCCTGCCCTCAATCTTTCATCATGGAGGACCCAGCATCAGGGTCTTTTCAAGTTCATTTAAGTTCAGTCACTCAGTCACGTCCTTTGCATGAGGTGGCCCCTGTCCATCACCAACTCCTGGAGCCTACTCCAACAATTGCGTCGGTGATGCCATTTCAGCTTCAACATCAGGGTTCCTTCCAATGAGCATCAGGTGGCCCAGGACTGATCTCCTTTAGGATGGACTGGTTGGATCTCCTTGCAGTTGAAGGGACTCTCAAGAGTCTTCTCCAACACCACAGTTCAAAAGCAACAATTCTTCCGCATTCAGCCTTCTTTATGGGCCAACTCTCACATCCATACATGACTATTGGAAAAACCATAGCGTTGACTAGTTGGATCTTTGTTGGCAAAGTAATGTCTCTGCTTTTTAATATACTGTCTAGGTTGGTCATAGCTTGTCTTCCAAGGAGCAAGCATCTTTTAATTTAATGGCTGCAATCACCATCTGCAGTGATTATGGAGCCCAAGAAAATAAAGTCTCTCACTGTTTCCATTGTTTCCCCATCTATTTGCCGTGAAGTGATGGGACCAGATGCCATGATCTTAGTTGTCTGAATGTTGAATTTTAAGCCAACTTTTTCACTCGCCTGTTTCACTTTGATTAAGAGGCTCTTTAGTTCTTCTTCGCTTTCTGCCATAAGGGTGGTGTCATCTACGTATCTGAGGTTATTGATATTTCTCCTGGGAATCTTGATTCCAGTTTGTGAGTCATCCAGCCCGGCATTTTGCATGATGTACTCTGCATATAAGTTAAATAAGTAGGGTGACAATATACAGCCTTGACGTATTCCTTTCCCTATTTGGAACCAGTCTGTTGTTCCATGTCCAGTTCTAACTGTTGCTTCTTGACCTACATACAGATTTCTCAGGAGACAGGTCAGGTGATCTGGTATTCCCATCTCTTTAAAAATTTTCCACAGTTTGTTGTGATCCACACAAAGGCTTAGGCATAATCAATAAAGCAAAATGAGCAGACTTAAAAACATTTATTTGGAATGATTTTAGACTTACGGAAAAGTTGTAAAGATAATTCACAATGTTCCTGTGTACCCTTCACCCAGTTTCCCCTGTCACTATCATTTTATATTACTAATGTGTATTTGTCAGAACTCAGAAACCACTACTGGTACATTACTATTAGTTAAACTCTAGGTTTTATTTGGATTTCACCAGTTTTCCCATAAGGGCTCTCTTTCTGTTCCAGGATCCAAACCAAAGTACTGCATTGCACTTAGTTGTCATGTCTCTTAAGTAGGCTTTTAATGCAGTGAACTTGAAAAGATAATTTCAATTTTATAGAAACTTCCTGACCATTCTTTTAGGGATCAGATCACATCTGAAAATTTAATTACTAGTTTTTAAGGTGACGTTGGATTAAATTCATGTTAGAAATTACCTATGAAATCACATGGTAATGACATACTATTTTAGGGGACTGTTTTATAGTGTAGAACAGTAGGTTTTACTGTTTCTGCTTTTTAACATTTTGGGGGAAATTTTGGAGGGTATTTTTGGGGGTATCTTTTGGGGGTATTTTTGAAAATCTAAATAAAACTATAAATTACCCTGCCCCATGTATATATACACCAAATGTTTTCATGCAGTTCACTTTATTACACTGGAAATTTATTACTTCATAGGAATAGGCTATAAAAGTGATAAGTTCAATGAGTCATATCTATTTTTCTATCTTATGGGAATGTGTACAAAATTTAATGGTAATATCTAGAAAAACTGAAATAATTAAAATTTGTTAACTAAAATGAAAATAAATTTCAGTTTTATTCCATTTTCAAAAGTGAATTTTAGTGAGAAAGCTCTCATAGTTTGGATTGAATAAGAAGCTGATATTCTGGAATGTCCTTAGGCATGAGAATATGCAGCTCATCTTTGATATTCAGTTTACTGCAACTGATTAAAATACTGTTGTTGATGTTCAGTCACTCAGTCATGTCCAACTCTTTGTGACCCCATTGACTGCAGCATGCCAAGCTTCCCTGTCCCTCACCAACTCCTGGATCTTGCACAAACTCATGTCCATTGAGGCGGTGATGCCATCCAACCATCTCACCCACTGTTGCCCCCTTCTCCTCCTGCCTTCAATCTTTCCCAGGATCAGGGCCTATTCAAACAAGTCAGGTCTTCACATCAGATGGCCAAAGTATTGGAGCTTCAACTTCAGCATCAATCTTTTCAATGAATATTCAGGATTGATTTCCTTTAGGATTGACGGGTTTGATCTCCTTGCAGTCCAAGGGACTCACGAGAGTCTTCTCCAGCACCACAGTTTGAAAACGTCAATTCTTTGGTGCTCTGCCTTTGTTATGGTCCAGTTTTTCCAGTAGTCATGTATAGATGTGAGAGTTGGACCACAGACAATGCTGATGGCCGAAGCATTGATGCTTTCAAGCTGTGGAGATACAGAAGACTCTTGAGAGTCCTTGGACTACAAGGTGATCAAACCAGTCAATCCTAAAGGAAATCAATCCTGAATATTCATTGGAAGGGCTGATGCTGAAGCTGAAACTCCAATACTTTGGCCACCTGATGTGAAGAGCTGACTTGTTTGAAAAGACCCTGATGCTGGGAAAGAGTGAAGGCAGGAGGAGAAGGAGGGAACAGAAGACAAGATGGTTGAGCAAGCTCTGGTAGTTGGTGATGGACAGGGAAGCCTGGCATGCTGCATTCCATGGGGTCACAAAGAGTCAGACATTACTGAGTGACTGAATAACAACAACAACTGGAAAAACCATAGCTTTGACTATATGGACTTTTGTCAGAAAAGTGATGTCTGTGGTTTTTAATATGCTGTCTAGGTTTGTCATAGCTTTTCTTCCAAGGAGCAAGCATCTTTTAATTTCATGGCTGTAGTCACCATCCACAGTGATTTTGGAGTCCAAGAAAAGAAAGTCTGTCACTGTCATTTTCCCCCCATCTATTTACTATGAAGTGATGGGACTGGATGCCATGATTTTAGTTTTCTGAATTGTGAGTTTTAAGCCAGCTTTCTTACTCTCTTTCACCTTTATCAAGAGGCACTTAATTCCTCTTCTCTGTCTGCCATTAAGGTGGTGTCATCTGCATATCTGAGGTTATTGATATTTCTCCCGGGAATCTTGATTCCAGTTTGTGAGTCACCCAGCCTGGCATTTCACATGATATATTCTGCATATAAGTTAAATAAGCCAGGTGACAATATACAGCCTTGTCATACTTCTTTCCCTATTTGGAACTAGTCCACTGTTCCATGTCTGGTTCTAACTGTTGCTTCTTGACCTGGATATAGGTGCCTCAGGAGGTAGGAAGGCGGTCTGGTATTCCCATCTCTAAGAATTTTCCAGTTTGTTGTGAGCCACACAGTCAAAGGCTCTAGCATAGTCAATGAAGCAGATGTAGATGATTTTTGGAATTCCGTTGCTTTTTCTGTGATCCAACGAATGTTGGCAGTTTGATCTCTGGTTCTTCTGCCTTTTCTAAATTCTACTTGTACATCTGGAATTTCTCATTTCATGTGCTGTTGAAGCCTATCTTAAAGGGTTTTGAGTATTACCTTGCTAGTATGTGAAATGAGTACAATCATGTGGTAGTTTAAAGATTCTTTGGCATTGCCTTTCTTTGGGATTGGAATGAAAACTGACCTCCTCCAGTCCTGTGGCTACTGCTGAGTTTTCCAAATTTGCTGGCATATTAAGTGCAGCACTTTCACAGAATCATCTTTTAGGATTTCAAATAGCTCAGATGGAATACCATCACCTCCACTAGCTTTGTTCACAGTGACGTTTCCTAAGGCCCACTTGATTTCACACTCTAGGATGTCTGTCTCTAGGTGAGTGATCACACCACTGTGGTTATCTGAGTCATTAAGACCTTTTTTGTACAGTTCTGTGTATTCTTGCCACCTCTTCTTAATATGTTCTGTTTCTGTTAGGTCCATACCGTTTCTCTCCTTTATTGTGCCCATCTTCGCATGAAATATTCCCTTGGTATCTCTATTTTCTTGATTAAAATATTAGTATTTTCTAAAAACTGACTTGCAAGGATATGAGGTAGCAAATGAAATTAAAGATCCCACAGATTATTTGGCTGGCAGAAGTAGATTTGTATCAAGAAACACCAGACTTCTTGAAGACTCTGAAAGGTGAGTTAATGTCACATCATTTCATTTGTACTCAAGTCACTGAGGTCTGGCAAGGTCTGCATCATCCATGTTGTCTTCATCAGCAAAGAAAGAATGATGAATCCTTATTTCAATTTTAAGGTTGTCTAAGCAGAACTAGCCTTCAAATATATCTTGCAGTGTATCCAGATACTTCCAGGTTTTTGTCTGCACATGACATTTTATGACATGTCGCTCTGGATCCTTATTTTCCTGAGGAGCTCTGTTTCCCAAAGAACTTGTTTTCAGCTGCATTATAATAATTACTTTAATGTTTCCGATGAAAAATTGTATCATGTTCATATCCATAAAGTAAGCAAAGTGAAGAATGAAAACTTCTTCTACTGAGCAACTAAGGATGTGATTCACTATTTTCTTAAAGGTAATAAGAATGTCATATATAAAAATAAAGATTTTAAGTCAGGATTTTTGAAAAGACATTAACTTCCAAGTAGTCAAACAGAACTCCACGTTCTCTTCACTGGCTCTGATGGAGTTGACTTTCAAGGCAATAGAAAAGGTTTCTTCTTGGATCATTGGCAATATTTCAGATGTACCACATACAGTAAGTTACACAAACATGCAAAGCTACTCTCATCACCAAAGCAGCACAACCTGCTTTCCTCCCATGTGCAATTTGTTCGACATTGCAAACTTGCACATTTCCTAAAAACCTCACAGAACAGTGTTCTTCTTAGATGACCATTCATACACACATAATAGAAAATCAGGCGTTGGGAATATTATGAGATATGCAGTTATTTGCTAAAGGGAAATAGCATAGCTGCTAGTATCTCCAATGTTTACATCAAAATTATGGCAAAAGAGCAAGTTTTGAGAGAGGACTTTATTCGATAAAGGCACGCTTCCATTTTTATTCCCTGCTGCACACCACAAGCTAGTTTATTTTTTTCCAAGTCACACTACTTCCCAAGGTCTTCCTAGGATTAATTTAGCAGCAAGGAAAAAAAAAACTCAGTTTATATTGGCTTAAGCAATGAGGAAATTTACTATTTCCAAACAGGAAGTTGAGAGGCGGGGTGCCTGAATTAACAGTTTATGCTAGAATGAAGTATGCAGATTATAATCTCTTTTGGTTTTCATCTCTATCTGTGTGCTGTACTTTATAGGATATTTTCTTTGCTTTATTTTCAAATTATTAAGTTTTTCACTTAAAGTTAAGTTATAGTAGTTCTTTTATTTTCCTAGTATTTTAAAAAAATATATAGCATCTTATTTTTCCAGTGATTCTGATCTTCAGAAATAGGCTCATTAGAAGCTGCATCACCTTTGTTTTCAAATTGTGTGGACAAAAAGCAAAATCTAGCATTTGTTTAGAGATGTTTATTGTTATAGTGAGGGATATGCTGGGTCATGCTGTTGATGTAGTAAAAGACATTGAATTGAAGACTTTAAAACGGTTAAAATGGCAAATTTTATGTTATCCGAATTTCACTACAAAAATATTTAATATTCTAAAAAATACTATCTTATTCTTGTTTTATGGATACAATAGCTTCTCTTATTATGCCCTGAGGATATTACTAACACTTTTTGGAGAAAGTTTTCTTCTCTTGAATGGACCATTTCCTCTAAGTTGCTTTTTTAAAATTTCTTATTGTTAGCCAATATTCTTGGATGTTTTGTGATTTTTGTGTCTGCATATATTCAAGAATGGAGGGCTCCAAAACTCTTTGGGAGCTGTGAGAATGATTGAGGAGGTCAGGAACTATGAAGGGTCTTACCCCACTTTCAAGCTAACAAGTTAGTCTGCCGTGGTTTCATGGATGCTTCCAAAAGATATGAGATTCCTGGGTCAGGTACAAAGGACATTTCTGCTCACAGTTTAGCAAGCAGCATGAGCTTTGTGCACATGGTGGGTCCCCTTGCTCTGAAAGTTTCACAGGGACAATACAGAGCAAGCAAAGTGGGCCCTCATTATAGTAGGTTTGTGTTACACCTGAGAACTCCTGAGTTCAAGAAATTCCAATAATTTATAATGGTCTATATGGGTTTCCCTGTTGGCTCAGATGGTAAAGAATCCACCTGCAATGCAGGACCCCAGGTTCAATTCCTGAGTCAGGAAGATCTCCTGGAAAAGGGAATGGCTACCCACTCCAGTATTCTTGTCTGGGGAATCCCATGGACAGAGGAACCTGGTGAGCTACATTCCATGGAGTTGCAAAGAGTCAGACGCGAATGAGTAACACTTAAATTTCATAATGGTCTACGAGCAAAGCTACCCAATCTTTGCTCCAAAGGGAGACATTAGCAAACAAACCTGCCTGTTATTCTAGAGGGAGACAAACTTCACTGTACAGGGTCTTGAAAAGCTAGTCTAAGACAAAAAACTATCAAATCCTGCACAAGATGTTCAGAAATGGGAGAAAGACCCATGGAGAATTATCAACAGGGGCTTGTCTATTGTGACTTTACTGTCAAATTGCTGGGCTGTTTCCTTGAGAACGTTCAATTTTGTTTTTGTGAGAGCAGTTCCTTTGGATCATAGAAGGCTTTTCTAATCTCCTGACTGGCTGCTAGCTTACTGTGAACCAAGTAGGAAGGTGGCCTGGGTATTTCAGTGAGCAGGATGCATAGGTTCAGCTAATTTATCCATGACATTGGTAGGGTACTCCAATCTTCAACCATGGTTGGTGTCCCCGTAGACTTCTGTTTGGCCAGAGAGTAAAGCTCTGGCCTTTGCCAAAGTGAAGGGAGGCGTGTTCTGTACAGAGTAAGGGTGGAGATTGTATGAGTTGCTCAGTTGTGTCTGACTGTTTGCAACCCCATGGACTGTAGCCCACCAGGCTTCTCTGTCCATGGGATTCTCCAGACAAGAATATTGGAGTATTCTCTTCTCCAGGAAGTCTTCCCAACCCAGGGATTGAACCCAGGTCTCCAGCATTGCAGGCAGATTCTTTATCATCTCAGTCACCAGGGAAGACTGAGGGTTGGGATTAGGACTTCTAAAACCAAATTAAGAGGGATGACAATGAGACCACAATCAGTAGCTTTGGTTAAGTCTATTTGAGGATGGGAGTTAGGACTTCTCAAATAGACTTAACAAAGGATACTGACTGAATCCTCATTGTCATCCCTCTTAATTTGGTAACTGGTAAGTTTGGAAAATTCTGTTTTATAGATTGGACTATTACCTATTTTTTTCTACCCTCAACTTAGGTTTTAGCTTACTGTGAACCAAGTAGGAAGGTAGCCTGGGTATTTCAGTGAGCAGGATGCATAGGTTCAGCTAATTCATCCATGACATTGGTAGGGTACTCCAATCTTCAACCATGGTTGGTGTCCCCGTAGACTTCTGTTTGGCCAGAGAGTAAAGCTCTGGCCTTTGCCAAAGTGAAGGGAGGCATGTCATTCCCAAGCCTGACAAGTCATTTACTACTTTCTAGCTTCTTAAATTTTGGTTTGTTTTGTTTTCATTCCTGATTCTTATGGATTTATGCCTTTAAATAAGACACACTTATCGTCATTTTAGTGGAATTTCCTGAATGAAATTAGGAAATTAGATATGTATGTATTTCAATCTGGCATTTTTACCAGGAAGAATCATTGCACTTTCTATTCCTATTTTTTGAAATCTTCCAGCTTAAACTAGGTCTGCCAAGATAAATATCATATTTATAGTGGCAGAGTACATTGTCTTTATTTCCTCTCAGTGGGAAACTATTTTAAGATGTCATAACACCAGGGCAAATAGTATTATGCATCATCTATTTCTTTGTCTGAATGTTAGTTTCACAGGCGTGTTTACTTTATGAAAATATCAAGCTGTGCACTTAAGGCTTACGTACTTTTTTGTATGCATGTTTTATTGCTATCAAAGGTTTACATTAAAATTGTACAAAATATGACTGTATCAAAGCATTCAGTCCATTTTACTGTTTTTGTGTATCTACTTATTTATTTTTAGCTGTGTTGGGTCTTGGTCCTGCACATGGGCTTTCTCCAGTTGCCGCGAGTGGGGGACTACTCTCTAGTTGTGGTGTGTGGGCTTCTCATTGCAATGCCTTCCCTTATTGAGAGCACGGGCTCTAGAGCTCAAGGGCTCAGTAGTTGTGGCTCCCAGGCTCTAGAGCACAGGCTTGATGGTTGTGGCACATGGGCTTAGTGGCCCCCTGGCATATGGGATCTTCCCAGAGCAGGGACCAAACCCATGTCCCCTGCATTGTCAGGCGGATTTCACTGGAAAGAAAGTGAAAGTTGCTCAGTCGTGTCTGACTCTTCGTGGCCCCGTGAACTATAAGTCTGTGGAATTCTCCAGGTCAGAATACTGGAGTGGGTAGCCTTTCCATTCTCCAGGAGATCTTCCCAACCCAGGGATCAAACCCAGGTCTCCCACATTGCAGGCGGATTCTTTACCAGCTGAGCCACAAGGAAACCCTAACCCTAACCACTGGAACACCAGAGAAATCCCATCTATAAAGTATTTTAATAAGGACATTATTGTTCTCTTTATTCATGTTAACCTCAATTAGGTTATGTTCATATTTTCAACTATAGAACATAAACCAACCAATTCCTCGATTGTTCTCCTGGTAGATCCTTTCAGAATAATCATGGATGATAACCAGGTACAAGGTATAGTCTAGGCTACTGTCTTGGTATAGTCTAGCTACTGTTGAATTATAACTTAAACATTGAATTATAACTTAAAAATATTTTTCAATGTAACATAAAAAAACAGTTACTTTTGTGTTTTCCCAATTCACTCACCCCTAAGTGCATCCCCCAATCTCTTAACTGTATGAGGAAAATGGTTCTTAAATACTTTGCTGCGTATTAGAAAACCTGGGAGTTCTAAAAAATCCCACTACCAAGGCTGCATTCCATCCTAATTAAAACAGAGTCTCTGGGATGGAGACTCAGGCATCAGAACTTTTTAAAGCCCCCCAGGAGAGTTCAATGAGCAGTCAGGGCTGTGGACATAGGTCTAGAATGATGCTTCTCAGGCTATCTGTGGTGAAGAACTAGTTTGTGTTTTTAATAGTACCAGCTCATCACAGATCAAAATTCTTGCAAAATCAATAAAAATGAACTAATAGAAAAGTAATCATGTGCTGGACTATCAAAGCAATGTCAACTTGCTATCAAGTTTTCTCAATGCTTATTCTTGATATCTCTATTTACCTTGCCACAGACTGGTCACCGTTCATGATCAGTGACAGTCCACAGAGCACAGTTCGGTAGTACTGACTTAGAACACTGAAATACTCTTTCTCTTTCCTAGCACAAGCCCAGTATCCATGTCCTTTCCTCTCGGTGCAAAGAATCTTTTTTGAGACAGAGGAGTTTCCCCCGGGGCCTGACGTTTGTGCTCCCCCTCCTTTCTCCATAGCCCCACTGACACTCAGATAGATTTCTGGGCTCTGAAAGCATGAGGTGAATAACCCATAGGTTGTTTGAGAATTTCTAAGTATTGTTTCCCTTCAGCTTTGCTAATTAAAAAAATACAACTCTTGACTATTAAAATCTTAGAATGTGGTCTCATGTATTCCACTACAAAGATACATGAGATCACATTCTAAGATTTTAGTAGTCAAGAGCTGTTCTTTTTTTTTAGTTAGCTGAAGGGAAACAATACTTTAGGAAGCAATAGTATGAACAAAGCTAGTGGAGGTGACAGAATTCTAGCTGAGCTATTTCAAATCCTAAAAGATGATGCTATTAAAGTGCTGCACCCAGTATATCACCAAATTTGGAAAACTCAGCAGTAGCCACAGGACTGGAAAAGGTCAATTTTCATTCCAACCCTAAAAAAAGGGCAATGCCAAAGAATGTTCAAATTACCATACAATTGAGCTCATTTCATATGCTAGTAAGGTTATGCTCAAAAGTTTTCAAGCTAGGCTTCATCAGTATATGAAATGAGAAATTACAGATGTACAAGCTGGATTTCAAAGAGGCAGAGGAACCAGAGATCAAATTGCCAGTGGTTGTTGGATCATGGAAAAAGCAAGGGAATTCCAGAAAAACATCTACTTCTGCTTTATTGACTATTTTAAAGTCTTTGACAATGTGGATCACAACAAACTATGGAAAATTCTTAAAAGAGGTGGGAGTACCAGACAATTTATCTGTCCCTTGAGAAATCTGTATGTGAGTCAAGAAGCAGCAGTTAGAACTGGACATGGAACAATGGACTGGTTCAAAATTGAGAAAGGAGTACGTCAAGACTGTGTATTGTTGCCCTGCTTATCTCACTTTTGTTCAGAGTTCATCATGAGAAATACCAGGCTGGATGAATCACAAGCTGGAATCAAGATTGCTGGGGGAAATGTCAATAACCTTAGATATGCAGGTAATGTCACTTTAATGGCAGAAAGTGAAGAGGAACTAAAGAACCTCTTGATGAAGGTGAAAGAGGAGAATGAAAAAACTGGCTTAAAACTCAGCATTAAAAAAACTAAGGTTATGGCATCTGGTCCCATCACTTCATGGCAAAAGAAGGGGAAAAAGTGACAGATTTTAGTTTCTTGGGCTTCAAAATCACTGCGGGCAGTGACTGCAGCCATGAATTTAAAAGACAGTTGCTCCCTGGAAGGAAAGTTGTAATAAACAAGAGAATGTATTAAAAAGCAGGGACATCACAAAGGTCCACATAGTCAAAGCTATGGTTTTTCCAATAGTCATGTATGAATGTGAGAGTTGGGCCATAAAGAAGACTGAGCACCTAAGAATTGATGCTTTCTAACTGTGGTGTTGGAGAAGACCCTTGAGAGTCCCTTGGACTGCAAGGAGATCAACCCAGTCAATCCTGAAGTAAATCAACCCTGAACATTCATTGGAAGGACTGATGCTGAAGTTGAAGCTCCAATACTTTGGCCACTTAATGTGAGGGGCTGACTGATTGGAAAAGACCCAGATGCTGGGAAAGATTGACTGCAAAAGGAGAAGGGGGTGGCAGAGGATGAGATGGTTAGATAACATCACCGACTCAGTGGACATGAATTTCAGCAAATTCTGCCAGATAGTGGAGGACAAAGAAGCCTGGCGTGGTACAGTTCATGGGGTTGCAAAGACGTGTACATGACTTAGTACCTAAACAACAAGAACAGCAATCTGTAAGTTGTGTGTGCAAGTGAGTTTCAGGAAAGAATTCACTGAAGACTCTCAGGAACAAAAATTCTCTTTATTCTTAGTAATTTTGCACTTTGTCTAGAATGCAGTGAAGACTCTCCTGTTACTTGGGCTGGAATATCTAAAGAACAAGTAGAGTTTCACCCACAGGAAGCTGCTTGTTGCGTTCATAGGACTGAATGAGAGTGGGCTGCCATAATCTGCTATGCTGGACCCTTGTCCCAGTAGTCTGGCAGCATGGACATTTGCCCATGTGCATGGAATCCCATTAAGTTTATGAAGCACGGAATAGAGAACAGTGTTTGGGACTGGAGGGAACTTCCTCTGAAGAAGAAGTTCAGAATGATTCAGACGAATCTTCTGATGAGGACCTCTTAGCCCTTTCCCTTTGGGCGATTATTCTGATGAGAACGCAATTGAATTCTGGTTGAAGCAGGGTATCTGATTCCCATGGTCCAAGACATCTCTGATTTTTTTCCTTTCTAAATCTTGGCTCATCTGTTTCAGAAAAGATGGCACAATTATGCTGGTTAGAGAACCAAAGGCCACATCTGATATTATTAATTCTATTTCAGTCTCTTGTGTAGTTTTTAATGAAGCTGTCTTCAATGCCCTTATTACGCATCTAGATCTCTGTTACATTCTGATTATATTTGCTGGGTATGTAGAATTTTACTCCATCAGAAAGGAAGCAGAAAGGAGATGGGGAACATGCTCTGGGACTTTGGACTTGGGGACCCTCCCCAACTCAAATTTGGTTACTTGATAAGAGATGGAAAATACAGATAAAACGTCTAACATACTTGTATATAGAGATCTATCTTCTTTAAAGTTTTACACTCTATGAAAAGCTCATGCATGTAAAACTGCTAGCACATGTCACATCTGGCACATGAGAACTTATTAGGGAAGAAAACCAGGAATGGAAATCTCAGCCTAAGCCATAACTTAAGAAAGAGCTTGTTATTTTTTGGCTTTTAATAGAAAATTATACTGAAATGTGTACTGAGTACAGTCTTGGTGAGACTATAACTAGTGCAAGGCAGAACTGTGTGCAGAGTAATCTTTGAAGACTGAGTATAGATGAAATGTTTAGGAGACTTAAAACACTCTGAAAGAGCTAGCAGGAGCCTTAACTTAGCATAGCATCCAAAGGATTCAGGCTGTCAATTCTGAATCATGCTACTACTGCTCTGTGACAGCTTGATCATTGTTTTTTACTCTATGAGGCAATAGCATGTATGATTTCATAAAAACTCCCAGCCCCTCTTTGAAGTATGTGTAAGTATCAGTATGTTACAGGTGAGGAAATTGAGGCCCAGAGAGGCTACCTTGTCCAAGGGCACAGCTCCCAGGTGTCAGGCTTAGGGTTTGAACCCAGAGCTGTCTGCTTCTTAAATCCATACTCTACCCCAGGGACAGTAACAAGAAGTCAAAATTGTAAAATTCAGATCCTCCAGTGGCCCAGCTCCTCCACCTCCTCCTAAAATTATGGGAGAAGATGGTAAACTTCACTTCATTTTTAGCAATGCCCTTAACTCGCAAAACGTGGCTCTGGTAAAGGGATTAACTTCAGGACCTAAGCAAGGCTTCTCCCTTTCCCCTAAGTCTGAATTTTACCTTGAATGGATACTGTGCTTGAAGGCTCTTTCTGGAAAGAGAAAGAGAGATTGAATAAGATGACCTTGAGAATTAGGCTGGGGAGTGTGTGTGTGTGAGCAAGAGGGAGAAAGAGGAAAAGAGAGAGATAGAAAGAGGGTTAGACATGTCTACTAAGATGCAATTGGTATTTGGAATTGTACCTTTTTCTAGGGAAGGGAGAAGGGCAGTGGAGAGACAGGAGGAGATGCCCGCCCCCTGCCCCCCTTTGACTGGATATTTCAAGCTCCTGGCTTTCTCCAGATTTTACCTGGATATTTGAGGAGCTGTCTTCCTGGTCACACTGAGGAAACCATGCTTCCTATTTCCTGCATCCACAAGTTAAAAAGAAATAAACCTATTAAGGGAATGGAGGATGAGGATGTTCTTTATTTCTGGGCAAAGTACAGATATCTGTAGTTTTGAGTCATTTGTGCCTGGCATGGTACCTGAGGATAGGGTAGCATGGCATGCTGCAGTCCATGGCGTCACAAAGAGTCGGACATGACTAAACGGCTGGATTGAACTGAACTGAACTGATGGTGCCTGAGAATAGTATTTGGGGAATTTTAACCAGACATCTTCCTTGGCTGTCAATACTTGCTCTAATATCTAATAAAATCTCTCTAGTTTTAAGTCACTGGAATGTTGCTACTGGCGTTGCTATTGTCCTTTGCAGAAAATGGAGTCCAGTATTGCTCTAATATTGATTCTTTGAGTCTTAACTGTCTCACTTAACTTCTATTGTTTTATTCACATTACCGAGGCTTCTACAGGATTCACTGAGACCTCTCCCAGTGGCCTTGGAAATGCATGTGTGGTTGTAGTGATGCCTCATTACAGGTGGGATTTGAACATCATTAGACTCACCCCTATTGGAGCTCAACCATGCTTGTTCCCAACATTTCTGTGTAAATGTCTTTAGGTAGACAAGTGTCCAAGTGCCTGTGCTGTGGCGTTAATAAGATCAGTAGGTTTTTAAAAATGTTAAATCAATTGTATTTATGCTTAATGTGTAACAATTTATACATTAAGATGATATTCCTCTGACCTGCTCCTATCTTAAATAGAAGTTGAATATAAAGTCTGTGACTACTTGATGGAAACCAAAACAAAAGCTGAATTTAAGAGAAGTTACCAGGAGGTTATAACATCCTGCACAGCTACTGAAATTGCTATGCAGTTTTGAGTTTGTTGCAGAAATATTATATTCTACTTCTTTTGATAATATGACAAGTGAAGAGTATAAATTCAATTTTTAAATTTTTTTGTTATATAATTGTGAGAGATGTTCCAAGTACATTAGGAAAAAACCCAAATGGGAAGAAACTGAACTTCAAATTCCTTCTACTCCAGCCTTTTAGCCCTTTCTCTTGGGTACTCTGTTTTGGGGAGTTGCTGGTGGCTTATTTTATGAATAAGTGATTTTGTTCCCCTCACAATACTCAGAAACTGGGATCACTAAACTTATTGAGCAAATTTAGGGGAGTGCATCTGCCCTCACAATGACTGGCCAAGTAGAAAGAGGAGACCCTCTTTCCTTGCATCCAGGACTGAAATGTTTGGATACTAACTCAAACAGCACTGCCAGTGGAGTTACATTACTTTCCCCACTGCAACTACTGGAGGGGTGACTATGGAATGATGATATTCAGTCCAGGTCCTGGCAGGAAACAGACACACACTCATATTGGTTGGCAGGGTGTAGATAAAGCAGAAGAATTTGGTTTCTCCTTAGGGCTGGGAGACTGGGCTGTGAGGATGCAAGAGGAGGAAGCAGTTCCTGAAACATGGAAAAGAGAGATGGCTGTGTGCAGAGGGCTGCCTGGCAGGACTTGTATTGAATGGAGGGACCGTGCAGCCTGTGACCCCCTTCAGGGACAGAGCTGGGGTACAGATATCTTGACATCATTTTCCTCTCTGCTTCCCACCTTTCGCAGGTGGGGGCTCTCTCTTGGCTGAACATGAAAGTCAAGGGGCAAAGGGCCCCACAGTTGGAGAACACATAGCTCAGCCTTCAGGCCACAAAGCAGAGTGGAGAGACACAGAGAGTATCTTCAGGACTCCAGCAAGAAGGGTCTCCTTTTACCCTTCCCCTTTCAGCTTTAGCTGGCTTGACTCTCTGCCCCATTTCAGAATGTTCTTATAGAGGAGAAATGAGAAATTTCTCCATTTAACAGCTCTGACTCCATATATCGGATGGATATGTGAAAATGTGATGGCAACAAATGGTTTGTGATTTTTCTAGTGGCCTGGACAAACCATAAGCCATCTTAGTTGTTTATCATGTTTAGCTTGGTTATTTTTCTACCCTTTTCCACAATCTCAGAATAAGCAGCCCATAGCCCAGCATTTCTCTTAGAGAGGAATGAAGGCAATATGGCAGTACATAGAATTACCTGTTGTGAAGGATTTGCTCCCACCACAAAAGTAGATCATTATTTCTGCCAACATCTGATAGAGGCACAGCAGTAACTTGCTATTCCAAATATCTCCTTTATGTAATTTCTGAATATCAAGGTGCCTGACATTCAGTTCACAAAAATTTGCTGTTTTTTATTCTAGTTTTCCATCCTTATTGTTTCAGTAGAAATACATACCATAATTTCAAGATAACAGATATTTTGTCAAACATGGTTACTACTCATAATGATCTTCTTAGCTCTTAGTCCCTATAGATTGAAAACCTCCACAGCTGGATTTAACCATTTGGACCTCACCTGTAGATCTGCCCTTTGCCATGGTTCCTGGTACCAGAGCTATGTCTGTTGGTGACTAGAGACTGGATGGAGTTGAGAAGCAGTAGACCAGTGGCTCCCGGCTTCAGTCAGTGCCCCATGAGTCTTCTGATCTTGTGCCTATTTGAAGTGTGGTGCCTTGCCTGTTTCCATTTAACCAAACCCCTACCATAACCCAGTGTCAGGGAATGAGTCTGGGTCTCTGAGACCCCATTGTCTCGATTCCTATTTTGGTTTCCTGCCTTGTACTCTGGAGACTGATGCTTTGCTTTAAATCTTGACCTATGTTTTCTTAGGGATTGGAGATCTGTCAATGAACCCAACCCCTTTGCCTGGTCCCTACTACCTGTTGACAGATTTCCCAAACTACAAACGGCTCACTTTCTTGGATGATCTCCCATCATCTGGAGTCAAACTTTCCTTGATCTCCCACTCAGCTCTGCATTCTAACTGGTACCAGGTTATTAGCCATACCTGTACAGCTAATCATACCTGGTCTATGTGCTTCTGTTAATTGATAATCTGGTTCCATACATAATTTCTAGGATTGCTAGAGTGTAGGTGAGTTCCTCTGGGACAAGGAATCTCTCTCTTTTTATCAACGAACTCCCAGTCCCTGAAATAGCACTTAGTTCTTAAAATTAAACAGAGAACTTACAGATGAAATAGCTGTTTAGATGAGAGATTCTTAATATAAACATATGTGCATGAACATGTGTATGTTTCTCTGAAAGTCTTCATAAAATTCTTTAGATTCTCAGCAGCACTCATGGCCCTCAAAAGACTGAAATAACCACCAGCTTAGAATGTACAGGAGAGAAAGGAATACATGACTTCCCCCTTTTGAAAAGATTCATTCTTTTAGGGCATTTGGATATTGTGTAGCAATGTATTGAAAAACAGCAATACCACTTGAAGATTAGGTAAGCTTAAGTAATGAGTACAGGGTTTCTCTTTGGGAATTAATGATGCAGTGATCTGATGGTTAACCTTTAGCTTTTGGAAATGAGTGAGAATGAGCAGGACTCAGATTTTGATGGTCCTCTGACCCATGGGAATTGAACTTCACTTCCTTAAAGCTTCACTGATGTTTTTCCATAACTACAAATTATATGTTTATTTCCTCCCCAGGAAAACATAATTTTCTGATGGTGAAGGCTTTATCTTGTTAAGTTGCTGAGTAGCAAAGCTTGTTGTTTATTCTATTTTCAGCCTATTTGGTATAGTCTCTGTGATAAATTTTATCCCTTGAAGCTTGAGTAAATATACTATTACTTTGGAGTGCATGAGTACTGATGTATACCATATGTGACTGAGGACACCATAGCTGGTGTATAGACAGTGCTTGATCGGATATTCAGTGACTAAATGAATATTATTAGTTTCAGGAACAGTGTAGTGAAGCGGCTAAAAAGAGAATTTATTTTGGATCAATGCATTCTTTGGTGTAGATTCTAGCTGTTCTAATTTATGACTTTGGAAATAGGAATATTAAATTTTTTTTCCTCTTTGGATTATGTGAGAATTAGATCAAATAATATGGGTAAAAAATTTACAGTGCCTGGGGCAGAGTAGGCACTCAATAAAAAGTAGCTATTAAAGTTATTATTATCATTAGCATCATTATTAGATCACTTGTCTGGATTGCCTGTAAAAGAGTAAAGTGTATTGTGTGTGTGTGTGTGTGTGTGTGTGTGTGTGTGTGTGTGTGTGTGTGTGTGTGTGTATTTCATTCAGATCTTAGGTAATAAGTTTGGAGTATGCTTTGGACTATTGAGTATCTATCAAGTTCTTAACTCTGGCTATACATCAGGATCGCCTGTGGAATATTTAAAACAATACAAAGGCTTGGCTCCAATTCAGGACTTCGGGGCTATGTCAAGGGCATGTATGTATTTTTAAAAAGCCAAAGAGGTGATAATGATGTACAGACTGATTCAAGAATTATTGCCGTAGGTATTATATAAAGAGTGGCTTCAAAATGTGAGGTGAAGAGGGAGGGACCCAACCTTTGACCTAGTTGAGTCTTATATAGGAATAGAGGGGTACTGGAGTCCCCTGGGCTTGGGAGTCCAAGATATGAATTCAGTCTATCCACTTATGAACTCTGTGGATGAAAGACTGTAACCCCTGGAGGTGAGGAGCCATATCTGTTTTGTGCATCTGTATGTTCCTTCTAGAGTGACCTTGAACAAACTGCATAACCTCTCTAATTCCCCTGTGTTCTCATCTGAGAATTAATTTAGATAACTTATGGGTACTTATGTAATTTATGAGTAATAGATGCTCAGTAATTATTTCCTGTCCTTTGTATGTGTGTCCTTTGTGCTGCATTCTCAGAAGTGACCCCCTTGCTGGAGGAGGTCATCAAGAAGATGGGATTGCTAGCTTTCACAAGCTAAATCAAGGCAACTGGAGGTTCCTAACCACCCCTTCCCTGGCCACAGAATGCATTCTTCCCACCTTGCTACAGCAGGAGCCATTTTCAAGGACATGGCCTTGCGATAGGGACGTGCTGTTGAGACCATCTGGACTGAACACCTGACTGCACCCAGTCAGGTCCTCTCCATAAACCTTAAGATTTGGAAAATGGGGCCTACATTTATTTGTCTTATGATTGCCCAATTCAAGCCTCCTAGGGAAGTTCCTTGCTGATTAAACCTACAGACTACTACTCTGGAGTTGTGTGTCTCTATCTTAGGCCTCTCTTTGCCCTCTTTTTCCAGGGACTAGTTTCATATTTCACCCAGGAAGCTCCTGAGCTTGTAGACTAACACTATCCCTATTTTTCTAGGTTTTTAATTCATACTGTTCTGCCACTCAAATTCTTTCTTCCAACCAAATAGTTTTATTTACCAGCCCTTGAACTTGTCCTGTATTTTTCTACTTTTCATTTACCACTTGTCTCTATATGTATATATCTCCATAAAGTTCCCCCTGACTCACATAATATGAAGTGATCATTCTTTAAAAGAAATGTCTGTGTGAATTTTGTCACGTGATTCTGTGCTATATGTGTCTGTTTTCTATTATTAGACTGAACTGTCAAGTCTTTTATCATTGTTTAACTCTCTGTAAATTTATATACATAGCTCCTCAGCTAGATTGCTTTTAGATAGGCCTTTGACCTTGATGGTAGGGACAGTATTAAAGTGCATTTCATACAGCAAGAGTTCAGTGAAGATGCATTGATTTAGAAAAAAAATTGTTTCACGCTATTTTCTTTTGATTCCTTCATTTTCTCTTATGGGTTTTTGATCAAGGTTTTTTGGTTGTTGTTGTTGTTGAAATTCTTAGACATACACATTGCTGGCCCTGGCTTGAAGATAAATTGAGCACAAAGAATGTTTGGGTAATATTCTAAATTTGGGTGTATATACTAAGGGTATAAGAAGGAAGAGACATCATCTCTCTTCTTTGTTTGCCTGCCTAGTGAATTCCCACCTGCTCTTTAAGCCTCACTTCTGCCCTCCTCCCCTTCCCAGAACCTCCCAGGGAATGTGAGTTCTCCTTCTACCTGAGCTTATACCCTCCATTATGGAACATTGCTTTGTACTCTGTTTATCTGTTTATTTCTTCCACTGGCCTGTGTGTTGCTGAGGACGTAGGTTTTTGACTTAGTCATCTTGGTATCACTGGTGTTAAGCACAGTGATTTACCCATAGAAAAACTCATTAACTCCTGAACTAATGAGAACACAGGGACTCAAACTCAAGTTGCGGAGATAGGATATAGCAAAAGACAGTAGCAATAACATAGAAAAACCTGCATTAAGGTTCCAATGAGTGAGATAAACAATAGGCCAGTGACTTTGAAAAGAATATTTGAGGAAACATAATGAAGAAACCTTGGACAAGGTAGAATCTGATGGAGGGGTCAGATGGGGCCATGCGTAGAGGATGGAGGAGGTGATTTCCAGCGGAGGAAATGAGCCAAGTTAGGGAACAGGGGCAGGACATCACTAAGGGTTTTGGTTGCACAAGACGGAATCAACTTTAGCTGGTTTAAGTGAAAAAGGAATTCATTAAAGGATTTAGAGAGCTCACACAATGTCTTCATCTGAGAGTAATACTTAGATGCTAAGCAGCGTTCCCATACCATAATATCCCTAATATGAAAGAGTCTGTGGACTTGTAAACCTTCTGACTTATACCTTTGGAAGGTGGGACAAGTGATGAGTGAAATAATCAGTGAAATAATCAGAATGCCAGGTAGTATTAAACTATGTATTAAACTATAATGCAGTATTATATACATATATATATAAGTAGTGAAGTTGCTCAGTTGTGTCTGACTCTTTGCAACCCCATGGACTTCAGTCCACCAGGCTGCTCCATCCATGGGATTTTCCAGGCAAGAGTACTGGAGTAGGTTGCCATTTCCTTCTCCTATACATATAAACTATATAATATATATTAATTATTATAATTATAATATATATAATTATATAATATAATTATATATAATATATATTAAACTATAAATTAACTATAGATGACTTTGTGCCTGGGCATATTTGAATGATAGCAGCTATATCAAGTAACCTAAAGCAAAGACTTCTGGAAAAATATTAGGAAATAAAGTTGGGAGGATGAGAAAGAGTGAGATCTGGAAGATCCTTGAAGGGTACTACAAAGATGTGAACTTTTCTCTGGATGAAAGGGGGGCATGGAAGATAGTTGAGTGTATGTGTGTGGGGGTAGGGTGAGAAATATCCGGAAAATGTCATATTTTGGCATTTCTTAAAGGCTTGGTGATTGAGTTGCAAGAGAGAGTGCTCATGAGGAAGGAGAGTCTCAGGCCTGGCACTAAAGAACCTTCTGGGGAAGACTGGGTTTGGAGAGGTGGGGGTAGCTTAGATAACAGTGAAGTTTCAAGAAATGATGAGGAGGGATATGGAGTCATGTGCCTGTGACACCAGTCACCTCACTGATTCAACTGATTTGACCGGCTACATAGTAACTCTTTCTCTCTCCATATTCATATGGATCCCCTACCCCTGAAGCTGTGAGATCAGTCAAAGAAAACCTTCCCCAATAGAGGTTGATCTCTTCTTCCATCAAGGATGTATGAGTGCATGTGTTCCTTTATTAGAACATTAGATGAATTCCTCTACAAGAACCAAACAAGCTCTCAAGAAGTAAATGGGGTAACTCAGTAAGTTGGAGGACCTCTTCCTTCAACTCTCCTTCCCTCCTTCATAATTCCCTTCTGTTCTGCTGCTACTAGAACAATTTTCCCCAAACTATGAATTCCATCAAGCCCAGAATTCTCAGATGCTTCCCTGTTCCCTATAGCAGTGTGTGCCAAAGTGTGGGACAAATAATCCTGACAAAATGTAAGATGATTTAGGTGGTCCATAAGCATGGCATTAAATCGTCTTAAGTTGCATACTGAGAAATTTATTCCTTTTAAAATTCTCTTGGAGTCCTGCTTTTGACAATGAGGGAGTGTAAGACTAGTCTATCTAACACTTCTAATCTCCACTTTTAATAAGGAGAAAGGGTCTTAAGGTAAGTGTTACAAATGCAAGCATATCATGCCATAATTTTAAGGATATTATTTTCTTTAAAAAATGTATGGCAAATTATTTCAATTTTTCATATATGGAAGTGATATAAAATTTTAATGTTCTGGATACTTAGGCATTATTATTACTTTCTTGATGTGATAATTATGTTTTGAAAAAGTCCTTTAAATAATGATTGAGAATCCCACAAATTAACATTGGACACCAAACTACAGATCCTGGCAGCTCAGAAAACACCAAGAATGAACTTTTAAGGTAAAATAGACTCTGGGTGATTATGATAAATCAATGGAGGATTGTCATTGGTAGAAAATGTACCATTTTGGTGAGTGATAATGGGGGAAGTTATGTAGGTGTACAGGCAGAAGGCATTTAGGAAATTTCTGTATCGTCCCCTCAATTTTCTTGTAAACCTAAAACTACTATAAATATTTGTTAAAAAATTTATGTGTATACATAACCAGGGAAGCCCTATGTATGTGTGTGTACATGTGCATATATATATATATGTGTGTGTGTGTGTGTGTATATATATATATATATACACACACACTTGAGTGGTGTTGTTGTTGTTTAATGCTAAGTCATATATGACTCTTTTTGTGATGTCATGAACTATAGCTTGCCAGGCTCCTCTGTCCATGAGATTTCCCAGGCAAGAATACTGGAGTGGGTTACCATTTCCTTCTCTAGGGGATCTTCCCGACCCAGGGATAGAACCCATGTCTTCTGCATTGGCTGGCAGCTTCTTTACCACTGAGCCTCCTGGTGGTAATAGTAAAGGGCCTGCATGCTCAGTCGCTTAGTCGTGTCTGACTCTTTTAACGATGCTGTGGACTATAGCCCACCAGACTTCTCTGTCCATGGAACTTTCCAAGCAATAAAACTGAAGTGGTTTGCCATTTCCTACTCCAGGGCATCCTTCTGACCCAAGGATCAAACTCATATCTCTTGCTCCTGCATTGGCAGGTGGATTCTTTACCACTGCACCACCCAAGAAACCTACACACACACACACACAATGAAGTGACATAGTATCTGTGATCTGCTTATCACAGATCACTTAATTCACCCATGTGTGCTGGTGGAAGTGGTGTGGAAAGGGAATATAGAAAGAAACGAGGTTAGACATAGGTTGCTATCTGTTGTTCTGGGTTCATATAGATTTGTTTTACTGTTATCTCTACTTTTGTATGTATTTGAAAATTTCTATAAGATGTTTAAAAGCTAAAGGAAAGTTTCAATGTTAAAAAATAAGTAATTTATATAAAAACCAAATCAAATAATATAGACGGTATATGGATAAAGCATTAGTCAAATTACTTGAAGTCTGCAGCATACTGGTCTACTGGAAAGAGTTCCAAGTTTCACATTGCAGGATCTAAGGTCCTTTCTGTTAGAGCTTTTGCATCTCCTTTCTTGCTTCTCTAGATGCAACAAAATCAGACTACCAGGAGTTTCCTTGTGTGTCAGTCTCTCACACACCTATGTCCTGATGCAAACTCTTGTTTCTCAGAGTGCCATCCACACACATTTGCTTGGAGAATTCCTGCTCTTTCTTTTTTTTTTAATTTTTTTTAATAATTTTTAATTGGAGGATAATTAAATGTAATTGCTTTACAATGTTGTGTTAGTTTCTGCTGTACAACAACATGAATCAGCCATATGTATACCTATATCTCCTCTCTCTTGAGCCTCCCTTCCCCATCCCACCCCTCTAGGTCATCACAGAGCACTGAGCTGAGCTCCCTGTGTTATACAGCAGCTTTCCAGTAGCTCATTCATTAACTCTCAGCCTAAAGAATGGGAAGAAAGGAATATTCTTAGAGGCCCTGAAGGAAAAGTTGAAATCACTCAGGACTAGCTGGGACTACTAGGAAAAGGAGCCAAGTGTAACTCCAAGGTTTTCATAGTGGAATGATGACAACTTTGACTGGGGAAGCTGCAAAAGGGGAGGTCTTCTTGAATTATCATTGGTAAATGAGGCTTTAGGCATGTTGAGTTTAGAATATCCTCCAGGGGGTTAGGATGTTGGTAGTAGAAAGCTGGCAGGGGTCATTTCTCTTCAAGCATCTCTTGAGAATTCTGTGGATAATTACATGGCAGAAATATGAACATGTCTGTTCTTTCCCTCTCCCTTTCCTGTCAGTCATCTTTTGAGGATAGTATGCTGACAGTGACACAGAATAAAAAAAGAGCGAGAGTGAAATGCAAATCATTTGCTGCTTTTTTAGGGGTGTTGACAAAGGCTTGGAGGATGGGACAGTTGGAAACTATTAGTTGTTACTGAATTCTTCATTTTATTTTTAATTGGAGGATAATTGCTTTATAATGTTGTCTTATTTTCTACCATACAGCAACATAAATCAGCCCTAAGTATACAAATGTCCCGCTCTCTCTTGACCCTCCCTTCCACCCACCACCCCAGCCCAGCCCTTTAGGTTGTCATAGGGCCCCGGGTTGTGCTGCCTGTGTTATTTAGCAATTTCCCATTAGCTATCTATTTTACACACAGTAATGTACATGTTTCAATGCTACTCTCTCATTTCGAACGTTACTGAGTTCTAATCTGACTTCAGATTGTTGAGAGGCAGCTGTCGTTAATGTGGCTTCACCTTGGCTTGTATACTGCAGGGGCTATTGGAGACATCTTACAAGACTCATCTAGACTCTGTGGTCTTTTAAACAACTTGTGCTTTAGTGAGGAGCAATAATATCAATATAGAATCTGAGGGAAATGGGGTGGGTCCTTCACCCTAAGCCTGGGTCATCCATGGGGAGAGCGAATTACACTGGTTCTGTTTTCAAGTTTCCGCTGCAAAGAGCAGCTTTGCTACTGCTGTGTTAATACTTCAACTATTCTATTATTTTGAGAAACAGCTCACTGTACTGACATGCTAGGGAGAAAGATTTTATCTAATTTTAGTTGAAGTAAATACAGTGCTACTCCTCCATTGTGTTTGCGGTTTCCATTAATAGAATGGTGATTTAGTTATGCCACTGTCCTAACACCCATCTTATTATCTCCCCTTCCTTCATCAGCAGCAGGGACCAGAGATAAGCTCTACTGAGATGTTTTTGCAATTCCCATCACTTTGTTTTATAGGCAAGAAGCATGTTTTTTCTATGCATTTAAAACTGAGAAATACACGATTACCATTTTGGATCTCCTTGTGAGCACAGGGTTTGACACTATTTGCATGGTATAATTATGACATTTTTGTAGCTCACTCTTAGGGCTTACACAAAATAGAATGAATCTGTAGAGGAAAAAGAAAATAAGAAAAGTGAATACATCAATGTACTGCAGTTATTCAGTGACGTGCAAAATCTTGAAGTAGCTTGTTTTGTCTGAAACAGATTTTACTTCTCAGGACCCACTTGTTAATTTTTCTTAATTTTTACCAGTTTAGTCCTCTTGGTGTTGACATTTTGTATTCTACAGCTTAAGATGTCGTGTTTGGAGACTTGTTTTCTGGTAAAGCATTTCTTAAAATGTTAGATTGCTCTTAGTTGGATTTTAGAGTCTGCCTCTGATATTACTTTAAGTTATAAACGTCTAATGATGTGTGGTATTTCTTGTCTGTTTCACTTAATTCAGCACAAGATTTTGTGAATAAAATCGGATTTATTTTAACATATGAAAAGAGAGGGAACAAAAAGATTCTTGTAGTAAAATTAAACCCTTTTTCAAATTGCGGCTGTTGCTTGGTTTGTGTCATTGTTTAATGTGCGTTTTTATTGTTTGGTAGGAAGCTAGTGTTCATAAAGGTGATTTGTGAATATATGAAAAAATAATAAGAGACGCATCAGAATTGTGCATGCAACCTCCGTGGTATATTTAAATACCCTCTATAGCTTCCCTAAGGAGCAAATTAAGCACTTATCCAAATTGGAAAGCCAGTGAGAGGTTAGCTGTGGGCATGGCTGAAGTCTGTTTTAGAATATTCATTTAACATAGATTGTTGACCCATTGTATTCCCCTGAATGGTGTGGATGTCTGTCAACTAGAGAGCAGTTCTCAGTTTTTGGTATGCATCTGAGATGAAGGGGAGCTTCTTCACAGTACAGATCTCCCAGGCCTTGAACCCTGGAGATTCTGAGTCAGTTGTTCTGGGACAGAACCCAGGCATCTGTTTTGATTCATCAGAATTACCTGGGGAGCTTCCAGAACACACTGATACCTGGACTCCATCCAGAACACTGACTCACATCCTCTGGAGGTGCAAGGTCTGGGAAGTCTGTGCTGATAGTCACAAAAGAATGAAAAAATCTGACTTATCTAGCAGGGATGGTCCTTGGCAAATATTATTTAACATCCCAGAACATGCAGAGCTAGGAATAAGACTGAGGTCTCTCATGGCCGTGAGAGATGATGAAAGATGAGAATTCTGTCTATCTCCAGGGAGATTGCCCTGAGACTAGATGATATGATGATGATGTTGACCTTGATGGTGATGATAACAAGTAGCTGTAAACTTTCTATCAGTCTTGCTTCTATTAGCCCTAAGTAGAGGACTTTTGTGCCTGTTCTTCCTTATGCATATGTGACTTTTGTCTGTTTAATTAACATCATTCAGTGGATACCAGCTGTCATATTCTTAAAATATGTATCATTAGCTAAATGAACAAATTCTCCAACAATTATGAGGAGTTTGGGAGAATAATAATACACTGGGTCTTTATTGGCAGTGCTCACAGAAACCAACACCTATATATTTCATATATTCTCAGAAAGGTACATTTGCTGTGTGAAATTTGAAGTTTCTAATATGAAATGTGAAATTTCTTTATCAGTAAGTGAAACTTTATAGATTAATTTCAGTTTCAGGAGGCTATTTTCAGTGGCCATAGGAGCATGTTTATTGTTGTCAGAGATTATGGAGAACCTGAGATCCCTTTTCTCTCACCCCATATGTAGACCATGCCAAAACTGGAGTTAGTAAAACACTAGTTAGGAAGATCAGGACTTGAGTTCTAGTATTTTCTATTTCTTTTTATGAGTTTTGTAACCTTGGAGAAGCCACTTGAATTCTCAGGGTCTCATCTTCCTCATTTATAAAATTACAATAATGTGTTTGAAAGCAGAGGATTAGACCTGTTAAACTCTTGAAGCACATTCCACCTGCCAGTTCCTGTACTGAGTCTGCAGAGGAGAGAGGAGTGTCTAAGGCCAGGTCGAGTCCAGTCGAGTGGGCAGGGAGGAAGTGGGCTTCTGAGCTCAGAAAGGTTGTATATCCCTCCAAGTGTTAAACCCTGGCCACCTCTTCAGTTTTGTCCCTGGTTGCTATGGTTTTCCATGTCTCCTGGTTTGTAGATTCATAGATTTAGTAAATAATGTGTGATAAAGCCTCAGTGGGACTCCTGAGTCATTTGCAAGGGATTAAAGACAGTTTTACAGAGTTGTTTGCTGACTTGGAGAGTTGCAGTGCTGAAAACATGAAATTGTTAAGATATGGATTTACATTTATGATTAGGAAGAATTTTAATGAAACATTCATGACTATTTCTTACATTTCTCTGGAAAAACAAATTCAATCACAGTAGGATTTTTTGTTTTTTGTTTCTCACTCAGTTGCTTATTAGAATGCATTCCTCTGCCTGGATAGTATAAAGATACAGTTAATGTTTCTTCTATTTTGCAAAGATATGATTGGACCCACAAATATACTCTGGCCTCTTGAGAAGAAAAAAGCTGTAAGATTTTCACTGTTTAAATTACAGAAGTAAAGTGAAATGATTACATTGTAATATCCCTACTGGCTGCTTGAGAATTCCACAGAAAACAATAACACAGGGTGGATTATTTACTGTGGTGGTTCGTGAACCATGACTGCTGCCGTACTGCAAACCTGGCTTGTCTCCTACCTGTTGTCTGCTCTGGAAGGGTTGAATTTTTCCCTCCTCCCTTCACTCTTCACCCCTCTCCACCCTCCTCTGATACCTGGGAGGCTGAGCTATGAGACTGAATCCACCAATGTCTTAGTCTGCTGGGACTTGCTCTTGTTCAGTCACTCAGTCATGTCTGAATCTCTGAGACCCCATGGACTGCAGCACACCAGGCTTCCCTGTCCATCACCATCTCCCAGAGCTTGCTCAAACTCATGTCCATTGAGTCGGTGATGCCATCCAACCATCTCATCCTCTGTTGTCCCATCTACTGCTGCCTTCAATCTTTCCCAGCATCAAGGTCTTTTCCGATGAGTTGGCTCTTTGCATCAGGTGGCCAAAGTATTGGAGCTTCAGCTTCAGCATCAGTCCTTCCAGTGAATATTCAGGGTTGATTTCCTTTAGGATTGACTGGTTTGATCTCCTTGCAGTCCAAGGGGCTCCCAAGAGTCTTCTCCAGCACTACAGTTGAAAGGCACCAATTCTTCAGCACTCAGCCTTTTTTGTTGTCTAGCTCTCACACGCATACATGACTACTGGAAAAACCATAGCTTTGACTAGACAGACCTTTGTTGGCAAAGTAATGTCTCTGCTTTTTAATATGCTATCTAGGTTAGTTATAGCTTTTCTTCCAGGAAGCAAGTGTCTTTTAATTTCATGGCTGCGGTCACTATCCACAGTGATTTTGGAGCCCAAGAAAGTAAAGTCTGTCACTGTTTCCCCAACTATTTGCCTTGAAGTGTGTTTATTTCTCACTGTCTTGAGTCTAAGATCAATGTGCCAGTCAGTTTCGTTTCTGGTGAGGGTTCTTCCTGGCTTGCAGATGGCTGTCTGCTTGCTGTATCTTACACAACAGAGAGATATAGGGCCCTGGTCTCCTCCTCTTCTTATAAGGGCACTAATCTCATAAGTGCTCCCCAGGTGGCACTAGTGTTAAAGAATCCGCCTGCCAGTGCAGGAGATGTAAGAAATGCAGGTTCCATCCCTGGATCAGGAAGATCCCCTGGAGAAGGAAATGGCAACCCACTCTGGTATTGTTGCCTGGAGAATCCCATGGAGAGAGGAGCCTGGCAGGCTACAGTCCATAGGGTCCCAAAGAGTCAGACATGACTGAGTGAGTGAGTACACACAATCTTAGAAAGGGGGCCCTACCCTCAGGACCACCTCTAGCCTTAAGTACCTCCTAAAGGCCCACATCCTGTGCTTAGTCACTCAGTCTTGTCCGACTCTGTGTGACCCCATGGACAGTAGCCCGTCAGGCTCCTCTGTCCATGGTAATTCTCCAGGCAAGATACTGGAGTGGGTTGCCATGGCCTCCTCGAAGGGATCTTTCCAACCCAGGGATGGAACCCAGGTCTCCCGCATTACAGGCAGATTCTTTACTGTCTGAGCCACCTGGAAAGCCTTCCTAAGGCCCATATCCTACCACTATCTTACTGGGGTTAGGGCTTCAACATGTGAATTGAGGGGTGGGAGTGGGGGGGCACAGCGCATAGTAACCAGGCTCTCTTGCCTTGCTTTTTGGAATCAAGCTGAACTTGTTTAATGGAAGACCCTGGTAGAAAATCAGAAAGAAAAACTACACACTCAAAAATCTTGCAGTTATCCTTTGGCAGAGATATTATGAATGACTGATTTTTCCTCTTGTGATTTTCCATATTCTCCAAATATATATTCCTTTAAAGTAAACATTACTTTTCTATATTTAAGCACACATATTACTATAAATGAAAAATTGTTTTCAACGTGAAACCTTCAGTAAATCAAGGGTTATTTGTAAATAGTGTACCATGGTCTTGATGTTATTGAGTAATATTCTGTTGTAAAACCGAGGAGCAGAGAGTTGGCATCCAGGGCTCAGCTCTAACCCGGTTTCTCTCTGTAGAGGGGGACAGCTTGGACGACTGCCTTTACTAACTTGATTTCTCTCCTTGCCAGATAAACCTGGTTATATATTGCATTTCCTACTTATTTTTAAAGAGAGAAATTTGGTCTGCCCTGACATCTACCTAACGTGTTGGTTTATTTCTGGGTCTCTTTTGGGAATCTAGTTCTTTTTTATTTTTTTCTCATGCTACACCTTTTTTCCTTGCCAGGTGTGGACTTTTAAACTATTCTTTCAGATTAGGTTATAGGAAATTGATTTTCTTTGTGTTCATTCTCCCTCATAATTGTGCAAAACCTGATCCAACCTCCTAGTTTTCTGTGTCCTATAGACTTTCAGACATGGAGTAATAGAGATAGATTTATAGGAAGCAAGGCCATCATTATGGTTTACACACAGTTTGTTTGCCTGTGGGGTTCTTGTTAAGATGAAGATAGCTCAGATGGGGGTGGGGGTGGGGGAGAGGAATGCACTATAAATGTTAGCAGTCAATACCTTAGTGGTCTGTCAGATAATTAGCTGTTACTTTGAAAAGCAGATGCATGTCCAGAAGGAATGAGGCACAGTTGAAGCTTAGATGGAAAGGGAGGAAGGAGACAATAAGGACCCTTGGGGATACTAGCCCAAGCCTCACTTGATATGAATTTTCAGCCTAGGAGGTGAAATCTGAGGAGGAAGCACTGGGAAAGGGCAGTGGTAAGATGTCAAAGATGAATTTTGCCTCTTTTTTTTTTAACCTCTTTTGCATACTTCCTGGCACCAGAAATCATGACAGTGAGCTACTAGAACTGGGTGTGGTCTGGTGCAGTGAAAATGGCACAAAAAAAATGGTAATTTTTGTTGATCAGTTGCCAAGTCGTGTCCAACTATTCGCAACCCTATAGACTGCAGCACGCCAGGCTTCCCCGTCCCTCACCATCTCCCAGAGTTTGCCCGAGTTTATGTCCATTGAATTGGTGATTCCATCCAATCATCTCTTCCTCTGTAATCCTCTTCTCCTTCTGCCTTCATCACAATTTCATCATCATAACTTCTATTAATTGAGCATTTGCTATATGCCAGGCTGTGCTGAGCATTTATATACCTTATACCTTTTTATCCTCTCAACGATGATGTAAAGCAGATTTTAAAACTCCTACTTGTGGGTAAGGAAACTGACCCTCAGTAAAATGAAGGAACTCATCTGAACCATAGTTGATAAATGATCCAGTTGAGTTTTGATCCCATACTTGATATGTTGTTACTAAATACAAAGTGGATGTCCCTCATAGTGGAGGTGCTGGATTTGTGTCCCAGCTCTGATCATAGCAGTGAGCTTTCACCAGCACTAACATCTCCAGTGATCAGATTCCTGTGCTAGAACTCACAACTTACACATAACTGACATCATGTCAGATGCATTAGAGTTTGCAAAGTGCTTTCTAACAAATCCTTTAATTTTATCCTCTCAGCAGTTCTGAGACATATCAAACATAATACCTGTTCTATGAACCTGCTTTATTATTAGACCTATAAAATGGATTTGGAGAAACATTGCCAATCTTTCTATACTCACAGAACAGTTGCTTTGTTAACAAGACTTGCAGCTCATCCTGTTCAGTACACTTACTGACAAGCCAGGACCCAGAGGTAAATGAAGAATAAAGATTCTTCGGCAGACACTCTTGGAGGAGGAGCTTCAGGATCCTTCACTTGCATGGACCCCTTCCAAGGCCCCGGGAGTGGCCCCAAAATGAGTTTGTCCCCTCTCACATACTGCTTGTCATTCATTGCAAGTGGTGTTGCAGTGATTGTTGGAAGTTTGGGGATCCAGTTAAGGGGAGGTTGAGTTGGGGATACAGTAAGCCCCCTACATATGAACCTTCAAGTTGTGAACTTCCAAAGATGCAAACATGAGTCCTCACGTCCAATCAAGTAAGTTATAGTTCATGTGTCTGGCATATGTTGTCATATGTGTGCATGGTCTACACGTGGTTGTGCAGCTTGCCCTCCACCTCCTATTGCTGATGATCCTTCAGCTCTGCCATCTCCCACCTCCCTCCTCCAGTCAGTAACTCTTCTCACCTGTTTACCCGATGCCCCCGTGTGTCAGCTGCTGTGCTGTTCGACTGTACTTTTCAAGGAACTGTACTGTAAGATTGAAAATGTTTTCTTCATTTTTTGTGTTTGGTTTTTATGTATTGTTTGTGTGAAAAGTATTATAAACCTATTACAGTACAGTACTATATAGCCGATTATGTTAGTTGGGTACCTAGGCTGACTTTGTTGGACTTAAGAAAAAATTGGACTTAGAACTCGCTCTTGGAACAGAACTCGTTCATATGCAGGTGACTTACTGTATGTTTTGTTTGGATGTAACTACTTCTTATCTCCCTTCTGTATGTTTCAACTTCTTTGTTTTTCTTAAACTATTTCTTTCCCCATCATGCCCTTTCCCTAACCCTTTATGTCAAAATTCTCATTGATAATCATGGTTCCTGTCAAATGCATGTCCCTCAAAAAGGCTTCCCTGATTATCCTGCATGGATGGCCTCCTCCCTTCCCTTCCTTCCCACAGGGCTCTATTGATCTCTCTCCTTTTACTTGTAGCACTCATTTGCTGCCTACTGATGTGTTTTTATCTCGTATCCCCAACAGACTGTAAATGCCTTTAACTTCCTCTCACTTCCCCCCTTTAACTCTCTTTACTCTATGGTTATAGTTTCTAATATCATCTCTCTATTCAGACCATAAGTACATTGAGAGCAGGCATCCAGCCCTCTTCAGCTTTTTGTCCTCCTCCAATATCTTAATGAGTGCCTTGTACATAGAAACCTTTCAGCAAATCTCTGTCAGATGAATAAATATTTCTAGCTTTAACTTTCAAAGAAAAATAGAGATGGGGAAACACTGTTATTTATTATAATGTCAACTTATTTTTCAAAAAATTATGTGCTCAGCAAAGGTGACTGTATTATTTCTCTATTGCTATGTAATAAATTATTCCAAAATTCAGGGGCTTAAGACAACACCATTTATTATCTCACAGTTGCTTTAGGTCAGAAATACAGGTGATACTTACCTGAGCCTTCTCTCTCTGGATCTCTCACAATGCTATCATTACCTCAAGGCTCACCCAGGAAGGATCTCCTTCCTAGCTTACCTGCACGGTTGTTGGCAGGGTCATTTCCAAGTAAGCTACTGGACTGAGACCTCAGGTCCTCATGAGTTGCTGACTTGAGGCTTCCTTTGGTCCCTTGCCATATGGGCTTCTCCACAGAACATCTCAAAACGTGGCTGTTTGTTTTATTGGATCAAACAAGTGACAGGGCAAAAGAGAAAGAACAAGTGGGAATCAGACTCTTTTATAAACCAGCCTTGGAAGTGAATTACACATATTTGCTGAATTCTACTTATTAGAAGCAAGTTACTCGGTCAGCTCAAAGGGGAAGGAACTACCCAAAAGATGCGACTACTGGGAGGCTGGGATCATTGGGCCATTTTAAAAGGCTGTGTATTGGATACATAACTGTTTATGTGTGTGTTGTAACACTTTATAACATACAGTTATTGCTAGCTCTCCTATGAGGAATGGCTTCTATTAATACAATAGAGAATACAGCAAAACAGTGGAAGAAAAGATACGAAAAGTAGTTTCAGGATGGATCGTCTGGATCTTGAATATCAAGTTAAGAATGCAGATCTTACCATAAAGGCAATGGGAATTACAAATATGTAGTTAGTCCCTTATATATGAATGAGTTCCATTCCGAGAGCATGTCTGTAAGTCCACTTTGTTCATAAGTCCAACAAAGTTTGCCTAGGTACCCAACCAACACAATCGGCTATTTATTAGTAGTACCGTACTATAATAGGTTTATAATACTTTTCATACAAATGATACATAAATACATAAAAAATAAACATTTTTAATCTTCTAGTACAGTATCTTAAACTGTACTGTCCCACTATCTTGTTCTTTAGAATCATGCAGACGGTTGAACAATTCATATGATAAAAACAAGCTAATTCTACACTCCATGATCTTAATTATTTTCTCTTTTGTTTCCATCATTATCACTTGGCACTTCTGAGCAGTACTGGCTATATCACTGCTGCCTTTAGGCTTGCTTCTGAGCATCCTGGGCTTGAAATAAAGATACTGTACTACTGTACTCTATACGGTTATTGCTGTTTAGTCGCTAAGGTGTGTTTGACTCTTTTTCTACCAGTTGGACTGTAGCCTGCCAGGCTCCTCTATCCATGGGATTTCCCAAGCAAGAATAGTGGAGTGGGTTGCCATTTCCTTCTCGAAGGGATCTTCCTGAACTAGGGATTGAACCTGCATCACCTGAATTGGCACGTGGATTCTTTACCACTGAGCCAGAAGGGAAGCCCACTCTATACATACTGTACAATTAAGTACTCAGCAGTAAAGAATCCACCTGCAATGCAGGAGATACAGATTGAATCCCTGGGTTGGGAACACCCCCTGAAGGAGGGCATGGCAACCCACTCCAGTATTCTTGCCTGGAGAATCCCATGGATCTTGGTGGGCTATATAGTCCATAGGACTGTACAGAGTCAAACATGACTGAAATGACTTAGCGCGATCACGAGCCCTGATGACCAGGGCCATGGGTTTTATTTTGTATCCACAGCACCTCACACACTGCTTTTGTGCACAACGGGTGCCCAGAAATCCAAATCAGAGGGTGTTTTTAACCTATTGAAGATTGTACAGAGACATTTCTCTCTATGAGACATTACTAGGAGGGCTGTTTAAAAACAGCCAGTTGTGTAATACAACTAGGAAGAGTCCTGTGGGTGAGCTTGGACTATGGGGAAATTATTATTGTTGTTGCATAATATTGTTTCCTTTTCAAGATACTCTTGTGGAGCTCTGCTCTCCTTGGTTTCCCAAGTGGGACTGCTGAATTCCATCCCATGGCTGCCCAGGGAACTTTGCTGTGTTTTGGAAGAATAGTTCTCTATTTGCCCCCTTTCCCCATGACTTCCCCCCCTCCCCACTTCTCCGGATCACCAGCAACCTGTGGAAGGAGCTGGCTGACAAGAGGAGGAACAACGTTTTATGATGCAATGGATTCCTTGTGGTATTTAAGAATCTGGTAAGAATCTGGTAAGGAGCACAGACTGCTACTATGGGATTTTTAAAAAATTGGTTTGAAAGCATTCTGCAGGTCATGGATAGAGGTCTACTACTGCAGTAGATGTGTAGTCTTTTTAAAATTTAAATTCCCATTCCCTGAATTTTCTAATTCTCATTAATTTCCCTATCACCTGAATATTTGGCCCAACTGTGTCTACTGGATTGCCAAATATTATTATTTAGAATATGCTCTTTCTGGTGTTGAAATTTCTAGGTGTTGAAATTCCCTACAAAATATTCTGTGCTCATAACCTTTTCTAGGGTGGTGGCTTCAGCCCTGGATATACGTTATAATGTGTAGGGAATTTTTAAAAAACTCTTCACACTTTCCTAGACCAATGAAAGGAAAATCTCTGGCATTGAGTTTGGGGCATGGATATATATATATATTTTTGACAAACTCTTAGCAAGATTCAAATGTGCATGTAAGGTTTTCACAAGATTCAGGCGTACATCTCAGGTTGAGAAGCTCTGATCCAGCAGCTACCTGAGATCTCAGCTGGAGCTCATGGGGAAGTGCCTGCCTGTGGTGAGTGGCTGTATTGATTTTTGCCTGACTTGGTGATTACTTCTGTATTTCCTTTTTGTAGAAACTATATGAGAAAATACTGGGGAGAAGACATCATTAGCAGGGTTTGGGGATTCATCAAAGTACCCCTTCCTGACCAAAACAAATGTAGATATAGGTTATTAGCTGAAAGCCTAATAATGTCTTAGGATGAGTGTTATGTTTATAAAAGTCCTCCATGCACTTAAAAAGACAGCTATGTCCAAGACTTGGACATAGTTAAAAAGCTGTCTACTTGCTATGTTCGCAAGAAAGGAAGGGGTGGAGGGAGAGACTGCCTTATAACTGTATATGAGTCAAGAGGTATGTGTGTGTGTGTGTTCGTCGCTCAGTCATGTCTTACTCTTTGTGATCCTATGGACTGTAGCCTGCCAGGCTCCTCTGTCCATGGAATTCTCCAGGCAAGAATACTGGAGTGGGGTGCCGTTCCCTTCTGCAGGATATCTTCCCAACCCAGGGATTGAACACAGGTCTCCCACACTGCAAGCAGATTCTTTACTACCTGAGCCACCAGGGAAGATGAGACAAAATAGTTAACCAAAAGAAATCACTCAAGTGTGGGCTTCTATAGAGCCCCATCTGGGGGAATCTCACACAGGACTGTTAATTTTTCTTTTAAACACAGTTAGTAGACAACCGGATACTACTTGCTGCAGAATTCTGTGTTCTTCTGCCTTTCATATGGACATCTAGAGAAATATTTGATAAAGATAGAAATTAACTGTCTCATAAGAAAAATCAGTAATTACTTTCTTGTTAGTGTTCTAAAGCTTGTAGAATTGTATTTTTATGCTTGGTGAATTGATGCTTTCTGAGAAGCTGTTCTACATGGGTATGTAGGCAGTGTCGAATCCCTCTGATTGCTGCTTAAAGACTCGTTGTTTGTTTGTTTGTTGGACTCTTTTAAAAGAGACACATCCATATCAGAACAGACCCAGTATATTCTATTAACTGTGCTCGAGCTCAGTGGCTCAGTTTTGTCTAACTCTTTGTAGTCCCATAGACTATTGCCTGCCAGGCTCCTCTGTCCATGGGGTTTTTTTCCAAGCAAGAATACTGGAATGGGTTGCCATTTCCTCCTCCAGGGGATCATCCTGACCCAGGGATCAAACCTGCATCTCCTGGCAGACAGATTCTTTACCACTTCCCCTGCTTGCCACCTAGGAAGCCCCTCTATTAATTGCGCTCCGTCACTCAAGTTGTGTCCAACTCTTTGTGACCCCATGGACTGCAGCCTGCCAGCCTCCTCTTCCATGGGATTCTCCAGGAAAGAATACTGGAGGGGGTTGCCATTTCCTCCTCCAGGTCTATTAATTATAGTAGTACTTAAAAACCCACTTATCTTCATTTATTATGCACGCTGCTACCTGTTTTCTCCTCTTTAACATAGTCAAGCAATTCTTTCCCATACATTTTAAAATTTTAAACCTTTTTTCCCTTGAATGTCCTAATATTTCCCGATATTTGCTTCTCCCATGGTCTTTCCCTTCTGTGTAAATGAGAACTCCATTCTTTCTAGTTGCTCAGACTAAGACTTTGGGGATGATCAAGATTTCACCTGCAAGTCCTCCACACAGATTTTTAACTGTACCTTAAAATATATTTTGTTACCTTCCTTGCTCTGTTCCACCTATCCAAGTCATCCCTTCTCTCTCCTGGTATATTGCTGAACTCTCCTGACCACCCTTTCCCCTTCTGCCCTTCACTCTCAGCTACTTCTAGCACAGTAACCAGAGGAATCCTTTTACATATTAAGTAAGATGATGATATTCTTAAGTCCTAAGTCTTCTAATAGCTTTCCGTTTCATTCAATGTAACAGCCATAGTCTTTATAAAAGCTTCTGTGGTTCTGATTAATTTGGTACTTCTATGGCCGTATTTTCTACTACTTTCTTCCTTGGTCACTCAGCTCTAACCACACTGACTTTGTGCTCTTTCTAGAACAAACCTGACTCTCTACCTCTGAGCCTTTGCAGTGGGTGTTTCCTCTGTCTGGAACACTCTTCCTCAAGATCTCTCTCTGCTGGACTTCCTCTCCTCTTTAAGGTCTGTTATTTAACTTCATGAGTCCAATGACAAATTAAAATGGCAACTTCTTCATCATTCTTCCCTGCCACTTTTTCCTCAAAGCACTTATCACCATCAAACACATTATGTATGCTATCTATCTATCTCTACCTATTTTGTAATATCTGTCTACCTATCTGCTTTTTTACTCTCTTCTTTCACCCTCATCAATAGGCTCTTTAGTTCCTTTTCAAATTTCTGCCTTTAGGGTGGTATCATCTGCATAGCTGAGGCTGTTGATATTTCTCCCAGCAGTCTTGATTCCAGCTTGTGAGTTATCCAGTCCAGCATTTTGCCTGATGTTACTCTGCAAAGAAGTTAAATGAGGAGGGTGAAAATATACAGTCTTGGCATCCTTAATACTCAACATTCAAAAAGCTAAGATCATGGCATCCAGTCCCATCACTACATGGCAAATAGACAAGGAAAAAGTGGAAACAGTGGCAGATTTTATTTCCTTGGACTCTGAAATCACTGTGGATAGTGACTGCAGGCACAAAATTAAAAGATCTTTGCTCCTTGGAAGAAAAGCTGTGACAAACATGGACAGTGTATTAAAAAGCAGAGACATCACTTTGCCAACAAAGGTTCTGTATATCAAAGCTATGGCTTTTCCAAGAGTCATGTATGGATCTGAGAGTTGGACCATAAAGAAGGCTGAGTGTCAAAGAATTGATGTTTTCAAACTGTGGTGCTGGAGAAGACTCTTCAGAGTCCCTTGGACAGCAAGGAGATCAAACCAGTCTATCCTAAAAGAAATCAACCCTGAATATTCACTGAAAGAACTTTGCTATAGCTGAAGCTCCAATACTTTGGCCACCTAATGAGAAGAACTTATTCACTGGAGAAGACCCTGATGCTGGGAAACACTGAGGGTAAGAGGAGAAGAGGACAACAGAGGATGAGATGGTTAATGGCATCACCGACTCAATGGACATGAGTTTGAGCAAACTCTGGGAGATGGTGAAGGACAGGGAAGCCTGGCGTGCTGCAGTTAATGGGATCACAAAGAGTTGCACACAACTTAGAGACTGAAAAACAACAACAACAATCTACCTGGGCTTCCTTGGTGGCTCAATGGTAAAGAACCTGCCTACCAATGCAGGAGACATAGGTTCAATCCCTGAGTCTCGAAGATCCTCTAGAGTAGGAAATGGCAACCTACTCCAGTATTCTTGCCTGGGAAATTCCATGGACAGGGGAACCTGGCAGGCTCCAGGGTGTCACAAAAGAGTCTGAAATGACTTAGCAACTAAACAAAAGCAACAACAGCAATCTACCTAACTACCATCTATCTACCATCTCTCTTTGTCCACCCCCAGCCCATGCTCTGGTCACTCCTGTGTTGCCAGGATCTAGAACACTGCTGACACTGTAGATGCTCAGAAGGACTTGTTGATTAAACATTGAGTGAATGGATAATGTATTCTGATTTACATTAGCATACTAGTGATTTGGCTTCTGACATAGCTACCAAACTTTTGTGATACATGGAAACAGAATTCTGGATTTTAAGATTAATGTTTGATTAAAAATCTTTTAGGTGAGATACTTGATTCTAATAAGCTAGTAAAGATCATCTACAAGCATCAAAATAGTCTTCCAGGCTTCCTTGAAAATAATTGTTACAATACTGTTCTTTATTTCTCCCCGTTTCTGGGGAATATAATATTAAACAGCTGACATTCTATATTGAGAAATGACTACAGGGTAGAGACAAATTTCAAGAAGTACAAGGAAACAAAATAATAAAGGATGTAACATTTAGGACATTAGCCATGTAAAGGGTGAGATTATGAGTGAGTTTATTTTAAGATCTACTTGTTTTAATTTTATACACTAAATATAAAGATCTGAAAGTATTACACAACAAACTAATTTCAAAACAATGAACTAGAGAAAAGATATCTATCATGTTTTAACGATGTGTTTTCAGTTCCTATAGATAAGCATGTACCTATTGAGAGAAGATGGAGAAGAAAATGGCAACCCATTCCAGTATTCTTTCCTGGGAAATCCTATGAACAGAGGAGCCTAGCAGGCTACAGTCCATAGGGTGGAAAAGAGTCAGACACGACTGAAGTAACTTAGCACACACACACACATGCATGATGGTGGGGTAAGTGGTCGCAAGACCAATTAAAGAGGTGGTCATCCAAGCTGAGGCCTGAAGAATGAGGCTAAGGCAGCTTAACAAGAGCGTTCCAGGTGGAGGGGAAGAAAAAGGAGGCCAGGAAGTTTGGACCCTAGTGAACAAGGAGCAGAATTCAGTGCCAAAAAAGATGGCTGGGATCAACTTATTTAGGATTTGGGCTGCGGTAAGGAGTATGGAGCAGTGGGGCTATGAGGGGTTTTAAAAAGGGCCTACTCTCTTTTAATAATTTTTTAAAATTTATTTTTGGCTACACCATGTGGGATATGGGATCTTAGTTCCTTGACCAGGGGTTGAGCCTTCACACCTTACATTGCAATCTTGGGAAAAGGGCCTACATTGATCTGATTCTGTCTTAAGGTCTCTTTGGGCCACTGAAAGGAGATAGTGTAGAAGGATGAGAGTTAAAAGAGAAGCAACATGTTGAAATGTTTTAGATGCAGATGAGGCAAAAGATGGAAGTGTAGCTGGATATCTTAAATCCTAAATAGCTAGATTTAAAATTCATTTTGGATGCTGGGAGATCTTGCTTATCTTAGATGTGGTAGGTGAGGAAGATCTGGGGGTTCAGAGAATGATGGGGAACAGGTGGTGAAAGAAAAGGGTTAAACTAGGGATGGTTTCTAGATCTTCAATTGAGTAACTGGGTGCATTAGAAAGACTGGAGGAGAAATTGGCTTTGAGTGGATGAAAATAATTTTGGTTTGATTGTGTTGAGTTTGAAATGCCTCTTTCCATCCAAGTGGGAATATCAAATAGGCAGCCAAAAGCATGAACCTAGAGTTGACAAATGAAGTCTAGACTGGAGATTCAAATGTGGCATGCATCAATATATGGATTCTTTTTGCACCAGTGTATGGATGGATGGGAGCATTTGGGAGATGAACTGTAGATATAGATGAGACAAGGCCTAGGACAAAGCACACACATTTTAAAGATTCGGCAAAGGAGGGGACAGCAGCAAGAGTGATGAAAGTCAGGGGTATATATTATCATGAAAACCAAGAGATTTGTTGTTCAGTTGCTCAATCGTGTCCGACTCTTTGTGACCCCATGGACTGCAACATGCCAGGCTTCCTTATCCTTCACAATCTCCCTGAGCTTGCTCAAACTCATATCCACTGAGTTGGTGAAGCCATCCAACCATCTTGTCTTCTGTTGTCCCCTTCTCCTCCTACCTTCAATCTTTCCCAGAATCAGGTGTTTCCTAATGAGTCAGCTCTTCACATCAGGTGGCTAAAGTTTTGGAGCTTCGGCTTCAGCATCAGTCCTTCCAATGAATATTCAGGGTTGATTTCCTTTAGGATGGACTGGTTTGACCTCCTTACAGTCCAAGGGACTCTCAAGAGTCTTCTCCAACACCACAGTTTAAAAGCATCAGTTCTTCAGTGCTCAGCCTTCTTTATGGTCCTACTCTCACATCCATACATGACTACTGGAAAAACCAAGAGATAATACCATTTAGCTGATGTGGGATTGCTAAGCTATGTCTGGTCCTACTCAGAAATCAAGTATGATAATGTGGTCATCAAACTTGGTACTTTGGTCAGGGTCTCAGTGAAGTGATTGACAAACCAAATCAGGCCACCTAGATGCTTCATCCTATACAGCCTAGGGCTTACCTGAGTTCCAGGTGCTTTGTTGAGTCCACTTAGGTATCCTAGGTGTGTAACTTCTCTGGGTCCCTGAAGGTCTTGTCTGCCCCTCCCTCTCTGCTTTGAGGAAGTTGAGGATTAATCTTGAGCACAATCCAAAAAGAGAACATAACATGCTCCATGGGGGCTTCATATTTCTGGTACTACTCCAGTGCGTTATAACTTCTATATGGAAGATACTGAAGATAGAAGGATAAAGATGGCCAAAAACTCTTTGATATTCATCTCATTGAAGTGTGGGATCTTTACCCTTCTCCTGAAACTGGTGGCTCTATAGCTGCCTTGACAGAATAGGGCAGAAGTGTAAAAGTGATGCTGGGCCAGTTTCCATTCCTGGCCTTAAGATACTGGCACCTTCTACATCCTGTCTCTGGAAACACTTGCATTTGGAGCCCTGGGATGCCATGTAAGGAGTCTGACTTCCCTGCTGGAGAGATTACATGGAGAGACGCTAAGATTACCAGGAGGATAAGGAGAGCTTACCTAACTGAGCCCAGCCTTCCAGGCACATGAATGAAACTGTCTTGTGTCTTTCAGATCAGCCCACCTATTTGCTGAATACAATAGAATTACTGATGTTTAGGGGTAGAATTCCTAACCCATAAAGTCAAAAGATATATTAAAACATTCTTATTGTTTTGATCCATGAAATTTTAGGGTAGATTGCTACGTAGCAATAGATAAGAGGAGCCCTAGGAGGCCCTTTGGGCATTTAGGTCAGTTTTCCTTAAGCAGAAGACCCACTGTCCTCTGCACAAGACCAATATTGTTTCTTTATTGCTATTTGAATTATCTATTTTTATTTGGTGCCAGTTAAATCTTTTTTTAGCATATAAGAGGCAATAAAAGAGAAAAACTTATTGAAGAAACTGTCAGTTAATAAACAGAATTTTTAAGTGAATGTGAAGCATAACCTAGTTTACCTTCTTGCCATAGGTCTGCTATTGTCTAACTCCTTACACCTGCAGTGCAACCACTGATGTTCATTATGCTGACCTTGATTTTCTGTATCTTATTTTAGTGTTAAGTGTTGCATGGGTGATACCATAGGACAATGATGTAATTGATGGAAAAGTGCCAAGAAACACAGTTAAAAGATGGAAAACTTATTTTATTGCAAAAGACACAGAAATTTACCTCTAAGTAGGTAACCACAAGAATCAAACTGTTCACTATGCTCCCAGGCACAGGCTCAGGCTTTCCAGATTCCCCGGTTTTCCATGGGGACTCCAAAGCAGCATCAGCATGGCCTGAGGATGTCACTGGGTTCATTCTCAGGTTTTGTTTGCCAGTTTGTTTGTTTGTGTCCCTTGGTCAGGGCTACGACCAGGAAGAGGGGAGTCAAGTGGCTAGGGCACAGTTTTTAAGAAGGCACTCACAGTGTTGTGCAAATGTAGGATCAGTGCCTGAGTGTGTGAGTGCCTCCTTAAATTTTCCACCAAGGCATCATACTCACCTCACCCAAGTCCAATGTCTGCTCCCAGCCTCTCCCAATTGTTCTGGATTCCCTGTATTCCAGCCCCTACACCAGATACATGTAACGGATACAGAATATCTCCAGCATATTTCTGAGTGATAGCTTCAGCTGCAAGTGAAATTGAGGTCAATTTCCCAGGCATCTCTGAATATTGAGAGCAGAACAAGGCTTTAGGTTTTCTGGAAGTCCATTTGCAGAAGCAAATGAATTTTTCTAGTACTATAGTTGACCAGAATATTTGATTTAAGCAGCCTTCCCCACTACAGTGGAAGAAAAAGCATTAACTGTACCTGAGATGGTCATATTTGTCCACAGATAACATTTACTTCATGGGACAGGTTATTAAGTGAACTTCCCTGCTGAGTTTGTTTCTCCAGGCCCCTTAATGGCTTGCTTTAGTTTTGCAAAATGCCCTTGTTACCTGCTGTTGTAGTTATTATGGTACATGAACACACCCTTAATCTTACCCTTAGGAACCTATTGGTTTTTAAAAATTTGCTTTTGCCTCATGGTACACTGAGCTGTAAAGTGAATTTCTAGACTATATTGTAATCACTGTTTGCTGAAAGAGACAACTTTAGATTCCAGTATAATTTGGTGTGCTATCAGTTCAGTTTAGTTGCTCAGTCGTGTCCAACTCTTTGCGACCCCATGGACTGCAGCATGCTAGGCTTCCCTGCCCATCACCAACTCCTGGAGCTTGTTCAAACTCATGTCCATCGAGTTGGTGATGCCATCCTACCATCTCATCCTCTGTCGTCCCCTTCTCCTCCTGCCTTCAGTCTTTTCCAGCATCAGGGTCTTTTCCAATGAGTCAGTTCTTCACATCATGTGGCCAAAGTATTGGAGTTTCAGCTTCAGCATCAGTCTTTCCAATGAATATTCAAGACTGATTTCCTTTTAGGACTGACTGGTTGGATCTCCTTGCAGTCCAAGGGACTCTCAAGAGTCTTCTCCAACACCACAGTTCAAAAGCATCAATTCTTCAGCATTCAGCCTTCTTTATAGTCCAACTCTCACATACATACATGATTACTGGAAAAACCATAGCTTTGACTAGACAGACCTTTGTTGGCAAAGTAATGTTTCTGCTTTTTAATATGCTGTCTAGGTTGGTCATAGGTTTTCTTCCAAGGAGCAAGTGTCTTTTCATGGCTGCAATCACCATCTGCAGTAATTTTGGAGCCCCCCCCCCCAAATAAAGTCTGTCACTGTTTCCACTGTTTCCTCATCTATTTGCCATGAAGTGGTGGGACCAGAGGCCATGATGTTAGTTTTCTGAATGTTGAATTTTAAACCAGCTTTTTCACTCTCCTCTTTCACTTTCATCAAGAGGCTCTTTAATTCCTCTTCACTTTCTGCCTTAAGGGTGGTGTAACCTGCATATCTGAGCTTATTAATATTTCTCCTGGGAATCTTGATTCCAGCTTGTGCTTCATTCAGCCCGGCATTTCGCATGATTCTGCATAGAAGTTAAATAAGCAGGTTGACAATATACAGCCTTGATGTATTCCTTTTCCAATTTGGAACCAGTCTGCCGTTCCATGTCCGGTTCTAACTGTTGCTTCTTGACCTGCACACAGATTTCTCAGGAGGCAGGTAAGGTGGTCTGGTATTCACAAGAAGCTTAAAGCATGGGAAAATGTCTCTGTGACTTTGAAACTGTGGGTGAAATAACACTGTTTTAGCCTTTAGCTTTTTTTAAAGGAAGAAATCAGGTATATGACAAATCAGGCAATGATAGCAATAAAGAATAAGTTAAATCTTAAAAAAAATGAAATAGGTGATTGGGATTGACAAAATACATACTATTGTATATAAAGTAGACAACTAATAAGAACTTGCTGTATACTCTACTCAATACTCTGTATATGGCCTATATGGGAAAAAAAGCTAAGAAAAGAGGGGATATATGTGTATGTATATGTATAACTGATTCACTTGCTGTGCACCTGAAACTAACACAACATTGTAAATCAACTATACTCCAAAAAGAATTTAAAAAAATAAATAAATTTTTTAAATGACAAAAAATAAAATAGGAAAAATAAAGAAATAGAACTAATAACTGATAGAGTTAATCAAGCTGCAAAAATTAGGGCACATTAGAGAATTAGGTGTTTTAGTAACTTCATGGCATAGCAAGCTTTCCCTTTTTTCAAACACACATCTGCAAGGCATTAGCTATATGATTAGAAATCTCGGTCCATTCTCTACTTTAGATTTACATCTTTGTCAAATATTCTTATTACTTCAATCAGTTTAAATTTGTGAAAGTGATGATCCTTATAGAAGTAGGTCCTTGTGTTGAGATCTGATGCTAAAAATACCAGTCTCAGGGGCTTACACTTTTCTACTCTAAAACTCAAGTTTTATATCACCAAAAAGGAAGTTTTCTTTCCTTTCTGTTCATACTCATTTGATAAATACTTTCATAAGGGAAGAATATATAAAGTAATTTGGGCTTATGTATTATATATACTCTGAAGAGGACAATTAATGACGTTCAGAACAAGATGTTAATTACTGAGATGTCTGCCAGTCAAGTCACCTCTGATGAGAAACATACCTTGCATTGGCTTTTAATTTGCCTCCCCTATTGGCTTGCTTTATGTGCTATAAAGAATTCCAACTGTAATTACATATAGTATAGCATTTTATCTTACTCACCTAGTATCACATTTTGCCCTCAACTGCTGCCTTAAAAGCTCTTCATCCTACTCTTGATTATGTTAATTTATTTAGAAAGTGACATAGATGCATGCAATTGATTAATAATAATAAGCCTATTCTGAAAGTTGTATATATCATAAGTTTAATGCTATGCTGGTCTTTTTTCTTTTATGATTTCTTATTTTTGAGCTATAATTGACGTAGAACATTACACAAGTTTTAGATGGACAACGTAATGATTTGATATTTGTATGACTTGCAGAATGATCACCACAATAGGTCTAGTTAACACCCATCACCATACATGGTTACAAAAAATTTTTTTTCTTATGATGAAGACTTTTAAGATTTACTCTCTCAGCAACTTTCAAATATGCAATACAGTAATAATAACTATAGTCACCATGTTATACATTACATCCCATGACTTATTTTATGATTTCTCAGTGTATGTACGTTTTTCTCCAGAAACCTTTTCTTAGCAAAAAGTCATAAAAATTCTCTATTGTCTTCTAAAATTTTAAAGTTTTGCTTTTCATATATATGTCTTTAATATACTCAGAATTAATTTTTGTTTATGATGTTGTGTGTGTGTATTATATGTGCTCAGTTGTGTCTGACTCTTTGCAGTCCCAAGCCTTCCAGTCTCCTCTGTCCATGGAATTTTCCAGGCAAGAATACTGGAGCTGGTTACTGTGTTCTATCCATGGGATCTTCCTGGCCCAGGGATTGAACCCATGTCTCCTGCCCATGTCTCCTGCATTGCAGGCAGATTCTTTACCACTGAGCCACTGGGGGAAAATGTCTCTTTACAATGTAGTATAGGCATCCAAATTTATTATTTTTATCACATGGATAACTGGTTGTTCCAGAATATATATTGAAATATTTATCCATATATTCTCCTAGTTATTTGCAGTTATACCTTTCCCATGTATCAGGTTTTCACAGAGGCAGGGGTTTACTTCAGAATCCTCTCTTCCATCAGACACTTTGCCACTCCTCTTACCAATACCACAGTCTCAATTGCTACAAGTTTATAAGAAGCTTTGATATTTGGGAGTATTGGTTCTTCTATCTAGTTCAAAATCACTAGGCTATTCTTGGCTTTTAGCTCTTCATAAAAATTACAGAATCAGCTTATCAAATTTCATGAGCAACATTGTTGATATTTTCATTGGAACTGCATTTGATTCACAGATGAGGAGATTCTCCTTTTGAACATTGTTTATACCTTTGTTTATTTCTGTGTTTTAAATTTCTCCATGATGTTTTGTAATTTGTTCCATATAACATATCTTTATACAGTTCATTTTGAATGAAATATTCTTGAATTTTTATTTTCTAATCCAATATTACCCGTATAAAGGAATATTATTGATTTTAGAATATGGATCTTGTATTTCACAACTTGGCCAATCTTTTTTATCACTCCTAGTAATTTATTCATATATTTTCTTGTATTTTCTGTGTTAACAATCATATCATGTATAATAAGGGACCATTTTTTCTCTTCTTTTCCAATTGTTATTCCTCTCAATATTTTTCTTGATTTAATGTACTGGCTAGGATGTCTGTAGGATACTAGTTATCTGTCTGAAAAGTAGGGATCGTTACCTTGAAATAGAATTTAAAGGGAATCGTTCTAAAGTTTAAATATTAAGTGTGATGTTGGCCATACGGTTTGGTAAAAATATTATCAAGTAACCAGCAAAATTGCTGCAGTCCTATCAAAGGGTAAAAGTGAAGTCACTCAGTCGTGTCCGACTCTTCGTGACCCCATGGACTGCAGCCTACCAGGCTCCTCCGTCCATGGGATTTTCCAGGCAAGAGTACTGGAGTGGGGTGCCATCGCCTTCTCCAAACAACAGGTTATTGGAACAAGGTACGGTCTTCACTTTGCAATTGGTCCTGAGGCTGTGATTGATATTCCTCATCACACCCCTCTCTACCTCGCTCGAGTTCATTCACACCAGACAGTATTTAAACAGGTCTAAGTTGCTTTCCTAGTCAATGATCTAGATCTTCATTCCTTAAGATCTGAGCCTTTTTCTATTTTTATCTTTATTTTTAACACCTGTGGACCATAGTTGCTGACATTTCCCATTTAGTATGATCACAAGGCACAGAAATAGCCCAGAGAATTCTCTAGTTTATAGATACCCTGGTTTCTGCTCCAATTGTATAGTATCAATCATAGATCTTTATCATAATCAGGGTCAATAAACACCCATTTGACAGTGATCCTTTCTTTGGCTACTGGTCTGCTGGAATGAGGAGCTGATATGACTGACTAGATGTTATAGCTTTGTGTTCACACTGCATCCCCTGCTGGAAGTTTCCCCTTCCCTGTGAACCAGGGTTCACAAGCTGATGCTAAGGTTGTGGAGAGAGGGAGCAAGTGGGTCACCGAGAAGAACGGTGACAGGGCCCGATCATTCTTCCACGTGTTGGATTCAGACCCATGCGTTCTAGTCATTAGAGATGAAGCCCCCGATGGCCACTCCAACCTCAAATGCCATGAGGGTAACTATTTCTCATTGTCTCTGATGATAAAGTGCCTGCCATCCCCAGATCCCATCAACACCACAGATATAGTGATGTTACAGTCAGGGCCACTGGTCCATGCAGTATCTCCTTTGACTTTCATCTACAGAGGACCACCATTGCCTACCTTCTCAGTGAGTCTGATATGACCCTTGCCTGTGCATTCTACCTTTGGCCATTGCTGGAGAACACACTCAGGTGTTGAGTTCTCTAGCCTCACTTAAATCCATCCTGATTTACTCACCTCTCAGAGCCCTTTGACTCCTCCCTTAATACTCTGCTAGGACAACACCATATCTCTACCTCCTCTAGAGGTAGAGTAGGCCAATGTACTGCAGGCCATTATTATGTTCAGTCTCCCAAGAGGCCACACCAGGCACATTTTTAGACCAGTCTCAGGTGATTTTCCCAGGATAGTAAGCTTGTAAATCACAGTAAAAAGCTCTTATATCAATACATTCCCTTCTATTATAGCTATATTTTTGTCTTCTAATTCAGAACCTCAAAGATCCATTGTCAAATGTATTCTCCATTCTCCGGGTACCTACTTGTGCCCATGGGCAGGTCTTGCAATTCTAAGAACATGTTTCCTTGTTCTTACCACAGTAGGGGCTTTATTTCTTTCCTTGGGTTGTGCTGCAATGTAGTGTGAAGGTGGTAAGGCAAGATGGGTTAGTTCTTGAGGTAGACAAGCTTGATCATGTGGTGAACCTGATATGGTGATGTTTTTCCACATTTCCAGGTGAGAGGGAGCTATATTCTAGAAAGACGGAAGATGCTACTTCTTCGATGTGGAGAAATTCAAAAGATTCAAGGGATGCAAAGTTCTTAGGTCTTTTACATCTAGGTCTCAAGGGCTCACTCTTATCCTATCAAGTCTCTGCTTTAGATGTGGGAATTATATCACAGATCTCTTGTAGTTCTGTGTCTTTAACAGTAAATCCTGAAACCTAATTTGCAACACAATCTGCTCTGTGGTTGCATTTAAAGCCAGTCTACCCCACTATCCTTATTATTCCTCTCCCCTATACTGTGTTCAAGTGCAGAAACCAATGGTTCACCTTTCACCTTACCTCATTTCCATCTGCTAAGCTGAAGTCATATGATGGTGATGCTGGATCATTGGTGAGTCATTAATTCCAGAGCCCCATCCTGAGGGCCTGCTTTCTAAAGCAAATCCTGACACCAGTTCTCTTAGGGTAATTTCTTTCCAGAAAGCAGAGCGTGGGATACAGGCTTGCATTTAGGAAGTGGTAGTTGAGAGGTGATTCCATGCTGCTGGTGTGAGTTTCTAAAGAGTGAAATGGAGGCAGAGGGAAAGGCAAATGTAAAGGTTTATTATTAAGGGGCCACTGCCGTGGACAACGAGAACACATTATACAGCCCTTCTGTCTAGTGAATAGAGCCAACTCACATTGTGTACTGAGGCATGGAAGGGTGGAGCATTTTCCCATAAACTCCCGTCACCCATGGCTCAGAGGTGACTGACTGTACTTACATAACCCTGATAGTGGGTGCCTACTTACCATTTGTTCTCTAGGTACTTTATGTGCCTCATCCCTGTCCCAGCCCTGTCTACCAGTCTGTTACCATAGCGAGTTAAGTGTCTATAAAACAAATAACACCATAATTTTATTAGTAGTATGTCAATGAATTTAGTGCAAGAAATTAACACTAAATATTTTTTTAGGCCTGTCACTATTGTCTTTTTCCTTCTTTTTTTTTTTTTTTATTGAAGTATTAGCTTCCCTGGTGGCTCAGCAGTAAAGAATCTACCTGCAATGCAAGGGACTCAAATTTGATCCCTGGGTTGGCAAGATTCCCTGGAGTAGGAAATGACAAGCCACTCCAGTATTCTTGCTTGGAGAATCCCATGGATAGAGGAGCCTGGATGTCTGTAGTCCATGGGGTCGCAAAGAGTCAGATATGACTTAGAAACTAAACAACAAATAGTTGATTTTCAATATTGTGTTCAGATATATATCTATATCTATGTCTATCTGACTGACTGATATATATGTGTGTGTGTGTGTGTGTGTGTGTGTGTGTGTGTGTGTGTGTGTGTGTGTGTGTGTGTAGGGCTTCCCAGGTGGTGCTAGTGGTAAGGAACCTGCTTGCCAATGCTGGAGACATAGAGTCACAGGTTTGATTCCTGGATCGGGAAGATGCCCTGGAGGAGGACATGGAGACCCACTCCAGTATTCTTGCCTGAAGAATTGCCGTGGACAGAGGAGCCTGGTGGGCTACAGTCCATGGGGTCACAAAGAGTCAGACATGACTGAAGTGACTTAGCACAGCACAGGTCATAAATATATATATATATATATATATATATATATATATATATATATATATATACACACACACACACACACACACACATATTCTTTTTTGTATTCTTTTTAAAACTTTTTGAAAATTATTTTTAATTGAAGGATAATTGCTTTACAATATTGTGTTGGTTTCTGCCATACATCAACATGACTCAGCCATAGGTGTATTCTTTTCCATCATGATTTATCATAGGATACTGAATATAGTTCTCTGTGCTATACAGTAGGATTTCATTGTTCATCCATTCCATATATAATAGCTTACCTCTACTTACCCCAACCTCCCACTTCATCCCTCTCCCCACCCCCTCCCCCTTGGCACCCACAGGTTTGTTCTCTGTCGATGAGTCTGTCTCTGCTTTGTAGTTAAGTTCATTTGTGTCATATTTTAGATTTCACATAGAAGTGATATCACATGGTATTTGTTGTTCTCAACACCTACTAAATGTTAAAAGCCATTACATCTTTCCTGGTTTTGAGGTGGTAAACGGATACTTTGTTCAGAAGCTGGAAAGATGAGTTCCAAATCAGGCAGGCCTTGAGCTAGGCTTCTGAGTAGTAGGAAAGTGGAACATGGGGAGATTCATTTTATGCATGACCGGGAGGGCTGAGAGAGTTGAGGCTGGGGTAGATCTTGAGCTGCTATTTGTGTTTCGGTACTTGATTTGATTTTGCTCAATAACTATCAGCAGACAGAAGCCTCTACTGCAGTGTAGCCATTCGGAACCATTTAATGAGAAGTAAAGCAAAGACATTACAGTGTGCTAGGAGGTTTGTGACAATGGGATTCTACATGCATGGGGCTTAATAACTATTGAGAGAGAGACCATCATTGTGATTCTTTCTGCATGGCAGGGATGTGAAGTGTGACATCTGTGCATTCCCTCTGAGAAAATGTGAGATGTGCCCTGGAAGAGCAAGGTTAGTGGGCAAGACTCAAATGTCCTGCTTTTGGCTGCACTGTTAGACCTTACTTCTACTCTTTTGACTCTGTGATTCTTTATTGCTTCTTTATTGACAGGTTGGTGTAGTTCTGCCCTTCTCTTTCCCTTTTCCCTACTTTCCCTTCTTTTCCTTTACTCTGGGTCGACTTCTTACCACAGTTTTGTTTTTTTTTTTACTTCTTAAATATGGCTCTTTTTTCACTTTTCTTTTGTTTATGCTGGTGCAGTGTACAAAAAAAAAAACAAGTTATTGCTGGAAAGAGCGGTAATACTGCTGTTCTCAGCTAGTTAAGCATCCTGAGAGATGCAGTCATGTTTAGAAGGAATGTGGGGTGAGGGAAGAAAAAGATGCAATGAGTAGGGAGGAGGGAGGAGGGGGCTCCTGTAGGGACATCATTAAGCAAATATTGCCTGGCTAGGGAGCAAGATAACAAGGCTACAGCTAGAAAAGCATCAAAGGTAGAAATAAGAAAGGTGATATCTTAGGAATTGGGGGATACATTTTTCAATTACATTTCTTATACATTTTAATGTTTTAGAGTTTGTCCCAACCCTTGAGGTTAAGGGACAGGTCAAATATTGATATATGGAAAGAAATGCAATAGGAACCACAAATCTGATTTCCTGGATAGGAGGAAGACGTCAGTTGCCAACATCAAGGGCAAGATCCATACTTGATGTAAGGCAAAGTGTGTGCTCCTTTAATAAACACCAAAATTCAAGAAATAAACTATCTATATAGTTTAAAATACTTAATGACCCTAATAAACACAGGTGTGTTAGGAGGTTAGGTTGTGGATTGGTGAAAGAATTTTGGTAGCATTGTAAATTGTCACTGAAATATTAATATCTGTGACTTTTGGTATTATTCTATATCAGGAGTTGACAAACTTTTTCTCCAGAGGACCAGATGGTAAATATGCTGGGCTTTGCAGACCGTTGTGTCTCTTTTGAGACTAATCAACTCTGCACTTACAGTGTGGTGAAGGCAGCCATAAACAATATATAAATGAATGGGTGTGACTATGTTTAATGAAGTTTTACTTATGAAAATAAAAGGTAGGCTGGATTTGGCTGACAAGCTGTAGTATGTCAACCTCTGTTCTAAATTGTCCTTGAGATGCTGGTGTCTGGCAAAGCACTGCTAAATTACATTTGTTTTATAGAAGAGGAGTTTTCAGTTTACATGATCAGAATCACTGGGGGTTGCATGAAGGAAAGTACAGTCTCATTTAATTCATGTTCACTCCCTGACTTCCTGGACCTATTGCACCCTTGCACCAGTGGTCCAGATGTTGGTGCTTGACAACCAGTGATCCAAACTGACCTAAAACCACCTTTATACATTGGGAAACCATTGACTTAAAGTGTTTTGGTACAAACTGCAGCAATTGTTGTTCCCTCAGTCACATAAAACAACTCATTTCATCAATACCATATGGTTTAAAATACTCAGAGTTGGTAATAAGTTAACAAAAATAATAATGATGATGATAGTGATGATAATAAAAAATAATGATAATAGTAAAAACTGCTGTTAGCCATGGGTTCTTTGACTTAAGGAAAGCAACAAGTGAGTGTGCAAACAGCAACGTCTGGTTTTCGTACACTTTTCTTTACGTAGGAAAGCCTCTGCTTTAGTGTTTAAAGGAGTCTTCCCCAGAGCTGGTGTGCAATAAATGTGTTCAGAGTTTTGTTTCAGTCTTAGGTTTTGCCACTGTGAGTTTTCCTATTCTTACTTCCAACTTAGAGCAGAGAAATCAGTGTATGTCATGGCTGCTGCCAAAGAAAACTTTGAAGTTAGAAGTAACTGTTTTAAGGACTAGCCCTAAATCTTTATTAAATGTACTTGATTCACTTAAACACACTTATTGATGGCCTACTATGTAAAAAAGGCCCCTGATGACTGCTAAGGGCTATCAAAATGTGAGAGATACACCTTCTGCCTTTTAGGAGTTTCTAGTCTATAATCAGCAATGAAGGTTTGACGTTCAGCAGGTGCTCACTGCTTGTGTTCCCCAGGCCAGGTCAGTTTAGGGGTAACTGCACCTGTAACTAACACCTAGAGTTAGAAACATGATGGCTGTAATTCCCACCACTAATGCTAGCCCCATTCAGAGGGTCCCCCCTGGCTTATTAGAGAGTGCTACAACCCCAAAGCACTCACCACCACAGAGAAATGACTTTGTCCATCCTCCTTCTTCACCTCCCTGTGGTGTGGCTGCTGCCGTGACTGTCACTCTGTGATTCCTGTCCCACTGATTGTGTCATTACCCCCTGCCCTGGGCTGCTCTGTTAAACCACCAATTCTTCAGACCTTGTTAGGGCATCTGCACACTTGATTGAGTTGATCTTTATAAAATACTAATGATGGTGTGTGCCAGGCAGAGTGAGAGAGGCTGTATTTTAGAGTTCCTTCTGCAACGAAGCGGGGATGCCATGTCTGGGTTGGAGTTGGGTCATGACATTGAAAGTCTGTATTGCATAATGGCAGAAAGCAATGGTTCTGGATCTAACTGCCTGGGCAGCACCTGGCCCTGATGATCACAGGCTGTGTAATCTTGGGCAAGTTACTTAGCCTCTCTGTGCCTTGGTTTCCTTGTTTGTGAAATAATAAAAATGGTAATACTCATTTTACAAGTTTCTGTGACAATCAAATGAGTTAATGTAGAGCATTTAGAACAGCCACCCAGGTAGTACTCAGTTTGGTTCAGTCGCTCAGTTGTGTCCAACTCTTTGTGACTCCATGGACTGCAGCACGCCAGGCTTCCCTGTCCATCACCAACTCTCAGAGCTTCCTCAGCTCATGTCCATCAAATTGGTGATGTCATCCAACTGTCTTATCATCTGTCATTCCCTTCTCCTGTCTTCAATCTTTCCCAGCATCAGGGTCTTTTCTAATGGGTCAGTCCTTTTGCATAAGGTGGCCAAAGTATTGGAGCTTCAGCTTCAACATCAGACCTTCCAATGAATATTCAGGACTGATTTCCTTTAGGATGGACTGGTTGGATCTCTTTGCTGTTCAAGGGACTCTCAAGAGTCTTCTCCAACACCACAATTCAAAAGCATCAATTCTTCGGCACTCAGCTTTCTTTATGGTCCAACTCTCACATCCATATATGACTAGACAGATTCTATTTGCTATCACTGTTGTTGTTATTCCTTCAGCCCTCAGGGAGTGTAGACAGGATCTGGAACTGAGGACTTCCAGTGCTGCCACCTCTAGGATTAAGCAGTTTCATTATGTCACTGGACTATAATGTATGTGTCATTTTCTGTAACTGCTGTGACTTGAGAAAAGTTGATAGGCCCAGCTTTTACACAAGTCTCTTTTAAACCTTAGAAAGACTCTAAGAGAGTCCATTTTGTGTCCATTTTGTAGATAATGAAACTGAGGTTAACAAACTTACCCCAACTCATACAGTTAGAAAAGGGCAGAACTTGGATTCAAACCCAGATTTACTGGTCCAGGACACTTAGCCACTAGATGAAATGCCATACAGTTTCTTCCAGGGATGTGGGGACAACTCCTTTTCCCTATTCTTTATCCCACTTTGTCATATGTTCCCCAAGTTCCACTTCCTATTGTGTCCCACATCTCTCAAATATCTGTGAATATATTTTATGACCATCTCCCCAGCTGCCCTTTTTCAGGAACTTGGTCAAGGTCCAGAGGGGTGATGCTGGGGGTCCAGGCTAGAGAAGGACCAATGCTCTCTTCCTTTAGCCTGACTTCTATTTTGGAGGATGCTTAGTGGTTCTTTGTTTGTATATTCCTAAAGGGAGGAGCGGAGAAGGAAATTGTCAGGCGATCTTTGCTCCTGGTTCTATCTCGTCACAACAAAGATTTGGAGTGACGGACATTAAAGCCCATGGCGCATCACAGCTCTCGGGTCTTAGACTGTGTTATAGCTCTTAGACAAATCAGTGTTACAGCTCTATTTTATTTAGAAGATAGCAGGAGAATCCATCCTCAAAGCGTGAGGGCATGCCAACCCAAAGATGCAAAGAGAAGAGAGTGGGGGAGCGTGCCAGTGCCCGGAGAGAGAGCCCTTTGGCTCCTCTTCTTATATGTTTTTCCCTCCACCTGGGCCTGCCCTATGCAAATTGGGCTAGCCAGGAGTGCTGTTTGTTCTACCTGAAGTCCTCGCTCCAGTCCTCGGACCTTCCTTTGACCTTTCCTTTGTTCTGTTTTCTCAGGCTTTTCCCTTCCTTGTCTTTTAGCCACCGCCATTTTGGATTCCTGTTTCCTATTCTACCTACCTAAAAGAAATGGCAACCCATTCCAGTATTCTTGCCTGGAGAATCCCATGGATAGAGGAGCCTGGCAGACTACAGTCTATGGGGTTGCAAGAGTCGGACACAACTGAGCAACTAAGCACACACAGAAAGGGAGGAGCAGAGGGGACGGGTAGAGTTTGGGCTTCAGCAGGGCCCTAATTCTATCTGTACTGCAGATTTGTCCTTGCTTTGAATCTTGATGTGAAAGGATCCAGCAAACATTACACCACAGAGGCTATATTTAGGCAGTTTTAATAGGGTGCATGGCTCCACTGTATCCCCTAGGGTCCCACCAAGGAATACACATCAGTGATTAGCAAGGCCGAGTGCTCCACTGTTGTTTCACTTGCCGACGATTGGAATAGCAAGACTTTCTTCTCAAAAATTAATTTCTGGGTCAAAATCAAAACAAACTCAGTTATTTGACTTATTATAATTTTAATTGGAGAGCATTTGCTGCAGACTTCACCGGCTGTCATTTGACCTTCACCTGCCTCGTGAGAGCCTCTGCCGCTTCCATCAAATGCCGCATCTTTCCATCTGATGGAAATGTGTAGGCTCTAGATTTTGTTTTGTGGTATCCTGTGTTTCTTCTGTAGTTGCTGCTTTTCGTATCTCTTGTCTTCACATCTTCCTTTCTCCCCAAACTAAGTAAGAAAACAGCTGTGAAGGTACTTTGAAAGTTAAAGTTCTTTACAAAACTTTGATGCTCGCAGAATACTGAGTGTCTTCCACTTACCTGTTGTCCTTGAAGGGGGAGAGGTTTATGTGGTCAGTACCTGTTAAAGGCCAGGCCTTGCATGACGCGTCTTGGTATAAATTTTATTTAACTCTCATGATGCCCTTGCAAGACTTCTATTCTTATCCTTATTTTAAAGATGAGGCATTTCAGGTTCAGAAAGACTGTTAACTTGCTCCAAGCCACACATCAAATAAGTGGAGAATGTGAAAGTAAACTTACACTCTGAAATCTTTGCTCTTTTCACCCAGCTTTCTCTCACTTTTATGAGCTCCAGTGCTTACTTATGGTGGGAAATAAGGAAGAATTACCAAATTCAATGATAAGTAACACAAACTGGAATTTGGAGAAGCTGCTGCTTCAGCTGTAATCCCAGATCCCCAAACTTCACCCAGTCCTCTCTCCAGCTCAGTTGTGCCAGGGCCTCTGCTTCCAACTCAGGCAGTTTCTGGGAAATAGCTGTTTTATTGTCTCCCAAACTGGAATTTGGGATAGAAATTTCTCTGAAGAAGTCAGTTTACCACTTTACAGAATAAGAATTGATAATATCATGCAAATTTATGCAAAGTATCTATCTGCCTTAGAGGAGATTTAAAATAAGATGGGGCCACACCTTCCAGGTAAGTTGTCTGAAGAGTCACTTTTACTTCTATGTGGGAAGGGATGAGTCCTTTTCTTTGATCTTTACTGAGACTTGTGCAGTTCTGAGTCCTTGACCTCATACTTAGTTCTGGCTTTATCGTACAGCATTCTCTGACATACTGCCTACATCATGAACAAGTTCTGACCAAGGTCAAAGACAGAGCTATCATTTTTCAATTGGAAAAACTGCTTACTAGGGACAGTCTTAGAGCTGTCAGACATTTGGAGACTTTGTTGCAGGAAGGATGGGTTCACATGAACCCCGGCAAAGACATCAGCTGTTGATGCTAAGAAAGGTGAGAGCAGAGGCAAAAATTGAGGGTAGCAGTGATGGTTGCAAAGAACAATTTTGGCAGGTTCTCTGCCCTGTAATCTCCATTAATCCCTCTAACCTATTGTAAACAACAAATTAACAAGCAAAAGGTGAAGATCATTCAACAACTATTTTTCTCCTCGCTACTCGCTGTGGTTGTTTGCAGACCATTGGCATCACCTGGGAGCTTGTTAGAAAAGCAGCTCCCGGGATCCACCCCAGGCCTCCTGAGTCAGAATCATGCTCACGTGATTCTGCACACGGCCCCAAGCGGAAGTGTTCGGGCAGCCATTTTGAACCAGGAACTCGGGTCTTAAGGGCTGGTTCCAAGGCCTCTGCGTTCAGCACCTTACGACCAAGTGAAATTGGAGGAAACACCAAGGAAAAGGTTAGACTTTATTTTATTACCCAGATTCTATTTTTATTTCCCAGGAATTGTTAATGGGCTTTGCTGGTGACTCTGTGTCAAAGCCAAGTGAATTAAGGGTTTAAAATTAAGACGATGTTGCGAGGAGGACTTATCTGGGGAGAACCGTGTTGTAATTTCACCTAAACTGAGGAAGAGGAAGGAGTTGGGAGGTCCTCAATGCCCTCATCTCACACCTGAGGAGGAGATTCCACCTCACTAACCAGAGAGCTTAAAATGTGACTCTTGTGAGTAGAAGCGCTGATAATCAGCTGTCTGTCACCTAACCCCTCTGGGAAATCAAAGGGGAGAAGGGATGGTGAATCCTCTGGCAGAGGAGCAAAGCTGCCGCTGTATCTGAATCGTCACACTGCCCTCGGGCAGAATGCGGATCCCAGTGACAAGATGGGGAGCCAGTGGCTGGGAATAATTTTAACAGGGTTCACCCAAGGTGAGGAGACCATGGCCAAAAGGTTGTGAGGTGACATTGGTGGGGGTGGGGTGGGGTGGGAAATAAGAAACAGAGGGTTGTTGGAAATGGGCAGCCAAGCGAGAGGCATTGATACCTAAAGGGGGTTGCAGTCGGAGGGACTTCAAAGGAAGTCTCTAGAGAATCTGTAAAGATACCCACCATATAAATGTCAGCTCTAAATATCCTCTAACACCAGAAAGAACAGCACTATCTTACTATATAGAACTTGTTAAGTAGGAATTCTCCTGCCCCTTCAACGCTTTGAAGCTTCAACCCTGGTTGAGACACAGGTCAGAAATAGCAGGTAAGTTCTGGGAGAAAGAGTTTAAAACGAAGTGTTAAGCAGACCCTCCTCCCCTGAGGCAGTGTGGTAGGGGGAGGGGAGAGTAGCGAGGGGAGGAGGGGAGGTGTCTTGATGCTGGTCCAGGATGGCACCTGGGTTTAAAGAGACAAGTGGAAAAAAACAAGTTTTTGTGATTAAACCCCTGATTCCTGCTTATTCAATATGCCAGTTACAGTGAAGGATTAGTAGGAAGAGAAACACCTGTAAGTTCAGAGGCATGCTAGCTAGATGACTTGGTATGAGTTCGGTCAGTGTCTGGAAACACATTTTCCTATGGGGACCAAACTGTGTATGTATGGGCAGTGCCTTTTATTTCAGCGTTTACCAAAGAATGATCATTTTAAGGGATACAAAGAAGTAATTTTCCATTTGTTTTAATGTATTAAACGGAATAAACTAAGTGCTGTCATAAACTTTCTCAAAGTGAGCTGAGAGTAAAAGTTTCTTTTTCACTTTACATCATAGTCCAGTGTGGGCTCTCGTGGGAGTGGGTCCTCTGTCCCACAGTCATTCAAGGACTCAGAGTTCTTCTATTTGTGGGCTTTAGGTTCCTCTGACCCTTGAGTTAGCTTTCTCCAGCCACAGGCAGATAAAGAGGGGACTTTCAGGATTGCTGGAGCTGCCAGGAATCACTTGTATGCACTGTCCACTGGCCGAAGCCTGTCATATGAAATGTATGGGAAATGTCTAATAGCTGTGTGACCAGTAGGCAAAGGAAATGGGGCAGAAGGACTTCTACTATCTCTCTTCACGGACACTTTATGAGAAGTTGCTGCTGCTGCTGCTAAGTCGCTTCAGTCGTGTCCAACTCTGTGCGACCCCATAGACAGCAGCCCACCAGGCTCCCCCGTCAGTGCAGCCCATCAAATCCCTAATTTCACAGACACAGTATTATTGCTTAGATTAAAACTAAAGTGGTAGCGCCAAGAATAGTAATTCACTTCCTGCTGCTGACCACATGAATCACTTGAAGGCAGTTTCCTGTGGGGAAAGAGGTGTGGCGGGGAGTAAATGTCACTACAGACAAGGATGTAGAAGAATGTGGTGGGGCAAAATGCCATTATGAAAACCCGGAGTGACTGAGGTCTATTCAGGTCTGTAGCTTTCTGCTTAGGACATAGCAAAAGAGGAGCAAAAATGAATTAAAACACTTTCCCTTCAGGGCATTTTACTCTAATTGATCTTAAAATAAGGCTACTTAAAATGAAGCTTTTATTATTGACTTATCAATAGTTATTTCTTGCAAGAGAAAAATAGAATTTTCCAGAGTGGATTTTTACAAATCAATTGGCTGTTCTTTGTATTTCATTTTTAAATTTAAAATTTTATTATTGAGTGATTTTATTTCTTGCACAAGAAAAATTGTATTTTTAGGTGTGCATTTTTGCTAAGTGATTATTCTTTGTATTTTATTTTTATACTGTGAAAGTGTTTATTTTTTCACTGACTTTGTCTATACTGTCACTTTCTGTACTTGAGGTGGATCAGAGCTGGCTTTGGAGCCAGGACATCTGGGCCAGAGCTCAGTTTGCCCCTTGCTAGCTGCGTGACTTTGAGCAAATTTCCTGATCTCTCGATGCCTCAGTTCTCTCATCTATAAAATGATAGCAGTAACCGTATCTACCTCACAGGATTGTGCTGAGAATTCAGTGAGTTAATATTTATAAAGCCTGGCATAGACTAAGTGCTATGTATGTTTTTGGTGTTAATCTTTGACAAGTGATACTCATTTTCCTTTTGCAATAGTTTCCATTTGGGTATTATTTTAAAGTAAACAATGAGCCTTTTAAAAGAGAAATGTTAATAAATAATAGCACAAGTTGTTGTAGAGTGCTATGGCCAGAACTGTGATATTGGTAAACAGATAATTCAAGTGTGGACTCAATGTCTTGTGCAGTGATCAATGGCTTCCTTATAAATCAGGCACTAGATTTGACTTAGAGGTTTTACAAATCAATCGGCAATGAATGAAAGCCCTTTTCTGAGAGTAAGTATCAGTTCAGTTACTCAGTCATGTCTGACTCTTTGTGACCCCATGGACTTCAGCACGCCAGGCTTCCCTGTCCATCGCCAACTCCTGAAGCCTACTCCAACTCATATCCATTGCGTCGGTGATGCCATCCAACCATCTCATCCTCTATCGTCCCCTTCTCCTCCTGCCTTCAATCTTTCCCAGCATCAGGGTCTTTGCCAATCAGTCTGTTCTTCACATCAGGTGACCAAAATATTGGAGAGTAAGTGTAGTGATTTGCTATACTTGGAATTTGTTGTTGTTCAGTCTCTTTAAGTCCTGTCCGATTCTTTTCGACCCCATGGGCTGCAGCACTTCAGGCTTCCTTGCCCTTCACCATTTCCTGGAGTTTGCTCAAATTCATGTCCATTGAATCAGTAATGTCATCCAACCATCTCATCCTCTGTCACCCCCTTCTCCTGCCCTCAGTCTTTCTCAGCATCAGGGTTTTTTCCAAAGAGGCGGCTCTTTGCATCAGGTGGCCAACGTAGTAGAGTGTCAGCATCAGTCCTACCAATGAATATTCAGGGCTGATTTTCTTTAGGATTGATTGGCTTGATCTCCTTGCAGTTCAAGGTATTCTCAAGAGCCTAAAACTGATACTTGAAGAGGCTTGGTTTTTGAACAAGTTGAGATGTAGAACAGTGCAAAGACAAGGACCAGTTATCTCCTGTTTACTGTCGGAAGCCAGGAGCAAGGCAACGGCTTTAATATACTGGCCTCCTGGGCTGCTAACAGCTGTGACCCTTGAGTTACACAAAACTGTCCTCCCGCCCTAGGTGCTGTAAGCTAGGGCAGAAATGCCCAGAGGAGGAGGAGACACACTCGAGGGAGGCTCTGGGCGGATGGAGGAGCAGAGAGAACTTGTGCTTGATGTGAGCAGGCACGCTCTCAAGAGATAGAAACTAGAACACGGAGCAGGGCTTGTCCTTTCCATTTGCCCCAAATTTAACAACTCTTTCTAGTATTTGCTAGAATTAAATGTTATTTATTAACATTTCTGGTATTAACTATATGTAACATCATTCACTGGAGTCTCCTCCATGAATTTGTTCTTATTCCTGGTGAGGCTTCTACTCTACCCACAGACAACTGGCAGCAAGTTAAGGTATTTTCTCTGTATAAGGAAGAAAAGATATTGAATACCTGGTTCAAGAAAAATCAATTCATGAGTGAGCTTAATTGCTAATGGTATAACTGGTGTGTGTATGTTGGAATAAATAGGAGGTACTTTTGTTAATTTTTGGCACTTTCAGATTGTAAGAGAATTTATACATTAAGTAAATTCCACAAGTTGTTACTGAGCCTGCCTAGAAATTTAGGTAAATCTTTGAAGTGGGACATAATAGTCTTTCATTGTTTGTTTTACAAAATGCCAATAATCTGTCTTCCATATCTTTTAAAGATATGCTTGTATTATGACATGACTATTAATTTTTTTACCTTTGTAAGTATTTAATGACAAGAAATGACAAATGTCTTGAAGAATTTCAGAAGTGATATATCAATGTAAATGCATGTGCATTAAGATGATTAAATTTTTAATGAATGTAGATTTTAAGCACACAAAATTATCAACTAATAATAGTATGTGTAATTTTCTGAAGCTGAAAAACATTAGCACAGTTATTTATTTATGCTTTGTTCTGATAAGCTTATCATTACCAGACAATGAAATAGCATGTCATATTTTTACAAACCGTTAATAATAGTTATTAGCAGCAATCCCTCACAAAACCAGGTGGGAAGTAGTTTTATTTTTTTCAAAGTTTGCTTTGGAAATGAAAAGGCTATTGCTTTATACAAGATTACTTTTGCAATATGGGGATTTTGATTAAAAAGGAGACATTGTTTGTGTATAGTCTAGTGGTAACATATTTTTAAGATTCTATTGACACACTCAGGAAACATTCATAAATCAGTAAGTATCTAGCACAGTCATGTTTTACTCTGTGTGACTGTAGGAAAATGATTTCACATTTCTATTTTCTCCTTGTCTTTGAAGAAAGAGAGATCATGGTAATCTGTTAACATCTTTGAAGTCTCTGGGATAAGAAATATGCTAATTATTCTTTTGAGATTATAATATTTGTAATTTATTTAACTATAAATTGAATGAGACCAGTCTTTTCTACTGAAATAATGACAAATTTGGAGATAATGATTGGTATGTCTTTGGGACACAGTATTTCTATGTCTTGTAATCTCAAAATTTCCTTGGTGTTGCAATAAGATGGCAGCTTCATTTTTAATGGCCATCCTGTAAGGTACTGTCAACTCTTTTAAAAAATTTTTTTTTAATTTATTTTTAGCTGTGCTGGGTCTTCGTTGCTGCGGGGGCTTTTTTCTCTAGTTGCAGAGATCGGGGCTACTCTTTGTTGCAGTGTGCAGGCTTCTCATTGCAGTGGCTTCTCTTGTTGTGAAGCACAACTCTAGGACACATGGGCTCAATAGTTGCGGTTCCCAGGCTCTAGAGCACAGGCTCAGTAGTTGTGCCACACAGGCTTACCTGGCTCCCCGGCTTGTGAGATCTTTCTGGATCAGGGATCAAACCTGTGTCTCCTGAGTTGGCAGGTGGACTCTTCACCACTGAGCGACCAGGGAAGTCCAGAACTGTCAACTCTGTTTTAGAGATTATATAATTTCATTGTTCTGGTCAACATTAGGCTTTTTGTGGCTGTAATTTTACCTATGTGGCCAAATATTTGTGTTGTTGGTAATTAACAAAACTTTTGAAGATCAGATATAAATATATAAATTCCACTGCAACATTAGTTTGCTTCTCCCCCTTTTCTGGTAAGGATGTGGAAGAAGACAGAACAAAGTATACCAAAATAAGAAACAATAGTTAGAAAAAATAGTTTGAAAAAAAAGTTGTAATTTAGGAATGGTAATTTCAAAAGATAATTTATTTGAGTTATGCATAGTCAATATGAAAAATATGAATAATGCAGAGAAAAAGAAATTAATCACTCAAATGTTCTATTACGTAAAGGCAGTGTGTTAACAATTCTGAGAAAATTTCAAATCTGGTTTTCTGATGCAGTTTTTTTTTTACATCGATATGACTGTACTATAGATACTACTTATATGCTGTTTTTTCTTTTAACATTACAGCAAAAGCAATTATAAAATGTCGCAAACTTTGTTTTCATTGGCAACATAATCTATTATCAAATGGTATAGAATAACAGATTACTGACTCTTATTAGTGTAATTTACTCAGTGTTATTTACTCTGATATTTACTTAGTGTTGGGAGTTTATCCTCTCTGCCTCATTTTTTTCTTCCCTCCTCTTCATAGTCTGCCAAACAAAACTAAGACTTTAATGCACTTGCTATGAAAGTTCTAAAATTACCTTAGCAGGTCTTCTGGCTCCAATAGACAGAGCAGCATAAAACTCAGAGGCCACATGGTAATTACATTATTCAGTTATGAGGCAAATATGTGCACATTTCTCTGTAAAGTTGCTTTGTTCAGATTCAGCTTCTGGATCCTGGGAGAAATTGAAACCTTATCTCTAGAGAAGGTGTGTGCTCAGGCAACAAAAAATGAAAATAAATAAATGAGACTACATTAAACTAAGTACAGCAAGGGAAACAATCAACAAATGGGGCGACCTACAAGATGGGAAAAATATTCACAAATCATATATCTAATAGGAGATTAATATATATAAATAACTCATAGAACTCAATAGCAAAAAAGCAAATAATTCAATTAAAGGTGGGCAAAGGACCTAAATAGACATTTTTCCAAAGAAGGTGTATAAATGGCCAACAGGTATATGAAAAGATGCTCAACATCACTAATCAGGGAAATGAAAATCGAAACCACAGTGAAATACCACCTCACACCTCTTAGAATGGCTATTATCAAAAAAGCAAGAAATAAGTTTTGGAGAAGTGTGGAGAAAAAGGAACACTTGTGTACTGTTGGTGGGAATATAAACTGGTATAGTCACTATAGTCACAGTATGGCAGTTCCTCAAAAAATTGCAAATAGAACTACCGGTGACCCAGAAATCCTAATCTAGGTGCGCGCAAGAAGGAATTGGAGGAATTCCCTGACAGTCCAGTGGTTAGGACTCTGTGCTGTCACTGCTGAGGGCCTGGTTCAATCCTTGATCAGCGAACTGAGATTCCACAAGCTGCCAGGAGAGGCCAAAAAAAGAGAGAAGGAACTAAAATTAGTATTTCAAAGAGATAGCCACACACCCTTTTCATTGCAGCGTTATTCACAATAGCCGAGCTATGGAAACAACCTAAGTGTCTGTTAATGGTTAAATGGATTAAGAAGATGCAGTATATACATACAATAGAATGTTATTCAGCTTTGAGAAAGAAGGCAATCTTGCCACTTGTGACAATGTGGTTGAACCTTGAGGACAGTGTGCTAAGTGAGATAAATCCAACAAAAAAAGACAAATACTGTTAAGATCTCAAAGATGCAATCTAAAAATGTCAGACTCATAAAAACAGAGCAGAACAGTAGTTACCAGAGGCTGAGGGGTGGAAGAATTGGGGAGATGTTGTTTAAGATGGTGTTTACAGTTAATAGATTAATAAGCATAATGAACAATAGTCAACAATGCTGTATTATTTCAGAGTTGCCAAGAGACTAGCTTTTAATTGTTCTCATCAGAAAAAAATAAATGTTAATTATGTTACATGGTAGAGGTATTAGCTGCCCTCTTGGGTAGTAATTATATTGAAATATATAAATGTATCAAACCTACCATACTTAAACTTACAGTGTCGCATGTCAATTATATCTCAACTTTAAGAAAGAATAAAAGTCTATTTACAAATTAAAAATAAAGGTATGTGCTTGACAGTTCCATGGCTTCTAGTGACAGACATCTCAAACATCTGCAGCATCCCCAGGCTGAGTATGATGTAGAAGAGAGTATGTGGTAGTTTGTGAAAACCAATTCTTCTAAATGAAGTTTCAGGAATTTTTAGATTTTTCTACAATTTTACCTCTTCCCCAATAAAGGTTTAAATTTTTTTTTTTTTTTTTTTGTCAAGCCAACCACTTAGGGTCATTAATTAGGATCATTTAAAATTGAGTTTGGAAAATCCTGTTGTAATTTGTGTGCAGTTCTCAAATTGACATGACCATGTTGGTCATGTGTTGGTCACACTTGTGACCATGTTGAGTACACTTAGCTCCGGTTCTGTGATTCCTATACAGACGGTTAGGTGTTACCTTCTCTTGTTCTCTTCACTCTCCTTATGTTATTTCCTTTACAAGGCCTGTCAGTCAGCCTTTTTCATAATGATGATATGTAACGACCTCAAAATCGCAGACTTACACCAAAGGACTTTTTACCTTGCTCGTGGGTCTGTGGTGTTGCCTTGGACTCAGGTATTAATAGCTTCAGGCTATATTCAGGGCTGCTCCATGGGTCTCTTCTGGGATTCATGCTGAATGCACACTGACTGCTTGTATATATTTCCTTGTGGCAATGGCAGAAGTACAGGAGGGCACCAACCCATTTTAAATCTATACTTGTATTACCGATTGAAGACGGGAGGAGAAGGGTATGACAGAGGATGATATGGTTGGAAGGCATCACCGACTCAATGAACATGAGTTTGGGTAAACTCCGGGAGTTGGTGATGGACTGGGAGGCCTGGTGTGCTGCAGTCCATGGGGTCGCCGAGAGTAGGACACGACTGAGCAACTGAACTGTATTACTGTTAGTGATACCCCATTGAAAAAGTGCTTCACAGGGCCAAATCTGAGGTTAAGGGATTGTTGCAGTGAAAAGGAAAAACAAGGAATGAGTTTTTCTCTTTCCTTTTCCTGAGAACAAAGAAGATAAAGAGAACAGGGGCAGGCCTGAACATGCCTAGGTTTTTACTTCAACTGTTCCTAACTCTGCATGTCTGTAACTAACTTCGCTTTTCTGCCTCCTCACTCTGAATGTCGGTAACTGAGTTTGCTTTTCTGCCCCCTAACTCTGCGGGAGCTACAGTTCACATTTTTTCCTTTGACTCTATGCTGAGTATATCCCCTATCTGGTGTTTACCCTTACAACACCCTTCCACTTGTAGTTACACATCACAAAGAAGGCCTAGAGCCACTAACTGCCAGACTGAATTACTGGGTTACTGATGCTAGTTTATGACTCTTTTTGAAACAATGCAGGAGGAAGAAATCAAGATCCTATCACCTTTCTTCCTCATCAGTGACTGCTGACTACCAGCCCTTGCCTTATGTAAGCCCCTAGATTCCTCGTGGGGGGAGGGGGAACACAGTTCTTGAGGCATGAGAATACTGTGTTCCCCTTTCTGCCAGCTGAGAGTTAAAGCCACCTTTCTATTTCTTCCGAACTCTGTCTCTGTACCTTTTTCATTCGGCTTCAGTACGCAGAGAAGACCAAGATTTTGGCCAGCAACAGGAATGGGGGAGTACCCTCCACACACTACTGGAATATGGCAAGGATGTATGATACTACTACAGGAGAGTGACAAATTGAGACCACTATTTACTGCATAGACTTAAATTATATGTTGTATGTGGGGCTCAGCCAATTTTTTTTTTCCTCTTTTGGTTTCCACTTTTATAAGGCAACTGGTCTTTTCTGTGCCTTTTAAAATGCCTTTTTCATTGGAGAATTTTCCTCCCAGATAGCTCTGCATAAGTTTTATGGGCATGGGATACTTTGCTGTTACTCCTCATAAAACGTTGGGTTGGAAGGTGCCTTAGAGGTTCAGGTCTATCACTTTGCAGGTCAGAAAACTGAAGTCCAAAGAGGTTAGGCAAATAGCATAAGAACACACAGCTCGCTAATGACAATATGTTTTCCCGTGTAAAGTAAGAAGCGGGACGTTTTAAAGTTCCTTTTTCCTTTTGACCCTTATGTCCTATCTCATTCTATGCCAGTTCCCAGTGCCACTTCCCTGGGAGGAGTCCAGCTGGCCTGCCTATGTTGGCAACACTAAACACAGAGTAATAGTTGGCCAGGGCAGAGGGAGCATGAATGAGCTCTGCTTCCCCCGCTGCTGTCAGTTGGCCAGTGGGCAGTATCTTTCCTCCTCAAAAGATGTGGCAGAGCCCCGAGCTCTGGGGAAGAGGCACAGATCTTCTGAAGGTCAGATTGATAACCTCCCACTAAGAATGCCTTTTAAAATGGCTCCATGAATCCTCAAGGTTGCTGGGGGATGATAGCAAGGTAGTTTGTATGGACACTTGGGCATGATTTTAAAAGGCCTTCGGTGTGAGAAAGTCATGGAATGAGTTTTGAGATGATTTGTGTATGTGCAAGTGCAAATTATTTCCATATTTTAATGGAGCAGCAAGAGCACATCCACCTTGTAGGTGTGTGTAAAATTGTTAAGTTTCATTCGTGTCACCTATCATCTAAGATTCCCAGTGAAATTCCCAGTACCTCGTAATCAGATAATATTTATGAAGTGTGTGTGTCTGTGTGTGTGTGTGTGTGTGTGTGTGTGTGTGTGTGTGTGTGTTTCAGCTTCGTGCTTAACTGCTTCATTGGTTTCCTTCCATCTGCTATGGCCAGGAGCCAGCTGTGCCTACTTGTTTCATTCTGTACATATGGTGCTTTAGAATGACACTATTTACATGAAAATCAAAAAAACCCAACTGTTGTAGCCACGCGTTCTGGGAAACAAACTCACTCAGAAGGACAATCTGGACAAAAATACCACTCCAGATAATGGAGTGCAGTTTATTACACAGGCGGGCCCAAGGCAGAGTCTCCTCTTAGCCAAGGACCCCGACCAGTTTTTCTGAAAACCGTATATACCCTGAGTGTACGTGCCCAAACCCACCTCCCCAAATGCCCTGAAACTAGTCTGAACAAAGGAAAAAGAAAGATAGAATCAAAGTTAACCCATGATTCATATGCCTTAAGCCTAGGTAGTTAACAGTGGACAATTAATAGGCTTGTAGTCATACCCAATAAGCATAATGGAATGTATGATTCTGTATTCGGTTACACAGATAATTAGGGTATTCTTTTAGGCGATGGAGAGCTCTGGGGCTCTTCCTTCCAGGGACCTGGTTTTCCAGTTGGTATGTCGTTTCCATAGATACTGGGCATATAGCTCACAGTCCACAGTCCGGCCCAAGATGGAGTCCTGCTTTCAAGATGGAGCCAAAATTCAGTTGATTGTTTTGCTCTCAGAAAGTAAAGCTGCTGCTGCTGCTAAGTCGCTTCAGTCGTCTCCGACTCTGTGCGACCCCATAGATGGCAGCCCACCAGGCTCCCCCATCCCTGGGATTCTCCAGGCAAGAACACTGGAGTGGGGTGCCAGTTCCTTCTCCAATGCATGAAAGTGAAAAGTGAAAGTGAAGTCGCTCAGTCATGTCTGACTCTTAGCGACACCATGGACTGCAGCCTACCAGGCTCCTCCGTCCATGGGGTTTTCTAGGCAAGAGTACTGGAGTGGGGTGCCATTGCCTTCTCCAGAAGGTAAAGCATCTGCCTGCAATGCGGGAGACCCAGCTTCAATCCCTGGGTCGAGAAGATCCCCTGGAGAAGGAAATGGCAACCCATTCCAGTATTCTAGCCTGGAAAATTCCATGGACAGAGGAGCCTTACTTGTAAGTCCCTGAGATCTCAAAGAGTCAGGCATGACTGAGCGACTTCACTCCTTCACTCCATCTGAGAAATTCCTTTCATTACCTGTCCATTCTTTTTTTTTTTTTTTAACCTATCTATTCCCTTGTGGCTTAGTGGTAAAGTATCTGCCTACAATATGGGAGACCTGGGTTCGATCCCTGGGTTGGGAAGATCCCCTGGAGAAGGGAAAGGCTACCCACTCCAGTATTCTGGCCTAGAGAATTCCATGGACTATACAGGGTCGCAAAGAGTCGGACACGACTGAGCAACTTTCACTTCACTTTCTTAGTGGTTTGTTTACATGATTTTGATCTGTTACATTGATGTCAATTTGAAACAATTTGCATAAATAGGATGACAATACTTCTATAACTTTGAAAAAGTTATATAAAAATTAAAATTCACAGATCAGAATTAGCAGTTTATTTTGCAGTTGATGATCAAGCAAAGGCTAATGAACCTGTTGACAATAAGAAATGATTATTTATCAGAAATGAAACCTGCAGTACAAGGGTAGAGACTTACTTTATAGAAATAAAAAGTTAAATGTTTTTATTGTTACTTTTATAATTATTCACAAGTTCACTGTAGAAGTATTTTATACTGTAATTTATACATCACTTTCAATAATTTACTTAGAAATTGATGTCTTATTTCTTTATATTCTTTTTTCAAAGGTGTGAGATTAGATCTTTTCCATCTAGTTGCTTCTAGTCCAATTGATTTCTGAGTCACTTTTCGGCAGTTGATATTTCCGACAGATTCTATAGTGCTGTGTCATGAATGGTTTGGAATTTTTTTTTTTTTATTGTGCTGAACCACCACATGGCCAGATTGGTTAAATGACTTGAATGTGTAAAGGTGGCCAGAAATTCCGATGACTTCACTGTGGTCGGTTGGATCATTTGAAGTTAACATGGTGCAAACTCTTAAATCTTTTTTCCTTTTTTTCTTTATATACACTGGGGCCTCAGTGAATGCTTCCTAAATGAATGAGGTCTTAGAGATTTTTTTAGTTTACCTAAGAGTAATTTGAGGGCTGAGAACACTCATGAAAGCTGTAGACACAAAACATGAAGTTTGCATGCCAAGACTTTTCTATTTTCCCATTGATCCAAGTCTGGCAGGTATTTGAAGTTGTAGCCATATATACAGCCAGACTAGGGAAGACTATGGCTACATTTAATGGAAATGTTAGCAGCTAACTTATAAAATGCCAATATGTGTGATTAAGCATACAATCTCTTTTAAATCCTGTTAGCAACCCTTTGGGGCAAGGAGCTCATTTAATCTCTTTTAACAGATGAGGAAATTTGGTTTCCAGAAATAACGTAACTTGTTCAAAGTTATGTAGCTAGTGAATGGTATAGAACAGGTATCCTCTGACTTTCACCAACATCTTCAAGATTTCTGGTCTTTTCATTAATCTTTGATGCCAATATGGTATGATAGTTGAATCCTTAGAAGTTCCTTTTTTGGGGGGTGGAAGTGTGTTTTATCTGTGCATCTGAAGCACATAATCTTATAGTTTTATTAATATATTGTTTGAAGGATATTACAGTCATAACATTTTCAGAACATACCCAAAGAGGCCTTTTTGTTCTAGGTCCAGAGGCCAGAATGATAAATGAAATGGGAAATCTTTTTCTTTTTTAATTAATTTATTTTTTGTGGAAGGATAATTGCTTTACAGAATTTTGCTGTTTTCTGTCAAACCTCAGCATGAATCAGCCATAGGTATACATATATCCCCTCCCTTTAGAAATTCCCTCCCCATCCCATTCCTCTAGGTTGATACAGAGCCCCTGTTTGAGTTTCCTGAGCCATACAGTAAATTCCCGTTGGTTATCTGTTTTACATATGGTAATGTAAGTTTCCATGTTATTCTCTTAATGAAGCCTAAGCCAAAGGGTGAGTTAAAATGAGCCGCATGAACCCACAATTGTGATGTGTTCACAGCTGCTGTGAAAAAGAAAGTTGGAAAAGAGTATTTGAGAAATGAATGTAGAAAAGGAGAAATAATATGATTTTTCTCAGGTGTACTCCTTTCATCATGAATTGAATGGTACTCTGTTTATCAGAGATCCCAAAACACATTATTGGGATTTGGGAAGTTATGTAGTGGTTGAAATGTTTAGAGAATTCCCTTTCCTGCTTTTCAGATACAAGTTTCTATTAAAAAAAAAAAATTCATACACCTTGATTTTTGTTGGGTGCTTAAAAAAAGCAATTTCTCAACTGTGGCCTCATTTTATTTTGGGGGAAAGCAGGCAGAGGAGTTCTCATTAAAGTGGCTGGGTCATCCAGCAACCAGAGAGAATGGCCCCAGGCCAGAAGTTGGGGGTACTACCATTGTTGCCATCTAGGTTCAGTTGTGATGTCTGGCATCATCCCAGAGATAGTTCATGTCATATAATACTCCAGGTAACTGAACCCTATGGTTTCCCAGGTGGTTCAGTGGTAAAAAAATCTGCCTGCCAAGCAGTAGATGCAAGTTTGATCCTTGGGTCAGGAAGATTCTCTAGAGAAGGAAATGGCAACCCTCTCCAGTATTCTTGCTTGGAAAATCCCATGGACAGAGAAGCCTGGAGGGTTAGAGTCCATGGGGTTGCAACCTGATTTAGTGACTAAACAACAACTGAAGCCCAATTTTTCAATCATCAAAACATTTAAACTACTTGCAATCATTTGGGTAAATGTGATTAACTCACAGAAATGAATCATTTTGATTACACTTCTAATAAATGTTTTCCTAGTTACTTTGCTGGTGATGTGTATGGTTAAGCTGTTCTTGATAAACAGTTGTTGCTTGTGCTACTCTCTCATGCATGGATGCCTTCTCAAAGATGACTGGGGTGTGCTGGTCTTATTTGAATTGCTTTGCCTTCACAACTCTGTTCTTTTTATGATTTTCCTTCTTCAAACCTTAGTAAAGATGGGTTCTGGGAAATTTATTTATTGGTGGCATGATTTGAATACATGGTTTCTGTGACTAATGCATACTGGCTTCTGAGAAACTCCATTTGAGATGCTGAGGACAACATGGCGCTGACTGTATGAAATCTGCTTTATCAAAGTAATTGGCAATTGTCACACTTAAGGACCTGTCAGTTAGTTTCACATTTCAGGTCATGTTAGAGGGATTGTCTCTAGAGCCTCTTTTGCCACAATTTCTATTTAAAAAGACTATTCTTTTTTTGTTTGTTTGTTTTCATATTTTTAAATTAAATTTATTTTTGATTGAAGGATAATTGCTTTACTGTATTGTGTTTGTTTCTGCCAAACATCAACATGAATCAGCCACAGGTATAACTATGTCCCCTCCCATTTGAACATCTTTCCCACCTCCCTCCCCAACCCACCCCTCTAGGTTGTTACAGAGCCCTGGTTTTGAGTTTCCTGAGTCACAACAGCAAATTCCCATTGTCTATCTATTTTACATATGGTAGTGTATGTTACTCTCTCTATACTTTGTACCCTCTCCTTTCTCTCCCCAACCTGTGTCCCTAAGTCTGTTCTCTGTCTGTCTCCATTGCTGCCCTGCAAATAGGTTAATCAGTACTATCTTTCCAGATTCCATGTATATGTGTTAGTATACAATATTTGTTTTTCTCTTTCTGACTTAACTTCACTCTGTATAATAGGCTCTGGGTTCATCTACCTCATTAGGACTAACTAAAATGCATTCCTTTTTGTGGCTGAATAATAATCCATTGCCTCTTTGTCCATTCATCTGTCAATGGACATCTAGGTTGTTTCCATCTTACAGCTATTGTAAATAGTGCTGCAAAGAACATTGGGGTACATGTGTCTTTTTCAATGTTAGTTTCCTCAGGGTATATGCCTGGTAGTGGTATTACTGGGTCATATGGTGGTTTTATTCCTAGTTTTTAAAGGAATTTTCATACCGTCTTCCATAGTGGCTATATCAATTTACATTCCCACCAACAGTGCAAGAGGGTTCCCTTTTCTTCACACCCTCTCCAGCATTTATTGTTAGTAGACTTTTTGATGATGGCCATTCTGACTGGTGTGAGGTGATATCTCATTGTAGTTTTGATTTGCATTTCCCTAATAATGAGCAATGTTGAACATCTTTTCATGTGTTTATTAGGCATCTATATGTCTTCTTTGGAGAAATGTCTGTTTAGATCTAAAAAGACTATTGTTTACACAGCTGTTTTTTTGAGTTGAATAACTAAAATCTGTGATGGAAAAGTTATAGCTAAATACACTGGTCTGGCTTTCCTGATAAAAGGTGTCCCTTAACTGTGGCAGAGGAAAAAAGCACAAGCCTTAATGGCATGGGTGTGAATTCTGGCTTTGTCTCATACTAACAGTTTGTTTCCTGGCTTTGTCCTATACTGGGCTTCCCTTGTGGCTCAGCTGGTAAAGAATTGGCCTGCAATGGGGAGACCTGGGTTCAGTCTCTGGGTTGAGAAGATCCCCTGGAGAAGGGAAAGGCTACCCACTCCAGTATTCTGGCCTGGAGAATTCCTTGGACTGTATAGTCCATGGGGTCGCAAAGAGTCAGACATGATTGAGTGACTTTCATTTCACTTCACTTTGTCCTGTACTAACTTGAGACCTCAACAGTCTGTTGCTTGTTGCCTCATCTGTAGCATCGATCCAAGGGTAATTTTCCTGTAAGGTTGGTGGATTATTTATGGTGTGTGTACCTAATGCATAGTCCTTGAGCATAGTAAGTGCTCAATAAAAGCTAGCTGATACTATTTAACATACAGCAAGGAAGACTGTTATCTTTAGGGAAGTAGCAAAAAGTCTGGTTTCCCTCTATTTTTTATTCCAGAATTTATTTTCCTGGAATTTGGCCTTGAACGCTACATTTACTTCTGTGATCTTGAAGGGAAAATTTGAAAAAAGTGTTCCCCCTCTTGCTTATTTACTCTTCATGGCCTTTTTCTTCCTAATGAAACAGTGAAAAAGTGACTAAGAGTCCATGTAGTACAGCATATTATATAAGCCTTGAGTGTATTTCTCTGGTGTTGCATCACAGATAGGTTTTTCTATTTCTATGCATCATCATAGGATAGATAGGGATTGGAAAAGGGACAGTAGAGCCAAAGACAATGCATGCTATGCAAGGTGAAATTAATTATGATAACATACTGTGAAGTACAGATGCACCTAGAAAAACCTAATTATACAGTTTAAAAAATACTGGACAATTTTAGAAAGTTACAGCCTATAACTTCAGAGAACCAGTGAGGAGCAGGATTTATGTATATGAAATTTGCCTTCCATTCTATGTTGATAGGAAATATCCCCCTACCAGTTCCTCCACATATGTTACTGCAGTATTTGTGCAGTTTCATTATGGCTTCATAGCACCTTCGATTGAAAGGGACTTGTAGGCTGGGGAGCATACTTTCAGCCCCACTCCTGGAAGGCAGAGGAATTTGAGACTGCACGTTAGAAATTAGTTTCTAAAGTTATTGTGGGATGTGGACACAAATGGAAATGAAGTGGGTGAGGTGAGATTTTCAATCAGGTTAATTCACATGTAACAAGTGCAGAGTGAGGGGGAAAATCTGACTTAATGGCCTTGGAGGAACTAGAATAGGAGCAAAGTCATTAGAAGCATATGAGGTAAAATTATACTCTCTGAAATACTCCGTCGATGCTATGAAAGCAGTTGGAGGCCCTGAAATAACACTGGAATTGTTTATGAAATGAGGAGGAACCTGTGAGGAATCCATGGGGGGAAAGCCTGATTTGAAATTTGATATTGGCTGGTGAAGTTTTGAGTGTGTTAAATACTACTGCCTCTGTTTTTCACACCAAGAAATTTGAAGTGTGGAAATCCTATCCCCTTGAGTGTGCCAGACAAAATAGTTTGGGGTATTGGTCCCTCCCATGTTCTTTTTTTAAAAAATATTTTAATTAATTTTATTTGGCTGTGCTGGGTCTTAGCTGTGACACGTGGGGTCTTCGATCTCCTGTTACAGCATGTGGGATCTTTAGCTGCGGCATACAGGATCTAATTTCCTGACCAGGGATTGAACCTGGGCCCCCTGCAGCTGGAGCTCAGAGTCTTAGCCACTGGACTGCCAGGGGAGTCCCTTCTCATTGTTTTTAGACATACCGAGGTAGACACCCAATCAGATTTTACTCTTCTGTACTGTGACTTACTGGATAATAAGTTGACCTAAGATTTCCAGGCATTTACTAGATTACTAAACATACCAAGATCCATATTCATTTTCTGGTCTTGGAGAAAGGCATCTAGGAGATTTGACGAGATAGTTCTTGCAAATCACGTATATGCAAACTCTCCTCCTGTTAGCCCAACCTGCTGACAGATTCTCCTGCTGCACAGCTGGGAGAGCTCACGAGGAAGAGAGAGACCAAAGAGGTGGAAAAAAAACCCAGGAGGTTAAACTGCCTTCACCTTTTCCCCTACCCCTCAGAATGCTTGATTTTATACCTTATTTTTCTGGGAACTTCAATCATCAGTTATGAGATGGCTCTTAGCTTAATGATAATAACTAAGGGGTTTCTCTGTTGGTGCTGGTGTTAAAGAACCTGCCTGCCATTGCAGGAGACAGAAGAGGCACGTGTTTGATCCCTAGATTGGGAAGATCCCCTGAAAGTGGGCACAACAACCCACTCCAGTATTTTTGCCTGGAGATTCCCATGACAAAGGAGCCTTGTGGGCTACAGTCCATGGAATCGCAAAGAGGTGGACACGACTGAAGCGACTTAGCACACACAAGTAGGAAATACAATACTTCTGGCTTCTATTAAGAAGTGGAACATGCCAGTTCTGATACCCCCCAATTTCACTCCCACCACCCTTGCAAAACAACTTCTAAATGCTAGACATTGGCCAATGACCACACTGCATAATAATCAGACAGATGTCCTGTCATTTGGGCCTTGCACGGCCACCACTTCATCAGATGGGAAGAGCCTCGTGACCCCCATGTCCTTCCCTTTAAATTGCCCTCTGAAGTGTGCCACTGCTGAGAGGTATTTACCAGGCTGTCCCCTCACTAGTGCGGGCTTCCATCTCTTTGTTCCAAGTGGGTAGCCTAGGACCCCCGTCTACTATCTGCAGAACTAATCACTGAATTAGTGCTTTTATAGTTTTGTTTTGTTCTGTGAGATTTTTTTTTTTTTTTGGCTGCTGCTATTGTACTTTGTCTTCTGCATTCAGAACTAGAATCCTTGGCAAAGGAGGCAGATGGTGTTTTTAAATGATTAATGCAAAGCATTAGTGAAATATTGAAAATATGGCTGCTCTTTTTCAAAAAAAGATCACCCTTAGGCTATGGGAAATTGTGGTCAAAATCCACTTAAAAGTTCTATTACATCAGATCTTACAAAGAGAGAAGCAAAAACTCGTATTCATTTCTTTCAAAACCCCCACTTAAAGCACTGTTACAGAATCTCTAAGCACCTCGGCAACACTGTACCAGGTACTCTCTGTCCACGTTTCTGTACTTTTCACAGGGGTCTTGTAGTAAGTGGTGGGATGGCTCGTCCAGCACTGACTTAGTCTTTCTGGTTGAATGCTTGCTTGCTTTTGTGGTTCTGTGCAGCCTTTGTTCAGAGATTTCTTACTAGAAGCCACAAATTCCCCTTCCAAAATGAAAAGGGCAGATTCCATTCACTAAATGTTAAATAGGTAAAATGTTGGATGTGTGCCACTGAACTTAATGGGATTATTTTATGAAGTTTTAGCTGATTGCATCTGCAGAGATTCAGAGCCCAATCTTATATCTCTGTGGAAGAATGTTGAATAGTCTGGCGTGTACTCCTCTGAGAATAAATGCACCTGGCTTGCATAGAGGCACTTTCAAGGAAAGCATGCACATCAGGTCTTGTGACTGAGCTGAAAGAAATCATGCTATGAAAATGAAGGTCCCGTGGGTGAGTTGGGGCCATGACTACTCTTGCCCAGCTGGGAGGCTGTGGTTTATTAACAGTCCTGAGGCAGAGTAGCAGAATGCCTTAGTAGGGTATTTTTTTTTTAAAGGACCAGTGGCTTAGTAGGATTTTCATTTTTTAAGGACCAACTTTTTGTTTCATTGATTTTCTCTATATACCTGTTTTCAATTTCACCTATTTATGCTATTATCTTTATTATTAACATCCTTTGGGTTTATTTTCTTCTCCTTTTTCTAGTTTCTTGATCCTTTCAAGGCCTTTCTACATTTCTAAGGTAAGCTTTTCAGAACAGTAAATTACCCTCTCAGCACTGCTTTAGGTGTGTTCTACATGTTTTGATAAGTTGTTTTTTTAATTTCAGTTCTAAGCATTTTTAAAATTTCCTTTGAGACTTTCTTTTTGATTCAGGGTTATATAAAAGTGTGTTGTTTAATTTTCATACATTTAGAGATTGGTCTTGTTTTCTTTGTTACTGATTTTTAGGTTTATTCCATTATGATAGAATACCTGGTAAAGTCAGATTTCAGTTCTTTTAAATTTGGTAAGTTTGTCTTATTGTCATGGTTATGGACTATCTTAGTGAATGTTCCATGGATTATTTTTTTAAATGTGTTCTGCCATTGTTCACTGTAGTGTGACAATTCTATGTGTGACAATTAGATCACACCAGTTGATTGTACTTTGCGGATCTTCTATGTTCTTACTGATTTTCTGTCTCCTAGTTAAATCAGTTGGTTAGAGGGGAGTATCAAAGTTCCAAGATGTAACTGTGGATTAGTCTATTTCTCCTTTCAGCTCTCTGTTTTTGTTTCATGTTTATTAAGGCTGTGTTGTTTGGAGTTAGACACAACTTAGCGACTAAACAACAAAAGGCTGTGTTGTTTGGTGATCCACATTCAGGATTCACTTTCAGGATCGCTATGTCTTCTGGGTGGATGGATCCTTCAGTCATTATTAGTGCCCTTCTTTGTCTCTAGTAATTTTCATTTCTCTTAAGTCTGTCTTATTAGATATTAATATAGTCCCTCCTGCTCTTCAAAGTTAGTATTTGCATGGTATGTCCTTCCCAAGCGTTTTACTTTTGACCTACATATCATTGAATTTGAAGTAAATTTCTTACAAGTGGCACATAGATGAAGTATGCTTTACTCTCCACTCTGCCAACCCCTCTTTTGATTTGTGTTCAGTTCAGTTGCTCAGTTGCGTCCGACTCTTTGCAACCCCACGGACTGCGGCATGCCAGGCTTCCCTGTCCATCACCAACTCCCAGAGCTTACTCAAACTCATGTCCATTGAGTCGGTGATGCCATCCAACCATCTCATTCTCTGTCATCCTCTTCTCCTCCTACCTTCAATCTTGCCCAACATCAGGGTCTTTTCAAAGGAGTCAGTTCTTTGCATCAGGTGGCCAAAGTATTGGAGTTTCAGCTTTAGCATCAGTCCTTCCAATGAATATTCAAGACTAATTTCCTTTAGGATGGACTGGTTGGATCTCCTTGCAGTTGAAAGGACTCTCAAGAGTCTTCTCCAACACCAAAGTTCAAAAACATCAGTTCTGAGCCAGGAAATGATTTGCCACTTCAATTGGACAGTGGCAACTATATAACTTAATGTGTATGAATTTTTGTCTTATTTTAAAGCCTTTGTGGTTGATCATAGTGGATATTAAGTACATTATGTTGGAGGAATAATAAATGTGAAACCAAACATTTTACTTTAAAAAAAACAACCCACCAGTTCTTCAGTGCTCAGCTTTCTTTATAGTCCAACTCTCACATCCGTACATGACTACTGAAAAAACCATAGCTTTGACTAGACATTCATTGGTTGGAAAAGTAATGTCTCTGCTTTTTAATATGCTGTCTAGGTTGGTCATAGCTTTTCTTCCAAGGAGCAAGCGTCTTTTAATTTCATGGCTGTAGTCACCATCTGCAGTGATTTTGGAGCCCAAGGAAATAAAGTCTGTCACTGTTTCTGTTACTTCCCCATCTATTTGCCATGAAGTGATGAGTAAACTCCGGGAGTTGGTGATGGACAGGGAAGCCTGGCGTGCTGTGATTCATGGGGTCGCAAAGAGTCAGACACGACTAAGCGACTGAACTGAACTGATGGGACCAGATGCCATGATGTTAGTTTTCTGAATGTTGAGTTTTAAGCCAACTTTTTCACTCTCCTCTTTCACTTTCATCAAGAGGCTCTTTAGTTCTTCTTCCCTTTCTGCCATAAGGTTGGTGTCATCTGCATATCTGAGGTTATTGATATTTCTCCCGGCAATCTTGATTCCAACTTGTGCTTCATCCAGCCCGATATTTCACATGATGTACTCTGCATATAAGTTAAATAAGCAGAGTGACAATATACAGCCTTGATGGATTAGATCTGATAGAGTGCCAGAAGAACTATGGATGGAGGTTCATGAGATTGATTGGTGTTTTTAATTTGAAATTATTTGTTCTATTTATTTTTAAAGTAATTATCAGTATACTAGAACTTAAGTTGGGAAAGCAACTTTTTATTTTCCATCTAACATTCTCTCATTCTGTCTGAATTTTGTTAGACTAGAGACTACATGAAGGAAAGAAGTGATTAGCCTAGTACCTTAGCTTCACTTACCTGTGGCTTCACTAATCTGTGACTACAAAATAAATCTGGATTTCATTTTAAGTACCCAGTCATCTGGCTTTCACATGCTGTGCTCCTACGGGTCCCCAGTTACTTCTAAGGGCTCTATATGTTGTCTCGTGCTCAGGAATAGGTTTTTGAGCTCTTGGGCTCTTGCCTAACCTGCCTTGACTGTCAGTGATGCTCACCACATCCCCACATTACTGTACACAACTATCTGGTTACCTCATATTGAGCTAAGAGAAGAGACTCCTGCTGCTCTTCTGTTTGTCCTAAGTTCTTCCCATCAGTTTCCTAAGGCAAAACAGTGACCAGACCACAACTTTCCAATAACATTTGGTTAAGGGGTCAGTACTATGGGAGGGAAGGAGAGCCATAGAAGAGCCAACAGTTACCATACAAACTCAGACACTTTCACGGCATGGCTGCCCTGAGTGCATGGGCACATTGTGTCCTGAATAGGAGATATAGGACTAACTAGGAGGTACAGCATCTAGCCCAGGAGATTACGTAGAGGATGAAATCTATTCAGTCCCAAATCATCATGCTCTGTGCTTTGACTGGGGTTACAACTACTTGGAAGGGTCACCTTTTCCTAAATTACACAGAGAGTTAGTGTATGGGTTTAAAGTGACCCTTGTGGACCTTTTGCTAATACCCCTCGTTGTCCAGAGAATGTTAGGGAACCAGAGCTTTGTCCAGCATTTAAGTCCTTTGTCACTGTTAAATTTTCAAGCTTTTCAAGACTATACTTCTTATCAAACACATTGACATAAATTTACATCCCACATTAATTTAATATTAATTGAAGGGATTTTTGTCAGTTTCTTCTGGAAATTATTTGCAACTCATTTATGATTGGCAGTAATTTTCTTGACAATTGTACACTTTTGAGAATTCTTACCAAAAGAGATAATCTGACCAATTCTTCCAAATGTAATGATATTTTAGTGAATACCAATGTAACAATTAGTGCTGTTGACACAATATTACATTTTGTAGGTATTTAATTAAGCATCTATTAATATTAATTTAGCAATTTTCTTTTGGAGTCAGTAATCCGCCCCCCCCCCAATTCTAAAACATTTGTATAGACTATTAAAATGCTTGTGTCTGTGGTTCCTAGTGTAGAATGGGTTTTGTGGGCAACTGCCACCTAGTCCAGATCTGACTGCCAAGAACCTGAAGAGAAATTATCTTCACGTCATCTGTAAGGCCTGCTTTCTGAGTCCCTATTTGCCCACCACTGGTTTCACCCTTTTCCAGGACAACTGATGGCATGAGCATCACCTCCTTTACAGGGCAATTCCACTTCCATCCACACATGTGCCTTGCCCTTTTGCCTTCCAAAAACATCAGATATAGTGGTGTAGCATATATATATTTCCCCAGATTTGGATTTTTCTGTCTTGAATAATATCATGTGTAGGAAATAGGTGGTCTAGTCCACTTACAATCATAGTTTCACCGTTTATCAACTCCTTGAGGTCAAGGACATAGTCTGGCACATAGTAGGCATGCAATACATATTTGTGAATATTTAAATATTTTCAATAAAAATAATTTAAAACAGTTCTGAGGATTTCTAATAAATTTTTTCTTTTAAAAATGACTTCAAGTTTGAGAATCTCTGCTTTAAAGATAGTATTATCTACAAAGCTATCACTCTGCCCACCCATGAGACAAAAATTTGCATTGTTGGATGGAATGCTCAGCTCCTTGGAGTGGCAGCCTCAAAACTTCCCTGTTTTTTGAAAAGAGTCTTTGCAATATTTTTGTCTAACTGAAAGTCCAGTAGTTTTCCTTGCCTTGAACCAAAGGTTCATCTGCCACAAAGGATAATCAAATGCTTATACTTTCTTAAAGTGGCATGAAACTGCTTGCAACTTTTAAATGGTACATTTTTAAGTTTTCCCCCATGTAGGGTCTTAAAAAATCCTAGAACTCGGGAGCAGTCAGGGTCACTTTGATAAGAAGGCAATTTAGAATTCTTGAAAGGAGGGGAAAGCTTAAGCTGGGAAGTACTTAAAAACTTTTTATTAATTTCAAATATTTATGCTGAAAATTACTATTCCATAAATGAGCTGTGAACTTGTAGACTCTAGATCATGGCCAAGGGAATTGATGGTTTGAAACAGCTAGAATTTTAGTTTATTTTTCTTATGCATAATAATTTAGGTAGATGAACCTGTAGATAGATAAAGGTGGTCTTGTTCTTAGAACCACGTGGCAGGGAGGCCAAAAAGATGTGTGTTTTAGTCATCCATTGCTCTGTGACAAACTGTCTCAAAGCTTAGTGACTTAAAATAAAAATTTGTTATTATCTCTTACTGTTATGTGGGCTTCTCTGGTGGCTCAGACAAAAGAATCCACCTGCAGTGTGAGAGACCTGGGTTTGATCCCTGGGTTGGGAAGATCCTCTGGAGAAGGGAATGGCTACTCACTCCAGTATTCTGGCCTGGAGAATTCCATGAACTGTATAGTCCATGGGGTCACAAGAGTTGGACACGACTGAGCCACTTTCTCTTCACTTCACTACTCATGGTTATGTGGGCTGACTGGTTTTGGCTAGGAGATTCTTGCTTGGGGTATTTTATGCAGTTTTAGTCAAATAGGAGTGAGGTCCAAATTAAGTGAACACCCAAAATGACTCAGTTATCTAGTTGGCAGTTGGTTGGGAACTCAACTAAAGCAATTGACTGAAGTGCCTACATGTAGTCTTTCCATGTGGTTTGTGCTTCATGGGGCATGGTGACTGGATTCCAAAAAGAACCATCCCAATAGTAATTGTTCCAAAACTTCTTATGTCCTAATCCTCAGAAATCACAGAATGTCAATTTTTCTGTATTCTACTGGTCAAGCAAGTCACTAAGACCAGCTTAGATTGAATGAATGGATAATTAGATATTACCTCTTGATAAGAGTGTGTCAAGGTTACATCCTGAAGATGAGAAATAATATTAGAAATAGCACTGTGTCTATTGGAATGTTTCCTTTAGAAAATACAAGCTACAATAATGTGAAATGGTAGATACAGTAAGAGTTTGGAAAGTGGTTGCATTGACTGTTAAAGGATTATAAATCTGTACTTTGCAAACCTGAAGCACAGACAATAATATTAATTGTACTTAATAATATAGTATATAATTAGTATATTTGCATAACATTTTCTGTGCTTCAGGCACAAATCGAAGATTTTTGTAAGTATTAAGTCATTTAGTCCTCATAATAACCTAGTAGATATGATAAATTTATAGAAGATGAAACTGATGCCACGAAAGATTGTGTCACTTGCCTGGTGTTACAAAGCCAGTAAATGGCAACTATTCTGGTTCTAAAATTTGCAGTCTCAATTATGATGCCATCCTGTCTCTGAATATTTGATTTTCTTTTCACCTTAGATTTTTAAAAAATTGAAGCTGTTCTTTAATGTGCCTTATTAATTGTATTAAGGAGAATAGATGTCTTTCCTTAATACTTTTTTCTCTACGAATTAGCTAGAGAAAGTAGGTTTGGCAAGGTATCTCTTGAAGCTGGTTATTTTGATATTGGCAGAAAACATTATCAAAGTCTAAATTCCAAAAAGTTAAAAGCATGACTTATATAAAATGAACACTTTTCAAAAACTTATTTAACATGTTAATGATAGGAAAGTTGGTTGAAAGAGAGCTGGAGAAACACTGAAGTGTTTATATTAACAGAAAGAAAGGATGTTTGGATAAGATTGATAATTTAAATTTAAAAAGTGGTCAATGATCCAGAAGCCAGTAAAACTACAACTTTGAGGTTCTCTTTTCTTTTAGATAGAAATTATTGGTATCATTGGAATAATTCATTTGTATTGTCATGGGATTGAACTGAACTGACATCACTATTTTCTGCAATTAATTCCTACTTACAGAATTGTTAGCTGTCCTAGTCAATGGCATTTGTAAGAGGAACAAAGGTACAAATTCACAGAAAATCAGATAATGCTTGAAAGTGAAGTGAAAATGTTAGTTGCTCAGTTGTGCCCAACTCTTTGTGACCCCATGGACTGTAGCATGCCAGGCTCCTTGGTCCATGGAATTCTACAGGCAATGATACTGGAATGGGTTGCCATTTTCAAGGAATCTTCCCAACCCATGGATTGAACTTGGGTCTCCTGTACTGTAGGCAGATTCTTTACCATCTGAGCCACCAGAGTAACCCTTGGGCAGTGCTAAATAACACCCAGCACTACGCAGAAGGGAGTCTCAGTAATCCCTTTACCCCATGGCCAAGTCTTAAACAATTTTTCCTATCAGAATAAAATAAAAGTTCCCCAAAGACAGATACAGTGGACTTTAGTTGCTTTATTTGCTATCCAGCACCAGAACTTACTCTCTTTGTTTAGGAAAGCCACCATTGTGTGAGTCTTGGAGAGAAGCAGCGTTTCATGCTGCCTTTAAACCTGGATAGCAAGGATACAGGCTTATAAGTTAGATTTGCCCATCTAGATACTCTTGCCTGAGACTTTGAAACCTGAGTGAGTGACACAAAGAAGTAATGCTGGGTTGAATTTATTTCACTGGTAGTAAGAATTTTGCCAGCTGTGTCAGCAAAGACCCTATCCCCATTCCCTCCTCACCCCCTGTGCACTCAGGTTGTTCTTATGGCTTGGCTCAGCAGTGGGTCTAACCTCCCAAATATCTTGATTTCTGCCTACTTTCCTAGCTAGATACTACAGCTTTCACATCAGTTCTGTGAGCTTCCTGCATTTCTTTGTAAGTAGCAGGAAATGGTGTCTGTGGCTTATAATCCAAAAGACTGAAGTATCTATAGATAGTCACGCTTGCCAGGTTTAACCAACATTTGTGCGGTTGTCCTCTCCTGATGAATTAGCTCTCTTTGCAAAACCTTTTATGCTTATCTTAGGTGCAATTTTGTGTTTTATTTAAGGGAAAATTCCCTTAGTCTCTGGTTAAAAATATGGGCTGATAGGCATTTTCTAATTTTAAAAAAATCTCCTTATTGACGCTGTGAGTGTGAGAAGTAGTTATGTGATGATGAAAGTATAAAAGTCTGTACAAAAAGGTATTTTAATGTACAGTGTGGTACATTTGTACATTTTCGTGTACAAATGTATCCATTTCTAAATGTACAACTTTAATATTACACAAATCAGTGTGCATTAAGAATTATTGATAATAATTTAATAATAAAGAAGCAGTAATTTACTCTTCTTAAAAGTTAACTCTCTAAACAAAGTCTTCATTAACTTTCTAAATAAAGTCTTCATTATCCAGACTTTTCCAATGACCTTTTTAAGTTTTCCTGGTTATAGCTGTCATCAGTCTTTAACTATCCTTGAGTCATTTCACATCTTTTTAGGATAATGAAATAACATTAGGATGTTCTACAGAATAAATGGGCTTTCTTTATGACTCAGCGGGTAAAGAACCCACCAGCGATTTAGGAGACACAGGAGACACAGGTTTGATCTTTGGGTCTGGATGAGAAAATGGCAACCCACTCCAGTGTAAGAGGGTTTCTCCTGTCAGGAGAAACTGCACATGTTTATGTTAGGAATGGAAGAATGTCTGGTTCTGGTCAGTATGCAGTACCGAGCACCAGATTGATCTTTCTTCCTGAAATGATTAAAAATTGGATAAACTATGTGCAGCCACTGTTTTCAAGATACTGGATTTCAGGCAGTGAAGGACAGTGACCCTCAAAGATGGAAGACAAATGGGTCAGGTCCCACAATCACCCCCACCTTGTTGCCTGGGACGAATTTCTTACCTGCACTGCAAAAAAGAGGAAACCCACAGAGTCTAACAGATTTCCTGAGTTGAGGAGATGAGTTAAGAATCTAGAAAATTGGGACAAAACAATTTGGCTAGATTTCCAAGGGCAGAGTGCCAGAGAGCAGAGACCCATAGTAAAACTCAAGAGATCTGCAGAGAATTCACTTTGAGTTTTCAACTAATAACATCCTTGTGAGGAAAATACCCAGGGCCAGGGAAATAGTTTTCCAAAAGGGTTGCAGATGTCTGAGGCTTCCATAAAATTGAGAATAGTACCTATTCACACCAGCCAAATAGGAGAGCTTCCTAATTAATGCAGCAATGGGAGAGTATTCAGTAGGGTTTTGTCTCAGTAGTAGGAAATAATTAATCCCAGACTAAATACTGTTATGGTCTTGCCTAACAGATCTTAAAAGTAGGACCACTCCACCTAAAATAAAATGCTTTACCAGTACCTGAACTATGTCCCAGAAAAAAATTCAAGTATTTGTACAAATACAAAAATAAAATGTATATCATCCAATATAAATAGAAAAAACAGTTAAAGAAATTCATCTGGAACCACAAGAGACCCTGAATAGTCAAAGAATCTTGAGAAAGAAGAATAAAACTTGAGACATAGCACTTTCTGGTTTCAAAATATATGACAAAGCTACAGTGATTAAAAGTATGCTACTTTAAATCTATTGATACAAATAGGTTAAAAGCAAAACTATGGAAAGCCATATATCATATATGTTAAAAGTCAAACTTAGAGAAACAGTCGAATGGTAGAATTGAAAAACGAAAACTCAAGTGGCTGGCTATATTAATATCAAACAGATTTCAGAGCAAAGAATAATACCAGGGATAAAGAAGGTCATTTTGTAATGATAATGACAATTAGATAAGAGGTAACAATTCTAAATATTTATGTACCTAACATCAGAACTTCAAAATACATGAAGCAAAATATAGATAAATAAAAAAATTACAATTATAGTCAAATATTTCTGTATCTATTTCTAAATAATTGATAGAATAAGTAGACAAAAATTTAATATTTCAGTATTTAAGTGATAGAACAAGTAGATGAAAATCAGTAAGGACATACATAAGAGAACTCGAACAACACTATTAAGCTAATAGAGTTATGGTCAATTATGACTTAAATTATACTGATAAAATTTAATATCCCCAAACAGTAGCTTGAATGGAGACTATTTACCAAAATAGACCATATTCTAGCTATAAAAAGTCTTAAAAAGGTTTAAGTCACACATAGTATGTTTTCTGTTTTCAATAGAATTAAGTGGGAAATCAATAACAGGTCTGGAAAATCCCTAGATATTTGGAAACTAAATAACACATTTCTAAGAAATGGGTCAAAGATTTATTCTTAGAAATTTTAGCTGAATGAAACATGAAAATGAAATCAAATACCTCACATCAAAATGTGTGGGATGCTGCTAGAGCAGTACTTGGAGGAAAATTTATTGTACTAAAATACTAATAGTATGAAAGAGGAAAAATTTCAAAGGCCTCAGCTTTCATCTTAAGAGACAAGCAACAAGGAGAAAATGACATGAAAGCAGACAGGAAGATACGAAAGAGCAGAAAACAATGAAATAGAAAATGGAGCAGCTGCCCAGAAAGTTGCCACGTCAAAGGGAAGTAGATTAATAAAGAAGGAAAGCCACCCACTACGGTCATCACATTTTAGCAGTCTGGTTCTATGGGTTTGAGCAGGCATGAATGGAGTGGTAGAAAGGGCATTGCATATGGAGTCTGGCCTGGCACTGTCTCTAATGGCCCTATGATCTTGGACAAGTCAGCATCCCCAAGTCCCCTGCCAAATGTGAATGATGGTATCTTTTCCTACTTGCCTTGCAGGGTTGTAGGGAAGGGAAATAAGATGATGCATGTGAATGTAATATACATAAAACTGCTGAAAAAATATGAAGGGTAGATTTGATAAGGAGAAATTTGGAATTACTAGATAAACTGAAACTTGGTGGTTATATATGTAGATTTTATTTACACATGTCATCCTTGTTTGTCAGTGGATATTTATTTATTTATTTATTTATTTATTTATTTTTTCCTAGAATATTTAAGATTTTATTGATTTCAAAATACATCAGCAATCATTTGTAATTTCTTTGTTTTATCTACAGTAAGTTGTTCAGAAAATTATGTGTATGATTAAAGGCATTTTTTCTTTTTTTTTTTTTTGGTTTCTAATGAATTTTTATTTTTTTTTATTTTTTATTTTTATTTATTTATTTATTTATTTTTATTTTAGTTGGGGGCTAATTACTTTACAATATTGTAGTAGTTATTTAAATTTTCAGTAAGACACCTGGGACAACAGAAAATGTAGGGTTTATAAGCTTACCGGTGCAGAGGAAATACAATTCCGTTGTTTTTGCTTATAATTAACCTAGCCTTCCTTAGAAACTCCCACCTGCAAGGGGATGGGAAAGAAGTCAACCTCATTAAACTGATTGGGCTATCATTTAAAATAGGCCCTTTAGAATGAAAAAATAAAAACTAAATATAAGTTGAATGTTCATTTTTAGGAGAATGGTTGAAATAAATTATGGTATTATGACAGTTCAGTTCATTCGCTCAGTCATGTCCGACTCTTTGCGACCCCATGGACTGCAGCACACCAGGCCTCCTTGTCCATCACCAACTCCCAGAGCCTACTCAAATTCATGTCCATTGAGTCGGTGATGCCATCCAACCATTTCATCCTCTGTCGTCCCCTTCTCCTCCCGCCTTCAATCTTTCCCAGCATCAGGGTCTTTTCCAAAGAGTCGGTTCTTCCCATCAGATGGTCAAAGTATTGGAGCTTCAGCATCAGTCCTTCCAATGAATATTCAGGACCAATTTCCTTTAGGATGGGCTAGTTGGATCTCCTTGCAGTCGAAGGGACTCTCAAGAGTCTTCTCCAACACCATAGTTCAAAAGCATCAAATCTTTGGCACTCAACTTTCTTTATAGTCCAACTCTAACATCCATCCATGACTACTGGAAAAATCATAGCTTTGACTAGACAGACCTTTGTTGGTAAAGTAATGTTTCTGCTTTTTAATATGCTGTTTAGGTTGGTCATAGCTTTTCTTCCAAGGAGCAAGCGTCTTTTAATTTCATGGCTGTAGTCACCATCTGCACCATCTGATTTTGGAGCCCAAGAAAATACAGTCTGTCACTGTTTCCAATGTTTCCCCATCTATTTGCCATGAAGCGATGGGACCGGATGCCATGATCTTAGTTTTCTGAATGTTGAGTTTCTTTACTGAATATAATGACAGTATGAAATGCTATTCAGTCATTGTAATAATGAATTAGAGCTTAATCATTGTCTTAGAGATATTTATAGGAGATATTCTTGAATGAGAAGAACATTATGTAGAAAATTGTATGTAATAAATGTGATCTCATTTATTTGAAAACCAAAATTACAAAAACAAACAAAACAGAAATAAATAGGCCCTTTAGATCAGGCTGCTTCTCCTGTTTCTGCCCCATCTCTCTGGCATGGTCTCTAGGTTTGTGGGGAGGACTCATAGGACTTTGTGGTGACAGAGTTTTGGGGTCCTCAGATCCATCCTACACTCATTTAGAGTTTGGTGGGTGGGACCCCCTTCCCTGGTGGCTCAGTGTAAAGAACCTTCCTGCAGTGCAGGAGACCAAGGTTCGATCCCTGGGTGGGGAAGATCCCCTGGAGAAGGGAATGGCAACCCACTCCAGGATTCTTACCTGGAAAATTCCATGGACAGAGGAGCCTGGCATGTTACAGTCTCTGGGGTCACAGAGTCGGACACGACTGAGCAACTAACACACACACACCCTTCGGTCAGAGCTGCATGGGGGTCTTGGCCACATCAACCACCTCCTGGAACCCTATCAACACAGCCTGGTAGCAGGCCCAGAGTGGGTTGGAGGGTTGCTGAATTAGGGTCCACTGGAAGTCTTTGAGTCTGCCCTTGGGGGCCAAGGAAACATCTGCTTCTGATCCACAGGGCATATAAGCCAGACTGATCAGGAGAGCTAGATGTCAGGGTCCCCTGCCTGACCACAAGCACTGAGTCTACCTTGCTGGGCCAGGCGCCTGTGGTCCCTCACCAGATTTCTGATCAGCATTGGGAGTTGAGGTCCCTCTTCTATGTGGCTCCCTGATACTACATAACACTCCTCCCCTTTCTGGGCTTCTGTCCAAAGGAAGGGAGTTGAGGGGAAATCAAAATACCTTGTGAGCACTTTGCTCCCCTGCAGCCCCCACCTCCTGGCTTCTTCCCTGACTCGTGAACACGGTGATTTTTCTTTCCTGTTTCTTCTACTTGTTTTTTTTTTTTACCTGGAAGCCCTGAGGCCTGCATGAGGTGGGCTCTGCTAAAGCCAGCAGATGGCTACATAATTCACCTGGTCTAGTGCAAGATGGAAGCAGGCCCTTTTTCAAAAAGTATTAGAGTTCAGAACAGCAATAGCAGAACATTCAGCCAACAAGCATGTGGCTCTGTGCAACTCCAAAGATCGTATGCCTGGGAAGCTGGCCCTGAGTGGGATGCAGAGGCTTTTAGTCAAAATTATTCCTCAGCAAAGCCTGGAGTCTTGTTAAAGAAGTCCTGAGTGTGAGCTGTCTTCTTCCTTTGGATGATAAACCACACAGGAAGAAGGATTCAGGGGACTGAGGTCTAAGGGAAAATTAAAATGTGTGGTTTAATAATTGCAAAGGATTCCCTGGTGGCTCAGACAGAAAAGAATCTGCCTGTAATGTGGGAGACTTAGGTTCAATCCCTGGGTTGGGAAGATCCCCGGGAGAAGGGATAGGCTACCCACTCTGGTATTCTTGCCTGGAGAATTCCATGGACAGCAGACCTGGTGGGCTACAATCCATGGGGTCACAAAGAGTCAGACATGACTGAGCACTGAGCAAAGTTAACACTTTCACTTTCAAAGGATGTTTAAAGAGATTTTTTTCCTATTATCCTGGTAATTTCACTAAACCTGCAAGAGAAGGGCATTCTACATTGTAAATGTTCTCAATCCAGAGAGCTGCCCATGAGCTGGTCTGGACATTTGGAACAGACAGCTTCCTGCTATGACCACCACGAGATGCCAAACACACTGGAACTGGGACAGGTACTTCCAACGTCAGACAGTATAAGAAAAGGGCCAAATGGAAGGAGTCGAATTGGGGTGGGGGATAGAGAGAAATGTCTGTGGAAAACAGCTATTTTCCCTGCTCCCCCTAAGAGTGAGGGACAACAGGAGGATCACTAGAGGTTGGGGAGCCTGAAGAAGGCACAGCTGGCTGGATTTGAACAGCATATCCCTTTCCTAGTGCTGCCTTCAGTGTGGTGTGAGTGAGAGAATTACGTGGGAGGAAGTTTACATGGTTTCCCTGAAGTCTGAGGGCCTGTGAGGAACATAGTATTGGGTACCTGCATGTGGTCTAGAGATTTCTGAAGGCCCAGTGGAGCAGCCCATGCCAATGGGATTTGAAAAAGCCATGGCATGAGGTGCCCGGAATAAAGAAGGAAAACTATACCCATCTCTTAAGCCCTCAGAGGATGTAGAATATCTCTACATGGTTCCCTATAAAGGCAAGAATCATGGCGCTATCTAGGTGCCACAAATGTTGGGGAGACCCAACCAGGAGAAAAGGTCTGTGTCTAAGGAGGCTATGGCTGCTCCTGTAAGAGGAGTCCTCAGTGATAGTGGGGGCTTGGGTGCTGCTGAACATGGCCCCAAGAAGCTTGAACATGTCATCTTGTAGAGACCACCTCTTTATCAGAGGCTGCCAGTATTTATCAGGAATATCCCTAATCATGGGCTTTCTTGGCTCAGATAGTTAAAAATAGGCCCGCAATGCAGGAGACCTGGGTTCGATCCTTGGGTCTGGAAGATCCCCTGGAGAATGGAATGCAACCTACTTCACTATTCTTGCTTGTAGAATCCCACAGACAGAGGAGCCTGGTGGGCTACAGTCCATGGGGTCGCAAAGAGTCAGATACAACTAGATGACTAACACACACACACACACCACACATCCCCAATAATAAAGAGGCCATAGGCACAGCCCCACCATGAACACGTGGCCCTATCATGTAAGCAAAGTTTTTTTTCTCTTCTCTGGTTCTTCAGTGCTAAAGCAAAGCCCCTGGAGAGGGTCCTGGAGTCTGAAAGGAGGGGTGGGGACAGTGTCCATGACAGTGTGCAGTGCTCAGATGGAGTTTACAGTTACATGACCACCCCTTGCCCTGGGGCTTTTACCTGCCTCCCAAGGTCATGCACCCCTGCCCTCCTGCTCCTGCTGGAGCCACAGCAGGATCACACATGCTTTCCCGAGGGGTCAGGGCTTCTTAAAATAGGAAAGGCTGCATCAGGCTCTGATGGGTACTGGCCATACTGGACTCCCTACAAGATGTGGGACTTGCCATCCAAATACTGTGTGTCCACCTGGCCAGGGCTGACTGCTGGACTCTTTGTGCCTGTACTTCCCTCTGAAGAGCTGGATCTGGAGTGGTGGAGGAAGGTTGCTCTTTTGGAAGAGCAAGTTACATTTTTCAGTGGTAGACTCATGTCAGCAAATCGTCATGAAAAAGGATTAAGAATCAAGTCAGTTCAGTTCAGTTGCTCAGTTGTGTCTGACTCTTTGCGACCCCATGAATCGTAGCACGCCAGGCCTCTCTGTCCATCACCAGCTCCCGGGGTCTACCCAAACCCATGCCCATCAAGTCGGTGATGCCATCCAACCATCTCATCCTCTGTCGTCCCCTTCTCCTCCTGCCCCCAATCCTTTCCAGCATTGGGGTCTTTTCCAATGAGTCAACTCTTCACATGAGGTGACCAAAGTATTGGAGTTTCAGCTTCAACATCAGTCCTTCCAATGAACACCCAGGACTGATCTCCTTTAGGATGGACTGGTTGGATCTCCTTGCAGTCCAAGGGACTCTCAAGAGTCTTCTCCAACACCACAGTTCAAAAGCATCAGTTCTTCGGTGCTCAGCTTTCTTCACTGCTCAGCTTTCTTCACCATCCAACTCTCACATCCATACATGACTACTGGAAAAACCATAGCCTTGACTAGACGGACCTTTGTTGGCAAAGTAATGTCTCTGCTTTTAAATATGCTATCTAGGTTGGTCATAACTTTCCTTCCAAGGAGTAAGCGTCTTTTAATTTCATGGCTGCAATCACCATCTGCAGTGATTTTGGAGCCCCCCAAAATAAAGTCAGCCACTGTTTCCACTGTTTCCCCATCTATTTCCCATGATGTGATGGGACCAGATGCCATGATCTTAGTTTTCTGAATGTTGAGCTTTAAGCCAACTTTTTCACTCTCCTCTTTCACTTTCATCAAGAGGCTCTTTAGTTCTTCTTCACTTTCTGCCATAAGGGTGGTGTCATCTGCATATCTGAGGTTATTGATATTTCTCCCGGCAATCTTGATTCCAGCTTGTGCTTCCTCCAGCCCAGCGTTTCTCATGATGTACTCTGCATATCAGTTAAATAAGCAGGGTGACAATATACAGCCTGGACGTACTCCTTTTCCTATTTGGAACCAGTCTGTTGTTCTATGTCCAGTTCTAACTGTTGCTTCCTGACCTGCATACAGGTTTCTCAAGAGACAGGTCAGATGGTCTGGTATTCCCATCTCTTTAAGAATCAAGTCAGCAAAATCCAAATCATTAAATTGTAAGAAATCTTCTTAGAAATCCTTTGCCCACCCCTGCCAAACTTCATCTCTATTTCTAGAGTTGTCTTCTGTGTTAGTTGCTCAGTTGTGTCCCACTCTTTGAAATACCGTGGGCTGTAGCCCGCCAGGCCCCTCTGACCATGGAATTCTCCAGGAAGGAATACTGGAGTGGGTTTCTATTCCTTTCTCCAGGAGATCTTCCCAACCCAGGGATTGAACCTGGGTCTCCTGCATTGCAGGTGATTCTTTAGCGTCTGAGCCACCCATTGAGTACCTTGACTCCATCAGAAAGGTGGAAGCAATAGCAGGAGAGAGTAACTCTCCTGGGAACCTGGACTAAGAGGGTCTAATTAGCAATCTTGTTTCCCTACCCAAGTATCTGGGAAAAGTAATAGATTGCCTGGTTGTGAGGAAACACACACACAGGACATGTTTTTAAAGGGCTTATTTTTAGAACCTCAGCTTTTGGATTCAGTGTTCCATGTTGACTTATGAAGGCCAAATTCTATGCCTCAAAAAGTTGTCAGTGCCTCTGTAAATGTTAATATGAGATTTTCACTGTGAACATAGAATTTTTATATAGCCACCATAATTTTTGTGAACTAACATACTTCTATTTTTATCCTTTTCCTTGTACTCTCGTTCAGTTTTCACTCTTTGTATTCAACCCCATTTTGCCTTCACCTGCAAGGAGCCTAAATTAAATATTAACCCAAGTAAAAACACAATCCAGAAGCCCTAGGCATTCGTAACCTTGCGTAAATTTTTTTTTTTTTGCTGTTGCCTTTTCTGAGATATTAAGCTCAATTAAATCTCCATTTACACAGTACAGGTAATCACTTGAAAATAGCAGAGTGGAATATCTGTGGGCAGTAGTAACAAGGAAAAAAAAGTTTTTATATGAGTCTTAATCTGAAGGTCATCACTCTGTCATGAGAACTTAGTATCAGGTATCTGAGCTTCTCTCTACCTCAGTTTTCTTATCGATAAAATGGGTATATTTACTACTAACTATCCCTGTGGCTCAGATGGTAAAGAATCTGCCTGCAGTGTAGGAGACCCAGGTTTGATCCCTGGGTTGGGAAGATCCCCTGGAGAAGGAAATGGCAACCCGCTCCAATATTCTTGCCTGGAGAATTCCATGGACAGATGAACCTGGCAGGCTACAGTCCATGGGGTCGCAAAGAGTCAGACATGACTGAGTTACTAACACTGTGTATAGTTAGATGTTAATATGTTGGGTGTTTACTCATCTAGGGTGGAACATAGAGCTTGAAATCAGACCTTTGCCAGGGCTGACAGTTTGGGGCTCTGTTAGACCTGGGTAGCTTTGGAGAAGCTTGCTGACCAGCTATGTCTGCCCCACCTAATGTCCAAATGGGAAGTGAAGTGCATCTATCAACTTTTAAACTGGTCAACTGCAAAACCTGGTGCTTTTCGAACTACCTGTAGGGAAGGACCAGTGTTTTGTTTTGTTTTTTTTTCCAAAGTTCATCACAAACCAGTACATGATCCTTTCACAAGGGACCAACTTGTGACTTGAGCTACGCTGGATTCATCATGCAAGTTTGCATCCTGAACTGGTTTGTATTGTCTTCAAGGAGGTAAACCCATCTATCACTCCTTGGAAGTCATAGCAGTGTCAAGTGTACTAGCTTTGTCTGATAGCTGCTGTATCCTATTCTAATTGTACTTCCAGACAAAAATAACAGTAGCAAAATTTAATGAAGCTAAGGTTTCAAGCACAAAATACAAAATTTAGAGAATGTTCCTATCAATCTAACTCAAATTCCCTGTTTTATATCTAAGTCCTCTTGGCATTAGGGAAAGAATTGGAATGGTGGTGTCAGACATACTTGTATTTTGATCCCTGCACAGCTGCTTACCAGAGGTGTGTCTGTTGGACAGGTTATTTCTCTGAGTCTTGTTTTTTATCTGTAAAATGTGGACCTTGAGATCCACTGTGTAGAATTATGGTGAGGATTAAAATACCTCGTGTTGATAAAAATACCTGGCACAGTGCCCACGTGGGAACTAGCAAAGAGGATTGCTTTATATTGCATATTTGGGAATTTGCAATCTAAATTTTGCAATTTTAGTTGACCCTAGATGGAGCCATGCAAACATTTCATTTTTCCTCAAAATCCAAAATAGCCTGCACACTTGAGCTTGGGCTAGATTCATTATATTTAGATGCAACAATTCTGATTACACCTTCATTTAAAGTTCTGCATCTCTTTGGGCCTAGTTTTAAGTAAAATATATATTATAGCCAGAATATTGAAACATGACAGAGGTTCTCAATAGTTAGTATTAATAAAAATTCTTTGAGCAGCTGGTTAAAATGCAAATTCTCAGACTGGGGCTGCAGCATCTCTGACTCAGCTGTTCTTTAGTGAGGCCTCAGAATTTATAAGCAACGCCTGGCCCCTGCTCCTAGATGATCTTGATGCAGGTGGTTCATGAATCATACTTTAAAAAAATCACTGTGTCTGTAAAAGAGTAGCATGAGGGGCCTTTGTAATGAAACCATCCTGTATCTTGACTGTGGTAGTGGTCACACAAATCTACACATAGGATAAAACGGCATAGAGCTTATACAGAGTCCTGGGAAAGCAACCTCAACATTCAGATGTATTTAGTATTTGGGGCTTCAATAGTCTATATGCCTGATTTTTCTAACCTACCAGTGAAAAACTCATTTTCTTTAATAAACCAACAAATTAGCCAACTGCTGATTTGGGCAAGTTGTCTGCATTTAAGTTCTTTGATTTTTTCCTTTTTTTTTTTTTTTGGTCAGCTATAGAGTGCTACAACTGGAGCCTAAAAATAACATGCTTTCAATTTTCCATGCACAGGCACTCCATCACTTTGAGTTAAGTGGATAGGTTAAATGTACTGTTTAAGTTCACTGGGGAAAGCAAATGCTCCTGAAAGTGGATCGTTTTCTTCACTGAAATAGACTTTTGTTTTTGAAGCTTATGCCAGACACTCTTTGCTATCAATAATTTAATTCTAGTAAAGGATGTTCAAAGATTTTGGGTCTCTACCTATGGCAGCTGTCATGTGGTTACTTTGATTTGTGTATAATTAATTTTTTACAATTATGCAAAAGGTAGTCAGAGTTGGATATTTAATGAGATAAATATTTTTTGACAGCTTAGTGTTGTGGTTAGGTATAAGGATAGAATTCTAATCTTTTCAAGATATATGCTGAAATATTTATGGATGAAGTGAGATAGTGAAGTGGAAATTGTTTCAGAGTAATCTAGGAACAGGGGAAATAGATAGGAGTATAGATGGAGCCATGGGTTGCTAATTGCTGAAGCTGGGTGATGGGTACCTGAGGCTTCATTGCACTGTTGTCTTTACTTTTCTAATTAGTTTGGTATATTTCACATGAAAATGTTAAAGAAAAAGCATAGTCAAAATTAGAAGTAGCTTTAGTGATATGTAAGACAAGGTTCAGTGTTTTGGTGTGCATATTGCAAATGTGGGCTAAACCATTAGGGATCTCACATTTTTATCCAAGGGCATGAAACACTCCAAAATTTCTCACTGAGGAAGAATGAGTCTTTTTAGCAGGTCCCTGAATGGCATGATGTCTAACACTGCCCAGTGCAATAAACATTTACCCTCTAAAGTTTAAAAATTTAAACTCGAAAGTTCTTGGCTTTACAACTTAAGTCTGAGTGTATCATAATGGCAAGCCTTTGTTCTGAAATAAATTAGAAAGAGCAAGAGAAATACTTTAGGGGGCATTATTGCTCACATGCTTATTTCCCTTTTGTTTTTAGTCCCCAAGACTGGATAATATCTTTTTTTTTTTTTTTTAAATCTCAGTTATTTAGTAAAGTGGATTATCTCAAAAGCTTGCATGCTTAGGATTTCTTCCAGGTTCCTTTCCCTGTAGGGGAAGCAGATGGCAAGTGAGAGGCCCAACTGGCCCATCCGGAGGTGCTGCAGACTCTTAGAACTGAGCGTGAACTCAAACATGCCTCCACACTCTATTCTGTACCTTCACCCCTTCATAATACCCTCCTGTATTTTTTGACTTTTTATTTTATATTGGAGTATAGTTGATTAGCAATGTTGTGTTAGTTTCAGATGTACAACAAAGTGATTCAGTTATATGTATATCTATTCTTTTTAAAATTCTTTTCCCAGTTAAGTTGTTACAGAATATTAAGCAGAGTTCCCTATGCTGTACAATAAGTCCTTGTTGGTTATACATTTTAAATATAGCAGTGTGTACATCTTAACCCCAAACTCCCTGACTATTCCTTGCCTCTTATATTTTTAAATCATCTTTTCTCTATCCTTGCACTTCTGGATGATAAATGTTACTTGCATAATATCTATCCCTCAAGTCATTTTGGAATGACACAATGCTTTGGAAGACCAAACAAACAACCCATGTCACACCCCACAATACACACACACAAAACTCCACAAAACAAATGAACAAGACACTATAATCATTTACCCTTATTCTTCCAGCAAGCATCCCTTGTGGACCTCCAGGGGACAGAACTTAGGCAACTGAAAGAGTTTCAGTGTATTTGGGGGCAAAATATGCATACAATTGGTAAAATAGAGAAACAACAATTAAGTAACTTACCCACAATCCTGAAACAAATGCCCTGAATTATGTCAGTAAGTAGTTGGAAAATGTGATATGTGACTAGTAATCATAGTTTTTAAAAAAACTCTTCAAAATAGACTTCTGTGGCTTTTATAAACTATCCCAAATACGTGCATAATCTTACAGAAGTCAGGTTTTCATTTTCTTGCATTTTAAATGAAAAATAACCATAGCTAGTGTTTACCAAGAGTCTACTCTATGCTATGTGCCTGCATTGATTTTTCTTGTCACACTGAACCTGTCAGGTAGGAATTATTACTTCTGATTTACAGATGAGGTAACTCAGTGAGGTTGAGAAATGTAATAAGTGGCATAGGCACGCTTCAAGCCCAGGCCTGGCCTGAGACCACACACTGGTGCTGGTTTAGTCACTAAGTCGTGTCCGACTGTTTGCAACCCCATGGGCTGTAGCCCGCCAGGCTCCTCTGTTCTTGGGGTTTTCCAGGCAAGAATACTGGTGTGGATTGCCATTTCCTTCTCCAGGGGATCTTCCTGACCCAGGGATTGAACCCGGGTGTCCTGCACTGAGGCAGTTTCTTTACCGACTGAGCTACCAGGGAAGAGACCACACACTGCTGTCGACTAAATCTCACTCTTCAAACCATCCCCAATGGGCCCAGTCTGCAGTACAACCCATAGAGGGCAGCTGAATCCAGGAAGGGAGGCTCTTTGGAGTCTGGGTTTTTTCTTCTAATGACATTTGCTACTACCTGTTCTAGTGTGCGAAGGTCAAAGTTGCTTGTGGAAACCATGTACTTCCCAATTAGACCCAGGAATTGTGGAGTTAAGACCATTCCCAAAGCACTGCTGCCTTGTTTCACTCTCATCACACAAAGAAAACTTCTCATAGTCAAATAGAGAGAGAAATGTCATTAGCAAAGTGTTAAACCTTGATGTGCTGGAGATCCTTTTGCTCTCCAGGTCCCAAGATTTACAGGATGGAGCTTCACAAATGCAGAACCCTTCAGTGGATGGTGTGGGGTGTCTTATGGGGACCTTACAACGCTTAGACATCTAAGTGATTGCATTAATATCTGGGGACACCCTGAGAACTCTGTCCCATGAGTCTGTTCCCAAGTCCTATTTTCAGAAGCTCCACCTCCTGGCAGGATGCATAATCCATGAATATTCCCAGGTCATCTGCATAATAAATACACTGTCACACTCACAGAGCCTGGCCACCATAAGTGAACTGATTACAAAAGAAACTTTATATTATTTTTATAGGTTGCAAAGTGGGAGTAAAAGTCATTTCTTCATGTCTAGTCGGGAGGAAAGCTATCCGGAACACAGCTCCAAGAATTTATGAATTACATCATTGACAGCAGCTTTATATATACAAAAATTCAAATATTTATGAAACAAAGCCCGTTAATGAATTTGGAGTGGTGAACCTAGTGGTATGAGGCAAACATCCAGTGATTATGAGAAATAAAACGAAAGTTAATTTGGCTGAAAAGTAGTTTAAATAAATCTGCCTTTTCACTTTTTTTCCTGAAACATCTTTGCATGGATTACTCTGTACCAGAACGCAGGAGGCCATGAGGACCCCAGAACAGTATGTGGCAGGGCCCAGCTAGGCAGGCAGAGTCAAGCCTTGGTGCTGACAAGAAGCCACACGTGAGAGAGAAGCAGGATCAGTGAAAGGAGCAGTAGATGGAGACCTAGGTCTAGGTAGCCAGGTTTCAGCAAGTCCCTGAGAGTAGATGGAGATGGGGAGCCAGGTAGACTCGCCTGGAAGAAAGGCAGTCGAAGTACTGGCAGCTGCCTGGCTATTTTGCTTTGTGTCCAGATTTACACTTCCTGTGATGCTGAGATGGATGTGGGCCATATAAACAGGAGGTCAACAAAAATATCTGAAATCAATTAATGAATGCAGATGAGATGGTACCTATCCTTCAAATAGGTACCTGAAGACAGATCTTCCTGTCAAATAGATCTTCCTGTTCTCCGAGGTAGGCATCTACCAGCATTATTGGAGTAGGAAAATAATGTCATAGATTACTGAACCTTCATTTGCAGACATAATTAGGACCCCTCTCAAATTTTTTTATGTGCAAATTAGTAATATATTTCTTTCCTTATTCAAAGTTTTAACATATTTAAATCTTCGTCCTAATAGAGTTTCTTTTCACCAGCCATCCTGAGTACTTTCTGAGCTTTCTCCACTTATGGATATTGTAATCTAATAAGCCTTATCTCTATTTACTTTGGAATTGAAGATCCAATTAGTTGCATTTGCAAACGGTTAATTCACCCGCTCTGCCCTACAAGGCAATAAGTGCCAAGCTTCTGCTCATCTGTGGTTTTGTTCCCATTGTTTTGCCTACATTCCGCTGGAGTTGTTAGCATTTCATCACTCTTTGAGAAAGCCTAATGTAGCATGGCTTACAGTAATAAAATGTATATTATGATATTAGTGGAGAGTTTATCAGGAGGATAATATGTCAGAATCTGAGGTCTGAACGGTAGCATTCCAAAACCATGAGTCTTTGGCAAGTCCTGCTATCCATAGCTTATACATTTAACCTCTGACAGCTAACTGGATCACCTGATCATTGCTGCGACCTCGCTAGTAACTCCTTTCCAGTTATCTACTCACAGTTATGGATGTTGTATCTGGATTCAGGAGATGGTAACAGAGCTTAGATCCTCTCAAAGTAATAAAATATCTATTATCACTTAACCTCAGAAAGGGAGGAAGAAAATAAACTGAGGAATCTGAGCAGGTGCAAGAGGGAGTATGTTGGAGGAAACTGGATCTACAGCTATGTTGTTGCTTGTTCAGTCGCTAAGTTGTGTCCGTGGACTGTAGCACACCAGACTTCCCTGTCCTCCCAGAGTTTGCTTAAACTCATGTCCATTGAGTTGGTGATGCCATCCAACTATCTCATCCTGTCACCCCCTTTTCCTCCTGCCTTCGATCTTTCCCAACATCAGGGTCTTTTGCAATGGGTCACCTCTTCACATCAGGCAGCCAAAATATTGGAGCTTCAGCATCAGTCCTTCCAATGAATAGTCAGGGTTGATTTCCTTTAGGATTGACTGGTTTGATCTCCTTGCTGTCCAAGGGACTCCTCAAGAGTCTTCTCCAACACCACAGTTCAAAAGCATCAGTTCTTCGGCACTCAACCTTCTTTATTGTACAACTCTCACATCTGTATATCACTACTGGAAAAACCATAGCTTTGCCTGTACAGATTTTTGTCAGCAAAGTGATGTCTCTGCTTTTCAGTATGCTGTCTAGGTTATTCCTGAACCACTGTGGATGATGACTGCAGCCATGAAATTAAAAGATGCTTGCTCCTTGGAAGAAAAGCTATGGCAGCTATGATAGCATCCCAGAATTCTAATCACTGACTGTAACCAGTTTGGCGGATCAACAACCAGGCAATTAACAAAAGCACATATTACTTTGGATATTAGGGGGAATTGTACCTTCTGTTGCATCAATGAAGGAGCTTTCCCTCGCTCCCTCTCCTCCCTGGTTCTCTCTCCCTGCCACTGCAGAGATGTCATCTTTCTGTATGTTTGACAAAATGTAAGACTAATTAATAAAGTAGTAAAAACACCAAGTAGGTATCTGATACCTTGAAGTATCTTCCACAAAATATTTTAAGAAGGAAAATACTAATTGTTGATTTACAGAAAAGTATCTGTATAGTGTTTCTCACTATAATGTATAGTATGATGACTACGGAACCAAGCTTTGGCTTTTAAAGCTAGTTACTCTGTGACTGTATTTTTTTTCCAAATGAAATATTTGAACACTTAGGGAACATTCCCATTTGCACTCCAGTCTCTTAAAATGTCCCACTGATTCAGTTCAGTTCAGTTCAGTCGCTTAGTCGTGTCCAACTCTTTGCGACCCCATGAACCGTAGCACGCCAGGCCTCCCTGTCCATCACCAACTCCCGGAGTCTACCCAAACCCATGTCCATTGTGTCGGTGATGCCATCCAGCCATCTCATCCTCTGTCATCCCCTTCTCCTCCTGCCCCCAATCCTTCCCAGCATCAGGGTCTTTTCAAATGAGTCAGCTCTTCGCATCAGGTGGCCAAAGTATTGGAGTTTCAGCTTCAACATCAGTCCTTCCAATGAACACCCAGGACTGACCTCCTTTAGGATGGACTGGTTGGATCTCCTTGCAGTCCAAGGGACTTTCAAGAGTCTTCTCCAACACCACAGTTCAAAAGCATCAATTCTGTGCTCAGCTTTCTTTATAGTCCATCTCTCACATCCATACATGACTACTGGAAAAACCATAGCCTTGACTAGACTGACCTTTGTTGGCAAAGTAATGTCTCTTGCTTTTTAATATGCTGTCTAGGTTGGAGAAGGCAATGGCACCCCACTCCAGTACTCTTGCCTGGAAAGTCCCATGGACGGAGGAGCCTGGTGGGCTGCAGTCCAAGGGGTCGCTAAGGGTCGGACACGACTGAGCGACTTCACTTTCACTTTTCACTTGCCTGCATTGGAGAAGGAAATGGCAACCCACTCCAGTGTTCTTGCCTGGAGAATCCCAGGGACAGGGGAGCCTAGTGGGCTGCCATCTATGAGGTCACACACAGTTGGACACGACTGAAGTGACTTAGCAGCTAGGTTAGTCATAACTTTCCTTCCAAGGAGTAAGCATCTTTTAATTTCATGGCTGCAATCACCACCTGCAGTGATTTTGGAGCCCCCCAAAATAAAGTCTGACACTGTTTCTACTGTTTCCCCATCTATTTGCCATGAAGTGATGGGACTGGATGCCATAATCTTAGTTTTCTGAAGGTTGAGCTTTGAGCCAAGTTTTTCACTCTCCTTTTTCACTTTCATCAAGAGGCTGTTTAGTTCTTCTTCCCTTTTTGCCATAAGGGTGGTGTCATCTCCATATCTGAGATTATTGATGTTTCTCCCGGCAATCTTGATTCCAGCTTATGCTTCCTCCAGCCCAGCGTTTCTCATGATGTACTCTGCATATAAGTTAAATAAACAGGGTGACAATATACAGCCTATTTGGAACCAGTCCCACTGATTAGTAGCAGCCAAAATTTGGGGGAAATCATACCTGCTATTTTACCATCTTATTTTGCCAGAGACATTCACTTTCATGCATTGGAGAAGGAAATGGCAACCCACTCCAGTGTTCTTGCCTGGAGAATCCCAGGGACAGCGGAGCCTGGTGGGCTGCCGTCTATGGGGTCGCACAGAGTCAGACACGACTGAAGCGACTTAGCAGCAGCAGCAGCATATTCTATGGGCAGTTGAGAGCCTGCCATGCAGAGAGAGAAACAAGAGTCAGGTTCATGGTCAGATCACAACTTGGAGCAACCAGAGGTCAAGCTGTAGGTTTCTGAGTGCCAGTCCAGCCATGATCCAGGCACTTGCTGTTCAGTTGTCTCCTGTCTGTCCTGTTGTCGGGACTGGTTGATTGTGTGAGAGACTGTTCTGCTCTCTTGGCAGCGTTGTGGAGATGCACTGATGATCACTATGCTATCCTAATTAAGTTCTCCACCTGTGGATCTCAAAGATTTTACTGCATGGACCTTCTGAGCATGGCAGTTACTGGAATTTTACATGATTGCCCCCCCCTTTTTTTTCTACATTATTCTGCTTTGGAAAAAAATGCTGTGAAGAAAAACAAAATAAAGGTTTTTTTCTTCAAACTTCTACTTGCAGGTGAGGATAAAAGGATTATTAAGGCAGCCAGAACACTGAGAGATGTGTTGTAATTCCAAGCAAAGGCTTCTTAGGAGATCACAGCCAGAGCATTGTGCTGTGCTTGGGCTTTAGAAAAGCAAGCATAGTTCTAAGAAAGACAAGACATTTAATTTGATACCATTGTTTGGAAGCCTCTATAACTGCTTGTTTTCAAAAAATGGTTATAACATTCCTCCTGACTCTTGCAATGTGACTTTGCTATTTCTCCCATTAAGAGGCAGAGTCTATTTCCCCACTTCTTGAATAATGCCTGGTCTTTTGACTTGTTTTAATCAATAGAATGCTATGGCAATAATGTTATACAACTTCCGAGGTTTTAAAAGGCCTTGTATTTTCTGTTAGAGACCACTTAGGACAAGGACACTGCCCTGAGGCAGTCATGTTAGGCAAGCCGGTCTGGCCTACTGGCCTAAGTTTGTCATTGAAATTCTCTGTACTGGTAATCTGTAGTCTGGTTGCTTGATTTATAGCAGCATGTTGCAAATGACTGGTTGGGTTCTTTTTTTTTTTTTAAGTGTTAATAATATTAACTCATTTCATTTATCCTGAACACTGTAGAGTTAAATTAGTAGATGGACTTAGCAGTCTGGAGTGATTAATTTGGTATGAATTTCTTTGTTGTGTCAGTTTTATGTGGAGTTTTAAAAACCCAACAGCCTCAAACTCTTCTACATATCAAACTAATTTGTACATTTTAAAATTAAGTAAAGCTGATAGTTAACAGGTAAAAATGAGAGGATAAGAGGCTAAAAAAGGAGAACCCATGCACCGTAGCCAGTAACCAGCAGCAACTGCTAGACATAAGTGAGGCCATCTTGAACCTTCAGGCCCCGCCAACTCTCCAGCTGAAGGCAGCTGCATGTGTGAGCTCACGTGAGATCAGCAGAGGAACTGTGTGACTAACTTGCAGGACTGTAAGACAAAACGTTGTTTTATTTGTTATGCACATAGACTAACTGAAACACTCTCAATAAACAAGTTTAATGTTTAGACTTTAAAAATAGAACAATTTTTAGTTTGGCTGTGGGACATCAGTATAAAGAGGGAAAGCAGAGCACAGCATGCTAGAAGACAAACATCTGCAGCAAAGTCACCAAAACTCTATGTATCATAAATGAGAAATCAAATCCAGAGAGATTCTCAAATGCTCCAGCATATTGGATATGTCACAGATACGATTACTTGTCACATAGCAGGTATTTCTAGGAAATAATCTTTAAAAAAACCACACTGGTTCCATATGGAATAATAATGATGCCTCATGTAGCAGTCCGGAGAAGGCACTGGCGACCCACTCCAGTACTCTTGCCTGGAAAATCCCATGAACGGAGGAGCCTGGTAGGCTGCAGTCCATGGGGTCGCGAAGAGTCGGACACGACTAGCGACTTCGCTTTCACTTTTCACTTTTATGCCTTGGAGAAGGAAATGGAAACCCACTCCAGTGTTCTTGCCTGGAGAATCCCAGAGACAGCGGAGCCTGGTGGGCTGCCATCTGTGGGGTTGCACAGAGTCGGACAAGACTGAAGCGATTTAGTAGCAGCAGCAGCATGTAGCAGTTAGATATTATCCACATTAAGAGTGAGTGTTGAAAGATGGACAGAACCAGCCATTCCTCTGAGAGATGCTGATTACAGGTACAAGGCTACATAAGGACTTATTTCATACGGAAGGTTCTTTGGCATTAAAACCACCCAGGAGTCATTAATTTGAAATATTATACCATTGGGAGCTGAGTATTAAGCTAATGAGAGAAAACTTAATTAAATTATCTACTTTAGGATTTTTTTTTCATTTCCTTTTAATGGGGCGCTCATTCTTCTGTCAAAATCTTTTCTTTTTCCAAAGCTGATATTTTCTCTATAGCATAAGAATGTGATTGAAGAAAAGAGGGACTTAGTTCTTATTGTTATAAATCTCTGGAGTGATTTGCTCTGCGTTGTCCCAGCTTAATATACTGATATGAAAGTACTATATTGTTCACTCCTTTTTACATGTCGATTGTCTAAGGAAAAATCTAGCCATAGGAAAAAGTCTACCAATGTAATATTTCCATAAATGTTATCCCATAATGACAGTGACTGAAAAATTATACATGTGTGTGACTTCATTCAGTAAAAATATTTTATATCCTTATCTATGTGTTTTCTCTGTTATTTTGTGCAAATTATTTGGGGGGATAAAGGTAGATAAAAGAAAGAGATGTCTTAAATATCTCCTGTGTGCTGGACATTTATGTTACCTCGTTGGATCCTAATAGCAACCATGTGATAAAAGGGCTAAAATTCAGAGGGGAGGCAAAACTACCTCCTCTGGAAAAATTAGGATTCAAACTCAGGTTTGTTTTCCAGGTACATCCTCTTCCCACTGTACCATGACACTGTTTGCTGAATTCCAGTTTTTATGTCAGCCTTTGTAGGGATGGGGCACCCACTGCTTCATAAGGAAGCTTTCCTGGATTTTAAGTGATTCTTATTGTTTCTAAATAGTCTTTCCTTATACTGCATGAGGATCTTGGGTAAAAGGGTCTTGAGTTGAGTGGGGATATACGTGGCACAGTGGCAAAGCATCTAGCTGCCAATGCAAGAGACTCAAGAGAAACCCTGAGTTGGGAAGATCTCCTAGAATAGGAAATGGCAGCTCATTCCAGTATTCTTACCTGGACAATTCCAAGGACAGAGGAGCCTGGTGGGCTACAGTCCATGGGATCGCAAAGAGTCAGACAGGATTGAGTGTGCACATAATTGATAAGATCTCAAATTTCCATTTCAATTTATTTTTTAATTCTAAGAATAGCTAGCTAGGTTTAGAAATTCAGGTGGTAGCCAAGTAATACAGTGAAGCTAAACAGTTCTTTTGGAAAAGAAATTAAAAGTGTTGTCCCTTAGAACATAGTGAGATTACTGCCCATATCCTAGGCTTTATCATGCCCAGGCCATAAACTGGTAACCCTTGAAGCTGGTTGAAGGGTACTTGGAAATTCATTATACTATCCTCCTTACTTTTATATATATCTTTTTAATTTTCCATAATTAAAAGTTTAAAAATGTTTAAAATTCAGTTTTTATAGTATAATATGAAAATTTCTCCCTTAATCTTATCCACATATCAATGGAAAAGCTGTTCAAGTTTCTTAAAACACATACCACTTTTGAAAATGTTTGTTTTTTCAACCAACATATGCCTCTAAATTCAGTCTTGACTGGTTTTGTGTATGCTGGGATGCCCCCCCCCCAAAAGTTTTTAATAGATATTTCTAAATTTATTAGTTGTTTTTTTTTTTTTTTGGTTGTTGTTTTAAGTTGCATCTGACTCTGCGACCCCATGGACTGCAGCACATCAGGCTTTCTTGGCCTTCACTATCTCCCAGAGTGTGCTCAAACTCATGTCCATCGAGTCGGTGATGCCATCCAGCCATCTCATCCTCTGTTGTCCCCTTCTCCTCCTGCCCCCAATCCTTCCCAGCATCAGGGTCTTTTCCAATGACTTGGCTCTTTGCATCAGGTGGCCAAAGTATTGGAGCTTCAGCATCAATCCTTCCAATGAATATTCGGAATTGATTTCCTTTAGGATTGACAGGTTTGATCTCCTTGCAGTCCAAGGGACTCTCAAGAGTGTTCTTCAGGACCACAATTCAAAACCATCAATTCTTTGGTGCTTAGCCTTCTTTATGGTTCAACTCTTCCATCCATTCATGACTAGAGTAGACAGACCTTTATTGGCAAAATAATGTCTTTGCTGTTTCATATGTTGTCTAAGTTTGTCATAATCTTTCTTCCAAGAAGCAAACATCTTTTAATTTCATGGCTACAGTCACCATCCATGATGGTGATTTTGGAGCCCAAGAAAGTCAAGTCTGTCACGGTTTCCATTGTTTCCCCATCTATTTGCCATGAAGTGATGGGACCAGATGACATGATCGTTTTTTGAATGTTGAGTTTGAAGCTAGCTTTTTCACTCTTCTCTTTTACCTTCATCAACAGGCTCTTTAGTTCCTCTTTACTTTCTGCCATTAAAGTGGTATCATCTGCATATCTGAGGTTATTGATATTTCTCCCGGCAATTTCAGCTTGTTATTTATCCAGCCTGGCATTTCACATGATGTACTCTGCATATAAGTTAAATAAGCAAAGTGACAATACATAGCCCTGACATACTCCTTTCCCAATTTTGAACCAGTCCACTGTTCCATGTCTGGTTCTAACTGTTGTTGCTTCTTGATCTACATACAGGTTTCTCAGGATCTTTAGATATATTAGCCAATTTTGTAGTCATGACCAGTTTTTTTTTAAAGAAAATTGATGCTCTGTTACAGCAGAAATGTATTTTGAAAAGACTATAGTCAGATTTTTGTCTTGGCTTCTGAATGAAAACTTTCATTTCAAAGTTGATACTTTCCAAATCAGTAGGCTGAACTAGGTTTCTGACATTACCTACAAGAATCTATAACACAGCATTTGAACTGAGACCCAAACTAAACAGTAGCAAAGCCAAAGCAGTGTAGCCCCCAGTGTTAGCAATTTTAAAATTATCTATGTTCTAGGAATCTGGAGGGGCTTCTCTTGTGGCTCAGTGGTGAAGAATCCACCTGCCAATGCAGGAGACACAGATTCAATCCCTGGGTCAAGAAGATCCCCTGGAGAAGGAAATGGCAACCCACTCCAATATTCTTGTCTGGGAAATTTCATGGACAGCGGACTCTGGTGGGCTATAGTTCATGGGGTCGCAAAAGAGTTGGACATGACTCAGCAACTAAACAAGTTTGAAGGCTGGGTTTGTTTGTTTTCATATTTTTATCTTTATAGATGAATCTGTGCCCTTTCTGTCACCTTTGCTTCTGAAGCTCACTTCAGATTATTTTCTTCACAAAGTTTTGCTTCCATAGAGACAACAGATGGCTTATTTTCAAAATGTAATGTGAGTCTTGAAATAAATTTTTTACTTTTCCATGTCGTCTATGAAACGGTTTTTAATGTGTTAGAAACTCATGTTGGCTTTTACCTGCCTGCATAAATGTTCTGATATATGATATTCTGGATGACTCTTTTTGTAGATAGATTTTCCTTCCAATTAAGACAGAGAATTCCATTGCAATCCCATAACCAAACTTATCTCAGGTAACTTAACTCTACCACTTGTATTACCAGTTGCTCTGACAGAAGTTTGTATTGTAATGCCATCCGGTTACTACAGTTGGAGAAATCAACTTCTGTTTCCAAAGAGTTGTAGGCTCAAAATACTGATTTATAAATCTTAGGATGAAGAACACGGACGTTGAGCAGTATGATTAGACTTTTAGCTTGTCTTAATCACCACTAACCAGAAATTTTCACTCCCACAACATTTTGAGACTAAAATGCTTTTCCTATCATATTAAACATTTTTTACAACATATAAATCATGACTTAAGTGCCCTTGTTTATTTTCCTTTAGGTTGTAAAATCTTTCAGTGAGTTGTTATCAAATGGAATCTGCAATTAAATTATGTCACCACAAGGAGGCAATCATGCTTCAGTCGTGACCTTTGGAAGGCTTGAGTATAGAGGTGACTTTTTTTTTTGCCTGAGATAAATTTTTTTTCCTCATTTTACCACGTTATCTACCATTTGTTATTTTTAAAAAACAGAAGCAATACTGTAACAAATTTGATAAAGACTAAGTTATAGATATATAAAGCTATTATGTCTCAGGAGCAGTATCTGATTGCCTGAGAGTCTTGGCTAAATTAATTGGCTGCTGGATTCATTGGACCCAACTGTATGTCTGCTCCTGACTGTTGTAGGGTGAGAGAAAGAGAGAAGAAACTCCACAGGCTGCTTTAACTTCCACAGTAGAAGGGCAGTTGTCTAGACTGATCTTCCATCTAAGACCTCTCCTGGTGGGACAAAGGTGATTCCATAAAAGGGATCAGAGGAAATAATACTTGGTGGTCAAAATGTGGCAGGAGTTCATGATAGCTGTGGAGTATTTAGTAGGAACCTTTGCTGTGTTATCTCCAAAGCATGGAGGCGGGACTTGGTGCCCGTTTATTAAAGAAGAGGCTGTGGAAAGTAGAAAAGGGACCCTTCTCCTGGGGATTCTGATTGCCCAGTTCTCACTTGGACTCTGCTCTGTGTCTTTGAACCGAACGTCTGAGTGAAACGAAATTTCACTTTCCTCGATGAAATGAAAAAGTAGCATTAAATGACCTCTTCTGTTTTGTCAAGGTCTCCTGTTCTAGAAATCTGAGAGAAAATGCCCCTGTCTCAAAAGGCATCTCCCAGTTCTACTTGAAATATATTGCTTTCCGTAAGCAACTCTTCTCATCACTGTTACCACTTCACCTGAAAGAAGCTACATTCTAAAAAGCTTTGTATCTTTTACCATGCAATAGGACAGTTTCAATCTGACATTTAACATCCTTTTAAAAGGGTGCTGGTGTCTTATTTGTATCTGTTGGCTAAATTCATAGTTGCAGCTGCAGTGTTTTTTTGACAGACTTGTAAGATAAATATAGACACCTACCACTGCAGAAGCATGCAGGGAGAAATGAAATAAAGCACACTCGTATTGCTACCATTTTTCAGAGATGCCCCTAGCTCAGACAGTGACATTTTTATTAAGCATAGATTATTCACATGAAAGTGTTCCCTGTAAGAAAAAAACAAAATAAAAGTCACTCCCGTATTTCTGTCCAACTAGTGACCTCAGTTACAATCTTTGCATTATCTTGGTTGGTATTCAGACTGGAGTTGATCGTAAGAAAAATCATGAAAATATGGTAGGTAGCTCTTGTCGTTTGCTCAAGGACACATGTCTGGTCTCTCAGTGCTGGAACAGGGAGGCACACAGAGTCCAGCAGGACCTGTTTCACTGGAACAGGTTTTGGGATGACCCTTTCTCCAACTCCTTTTCCTCCTGAGTTAATAGGTCCAGAATTGTCCTGTTGTCTTCTCTTCAACCCCACCCCAAGTTATGATCTTAGGGCAGAAGAACCGAGGCACTTTAAAATTATTCTAAAAATGTTGAGTTTGATGAAATTTTCAGTGAAGTTGAAAAAGCATTTGGAGTTTTACCTTCTTTGTATCTGATCATAGTACTTTAATTTGCAGCTTTAATGGATAAATATTTCTAGCCTATGTAGTATGTTGTGTATTTTGGGGGACTCCAGAACCACTTGTGCTGAGCTTTTTATCGAAATCTGCCTCTCTGCACAGTTGAGGAGAGGCATGTTGGGACAAGCTCTATTCTCTCTCCAAGTGATTTGGAAAAATTGTTGTTTAAGATACATATGTGGGAAATGGAAATGACTTGTTTGTAGTCACTAGTCTTTTTTCTACTAAGTGTTAAGCAATAACATAAAGTAATGTAATGAAGTAAATAGAACTTCAGCCCAGAAAGATTAAAGCAGTGAATTGTTTTGTTTTATTAAACATCCCTTCAAGGTATAAGTTAGGATATGGAGCGGGGAGGAAGGGAGAAAGGAAATTAATTACTTGACACTTTCAGACTTCCTATTAAGGTTGGGATTTGGTTTCTGTACTTTTTTTTTTTTTTTTAACGTCACTAGGATTCACTTACATTTGAGACAGAGCCCATGGCCTCTCTGCTAACGGGACTTTTGCTGCCCTCTGCAGCGGGCATAGAAACCGTTACACAGTGGTGGTCACCATTCTTCCCTGGGGGCAGAACTTCTTCGACTTATACTATGAAATTCTTTTTTTCTTCCATATCCCACAGATTACTGGCTTGCTATCTGATCATTACTCTTTCTCCCTCTCTTAAAAATACATTCCTGTATTGTGTCTCAGGCACACAGCTGTGCCACCTTGAACATCTCTTCTGTCTCTCCTCCTCTGGCCAACTTCCTAAAGTCTCTTTTACTGAGACCTGATGCATAGTCTCCCTTCCCACTTCAACTCCTGCTATATCCTCAATTGTTTGTTGAATATCTACTAAGTGCTAGACGCCAATCTCAGTGGTCATGAGAATGACCCATCCAACCAGTTAGCTTCATGTTTCCTGGGCTATCTTAACCCTAGAGAGTGTCATCTCAGAGGCATCTCAGCCACTCTCTTCCTGGGCCACATCCTTTTTCTTCTCATTATCAAGACCCCTCCCTTTGGTAAAGAATCCGCCTGCAATACGGGAGACTTGGGTTTGATCCCTGGGTTGGGAAGATCCCCTGGAGAAGGGAATGGCAACCCACTCCAGTATTCTTTCCTGAGAAATCCCATGGACAGAGAAGGCTGGTGGGCTACAGTCGATGAGGTCGCAAAGAGTCAGACACAACTGAGCAACTAACACTACACTAACACTCCCTTCTTAAAGCATAACTCCTTCGTTCCACTCTTTGGCAACAATACCTTATTCCTTTAATTTCATGGAGACCCAGACCCCTATTGCTTCTCCCAGGTCATCATTAAGGGGTGATATAATTTACTGTCCAACAGGAATCTTTTGCAGTTGAAAGTGGGCACTACAGTAACCACGCTAGGATATTCCTGGGCAAATAGGAATGCCTGATCACACAAGTATCATACAATGCTGAGTACTACTCTTCCTTTCCTAGCCAACCTGTGGTTAGCTATCTGAATTCTCTTCTCACCAATCTCCTTCTTTCCTCTTATATTCTTTTGTACATTGGTTAACAAAACCCATGTATTCCTGTTTGCCTTTTCTTCCCCTACAGCCTGACAGATGGACTTATCTACAGATTTAGTTCCTGACTCCTCAAAGCCACTCTTCCACTTTTCTTGTCTTTAGTCATTTTGCTTTATTTCATTCAAAAATACTTGCACAATTTGACTACTCTTAGAAGAGATTCCCCTACTCAATTTCTAACTCTTTTCTCTGATACGTAATCTAGAACCCTCCACTACTGAGAGAACTGAGATCAGCATCTGTAAACTGCCTCATCTTCCCATCCTTACATCTCACTATAAGTTGACTTCTAACATGCCTATCCTGGGTCCCTTAAGACTCAAAAATGTGATTTTGTTCTTTTGCTCGGCCACCTGTGGGTTAGATGCTCCTCTTCTGGGCTCACACCAGACCCTGTTCGTGGCTCTATCTCTAACCTCCCACGTGGTTTCACAATTACTTGGTTAGGTGTCATATCTGCTCCAAGTTGATAATCTCTAGAATGAGAAGACTGTGAGTTACTCATCTCATGAGCCTCAGGGCCTAGCAAGGGCTCTCAGTAGATGTTTGCTGAATGTGTGGATGTACACTGGCAACATCTTTTGTATTTTTTCTTGATGGTCTTAGTTACAAACAGCAAGAAAAATGGACATTTCAGGGCAATTTATATCCATGGTTCACTGAACTAAACAGAGGCTACATGCTTTCAGTTATAGGCAAAGTCAGCAAATGGTTTCACAGAGTACCTGAGTTCAAAGTTTATTTTTAAGACTCTCGATGGAGAAACACATTTTAGCTGTTCTGGCTGAAACATCTTAAAAGAGTAGATAATAACATTACTCAGGACTGGTAATTCTACTTTGTGCTGTGTTGGATGTAAAACTCTTCATTTCTGGCTTACTTTGTGGGGACATTTTCAGCTCTATGACCTGAACAACTCTGAAGAAACTCCTTCCTTTGAGATGAATGAAAGAATAATAATATTTTAAAAAATAATCTGATTTTGGTATAAAGAAAGGTTACCAACTTGTTTTTTGACTCTGAATAGGCATGTCTTCAATGTTAAGTTTATATCCATAAGTGTCATGTATTATATAAAAAGGTGTACCTACTGTCCCTCTCTTTGGCATTTTCTGTGAAACATTTTTCTCTCTGGGTGATACATTTGTGCCTAGTCATTATTTGTAGAAATATTTGTAGATTGGGAATCAGACATTGTGGCTTTTGAACAGAGAGAAGCAGACCAATTGAGGATGGGGGAAGTGGGGCTACAACAATTTGGTGAAGATTGGGCAACATTTTACAAGTTATATATTTAAAGGGATTTCCTTTATTCTTATCAAAGAATGATGTTCATTTTTTTAAAAAAAATCATAAATTTTTTAATTTTAAAACTTAAATTTTTTAATTTTTAAAAAATTTTTTATAATTTTTAAAAAATTAAGCAAACACCACTTAACACCTCATCCTCTCTGTTCACTGAGCATATACCATAGATCAGATACCATGCTAGGCATTGTTAAAGGTAGAATGAATAAGAAAGCTCCCTTCCCTTCTTGTGTTCTATAAAGGAAGGCAGCCATGGAGACAGAATTACTGTGTAGTGTGATGAATGCAAAGATAGAGATGTCTACCAAAGTTTGGTGCTGGTACAAAAGAGGAAAACCTTATTTGGTGGGGGGAGATTTGTATGTAGAGAGAATAAAATGTATGATGGTGTAAAGGTATAAATCAGTATTCAGTGTGTTCAGGAACCTACAAAAAATTGGTCATGGCTGGTATGGATGAAGAAGAAAGCATAAGGCTGGCAAGGGAGGAAAGAGGTATGAGACAGACAGCCTTGTGCATTGTGCTTGAACTTTACAGGCAAGGGAGAGCCATCAGAAGATTGTAATGAAAGATCTGTGTGTTTAAGAGGGTCATACTGGATACACTGTGGATTACTTGAATGGGGGAAGTAATTAGAAGCAGAGAAAAGAGTTGGGAGGGTCTGGCACTTGCCTAGATGATAGATTTTAAAGATTAAACCAAAGTAACAGCTTTGGTGATCAGACAGAGAGATTAGATGACACTTAAGAGGGAGGACAAGCAGAATTTGGTGACTTGATTAAATCTGGGAAAAGGATTAGATGAAGGAAAAGAATTCAGGATTATTCTGGGGGCTTCTGGCTTGGATCATTATATAAAGAAGTATATATGTGATCCCTGAGAGTGAGGAGGTGGTAGGAAATATAAACTTAAAACAACAAAGCATGGGCTTCCCAGGTGGCACTAGTGGTGAAGAATCCATCTGCCAGTGCAGGCAACATAAGAGATGTGGGTTCGATCCCTAGGTCAGGAAGATCCTCTGGAGGAGGACATGGCAACCCACTCCAGTACTCTTGCCTGGAGAATCCCATGGACTGAGGAGCCTGGTGGGCTATGGTCCAAAGGGTCACAAAGAATCAGACATGACTGAAGCGACTTAACACACACACACAAGCCATTGATAATCCACAAAGTAGGGAATTGCTGCTGTAACCACCTAGCCACAGATAAGACTATAATATTTTTAAAATCACTCAATAGTAGATAGTAAATAATATCTTCACTTTTGATAGACATTTAAAAGTTCTTTAAAAATTATGAAATATAAATATGCAGTTTTTAACAGAAACTAAGATGTGTCATAGAAATTCCAAGTATTCTTTTTCTATTTAAAAATCTATCTATAAAATCAGTTCAGAAATATAATAAGTAAGGAAAGTAATTAAATATAGGGTATAAACTCCCATCTCCATCCCCCTATGGCTGGGGAGAATGAAGAGTCATGTATTGTTACAAACCTGGCAATGAGACTTCACATGGAAAATATTATGTGTAAGAAATCACCTTCTTAATATCAATACCTTGAAAAATGCTAGGCTAATATTAACTTGAGCTATTAGCTAATGATTCGATTTGAGTTCTTTAAAAGTGAAATTTTACTTTTCACTGCCAGCATATTTCTCTAACCCCTGTTTAATCATGAGTAACACCCTAACATCAGACAGAAGCAAAGGGAAGTGAATCCCTAATTTAAAGTGACCTTCAGTATAAAGCTGTGCTCAGGGAAAACACTCTCATATTGCGTAGACAGTGGATGCTGCTCCCTGTTACAGTTGTGATTTGGCTTCAAGGTAAATAGGCTCAGAACCTTGGACTTCAATATCAGAGGACACAGTCTGAGCAGGAGGCAGGTGCCTCTCGGAAAGTGCAATGAGAAATGTTAGACCCTGGTAAATATTAGATCTTACTGTTCTGTTTGGGGCTTTTCACATTTGAGATATTAAAAAAGAGCTGCAGCCTTTCAATATGCAAAAGAGATAATTGACAGTGATCCAAGATCTAGGATGGAGACTCCATATGCTCTGCTCTGTACCTGTTTCTCTAAGTGAATTCCGGAGTGAGAAACCTGGATTCTTGTTTAAAATTAGAAACACAGTTCATTTCTTGTCTCTTTTTCCCAGTATTATGGTGAATAAGTGTGAACCAATTTTTTAAACTCTTGACTTCACTGCTGGCTCTAAATTAATTAGATAAGTGTTTTGTAATAGTCCTAGAATAGCTCTGGGGTATATGGATTTGTTTGATCTTAGAGTGCTGTATACAGCTTCGTAGTCTTCACTTAGGTTTGATGAGTCTGCATTTTCAGACCCTGATTTAGCCTCTGGTGTACATATGTACAGATACCTCTATGCCCCCTTTCTATGACTCTTCTTGACTGTCGCTGTAGACATCCCTAACCAAGTATTGAAGAAAGGCTCACAGAGTCCCAATCAAACAGTGGTTCCCCAAACATAATGTTGATTCTGGAAGAGTGACTTTTATACCAGTGCATCTGCTATTAGATTGACCAAATTAAATTTTCATAGATCAAAAGAAGTCTAGTATTGACAGTTTCAACTGATCCAACCTATATGACTGATCCAGTCATTCTTAACCATTTTTTATCTAACTAGATGAATGATATTCTCACATCCCTAGCCTTGTCTTTATCCTGAATTTCCCCAACTGAAGGGGCATCATCCATCCAACTCTCAAGCCAAGTAACTAGAAGTTGTCAAAACTCGACTTTCTCCTTTGTTTCTCCACATTCTGCTAATTTCCAAGCCTTACTGATTTCTGTTTTTTAATGCCTTTTGAATCCTACAACTCTCTATTATCTCCAGTCTCTTGGTTCAAGCGAGCATCATTTTTGGTCTAGAATAAAGGAACCAGTTTTCAAAAGTCTCCCACATCTATTCCTGCCCTCATTGACCTAACCTTTCTACTGCAGCTGGAGAGATTTTAAGAATCTGGTAATGACTCCACCTCATAAAGCCTTTCAATAATTTCCTATTGGCCTTGAGATAAAATCCATATTCTTAATGTGCTTACAAAGTCCTGCATTATCCCGCCTGCTTCCCCAGCCTCAGTTTGAACTCCTTCTCCCATAGCCACACTGGCCTATTTCAACCCCTTAAACATGTGATGTTCTCTCTAGTGTCTTGGTCTTTGCACATTCTGTTCCATCCTGCTTGCTCATCCAGCCAATGCCAATCTTTCAGGGCTCAGCTTAAACTTTGTTTCCTCAAAGAAGCCTTCCTTGATAACCTGTGTCCCCTGTCATATGCTCACATGGCATCTGAATGTCATCTTCATGGCACTCCTCAAACTCATGAACTCAGAAAATCATCTTTACCATCACTCTGTAAGCTCCCTGAAGGTATGTTGCTGAACTTGGTTTCAGCTGCTCGTCCCTCACAAATCCAAAACTGAGAGACAAGTGTTGGGTAAAAGGAAAAATAGCTTTATTGAGGAAGCTGGCAACGGGAGAAGCTGGGCTCACATTCAGAAGCCAATTCCCTGTTGTCAGTCAGGGGGCAAAAATTTTTAAAGGGGAGTTTCAAGGGTGTATAGATGGAGGGAGGTGGCTATGTGTAGAACAGCACAGTTCACTCGAAATTGGCCATGTGTGGTCTGATCAGCATCCTCTTAAGTACATTAAAACTTCAGTCCTAGAGTTAATTTATTCTCATTTTATTGAGGCCAGTTCTTGAAATTGTGTAAGATGGAGCAGGTGTATCTTGACTACAATCTGATCATCACGTAATTAACTTCTTTCACCTGGTAGGGGTTTTGGTCTTTATAAAACAGCTCAAAGGATATAGCTCAGATTATTATCTGTAGTCCTTGAGGAGAAACTAAAAGTCTTTGACTTTGTTTATGGCTGAAATATTATTAATTTGTCTTGCTTGACCATTTTCCCTTGTTTCCACATTTTCTCATTTCTCTGATTAATTTTAGCCAAAGAATACATTTAATCACAGACAAGAAGCAGGCAGATGACATGGAGGGGAGGGAGTCTGTCATGGGAAGGCACCGTTACAGGTGGAGACTATTTCTGTCTTGCTCACTATTGTATTATCTGTGTTTGGCACAAGGCCTGCCATGTGGCTGATTTTAATACGTATTAAATGAATAAATGACACTTTTATGAACATGTCCAGCATGAGATAAGATTTTTAGCTTTTTTCTATAAAATTCCCATTGCCCTGTTTGCAATTCTATCCTTTTTTTCCTCTCTCACTTGAAAGAGAAGACTAGAACTTAAGCTAGAACAGAAATATTTTTGACAAAACTTAAATGTCCCAATTTTTTATATAGATAGACATAGACATGATATCTATAATGTGTATGTGTAATTACTATCAGCAGCCAATTTATTGTGGCAGAGTTCGTAGTTGATTCAGCACGTATTAAGGCTGACATTGCCATTGAGAGCAATTGGTTTAATCTACCTTGAACAGCTCAGCCATGAAGCACAGACACATTGCCACAGGCATGTGAGGTTTTAGAGATGTTTTCTTTAGTTAAAGATGCCTTCATTTAGGGGAAACATAGAGTTGAATGGAGCATGAGACATGTCAGCCATATTTTTGTGCCCTGAGTACATTGCTCTTTGTGTTTGAGTAGGGAGTGTGGGGAAGAGATGAAACATGGAAAAAGTTAAAGGCAACTCTGTGAACTTCCAGTTGGAGAGAAAAGACTTACTTTAGCAAATCATTGACCAGAGATGTATTAGTATGTTTTTTGCTTCCTGAACATTATTGACCAGAGATATATCAGTATGTCTTTAGAGAGTGACACAATTAGCATCGCCATGTGAAGTTGTTAGAATTTAAAATTGATCAAGGGTTCATTATACAACTTATGATTATCATTCACATTTTGTTCCATTAGGCTTTTGTTCCAGTCTTGTATGTGTTATAAACACGAGTTTATTACCATAAAATTTTCAAAAATGACACATTGTGAAACTTCTCCTTTCTAAAAGAGCCCTCCCGCAAAGATCCACCTTGTAGACTATCAGGTAAAATAAAAGAGGAAATAATATCCAAAGGGCTGAAAAAGAAGAGCAGCCAAAAAGTGTAGTCTGCTTTTCCAGGGGAAAGTGCAGTGAAACATGGTATATATATTTTTAATTTTTATTATTTTTGGCTGTGTTGGATCTTCATTGCTGTGTGGGCTTTTATCTATAGTTGATGAGAACAGGGGCCACTCTCTGCAGTGCACAGGCTTCTCGTTGCAGTGGCTTCTCTCGTGGCAGAGCACAGGCTCTAGGGTGTGCGGGCTTTAGTGGTTGTGGCATGTGAGCTCAATAGTTGCAGTGCCTGGGCTCTAGAGCACAGGCTCAATAGTTGTGGCCCCCGGGCTTAGTTGTTCCATGGCATGTGGGATCTTCCTGACCCAGGAATCAAACCTGTGTGTCCTGCATTGACAGGCAGATTCTTTACCCCTTAGCCACCAAGGATGCCCCAAACACGGTATATTGGTAATAGATGTTCTGTCCCCTGCTATACTGCCTATCACACTCTAATCAGGTATTAGGGTGCTTTTTTAGTAAGACAGGTACAAAGTTTCAGATAAATACATTAAGTGCAAAAATAGTTGTTAATATTTACTCAAACAGAAGTGTTTCAATATTCACATATATAATAAATCATCAGCCACAGGTGTTAGTTTCTGCAAAAACGTCCTGGTCAAGAATGTATTTTAAGGAAACATCCAGATGAGAAAATTAAGAGTGTTTCAGGTAGAGTCAGAGTATAACTAAAGGAAAAGATGCCAGAGTCCAAAGGATTTGACTAAAGAGAATGCAACAGCTTATTTTTGGAGGTGTGGACAGAGTTAAGGGGACCAACAAGGGATGGTGAACCATCTAATCCAGTCAGTGGAAAACTGTTGTAACTCTTTGGCCTGAAGGGGCAAAAGGAGGAAATGGTGTTGCCAAAATCCTGAGAGAGCTGAAGTAGTGGAGTGAGGCCACTCACCCGGAGCTTGGCAGTGGAGGGACCCAGCTCTTCCCATCTCTGCTGGAGCCTCCCATTGTCCAGACCTGGTCAGGAGTCAGCAAGTGAGGGAGACCACATGATAGAGGTCAGCTTTCTGGGATCCTGAGTGCAGAAGAGAAAGGCAGAGAGTGGATCTGGGTGGAGTGGGGTCAAAAAAGAACTACACAGATAATATATAACTAGTGCTAGATTTCATGATAATGTTATCAAAAACGGGTCCTGCTTCTCGCCCCTTACAAAATCAACTGTTTTTGTTCAGTCACTCTGTGGTGTCTGACTCTTTGTGATCCCATGGACTGAAGCACTCCAAGTCTCCCTGTCCTTCACTATCTCCCAGAGTTTGCTCAAACTCATGTCCATTGTTGTCATCCAACCATCTCATCCTCTGTCGCCCCTTTTACCTTCTGCCCTCAATCTTTCCCAGCATCAGGGTTGTCTTCAAATGGGTTGGCTCTTCTCATCAGGTGGCCAAAATATAAGAGCTTCAGCTTCAGCATTAGTCCTTCCAGTGAATATTCAGGGTTTATTTCCTTTAGGATTGACTGGTTTGATCAATTACATACTCACAGATGTTGGTAGAAAGGAAAGGTGCCTTTAATCAGAATGAGGGCAATCTGGGGAGATGGTGGACTCAGCATCCTTCAGAAACCACCTCCGAAGATTCTGCTAGGGCATGGAACTTTTAATTGGAAGGAGGGACGTAATCTCAGTTAATCATTGAGATAGGGGGTCAGAGTCATCACCATTTCTCACTATGTGCAGGCTTGTTGGCAGGCTATTGACTCCTTGTGATCTTCCTCGAGAAGTTATCTTGTTCAGCAATTTGTTTGGGAGATTATTGAAAGGGAAGCTAAGAAAGAGATCTGGTCATCTGTTAATTACGTATTCTTCATTTCTGCTTCTTTGATCTTCGGAAAGAACTAACAGGTTAGGCAAGGTACTGTGTGATTAAAAGATCTGAAAAGTGAGCTTGGGCCCAAGATGAAAGTATGGGGGTGCCTGTTTTAAAACTTAATTACAGTATAGCTTTGTTCAAGTGCCGAGAAAAGGGGCTTCCTGCTGAGGGAGGCTTCCTGTAAAGAGCTGCTCACAATAATAACTGAATATGCATTAAAATATAGCTAATGAGCTTCCCTTGTGGCTCAGTTGGTAAAGAATCTGCCTGCAATGCAGGAGACCTGGGTTTGATCCCTGGGTAGGGAAGATCCCCTGGAGAAGGAAATGGCAATCCACTCCAGTATTCTTGCCTGGAGAATCTCCATGGACAGAGGAGCCTGGCAGGCTACAGTCCATGGGGTTGCAAGAGTCAGACACGACTTAGTGACTAAACCACCATCATGCATTAGAGTCAGTTATTTCTTATTTTGCTACATAAATGAATTAAAGACTTATCATATCTTTTAGTTCCTGGCCTTCATATCAAATTATTGAGTAAAAGAACATCTTTTTGATTCCACATATCCTCTGTATGTATAGTTGGGTTGAACTCCTGCAGTTTTTTTCTTTCTGAATTTGTGTTTTGCCACTAATAGTTAACATGTATTAGTGCTATCTTGGTGACAGGCACTGCTTCAGTCCTTTACATATATTAACTCAATTAATTCTCAGAACAATTTTATGAGCTAGGTATAATATTGCCTAATTAGTAGGCAATGCAGAACTGTACCCTTTTTTTGTCCTTATACTTCGTGCTACTGAGGTGCTCTGATGACCTTCCCTTGTTGCTACACAGGCCGCTGCTATCCAGGCCTCACTGGGATGAGGCACTAGCCAAGAAGTACTTCTCACTTCTAATCTTCAAGAAGCCCTGTAATAACTGCATGGGGTAGGATGATTGCTAGATTATCATGGTGATCATTTCATAATGTAAGCAAGTGTCAAATCACTATGTAGTAGTAAAAAAAGTGTTAGTCATTCTGTTGAGTCCAACTCTTTGTGACTCCATAGACTGTAGCCCGCCTGGCTCTTCTGTCATGGAATTCTCCAGGCAAGTGGGTAGTCTGGAGTGAGCAGCCATTCCCTTCTCCAGGGGATCTTCCTAACCCAGGGACTTAACCCAGGTCTCCTGCATTGCAGGCCGACTCTTTATTGTCCGAGCCACCAGGGGTTAGATGGTTGCTAGATTATCATGATGATCATTTCATAATGTATGCAAATGTCAAATCACTATGTAGTAAGCCTGAAACAAACATAATATTCTATGTCAGCGATATTTCAATTGAAAAAAACCCTATTGCTTACCACAATGGACACACACACACACACACACACACACACACACACACACACACACACACACACACACACACACACACACACACACACACACACACACACACACACACACACACACACACACACACACACACACACACACACACACACACACACACACACACACACACACACACACCCTGCTGGGCAATTTGTTTGCAGAGTGAGTTTCCTCTGGAGTTTTCCTCTGGAGTTTTCCTAGGTAGGGAATGACTTCACGATTCAGGACAGGCTTGCTCTCATGCATATAACGTCAACAATAAATGAGACTTTTTGGCCGACTTCTGGTGCGAATGCACAAAGGTTCACTGAAGTGAGCTCTTTGCACAGGTACCTTCGTTTATGTGTAGGGAGAGTATGTCTAATTAATGGTCTAGTCTCATTTGGCCTTCTCATGCTTCTTTCTTCTTAATCCATTCTTTCTTCTGTCCTGTATCCAGAGCAGCAGGAGCTCTGCATCCAGAGTGAGGAGACATTCCTTCTTGTTAAGGGAGGAAATGATATTAAGTCTTGTCAAAATACGTGGGAACAGTAGCTATAGAGTCCTCTACAGAGGAGACCCATCCAACCCTGCAGGCCAGGGCACCTCCTGATATTTTGTGCCAATCTTTGTGACCTTGACCAGTTTTCTGGGGTGACTGTCCAGCTTCCATCAGAATCACTGATCTTGCCATTGACTTTTTTGGATACGTGTAGAAGCTGAAGCTATAGATGTCAAGGTCCCACATAAATGTTATCAAAACTGGGGCTAGAACCAGGGGTTCCAACTCCTCATTCAGAGGTTTTCCTCTGCCAAAATTTCTTTCCACCCAGGAAACCATGGAGTGGCAGTCGAGATGTCCTGAAAAGTTAGCACACTTGTTCAAGGTCATGCAATGACATTTTGGATGCCTACATTTCTTCACATTCAAAAAAAGAATCGTTTTTAACTGTGTGCTGTTCCTCTCCAGTTCCTGTGTGCTGGAGAAAAAGTGAGGAGAAACACTTTGGGATCAGTGTCCTATTGTATGGTCCTTAGATGGCAGCAGTGGACAGTTCCAGCTGGAACCTCAAAGATCTTTGGGAATCAGCAGCTCACTGCATCATGCCATGGTCCTTTTCCAAAGGATAAGACACAGTCTGCTCTTTTGAAGAAGGAGACGAGCCCTTTGAGGCACTTGCTTTCAAATGGGCAAAGTGAAAGTGATTAGTATGAAAGTAGTTTATAAAGGATTCTTGATATTTTCAGCTTCTTAGGGTGGTTCTCTTTAGAATGAACAGCAAATTTTTCCTGAGTAATTTTTGAGGCTAATGCTCATAAGTGAAAAGGAGTATGAGAGTTGCTTGCTTATGGTCAGCTTAACATCGATGGGAAAGAGAAGCGTTAAAGGAAGGAGTTGTGTACAGATTCAACTGCTGATTATATGGGGTTAGCTCTTTCCATAACAGCACACCTCTCCCACTGCCTGCCTGTTGACAGTTGCCACCACCATTAGCCCCTTAGGCAGAGTAGCTATTGACAGAATCAAGTGGATTACTCACATCTCTTTGGCCACTTGTGAGCAGTTTATTTGAGGATTGATTACATCTTGTCCTGTGCTATTTACCATTTGCACTCAGCAGCTTGAAAATCGTCACTTGTTCAGGGTTAAGTAGTAAAGGACACTTATTTAACTTAATTTGCCACCTACTACTATACTTTCTAATGAGATGGTAAAGGAAGAAGGAAACAGACATTTAAGCCCCTACTATGCACCATTTGCTAAGCTCTCAGTTGCTCTGTTATCTCATTACAGTGATGCCATTACCCCCATTTTAGAGATGAGCAAAATGGTGCTCAGAGAAGGTTATGTAGCTGGAAGGTTTCAATTGAATTGATCTGAATTGCTCTACTTGACTCCAAAGCTCTAGTTTCCTTTTACTCTGTGCCATCTGCCGCAAAAGAACAGTTGCTGGTTTGTTTATATCTAGATATGCAAGGGCAGTATTAATTGTAGCACGATATAAAGAACATGTGTGTGTGTGTTTTAAAAAAGTCAGTGTATCCCAACAACTAACAGAAAAGGTAGGATTAGGACTCAGAAAATTATCATCCTCATGGGTTGTGGCATAGTCCACTGCCATCGTTTTACAGCCAATAGTGTATTACTTATCTTCTCGTGCACCCAAATGTACTCATCCATAAAACAGGGATGAGACTGCACCAGCTTGGGAATGTTGTGCAGATAAAGTGATTAATAATAGAAAAGCACTTTGAAAAGAGAAAGTGTTCTGCTGATGCTATGCTCTGCTGGTCTAGGACAAATTATTTTGAGATTTCTCTTAGTCTTAAGATGTTTAAAGTAGATGAGGGGTTGACATAGTATTTTTCACTATTTCTGTTAATGTGCACTGTTCTGAAAAAGGGCACAGAACAAACATTTTGATAAAATATAATTGCCAATTGGTAGAATGAGATTTTCTAATTCAACTAAATTAAAGATGACAGAAAGTGCTATGAATTTTTTCACACAAAGACCTGTCATATGGGAGGACATAAACAGTCAAAACTGGTAAGAGAAGATTATTTAAAAATAGAAGAAAGTAAAATTAATGGAATGTATTCAGGTTTGGTACCAGTTTTATGTTTAGCACCCTGTTTCCCAAACAGACCATCCTCTTCAAGAGCTCATGGACACAGTTTTGTCCCTTTTGGAGGTTGTTTCATATTTTATCTTCACATTACTGGAATATTGAAAATAAAATAAATTAGTTGTCCTATGCAATTGAACCTTTAATTTTTAAATAAAAATCCCAAACTATGTACAATCAAAGAAAAGTTAGCCTTGGAATACAGATTATATTTCATAAATCTTTGAAGTTCTTTTTTAAGGGAGCTTTTAGAATAAATAAAACTTGCACACCTCATCTTTATAGTTCCCTGAGCCTAGGGGTCTGTAACACTGAGCAGTCCTTTCACTATCAGTTGGTTTGTTTAATGCAAGAAATAGAATTTCTTTAACTTTCCCCCCTCAAATAGGGCTGAAATTTTTATATTTTTTTAAGGTAAGATGATTTCCCTGGAGTGACCTCTCTTTTAGTATGACTAAAGTTATCTGATGCCAAATCTTGATTTGTAAGAAGAATGGCTCAAGCAGTGTACCTTTAAGGCCTGATTAAGTATGGAAGAATATCTGGCCTGGTTTTATGAGCCACATTTTTGTAGCTGAGAGTAACAGATTGTTGGGTTTGGTTTTATTTACTTGCTGAACAGAATTTTTTTGAACATATGCTATTTGTGTTGGGAGATGGGATCTAATGTGGAAGGATGTTAAGGTAAACTTTTGAAGGCCTCTTTAAACCAGACTTCTCACCTCTCTAAAAATGGCCATTTAGGATTTCAGAGTTAAAACATGGAAGTAATTGTTCCCAAATCCTCCATTTGCTGTTGTCATGAACTTAATGCCCCTTTACATCAAACTGGAAAACTTAAGAAACAACACTTTTCAATTCATTATATGTTTTGTTGTTGTTCAGTTGCTAAGTCATGTCTGACTCTTTACGACCCCATGGACACAGGCTCCCACTGGAGCACACCAGGCTCCCCTGTTCCTCGTTATGTCCCAGAGTTTGCTCAGATTCATGTCCATTGAGTCGATGATGGTACCTAACCATCTCATTCTCTGCCAGCCCCTTCTCCTTTTGCCTTCAGTCTTTCTAAGAATCAGGGTCTTTTCCAATGAATCGGCTTTTAGAATCAGGTGGCCAAGGTATTGGAGCTTCAGCTTCAGCATCAGTCCTTCCAATAAATATTCAAAGTTGATATCCTTTAGGATTGGTTGACGGGTTTGATCTCCTTGTAGTCCAAGGGAGTCTCGAGAGTCTTCTCCAGCACCACAATTCAAAAGCATCAATTCTTCATTGCTCAGTCTTATTTATGGTCCAATTCTCACATCCATACATGGCTAATGGAAAAACCATAGCTTTGACTCTGTGGACCTTTGTCAGCAAAGTGATATCTCTGTTTTTTGATATGCTGTCTAGGTTTGTCATAGCTTCTCTTCCAAGGATTGGCAAGCATCTTTTAATTTCATGGCTTCAGTCGTCCGCAGTGATTTTGGAGCCCAAGAAGATAAAATCTGTCATTGCTTTCACTTTTTCCCCTTTTATTTGCCAGGAAGTTATGGGGTTGGATGCCATGATCTTAGTTTTTGAATGCTGACTTTCAAGCCAGCTTTTTCGCTCTCCTCTTTCACCCTCATCAAGAGGCTCTTTAATTCCTCTTCACTCTCTGCCATTAAAGTGGTATCATCTGCATATCTGAGGTTGCTGATATTTCTCCTGGCAGTCTTGCTTCCAGCTTGTGAGTCATTTATCCTGGCATTTCACATGATGTATTCTGCATATAAGTTAAATAAGCAGGGTGACAACATACAGCCTGGTTCCCAATTTTGAACCAGTCCATTGTTCCATGCTTGGTTCTAACTGTTGCCTCTTGACCCCCATACAGATTTCTCAGGAGACAGATAAGGTGGTCTGGTACTCCCATCTCTTTAGGAATTTTCTGCAGTTCATTAGATATAGTATATAATAAATTAAAAATACTCAGATAGTAAAGAACCTGCCTGCAATGCAGGAGACCTGGATTCAATCCCTGTGTAGAGAAGATCCACAAGAGGAGGGCATGGCAATCCACTTCACTATTCTTGCCTGGAGAATTCCATGGATAGAGAAGTCTGGCAGGCTATGGTCCATGGGGTCACAAAGAGTTGAATATGACTGAGTGACTAACACTTATGTATAGAGAGAAATTTATACTTCTAGATACTCAAAAGGCTATTAAACATTTTCGTTAAAGAAAGGTCTATATGATCTATACCCACAGAAGATGGATTTACTTCTTACTTAAAAGAGCTATAAATACCTAAAGGGCAATTTCCCTTAATCAGTTCACTGATTTTCCAGCTTTAATTAAGATAATTTAAAAACTTGTTTAATGGAGCAGCATAGTCTCCTCTGTATTTCTGGTTGGCATCTGCTGTCATCCTTCTGGAATTTATTTATTAAAGTAACATGTTCATGCTCTGAGGTCCTGGAATGAAATCCTTTCTCTGAGTAGCTCTTTGAAACTTGATAGATTAAATTGCCTTCTAACGTTATTATCTACTTGTATTTCAATAAGAATTGCATTGAAAGATTTTGCAAAATACCTTGTAAAATGGTATATTTGCTACTCTTTAGCATAATTGTGAGTTGGTAATGAATTAAAAATAAAAAGTTTCTGGAACTTGGGAAGAAACATTAAAAACTTTTAAAAATACACCCATCCGTCAAAATAGCGATTGTATTTATATGAATTCATTCTAAGTGAAAGTGAAAGTTGCTCAGTCGTATCCGACTCCTTGCGACCCCATGGACTATACAGTCCATGGAATTCTCCAGGCCAGAATACTGGAGTGGGTAGCTGTTCCCTTCTCCAGGGGATCTTCCCAACCCAGGGATCGAACCCAGGTCTCCTGCATTGCAGGCAGTGTCTTTACTAGCTGAGCCACAAGGGAAGCCCATGAATTCATTCTAAGGAATAAAACAAAGTTGTTAGTCTAGGTTCCCAACTAACACAATTGACTATATAGTATTGTACTGTAATGGGTTTATAATGCTTTTCACACAAATAATACATAAAAAATCAATCACAAGAAATAAAGAAAGCCTTCTTAATCTTACAGTACAATACCTTGAAAAGTACAGTAGTACGATACAACAGCTGGCATACAGGGGCTGGCAAGGTGCACAGGCAAGAACAGTTACTGACTAGAGGAGGAAGAAGTGACAGATGGTCGAGCTGAAGGATTGTCAGCAATAAGAGACAGAGGGCAAACTGCAGTTTCGTGCATGCCTGACATTTTTGGAATGCTCATTTGCATTTTTGAAAGTTCACAACTTGAAGGTTCATATGTAGGGGACTTATTGTAATGTAAGTCTCAAGTCAAAGATATAAGTTTCTACTTTTAGAAGCTTAAAAAAGAGAGAGAAAGAGCAAATGTTTAATTTACCAAAGCAAGCATTAAAGGGTAATAATAAAAATTAAAAATGAAATTGAGAACAGCAGAGTAGAAGAAATCAATGAAACCAAAGATTGATTCTCTAAAAAGATCAATAAAACTGATAAGCCTCTAGCCAAGCTGACCAAGAAAATAGAAGACAAATTATCAATATCAGGAATAGAAAAGGAGACATTGCTACAGACCCTTGAGACATTAAACAAATAAGGCAATACTACAGGTTTATGCCCATTTAGATGAAAATGGACAAATTCTTAGAAAGACATAAACTAACAAAGCTTACAGAAGAAGAAACAGAAAATGTGAGTTGTCATATATATATTAAATAAATTGAATTCATAGTCAGAAACCTTCTAGGCCCAGATGACTTCACTAGTGAAATCCACCAATAACATAAGGAATAAATAATGCCAGTTCTACACAGTCTATCCAAGAAAATAGAGGAGGAAGGAACACTTCTCAGTTCATTTTATAATTCCAGCATCATCCTGACACCATAACCAAAGACATTAAAGGAAAACTACAGGAACTTCCCTGGTGGTCCAGTGGTCAAGACTGTGTGTTCCAAATGCAGGGGGCCTGGGTTCGATCCCTGCTCAGGGAATTAGATCCCACATGCTGCAGCTAAGACCAAGTGCAGCCAAATAAATAAATAATGTTTAAAAAAAGAAAAAACTACAAACCAACGTCATTAATTATTGTTATTGTTCAGTTGCTAAGTCATGTCTGACTGTTTGTTATCCCATGAACTGTAGCATGCCAGACTTCCCTGTCATTAGAGAAATATAAATTATTACAACAGTGCCAACAAATTAAATAACCTAGATATAATAAATAGATTCCCAGAAACATTCAACCTAACAAAATGGAATTAAGAAGAAATAGAAAGCCTGAACGATAAATGAGGAGATTGAACCAATAATCCAAAACCTGCCAACATGGAAAGCTCAAGAACACATGGCTTCATGAATGAATTCTACCATTCATTTAAAGAAGAATTAATACCAATTCTTAAACTTTTACAAAAACAGGAGAAGGAATACTTCCAAACTTATTTTGTGAGGCCAGCACTACCCTCATATCAAAGCCAAACAAAGACATAAGAAAACTAGAGGCCAATATCCCTGACGAACATAAATGCAAAAATATTCAAAATACTAGCAAGACAAATTCAAGGACACATGAAAAAAATTATTTACTGTGACCAAATGATATTTATTCCTGGGATGTGAATTTGTTTAAAATATGCGAATCAATTAGTGTGACCATATTAACAGAACAAAAGAAAAAACTCACATGATAATCTCAACAGATACAGCAGAACGATTTGACAAAATGCTTTTTGTTTATCCACTTATGATAAATTTTCTCAACAAAATAGTAATAGAATGAAGGTATTTCAATATCTAATAAATGCCATATTTCAAAAGCTAACAGCTAACATAATTGGAGAAAAAAATGTTTTCCTTCTAAAATTCTGCACGAGGCAAGGATTCCCACTCTCGCTGCTTCTATTCAACATAGTACTAATGTCCTAGCCAGAGCAACTAGACAAGAAAAAGAAACAAAAGGCATCTAAATCAAAAAGGAAGAAGTAAAAATTATTTCTCTTTGCAGGTAACATTATTATATACATGGAAAACTCTAAAGACGCAATAAAAACGAAAGCATGTTAGAACTATTAAATGAATTGAGTAAATTTTCAGGGTGTGAAAACATACAAAAACCATTCATTCTATACACATACAACAAACTATCTGAAGAAAAATTAAGAATACGATCCTACTTACAATAACAACAAAAAGAATAAAATACTTAGGAATAAGCTTAACCAATAAGCTGAAAATTTTGAAACATTAATGAAAATATTAAAGAAGATACAGATAAATGGAAACACATTCCATCTTCATGAGTTCCAAGGGTTCATGTTGTTAAAATATCCATACTGCCCAAAGCCATCTACAGATTCATAGTTCAGTTCAGTTGCTCAGTCGTGTCTGACTCTTTGTGACCCCATGGACAGGCTTCCCTATCCATCACCAACTCCTGGAACTTACTCAGACTCATGTCAATTGAGTTGATGACAACCATCTCATCCTCTCTTGTCCCCTTCTCCTTCCGCATTCAATCTTTCCCAGCATCAGAGTCTTTTCCAGTGAGTCAGTTCTTCACATCAGGTGGCCAAAGTATTAGAGTTTCAGCTTCAGCATCAGTCCTTCCAATGAATATTCAGGACTGATTTCCTTTAAGATTGACTGGTTGGATCTCCTTGCAGTCCAAAGGACTCTCAAGAGTCTTCTCCAACACCACAGTTCAAAAGCATCAATTCTTCGGCGCTCAGCTTTCTTTATAGTCCAACTCTCACATCCATACATGAACACTGGAAAACCATAGCTTTGACTAGACAGGCCTTTGTTGGCAAAGTAATGTCTCTGCTTTTTAATATGCTGTCTAGGTTTGTCATAGCTTTTCTTCCCAGGAGCGTCTCCTAATTTCATGGCTGCAGTCACCATCTGCAGTGATTTTGGAGCCCAAGAAAATAAAGTCTCTCACTGTTTTCATTGTTTCCCCATCTATTAGATTCATTGTAATCCCTATCAAAATTCCAATGGCATCTTTCACAGAAATACAAAAAACAACTCTAAAACTTCTTTAAGCTACAAAAGACCGCAAATGGCCAAGGCAGTTTTGAACAAGAACACACTTGGAGGCATCACACTTTCTTATTTCAAACTGCTTCACAAATCTACAGTTAAAACCATGTGGTGCTGGCATAAAAAGATACATAGACCCATAAATAGAATAGAGAGCCCAGAAATAAACCCATATTTATATAATCAGCAATCAATATTTCACAAGGGAACCAAGAATACTAAATGGGAAAAGAATAGTCTTTCCCATAAATGGTGTTGGAAAAACTGGGTATTCACATGCAAAAGAATGAATTTGAACCCCTGTCTTATACAACTCACAAAAATTAACTCAAAATGACTTAAATAGATCTAAACGTTAAAACTCTTAGAAGAAAGCATAGAGAAAAAGCTGCTTGATATTGGTCTTGGTGATTTTTTTTTTTTTTGCATATGACACCTAAAACAACAAAAGCAAAATCAACAATTGCAGCTACATCAAACTAAAATCAACTACACAGCAAAAGAAACAATCAATGAAATGGCAACCTATGGAATGGGTGAAACGTATGCAAACTGTATATCTAATGAGGCTGTGCCTGTGAAAGTTGCTCAATCGTGTCTGACTCTTTGCAACCCCGTGGACTGCAGCCTGTTAGGCTCCTCTGTCCATGGGATTCTCAAGGCAGGAATACTGGAGTGGGTAGCTGTTCCCTTCTCCAGGGGATCTTCCTAACCCAGGAATCGAGCCCAGGTCTCCCACATTGCAGGCTGATTCTTCACCATCTGAGCCACCAGGGAAGCCCATATCTAATGAGGTGTTATATCCAAAATATGTGAGGAATTCGTACAACCTAATAGAAGACAATCCAATTTAAAAATGGGCAAAGATTATAGATTGGAAGACTCAATAATGTGAAAGATGTCAATTCTTCCAAAATTGATTGATTAAATTCTAGGAATTCCCTGTTAAACTCTCAACATTATTTTCAGTATTTCCAAAAGGGAACGAAGTAAATGTCTATTAACACTGGAATGGATAATTAACTGTGGTGTACTCATACAAAGGAATACTATTCTGTTATAAAAATGAATACAGCTTCACAAAAAATTTTATGAATCTCACAAACATTACATAGAATGAAAGAAGCAAGGCATGTTAAAAATGCTGTATGATCACATGTATATGGAGTTCAAAAAACAAAATGACGCAAAACTAAGGTAGAATTTGGAGATGTATACTTAGGTTACCAAACTATGGAGAAAACCAAGGATATGGGTTCTACATAGAGGGAGAAGACCGTATTTGGGAGAGATCATGAGGAGGGCTTTTCAGGTGCTCCCAGTGTTTTGATTTCTTGACCAAAGGAACAATTACATGGTGTTCATTTTGTTATAAATTATCATTTTACATCCTTACTTTGTATACTACTTTTCTAAATCTATGTTATATTCTACAATTTAAAAAAAAAGATTAAAAATGAAGGAGTTGAATTGGACTAAATTCTTTTCTTTCTGAAGTTTGACTCTGGTTTTAAGCATCAAAAAACATCAGATTTTAAGTTCTTCAAAAAGAACATATATCTGGTCCATGCTAAGATCCCGATTGGAAGTCTGAGTGGGCAGAGAAGCTTCACATACTGAGAAAAAGTGTTGAAGGGCAAACAATATTGTTGGGAAACACTTCCCTTACATAAACTTGGTCTTAATGCCCAATTCATTTGTAAGTTCAACTCTTTGCAGAGAAGTATACTTACTTTATTTTAAATAGAGTTGAATGCAAAAAGAAAACCCTCCATTTATTTCCCTTGAATGGAGAGTCAAAATCCATTCTCATATTCATTGTTGAAAAAATTTTAACAAAAGAATCTTTGGAATAATGAAACAAATAGTATGTTCTAATTTTTGCTGTTTTCAAAGTACTCCAATAAGTAGTTATCAAAAATTGTGTGACACAATTTTGTAGATAATAGGTCTTGAAGTATTTATCTCAAAGACTTATTTGGATTTCCTTGGACTTCTAGAACACCGGCTCCACCTGGAGGTAGAGATTTACACACGAATACTATGAAAAATGAGTAGCTGTAGTCTACTACAGGCCAGTTACTCAAGCTTTTGGATTATAAATGAAAATTTTTTAGTTTATATCTCCTTGGTGGTCTTCAGGTTCAGGTATAAGCAAAGAGAAACTCTGGTCCCTCTCTACAAGGGGATCCTCTCTTCAAGGGGATCTTGTGAAAAAGGAAGTGAATGTAATTTAACACCTCAGAGCAGAAAAATGTGTCAAAATAAGTGGTGAACCAAAAAATGAATTGTTGACAAACTATGTTTCCAAACAATAAATGAGAAGCTCTGTCAACATCTTTTTGAAAGGTAATATAATAGTAAATTAAACATTGATTCAGGCAATAAATGTGTGAGAATTTTTAAGTGATTCTACCACCCATATATAGCACAATGGGTGACAATTTAATGTTGAGACTAGAGGGCTGGATGACAGCTACTAAGTGAAACTAAATGGACTTTCCATGTATGATCTGCTCCTTAGAAATTCTTCCATGTTGGAACTTTATTATACTAGGGCCTTTGATTGAGAATAAGAAAACCTTACTGATATAAAGAATTCCAAATGTTGTTCAGTGAAACTTTTCTGGAAATTGATAAGGAAGTGAACAAAATTTATTCTTGGCCACCATGATATCACCTCAATCCACTTTTCCATTCTTACTTCCCTTTCCACCCCTTTGCATGTTTTACTTTTTCTGTTAGACTGTACTCTTCATAGCTTGCTATACTCACCATAGTGTCCCGCATTGTTCACTCGAGAATACCCTTTTATCCAACCATCTTATTTTTACTTTCTAAAATATTTTTCTAGGTTTATTGAGATGTAATTGACATATAACAATATATAAATTTAAAGTGTACTCATAATTTGATGTATATGTATATTGTGAAATGATTGCTACAATTAATTTGATCAACATATCCATCACCTTGTATAGGTACCCTCCTTTTTCATGGTAAGAATGTTTAAGATGAACTCTCCCAGCAGCTTTCAAGTACACAATACCGTATATTGTTAACTATAATCACCATACTGTACATTAGATCTCTAGAACTCATTCATCCTGCATAACTGAAATTTTATGCACTTCGATATCTGCCCATTTTCGTCTTCCTATAATTACTGGCAACAACCACTCTACTCTCCACCCCATTCTACTCTGTGAAATTGGAAAGTACAAGGCCTCCAGATTTGTCTTTGCTCAGATGCTTCAGGTATTTGGGGTCTTTCTTGGCTTCATACAAATATTAAGATTGTTTTTCCTATTTCTGTTAAAAATGCCATAGGAATTTTGGTAGGGATTGCGTTGGATCTATAGATGACTTTGGTTAGTATGGATATTTTTAAATTATTAACTTTTTTTTTTTTTTACCACAGATACTGTTGATTTTATTGCTTTGTAATTTTCTTTTTTTTTAATTAGTTTATTTATCTATTTTTTAACTTTATTGTATTTGTTTTGCCATACATTGACATGAATCCACCATGGGTGTACATGTGTTCCCCTTCCAGAACCCCCTCCCTCCCCACCCATCACTCCGGGTCATTTTTTGACCCATGATATCTTCTCACTTATTTGTGTCTTAATTTCTTTCATCAATATCTTATAGTTTTTAGTGTACATATCTTTTACCTTCTTGGTTAAATATATTCCTCAGTATTGTTTTTGATGCTATGTAATGGAATTAATTCTTTTTCAGATGGTTCAGTGTTGATATACAGAAATGCCACTGATTTTGTAGGTTGATTTTGTTTTCTGCAACTTACTGAATTTGTTGATTAGTTCTAACAGACTTTTTTTAATAGAATTCAAGATAAGGTTACATAAAATCATAAGATTTGCAAAAAAAAACTCTGCAAAGAAAGATAATATTTACTTCTCCCACCTTCTTTATCTGACCAAATTCTACCACATCCTTCAGGACTAATCTTCCATATGGCCTGTCATTTCTTAGCACTGATCATCTCATAAAGAATCTGTCACATTGAGCATTTTTCTCCCCTTTAGTTGTAACTCCTTAAGGAAAGGGACCTGTTCTCTGAACTTTTGCACAGCCCCCTAACAGAGCCAAACTGAATGTCTTTATCATGACAGGCACTAGATAAGTACTAGTTGGTTGTTGTTGAGTTGCTAAGTCGTGTTTGACTCTTTACAACCCCATGGACTACAGCACGCCAGGCTCCCCTGTCCTTTACTATTTCCTGGAATGTTCTCAGATTCACATGCATTGAGTCAGAATGCCATCTAACCATCTTATCCTCTGCCACCCCCGTTTCCTTTTGCTTTCAATCTTTCCCAGCATGGGGGTCCTTTCCAATGAGTCAGCTCTTCGCATCAGGTGGCCAAAGTATTGGAACTTCAGCATCAGTTCTTCCTTTGATTTTCCTGATCACAGGTGCGATTTCCTTTTGGATTGACTGGTTTGATCTCCTTGCAGTTCAAGAGACTCTTGAGAGTCTTCTCCAGCAGCACAATTTGAAAGTATATACTCTTGGCACTCAGCTTTCTGTATGGTCCACCACTCACGTCCATGCATGACTACTGGAAAAACCATAGCTTTGATTATATGGGCCTTTGTTAGCAAAGTGACCCACTCCAGTGTTCTTGCCTGGAGAATCCCAGGGACGGGGGAGCCTGGTGGGCTGCCGTCTGTGGGGTCGCACAGAGTCGGACACGACTGAACCGACTTAGCAGCAGCAGCAGTTAGCAAAGTGATGTCTCCGCTTTTTACTACACTGTCTAGGTTTGTCATAGCTTTCCTTCCAAAGAGCAAGCATCTTTTAATTTCATGGCTGTAGTCACCATCCGAAGTGATTTTGGAGCTCAAGAAAATAAAATCTGACACTACTTCCACTTTTTCCCCTTCTATTTGCCATGAAGTTAAGGGACTGGATGCCCTGATCTTAGTTTTTTGATGTTGAGTTTAAAGCCAGCTTTTTTCACTCTTCTCTTTCTCCGTCATCAAGAGGCTCTTTAGTTCCTTTTCACTTTCTGCCATTGTGGTGGTATCATCTGCATATCTGAGGTTGTTGATATTTTTCCCAGCAATCTTGATTCCAGGTTGTGATTCATCTAGCCCAGCATTTCTCATGATGTACTTGCATAGAAGTTAAATAAGCAGGTTGACATATACAGGCTTCCCTGGTGACTCAGAATCTGCCTGCAATGCAAGAGACTCAGGTTTGATACCTGGGTCAGGAAGATCCCTTGGAGAAGGGAATGGCTACCCACTCCAGTATTATTGCCTGGAGAATTCCATGGACAGAGGAGCCTAGTGGGCTACAGTCCATTGGGACCTTACATGTCCGCAAAGTGTCAGACATGATACAGCTTGTTGTACTCCTTTCCCAATTTTGAACCAGTCCATTGTTCCACCTCTGGTTCTAACTGTTTCTTCTTGACCTGCATACAGGTTTCTCTGGAGACAGGTAAAGTGGTCTGTTATTCCCATGTTCTTAAGAATTTTCCACAGTTTGTTGTGATTCATACAGTTAAAGTCTTCAGTGTAGTCAGTAAGGCAGAAGTAGATGTTTTTCTGGAATTCCCTTGCTTTCTCTATGATCCAACAAATGTTAGCAATTTGATCTCTGGTTCCTCTCTCTTTTCTAAAGCCAGCTTGTACATCTGGAAGTTCTTGGTTCATGTACTGCTGAAGCCTAGCTGGAAGGATTTTGAACATAACCTTGCTAGCATGTGAGATGAGTACAATTGTATGGTAGTTTGAACATTCTTTTGCATTGCCCTTCTTTTGGATTGGAATGAGAACTGACCTTTTCCAGACCTGTGGCCACTGCTGAGTTTTCTAAACTTGCTGGCATATTGAGTGCAGCACTTTCATGGATGTGAAATAGCTCAGCTGGAATTCCATCACCTCCATTAGCTTTGTTCGTAGTAATGTTTCCTAAGGCTTACTTGACTTTATACTCCAGGATGTCTGGTTCTAGGTGAGTGATCACACCATCGTGATTATCTGGGTCGTGAAGATCTTTTTTGTACAGTTCTTCTGTGTATTCTTGCCACCTTCGTAATATCTTCTGCTTCTGTTAGGTTCATACCGTTTCTGTCTTTATTGTGCCCATCCTTGCATGAAATGTTCCCTTGGTATCTCCAGTTTTCTAGTGTTTCCCATTCTATTGTTTTCCTCTATTTCTTTGCATTGTTCACTTAAGAATGCTTGCTTCTCTCTCCTTGCTATTCTCTGGAACTCTGCATTCAGCTGGTTGTATCTTTCCCTTTCACCCTTGCCTTTTGCTTCTCTTCTTTTTCAACTATTTGTAAAGCTTCCTCAGACAACCACTGTGCCTTCTTGCATTCATTATTCTTTGGGATGGTTTTGGTCACTGACTTCTGTAAAATGTTACTTCCGCCCATAGTTGTTCAGGCATTTTGTCTACCAGGTCTAATCCCTTGAATCTATTTGTTACCTCCACTGTATAATAATAAGGGATTTGATTTAGGTCATACCTGAATGGCCTAAATTAATGTTAAAATTGTAATATCATGTGAGTGAAAATTATCATTGTGCTACAAGATAATTAAGCATAAATGGCCAGTAGTTAACATAAATGACTGCAATTAGTGTTAAAATTTGTATATCCAACTTAAGTTTCAGTTTTTCTGTTGATTATTCATGCTCTAGTATCACAGTTAGCACCCATGTTCTTAATTTTCCCAAGGAGCATGTCCATCTTATATGTGCCCTGATACCAGTTCAGTATCTGATTCTGTATAACATGTATAAAATCCTTTACTACCCATGAACTCCCACTCTTGGCTGCAGACTGCAGTTCCCTTTGACCTTCAATATGTAAAAAGTTAAGTATCAGTTATCAGTCCATCAAAGTTAGAGTATTTGATCTGCTAACTTTAGCATTTAGGCTTTCTGTCCCCAGTTCAGTAAGTTATCCAAAAGCTGGCATGGCAGAAACTGGGTATGAGGTTTCATCTTTTCTTGCCCTTCCTTTTTCATTCTTTTTTCATCCAACATGTATTGATTACTTACTACAAGCCAAATATCATGCTGTGCCCTCACTTACGTCAATAAATGTCCCTGTTCGTCTGTGGGTCACAGTCAAGAGGACAAGGAAGAAATGAAAATAAATAAAACCCCCGAAATGCCAAGTTGTCTCCACTCTCTCACCTCCTATTCTGCTCTTAATCTCTTCCAGTTGGATTTCTGTCTCTATATCACTATAGAAACTGCTCTTTTTGTTTATTATCTGTCTCTCCCCAGTGGACACATATTAATTATGTGTCCATTGTGAGAACATGGACTTGACCTTATTTGCTACAGTATCACTAGCATCTAGCACACAGTAGGTACTCTATAGTTATTGCCCAATTAATAACTTAAAATTAATGTTTATACAGAGTGTTAGGGCTATCAGTAGAAAGGATCAACTAACTCATTCCAAGAGACGCTGACTGGGCCAGATGGCAATATTTTATTCCAGGCTTAAAAGGTGAGGCAGAGAAGGAGTTTAAGGTTAGTGAGAGAAAATGCTAAAGGATATTCTAGAAAGAGAAAGTAGAGAGTGCAAAGATGTGATACGGAGGTAGTGTAGCTTGTTAGAGAAATAAATGTAATTATTCATTGGGGGCAGGGATGAAATGGTTAGAATGCTAAGAAATTTGAACTATATCTTTTAAGCATTGAAAGGTCTTAAGCAAAGGAATAATATACTCAATTTTTATTTTGCAAAGGTATTTCTGGAAACGTTATAGGAAATGGCCTATGGAGCCGGGATGGGGAGGTGAGATCAGATACAGGGAGCTCTTTGTTGGTGGTGGTGTTTTGTTGTTTTAATAATTACTTCATTCCTAAAAGTATGTGTGCCTTTGAGATGACTTAATACTCTATCAGGAGACACTTGCTGTTCTCCAGGTAAGATGTAGACCTGAAGGAATCCTGTTGTGGTGGACTGAAGAGTGATAGAAGAGACTTCAGAAAAAAATAGGAAGTAGAATTGGCTAGATAGGTGGAGTGGATTGGGGATAAGAGGGAGAGAGAGAGAAGTTGATGGTGTCGAAGTTTCTAATTTGATGAGAGGAGGATGTTGTGAACTGGGGTCAAGACTTTGGGGAGTGAGAGGAAATAAGCACATTTTGAAGAATGGTGAATTTGAAACAGAATATTCAGATAAAGAAAGGCATGTTTTCTTTTCATGTCTTCTATTTAGTTTTTATTTTGGCTACACACATGGCATGTGGTATTGTAGTTCCCTGACTAGGGATCGAACCCTGAATTGGGAGCATGGAGTCTTAAACACTGGACTGCAAGGAAAGTCCCTCCTTTAATATCTTTATAAAGATATTCTTTATTGAAGTTGACAAATAATATATACACAGTAACTTTGGTTACTGTGTAATCAAAAGAACTTTGGTATTATCTCAGCCAACTTCTCTGTGTACTGTTACTTTGGTACTAAATATTGTTTTGCCTTGGCACTATTTTAATCAGCTTTTTGTTCTTGTCTATTAGATTCAAGAACAAAAATTTTAATTAATTTATGATGGTAAATAATGAACCCTTTTAAATAACTTAAAACATTGCTTGAATTTCCAAGTATTTGTTACTTGAAGACCACAAAAAGATCAACAAATGAGTATTACCCAGTAGGAAGAATAGCAGGAAAACCAGGTTGCAGTTAGATAGCATACTGTGTTACATCTAGGTGGAATTTTCCCACCTTGCCATCTAAATATGGTTGCTCAGATTAAGAGGTGGTACCAGCTTCATTATAAAGAAAACACACCTTGGAAATGCAATCATCATTAATTTCACCCTGGTCATCTTTAACGGCTTTTCCAATAGAAACTATAGACATATACATGATTATATTCTGTTATTATCCCTGTCTACGAGTAAGCAATATAAAGAACCCATAATCTCATCAAAATAACCCATTGTACCCTATAATTTATAAAGCGGTCTCATGGTGATGCCCCAGTTAAAGATAACATCCATTCTGCAATGCAACAATTTGTGTTGTTTTTCCAAGGTCTTAATATGATGCTCTTAGCTGCATTCAAACCTAATTTATTCCAAATTTTGCTTGCAAAGGGTCCTACATAGTAGTTAGGCAAAAAATTAACCAATTCCTCCCTCCTGTTTATCTCTCAGTCACTCTTATAATCTCTCTGTCTCCTTTTCACTAACTTTTTTCTGTCTTTTTTCCTCTTTAATAACCCTCCTTCGAATTTCTGATATATTTTTGAAATATCAGTGAATGGACTCTACACCAGACCAGTGAACTCAGGATGTCTGAGAATAGTATCTATTAGAATTTTCTAAATGTTCCTCAGTTTCCTTGAATTGAGAACCATCTCTCTCTAGGAGCAAGTCCATATGAATGATTCCATGGACTTGCATTGTGATAGTTCATCTCCTATCTTTGAAATTTTCATCTGAATGCACAGTTGTTTCAGTTCAGTCACTCAGTCGTGTCCAACTGTTTGGGACTTCATGGATTGCAGCATGCCAGGCCTCCCTGTCCATCGCCAACTCCCGGAGTTTACTCAAACTGATGTCCATCAAGTCGGTGATGCCATCCAACCATCTCATCCTCTGTCATTTCCTTCTCCTCCCACCTTAAATCTTTCCCAGCATCAGGGTCTTTTCAAATGAGTCAGTTCTTCGCATCAGGTGGCCAAAGTATTGGAGTTTCAGGAGTTGTTGAAAAAAATTTTTCTCAAATTAGGATAATCTTGCTTATGTTCTTCAGAAATTACATTTCAGTACATTATTGATTTTTTTTTAATTTTTACAAGTAAAGAAAGCTTCTGTCACTAATAGCTGATTAATTCGTAGTGACTAACTTAAGACCAATAAGGAAAATAACCCACAAGGTGTTGAAAATTAGCACTTATCTATGTTTGTTTCTCTCAGGAGGGTCTCCTTTTTGGCTGGAGAAGCAAGGGATGTAGGCAATGGTGGGAGAGAAGCTAATTAGCTGATACTAGGAAGGGAAAGGATTGATTGAACAACATACAGATCCTAGAGGAGGAACAAAGGACACCGAACTTGAAATTCAGAAGAGTTCATTGTGCTCTAGAAGATGAGAGAGGTGTTCAAAGTAAAGAATATAGAAAATGTTCATAAAATATTTGTTGTTTGCACAAATTGTTTTGTAAAAATGTTTGCACACATTGTTACAACACAATTCTAGAATAGAACAAAGAACTCCTTTGCTCAAAGAGTAACTATTTCATGGGGACTTAGTGAGTGATTTCAAATTTTATACATAAGCCATATCTAAATAGGATCAGTTAAAGCAAAAAAACCACTTTTTAAATTCCAACTGAAATACTCTCCTTGGTACCATTGCTGCCATATGTGGTTTTGAGCTTTCTTCTACTATTCTGATTTATGATGTGGATTTTTAACCAGTGAAACCTTGTATGAGTCTTCTAGGGTTGCTCACAATGATTGGATGGCATGAAAAACAGAAATTTGTTTTCTCACAGTTCTGATGGCTGAAACCCCAAGATTAAGGTGTCCACAGGGTTAGTTCCTTCTGCAGTCTCTCTCCTTGACTTGTAGATGGCAGTCTCCTCCCTCTGTGTCTGTATCCTAATTTCCTTATAATAGCACCAGTCATATTGAATCAGGGTGCATCCTAATGACCTCATTTTAACTTCATTACCTCTTAAAGGACTATCTCCAAATCCAGTCAGATTCTGAAATACCGGAGGGTGGGGAGATTAAGACTTCAACACAGGCATTTGGGGGGGGTGGGTGCGGAATACAATTCAGTCCATAATAAACCCAGATAGAAAATTATTCTTTGTAATTCTGAAAATATAATTGATAAAAGTATGGTGACCATTTTTTATTATTGAGATCCATATTTTAACATTAAAATGAGGTTATCAAAAGCCCTGAAAAATAACTGAATATTCTTGACATGGGGCAGAAGAGGCCAAAATGGAACTCTCCTTTTGACTCTTGGAGCCAAGATCAACATTGTCATCTAACTTTGATTCTGGATGAGCTTCTGACTGCATGCTTGCCTGCCTGCAGCCTGTGCCAAAAGCAATTCAGAAGAAAGGCTCTCACACTGAACATCCATGGTGCCGAGGCAGGAAGAGTGCAGGAGGAGAGGGAGCTGTTAAAAAGGCAGTCCAAGTCTCCTAATGGCTTTTGGTAATCGGCCCAGCTATACTAATTTGATTTTTTTGAACTGAAAACCCCAAGATACTTCCCTGAATGACTGAGCACATGCTGGAAATAGCATCCTTTAAAGTGCAGCTCCAGGGACAGCCCACACAGTATAAATAGCTTTAGGAATTAATTTCAAGATATGGACCAGGTAAGTGAGTAACTGACTCCTTAGTAATATTAAGGCACTTTCAAAGATGCACTATTTTCATCTCTTGATAGACTTTTAATTAAAACAATAACCCAGTGATATGAGAATTAATGCCTCCTTGTGATGTCTAATTTCTCTCTGAAAACTGTGGTTCAGCATTACTTATTTGGAATTCAGAAAAAGTATCTGGTAACCTCACCTATGCTAAACAGAGCCAGAACCAAGAGATAACCAGAAATGGTCCCTGAATAGCAAACCTTGATTCACGTACAGGGGAGATAACACACTTTGTTTCCTAGAGGTCTGGTCTGCTCATTTTTGTGAGTTCCCATTGTTTAATAACCTGCTTCTACTTGATTTTTGTGAAGTTCAGTCAGTGATGCCGTCCCCCATCTCATCCTCACATGGTTTCCCAGCATCAGAGTCTTTTCCATGTGGTTTCCATCAGTCTATGTGCGTTGAACATCCAACTGCCTCATGATCATTTCATCAAGAGGCTCTTTAGTAGTTTCTTCACTTTCTGCCGTAAGGGTGATGTCATCTGCATATCTGAGGTTATTGATATTTCTTCCGGCAATCTTGATTCCAGCTTGTGTTTCTTCTAGCCAAGCATTTCTCATGATGTACTCTGCATATCAGTTAAATAAGCAGGGTGACAATATACAGCCTTGATGTACTCCTTTTCCTATTTGGAACCAGTCTGTTGTTCCATGTCCAGTTCTAAGTGTTGCTTCCTGACCTGCATACAGGTTTCTCAAGAGACAGGTCAGATGGTCTGGTATTCCCACCTCTTTCAGAATTTTCCACAGTTTATTGTGATCCACACAGTCAAAGGCTTTGGCATAGTCCTCCTATACTGTAGCTCAAATGGTAAAGAATCTGCCTGCAATGTAGGAGACCACGGTTCGATCCATGGGTCGGGAGCATCCTCTGGAGAAGGGAATGGCAGTCCACTCCAGTATTGTTGCCTGGAGAATCCCGTAGATAGAGAAGCCTGGTGGGCTACAGTCCAACGGGTCGCAAAGAGTCAGACACAACTGAGCGACTAACACGCACATACACAGAGTGGACAGTATGCAGCAGCGAGAAGGGTCATCTGATCATAAGGAATATTTCAGAAAAGTCTCCAAGGAACAAACAATTGAAAAAACAGTGAATAAGGGGTTGTTGTTGTTTTTTCCTATAGTGTCTGGGGCAAAGAACCTGCTCATGTCAAATGGCTTTTGAGTGTGTCACTCTTTTATATCCTTAGAACACTAGTTGGGATTTGTAGTAATGACCCTGAATAACTAAGAGGGTGATGTGGTCAGTTTACTCTGGATAGGACTGCAAGGAAATATATGATTTTTTGGAAGATTCAGTCCAAATAAAAAAGTAACTTTAGTACTAAAAAGGTAATACTTCTGCTACTTGATAAAAATCACCCATTTACCAATGATGCCTGAAGCATCATTTCTAACCAAAGGGCATTTTCTGCTCTTTTCTTTAAATCTTCTCAAAGTCACCCAAATCAGTTTGCGTCTAATCTCTGGTTTTCAGGTCAGGTGAAGGCCTTAACCTTTCTCCAAGGCCATGCCTGCCTGTACTTGACTTCCTCTGTGACTCTGACTTTTTTATTAGCCGAGCAAGGCAAATCTAGCAATAGATGCCACCAAAGACCCACTGGTGGAAGGCTGAGGGGTCTGTGAAACATCTTTATTTTTGCTCAGGATTAATAATAATACTGCTTATTCTTATTTTCAGTAAAGATATACTAACTTACCTTTTCTGTAGTGGTTTGAAGATCTGGTTCTTCTTGCATATATAATTTATATTCTTTCAAATTTCTGGAAGAAATATTCATGTCACTTGTATTAATAATATCAAGTGGGAAATTTTTGCAGTGTTCGGATTTATAGTTAAGGCCTAAAGCTCCAAACAAAAGGTGCTAAGTATCCCGTGAGCCACTCACAAATGAGGTTGGACATCTCCCACCATGTCCTCACCTGCACCTCCATAGGCAGCTAACTAAGGAGCTGTAGAATTTGTCCAACCCCGAGGAGACCCTAGAGAGAGAGAACAGACGGTACATTCTCTTTCTCAAAGTCAAGTGAGAGGTGGGGAACCCTGGAGAATCACACTTATTGACTGAGGGTGACTTTCATAAGGGGTGACTGGATTAAAGTTTTATTTTTGCTTTTTGGTTTTTTTTAAAGTAATTTATTTAGCTTTATTGACATGAATCTACGTATCATAAAATTCACTCTTCACTTTTTTAAATTAATTTATTTTAATTGGAGGCTAATTACTTTACAATATTGTAGTGGTTTTGCCATACATTGACATGAATCAGCCATGGGTGTATGTGTGTTCCCCATCCTGACCCTCCCTCCCACCTCCCTCCCTATCCCATCCCTCTGGGTCATGCCAATGCAGCAGCCCTGAGCACCCCGTCTCATGCATAGAACCTGGACTGACGATTTGTTTCATGTATGATAATATACATGTTTCAATGTCATTCTCCCAAATCATCCCACCCTCTCCCTCTCCCACAGAGTCCAAAAGACTGTTCTATACATCTGTGTCTCTTTTGCTATCTTGTATATAGGGTTATTGTTACCATCTTTCTAAATTCCATATATATGCATTAGTATACTGTATTGGTGTTTTTCTTGCTTACTTCACTTTGTATAATAGGCTCCAGTTTCATCCACCTCATTAGAACTGATTCAAATGTATCCTTTTTAATGGCTGAGTAATATTCCATTGTGTATATGTACCACAGCTTTAATATGTACCATTTAGTGTTCTTTTAGTATATTCAGCATTGCACAGCCAGATCACTACTATTTTAAACTATTTCATCACCCTCAAAAGAAACCCTGCACCCCTTCTCAGTCAATACCCATTCCACCCACCCTTTAATCTCTGACAACTATTTATTTACTTCCTGCATCTCTATATTTGTCTCTCTGTATTTCTTGACATTTCATGTAATGGAATCACACAGTATATGGCATAGGGCTTTTAATCACCCTACAGACCTGTCTTAGTGTCTCTGCCAAGAAAGAGGCTGGGAAGAGTGCTTCAGGCGCTGGAGGGGGACAGGTTGAGGGGAAACATAAGCATGGAGGCTGGTGTTCACATCTGGTCTTGAGAGGCCCGCCAAATAGCCTGCACCAGCAGGGATGTGCAAAATTAGGAGGTGCCCAGTTTTCTGACTATTATGAATAAAACTGTTATGAAAACTCTTGTACAAGGTTTTATGAATGTATGTTTTCATTTGTGGATAGGGGTAGTAAATGCCCTGGAGTATAGTTGCTACTTTTCGTACTATTCATGGGGTTCTCAAGGCTTAAGTGGTTTGAAGTTCTCAAACTGAAGTGGTTTTCCATTCCCTTCTCCAGTGGACCACATTTTGTCAGAAGTCTCCACCATGACCCGTAGTATTGGGTGGCCCCACATGGCATGGCTTATAGTTACTAAGGCACTGGTCATAGCAAACACCCTCTTCCAACAACACAAGAGGACTCTACACATGGACATCACCAGATGGTCAATGCCGAAATCAGATTGATTATATTCTTTGCAGCCAAAGATGGGGAAGCTGTATACAGTCAGCAAAAACAAGACTGGGAACTGACTGTGGATCAGATCATGAACTACTTATTGCCAAAATCAGACTTAAATTGAAGAAAGTAAGGAAAACCGCTAGACCATTCATGTATGACCTAAATCAAATCCCTTATGATTATACAGTGAAAGTGACAAACAGATTTAAGGGATTAGATATGATAAGTAAGTAAAGTCACTCAGTTGTGTCTTTGCGACCCCATGGATGGTAGCCTACCAGGCTCCTCTGTCTATGGGATTTTCCAGGCAAGAGTATTGGAGTGGGATGTCATTTCCTTCTCCAGGGGATCTTTCTGACTCAGGGATCAAACCCAGGTCTCCAGCATTACAGGCAGATGCTTTACCATCTGAGCCACCAGGGAAGCCCAGTAAATTAACCACCACCTTGCATGCTCCCTCCCCCCAGTTTGAAGTGAAGTTGCTCAGTTGTCTCCGACTCTTGGCAACCCAGTGGACTGTAGCCTGCCAGGCTCCTCTGTTCATGGAATTTTCCAGGCAAGGATACTGGAGTGGGTTGCCATTTCCTTCTCCAGGGGATCTTCCTGACCCAGGGATTGAACCCAGGTCTCCTGCACTGCAGGCAGACTCTTTACCATATGAGCCACTAGGGAAGGCCCAAGTTAGATCTGATAGAGTGCCTGAAAAACTATGGACAGAGGTTTGTGACATTGTATAGGAGGCTGTGATCAAGACCATCCCCGAGAAAAAGAAATGCAAAAAGGCAAAGTGGCTGTCTGAGGAGGCCTTACAAAGAGCTGAGAAAAGAAGAAAAGCAAAAGGCAAAGGAGAAAAGGAAAGATATATCCATTTGAATGCAGAGTTCCAAAGAATAACAAGGAGAGATAAGAAAGCCTGACTCAGTGATCAGTGCAAAGAAATAGAGGAAAACAATAGAATAGGAAAGACTAGAGATCTCTTCAAGAAAATTAGAGATACCAAGGTAACATTTCATACAAAGATGGGCACAATAAAGGACAGAAATGGTATGGACCTAACAGAAGCAGAAGATATTAAGAAGAGGTGGCAAGAATACACAGAAAAACTATACAAAAAAGATCTTCATGACCCAGATAATCATGATGGTGTGATCACTCAACTAGAGCCAGACATCCTGGAATGTGAAGTCAAGTGGGCCTTAGGAAGCATCACTACAGACAAAGCTAGTGGAGGTGATGGAATTCCAGTTGAGCTATTTCAAATCCTCAAAGGTGATGCTGTGAAAGTGCTGCACTCAATATGCCAGCAAATCTGGAAAACTCAGCAGTGGCCACAGGACTGGAAAAGGTCAGTTTTGATTCCAGTCCCAAAGAAGGGCAATGCCAAAGAATGTTTAAACTACAACATGATTATATTCATTTCCCACACTAGCAAATTAATGCTCAAAATTCTCCAAGCCAGGCTTTAACAGTATGTGAAATGTGAAATTCCAGATAGTCAAGCTGGATTTAGAAAAGGCAGAGAACCAGAGATCAGATTGCCAGTATCCTTTGGATAATCAAAAAAGCAATAGAGTTCCAGAAAAACATCTGCTTTATTGACTACGCCAAAGCGTCTGACTGTGTGGATCACAACAAACTGGAAAATTCTTCAAGAGATGGGAATACCAGACCACCTGACCTGCCTCTTGAGAAATCTGTAGGCAGGTCAAGAAGCAACAGTTAGAACCAGACATGGAAAAACAGACTGGTTCCAAATCGAGAAAGGAGTACATCAGGGCTGTATATTGTCACCCTGCTTACTTAACTTACATGCAGAGTACATCATGCAAAATGCCGGGCTAGATGAAACACAAGCTGGAATCAAGATTGCAGGGATAAATGTCAATCACCTCAGATATGCAGATGACACCACCCTTATGGCAGAAAGTGAAGAAAAACTAAAGAGCCTCTTGATGAAAGTGAAAGAAGAGAGTGAAAAAGCTGGCTTAAAACTCAACATTCAAAAAACTAAGATCATGGCGTCTGGTCCTATCACTTCATGGCAAATAGATGGGGAAACAATGGAAACAGAAACTTTTGGGGGTTGGCAGCTCCAAAATCACTGCAGATGGTGACTACAGCCATGAAATTAAAAGATGCTTGCTCCTTGGAAGAAAAGCTATGACCAACCTAGACAGCATATTAAAAAGCAGAGACATTACTTTGCCAACAAAGGTCCAAATAGTCAAAGCTACGGTTTTTTCAGTAGTCATGTGCAGATGAGAAAGTTGGACCATAAAGAAAGCTGAGCACCGAAGAATTGATGCTTTTGAACTGTGGTGTTGGAGAAGACTCTTGAGAGTCCCTTGTACCTCAAGGAGATCAAACTAGGCAGTCTTAAAGGAAATCAATCCTGAATCTTCATTGGAAGGACTGATGCTGAAACTGAAACTCCAATCCTTTGGCCACCTGATGTGAAGAACTGACTCATTAAAAAAGACCCTGATTCTGGGAAAGATTGAAGGCAGGAGGAGAAGGGGATTACAGAGGATGAGATGGTTGGATGGCATAACCAACTCAATGGACATGAGTTTGAGCAAGCGCTGGGAGATGGTGAAGGACAAGGAAGCTTGGTGTGCTGCAGTCCATGGGGTTGCAAAGAGTCGGACACGACTGAGTGACACAACAACATAGGTCAGAGACTCACTCACTTTAACCTTTATTTTATTGAATTATAGTTGATATACAAGGTTGTGTTAATTTCTGCTGTATAGCACAGTGATTCAGTTAAGCATACACATGTATTCTTTTTTATATTCTTTTCCATTATGGTTTATCACTGAATAGTGAATATAGTTCCCTGGGCTATACGGTAGGATCTGGTTGTTTATCCATTCTGTATATACTAGTTTGCATCTGCTAACCCAGAACTCCGAATGCATCCCTTCCCCACTCATTTCTTTGTTCTTTATGACTGTGGAGACTCACTCCATATAACAGACATATGTACAGATGGTCCAGTAGAAGATATCTCACCCTCTCCTTCCCTCCCTCCCTCGCAGTTTACTTATTCACACAAACGTGGGGGAGGGAGTGTACATCTGGGAGTGGTCATGTTCCGGTCAATTTTTTTCATGTTTTCTTTAGTCTGCTCGATACTCCTTTGTTTGCCAGAGGTATTCTCTCTCTCCCTGGAAGACCTAGATCAAAAGTGGCCCCTACCTGATGCCCTTACCCACACTTCCTCCCACTGAAGAATTCATAGCTTGCATCCTCACCCTAGAGCCCTCCCTGCATGTGACCATCCTAAAAGTTTCAGTATCCCGGTTCTTGCTTGGAGTCTGTGTCTCCCTGGGGGCGGTGTTGTGGCATCTTTGTATCCACTAGCAAGCCCAGCCTCCACTAAGCTGAGTGAGGTGCACATACTAGGTCCCTTGTAATGAAACATTCTGAAATTGCATGGAGTTTTATTGCCTGCTTCTTGTTTCTCTGAGTGACAATAGTGGGTTAGAAAAAAAAATCAGACCTAGTTTTTTGGGCCATAATCCCTGTTTTACTGTTTATGTATCAGGTTTCTTTGGCAGGGGGGCACGGGGCGGGGGAAGGGGGGATTTTCCTTTGCTGTGTAACAAATTATCACAAACTTAATGACTTAAAATATGTTTATTATTTTACAGTTTTGTGGTCAGGAGTTTGGGCACAGCTTAACTTGGTCTTCTGTTTAGAGTCTCCCAAAACTGTGTCATCAAGGTATCAACCGAGTGGTGTTTTTCTAGCTCGACTGGGGAAGAATTCATTCCCAGCTTACTCAGGCTCTTGGCAGAATTCCTTTGTGGCTGTAGGACTGAGAGTCCTAGCTTATTGCTGGCTGGAGGCTGGAGGCTGCCCTTAGGTCCTGGAAGACTGAAGGCCATTAATTGATAACTTGACCTAGATGAAGCCTGCATGATACTGTGCTCAATGAGGAAAACAAGCCTGGGTAGAACTGGATAACTCAGAACTCTGGGAATAGCCTGCTTCAAGTTCTGGGTCTCTCATCACGCTCACTTGTGTCGAGGCTGCGATGTGAGGAAATTGTCATCCCCTTTGTGTTTCACTTTTGGCCTGTACGTGCACCAAAGTCTTTGCCATGACAGCCTCTGAGAAAATTACCTTAGTGTCTTCAGTGTCACTCTGATTCTGGGAGCAGAGAAATCACCTTTGAATCCTGGCTCTACTACTTACGGTCTGATGACCTTGAACAAGCTATTTTAATATCCCTGAGCTAAAGTCTCCTCAGCCTTAAAATTGAGATAATAATGGTGCTGCCCTCATAGGATTGTCAAGAGGATTAAATGAGGAGGTCTAAATAAAGTGACGTGCACACAGCTGGCCCATAATTCTATGCCTGGTGCCATCAATTTTGGCTATTGTTATTATCACTGAAAATTTATAGTTGTGGTCCATGTTAAACAGACTAGGATGATGGAAAGAGTCTGGGTGGGCTGCTGAAAGGCTTGAGCTGAGAAACGGAATATTTTCTAATCTTGCAAGTGTGTTTTTCACTATAAATCTCTGTCCTCTGTCTTTAAGGTGCAGTGTATGTATGTGTGTTTTAAAGTGTGACTAGTGGATGACAAAGGGGAGGAAAGGAGAAAGTAAAATAATGTCCCAGTGCGGTTTGGCTCCTGAAACAAAACTATGCCTTAAATTAGCCCTTGGAGGAATGGAGCAGGGCAGTGGGGAGTGGCAGGGGGAGCGCACACGGCCTCCCCTACCTTCTTGGGCAGCCAACATTACTTTTTTTTTCAAGATTGTTTTACTCTCATTACTTGTGAAAAAATGAAAATATTAGTCGCTCAGTCATGTCCAATTCTTTGCGACTCTATGGACTGTAGCCTGCCAGGCTTCTCTGTTCATGGAGTCATCCAGGCAAGAATACTGGAGTGGGTAGTCACTCCGTTCTCCAGATCTTCCTGATCTAGGGATCGGACTGAGTCTCTTGCATTACAGGTGCATTCTTTTACCATCTGAGCTACCAGGGAAGCCCACTCTCACTGCTTAGTTAGGTTGTTTTCAAACCTGGAGCCTCTTGTGCCACTGTGGCCTTCTGGTTAATGGGACAGGCCTAGAGATCAGAAAGCCTGATTTTCACAGAAGGACCTCCCTAGTAGCTGATATATTCATTGCCACACAAGAAGGGAAGCATTGTTTCCATCCTGACATCAGTGTAATCCATGTCTGTCCAACTTCCCATCCCTTTGCTACCTATTAAATGGATGTCTCCAACCATTCCAGTCACAAAAGAGATAACGCCCTGGAACCTAGTCATTCCTTATCAATTTTGAAATCACAACCAATGTGCTTGCTTAACATCAGGCTGATGTAAATGTGTTATTCTCTGCACTTCTGTCTGCAGTAGCTGTCTTGCAATCAACAGATACCTGATTATTAGTGTCTCTCTAGGTGATGAGCAAAACTAAACCATTCTCATTCTCTCATTAGTTTACAGCCGTTAAGACTTCCATCAAGGTTTATGGTTTATTTTATTCCATGTACAGCGTCGTACTGCTTTGAGAAATTTTTATTTTTTCCAGTAAAAGCTGAAACTCCAGATTTTTATATGAACTCTCTCAAACATTGTATATTGGCAACCAGCTTAAAAAAACAAACACTACATGGGCCAACCGAGACATGCCTGCGAGCTGCCAATTTATGATTTCTCACATATGCCTTTGCCTCATTGCCCGGGACGGTTTGTATTTTCTTGTCATGAAATAAGAAGTCATACTGACCTGTCACTCCTAACGAGACCCTGGCAGCCTGATTTCACCAGCAGACCAATTTGTGGAGATCGGCAAGTTCTGTTTTTAGTAACCTGTGGCGCTTTCTGTTGCCTGAAACCTGAGGAACTAAAAGGTTGACACTTGTCCCAAATGTGTCACTGACAAACTGGAGAAATCTGAGCAATTGCATGGAGATGTCAGGTGTGCACAACTGTGTCCTAGCTCTGGGATCCCTGGACTGTAATGACAGGTCTCATTTGGGACTCCCAGTAGTGCTTTCAGAGGCTGTTGAGTGAACAATAGCAAACAGAAGGCTTTGCAGCAGGGAGATCCCTGTAGGTGAGACTAATGTTGTGCTTATCTGATCTTCCCCTGAACCATCTCAACCTGGGGTCCAGAAATGGAAGGCTGATAGGCATTTGGAGGAAAACTGTGAAATTCTATAATTGGACAACAGTTAGTATTTAGTTTTACTGAAGGACAAAGGACCACTGTTCTGATGTTTGCTTTGTTGCTGCTAAATTGTCTTATGTAACAGTGATGCTAATGAGGAACGTAAACTGAATCAGGAGGGTCCAGGTGTTGTTGTTCAGTCACTAAGTCGTGTCCAACTCTTTGCAACCCTATGGACTGCAGCATGCGAGGCTTCTCTGTCGTTCACCACCTCCCTGAGTTTGCTCAAACTCACGTCCGTTGAGTCGGTAATGCCATCCAGCCATCTCATCCTCTGTCATCCCCTTCTCCTCTTGTCTTCAATCTTTCCCAGCATCAGGGTCTTTTCCAATGAGTTGGCTCTTCGCATCACATGGCCAAAGTATTGGAGCTTCAGCATCAGTCCTTCCAATGAATATTCAGGGTAGATTTCCTTTAGGATTGACTGGTTTGATCTCCTTGCTGTTCAAGGGACTCTCAGAGTCTTCTCCAACACCACAATTTGAAAGCATCAATTCTTCAGTGCTCAGCTTTCTTTATGGTCCAACTCTCACATCTGTACATGACTACTGCAAAAACCAAAGCTTTGACTATATGGGCCTTTGTCAGCAAAGTGATACCTCTGCTTTTTAATACGCTGTCTAGGTTTATCATAGCTTTTCTTCCAAGGAGCACAGACGTCTGCCTACCCAAAGCAATCTATAGATTCAATGCAATCCCTATCAAGCTATCAATGGTATTTTTCACAGAACTAGAACAAATCATTTCACAGTTTGTATGGAAATATAAGAAACCTCGAATAGCTAAAACAATCTTGAGAAAGAAGAATGGAACTGGAGGAATCAACCTGCCTGACTTCAAGCTCTACTGCAAAGCCACAGTCATCAAGACAGTGTGGTACTGGCCCAAAGATAGAAATATAGATCAATGGAACAAAATAGAAAGCCCAGAGATAAACCCACGCACCTATGGACACCTCATCTTCGACAAAGGAGGCAAGAGCATACAATGGAGAAAAGACAATCTCTTTAACAAGTGGTGCTGGGAAAACTGGTCAACCACTTGTAAAAGAATGAAACTAGAACACTTCCTAACACCATACACAAAAATAAACTCAAAATGGATTAAAGATCTAAACGTAAGACCAGAAACTATAAAACTCCTAGAGGAAAACATAGGCAAAACACTCTCCGACATAAATCACAGCAGGATCCTCCATGACCCACCTCCCAGAATATTGGAAATAAAAGCAAAAATAAACAAATGGGACCTAATTAAAATTAAAAGCTTTTTCACAACAAAGGAAACTAGGAGCAAGGTGAAAAGACAGCCTTCAGAATGGGAGAAAATAATAGCAAACGAAGCAACAGACAAACAATTAATCTCAAAAATATACAAGCAACTCCTGCAGCTGAATTCCAGAAAACTAAACGACCCAATCAAAAAATGGGCCAAAGAACTAAACAGACATTTCCCCAAAGAAGACATACAGATGGCTAACAAACACATGAAAAGATGCTCAACATCACTCATTATTAGAGAAATGCAAATCAAAACCACAATGAGGTACCATTACACACCAGTCAGAATGGCTGCTATCCAAAAGTCTACAAGGAATAAATGTTGGAGAGGGTGTGGAGAAAAGGGAACCCTCTTACACTGTTGGTGGGAATGCAAACTAGTACAGCCACTATGGAGAACAGTGTGGAGATTCCTTAAAAAACTGGGAAAAGAACTGCCATATGACCCAGCAATCCCACTGCTGGGCATACACACCGAGGAAACCAGAATTGAAAGAGACGCATGTACCCCAGTGTTCATCACAGCACTGTTTACAATAGCCAGGACATGGAAGCAACCTAGATGTCCATCAGCAGACGAATGGATAAGGAAGCTGTGGTACATATACACAATGGAATATTACTCAGCCATTAAAAAAATACATTTGAATCGGTTCTATTGAGATGGATGAAACTGGAGCCCATTATACAGAGTGAAGTAAGCCAGAAAGAAAAGCACCAATACAGTATACTAATGCATATATATGGAATTTGAAAGATGGTAACGGTAACCCTATATGTGAGACAGAATAAGAGACACAGATGCATAGAACAGTCTTGTGGACTCTGAGGAAGAAGGTGAGGGTGGGACGTTCTGGGACAATAGCATTGAAACATGTATATTATCATATGTGAAGCAGAACACCATTCCATGTTCTATGCATAAGACAAATGCTCAGGGCTGGGGCATTGGGATGACCCAGAGGGATGGGATGGGGAGGGAGGTGGGAGGAGGGTTCAGGATGGGGAGCACATGTGAACCCATGGCTGATTCATGTCAATGTATGGCAAAATCTACTACAATATTGTAAAGTAATTAGCCCCCAACTAAAATAAATAAATTTATTAAAAAAAAAAAAAGATTGACTGATTTGATCTCCTTGCAGTACAAGGGACTCTCAAGAGTCGTCTCCAACACTACAGTTCAAAAGCATTAATTCTTTGGTGCTCAGCCTTCTTTATGGTCCAACTCTCACATCCATACTTGAACACTGGAAAAACCATAGCTTTGACTAGATGGACCTTTGTTGGCAAAGTAATGTCTCTGCTTTTTAATATGCTATCTAGGTTGATCATAGCTTTTCTTCCCAGGAGCAAGCGTCTTTTAATTTCATGGCTGCAGTCACCATCTGCAGTGATTTTGGAACCCAAGAAAATAGTGTCTGTCACTGCTTCCATTGTTTCCACATCTATTTGCCATGAAGTGATGGGACCAGATGCTGTGATTTTAGTTTTTTGAAGGTTAAGTTTTAAGCCAGCTTTTTCACTCTCCTCTTTCACTTTCATCAAGAGGCTCTTCAGTTCTTCTTCGCTTTCTGCCATAAGGGTGGTGTCATCTGTTTTATCTGAGGTTATTGACATTTATCCATGCAATCTTGATTCCAGCTTGTGCTTCATCCAGCTCTGCATTTCGTATGATGTATTCTGCATATAAGTTAAATAAGCAGGATGACAATATATATCCTTGACATACTCCTTTCACAGTTTGGAACCAGTCCGTTGTTCTATCTCTGATTTCTAACTGTTGCTTCTTGACCTGCACACAGATTTCTTAGGAGGCAGGTAAGGTGGTCTAGTATTTCCATCTCTTGAAGAATTTTCCACAGTTTGTTGTGATCTACCCAGGCAAAATTTTGGCATAATCTGCCAGATTCCTGCTCCAGCTGGTCCAGGGGTTCCCTCAGGAAGGACGGCGTTGGGGAGCGAATGAGAAGACACAGCGAGTCTCGGTGTTTCCAAGTGTCTCCTGACTTCATTGTTTTTAAGACAGCTTTTATGTTTTTCGTGGTTCATAGAAACAAATGTAAAGCATAGAGTCATGCCAGATCAGCTTAATGGGTCAACAGTGCTGACCCTGACCGACAGCGTTTGCATATCTTCGTTCATTTTGTTTACATCATCTTCCGGCCTGGGGGCCTGCTAGCATCTTGTGACTCTTTATTGATAAGGGTTGATCAGCCAGAACACTTTTGTATCAGGCACAGCAGGAAAGAATTCATCAACAGAAAGTTTCAAGGTAAAGCCTGTTTTCGGTAATCTATCCTATGCCTTGAGCTTAACAGAAAAGAATGTGGTTCCATAAAGTCATAGAACAGCAAGCTGAAACAATGTAGCACAAAGGTCAACTCTTAGCAAAATCACCAGCTGAATTAACAATGGTCTTATTATATGTATTAAACTTTTATTAAACTTTTATTTATATAAATCTCTAACTATTATGTTTTTATTATATAGGCTAAATACGTTAAGAGTAAAAAGCATAATGAGTAAATATAGACTAAGTAACAGTTTTATAAAGCAACATTTCTTATATTTCTTAATAAGCCTTTCTTTCCTACAAAGGGCTCTGTGCCCATTGGGGCTTTTTGTGTGGAGGCTCTCAATGCTGTTTTGTTGTAAAGGAGCAGTCAAGCACATTAGCTCCAAAAGCACAGGCACACTTGTTAAACAAACTAATATGCCAGCAAGAGGAATTTGGATTAGTATACTCTATATCCTAGATAATTTTATTAGGGTGCTACCGCTCAGGGGCCTTGTCGATTGAGTTTTCATATTGATCTATTTTCGAAGAGAATCAGGAAAAGCCTTTTTTCTAAGTCACAGAAAATAAGAAGAGGTTTATTGTAGCAAACATCAGAAAGACAGGTATCATCTTTAAGGTGAGTGCTGAGGCAGCCTTCCGAGAATCCCTGAGGCCTGAGAAGCCGTGCTCGATCAGTCCTTTTCCTCATGACTCTGTCATGGGTGGGATCTTGTGAGCTGGCTCCCGGCAGTAATCAGCAAAGCAGTCGATGTTTTTTCTGGGATTCTCTTGCTTTTTCTATGATCCAACAGATATTGGCAATTTGATCTTTGGTTCTTCTGCCTTTTCTAAGACCATCTTGAACATCTGGAAGTTGATGGTTCACATATTGTTGAAGCCTGTCTTAGAGAATTTTGAGCATTACTTTGCTAGTGTGTGAGATGAGTGCAATTGTGCAGTCGTTTGAACATTCTTTGGCATTGCCCTTCTTTGGGATAGGAATCAAAACTGACCTTTTCCCGTCCTGTGGCCACTGCTGTTTTCCAAATTTGCTGGCACATTGAGTGCAGCACTTTCGCAGCATCATCTTTTAGGATTTGAAATAGCTCAACTGGAATTCCATCACCTCCACTAGCTTTGTCTGTAGTGATGCTTCCTAAAGCCCACTTGACTTCACATTCCAGGATGTCTGGCTCTAGGTGAGTGATCACACCATCGTGGTTATCTGGGCAGTGAAGATCTTTTTTGTATAGTTCTTCTGTGTATTATTGCCACCTCTTAATATCTTCTGCTTCTCTTAGGTCCATACCATTTCTGTCCTTTATTGTGCTCATCTTTTCATGAAATGTTCCCTTGGTATCTCCTTTTTTTTTTTTTTTTGAATAGATCTCTAGTCTTTTCCATTCTATTGTTTTCTTCTATTTCTTTGCATTGATCACTGAGGAAGGCTTTCTTATCTCTCCTTGCTATTCTTTGGAACTCTGCATTCAGATAGATATAGCTTTCCTTTTCTCCTTTGCTTTTTACTTCTCTTCTTTTCTCAGCTATTTGTAGGACCTCCTCAGACAGCCATTTTGCCTTTTTGCATTTCTTTTTCTTGGGGATGGTCTTGATCATAGCCTCCTGTACAATGTCACGAACCTCCGTCAGTAGTTCTTCAGGCACTCTGTCTGTCAGATCTTATCCCTTAAATCTATATCTCACTTCCACTGTATAATCATAAGGGATTTGATTTAGGTCATACCTGAATGGTCTAGTGGTTTTCTCTATTTTCTTCAGTTTAAGCCTGAATTTGGCAATAAGGAGTTCATGATCTGAGCCACAGTCAGTTCCTGGTCTTGTTTTTGTTAACTGTATAGAGCTTCTCCATCTTTGGCTGCAAAAAATAAAATAATCTGATTTTGGTATTGACCATCTGGTGATGTCCGTGTGTAGAGTCTTGTCTTGTGCTGTTGGAAGACAGCGTTTATTATAACTAGTGCATTCTCTTCAAACAGGCTTCATTACTGCCTAATGTTATGCCAGTTCTTTATGTTTCTGCTTGGCTGTTAAATGCCATTGAGATTATGACCCTAAATCTAAACCTTAGAGGAGTAGTTTTCAGAGTGAGGCAGTATTACCAGGAACCTTTTAGAAATGCAGATTATCAGACTCCACTCCACGTATACTGAATCAGGAACCTTGAGAATGGGGCAAGTAAACTGTTCCAACAAACCTTCAGGGACCTTCTGCTAAAGACCCTGATGCTGGGCAAGATTGAAGGCAGGAGGAGAAGGGGATGACAGAGGATGAGATGGTTGGATGGCATCACTGACTCAATGGACATGAGTTTGAGTAAGCTCTGGGAGTTGGTAATGAACAGGGAAGCCTGGTGTGCTGCAGTCCATGGGGTCACAATGAGTTGGATATGACTGAGCGACTGAACTGAACTGAGGGACCTTCTGATGCTCACTGAAGTCTAAGACACACTGCTCTAGAGATTAGTACCCTATTCTGTCCTATAGGGCACATTCACTCTGAATCTGTAGCTTTCATATTCCTTCCCACACAGCAGCTCCACATCCTGTCTCAAGTCCTTCAGGAAGCTGGCCTCTTAGCAGTAGTTTTGGGATTGATTCTTACTGATTTATTATTGCTAGAATTATTTACTGATTTGAAATCTTTGCACTGCCAGTATCATGTTAAAAGGTCCATGAAAGGTGGAAGTGGAACCCAGAAGCCAATAATGTTGGGTCCTATGTGTAGCATCCCTGTGTTGGGCTGGTAAAATACTGTAATGAAATAGATCCTAAAGATTCTAAAGCTTGAGAGCATGACCTAGTAGGCATGAAGGATATACAGGAATAAACTTCTGAAAATAAGAATACACTGTCCCACTGTGGGCCTGCTGTCTGCTTGGTAAATCTGAGCGCTAGAAGTGTTTACCCAGCCAAGCAGTAAAGAGAAAAAGCAAAACCTAACCTGGTTTGGTCCCTGGTTCCTCAAACCTTTTTACCCTGGATTCCTGGAGACTAATTGCCTTGAGAAAACAGACAGAAATAAGACCATCAAGGATAAAAAGACTTCCCAGCTCCTGCTCTCTACTTCCCCCTACTCATGGTCCCAGTGATTGGCTGTGAGCCCCAGAGGCTCTTGAGGGATTTGAGGTGCCTGAGAGGACAGTGACATTATAACAGTGACTGGGTGTCCAAGGACAAGTCTTTCCACTTCTGTGGATGTGAATCTGCAAAAATGAGAGGCCTGAAAGGGCTACTCCAGTATTCTTTGACTACTTACATGGTGACAGGATTGGTCTTCCCAATTTAATTTTCAGTAAAACTGTTGCCTGAGACCATCTTCCATGCAGAAGAAAATTGGTAGTTCAAACTGGCACATGTTGGCCAAGTAGATGCATTAATTCTCTATTGCTGCTTTCATAAATTATCCCATAATGTACAGCTTACAACAACATATTATTTCATAGTTTATGAGAGTCAGGAATCTGAGAATGGATTAATTGGCCAGTTCTGGCTCTGGGTCTCTCATGAGATTGTAGTCAAAATGTTTGATGTCTTGATTGGGCTTGAGGATCTGCTTTCAAACTTACTCATGCTGGCAGGAGGCTTCAGTTTGTTGCTCCATGGGCCTCTTCTCAAGACTGCTCACATGGGGCAGCTGTCTTCCCCCTGAGTAGATGATCTGATGAGGAAAAATAAGTAACTAGGACAGCGTCATTGGCACCCTAATCTCCAAAGTGACATACCCTCAATTCTGGTGTATTCTATTGGTCATACAGGCCAACTCTAGTGCAAAGTGGGAGAGGACTGCCCAAGGGGGTGAACACGGGGAGACAGGGACCATTGGGGAGCATCTTGGAGGCTGGTTACGACTGCGGACCATGTAATTGCTTTTGGATTCCGTCACAGATTATGATTGGTTTAGCTCTTAATAACAGCTGTGAACTGTGAATGTAGACCCAGCAGGAACTGGTCGAGAACCAAAATCCTTTTGCTGATTGTAATGCCTTTGAATCTATTCTAGGTACTGCTTTTGGATGTTTTGTTTATACACTACTGTAACAGCATGAGCCAGTCATATGTGCACGTACATATGCCTGAAAGTAGCAGCCTACAGGAGCTCACCAGCCAAAGAGACTTTGCTAATTGTTTTTTATTTACCCTTTTGGGCCCGACCTATTCCCTCCAGTTGAGCTCCATTTTTCCAGGGTGCTTAAGCATATTTGATAATTTCTCACAAACCAACAAGCATTTTCTGAGTCCTTGTCTGATAGTCTTGCTGAGCAGAGACACAGAGCTCCACACATTTCCAGTGGGCCTGACTTTTGGTGATGTGGAATCTACAACTTTCCTTACAACTAACTAGCTCACTACTTCCTGCTTCTTCAACTAGCTTCTTGAAGTCAATTTTTATAGTAGATCTGCTCCATCATGAAAGTAATTTTTTTTGTGATTATTTTCCAAAAGCACTTTACTATTATTTTGAGGGGAGAGTTTATTAAGTGAAGACATTGCTTTGTCACTTAATTGTTTATTTTTCTCACATTTAAGTAAATGATGATGTTAAAGCCGAGGTCCATACCCTCAGCTATGTGCCCTTCAATTCACAGAGGAAGAACTCAGGCAGTGGTTAAATGCCTCATTTAGGATCAAATCCTGATCCTGCCATTTACCACAAGTGAGACCTTGAAAAAGACACTTAACTCCTCAGTGCCTCAGGCTCCTCACCTGTAAAATGGAAACACTAGCACCACCTAGCCCGTAAGCAGTATCTGGGTCACAGGAAACACTATAAAAGTTAGCTCCTATTGTTGTTTAACACTGGCTGCTCTCTTTGAGGTCTCTGGGTGGCAGAGGTGCAGCTCAGGGTAGGAAGTTACATACTAGAACTGCTGTGACCCCAGGAATGCTTCTTGGCTTAGGCTATTTGCAAGTCTTCCTTTTTCCCTTGCTGCAGCTCCAGGGACTTGGCCTGCTTCCTTTTTTTTTTTTAAATTTCTAGAATTTTTCAAAAGTCTTCATCATTGCATTTTATTTACTCATTTTAAAATTTATTTTATTGAAATGTAGTTGATTTACAATGGTGTCTTAATTTCTGCTATCAGTTCAGTTCAGTCACTCAGTCATGTCCGACTCTTTGCTACCCCATGAATCGCAGCACGCCAGGCCTCCCTGTCTATCACCAGCTCCCGGAGTTTACCCAAACTCATGTCCATCGATTCGGTGATGCCATCCAGCCATTTCATCCTCTGTTGTCCCCTTTTCCTCCTGCCCCCAATCCTTCCCAGCATCAGGGTCTTTTCCAATGAGTCAACTCTTCGCATGAGGTGGCCAGAGTATTGGAGTTTCAGCTTCAACATTAGTCCTTCAAATGAACACCCAGGGCTGATCTCCTTTAGGATGGACTGGTTGAATCTCCTTGCAGTCCAAGGGACTCTCAAGAGTCTTCTCCAACACCACAGTTCAGAAGCATCAATTCTTCGGCACTCAGCTTTTCTACTATACAGAAATGTAATTCAGTTATACATATGTACACATACATTTGTATATATATGTATACACATTTTTCATATTCTTTCTGATTATGGTTTATCACAGGATATTGAATATAGTTTGCTGTGCTATATAGTAGGAGCTTGTTGTCTATCCATTCTATATATACCAGTTTGCATCTACTAATCCCAAACTCCCATTCAATTACTCTCTTCCCACCTGCCCTCCCTTCCTTTCCTTCAATTCTCCAATTGCTTTGTCTCTTAGGATTCCTTTCCACTCGTGACCAAGGCTTCCCACCTCTTTGTTGTCTTGGAGGCCAGGCACATGATTTCTGCTCATTTTACAATTTCTTTGGTAACCACTGCAGGAAAACAGTCCCACATCTGGGAGAAGGTAGTAAGCCAAAGAAATCCCCCTGAATTCTTATGAGATGAGAGTCTGCCTTGTTGTAGCTTGGCTTCATGTGTGATGATCCCTAGGAGTTCAGCAATCTCATCTCTTCTCTTTCCTAAGGAGGAATGCCAGACCCTCTCCTCATCTCCTCCTCCTTCTCTCTGGGTCTTCCTGACTCCTTTCTGCCTGAAGGCACTGCTTCTAGATTTACAGACCTAAAATATTCAAGTAGGGAACAAGGGACAGAAGCTAGATCATTTGTTTATTAGAAGTATATGTTGAGTGTTATATGCTGGGCACATTTCTAGGTGTTACTCACTTGTCTGTTTTGCATTTGGGGCTGCAACATCCAGATCTGCAGCTTATTGGCCACTGCATTAGGTTTCATGACACTTAGCATCCTTCCAAAGAACCCTGGAAACCAGAGTCATACCTGGATTTATACTGATCTCAGTTTAGGAACTGGTGTTTAAATTAGCAATCAATGATGTGCTCTTAAATGTAAAAAAGAAAAAAAGCAAAGCTATCAGGAAGCCCCTGGGAACCCTGACAGATAAAGTTTCCGTTTTATTAATACCTGCTATTTTATTTTTACTAAAGGAGCTTCTTTCCTCTCTAATTAACTGTTGAGCATCTCAAATACATGCAAACATACAAAGAAATTTATTGTAGGCCTGACAAATACCACTGTTGCTGTGATAAGCACTGAATCAAAGTTGTTTCAACACAGATGTTCCCACTTGATAAAGAGGCACTTAAAATAATGAATTGGAACATCTAGAAAGCTTACATGTTTGGCATCAGTTTTATTTATAAAGTATTAGGAGAACAAATATTTTCTATTAAATCATAGCTAACTGCTTCTCCCTTCATAAAGAGGCTTTTATCTGAGATGCTTAGTGCATTTAATGGATACTAAGATATAAAATGCTCTTATAAAATGATGCTAAATGACAGCTATGATCTCTCTTTTGAACAGGGAAGAATGGAGTCACCAAGGAAAAAAGGCAACTTCCCTGTGTTTTCATAATCATAGAAGTTCTTTCACATTAAGCATCTACCATGTGTCCGGCACACTATTAACATGCTTCATGTATATTCCCATTTGATTCCCTAAAAGGTCCATGAATCGGTTCAACAATTGAGACTAAGAGAGGTTAGGTAACTTCTTCAAAGTGTTACAGTAACTTACCAAGCTCTCCCACTGTGCTATATGTGGTCAATTAGAGGCAAACACAGAACTGAAACTTTCTTGGCACCTAAGCCTATGGTTCTTTACCTAATTATTTTAGCATGTTTTAAAGCCTCCAATTTCCTAGAATAATGAATTATCCACCAGTATGAATATGCTGACTAAATCTGAGTCAGGGCCTGATTTCTGAGTCAGGGCCTAATTTTTTTTAATAAATTTATTTTTAATTGAAGGATAATTGTTTCATAATATTGTGTTGGCCTCTGTCGTACATCTACATGAGTCAAGCATAGGTTTACCTATGTCCCCACCCTCTTGAACCTCCCTCCCACCTCCCATCCTTTCCCCCCACCAGATTTTTACAGAGCCCTGGTTTGAGTTCCCTGAGTCATACAGCTAACTCCCATTGGTTGGTTATCTATGTTACATGTGGTAGTGTATATGCTTCCATGTTAGTCTCCATTTGTCCCACCCTCTCCTTCCTCCCCACTGCCTGTCTCCATAAGTCTGTTCTCTATGTCTTTATCTCCATTGTTAGAGCCTGAATTCTGAGTCAGGACTGCTGCCTATGTGAAGAACTATCCTGCCCCTGTGGGTAGGATGAACTTTCTGTAGCCGCACAGAATCTCCTGGGTAAGGCTATCTGTGACACAGTGGAGAAAAGCAAGGACCAGCATGAATCCTGTATTTGGGGTGGGGAGATGGGGGGAAATGATGCATATATGATATTGTGACAGTCTTGCTAGCAATCTTTAGCCTGAGGTGGTAGCGTAAATTATATCACACTCAAAAAACCCAAATCCACTAATGGCAATGTGTATTGTTAATATAGAAAGTTAATTGTTAATATAGAAAGTTCATGAACAGAAAAAACAGACGTATAGCATGGGACAGCCCTCCATTCTCCTTACATCTAAAACTGATGTATCAGAAGGGTCAGTGCTGTCCTTCACTGAAGGGACAACATCCTAACAAGATGAATCTGCGGTGGAAATCTCGTGCCCCTTCCTATTCCATCCTTGAAAAGTTTGAAAGCTAGAAAAAGACACACTCGAAAACTAACATGGAAGAGACTTGACAGAGAGGGAATCAAGGTATGTAAAGGGCTGTGTTCTTATTGTGTCCTCACATGGTGAAAGGGGCAAGGGAGTGCTCTGGGATCTCTTTTTAGTTCAGTTCAGTCGCTCAGTCGTGTCCGACTCTTTGCGACCCCATGAATTGCAGCACGCCAGGCCTTTCTGTCCATCACCAGCTCCTGGAGTCTACCCAAACCCATGTCCATCAAGTCAGTGATGCCATCCAACCATCTCATCCTCTGTCGTCCCCTTATCCTCCTGCCCCCAATCCTACCCAGCATTAGGGTCTTTTCCAATGAGTCAACTCTTCGCATGAGGTGGCCGAAGTATTGGAGTTTCAGCTTCAACATCAGTCCTTCCAATGAACACCCAGGATTGATCTCCTTTAGGATGGATTGATTGGATCTCCTTGCAGTCCAAGGGACTCTCAAGAGTCTTCTCCAACACCACAGTTCAAAAGCATCAATTCTGCGGCACTCCGCTTTCTTCACCGTCCAACTCTCACATCCATACATGACTACTGGAAAAACCATAGCCTTGACTAGACGGACTTTTGTTGACAAAGTAATGTCTCTGCTTTTAAATATGCTATCTAGGTTGGCCATGACCTTCCTTCCAAGGAGTAAGCGTCTTTTAATTTCATGGCTGCAATCACCATCAGCAGCAATTTTGGAGCCCAAAAAATAAAGTCTGACACTGTTTCCACTGTTTCCCCATCTATTTCCCATGAAGTGATGGGACCAGATGCCATGATCTTACTTTTCTGAACGTTGAGCTTTAAGCCAACTTTTTCACTCTCCTCTTTCACTTCCATCAAGAGGCTCTTTAGTTCTTCTTCACTTTCTGCCTTAAGGGTGGTGTCATCTGCATATCTGAGGTTATTGATATTTCTCCCGGCAATCTTGATTCCAGCTTGTGTTTCTTCCAGCCCAGCGTTTCTCATGATGTACTCTGCATATAAGTTAAATAAGCAGGGTGACAATATACAGCCTTGACGTACTCCTTTTCCTATTTGGAACCAGTCTGTTGTTCCATGTCCAGTTCTAAGTGTTGCTTCCTGACCTGCATACAGGTTTCTCAAGAGACAGGTCAGATGGTCTGGTATTCCCATCTCTTTCAGAATTTTCCACAATTTATTGTGATCCACACAGATCTCTTTTATAAGGGCACTAATTTCATTCATGAGGGCTCCATCCTCATGACCTAAGCACTTCCCAGTGGCCTCTTTGAAGTTTACACTAGGTCATGTCTGACTCTTGCAACCCCATGGATTGCAGCCCAGCAGCCTCCTCTGTCCATGGGATTTCCCAGGCAAGAATGCTGGAGTGGATTGCCATTTCTTTCTCCAGAGGATCTTCCTCACCCAGGGTTGGAGTCCTGGTCTCCTGCATTGACAGGTGGATTATTTACTGACTGAACCATCAGGGGAGCCCCTTTAGTGGGGCACAAATACTCAGTCTGGAGAAGGGAATGGCAATCCACTCCACTGTTCTTGCCTAGAGAATCCCATGGACAGAGGAGTGCCGGAGTCCAGCTCCAGCAGCCAGGGAATCGCCCTGAAGGGATGAATGGGGTCTGCAAATGATGCAGCCTCTCACTCATTTGGACTGCATGTTTATTTTAAGCATCAGGTTTTCTTTTATACTTTTACAAAAGCGTTAGGTCGGAGGTATGACATCTTCAGTTTCCCCTCACCCAGATTTACTGTCTCCATAAATCATTGTTGTCCTTCAGAGTTCCCTCTTAAGTGTCCTTGTGATAACATTGTAACTCATGTTTGTCTCTGGGCTGTATACCACATTCCTCAGTTTATTTCTTATCTTTCTGAATCCTGCTTGAGCTCAGTAACTCCTAAAAAGACTTCTAGCTATTAGTATCTCTAAAATTCGTAGTCTCTATAAGCTATAGTAAAATACTACAACATACCTTAAACTTTTAGCTTCTAACTATTTTTAATTATTCCTAACCCCTAAACTCAGCAAACTTCTTTTGCCATAAACATTCCCCTTACAGGCAGGTTTCAGATAACAATGTTTCCCATGGTCTCAAGCTGCAGCCTATGTGCTCATCCTGGAACATTCTTTGTAAAGATCCTTGAACAAATGTCAATAGTTAACTTTATGGATTATAACATTCTTTCCAGCCAACTCAACCAGAGGAAGGAAAGGACAAGTCAGAATCACAAGACCTAACTCCTTCATCCCGGGACATTGCCTGCGGGATGAGGAGAGGGGGTTGGGGCCATGCCTCCATTTTGTCAGTAATGCCTGTCCCGGCTCCCGACAGAGGAGCCTGGCGGGCTGCAGTCCATGGGGTCGTGAAGAGTCGGACATGACTGAATGACTAACACAACTAACACATACACACTCAGTCTATAGTAACAGCTTGATGAGGAGGTACAAGGACTGAGAACGTGAAGAGAGGATGGTAAGCATGGAGCAACAGTATTTGGTTGTGTTTGGAACAAGTTTTATACGTGACCTTTGTGAATTGCAACCCCTAGAGTGATGTCACACACACACTGCTGCAACCCCTTTTTACCACTGTGGGTTTCATAACATGTCTGGATATTGAAGCCCTAAGTTAGGTCCTTAGATCACTCGGATACAAAAATCCTGATGACTTCTTGTTCTGTCTTCCAGTCTACTCCACAGTATGCTCGATGAGGATCACACCTGTCAATCTTGTGTTCCTCCATGGCTCTTGGCACTATGCCCCTCACCTCTGCAAAGAGAGCAGGCACTCAGCTATTTGTTGGATCACATACAATTCTAGAAAGAGATTATCATTTATTTAATTTTTAAAAGGCAGAATAGAGGTGGTTCAGTGTCAGTTCACCCTTTCTGATACACCTTGACATACACTGAATTGACAGGGTGACTACAGACAATGGAGAGAGACATGTCCAGAGTGACTCAAGTCATTAATGAGTTTAGTAGTTGGGGCCACCATGGAGTACAGAATCTAGGGCTGTGATGGTACGTTAAAATGTCCTTTGTTGTGGAGGCATTTTGGCTTCATCAGCAGACCTTGAAGTTAGCTAGATTGCTGGGAGCTCAGAAACTTTCCCTGCTTTGCAGCTTCCTCTTATGGGTTGAATGACATCTGCCAAAAATTCAATGTCAAAGTCCTAAGCCTCAGGACCTCAGAGTGTGACCGTACTTGGAAACAGTGTTGTTGCAGATGTAATTAGTACAAATGAGGCCATATTGGGGCAGGGTGGCCCCTAATTCATTATGATTGTTGTCTTTATAAAACTATTGTAAAGTAATTATCCTCCAACTAAAATAAATTAATTAATTTAAAAAAAGGGGGAAATTTGGACACATACAGCACTCTGTGAAGACAAAGGCAGAGATCAGGATGACACTTGTACAAGCCAAAGAATATCAAGCATTGCTAGCAAACGACTAGAAACTAGAGGGGAAGCCTGGAACAGATTCTTCCTCACAGCTGTCAGAAGGAACAGTTTTTAATATCAGAATGCTAGCCTCCAGGGCTGTAAGACAATAAATTGCTGCTGTTTAAGCTACTCAGCTTGTGATGCTTTGTTCCAGCAGCTCTAGCAAATGAACACACGAACCAAGAGTGGCCCCAGCTCTAATAAGGTGCCACGTTGAGGGGACCTCTCTTGTGCACGCACAGTGGCAGCTGACATCACCTGCCCCCCTGGCCTTTGTTCGTTCAGAGCAACGTTTGCAGGATATAGTTAAGGTCTCAATTAGGAAGTAGACGTGTGTTGTGTTTAGTCGCTCAGTTGTGTCCGACTCTGTGACCCCATGAACTATTAGCCTGCCAGGCTCCTCTGTCCATGGATATTCTCCAGGCAAGAATCCTGGAGTGGGTTGCCATTTCCTTCTCCAAACCAAAAAAGTCTCCAAACTCAACTAAATGTCCAGAGAGGCAAAAGCACCATCTGCTGAGAACCATGAATCTAAATGGGGGTGGGGGGTGGGGATGGGAAATGTGCTTCAAAAGCATTGATTTTTTTATTCCTTTTGAGAGAAATGAAGACATACCATGGTTGGTTTCTAGTTACCAAGAGCAAGGTACCTTACTTAAAGGAGGAAACTGGGCAAGTCAGGAAAGAGCACAGAGTATCCCAATGTGTGCCCCTCGGGTTTCTTAGCATTATTTCTTGTTCCTGATTTACTGACAGTCATTGAAATGTTAACCCTGTGGAACTCATAATCAGGCTTGCAAAAGCTTCTAGTTTCATCCGCACTAAACTTATGTATCTGATTTTACCCACTGGGAAAGGAAGTTGGGTCATGTCCCATTTGAGATTCATGTTAGAGACTCAGATACCCTCCCTCCTGCCTACGGCCAGAATGCCATTCTGTGCTCTTGCAGCTCCCTTCCTGGGGTCCCCCAGGAGCCAAGGCTGCTTACATAGTCGGGTGCACCAGTCTGGTTTATTGTTTCCTCCAGGTGGAGAAACCTGCTCTCTGGCTGTTGCTGTGCTGTCCTCACCTCCTGCTTTGCCAGGGAGGGTCCTACTCAACAACCCCTTTTTATTCTTGACTCAAAAGGATGAGCCTCTCTCCTTTAGTGCTGCATTCACCTCTGCCCCCCCCCCCAGCACCCTTGGGACTGGTCTCCCAGAACTTTAAGCCAATAGGGCTATCAGCTCACACTCAATCAGAGACATTTTCCCAAGCCACAGCTCCAGTGGCAGGTCTAGTTACACACTGAGGCTGGACCTTGCTCCCCTTTCCACTATAAGGAGGATGCTCTCCCCATGTCCAAAGAGCTGTCCGTCCATTCCTCTTGCTGCCTGCGTGGTGGGGCTGGTACTCAGATGCTTCTTTGATGATAGCACTCCTAACATCCATAGCTGCTGCTGGCCCTCTCCCTTCACAGCAGAGAAAACAGGCAACCTCAGACACTCGCCAGTGCTGGCCAGGGTGCACTGGTGGGGTTCATGAGTTTGGGAACAGTTTCCAAGTCCCTCTATTCTTGTTCCCACCCAGGATGACTCATTTCTCAGAATACCCAACTGGAGACTCCTCAATAAGCAAGTGCAAAAGTAAAGCAGTGTGATGCTGATATACTTGGTGAGCTCTGGGCTATTTAGTCTTACTAAACCTTGTGTTCAGTTAGTCCACTGACCTTCTCTTAGCACCTATTATGTGTTAGATCCTGATCTAGTAGTGAACAAGACTGACAAGCTCCCTGTCTTCATGAGCTTACACCCTAATGGGAGAGAGAGGCCATATACAAATCAGCACATCAATAAAAAATGATTTCAGAGTGTAATATGTGCCTAAAGGAAGTCAACAAGGTAATGGATGGAGTGTGACTGAGAGGGTAGCTACTTTAGGGAGGGGCTTTAGGGAATCACCTCTGAGGAGGTGACATTTCATCTAACACCTGAAGGACTGTGAGTTCCCAGCAGTGCAAAGAGCTGGGGAAGAGTTCCAGGCACAGGGAACAGCCCGTGGTAAGACTGTGACACTTGAACAAACTTGGCCAGTTTGAGAATACTACAGGGACCATTGAGGGAGTCGGGTGCCACGAGATGGGGCTGGACAGGTGGGCAGGGCTCAGATCATGGAGGACTTTGAAAGCCAAAAAAAAGAGTTTGAGTTTAAGAGCAGGGAGGCCCCTGAAAGGATTTAAGCAGGAAACAGCATGATCTGATCCACATTTTATAAAGACCACACTGGCTACTGTGTTGGAATGCAGTGCAGGAAGAAGACTGGAAGCAGAGAGATAGATTATATGGCAGACAAGGCTCAAGGTGATGGGTATGTGAAATAGGGTGATGGGTACAGAAATGGAGGAAAGTGGATGTATGTGAGGTACATTTTTGACAGAATCAACAGAATTTCATAATCAACAAAATTTGATACAAGGAGAGAGAAGAATGTGAACTGGTTGGATGATGATATTTGTTAAGATGTGGAGGGGAGGAATGTATCTGGGGTGTTTGGAACATTCTAAGTAGACATAATGTTTACATCATAAATTTACAAGATAAATTTACATCTTGTGAAATATGGCATCATAATCAGCATTTCTAGGATAATCTTTACTACTTTGAATAACTGTAAATCTTCTGGAAAAGTGAAATTATCCTCTGAGCATGAGCTAATTTGTTGTTGATGTGAAGTCATCCCTGAAGGTGGGGTGTCTTTTACATGAGCACCCACTCATCAGTGCAGACACCTTTATCAGCAGTGGCAGGAGCTGAGCATAGAGAGAAATGGTGATTGCAACCAATGATAAATCGGAGTTTATCTTGGTAAGTTTAAAAATCGCCCCCCATTTCACTTTAGAAAGTGACCTTATTGCTGTTTCATTTATTAATGGGCAACTGTGGGACAAACTAATAAAGTAAGGCTATTAAACTCTTAAGGAAGCACTAAGGTCAATCATTCTGGGTATGCAGACAATCCAGAAATAGAGTCTGCTTGTTTGTGTTAACACAATGATGATTTGTGTTTATAGATTAGAATTGATTGTGTAGTTCCTAATGGCATGTCCAAATAAAAACATCTTTAATCATCCCCAAATCGTGTTTTAGTAGAACAGAGGCTCATAAGCCTAGAAGTTACTTACATTCACCTCTTTGAAGACGGTACTATTCCTTAATTAATTTACATGGGAGAGTGCTGCTTATCTTCATAAAGATGTGCATGTCCTTCATAAACAACATCCAAAGAGGTTCATAAATTATTGCATATAAATATGTAGTATTTTGCTCTATGTAACAACTATAGTCTTAAAATTTTGTGGTTTTTTTTTTTTCTACTGTTTCCTAAATCATGTTTTCATTGTACCATAGAATATTGACACTTAAATGAACTGTGGGTTGAATCACTTTTTAGTAATTCCTGGCTTATCCATTTTGTGAGTTTGTATACTTATGTATTAAGTTTTCTTGAAATTGGTCACAATTATAATTGGCTAGTGACAAATCTTCAACCAGAAAATGTGTCTACCTTTCCTCCTTTGTTATTCTGGAGGGTGTTTTTGTTTTGTGCTCTAAGCCTAGTTTAGTATTTGTTAACAGGACATCTGTTTCTTTATAACACTTATAGATTTTACTTTTGTGATAATGCTTTCTAGCCAGCAAAAAAAAAAGAATTTTAAAAGACCAGAAAGTCATTATATGATATCCTAATGAATAACTCATTAGCTAGTTAATTCATAGCTCATGTAAACTGTTTTCTATCACTTCATAAATTCCACAGTATATCAACTGTCTTTAGTAAGTCTGAGTTCTATTTTTATATTTCTATCATTTGTATAATTCCACCTGATTTCTTTTGAGTCTTGGGTGGCTATTTTTAAGGGCTGAACATAAAAATATTTATCTTTTCTAGATACTATTTCAGTAGAGATAATCTGTGTGAACCAAACTTCTGGGAAATAGATCATCCAAAACGATACAGCCGAGCTTTGTGTGATTCTATTTACTGTACAACCTTAGTTGTTTTACTTCTCTGGGTCGCAATTTTTCCATTTGTGAAATAGGGATAATATCTCACTGAATAAGGAACAAGTAAAATATCCTTTTAATGCTCTGACATAGTATTTGGCACATTTTAAAAGGTGTTACTGGAATTTGTGGGCTGGAAGGGACTAAAGCAAAAAGTGTTACTGTAAGTCACAACCTAAGAGGTGGAAAATGCTTAAGTCTGCAATTGGTTCAAGTCCCCCGTGTCCATGTGTTCTCTTGACTTGAAGCTTTCTGGCATTTCTTAGCCCTTTCTAAGTGCTAGAGGCTTTTTAGAAGTTTTGGCTTAGTACTTTTTGTGATTAGGGTTTAGGTGGGCAGAGATGGATTTTTTATCTTTCCCTTGTATACTCAGTGGGATTCATGAAATTTGAGTTGCCAAGATGTTGGGAGGACCATGAAGTCAAGTTGTTGGAAACACATGGATCCATCTGGAACATTTACAGTGTATGTCAGAAGATTCTTTTCTTTGACTTGTATTTTGATGAATTGTAAACTGAACATAAAACAACACTTGTGTCATTACTGAGGGATAGCTTGTGTCATTTTGGGCAGGAAACAGTCAGTGTGGTGATTAGGGGGCATCTTTCTTTGTCTCCTGTCAGGTCAAACTCTGTGTAATTGACTTAATCTTGAGGTTGTTTTTTCAGATTGTTTTCTAAGTGCTGGCAATAGCTGATTAGGCCATATGTCATCAACTTGCCTTGCTTGGGGCTATTGACATGGTCCTGACCAGTTTCTGTACAAGTTACAGATCCCAAACTCAAACAGAGTTCAGAAAAGAACAAAAGTAAAATTTACTGGGTTCGAAACTGAAAAGTCTAGGGGAATTTTGAATTCCAGTGAGGCCTGATACAAGTGCTAAAACAGCGATGCCCCTCTCTCCACCCTCCTTTGTGGCAAAGATGACCTCAACCACTCCAGGCATCATTCTACCAATAAAAGCAATCTCAACAATTAAAGAGTATCTTCTCTATAAGGCCAAGGCAAGAGTCCCAGGGGCAACTCTCAATTGCTTGAGTCTTGTGTGGCTGAGTTAGGGAGTAGACAGACTGATGGTTAGCACTGGGTCTTGTGTCCAGCTCTGTTCTTGACTCAGGGACATGGGGAGGGGTTTCCAGCCTCACCTAAACCATATAGACCTGTAATGAAATGGAGGTGGAACCTTGCAGGAAAATCAGAAGCACTTATCATGAAGTAGTAGTCTGGGACAGGCAAGAGTCACACACCTGCCTTTCTTTGCAGTAGCCTTTCTTGTGCCAGAAAGGCTGACTCTTGCCTTAGTCCCAGTTGACTCTGTAAAGCACCAAACCAGCTGACTTCATTCCTTAGTCTCCTCAGGAACTGTTAGTAATAATGCTCCATATTAAATTCTATTAAAACAGCGATTTTGAGTATGTAAAATGGTATCATCAGATGGTGATAATTCCTTTCAGAGGTGACTTTTAGCACCTCTATCAACTAGCTTGGAAGACAGAGCTCACTTTTAGTACAGTATTCCTGGCTGGAATCTTCCTCCCGAGGATCTCATTTTATATCCTCATATATTTGCATGTGTTTCTATGTAATATGTATAAGGCTGCAGGCCTTTTTATAAGCTAATTTTTTATTATACCAGTCAAGGTAAAAATTTCTGTATTTCTTGTCTCTCCGCTTACTACATAGTCACTGCTTGTGACTGTTTATCAGAAACTTACAACCAGAGACTGCACGTAAGTTTCAGTATTTCAGTAGCATACTTGGCATGCTTGTGTCTTCCAGCATTTCTGCATTTTGTCAAATGATCTCCAGAGCCTTTGGGAGTGGGGGATGGGGAGGGTGGGCTGAGTTGTTCTCTTACTCAAAGTAAACATATGTATCACACCTCCTTCCTTGGTGTGTGGCGGTGCAAAATCAAGAAAAGGAAACTTAATTTTTTTGTAACCTAGGACACTATCAGTTTCTGAGAACTTTTCCTACTGACCCAGCTGCATATAACCATAGGACAATAATAGGGTTGTTTGAGGATTGAATAAAATGACTAAGAATTGGTAAGATTAAGAGCCTGTCTCTGGAGGTAGACGTTCTTAGTTTACATTCCGGCTTCATCATCCTCTGTATGACCTTGGGCTGGTAATTTGCCTGCATGGGTGCTTCAGGTTCGTTATCTGTTAAATGGGCAAAGCATTGAGTTCATAGATGACAATTAACAAGAGTTAATATATATCAGGCAATTCAAAGAGTTCTAAGAAATTCCCTCTCCCACGCAAATGGCTGATCATGATGTTGACAGCCCTCAGTTGTGAGTTTCCTGTACCCCTGCTCTGTTGGGGTCAAGCTGCCCCTCTTGGCAGCTATGTTGGGCAGGATTCCTTTTAAGACTGCAGCTCCCTCGCGTTCCCAGCACACATTGTTTTGCCCAGCCTTTGAAAGAAGGGTTGCTTGCTCCTAATGCTGCTCTTTATACTCTGCTGTCACACACGGACATCTCCAGCCACAGAATTCCACCTTTGAACTTCTCTGAGGGAGACTCAGCTGCAGGGCGAATGACCCTCAAGCCCCAGCAGACACGTGCCAAGTGCTCCGAGTGACCCCTGGGCTGCCCACCCCCCTAAAGTGAGGGAGAACCACTGCCCTTCCACCTCCACCTCCGCAGGGAAAGAGGCCAGGCCGCCACGACACGGCGCATCACCGCTCTCTCCAGAGCATCTCTGTAACAGGTGGGCTTAGGTGATGTTGCTTTTCTTTACGTTCTGGGGGACAGTTGGCATCTTTTATACTTTTTTCTGCCTTTGTGGCCTCATCCAAAACGTAAAGAGGAAGAATTCAGTTTTAGGATTCTACTTTGCAGTTATTATTGTCATCAACAACCAGAATTCTGTAGAAAAAGAAGCGCTTGACATCTTTCCATTCATTAACTGGTTTCTGAGTGCCATGACTCAGTATCCTCTCCCAAGTCACCTGGCTTCTCTAAGTCTTGGTTTCCTCACTTATAAACTGGGGTTGATATCACTTGCTCTGTGCAAGGTCCAGTGAGGTAATGTATGCAAAACTCTTGGTAAACTAAAAAGTGCTTTATATATGTAATGAATTGAGATAAAATTTTGCTTAGCTAGAGCCTTATGATTGATTGTCTGCGTATGCTGTGCTTAATAACCATTCATCTGTGTTTTGTATTTGTTGGCAGATATAATTTTTCTGCCAGTAAAATATTTAGAATCACTTTGTATAATGTAAAAATGACAAAGAGGGCTCTGTTGGCTTAGGAAGCTCATAAAGTTCTAATGACTTACAGGGTTGCCAGATTTTGTACATAAAAACACAGAACACCCAGTTAAATGTGAATCAGATAAAGAGTGAATAATTTTTAGTCTATCCCACATATTGCATGGAATTCTATCTGGTAATCCCACTGTAAGTATTAGTGGAGTGTGAGTAGAAATTGCTACCTAATTTATTTTTGTATTTCCAGATCCTGGCATAATGCCTGAACTATAGCAAGTGCCTAATACATGATTCTGAAATAAAGAAATCAATATATTTACTTGGAAAACTATTGATCATGTGACGAACTACTTTCAGAAACCCTTCTGAGCTTCAGTTTGCTCATTTGTTGAGCAAAGAAGAGGAAGTGCCTCACTGGTTAATTGAAGGGAAACATGAAATGGGATATAGAGCAGTCTTTATAAATTGTCAAAGTAATCTGCACATGTGCTACAAAGTTGTTATAAACAGCACAAGGGAAAGAGCTGCTGAGAATGGTATTTTCAGTGTAGCCTCTGCAATACAGCAGAAAGCACGTTTTTAGAATGTTTTCGTAAGATCTGCATGTTTAGTAAGTAAATCCAGTCTACAGAAAACAGTTCCTCTCATGCTGTTCTTCTTTTCCCCCTGAGGGATGGTTTCTGCAGGAAATTAAACTTTGCCTAACTCCTTCTGGGTCTCTTAGATCCCCATACACCCATCTCTGCTCGCTTCATGTTTCAGGCTGTGTAATTTGCTGATTGTGAAGCAATCAATAAGGTTTGCTGTGGAAGTTCTGGATCATTTTCTTGAAGCATCTGTTAAAAGCATGCAAAACCTACTTCAGTAGATCAACAATAAAATCCTAAATGAAACTAAAAGCTATTTTACTCCACCTGTTGTTTCTCCCTTGCTTTGCTAACATTTACACATGCAACCAATGTAATGTAGCAGGTAGTTTTTTAGGTGCCGTATCTGTTGGTGGATTACACACACTGGCATAGATTGTTTGATGCAATTGCTCAAATATATATTTAAATTTGTCCTCAGAAATCAAAACAGCCCATTAGCTACCAAGAATACATTTGTAATTCTTTGGAAATAATTTCTTTTGGCATTTCAAATGTGGCATATTAAGCTACCATCCTTGAGGTCTTTCTGAATTTCAGTTTCAAAGATGCTTATTTATGAAGCATCTGTATCCTTTACTGGCTCCATTTCAACTTCATCTCTAAATGCTGAAGGTCTTGGAGCTCAAAACTGTTTCCTCTTGGAGCTCTCTTGGTGTGTGAACTGATGTCACCCAAACCTACAGCAGTTTAAAAAGTCTGTGATGATTCCCATATTTCTCCAGCCCAGTATTGTCTTCTGAGCAACAGATTGTACAATCCCATAGCCTTTCTGAATCCTACCCATCTGCATCTCCTGATGGGCCTTCCTCTCCAGTATTTGTTCTTCCTCCATTGTTGCGTGATACTCATCCAGTTGCAAAAGTCAGACATTTGGGGGTTCTTCTTAACAGTTTCCCCCTCATCTCCTGCCTTGGACTAAATAATCTCTCCTCTCTCCCAGCTTGGATTAGGGTAATGTATCACCAAATCTCGTCAGGTCTGTCTCCAAAATTGTCTCAGCCCTGGCTATTTACCTTTATCCTCACTCCATCAATATAGCCAAAGCCACCACCATCTCTCATCTGAACTCTCCACTCCGTTATAGTCCATACTGCACAAAACAACACCAGGGTATGCATGCTAATTCCACTTCAGTCATATCAGACTATTTGCGATCCCATGGACTGTAGCCCACCAGGCTCCTCTTTGCAAGGGATTCTCCAGGCAAAAATACTGGAATGGATTGTCATGCCCTCCTTCAGGGATCTTCCCAACCCAGGGATCAAAGCCACATCTCTTAGGTCTCCTGCATAAGGAGGCATGTTCTTTACCACTGGCACCACCTGGGGTGACCCCCTTAAGTCATAAGTAAGATCAGCTGACTTCCCTGTTTAAATCATAAATAAGTTAATAGCTTTAAATTAATAGTAGGAAATATTAGGAAAATAGCTTTAGGTTAATATTAGGAAAAAATTCTTAAAGCTGGCTGTTCCACCTTTCTTTCACACTTGTATCTTTCTCACTCACTACATTCTAGCCACATAGGAATTTTCTTAGTTTCTCTGATGAACCATGCTATCCCCTGACATAGGACCTTTGCATGCATACACTTTCCCTCTCTGTGGACTAGCCATCCTGCACCCACTTCACTACTTCTTTTCATTCAGATATTTCAGCTCAGATATCATTTCTGCACCCTCAAATGTTAGCATCATAAGGATAGGGATCTTGTCTATATTATTTACTGATGTATCCCTATCACCTTATACAGAGCTGACATAATCTAAGCACTTAATAAATTTTGCACAATAAATGAAAAAAGAAAGGAATGAAAGAATTAATTAATGAAAACTAGCTTAGGTCTGCCCCCTCAGTTATACAATCCTGTGACATATTTTCTTCATCCACACTTACCACAATTTATATTTTGTTAGACTACTTGTTTGGTTTCATCTCCCCTTCTAGCTTCATGAGAATAGGAACCATGAATGGCTTTGCTTCCCATTTCATTTGCAGAATCTGGCACATTCCTAGCCCACAGTGGGTGCTCACTCCCTGTTGGCTGCTGAATTTTTAATCCTTTTCCCACTTGGCCCTCAGCAGCCTAGGACCCAACTGAGCATGCCATCCTTCCTAAGGCACTCTGTCCTACTTCTGCTCTCCAGCTCTTTGTCTTCCCCCTTCTCTGATCTCATTTTTCTCACTCTTATATGTGGTATCCTTTTCTTCTCTCAGTTCCTTAGAAGTTAGTGTTCTAACTGGGGAGATTCATACTGTGGAATTCTACTTAGCACTAAAAAGGAATGATGCTGTGGGAGGTTTTGGGAGTGATGAAGCTGTTGTGTATCCTGACTCTGGTGGTGGTTAGACACATCTCTACATGTGATAAAATGCTTGATGAAGGGTTCATAGAATGTCTTGTACAATTTTTGCAATAAGTTTTAAATTATTTCAAGATAAAATTTTTAAAAGTATTTTCAGGGCTCTGCAGGAGGCCTGCTTTTCGTTACTTCCTACAGGCTCTCCCTGTGAGTTCTCAGCTGCTCCTATGATTATAGTCTCTCTATTCATGCTCTTGAACTGTGGTGTTGGAGAAGACCCTTGAGAGTCTCTTGGACGTAAAGGAGATCTAACCAGTCCATCCTAAAGGAGATCAGTCCTGGGTATTCATTGGAAAGACTGATGTTGAAGCTGAAACTCCAATACTTTGGCCACCTGATGCGAAGAGCTGACTCATTTGAAAAGACCCTGATGCTGGGAAAGATTGAAGGCAGGAGGAGAAGGGGATGACAGAGGATGAGATGGTTGGAGGGCATCACCGACTCAATGGACATGAGTTTGGGTAAACTCCGGGAGTTGGTGATGGACAGGGAAGCCTGGCGTGCTGCAGTCCATGGGGTTGTAAAGAGTCGGACACGACTGAGCGACTAAACTGAAGCTCCTGAGCTCCATCCCTCTTTCAGGGCTCCAGTTCTGGACATCAAGTGCGTAGCAACCTTATAGAGCTATCCATGCTTGTTGTGGGAAAATCAGTGCGTATACGGTGGGTAATTTCTGTGATTACGAAAGGAGAAAATTCTGTTTCTTTTCTATTTATGGAAACATTTTAATCTTGAAGGGTCTATACAAATTAATCACCTTTCATGGAAGTTAGAAAAGTGTGCCCTTGTGACACAGTCTTCCTGTGTGATTTGCACAATGCAGTCAACATTCTTCCATAGATTCTTTTGCATTTGCTTCCTTCTGGTTGGATCATGGAAATACTGTGCCTTGTTTTCATGTGTATTTGTATGTGTGTGTCTATGTATCTATGTGGAGATACACATCTATACATTTCTAGATCTTTAGAAAGTTCAGTGACCTTGAACTTTAAGTAGAAATCAATCTTGATTTCCCCTTTCACTGCCTGGTTTCCCACTGTGCCTGACAATTAAGAGAAGCATTTTAGTGGAGGTCAAACACTGTTTGAATGGGTGGCGACTGGTTTCCCAGGGAAACGGCACTTGTAGCCTTCAGTGTGTTCAGAATGGCATAGACACCAGCCATAGCTGGTTGTTTTCTATAGAACAGGAGACTCAAAATGAGCTCATAGAAGCCCCTGTGAACAGGGGAACCATCTCAAAAGATGAAGAAATATTCTGCAATGGGGGTGCCCTTAGCATCCTACAGTGTTTCTGAACAGAACTCCCCTCTGTCAGACGGTAAACGCTGTTCTCCTGGGCAGGCAGGCGCCCTTTGCCGTGTGGGTGTTTTCATGCTCCCTGTGCTGGCTGTTCTCATCACTGTGTTTATTCTTTGTAAAAATCCTTCAAGTCTAGTTGAAATTATCTGTTGCCCACGTACAGTTTTTACTTACATAATTAGCAGTTTGGAGATGAAAATTACCTTAGGGAAAATTTGTTAGATTCTCCCCAAAAGAAAACTTTAAAAAGTTGCTTAGACTTGACTTATGTAGGTATTAGTTTATAGGAAGCCTGAACTGTCATATGACAGAGGTCTCTGTCTTTGACTTCGCTAATATTTCAGGAATTAGCTGCTGTTCTTTTAACAGTGTAGATAAGGAAAGTAGACAAAGTAAGACTTCTGTATTAGAGTCCATCACTTGAAGAAATAAAGAAATACTAAAGGAATTAAATAAGATATACATTTTCCTACAGAGTTGAATTGAGATTTTTGTCAGTCTAACCAACATTGCACAGGTGTGTGGGTTGAGTTTAATTCTAAAACAGGAAGGAAAAGTTGTTTAAGATGAACTATCAGTCTTTTGATACATAGATGTTAACTAGTAACAAATCTAATAGACTAATACATTGACTTAGTAATAGACTAATACATTGGGCTTCCCTGGTAGCCCAGCTGGTAAAGAATCCACCTGCAATGCAGGAGACTCTGGTTGGATTCCTGGATCAGGAAGATCCCCTGGAGAAGGGGTTGGCTACCCACTCTAGTGTTCTTGGGCTTCCCTGGTGGCTCAGATGGTAAAGAGTCCGCCTGCAATGTGGGAGACCTGGGTTCGATCCTTGGGATGGGATGATCCCATGGAGAAGGACATGACAACCCACTCTAGTATTCTTGCCTGGAGAATCCCCATGGACAGAGGAGTCTGATGGGCTACAGTCCATGGGGTTGAAAGGAGTCAGACACGACTAAGCAACTAAGCACACAATACACTGAAAGTTGGTTTTGAGGTGTTCTTGTGTTTTTTTTAAGAAAAAATAATTAAAATTCTCTTTTTACCAACACTACGTAAAATAATTTAGACATCAGATCTTCAAGTTCTGAATTGGCAAGTTAATGTCTTTATTTAATTAGCAAATGTTTTAGAATTACTAACAACTGCTGCATAAGTATTGTATTCAAGAATAAGTAGTAATGTCTATTATATTACTCCTTGGGTTATATCTGAGAGCCTGTATGTATCATTCATTCACTCATATTTCTGTGATAAATGAGAATAAATGTTGAATTAATTAGGCATAACCTTAGCTAAACAATAAATGTAATAAAATAATATAAAGTTTTAACTTAAAAAATCTTTCTAAAAAGCAGCTGAATTATTTCAAGTAGACATGATTTCACAAGCAATGAGCTAACCAAGTTTTGCATAGCCCTGATTTAAGGAACAAACACTATGACTAGATAGCATATTCACTTTTGATATTTGACATGTGGGTAAATGTTTACAATGGAGTCTGACTGGTTAAACATTCTTCTTCAGTCTTATTTCTCTACTCCAAATGTATTCACTAGATTCTTTTCGAGACTACCACACTTTTAAACTCCAACCTGGCCCATGTCCAACTGATCACAAAATATAAACTACTCGAATCCCAAATAACTGAGCTTTATTTCCATTCTAAAACAAGTTATGGGGCCTGCAGTCTCCCATTACTTCCAAATGGCAAAGCTGGAAAAGTAAACATACTACTTTTCAAACTTCTGATTTTACACACAAAAGGCTGTGTTTTGTTAAATGTATGTTGCATTTGCTTTTAAATGGGCTTGTGATGTAATTTGCTATAATGTAGAGGAATAAGAAGTGGAGCATTTAAGAACTGCATTGTTACCCTGTCTATTCTCTTGCTTTTAGCCAGAAACCCTCACTTTACATTCCTAGGGGATACAAATGCTATATTTTTCTTTAAAACTTTCAAAAAGGAGAGAGTTCTATAGTCCTTTTTAGAAGCACCACTCTACTGATTATCAGTCCTTACTGTTTGGAATTCTTTCTTAAATTGGCTTAATTAATGTTAACCAAAATCTTTACTGTCATGTTTTTAGTTGATATTCTTGCCTGGAGAACACGTTCAGTTTGTATATGAGTATGAAATTCTATCTCTATTTCTTTTCTTTTTCAAAAAAACTTTATTGAAGTATAGTTGATTCTCAATGTTGTGTTAATTTCTGTTGTACAGAAACATGATTCAATTATACATATATACATATTATTTTCATATTCTTTTCCATTATGGTTTACCACAGGGTATTGAATGTAGTTCCCTGTGCTATACAGTAGGTCCTTTGTTGTTTATCCATTCTAAATATACTAGTTTGCATCTGTTAATCCCAAACTCCCAATCCTTCCCTCTCCCTTAGCAACTACAGTCTTTTCTCTATGTCTGTGAGTCTGTTTCTGTTTCTCAAATATGTTCACTTGTGTGATATTTTAGATTCCACATATAGGTGATATTATATGGTATTTGTCTTTCTGACTTACTTTGTTTAGTGTGATAATATTTATATCCATCCATGTTGCTGTTAATGGCATTATTTCCTTCTTTTTATGGCTATGTAATATTCCATTACATATATATATAAAATATATGTGTAATTATATATATATATACACACACACACACACACCCCCCACATATTCTTTACCCATTCATTTGTCAATGGATATTTACTACCTCCATTTCTTAAACTGCAAATGGAATAATTCATGTTTGAAGATCTCTAAATTGCTATCTAACGCTTTTAGTCCTGTTAGCTTTCACTGCCATCCTACAGAGTGATGGCTCTTGATTTTTTGGGAGACATAGTTTCCTTGTTGAGTTGTCAATTAAAGGTTATGGAACATCTCCCCAGTAAAAATGTATGTACACACAACATCTGGGGGCTCCTCAAGTGCCCAGATGTCCCTGGACCCTGGATAAAGAGCCCCAAGATGGAGCACAGACATCTTCCCATGAGTGAATGCAGATGTGAGTTATAAAGGAAAGGCATTACTGAGAGTTTATGCCTGACAGGATCCTTTTAAATCAAATATACAAAGTATTTTAACATCTTATTTTATAGTCTTGGCCAGATGGCTCACACAGACCTACTTTCCCTCTCCTATCACAGTGCTTACCTGTTTTATTCATGTCCTGATAATTAAATGTCAGATAGAAACAAGTAAGGCTAGTTTTAAATATTCTCTTGGATCTCACTTGATATGACTTTATTACTGAAATGCAAAAAATAAACAAATCTCACCATAAGACACCCGGGCTTCTCTGGTGGCTCTGCCTTCAATGCAGGCGACCCAAGTTCAATCCCGAGGTTGGGAAGGTTCCCTGGAGAAGGGAATAGCAACCCAAGTATTCTTGCCTGGAGAATCCCATGGACAGAGGAGTCTGGTGGGCTACAATCCATGGGGTCACAAAGAGTTGGACACGACTGAGTGACTAACACTTTTACTTTCACCATAAGACAGTGTCATTATTTAACTTAGGCTGAACAGACTCTACCACATAATGATGGCATCTTTAAAGTCCTTTCTATTGCCTACATATTAAGTAAGAGTTTATATTCTTTTTTTTGGATAACAAACATTTAATTTTCAAAAAAAAACAAATGGAGTGATCATGATCGGTAAATGGCATGCAGTGTGGCCCAGGTTCCCTACCACACTGCTTGGTGAACTCCTCCTTTCGGGCTCCTGCTTGTCTGAGCCCCGATGCCTGATTGAATGTCTCAGCCATGGCTCACACATACCCACTCTCCCTCTCCCATCACAGTGCTTATCTGTACTATTGCAATCGTCAGTTTTCTGGTCTATATTTACCCCCAAGTACTTTAAACCCTGTGAGGGAGCAGCATTCTCACAGTTATTTTCCTAGTACCTAAGATAGCACCTAACACATGCAAGGTACTGAGTAAATGTTGTTGAGTGAATGTATGAACTAATACACAGCACATTGTGTACAAAAGATATCTCTGATCAGGTGACTCTGTCATGCTTTTTTAAAGAAGTGCAGTTAGAATGAGCTCAGATTTCTGAAATTTCCCTGCATGGAAGTCTGACCTACAAATCAGCATCAGGACACCGATGTTGAATCAATTATCTGATTAATACTGATGTTTTTGTAAAACACAGAAAACCATACTTTCATGATATGCAAACAATGGCTGTGGTTCATGGTGAAGGAAGGAAAAGAGAGAAGGAAAAGGAAGGGGCTAAGGCTTAGCCAGTTATGGCCAGGAGAGGAGTAAAGTGACCTACCATGAAGTAGAATTAACCAAAAGGAACCCTGTCTTTATCCAAGATGAGGGTGGGGCTATAGATGAAGGGTAGTGGGTGGTGGGGGGGGGGGGGGGGGGGCAGCGGTGGTATATGGGGAAGGAAAAGCAGGAAACTAAGGATGCTCCAAAGCAGCAAGAAAAGGGAATGTGATTTGAGATGAACAGCAAATACCAGAGGCAACATGAGACCAGGAGCCCAGGGAAATTCTCAGATGCAGTGGCCCATAGCAGGATCTCTTCTGGGGAGGGGCAACCAGCCCACCAGATTCAACCACTTCTCTGGATGCTTGATCTTCTGGGGATGCTTCTCTCTGTCTGCCTTCTCAGAGAACACTTGGTGTTTTTCACCAAAAGGGGCAAGAAATCTCTTAGTGTGGTTTTTCCCAGGAATATATCCATCACAGAGATTAAACATTGACACATTTGAACATCACCCAAGGAGGCTTTTACCCATTACACCTTGATAGGTAAATCTTACAGCCCATTTGACCACACACACCAGGGAGCCTGCAGTACTTCCCCATCATAATTTGGTAAAATTATCTTCTTGCCTCCATATTAAGAGGGTACATAGTATATGAGAACCCTATTGGTTGATGCTTTGAGTGGATCAAGAGAAACCTGACTAAATTAGAGAATGGGGGACAAATTACAGTTGGGGAAGATGAGTAAGTTTTGGATAGTAGTGATGATTGAAAAACATGGATGCATTTATTGCCACTGACCTGTACATTTAAAATGGTAAATTTTATGGTACACCACAATGAAAAAATAAAAAACAAGAGCAAAAGGACTTGATGTCAAGAAATGGCAGGTGGTTCCCAGGTTAAAATATAGAAGATCAAGAGACAGAATAACAACAGTAACATTCAGGCTCAGTCAGAGGTTAAACTGGCCACTAAGCCCCAGGAATCCTGGCTTCTGGTACAATGTTCTTTCCAGGCAAAACTCCAGATCCAACCCTATGCCTTCACTATGCATAATTGAGACTCCAGAAGCCTTGTAATGTTGTTTTGTAAAGATGATCAATTTCACAGTGTGTGCAGAAGATTTTTAAAACTATGTCCTTTGATAAGTTTGTCATATATCCTATTGAATTTTCTCTTGAAAATGCACTCCTTAAAGTAGCATTTAACCTGCAGAGTATGAATAGTTTTATATTTAAATTTGTTTCTTGTTCTTTTAGGGATTCTCACTTAGATGTTTTACTCCAGGGAAAGTTCCAGATGCATTGATATTTTCCTGAAAAATATCCTTCCCTGTATCTCAGTATACTCCTGCAAATCCCTTCCTTAGAAGAAATCTAGGGCTATTTCTCAGTTGTCGTGGTGATGTTCAGAGAAGATAACATTTTAGGGAGGTGAGGTGGAGATCCATATTGGGGTCCTAAGCAAAGTCTCTGATTTTAACTTGTACTTAACTGGAAACAGAGGGCTGGTTGTTAAGAAGTCACAAGGTCTTCACACAAGTTAAAAATTTTACACTGAAATTTCCCATGCCATGTCTGGTCCCACTTCTTCACATTTTATAAAGGAGAACACCCAAATCTAGGAAGGTTAAGTGACTTCCCAAAGTCCCCAGGCCTCCTCCCTTCATGCTGCCTTAAACACCATTTTTACACATTTGTTTCCGGCAGGAATCATGTTCCTGAATGGCTGATGCAACTCTCTCTGTTCCAAAATCTTGACCACTACTGCCATTTTCACAGAGAGAGAGACAGACCGAGAGGAGAATTCATATGCCATTTTCCTCTGTTGTGACAGCTTGCCTCTTTATTAAAATGATTCTTTGAGGTAGAATTCCGTCTCTCTCTCATTTAAAAAAAAAAAAAGCTAGCACTTATTTATTTTATTTATGGTTGTGCTGAGTCTTCGTTGCTATGGGAGGTCTTTCTCTAGTTGTGGTGAGCAGAGGCTACACTTCGTTGCTGTGTGCCATCTTCTCACTGCAGTGGCTTCTCTTGTTGCAGAGCCACAGGCTCTAGGCATGCGGGCTTCAGCAGTTGTGGCATGCAGGCTTAATTGTCCAACAGCATGTCGGATCTTCCCAGAGCAGGGATCAAACCCATGTCGTCTGGATTGGCAGGCAGATTCCTAATCACTGGACCACCAGAGAAGTCCAACACACACACACACACAAAATTGTTAGGCTTCACGTGGTGTTAGTTGCAGCATGTGGGATCTGGTTTCCTGATAGGGATCAAACCCAGGCCCCCTGTATTGTGAATTCAGAGTCTTAACCACTGGACAACCAGGGAAGTCCCCATGCATACACTTTTAATTCTGTTTACTCCCAATTCCTTTTTCAGCTTGTTAGAGCTCTTATTAAAATCTCTGTTGTTTACTCTATTTCACATTCATCCTCTTTTCTTCAATCTCCTACTCGCTAACAACGGTACTCTTGAAGCCTACCGTTTGTAAGCTAAAAGAAATGTTTGTCACTGTTGATAGGCAAGAACTGATGCTAATACTTGCATCAAAGAAGGCAGCCCTAAGGCACCCTTAAGGTTTGATGGGAAATGAAGTTTTGGGGAAATACGCAAATGTTTCCCTCAGGATCCCCCCTAATAATATCTACAGCAATAATATTTAATAATATCTACAACATCCTACTGTTCCTTAAATCTACTTTTCCTCAACCACAAACTTTCAAGATCAATATAAAACTGTTTTTAGTCAATGTCTTTTATTATGCTTAATGACTGTGCTTCCCTACAGTATTTTAGCAATACTATGCACTAAAAATTGAATTTTGTACCAATTTGCGGTCAAACCACAATTTGTAACTTTGTTTATATGGTGAAACGCATTTCGAGTTGGGAAAACTGCAGTTTGTGAGTCAGATTCTGTCTATAGTATATGCCTTGGGTTTAAGTAAAATTCAATCAGTAAATATGTTCTGAGAGCCTTCTGGGTGAAAGGCACTACCCTGGGTTCTATAATGTTCCTCAAATTAAATAACAGTGAAATATATTATCTCATGTAATCCTGAGAACAACTCTCCTAGGGAGATGACTTTCTTACTTGCCAATGAAGAAACTGAGGCCTGGAGAGGAAAGGTCACTCTTTTAAGAGCACCACACTGGGGAGAGACCAAGCTGACAGTCCATCTTAGGATGTCTGCCTTCCAATCTGGGCTTGTTCCCCTGTGCTGTGGTGTGGAAATGATATACTCAGGAAAACATGCCAAGTTGGACCTTAGAAAATCTTCGAAAGCTCTGCTGTTGGCAGCTTCCAGGGAGAGATAAGAATTTGTGCTAAATATCACATAGGAAAAAAATTCTTTCTGACTATTGCTATAAACCTAGTGCTCTGTGACAGCCTAGAGGGGTGGAATGCTGTATTGGCTTTCTTGCTAATCAACCAGTTTCATAAGTATTTACTGAATAGTGAGTGTGTACCCAGCATCCATTCACAGAGGCATAAGAGATTCAAAAGAAGTAGAAATTGGTTCTTGTCCTTAATGAAGGCATTTCTGACCTTGTCAATTTATTTACTTAGTCATGGAACAAATATTTCTTGAGCATGTGTGAGGATAATAAGCCATGTACACACTAAAATTATTGAACATAGTTGAGCATAATTAGGTGCTATACTTATTTTCTCCTCAAGGGCCAGGCAACGAAACAAATGCTCATGAAAAGCTACTAAATGTCAGGACTGGGGACAGAGAAACAGGCAAGACAGAGCCCATGTTATTAAGAAACTGACAGCCAGGGAGAAAAATAAACCAGAAGTTACAATACAATATAATATAATTAGGTAAGTGTAGCAGAGGAGAGCAGAGGGTCAAGGAATGCCGTTGAGGGTGGACAATGCTTGAACTGAGTCTTGAAACTTAAATATGAGTTCATAGAATATAGGTCCAGGGGTTGGATGGGGAGAAATATCAAGTACATGGCTGCAGAAAAAGGCAAGCTCATGACTTGCTTGCAACAGCCTCAGAAGTCACAACTTCCTTCTCTGACTGTTCCACAAATTCCAGCTACTTCAGTTGCCCCAAACTTTGATTTCTGTAGCCTCTACTCCGTGGAACCTCAGGGCTCTGCTCACATCACAGGGAGGAAGCTGTCCCCACGCAGAAGCTGGAGATCCCTGGGCAACTTTGTGACTTTTTCTTAGAAACTGGCCAATGCCTGAAAACAGTTCCCTCATGTTTGTCCAATTTCATTTTGCTTGCAGTGGGAAAGAGAACTAGTTCTGTACAAGTTACTTCATCTTGGCTGGAACTTCCCCACATGTCTTGAATAACGCTTCACTTGACCCCAATGCATTCTACCTTCCAATTTCTTAAACCTCTGCCTCCATTCCTATTCCTTTCACTTCCTTCACCTCCTCCCTAGAGAAACTGCTGTCATGAATCATTTGTGACATTCCTAGTGCCATAGTCAATGAGTATTTTTCTTCCACCTTTGATCTCCCTCACTACTTGTTAGTATTTGATCTGGCTAACTGGTATCTCCTGTGTGAAACTCTTCTTCAGATTTTCAGCTTTATGACTCAGCTACTGCCTCTGACACCCGCTTTTCTGTTTTATATGCTGGTCTCAATTGCTCCACCATGAGATAACAGGTGTTCCTCAGGTCTCTTCCCCAGTGTGCTTGCCCTGGACTCTCTGGGCATCTATTCTGTGTGCACAGCTTTAGATCGTTCCTTTCTTGTCCTGCCTTCCACTGAGTATTTTATGCTAATGATTCCAATTTTGTGTGACCAATTCTGTCTTCCCCCAAACTCTCGTCAGAGCTCTCCAATTGCCTAGTATCTGGATATCCTGCTTCAAAATTGATCTGGCTTCTGTCTCCTGTTTAACCTTATCTTATGCTCTTCTTCCCTTTGTCTACTGTACTCCATCTACCTGAATTTAGAAATTTAATTTCTAAAACACACCAAACTCTTTCCCACCTCGTGATCTTTGCACATGCTGTTGCTGCTTTGAGATTCACTTCTTTCCTCTGTTTCTGCATGTGTATCTTTTCCTCACCCTAAGATCTCAGTTTATTTGAGAGACTTCCTTTGATAATCTACCTAGACCCTATAGGCATACCTCAGAGATACTGCAGGTTTGATTCCAGACCACTGCAATAAAGTGAATATCACAAAAAAATGCGTTACATAAAGTTTTCCATTTCCTAGTGCATGTAAAAGTTGTGTTTACACTATACTATCGTCTGTTAATTTTGTAGCAGCATTATGTCTAAGAAAACAGTGCACATACCTTAATGTAAAGACACATTGTTGTTGGAACTTCCTTGTGGTCCACTGGTTGGGACTCCATATTCTCAAAGAAGGGGGCATGGTTTCAATCCCTGGTCAGGAAACTAGGATCGCACATGCTGCATGGTACGGTCAAATAAATAAATAACTTTTTTTAAAAAATGAAAATTGTTTAAAATAAATGAATAAAACAATATTAGAAGCACAAATTTTAAAAATACATTATTGTTAAAAAATGCTAACCATCATCTGATGATGCAGGGATGCCTTCAGTTTGTAAAAACAAAAAACACAGTATCGCCAAAGTTCCATGAAGTGAAGCACAATAAAATGATGTGGCCTGTTATTCTATATCACTATTGCTTCTTGCTTTCTTCATAGTACTGATAAGTTGTAATATTTGCTGATGTATTTGTTTGCTCATGTTTATGTGTCTGTTTACTGACTCTGAGACCATATATGTTTTATCAGTTCATCTCTGCTTGGCACTTATCACAGTGCTTGGCACACAATAGGCTCTCACTAAGTATTTGTTGGATGCATGAGTGAGCTCATGCCCAGAGTCACTCTTCTTCTCTACAGAAAGTTCCTCCATGCCAGGTCTCCTGTGTGCAGCATTGATGTTGGAAACACAAACATATAAATCATAGTCTTCCATAATCCTGAAGTCTTCTGTTCATATATTAATAAAGAAAAATAAAGTTTCTGAGACAAAATGAACACTGAGCTGAGAGAAACCAAGGAGCTAAGTTCTGCAGGATAGGGCTTTGGGGAAAGGAGCTGGTTATAGAGTTTTTAAAGCTGAGACCACAGTTGGTCTCAAAGCCCAGATTCACTTCATTGTGGTTATCTTCATCATTGTTGAGTCCAGAGGGTACAGCTGACCCTCCGGACCATAAGCAACCATTAGGCTGTTTTCCAGCTGATTTTTACCAGTTTCCCAAGAAGTGGTTGCTCTGTAAGTGTGGTTCCTTCTTCTGAGGTCTTAATTTCTCATACCCTCCAGGCCCAGGTTCCTTCAGATACTTATTTCCTTTAAGCCCAAGATTTATCAGTATATTAGCACTTTACATTTTGGATAATAATTCACCTACTTTCCAGCCTCTTTGGCCCAATAAATCATGAGCCAAGGCAGAGAGATTTGGTCTTCACTTTCTTTTACATCCTCTGTAACCTAGTTCAGTATCTGGCACACAGAAGACCCCTCAGTAAAGGTTTATGAATGAATGAAAGTCAGGGCTCCCCTAGCCAAGACAGATAGCCAGGAAAATTAGCCTCTGGGCTCTAGGTGTGTAGATCAAGGGTTATCCAGAGTTTTCTCTCTGATATTTAATAATATCCATCCTCTCATGACAGCAACGCTGTGCAGCCCTGGGGACTGTAAGCATGGGGCAGTCAGAGCCAATGAGGGCATGATGTGGGAGGGAATGGAGGGGTAGGGATGGCAAGAGGAGATGGATTCAAGGAATGTATCTTCTTCTATTAAGTTATAAAGCCACACATGATTTTTATGAATCTTTTGGACTGTGAATAAAGTAGTATCTTTCTTCTAACAAATTACCCTGAATTACCTGGCTTTGCTGTCTTTTCTTCCATCCACCCACCCATCCATCCACCCACCCACCTATCCACCTACTCCTCCATTTACCCATCCATCCATCCACCCAACTATCCTGCAGGTCCTCGTTTACATGAAGCCCAGGATTTGTCAGTATACTAGGGCTTTCTCTAATTGGGTTGAGTTTTATAATTCACCTATTTTCCATCTTTTTTACCCCAGTATACTGTGAACCAAGGCAGAACGACTTGGTCGTCTTCCTTCACCATGTGTCTGCATATTGTGTCCATTCCCATCTCCCACATAACATATTTGGGATGGTTTGTCTGTTTGTTAGAAGAACATGATTTCTCTATTTTCAAAATCTCTGTGTGGAAAACTTTTCTCTTTGCATTGTGTGCTCACTACACTTCCTCCATGCAGGTTCTTACCTCCCACCCCTTTCTCAATAAACGCCAATACTATTGTCCCTATGACTACACCAGTAGTACTTTTCCCAGAGTCAACAATGATTGTCATGTCGCTAAATCCACACTTTGTGCCTGCCATGGGTGTCTTCTCTCACTCACTGTCTGACTTTGGCTTCCATATTGTTACATCCTCCTGGTTTTCCCCCACCTTCTGGGCTGCTTTTTTTTTTTTTGTAGGGATAAAGATGTCCCTGTCTTTATTGGTTTCTTGCCTCTCAGGCTCAGTTATCTGAATTTCTCAGTCATCTCTCAGATGATCTCATTCTGTCCTGTAGGAGTTTACTAGGGCTGCTATAATAAAGCACTACAAATGTGGCTTAACAAGCAGAAATGTATCATCTCATAGTTCTGAAGACTAGAAGTCCAAGATCAAAGTGTCATCAGGGTGCTTCCTTTCTGAAGCCTCTGAGAGGAAACCTGTTCCATGCTTCTTGCCTGGCTCTTGGTGATTTGTTGACAAGTCTTGGGATTCTTTGGCTTGTAGAAGCATGACTCCAATATCTGCCTTCATCTTCACATGGTATTTTCACTCTGTGTGCATGAGTGTATGTGTGTCCAAGTTTCCCCTTCTTATAAGGACACCAGTCGTATGGAATTGGGCCCACCCTAATGGCTTCATTTTCATTTTATTACCTCTCTAAGTATCCTTTCTCTAAAAACGGTCACATTCTGACATACAGTGGTTGGGGGAGTTAGGACTTCAGTGTGTGAATTTGGCCACTTAGGGGGTGGACACATTTCCATCCATAATCTCTGCTATGGCTTCAATGACTTGTCCATCTACTGATGACTCTCAAATCTGTGAATCCATCTGGTACCTGTCTCCTAAACTCTAGACCTGTGTGTCCAACTGGACACTGTCCATCTCCTCTTGAGTGACTTTCCTGAGCCTTAAACTCAACATGTCTAAGATTGCATTCATTATTACTCTCTGAGCTAGGTCCTCCCTCTAGCTCAATGAATGATGGTATCAGTTCAACTGTCTGGACAGAAATTAATATTCTTCTTGACTCCTCCCTCACCATCATTTCTATAACCACATCCAGTCATTTCCCAAGTTAAATCAATTTTGTCTCTGCAGTAACACTCAAGTCTACCTCTCTCTCCTACTCACTGCTACCACCTCTTCAAGGTCATTACCCTCTTCCCTAGACCACGCCAGTGTTCTCTTAATAAGTCATTCTGTCTCTAGTTTTACTCCCTCTCAATCCATGCTCCACATTGCAGAGTATCCTTCTGAAAACCCAAATATGATCATTCCATTTTCATGCTTAAAGCCATTCAGTGGCAGTGAGTTTCCTTGGAAGTAGACATTGGGCACAGACAGCAGGTGGTAGACCTTGAGCTGGACACTAAAGGTAGAGTAGGATCTAGTAAGGGAGGAAGAGGTGTGTATGAGTTTCGAGCTGGGACTTAACCCTGCAGGGCTAAGGCTCCAGGGCTGCGAGAGCCCACCCACCCAGTAGGTCTATACCATAACCATAGTGGAAATGACCCAGTGCTGGTTTTTAAGCTTTCCCTATGTTCCCTGAGGCAGAAACTTAGATTCTGGCTTAAATCATGGCAGAGCTGCCTAAGTAGCTGCCAGTTCCTGACTTGTACTCCTCCCGAGTGACAAATGTATATGCTAACAGCACTAACTGTACTTTGGCATGCTCATGTGCTCATTTATTTATTTCCTCTCATGAAAAAGGCATAAATATTTTGAGAAGTGATCCGTAGGCTTATGGGTTGAAAGCCAATTGCCAAATGAAGAGATACTTGAAGACCATTGGCAATGGCAAGTCAGTTGGCTCCCAGATTAAAAGCTGACTTTCCCATCCATTTGGCATGTAGCATTCTTTGTAGAAATTACTATGCAATTTGCTTTTCCCTTTCTGGACCATAAGAAAAAGAGGGCAGGCATTGTGCCTTCTTATCTCCTTTACACTTAGCAAAGGGCTAGGCATATAGTAGGCACCAGTAACTTTAATAAGAGAATTAGGCCAGTTGCTTCAGGTCTTTCAGTTTAACCTGAATTGGCTTTTGACAATAATGAGTTATGAGGCCACTTTGTTAATACTTTGTCAAATCCATCAGTCAAGAAGCTCACGGGGACCATTTGGAAGGGAATGTATTCCAGGAGAGCCTACCGGGGAGAAATTTGTAAGTAAGGGTTTCTACAGTCAGTATGGAATATTTTGCAAGATTTTCAGACCCACAGTGGCATTACAAGAGGATGGCAGTAATGCTACAAGGTACATAGGAATCTTAGTACCTTTTATGTGCACTGCTATATGGATAAATACCCTGGTTCCAATTACAAGGAAATTAAGATTTGAGGGGAAGAAGAAACAACGACTCAACTAGAAGAAAGTCAGTGTGAAGGTTTAAAGGAAAACAGGGTAATTCAAAGCAAGCTCTACATAAAAATCAGAATTAGAAAACAAACCAGAATCAGTTACTTATTTTAGCAAGAAATTATTATTTCAAGCATAAATACTCTCACTGCATCTAAAATATGATTTTAAAGCACCATTACATTATTTGTGTTTTAAGAATTGTGTATTTGCTATTATGAAAAGCAAAATAGTTGTGTAGTTGTGTTTTTAATTGAGGTATAGTTGATCTACAATATTGTATTAGTTTCAAGTGTACAACATAGTGGGTTTTTTGCAGATTATATTCCATTATAGATTATTACAAGATATTGAATATAATTTTCTGTGCTATACAGTAAATCCTTATTGCTTATCCATTTTAGGTGTAGTAGCTTGTATCTGTTAATCCACACTCCTAATTTCTCCCACTGCCCCTCTCTTTCCTCTTTGTAACCATACTTGTTTTCTATGTCTGTGAGTCTACTTCTATTTGATATATAGATTCATTTGTATTATCTGTTAGATTTCACATGTAAATGATATCATATAGTATTTGCATTTCTTTGTCTGACATTTCACTAAGCATAATATTCTGTAGGTCCATCTACATTGCTGAAAATGGCAATACTTTCTTCTCTTCTATAACTGAGTAATAATCCATTGTATATATATACATCATATCTTCTCAAGCCAGTGCACACTTGGGTTGTTTCCATGTCTTGGTTATTATTAATAGTACTGCTATGAATATTGGCATGCATTTATCTTTTTAAATTAGGGTTTTCATTTTTTCTAGATAATATATGCAGGAGAAGGCTTGATGAATCAAATGGTACTACTACTGAATCTACTTTTAGTTTTTAATGGAACCTCTATACTGTTTTCCATAATGGGTGCACCAGTTTACACCCCCGTCACACCCTTCATGTATTATTTGTAGAATTTTTGATGATGGCCATTGTGACTGGTGTGAGGTGATACCTCACTGTAATTTTGATTTGCATTTCTCTAGTAATTAGTGATGTTGAGCATGTTTTCATATGCCTGTTGGCTGTCTCTATGCTTCTTTGGAGAAATGTCTATTTGCATCGTCTGCCTATCTTTTTGATTGGGTTTATTCAATATTAATTTGTATGAGCCCTTTGTATATTTTGGATATTAATCCCTTGTGCTTACATCATTTGCCAATATTTTCTTCCATTCTGTAGGTTGTCTTTTCATTTTATTGATCATTTCCTTTGCTGTGCTTATAAGTTTGATTAGATCCCATTTGTAGATTTTTGCTTTTATTTCTTTAATTCTGTGAGATTGACATAAGAAAATATTGCTAAAATTTATGTCAAAGAACATTTTGCCTGTATTCTCTTGTAGAAGTTTTATGATGTCATGTCTTATATTTAGGTCTTTAAAATTTTGTTTTTGTTTTTGATTTTTGGTTGCACCATGTTCCAACCAGGAATTGAACCTGGGCCCTCAGCAGTGAAAGTGTGGAGTCCTAACCACTAGACTGCCAGGCAATTCCCAACCATTTTTTAAAATTGAAGTATAGTTGATTGACAACATCATGTTAGTTTCAGGTGTACCGAATAGCAATTTAGTTATATATATACACACACACACACACACACACATATATATATATACACACACATATATATACACACACACACATACACAGACACATACACACACACATATATATACCTTTTCAGATTCTTTTCCCTTATAGATTATAACAAAATATTGAGTATAGTTCCCTGTGCTATATAGTAGGTCCTTGTTGGTTATCTGTTTCATTCAATATTGTCAAAATGACTTTTCTACCCAAGGCAATCTACAGATTAATGCCACCTCTATCAAATTACAATGGCATCTTTCAAAGAACTAGGAGAAATAATCCTAAAATTTATATAGAAACACAAAAGACCCTGAATAGACAAAGCAATCTTGAGAAATAAAAACAGAGCTGGAGGAATCAGGCTCCCTGACTTCAGACTATGCTACAAAGCTACAGTAGTATTTAAACCATTTTGAGTTTATTTTTGTACACAATATGAGGAAGTATCCTAATTTCACTGATGTACATATAGCTGTCCAGCTTGCCCATCAGCACTTGTTGAAGAGACTATCTTTTCTCTACTGTATATTCTTGCCTTCTTTGTTGTAGATTAACTGATCATAGGTGTGTGGGTATATTTCTGGGTTCTCTATTTTATTCCACTAACCTATGTGTTTGTTTTTGTGCCAGTACAATGTTGTTTAATTACTGCAGCTTTGTGTAGTACAGTCTGAGGTCTGAAAAGATTATTTGTTGTTTTTCAGTCACTACGCCATGTCCGACTCTTTGCAACCCCATGAACTGTGGCACACCAAGATTCCCTTCACTATCTCCCAGAGTTTGCTCAAATTCATGCCATTGAATCAGTGATGCCATCCAATCATCTCATCCTCTGTTGGCCCCTTCCTCTTGCCCTCAATCCTTTCCAGCATCAGGGTCTTTTCCAATGCATCAGCTCTTCACATCAGGTAGCTGAAGTACTGGAACTTCAGCTTCAGCATCGGTCCTTCCAATGAATATTCAGGGTTGATTTCTTTTAGGATTGACTGGTTTGATCTTGCTGTCCAAGACAAGGGACTCTCAAGAGTCTTCTTCGGCACCACCGTTCAAAAGCATCAATTCTTCTGCACTCAGCCTTCTTTGTGGTCCAGCTCTCAAAACCATACATGACTACTGGAGAAAACAGGTTACATCTTAGCTTTTATTCATTTTCCTCAAGATTGCTTTGGCAATTCTGGATCTTTTGTGGTTTCATGTAAATTTTAGGGTTATTTCTTCTAGTTCTGTGGAAAAATAAATGGGTGTTTTGATAAAGATTGCTTTAAATCTGTAGACTGCTTTGGGTAGTATGGCCATTTTAACAATATTAATTCTTCCAGTGCAAAATCAGGGGCTATCTTTTCATTTCTTTGTATCATCTTCAGTTTCCTTTATCAACATTTTATACTTCTCAGAGTACAGGTCTTTCACCTCCTTAAGTTCAGTTCAGTTCAGTCGCTCAGTCGTGTATGACTCTTTGCGACCCCATGGACTGCAGCATGCCAGGCCTCCCTGTCCATCACCAACTCCCGGAGTTAACCCAAACTCATGTCCGTTGAGTCGGTGATGCCATCCAACCATCTCATCCTCCGTTATCCCCTTCTCCTCCTGCCTCAATCTTTTCCAGCATCAGGGTCTTTTCAAATGAGTCAGCTCTTCGCATCAGGTGGCCAAAATATTGGAGTTTCAGCTTCAACATCAGTTCTTCCAATGAACACCCAGGACTGATCTCCTTTAGGATGGACTGGTTGGATCTCCTTGCAGTCCAAGGGACTCTCAAGAGTCTTCTCCAACACCACAGTTCAAAGCATCAATTCTTCTGCGCTCAGCTTTCTTCACAGTCCAACTCTCACATCCATACATGACTACTGGAAAAACCATAGCCTTGACTAGACGGACCTTTGTTGACAAAGTAATGTCTCTGCTTTTTAATATGCTGTCTAGGTTGGTCATAACTTTCCTTCCAAGGAGTAAGCGTATTTTAATTTCATGGCTTCAGTCACCATCTGCAGTGATTTTGGAGCCCCCAAAAATAAAGTCTGACACTATTTCCCCATCTATTTCCCATGAAGTGATGGGACCAGATGCCATGATCTTAGTTTTCTGAATGTTGAGCTTTAAGCCAACTTTTTCACTCTCCTCTTTCACTTTCCTCAAGAGGCTCTTTAGTTCTTCTTCACTTTCTGCCATAAGGGTGGTGTCATCTGCATATCTGAGGTTATTGGTATTTCTCCTGGCAGTCTTTATTCTAGCTTGTGCTTCATGCAGCCCAGCACTTCTCATGATGTACTCTGCATATAAGTTAAATAAGCAGGGGGACAATATACAGCCTTGACGTACTCCTTTTCCTATTTGGAACCAATCTATTGTTCCATGTCCAGTTCTAACTGTTGCTTCCTGACCTACATACAGATTTCTCAAGAGGCAGGTCAGGTGGTCTGGTATTCCCATTTGTTTCAGAATTTTCCACAGTTTATTGTGATCCACACAGTCAAAGGCTTTGGCATAGTCAATAAAGCAGAAATAGATGTTTTTTTGGAACTCTCTTGCTTTTTTGATGATCCAGCGGATGTTGAAAATTTGTTCACCTCCTTAATTAAGCTTATTCCTAGATTTTATTCCTTTTGATGTGATTTTAATTTTTTTCTAATTTTTCATTGTTAGTGTATAGAAACACAACAGATTTCTGTCTATTGATCTTGTATCCTGTTATCTTGCTAAATTCATTTACCAGTTCTAAGAGTTTTGGTGCGGAGTCTTTAGGGTTTTCTTTATATAGTGTCATGTCATCTTCAAATAGTGACCGTTTTACCTCTTCCCTTCCAATTTGGATACTGTTTGTTTTTCTTATCTGGTTACTATGGTGGCTAAGACTTCTAATACCATGTTGAACAGAAGTGGTGAGAGTGGATATCCTTGTCTTGTTCCTGAATTTAGTGGGAAGACTTTCAGCTTTTCACTGTTAAGTCTTATGTTGGTTGCCCATTTGTCATAAATTGCCTTTATTATGCTGATATATGTTCTGTCTATATCCATTTTGGTGAGTGTTTTTATGAATGACTATTGAATTTTGTCAAATGCTTTTTCTGCATCTATTGAGATAATCATGTGGATTTTGTCTTTACTTTTGTTTATGTGATGTATCACATTGATTTGTGTATATTGAACCATCCCTACAACCCTGGAATGAATCTAACTTGATCATGGTGTTTGAGCCTTTTAATGTATTGTTGGATCTAGTTCGCTAATATTTTGTTGAGTATATTTGCATGTATATATGCATCAGAGATATTGGCTTGTATTTTTTTTTGTAGTGTCTTTTTCTGGTTTTGGTATCAGGGTAATGATGGCCTCCTAGAATGAATTTGGGAGTGTTCCTTGATCCCATAGTTGTATAATCTTAATGCCAGCATCTTACCAACTAAGAGGAAGGGGTGTGTATTCAAAGGTACAATTTCCAGAACTGTATTTAATAGTCTAGGAGTAGTTGGACTATAGATTTATACCAGGGTAGTTAGCACTTTCAGTTTTATTTTTCTTTATATAGCATAGCATTTTCTTATCTAGGTTGCTTCAAATTATTGAGATGATCTCTTTGGGAAATGTTCTAAAATGGATTCTAAGTTTTATAAAGTAAATACTTCAGAATCAACAGAACTGACCTTTTCACTGTATGACCAATGAATCTCTACTTGTTGGCATCAGAGTGACTGAAGTAATAGGGGAGGAGTGAGGTTGGAGCCTCTTAAGAGATTCTCCCTCTCCACCTTCACCTGTGAATCAGTCAGCTCTCTGCCAGGGGAATACTTGCCCCCAGGTGTTCAGCAAGGTTAACGCCCTGCTATACCCACTTAAGAATGTCTGCCATTGGGTTCTTATAAGAAAGCTGGTAAGAATTCCCCCAAATCTTCCTAAACACTCACAATGGGCCCCTCGCTGAAAACAGAGGCTGTCTCCCATAGAGATGACTGCAGTACAAATGGAAATAGTGAGTAAAGACTTCAGAGACAAAGAGAAAAGGACATATGAGGAGGGATTTGAGGTTGGGTATATGCAAAAGCCCTGTAGAGTCAGTATCAGACAAAGAAGCCTCAGAAGCTGGTTAGAAAATGGTAAATCTACTGGGTGGACTTGGGAGGAGAGTACCCCAGAATCTTGGAAAATGTGCAGGAGCTAAGAGACCTTTAGAGTCAAGCAGCTAGAACAACCTGCCAGGTTGCTGCTGTTGCCATCACTACCAACACCTTGACCAGACACCATGCCACTGTTGCTCCTGGAGGTTTAACCTCCTGGCTTCCTTGACATTCAAGGTTCTGATTCAGTCTGATCAGCTGAAACCAAGCCGTGTCTGCACCCTGTTGCCAGGGGCAGAGAGAGTTATTTGTTTCCTTTAGCTTTCACCATGGGATATGGGGCAGTTTTCCACCAATGCTTATGCAACAGAGGGGATAGGTCATCCCTAAATGAGAAGGGAGTTGGGTACTGGGCAATTAAACTGGACAGATGGCCAAAGTTATCCACATTAAAAAAACATTCAGGGAGTTATTAACTGGGCTCAGAGATTTCTAAAAATTATTTGTTCTATTGCAATGAAAAACATTTTCAATTATACAGCAAATTATTGAAGACCAAAGTTATCACCCTCAAAATTTTAAAGGTAATTTTGTGATACTCTGCTGAGTATCTGCTGCTAGGATCAGTCACATAGATTCAAAATATTTTCTTAGGTTCCTTGGGAATAGTTTAAAATCCATTTCAGATTTCTATGAATGTTCAGTTGAAATCATCAAAGTTAACCCATAATCTAATTCTTACAGATGACAGAAAGTATAAGGAGTAAGGAGTGTGAATAGTCAGACAGACTGGATGTGGGCAAAGTAAGAGATACCTGGAATTAGAAAAACAACTTTAGACAATAAAATATGGGTGTGATTAGGGCCACGGTTTGGGGAAGGGGGTCATCCTTGAGCAGCACTGAGGAAATAAAATCTTGATCCTGGAGGGAGCTAGAGGGTGGAAATTAAACAAGCAAGTGTTAAAGATGGTATTTTATTTGGGAGAGAAGAACCAGAAGGGCATCTTGACCTCAACCTCTTTAGAATACAAATCCATAACATGTGCTTGACAAGTATAAGGGTTGCTTAAGAAAGAATGGAGCTTTTTGGGCAAACAGGCCCTGGGTGAGGAGTGCTTCGGTTGCATTGCAAAAAACTGAGGTCATGACCAGGAAGAACAGCTAAGACCAGTTTACATGCACAAGATACTATTATTAGTGATGTTCTTTATTTTTACCATGTGAATGCCTTGATCCTAGCAGACAGAAAACAGTCCCACTATAATACACGTTACAAAACGTGTCCCATTTCTCTTTAAAGAACATGTTTTTGCTTGAAAATTTTCCAAATAGGTGCCTTCCCTCCAGGTCCTATCTGTTCTATGCATCCTGCCCTCTCCTGCCAGTTTTGCCTTCATGTGACTCCCCTTCCAACCCATCATCCATCTTCAATATACTTCTTTTCCTCTCAACATATAAAATGGCAAAATCCACCACTTGGCTTTTCTAGTAGGTGCCCTGGGCTCTCTTCCTATTCAAACCCTGTCCTGATCTAGGATCTGCTGGACTCCATCATCGGCTATGAAGCATCCTCTTAATTTTTCAGTCTGAAATGAATCTCTCCACTCTCTGAACAATAATTGTCCTTATTTGATGTACCACTGAGCTATTTTCCTTTCATATTCTTAGGTATTCTTGTGAATTTTTATTGTTTATTTTCCCAACAAAGTTGTTAGTTTCTTGCATACATAAAGAGCCCAACAATACTGGTTCACTGAAATGGGAAGAAGGTGAAGTACACTGGAAAGAATATGGGCTTTGGAACTGGACACATCTGACTTTTAGTCCTTACTTGGGCTATTGGAGATCTACTTTACTCATATTAAGATTGGGGTTGTAAAATTCACCCCACAGTACTGTTGTGATGTCTGGAGATCATACGTAAAGCTCTTAGTAAGTGCTAGGTGTTTTCAGTTTTACATCATAAAATATAGGGAAAAGTGATATACTCTTTAGTTTTAAAGTTAGTTACAGGTAGAGAAAAATCATAATCCAAGCAGATTACATTAATAAGATATATGTCAGAAATATAATAATTATTAGTCTTTTCCTCCAAAAATTACAAATTTTAGGTAAATAAAAATGACCTTTAAAATGTTTCTTTCAAAAAGTCACTTTAATATGCATTTATAAATAGCAAAATGTTTCAGTTTTACATCTTGAAAATCTAGTTTTTAGGTAATGGGCATTTGCCCATTTCAAATAAGATAATTAGTATTGAAAAAATAATTTTAGTATGAAACATACATACAGAAAATATGGGTAATAATATAACAAACAGCCAGGTCATTTTATTTTTTGTGTATTTATAACTTTTATTTTAATACTGGAGTATAGTTGATTTATAATTTTCAGGTGTACAGTAAAGTGTTTCAGTTATACATGTCCCCATTCTTTTCAGATTCTCTTCTTGTATAGGTTATTACAGAATATTGAGTACAGTTCTCTGTGCTATACAGTAGGTCCTTGTTGATTATTAGTGTCTAGTCCCAAACTCCTAATTTATCCCTCTCCCCAGTCTTTCTCTTTGGTAACCATAAGTTTATTTGCTAAGTCAATGAGTTTGTTTCTGTTTAATAAGTAAGTTCATTTGTATAATTTTTTAGATTCCACTTATAATGATATCATATGATATTTATCTCTGACTTCACTTAGTATGATAATCTCTAGGTCCATCCATTAATAATAATGCAAATAGCATTATTTCATTTTTTTTTATGACAATTATTCAATTGTATAAATGTTACACATCTTCATCCATTGATTTGTTGATGGACATTTAGGTTGTTTCTCTTTCTTGGCTATTGTGAATAGTGCTGCAGTGAACACTGGGGTGTATTTATCTTCTCAAGGTATGGTTTTCTATGGATATATGCTCAGGAGTGGAACAGCTGGATCATATGGTCATTCTCTTTTTAGTTTCAGTTATATTTTTAGCTTAAGGACTGCTCAGTCACTCAGTCATGTCTGACTCTTTATGAGCCCATGGACTGTAGCCTACCAGGCTCCTCTGTCCGTGGAATTTTTTAGGAAAGAATACTGGAGTGGGTTGCCAGTTCTAACTCCAGAGGAATCTTCCTAACCCAAGGATTGAATCCACATCTCCTGTATCTCCTGCATTGGCAGGCAGATTCTTCACTGCTATGCCACCTTTTTAAGGAACCTCCATGCTAATTGAGCCACATGAGTAATTTGTATATTTTGGAGATTAATCCGTTGTTGGTCTCTTCATTTGCAAATATTTTCTCCCATTTTGTAGGTTGTCTTTTCCTTTGCTGTGAAAAAGCTTTTAAGTATAATGAGGTCCCATTTGTTTAATTTTGCTTTTATTTTCATTACTCTGAGGTGGATCCAAAAAGACATGCCTGTGATTTATGTCAAAGACTGTTCTGCCTATATTTTTCTCTAAGAGTTTTATAGTATCTGGCCTTACATTTAGGTCTTTGATTCATTTTGAGTTTACTTTTGTATATAGTGTTAGAGAATGTTCTAATTTCATTCTTTTACATGTAGCTGTCCAGTTTTCCCAGCACCACTTGTTGAAAAGACTGTCTTTTCTCCGTTGTATATTCTTGCCTCCTTTATCATAGATTAGTTGCCTATAAGTGTGTGGGTTTATCTCTGGGCTTTCCAGCCTGTACCATAGACCTATATTTCTGTTTCCGGTGAGCACTGTACTTTTTTTGATTACTGTAGCCTTGTAGTATAGTCTGAAGTCAGGAGACCTGATTCCTCCAGTTCTGTTTTTCTTTCTTAGGATTGCTTTGGCTATTCAGGGTCTTTCGTGTTTCCATACTAATTTAAAATGTTTTTGTTCTAGTTCTGTGAAAAATGCCATTGTTAATTTGGTAGGGGTTACACTGAATCGGAAGATTTCCTTGGGTAGTATAGTCATTTTGACGATATTAATTCTTCCAATCCAAGGACATCTTGAATATGTATCTTTTCATCTGTTTGTGTCATCTTTGATTTCTTTCATTAGTGTCTTAGGTTTTCAGAGTACAGGTCTTATATCTCCTTAAGTAGGTTTATTCCTAGGTATTTTATTCTTTTTGATGTGATGGTAAATGGGATTGTTTTAATTTCTCTTTCTCATCTTTCACTGTTAATGTATAAAAATGCTACAGACTTCTGCATATTTTATATCCTGCACCAAATTCATTGATAAGCTCTAGTAGTTTTCTGGTAGCATCTTTAGGTGTTTAGTAACATGTCATCTGCAAACAGTGACAGTTTTACTTCTTTTCCAATTTGGATTCCTTTTACTGGGGCCCCTGCTGCAGCAGTGGGGACTGAGAACAACCAACAGGTTCCCTTGCTCATTTGTTCCCTGAGTGGGGGTAAGCTTGTTCCTTATATGGGGTTAAGATTACGGGTATGTCCAGAGGTGTCAAGCTGGAGGGGTGGCTTAGGTGTTTTGTCCACCCCTCTTGTGGTACTAATTGCACAGAGCATGCCAGTACCCTGCTTTTGCTCTGGGCTCTTCAAAAGTGGCATTTGAGTGTTTTGGTCTCTTTGTGTCTTTTGTCCAGAATTTGTCCCAACTGTGAGTGCATGAAATTATTTTTAGTCCCATATAATTTCTTTGTATTTTGTTGCTGGAGGAGAGGTTTGTCCAGGTGTAAGCACTGCAGCACTTGCAGCAAAGGGTCCCAGGTCTGACTCATTCCCCTCCAGGAGACTCTGTACCCTTATTCTTAAGGGGTCAAAGGTCTCTTCTTCTGAAATTTCTGTCTGCTGGATGGGGGCTGAAGACCCTAGCCTACCCTAGAGCATAGAACTCCCTCGCTGACTGTTCCAAGGACCTGTGGGGACCTGGGCTACCCTCTGCTGTAATGGATTGAATTCCTTGACCCATGATGAGCTTTACTTCAAACTGTTGGAGCCTAGAAGACATAAACAATCAAAATATTAAACACAGGCTAGAAAGGAGAACAACAATAGCCATTAAAGGACCTAGAAAGGGAAGGAACTAGACAAACTTTGGGAGGGATTACTTAACTGTCAACTAGTCAAGGGAGGTGCTGTCACCCCTGTCAAGAAGCCATTCTGTTTAGGTTTAGTATGTTTATTTTTAGAATGAAAGGTCTAGACATGTTGATCCCAGGTCATCTTCTTGGACCAAAAGTCTTAGAGGTTTACAACAGTAGGGAAGACAACAGAGCACTAGATAAAAATGTGGCATAAATCAGTATGAATGAAAAGTTTTATAAGAAAACGAAAACCTCCTGCCTGCCAGAAAGTTTTTTATACCTTGTGGGATCCACGAGAACAAACCAGAGAACCCGTTTACAGTTCTCCTCACCCATACTGAATGGCAAGTAGTGGTGGTAAGTTGCCAGCTGAAGCCAAGTGTCTTGTCAGATTTTCTCAATGCTGGTTGTTACCTGGGAGGAGATGTTCATGTATGTGCAGCAAAAAGTATTGGCAATGGCACATACCCCCCACCTTATTCTAGCATAGATAATAGAGGGTCAGTTTCCTTTTGGTGTCCACAGTAGTGAATGACTGTCACTTGTTTTGATTTTTAGCCACTTCTATGAGATATAAAATCTCAGCCCCATATTTTACAAGGGATTTTTTTTTTTTGCATTTAAGTCCTTTCCCCACCCTGATAGTTATGTGGACATGTAAAAAAAGCAAAGTATGTTTTGAGTCTGTATTTTTGTTGTTTAGTCACTAAATCGTGTCCCAACTCCTTGTGACCCCATGGGCTGCAGCACGCTAGGCTTCCCTGTCCTTCACCATCTCAGAGTTTGCTCAAACTCATGTCCATTGAGTCAGTTATGCCATCTAATCATCTCATCCTCTGTTGCCCACTTCTCCTCCTGCCCTCAACCTTTCCCAGCATCAGGGTCTTTTCCAATGAGTCAGCTCTTCACATCAGGTGGCCAAAGGATTGGAGCTTCAGCATCAGTCTTTCCAATGAACATTCAGAGTTGATTTCCTTTAGAATTAACTGGTTTGATCTCCTTGCAGTCCAAGGGATTCTCAAGAATCTTCTCCAGCACCACAATTTGAAAGCATCAATTCTTCAGTGCTCAGCTTTCTTTATGGTCTAACTCTCACATCCATACATGATAAAAAATCATGTATGGAAAAATCATAACTTTGACTACACAGACTTTGTCAGCAAAGTGATGTCTCTGCTTTTTAATATGCTGTCTAGGTTGGTCATAGTTTTCCTTTCAAGAAGTTAGCATCTTTTAATTTCATGCCTGCAGTCACTATCAGCAGTGATTCTGGAACCCAAGAAAATATAATGTCACTACTTCCACTTTTTCCCTTCTATTTGCCATGAAGTGATGGAACTGGATGCCATGATCTTAGTTTTTTGAATGCTGAGTTTTAAGCCAGCTTTTTCACTCTCTTCTTTCACCCTCATCAAGAGGCTCTTTAGCTCTTCACTTTCTGCCATGAGTCTATATATATATGTATAATTTTCCTTTCCCTTAGATTAAGGCTAGAGTTGGGGCTATTAGCTCAGCATTCTGGGCTGAAGTGTTAAGTAGCAAAAACTTTGCTTCTATAACACTATGAGCACATAGAGTAACATATCCTGCCTCTTGATTCCATCTTTAGCAAAACTACTGCCATCATTAAGCCATTCGTCCTCAGGATTTTCTATGGCCTATCTGTTAGATCAGGCCTCTAGACATAAACCTGATCGAGGGTTTTGGGGTTTTAAGGTAGGAATGTGTTAGTTCTGGGCCCTCCATAGGCTTTAGCATAACCTGTTGTGGGAAGTTTTGATTGTTTAGTTCTGGGGAGTCAAGGAGTAAAGCCTGGTACTTAGTAGGGTGGCCGCCAGTGATGGCCTTTCATCTCCAGGATCCCTTGTACTTGAGGGGTCTGGATTTCCTGGGGCTGTCCAAAGGTAAGCTTGTTAGCTTCTTCCTCCACCTGGAGGCAAGCAGACCAATCTAGCTGGAAAACAGTCTATAGGCTGAGGAACTTCTCCCAGCTTTTGTGTAAGGACCCCTAGGGCTGTACCAAGGGTTTCAGCTACGAAGAAGAAAAATGTTTTTTGTTTTAAATCAGGGAGACTCAGAGCAGGAGCTCTGGTGAGGGTCTATTTGATATTATCAAAAGTTTTTCTTGTTTTCTAGTCCAAAGTAATGGTCCTGTATCTGGACCTTTAGTCACTTCATATAGAGGCTTAGCCATTAGCCCAAAACCTAGAATCCAAATTTGATAAAATCCTGCCATGCCTAAGAAAGTATGAAAATGTTTTTTTTGTCTTTGGGGTGCTTAAGCCTAATGTAGCTTGTTTTCTATCTAGAGATAACTGCTTCCAGGGTTTATACTATATCTCAGATATTTAATTCATTGTTTTGAGATTTGTGCTTTTTTCTGGGAGATCCTGTAACCCTGGGCCCTAAGGAAATTAAGGACGTCAATGGTATTCTGACCTGAGGCGTCTATTCTGGGATTACATATTACTATATCATCTACATAGTGTAGAATGGCCCCTTCTTTTAGGTGTATTTTCCTTAGTTATTTTCTGGGCCTGGGTGAACAAGGGTGGGCTGTCCCAAAACCCCTGAGGCAGTATCATCCAGGTATAATTTTTCATTTGGCCTAAGTAGGGGTTAGTCCACTCAAAAGCAAACAAGATACTTAGATGAGGGGTGAACTGGGATGCAAAAGAAGGCAGCCATCCTTCAGGTCAAGCACAATCAACCATCCAGCATCTCCAGGAATCTGAACTAATACAAGGATTGGCCACAAGGGGATGTATAAGGACCACTGCATCCTTTACTGCTCTAAGGTCTTGTACAGTTCAGTATTCTCCATTTGGCTTAACAGCTGAAAGAATAAGGATATTGAATGGACACTAAGAGGTTATGTTTTAAAAATTTATCTATGAGGAGTTGCAAACCATTTTTTGCTTTCAACTTTCTAGGGTATTGTCTCTTGTTAGGATAAGCGACTTCTGACTTAAGGCTAATTTTTAGAGGTTGGGCAGTCCCAACTGAGGCTTCCCAGGTGGCGCTGGTGGTAAAGAACCTGCCTGCCAATGCAAGAGACGTAAGAACCGTGGGTTTGATCCCTGGGTCGGAAAGACCCCCTGGAGCAGGGAATGGAGAATCCCATAGACAGAGGAGCCTGGTGGGCTACCGTCCATGGGGTCGCAAAGAGCAGGACACAACTGAAGCAACTTAGCAGCAGCAGCGGTCCCAGCTGACCCTCCTCGGGAGTCGCGGGTTAAATGGTAGTAAATTTTCTAAAAGCCTCCACAAGCTGTGTCTGAAAGAGGGCTGGAGTTTTTTCTTGGGTCACTCCTTTAATCTTTTCATAGTTAACTAGCTTTTAGATACACACTGGATCATGTGCTTCCTGGTTTCTGTTCCCTCCCAGGAATTATAATTCCAAGGGAGCTCCTAATTTGGGACTGCATGTCAACCTATAACAAAGTGTTTGAGTTGCTCCCTGGCAAGCTAGTTAGCGTGCCCTTAGGCTGCTGTCCGAATTCTCTGTGTTTCCTCAGGGGTACAGTAAGTACATAGGACTTACTTGGACATCCTTCCAGTTAAATCAAAGGACAGAGTTAGGGCCTGAAACCCTTCAACAAACGTATTAGGGTCTTCAGAAAACCGACCCAGCCTCTGCATTGAGCTAAGCTGGTTAAAAAAAAAGGGCACATGTTCTCTAACTGTCCACTTCCCTCAGAGGGCACACTTTTCCCAATTCTGGGTGACTGGAAGCTCTACTGTGAGTTACTCCAGAGGGACTAGTCTCTCCCTTCTGGAGTAATGGAGGGAATAAAGGGACTTAGGGAGGCAGAGTTTGGGATTGGTCAGAGGGATCTGAGGAAGTAGGTGGCTCTGGAGAAGCAGGGGAGATTTGGTTTCTCTCCTGAGGACTGGGGAAGGTTAGAAGGGGGTCATCTCAAATGTCAGGAGTGCTTTCTGATTCCCCAGACTTTTGATTACAGGAGCTACATCAAGTAGGGTTCTGGTAAAGGACCACCAAGGCTTGAACATAAGGAACCTCAGTCCATTTCCAATTGCAAGATGGTATTATAATCTAGAGACTTATTTTCAGGCTATTTTTCTTCATCTCTCCATCTTATATAAAGACCAAGCAGTGTTACAGTAGAGTTTTTCCCTTGTAAGCCTATCTATTTTTAAAAATTTCCAATTTTTAAGGATACATTCCAGAGGTGTTTCTTCTGGCTTAGAGGAAAGAACGTACCCTGTTGAGTAGCCTGCGACTGAGAGCGCTACTAGAAATGAAGTCCAGTATCCCTGAGACATTTACTAGGAAGCTTTCATCAGAAAGGGGTCAGAGTGTCCTTCAAATTCCCTTCTTACCTAATGGGATTTTCAGTGTCCTCAACTCTCCCATCAATTCGTAACTAGACATCTCTGGTCCTTCACTCGATGGGGCATGTTTGAACCAGTACCAGTGTGTTGCCAGAGCCCTCCTTGAGGGAAGTCTGTTGTCTATATCACGTATATCCTTTGACAGTTTTTTCTATGTTGGGCTGTATTCCTCAAAATTGAGCATCTTTAAGACAGGCTGTGAGGGGTTGCAAACCTGTAGACTACTTAAAAGTGCCATTACAATAGGTAGTCTGTAACAAGATGTGGGCTGCCAAAGCCTGGAGTGAAGGGAGTCCTAAAGGTGCAAAAAGAAACTCCTGGACGGAGTTCAGCGCAACAGAAATGCCTCATGAACCGGAGAGCCTAGAGGTAGGAGGATACCACCTGTAGGGCATTATTTTAGACATAGAGTAAGGTGAGAAACTAGACAGAAGAACCCACAACAGTCTCCCCCTTTGGTGGCTACCATAAAATTGGAGAGAGCCTGATGATTCTGACACAGGCAACAGTGAGTTTGGACAATGTTTCCCAGGTAGTTTAACATATAAATGAACCCAATTAGTTTACAGTCTCTCTTCAGGGTACTTCAGAGGGCCCCTGGAGCATTCCAAAGTTAGCTGGACATCTTAGAACTTTAGATTTTGATATTTGTAAAGTGTGTCAAAGTTTTGAAACAAACCTGGTCAGATAGAATCCTAAGTTGCTGTGAAACAATTATTCCTTGAGCTAAGGTGGAAAAAAAAAAAGATTTCAAAAGTAAATAGAGTTTACTTAAGGGCAGAGAAATTCTCACAATCTGATATCAAAAGGAGTAGTCCAGGAAAACTCTATGTTCTCTTATGGTCTTACATCTGCCTATTCTTAAGAAAATTGATTTACCTAATTGAATTTAATCCAACCTTAGAAAATCCTTAGCACATACAAAATTCTTTTCTCAAAAGTTCCTTTTCCACAGACCTTCTGCAACTTTCCATAGCCATACTTTGTCCATTATTTCCATTAAAAAATGGCCAGCTATTGGACAAAATCACCTTTTCCTTTAACAAAATTTATTTCCATTCCTTATACTTTCTCTTCTGAAAACACTCATCCTGCTTTCCTTACACAACCATTAACTGTCTTTTACAGTAGCATTTTGTAAATTGGTAGAGAATATCTCAAGGCAGCAATCAGCTTTAGTTTCTCCTTCACAAGAAGATGAAAGTAGGTAAATGTAGACCTGTTTAGCAATTACTGTTTCAATATTTTATCTCTGAAATGGCCTGGATATTCAATGAATTCTTATCATTTAACTTAATTTAGTTCCAATTTACCAAAATTTTGAGGGACTGTTTTAGATCAATATTTCCAAAGTATAATTATTTCTATAGTTTACCAAAAAGTTCCTATCCCAGTTACATTTACTTAAAAATTCAATCATATCAGGTTATTTTCCCTTTGACAAATGTTATAACCAAACCAATATGCACTTACTGACTTTCAGTAACCCTGGGTACAATAAGTTTTATATTTAATGTTGACAATTCTAAAGACAGGTGTGTATGTATTGAACCCAGAAGCTTAAGCTAACTTTAATACCAGGTATTCAATATTGACTGTTTCCCTGATCATATGAACCCAAAATATATTCTGGCAAGCATCTTTTACATTTCTGAGAATGTATATAGACACTCAGTTTCCTTTAAACCAATTAAATACAGCTTATTTACCAGTTGTGTAAAAACTAAGAACAGAACCAGAGATTTCATAGTTTTCCTGCTTAAATTGAAAATGGCCCTCCTCCCCACCCCCTCAGTCTAGGGAACTACAGATGGATCAGGCAGTTCCTGAGGGCCAAGGCAGAATAGTTAAATTGCAAAGGCAGTGTAGGGAAAAATGCAAGCTCCTTTCTTTTCTTTTTGTTCTTCAAAATCCCACCAAGTAACCCAAAGCTGGAATCTCAGGCAATAAAGGCTCCACTGTGCCCACAATTTTGGCAGAGACTTGATCTGTCCATTGATGTAAATGGGGTGTTCAAGTCCCACACTATTATTTTGTTACTGTTGATTTCTCCTTTTAGGGCTCAAACAGGTCATTTTAAAAGATACTTCTCTATGAAATGAATTGAATGTTAAAGAATAAGGTGCTATAAATTGAAATGGAAAGTTGGTATATTGCCTGTGCATTAATCATCCACAGTGCTGCCCCTTTCAGTAATTAACTGATAAATAAAATTGACATGCCTCTTAGTCAAGCTCACCAAGGAGAGAGAGGATCCAAATAAACAGAATAAGAAATGAAGAAAGGAAAAAAAACAATCAATACCACAGAAATAAAAATAGTAAGAAATTAGTATGACCAACAAAATAGACAACCTAGAAGAATTGGACAAGATTCTAGAAACATATAGCCTGCCCAGACTGAGTCAAGAAGAAATAGACAAATTGAGCAGACTGATCACTAGAACTGAAACAGCATCTATAATAATAAAAACAAAGACCGAAAACTCCCTGCTGTTAACAGAACTCCAAGACTGGATGGCTTCACTGGGGAATTCTATCAAACATACAAAGAAGAGCTTATACCTGTCCTTCTCAAAATATTCCAAAAGTCATTCTAGGAAGTCACCATCACCCTGATACCAAACTAGACAAAGATACCACTAAAAAAGAAATTACAGGCCAATATCTTTGAATATAGAAGCAAAAATCCTCAGCAACATATTGGCAAAACAAATCCAACAACACGTAAGAGGTATCATACACCATAATCAAGTGGGATTCACTCCAAGGTCACACACAATGGAATATTATTCAGCCATAAAAAGAATGAAATATTGCCAGTAGCAGCAACATAGATGAACCTAGAGATTACCATACTAAATGAAATCAGACAAAGACAAATTACTATCACTCATATATGGAATCTGAAAAAATAATAAAAATCAGCTTATTTACAAAATAGACTCATAGACATAGAAAACAAACTTAAAGTTACCACATCAGGGAAAGGGAGGGGCGTCTACTAGGAGTATGAGAATAACAGATACACACCACTATATATTAGATAGACAACAAGGATTTCCTGTAAAGCACAGAGAACTATATTCAACATCTTGTAATAACCTATAATGGAAAAGAATCTGAAGCTGTACCACTGAAACAAACACAACATTAATCAAAAAAGAAATTTCAGCAAATTCCATATGGTCTTCTATGAAAATCCAACTAATACTGGTGCCAATAAGTATTCTTTTACTACAAGGAATGTATTTACTGCCATTGCAAAACAAGCTAAAATACAGCTTTTTACATAATCTTTTGTTGAATTATTGATGTTTTATTTCTTTTTATGTCAAAAATGTCACAGTGATAATGATGTAATCCTAAATTTGACTTGGAATTGGTTGGAAGCCATTTCTGTCTTTGATATTTCAAGAGTAATTACAACAGCTTTACAGAAAATACATGGATGTTTAAAAGAAACGAACTAATAAAGTTGAAAATTGCCAAAGCTAGTTTTGTGTTTAAAATACAATTTGCAAGAGACTGATTGGAAGAATCATCAGTTAAACAAGCTTAATGCTAGAAAATTACATGGTCCAACCCCCTGATTTTGTGATTATAATACTGTAGAAACATGGGTATTGGATGCCTTCTCTTTGCCCCTCCTCCACCTTGCCTCTGAGAGTAGAACTCCAGGGACTACAGAAACAGATTTTCTTGTTCTCTGGCTTTTGATTTATTGATTTGATTTATCCCACCCCCCACAGGGCATCCCTATAGGATATCAAAGGAAGAGAGTATTTTTAGAATTTCTCCCGATGGATGCCTACCTTAATGAAAAGTCATAACTCATAACTCTCTCCTTCCAGATTTTTCTAATTACTCCCTCTTCATGTCCCTTCAGGCCCAAGTGTCGTGAGAGCTGTTGTTATACCTGGATACTGTCATAGTCACTCTGGTTTCTCACCCACACTGGTTCTCACATTTAACTTGCATTGGAATCACCTGGAGGACTCCTTAAACCCAGGTTGCTAGTTACCACATGGCAGAGTTTCTAATTTCTATGTCTGAGTTGTGTGTTTGCATGCATGCTCAGTTTTGTCCAGCTCTTTGCAACCCCATGGACTGTAGCCTGCCAAGTACCACCATCCATGGGATTTCCCAGGCAAGAATATTGAAGTGGGTTTGCCATTTCCTACTCCAGGGGATCCTCTCAGCCTAGGGACCCAACCCATGTCTCTTGCATTGGCAGGCGGATTCTTTACCACTGTGCCACCTAGGAAGCCCTGTGTCTGAGTCAGCTGCTGATAATTGCATTTTTAACAAGCTCCCAGGTGATGCTAGAACCACTGCCCTGTAGCTCTCCACCTTGACCACCATTTTTATAAATTATCCTAATCTGAGTTTGCTATCTCTTCCTTCTAGACCTTGACTAATATAAATGGCTAAAAAAGTTTTGTGACAATAGACAAAGTCTAAAAATCAAACATGATTTTTAAGTGCTTGTTTGAAAAATCTTTAAATCAAAGAAGAGAAAGCTGTAGGGATTTAGGAAGTCATTTTGTCCAATTTAAATTTCAGAGCAGAAAAACTGTAGACAGAGATCACCAATTGATACCCTGCTTTTCAGGAAAGTCTTTCCAGGATACTATACTGTGTCTTATCAAATAGTGGCTCTCACTCCACCTGCCTCTCCCCTCCCCTGGACTGTGTAATCCCCTTCTGTTTCTATTATCTCCATCTTTAGGTTTGGGCACCTGCAGTACATGTGGTTTTCAGGTAAGCATGCACCATAGTTTGGGGCATCTCAGGATAAGATCTCTAGCTCAGTTTTCAGCAGATGGCTTAGCAGAACCAAATACTTCATTGATGTTTTGTGCTGAAGGGAGATAAGAGTCAATGGCAGGATCTCTGTTTGATAATGTCTGTGAGTCTGGTCTATCCATTATCTCCCAAGTCATCTTGTAGTCAGTCACACAGAAACTCAGCCTAACACTTCGCTTCTCTCTCATCTCCTTTCTAAAGACCTTTACACAGTTAACCTCTATCAGCTTGGCTTTTCAAGTTATCTGAGACTCCCGTACCTTATCCTCCATCTGCTGGGCAGCTGCTTTATTTAGCAGCTGTAGTTCTTCGTCCTTTTTGTTTTCAAGTTTCTAAGTGGAAACCCAAGGCACTGTCTGCCCAGAGCCACCCACTTTCCTGGGAGCTGCACCTGTGTCAGTATTCTCTGGCCACTGACATTAGACCAGGAATCAGTAAAAGACACAAGTTTCTTCCTCAAGATTCTTGACTGGACAACTATATTTCTCCAACGAGGCTAAAGCTGTGAGATTGGAAACTTGGGGGCTTTGAACAACCAAATCTTCTGCAAAGAAAGGCAGGTGGCTGCCATGTGAGGAGAAATGAAACTGGCACTCAGCAGCAGGAGATGCAGATGTAAAAAAGGGACTTGTGGACATGAGCAGGAGGAAGAGGGTGGGAGAGTAGCACTGACATATACACACTGTCATGTGTAAAATAGATAACTAGTGGGACCCTGTTGTATAGCACAGGGAGCTCGGCTTGGTCCTCTGTGATAACTAGAGGGCTGGGATGGAGCAGGAGGGAGGGGTTATATGTGTGTGTATATATAGCCGATTAACATTGTATAGCAGAAACCAACAAAACACTGTAAAGCTATTATGTTCCAATTAAAAATAAATATTTAAAAGAAGAGATGTGGGTGCTCTGTTCAGCTACACCATGCCTTGGGTTCCAGCTGCTTCTAAGGATTAGGAACATCCCTGGTCATCCTACCCTTTGATTGCTAAGCTGTATGAAAACTCCCCATTTTTGCTAAACCAGTTCAGTTTGGATTTCTATTTCATGAAGTCAAACACTGTGATTGATAAAGTAGTACAAATGTTCATTTCTGTTTACCTGATCATTATTAGTTATGATAGTATGCATTTCTTGAGAATTTTCTATGGACCATTTAAGCCATACAACGCTCCTCAGATGTGAATAGAAGAGAAAATTGAGACTGAGAGAGACCGCATGGCCCTCTTCTGGCTCAACGTTGGCAATTATACGTGGCTGGGCCCAGATTCCTACCATGTCTCCCAAGATTTAAACACCCTGTGTTCATAACCACTATATTCTGTCTGAATTTCAATTAGACCAAAGTTCCTTTTCAAGTAATAGGCAAGGGTAGAAGAATGGAATTTTCAGTGCTCTTTTGTACTCAGAATTCCACATTTTAGAGCTGAGCATCTTACCATTAAGTTTCATAGCATGCATTTTCCACCACTGTTTGTTCCTACAGTTTTCTGACTCAGCATAAAATTCTGCCTGGCCCAGTCTTGCTCATCCTTCACAGCCAACTTTGATGTAACCTCCCATAGAACCTTTCCTACTCTCGCTGAATAAACCACTCACTCCCTTTCTTCCTGCTCTCCTGTTCACATTGTAGTTAACTGGTTACATGCCTGACTCTCATGTTGAGAGTTCCATGCTGTCATCATTTGTCTAACTCCTGTACCTGACAAAATATCTGCCTTAGAATAGGCGCTTAATAACTACTTGTTGAGTTAAATTGATTTGGGGAGCATGTGGAGTCTAACCAGTACAGATGAAAAAATCATATTCCTATGCCTGGACAATTATGAAAAATGGCACAAGGTGGCCAAACATGATGGCTCAGGTGAGTGGATGTCTTTACGAGGGGCAGAAGGACCGTCTAGTGTGATTAATGAGAGACTTCCAATCCTTTGTTCCTAATGCAGTTTATCCTCAAAACCTGTCAAAGTCTGAAGACTATTCACTAACTGAATTTGCAATACCCAGGCACTCACTGTGGCATATAAAACACAATATAAATATGATTTATTTGTGATCCTTGATTGCATCCCAGGTGACATTCTGAATATTTATTTTTGTTGGGGCTGGCTTTAATATAATTGAATGGTACAAAACCACATAGAATTGGCCAGCATCTGCATTTCCAGGGCTAGAGATGACTGTTTTATGGACTAAGCTCTGAACATGCCTCTGGGCCTGGCTCTGAGTTTATGTTTGCCTTTTTAGGACAATGGAATAAATGTGTGCAATGGCTCAGCTATTCTCAGGTCTCTTTCATGAATCAGCAAGTGGGAGGCAGCAGGCAATAAGGTTTGAGCTATACTGCATAAGGACCAGGAGGTACAGAAGCCAGGACATAACACTGCAGTGAAAATGGGGAAGCAAAAGAAATCACTATCTTGGCTTATAAATTCAACACTTGCTAGTTACACGTGATTCACAAACTTTTTAGTAACTATGGCCAACATTTTTATCTCAACCCCATCTCAACTTGCTACTCAGCCCGTTTTTGGACTTCCTCCTTTCCACCTGTAACTGCTGAGGAATCACCAAATGAAACCTGACACTCACCTAAGAAAACACGAGAAGGCACACCTCATGCAAACATAAATTATAAAAGATACTTGAAAGATAAATTAAAAATTACTCTTGGAGTATCCGAAATGTCACACCTCTTGAAGAACATAGTAAATGAGAACTTCCTGAATTTTAGACAGCCTCTTTTCATTGAATTTGAAATATTCAATTAGAAACATAAACTGTTGGTCGCAAGATGACATAGAAAGACCTTGAGCTCTTCTCTCAGAGTCACACCAAAATCACAATTATTTACAGGCAGCCATCGATGAAAGAGACCCAAACCTACCAGAAAAGATCTTCTACAATAAGAAATATAAAGAAGGAATCATCATAAAACAGTAGGAGGGGCTGAGTAGTGATATAGTCAAATCCCATACCCCCAGGTGGGTGATCCACAAACAGAAGAACAATTACAACTGCAGAGATTCTCCCAAAGGATTGAGAGGTCTGAGCCCCACTTCGGGCTCCACAGCCCAGAGATCCAGCACTGGGAAGACAATCCCCCCACTCCGGAGAATTTGGCTTTGAAGGCCACAGGCTTAGTTCTCAGAGTCCCAGAGGGCTTATGGAAATAGAGACCTCACTTGTAAGGGGCTCACACAAAGTCTACCACCCAGGGTAGAAGCAGTAATTCGGTAGCAGCCTGGGTTAGACCTACCCCCTCCTGGAGAGGTAGGAAATAACTCCAGTTCACCCTAGGGGCATAGATTCCTGAACCATTTTGGGGAGCTCCTTCTACCACATGGTAACACGATCCTGGAGATTTTTCTTACAGCTTATTACCACAGAAAAGTCCCACTGTAGCCCAACAGTCTGCAGGCACAAGTACTGGGATGCCTCAGGCCAAGCAGTTAACTGGACACTGACACAGCCCCACCTACCAGCAGACAGGTTGCCTCAAGACCCCTGGGTCCGCAGCCACCTCTGGACATGGCCTTGCCCACCAGAGGACCCAGGACCTATCCCCACACACCAGTACACAGGCAATAGAGCCAAGACTCCCAGGGCCCTCCAGCCAGAGACCTAGGCCCAGGTCCCATCCATCAGTAAGCCTGCCCTAGATTCAGATCCAACTCTACCCACCAGCAGGCAGACACTAGACAAAAAAACCGACACCAACACCATCTGTGGACCAGGCCTGCCCTGGAACTGGCTGGGCCTGGTCTCCACCCACTAGTAGGCCAATACAAGCTTCAAGACACCAGCCGCCACAATCAGCTGTGTTGGGAACCAGCCCCAACCACCAGCAATCTGACATTTGCTCTGGGACCCCTACGCCCTGCAACCAGGCCCCAGGACCTGGCTCTGTCCACCAGTAGGCCGGCACTAGCCCCAGGATCTGCCTTCATCCACCAGTAAGTAGACAATAGCCCCAGGAGCTCCTGGCTCCTGACTCTGCCCATCAGCAATATAGCACTAGCCTTGGGGTCTCCAGGTTTCTGCAGTCAGCTGCCTCATAATCAGACCCCATAACCAGCAGCTGGCAGCCTCTGCACCAGGCAGGACCTGGCAACCAATCCGACCACAGCCAAATAAACCTACCAGACCACTGACATAGTCTGCTCACCACAGCAGAAATACCCACACAGCCCTCATAGAACATTTAGAGTGTATAGCTCTGGTGATAAGAGCGGAGTGTGCTGTCGGGACTCATAGGATGTCTCACCAGGAAATATAACCAACTTACCAGATACATAAAAATAGCAAGTTAGGTAAAATGAGGTGATAGAAGAACATATTCCAAATGAAGGAACAATATAAAACTCCAGAAGAACCAAGTGGAAATAGACACACTACCTGAGAAAGAGTTCAGGGTAGTAACCATAAACAGGATCAAAGAAATTGGGAGAGTAATGGATGCATAGAATGAGAAGTTGGAAGTTTTTAATGAAGAGTTAGAAGATAAAAATAATAAATATAAACAGATGAAAAATACAGTAACTGAAATGAAATAATACAGTAGAAGGGATCAACATTAGACTAAATGGTTCAGAGGAATAGAACAATGTGAGCTGTAAGATAGAGTAGTGGGAATCACTGATGCTGAATGGAAAAAGGAATAATAAGAAATGAGGATAATTCCCTCTGGGACAACATCAAATGTACTAATATTCATGTTATATGGGTCCCACAAGGAGAAGGGGGAGGACTGAGAACATAGTTAAAGAGATAATAGCTGAAAACCTCCCTAACCTGGGAAAAGAAACAGACATGCAAATCCAGGAAGTACAGAGAGTCCCATATAGGATTAACCCAAAGAGGAACACATCAAAACATTGTAACTAAAATGGCAAAAATTGAAAACAGAGAATATCAAAAGCTTCAAGAGAAAAGCAACACTTTACATACAAGGGAATTCACAAGATGATCAGCTAACTTTTCTGCAGAAACTAAGCCAGAAGGGAGTGACACAATATATTTAAAGTAATGAAAGGGAAAAACCTACAACCAAGAATATTCTACCCAGTAAGACTCTTGTTCAGATTTGATGGAGAGATCAAAAGCTAAGAGAGTTCAGCACCACCAAACAAGCTTTCCAAGGAATGTTTAAAGTAACTTCTCTAAGCAAAAAAGGACACAATGAGAAGCATGAAAATCATACAAGGACAAAGCTCATTGATAAAGGCAAATGCACAGTAAAGGTAGGAAATCATCCCCTCATAAAGTTAGTAAGAAGGTTAAAAGAAAAAAGTAGAAAAATCATCTATATTTATAGTAATTGTAAGGGGAGAAGAGTAAAATGCAGGGTTGTTGAAATGCATTTGAAATTAACAATCAGCAACTCAAAACAACCATTCATATGTATAGATTGTGATTTAAAAACCTCATAGTAACCTAAAACCAAAAATCTGTGATACATACACAAAAAAGAAAAGAATCAAAACATAACACCAAAGATGATCATCAAATCATAAGAGATGAGAACAAAAAAAGGACTAATGAAAGACCTACCAAACCAACCCAGAAGCAATTAACAAAATGGCATATCAATAATTATTTTAAATGTAAATAGACTAAATGCTCTAATCAAAAGACATAGTGAAAAGAAATGAGAAAAAATTGATTACATGGAGACTAAACAGCATGTACTAAAAAACCAATGAGTCAATGAAGAAATCAAAATGGAAATTAAAAAATACCTTGAGATACATGACAATGAAAATACAACCATTCAAAATCTACTGGATGCAACAAAATCAGTTCTTAGAAGGAAGTTAATAGCAATACAGGCCTTCCTCATAAAACAGGAAAAATCTGAAATAAATAAACTACCACCTAAAATAATTAGAAAGAGAAGAACAAATGAAATCTAAATCTAAAGTCAGCAGAAGAAAAAAATAAAGATCTGGAGGCTATAAATAAAATAGGGATTAAAAATAGAAAAACAAAAAGGCGATAAAACCAAGAACTGGTTATTTGAAAGGGTAAAGAAAATTGACAAACCTCTGGCCAGGCTCACCAGGAAGAAGAGAAAGAACCCAAATAAACAAAATAAGAAATGAAAAAGGAAAAATCTCAACTGATAGTGCAGAAATACAAAAAACATAAGAGAATTCTATGAATAATTATATGCGAACAAATTTGACAACCTGGAAGAAATGGACAACTTTCTAGAAGCTTACAGTCCTCCAAAATTGAATCAAGAAGAAATAGATGATTTGTGCAAACTGGCCACTAGAAGTGAAATAAAATCTGTAGCAAAAAAAAGAAAAACTCCCTAAAAATAAAAGTCTAGGATCAGATGGCTTCATAGATAAATTTTACCAAATATATAAAGAACTTATATAACTTCTCAAACTCTTCCAAACGATTGAAAAGAAAGGAACATTCCCAAAGACATTCTATGAAGCCACCATCATCCTGACACCAAAACAAGACAAAGCAAGACAAAGATAACCACCAAGAAAGAAAATTACAGGCCAACAAAGTAGAACACATGCTCACACCATACACAAAAATAAATTCAAAATGGCTTAAAAACTTAAGTATAACATATGACACTTCAAAACTCCTAGGAGAGAGCATAGGCAAAACATTTTCTGACATAAGTTGAACCAGTGTTTTCTTAGGTCAGCCTCCCAAGACAATAGGAAAAAAAACCCAAAAGTAAACAAATGGGACCTAATCAAACTTACAAGTGTTTGCACAGCAAAGGAAATCATTTAAAAAAAAAAAGAGAGAAAAAAGACAACTTGCAGAAAGGGAGAAAATAATCACAAATGATATGACAGATAAGGGCTTAATCCTCAAAATATACAAACAGCTCATACAACTCAACAACAACAAAACAAACAACCCAATCAAAAAATGGGCAGAAGACCTTAACAGACATTTCTCCAAAGATGATATACAGATGGACCTTAGGCGGGTGAAAAGATGCTTGACATTACTAAGTATTAGAGAAATGCAAATCAAAAGTAAAATGAAGTACCACCTCACACCAGTAAGAATGGCCATCATTAAAAAGTCATCATTAACAATAACAAATGATGGAGAGGGTATGGAGGAAGCGGAACCCTCCTACACGGTTGGTGGGAATGTAAGTTGGTGCAGCCACTATAGAAAACAGTATGGAGGTTCCTCAGAAAACTAAAAGTAGAACTACTATATGACCCAGAAATCCTACTCCTGGGCATACATTCAGAGAAAACTAATTTAAAAAGATACATGCACCCCTATGAATAGCAGCACTATTCCCAAGAGCCAAAACATGGAGACAACCTAAATGTCCATCAACAGATGAATGGATAAAGAAGTGCTACATATATATAATGGAGTACTACCTCAGCCATAAAAAGAAAAAAAAAAAGATAATGCCATTTGCAGCAACATAGATGTGACTAGAGATTATCATACTAAGTAAGTCAGAGAAAGACAAATACCATATGGTATCACTTACATGTGGAATCTAAAATATAGCACAAATGAACCTATCTACAAGACAGAAACAGACTCACAGACATAGAGATCAGACCTGTGGTTGCCAAGGGGGAGGGGTGGAGGGAGAGATGGACTGGGAGTTTGGGACTGATAGACGCAAACTCTTATATTTAGAATGGATAAACAACATGTTCCTATTGTATAGCACAGGGAACTATATCCAGTCTCCTAGGATAAACCATAATGGAAAAGAATATTTTTAAAAAGTGTACATATGTGTATAACTCAGTTTGTTGTACAGCACAGATTGGCACAACATTTTAAATAAACCTTAATTCAATTTTAAAAAGTATTACTAAAACAAAAAGGGCTGAAGGGATCTAAAAACAAGACCTACAGTAGACTTACGTCATATCCAAAGACATGTACAGACTGAAAGTGAGAAACAGAAAAAGGTATTCCATGCTAATGGAAATCAAAAGAAAGCCAGGGTCACAAAACTTACATCAGATAAAATAGACTTACAATAGTTAAAATAGAGACTGTTACAAGAGACAAAAAAAGGACAGAACATAATGATCAAGGGGTCAATCTAAGAAGATACAGTAATTATAAATATAATGCACCCAACATAGGAGCTCCTAAATACATAAAAGCAAATGTTAACAGACATAAATGGAGATATCAACAGTAATGTAATACTAATAGAGGACTTGAACACCCCACTCACATCAATGGACAGATCATTCAGACAGAAAATTAACAAGGAAACACTAGCCTGAAGTGACACATTGGACCAGATGGAGCTAGAAAGCAACGAACAAACAAAACCCATTAGTAGAAGGAAATAAATGATAAAGATCAGAACAGAAATAAATGAAATAGAAAAAACAGGAAAAAAAACCAAGAGCAGTTTCTTTGAAAAGATAAACAAAATTGATAAAACTTTAGCCAGACTCATCATGAAAAAGAGAAGGTCCAAATCAGTAATTTCAGAAATGAAAGATGAGAAGTTACATCCAACACCACAGAAATACAAAGGATCATAAGAGACTCCTAAGGGCAACTATATGCAAATAAAATTGACAGCCTAGAAGAAATTCCTAATTATGTACTATTTTCCAAGTCTGAACCAGGAAGACATACAAAATACAAACAGACTAATTATCAGTGATGAAATTGAATCAGTAATAAAGAAAAAGAAAAAACTCCCAGTAAACACAAGTCCAGGACCAAATGGCTTTCACAGGTGAATTGTACCAAACATTTAGAGAATAATTAATACCTATCTTTCTTAAATTATTCAAAAAATATTGCAGCGGCAGCAACACTTTCAAACTCATTCTATGGTGCCATGATCACCCTGATACCAAAACCAGACAAAGATATCACACAAAAAAGAAAACTTCAGGCCAGTATTACTGATGCAGAAATGTAGATGCAAAAGTCCTCAACAAAATATTAGCAAACCAAATCCAAAGATACATCAAAAGATAATATACCATGATCAACTGGAATTTATCCCAGAGATGCAAGGGCTTTTCGTTATCTGCTAAGCAATCAGTGTGATACACATTTACAAATTGAAGAATAAAAATCATAAGATGCAGAAAACACTTCTGACGAAATTCAACTTCCATTCATCATTAAAAACTCTCCAGAAAGTGGGAACAGAGTGAATTTATCTCAACATAATAACGGGTATATATGACAAAACTACAGCTAACATCATTCTCAACAGTGAAAAAAGTTGAAAGCATTCCACTCTCACTACTTTTATTCAAAATATTGAATAAATCTCCTAGCCAGAACAGAGGAGATAGAACGAAGTTGGATTTCAGTGATCAAACTGATGGAAAAGTGTATAGAAGATTTAATAGGAGAGCTAGTTGGCAGTTCTGCCAGTTAGGAATTCAACAGTCAACCTCAGGAAGAAAAGGGAGAAGAAATAACACCATTTTGCTTTCCCTGAGGTAAACTATTCGACTTTAAGAACAGTTCTAATTCAGAACAGATAAATCAACCCAAACACCATTTTCTAATGTTCATTTAGTTAATGGATTTATCTAAAAAGACCCTTTATCTTAGGGAACAGACTTTACCAACATAGCATTTTCTTTTTAGGAGCCCCCTTTGTAAAATTAGAAACGAACTCAATGAATGTTCCATATATTTTACTGCCATGACATTTAAAATATGTTTTTCCTCCAGGAAATTTTCAAACTGATCTCTTTCTTCCCAGGTACCTCCAGATCATCAGTTGCTCGATGTAAACCTGGAGCCAACTGCCCTAGTTCACACAGTAGCATCAGCAGACAACTGTCCCCTCTCTCTGTCACAGAAGATTCCTCTGCTCCTATTCTTGAACTTCAGAGTCGAGGATCCTCTGGAGTTTGTGGACACAGAGCTGAGAGGCAAAACAGATCAGGTATGTGAGTGACCTCCTCTTAAATAAGAGTACATGTGGTAAGCTTCTACCCAGCAATGAAAGATCTCACCTTTGGCACAGAGTGCAGAGATGTGACACTGACTCTCAGGAGTACATGTGAGCAAAGTTTATCAAGTGGGAGGAGAAGGAAGAAGAGAAATGTATAGATATAATCCATTAATTATGGACAGTGTACAGTGTAGCAGAGAAATAATACCAAAACCTATAGTTGGAGGGCTTAACACATGGTTAAACAGTGACTTCTAATGAAGTTTATAAGGAAACTATTTTTCTTATCTTCAAGATGGCAAAAGCCAGCACCTTTAATCTCAGTCCTGGGATTTAGTAATAGCAAGCTGTACCCATTCTGAGACGAATAAAAGCACCAGTAAAATCACAGACTCTGCTCTTATCTTTATTAGGACTGCCAGTCCTTGGAGCCCTTCTAGTTTTCCCAATTTTATACCTCCTTCAGGACACTTCAGTTGCCTCCCTGATAAGCATTTACTATTAAATCAAGACCTTTAACCTTTCCTCACATCTGCCTGATCACTTACGAACCCCTGGAATACTTGGGTTACTGGAATCACTAGATAAACCTCTTAAGTATATCCATGGGTTTCCCAGCAAATGTATCATTTTAAAACATAGCTGGAACATGCATGGGGCTTCCCTAGTGGTTCAGATGGTAAAGAATCTGCCTGCAATGCAGAAGTATGCATTAAACCCTTAAGGGATGAAGGAGGAGGACAGCAGAGAGAACTAAGAGACAGAACTCTGGAAAACTCTAAAATGATCACAGGAGGACGAGGAACAGGACTCAGCAGAATGAACTGAAAAGGAGAGGTCAGTGATATAGGAGGTTGTTATGTGGAAAAGTATCCACTGAACTTCAAAAACAGGAGATTATTTATTATTTTCTAGCAAGAGAAACGGAGAAGGCAATGGCAACCCACTCCAGTACTCTTGACTGGAAAATCCCATGGACAGCGGAGCCTGGTGGGCTGCTGTCTATGGGGTCGCACAGAGTCGGACACGACTGAAGCGACTTAGCAACAGCAGCAGCAGCAGCAGCAGCAGCAAGAGAAATTTCAACAGAGTCATGGAGCAAAAGCCAAAATGTAGCAGTTGAGGAAGAGTGGGTGGGAAAGAAGCAAAGATAGTTAAGTACAGTATACAGACAGACCTCAGAGATACTGTGGGTTTGTTTCTAGACTCTTGTGGTAAAACAAATACCGCATTAAAACAAGTCACATGAAAAAAATAAATGCAGCTGGGTCCACTAGGCTGATGCCCAATACTGTTGCATTTTGGTGATGGACATCATACTGCCTTCCCCAGAGATAATCTCAAGCTTCGAGTCCATATTCACTTCCTCTCATCATATGACCACAATTTTACCTTCCTGAAAAGACTGAAACAATTGTATGCTAACAGGTGCTTTCCTCCCTGCCTCAAAGTGTCTCTGTTCTCTTGCTTGCTAATTTGCTAATTATCATCATTGCAGGGGCTTCCCTGGTGTAAAGATGGTAAAGAATCCGCCTGCAATGTGGGAAACCTGGGTTCAATCCCTGGGTTGGGAAGATCCCCTGGAGGAGGGAACGGCTATCCACTCCAGTATTGTTGCCTGGAGAATTCCATGGACAGAAGGAGCCGTCAGGCTACAGTCCTTGGGGTCGCAAAAAGTCAGATTTGACTGAGAGACTTTCACTGTCATCATTGCAGGGACCACTTTTGACTTCTGTGTTTGCTACCATTCTGATGCTGACTCCTCCTAAATCCATGATTACCTCCTCTCCATCTCTTCCACCTACATTTTCCATCTCCCCTTCTCCATTTATTCCTTCAGCTTGGCCAGCAATATATTAAAATCTCTTGCATCCTTAAAGTCAATAGTGACACCAGCAAAAACAACAAAATAACTCTATCCAAAACAAGTGGGTAGTGGAAAAAAATCGAAAAACAAAAACCTCATAACTTTGAGAACGCTAGCTTTAAAAAATAAGCAGAAGAGAAATAATTCAGGGGACCCAGGTAAATGAAGGTATCAGTTCAGTTCAGTCGCTCAGTCGTGTCCGACTCTTTGTGACCCCATGAATTGCAGCACACCAGGCCTCTCTGTCCATCACCAACTCCCGTATAGAGGAGGTGTGAAAGCCTCTTCTAGGGTCCTACTTATTTGATTAGAGGTTTTTATGAGAAAAGATTTTTTTCCCCAAAATGACAGTATTTTAAAATGGAATCTCAGCAACTATGGACCCCAAGGCCAAAACTCTTTTGTAAAAAGTGAAGAAAATGACATCGTAAATCTTCAGAAAGTTTTAATTGGCTTTAATTAGTTGCAGTAATATTCTTATTATCCCAGTTATCTGCAGAACAGAATGCTGCAGTTAATTAAATATGGTTAATCAGTTTGCCCTATCTATCATATACCAATTACAAATCTCAAAGACTGTACCACTGAAGACCACATGTGGCATAATTTACTCTTTCTGCAATGATTCAGAAGACACTTGGGGATTTTCCTAGACACCAAAAAGAAAAAGAAAAGGAGAAGAATCTGAAGAGGAGCTCACCATGCTCTCATGAATATTATGGTATTTAACCTCAAAATGAATCCCATGAGCCACGTATTATTGGTGTTTGACAGAGACGCTAAGACCAGAATTAAATATATACTCAGGGCCTTCTGGTGGCAGGGCTAGGACTTTCACTCATGCTTCCAAATTCCAGTGGCCTCTACCATCAATCTGTGTGACTCTAATCAAGGTTCATAGAGATGGATGGAATTACTGGTAAATCAATTTTAATGATGTATACAAAACAGTAAGTCTAAGCAGGATTATAGAAAATCACATTTAAATGATCAGAAAAATAAAAGAACCCTGAAGAGTCAATCTTTCTATGGTATCTACAGATAGTAAAATTAAAGAATTGTCAACAATTCAATCTAGTTAGCAGAAGAATGAGCCAATACTATGGGAGGATTTAGGTGACTGTTGGTGTCATCAAAAGTACTCTGTATGCTCTGCTGGTGGTACAGATGTCATCTTCAAAGGTGACGGTAAGGCAGATGTCAACTTAAAGGGATACAAATAATCTTTGTAGAATCATTCCTCCTTTATGAGCTAGTCCCTTAGAATAATGTGATCTGAAGTGTAATATACCTTTCTTTTCTATTAAACCTCATGCAAGGCTGCCATTCCTGCCAGGAAACTTTTCTCCAAACCATTTCTGAAGCTTCCAGTGCTTAAGTGGGGAGCTCAAGCCTGAAACCTAGACAGAATGAATATTCAGAATAAAATGTTTAGACCCTGGAGTCATACTGACTTGGGCTCAACCTTGAACAACCTTTAATGCAAGTCTCAGTTTTTGCATCTGTAAAATAGGAATGGTAATACCCACTTAATTGGGTAGGCTTGTGTTCCCTTCTCAGCCTTCCAGCACAAGAGCTCTTGTTCTGCCCTCTTATTGATTTTCGTTTTTTCCCCTCTACTGTCTGTATAAGCCACATGGACATAGCGAATTTGAAGAATGTTATCAGGTATAGTCTATACACAGCCAGGAATGCTGGTTAGCATACTTTCAGTCTCATCTCAATGTTACTGCATCACAGAAATTTCTCCTGATCACTCCACACGTCACCTCTTAACAAGTGCTTCTTGTCTGCCTCCATATGGCCTTGTATTTGCCATATTCAGCCCTTCTCACACTATTTTAGATTTGTTTCCTGACCTTCCTCTAGATTATGAGCTCAAGTCTTTCATTTTTGAACCTCTGGGACCTATTTAACTAGCTCCTGGTAGTCTCCACAGGACTTTGTTGAATAAATAAATAAAAGAATACCAGTTTTCATCTTCTGGAGACTAGGCTCTGAGAATTCTGTTTATAAGACTTGGAAGTCATGTAGTAATTGCCTGTTCATCCTGTGTGGTTTATGCTCTCCAATGAAAAATTCGCTTTCAAGGCTTGCTATCTGCGTTCCCCAAATAAACAGCTGGATGAAAGCCTTTGCCACAGTGGGGCAGTCACACCTGGGTCATTAAGCAGTGGAAACATTCAGCAGAGAGTGGGCAGGTTCTGAAGAGGAATGTGAGAAACCCATCCACTCTCACTTGCAGTCTGTGGGCTGCACCACTTGCGGAAGCCCAGGATAAAGCTTATGCTTAAAGGAGGTCCCTGGAAACACCATGGAATCTTACAGACAATTCTGTCTACCTTTCCCCGGATTCTGCCATCTGGGGACTCAGGGTGATCACTGCTCTCATTTAACGTCCTGATAGGTACATAAACTCATTGTGTTGAACCTGTTTTCTCTCTTAGGGAGAAGGCCTTTATGATTGTCACTTTTGGAGAACTTTGGCTATTTCGATGTGAAAAAAAAATGCTACTAAATTTTCTTAGTAAATGTAAAAATATAAACCAGAACTCATTGTGCTCCAGAAATATATTAAATAGTAATTTGTTCTGAGGTAGGAGGTGATTTTGTGCAGTCCAGACTTGCTCTGTTTGGGGGCACATCCGTTTCAATTTATTAGTAATCTTTGCTGCAATTTAAAAAAAAAGCTCAGTGGGAAATAACAATAAATACTTATTTCTCATTCACTTTTTATGTAGGTGAATACAGGGTTCTGACTAGGTCCTGCTCATTCTCCCACATAGACCAAAGGAACAGCTTCTATTTGAGATTTTCCATTCTAGTGGCAGAAAGGAAGAGCTAGAGAGGTATTGGGACCGTGTGAAGCCTCTTAAAGCTTCTACCGAGAGGTGGCATACCATACCACAGATGGTGAACATACCATCTGTTGACATTTGATTAGACAGAGCAGATCATATGGCCAAAGCCTTTGAAGCTGAAATGCTCTCACAAGGAGGTGGGTCGGGCTCCCCTGAGAACAGAGAGCATCCTCCAAGTTCATGAGAAATGTCATGGCCTGGATAAGGGTCCCAGATACACAGCATACTTATAGAGCATAGATTCCAGACAGAGAGTGAGCCAGAGTTATTTGTCTCTTCAAATGATAGTAGGGAAAACAAAACACTGGTGATTTTACTGTCTTGTCTCTTTGATTTCTGTTTTATAACTTGATTTCCACACATTTGCATTCCTTTCCTGTTTGCAGCGGATGATGGAACACAGACTCATCCTGAGAACAGCAGCCAAGAAAACAGAATCAAGGCTCGCTGCCTGTCCTGCACGTCCATGGTTCTAAAGGCTGTCTGGGGACTTTTGATCATCTTGTCAGTGTCATCATCTTGGGTTGGAACCACACAGATTGTAAAAATTACTTATAAGAACTTCTACTGTCCATTTTTCATGACTTGGTTTTCAACAAACTGGAACATTATGTTTTTCCCAGTCTATTATTCTGGTCATCTGGCCACTGCTCAAGAAAAACAATCTCCAATGAAAAAATTCAGGTAGGTTTCATGTTAAATGGCCAATAGGAGATGGTTTGAAATAATTTCATGCAAATATGCATGATTTCATCTCTTTGAAAGATGAGTTGAGGAGTGTGGAGAGGCAGGATCTAAGGTCAGTAATGAACATAAGAACAGGAAGAAACAGAATCAGCTCCCTCCTCCCTCCAGAATTCTTGTCTACAACATGCCAGGCACTGTGCTAGTGCTTTTGCAGATCTTATCTAATTTTCATTGGTGGTAACAGCCACCTTTTAAGGTGGTGTTAATTATCCCTCTTTTAACACAAGAAAAACAGGTTTGGAGAGATTCAGTGACTTGTCCAAGGTCACACATTTATAAATAATGGAACCCAGATTTTAATCCAGCTCAATCTCCCTTTTGTCATGTTTTAAAAGAACAACCCAGTGTCTCGAGCCCAGAAAAAAAAAAAAACTGTATTAATAAGATTCTTACAAAAACACTTGCTCAGTATTCTGGACACAGAGGTATTAGAGCAGATAAAATGACTTGGTCTCGTGCAAATGGAAGTCTGGCCTTGGAATGGTTTAAAAGAAGCTGTTCTTTGCTGGCTAGAAGCACAGAGAGCCTTGTCTGTTGGTTTGCTGGTCATGAACTTGACAGTGCCATGGTTCTGTTGGTTGCTCTGAGTTAGACCTGGCTTATGCAGCTCCATCTTGGAGAGACTGGAAAGTTGGCAGAGCCATGTCATCCAGTCCTGCGCAGCACTGAAGAAAGGCAAAAGTAGCATTTGGGTTAAAGGTCCTTTGCTAACAGACAGCTTCTTGAAAAGAAAAACCAGAATTAAGGAACAACTTCCAGGACAGTCACTCTGCTCACCAAGAGAAAACAGTGGTCTTGACCTCAGCAGATGGCAATGGGAGAATGACAGCTTTTTGCTTATTCCTCCTCAGCAGAATGGCAATAAAGTTGTCTTACAGGAGCCCAAATAACCTTTCTATCTTGCCCTTTTACCTTATGATCATTGGTGCATGGTAAGACTGTCCTTAAAAACTTAAGGCACTCTGAAGGCTTTATTTTCAACTTCCAATTTCTATCACCAGCTTGGAATTGCCCGGAAATATTGAAGTCGCGCTGTGAGCTGACTTTCTCTGTGTATCCATGAACATTCTGCTATCATTAAAGCAACAAAAACCAGTTCAAAAAGAAGTGTTTTCTGGTTTGGAGGAAAGAAAAAAGCCTTATACCTGTTAAGGACTGCTAAGACTAATTTCTTCCCATCAAAACAGACATGATCCTGGGGCATAAGATCTTTTTAGATAACAATAGTTAATACATGATTGCAGATATTATACATAATACATAATTATCAGAATAAAGTTCTCCCTGATTGCAGATACCTCCATTTACTTATAGTGTATGTGTTCTACTCAAAGGTTCCTATGGTTTAGACACATATGCTGATTAAAAACAGCAAAAGGTTAGTATGGGAAGTAATGCCTCAGAATACCTCAAAGCAAGCCAGGTCAGTTTTACTTAAGAGAACACATTTACAAGAGGCTCCTGCTGACAGAAGTGTTGTTTGGGGAATGAGTTTCTCTCACACTGAACTAACTCTGAATTTAGTGAAATCTGTGACTTGACAGGACACCTCCACCTGTTAGTCCTAGCGTGAAGTTGACCATTTCTGAAACTAAATCAAAGAGCTTGTATTTTCAAGCAGAAAACATTGTCATTGAAAATTCTCCAGTGGCCCCCTCCATATGAAAGGTAAACACTGCCATAAAATTCTGAGATCCCTTATCTTTATTCCCTGTAGACTCATTAACACCATCTGCCAAGAAGTCACCCCATGAAGCTCTCACGGGAGAACAGTTAGTGTCTAAGACTGGAAACAGGATGTATCCCATAGCATCAAACCCTCTATTTTCTCCTTTTCTCTTGAATGGTATGAAAGCATTTTGAGCTTTTTCCCTATCACTAACATCAAAAGAATTTTCAACAAAGTATCAAACTTAGATGGTAAGGATTGTTCATTTGGAAGTAGTTTTTGATATTTCAATCATGCCATTTATATACAGTTAAGAAAATTCAACTGCCTCAGGTGAATTTGAAATTTAAGAAAAAAATTATATACCATAGTTTTGATGGTATATCAAAAGAATATCAAAGGGTCATTTCTTAAGGAAAAAAATCTCTGGAAAGCATGAAACTAGAGCCAAAGATACACTTGGCTATGTCAGGAAGCTATGAAACGTGCTTAAGATGCCATCCAACATACAGAAAGTGTTCCATAACTAGTAGCTGCAGGAACAGTGATGAGCATGATTACATTGTTAGTACCCCAACTTCTAAGCTTCTTTCCAAATTTTTCCTGTCAATGCCTCTTGTCTAGAAATTCTCATCTCATCATCCCAGGGAGAGACATGCTGTTGTTATCTGTTTCTTAACAGAAATCCATCTTTTTAAAAGAAATTTTCACATTTCCTAGTACTTAATGCTTAAACAGCAAGAGGTTTTACCCAGGTGAACTGGTGTTTGAATGGAGACCAATTTTAATTCTTGTAACAGCAGTGACAAGTGGGGAAAAGGTTGGCACTGAGAGGAAAGGGGAAGAAAGGGTAACAAGGAGGAAGCCATTTCCTGGGGGACAGCATAAGCCAGGCCAAGAATCTCTGCTAGGCAGCAGTGCTATGCTGGGGGCACTCTCCCCAGCCCACCTGCCTCTGCTGGCTTCCCCATGGGGCAGGGTGTTTCCTTTCCTGAATCCAAAGTCTTTGAGCGCACACTACCCAGCATGATGGTGGAACCCTTGGTAATAAGAACCATCACTCGCTAGGGCTGGTGATAGGAAAAGAAAGTCTTTAATCATAAATAGATTTGTTGTGGTTCTTAATAAATATGTATTTTAAAGGACGTTTAGAAGTTATAGATGTCAGGATAAATAAACCCATGACTCCCCACTCCAGCTCTCCCTGGAAGATTTCCTCAAGGACCAAATCTCTCTGTAAGGACAGAATACAAAGCATGTGCCTAGATGTTCCATAAAAACTGTTGCTTGCTCTGTGTGTGCCTCTGATTCTGAGTATCTCAACAGTAGGGCTTTAGAAAGGCCATCCATTTCATAATATTGTAAATCAATTACACCTCAATAAAGCCAAACAAAGCAGAGACGCCATCCATTTCCCTGTGTGTGTGAGCATGTGTAATTTCTGTTTACTTTCCAAAAGGTTTTGCCTCTGGCTTATTTAGTCCCTATACTGAAGTTTTGTCTCCTTCAAGTAAAAATTTAGCTTTGGGAAATCCCATTTTCATTTTATGAAACCTTTCCATTTTGGTTGTCTCCCACATGAAAGTAAAACCACAGCATGCATGTCTATATGTTCAAAATGGATTTTTAACCTTCCCAGAGTCACTGGCCTACAATTCTCTGTGTTCTCAGCTGCTTGGAAGCAATATTTACTATGAGACTTGATATTGAAGCTCATCCCCCTGAGCCTGAAGCCTCACCACTTGGTCATGCCCTCCCCACATGCAGTCCTCCTGTAGGCTGAATCACTTCATACAGGGGAGGCAAACATTGGCTGGAGATTGCTTTGAGGCAAAGTAATACTTTGAGACACAATTATATCTCTTCAGAAAGAGCTAGAAGAGAAACCAGAAACTAGAGCTGTCTAGAGCCATATAAATAGATTTATAAACATAAATGTGCAACTGTGAATAACTTGTTGCTTTAAACGGGATATTTATACTACTCTTGAAAAACACAATGCCTGACACGAGATAGTTGCCTAATGAAAGCTTGAATGTTCATGAACAACTGACTGAAAAAAAAAAATTAAGCTGAATTTTCCCAGCCTGTTTTCAGTCCATAATCAAAAAGGCATTGTTATTCTATCACTTTAAATATCGCCTGTATGTATTGCTAGCTTCAGCATTTTGATTAAAGCAACCCTCTGGACTAAATAATCAATTTAGTCAGAAACCATGCAAATCAAAGATTTAACTGAAATGACTATTTTTAAGCAGTGTATTCAGACAACTCCTCCAGAATGGCCAAACTTTGTATGTAAATGCAACTTGAATTTTATTTATTTTATGATTTGGGGGTTGTCACAGAAACTTCCTTCATTTTTTCTGCCTTAAAAATGCTGCGCTGTGCTTAGTGGCTCAGTCGTGTCCAACTCTTTGTGACCCCATGGAAGTAGCCTGCCAAGCTACTCTGTTCATGGGGATTCTCCAGGCGAGAATACTGGAGTAGGTTGCCATGCCCTCCTCCAGGGGATTTTCCCAACCCAGTGATCAAACCCAGATCTTCTGCATTGCAGGAGGATTGTTTACGATCTGAGCCATCAGGGAAGTCCAGGAATACTGGAGTGGGTAGCTACCCCTTCTCTAGGGGATCTTCCCGACCCAGGGATTGAACTGGGGTCTCCTGGATTGCAGGCATATTCTTCACCAGCTGAGCTACCAGGGAAGGTGTAAAAGAAATTAGTTCAGTGGGCAGATATGTTAGAAAGAGGCATAATGTTTTAGGAATAATAAAATACCAAGCTGCGCTTGCCTTCACATGCTATGTGAGATTGCACATTGTCTGTAGCCTATTCAATCTGTAGCAACTGTCTTGACACTCTTGCATTTGTCCGTTGAGAAAGCATCTTCTGTCTCTTCGAATAGCTAGTAATTCCAGCAACCACTCATTTCTGGATTTCTCCAGGTTTCTTTAAGAATATTCAGCAAAAGCAGAATGGCTACCCCCAGAATCTTGCAGAATGTGTAGGAAAGGCCTGTGCTTGGGGAGATGGGAACTTCTCCATGGAACCCTTTGCACTCATGGCCTGAAGGTGGCAGCCCTGGGTTCAGTAGGTTCCACACATGAATAATGGGTCTTGAGGGTTTGTGCTCTTGCCTAAAGATGGCTGTCAAGAGCTAGTCCACACAAGATGTGTTAACATCAATACCTATTAACCTCTCTTTCTTCCTTAGGGAATGCAGTCGAATTTTTGGTGAAGATGGTCTGACGTTGAAGCTCTTTCTTAAAAGAACTGCTCCCTTTTCTATCCTATGGACTTTGACTAATTACCTGTATTTACTGGCTTTAAAGAAGCTGACAGCCACAGATGTCTCTGCTCTGTTCTGTTGTAACAAAGCCTTTGTCTTCTTGCTGTCATGGATCGTGCTGAAAGACAGGTTCATGGGAGTGAGGGTAATAGCACACTTGATTCAATGTGTGAGGCTGCATTTAATCATAAATCCTTGGCATTGGGAGAGCTGCTTTGTTTTGTGGAGTTTCTGCAAAACTTACTTGGTTCTGAGTACAGATTGAAATTTGAAGATGCACTAGAACACCCAGGCAGTTACAGTGTCACGAGAGGATAAAAGATTGTTTCCATTGGGCAGTCAGCTGATGTCAACAGGAGGCACTCAGGGAAAATAAGTTCTTTTTTTTAGAATTAATGGTATGATCAACTCCTTCTGTACTTGGGAAAGAAGGGTCTGAGAAAATTAGCCACAGTAAAGATTATGATTTTTTTTTCCCCCAGTCAACATGTTTGGACAACTCATGTTTTTTGCACCCCCCCCATGAATTTAATTAATATTGGTATAAGTAGTAAGATTACCAAACAGTAATTAAAGTCACCAGTAATAGCACAATGCTGTTAAAAGTGGCTAATATCTAGTATGACTAATCTAGAAATGGAACTAAAAACAACAACTTGTACTTTGGGGTACATGTCCTTAATTGGATAGCATTAAACTTCCACCAGCCACTTCAGTTCTGAGTTTATCCCTTTCAGAGATATTCTGGATTTAAAAATAAAAAGTTTTTTGTATGTCTGACCTTTGTTAAACTGATGGAGACCTATGCAGACATAAGGAGCCAGATCTTATTCATATAATCTGGCATGCCACCATGATGAAACTACTGAGTAAATAATTCTTTAAAAGGAGATCCAAACAAAGAGCGTTTTTCCAGAAAATAAACAGCACACAATTGCTATTCTTCAAAAGAGATGTCCAAGACTGGGTTGAAACATTTTTTTTTTTTTGCTATCAAACTATTGCTCTTGTTGCAATGATTCCAGGGTCCTTGCTTGCTAAATGCTGAAATTCATGTCTATATTAGAGAGTGTCTGATAGCCATCATCCTGAAAACATTTTCTTAATAGCTAATTAGCTAATTCTGGTTGTATCTTTGGAGATGCTGCTCAGAAATTCAGAACTGAAACTTGACACAGACAAGAAGTGGAAAGCTACAGCAGAAAACAAGATGAAAAATTCTCAATCAGTCCATGATACCATTCGACTATACCAGATACAGTCTCACACTCATTCTCCACCAGCTAATCTTAGATATCACACCCAAGAGGCTTAACATAATGGTATTACTCATGAAGCACTGGCTGTCCAGTGTCAGGAACCCTGACAAGTCCTTGAGAACAAGAACTTTCTTCACATTGCTCACTGATCCATTCAGCTGGGGTTGACATAATTTGTGGGGCCCAGTGAAAAATGAAAATGCAAAGCCCCTCGCTGAAAAAAATTGGGAATAATTACAAGATGGCAACATTATGGGGCCCAGTGCATCTGTACAGGTCATATACCCGTGAAACTGGCTCTGCCTCTATCTCTAACACCTAGAACAATACAAGGGACAAAGTAGGGACTGAACATATTTAGGGATATAGTGGATGAACTCATACTTACAAGATCTTTCTCATTTCTATCTATCGCCATGAGAATCACCCATGAGAATTTGGAAATCTTTTCAGACAAGAGGGAAAGAAAGGAGATTTAGGGGCTTTTCTGGTTTTTCAGTGTAATGTGACTACCAAAAGGAAATCAATACACCCACTGTTACGTTTGCTTTTGTTGTTCAGTCGCTAAGTCATGTCCTAGTTTTTGCAACCCCATGGATGGCAGCACGCCAGGCCTTCTTGTCCCTCACCATCTCCTAGAGTTCACTCAAGTTCATGTCTGTTGTATCAGTGATGCCATCCAACCATCTCATCCCACTCCAGTATTCTTGCCATGAGAACCCCATGAACAGTATAAAAAGGCAATAAGATGCTATTAGATTTACCAGTAAGGAAATCAATTGTATTAGAATGAATGAATGAAACTTATGCAAGAGGTCATATAAAACAGACTTAACGTTTATTTGAGGTCTTTTAGAAGAAAAACTCAGCTGTGTAACTTATCTTTAAATGGCAGATTTAGGAAATCTACCTAGAAGTTACAAAGCATGCTATTGGGCTAGCAAAAAAGTTCATTAGAGTTTTTCCATAAGATGTTACAGAAAAACATCTAGGAACTTTTTGGCCAATTTAATATTTTAAAATTGGCATCTGTGGTGGGTGAAATGGTGGGTCCCAATAAGGTGTCCACATCTTAATCTCCAGAACCTATTAATGTGACCTTACTTGGAAACATAGTCTTTGCAGACATAATTAACTTAAGGATTTTTACAAACAGGAGATCATCCTAGGTGATCTGGGTGACTGCTAAATCCAGTAACGAGTATCCTTAGAAGAGACACACATAGGAAAGACACACAGAAGAGGAGGAGCGATGTACCCACAGAGGCAGAGACTGGAGTGATGTGGTCACAAGCCTAGGAAAGCTGGGGCAGCAACCAGCAACTGGAAGAGGCAGGAATGTCTTCTCTCCCAGAACTGCTGTGGGGAGCGTGGCCCTGCCTGATTTTGAACTTCAGGCCTCCACAACTATGACAGAATAGATGTTTGCTGTTTTCAGTCACCAAGTTTGTGGCCATTTGTTAACAGCAGCCTCAAGAAACTAATACAGTATCTGTTAGGAATGAGAAGACCTGATAGAAAAATTAAGTAGCCAGTTAGTAGCTGCTAATAAGTAAATACATAAATTAAGACATCATAGGTGATAAAATGGTGAGCATTAATGTCAGTCATGCTGGAGAAGTCAGGAATTTTTCTTTTAAAATGATAAGCACTTCACTTCTGATTGTGAAGGTGTTAGGAAGTTTTTAATGTCATATTCTAGAAGAATGTCAAAATGTAACTTTAATAATGCCCATAATCAGGCCATGGAATATAAGAAGCACCAAAACATATTCAGCATTTTGGCTTTTGACTATATCAGCAATTCTTTTCCTTCTAAGACATATTGAGAACATATATAATTAGGTCATTTGAGAAATCAGAGGAGGGCAAATAGAATACAGACAACATAAATGCAGCTCTTATTGCCATATCCATAAATAAGACATGCCACCCCACTTGGACTACTCTTTTTGAAAACAGTCAAAGGATTACTTTCAGTCATCAAATCAAAACATATTTCTGACTCATTCTAAGTCTTCAGTAATTCAGAAAAAGATAGTTTGGGGGTTATAATTCTCATTTGTATGACCCAAGAATCATCACCCTTAAGGTGAAACATGTGGCCTTAGTGTTAGTCACTCAGTTGTGTCTGACTTTTTGTGACCCCATGGACTGTAGCCTGCCAGGCTCCTCTGTCCATGGAATTCTCCAGGCAAGAATACTGGAGTGGGTTGCCATTTCCTTCTCCAGGGGATCTTCCTGACCCAGGGATCAAATCTGGGTCTCCTGTGTTGCAAGCAGATTCTTTATCATCTGAGCCACCAGGGAAGCCTTAACTTGTTAATATTTAGTTTCCTTGGAATATTGATTGAATTACAGATGAAAAGGTAATCACTCATACATTTAGTTTTCTATTATGAAATCCTTTCAACCAATTGGCTGGTAAGCTTTGGTGTGTTAAAAAAAAAAAAACAAACCCTTTCATAAGTAGTTGCTTACAGCTGATGTATGATTATCCTGTGGAAATTAGCAAACTTCTTTAAAAGACCTTTTCTAATTGTTAAAGTGTTACTGAGAATCCAGCTCTTGTAGGATTGAAGATGAGTGTTTTAACCATCTCCAAGATTCAGTTTTATTTAACTAGCATTCTTAAATTCATCAGAACGAGAAAAATCACCTTAATAAAAAAAAGTTCTTCTCACTAAAAAAAAAAAAAAAAATAAGAGGCACTGCTTTAGGTTTTCTTCTCTGTCATGAGTGTCCATTTCACTTTAATGAAAAGTAAAAGTCAGACTAGAAAATTAACACACTTTCAGATATTGTTGCTCCCTTATTTTTCTATTATTAATTGAAAATTTTCTTTTCAAATTTGCTTGAAAGTATGAAGGAAATTGGTAGGCAATGAATGGTTCAGTGGACCTTGACTTTTATAGCAGATTTAGGAAATGAGTTTGTGTCCCTTCAGCTTGGCACCCACCTATTTTCTAGGTATAATCGGGTCCCTGTGTGTTTAGCTTCCCACGCTTTGGCTCTTTTGGAGACTTGCCGCCATCTGCCAAGAACCAACCAGGGTATGTCAGTTGAATGGAATCGTTCATCGCTTAAACTGCTCTTCTCTGAATTCTAACTGGGCTCCAGGGCACTCTAAATCAGGGCTCTGGAGCTGAGCTTCTACTGATGTATGCCAATATTACATATTTAGATGAGATTCAAGGCAATCGTTTGTTTCCATCTTGCCTTTGACTGACATTTATACAGTAACTCTTTATTCACGTGCAGTGCAGGCTCCTCTGTCTAGAATCTTCACGCTTCTTGGAGGAGACAGCAGAGGATGGGTAGTGGGACTCTTCCCCTTTCATCCCCCTCTTGGCAGGAGAATAATTCATGAATACAGAGAAGGGAGAGTTGAATTGAAAAGGTTCTCTGATTTTATGCCCATAAGGAATCCATAAACCCTGTCAACAAGTTACAGTCAATAGGTCCCATCTGCCTTCCACATAATCACTGTGGACAGTGACTGCAGCCATGAAATTAAAAGATGCTTGCTCCTTGGAAGAAAAGCTATGACAAACCTAGACAGTGTATTGAAAAGCAGAGACATTACTTTAGCAACAAAGGTCCGTCTAGTCAAAGCCATGGTTTTTCCAGTAGTCATGTATGGATGTGAGAATTGGACCATAAAGAAGGCTGAGCACCAAAGAACTGATGCTTTCAAATTGTGGTGTTGGAGAAGACTCTTGAGAGTTCCTTGGACCGTGAGGAGATCAAACCAGTCAATTCTAAAGGAAATAACTCTGAATGAATATTCATTAGAAGGACTGATGTTGAAGCTGAAGCTCTAATACTTTGGCCACTTGATGTGAAGAGCCAACACATTGGAAAAAACCTTGATACTGGGAAAGATAAAAGGAAAAGGGGATGGCAGAGGATAAGATGGTTGGATGGCGTCACCAACTCAATGGACATAAGTTTGAGCAAGCTCCAGGAGATGGTGAAGGACAGGGAAGCCTGGTGGGCTGCAGTCTGTGGGGTCGCAAAGAGTTGGACATGACTGAGTGACTGAACAATACCACCTTCCACACACTCTTGAGTCTTTCCTTCTGGGATTTCTTTCCTTCTTTTTTCCATCCTGGTCTCCCTTTGAGAGATGTGTGTGTGGCATGGAGATGGAGGGTGGGAATCTAGTTTGAGATGTAAACCCCAGGGACTTCCTCACCCCCCTACCACTGAACACACACATATCTGGACTGTTGCAGACTGCCCACCTCTTTTATTTCTCACACATTGACTCTTGTCCAATTTCACTGGCTTTGAGTAAACAGATGGCTCTTCTTTATGGAAGCTTAAACATGTCTGGAGGAGGGCATGGCAACCCACTCCAGTATTCCTGCCTAGAGAATCCTCATGGACAAAGGAACCTAGCAGGCTACAGTTAATAGGGTGGTAAAGAGTTGGACACGACTGAAGCAACTTAGCATGCACTCATGCAAACATAAATGTGGACAAATCTAAGGATTCTGTGTAGCCATGTTTCCCTGAAATGGACTCTATCCAGATACACTCACAGGAAACAAGGATAATCATCAGTGCAGGTCTCATTGGCCAAGCTATTAATGTGTATCCACTTTCAACTGCTGACCTTGAGTCCTGACTTGAGTATCTGGCCAGCGGTATAACTTTGAGGCCCTGAATTTCAGAGCCTGATAAAGGCTTAGGACTCAAGGCTCCAGTGTGAGTGAATCCATGCTCCACCCAGCTCCAGAAACAGGGTTAACCACATCACAAATTAAGGAAATACATTTGGGTTACAATTAGAAAGAGAAGCAGTTAAAGGATCATCTCAATACCCTGAATCGAGAAGAACTGATATTGTTATGCAAATAATAGCTCTGGAAGTCATTTGTCAGTGGGAAATACAGTGACTGTAATGAGGTTGGAGATCCAGAGAAGGGCTGGACTCTCGTGGTCTTTGAAGACCTGAGCCAAAAGAGGGGGGAAATGAAGATAAAGGAAAACAGAAACAGGCAAAAGCCAGATATTTCTCTAGCTTTTTTCTGCACAAACTAATTCTTCAAGAGGAGAAAGAAACCTAGCTTTCAGGCAGGGACACAGGTAATATGTAAATCTGTGCAATCCCCAAATGCTTACTGTTAATGCCCTCTTTGGGCTTTAAGAACAGGCTCAAACCAGGTCCCTCTGATTGGCCCTGAGAGCTGATGCAGATTAAGATCTCAGAGGGGACTGAGCCTGCAGAGGAAGGTAGCTGTGTCAGGTGGGGATGTCACTCAAGTAGCACACAAGGATAATGGGCTAAATAAGTTCTCTCCCTCTGGGTTCTCACCCGAGGTGGGCACACCACGATGGAAGGGGACCCAGAGGTTCAGAAGGTTAAAAATGAGGCATTGGAAGCTTTATGGTCACTCTGGTTATGAACATTTTCACTGAAGTCAGATTCAAGTGATGGTAGTGGTGGGTGTCCATCTTGTTTAGACACCTCTGGCTGGTTATGGAGCAGGAACTGGAGTAGGTTGTGAGGAGAGCCATGTTTTTCGGAAGCCAAGCAGGTGGCACCACGAGATGTTGCATTTTCCGCAGAGGAGTCCCTCCTGTGGATACTAACATGCTCAAAAGCATTTTTTGTGTTTGTCATCATGTGGATGTCACATATGAGCACTTCTGACACAGTATTTAAAGTGCTGGCTTCCTACTGGCACATGTTCAATGTCCTGAGCCCAAGAAAAATCACTTTGTGTTTTTTTGTTGAGAAGACAATTAATCCTGCCTTAATGACTGATTACTTCTGAAAATGTACATGACTCAGACCTGTACTCAGGTTACCTGTTTTCCGGCAATCTCAAAAATACTTAACTCTTGTGGTTAACCATGGTGGGAGACAGAGCCACTCCGAGTTCATCCAAGCCACCACTCCAAATGAGCCTGCCACCCAAAAGTTCCCTGAATTTTCTAGATTAGCTGAGTTCCTTTCCCTTAGTTTCAACTATGTAGATAAGAAATATAATGAAAAAAATTTTAAACATGGCCATAGAGAACTTGTTCTATCAGATAGTTGTGAAATGTAAATAGAAATGTGGAAAATAATTTAAATTATCTTTTATCCCCAGGTAACCTACTAACCTATAAATAACTGTTCATACCATAGAGAGTAATTTTTCTAAAATCACAAATATCAAAATTTTCATGCTCTTGGAACTTAACTAACAGTGTTGTCTGGTCCCCTGAAGTGAGAAATGCTTCTCTCCATGAACACAATTCAGAGATGCTAGTGTAATTGATATGTCAGTTTAAATGGTCTGAGTTAATAGTCATGTATGGATGTGAGAGTTGGACTATAAAGAAAGCTGAGCACCGAAGAATTGATGCTTTTGAACTGTGTGTTGGAGAAGACTCTTGCAAGTCCCTTGGACTGCAAGGAGACCCAACCAGTCTATCCTAAAGGAGATCAGTCCTGAGTGTTCATTGGAACGACTGATGTTGAAGCTGAAACTCCGATACTTTGGCCACCTGATGCAATGAGCTGACTCATTGGAAAAGACCCTGATGCTGGGAAGGATTGGGGGCAGGAGGAGAAGGGGACGACAGAGGATGAGATGGCTGGATGGCATCACCGACTCGATGGACATGAGTTTGGGTAAACTCCAGGAGTTGGTGATGGACAGGGAGGCCTGGCATGCTACGATTCATGGGGTCACAAAGAGTCGGACATGACTGAGCAACTGAACTGAATAATTATACAAGCACTTGAATATTAAATATAATGGATATCTTTAAGAGGTTCATCATGGTTATAATTCTGAAATGCTATAAAGTTATGTAACCCTTGTCCATGTCTAATTCCTATCTTGAGAAAACTTAGAAACATAGTGCATATGTATTTTTACTAATGGCTGACTCAAAAAATGAAGAGTTCCCAATTAGGGTCATATCCTCTGGCTAACTGTATTCCTTGTTCAACATTTTCCAGACAGGGTTTTTTTTCCCTATTTTTTGTAGGGACTGTTTGTTTTCAGAATTCCCTAAATCAAGAATTATGTATTATACACAATTGCCTAAGCCTAGATATTGTATATTATAGAATAATTTTAATATTTTAAAGTACCAAGCAGTATATCACATTAAAGTTCTTTAGGATTAACACTGTATTCTATTATCCCTGTCTTGAAGATATCACCTGTTTATTTGACCAAGAAAATACAACTGATGCTTGGTAAAAAGAAAACAAATATTAATTCAAATGTTTTATCCTACAAGTCCAATATTTTGAGGGAAATCTATCTGTGAAACTGAATACTTTAACGCATGAACATTCATGAAACACAAAAACAAATCAGAAACTATCCATATCTAACATAACTTTTCATTTCTCTGACATCAGACTATCCAGACAAAGATTGCAAATCCCTAGCTGAACTATAAATCCACAAATCAAAGAAAATAATAACCCTTGCAGAACTTACAGGCCTAGGTAACCACTGCACCATGTTTATTTATGAGTCTATTACTTCCTGTTTGGAAAAGGTCCTTGGCACCTCATAGTGTGTGTATTAAATTCTGTTTCAAACAGTCTGAAGCACAGTCTAACTGGAACACATGCCTGGAAGCTTTAGAGACTGTGATACTCACTCAGCATGAGCAACACCCCCCATCACGTAGCCTCCCAGATAACGGTTTATGAAGACAGTTTTTCACTGCTGACAAGTCGGCGTCTGTTCTCAAGTACTCCTGCTGTTTCTCATAAAAGACGCTTCAGTATGGAGCTGGCTCTGAAACCAACTATGCCCTGGCTTTGGGTGGTCATTAACAAAAGAAATGCTTTAACAGCATCTAAATTATATATGTCATCGTTATCATACTTCGCACTGGCCTCCAGCAAGTTACATGTTAAAGATATACATTTGCTTGTAATGAATAATTCACTAATAATATTTCAAAGGGTCAAAAAATCACGTAAGTGAGAAATCTATCTACAGAGGAAACAAGTTTACTTGGGAATACTCAGAACTGAAGCTTAACAAAATCAATCAGCAAGTATTTTTAAATTTCCCACAAAGTTGCATCGTGATCTTAAAGTCAGTGAGACTAGTTCACAATGAAATAACATAGTGTTTCCTATTCCAGAGTTGTTATTTTACTTTTTACTGTATCTTTAAAATGTTTTCCAGTAAAAGCAGGTTGAGATAATGAAAGAAACAGAAGTCTATGAGCATTTCACAAAGGAAGTGGACTTCTCTTTGGAATATATCAAGGATCATATTAATTTACAGTAACCTATTATGATTTCAATCAATTATTAATATTTCACTTTACACAGCTAATGCTTTAGAATAGCTCAATGAAATTGTCTTTCTGTGGCTTAGTTTCCATGTAAACAAAAGGAAGAAGTAGCCTCCGCTTGACATTCCAAGTGACAGTGCAAACTCAACTTGCTCCTTATAAATCATTCCGAAAGATTATTCTCATTTCTTTTTTCATTTTGGCCTAAAACTTGTCTCTTATTATGTCTCAGTCAAAATCACATCTCCATAATATTAATCAATATTACATCTCCATAATTACATCTTCTGATTATGTGGAGAGCTTCAGAAACATGCATTGATCCAAGGAGCTGATATGTGCTGAACTGTTTGAAGGAAAAGAACACAGTGTAGATGAAAATGCTAAGAAGGGACTTCCTATTAAATTTATTTAATCAATATGGGTATTAATCTTTAGGAAGCTGAGCTAAAAAATTAAACTAAAATTACTAGTCCTTAATTAGAATATGTGAGCAGCTTTTATATTCTCTGCCTGGATGTCTCATGAGTGTATGGATTTCTTTCTAATATTGACCCTCCTACATTTAAACAGTGATGTACAAGAGGTAATTGGGCTTGAGGAAGCATGTAGCAACTCCCATGGGTTTTTCAACTGCTTGCTCTGGGATATGGAGGCATCAAGGTAAACACTTTTTTCTTTGCATTCTATGTGACAGATAGTTGCCGCAATAATGGCAATCACTGGCATCGTGATGATGGCGTATGCAGATAACTTCCACGCCGATTCCATCATAGGAGTGGCATTTGCAGTGGGCTCAGCCTCAACATCTGCACTGTATAAGGTATTTCATGTACTTTCTTATGTACTTATTATCGTTTGTACCTTATATTTTTATAAAGTAATATTTTATAAAGAAAGGACAAAGAAAATCTTGGCTAGCAAAAAAAACGATAGTTTAAATAATAATAATAACAAGTACCAATTATTGAGTACTTGCTACAGGCTGTACACTTGCCAGAATTTTCACCTGTTAACATACCTTTATGAGGCATAGGCACTTATTCCCACTTTCCAGATGAGGAAACTGAGACTTTGAAAGATTAGGTAACTTGTCCAGTATCATCCAGCCAGGAAGTGATAGAGCCAAGATTTAAACTCGGACTGGTCAACTCAAAGGGTTTCCCTGGTGGCCATGACTCCACCCCTCCCAAATCGCCAACCAGTTGTAGCAGGAGCTGAGAAAGACTTCTCTATGTTTAACTACCTTTGTCATTATTTTAACTACAACGAGGTGTTAAAAATCCTAAACCAACTATCACTTGAGAGTTGTTTGCTACATATTAACCCCATGCTATGTTCTTAGCTAGATGAAGAGCCTCTTTCCCTCTTTGATGGATACTCTGGGTCTGTACTATGTACTCACAGTTCTTGCTCCCCTGGAGCTACCTGTCATCAGTGAAAGCTGTATTCAGAGTCACTGCCCCTGACTTCAGAAGCAAGAACTAAGAAAGCAGATCTAAAAGGTTATTTACCAAAGTGCCGCTTTCCAGACCAACTTTCTGGATGTCGCAACTGTTCCACTTCCACCTCTCATGGTGTTTCAATGAGAAAATCTTCTCTGAAAGGCCGAAAATGCCCGCTGCATTGCTCCTGGATGCCTGTTCTGCTTATTCACCAACTCGGGCGGCTCAGAGGACGTTGTGTCTATTTCCATATTGACATTTCCTGGCCCTCTGATTCTCTGACAAGCTTGACAGGTGTTCACTCAGTCACCATTAGTGTTTAACTTGCCCCCAGCTGAGACTCCACTGAGATATCTGATGTGAACAAAGACCACCAACATGTGCTTAAGTTCTAAGTCTCTCAAGAGGAAAAACAATATGTTTAGTTGAAATTAAAAGAAATACCTGGATTTGCTGTATGCCTGGGATGCCTCTTTTAAAGAGAGAATTCTCCTGACCACATTACAGATGTATTCATTCTGGTAGTGGTAATATTTGCTGACACACACAACATCATATGTACACCACAGAAAAGATATCTTCTGTGCTACATTGTTACCAAACTAAATGTGTGATTTAGGTTAGCTATTTACATGTCCTTGTCATCTTTCTCTATACACAGATTTATAATCCAGAAAAGAAAAACAATCTTTTTAAAATCTGGAGAATAAATACAGACCTTGTGAAAATATTTTAAACTCAGAGAGAAAAGTGCTTATAAATCTGAGGCATCACTATTGGAAATGAAAGTCGCTCAGTTGTGTCCTACTCATTGCAACCCCATGGACTATACAGTCCATGGAATTCTCCAGGCCAGAATACTGGAGTGGGTAGTCTTTCCCTTCTCCAGGGGATCTTCCCAACCCAGGGATCAAACCCAGGTCTCATGCATTGCAGGCAGATTCTTTGCCAGCTAAGCCACAAGGGAAGCTATTACTTCTCTCAATAACATGATGACAGGTTCTTTCTGTCCAATTTAGTTTTCAGTAATTATCAAAATAAGGATAAAATTAATCCAATGCTTGAAGGAAAGAACTGATGGCATCTCAATCCTAAATGTTTCTGGGCTGGCCTGCACTATTCTTTATCATCTACCCTATACCCATAACTGACAGTGGGTTTTTCCCAGTTACAGTATCCCTGTGGCATACCAAGTGGAATTTATTTTATGACAATTTCTGTTTTACATAAAGGCTAGAGTATATTTCGGAGAAGGCAATGGCACCCCACTCCAGTACTCTTGCCTGGAAAATCCCATGGACGGAGGAGCCTGGTAGGCTACAGTCCATGGGGTCGCTAAGAGTCAGATACGACTGAGCAATTTCACTTTCACGTTTCCCTTTCATGCACTGGAGAAGGAAATGGCAACCCACTCCAGTGCTCTTGCCTGGAGAATCCCAGGGATGGCAGAGCCTGGTGGGCTGCCGTCTATGGGGTCGCACAGAGTCGGACACAACTGAACCAACTTAGCAACAGCAGCAGCAGCAGAGTATGTTTGAATTCCTTAGCTCAGCAGCCCATTTAGTGTCATGGAAATGCTGGGATAAGACGACATAGAGCATAAGTTCTGGGCCAGTTAGCTCATGATGTAGAACTTGCCTTTCTGATCCAACAACAGTCCCTGACTGAGTGGCTAACAAGTTCCTTTCCTGTTCTAGGTTTTGTTTAAGATGTTTCTTGGAAGTGCTAACTTTGGTGAGGCAGCACACTTTGTCTCCACGTTGGGTTTCTTCAATTTAATCTTCATCTCCTTCACCCCAGTCATCCTGTATTTCACCAAGGTGGAGCACTGGTCCTCGTTTGCAGCTCTGCCATGGGGCTGTCTCTGCGGGATGGCAGGGCTCTGGCTGGGTGAGTGGCCGAGTCTTGCCTTTCATTTCCTATGTCACTTGTCCTTTCCTTGGAGAGTTAAATTGTCATCATAGAAGCATCCCCTTCTTAGATGCCTATCTAAGATAGGCATCCCTATCTTCTATTTCCCAAACTCACCTAAGGTTGGTTAATGGTTTTAAGGTTCTTTGCAGGCTATTGCTTCATTAGGTCAGAGCAGTCCAACTGGTATGTCCATGGGTTAAGGGCTGAGCTAAAGGCCCAGGCCTCTCTGATCAGCACAGGTCCTCAGGTAGCTTTGTCCATTCTTCATGATGTACTGTGTGATGTTGTTGTGCTCCATGTGTGGCACAGCACATCAGGCAGAGAAAGAGACTGGATGGTGCATTCAAGGAACTCAAAGTGGATCAAAATGGCGGGAGCACCAGGTGCCACAGAATGGTGAGGAAGACAGATGGCATTCATGAGGACAGCAGTTCATGGAAAGCCACATTGAAGGGGTTGGATTTCAAATCCACTTAATGATCTTTAAGCAGGGAGGTGACAGGCTCACACGTGCATTATAAACAGTCTACTCTAGCCATAACTGGAGACTGAATTTGAGATGGGAAACTCTTACCAAGCAAGAAAAGATGACAGAACAGGGCAAAGAGGCTCTGCTAAGTAGGCTTACCTAGCGGATGACCAAGAAAAAAGTTACCTAGTTACCTGGAGTGTTTCTCATGTTCTCTCTGCCAGATCCCCATGACGCTGAGGCTGTCTACTTCACCTGAGCTGTCAGGGGGCCTCCGGCTTTCAAACTGTGCTGTCACTTGATGTGAGAGGAACATCAAAATAACAGGCCTGCTCTTTCCTCACCAAGCAGTCAAACAACAAGCACCCAACGACTTAGTGTCTCTTAACTCAGAATCAAACCATTTTCATTCTGCTCTTCTTCCCTCATTCCACCCAAGGATAGCACCCTCTGCCTATCCCATACGCACCCACGACACTGGACCTGCAGGACATCTGCCAGCCCTCAGCTGACCTTCTTTATCAAAGTGAAATAATCTGAAACAGCATTGAAATTCCTAGGAGAAAAAAATAAACGCCTTTTTTATTCCCACAAAGACATTGAGTCATCTTTTTCTACTCTGGCCCAGGGCCCCTAAGAGGAGCTCTTAAACAAGACAGGAAACACTCCCTCAAACATTGTTGACCCTTTGAATTCTACTTTTGAAGGCCAAAAATGTACAGTTATGACCACTCATAACCTGTGCTCAGTTGCGTGGTAGAAATCAATAGCAGTCTTTCCGTAAGACCAAAACACCCTTATTAAAAGTGCCTAGATCATTTCCTGGCCAGAAACAATCTACTTGGGAATAATCATAACCAAAATTTCACTGACTCTTGGCTCCAGCTGTGTACCAGGATCTCCAGCTTGCTGCAAAGTAGCCCTTCCTCAACCTATATCCCTTGACACGTCTAATACATGCTTCCAGGCAAACCTCCTCAGGCTGGGCATCACCCGTGCTAGCAGGACCCTGAAGTTCTCCCCCAAGCAGCATGGTGTCCACACTGCACTGGCTGTAGTGCCATCCGGATTAGAGCTGCCCCACCTGGCCCATCCCCAGTGCACTGAGTCCTCTCTGTGTTAAGGTTGCCCTGAGACAAAATGAGACAGCCTCTCTCCTGACTGTGTTACACACCCCAGGGTTTTATAGTCTTCAGTGCTTCTGCTCTCAAATTTTTATTGCTACCTTCTCTTCTCCATCGGAATCAGATACGATCTAGTCAGAGCTGGGCTGGGACACAGATTTGAGAGGTGAACAGCAGACTGTACCCTCCCTGCCCCCACCCGACCACCTAGAACTATGGTTTTAATTTGCTTAGGTTCATCTGGCCTTGCTTCTGCTTTTGGTTTGGCCTGTCTTCAGAGAGTGCCTTAGTCCACATGCAGATTGGAGTCATCCATTTACCTGATGTGTCTCGGGCAGGGCCCCAGGCTACAGATAACATATTGAACTGTATATTCTTGTCCTTAGATTGTCAAAAGAGCTTGTAAGGGTTCTATCGAAAGTGCTAAGGAAAAGCAGTTACCGATTTTGATGAAGCTACCGGTTCTCGTTGAATGAGAAAAGCTCAGTTCTCAACCAAAGACCAATACTTCCTATCAATCTGCTAAAATACTCAGTTCAGCCAGCAAAATGACAGTTGGGGAACTTAGCAGAGTCTGTGCTATGCTTATTAAATTTCTGATTTATTAGGACTGGTCGTATTTGACTCCCCACATCTGAGGAGAGAGTTGAGATGCTGGAATATTCATTCCCATTGCAGCTCTGTCAGGAAGGAGGAATAGTTATTTGATATTAACTTACAAATGTCTTTGGCCTTGATTGCTATTGTATGAAAATGATGAACAAGCCCAAGTCTTATGGAAATCCAACCCACTGTCTCTAACAAGCACGAGTGACTCCAGATACCTAAATTTTGGAGCTTAACTAAAGCAAGAATCATAGAAAACAGCAGAAGAATAGACAGTGTCCTAACTGTAATGGTTCTAGAACCACCTTTGGTTTTACAGAGAAATGGGCAATATGGTTTGGGGTCATTTCCATAGAGATCTTTTCTGAATTGAGGACTTTTCATAGTTGTCATATTTCTCTAAACCCCTAAAACAAACATTGGCTTGAAATCTATTAAAATAATGCTATATAATTTATAAAATGTTTTTCTTTTTGAAAACAAGTATTTTTGAACATTGTTGGGTATGTGATTACTTGAATAATTTTATATTTAAAGTGTCCAAAGATATAAATTAAAGGGTATCACGTTATACCTTCAGTTCTTTCTGTGGACCTGCCTTAAGGTTATCTGTGTATAAATCAGGATGTGGAAAAGGTCCCTGGTGTCCAGTGAATTACATGCACCTCTGTTGGTTCATGTGATGCACACCCCCAAAGAGAGAATAAAACAGCATAGACCATCCTTGGACAGATCTTCTGTTAGGCAGTAACACTAGGGCCTTTTAGTTAGCTGGGAACATGGCCTGATGTAGCAAACTAGCAAGGGATAAAGCCCCAGTCAGTCATTAGCTCTCAACCTGTGGCTCAACCTTATACTGCTAACAAGCAGTGTAGTAAACATGTTATTTCACCTCTTTGCATGGCTCCCTACCCCCTTTGTGAGCCAACTGGTAAGAAATCAGGCAACCAGGGTGGCAGAAGAGGAAAAAGGAACATGACTTTTTCAGGTATGATACATATGAATCCATCACCAAAATTAGAGGATTAATTGACCAATGTTACAGATAATTTAGAAGGCATGTTTAGCATAGACATTGATTCTTTTATGTTAAAAGAAAGAAAGAGCCAGCATCTCAGTTCCCCTTTATCCTGTATGTGTGTGTGTATTAGTCACTCAGTCATGTCCAACTCTTTGCGACCCCATAGACTGTAGCCCACCAGGCTCTCCTCTGTGCGTGAAATTCTTGAGCCAAGAATACTGGAGTGGGTTGCCATTCCCTTCTCCAGGGGATCTTCCTGACCTAGGGATCAAACCCGGGGCTCCTGCACTGCTGGCAGATTCTTTACCATCTGAGCCACCATCCTCCTCTATTTGACAGCCTTCAACATCCTGGTGAATGTTGGTGTGGTGCTGACATACCCAATCCTCATCTCTATCGGGACAGTGCTCAGTGTTCCTGGAAATGCAGGTACTGTACAAACTTACATATGCACAGGAAGTTCCCCGCTTGTGTTTGTTTTACACCCGGAGTTATTTCTTCAAGTAATTGTGAATTATGTCCCTTGCCTGGGAACATGTTTTTAAATATCTTGAAGGTGGCAGACAACAGAATAACTGTGCAGCAGATTTAAAAATTGCAGCTATAAACACTGTTTTTACTTGGGCGTGCTTTTAGAATTAAATACCAAATGTATCATTTGGGTTTCATGTAATCTCCCTGACAACCTAATTTTGTGGTATTTTTAGAGGAAGTCCTATGGAAACAAAAGGCATCCCAGCACAGGACTCTCAAGTCAACGTCACTAATGCAAGTTTAGGGAATGTACAGGGTGTTGGCTCCCTATCAGACCACCCATGGGGAGCTGTGAAAGCTTCTCCCGGGGACATAGCAGATGGCCCTCTGGAATAGATACAGGAAAAAAGCAATTTGACTCACTTCAGGGACAAGAGGAAAAGCTGTTTTTCCAGGAAAATCTTTCTAGTGAAAACGGTCAGTGGAACAAATAATGAAAGTGAATTATCTGGATGACCGTATAGTCCTTCGAATTTTGAAATTCTATGTTTCCAAGTCTTTGGTAGCCTTCTTTCTTTGTCCCAGGATAGTCAGCAGATGTTTTTTGAACACTTACTCTGTGATCAGGACTATAGAAGAGACTGGGTGGGGGGGGGAGATAATATTGGTCTCATAACAAACTTACACTGAATACTACAGTATTCAGACAGTATGGTACTGGCACAAAAACAGAAATACAAATCAATGGAACAGAATAGAAAGCCCATAGATAAACCCATGCACTTATAGTCACCTAATCTATCACAAAGAAGGCAAGAATATACAATGGAGAAAACAGTCTTTTCAATAAGTGGTGCTGGGAAAGCTAGACAACTACACATAAAAGAATGAAATTAGAACACTCCTTAACATCAGAGAAAAATAAATTTAAAATGGATTAAAGACCTAAATGTAAGGCTAGACACTATAAAACTCTTAGGGGAAAACATAGGCAGAACACTCTTTGACGTAAATCATAGCAAGATCTTTTTTGACCTATCTCCTAAAGTAATGAAAATAAATAGGACCTTATTGAACCTGAAAGCTTCTGCACAGCAAAAGAAATCGTAAACAAGATGAAAAGACAACCCTCAGAATAGGAGAAAATATTTGTAAATGAAGCAACTGGCAAGGGATTAATCTCCAAGATATATAAGCAGCTCATGTGGCTCAATTCCCTAAAAACCCAATCAAAAAATGGGTGGAAGACCTAAATAGATATTTCTCCAAAGAAGACATTACAGATGGCTAAGAGACATGAAAAGATGCTTACAGAAATCCAAATCAAAACTAAAATGAGGCATCACCTCACACTGGTCAGAATGGGCATCATCAAAAAATCTATCAACAATAAATACTGGCGAGGACATGGAGAAAAGGGAATCCTCCTACACTATTAGTTGGAATGTAAATTGACACAGCCATTATAGAGAATAATGTGGAGGCTCCTTAAAAACATAGTACTACCATTGACCCAGCAATCCCACTCCTGGGCATATACCCAAAAAAAACTATAATTACAGAAGATACATGCATGCCTGTGCTCATGGAGGTAGTATTTAGAATCGCCAGGACAGGAATGGATAAAGAAGATTTGGCACATATGTATACTGGAATATTACTCAGCCATAAAAAGGAATGAAATAGTGCCGTTTGCCGAGATGTAAATGGACCTAGAGACTACCATACAGAGTGAAGTCAGAAAGAAAAAAAAAAAACAAATGTCATATATTAATGCATATGCATATATGTGGAATCTAGAAAAATGGTACAAATGAACCTATTTGCAAAGCAGAAATAGACACACAAATATAGCAAACAAATGTGTGTATGCCAAAGGGGGGAGAAGGGGTGGGATGAATTGGGAGATTGGGATTGACATATATACTATTATGTATAAAATAGATAACTAATGAGAACCTTCTGTATAGCACAGGGAGCTCTACTTAATTCTCTGTGGTGAAAAAGAGGGGATATATGTATACATATAGCTGATGCACTTTGCTGCACAACAGAAACTAACACAACACTGTAAAACAACTAAACTCCAAAAACAAGGAGTGCTATGAGAAAAAAGGACTTCCCTGGTGGCTCAGACGGTAAAGCATCTGGCTACAATGCTGGAGACCCGGGTTCAGTCCCTGGGTCAGGAAGATCTCCTGGAGAAGGAAATGGCAACCCACTCCAGTATTCTTGCCTGGAAAATCCCATGGACGGAGGAACCTGGTAGACTACAGTCCACGGGGTCGCAAAGAGTCGGACACAACTGAGCAACTTCACTTTCTATGAGGGAAAAAAACAACTTACACTGAATATGGAAAACAAGACTGACTATATGAAATAACTTAGAACTCCACAAAGTAATTTATCATTAAATGCCAAATTGTGTAAAAGATTCCAAGGACTATAAGATATTTAGAGGAAAGTCATATCAGGGAGGAGTGGAGTTGTCAAGGAACTCCATTCATTCATCCATGGATTCATTCATTTAATAATTTCTGAGTACTTAGTATATGCTACCAACTGTGCTAACACTGGTGATAGATCCTGAGTAAGACATAGTCCCTGCCCTCAGGATCATGTGGTATAGAAGGGAGATAAAAGGAACTGAGTAATTACAATGTAGAGAGAGAAAGACTTTGACAGAGATATGTACTGAATGCTCTGAGAGCACACAGCAGGGGCACTGAAGGAAGCTTCTTGCAAGAAGAGTAAAAGGAGGAATTTAACAGAGGGTTTAGCTGGATGAAGTGCATACAGGAGGAAAGAACATTCCATACAAAGAGAAGAGCGTGTATATGATTCTACTACTAAATACATGCCTCCCAAAACTGAAAACATGGACTCAAAATTATTTCTGTATGAGATGTTCACTGCAGCACTGATCACAAAAGGCAAATGTGGAAACACCCAGATGTCCATCAAGAGATGAATCGATAAACAAATTGTGATAGAATGGGATATTATTCAGCCATGAAAAGGAATGAAGCACTAACACATGCTACGATGTGGCTGAACCTCAAAACATTATGTTAATCAAAAGAAACCAGACATAAAATATCATATATATTTCAATATATAAGAAATATGTAGAATAGATAAATCCATAGACACACAGCAGATTGGTGGCTTCCAGGTGTTGGGGTGGGGGACTGGGGAGTAACTGCTTAATGGGCATGAGGTTTTATTTTGAAATGAGGAAAACGTTTTACACCAGATGGAGGAGCTGGTACATTAATCTATACAAAATGAATGTACAAAATATTAGTAAACTCACTTGAAAGTGGTTAATTTTAATTTGTATCAGTTTCACTGCAACAAAAAATTTTAAAAAGACTAGCATTTGCAAAGACCTAGACATTAATAAGCTTGGTTTATTTAAAAAATCTTCAGTGGGCCAGTGAAACTGGAGAAGTATGAAGGAATACAGAGGAAAGATATTAAGAAATAAAACTGCATGTGTACACTGCTATATTTAAAACAGATAATCAACAAGGACCGACTGTTACAGCACAGGGAACTCTGCTTAATATTCTGTAATAATATGGGGCAAGAATTTGAAAAAGGATACATGTATATGTGTGACTAAATCACCTTACTGTACACCTCCAATATAAAATAAAATTATTTTTTAAAATTGCAGAGGCCATTCAATCAGATGGTATTTGCCTGGCAGGGTAAGTATGATTTAGAGAAAAGAAATGGAAAGCAGATGTAGAGAGCCATGTCAATAACGACATAGAAAAAGGAAAGATAAGCTTGTGAGAACAAGATACACTTTCGGAAATCTTCTAGAAGTAGCACTGATGTGGGTCACTTATTTTCAGAGAAGCTTAGAAATAGTCATAGGCTGACTGACTTGCCATTGCTCCCCTAGCTGTGGATCTCCTGAAGCAGGAGGTAATATTCAATGTCGTCCGCCTGGCTGCTACCATCATCATCTGCATTGGGTTTCTCTTGATGCTCTTGCCTGAGGAGTGGGACGAAATTACCCTGAGATTCATTAACAGCCTGAAGGAAAAGAAGAGTGAGGAGCACGTGGATGACATCACCGATTCCAGTGTCCACCTGCGAAGCAGAGGCAGGGCCAATGGGACTGTGTCCATACCACTGGCTTAAGGAGGGACACATTTTGAATGCACGTGTATGTATATTCTGTGAATATAATAAAATTTTCTCACTACGTGTACACTCAAACGACAGTATTAACTCTGAATTTGGATAAGTCATGTGTGGAATAATGCCAACATAAAAGTTTACATTTATATGCTTATCAAGGAACTGGTGTAAATAGTCATAATAAATTTTTTATTAAAACATATTCATCTTAGTTCTGTTTCTTCTGGGTTTTTCGGGGTGGGGGGGTAGATTTTCCCCCTAATTCACAGAATCCCCTGAAAATATGAGATTCTTTTAAATATAGCACTATATACACGACCATCCCAAACTCTGCTATATTTAAGGGATCTATTGCATAGCACATGGAAATCTGCTCAGTGCTGTGTGGCAGCCTGGATGGGAGGTGGGGTTGGGGGAGAACAGTCAGTTCAGTTCAGTCGCTCAAGTCATGTCCGACTCTTTGCGACCCCATGAACCGCAGCACGCCAGGCCTCCCTGTCCATCACCAACTCCTTAAGTCCACTCAAACCCATGTCCATCGAGTCGATGATGCCATCCAGCCATCTCATCCTCTGTCGTCCCCTTCTCCTGCCCTCAATCTTTCCCAGCATCAGGGTCTTTTCCAATGAGTCAGCTCTTCGCATCAGGTGGCCAAAGTATTGGAGTTTCAGCTTCAACATCAGTCCTTCCAATGAACACCCAGGACTGATCTCCTTTAAGATGGACTGGTTGGATCTCCTTGCAGTACAAGGGACTCTCATGAGTCTTCTCCAACACCACAGTTCAAAAGCATCAATTCTTCGGCACTCAGCTTTCTTTATAGTCCAACTCTCACATCCATACATGACCACTGGAAAAACCATAGCCTTGACTAGATGGACCTTTGTTGGCAAAGTAATGTCTCTGCTTTTTAATATGCTGTCTAGGTTGGTCATAACTTTCCTTCCAAGGAGCAAGCGTCTTTTAATTTCATTGCTGCAGTCACCATCTGCAGTGATTTTGGAGCCCAGAAAAATAAAGTCTGACACTGTTTCCCCATCTATCTGCCATGAAGTAATGGGACCGGATGCCATGTGTATGTGTTAAGTCACGTAGTTGTGTCTGACTTTTGCAGCCCCGTATACCCTGTGGCCTACCAGATTCCTCTATCCATGGACTTCTTCAGGCAAGAACATTGGAGTGGGTAGCCTTCCCTTCTCCAGGGGATCTTCCCAACCCAGGGATCCAACCCAGATCTCCTGCACTGCAGGCATATTCTTTACCATCTGAGCCACCAGGGAAGCCTGAAGGGGAGAATGGAGACATGTCTACGTATTGCTGAGTCCCTTCACTGTTCACCTGAAACTATCACATTGTTAATCAGCTGTACCCCAATACAAAATAAAAAGCTCAAAAAAAAAAGCTTCATTCCTATTAGAAAAAAAATGAGATTCTATTAAATTATGGGCTTCTCCTTTTTCTGGAGAAGGCAATGGCACCCGACTCCAGTACTCTTGCTTGGAAAATCCCAGGGACAGAGGAGCCTGGTAGGCTACAGTCCATGGGGTCGCTAAGAGTTGGACACGACTGAGCGACTTCACTTTCACTTTTCACTTTCACACATTGGAGAAGGAAATGGCAACCCACTCCAGTGTTCTTGCCTGGAGAATCCCAGGGACGGGGGAGCCTGGTGGGCTGCCATCTATGGGGTTGCACAGAGTCGGACACAACTGAAGCGACTTAGCAGCAGCAGCGGCAGCAGCATTACCTTTTTCTCACCTGGAACTGAGACCTTTTCATTCAATCAGAAAAAATTGCATACTTTATATATATTTAAGGCCAATAAGAGCCTTTCATTTGAAATCTAGAAAGTAATTAAATATCAATAGAGCATCTTCCAAATGCAAGAACTACTAGAACTACTAGGAACAATGAAAATCTGAGGATGTAAAAGGCTCCTCTAGACTTTCAGGAGTACCAAGCATAAAAGAAGTTACAAATATCTCTAACATGAGGTAGACATTTGAAAATGGTACAATGGTTATGGAGAAGACATCTATTACCAGCCATCTCTAAATGTTTCACCAGTTTTAGACTTGTTTACGTTTGCTCTCACTTCACCTCCCATTCACTCTTCAACCCACCTTCTGCCCCCATCATTCCTCTGGTTAAGTGCATTCACCAGAGTCACCAATGACCTTTTTCCTGCAAAACCATAACAACACTGTTCAACTACAATTATATTGTCCTCTGTGTAGCATCTGACATGATGACCACTCCTTTTTCCTACCATGTTCCCTTCACCTAGATCCCCTTCTGGTCTCCTGGTTCTCTTTCTGCCTTACTAGCTTCTCCTCTGGACTCCTCTTCCTAGGCTGGTCTTGTCACTGTCAGTGTTCAGTCCTTGTCCTTCTTAGCATCTCATTCCACACTCTCTTCCTCAGAGATCTCATTTGTTTCCGTGGCTTTCAATGTCATCCATGTGGTGATAGCTTCATAATATTTATCTCCAGCCCAGATTTGTCTCCTGAGGGTCAGATCTGACTTTCTAAATGCTTCCTGCAAGCTCACTTGGATGCCTCATTGTTCGTTTTGCATTCAAGGACATAGTTGAATTTATCATCTCTCCTCCTCAGATCTATCCCTTCCTCTTCCTTGTTTCCTGTCTAGGTCAATGGTACCATCATTCCCTGGCTGCCCAAGCCAGAGATCAAACTTCACATCTGCCTTCCTCACCCTCCACATCTAAACCATTAAGTCCTACTGATTGTTTTCCTTAATATTTCCTGAATCCACGCACTTCTCTATTATGCTACCTATTCTAGGAGCCTATCATCTCTTTCCCTGATGAATGAAATATGTTTTTTACTGATCTAATTCTCAGTGTTGCCTCTCTCTAATCTTTTTTGTGCCCTGCAGAATGACTTTTCTAATATATAAACTTGATCACTCTACTTCCCTGTATAGAATAATTCAGTGGCATTTCATTGTCCTCGGAGTAAGGTCCAAACATCTTTGCAGGTCATTCAAAGTTCATCACTGATTGGCCCCTGCCTGCCTCTAGAGAAGCACCATCCAGTAGAACTTTCTATGATGATGGAAATAGTTCAGATATGCACTATTCAACACTGTCCACAACTGATTATTGATCTCTTTAAATATGGCTAATGCAATTGAGGGACTGCATTTCTAATTAAAACATGAATTAGCCACATGTGCCTCTTTGCTACCATATTGGACAACATAGCTTCTACCACACCATCCCCTGTGGCCCTCTGGAATCTCTATGCTTTAATGCAACAGTCCTTTTTATAGTTCTTCAATCAAGACATACTCTCTTTCTTGTACTTTCTTTTCCTCTCTCATCACCTGAATAACCCTTACCTAGGCTTCATGGGGCTTCCCTGATAGCTCAGTTGGTAAAGAATCTGCCTGTAATGCAGGAGACCCTGGCTCAATTCCTGGGCCGGGAAGATCCCCTGGAGAAGGGATAGGCTACCCACTCCAGTATTCTTGGGCTTCCCTGGTGGCTCAGCTGGTAAAGAATCTGCCTGCAATGCCGGAGACCTAGGTTCGACCCCTGGGTTGGGAAGATTCCCTGGAGAAGGGGCTTCATGACATGATTTCTCCCTATTTTCATGGAAGATCTTTTCTCATCTCCCAAACTACACAGTGTGGCTTTCGTAGATACTTCTGCTTACCCCATTATAGCACTGGTTGCTCTCTGTGGTTATTGTCAGTCTACACATCTGAGTTCCCAGTAGCCCAAGAGTTCCTTGCAAAAAGGAATTGTGTGGCATTCATCATGTTTTGCTGGGCACTTACAGATACACAATAAATGAATGAATGGGCCGCTTTACACTGGAGATATGGCCCTTCCCTGAACTTTATTAGATAAGTCTCAGTTAAGGACAGACAATCTCATAGACCAACAGAAGGCACTAAGAGGCTGAGTAGTTTAGGGCACCTAGAAATTTAAGATAATCTACACTTTCTGGCATCTGTTTTGTAATATTTTTTTTCCAAGTTGCTCCAACAGTGTAGGTTAAAGGGTCATGGGGCAAGAAAAAGGAACTTGGGATTATCACACTTGCTGGCTTGGTATCATAGTCAATAAAAACCTCACCATGTTTTCATTTCTCTGTCATTTTTTGAAAAAGCAATGACAACCTCTGGGCGCTGATAGATGCCATGATATTAATTAAAACAATAATCATGACATACTTCAAGCTGCATGAAAATGATAGAAAATAAATGAAGTATTTTATCAGTAAATATGAATTAATTCATTAAGTAGAGTTGCTTTTAACTATTTAAATGTCATAATGGTACAAACATTGCTCTTGCCTTGTTTTTAAATTGCTGTTAAATAGCAGTAATCACTGACTAACGCACTGCAGCATCTTCCCATTGCTTAACATGGCATTTAAAATTGCATTTTGACATCTTTAAGAAATGAGTTGTTTTGCTCTTTTTGATAATTCATTTTGAAAAATGGAATCAGCTACCCTAGAAAGCCCAAATTCAACCTATAACTGATCAGTGTAATTAGCTTAGTCATATTAAGAAAACACTTCCATTATGGTATTCACTCATTTATTCATTAAAACATTATTAAATTCTACTTCTTGCTGTGAAGTAGGGCATTATGTTAGATTATCACCCACTGGCTTCTCCCTGCTCTAGAGCAGCGCTGTCTGATAGAACTTTCCATTCTCCTAGAAATGTCCTCTCTCTGCACTGTGGGGAAAAGGACACAAAATGAATAGAAAATGGCCCCTGCTTCCAGAAGTTTCAACCACTAAGTTATTACCATGGCAATTAAAGTGAAAGTTTTAGTCATTCAGTCCTGTTCGACTCTGTGATCCCATGGACTGTAGCCTGTCAGGCTCCTCTGTCCATGGGATTCTCCAGGCAAGAATGCTGGAGTGGGTTGCCATTCCTTTCTCCAGGGGATCTTCCCAACCCAGGAATTGAACACAGGTCTCCCACAGTGCAGGCAGATTTTTATTGTCTGAGCCATAAACGATCTGAGGCAATTAAAACAGCCACAATCACAACTCAGACATTTATTTAAGTCTTTTGGGAATGTGAGATATTCCCTTTAACTCAGGTAAAGTATTCATAAATAAAGTGAAGTGAAAGTCACTCAGTCGTGTCCAACTCTTTGCGACCCCGTGGGCTGTACAGTCCATGGAATTCTCCAGGCCAGAATACTGGAGTGGGTAGGCTTTCCCTTCTCCAGGGGATCTGCCCAACCCAGGATCGAACCCAGGTCTCCCACATTGCAGGTGGATTCTTTACCAGCTGAGCCACAAGGGATTCATAAATAAAACATAAGCCCTTTCCTTACTACCTCCCGTGGTCATTGTGAGTCAGATGAGATAGTGCGTTTTACTCACTAAACAAACACAGGCGGGTCCCCTATGTCCTTATGCGGTGACCATGAGCCAGGTTCAGTTTGGTTTAGAGGATACTGACAAAGACCCTGTCCTCATGGTGGAAGTACTTAATTGAGGTTCCTATTATCCTGTCTCTTTATTCAAACCTGGTTCCTCCCCAAAGTCCAGGAGATGGTGGCTCCTGTGGGTGACTGGACTAAATGCGCAGCACAGCACAGGGATTAAGAGCACCCCTGTTGTAGCCCCAATTCTGAACTTCTAAGACATGGACTTTAGCTAATTACCAACATCTCTCAGCTCCTTGATTTCATCGTCAGTACAATGGGGACATTAATACCGACCATTTGAGGTTGTTGAGTATATGCAATAAAAACACACTGCCAGACAATCCAGAAGTAGCTACTGTTAGGATTTCCTCTGTTTACTCCCTCCAGTTCCTTTTTCAAAGCACTTATCCACAGCACTATGCCAAGCAGTCACAGAGCCTGGTGCCGAGCAGGGGATTTTACCCAAAATAAACCAGAGACAAAAGCAGCTTGGCATGAGGAACATGCAGAAGAAGCCAAAAAGGGGGTGCCATTCTCCTTGGTTGGCTCCTCTCAGCACTGTGCATCACAGCATTCTTGCCCAGCCAGTGGAACTAATTGCCTGACAAAAAGACAGACGGGCAACTTGGGCTTTGAAATTAAAATCACTTCAACCACGTCCTGAGTGCTTCACAAACAAATTATAGGCAAATTGATTTTGCTCATCCAGGCTTTGCATGCCTGTTAATTTTGTGCAGGCGCTTTGTCAAGATCCACCAGAGGACAAATGATTTGGAGAAGGACAACACCAGTGATAGTGAACAGTATAACCGGCCAAGCATTTGAATGTTTGGTATCTAAGTACAAATCCTTTTTCTTGTCAATAAACCCTTGTCACAAGGACAAAGAACACTAGCACAGACGATGCTAGTTTATCTGGCAGGCTAGGATAAGAAGTCTCTATTAATTCTAATTCATTTTATGTCTCCCACCCTCACAGATAGCAACTGGAGGCAAAGTAAGAACAGGAGGTGTTGGTGTAGAGGTGTGAGTGCCAAGAACACAGATAGAAAGAGCAGACACCCTGGTTCAAAGCTCTGATTAGCCAGGTCTTTCCACATGTGCCACAAAGGCAAAAGTTGCTTTGTCATTGTTTGCAGGAGGCAGGAACCCAGGTCCTTTGGGAACTTGAGGGATCTTAAGAGCAAGAAATCTAACCTGAGCTCCAAAGATGGGCTTCAGGGGTTTGTTCCCAAAAGCTTTGACAGAGTTTTCAAAATGTGAACTTAGCTGCTTTATTCTGGAGGAATCAATGCAGAGAATTTAGAAGCACTAAATCCACGATTGTTCAATATACTAGCTACTAGTCGCATGTGGTTGTTGAGATATGGCTGGTCCAAATTGAGATGCGCAGTATCAAATGCACTGCAGTTTGAAGACTTGGGATGAAAAGAGAAAGTAGACTATTTAATTAACAGCTCTATATTCATTCCATATTGAAATGAGAATATTTTGGATATGTTGAGTTAAATAAAAAATATTATCGGGACTTCCCTGGTGTTCCAGTGGCTACGACTCTGCACTCCCAATGCAGGGGACCCCTGTTCAATTCCTGGTCAGGGAACTAGATCTCACATGCCAAAACTAAAGATCTCACATGCCTCAACCAAAGCAGAAGATCCCATGTGCCACAACTAAGACTTGGCTCAGCCAAATAAATAAATAATAAATAAAATTAATATTTTAAAAAGAAAGATAAATTTTAAATATACATTATAAAATTCATTTCACTCATTTCTTTTCACTCTTTTAATGTACCTACTAGAAATCTTAAAATTGTACATAAGGCTTATATTCGTGGCTCATATTTTATTTCTATTAGGCAGAAATTCTCTAAAAGGTTAAAAATAACTTGCTTGGAGGGATCAAGAAGGAAATTTAGAAGAAGAAAATAGCTTTGGAAAGAAACAATTATTTGGTGAGCTTCTGTCAGTCAAGACAAAATAGACTGAGTGTTTTTCATGTCATGCAAGTTCAAACTGCCAGCAATGAGCAGAGAGAGAGAGAAAGATAGAAGCAAGGACAACAGCTTGAAATTGCAGTCAACTGGAAAACTTTGTAAAGAACTGGAATAACTGGGTTGAAACCAACAAGGAAACTCCATTTGATACTAGTTTTTACTGGTGCAGAAGTGCTAGAAACTACTTTGAATTCTAGAGAGTCAGAAGATACTGATACAAAAATATGAACAGTAAAAAGGAAAAAGGTATTCTGGAAAAGACTACTTTGACTTTTAGATATTGTAATCAACTTGCAGAAAAGAAACCGATTACATTCTTTTTTTTACATAAAATAATGATTTATCTTATGAAGTTGAAGATTAGTTACTATTAAGTATATTTTACTTATACTCCATTATTTTTTAACATCTTTATTAGGGTATATTTGATTTACAATGTGTTAGTTTCAAGTGTACAGCAAAGTGAATCTGTTATACAAATACATAGATCCATTCTAGATTCTCTTCCCATATAGGCCACCACAAAGTATTGAGTAGAGTTCCCTATGCTATATAGTAGGTCCTTATTAGTTATCTATTTCAGATTGCATTCTTTAGAAGGTAATAATAGAGCTGCCTGCTTTTTTGACACTCATAAAGAGCAAGTAATCACAGTGAAAATTAGAAATTCATTAAACAGTTTCTGATACAAATCATAAGATCAGGACAGATTTGACCTATAGGTCATATCAGTCAATCAAACCAGTCAATCCTAAAGGAAATCAGTCTTGAATATTCATTGGAAAGACTGATGCTGAAACTCCAATACTTTGGCCACCTGATGCGAAGAACTGACTCACTAGAAAAAACCCTGATGCTGGGAAATATTGAAGGAGGAGGAGAAGGGGACAACAGAGGATGAGATGGTTGGATGGCATCACCGACTCAATGGACATGAGTTTGAGCAAACTCCGGGAATTGGTGATGGACAAGGAAGCCTGGCATGCTGCAGTCCATGTTGTCGAAGAGTTGGACACGACTGAGTGACTGAACTGACTGATTGATAGGCCATAACTCTGATCAATATTTAAGAGATACTTGCCAAGATAGGGTGGTTTCCAGGGACAGGAAATTCAGCTAGCCATCAAGAAACCTCGTATGATAGCATCTCCTACAAGTCACCAATATTTGGAGTCTCATCCTCTGCATAGTGGACTCAGAAACTAAGTCTTGTCGATGCCCTAAAGACCAGCCCATTCATTCTCAAATGGTGATGCTGATACAGCAGCAGTGCACCTGAGACCTTGGTAGCAACATACATTCTTGTGCCTTATCACAGATCCAGTGAAGCAGAATCTCTGGGGGAAGGGCCCAGGAATCTATTTTTAATAAGTCCTGCTTGAAATTAACCAAGTACATGCTCAGTGATGTTGGTGATGCCAATGCATGCTCAAGTTTAAGAACTCCTAGACTAATAACCACAGTACTACAAACAAAATGTATTCACTGATAATCATAAATTGAACTGTCTTTTGGAACAAAATTCTCACATTAGTAACACTAGTTCTATCTTTCCCTAAGAGGCAAATCTATCTGAGATGCTTGTGCATTCATGAAAAGATTGCTTGGTTAGGCTGAAATCAAAGCAAAGAGATTCAGATGTATGATTCAAACTTTTCCCTTTTGTTTTGCACTTCCATTTCAACTCCCCATCCTTTGTAAGGATGGGTTCATCTCTGCTGGACAAGAGCATGTGGTGAACAGAAAAATCTGAGGAACTGACTGCTACAATCGCTCCTACTCAAGCCAGTTACACAGCCCACTAGTAGAATGTGTTCTACCAAGTCACAGGATGAAGTCCCCTTCGGGTAATAATATTAACAAGCAGACATCATATATTGGCAACACTTGATTTACAGATACTGGTTATGACCAAAACAGTCAATGCAGGTACACACGGTACGCAAAAGTGTCCAGCAGATAGACCATCCTCTCTAAGAGTTTATTCTTTGTTACACAAATCTTTTCTAAACTCCTTTTCACTCAAGGGAAAAGCTAACAAGTCTGAAGTTAATCTTCCCTTATATATTTTCTTGTTATAATATAACTAAGGGTTCAATTTACCTGGGAAACTGAAAGTGATGCATTGAAATCCAACCTTTGCTAAGACCTCTGCTCTACTTTCATCAGTGTCCTTGTTTATCTGACCATTAAGTCCCCAAAAGGCAGAAACAGGTTCTCTCCTTCTGTATCTTGTTGGTTATGTGATTTATCTGCCATAACCAGCCAATTTTTCCATCCTTTACATTTGTAATTGCATTAATTAATCTTCATGTTCAAATACTTCCAATTTTTATCTTCTTTCAGAAAGCCTTCTACATAATCTAACTTTGACCTGTAATTTTTAAACTTCACCTACATTTTTACTTTTAATAATTCTAGTTCTACCCTAAAGGGTAGAACTACATCATCATCATGTAGTTGCTCAGTTGTGTCTGACTCTTTGTGACCCCGTGGACTATAGCCCGCCAGGCTCCTCTGTCCACTGGATTCTCCAGGGAAGAATACTGGAGTGGGTTTCCATTCCCTTCTCCAGGGGATCTTCCCGACCCAGGGATGGAACCCAGGTCTCCCACATTGCAGACAGATTCTTTACCATCTGAGCCACCAAGTAAGCCCAGTTCTATCAGCTAAACCAGTCCAATTCCCTCCTCTTACATAAAAACTTCCCCTTTCCTTCAGAAACACCTACACATGATCCTGTATCACCAGTCAGTGTAAATGGATACTTCAGTGTTTCGTTTCATGCAGATCACCTACTTCTGGTTGATTGGTTTTCTTCTCTTAGAAATGTTAATTTCTTCTACTATATTTGAGCTGAACTCTTAAGCTGTTCCTATTCCTGGCCTTAAGAGAGTGCTATTCAAGATATCATTGCTATTACCTAATTTTAATAATGGTGTTAACTTTTATCATTTAATTTTTAGTTTTCCAAGAGCCTCTCTGGCACATCTATGTCTCCTCTTCATCCTTATCTTCTTTCTTTAGATCTATGGTAATATACAAGTCCACATTCATAATATTGATCCTGTGGTCCTACAGGTTCCAAAGTGTCTTCTGAATCATCGATAAAAACTGCTGTTCAAAAATAGCTTTCTGAGTTTGTTTATTTGAATGGACTATAATTCTTAGAGCACTGGCAATCCATCTCTCCCAAATGAGAACCATATATTACCAGGAATATTCATTTAATGAAAACAATACATTCCTGAACCATAAAAATGACAGCTCATGTTGTAATTATAGAATATATCGTGTGATGCCAAGATTCAGTCATCTATTTTGTCATACATTCATATCATCTCTGGTATCTGTTGACAATTAAGTAATTAAAATCTTATGGAACCAGGTACTTTAAGAAAGATTTGTGAGCTTTTGAAAACAGAGACTCTGTCCTGCTCACCTTTGTGTGCCTGGAAATAGCTCACAATAGGCACTCAGTAACGAGGAAGGAAAAAAATCTCAGTCCTGCCAAGACAAAGATTTGCCCATTTAATGACAAACCCACAGCCAATGGTGAAAAACTGAAAGCCTTCTCGATAAATTCTGAAAAATAGACAAAGATGCTCACTCTCACCACTTCTATTCAGCATAGTATTGGAAGTCTTAGCCACCACAGCAGTCACACAAGAGAAGCAAATAAAAGGTATCAAAATTTGAAAGGGAAGAGGTAAAACTGTCCCTGTTTGAAGATGACATGACACTCTATATAAAAACCCTAAAGGTTCCACACAAAAAATATTAGAACTGATAAATGAATTCAGCAAGGTAGCAGGATACAAGGGGGGCACACATTTATTTACACTAACAATGAAATGTCAGAAAGTTTAAAAAAATCTCTTTTAAAATCATGTCAAAAAATGAAATACGTATGAAACTTCACTGGTGGTCCAGTGGCTAAGATTCTACCCTCCCAATGCGGGAGGCCAGGGTTCAATCCCTGGTCAGGAAACGAGATCCCACATGCCACAACTAAGAGTTTGCATGCCATGACTAAGGAGCTAAGATCTGCCACAGCCAACTAACTAAATAAAAATATTTTAAAAAAGATAAATAAAATACCTATGAATAAACCTAACCAGGAGTTGAAAGCCTTATACACTGAAAACTATAAAATGCTGACAAAGGAAACTGACGATGATTCAAAGAAATGGAAAGACAGCCCACACTCTTGGATTGGAAGAATTAAAATGGCTATACTACCTAAAGTAATCTACAGATTTAATGCAATCTATCAAATTACCCATGACATTCTTTACAAAACTAGAACAAATAATCCTAAAATTTATATGGAACCACAGAAGACCCAGAAATTCTGGGGAAAAAAGCTGGAGGTATAACCCTCCCAGACTTCAGACAATACTACAAAGCCACAGTAATCAAAATATGGTCTTGGCACAAAAACAGACATGCAGATCAATGCAATAGAATAGAGCACCTAGAAACAAACCCACACACCTATGGACAATTAACCTTTAACAAAGGAGGCAAGGATATACAATGGAGAAAGACATTCTTTTCAACAATCAGTGTTGGGAAAGCTGGACAGCCTCATTAAAATCAATGAAGTCAGAACACTGCCTCACACAATATACAAAAATAAACTCAAAATGATTTAAAGATCTAAATATAAGACTGAACTGAACTATAAGACAACAACACCATAAAACTGCTAGAAGAGAACATAGGCAAAACATTCTCTAACGTAAATCATAGCAACTTTTTCATAGATCCATCTCCCGAAACAAAAGAAAGAAAAGCGAAAGTACATGAATGAGACATAATCAAACCTTAAAGCTTTTGCATCAACATCAACAAAACAAAAAGATAACCTACAAAATGGGAGAAAATATTTGCAAGCAATGTGACCAACAAAGGATTAATTTCCAAACTATACTAACAACTAGTATAATTCAATACCAAAAAACAAACAAATCAATCAAATAATGGGTGGAAGACCTAAATAGACATTTCTCCAAGAAGACATACAAATGGCCAACAGGCACATAAGATGCTCAGCATTGCTAATTATTAGAGAAATGCAATCAAAACCACAATGAAGTATCACCTCACACCAGTTCATAATACTATCATCAAAAAATCTATACAACTTATAAATGCTAAAGAGGGTGTGGAGAAAAGGGAACCCTCCTACACTATTGGTGGGAATGTAAATTTGTTCAGGCACCATGGAAAACAGTATGGATGTTCCTTAAAAAAAAAATAGAGGTACCACATGATCCACCAATCCCACTCCTGGGTATATATCTGGAAAAGACAACAATTGTCACCAAAAGATATATGTACCCAATGTTCTTGCAAAACTATTCACAATAGCCAAGCCATGGAAACAACCTAAGTGTCCATCAATAAATGAACAGATATGGAAGATGTGATACAGTTATACAGTGGAATACTATTCAGTCACAAAAAATAACGAAATAATGTCATTTGCAACAACATGGATGGACCTAGAGATTATCATTCTAAGTGAAGTAAGTCAGAAAAGACAAATATCATATTGCTCACGTGTGAAATTTAAAAAATAATGCAAGTGAGTCTGTTTACAAAACAGACATGGAAAGCAAACATGGTTACCAAAGGGGAAAGGGAGGTAGGGCAGGATAAATGAGTATGGGACTAACAGATACATAATACTATTCATAAAATAGATAAGCAACAAGGATTTACTGTATAACACAAGGAACAGTATTCAATATCTTGTAATAGGCTACAATGGAAAATTATATATGTATATATATATCTATATATACATATAGATATAACTGAAATATATGTGTATATATATATACACATATAGATATAACTGAATCACTCTGCTGTATGTCTGAAATTAACATGATACTATAAATTGACTAACACTTTTTAAAATATTTATCCATGTATTAAACAAGTACTTAATAATATATTATCCCGTCTCATTGGCAAGAACTAGTATCAATGGGAGGAAGAGAGATTAAGGATACTGGCTAAAAAAAACCCTGTTTTTCCTAAAGTGTTTGGCTGAGGAGTGGCCCAGGCTGACATGGAGGAGAGACATGTCTTGGATCTCTTTACAGACACCCACCCTAGTTTTATACTAGAGCCAGGGGGTTGTGAACCAGCCTATACCATGGACAGATTCTGTTTCAGACAGGACAGATTATTTAGCCTCTTTAGTAAGAGTTCTGGCTAGAGGAATGAAAAGATGAGACAGGAAAGAATAATTCATTTGGAAGACAGCAAGAGGTCTGGGCACCTTATAATTTAAATCATTGTCTAGAATCATGAAATCTCGGTTGCAAGGTAGTCGTGGAACTTTCATCTCAGTGCCGTCCAATGCCCAAATCTCCTCTAGGCCATCCCAGGGGAGTGGCCATCCCTCCTTCACCTGAGCACCCAGGGGAGACGAGACGGTCTAAGCAGCCCACCCATTTCAGACTCTCGTTATTGGGTAAGTTCCTCTCTGTAAGGAGCACATGTGCCTTCCTGAAACTACCACCTGACGATTCTCTCTTCCCCATAGTCATATAAGGAAATCAAATTTCTCTTATACAGAGGCAGGCCATTGTCCTCCTGGCTTTTTCCTTTAAGCTAAATAACCATATCCCTGAGAGCATCCCACTTCAATGTATAAAAATCCTTTTTGAGTTAATTAACACATCTATCACATACATATTTACTTTTTAGGTGAGAACTTTTAAGTTCTACTCTTATAGCAAATTCCAATTATATAATAAAATACAGTGTTTTCGGCCACTGTTTCCATGTTATACATTAGATCCTCAGACCTTATTCATCTTATAACTAAAAGTTTGTACACTTTCATCAACTTCTTCCTATTTCCCCTGCCCCTACTCTGTTTATATGAGCTTTTTTTTTTTTCTACTTTGCACACATAAGTGATGCCAAGCCATATTTGTCTTTGTCTGGCCTATCTTACACCATACACAGAAAACAAATCAAAATGGATTAAAGACATGACTATAAGCCCTGAACCTACAAAATCCTTAGAAAGAAACATAGAGGGTAAGCTCACTGACGTTGGTCTTGGCATTGAGTTTTTGGATCTGACACCAAAGCAAAGGCAGCAAAAGCAAAACAGACATGTGAAACTGTATCCGACTGAATGGCTTCTGCTCAGCAAAAGAAACCAACAGCAAAATAAAAAGACAACTGAAGGAACAGAAGAAAATATCTGCAAACTACACATCTGATAAGAGATTAAGAATTTATATAGCTCAATGGGCTTTCTAGGTGGCGTCAATGGTAAAGAATCCTCCTGCCAATGAAGGAGACATAAGAGATGCGGGTTCAATCCCTGGGTCTGGGAAAATCCCCTGAAGGAGGAAATAGCTACCCACTCCAGTATTCATGACTGGAGAATTCCATGGACAGAGGAAGCTGGTGGGCTACAGTCCATGGGGTTGCAAAGCATCCGACACGACTGAAGTGACTTGGCATTATCAGCATCATCATGTAACTCAAGAGCAAAAAAAGACCAAAAACCAAATAACAATTAAAAAATGGACAAAGGACCTGAATAGACATTTTTCCAAAGAACATATACAAATGACCAACGGGGACATGAAAAGGTGCTTACCATCACTATTTATCAGGGAAATGAAAAACTACAATGAAATCTCACACCCGTTAGAATGACCATTATCAAAATGACAATAGATAACAAATGCTGATGAGGATGTAGAGAAAAGTAAACCCTTGTACTCTGTTGATGGGAATGTAAATTGGTACTGTCACTTTGGAAAACAGTATGGAAGCTCCTTTAAAGATAGAAATTCCATATGATCCAGAAACCCCACTTATGAGTACTTATCTAGAGGAAACAAAACCATTATCTTGAGAAGATACTGAAGTCAATGTTCAGTGCAGTGTTATTCACAACGGCCAAGGTATTGAAACAACCTAAGTGTCCATCAATGAATGAATGAATCAAGAAAATATTTTATTACATATTTACAATAAAATAATACAATACAAAAACATAGAAATTCTGCTGTTTGCAACAACATGGATGAGCCTGGATGGTGTTATGCTAAGTGATATAAAAATCCTTTTTAATGTGAGGTACCCCAACCTGCCAAAGCCTTTGGCTGTGTGGACCACAATAAACTGTGGAAAATTCTGAAAGAGGTGGGAATACCAGACCATCCGACCTGTCTCTTGAGAAACCTGTATGCAGGTCAGGAAGAAACAGTTAGAACTGGACATGGAACAACAGACTGGTTCCAAATAGGAAAAGGAGTACGTCAAGGCTGTATATTGTCACCCTGCTTATTTAACTTATATGCAGAGTACATCATGAGAAATGCTGGACTGGAATGAAGAACAAGCTGGAATCAAGATTGCAGGGACAAATATCAATAACCTCAGCTATGCAGATGACACCACCCTTATGGCAGAAAGTGAAGAAGAACTAGAGCCTCTTGATGAAAGTGAAAGAGGAGAGTGAAAAAGTTGGCTTAAAACTCAACGTTCAGAAAACTAAGATCATGGCATCTGGTCCCATCACTTCATGGGAAATAGATGGGGAAACAGTGGAAACAGTGTCAGACTTTATTTTGGGGGGCTCCAAAATCACTGCAGATGGTGACTGCAGCCATGAAATTAAAAGACACTTACTCCTTGGAAGGAAGGTTATGATCAACCTAGATAGCATATTTAAAAGCAGAGACATTACTTTGCCAACCAAGGTCCGTCTAGTCAAGGCTATGGTTTTTCCAGTAGTCACATATGGATGTGAGAGTTGGACGGTGAAGAAAGCTGAGCGCCGAAGAATTGATGCTTTGAACTGTGGTGTTGGAGAAGACTCTTGAGAGTCCCTTGGACTGCAAGGAGATCCAACCAGTCCATCCTAAAGGAGATCAGCCCTGGGTGTTCATTGGAAGGACGGATGTTGAAGCTGAAACTCCAATACTTTGGCCACCTCATGGGAAGAGTTGACTCATTGGAAAAGACCCTAATGCTGGGAAGGATTGGGGGCAGGAGAAGAAGGGGACGACAGAGGATGAGATGGCTGGATGGCATCACCGACTCGACGTACATGGGTTTGGGTGGACTTAGGGAGTTGGTGATGGACAGGGAGGCCTGGAGTGCTGCGGTTCATGGGGTCACAAAGAGTTGGACACAACTGAGCGACTGAACTGAACTGAACCCCAACCTGAACTTGATATTCATTTTATAGTTCAACCAGCTTACGTTTCCTTTTCAACACCACTCTATATCCACTACTCCTTTATTTTATATATTATTCACCTCATATTAATTACCCTCTCCAAGTCTCAATTTCCATATCTATACTATGGGAACAATAGTATCAATCCTTAGAGAACTTCCATGGGCATTAGCATCTAATTTTAGGACTAGGAAGTACTCGATGTAAGTAAGCTCTTACTATTAGCATTAAAAATTTAGTACAAAAAAGATGCTATTTCCCTTTCTAACAGTGTCCCCAACTTCCAAATATACTCAGTTTGAAGATGGAGAATGAAATCTCAGTAATGGTAATGACAGATGCTTCTAAGTTAGAAGGCAACACCTCTGATGAGTAAATTAGTTAACTAATGATGCAAAATAAATTAATTAAAAATTTAATGACTAAAAACAACACACATTTATCATATCAGAGTCTTAAGAGTGTCAGGAGTCCAGGTGCGGCTTAGAGGACTGCAACAAACTCACTTGCCCAGTTGTTGGCAGGACTTAGTCCCTGCTGGTTGCTGGACAGACATCATCTCCTTGTCACAGACCTGATCCTCTCCTAGGGCAGCTCACAACACGACAGGGGCTTTTCTCAGCACAAGTGAGCAAGATGGAAGCCACAGCCTTTTTGAAACCTAACCTCAGAAAAGATAGCCCATCACTTCTGCTGTTTTCTGTTTGTTAGAAATGAAATCATAAGCCCAGCCAGGGTTGGAAGGACTGCCCAAATACATGAAAAGCAGGAGGCAAAGATCACCAGGGGCCATTGTGGAGGCCGCCTTCCACAACGAGGTCACAGTATCTTATAAAGAAGAGGCTGGAAAAGAGAACAATGAGCGTGCACACACTAGCTTTCTATACCCAGACTCAGAGCTTTGAGTGTTGGGAAAGGGAGAGGAGCCCTAAGGCACTATGGAATGCCAGAGCAGGAAAGGGTCTTAGACCTTATGTAAGTTAGCCCGCTCACTTGACACTGGAGAAAACCAAAACCCAGAGGAGAGAAGTAGCCTGACCAAGACTGCATGTTAGCTTTTGGTGGGTCTCTGGCCTAAACCCAGGCTGACTCCTGGTCCAAATCTCTTGTCATTCGACTTAACTTTTCATCTCAAACTGGTAAGCAGATATCTTTGGTTATTTCCCCTCTAACCATTGTTTTTCTATTGTCTTTGTTCTTATTTGGATGAGCAAGTAGAACAAGATTCTGCTTTTACAGATAAGCCAGGAAAGTTTAATGCCCAGAATGTAAATAAAGCACCATTTCCCTAAAACAGCACACCACTTATAAAATTAAAATGCAGAAAATTTGAAAATTAAGCTAGAACCCAGAACATCATTTTTAAAGTACCCATTTGCACAATATCAATTTATAAAGGTCTTACAGTTTGTGAATTAAATGCTTTTCTTCCATGTGAATGCTTTGATTCATGAAACCTTCCAATTTAATTACATCATCAACTATCTTTTAACCCAGGTGCATGGTTAACTGAGGGGTCAATTAATCAAATAATAGCTGACTGGCCAAAAAGTCACACTTAAATTTAGCTGCTGAAAAGTAACTACACTTTTTCCTCTGTGTGTTAAGTGCAACACAAAGTATTCATGATACTGCTAGAAGGTGCAGCAAGTTGATAAATCCTAAGAATGGTTCAATGCTACTGCTCATATCCATGAAATCTGACTTGCTATAGTTGATGGTGGGGCTAGAGAGAATTGAGAGGACTTGATGTCAGAAGCAGTGTGATGAAATATGAATCTTCCAATTCCATGACTGTTTTTACTCTGACACATGACTTTTCTTTCTCTACTGTAATCCTGCCATTATGCTTTTTATTGTAAAGAGAAAGAAAGTGAAGTCGCTCAGTTGTATCCGACTCTTTGCGACCCCATGGACTGTAGCCTACCAGGCTCCTCCGTCCATGGGACTTTCCAGGCAAGAATACTGGAGTGGGCTGCCATTTCCTTCTCTTTTATTGTAAAGAGAGGGGTGGTTTAACATAGAACAAAATGATCTTACTGTTGGCCAGTGAAGCACATATACACAGTTTGGCCAGTCTTTACTTCTAGTCCAATGAAGAATTCATAACCACGTCAAGCCCGTGGGTGACATCGCTCATCTGTTCAGTATGTCTCCAAGTACTCTCTCCTTGCTACTGGATCTTGGTCCAGTCTCTTGAGCAGAACCTCCCAGCCAACCTCCCATCATAAGATTCCTTCATTCACCCCTCTTCACACCCTCAGTCTCTCTCACTACCCCCAGGTCCTTAGTCCTCTCCACCCTCCTCCCCACATACCTTTTCCTTCATCAAAGCCCTGCCTTTCCTGTGTTTTACCTTCATTGTGAGGGCCTGTCTCACGATGTCTCTCTCTGATGCCCTTGAGTGGAAAGAATGGGGAGGGATCAATTCAAATCCTCACTGTATTAAAGGAGAGACAAAAGCCCTTAGATAAAATATCTGAAGGACAACTAGACTTTTCAGCTATAATGATTAAACCCCAGCCAGCACATCTTCTTCAAGGTACTCTGCTAAGAGTACCCATCTCCTTCCTCGCATTGTGTTATATTCTAAGGGTTCCTCTATCTCCATGGTCTTTATAAGTGACAGTCTCCATTTAGGGGAAAACAGAAGGAATAAAAGTTTATAAGTCTCAAGATTGTGGAGTCACATTTTGATGAGCCTCACTCAGCACGAGAGGGTCTCTGTTCAGGGAAGTAGGCAGAGTCTGAGTTTCAGGAGGAGAGAAGAGGGGAAGGAGCAGAGGCAGCTCCTCTCTCCCAACCTTTCATCTTTTCAACACCCCTGCCGTCGCCTTTATAAACAAAGAGGAGAAGAAAAAAATTTGAGTCCAGGCTACTCAAAGAGTGAAATGGAATAAAAATATTTCTTCTCACTAAGGATGAAATGAATATTAAGTTCTTCAAATAACCAGAGTACTGCCTTCTCTCATTCCCAATTTTAAAGAAAATGGCCACTAAGAGCAAGAGAAAGATTATACTCATGGCAGAAAATAAACTGTATCTCTTTGCACGTCTCAGGATAAGGAATAAACTGTGGATGAAAATAGTATTTTACAAAGACAGAGAGGCAGACTCTGGGGGAATGAGGTTTCTCCAAGGAGGATTCTGAAATGGCCTCTGAGGATACATGGAAAATTATTCAGAGATTTTGGACATAAAGAACACACACTACACTAAGGAGGTATCGTAATTTTTCTTAAACTACATTCAGGGCCATTTCTAGTCAATGTGGTTGATGAAACTGGTGTGGGAAATCTCCCTGTTCTTCAAATACTGCATTACAATGGGCTTGAAACCAGGGCAAAGAAATCTTCCAGTGTCAGAAATAAAGAATGAACTAGAAGTCAGAGGTGTGAGAAGAAGCTGGCTCCAGACAGCTGACCAAGTTACCAGGTGAGCCCATAACATCTTAGGTTGGGATTCTAGGACCCTGAGAAGGGGATTCTGGTCCCAGGTTCCAGGAATACTTGGACCTATAACCAAGCTATTGGAGTGAAGCTGATGGTCACAGCGTGCATTTCCTACTCAGGACTGCCAAATAGAAATATTCTGACCACTAACTACAGATGATAGGAGGAATCCTCCCATCTGCCCGGGACTCTGTGAGTGGGAAAAGAATCACCATAAATATTGGAAGCCAGGCTGGTACCCTCATGGGTGAGGGATCTGAATTCATATTCCCTTCAAGGTGTATGCATTCAAGAGCATAAATTAGCATGAAAAATGGTCTGGAACTGGTGACAATCCACTGGGCTGCCAGTGAAACTTTACCACAGAGAGCATCCAACAAGAGAATATTTCCATGACCGAAATCACACAGGCCCCCATAGAGGACAATGACTGCTGAAGTGACGTTCATACTCAAAAGTTACACACCACCTGAATAAAGAGGCATCAACTCAGCATAGGAGAGTTTGCAACCAAGAACTCAAAATAAGGAACTCATTTTTGAAAGGCTCCCAAATCAAAATTTTCCAAATATCCAAAGAGATCAGTCAAGGAATAGGACAGAACCAGAAGGCAGGAGCAGAAAGAACGGAAAGAGTACACTTTGAAATCGGGAGACACATTGAACAATAGGGCTCAATCAGAGAAGGGAAGGAGGTAGGAGATAATGTATTAAGAGATTTATTGCAATGAATTGGCTTATTTAATTGTAAGGGCTGGCTAAGCAAGTTCAAAATCCACAGGAAAAGCAGTTAGGACGGGAGGATCAAGAGAAGCCTGGAACCCATGGGTATGGGCCAAAGTGGTTGTCCACAGGTGGAATTTTCTCTCTCCCTCTCTCTCTTTCCACCTCTCTTTCTCCTTTCCTCATCCTCCCTCTTCTCCCCTCATGTTCTCTCTCTCTCTGAAACCTCAGCCCCACTTTTAAGGCTTTCCAACTTTATATTCCTCTACTTTAAGCACATATTCTCAATATCCCTTCCCACATATATTCTCCAGACTTCTATCCATATAAATTGGAAAAATTATGCAGTTCTTTATGTATGAATTGCATCTCTTAATGAGATGACAATGGAGATAATAATTAGCTTCACACTTGTAAAATATGTACTAAAATATTGGAACATGCAAATGAGGGGCCGTGAACTTCAGCTTCATTCCATCAGAGAAAATCGACCTCTCTATCTCAGGAAAAAACAAGATTCTAACAGTGGCTTTCTCTTTGGAGGGAAACACAGGACCAGGACTTAAGAAGACTTCCATTTTCTTGCATCTGGTGGAAAGCATAAGTAAGGGGAACCACTAAAAGAATATGAAACATATGCACAACTATCAAACCAGGAGAGAGAAAGGGAGAGAAAGAATGAAGAACATGCAATTGATTCAATCCTGTTTAAGTAGAAAAGAGAATGAATCAGCATAGGTCACTCATTGATTCATGCATTTGCTCAGTAGGCAGAATCTTATTAAGTATTGGTTAGATGCCAGGCATTATGTCCCTGTTCACATTGATAGCAGAATATTCAGGAAATGCCTCTATCGCTAGTCTAGGAAGACTCAGAAATAATTATCTCCTAGTTTATGTCTTTTGGTTTATCTTGTAGTCTATTAAGTGAACAGTAATTTCAACAGTTGCCTATTACATAAACTCAGGCTGTTCTGACTCTCTCATTCTCCAAATGTCCATGTGTTCCAAGATCTGGCTGGTAACAAAGATGGACAACAAGGACCCACACTCAGTAGCTACCATGTACCCCTTCAACTCAAGCATAACTTCCCAAGCATGCATCCCAATGATCACTGATTGCTGATTCTTACTGTAGAAGGGTTTAAACTACAAAATTCAAAAATGAGAAAAAGATACTGAAACTTTGAAAATATTTAAGTACTTTTTCTCATTTCCTGAACCAATGTAATATGAAAGAATGATAGACTTTTGAACCTAGGATGAACACAAAAGTTTGTCTTCTATAATCTCATTTTATAGATGAGGAAAGTGAGGCTTAGGGGATTTGAACAGAGCCAGTTAGGAGGGGCCAGCCTGGGTACCAAGTTTCTAACTAGTAATCCATGGAGAAAGCAAAGAAGTCTCACTCAAGGAACCCCCGAAAAATCACTCATGATTTTAACTATTAATTGAACACCTACTAAGTTCTACTCATTGTTCTAGATGCTAAAAAACAAACAAACAAAACAACAGAGTGGTACCCACTCTCTGCGGTGATTTAGTCACTCGGTCGTGTCTGACTCTTTGTGACCCTATGGGCTGTAGCCTACCCAGCTACTCTGTCCCTGGGATTCTCCAGGCAAGAATATTGGAGTGGGTTGCCATTTCCCCCTCCAGGGGCCCTTCCGAACCCAGGGATCAAACCCTGGTCTGCTGCATTACAGGCAGATCTTTACCAACTAAGTTACAGGGAGGCCCAATTCTTTAGGAGTCTACAATGCAAGATGAAAGACGGGGTTTGCGGTGTTCTCACAGAGCTACATTGGTCACTTGAGTTTCACATTGGCTTCTTATTCTTTGCTACAAAATACCAAGTGGTTCATGGGGAGCTGTAAACACTTCACTTGCTCAAGGTTTTTCAAGTATATCGAATGAAATCTGTTCTCTACTTAGGGACTCAGCAGAGGGAGAGTCTAGATGATCCCATAGTGTCCCAGGAAAATGCTGGCCTAATCCGAGAAACAGAAAATACTCTTCCTTCCTTTTACTCCAGGCCAACCCCACATGCTGTATTGGAGCGTGTACTTGAAGGGAAACCAGGGTCCAGTCTGTAGGTCTTTTTTTTTTTTTTTAACACCCAAAACGTTGATTTCCCCACCTATGAATCCTACCACTGGATTGTTGAAAAAAGATAATAAATTAGAAAGCAGAGACTGTGTGTGGTTTTGTTTTGCTTTGGTTAGAACAGTCAATTATCTCACCTTTGGGGCCTTATTTCCCTTACTTGTAAATCAGGGGTGTTGGACTAGATCAAGGATTCAAACACAAATGCCTCATGGATAATAGTGACAAGTGAAAAGGGGTAGCCTTGGTGTAAAACAATAGACTTGGTTGGGGCACATGGCACTACTGGGGTACAAAGTAGTGCCATGTATCCAAGGTGTGCCCCACACCTGTACGAAGACCACAAAACATAAACACCCTGTGGCAGTCAGACTGTGGTCCCCAGATTGCACACTCTCTAATAATCCATAGAAGATACAGCCTTGAGTGTGTACACGCACATGTGTTTACGTTGCTAAGGAACAGGACTCTCCACCAGATGCCTTTCCCCCTACCCTGAAAAGTTGAGTTGTTTAAGTACAAGGGTTTGGAAACTGCTACACAATAATAGCAGTGTGGAGGGAGGTGGGGAAAATATACAGGGAGGATCAGCAAATAAAGCGAGAATAAGGAGGGTGACAGTTTAAAGCAGACAGCTGAGGATTTCCCTGGTGGTCTAGTGGCTAAGAGGTGGCTCAGTAGAAGGGTTTGCCTGCCAATGCAGGAGATGCGGGTTTGATTCCTGGGTTGGGAAGATCCCCTGGGGAAGAAAATAGCAACCCATTCCAGTATTTTTGCCTAGAGAATCCCATGGACAGAGGAGACTTGCGGGCTATAGTCCACAGAGTTGCAAAGAGTTGGACATGACTGAGCACTCACGCACACACCAGTGGCTAAGACTCTGCACTCCTAATGCAGGGGGCCTGGGTTTGATCCCACATGCTGGAACTAAAAGACTGAAGATCCGTTGTGCCACAACTAAGACCTGGCAAAGTCAAATAAATAAACAAATAAATATTAATTAAAAAATAAAGCCGACAACTAGTAACAGTTAATGCATCCTACCAATGCACCTCCAGAGGCCCACGGTTTTCTCAGGAATTGATGTGCACCCCAACGAGATCCCTGATTGATAGCACACACTCAGGAATCCTGAGTCTTCTTGTCTGATGCTATTTTCCTACATCACCAGTTCTTCCATAGATAGTTTCTTTTTCCTTTTGCCAATTATTTCCAAAGATCACATGATGTGTGCTCTTTTGCAAAAGGGCTTTGCCACTACTCCCAGAGGTAGAGTAGTCAAGTTTCCTTCCCTTAAATCTGGAACGGCCCTGACTTGTGCTGACCAAAAGAATATGGCAGAAGTGATGCCATATGATGTCCAAGCTAAAGCCCTGCAACTTGAATTTTCACCTTCTTCAAAGCCTTGAACTGCCATGAAAAGAAGTCAAAGCTATAGTGCTGGAGAGGTAAGTTGAGCAGACCTGAGACCTCCAGGCAATACCAGAACCAAGACCTCAGTATGCAAATGAAAACATCTTGGACACTCTATCCCCAACTAAGTGCCCAGCTAAATAAAGCCACATGAATGACCCCACAGGGAGCAGAAGAACTGCCAAGCTTAACCAACTCATGGAGTTGTGAGAAATACTAAATCCTTGTTGTTTTAAGCCACTATTCTTAGGTTATATAGTACTAGATAACTGAAACAGAGAACAACATTATGTTCATCCAGAAACTACAAGGACTCTTAGGCCAAATCTTTGACTTTACAAAAGTCAAGACTTGATGGGGCATTCAGAACTGGAGTTTGTTTTTTTAGAAGGTCTGTCTTCCATGGCACCTGTATGGTTTTCCCTAATTGGATGAGGCTCCCTTGAGAATTTAAAAGCTGTTAAGACAGCACAAATATCAAATCCAAGCCCCTTATTTAATAGAATATAAAACTAGAGAGGTTAAGAAGCTGGCTCAGGGTCACACAGCCATCTAGTGGCCAAGCTGGGACTTGAATTCAAGGCTCCTGAAGTTTAATCTAGTGCTCTTACCAATAAAAGATGCTGCCTCATACCATTCTACATAAAAATTTCCATCACACCAGAATTATAAACAAACTCTCAGGCAAAATATTGAGTTGGCCAAAAAGTTTGTTCAGGTTTTTCCCTAACAATCTTAAGGTGTTAGTCTCAGAAAAGAATGGTTGACAAATATTTCACAGTCCATTGGGCAAAATTTGGTATCAAAATACAGACTTTGACCTCTGTGGGCCTCACATAGTGTATCCACACTAGAGTAAACTGCAGCCCAGCCTTCTTACCTGTGGGCTGTGAGCACTGAGGGGGGTTGTACAGTGTGGAAAAAAAAGAAGAAGAAAAGAAAGAAAAAAAAAGAAATATAGGCTTTGGGGTCAGGATGTCTGGGCTAAGTTCTGAATCCTCTGTATATGTCTTCTGTGACCTCTCCAAGCCTATAGCTCACCTGTGACGTGCACCCATGAAAAGTGCTTTACAATTGCTTCCTTAGACTTTCAGGAGAATTTTCTGAGAGTTAACTTTGGAGTTGACATTGGTCTCCACTGTGAAAATCTGACTAGGGAGCACTCAAAAGAAAGTTGGAGCCTAACCACCTTGTCTGGAAACCTGAGGACTGACTGAGCTGGGGAAGTGGATAGTCCATGAGGCTTGAGTCAGCTCCGCAGTCCGCCCCACGCTGGTGAGCTCGTGAGGCAGTGTTGGCCCCGAATCACTCTGAGTAACAGGGTTAGACAAGATCCTGAACATGATTCTTGGCTGTGGGGGCACAATTTCCAAGGCTTCAGAGCACCAGCTGCCTCTCGACCTTGGGAGCACTCAGAGAGCACCCAGCACACCCCTGTATATGAGGAAGTGTGCATACTGTGATTTGCATTCTGCAACCATGTTTGAGCTTGCTGTGGTCCCCAGCACGGAGAAACATCAATCCCTCCAGGAAAGAGTGTTTGATCTGCACCCTGACAATCACCCTTTCTTTCTGAGGCAGAATAATATCCCAATCCTATTAGAGTGGGAGATTAGCCCTGTCGGTTCCTCCAAGGAAAATATGTGACGTTGACTTGCAAATCATCCCCTGCCCGACCTCCGTCTATTTTCTGCATCCTCCTCTCCTCTTATCTAGACTCCCCAACTGTGCACGTTCTCTCTGCCCCAGCAACACAACACATCTTTTTTTTCAAGTAAGATATTGTTTCACTTTACTTGTTCTGCTTGAGATTCGCCCCATGGAAAATGTAAATTTGCAAATCAGGATCAGAAGCAGTGACTTGACGCCTAATGCTGCGTGCCTATGGGAGACGTGAAAGAGGTCTGGCAGCAGAAGGAGATGTGCCAGGAATACATGAGGCTGTAAACTTAGCTTGAGAATGCATCACAGCCTAGAATGCCAGAGGGAGGCCTCTGGGAGGCACTGGGAGTGGCTCGCACCAAGACTGCTTCAGGGGCATGGATGTTCAATTTTCAGGTAAGACAATGCTTGCCGCAAGGACAAGAGGAAGGACTCGTGTGATAAGAAGGTGGGGTTCGTGTTGGGGAACATGAAAGGATAAGGTATGTAAGGCAAGGTTGGGCAAGACTGTGAGACACCAAGGCTAGACGCAGAAAACCCAATGTGGGGGATTTGGACCCCAGGCTTATCAGTCTCTCTTTCAATAGCCCCTTCCTTTCATCTTTCAACCTCCTATAACAACTGAATTTCTGTTTATAGTCTTCCCTTATTAGAATGCAAGCTTTGCAAAGCATGAATTTTCTGTCTGCTTTGTTCACTTACGTATCTCCAGCTCCTAGACCAGTAGATGCCAAAGAAATACTCATTGAATGAACAGATTCAATAACATACAGCAGATTGAAAGGGGAAAAGAAAACAATGTCTGTCTCATCATAGAGTTTTCTACTTTGCTATGGAAACAAACCGAAGAGCAACAAAATACCATCTCCTCTGTGCTGTGTGCTTAGTTGCTCAATTGCTCAGTCATGTCTGACTCTTTTGCCACCCCATGGACTATAGCCCACCAGGCTTCTCTGTCCATGGGGATTCTCCAGGCAAGAATACTAGAGTGGGTTGCCATGCCCTTTTCCAGGGGATTTTCTGAACCTGGGGATTGAACCCAGGTCTCCTGCATTGCAGGTGGATTCTTTACCGCCTGAGACACCAGGGAAGTCCAAGAATATCTGGGGATGATGGATATAACTTGCTGTGAGAACTGGAAAGGCTGTTGTCTTGGGAGGCACCACCACCTCCGATCTCTAATTCCTCATCCTCCTCCATAATTATATACTGTCTAATTCCTACAATAAATCCCTGCCCCACCATTTTCTTCTGAAAGAGATGGGAATACCAGACCATCTGACCTGTCTCTTGAGAAACCTGTATGCAGGTCAGGAAGCAACAGTTAGAACTGGACATGGAACAGACTGGTTCCAAATAGGAAAAGGAGTACGTCAAGGCTGTATATTGTCACCCTGCTTATTTAACTTATATGCAGAGTACATCATGAGAAACGCTGGGCTGGAAGAAACACAAGCTGGAATCAAGATTGCCGGGAGAAATATCAATAACCTCAGCTATGCAGATGACACCACCCTTATGGCAGAAAGTGAAGAACTAAAGAGCCTCTTGATGAAAGTGAAAGAGGAGAGTGAAAAAGTTGGCTTAAAGCTCAACGTTCACAAAACTAAGATCATGGCATCTGGTCCCATCACTTCATGGGAAATAGATGGGGAAACAGTGGAAACAGTGTCAGACTTTATTTTTTTGGGCTCCAAAATCACTGCTGATGGTGATTACAGCCATGAAATTAAAAGATACTTACTCCTTGGAAGGAAAGTTATGGCCAACCTAGATAGCATATTTAAAAGCAGAGACGTTACTTTGCCAACAAAAGTCCGTCTAGTCAAGGCTATGGTTTTTTCAGTGGTCATGAATGGATGTGTGAGTTGGACAGTAAATAAAGCTGAGCGCTGAAGAATTGATGCTTTTGAACTGTGGTGTTGGAGAAGACTCTTGAGAGTCCCTTGGACTGCAAGGAGATCCAATCAATCCATCCTATAGGAGATCAATCCTGGGTGTTCATTGGAAGGACTGATGTTGAAGCTGAAATTCCAATACTTCGGCCACCTCATGCGAAGAGTTGACTCACTGGAAAAGATCCTAATGCTGGGTAGGATTGGGGGCAGGAGGAGAAGGGGACGACAGAGGATGAGATGGCTGGATGGCATCACTGACTTGATGGACATGGGTTTGGGTAGACTCTGGGTGTTGGTGATGGACAGAGAGGCCTGGCGTGCTGCAATTCATGGGGTCGCAAAGAGTCGGACAGGACTGAGCGACTGAACTGAACCGAACCACCATTTTCATAGGGACTCCATCCTCTTTTCTAAACCTTGATTTTAAAAATTATTGCTATCAGAACTGTTTTCAGGAAAGCAGAAAGGTAAAGATGGGAATTTGCCATTGGTTCTCTGATTGGCTAGATTTAAAGGCATTAATGGCTATGTTTCCACTGGCAAAAGGTATACATGGTATATGGTGACCAAAAAGCTCCCTCAGGTACTGTCTGTAGTCACCTAGAGTCAAGATCCTACAGAAGGTAAAGGGTTTGGATGACCAAGTAGTTGCTGTAGAGACCATTTAGTGGAAACACGGTATAAACTATGGGGTTGGTTGACTGCTTGCTTCTAATTGAGCTGGAAGGAAAGTTATGACCAACCTAGACAGCATATTAAAAAGCAGAGACATTACTTTGCCAAGAAAGGTCTGTCTAGTCAAGGCTATGGTTTGTCCAGTGGTCATGTATGGATGTGAGAGTTGGACTATAAAGAAAGCTGAGCACTGAAGAATTGATGCCTTTGAACTGTGGTGTTGGAGAAGACTCTTGCGAGACTCTTGGACTGCAAGGAGATCCAACCAGTCCACCCTAAAGGAGATCAGTCCTGGGTGTTCATTGGAAGGACTGATGTTGAAGCTGAAACTCCAATACTTTGGCCACCTGATGTGGAGAGCTGACTCACTGGAAAAGACCATGATGCTGGGAAAGATTGAGGGCAGTAGGAGAAGGGGACAACAGAGGATGAGATGGCTGGCTTCAGCCATCAACTCGATGGTCATGGGTTTGGGTGGGCTCAGGGAGCTGGTGGTGGACAGGGAGGCCTGGCGTGCTGCGGTTCATGAGGTCGCAAAGAGTCGGACATGACTGAGTGACTGAACTGACTGAATTGAGCTGGAGAGCTTGGAGAAAAAACTGATGAGCTTAGGGTTTTGCATTTCCATCTAAAGGTCTGCAGAATTTATCAGAAAACTCATGTGACTATTCTGTGAAACCATATCTCCATGGACTCAGGTTTGAGATTTCTGAAAGCCAGGCCTAGAATCTAATTCTTCAGATATGATACTTTTCTGCAAGATAAATTATATGCAGTAAGCCCAAGGTAAGTATATAGTGCCATCTCCTTATAGCCAAGTGCTCATGCCTGGAAAATAAGGGGTAGAACGGGGATTAGCTCTCCTATTAGATTTAAAAACCCACATAAGGAGTCTTGGCTCTTCATGTTGATGCTGCAACCTTGAGCTTAACGGTTCTGTGAGGCATCCTACCCAAGGGAGAAGTGATTCCGCCAGTAAACACAGGCAATGTTCCGTTAAATTGGAAGCTGGTATTTCACTCTAGTCAATTTGGGTTCACTCTAGTCAATCAACTAACAGTCAGCTCTGAGAGGCTGATTTTTATTGACTCTGTCAGCTGCTCTTCCTTACCATCTGGCTTCCAGTTGAGTTTGGCCAATGGGAGGTACTGGCAGAAGATTCAAAGGATAGAAGGAGAGAGATTTCCTGGGTCATGCATGGGCTGACGGTGGCTGTATCCCTTTACCAAAAGCCATAGCTCTCATTAGAAGGACCACTCATACAGCTACAAGATTCCCTGAGTCCTTTCCTTTGACCAAGGGCTAGCATTGGCTTTCTGCTGTTATTAGATCCTGAATGTTAGCCCTACTCAGACCTGTATAAATAGTCCTTTCAGTCACCCCTTTTGAAAATGTGGGCCAGCTCCCTGTCTGATACAAGAAAGTTGCAATCTGAATATCATTCTGGTCATATTTTTGAAGTTCTCATTAGCTCTCATAATTGTTAAGTTAATTGCCTTGGTCTTTCTGAGTACATAGTCATAGTATCTTCATTTGATCAGTAAAAGAGAAACTTAAAAAAAAAAATAACAGAGCAGTTAGGCAGGGATTTCTCAGAATACGAAAAGCAAAATTCATAAACAAATTAGAAAGATTAGATTTCAAAACTGTTGCTTTTCAAAAGATACTCTTAAGAAAAAGCAAAGGCAAATCTAGACTGGAAGAAAATATTTGCAAAGCATAAATCTGGGAAAAAAAAAAAAAAAAGACCTTCCTCCAGAATACATAAAGAACATTTAGACCTCAAGAATAAGAAAATTTTCTTAGAGGAAAAAAAAATCTTTTAATGGTCAAATAAAGATTTTAAATAGCAAAAGATGCAGATACTTCACCAACAAAGACAGATGGATGTAAAATAAGCCAATGGAAATTCAAACTAAAATTACCAGGAAATATCACTACGTACTTACTAAAACAGTCAAAATTTAAATGGCTGAAAATACCAAATATTGGCAAGAATGTCAAATACCTAGAGCTTTCATATATTGTTGGTGGAAATGTAAAATGGTACAACCACTTTAAAAAACAAGTAGGCAGCTTCTTAAAAATTAATATACATTCAACATGTGACTCAGCAATTCTACTTTTCTGCATTTACCCAAGAGAAATGAAACCTGGGTCCATGCAAAGACTTGTACACAAATGTTCACAGCAACTCTAGGCATAATAGCCAACAACTGAAAACAACTTTAAACAACTGATCAACAGGTGAAGGGATAAACAAATTATGGCATAATCATACAATGGAATGTCACATAGCATCAAAAAGGAATAAACTGCCCATGTATGCAACAACATGGATGGATCTCAAAATCATTATGCTGAATCACAGCAGATGGACACAAAAAAGAATGCACTCTGTGATTCTATTTACATGAAACTCTAGGAAGAACAAATCTAATCTACCATGACCAAAGCAGATCTGCAGTTGCTTAAGGCAAGGGGTGTGGGGAATGAGAGTAGAATGAATGGGATGGGGCACAAGGGAACTCTTTGGGGAGGTGGAAATATTCTGCACATTGATTGAGGTGGTAGTTACACAGGTGTATGCATCTGTCTAAACTTGTTGAAATACACACCTAAAATTTATGGATTTTTATTGTTTGTAAACTATTCTAAAGTAAAGCTGATCAGAAAAAAAAAAAAAAAAAAGCAGCAGCACAAATTGTTGTGATCCTGGCATGCTCAGACACTCCTCTTCACAAATCATTTGTGGACTGCAATCACAGCTGTTCTGTGGCAGCCCCTGGAACTGGATTCCAGCCAGTCACTTGCTCCCAGCTGGTGGAACATCAGTCATGCTGGAGAGGTCATATTTCAGCGCTTGTTTGGGGGATTTGATATATTGCCTGACCTTAAACAGGCCACTACCACCTGCAAAGGAATACTGCATTCTACAGATAAAGAACTGGAGACTGATCACTATCTTCTCTTATACAGTTTAACATCAATATTTTTTCTTGTTATCAGACAAAACACAAGGCTGTAGGAAAGCTGTGCAAGATAAAGATTACAAATGAGGTAGTGTCCCCAGATTTAAAGGTGGCTGATTACTTCTAAGACAAGTCATGCCACAGAGACAATTTACAAATTCCAATAAGAAACAGCTATTACTCAAGCTCTGTCTCTACTCTCATTTCATCCCAGTAACTAGCATAGTGCCAAGCACAAAATGTACATTCAATTAATTTTAATTGAAATAAAATGAAAGCATGAAATATGGTTTAATCTATTTTTAAAAAGAAAAGAACTCCATATATATGTTCATATATTCATATAAACATGAAAGATACATGCAAAAGATATATGGCAAGATGCATGCCACAGCAAAGTGGTTGTCTGAGGAGGCTTTACAAATAGCTGAGAAAAGAAGAGAAGCAAAGGCCAAAGAAGAAAGGGAAAGATATATCCAACTGAATGCAGAGTTCCAGAGAAGAGATAGGAGAAATAAGAAAGAGTTCTTAAGTGAACAATGCAAAGAAATAGATGAAAACAGTAGAATGGGAAAGACCAGAGATTTCAAGAAAATTGGAGATACCAAGGGAACATTTCATGCAAAGATAGGCACAATAAAGGACAGAAACAGTATGAACCTAACAGAAGCAGAAGAGATTAAGAAGTGGTGGCAAGAATACACAGAAGAACTGTACAAAAAGATCTTAATGACCTGGATAACTATGATGGTGTGATCACTCACATAGAGCCAGACATCCTGGAGTGTGAAGCCAAGTGGGCCTTAGGAAGCATCACTATGAACAAAGCTAGTGGAGGTGATGGAATCCAGATGAGCTATTTCAAATCCTAAAAGATAATGCTGTGAAAGTGCTGCACTCAATACACCATCAAATGTGGAAAACTTAGCAGTGGTCACAGGATTGGAAAAGATCAGTTTTCATTCCAATCCCAAAGAATGGCAATGCCAAAGAATTCTCAAACTACCAGACTCATACAGGTTAGCAAGTTAGTGCTCAAAATCCTTCAAGCAAGGCTTCAACAGTGTGTGAACTGAGAACTTCCAGATGTACAAACTGTATTTAGAAAAAACAGAGGAACAAGAGATCAAATTGCCAATATCTGTTGGATCACAGAAAAAACAAGGGAATTACAAAAAAAATGCATCTACTTCTGCTTCATTGACTACACTAGCCTTTGACTGTGTGGATCCACAATGAACTGTGGAACATTCTTAAAGAGATGGGAACACCAAACCACCTTATTTGCCTCCTGAGAAATCTGTATGCAGGTCAAGAAAAAACAGTTAGAACTGGACATGGAACAATGGACTGGTTGCAAATTGGGAAAGGAGTACATCAAGGCTGTATACTGTCTCCCTGCTTATTTAACTTATATGCAGAGTACATTATGCAAAATGCTGGGCTGGATGAATCACAAGCTGGAATCAAGATTGCCAGGAGAAATATCAACAACCTCAGATATGCAGATGATACTACTTTAATGGCAGAAAGTGAAGAGGAACTAAAGAGCCTCTTGGTGAAGGTGAAAGAGGAGAGTGAAGAAGGTGGCTTAAAACTCAACATTAAAAAAAAACTAAGATCATGGCATCCAGTCCCATCACTTTATGACAAATAGATGGGGAAACAATGGGAACAGTGACAGCCTTTATTTTCTTGGACTCCAAAATCACTGTGGATGATGACTAAAGCCACTAAATTAAAAGATGCTTGCTCCTTGGAAGAAAAGCTATGACGAACCTAGACAGCGTATTAAAAAGCAGAGACATCACTTTGCCAACAAAGGTCCATATAGTCAAAGCTATGGTTTCTCCAGTAGTCATGTATGAATGTCAGAGTTGGACCATAAAGAAGGCTGAGTGCCGAAGAATTGATGCTTTTGAACTGTGGTGCTGGAGAAGACTCTTGAGAGTCCCTTGGACTGCAAGGAGATCAAACCAGTTAATACTAAAGGAAATCAATCCTGCATATCCATTGGAAGGACTGATCCTGAAGCTCCATTACTTTGGCTACCTGATGCAATGAACCGACTTATTGGAAAAGACCCTGATGCTGGGAAAGTTTGAGGGCAGGAGCAGAAGGGGGAGATAGAGGATGAGATGGTTGCATGGAATCACTAACTCTTTCTTTGGAATATTATTTGTTTTTGCTGTTCTTCATTGTTACCTATTTTCCATCTCCTTACACTTTTCGTTTATTTTTTTGCAGAAATTTAAACCTTATTTTCCAAAATCTCTATAAAGTTTTTAAAAATAGCTTCAATAATACTTCTAATTTCTAAGAGCTCTTTTTTGTTCTCTGCATGTTCCTTTTTTATGTGGCATCTGTTATCTTGCTTTACAGATGTAAAATATTTTCCTAGATCTTTGAAGATATTAATAGAAGGTGGTTGTTTTTTCTCATTTTCTTCTCCCTGCATCTTCTGTTTCTTCCAATTAATTTTATTTTCACTTCTTTCATATTAAAGGCTTTCCTCAGATGTCTGGCAATGTTTCTCTGTCTGTTCATATTTAAAAGTGGGGCACTAAAAGTTGCCTGGATGTGCCTGTTGATGATGAGTTTTCCTGGAAGATGATAAGGCCAGGTCATGTCACTGGGGACTCACTTGTATCAATATTTCTAGGTCTTTTCTCTTGATGCTGCTAGAGTCTCCAGAAAAGTACCCTCCATTTCCTGACCCAAAGAAGCTCTGGGGGCTAGCAGGGAAAGAAAATCAATGCTCTCAGCACTCAGCATATAAAATTCTAATTGATCACCTGTATTTTGGTACAGCACCAACCTACAACAGTTACTGCTATCCCCAGGCCAGAAACCCATTGTTTCACAGAATAAATCACATGTCTTTTTCTGGGATGGGGTGACTGGGAAAGGCAACTAGGGTTCTAATTGCCCCCAAAAGACCGTTTTTTCCTTCTCTTTAACTCTGCCATCACCCCCACATTTTGAGGTACCTTGTGACTCTAAATTTCTTGGTTATTGAGTTGCTTGGAGATAAAAAAGGGGGATGCTCTTAGGACCTTTTTTGCTCTTGGCTTACAGTTTGGGTTTTTCAGTTATCATTTATCACGTAGTATCCAACATGTACTTTTCTCCTTTTCCTCTCTTGCATGAGGTTTAACCTTTTAAAACATACCTTGACTGCCATTTTAGCGGTATTTCAAAAAAAAAAAGAGAGAGAGATAAATTCATGTACCAATTCACTTTTCATTCATAAGTCACCCACAGAGTTATTTTCAAAGGAAAAAACTTTAGCAGGATTCAGTGACGGCAACCCACTCCAGTATTCTTGCCTGGAGAATCCCAGGGACAAGAGGAGTCTGGTGGGCTGCCGTCTATGGGGTCGCACAGTGTCGGACACGACTGAAGTGACTTAGCAGCAGCAGCAGCAGTGTTGGATTGTCGAGGTGAGGAATGAAAGAAATCAGGTATAATTCCAAGATTTCAAGTCTGGGTGATCACAAAAATGTGATATTTTTACTGAGACAGAGAAAGTTGGAAAGGGAACAGATGGGGTGAGATGGTAACAGATGGTTCTGTTGGGTTTAGACATATTGAAATTGAAGTGATGAGAAACATTCAAATGGAGATGTTATGTAGACAACTGGAAATGCAGTCATGGAGTATGGAGAAGGGTGAAGGCTGGATATGTATATTTGGAAATAAACTGTATTTAAGTCTATTAAGGTATATAAGAGTAGGAAAATATTAAAGAAGTACTTAGACTATCAGGACAAAGACCTAGCCTTGAAGAATATCAAACATCAGGGAAAAGAAAAAGAAAGAAAGCTTTTTCAATGGGGGGAAAAAAATTCAGAGATACAGTTAGAAATGAAATATAATCAATGTTGTGGGATACCGTGAAACCCAATAACAGTGTGCAAGCTTAGATAGCCACCAGGCCAGGAAGTGGCTGAGACAGAACTTCAGGCTAGACTAGGAGGCCCAAAGGGGTCGTTAGGTATTAATATCATAAGTAAAGCTGAAGGATATGGACTCAAATGGGGCCTATGTTACAGGCATAGAAAACAAGCCTATGGCTACCAAAAGGAGAGGGATAAATTAGGAAGTTGAGATTAACATATATACACTACTATATACAAAATAGATAAACATCAAGGATATACTGGATAGCACAGGGAGCTATACTCTATTTTGTAATAACCTGTAAAAGAATCTGAAATAGAAAATATATGTATATATAAATAACTGAATCACTGTCCTGTATGCCTGAAACTAACATAACATTGTAAATCAACTATAGTGCTCAATTTTATTATTATTTTGTGTGTGTGTGACATGGGGCTCTTAGTTCTCTCACCAGGGATTAAACCTGTACTGGAAGCATGTAAGTGCAGAATCTTAACCACTGGACTGCCAGAGAAGTCCAAATTCTACTTCAATTTTTAAAATCAATTAAAGAGAACTGGGCTTAAATTAGGGGAAAAACATCGTTTGCAATCAAAGAACATGTCCATAAATAAAGAAATAGTTAAGTGTATGTATCCATACTGAAATCATAGGGCTTCCCAGGTAGCTCTAGTGGTAAAGAACCCGCCTGCCAATGCAGGAGACATTAAGAGAAGAGGTGTCGACCCTGTGTAGGGAAAATCTCCTGGAGGAAGAAATGGCAACCCACTGCAGTATTTTTACCTGAAGAATTCTGTGGACAGAGCAGCCTGGCAGGCTACAGTCCACAGGGTCTCAAAGAGTCGGACGTGACTGAAGCGACTTAGCGTGCACGGAACTAAAACCCGGCAATCAGAAATAATAAAGCAGTCCCCAGTGACTGACATGGGACAGTTTCAATACAGGTCTTTTAGGTAGGGGTAAAAAGCGGCACAACATCATGAACTATACGAACAGTTTTTGTTTCTGACAGAGAGAAAGAGGTCTGCCAAACACAGAGGGTCCTTCAGGGACGACACCTGTCATTGCAGGTCGTTACGTGTTGACATGGTCCACACAGCAGAGATGCTGAGTCAGGGAAGAAGTAAGAAAAGGCCAGTGGATTGGGGTCAAAGGAGGTCATCACTGACCTTCAGGTTGAGCAGCAGAGATAAGAAAAAGACTGCAGAGGGAGGGAGATGACAGGTGACTAGTGACAGCGGTCTCTACACCATCTAACTTTCACGAGAGGAGAGAAATACTAAAGCTGGCACACACAGAAAGGTGCAATGGAGAATTTTTAGACTAAGGGCGATCTGGGAATATGTGAAGTTAGAATGGGAAAGCCCCTCGAAAGACAGTAACTGCAGATGTTGTGGAGAGCACGGGGCTAGGGAACAGAGGGTTTGTCGAATGTTGGGGTTTGAAAGGAACCTCAGAACCACCTTGCCACCTTATTTTATAGTTGAGGAAACTAGGGGAAGTGTGTGGGTAAGAATATGGTTTGGAATCCAGATTGTCTCTCTTAGCAGCTTAGAAAGTGCTTTGATCCACCAGTTCCTCATTTTGAAACACAAATAAGAGCTGCATATTTCATAGCTTTATTTCCATCATCACCATTATTATTGTTATTATTATTTAACACTTATAAACATCCATCACGCCTGTCACTCTTTTAGTGCTTCACACATATTAACCTTCGTAATAACCTGGTGAAATAAGAGCCAGTTTTATTCCCTTTTTGCAACACAGAACCGAGGCATGGAAAAACATTAGTTTCATGGCCTGAAAGTGATAGAACCAAGATTCAAAGCAGGGCAGCTGGCTTCTGAGTCCAAGCTCTCAATCATTCAGCTGATGCCTCTAAATCAAACAGAAAGAGCCACTGTTCCCACAGAGAAAGTCAGGGCCCAAATGACTCAGAATGAGAAATTCCCAAGCTCAGAGGTCTCATGGCCCATAGGTCAAACCCTATCTCAAGGGTTATTCCAAGGTTTTTTTGTTCTATTGGAATGGGCTGACTCAAGCATTGCTTAATACAGGGGGTTCATTATTCACCATCTGGTAGTCCTTCTGGGTATGTGGAGATGTTTCAGTGTTATAACTGTAACACAACTGATTTTATATCTTCCATTATGGTGCCTCATGATGAGTGTTCAAACCAGCACAGAGTAGCTCCAGACCATGCTGGCTTCCAGCAGGCTGGTCCACCCAGCTCAGCAACAGCTGGAAATCACCTCCATTTAAAGGAGCATGCCTGACCTTTCTAAATGAGGAAGGCTCCTCTTGACATAATGAGTATCCTGGTCAGCAATCCTGGTGAAAGTGCTGGGGATGGGAGTGAAGGCTGAAGCTGAATGGCCAGGATCGAGACAGTATAGACCACCCGTGGAAACGGAGTGGTCCTCAGCTTTCCAGGTAAGGGGCACGTCACGGTCTACAAATCATTCTCCCTGCAACGGGCCTCTTGGCTTTTAAAAAGCAGCTTCTGCATCCAAGATTTTCTCCAAATAGAGGGACTCAAAATGCTTCACTAGAGTCTTCACAATGTACGTGACAATAGAGACAATTACAGATCAACAGCTGCAAGACCCAAAATGGTCACTGCTTTCTTCTTTATGCCTATAATAAAACTCATTAGGAGCTTAATGAGAATTTAATTTTTTTTCCTTTATGTTAATCTGAAGACCTAGCACTAATTAAAAACCCAGAATTCTCTCCCTGAGCCTAGGGCAGAAGAGAGGGGAAGTCTGGTGAGATATCCATCTTTCCAATAGACACTTATAGGGGCCTTTTAAATGGAAGGTTCTGGATTAAGTATGTAGAGAGTGGAGGTGAGAGATGGTACAAAGATGAGGGTAGGGTCCAGCTACTCCTCTTCATTAATTTATGATTTACTACATGATAGGTGACAGACAGGGGCTTCCCTGGTGGCTCAGATAGTAAAGAATCTGCCTGCAATGCAGGAGACCTGGATTCAACCCCTGGGTCAGGAAGATCCCCTGGAGAAGGACATGGTAACCCACTCCAATATTCTTGCCTGGAGAATTCCATGAACAGAGGAGTCTGGCAGACTACAGTCCATGGGATCGAAAAGAGCTGGATACCAGTGAGTGACTAACACACACACACACACACACACACACACACACACACACACACACACACACACACACACACACACACAGAAGACAGAGTGAGGGCTCTGGACTAGCCACAGTGCTTGAGTTCATATCCCTGTACTCTGGGTGAGCCACTCAGTCTCTCCAAGCTTCCACTTCCTCACAATTAAAATGGAGACAGTTATAGGACTGTCCTTATCATGTTGCTGAAGAAATGAAATAGTGCATTTATAAAATTTTGTAGAGTCTCCAGTACATAATTGGAGCTCACTATATGTTAGTATTTTTATGAATAACAAAAAGCAGATAAGAATCATATAAATCACGGGATTCATAAAAATTCAGTGTTTTGAATAGAAATACACTTCAAAGGGGTTTGGTCCTCTGTAAGATTAGAAGTTTCAGAAAATATATTTGACAAGAATGAAAGCTGTTAAGTCCTCCCCAAATAAGGATGACTCCTCTCTGCAACGCCCCCTGAAGCCCAGCCCTTCTCTGGATTGCTACACGTGCTAACCCCACTGTGTTTTGGAGTTGGCCACTCTCTGCTCTGGGTCTGACTTCATAGGCTTGTTTTCTAGTCCCCTGTCCCTCCAAATGCAAAAGCAGTCCTCCTGCATCTTTATCTTCTCATCGCCACCTTCCCAGCTCCTCTGCCTACACAGCTGCCTATGACAGTTCTCCACTGTTCACACCGCATCCTCATGTAGCCTTTAAATCTTTTTTTCTTCCATAAAAACTTGCTTCTTTGGCAGACTTTTTTCCTGCCCTCCAGGAACAAAGTAAGATCATAAATGTGACCAAAAGTCTGGGCAACTACTCTCCTCCCTTAGCGATCTTTCCACATGTCCTTTGCTGACCTGGCAAGATTTGGGGTGAGGGAAAGTTTGTTAGGAGTCCCCTCTAGGTGGGGAGTCCAGCATTCACCCACTTTAAACCCCTGTCCTTGCCCTGTAGGGCAAACCCCATTATTGCTGTTTGCGTCTCACTTTTTCAAAGCGGAGGAGACCATGAACTTCCTCCCTGGACCCAGATGTCAAGGAACTGCAGTGGTGGTGCAGGAAAATGACAGGGGCTGCCAGAGGGGACTGCCTCCAGGTCCCCGGGGAGGAGCGGCAGCAATTCAGCCTTGGGCTCTCCCTGTAGAGTTCCAGCCCCCAGGACACATCTGGATGTGGTAGGGCTGCTCACCAGCCCAGGCAGGATGTTAATGAGAGCAAAGCACGTGGGAATGTCATCAAATCACTTGGTGCTTTGGGGTCTATTCTGGGGCTCAACCAGGTCTGATTGCATAATAGGCCCATTTGACATAATTGGAAGTGGAAGCTGGCAGTTTCTTGGCTTGTTTGGAACCTGTGGTGGCTGGCATGAGAGACAAAGAAGGGCCCAGCATCATCGGGAGTGAATCTGGGCAAGTGCAGGAAAGGTGGGGGCTGCCCCCTACCGCTTGGCAGGGCCTGGAATGACAGCAGCAGGAGGCACGCTGGTGTCCTCTGCCCCACGCCAGCATCTCCCATCCTGACCTCCTGGGGCTCAACCTCTGCAGCCCTCAAAGGTGTGACTTTTAATCTCCACCAGGAAAAAATCAGGTCTAGGGAAGCGAAGGGGGTGTACAGCCTGCCTCTTCTCCATTTTTTTTCTTTTGAACTTTTTATTTTGTATTGGGGTATAGCCCATTAACAGTGTTGTGATAGTTTCAGGTGAACTGCAAAGGGACTCAGCCATACATATACATATATCCATTCTCCCCCAAATCCCCTCTCCCATCCAGGCTGCCACATAATATTGAGCAGAGTTTGATGTACTATATACAGTAGATCCTTTTGGTTCTCCATTTTAAATATAGCAGTGTGTACACATGGATGGACCTAGAGAGTGTCATTGTGAGTGAAGTAAGCCAGACAGAGAAGGAGAAATATTGTATGACATCCCTTATAAGTGGAATCTTCTCCACTTCTTTTTAAAAGGAAGCCTGAAAAAAAAAAAAGAAAGCCTGAAGCTGTCTGGAGTCTGAGGTTCCTCTGTCAGTTCAGGCTCTGCATCTTGGTGGGGTCTGGTTTGGCAAAGCCATATCTAATTTGAAACTGGGGGGTTGAGATAGTTCTATTATATAATGGTTAAGAGCACAGGCATTGAAAGTATCACCCCATGGATGACTCACTGACTGTTAAGGGGGGCAGCTTTGTAATGGAGGAATCCACTGTCATGTCCTGAACCCACAGATCAACCTTAGCCTCCAGCCTCCCCATGGATACAGTATTCTGTGTACCAGAGCAGCTAGAATCTGTGTCACTAAATGATGGAACCTACATCTAGTGAGCCTTTAGACCTAACTCCTGGTTTACAGAAAATCCAAGAACTGGAGGGACAAGTTAGATGACACCAAGATAAAACAATCAGATCCAGAATATGGCATGTGTCATAGGCCAACTCATTCTTTTTCAACAAGTAAAAACTGGGGGAGGGGGTTGTTTTACATGAAAAGACGTGACATTTTAGAGTTATAACAACCAGAATAAAACAATAACAGAACAAAACAAAGGGCTGTAGAGTCAGACAGGCAGGGCTTACTTACATCTGGTCTTTGCCACTTATAGGCATGTGGCCTCAGACAACTTCTCTGAGCCCTATTTCCTCACCTGTGGAAAGGGAATAAATGCATTCTATTTCACAGGGCTGCTGTGAAGATTAACTGAGAAAATGCACAAAAGCCTTTAGCACAGTGCATGGGCATACTGAGTACTCCAAATCAGTAGCATTAGTACATATCATAGCAGAGATCTGCAGATGAACTATTCCTGCGGCGTGCCTTGCCACCTGATGCTGTCGGTCTTCCTCCTCACCACTTACCAGTTGCTTTACTTCACAATGCCTAACCCACCCTACTGAAATGCATGTGTGTGCACTCAGTCGCTCAGTCCTATCTGACTCTTTGCAGCCCCATGGACTGTAGCCCTCCAGGCTTCTTTGTCCATGAGATTTTACAGACAAGAGTACTGGAGTGGGTTACCATTTCCTTCCCCAGGGAATCTTCCTGACCCAGGGATCGAACCCATGTCTCTTGCATCTCTTGCATTTGCAGGCAGATTGTTTACCGCTGAGTCACCTGGGAAGCCCCCTATTGGAAATATCACCCCCCAAACACAAAGCCCCCTCACATTCTACCCCTTCCTGAGTTGAAGATGGAAAAGGCGCCAGAGACCTGCTTATGCAGGACTACATGACAGCATGTGAAGCAGACACTGCTGGTGGCCCGCCCCGACCCTTGGGCCTTTACCATTTCAGGGCATGCCTCCAGCACTCCTCACTCTGTCCCAGGGCTTTCCTGGTTGGCTAGAATCTGCTCTGACCAGAGGAGCATGGCCAGACAGAAGTGCCAGGGAATTAGGCCCCCCTAACTGTACCCCTCTCCCCGTCCTCCTTTCAACAATTTTCCATCAGAAACAAACAGGAGTTAGGGAATAGATATCCCAGCTCCCTCGCCCCTGTGCATGTATTCCCCACTGTTATGCAGAAATCCATGGCAGGGTTAAATTCTACTCAGACACAGTGGAACAAGCTAGATTACACACACCCCCTTATTAGCTTTTTTTCCTCCTCTGAATTACCTTCCAACCTGCCACCTGTGTGTTCTAGGACCACCTCCCAAATAAGCCACTTGTGCCAGAAGTTTAGTCTAAGGTAACCCAAACTAAGATGCCACATGAATGAGTTTGGATTTTACCCTAAGGGCAGCTGTTGAAATACTCTCTGAACTGCAAATATTCATATCATTCTAGAAATCCAAGTTCTGCCCCAGTCTTTGACTTTCCACTATCAGTGCTAGGTTTGGAATCTAGTAAGAGTAAAAGGGTTGTGTCTCATTTACGTCAGATGCTCCCCATGTAGTGCCTGTCACAGTGGACTGCCTCTGTCTTTTCCTTGACAGCACCCTCCCCTTTCTGCTTCTCAACAGGACCAACAGGCACAGATGTTGGAGGTAACCCCAGAGACCTTGTTATATAGAGCATATGCATTGTAGACACCTTGGCTGCAAACAGCCACATAGAAATTAACTGTTGCTTTCCCCTTGGAGATATCTGAAGCTGAAGTGTAAAGTCCTAGAGAAGACACCATGCCAGCTGTAGCAACAAACATCTAGAAGGGATGAAGGTATAAGGAAGCATCTGGCTGCCTGTGAGTCCAGCACCAGGGGACCTACCTTTCATGGAATAACAGAGAAAACCCAGGGAAAGACTGGTGGGAAACTGCTTTGCTCTAATAAAGATGATTCTAAGCCCCCTGTCATGCTTCAAAAGCAGTACCCACAAGCATGCTGATGAGACCAGGATAAACCATAAGCAGTACGATCAGGTAGCCGGCTAATGCAGTGTCAAGACTTTGCACCCTGCTCTAGGAACTACCGAAACAGTATGGGGCCAAGTGGTTGTTACACTGGAATATCCTTGTGAAAATCTTTCCAGCAGAACGTAAGATCATCCCTCCAACACTTCTGGATAACAATTTTTTTTTTCCCTTCTCATAAGAAGCACATGGAATAAATGAACTGAGCCTAGTGTTCTATTATTATTGTAAAGCAAGACACTCCAATAACCTGTATCTCGGCTACAAACTGGAAGGTAAGGTTAGGAAATCCTTTGCCTCTATCTCTTCATTTAGCAATCATTCTGATTTGCTTTTTGTTTGTAGTTTCAAAAAAAGAAAGAAAGGCAGAAACTTGCCCTACAAGACTCCCTAAAGAGATTAGAGAGTTAAGGCGGGGTGTCATTGTGGATGCATAATTTCTGCCCCAAGGAAAGTAATAGAGGTCAGGTGGTCACCCAACTGCACTGGCAGGAGCTCAGCCCCAGGTAACAGGAAGCCCTGTGTCCTCACTGCACTGCCCAGTGACCTAAGCCAGGCTGGGGTTCCTGGGCCATCTGGACTGATCAACAGTCTGTCCAGAGTAGTGAGGGTACATTTCAGGATTGCTGGGTATCACATTTGATGGGGGAAAAAATAATAAATTCGGGTAAGACAAATCTTTAGGGATGGTCTCTTTATTTGGTGCTCTCTAAATTTCATCTAAATGCAATTTAAAAAAAATCAAGGTATGAACTTCCCGGGACAGGGAAGCATCCCTGATTTGCAGAGATCCCAGAACAATGCAAGCCTCCCCAGTGGGTCAGTGGAAAAAGAATCTGCCTGCAATGTAGGAGCCGCAGGTTCGATCCCTGGGTCATGAAGAGCCCCTGGAGAAGGGCATGGCAACCTACTCCAGTATTATTGCCTGGAGAATCCCATGAACAGAGGAGCCTGGTGGGCTGCAGTCCATAGGGTCACAAAAAGTCGAACACAACTGACGTGACTTAGCATGAAGGCACATACAGAACAAATGCTCCTGAAAACACATGGTCAACAGCTGAGATTTATGAGTTGGGCCACTAGCTCTGGCTGGGTAGCATTTAGTTCAATGACACCAGCTGAAACTTCACACAGGGCTACTTTGGCCTACCCTGAACTTTGGGACATCTGGTACACCATGCTCTTCTCTACCCTGTTCTTACACTGCCTTAAAAATTAGAAGCCCACATCTTTACCTTTGGGTCCACAATTTAAATTTATCAGAAAAAGAGGAACTCTGATGTGAAGCTGAAGCTCCAGTACTTTGGCCACCTGATGCAAAGAGCTGACTCATTGGAAAAGACCCTGATGCTGGGCAAGACTGAAGGTAGGAGTGGAAGAGGGCGGCAAAGGATGAGATGGCTGGTTAGCATCACCGACTCAATGGACACAAGTTTGAGAAAATTCCAAGAGATGGTGAAGGACAGGGAAGCCTGGTGTGCTGCAGTCCATGGGGTCACAAAGAGTCAGACACAACTTAGTGACTGAACAACAACAACAACAAATAATGTTGTTTTTAGTAGACATTTGTAAAAGCAATGATTTTGCCTTAAGAGGAAAAAATGCATATTATTCAATTTAGGTCTAAATCCTGAGTAACTGTTTAGACCAGATAGAGACCATGAATTAAAGATTAAATTTCAGTGTAAATTCTTGAGACAAACATCTGTGGATTAACAGAGTTAAAATGTAATCTTGTTTCAAGGAAAGAAGGAAGGAAGGAGAGAAAAAAGTTTTTCTAAAGAAGTCTTAAAAGGGTTATTATAACCACAAGTTTATATTCTCTCAATTAGAGATGAAATATACAAAAATTCTTTGCCCTAAGTTAAATCCATTCAGTCAGTTCAGTCACTCAGTTGTGTCTGACTCCTTGTGACCCCATGGACTGCAGCACGCCAGGCTTTTCTGTCCATCACCAAATCCCTGAGCTTGCTCAAACTCAGATCCATTGAGTCAGTGATGACATCCAACCATCTTATCCTCTATTATCCCCTTTTCCTCCTGCCTTCAATCTTTTCTAGTATCAGGGTCTTTTCCAATGAGTCAGTTCTTCACGTCAGGTGTCCAAAGTATTGAAGCTTCAGCATCAGTCCTTCCAACGAATATTCAGGACTGATTTCCTTTAGGATTGACTGGTTTGATCTCCTTGCAGTCCAAGGGACTCTCAAGAGCTTTCTCCAACACCACAGTTCAAAAGCATCAATTCTTTGGCGCTCAGCTTTCTTTATGGTCCAACTCTCACATCCATACATGACTTCTGGAAAAACCACAGTTTTGACTATATGGACATTTGTCAGCAAAGTAACATCTCTGCTTTTAATATGCTGTCTAGGTTTTTTCTTCCAAGGAGCAAGAGTCTTTTAATTTCATGGCTGCGGTAAGAAACTCACACACTGGCTGTCTTCAGAGTAGCAGGAATGTGATGGTTTGGTTTTAGCATTTAATTCAGCAATGCACTTGCAGACTGCATTTAAGGTGTAGAGATATAAATCTGATTCAACTGATCTCATTTAACAGTTTATATAAGAAGCCGCAATTCACATTTTCTCCATTGGCTTTGCTTTAGCACTTTCAAGTTGAGTAGGTCTGTCTGGACTCTCACCCACTCACCCAATATATGAATAAATATAGAGGGAAATAATCACTGGGAGGAAAACTAAGATTTGGATCATATAACAACTCTGCTTAGTTGGCATCCAAACACATAATTCACATGGCTGAAAAGCCCCCCATGATTGCTTATCCATTACATATCAATTGCTGAAAAGCCTATAACTTTATCAAATGCATAGTTTAGGAATCCTGTAAGCATTTAGTATTTAAAGCCCACTTACTGAAAGGCCAATGCATAGTAAGTAATCCATGTGTGAAATTAAATCCAACCCTAAGGAATATTTCTGAGAAGGCAATGGCAACCCACTCCAGTACTCTTGCCTGGAAAATCCCATGGACAGAGGAGCCTGGTAGGCTGCAGTCCCTGGGGTCACGAAGAGTCGGACACGACTGAACGACTTCACTTTCACTTTTCACTCTCATGCATTGGAGAAGGAAATGGCAACCCATTCCAGTGTTCTTGCCTGGAGAATCCCAGGGACGGAGAAGCCTGGTAGGCTGCCATCTATGGGGTCGCACAGAGTCGGACACGACTGAAGCGACTTAGCAGCAGCAGCAGCAGCAAGCAATATTTATATACATGTTGTTTTTAATTCTGTCTGAAGCCTTTCCAAGAAAATACTATGCTGAAGGATCAAAAGGCAGTTTAACCAACCTGACTCCAAACTACCACCATCCTATTCCAAGGAATATCACCTTAGCAATCACCATCTGCTTCAATAGAAAACATCCAAATAGATATGCCCATAGCCCACTTAAAAAAGAAGTTCATTTATCCAATATTAGGTTGCAGAAATTTTAAAATTACTACTCATTACTATAAACAGCCATTGAGCATTTGCATGGTTTTCTATTTGTGTCTGCTTAGAGTCTATTGCTACTGTAGTCACCACTTCCTTTTTGATTCACACCGTACCGAGTGGGCTACCTGCTGGAAATCTGCCTTTCTTCATGGCAGCCTCTTAACCTCCAAGAGTCACTTTACTAAAGGAGTGGGAGAGGGCCAAGAGAGTGTGGATGACCCTGGGAAGTCCGTCAAAACTACAGCAAGAGCTATCAAATCACAACCCCACAAACAAAGGTAGGTAATGTCACCACACAAGTAAAAGGAAAAGAAAGCTCTAGTCTTGCTGACTCTGATGAGATACTGTTGTGCAAATTGGGCTGGAAGAGATTATAAGGAAGATTAGAAGGCACCTAACCTGCTCTGTTACCCAACTCAGCCCTCTGGATTCAAAGGCAAAATTGTCTCTTATTAGACAAGAGGAAAATCCACCTATCTCCTCTGAGTGTGCATGAATTTCTATAGAATTTAAATCCACTCAACAAGATTCCTTAACAGTTTTGCCCAAGTTGAGAGCAAACCAAGAACAAAAGCAGAGATTTCTGGCTGCAAAAAGCAGCTTTGCAGCATCTGCTCTCCTTTCCTTCCTGCCTTTGGATCTAAAGGCTGAAGCACAGGTGAGGAGCAGGGCTAACAAATGCATGGCTCACATCATGCCCTGCGTTCAGAGAGAGATTCCAGCACTGGGAGCCTATGCAAGGAAGCTGCCTGGGAGCTGCGTGGTCAGGCTGTCTATGGAGCTGCTCCAAGTTGCGGCTTCCATCCCTCATGCGTGGAAATGGTACACCTAGCTCTTGATCCCTACTCCTCTCCATCTCCTCCAGCACCTCACCATCTTTTCTCTTCTCTGTGCCCTCTGTCTTAATGACGTTTTCTCTGGGCATTATCTTCAGATTTAGAAAAGTTTAACCCCTCCTCTGCTTTATCCTCCCTGGTGGCTCAGAGGTTAAAGCGTCTGCCTGCAATGCGGGAGACCTGGGTTCGATCCCTTGGTCAGGAGTATCCCCTGGAGAAGGAAATGGCAACCCACTCCAGTCTTCTTGCCTGGAGAATCCCATGGACAGAGGAGCCTGGTGGGCTACAGTCCATGGGGTCGCAAAGAGTCACACACGACTGAGCGACTTCACTTTCACTTTTTCACTGCTTATCCTATAAATTTATAAACTTGTATTCTCATTTCATATTCATAAATTCTTAGTACTACATATAATGTGCAGTATTTTATCATCTTTACACACTATCATTGGCTATTCATAACTAGTCTTGAACTGGGGAAGGGTCATTATATATAAAGTATTGCTGATAGTCTGAGGAGTGGGCAAGGTTTTGTGAATGAAGTTTTTTGTTTTCCAAATCTTGTTGTTAAGAAATCATATCTTACATATAACTCCATAGGTGAGGTCAAATTCTCCTTTTCCTCTTTTAATGAAATTGAAATTATTTTTCACTATCATTCTAAGAAAAAGCATATGATAACTTTTAAAATAATAGATATTAAGCATCCTTTTAAAATAATAGATATTAAGCATAATAATAGATATTAAACAAGGATGCTTAATATCTATTATTTTAAAAGTTATCATATGTGTGCACACTCAATTGTTGTGTCCGACTCTTTGGGACCCCATGTATTGTAGCCCACCATGCTCCTCTGTCCAAGGAATTATAAACTCCTTTAGACAGGACTAAGTCTACTTTAATGGTTTCTGACCAATGAGTGATAAAGATATGGGTTAATGTTTACTTCGAATTTGCTATATGTCAGGTACTATTCTAAGAGCTATAAATTAACTCATTCCTCATGATGCATTTCTATTAACTCCATTTTACAGATGAGAAAACTCAGGCATGGAATGGTTAAGTAATCTGCATGAGTTACAAAGTTTGGAAGTAGTTAATGATAAACGGAAATAAACATGTCAGGAATCTTCATTTCTTTCATCATTTCCTGAGCAGCTAACCAGCTTCCTCTACAAAGGCTCACATTCTCTTCAGATATCTCAAAAGTAAACAACAGTAAATCAAAAAAGTGAGAACTGAATGGTTCTCACTGGTCCAAATCCATGAAGCCCACAGTTTCCAGTATAATTTCTAGTTCATTTGTTAGCTTGCAATACTTTCCCTTGCCTTTAGAAATACTTAAACTAATTGTGTCCAAAAATAAACCTGACTAGATACTGTTCAAGTATTTTAACCTTTATAATTAGTTTCTAGTTACCAAAAGTATTGTTTGCAGATACTATTAATATATGATTCTCACAAGTCTTTTTGCCACAGAGAAGACTGTGTATAAAACACAAAGGGAGAAAATCAAACTCAGATTTCTTTTTCGATGAACTCTATTGGCTTATAAGAATTTCCAAACCTATGTTAGCCTCTTAGCAAATGAATCTTGCAAAAGTAAAACAAACACATACCTTTGAACTTCTCTGTATCCCTGTAGGGATGTGATGAAAACATAAATAATCTGTGCTCATGGACAATTAGAACCTGAAAGTGAGTTCTGCTTCTACATATAAACAAAGAATAAAATAAAAATCGCCCATAAACCCATCATTCAAAAATCACTACTCAACATTTCAGCACATTTATCTTCAGTCTTTTTTTTTTTCAATTTTTTAAAACAAAACAAATAGGCTATCTTTGAGTTTGCTTTTTTGTCATCATTGTTGTTTATAATATATCTTTGTCTTTTGCTTGAACTATTTATTCAAGAAGTTTATCCCCTCATTCCCCGGATTAAAGTGCTATTCTCTCCCTACCCTTCTGTAATGTATTCATCTCCTTCAAAGGCAATTCAAATTATTGACAGAAAAATCATTTTAGCTATTCTGCTGTTTCCTATTTGGAAGATAAATTCTTCAATTAAAATTAAAGATTAACAAAGCCCTAGGTGATTAGCTCCCAACATTTCCAAAGGTGACTTAGCTCTTCTCAGTTGGTGATTCTTACAGATGATGGCTAAAGGTACGCACAATGAAGGGGTCAAATTGAAGTTCTCTGAACCTCTGCTCTCCTTTTCTGTTAATGGCCTTCCTGGTGTTAGAGATCTGTTTAATGATCAATAGTGGTTTCTCTTCCTACCACTGAGTGTTTCAGAAAGTAGCATAACCAAGTCAATGTTTAACTGGATTCTTTGGGTCTGAAATGGCCAAGTAGGAGTTGAAGGGAAGTCTCCATAGAAACCAACCTCCCAGGAAGTGGCCAAGGGGTTAGTGTGAAATGAAATAAAGCTACACAGATGTCATGAAGGGAAGAAATACTTTGGAGCTGGACTAACTTCAGAAGTTCCTTGATTAAAGCAAGCCACTTTAAAGGCCCCAAACCACTAACCTTATGGTTTTACGGAGTGTCTTTAACGTGAAATGGGCCTGAGTAACTCTAAGCCTCACCCAAGGGTGACCAAGGTAGTACCTTTGCAAAACAAAGAGGAAGAGACTCCCTTGGCTGGCCCTGTGGACTTTGCATTCACTCAGAATCTGGAAGAAAACAGTTTATATTCATTTGCAAGACTGCAGGACCGGAATAAAGCTTTAGAAGGGCAATTGCCGCCTCTACGAGAGACCTGGTATGGAAGATATTCTGAAGGTAAATGTAAAACCCAGCAAGAAATTTGTGGGTGTGGGCAAAGGAGAGCTACTGATAGATTAACCTGTCTACCTCTATAATCTATGAAGTTTCTTAATTGTTGAAATATAAAGGAACATTTTTCAACAGGAGATAATGTTTGTCTATTTTAAGTATTCTGGGCACGTTAGAATAGGTGTGCAAACTGGGAACTAAGGGCTTTTCATCATTCCACACGAGAAGGAAATAATCATTTTGTGTCAGCTTGGTTTACAGTCCTTTTGATATTTATACCTAGCTTTGCCAGGCAATTAAAATTCTTTTCCAATAGACCTTAGATGTGACAAATACTGTTTTATTCCACTTAAATGAAATGACTATGAGAATAGTCAAATTTACAGTCAGAAAGTACATTGGTAGATGCTAGGGGCCAAGGAGAGAGGTGGGAATGGGGAATTAGTTTTTAATGGGGACAGAGTTTCAGTTTAGGAAGGTGAAAAATTTGGGAGATGGATGATAGTGAGAGTTGCACAACAATGTGAATGTACTAAACTGCATAAATATGGTTTGTATAAATATAGCTAAATATGGTTAAAAGAGTAACCAGTTAAAAGAGTTTTATATTATGTGACTTTTACCACAATAAAAAAAATTAAACAAATTCCATAGATAAAAATGTGATGATTATGATAATCATGCATTTCAGTTGGATTTTAAATGTAAATCAATCTCTCCAGTACCATTTCATGCATCAGGCTTTGTTGTTTTGAAAGCAGTACTGTAGGAATGAATCCATTCTGATGTGCATTTGGAAACCACTCCAAACTGAACTCATTTATTGCAGTACAGATGAGTGGATGGGGCACCCTCTCCCCAACCCCTTATTCTTCATGATCATCTGCAGAACTAAGAGAATTTTTCCCATTATGATTGGAAGACCCAAGCCAGAAGGGGCTGTAAGTTTCCTGTGGCATTTTACAAGATATAAAATATTTTATGACAATCATGATGATACTTAAACAGATGATACTTAGACATTCTAACCTGGGAAGAGATACATGCATATACACATATGTATATGTGATATATACACACACATACACACATGTATATGTGATATATACACACACATACACACATATGTACATTACTTTCTTTTCTTCACATTCTGTATTATTAACACAAGTAAGTTCCCATTATTGGCCAGAATATATATATTCTTTTTCGTACCTAGTAAGTCTTACCTAGAATGATCTTCATGGCTACTTTCTATAGAACTGATAACCTTTGACTGGTTCTATATAGCCTTTTGTTGTTTGACTTTCTAAGCATGTTAGTAGGAATATTCCTCTTAGTCTCATTGAATAATTCATTTTTTATCTAAACTTTCCATCTAGAGTTTTAAGATTTTGATAACCAAAGGGTAAAAGCTGATTCTAATGTGCTCGAGTCCAACTGGGAAATGTTCTTATTTTTTGAAATCGCAAAATCACACTAAAAATAAATAACAACGGGATGGTAAGCATTCTGAACGCTATCTTAAAGAGACCCACATTCTAACCCCAGCTCCACCAAATCCAAATAGTATGACTTTAGGCAAGTTGCTTCATCAATTTTCTTCATCTGTAAATCAAAGGTAAAAGTAACACATGCCTATACCACTTCAGGAGAAGCAAATTAAATAATAGGGAGATATTACCCAAATCATGGCATAAAAATAAGGTGTAGTCACATTGCTGAAATATATTTTGCTGAAAATATTTACATTTTTAAATCCAACATGTTTTGGGTCTTGCTTGATATCCTGGCAAAAAAGAAGGTCATAGAGATATTCTTTAGGTGATCATTCAAGTGTTTTAAGGACAGAAACACATAATTACCCAGGAATTTTTCCATTTAAAATGCAAAGTGGGACTACAGGATAGTCTGCACAACAATCTCAAAGTCAGAAGGCATCCAGATTGTTATGAGGAAAGGATAAGGTCATTCACGTAGCATTGGTTATGGTAGTAGTCCCAAGGGCCTAGGCTAATCAAACGGAAAAATGAAATCCACATGGATCTCTTGAGCTTCTCTGTTTCCTAATGAGCTTCTCTGGTTCCTTAACACTGTAGCCCTGGGTTATTTTGTCAAGAAGAATATTGATATGTTGTATTAGAGTGGCAACTTATGGAAATTCATTTCCCTACTTGCAGTGGGGGAGTGGATTATTTAATTGGCAACATTCAATGATAAGCATTGCATATTCCTGTTACACACTCAAGTTCCATTTCTTTATCACCTCTCTAATACCTATCCATCTATTAATCTATTATACCTGAAAAGAGAACTTATTTTCACTTCTTAAAGTTACTTCTTTTTTTCGGATTTCTATTTATTTGGGAGGGACTTCATGAAATTAAAACAAATAAATAAGTTTCTATTTCCAAGCCAAATTCTATGTCTGAATAACATTTCCAGTCAATACATTGTTAATTGTGCAATTATTCCTCTAAATATCAATCGGGGAGGAAATGAGGAAAGCAGAAATTAAATCCTAAGTCTAGGCTAATATTTTATCATTTGCCATTATGTGGGGCCCCTGCTCTATGTCTTTCATCTTCACATTCAACCTATTGGTTAGATATACAGAACTAAAGATACAAAATGGTGTTAACAAGGTCTAATAACTAATGATCAATTTAATGCCATAGGAAATTGCTTTTAATGGTTTGTTTTTGTTTCTCTCCAACCCTTCAAGGGCCGAGGGCCATGTATTTTGACTTCCCACTGGAACAGCAAGAAACAAGTATTATTAAAAGGCATCCACCCCGAAGACTTCAAGTAAGATGCATTTAAAAGGCTTCATAAGGAATTTCTTGGATTTAATGGTAATATCCCTTTTTAACTATAATCATATAAGAGGGATATTGACAATGGCTAAGCTAATGAGAATGACAGTGTTATTAAAGAGAATGCTGTCAGTGCAAACCATATTTCTTTAGGATTTCCTTTTGTAGTGATTTCACTTTTAAGACCACCACCAATGGAAGCAGGTATAGTACCAAAGATCTAGGTATGAAGGGACACAAAGGATCTTAATCTTGCACTGATTAGTTGAATGATGTAGGGCAATCATGGTAACATATAACAGTAACAACTACTATAACTGTCTAATTACCACCTATACAAGTCTGTTACATTCTAGGCAACAATGATCTTTGTCGTTCATTTAATTCTCATACCCCTCAATGAAAAAGGAAGTATTATCCTTGTTTTATACATGTGCTTCAGAGTTAAGTAACTTGCCTAAGCACAGCAGGGGCCGCACATCAACCAGGCCTCCAAAGCCTGTGCTCTTAACCATTGGCATAGATGATCTCTACAGTCCTTCTATCCCTAACCTTTCACCATTCGAAATGTTTAGTTAATGAAATTGAGAACACTGAATTTAAGGTTTCCTAGGTGGCACTAGCAGTAAATAAACTGCATGCCAATGCAGAAGATGTAAGAGACATAGGTTAGATCCCTGGGTCCAAAAGATCCCCTGGAGGAGGGCATGGCAATCCACTCCAGTATTCTTGCCTGGAGAATCCCATGGACTGAGGAGGCTGGCGGGCTACAGTCCATAGGGTCACAAAGAGTCAGACAAGACTGAAGTGACTTTAACACACTGATTTCAAGGCAGCAAAGCAGGAGTTTTAAATGCATTCACCTTAATAAATATTTAATGAATTCCCTGTGCTGCTGCTGCTGCTAAGTCGCTTCAGTCGTGTCCGACTCTGTGCGACCCCATAGACGGCAGCCCACCAGGCTCCACCGTCCCTAGGATTCTCCAGGCAAGAACACTGGAGTGGGTTGCCATTTCCTTCTCCAGTGCATGAAAGTGAAGAGTGAAAGTGAAGTCGCTCAGTCGTGTCTGACTCTTAGAGACCCCATGAACCGTAGCCTACCAGGCTCCTCCATCCATGGGATTTTCCAGGCAAAAGTACTGGAGTGGGGTGCCATTGCCTTCTCCGAATTCCCTGTAGAGACCTATAAATTTTAAGAACTTCATCCTAGAAGGGGAAAGAGATCCATCTGTATTGGTCCTTTGAAGTGAACATCAGCTAAAAGGAGGGTTTCGAGCTCTCTTGTGAGCAGGATCTATCACTGATGTTTGAAAAATGGAATTGGAATCAAACCCCACCTGCTACACAACTCAGTCAGGTCTCTGGACTAATCCTAGGGGTATCTGAGCTCATTTGTTGGGGATTATTTCTATTTAAGTTGGTTTTTATTTACCTGTCTTCTCCAGAAGCTCACAATCATTATTTGATTATATCTTTTGGTTACCAAAAAAGGAGGATCTTTTCTCAAAATATTAGAAACCTAAAAATATTATTTAGTCAATGGAAAATAAAGTGCGATTCTATCAAGTTGATATACAATTTTTAATGTTTTGAGCATATCTCTACCTAAAGTGGCAATTTTAAAACTTAAATTTTGTTTCTAAATCATTATAAATCAAAGGCCTCCTTTCAAAGAAGCTCATTTTATACTTTCCTGTGAAGCCTCTATGCTGAATAACTCAAAAAGAAGATTATTACTATAAACAGTGAAAAATATTTGTGTAGGAGTTTATAGTTCACAGAGTCCTTTTTTATATCTATCAACCGTAAATAAGCTAAAGTCAGGCTTTGACTTTCTCAAGTCAATCAAACTCAGAAAGAGAAATTTGGTATTTCCAAGACTGCATCCCCATATCCCAACCAACCACCTTAAAAATGAATAATCAAAACAAATTATTTGAGCATAAGAACTACATCTCATTCAGTCTTATATCTTAAGTCACTAACAGAGTATGTATCCCTTGAAAGTTTATGAATAAATGGATTCATGGACAGATGAATGAATGAAACCCATTTTCCTGGTGAGACTTCCCAGGTGGCATTAGTAGTGAAGAACCTGCCTGTGAATGCAGGAGACGTTAGAGACGCGGGTTCGACCTCTGGGTTGGGAAGATGTCCTGGAGATGGAAATGGCAACCCATTCCAGTATTCTTGTCTGGAGAACCCCAGAGACAGTCTACAGTCCATGGGGTTGCAAAGAGTCAGATACAACTGAAGTGAATTAGCACACACAGCACATCCCTACTGGGAAAAAAAAAATCAAAGTGATCTCCCTACTATTTCATATCTGTAGCATCACTGAATTGGAAGTCAAATGGACTAGCCAAAGCAACCAGTGTGATAATTTATAATGATATAGGAGTTTTTTTAATGAACTCAAAAGTTGGGAGGCACCTAGACTTCAGGAAAGAGCTATGTCTTAGAACCTGAAAGGCAGAAGAACTCGCTCTCTGTGCATCTGCTTTCTCTCTCCTTACAGGTCGACTTTCTCTAGTCCTCAAGACTATTTGGTGAAATCTGGCCACACTGAATTTGCATCTCATAATTCTAGTCAGACAGACAGACTAGTCTGGCCCTCTTGGCTCTAATTCCAAATTCCTGGGAGATTTTAAAAATATTATTGGCTCAGCTTTGCTCATGATTCTAGCTCTGTTCCAATGAGCTATGAACAGAGAATATGCTCATACAGTAGAAGTGTGGGCAGGGGAGCCTCCCTTCCCCACCCCCAGAATTGCCACTCCATGTAGATTATAGAGGCAGCTCCCAGAGAAGAGGGAAATCACTGGGAACTTGGCAGACACTCCCAAAGATATCAACTATAATTATCTTCACAAATGAGGCTCAGCACATTTTCCACCACAAATGGACTTTTGAGAGAATAATAAATGCTAGGTTCCCAAGACATGCTAATTAATAGCCTAATCCCTGCCAAAGAAAATTATAAAAGTATTTTTAATTATTAAACCAAATCTAATTGCAACCTAAATAATTTGAGTTTCATATCTGGCACACTCCACTTCCTAAAAATCTAACTCCTCAAGTAAAGAGCAGGTCTTGAACTAAGGTTCTCCAACTCTGAGATGCTGAGATCTGAGAAGCTCTGCCAGGGAGCCCTGACTCAAATATATCTGCCCCATGTTGAAGAGGTGATCATCACCAACCTTTCTGAGAGATTCACCTTCTCATCCAACCATCTCAGGTCCAGCCTATGGTGGAGATGGTCCTCCACCCCTACCCCATATAGAGTTTCCTCAAATGATCTCCTTGGATGACTCCTTCATGTCTAATGAAGTGTTAGTTGCTCAATCATGTCCAGCTCTTTTTGACTCATGGACTGTGGCCAGCCAGGCTCCTCTGTCCACAGAATTCTCCAGGCAAGAATACTGCAGTGGTTGCCATTCCCTTTCCCAGGACATCTTCCTGACTCAGGGGTCGAACCCAGATCTCCTGCATTGCAGGCATATTCTCAAAGATTTGCTTAAATCTCACTTTTCCTTTAAGGCTTATATGACAACCTATTGACAACTGCAGCTCTTACTCTGACACTCCTGATTCCCTTGACTCTTCATTGTCTTTTTTCTGCAGCACTTATTTCCATCTAACACACTAAGCAATTTGCTTACATATTAGTTCATTGTGTGTTTTTTCCACCACCTCCCAACCCCTCATATTCCACCCCACTGCTAGAGTATAATCTTCACAGAGGCAGGGATTTTTGTCTGTTGTTTTCACTACATATTTAAGTGCCTAGAGCAGTAGCCAGCACATAAATGGTGATTTATGTGTTAATCAATGTTGAAAGAATGAATGGAGAGGAGAGAAAGATGAGCATAAACCTGGATAATTCATTACATTGTTTGAGGTCTTAGACAAGTTGTCACAAACTTATTCTCTTTCCTTAACTTTTCTAATCCTTTGCCCATTTTCTATAATCTCTTTCTTTGATAGGTAAGAGTTCTTTGTACATTTTAGATCTAGTCCTTTGTTACTTATATATGTTGCAAGTATCTACTGTCTATGGTTTGCCTTTTCATTTTGTGTATATGTGTGTGTTTGTGTGTACACAAAGAGTTTGATGTTATCAAATTTCTCAATCTTTATCTCTGTTTTCTATCTCATATTTTGTCAAAGAAATTTTTAAATTCCCAAAATTCATAAAGATATTCTTATTGGTAAAATTTATAATATTTAACTTTTCACATTTAGGTCCTAATCCATCTTAAATTCATTAAATTCAGGTGTGAAGTTGGAATCTGATCTTATGTTTTTTTCCATTTGATTAGTCTGTTGCCCCAGAACTGTTTATGGAATCATCCTTTGTGACCATTGATTTGAAATGTTACTTCTGTCATGTATCTGACATCCATAGCTCAGTGAGTCTGTTTCTGAGTTCTCTCTTTTGTTGAACTGGCCTATTTATGTATCCACAGGAATTCTTCTCGTCTATGTACCTTTAAGCTAAGCCTTAATATCTAGTATGGCAAGTTCCTTCACCTTTTTCTTCTTCAGAATTGTCTCTGCTATTTACGGTCCTTTGCTCTTCCATGTAAAGTTTGGTTCTTCATGTCAAGTTCCACAAAAAACCTTTTCAACATTCTGATTGGAATGCATTCATGGATTAATCTTTGGAAAATTAACCACATTTACAATATTGAGTTTTTTAAACCATGAACTTGGTATAAATCACTCACTCAAATTTTCTTTTAGGTCTTTCAATAATGTTTCATTTCTCTACAGGGGCCTTGTGTGATGTATTTTTAGGTTTGTTTCTCCGTGTCCGTATCAGGGTTCAACCAGAGAAACAGAATTGGTAAAAGGAGGTATATATCAAAAGACTTATTACAAGTTACATGACGGTTACATGATTTGGAGGCTGACTGATAAGGCAAGGTTAAATCATAGGACAGGCTATCAGAAAGGGCGGACTGGGACTGTAGGGCATCAGCTTAAGCTGCTGTCCACAAGCAGAATTTCCTCTTCTTCAGGAAAACCTCAGCTTTGCTCTTGAGGCCCTCCAATTGATTGCATCAGGCCCACCCAGATTATCTAAAATAATCTTCCAAGGTTGTGGGGTAGTCTAGTCACTAAGTCATCTCCAACTCTTGTGACTCCATGGACTGTAACCCACCAGTCTGCTCTGTCCATGGGGTTCTCCAGGCTAGAATACTGGAGTGGGTTGCCATTTCCTTCTCCAGGGGATCTTCCTGACCCAGGGACTGAACCCCGGTTTCTGCACTGTAGGCAGCTTTTTAAGCAACTGAGCTACCAGGGAAGCCCCTTAATCTTTTTTACTTAAAGTCAACTGATTATTGACTTTAATCAAATCTGCAAAATAATTCCACAGGAGCTCCTAGATTAGTGTTTGAATAACTGTACACTGTAACCTAACCAAACTGACACATACAACTACAACTGGCCATCACAATATCTCATTTGGTTTTTCTATCCTACTATGAATGAGATATTTTTCCCATTTAATTTTCTAAAAGATTATTATTGGTGAATAAGAAAGCTAATGATTTTTATATATTAAATTTTGAGTTCCACAACTTGATGGAAATACCTTGGTAATTCTAATTGTCTATAGATTCTTCCTGACTTTCTGCTGCTGCTAAGTCACTTCAGTCGCGTCCGACTCTGTGCGACCCCACAGACGGCAGCCCACCAGGCTCCCCCGTCCCTGGGAGTCTCCAGGCAAGAACACTGGAGTGGGTTGCCATTTCCTTCTCCAATGCATGAAAGTGAAAAGCGTAAGTCGTTCAGTCGTGTCCAACCCTTAGCAAACCCATGGACTGCAGCCTACCAGGCTTCCCTGTCCATAGGATTTTCCAGGCAAGAGTACTGGAGTGAGTTGCCATTTCCTTCTCCGCTCCTGACTTTCTACATAGACAATATTTTCTATAAACAAGAATAATTTTTTCTCTTTCTCCCCAATTGTGCCTGATACAGATTTTCTTGACTTTTGCATTGAATAAAACTTCCCTTGCAATGCTGAACACAAGCAGTAATAATGGACATACCTTGCCTTATCCATGTCATTAATGGGACTGGTTCTAAAACTAAATACATTTGCAATAGAATTTTGATAGGTGCTTGTCAGAGTCCCCAAAGGATGAAGATAGTATGTTCAAATTAGGATAAGTCAGGGAAGTTTTCTTTAGAAGTAATAGGGCTTCCCCAGTGGCTCAGCAGTAAAAAAATCCACTTGCAGTGTGGAAGATTCATAAGAAGTAGGTTCAATCCCTGGGTCAAGAAGATCCCCTGGAGGAAGAAATGGCAACCCACTATAGTATTCTTGCCTGAAAAGTCCCATTGACAGAGGAGCCTGTCAGGCCACAGTCCATGGGGTTGTAAAGAGCTGGACATGACTGAGTGACTGAGCACTCAAAAAAAACAGCATGGATAAGGGGTGTTGGAGAAGACTCTTGAGAGTCCCTTGGACTGCAAGGAGATCCAACCAGTCCATCCTAAAGGAGATCGGTCCTGAGTGTTCATTGGAAGGACTGATGTTGAAGCTGAAACTCTAATACTTTGGCCACTTGATGCGAAGAGCTGACTCATTTGAAAAGACCCTAATGCTGGGAAAGATTGAAGGCAGGAGGCGAAGGGGATGACAGAGGATGAGATAGTTGGATGGCATCACTAATTCAATGGACATGAGTTTGGGTGGACTCCGGGAGTTAGTGATGGACAGGGAGGTCCATGGGGTCTCAAAGAGTCAGACACAACTGAGCGACTGAACTGAACTGAAGGGGAACCAGAGAGGGTATTGCAATAGCCACTGAGCAGCTGAGAAGTGGCTATATTTAGCACAAAGCACTTCTAGAACCTAGAAAAGGAGAGTGAGGTAGAGGAAGCTGCTTTGAGAGAAGGGTGGGACATGGCCAACCCAATATGACTTTTCAGGAAGAGAGACAGAGGAAGAAATATCCTGACTCCAGTCTCTTTCTTCTCTCAGATTTCCTACCAGGGTTCTTTAGTAGCTGACCCAACTGGAAGCCAGAAGGCAGGAGAAACTGCTTACTCTCTTATAGGCAGAGAACAGAGTAATGTGATAAATGGATCTAGAGAAATAAATAGAAGATATCTGGCACAATGCTTTTTACTAAATTACCAACATTTCTCTCATTTATCTTATCCCTAGTATGCTACGAGTTTCTCCCAGGGCTGAGTGTTAAATTTTACTGATGTTTTTATTAAATAATTATTAAATAACCTATTAAAATGATCTTATGGATCTTCTTTTTAATCAGTTGATCTAATATATTACACTAGATTTTATGATGTGAACCATGCTTGCATTCCTGATATAAACCCTACTTGGTCATGAGATATATGTATGCTGCTGCTGCTGCTAAGTCGCTTCAGTCGTGTCCAACTCTGTGTGACCCCATAGATGGCAGCCCGTCAGGCTCTGCCGTCCCTGGGATTCTCCAGGCAAGAACACTGGAGTGGGTTTCCATTTCCTTCTCCAATGCATGAAAGTGAAAAGTGAAAGTGAAGTCGCTCAGTCATGTCCGACTCTTAGTTTTATATGTTTAGGGTTTTTATATATATTTTCATAAATGGATTTGTTCTATAATTTCTTTATACATTTTTCCAGCTTTTTTCCCTCAAGGTTATACTAGTTTTATAAAATGAATTGATTATCTTTCCCTCTTTTCTGTTCTCTAAAACATTTGATTTAACATAGTTCTTATCTATTCCTTAAAAATTTAATAAAACGGGCCTGGTGTAAAATAGATAGCTAGTGTTATATATAGCACATGGAGCTCAGCTCGGTTCTCTGTGAAGACCTAGAGGTAGGGTGGGAGCTGGGGGTGGAAGGCCAAGAGGATGGGGACATATGTATACATATAGCTGATTCAGGCTTCCCTGGTGGCTTAGTGGTGAAGAATTAACCTGCCAATGCAGGAGACACGGGTTCGATTCCTGGGATGAGAAGATACCCTGGCAGAGGAAACGGCAACCCACTCCATCATTCTTCCCTGGGAAATCTCATGGACAGAGGAGCCTGGCGTGCTACAGTCCATGGGATGGCAAAGAGTCAGACACGACTGAGTGACTAAGCACTTATGCATGCAAAGCTGACTCACTGTTGTACAGCAGAAACTAACACAACATTGTATAGCAACTATATTCCAAAAAAACAAGAAACAGACCTGTGAAACTATCTTTGATCACCTGGAATTTGGTGAAAAGTGAGAAGCTTTCCTAGTAACTTAATTAGTAAAAGAATGGTTCTTAGTTGATTTGTTATCTTATTTCTTCCTGATTTAATTTTTAAATTTATATTTCCCAGAAAACTATCCATTATCTAAGCTTTTGAATTTATTGTTATAAAGAATAAAGTCTTAGCTTCTTTATATTCAACTTTTTGATAACACCTGTAAAACAAATCTGGCTTACACTTTGATACAGCCCTTGGACTGGGTAAAGAGGTTAGAACAGCTCAGTCCCTAAGTTTAAACCATGAGCCTTGGCTCTACGTTTCCTTCTTATAGGAAGCATTTTTTAGGTCTCTTTAGCCTATGGAAATAACTTACAACCATCAGGAGCTCTAAACGGCTTATGAATCAGCTTCCCCTAAGTTTTCTGTTCTGCTTTCTGATCTAGAGAGGTATTTACCTTGTATTAAAGCCTGACCACATCTTTTAGGTTTATGTTTTATTTTTCATTGCCAGATATTTGAATCAAAGAATGTTACTGAAATGTGAACTCATTGCAAAGCCTTGACCAGAAATTCTGCCTTGGCCTGACAATTTCTTGCTCCTTTGGACAACTTTACCTTCCTCCTAGAAACTTAAAGAACACATTCTCAAGTCATTGATACCAAACACACTTTACAGTTTCTTCCAGTTGCTCCTACCACCTTTGTCTTCCTGCTAGTAAACAGAAGCAACCGTCTCAGCTCTGTGACTTACGCTTGATGCAATCTCCTTTCCTGAATCTCCTAGCTGACACTTCACCACTTATTATCCCGACTATTTGTTTTATTTGAGAAGCTGAATAATCCAGAAATCTTTAGACATATCATTTTTTATATCATGAATTTTAAAAAGGCATCATTCTACCAATTCATCAGTAATTCCTCCTGTTGTATTTTCTCTGAAGATGATAAAGTGAGGCATCTTGCTTTCCAGGCAGGGAAAAAAGAACATTGATGTGAACCCAGAATTCTGAGGCAATTTCATTTGACCAATTTGTTAGGAGAAGCTAAGTTTCCAACACTTTTTTTTTCTGCAGTGCTTCTCAGGCTAAGAGCAAATGATTTAACCGAGGGATCCTATTTGCAATGTTAGCTGCTGCCATCTAGTGCCCTTTGCAGAGAAGTGGCATTCTTTAGGTTCTTTTCAAGGCCACAAAGTAATTGCCTAGGAGAAAGATTACTACTACTACAGAGCCCCGGTTTGAGTTTCCTGAGCCATACAGCAAATTTACGTTGGCTCTCTATTTTACATATGGCAATGTAAGTTTCCATGTTACTCTTTCCATACATCTCACCCTCTCCGCCCCTCTCCCCATGTTCATAACTCTCTTCTCTATGTCTGTTTCTCCACTGCTGCCCTGAAAATAACTTCTTCAGTGCCATTTTTCTAGATTCTGTATATATTCGTTAGAATATGGTATTTATCATTCTGACCCACTTTACTCTGTATGATAGGTTCTAGGTTCATCCACCTCATTACAACCGACTCGAGTGTGTTGCTTTTTATGGCTGAGTAATATTCCATTGTGTATATTTACCACAACTTCTTTATCCATTCATCTGTCAATGGACATCTAGGTTGCTTCCATGTTCTAGCTATTGTAAACAGTGCTGCAATGAACAATGGGATACATGTGACTTTTTCAATTTTGGTTTCCTCAGGGTATATGCCTAGGAGTGGGATTGCTGGGTTATATGGTGGTTTTATTCCTAGCTCTTTAGGGAATCTCCATGCCATCTTCCACAGCAGCTCTATCAATTTACACTCCCACCAATGAAAGAGCGTTCCCTTTTCTCCACACCCTTTCAAGAATTTACTGTTTGTAGACTTTTTGATTGGGATGGGAAGGGAGATGGGAAGGAGGTTCAAAAGGGAGGGGATATATGTGTGTGTGTGTGTGTGTGTGTGTGTGTATATATATATATATATACATATATATATATATCCATCCATATATACATGGATGGATATATATATATGGATGTATATGGATATATGTGTATATATCCCTATGGTTGATTCATGTTGAGGTTTGACAGAAAACAACAGAATTCTGTAAAGCAATTATTCTTCAATAAAAAATAAATTTAAAAAAATTGTAAAATAAAAAAAGATAACTACTACTTAACCATTATCACAACTGTGGATCCAAAGAAAATGAGGCTGAAATCAGAAAAGTCTACCGAGTATATGATTCCAACTAAATGTAAAACTGTGCAGACAATAAAAATATTTGTGGTTGCCAGGGGGTTGAGGGGAGAAAGGGATGAATGGGCAGAGCACAGAGGGTTTGGGGGGATAGTGAAATTACTCTATGATGCTATAATGGATACATGTCATGATACATTTACCAAACCCAGAGAATGTACATCAAGAGTGAACCCTAAAGTAAACCACGGACTTTGAGTAATAATGATGTGCCCATATAGGCTCATTGATGTAGCAGTCTGGTGAGGGATGTTGATAGTACTAAGGTTGTGTGTGTTTGGAGACAAGAGTATGGGAACTCTGTACTTTCTGCTCAATTTTGTTATGAACCTATATCTCTAAAACACAAATACTATTAATTAAATATATACATGTAAATAGTATATAAAAATATTTTATATACAAATATGTAAAATATATATATACATTTGTATCAATATATGTATTATATATGTGTGTTTTACATATATGCATATAATTGTATATTTCATTGTATATATGTATCATATCTTCTTTATCCATTCCTCTGTTGATGGACATTTAGATTGCTTCTCTGTCCTGGTTATAGCAAATAGTGCTGCAATTAATACCGGAGTGCATGTATCTTTTTGAATTATTGTTTTCTCTGGCTATATGCCCAGAGAAAACACACATATATATGCATATGAATACATACGTATATAAAGAGTTACAAATACTTTACATCTTCAGGGAGACCTGCCAGTTCTCTACTATAGCATCAATGATCTAGGACAAGGAAAATTCTATTTCTAGGCATGCTGAGTGTCTGTGAGCACCCTCAAGATAATAAACTGTTTATTTCAGAGCATGATTTGGACCTTATATATGTATGTATGTATGTATGTATGTATGTATGTATGTCCCTTCCTGCCAGGACATAACCCAGACTGATTGAATATCAATCCCCAGTGTATAGCCTAGGAATTTTACTTTGATTCCAGGAGATTCTGATACACCAGGTTTGGAAGCAAGTCTGAAGAAAGTAACATAGGATTTAGCAGTGAACAGACCTGAGTTTGAATCCCAGAATCACCACTTTCTAGCTCTGAAAAACTGCACAAGTCACTGACCTCTGTGAAACAGGGAGTAACTGTAATTATCCACAGGGTTCCCATGAGGATTGAATGACACTGTGAGCGTGGCGTGATGGACAGCAGTGGCTGCAGACATAGGGGCCTAATCACCAGAAAGAATCCAATCTTGAACCAAGTCCAGGGATTGCACAACCCCAGAGTCCCCCCTCAGTCACTGCTGAGTCTTCCTCCCATAGGTGCTTCAGTATCCCCTCCCTTGGTGTCCCAACCCCTTCCTCTTCTTCTCGATCCTCAGTCCTTCAGGGCTCTGACTTGACTGACAGCAGGTCTCATTTACCCTGCATCTTCACGTTCTGCAGAGTTGAGAGCCAAGACAAAAAACAAACCTCTTTCTAATACTGATTACCTCCCATTATCTCCTTGCTAAGTTAATATTTTTTAAAAAATCCACTTCTTCACTGAGGTAAGAATGAGACAGAGAACTACTTCCTTCCACAAATGTAAATGGCCTGGAACATTATTATTTTTTTTTTAATTTTTTGCCATGTGAGATCTTGAGTTCTTCCCCCTTTGTCTCTCCTCTCTGTCTCCACATCCTTTGCTCCTTTTTCCTTCCTTGTCAGGTCAGCTTTGGGCTGCTCTACCAGAAGGGTCTGTGGTAGCGAATGGTGCAGGCCCAAGTTGTCCTCTCCATTATGGATGATTGACAGCCATTTCCCATGGTCTGTCCCTTCTCTTTTCACCCTGGTCACCTTAAAAACCAAACTAGCTTTCAGGCCTACCCCTTTATAACAGAACCAGTTAGATTACAATGGAAAATCCTTTCCAAATATATTAGGATTTGCCTATAGAATTGGACGAACACGGCAGTGGTGCTCACACTGTTTTGTTTATTTGGCTATACCAGGTCCCATGAAAACTCCCAACCTCCTTATGTCTGCTTTAAACTTACTTCCTTGGGAAACTTGCTTGGACTGCATCCTGACCCTTCTCTCCCTTGAGTTAGTTTTCTAGTGCTGTAATAACAGAGTATAACAACTGTGTGGCTTAAAATAATAGAGATGCATTGTCTCACAGTTCTATAAGCTACAAGTTCAAAATCAAGGTGTCGTCAGGGTTGGTTCCTTCTGAGGGTTATGTGGAAGAGTCTGTCCTGTGCCTCTCTCTCAGCTTCTGGTGGTTTGCTGACACTCTTCGGCATTCCTGGGGGTGTTATAGCAGCACCCCAACTGCTGCTTTATCTTCACATGGTGGTCTCCCTGCGTGTATGTGTGTCCAAATTCGCCCATTTTATGGGAACACCAGATGTACTGGATTGAGGGTTCATATTCCGGGATGACCTTATCTTCCCTAAATCTACAAGGATCCTATTTCCCAGTAAGGCCACACTTTGAGGTACTGGGGGGTTAGGACATATGAATTCGGGGGGGGAACATAATTCAACTCATAACACCCCTCACTTCCAAGGTGGAGTCCTCCAGTTATATATTGTCATAGTCCTATCCTGCATTGATCTGCAAAACACTGATCACACAAGCAACAGTGTGTTTATTTCCCCATAGACTGCAAGCGCCATGAGGGATCATGCCCATTTTTGCTGACTATTTCATGCTCTGTCTTGCCTGTAGCAGTCATTCAACAAATACTCCCAGAGTGAACCAATAAATTCTGTGATCATCCAGATTGCTGACTGCATCTGAACATGAGGAGATCAGCCTTTGTTTCCCAAGCCTACTTAGCTACTTCCTAGTGCTCCAGCTCCTGGGGCATTAAGTTATCTGAGACAAGTAGGGCTGGAGGCAGATCACAGATCATCAGTTGCTGCCTAATCTCAGTGACCTCTTGAGACTCCAGCAACATCTCCCTGTAAAGCCAAGCCCCTGCTGGAAAAATCCATGTCTAAGATTTGTTAGCATATTGCACTTTAATTTTCCATGTGCCACATAAGCACCAAGGACTATTACTGAGAAGGCTGAGCTTCTCTGGGGATCTTAAAAGTAGGCCACTTGGCTGGGACTGGAATGGTTTAGCTGGGTGGTTAAGGAATGACTAAACTAAAGGAACTTCTGGTGCCTCCTTCATCTCTAATAGTCCAAGACCCTTGTTGTTTGATAACTGTGGACATGGTCTTTCAATGCAGACAGAAAAGGGCTCTTAGCCCTTTAACTCTCTGACCAGTATTTAGATCTCTGAACCACTGGCAACAGTGCGAGAGAACGCTGAAGAATCCAGGTAGGTCGAAAAGCCTTTCACACAGGTTGGACTGTAATCCTGTTGAAATCACCTTCCCTATGGGCTCTCAGGAATACGTGCCGAGTGTTAATTAAGATAGCTTAGGTTCTGGCTTTTATGTTTCATCATCTCATGGCATGAGGAGTGCTGACTGCTCTAAATGTTGGACTTTTAGAAACTGGAACCCATTGAGCTGCCACAAGTAGTTACTTCTGAAAGTCTCCTGACCCAGCAAGAAGCCAGGAGGACCCACAAAGCAAAGGTGAGCGAACCCTGGAGAGGGAGAAAGCTGAGGGGCCATCCTTTTCCCATCCTACCTGCACAGAAGACTTCAAAGGCGGCAGCTGCTGCTGCTGCTAAAGTCGCTTCTCTCGTGTCCGACTCTGTGCGACCCCATGCACGGCAGCCCACCAGGCTCCTCTGTCCCTGGGATTCTCCAGGCAAGAACACTGGAGTGTGTTGCCATTTCCTTCTCCAATGCATGCACGCATGGTAAGTCGCTTCAGTCATGTCCGACTCTGTGTGACCCTATGGTCAGCAGCCCTTCAAGCTCCTCTGTCCACAGGATTCTCCAGGCAAGAATACTGGAGTGGGTTGCCATTTCCTTCAAAGGTGGAGCAAACTATTAAGTCATGCAGAGTTAGAACTTTCTAAAGCTATCCATTCTCTCCTGGGCCTGCCTCAAACTGGAGATTACTCTTGCCTTTCAGATGAACTCTGAGCCCTTTTCTGCTACCTGGTGAAAACAGGGAGATGTAGATGAAAGAGGGGAATTTTATTTGGAAATTGGTGATTCTTAGAGTGTTCAAATTGGTGAACACTTTCCTCTCCTGATTCATTTCAGAGTCACCTAGATGCTGCTGTGTGGCTGACTATTTGATAAAAGATGTCCAGCTACTCTTAGATCCTCAAGGCCATGTTTGTGATGCTGATGACACCTGCAGATATGGGCCCCTCCCCTTCCTAGCCACCCCCTGACTGCCCTTAATAACTGTCCACATCGTCCTACTGGAGTTTTTGATACACCAGGGAAGATCACTCAATTCCTAAATAATCAATTTTCAATCCTTCCTAAACTGCAGTGTACAGTATTTGACTATGGGGGTACACCCTACATAAATAGGTTAGCATCTCTCTAATGTCATAGTCAGACAATTATTCAACAGCAGAAGAAGCAGAGAGAGAGAATGAGGTCTCACCAAACCAGAACACATTTCTGGAAAGATAGTTAAAGCAGCTGTTGACACAGAAAGTGATATCTTGTCAAAATGAGATGTAGAAAGATATTTCCATTCAACGTTTACAAAACTCTACAGGAACCTTAAAAACAAGATGATACATGTAGCAAATTGCCCCTTTGTTCACTGATAGATTCACTAAGGACTGGTCTGGAAGCTGCAATGGCCCACCTTTGATGTCACAAGAGACCTCTATGGATTATGACTGATAAACAAGATCTCACTGTTCCAAAATGGATTTCAAGTTTTGGATTGCAGAGTAACCAATCACCCCCATCCTAACAAGTGTGTCATCTTTCATAGCAGGAACTGGAAAAGAAGATGCAAACTCTAATGTACCCTTCTGGGAAAAGACAATATTTACATAAGATGCAAATGCTGGAAATGAACCGTAAAAGACAAGAGGTAAATATGAGGAGAAGAGAGTCGTATTCACCAAGTGTATGCTACATAATCACTGTCCTGGAACATGAATATGTTAAGCATTCATCTCCAGACCTTACCTAGCATTTTAAATTTAGTTACTGCAGCCAAAGTTTTCTCTACTGGGATTGAGAGGAAACAGCAGGATCCCTTCTGCTACCAACTCTGTGGAGTCTTTTCTCTGTGTTCCATCCTCCCAAGGATGCATCTGTGTCTCAAGTTTCCCTTTTTCTAACTGTTTCTTCTACCACATTCTGGCTCCAGCAGGAAAATGAGGTTAGATAATTTTTCCTGGTTTAGTTAAAAGGACAGAGGGTGAATTGGTCTTTATTTTGGTACTTGTACCTAATGAGCAAACATGCATGCATATTCAATCATTCAGTTGTGTCTGACTCTTGGCAACCCTGTGAACTATAGTCGGCCAGGCAATTCTGTCCATGGAATTTTTCAGACAAGAATACTGAAGTGGGTTGCCATTTCCTCCTCCAGGGTATCTTCCAGACCCAGGGATTGAAACCTAGGCATCCCTCTATAATTTAAATCATAGAATCATTTGATAAGGAAGGTCTCTTGTAATAAATCCCTTTACAATCATGTTTCCTGTAAATGTCATATTCCAAATTCCTCACTCTAGTGAGTAAGCCTGAAGTCCCTGTCTTCTTCAGTTCCAAATATATCAGATCGCCTATGGAGAAATGGTTTTACAAATGTCCTCACCATTTTGAGACTACCAGCATGCTCCTGTTTCTCCCAACAACCCTGCACATGAAGAAAGTTTCCATGTCTTTTAAGAGGAAAAAGAGAACCATGTTCTATTTATCTGTCTACAGATACATATACAATTTGTAAAGCGGCTGATTTGCTGACCTATTTTGGTGAAGGTAGTGTGAGGGGCGAACACTAACACTAGCTGGTCAATTTCAGGCCCAAGTTGAACTGAAGAAAAGTCTTCACAAGGAGGCAAGAACTAATAAGCAGAAACAGAGGGACCATAAAGCCAAGAAAATCCTTCAAAGCGTCCCAAGAAATGATGATGGTGACCTTCTAACCTTGTTGCCTGATGAAACCTTGAACAGAAGTCTAGGTGAGTCATGTAATTTTTTTAGTAAATAATATATCAAGTGTTTTTAAAACTTCACCAAATAAATTTCTGATATGGATTGGGAAAGCACAGAGCTGCCCTTGGGTGTCTGTTGATATTTTATCTCCTGGAATATAATGGGCCTCTTGTAGTAGCAGTTTGGGATGTAGTTTGGGATGGCTGAGAAGAATAAGACTTCAGAGCTGTGGTGAGATCTCTTTTAGAAATATACTGTACTTTACATGCGTGATTGCAATCCTTGCACCATCCCCAGGAGGAGAAAAAGGGCCTCATCTTGTGCTCAAAGACAGTGAAGCACATGGAGTTATCAATACATTAAACAGCACATTGGTGTCCAGCTAGTTTGGCACCACATGAAGAAACTCTCCTCACCCCTTCTCCCCTGCAGCCCTCTTTGCACACTCAATGTCTAACACTCCATCCAGCATCACCATCCTCTCCAAACTTGCTCATGCAGCCTCCACTGTCTCGTAGGTATGGCCTCTGTGCTCTCCGTCACTCATGCCAGAGATTTGTCCCCTTTCCAGCCCTGCTGGCCCCTCTCCAGCCCTGCTGGCCCCTCTCCTGGAGATGGTCAGTCACAAAGTCCTGTCGATGTCACCTAACGGTGACTATGCCCCCATCCTGTTCCCCATGCCACTCTTAGGTCAGCATGTCACACCAGGGCTATTTCCATAGCCCCCTGACTGCACTCCTACCTCAGGTCCTACTTTCCTTCCATCAACTCTTCACCTCGGTGGTCCCCAGACCCCCAGCACCAGCATTACCTGGGAACCAGTCAGGGCTCCAGGCAGAGCGACTGAATCAGAACTATAGGGAGGGGGCCCAGCAGTCTGCGTTTAACAACTCCTCATCTCCCCCCATGATTCCAACGCCCCTAAAGTTGAAGAACTACTGCTCCACCTGGTGATCAAAGTGTTGTCCACAGACTAGCAGCATCTAATCACCTAGGAGTTGCTTAGAAACATAGAATTTCAGGCCCCATTCCAGACCTACACAATCAGACCGGCATTTTATCAAAATGATTCTCAAGCACAATAAAGTTCTAGAAGCACTGCACTATTACCAGGATAATCTTATGAAATTCCAATCTGACCATATCACTCTTCCGCTTAAAAAAGAATCCTTCAGTGAGTCTCCATCAGCCTGAGGACAAAGTCTGAACTCCTTACCCTGATACCCTAAGCCTTCAGAGTCTGTACACTGCCTACCTTTCTGGCTTCATCTCCTACTATGATCATGCCCAGTTCCCAGACTCCAGTCAGGCCAGGTTGCCCAGTGGCTACAGATGGCTCTGTGATTTCCAACAGACATTTGTATTCACAAACTCTGTGCTGTATCATCCCATCAATTAGAGTCTCATTAAGTTTTCACGGTATGTACTCTCCCAGAGCAAGCCCATCATTGCAAACCCAGGTATTGTTCACACACACACAGCTTGCTGTGCTCTGGGCCAATCCCCTGTCAGCAAGACTGGGCACTGAGAGGGCAACAGAAATGCTGGCTGTTTCTCTGGAGGTCTCGAGCTTCTAAGATGCAGTCCAGCTGAAAAAGATACTGCCACTGCTCAGGAAAACAAGATACCTAATCAATGAGTTAAATAAATAAGAAAAGGCTAAATAATTGAAAATCTACTTGGAGCATCTATCTAACCTATACTCCCGAGTTGCAGGTTGAAATCTGGTGTGTAGTCACATAGATGAACAACTTTTACCATTTAAAAATATTGACAAAACCACCAAGAAACATACCTCAGCTAAAGTTGAAAACTTTGAGTCATTGCTTGAGATCAGGCCGGAAAAAAAACCCACACAACAATGCTGGTGAAGTCTTTGGAAGACTGTGTCACATGGAGAAGGCGGGTTCTCCTCTGCCCTCCTGATATTTTTTTTTTTAAGTGCTTCATTTTGTTCCAGCTAAAGTTTGTCAAGTGCTTACTCTAAGCCAGGTCCACTCTTAACATGAATTATAGCATTTAAGCTTCACACAACCTCTAAGGCAGGAGTTACTATTAGCTCCCATGTGACAAACCAGGATTCAAGGCCAGGTCTGACTCCAAAGGGTGCACTCCCACCCATCCCCTTGTTTAGCCTCATCAGGATTTTAGTGGCCCAGAGAGCTGTCCAGGACAACCTTGGGAAAGTCTGCAAATGCAGTTTGTGATTCCCTCCACCCTCTCTCTCAAAAGCAGGCTTCTCTCTGCAAAGCCTGTAGAACTCCCCACTCTTCAGGCATATGTTCAAGCAGTGATTCCTTTTTACTTATTCTCAAGTAGCATCTTTGATTTCTTACTCTGCTGCTGAAAGCAGTTTACTTTGCTTTCTCCTAAAAATGGAATGTAGCCAGATCATAGACTTCCATGGGCGTTCTACTAGTGAGGTTCTGGTACCTCTTCACCTAGCTCCTCTTATTTAAGGCTCTATTTGTTCATTTTTGTTCCCTCTTTTGGAAGGGAGGATGAGAGTTTCAGGTCCCTTGTGAGGTTAAAAACCAGTTTTTGTTTTTTCTGCTGCTTCTTTAAAAATGAAATCATGCATGCTTTGCATATATTTGACATATACTTACATAGTAAGTTACATGTTGTGCTGTGCTGTGCTAAATCACTTCAGTTCTGTCTGACTCTCTGTGATCCTTATGGACCATACCCTGCCAGGCTCCTCTGTCCTTGGGATTCTCCAGGCAAGAATACTGGAGTGGGTGGCCATGCTATCTGTGTAATATGTAATGATATATGACTTACACAAAGTGAACATCACCCTTTTAGGCAGACAATTCTGTGAATTTTAACATATTAATGTGGCTCCTACCCTTTCCAGAAGCCATGAAATGAATCTAGTGAGGAGAAAAAGCACTGGACTTGTAATCAAAATCCTTTATTTGAATGCTGACAGTACATTTCTCAATGTAAGCTCCATGGGAGCCAGGAGCTTTTCTTATTACTAGAACAGTACCTGGTACATAGTAGTCTCTTGATAGATATTAGCTATATATGTGTTCATATAGCCTTATTCTACAGAGAAATTATAGCTAACTTCCAGTTGTCTAACCTCTATGAACCTCAGTTTCATTATGTCTACCATGCAGAGTTTATGTAAATTTCAAATATTATAATATGTGTAAAAACATATAAAATGTAAAGTATCATATGAATATGGACAAAAGTGAAAAGATATGAAACTGATGTCTTACAGCTAAAATAAGATATGGGGTAAGTGTCACTCTAAATACATCATTTAAATGTCGCCTTCACAATTCTGGTCTTACCTGGCCACTTGTACTATTACTTACTTAGTATTTTCCTTTAAGGTATCTTGCTTAGTTTTATTTTTAAAATTTATCTTTGTTTGTGAATCAGCTGTGACCTGAAATTCTCACCCTCTTTTCCAAAAGAGGAACAAAATGAACAAATAGAGGAGCTGGATGCAGAGGTGCCAGAACCTGACTAGTAGAATGTCCATGGAAGTCTATGTTCTAGCTATGTTCCATTTTTAGGAGAAAAAAATGGGTTATGGGTTTGAGAGTGACAATAACATTTTTCTAAAATACATATTATAAAATACATAACCATCAAAATTTTTCAATATTTTGTATGATCCTTGTACTACCTAAATCATTCCCTATTTTTCCCCACTGGCCTCCGTTCTTTCCTCTCTCAAGATCAACTTTATAAAATAATTATTTATTTGGCTTCACTGGGTCTTAGTTGTGGCACATGGAATCTTTAGTTGCAGCATGTGGATCTAGTTTCCTGACCAGGAATCAAACCCAGGCCCCCTGCATTGGGAGCACAAGAGTTTTAGCTACTGGACCACCAGGGAAGTCCTGTCTCTCTCCAAATTCATTTTGAAGTATCAATAGGATACACTTTCCTCTACTCTGCTCACTCAAAATCTATTTGGGTTTTAAATAGTGTATTTTTCTTTTTTTTTTTTAAGTCTAGGACCATAAAGAATCCAACAGGGATTTATCAAAGTGTAACAAGTATAAGACATCTAGCTCAGAAGTTCTCAAACTTTAATACTTTCTATACAAAACTTTGTATACAGTGCTTTGCTAGTGACTTATGGGATTTTCAAGGATAATACTGAACATGTGACTTTTGCCTCACAGCTAACTGAAACATCATTAACATCAAGAGAGTCGGGAGACTCAAGTAATTGTTAGTATTACATTGGATTCCACCATTACCAGTCTCTTCTTGTTTCTAATTCCCTGCCTCTAGTCAACAGGAAATCCTTATTCTCAGTCTGAGTGATGTTTCTAATATTCTGGGCTCATCTGTCGAGCAGAGATGATTGACAGCTCCAGGCCTCAATGGATAAAGCCTTTCCCAGGTCCCAGTTATCAATATTTCCCATCTCCCAAAATTCTCTGATGACTCACTTGTTCATTCCTTTATTTACTCATTCAACAAATATTTACTGAACTGGGTAGATGTGGTACTTACAATACCACAGATAATGAACAAAAGAAAGTCCAATGAGAATACAACTAGAGACCTAATAATCTGAGGAGTTGGACAGTTTCTGTGAGGAAGTGGCACTTAAGCTGAGATGGAAGTAGCAGAACGATGGGAGCAGGTGAGCACGTGAGTGTGATGTCCAAGTGCTGGGACATCCAAAACCGTGATCAGTAACAGCATGTACAAAGGCCCTTGAGTGGGAAGGAGCCTGACAGATCCTAGACACAAGTTAGAGAAGAGGTTCAGATGGACAGTGACCGGCAATGGCTCTGGAGGCATAGTGAGAGACCAGTGCATGCAGGGTCTTATAAATCATGTCAAATAAAGACTTTGAACTCTATCTTAAGACTCAATGGGGAGCCACTGAAAGGGCAGGTTAGTGAAGTAACAGGTTTATATTTTAAATATTACTCTGCTTGAACTGTGGTGAGTGGATGGGAGAGGAATGCAAAAGGATGTGGGGAGACAGGTTAGAAGTACACAGCAGTAGTGCAAAAGAGAGGTGGTGTCTGGACCAGGAGGGAAAGGTGACAATGAGGAGGGAGAGAAAGAACCAGATACAAGATATGCAGACCCAAGTTAGAGAAGAGAGGTTCAGATCGAGAGTGACAGGAGATGGCTCTGGAGGCATGGTGAACACCTGGTGGTGAATTACACGTACGGCATGGAGACAGTGAGGTGGCCAGGAGGTTCTGGGACAAAGGTAGGACCATGTGCAAGACTACGGTAACAAGAAGAGGCAGGTTTAAGACAGAAAAAGAAGATGGAGCTGACATATCGCCAGGAGACAAAGAGGAGGAGTCCAGTTGTACAGAAAAAAAAAAGGTATCATATTTCAGGAGACAGATTAGGGCTGCAAGCATAAATTAACTATAGTTTTCTGTCACTGCTATGTACATAAACAATGCTTGTAAGTATAATATTCAAGGGGAGAACAGGGTAGCCCTTCAGTGAGGCTGAAAGGAAACTCATGAATCACAAGGCATGAATCCTCATGTTGAAATGCTTGATTATCCTTTGTAAAAATATGCAATTTCAGACATCAAAGGCTTAAATAAAATATGCCATAAGATTTGATAAACAATGATCATTCAGAAAATATCCAGAAAGTTGTGGCTGATTCTGCCATAGCGGAAAATCTGGACTTCGACTTAGGATGGTTTTCCAAACTTGAAAATGGTCACTAAGATTTTTTTCTTAAAAGCCACCTTCTTCGAATAAGGCTGTGTGTGCTGTTCTGAAGTGCATTCTGAAAGGGTATTGGGTACTACTTAAATAAAAAGCAGAAGTAAAGACATATATGTGTAAAATCCAACACCAAAAAAGAAATCTATTCCCCCAAAAATAGATGGTAAAATAAGTACCTGACCCCAGAGCCCTAGTTCTGTAGGTCTGGGATGCACCCCAGGCTACCGTGTTTCTGAAAGTCTCCATAGTTAAATCTGATGTGAAGGCAGAGCTGATTGAGGGTTAGGAAAACGGAATAGTGTGTGCCTAGGACATAGTAGATGTTCAATAAGTAGCTCCAGGCAACATCATCTGTGCAATACTCTTGCCAAAACAATTTAACCTTAAGTTAATCACAAGGGAACAATCGGAGAAAGCCTAAGTTTAGGGTCATCCTACCAAATAATTGACCCTGTGTTCTTTCAAATGTCGGTGTTAGGAAAAAGGAAGGTAATGAAGAGGAGGAGAAAGAAAACATCCAGGAAGAGGAGGGGAAAAATCAGTAGGAGAGTGGGGAGGGGGGAGTAAGAGAGAAGGAGGAGGGGAAGGAGGAGGGGAAGAAAGGAGTAAGAAAAGGAAAGAAGGAGAAGAGAAGAAAGAAAAGGATGGGAGAATGTTCTTGAATTAAAGGAGACTAAGCGATAAGAAAATGCAACACATATTCCTAGATTAGATGCTGTAGTTAAAAAATAAAACTCGAACAGGCAAACAAAAAATAGTTACAAAGAGCTTTACTGGGATAAGCATGGATATTTGAATACAGATGGTATATTAGAAAACAGCATTGTATCAATGTCATATATTCTAAGTGTAATAATTGTGGTTATACAGGAAAATTGCCCATCTTCTTAGGGGATTTGTGGTGCTGTATTTTGGGAGGAAGTGACTCTGCAACTAATTCTCAAGTGGCTCAGCTCAGGACAATTTTGTGTGTGTGTATATACACATATACATATTGTGACACGATGATGATGAGCTGGAGTATACAAAAGTGTATTGTGTCATCTCATGACATTACGATTTAAAGTTTTATAAATAGCAAGAAAAACATTTTTAATGCTTACAGAAACACCAGGTGAAATCCTTTATGTGTATATGTGTGTGTGGGTGTGTCAATTATTTTGTATTCATAAAAACCTAAGCTTAAACAAGTACATCATTGTCAGGGATAAAAATAAATTAAATGGACTTTCAATTATTTGTAGGAAATACACAGAATGCAGAATTTCTGGAACATCAAGCAAGGAATGACCACTGTCCCAGGAAAATTGGCAAAATGGAAATATGGCTCCGTGAACAGGAGGCCCGGGGAGAGCTTCTCTGGGACAGCTCCAGCTCTGACTCAGATGAGTCGGGGGAAGTAGAGAAAAAAAAAAGAGCATTGGTGAGGACGAGGACAGAGAGAATCCAACATTTTGATGAGTTTTTTGATTAAGAATAATAATATTTAATACTATTCACTTAATCTAGTTACTGAATGTATTGGAAGCTTTCTTTCCTTTAAAAATTCCTCAAGGTAGTATATGAATTATTCTGAGAACACCAATTCACTTTCCTTTCATTTGAAATCCTAAGATTAAAGGTGTGAGATATAATATTAATGTATTAGTACCATATAACCCACTGCCTCAAAACTTAGGGACTTAACTAGCAGCCACTTATTGTCCCACTTTTCTGTGGGTTGCTGGGCTTGGTTGGGTGGTTCTTCTGTGGTCTCTTTTGAAGCCTTTCATGCCATAGAAGCTGGATGGCAGGCAGGACTGGAGTCATCTGGAAACTCAGCAAGGACGCTGACACAACTGGAATTCGCCCCCACTCTGTATCATCCCAGAGCCTCCTTACATGGATTTCCCACGTGCTCTCTCCTGAAGGGTAGTGAATTTGCTTTTATGTCAGCCCAGGGCTGCCACAAGTACCTGTTCCCGGAGGAGGGAGAGAAAGCAGCCAATCCTAATGCTAATCCAATCACTGATCCCGTACTGTTGGCTACTGCAAGTCATAGGCCAGGTCACAGGCAATGAAAAAGGAGTCATGCAGGGCAGCAATTCCAAAGTGTGGTCTATTGGGGTCCATCTTTGAGACATGGCACCCCACCACATCTTTAAAAGCAAATCAGAACTTCTAAAACAAACAGATGTGAGAGTAGATTTGATAGTAATAAAACTGACTTTCTAAAGAAAATCACAGGATGCTGCCTTAGACACTAAGCTCATTTAAGTCACTTTTTTGTGAGTTATAAACTTTTTATCTCATAACAAAGAGGCTATAGGAAAAAATGTGAAATTATGAAATTAGATCCTTGTTCCTTGGAAAGAAAAGTTTGACAAGCCTAGATAGGATATTAAAAAGCAGAGACACCACTTTGCTGACAAAGGTCCATATAGTTAAAGCTATGGTTTTTTCCAGTAGTCATGTTTGGATGTGAGAGCTATACCATAAAAAAGGCTGACTCCCAAAGAATTGATGCTTTTAAACTGTGGTGCTGGAGAAGACTCTTGAGAGTCCCTTGGACAGCAAGGAGATGAAACCAGTCAATCCTAAAGGAAGTCAACCCTGAATATTCATTGGAAGGACTGATGCTGAAACTCCAATAATTTGGCTACCTGATGCAAAGAGCTGACTCATTGGAAAAGGCCCTGATGCCGGGAAAGATTGAAGGCAAAAGGAGAAGAGGGTGGCAGAGGATGAGATGGTTAGATAGCATCATGGATTCAATGGACATGAATCTGAGCAAGCTCTGGAGGTAGTGAAGGACAGAGGAGCTCGGCATGCTGCAGTCCATGGGGTAGCAAAGAATTGGACACAACTTAGCAACTGAACAACAATAAAAAAAAAGTTAAGTGTGGAAGGTCATTGTGAATTAAAGCTCAAAAAGTAAATGAAGATCTCTTAGATTATGATATAGACCTTAGAACTTTAAAAAAGGACACTTAGAAGTGTTCAATCCAAAAGTTATAGTCTCAAAAATTAGATTTTTTTAACCTTTCAAACAATCTGCTCTATTCAGATTTTACCAGTTAATGCACTCATGTGTGTGTATTTATTTCTGTACAGTTTTATCACATGTATGGATTCATGTGAGCAACAGCATGATCAGACACAGAGCAGTTCCATCACTAGAATCCCTTGTGCTATCTAAAGGCCCCCTAAAGTAGATTTTTAGGCAATTTCAAGAACTTCTTTTGTATAAAACTAGACTCCACTTTTAGCAACACCTAAAAATATTTTAAGCATCCATAAGCCTCTAAGAATTCAGTGAACTTTAAAACAAAGTAAAAGAAAATTTCTCTTTTAAGCTTTCTCTAGGAAACTTCCAAAACAAAAATAGTAGAGAGAAACGCACCCTAAATTTGACATTCGGTACATTCAGATCAGTCACTAAGAAGACGAAAACTTCTGTGTCAGGGGACAAATACTCATGTTTCTTCCAAGGACAGAAGTCAATTAATTAGGTCATCTCTGGGCATTTTTATGCCCAGTTCTTTGCAAGTAGTATACTTTTTCTTTGTAGCTAGAAAGCATATTTCCTACAATGGAATGCATAGGTTGTTTGACCACTCAGCCTTTTTGGAAAAGATTCTTTTTTTTTTTTTTAAATTGAAGTACAGTTTAGTTAGTTTCAGGTGTAGAGTTTTTTCCTAGATCTTGGAATTTATACAACTAAATGGATAGCATAAATTAGACATTGTCTTGAGATACAGGAATTAGACACATATGTGTACTGATGAGGATGCCATGGCTCAAAGTATTTCTTGAACGTCAGAGAATGTTAGCAGCAAAAGAAATAAATCATGATGCCTTCTGTTTATTTGCCTGCTCTGTGTGGAATTCTCCTCACCCAATCTTAAATTCAAGAATTTTAAATTATGATAACAGTGATATCAATCATTGCTAATGTGCACTGACTGCTTATGGTGGGTCAAGAACTCTCCAGATGCTTTACATATATAATCCTCATGACAATTTTGTGGGTTACCCCTGTTTTATAGATGATGAAACTGAGGCAGAGAGGGGTTCACTAAACCTGCCAGAGTCACCCAGCAGAACAGGGTGTTTTTGAGTAGACTGTTGCTTACCAGAGGGGACCTGATGCGAGTCAGGAGCACTTCCCTCCTCTCCCTGATTTTACCTCAGCTCACCAGTGACTTTCTGTTGCATTCCACATCTCCTTTCAGTTACATAATTTTTGGTGTTGGAGCAGAATACTACTGCACTAGAAAGGGTATGAGCTTTTTTTTTAAACAAGAATTGCCTTGGAGCCCAAGTACTTAACTGTGGCCACAGGGCAGGATAAGAGCACTGAGAATAAGTCAGGAGGGGAAGTTTCCAGGAGTGAGGGGCACAGAGAGGCAGATGAAGAGAGTAAAGGCAAACTTAACCGTCTTCACAACTTGGCCTGGGAGCAGGATCGGTGAGCAAGCCCACCGGATGTCCCATCCAGGATGGAACTCAGAGGTGCACTGTGGCCTGGGCCAGAGAGTGGTGGTTCTCAGAGCCAGTGCTGGAATCACCTGGCGAGTGACCAACAAGGAAGCATTCGTGGGCCCACCAGAGTGCTAGCACTAGGTTGATGTCTCCCTTTTAAAGCTGCCCCCCCAACCCCCTGCCGTGAATCTAACATGCAGCTAAGGCTGAAAACCACAGCTTCACTGGTATAAACATGCTATTGCAGCAGATACACCAACTTCTACCTTTAAAAGCTGCAGCTTCTGAGGTAATTTTTAAAGGTAAGGACATGAGGCCTGGAGCTTCACTCACAGTAAGAGGTTGTTCGTTTTGTTGGTAATTGTCTGAAAACAGCAATCCTTTACTTAATCTTGAATTTGTTCAGGGGCAGTGCAGGGCCACCAGTAAACACAGCTGCCACTGCTGGTAAAAGCTATAAAATTAAGCCTCAAGGCAAAGTTGTCAATTTTCTCCAACAGAAAATCTCCTCAGCTTTGAGGGGAGCTGGGGAAGGCTTGTCTATGGCCAAATACATGCTTTCTCTTAGGAAAATAACATTCTTTCTTGCTCTGAATTTTTCATGAGAAAGAGAAGTCTTTTGGGGATATTTTTTAAAATGTGTTTTTACTGTTTTTTTTTTTTAGCAGAGCATTCTTGTTCATCTATATTTTGATGATAATTCTGAATTACTGCACAGTCAGTTAATTGAAGATGACTCTTCATGGAGTCACCTATGAAATAGTTTTGTAAACAAAAAAGATCATATTTTCTGTTCACACAGAGCCTTTAGAGAAATATGCTGAGGGGTAGATTAGGGAAGGTGAGACCATTAAAAATGTGAATTACGTTTCATTTTTAAAGGAATACTCAATATGTACAAAATAAAAATATATTTGAAAACAAAGTCAAGAGTTAAGGTTTATTTTTTAAATGTGTACTTCATAATAAGTCTGCAACTCATTCATTGACTTAAGCATTCAGCTAGTAGGTTTTAAGTGTCTACCGGACACCAAGCACAGTTTCAGAGGCTGAAAATATAGCCATAAACAAGACAAAAATCCCTGGACCCATGGGTTACATTCCAATGGGAAGACCTTGAGCAGAGAGTCAAATAGCACGATATAATTTCAGGTAACATCAAGCATTATGAAGAAGGTGAAGCAGATCTGAGGAGGGGCAATGGAATGCACTGTTTCAGGCAGGATGCTCAGGCAGGGACTTGTTAGGAAACAAGGCTTGTTCCCTAACAAGCCAAGACACTGAGACAACAAGGTTTGCAGCAAAGAGAGGGTTTATTCTCCAGGCAGCCGAGATAGGTGAACAAGTTTAAATCTGCCTCCCTGAAAGCAAGGGGCTCAGGTATTTATGAGATCAAGATTAAAGCAGCGGTGTGGTCTGAGGCATGGGGAGCATGCGGAAGGTGACTAGAAAAAGTTGCTGTAATTGTCGTTCTGCACAGGTGTAACTAAGCCACAGGCCTTGGTACATTCAAGTATGTAAGCACTTGGCAGGATCTCAGAATGGAGTTTTCAGCCCTCCAGTGGCTGAAGGACATTGGCACATGCCCATTTGGAGGATCACCGGTCCCATTTAGTTTTAACTGACTCGGCTTGAACCAGGCACAGCTGACCGTAAGTTCTTGGAAAACGACTCGGGCTACGAGGTGCTTGGAGAATAGGCAAGTCTTTTGTAGCAACAATGAGGATGACCTTGATTAGTAGAGACAGGTGAAATGGATTTGACCCACAGTTTTAGAATCTCTGAGGAAGAGACTTGAATGAAGTGAGGGTAGATGCCATGAGAAAACCTACAAGAACAAGTGAAAAAGCCCTGAGGTGAGATAAGCTTGTAATTTTCACGGACGAACAAGAAGGCTGGAATGGCAAAGTCAGCAAAGTTGCCTGACAGGGAAAAATCTCAGAAAGCTCTTCAAAACACACAGTTGGTGAGGAGCCCAGAAGATCATGGTGTGATGATGAGTGTTAAGTGTAACAATTTAGAGACAGAAGGGGCTGGTTCCAGTCTAGACTGACATCTCCGATGTGATCATGCACAGAGGCAAACAGACTATGGCCAACACAAATGTCATGTGGCCATAGCTGACTTTCTGGGGCTCACCCTTGGCCCAGCTGAGCCAGTCAGAGAGGATCTCAGTCTCTCCTGATGGCAAAAACCTGAGTACATTAAGGAGTGATGGATAGTAGTGTTCTGCTCTGTGGGCCAGAGATGCAAGAACACAGGTGCTGCAGTAGACAGAATCAGAGACAAGGTATCTATTGAGACCCAACAGCACATCTGTCCCTCATTCCCAGCCCTCCTAAGGCCCTGTTGCCTCTTGTCCTTCCTTCTGAGACTGTGTCCTTATAGTAAATTCACCTTCAGCTTGGGCCAGTTCCACCTGATTTCTGTTCCTTTAGGGCCAAAGAATCTTAACAGAAACGTTACACAACAGTCTCCTCCTCGCCTTATGATGCATTCCTGGAGGCTGTGGAGGGCTGGAGTTGCTCAGTGTGGCCAGTTCTGGTTCCCAGCAGGTATTATGAGGATCTCTTCTCAAACCCATATTCAGTGATACCACATCAACCTTGATGGGAGTAGTTACACCACAAAAACTGGCAAATGTTATGAAACAGGACTTTTCTTTTCCAGAGAGCTGGTTGATAAACATTTCCCAGAACACCTTTCTAGAGGTAAAGACTAATAGGCTCTAGAGTCTGAATTCACATGCCAGCACTGCCACTTCCTGCCTTAGGTAAGTTATTTAACCTCTCTGGCTACAGTCTTCTCATTGTAAAATGCAGATTATGATAGAGCCTGCCTCACAGTGTTGCTGTGACTGAAATAAGATCATAACATGTAAAATGTCTGGAACAGCACCTAATACCTAATAACTTCTCTGTACATGTTATATAACTAGCAGTTTTATTCCTATTGAAATTAGGAATAAAATAAGAAAAAAATCTGTGGTTCTGGAAGTCTGGTCTGTACAAGGCATGAAACAAAAGCCAGAAGTACATAACTATGGAATTATTAAAAGATTTACCATGATTTACAAATGATGTGATTACATGCCTAGACTATCCAAAGGAATCAGCTGAAAAACTTGTAGAGTGAATAACAGAATTAAAAATAGATATCTAGATAAAAGATATATTTAAAATTCAGCAGTTTTTGCAAACCATTTCTCAGAAGTTAGCCATCAGAAATAAAAATATCAGTATGCAAAGTCAAAAGTTCAAGGATGAATCGTGAGTTCACTAATCATAAGGGAATGTCTCAGGATATACTGTTTCAGAATGTGATTTCTTTCTCTGTAACTCTAGCTCTCAAACTCCCATTTCCATCACTGTCCTCTCAGCAGTTCAAAGGACTTCAACCATTTGTGTCTGAAAATTCTGCATTCGCTTAAGGTTTTCCTCCACTCCCCTTTTTCTTTCCCCAGCCAGGCTCCATGTTTGGGGGAAAGAAGCACAGGACTGCTTATGGCCTCACCCTTGAGGGGTAAGGAATATTTCATCAGTACTGACCTCCGTCCTCTCCAGCCTTGACTGAAAGATATGCATCTTGATGATCTTGAGCATCAGCCTCCCTCTCCTTAGTGTGTACCCCAATCCCAAACCTCCATCTGTGTTACTTCCTGCCATACTCTTTGGCACTGGCCTTGTACAGTGACTGCTTATGAGGAAGCCCTGTGGTGGTCTCCTGCTGTTGGGCCCCACCTCAGTTTGAAGGGTGCTACTCATCCACCAAGAATCAACTACATTTTCTACACAGTCCCTGGGGTGGGCTGTCCATTCCACATACTGTGCAAAGGAGTCCCCAAGGCTTTCAGTTCAGTTCTCAGCTCCCTCCCAGGCTTTTTTAGAGGCCTTGGAAATTTCTCACCTATTCCTTGCAATTCCTGTGGGAGTCAAGGCGTGGGGGTACAAGCCCTTTTTACTGAAACATATCTTGTTGCCATTATTACTCTGCTGCAGCCCCCAGATGTTGCTTCAAGTCAGGTTCGTAATTTTTATTCTTTTTCATAAAAAGCATGCCCCTAAAATATGTGTTTCTCTCCACTCCACAGAGATGTAGCTTTCCACTTTTGAATCAACAAATCTTCCTGAAGGCAGCAATGGTAGTCAAAATATTTAACTCTGAACAGAGCATGGACAGCAGATAGAATGGCCCCAGGAAGGTCCTCTGAATGAAAATCTGCCTGGAGTCTCTACATGATCCCATCTCCCAGTTTTCACACCAAAGGAGAGGCCAGGAAGAAGACCCCACACCAGTTTCTCAGCTAAGCTTCCTTCTCTCAGTTTCTTCTAAAACACTTGCTTCTAAGCCAAGAAGTGGGGCTTCCCAGGTGGCTCAGTGCTAATGAATCCGACTGCCAATGCAGGAGACATGGGTTGAAAAATTATAGTATGAAACCTCAATAAAATCAATTTAACATTAAATATAGAGAATTAATGGATTGTCTTAGACATCCATGATATATTACTAAATGAAAAAACGAAGGTGAATTACAGAATAATATGTATAATTTATAACTTTATTTTCATGTTTATATATGTGTTGTAGAAGAGAAAAAAATATATGACAAGAGACTCCAATTTTTTTTTTTGTAAGTATTGCAAGCAAGCTGTGGACAAAACTTAGGCCCACAGCCATTTATTTCTTTTTTTTTTTTTTTAAATAAATTTATTTATTTTAGTTGGGGGCTAATTACTTTACAATATTGTAGTGGTTTTCGCCACACACCGACATGAATCAGCCATGGGCCTACACGTGCTCCCCATCCTGAACTCCACCCCACCCCCCTCCCCATCTTATCCCCCTGGGCCATCCCACCGCCCCAGCCCCAAGCACCTGTCCCATGCATCGAACATGGAGTGGTACTCTGCCCCACACACGACAATATACATGTTTCAATGCTATTGTCCCAGAACGTCCCACCCTCACCTTCTCCCTCAGAGTCCATAAGACTGTTCTATGCATCTGTGTCTCTTATTCTGAAGAGACTCCAAATTAACAGTATTTATAGTAGAGGGAGATTGGGGCATATCTTAGGTCAGGTTCCCAGAAAAAAACCCTGAGGTGATTTGAGTGCAAGTTATTTTTTAAGAAGAGATCCCAGAAAAAGTTAATAAGGGAGTGGGGAATCAGGACAGGGAATGGGGCAAACCCAAGTAAAGGTGCAATTTCAAGTAAAGTTCTGAGGAAGGTAAATTATCTCACAGGAGACCCTGAAGTATGATTGAGATCTGAATTGTTGAGACCAATGCCAGGAAGCTCTTCATAATCCTGTAACCTCCAGTCACTGGCTAGGGATACCCTGGTGCAGAGCAATTGCCTGCCACCCCGGCCCTCTGCCCATGGGGGCAATGAGCTCCACTAGCCCAAAGCAGACTGAAGATAAGTCTCAGGTGAGGGTCATTGAAAGTGAAAGCAATTTGCCCCAAAGGAAGGGCACACCAAATGGCAAAATATATTCAAGGAAATCTGGAGGAGCAACAGAATATACCATGGAGTAGAAGGGGGAGATGATAGGTACAATTTGAATCATTGCAAAGTATAGCAAAACATTCCTGTCATATGCCATATATATTATATATATTATACACACTCAGTTACTGTTATTTTGGAGTAATGGATAGATGGGTGATCATGGCAATGATTTTACTTTTCCAGGAAGCAAACTAATAATAGAAGCTTCCAAGAAAGTCTTGAAAGTTATTTATTTTCCCTGAACCAGTGTTCTACTTATAGGATAAATTCTTAAGGATATGGACATGTAAACATTTGAATACAAAGACATTCAATGCAGCATTACAAACACAAAGAACTTTAAAAATACTTATTAATTTTACAGAGATAAAATAGGCTGACAAAAGCAAGTGTTTATAAATACAAACAGGTGAAAAAGACAATACAAAATGTTGAAAATGTAAAATGCAATTTTAAAAAATAGTTGCCTAATAAATGAGCTGCATAACTGACATCAAAGACTCATTGAGCTAAAAAGTTTGTCCAAGGAAATCTCCAAGAGTGTTGAATAAAGGGGTAAACCATGAAAGATAGACCTAATAATTTCCCTTCCTCAGAAAAAAGATAGGACATACAGAGGGACAGAGAGAGCAGTCGACTTTTTGTCTACAAAAAGCCAGAAAACAATAACATCTTTAAAGTATTAAAAGGGAAAAACCTGTCAACCTAGAATTTTATACCCAGAGAAAGTATATTTGATAAATGAAGGCAAAGTGAAGACTATTTTAGACATTCAAAGCTCAAAGAATTCATCATCAGCTGACCAGCATTGAGAAAAATGTCAGTTTTTAGGCAAAAGGAAAATGCTATCAGAAGGAATTATGGATCTCCCCAAATAGATGACGAGCACTAGAAATGGTAAATAATGTGGGTAAATATAAAATACTTAAAAAAATTTTTTAGAACTTCTGTAAAAGTTAATTGACTAAAGAAAACAACAATGTGTTATGAGGTTTATTTTATATGTTAAATGTTACAACAAAATAAAGGCCAGGAAAGAGGATATGGAAGCATATTGCAATTGTAACAGCTTTTCCACAGTGCATGAGTGACTTAATATTACTAAAAGGTAGACTGTGATATATAAATAAGTATATTACAAGCATACTATGACAACCACTACAAAAAGAGAAATGGCTAATACACCAATAAGAGCAGACAGAATCAAATCATTAAAAATAATCCAAGAAAGAGCAAAAAAGAAGAAAAGATGGACAAAAGGGAAGATACATAAAGTAGATCCAAAAGCCAAGGTGCCCTATTTAAACCCAACTATATCAATAATCAAATGTAAATGATCAAAAGCACTATTTAAATGCAAAGATGGTCAGATTAAATAAAAGAACAAGAACCAATTCTACACTATCTTCAAGAAACAAACTTTAAAGTCACAGATAAGTGAAAAGTAAAAGGATGGAACAAGGTATACCATGCTAACATGAACCAATATGGAGTTACCACAAAGTAAATTTCAGAGAACAGAATAAGCATCATCAGCATTAGCAGCCAAAGTTATATATCCACCCAGTTTAGCAAGGGCAGAAATAAAAGATCATATTGAACCCCCCTATGCTTCCCACCTGTATTAAACTCAAATCCCCAAAAGGAATGATAGCCACACTGAATCACACACCCACTCTTCGGGAAAGCAGGTCCAGATGATTGAGAGCCTCACAAAGTCACATGAAATTGAGATGAGTAGCTTACCAAAGAATAGATTCAAAGATGCTGAATAAAACTGGCAGACATGTACTACAGATAAATGCTTAGGGACTGGCTATTTTCCTAACACATCACACAGGTGAAAAGCATAGCAATGCTATGATTCTATCCAAGAACAACTTGACAGTGGCAGAAAAGAATGAGAGGAGTTTTTATGTGCTGATTAGTTCTGAAAACAACGCACAGTAGTCTCTCCTTATCCATGGGGGGTAGTCCCAAGACCCCCAGTTTCGGGATGCCCGAAACTGTGAATGATGCCAAATCATTTTATATATATATATATATATATATATATATATACACACACACACACACACACACACACGTATTTCTCCCTATACATACTTATTTGAAGTATGACAGCAAAACTAGCAAAACTTCTCTTTTCATCTTCACAATTTCATGGGTAGAAAATTTGCTTTTACCACATCTCAGCAATCTCAGTATATGATTTTTTTTCTTATTAAGTTGAAAACTTTTACCTTTTTGCATAAAGGAAGCACTTTACAGCTTCACTTTGATGTAACTGAGTTGCCAGCATCACTACCATTGTGTTTTGGAGTCAATCAAGTAAAATAAGGTTTCCTTGAACACAAGCACTGTGATACCTTAACAGTGAATCAAGACAGCTATAAATGACTAACAGATGGAGTATACTGGACAAAGGGATGATTCAAATCCTGAGCAGGAAGGAGCTGGACTGGCGTGAAATTTTATCACACTACTAATAATGGCACACAATTTAAAACTTATAAATTGTTTATTTCTGGAATTTTCCACTTAAAATTTTCAAACCACCATTGATTACAGGTAAGTGAAACCATGGGCTTCCCTGATGGCTCAATTGGTAAAGAATCTGTCTGCGATGCAGGAGACCGAGTTCAATCCCTGGGAAGATCCCCTGGAGAAGGAAATGCAAACCCACACCAATATTCTTGCCTGGAAAATTCCATGGACAGAAGAGCCTGGCAGGCTACAGTCCATGGGATCACAAGAGTTGGACATGACTTAGCAACTAAACCACCACCACCACAGGTGAAACCACGCAAAGCAAAAGCCTTGGATATGAAGGGACTACTGTATTGCCTTTTAACTAGAAAATGACTCTCCAAGAGAACAAATGAAGAAATAATTTTTCCCCAGAATTTATCAGCATAAACTTAAAACCTTGAGAATCTGAGGAATGAAAAAAAGTTAACACTGAATTCAAGTTTTCAGTAAAGAAACAAAAGGTGATATTACAACCTTCTATGTTTTGTACTCCAATGGACTTAATCAAATGTTCCTGTTATTCTTCAACATTTGCTCTCAAAATTTTCTTCCAAAAATCTAATTGAAATCTTATCACACCATGTACAATTAGGAGCTCTATACATCTGCTTCCAGATCATAAGACATTAAGAGTAGGCAAGACTCAGGTCAAGGCGGAGCATCTCCATCCACAGACTACCAGAACTGAAGGGGGATTTAGGAACCTTCTATTCCACCCTCTCTCCCACAGGGACAGAGACAACCACAGCACTCACAGACGACCTTCAGGACTGATTGGTTGACCAACTGATTTTGATACAAACTGATTTAGCTTAATTGGCAAATGCCTTCACAATTATTTGAAAAGAAATTTACTTTTCATTCCGTGCATTTTACAATGTAACACATACAGGCACCACTGACACCACCCGTCCCTCCAAAAGAAGCACAAACTCCCACTATTTCTCTAGAACAGGAGCTACCCATGGCAGGCCTGCTGTCTAAGGGTTGTAGAAGTTTGCCACCTACTGACCTTTCCCTGAAGCACCTTGTCCTCCCTGAAATGGAGATTGTTAACAGCGATGCCACTGTCAAACACTGAGTCTGTAGAGTTTTACAACTATTTCCCAATAAAATGTCAGGTTCTTTTTTTCACTTTCTTAAAAAAAATAATCCAGCAGTGAGGAGAATCAAAACTCAAAGATTCCACTTGAATAGTAAAGTGTTTATGTTCGTCTAAAGGCCCTCTGCTGGCCATTCTCATTATACAAGTTCCCAAAACTCCTTAACATTTTTTGGTTTTGTTTTTAAGTGAAATTAATCACAAAAGTTGGGAGACAGTGAAGATATTTTTCTAGCATTTCTGCTTCCAGTCCTCTCATCTGACTCCAGCATTTCTTTTTACTGCTCATGTTCCTCACTGGGGTTTGAGTCAGCTGCCAGAAATTCCTTATTCCCCATCTCTGGAAAACAGATCAAAAGATCAGGCCCTGACCTTTAATCTTGTTCTGAGCTGGCTTCAGATTTTCCATTATTCTCTGCAAAGTTCCTGCTATCTAGCTTTGGCTTCTTTCCTGACTTAGCATTTCAGAGGTGGTCCTAAAAATAGCATACTAACGCTTTAAAATACTATCTAATCACTAATAGACTGGGAACTCATAAAGGTGGACACATGACTCCATCCGCAGTACTGCACAGTGATCCCCAGCAGACTAGGCTGTGAACGTGTCAGGGAAAGATGCATATCATGGGTACCACTCACCAAATTCTAATACCAGAGTCTGTCCCAGTATTTATTCTCCCTTCCATACTTCCATTTTTAAATTTCTCCCCATCCCTGTTTCCTCTAAAGAATCTACTGGGCTTCTCTGCTATCTCTTTCCTTTACCCTGCATGTGAGGATCGTCCTTGTCAATATTGGGAAATAAAATATGTATTTATTTGTTTAGGGGTAGGATGACCAGAGGACTTTTGAAATCTCTTATGGACATCTGATTCTACGGTGATAAATCAATCCACTGCAGAGCTGATTTAAAATATTAACACAGATATAAATGAGCTGAAAGTTTTTTAGATAAAAGTAGCTAATAAGAATTCACCTTTAAGAACTATGATTTATGCTGGCAGAGAAAGACATATTGTATGACATTCCTTATATGTGGAATCTAAAAAGAAATATTACAAGTGAACTTACAAAACAGACACTCATAGGACAAACTTATGGTTGCCTGTACGCACTGCTATATTTAAAATGGATAACCAACAAGGTCCTACTGTATAGCACAGAGAACTCTGCTCAATGTTATATGGCAATCTGGATGGGAGGGGAGTTTGGGAGAGAATGGATATATGTATATGTACAGTTGAGTCCCTTCACTGTTCACCTGAAACTACCACAATATTGTTAAATGGCTGCACCCCAATACAAAATAAAAAGTTTAAAAAATAAAAGAACTATGACTTATGAGGAGATGTGCTTCTAATGATAATAAAAATGACCACTAGCAAAAGAGAATGGAAATTCAAAAACTAGGAATAGGGATATTGTATTAGATACAGACTAGAAAAAGTATTACCAGGGTCACAAATCTCTAAATCTGGGGTGACAGTCACTGTCTCAGTTTCTCAATCTAAATGCTAAGCCATTAAGAGAAATCCTTGGTAAGACATAGCTACATCAAACTGAGCAGAAACTGTTTCTGGTCAGAGATTTAAGTTTAAGCTTGTAAATACTTTTTTTCCAGACTCAAACTACCTCTCAATGAGTACCTATTATGTTGCTTCTCTATTGCTGCATATCAAACCACTACAGAATTTAATGGTTTCAAATAATCATTTATTTGCTCCAATTTGGCAGTTTGGTTGGGGCTTGGTAAAGCCACGTTATCTCTGATCCAAATGACATCAGTTTGGGGTGCTTCTACTGGTCCTGGAGGATCCATTACAAGGTGAGTCACTCACATGGTTGGCAAATTGTCATTCACTGTGAGCTGAGAACTGTCAGCCCAGGGCTTCGTTTCTCATCAATATGAATCACTCCACGTATCTGCTTAGACTTCCCAATGGCATGGCAACTGATACCAAGAAGGAAATGGAAACTCCGAACTTCTTAAAGACTGGGCTTCAAACTGGCACAGTGTCACTTTTGCCACATTCAGTTGGTCAAAACAGTCAGAGGTCTAGCCCAGATTCAAGAGGATGAGCTGCTATGTCTATAAACTCCTTGCTACTCTCTCTGTGGAGAGATTGGAGTGTTTCTCCATCCTTTTGAATCTTTATATAATATTTACAAATGACATACACATCATTTGTCTTCAAAACACTATGAAATGGTAATCAGTTTTTCCACTTTTAAAAATTTCCCCTAATTTTCATATGTATAAACTCAGCCCCAGAAATATTAAGTATCTTGACTGATATAATGGAGAGAAATAAGAAAGAACCAAAGAAGTCTTGCTTTTCCTTAACCCCCCCAAACCACTCGTAACTTGTGCTTTACACAGATCCCTTGGAGAAGAGAAGCCTTTGCTTTTCTTTGGGTCCAAGAAGAGAAGGCACAGAAGAGAACAGCAGAGACTGTTAAGAGAGTTGTTTCTCTGAACATGGTGCTAAAATGCAAGCTCCATGAGGGTAAAGATTTATCTGTTTTGTTCAACGCTAGAGACCCAGCACTGGCTCAGCACAACTGTTTCACAAATATCTACTGAGTGAATGAGTGAATATGTGGTATGAAAAGACCACTTCAAGTTTTGATACAGCTTAACATATTAGGTATCAGATTTGGAATTACATAATGATTTTTTATAATTAAAGATAAAATTTAAAAATTACAATCTCTAAATATTGAAAACAAAGGAATGTAAAATTATTGGCAGAACCATACAGAGAATAGTCATTTCAAGTTACTGTTAAACACAGCATTTTGACTCCACATCTTGAGTGGAATATAAAGTGAAAGCCTTTTTTTTTATCCTTTGGGATAAAAGAATCATGAAGAAAACAACTATATCAATTATCTTACTGACAGCAGTAATATTTGACACTATCATATGTATGTTTAAAGTAAAACAAGCAGATAATTATGAACCAAGATTTCAAGCATAAAAGACAGATGAATTTAAAATCAAAGTTCAGTAAAACTCTATACTCTAAAATTTGAATTGGAAATTTCAACATAACACATTTTTTCTTACATAATATATATATAAATATATCAGTATATATATATTTTTTCTAGCCATTAAACAAGCCTAGAAACAAAAACAATACCACTACCACCACCCAAATTGTGTTCTCTGAAAACCATTTTCTACTAAAAATAATCAGGGTTGCCTGGAGAAATGACTGATTCCAGTAAACAGCAGGAAAGTGCAAGATGCTCCTGGACCATTTCATTGTGTGTGAGAGAAAGAAAATTATCAAATACTATTGATATTATGTTTAAAGGGTATAATAGCCATGTGAAGAGGTTCCACCTGGCCAATTTGAAGATGAAAAGACTACAATGAATTAAAATATGAAATATATAAAAATAATTAGTTCATAATAATACTCAGAAGATGAATATACTGATCACCTTGAAGATTTCTAGCACACTCAGTCTTAAAATTGGTAAATAACAGGAAAGGACTAGCAATTAATCCTGCCTTTCTTATACAAATTGGATTTCAGCATAATCAAATAGTTGATGAAAGAAAATTCTTTATAGAAACATTTCCACTAATATATACAAACAGAATGTTAGAATGACACCATACTGCAACCTCTAATAAAATAATGGATTGAAGCAATAGACACCAATGGCTACTAAACCTAGCTGAAAAGCTGATGGGTATTTCTTAATCATGTCAAACTGACACCACCTGAACCTACTGATGAATCTATTATTTTTCAAAGTTTGTATCAAGAGCTGTGAAGGGTCAAGATTTTACTCTATTTGCAAGCCAACAAAGTAACCTACCACAATTTCATGGAAGTTGATGGTTAATTTGTTCTGTCAACTTGACTGGGGCAGGGGATGCCCAGGTACTTGGTTACACATTATTTCTGGGTGTGTCTGAGAGAGTGTTCCTGGATGAAGTTAATGTTTGAGTCAGGAGACTAAGCAAAGCAGACTCGCCTCCCCAATGTTGCGGGGCCCCATCTGATTTGTCAACGGCCTGAATAAAATAAAAGTGTTCTGTCTTTGAGCTGGGACATCGGTCTTCTCCTACCTTCAGATTTAGATGGAAACTTCTAACTATGTGCATTCCTGCTTGTCAGGCCTTTGAACTTGGACTGGAACTTTTACATTTTGTTCTTCTGGATCTCAGCAGATCTGGAGAACCCACACTAATACAGAAACCAAGAACAGTCTATTACAGCAATAGCAGTAGTCAGAGTATCCCCACTTTCACACTGGTTCCCTGAGCCTTGTTTCCAACAGCGGCACAAAAGACCTATACATGTAGTGGATTGCATTAGGAAAGGAACTCCAAGCCTAAAGAATTCTAATATTTTGTCCTATACAATCAGCTTGCCTGTCCTCTGCTCTAGTGGAAGGTATTAGCTCTTTCTTCCAAGACTGTTCCCCATGCAAACATCCCTGAAAACATGGTGGAAAGAGCTGCCATCTAGCCTTGCTGCCCTGACCCACCGCACACACATACATTCACCCCACCACCACCAGCTTCTGAGGAAAGAAGGCTGGTCCTTTCTTTTGTGAAATCATCCAAATGGTCTATATTGTACCAAATGTAGAGAAAAGAACCTCCATGAAATATTTCCATTTCAGAAGAGGGTCTTTGCTTTAAATTTGCATGACCGAAACCTGGCAGCGTTACAGGTAAACCTTTGATAATATTTGACATTACATTTGATAGATTACAAAAGAAGAGTAAAACCATGTAACAAAATATGTATCTCATGTAAATGATGAACAAAACCAGTTAATTAGGCAGCAGCAAGGTCCTATACCCAGAATACAGGGAAAATACCTACTCTGGTCACCACTTACATTCTCTTTCTAAAAGACTACCTGCCTGTGAAAGAGTCCTACCCTCAGGTGAAACCAATCAAATCACTCTCATTTTCTCCCCCACAACAAGTTAAGCACAGATGTTAATTATCTTAAAAACTGTCTTCACATTCATCACTCACCTTTATTTCTGCATTCGGCTTTAAGAAGTCTGCTAGTATGGAAGCTCCCCACTTACATGAATCCTATTTTTAACCTTAAATTCATCCAAGATAGTGTCTCTATTTTCCTAAAGAGCATCCCATGGGAAGGGAAAACAAAGTCAAAATATAAGAAGTTGGTCCATATAGTATTTACAACATGAAGCACTGGCTTTAAGGACAAAGGACAAGGGTCAAAACTCTTCATGGCCACTCACTAGCTGTGTGATCAGGTGCACACTTCAGATAATGCCTCTCCCTTTCTTCATCTGTGGAAATGTGATCATAAATCATCCACCCATCAGGTGATTTAGGAAGACTGACTGCAACAGTCTTCGTGAAAGGACTCAGCATAAATGACTAAATAAGTGTTGATAGTTTGCTTTCTTTCTGAGGAAGAGCATAATTTTTCCAATGCTCTCTCCTTGTTCCATGAGAAAAACTGGAGAAAGGAGACAGACTTGAACCAAGTGAAGCGTGTGGACCCGGTCTGTCTCGAGTCCCTGAACAGCCTTGATTAATAAGAATTCCAACCAGCCAAACCCAAAGGCCTGGGCTGTCCAGGTGGCATCCTGGAGCTCACTGCAGCTCTGCCAGGCAGGCCAGGGCTCTGGCTTTGATGTCACCCCTTTCAGACAGAGTCGGACACGACTTAGCAGCTAAACAACCAACGACTTTCAGACACACTACCATGGCCTTGACACAGGAAAACTGATGAACAAACTGACACATTTGTCCTGTAATTGCAGGTGTCGGCAGCTAAGTTTCAACACACTGATTTGCTTGTCGATTATGAAATCTTTGATGGGTCTCAACAACCAATTCAACCTTGCGTATGACCAGGAATGCTTGACCACAACTTCTAAGGTAGGACTTTCCTGGACTTGAGTGAAAAGTATGCTAATTCAGTGTTCCTCAAAGTGTGGTTCCCTGGGCCTCCAGCTCCATAACCTGCTGGGAATTTCATTAAAATGCAGACTTTCCCCAGAGTTACTGAATCAGAATCTCTGGGTATGGACCCGGAATCAGCACCAGCACCACAGGATATCAGGCACCACCATGCTTATTAAAGTTTTGTCACCAGCAAAGCCCATAAACAGTTCCCAGGGAATAAAAATACAATTTGGGTAATAAAATAAAGTCTAACCTTTTTCTTTCCTTCATGCTTCATCCAGTTTCACTTGCTCGTGGGGTGCCATGTGTAGAAGCCTTGCATCTGGCACTTCAGACCAGAGTTCTAGTGCGAAAAGGCAGCGCGACAGGTCAGCTGGGGAGCCGTGTGTAGAGACCCAGCGCCCCGCACTATGAGCTGGAGCCTGAGCAGCTTGGCAGCGGCTGCCTGGGAAAAGCCCCACGCCTCCCCGGGAGGTGGTCCCTGTAAAGCAGCCCCGCCCACAGCCCGTAGGCAGAGCACGTGCTCTAGAGCTGGAGCTCTCACCTCTCCATTCTTTAATCAAAGAACAGAGCTTTCTTTTGTTTCCCAACCAAAGAACTTCATCTGCTACTACTGGTGCCAGTAACATCAGGCAGAAGAATCCTTGTTGGGGCCCCACTCTGGAGGACTAGTAACAGTTTGAGGACTGGTTAAGCAAACTGAAAATTACCATTCAAACTACTAAGGCTTCAAGGGCTATATGTAACAGATAATACTTCAAACCAGAACAATGTTTAAATATGTTAAAATGCTGAATTCCAAAATATTTGGTAATGATTTTTTTTTTAAAACGAGTGCAATGTGAGAAGCATAAACTAGTGGAAAATCACATTTGGGGAATTTTACCTACATGAATCAAGCACTCAAACTGGCTGCCCTCAAATGGGTAAAACTGTCCACTGTGCAATAAAACCATTGCTTTTAATGGGTTCAGTTGGCTGTTAGTTACATCAGTCTCTGCCAGGCTCCTTTGTCCATGGGATTCTCCATGCAAGAACACTGAAGTAGGTTGCCATGCTCTCCTCCAGGAGATCGTCCCAACCAGGGACCGACCCGAGTCTCTTCCATCTAACCTGCACTGGCAGGCGGGTTCTTTACCATCAGCGCCACCTGGGAAGCCCAAAGATAAGAGGAGCAAGGTAGATAATCACTTGGCAAGTCTATTACCAGCTATGACAGCTGAATTCACTTTGGGTTTTTACATGACGATTCTGAACTTAGAATTGGATTTAAGTAGGAAAAATACTTTACATTACACTGAGTAGTAGAAATTCTACTTCAGGCTTTATCTGTAAATGTGGCTGGGGTCAAAGAGGCAGATTGGTGGTTAGGATACTGGTTACTCTCAGGAGAATTGACCAACGAAGTAAATATATTGAGGCTAATGAGGGCCAGGTGTTTCAGTGCTGAAGGGAGTTACAAATAGGTAAAAGAAGAAAGAATAAAACCTGTAGTGTTGGATTAGAGTCAGAGGGGTCAATGTGAAGTCATGGTTTTTTAACATAGAGAGGTAGATAGATAGATAAGATAGGAAACTGATAGATGATAAATACAAGTGGATGTATGTATACATGTATACATATGTCTACATATGGATGTGTGTGTGTACTTACATCCTAGTCTGCTCAGAAGAACTAAAAGCAGTGACAAGCAATACCAGTGAGAACCAAGATCATGGTTTCAAAATTACATTCTCTCCTAAAGGAACCAGGACTCTAAAAAAATGAGTCCGGGGCAGTAGCAAGGGGGTGGCAGATGAGCCTAGAATATTGTTTTGTGCCAGAAAGTAAGGAAGTGCTCAGAAAATGATAGGGACATGACAAAAGGACATAGGAGCCAGTTTTAGAAGTCTAATAAATTATAATAGTAACAGGTAAGAACACTGAGTAAAATAAAAGCCTGCTGAAAAGCTCTACCTTATAAGAAATGTCAAATAAAAATATAAAGGAAACAGTGGAATTAGAATATCACCATTTGACAACTATCACAGTTGATTTAATCATAAATTACCAATGGATGATAAAATAGGTGAAAATTTAATAAGTATGATATTTACATGTCTCAAAGCATCTGTCCATGAAATTCTTGTTGAATGCTTATTAATAAATAAGTACATAGTAGTTACTAACTTTATAAAAGAATAAGAAGACAGATACCATCTTAACCCAGTGATAAAAAGTGAACATCAACAGTAACAGGACAAATAAATACAATGTGCATCCTTACATTATACTACTGAAAAGAACATATCACCTCTGTAGTATTCTTGCCAGAAATGTGTAATCTGAATCTAACCATGAGGAAACACCAGACAAAACCGAACTAAGGAACATTTTACAGAGTAAATTTTAAAAATTGTCAGTGTTATAAAAGATAAGGAAGGACTAGAAAACTCTTCCAGACTAAGGAAAACTAAAATAAAGGACAACTAACTGTAACACAAAACGAGATCCTAGATTAGATCCTGGACTTACAAAGGATATTTTGGGGTCATTATTAGGATAATTGGCAGATTTTAGTGAGGTCTGTGGATTAGATGATAGCATTGTTCAATACCAATTTCCTGCTACTTTGTCAGAGAGACTATTTTTAGGAAATACACATTTGAATATTAAGGGACTATGGAGTATCATGTCTGTAGCCTTCAAATGGTTTAGAAAAAAATAATAAAAATGTAAAGGGAAGGAATAATAAAGAAAAGTGGTAAAATGTTAATGTAGGGGAGAAAGATATCATCCTTTATTCACTTATGTTCTGTCCCTGAGGTCTGCAAATTAAACTTACCAAAAACCAGCTTAATAGGAGAAAGAGGTTTATTCATGTACACAGGGGAGCCAGCAGAAGAAATAGCTGACTTCTTAAATGTTTTAAGTTAAAGACTTATATACCTAAGTCAGGAGAAAGGAGAGGGGAGGAAAGGCTTTTCTGGGTAAAATAAATAGATTTCTTTAGGAAAGACAAATGGGTTTTTTGGAGACCAAACTGAGATAAGAAAGTTAGAGATAATGTTTGTCTGTACAGATATAAATAGTCTTTCTATCTCCTTCAGGGCCATAAAATTCCTCTGGAGAAGAAATTTGGGGTAGATGTTATTCACATTCCTCCTTCTGGGAGTAAATCCATCCCAAGAAGGAATTTATGGCAGCCTTATTTTCCAGACACTGCTTCTTTTAGTATGATATGGAAAGCTCCAAGAAGACTTCTCTCTGCATCTGTTGATGCTCAAATGTCTTGAGCTTAAAATAATCTTTATAATAACTCTGGGGTTCTGGGTGAGTCCCAGTATTAACAAGTGGGAAATCTTGATGAAAGAGGTATAGGTGTTTCTTGTACCCTTTTTTTTTTTGTAAATTTTCTATAAATTTGAAATTATTTCAAAAACAAAGACTTTTAAAGGTATGTTCACCCCACCCTAACAAATTGGAAATTTAATTTTAGAAATATTGCCAGCTCATTTGTTTCTTAAAGAAGTGGCAACTATAAAAAATGGATTGAGTGTAAAGGGAAAGATTTCCATAAATAAGTGAGGTAGTAAGCATCTATCCTTGAGGAAGAGGGCCCTGTAAGGAACATTAGTAACTTAATCCAGGTAGAATAGGGTATTATTCAAGATCCTCAGTGCTCTGAAGTAGGAAATGAAGCCCTTACTGTCAGACAACCAATCTCAGGCTGAGTGTAGGATAATCATTCAGCAAGAACTCTCTGCTGATGGCTTTCTGGACTACAACCCATTGCAAAGATGACCTTGTGTCCATAGTTTGATTTTCTTGCATAAATTCTTATCTTATGAAAATAATACAATGTTCAGATCTTCAAAGTTAAAAGGTCCTTCACAAATGAACTTATCTACGAAACAGAAACAGAGAACAGACTGGTGGTTGCCAAGGAGGAAGTGGGTAGGGGAGAGATGGATTAGGAGTTTGGGATTAGTAGATACAAACTATTACATACAGAATGGATGGAGAAGGAGGTCCTACTGTATAGTACAGGGAATTATATTCAGCGTCATGGGATAAACCATAATGGAAAAGAATATAAAAAAGAATGTACATATATGTATAACTGAATCACTTTGCTGTACAGCAGAAATTAACACAACATTGTACATCAAGTATACTTCAAAAAAAAAAATCCTGAGGTGTCAAAAAGGAAACCAACTTAAGGTAACCGTCTCAATATAAACCCAAGAAAGAGGGGGGCTGCTTTAGAAATAAGAGCTACCCTAGGTTATAGTTGACTCATGTTATACTGTTAATCCAGGTTGCCTCACTGCTGTGGCAAACGGATAAGGGTTCAGCTGTCTTTAGTTGCTTTGGTTAAAGGTCAGGAGGGAGAGGTTATTTGGAAAAGACAGTGAAAAATACTCATCTCTAATTGTAATGAATTTTTCTTCCTTTACTTATTTAATTAATTTCTCTTTTCAAGGAACTCTTGACTGAGCATTCTTTCTTGCTCCTACGTGGGAGCATCGAAGAGCTAGGACCAAACTAGAATATCATCATCCCCAACTCTTAATTCAGTTCTAGGGATGCTCAAATTTTTTTCTGCTTCTATACACAAGGGATGAGAGTCAAAGTGTAACATGCTCCCTAATACATTTCCCACAGGATCAGCTGAAACCTTGCCCATTTCTCTTTCATTCAAGGGAAGTTACCAGAATTGAGTGAGCTCAAGTGACATTATAGGGAAGCCATTGATTCTAATTATGAAAAAGGATAGCTTTTGCAAACTTAAGTGCCAACTATTATTGGTAATAAGTCACAAACAGCTATGGTTATGGTACATATTATTTGTATACATTCCACGTTAAATTTTATTGCTGCTTCTTTTTAGAGTTATTGCATTTTCTCCTCTTTTCCAATTGTGTTTTACCTAGATTCCTACCATAGCATATCTGAGAGAAGGATGACAAAAGCACAGAAGTCTGTTAGAAATTGCTCCAGCCCATGAATTGATACTGATTCAGTCAGGACCTCTCTATCATCAGCTGGGGGACAGAGGTGGTTGAGAACTGGGATGTGGAGAGCAGGGCTTGGACAGCATGGTTTGCAATCTCTCTCCCCTGCCCACCCCTCTCTAACAGCTTTACTGAGATATAATTGACAAATAAATTGTATATACTTTATTTATATACTTGTTGTACAAGTTGATGTTTTGATATACATACACTATGAATGAACACTGCAATCAAGATACTTAACATCTCCATCACCTTGTATAGTTATTCTTTTCATTCTTTTGTGTGTGTGCGTGTGTGTGTGTGTGTGGTAAGAGGACTTAAGATCTACCTTCTTAGCAAACTTCAGGTCTATAATACAGTATTGTTAACCACAGTCACGTTGCTGTATATTATTTCTCCAGAACTCATTCATCTTGCATAGCGGGAACTTTTTACCCTTTGACCGATATCTACTAATTCCCCTCCCGCACTTCCAGCTTCTGCCAACCACCATTCTCTCTGCTTTTATGAGAGTTTGACTATTTTTTGGTTTCCACTTACAAGTGAGATCATGCAGTATTCATCTCACTATGTCCTTCCCATGGACAGGACTCCTCTGGCTGTAGAATATTACCAGCCAGGCCCTGGTGGCCTGACTTTGGTAGGCACATTTGACTCAAAGGTGACAGGACAGGGGTTAAGATCCAAAAGGACCAGAGAATGGGCTCCTCAGTCCAGGTGCCGGCCACTGTGGTGTATTCTTATATTTGGTTTCTACCTGTGGTCCCAGAACCCAGAGAGCTGGACAGGTTGATGCCACACGTGCCACCTCCTAGCTCTGCCCTTGGTGCCCTTCTGTGAAATAGGCTCTGCATACTTTGGCATTAAATAATAGAAGCAGCAGTAGTAGTAATAATGTACATCACATCACAACAAGTGCTATTTTTAAAAGTTATTTATTTTTGCTAGCTGCTGGGCCTTTGTTGCTGTGTGCACGCTTTCTCTAGTTGCGGAGAACGGGAGGCTACTGTATAGCTGTGGTGCCCGGGCTTCTCGTTGCGGTGACTTCTCTTGTTGCAGAGCACAGGCTCTAGAGAGCATGCTCAGTAGTAATGGCTTGCAGGCTTAGTTGCTCCGCAGCACTGGGATCTTCCCAGCCCAGAGATTGAACTTGTGTCCCCTACATTGGCAGGTGGATTCTTATCCATTGTACCACCGGGGAAGTTCAGCAAGTACTATTTTATAGTCGCAAATATATGAAGTCACTTTTATTATTTCCATTTTCCAGATGAGAAAACTGAGGGGGATTCGCTCAATCCCCAGGGGGAATTCTGGCCCTGGGGGGCCCTTCAGAATTGGGGCAAGGCTGCTGGGCCTTTACATGCCACAACTAGGCTTTGAATACAGGCTGTTTGGGAAAGAGGTATAAGTCTGAGCAAAGCAGCTCTTTTGGGTTGAGGTACTGTCTGAAGAGGACTGACAGCTGAGGACAGGACAGTTTGGCAGCAGCACTCCCAGCATTAGGGGAGATTGAGGTCTTCATTCCTGGTGGGCATAAGATTATCCCCTTCAGGACCTTTTTTTTGCTACCTTCCCCAACACACACACACACACACACACACACACACACACTCTCCAATCCATGGTACTACCCAATGCGTTTTAGATTTTTTTAAGAGAAAGAAGAGAGTTGCTACAAAAGACTGATTATGGCCTGAAAAGAGAGAATTAGACTGCTGAACACCTATTTGTGTTACTTGTATTGCCCAGTTTTTTTGGTCTGTTTTTGGCCATGCAACTTAGCTTGTAGAATCTGTTCCTGGACCAGTAGTGAAAGCCTGGGATCCTAACCATTAGGCAACCAGGGAACTCCCGTATTGCTCAGTTTTAAACTGCTTACAAGAGGACTTTTCCCTTGCCGCTTAATTAATCTTTCAAAATTTGTCTTCCATAACTCTGACTCCCCATACAGCTGAATACTTGTTTCCAGGCTTCCCATTAGAATTTGGGGACTGCTCTCTTCTCCGAGAATATAGGTAACTCCAGAGACCGTCAGGCTTTCAATCAGTACTTTCTCTTCCCTTCCCTAGACTACTGCTGTCTTGGACCTCACAGGCTATGTGATGTTAAAGGAGTGGAGGTTTTCTTCCACTAGGTATTAGGTGCAGTGTCTGGGACATAGGCAGGTGTTCAATGAAGATTAGTAAGATAACTAAATGGTGCATTTTAGTTGGAAACTTAAAACATTTCTTCTGATGCTAGCAACCTTTCACCATTCCCTCAGTGTTTGTGCCACAGGGTTTCCCACTGGCTACCCAAGGCACAGGTGGTGCCAGTGGTAAAGAACCCACCTGCCAATGCAGGAGACACAAGAGATGTGGGTTCAATCCCTGCGTCAGGAAGATACCCTGGAGGAGGGCATGAAAACTCACTCCAGTATTCTTGCCTGCAGAATCCCATGGACAGAGGAGTCTAGCTGGCTACAGTCCATAGGGTCGTAGAGTTGGACACGACTGAAGTGACTTAGCACACACTCAAGGCACAGATCCATTTTCCAGGAACTATGCTCAGACTTAGGACCAAAAGGATTAAGATTACTTCCTAGGCAGCCCTCCACCCAGGTATCCAAACACATAGGCTAGCACTTACTTTAGTTAAACACCTAAGATTTGAAACAAAAAAAAGTGAGGTTCACACATAGTTATCATTCAAAAGAGAATTCAGTAATTTGCAATTAAGTAAAAAACATGGTTGACTCACACATACACAAAAGCCAACCACTTTTCCTTGGTAAAGGTAAACTAAATTTAGCCAAAAAAAAGTCACCTGTTTTTCAAAGTAGATGTAATGGTTCTTGCTGATATTGCATTTGGAAAAAATTTTACCCTTAAATATTTTTGAAAATTTTTTGTAAAAATAAAATTATTCTGGCTTAAGACTCAGAAGCTTCTATTTCAACTCACAAAATCTCTCTGATATTCTTCCCCCTTCTTCTGTCTGTTTAAATAAGCAGACTCTTGGCCTTAGCTGGATCCCCTTTGCCTCCGTCTGTTTTTGTGTATAAAAATGACCCTGTTTTCTGGCATTGATTCTTCGTGCTGTCAGTAGGCTGCTTTTACTGAAAAGGTGTGTTCATGTTCTTGGCTTCACCAATACATTGACTTTATAACTGAATTGGCAAGGTTCTGTGGGTGGGGAAGACAGAAGTGGCATATCAGGTTGGCCAAGGAATGTGAAAATTTATGTTACAGATTAGAAAAACTTTAAAATGTACACTGCACATTGTAAAAGCATTGCTGGCTGTAAAGCACTGAAGTCATTCCTCATAACTGAGAGTATGTATAAATAACATTAAAATAAAATGTGTCCAACCGCATTAAGCTTATACAAAATTTTTTCACTTGGATAAAACACATAAATTAGAGATCTCAATTTTCATAAAATTTTCTCATTCAAATCCCTAGGTCTAGGGGGTTCCTTGGTAGCTCAGTGGTAAAGAATCTGCCTGCCAATGCAGGAGACATGGGTTTGATCCTTGATCTGGAAAGATCCCACATGCCACGGAGCAACTAAGCCCAGGTGCCACAACTATTGAGCCTGTGTTCTAGAGCCCACATGCCACAACTACCGAAGTCTGCATGCCCTAGAGCCTGTGCTCTGCAACAAGAGACGCCACCACAATGGGAAGCCCGACCACCACCACTAGAGAATAGCACTCACTTACCACAACTAAAGAAAAGCCCTCACAGCAATAAAGACCCAGCACAGCCAAAAATAAATACGTAAAAATTTTTTTAAATTTCTCACTCAAATTTACAATTTGGGGATAATCGTATTTGGATTTATGTGTCTGATGAATTAAACGTTTGACATGATTTAAAAAAATCTCCTTTATATTCACAACAAATACACCAGGTCATGGCTTCTTTTTGGAAAATGCATGCAAATAATACAGAAGGAAGCATATTTAGGATCTTACTGATTCTCCAGAGTTTTTGCCTTGCTAACATTTCTGGCACCATAAAAAGTAAGGTAGCTACCAACTCTGTAAATCAGAGCTTCAGGGAGGCCTGTGAGCCCCATGGGAGCCATTTGTCTGACTTTGTCTTTTCAGTGCCTTGCACAATGCCTGGCCCAGAGCAGGTTCTCAGTAATTGCTTAATGCATAACTGAATAGAGCTATTACTGCCTTATGGCAAAAAAAAAAATAAACCTTGTATGACCTGATGATGTAAAGGTAAAGAACATTAGCAGAGGATGTACACTTTCATGAAAAATGTAGGGGTGGAGAGAGAAAGGGAGGGAGGGAAGCACATAGAGATTGTATGCCATTAACACCATTGATAACTCTGATGATTTTAAGCCTCAAAACTTTCTGCTGTGCACCTTAAAAAGTATTCTGCATCAATTAAAGCATTTATGTAATAAGCACCCATTTTATGCCTAATGTGTTCCAGGCACTATTCTAGGCAGTGAATAATTACAGCCATGAACAAATTCCCTGTTATGGAATTACACTCCAGTGGCACCCACATCACCATCCTAAAAGACAAGTATTTATAACCCCATTTTTACAAGTAAAATAGTATGACTGACCTTCCTGAACTGTCCAGTGGTTTAAATGGCATGGATTTTGCATAGTAGCATCCTACTCTATTTGAAGGCAGCTTTATAGACCAACCTAAATATTAAACATTGTATTACCAATAGCTTATACTCTAATTAAAGCAAGTTTTTACCACCAGGGAAAGGGTCTGATATATATACACTTATACATGTACACACACATTATACACACACATAGATATATACACAAAAATAATTTCCTGGTGTTTGCATTTTTACAGGCTTTGCACTTTAAAGAGACTACAAATATGACCTGATCTTGCAGTGGTTTTAAGTATTTCTACATATTTTACTTAAGACTTCAAATTTGATTCAAAATCAAGGTAGTTTTTTTTTTTTTTCCCTATGAACTCCTTTTCCTTAGAAAAAGTATTTCTATTGGCTTATTTGAAACTTGACAAAGTAAAAGTTTACTGGATATATGGCAAGAGTTACCTGTAAGAGCATAATATTTAGAAAATTTTAAACTTAAGTGAATTATATAAATGAGGATTCAGTTCAAATTTCAAAGGATAATATATATTAAAAGTTTGTTTTTAAAGAAGAAATCAATTGCAGTTCCCTTGAAAGATGCATGCTAAGTCATTTCAGCCGTGTCCGACTCTGCAACCCCATGGAACAGAGCCTGCCAGGCTCCTCCATCCATGGGATTCTCCAGGCAAGAATACAGGAATGGGTTGCCATGCCCTCCTCCAGAGGATCTTCCTGACCCAGGGATCAAACCCATGTGTCTTGGGTTTTCTGCACTGGCGGTTGGGGTTTTTTACCACTAGCGCCACCTAGGAAGCCCAATAGACCTTATTATTAGAAACCAATTAAATGTTAAGAAAACCACTTAGTCCTAAATCCTTTGATGAATTTTACAAATTAGACTTCTTAAACATTTTTAAAGTGTTTAAATTTTACGCTGAATCAAACAACTGAATTTAAATAATTTAGTAGGATTCATTAAAGTTTTAATTTTATTACACAGAATAAAATATATGTATTGGACTCTATCCTCCGGGTTTCATCAAGCAGAGTGTGACGGTAAGAAAACTAGGAGACTCAGTCCTAGGTTCAGGTCTCATCACTGCTTTGTGACCTTAGAGGTGTCAGTTAAGCACTTTTGAGTAGTAATCTTTCCATCTCAAAAGATCTTTCTGAAGATTGAGTAAAAATAAGTGAAACTGCTTTGGAAACTGTAAAAAGACCATCTCACTGCATGCTATTATCATTACCCTTCTGTCTTCCTGGCAAGAGCTTCCCTGGTGGCTCAGATGGTAAAGAATCTGCCTGCAACATGGGAGACCCAGGTTCAATGCCTGGGTTAGGAAGATCCCCTGGAGAAGCACATGGCAACCCACTCTAGTACTCTTGCCTGGAGAATCCCACGGATAGAGGAAACTGGAGGGTCACAGTCCACGGGATCACAGAGTTGGACACGATTGAGCAACTAATACTTTTTCTTTCACTTCCTGGCAGTGAAGAAGGAACATTCATCATAGATCTCTCCACCCCAAGCTGGGGGATCACATCCCAAAAGTGGTAAGCATTCCATAATCAGGACAGAACAGTGATTGCAAAGATGTGTGAGTATTCTTCTGTATCTGTAGTCAGGTGCAAAATTGGACTCCTAGCATAAGAACCACAGTTCTGTAGCTCATACTTACTATCTCCTCATTTTATGCATTAATGGCAACTCTAGTTAGCCATGTGGTTTAAGGTTTCTTTATAAGTTCAGATCAAGACTGTGATGAATTTATCTGGAATTATTTCTCTATTAATTTCTTTTGGAACACAACATTGGGGCGCTAGAATATAGTGTTGTTCTTATCCTTCCCTATCTTGTTTTCTTCCGAAAGAGAAAAAAGAAAAATGGTTTTTCACCTACTCAATAATCTCTATTCAAACTCTGCGCCTCTGTTACCATCCACTGTTTCTTTCCTCCTTGCTCAGTGATCTTTCCTCCTATGCCTTGCTGATTATATTTCAAAAATCCAACCCCTTCTAAAAGTCATTCCTTTATCGCCACTGGCAATTGCACCGTATTTATCTACTTCATTTTTCCCTCAATAAACATTTGTATCTTATTATGCCCATAGAAAAACACTACATATTTGGGATATGCAAGACACAACCACCTACTTTCAACCTTACCTCTACTTTTCACTTATTCTCTTTCCTTTAATCACTTGTCTGTACCACCAAACTTGTCTACTAAGGTGTCAACTGTTCCTGTAACAGAAATCTTTGCTCTTTGAAACAGTAACCTCTTCTGTAGTCATTGTATTTATTTCTTATGTATTTCATACTACTACTAAAAACAATTTCCTAGAAATTGGAGCATTAATACTGGTTATACAGTCGACGATTTGTGTCTGCATATATGTGTAATGATATTGTGATTTTGTTTTTAAAAACAAGACCTTACCATTTGAGATAAGTACTGAAATATTTATAGATATCTCTAGGATTTGTTTTGGAAAAAAAAAAAAAAAATATGAGAAGGGGAAAGGGGAATGGATGGAACCAGATTGGCAGTGGGTATTGGGCTCAGTTGATAAGTACATGAAGAGATCATTACACTCTTCAGTCTATCTATTTTAATATTCTCCACAATAAAGAAGTTTTTCTCTTCACTTGCTATGGTTTGGGCTACTCTCATTAGACCTAATATTTAGATGACCTTTACCATTTAAAAGGTGCTACAAAATCCAATACCAAAACACAAAATTACTATACACTATAGTATATATATTAATAATAGCTACCATGTTTTATTTACCCTGTATCAGGCTACTAGTGGGCTTCCCTGGTAGCTCGGCCAGTAAAGAATCCACTGGCAATGCAGGTTCGATTCCTGGGTCGGGAAAATTCCCTGGAGAAGGGATAGGCTACCCACTCCAGTATTGGGCTCCCCTGGTGGCTCAGACAATAAAGAATCTGCCTGCAATGTGTGAGACCTGGGTTTGATCCCTGGGTCAGGAAGATCCCCTGGAGGGCATGGCAACCCACTCCAGTATTCCTTCTTGCCTGGAGAATCCCCATGGACAGAGGAGCCTGGTGGGCTCCAGTCCATAGGGTTGCAAAGAGTCAGACATGACTGAGAGACTAAGCACAGCACAGCAGGCTACTAGGTACCATTACAGTGAATTTACATAAATTATCTCATTTATTCTTTATACTAAGCTTATCAAGAAGTTACCACTAAAGGCTCAGAGAGATTAAGAAATTTGCTCAGTATCATCAGCATGGAAATAGACACCTTGAATGCTCATTATCAGTTCTAAATATTAAGAAAATAATTATTCTCACAATAACTCAAACACAATGCGCACATCCATATTGGTGTACATCATTTCATATTATCATAAGCTATCAAGTAGACTTGGCCAAAGACACAGTTGAAATCAATTTACATTTTCCTAGTTAAGTCAATACTTGGTAGACTTACAGATTTTATTAGCATTCACAATAAAATCAAGTATAAAGCTAGCTGACTCTTCAGTCACTGTTTACAGCCACGATTGGAGGGAGGTAGCAAAGTTTAAGGCAGCAGGTTTAGCTTTAAGGCAGCGGCTTCAGCTCCTTTAAAATGATCAATAAACATACAATCACAGGTTATCTGCAGTTACAGACATTAGTGCTCTATCCCCTATATGTTAGGGCATTGAACCCTGAAGAGTTCACAAATGTACATGAAATTTAGCAATCACTTTATGTATCAGTTTTGAAAAGTTTCAAACAAAAGTGGATTTTAAAGCAGCACAGTTCCTTAAAATTGCCAATTATTATTTCCTATGGAACTAGTGAGTTACTAAAAACACATTTTTACAAATTTTTACTAATGGCTTTAACTAAAAAATTGAATATATTTTCCTTTGGAAAATATTTAAGTCTCAGGAAGTAAAACTTAATGCCTATTTAAAGGGGCAAAACATTTTTTTCAGTTAGTGCAACCTGCTGACTTTTTAAAAGTGAATTTCTTTGGCATGAAAGGAAAACACAGGAGACATACAAATCTTTGTAGAACAAATGAGGATACACGCTTTCTGGAACACAAATCTCACTAAGAATATGTTTACTAAAAAAACAAAAACAAAAGCAAAAACAAAAAAGAAAACCTCAATCAAGGGGGGCAGAAAAGGCTGTTTTAAAGAAATTTCAAATCAATTTACTATGTAACAAATCCAGTAACAAATGTCCTCATACAATTTCTTTAAGTCAGTTCCTTTCCTCTAGCATATGGCAAATTATTTACAAAAATGTACATACATAGTCTCAAGAAATTGAGGTATTAAAAAATTGATATATATTCATACAGCAAAGAGGTAGTCATGAAAATTAATCAACTAAAAATAGGCTTATTTCTTAGCATTATAAAAACCTTACATTTTAACCCCTGCATTGTTTACATCTTTTAGGTAGTATAAGGTCGATTTTGGCACTTTGGTGATCTTTATTATTCCTAAATCTTTTTCACATGAAGATTAATAATACTGATTACTATCAATAGAACATGTGCCTTGAGTTTTCTCCAGCAGTGTTAACAGTGTCATACCAAGCCTGGCACTCCCTTGGGCCAGGTATTTCCCATCTCCACTCCTATTCTCTTGATGAATTACACTTCCTAGACGTCCAGCTAGAGTCAAGGGTGACATGCCATGAACAGAGAACACAGCAAAATGAATCTGGTTCTCTCAGAAACAAAAACACTTGCCCTTATATCAACATACATAATCTTAGAATTTAAAAAATGGATTAAAAATGATATACCTCCATGTTTCAGTTTGACCACTCATAAAACAAGCAATGACTAATCTCATATAGAGGTGAAATTATCTCGAATTTACCTAAAATGAGAGGTTATTAGGCTTAATGTTGTAAAATGTTTTCAAGCTAAAAAGATGTGACAGTCTTATCAGAAACCAATTTTTGGCACTTGAATCTGTGCACCTTTGCAACCCAGACAACTACAAAATGGTAAAAAACTGAAAGGGCTGCTTTTCTCAGAAAGGCTAATTCATAGCAAGAGCACTATGGAAAGGCGCTATGACAGACACTATTTTAATGAATATTGTCAACATAAATACTGTAGCTTTACTCTTTTGTATAGCATACATTGCTGCTGCTGCTGCTAAGTCGCTTCAGTCGTGTCCGACTCTGTGAGACCCCATAGACGGCAGCCCACCAGGCTCCGCCATCCCTGGGATTCTCCAGGCAAGAACACTGGAGTGGGTTGCCATTTCCTTCTCCAATGCATGAAAGTGAAAAGTAAAAGTGAAGCCGCTCAGTCGGGTCCGACTCTTTGCGACCCCATGGACTGCAGCCAACCAGGTTCCTCTGTCCATGGGATTTTCCAGGCAAGAGTATTGGAGTGGGTTGCCATTGCCTTCTCCAATAGCGTACATTGCTCAGAGGCAATTTTTAATCATGATCCTTCTATTTCATTCTTCAATAAGTTAGTCTTAAAAAATCCTTTTCAAAAACTGCTTTCCCCAGTTATTACTGTCTAAATATTACCTAAAGCTATGCTATCCAATGGAGAAGCCACTAGTCACATGTAGCTATGTAAATTTCAATTAACTAAAAATTCAGTTCTTCAATCATACTAGCCTTTCTTCAGGGGCAAAGTAGCTTTGTGACTAGTGGCTACCATATTGGAGAGCACAAATAACATGTCTATCATGAAAAGTGCCATGGGGACAGCTCTGATCTGAAGAAAGTGCATCGTGCAATACTCATGAAATTTTTCAAACTCATTTTTAAAAAGCTGTTTAAAAGTATCATATCTTTAGGCTACAGGTTATTATTGATCTCTGTTTATATGTGTGAAAGAATGATATCAACTTTCTTGTCCTCTTTTAGACAATTTATGAAGTACTCAGAGTTCCATATAGGGCCAAGTAAAATATGAACTCACATTCTATTTTCACTACATGACTATAAAAGAACAAAGTGAAAATCTGACATGCATGGTGAAAGTAATTTAGTCATATTTATAACAGATCTCCCACTAAAATCCATAAATTTTGAAATACGAAAGAATACATAACTGCCATTTAAAGTTTCTCATAAGAACGAGACCAAAAGCCCTTTAGATATTGCTCTATTTTACTTTGGTCTTGAGGGTGAGGGGACATTACCTTCAACAAAAAATAATTAGAATAAAAACTGTCTTACAAATAAATTTCTACAGAACAAGGACAGAAAAATAAGTTTTGGTTTAATGCATGCAAAAATGCTCTCATTTGTACTGAAAGCTGGTATACGAGCTAATTTTGAATACTGTTAGGAAAATTAAGTTCATGTTGTTATTTTTACATTTAGTTTGTCAGAACACAAAGTGAGAGAGATAACAATTGTATATAACCTCTTCCAAATAACTTTTAGATGCAAGGCAGGAAGTGGGGAACAGAATAGATTTGCCTTTTTTTTTTTTTTACTTCTTAGTAGGTAAAACAACTCAAACATAAAATGCACACAGCTGTATCTAAAAGAAAATGCAAACACAACTTAACCATACTTTATTTGACTGCATCTTATTGAGACAGCTTGCACATTTCAAATCCCATTAAATCTCTCTCTCCAAAAGGATATGGGACAATAGAAGAAAATTATGCAGCAATATCCAGTCATCAAACAGCAGTCCAATATTTTGAGATACACGTGATACTTTATAGATACTCAACTCATATCTGATGTCAATATAATTTATGGTTATGTTTTTACAAACCTGAAAGCCCTGTAACAATGTAGCACTCACTTTAGTGATGTCATGGTGCACTGATAAGTAACTGATGCACTACCAATTTGCTTTTATCTATGCTCCTGGAAAGTGATGAACTTCATGATTTTTAGACACCATAATAAATATACACATCCAGTCTTATACATGTCAGCCAATACCATAACACAGGGCAAGGTAAAGTTAAAACATGTGACAAACAAACTTTACACAGATTTGTCAAGCAAATGGGGGAGGTACTTTGGGGAAGAGGCAGAAAATACTAAAACCAATATTTTAATAGTAACTTTTTTTTTTTAAATTTTGCTGGCTTCAGATTTGAAACTACTATCTGGTTTATGATCTGTGGACTTCTCTAGAGGAGTTTCATTCCCATGTAAGGGAAATTATAATCAGCCCACACATCAAAAATGGTAGTATACCCGTTAGCTTCTTCAATACTAACATATATAGCTTCACGGTAGCATGTATAAAAATGTTCAGCAGTCCCAACTGCCAAACCAGTGTCAGTGGATAGTACAGTCAGTCTTAAAGAGGCAGCACCCCATTAAAAGAAAGTTGCACCAATTTTGCTCAGTTTTAGCCAAGTGAACTCACTCTATCAAATTTCAAATGGAACTGTTTCACGATTATATAAGAGAGATGAACACCCAATATAAAAAATTCGTTTGATGATACTTCGAGACTTAATTTTGGTGCTGGGTTATCAGCTAGAGGAAAATTTCAGTACACTTAAGTAAACAATTTTTGCACAGCCAATTAAAGATACAAAGTAGACAATGATATTCAACATATACCAGCTAAACAATACAACCACCATTTGACTTTTCAGTCACATGGTTAAGTTCATGTTTAAAATACCCAATTAAAACACCCAGTCAATTCAGCAAAATTGGCCAATTCTGGGTAAACAGGTCAGTAGTGATGGTTTCACTGACAATCTGCCAAAAAATTAATGGCTGAGCTAAAAACCAAGCATGTATTTACTTTAGAACTGTCCTTATTAGTGAGTCAAGCAAATGTATGTTCATCAACAATCATTACCCATTAACCAGCAAGTCAAACATAAGGTGGTGAGATAAAATTTGATAGTGAAAGTACTAACTATATACTTAGTTCAATTCCCTCCATATCAAGAATGACAAAAGCATCATTATAATTGACATTCCTCTAAGTGCCAGAGTCCAAATGAAGTTTGAGCAAAAACATACTCAAAATGGTCACCCTGAAAGCTGAGTATTGTGTGGTCTTCATATTTTTAATGTAACTAAGTATTCTCCCCATTAAACTTTCAAGAGCAATATAAAATGGAAAGAAAAAGGTTTTCTTTAAAAATAAGGAACTATTAATATAAATGATCCCATCAACAGGAAGATTTTATTTTTACCAAATTTATGAATCTTTATTTTAAAAGTACTTGTTACCATGTTCACTTTCAAGACACTACACTGAGCAAGGAGCAGCTTTCCTTTAAAAAAAAAAAAAAAAAAAAAAAAAAGGCAACAAACTTTCCTGAAAGGGGGCTTTTACCAACTGTTAATGGAGGTAGGGTTTTTAAAAAATACAGTAATTATAGCCATAAAATAAAATTCAAACCAAATTCTAGAGCAGAAGAAAAGCATATGCAAATTAATGAAAAAACAATAGATTCCTACAAAACATTTTTCACAAAGAATGAATCTTTTTTTTTAAATGGGTACCTAGGTTTTCCAGTCAAATAAATTATCCATCACAGGTCTCTTAACTCAACTGAAAGCAATCAACTTCAAAATTTTATTACACTGCACAGATTGGCTGAAACAAAATATAACTAATGAACATGGTGATGGCTATTAAGAAAACCCACAGAACTCATTCCAAAAAAAAAATTTCCATGTCTCCCTTTTGTTTTCTGGGAACTAAGCAAAGTTCCCCCAAGAATTTGCACAAATAAATGAAAAGAAAAGAAAATCAGTTTAAAACAGATACAGTGCACCTCGAAATTTATTTTCAACACCAAGAACCAAAAGCAACGCATTTAAAGTGGAAGCAATGTGAATCCAAACCAAGTGGGAAAAAAAGTTCCAACTACTTTGTAAAAGCTGTTCCTCACAGCTGAGCAATAATTTTGATTAAATAAAATCATACCAATTTACATTAATTTTTCTATTCTTTTCCAAAAATTCCCTCACTCTCAAAAAAAGTGCATCTAAAACCCAGCAATTCCCGGCTTCAACTTTTCTCATCCCTTTTCAGTCATTTCTTAAAGATACTCCAAGTAGATTTAACTTGTAAGATAAGAAGGGACTTCTACAGTAAACCACTCTGTCACTCACCTGGAAAAAGTATCCAAATTATAAAAATCTGAAATAATTTATTATCAAATTTAGAATTTAAATAAAAACAAGTTTGCTTGCAAAGGCCTTAAAGAAAAGGAAAAGACAGCATGCATTCAAAAACTATAGAGATGAAGACAAATATATTTATCTACACAGGCACTGGCAGACGCAATTTGTTATCTTTACTCATTGTAAGACACACCCAACCCTACGTAACAATTTTTTAATTCACTAATCACTGAGGTACCAATATTCAAGAATGGAAAATTTAATATTGAAAAAATAAAACCTAAAATTGAACCTTTTCCCCACCCCCTCAGAAAAACTATGGCAGGTTTCATGTGAAATGTTAGTATATTCAGAGATTTTTACAATCTACATTGGCTTTTTTTAAGGAACAAAAATCATGTTCCACATCCTGGTTCTGCGATAAAATTATCACTGTGTAAATAATGTCAGCAGACTTTTCAAATGAACAAAGAAATCTTGGCTATCAACCGGCACATCTTGTTGGTACCAAAAGAACTCTTTAAGTTTAAAACAATCTCTTTTAATTCAGAAGAAATGCGCCATGCCAAAGTGCAACAAATATTGTGCGACACTCAAATGAGACACTGACAGATAAGAGCTGCATGGAAATCACTAAATCCACCTGCAAAGCAATTCTGTACAAATTGCATTGCATGCAAAGGTCGATTCTGCATGGTTGGAAAGTTGTTCCTTGATGTCAGTTTCTCAACGCAGCCACAATTTAAGTCGCAGTGCATCAACTCCATTTAAATAGTATCTGAACAGCCTCTTATCTCGAACAAAACCAAGATTTTCATAAAGTTTCAAAGCAGACTTATTCGTTATTTCTGTTTCCAAAACAACCTTCAAAATAAAAAGAGAAAACTAAGTTACAATTTTATATATTTTAAACTAATTTATAATTTCATAATTTGACAAATCACTTATAAACAATATGATCAAATATTTAAGAAAAACAAACTACATTTAATTGTTTTAAAACTGATGGTGAAAACCATAAACATTAATGATATACAGGAGGAATCCAGAAAAAGTATCAGAACTGTAAAAGTTAATTATCTCTCAGGGCAAGGGAAGTGGGAAAACTGGGAACATCTTCTTTTCTATTGATTTTTGTAAAATGTCCATGGACAGAGAAGCCTCGTGGACTACAGTCCATGGGATCGCAGAGTCAGACACAACTGAAAGACTATCACCTTCACTTTGGAATTTTTAGCAATGAGAAATATGTTTTATACTAAAACAATGATGAATTAGTTTCTTATAAAGAAAAGTAGTGTGACAAAAAGATGAAGAAAAGAAAAAAATCAACAATCAAAGGTTTAAGAAAATAAACCAGTACTTGAAACTATTCAAAATGACCTCCAACTCCCACATTCTCATTAATATGTCACTCTTTATCCTGGTGACAACTACTGCATTTATCTAGAGTCAAGACCAGAGTCTGCAAACTGTAGCCCTTTTCAGGCCAAATGTGCCTACTGCCTGTTTTTGTAAAGTTTTATTGAAACACAGCCATGTCCACCGATCTACACAATGGTTTGGGCTGCTTTCTCAATATAGCTGCAGATATGAGAAGTTGGACCAGAGACTTGTGGTCTGCAAAGCCTAAAATATTTACTATCAGGCCCTTTGCAGAGAAAGTTTGCCAAAGCTAGATCAAAGATACCAAAACTTTAGTGTACCTGGAGTACTTGTTAAAACAGACTGTATCTCCACTTGAGTTTCTGAGTAGGTTTGGAGTGGTGCCTAAGGATCTGCATTTTTAAAAAATTGCCAGGTGATGCTGATGCTGCTGGTAAGGGGACTATATTCTGAGAACCACTGTCCATATATTATGGATATCAATATAATATTAACAGAGGAATACAAGTATTAGCTTCTATCTAGGTCTTCTTAACTACTACTGAACCAGTGGCCCTGACAATGAAGAACTGATACTTTGGAATATTATGTGATATTCCTCTACTTGACTTCTACATTCCTCTACCAAAGTATCCTCTATCCCATCCTCCCTATGTATCTTTTACTGACACAGCTCTATTTGTCTTTCTACTGATTCTCAACCTACCTCACTGAGAATCAACACCGTGAGCCACAGTTACTGTTGGGATGTCATAACCCTTCGGTGTTTATAGAGTGGAAAAAAAGGGCAGAGTATAATTAAACAAAGGCCCAAGCAAAAGCCTAGGAATCTCTTCCTGTTCTATCACAAGCTATTTAAAAAAAAAAAAAAAAAAAAAAACTGACAAGAATTCAAGCAACAGCTATGAGAAAAAACTCATCATATCCAAAAAACTCATGACCAACTTCTCTACAATTCTGCACATCAATAACAAGATGTCCATCCATGAATGCCTCAAACCTAAAGCCTAGAAGTCATCTCTGTACCTCATTCCTCTCCACTCCCCTGCATATAATACTCCAAGCACTATTTCAGTTTTATCTCTTAAATCTCTCTCAAGTTGATCCTCTTCTTTCTGTCGCCATTGATAACATTCTAGTCTAAGCTGCCATCAACTATTACCTCCTAGCTTTAAGGTCTCTCATTCTGAGTGATGCTCTTGTTAACCCCCTGCTTAAAACCATTTATTGACTCCCTTTTATCCTCAAGAAAGGGTATATAATCTAATAGTAATCTAAAGAGACCTGAAAGATCCATCAAGATATGGCCTCCACCTACCCTGCTATTAATAACTGGGCTTCCCAGGTGGTGCTTCGGGGCTAGTGGTAAAGAATCCTCCTGCCAATGCATGAGACACAAGAGAGGCAGGTTTGATCCCTGGGTCGGGAAGATCCTCTAGAAGAGGGAATGGCAACCCACTCCAGTATTCTTGCCTGGAAAATTCCAAGGACAGAGGAGCCTGGCAGGCTACAGTCCATGGGGCTGCAAAGAGTCAGACACAACTAACACACACACACACAAGTGTGCTTTAGGTCCCCACTCCTTCTTCACCATTATCAACACTAAATTTGCAGTTTTTAGAACTCACCATTATTTTTCCCACCCTAGACCTTTCACCGGAGAAGGCAATGGCACCCCACTCCAGTACTCTTGCCTGGGAAACCCCATGGACGGAGGAGCCTGGTAGGCTGCAGCCCATGGGGTCGCGAAGAGTCGGACACGACTGAGCGACTGCTTTCACTTTTCACTTTCACGCACTGAAGGAGGAAATGGCAACCCACTCCAGTATTCTTGCCTGGAGAATCCCAGGGATGGCGGAGCCTGGTGCGCTGCCGTCTATGGGGTCGCACAGAGTCGGACACGACTGACGCGACTTAGCAGCAGCAGCAGACCTTTCATATTAGCAGTTTTCTCTGTCTGGAAGAATGCTCTTCCCATTCTCCTCTTCTTGCTTTTGGCTTTAGCATGTCACTTCCATACTGGGTAGAATATCTCTTTCCCTTCAGACTGCCCCACAGCACTCTGCACTGCTCCTCATTCAACTGCCCTGTTGTCCAATGTTTGATGAGCTATGACATCTTTCCCAGCTGGTGAGCTCAACAAAGACAGGGATCATGGGTACCTGATTCACAGCCATTTCCTCTGCACCTAACATACTGCCTGACACATGGAAGGCTCTTAAACATTTGTTAATTATATACATCCTTAGCACTTTTCATTATATTACATATATTACATAAATATGAAACAAACAAAAGTGCTGTCAAGCTTTTAAATGATCAGAGTCCTATAAGAAAAAGTATCACCTGGAGGCAATTACCTATGCAAAAAAACTCATGAAGGCAAATTACACACTAAATCCAAATTCTAAAAAGATCTAAAAACAAGTAATTCATGGTTCAGGATCAAGGGAAAATGTTCCTAAGAAGGCCTTAAATAAAAGTTATATAGCAAGCACACTGGTTTAAGGTGAGAATAAGAAGTCAACAATTTCTCTCTGCTCTTAAATTAAAAGGCTGTAATTTAACAGTGATGTATGCCATCAGTGATGTATGCCATCCTCCATTTGGAACACTTCCGTCTGGACAATGCAATTTACCAATTTTGAAATATTCTCTTGAGTAATTCCTACAATTCTGTTTCAGGCCAGCACCTAATTACAGCTAAAATGTTAAATCAAAACAATTAATATGAGAAGCAATAAAGCTGCAACAACTCCTAACTTAGAACTGATTTCACAGAAATGAAAAGGAGAGTGACAGTTAAAATAAATACTATTTATTGAAGGCTAAGTGCTACATAAAGCATTTCACATGCATTATGTCATATTACATGCATCTGACATAATGTGATTTTCTTCAAGAACCCTATGAAATAAATGTATCTTTAACTTACAAGGGAATGAAACTCAAGGTCACCAGTAGAACAAAAATAGACCCCAGACTGAAACTGTGAACTAGAACTTAATAGTATCCACTTTTCTGTAACTCTGTTTCCAAAAGTAAAACAAAGCAGCAAATGGGAGGGAGATCTAACATAACAAAGGGAATCCAAGTTCATATTCATTAATACTTAGCAATCTAAAATATTCAAAACAGCTGAGGCTAACTATGACTACATAAATACACACTTGAGGTGTAACTTAAGAGCTGAATTCAGGTTTGTTACCATCCTAACAGATTAATAAAATAAAGCCCAATTTATAGCAAAACATTACACAGAGGACTAACACCTTGATGAAAATGAAAAGATTCTCTCAGCACTCTCACATTCTATAAACAAAGAAATCATGTATTATTTGACACAACAGAAAATTCCACAAAAAAGTAACTACTTTGTAACACTTAATTAGTGAGTTTTATAAATACACAAAAAGAGAATTTGGGCTTATATTGAAACTTTTCTATAAAATTATCTAGTCTGTATCATGCAAATACTACATAGGAAGCCAAAGGTTATTTTAATATTAAAGAAACTTGGGCAAGTTGAATTCTACTCAACAGAAAAAAAGGGTTACAGTGAAGTTCTACAGATTCTCTCAGGAACAAACCACCGTCAGGATGAGCCAAACCATTACAGCTTAGAAAGCCTTTTTTAAAACTACCGGCTAGGAGTCCTGGAGGCAGGGCTGAATAAACAATTTTATTCTCTTCATAACACCCCTTTAAGATCACATCCCTTTACCCTCACACTGCAGAGACAAAGAGACAGATTATGAAAAGTTAAATGACCTTCCTACAATCACACAACTATACTGATAAGAAGATGTATCTAGAACCCAGGCTTCTCATATCCAGTTCTTTAACTAGGCCAAACTACTCAACCAAAAATCCTTCTAGTTTAAATAATTCCATTTTACTCTGTTCTTCACCTGGCAGCCTCTGCCTTATAGATAAACTATATGTTTCCAGTGAAAAAACTAAAAATGTTGAACAAATAATTATTGAACACAAAAAACTTAAGTCATCTTGTACATTATCATAAAATGTATGTTATTTTGTTAATATATAACAGGTTTATTATTGGTTACTTAAGTAAATTCAGCCACTGTTGGTGGCAATGTAAACTGCTATAGTCATTATAGAAAAGAGTGTGCCGGTTCCTCAAAAAATTAAAAAAAGAACTATCATACAATTCATCAATCATGATGGCATTATCAAAATTTCTAAAATAAGGAAACAACTTAAACATCCAACAAATGGATAAAGAAAAAGTTGGCTGTATCTTACACACAGACACGCAGAATACTTTTTGGCCTTAAAAACAGAAATCCTGCCAGTGGGACAACCATGGGTGAACCTGGAAGGCATATGGGCATGTATCTTTTACACACACATGGGTGAACCTGGAGAGCATATATCTTATACACACACACACACACACACACACACACACACACACGGGTGAACCTGGAAGGCATATATCTTACACACACACACACACAATACTTTTTGGCCTTAAAAACAGAAACCCTGCCAGTGGGACAACCATGGGTGAACCTGGAGGCCACTGCCCTAAGTGAATTGTCAAAACAAAAAGGCGAATACTTCATAAGCTTGCTTATTTGTTATATGTATAAACTAAAATAGTCAAACTTTATAGAAGAGAGTGTAGGACAGTGGCTGCCAGGGGCTAGGGAAAGGAGGAAATAAGATGTTGGTCAACTAAAAATGTTTTAAAGGTCATACTGCACTCTTAAACTCCATTAAGAAATTTTGATTTCAATATATTTTCCATTTATGAGTTAGTTCTGAGTATTACTATGATGGTAACCATACCATAAATCTAAAAAATTTAAAAGTACATAAAAGTAAATGGCCACATGTGGGTTCATTATTTTAGGTACACAAGAAAATCCATATATATTATTTGTATGTATTCTTATTATTTCCCCTAATGTAAAACCAAACCAAAGAAGCTTGTCCTAGTAGCTACTAAACATATGGCAGTCAGAGCACATAAGTAACCAAATTCAAGCCAGATTAGCAACATAGATAATGCATTTCTTATTTGTGAAGTAATGAATCTACCTGTTTCTTTTTTTTTGATGCTATAACTTTTTAGTCAGCTCCATATATACAGAAAATGAAAAAAATCTTTCCCTAGACTGTTTAAAAATGTCTAATTCTGATATAAACAGTAGGAAAGTCACAGAATGGCAAAATAGAAAGATCTATCAGACCAGAAAGGTAATATTGTAATTTGGGCAAAAGCTTGATTTACATTTCGACTGTGAAATGTACAGATATACATTTCAACTAACCTCAGTTTAATTTACTCTGAATTTATCTTAAAATGACAAGTGGCAACAAAAAGCAACATGACTCAAGGTCATAAATTCTGCAAAGAGAAGGAAAGTAAAAATTGACTGGATGTGTACAGTAAAGCTTCATAGAGATTTCAAAATGTATTTCTCTTAATAGGCTCATAGATTAAAAAATCTAAGAATAAAAAAACAGCAGCACAACCTATGTAGTAGAAAATGTAATTTAAAAGCCTTCCCAAACGTCTTTCTGGTAATTTGTCAAAGTTTCTTAACACTTAAGTTTCTTAACTTTAAGAGAAATGAAGGCTGGCCTAACCTAATGAAAGTAAAATCACAAGTTGGTTATTTTATAGTCATTGTATTCTTGGAAAATTATAGTTTCAAAGTTTTCCTCAGAACAATGAATTATATACAAGACTATTTTTATATAAAATTGCTTTTATCAAAAGGTATTTTAATATGTTATTAACCCTGCAGATATATTTTTATGTGCAAAAAAATTAAGAAAAAGCCAGAAAGCTTAGACAGAAAGACAAGTTAAAAACTAATTACACAAATCAAAATTCAAAAGTTCCCAAAAGAGGTATAGATAAGATGGTGAAGCACAGGACTAATCATTCAACCAATATTTATGAGCCATGTACTCTATGCCAAATGCTGTATACTAAGCATTAAAAATACAGCAGTAAATAAGAAGTGGTATCTCTGCTGTCAGTGGCTAGGGCAGACTCTGAACAAGTAAACGTAAGCACAGTAAGTATTACAGAAAGGGAGGTCAAGAAAACCATGGAAGGTGCAACTGATTCGTCCAAATGGATCAAAGAAAACTTAAAAGAAGTTGTTGATATTTGAGTTGGGTCTTAAAAGACTGATAAGTATTTTAATAAGCAGAGGAAGACCAAGAAACTACTGGGTCTAGCAAATACAAAGTAGTTACACTGGAGTGGAGGAGAAAAAACCAAACCAAACAGGATGAAATGGTAATATAAGGAAGTAGAACCAACAAACACACTACCATCAAAAATTAGAAAGAAAAAGGGGATAGAAGAGTTTGCTGCTTATGTTGTTTAAAACTCAATGGAAGGGAAAGGGAAAGCCTAATAAAGAGTAAACAAGAGTTCTGTCCCTTTCTACAGCAAATTCTTTATCTGGACAATATGGGACACAGATAACCAATCTTTTAAGCCATAGAAGAGTAACCTAAAACAGAAACAGAGCTACTTAAAATGCAAAACTCATACAACAGAAATAAGTTCATGGAACTATTCCCATTTCATTCTAAGACTAAGTAAACCCATTGCTTCAAGAGTAAGAAAAATAAATCAGAATTAGAACCCTAGACCCACAGTGAATAGTTTTACCATAAAATGTATCACTAATTGAGGACCTAACCTTGAAACTACAACAGTATAACCAAAATCTCATCATTCCTCAGAACTTTCAAAGAAAAACTAATACTATTTAAACATCTGATCAGTTAAGATAAAGCATACTACCTATCTCACAGGTAGAACTAGGATAAATCAGAAACAGCTATCCATAAGGAACATTAATACTCCCTCCTTATAACATCTCTGTTCACTGGGAACCACATTACTCAGTAAAGGAACAAAACATGGTCTTTTCATCCCAAAGATTTATCCAAACTGTTGAACAGCTTTTGTGAAGCCCAACTTCTCTTCTTGATGAACCATCTAAGCCAACAGCTATGGTCCATATTAGACCTACATTCATGAAAAAATGTATACTCTATTTTATACTCATATTTTAGTTACCAGTGATGTAAATAATCAGGGTCACAGCACCTATTACTTTTTGAGATTAAAAGCTGTGAATATAAGATCCTTCATCATGTGTGAATTTTCTTATTTGGGGTAAAATAATTAAATATCCGTAAATCCCAGGATGACTTACTTCCCTGTGCTGTCCAATGTCTGTAGGCCTTCTCATACAACCACCATCTAATGGGATCTGTCAGGCTACAAACTACAAAAGTGGACAAGCAGTGTGAGAATGGTAACTTTGTAGTCCATCTGTACTGACATGGAATCCTGTTCATGAGATACTGTTAAGTGAAAAAAGTAGTTATTACAGAATAATAATTAGTGATTCATTTGCATAAAAAAAGTGTGAATATCTGCATTCAAGTGTGCTTAGAAAATGGGAAGATGCAAATTGCAAGATGAATAGTAGCTGTGAGTAGGAAGAATGATGAAGAGTTGAAAAGTGTGGAGATGGGGGGAAAAAGGGACTTTGCATCCCAAATACACACACATATATAAAGGTTAATGATTTGTGTATAAATTCTGTACCAAAAAAACCTACTTAAAAAAAAAAGTAACCAAAATAAGTTACTTAATGGCATCAGTCTGAAAAAAAAAATTACCTAACTTCAAGTACTTTGAGAACTCTCTAAGGCACATTTGCCCTCCAATAAGACAAGACTACTACTCACAAAATTACTAGCACAATACAACTCTGGTATGTCTTAGTCACCACTGTTATATTAAAGATATCCACACTTCCCTAGTTTATACTTATTTCCTTCCACATTATGTAACAGTAAATCTTAATATTCCCAACCATTGCCATGATATATTGAGAACCTACCATATGTAAAGCACAGTGCTGCAGCATACAGAGAAACTACCTGCCATAAGGCTTTACAAACAAGCTGAAGAGAAAAGATGCTTTTATGTTAATATACAGGTATTTCTACATTTAAAAAGTAGTTGTCTTCCCCCCTCCAGCCTTATTATTTAATGCTGAGAGTTTTTTCAAATGTGAAATGTTCTTCATATTGGCTGATAGCTGACCCACAGGGGGAAAAAAATGATTATTTAGAGAGAAACCAAGGCCAATATGCAACTACATTACAATAAGGTTTACAATAAGAACTACCTTAAATGATTTGACTGATAACAAATCAGAGTTCTGAATACCAATTATTAATTGAAAATATCTAAAATTTTACCTTTATATTTTGACACAACAAATTTTAGTTCCGATTATCATCTTAAAATTTGTTCTAGATCAAAGTTCATGTGTTTTTTAAATGGAATATAATTTTCAGCACAAGTTATATTTATATAATAATAGTCTGCAATGAAATTACAGTATGATTTACTTGGGATACATATAAATACCCAGTAGAATATAGCCCAGGACAAAAGGTCTTAAACATTTAGGAAGACTTACCTCATCACAGTCTCCTTCAACCATAGCATATATAGCTTTCTTAACCAAGTTAGTACCTAGAATACAGAGCTGAGTATTAATGAAGTAAAACTGTAATTAGTTTCTTACAGATACCTAAATTATATTATTTCTAATTTACATTATAAATTATAATATTTATAATTCTGAGAGGCCCAACAGAACCTTTGTATAGCAATAAGTTTCCTTTTGAAAGACCTATCTCCTGATACATATCTTTTTCTCAGAGGTAAATGCTATTTTATTCCAAGAAAAAGGTAAGATATGGCCAGAACAACCCAGGAACTCCTTCAGCTGGCAAGAACTCACTGTGTGACGTCTAAGCCAATCTTGCTGAAGACCATACAAGAACTGCTGTGACCAAAAGTGGGCCCAAGATACTGGGTTAGTCCATACAAACCTTATAGTTTGGGCACTATAGTAAGCTTGGGCACACCAGATGGTTTCAGTGCTGTGTCTGTATTCTAGTTTAGAGTAGATATACTTAGTACATTAAAAGGAAAACAAATGCCAGATCTAATTTTAAGAGAAGAAATCCAAATTTTATAGGAACTCCCTTAAGTTTTCCAATCATGTACACAAGCAAGCACCCATTACATGGTCCATACAAAACATGTTTGAGGGCCAAGATGCAATCCTCAAGGCACTGGCTTCTGCCCTCTGAAGTAGCCAGGTAATTTGCCTATCATTTGCCATGAATCCTTATCAGTTCTTGTTAATACATCAAAGACGTGAACTTGGGTTATACAATAAGCCCAATTCATTAAAAATCTTAGTAGCAAACTGTAACACTGTAAGAAAAGTTGGTTAAACCTAACGTATTAAGTAAACCTATTCATAATGACATCTCAAGTCTTAGATTGTGCAAAGCAGTCTTAAATTGAACAGAGCCACTCATAAGAAGTTTAAAAAAGCAAAACTGTAAGTGACAAAACTGCTAGTAATTACATACTGGTGGCTCAGTGGTAAAGAATCTGCCTGCAATGCAGATCTGGGTTCGATCCCTGTGTGGGGAAGATCCCGTGGAGAAGGGAATGGCAACCCACTCTGGTATTCTTGTCTGGAGAATGCCATGGACAGAGGAGCCTGGCAGGCTACAGTCCAAGGGGTTGTAAAGAGTTGAAATTACTGAAGCAACTTAGCACGCAAGCACAGGTGTCAAATCTTATTTCATGAATACTTACTTAGCTTCAGAACATTTCAGAATTTGCCATGTTAAGACAAGTGCTTGTCTACCTGCTCCTCCATTTTTGAACAAAGTCAGTAGGTCCAAGACTCTAGGACAGTGGTTCTTAAGCGGCTGACAACATAGTCACCTGGGGAAATTTCAGCCCTACTTCTAACAGGACAAGTAAGATTCTTAAGGGCAGGGGCCTAAGCATTTGTTTGTAAACCACCCAAATGATTCTAATGACCATTATAAACCATGAGTATAAGACTAACTGAAAATTATTTCCTGAAAATACAGGAAAGGTAGCCCAGGAAGTTTGGGAATAGCAGTAACAAACAATTCTTCCTTCTCCTGGACCTCCCTGAATTGCTAATACAATGTTTGGTGACTAGTATGAAATAATGGTAATTTCTCCATAATGTTGCCTTGATTAAAGACCGCTGAACCCATAACCCAAGTACAGACACCTGCTTGAGCACTGTTATCAAGCACCCTAATAATGCTATTAAAAACTGTAGAACTCAATACAATAAAGTTTGAATGTGATCAAAAAAATGTTTGGAGGTGAAAACTGATCACCTGATAATTGTTAGAAAGATAATCTCTCAAATAATTAAACAGTAATAAAGGAAACAATTCATTTTAAAAACATTTTTAAACTATTTTGAAACAAAAGCAATCAATAGTCTTCTCTCAGCTTCATGCTCATCTCTGCATACTATTTACATTTAAGTCTTCTGCTTCTTAAAAAAAAATGAAAATAGACATTCTTTTTTGTGACATAGTATTTTTCTTACCAATGCCATTTCTCCTGTATTTGGAATCCACGGCTAACATGGCTATATAACCTCTGCGGAACATCTTTTTGTGCATATCCAACTTGCAAACGATGGCACCTACACACTCCTCCCCTACCATGGCCTTAAAAATAAACAAACAGTTACAAAGAATACATTGCCATTAAGTACTGCACAATTACCCAGGGAAAGAGCAACCAACCACTGGTCAGTGTTTTTGGAGGAAGAAGAAATAATGAGAATTTTAGCGAGAGCAATCATAGAAATTTCAGAAATCTAAATCCCAGAACTTCTTCAAACGTTCTAGTTTTAAAATCTTTCAACATTCTTTACAACATGAATTTCTTATGCTCATTATTAAAGCCTATCATTATATAGGGGGAAAATAAATTTCCACATGGTAAACATTCAAGTACTTTAGAGGTGCTTATGATCAATTGCAATAAAGACCTATATGTTTAAGATTTGAGAAAGAGGAGATGTGAAAATAATTTTTTTAAGAAAAAGTCTTTTCATTAGATATTATAGTATGAAACTTATCAACAGAGTACAACAAATTTATATTTAATCATGATGAAGTTTTAGCAAAGGACAGATAGAAGATATTTATACCTGAATAGCAGAGTTAGATTTTGATCAGGAAAATAAAAAACCTAAAAGATTTTCAGGAAAAGGATTGTTTTTAAGGTATTCCCTAGATCCTACTCAAGCAGTTTTGTTATTGAAGAACTATAAAAACTAGATATATGATGGTTTCATTTTTAGGACTCTCCTGACAGTGTGAGTCATTACTATAAAGCTCACAGAATATCTGAAACTCAAACTTTCATATTAAAGTAAAAGCTTAATTTTTACAGAGCTTCCTATTTCAATAAAAATGTACAGTCTTCCAGACAGAGATTATATATTAAATAAAATCTAATCAGCCTCCATTTTCATTAAAATTTCCAGCATCACCACCGAAAACATGCTTTTCCAGCATTCCATCCCTGACAAGAAGTTCCAGTTCAATACTGTATTGTGGTAAACATAAATGGGCAACAGTTCCAACTGTTTAATGTGTCAGACAGAAATACCTTGCTAATTTAAAGAGCCTTTATTTTAATAAAAAGTGAAAGTTTCAAATCATCTCTAAATAAAATTAACTTTTCAGAAATGATTGCAACAAAAACCAGAAATGGGTTTAAAAATAAATCAATAAGCAAAGCCCAATGTATACTTAATACCTCTTTTATCTTGAATTTGTTATGACTTGTTTTTAGTTCATCATTCTGTAAATTGATTAAAAAGCCTTTTTTCTAACTGCGGAGAAATCTTTAGGCACGATAATTCTAATCCATTTCACGCAAACCTAAACTAGGTCAGAAAAATCCTGTGAAGGGATATCAATTTTATTTATTTCTTTTAATTGAAGTACAGTTGATTTATTTAATTGCAGCTGATTTACTTTGAAAGGATATTAAATTCAATGATTCACATTAATTCATTTCTGTTTTATCAACACAATCCAAAATTACAATCCAAATTCAGAGGCCAGTAAACCTCTAAAACTGTTATTCCTATTTTCATTCATGATAAATCAATTTGGTTCTTTCAAAATTCTTTTGTAAAGTAAAATTTTTTTCTGTACTAAGTACTGAAATATATATAAAAGTTGCCTGTTTGAACAGCATTTTCTGACTTGGACATAACTTACTTCAAATATATGTGTGTGTGGTGTCTGTCTGTATATGTCAGAGATGAAATGGTACATTAAAGAAAATTTGGCCTGACCTCATAAGCTAGGGAAAATGGAAAGCTACACAAATCTATGATACAAAATTGTAAGACACTTAGATTTCACAGTTAATAAACCATTCAAAAGAGGAAAAATTAAAACCACTAGCATACAACTAGACAATACTGTCAAACTGGATAGCCATTTCAAACAAATCTTCTTTGTCCTCTGACCAAGAAAGTAATTAGCAAAGTATCATATGAGTTCACTCTTGGGCTAGGTTGATTTCTTACAAATCAAAAATCTGAAGGAAAAAAAAATCAAACTGTAAACATCATTTAAAAATAAAAGCCCAATATATGATACATAGTTATTAGTAAGATGTTGGTACTGAGGAAGGTCAATGCTGTATTTTCTCCTGACAAATTGTTGATGAATATACACACAAAAATCACTAAACTGCATGTCAATTTTTCCAGATAAAAGCTTCTGTATCTACATTTGGAACTCTTGCTATTAAAATGTGTTCAATTTTTTCAAGGATGGAAACTGAAAAATTCCAGGCAAGATTAAAATTTAATTCTAAAAAGTCAAATGCTTATCAATCTATGGAACTTGAAAAACATAAGTTGTGTGAAATAGATTCCCAAATTCCAGAACACCACAAACAGCAAAACAGAAGAAGCTGGAAATTAAAATTTAGAACAAATAACAGAAGTACTATGGAATATCGCTGGTAAGAAGCTCAAAAAGGCACCAACTGAAAAGACCATGAACTAAAGAGACAGAGGTAAATTAGCTAGGAACCAAGTAAATGATAGTGTCTCCTATCTGTACAGTACCATACTTTCACATGTTACAATTATTAGGAAGAATCACTAAAACCCATCATTTTTGTTAGTCAAATATGGTCAAGGATTGGTGATTTTCTAAGGTACAATCTTATATACTCCATTTGATCCAGTAAAGGTTACTTATGGAAACCAGACATTCTGGAGGCTTCTAGTCTCTTGAGATTGATGTTCACAAGGACAACTATTCCTTGGCGAAGCGTAACTTGGGACACAGGATCTTGGCTGAATTAGTCAAGAGTATGTCATTTTTCAAGTTCTTAGTTGTTTCCATAATGAGAGGCCAGGAGACCTGGGTTCTATCTTTATATCTCTGGACATAAAATATCTGGAGACTTGAACATTTCAAGTTTTTCTGGTCTTCCATTTTTTTCATTAAAAAAAAAAGAGGCTGAACTAGATTATATCTGGGATCCTTTATAGTTTTAAAAATGGTATGACTTGAAATAAACATACATTTATATTTGTTTTAAATTAGTTCTCACGAGAAATTCAAAAATTTTAAATTCCAATATAAATGCCCCAGTTCCAAATGGTCTGACTGTTTAACCATTGTTTTATGTTCAATACTTCACTTTCATACTTGCATTAATAAATCTTATAGGTCAACTACTGTGTATATCACTATTTCTAGATATTCAGAATTTAATGTTCAACAAATTAGCTATTAAGGTTTAAAGTTCAATTAGCTGGTGAACTGGGAGGAGTGTATGTATAATCAAACTAAAGTTTACTAATATTCAGTTTATCTGAGTCTAAAATGGCAGACAAATTGAGGTAATACCAGAACTCAAAAGTTGACTATCATACATACACAACTATCTTCTGGAATTAACAAAAATACACATACCATTTCAATTTAAAGTGTAACTAAACTGTATGCTTTTGAGAGTTAACTTACAATCAATCAACAATCTTTAGCATTTATAATGGGATTTGATAATGACATTTATAATAATGTTATGAAGACCATTTTCCCATATTCATTGACACAGACATATCTTAGAACTTCTACTTTGATGCAACAGTTAGAATCCTCTAAGAGTGGCTTTGTAGAATATAAAATAGTTCCCAGCATAAACAAACATACTAAACTGAAGTTTAGCAAAGTAAATGCAGAAAACAGCATAACTACCATTACAACAATACAGAGGTTACATTCTCAGATTACCACCAAGCTATGTAATCAAAAAGATAGATTTTTAAAGAATGGTCAGAGCATTTTACAAGGAATTAACAAGTGAAAGTAAGTCAATTCTAAACAATAAATAATGGTCGTGGCTTTTCCCTTCACATATCATCAAACACTCCTTAAAAGCATGTTGCCTTTCTTCAATAAAATTCAATGGAAACAACATGCTGTGAGCATGATACAAAGCACATACCTGTAGTCAATATTTAAGTGAAAGGTTTCATACAGACTGAAATTGGTCAATATTATTGGGAAACTGTCAGTACTACCAGTACTATGTAAGTTAAAATATATACATATATTCAGCTTGTTTGGTAAGCCAAGTCTTTCTTACTCAGGTATAAGTAAAAAATTTCTGTCAACTATATTTCACACAAGCCAGCATTAGTACTAGCATTTAGACATACCTGTGACCAACTTCTTAAAAAAAAAATTATAGACTAGTAACAATTTCACACTTAGTTTCCTACACTCCCAAAAAAGGTATTTTGCTCAAGTTTCAGGAGTCTTTCAACCACCAGAAAGTGTTAGTATAGCCTTCTGCAACTGTGCAACAGAAAGCAGGCTAGCTACAACTGCTAATCGTCCTGTTGAAGTAAAAGGAAACAATCTCCATAATTACGGAATATGCTTGTGAGATTTAATTCTCCAATGTGGCCACAGCAAGTTTACCGACAATCATGTTCACCAAAACATGTTTATGCATACACTCTTCCCTGATTATGGCTGTAATTGAGAGATTAATAAGGCCTGTATCTGAACAGAACCATGCTCAAATTAAATGACTGCAAAGTGTTTTGAGGATGAGGGAGGATAATTAAAGATGGTTAAACATGATGATAAGCTAGTGTAAACAGGATACGAGACCCCCAACATGTATCATCTTAGCTTACTTCATTTACATCAGTATTAAGTTGACCCGGATCACGAAGTCTTACCTTTCATACTGTTTCATTAAATACCTAGGAGTGTGTACACGCACTTTACATCATGTATCATACTATGAAATGCAGAATACATACATTGACATTCCAGCCCGCACATTCCCTGCCCCGCACGGCCTGGATCTCTGCCGGGTTCACCCGTTTTTCATTCCATCCACTTACCAGGAAGCACAGCTGTGGCCAGTTGTGGATAAAATATCTATAGGTATATATGGAGTAGGGTTCAGACAGATCTTTGGTGATCAGTCTCATGATATCGGGCATTTGTAGCTCGGATTCATATCGGACATAACGTATCGTCCGATCCTCCCCCGGCTCAACCTCCCGGCCTGAGGGGCTCCTTAAACTGCAGCCTGCGGTCAGGGATGAAGCCAACAGCCGCACCTGCTCGTCTTCCTCCTCCTCCTGCTCCGTGCCCTCCGCCAGTCCATTGCGGGCCGCCGCGGGATCGCTCGCCGCCGCTGCCTCTGCCGGGCTGGGGAGCGCAGTTCTTGCATTACTGGGGAGGCAGTGAGGGGGGCTCTCGCCCGAGTGTACCCCGGCTCCTTTTGTTGCAGTCGCTCTGGTGCCCCCGTCGGGGGTGGCCGCCTCGGCCGAGCTCAAAACCTTGCTCTTGAGGGAGGCGGCCGCCCGGAGGTGCCGCAGTTCGGGGTTGATCAATCCGTTGAGCTGCAGCTGCTCCTGCGGCGGCTGAGGGCAGCGGAGGCACGGATGCCCCTTGGCCGCTGCCTCGCCGCCCGCCGGGCTCCCGCCGCAGCCGCCGCCTTCGTGCTCCTCGTCGTCCTCCTCCTCGTCCTCGCTGCAGCAAGCGAGGGCGGCCCCCGCCGAGAAGGGACAGCGGGGCTCGGCCGCCGCCGAGGCCGGAGGTGCTGGTGGTGGGAGGAGGCTGCTAGGCCCAGGCGGTACCTCCGCCATCCTATAGGCGACACAGACCGAGAGGAGAGGCCATGAGACCCGGCGGACGAGCGCGGAGCAGAGGAAGCCGAGAGCGGGGGGCGGCGGGAGTGGGGGGGGGGAACAAAGGCAGAAACCGTCCCTAACAGAGCTGGCCCCCCAATTCCACGCCACCCCCCGCCCCGTCTCTTCAGCGCCGCCCAGCTGCTCAGCCGGCCACCGTCCCCGTCCGCCCGCGCCCATCCGCCAGCCCTGTCACCCGCGGCCCCTCCCCGTCCCCTCCGCGCGGCTCACCCCGCACAGGTCCCCGCCGCCACTGCCGCCACTCCTCTTCCTCAGCCGCCGCCGCCTCCCTCGCCTGCGCGGCTGCCTCCGCCGCCGCCAAGGCTCACACTCAGCCGCCGTCGCCGTAAAGCGCTTTGGCTGTTACCCCGGGTAAAGTTTCCTGGGCCTGGCTTTACGACACTTCCCTGCCTGCCGGCTGCCGGGCCGAGGGAAAGGGGCGTGGAGGGAGGTGACCTGTGGAAGGGAGGAGCGAAGGTGTCTCCCGGGGCCCCGTGGCGGCTGCGTGCTAGTGGGTGCGGCTGTAGGGCCGGGAAGTTATAGAGGGCTTGGGAGTCACCAGCCCTTAACCCACTATCTTCGGCCTTGCGGGCTCCTCGGCCCGCGAACCCTGCAGCTCGGAGCCCGGGAAGGATGGGCCAGACAGGCGCTTCTACGAAGCTGCCGCAAAGCCCGCCCGCTCTGGGCCTACTGCCCCGGCCTTGGACCAGTCTCCTAAAAATGCTTTTCCTCAGCTGTACTACGTTTAACCTTTGCTCTGACCGGGGGTAGGGGGAGGGTTACCCGTGTCCCTTAAAAATGGAGCAATCAGGAGAGAAAAATCCCCGGAAAGGAGAGGAAGTTTAAAACTTTGAACTGTGAAAAATATGGGAATGACTGATGAAACCTGGTTCGTTTGCAACGTGAATTTAGTCTTTGCCTCTTGGAGGCAAGAGAAAGTTGACAGGTAGTCCTTTCCCTCTCTCCTTCTTTATCCCTTTCACCCCGCCCTGGAAGACTGGAAGTAAATGGGATTAACAGGTGTTCGGCAGCTGTAAACACACCCGGGGACGAATTAGAGATGTTGAAAGAGAATGACAGTGGCTAAGAAGCACATTCCTAAACTTGCGAACCGAATTGTGATAGGTGAGAAGCACCGGCCAAGAGGTGTCCTGAACCTGCCCCCGCCCCTCTGCCCGCTCTGCCAAGTGGTCTGCCAGTGCAGACGCAGAGGGAAGAGAACTGCCCCCCGCGCCTGAGCGCGAGGCTCTGCTCTTTCGGCTCTGGTCCACCGCCGCGATGGTTCCTCTGTTCTAAGAGGAGCGCAGGTAGTGTAACGCACCAGCACACGGAGCAAGTTAAGTTTTTTAAGCTGAATCTAGAGCTGGGCACGTGTGCAATAGATGGATGTTTTCAGAGATATAATTCTCTGACTGTAATTTTTGCCATGCGAAGTCACTTCAGTCGTGTCCGACTCTGTGCGACCCCATAGGTGGCAGCCCAGCAGGCTCCGCCGTCCCTGGGATTCTCCAGGCAAGAATACTGGAGTGGGTTGCCATTTCCTTCTCCAATGCATGAGGATGCAGTGTAGCATAGCTGTTAGATAAAATTGTTAGGGCCCCTGTCACTAAAGATGTTAAAGAAAAACTCTCACCTATCTAGAGGGTCAAGAGCTTCCCAGGTGGCTCAGTAGTAAAGAACCCACCTGTCAATGGAGGAGAGGTGGGTTCAATCCCAGGACTGGGAAGATCCACTGGAGAAGGAAGTAGCTGCTGCTGCTGCTGCTGCTAACTCGCTTCAGTCGTGTCCGACTCTGTGCGACCCCATAGACGGCAGACGACCAGGCTCCGCCATCCCTGGGATTCTCCAGGCAAGAGTACTGGAGTGGGGTGCCATTGCCTTCCCCAGAAGGAAATAGCAACCCTCTACAGTATTCTTGCCTGAGAAATCCCATGGACAGAGGGGCCTGGTGGACTACAGTCTGGTAGGAGTCACCAAAGAGATACGACTTAGAGACTAAACAACAACAATCTAGGTCAACCTATAGAGATAATAATAATAATAACATAATGTGTTACATGGGCTAGGCACTGTCCTAAATATATTATGTGTATTTATTAACTGTTTTATAGGTTTTTATAGAAATAGATTTATGGGACTTCCCTGGCGATGCAGTGATTAAGAATCCACCTTCCAACACAGGGGACCTTGCTTCCATTCTTGGTCAGAGAAATAGGATCCCACATGCTAGGGGGCAACTAAGCCCTCCTGCCTCAACTAGAGAGAAGCCCAGGCACCATGATGAAGATCCGGTGTGCCACAACTAAGACCCGACACAGCAAAATAATAAATATGTCTTTTTTAAAAAAGAAATACATATGTGGACAAATAGACATGCAGAAACTTATTTATTTCAGCCTTGTCTATAGTAGGAATGATGGTGGTGGTGGTTCAGTCACTAAGTCGTGTCCGACTCTTGCGACCCCATGGACTGTAGCCTGCCAGGCTCCTCTGGCCATGGGGTTTTCCAGGCAAGAACACTGGAGTGGGTTGCCATTTCCTTCTCCAGGGGATCTTCCCGACCTCAGGATTGAATCCAGGTCTCCTGCACTGCAGGCAGATTCTTTACCAACTGAGTTACCGGGGAATAAATAATTCTAAATCATCTGAGTATCTGTCAGTACAATTCATTCTATATCATTTGAAATAGACTTATATTGGTACTCTTCACGTTACTGTAGCTGCATAGCAAATTACCCCCACAATGTGGTATGAAACAATCATTTATATTGCTCACAGATTCTGTGGGTCAAAAATTCATACAGAGCACAAGAGATGACTTTCTCTGCTCCATTATACACAGAGCCCCAGCCAGAAGAGTTGAAGGCTGAGGACTGGAATCATCTGAAAATTTTTCACTCTCCTGTTGATATTTGATGCTGACTGAAGGCTGCAGGCTGGAGACCTCAGTTTAATTTAATGTAGACCATGTTGTCTCTTAGTATGGACTGGTTTGGGGCTTCCTCACAACCTGATGGCTGGGTTCCAAGGGCAAGTACGCCAAGAGAGAGAGAGACCAAGACCGAGACCGAGCCAGGTGAAAAGCATATTACCTTTTATGACTGAGCCTTAGAAGTTATACAGTGTCAGTCCTACTGCATTCTATCTGTCCAGGTTCTAGAGGAGGGGAAGTAGACCCTACCTCTTGATTGAGGAGAGGCAAAGTTCTTAAAGAGCATGTGGGCATTTTGGGAAATCGCAAGTTGCCACAAGTGCTTACATGGAAAAACCTCCTAAGTTCCATAAGGGTAAATAAATGAGATGAATAATAAGTACATTTTGATCCCATTTATGGGTTTTAAAAAGTGCAATACAAAACGATATTTCCAAATGTAAATATACAATGTTTAAAGATATGTATTTTTCAAACCACATAGTTTCTAAGTATAACCTGGGTGTTCAGCCAAAGAAACAATGATCCATTCAAGTCATGCAGGAAAAAGTGGCCAAAATGGTCTCACCGTTTCCCCAAGACAGATTGAAGTGTCATTTTTGCTGAGAAAACTCTCTCACTCATTAACTGTGGAATATAAGCTTGTCCTTAAAAAGATGTGATTCGATTGTACTGAATGAGTGGCCACAGTGTTCAAATTCTTTCTACCTTTGTAAGTTGTCATTGAGTCTTCTCACACTGGAGGGCTGATTTGATGTTGTTTCTTTCTGAAAGATATTTTCAGAAAGATGAGATTTGTAAAGAACTCCTAGAGGTCAGGAACTGAGTCATTCATTTTGTATTCACTTATCTAACACATAAAAAGGTGACTTATTAAGTTTTTTTACTAAATTATGCTATTCCTTCATTCATTAGTTTAGGATATTGATAATTACAAAGTAAATTCTGGCCTCCTTGCTAATTAATTAATAAGCTAATAAGATTTCTGCTGTCTAAGCTCCAGTTTCTCTGCTTTATATCCCAGTGTTTAAATATCAGTGATGTGCTTCTAAATCAGATGACTTCTCTAGGAAATTTGTCCTTCTACTTAAGAAATCTTTTCTTTTTTACTCGTATTGTTGTTGTTCAGTCACTAAGTCGTGTGTGACTTTCGCAACCCCATGGACTACAGCATACCAGGCTTCCTTCCCAGTCCTTCACTAACTCCTGGAGTTTGTTCAAACTTATGTCCATTGAGTCAGTGATGCCGTCCAACCATCTCATCCTCTGTAGCCCTCTTCTCCTCCTGCCCTCAATCTTGCCCAGCATAAGGGTCTTTCCCAGTGACCTGGCTCTTCGCATCGAGTAGCCAAAGTATTGGAGCTTCAGCTTTAGCATCAGTTTTTCCAATGAATATTCAGGGTTTTTTACTCATGTTTTTGAGCAATATGCTGATATGATAATAGCATTATTTTAGGCAAAGAAATAGAATTAGTTCTATTTATCTAATTCTTCAGGCATATCTGCCTATTTTGACACTCTGAAAAGACAACTATCACTGAATAGGAAGGAATGGTCTTAGAACAGGGGAAGTCTAGAGTGATACTTCTTTATCTGAATAATTGGTATTTTCATTGCCTGGTAATATGCTATGTTGCAATAACCACTTTTTTTTTTCTTACTCTTGTCTTTGCTCTCTTTTGAACAATGAAGGGACACACTTTAATTTTTAGAAGCAAAAACTCCTCATTAAATAAATTAACCAACAGCATTTTCAAAATAGCATCCTAAAGCAGCTTCCTGAAATTAGCTTACAAGGAGATAAGTTCCTTTCTAATTCTTTCTAACAGTAAGACATTTTCCTCTTATTGCCAAGGTTTATAGGGGAGACCTAGCTGTGTTCCTACCTGAAACATAGCTGTGGGAATGAAGATATGAATAATGGAGAGATGCTCTAAGTTCCCTTAACTCAACAGTATGTGTTGAGTTAGGCACACATAGGCACACATACTGAATAATTGAAATATTTGGTTCTTAATCCTACTAATCCTATCTATTATACATAAAGCCATAAATATGAGTGTCCTTAGCTTTGTTTTATCCTAGATGAAAGAAAAGGCATACATCAAATTTGAGGGCTATAGAATTTAATCAAAGGATGGATATTAGTATATTGTTTTACCACATGTAATCCTGGAACAGTGTGAGATTCACAGGTAAAATGCTTTAATTAACAATTTGATTCTTCCCTTTGAACTTGTGGGGGGGGGCGAGTGTTGACAGTCTATTCTTTGATCATCTTTCCATTTGATAACAGTGGTTGGCAATCCCAATTGTAAGCATAGATTTTGTTTGTAGAACTGAGGCCCCAGAAAAACATGAGGAACCAGAGAGCGCTATGGTCAAATGGTCCCCATTTCCATTATTTTCAACTTCACTCTAACTTTCATAACCTGCCCAAAGACATGGACAGGCTGATTCATATATTTCTATTTGAACTGGTGAGAAGTGCTGGGGAGAATTATGTATTTGTACCTACATATTAAAGCCATTGAAAACTCTTGGTTTTCAATTTAGCTATACTCTCAGCACAGCACTTGAGAATTATTTTACCTATCTTCCAGGCTTACTTCATCCAAAAGCGACTATCCTTGACCACTACAGTGCTCCAAGCTTATAAATATGCTCCATCTGGAGACCCGCCCTTTACATCACAGTGAAACTGCTAATCTGCAATAAATAGATAGCCACTGTCTCCAATCAGGTACAAGTTTGCCCTTCAACTGGTTGACTTCCACCTCAGCCCTTCCACTAATCCCTTTCTGGCAAAAGTAACCCATTATGTCCCAGAGGCTAAATCCAATGAACTTTTCTTTTCCACTCTCATCTCACTTGATTCCTCCATGTTGTTTGATTCTGATGTGCTCTACCGAAAGCGCTTCCCTTGGCTTCTGCCGTACCACTCTCCTTTGCTCTCCTTCTCTGAGCATTACTTCTGTTTTTCTTAATGATCGTGGTCTATAATCATAACAGTAGTAGCTAGCGTTTATTGTGGGTCTACCCCATATCAAGTGTGTTATGAGCAGTAGGTGTTCAGTTTTCTCAATAACCCTATGCAGTATAAATAGACCAGAATTGGGTTGTCAGTCTACGTCTGTGTCAATCACTGGAAAGGGGATAGGTTTACTTTGATATCAATTAGGTCTGTTTGAGGCTGAGAGTGAGATGAGCTTCTCCTGATATATATGGCTTGGAGGGTGGGAGGGAGGCATGAAGAAATGTCTATAATTAAAGTGGGTTCAAATCCTGACTCTGCCACTTACTAGCTGTGTAGTCTTGGACAGCTTAATGTCTCTGGACTTCTGATTCCTCTTATTGAACATGGATAATATATTATATGCATCATAGAATTTGAGAAGTGTTAAATGAATTAATATATGCAAAATGTTAGACAAGTATAATACAAAGCACATAATAAGCCCTCTGTAACGTTTAGCCAGTCTTCATCGCACCCTTCTATCCTCAGCACTTCTGCCACGGGCTATCCTAGTAATGCAAACTGACTGTCAGTGTCCTGCATAAACCTCTTCAGTGACTCTCCACTGCCTAATAATTGAATCCAAATTTTAGGTTGGTGCTTTGGCCACAAATAACAGAAAAACAAGCTCAATCTAGCTTTTAAATAATTAAGTGAATTATATCATGTAAAAGAAATCAGAGGTAGGGTGAAGTTCAGGGTTAGTTGGTTCAGTAATATTATTGAAAATATAGGTCTTTCCCTCTCTCTGCCATTCAGAGAGTCGGCTCCATCCTAAAGCTAGTTGGAAGAGATACTTAGGTCATCACAGGGACTGAGTCTGTGAAACTAGTCCAGGAAAGGTAACTTATTTTGTAGACTTTGTTTGAATATTGCATTAAAACACAAACTATGTGAAATAAAATGCTTGTTTTGTTACTTTTTTTTTTCCAAATGAGGAAGTATAGAAATGATCACGGCATTGAAAAGCCAGACTTAGAAAGCACAAAAGCATAATGCTAACAACAGTGTCTGGGGTGAGTAGATCTCTAGTCTTAATATATTTTGGCTTATTACTCATCTTAATATGTGTACAAGACTGTGAAACCTAAAATGCAGTCATCGTAAGGATATAAAAAGAATATAGTGACCAAGACATTTGTAATGTTATTGATATATTTATACACTGTAATGGAAGTCTCTGAGTAATCTCACAGCTGCTCCTCAGAGTTCCCAGAGGAGAAACCTTTGAAGTTCAGGGAGTGGCTAATGGCTTCTTTGATCCTCTTAGTCTTTTTGCACTTCAGGGAGCTTTGGAGGAGGGCAGTTTTGCTTATCACTGGACCTATTGTTAAAGCAAAGGAAAAAGGAACTTCCTAGATCTATTGAGATAGGTAGTGCAGGTGAGGGATTTTCCCAGACGAGCAGTCTAAACTGCTGCTTATGCCTGAGTATTTTCAAGAGGTAATTCTGTCCAAGTTAGCCTCTTGCCTAATCCACTTCAAGTAACTATACACTTAGTTGATTGCATCTAGCCTATCCTTTAATCTTGCTTTAAAATGTCATTTTATTTGTGCTTGACCTAATAATATGTGTATTAATTTACTTTCTAAGTAAATATTCTTTAATAAAATTGCTTTGCCTTGAGAAATATGGGAAATTTTGAACATAAAGATATTTGAGAAGTCAAATTTAAGATTATAATTTTGTAGTATCTTTTCATAGCATCTGCATTAAAGGTCATTGCCTTATTAAATCTATCCAGTATAAAATATTTTTAAGTACATCTGTGATACATGAAAAATATTCATGCGGACCCTTTAGTCTTAAAACTGATTTTGAAATAACAGCCTACACATAAAGAAATTCATTTTATTATAGAGACTTTTGTTAACCCTTAGTGTTTTGATGAAAGTAATACATGCTTATTCTGAGAGAAATCCTGAAAAGTACAAGGAAGAAAAGTATTTTACATGCGATGACCATCAGAAATAATCACAGTTTAGATTTCAATGTATTTCCTTTCAAATTTTTATTATGTAAATACAGTATATACTCTGTAAATTTCTTTTTGTATGAGAGAGATTAGCTTGTTCTGTACATATAGTTTGTGTACTTCGTAAAGAAAATTAATATTATATCTTCCCCATGTCTTTAAAGACTATGTATAACTATTTTACAAATCATAATTTGCTCCTCTATAGTTGAATGAAGAGATCTTTTTTTCTTAATAATTAGAACCGATTGGCCAATGTATCAGAGTGTGTTTTTTCCCGTGAAGTGGAGTGAAAGTCGCTCAGTTATGTTCGACTCCTTGTGACCCCATGGCCTATACAGTCCATGGAATTCTGTAGGCCTGAATACTGGAGTGGGCAGCCTTTCCCTTCTCCAGGGGATCTTCCCAACCCAGGAATCGAACCCAGGTCTCCATCATTGCAGGCAGATTCTTTACCAGCTGAGCCACAAGGGCTTGAAAATTTAATTTGAAAAATCTCTTAAAGCTTATGTGCACGCACACATGTATCTGTTAAGTGAGGACAAAATGCAGGACCGAAGTGCTGAGTGAAGAACTCCCAGCATCCTCAGGGCCACCACCATCGCCCGTGTCCTCTTCAATTTGATGTGCACTTGCATCAGTTAATGTACCTCTTTAAAGAAAGTTTGGACAAGTTGAATGTAATTAGGCTATTTCACTTATTCATCCACTTATTCATTCATTCAGTAAATATTTATCTTTCCTCAATTAGGCATTATAGTATCAAAGTGAACAGGGCAGACCCAGCCCTGGCTGTCACAGAGCCTGCAGTCCAGATGAGAAGGACAATTAAACCAGATAATTTAATAATATATGGAAAGGACTTTGACAGAGAAAGCAGTGATTATGATAGGAGCACATAGTGGGGACAGCCAAGTTTTCCCAATGAAAGCGACATTTAACCAGAGACTTGAAAAGTAAGCAAGAGTTAGCTTTGCAGTAGAGACCGGCTGGGTCCAACCTGAGAGGAGACCTGAGAAAAAACTTAGTGAAGGTGAGAATGCCTGGAATGTGGAGTGGAAGCTGAAGAGGAGGTGAGAGATGTAAGCCCAAGACAAATGATAAAGGGCCTTGTCAGCCACCATAAGGAGTTTAGAGTTTATCCTTAGGGACACTGGGAATCTGTTGAAGGTTTGCTCTTTGAAAAGATTACTCTCGCTGCAGTCTGGAAAACTGTTGCAGGACTGCAGGTGGGAAGACCAGGTCTTTAGCTCCAGTCTAGCTGAGAAGTTCCTACATGAAGCCTGGAAGTAAAATTCTGTAGCTATCCTTCTTTTCATTCATCCATTCATCACATTTTGCCTCTGACCCTTTTCAACCAACCTAGCCAGGTAGCGCTAGTGGTAAAGAGCCTGCCTGCCAATGCAGGAGACATAAGAGAAGCAGGTTCAATCCCTGGGTCAGGAAGATCCCTTGGAGGAGAGCATGGCAACCCACTCCAATATTCTTGCCTGGAGAATCTCATGGACAGAGGAGCCTGCCGAGTTACTGTCCATAGGGTCACAAAGAGTCAGACATGACTGAAGCAACTTAGCACACAGCACACATTTAACACTTAATAAGTGATTGTTGTTTTGTTTGTTCTTTCATGTGTTTGGAGAAGGAATTCATCACCAGGCTCTATTTCTCTTTTCTTTCAAAGGATGGAGTGTTAGGAGAGAAAGTATCCGTCCTAAGAACTTTCCCCACTCTTTCAGTGATCTAGGCACCCCTCCACTTTTCTTCAGTGGCTCAGCTGGCTACATCCTGTGCTAGTTGCTGAAGTCTTGGTTTCCTGTAGAAAAGCTTTCTGAGCTTATACAGAAAGCTCCAAAAATTCCTGATCTATATAAAGAAGGCAGTACCTCATTCTGCTGATATTTGGAACACAGGGACATTCCCTGTTATAACAGTAATACAGTATTCAACATAAAAATATGGTAAAATACAGAAAAGTGAAAAAATATAGAAAAAGCTACTATAGTGCTACCCCCAAATGACAACCACCATTATTAATAATATTTTAAGGAATTTCATTTTAGTCTTTGTTTAGTTTTGGGAGAACTGCTTTTAGATGATTGTGATACACACACACACACACACGTTTATATCCTGAATTTTTAACATCATAACAAAAAGTTATTTTAAATATTGCATTAATTTTAATTGTTGCAAAAAATTCTTCTGTGTCATTATATTCCACTCTAATTCAACACACAGCCATGTTTGTGTATGTTTAGGCGCTCAGTTGTGTCCAACTCTTTATAGCCCTATGGACTGTAGCCTGCCAGGCTCCTCTGTCCATGGGGATTCTCCAGGCACAAATTCTGGAGTGGGTTGCATGCCCTCTTCCAGGGGATCTTCCGAACCCTGGGATCAAACCCACATCTCCCTTGTTGCAGGCAGATTCTTTATCGTCTGAGCCACCACGGAGGCCCAAGAATACTGGAGTGGGAGATTCCTTAAAAAACTGGGAATAGAACTGCCATATGACCCAGCAATCCCACTGCTGGGCATACACACCGAGGAAACCAGAATTGAAAGAGACACGTGTACCCCAATGTTCATCGCAGCACCGTTTACAATAGCCAGGACATGGAAGTAACCTAGATGTCCATCAGCAGACGAATGGATAAGGAAGCTGTGGTACATATACACAATGGAATATTACTCAGCCATTAAAAAAATACATTTGAATCGGTTCTATTGAGATGGATGAAACTGGAACCCATTATACAGAGTGAAGTAAGCCAGAAAGAAAAGCACCAATACAGTATACTAATGCATATATATGGAATTTGAAAGATGGTAACGATAACCCTATATGTGAGACAGAATAAGAGACTCAAATGCATAGAACAGTCTTATGGGCTCTGAGGGAGAAGGAGAGGGTGGGACATTCTGGGACAATAGCATTGAAACATGTATATTCTCATATGTGAAACAGAACACCATTCCATGTTCGATGCATGAGACAAATGCTCAGGGCTAGGGCAATGGGATGACCCAGAGGGATGGGATGGGGAGGGAGGTGGGAGGGGGGTTCAGGATGGGGAACACAAGTAAACCCATGGCTGATTCATGTCAGTGTATGGCAAAAACTACTACAATATTGTAAAGTAATTAGCCCCCAACTAAAATAAATAAATTTATTAAAAAAAAAAAAAAAAGAATACTGGAGTGGGTAGCCTATCCCTTCTCCAGGGGATCTTCCCAACCCAGGAACTAAACCGGAGTCTCCTGCATTGTAGGCAGATTCTTTACCAGCTGAGCCACCAGGGTAGCCCACAGCCATATTTAGATTGTTACCTATGTTAGCACTTCAAATAATTCTATGATAAGTGTTACTGGCATTAAATTTTGGGGTACTTAAGTTTGTGCTTTTGAGACCAATTTCTAGGAGCAAATCTGATAAACATTTTTTTAACTTACGCTACCAATTTGACTTAACAAACAAGGAGTGTACCAAATTTACATTTCAACGTACTAGAGTATCTGTTAATTAAGCAACTTTTAAAAGAAAATTGCTAACATAAAGGAAAAAAATTTTCAAAATATTTAAAAATTATAATACTTTTATGTACCCACGATAGCTAAGTATCTAAAAGGAGAAACTGACTACAAGGATATTGTGCCAGACCTATACTAACTGGTTGCATTTTCCATAACTTGGTAAAGTGGGTAGTTAATATCAGAGTTTTGGAATTTCTTGACATAATTCTAAATTTTTCTTTATGTAATTAATTCTGCTTAACTCTACGTTTTCTTAACTTTAGGCCATAGTATTTTATAGATTAATTCAGAGATTTAAAGGAATAGAATGTGCCACAAACCATAGCATAACATTGATTTCTTCTCTATATAGTTTTGAACATACAGTTTTGATGTTCATTTAATACTCAGTTAATTTTAGATTGAAAAGTTACAAGTTGAATATTAAATTGATAAAAAATGATAATAACTTAACTAGAGAAAACACAAGAGGGCAATCTTGTACAACAATAAAATGTGCATATGATAGAAGAAATAATTCAACATTTTTAATTGTGATTTTTTCCAATTGACATTTGAAATCTTGTCAATGTGTATTATCTTTTTATTAAGTGATGGAAGTGTGGCTTTGAAAAGAAATTTAGTATCAGCAACCATAAAATAAATTCTGCATGTATTTCAAGTCTATTTGTTAATCCTGAAAAGAAGTGAATCTGTTTTCCATTGTTGGAACCATATGGCCTGGTTTCAGTTGATAAGAAAGCAAGGAAATAGATCTACTTAAAAGAAACACTGAAAATATTTTCTCCTGGATTCACTCTTTTTTATATATATATATATATATATATATATATATATATATATATATATATTTGTGTCTCAAAATGGAAATTGTTTTTTATTTTTTCTGGTATCTTTTTTTGATTAGTAATATGATCCATTAAATCTCATTGAAAAGGCTACTTTTAAAAATAAAAAAAAATTAATGAATTGCTAAAGGCAGGACTTGGTCTAATGATTATATTTGAAAACATGTATGGCCTTTTATGAATTTTAATTTCCTGACACTTAAACAGGACTGTAATTTTGGTTAACTCACTATACCCTGAAAATTAAGGGCATGAGAAAATAAGAGGTTTAAGGCAGTTGCATGCAATTTTGTAGGAGCTAATTCTCAGAGATCTTAGTTTCATCTATAAAACAAACACAGAGATAATATCTGTGGTGCTCTTACTTCTCCACGCAAACTAATTTAGTGTTTAGAATGCCAAATGGGATTTTTAAAAAAAGGGGAATAGAAATAGGTATTTTTCTGAGCATACTGGTGGGAGCAAGGCTTCAGAATTCTGTGATCAAGTACCTGGTACTTAGAAATGCAATATAGCAATAGTTAATCATGTGGAATTTGAATCCTTAGTTTCTGCTACATATTACCTGTGTGACTTTGGGCAAGTTTTTAACCTCTCTGTGCCTTATGTTCCTTTTCTGTATAATGCAGTTATTGTGGTATGCAGTATCTGGTACAAAGTAAACTTTATATAAGTATTTGCTGTTATACAAGAGTGCCTAGGAAAATCTCTAATGGAAATAAGAATGCAGATATCAGAATATGAAATATAGGCAGGAACTCAGCTGGCCATACAAAAGAGGGTCCTCAGGAAAAAGAAAAATTTGAAGAGGAAAAATTCATTTTATAACCATTTCTCAAGCTACCCTCGGTTAAGGGTTTTCTGCAGTTCCCAGGGAGAAGGAATCCAAAATTAACAGCAGGAACTTAATCCAATGAGTCTGCTCTTTGCATTGGGTGGTCAAAGTACTGGAGCTTCAGCTTCAGCAAGAGTCCTTCCAATGAATATTGGACTCAATGGTCATGAATTTGAGCAAACTGCGGGAGATAGTGGAGGACAGAGGAGCCTGGCTTGCTATGGTCCTGCTGCTAAGTCGCTTCAGTCGTGTCCGACTCTGTGCGATATACCATAGATGGCAGCCCACGAGGCTCCGCCCCCCCTGGGATTTTCCAGGCAAGAATACTGGAGTGGGTTGCCATTTCCTTCTCCAGTGCATGAAAGGGAAAAGTGAAAGTGAAGTCGCTCAATCGTGTCTGACTCTTGGCGACCCCATGGACTATAGCCTACCAGGCTCCTCCGTCCATGGAATTTTCCAGGCAAGAGTACTGGAGTGGGGTGCTATTGCCTTCTCCGTGCTATGGTCCATGGGGTCACAAAGAATCAGACACAACTTAGCAACTGAAGAACAAGAAAAACAACTTACTGAATGCTACAGGAGTTTTGTTCATTTTACCATGTAGAAAACTATACCTGCTTCTAATTCCAATATGAGGAATGGTGAGTCATTCTAGAGTACTTTAAGGAGTACCATTAAGGAGTCCTCATGGTCTAGTATTGACAGAATCTGAACTGATGAGTATTATTTGAACGATAGTGTTAGGATATGGGCTTTCCAAGAGGGCAAATAAGATACATAGCCGCTTATAGAAGTTGCATAGCAAAGCTTATTTCTGCCGCATGTATCATGACTTGCAGTGGAGGATAGTTCACTTAGGTCACTTTCATAGTTAGGAAATACTTTTTGCGGGGGTAAAAAACCCTGAAACTGGAAACCTAAGACATACCAGTTCTATTCCTACAGCTGCCGTTGCTCTGTTCTGAGAACAGGCAAGTGATTCCCCATGATTCTGTTTGTTCTCTGGGTGACTTTCTCATCCCCATTATCATGGTTTCTAAATTGTTTGAAAAATCCAAGTAGAAATGTAAATGAGTCGTTATGAAAATTATTAACAATATTATACTTGTGCTTTGCATTATTCCATTTATATTTTAGGTACCACTTCAGAGTGGTTAAAATCTTGCAATATCTTTGTAGGAAGAAATGATTATAGTAACTTAAGCGCTTGTGCACATTTCTGAGATCATTTTGGAAAACCAATGAAAATTTCTATCATATCCTTGTGGTACTTGAGCGGTTCTGAGCACTGTTGGGGTATGAATGGCTCCCAGTGTGCTGGAAAGATTTTCCAGGAAAGGCTGACTTTGTTATAAGGTAAATTGGTGAATTGCCTAAAGTCTACAGTTTTAACTTTCCAAGTTCTAGCATTTAACTTCTAGGTTCTGGTCTGAGTGGAGCAGGCCAACCAAATTTATAAGAAACTGATGTATAAGTGCAGCAAGCACTGTGCAAAAGATAAACATAATCCCCATTCTCATTGATCTTAAGGGATAAAAAGAATAAACAAATAAATGTACAACTTATTAGTAAATCAAAAACTCTGAGTAAAAAAGCCTTCAGAGTTATGGAGCCCATGACAGGGAGTGCTCCTCAAGTAGATCTTGAGGAAAGAGTTTTTTAAAGTTTACAATTTGGCCTTTTGTTTATTTAGTTAAATATGTGTTATCTTACTGTAATAATTTGCTGTGACTGTCTCCACAATGCATGTATCTGTTCCATAGATTTGTAATTTACAGTTTGCTTATCAAGGTTCTCCAACTTCAAACTGCATCTTCAATTTATGCTTTTTCCATACTTTCATACAAGCCATTCCCAACTGTTGACACATTCTTTCTTTAAATATTGCAATACTACAGATCAAGTTGTATGAAAATAAAGAGTTCTTACAGGCTCAGAGACTTGTCTTTCACTGTGTATTAATACTATTAGTCCAAGCATCTGAATTTTTGGGTTCTTTAGTGCCACAGTATGAACACTCAAGGCAAAAACAAAATAAACCATTCCAAAGTTAATATATGCTCTTATCAAAATTCCGTACCTCAGAAGTAGCAGGAAATAGCCATCCAGTCATGGTATAAAAATTCATAGCAACATTATTCATAAAAGCTACAAAGTAGGAACAACCCAAATATCTATCAACAGATAAATGGATAAACAAATATGGTATACATACATACAAGGGAATATTATTCAGCTTTAAAAAAGGAATAAAGTTCTGACACATGGAAACAACATGAATGAATCTCAAAGACATTATGCTAAGTGAAATAAGCCAGACACAAAAGGGAAAGTATTGTATAATTCCAATTATATGAGGTTCCTAGAATAGCCAAACTCATAGAGAAAGTAGACTATAAGTTTCCAGGGGCTGAGGGGAGTATGAATGGGGATAATTTAATGAGTACACAGTGTATGTTTGGGATAATGAAAAAATTCTGGAAATGGATAATGTTGATAATTACACAATATTGTGAATGTAGTTAATGCCACTTATACAGTTAATGATAAATTTTACATAATGTATGTCTTACCATAATAAAAAAAAATGCAAAAACAAAGCAAAACCGGAGACTATGTGAAACATGAAGGGAAAATACTGTCATCTGTGCAGGTTCTGTCACCATGAAACACCTCATGCTTTGTCTATCAGTACTGTTTCTTTTATAATGCTAAAACATTTTAAAAAATCCTTTCTTAATTTTCTCTTTCAGCACTCAATCTTTTCACTCCTATTCAGTTCAGTTCAGTTGCTCAGTCATGTCCAACTCTTTGCGACCCCATGGACTGCAGCACCCTGGGCTCCCATATCCATCACCAATTCCCAGAGCTTGCTCAACCCATGTCCATAGACTCAGTGATGCCATCCAACCATCTCATCCTCTGTCATCCCCTTTTCCTCCTGCCTTCAATCTTTCTCAGCATCAGGGTCTTTTCCAATGAGTCAGTTCTTTGCATCAGGTGGCCAAAGTATTGGAATTTTACCTTCAGCATCAGTCCTTCCAATGAATATTCAGGACTGACTGGTTTAGGATTGACTTTAGGATTGACTGGTTTGATCTCCCTGAAGTGCAAGGGACTCTCAAGAGTCTTCTCCAACACCACAGTTCAAAAGCATCAATTCTTCGGTGCTCAGCTTTTTTATAGTCCAACTCTCACATCCATACACGACTACTGGAAAAACCATAGCTTTTTTCACCCCTGTTAGCTACCTTATAGTTGTTTTATTCTGTCACCCACAGTATTTTTTGCATGTAAATAATATTGCTATTAGACTTCCCTGGTGGCTCAGACGGTAAAGCGTCTGCCTACAACATGGGAGACCCAAGTTCAATTCCTGGGTCAGGAAGATCCTCTGGAGAAGGAAATGGCAACCCACTCCAGTATTCTTGCCTGGAAAATCCCATGGATGGAGGAGCCTGGTAGGCTACAGTCCATGGGGTCGCAAAGAGTCGGACACGACTGAGCGACCAAACAAACAAACAAAACAATATTGCTATTATCATTGAAAGTGAAAGTCTCAGTCATGTCCAACTCTTTGCAACCCCATGGACTGTACAGTTCATGGAGTTCTTCAGGCCACAATACTAGTGTGGGTAGCTATTCCCTTCTCCAGAGGATGTTTCCATCCCAGGGATTGAACCCAGGTCTCCTACATTGCAGGTGGATTCTTCACTATCATCATTATTATTGATTTTTGGATTGCATTCACTATTCTGGTGTCCTACTTATATTCAGGGTTTGATGTAGCCACCGTTAGCCTGTAAAAATATGGGTTACAAGGACAGTATGACAGAATCATGCTGATGACAGTATAATAATTTTGTATGATTCTGTAAGGTGGGTTTATTTCTCTCCCTTGGCTCTTGTCTCATCATAACAAAGATTTGGAATGATGGACTAATTACAACTCAGGCAGGATTTCTCAGCTCCTGTCCCATCATAGCAAGGATTCAAAACAACAGACTGGTTACAACTCAGTTACTGCTCAAACAGACAGATCTTTTCTTAAACAGATGGTACACTCCCAAGATGTGCGAGCAGGGTGACCCCAGAGAAGTAGCAACAATCACTCTTTGCTTCCCTTTTTATGTGTTCAGCTCCTCCTCTTGCTTCTGCCATGTGCAAAATAGGGTTTGTACCCACCACCAGTCAGAAAAGGGAATGCAAATAGGCATACCCTCAAGGCCGATTGACAGTTGCAAGGTATATAGCAACAGGCTCTATTGCACATGTCTTTCCCATAATTCAGTCTGTTGTAATCAGACGTTATGTATATATAGAATATTGATAAAGCCTTAATGGGCTCCTGGCTGCCTAAGATTACTAGAGGACACAACTGTGCATCAAGTGCACATGTGCCAGTTGGAGAATCCCCTGTGGTTAGTTTGCATTCAGTGTGTCCCTAGGGCACATGTGCAGGAGTTGAAAAAGTCTCTGTGGTTATTTTTGTAGCATATCTGTGAGTTCTCCTGGGCGTGTCTGGGATGGGGTTTAAAGATCACCTTGCATCCTTTTTGGCTAGGCCATCCCTTGTTGCTCATGCCTAACTTCCTACCTAACCATTCTATTGAGACTTCTTTCTTAGTATGCCTACACTATCAGGTGAATTGCAGCTTCACATCTAATTTGTGCTCCTTAGGAAGGACATGGGCTCTGGTTGATCTAAAGAGAAAGCCTGGAATAGGATAAAGTCCACAAAGAGAAACTACAGGACTGAAGATGGTCCCTTCAGTTTGAGAAAGCACTTTTTACAAAATTATTGGAAATGTATGCCAAACCTTCTTCTTCTAACACCTACTTTGTCTTGCAGAAATATTTTAATCACCACAAGCACGCTTACTGTGCTATGTATTGGGAACAGGGCAAACTAGTTTTGATTAATTGATTTTATGAATTTCAAAATCAGCTAAGTCTCTTAAAGAACTTACTTTATGATTTAAAAGGAGCTTAAGAAAATACACTCCTATTCTTGAAATAATGAAGATTCTTTACAGATATTTTTATTTAAAATTATCAAATAAAATATTTTCATATAAAAATTCAACAAGAAAAGCAAATTGAAAATAAATAAGAAAGTTTGCCACTGAGCCCTGTTGCAGACAATACCTCTCTTCTGATATAATCAGTATTAGAGGTATATCTAATACATACACATGAAATAAATAGCATAATAAATAAAATATGTTATGAATACAAACAAAAGGCAGTATTCTACAATTTGGTGTTTCACTCATTTCTTTTTTTCTTACTTTAACAGTAAAGTTATTTCTGCTTTTGTTTATTTATTTTTTATTAATATATATTTGCTGTATAATATTATATAACTTACAGGTGTACAATATAGTGATTCATAATTTTAAAGGTTATACTCCATTTATGGTTGTATAAAATACGGGCTATATTCCTCATGCTGTTCAATATATACTCGTAGCTTATTTTATACCTAATAGTTTGTACCTCTCAATTCCCTCGTCCCCCTCCCTCTCCTCTCTCCCCACTTATAACCACTCATTTGTTCCCTTTATCTGTTAGTCTGCTTCTTTGTGGCTATAGTCACTAGTTTGTTGTGATTTGACATTTCACATATAAGTGATATCATACAGTATTTGTTTTTTTCTGTCTTGTTTCGCTTAGCATAATGTCCAAGTCCATCCATGTTGCTGTGAATAGCAAAATTCAATAATTTTTTATGGCTGAGTTGTATTCCATTCTATTTAGTACCACGTCTTCTTTATCCATTCATCTGTTGATGGACACTTAGGTTGCTCCCATATCTTGACAATTGTAAATAATGCTGCTGTGAACTTGAGGTACATGTATCTTTAGGAATTAGTGGTTTTGGCTTTTTGGATATACACTGGGGAGTGGAACTGCTGGGTCATATGGTAGCTCTATTTTTAGTTTTTTTTGAGAAACCTCCATACTGTTCTCCACAGTGGCTATACCAATTTGCCCACCACAGGGTGCAAGGATTCCCTTTTTTCCACATTCTGGCCAACATTTGTATTATGTTCTTTTTGATGATAGCCATTCTAAAAGGTGTGAGGTAATGTCTCAAGGGGCTTTGATTTGCATTTCCCTGATGATCAGCAATGTTGAACATCTTTTCATGTGCCTATTGGCTGTCTGCATATCCTCTCTGGAAAATATCTATTCATTTCTTCTGCCTACATTTTAATTGGACTTATTTTTTTTTTGATGCTGAGTTGTATGAGACGTTTATAAATGTTGGATATTAACCCCTTATCAGACATATCATTTGCAAATATTTTCTCCCATTCAGTTGATTGTCTTATCATTTTTTCAATACTGTCCTTGCTGTTTAGTTTAATTTTAATTGTTAAAATTTAATTTCAAGTTTAATTAGGTCCCATTTACTCATTTATTTCTTAAAATGTTAAGAAAAAACAGATTATTACTTATATTTGATTTGTAAATATTGCCTCTTCTTTTTTCATCCATGAGATAAATACAAACCTTGGAAAAGATCCAAAGTGGAAAAAATGATCTTGTTTATGTCTGTCTCCTGTATCTCACTGCAAGGTCTTTCAGGCCAGGAACTGTGTCTGCCTAATCTTTATAGCCTCAGAAAGTAACACAATACTTGGCACAAAATAAATGCTCAATAAATGCTTGTTCAGTATTATTCATTCAACTGAGAAGTATTTATTATCTTCAGTTGGTGCAATATGGTCCCAAGATGTACATCATAGACTGTAATACATTGTTGGTACAATACATGAACCTGTCCTAAGATATGTAATCATGTATAAGTCCATTCTGTATATATATTTTAGTATAGAGTAAATTCTGGATAGACTCATCAAATTGTTACCTTGATGTTTGGCTGGTAGAAATAAGAATATTTATTTTTGTCTTTATTTTCTAATTTTTTAATAATTATGTTTTGCTTTTGTAATAAAATTGTGAAACATTTTGAATGTCTGATTCTAAATAGCTACTCACGTGCACTTCCAAATTATAAATTTTAACAGGTATGAAGTTGAAGTTAATTAAATCATGTTAGGTGAATCATTTATTTAAGCACAATGAGTCTGATATCACCAAATAGTATTTTATGTACATATTTATTTTTTAAAAAATTTTAACTTGTGCCTAGAGAAAAAAGTTTTAATTCTGAGGTATTTTATGTATATGTTTAATACTCTAGATTATTTCTAAGAAAATGTTTAAAATTGGAAATAATTATACTAATAAAACTTATAATAGTACAAAAAGAGTATAAAGTGATTTTCGTCTGAGACTTCCAGTCTTTTTTCCCAAAGACAGCTACAGTTGTTGGTTCTTACATACCATTACAAAAATCACCAGATGATACATAAGCATATGTATGTATCTATACATTCTTACGAGATGATTGGATAGCATCACTGACTCAATGGACATGAGACTGAGCGAATTCTGGGTGATTAAGGACAGAGAAGCATGGCGTGCTACATTCCATGGGGTTGCAAAGAGTTGGACAATACTTAGTGACTGAATAACAACAATATACATTCTTATAGAGAAATAGAAGCACCCTATATTTAGCATGGTATATTTTTATTTACTTTGTCATGATAATATGTATTAGAGATCTTTTCCTTCTATCTCATGTAGTTCTCGGAGAAGGCAATGGCACCCCACTCCAGTACTTTTGCCTGGAAACTCCCATGGACAGAGGAGCCTGGCAGGCTGCAGTCCATGGGGTCGCTAAGAGTCAGACACGACTGAGCGACTTCACTTTCACTTTTCACTTTCATGCATTGGAGAAGGAAATGGCAACCCACTCCAGTATTCTTGCCTGGAGAATCCCAGGGACGGGGAGCCTGGTGGGCTGCTGTCTATGGAGTCGCATAGAATTGGACACGACTGAAGCGACTTAGCAGCAGCAGCAGCATGTAGTTCTACTCCATTCTTACTTTGGACTACTTAATAACCTATTTTATGGATGAACAATAATTTGTTCAAATTACCCTCAAAAGTTGTACTAATTTGTAGCCTCACTAATCATGTATGAGAATTCAGGTCTTGTTAAATCCATGCCAACATAGCATATTATCAAATTTGGGTCTTTTACTAAAACAATAACTTGTTTTAACTGGTAATCCTTTAATTAGGAGTAATGTGATATCTTTCCAAGTTTTTTATATTTTTTATATTTTATTCTGAGAATTGCCTGTTACTATCTATTCCTCATTTTTCCATTGTATTTTTTTCCAAGAGCTCTTCCAGAAATAGAGTTAACAGGTGATAATAAAACATTATCTAAAAATAGTTTCTTATAAGTTGTTTGTCATTGTTGTCTTTAAAAACATAGATTCCATTCCACTTAGTTCAGTAAACATCTAAGGGAAACTTTCCAAATGTAGAGGTGGAGACCCTGGTGGAGACACAAAATTAAGTGAAGAAATGGATAAAGGGTTATTTCAGGGAGCTCACAATTTAATACAGAAAATGTAGACAGAGAGACATGCTCTTAAAATAATATTATGAGGCTTCAGGAGAGCACAAGAGATTACTTTGACAGGCTGACGTCAAGGAAGGTCTAATGAAGTAAGTAGCCTGTGAACTGGGCTTGGAAGGATAAATGTATTTGCTTCCTACAGCTGCTGTAATAAAGTGCCACAAACCGAGCGCTTTAAAACAGCAAAAATTTGAGTATTCCCTGGTGGTCTAGCGGTTAGGACTTCACACTTTCATTGCCAAGGGAGTGTGTTCAATCCCAAGGTGGGGAACTAGATCCTGTAAGCAGCACAGCCAAAAAACAAAATAAAATAGCATAAATTTATTTCTCACAGTTATGGAGACTAGATATCCAAAATTAAGCTGTTGGCAGACCCATGCTGCCTCTGAAACCTGAGATAGACTCCTTCCTTGCCTCTTCCTAGCTTCTGGTGGTGGCCAGCGATCCTTGGTGTTGCTTGGCTCGTGGCAGCATCAATCCATTCTCTGCCTCTGTTGTCACCTGTCCATCCTCACATTGTGTTCCCCCTGTACCTATCTGTGTCTGTATCCATACTTGCTTTTTTTAAAAAATTTATTTATTTTAATTGGAGGCTAATTACTTTACAATATTGTAGTGGTTTTGCCATATATTGACATACTTCCTTTTTTATAAGGAAAACAGTCATTTTGGTTTAGGACACACCCTCATGACCTCATCTTAATTTAAATTGATCATCTGCGAAGACCCTATTTCCAAACAAAATTACATTCACAGGTATTCTCAACAGAGGAGAAGTGGGGGGCAGTTGGTGAAAGGTGGGTATCCTAGGAGAAGAGAATCAAATGGATAGAAACTTGTCAGTGGGATACACAGGGCATGTCCAGAAAACATCAAGTACTTTGTTCAGTTTTTCGAGAGCATGTAAAAAAACTGTGGGAGAAGGTAAGAAAATTCTGAGAGGAAGTCTTACGCCCATTCCTTCTCCAGGGGATGGGTAACCACTGAAGCTTTCAGCCAGAGTGCCCAGTTCAGTCATGGCTGCCTTGAGGAGACTGTGCTGTAACTGTGCAGAGAATGAATTAACTGGGGAATTGGTGAAGGCAAGATGACCAGAGAAGGAACCACTGCACCTGCCTCAGGGAAAGTGAAAGTGAAAGTCACTCAGTCGTGTCCGACTATTTGCAACCCCATGGACTATACTATACAGTCCATGGAATTCTCCAGGCCAGAATACTGGAGTGGATAGTCGTTCCCTTCTCCAGGGGATCTTCCCAACCCAGGGACCAAACCCAGATCTCCCAACTGCAGGCGGATTCTTTACTGGCTGAGCCACCAGGAAAGCCCAAGAATACTGGAGTGGGTAGCTTATCCCTTCTCCAGCGATCTCTCGGACCCAACAATCAAACAGGGGTCTCCTGCATGGCAGGTGGATTCTTTACCAGCTGAGTTATCAGGGAAGCTTCATCAGAGAGTAAAGGATGAACTTGTAAAGACAGTGGGTTAGGGCACCTGCACTCACTCTGCTGCTGTTGCTGCTGCTGCTGCTAAGTCGCTTCAGTTGTGTCTGACTCTGTGCGACCCCATAGATGGCAGCCCATCAGGCTCTGCCGTCCCTGTGATTCTCCAGGCAAGAACACTGGAGTGGGTTGCCATTTCCTTTTCCAATGCATGAAAGTAAAAAGTGAAAGTGAAGTCGATCCGTCGTGTCCAACTCTTTGCGACCCCATGGACTGCAGCCTACCAGACTCCTCCGTCCATGGGATTTTCCAGGCAAGAGTACTGGAGTGGGGTACCATTGCCTTCTCTGGCACTCACTCTAGGACCCTAGAAAAGGGCTGCTTGCTTGTGATTTGAACATTCCTGCAATCCAGAGGGATCTCCTAGCCCCATCAGAAAATTGCTCAAAATATACTCATATATTTCATCTGATGGGGTTGCTTTATGAGTGACAGTATTGCACTCTGACAAAGCTTACACATGTGGCTTACTCTGAAAGAGGCCCCGGAGTTGTTTACGACTCTTTGGAAGGCCTTTCTTTCTGCTTTTTACTTAGATTTTCAGAATGACTCACCAAAACATCTTGGACCAGAAAATTAAATTTGAAAAACGTCTTCTCCTTTAAGTTCTTAAGAGTTTTTTTGCACTGTTAGCATATAAAAGTGGGTTAATGGCTGAATAAAGCTGTGCCAGCCAGGCAGATATTGTCTGCATTTGAGGAGGAAGCATCCACCCACTGTTTACCATTGTGCTTGCCTGCGATATGCTTGCAATTATGTAGAGGATCCAACAACAAAAGAAAATAAATGTCACCAGAAATAGATGAAAGGTGCCCTGGAACTCAGGAGCAGGGCGGTTGCACATTTCAAAGTGTCTTGTTTTCTGCTCCACAGAGAAAAGGAGCTGAGTCCGTATAAAGTGTCAGCCATTCCCAGTGACTAAGGAGTGTTCCTATTTGCAGCTGTTTCTCTTGAGATCCTCAAATATATTTAGAATCTTCTTGGCTCTTCTCTACAGAGAAGGCTGTACTTGGCTTCACCTTTCTCTGCAATTGACTTTCAAAGTCATGTAGCCAATTGGCTTGATCCCTAGCTACTTCTGTTGTTGAAATATAACACAAGTGCCAACACGCAGGTAGTGAACAAGAAGAGTGGAACTTTTTAAGCCTGAGCATGGGTTAGCCTCAGTGCCCAGTGTTGCAAGTAGCTGGCCAGAATTCAGAAGGCTACCATCTAACAAGGAGGAAACCTTGAAAAGGCAACTTAAATTTGATCCAAATCCCAGTGCTAATACTTGTTTTGTTCTGCATGCTGTGTCAGACCGTTCTACTATGCGTCTGTCTGTACACACTGTAGCCGATGTGTATGCTCAAGGTGTGCAGGAGATCAAAAACAATTGCCCAGATAGACAAAGTGAATGCAGTCAGCTGAGTTCTAACTGATAGCATAGCATTTATAATTACTGTGACCAGGTGATCCTGGTAGTAAAGCTGAATTCAAAACAAAAACTACGCTAAAAATGTTTGTATCGAGATTAATGACTCTTGATTATTATACATTGTCTTAATGCAGTGTTACAGATTCCAACCTCAAATGTATTCATTGCCCTCTGGAAGAATTAGATACCAGTTTTTCAGAGAGTAATTTGACTTTAATACAGAAATGGCTTTTGTAGACAGTTTATTCTTTTATTCAACATCTTTAGCACCTTTCAGTGGTGGGAGCTGAAGTATCCCCTAAGCTATTCAATTATCTTTTAGAATAAGCAGATATATGAACACCTTAACAGCAGATATCAGTGCAGGAAAATCTACACAATCAATGCTTTTTTAAGCCAGAAATAATAACCACACTGCATTATCCTTGTATTTAAGAACATGGAGAAATCAAGATACTTTAAAAAGCAGGAAATAAATAACGGGAAAGAAAAGCATTAAGGATCGCTCTTTTTTAGTATTGTGTGTACTCATGAAATAAAGACATTTATTTAATGAAGTATCCGCTTCCCAGGTCACGCTAGTGGTAAAGAACCCATTGGACAATGCAGGAGACATAAGAGACATGGGTTTGATCCCTCGGTTGGAAAGATCCCCTGGACGAGGGCATGGCAACCCACTCCAGTGTTCTTGCCCGGAGAATCCCACTGACAGAGAAGCCTGGCAGGCTACGCACAGAATTGGACATGACTGAAGCTACTTACCATGCACACATAGATATTTTAAAGTATAGGAACAACCATAGTCCTAAAATCGGCAGAGAATAATTTTGTCATGTTTACTCCCTTTTTCCTTTTGCCTTCTTTTATTTCTTTTATCTACTTCTCTCTTCTTTTCCTTTCAGGTTCTTCCTTGATTTTGGTTCTTTTCACTTCTACTATTACTTCTCCTTGTTAAATTTTCTTTTTTCTTTTCTCCCCTTGACTTTTCTTCTCTTTCTCCATCACATTTCTTAAATACAGTTCCTTGGGTTGCACAGAGTCAGACATGACTGATGCAACTTAAAACACATGCACATTCAATATTATTAGCTATTTCATTAGATTTTAAACATATATTATTTATTAAGCATTTTAATAAAAAGCTTTTTGAAACCCAGTCTTATAATGAATTAAAAATGAAACTAATCAAGAGATTGATTTTTTTCTGCCTCTTTCTCATTTTACATAATGTTTACAAATGACTCCACATTTCTTATTGAAATACCACAAGGTAAAAATAAAAAGAAAATATAAAATGACTATCTAATCAAAATTCATTAAAATGAGAACTTAAATCACATAGCTCCAGTGATACCGTTTCTCTTACCTTATATTACCAAAGGCAACAGAACTGGCAAAATATTTGTGCATATTTGTCACCCTTGGTTCATAAGAAATACGGACATTATAGAATAAAAACACTTGGTGACAGAAAATATAGTAATCACAAGAAAGCTTCCTAGGAAAAAGGGTGCCTCCAGATCAAAGAAAAATATTTGAGATACTAGCAAAGCATGGTAACTTCAAAGGTTATTCTCTGCACAGCTGTGAATCTGCTTTAGGTATAAAGCTTGCAAAAACTTGGACATCCTGAAAACATTCCAGAATAACTTCCCAGTTTGACAGAAAACAATTAAGGATCCAGAAAGAGAGAGTAGTTTGAAACCTAAAGCCCAAAAATTCGTTTTAGGATATTCTTGTCTTGCTGAATCTTCTCAGATAAAATTATGACTGGACACAGCTAACATTTCATTTAGGAACTGAGTTTAATTAACTACTGAAGTGCAAATGAAGGGAGGATGACAGTCTGGGAGATGGAGTCTAGTTTGAGACTGCATTAAACACCAGAGATATTGCCAGTATTACCTGATGTTCTTTCCTTTAGGATTTGTTACACAGGTGACTCACTATCTCTCTATCTCTTTCATTACTTTTGATCAAATGACGTCAAGGCTGCTTCATATCATCTTCCCTCCAACTGCTCATTTTCTGAGACTACTTCAAAATGCCCCAGGGACACCACCTTTGTTACAGACTAGGGTACAGATGAAGTATCGTTCAGAATTAATATTTCAGTACAAACATGATATACTTTTGGACTGAAGTGGAATGAATGTTAATTCCCCTTTGTACATTCAATCAATTTCTCTCTTCTTTTGCTTTGTCTCACTAATGCCATTTTTCTTCTACAAATCTCAAAAGTTTTTGCCCATGCTCTGCCCAGCAAGATTTGCAAGCTTCTTTTTCTCTATAGATCCCTTTCCCTTCAAATGTAGTTTGGGTTTTACTATACATTGGGGCTTTCTTCTCTTTTGCTCTCATAATGCAACCCTCAAGTGTCCAACAGAAATTCATCAATGAGGTAAATTGTCCTCATGGCTTATCCATGAGCACCAAGAATCTATATCCCTCTTGCTTGTTTAGGGCTTGTTGAGACCTTCTTCTGTGCAAAGAAAACTTTAGAAAAGCAGAGCCATGTTACACCCACCTGGGCATTAAAGAAGAGAATCAGGGCCACCCTCCTGACAAGGTTCCAACCTCTTCAGCTCACTCCAGCTGAGATGATCCATTGGCATGTTTAAAATTCTGAATCCCTTTCATTGTCAAGTAAATCCGGAACAGATTACATGTCCTATTTTTGTGTTAATGTTTAATCCTCACAATACCCAAGGTAGGAAAAGCAAAGGTATAATCAATCAGTATCCCCTTTCAGAGGAGATGTGAGCCATGGGAGGAAGATGAGATTTAAGGTGCTACTCAGTCATGTCCGACTCTTTGCGATCCCATGAACTGTAGCCTGTCAGGCTCCTCTGTCCATGGGATTTTCCAGGCAAGAATACTGGAGTGGGTTGCCATTTCCTTCTCCAGGGGATCTTCCCAACCCAGGGATTGAACCAGGGTCTCCTGCATTGCATGCAGACTCCTTAATGGCTGAGCCACAAGGGAAGTCTTTCAACATTACAAATGACTATCTAAAGCATCTGTATTTGTGACTATGCTTAAAGTGTTTTATCAGGGGAAAAGATTTGTGGATTGGATCTGGGGGATGATAATCATACCTCACAGGTTTATAATAAGGATTAAATGAGATAATTCATGTAAAGCACTTAACACAGTGCCTGAGTTAGTACTCAGAGATACTAGTAGTTACTGGTAATTGCTATTAATAAGCATGATGTCTATTAAGCTATACTTCTTTACAGTTCCTTTTGTATTAAGCAATACAAGTATCACATAAAAGTAGGCAATGCTGTAAGTGTTTAAACAAGAAGTGATTTTTAAAAAGCATGTATTTTTTTCCACCCAAATTTATTTTGGGTTTTTTCAAACATAGGAATTCCATGAAGAAAATAGGTTAACACTTTTATGAACTTAATTTATGTTAAATTATTCTCAGTACTGTGCCCTCACACTTTGAGACAAAATATTGGAACTGAAGATGAACCAAAAAAAAAAGCACTAATAATAAGAAATTTTCACTTTTTCCAGTGATCTCACTCCTTTAATATGAAGTCAGATAAATACTGTCCTATTTTTCCATTTTGATAATGGTGAGCAGTCTCAAAAATCAATTAAATGTCCAACAAGCCATATTTGTGATATCTATTTACCCTGACAACTGGCAACTCTGATACTGTTTTCTTTGGACTTGTGTTCTTTTTTTCAATTAAGTACTATAGTTTAAGACCAGATGAATCTAATTTTAAATAATTTCTTCTCATCATTTTTGTGTTCCTTTAAAAACAAGTGAGAAACAGTCAGTCTACTACACCGATAGAGTAAAAATTGATACAACATATTTGAAGGTCAATTTAACACTTTTTATTAAAATTTTAAATGTTTATACTCTCTGTTCTTGCAATTTTACCTCTAGGGGTTTCCCTTACAGAAACTTTTGCATAAGTACACAGAAACACATGTACTAGGATGTTCACTGAGCACTGTTTACAATGAAATAACACCGTCCCCAACTCCAGGTCCATCAGTAAGGGGGCTGGTTGAATACAATGTGATGCATTCAGACATAGACTACTATATAGTTGTTAAAAAGATAAAACTAAATATGCAGGAAGACTATGGAGGAACGGATGCAAAATCACTAAGAGTGGTTGTCTCCCTAGTAGAGGTGTTATGGAGGTTCTTTATTTATTTTCTTCTTTATATATTTTACTAACAGTGGAATTTTCAAAATAAGAATAAATTGATTTTGTTATCAGGAATACACACAACTTTAAGTATATAATGAATACATATAAAAAACTCAAAGGAATATGGCAGGCAAACCAGAGTGGTTAGTTGAGATAAAGCAGAAATATCATCCTCACTCCTCATTTCAAGTCTAGTGTGCTTTTTTAAAAAAGAGCACTTATAGTTTTGCAGAAGCTGTGTGTGTGTGCATGCTAGTTGTGTCTGATTCTTTGTGACTCCATGGACTGTAGCCCGCCAGGCTCCTCTCTCCATGGGATTTCCCAGGCAAGAATACTGGAGTGGGTTGCCATTTCCCCCTGCAGGGGATCTTCCCAACCCAGGGATTAAACTTGAGTGTCTTGCATCTCTTGCATTGGCAGGCAGATTCTTTACCATTGTGCCACCTGCAGAAGCCATATATGGCATCAATGTGTCTGTCTATGAAAGGGAGAGCAATCAGATTTGATAAACACTTTGTTCTTATGCAATGTGGCATTCTTCAGCACTCTAGGACTTCCCCTTCTTTTGCCCCTCTGGCTCCTTTCTTAATGAGTCGCCACCCCTACCCCTCATTGGACATCCTTGACAACTGTGCCATGGTGAATGAGCTTGTTCTCTTGAAGCAGGTCCAGCTGAAAATTAGTTGTTGTCTATACAGTAAGTCCTCTACATACGAACCATCGAGTTGCATAGTTTCAGAGACGCAAACGTATTCCATCAATGTCTGGCGGAATTGAATTACAACTTGCCCATTGTTTTCTGTTGCTGATTATCCTTCAGCTCTACCGTCTCCCACTTCCTTTCCTTCCTCCAGTCAGTAACCCTTCTTGCCTGTTCACTCAATGATCTCTCCTGTTTACCAGTTGTTGTACTGCACTACTGTACTCTTCGAGGTACTATGCTGCTGCTGCTGCTGCTAATTCGCTTCAATCGTGTCCGACTCTGTGCGACCCAATAGACGGCAGCCCACCAGGCTCCCCCGTCCCTGGGATTCTCCAGGCAAGAGCTCTGGAGTGGGTTGCCATTTCCTTCTCCAGTGCATGAAAGGGAAAAGTGAAAGTGAAGTCACTCAGTCGTGTCTGACTCTTAGCGACCCCATGGACTGCAGCCTACCAGGCTTCTCCATCCGTGGGATTTTCCAGGCAAGAGTACTGGAGTGGGGTGCCATTGCCTTCTCCGTGAAGTACTATACTGTAAGATTAAAAATACTTTCTTTATTTTTGTGTTTACTATTTATGTATTATTTGTGTGAAAAGTATTATAAACTATTACAGTACAGTACTATATAGCCAATTGTGTTAGTTGGCTACCTAGGCTAACTTGATTGGACTTGTGAACAAACTGGATTTATGGAACACACTCTCAGAAAGGAACTTGTTCATATGTACGAGCATTACTATAGTACTGTTTGTTGAAAAGAGTTCTGTGGACAAATCTGAGACGTAGGGTCATGATCAGGTAGAGATGTGAGTCACAAGGGAGGGTGTGTCCACGAATGTGTCTTGCATTTGCTAACTCAGCATAAATATTATGATGAGTATCATCCCCAGAGCTACCAGGATATTCTCACCTTTCTCTTGGGGTTTAGGAATCAGGATCTTAATAAGTTTGAAACCTGGCAAAACAAAGAGCAAACCCCTAACTCATTACGCTTTTGTGTTCAGAGTAGTTATTTGCATCACTATTCTATTTAGTCACTCTCAGTTCAATTCAGTTCAGTCGCTCAGTCGTGTCCGACTCTTTCCGACCCCATGAAACGCAGCACACCAGGCCTCCCTGTCCATCACCAACAACCGGAGTTTACCCAAACTCATGTCCATTGATTCGATGATGCCATCCAACCATTTCATCCTCTGTCGTCCTCTTCTCCTGCCCTCAATCTTTCCCAGCATAAGGGTCTTTTCAAATGAGTTAGCTCTTCACATCAGGTGGCCAAACTATTGGAGTTTCAGCTTCAACATCAGACCTTCCAAAGAACACCCAGGACTGATCTCCTTTAGGATGGACTGGTTGGATCTCCTTGCAGTCCAAGGGACTCTCAAGAGTCTTCTCCAACACCACAGTTCAAAAGCATCAATTCTTTGGAGCTCAGCTTTCTTTATAATCCAACTCTCACATCCATACATGACCACTGGAAAAACCATAGCCTTGACTAGATGGACCTTTGTTGGCAAAGTAATGTCTCTGCTTTTTAATATGCTATCTAGGTTGGTCATAACTTTCCTTCCAAGGAGTAAGCGTCTTTTAATTTCATGGCTGCAGTCACCATCAGCAGTGATTTTGGAGCCCCCCAAAATAAAGTCTGACACTGTTTCCACTGTTTCCCCATCTATTCCCCATGAAGTGATGGGACCAGATGCCATGATCTTAGTTTTCTGAATGTTGAGCTTTAAGCCAATTTTTTCACTCTCCTCTTTCACTTTCATCAAGAGGCTCTTTAGTTCTTCACTTTCTGCCATAAGGGTGGTGTTATCTGCCTATCTGAGCTTATTGATATTTCTCCTGGCACTCTTGATTCCAGCTTGTGCTTCCTCCAGACCAGCGTTTCTCATGAGGTACTCTGCATATAAGTTAAATAAGCAGGGTGACAATATACGCCTTGACATACTCCTTTTCCTATTTGGAACCAGTCTAGTGGCTTTGAAAAGTATAGGAGAATTATCAATTGCCCCAAATTGTCTTATCCCTTGGATGGGTTTGTTTTTCCTTGACTATTAAGAACTTGTATAATTCTGTTTTCTATATTGTCACAATGTCTTGGAGTAATAGAATAACATATCTATTTCATTCTTTTGCTACTGAGCATAACTATACTCAAACCAGCCTCGATCTTAATCTTTTATCTTTTTATCTTTTATCTTTTTTCTTTTATAGAACCAGGAGGTTCTATATCTTTAAAATTCATCCTATCTTTCTAAACTTTCTTCTGTCATATATAGATCTACCAAGTTATTCAGTATTACCTTATTTTAAAGTCTATCATGCATTCCTATAAAATTTATACTATTCAAATTTAAAAGTTTGTATATTTTACCTTATCAGTTGAATAAATATTCAAAAATGTTTTAACAATCAATGTTGCATTGAACCTAGCTAATGATAAATATTGTCCTTTTAACAGTTGCTGGAAGTGTGAATCTTATTTGCCCAAGTTCATAGCCAATGGAAATGTCTTTGAAAATCATGAATAGATGCACTAAAATAATTTTTTTAAGTATAGGAGGAAAGGGACTAGGGATTATATACTAACTGCTGAGTCTGGGTTATTTTTGTATTGAACATTTTTCTTAGTATATACCCATTGAGTTTCAAGAGGACCACAAGTTTGCAAAAAAGAGAATATAATTATAATTCAAACATTCCTGCTTACTTTTTGTATGGGAAGGTAGGGATGAAGCTTCTCACTTTGAGTTCAGAATGAAAAATTATCATTTCGATAGCTTATTTCTGAAAGCACACATATCTCCTGGGAGAGCTATACTTCACTTCAAATTTCTTAACAGAAGATTCTTACAAGTCTCTTCCTACAATGCTGATTCCTACATGGACTAGGTCCATGTGTCAATAAAAGACAAAAGTTGCCCATAAAATTTCTGAACTTCACTTTAACTGATCTGAGTCAGAGCAGAAAGCTGTAAATGATTCTGAGGATTCTAGAGCATAAAGACAGGATATTTTTGGTACAAAGTGATGCTAGTTAAAGAACGTGTAAGTTTATCAGATCCCAATCAATTAATTCCTCACCTATTTATTTCTAATTAATTAACTCATTCCAATCGAATTCATCACTTTCTGTGGACCAGAAAACCTTTTATGAGTCAAAGATAAGTTGTTATCTACTAATAAAGAAATAAGAAAATATAATCCCCTTTAAAATTCATTTCACATAGGACTAGATTCTGCAAAATATATTAAGAATTGGGACACTGATCTAATATTTTGCTTAAGTCTCACTGTAAGCCCAATGGAACAAGAAGATATTTGAATTCTCTCTATTGTGCACAAACATATACACACAAATACATACACACAATTTTTTTTTTACTAGAACTAAAATTGCAAGGCATTTATCATCTGACTTGGGTAAAATTATTCTTAATATTTTTACACATCTCCAAAGGAAATTCTTTTTCAAAAAGCTGACCCAGTTTATGTCTATAAGAACTGGAGTACAAAATATAAAGTACCTAGACCTGAGATGTCATATATCAGGAGTTGCTTTTTCCAAGTAATCTAAAGCTCAAACCATAAGGCTGATACACAGTCAAATCCCTGCATTTTGCTGCCTTTCTTCAAAACTTCAAACTTCACTGTGAAATAATTTCTAAAACAAACTGAGGAAGTGTGAAGCTACGTGTGCTGTTACACTTATTACACTGAGGCCAGACATATGTGTTAGATATGTTCTAGGGTAAAGAGGAACAAAAACTGCATTCTTAAGATTTATTAAAGACAATGATCCAGCTCACTTTAAATTTTTTTTAAAAATTAACATAAAATTCATATACCATAAAGTCCCCCCTTTAATACATACAGTTTAGCAGCTTTTTAAATATTTAAAGTTGTGCACTATTACCACTATCTAATCCTAATATATTTTCATCCCCCTCAAAAGAAATCCCATGCCCACTAGGAGTTCTCCCTCTCCCTCAGCTGCTGGCAAGCAATAGTCTGCTTTCTGTCTCTATAGATTTGCCTATTTTGGACATTACACACAAATGGAGTCATAATATGTGGCCTTTAGTATCTGGCTTATTTTACTTAGCTTAATGTTTTCAAGGTTTATCCATGTGGTAAGAGTATCAACACTGAATTGCTTTTTATAGCTAAATTTCATTGCATTGATGAATATACCATATTTTCTTTATCCACTCAACTGGCGGATAGTTGGATAGTTTCTGCCTCTTGGCTATGTGAATAGTGCTGCTATGAATATTCAAGTACAAGCATTTATCTGAGTATCTGTTTTCAGTTCTTTTGAGAATAAACCTAGAAGTAGTATGGCAATTTTTTGTTTAACTTTTTGCTGCTGCTGCTAAGTTGATTCAGTCGTGTCCGACTCTATGCGACCCCATAGATGGCAGCTCACCAGGCTCCGCCGTCCCTGGGATTCTCCAGGCAAGAACGCTGGAGTGGGTTGCCATTTCCTTTTCCAATGCATGAAAGTGAAAAGTGAAAGTGAAGCCGCTCAGTCGTGTCCGACTCTTCATGACCCCATGGACTGCAGCCCACCAGGCTCCTCCGTCCGTGGGATTTTCCAGGCAAGAGTACTGGAGTGGGTTGCCATTGCCTTCTCCGTTAACCTTTTGAGGAACTGCTAAACTGTTTTCCACAGCACCTGCACCATTTTACATTTATATTACCAATGTATGGGGTTTCCAAGTTCTCCACATTCTTGTCAACAATTGTTGATTGTCTTTTTTGATTAAAGCTCTCCTAGTGGGTAGAAAGTAATATCTCTTTGTGGTTTTGATTTTCATATCTCTGATGACTAATGATAGTGAGCATCTTTTCTTGTGCTTATTGGCCCTTTGTATGTCTTCTTTGGAGAGATGTCTATCCAAATCCTTTGCCCGCTTTGTACTTGCATAACTTGCCTTTTTATTATTATGATTTCATTTTGTGAGTTTGTCGAAAGCCAGACCCACACATCATCATCTAAGAATAAAGAAGGACTTCCCAGGTGGTCCAGTGGTTAAGAATCTGCCTGCCAGTACAGGGGATGTGGGTTTGATCCCTGTTCCCGGAAGATTGCACATGCCTCGGGGCAACTAAGCCCATGCACCACAACTACTGAGCCTGCATGCTGCAACAAGAGAAGCCACCATCCCCCCTCCTCCCTCCCTGCACCACAAGTAGAGATTGCTCTCGCACAGCAAAGCCAAAACCAACCAAAGGAAAAAGAAAGTACAATAAAGGAAACTATTATCAGATTTCAATAGGGGAAAAAAAAATCCAAATTTTCTTTCATCATAGAAAAAGATATACTTACTAGATTTCCTTTTTAAATACACAGTAAAATGACTCAATTTTTATTATTTTTGTGTGAGTGAAAATATCTAGATAGTACAATTTTACTTGTGATATGTGAATTAACAATACCTCTCTTACAGGGTTATTGTAAGAACTAAATGAAATATAAAGGAAATCATACACTGTGTGGCTTTTGGTGTGTGGCTTGTTGTATTTAGTTCACCACTATATATCCTAGAGCTTCATATACTGTATGGTATATAATAAGCCCTCAATAACAGAGTGAATTTGTGAGTGCCTTATAGAGTCCCACAAGCACATCAGTAAATACGTTTCTCCCCTTCAGGAAACTTGAAGGAAGAAACAATGACTACACTAGCAGTCCCCCTTAAACTGTCAACATTGTGGTACACTTTGAGTTGAGTCACTTGTCACCTAAATACTGTGAGATTTACAGAGCGTTTTAAAGGATGTGAATGCTAGAACTCCCCCTGTCTTCAAAGGAAAATTAATATGCTGGAGAATATTTGAGTTTGGAAAGTGACACTGAGTCACTTATCAACTAATTTTCTGACTTGAAGTTCTGAGTGTCAGTGAATTAGACCCCCAATGAGGAGGTGCTCATCACTGGTGGTGGTGCTGCCAAAATCCTGGCCTCTGTTCTCTGGTGCCAAATAGAAACACAGAGACAGAGTTTTGGGTGAAGTAGAAAAGAGTAGCTTTTATTGCTTTGCCAGGCAAAGGGGGTAACAGTGGGCTAATGCCCTGCAAACCATGTGACCCACTGTAGTGGGGGTAATGAGGAGTTTTATAGTGTTCAAGGAGCAGGGTCAGCTTATGGACAGTTCTTGGAATGGCTGGCATCAAGGTGAAGTTTCAAGCATCATTAACCGTCGGGTTTCAATCAGTTTAGGGTCTATGTGTTTGTGGTCTACAGTTTTCAGAGAGGCTCTGCTTCCTATAAAAACAACTTAGGAATGTGTGTCAGGCCTTTATCTGTATCTTTCAATGCTGGGAGTTTGATGATTCTGTTATGCAGCAGAATTATAGTCTAAATTGTTACCAGTTCCTTAGCCCAATAGCTAGTCTTTGTTTCTATATCTTCATATTTCCCAATCATTAACTCTTGAGTCAGCATTTTACTTCAAAAGATAAAGACATCTAGGTTGCCTCCATGTCCTGGCTATTGTAACAGTGTTGTGATGATGATCATTGGGGTACATGTGTCTCTTTCAATTCTGGTTTTCTCAGTGCGTATGCCCAGCAGTGGGATTGCTGAGAGCAACCTAGATGTCCATTGGCAGATGAATGGATAAGAAAGCTGTGGTACATATACACAATGGAATATTACTCAGCTATTAAAAAGAATGCATTTGAATCAGTTCTAATGAGGTGGATGAAACTGGAGCCTATTATACAGAGTGAAGTAAGTCAGAAAGAAAAACACCAATACAGTATATTAACGCATATATATGGAATTTAGAAAGATGGTAACGATGACCCTATGTGCGAGACAGGATGGGGGACAGATGTACACCCATGGCTGATTTATGTCAATGTACAGCAAAAACCATTACAATATTGTAAAGTAATTAGCCTCCAATTAAAATAAATTAAAAAAGAACTGGGAATGAGCCTTCCCAGCAGCACAGGACAAAATAGTCATGAAATGCCCCCCCAAAGTATGGTTGGATTTATGACCACAAGGGGACTGGGTCAACTACAAATTGGCACTTACCAAGAGCATTGCCAATGACTGAACAACGAAAGCATTTGTCATTTGCCTCTATGGAGATTGAACCTCATGCTGCTATAGCTGTTGACCTTCAACAACTCCTGAGGGAGTTCAGGGTGAAGTGAGGCACTCTGTACTCCAGGGAATCTACTGGACAGGTTTTTAGATAGTTGGATGTTTTTAGAAACAGATTTTATGATCTCTATCCTTGCATCTCCTCATATCTAGAGAAGCACTAAATCTCTTGATGGTGACATCAGATCCTCATGACTAACAAAAACCTTTTATATAATGAATGCTTCATGGCATTGAACTCCCCCTTCACCAAAACCGTATATATTGACTTTCCCCCACTGCTGCTTTGAAGCAGTCTCTCAGAGCTATCTGAGATGCCGCCTCCCAGGCTGCAGTCTTCATTTTGCCCCAAATAAAACCTAACTTGCAACTCTCAAAAAAATAAATAAATAAGGAAGGACAAAGAGGCTTGTACAGAGTTTCAGCGGTGGTGGTTTAATCGTGAAATCGTGTCCGACTCTTGCCACCCCATAAACTGTAGCCCACCAGGCTCCTCTGTCCATGGCATTTCCCAGGCATGAATACTGGAATGGGTACCCATTTCTTTCTCCTGGGGATCTTTCTGGCCCAGGGATTGAATCTGCAGCTCCTGCACTGCAGGTGGTCCTTCACCGCTGAGCCCCAGGGATTCCCTTATACCCTTCATTACAGCAGCTTAAATAGACAGTAAGGAAACTAGCATGCCAGGCAACTCAAGACAGTGAGGTGGCTTGAAGACAGGAGTGTTGTTTGTTTTCTGGAAGTGGCTGCAGGGTTACTGTCATAATTCATATTTGATAACTGAAATTTCAGGAACCTGTCTTACTATCCCCCGCCCCCATATAACTAGTTTTGTTCTCCAGAAATATTAAGAGAATAGTGCATAAATGAGGAAAATTTATTACTCACCTTCTAATACTATTAATGTCAATGCACATCGTTCAACACAACTAAACAAAAAAATCTTTTTTACACATTTTTATAAATGGTATGTGACTCTGGACCTGAGAAAGGAATCTACTTATTGCAAATTGGAAATGTCATTCTCTGTGATATAAAATTGCCTGTTAGGAGCATGGCAATTATACAGTTTAAGATGACACAGTTTAAATTAACACAACATGAATAGTTGAAAGTAAAAATTAAAAATCATTAGTTTTTCCACTCAAAGTATAAAAAAGAAATATTTTAATTTTATAAAAGTACTTTAATTATCAACAAACTGCATGTTGCACTTTTTAAAAGATCTGATTTTTATAATAAATTATATTGCTGAATACTCATAATAATAATCTTTGAAACAAAAGGAAACTTACCTCTTAAAAGCTACTAGACACAAGGAAAGCATTGTGAATCTACAAATCTCTTTTAGTCCCAAATCTAAACTGTAGCTAATTTCCTTTCTTAGGGACACACCAGGCAGAACTGGAAGACCAAGTCATTGTGGTAAATTTCATAAGCTCCCCAAGGTCAGTGATTTGGAATACATCTTCCCGAGGCTTAACATCTGCTAATTCTGTGCTATTCTAAGACAGTTCTTATGTTACTAGGTCTGAAAGGCAGAATTTCCTTTTAACCTCTGGTATTTCTTAGCAGTTTCTGCCTGTGGTATGATCACCTGATGGTGTACTTTTATCTTCATGGTGGTTCATCTATCTTAAAGAAAAAAAAAAGGAGTGGCTAGTTACAAACAGGTGATCGTGTTAGCAGAGATTCAAGGCAGAATTAGACAAAAGCTATTGGAAATAGGATTGTACGATTTTTTTCATATTATTTGTGAAAAGTCTCTTCTGGATATTTGATTTCATGACAGTACTTTGTGTTCCTCAAGTTGTATGTAAATGCTTATGCAGAAGACCAGGTTATAGGAATCCCCTGGAGGAGGAAAATAGCGAGCATGTTTTCAAATTTTGCTTCTGTTTGTCCCAATGAAAGAATATTGAGGGCTTCTCTGGTGGCTCAGTGGTAAAGACTCTGTCTGCCAATGCACAAGACACAGGTTTGATCCCTGATCCAGGAGGAGCCCTCATATTGCAGGGCAACTAAGCACGTGTGCCACAACTACTGAGCCTGCTTGCCGCAACTAGAGAGTAGCTTCCACTCTCCACAACGAGACAAAAGCCCAAGCAACAGCACATACCCAACACTGCCAAAAACAAAATAAATAAATAAAATTGTTAAAAAATAGAAATATATTGAGTTTAAGGTAATCACAACCGAGCTATAGTTCAAATTTCTAATCATTTTCTCAGCAATACTGTCTTACGTCTCACCTGGAAGTAAAAGCATGTGCAGTTATGTTGATATTGTATACTAAAGCCTCTACATTTTCATAAATTGAAAAAATTATGAGAAAGGAGCTTAGCTGAGAGTCAAAGTAAGAAAGCTATATTAATATATAATATCCTTCTTATACTTTTAATTTCTTGATATAGTGACAAGGTGAAGAAATCATAGAGTCTCACAGAGGTAAGATATATTATGATGTTGAGGCTGACTTTGAAAGCAAAACAATTGTCTCTTTATCAAGTAAACCAAGCAGTGGGGTTTTTTAATTGGTTAACTGAATTTTAAAATTCTGAACTTCCAGATGACCATCTCCACCAACTAGTTCCTTTGCTTCAGCTGGAGTATCATTTTTAGGTAAATAGTGAAAAATTACCCCATATTCACTCTCCTAGGGATATAATAAATTAGGCTAATTAGATAACATCCCTATAATACTATAAAAATCATGGTCATAAAGTTTCATTTTATGGAGCAACCAAAAGCAATTTTCAAAATGAAATTAATACTCGTTCTGAAGGAAAACTGAAAATAAGTACGTAATTAAGCATAAATAAAGAAAAAATTTCTTACTCAATAATTCTAATAGAACTAAATTTATAGACTTTAATGTCAAAGACAGGCATTCATTCAAACATTATTGTCGATAACCTACAGCATCACATTGTTGTTGACAATTATTAATAATAGCAAGACAAGCATTTTGATGAATGCAAAATGTCATGGAAAATATCACAGAATGCAAAATAACACTTTGCAGTTATCTAGTTCTTTTTATTTATCAAAGTGCTTTCACATTTACTATATTAAATATTGTACTCTCAATTTTTAAATAATGAATTTTTTATACCTTATACATATGTACATAATTAAAATTTTCTTTCTGCTGAAGAAAAACCAACCAAATATCCACAAACTCTTTTAACAGGTGTTTTTTTTAACCATTGTTTTTCAGATGTTGCTCCTTTGATTAACTCCTGTCTCTCTGCCTCTACTTTCCCTTGTTTTATCCTCTGGAAAAATGCTACCTCAGGAAACTTTATCCTCATGAGCACAATTCTTTCATGTTTTCTTTCCTTTTCCCATTGAAAAGAACCACTTAGGGTCTTCCTTGCTAACTATGGCATATTCTTCCTTGTATTGTAACACAGATCACATTGTTTTGCTGCAAGATGTGTTGTGCTACTCAGGCTATTTTCTATATTTCCCTAATTTGTACCTTTCACTCAGAGGATAACAAGGAGCAGAGATAATAAAGATTCAGTAAAGAATCAAGTTTAAAACCAATTGTGTTTGGGACTGCCTTGGTGGTCCAGTGGTTAAGAATTCACCTTCCAATGCAGGTTTGATCCCTAGTCAGGGAACTAAGATCTCACACGCTAAGGGGCACCTAAGCCCGGATTCTGATTAGAGAGAAGCCCATGTGCAACAACAAAGATCCCATGTGCTGCAGCTAAGACCTGATACAGCTGAATAAATAAATAAATACTTTTAAAAATCAATTGTCTTTGCTATATGATAAAGGCTGTATCTATTTGCTCTGATTTCTTTTAAGACAACAGAAATACTATATTCTATACTTTCATGTCTTTATTACAACTGCTCCTTTGATAGCAACAGCTATAAATGCGTAACAGTATGTACTTAATAGGTATCTGTTGTCAGCATAGAAATATCCTTAAGATACTACCTGCTGAGTTGTCATTAAAATGAGTCACCAGTCTGCATGAAACCAGACTTAGCAAGATGATTACTTGTCTTATTTTTTGCCTCTTCATTTAACTTTTCCTCTTCCAAAACTAATATCTTAATTATTTTTGAGATGTTTCATTGGGACTGTTGTATCAGTTACTTCTCCAAAATTATTGCTTTATAGAATCTTAGAACAACTGTGTTGAGTCTATGGACTGGTGTGACTGTATAAATTAGAGGAACTTATAATCTCTTCAGTACTATAATACTTGTTTAAGATTTGTGCATTCTCTATATGTTTCATTGTTTAGTTTTACTCAGAAACCAGATTATTTACTACTTTATTCTTGATGTCACCTCATGTAGGAATTATCCAACTGTGAATTTCCATGGAAATTATTTGTGGCAAATGTTGGCTTGTATCTTGCCAAACCTTTTGCTTCCACCACTATCATTGGTGCCTTTTGCATGTCTCATGATGACTGTCACAGTCTATACTGAGGAATTGAGTGACTGATCATGAAAAAACAATCACAGTGGCATTTTGACCTGTTTTATTGTTTTAAATCGTATTCTGTGAATGACTTTCTAAAATACATGTGGATTATTGGATCTACTATGAGATATCTGTTTTTGGCCCATTCACACTGTCTGAACAAGTTGTGGGAGTAGGCTACAGGGTAAATTTAAAAGATAGTAATCGTTGCAAGGGTAGACGTCACAGTATTATAAACTTCTTTACTGTCTATATGCTACAGTCACAGATGATATTTAAACTTAATCCAGTGCATTTCCATCTTGTTCAAGTGAGAAAATGGCTCTTGTGGGAATTCTATTGACTGTTTCCACATGCTACAGGGTATTAGCAGATTAGACCAAACATTGGGAGGTGCCTCATGTCATCTACGGGAACAATAGCACGCTTGTTTGTCTTTCTACCTTCAAGGATATTTGAAGGTCAACTTTTGAAGAGAGTGTTTTTGAACATAGAAGCAGCCACGTTCTTGTGTGGAAGTGGGCAGATGCTTGACCTGAAAGAAGATCTTCCAACCACATGACTACAAATAGGAAAAGAAAGCCTAACTTGACAGACCAGTTACCTTAGTGTCTGCTTTTTCAGTGTGCTGAGGGCTTCACCCACTCTTCGACATCTCCTGCTCAGGGAGAACCTGTCTCAGAGATGCTCAGGATCACACAGCGTTCAGTGCTCCTAGCTTAGAGTTGACACAGGAGAAAACCCAAAAGAAGAAGTGGTGAAAGAAGTGTCTTTTTTTCCCCAAAATTGCATTCTATAGAGGTTTGAAATGTGCACATTTCTCAATATTGTTTCTACACTGATAAATAACAATATAATAGCAATTAAATCATTTAATGGGTGATGTTCCTGGAGTTTCTCATGTCCCCACTGCATGGTAAAGGTATGCAGGAATCACGCAACTGGCTTTTATTTCCTTTTCTATACAATGGAAACCATAATGGGTAATTCTTTCTTAGGTAATAGGATGTTTTATACACATTTAAGAAATGTTCATTGGAGAAATGAATGCTATGGGCAGACAGTTCTTAAGATCCATAAATATCTTATTATGCTTGACATCCATAATATTAGATGAAAGAAAATGCTTTTTCATTTTACCTCTTATTGAAGAAAACAACGGTATTTTAAAAGTTGATATACCATGACAACTGGCAGAAGACACTCACAGGACCCTAGGCTGTCTTCTCAGTGCAGTGCAGTGAAGCTCTTTCTATGTGCCTACTTAGCTTTTCATTGATTCAAATTTCTTGATGACAACAAACATTTCAGCCACTTTATGATGGTGCTGTCAGCTTGAATGCATTGGTAAAGATTTTTTAACAGTTCCATTCTTTTTCAATGTTTATTTGTGCCTGAAATTCTCTTTCATTTTTTATTTATTTGTGAATATTTTCTGGTATTCCCATTATATTTACATTATACAAAAAGCTAACTTTTTGTTACTTGGCCTTGTAAACTGTGTTAGGCCAAAGATAAATTTTTTACAACTTTGATAATCTTCAGTTGACTATGTTTGAAGTTTATAAATAGTTCAAATATCTACATACACATTGCTTTATTATGCATGCCCATTTTGCCTATTGACTAAGTGGAGAATTCATTGCCACATTCTGCTACCTCTCAGCAACCTTTCTCAGTGCCACCAGCAGATTTCCCCATATGTCTTTTTATTATTATCTATTTTTTTGGTCACAGCACGCAGCATTCAGGATCTTAGTTCCCTGATCAAGGACTGAACCTCTGCCGTGCAGTGGAAGCACGGAGTTTTAACCACTGGACCCCCAGGGAAGTCTCAGATTTCCCCTTAAGTCTTATTGGCCAAAAGAACATTGCTTGCCCATGTGTAGGCCAATCCTGACAAAAGAGTGTTGCCATCATAATTAACTCATATCAATCAAGACTCACCATCTAGGCTTTGGAGCTGGTGCTATCCCCTCTGGAAGGACATGGCTTCCAGGAAGAGGGCAGATACCTGAGAGAAGTCAGAACTCATAGGAAGGAAGAAGGGGTGTGGGAAAAGGGGTACCCAGAGTAAACTTGGTAGCCAGGTCACCTGTATACTCTCCGATTAGAGTACAACAGTATCCATGTCCTTGATTATATTTTAAGTGCAACTGAAATGTTTGTCTGTGATGGCTCCTGTTACATAGTCTTATCTCTTCTCAACTGCCAGAATCAACAGTGAATTTATTTTGTCTTTGTGTGGGAGGAGTTGAGAAAATGGGATGGAACAAAGTCCAATTAAACCCAGTTACTACTAACAACTCCCCCAGTATGTCTTCTGTCCTCTACCTATGGGCTCATTTAAATTAAGTCTGAATATTGAAATTATCTGTATTCAGGAGTTTGAATCAGATAAACTTCCCAGGGAACATATAACTATTCCTTACTTATGGTTGTCCAGGAGGATCCCTAAAGAGTGAAAGCAGAGCAAACAAATTGGCATTTAGAATTTAGGGCCTTTTGATTAGTCACATACACTCTTTGCCACACATATTTGGTGGGGTGGAAGGAAGCCAATGTATGAAAAAAGATAAAGAAAATTGCATGGAAGAAAAAGGTGATGAATGAAAGTAGGTGGAAGAGCAACAGTAACAGAGCACATATGTAAGAAGGAAGGAAGGAGCTGTGAGCTTTTGTCACTATTATGTTGCTATGGTAATGAAGCAAAATTAGGCTGATGCTGCTCTAATGGTTTTGTTTCGAATGAGGAACCAACTATGAGCAAGAAAATGACAAATTAACTCTTCAGTAAACCAAAAAGACAGTCTATATGTATTTCATCTATAATTTCAATATAACCTTTATAAGAAATCTGACATTCCTCTGAAATAATAAGATCTAAAAACATTCTGAAGACTTACACAATAATATTAAAATTTCCTTTTGTGAATTAGCAGTGAATGAAAACATCTCCATTATAAAACATGTTTGCTGTAGAAAAAATTTAAATAAAAGAAAAAAAGCAGATTAATAATAATAAAAAAGCACCTGATTTTGGCTGTTCATGTTTTCATGAGTAGTTCTTTAGTCCTCTCATTTATGGGTTTTTGGATTGTACTTTATTATTGTATTGGTGAATATTTAGGCTAATTGTAGTTTTTCACCATCCTAGCTTGGGCTGCTACAACAAATTACTGTAGGCTGGGTGGTTTATACAACAAATATTTATTATTCCTCACAGTTCTGGAGATTAGGAAGTCCACAATCATAGCTTGTAGTGTCTCCTTGGTTTGCAGACAGCCACTTTCTGATTGTATCCCCATATGGCACAGAGTGGTTAGGAAGAGATGGCAAACTCTCTTGCCTCTTCTTATGAGGGCATTAATACCATTCATGAGAGCCCCATCCTCATGACCTAATCATCTCCCAAAGGCCTCACTTCCAAATGCTGGAAATTAGGGTTTCAGCATTTGAATTTTTGAGGAATACAAATATCCAGTTCATAGCACATTGTTATAAATAAGGTTTCAAGGGAAAAATTTACCTTTTTTGTATACCTCCATAAATTACCTACGGGCTTCCCAAGTGGTGCAGTGGTAAAGAATCTGCCTGCCAAAGCAGGAAATCTAGGTTCAGTCTCTGGGTTGGGAAAATCCCCTGGAGAAGGAAGTGACAACCTACTCCAGTATTCTTGCCTAGAAAATTCCATGGACAGAGGAGCTGGATGGGCTACAGTCCATGGGATCGCAAAGAGTAGGACATGACTGAGCATATCAATATATAAAAGTTACCTACAGCTACTTGTGACATATTGTGGACATTCAACAAATAAGAATTATCATTTTCACTAACAACCACACAAGTTTAATGTGGTCAATATTATTTGTTGGCTTATCAATTGGGGTTTCTTTGAATAATATAGAAAGTAGTTGCGGGGATCCTGTTCAAGTGTATGGCTGGAGGGATTAACAAGCCTTTTGCAATCGGGTCCCACAAAGTGGCATTTATGCAAGCTTTTCTAAGGCTTTCAAATCTGATATTTTGCAGAACCTGCAATTGCCTAAGCAAGCAGGATTTGGAGATGCCAACTCACATAACTAAACTCACAGTAGAGATGGTGAAATTAACACCAAAATTTTAATTGGCAATGAGAACTATAACAGCTAGGAATATGGTGCATTTCCATCTGTACAACCAGTATCTTCTCCCTTTATAGTCAAACAATTCCCCGAAAGAAAATCAGACATTCACTAATGAACAGAATTAGATGAGATATATAGCCTTGTTATTCAGAAAGGTCACTCTTTTTCCTAGACAGTTCATACAGCCTATCTCCAATTTCAATACCATATAATTCACTATATTAGTTTACCCTTTCTAAACATAAGTTTTAGATCTTCTCTATTAGAATTTTTGGAATTCCTCATTGTGGAACTTAAGTCACATATTTATAGACAAAGTCTTAGTTTACTTCCTCAGATGGCTGTTTATTTTTTGTGGATATCACTATTTAACTCTAGGTAACTGGGTAAACCTTATTTTTCTTTATCAATATATTCATCAATGATCCCTGGAGGTTGGGCATTTTGGCAGAGAGAATAAAAATGGTTTAGTCTATTTATTAAAATGGTTACAGAAAAAAAAAAGGCTATGGATATATCTTGAAATATATGCTTGACAGATATTTGTTATTTAATGAAAAAAATTGATGGAGTAACTCATCATGTCCAGGAACTGTGGATTTCTCTAGTGGCTTAGAGAAGCTGCCATTTTAAAATTGTGGTAACTTTTACTGGCATCTTCTGAACTTCCTCGGAGGAAAGGATTTGGTCAAGGATTTGGTCAAGAATACAATCTCACTTTAAAACACTTCAAAACAATTTGGTTTGGGGTTATACGAGGTAGTAAGGGCCAATAAACTGAGTATCATCTGAACTAGGGGTTTTGGGGAGGACACATCAGGGAGTATGTGAGTATTCAGGTCTGAGTTCAAAAGATAATTCAGGGCAGTCATGGTCCATCCTCAGGCTGCTCAGTGTCTTCGTCTTCTATGAGTCTCCCATGACCCTATATGAGCCCACAATAACCAAAACTGATTACCTATATGGTACAGACTGGAAAGAGAAGGAAGCAGACCTGGGAGGAGGATGGTATAAGGGAGAAATGGGCAGGGTCTGCAGACTAGAGTCCTAGATGAACTTGAAAGTTAGGTTTAGTGCAAGTATGAGATTGGGGCTGATGGAGACAGATGTGGGATGAGAGAAGGCTGCGATAGGAACATGGAATTTCTGATGTGGAGGAGTTACAGAAGTATACATTTTCAGGATGCGGTCATGAGAATGAGTTCTTATCAGAAGGTAATGAACTAAACTGAACTGAATGAATGATGGATAGAGGGGAGTTGGCGACATTTGCTGCTTTGTGCAGCCCTCATATATCCTTTGGGAAACAATCCTCCCAGTAAGTAGACAATCCTTCCAGTAAGCCTAGTAGAGCCTGCAAATCACAGAAACCCATCCTCTTGTCCACAGGTTTAGGCGTATCATCAAAGCCTGTAGAATTATTCCACAGGACTTTTCAGTACTTGGTTGGCAAAGTAGGTAGTAGACAGGAAAATAGTTTCCACTGGGCACTGAGCTGTGAGGATATGATTCTGGAACAACACTCCAGATGACTCCCAAATCAATACCTCTGGCCCTAATCTCTTCTTTATCCTCTAGAACCCCTAGAGATATCTCCATCTGAATGCCTCATTAACCCAAGGCACAGACAAGATTCCTCATTCCCTCCCCCCAAACTGATCTCCATCCTCCATTGCTGTCAGTTGCACCAGCCATCCAAGCTAGACATCTGGAAGTCATCCTCAACATCTTCCTCTCCTTCACCCTCAAGAACAATCAATCCGTGCTCGCTTCGGCAGCACATATACTAAAATTGGAACGATACAGAGAAGATTAGCATGGCCCCTGCGCAAGGATGACACGCAAATTCGTGAAGCGTTCCATATTTTTTTGAAACTGGAGCCCATTATACAGAGTGAAGTGAGCCAGAAAGAAAAGCACCAATACAGTATACTAATGCATGTATATGGAATTTGAAAGATGGTAATGGTAACCCTATATGTGAGACAGAATAAGAGACACAGATGCATAGAACAGTCCTGTGGACTCTGAGGGAGAAGGTGAGGGTTGGACGTTCTGGGACAATAACATTGAAACATGTATATTGTCATATGTGAAGCAGAACACCATTCTATGTTCTATGCGTGGGACGGATGCTCAGGGATGGAGCGTTGGGATGACACAGAGGGATGGGAGGGGGAGGGATGTGGGAGGAGGGTTTGGGAGGGGGAGCACATGTGAATCCATGGCTGATTCATGTCGATGTATGGCAAAAACTACTACAATATTGTAAAGTAATTAGCCCCCAACTAAAATAAAGAAAAAAAAAAAGAACAATCAATCCCCAAACCCTGCTAACTCTACTTTATAAATATTTGCATTTTTCCCCCTTCTCTCTCATTCCACTGCTGTGGCCTTAGTACAGAACTTTATCACAAGCTCTTAACTGGTCTTCTTGCCACCAGTCTTAAAAAACCCCAATCTATACTGTCGTATTCCCACCCCTGTTTTCACCTTGGGTAGAAGGAGCTTTGTCCTTCAACTCACTCCTTCTCTCTCTGCAGCCCCTTCTCTGGCCACATCCCTGCTTGCGGTTCCCTGAACCTTCCCTGTTCTTTCCTTTCTCCAGCCTTGAGTTCAAAGGCTGCTCACTTTGCCTAAAATGCACCCCTCATTTTCTCCTTCGTGGCTAACTTCTATTCAGGATTTAAGGGGGAATTTGGGTGTTGCGGCTCCCAGCATCCTTTATGACCTTTACTTTGTGACCATCATTTTCACCCTTGGCTCCTTGATTGAGATCTTCCAAACATTCTTAAAGTTGTGGCATAGCTAGCAGAGGACTCACTGTTCTGTGTTGTGAAAATAAATTTGTCTTTCTTCCCCACTGAGTTGCAAGTTCTTTGAAGGAAGAGACTTAATTATACGCAAATTTATATTCTATTTCTTCTTTGGCGTCTGACACATACTAGATCCTTGAAAAAAACTATTAAAGAATAAATAATGAGTGAATCCAGGGAAGATGCATCATTAACTTTAGTTCATGGATTCTGTGGACATCTTCTCTTCTTGAACAATGATGGTTTTATGAAGCTCTGCTAGATCATGACTTGTCTGAATCCTGTATTCTCATTAAAATTTCTTTTGCTATCAAAGCTGGAAAAATAGTCAACATCTTTAATTTTAAAGATGAGGAAAATAAGGCACAGAGAGGTTGCATGACACTCAAAGACACACAGCTGGTGTAGGATCTTGGGCTCTTCTGCCCTGACCCAGTGTGCTTTTCCAACTACAAAGTTGCCTCCCTCAAGCACTTGTGATCTCAAATACTTCTAGTTTTGTTTCTTACAGGAATGTGTTGAATGCTTCTGGCCTCAGGAAATCAACACTCTCACCTGCAGACAACTCCCAGAAATTATCTGACTCCTTTCTGAAATCACGTTACTCTGTATTTCAGGCAGGAGGGTTAAACAAAGTGCTTTCCAACTTGGCTACCCCCAGTCTCCTCCAAGTACTTCAAAAATTCCAAGAAGGGGGAACTTCCCTGATGGTCCAGTGGTTAAGACCCCATGCTTGCTATGCAGGGGTCGTGGGTCTAATCCCTAGATCCTACATACCTTGTGGCATGGTCCCCCAAAATCTTTTTCCGAGGAAATAAAGTCAGCTTCTCTCTGACCGGGAACATGAACGTGGACTCTGGGATAGGATCTTCTTGGTTGGGTATTGGGCCTCCCTGGTAGGTTTTTATAAAAACCATTTGTAAGTTAGTCATGAAACTTCCCTGGTGGCTCAGAGAGTAAAGTGTCTGGCTATAATGCAGGAGACCCTGGTTCAATCCCTGGGTCGGGAAGATCTCCTGGAGAAGGCAATGGCAACCCACTCCAGTATTCTTGCCTGGAAAATCCCATGAGCGGAGGAGCCTGGTAGGCTACAGTCCATGGGGTCGCAAAGTTGGACAGGACTGAGCAACTTCACTTTCTTTCTTTTTTTTCTTTCATGAAACTAAAGCAGTTGGTTCTGGACGTGGTGAGATGGGTGTTCAGAAAGTCAAGCAAAGCTGAGGTTTGTTTCTGTGCTCGTTTTCCACAGTAATCAGGCTTCTTTTCAAGTCAGGCCTGGTTTCAGTGCTTGCTTCTGTTTCCTTCTTTCTTCCATCCTCTCTCTGACTCTGCCCCCATCTGTTAAAATGATCACTCTTGATTTTTCTTCAGCTTATTTCTCTGATCACTGTACTTACTGCTTGTGATATTTAGACATATTTAGCAAGTCAGCCTGGAGGAGATTTCTTTCAATTATATGACAAAACCCAGTTTAAACTTTTGATTTATTTGAATTACTGAATTCAAAATACTGTTGGACATTTTGCAGCAATTTTAAAAAGAGTATGCTTTATAGATGACTAGTCTGTTTCTCAAATTATTGCCTGTACCATTTCACAAAAGTTTCCATATTCTTTAAAAAAATTTTTTAAATTTCTTTTTGTTTTTATTTTTGGCTACACTGCTGTGCACAGGCTTTCTCTAGTTGCTGCAAGAGGGGCTATTTTTTCCTTGCAGTGCATGGGTTTCTCATTGGGATGGCTTCTCTTATTGCAGAACACAGACAGTAGGCTCGTGAGCTTCAGTAGTTGCAGCACACGGGCTCTAGAGCATGGGCTCCGTAGCTGTGGGGCATGGGCTTAGCTGCTCCGCAGCATATGGGATCTTCCCAGACTAAGGATCGAACCTATGTCCACTGTGTTGGTAGGCTGATTCCTAACCACTAGACCACCAGAGAAGTCCCATAGTCCTTCTTGTAAGTGATTGTTAAGAATGGTTACTCATCTAGAAAATAACATAAGAAAGTCATAAACCTGAATCAAAGAGGTCAAGCTGATGGTGAAGACTTTCCATCAGACTTTCCATCTTACCTGGGCTACTCTCATTTCCTTTTGAATCATAAACAACACACTGTTTGTATATATGGGGGTGTGTGTATGTAAGAGAGAGAGTATGTGTGTGCAAGAGTGTGTATGTATATTTTGTATACAGATATATACACAGTGCATACTTGTTGGGGTGTCAAATCAAAGCACCCTCTAAAAATTCCCTACTAAGGACAGGAACAACAAGTACAACAAGTACAGTAAGGACTGTACTTCTGAGCACAGTAAGGAAATTTCAAGGAAGCCTAATTAAAACTCCTTGCCTAAGCAGATATTGCTTTTTCATGTATAGTATTTATCACAGAAATTTACCTTTCTTTAAAAAGAAAAAGGTACTCTAAAGTAAAACATTCTGAGTCAATTTCTTCCTCATTATAAATTCTGGTGATGAAATTACGATTGTGATTACACAATATTAGAAAGACATGATTGATCTGGGGACTAATGCACATGAATTCCATGGCGGCTCCACCTGCCAGTAGAGGTCTGAGCATCTTCACAAATCCATTCTTCTTGCACGTGCTTTCTTGTAGCCCCTATGAACGCCTGCCCAGGCAGCCTCAAGCTTCCGGTAGGGGTTGCTGTTGTCTAGTACAAGACCTATTGTTTTCAATAGAATTTGGTTATCTCTTCAAATCATTGCTAACCTTTGCCCTTTCCCAGGATTTAATCTGTTTAAATTGATATTGGTTATTTGCTCTTGAGTTTACTGTGAATTTAATCTTATATTACTGTTTAATACATTAAAGTGGTATTTTGGTTGCTGCCACTGCACTGATTAGCATTAATTTTCCCCAGAATGTGTTCTGAATATCAGTGAGCTTGTTCAGGAGAAGGAATGATAATTTTATTGTTTTTAAAACAGTGAAGTATTTGATTACTTTATAGAATGCATAAAGTGAATTTTGATGAGATCAGTTCTAGAATCAAACTAAGACTTTCAGAGGAATGGAAACACTGGTCTTAACACACAGGTTTTGCCTTTAAATTTTTATTTCCCTGCTAGTAGAGATGCATTATATTTGCATTTTTGAGCCTGAATAATTTTAATTCCATTTTTATTATACAAACCCAAGAGGAACATTTACTTTGTTTTCACTGATTAGTTATACAATTATTCTTTTCAGATACTACATGAACCATGAACCATAATATTATATTCCTTGCTAATACATTTTGGCAAAAGTATTTACATGAAAACACAATACATAAATGTAATGACTTTCTCAAATGAGCACACTGTTGCCATGAAGCAATCACCTCTATTTTAATAAAAGTAAAATTCATTAAATTTTTCTCAATTAGCAAAGCGACTTTTCCAAATGAACTAGTGAAGGAAAAACATTGCCTGTTTTATCCTAACCCAGCTGATTTGCCTTTTATTACCAGATGCCTATTTCAGGAGGAGAAAAAAAAAAAGTCTTTAATTTTAATAAACTTGATGCAATGCTGACTCCTAGGGGATTAAGTATGGCTCTGATATACTTAGTTTCTTTTTGGTTAGTTTCAAAGTAAAAGTTAGATTCAAAAGCAAAAGCCTTTGAAGCCAAGATACTACCTTTAAGGCTCTCTGATGTTGAAAACAGGAACTTGGAGACCCAAAGGAACAAATCCTTTGAATTGCAAAACTTAAACAAAAGAATATTTTTTTCCCTTTTCATTAAAATGTTTAAATCCCATCATAAGTCTAATAACCAGATTATGTCATTTGACACAGACAGTTGATTTGAGCCTTGTATCTGTAAATACAAATGTAGTTTTTTGGAAAAAAGTATAATTAACTTTGCATTCATATTTATATAGTATAGGTTTCAGACTAATTTAACTGCCCCTTTCTGAAGTAATATTTTTAGTTGTAGTGTTGGTTATTCATTGTATGTGTAGGGTAAAAACATCTTTTTTTTTTCCCCCTTAAGATAAGTTGAAAAAAAATGACACTAGTTATGCACACACTGAATAACTCAGAGTATGGGATTTATAAAATCTGTTAGCTATCCCTAATAAAAATGCAAAGACTAAGAATGTTAACTATCTTATATATTTGTGGGCCTCCTGCTCTTAAAATGCTTAATATCACTGGATCTAATTCTTGGAATACCTGTTTAGAATTCTTCAGATGGATTGTAAAATGTTAGTTAAATAATATTTCTAAGGGTACAAGGTTAAGACTGAAAATTCCAATTTCTAGTACTGTTTTTCTAAGATAAGGGACAACTAATACAGTCTTCATCTTGTAAGAAGCTAGAGTCAGATGTTAAAGTCAAGTTTACATTAATTCTGAGGAAAATTATCAGTATCTTTCTCTTTCCCTGGTATTCAAATAGCTCTTAAGTTGACAGTGGGGTGGAGCACAGCAATAAATTAGGGATATGTGACATTCTCTAGTAAAAGGAACCAGGTTCCTTGGAAAAATGGCTAATTATAGGACTGAGGCAAAAATATTCAAGATGAACCAGGAATATCCTATAGTGCCAGCCAGTGAAGAAGTGCTCAAAAAACAAAGAGAAAGAAACAAAAAATGAGGCAAGTTAAAGGGAAATAAAAGCCAACCTAGAAGAACTTACTATCAGACAAACCTGGAACAATGTGGGCAAACAAATAAATAAAGTAGTATTAGATGTATGACCCACAGTGTAAAATAGTCATGAATCCACAATTGAACAATGAAATATAAAAAATGAAATACTAAAATTTTACTATGAAATAGTACGATTAAAAACTTTTAAACGTTACTAGGTAGTTAAAAATCTTTTAGAAATACTGTTCAAAGAAAATATATTTGTGAACCAAATTGAGTTGCAGTCTTCTATTTGCTTTGGGTTCATTTTTTCAAGATTATATAGGGTCATTCAAAATTTTCATGGCAACTGTAAACATGAGTGAAAGTGAAAGTCACTCAGTCATGTCCGATTCTTTGCGACCCCAAGGACTATACAGTCCATAGAACTCCAAGCCAGAATACTGGAGTGGGCAGCCGTTCCCTTCTCCAGGGGATCTTCCCAACCCAGGGATTGAACCCAGGTCTCCCACATTGTGGGTGGATTTTTTTATCAGCTGAGCCACCAGGGTAACCTTGAAGTTTGATGTTAATCTTTGGGGAATAGTAAGTGTGTTTTTCATTCCAATCCAAAGAAAGGAAATGCCAAAGAATGCTCAAACTACCACACAATTGCACTCATCTCACATGCTAGTAAATGCTCAAAATTCTCCAAGCCAGGCTTCAGCAATACGTGAACCATGAATTTCCAGATGTTCAAGCTGGTTTTAGAAAAGGCAGAGGAACCAGAGATCAAATTGCCAACAACTGCTGGATCATCGAAAAAACAAGAGAATTCCAGGAAAACATCTACTTCTGCTTTTTTGACTATGCCAAAGCCTTTGACTGTGTGGATCACAATAAACTGTGGAAAATTCTGAAAGAGATGGGAATACCAGACCACCTGACCTGCCTCTTGAAAAACCTGTATGGCAGGTCAGGAAGCAACAGTTAGAACTGGACATGGAACAACAGACTGATTCCAAATAGGAAAAGGAGTACGTTAAGGCTGTAATCATCACCCTGCATATTTAACATATATGCAGAGTACATCATGAGAAATGCTGGGCTGAAAGAAGCACAGACTGGAATCAAGATTGCCAGGAGAAATATCAATAAGCTCAGATATGCAGATAACACCACCCTTATGGCAGAAAGTGAAGAGAAACTAAAGAGTCTCTTGATGAAAGTGAAAGAGGAGAGTGAAAAAGTTGGCTTAAAGCTCAACATTCAGAAAACTATGATCATGGCATCTGGTCCCATCACTTCATGGGAAATAGATGGGGAAACAGTGGAAACAGTGAGAGACTTTATTTTTGGGGGCTCCAAATTCATTGCAGATGGTGATTACAGCCATGAAATTAAAAGACGCTTACTCCTTGGAAGGAAGGTTATGACCAACCTAGACAGCATATTAAAAAGCAGAGACATTACTTTGCCAACAAAGGTCCGTCTAGTCAAGGCTATGGTTTTTCCAGCAGTCATGTATGGATGTGAGAGTTGGACTATAAAGAAAACTGAGTGCTGAAGAACTGATGCTTTTGAACTGTGGTGCTGGAGAAGACTCTTGAGAGTCCCTTGGACTGCAAGGAGATTCAACCAGTCCATCCTAAAGGAGATCAGTCCTGGGTGTTCATTGGAAGGTCTGATGTTGAAACTGAAACTCCAATACTTTGGCCACCTGATGCGAAGATCTGACTCATTTGAAAAGACCCTGATGCTGGGGAAGATTGAGAGCAGGAGGAGAAGGGGACGACAGAGGATGAGATGGTTGGATGGCATCACCAACTCAATGGACATGAGTTTGGGTGGGCTCTGGGAGTTGGTGTTGGGCAGGGAGGCCTGGCGTGCTGCGGTTCATGGGGTCGCAAAGAGTTGGACACAACTGAGTGACTGAACTGAACTAAGCATGTTAAGATGTGAAAAAAAGGAGATAAGAAAAATGGACTTGGAAATCCTGTACACTCCTTGCCAGGGAGCTACACTATATTCTCATATAGAATTGACCCCACTCCTCAAAACCAACCTGCTTTTCCAAGGTCCTTCTGATCAAAATGGATCCTGTAGTAGTATCTAGCCTCATAAAGGAGTGGAGAAAGTCCCTCACCTTTGATAGGAAAAGACTGACAAGATACATTGTTATGTGAAATGCAAAGTAGAGAACAACGTCTAATATAATACTTCTTGTGTTAAAATAGAGGAAAACAGAGATATATGTTTACAGTTGCTTGTATAAGCATGAAGTAAATCTGTAAGGTTACATAAAAAATTAAGAACAACTGTGAACGTATAGAGTGGAAACTGGGCAGATGGGACAATCTGAAAAGGAGGCTTTTGTTATATACCTTTTTCTTCAGGTAGACTATCACCTTTCTGACAAATGGAATTTAAAATATGTTCTATTTTAATCACAAATCCATATTCTACTAACTTAAGTTTAAAAAAATGTATTTTGTTGGTTCATGTACTGGAAGAGTCCGAGGACATGGGTAAGACATGGCTGGAGGAATCAGAACTTTCTTGTTTTTGTTCTTTTTTGGTTCTCAGCTCCTGGGTGTTGGCTGTATTCTCCCTTGCAGTAGATGTCTGACCCTCAAGGTTCAGGAAAAATGGCCACAAGATGCATGAGTCATTGGCTTATATTATTCTGAGAGCCTGCCAAAGAGGAAAAGAAAACATCTTTCCTTCTCTGACAGAGAAGTCTAGACCACCTTGGGTTACATATCCTTCTTGATTCCCTGAACCAGTCCTTGTGGTCAGGAGATAGAATACTCTAACTGCCCAGGCCCAGGTCACATGGGAAGGTGAGGATGCTCTCACTTGTACCACATAGGAGGGGGAAGAATATTCACCCCATGTTGTAATAATGGGCAAAGCCAGAGTGTGTGTATGCTCAGTTGCATCTGATTGCAAAGGACTTTGCAATCCTTTGGACTGAAGCCTTCCAGGCGCCTCTGTCCTTGGGATTTTTCAAGCTAAAATACTGGAGTGGGTTGCAATTTCCTTCTCTCGGAGATCTTCCTGACCCAGGATTCGAACCACATCTCCTGTGTCTTCTGCATTCCAGGTAAATTCTTTACTAAAGAGCCAAATATACTTAAAACCAAAATAGATCCAAATCCCTGTGGCTCAAGCCTTCCTATCTAGACTTATTGCAGAACTTAGGGATCTGTAAGATGCTAGGGACTTGGGAAATGACAATTAATCATATAAAAGTTTGCTCTCCATTTCTGCGGGTTATGAACTTTACACTGAAACATGATATCCTTCTTTAAGACCCTACCTGATTAAAGATGCTCTAACAAAACTAGAAAACACATCAGGCCCCTTCCCCTCACTTGCTGTTTATTCGTTCCTGATATAAACAGTTTTCCAAGTCCAAACTTAAATGATGAGACAAAGGAAGATATTCGCCAAAGGAAGGAGTAATGCAAGAAGCTCTGATTTCATAACTGCCATAATTTTAGAGAATAAAAAACTCAGCTAAGCTCATTAAGAAGTCATCTAACCTGATGATTGATGATGAAAAAGTGGGTGTTCAATTAGTGAATCACCTGACTCATGCATCTTGCAGCTTTTGCAGCTCATTAGGAGAGTTCATTGCTTTAAGAGAGAAAGCTGCTACACTAAAAATATCTACACACTCTGCATTGTGAGAGGAAGCAGGGTGAACTAAGCCTCTTGAAGCCCTTTAAATGTCAATTTCCTCATCTGTAAAATGGAGATTAGTTTGTTTTACAAAGCTATTGGGGGCTGTATTTGTGCCCTATTGCTGCTATAACAAATTACGACAAACTTAGCGGCTTAAAACAACGAAAACTTATTATCTACAGTTCTGGCAGTCAGAGTCCAAAATGAGTCAACAAGGCTGTATTCTTTCTGGAGTCTCTAGAGGGATAATCCATTTTTCTGCTTTTTCTACCTTCTACAGGCTACCCGCATTCCTTAGCTCATGGCCACATCCCTCCAGCTTCTGCTTCTGTGCTCATATTTTTTTTTCTGATGCTGACCCTTCTGCCTCCCTCTTACAATGATCCTTGTGATTACACTGGCCCACTGGATAATCCAGGATAATCTTCCCATATATGATCTTTAACTCAGTTACATCTGTAAGTTCCCTTTTGCCATATAAGGCTTCTCTGGTGGCTCAGATGGTAAGTAAAGAATCTGCCTGCCATGCAGAAGACCCAGATTCGATTCCTGGGTCAAGAAGATCCCCTGGAGAAGGGAACAACTATCCACTCCAAGATTCTTGCCTAGAGAATCCCATGGACAGAGGGGCCTAGCAGACTACAGTCAGTAGGATTGAAAAGAGTCAGACATGACTGAGTGACTAACACTTTCACTTTTGCCAAAAAAGGTAACACACTTACAGAATTCAAGGATTAGACTAAAGACATCTTTGGAGGTAACTATTCTGCCTGCTGTAGTAGTATATAATGAAACAATATCTGTGATGATTCTTAGCATTGTGTTTCCACATAACAGATGTTTGACCAATGCCTATTGGCAGTTTGTAAATTTTAATATTTCAGGTGTTTTACTATGTATCCTGTTCAGCAATAAATTCTTAGATGTTCAGTATCTTTGTAGAGGCAGAATACACAATGCTGTGTTCTCATGGATGCCAACCTAATTTTATACATTTATGAGCGCTGTGTACTGACCTTAGAAAATACTTTCTATTCAAAAGTAAAGGGCAGTCCTTGAATGGAACTGTTTTAAACAGCAAATGGTAAACGTGCAAGTTCTCTTTAGTTACTCTTTAAGGAAGACCAAATGCAGCACACAAATTGTGGAGAATGTTCAGGGAATACTCAATGTCCTGAAGAATGCTACAACTTGTAAAAGATAGTCAAAAGGCTATTTCATCAAAGTATGTTGTAAGAGGTCACGATAAAGCAATACAGAGTTGGTGCCTCAGCAGAACTTCTCATTTGCATTTGGATCAACAAGTTCCCAAGGCATTTTGGCATCCCTCCTTCGGGGATGCCAAACTATACTCAGTGTAGTACACTACTGAATCAGGGTGGGAGGGTGCATGCTAAATCACTTTAGTTGTGTCTGGCTCTTTGTAACCCCACCAGGCTCCTCTGTCCATGGGATTCTCCAGGCAAGAATACTGTATTGGGTTCGTGGTTGCTAAATGTTGAGTTTTCCTCCAGGTGCATGATACTCCAAGGACTTCAGTGACCAAACAAGACTCTCCATCACTTTAAAGAAGGTAGGCAGTAGCCTTCGGGAACCTCTCTGAAAGACTAATAAAGCTTAGTCACATATTTAAAAAGAAGTAAAGTGAGCGCTCCACTGATTTTAGTAAAAAAAACCACCCATGACATCCAGAGGAGCCAATCTTTGCAGTAATGAAGTTTATATTTGGAATGATGGACCATCCCTAGCATGTGCTCTTTCTGGTTAATAATAGTCTTTGTTTAGCAGTCACTCTCCTAGGAGGGAATGCTAATGTAATACAGTTTTCTGCTGCTGGCTAGGACCTATTATCAATAGGTCATAAATAAACTACCACCACATAGGAAAGACAATATGATTATATATACTCCTACTACCCCCAGTTACAGTTAAGAGCAACAGTTATAAGGTTGTACTCCTACAGCTACCCTAGGGAGAAAATGGGAGGAAAATGTTCCATTAGCTTAATGAAGAGAGCACAGCCAAATTTTCTCACTATTAGCACCTGTGGTGCTCCAGGAGGGAAGCTGGAGATGCAGGGTAACAATTAAACTTTCTGACAATTAGCCCCTGCAAAGTGCAGTCCCTGAACCCAAAGGAGATATTTTAAGAATCATATTTATATTTTTCTTACCTCTTACCTATGAAATCTGAGTGAGTCATTTTGCTTGTGGAAACAGAGGGAGTCAGATGAAAGTTTAGTTCAGACATGACTACCAAGTATCGTTGGCAGGCTTACTGGAGAATGCACGTCAACTGAAAAGTGTCCTTTGTAAAAGGGAAGGTTAGGAGACATCAGAGCGGGGAAACATTCACTCACAGGAACCAAATTAGAGAAAAGATGGGTTGATTCAATGTGAATAATTTAGCTTCCTTGTTATCTCTGCTAAGAAGACCACAAGGGTGGAGGATGGGGGCGTGGGTGAGGGGAAGAGATATGAGGTCTTTGACTACAACTGCCAAAGAAATCAGATCTGCCTCCTGGAAGGCATTGTATGAGAGAGAGGAGAGTGCTTCCAAGACTGGCTGCCCTATGCTCTGATTCTGGTCCACACTTAACCAACCTCACCCGTTTCCCTGCTCTGCCAAGATGGAGCTACCAAACTTCCATAGGTTATTGGGAGGATTAAGAGAGAAAACGCCTAGAAATTAATCAACAGTCCGTGCTTAACAGAGCCTTCCCCGATAGCTCAGTTGGTAAAGAATCCGCCTGCAATGCAGGATACCCCGGTTCGATTCCTGGGTCAGGAAGATCCCTTGGAGAAGGGATAGGCTACCCACTCCAGTATTCTTGGGCTTCTCTTGTGAGTCAGCTGGTAAAGAATCCCCCTGCAATGCGGGAGACCTGGGTTCAATCCCTGGGTTGAGAAGATCCCCAGGGGAATGGAAAGGCTACCCACTCCAGTTTGTGGCCTGGAGAATTCCATGGACTGTATAGTCCATGGGGTCCCAAAGAGTCGGACATGACTGAGCGACTTTCACCTTCTTTCAAGTGCTTAACAAATGTTATTTGTTATCATCTGTGTTCAAAATCTGGAGAAGGAAATGGCAACCCACTCCAGTATTCTTGCCTGGAGAATCCCATGAATAGAGGAACCTGGCAGAGTACAGTCTGTGGGGTCGCAAGAGTCAGACATGACTTGGCGACTAAACTACTACTACTAAAATTCACATTGAGAAGGAAATGGCAACCCACTCCAATGTTCCTGCCTGGAGAATTCCATGGACTGGGGAGCCTGGTGGACTGCAGTCCATGGGGTCACAGAGAGTTGGACACGACTGAGCGACTAACACACACACGCACATTCAAAATCAGCCTAAACATTATGCATTTGGGTATGATAAGAGTAAATATTTGTGTGGTAATGAATACTGAAAATTTTCTACTAGAGACCAAAATTTAAACTTAACTTGGTTGGTAGAGAGTGAACAGTTCACTTGGTTTCATCTCAATTTAAGGAGAAGAAAAGGATATTTTTGCAATCTGGAGTTGTGACTGAACTGCTCTATAAGCTATTCATAAAAATATGGATGTCCTCAGTTGTGTCTGACTCTTTGCAACCTGACATACTGTAGCCTGCCAGGCTCCTCTGTCCATGGAATTTTCCAAGCAAGAACACTGGAGTGGGTTTCCATTTCCTGTTCCAGGGGATCTTCCAGACCCAGTGATCGAACCTTCGTCTCCTGCATTGGCAGGCAGATTCTTTACCACTGCGCCACCTGGGAAACCCTAAAAGACATGGATAAATAGAGGCAAATAATGCCTCCCCCCACCAAGCCCGATTATTCAGAGTACAAGGGACTTTTGCATGGTCCACCTGCTCCACCCAAAGAAGAAGAATACTGACCTTGATCACACCGGTCCACAGGTGCTATGATTCTTACTGCCCCGCAGAGTCGCTGTTGAAAAACGTCCACACATCTGTGTTGCAAGGAGGCATCTGAGTAGGACAAAGCCCATTTTAGATGAAGGCTAACTCCTCTTCCTTGTGGCTGGCTTTGACCAGAGTATGGCTATTTCTGATTTACACCCTGAGTCCTGCAGAGTACTGGTCAGCCTCAGCAACTCTGGGTCAGGACTGCTTCAACCCATAACCCTTTCCCTCCACCCTTCCCTGGATTTGACACATCCAGGAATTGAGCAACTTCTCAGTTTAAACCCTTGAAATACCCTCAGAGTGGCCTCCTGGATTACAAATTTCCAACCTCTGACTTACAATAACAGTTATTGAGAGAAAGTTGAAAAGAAATAGGGCAAGTCCTGTTGCAGACTGTACCTTATTGAAAAACAATATTGCCTAGGAGAGTGTTTCAAGCATTACTATCCTTAGTGTCTGTGGACTTTGCTCCTGTTTCAGAAGATAGTTTGTGACTGCAATTAGGCTTAAGGTGTTTGGTGAAGTTATTGCAATTGTTTTCAAATCATTTAGTTTGTAACAAGGTAATGAGTTTGAGAAAAAGTACTTCTCAATGACATCTTCAGCAGCCCTTGTGACCAGCGTGATGACTTCCTTTCCTGAATCATGTGGCTGCTAGTTTCACAACACTTGCTGCTCTTTTCCCAACTACCAGAAGGCTCACTCTTGTCTTTGCCACCAGCACCCTCTGTTTCTGTGGCCATTGTGCATTATGTTGTAAACATTATAGCCCTGGACCTCTGCATCCTTCTTCCTTCCCTTTAAAAAAAAATATTTATTTTAATTAATTTCTTTGAATGCACCGGGTCTTAGTTGCAGCACTTAGGGATCTTTGATCTTCGTTGGCACATCTTTAGTTGAGGCATGTGAACTCTTAGTTGCAGCATGAAGGATCTAGTTCCCTGACCAGGGCTTGAACCCAGGCCCTCTGCAATGGGAGTGCAAAGTTTTAGCCACTAGATCAGCAGAGAAGTCCACCTACCCCCCTTGTTTTAATTTCAAAGAATTTATCACTACTAATAGACTCCATATTTTACCTATTGTTATGACTTAGCTAACATTTGTTAAGCAGGGCCCTGGGGTGTCAGATGGTGAGCCATGAGGGTTTCAGTGAAAACTATCAGTGAAATAGAGAAGCTTATTACTCACGGGTCCTGGGGGAGGTATATGACCCACTGGGAGGGTCCATGAGAAGACGTTGAGTCAGGGTGTGGGTAGAGAGAGTGTGGCAGGACCCAGGGCACGTCTTAATAAGGTCCTCGGGTGGACTGCTTTGGCATTCTCAGGTGAAGGCTGAATTAGTCAATTCAAACCAAAAAATTGCTGTGGTTATTGTTGAGTTGAAATAGAATATATTAAAGTTTTAAATGAGCACATTTTTATAACTTATATTTTAATAAACATTGTACCCTGCATGTAAATTAATTTGGAGAATTCTCGATTACACTGTTGGCCCCACATGTGGAGCTGGCTACAGCCATTCCTTTCCAGAGTAATAACAATTGAGGATTGTTGAAGCTTCCTTCAAAAGCAGTTCTCTGTCTAAGCTTTGCAGCACTACATAATCCTGTGTTTAAGCAGTAATTTTTTGAAATTAATAGTTTTGCACAGTGACTGGAAAGATGAAGAAATAGAACCTGAGTTGTGCTTCAATTCAGTCTTTCCGGGCAGCTTCTATTACAAGAGTAAAACAGCATGCTAACTCTAATGTATGGTATAATGTTCGAGAAGTGTAAATTTTGTTTCAAATATCAAATCTTTTACTAATTAGAATAACATTTTCATGTTAATATTTGTTTTAAAATAAGAATACCAAGAAAATAGAACATTACATCATTGGTATGATTTAGTTGTCTCAAATGTACCTTTTTTTATATATTTTGGTTTTATTAAAATTTACTTATCAATTACTGTAATGTTATTATTTTATTTGTGTATCAGACTGATATGTAGGTATAAATTTGACCCCCTTTAAAAATATATTAATGAAATTTAAAAGTAAGGACATTTTAATTTGTTCTATAATAAATATTTCATTTTGTACTTTTATGATTATTATTATATGCATGGCATATAGATACATATATGAGATACACACATATGTACATATATATTCAATGAAAGACAATTTTTACTATCTGTACCCCTTTTTTGGCCATCATTCTTGTCCCTTTGGTCTTGCAGAAAATAATTTTGTCATTTGGTAGTGAGAAGTATTAAAAAATGATCCACTCCATATATTAAATATTCCAGATATGCCACAAATATTCACATTTGACATTACACTGAGATCTTCTACTGGCATCTCTAATAACAAATAGTAACTTTGCAAATAATACTTTGTCTTTTGGTTAATTTTTCTAGTGATTACTAAGCCAATGGGCTATATAACAATTTGAATTCCATTTTTAACTCCATCAAAAGATAAGAATTCTTATTATTGTAATTACTTTGTCTTTACTGGTTAAATTAACATTCAGCTATTGGGGTTGCTGTGCAATATACGATATGATTTTACCTACTGTGTGTTCAAAGTAGTCTTGTCACTGTAACAGCATGCTAGTTTGAAAAGCCTTATAGCAAATAGGTAAATACACGTCTTTTGTGAATTAAAAGGGGATAATTATGTCAGCCTTCCTGCATTTGTGGGTGAATATCTAAAAATAACTGAAGTAAAAATGTCAGGAAATATTTAACCTTAAATACAGTAATCAAAATTTGTCATAAAAAATGAGAATGACCTATCAAACATAATTTTTAGTTTCTCTTGATAGAGTAGCCACATTAGAATATGAAAACACATGCACAAATACTCTTTTTTTATTTTTCTTTCATTGTAAGCAGTCCCAGTCCCTTACACTACAGGTACAATTGCTATAATTTTCCTGTCAAAATAGAACTTTGCTATAAAAGACCCCCAAATTATTATTTTTATTAAAAAAATTTATCTTTATGCTTCATACAAACAGAACCTAAATAAATCCTGATACTGAAAATATTTTGGCTTGCTAGAAGTACACAGGATTATGCTGTACGGGGTGTGCTTATTATTGAGACTCATTTAAAAACAAACACACCAGAATTTGCAATTGAGCTTTAAAGTAGTCTTTGGTTAACTACACACTTACTCCATGATTCTGTCTTTGTGCCAAATTTTCCTGAGAATTTCTTTTTTTCTGTGAATAGCCTTTAAACCATGTGGCATATTCTTCCAAATATTTGATTTCTTAAATTTAAGCCCCATGACTATAAGATGGTTGATTAAGCCAGATAAAATGGTTTCTGTATTTAATACAAAGCAGCTTTTAAATTAGCTTTGAAGGCTTTTGCAAAGAAATTCCTCCAAATGTTTTTCTCTTCCTGATAGCTTCACTAGAATCACCTATAGAGAAGACTAATCTAAAAGACAACATGTATATATTTGAATGCTTGGAACTGGTGGTGGTGTTGATGATGCAAGTCCCATTTTTAAAAGATAGCGGAATGGATCCTAATGGCTTTCGATGTAAAACAATGACAGTGGCATAACTAAGTTAGCTGTGTTTGAGCAAGTGAAATACTTCATGTTAGAAGTCACCAGGGAACTGTCTGACATAATCAGTTTCAGGATCACATTAAATTTTCTCCAATCCTTTTCTCTTAAATTTTGCTGGGAACATTATCAGTGGTGGATCAATGACACCCTTTTGCATATATAATTATTCTAAGCTTCATTCCAAAAATGATTTGAAGAAATTAAAAATAAAGGATATAACAGTATATTAGTAAAGACCAATATAAAGGCTAGGGTAGTACAGTATGATATAGTAGGATAAAAAGATAGGGAAATTGAGGCAAAGGGAAAGTAAAGTTAAAATAGTAAAATAATTCAATACAAAGATGACAAAAATATATATGAAAAATTCTGCACCTCTTTAAAAAAAGGTCAAGATTTCAGCTCTCAGCTTCCTAGTTACCAGAGAGGAAAATGATGTTACAAGAACAATAATATATATGTGTGTGTATGAATTCATTCTCTCTCTCCCCACTTCCCCCTCTCCCTGACCCCGTGTGTGTGTGTGTGTGTGTGTGTGTGTGTGTGTGTGTGTGTGTGTGTGTGTGTGTTTAAGAAGAAGCAGTGGTGTTGGTTATCTAACTACCTGGAAATCTAAATCTAACTTTACTATTAACACAAACTTTTAATTTCTCTGTCCTATAGTAAACGTGGGAATTTAATATTTTACTTTTCCCTATTGTGCTATCATATTACAAAAAAAAAATACTTGGGTTGTAAATAATAGTGACCTATTTCCAGTTCCTAAGTCGTTAATAAAACAGTTGATATCTTTATTGGAGGGAGAGTCAAGGGAATGTATGCCATCACCTATGTATCATTCACTTTATACGAGCTGTGTCATTTTATTGATATACAATTCTTATGAAGATTCCTATTTCACAAATGAGGATGCTGGGGCCAAGGTTTCCTTAAAAAAGATGGCTTTTGAACTGTGTCTGCCTAACGTGAAAGCCACACTATATACGCCACTGACCACTCTATTTACTAACCCCTCCAAGGGCTTTCCTAGGAAACCATGCTGATGGCTCAGATGGTAAAGAATCTGCCTGCAATGTAGGAGTCCCTGGTTCGATCCCTGGGTTGGGAAGATCCCCTGGAGGAAGGCATGGCAACCCACTTCAATATTCTTGCCTGGAGAATCCCCATGGACAAAGGAGCCTGGCGGGCTACAGTCCATTGGGTTGCAGAGTTGGATACGACTGAGTAACAAAGCACACACACACTAGTATTCTTGCCTGGAGAATTTCATGGACAGAGTAGCCTGGTGGGCTACAGTTCAGGGGGTCGCAGAGAGTCAGACAGGACTGAACAACTAACACTTTCACTTTTTTTTTCATGCTCAGTAGCACAATGAATAGTCTTCCTAGTTTCAGATTCCTTGAGTGTCCAATCTTTCATTTTCAAAAAGCCCCCCAAGATAACTTTTGTGCATTCGAGTTTCAACCTTTCTGTTGTCATTTAACACTGGAACTCTTATTTACACAATATTTTTCTTTATACATATTCATTTTAAATTTAGCTTTAAGGAAGAAACTTTCTATTACCATTAAAAAATGTAAAACCAGTATGTTTTCTAGAAATAAAAACAGAGAGAAATAACTATTAAGAGATGTGAGTTTAGATGCCTCTAGGAAGCTCTCAGGCACTGCCGACAGAGAATCCAAAGGGTGGCCTCCTTGCATGACTAGGGAGTTAGGAAGCTCTTCCCCCCTTGGCTGTGGGCAGTGGTCTTCAGCAGGAGTTTCCTGGGGCTCACATCCAGGCCTGGAGGATGTTATCAAATCACTCACTTTTCTACTTTCAGACATCAAGAGAGGCTTCGCGTGGTGGTAGAGACTCAGGCCTGGGGAAGATGAAGGAGTATGCCCACTGGTATTAGAAATCTGCAGCTGCAACTCAGAGTACTTTATTCATAGACCTAATTTGGGCGAAAGGGCTAGTGCAATAACACAAAGCAAAATGTTACTATCCTGTGAGAAGAGAATAAATTATTTTCAACTCTTTTTAGCATTACTAAGATTTAAGTGCCATCATCTAAAACTTCAGATTTCTAGGAGGCTAAATTTGACAATTTAAATGTTTTATTAAATCAATAAATCAATCAATCTAACATTTAAAAAAATACTTATACTGTCAAATAACTTTTCTACTTTTAGGGAAAAAATCTCAAGAAAATTTAAGAAATGACTTCCACATGTAGCAATTATGAATGGTACAGACGATATCTTGGACAACATAAAGAAAAGCCTTCCAGAAGTTAATTGAGCTCCATTAATATTTTGTGGGTTATTACTGCATTTGTTCAATGGTCCTGTGGATTCATTTTATTTTTGTTCAATCCCACTGTTGGCAGAATATGGCTGTTCAGTCATCTTTAATATGTGAATTTTGAGTAAATGTCTTTCCATGAATAGTGATAAATTGTTAAACTTTAGCAAACTTAAACACTTACACCTACTCAGTTCTATAGCCATTTTATTAAATCCCAAAGACCCATTCAAGCAATGGAGTAGGCATTCCTGCAATGTAATATACAGCTGAACATTTAAAATCAAGGGCAAATGGACAATACATATAATTTTGATAGTCTGAAGGCATAACTATCTAATAACTAGTTGCATGAAAAGGCTATTTTTAATCTTTGATATGGAAGTGAATGAACACTAATTGAATACCTACGTAGTTAGAAATTTGCATCATTCAATGATTACAGTAACCCTATGAAGCTTGGATAAAAGTGAAGACCTCAGACGTTAATTTATCCAGGACCACCCAGCTTGTAAATGGCAGAGCCTGGGATTTGAAATCAGGCCCGTATGACTTCAAAGACTGTATATTTCCTCTCTACCATTCTGCCTTTATGATAAATGGAAATTTTCAAAAATAATCACTTGGAATTTTTGGATACAGGCCCCTCTATTTCATAAGTACATGTGACTCACTGAAAGCTGTGGCTTTATGGGGTGAGGGGAATCATAGCATATCAGGTCATATTATACTGAACAAAATCAGGATCAACCCTGGTAAATAGCGGGGAGCTCACAAAGCCACTGGAGAGTGAGCTCCAGAAGGGAATTCCTAAGATGAGAGCGCCAAATGCTTTAGGGTTCACTGAAGCATAATTGCAAAGAATGTGTCCTAGGATGGGCAGTAAATGCAGACCTCAGCTGTTGATAGTTTAACAGGTTGAGGCAAAACTCTGCAGAGTGTGTCTGAAGGGTAGTGTTACGGACAGCAATAAATCCTCCCAATAGTGTTAGAGATGAAAATCACAGGGCAGAAATCACCTGTGCTGAATGTGGATGAAATCACACTTTGCACAATGGACTTTTAATACACACACGCAAAACCATAATCACCAGACATCACTGATTTGTGTGAAGTGGGAGAACAACCTGCTTTACTTCATTTTTAACATTTCACTTAATGAATCAAGATCAAGCTTGTGTTTCTAGTGGCACTTGGAATACAAAGGTGTGAAGAGATGAATGTCATTGTTCTCAAGTTCAAAATATTAGCATGAGAGGTGGGGTAAAATTGGCAAACTAGTATATAAGAGCAGTGCTCTGGAGCCTGCATTTTTGTTTTACTTACACACATATGCCCATTCGTGTGTATGTGTGATATACCAAAATGAAGCATTGTTAAGAATGTGTTCCATGGTAGTTCTACAGGATGTGAACTAAAAAATTTAGCTTATCAATTGACTAAGTATGCTGTATATTAACATATCAACAGATTATACAGCAGTTCTTCACATATCTTTTCTGTATAGTCCTATTTATACATTTATATTTTCTTCACTGATAATGCAGAGCTAAGTCTCATATGAGCACATGTGAACATGCATTCAATAATTAGCAAGGAAGGCAGGCAGAGATGGGAGACAGAGTGTGGAAGTGTATATTTGTCTTTATGAAAGTGTTCATGTCTGCATATTCAGGTGGAAATTAAATACAGTAATTGCTTTCCTTAGAAATTTATATCTAAATATCCAAATATTGAACATCTGAAAGGAAAAAATGTTCCCTTGTATGCACATGTACATACTTACTCTATTAGATGCTCACGTTTCTGGGATGCTCTTTTCAGAGAACTAGACATGCAGGTTTATGACACTGTCCCTGGGATGCCCTTCTTTCCTTTGTATGCCTGGTGAACTTCAACCATCACACCTCTTTGGACAATTTCCGTACAATGTCTAGTCTTCTATATTCTAGTGCTAACACATTGCAGGAGTTATCATGCACCCTTCAAAATTAGCTATTATTTGTTGTCTTTTGGTCTAGTTCTGGAGTGGCATATAATAGCAGCACAGTAAAAGTTTAATATTAATTATGCATTTTCCTTGACTAATGTCTCAATTTCAAATGGATTATTCAGCAGTTTTTAAGATTTATTTTACTTTTGGCTGTGCTAGGTCTTTGTCGCTGTGCATGGGCTTTCTCTAGTTGTGGTGAGCAGGGGCTACTCTCTGGTTGCAGTGGCTTCCCTTGTAGATCCGGAGTAATAGGGCGTGTGGGCTCAAATAGTTGTGGCTCATGGGCTTAGTTGCTCCACAGTATGTGGGATCTTCCCAGACCAGAGATTGCATTCATGTCCCCTGCACTGGCAGGAGGATTCTTAACTACTAGACTAACAGGGAGGCCCACTCAGCAACTTTTTTTTTTTTTCTTGGTTTAGGCCTTTAACATTCAATTATAAAGTTTAATGTTTAAAAAATTTGACATTAAATTATATGACTTTTAAGTATAAGGGAAATATGTTAATTATGGGCCTGAAGCCACTTATATTAAAAAGCCATCTTGCTGCTACCAGTTAAGAAACTGAAAGCATTTACTACCCACTTCTCCTGGTGATTTCTTCAGCAAAAGCAGAGTTAGAAGCTTGGCATTTGCTTTATTTTAGATTCAAAACTTTTTTTTTTTAAAGATTATGGACAAAGATTGAAGTTCTGTAGGATATTTTAAATATTTAGGATATTTTAAATATAAAATATCCAGTTTAACTCAAGTAATTTTAATCATTTCTAGACTTTAATGCTGCTCTGCAAATACAACAGGAAACGGTAAATAATAAAATATCTGGCAAAGAGGTTCTCAAGAGCCTATAGCATGGGTTAATAATCTTTGCTAAGTATAACAGAAAGATTTTTAGGCTGAAATACAGAACACTGACAACTTGTTATCTTAGTGCATCTAAGAAAATTGTTCCTCAAAAATTAGCCAATCCATCAGATTACAGAATACTGAATTGTATTCCACAACATCTGCTAAGATACCAAGTAAAATATGGTACTTAGATCCCTATTAAATACTCCACTTCTACTTCTAAAAGTGATTCACATTGTTCATTTCCCATAAATGAAAGCTAGAATTTTTAATTTTTAATTATTGCTTTCCTTAATTTTGCCAATACATATAATACTAAATTTTTAAATGTGAGCTTAGCATTCCTGCTTTTCACTGATGTCTTGTTTAATTCTCAACTTGGTCTTTATGAGGTAGTTCAAAAAAGCTCTTACAATTATCAAGCTATTTCTCCAATACACATGTATCCAGTAACACACTCATTTAAGTAATTTCTTTACTGTTTTTATTTAAAAATTATATTACGTCTCATGCATTGCAGAGTCTGGGAGGAAAACTACATAAAGCATTTGGAAATAATTTGAATGTGTATTCCAGTGAATGAATTTTTTTTTTTTTAAATAGGATCCTTTTCCTAGTGACAAAAAATCTTTAAAAGAGAAAGTATTGATACTTACTTTTTTTTGATACTTGAATATTTTGAAGTAAGACGGCTCAGGAACACTTAAGTTAAACGTTGATTATTTTTCTAAAATGTACAAATGACTCATTTTTATTATCACTCATGCACTGTAATAGTCGGAGAACAGCAGGTTGCTTGAAGATGCAACAAACATTCTTTGAACACTTCAATAAACAGAATGTAAACATTCACTTTAATAATGTTTCCTTTGTTAATGCAAAACTGAGTGCATTTTTTCCTTGCCTCTGGCTGAGCCATGACTAGCTGAGTAGCAACAGCACAGTGCTGAAAGAATTTTTCAACAGCAATTTGCTTGTTCTAATTTACTTTTCAAGGTTGATGATCAGGATCATTATGTGGCTTGCAAAAGGATCTATTTCTATTAACTTGATCCAGTCATTCCTCTAGTTCTCGTCATATTTAGTTTCTCTGGCAGTTTTAAGTGAATCAGAAGTGCCACCAGTGCTCGAGTTCTATAGTTTCATATAAAAAATGAATTCCTATATCCTTTCGAAATAAATCTGTTACACTTGTTGAGAAAGTATGGTTACTTTGAAATGAGTGACTCAGATGTGAAACCTCTGCATTTTGTTAAAGTAAAAATACTTTTTCTAGTTAGCAGATCTATGCAACAATAATACCAAAGCATTATCTGTTCAATCTTAACTTTGTTTAAAAAAAGAAATTCTAACTTGGCCTTATGTTTTGAGCTTGAACACAATCACCACTCACCAACAAGATTAAGAAATAAAACTCATGTAATTTAATAAATTTACATCATGCATATTCAAAAAGGCTTATTTATTTCAATGTATAATATTCTAAAAATATAACTGGAAATGATAGTTTTTCTCCACATTTTCAATAAATTTCAAAATAGCTGAATATTTTCACAATCTGCTTTCTGTAAGAGAATGTGTATTATTATAGTTCCAACATTTAAAGAGTTCCACCAAAAAAAAAAAAGCCAGCTAAGTGATTTGGAAAATTCAATGGTATTAACATTATATTCTTCACACTAAACTATAAAACTGGCAAAAAAAAAAAAAAAAAACCCTCTTACTTCAATCACTGGCAAATTAACAAAGTTAACAATATGAATAAAATAGATCACATCAGACTTTGCTTCTAAAAGGGAAAAACCACAGAGTTTAAAAATACAGTCACTGCGAATATTCTGTTCTGATTTTGTAATAATTAGGGCAGGCCAAATGTTCACTATGTTAAGACTGTGTGTCCCCAGATCTAGTTCTTTACCTAGATCTGGTTTTATAAATGCTGGTGATAAACCAAGTCCAATTTATATGTTGCATCTTGTGTGAGAAGTGTCTGACTCTAGGTATCTGATCAACCTTGAGATATGGCAGCACAGGTAGTATGAAAACTTTTGAAGATAACCATTGCTAGTTTGATGGTTATTAGTTACACTAAATGAATTGAAAAATTATTGTGTTTTATTTTCTAGGTGATTCTGATATCATTAGAAGATTGGAACAACCTGGTGAAAAGTAAATCATGTACAGTTTTTCTTTAATAAAACTGGCTGGAGCTTGGTTTTGTTTTTTTTTTTTAAACTACAGTCATTGGTTATCTCTATAACCTGTAGAGGGCACTCAAGTCCCTTGAAAGAAAAAGTAAAAAATTTAAGAGGTTTTCATTTTTATTTATTAGTAGTGTGTTAACTAAACAATGTTTTTTTTCCTACAGAAACCATCATTTAAAAAGAAGACATTTAAACAAAACTTACAGCTTCATTTTAAATGTTTAATGGAATATTAAGATATACAAATTTTCACATGTCCTACTGGAAAAACAATTTAGCAGGTGGTTTCCATTCCAGAGCATCTGTCCATCTGTAAATGCTGTGCATCAAATATCAATGTTAACTAAAAATTTACTGTATAATTATTAAAAATACTATTGTAGTTTCTTAGCAACATGGTCAGGGATCCTGCCTTCTATCTTATATTTTTTATGATCCTCAGTTTTACCATGATTAAGTAACTTGCTATTAAAAGATATTCAGAAAGTTTAGTTATCAAATTCAAATTAGAGATGCTCATTTGGCACCAACCTAAGTTAGATATGCCCTTATTTGAGTCACTGTTTCTATTTAGAAATTGGATCATAAAAGTCTGAAGCCAAAAAGATGTATAAGAAAATTCTCCAAATATATAACCTACAAATTGATACCAGAAATAATGAACTATAAAGTGTTTAAAAAAGCTTTGTCTATAGTAATAACACTAGTCATTAAGAATTTACTATTTAAAAACAAATTTTGTTATACATCGTTTCTACTTTTAAGGTTCTCAAAATATACTTGAGAAATAAATCTCCAAATTTGACATCTGGCAAGGTAAACATTGACACCGATATTGATAATAGTTTTACAAAGTGAATTCTTTGAGAAATCTAGCATGAAACATCTTACAAGTTTATCCTTCAAATATTGTACAAATTTTCACAGAATATTTCAAAGATTAGAGTTATGGTAGAAGGGTACCTGGTTAAGCAAGAAAAAGGCAGAAAAATTAGTAAAATAGTAAACAATACTGTGGAAAATAGTTATTTTGATAAATTAAAAATAATGAGTTTGAAGTATTTTTGTAATGGTATCTTTCATTATGAAAAAGATCTGATTCATGATGGGAACATAATAAGCTTTTTCCTCAAGAAAGGACAAAGTTAAATAAAGCTCTGAAATCAGAAGTCTTAAGATGAGTAATTATATATTGTGACGTGTTTTCCCCAGTTGGATTTACCACATTCCATGACAGTTTTTAATGGGGGTGGATGGGGAGAAACTGTGCAGTTTCATAAAATAGAAGCATTTCTCTCAGCCTAAGCTGCAGCTTTGATTTTGGGGTTATCTCAGCGCCGATAAATATACACTCTAGTATATGAAACAAAACTAGAAGATATACTTAGAATGTAGTCTTTGTTACTTCAAAGCCTAAGTTTCCTAAAATCATTGTTGGGCAAAGTAAAAAGAAACGTTTGTTCTATTACGTAAGAAATAAACTTCATTTGGTATTCAATTGACTTTCTAACTTAGCAGGCAGGACTTTTACATCTTCAAATACTGAAAATAAATTGCATTCTTGGCCCTTGCTTTAAAAGGTTATGGAGAATAAATGCACACCCTGGTAGTGTTCTAGTGATCTCCCTAATCTCAGTTGCACTTTGTCAGAACGAGGTAACTGGTAGTTAAGTGAAATACCCTAGATCAAAGGGGGATTAATCACCAACTGAATCCTTGCTGAATAAACCTGTCATTCAAGAAAATTATTTCCACTGAACTTAGCAGAGGATTGAAGGTATTTGCATAACAGGGACCAACATACTTCAGCCAGGTTAAAAGGTTCAGAATTCATCCCATGTTTAGCTTTTTGCCTCCTTTTCCTTTCAGCAGGCTGGTACAATGGTTTCTAATCTGATAATACAGCTAACTATCTAAATGATGTCAGAACAGGAAAGTATTGCAAAGTTTGGATGAGGGATGGATCAATTTCACTTTCAGTAACTCCTAAATCTGATTTGTTGGAATTTAAGATGTAATCCTAAAAAAGTCCCTTAAACCTGAGGACTGTTTATTAACATCCCTTTTCTGACCTTTGTCTTAGAAACAACCATTGTGCTGTGGCAGCGGTCCCAGCAGAGACTCTGGATGATAACTCGACCTACCTACATCCCAGGGGTGGTGCAGGAGTCCATGAATGTCTATAAAGGATTCTGAAATACTACAATAAAAACTAGAAGAAAAATACTAGCAGTTTTTCTATGCATAAAATTGTGCTTTGAAACACCTTAAACCATATGATGTATAAAACGAGTTTTAACTCACTAGAAATACTGAGTTAGTGTGAATAAATTAATTTTATAAGACTAATGTTTAATTGAAATTTTTTTTAAACAAATAATTTAAGAATTCCTGACAGGTTATTTACTTCAAACCTGACATTTGAATTAATTATTTAAAAAGTAAAAGGTAAAAATTGCTCACCACTGTAAGGGGACTGACTTACACTGTAGGGGTACTGCTGACTTTAAAAATTTTTTAAAATACTGTTTGTAAAAAATAAAGAAATGAAGAGTTTATCAAAATCATGAACTATCTTTTCTGGAGTACATTTTCAGAAATTTAACACTTTTTTTACATTTTGGGTCTACTGAAGAATAATCACCCATATGATAGACATCAGATTTCATAATCATATTTTGGCACTAAAAGGGAATTTAGCAATTCTGCCTCTGGAGTAGGTCTGACACCATCCAAATCTTTAACTGGAAGTAGGTACTCATATTCAGTGCAAATGCACAGCATCTTTCAAGTTAAAAAATGCAAAGAATAGTTATCAAAGAAAATGAATAAAATCCATAGTGGGATAATTTTTTAGAAAATGATTGAAGTTTTAACCCAAGAAAGGACTCTTAGAGTGTCTTATAGCTTAGAATAAGAACATGTCAATCACGATTAAGCTTCTGGAATCGGAATCCCTTTGAAATGCAGCTGTTTCTTCTTTAATTGTGGCAGCGGACTCTGAAGAAAAGAAAGGTCCAGCCTTAAAGATGAGTAAGGAATACAAAATAGCTCAGGATTAGTTGTGGAGTTCAAAGGTCGCTAATTACACTAAGGAGTTCCCAGACACAGAGAAAACATTAAACAGGTCACCTACCAAACGGGAAACAGACTTTGTCTTCAGAAATTATCCTGAAGTGACAGGTTTCTAGACAAAATCAAAAGCATCACAGTGTGCCCAGCTGATCTCAACAGGATGAAAACATGAGTTAGTTTAAGTTCTGTAGCGGTATGTTAGAATGGAACGGCAACAGATGGCATCAGGTTCCCCATCGTCCCTATATTTCTCCAGTACTTCTTAGATTTTCCTCAGGTTTCTAGAAATGTCAGAGCAAAGATTCACTGGTTTTTCTGATCGCTTATTAAGTTTTACCTAGGGGTTTATTATATGGAATCTCAGCCCACTAACTAGAGAAATGCCTCTTCCCTGTTTTAGTGTACTTGGATAAACATTTATACAATCAAGATGTACAAACAGCTCCATTATAAGTGAAATATAATATAAGTGAAATGTTAAACTTTGGTTGAGTTTAAGAGATTAAAAAAAAACTAAGGGGAATGATTTCTTCTTTCAAAAGGTAAGTTTTTACTACTGATTATCTGTGATTAGCCTAGAATAACAAGCTAAAGTCCTGGTCTAGAATTTACTCTATTTTCATTACTTGGGATAATTTTGAACATAGAACATTATGCCATAATGCTTTACTGAAAAGGAATTTATAATGAGTAGGACTGACCTTAATTTTAAAAATATTTCAAATCCTAAATTAATATGCAATCTCATTTCAAAGTATCATAGCTCTCTTTCACGAAGTTCGCAGCTTTTTCTAAGCTTTTCCTTAAGAGACTCATAAAAAAGAAACCAAGATACAATTTAACTGAATATTAATTTGTGACGCATATTTTTTATAACTCTTCTGTTCTGTAAAATGAAACTTGACATGGAGTAAGTTTTGAGGATCTTGAGATTTCATCTTTTCTTACATTTCATCTTTCCTTTAAAGTCCAACTTGAGCTACTATGAAAATAGAACGTGATACATAATTGTAAAAACAGGTAGAGAATAGAGTATGACTGGATGGTTCCTAAAGAAACCCAGAGCATGCCAATAAGGAAACAAGAGTGACAAATGTTAAGATAATGTGCTACATGAAACTGAAATAAGATTAAGTGATACTCTACACCCATAAAATAGCTTTTGAATTTTAACCTGAATTCACCCATTAATGAATTATAATAAAACAGAGAAAAACCAATACTATATCTAAATTTATCTTTAAAAATTTGTCTGCAGATATTCAGTAATCACAAAACACTATGCTCATCTTCAGAAGGTATCCCACCCCACTTAATATGCTTACTTACTGACATCCTAAACAAAATGTTACCGTTGCAGCTTAATAAGTTTGCCTGAAAAGTAACTCTAGAACAGAGATAAGCACTGTAAATAGAATTATGAAGATTCTTTATTAGTCAGTAGGATAGTTCTTATTAAAAACAGGTTACTATTTAAACGATTTTCCTTCATTTTCATTGGCTATTTTCTCAAGAGATTAACAGTTGTTTCTAATCTGGTCTCTGGTATTCTGTAACAAAGCATTTGTACTAGCACTTAGTATTCAGGTTTGCAAGAGCAAACAGTTTTTTTTATCTTACACTCATCTACAATCCATTGGGAGTGGCAGCCTGCATCTCTGGATTGAGAAGGAGCCTGATTCCAAATCTAGGAATGCCCAATAGAGAAAGAGGGCTGTGACTGATTAGCCATGTCTGCCACAGGGGCAGGAAGAAGCACGTATGGCAAGGAAAGTCAAGACTAGTCTCTAAAATAAGCTGAAAGTGAATCACTAGATTTTATGCTCTGAATCATACTTAAGTAAAATCAAGGGTAAAAAAACTGGATACATTTAGTTTTTAAAATGTTTTTTCAAACTAAATCAGACTAAAAACATTGAACAACAATATTTTATAATTAAAAAAATGATTTTCAATTACAGGTTATGTGCATATACATTAAAAATAAAAGACTATGATTTAACTTGTTACTAGTATATAAATCCCATTTAAACATGAGACAATTACAATAATAATGATCCATATGTTACTGGAGCAGGAGCTTTAGAATTCCAGATGTAATAGTCAGAAGAAATTAGCTTCCGGTCTAAAAAAGAGATAAGATTATATTAACAAAAATTCAATGAGAAAGCAAAGTCATGGTATTGAAAATTTTGGAACACAATTATTTCAAGGAAGGAAATTCTTTGAGACAGTCATTTCAATTCGGTTTTTATCAAGGCATTATTGTAACTTTTACCACTTTAAAAGTATGGGTTTATTAAATACATGAATAATCCATCTTTTAGCCTATATATGCCAAATTTATGCTGATATCCCTCATGCTAAACCTGCTAATTTTTTTCTTACATCTTCCCTAAATTCTGTTTCTTATAGACCATTACACTTCAGCTACAAAAACATTAAAAATATTTTGATTGGTTTCCCTTCTGTAACCTCTTCATCACAGTTCTGATTCTATTCTTGCTATTCTTTATGCATTCAAAGTTTCATAAGAAATACATACTCAACTTTCTAGTAATGTTTTAAAAAGGTTGCTTTAGTGGTTTCTTATAGTTCTGATCAGATTTAAGGTTTCTGTCTTAATCGTTTTGAACAAATGACAACTTCTTTGAATTAAAGTTTTTTGACACGTAAAACTGAGATGATAATGCTCGTCTGGAGCTAGACACATGTAAATTCTTATTCCATACATCTCTATTTATCCAATCCTGCCTTTTCTACAATACCTCTTCATGCATCTTCTTCATAATGAAAAGGGTAGGTGTACGATACTGGTGTGCTGCTGTCCATGGGGTCACAAAGAGTTGGCCACAACTGGGTGACTGAACAACAATGATACATTACGTTGTTGCCTTTTTTAGTTGTTACTTCAGTTTGAGAATCTAGTAACACTGAGAGGCAACAGCATATTGGTTAGGTGGTCAGGCTCTAGTGACCGACTGCTTGGATTTGACTCCCAGTTCTGCCACTTACCAGATGCTGCTGCTGCTGCTAAGTCGCTTCAGTCGTGTCTGACTCTGTGCGACCCCATAGACGGCAGCCCACCAGGCTCCGCCGTCCCTAGGATTCTCCAGGCAAGAATACTGGAGTGGGTTGCCATTTCCTTCTCCAGTGCATGAAAGGGAAAAGTTAAAGTGAAGTCGCTCAGTCGTGTCCGACTCTTAGCGACCCCATGGACTATAGCCCACCAGGCCCCTCCGTCCATGGGATTTTCCAGGCAAGAGTACTGGAGTGGGGTGCCATTGCCTTCTCCGAAAACTTTTTAAAAAGCATTATGAAGATTCTTTCATATGTATGAATTTCTTTAAAAAAAAATGATATAGGAGAAAGCACAGGGAAAACCTATGGCAGTAAAGAATATGGCTTATTCTGGTTATACCTCATAGAATTTATTACTGCCATTCACAAGTAATTGCCTAGAATTCAGTAGTTCTGAGCTCTATAATCTTTTGAAACTTTCAAATTAAAAAGTCTTGTTCTATCTTTCCTACCTTAAGGACCCCAACCCTTAGTTTAAGATTGTTGTTTTTCAGCTGCTAAGTTGGGTCCAACTCTTTGTGACCCCATGGATTGTAGCCCGCCAGGTTCCTCTGTCCATGTGGTTTTCCAGACAAGAATACTAGAGTGGGATGCCATTTCCTTCTCCAGGGTTTCTTTTGAACCCAGGATCGAACCTGCATCTCCTGCATTGGCAGGTAGATTCTTTACCACTGAATCACCAGAGAAGCCCTGATGATTTAGATATATTTATCTAAAAATGATAGTTTTATTCTTAACATATGAGGCAAAAAGGTTTCTACTTATGTTCAGCTAACTCTACCCTCATTCTAACTACTTATTTGTTTTATGCCATATGTCTGTATTTGATCTGAATTAAAGTTTTAATTCAATAATTTTAATTAAATTGCTGTTTCCTCTACCTATATTTTCACATATGTGTTTATATATATAAAACACTATATATATATGAAACACATACATATATATATGAAGTACTAACAAACTCACTAAAAGCAGGGAACTTTCTATTGCTCTCCTTTTGGTAAAGCAGGGTACTAAGTAATGGTCACTGACTATGACACTGGCTAAAAATATTTAAAATTTTAATAATGATACTTAACATTTATTGAACCCATGCTACATGCTAAATATTATGTTGAGTGATTGATCAATATAAATTTTATTTAAACCTCATAACAATCCTGAAATAATACTACTAATTCCAATTTATACATGAGGAAATTAACACTTTAAGAAGTTTACTAACTTGCCCAAGAGTCAAAGAGTATATTATAAACTGAGCAAAGCAAATTCAACTTTAGACTAGAGCCCACCTCTATGTCAATCCTTGCTCATTCAGACCACTTTATAAATAGAAGGAAGACGGCAATGTACATAACCTATTAACACAGGATGGATTAGGCCAGAATTTTTATAAATTGGGATTATTTTCTGATCTTCTTTCACATTTTAATTTTATCTTAGTTAATAATAACATAACACCACTTTAATTCCCTCAAGTTGGCTTGAATCTGTACAACTTACATGTACTTATTTTTGGTTTTCCTGATGCAAAAACTTGAACTGAATGCTGATCAACATAACATCCAGTGAGTGTGTAATCTAAGATCCTAAAATGAAGCTAGAACAAGAAGAGAAATGTACAAGTTAAGGTGATTATTTGGTAAAAATGATGGTCACATTTTTTTCTCTTGACACAATTTTGGGAATTTATTTCACACAATTCACAAAATAAAAATCACAAACAATATTGTTTATGTGTGCCTGTGTACACAAGTGTACATATGGACACATATACACTAATCTGTCCCTTCTGCATGAGAGTCATTTCTTTGTAAGACCGCCATTATGAAGTGCTTAACACATACCAGGCCCATCACTAATATACATTCTAATCTACACTGCAAGTTATCTGTATTTTACAAACAAGGGAACCGAGGTTCAGAGATGGAAACACTTAGGTAGTAGAACTGGCATTTGAACTCAGAACTGACTGACTACAAATGTTGCTGGTCCTTCCCTGTGGTGTCTGTGGTTCTGTATGTTCTCTTCGATCTCTAAGACGAGGTGACTGTGATATAGTTCAGATCATAATACTTTTACACACCTTTTAGCAAAACACAAGCATGTAATTACTAAAAAGGGAACACCAGTTTATCTGGTTTTGGAGGGAATCAAATGCTCTACTTTCAGAAAACTAAAATTTAACTTATGTAGAACTAACTTCTCTAAAATGTAATCAACTAATGTAATGAATGAATGTAAGTTCCTGAATTTCATTGATCATGTAGTGTCATTAGTATAAATGTCAGTTAATATATGGTGCTATAACAGAGAGGGCCATTAGTACCTTCTCTGAAAGCATAGTGATAGCCACATAAACTATGAAAAGTCTATCACAGACCAGCCTCCTTTTGTTGGGATTCTCCTCATCTTTGCTGCTAAAGGGAGAAGGAAATGGCAACCCACTCCAGTGTTCTTGCCTGAAGAATCCCAGGGACAGCAGAGCCTGGTGGGCTGCCGTCTATGGGGTCGCACAGAGTTGGACACGACTGAAGCGACTTAGCAGCAGCAGCAGTTGCTGCTAAAAGCTTTTGAATTTGCGATAGCCTGATAGTTTTCCTATACATTTTGCTTTCTTCTTTTCCTGAATATTTCTCTCATTTCCTGTCTTTCTTCTTTTGATTGTCAAACTAACTGATCACATGCATAGATATAACTTTCAGGTCTCCTCAGCAATTTTTTTCCCTATTGCCACTCAAATTATCTAACGGTAAAGAGCTTTGGCTTCCTTGTTTGGCATAATTCTGGATGCTGGAAGTTATGACAAGGCAGATTTCCACAAAAACAGACATTATAAAAATAAATCTATTCAGTGAACACAAATATCTATTACATGCTTTCTATGACACTGTAACTGGTTAGGTGATGAAAATGAATAGAAAAGTTATAGTCCCTACCTTTGAAAAAACATATAACATAATTATCCCACCTTTTTTTTTTTTCTGAAAAACATATAGAAGTGGGAATTTTTTTTTAATAATCATTGAAACAAGCCTTGTGGACACAGTTGAAGTCAGTACAGAAGAAATACCATCAGTGTACTTCTGATTTCACTACTATTTCCCCAGTCACTTTTATGTATAGATTTCAATCTATCTTCTTTGATTTCTTTGATACTATTCTATTTAGATCTTCCTGCTACCTTTCTGTGGAGAAGGCACTGGTACCGCACTCCAGTACTCTTGCCTGGAAGACCCCATGGATGGAGGAGCCTGGTGGGCTGCAGTCCGTGGAGTCGCTAAGAGTTGGACACAACTGAGCGACTTCACTTTCACTTTTCACTTTCATGCATTGGAGAAGGAAATGGCAACTCACTCCAGGATTCTTGCCTGGAGAATCCCAGGAGCCTGGGGGAGCCTGGTGGGCTGCCATCTATGGGGTCACACAGAGTCGGACACGATTGAAGTGACTTAGAAGCAGCAGCAGCAGCTACCTTTCTGATCACCTTTTCACTTTCCTTCACTGATTCTCCTGAATCTTACTATTTTCTCTTATCTTTTTCTGATCTTATTCTTTACTACTGCCTCAACTATTTCTTTTCCATGGATAACTCCTAGATCCTATGAACAGCTGAGCTTTCTCTTAAGAATCAACTTTAGATTTTTTAGCCCCTACTAGACACCCACCTTGGTATAAGTTGCTATTACCTGCAACAACGTGATATGAAGCCCTCTCCCTCTCAACTTTCTCTATATTTCTTCTAAGAAATAGAACTTTCTTCTAAGTATGTTTATCCATTCATCAAATATTTATGTGTGAGGTACCGAACTAGATGCTCAGAATATAATAATGAATGAATGAGATTCACATGGTCTCTGCTCTCTGGGAGCTTCAAGTCTGGTTTGTTGTTGTTTAGACACTCAGTTGTGTCCGACTCTTTTGTGACCTCACGGGCTGTACCCTGCCAAGCTCCTTTGTCCATGGGATTTTCCAGGAAAGAATACTGGAGTATGTTGCCATTTCCTCCTCCAGGGGTGCTTCTCGACCCAGGGATCAAACGCATGTCTCTTGTGTCTCCTGTACTAGCCAGACAGATCCTTTACCATTGAGCCACTTGGGAAGCCCCTAGTTTAAGTCATAATTTTTTTTAATGACACCATCTTTGACTTAAAACTATTTATCTTTCTACTTAATTAATGAGATTAAAGGATTTACCCTTATCACAGCTCTATTTTTTTCCCTTTCTTTCTGTTTCTGTGACGCTATACTAGCTCAGCATCATTTATTTATCAACTTTCATCTGAAATACTAAAAAAGTTTCTTTGTCTCTAGCTTTTTCCCTCTCTCATCTTCCTCACATCCATTTCAGGCTGATCCTCATAAAGTATGGCTTTCTGAAGGACCACTACCACACTCAAAAAAAAGTATAACATTTTCTAACAAGCAGTGAAAGCCAGATTCAAACCCTCTACACTCCAGACTTAAATCACTTATCCAGCCTTCTGTGTGACTATTGTTTCTAGCACGGGTTCCTAAATATGCCTAGTTATCCTTCATTCCCATGATTAAACCATGTCTTTACCTATACAAATGTTAGTCCATCTTCAAGGCTTCATATTCATGCTTATCTGGGCCTAGAGTTTTCCTTAAAGTTCACTGCTACTACAAAGCTTTCCTTGACCACTTTGGTTGGAAGAGCTTAGTCTTTTTTTGAAAGTCCAAAGGCAGGCAGTCCTGATTAATTACTGACAAGCATCACTGAAAAATCCATAGAGCACAAAGACTGTATCTTACATTCTTTGTATACAAATCTCAAATGCGGTATCTTAAGAGTTGAGTAGAAAGAGGTTAAATTGAAGTGTTTTAAATTTTACCTAATTCTTTCACCTTAAAATATTTAAGTATTACGTGAAATAGAAAGTGATTACTAAATAAAATTTTACTAAAATCTAGAAGAGGACTTAGACAAAAAGAATTCCTACCCCCAAAAAAAGATTAGAAAACATTAAAAATCAATTAGATACATGCACTTCAGAAACAAAGGAAAGATCTCTAATGTAGTGAGCCATATACATATATTTACCTTTAAATATGCTGTACCTCCAATGCAAATCTGGTCAAATGGCTGCTTTTCATGGTTCTTGGCTCCAAAAGTTATAGTTCCAGAAAGACTTATTTCCATTGATTTGGGAAACTTCTGTCCTAAAAAGAGAAATACACCAATTAACTATTATAAATTAAATAGGTTCTACAGCAAATGAATGAAAAAAAACCAAAACCTAGTTTACCAATAATCCAGACCAATAAGCTTTTCTCTCGAAATACTTCAAGCTGGCCAAAACTAGCTTTGTACTCCACATGTGTGATGGGACCTCTTTAAAAAAGAAATGGAGATAATGGAAAAAAAAAAAAAATCACAGATTTAAGTTTGAAGAGATATATGTCAAATCTTGCTACTGTCACTTAATACAAGGACAACATAAAGCAGATCTGCATTTAAGTTTGCAGAATAGAGCAGAATAATGAGTATCATATCTCAAAAAACACAGAAACACAATAAACCTTTTTGGTGATGCTATACATTTCATTATTAATTCTAAAGATGACTACAAAGTCATACAGAATGTATTAACACAGGCACATGAATTGACATAACATTAAAACCATGATTCTTACTATATAGTATGTAGCCTTTGAAAAGAACTATGCTGTAGAACAAATTTAAAAGTAGAATTGGTAAGGAAAAATCTTATAATTGACTTAATTCACCAGGTTTTATCATTGGCTTAACTTATTAATATAGGTACAGTGCAGAGAAATTGCTAGAAATAAAGCCAGTAGAAAAATAATTCCCGAGGAAGCTATACTGGCTGAAGCTTATAATTTACTAGCAAATTTAACCAGAAAAATGGTGACATTTAAAAACAAAGAGATTATTTTTATGACTATGTTTTGGTTCAGAATCAACATACATTTGAATAACACAAAATTTTTAGATCTTAAAAATAAGGTAAAAACCAAGACAACTTTATTACAGGGCAGTGCGAATGTACTGAGGAAGGCAGAAATCATGGCATCATGTAATTTTATTCCTACCTGTTGTAAAAAGGTATATGAGCTTCACAGAATTCAAAACTATTTTTCACACTTTCATGAAGTTTTAAATTAACTGTTATTTTTAGTTGTACTTCTTCCTCTTTCACTTGATAAAAACCCAAAATTGGTGGAACAGGGACCTGGAAATAAAACAAACACATTTTTTACATGATTCTCAAGTTAATGGGTCTAAAATGCCAATGGTGACTGAGGAAAGAGCTGTGCAGTAATATAGTCATTATATACACATACGCCTTTAATGACTAATAGGTTACTCTAAGTCATTCTGACAATAGATGATGGAGCTACATTCCTTCTAAGGACAGGGATTCTTCCATCTCTTTCCATTTCCAGAAAGGTACCTTACAAAGGTGTGTAATACATTCTTTTTCCTACTCTTGCTTGTCCAGATTCTCCTCCTCCAGGTTCTCTATGACGTACCACACAAACACGCACTAGACATACTGATCCCTGACACCCGCCCACAGTTCCTGCGGCTCTGCTTGTGCCTTCACTCCCCCACCCTCCCAGGTCAGCAGTCACTTAAATTCGTCCCCCACCCTCCCAGGTCAGCAGTCACTTAAATTCGTCGTGAAAAAACTGATTAAGGGGAAACAATTCAAATCTTCTGGTAAGTAACTCATGAAAAGGTTTTGTTTGGACCAAAAGTATGGTGATTTCCTAACAACACAATTCATAGATATAAAGATTAGCAAAGTGCCAACTTCTCCAAGGTTGCTTACCTGGGAAGTGTAGTAGCATAAGTTGAATGACTCTAACGGTGGAGTGAGTGGAAATTTGTACGGTCCACTAAATGCAGAATCATCCATTGCATCAATGCTACTAGAAGTCAGAATGGCAGAGTCAAGAGATGTCACACAAGGATGAACCAGAATATCCTGAAGTGGAGATCCATTGGTAGGGAGACTCAAGCTAATGGTAACATTTGGCATGCTTCCCTCTAGATCACACTGCAACACAAACAGATATCACTGAGAGCTTTGAAGAAGTCATCTTCTGGATGAGGCTTTTCTTAATTTATCTGAGGCACTTCACAACTTAACTCACTTTTCTTTCAAGGAATTATTCTCATTGCTTTCTGTGTTCTGGATAATGATTCTATTATACTCTCAGACACCCAAGCCAGAGACCAGGAGAGCCTTCCTAGAACCCTCTGCTTACACTTAAAATCCTTAAAAAACTACTTTTCCTCTATTCCTGTTACAAAAAATATTTCTGTCACAGCCCTCTAAGTGTATCTAGACTCACTTTCCTCTAATCAATAGATTCTTCATCAATGCCAGAGCTCTCTTAACAAAATAATTCTATTATACCTATGTCAAAACCTCTCAATAGTTGCCCCTCAGTTTTATATTACTTTTAAAGCCTTTTGCTGTTTGGTTCCTACTTATTTCTTTAACCATTTTCTACCCTGCAAGTAATGCTCCAGACTTATTAGATCCTTGAATTTACCTGAATAAATCATATCTTGTATCTATGCTCTTGTATGTGCTATTCTCTCCAGCAACAATGCTCTCTTCCTCTTAAAAAGTCAATTCATTACATGTGTTGTGTGAAGTCTTATATTCTGTATAGTCACCTCTGTGGCCTACCTTTGTTATGCAGAGAAGCCCAGGATCTTCTTCCCTATGTGGTCTGGGTTAGTTTGCCAATGAGAGGTACTCATGAGAGATTTAGGAGTTAGAAGGGAAAGGGAAGTCATTATAGTAGGAAAGTCATGGAAGCCAGATATGATAGCTTCATAGACCTCACTCTGAGCTCTGTTTTAAGGCAGTGGTGGCCAGACACAGCACTTTCACAGACTTTTCCATGAACTCCTGCTTTGGGGTTTTAACACAGATGTGGCTGCTTTTCCATGAACTCTGGATTTTCTGTCTATCCTAGTCTCTAGGCTGGAGTCGTTAGTGACTGTCAGAGGATCAGAGACTTACTCTCTCAGCTCCTCTTATACTTGAGTGAACAAACCCTCATTCCTATACTAAACATCATGATCATTTATCTGTATTACACCAAGAGTAGGAGCCAATTCAAAATTCCCAGAAGCAAAAAACTAGGGTCAGTCTACCAAAGAGCTATTTAAATACCATGATATGAATTAGTATTAAATTATATATAACATATTCCTGTTCATTACCACAGAATGAAAAAACGCATAGTGAATTTCTCTACTTGTATTTTACAGAACTTAAGAGAGAAGTGCATTCAACGACTTTAAGAGGTGTGAATGACATAATCTGCAAACATCTTAAGTTGGAGACATTTACGATAATTATTTCTATTAAAATTAATAATTGGAATGTATTTTTGACCATAATAGAAGAGAGTGTAAAGCAAACATATACATTTTTAGGTCACTTTAAGCTTAAAAGGGGCTTCCAATGTGGTGATAGTGGTAAAGAACTCATTTGTCAATGCAGGGAAAGTAAGAGACATGGGTTCAATCCCTGGGTCAGGAAGATCCCCTGAAAGAGGGCATGGAAACCCATCCAGTATTCTTGTTTGGAGAATCCCATGGATAGAGGAGCCTGATGGGCTATGGTCCATAGGATCTCAAAGAGTCAGAGTTGGACACAACTGAAGCGACTTTGCCCACACACAAGGTTAAAAAGAAAAATAAAGACTCAATTTGTCTGCCAGGATTGTTTTAATTCTCTGTTCTTGAAATCTACTTTTTATCTATTAGATTTTTACATAGCTACTCAACATTAATACGGACTTCATGGATAGTTCAGTTGGTAGAGAACCTGCCTGCAATGCAGGAGCCCCCGGTTCGATTACTGGGTTGGGAAGATCCACTAGAGAAGGGATAGGCTACCCACTCCAGTATTCTTGGGCTTCCCTTGTGGTTCAGCTGGTAAACAATCTGCTTGCAATGCGGGAGACCTGGGTTCAATCCCTAGGTTGGGAAAATCCCCTGGAGAAGAAAAAGGCTACCCACTCCAGTATTCCAGTATTCTGGCCTGGAAAATTTCATGGACTGTATAGTCCATGGGGTCACAAGCAGTCAGATACAACTGAGTGACTTTCACTCATTCAACATTAATATGATATATAAAAAGTTTATTAGTGCAGAGAATAAAGAAAGAAAACAGAAAAAGACACCTCAGAATATTAATATACATGTATAAGCATTCTTTTTTGGAGGGTTTCTATTTTTGATCCTTATTGAATGTGGCACTTATCACTGCTAACTGTATTGTTATTTTCATTGTCTTTTCCTATTATTTAACCTCAAACCAGAGAACCCTATATTAACCTAGTGACTTGTTTAAATAAAACATGAGTCCTTGAAAATGATTTCAGATATTAAGTCAAAGATTTGTCAATTTCACCCTCTCTAGAAAAAATGGAAAATTAGTATAGTGACTTTAAAATATTTTCACAAGTTCTTTGATTTTACTGTTTCAAAAGATGGAGCCTAATTCCACTTCCCTTGAATGTGGACTGGCAAAGTGATCTGCTTCTGGTGAACAGAAAGTGGTAGAAGTGATGCTACGTGACCATTCAGTCTAGGTAATAACAAGAATAGCTTTCACTTGTGCCTCAGGTGGCTGTCTGGCTGCCTGTTCAATTGTCTGTTTGATCAAAGGGAAGTCACTTAAGTTGTGAGAATGTTCTTAAGCAGCCTGTTGAGAAGTCCATGTGGAAACGAACTGAGGTCTCCTACCAATAATCAGCGCCAACTTGCTAGCCATGTGACCAAGTCACCTTGCAAGTAGAACTTCCAGTCCCACTCAAACCTTCAGGTGACTTCAGCCCCAGCTGGAATCTTGACTGTGACAGACATCTACCCTAGAAGTTCCCAGCTAAGTTGCTCCTAAAGTCCTGACCTACAAAAACTGTAAGTATAGTAGATGTTTATTGGTTGTGATGACAGGTTAATTCATTACACAGCAATGCAGCTGACCCTCTGTGCAGTCAAAAATCCATGTATAACTTTACAGTCGGCAGTCTGTATCCCAGGTTCTGCATCAATGGATTTAACTGTATATTCAGCCAATCGAAGATAGTATGGGACTGAATGTAGTATGTATTCAATGAAAAAAATCTGTATATTAGTGGACCCATGCAGTTCAATCTCATGCTGTTCAAGGGTCAACTGCATATAGCTAGTATATTTAGTAAAGAATGCAAAAAGATAACATAAAATTTCACTTGAATATAACATCTAATGACTGCTGTTTATGGTAATAATCAAGAATGTCACATTATGATGTAAAATAAAGTCAGCAAAATTTACTTTTCTCCATAAATATTAAGTAGTATGATAAAACAAGTATCAGAGAAAATCTCACCTTGCAAGTAACAACTCCAACGACCTGCCATGTATCTGCTATCTCCTGTTTATCATATTGCATGGAGTTTACCTTTTCAGTGATAGAAATAGAAACTTGTGGTTTTCCTTTGTATGTTCCAGTTTTCCAGGCTGGCTGTTTTTGTGGGTGAGTAACAGAAACAAAATTAATACTGTCCAATGAATTCTGTAAGTTGGCATCTAGCAAAGTGCCAAAGGGACAGGTTTGTAAAAGCAAGTCAGACAACTGGCTCAATTTGGTATTTAGCTCACTGTCATTTTTTTGACCTGAGGAAAGAAAATCCTGTATCCCAAAAAGAAGTTCAAAGCCTTGTGAAATTCCACTAATGCTAATTAATGGTGGACGAGGGGATAACGTTTGTTCAACCAGTGGAACACAAGCATATATCATGCCATTCTTCAAAAAAGCCACAACTGGCCAGAGTTCTTCACTTCCTACTGGGAGTCCGTAAACGGATGTTTTATTGATGTGTGAGCAGCTATCACGACTCTCCAAAAAGTCCTTCTCATCATCCAACAATCTTAGTTCAAATAGCAGTGCTTTCAGGAAGGGACCATCTTCAGGAACAGGCACATAACTTGCTCCATTGAAGACTTTAGCTCTTGTTTCAACAGTTGGATACCGTCTGCATCAATGGAAATAAAAACGTAATTAATTCCTGCAAAAACTGGAAGTCCAAAACCAACACAAGGCAAATACTAACAAAACACACAATAACAAACAAATATATACACTGACACACGAAAATCACAACCAAAAAAACATATTAATGTTAAACTCTTATGTACTTGATATATCTCAAATGATAAAGTACTATTTTATTTTTAAAAATTGAATTTACTTTATTTTTTAAATAGGTAGGATACCTGTTTCTAATTCAAAATCCTAGTCTCTTAGCTCTTCAGATTCCCACTTGGTAAGCAAGCCATGTATATGTTTAAAACATAAACACACCGTCATTTTTAAAAAACAATGATACATTTTACAGTGAAACCCACTTTTTTCCAAGTTAGTATACATGAAGCTACAGCTGCATAGTATTCTGTTGGGTTAAGGAACTACAGTCTATCTGGATTCCCACTGGTAGAAACATCACTTCTGTTGTTACAGATAAGAATGCAAAGAAGATTTTCTTGTCTTGTTTTTCCTTCCCTTTCTCTTTCCTTCCTTCTTCCTTCTCTTTCCAATTGAGGTATAATTTACATATAACATTATATTAGTTTCAGGGAAGCAACATAATTTGATATTTGTATATGTTGCAAAATGATCACTGCAGTAAGTCTAGTTAATATCTGTCACCTTATATAGTTACACTTTTTTTTTTCTTATAATGAAAACTTTTAAGACTTCCTGTCTTAGCAACTTCCAAATATGCAATGCAGTATAATTCAACTATAGTCACCATGCTGTACATTACCACCCTATGACTTACTTATTTTATAGCCATGTTTGTACCTTTTGATTCCCTTCATTAATTTTTCCCATCTCACCACAGGATATTCTTTCTGATTCTATCTTAGTAGAGCAGGATAGAAAAAAGTGGTTCAATTTAATCCTCCACATTAGGAATTCACTAGTACCCTGAGTCTTCTTGCCAACCCCTACAAAAATATGGAAGGGCATTTTAGTAATAGTGGTTTATCTATATGGCCTTGGAAGATACTATGAGGTAACAAAAAGAATAAAATAAGAATAACCTTTTATGGTTTGCAAGCTCTATGCTGAACAGTAAGTTACTAATTCATCCCTTTTGGGGAGAAACAGGAGATACTTTTGGCTCATTTACAAAAATGTTAGATCACATTTTCTTAATTAAAAAAAAAAGTACTTTTCCCCTATTCCTTATTTCTCCACTCCAAAGTCCACAACAAAATCAGTTATTTGCTACTGGTTTCTGTATAAGGCTTCCTTGGTGGCTTAGACAGCAAAGAATCTGACTGCAATGTGAGAGACCTGGTTCAATCCCTGAGTTGGAAAGATCCCCTGGAGGAGGCATGGCAACCCACTCCAGTGTTCTTGCCTGGAGAATCCCCATGAACAGGGAAGCCTGGTGGGCTACAGTCCAGGGGGTCGCAGAGTTGGACACGACTGAAAGACTAAGCACAGCACAGCTTTTGTATAAATTGCCTAACTTTCCAAAGTCTATTTTCTTATTTGTAAAATAAGGTATGGCTAAAGAGCATACAAGCAATTCTGATCAGGGATCAAGAACACACCTAGCCAAAATGTTTTTCTACTAATTCTCTAATACTACTAATATTGTATTAGTATAGAATAAATAAGTGACAGATGAATTATCTGAATCCAACTTGTGGCCTTCATAGAGATGTTGAAATGTCCACCCAAACATATCTGAAGTTTTGTTTTGAAATATTCTGAGCATGGTGGGAAAAAACTCTGAAAACAAGAACAACTTCTTCAAGAAACTAATTATTGTACACAGTATAAAAACCTTACCTCTACAAGGTATTAAAATAAGCTACAAAGCCACAGATATAAACACAATACGTTGCTGGCACAAGAACGGATAAAGTAACAGAACTGAGACAAACTGGTATTTAAATAATTTTTAAAAAGAAAAATGAGAATGTATTCAAAGTTATTCATGTATTAGTGAACCTCATTCATTTACATTTTGATGTGGTTTCTTGATTGAGTGAAGGGAAAATTTAGCTCTTAAGTGTTCTCCTAAAATTCTAAGTGCAAGAATTTCATGACTGAAATTGTAAAAATAAGTCAATCTGGGACCTTATGCGTGGTACTAAATCACTTCAGTTGTGTCTGACTCTTTGCGACCCTATGGATTACAGCCTGCCAGATTCCTTTGTCCATGGGATTCTCCAGGCAAGAATACTGGAGTGGACTGCCATATCCTTTTCCAGGGGATCTTCCCCACCCAGGGACTAAACCCAGGTCTCCTGCATTGGCTGGTGGGTTCTTTTACCACTAGTGCTTCCTGGGAAGCCCCCTGGGTCCTTATATGATACCTCAATATGTGCTCAATAAATACTTTGTTGGGTGACTCAATCTGTCTCTTCAGATTTATTCCAGGCCCTTTGTAAAGTAGGACTTGAACTTTAAATGGCCCCACAACTATAGAGAAAAATACCAACCTAAGCTAGACTTGAGTGGTGCTGTTACTGTCTATCCAGACAGCAAATCTCTAAACCAGAATCTAAATCAAGTTTTGTTGTGGGGAAAAAAGTAGTTAGAGGAAAGATCACTTGGATTTTCAAATCTTAAGAGATGGTCTTTATCCTTTGGCAAATATGTGGATAATACACACACCCGTTTCACTCTAACTCTAGCCCCAAGAGGTCAGAAAACAGAAAAAAATAAAACCTGATTAATTTGTTCAATGATACAAGATAAACAAGTGACAGATGAATTATCTGAACCCAACTTGCTGCCTTCATAGAGATGCTGAAAAGTCCACCCAAACACATCTTAAGTTTTGTTCTGAAATATTCTGAGAATGGTGGGAAAAAACTCTGAAACAAGCACAAATTCTTCAAGAAACTAGTTATTGTATGCAGTACAAAAATCTTACCTCTATAAGATATTAAAATAAGCTACAAAGCCACAGATATAAAAACAGTATGGTGCTGGCAGAAGAACAGACAAAGTAATAGAACTGAGATAAACCAATGGAAAACATAATAAACTATCAAAACAGCCCACAAATTAATGAAGAAAATACTACTGTTCAGAAGATGATTCAGAAAAACTAGCCCATACTACAGAGAAAAACAAAATAAGATTCCTACTTAATGTCACATCCAAAGATGGACTATAGATGGATTAAAGGCCTAAATATAATAAATAAAATGACAAAGTCAAGAGAAAAGAATGTAGGAAGACATCTTTGGGCAATAAGGTAGGGAAAGACTACAACAAATCCCCTAAAGGGCTAACTACTATGTAACAAAACTAAGGGTTTCTGTTTAACCAAAGTAATGAAAAGTTAATTGACCTTGATAATAAGTTGAGATCAAGTATCTGTAATAGCTAAAAATTACATAGTACTAATGTCAAGATTACAGAATGAACTCCCACAAGTTACCAAGCAAATCTCAAAGAAGAAACAAAAACTATGTATAGGCGATTCACAGAAAAGGAAAGCCCAAAGGCTAACATCATTTCTACATAGAGAAATGCAAATGAAGGTAAGATATTCTTTACACCTATACTGGCAAGAAGTGCAGGAAGTGTTAGAAAAGAATACAGATAGTGACGGTGAGACTGTAGACTGGTCAAAGTATTCTGAGGAGCTAATCATTTGGTAGTAGTCAAAATCAGTATACATATGTCTCACGTAACTGTTTGAGGTTATCTACTGCAGCATGGTTTTGCTAGCTGAGTTAGAGGCAATTTGGGAAATCATCAGCAGGAGAAGGGGATATGTAAAATGTGGCAGATGGAAACCACGGAGTACTAACAGAGCAAGTAGAAACAATGGCTTAGATCTGCACTATCCAGTATAATAGCTGCCAGTCTTACATGGCTTTTTAAACTTAAAATGAAACAAAATTAAAAACTGAGCTCCTTAGTTACAACAACCACATTTCAAAAACTCAACAACTACATGTGGCCAGTGGCTACAATTTAGACAGCATAGATTTAGAGCATTTCCCATTTCCATCACTGAAGTGGTGGACAGTGATGCCCTAGATGAACACAAAGTAACCTGGATATTTCTTAAAAATAGGGCCGAGAGGACTTCCCTGCTGGTCCAGTGGTTAAGAATCTGCCTGCCAATGCAGGGGACACAGGTTTGATCCCTGGTCTGGGAAGATCCCACATGCTGTGGATCAAGTAAGCCCGTGCGCCACAACTACTGTGCCTTAGAACCTGCAAGCCGCAACTACTAAAGCCTATGCTCCGAAACAAGAGAAGATACCACAACGAGAAGCCTGCGCACCACAACTAGAGAGTAACTACTACTCACTGTGACTAAAGAAAGCCCACACAGCAAGAAAGACCCAGTGCAGCCAAAAAAAAAAATATTATGCTGAGAAATCTGACAAATGTTAAGCAATGGGAATGACATCTGTATCGTTAAATTATATAATTAAAAATATATATATATATATGAACATACAAACAAAAGCATAACACCAATCATATGAGGTACCTGTGAGAGGTAGGCAAATGGCAAAAATAAAGATACCAAAGGGAATATATAAATAAAGCAGGAGTATGTGGGAAGGATGGACCAAAAAGGTTGATGAATCATATTAAAGATTATAAATAACCTCCTGAGATACTACAACAACAAATGTAAGCCAAGTATCCCTGAGAAAATGGTAAACTCCAAGTCTCTATGTCTCCAGTAACAGAAATTGCTTAGGTAGAAGAGAGGGAATTATTCATATTCACGTTGTCTACCACTTTTCACTTAAAATACACTCATCTTTATCAGCCTCAATCGAGATTCAGAGCTAGCTATTAATACTTCACTATAGAGCTTTTCTCAGGGAAGAATGAATGTTTGCAAGAACTGCCCACACAGAGAATAAAAGGTGAAACAAGTTACTCAATTACCGCGCATATTTTACAATGAGTTACTGTATGTGTAACTCTCTTCACAGAGTTATTTTGATAAAATGTGGCAAATTTTATATAAGTGGCACTAGATCAGCTTACACCATTTTAAAAAAGTGAATTCACTTTAACCTTTTTGCATTTTTTCAATTTTCAACAATTAGGAACTTTAGAAGTAAACAGAATTTCTAGGAATTAAAGAATTTGACAGTGCCACAAAGTGGAGTTCCTGGTTCGTGGCTTATAAGCCACACTGCCCGCTGGGCCATGATAAGCCACTAAGGCATCAGCTTATCACTAAGGTGGCCACCGGGGCAGAGCGCAGACGGGCTTTCAGGCGTCTTCAGAGCCACCTTCTGCTCCACCGCAAACAGATAGGGCTCAGCAGAGAAGCTAACTCCTTCAGGTGAAGTGGCTAAAACCTTTGAGTCTGTCCGGGACAACACACGCCTCAAAAAGCTCCGTGAATCCTTATTTTAAGTCCTCATCAACTTATCTCCACCAGAGCAACTACCTTCTTTCTCCCGAGTCCACTTCCGGGACGGTGGCCCGCAAGGATCATGATTCCTCACTCGCTCGCGCGAGGAGCCTTTCAGCAGTTCGCCCGCTGCTCGCCTCCTCGCCGGCCCCTCCCAACAGCCACCCGGGCGCGCGCAGCTCCACTTCCGGCGTACGAGGCGGTGACAATGGGAGCGGCGCGGGCGGCGCCGGGAGGCAGCTGACAGGCGTCTGCGGCTTCGCTTCATGGCCGTTCTCCCGCCCCGCCTGGGCTCTGTGGGGAGCGGGGAGGCCCGCAGCGGCCGGGAGCCGGAGCTGGCGAGCCGAGCGGGGACCTGTGTACCGCGCCGCTGAGGCGCAGCATGTGAAGCGGAGACGGCATCCAGTGCGAGGCGAGCCTCTCATTCGGCCGAGATGGCCACGACGGCCGAGCTCTTCGAGGTGGGTCCCCGCGGCTCTTCAGGGAGTGGCAGGCCCGGGGTGCAGGCAGCGAGGTGGGCGGGCAGAGGAGTGGGCGTTCGCCGCTGCCCTAGAGCAGCCCGATGGAAGGAAGGTGCGAAGGCGAGGGAGCGGGGTGGTGGCTCGGGTGTCGGCGCAGGCGGAGCGTGAAAGGGGGAGGGGTAGCTTGGGGCGCCGGGTGGGGAGGTGGGCAGAGGGGCGAGCCCGGAGTCTTAGCAGAGCAGCGTCGGCTGGAAGGGAGCCTCGGGGTTTGGGCTTGGGAAGATGAGCTCGGGATGGGACGGGCTGACTTAGGGCGCGGAAAGACGAGGCTGACCCAAGTCTGGCGAGTTCCGACTTGTCGCCTGGATCCCCGCATGATATTCTGGGGGAGGGGGGGCCCTTTGAGATTGGGGCGACAGGGGGCTTCTTGTGGTTGAGTAATGACTCCGGTAGCCAGTGTTGGAAGCGGCACTTTACCAGTTTACCCTTTCATTTGAGAAGGCTGTAGTCTTTTTTTAGGACAATAGAGGCCTACTAAACTCTTCCCACTGAAGAAAGTCAAAACTAAAACTAACATTTGTGTTCAGGTCTTGAGGAGTTGAAGTGTAACGTAACCCCCCTCAACTGCTAGTTAGAGAATCCTTAACGCGTGAGACACTGACATTCTGATGTGTTTCCTGGACCGTTTCTAAAACTTAAAATTGAGCTAAGGGTTATCCAGTGTGAGAAGCTGTGATGCTTGAGATAATAGAGGAGGAAAATTCTAATTGGACCACCTAACAACAGGGTATCTCCTTTTGTGAAAGAAATGAAAGCTGAGATGTGAAGGAAAGAGAAGGATGGACCCTTTTTGTGTGTGCTTATGTTTCCTACTGAGTAACAAAAGTGTAGGTAATAATTAAGAAGACTATATTTAAGTCATTAATTAAGTTGACAATAGGTAATTTCTCCATAGGTGAAAATTGGATTGTTTTTTCTGCGTAAGATTCAGCAGGCTTTGCTTTGTTATTTTGGGTTTGTTTTGTTTTGGGGTTTTTTTGGCTTAAAATTTGAATGCCACAGCTTTTGTAACAACTGGGAACTTTTCATTTGTTAGTGTTAATTTAACTATATTTTGGATTTCTGTCAGCTTTTGGATAGATAATGCATTTGTTGAGGAATATGCCATTGTTATAGTAAATTGTAATAAAATAGTAATTTGTGAGTGAAGGAGTATAATTATTAGAAAGAATTGGAAAATATTATATTTCCTCAGATTTAAGTGTAAGGACATATATTTATTGCATTAATTTCTCTACTCCAAAATTGTGCCATTTGTTTATTGATTGACAGGAGCAGGGAGACATTCTTTTTGCTAAAAGCTTTTACTGTGTGTTCCTGAGCCAGATACTAATTTATGAAGTTGAAATCTTTAATGAAATAGGGAACCAACCAGCTGTTAATATACAGAAAACTGTTAACTTTGTCATACTGTTCATAGGATATTAACCTTTGGGCTTATGAATTCCCAGTTGTCTTTATTTCTTTAAATGTTTGATCATGTAAGTCCACATGTACTTCCTTGAAAATGTATTTGATTTCTGTTCCGCATGGGGAAAGGAGAGGAAGTAGAGAAATAAATGTAGTTTATTTTGCTTTCTAATGTCTTGCCATTTAGTAAGGTAGTTAAACTAAATTAGGGTCTGAGTTAAGGCAATGACTTCAGTTATGAGAGCAGGTAATACTTGACAGTGATGATACAGACAGCTAGTCCTGTGTCCACAGGGTTTATAGAGTGCCCTTGATTGAACATGCTTGTGGATCTTAACACATGTGACTTTCTCTTTGCTGACCATGTGCAGTTTGTTGCTTCATCAAAATTAAAAACATATTACATTAATAGTTACAATTAAATGTTAATAGGAATGATAAGTGTATTTATCTTTTCAGCCCTACAGTGGATTCTACCCTTGAATAAGTTTTCACTGCCAAGTGAAAAGTTGATCCCTTTGCTTTACAGGGAGAAGGCAAAAAAGAAAACAAGAACCAAACTTTAGTTATCACTGCCATTTCCTGTTGCTATTGCCTTTAGAACATAGATTGCAGGACAAGTCAGGGAGTGCCTTTTTTCCTCTTGTTTTCCTTCCTTAGTCACAGCTGGAGAACTATGGAAAACAGGATAGGATGTAGTCAAGGATATTTAGTTTTTATGCATCCTGGCTTTAATGCACCAATAAAGTGAATTGTGCCTTAATTTTTTCACACTGAAAAAGAAGTTAAAGCAAAATTATGCTTTGAATCTGTGAATGTCTTAAGTGTTAACCCTGTTTCTTTTAAAATCTTATTGATCCTGTGAGACTTCCTTTTTAACATAAATACCTTCATACAACAAACGCGAACTACAAGATATTTCCTCAGTTGACAGAAATGATTTAAAAGTTCTGTCTGCAGTGTTTCTAAATGATCACCTCAGGATGGACATTCTAAAAAGAGTTCATATGTGGTTTGTGTTATGTCCTCTACATATAAAAAGTGGCTGGGATAGTAAATTTTTTCTCTGTTGTCATAAGTATTCTCTTTTCACTGCACTGCTGAGAACTTTGTACTCCCTTTTCTCACTTGCTATTTTTCTCTCCTGTCATTCTTCTGGAGTCTTCCCTTCTGCTTGGGCAAGTTACCTTTATGGGACGATTCTTTGTTAAGCAGAGTCTGTTGAGTACCTACTAAGTTAATGAGGCTTCATGTCTCAAAGAATTTGCTATAGACATATTAATCCTATGAAATGTGAAGCAAGAAAAACACAACTGGTTCAGAGCCCAAAGAAGTTTTAGATATGGGCATGTTTTATTTTATTAGAGATTTACAATATTCCTTGGTATATTAAAGATTTTAAGAAATTCATTTCCCAAACTTCTTTGACCATGAAAATGTTTTATTTTCTACTGTTAATTTTGTGAATTCCATGGAACATGGGAAAATGTTAAATTATAAATAGAACTTGCCCTTACTGTTAAATAGGGGGAGAGAAGATAGATATATAGGTACATACGCTTGAAATGAAGTTATAAATGATGTCAGGGGTCTAGGTAAAGTGCTTTAGAAGTTGAAAGGATAGGAAGATTACCTCTAGAAGTGGGAAAGGATTAGAAGGTGGCATTTGAATGAAATACAAAGGATAAATTAAATTTGAGTTTGTGGAACTGGGTGGAGGGACATTCCAATAAAGCCAACCATACAAATGTAGACCCCCCAAACAAGGGAAGAGTTCATCTTAGTTCATGAAGTACAGCATGCATGAAGAAGAGGAGTCACATGTAAGGTAATTGGAGTTTTTAATTGTTGAGGTTCTAAATGCCAGGATTAGGAATTTGATTTAATTTTTTTCTTTTTTGTAAATGTGGATGCGTTAATAATAGTGTTTGAAGTCAGGTAATTTGACTGTGGTGACAATGGCTCTTTGACTTCCAGATTAGAATTTGAATAGTGAAGAACACATTTGTATAAAAACATATTTATGTCTCTTAGATTTACAAATTAAGTTACACAGACTGAAGACTTATTAAAAAAGACTTATTCTGTTGTTCAATTAACTAGTTAATAAAGAACATGAAATATAAAAGTAAGGACCACTCCTTTACTTTCAAGATGTTGATATGCTACTTGTTTTAGCCATATTAGCTATTAAATATGTATTAATGGAACTTGGCCATCAATTATAGTATCATGTATATGAGAAAATAGATTCATTCAGTAAACATTTAGCTTTCCTTACCTTTTCTACCCTAGGCCAGAAATCCTTCCAGGTACTGGAATTAAAAGATGGTTTGAGTTAAAAATCTAGTTGAGGGAGTGAAAGAAAAAAAAACAAAACAAGCCTTTCTTCTCTCAACACTTTACCAGTACTCTCAATATTGCTTCACTTCTGACACCAGATGTATGGGGCTGGGGATTTTTTTCCCACAACAATCCAGTTTTCCAACAGACACTGGGTTTTCTACAATTCACTCTAATTCTGATACTGTTTACCTGGAGTTAGCTTAAGTCCCACAAAGGGCTAGAAGTTAAGGGCTCAGCCTCACAAAAATGCCCCCACTTTGGATACCAATGTTGTCATCTCTATTTCTGATAGACCAGCCATAAATTGAAGGTTCTCATGACCTCCTCTTTGGGTTCAGTAGTTTACTAGAACGGCTCACAGGACTCAGGAGAACACTTTAGTAACTAGATTCAGTTCAGTTCAGTCGCTCAGTCGTGTCCGACTTTTTGCGACCCCATGAATTGCAGCACGCCAGGCCTCTGTCCATCACCAATTCCCGGAGTCTAGCCAAACCCATGTCCATCGAGTCGGTGATGCCATCCAACCATCTCATCCTCTGTCGTCCCCTTCTCCTCCCGCCCCCAATCCTACCCAGCATTAGGGTCTTTTCCAATGAGTCAACCCTTCGCATGAGGTGGCCAAAGTATTGGAGTTTCAGCTTCAACATCAGACCTTCCAATGAACACCCAGGATTGATCTCTTTTAGGATGAATTGATTGGATCTCCTTGCAGTCCAAGGGACTCTCAAGAGTCTTCTCCAACACTACAGTTCAAAAGCATCAATTCTTCGGCGCTCAGCCTTCTTCACCATCCAACTCTCACATCCATACATGACCACTGGAAAAACCATAGCCTTGACTAGATGGACTTTTGTTGGCAAAGTAGTGTCTCTGCTTTTAAATATGCTATCTAGGCTGGCCATAACCTTCCTTCCAAGGAGTAAGCGTCTTTTAATTTCATGGCTGCAATCACCATCAGCAGTGATTCTGGAGCCCCAAAAAATAAAGTCTGACACTGTTTCCACTGTTTCCCCATCTATTTCCCATGAAGAGATGGGACCAGATGCCATGATCTTAGTTTTCTGAATGTTGAGCTTTAAGCCAACTTTTTCACTCTCCTCTTTCACCTTCATCAAGAGGCTCTTTAGTTCTTCTTCACTTTCTGCCATAAGGGTGGTGTCATCCACATATCTGAGGTTATTGCTATTTCTCCCAGCAATCTTGATTCCAGCTTGTGTTTCTTCCAGCCCAGCGTTTCTCATGATGTACTCTGCATATAAGTTAAATAAGCAGGGTGACAATATACAGCCTTGACGTACTCCTTACTGGTTTATTAAAAAGCTCAGGAACAACCAGAGGGAAGAGGTGCATAAGGCAGAGTATGGAGAAGGAGTGCCGCACTGCCATTCTCTCCTTGAGTGTGCCACCCTTCTAGCAACTTGATGTGCTCCACAGCCAGGAATTTCTCTGAACCCCACACTTTAGGGATTTCTATGGAGATTTCATCATGTAGAGAATCAATTATTCACTCAATCTCTAACCCTTCTCTTCACAGAGTATAGAGGATGAGGCTGAAAGTTCTGGGCTTCTAATCATGCTTTATCTTTCTGGTGATCAGCCCCCATCCAGGAACCCACCAAGAGTTGCTTCAGTAGAGCCAAAGGTGCTCCCAGGAGATTCCAAGAGATTTAGGAGTTCTGTGTAAACCACTCCTATCAACTTTGTCACCCAGCAGATTAGAAGAGTTTTACGAGGACTGTGTTAGGAACCAGGATCAAAGACCACTGGAACAAAAGCTCTCCTGGCACGCTTATCACTTAGCCTCTTGGTTGTCTTGTGTGTGCTTTCTTTCAGCCTTTCCTTGGGTGGGATGAATCCCATTTTGCTAGCCTGAAACAAAACATTTGTAGTGCTTTTCAAAAGAATTTAAACGTAGTTCATTTAAATCCACCACAAAACACATCGTCTCATGAAAATAAAATCAAATGTGGTTAAAAGGAGAAACCAAATGGGTAAAATTCATTTAGTTCCAGTGCTGGAATTGCATAAAGCTCATGTTTGGTTTTTAGTAGAGTCTTGGATTTACAGCACCATAGAATGCCTATTTTTTATTTCTGGAGTGGAGCGTGGTGGTCCTGCCTTTTTTGGTTTTGGATATAAGGGGAAAATCTTGATTTTCAAGGTCCTCAGCAGGGGATTTGGCTATGGGCAAGCAAGTGTTTTGATTTATTGTGCATCTGTAATGTGCTTAACGTTCTGTTGACCACAGCTGGGAAATAAAGAGTAATGGATGACAAAACTTGCCCTTGCTTTCAATTTAAGTGTAAGAAGAGAGAAACTTACAGATGTTACTATAAAGCAATAAATGACAAAATGGAAGTGTTACTGGTATTAAATATTATTCTGTGTTGGGATTTGAATTTTTAAGCCTTGTGTGCGTGTGTGATGCGTGTGCTTAGTCATATCTAGCTCTTTGCAACCCCATGGACTGTACCCTGCCAGGCTCTTCGGTCCATAGGAGTTTCCAGGCAAGAATACTGGAGTGAGTTGCCATTTCTTTCTCCAGGGGATTTTCCTGACCCAGGAATTGAACCCTGGTCTCCTGCATTGCAGGCAGATTCTTTACGAAGTGGGCCACCAGGGGAGCCTTGTCAGCTTCATGGGGATTGTTTAAGAGTGAAGAAATCAGTTGAGATAATCTAGGGAAAGAACCCTTTCCCCACAAGTATCCTTGTGGATTGAGTAACTTGGTCACAGGTAAGGAAGCAGAAGTAGCATGAGTTTGAAGAGAAGATGAGAGTAGGCTCGTGGTAATGTGCCTATTCATTTTGGGGTGCAAAGAAATTTGGTTAGGTAGTGTAAAATAAGAACTTAAAAGGGTAGATTTAAGAGGGTGAACATCATAGTTTTGAAACTGCATAGGGAAGTTTCTGACTAAAAGTGAATAGTGTTTTAAAGATTAGTTTGACAGTGGTCTACATAGTGAATTTAAGAAAAGTACTTTCTACAGGAAGTACCTGAACCTACTTGTTAGTTGCTTTAATAGAACCCAGAAATACTTCTTCCTGAAATCCTCTGAGCCTTATTTTTTTTACCTAGGTAAGCGAAAATATTATAGGTTTTGAGTTTGTAGGTGGCTGTAACATATTTTATTGAATCTTTTTGAGAAAGTTTAGTTGTATTTTCTCAAGGAGAAAGTGTTAAATTAGGGATTTATGTTCCTGTTCAAGGGCTTGAGGTCTTAATTTTTAGTAGAAATGACCACAAGCCTCATGTTTCTATTACAATTGGTAATAAAGAATATGAAACTTAATATGAAATCAGTTTAACAGATAAACACAGTAATAAATTACGTAAAGTTTGTTTTCCCCGGTGGCTTAGTGGTAAAGAACCCACCTGCCAATGCAGGAGATGCTGGTTTGATCCCTGGATCCGAAGATCCTTTGGAGAGGAAATGGCAACCCACTCCTTTTTTCTTGCCTGGGAAATCCCATGGAGAGAGGAGCCTGGCGAGCTACAATGTATGGGGTGGCAAAGAGTCAGTCACAATTTAAGTGACTCAGCATGCATGCAAAGTTGAATTTAACATGATAGTATCTTTGTAGTACATACTTATATCATTTTGGCTGATTTTGCTTTTAATTACTATAGAAAAATAGAGATTAAGGTATACCTTTGTTAGATTCATGAAATTCTAGGAGATTTTAGGGGGAATTGTTTACAGGTATCTTTGAGAATCCTCTTAGGAGGAGTTGGTCATTTAGAGATCTTGAAGAATTTGGTAATTTGCCTATCTCTTTCTCATTGTAAATGCCTTTGCAGTGCTAAGTATTAGTAAGTTACTGGGATTTATTTAGTTTTATAAGCAGAAAAGATTTAATTTTTTTGTTTTTTCAAAACTTCCATTTTTTTGAAATCAGCAACTGATTTATCTTTAACTCTTGTGATAATTTGATTGCCTCTGAAGATAAAACCTGCACTTCACTTCCAGGATACTGTTCTCTCCTAATAGTTCCTCCTCCTTTACTGGTCCCTCTTATTTTGTCTCTTGATGGTTTCCTTTCCTCTTCCTATTTCCACATATTGGCATGCCCTTCTTCCTGGGTGACCTAATCCCGTTCTGAGGTTTTAAATAACTTTAAAATTATATCTAGCACCAGTTTCTTCCCTGTAATACAGCTTATTTTTCTGACTATGTGCTTTACAATTTCACTTGTATATCAGATTGGCATCTTCAGCATATCATATGCAGAATAGAGCTCTTGTTTCCCCACTCCCTTTTCCATCTTCTTCCCAGTCTCAGTAAATGGTACCACTCACTGTTCACACAGTTGTTCTGGTTGCAGCCTCTATGAGTCATGATTCCCTTTTAAAATTTCTTCCCACATCCAGTTTATCAGCATTCAGTTCACTCACTGTATCAGTTCAGTTCAGTCACTCGGTTGTGTCCAACTCTTTGCCACCTCATGGACTGCAGCATGCCAGGCTTCCCTGTCCATCACCAACTCCTGGAGCTTGCTCAAACTCAGATCCATCAAGTTGGTGATGCCTTCCAACCATCTCATCCTCTGTTGTTCCCTTCTCCTCCTGCCTTCAATCTTTCCCAGCATCAGGGTCTTTTCCATTGAGTCAGTTATTCGCATCAAGTGGCCAAAGTATTGGAGTTTCAGCTTCAGAATCAGTCCTTCCAATGAATATTCAGGACTGATTTGCTTTAGGATAGACTGGTTTGATCTCCTTGCAGTCCAAGGAACTCCCAAGAGTCTTCTCCAACACCACAGTTCAAAAGCATCAATTCTTTGGCGCTCAGCTTTCTTTATAGTCCAACTCTCCCATCCATATGAACAGATCCTTTAAAGGGTCATGAACCTGGCGATATGACAGTATCCCTTGCATTGCTATGATCTGAGTCATTAGCATCTCTTGACTAGACTACTACAATGTTGCAGGTGTTCTCAGAGAAGCTGACTTTAAGACAGTTTATTGTGCAGAATATTTATTAGAAAATACCCTTGGGGTGAGTATATGTGAAAGGACAGGGTAGATAAGGAAAATTGGGTCTTAGGAGAAATAGCAGTACAGTGCTGACCCAGCGACAGTGGTGATGGTTCCTTTGGGAAGTTCTGAAACTAAAATTACCTCTCAGAGTTGCTCTGATTTTTACCCAAGTGGTCAGGCCTTTATGTCCCCATCTTAGTTAGTAATTAGATAGAGACCACATTGGCTTTCCCAGGTGGTGCAGTGTTAAAGAATCTGCCTGCCAATGCAGAGACCCGTGTTTAATCCCTTTGTCGGAAAGATCCCCTGGAGTGGGAAATGACAGTCTGCCCCAGTATTCTTGCCTGGGAAATTCCATAGAGAGAGGAGACAGTCCATGGGGTCACAAAGTTGGACACAACTGAGCACACACAGACGACATTGGGAAAAGTATGACATTGAGTGAAGCGGCTCTGTGCAGCTGAAGGATCCCTGAAACTACTGCCAGGTGAATGCTCTGCTGACAGCACTGCTCGCAGCTAGAGCAAGACCCTTCTTGAAGGGATATCTGGACGACACATCTGTTCACTGCAGAACACTCCTGTGCCACTAAGCTCCATGTTTTCATATACATTGGCAGAAGGAGGAGGCAGGTAGCTCCTCTGGCACTCCATTTGGGGTTCTTACCCTGGAGGAAAATTAGAAGTGGGATGAGTGGCAGAGTCATCTTGTCTACCTGGTTATTTATTCTTCCTCCATAGTAAATGTCTCTTTGTGGATGTTAACATGTGATACTAAGATCTTCATACTTCATACCCAGCCTCATGTATCCATTCATGTGCGTCAACCCCAGATTTCCCTGTTCTCTTTCTTCCAGTCTTTCTCCTCTGATAGCTAGGTCCTTGGCCACTATCCATGAGTCCATGTATATTCTAACTAGGTCAGTTTTCTGACCACCCATGAGGATGACCAGTCTTTGCCTTTTGGGAGGATATTTTTCTTGCCACCGAGTTTCAAGGCCACTGCTGAGGGAAGTTGTGATTGCAGCTGCTGTTCATTTTTATTTGACACCAACATGCTTAGCCAACTCTTCATGAAGCAAGCTCATTCTTTTTCCTTCTCTATCATCTGGTTTTAAGTGATTCCCATGAGGCCATACATATGAATTAAGGGAAGCATGCTAGTGCAATAGTAGTGAAAAACATGGGCTACCTGCTTATGCAGTTTGCTTTCGGGTTTTGTTCATGTTTGATCCTGGGGTTACTACTTCCATCTTATGATGAATAGTTCCTGGCTCTGCTTGACATCATGATTTGTTGAGTCTGTTGGAACCCAGACCTCCAACGAAATCTTGTGACCCCATGGATTGTAGCTCACCAATGTGGCCTTGGATTAAATACCCTCTTGTATCACAATTTCTCAGATGTAAAACTAGTCAATATTAATAGAACCTACCTCATAGACTTGTTAAGTATGTATTAAATAAGATTGTAAGTGCTAGGCACATGTTTGGCACATAGTAAACACTTTTAAAAATTAGCTGTCATTACCGTCTTATTTAGAAGTCTTTCATGTGTTTGTCAGACTTTCTAAAGTTCTAAGTAGCTCTAAATATAAATTACTTTGAGTCATTGTTTCTCAATTTGTGCTTGTAAATTAAGATTTTTTAGACATGTCAACTCTTTTGTCTCAAGTGAGGTAGACTCAGGTATGATTATATAAATATGTTTGCTAAATGAGTAAATTGTATTTCAGAGGGTCAGAATATTTACTTTGCAGAATATCTAACTCATTTAATCATCAATCATGTCAGCACTTGGGTAAACTGAATTTATTTACTTATTTGCAGTTATTCCAAAATATTGGCATATTCCCCATGTTGTATAATACATCCTTGTAGCATATTTTACATCCAATAGTTTGTACTTCCTGTTACCCCACCCTGATACTGTCCGCTTCCCTACCATTGGTAACCACTAGTTTGTTCTTTATTATCTGTGAGTCTGCTTCTTTTTGTTATATTCACTAGTTTGTTGTATCTTTTTAGATCCCTCATTATAAATGATTTTGTACAGTATTTGGCTTTTTGTGTCTATATATTTCACTTTCAGCATAATGCCCTTCAAGTCCATCTGTGTGGCTGCAAATGGCAAAATTTCATCCTTTCTTATGTGCTGAGTAGTGTTTCATTGTATCTATATACTACAGCTTCTTTATCAATTCACCTGTTGATGGACACTTATGTTGCTTTCATATCTTGGCAATTGTAAATAGTGCTGCTGTGAACATTGAGGTGCATGTATCTTTACAAATTACTGTTGTTTTTGTTTGAGATATATACCCAGGTATGGGATTTCTGGGTCATATGGTAGTCCTGGGCTTCCCTGGTGGCTCAGATGGTAAAGAATCTGCCTGCAATGCGGGAGACCTGGGTTCGATCCCTGGGTTGGGAAGTTCCTCTGGAGAAAGAAATGGCAGCCCACTCCAGTATTCTTGCCTGGAGAATTCCATGGACAGAGGAGCCTGGTGGGCTACAGTCCATGGGGTCGCAAAGAGTCGGACATGACTGAGCAACTAACGTACATGGTAGTTCTATTTTTTGTTTTTTGAGAGATCTCCATACTGTTTTCCACAGTGGCTGCACCAATTTTTATTCCCACCAACAGTGTACAAGGATTCCCTTTCTCCACATCCTGGCCATCATTTGTTACTTGTGTTCTTTTTGATGATAGATTAGCCATGTTGAGCATCTGTTCATGTGCCTTTTGGCCATCTATATGTCTTCTTTGGAAAAATGTCTATTCATTTCTTCTGTCCATTTTTAAATCTGGTTTGAACTGAATTTTTTAAAAGTAGCTAGCAGTTTTGTTTGCTTTTCATGCCTTGATCGTATCAGATGTTTATATTTCCTAGAATTGTATTACTGTGGCTGCTATTTTTCAGTTATTTTGACCACTATAAAAGAACCTTTTAAAAATAGTCTGTAAAATTTTTTAAAAACCTATTTATATTGTTATGTTTTCTTGCTACTTGATGTTTATTTTTAAGCAATTACTGATATTAACAATAATAAAAACTATATGGTTTTCTTTTAAAATATGTACAGTTTGAAAGTTGGTCATGGATTTTATGTACACAAGGCATGTGATAGTGTATCAATTGTTTGATAAAATTATTGGCTTGTATTTTTGACGCCATATGAATATAAGGAGAAATTTTAAAAGACGGAATCAGTGCTGTGCATGTACTTTCATGTGGCAGTTTTCACCTTTTTAGCTTCACCTCTTATTCTTACCACCTAAACTTTAGGCACAAGGAGCTATTTGTAGTTTCCCAAAGTTACTATTAAGTGTTATATAGCAGTGGAAACAGCAATTTAAATCTCAGCTCTGCCATATACAGCTTGTGTTATCTTGGGCAAGTAAGTATCCTCCCTAAATCTCAGCTTCCTCATTATAAACTGGGGATAAAATAGGACCTCTGGTCTTAACTGCACGCAGTGAATGTTAAATGATTATGTGAGCTGTTATTCTTGTTGGTGTTCCTCCTCTTTTTCCAATGGTTATTGTTCTGACTGAAGCTTATCCTCTCAGTCCTCCTCTCACATCAGACTGGTAAGCCATTCTCTCAGATTCCAATGTGATGATGATGATGATTAAAGGACAGGTTATCATCTACGAGTTTTAATTGTCACCTCTCTCTACATCCTTCCATATGTGGTATTTGTGATCTAGTCCATTTTCCTCTAATGAATTAAGCTCTATCTTCTCTTTCCCTAATGGTCTGGAAAACTGTTTGTTCCATTTTTTTCTCTGGCTGACTTTTCTTCTTTCCCCTGGTCTCAGCTAAAGTGTCGTGATCTCAGAAAGTGAGACTGTTGCAATACTCACTTTTTACCAGTCTTCTTTCATTTCCATCTTCCCTTCATCTCTGTTGCTGTTTGTAGAGCATTCAGAAATTTCTTTCCCCCACATTTATCACAATTGTGATTAGTTATTTCTGTAATTACTATTTAAGGTTTGTATCCTTAGTAGAAGATCATTTCTTTGAGAACTTGCAGAGACTTGTGTATTGAATTCACATCTGTATGCTTAGTGCCTGCCACAGTGCTCAACACAAGAGTAGTTGTTTACTAAACATTTGCTGAGTTAACAAATATCCTAATTCCATCATTCAGTTACCTATTGAGTTAACAACTCACTCAGGAATGTTAGTACTGAAGTTTGTGCACAAATTTTAAACTTTACTTGTCACATATTATTACTGTATTCTTTATACTTTTTCCCTGTTCATGCTGTAAGTTTCTGAAGGGTGCCATTTGTGTTATATATATCTTTTTATTCCACTGCTAAGCAGTGGAAATTTTATTGTTCAGTGAATGTTCATTAATGAAAATATGTTTTTAAAGTATGATTAAGAATGGAAAGTTTTACAGACACAAGAATTCAAACTGAAATCACCAACAAATGCTATCAGTTTAAATTATATGCTAAGTGTAAGGCAATATATATGATACCTAGTTATATGAAATAGGGTAATATGGAAAATATGTAAATTCGTGTGTTAATATTATGTGTCTAAAAAACACATTATCAGCTGATGGTGAACATTTGAATGATAATTTTCTTAATTGGGCCTTAAATTCTGATATTCTTTTTATTTTTAATTCTTTTTTTCTATAAAGTTTAGAAAATTTTGTCTTGCTATTTTAATTTTAGATATTATATGTGAACATTTTTTCTCATTTCATTAAATTTTTTTACAACATGATTTTAGTAGGAACATAATTTTTTATCCTAAATTTACTATAATTTTTCAATAATGATTCTGTTGATATTTATGTAAGTAACTTTTCAGCATTATACATAATACAGAAATTTTGTGTTCATATCTACTTTTTCCCTTAGAATTTTAAAAGTAGAATTACTGGATTAAACGGTGTGAGCATTTGTAGACCTGTTGATGTTACCAAAATGTTGCTTATCGCCCTCCAAAAATATTGTACATTTTAACTTTTCTAACAATAATGACAGTGTGAATTTCAGCTTACCTGCTCCTGTATTGCATGTTGTAATTACACAAATATTGTATCTAAGTATTGTAATTAAGGAAAAAGAAAAAACGTCAGTGCGAGGCCAAAAAAAAAAAGTAATAACTTGACCTTATTTGATTACTAGTGAAGCTTTATATGTTTCATGTTTCTTGGCCATTTTTATTTATTCTATAAATTGTTTCCTTTGCTCACTTTTCCATTAGATTGTTCCTGCTTATCAAACTCTTTAATATCCTAATTTTCATTAAATGATTTATTGAAGACTTTTTAAATAGAAAAAGTCTGTACATTTTAATAATTAGATACATTTAATTAGTAGTTTAATTTCAGTTCTCACATAGTTTAACCTATTTCATTTGTGCAAGTAGTAGTAAGTTATGACGTGTGAAACTTTTAAAAAAACATTTGTTTTGTAAACTAGGAGCCTTTTGTGGCAGATGAGTATATTGAACGTCTTGTATGGAGAACCCCAGGAGGAGGCTCTAGAGGGGGACCTGAAGCTTTTGATCCTAAAAGGTGAAGTAAAATTTTTTTTTCATAGACCCAATCTAGTACAAGTTTGTGTCTGGAATAGAGGTGACTGTTGGAATTCTTTTCAATATTCATGTAAAGGGAGTTAACAACTGGCCAATAAAAGGAAGAAACATTAGAAGGTTGAGATTTTTTTTTTCCTTTTATGTTTTTTTTATTTTAGAGAAGGACTTTAAGTGACGTGGGGGAAGGGATTTTATTGCATTACGAGAATTTAATATTTTCTCCAATTAATAATAAATTAGAAATTATTGGTTATACCTCTAAAATAAAACATGTTGAGTATGCTATTTTAAGTATTGTTGTAAATTGGGGGAGCAAAAAATTCACCATACCCCGGAATGCACAGTATTATGTTTATATAGTACATTTTACCCTTTTGACTATTTCTATAAAATTGGTTTCATTAATGGGGGTTAATCTGGAGATTCCCTATGAGGTTTTCATTTATATCAGAGATTATCCCTAACATGATGCTAGAGAGAAAATTAACATGTTCATCCCTACCTCAAGGAATGCTCACTAATGCTTTATTTACAATTATAAGTGAACTGATCAGTTCCTAGTGATCAATTATAGATGGATTGATACATATTCTAATTTTCTTTTGTTAGATTATTAGAAGAATTTGTAAATCATATTCAGGAGCTCCAGATAATGGATGAAAGGATTCAAAGGAAAGTAGAGAAACTAGAGCAACAGTGTCAGAAAGAAGCTAAGGAATTTGCCAGGAAGGTACAAGAACTCCAGAAAAGCAATCAGGTAAACCGTGAATTGAATAATGAATATACAGACTTTAACATGTTTATATCCTTTCAGTTTTAAGTTTTTTTTAAAAAAGTCTAGTCAAATAGTAATTGTTGAGGTTTCTTTATACTGCTCCCATCTCATGTCATAAAATGTTAATGGATTGTTATCAGGCACTCTTGGTGCACTTGTTTGCTTCTGGGCGATGGTTTGGGGTCAGAGTACTCCCTTCTTAGGATGGGATGGTATTCAGTACAGTGTGGTCCTTGCTTCTTCTCTTAACAATGCAAATTTTTAAGAATGATACCTCAGCAGACCTGTATTTTTAGGGAGTCATGACTAGCTTGGATATTTAGGTATTTGTTTGCGCTCTCATTTAATCATAAAGCAAAATAATAATACCAGAACAACTATTGCCTGGATCAGATTTTTCCCTAGAGGAAACCTGGTCTGGGAAGTTTCACAGAAGTCATGAGGCAGATATCCTAATGAGAATGCTGGTGTAACTGGGAAAAGCAGTTGCAGTCCATTTTGGAGTAAAACTAGATCGTTAGACTGACTCTGGGGTACACAGGCCAAGCTTCTTAGCCATTCTTACTTCTTAGACCCTAGACTTAATCAGGAACCTCTGAACCTCTTTCACATCCTGGGCCTGATGTGGAACTTGATTGACTTTTATAAGTGTAGTTAGAAGAGCATGTTTAGCATTGCTGCCTTGTAGGGATTGTTTGTTCTTTAGTATTAGGGATTAGCAAGCTGATTTCTACTCGGTTTTCTTATGTTTCGATTGCTTCACTTAAGCCTGTATAACTGTTAGAAAATATTTAATAAAGTCAGTAATTTACATAAGATAATGTATTTTTAAGTAGTTAAAGTAATAGATTCAAATTACTTCTAATGCAAATTCCCCTTGGTAATGATGATAGTATTAATAGTTAATCTGGGTTCTCTGATTGTATTTTATGCTTGTGCATGTTTCTCCTAGGTTGCCTTCCAGCATTTCCAAGAACTAGATGAACACATCAGCTATGTAGCAACCAAAGTCTGTCACCTTGGAGACCAGTTGGAGGGGGTAAACACACCCAGACAACGGGCAGTAGAGGCTCAGAAGTTGATGAAATACTTCAATGAGTTTCTAGATGGAGAACTGAAATCTGATGTTTTTACAAATTCTGAAAAGGTGAGCACTGTCAGAAGGATAAAAGCATATAATAACATTACTAACAATGCTCTAATTATGAACTACAATTACTGCTTTCCAGAGTCAGACTTCAAATCACTGCGTAGCTGACGTATTAAGTCTTTATTCTGAAAAATACACTTGCCAACAAAATTTATATTCAAATTTTTAGTTGGATTGCCTGGCATTTTGTTTATGAAATGTGTATGGTTTAGAAATATCGAGTTAACTATGTTAATAAGTATTTCTTTTTCATAATTGACTTTTAATATTAACAATTTAATAGTCATATTCCCTTGGATAGGGGGTGGTGTGACCCTAAATCATTTACAAACTGAAGTATATTTCTGTGCAAGAAATTCAGAGCTTCTAGTTTTTGTTACTTGAATAAAGTCTTTTATAAAAATTAAAGCATAGTTCAAATCAAAGAGAATTGAAAAATCTGAATTAATTATTCATGTTAATCTTTTTCATAGCACTAGTCACTTAATCCTTGTCTAAGGTTGTATGGTATTGGTTACTCTACAATCTTGGGAGAAGATTATTCAGCTCATTTTCTTCCCCTCAGGGGGAAAAAAATTAAAAGTGCATGAAAAAATAGACATTCTTATGGATAGTATATGCACATAGTAATAACACTGTCTATTAATATGTTGAATACAATCTTACAGAATATTTTCCAGGCTTACTCCATGGGATATCTCAGGTAGTGGAATGTTAAAAGCTAAGTTGTATTGAAGTTCACTTTGAATTAAGCAACACATTGTTTTGTGAGTAGGAAATATATAGGTTTATAGAGTTTATAATTTTTAGAGATCTTTGAAAGAAATGCTTATATGTGTAGAGAAAATTCGTCTATAGAAAAGACAGTATTTTAAATAATGAGTTCAAGGAATGATAATATAAAATAGAGCTGATGAGATTAACATCAAGAACATAATCATACCTAAACACTTGTAAAACACTGGCAATATCTAACTTTTATACATTCATGTGATTCACACACACACACACAGGGCTTGAACACCAAACTGTTTTTCAGGGTACAGTTTTGTTTTGTTTGAATGTTTTTGTTTTGTTTCCTACATGAAACATACATATTTCTAATGTATTATAAAAGTATATATTAATACCTATATATATATTTAAAATTGTTTTATATGTATATAAAATTGTATGTAATTCAAGTCTGATACCTTGGGTTACCTTGGATTATACCTGTTGGATTGTAGAGTATATTTATCCTTTGTTATAAACAAAATGCAGATATTTTACCCAGTGTGAGTTGGTCTGTTTATTTCATGCAGCTCAAGGCAGCCATTTAGAATCTAGAGAAAAGTAAATATTTTAAAATTGACTGATTACACGTGTGTGTGTGTGTGTGTGTGTGTGTGTGTGTGTGCGCTCTCAGTTGTAGCCTACTCTTCTGCGATCCTATGGACTGTAGCCCACCAGACTCCTCTGTCCATGGGATTTCCCAGATAAGAATGCTGGAATGGGTTGCCTTTTCCTTCTCCAGGGAATCTTCCCACCCCAAGGATCAAATATGCATCTCTTGCATTTCCTGCATGGGCAAGCAGATTCTTTACCACTAGTGCCACATATGTATTTTTTTAATGAAAAAGAATGATTTTACTATTTATTGCGGAGTATTGTTTCTTTGTATGGAAGATCTTGTGGGGCACAGATTGAAAGTAGTTAAGTATAGAATGTTTCAATCACTCACATATCCATCTATTTTTATTTTTTTCATCTCTAAATAACATCACTGAGGATTTAGTACTCCCCATATCATGCTAAAGGTTAATCGCTCAGTCGTATCTGACTCTTTGTGATCCCATGGACTGTAGCCCACCAGGTTCCTCTGCCCATGAAATTTTCCCGGCAAGAATACTGAACTGGGCATCCATTCCCTTCTCCAGGGGATCTTCCCCGTCCAGGGATCGAACTCAGGTCTTGTGCGTTGCAGGCAGATTCTTTACTGTCTGAGCCACCAAAACTATGCAAAATCAAATGACATTGGCCCTGGTTTTCAAGAAGTTTACTTTCAATTGAATTTGATGATGAATATTGTAGCATTCTAGAAAGACATCAAAAGTTCAGGCTTGCTATGCATACATATTAGGTTACAAATAAGTAGATCCCTAAAGCTTGATATAATAGTGATGATATTATAGTGATTGCACACATATTTTAACCTGATTTGTATTGCTTATAATGTTTTATATAATGAAATTACCTTCTTTACACTTTAAACATGTTAATTATCCTCAAGTAACTGTGTAGTTCATGATGTTACTATTGTCTCTTAATTTTTATGAACAAATCTTCATATCCTTGCTACCTCAGTCACTTGGTCACTAGCTGTCTAATTTTTGAGTACAGACTTAACAGTGTTTAGGCTAATTCCTCTTATTTTCCTTCCTTTGCTTCACTCTCTCCCATATCTCATTTTCTTTCCTCTTGTTTCTTTTTTCTTATACTTTAGTCCTCTTTTCACAATTATCTTGTTTTTCTCTCATGTCTCCCTTAGATTTTGGGTTACTGTTGAGTCATTATTTTTGGCCTGGTACTGTCACGGTTAACTACACTTAGGAACCTCATATATGGTACTAGATTCCTAATTATTGGGTAAACTTCTGGCTGTTTCAGTTTCTGCACTGTGTACCAGCCACCTTCCCAGTGGAAAGAAAAGGAAAATCACCCATGTCGGTGTGTGAATGTGGAAGGAATTAGAATGGGAAAAGATAACACATCTTAGTCCTTTTTCTTCCTGCTCTATAGTCATTTTTGCTGTTTTATTTTTAATCTTTGCTTTTCAGAATCTTCTAATTTTCTTCTCTGGGGGAAGAAAACATTTTATACCCATAGTATATATTCCCTTTTACCTCCATCTTTACAAAGTATGTTAGTTGTTTTTCTTCTTAGAATCGCAACGTAATGTTCTCCATGTAGATAATGCCTGGTGGCCCTGATGATCTTTAACATGTTAGCATTGGGTGGTCTCTCACCTCATGCTGACATCAGTAGCAGATGTAAGCAGGTTATTAGATTGTGGTTTTGAAAACTTTTGTGCCTAGAGTATATTTTAACTGACGGATGACTTTAAGAAGAGCAAGGAGAGATAAGAAAGCCTTCCTCAGTGATCCATGCAAAGAAATAGAGGAAAACCATAGAATGGGAAAGACTAGAGATCTCTTCAAGAAAATTTAGAGATACCAAGGGAACATTTCATGCAAAGATGGGCTCGATAAAGGACAGAAATGATATGGACCTAACAGAAGCAGAAGATACTGAGAAGAGGTGGCAAGAATACACGGAAGAACTGTACAAAAAAGATCTTCACGACCCAGATAATCACAATGGTGTGATCACTCACCTAGAGCCAGATATACTGGAATGTGAAGTCAAGTGGGCCTTAGAAAGCATCACTATGAACAAAGCTAGTGGAGGTGATGGAATTCCGGTTGAGCTATTTCAAATCCTCAAAGATGATGCTGTGAAAGTGCTGCACTATATACGCCAGCAAATCTGGAAAACTCAGCAGTGGCCACAGGACTGGAAAAGGTCAGTATTCATTCCAATCCCAAAGAAAGGCAATGCCAAAAAATGCTCAAACTACCGCACAGTTGCACTCATCTCACACACTACTAAAGTAATGCTCAAAATTCTCCAAGCCAGGCTTCAGGAATACATGAACCATGAACTTCCAGATGTTCAAGCTGGTTTTAGAAAAGGCAGAGGAACCAGAGATCAAATTGCCAACATCCACTGGATCATCGAAAAAGCAAGAGAGTTCCAGAAAAACATCTATTTCTGCTTTATTGACTATGCCAAAGCCTTTGACTGTGTGGATCACAATAAACTGTGGAAAATTCTGAAAGAGATGGGAATACCAGACCATCTGACCTGTCTCTTGAGAAACGTGTATGCAGGTCAGGAAGCAACAGTTAGAACTAGACATGGAACAACAGACTGGTTCCAAATAGGAAAAGGAGTATATCAAGGCTGTATATTGTCACCCTGCTTATTTAACTTCTATGCAGAGTACATCATGAGAAACACTGGGCTGGAAGAAACACAAGCTGAAATCAAGATTGCCGGGAGAAATATCAGTAACCTCAGATATGCAGATGACACCAACCTTATGGCAGAAGGTGAAGAAGAACTAAAGAGCCTCTTGATGAAAGTGAAAGAGGAGAGTGAAAAAGTTGGCTTAAAGCTCAACGTTCAGAAAACTAAGATCATGGCATCTGTTCCCATCACTTCATGGGAAATAGATGGGGAAACAGTGGAAACAGTGTCAGACTTTATTTTTTGGGCCTCCCAAATCACTGCTGATGGTGATTGCAGCCATGAAATTAAAAGATGCTTACTCCTTGGAAGGAAGGTTGTAACCAACCTAGATAGCATATTTAAAAGCAGAGACATTACTTTGCCAACAAAAGTCCGTCTAGTCAAGGGTATGTTTTTTCCAGTGGTCATGTATGGATGTGAGAGTTGGATGGTGAGGAAAGCTGAGCACCGCAGAATTGATGCTTTTGAACTGTGGTGTTGGAGAAGACTCTTGAGAGTCCCTTGGACTGCAAGGAGATCCAACCAGTCCATCCTAAAGGAGATCAGTCCTGGGTGTTCATTGGAAGGACTGATGTTGAAGCTGAAACTCCAATACTCTCCAATGCGAAGGGTTGACTCATTGGAAAAGACCCTAATGCTGGGAAGGACTGGGGGCAGGAGGAGAAGGGGACGACAGAGGATGAGATGGTTGGATGGCATCACCGACTCGATGGACATGGGTTTGTGTAAACTCCGGGAGTTGGTGATGGACAGGGAGGCCTGGCGTGCTGTGATTCATGGGGTCGCAAAGAGTTGGACACGACTAAGCAACTAAACTGAACTGTGCTTGAAATAGTTTTTGTAAAATAATTTGGTAATTCCATAAAATCATGTTATTTATCCTGCTGTACTTCTTCCTATATTAAGTGAAGTTTGCAAACACTGCATAATGAGGACTTCCATCTCTTAACAAGAACAAACTCCTGATGGAAACATAAAGCATGTACCTGGCAGCTTCCTTCTGAAGGGAGTATTGGTGAGGAGAAAATGGTGGACCTTGCTAGTACCACTAAATGGCATGTTGAAAAGTGATCTTGCAGTGTTAACCTGTGCTCATGTGCAGCAGAATTAGAGTGAGCATCTGGTAACTGAAAATGGCAGTGACATGCTGACTAGGAGAGAAGTAGCTGAAGCAGAAATGCCATCTATATTCACTCTTGTTTGGCGTCAGCAGTATCATTTGGCCCTGCTCTTGTTTTCCATTGTTGTTTGCCAGACTTCACATGAGTACTCACTTAGAAAGGTCTGTTTGAAGGTTCTCAGCTCTTCTGTCAACGTTTGTAGGAGTCTCTTTCTGTCTTTTTTTTTTTCTTAGTGTTAAAGAAAATGAATGATAAAATCAGTTACTAAAGGTGTGCCAAAATTAAACTCAATGCTTATTTGAAATTTGTTTTCAAAAGTTAGCATACATAACTCTCTATACATTAGTATGAATAAACACAAATTCCAGTGTTCTTGCCTGGAGAATCCCAGGGACAGCGGAGCCTGCTGGGCTGCCATCTATTGGGTCGCACAGAGTCAGACACGACTGAGGTGACTTAGCAGTTTAAATTTAAAAAATTTTAGACCCCTTGTCTAAATCCTTTAGATACACAGCTTGAATAAGTACAAACATTTTTGTATCATATTCTGTTCAGAAGACTTCATGTTAACAAGTTTTAAAACATGATATGTTCATTAAATGGCAAACATTTTGTTATTTTCTTCACCTAAAGTGGGGTATATGCACCAGTATGGTCTGAATTATTTTCATAAATCTTGTTTCTCTGTTCGTAAACTCAGAAGATAGTTAAACTCACTTTCGGCAGTCAATTACTTGAATTTTTTCAGAGTAGACTTGCACTGAAGGTTTCATTGGGAAGGGACTGTGGCATTATAAAATCACAAGATTTCAATACCGTAATGACAAATGTTTATATTTCAATGACTCATTATTGGTGATAACCCAGATGTATTCCTGTTGCTTATAAGGTTTGGTCGTGTATTTTAAACAAAAATTGTTTGGGTGAGGGTCTGTGGACATACATAGGAGAATATTACTATTTTTAAATACAGAATTATTTTTTGAATCATAAAGTTTTGTTTTTAATTATTGCTTTTATTTTTTAATAGATAAAGGAGGCAGCAGACATCATTCAGAAGTTGCACCTAATCGCTCAAGAGTTACCTTTTGATAGGCAAGTTTATATTTCTCAAGAGTTAATTTGGCTATATGGTGTGTAATGTATGGAATAAAATTATACTTTTACCTGTATTAGTTTACTCATTAATTCAACAAGAATTTACTGAGGACTGCCTTTAAAAGATACAGTATGCAATAGTTGATTGAAAAAATGTGGTCTCTTAGCGACTAAATTTAATGATATATGTTGAAATAATCTCAATCCTTTTTCTTTTGAAAAAAAATTGATGGAGAATTTTGAAATTGATGAGTGACATTTTGAATTTTCTTTTTTTTTTGGACTTTGATAACAGTGTAGAAGTGCAGAGAAAGATTAAACATGGTTTCTTGAGCTGCTTTTTCCTCTAGATGGGAGTTCTTAAGCTTTTGGGAGTCTTGGACACCTCTGAAAAGCTGGTAAAAGCTATGAAATTGCCTTAAAAAAGTTCAGATAAACAGACTGTTGTATACAATTTCTTGGAGTTTTAGACCACTTAACCTATCTAAAGGCTGCTTTCTAGGGACCTTAAGGTTACAAAGTCCTGTTTTAGATGCCAGGCCTTAGGACCACTGCTAAGTCAAGTATTAATGGTTTCATCCTTAAAGAAGCTTCACTGAGAAGAAAATTCTTTCATGATTTCCTTTAGTCCATGGAATGTCAGACTCTTTAATTAAATTTTATTAATAGTGGTTCTCCCATTTAAATATCTGGGAAAACATATCTTCTCTTAAAACAGATAATGTATCTTATTCCTTTTGTGATACTTGAAGATCCTCGGGTACAGGTAGAATGTAAATGTATTACTATACTTAAAGTTTGCCCATTATGTCCCAAACATAGAGTGAAAGTGAATTCCCTACCCTTGAATATATTTTATTTTACTTTGAACTTTGTGTCATCACAAAGAGTTAGCAGTAATAATCATTTAGCTGTTATTGATACTCTTATGCTTGTCCAACATTATAAGCAATGATTTTTAATGTCACCCACAAAAAAGCTTTTATTTCAGAGTTAAACCATTTACTTAAATGGATAAAATGTAAGGCTCATAATGGGTACATGTTAATTTTCTCCCACCCATACAAACATCAGACATATACTCATCTTCTCCCACTTCTCAGTTACATACTTCTCTTACAGTTTTGTTTTAACCTCTCTCCCAAGCCTTAGAATTGAATTTACATCCTAATCAAATTTAATTTTCTCACAGAGATCAATATAACCTAACATGTATTCTGTAGTCTGTGATTCACTATGACTTTGATATATTAATTTTGTTATCTGTGCGCTCAGTTGCTAAGTCGTGTTTGACTCTCTTTGACCCTGAGGACTATAGCCCGCCAGGCTCCTCTGTCCATGGGATTTCCCAGGCACAAATACTGGAGTGAGTTACCATTTTCATCTCCAGGGGATTTTACCAACCCAGGGTTCATTCAAATCCACGTCTCCTGCTTGACGGGCAGATTCTTTACCACTGAGCCACCTGGGAAGCCCATATCAATTTTGTATAGCTCTTTGAATTATTACTCTCTTTATCTGTCTTTGGCATCTTTTTTGCCATCCCCTCACCTATCACTTTAAACTAATTACGTGAGATCTTTCAGCGTTAGTTTTCCATGTTGTGCATTCCCCTTTGATATTTATGATTTGAAGAAGTTCTAGTGTATTTTAATTGGTATTTTAATTTCCGAATTTGCAGAGGTTGAATGCTAGGCCCATGCGGGGTCCTTTTTATGGCTTCTCTTTTATTTTTCCAGTTTTAAAATAACTCATTTATATATACTTATTGTTTATTTTCTTTTAAGTGACAATAATGAAACTTCATATGAAAAAATCCCAACAGAAGGGAAAAGAGACAAATATCAAGTGAATTTAAAATGCCAATGAATATGAGTAGGGTCAATAACTCAGTTGTTGGGACTGGCTCAGTTAATTAATATCTCGTTCCGAATTCCTCCCTCTTTAAAAGAGAGTTGGTTATTCAGTGTGAATTTCCTCTGAGAACTAGATACTCCATCTGAATTGCCCAGTTTCGGTTTTGTTAAATGGCATGCTCCCTGTCAGTACTCTCTCCTCTCTGGCCTTGTCTTTGCCCTTCTTCCTCGGTCACACCCTCCCCCTCACTTCCCTCCCTCCCTTTATGAAGACATTTAGTATGGACAGTTCCTATGTATCCTCATTCTCCCTTTTATTAGTATCTTACATGACTATGGTACATTTGTCACAAATAATGAACTTTATCATTGGTTTTTATCTTTCAGATTTTCAGAAGTTAAATCTAAAATTGCAAGTAAGTGGGGTTCTATTTATTTAACTGTTTTGGATAGGTGATCAAACTACTTATATGAAAAAAAGAAAATCGTAAAAGAATCGAGTGGAAACAATGTCATCCTCCCACCCCACCGTGAATTTGATTCCTCTTCCTTGAAACAGCTATTAAATATTATCTGTTTCTTGTGTATTCTTCCATAGTATTCTACAGATATCTTGATATAAGCATAGAACATAAATCATGTATATAATACGTAGAATTTTTTTCTGTGGTCCCCATGTATTTTAAAATCGGTGGCATCCTATACAAATAGCTTGATACCTTGTGTTTTTAACAACATATCTTAGACATTGTTTTTGAATCCATACATACCAGTCTCTCTCTTAAAAAAAAAAAAACAACTCATATGACCATTTCAGTACCTATTTAACTTCTTACATGGTAGCTTGAATCTTGTTCTTTAGATTGTATTTTAGGCAGATCATTCCAGATTTCTTGAATAGCCACTATATTTGCAGGCTCTAAGTCACTATTTGGGAACTTACTGATGTTCAAAAATCACCTGTTTTGCCAAAAGTGTACCGTAATAGCCCCAAGAATGTAGTGAATCAAATACCACATGTTGTCTTAAGTTGTAATTTGGTATTGAATCTGCCTTTGTTCATGGTAAAAGCATTTGAACTCTAGTACAGAGTTTGATAGTTCTCTTTACTCTTTCTCCAAAGTCAGGTTTAAGACTTTTCCTATCTCTTGCTTTCAGAAATGACACCTAGGAGGTTTTTCCCAGCCAGCTGTTGTTTTACATAGTCGTAAATGGAAGTCAGACTATAGGAGCTGATCTGTTCTGCCAGTTGGGAAGATTTTTTGTGTGTGTTGAAAATATAGATTTATACACCTTAGTATATTATAGGGTTTTGATCCAGTACCTGTAATCTCATGATTTTTACAATTCTTTTAAAAGAAAGCTAGATTCATAGTCATTATATTTATAAAGAAACCATATACTTACAAATAACCTGTGTACTTTGTCTCATTGTAGCTGAATGACTTTCTATTTGTAGGTAAATACCATGATTTAGAATGCCAGTTGATTCAGGAGTTTACCGGTGCTCAAAGAAGAGGTGAAATCTCCAGAATGAGAGAAGTAGCAGCTGTTTTACTTCATTTTAAGGTACATAGAAAAAATTTAAAGTGCAGATTAGTCTTAAGGAATGTAGAGATGATGTGAATTCTGTATATTGTTGTTTTGTCACTTAAGTTGTGATTCTTTGTGACCCCATGGACTGTAACCCACCAGGCTCCTCTGTCCATGGAATTTCCCAGGCCAAGAATATTAGAGTGGGTTGCTGTTTCTTTCTCTGGAGGATCTTCCCCACCCAGGGATTGAACCCGTGTTTCCTGCATTGGCAGGCAGATTTTTACCACTGAGCCACCAGGGTGTATTACAGTCTGTGATTTTGCCCTGTTGTTTTAGTGTATCACAGTGTTAATTTTCATTGTTTGGAATAATTTGAAAGTATATTTTTTATATTTCTCCAGAAATGATATTAAATCCTAGGTCTTTAGTATTATTTAAATAAGGATCTTATATTCAGTACTATTAATACTTTATCACTGAATTTTTTTATACTTTGATGTAGAAAATTGTCTTATCTCCCTTCTGGCTGTTTATTGCTTTTTTTAGTCAAACATTTTATGAAATAATTCAAAAGCAAGAAGGCTTGACCTTAAGTGTCCTTTGAAATACAGAAACCAGAGAGTAGCTGTTACTGCTAGCCATTTATTGAGGCATAGCGATAGCTTTATTATATATAATACCTCTTTTACTGACATTGTTATTGTTGTTACAACTTAACCAAAACAGTGATATGTATTTCTTTCTTCTTCATAGGGTTATTCTCATTGTGTTGATGTTTATATAAAGCAGTGCCAGGAGGTAACATAACAGTACACTTCATTTGATTTTATTTTATGCTAATTTGTGTTTTAAAAAGCATTTTAAATTATATATTCATTATATAAAATTCCTCTGCTCTTTAGGGTGCTTACTTGAGAAACGATATATTTGAAGATGCAGCAATACTCTGTCAACGGGTGAACAAACAAGTTGGAGATATCTTTAGTAATCCAGAAACAGTACTGGCTAAACTTATTCAAAATGTATTTGAAATCAAACTACAGGTAATTTTAAACAGTGACTAAGTAGTTTTTAAGACAATATGTGTATTTTTCCCTCTGTTTTAAAAGTTTTTAAAAATTGAGGTTTTTTGTGTAATATCCTTAGGAACAGTAATTCACTTATTAAGTATAGGGGAAAGGTGTGACAGTGTCAAGCTTTAAAACAAAATGTTAAAAGGTGCCACTCATGGTCATCAGAGCATGTGTTTGAAATTATGTGTGTATCAATAGTAGTAGTAACAGGTGTGATAGATTAGCCTCAGATTTTAATATTCACTGGGCTCTCACCTCGACCAGTTGATAGCATTTTTGAAATGCTAAGAATGATACTTAGCATTGACATTGCTTACCTTATTTTATGTTAGTAAACTAAATTTGAACAAGAATTACAAGATCTGTAGAATTTTTATCATATGGCACTGACATGAAAAGAAAAAACTCTGAACATTTTGTTTACAGCCTTTACTTCCACAGCTCTGTACTTTAAGGCAGCATTTCCTAAACTGTTTACCAGTGGATTCAGCAGTGTTAAATAAATATTGTTTTAAAAACATGACTTTTAATATCCTTTAAAGGTACTAATATGTATTGTGATCCTCTAGAAGTGGAAATGTAATGTACTGCCTTTCCCAATTTTATAGTAATGTCTCTTAGTGTCTCAAAGGACACTAGTGTTACTTAGACTACAGTTTGGGAAATGCTACTTTAAAGAATTGGCCATATTGATATAGCTTCAAGTGTTGTTTTTTGGGATTTTTTTTTTTCAAAAGACAAGATATTTGAGATTCTTAATGCTTAATCCCAACACTGATATAAATGTACAAGTAAATACGAGAAGCAGTAAACTAAAAACCTATTTTCTAATTTTTTTATATTGGTCTATTTCCTATGCATTGCCTTTTCTACTGAATTTTAAGTCAGAACAGTTCAAGAATGTGGCGTAATTCTAGAGGAAAAGAATATTGATTATATAATTTAATATTTACTTAATTAACAGAATGTTGACTTTTCTTTGTAGAGCTTTGTGAAAGACCAGTTACAAGAATGTTGGAAGTCTGATGCAGAGCAGTATCTCAAAAGTCTCTATGATTTATACACAAGGTATATTTTTAATTATTAGAAAATAGTAATATCTCACATTTTCTTTTCTTCAAATAGAAAATTGGGAAGTATTCAGATGTTTTTGAATAACAGTTTGTCAGATAGCAATATAGCTTTTAGCATTAAATACTTGGCTGTATAGACTAGTATTGTATAAGAGTATCTTTCTTAGCATGTTAACTATTAGATATTATGCTTTATGTTAATATACTTTAATGAAGTATAAAACTTTGTTTAAACTAAGACTTGAGAATTATGTTTTTGATCTTAATTGTAAGTTAGTTCATTATTTATTTTTTTTTAAGAATGAGTAATAATTACATTTATTTTCAGTTAAAGCTTAGAAGTTGAGAAAAGGAGTGACAAATTCTTAACAAATGACAGTTTCATACTTAAGTCTGATGTGAAATTTTGCCTTGTGCTTTTGTAAATGGCAGTGTTATACTTTGTAGAAGCATCATGTGGAGTTTTTTTCCAATCCTGTTGCTTTTCTTTATTGTCATTTTGAGAAGAGGGTTTTCAAAAGTAACTATAATCAGGAAGTCTGTTTCAACAGCAGCACTATTGTGAGTCTTATCTTCAGCAGTGAGAAACAGAAAATTAGAGGCAAGTCCAGAGAAGAGAATGAACAGAGGAAGTATTTTGACTTGGTACCATGTCACAAATGGCTTACTTGAAGCCATTCTGCCATCGTTGCCATTTCTAGACTGGTTGGTTGCCTCAGTTTCCTATTGTTGAGTTGTCTCTAGGGGTTTATGGCAGTTTTCAAAACTATGATATTGTTTGTAATATACATTCTACTTAATATATTTATATAACCTTATACAACTGCTCTCTGCATCCTAAGTAATTTCTCAGGGTTTAAGAAATGGTAGTGTAATGTAAGTTTTTCAAAAGTCACATTGTAAAAATATGTATTTCTTAATATTATTACTATACCTAATATATACATTTATCTTTTCCCCCTCTTTTCCATGAAAAGAACCACAAATCTTTCCAGCAAGTTGATGGAGTTTAACTTAGGTACTGATAAACAGACTTTCTTGTCTAAGCTTATCAAGTCCATTTTCATTTCCTATTTGGAGAGCTACATTGAAGTAGAGACTGGCTATTTGAAAAGCAGAAGTGCTATGATCCTACAGCGCTATTATGATTCAAAAAACCATCAAAAGAGATCCATTGGCACAGGAGGGTAAGTGTTTTTGTTAAATGTTATAGTTAAAACTAAAGATATTAAAAACCTTTTATATTTGGACAACTTGTGAATATTGATAGTCATTAGAATTTTCTCTGAAGAATTCTTTTAATTCAGTTTTTTTATACCATTCATCAAATCCTGTCTTTTGAGCCACATGTTGAAATATTCTCAGTTCAGTTCAGTCGCTCAGTCGTGTCCGACTCTTTGCAACCCCATGAATCGCAGCACGCCAGGCCTCTCTGTCCATCACCAACTCCCAGAGTCTACCCAAACCCATGTCCATCGAGTCGGTGATGCCATCCAACCATCTCATTCTCTGTCGTCCCCTTCTCCTCCTGCCCCCAGTCCTTCCCAGCATTAGGGTCTTTTCCAACGAGTCAACTCTTCGCATGAGGGGGCCAAAGTATTGGAGTTTCAGCTTCAACATCGGTCCTTCCAATGAACACCCAGGACTGATCTCCTTTAGGATGGACTGGTTGGATCTCCTTGCAGTCCAATGGGACTCTCAAGAGTCTTCTCCAACACCACAGTTCAAAAGCATCAATTCTGCGGCACTCAGCTTTCTTCACCGTCCAAATCTCACATCCATACATGACCACTGGAAAAACCGTAGCCTTGACTAGACGGACTTTTGTTGGCAAAGTAATGTCTGCTTTTAAATATGCTATCTAGGTTGGCCATAACCTTCCTTCCAAAGAGTAAGCGTCTTTTAATTTCATGGCTGCAATCACCATCAGCAGTGATTTTGGAGCCCCAAAAAATAAAGTCTGACACTGTTTCCACTGTTTCCCCATCTATTTCCCATGAAGTGATAGGAACAGATGCCATGATTTTAGTTTTCTGAACGTTGATCTTTAAGCCAACTTTTTCACTCTCCTCTTTCACTTTCATCAAGAGGCTCTTTAGTTCTTCTTCACTTTCTGCCATAAGGGTGGTGTCATCCGCATATCTGAGGTTATTGGTATTTCTCCCGGCAATCTTGATTCCAGCTTGTGTTTCTTCCAGCCCAGCCTTTCTCATGATGTACTCTGCATATAAGTTAAATAAGCAGGGTGACAATATACAGCCTTGACGTACTCCTTTTCCTATTTGGAACCAGTCTGTTGTTCCATGTCCATTTCTAACTGTTGCTTCCTGACCTGCATACAGGTTTCTCAAGAGACAGGTCAGATGGTCTAGTATTCCCATCTCTTTCAGAATTTTCCACAGTTTATTGTGATCCACACAGTCAAGGACTTTGGCATAGTCATTAAAACAGAAATAGATGTTTTTCTGGAACTCTCTTGCTTTTTCGATGATCCAGTGGATGTTGGCAATTTGATCTTTGGTTCCTCGGCCTTTTCTAAAACCAGCTTGAACATCTGGAAGTTCACGGTTCACATATTGCTGAAGCCTGGCTTGGAGAATTTTGAGCATTACTTTAGTAGTGTGTGAGATGAGTGCAATTGTGTGGTAGTTTGAGCATTCTTTGACATTGCCTTTCTTTGGGATTGGAACGAAAACTGACCTTTCCAGTCCTGTGGCCACTGCTAAGTTTTCCAAATTTGCTGGCGTATCGAGTGCAGCACTTTCACAGCATCACCTTTGAGGGTTTGAAATAGCTCAACTGGAATTCCATCACCTCCACTAGCTTTGTTCGTAGTTATGCTTTCTAAGGCCCACTTGACTTTACTTTCCAGGATGTCTGGCTCTAGGTGAGTGATCACACCATTGTGATTATCTGGGTCGTGAAGATCTTTTTTGTACAGTTCTTCTGTGTATTCTTGCCACCTCTTCTTAATATCTTCTGCTTCTGTTAGGTCCATACCATTTCTGTCCTTTATCGAGCCTATCTTTGCGTGAGATGTTCCCTTGGTATCTCTAATTTTCTTAAAGAGATCTCTAGTCTTTCCCAATCTGTTGTTTTCCTCTATTTCTTTGCATTGATCGCTGAGGAAGGCTTTCTTATCTCTCCTTGGTATTCTTTGGAACTCTGCGTTCAGATGGGAATATCTTTCCTTTTCGCTTCTCTTCTCTTCCCAGCTATCTGTAAGTCCTCCTCAGATAGCCATTTTGCTTTTTTGCATTTCTTTTCCATGGGGATGGTCTTGATCCCTGTCTGCTGTACAATGTCACGAACCTCTGTCCATAGTTCATCAGGCACTCTGTCTATCAGATTTAGTCCCTTAAATCTATTTGTCACTTCCACTGTATACTCATAAGGGATTTGATCTAGGTCATACCTGAATGGACTAGTGGTTTTCCCTACTTTCTTCAATTTAAGTCTGAATTTGGCAATAAGCAGTTCATGATCTGAGCCACAGTCAGCTCCCGGTCTTGTTTTTGCTGACTGTATAGAGCTTCTCCATCTTTGGCTGCAAAGAATATAATCAGTCTGATTTTGGTGTTGACCATCTGGTGATGTCCACGTGTAGAGTCTTCTCTTGTGTTGTTGGAATAGGGTGTTTGCTATTACCAGTGCGTTCTCTTGACAAAACTCTATTAGCCTTTGCCCTGCTTCATTCTGTACTCCAAGGCCAAATTTGCCTGTTACGCCAGGTGTTTCTTGACTTCCTACTTGAAATATTCTAATATAACATTATTAAAATGTAAAACAGAATACCAGTGCCATGAAGAGTTCCTCCCACCCTCCCTCCTTTCCTTTTTTCAGACTGAGTTAATTATTCCAGGTTAGTAACTAGGAAGTAAATTGTTTAATTGCTGCTGTTGCAGATGTGGTTAAAAAGAACAAAAACCCCTGCAAATTGATACCCTCAGATTTTTAAATGACTTGGGCATGAACTTGTTTAAGTAATACATTAAAACCTGAATTTACTCATATCCTGGAAGAAAATAAAATGATTTGCTGTAAGAATTGGTGGCAGCTCAGTAATCTAGATCTTACCTATCTGGAATTTAGTTGATTCTAAGATGAATCAAAATGACTTTTGTGGAGCCATATAGTCAGAGTTGATGGTTTATATAATATGCATACAGCTAAATCAGCTTCTTATTTCCCAGCTTGTTACATATTAAATAATGATCATGGAGAGATTATAATTAGGAATAAGAAGTGTCATCTGAACGGCAATAGCAAGTAAAAGAGAAAAGCTAAAAAACAACCATAAGAATCTTTTTTAAAAGTTCACAATCTGGAGCTATATATTCCATTAATAGGAACAAAAGTAATCTAGCCTTCTATAAATATATATATTCGAAGAAGGCAATGGCACCCTACTCCTGGAAAATCCCATGGACGGAGGAGCCTGGTGGGCTGCAGTCCATGGGGTCGCTGAGTTGGACACGACTGAGTGACTTCACTTTCACTTTTCACTTTCATGCATTGGAGAAGGAAATGGCAACCCACTCCAGTGTTCTTGCCTGGAGAATCCCAGGGATGGGGGAGCCTGGTGGGCTGCCATCTATGGGGTCGTAATAAATGTTCTTAATAACCCTCAGTCATTTAGAAAAGCTAAATTATGTTTAATAGTATTAAAGAAATGTACAATATGCTTAAGTAGTTAGTATATTGAAAAAGCTTTAAAATTTTAAAGTTTGCTTTAAGCGGGGCCATTTAATTATCTGAAATATTAGCTTACTTCGAAAAGCCTACTTCCTAAGGAAACCAAACAAGGAGTTTTTGGCTATTGAGTCAGAATTGTAGAGCTAAATATTGAGTCAGAATTGTAGAGCTAAAAGAGACTTTAGAGATAATAACTGCAAATCTACTCACTTTTCATATGACAGTCTCCTATTTAGAGATTAATGGAACTACTGATTGAAATTAGAAGTTTTAGGTCTCCTGCTATTGGTCCATTTTTCTTCTTTTAATTAGTTCATGTATACTAAGTTTGAGAGTACTTGAAATTGAAATCTATGTATAGTAGTCTTCTTTTTTCATTTGTTTCTATTCACTAGTATTCAAGATCTGAAAGAGAGAATTAGACAACGTACCAACTTACCACTGGGGCCAAGTATCGATACTCATGGAGAGACTTTCCTGTCCCAGGAAGTGGTGGTTAATCTTTTGCAAGAAACCAAACAAGCCTTTGAAAGATGTCATAGGGTAAGAATTGTACATTTATTTAATTTATATATAGCTGTGTATTTTAAGTTTTGCTTGTTTATACTAAGATGTAGCTCTGCTCTCTGGTTATGAACACCTGTTTATTATAATAAAAAAGTAGGATTTTTGTTTAGGGAACAGAATTACTTTTAAATTTTTTAGAAGTATATTTTAATATGATTTTAAAATGAGCATACCAAATTTTCTTCAGTGAGATATTAAATCAAGATATGAAAGTGAGGGTTAGAACCAGATCATAAAAAAATGCAGCATTAGGGAGAAAAGGATGTTTTAAGAACAGATAACAAAGGAAAGGAAAAATTGACTCCATTAAAAATTTAGAATGTCTTCAACAAACACACTTTAACAAAGTAAACAATTAAGCCAGGGTATGAAAAGAAGACTTTAACCAGTTTTACTAGCAGTAGATTTATAAAACAAATAATACTTGTTAGTAATTGTACAGCACATACTATGTTCCAAGCACTATTCCAAGCACTTTAGGTATGCATTAACTCATTTAGTCATTGTAACATTTCTGTGAGGGTTATCTCTGTTTTACAGAGGAAGAAATGGAGCTACATATTTCTTAAGTATGAAATTGAGAGTTGAGGTAGTCTTAATTTTTTATTTGTATGATGTATGTGGTCTATATATTTATATTGATGGGTCAATACAGACTGTAAATATAAGTGTAAATTGATAGAAAACAAGTCAAAGGCTATACATAAATACAGAAAATGTGAGTTATCAATAAGATATTTAGTCTCACTGGTGGGAAATGAAACTTAAGACAGGGAAAATACTAATTCTCGATATGTTGGCAGAAATTTTGTTGATACTATTGGTAAGGATGTGGAGCAATAGAAGTTCTTATACACTGTCAATGGGAGTAATAATTGGTATACTTTGGAGAGTAATTTGTTAATTTCTTAGAGAATTTTTAGGTTCACAGGACATGTCTAACATCATAAGCTACATTGTTTATCATGGTGAAAAATTAGAAGCAAACTAAGTGTGCTGTAGAAAGAATTGATAAAGTGACATTGTTCATATACTAGAAAGCTAATGTACTAAACTAGAGTTACATGTATCAGCATGAGTAAATCTCAAAAATATAATGTTTAGCGGAAAGAGCAAGATGGGGAAAGATATATTCATTATACCACAATATAAAGTTTTAAAAAGTAAAAATATTTTGTTCAGGAGCATATGCAACATGAAGTGTAAGCCTAGTGGTCATGTACCATTGGGAGAGCTGGACTGTAAAGAATGCAGAGCACCAAGAATTTATGCCTTTGAACTGTGGCACTGGAGAAGACTCCTGAGAATACCTTGGACAGCAAGGAGATCAAACCAGTCAATCTTAAGGGAAATCAACCCTGAATACTCGTTGGAAGGACTGATGCTAAAGCTGAAGCTCCAGTCATCTGATGTGAACAGCTGACTCATTGGAAAAGTCCCTGTTACTGGAAAATATTGAGGACAGAAGGAAAAGAGGGCGTCAGAGGATGAAATGGCTGGGTGGCATCACCAATGTGATGGACATGAACTTGGCCAAACTTCGGGAGATGGTGAGGGACAGGGACGCCTGGCGTGCTACATTCCATGAGGTTGCAAAGAGTCAAACAGGACTGGGTGACTGAACAGCACAACAACAACAGATATACACTGTTGAGACCTGAAGAGGAAGCAGCCGGCTCTGACTGGTTAAGAAATTGAGGATGAGTATTTTTCAGGGAAGATTTCAAAAAAGAGAGGACATTTGATGTCTGGGTCTTGAAAAATAAATAGGGTATCTTCAAGAAGATGATTCTGGCAGGTGGTTTCAGGAAAAGAGAATATTACATGCAAAAAGACATATACAGAGAACAATCATGCAGCATGAAATGCTTGAACTGAAAAAGGATATGGGGAGAGTAATGTGACAGGAATTTGAAAATGTAGACAAAAACTCTTTCTGTACCATACTTAGAAATTTGGACTTGACCTTGTTAGATGTTGATGGAAATATTAAAGGATATAAAACAGGGCAGTGTAATGAGAAGATTGGGTGAATTTTTCTTTTTTAAAAAAACTTAGTAATGTCGAGATATAATTGACATTCAGTAGACTGCATGTATTTGAACTGTACAGTTTGATAACTTTGGTAAATTATGTGTACATTTTTGAAGCTATAGTGCAATCAAAGTAATGAACAGATCATTACCCCCAAAGTTTCCTTTTCTACTTGTAAATTCTCCTTTTCTCCTCCCTCTATTTCTGTCCTCAGGCAACTGTGACCTCCTTCACTGTAGATTAGTTGTCAAAAAAAAGTTGTCAGGACTCAGGACTGAGTCTTGAAAACTAAATAGGATTTTTCAAGAAGTTGATTAATTTTCTAGAATTTTTAATAAATGGGATTATAATATAGTATATCCATGTGTTTCTGGATTCTGTAACTCAGCATAAATGTTTTGAAATTCATTCATGTTGTGTGTATTAGTATGTTCTTTTATTGCTGAATAGTATTTTATTGCATGGAAAAGAAGTGAAAGTGTTAGTTGCTCAGTCATGTCCGACTCTTTGTGACCCATGGACTTCTCTGTCCATGGAATTCTCCAGGCAAGAATACTGGAGTGGGTAGCTGTTTTCTTCTCTCAGGGATCTTCCCGACCCAGGGATTGAACCGTGGTCTTCTGCGTTAAAGGCAGATTCTTCACTGTTTTGTTTATCCACTTACCTATTGATGGCAGTTTAGATTGGCTCCAGTGTTTGACTGTTAAAAATGAAGCTGCTTTGAACGCTTATGTATATATCTTTATGCAGACATATGCTTTCATTTCTCCTTAGTAACATTTTTAAAAATTGGGTTCTTATTTCTTGACAGTTGTATATCTAGTTAAAACTCATTTTTTTTTTTAAGTTTAAAGTGAAGTTGCTCAGTTGTGTCCGATTCTTTGCAACCCCATGGACTGTAGCCTACCAGGCTCCTCCGTCCATGGAATTTTCCAGGCAAGAGAACTGGAGTGGGTTGCCATCTCTTTCTCCAGGGGATCTTCCCAACCCAGGGACTGAACCTGGGTCTCCCGCACTGCAGGCAGACGCTTTACTGTCTGAGCCACCAGGGAAAAACTCATTTATCAGATACTTGATCTGCAGATTTTTTTTTCAGTCTGCGGTTTGTCTTTTTCATATCTTAACAGTATTTCAAGGAATAGAAGTTATTAACTTTGACACTTTTCTGTTATGGGAGGTATTTTTGGTATCATATATAAGGAATCGTTGCATAACCTAAGGTCACAAAGATTTCCTTTTATATTTTCTTTTATTGTATTTGTTTCCTTTAAGTTCTCTTTCTTTTTTAAAAGACGTTTAAAATTTGTATATAATTTTGAAAGGTTACTCTCTTTACACTTACTACAAAATATTGACTGTATTCTCCACATTGTACAATACCTTGAGCCTGTCTTATGCCCAATAGTTTGTGTCTCCTACACCATATCCACATATCCCCCCACAGTGGTAACCACTAGTTTGTTCAATGTATCTATGAGTCTGCTTCTTTTTTGTTGTATTCACTAGTTTGTTGTACTTTTTAGATTCCACGTATGTGATATCATATACTATTTCTCTTTTCTGATTTATTTCACTTAGCATAGTGCTGTGCAGGTCCTTCCATGTTGCTGCAAATGGCAAAATTTTCAATTTTTTATGGCTGAGTAGTACTCCATTCTGTATATATACCACATATTCTTATCCATTCATCTGTTAATGGCACTTAGGTTGCTTCCCTATCTTGGCAATTGTAAATAACGCTACCGTGAACATTGGGATGAATGCATCTTTTTGGATTAGTGTTTTTGTTTTTTTGGTATGTACCCAGGTATGGAATTGTTGGGTTTTATGATAATTCTACTGTCAGTTGTTTGAGGAACCTCCATACTGTTTTTCATAGTGGCTGCACCAATTTACATTCCTACTAACATTTTGCTAGGGTTCCCTCTTCTCCACATCCTTGCCAACACTTGTTGTTTGTAGACTTGATAGCCATTCTGTATGAGGTGTGTGTTTTGATTTGCATTTCTCTGATGATTAATGATGTTGAGGATCTTTTCATCTGCCTGCTGGCCATCTGTTTGTCACCTTTGGAAAAATGTCTGTTCAGATTCTCTGCCCAAATTTTAATCAGTTTTTTAAAAAAAATATTGAGTTATATGACTTTTTAATATTTTTGGATATTAATAATCTCTTACCTTGCATATCATTTGCAAATATCTTATCCCATTCAGTATGTTGCTTTTTTGTTTTGCTGATGGTTTCCTTTGCTGTGCTAAACTTTTAAGTTTGATTGTGTGCCATTTTATTTTTGCTTTTGTTTCTCTCCTCTTACTTTAGGAGACAGATCTGAAAAATATTGCTAAGACTTATGTCAAAGAGCATACTGCCTGTGTTTTCTTCTGAGAATTTAATACTATACTTTTTTGATCACTATAACTGTAAATCTTGAATCAGGTAGTGAAAATCCTCTAACATTTCCATAGGAGGTGTTTTCATATAATTCACATGATCAATTTGTCAGTTTCTGGGGGGAAAGAAGTTTGGTGTTTTGACTGAAGTTACTTTGAATCTATAGTTATTTGTGCAGAAGTGACATTTTAGCAAAATTGAGTTTTCAGATACAGTTGATATTTATATGTTGATTTTATACCTTCAATCTGACCTCTTGTAGATTCCATAGGATTTTCTGTATAGAGTATCATGTTGTCTGCTAATGAAGTCAGTTTTAACTTATTCCTTTCAATATAGATGCCTGTTTTGTTCTCTTGCTTTGTTGCACTGGTCAGAACCTCTACTACAATGCTGAATATAAGTGGCGAGAGCATACACCTTGCATTATTCTTAATGTATTGTCTTTTATCATTAATATGATTCCAACTGTAGGTTTTTCCTTTTTTAAAAAATTTTTTATTGAAATATAGTTGATTTATAATATCATGTAAGTTTCAGAATAGGTGTATGTGTGTGTATGTTAGTAGCTCTGTCACATCCAACTCTTTGCAACCCCATGGACTGGCATCCACCAGACTCCTCTGTCCATGGGATTTTCCAGGCCCAAATACTGGAGTGGGTAGCCATTCCCTTCTCTTGGGTGTCTTCCCAACCCAGGGATTGAACCCAAGTCCCCTGCGTTGCAGGCAGACTTTACTGTCTGAGCCACCAGAGAAGCCTAAGTTTTAGGTGTACAGCATAGCAGTTCAGCTATACATATATATATATATGTGTGTGTATATATATTTTTTCCCTTATAGATTGTTACATAATATTGAGTATAGTTGCCTGTGCTATACAGTAGGTCATTGTTGGTTGTCTATTTTATGCATAGTTTTATGTATATGTTAATCCCAGCCTTGTAATTTATCCTTCCCCCATCCCCTTTTTCCCTTTGGTAACCATAAGTTTGTTTTCTGTGTCTGTGAGTCTCTTTCTGTTTTGAAAATAAGTTCATTTGTGTCTTCTTTTTCTTTTAGATTCTACAAATAAGCTATATTGTATGATATTTGTCTTTGTCTGATTTACTTCACTTACTATGATAACCTTTAGGTCCATACACACACACATACATATACACACACATACACGTGTGTATGTGTGTGTGTGTTCTTAGTTGTGTCCGATTCTTGGCAGCCCCATGGACTGTAGCCTACCAAGCTCCTCTGTCCATGGAATTTTCCAGGCAAGAATACTGGAGTGGGTTGCCATTTCCTACTCCAGGGGATCTTCCTGACCAGAGATCAAACCTGCGTCTCTTGCATTGCAGGTGGATTCTTTACCACTTAGCCACCAGAGAAACTCTGTTTGATTAGGACCCATTTGTTTTTCATAGATGCTCTTTATCAGATTAAGGAAATTCTTTTATTCATAATTTTCTGGGTGTTTTTATAAGGATGGATATTAGGCTTTGTCAAATGCTTTTTTGTTGTTATTCTGTTAATGTTGCGAATTGCGTTGATAGATTTCCAAATGTTAACCTTGCATTCTTTCAATAAACCCTGCCTTGGCCATCATGTATTACCCTATTTATGTATTGTTGGATAAGGTTTACTAAACTTTTGTTAAGAATTTTTGTGTTTGTGTTCACAAAGGATATTGATTTATACATATTTTTTCTCATAATGTCTTTGTAGCTTTGGTATCAAGGTAATGTTGGCCTCATAGAACAAGTTGGAAAATATTCCTTCATCTTTAATTTTCTAGAAGAGTTTGGTAAAATTAGTGTTATATCTTCCTTAAATATTTGATAGAAATTAGAAAAGTCTTTTGTGCCTGTAGTTTTAAAATTTGTGAGTATTTTTAACTACAAATTCAACTTCTTTAGTAGCTATGGAACTATATTAGTTACCTATTTCTTTTAAAGTGAGCTTTGGTAGTTTGTGTCCTTTAAGATTTGTAAATTTCACACAGATTGTTGAATTTATTGGGATTAAGTTGTTCATGTTATTGCCTTATCCTTTTTTTTAATGGTCAGTTGATTTTTGTGTGTGTGTTTTTTTAATTTAAAAAAATTATTTAAAGTTTTGTGTTAATTTCTGGTGTACAGCAATGTGATCCAGTTATGTATATAATATATATAATATATATAATATGTATATGCTTTTTCATTATAGGTCATTATAAGATATTGAATATAGTTTGCTATACTTTACAGTATGACTTTCTTATTTATTACATATATATTAGCTTATTATCTTTTTAAAACCTGTTGAATCTATAGTAATGTCACCTGTTCATTTTTGATGATTTGTGTCTTGTGTGTGTGATATAGGTTTATCAGTTTATTGATTTCCCTGGAGAATCAGCTTTGGTATCATTGATTTTCCTGTTTTGTATTTCATGGATGTCCACTCTTTATTATTTCTTTTCCTTTTGCTTACCTGGGCTTCATTTGACCTTCTTTATGTATTTTTTTAAGGTGGAAGGTGAGATCATTGATTAGAGACCCGTCTTATTTTCTTATATAAGGGTTTAATATTATAACTTTCTCTTTAAGATACTGCTTTAGCTTTATACAACAAATTTTTATTTGTTGTGTTTATTTTCATTCGGTTCAAAATACTTTTAAATTTCCCTTTTGATTTCTATTGGCTGAAGAGTAGCTTAGAAGTGTGTTATATCATTTCCAGATATTAGAGGATTTTTTAGGTATCTTTCTGTTAATGATTTTAGTTTGATTCTGTTGTGGTTAGAGGATGTCTTTTTTTTTTTTTTTTAATTTTAGTTGGGGGCTAATTACTTTACAATATTGTAGTAGTTTTTGCCATACATTGACATGAATCAGCCATGGGTTCACATGTGCTCCCCCTCCCAAACCCTCCTCCCACCTCCCTCCCCTTCCCATCCCTCTGGGTCATCCCAACGCTCCATCCCTGAGCATCCGTCCCATGCATAGAACATGGAATGGTGTTCCGCTTCACATATGACAATATACATGTTTCAATGTTATTGTCCCAGAACGTCCCACCCTCCCCTTCTCCCTCAGAGTCCACAGGACTGTTCTATGCATCTGTGTCTCTTATTCTGTCTCACATATAGGGTTACCATTACCATCTTTCAAATTCCATATACATGCATTAGTATACTGTATTGGTGCTTTTCTTACTGGCTCACTTCACTCTGTATAATGGGCTCCAGTTTCATCCATCTCAATAGAACCGATTCAAATGTATTTTTTTTTAATGGCTGAGTAATATTCCATTGTGTATATGTACAACAGCTTCCTTATCCATTCGTCTGCCGATGGACATCTAGGTTGCTTCCATGTCCTGGCTATTGTAAACAGTGCTGCAATGAACATTGGGGTACACGCGTCTCTTTCAATTCTGGTTTTAGAGGATGTATTTTGTATGATGTGAATCCATTTGAAATTTATTGAGACTTGTTTTTTAGCCCAGAATATGATCCATCTTGGTAAATGTTTTATGAATACTTAAAGAAAATGTATATCCTAATGTTGAATAGCATGTTCTATGAATGGCATTTAGGTCCAATTGGTTAACAGTTATTTTTGTCTTGTATATCCTCACAAATTTTTCAGTCTACTTCTTCTTTCAATTATGCATGAATATATGGATGTAGAGAGGAGGAATGTGGAAAATGGCTTGCTAATGGCATTTGTAAAGCATCACTGAACAAAGAAGGGAGGTGAGAGTTGTGGTAGAGAAAGGTAAAGGTTGGGGTGGTATTAAGACCAGCAAGGGAATCAAGTAATACCAAACTAATAATTATAAGCAGTAGAGATTTAGAGAATTTAAAGTGGGTTATGTACTTTTTAACACCCAGCTGTATATATCAGATAACAAGCATTACTCTCAGAGGGAGCATGAATTGAGATGACAAATAGGCAAAAATCAATTGATTAATAATGTAGGCAACAGTTACAAGAAGTTGAGAGGTTATTTTCCAACATTTTAAGGGGGATTTAATTTTCTCAGCATAATTACTAATGATTCTTTTATTAAGTAGTTAATCAGCAGCAGCAACATCAACATCAAAATGAACATTTATTGTTGTGAACTTATGTGCCAGACACTAAGCTAAAAATACCTTACATGTATTTTCATACTTTATTTTCATCTCAAGGCTAGGATATAAGTACCATTAATACTATTCCTACCTTACAGATGAAGAAATTGAGACTTGGTGGGGTTAAATAACATCTCAAGTGTTCACTCAATAGGAAGTGATGAAGATGGGATTGAGCCTTACCTATTTTATAGTATCTATTATTGATTTCCCCATCCCCACCCTCCAATAAAATGAAGAATCCTTTCTGGTTCTGAGTTTTACTAGAATAGCTTTTATTCAGTAAGTGACTCTCAGACTTCTTTTAATATGACATTAAGAAAGGCATTTTACATGGCAGTTGAGTGTACATTTATTATATGTACTTATGTGTATATTATGTTTGTGTGTATTTCTTTAAAACATACTTGGCTTTAATGTGTACTTTAGACTTTATTTTCTATTGGCTCTCTCTCTCTCTCTCTCCTTTTCTTTCTTGCCTGTCACAGTTAACATGGATTGCAATCCAGGTCAGAAAACAGTAATCTTATTTAAGCGGGGAGAATTGTAGACAAATAGGGAACACTGTAACTATAAGTATATGAGAAAGGCATTTTGGGTGGGCGGAAGAGATTTAAGTTACCATCTGACACCAGAACAGGATGTCTTATACAAAGTAGATTGCTTTAAAAAAAAAAAAGTTGCCTTTTTTTAAAGGTAAACTTGAGGAGTGATGTATTTGGTTTTTCTTTTTAAAGCTCTCTGATCCTTCTGATTTACCAAGGAATGCCTTTAGAATTTTTACCATTCTTGTGGAATTTTTATGTATTGAACATATTGATTATGCCTTGGAAACAGGACTTGCTGGTGAGTATATTTATTTGTATTATACTTCATGTTAAATTCCTTTGACCCTGTTTGGTTAAACTGTAGGCATACTGTTGTTTTATATATATTCATCTCTGTCAATGCAGCAAAATGCTTTTTGAACTTCCTTTAGTGCAAGGATTTGTCAAATGCTAAAAGCTATACAAAGACACAGTTCTCATGTTGCTTACATTGAGCAGGGCAGGATAAATATGTTAAGTCACAGCAGTGTGTGGCAGAGTGTAATACAATGCTGTAAGTTATTAAATGCCAAGGGGGCAGAAATGGAAATAACAGCAATTCTGCTTGAGACAGTTGAGTAATGTAAAGTTTGGAAAGGAAAATAAGCCTTATCAATAAACGTGGAAAGGAATAGATTCATATGAAATTTTTTCTTTGTTTTTGGCCTTTTAGGTTTACTGATATTAATAAGATAATAATGACCTCTTCCCTAAATTCTAGTCCCATTAGTTCAGTTGCCTCCTTGACTTCTCTCATCTGTTCTGTGTTCATCTCAAATTTAATGTATCCAAAATGAAACTCTTTATCTTCCATCTAAACTTCCTTTCCCATTATTTCTCATGTCTTTAAAAGGCACTGCTATTTACTGTTTGCTCAAGCCCCAAACCTAGGAGTTGCCATAATTCTTTTCATCAAACCTGAAAACTAGCAAATCTGTCAGCAAATCCTGTCTATATACCGTCAAACATAACTCAGATTTGCCTACTTTTCTCCATCTCCATTGATGCCAACCTGATTTAAACATCATGATCTCCATCTGCTCCTAACTGATCTCTCTGTATGTTCTTACCTTTTCAAATAGCTGACTCCATGTAACAGTCATACTATAAATTTAAGGGTCTTAAATTTTTTTTGTTTAAGACCTTTTAGTGGTTTCCTATTACACTTAGGGGGAAAACAACAACAGATTCTTTATAAAAGCATAGTTTTAATCTGGCCTCCTCTTATATATTCATCCTCATCTCATCTGCATTTCCCTTCACTACCCCAGCCACTCTGGCCTTTATTCTTTTTCCTCACTCAGGTTCTTTGCACTTGGTGTCCCCCCTTCCCGACCCCCATTGCTTTTTCTTCAGCTCTTCTCATGTCTAGCTGTTCAGCCTTCTGATCTTAACTAAGGTGCCACATTTTTAGAGAGTCTTTTGTTGATGGACCTAGCTAAAGTGACCCACTTCTCTCAGCCTAGTTGCTCATTATTTCATCATTGAATTAACTTTTTTCATAGCACTTGTTGCAATAAAATTTTCATCTATTGGTATTTGCCTCGCTCATTGAACATATACTTAAGTACTTACTCTTATGAACTTTCATTCTTATGGAAAAGATAGACAAAGTACAGTGAATAAAAATAAAATTGAATAAGAAATAGAGAATAGTAATGGGAGGTAGAATGGGAATTCATGGGAAAGAGGGCTTTTTTAGAAAGGATGGTCAGAGAAGGCCTCTCTGAGGAGACATGAATCAGCTGAATGAAGTGAAGGAATACATTGAATATTTGGAGAAAGAGTATTTTAAGCAGAGAGAATGGCATGTAAGTTCTCTTAGATAGAAATCTTATTTGTCTTAATTGTATTATAGTCTAGCACCTAGAAAGCTAGTGGAGGTGATGGAATTCCAGCTGAGTTAGTTCAGATCCTAAAAGATGATGCTGTTAAAGTGCTGTACTCAATATGCCAGCAAATTTGGAAAATTCGTCAGTTTTTGAAAATTCAGGCCACAGGATTGGAAAAGGTCAGTTTTCATCCCAATCCCAAAGAAAGGCAGTGCCAAAGTATGTAAACTACTACACAATCACACTCATCTCACATGCTAGCAAAGTAATGCTCAAAATTCTCCAAGCGAGGCGTTAACAGTACGTGAACTGAGAACTTCCAGATGTACAAGCTGGGTTTAGAAAAGGCAGAGGAACCAGAGATCAAATTGCCAACATCTGTTGGATCATAGAGAAAGCAAGAGAATTCCAGAAAAACATCTGCTTCATTGACTACACTAAAGCCTTTGACTGTGTGGATCACAACAAACTGGAAAATTCTTAAAGAGATTGGAATACCAGACCACCTTACCTGCCTCCTGAGGAATCTGTATGCAGGTCAAGAAGCAACAGTTAGAACTGGACATGGAACAACCGACTGGTTCAAAATTGGGAAAGGAGTGTGTCAAGGCTGTATGTTGTCACCTTGCTTGTTTAACTTACATACAGAGTACATTATGCGAAATGACTGGCTGGATGAAACAGAAGCTGAAATCAAGATTGCAAAGAGAAATATCAATAATCTCAGATATAGAGATGACACCACCCTTACAGCAGAAAACGAAGAGAAACTAAAGAGCCTCATGATGAAAGTGAGAGTGCAAAAGCTGGCTTAAAACTCAACATTCAAAAATCTAAGATGGCATCCGGTCCCATCATTTCATGGCACATAGATGGAGAAACAGTGGAAACAGTGACAGACTTTATTTTCTTGGGCTCCAAAATCACTGCAGATGGTGACTGCAGCCATGAAATTAAAGGACGCTTGTTCCTTAGAAGAAAAGCTGTGACCAACCTAGATAGCATATTAAAAAGCAGAGACATTGCTTTACCGACAAAGATCCATCTAGTCAAAACTATGGTTTTTTCAGTAGTCATGTGTAAATGTGAAAGCTGGACAATAAAGAAAGTTGAGCGCTGAAGAATTGATGCTTTTGAACTGTGGTGTTGGAGAAGACTCTTGAGAGTCCCTTGGACTGCAAGGAGATCCAACCAGTCAATCCTAAAGGAAATTAGTCCTGAATATTCATTGGAAGGACGATGCTGTAGCTGAAGCTCCAATACTTGGCCACCAGATGCAAAGAACTGACTCATCGAAAATGTCCTTGATGGTGGGAAAGATTGAAGCCAGGAGGAGAAGGGGATGACAGAGGATGAGATGGTTGGATGGCAACACCGACTTGATGGACATGAGTATGAGCAAGCTCCGGAAACTGATGATGGACAGGGAATCCTGGCATGCTGCAGTCCATGGGATCGCAGAGTCGGACATGACTGGGCGACTGAATTGAACTGAACTGAAGCTACTAGAAAGCACATAGCACATGCTCAAAAATGTTTGTGTAACATCTTTCTTTAAAGTTTCTAAGGTTGAAGCAAAATTACCCATAATTCAATAACCTTGTGGTTTATTCTCCCCCTCCCCTGCTTTTTTATTATTATTATTAACCTAGTTGCTCTCAGGATGTGCATAAACATTTGTAGCCTGCTTACCTCCCCTCCCCTCTTATAGCAGAAACTTGACATCAAGTATTTAACATTTGCAATTTGCAAATAACCTAATGTGGTCATTTATTTTGAGATAATATCTACCTCAAAGATATGAAGATTAATGAAGATAATAAAAAAGTAACATAAATTTGATTCCGTATGGTATGAAGGATTTGTTTTTTAGTATGGAAGCCTAGCATCTTCATTTTAATAGCAGTATTCATAATTTGGAAGGGCTTAGGAAATTTTCTGGTAGGATGAGAATATGCCTCCTATTCCTGTGCATTTCCTATGTGGCTGTAGTGAACTTTGTAGAACTTACAGTGTTTTCCTTCTTTTGAATTATTTTCTCTGGATAAAATTCTGAAACTAATATTACCAGATCAAAGTATGTTTCAAATTTTTAAAATTTCTGTGCATATAAACTGTTTTCCTAAGGATTTTTTCCCCCACTAATCTATACTGTTACTGGCATGTATGCTTATATCTATTTTTCTACACTCACTGAATTTTCTCTAGGAACTTGAAATTTAAAGACATACTTAACTATTGCCTTTCATGTCTTTCATTAATAGCCGGGATTAGTATTTAATACTAATACATACATGTGTATTGACTACTTTTTTCTCTTGTAAGTTTGTGTTGGAGGATATAGTTTTCTTGCCAGTTGTGATTTTGTCATTTGTGGAAAAATAAAGCACTTTGTTTTAAAACTTTGGGGAGAAAAATCATCCTTCTGTAAAGAACTCTAGGTATTAAACTTTTAATTTCTCATTTTCTCTGAATATTTCTCCTGGCCCTTTATGCCTTTTAATTTTAGCTAGAAACATAAATGTCTATGGTTAGTAGGCACCTTGGAATTTAACTACTACTCTTTTGCAAAAGAGGAAACTGAAATCTGAAGAGGTCAGCTGTCTGTTTTGCTGTCAGAATGTGGAGTGGCTTGAGTATGATGCTGAAAATCAGGAATTTATTTTGTTGACAGTGAGGAGTCTTTGAATATTTTTGAGGAAATGGTAGATAGAGAACATAGTGAAATATGTTAAGTTTAAGTACCTTACTCTGGCAACAAGATACAGCATAAAAGATAAGGAGATTTGAACTAATAAAATTATTTTAACTGTTATTAGAGATAATGAGGCCTGGTTATAAGAAAAATGGTATTAATAGAAGTGTGTTCATGGTTCATGTGAATCTTTAGGCACAAGAAGGTGGGGAAGGAGAAGATATAGTCCAAGATGATTCACTTACAAGTTTAGTTTTTGATTTATCTCAGCAAACAATGAAGACTTGAGTATAGAGTGAAAGTTTTGGCATTAAAACTTTGTTATTAATGAGCTTAATTTTACTCTTTTGTCTACAAAAATTATTGCTGACTTATTGAAACAGCAGTTCTCTTTATGCATGTTATATATATATAAAACCACATTCTTTTTTCTGTTGCCTAGATGAATATCTTTAATATGATTCTAACATATACATGCCTTCCAACTTTAGGAATTCCTTCTTCAGATTCTAAGAATGCAAATCTCTATTTTTTGGATGTTGTGCACCAAGCCAATACTATTTTTCATCTTTTTGACAAGCAGTTTAATGATCACCTTATGCCACTAATAAGGTCAGTCAAATTGTCTGATTTTCATTGGTATTTCAAAGAATATTATATGTTCTACTTTATGTTAAAATTTAAAAGTAACAGCCGTTCATTGAAACATCAAACAGGATAGGAGGGTGTGAAATAAGAAGCAACCTAGGTGCTCTCAGGGTGTATGTAAGCATTTGCTTCTTCCTTCCCCTTCCTTTCTCACAGCAGAAATTTGACATCAAGTATTTAACATTTACCATTTGCAAATAATGTAGTGTGGTAATTTGTATTGAAATAATATCTATTTCAAAGATGTGAAGTTTAAAGAAAATTTTTAAAAAGTAACATAAAGTCTTCTTCCTTGCCTTCCTGTATTCTCTTCTTTCCGTGGTATTAATTTTGTTTTATTTGAAAACAGTGTGTCATAAACCTAAATCTGTATGAAAGGTGACTTCTAGCTTGTTCCCACTTGTTATAATGAAAAGATGTACAGTAACAATTTTATGCCATCAGTAGGACAAGTTTTGATGAGATATTAAATAAGATTTGGTTTATATCTTCCTGTCAATTTATGTGAACTTTTGAAGCATATGAGAATTAAGTAAGGTAGTGTGTATATGAACATGGTTTATAAAATTGTATGTGTATACTGTCATTAAAGAGGAAAAATATTCATATAAATGATAAAATTCTAAACATTTTTAATAAACATTGATATACCAAGAAAATATTAGTCTAGAAATAACCTCAAAGATATAGATTACTTGTGATCTCTGAATCATATTTTGAAAGGAAATTTACTTTTTAACGAGCTCTAATGCCACATAGCGAAGAATTCACATATAACTATTAAGGTTGCATATTCTTTAGTATTTTGGGTGTTATTTGACATTTAGGTAATATTCAGAAGGTAAATATGACTACCAAAGTTGTTGGTTTTTGTTTTTTAATATAGGAAAGCTAAATACAACTGGATTGAGTGTTAGTCTACAAATTTTAATTAATATAATTTACTATAGTTTGAAGACACTGTTATTTTTCTTACTATTACACCAGAAATTTAATTAAAAAGGGAACCAAATAATTCCAAAATCATGTTTATATTCTAAAGGGATATCTCCTCAGAGATGAAAATAATAGATCTAAATCCTCCTGTTTTAACTGATAAATTTTTCCTAGTATGACTATTGTAATGAATTGAACGTAGTGAATACTAAATAATTACTGTTTATATGCTTCTTGGGTTTGGAAGCAAATTAAAATAATGTATGTGTGTATGTGTGTCTAGATATGTAACAATAAGCAGGAATTGTGAAAACTTTTAGAATTGTAAGGTTACTAATGTGATTTTTATTCCCTGTTTAAACATTCAATAGCTCTTCTCCTAAGTTATCTGAATGCCTTCAGAAAAAAAAAGAAATAATTGAACAGATGGAGATGAAATTGGATACCGGCATTGATAGGCAAGTTTTTAGTTTTACTATTTCTCTTGCATTTTTTTATTTGTAAAAACACCATTATAACAACATGAAAATTATTTTCAGACAAGAAAAAAGTCTATTTGAATTCCACTATCCTGCTCTAATGTTTGATTTTATTTTTACATATTTATTTCATCCTAATAATGTTATTTTATTGGATTCCAATAGTATTTATGGAAGTCAGCAGGTTTAGATTAACTGTAGACCAATTCTATTTGAAAATCTTTTTTTTTTTTTAAATTTTTTTGGTAAATGCTGCCTCCTATAGACACTCTGTCTCTCTCTGTCCCCACTCCTCGCTCTCTCTCCCTGCCTCCCTCCCTCCCCTTTCCCTCTTCCTCTTCCTCTCTCCAGACTCCTTAAAAATGGTATGTAACCTGGAAGATTTCAGGCTTATATCTGAAATGCATTAAATTAATATAACAATTTTCTAAAAGTAACTTCCATTAAGTGAGTGAAAACTACATTCGAAAAATTTTTTGATGTTTATTTTAGCTAATTACCTGTTCATAATATGGAGCGGTGGATTCTGTCTTTTGAGATGATAGTGGGCATATGTTGATGATGATAATCATCTATTTATCAAGCATTTATCAGACATTTGCTATATGCTTGGCACAATAAAAGGATCTTTACCTGTAAAATTTCATTTGCCTGCAATGCAGGAAACCCAGGTTTGATCCTTGGGTTATGAAGATCCCCTGGAGAAGGAAATGGCAAACCACTCCAGTGTTCTTGCCTGAGAAATCCCATGGACAGAGGAGTCTGGAGAGCTGCAGTCCATGGTTCACAAAGAGTTGGACACGACGATTATCACTTTCACTTTCTTTGATTGGCACAGTACAAGGATCTTTACCTGTATAATTTCATTTAAGTAAGAAATAACCATTTCCATTTTACAGATGAGGAAGTGAATGCTTAAAGAAATGAAATAGTTTGCTAGAGATCATACAGTTAATGCTGGTAGAACTGGGACTCAAATTCTAAAGCCCGTGCTACCAGGTTTGGGCATATTTTTACTTACTGGTGGCTTCCCTGGTGGCTCAGGCGGTAAAGCGTCTGCCTACAATGTGGGAGACCTGGGTTCGATCCCTGGGTCGGGAAGATCTTCTGGAGAAGGAAATGGCAACCCACTCCAGTACTCTTGCCTGGAAAATCCCGTGGACAGAGGAGCCTGGTAGGCTACAGTCTATGGGGTCGCAAAGAGTCGGACACGACTGAGCAACTTCACTTTCACTTTACTTACTGTAATTCTCCTTTCTCTTCCATTCAAGAAAACATATACAAGTATAAGTGTCTTATAAGAACTCTAGCTATAAATATCTTTGCCTTTTGCCAATCTATCCTTTCCAGCATTGTTTCTTGCCAATCTGTCCTTTCCCAGCTTGTTTTATTCACTGTTAACGCTTAGATTGCTTGTTCCGTATCTTTAATTACTCCCTCGTAATTACCCTAAAATTTATTTCCTTTGATCATAACTATCTTACAGATCCTAAACTCTGGATTAATGCAGATTCTGTTATTCTGATAACTGAATGGCTCATTGCTGTTGGAGAATGTCGCAAAACTCAGACATTGTTCGTGCCATTACAAACTCATACTTCCTTTCTCAACTGGGCCTTCAGTACCACTTATTCAGCCTCCTGCTTATCCTTAGACTGTGAAACTCGGGTTCTTCTCACCTGTTCTTCCAAACTTTGGCCATTCCTTATAAGTTCTTCTCTCTTACTCCCTTCCTAAGCATTCTCCAAATACACTTGTAAAGGAAATGAATTAGTGACAGTCTTCTAAGATCTTTAATATTTCCTTAAATAAAGTAGTGGACAAATGAATCTTTGCCCTGTGTTTTGAGCAGGAAGCTAATAAAACTAAGATCTCTTTGCTATCAAGATCTACTTGTTTTAAAATCTGAAGTATACCAATAGTAAAATAGTTTTATGGTGACATGAAATTAAATAATTTAAATTTAATTTGGTATAAAGAATATTAATTAAAGTAAATTAAATGGATCAAATACATGGTATTCTCAATTCTCTAGGACATTAAATTGTATGATTGGACAAATGAAGCATATTTTGGCTGCAGAACAAAAGAAAACAGATTTTAAGCCAGAAGATGAAAATAATGTTTTGATTCAGTATACTAATGTGAGTAAAATGATTTAATATGCTAGTAAGAATATCTGCTTTATTCATACTCTTATTAACAGTTCATTGATGTATCTTATTATGCTCCAAGTTTTTTTTTTTTATACTTAGAGATTAATGAGAAATTATATGTATTTTCTCCTTAGCTAAGCTGATGCATATTTCTGTGTAATAAGTGTAGAAAAAATTTTACAGGCCTGTGTTAAAGTCTGTGCTTACGTAAGAAAACAAGTGGAGAAGATTAAAAATTCCATGGATGGGAAGAATGTGGATACAGTTTTGATGGAACTTGGAGTACGTTTTCATCGACTTATTTATGAGCATCTTCAACAATACTCCTATAGCTGTATGGGTGGCATGTTAGCAATTTGTGATGTAGCTGAGTATAGGAAGTGTGCCAAAGACTTCAAGGTATGTATTCACAAATATCAAACTTGTAAATAAGTTAAAGAACATGTCAGATCATAAAAATGTGTACTGACATAATCATTAGGGGAAAGTTTATAAATTTTGTTGATACTGTAATGAGACAGATCTGACATTTCCTAAATGAAAAAGTATTATTCAAATCAAAATTCCAGTATTAACACATTTTTTGCTTTGAGCTTTTAGAAAATGCCGTATTTTAGTTCCATAGTCCAGATGACTTTATTAATGCCCATAACTAATGCTGTGTATCATATATCAAGAAAATATGTTCTTTCTTCAAGTATATCTCTCTGAAATCAGTTTCCATTCAGTGTTTAAATTATTTTAAAAAGCTGTAAATTAATGATAACTAGTTCTGCTTCACAAAAGTATAAATGATTATTACTGTTTGAGTAAACTGGCACAATATGAATCTTTTCAAAAAGATTATGTTGAATTTATATAACGTCTGAAATATTTGAGTTTTTTAACACTTTGGTAGCTTTTAAAAATTCTAACATTGAACTCTTTAACGTTAGTTAAGTCCTGAGAGCACATAAGTGAGAAGAATTTACAAACTGATTATAAAACTAGAAATTATTTTGTTTCAGTGTTATTTTTTTCCTTTTCTTATCTCAATTCAGATTCCTCTGGTATTACAGCTTTTTGATACTCTGCATGCACTTTGCAATCTTCTCGTAGTAAACCCAGATAATTTAAAGCAAGTCTGCTCAGGAGAACAACTTGCTAATCTGGACAAGAACATTCTTCACTCCTTCGTACAACTTCGTGCTGACTATAGATCTGCCCGCCTTGCTCGACATTTCAGCTGAGGTTGAATTTACAAGAGAAATGTGTTGTACTCCAGCAAGCCTTGGTTGATAGAAAGCACAGAAGGTTTCTTATGACACAGCCAACATTTTATTGAAAAATGACTGTTTGGAAAAACAGCAGCCATACTTATCTTTGAGGATTTAGTTGAAATTTGGACAATACTAAGAATATTTTGCTTTTTTCCTTAAGTTGAATTTTAATTCCATTTCTGAACTTATATAAATTTCAAACTCTGTGAAGCTATATGTCATTGTTTTCATCCTGGAAAATGTTGGTGTCAGAAGGTAAATGAGATTGTTACCAGTATTCCAGTTCATGTTCTTTAACATAGTCCATTGGGAAATTTCAGCATCCTGTTTTGCACTAATGATGGGTAAAATACAGCAAGACTCATTTATTATTTATCAATTTTCAATGACCTTTTCAGCACTGATAATTTTTAGTGAGAGTATTTTTAAGTTTTCCTGGAGAAATTTTTGCCTATTTCAAAGGTTAAAAATTGGGCATAATTTCTATAGTTGGTTGATTGAATTTTTTTCTGAGATACAACAGTAATACTATTTCAAGAAAAATGTTATAAAGAAAACTAAAATGAAATACATTTTATGTAGGTATTAGCAGTGGATCAAAGTACATCTGCTTTCTGGGTAAAAGGAAAAAAAAAGTTTACAATTTCTTATTTGGTAAACAGATTTTAAGCCAATGCTAGCAAGGAATTAATAAAGCTACCTTATTTTATATTTATCACTTAAGATAAAGTAGGGGATCTTAACTAAAGGACCATATTTATTCGTTATTTTAATATTATAAGGGAAGTAAAAAAGTGAGGTATAGTGTAAATGGTGCATATGAGAATTATTGGCAGTGTTTAGCAGCAATGCAGTCCTTTAAGATTTTTATCCTTACGCTAAACTGAAATAAGATGAAGTGGCTAAACATACAGGTAGTCTTCTATTTTAAGAGGAATTGGGAATTGATAATCAGCATTATATTCTAGTCCAAAGATGAACTTTGTAAGGACTAGTAGTTTTTAAATATATAGTGTCTGTCATTATCTTTTTCAAGGCATTTCTGAAGTGATTCCTACTGAGTGTAGTTAATTGAATTGGCTTAATATGGTGACATAATAAATCACTTATAAAATTTTAAATATCAAGTGGAAATTTAAAAAAATTATTAACTACAAACTTTCTCTGCAAGAATGCATTCTTAGCTGTATGTAGTGTTTCGGCTTCCATTGTGTTGTTCACAGTCTTCCAGGAACAGATAAACTTAATGTTTGACTCATTTTTGGCTTTTCCTTTTCCTCTAATGTAGGCTTTTGGGCCTAATTTTTGAAAACTACATTTAAGGCTATGTTTCTGAATGTTCAACTTTACCAAAACTTCCAGGTCCAGAGTGAGCTAGCTACTATGTTTAAGTTACTTTTAACTGAATTTTCTTCATTTTCTGTTTAGCCCAGTGTTATCAAGGTAAGCAAGAGAAATAAAGTATGCCAACATTTATCAAAGCATTTTAGGAAATTGTGGCAGCTTTGGAAAGCTGTCTAGTTTTCTGTTCCTTAGCCAAAGGAAAGCCAGAAAAAGTTTTGGATATTAGAGAAAGTCATATGCTTGTACTGTTGCCATTTTAGAAAGCTCTGATGTGAATTCAAATTATACCTCTATTACTTAAAGCCAACAATTTTAAAGCAGTAGTTTTACTGTCCATTTGAACTCTTTGTACACAGTGTCAATTTGTTTTTTTAAAAAAAAAAGGGAAAAAATATCAAATAAAACATGAGAGAACATTATAAGACTTCCACATCAGAGAATTGTTTCAAATTATTTTGTTTGGATTAATTTTTAAAATGTAAAGCATATATTTGTTGCTTAGCTATTTTTGTTAATTTTTATTTTTATATTTGAGTTCTGTGCAATATATTCCATTATGTCCATTGACAGGACACTGACAAAGAAAACTCATAAGTGAATACTTAATTTAGAAGTGTTAACATTATTGCTCAATAAACAAATTCCCTGCGGTTGTTTTTTTATTTCATTCCATTTTTACATTTTGAAGACATCATACTGAATTTTATAAATTGTTTTTTATTAAATTTTTAAGATGTTCCTTATTTTTCATGGCATAGGTCTTCTCACTTCCTTTTTAAGCAGAAAAATACTTGACTATATAATCAAAATTAGGAACAAAAAATTTCTCTAAGAAAAAAATTTATTGTGTAAAACAGTATGCATTCTTTGGATTCGTTATATTTGATTTTTAAAGTAGTTTTCATATTAGTGGACAGTATGAAATTTTGCCCAAAATATATATGACTCAAAAGAGATGATAGATAAGTAAAATGTCTTCATATGCATATGGTAAAATTTTAGGTAGCGATAATGGAGTTTTGTACATTAGTAACTTTAGCCAACATTTGAATAAGGAGAATCTTCATAATTTTCCAGTTTCACATGAGCTAACATGCAATGTTTAGATAATATTTTGAAGTTAAAAATATGCTGTTAAGCACTGCATTTTTAGAATATGCAGAAACACTCAAGAAAAAGCTTGAGTGTATTATGTTTTCATAAAATGATACAGAAAGTGAAATACAGAGTGCAGATTTAAGAAGGAAGTCTAGCTTCTATAAGTTGTGATATTGAAAATGACAGCTAACCAAAGTAGATGAATACTTCTTGTGAGGAATTATTAAATAATGGCTGGATGCATCCTTAGACAGTTGGCTATCTGAGTATTCTAAGACAATTATTAGTAGCCTCATTTTGAGTACCACCATTGTTGCAAATCCCTAGCACCTTTCTGGTTTTAAAGAGAGCTTCTAAGTAAGTTAATTTATGGTATAGTTTAGACTATCTCTTTTCTCTTTTACTTGAAATATTTCACATCATAAAATAATTTAATTATCACCCAGTAAATAGATTCAAAGTGGAGAGTTTGCTGCTTCCTTAAAATGCCTTTTGTTCATCTATGATGATGAATATTTACATCTAGTTAGATAAAGAGATTTTTGTTCCTGAAATGCCAGAAACCTATGAAAGTGGTCATGTTTATTTATTGCCTAAGGCATGCTTGAACTGCATGTGAGAGTCAGGTTCCTTGGAGGTGTAATTTGTTAGTGACTTCAAAAACTCATATCTTGGAGTTTAGCTTTTTTTTTTTTTTTTTAATGGAGAGATATTCTGTGTATTACCCTTATTTGCCCATTGACTCAGAAGTGTGAGATATTTTCTAGAAGCATAATTTCTAGGGGAGAATTTGACATACAAACCATTGTGTGCTTTCATCCAGTTAGTTTAGCTGTATTCAATTCTCTGGTACTTCTCATTGCTTGAGAAAATCTGTCCTGAAATACATTGTGTACTTTGGAGGAAAAGAACCAGTCCATATTGTTACTTTAAGTAATTCTACATAAAGAAAAAACAGCCTTTAAAAAATTTTGATGCATAATAAAGATAATTATAGCTACATTTATTGACTTAAGTCCTGTGCACTGTGCTAAGCCCCTTGCATATGTTATTTAATTTGGTTTCAAAGCAGCCCTAAGAGCAGAGTACTGTTATCTCCGTTTGAAGATACCCATTGCCCAGAAAGTTTTAAGTAGATCTGCCCAAGGTCTGCAGCTAAGTAAAAGGCTCAGATTGAAACCCGAATCATTCTTGCTCTTTGTGTTTTATACACTTTTCTCCTTATGTAACATTAAATAGGTGCTTTAGTTTGATGGGCTCATTAGTTTTGTTTATTTCCTTTCATCCAATATTTGGTTCTCATTGTAGTGTTTGGATTATGAAGTTGAGATACAGAGCTAATATCTAATTTACTGTTAATGCTTTTTTCTAATGTGTCCAGTGTGTGGTCATACTTTTTAAATTTGGTTTTAAAATTTTATAAGTGGTCATGCAAATTAATTGAATATTAAGTTTGTGCCTACTAGAAATCGTTCCTTCAAAAAGTTCTTTAGTATTATTTTGTGTACTTGAGTTATAATTTTTGCAATAGAAAGAATTCAATTATTTTGTGCTGTATTTTGTAACATGGGAGTGAATGACAATTCCACCTTTAAAGATACGAAGAAATCAGTATTTCTACCTTCAGAAACAAACTATTTTAACATCATAAGTTTGCCAATTCTGTTGATCATTTAGTGCATCGGTAGTTTTAAAATAACTAATGCTGGAGTGAAAACATGAGAAAAATGTACTCAGTGTATTAGCAATAGGCTGTCATTTTCATGTAATCAGATATTGCATATTTAATCTTTTTAAAATTGCCTTAACTCTTAACTTTTATTCTCACTACTGATCAGTCTTTCAGGGGAGAAACAACCCTCAAGTGTATATAGAAGAGAAATCTGACACATTAGAAAATAAGAATTTTAATTGGTGATTTGAAGCAGCTAGGTTGATAACCTTGGGCTTAATAAGACTGGTATTTTTAAAGTAGGCCCTGTATACTTTCAGGGCTTCTCTTGTGGCTCATCTGGTAAAGAATCTGCCTGCAATGCGGGAGACCTGGGTTCGTTCCCTGGGTTGGGAATATCCCCTGGAGGAGGGAAAGGTTACCCACTCCAGTATTCTGGCCTGGAGAACGCCATGGACTGTGTAGTCCATGATGTTGCAGAGTCGGACTTGACTGAGCGACTTTCACTTTCACTGTATACTTTTGGGGTTACCCTGGTGGCTCAGACAGTGAAGAAACTGCTTGTAATGTAGAAGACCTGGGTTTGATCCCTGGTTCGGGAAGATCCCCAGGAGAAGGAAATGGCAACCCACTCGAGTATTCTTGCCTAGAGAATCCCGTGGACAGAGGGCCCTGACAGGTTGCAGTCGATGAGGTCTCAAAGAGTCGGACACGACTGAGCAATGAACACTTCTTTCCTCTGTATACTTGAACATTGTTATCTGGGAGGTAACGTTAAACTTCAGTTCTTATGATTAATAACACTTTTGTGGAGGAGAGACAAGTAATTAACCATACTTGCTCATTTCCTGAGTGGTTTAGAAGGTTGCTATCTGCCTCACCGTACATATGAAGCCAATTGAAATATGAATATATCACAGTCATACTCCAAACAGCAAACAAGCTCAGAGGAAAGTCATTTATTCAGAAGGCATAGATTTGTGCTAGACAGCAGTGATGCATTACAAATACGTAATTATTTTCACTAATATTTGAGCAGGTGGAATGGATTAGAACATGGTCAACATTATGCTGCTGATAACATGTATTTTTCTATATTAATATGTACTGTGCAACATGTATTAAAATTGTCAATAATTCATTTTAGCCGAGATACTAATATTTATATTACTGTGTTGAAGAGACAGTATCCAACTGAGCCACTTCTAATTTAAAAGTCTGAAACTGGAATTAAGTTTACTTTCAAAAACCACTTAAATTGCTTTATAATCACTGGAAGATCAATAAAACATAGAATTATCAGTGACTGGTCACTTAATAGGAAGAAGTATAGAAAGTTAAGAATAGGGATAAGAATCTGGAATAAGTTAAATTTCATTTATAGCTCAGATGAGTTACTTCCTTTTGTTTTCACCATTGGCAATCTTAAATGAAGGAAAATGTCTTTCTCCCAGAGCATCTTCATGTTGATGAACTAAGTCTGAAGATTGGATGGAACCGACTCCAAGGAATTAATCTTCAGCGGTAGGCTTTCAGATTTTTTAGATTAAATTTTGAGAAGGTAGGAAGCCTTCTTGACCCTGTAATCTTAAATAGACAGGTGCCTTGGAATGGGGCCACCCCTTTTTACCTACGTGTCATTTTAATCTTTATACTGTGGATAAAAATTTGATTTCTTTGAACTCTGGCGTTTTGTGTGGCAATCTATCAAACCTTCAGCTTTTTGCTATACAGTAATTATCCAAATAGAATCTGGACAGTGCTGAACTAAAGAAAACTTTGACACTACCTCTTAAGTATATTGTTTGCAAATGCTGTGTGCTGTTTAGAGGATTCACATAAAAATATGTGAAAATACTTTATAAGAAATAATACTAAGTGCCTTTATATTAGGATTCTTCAGTAGAATGTATTTTCAGTTTTTGCCACAAGGGGGAGGAGTTATTTTTTTTTTTTTTAGTAGTACTTGTTCCATTAAAAAATAGAACTCACATAGCTTCTCTCTCTCACAGCACCTATGAACATGTTACTATCCTAACAGGAAGAGGGTTTGAGTAGGTGTGTGTCTTTAAGATTCTGAAAGTCCTGTATGTGAAAAGAATTATCTGGGTGAATTAATGACGTAAAACCAAAACAGTTTTGAAGAACATGTATGTTCACAGTTGACCCAGGAGCTGGACTGAAGAGTTCATCATAATTAAAATTGTTTTTTAGGGTTACATATCTCATAGAATTCCTTTATCAACTCTTCAATAGGAATCTATTGATTAGTTTTTTGGTTTTTAAGGAAAAATTTTTGAAACAATCTCTAACTTACAGAAAGGTTTTAAATATTGTACAAATAAAATTTTTCCACTTTGAGAGTAAGTTGCTGTCATGATGCCCCATTACCCTGTAATACTTTTGTATTTCCAACAAAAAGAAATTCTCCTATATAGTCATAATACAATTATCAAAATCAGGAAATTAACATTGATATATTACTCCCATCTAATCCTAAGACCCCTTTCAAGTTTCACTGATTGTCCCAATAATGATTTATAAGCATCCGCTTTAAAATCATGTGGTGTTTTAGGTTGTAGTATTTCTACTTTCTTCCACTCTGGAATGGTTTCTTAGTCTTTCCTTGACTTTTGCTACCCTTGACACTTTTGTAGATTATAAGCCAGTTATGTAAAATGTTCCTAAATTTGAATTTATTTCCTCATGAATAGATTCCAGTTGTGCTTTTTTGGCAGGGATATTACAAAAGCAAGTCTGTGTTCACTGCAGCCTATGAGGTAGTGCACAATCTCAGTGCACCATTTCTGATGATACTCATTTTAATCACTTGCTTAGGTTGCTACCTGTCAGGGTTCTCTACTGTAAAGTTACTTTTTCCCTTTGTAATAATTTTGTGAGAAGGTAGTTCGAAACTATGTATATATCCTGCTCCTAATCAAAACTTCAGTTTGAATTAATGGTTTTCTGGTCAAAGGATTATAACCTGTTGCTTATTTTGAATCTCAAATTGTCTCACGTTTGGTCAATGGGATTCCCTTCAGATTGGCTCCTGTGTCCTTTTGACATGTTGTCATCATTTTTTAAGTACTTTCTTACATTGGGCACACAGCTTTCTCCAAACTCATCTTGTACTTGCCTGCCTCATCGTTTGAATCAGCTGTTTCTCTATCTTTTTAGTGGAAATTGGTATTTAGAAACTACAATTTGTACATGAGATATGCTTATAATTGAAATGTCTGTGCCACCACTCCTTCTCAGTGGATGGTGCTTTGGGGCTTTGTGTGTATATACACGTATGTTTTAAATTTACATACACATACACTTTCCTATGTGATACCCTTTTTACCTCATTTGAGCTCGAGTACCCATATTGTGTTTCCTGCCCCATGCAAGAGGGCGGCTTCCTCACTTCACTCAGTCTCTGAGGCTTTGGCCGTAGAACAAGGTAGGGGGAATGAAAACAGTCATTACAGAAAACATGTAAAGATTTAAAAATTCTAAATAAAAATTACTCATAATTGCTTTATTCAGAAACAACAAATTTTTGGTGTATTTTCTTTTATTGTAGTGATCAAATTAGTAACACTGAATTGAGAACGGTCAAGTGTTTATGCCAAAAACATGAGACTTGTATTTATTTCAAAGGAATTGAACTTGAAATCATGTCATATGTTTTTCTATAATACATGTCCTTGCTATTGTGAGTAGTACTTAATTAATGATAAAGTACATCAGAAAAACCAATTCTGAGAATGGCAATCTGACCATTAAGGACTAAATACCAATAGGATATTTTTCCTAATAAAATTCAAAAGAAAATGATCATAAAATTATTGTGTAGGCTGATAAATAAAAATACATTTAAGTAAGATCAGTTTTATATGAGAAAGTCTGTATCTAGACTGGATTTACTGTTAAATTTCATTTGAAATAGGAGTCTATATCTGGGCAAATTGTTCAACCCTCCGTTGCCTTGTTAGTGCCCTGTGATCACTGCTATAGCAAGCTAAAATTCTGTAATTCCAAATGTAGGCATACTGTTAAGAGCCTGTAGTGATATCAGAAATAGATTAGCTTAAGAAGTCATGTCTGAACCCAAATGAGGATGTCTGAGAACTGGATCTTCCTACAGTACTACCGCTTGCAGTGACCATATACCACTGTGATTAAGAGCTAAGGCTTTTAAATCAACCCAATGGCAGATGTGCATCGTGACCTTCTCACTTACTAATTATGTGACCTTGTGCAAGTGTTACAAGAGTGGAGAAAAGACACTTGTGACCTATTTCAGGTGTTTAATAAAAGGTAACTTTAATAGTTTTAATTACGTACCATCCCCACCAGCTAACAAAGGTAATAACAGCTTGCTGTGGGCTTCTACAGCACCTAGTTTCATGCTACCATTATAACACTTATTACTGGCTTATTATTGGCTGCATGCTTTAACTTTCTCAGTAGGCTAGACTTTTGAGGGCAGGATCTTTTTACTTAATATCCCTAACTTCTAATACTGTACTGAACAAAGGACAGCATTTCAATAAATGTTTGTTAGATGAAAAATAAGTGAATGAGATGATCCCACATAGGACTAGAAATACCTTTAAAAAGCTAACAGAAGAGATGAGGATGAAAAACAATCACAAGTGTCTTTTCTCCACACTTTGTAACACTTGCTCAAGGTCACATAATTAGTGACAAAGTCATGATGCACATCTGCTGATGGGCTGATTTGAAAGCCTTAGCTCTTAGCTCTTAATGAAAGTGGTATATGGTCACTTAATACAATGGGGGCTAAGTACTGTTGTTACCCCCATTTTACAAATGAAGTAAATGAGGCACAGCAAAGATAGCTAACTTGACTGAGGTTACATTTCTAAAAAGTAATAGAGTCAGAATTCAAACTATAACCGTGGGTTGCCAGAGCCAGTGCTTTAACCACTTTGTTCTATTACCTCTCCCTCCAAAAAGATTTCACAAAAGGAGGTTAGATTTCAGCTAGGCTTTTAAAAGACAGTATTTAAGGAAATGGAACAGGTAGAGGGGCATTCCATGTAGAGGTGACTCACACTTGCAAAATTGTGGTGCATGAGTCCCTGGTGTATTCACTGTGAGCAGAGCTTAGGGTATGTGGTCTATCAAAAAAGCAAGTAAAGCTGGAATATTTGGATCAAGGTTAGTTTCTTAAGAATCTTAAGTGCTATGCAAATTGTTTAGGCTTTATGTAAAAATAATAAAGAACCAACCATTAATGATTAAGTAGGTGAAGAACATGAACACTCTTTGAAAAGATGGCTGATAGGAATATGTGACATGATTGATGGGGCAGAAGAGAGCTGAAGCTAGGCTACTGCATTAATCTGGATGGTGAAGGCCTGAACTAGGGGAGTAGCACAGGAATGCAGAGGAAGCGATGGATTCAGGAAACACTTGGAAGATTAAGCCAATGGGACATGTGTTGTTGATTATTGAATATGGAGGGCAGGGAAGAAGGAATCAAAATGATTCCAAGATTCTTACATAACTTGTTGAAGACTAACATTACTGACTTACATTATATACATTAGCAAAAGTATGCTTTTTTAATCATTTAAAAAAAATACTAGAAATTATTGTGGCAAAAGAAAAAATCTATTTTTTATGGCTTTGAAACAGGAATGATTTTGAAATTTGAATAAATATATAGTTGTTGAATTTTTGTTCATTTTAGCATTTTGATAGATATAATTGGTATATAGTCAAATGTTGAAAATTTTTGTTCCTGTTAAATAAAAATAAATAAATATTATTTTTATTTGATAAATATATAGTTGTTGAATTTTTGTTCTTTTAAAAAAAAAAGCTTTATAGCATTTTAGAATATAGATATAATTGGTAAACTCAAATGATACCAGTCCTAGAAAATTTAAGTTGGGAAGTATGACTTCCTATAGTTGGACTGTAAGTTCAGTTCAGTCGCTCAGTCGTGTCCGACTCTTTGTGACCCCATGGACTGCAGCACGCCAGGCTTCCCTGTCCATCACCACCCCCCGGAGCCTACTCAAACTCGTGTCCATTGAGTCGGTGATGCCATCCAACCATCTCATCCTCTGTCCCCTTCTCCTTCTGCCTTCAATCTTTCCCAGCATCAGGGTCTTTTCCAATGAGTTGGTTCTTCGCATCAGGTGGCCAAAGTATTGGAGTTTCAGCTTTAGCATCAGTCCTTCCATTGAATATTCAGGACCGACTTCCCAATTCTGCACCAGAATTTTAATCTTTAACCTGGGGGATATCAAGTGTCTTCTGGGAAGACATTGCAGATCTGTAACAGCTCTCAGCCATCATATTTAACCGTAATCCCAAAGACTGCATGTTTATCTCAATAAGGTTAACAATACTCCTTAGAAATAGTATGTGCAAAGCATGAATACAAATTACGGATATATCACAAATTAATTGTATTTGATGGATTTCAGACACATTTTGAAGGTATATTTTTGGATCTTTTGGAAGTGTTACATAACTGAGTTGTCTGAAGCAGGCTACTAGTTAACCAAAGGATTAGCAAAATCTTCTAGAAGTAATTTATTTTTGAATTTGATTTAAAAAAAAACCACACATTGTCATTCTTATACTACAGATGCCTTTCTTTTTTAAAGTTTTTTTTATTTTTTTTTGAGGGCCCCAAAGAGCTTTATTTTTTTTTTCTTTTTTTCTTTTCTTTTCTTTTCTTTTTTTTTATTTTAGTTGGGGGCTAATCACTTTACAACATTGTAGTAGTTTTTGCCATACATTGACACTAATCAGCCATGGGTTCACATGTGCTCCCCCTCCCGAACCCTCCTCCCACCTCCCTCCCCCTCCCATCCCTCTGTGCCATCCCAACGCTCCATCCCTGAGCATCCGTCCCATGCATAAAACATGGAATGGTGTTCTGCTTCACATATGACAATATACATGTTTCAATGTTATTGTCCCAGAACGTCCCACCCTCCCCTTCTCCCTCAGAGTCCACAGGACTGTTCTATGCATCTGTGTCTCTTATTCTGTCTCACATATAAGGTTACCATTACCATCTTTCAAATTCCATATACATGCATTAGTATACTGTATTGGTGCTTTTCTTTCTGGCTCACTTCACTCTGTATAATGGGCTCCAGTTTCATCCATCTCAATAGAACCGATTCAAATGTATTTTTTTTAATGGCTGAGTAATATTCCATTGTGTATATGTACAACAGCTTCCTTATCCATTCGTCTGCCGATGGACATCTAGGTTGCTTCCATGTCCTGGCTATTGTAAACAGTGCTGCGATGAACATTGGGGTACACGCATCTCTTTCAATTCTGGTTTCCTCGGTGTGTATGCCTAGCAGTGGGATTGCTGGGTCATATGGCAGTTCTATTCCCAGTTTTTTAAGGAATGTCCACACTGTTCTCCATAGTGGCTGTACTAGTTTGCATTCCCACCAACAGTGTAAGAGGGTTCCCTTTTCTCCACACCCTCTCCAGCATTTATTGCTTGTAGACTTTTGGATAGCAGCCATTCTGACTGGTGTAATGGTACCTCATTGTGGGTTTGATTTGCATTTCTCTAATAATGAGTGATGTTGAGCATCTTTTCATGTGTTTGTTAGCCATCTGTATGTCTTCTTTGGAGAAATGTCTGTTTAGTTCTTTGGCCCATTTTTTGATTGGGTCGTTTATTTTTCTGGAATTCAGCTGCAGGAGTTGCTTGTATATTTTTGAGATTAATTGTTTGTCTGTTGCTTCGTTTGCTATTATTTTCTCCCATTCTGAAGGCTGTCTTTTCACCTTGCTCCTAGTTTCCTTTGTTGTGCAAAAGCTTTTAATTTTAATTAGGTCCCATTTGTTTATTTTTGCTTTTATTTCCAATATTCTGGGGGGTGGGTCATGGAGGATCCTGCTGTGATTTATGTCGGAGAGTGTTTTGCCTATGTTTTCCTCTAGGAGTTTTATAGTTTCTGTTCTTACATTTAGATCTTTAATCCATTTTGAGTTTATTTTTGTGTATGGTGTTAGGAAGTGTTCTAGTTTCATTCTTTTACAAGTGGTTTACCAGTTTTCCCAGCACCACTTGTTAAAGAGATTGTCTTTTCTCCATTGTATACTCTTGCCTCCTTTGTCGAAGATAAGGTGCCCATAGGTGCGTGGGTTTATCTCTGGGCTTTCTATTTTGTTCCATTGATCTATATTTCTATCCTTGTGCCAGTACCACACTGTCTTGATGACTGTGGCTTTGTAGTAGAGCTTGAGGTCAGGCAGGTTGATTCCTCCAGTTCCATTCTTCTTTCTCAAGATTGCTTTGGCTATTCGAGGTTTCTTATACTTCCGTACAAATTGTGAAATGATTTGTTCTAGTTCTGTGAAAAATATCATTGGTAGCTTGATAGGGATTGCATTGAATCTGTAGATTGCTTTGGGTAGTATACTCATTTTCACTATATTAATTCTTCCAATCCATGAACACGGTATATTTCTCCATCTGTTTGTGTCCTCTTTGATTTCTTTCATCAGTGTTTTATAGTTTTCTATATATAAGTCTTTTGTTTCTTTAGGTAGAAATATTCCTAAGTATTTTATTCTTTTTGTTGCAATGGTGAATGGTATTGTTTCCTTAATTTCTCTTTCTGTTTTCTCATTATTGGTGTATAGGAATGCAAGGGATTTCTGTGTGTTAACTTTGTATCCTGCAACTTTGCTATATTCATTGATTAGCTCTAGTAGTTTTCTGGTAGAATCTTTAGGGTTTTCTATGTAGAGGATCATGTCATCTGCAAACAGTGAGAGTTTTACTTCTTCTTTTCCTATCTGTATTCCTTTTATTTCTTTTTCTGCTCTGATTGCTGCGGCCAAAACTTCCAAAACTATGTTGAATAGTAGTGGTGAAAGTGGGCATCCTTGCCTTGTTCCTGACTTTAGGGGAAATGCTTTCAATTTTTCACCATTGAGGATAATGTTTGCTGTGGGTTTGTCATATATAGCTTTTATTATGTTGAGGTATGTTCCTTCTATTCCTGCTTTCTGGAGAGTTTTTATCATAAATGGATGTTGAATTTTGTCAAAGGCTTTTTCTGCATCTATTGAGATAATCATATTGTTCTTATCTTTCAATTTGTTAATGTGGTGAATTACATTGATTGATTTGCGGATGTTAAAGAAACCTTGCATTCCTGGGATAAATCCCACTTGGTCATGATGTATGATCTTTTTAATATGATGTTGGATTCTGTTTGCTAGAATTTTATTAAGGATTTTTGCATCTATGTTCATCAGTGATATTGGCCTGTAGTTTTCTTTTTTTTGTGACATCTTTGTCTGGTTTTGGAATTAGGGTGATGGTGGCCTCATAGAATGAGTTTGGAAGTTTACCATCTTCTGCAATTCTCTGGAAGAGTTTGAGTAGGATAGGTGTTAGCTCTTCTCTAAATTTTTGGTAGAATTCCTCTGTGAAGCCGTCTGGTCTTGGGCTTTTGTTTGCTGGAAGATTTCTGATTACAGTTTCGATTTCCGTGCTTGTGATGGGTTTGTTAAGATCTTCTATTTCTTCCTGGTTCAATTTTGGAAAGTCATACTTTTCTAAGAATTTGTCCATTTCTTCCAAGTTGTCCATTTTATTGGCATATAGCTGTTGGTAGTAGTCTCTTATGATCCTTTGTATTTCTGTGTAGTCTGTTGTGATCTCTCCATTTTCATTTCTAATTTTGTTGATCTGATTCTTCTCCCTTTGTTTCTTGATGAGTCTGGCTAATGGCTTGTCAATTTTGTTTATCTTCTTGAAAAACCAGCTTTTAGTTTTGTTGATTTTTGCTATGGTCTCTTTTGTTTCTTTTGCATTTATTTCTGCCCTAATTTTTAAGATTTCTTTCCTTCTACTAACCCTGGGGTTCTTCATTTCTTCCTTCTCTAGTTGCTTTAGGTGTAGAGTTAGTTTATTTATTTGATTTTTTTCTTGTTTCTTGAGGTACGCCTGTATTGCTATGAACCTTCCCCTTAGCATTGCTTTTACAGTGTCCCATAGGTTTTGGGTTGTTGTGTTTTCATTTTCATTCATTTCTATGCATATTTTGATTTCTTTTTTGATTTCTTCTGTGATTTGTTGGTTATTCAGAAGTGTGTTGTTTAGCCTCCATATGTTGGAATTTTTAATAGTTTTTTTCCTGTAATTGAGGTCTAATCTTACTGCATTGTGGTCAGAGAAGATGGCTGGGATGATTTCAATTTTTTGGAATTTACCAAGGCTAGATTTATGGCCCAGGATGTGACCTATCCTGGAGAAAGTTCCGTGTGCACTTGAGAAAAAGGTGAAATTGCTTGTTTGGGGGTGGAAAGTCCTGAAAATATCGATTAAATCTAATTTGTCTATAGTATCATTTAAAGTTTGTGTTTCCTTGTTAATTTTCTGTTTAGTTGATCTATCCATATGCGTGAGTCGAGTATTAAAGTCTCCCACTATTATTGTGTTATTGTTAATTTCCCCTTTCATACTTGTTAGTATTTGCCTTATATATTGTGGTGCTCCTATGTTGGGTGCATATATATTTATAATTGTTACATCTTCTTCTTGGATTGACCCTTTGATCATTATGTAGTGTCCTTCTTTGTCCCTTTTCACAGCCTTTATTTTAAAGTCTATTTTATCTGAAATGAGTATTGCGACTCCTGCTTTCTTTTGGTCTCCATTTGCATGAAATGTATTTTTCCATCCCTTCACTTTCAGTCTGTATGTGTCCCTAGTTTTGAGGTGGGTCTCTTGTAGACAGCATATGTAGGGGTCTTGTTTTTGTATCCACTCAGCCACTCTTTGTCTTTTGGTTGGGGCATTTAACCCATTTACATTTAAGGTAATTATTGATAAGTATGGTCCCGTTGCCATTTACTTTGCAGTTTTAAGTTCATGTTTAAACATCCTTTCTGTGTTTCCTGTTTAGAGAAGATCCTTTAGCATTTGATGGAGTGCTGGTTTGGTGGTGCTGAATTCCCTCAGTTCTTGCTTGTCTGTAAAGCTTTTGAATTCTCCTTCATATCTGAATGAGATCCTTGCCGGGTACAGTAATCTGGGTTGTAGATTTTTCTCTTTCATTACTTTAAGTATGTCCTGCCATTCCCTTCTAGCCTGAAGAGTTTCTGTTGAAAGATCAGCTGTTATCCTTATGGGGATCCCCTTGTGTGTTATTTGTTGTTTTTCCCTTGCTGCTTTTAATATTTGTTCTTTGTGTTTGATCTTTGTTAATTTGATTAATATGCGTCTTGGGGTGTTTCGCCTTGGGTTTATCCTGTTTGGGACTCTCTGGGTTTCTTGGACTTCTGTGACTATTTCCTTCCTCATTTTAGGGAAATTTTCAACTATTATCTCCTCGAGTATCTTTTCATGGCCTTTCCTTTTATCTTCTTCTTCTGGGACTCCTATGATTCGAATGTTGGGGCGTTTCATATTGTCCCAGAGGTCCCTGAGGTTTTCCTCATTTCTTTTGATTCTTTTTTCTTTTTTCCTCTCTGCTTCATTTATTTCCACCATTCTATCTTCTACCTCACTTATCCTATCTTCTGCCTCTGTTATTCTACTGTTGGTTCCCTCCAGCGTGTCTTTTATCTCCTTTATTTCATTATTCAATATATATTGACTCCTTTTTATTTCTTCTAGGTCCTTGGTAAACATTTCTTGCATCTTCTCAATCCTTGTCTCCAGGCTATTTATCTGTAACTCCATTTTATTTTCAATATTTTGGATCATTTTTATTATCATTATTCTAAATTCTTTTTCAGATAGATTCCCTATCTCCTCCTCTTTTGTTTGGTTTGGTGGGCATTTCTCATTTTCCTTTACTTGTTGAGTATTTCTCTGCCTTTTCATCTTGTTTAGATTGCTGTGTTAGGCGTGGCCTTTCTGTATTCTGGTAGTTTGAAGTTCCTCTTTATTGTGGAGGTTCCTCACTGTGGGTGGGGTTGGATGGGTGGCTTGTCAAGGTTTCCTGGTTGGGGGAGCTTGTGTCGGTGTTCTGGTGGGTGGAGCTGGATTTCCTCTCTTTAGAGTGCAATGGAGTGTCCAGTATTGAGTTTTGAGGTGTCTATGGATTTGGTGTGCCTCTGGGCAGCCTGTATATTGATGCTCAGGGCTATGTTCCTGCATTGCTGGAGAGTTTGCGCGGTATGTCTTGCTCTGGAACTTATTGGCTCTTGGGTGGAGCTTGGTTTCAGTGTATATGTGGAGGCTTTTGGAAGATCTCTTATTAATTAATGTTTCCTCTGGCTTTCAGTCTTATTCTTGCAGTAGCCTCAAGACTACTCCATCCATACAGCATCAATAATAAAACTTTTAGGTTAATGGTGAAAAGATTCTCCACAGTGAGGGATACCCAGAGAGGTTCACTGAGTTACATGGAGAGGTGAAGGGGAGGGAGGTTGAGGTGACCAGGAGGAGAGGAGGGGGACTCAAACGTGGGGAGAGCAGTCTAGCCAGTAAGCACTTCCCTCTGTGCTCTCCACAGTCTGGAGCCCTCAGAGAGGTTCACAGAGATACATAGAGAGGGGGGAGGAAGGCAATAGAGGTGAGGATGAGTAGAAAGGGAGGAATCAAGAGGGGAGAGAGAGATCTGGGCAGTATTCTGTTCCCGAAGTGTTTTCCGTTACCCAGAACACCCTCAGAGATTCACAGAATTGGGTTGAGAAGGATGAGGGTGGGAGATAGAGGTTCCCTGGGGGAGAAGAAAGAGCGTCAATAGAGGGAGAGAGTAATCAAGCCATTAATCACACTCCTGAGTAAAAATGGGTACTAAAGATTGTATTCTTAAATGCACAAAATTGATATCAAATATGTAAAACAAAGATTAAAAATCTAGAGTAGAGGTTAGACTCTTATAAATCATACAATATAAAAAAAAAGAAAAAAGAAAACAGTATAAAAAGAAAAAAGACAGTAAAACAGTATAACAGTAAAAAAAAAAAGAAAAACAGGAAAAAACAGTAAAAAAAAAATAATAAAATAAAATAAAACACAAAAAGTATAAGATATATGTACGCAGTTTGTTTTACAAATAGGGTTGTTGTTTTTTTTTTTTCAAGGTAGTAGTGGGTTATGAGAATGAAAATTAAAGGTGTAATAGAGGTCTTAAAGAAAAAAGAAAGAAAAGAAAAAAAAATTAAAAAAATAAAAAATAAATAAAAAAATGATAATAGTAAAAATATATATCCCGGACTTTCTCTGGAGCAATTGTGAGCCGTGTGGGGTCTCTTCAGTTTCAGATAGGTCCTTGTTCCTGCTTATACTTTTCAAGATCTATAGGCCCCTTTCAATGCAGTCAGTGTTAACTACAGGGATTTTAATCTGTTGGCCTGTCCCTTCCAGCGCGCTTCCCTCTGTTTATTGGCTTTTGTTTGGAGGTCTCTTCAGTGTCTAATTTCCGCCCTGCCACAAAGGGGCGGAGGTGGTCTCTTTAGGTTCACTTGCTCAGTCCTGCTGTGGGGAGAGAGGACCACTGCAACCAATATCACTGGCGTGTGTGTGGAGAGCTCGCAATGTCTCGGCCGCACTGGGTTCGCCCCCGCTCACGGCGTGTGTGCTTTCCCCGTCTACCCTGCTCAGGCTTCAGGTTACTGTGCCGGGGGGTGGGCCGTGATATGCGCGCACTTCCCAGGTTTAAACTGCTCCGGTTCAGGTTCCCGGGTACTCCACAAAGGCGCAGACTCGGTTGGGCCGGCGGTTTGCGCCGTTCCCGGTCAGAGCAGCTCAGGCAGCCAGGAGTTTGGCGAGTGCACTCTCCCCTGTTGGGGCGATGCGGCTTATCACCTCCCTGGTCCCCGCCTCAGTTTACGGGCGCGCTTCCCGGGTGCTCCACCGAGGCGCAGACTCGGTTGGGTTCGCGGTTTGCGCCGTTCCCGGTCGGAGCAGCTCAGGCAGCCGGGAGTTTGGCGAGTGCCCTCTCCCCTGTCGGGGCCGTGCGGCTTATCACCTCCCTGGTCCCCGCCTCGGTTCACGGGCGGGCTTCCTGGGTACTCCACAAAGGCGCAGACTCGGTTGGGCTGGTGGTTTGCCCTGTTCCCGGTCGGAACAGCTCAGGCAGCCAGGAGTTTGGCGAGCGCACTCTCCCCTGACGGGGCGGTGCGGCTTATCACCTCCCTGGTCCCCGCCTCCGTTTACGGGCCCGCCCGGCTCCGGCTCCAGTGTGCTTTGTGTCGGTTCTGGGGAGCTGGTCTCTGGCTGCAACCCTCCCGGCGGCTGTAGACCCTCCGGGATCTCAGGCAGTCTTTGCTTAGAAACTAGGAGCCTGTTTGCAGTTTGGTAGGGGGTGCCCTCTCTGGAGCCGAGTTTGCCCCTTTCCGGCTCTGGCTGGTCCCGCCTGCCCGCTGTGTCCGACGGGGGATGGGGCGGTCCACAGCCGGCTAGCTCTTCCCCTGTATCGCTCAGTCCTTTGTTCTGTGAGCTGGCCGGCAGTGCCTTAGCTTTGGGCTTTTCGCGGGATAGTTCTCTCTCTCTGGCTGTCCCACAGTTTAGGTTACTATCTCACGTTAGCGGCCCGGTCCTTACCCCAAGCTGGGTCATATGAGTCCACAGACTGTTAGTGCCGCCTGCTCCTCTCCGTTCAGCCCCCACTTGCTGGTGGCGGATGCGGGCGTCTGGGGTTCTTTACTGGAAGTTGCCTTTAGGCACGTAATCAGTGGGTTTTATTTATTGATTCTCCCGGTTATGTTGCCCTCCGAGATTCGAAATCTTCCCCCAAACCCGCCGGTGAGAAGGTTTCCTGGTGCTTAGAAATTTCTCCTCTTTTATGACTCCCTCCCCGGGACGGGTCTCCGTCCCTAACTCTTTTGTCTCTCTTTTTATCTTTTATAATTTCTCCTACCTCCTTCTGAAGATAATACGCTGACTTGATTAATGTCTGACGTCCTCTGCCAGCGTTCAGAAGTAGTCTTGTGAAGTTTGCTCAGCTTTCAGATGTTTTTTCGATAAATTTGTGGGGGAGAGAGTGGTCTCTCCGTCCTATTCCTCCGCCATCTTAGCCCCGCCTCCTTTTTTTTTTTTTGATGATCATTTTTTGCAACAAAAATGATGATCAATATGTTTTGCAACAAATTTGTTGCAAATTTGTTTTTGTTTCTTTAATGTTTTGGTTTTTTGGCCATGAGACATGTAAGATCTTAGCTCCCTGACCAGGGACCAAACCCACACCCCTCAGCATTGCAAGGTGAAGTCTTAACCACTGGACTGCCTGGGAAGTCCCTTCAGGTGCCTTTATGTCTGCTTTAGCAATTTTATTAACACAATGAAATAAAATTATTTTCATTGTGATTACTAATGGCTTTGATCAGAAGAGATATACAGAATATTGAGTATTTTTATTACCTAAGAAAATTATGGATACACTTTAAAATTTTGTAATTTAGTAAATATTTTAATGTACATATTTGACTTTCATCAGTAAAGAGAAATGTATTTTTAAAGTAGATTTTAATATTTTGATTTTTCTATAAAGGAGGTTATAAATAAATGATAGTCACATATAACTACAGAATACATATTCATTTTAAGTGCACATGGAAATTTACTGAATTGACTGTGCTAGGGCTATAATGTCCTAACAATTTTCAAAAATTTGACATTCAGAGTATGTTTTGTGACTACGGTGGGATAAAGTCAGAAATAAAAGAATCAGTTTGGAAAAAAAAAAAATTTCTGAATAACTCAAGAGTCAGAAAAATTACACTGGAAATTAAAAAATATTTGAACTGAGTGTTAAAAATACAATTTACCAAAACTTGTGGGATGCAGCTAAAGCAGTGCATAGAGAAACATTTGAAGCCTTCAATGTGAATGTATGAGAAGAAGAAAACATTTAAATCTATTTCAAAAAGTTAGAATAAAGCATCAGATTGAACACATAGGAAAGAAGGAAAGAAAATAACAAAATATTAAAACATATAGAAGAGAAGATCAGTAAAAACAAAATCTGGTGGTTTTTAAAGACTAATGAAACTGATAAACCTCTGCAAGATTGAACAAGTGAAAAAGCACAAATTTATCTGAGGAAAGAAGAATGAAGTTCTGTACATATTCTGCAGACAATAAAAAGTAAGCAAAAGATTAATATTACCAACTCTTTGCCAATAAACTTTAAAAAATAGATAAAGGTTATTCTTCAAAAACTTTAAAAAAAACTTTATGCTGATAGAAAATATTAACAATTCTATATCTATTAAAAATAGTTACTTTGTTAAAGACTTTGCTACGAAGGAAACTTAGGCTCAGATGACTTCCTTGGTTAGTAATGGTAAGAGTGGAAACTATCTTCCTGAGACTAGTAAAGGCTTGCTGCCATGACTTATGTTTAATATCGTAATGGAGATCCTAGCCAATATAATAATGCAAAAAAAAAAAAAAAAAAAAGGCAGAAAGAAGAGATAAAACTCATTATTTGCAGATATTGTGATTATGTACATAGAAGGTCTACAGATAAGTTATAAGTGAAATTAGCAAGGTTACAAACTCTGTATACTACAGATTAGAAATTATACCAATAAACAATTTTAAGATAAAAAAATTACAGAAACATCAAATATCTAAGAATGAAACCAGTGAAAGACATGTAAGACCTCTGTGCATAACATTATAAAACATAGAATTTAAAGGGGGTGAAAGGCCATATTTATAGTTCAGGAGACTCAGCATTATAAATCAGTTCTCCACAAAGTGATCTGTAGACTTAATCCTAATCAAAATTTCAGCTCATTTGTTGTAAAAATTGACTGACTAATCACAACAATCTGTGGAAAATTCTTGAAGAGATGGGACCACCTTAAAAAAAACCAGAGACCTTACTTTGCTGCTAAAGGTCAATATAGTCAAAACTATGGTTTTTCCAGTAGTCATGTGTGGATGTGATAGTTAGACCATAAAGAAGGCTGAGCACTGAAGAACTGATGCTTTCGAATTGTGGTGCTGGAAAAGACTCTTAAGAGTTCCTTGGACAGCATGGAGATCAAACCAATCAATCCTAAAGGAAATCAACCCTGAACATTCATCGGAAGAACTGATGCTGAAGCTGAAGCTCCAATATTTTGGCCATCTGATGCAAACAGCCAACTCATTGGAAAAGACCCTGATGCTGGGAAAGATTGAGGGCATGAGGAGAAGGGGGCGACAGAGGATAAGATGGTTGGATGACATCACCCATTCAGTGGACATAGGTTTGAGCACATTCTGGGAGATAGTGAAGGACAGGGAAGCCTGGTGTGCTGCAGTTCATGGAGTCACAAAGAGCTGGACACAACTTAGTGACTTTACAACAAAATTCATATGAAAGTGCAAAGGTCCAACAATAGCCAAAATTCCTTAGAGAAGAAAAAGCTAGAGAACTTTCAGCACATTAAAAAGTTACAGTAGTTAAGACAGTGTGATAGTGATGAAAAATAGAGCAGCAGAGCAGAATAAAGGGCACAGAAATAGATTGGACTGATACATACATGGATATTTCTATTTATGATGAAGTTGGTGCTGAGGAGTAGTATATTTTATTAATTTTGATCCCTCTTCCCTGCTTAATACCATACACAAAAAGGAATTCTTAGTGGTTTATGTACCCAAGTGTGAAAGATAAAACAATAAATCTTCTATAAGATACCAGGCAAATATCTGTGGTGGTATAGGAAAAAAAAATCTTTGCAGGTAACAAAATGAATTACCTCTATGCTACATTTAAATTACATTTAATTAATTACATTTAAGTTAAGAACTCTCAGAGTAAGGAAAATATTTGCAGTGTGCATAATTGAAAAAAGATTAGTATCCAGAACATGAATAAACTTCTATAAATCATTAAGGATATTTCAGTAGAAAAATTGGCAAAAGAATTTGAATCACAGTCTACAAAAGCAGATATTCAGTGCCCAATAGATAGATAAAAAGATACTCAGCCTCATTGGTTATCAGGAAATTGCAAATTAAAACCACACTGAAGTACTATTAACGCATTCCCCAGAATGGCAAGAGGAGGAGGCCTCTCAGTGGAGGCCTTGAGAATTCAAGTATTGACAAATGCGAAGCAAGAGGGATTAGTATTTGTGTCTGGTAGGAACAGATGTATTGCTATTTGGGTGGCTATTTGCTATGTTCTACTGAATGTACATACCCAGCAACTCCACTGTTTCCTTTGAGGGGAAGGATAGGTAGTATCTGAGGAGGTAGTTCAAGAGCTTAGGTTCTAGAGTGTGTTTTATTTCTTGATCCGGGGCACAGTTACATGAGTGTGTTCACTTTGTAATAATTCACAGAGAAGTACATTTACAGAGAGCACACTTTACAGAATTTAAGTTATATTCTATTTAAGAGGTTACTTAAATAATTGAAACAGAACTACTCTGGTTTTGTATTAATAGCCATTAATGGTGCTATTAAAAATAACATAAAATCTAGAGGCACATTTTCTAGAACTTTCTGGATATAATACAGCTCCTTGCTTGTGCTGTTTGTTGAATAATTTATATGACCTCAGAGGATAAGACTTACTAGAGTAGTAGATGGATTAATCTGCTACATCTAGTAGTAGTAGATGGATTTAATCCACCTGTGTAGGTGGATTAAAACACATACATATACAATATTTTTCTCTTTCCTCTCTTATAAAGTAATATATACACATTACAAATACCCCAGACATTACGGAAATACACAGTGTAATATAACCAGAAATATATAGGCAGTGTACCTTTGCTTTATTGACTTGGATTGCAAAAGGTCAATTTTTTTTTAAATGCTAAAATTCGAAGATGTAAATCCAACACCTTGAATTCCTCCAAACCTAAGGTTGTAGTCGTTAATAAAGCTTCACTGCATGCTTGGGGGGTAACCAAAGAACAGCTCCAAAAGTGATTTACTCTGCCATTGGCAGTGATTTTTCTCAGGTTCATGTGCCCGTAATTCAGTATCAGGGACCCTGTGGAATTTCTATCTGGCTCCCAGATGTTGAGGCTAATTTAACGCCCATCAACAAAACTCTCCAAGAGCTTTCAGGCTCCAAATCCAGACTCAAAGAATCTCTTTCTGCCCCACTCCCACACCCCTGGTCTGAGGCCTGTTCATTTTTCTGCTTTAAAATGATTGACAGAGGGACTAGATGGTCAGTCACAGTAGAGTGGATTTCTCAAAGCCCAAGTGGGTTCATTTTAATAACACCACAGAGGAACACTGAGAGTCCTATCGAAATATTCATATAGGAAAGCATCTCTCCAGTGCTTCAAGTGCCCAGCACCAGCCAACACTGCATCTGGTTGCTAAACAGAACTCCTTATAATAGCTAACGCTCATGAAACATTTACTTTATGCCAGATGTTATTTTAGTGAGTTTAAATTAAGTCTACACAAAAGCTCCATGAGGTAGATACTAATATTGTCATTATTATCTTATGGATAAAAGAGTTGAGATGTGGAGAAACCCAAAGCATACTCACTCAGGTAGGGGAAGATAGAACCAGGATTGAATATGGGTAATCAGCTATTGGTACATGTATTCCTAACCACTGTGTTTCATTTCTTGGAAAATAAGCTGCTCAGATAATATCACCTGGATTTGGACTTTGGACAACTTCACATGTTTCTCCAAGATCATCTGAAAAACTATTACTTTCTTGTAACAAGAGACTACCCTGGATAATTTTCCCCAAACATAGGTACATCTCAGAATATAATGGATTTATCTACTATCAGAAACCCAAACTATCCAGCAACCCCCAAAGCCCATGTCATGTCACAAAACCAGTACATTGACAAAGTGAAAAATTCTAAGAATCCTGCTCAGCGCTCAACTCTGTTAGTAGTCATGTCATGAATTTTGACTGGGGTAGCTTCTCACACTTGTTCTTCCTCTTAAAGAAATCTATGCTTCTCACACTTTTTTTTCCTCTTAAAGAAATCTATACTTTTCACGCTTAAATATAAAAGTTAAGCGTTGATGTGACTCTGAGCAGAGCATGAACAGAGGATGAAAATACCTGAACCACCCTGAAGAGATTAAGGAGTGAGCCTTTCCTTTGTTCTTTAGAGCCAGTGGGTAAGAATTCATAGGCCAGTTGGTAATTGTTGTTCAGTCAGTAAGTCATGTCTGACTCTCTGTGACCCCATGGACTGCAGCATGCCAGGCCTTCCTATTCCTCCCCATCTCCCGGATTTGCCCAAGTTCATGTCCAGTGTTTGTCTAGGCCAGACCCAAAGCCTGCTCCAGGTTCAAAGATGGTCAATAAAGATGATTGGAATAATTTTAAGGTTCTGACCCAACTGACAAAGCTGCAAAAGAGCAGCAATATGACATGTGAGTGGAGAGGCCTTAGTGTCTCCTTTGGTCTTAAAGGAAGGGTGCCCAATGTTCAGAAGTCAACGTGACATCACCACACAGCTCTACCTCATAGAGTCTTACTAGCCTAGAATAAAGGCTCTATCCGCACTCAACGGTTTATTTTTCATTCACTCAGTTCAATATTTACTGAACACCTATATGCTGGGCATTGGTCTAGGTACATGGGATTTATCAGTGAACAAAGTCCTGGATGTTGTTGAGCTTCTAGCAGCATAAGTCAATCAATACAATTAATAAGTAAATTCTACAGTACATTAGAAGGTGATAAGTGCTTTGGGGGAAAGTATAAAGAGAAAGAAGAGTTGGCAGGGAAGAGTTTCTCTTTTAAATATGGCAGGGTCAGGTTTATATGTGTGCCATCTGTGTGGTTACACAAGGCCCAGGCTCAGAAGGTTTGAAGTTCTGTTCACATCATCTTGAAATTCTTAATAATTTTATCTTTGAACTTAACTTTTTTAAAGTGAACTTTGATGGGACAATGGAATATGTGTATAAGCAGGGGAGATACTGTATGCACACTGTGCATGTCTGCCATGTCTGTTGAGATTCCAATTGAGACTGCATTACATTGGTATATTAATTTGGGGAAAATTGGCATTTTTAGATTATTAAGTTCTTCCCATTAAAGAAAATGGTGTGCTTTTCTATCTGTTTTAATGTCCTCTGGTGATATATAGATATTTTCTACATAGGGTCAGCACATTTCTAATTTATTTAAATTTAAATTCTACTATAATTTATTCCTAGGACTTTTCTGGGGAAACAGCAGTTTCAATGCAAGGGACATCTTTTTCATATTAAAAATTAGCATTTTGCCTTTTGACTTAAAATCATAGGAGAAGAGAGAAAGTTCTGGAAAAACACACAACTAGGAACAAAATAGTCTTTTGTTCCCTGGCATATTGTATTTCTAGCCATCCTTTGCTTACAAGTTCTTTCTTATTCAGACCCATTGGAATTGGATAAATAATCCCTATCGGGGAAAAACACAGGGATCAGTGAATCTCTGGGTAGAAGTGGATAAGACAAAGCCTATACTGGCCATGAGAGCAGACTGCTCTGTGTGGTTACTTGTTGGGATAACCATGGCTGTCAGCAAGGCCAAAAAGTAGCCAGAGAGGTGCCTGACCACGGGCCTTTAGGTGGGGTCTACATATGTACCTTTGACACCAGTGGCCACTGAAGACTGAATGTGAAGAGAAGCACAAGCAGAGACCACAGGGGCTGATGGGATGTGTGGCCCAGGCCTGATCTGTGCAAACCAAGGAAAATGAAGCTCATTTCACATCAAGAAGTCTATAAGTGTTATCGTAAACGTCAACGGACACATTTAGTCAGCAGAAATATTTTCACTAGCAGTGTTGGATGTGCAAATGCACAGAGATGGAAACGGATGAAAAAGAAGAGCAAAATCTGAAAAGTAGCAATAGCATCATGGCAGAAACAGGTGAACATTCTAGGCTAAAACTGAGTGGACACAGAGATGTTTTGGTAGGCAGCTACAACCCAGGAGCATGCTGCTGGAGACACTGACTCCCAGAGGGCATCAGCCCAGCAAGACAAACACGGATCCAAGAGGAAATGAGGCAGAGAGAAGAGGTACCACCAGTCTGAGACAGCTTCTCTCTGCTCTGGGCCATAGGAAAATGCCTAGCCTTAAGATAAATGTGTGGAATGTAACAAATTAGTTGTACCCAAATGAACCATTTTAGTGGACCCCCTGTCATTTACTCATATGGATGTATTTTCTTACCAATAAGGAATCAGGGACAGGGACTTCCCTGGTGGTTCAGTGGTTGCCCAGGTTGCATCCCAGGTCGGGGAAGTTCCGCCTGCTTTGAGTTGCTGCCAATAAAAAAAAAAGGAATTGGTAAGCAGCCAATTCATAATTTACAGTGGCCAAGAGAGATCTTCATTCAGGTGTTAGAAGAGAAACAAAAGAATCTTGCACCCATGTAAATTTTAAGCCATGATATTGGTTTCTGTCAGAACACTTGTCAGGTCCCAGTTCATCAACCACTGCTGTTTTGAGGTTCTGGGAAGGTAGAATGGAAGGCTGATATTTCGATCCAGAATGGATTGAAACACTACTCTGGAGCATTCACTTTTCAACTGAGCATTGTGAAAACCACAGGCAGGGAAAGAGTTAAGTATGTCAAACTACATACACAAAGTAAAAAAGAGGGAGAAAGAAATGTTACCAGCATATTTTTAAACAATAGACGTGAAAATGCCAGCTCTTCTGAGTATGGAAAAAAATGTCCTTTTCATACATATTGACAGCCAGAGAGGCTTATTATTGAGAATATGGGTGAAGTTACTGCCAGTTTCTACTGGTACTCATGTTTAAAAAGAAACTATGGAAACCAGAAGAAGGAATATTAATTAAGCTCAAATTTGGAATGTCTTTGCCAGGAGTGGATGAATGAGTTCAATGAAGCAACCTGTTGGGTTGTAATTCAGTGTTTTGTTAGCAATTTAATAGAATGGTAAACTTTTCATAAATTAACACTTTGTTTTAGTAACCTTATTAAAAGGTTGTTTCTTGATAAGGTTAGTTCCAAAATGTGATTTTGTTTTAAATTTAAAGAATCAGTATGAATTTCTTTATTTTTCACAATTTAAAATTATTGGTTATTTATAAAAATATTTAATATATTTACATGTTAAAAATAAAAAGCATAAAATAACATAGACAAGTAAATCTTTCCCACTTTAGATTCTGTCTCCCTCCACCTGTAGCTAAAGAAACCTGTCATTAGTTTCCTGTGTATACTTTAGAGATATTATTTGCACATCTCTTTCATACAAATTCACAAAATCCGTTTTTTGTTAGATCACCTATAACTCTTTTTATAAGTTCCCTATTTATATTCAAGGCCCTTTGATAATCACATCTTTGGGGTATTATTTATTAAGAACACATGCCTTTTACAAGTAAATATTTTGTAATAGTGAAAGTAATATGGATGTCTGGAGAGAGTAATGCTAATGAGAAAATACAAAATGGGAAAAATTATTCACTTGAAAAAACCTGGAGAGTTTACAAGTAAGGCTTCACTGGCCACCGCAGGGTTTAAAGGAAGTTTCCACTTTACAACATAAATATGTTGTGGTCGTCTTAGTCCTTAGACTAATTTGCTTCTTTCTGGTGGGGAGGATAGCAATGTTGAGAAAACACTGACTAAACCAAAAATCAGCTCCATTTAAATGTGAAGCTGCGTTCTAAACACAAGCAGAGTCTGCTGAAGGGCTCTGAACATTAAGCTGCATGCCTTGCTGAGTTTTATTCCAAATAGACAACAGCAGATGGTAACAATGCACTTCTCATAGATGGTAGGAGGGAGGCAGTCTTGTTTCAAGTAATACTATTTCTGGGCGATAATCCAAAATGCGCAGTAGGCAGAAGTTAAAAGGAAGCGCTTGCTTTTAGGTTTTTAAAATATATCCCTTAATCCTGGGTGATGATTGACAATCATGATTTAGAGTATGAGGGGCCTCTCTTTAATCTGGCAAGTTTGATGTTATTTGCGTATCTAGTAGGGCTTTTATTCAACTAAAACTAAGTGGAAGCCTGTGCAATTGATGCCTCATTTCAGAATTGATTCCTGGCCTGGTACTCTATTTACAGATTAGTAAGTACACGGGATCCGTCCTCCTCATCATCTTTTTGAAATTTAAAGGCTCTAAAAGACACATTTACAATTAAAATGTGTCTTGCTGTGTCAGACTATGACCAGGAGATGACGTTTTTTCCCCATGATTTAATTTCTTGAGAAAAGAAAGCAGTCTATAAGGTTATATTATAATCCTGATTTGATTCTTAAAATATAATATTAGCCATTGGTATTTCCAGATGATTACAATGTTTTCATTACTGGCTGCGTGTGGGTTGTTATTAAGTCCTTGGGAAAAATTTGGAGAATTACCTCCAATTCTCCTGCTGCTATTACAAGGCTTCTAGGGAAGTTTTTGTAAGAAAAAGATCAACGTTCAGCCATTGTATTCCTATTGTTTTATCATTTGTGACAATAAATTGATTAAAAAACACAGTATTAAAATAGAATTAAGTTATAAATTCTAAAACGTGATATAGCTAAGAAAAGGAAATTCACAGAAATGAAATTTAACAGATAAACTTGACAATAGTAACAAAAAATGTGGTTTTCACGGAGGTTTAATCACTACCATTAATGTCTCCGTCACGATGCATTAAACAAAGCAAGATGGGCTTATGAGAAGGGAAAGAAAGCTATTATGTGAAACCCAAGTGATTTAGTGTTTAACTTGTGTTCCCATTATTATGATGTTTTTAATTATGTAATTTGGGGGAAATTTGTAAGAAGTAAAACACATTCATTATAGAAAAATTTGGAAAATACAGAAAAGTATAAACAGAAAATTAATATTACCCTCAATCCCAATTTTTTTCCCCTTATCTTGCTTTAATCCAGATTTAAGGGCTAAAATATACCTCCCAGGAGACATTCTGGCTGCTGGGAGTGTGCAGAAGTGTTCAGAAAGGGTGCCGGGCAGCCTGGAGCCTGGGGAAGTGACACAAAGTGCTATAGGTTTGGTCTGTGTTTTGTACTGCAGTAGCAGAGCTTTCTTCCCATAGAAACCCCAGTGATGGGAACCTTTGTGTTTAGAATATCTTCTAACCTAATAAGTGAATGTTGATAATACTTTCTGTTAACATCTCAAAAGTACATTTTTGCAGTAGAATCATGTGTTTGATATTTAAAGGCTAATAAAATAAATCCAAGTGATAGAAAAATAGTATGAAAATCGTATTAGAATATCCATTGCAAACAGTTATTAAACCCAAATTTCCTTTTTGCCTTTGGACCTTCAGTTTCTTGCCAGTAAGTGATTGAGTGATTGCAAAAATGAAAACACTACTTGCCTACAGCTTTGCTCAATTTATTCGTAAGAATTGCATAGGTTAACTCATCAAATCTTTATGAGAATTTTCTGAGAAGGTAGACCTAAGTCTACAGGCTCAAAAATTAAATTCCAGGCCCTCAGAATGCTAAATCCGAGGAAAAGTCAAGGACCTTCCTCTACAGTCAGCGATGGCCATCATCCCAGAAACCTGTTCCTGTCACATGGTTTTCCCTCTCCCTGGTGTGGTCTTCGCCTCCCTCCCTCACGCCCTTGCGTCCCTGGCTGCACTCTTCCTGGGAGATGCTGCTCGTTTGTCTTCCATGCCAGGAAACCTTTGCCTCCTGCCCCTGGCAAGCTTTCTGACACCTCCCTCCACAATGCCAGGGTTCTTTGCACGCACGCACGCGCGCGCACACACACACACACACACACACACACACACACACATCTCCTCTGCGGCTCTCATCAACTTCGGTTTCCACTATTTATTTACTATCTGTCTCCTCCTTACTTGTGAGCTTCCACAGCCTAGCACAGCATTAAAAAATGATTTGTTGACTGATTGACTTACTAAATAGATGAATAAACAAACGGATGAGTGAATTTACTCTTATGATAAAGGTGTCTAGCACCCAGCCTAGCAGCACAGTTAGTTAGCATGCATTGTGGTGATAACAGTTTCTGATGTTATGACTCTTACTGAATAGTTACTAGATACTGTGTCCAGTACTTTAATGAATTACTCTTTATGGTAATATTATTAACCCTATCCTACAGAGACTGAAGGGCCTCGCTGGTGGTGCAGATGGTAAAGAATCCGCGTGCAGTGCAGGAGACCTGGGTTCGATCCCTGGGTTGGGAAGATCCCCTGGAGAAGGGAATGGCAATCCACTCCAGTATTCTTGCCTAGAGAATTTCATGGACAGAGAGTCTGGCGGGCTACAATCCATGGGGTCGCTAAGAGTCTGACACAACTGAGTGACTAACACACACACACACAGAAGGAAACTCTGAGTCTTAAAAGGAGTAAATTGCTTATCAAAAGGCATACTACAAATAGCTCACAGGGAGGGGACTCAAATTCATGCTGCCTCTTTCCAAAGCCTGTGTACTTACAAATATCAAATACTGCCTTTTCCTGCAGAAGGCAGCTGATACTTGTTGAATGAATCAGTGAATAAGTGAATGTGTACTCTCCATATATGTGAGAACTTTTGGTAAGAAGCAAGTAAGAAGCTGAAGTAAGACTTGGCATCATCAGTCATATAGTAAGGCATAAGAAATGACAGTGCGACTGGCTTTATTTAATCATCTGTTCTGTCTGGAAGCAAACAACACAAATAGCATCAGTGAAAGCCTGACTTGGAATTAGGGCTAGATTGATATGTGTGAACACCGTGAGTGTCGAATATACTTGTTCAACATTTCTTTAGTGGGAAGGGGTCAACACTGGCAAGAATGTTTTCTTTTCTCCCTTTCAATTTCTTCTAAAAGTGTATGTACTTCAATAGAAATGGGACCGTGTTCCATTTTGCCCCTTTTGTTAGGAGGCATGTACTGCAACACACTCTGTGCTATTTTTAGCACTTCTAATATATTGGTACTACCAATTGGTCTGGTTGGGTCCACTGTATAATCTGGCTCTGCATAAAGAGGGATATCATTATGAAAAGTGCCAACAGTTATCACAAGTTCCAGGTTATCTCCATGGCTCAACAATTCTCAACCCTACTTTTGAATCAACTCATTTGGAGAGTTTTAAAAATCTTCAGTTTCCTAGCACCTAGTCTCAGAGTTTCCGATTAAGGAGACCCAGGGAGAGTTGTGGTTGACATATGTGTTTTCAGGAATCTCAGCACTGTGGATTGGGATGTGCAACCCATGTCCAGAACTGATGGGACAAAGTACATAAAGACTTTGTCATAAAAATATAAACTTTCCTTGCCCTGAACCCTCCTAAGCAGGATGGCAGACAAAAAGGGAATAAGGATTTATTTCCAGCCTTGTCTGAGGAGAAGCGACTCTGACTGTGGATATGCTAATTGGATTAACAGATACAGTTCATTGGTTCACAAAGTTGACTTTTCTTTGGACTCACCCCGGGGTAGTTTCAAAAAATAACCTGAGTTCACTGGCAACACAGTTCTGTGGTATTTTTTGAACTCCTAATATACTGATGCCATGGACTTCCCCCCTCCCCATAGGGGCCCTGATCTGATTGGTCTGGGGGTTGATGTAGGTATCAGGATTTTTCAAAGCTAGCAGGTAATTTCTAGTATGCAGAAGAGCTTGGGAACCACTGGTCAGGTTGAGGAGACTACATCGGATATTGGATAATTGACTTTACAACATCTCTAAAATAAGGTATTCTCATGGATTGATCCTTCTGCCACTCCCAAAGCCTAAATCTCAGAAAGCAGGTCTCTGTTTCAAAGGCAAGGAGAAGGAGGGGCGGTGAGTACGGCTAAAACATAGGAATCTCTGGTTTTCTAGAATTTCTGGAATTTCAGGATCTCAGGAAGCATTTTGTAGAGGCACCTTTTTGTTATATATGTTGCTCTACCTTTATTCTCACTGAGAAAGCTCTTGACTTTAATTAAACTTCCTAAGTTAAGGTGTATGCTAGCCTACAGGAATAGTCCATTTGGCAACCAAAGATCCCAAAAATGAATATGTTGGTATTATGACTTGTGTATGAGCCACCTCCTGAAGGCCTGATCACTCTCAGGTACAATGCTAGAACTGGTGCAGAGCCCACCAAGCTGAGACCCAGACCCAGCTTTCTTGATGATCGTAACAAACTGCCACCCCATGAGACTTGTGCGGAAAGAAACATCTCTTTCATTTTAAATCCATCTCTTTATAGGAAGACCCAGGGACCATCTGACAGGGTTTACCATGTTAAATAAATTGGAGCTTCTTGCTCCCTTAGTTGACTGCTGGAAATCATGGGCAGGTATTTGACTTAGACCTAAGAAGGAAAATATCTGACAGAATAAAGATAAGGGGAGGGTCTCAGTGCAGGCATGCTGCTAAGTCACTTCAGTCATGTCCGACTCTGTGCGACCCCATGGACTGCAGCCTAGCAGGCTCCTCCGTCCCTGGTATTCTCCAGGCAAGAACCCTGGAGTGGGTTGCCATTTCCTTCTCCAATGCATGAAAGTAAAAAGTGAAAGTGAAGTCGCTCAGTTGTGTCCAGCTCTGAGCGACCGCATGGACTGCAGCCTACCAGCCTCCATCCATGGGATTTTCCAGGCAAGAGTACTGGAGTGGGGTGCCATTGCCTTCTCCAAACACCACTCAAAGGGCAGTGTCTCTGAGAAGTAGAGCATGAGATAGAACAATCCTAGGCCAAATGCATGTGTTTAAAGGACCCTCCAGTGTCCAGTTCCATGAGGTTTACTAGTGGAGATGGGGACCATTGGATACTGGGGGGCAGTTTCAACACAGAAATCGTCTCTTTCCGATTCTTCCTCTACTCTGCATCAATCTTGTGGTCTGCCTGCAAATCTCATCATTTAGGCTTTGTTATTCGATATAAAATACAACTACTATTTCCATAGAGGGTAACAAGCCTTCCCATTAATGTCTATACAGTGATTCTCAACCCTGGCTACATGTTAGAATCACTTGGAGGGATTTTTGTTTTGTTTTTAAAATACTGAAGCCACGGCTTCATTGTCGGAGATTCTGATTCAGTTGGTCAAGGGTAGGGCCTTGACATTATTATATATTTTAAAAATGAAAGGTGATTTTAATGTGCAGCCGAAGTTGGGACTCACTGGTCTAGAGTGTGAAAAATTTGATCATATCCTTTCTGGAGGGCAGATTTTGATTGGAAAGGAAAGAAAACTGAATCCTTGGGCAGAGGGAGGTAGGAAGAAGTACCTGGGGTTTTTAAAGGAAGATGGCGAGAGTGGAGATTAGGAGTAAGGAGGTAGTGCTGAAAATAAACTTCTATTTGTCAGTTTTGCCTAGGGCTGGCTCTGACCCAGGACATAAGAGAGATAAGAGGCGAGGAGGAGAATGAGCTTATGAGAGAAGTGCATCTTCATGAATACATATTTAAAAACTGTCTCAACAAGCATTCTCAACATCACTGGGCTTCGGAAATTGACCACCTCTAACAAAGCACTTTTGATTCCTGTAGTACTGATTCTTCCAGGAAAATCCTAAAATAAAAATTAGTGCAAAATTTAGTATTAAAATGTCTATAGGAGTAGCGGTGAGTAAGGTGTTTGCTTAAGGAACCCTTAGGACAGTTTCTGTAAGAACCTTGAAGTGTGCGCTTAGAGAAATAAGTCATATTTTTTATTGTGAATTCACTGTGTAAATATCTTTAAAAAAAAAAAAACCACCAATCCAATTTTATCTTGCTTTAGTTAGCTTCTTCATCATTTGCTAGTCTAAACAGCTTGCCCCTCGCCCTGTTCACTTGTCACTTTACTTGGCATGAAGAATATTAATTGATTTTGTTGGTTGTCCTGACTTTTGTTTAGAACACTTTCCAGGGCTTCTGTGGTACATCTGATCCACAGCCTCTAAGAGGCAGTGTGGCATCATGCACTGAGCTTTTGCTTCCTGGATTTGAAAACTCAAATCTTTGTCCTTGGACAAACCTGATCAAGTTCCATTTCCTCATCTGCAAAATGGAAATGATGCTAATACACTGCCAAATTATGAGAACTGAATGACAATATATGTGAAAATTGCTTTATAAACTATGTAACATGCTGTGAAAAGGATTTTTTTCCCCCTTTCTATGGCTTTCCCACAGGGAAAGCCTGCTAAAGCTCTTCAGGATAGGATGAAAATGAAAGTGTTAGTTGCTCAGTCATGTCCAACTGGTTGCGACACCATGGACTGTTGTCCACCAGGCTCCTCTGTCCATGGTATTCTCCAGGCAAGAATACTGGAGTGGGTAGCCATTCCCTTCTCCAGGTGATCTTCCCAACCTGGTGATCAAACCCAGGTCTCCTGCAATGCAGGCAGATTCCTTACCATCTGAGCCACCAGGGAGGTCCACCAGGATAGGATGAAAGGGACTGGATTATTTGGGGATATTTTTAAGATATTTGCTCTTGGTCTATGGATCATTTCGGAACAAATCTGCTGATCATCCTCTGGCCTTCCTGTAGCCACAGATCAAGAGTCACAATCACCAGCCTCTGAGCACATCACTCTTTGGGTGCTCTGCCCCAGAATCTGACGTAAGAGAGATTTGTATGGACTGGGAGGGTTGGCAGATCTGACCTTAGCCAGGGCTCTTCAGTTTGTGATACTCAGAGTGAGCCATGTGACTTTGAAGATACAGAAACAGTTTCCTCTCAAGATCACCATCTTAGCTTTGGGTCCACCAATCTCTAAGCCTTTAAAGGGCCCCTTTGTGGCCTGCAATTCCTCAGGGATGTGAGAGTTTTCCGTAACATCAACCCAAGACACTCTCTGAGTAAGAGCTTTATTGATAGGACTTGTGACTCTTCATCAGTGTTGTATGGTAGAACCTGCTATGCAAATATGATTCAATAGGAAATACTGGGGCTTGTTTGTCCGTTGCTGTATTAGGCTATCTTTGTCTTGATTTAGGACAGAGGTTCTCAAAGTGTGATTCCCCAGAAGCAGCATCACCAAGGGAACTTGTTAAAAATGCAAATAATGCATCAGCTCCGCCCCAGAGCTTCTGAATTAGAAACTCTGGGGGTGGGGCCCCACAATCTGTCATTAAAAGCCCTCCAGATGATTTTGATTCATCAAAGTGTGAGAACTACTGATGTAGGAAGCTGTGACCACCTGTGTTCTCTCCCGGGTTCATTGAAAGTAGAGATGACAATCCTTGGGTGCTTCCCTTAGGTACCCTATTGTAGTCACCCAAGTGAAGAAGCCGTTATCAGTGGCCCTGTGCTCTGACAGCAGCCTGGCTGGCTGGCATTGGATTCTCCATCCAGCTAACTGCTCTCTCAGAGCTTTGCTTCATCAACTTCCTAAATTCAACTGCCTTTACTTTTAGGCTTAACAATTTTGGGAAGAAAAGCATATGATTTCTCTTCCTGGGTAGATGTGCATTTTGTTATCTGACCTCAAGAAATAGCATGAAATTAACTTATTTCCTCTACCCTTGGTTAAAAGAAATGTAATTTTGTTCTGTGGCTCTTCACACGTTTGGTAATATCTGACCATAAATAGTTTTAGGACTAGAGAGGGTCAAGCAAATAAAACAGGCTTGCCCATAGGCTGGGGGAAAAAAAATTCTGCCCAACAAATTTAAATTGCCTTTCCTTTGATCATAACACATATTGGTGGCCTGAAGGAGGATAGTACCAGTGTGCTAAAGGCTAAAATTTCCATTTCTATCTCTTTTTCTTTACCCACTGGAGTGGCTATCTTAGGGACTGTTGGTCATACTCACTCTCTAAGTAGGATTCTGTGTCCATTTTCACTCTCAAAATGTGCTGGAGATCTGAGTGAATTTTTAACCAATAGCCAGTATCGTATATTTTCTTGTTTTGCATATGATCACCTCTATGATATTAATATCTGAGTAGTAATATTAGGAAAATATAAAGAAAAAATATTTTCCTTGCCTTCTTTGGGGTCTTGAGCCCTAAAAGTTTGTTTCTGAGAAGGTTCTAACTGAAAAGGCCTATGCAGGACCTACAAATTTAATGGTAATTTCTGACTGTTATTCAACTTTAGGATTCACTGAGATAGGTTCCGTATTAAATCAGATCCCTTCTTCAGTTGGCTTTCTTGTGATTCAGATGGTAAAGAATCTCAATGTGGGAGACGCAGGTTCAATCCCTGGGTTGGGAAGATCCCATGGAGAAGGGAATGGCAAGCCACTCCAATATTCTTGCCTGGAGAATTTCACGGACAGAAGAGCCTTGTGGGCTACATTCCATGGGATCGTAAAGATTTGGACACGACTGAGCGATTAACACTCTCACTCTCCTCTTCACTTGATCACAAATTCAAGATTCTACTGTGTGGCAATGAGCCCTTCACCAAAACTTTATCATTAAAGCTAGTATGATAGATTCTCTCATATTCTCACCACCAAATACTTCACGGGAGAGCTAGTGATCTTTGACTTTCACTCCCGTTTTAGTAAGCTAAGTTTTGTTATCATTACTCATCCTAAGGTGACAAGTGAGTACTGAAAAAAATCAACTGGCTGAAATGTGAATCACAATATTACCAGAAAGTGACCAGGACAAGCCTGCTCAACTAGCTGCTGGGTTCTGGGTAAAAATGAGCCATCCAAATCCATCCCTTTCTCAACTTTGGTTGGCACCATGTGTGGCAATATTTCACTCTGGCTTACATATCAATGGAGATCATTCCAGGTCTTATAGCTCTCTGAAACTGACAGACTATAATGACAATTCCAAAAATCTCCCAGATAATTGCTTTTCTTTGCATCCACCCAGTAGTGGGACATGGGGTGGGAGGATATAGCATTGTGAGGTCTCTGCTTCCCAGCTTCCCAGTGTTTTTCCCTGAAGCCTCACCCTCTCCCCTCAAAATGTTAGAATTTTAACCAGCCCCAGTTGAGAACAACAGCTAGAAGAAGATAGGAATCCATTGCAAGAAAAATGATCTAAAATCACAGAGCTGAACAGAAATGGGCTGAGACCCAAATCAGTGATTGGACATTCATCTCAATTCTGACCTGGAGAATTCCATAGACTAATTCAAGCAATAAGTGTTAGTGCGGCAGTTATATACCTAAGATACTGCAAACCTTGTTCTCCTTCCCCTCAATCAAAAGAGTAATCCACACAATAGTTTAGCATCAGTTAAACAGAAACGTCTTTTGAAAAGAGACTAAAATGAACAAAATGAGAATCAGACTCAAAATAGGACGACTTTTTTTTTTCCCTTGAAAGAGGACAGTTTTAATACACATGCCCAAGGTTTCGGAGATGGTTTCATTCATAGTCCTGAACCCAGCGTGTGCTTTCCTAACTTCCCATGCTCTGTTCCTTTGACTCTGGTGCAGTGTGAACTTGGGAAACTCCCTTCACATCCTTCTGAAGTTCACAGGTAAAAGTGTGTTTATTTGGCTCATTGTGCATGTTTTAGAATTATTTTCTGTGTTTAGGAGAGATTTTAGAAGGTCAGAAACCACAGACTTATAGATCTATCTCATTATTATGCAGTCAAAGTGAAAGTGAAATTTGCGTCGGACTCTTTGTGACCCCATAGACTATACAGTCCATGGAATTCTCCAGGTCAGAATACTGGAGTGGGTAGACTATCTCTTCTCCAGGGGATCTTCCAGACCCTGGAATCCAACGGGGGTCTCTTGCATTTCAGGAGGATTCTTTACCAACTGAGCTATCAGGGAAACCCATTATGCAGTCAAATGCTGCTTAAATAATTATTTAAATTACTTGGAAGCAGTATTTCCACCCCTCCAACAAGAAAGAAAAATTTATCACTGTTGCCCCAACTCTTTTCTCTTTACCTCCAAAGAAATGGAGATTTTATATTAACCCTGTAAACGGCTTTTTTTTCCCCCAGTTATTCTTCATTATTTAAATCGACCAGGCAAATAAGTACTCTTACTAGTCTGAGATGATGTGAATAAAGAATGATTTGATTTTATAACTTGAGTATCACCTGGAGAAAGTAGCTGGCAAAAATGTTTTGGTATTTAAGTTCAAGGTTGGGTTTTTAGAAATTTGAGTGTGAAAAGTTTGAGTTAAAAAATCAGCTCTTCGGAGCAGTCTGTTCTGAATTCAGACATTAGATATGATATTATTGTTAGTCTTAGAGTAGACCTATCAAGAGGCTTCATTTTGGTTGTTGCAAAAGCTACTCATAAAAGCTGTGCCGAGTTATTCATCTAGGTCAGGGGGTCATCAAACTTTCTGTAAAGGGTCAGATAGTAAATATCTCAGGTCTTGCAGTGCGTATAATAAGAAATATATTTGATCTTTGTGCCAGATCTCTGCTGCTGCTGCTGCTGCTTCAGTCGTGTTCGACTCTTTGCGACCCTATACACGGCAGCCCACCAGGCTCCGCCGTCCCTAGGATTCTCCAGGCAAGAATACTGGAATGGGTTGCCATTTCCTTCTCTAGTGCATGAAAGGGAAAAGTAAAAGTGAAGTCGCTCAGTTGTGTCTGACTCTTAGCGACCCCATGGACTGTCGCCTACCAGGCTCCTCCATCCATGGGATTTTCCAGGCAAGAGTACTGGAGTGGGGTGCCATTGCCTTCTCCAGATCTCTGCTAGAGAGCTCCTAAAATCTTTGTAATTTCCTGAATGATAGGGGTGCTAGGAGCATCCTTTGTTCTAATATTTGGTCTTTGGTTCAAGTTCCTGATACCAGGGCTTCCAAGAACCTTGGATTCCTGGGGAGTGAGTGTCTTTTTGTATGCTAATGAGAGGGCCAGTGACTGGAGGGCCTCTTGATAGCTTCAGGATGGGAGTTATCACCAGAAAGATCAAGCCATGATTAGAAGCTTGGAACTTCAGCCACATCTTCCATCCTCTGGGGCTGGAAATGGAGTTAGTCCTGCCTACGTGATGAAAACTCCGTAAAGATCTCTAAACTACAGTGTTTGGAGAATTTCTGTGTTGGTAAACACACCCACGTGCTGGGAGGATGGTGTACCTCAACTTCATGAGGACAGAAGCTCCTGTGCTTTAGACCCTTCAGACCTCACCTTGTGTACCTCTTCATCTGGCTGTTATCAGTATCTTTATTATATATAAACTAGTAGATCTAAGTGTTTCTCTGAGTTCATATGAGCCATTATAGCAAGTTGTTGAGCTTGAGGAAGGGTTTGAAGTAACCCCCAATTTATAACCTGTTGGTCAGAAGCATAGGTAGCAACCTGAGTCTTGTGATTGGCATCTGAAGTGAGGGAAGTCTCATGAGACTGTGCCCTTAATCTGGGGGTCTGTACCAACTCTGGGTAGTGAGTGATAGAACTGAATTGTGGGACATCCAGTTGGTGTTTGGAGAGTTGGAGAATTGGTTGGTGTTGGGGGGAATACCCACACATCATTTAGTGTCAGAATATTATGAATAGAAAAGGGAAACAGTTTTTCATTTAGTGGGTCATGTGATTTCTGTCACAGGTACTTAACTCAGTCATTGTAGAGTGGGAGTACTTGTGGACAATATGTAAGCAAACGGGCGTGGCTGTGTTCCAATAAAACTTTATTTACAAAAATAGGCAGTGGGCCAGAATTTGGCCCATGGACTGTGGTTTGCTAACCTCTGATCTGGGGGCTTCTTGGAATAAATTTGCTATTTTAAACTGCAGACAATTAAACCAGATAAAAAATAAAAGGATCAGTTAGTAGTAGACAAGAATCTTTATGATTCTGACTTCTATGATTTAGACTCCATAATTGTACCTTTAAGTGAAGGATTTCCATTCCTCACATCAGGAATTAGGGTGAGCAATTAAGAGAATTTAAGTGCTTCCTTTTAAAATACAACTTTTAAATAAGGCATGTTCTCCATGAAAATATATATGTGCAGGACTTCCCTGGTGGTCCAGTGGCTAAGACTTCACACTCCCAATTCAGGGAGCCCGGGTTCAATCCCTGGCCAGAAAACTAAGTCTCACATGCCATGACTAAAGATCCCATGTGCCACTACTGATACAGCCAAATAAATAAATACATAAAAATTAATATAAAAAGAGAAAATATAAATGTGCATGTTTGCATATATATTCATATATTGTACTACATATCTAATATATCTATACGTATATCTAGCATGCTGTGAAACTCTGCAACATCTTTTACAAACTTTTTTTTTTAGTAGTTGCTTTCACAAAGAACAAGATTGGGTTCCTTCTGGCTAGACTCCAAAGGAAACAAGCATCCTGATCCATCATATGTTTGTCAGTAGTTCCAGGGTTGTTCTGTTCTAGGTGAGAGCTGCCCAAGGGGCAGCACGTGGGAATCTGTGACTCTCTGGCTGCCCTGTGCCAAAGCCACTGTTGGTCAGCTTTTTTGATTAAGGTAAAGAAGGATGGTAATTATATCCCAGGTCTCAAAGGCAGGAATCGGCAGGTTAGGTAGATAGGATAGATTTAGAGCATTGAAAGAGATGGGGTCAAATAAGCAAGAAAGCAGTTTGGAGGCAAATTCTCTGAATCCTAGGACAGAGATGTCCCTTCTCAAGGGCAGCCTGGCACCTTTTGCTGGCTGGAGGCCAATTTTAACAGTGAATGAACTCTGTAGGCTACTTAGTGACTCATTCTAAGGGATTTGTAGAGTCCTGAAGGGTCAGTTCACCTTGACTCCCACAGCATAAAGTTGACTAGTCAGAAAGAAGACCAGTAAAACTGTCATCAAATAGCGTCAGGCACAGAATCCCCTTTCATTGTTTGTTAGTGGCGTTTTCAACATGAGTTAGAGCTTTAGATATCTTCCGAGGCAGTCAAGGTTAAAAACGAGGGCTCTGAAGTTCAACTGTCAGGTTTCAAACATCAGCTTCACCACTTATTAGTTGGTAATGGTGCCGTGTAAAATAACCTAATCTGTCTAAAATTGTTGACTCTGTAAGATAATCTATTTTTCTTTCTGAAATGATGTGAACTCCTGCCTGCCTCCTCTGCTGCCCTGTCTCCTCCACCCCCACCCCACATATTTTTCTTGGGCTGCCGCAAATTGCTGGATGGAATCGTATGAATTCTAAATTACTTTTTAAAATTGACATTACTTTGCTGCAAGCCAACTACTTCATAAGCTGTGTCAGCTAAAGGTCTCCCCACCAGTTAGTCTGAAGAAGTTTTTGCTGTCATATCTGTCCTGTTAATTTAAGCAGAAACTGTAATTAGATGTAAGTGGTCTGTTCCCACAGAAATGAGTGGCAGCATCTGTAGAGAGACAACCGTTCCAAACCCTTTTGGCGACCAGTGCTCTAAAGTTAGTGGTGTGGAGTGAGGCCCAGATCCAGACTTCTGTCGGCCTAATTTTATATCTGTGGACACACAACACTAAATCCAATCTTTCTAATGCCTTGCTGTGATGGGTGCAAAGCCAAGCACATTCCAGACTTTTGTGCTGGTGACTCCTTCCGAGAAGGACACTCTGTGTGTCTGTGTGTGTGCATTTTCTATTTTCCTTGATCACTAAGCATAGATAGGAAAAAATAAATAGCCATCTGATAAGTAGCTCTGTGGAAAACCAGAAAAAGTAGAAAGTTGTGCTTATAAATGAGCAATGGAATCCAAAGATATTTTGAATAAAGATGTTTCATTGCTTTGTTAACTTCCCTGACGAAGGAATAAACTGCTTGTATCCTGAAAATCTGGCTAATGATAGAGTCAAGTGCCAGGGCCTCTTGTGTGTGGGGAGATGTATTTTCAGGAAGAGTATCTATGGTAGATAAGTTTGTATCTAGGCAGTGAGAGAAATCTATATGGAGACCATTCATGCTGTACTAAAGCTTCTGCAATGTAATAAAATTGTCAGTTGTTGAGTGTCTACCCCTCATCCATACCATGCTAGACATTGTGGTGTATATAAGAGTGATAGAAAACGTGATTCTTTTTCTCAGTGAGCTTGCTATTTGGCTAAGGGTTCAAATACACAAACTCAAAGATAACTGGATAATAAAATTGAGTACAATAATAAGTTGAATAGAACTCTCTTCATGACAAGAGAAGCGTGCTCCAACAAATTCATTTGCTTAAAACCTGGCATCATATTGCAAGATTAATGAAATGACCAGTGTGAGGCTGTCCAACAAGCCATCTGGGAGTTCCAAGGGTCTTTGCCATTTAAATCTGCCCTGGTCCTGGCCTCAGTTTGGTGCCACTTGGTGGCAGTTGTCCACTGCAGCTTAAATGTACCTGGAAAGATTCTGGGCCCTGTGGTTGACGGGACTTCCAGGAAAGAGGCAGCGATTCCAGCAATCTCCCAGAAAGTTGGCACCCATTTCATTAGCTCAATCCAGGGAAACTGGGGACATGGAGACCACCCTTGGCTTCCCTGCTTCCTGATGGGGTTACCTGCATCAAGGGGTTTCCCTTCCAAGTTGCTTGTCTTCCCATCCACCAGCATCTTTGAAAACAGGGCTGGCAGGCAATGGCAGCCAATCATTAATTTTGTCATATTCAAATTTACCTTTTACTGTCTTTTAAAAATCTTTTGTTATTCTTTTATTTTACAAACCTGGAGAGTAGTTATTCCAATGTATCTTGTAGCAGTAAAGGTTTCTTGAAATGTAAAATATAGTATGTCAGAAAAGGCAAGCTTTACAATATCAAATAGAGAATATTCTCCTAAGCTTATTTTGCAGTTTTCTGGAAAACATGTACCTGATTTAGCATGTGTTTGACCAAATGTATATACTGGGGGAACTTTGGGATCTTCAAGGTAATAGTAAGGGACAAGAGTCTGTATTGGTACCTGATGGTGCTTGCTGTTTTCAAAACATTTGATGGCCTCTAAGCACTTTTGGCACTAGAGAAAAGGACTTTTTTACAGACAGATATTTAGCGGTACCAGTGCATTGCTTTAAACACCATTATCTGTGACAGGTTTGAATGTAAAGATAACATATGGGAGAAAGAGAGATGGAGAAAAAGAGAAAAAGTGTCCAAATTCTCATCTAAGAATTAACTTACCCTGGATTTTTCTAATTTAAAAAATGGGCTTGCACTTTGTATAAACACAGAAGCTTTGCCCGGAAATGTGATTTTAGTTACATCTCAATCAGGCAAACCTCAGATACTCCAAAGATCAAGACAGGAAATTTAAGTTCAAATCAACTGCGTAGCTCACTCTCAGCGATAGCTTTCCTTCTGGTTGATTCACTTGCCATTACCTCTTCCCTTGGTGATTTTCCTATTCTGCCCTATGGTTAATGCTTTTTTTTTTTTTTTTTTTTTATGAAGTGCATTTTAATCTTTAAAGTGCTATGCAAGCAAGAATTAATCTCTGGTGGAATTTTTCCATTTTGTAGATGGAGGAGATAGCAGAGGAGATATAGATAGATTGTCTGGGACTTCAAAGTGAAATGTTTTCAGAGCTGGGATTTGGTTAACAGTCCAAGCCCTAGAAATCCTGAGGTAGCTTTAAATATCTGTTTGCCCCTGGACTGTAGATCCTCTTGAACCATAGTTGTGGGTATATGTGTTTGTACGTTGATAGAGGAAGTGGGTGAGGGGTGACCCGTGCATTGAGTTAAATGACACATTTTCAATTGGTTTGATTATTAAAAAAAAATAATACACTCAAACAAGAAAACTGTTGATGGCCCTAGATATAATAGAAAGATCTCTGAGCAGTTACTTCATCTCTTCAGGCTGAAATTTGCCCTCCTGTATAAGAACAGAAACAAAGACAAAATATTTACTGGGCGGTTTGCATTGTTGTTATTATTGTTCAGCCACTAAGTCATGTCCAACTGTTCTGCAACCCCTCGGACTGCAGCCTGCCAGGCTCCTCTTCCATGGGATTTCCCAGGCAGCAATACTAGAGTGGGTTGCCATTTCCTTCTCCAAGCTGTACATTACTGTATGCCTTAAACTGAGTCAGGCATATTCGTAAGGGTCACTGGATTTCCCAGAGTCCAGTATTTTAGAAAAGGGAAACTCAGAGAGATGCCATGATTTGTTCTTCAAGATTTCTGTAGTTAATTTAACTATGAACAGAAGAGTCTAACACCTGAATCTAGATCCAGCACTCTTCCTGTTACATCATAACTGCCTCAAAAGAGGGCGTGCCTAGCTGATCTTGCAGGTCCTGGATGGCTCTAACATAATGGCCCTGTGATGATGGAGAGGGTACAAGTCAATGAGTCTGAGTAGAAGATAGAAGGGGTTCAAGAATAATCATCATTGTGATGACTCACTGAGTCTAGAAGAATGGATCTCAATCTTGACCTCACATCAGCATCATCTCATGAACTTAAATAAAATAAAATAAAATAAACTGCTAATACTTAGGTCTATCCCCAGACACATTAAATCATGGGGAAGGGATGCAGATGTCTTTTCAGCTCTCCCTCAGTGATTACAATATGCAGCCAAAGTAGAGTACAACTGCTTTAGACATAGGAATTCATACCAGTGAACTTCCTTTCTTGAGGGTGTTTGACACACTCCTCTCTCCTCTCTCTTGCAACACATCTCTTCTCCTTTTGCTCTTGCAAGCCAACAGAAGGACAGCAACCTCCGGCTTCCTTATTGGTTCTTCCTATTTACAACGGAGTGTGATCGCTGTAGGGGAGGGCAAGAAAGAAAGTTAGTAACAACAGGGATGAACAATGACATGGGCAAAAGGTCCATTCCTGACAAAGACTTAACAGTGCATAAGCTTGGCAAGCCAAAACATTAGTGAGGAAACCACTGACGCGTGACTTGCTCTGGTGACTTTGGCGGCAGATAGCAACCGGCTCTTGGGAGGAGCCTCCACCCAGTGCGCCTCCTCACATAGAGGAGGGTGCTGCAGCTTTCCTGTAGGGGGAGAAACCAAAGGGCCCTGCAGTGTCAAAGTGTTCTCTGTGTTCAAAATGACCCAACGCCATATGGGATCCTGTGAGCTCGAAAATAGTTGATTAAAATTTCAACCCTCCTCACAGACCAAAAGGGATTTTTATCCTCAAATCTGCATACTTGGACTGTGGCTGCTTCTACAGCTGGATTATGTCCTCACGGAAATGGGTCTTAATTTCTATGGGTTCTTGTTTAGAAATTGGGCCTGTTTTGGAATCCGATTTCAAACTCTGACAGGTGAAAATCCATGCTTCTTGAAGTAATACCCCTTGGCAGAGTTACAAGCAAAAATCTAGATCACCTTGTTAAGTTAAAAAATCTATGCATTTCAGTAGTGAAGCGACAATAATGGGACTGTGTAGTATTTTGGTAAAGGATTTCCAGGATTTTCTTCTATTTTAAATATGTAAAAAGTAGGATTTTGTGTGTGTGTGTGTGTGTGATTTTATTGATTTACTTATTTTTGGCTATGCTGGGTCTTTGTTGCTGCAGGCTTTTCTTCGGTTGCAGCAAATGGTGGCTGCTCTCTGGCTGTGATGTGTGGGCTTCTAGAGTACGGGCTCAAGCAGTTGTGGTGCACAGGCTTAGCTGCTCCCCGGCATGTGGCATCTTCCTGGATCGGGGATCAAACCCACATCCCGTGCATTGGCAGGCAGCTTCTTTACCACTGAGCCACCAGGGAAGCCTGTGAAGAGTAGTTTTAAAATGAATCCATCTTTTTCTGATGTTTTCAGCTGGGTGAGAGAAGAACAGTGAAAGTGAAAAATCTAAGTGTTTCCCAGTTTAGGAGTAATTCCCTCAACTCTCAGATTATCAAAGTGCTATTTCATTTTTCTCCCAGCATTTTGAGTTATCTCAATTATTAGTGACCAACACAGTAGTAAGAAATGCTTTTGATAATTTTTAGCCTTTTTGTTGTTAAATACACACACACACATAAGAAAGTTGCAAAAGTAAATAATGTGTAGCCCAGTGACCTATCACAATTAACATTTGTGAATCCACCACCAGGCCAAGGAATAGAGTGTGGCAAGCCCACATCTAGCAAATTTTCTCAGGTAGAAAAAGGCCATCACTTTGAAATTCTTTCTTCCCCCTAGGAAAATAATGAAAAAAACATTTGAAGCTGATTTTTGAAAGATTCCTAAAGGGGGAAACAAAGGAAAGTATGTCAATGTGAAATGCTGAGTTCATCTCCATGCCAGCTAGAACTTTCCTTGTGCTTGAACATTTCTCATATTTCTGTGCCTTTGCCCCTTCTCTTCCTGCTGTGTGGAAAGCCTTCACCCCCGTGGACTGTAAAAAGGAGTCGATAATACCTTTCTGACTAGAGGCTTGTAATTACGTAACTTAAATGTTAACTTAGGCACAAGTAACCTAGTCTCTGTGAGGTATTATATTCTGAGAAGCCCAGCAACCACAAGAAACTAAAAGAGGTCTAATTCTTACCTAAATCACTTAAAAACATTTTAGGAGGCATATTTCATATCTCATGGTGACAAATAATCCACTCTCCCCTTCTCCCATATCCTGTGGCAGTTTCTTATAAACCCTACCCCAGAAATAATTTCTAGACACCCCATCCTCTAGTATTTTCTTTCTCTGTACCTCCTTTTTTCCTGTTCTTAATTGTGTAGACCAATTGAATTGGTTATATTCTTTTTTTGAAATCCTTTCTGTTTTTCCCATCCCCTAGATTTTTTACAACAAAGGAGAGCAATTAAAGTGGCCCTATTAGCAAGATTCTCCCCCCATTTTCCTTTCTTTTGGGTCCTTTTTCTGTCTACTCATTCCTCACATTCTGTCTCAAGAAGAGCCCAAACTGGTTTGGCAAATGCCTAATATGCTTAGAGTATAGGGAGTGCGCAGTGTGGACAACATTCTTTTAGCTGGTAAGGGGGGAATGTATGTGTGTGAGTGGGTGGGAGGGTGGGGTACAGACTGAGAATACTCACATTAATAAGGCTTATCCCAGAAATGATTAATTGACTTGAACTGATTTAAAAAAACACCATAAATTGAATGTGGGTAGAGGTTAGGGATGCTACATCTTAACCTCAAAAAATGAGTAGGACAGTCTATTAAAGCGTTAAAAGTGTTGAAAGACTGCCTTGTGTGAGTCAGAGCTGCCAAAAGCACTTCTTTGATCCTGGGAGATTCCTGAAGACCTGGGAGATGATAGTTAGGGGTGGGATGGGGAGAAAGGAAGGAAAAGGCTAAGTTCTGTGTTTGGTTGGGGATAGTCTTCCTCATGGTTCTTTACAGAGATCCTCTTTTTCTCCTCCACTGAAATCTGAGTGGAACAGCCATTGGCTGTGACCACCTGGGTGGTGAGTGTTATGAGAAAAAAAAAAGTGACCAGTCAAGTCCTAGACCTGAGGCCAAGTAGAGGGTGGTTAGTTCCTTTTTCTAAAGTGTTAGACAGTCTAAGAGATTGGTGTGAGATGGAGAAACATGGCGATGAGAGCAGTGGAGCCCACATAATGTCAGACAATGCTCAGAGGCATAGGCTGCTTAAGAGAAAAGGCACTATACTGTACTCAGAGTACAGTAACAAGAAAGATCTAGATGCTTTATTTAGTAAAATTTGCTGCTAAAAACCCCATGGTATGATTCAGAAATTCTGACATAATGCCTACGTTTCTGGAATTTTAATTAAAGTGCTACTCTGGAATTATCCATAATAGAAATACCTAAATCTAATTTCACCCAACAAACTCTGTTCATTTAGTCATTGCCCATCAGGGGCTGCTGTACAAGAGGTGTCCTGATGGGGCTGATGCCATGAGGGTATGCTCCTGTTGTCCTGACTAATGCTACTGATTCTGAATTTGTAGTGCCTCAGTTTACAACTGCACATTTATGACTGATTGCAATTACTCATTCTCACCAGGCTTCATGGAAGGACAGATAGATACAAGTTACCCTCTTCAGCTTCCCTTTTCTCATCAGTGGGACCACCAGATTCAAAATCTTTTTCATCTTTAACGTCTTTATTTCCTTTGCTCCCCATAACCTATATCCTATAGGTTCTCTGTGTCTTTCTTTTTGATGTCTCTGGAATCCAAGACTGCCTCTGTTATCTGAGGTACCCAGAGCAAGAGTAAAATAATAGTGGCCCATATGCCCTGTGCCTAGATACTTGAAAGTTATAAAAAATGAAGCTCAAAGCTATCGACCAAAATGTTCTCTTTTGTCTGGCCAAATAATACCTTCATAATAACACAACAGAAAAGTGTGAGTGAAGCTATGGTTTATATGTGACTGAAATTTGGCAAAATGTCAAAAACAACTGAATTTAAATAAAATTGTACACGTCTGGGTGTATTGTTGATGGCCTGGCAATGTTTAAATGAGTGATAAAGATATACATATTTCATAAATTACTGTGTATGTATTATTAAAATTTTTGTCTTCTTTTCAGCAAAATCACCAATTATGTTTTTATAATGAAGATTTTCACATAATTTGTCTTCTATTAATTGGGATGATGTAAAGTCTTGAAAAACAAAACAATTCAAGTGTATAAATTTTGAATATATTTTCACCAAAAATATAAAGTAAAAATAAGTGTTGAAACATTAATATGAAAAATTAAAATTATTTTAATAGGCTTTCCAAAAAGTTATTTTCTTCTAAAATATTTAAATTTACATATGAAAGTTTAAAAGATAAAGTACAAATAATAATGAATTTCAATGTTTTAAAGCAGAATTATTTAGAAAAAGCTAATCTTTTTAATTTAATTTTTAAAAATGAATTCAATTTCATTAACTGTTGTTATCAAAAATGGAACTATTAGCAACAGTGAAAGATTTTTTTTATGTACATGTTGTATTTAGATACTCAAATTTAACAGTAAATGAATTGTTTAATGTAGCAAAATGTTCTTCAGCTTGCATGTGCAATAGTTTTAAATATTCCCTTATTTATGAGGACTCTGAAACCACAAACTGGGACACAAAGAGAAGCAAGAAAATGGATGCTCAAATCTAATAGGAAATGATATTTTTTATGCAAGAATCTATTGCATTCATGCTGGGAGGAAGGCTTTATAAATTATTATCTTTTCTTGAATCTAAGCACTCCTGCTGCTGAAGCCCTCCTGTACTCCAACGCAGTGTCTGCCTCCAATGCAAGCAGCAGCGTTGCCCACACCTTCATGGTACTGGACACAGGTGCCTGAACACCACTGCATTCTGTTTTAAGGGTATAGGGCAAGGAAGGTGGAAAAGCGTTTCCCTCAGGCCTGAGAGGTGTTAGCTGGCAGAGTGAATGTTTAGAGATACTGGTTGTGCCATGCCGGTGCAGAACATTGCGTCCAGAAAGACTTGTCCATGTGCTTTTTAAATTTTTAATTTATTTATCTAGTTGTTTTTGATGTGCTGGGTCTATGTGGCTGTGCAAGGGCTCACTCTAGTTGAGACAATTGGACGCGACTCTTTGTTGTGGTCCGTGGGCTTCTCATTGCAGTGGCCTATCTTATTGTGAAGCCTGGGCTTTATAACCTTTGGGCTTCAGTAGATGTGGGCCAATGGGCTCAGTAGTTGTGACACTAAGTCTTAGTTGCCCCTAGGCATGTGGGATCTTCTTGGACCAGTGATCAAACCCATGTCCCCTGCATTACAGGGCAGACTCTTAACCACTGGACCACCAGGGAAATCCATTCATGTGCTTTTTACTAACTTTAATTTTTTTGAATTTTGTGGTACATAGAGCCCTCTAAAGCTTAGGATCCCAACTCTCTTGCCTGGCTGTAAGGATGGAACTGTCCTGATATGTCTCTTCCTCTGTGTTTCTTAGTCTTGCTTCAAGTTGTCTTGTATACTGATACTGAAATAGCTCTAGCCACCTATGCATTTTTCTTCTGCCAAGTCATCTGAATCATCTATAAGATGAATTTTTCTTAAATTCTGTGACCTACCATGTCATTTCTTGCTGCAGAACTTACAGTAGTTACCGTATGCTATCTGAGCCACCAGGGAGACCCTGATGCCTATTGGATTCAGTGCTAAATAATAAGACTATCTCACCTCATCAGTTAATTTTCTGTTTACTGATAAATATCCTTTGCTTAACCCTTTGCTCTCCTGACTCACACTAAACTTGTAGTTATCATTCTTTGTTAAGTAATTTGCTCATAAGCATTCCCTCTTGGCTAAGATAATAGTAACTATCTTTTGGCTTATATCTATCAGCTCCTGTTAGGTGACTTATGGATTTTTTACAGCTTATATTTTGTCGTCCTAAGTATTTATTGTATGAAAGTAGGGTAATTTTATTTTATTTTTTGTTCTTTTAAGGCTATAATCATATTTCAATTACAAGAGTAAATATCTATGTTTTAAATACAAATTTAGGAGTACATGAAGGAAAATGTCACTCTCTTCATCATTCCACTCTCATTCCCCAGGAGAAAGCCTTATCAATAGTTTAGTTTGTTGTTGCAAACTGCTTCATGTACAAATGCTTACATGCATTTTTGTGTATACAATTTTTAAAAGCGGGCTTCCCTGACTCAGACGGTAAAGCGTCTGCCTAAAATGTGGCAGACCTGGGTTTGATCCCTGGATTGGGAAGATCCCCTGGAGAAGGCAATGGCAACCCACTCCAGTATTCTTGCCTGGAAAATCCCATGGAGAGAGGAGCCTGGTAGGCTACAGTCCATGAGGTCGCAAAGAGTCGGACATGGCTGAGCAACTTCACTTTCATTTTTTTAAAAGCAAAGAAGGTGTGTGTGTGTATTAGTCAGTCAGTTGTGTCCAACTCTTTGTGACCCCATGGACTGTAGTCCACTAGGTTGCTTTGTCCATGGAATTCTCCAGACAAGAATACGGGAGTGGGTTGCCTTTCCCTCCTCCAGGAGATATTCCTGCCCCAGAGATCCAACCTAGGTCTCCTGCATTGCAGGCAGATTCTGTACCATCTGAGCCACCAGGGAAGCCCCAATCATCTTAAATATTCTTCTATGATGTCTTTATTTGCATAACACTGTATCATGGATAACTTTCCATGCCAGAACATCAGATTATCTCATTCTTTAAAAGCTGCATATAATGAATATTATATGACTATAAAATCCCTACTGTAATAAGGATAAGAGTAGTATGTTTTTCAAAGAGTTGTGGTGGGGATTAAAAATGTTAAGACATTTGAAGTGCTTTGAACTGTGTCTAGCACATGATAGGGATAAATACATGTTACCTGTTTAATAATAAACATGATTTAATACTATTATTAATTTATTTGCCCATTTTCTGCTGATAGACTTTTGTTTATTCTGATTTTTTACTTTTTTTTTTTTTTTTTTTTTTGCTGATCAGCCGATGGATGCACTCAAGTTCATTTTATTCACTTAATTGAATAATTACATGGAAGTGAGAGATGGCTTTTCGGGATGGATTTAGTCTAATTCTTACTGGTCTCGGTTCTTCTGTTCCAGGAATGGCTTCAAATGAGAAAGGGTAGAAGACAAGAGAGACTCATGGTCCTACCCCTGAACTGTCCCCTTTATTCATTCAGTGCTTTTTGTCTAGTGGGCATCACTCAGTGTGGGGTGGGGAAGTGTTATAAGAAGAAATAGTGTATTTAGTTTTTGAGCCCTGTTAAGTGGTGGGATAGATATTTATATTGTAAGAGACAGTAGTGTAAATGTGTTCACTTAACTTCATGAGTTCACTGAAATGTATTCACTCCACAAACATTTATTGAATGAGTACCACACGACCTGCACTCTGCTAGCCCTGGGTGATGCTCTGGTAAAGAAAGGCATTAAACAAATAAGCAACAAATAGCGTGGAACTAGGAACGATGGAGAAGGCTACTTTGGAAGCAAAAGGGGTGCAGTGATGGAGAATTAAATGAGAGGTGGTTGTTAGGAAAGACTTCTCAGAGGAGGGGATATTTGAGTTGTGAACTGAAAGATGAAAAAGAGTCATTTATTCTAAAATCTGGGGGAAGAGCTTTGGAGTTCATGGCCAATGCTTAGATGGGAGATAGTAGAGTGAACCAGGGCTTTGCTGGCAGCTCAGCTGGTAAAGAATCTGCCTGCAGTTCAGGAGAACCCGGTTTGATTCCTGGATCAGGAAGATCCCCCAGAAAAGGGACAAGCTACCCACTCCAGTATTCTTTGGCTTCCCTGGTGGCTCAGACGGGAAAGAATCTACCTGCAATGTGGGAGACCTGGGTTCGATCCCTGGTTCAGGAAGATCCCCTGGAGGAGGGTATGGACACTCCCACTCCAGTATTCTTGCCTGGAGAATTCCACGGACAGAGGAGCCTGGGGAGCTCCAGTTCACGGGGTCACAAATAATTGGACGTGACCGAACGACTAATCACAGCCCAGCCCAGCACAGGTTGAGCCAGAAGGCCTAGCTTCGAGCTCTGCCTGCCATTTATGTGTGCTGTATACGGGAGAAGGTCATTTGCCTTTCTGAGTCTCTGCTTTCTTTCTTTGCTTTTTCCCCACTGTGCTGGGTCTTGGTTACTGCGAGTAGGCTCTCTCTGGAAGTGGTGAGCAGGGGTCACTCTTCATTGCGGTGCGCAGGCTGCTCAGTGTGGTGACTTCTCTTGTTGCTGAGCACTGGCTCTGGCACACAGGCCTCAGTCATTGTGGTGCACGGGTTTAGCTGCTCCGTGGCAAGTGGAACCCTCCTGGACCAGGGGGGATCAAACTCGAATCCCCTGAATTGGCATGAGGAGTCTCAAACACTGGACCACCAGGGAAGTCCCGGGTCCCTGCTTTTTAACATATTCTGTGAACTTCACCAGGTCTCTGTGAGGCCCCATAGTGACCACAGTGGGGTCGAGAATGAAAAGTCATTCTTCTTTGCAGAAGGTAACTGCAAGGAAAATGATTAGATTCATATTTCTTCATTGAATGGGCATGCTGGGTGTAAGGAGTGTTGTCTTCAGAAATAGAGGTGAGCAGGGACCAGTCTGTAGAATGGGTTTGCATTAAATTTTCTTTTCTTTTTTTTTTTTAACTTTACAATATTGTATTGGTTTTACCATACATTGACATGAATCCACCATGGGTGTACATATTTTCGCCTTCCAGAACCCCCCTCCTACCTCCCTCCCCATCCTATCCCTCTGGTCATCGTGGTGCACCAGCCCCGAGCACCCTGTATCATGCATCAAACCTGGACTGGCAATTCATTTCACATATGATAATTTACATGCTTCCATGCCATTCTCCCATATCATCCCACCCTCGCCCTCTCCCATAGAGTCCATAATACTGTTCTATTTATCTGTGTCTCTTTTGATGTCTCACATACAGGGTTATCTTTACCGATTTACTAAATTCCATATATACGTGTTAGTATACTGTATTGGTGTTTTTCTTTCTGGCTTACTTCACTCTGTATAATAGGCTCCAGTTTCATCCACCTCATTAGAACTGATTCGAATGTATTCTTTTTAACGGCTGAGTAATATTCCATTGGGCATATGTACCACAGCTTCCTTATCCATTCGTCTGCTGATGGGCATCTAGGCTGCTTCCATGTCCTGGCTATTATAAACAGTGCTGCGATGAACATTGGGGTATACGTGTCTCTTTCAATTCTGGTTTCCTCAGTGTGTATGCCCAGCAGTGGGATTGCTGGGCAATCCCTCAAAAAATTTCCAGTTTTTTGAGGAATCTCCACACTGTTCTCCATAGTGGCTATACTAGTTTGCATTCCCACCAACAGTGTAAGAGGGTTCCCTTTTCTCCACACCCTCTCCAGCATTTATTGCTTGTAGCCTTTTGGATAGGAGCCATTCTGACTGGCGTGAAATGGTACCTCATTGTGGTTTTGATTTGCATTTCTCTGATAATGAGTGATGTTGAGCATCTTTTCATGTGTTTGTTAGCCATCTGTATGTCTTCTTTGGAGAAATGTCTGTTTAGTTCTTTGGCCCACTTTTTGATTGGGTCGTTTATTTTTCTGGAATTGAGCTGCAGGGGTTGCTTGTATATTTTTGAGATTAATTGTTTGTCCGTTGCTACGTTTGCTATTATTTTCTCCAATTCCAAGGGCTGTCTTTTCACCTTGCTTATAGTTTCCTTTGTTGTGCAAAAGCTTTTAAGTTTAATTAGGTCCCATTTGTTTATTTTTGCTTTTATTTCCAATATTCTGGGAAGTGGGTCATAGAGGATCCTGCTGTGGTTTATGTCAGAGAGTGTTTTGCCTATGTTTTCCTCTAGAAGTTTTATAGTTTCTGGTCTTACATTTAGATCTTTAATACATTTTGAGTTTATTTTTGTGTATGGTGTTAGAAAGTATTCTAGTTTCATTATTTTGCACGTGGTTGACCAGTTTTCCCAGCACCACTTGTTAAAGTTGTGGTGGGGATTAAAAATGTTAAGACATTTGAAGTGCTTTGAACTGTGTCTAGGACATGATAGGGATAAATACATGTTACTTGTTTAATAATAAAAATGATTTAATACTATTATTAATTTATTTGCCCATTTTCTGCTGATAGACTTTTGTTTCTTCTGATTTTTTACTCGTGCAAATAATTTCTCAGTGAACATCCTTACATATACCCCTGTGCACTAAACACTGCTAATTCATCTTTTCATCAATAGAAGATAAGAATGCAGTATGGCAATTTTAAAATGTTTATTGTATTTCTGATTATAAAGGTAACACATGCTCCTTGCAGAGAATTTTTTTGTTGTTGTTCAGTCATTCAGTCATGTTCAACTCTGCGACCCCATGGACTGCAGCTTGCCAGGCTTCCCAGTCCTTCATGGTCTCCCAGAGCTTGCTCAAACTCATGTCCATTGAGTCGGTGATGCCATCCAACCATCTCATCCTTTGTCATCTCCTTTACCTCCTGCCTTCTATCTTTCCCAGCATCAAGGTCTTTTCCAATGAGTCGGCTCGTTACATCAGGGGGCCAAAGTATTGGAGCTTCAGCTTCAGCACCAGTTCTTCCAGTGAATGTTCAGGACTGATTTCCTTTAGGATTGACCGGTTTAATCTCCTTGCAGTCCAAGGGATGCTCAAGAGTCTTATCCAGCACCAAAAGCATCAGTTCTCTGGTGCTCAGCCTTTTTTATGGTCCAACTCTCACATACATACATGACTACTGAAAAAGCCATAGCTTTGACTAGACATAGCTTTGTAGGCAAAGTAATGTCTTTGCTTTTCAACATGCTGTATAGGTTTGTCATAGCTTTTATTCCAAGGAGCAAGTGTCTTGTAATTTCATGGCTGCAGTCACCATCTGCAGTGATTTTTGGAGCCCAAGAAAATCAAGTCTGTCACTGTTTCCCTTGTTTCCCCATCTATATGCCAGGAAGTGAAGGGACTGGATGCCATGATCTCAGTTTTTTGAATGTTGAGTTTTAAGCCAACACTTTTTCACTCTCCTCTTTCACGTTCATCAAGAGGCTCTTCAGTTCCTCTTCGCTTTCTGCCATAAGAGTGGTATCATCTGGGTATCTGAGGTTATTGATATTTCTCCTGGCAATCTTGATTCCAGCTTGTACTTCATCCAGCCTGGCATTTCTCATGATGTACTTGGCATATAAGTTAAATAATCAGGATGACAATATACAGCCTTTCCCAATTTTCCCTATTTTCCCAATTTTGATGCACTCCTTTCCCAATTTTGAACCAGTCCGTTGTTTCATGTCTGGTTCTAACTGTTGCTTCTTGACCTACATACAGATTTCTCAGGAGACAGGTAAGGTGGTCTGGTATTCCCATCTCTTAAGGATTTTCCACAGTTTGTTATGACCCACACAGTCAAAGGCTTTAGCATAGTCAACGAAGCAGAAGTAGATGTTTCTCTGGAATTCTCTTGCTTCTTCTATGATCCAATGGATGTTGGCAATTTGATCTCTGGTTCCTCTGCTTCTTCTAAATCCAGCTTGTACATCTGGAAGTTCTCAGTTCACATACTGTTGAAACCTAGCTTGAAGGATTTTGAGCATGACCTGACTAGCATGTGAAATGAGTGCAACTGAACATTCTTTGGCATTGCCTTTCTTTGGCATTGGAATGAATACTGACCCTTTCCAGTCCTGTGGCTGCTGCTGTGTTTTCCAAATTTGCTGGCATATTGAGTGCAACACTTTAACAGCATCATCTTTTAGGAGAATTTGGAAACCATCAAAAATGTCAAAGCCCTTCCAATCAGAGATAAATCACTAACATTTTAACATCCTTTCATTAGGAATCATTTTATCAGCTAAGTTTATGTATTTTGTTTTGACTCAATACACTCATAGAGAATGTACTTGCTCATGACATATAATATTTTGTCTCATAACTATACCATCATTTACCTAACTGTTCTCCATTTGTTGGATATCTAAGTTATTCCTTAATATTAATTTTCACCATATAAGTCTATAGTTAACTTGTGAAGGTAAGTTTTTGCCCACATTTCAGTTTTACTTAAAACATGAAGTGTACAAACTTTTGATTGCCAAGGTGCTTTCCAGGAAGGTTCTTAACAACATCAGAGAGTGCCTGTTCCAGGAATGGCCTTCAGAAGTCAGCCTCCACTTTTCCAGTCTGGAAGCATCCACTGGTTCACCTCTCCCAGGGCCAGACCAAGGCTGGCCATCTCAGCCACAGATAGCTCACTTGATATTCTATTTTGTCATCAAGGCTCTGATGGTCCCTGTGTTGGACTCTTGCTCTGTATTCAGGGCTTATCTAACACCCTTTCTTGCTCTTCATAATCTTCCTTTCAAATTCTTTATGGAACACTTCATCCTCTTTTTGGATATCACTTCAGTGAACCATAGAAGATTAGAATCTCAGCAAATCTAAATTATATTTTCTGCTTGGGCAGGGACTAGCTGTGTGACATTGGGAAGTGATTTATCCCCTCTGTGTCTCAGTGTCCTAATCAGTGAACTGGAGGTGTGTATAATATGTCTTTTTGCAATATGGTGTTTATGGCATTTTTTTGTAGTGAATGAGATTACTACAAAATGGTTAGGAAGGTAGAAATTCACATGCATGCATGCCTGTAATGACAATATATAGTTTGTAATTTCGTTGCCCTTTCAAAGGAGGGGTCCGATGTGTTAATGAAGCTGATTTTAGCATTTCTTAGGGCTCTGAAGGAGACTGCTGGTACTGCCTTTCCTCTGTGGTGTAACAATGTAATGAGGTAGGCGGTGAAGAGGGCGTACAAGAAGCCAGGGGATGGCAGGTAATGACAAGGAACTTGAAGCACAGTCTACCTGTCAGATGTGTTGATAGCTTTGGTCAAGAATTCACATACCGGGAAGTCAGGTACAAAATACCGCAATTTCTTTAGCCACAGGCAGAGAGTTTGTCGGCTTCTTTCTTCCTGCTTTCATCCATATGCAAGCGAGTGATAACATGTACTAAGTTAAATAATGCATGGTACTTCAACTATTCTTACTTTCTATCCTTTGGTTATTGTAATTACATGTAATTTTGTGACGGATTTTCTATTTTTTAAGAAATCACACTTTTGTACTTGATCCAGCTAACAGGATTTTCTTACATTACTTCATAAAGAGACCATCTTTTAAACTTCTAATGTTATTTCTTATTCATTAGTACATTTGCCTGTGGGGTATGTTCATAAATGGGTTAAAGTTACAAAGTTATGCTTATAAAAGCTCATGGTAATTTGGAGTATCAGGAGGATTTATTAATTTTGAAATCTTAAAAGAGCAAAAGCTAAAATGAGATTGGATTAAGTATATTCTTGCATGCAGTTATTCTAAACACCCTTAAGGACCAAAGACTAACTTACAGAGGACATTATGCAAATGGGAATATATCTCTAAGTGCCTTGTAGGCTTGCTGATGTAATATTTTACATGGTTAGTTAAGTACATCAAGTAGAAGGTTTGACCTTGATAGAGTAGAAAGGTGCTTATTTCAAAACAACTCAGTTGTTTTCCAGGCCATTGTAGAGCAATCAACATAAAGTGAATATAATCTAGAATCTAATATTAATATGTTAGTCAGCGAAGTCTCTGCTTCACAGGAAACCAAATACATGCTTTATAATATACCCATATCTCCTGTATTCTTGTTTGTCATCTAAATGCTACATGTGCTTGAATACGTCTTAGGGACTGTACTGTTGTGACGTGAAGAAATCATTTGTAGACATGGCTGACACCAAGAAAGGAAGTTAAAAAAAAATTTAGATCCCCAGGTCTCATGATCACTTAATCAGATTTTGGGGCAAGGACAGCCCCCAGAATCATGAGATTTTTACAAAAGCTTCCCTACGTGAATCCCATGATTAAAAACCATCAGAGGCCTCCTAAACTTCAATTTAACAACTTGATGTGGTACTTTTCTATCTTTCCTTTTGCCACTTTATCATCTCAATATGATAAGGAGTAGATATACATTCTTGGGATTTATAGTTTCTATATTAATATGAGAAGAAATAATTGTTGATGGGGATGCTAAGACTTAAGCTCTAGAAACTTGAAACAAAGGGACCATTCAGTCACACTTTGCTCGTCCATTATTAATCATCATCTACCTATGTGCTCATATCTGAGGTTGACTGAAAGTGAGGAAGGAGTTTAGGAAGAAGAAGAATATTACAGAGTAACCTAAGCATTCATTACCTTCCCTCTGCCTCAAGTGGAGTTTTCCCCAAAAGCACCTAAATAAATCCATCCATTGATCATTAATCACTAATCGATCACTAATTTATATAAGAACTTCCTTTTTAAAATTTAGTCAGCAAGTATTTACTGCATACTTACAGGATACAGAATTCTGTTCTTGCCAAAGGATCAGTGGTTTTAGGAACTTTCCAAATATTCACTACTCTGTTCATTAGCAATGGACAAGGAGAAAGCAGAATAAAAATCTGACTGACAAACTTATTTTAGAAGAAATTATTCCAAATGTATGTGGACCAGGAGCGATGCAAATTTCTCATTCTGAGCTAATTGCATTCTTCCTCATCTTAATAAGAAATGTTGTTTCTTTCTGATCATTTTAAGCATCGCCAATGATTGCAGCCATGAAATATAAAGAAAAGCGCGAAGCTTACTCCTTGGAACTGTGGTGCTGGAGAAGACTCTTGAGAGTCCCTTGGACTGCAAGGAGATCCACCAGTCCATCCTAAAGGAGATCAGTCCTGAGACATTTACTTTGCCAACAAAACTCAATACTTTTGCCACCTCATGCGAAGAGTTGACTCATTGGAAAAGACCCTAATGCTGGGAAGGATTGGGGGCAGGAGGAGAAGGGGACGACAGAGGATAAGATGGCTGGATGGCATCACCGACTCGATGGACATGGGTTTGTGTAGACTGCGGGAGTTGGTGATGGACAGGGAGGTCTGGTGTGCTGCGATTCATGGGGCTGCAAAGAGTTGGACACGACTGAGTGACTGAACTGAACTGAACTGAACTGAATGCCCCAGCAGACTGAAATGCGGACAATTGGCAGGTGGAAAAAATGAATAATGGTAGAAGCAAAGTGTGATTTCTTCCACTATAATTCTCCACAAGCTGTGTAAAATTTCCTCAGTTAAAAAACAAACAAAATTTTTAAAGACAAAGATTTTACATTTTCATCCAACACTGCTGTTAACAACTGCTCACTTTCACTCTTTTGGAGGCTTCCCAAGCAGCTAGGAGATTTGCCTTTTCTTTAATAGTCTCAGCAGTATGCTTTCTTCCAGAAAAGAGAGGGAAAAATGAAAACCTTGCATTTCCTGGAATGCTGACTAAAGTAATGACTCTGTTCGAGGTGGCCTAGTGAATAAATAGGCAATTATTATTTTTTAAGTTTTTTAATGGTTCCTGCAGCAAACTTCCCAAGCTTTTGAACTTCACACACCACCATTTACAGTGTGTTACACCTGCACACTGACAGGAAAGACCTTGAGTTGACCCTTCACTATAGTTGCTGGATCACTGAGCACGTTCTCAAATCGGAGTCAGTGAGACAAATCCTACAACTAGAGCCCGCGAAAATTCGAAAGAAGGGCACGTGCATAGAATATAGATGTTTATTTTTGTGGAGAGCTGTGGGTGTCTAAATTTCATACCTTTTAAAAGGCGAAATAGGATCTCTAAAGGGAATAAATATAGATATTTAATTTTTCCTTGGGAAATATCAATCACATAGCTGAAATGAAGGCCCCAAATGTGCAAAATGCAAAGAAGAGGAATGGATGATGAGTGACAGTGTGGATAATTATATCATCCCAACAGGTCGGTGAGCATCAGTATGGCTCAACATGGGCTTCAAATCTCAGTTTGATGATCAACTGGCTGTGTGTCCTTGGACAAAGCACTTAACTACTCCTGCCTCATTTTCCCCATCTAAAAATAGGGATAATATGTGAGGATAAAATAGTGTCTTTACAGCTTTTAGAATAGCACAGAACACATTGTAAATGCTCAATAAACCCTAGTGATTAATTGCTATCACATAACCTAGCTTTCTGAGAGATTTTCAAGAAACCACTAAAATGTAACCATTCTGGTTGGTCGACCCAGTTACTATTCCCACCCACCATTCTTGCTCCCCAGAGACATTCTCCAGGTAGCCCTCCATATCCCCAGGTTAAAAAGTTGCACAGCTTTGGGCTTGCCTAATTGTGGTCTCAGAGTCGATCCCATGTGGTTATTTTATTCCCTTTGTGAGATTCTTGGGGTGACATGCGAGCTGCCACTCTGGGAGTATTTGTACTTCTTCAAATACCACCCTTCCTGCTCAGGACTTTTTTACTTTGACTGTTCCTTATTCCCTTACCTGAAGGTCTACCAGAGCGTGGCTACATAAGAGCTTCTGAGTCCATGTTCACTGACTGATTGGCTGGCAAGCTATGATTAAGAAAAATTAAGGCAATATCAGCATTAGGTGAAACTTTGAGAGTAACTCTAAAGATCAAGAACAGTGAGGAATGCCTAGAAGGAGGCTACGTGGCTCCAAAATAAGTTTTCATTAGAATCAGATTGTGTCTGTATGTTCTTGGTGGCGCCAGTGGAGACACAAGAGACGGGGGTCGGGGTAGAGGTAGGAGGAGTAGGGCGTGGGGAGGGGGTGCATAGTCCCTGGGTTGGGAAGTTCTTCTGGAGTAGGAAATGACAACTCTCTCCAGTATTCTTGCCTGGAAAATTCCATAGACAGAGGGAGGAACCTGGCAGGCCAAAATCCATGGGGATGCAGAGTCAGACATGACTGAGTATGCACGTGTTCACAATGGTTTTTTTTTTTTTTAATTTATTTATTTGGCTGCACTGGGTCTTAGTTGTGGCACATGGGAACTTTGATCTTCATTGCAGGATTGGGATTTTTAGTTGTGGAATATGAGCTCTTAGGTGCAGCGTATGGGATCTAGTTCCCTGACCAGGAGTTGAACCCAGGCCCCCTGCATTGGGAGTGTGGAGTCTTAGCCACTGGACCGCCAGGGAAGTACCTCAGTGTTCTTTATGTATGAGTGTGCCTTAGGCTACAGGTATCCACAGCATCAAAATTCAGACTAAACCATGAGGCCACTCTATAAAGATCTGGTTATGAGAGGAGTCTTCTGTCTAGTTCATAACATACCCCATCTCAAAGTTCTCTATTCTTTGGCAGATGTTTTTATTTGGCTGATTAGTTTTATAGCGAATAGGAATGAGACCCTTAATTTGACTCCATAGTAGTCACAATGAGCTTATTGGAACATCCAATGGCATGCTCACTTTATTTGAATGGAAATTAAAAGTTAACAACAACAAAAAAGTTTAGGAAAATTAGGGGGGCAGGGATCACATGACAGAGGGTAATTTATTTACCATCACCATGACAGTCAGGGCAGAATCTAGTTCCCAGAGAGTGGGCCTTCACCATGGACCGGCACAGCTATTTGAAAATAGTCAATTCTCTTGCTCTTAAAGGTAATTCTCTAGGAAGTGAGCAACTCAGGGCCCAGATGGAGTAACCAGTAAAGGACTCCTGTTGGATGCTCTGTTAATGGAGCTCTTCTAAGCATGGTAAAAGAGGCTATCCTATGAATATAGAATGCTGGAAATTCAGAGACTATTACAAATGGAATCAGCATAATTTTATGTTGGAGCTTGTCTCTCTGGCTCTCAGCTAGGATTCAAAACCTGATTTGTAGTTTCTCACTGAGAATCTCTGCCTACAAGCAAACAACTTCTTTTCTAGGTTCCTAAAGCAGGAGATTTAGATGGAGCCAAGGAGGGGACTGAAAGGAACTCTTTGGTTGCAATCAAGAGAACTTCAGTTTCAGTTAGATTAAACAAAAATGCCTCTCCATTGACTCATGTTACCTGGAGGTCAGGCATTGCTGGATCCAAGACCTCAGTGATGAGGTCTGTTCTGTCCCTCTCTGTCTTTTGATTTTGTGCATTTCTTCTTCTCTCTGTGTATCAGTCTTTTTCTTTCCTGCTGTGAGAAATTCTCACCATGGGGAGATAAAGAAGTCTACTAGCAACCAAGTTGTATCTCATGGACCAGTCTGAATGGTCAGGGCCAAATGATACCATAATTGGCCCAGTCTGAGTCACATGTTCAGCTCTGTGACCAAAAGTGGAGTGATTTACTATGATTGAAAATTCTACTAAAATTTGCTCGAAATGAGCAAGGAAATGGGGTGCTTTTCCAAGGAAGGAGGAGGAAGAGAGACAAATACCAAGCAGATCAAAACAACGATTCCAATGGCCACTCAGATTGTTTTGCTAACTTGGCAGCTTATCCATAGACTTGGATGCCAAAATCTGTGCGTCTGACTCAGTGACCATATTGTATCTAGTTGTAGGCATTCAATGACACTAGCTACTTGTTTAGGCCAGCACAACTCAGTCTGTTGATTGCTTCTTCTCCACATGCATCCCCCTTCCCATTCTGATGAATATTTGAGTCAGTGAGGTGAGCTGATGAGGGAAGCGTGGTGCAGGTTGGCTTCCTTGTAGACATGTATGGGAATGCCTTTGGCTGACCATGGCACAAATTCTCCCAGAATGGAAAGTATTCTGGTCTGTGATAAGCTGTAAAGTTTGCAAGCTCCCTTGCCTTTGCATAGGCTGGTTTTGGTTCAGAATGTCATGCATTCCTTCAGTAATTATTTCTTGAATTCTACCATATGTTTGGCATGTTGATATGAGTCATTACATTACTCTTGCCCTATGGCAATTGCAATCTATTGAAGAGTATAGACAAACTCTGGGAGATAGTGAAGGACAGGGAAGCCTGGCATGCTGCAGTCCATGGGGTTGCAAAGAGTCAGACACATGGCTGAGTGACTGAACAACAACAAAGAGAGTATAGACACTAACCAAAGAATTACCCAGTTACCTTCTCAGTTTTGTTATCATATCAACTTTTGTCCCCTTACCCATACTCCAAACAGTAGCCAAACTGATGTTTTTAAGCAGATTATATCAAATTACATAATTTTCCCTGCTTAAAATCCTTCAATGACTTTTTTATTTCTCTGTAAATAAAATCTTTTTATTGTAATAATTTTTTTCAACTTTAGACATATAATTGGCATATAACGTTGTGTAAGTTTTAGGTGTACAAGGTGTTGATTTGATACATGTGTATTTCAAAATGACTAACACCATAATGTTAGTTAACATCTTCATCATACCACATAATCACCAGTTCTTTTCTGTGGTGAAAACATTTAAGATCTACTCTCCTTCAATACACTGTAATACAGTATTGTTAGCAACAATCACTGTGCTGTACATTAGATTCCTAGAACTTATTCATCTTGCACCTGTAAATCTGTACTCTTTGACCAACCCCTCTCCATATCCCTCACCCTCCAGCCCTTGGTAACCACCATTCTACTTTCTGTGTCTATGGGTTCCACTTTTTTAGATTCCACTTGTAAGATCATACAGTATTTATCTTCCTCTGTCTGACTTATTTCACTTAGAATAATGCCCATGTTGTAGTAATTGGTAGGGATTTCCCACCTTTTCATGGCTGAGTAATGTTCCATCACACACACACACACACACACACACACACACACTCCCCACATCTTCTTTATCCACTCCTCTGTTAATGAATACTTAGGTTGTTTTCATATCTTGGCTATTGTGAATAGTGCTGCTATGAGCAATGGAGCCCAGATATATTTTCAAGATCCTATTTACATTTCCTTTGTATACATGCCCAGAAGTAGAATTGCTGGATCATATGATAGTTCTATTTTTGATTTTTTGTGTTATTGCAAAAAATCATCCCTGAATTATCCACAGTGACTGCACTGATTTACATTTCCAACAGTACACAAGGGTTCCTTTTTCTTTGCAATTTTTGTTTTCTTTACATTTACATGTTTTGTTCCTTTTGTTACTCTTTGCCTTTTGGTGATAGCCTTTCAAAACAGGTGTGATGTGATACCTCATTGTGGTTTAGATTTGTGTTTCTGGGAGTAAAATCTGAACATTTTCTGTGTCCTTGAAAGCCCTCTGGGACCTGACTCCAGCCGAGCTCCCCACTTTCTGTGCCTTACTGTACTGGTAACACTGCCTCTCCGGTCCTCGCCCACTCCAACCCTTATCTGGGCCTGACACTTACCCTTCCCTTAGCTTTGCACATGATGAGTTCCTTGTCATCCTTCATATGTCAACTCAGATGTCACTTCCTAAGAGAAGTCTTCTCTAACCAGCCATATAAAGGAATTCCTTTCCTTATGGCATCTCCATCAATAGTCCCTTCACAGCAATAATCACAATTATCTCCAATTATCTTTTCTGTTCTCTTCCTTAGTGTCTTTTCCTTTCTAGAAGAATGAATTCAGGGACCATGTTGATCATATTCAGAACTTTATTTCTGATCTGAGCAATTGGTGAACTCTCATGTCTGCGAGGCAATCTCTTTTTTAAAACTTTTTTATTGGTTTTACAAAAAATTTTATAAACTTTTACAATGTTGTGTTAGTTTCCACTGTACAAAAAGTGAATCAGTGGTATATATATATATATCCTCTTTCTTGTATTTCCTTCGCTAACTATTAGAGAAATGAAAATCAAAACTATGATGAGGTACAACCTCACACTAGGCAGAATGGCCATCATCAAAAAAATCTACAAACAATAAATACTGGAGAGGGTGTGGAGAAAAGGGAACTGTCCTACAGGGTTGATGCGAACATAAATTGGAATAGCCACTATGGTGAACAGTATGGTGGTTCCTTAACTAAAAACGGAACTATCTTACGAGAAGATCTCTTTAACAGCCACCACCTTCTCCATGAAGCCTGCCTTGGGCAGAATTGATTTCTGCCTCCTCAGTGCCACCATGGTGCCTCATGCATACCTCAGTGACAGCACTTGCTAGGCTAGGCTATAATTGCTTCTCTCCATGCCTGGTTCCTCTGCTAGCATACAGCTCCATGAGATCAGGGACAAAGATTTGGCTCTGTATATCCAAGCCGAACAGTGGTCCCCGGCACATAGCAGGGACTTGGCTGCTTAGTGATGGAATGATAGCAACTCCAATTAATCAGCAATCTGTATCTGTGTGTTTGTGTATTCATCAGGGAAGGGAGGGGTGGAGAAAAGACCAACTTTCTTTCAGCGTTATTTGTATATTGACAGGGTAGGAGTGAAGGAAAAGCTTTATGAACAGACAACAGGAAACAAGCAAACTTACAAAGAAAAAAACCCTATTGTCGAGTATTTTCAATTCAATTAATAGCCTCTGGTGGGTTTAAAAAAGGAGAAAAGTACTAGGGAAGAACCAGAAGACAGGTACTTGACAGTACTCTTTAATGCTTTTCCTGTTCCTTGATGCATTGTCTTCTTGTGGAAGTATCAATATTGTGTGCAGACAAGGGGAAAAGCATCATCTTCAAACTGTAATGAATCTCAAATGAAAACAAGCCACACAGTTGGCCAACACTGCTTTAAAATTGCACATCAAGAACACTCCCAGTGACAAACACTTTCAAGGCAAACAAACCAAACAGAAATTAAAAAATCTCTGTGGGGTATAAATATGTAATTACACTCACACAGGGAGCATTTTATCAGGTAAACCATCCCACTTTGTTAATTGAAATGCTCCAGCACTGGGCTTTTTTGACAAAGCGTCTGAATATATATGGGTAGGGAGTAGACCTGCTGCTTCCCCCGGCTCTTCCTAGCTGGGGTTAACCGCCTCAAAGCCATTTTCCCATGCAGCTGGGAGGTCAGTTCTTAAGCCTTCCTTTTGTTTGTTGGCTTCTGTTTCCATCTAGCTGAATGTCACCAGGATGCAAACTGGTGTGGAATTCTAAATATCTATCTGGCAACACAGCTATTTTCAAAATCAAGACTAATATTTTACTTTTATATGGCTCATTGGAAATGCATAGATAAGTAATCCTCTGTGGTAATTTAGAAATGTTAAAACAAACCAAAAAGAGAGGTTCCAGGATTATATGTTAGTCTGGTGAAGAATATTGAGCTAGAATCCCTGCTCCTGTGTTCTGCTTCAGGCTCTGCTCCAACTATGTATGTGGCCATAGCCCATCAAGACACTGCCACCTCAGTTTTCTCAGTTTTGGTTTATGGTTGTTAAAAATTACTTTCTACTCCAGCAAGGCCTATGATTCATTATCTAATAATATTGCCTTATCTTGAGGTTTGCTTTGGTTGTTTTTGAGCGCTTGGATTATTAACTCAATAAAAATCTTTCTAAGTGTTAGGAAGTCACTCAAATGAAGCTCCATCTCCTTCTTCTGGCGTATCTGGTGCTCTGGCCTTTCTTTAGCCCCCGGCTTGGCCAGTGCTATGCTACAAGCATCAGAGGCAGCTGCAAAGTGACTGGGTGACCTCAATGTCCGCCCTGTGAACATGCTGCTGAGGTCATCTGCAGAGGGAGAGACACAGGGTGTTGTCTGGGAGTGGCTGGAGTAGATATCCATGTCCCAACACATAGATTTTATAGCACTGCTGGAACCTCTCTGGATTTTCCAGTTCCCACGCGTAATGTACTAATTTTCCAGGCATGCTGTAACAAATCACCACAAGGTTGGTGGCATAAAGCCACAGAAATTTATTCTCTCACAGTTCTGGAGGCCAGAGATCTGAAATCAAGGAGCCTTCCTTTGAAGGTTCTAGGGAGAGTCCGCCCCTAGTCTTTTCCAGCTTCTGCTAGCCCCAGTTATTTTGGTTTACAGCTGTTATCATTCCAGTCCCTGCCGTCACCCTCCCCATTACACTGCCTCTCCTGTCTCTCTGTATCTTTTCATTTTTGGTCTCTTATGAGAACACTTGTCGTTAGATTTAGAGTCCACCCTGGTAATCCAGGATCATCTCATCTCTATATCTTTAACTTAATTACATCTGCATAGATCCTTTTTCCAAATAAGGTAACATTTATAGGTTCTGGGGATTTGGATGTGGGCATATCTGTTTAGGGCCACCAGTCAACCTTCAGTTCAGTTCAGTTCAGTCACTCAGTCGTGTCTGACTCTTTGCGACCCCATGGATTGCAGCACATCAGGCTTCCCTGTCCATCAGCAACTCTCAGAGCTTGCTTAAACTCATGTCCGTCGAGTTGGTGATGCTATCCAACCATCTCATCCTCTGTTGTCCCCTTCTCCTCCTGCCTTCATTCTTTCCCAGCATCAGGGTCTACTACACATTAATCTCTGTCCCAAGATTTCTAAATCAGTGACATACAAAGTCTGAGTCTAGTGATTAAATGTGTTCATAAATGATTAACATATGATTCATCCCTAAAGCACCTTAGCCTGTAATTTATTTGTGAGGAACTGCTGGGAAAAGCAGGAGTAAGACATGAATGCTTTTTGGACTTAATAAAGATAAGAGGAGAAGACAGGCATTGGGTCTGGTATTGAGCACTTCATGATCTCCACAAGGTACCAAGGGGCCACAAGGTGTATAGAGTTGGCACTACCCTTGAGCAGCTCACAGAATGAAATAGAATGAAAAGGCAAGGGAAGCAGGGACATGGAGAAAAAGGAAAGTGAGGTATGGTTCCTCATGAGATAGGCTAGCAGTTAGGTTTTTCTCCAGCTCTCAAATATTTCTTCTGAAACATACTTTGGAATTGCACTAACTTTTCACAGGAAGACAGTGAGGAGAGAGGCAACTAGAGCATATGTTCTCTGAAGTTGACCTGATCAGATCCTTTCACAGTGGAGTTACCTGAGAAGTGGAATCTGGAATGAAAATTAGCAGGCAGGACATTTATTAGGAGAGCTCTTGGGATTAACAACTGAGGAAGGGAAGGGCAAGGGTTATGCAGAGGGTGAAGCTGAGCTGTGATACAGACTCAACTGAGGTCTCAGTTCGCCTCCAGGGAGCTCCAGAGCAAGGTGACCCTGGATGGGCACAGGGCCTTCAGACCCATGATACATGCTGCCCGGTAAAGCTCTCTTCAGCCAGAATATTCCCAGAGAGGCCGCGGTGCCTCAGCCTCTGGGGGACTCATTTTTTCAGTCCTGGAGGAGGACGTGGACTGGCGTGTCACGGCGTCTACTAGAGATCCTCGTTCAAGTTTCACCATCCCCAAACTCCATGGCGCCATTCCACAAGTTTTGCAAATTTTTAAAGATAAATCTTACCCGAAAGGTTGGCTGGCGCTATCCACAAAAATTCTTTTGTCTGGTGACGTTTGTAAGCTCGTTACTGGAGAAGAGAGCAGGACCAGGCTGTAGAACAGAGCTGTGATCCGCTAAAGGGATTCGAGGGAAAAAGAGGCTCGGCCTCAAATGTCTCAGTGCTCATGTGTGAGGCCAGGCTGGCTCTGCTGTGCCAGAAGACGGGACCTACTTCTGGGCGGCTCCACGGCAGTACTCTCTGCTTTCTTTGTGTGTGTGTCTCTCTCTTGATAAATGGGGCATGTGATTGATAAATGTCCTCAGCCTGCAGAGTAGGAGGGGAATTCTGATAAGTTCTGTCTCTATGTCACAAAGTAGTGGAAAGAACATGGGGTGTGAGGTCAGGTGGATGCTTAGTAACTCTGACCTCATCCTTTTCATCCACGCCCTCTTATCTCTGTTTTCTGAGAGTGGCTTCTCCTGCTCCTCCCAGCTTCCCAGGGTAATCCCTGAGGCCTGCAAGTTTTGTATTTTGCAACATAGCTGTCTTCAGAGTCTGCACTCTTCCTGGACAATCTTTGTCAGCCAGACTGCCTGGGTCCTGCACCCATGGCCTCATCTCCTGGTTCTGCCATTCATACAGAGTGATCACAGGCAAATAGGCTCACCCCTCTGACACAGCTCCTTCTTGTAAAGTAGTGACAATAATAGTTGTATTCTATACATGAGTGTGTATATATATATATATATATATATATATATATACTTACAAACTTATATATTAATAGATGTTAATATATTGTCAGACACCTAGCACAATTCTTGGCTCAAAGTAAGTGCCCCATGTTAGCCATTGCTAATGTCATTGTTTCATTTTCACAGTTATCAAGTTGTCCTTAGGTGCCGTCCTTCGTGAGGCTGACGAGGTCCCTGTTCCCTCATCTTTTCTCGCCTTTGTCCTTACCCCTCCTGGGCTAGCTTTTCTACCCTCCTTGGTGGAGACTCCCTCAGCTTCCCCAATGTGCAGCTCTCCTCCCCGCCTCTGCGCTCCTCTCGGACTCTCCTCCCGGATCCCAGAGTTTCTTTCCTGTGTGGTGTCATTAGCCATCATGCCGCATGTGCATTTTATGCTCTCTCCAGGATCAAGGAACATGATCATTGTTAGACTGGAAGGGAGATCAAACACTGACCATGATGAGCTGAAATGCATGACATTGAGGCGACTCTAAAGAACAGGTAGCTGTGTGCAGTGATGAAGGTCTCCCAGCCTGGATGAATTAGGTACCAAGAGCTCTGCTCTCTGGATCACGCCCTTGCTTGCTTTGTTGTACCCCCCACCTCCTGGACAGAATTTCCCAGAGACTTTCTGTTGTTTCCTTCTTTCTCTTCCTCTTACTCCAGGTCCCTTTCTTCACCGCCGCCTCCCCACTTCCTTCATTCTTTCATTCAGATATTTATTGAGTGACTTCCAGGACAGAGCACTGAAGCCCATTGGTGAGCAGGATGAGTGATACACTTCACAGTTCAACGGGGAAGACTAAGTGCTAGGAAATGGGCTTTGAAAGGAGATTTGGGGAGGTGTGGGAGTCCAGGGCTGGGACACTTGCTGCTCCTTCTAGATTAGTTTTCTCTGAAATATCCTTTGGCCTGTATGCAGAAAATAACAAACGAGGTAAACTGGAGTCATAGCAGGTGGAGGGAAAAAGGAACTTCTCCAGGACTCTTCCTGCATTCTGTTTTCCTATTTTTTGACCTTTCTTCCACCACTTTTAGCTACTTGGTATCTGCCTTTGGCTCACTCAACAAATACCCATTAAATGACTGTTGCATGTCAGGTCCTGCATGAAGAGCAGGGAATAGATCAGAGAATAAGACACAGTCCATTCCCTGCCCTCATGTAGCTGACGGTTCTATCCTAGGCCTTGGGGCCAGACCTTAATTGAGTGATTTATAGGACAGTATGTGAGCTGCAAACATTTCACACATGTTAAGTAATTTAATCCTTGAACTAGCCCTATGGCTAAGTACCATTATTGTCCTCATTTTTATAGATAAAAGAGGCACAAAGAGATCCAGTCATTTGCTCAAGGTCCTGCAGTTAGCTCGAATCTGGACTCCACCATTGTATAAGTTATGTGACCTTGGCCACCTCACTTAATCTTCGCGTGCGTGCTAAGTCACTTCAGTCATGTCTGACTCTTTGCGACCCCATGGACTGTAGCCTGCCAGGCTCCTCTGTCCATGGGATTCTCCGGGCAAGAATACTGGAGTGGGTTGCTGTGCCCCACTCCAGGGGAATCTTCCCAACCCAGGGATCGAACCCACGTCTCCTGTGGCTTCTGTAGTACAGGTGAATTCTTTACTGCTCAGCCACCGGGGAAGCCCACTTAATCTTTACAATAACATAATAAAGTAGGGATTAATTTTATTATCCACATGTTATAGGTGAGAAAACCGAGGCACAAGAAGATTGTTCATTAATTCATCTAGAATGCTTAGCACGGGACCTAGCAATGGCTGCTATTTTTATGATTATTGAGGAAAAAAAGTGGGATAAATGGAGCAGTTACAGAAATCCGGAGAGGAGCAAGGGCAGTTCCAAATTTTCATAATTGTATTATCTGCCACTGTAACCTGGTGAGCTGACGTAGGTCCTTGGTAAGACTGACTTTTGGCTGGAAGAATTATTCATGAGTCACTGAAAAGGTACTGTTGAGCTCTTTTGCTCTTTCTTTCATGGCATTAGGACTGTTAGTGAGACAGGACTTGACAGCAGCATATGAAGGCGAAATGTAGAGATTTTGACTGACAGTGGGCATCATGTACTTGTCTGTTCAGGTTGCCATATCACAATACCACAGACTGGGTGGCTTAAATGACAGACACTTATTTTTCTCACAGTTCTGAAAGTTGGAAGTCCATAATCAACGTGCCAGCAAACTCAGTTTCTGTGAGAACTTTCTTCCTGGCTTGCATGTGGCCACCTTCTTATTGCATCCTCACAGTGCCTTTCCTCTGCGGTACGGAAAGAGAGCAAGATTGAGAGAAAGAAATAGAGATGGTCTGTCTTCCTCTTCTCATAAAGACATCAGTCCTATCACATGAGGGCCCAACCCCTGTAAATATGTCCTCAAATATCGTTACACTGGCGGGTAAAGGTTTCAGAATATGAATTTTGGAGGGACTCAATTCTGTCCATATCATGCAACTTTAGTTATCAGTGTGACACAGCTACAGGAAACAATAACCTATATGTTACATTAACAGAAGGAGTGTGCATATGCTAAGTCGCTTCAGTAATGTGCGACTCGGTGAAACCCTATGAACTATAGCCTGCCAGGCTCCTTTGTCCATGGAATTCTCCAAGCAAGAATCCTGGAATGGGCTGCCATTTCCTTCTCCCAACCCAGGAGATCTTCCTAACCCAGGGATTGAACCCGTGTCTCTTATGTCTCCTGCTTTGGCAGGCGGGTTCTTTACCACTAGCGCCACCTGAGAAGCCAATAGAAGATGCATGCTCCCAAATGCTCCGTTTCGTCTCATTTGGTTAAGGGTGCCTCGCTTTAAGATGGAGAGGGAAAACAAGCATTTATTAAGCATATACTGCATTTGATATCGTATTTAGATCTTATGACAACCTTTTAAGTTGCTGCTATTATGGTTCCCACTTGAAAAAATTGATGAGCAACATGTTACTGAAAGTGACACTGGTTACGGTACCAAGGTAAGCCAACTAAGGGAGTGGGGAAGCTGGGGTTTGAACCTGAAAGAGAGCTATTGGAACAAGGGGTCTTAAAAGAAGAAACTGTGAGACAGGTGGAAGATACTATGGATGATTATCCTGGGAAAAACAAATTTCAGTAGATTACCCCTTCAATATGATTCCAGAGGACAGTACACAAATAAATTGGTGGAAATTATAAGGAAGAAGGCTAGGATTTAATATATGTATAAAGCAATTTTAGCTACAATTTTCCAAAATAGAATAAGTTATTTAGGAGCTGCTAATTAAAGCTAGAAAACTCTTGTGGGAGGCAGACGGATTGGAATGAAGTTTGGATTCTATATTTTCCATTATTCCAAGGTTAGGGGAAGTTTCTGTTATCACAGAAGGAATTCCACAAGAGCAGGTTTGGTGGTACATGAAAGTCTAAATACTTTAACCTTTGGCAGTAGAGTAGTTCAAGAAATTTATCTGATGCATAATTATTGCTAATTGGTTTCTAAATATTTTATATATAAAATGCAGTCAATTCAATAGGAATCTATTTGAATTAAGATATTAGAATTAAAAAAAATGAGAGCCATTTCTCTTTATGACAGCTGGCAACCATCTCCCAAGAATGCCCTTGTAATTACATTTAGAGTTGCTTATCTGGGGCACATCAAAGAATTAGTTGCAAGTGGTCATTGCACTAATGAAATGCTTATCTTCTGCAGCTCATCAAGCTGAAGAGCTTTTAGGAATGTCTGATATTTAGACTCTTCTTCCATTATTAATTAATTGAATGGCCATCAGTGCTCCCAGCTTTATGAAATGAAGCAAGACCTAGATTAATTCTGTTTCTATACAGTAAATATCTTTGAATGCTAACAATTTTCAACATGATCATAAAACAGATCCAAGTTAGATGCATCAAAGAATGGCGCCCCTCCCTTCAGAGATGCCTATTTTATAAATGGTAAAAGCAATTTATTTTTACCATTTATAAATGGTAAAAGCAATCCCTTTGTTTTCTTAGGGAGTCTGAAATTAAATTTACATCATTACCTTTAAAATAAATATCTCCTATAAATCTGAAACATACCAGTAATCAGGTCAAGCAGCTCAACGGACAAAAATCTAACATCTCTCCAGGTCTCCTGGCTGCCTGCAATGCAGGAAACTCAGCCTCAATCCCTGGGTTGGGATTGATCCCCTGGAGAAGAGAATGGCTACCCACTCAAATATTCTTGCCTGGAGAATCCCTTGGATTGAGGAGCCTGGCAGGCTACTCTCCATGGGATCACCGAGAGTTGGACACAACTGAGCGACTTTTACTTTTACTTTCATAGAAACTTCAGCCAAAACATTATTTGTCTTTAATATAAAGAAAAAAAACACTGCCTTTAATAAGAAAGATCACAGCAAACTTTTCCAGCTGGAGATCACTAGCAAATAAAATATAATTTTCAACTGAAATGGAAGATGGTTGGACAACTAAAAGATAATTGGATGACCCAAAACTTTAAATTTTTCACAGGAAATTTTGGTTTTATTAAGCCTTTCAGTGTGTCTGGGACCTTGAGAACCAACTTTTGTGCCCTTAGTTCTTTTCTATAATATGTTGGAAAACTCTTTTTTCAACCTGTATCTCAAGCCTCCTCCCCTTGCCCATCAGCCCATTTCTTTATGAAGAAAGCTGAAGCTTCAAACACCTTGTCTAGGAAAACACTGTGTGGATCACTCTGCATGGGAACTAATTATTTTAAGCCACTTTTGTTTGTTGTGTTGTGCCTGCTGGGGCGAGCCTCACTTCACAAGCAAGTTGCCACAGGCCAGCTTTTGCTTGGAACTCAGACACGTGTTGGCTCCACCATAACCCGAAGACTTAGTGAGGGGAGCACGTCTGTACGTTTAATGTTACCACCACCTTGCAAACCACACATGATGTCAGGTTTTGACAGTTTCCTTTGAAGAAGTTAACCTTTGAATGAACTTAAAGGGAAAAATTTATACCTAACTGAGTAACCTGACGCTGACTAGAGTGGTGAGCATATCATTGACATGTGAATAACTTGGGTGATGCTGGAGGGCTCTATGTTTTACTCTCAGAAACTCTCAGGTTAGGTCAAGTGTACAGGCTGATTACTTCCTGGTCAGGAGGCAGTGAAACCTGATATACAAATACACCTGCAATTTGATAGACTCTGGGCAAAATCTTTACAAGCAAATTGCTTCTTCAGAACTGTTGCGGGAAATGGCTTTTATCTATTTTTCTTTTGGGATGGTGGGCTGTGTGAGAAATCACTAATCATAGTATTCTCCTTGGGCAGCCTGTGGACCAAGTCGATAAAGTAAGCAGTTGTATTGCCACTTTTGAGGGGCTCTGGAATTTCCTTTATGTTCCCAGCTCCCCCCAAACATATCCCTTGCTGATTCTGTGAGGGCCTGAAATATTTTGACTTATGACTCTCAGGGTTAGAAGGAAACTTCTATCCTGATACGTAGGTAGAAAGTGATGTACTGACATGAAGGCATTTCAGTGAAGTGACCTCCTCTACAACAGCTTCACTAAGTTCCCCATATTTCTTATTCTGTAATTATTATCCGGAAGAAGAATCATGTCCAAAAATGCCAAATATTCAGAGCAATTGTTGGTACTGTCCCTGAATTTGCCCATGGCAGCCATTATCAATCAATCAATCTTGATCCTCTTTCCAGTGGAACCCAGACCCAGTGCTTCAGAATTCTAAGACAAGTCTCTGTGCAGCCATTATCCATCCTTTGGGGTTGGGGGAAGAGACGAGATCTGTTTTCTACTGTTTTTAGAATGAATCCTTCACCTGCATCTGTTTTTCAGCATGTATTTAGTAGGCCTAGAGAGAAGGGTCGGAGGACATGTGGATTTTCCTTAAGCATTTTTTTTTTTGATGAAAATTTTTGTTTCTCATACCCATAGACTTAGAGATGAACTTATGGTTACTGGCGGGGAGGGGAAAGGGGAAAAAGACAGATTGGGAGTTTGGGATTGACATGTACACACTGCTATATATAAAATAAATAACCAATAAGGGCCTACTCTATAGCATGGGGAACTCTGCTCAATATTCTGTAATAACATAAATGGGAAAAGAATTTGCAAAAGAATAGATACATGTATATATATATAACTGAATCACTTTGCTATACACCTGAAACTAATACAACATGGTTAATTGATTGTGTTGTTCAGTCACTCAGTCATGTCCAACTCTTTGTGACCCCATGGACTTCAGCACACCAGGTTTCCCTGTCTTCACTATCTCCTGGAATTTGCTCGAACTCATGTCCATTGAATCGGTGATGCCATCCAACCATCTCATCCTCTGTCATCTCCTTCTTCTCCTGCCCTCGATTTTTCCCAGCATCAGGGTCTTTTCCAATGAGTTGGCTCTTCACATCAGGTGGCCAAAGTACTGGAGCTGCAGCTTCAGCATACTCCAGTATGAAATAAAAATTAAAATAATGTTTTGTTTCTTTTTTCTATAGTCGTTATCATAATAATGCCAGTTTTGTGTTCTATTTTTTATTTATTATGAAAAATATATTTTCATTTTATTATAAACACTTGAATGAATGTGTAGATTTCATATAATTTATATTATTATTTTCATAACTATTTCCTCATGTTGAACGTTAGTTTCCTCTGGTACTTTGCTTTTTTTAATTCTAATTTTTTTTGTTTTTACTTTGTCTGGTCTTAGCTGCAGCTTGCAGACTTCTCTCTAGTTGTGGCACGCAGACTTAGTTGTCCTGGGGCATGTGGGATCTTAGTTCCCTGACCAGGGATCTCATGTCCCCTGCATTAGAAGGTGGATTCTTAATCACTGGACCACCAGGGAAGTCCCTCTGGTGCTTTGCTTTTATAAATAATATGATATGAATATAACAGAATTAATTTTTATTGTTAGGGATCTTGATATATTTGGAATTACTTCCTTAGGTTTTCAGAAGTGGATTATTGGGTCATGAGCATTTTAAAACATTTGATAGATTGCCCAGCTGCTTTCCAAAGGATTCTATCAATTTATACTCCCAAATATTGTTTCACCTACCCCCTGCCAATTTTGCATATATTTAAAAATTTATAAGGAACACTGTTCATAGTATTTAACTTGCTTCTCTAGGGTTCCTGGCATCTGCTTGGTGATACGGTGTGCTCATTACTCTGCCAGGCACGCTCTGTCTTCTGCTAGGCTGTCAAGGTTGCCCAGGTCTTCACTATATTTATAGCTCTCCCCAAGTTCCCTAGGTATTGGCCTGTGAATTCCCCTGTTGCATCAGCCAGAGACTACAGTTCTCTTGGCAATATTTATAATTAAGAGCTTGGTTCTCCACCTCCAACCTCCTCCATTCTAACCCCTAACAGTGAGAACAACAACAACGTGGCTGTTACTATTGCTGTTATTGGGCACTAGTTAGGTACTGGACATGGATCTAAGCACTCCACATGTAACATTTTCCTTGAGTCCTCACTGCAATCCACTAAGGTGGGTGTTATCATCCCCAATTTACAAATGAGTAGTTAGTTGAAATTTAGCAAGCTTAGTAACTTCCACAAGCACACTCAAGTGCTAAGTAGAGTAGCTGAGATTTGAGTGGAGGCTGTATCTTATTTCCCATCCCAGGTTCTTAACAATTCTGTGTAATGCCTCAAAGTATGCCCATCTCTCGGCTCAGTCCATTCTTTGGTTCTAGAACTAATCTAGTCCTAAGTCAAGGGAAATGAAGGAACTCTAGCCCAACCCCTGAAGTCACTCTTCTGCCCTACCAGCTCTTATATTGTACTTGATTAACCCTGAGTGGACTTCTGCCTGGTGACAGAGCTGAAAAGTCATCAGGAAGACTAGGGCTAAGGAAAACATTCAGTAAAAAGAACCTTTGAAAACACTGAAAGAAGGTTATCTTGGGGTGATGATACGTTCTAGATGTTCCCTCCCCTGATTGGTAAAATCTAACCACACTTCAGCTTCTGCTTCTACCTTTTTTCTTTTCTATTTCTCAACATGCAGGATCTCATTTCCCAAACTAGGGATCAAATCCATGTCCCCTATAGTGGAAGCGTGGTGTTTTAACCACTGGACTGCCTCTTGTGACAAAATCTCACTTGGTTTTCAATTCCATTGACTGTGCTCTTGACTCATTTTCTCATGACTGATTCCTGGTCTTGATAAATTTCCCATTAGCTTAGCTTCCGTAAGATTGGCAAAGGAATACTGTAGTAACTCCTGGCTATCCTACATTGGCAGGAAAGGAAGGATTCCAGTAGAAATGATCTTGAGAGGTTTAGAATAGGGGATGAAATATAAGGCTAAATTCACTGATGGAGATATTTTCATCCTGTCACTGAGGACTTAATATTATGCCAAGTACTTGCCCATCAGCTGACTATATCCCCTGGAAGGGTCCGGAAGACACTGTCTTTGTTTTAGTAATAAATTTGCCGGTGAGGAGGCACTGTAACTTTTTTTTTTTTACTGTTCTGCATCTTCGTTGCTTCGAGGGGTTTTCTCTAGTTGCAGCAAACAGGGGCTACTCTTCAGTTGCAGTGCACGGATTCTCATTGCCGTGGCTTCTCTTGCTGTGGTTCATGAGCTCTAGAGCATGCAAGTTTGAGTAGTTGCAGCTCCTGGGCCCTAGAGCACTGGCTCAGTAGTTGTGGTACACAGGCTTAGTTGTTCCAAAGCATGTGGGATCCTCCTGGACCAGGGATCAGACCCACATCGCCTGAATTGGCAGGCAGATGCTTTACCACTGAGCCACCAGGGAAGCCCCAGCGCTCTCCTTTTTGATAAATTTGTTGGTGGCTGTATTGTAGAGGTATGTTGAGACTCAGAGAGGAGAATTCAGCCTTGGAATTTAGTTCCCTACTATCAATAGGGATAAGGAATAGGGAATAGCAGAGATCTGATAGAAACTGTTAATAATATGTAGTGGATACTGTGGAGCTCTGCTTAGATCCCTTTCTCAAGGCCAGTGCATCTGGCTGCTGGGAATATTGATGGGTAACATATCACAGATGTCTATCGCCAAGACATGCCTCACCCAAGGTTATGACCTTTCCCCAGTGGCCTCTGACTAATAACAGAAGATGTGGAGGTACAAATGCCTGGCCCCCTTGCCTTGATTTTTGACAAGTCTCAAGGTCTGTCCTGGTTCTAGAGCTCTCTGTTGAATCAGTGACAATTGTACTGGGGATCAGCTTCATCCTCAGTCCCACCCTTTCCTTTCCCTTTCCCTCAGAAGTATCTCCTAAAAGTACTCCCCAATAAACCTTCTGCATGCAACTTTTCACTCAGATCATGTTTCCAGGGAACCCAGTTCAACACAGTTGGTACCACAAGTGTCCTGGGAATGAGACTGACTCTGAAATGGAAATTTGGTGCTGGATCACTCACAACCAGCTACCAACAATTCTATCACTGAGAGCAGGTGGAATGTGATTAGCCCCTATCATTCTGTCACAAGGCAATTGTTAAAACTTTCACCAGTAGTAAACTGGGATGGCAGACCAGTGGAAGGGGATGTGCTGTCTGGTGCAATATCTCTATTGTGTAAAGGGTAAGAGAAACATTGGTCTATAAAAACAATGGGATTGTGTGGCTATTATTGAGTGCCACTGATCATTTGAAGAGAGAAAAAGTTAGATTCTAGTGACTGATAACCAATTCAAGGCAAAATATGAAAACTAGAGGACCTGATGGGTAGCACTTAAGTGTAGCCTAATGTCTTGCTGCCAAAGTGTAGACACATGAAGGACCAGACTCAGAATTCTAAAATAGTGGAGCTTCACACCAAGCTCAGCGTGGACCCTGCGGTTTGAGATGGGGCTATCTTGTTATCTTTGTTGTTCAGTCGCTAAGTCATGTCTGACTCTTTGCAATCCCATGGACTATAACATGCCAGGCTTCCTTGTCCTTCACTATCTCCTGGAGTTTGCTCAAACTCATGTCCTTTGAGTTGGTGATGCTATCTAACCATCTCATCCTCTGTCACCCCCTTCTCCCTCCCTCAATCTTTCCCAGCATCAGGGTCTTTTCCAATGACCTGGCTCTTCACGTTGAGTGGTCAAAGTATTGGAGCTTCAGTTTCAACATCAATCCTTCCAATGAATATTCAGGCTTGATTTCCTTTAGGATTGACTGGTTTGATCTCCTTGCTGTCCAAGGGACTCTCAAGAGTGTTCTCCAGCCCCACAGTTCAAAATCATCAATTCTTCAATGCTCAGCCTTCTTTTTGGTCCAACTAGGTATAAGTATTTGAAGACTTTGAACTTCAGAATTTCCTGAAGCCCCTGGGCCTGCAGAAGGGGGCCCTTCTCCTTGTCAGGATATAAGGGACCCCTTGAAGAGCATTCAGAAGATTCAAATAATGCAGTGCTGTAAAAGACATGGCCTCTCCCTCATGGCTCCCTCTCTGTATTACATCTCCTCTCCAAATAACCAGGCTGTTAACAAAGATCAAATCTCAGCAAAGCCTAGCTAGGAATGTGCTAGGCTGAGGAAGGAGATGAGACTAAACACAGAGGGAGTTATGGCCAGGAGAGTATGCTTAGGACTGGTACTGAATAAAAAGGGTAGAGCATAAAATTGAATAAGGAAGAGTTTAGGAGATGAGATTTAATAGACTATGAAGGATCCCAGAGATTGTGCTAATATAGTGCTAGGAATGCTCCTAGAAGCTTAGAAAAATTGATGGCCACACTAAGTGTAGAGAAAGGAGCATAACTACCATGGTAGGTAGTATAGGAAAGGATCAAAAGGCACAAAATGTGGGCATGCTAAAATGAATACACTACAATAAGTCTAAAAACTCTTACTAACCAAGGATGTACCTTCTGCAGGAAGGTAGGGGCCACCAGCATCATTGAGAAGCTCATTGGTAGCTTTCTTCTTCCTTAGCTCAGGTCAGGAATGGTGGTGGAGATGCTGCTACAGAATTGGGCTTTCTGAGAACAAAGGGGATTGTAGTCATTGCTCTTTAAACATCAGAAGCAAGGTAGGTGAAATTACCACAATCAATGGCAAAGTCAGAGTGGTACCAGGAGAGATCTGACTTGTAGGGAGCCATGAGATGGTAAATTGCCAGGAGCAGGAGGGCTGCTGCTACACAATGGGAGCAGGGAAGACTATGGCTTGTGTTCATTATATCCATTGGCGTGCCTCTTGGTTCTTCCATGTCCAATTTTAACAATAAATGAATAGGTATGGTAGCCATGACCTGAGAAGGGGATGGTCACCGAGGACTCAGGTCCCGTAGAGATGAGAGTCTGAATCACTCCACTAGGCAAGCCACCTAGACCAGCAGAAACTGAAAGAGTGGTAAAGGAGGAGGAATATTTGTCATGGCCTTCTAATTACACATGAATTGTCTATTGTGTGTGGAAGGAGAAGTGGCTTGATGGATATACATGGAATGTACGTGGACTCCTGATCAGTGGTAAATATCTTGACTGGTTAACAAGGGGATCTAGAAGAAACAGAACTGGAAGACTGGTGACAGAGTCTGGGGAAGGGGTGTGTAGAGACCCCGTAGGAGTTGAACAAATTGTATGTGCCTTCAAGTCTCACATGGATTATCTCTAAAAGAGGCTCTTAACCAAGTGAAGAGTTTGACCCATGTTGTGGGGCCAGACTCTCTCCTTAGCCATCCTGATGCTTGCTTGAGTGTGTGTGTGCTAAATCGCTTCAGTCATGTCGGACTCTTTGAGACCCTGTGGACCAGAGCCCACCAGGCTTCTCTGTCCATGGAATTCTCCAGACAAGTATACTGGAGTCTGTTGCCATTTCCTCCTCCAGGGGATCTTCCGGACCCAGGGATCGAATCTGCGTCTCTTAACTCTCGTGCACTGGCAGGTGGATTCTTTACCACTAGCACCACCTAATGACCAATAAATACAGTGATCATAGTAGAAGGGACTGAGCCTGTGTGACACTATACCATGGATCCCTCTAGGTGAGTCTGAACCAGCTCCTGCCCGCAGCAGAGATGGACACTGAGCCCTCTACTCGCCACCATTCCTCAGGGAAGCCAGCCAGCCACATAGTGGTAGGCCAACTACATCTAAACCCCTTACACCTGGAGGGGATAGCAGTTCATCGTTTCTAGTTTGCCTTGCCTGCTTACAGCACCTCCACTAATACTACCATCTGATCCATCGATATTATATCTCCCACAAATTGCCTCAGGTCAAGGGACCTGTTTTATGACAAAAAAGGGGGGGCTGTGAAAACAGTCTCATGACCAAAGCATTACCATGTGCTTCATTACATGGATTAGATGATTGAACAGCCTACTGAAGCCTTAGCCAAGGTGTTGGTTGTGGGGATAACATCTTGCATGGTTGGGGTGCTGTCTCCTGGGAAGTGGTATATGCATTAAACTACTGCCCAATGTATGGTACTCTGTCTCCTATATCTAGAATATGTGGGTCTATGAAGCCAAGATGAAAGTAAGGACATCACACTCAAAGACTCATTTGTGAAATCTGTGCTTTCTGTTACCATAAAATGTACATATTGTATGTATGTTTATATATGGGTGCATGCATGCACACATACACACATACTGAGTATGATGACCATGCTGTAAAGCATACATTCAAGACCCTAGAGATTGCAAACATGCCTTCCATTTAAAATAGTGTGTTACATTTATGCCAATTTAATCATTGTTAGTAAGAGGCCAATTATATTGTTCAAGAGTAAGATGTTTTGTGAGAAAATGACAAAAAGATACATGTAATCATTGCCATGCCAGTTTACCATCTGATATGATGTGCAATAATCCTTTTAGCAAGCTTAAGCTTTTACATATTAATGGCAGTATTGGAGAGCCAGAAGATGCCTTTTACAGCATCGCTGAGGTCCTTACAATAAAAAATGCCTTTGCTGCTTGGCCTGATTACTGGTATGTGCAGGGAGAATAATGCTGTTTCATGGGCTCTATCCTCCTCGCTACTGGGTCCTGGGGTGGTGTTTTTTTAAAGCAACGCTGTATAACTATTAATAATGAGGAGGGAAAAATTCATTTAGACGTTTGGCAACATCTTTGTGGCTCTCAGTATGGGTCTCATATAGAATAGATTTTCCCTGCAGAGAAACGCTGGCAACGCATTCTTCTTAAACATACGATTAACCAGCTGCCAGAGACAATAGAACATTTAAAACTCCTATTCCAATGACCAGGTTACCACCTATAAATCTCAGAGCTACTAAAATGTGTTTAAAAATGAGCTGCAGGGCACAAAAGCATGTTTCCTCAAATGTAAAACAAAGGGTTTGAGTTAGATTATGGCTTCAGTGATCCCATTCAGGACAGCAATACTAATAATACTTCCCCGTGTAAAGGCAAATAAAATAGCAAAGAAATGCAACCTGTTGACTAAGGGAAGTGGAGAAGAAATTCAAGAAAATAAATCAACAAGAAGTCCAAAGGAAAATGTTTTTCTTAGTTAAACAAGTGAGGCTACTCTCATCCTTTGTGAAAGATGAGCTAAGGAAAAATCAGAAGATACCTATTCTTGGGTATCTGCTGGACAAAACATCTGTCTTTTCTTTTGAGCTGGCAAATTATAGAGAAGACAGTCCAAACGTCCATCAAGAGTGAGTAGGATAACTAAATGTGGAAGTCTATTCAACAACAGTGAATAAAGAACAACACTGAGTAAAAGATAGCCATGAAAAAAAAATACATATTTCATGATTCCACTTGTTATAGTTCAGCAACAGGACAAATGGACTCTGATGTTTAGGATATAGACATAGATGGGGGAGTTGGAGGGGAGAAATAGGCAGTGAGCATCACAGAGCTCAGATGGGGATTCCCTCCGTGGGGAATGCTGGTTGGGGTTATGATTGAGGAAGGGTCCACAGGCCTGCTATTGAGCCTTTACACTCCTTTTCCTGACCTGAATGCTAGTCACATGCTTTTGCTTAATAATATTTGTGAAACCCTATCAATATAATTTATGCCCTTTTCTATATATACATTGTTTTACAAAACAGAAAATGCAGCAGAAAATAGACTTTAAACATTATATGCATTGCACAGAGTGATCTAATTTTTTAAAAACTTGAAAGTTCTTTTTTAAAAAATTTTACAATGCTGTGTTGGTTTCTGCCATACAACAACGTGAATCAGTCATAATTATACATACAACCTCTCTCTCCCTAGCCTCCTTCCCCTCCCATCATATCCCTCCAGGTCATCGATCACAGAGCACCAGACTGGGCTCCATGCGCTACACAGCAACTTCTCATCAGCTATCCATCTTACATCTGATAGTGTATATATGTTGATGCTGCTTTCTCCATTTGTCCCATTTTCTCCACAAGTCTTTTGTCTACACCTGGGTCTCCATTCCTTCTCTGCAAATAGAAGTTCATCAATACCATTTTTCTAGATCCCATATATATGTGTTAATATACTATATTTGTTTTTTTCTTTCTGACTCTTCACTCTATATAACAGGCTCTAGGTTCTTCTACCTCACTACAATGGACTCAATGCATTCCTTTTTATGGCTGAGAAATATTCCATTGTATATATGTACCACATCTTCTTTATCCATTCATCTGACAACGGACATCTAGGTTGCTTCCATGTCCTGGCTATTGTAAATAGTGTTGCTATGAACATTGGGGCACATGTGTTTTTTCAATTATGGTTTTCTCAGGGTATATGCCCAGTATCTCAGTGTTGCTAGATCATATGGTAGATTTATTCCTACACATGAAAAGATGCTCAACATCACTAATTATTAGAGAAATGTAAATCAAAATTACAATGAAGTATCACCTCACCCTAGTCAAAGTGGCCATCATCAAAAAATCTAGCATGTCCTTTTAAAAATTAAATGAATGGGACCTTACAAATAAAAGTGGAGTCTCCCCTGTGCACTTCTGAGTCCCATCCTCCTTCCTCTCTATTTGAAGCAACTACAACATGAACCTGGGGTGTATTTTCTCATTCCTTGTTTGTATAATCTTCTATATATGTGTTTCCCTTGTGAGGTTTTTAACTTTGCATTAATTCTTTGATTCATGTGTTATCCTGTCAACTTGCTTTTTGCACTTGACCTTGTTTATGAAATCCATCTGTGTTCATATGTATATATATATGAGGGGCTCTGCTTTCCCTTGCCTCAGTTTCATCATCAGCAAATATGATGATAATAATGGTATCCACCACACTGAGTGGTTACAGGGTAGAGATGAGTTAATATGTAGAAATCATCTGACATATAGTAAGGACCACACACATAATCTAGTTAATTAATTCATTGACTAATCTAATTACTTAATCTAATTTTACCTACTACTTACTCTGACATTATGTCTTCATCAATTGATCTATTTCATACTGGTAAACATGTAGGAATTTCCAATGTTTAGAATTATAAATAAGGCTGTAATAAATAACTGTGTGTGCTATGCTTAGTTGCTCAGTCATGTCCGACTCTTTGCGGCCCCATGGATTGTAGCCCTCCAGGCTCCTCTTTCCATGGGATTTCCCAGGCAAGAATACTGGAGTGGGTCACCATTTCTTATTCCAGGGGATCTTCCTGACCCAGGGATTGAACCTTCATCTCCTATGCCTCCTACATTGCAGGAGGATTCTTTACCCACTGAGCCATTGAGGAAGCCCAGACTTTCAGGGGCCAGTGTGTTTTCTGATTCTGACTTTGATAAGAATGGAAAAGAAGCCCCAGAACAGAGCAAGGCTTCACATCTTTGAAATTCAATGGCCATTATTAAAGCCTAGGGCTTTTGAAAATTTTTTTATTAATTAGCTTGTTTATTTTTGGCTACATGGGTCTTTGTTGCTGCCTGTGGGCTTTCTCTAGTTGGGGCAAGTGGGAGCTACTCTTCCTTGTGGTGCATGGGCTTCTCATAATACTGGCTTCTCTTGCTGCCGAGCACGGGCTCTAGGGCTCAGTATTTGTGACGCATGGGCTTAGTTGCCCTACGGCTTCTTCCTGGACAAGTGATCAGACCCATGTCCCTTGCACTGGCAGGTGGATACTTATCCACTGGACCACCAGGAAAGTCCCAAAGCCTAGGACTTTTAAGGATGAAACTCCAGGGCAGATGGTGGGGGGTAGGGGAAGGGGAATCACTAAAGTATACTGGCACTTAGTGTTAAATATTTTGCCCACTTTATCTCATTGGTACAGACAACCAATATTATTATTTCCATTTTTCAGATGAGAGAACCAAAGCTTGAATAGTTAAAGGACATGGTTAAGATCTCTCAGGCTGTAAGGAGAGGAGCTAGTACCCCAAAAAACTAATAGAAAATGGAAGAAACAAAGATCAATAAAACATGGGTTAACAGTTTGCCTCAGAGTGGGGAATAAAAAAAGGATAATTGAGTGCACCACAAAGGCCTATACCTGTAAAAATCCTATCCTACTTCAGTCGAAACCCAGAGAGAATTTTACCCTCCAGGTGACCACGTGCCTCATTCTGCATCTCTGCCCCACTCTGCCCTTTGAAAAGACCCAAATGGTGCTGGGAGCTTTGAAGTGGGGTGGCAAGGGGGAAAGAACTGGGGTGGGAAGAGTAGAAAGGGATATGCTACAAAGATGATTATTGAAAGTTGACAGCTGCCAAACACACTGTGTCCCTGGCAACACCTGTTGAGTCAGCCGCCGTGGTGGAGAGTCAGATGAAGAAAGACAGCTGTACACATGCCAACAGCAGCAGGATGCTGTGCTGGGCTCGTGCTCTGCCAGCAGAAGATGTGCCAAACTCGCTGGCCCAGATTCAAATGGCTGGGTGTCGACTCAGTTTGCCAGCAAATAAGCCCGGGGAATACATTTGCATTAACACCGCTCCCTGTTCCCACCTCCCCAGTCCTTCCCCCGCTCCACATAGAACACAGTTCCTCTTTCCAGAATGTCATCTTCAGCCTGCTTTTCAGAACCTGTATTTCAGTGGAACATGAGGTAAGCCAGATGCTGTCCTGAATTGCCTCGAAGGAAGCCAGCAACAGCAGTCAAGAGCAAGACAAAAAAAACCTCCATTTCAGGTTTTTGGCAGTTGGTTAGAAAAATGTGCTGGGTAATTTTAATTTTTTTTCCAAAAAGAAAGAATAGATGGGGTTTTACATTTTATCTCGTGCAAACATTATGCTCACCCACACCCTTCCTTTATTTGAGCACCTTGAAATTTGGGGGATTCTCAGATAAGCTGAAAGTGTTTCACAATTGCAGTGGGATGTTATAGGAAAGTTTGGTTCTGCCTACAAAATTGCTTCCTAAGATGGAGAAGTGTCAGATATGTCCAATTTCTTCTTATCTTTTCTTAAGACTCCAGGGGTACCCTTGAGGAATAAGAAGTCTCAGGTCTGGATGAGGGGGTTTTTCTCTTCACAGGCCACTGTGTGGTTTAGAGGCAAGATCTATCTATCTACCTATATATATTATAGCATAAATCATTTCAGCCACTTCATGTCAGCAGGCAGCAGAGGTGGTGAGAGAGATAAAGCCTTAAGGAAGAGAGAAGCTTTGTGGATTACTGTTTTTGATACCCTTTCTCCCAGAGGTCTTAATGAGTGACTAGACCTCGAGTGATAGAATTTACCCCCTCCTTCTTCTTTCTGACCTTCTAACATTGTGCATGCACATATGCATGCACACACACAAATACACACACACAGCACTCCTTGATAAAACTTTCACTTCATTTCAGTGTGGTCTTTGGAAGATCATTAACACTCTTGTGATCAGTAACATTTCTTTTTCTCTTGAAGATGATAAATCCTTCTTGAGTAGTTTCAGTTATAATAGTAATGTTAGAAATTTCCAGTTGAGTAATGTGTTTTGAGTCAAAAATTTATCTTAGGAATTTATTTCCCACATATACTTACATATGTACATAAAGGATATTGCTGCTGCTGCTGCTGCTGCTAAGTCGCTTCAGTCACGTCCGACTCTGTGGGACCCCATAGATGGCAGCCTACCAGGCTCCCCCACCCCCGGAATTCTCCAGGCAAGAACACTGGAGTGGGTTGCCATTTCTTTCTCCAATGCATTAAAATGAAAAGTGAAAGTGAAGTCGCTCAGTCGTGTCTGACTCTTCGCGACCCCATGGACTGCAGCCTACCAGGCTCCTCCGTCCATGGGATTTTCCAGGCAAGAGTACTGGAGTGGGGTGCCATTGCCATGTATTTACCATGGGGAGGGTCACATTCCGCCATCTTGTTGGCTGGTTCAAAGCAAGCATTGGTGATCTCTGCTACAGAAAGCTGTTCGTGGTGGGCTTTCTCAGCAGAGATGACAGGGACGTTATGTGGCCAGAGGGAAGTGGATGCGGGGATAGGGCACCAGGTTGGTGTGGAACTCTGTCAGATGCACATTCAGGGCTCCATCAAACGTCAGGGAGGCAGTGATGGGGGACACAATTTAACCTATCAACCTATTCAGGTTAGTATATTTTGGGCAGTCAATGTCGAGGTTTCTAGGACAGATGTCATTGATGGCCTCGTTGTCTACCATGAAGGCACAATCAGAGTGCTTCAGGGTGGTGTGGGTGGTGAGGATGGAGTTGTAGGGCTCAACTACAGCTCTTGAAAGTTGGGGGGCTGGGTAAATGGAGAACTCCAGCTTGGACTTCTTGCCATAATCTACAGAGAGACATTCCATCGGCAAGGAGGTGACCCAGAACCAGTTCCCCCACCAAAGCTGTGAAAAACCAAGAAGCCCTGAAGACCTGTGCACTGGTCAGCCAGTTCCCGAATTTGGTCCAGGATGAGGTCAATGATCTCCTTGCCAATGGTGCAGTGACCTCGGGCATAGTGCATACCTCATCAATGAGTGGGGATTCCAGGTCTACAAACACTGCCCTGGGCACATGCTTGCCAGCGTCTGTCTCACTGAAGAAGGTGTTGAAGGAGTCATCTCCTCCCCCAATAGTCTTGTCACCTGGCATCTGGCCATCGGGCTGAATGCCATGTTCCAGGCAGTAGAGCTCCCAGCAGGCATTGCCTATCGGAACACCAGCCTGGCCAACACGGATGGAGATGCATTCGCACATAGCTGCTGTTTTGTGGCTGCTGAGCAGATGGCGGAGAGGAGAAGAGATTGTTAACTTCTTACAGCATGACTCTTAGGCGGTTGATGTAAGAGAACCTGTGGCACATGGGCGTCAGCGGCTCCCTATATACAACTCGGTCCAAATGCTGAGTTTTTGAATTTTGAGAATATCTCTGCAACTGGACCATAAATTCCATGAGGGCAGGGACTTCTTCAATGTCATCAAAGAATGAGGAGTCCAGTCTTCTACACCAGATGATCTGTGTACTATGCAGCAAATGTGTGTTTATTACTGCCTGGTACCCTCTTACTTCTTCTTAACCTGTGAACACTCTCCAACTTACTCAGTTGGTTTACACTCAGGGAAAACAAACTGATTCACTAGTCTGAATAAACAGCATTCAATAGGAAGGTAAATCTGTTGCTACAAAAATAATATAAATTGCAAGTCAAAGCAAAATATTAAGTGGTTTTTGTTTTAGTCACTTTCCATGGTTCTTAAACCGAAACCTTTATCATCTGATTAAAATTATATTCATTATAAAGAAGTAATATTAACTGTTAAATGATATTATCTCAGGATAAATTGGATGGCTTCATATACTGTTAGGCATTTCTGTAAAGTGCATTCATTTCTCTTTTATTTGTATTCTGATAAATCCAGAGGGTTTTTAAGGGGTTCAGTGTGGTTTTAGAATAGACTTTGTTTGTATGGTTATTTTCAATTTGTGTGGTTTTGGTATTATCGTATTTGGTCATAATATATACAAGTTGTGCTCATGCTTAGTCGCTTCACTCAAGTCTGACTCTTTGTAACCCTTTGGACTGTAGCCCACCAGGCTCCTTTGTCCATGGGATTTTCCCAGCAAGAATACTGGAGTGGGTTGCCATGCCCTCCTCCAGGGGATCTTCCCAACCCAGGGATCGAACCTGTGTCTCCTGCATCACCTGCACTGCAGGCAGATTCTTTACTGCTGAGGCACTGGGGAAGCCTTATGTAAATTGTGCTGGGGTGTAATTAGAAATGATTGATGAGATTAATTGAATAAATATGTGTGAGAAAATGTAACAGTAAAAAGAAAAATTGTACTGGGGTTTAAAATCAAGAGGAGGAATTCTAGCTTCCCAGGTTGAAGTTGGTCAGATCTTGTGGCTATGTAACCCCACTTTTGACAGTAGATACCAAAGACACTCAGTGGATGGCACAGTCCAACTTCACTTGGGGCCTGTGCTACCCAGCTACGTGACTACCTAACCGTGGGTAAATTTCTTAACTTTTCCAATCCTCAATTTTTTCATCTATAAAATGAAGGTGATAGAGATCAAGAGGATTAAGTAAGATACTTAGTATTTTACCATGTCAAACACTTAGTAGAGCTGCAGGTCCATCTTAAGCATATGATAAATGTTAGCTGTTCTGATTAGCAGATGCTCCTCTAAGTTGTAGTTTGATTCCCAGAAAGGTCAGCTCTGCTCTTCAATTCCAACCCACTTCTCGGGCCACAGTCATGAAAGGTGTGCGTCACAGTAATGTTGGCTGCATTGGGTCAAGTCCCCATTTCTCTCTCCCTTCATTTAGGTGGGATAACCCACACAGCTCTGCATATGAATATGAGCCAGTGTCAAAGTAGGATCTTTGGAAGCACTTGTAAAATGTTAATCTTACAGTAGATTGTGTTTGAGTAGTGACAGGCTTTAACAGGAAACTCATTGTAATGTGCTGCAGTTCCAAGCCATGGGACTGTCTTAGGAGTCAGACCATTTTACACCAAGGGGCTTTGACACCTAATCTTTTAGGTGGTGCCTGAAGTAGATTTTCCTCCCTGAACCCTACTCTCAGATTTCTCTACTAAAATCTCCGTGATATTTTCACCTTGCTCCACATCTTGCTCATTTCCCAGAGAGGCTTATATTTGGCTAGGAGATCTGTCCAGTCCTCTCCCAGGGCAGCCAATGAAGCCGTGTGAACTGAAGCATTCACAGGTAGCCTTCAAATCAACAGGGCTAAGAAACTCTAGCACCACATCTTTGGTTGAAAACCCAGGTCACTGAGATGGTACTCACACTGTCAGCTGGTTAGCGTGCAGACCTGACTACTAAGAAATGAAAATATAAGTGATTTACAGCAGCGCAGAGAAGGAACGTAAATATGAAGCCCAGTGCTTCGGGATCCCCTTGTCTACCTGAGGTGGTTTTTTTTCTTAATCTAGCCTTAATGTCAACAATAAATGTCAGATATTGGAAAAGTCTTCCCTATCTTCTCAGGTTGCCACTCATCATTTATTTATTTTTGGCTAAAATATTATTTATGTCTAAAAGTTAAAAAATTACTAAAGTACAAAGAAGAACATTTTTAATAAATCTACCACTTAGAAAGAACAAATTAACTTATTTTCTAATGTTTCTGTGGCATATTTTACATCCATATTTTTATATAAGAGAAGCATGTCACTATTTTAATAAAAACGGAACACATATAGAAAAGAATCAGACATTGGCAAATAATGCTGAATATTTTTAAATCACCTCAAATTCAATTACCAGGAAATATTATTATCATTACATCAAATGCACACCAGGTTCCTCTGTCCATGGGATTCTTCAGGCAAGAATACTGGAGTGGGTTGCCACTTCCTTCTTCAGGGTATCTTCCCGACACAGGAATTAAACCCGCGTCTCCTGCTTTGGCAGGCGGATTATTTACCACTTTGCCACCTGGGAAGCCCCATTAAGTATGTTAGGCGGCAGTAAAAAGAATAAGAAAAATAACAAAATTTATTTACAAACATTTTACCTGAGATAATTGCCTTACTTTTCCTGTGCTTGGACATACATAAAGCACATATTTTATAAAATTAAGAACATGACAAAAATATTGCTCTGTAATATGCTTTCCACCTGAGGTATTGTAAACATATTTTCATATCAAATCTGCATATTAATATCAAAAACATATTAAATTCTTAGTAGATACTGTATATATCTTCCATATATATTTATAACACATCCCCTATTTTGAATATTCAACTTGTTTTTAATTTTCAACTGTTAGGAACAAAGCTAAAATGAACACCTTTCATTCATTGTCATTTATTTCCTCAGTGTAAATTCACAGAGGAGGAATTTCTAAGTCAATTTTAAAAATATTTGATATGTACTCTCAGATTGCTCTTTACAAAGATTGGATCAATTTCCAAGGTCACCAGCAGCGATGCTATGCGCATTATTTTGCATGACACTGGGTATAAATGATCTGATAGTCTAATATGGGAAAAACAGAATCTCATTTTGTTGTTTTCTTCCTCTCCTTAAAAAAGTTATATATATATTTTTTCTTCTCCTTAAAGATCACTATTTTTTGTCTTTAGCTTCTTTAGTTCAGGATTATTATTCAGATATCTTCCTTAACATGATGTTAAATGTAGATATAGGTTGAAAAACTGCAGTCTTTCTTCTCGTGTTTTGAAATACTGTTTATTTTTTATATATGTAAATATAAATATTAATATATTTTAAAAGAAGCAATTCATAGGAAGTGGATTCTTTAATAGTCTTAAGACAGCTGGCTAACATTTGGAGGGAAAATTTGGAACTCAACCTCAACCTCACATTTTAGATTAAAATAGACTCTGGATAAGTTTAAATGTGAAAAAGAAAGAAAGAACCCAGAAAAATTATGGATAAATATTACAACTGTACCATGAGGGCTGGTTGAAAAACATGACACATACTGAGACACCGAATCAGAAAAGGATAAACTTAACTACATCAAAAAGTTAGATTTTCTGTACTTCAAAAAACACAACAAATAAAATTAGGAGTAAAATGACAAACGGGGAAATTATGTGTGATATGTATGATGAACAAAAGTTGTCATTCTAATGCATAAATTAATACAAGATAATTGTCCCAGATGAGTAAAGAATATTAATAAGCAATTTGGCAAGAGAAGAAATTAAAATTACGAACAGAGCTTTGAAAAAACTATTTTTCCTAGTAACAAAAAGAAAGTAACCCAAGAGTACATTAATGTAAATATGATATGATTTTTACTGATTGAACTGACAAAAATGGAAAATAATAGCATCCAGTGAAATACTGTTTCTGAAAGTGAATCAGGTGGCATCATTTCAGGTGCTTTCTGACTTTGTAATTTCAGTAGCATTCTCTTGTGCAATACTCTAGGATGTAGAGAGGGCAGCGTCACTGCTTTAAACATTCGGGCTCGTGGAAGAGAGCCCGGCTGGCACTCCGTATATGGTTCTGTGGTATAAGTTATCAAAGCTTATTTGATTGCTACCTCTGGATACACAGAGTCTCTCTTCAAACAGCCACAGGGCTCATTGCTATTATTAAACTGTCTCTGTTGCCAGATTCATAGCTTCAGAGTAAGAAAATATTATCTGAGCAAATATTTAAGCAGAATTCTCTACACTGTTATGCTTCATTAAAGAACAGTTTTCATTCGGTTTGCTCTAGAGTAAAGTGAAATGCTCCAAATCAATACACTCTCCAGTTTTTCCCAGCATTTTTTTTTCCACCATAGGAAGACAAGGACTTCTCAGGAAGAAAGGCTTTTTATGGTGATGAACCGTCCTCTCTTATCCATGCTCCTGCTCCTCTACTAGAATTTGGACTGGAATGGATAAAATACAGGGTGTTTGTGTGCATCCTTGTGCAAAGTAGTTACATATGAGTGAGTGACATTCTTCTGCCAGTTGCTGAAGCATATGCTTTGAATTGACTCACGTACTCTCCAGCCTCCTTCATGGGTGCTTTCCTGTGCTGCAAAAATTTCGAGTATTTGGCTGGATTGGGAGGCATAAATGTGTCATCTGTTCAGTATCCTTTGGTAATATGGTGCCAGCACTCCTATCCTTATACAGTCTGAGGTCTTTCTGCCCTCTTCTGTTTTGGTGTCTCCTCCTTATTCTTCGGTTGAATGTACATGCTGTAGAAAGCACCGGGGTGAAGTCGCTGCAGCAAAACCAAAAACCTCTATATTGAAATTATTGCTATGGATAACTAGTATTAGTTAAACAAGCTAGTTTGACTTATTGGGAAAAAAAAAAAGCCTAGAAAGCAGTGCTCCTAAAATACCTAATCACTAATATTTTGGAGGAGTGTTGGGAGACTGTCTTTCTGGCATGGTTCACACTGGCACAGATGATATTAGGAAATTTTTGTGTTTTCTCTTCAAAGTTGTTGTTTGAAGAAAAGTGTCTTTCAGCTGGTGTTGTTCATGTTGATAGCTTCCTATTAATGGAATTGTTGATGATAATCTTGTAGGTGGGAGAAATGCTGAGGAGCTTATGAGGTATCTGGAATGGCAAACCTTTCAAACTCCTTTTTGGTTTGTCTCAGGTAAGGGAAATATGGAGCCAGTCAACCAGCTTCCTTTTCTCTTGAGAATTTTCTCCCTGATATTTTTATATCCGTGCCCATTGAAAACTGTGTGTTGCTAGCTCCTCCCACCTTATTTTATACGAAAGCTTTTTGAAATGGAGTTCTAGTCTCAGTTTGCAGAAAGGCTGCGCTGTCAGTGTCTTCAGGCAGTATCAATAGGCCTGCCTATTATTGATATTTAGTAACATTGCTTGAGAGTCTGTTGGAGTTGGGTCCTATGAATGCTGTTTCAACACACATATGGAAGAAAAACCATAATTTATTATTTTGGATTGCAGACTTGTATTTAGACTTACAGATAAAAATATCAAACTTTTATCTTATATTTTAAAATAGACATTTTATTATATATAGAAAAAAACATCTAGCTCTATCTTGTCATTTCTTTATCACAAAGAAGAGAGAAGTGAAATCCGTATTTAAAAGGCTATGGAACATTGTGCATTTAAAGTACTCAGCAAGTTATTCCCTAAAGCACTCCATATGATATGTAAATCTTTTGATCTGTCACAAAAATGCATGAATACTATAAAGAATAATGAGTACAAGCTTGGAAAATACAATATTGACTGTCAGTATAGTGCACTTAGCCACAATTATTTGGATGGCTTTTGCAACATAACTGGAGGGGATACTTCTGTGAATATGTTAAGTACACACCAGTGTCTGCTAAAGAAGATTTGATTTTATAAGAAAGACTTCTTTTCTCCTTTCCTCTTCCACTATTCTTTTTTTCGAAACCATTTTCTCAAGTTAGAAAAAAAAGAGAAGTGCTGCTATCCCGTTGCTATTAATTACCATATGATGGATAAAATAACTTGGCTTAGGAAAGTATCACTCTATGGTACCCTGCAGAAAGAATATTTAAGTCATGGTAAGATTTTCTTTACAGAAATCTTTATTTAAAACTTAGTTCAGCCAGTGGAATGAATTTTTCAATTTTCTTTAGAAATTGCAAATTTTGTTTGAACTTATTCAACAGGATTAACTTGAAACAAACAAGTCAATTTTTTTTAATGTATCAGTTAAAATTTTGATATTTGAATTCTTCCCTGGTAGCTTAGTCGGTAAAGAAACTGCCTGCAGTGTAGGAGACCCAGGTTCAATCCCTGGGTCAGGAAGATCCCCTGGAGAGGGAAATGCAATGCACTCCAGTATTCTTGCCTGGAGAACCCCATGGAGAGAGGAGTCTGGTGGTCTACAGTCCATGGGGTTGCAAGAGACGGACACGACTTAGTGACTAAACCACCACCAGTCAAAGTAATGAGCTAGTTTGTCATTGTAGGTGGTTATGCTTCAGATGTAATACGATCTGGTTAGTTAATCCAGTTAAAAAAATGCAGAGCTGCTGACTACAGACAAATGGCTCACTGGTAGAGGCAATGTGCCAGGTGATATAGAAGTAGTTGATGCACCAATGGGAATAAAAATTGACTCCCACGATGAGGTGAGTGATCATAAGATGATAGAGGCTCGATTAATACAGGAACAAGAACACATATAACACTTCTTGAACGCATGGTCCTCAATTTGGATGCATGGTTGTAATTAAACATTTTAAACTTCAGTTTCTAAGAGTATATTAAAAGTATAAGAGTAGACTTTGATCCTAAAATTTGTACGAAAAGGCAAAGAAACTAGAATATCTAATATGGTGTTGAAAAAGAAGTACAAGTTTGGAGGACTTTGCTATCTGATTTTTGACTTACTATGAAGCTACAGTAATCAAAATCCATGATATTGGCATACAGACAGATAAATAGGCAATGAAACCAAATAGAGCCCACACTTACTACCATTTGATTTTTGATAAAGGCACCAAAGTAATCCAATAAGGAAAGAAAATCTTTTCAGCAAATGGTGCTGGAGCAACTGGATAACCATATGAGAAAAAAAAAAAAAAACCCCACCACAACAAAGAACCTTTATCTTATATCACACCACAGAGAAAAATCAAGATATATCACTTAAATGTAAAAGCTAGAGCTCGAAAGAATTTTCAAGTGTAGGATAAAACTTTTGCAACCTGAGGGTAGGCAATTGTTTCTTAGAAGGCCATAGAAAGCACAAACAATAATAAGAAAAATCTGATAAATTAGATCTTACTAAGTTTATAACTTTGCTCATAAAAAGACATCATTAAGAAAAGGAACAGGAAAATCACAGATGAGGAGAAAATATTCACAAAATATATATTTGACAAAGAATGTGCATCCAAACTGTGTGAAGAACTCATACAACTCAAAATATAAACAATACAATTTAAAATTAGAAAATGATTTGGACAGTAAAGAGAGATATATGAATGACTGAGTACACAAAGAAAGGTGCCTAACATCATTATTCTTAAAGGAAATGCAAATTTAAGCCACAACAAAATACCATTACAGCTGTACACGTGAAACTAGCACAAGACTGTGAGTCAGCTATACTTCAATTTAAAAAACACCATTACACATCTATCAAAATAGTTCAAATTTAAAAGACTGATATCAAATATTAGTGAGGTGGTAGAATGACTGGAACTTTTATACATTGTTGGTAGGAATGTAAAATGGCATAACCACTTTGGAAAAAAGTCTGACGATTTCTTCTAAAACTAAATGTATACCTATCTTACACCCCAACAATTCCACTCCTTGGTTTTTGCCCAAGAGAAATGAAAACATACTTTTAAAAACCTTTTACAAGAATAAAAGCTTTTCATTCATAACAGCCCAAACTGGAAACAGCCCTGGTGTCCATCAACAAGAGAATGAATAAATCATGTTAAATTCATTGAATGGTATGCTACCCAGAAATAAAAAGGAGCAAACTGCTAAACCACACAATATGTATGAATTTCAAAAACATTACGTAGCGTAAAAGAAGCCCAGCACAAAAGAATATATAAGGTATGATTTCATATACAGGAAGTTCTAGAACATGCAAAATTGACTTGTGGTGCTCCTGGGGTGGAAGCTATTGATGATTTCTTTATCTAGATAGGGGATTAGGCCATACGTGCTCAGCTGCTCAGTCGTGTTCCACTCTTTGCAGCCCCATGGACTACAACCCACCAGGTAACTGTCCACGGAATTCTCCAGGCAAGAATACTGGAGTGGGTTGCCATTTCCTACTCCAGAGGATCTTCATGACTGAGGTATTGAACCCACATCTCCCATGTCTCCTGTATTTCAGGCAGATTCTTTATCGCTGAACCACTGGGGAAGTCCTTAGGCTCTACAGGCGTATGCATTTGTCAAAACTAATTAAACAGTAAATGTATAATCATTTAATTTTAAGAAAATTTTACCTCAAAAGTACAAATTCATGAACAAATATTTAACTCTATTTGTAATATGCATGCTCTATTCTTTAGGAGTGATGAGTAATGATGTGTACAACTTACTTTGAATTCCATCCTAAAAATGAGATGCATTGATGGAGAGATAGATATGTGATAAAGCTAATAAAATAACATGTTAATAGTAGAATCTTGGTGGTGAGTATATAACTACTCACTGTACAATCCTTTCAACTTTTCTGTATGTTTGAAATTTTTTATAATAAGATGGAGAAAAGTAAATGAGTAGCTTTCACTATGGTATACTGTACTTTATTTCATACTCTAATATTTAGGAGAAAGATTAATATAGTTCAATCAACCGATTGAACTATTTTCTCATTTATCTTACTTAGCTGATGAATAATATTTGAAGTGTATGGCAAATAAGACTGTCAATAATAACAAAGTAACATGTAACAATGTAACATAATGTACATATAATAAACATATGTAAATTTAAATGCATAGGAAAGGTTCAGACCTCTGAACCAATAGTTTCAAACTTGACCAATTATCTGGATCTTGTAAGGGAACCTATGATAAAATAGATTCCATGGCCTCACTTAGATTAGGGAATATCTTAGAGTGAGGACAGAACTTCGTAACTCTAGAAGCACCCTGATGATTCTGCTGTAGCTCAGGTGTTGGGAATCAGTTGTGGACAGTGACTCAAACAATAGACGTGTTTCACTGTGCATACGCGTTGCAGTTTTGGGGTCAAGCAACTTCCATGGTTCTCGAAATTCTGAAAGGGGCATGTCTGCTTTTTGATCTGACATCCTGAACACTGCTATGTGGCAAGCTGTGAAAATCAAGCTGGAGATCCAGCATCACAAGGCATTTGAAAAGGAAACACTTGCAAGCTCTTCCTTTACTCAGTGCAGTGAAGAACCAAGTGCTCAGAGAGGCTCTGAGTCGAGCCAGCAAGTTCATGGACCAGCCAGGCCTGGAACCCAAGTCCATTTCTTTCAGGCAGTGCTCTCTCTATGCCATTTGATCTTTAGTTAAGTTCAGTTGCTCAGTTGTGTCCGACTCCTTACGACCCCATGGACTGCAGCACACCAGGCCTCCCTGTTCCTTACCAACTCCCGGTGCTTGCTCAAACTCATATCCTTCGCCAACCATCTCACCCTCTGTTGTCCCCTTCTCCTCCTGCCTTCAATCTTTCCCAGCATCAGGATCTTTTCCAATGAGTCAGTTCTTTGCATCAGGTGGCCAAAGTATTGGAGTTTCAGCTTCAGCAACAGTCCTTCTAGTGAATTTCCTTTAGGATGGACTGGTTGGATCTCCTTGCAGTCCAAGGGACTCTCAAGAGTCTTCTCCAACACCACAGCATCAATTCTTCAGTGCTCAGCTTTCTTTATAGTCCAACTCTCACATCCATACATTACTACTGGAAAAGCGATAGCTTTGACTAGATGGACCTTTGTCAGCAAAGTAATGTCTCTGCTTTTTAATATGCTGTCTAGGTTGGTCATAGCTTTTTTTCCAAGAAGCAAGCATCTTTTAATTTCATCGCTGCACTCACCATCTTCAGTGATTTTGGAGCCCCTCAAAATAAAGTCTCTCGCTGTTTCCATTGTTTCCCCCTCTATTTGCCATGAAGTGATGGGACCAGATGCCATGATCTTAGTTTTCTGAATGTTGAGTTTTAAGCCAACTTTTTCACTCTCCTCTTTCACTTTCATCAAGAGGTTCTTTAGTTCTTCTTCACTTTCTGCCATAAGGGTCGTGTCATCTGCATGTCTGAGGCTGTTGACATTTCTCCTGGCAATCCTGATTCCAGCTTGTGCTTCATCCAGCCTGGCATTTTGCATGTGTCCTCTGCATATAAATTAAATAAGCAGGGTGACAATATACAGCCTTGACATACTCCTTTCCCAATTTGGAACCAATCTGTTGTTCCATGTCTGGTTCTAACTGTTGCTTCTTGACCTGCATACAGATTTCTCAGGAGGCAGGTCCAGATGGTCTGGTATTCTCATCTCTTGAAGAATTTTCCAGTTTGTTGTGATCCGCACAGTCAAAGGCTTTGGCATAGTCAATAAAGCAGAAGTAGATATTTTTCTGGAACTCTCTTGCTTTTTCAATGATCCAATGAATGTTGGCAATTTGATCTCTGGTTCCTCTGCCTTTTCTAAATCCAGCTTGAACATCTGAAAGTTCACGATTCACATACTGTTGAAGCTGGCTTGGAGAATTTTAAGCGTTACTTTGTTAGCGTGTGATCTTCAAGGTTCTTATTTAGGAGAAATTGTGAAAGCCTTTTTTATTTCACCTTTCTGCTCTTACAGAAGGAATGTAGTGTTTTTAAATGCACAAAATATAAATAATTGTGCTCAGGTTAGCTCATTACATCCTAAACTTTTAACTTTTCAAAAATTGAGGGGTAATTGACATAGAATGTTTTATTGGTTTCAGATATACAACTGTGTATATACTGTGAAATGATTATCACAATAAGTCTAGTTAACTGAGTTTTTAACTTTGAAAGAAATGGCCATTCTGCCTTTGGTTTATGTGGTTAAATTATGAAATAATCCAGATAATTGCTTTGTATTAGCTCACACCTTCACTTATATCAATTCCTTCCCTTTTTCTCTCTCACTCTTGGTTACCAGATTTTTGATCACCCTCATTGATCATTCATTTCCTTCAGCACCAATCATTTATCCATTAAAAAAAAAAATCTCTCTCTCGTTCCCAGTTTTCTCCTTATCTTCATAGAAGAACTTCGTGAAAGAGTTGTCTATGCTTTTTGTCATCAGTTTCTCCCATTCTTTTTGAACCCACTCCTGTTAGGTGATTTTACTTTCACCTGTCCAACTAGAACTGTTTCTTTTTTTATCATTTAAACTTTTATTTATTTATTTATTTTAAAAATAATATATATTATGGAAGTATAGTTGACTTACAATGTTTCAGGTGCACAGCAAGGTGATTCAGTTATACAAATACACATATATTATTTTTGAGATTATTTTCCTTCATAGGTTATTACAAGATACTGACTATGATTGTTTCTATCCAGGTCACCACATTGCTGGATCCAGAGGTAAGTTAACTGGCTTCACCTCACTTGACCAATCAGTGGCATTTTATTTTATTGATCCACCTTCCTCCTTAAGGAAGATGGATCACTTGACTTCTAAGACTCCTGGTTCTTCAGTGTCTTTCTAACCTGTCTTCTTATTAGCATGCTGTGTCGTTTTCTTATCATCTCTCAATTGCCTACAACACCTCCATTCGTATATCTAATAGAATTTTCAAACTTAGTATGATCAAAATGGAGCTCAAGCTGGTACCCTTCAAATTCATTTTTCCAATCTTCCCATCTCTGATAATGACAATCACACCCTTCTGGCTGCTCGGACTTCCTTGACTCTTTTTTTTTGTATGTGTCTTACATACACCCCACATGTGATCTGTCAGCAAACACAGGTGGCCACACCCTAAAAAAATCTATCTAGGATTCTATGGCTTCTCAATATCCTGCTATGGTCTAATGGAAGCCATCATCGTCTCATATCTAAATAAATATCTAGTCTCTCCACTTCTACCCTTGCCCTACTTCAGCCTGAGTGATCCTATTAAAAAACAAAGTCAGACAGATCATATTATTCCTCTGTTCAAAACCTTCTTTGGGTCTCCTATCTCCTGTATAATAGTGGTAGAAATTCTTACACTTACCCAAACCAACCCCACCCACCCACCCCTCTCCCCCATGATCTGGCCCCTCTTATCTCTCTGCCTTCATCTCACATTTCTCTCCCTCTTCTGCCCCAGCCACAACTGGAGTTCTTACTGTTCCTTGAAATCACCATGCTCTTATCAGCCTCAGGGCCTTTGCACTTGCTGTCCAATCTTCCTGGAATGTTCTCCCTGGCCATATACTGGGCTTGCTCCTCCACCTCTTTAAAGTCTCTATTCAATGTCATCTTCTCAATGAGGTCTTCCTGGTCATATACATAAAATATCAACATCCCCTACACACACACACGCACACACACACACACTATTCCTTTGATTTGCTTATTTTTCTAACTTAAAACTTATCAATATTTAATATATTTTTAATTTTTTTAAGTTGCTTGCTATCTGTTTTTCAAACCAAAATTTAAACTCCTTGAGAGCAGGGAGGTTTTTTTGTCTGTTTTGTTCACTGGTTAATCCCTAGCACCCAGAAATATGCCTAACATAAAGTATTAATGGACATTAATAAGTATTAATGGACATTAATTAAGTCTTAATGGACTTAAGAAATTACTGGTGGGTGAATAAATGATTTGAATTAGCTTCCATTTATTATTCATTTACTCTCTTCCTGGTAGCAATTCCTTCAATGGCGTTATTTGGTAGATACTACTACTATGACCTGTCTCTTGAGAAACCTGTATGCAGGTCAGGAAGCAACAGTTAGAACTGGACAGGGAACAACAGACTGGTTCCAAATAGGAAAAGGAGTACGTCAAGGCTGTATATTGTCACCCTGCTTATTTAACTTATATGCAGAGTACATCATGAGAAACGCTGGGCTGGAAGAAACACAAGCTGGAATCAAGATTGCCGGGAGAAATATCAATAACCTCAGATATGTGGATGACACCACCCTTATGGCAGAAAGTGAAGAAGAACTAAAGAGCCTCTTGATGAAGGTGAAAGAGGAGAGTGAAAAAGTTGGCTTAAAGCTCAACGTTCAGAAAACTAAGATCATGGCATCTGGTCCCATCACTTCATGGGAAATAGATGGGGAAACAGTGGAAACAGTGTCAGACTTTATTTTTTTGGGCTCCAGAATCACTGTTAATGGTGATTGCAGCCATGAAATTAAAAGACGCTTACTCCTTGGAAGGAAGGTTATGGCCAACCTAGATAGCATATTTAAAAGCAGAGACATTACTTTGCCAACGAAAGTCCGTCTAGTCAAGGCTATGGTTTTTCCAGTAGTCATGTATGGATGTGAGAGCTGGGCGGTGAAGAAAGCTGAGCACCGAAGAATTGATGCTCTTGAACTGTGGTGTTGGAGAAGACTCTTGAGAGTCCCTTGGACTGCAAGGAGATCCAATCAATCCATCCTAAAAGAGATCAATCCTGGGTGTTCATTGGAAGGTCTGATGTTGAAGCTGAAACTCCAATACTTTGGCCACCTCATGCGAAGAGTTGACTCATTGGAAAAGACCCTAATGCTGGGTAGGATTGGGGGCGGGAGGAGAAGGGGATGACAGAGGATGAGATGGTTGGATGGCATCACCGACTCGATGGACATGGGTTTGGGTAGACTCCGGGAGTTGGTGATGGACAGGGAGGCCTGGCGTGCTGCAATTCATGGGGTCGCAAAGAGTCGGACATGACTGAGCAACTGAACTGAACTGAACTACTATTTCCATTTTAAGTTTGAGCACAGAGAGTTTAAGCAACATTTCAAGGTCACACAGACACAAGTGGCAGAGTGGAGGCTCAAACATAAGTCTGAGTCCAAAATGAGAGCTCCTAGCATTGAGTTCAAATGCATTGCAAGTATTTTAAGAAAACTATAATTTCAAATATAGACATAAGCTTTATTTATGTATAATTGTCCAGCTTTAAAAACTATTCTTATAATTAAAACTTGTGGATTATACATTCATTACCTTGAACTATCAATTACTATGATAAATGAAAAGAGTTTCCCCCAAAGCTAAGAGTAAGTTTTCTCAATTCTTATACCTTTGTATTATTTGTTTGTATTAGGCTTGTGAGAGTTAAAAGGTGAATAAGACTTATTCTGTCTTCATGTGAACTTATGACATAGTTGCCCTTTATCTCTTAGAAGTAACTCAAAAAGCTAATGGTGAAAAGGGGTGATAGAAGTTTCCAAATGGGACATTTTTAAACAAATGAAATTTTTATAAACAACATTTATACATTTACAACTTAGATTATAAACTTATTCTATAGATATGGCTGCAGAAATGAGATAACTGATTTATTTGTTGTTCTTCCAGTGACTTTGCATAACCTCAAAAGAGGTCAGCTCCCCTGGTTCTCAGGCCTTTGGACTCAGACTAGAATTGCACTGCTGGCTTTCCTGGGTCTCCAGCTTGTTGATGACAGATTGTGGGACTTCCCAGTCTTCATAATCACGTAAGCCAATTCCTATAACAAACCTCCTTTTATGTATGTCTATATATTTATGTTTATGTGTATGTGTACATCTGTGTATTCTATTGGTTTGGTTTCTCCAGAGAACCTAGACTAATATAGCCGCTCTGAGTAACCATGTCTTCAGCAAGCATGTTCATTCCTTCATTCAGTAGACATGTGTAGAGCCCACTGTGTGCCAAGTTCTGTAGTAGATCTGAGATGTTAAGATGTTTTAAAAAACTGATCCCAGGGTTCAAGAGATTCAGTTAATTAGGAGAAACAGAAAGTAATATAAATAACTCACGCTCTACAGTGAAATAACCACTGGGAAGACAAACATGCAAAGCACCCAGTGGTGCGAGGAGGTGTATGATCAACTCCGTGTACATAGATGCAGACAGGACAGTCAAGAGAAAAGTATGAGCTGGTTCTGAGATGAGCAGAGCAGAGTGGGTATTCTGGTGATGCTGATAACGTGGGCAAAGTCACCTATGCTTGAGACGCCAAGACAGGCCACTCACTTTGTCTGGAGCAAGGCTGGAAGCAGGAACTGCTTCCGGGGCAGTGACTGGAGGTAAGTAGCCGCAAGGTGCATGGGCTTTGATGAGAGCTTTGGGCTTTGCTCTATTGGAAGCTCCTCAATTTTCTTAAGTGGAGGACCACTGGAGAGAGAAAATTTCACATAATGGTGGCAATATAAGAGTGAACTGAAGGTGAGAGGCTCACAAACCAGGATCCAGGGATCCAGCTCAGAAACTTACGAATGACTTGTGTGACAATAGGACTGATAAGCAGTCGGTCATAAGGAGAAGGGGACACAGTGGATACTTTAAAGGTAGAATCCGCTAGATTTTAGCTGAGAAGTTGATTCAGAGGGAGGGGCTTGTGGAGAATGAAGAGGGAAGACTACCCCCTTGGTTTCTGGCGTGGATAAGTAATAGCATTATTCCTTAACTAAGAAATAGAGGGCAAGGCACTTTTGAAGGGAACTTTGGAAGCTGAGTCTTACTTGTTTGGAGTTTGAGATTTCTGGGGGAGGAACAACCAGAAATAACCAACTGACAGTTCTCTATGTAAATTTTAACATGAATAAAACCCCCCAGAGTGAGTGTATACATTAGTAAAAGATTAAGGCTCAGAGTTCTTAGAAACAACAACATTTAAAACTCAGAAAGGTGGAAGGAGGTGTAGAAAATGGCCTGATTCTGGAGAAGCTGATTAGAAATGACTGATGCCACAGACACAGGAGAGGCACCAGCCTCTGTGTCTGTCTGGATCCTTGGTGTAGCTCCAGCCTCTTGCACTTGCTTCACCTGAACCTAGGAGCGCATAGAAAACTTATGTATATAGCTACAAGGCAGGGGCCACCTGACTGGGGCTTAATGCTTTGATTTAGTTGCCACAACCAAGTAATTTCTTCTGATCACAAGAACCTGAAGCTCGATCTCATAATGGAAACACAACGTCAATGGCTCACACTAATCTTTTGAGTGTTGTGAGCTTCTTTGACAGGGATCCACCTGTGTGTGGTTTTGCATCTACATGCCATCCTGACCCCAAAATCAGAAGAGAGACAATATAAAGGATATTTGTATCAAATCACTTGAGTGCCTCAGGGCATGAGAAAGTTTTTATGCTGATTCGTTCTGTTACTCTAAAAAATGCCTCATTATTGCAACAAATGCCACATCTAAGCTCTTTCTTGTATTAAAGATGCAGAACACTTTCTCGAAGAAATACAAAGAAATCTTGTGCATTTCTATATGTCTCAATGTTTCCATGAATCAATTTTCTTTGAAAAGATGTCTTCTTTTTTGAATGACAATTATATAATTATACCAACAAACACAAACTATCACTACAGCAACAAACCAGATGGATAGCCAGTTACTCCCACCGGATAATCAAAAAGACAAAGATACAAATTTCTCTATTTTTGTTTTTGTTTGAGTATATTATTATTATTTACTGTTGATGACTCATGCCATTTGAATCTGATTTTGGAAATTCCCAAAAAAAGAATACATTAAAAAAAATAAATTATTGTTCTTGGATAATTGATCCTATTTTTATAGTTACAATGTTGTTTAGAAATAATCACCTTTTTCAGATTCTAGTTTGAATGAGTAGTGTTTGAAAAAAGGCCAGATGTTGGAAAGTTGAGGGTGAGAGTTGTAGTTTACACTTCATCATCAAGGTTAGGAAGGAAAATATTCTGGATAAATCCATGTTTTGCTTACTCAAACACCACAATTAAGGGAAAGTGATACTTTCCTTGGGCTTCCCCCAGTGGCTCAGCGGTAAAGAATCTGCCTGCAATGCAGGAGACACAAGAGACACGGGTTCTATCCCTGGGTCAGGAAGATCCCCTAGAGGAGGGTATGGCAACCAACTGCAGTATTCTTGCTGAGAAAATCCCATGGACAGAGGAGCCTGGCAGGCTACAGTCCACAGGATCGCAAAGAGTCGGACATGACTGAGTGACTGAGCATGAGCATGATACTGTCCTATGAGTAGTTCTGTTGTTCAATCACCCAGTTGTGTCTGACTCTTTGTGACCCCATGGACTGCAGCACACCAGGCCTCCCTGTCCCTCACCATCTCCCGGAGTCTGCCCAAGTTCATGTCCATTGCGTCAGTGATGCCATCTAACTGTCTCATCCTCTGATGCCCTCTTCTCCTTCTGCCCTTAATCTTTCCCAGCATCAGGGAATTTTCCAATGAGTCAGCTGTTCACATCAAGTGACCAGAATAGTGGAGCTTCAGCTTCAGCATCAGTCCTTCCAGTGAGCGTTCAAGATTGATTTCCTTTAAGATTGACTGGTTTGATCCCCTTGCTGTCCAAAGGACTCTCAGGAGTCTTTTCCAGCACCACAGTTTGAAGGCATCAATTCTTTGGCTCTCTGCCTTCTTTATGGCCCAGCTCTCACAACCGTACATGATCACTGGGAAGACCATAACTTTGACTATATGGACCTTTGCTGGCAGAGTGATTGTCTCTGCTTTTTAACACACTGTCTTGGTTTGTCATAGCTTTCCTGCCAAGAAGCAATCATCTGATTTCATGGTTGCAGTCACCATCCATAGTGATTTTAGAGCCCAGGAAGAGGAAATCTGTAGTTATACTTAGATCTAATTTCTTCATCTTTTCTAATATGTTTGAAAATTTCAACTCACTTGAAAATAGTATTAGTTAGCAAAGAGTTTAAGTTACTTTAACTAATCAACCATAAATACAGTGGCTTAAAGAAGATAGTTCTAGGGAGAATATTCCACAGTGGTAGGAAAGTTCTACTCCATATGGTCATTCAGGAATCCATGTTGTTTTGTCATCCTTTAGGGCATCGGCTTGACCAAATAATCAAGCCTGGCCTTGCTTAATCAAAGGCCACATCCATGTCCTAGCTTATGGGTCTAAGAAAGAGAGGGGCATTGAGACAAGGAGCTTGTCTGAAAGCTGAAAGTCTCAAAAGTTGCGCATATCCCATTGGCCTGAACTTAGACACATAACCACACTTGCGTGTGAGGGAGGCTGAAAATGTAGTCTCTAACTGTGCATCCATAATCCTAGTTCAAATTATAGTGCTATGGAAAGAGGGGAAGACAGATTTTGGTGGACAATTAGGAGTTTTCCAGTCTTTGTGAGACAATCTGATAGAAACATTATAATGCTGAGCTTGGAAGCGCTACCTTCAAGAGACAGAACTCATGGTTCAAACAATGGTTAATATATCCTAAAGATCATACTGCAGAATGATAGAAATAGAATGAAATCTATTCCAAATGGATATTTTGGGGAGAAGCAGTAATGCAAAAGATAGTACAAGGCCCAGAGCTTAAACAAACACATTTGAATAGGAAGTGATGTGTGGCAAGACAAATGAAAATCAGCTGATTTACCATGCCTCTATCCAAATGAAAATAAGTTCACTCCTGATTCTGAGAAGTTCATATAGGAAAGGAAAATAATTCTAATTAGGATTAAGAACATTATCTCTCTCCAAATGTCTGCAAGCATAGAATACTGGTTCTGTCTATGGCTATACCTATAATTTCGCAATGTGACTTTTTTAAAAGGAGAAGACAGTTTGGTAAACTGATAACTAATTTAGATAATGCTAATTGTATTGGGTGGAAGATGATTAGGAGAGTTATAAGAGAAACCTCCAGTGTGCTCTGAAAGGGATATTATTGAAAACATGAATATTGTGTAAAGCTGTTATCCGTTCCACAAAAGAGAGGTGATTCCTGGATTTGTCTGTATTTCACAAAATTAGATGAGGAAGAGCTAGGGGTAGGTGTAAAGGGCATAGGGGTTATGTTAATTTTGGGAGGCTCTAGAATCCCTCTCTAATTTCCTTCTGTGAATGGTGCATGCACATAAGCACACACGTGACCTAATTGTATAACATCCTCACCTGGCCGTATAATCACAAACTGGACTTTGCAAGTGTATTACTAATACAAATTTACTTCCTTTTCAGTTAAATGCAAATAGCCTTGGATATTAAGTAACCCTCCTTATTTTAGTTACACACTCATTTGCTGCCTTAGGATATTGTAGAACTTACATATCCCTTCCTGTGGGATGGTTGCTGTCATGGAGTCAGTTTTTAGATTGTTAGTCAAGTATTTGTTTCCATTTTGAGTAAATGTAGTGTGCTGATCTCCACAAATGTGGTGACTACATAGACCCTGTGTAGTGTTATTTGGAGTAATCAGGTGATAGTCAACAGTAATGATATGATCACTATTTCTTGAACACTCGATTGAGCGAAAGGTGTGTCCTTTATGTGATGCAACATACATCTTCCTCTTCTGAAATCCAAGTCAAGCAACCTATCTGAGCTTTCCCCACTATAGCTAGTGCCTGGCACTTCACCATCCGTTATTTATTCCCTTAATCCAGCCTACATCTCCTTAAGTAATACTTTCTTTCAAGTTGCTTCGTTTAAACCACTTGACAGGGAAGGTAGCTGATACACCTTTGTGTTGATATACATTCAACAGGTTCTGGACAGAGTTATCGATGCCTACTCTTATCTAATTTCCTTTCTTTCTTTTTTTTTTTTTTTTCTTGAATTCATTCCAACAAATCAATGCCCCTAGCACTCGGCCATATCTGCCCTTGTCAAAGTCACTGACAATGTTAATAATAATAATAATTCAAAGGTCAGTTCTTAGCCCTCATCTTACTTAAGCTCTCAGCCGGAGTGGGGGCAGTTGACCCCCTCTCTTGCTTGAAATCTTTTCTTCACTTGGTTTCCTGAACATCATGTTCTACTGACTTCTCTACCACCTCATCAGCCTGTCTTTTTTAGCCCTCTTTGTTGGTTCTTCCTTCTGGCAGAGCCTAGATAGCTGCTTATCTTGTTTCTCATGAGCACTTATTTAGCTCTCATTTCTGAATCTTCCTTGCAATTTGAAAGGCTCACGGGTACCACTTCTAAGCACGGTTCCTAAAATTTTGCCACACGCCATCCTCCATGTTCCTTCCTTCCTCCTCACATGAGGCAGATACTCATGATGACCTCAGAAACCATGTGTTGAAGATTGAGGAGCCACAGAATGGAAGAAGCGTCACCCACCAGTTAGAGCACACATTTTAGACTTTGTGTGAGTGAGAAGTATACTTCTATTAAGCTTTTACTGTTGCTCATGTCTGATTTTTCTGGTTACAGCAGGTAGAAGTAACTGGACTAAGTTGCTCCTTATCTCCTCATCCCTTCAACACTGAGTTCCCAGGGCTCAATCCTTGGATCTCTTCTCTTTCTACCCTCTTTTCCTTGTGACTTTGTCCGGTCTCATGCCTTTACACACCAACTCTATTTTTGTTCAGCTTCATTCTCCCAGTTGCTCAGACTAAACTCCATTCTTGAGCCCCACATCTGATCAGCCAATAAATTCTATTGGCTCTACCTTCAAAATATACAGTATCGTTCCCCTTCTTATCATCTCCATAGGGATCAGGCTAGTAAAAAATCTGCAATATTATAATAGCCTCTTACTGGTCTTCTTGTTTCTGTCTTTGCCCTTTCCAGTCTGTCCTTAACCTAGTCACAAAAATGAATCAGAATAAACGTCAGATCATGGCACTCTTCTGCTCAAAACCTTTATAACTTTGCATCCCACTCTCTGAAATCCAAAGTCTTTACAATGGCTTCCAAGATCCTGCCAGAACAGCCCCTGTTACCTCTTTGATCTCATTTCTGTTCCAGTATGCTCACCATGCTGACCACCTCGTGACTCCTCCTCCTTGTGCATTCTGACCTTGCAGTCTCTTTTCTTCCTGTTCCCCCCCCACACCCGAGATGGTCCCAGGGTCTCCACTTGTCACCTTGACTCAAATAGCATTTTGTCAGTGAAATTTCCATTACTATTCATTTAAACTGCAACCCTTCCACACGCACTCCTCTCAGATTCTCCATAGCAGTTATCACCATTATGCATAAAATTTATTTGATTTTGTTGTTTCTTTGGCTTCCTCTGCATAAGATTTAGCTCAGTGCAGGCAAGATTTTTGTTTGCTTTGTTTCCTGCTGTATTTCAGTACCTAGAGCAGGGTCTGTCACACATAGTGTAGTGCTCAAGAAATATTTGCTGAATGAGTGAATGAATGAATGCGTTCTCCGCTTTCCTTTTAAATCAGACAGTAAGAAACAAATTTTAAAATGCTCTTTAAAAATAGACCATATGTAAGAGGAAGGAAAAAAGTAAGTAAGGAAGAAGAAGCAGAGAAAGGAAGAAGGAAAGAAGAAATATCTGTGGTTTCACATTCTAACAAAATACACTGTACCTTTACCAGCCAGCATTTTCACAGCCCTCAAAATTGAATGCATCCCAATAATCATGCTGACAGAGCATTCGTGGAAGATTGAGGTCCTATGACCAGCATTCCAAGAACCCATGGCAAGCAGGCGCTTGAAACTGGTGTTGTCAGAGTGAACATAATATGTTAAACCAAGTGTGTTTTTAGCCTATGTAATATTACTAAATGGTTATCACTTTAATATGTTTTTAAATGTATATTTCTCTTTGTGAAAAATATTATATACAGAGGAGACATAATTTGGAAAATAGAGGAAAGAATAAATGAAAAAAAAACACAATGAAATAGAATGGAAAAAAGTTAGAGAGGAAGGAACATCCATAGACACAAAGACATGTATAATCAACATATTGTCCCATGACCTACAATCATTTCTTTACATGAAAAACATCATCTTTCAATGAGCTTAATAAGTTAAATGCATCAGCCCGAACCTCAGTGCACATAACACAAATCACTTATCAAATGCTGAACCAGAGCTGCTCTTATTTCTTGCTGTACACACTTGGCAATCAGTGCTCATGATCACAATTATCCTGTCATCGGCAACATTTAACAACAGACAGGGCCATTCAGACATTATAAACAACCCAACGTGCAGATCTGAGTAGCCTGTTTTCTCAATGTGAAATACCAGTTCCATTTATGTAGCAGTAATGAAACATTTCTTTTTAAAAAACTCTGAGAGATTAAAAATGGTTTTGGCCTTGCCTGTGAGTAATGATGTCAAGTGATGTAGTGGGGTAATTATTGTGAAGACTTAATTCCTGTGTCATCAGGTATTTATAATATACAAAGCATTCTCCTGATTAAACAACATTCAAGGTGACTAAACATTAACTGTGATTGACAGTTTACAGCTCAGACAGACTAAAAAGATTAAATAACATTAGAAAGTGGCAGGTGACTTCTTTCCCCTCAGGGCACTTTGCCCTGTGAGAAAACGGTTGAGACTTCTAATAATATTGCTAACAAGTAAGTTCTGAACTGTTTGCTTGCAGCAGTCATATTCTGAGAAGGAATGCAAATCCTGTTATGCATCTTTTTCATCTTGGTGAGGTTGCAATGGCTATAAAAGTTAGATATAAGGTAAAGGAAAGTATAACTTCCCTTGAGACTTAAAATACCCTGAAACATGTCCAGCTTCTAAGGGCAGATAATGTTTCAAGGCTGTTGGCCAAGATCAATTTGTTTTATATCTGATACATTCTCTTTCAGAAATAGAAGCAAGATTATACCAAATTCAGTTATTCAGAATTTCAGGTAACCAATACTACTCTAAAATTTCCCCTACAGCTGAGCCTTCAGTTATATTACATGATTCCTAACGACATACCTATGCGTGCCTTACCTCAGCCCCTATCTTTTTATTTTCTTCTAGAAGGTTCAGAGGAGGTTATTTTTACCATCTTCTCTTTAAGTAGATAGTACTACTTTCTACAAAATTGTATCATAAAGCTTTATATGCCCGTGCTTTAAACTTTATGAAATGTTTTCCACTTTTATCTCATGGGAATAATAGTACCTATGCACAGGGTTATTATAAAAGCAAGGTGAAAGTGTGCATGTGAAATGTTTAGAACAGTGCCGGCCCATTAGCATTTGCCAAATAATTGAACAGCATTTAAAGGAACTCATTTACTGTACTTTTCATCCTTACAGTAGCCTCATAAAGTGGACAGAGTAAGCAATATTATTTTTGTTTAAAGACTGCTTTTGAACATAAGGCACAAGGGTTGAGTGGCTTCCTTTAGATCAAGAAGCTTTTGGGGGATCAGAATCAAAATTAGAATCCATAACTGCTAGTTTCCAAACTCAAGTGTGTTGCCTAGGGTCTTCTAGACCACATCATTTCTCTAGGATGAGAGATGTCTCCTGACTTCTCCACGTGTCATACTTTAAGGCATCATAACTATCAGTAATGCTCCGCTAACTATGCTCTCATTGACTCCTCTTGTCCCCATCCAATTTCTCTTCTATTAAAGCTGAATTTTGTGCTCATAAAGAGGACAAAGTTTGCTCTCTGACAGACCTAGGTTTGCATCCTGTTCCTGGCTCTTAAAAGCTGTGTTAAAATGGACATAGATTTGTAAAGAAAGTGAGATATTGCCTGTATAGTACCTGGCACATGGAAAGCACTCAGTAGGTTAAAAATTTTTGTTGTTGTTATTATTATTATTATTATTCTTAAACTCCAGAGCTACTCTGCTGTATCTGCTACCATAGCCACATCTCCACACCAGCTTCCTCATTTGGCTCCAGCCAACCTAACCAAACTACTGTTCGCTCTGGCAATGAATCCTCCTTCTGACCCCTTCAGGACCTCTCCTGCTTGGGGTACAGTGGACTCCCTTATGCTTTTCCATCTTGGCATCAGGGTACCCATCCTGGAGGTTTTCCTCATACATGGCTCCTTCCTCTTCCACTTTCCACCCTTCATCCCAGCCTTCAGAGCTCTCCCTGTCCCTGTAGATAAAGTCTTGGAATTACTCTTCTCCTCTCCAACTGTGCCCTGTAAGGATCATGGTTTTATTTATCCCTCCATTCATCACCATGCATTCACCATTTCTGCTTCTAGAGCAATTAATTTGGTTTATCCACATATCATATGTGTGTGTTTGTATGATACATATATGTGTGTATGTGTGTGCGTATACATAATTTTTTCCCTAAAGGCTTGGTAATAACAGTTGAAGGACTGTGATTAACATTGTTGGCTGGAAGCGAAAGGGAAATGCCTAAGCATTTTCGGCATCTGTTTAACCACCCTTTAGAAACCTTCAGACTTGAGTCATGGAATCTCCATGAGCCTCATCCCGTCTGTGAAGGCATCCAGGAGCGATATAAGGGAGTAGTTCCTCCACCACCTCCTGTCCTTGCAAGGTCTTCACAATCTTTTAAAAGTTTAGGAACTTATGAATAAACACGGCACATCTCCAGCACTGGTGTCCCCTTGGAGTCTCATTAAGCAGCAATAAGTGCAAACTCATATAAATGCGCTGGCCCTGCTGGGCACCCCAGAGCTAGTGAAGCTTGGGCAACCTGAGTAACCACTTCTGCTGCCACTATCTCAGCACATGGGGAATAGTTATTATATTAATAACTTGCTTTTTCTAATCATATAGTGCTGAAAATCCCTCTAAAATCTCAAAAATCCTCCCGCTTTTGTGTTCTCCTTCACAGCCATGTGCCACGGTGTATCTCATTGTACATCTGTACTGCTGCATCAGGGGTCATTGATTGGGGTGTTGTGTTGACCCCGGGCATTCTGAACACCTTGTTACAAAGGCATAGGTACTACCAAACTATGGCCATTGACACAAAGTGCTTCTAGCAAAGAGGAGATTTGGGAGTAAAGGGTGGGAACTCTGGAGCCTCTTTCTCCTCCTCCAGTTTGGTGCCTGGAGAGACCCCAAGTATGGTATAGACATGCGTGTCAGTGCCCTTTTACACAGAAAATAGGAAATGAATTCCAAACAATACTGGAAACAGCTGACCCTTTTAGCACAATGCTTAAATATGCTAGTGCTGAGCCAAGGCAGCATGTGCAGAGTAAATATTTTAATCCCTAATTAATCACTTTGGTTAGATTGGTAAAACACAAGTCTAATGAAAATAATTTGAAATTTCCTTCATGAATAATTGCCTTGTTCGGGGGATTGTGGGAAGAGTCAACTGACTGACCTTCCATTCTTACTCAGCTGTACTGCTCTAAGACTTAATTTGAGTCCTTCAACCTCTTCCAGTCACCGTCATGAGATTAGAAATACCTTTCGTGCAGTTCAGCAGCAACTATGCAATATGACAGTCAAGTCAGCAGAGAGGTAAAGAACCGAGCAACTCCTGGCTTGCTCGCCGTGGAGCCTCACAGGACCCTGCAGAGGGGAGGGTGTCTTCGCCACCCTGCATTCTTTTATTAGGTTGTGAGCATGATGGATTGCTCTAGGTTATTGAACTGTTCCTGTTCCTTTTTAATTAAAAACCTGAATAATAAGGTGCCCAGGGTTTGGGCATTTACAAAGGGGAGAGAAAGAATTTTCCAGCTCTAAGTACTGATGAATACTATCCTGATTAGCACTGTTCCACCAGATTTAATTACTTCTTTGAGTAAATCAAATCTTTCTTACAGGGCAGTGTTCCTGGGTGTGCAGAGACCAAAGGTTAAGCCACCTTACTAGTTACCTGTTCAGACATGTTGGAACCTCTTAGATGTGGGTTGCGAGTGTGCTCTATGCCATCCTTGTTCCATCTTGCTCGCCCGCCCATTCTTCTTAACTTCCTCCCTAGTGCCCCTCAACTGCCTTCCAACAATGAATGTATTGCTTATCTGGTTGGAATGTCACTAGGAGAGAAGCCTGGCAATGCGCCATATGGCTGGTGCACTCTGGCTCACACTGCACTCAATGCTAAAAATTGCCCGGTCCACCAGTCAGTTTGGCCAGTTCTGTGGGCTGTCAAGGTCCACCTGGTGGACCATCTGCCACCTCCCCCTGCCTCCGAAGGTTCCTCCTCTCTTCTGTTTTCCTGTCTGGTCCTCCTCCTCAATCTTGCTCTTTTATTTGGAAGATACAAATATCAGGGGGGAATTTTGCTTCTGCTTCTCATCATTCAGGAGAACATGATGTTCTAGAGTTGTTGGAATGCATTCAGATAGTAGCATCTTAACTTTTTGCTGTCCTCCAGTTGCTTTGCACAATAGCCAATAAATGGCATAAGAAGCTTGGTTATAGGGTGGGAAAATATCATTCAAATGGAGAAGCACAGAGGCAGGCAACTTGTAACCCAGGGAATAGCTGAACCAAATTTTGGAACAGATTTGGTGTCTCCATTCACAAATGGAATTAACCACATCCCATGCCAAAAGAACCATGGAGGCCCTCCCATTTTACAGGGTCAGAGGCATAGAGAATTCGAAGCAAACCCATTGGTTTTCAATATATTTTGACCACTGTGGGTGTGTGAAGGGATAACGATGCATCCAGTAGCATGATACATGGTTAAGCATGACTGATTGAACAAACTGTGGTCATAATGATCATCTTTAAAAATAGCTCCAAAAAAAATAAAAATAAAAATAGCTCCAAAGGATTCCTCCCCAGAGCTCCTGCTGCCAGGCCTCTGAATCAGAGTTGCCAGCAACAAGTCTACTTCCAGGGAAGATGGACACTGGGCTGCAGAAGGCAACACTGACTGCTTTATCATGGTGGGTCCTGCTGCTGGCATCTAATGAGTGCCTACCCTCCCTCACCAGTGAACGTGCGCTAGAAAGCCGCAGGAGTGCTGGCTCACTCTTCTACTGTTCACCTCTGCAGCTGGACTGCCTTTGATCTGAGCCACACCACCCTGTGCAGGAACTCTCCATGAAGCGGACTTGAAACTGGTTTTGAAATTGTCTGTCTGCACTCCTGTTTCCCCCCAGCTTTTCTGATTTAAATAAGTCAGGACAGAGCACTCATAGACCCCATGGTATGGATACAAAAATGTTCTCTGTGGTTGTGTGACGTTGTATTTCTAGAGTCGTCAATAGGACCTGAACTCTGGTAGTGCCTTCCTCACAACTTAACCCTACCCTAGAGCATGTTCATCTGTTACCTGAAGGTCTTTGTTTATATGTGTTTCATTCATTCACTATTAAGTAAGCACCTTCTAGATACCAAGTGCCCTGCTGGGAACTGCCCTGATGAAATAGGGTAGTCCCTACTCAATTTAAGTTTTTCTCAACATTGCAATTTCATTCTGTCTTCCTGTTCAGTTGGATTAAGATCTGCCATTGAGTTACCATTCATTTGGCCATTCATACATTTTGCCTTCCCAAGAGCATTTCTTACTTTATTTTAAATCCCTCTTATGGCTGAACCTGGAAACACAGTGAAACTGAAACTACATTGGACCATTTTGCAGAGAGATGGATATGGATATATGAATAGATGGATAGATAGAGAGGTGGGTAGACAGTCAGGTGGATAAACAGAGAGATGATTGATAGAGATATATTTCAGTGTGAGCTGTTATGTTGCACAGAAACATTAAATTGGAAGAAATGTAAGACATTTCACAGGTTCACAGATCTGAGTGACTTGCTCAAGGTCACAGCTAACTGTTTTACAGTTGAGACTAGAAAACTGGCTTCCAGCTCTTAGACAGTACTGTTTCCAACACACAGTGATCCTTAACCCATATAATTCAGGCTCTATATTCTTCGGCTATCTAATCAGTAAGAAGTGGGTGAAATACCAGAAGGATTCAAACATTTTAATAATAAAGTATGTATGAAACCTGCTGATTTCAGCATGCCCAAAATATATTCACAAAGTGTTGAAACTTTCACCTGCTGTTTCTTGGGATAGCTATTCCAGGCACTAGCCCAGAACTTGGCTGTCATCAACACCAGAGAGATTTCAGAACTTCCTGTCCCTTCTCCTCTCCTGTTTTAATTACTTTGCTGGTGCTTCTTCATCAGCTGAGTTTCTACATTAAGGCTGAATACCTGGCCCAGCTCCAGAACTGCCTCCTGGATGAGGTGAACTCTACGTCTGAGTTTGGAGGCCAGAAGATGAGTTCCTCAGTTCCTCTTGTCCCCTCCACCTTTCATATAAATTTAGTTCCAGAAACTACACAGACCTTTTTACATTTAAAAACATGCCTAATTTCTAGAAATCAGCTAATCAAAACTGAAGCAAACTAGACTTGCTTTTTGGGGCAGACACCTTATTCACAGCAGCTTCCTTTTCTTTATTTACATCTTAAAGGCAGTTTCTTAATGATGTGTTGCTTGGTTTTGTTTTGTTTTGTTTTTAATCACAGTGGCTAATATGTTTTAAAAATATAGCCACGAGTTCTGAAAAGAATCACATATTGCAAACCTCAAATAATTTGTGTCTGTGAAAGCAGTTTGCCCTTAAAAAAGTGAGGTCCACAGCCCAGGCACTTAAGGCGCACACTTCTCTTTTCTTTCTTTTTGTGAGTCATTGTTAGAAGCCAGGATAGGGGCGTTAAGGCCAGAGGGTAGATATGTTATCAAGGTCATAAAAATTTAGAGTGTAGATTGGGGATGGAAGGAAGATCAGATATCTGATGAGTGGGGATATTAAAGACTACTCCGAGAGTTAGTCTCCCTAGCTATGTCAGTGCTGTGGGAAATGGTAACTTTAGTGGCTTGTCCTCAGAGCTGCTGCTGGTGGAGCTGACCTCGTAGGCTGTCAAATCCTGGGCCCACGTATGTCCCCTCAGGTCCATGACAGTAGCCTTGAGAGTATCATTCATTCTATTCAGAAAGTTCTGAGTAGAGAAGAGGAAGCAGTGCCTGTATCTGTCTCACCCTCACTGCAAATTAGACTTATGGGGAGACAGGTTGGCACTCAGAATGCATAAGAACATTGTAACAAGTAGGGTAGATCAGTCGGCTGAGGTTTAAAGACTCTCTTTCAAGGATTTGGAAAGGGGGTTCCTGTTTTGGATGAAAAGTTGGGTAGATGACTTTTAAGATTCATAAAACCAAAAGGACTGTGATTTCCTGCATGTCGTTAACAGAAATCTGTCATTCGATTTATGAATACTATTTGATTCCATTTGCAAATTGGCTCCTTAGTGTACCTGAAGACCAATAGCGAGATCAGATTAGGCAACTGCTCCTAGGACTGGGTTTCAAAGGACTCAGGAAGGCACTGAGGATTAGAAACTGTCACAGTTACAGTCTCACTCTTTTACTGAAGGCTGTGTCCCCGCACCAATGCAATCATCTGGGAAAAGCAATGCACTGGTACCAGTTATCTTGTCCCAGTGTACTGAGGCATAATGACTTCAGAGTCCTGTGTTTAAGAGAATGAGCTTTGGGACTTCCCTGGCAGTCCAGTGGTTAAGACGTCACCTTTCAATGCAGGGGATGTAGGTTGGATCCCTGGTAGGGGAACTAAGATCCCACATGCCTCTGCGTCAAAAAACCAAAAGCATAAAACAGAGGCAATATTGTAACAAATTCAATAATGACTCAAAAAAGAGAGAGAGGAAAAAACAAGCTTTGCAATGAGACTTCCTGGGTTGGAATCCCTGTATGAATTTTAGCAAATCCCTAGCCTCATCTGTGAAATGGGGATGGAGATAATGCTTATCCTATAGGGTGGCTGGGAGAACTAAATGAAATACATGTCAAATGCTTAGAACAACACCTGGCAGAAAGTGAGAGATCAGGAAATACCAGCTGTTATTTACTCTTTGGGTTGAAGGGTTTGATCAGACTCTCTCTTGAGAGTAAGTTTTGGCTTTGTGTAGGTGAGGGGCAAGAAGGGATTTTTACTTTAGGGAAGGCCGTTCTTCGAAGGGCTGGCTGCTGCTAGGAACAAAGAGGGAGGAAGTTAAAGAAAGCAGAAACACAGTGCAGGGAATAACATCTTTTATTTTGAAATGTTGCCCATGGAAGTCCCATCCTACCTGGTTTCCTGCGTTTCCGCTTTGATGAGTAAAGCCCAGATAAAAAGTTTTGAGGATTCATCAGACTTGAAATGCATAGAAGACTCACCAGCTTTTCAGTCTTTCAGCTTTCCCTCTCTCAAGTAAGACAAGTGGAGAGAATCAAAGGCCCCGAACAGAACGTGTTTACCATAAGGGCCTAATCTACTTCCTGGAAAATTATCTGCAGATTTTAATTAAGTTCTTCTAAACCCCAGTGAACCTAGAGGGCTCCACACAAAGGGGGAGAAACAGCCTGCCAGGGGTGCACCTTTCACCAGGTTTTCAGAGAAGGAAGGGTGAGCATTCTCCACTTTTGTCTTTTTCATGACTGGGCCCAACTTTAGAATCCCGTAAAGAAAATTCATGTCATGGTATGAAGGAAGTCTTTGAAGCTTCCTTCAGTAGTTATTTTAACAACACGGGACAGTTGCTTAACTGTTAGTTATTTCCCTCATCCTGCCCCACCCCACCTCTGCTCATGTACGGTTTAAAAATTAGAGTACATGAGATCAGTGAAACAAGGGCATTAAATGGTGTCCCCCAGAAATGGACTTCTTGTACTCCAAAAATGTTCTTAGAAACACATGTGAGTTTCTTTGCTCTCAAATTAAGGAGGATTAAAGCTGCCAGACAGTTGTTGCTCAGTTCCTTCAGATCATGTGGCCAAGGCTGAAAGCCTTAAGTTGCTGGCATGAGCCTAAGTCAGTTGCCTGATCTCCAAATTAATTTTTGAATTAAATGATTGTCCCCCCTCCTTTTTTTCCTTCTAATTGAGACTTCCATTGAAAAATGCTTAGCAAACAGATGGAAAAACCCAGAACAAAAGGTTATTGTGGAATAATGAAATGGGGGTCATTTGAAACAGTTTTAGGTTAAAACTAAAAGCGCCATTGAATCTTTCTTTTAATCATATTTTATTAGCTATACAAATATTTTAAAATAAATTATAAGCATTGTATACAAGAGAACATAAAGGATGACTGAAAGAGCTTAGATCATTTCATAGTTCACTTATATCAGCTTCTTTCCAGTGACACAGAACAAAGACTTTCAGGTAGAATAGCTTCACGTTTAACTTTGAAATAACAATGACATTATCTTACAGATCTTAAGCAAAGCTGTAATGACCTGAACACTCGTAAAATGTTTCTCTAAAGTAAAATAACAAGAGATACATTTAAAATCCCCGAATGAGAAACAGCCACATGTATAAAAACAGTGAGGACAGACAAGTGTTTGAGTAAGGAAGCGATACTTGATAAGTAAGGTTTATTTGGGGAGAAAGAAGACAAAACGTTAACATCAAGAATGTGCAAAATTTTCAATTGTACTGAAGGCTTGCATTCAAAATGTTCAGTAAAAAAAAAAAAAAAAACTTCATCCTGAAAAAAATGCAGTATTGTGTAGTTATGCATATTTCAAAATTTTAAAGTCAACTTGATCAATAAAAGCAGTCCTAAAGCCAAGAATTATCGACAGTGAAATAAAAAGTTTGCCAAATTTATAACAAATCAAATATATTTTGACCAGGCATGTTTTAGTCACCAGACCCTTGGCAAGACTCTGTGTGTAAAGAGTGCTGGTTTCTCAGTTTTATTACCCTGAAGACCTTTTTATGGATTGAGAAAAGGTAAAGGAATAGTTGTGAACAAATACAATTTCTCTTTTATGTATAATCATCATATTTATTCTTTTTATATTTTTATATAATTTTTGGTAAGTTGCATTGTTTCATTTTTTGGCTGCACCACACAGCATGTGGAGTCTTGGTTCCCCAACCAGGGATCAAACGCACGCACCCTGCATTGGAAGCATGGAGTCTTAACCACTGAACTGCCAGGGAGGTCTCATTATATTTATTTTTATTTATCATCATTATTACATTTCTGACAAATTTTTTAGGGTTTATAAATTTATAGATTCTTAGAACAAATACTATTTCTGACTTAGGTGCTGGAAAGATATCTTGTGGCTCGATGAGTTAAAATTCTCAGAGCTCTTAGGATATGGTCATTACATTCATGTAGGGTTAAGTCAATGGCACCCCACTCCAGTACTCTTGCCTGGAGAATCCCATGGATGGAGGAGCCTGGTGGGCTGCAGTCCATGGGGTCGCTACGAGTTGGACACAACTGAGCGATTTCATTTTCATGCACTGGAGAAGGAAATGGCAACCCACTCCAGTGTTCTTGCCTGGAGAATCCCAGGGACAGGGGAGCCTGGTGGGCTGCCGTCTATGGGGTCGCACAGAGTCAGACACGACTGAAGCGACTTAGCAGCAGCAGCAGCAGCAGGGTTAAGTCAGAGCAACTTTATTAAAGGAGAATCATGAGTATGTGAGGGGAAGGGACAAGTCCTTGGAGCAGCAATTAAAAACCAGGGCAGCTTACTAGACCTGGCTCTTTCAAGACTTTTTAGTCTTGGGTTTTAAAATGTTGACTGCAGACCCCTTTGTGACTAATTTGTATACAAACTCTCATAGATCCTTAATGCCTCACTTTTCTTTTTCTTGCCGTGTTGAAGTCCTCTTCTGGTCCAGCTGCAGAGATGATTTTTCACCAGCTTTCCCTGCCTGCAGAATATGACGTTAAAGAGACCCTGGGATGGGTGAGAAGATGAGAGTAGCCAGTTGCTCCAAATGGATTTGTTAGCTTCCTGATCTTCATTCCTTTATTCAAAAAATATTTATTGTGTATCTGACACTGTTGTAGAGGCTGGAAGTATATTAGTGAACAAAGCAGATAAAAATCTGGCCTCTTGGAATTTATATTCTAGGGAAGTTGGAAGAAGAACAGACAGTAAGCAAAGGGCTATGTCAGAAGGTGGTAAGTGCTGTGTGGAAGAGTAAAGCAGAGATGGAGAGGAGAGAATGCTATAGAGAGACAGATGGTGATTGCAGTTTAGAACAGGAAAGTCAGGAAAGCTTTGCTGAGAAGTGAGTCTTCAGCAAAGGAGTGTGGAGGGCAGCCCTGTAAACATCTGGGATGCAAGACGTCCAGTCAGAAGGAATGACAAGTGCATAGATCCTGAGGTGGGGTGTGCCTAGCATGTCCTGTTAATGAGAATCAGAATCTAAACATGTTTCAGTAGATCAACCCAAACAAGATGGGATTTGGCAGGAGGGAGCAAGGGCAGAGGGATGGTAGATGAGGTTAGAAAAGTAGGAAGGGCCCATTTGTAAAGGGTCTTGCAGGTTATGGTGGGGACATTTTAGGTCCCCCTGAGAGAAAGAGCAAAGACAATTGATCAACCACTATTGACTATCTAACAGATAAAATAGAAAATTGAAAAGACATGGAAAGGCTACAGATGGGGAATGTTTGCTGTTTAGAAGATGGAAGTAGTTGGATTTGGCAAATTATAGACCCAGGGGCCGGCTTTTAAAGTAAACAGTAAGGGAGTCCCCTGGTGGTCTAATGGTTAGGATTAGGCACTTTCCTGGCTTGGGTTCAGTCCCTTTTCAGGCAACTGAGATCCCACAAGCGGCTCGGTGCAGCCACAAAAGAAAAAAAAAAAAAAAGAATTAAAGTAAGGATTATGTAGTAAATATTTTAGATGTTGAGGGCCCTCTGGTCTTTGTTACAACAACTCAACTCTGCCTTTAAGGCATGAAAGCAATTGGTGTTGTTTAGTCACTCAGTCCTGTCCGACTCTTTGTGACCCTAGGGACTGTAGCCCACCAGGCTCCTCTGTCCATGGGATATCCCAGGCAAGAATACTGGAGTGGGTTGCCATTTCCTTCTCCAGGAGATCTTCCCAACCCAGGGATCTAACCCAAGTCTCTTATGTCTCCTGCATTGGCAGGCAGGTTCTTTACCATATGCTTTCATAAAGCATATGAGTGTGTCTATATACAGTAAAACTTAATTTACAATTACAGATGATGACCTGGATTTGGTCTGTAGGCTGTATTTTGCTAACTTATGTATATAGACCAATAATTTGTCAGGACTTGGATAAGAAAGAAAAACATCACCAAAGATAAGCTATGGCAGAATCATCTCATTTCTTCTTTTAACAGGACTATCAGTGTATTAGGACAAGTCAAATGGAGTTAAGATTATGGATCTGCACCTCACCAGGGCACTTATGAAACTCTTTTCTTATTTTTCTGTGAACAAGATGGAAAAACTGTCTTGGATTCAAGAGTGTTTCTCTGCTCTGTGAAACACTGGCTGACCTAAGCAAGCTGTGCTTCCGAAGCTCCTGCATCAGCTGGTTTCCAGCTGGGTGAGGCAGAGGTAGGAAAGGGAAGGGGGGGTACTTTTGCCTCTTCGCTCTGTGCCTTGGTTGGCAGCTCTAGCAGTGGCTGCTTTTCCTCCATGGCTCCACTCTTCACTGCTATGTGGGCTTACTAACCCTGCCCTCGTGGGTACTCCAGCCTGTGACTGACAATGGCTTCTTGTTGTTACTGCTCTTACTTGCCTAACTATTCCCTGGTTGACATCTCAGATCTTCTATTGCCTGGGAAACAATTCCCTTGTATTAGATCCCCTCTGTTTTAAGTACCTAGGGTAGTTTCTGTTTTCATGGCTGGACCCTGACTAATACAGGGGCTAATTTACAAATATCACCCGAGAGGGAGGTTTAGGCCCCGGTATCACCAGACTCTCTTCTCTGCTTTCACCATTTTTATCAATAACTCGGATGATGATGTAGTGGGTAGGCTAATCACACTTGCAAATGGCCAGGAGCTGATTGGAAGTGCTCCTTGGTAGATGGCAGAATCAGAACCTATAAGTATCTCAATGGGCCAAATCTAACAAAAAGGAATAGGTGAAGTCCTGCACCTGCATCCAAAAATTAAGTATGGGATGGGAGAATTGTGACAATAGCACCTGAGAGCTTCAGGGTTTAGGATTGACATCAAAATGGGGCCAGAATTTACCAAAAAGATTAAGAAGCCACAGGGAGCACTAGTTGCATTAATACTTTAGTATAGAGACAAAGAGAGTTAAGCAGACTCTTCTCTATTGGCCAGACCATCTTGGAGTGTTACATTTAGTCTGGGGCACAACATTTAAAAATGCTATGGATAAAGTAGCTTCAGACACAGGAGAATTATGGAATAGTAAAAGGAAGTGTAAGTTATTGAAAGAAACTAGAAAGAATCAGTCAAAGCTATAGGTAGGAATCAAACGTTTCCAGGTCTAAAAGGATACCAGGCCAGCAGTGGTTTTATAGAACAATACCTTCATGGTACCTCTTTTTGGAATGGGCAGAGGGTAAACATTCTCCCTCCTTGATAGTAGATAGATACTCTACTATCGTATATTTTTATATTAGGGAAGTTGTCCTTATGTCTATCCACAAATTTCCTTGCTCTTGTGCATGTCCCTAGGCAGTCATTGACATGAGAGCTCGATTTTGCTCATAATCAATGGCTGAAGAATCAGTTCTTCTAAGCACTGATGGCTTTTGTGACCCTGGATAACTCATTCTTTAATTGTCTCCATTTCCTCACCAACAAACAAACAAAACCACCTGCCAAGGAGATTCTGCTGCACACTTAGCATATATTGGCCTTCCAAAGCTCAGTAAAACTTTTTTTTTCCTTTTCCTGCTTCTTGCTCTTTATGTACTTTGCAAAAATCAGAAGCATCAATATCCTGGGGTCTTTATGCAGATGCAATGAAAAGAAAGGAATAAGACTATAACTAGGACAAAATAAAGAATATTTTTTATTCTTGATATTCCATGCTGGAGTTAGCATCCAGCCTCATTAGAAAGACCGTCGCTGTTGTTAGGTTGTCATACTTCTATTGTATGTTTTCTTCTTTTCTTAGTTGGTAAGACTTTTTTGTAAGCTTGAATATTTAGCCTGCATTGTGTTCGAATAGAAATTTCATGTAATTCTGAACCCCAAGCTGTTTTTTCTTTGCACTCTGATTCTTAGCTGTGGGATGCCTTTGGTCTGGTCTGTTTACCTAGTGACCACTTCCTTCTCTTGATTCTTTGAGAAAAAAAAATAAGAAATTGACTGACACCTTTTCTACACATATAGAATCAACCTGTTGAACTTAGTTAGGAATTTCTATTTCCTGGTATCTCCTAATAACCCTGAACTCATTAGCACTTACACTGGATATCTTGGTGTGTCTATCATGGGTAGTTTAAAAGACAAACAATTTAATAATGTTTAACCTAGTACTTTGTGCTGTTTTGATGGATTTAGGAAAAGCTGTGCGTGTTTCTGCTCTAATAGGTACTATGAATTACTATAAATAAATTTTCTTTGTGATATAGTTGCCATGCTTGAGAAATTCTAACATATCAATGTAATTCTGCAGTAAGGACACTAGGTTTATACAGCATATGCCATTGTTTGCTTTAAACATTTTATAACTGGAAGAGATCTTAGTAATTGTGCAGTTTCTGTTACAGATAAGAAAACTGAGATGCAGAGAGATAAAGTGAGTCTCCTAAGTCTGCCGGTGAGCAGTTCCCTTCTAATTGGCCAGCACCCTTTCTACTATACCAGCTCAAGAAAATTCTCCCAGTTCCCCTCCCATGATCTCATGTGTAAACATAATATGCAGATCAATGTTAACTAGACTATTGTGGTGATCATTTTGCAGTATATACAAATATCAAGTCATTGTGTTGTATACCTGAAACTAACATAATGTGATATGTCAGTTGCAGCTCAATAAAAAAGAATTTTAATGCAGATCAGAAATACTATTATAACACTGAAGAATTATGCTTCTATCAGTTTAAACTTGGGACTTGTCTATAATCCTAATCTTGTGAGCAGAAAATGGATGTAGATTTGTAGACATCACCTATTTCTTTTGCACAAAGTGCCCTTGATTGTAAATTGCATAGTTATGAAATTTTATATATACTGAAAGAACTCTTTCAGACTTATTTAGATACTGATCTAAGATGTCTTACTCTTGTGTTTAAATAAAAAGAAGATATAAACAAGACCAATGGTATTTCTAGAGCTTCCTTCTTTGCAGTGTCCAATTCTTCTGAATCATTTTTGGGCTTGTAGTTGTTGCCATACACATTTTTACACCCAGTGTTCTTTGTGCCACCAGGAATAACAATGATGTGATATTTCTGGAAAGAGTGCTCTGTGTGAGTCTTGGGACTTTTTTCCCAAGCCACAGACATCCTTTCTGCAAATATTGATGTGCATGTCCAGGTAAAGACAACTGTGTCTCTACTGCCACCTGGTAACAGCAGGTGTTAAAATGCTCAAAAAATCAGAGAAAAAAATAAAAGAAAAGAAGAAAGAAAAGAAAGAAGAAAGAAGGAAGAAAGGGAAAACATAAGCCCAAGAATACTGGAGTGGGTTGCCATTTCCTTCTCATTCTAGCAAGATTAACTTATTTTTATATTGTTTCCTTTTGTCTTCTTTTCTCTTTACTTTCCTTCCCTAAGGAGGTGGAAAGCTGAGGTGGAAAGGAACAGGAGCAGAAAGTGTGGTGGAAGTTTTGGGAGGACACCCCCTGACCAAACCCTGCTGCTGCTGGAGCAATGATGGGGGTGGGGTTGAAAGGAAGAGTCGATCAATGTGTTCACACTAAAGCCCCGGGTGCCTCATTCTTGGCAGGGTTTCCTGAGTTGGAGTGTGGTGGGGAGTATTTCCCATTGTAGAAAGAGAACCCGTGAGAGGTGGATGAGACGGTGAACTCTAGAGGGCCAGCAGGGGCCAGATGGGAGTCCCTCCAACTGAAGGCTGTGCCCAGCAGTGTTGGGAGAGGAACTCCGAGGGGCTGGAGAGGGGAGGGTGGGCATGGAGGTCATGAGACAGAAATTTCAGAGTCAGTGAAAATGGAACTGAGACCCTACTAAGAGGCAGAGTTGAGGCAAGGGGTCTGGGTCTTGGCCCCTGGCTCTTGGGTGCTTTGCCTCTGCAGGCCAGGAGGGTGGTTTAGCTAGTCTCTAGGCCAGCATTGAACAGATAGAGCTGAGAGGGATGGGAGTGGGATGAAGGAAGCACAGTTTAGAGGCAGGTGATATTCTTGCTTAAAGTCTTCACCTTCACATTTCAACTATCTAGGTATCATTTTTTTTTTAATTGTAGCTCAGTCAGGTCCGACTCTTTGTGACCCCATGGACTATAGCCTGCCAGGCTTCTCTATCCATGGAATTCTCCAGGCAGAAATACTGGAGTGGGTTGCCATTCCCTTCTCCAGGTTCTTCCCAACCCGGGGATTGAACCTCGGTCTCCTGCATTGCAGGAAGATTCTTTTACTGTCCGAGCTGTATCATAACCATAGGAAACCAATACTCCCAAGTCCTACCTAGGCCTCCCCTTCTAGGAGGGGATCTTGCTCCAAGCTCATCTCTCAGGCCCACTTCTCCTTACTCCCCTTCTTTCAGTCAACATCATGTGCTGGTGGCAAAAGTGTATTCAAGTTAATTCATTTATTGTTCAGTGTTTTTTAACTTGTTAACATCTAGCCCTCAAAATGTTATTATCTGAAACATAAAGACACTTGATACTGATCAACAATATGTGTACTGGAGGCCAGTTGACGTGGGTTCAAACTCACATGCTTGCTGCATGGCCCTGGACACATTATCTAACTTCCCAGATTCTGTATCTGTACACGTGGGAAACATGTCTATTTCACTCAGGATTGTATAAAAATTGCTTAGCCAATGCCTGGGTGCCAAGTAGATGATAAGTAATTAGCCTTCCCTTTACTGTTTTCAAATTCCTCAAAATTGTAGATCCGTTTTCCCCGTTTAGTGATTTGTAGATAGTTTTCATTTGACTAGAGTCTACTAAAAGAAATGAGGTCAAGTAATCTTAAACATCAGATTAATTTTAAAAATTAATTTATTGTCAATAAGTTATTGACAAAAAGTTTGAACTTATTGCTTCAAATTACATTATTTTGATTATTTGGAGTAAAACAACAACTAATATTTAGACTTTCACTTATAGAGTGAAAAATGAAATATTTTATCTGTTTCTAGTCATTTTTTAAATAGTAAAAACAGTAATTAACTATGCCTCATCGTTACAAAAGGGCCATCTGGCTGCTCTGTAGCAGAAGCAACCAAGAAAATAAGGGCAGAGTGGATTTTTATGACAGTGTTCTTTAGAGCAAGGAAGAAGCTCATAAATAGTTGTGATTCACAGTTTAAGACATTCAGAAAATTAAAGAAAAGAATAAACAGAGAATTGGATAAAGGTAGTCAAAAAGTTATAAATTAAATAAGTACTAGGAATATAGTTACAGCATGAAGACTGTAGTTGCACTGCCATATGGTATATTTGAAAGCTGTTCAGAGAGTAAATCCTAAGAGTTCTCATCACAAGGGAAAAAACTTTTTTGAAGGATCTGCATGAGATGATGGATGTTAACTAAACTTATTGTGTTAATCATTTCACAATACAGGTAAGTAAATTTTTTAAAAAACTTAGTGCTGTATGTTAACTATATCTCAATAAAACTGGGGGAAAAAGAAATTTTAAGTTATTTATTCATACATGGAAAATCAAAGTTCTTCAGCCATGTGGTAACAAACGTAGGTCTATGAAATCTGAACCTATAGGCATCTTTCTTGTAGAGTTTGGCAGAACTTGATTTGTTTGTATTCTTTCTATAAACAGTCCACATCAATGGGGTATATGAATTCACTGTAGTAATAAGTAGACTGAAAGTGTTAGTTGCTCAGTCGTGTCTGACTCTTTGTGGCCCTATGGACTGTAGCCCACAAGGCTCCTCTGTCCATGGGGTTCTCCAGGCAAGACTATAGGAGTGGGTAGCCATTTCCTTCTTCAGGGGATCTTCGCAACCCAGGGAGCGAACCTGGATCTCCCACACTGCAGGCAGATTCTTTACCATCTGAGCCTAATAAAAGCAGGGGTAAATAATCATTCCCCTAGAGAACTGGTCAGTGTTTTTGTTTTTCCTGTTGTTTTGTTTGGTTGGTTGGTTCACATCTGAGAGTTGAGGGGATACAAGGAAAGAAAGCATGTGGAAAGAGTTCTAGAGGGTTTGAGGGAGAAGGCTTTACCCTTGTCTTTCTGCTGCAGCCCTCCCCACATGGGGAGCAGAGAAAAGCCAATTCAGTGACAAGGAAAGGTTTAATGAACTTCTCAGAATACCCCACCGCTGCCTGAATTAACCAAATGTGTACCAAGCTGATAATAGAAAAACTACCGAGTTCGATTTTGAGAGGTCTTGGTTCTTGGCCCCCCGAGTGTAAAACAGTTCCTTTTCCCCCCAACACAATTTCTTTCCTGAGAATGTTTTCAGTGGGAGATAATGCAGAGAAGGTGTACAATACCACGGGCTGTCAAAGAAGCGAAGCCGGGGTCTCTTCTAGTGGGTGGTAGGTAAGAATTACTAATCCAATCTGCTTGAGTTAACTCAAAACAAGGATTAGTGTAAAGTTCCAGAATATGTTAATCTTCCTTTATAGAAGTAAACTTCAGGCTGCCACCAACCCCCTGGTTTATAGTTCCTGGGAACAATGAGCCAATTAAACTTGAGAGGGAAAAGGGATCTTGCCCAAGTTTACTGATTGTTACCTAATACTTTGAGTCTCTTTGATTCTTGATTATTTGGCTTTGTGTCTCAGACACAGGAAATAAAACATCATTTATTATTCATTAGAATGTCCCTAAGTACAGTATACCTCCTAATTAAACACATACTATTGTGAGCTGGTATTTTTCATCTCCTGCCTTATTAAATAGGCAGTTTAAAATGGCTTTTGTATATAGCTGATATTGCTTTGCCAAATACGTCCGTCAATATTAATATACTTTTTTTCAAAAACGTATTTAGAGCTTACATGATTAGTGAGTGGAACAAATTGTAAGTTATTTGGATTCAGACCCACTTGGTAGAGATTTTCAAATAGACTCTTATTTTCAGATTAAAAACATCATATGAAAGACTAGAAAATTATCACCCCTTCTCCATAACACTCTGACACTGTTACGTGGGGGGATTTTTTGCATCTAAATTAAAATTGTTTGTACTAAATTAATTTTAAAAAGGTTTTGGTGTCCAAAAACATGTTGAAAATATTTACTTTTATTTGTTTGTTTTCTGTAAGTAATGATTGGCTTATTTTATTGGAATACAGGATAGGGAATAGATGTTGTAAAAGATCAATTACTTTAATCATTAGCAGTCAGATAGTTATCTAGAAACTACTCCCATAACTAAGTAATGACAACCAATACTTGCTAGACACTTGCTAGGTTCAAAGTACTTTATATGTGTTTCTTTCTTACATGATTTATGTTAATCTTACAGTTTAAAATTACTTTGAAGTTTGAACTGTATGTACTCACGTAATTTCTCAAGTGATCTTCAGTTAGAGAATGTGTTAATATATTTTTACAACAAGTTTTTTAAAAAGCTTAAAACTAATTTCTTAACTAATGACATTTGCAAGGAGGCAATTTTAGAATTCTATATCTTTCAAAAGATATTTTCATTAGGAATCAAATTTTAGGTGTCAGAATCATTTAAAACTCATTGTATTTAAACTGATTTATATTATTCAGGTTAAATAATGACTTGATATCATTCCTTGAATTTTATTTTCTATAGCCAGCTTTCTTGTTTTGTTTTGATTTTCAGCATCAGAGATCTGGAGAGATAAAACTCAAAAAAAAAAAACCTTAAGTTTAAAAATCTCAATTCTCTTTTCTCATCAGGGCCCATGTGTGAACTCCCCACATGTCAACAGCTGCAAAGTCTCCCACGACTAGTCTGACGTGAATCTGTGTCAAGAACTTGGGCTTTGTGGTTCAGCCAGCCTAGTAATACTCTCAAAGAACTAGAAATTGTTTACCTTTCAAGTACATGAAAACTTGCGGTTTTTTTTTTTTTAATTTTTGGATTTTATTTGCAGTATCAATATGCAGATATATTTATTATAAATTGACTCTCATTGAAATGAAAATGAAAAAGGCAATGCTATTTCTTTAATATGGTTCACTAACCCTGTTCACACCGAGTTACTGACGCTCAGTAGGAGTTTGCCAACAGCAGTTCTACTCAACCCTTGATGATTATGGAGGATTTAATTATAATTGAAAATGTAAAAAGAAAAAAAAAAGAACAAAATCTAATCCAAAAATCAATTTTGCATAGAATTTAATAACAGATAAAAGCTTAAAATTCTATAACTAACAAATGAAAAATGTCAGCGCTAGGAAATAAGACTCTCTCAGCATCAGTCCTACACCTGTGTAGATGCTTCCCGACCTGGCTTCTTTCATACGCTTCATGACAAAGGAATTGGTCTCACACTGAGGCATGGCAAATACATTATGAAATAAAGGCAGGCATTATAAACAATACAAACCATGTGAGATAAAGGCAAAAACAGGGCTGCAAAGAGACACAGTTTCTTCCTCTCTCACATTAAAGCAGAGATTTCCTTGCATCTGTGGTCTCTAGTTTTTAGATTCCTCATCTTGCGCCTGCTGTGAAATGTATGCGGAACAGCTGTCAGTGGTTGCCCACAAAGTTAAAGTAGCTTGGTAATGGTTTATCTCTCGGATGGTTCTTCTGTATCTGCCATCACACCAACAGAAAAATCTCAGGAGAGAGTAAGCGAGGTTTCCTTGTTTAGCTTGAATGCCCTCAGGAGGGGCTCATGAGTGTGGGCCTGCTCTCTGTTTTATATATTATATAAACCTCTTGATTCATTACAGTAAAAAGTTAGCATTTATTATTTGAAGTGTGGTGTGTGTTTCTATTTTTTTGATGCAATAATCCATTATCTGAGAAAGTTGATGGTTTGGTTGTTTTTAAAAAGTGGACAGTGATAAAATATGGAGGTTTATGAAATGGTGTCACTTAACTCAGATAAAAAAGTCACTGCTAATGTTTGAAAGGAAGGATTTCCAAGTTGCAGGTGTGTCCTGCATATGGAACCCAGTTTTCCCATTAGGACTCTATCAGGATTTTGTCGGGAATGAACAATTTGATGGTTCCCCGGCCAGGCCCCCTCACTAGGTTCTATTGCAAATAAATAACGGCCCCCTCCTCAGTGTCGCGGCTGTCCCCGGGGGAAGGGCCAGGGCCGGCCACGTGCCTGGGCCACTGAATCGTCACCCGCAGTCATACTAGTAATAATATGTATGAAACTGGGCTATGGTGCTGCACTGAGGGGAGCAGCAGCTCATTTGCTTGAAAAGGTGACTTTTTAATTTAAACAAAAGGCTTGAAAAAGTAAAAGTGAGTCTTAAAGGCAGTTTAATCAGTCAGGCAAGAGATGCCTAATGAAGCTGCCAGACAGGTCTGTGGTCAGGCTGTCACTTCAGCCATCATGTTTACAGCTCCAGGAGTGAGATTAGCTCCGTATCTGAAGACACAAACTTGGTCAAAATTCCTTGTGTCTGGGATGGCTGTACATTTTAAGAATTTGACAAATTATTTTGTTGCCGTGATGATGGTTTGGAAAACTTGACATGGAAGAATTCAGTTCCTTGAGATCTCCCTTCTTTCCACTGCACCTAGAGAGCATTGTATCAATGCAATTGTATACATATAATTGTTTCTAAAATTATGTTTATATAACAAAAAGAGAAAATCTGTGTATATATCTGTATAAATTTATCTATGTCTATCAAAATATTGCTAAATGGATTTTCACATTTTCTTCTTATGTTATTTCATCCAATACTTTCAAGGAAAAATTGTCCTTCTGGCCTGTTCTTCACCTAAAAGTTCTTTCCAAAGATTTTTTTGATTGAAGAAAACTCTCTTATATGTCAGTGCGACCATATCATGTCACAGTTATTAATTAGTTTGTCTATAATTTGAATTTCCATTACATTGTACCTTTTGCTACCAGGGAATATATGAGTATAAGTTTTGAAAAGGCCTTCCTCTGTTGATCATATTTGCTAAATACTAAGGAATTTCAGTAAGTCAGTCTTCTGCTGCACTGGTATTCTTTGCATTGTTAAATATTAATTCTCTTTTGAAATAAACCTTCACTGAGTGTTTAGTTGAAGACATGCAACATAAACTTTTTATTATTGGTTTTCACCAATCTTATTTTAAAAAATAATTACAGGAAAGGGAATTCTCACCTTGGAAAAAAAATAACAGTTGTGAGTTTTTTTTTAATTCGTTGTATTTATTTGCTGAAAATGGCAGGCAGTTGTACATAAACACTAATATTATCCACTTTGTTTCCTGTTAATAATCTAGGGAAGCCTCAGCCTAATCTCTCACTGATTTCATGCCAAAAGCACAAATGTATTGCTTTTGTTTTACTACATGTTTCATTCCATCTGTTGGAAGCCTAGTAAGTCAATATTTATCACATTTATAAATTGTGAATCACTAGGGGAAACATCATATGGGGGAAAAGCTTGAGCATCATTTTTTCTTGACTGTTTCAAAGTGCTGTCTCTCTGATGTTAATTTATTTCTTTTGAGCTAAAATAATGCCATTTGCATGATTTTTCATTAAGAAAACTTTTTAAAAAACTATGTGTTTTTCAAAGTTGTTCATTTGCCCCCAACCTCTCTATAATTGCCTTGTCATGATTATCATTTTCCTTTCACTGTTGCTTTCTATGGAAGCCCCAGGAAAGAGTTCCTAAAAATTAAATTTCATGCTTGCATGTGTTTCTGTGATCTGCAGCGTGTATGATCTCTGAGTGGAAAACTTCTCTAAAAATAAATGGATTACCCTTTTTACTACACTGTCTGATGTCTCTTCAACAGATAGCACTGCTTCCTGTGATCTCTAACCCACCACAATTGAAATGACAAGCGTTGAAATGGGAGCCTCACGGTGGCGCCCTCTACCTTTGCCGGCCACTTCTGCAGTAGGGAGCCAGAGGTTCACGCTGCAGAGCGCCGGTTCTCAAACTTGAATGAGGCCCGGACCCCTTTAAATGCGGAAAAGCATCTTCATGCACTCCGCAATATATCAGTGGGGTCCACTTTGGAAAACATCGGCTTAAAAGTAAGGATCTTATTCTACATCAATGCCTTTCAATTGAGAATTTTAACGGCAAAGTTCTGTCTTGATAACTGCTAAAAAGTTAATTTTTTACATCTTTCCTGTTATTTAAATAAAACAATGAAAAATATTTTCAACATTTTGAAAAGTAAAAGTCTCAGAACCCTGAGAACATGTCCATGGACCACTATTCGAAAACCTCCTTTTCCTTTTGCAAGGACATGCATTACTTGCTGGCAGAAGAAGGGCATTTGACCTTTCATAAACTGCTCTGTAAATATCATCACTGCTTAGTTTGTGAAAGACTAATGTGTTTCCACTAACAAAACTGTCTTTCCAGGGTTGCTGGTTCCTAGAATACTGCTTGTTTTCCTATTGTACTTTCTATTGCTGGTGGTTTTTTTTTAAAGGCAACTAAATTTGTCTAAGGGATTGCCCTTTGAGGCAATCCAAGGAATTTTAATCACGAACCAGTGAGAAAGTCAAAGTCTCTAATGGGGAAAACAATGTGACACAGTAGCAGACCTCAAAAATACTGACCAAGTAGATTTTCTAATATTTGATACTTTAACAAGAGAATCAACTGTACTTGTTTATAAAAATGTTTTCAAGCAAATGTTAAAAATAAGTATTTCTTACATGATAACAGTTTCTATATTAAGTGATATTGACAAGTAATAGTTGGTTTTTCTCTCCTCATGGCAATCAACAAGTTGGACATTCTTACATCAGACTAAATGATGTCGCTAAAAGATCTGTTCTCTCAAAGAGGTTAAATTATTCAATACAAGGGAATGGTGAAGAGACAAAGATTAGAATATTGGATTCCCGTAACCTAACTCATCCGCTTTTGTTTGTAGTAGAGGAAGGAGACAAACCAACTAACAGACCTACTAATACATGAGTTGTGAATCACAGTCTTGGGGCCATATTGCTCAAAGGTACTAGGAGCTCCTTGGGTCCTTGACAGTTCTTGGAATTCTACAGTAATAAACTCACAGCCACAGGTGTGGCTAGCACTGTTGTCTGTCTCTGAGCCAACTCACTCACCTCAAAAACAAATACTTATGGTGACTCATGTGTCACTGTGGGAACGTACCATGAAACCAACAGAAAGAAAAATAGTAAACATGTCATATGATTAGCACGTGCTATGATATGTAGCTCCAGATTTTCAATAGCTGGGCTTTATGACAGTAACCACAACAAGAATGGCTTTGGGAAAGAGAACAAATAAGGTCAACATGGAGACTGAAAGAATCCATCAGTCAAATGGTCTTCTTTTCAAAGCACAGCTATCTGTGTGGGGCTCGAGTTAAGAACTTGGCACCAGAAGACTGCTCATCCTAGTAGCTTCAAAGATAAAAATCAAACTATTAAGTCTGGATTGAAACTCATGTTCATTGGCCAATGAAGTTTTGTAAGTGAATTCTTTGTTATGAAACTTAGGAAAGATATTTTAATTAACCTGGTATTTAATCAGGCTGTATGTTATAGATGACCCCAAGTAATCTGTCATAAAAGCCTAAAAATTAGAAGCCGCATTTCCTAAGAGGCTCAATATGCCCCTTGTGAAAGAATAAGTACTGATTCTTTCATGCAGTTATTTGCTGGGCTTAAAATACTACATCAAAAATATTTTAAAGTTTTTATATGAAATTACAGTTATCTCCTCAATTTACCATAGTGTTATTCTTAGTTTTACATGTTCAGCAATTCTCAAAAAAAAAAAAAAAATTAACCCCTTAGCCATTTCTTTCAGTTTAAAAGTATAATGCCATTGGGCTAGTATTATTTTATTAAACCAGAATGTGGTAGCTGAGGATAGGTATTTTGTTTTGTCTTCTCATGTATCCTGAGCAGCACCTGACATACAGGAGCTCAATAAATAGCTGTTGAATGAATGAATGAATTCTGTGCTAAGCTGATAAAATATTATATTTTAGTTATATAATAATGTGAAGACTATAATTATGGTTGTCACAATAAAAACAGAACTTGCCTTTTGATGTTTATATCCCCCTAAATATGAACAGGGAGTCCCTAGCTCATCTTTTTAAAATATTTATTTATCTATTTAGGTTGTGTTGGGTGTTAGTTTTAGAGCCTGGTGGTATGCAGGCTTCTCTCTAGTTGCGGAGCGCAGGCTCCAGAATGTGTAGGCTCTGTAATTGAGGCGTGGCACACAGGTTTATTTGCCCCATAGTGTGTGGAATCTTCCCAGACTAGGGATCGAACTAATGTTCCCTGCATTGCAAGGCAGATTCTTAACCACTGGACCAGCAGGAAAGTCCCCTAGCCTTTTAATGTTGTTGCATCTAACAGAAAAAGTGATATTCTCCTTCCTTGGATAACTTATTGCTTTCAAAAAAGATCTTATTCAAATGAATGCTCATCAGGGAAATGTCTGTTTTTAAGTAATTCTTAAGGAATTCCTTTAGTTTTTATGATTGCTGCTTTGGATCCTTTCCATAATATGTATGTTTGCATGTGAAATAGGGAGTGTAGTTCTACCTATGATCTACAGGAGCAAAGTGCAGTATTTATTTGATGTGGAACAGCTCCAGCTTGTATGTATGTAATGTGCTATCTATATAACATTAGCCTGTAGGTACACGTGGAAGTGAGCTGGCAAAAATTAAGAGCTCTACAAGACATCTAGGGAAGAATCATCTTAACTCTTTCAGAAATTCACCCTATGAAATCTTAGCACTCAGATATTTCCAATTGTTAATTTTTCTGTCAAGTAGAAAAGCACATATACTAGGGGCAAAAGAATTATTGTCAGTGCTTAAAATTTTTGACAGTGCAGTCCAGGTAGAGGAGAGATATTTCATTAACAAGTATTTTTAAGCGTACACTGTGCCAAGATCTGTACAAGGTTACTTTAGAAATTCAAAACAGAGGGAAATTAAAAGATCTGACTTAAGACACCTGTAGTCAAGGGAGAAGTGAAGCACACGTGCATGTATGTGTGTGTGTACACACAGACACAAATTAATAAGAGAATAATTAAAAACAACACATGAATAATAATAATTGCAAGATGGCAAGATTAAAAGCTTATATAGAAATCCACGAGTACAAAGTGCTTTCTGAGAGTGGAATTCGTCAGGAAAAGCCCTCTGAAGTAGTGGGATTTGAAGAGCTCTTAATAAATGCAATATTTTATGTTGCTTTTTATTCATCAAACGTTTGTGAAGTAAGTGCCTCTGTGGGTGGGTCTTGGGTCTGTGAACATCTAGGATGATAGGATGGATGAGACAAGGTCATAGTCCCAAGTTTTAATGCTCATTTTGACCCTAGCCTTTTTTGTGTTCTGTATCATGTTAGAATTTTCACGTGACAATTTCTAGATCTATGGACTGATGCTGACTTTCCTGACACTGCATGAGCAGGGAGGATTAAAAGAGCAACGAAGTCTGTTATCTAAGGTGTATCATCAGAGCTAATGTAGAATAGACAGCCCAAAATTCTGTACCAACAAGGAGCACGGTGAACATCTCAAGCCCACATGGACTTCTCAAACTCATCCAGCAGTTTGGCCTGTTCTGTCAAAAAAGTATTCAGATCAGCCGTTTGCCATTTTGCTTACAAAAGAGTTCCTACATCTCCAGCCCAGACCCTCAACTCAGAGTGTCCAAAACTGTCTTCATCACTTCTCCCCAGAGTGACCCTCTCTTCACTCACCTCATGCACCTTCTGTGTTCAGTGAGTGTGACCCCTTCCACCTGGCCGACCATGGCCAAAATCTGGGGATCACCCTCGACTCTTTCCACACTCAGTCAGTCCTGTCTATTCAAGCACCTTAATGTCTCAGGAACATTTGTCCTTATTCCCACCCCTATTTACCTTCTCTCAGACCCTTATCTGTTTTCATATGGATTTTAACCCATCGTAGTTAATACTCAAACAGTCCCATTTTCCAGAAGAAAAAACTGAAGCTTAGTTAGATTAAGTCACTGGTACTTGTGGTGACAATTGTTGGTACCATATTTGAACCACACGTTATACTTTGCTACACAAAATGAAGTCTATTCTCTGAAAGTGTGGTGCAGAGACGTGCAACATCGCATTACTGGGGGCCTTGCTAGAAATGCCGAATCTCGGGGCCAGAGATGCTGATCAGAATCTGCATGTAACACAATGCTCGGGTGATCCATGAAAGCCCTGCTTTTGAAGCCCTGAGGAAGGCCAGATGCTGAGCATGGTGTGCAGATCACTAACCCTGAGGCTTACCTTCAAGTCCCTGTTCTTTAATTCCCTCTCAGATGGATGTACTCATAGTTTGAGGTGAGAATTTTTCCCTTAAGACAGGAGCACTTCTAACCAATGGCAATGCATCTGGCACAGCTCAAGAAGTCTTTGGGGACACATGAAAAGAGAAGTGGGGACCTGGCATCACAGCTGTGACTGTCGCTCTAGGATGCCAGCTCCATGCCTGGGCACAGTCTCTACCTATTCGAACAGGAGAAGCTATGCATCAAGAAGTTTCCGAGAGGCTCACTGACATGGAGGGAAAACATCGTCCCTCCCATCTTTTTTGTGCTGCCTGGTGCCTGAGCCACACTCATTTATAGTCATGAAAATCAGAGGTGGAGAACAGCAAAGGCTCCGGTGCGTAGATGTGATCACAAGACCCAAGAATTCCTAGCTCTTATGCCCTGGCTCTAGCAACGGGACCACACACGTGAAATCATCTTTTGTAGTGATTATTGAGTCCGCCCTTACAAAAACCTTGCCCTGGGAACCCTTGTCTCCATTTCTGAGGCTGTGCACGTGGAGGAAATCATGAATGCCACCTCGTCTGCTCTTGGATGGGAGATTTGCCTTCTGTATTTGCACTGACATCTACAGCCTGAGTTACTCTTCTTTGATGCCTCGGAACTATATCCAAAGACAGCGATTGTCTTACTGCTTATGTAAGAAAATCCTTATCTTGGCTTTGAAATCAACACAGAAGTGTTAAACAGCAATATTGATGAGTCTGGGGAGAGAACCAGAAGTCTGGAGAAAATGTGAATGAGTTTCTTTCTTTTTTTTTTTTAAAGGCAGACTTAGTGGAAATTTATAGCACTGAATCCAATCCCATTAAAACGGGTTGTAAAAAAAAATAAAGTTTCCATGCAGCTAAGCTGCTTTTATGTGGCAGTGGCATCTCGGCAGGCGGCGTATATGTTTGTGATGCTTCGGTTCCAAATCAAGCTGGTGCAAAGGTAGTCCTCAGATCTGCGGTCTGCAGTCAGAAGTCTTCCGAGAGAAACACCCGCCAACTCAATCTCTCTCTGACTAAGAGACACTGGAGCCCTCGGACGGGGAAAAAGGAAAAGTTTAATCAAGCACAGTTTCATAAATACCTGCGATTCATTGTGAAGCCCACGCTGCAGCAAACTGACAGCAGGGAACACATGGTGCTGACCTAGTTTGCCGGAACAAAGACAGGATTTACTTTTTCGGTTGTTGGGAATTTCTCTTCTTTATTAAGGGAGAGGAATTTAATGAACATTAGCTCTTAAGGAAACCAGAGGCAGATAAGGGAGGGTGGAGCTGGGTCTCCTTTATTCTCTCTCTTCCTTGCCTGGCCCAGCCACCAGGCTTCAGCCGCAACCTTCAAAACCCTTATCTGTCCACTGAAGTGGCAGACTTCTTTAACCTCTGACCTAAATTGTGTTTGAACCTTCATCTTGAGGAAGCAAAGTTTTGAACATTAAGCCACTAAGGACTTCAAAAGCCCCTGGATTTCTGTCCTGTTCTTCAGCAAGAATCTCAATACCCTTGTCTTTGACCAGCAAATAGCGTGGAACCTGCTCATCCCTGTTCTAGTAGTGATATGCTTGGTGAAGCGTTAGCGTCAGGAGGGGTGTTTATTTTCTTTGTTTGTTTGGTTGGTTTCTTATTTCTAGTCACAGAATAAATGTGAACGTAGCTTAAGGAAGACTTTCATTTCTACCTCCCTGCAAGAACCGATAGTCATGTAAAAAATAAGTCCTGTTAGTGTGTTAGGATATAAATTTTATTTTATTTTATTTTTTTTATTATTATTTTTTTTTAGGATCTAAATTTTAGAAAGTCCAAAAGTTAAAATATATCATACTCTCTTTAGAACAGCTTGCATTGAAAACAATGCCTATTTTCATGGACTGACTGCCCTCTATATTCCCAATGAAATTCATGGGAGATTTGCACTTAACCATAAGCAACATCCTGATGAAGATATGCCTCAAAGAGAATATCAGAAGGCAAAGTAAGTCTGAGAGGATTAACAGCAGAATAAAACCCAGATTAAATCAAGTAACTAAAGAAAAATTAGTAGAAGAACAAGAAAGGTTTTAATGTTTGTAAGAGGGAAATGCCGACCTCGGAGCATTGAAAAAGGAGGGATACCCAGTCATCTTAAATCCAAGTCCAAAACTAACTCTGATTTTTACTTGTAAATCTTCTGACTTGCTCTTTAAAAAAATAATTTACATTAGTTTTATTTGTCCTGTCAGTTAAAGGCACTGAGGCTGCCAAAACACTGTCATTTCTCATAACTGATTACCCCCCCTTCCCATGGCTGTCATATATGTCTCAAGTGCATTTGTCTTTGGAATGTTGTTCCTTTATTGCCTTTTGTGGGACCTGTCTTACTCTGGCATTTTTACCGTGGTAGACACATTGCTATATTACAGTAGGCCAAAGGTCATCTACACAGCCATCAATTCTAAGAATGATTTTTTGGTTAATAAAACGAATTTTCTTAGCTGAGGGCTGCTTGCTGTGAGAAGGATTTATATCCCCAGGTCATATTTTCTAGAAAGTGGTAGAATGCCAGTCATTAAACCATAATTTATGATGGTCCAAGTTGTTTGTCCAAAACCAAATTTTCCTTTTTTTAACATGCAAATTTTGACTACAATAGGAAATTTGAGGTTATATGTGAAGTGTCATTGATGAAACAAATATGTGGTCTGGGAGAATGCATAATAAGTATTATTTTCCTTCTGGCTCAGAAAGTACCTAGGCAGAGAGAACAGAGGGGGAAGTGCTGATTAAGAACCAGGATTTGTAGCCACAGAAATGTGGAACAGAAAACTGTCTTAGCCATCTGCACTGATCTTAGAGAAATTCACTTCTCTCAGCCTAGGCATTTCCATCTGTAAAATGGGCATGACAATAATACCCACCTACTAGATTTACTTGGAGGATGAAATATAATATGCCTCAAAAGTACTTGATACTATAAATTGAATTAGTTAAGCTAGGCTGCTTATACTGCATAACAAACAGCCCCATGTCATCACAGACTTGAAATAACTAAATATATCTAATTTATGCTACATGCCCACTGTTGGTTGGTGAGGTGGGGGCTCTGCTCGTGATAGCCATTCAAAGGTCCAGGTGATGGAGTGGTGGCCTTCTTGGACTTTGTTGGTCACATGCTGAGGTCAAAGGAGCTCTAAGGGTTTCGTGGCAGCAATAATGGGCTCAGTGTAGAAGTGACACACATCTCATCACATTCATTGGTCAGTATCAGTCCTACGACCTTGCCTTCTCACAAAGAGGCCAGGAAGGCATATACTTAAGAGGCAGGGAACTGGAAATACTTGGTGAACAGCAATAATGGCTACCACAAAATGTTTTATATACATACATACCTGTATGTGTGTACACAAAAGCATATATGTATTGTGTGTGTATATGTGTGTGTGTGTGGAGAGAGAGAGCACCCAACTCTCATTTTCTGCAGGTGAAGCAGGGAGTTACTCCAGTATATCAGTATCCAATTAAGGTGCCATAATCACATCCGGGTCACCAGACAAGCCACACATGGGAGCATCCACCCCACTGAATGCCCCAGGCAATGTAAGGAAAGGAATGGAATCAAAAAGGGCACAATGCATCTGGACTTCTTTTCAAGGATAGTTTCCCTAATTTTACAGGGATGAAACTCTCCCATCATTTCTGCTAGATAGTCAGAGGAACAGTTTTATGTGAGACAATCTTTTCTCAGTAAGTCTATGCAGCACACATAAAATAACTCGCAAGAAAGAGAAGAGTTTATATGCGTGACCTTATTCAGGGGCCAAAATGCCCCATACAGTGGCAGCTACAGGTAACGGGACACTCAGCTGTCGTCAGGGGGCTGGAGCAAAACCCACGTCTGGTGTGACACTGGCCAAGTCACTTCAGCTCTCAGAGCCTCTGTGTCCTTACAGAAGAAGCAAGGATAAGACCTGCTCAGCAGGAGGTTAGGGTCGCAGAGCTCAGATGGGCTGATGGGGAGAATTCTGGAAGCACATGCAGAGCCAGGAGTACATAATAGCTATCAGTGGTCCTCCTCCCTTCCTTCCATTCCTCTTTCCTTCCTTCCTCTACCCCTCAGGGATCCCAGATCCTTCCTCTCTGCGCTTTTCAGAAAGTCAACATTCCTCAGTTCTATTCATAACATCATTTTCAGAAGCAGAGTCTCATAAATGAACTGTGTTCTGTTGGTGGCAATGTGCACAGTGGGCTAAAATGCCCAGGGCCTCCCCGGCCGGCTCAGGGAAAAGCTCTCTGAGTATCCTTGGACTCTCCCTGTGGGTCAGAGTTGCATCCCAACACAGCTGGTGGGGCAGAACCGTTCAGGGAGGCCTAGCTAACTGGTAAGACTCCACCCTAAGAACCCACTGCACTGTCCTTCCCCCAGCACAGCCACTTCCCCTTGAGGCCCAAGGGCCTCCTAGAACTGGGCGCTTGGCAGAGAGAGCCTTGGGCTAGAAGGCAAGATCTGGGTTCTGGTCCTGCCTTGGCTGCTGAGTGACCTCATTCAATCCACTTAACCTCTTTGGTCCTCAGTTTCCTTTTGTGCCAAATATGAGATCTGAATTCTGTTGGTGGCGTTCAAACTTTTTCCCCTTCTTCTTCAGAGCCAAGGGCAATTCTGTAGTCTTCAGGGTAAAACGAAGACTGTCAGAGTCACTCCTTCTGACCTTACATCTGTTCTCACTCTTCTCAAAGCCTCGTCAGCCCCCTGACTCCTTCTCATTGGCTTCTAGGGCCTGAAAGTCTGGGAACACTCACCTCCTATGTGGAGACTTACAAGCCTTCATTCGGATGTAAGAGGGCTTGCACATTAATCCATTGTCCCTTTTGTGGGAATTGACTAGTCAGGCTGCCTTCAGCCACCTCTGTGGAACTTGGGGAAGAGAAGATAGAAAAGATCAGAGAGAAACAACTGCCGCAGCTGCTCCCTGGAGCCCCGGGTCGGGAGCAGGATGAGAGCAGCTTCCCCCAGAGTCTCACTGTGTCAGGATGATGTCAAGGCCTCATTCTCATGGACCAGGGAGTTATGAGAGAGGAGGCCCCTGGTGATGTTCACCCACCACGATGTTGCCTGCAGCCAACCCTTCCCTTACCTATGGGAAGGGAAGCAGTTATTTTAGATCCCTAAATGTCATTCCTAATAAGGTAGGAGGAAAGCAATAGAAATGTTGCCTAATTTGTAGCAGAGAGCAGGTGGCCTCAGTAAATACCAAATGTATACTGAGCAGGGGCCTTCTGAGCAGGAACTGTTACTTCCTCTCCACTCTATAAAGTCACCGCTTCTTTGCTTTCCTGCAAGAAGCAGCCGGAGGAGGTGACACGCATCTGGATGCCGCACAAAGCAACTAAAATTCCTGAACCCTTACTATGAACAGTCAGTCCTGTGCTTGGCCATTGACACACATTATGCAGATGACATCACTCTAATGGCAGAAAATGAAGAGGAACTAAAGAGCCTCTTGATGAGGGTGAAAGAAGAGAGTGAAAAAACTGTCTTAAAACTCAACACTCAAAAGCTAAGATCATGCAACAACAACAAGGTTTGTCATAGCTTTTCTTCCAAGGAGCAACCATCTTTCAATTCCATGGCTGCAGTCACCATCTGCAGTGATTTTGGAGCCCAAGAAAATCAAGTCTGTCACTGTTTCCACTGTCTCCCCATCTATTTACCATGAAGTGATGGGATTGGATGCTATGATCTTAGTTTTTTGAATGTCACATTTTAAGTCAGCATTTTCACTCTCCTCTTTCTCTTTCATCAAGAGGTTCTTTAGTTCCTCTTCATTTTTTGCCATAATTGTGGTGTCATCTGCGTATCAGAGGTTATTGGTATTTCTCCCGGCAATCTTGATTCCAGCCTGTGCTTCATCCAGCCCGGCATTTCGCATGATGTCCTCTGCATATAAATTAAATAAGCAGGGTGACAATATATAGCTTTGATGTACTTCTTTCCCAACTGGGAACCAACCTGTTGTTCCGTGTCCGGTTCTGTTGCTTATTGACCTGTATACAGGTTTTGCAGAAAGCAGGTAAAAGTGAAAATGAAAGTTGCTCAGTCATGTCCGACTCTTTGCAACCCATGGAATTCTCCAGGCCAGAATACTGGAGTGGGTAGCCGTTCCCTTCTCCAGGGGATCTTCCCAACCCAGGGACCAAAACCACATCTCCCACACTGCAGGTAGATTCTTTATCATCTGAGCCACCAGGGAGGAAGGTAAGGTGGTCTAGCATTCCCACCTTTTTAAGAATTTTCCATAGTTTGTTGTGATCCACACAGTTGAAGGCTTAGCGTAGTCAATGAAGCAAAAGTAGATGATTTTTCTGAAATTCTCTTGCTTTTGCTATGATCCAGTGGATGTTAGCAATTTGATCTCTGGTTCCTCTGCCTTTTCTAAATCCAGCTTGGACATCTGGAAGTTCTTGGTTCACATGCTGTTGAAGTCAAGCTTGGAGGATTTTGAGCATGACCTTGCTAGCACATGAAATGAGTGCAACTGTGTGGTAGTTTGAACGTTCTTTGGAATTGCCCTTCTTTGGTGTTGGAATGAAAACTGACCTTTTCCAGTCCCGTGGCCACTGCTGAGTTTTCCAAATTTACTGGCATATTGTTGACAAATTTAGACAAATTTGCTGACAAGCCTAGATAATGTATTAAAAAGCAGAGACATCACTTTGTCAACAAAGTGATAGTTAAATCTGTGGTTTTTCCACCAGTCATATATGGATGTGAGAGTTGGACCATAGAATAGGTTGAGCACCAAAGAATTGATGCTTTGGAATTGTGCTGCTGGAGTACACTCTTGAGAGTCACTTAGACTGCAAGGAGATCAAACCAGTCCATCCTAAAGAAAACCAATCCTGAATATTCATTGGAAGGACTGATGATGAAGCTGAAGCTCCAATATTCTGGCCACCTGATGAGCAGAGCCAGCTCATTGGAAAAGACCCTGATGCTGGGAAAGGTTGAGGGCAGGAGAAGAAGAGGATGACAAAGGATGAGATGGTTGGATGGCATCACCAACTCAATGGACATGAGTTTGTGTCAACTCCAGGAGACAGTGAAGGACAGGGAAGCCTGGTGTTCTGCAGTTCATTGGGTCACAAAGAGTCAGACATGTCTGAGCAACTGAGCAACACAAATGAGAGGCTAATTACTTTACAATATTGTGATGGCTTTTGCCATACCTCAGCATGAATCATCATTAGGTATACATATGTCCCTGTCCTGTTGAACTCCCCATCCCACCTTCCTCCCACCTCCCTCCCCATCCCACTCCTCTAGGTGATCACAGAGCACTGGCTTTGGGTTGTCTGTGTCATACATTGAACTCCCACTGGCTATTTTACATATGGGAAATAAATGGGAAAACAGTGGAAACAATGACAGACTTTATTTTTTTGGGCTCCAAAATCACTGCTGATGGTGATTACAGCCATGAAATTAAAAGATACTTACTCCTTGGAAGGAAAGTTATGACCAACCTAGACAGCATATTAAAAAGCAGAGACATTACTTTGCCAACAAAGGTCCACCTAGTCAAGGCTATGGTTTTTCCAGTCGTCATGTATGGATGTGAGAGTTGGACTGTGAAGAAAGCTGAGCGCCGAAGAATTAATGCTATTGAACTGTGGTGTTGGAGAAGACTCTTGAGAGTCCCTTGGACTGCAAGGAGATCCAACCAGTCCATCCTAAAGGAGATCAGTCCTGGGTGTTCATTGGAAGGACTGATGTTGAAGCTGAAACTCCAATACTTTGGTCACCTGATGCAAAGAGTTGACTCATCTGAAAAGACCCTGATGCTGGGAAGGATTGAGGGCAGGAGGAGAAGGAGACGACAGAGGATGAGATGGCTGGATGGCATCACCGACTCTATGGACATGAGTTTGGGTAAATTCCGAGAGTTGGTGATGGACAGGGAGGCCTGGCGTGCTGCAGTTCATGGGGTCGCAAAGAGTCAGACATGACTGAGTAACTGAACTGAACTGAACTGTACTGAATGTATATGTTTCAGTGTTATTCCCCCACTGTGTCCAAAATGTCTATGTCTCCTTTGCTGCTTTTGCTGGTAAAAGAAAACTGAACTCAAACTGGCTTAAAATGTAAAATTCAATGATGATATCAGGCTACTGAAAAAAGTCTAGTATAGACTTTAGGCATGGTTTGATCAGGGCTTTGGGTCCAATTCTCTGAGTTCTTTCCTTTGTGTTTTGGATTTACCCTCAGACCAATTTCCCTATCTTATATATTTATTTAACAAATATTTATAGTGTACCTGCTGCATGCCAGGAGGTAGGTGGGACCACTCAAATAGGCAGGGAGTATGGGGTAAGAGTTTACTGTGTAATGAATGAATTCCATTCATCGAGTTTAAGATTTCTGAGGGTGGCCTATGAGGAGGTGTCTTCTAGGTGGTGAAATACATTAGTAAACAAAACTAATTAAATATTCCTGCCCTTGTGGAGCAAACGTTCAAATGAGGGAAGATACACATTTGAAATATCTATATCTACACACACACACACATATATAGATGCACACATAGTTATAAACGTGTATATATATATGTGTGTGTGTGTGTGTGTATATACACACATGCAAACCATATAACATGTTACATGATGATGAAATCTATGGAAAAAGAGAAACATAGTACAGGGTAAGGAGGATTGGGTATGTAGGAAGGGGTTTCATTTTTATAAGGTGGTCAGAGAAGACTTCACCAAGAAAACAGCATTTGAGCAAAGATGTGAGAATATGAGAATGAGATATGTGATAGCTTGGGGAACAGTGTTTGTAAGGAACAACCAGCACAAAGGTCTGCACTGGGAGCAGTATGTTTGAATAGCATCAGAGAGGCCAGTGTGGCTGGAGTGAAATAAGTAAAGGATTAGCAGTCAGAGACTGGATCATGGAAGTAAAAGAGGACCAAGTCACGTGGACCCACTGCAAGGGCTTTGCCTTTTCATCTGCAGCATGATGAGTCAAAGAGTAAATGATCCAATCCAAGTTTAAGAGCATCTTGCCAGCTGCTGGGTTGAAAGCAGATTGCAAAAGAGCAAGAGTAGAATCCAGAAAACCAGTAAGAACCTCTTCTAGTAATCCAGACAAGAGATGATAGTGGCTGGACGAGTAGTGGTGGAGGTAATGAGACATGCTGGGATTCTGGAAAGAGAATGAGTGTAGGGCTAACAGGATTTCCTAACAGATTGGATGTGGGAGATGACAGAAGTGTCAGAAATGACTCCCAGATTTTTGTTGTAAGCCATTATCTGAGATGAGGAAGGCTGTGGATAGAGCAGGTAAGGGAAGGAAGAGCCACGTTTGAGTTTCAGACACACTGAATTTTAAAAGTCCACCAACATCCATGTGTAGATGTTGAGTAGGCAGAGGGACCTGAGTCTGTATTTGGGAGAGGAGTCTAGACTGGCGATACATCTTTCAGCATTGTCAGCATAGAGATAATATTCAAAGACATAAGACTGTATGGATCTCCAATGAAGCAAGGGTAGGTAAGAAGAGAAGACCAAGAACTGAGCCATGGGGCCTCAGAACTAAGAGGACTGGGAGAAGAGGGGAACCAGTGAAGGTGACTAATGAGACTCGTAATAGAAAGAAAATGGGAGGAAGGGTGGACTCCTACGGACCAGTTTAGGTTCCTTGAGCCAGGCTCTATAGCCAATGAAAATAATAGCATCCATTTTTGAGCTAATCACTCAAAAAGGGTCTCAGATTGTGCTGAGTGGCTGACACATATGAAGATTCTCCCCTAGAACCTAAATGGAGGGTCAATTATTTATAATCCCACCCAAAGGGAAAACTGAATATTGGGAAGCAACAGTAAAGAGAACCTACCATCTTTCTACACATCCTCTGGGAGAAATGAATCATTTCTTCTCATGCACCCTCGGAACCTTTTCTTCAGAGAGTTTTACATGGTTGGCTCTCTATTTACCGATTTATTCTCTGATTGTTAGCTCCTTGGAAAGGAACTCTTACTCATCTTTGAAGCCCAGGGCCTAGTCCCAATGAATATTTGTTGAAGCGAGTTAAATGTGAACATGTGAAAGTGTGTGGATTTTTGGTCTTTCTGTGGAGCCTCCTGGGTCATCTGAAGCCTTAAAGTTAAAAGGAAAAAATTTAAAAGTCTTAGAATAGTTTGATCCATCTGTTATATAGACACCCAGAACATCTCCTGACTAAAAATTTCTTTTATGAAGCTATTTCTTAATAATTAGGACTGCAAAACAGTTCTTTTTTCTTTTTTAAAAATTTATTAATTTTTTAATTGAAGGATAATTGCTTTACAGATTTTTGTTGTTTTCTGTCAAACATCAACATGAATCAGCCATAGGTGCATCCACGTCCCCTCCCTCCCGAACCTCTCTCCCATCTCCCTTCCCATCCTACCCCTCTAGGTTGATTTAGAGCCCCTGCTTGAGTTCCCTGAGTCATACAGCAAATTCCCATTGGCTATCTATTTTACATATGGTATTGTAAGTTTCCCTCTCACCCTTTCCCTCCTCCCCTCTCCCCATGTCTGTAGGTCTATTCACTATGTCTGTTTCTCCACTGCTGCCCTAAAAGTAAATTCATCAGTCCCATCTTTCTAGATTCCATATATATGTGTTAGTATACTATATTTATCTGTCTCTTTCTTACTTACTTTACTCTAGGTTCATCTACCTCATTAGAACTGACTCAAATGCATTCCTTTTTATGGCTGAGTAGTATTCCATTGTATATATGTACCACACACCTTCTTTATCCATTCGTCTGTTGATGGACATTTAGGTTGCTTCCATGTTCTAGCTATTGTAAACAGAACAATGAACACTGGGTTACATGTGTCTTTTTCAATTTTGGTTTCCTTAGGGTATATGCCTAGTAGTGAGATTGCTGGGTCATATGGTGGTTTTATTCCTGGTTTTTGAAGGAATCTCCATACGGTCTTCCATAGTGGCTGTATCAGTTTACATTCCCACCAGCACTGCAAGAGGGTTCCCTTTTCTCCACACCTCCTCCAGCATTTATTGTTTGTAGACTGTTTGATGATGGTCATTCCAAAGCAGTTAGATCTTTAATAGCTTTGAGACAGAAAAATCGGAAAGATCTCTTTGATAATTAAACACATTCACACAGCTAATGGTTGAGAGTTCATGAAAGGTGACTAAAGGACTTGTAAGGACCTGTAAATTCATTTTAGGTATATTTTATATATATTAATATATACACACAGCTTTTTACATATATATATTTATTCATGTTAGATATATTATATATATATTAATGTATACACAGTATTTTACATATATATTATATATACATTATATAATATAATCTATATAGTTTATAAGTATTGATTAAAACTCAAATGATAATATAGTTGGTCAAAAAAGTCTAGCGCATCATGAAAGTAAAAGCCTTAAGAGGAAACCAAATAGATAGGCATGTGCTCTGCTATTTAAGACTTTTTCTCTACATGGCTATAATTTTTTTGTTGGACACGATTTGTCTCATAGCATCTCTCAATCTGTACAGTGAAGTGTATTGGTACAGTGAAAGTGAAAATGTTAGTCACTCAGCCATATCTGACTTTTGCAACCCCATGGACTGTATGTAGCCCACCAGACTCCTCTGTCCATGGAATTCTCCCAGCAAGAATACTGGAGTGGGTTACCATTACCTTCTCCAGGGGATCTTCCTGACCCAAGGATCAAACCTGAGTCTTCTGCATTTCAGGCAGATTCTTTAGCATCTGAGCCACCAGGGAAGCACAGAGTACTAGCTAATTAGTATTAGTATAGAGTTCTAGCTAATTCTGTGCTTGGCCACAAGTAAAATAGTCTGGTCTTTCTTAGAAGAGAATAGAAAAGGCAAAATATTTTTCTGTCCACTATATGAATGAAAAAAAAGCCAAATGTAAACATCTAAAATATTATCAAGTATATTGTTCCCGTTGAGTATATTGGAAGTATATTGCACTCAGTCATTGACTATATACTTTTTGGAAATACTTTCCACTGTTACCTCCGCCCATAGATATATTAGGATATATTTGTCCACATGGGTATTGTCAGAAATTGAAGCATTAACATAACTTCCTTAAATTACAAAAGATTCCAAAGATTTCTAGAGGACTTCCCTGGTGGCTCAGACGGTAAAGCGTCTGCCTACAATACGGGAGACCCAGGTTCAATCCCTGGGTCAGGAAGATCTCCTGGAGAAGGAAATGGCGACCTACTCCAGTACTCTCGCCTGGAAAATCCCATGGACGGAGAAGCCTGGTAGGCTACAGTCCATGGGGTCGCAAAGAGTCGGACACGACTGAGCGACTTCACTCACTCACCAGAGATTTATTTGTTTGCTTGTTTGATTTTAGAAGATGATGGGAGGACCACTGAAACAGTCCTTTTGAATATTTGACAGCATTTGATACAACAAATATTTGATCCTTATCAAATAAATTGTCAGCATCTAAAATTTCCTTTTGAAGGTAAATTCTTTAAGTTCTAAAAAGCACTGATTGTAACAGTGAAGACTTACAGAAACTCTAGTCACTGCCATGGAATCAGCCAGCTCCCAGTTCTTATATTATTAAGCAAGTCATTGATTTTGTTAGACAAGACTCTCTTAGCAGTGAAATAAAAAGAGAGCACATCTGAAAAACCAGATAATATAATGCGTAAGACATTTGGTAAATAAGAGCATTTAAACATCAAAAACAGCACACATCTGAAAAGGCAGATAATAGAGCAGGTAAAGACATTTGGTAAATACGACCAAATAGCGATGTTGTAAAACCTCAACCCGAATCAGCTATTCAGGATAGGATCCTATACCAAGCGATCTTTCCCCTTTTACTAGGTCCATCTAGATTTTAAAAATCAAGATAAACTCCAAAGATCAAAAAGAAATTGTTCTTCTGATTGGAGTGAGGCTAGCCATGCAATGAGATGCACACACATGTACTTTAAGAGGAAAGGGTTTGCGTTGAGGAGACATGGACGTTCCCTTAGCACAGGTGGGGACCCGGTAAAGTTGGAATGGGAAAGCGGAGTTTCCTTGGAGGGGGTGCAGGGCAGGGCTACGGGAAGGCATGAGTTCTCCCACGAAGTGTTTTCCCTGTTTGGTGCTAGTGACGGGTTTATGTTGATGTTTTTTGCTCACTTGCAGGGCTATCAGATGTCTTTCCTGTGCCCTTGACAATGGCATTAGATGATTCTGTGTGTGTGCCAAGTCCTAGTAATCCGGTGAGCTACTTCGGCAACTTGAAAATGATCAGAGCGTGGTTGATGGCCTTGCTGGCCAGTTTGTGAAAGCTTTAGAGAAGAGCCAGGAAAGTCACACCATTTAAGAGATCTTCTTCCCTTCTGTGGTCACCCAAACCTCCTCTGCCCGACCACTTTGCAGCCTCCCTGGAGCCACCGTAGTCAGCCTTGCCGGACACAGGGTCGTTTCGGGTGGTGATCATTGCCTTCTTCTCCCTCCAGGGAACAACTTCTCTTCATAAGGATTCTTTTTCCCAGCAAGCAGAGATGACCTGGAAATTTGATAGTTTCAGAGTTACAAACTATACTTTCTCAAGAGAGAAATATTATCTTATAGAAACTAGCTTTTATCCTGCTGAGCAACTGTATTCGGCTGTAGGGATTGTCTCTTATTAGAGCTGCGAGAGCTGAGCGAAGCATGTAGGGCTATCTTCCTCACACCAAAAAAGCTGCTGGAATCGCATGTGACCCTGAAAAGAAACCACAGTGTGACTAAGGGGGGGAGCCAAGGAGAGACAAAAATGTCAGCATAAGCCAGTGCATTGCTTGTGCAGAGTGAGTTTGAATACTCTTAAACACACCAGGAGAAAAGTTCTCAAGGTTTTGAAACACCTGGGCGATGGTGGAGTTCTTGGCTAACTTCCTAGAGCATTATTAGGCATTATAAATGTCCTTCACATCCATGCAGTCTCATAAGAATGAAAAAATTGTTGTGGGGATTTTTGTATTTAATCTTCAGGAGCTCTAAAGCCTTTATTTTTCCATTTATCAATAAAAACAAACTTTTATCATATAGAATAGGGTAGAAGAGATGGGGAAGTAATTTTATAACAAAAAAGATAATAAATTTGTTAAATAATTTTCATTGAGCACTGTGTGCCAGGCACTGTGGCGGGGTAGGGGGTTGTTCAGTGACTCTGCAGACACAGTCCCTGTCCTCATGACTCTTACGCTCTAGTGGGCAGGACAGGTACAGAGCAAGTGTGACAAGCTAGTCATGCCTAAGGAAAATGTGAGGACAGAATTAACACTCTCCCAATTCAGAGAGAACTGAGGGCATCTCCTTGCAGGATTTGGACATCTGGTCTACTAGAGAGAATGCAACTTTAAAAATGCTCACGAGGACTTCCATGGTAGTCCAGTGATTAGGAATCTGCTTTCCAATGCAGGGGGCATGGGTTTGATTCCTGGTTGGGGAATTAAGATCCCACGTGTGGTGGGCTAACTAAGCCCACGTACCACAATGAGGATCCAACAGAGCCAAAATAAATAAATTTTTAAAAAATACTCGTGATTCTTTTTTTTTTTTTTTCCTTTTTCACTAAGCTGCCCTTTGGACATGCAGAACCATGTCCATGGAGACCCTTATTCCTTCTCAGGGACTCTGATGATTGTGTTAGTCACTCAGTTGTGTTGGACTCTGCAACCCCATGGTCTGTAGCCTGCCAGGCTCCTCTACCCATGGAATTCTCCAGGCAAGAATACTCGAGTGGATACCCATCCACTTCTCCAGGGACTCTGAAAGTCTAAGTTATTCTTAGGCAACACCTTATAGAGAACAAAATTACAGCAGTTTTATTTCTTTTTTTGGCTTTTTAGACGTATTTCCTCTCACAACAGCTTCTCCAAATCTGTTTTACCCTATGATTTTCCTTACCATTTTCAAAAACCTACATATATATATATATATGCTAAATAAGGTTAAACAGAATTCCCAAATATCTATTTGTTCCAGTTGAGATATCAAATCTGAATTTCTAAAGAATGATGATGCTCACATTTGCAAACTTCAACAATGTCCATTCACACCAAACCATGAGCAGAAATATTTTTTCTTCACCTGAAAGTCTGAGCTAATAATTTTCGCATTTTAATAAGGAATATTTTAAAATATATACCAAAGTGACGATGATAACCTGTTGAATCCCGGTGTACTCATTTAAGCTTCAAAAGTTTTGTAAATTTTATTTTCTCTATATAGGTTCCCCCATCACACACAGATATCTTTTTAAGAAAATTCTGGAGTACTTAAAATTTAATTTCAAATACTAATAATGTCACTCACAAATATCTCAGTCTTCCTGTCTAACAGAAAAGGACATTTTAAATATAACTCACCATCACCACAACTAACAAAATTAATAAACATGCTTTAGCTTCATGTGGGCTTCCCTGTTCTAATTCTTTTTTCCTCTATTCAGTCTAATAGCAATTTATTGTTGTTTTTATAACATCTTTTTTGTTATTGTTTTTTCCTTGTTTCATTTTTGTGTCTCCTATTTTATTAACTATCTTTTGCCTTTATTAATTCCCACTGTATACTCTCTTCAGTTTATCTCAGGATCCTTTTACTAATTCTTAAGATGGATGTATTAATTTTCTCAGACTACCATAACAAACTACCTTGGAGTGGGTGGTTTAAACAACAGAAATTTATCTCTCACAGTTCTGGAGGCTAGAAGTCCAAGATCAAGGTGTGGGCAAGTCTGGGTTCTTCTGACACCTCCCTCCTTGACTTGCAGATAACTTTCTTAGCCCCGTGTTCTCACATGATTGTTTCTCGGTCAGTGTGTTGTCTGTGTCCTAATCTCTTCTTATAAGGACACCAGTCATATTGAATCAGAGACCACCTATATGACCTCATTTTACCTAAATTAGCTCTTTAAAGGCCCTATATCCAAATACAGTTACTTTTGGAGATGCTAGGTATTAGGATTTCAACATAATGAATTTTGGGTAGACATAATTCAGCCCTAACAATAAGTCTAAATTACTTTATTTTCAAATTTCTTCAAACATGAAAGAATTTGAGGCTATAACATTGTTCTCTGAACATAATTTCAGTTTTTTTAATATTAAGAATTTAATGTTAACCGTTCACTTTTTCATGCTTTCTAGATAATATGTAATTTCAGTTTAAAAATTTCTCTCTGAGTAGGAGAGTGTTTCTTAACTTCCAAAATGTTAAGATGTTTTGGGCATTAGTTTTTACTTGCTTCTAATGTTGTGATTTCTGAGTATTCTCCCTTAAAATGTTTTTTTTAAAGTTTTCTTTGTAGTCAAATATACCATCAATTTCTGCATGTTTTATAGTCACACAAAAATGCACACTCTGAGTTGGTAGGAAACAAAATAATATATAATTTTATTATATCTACCTTATTGCTTTTACTAGTCAATTTCTCTATGCCCTTATTCCTTAGTGTACTGAATATTTCTTTGTTACTAATACCTTTTCAAGAGTTCTTGTATAGCAAACAGCCTCAGAAGACAAAGATTGTATCATTTTCCTGCACAAACAGCAAATTTACTTACTGTCCAATAGAATAAAAATAATCTGTCCCTTTAGGGGCAAAGATCAGGCTGGTTTACTGCTCATTATTCCCATAATGGTAAGCTTTTGATTTAAGGGAACATGCTCAAATTTCAGAACTAGTTATACTTCAAATAACATAAGTGATTATTGTTTTCTTGTTTATTTGTGTGTCTAGCTATGATTTTAGATACACGAATGGGTGGAATGCCCACATGATGAAGGCCAATATGAAAGCCATTATTAAGAAGTCAAAGAGAGAAGTCTAGATTTTTTTCCTTTCTTTAAGAGTCACAGCTTTTGCCTAAGTACTAAAGTTTAGTACTAAGTACTAAAGTACTAAACTTTCTGCATGGGAGCCTAAATAAGACCTCAAAACTTTTTTTAAACTTAGAGCTTTAAAATAACTGTAAAAATATTCGTTTTACCATTTCTGGGAAAATTATGTTATCAAAAAATATTTGGAAAGATTCTGACACTTTATGTAATTTTAATGTAATGAATAGAAAAATAAATATAATTTCATAGTGCAACTGACTTTGACAATGAATAAGATATATTTTATTCCACAACATGAGTGTTGAGTTTTTATTTCTGTTTCTTGTACTAACTGAATAGTTTGTTTATTTTGAGGGAGTTTAATATTATCCTAAATATTATATTATTTAATATTATGAGGGAGTTTAACTCATACCCTTTAATATGAGTTAAAGGAATATGTGCATATACACTAGTCTTAAATTTAGATTATATTCCATTAAAAAATAAGTACAGCAGAATTTAGAAATACAGAGGAGGGAATACCATCAGCCAGGCTATTTTTGGTTTGCTTGTTGGTGTTGGGAAAGCTTAAAGTAAGCCAATTTTAAGAAATAGATGTCAGTGTGCCAAAAGTTGGCTATGCAATATAGGAATATGTATAGTCTGGCACACTAGGAAATGCTTTGTTATTAGTGTCATGTTTAAATGAGCAAAACATTTGTCTCTGCAAAAATTTATATCAAGGTTCTGCAAACTTTCTGTAAAAGCAAAACAGTATACATTTTAGACTTTGTAAGCCATATGAGCCCTGTTATAACTACTCAACTGTGTCATTGTGGAAAAGCAACCATAGACAATACATAGATACATGAGCATGATTGTATTCCAATTAAACTTTATAAAAATTTAATAAAAAAAAACTTACAAAAAAAGAAGCAGGCTAGATTTGACCCATGGGCCATAGTTTGCTGATACTTGGCTCGGATGATCATTTGTCGATGTTCAAAATTGAAAAAAACTTTTTTCTTTTGGTATCTCCTCCTACCATAAAAATTTGTAAAGTCACAGCTTTTGTGCCCCATGTAATCCATCTCTTCATCAATTTTAATACTATTAATTTTATGTCTACGAAGAGTGTAGACTTATTTCAGCAGCCCTATAAGAATGTACTAGCTTTGGTATTGAAATGTTTAGAAATGTATATAAAAGTTTTACTCTGGCTCATTAGAAATCTTTAATGCTGACATAGCACTAAGCAAGCAGTGCTCCTTTTTCCAAGGCTGAATTTCTTCTTCACAGGACTCCACCTTTCTAAGTTTCTAAGTTTTATTAGTTACAATTTCCTCCTTTTGTTTTCCCAGCCCTTGCAGTAGTGGTAGCTGCTTCTTGCAATTGCTGTGTCTGTGAGAGCATGTAGTTATCTTCTTTAAAAACTGTTTGGTTATCAAGTTGATAATTTTGTATGTTGTTGTTCATTCACTTAGTTGTGTTATACTCTTTGCAACCCCACGGACTATAGCGTGCCAGGCCTCTCTGTCCTATGCAAAAGCTAAAATTTTGTATAGCTAACAATTCTTTGAGTTAAATTCTCTCTGTTCCAATACTGATGTGGTTTTGTCTCCTGAGTGGACCCTAACTGATACATATCCTGAAACAAAACTCAGTTCACTTATTGGAAAATTATCAACTATTTTTGGAACAACTTGGGTATGTTAGTCTACTTTTTTAACTGTGAATTTTGTAAAATCTAAATACAGATCAATATCCCCACTTAAATTAGTGTCAAATTGAGATGTACTATAAACATAAAAAGAATCTCCTTATTAATTTTTAGTAGTGATTACATTAAAATAATAAATAATAAAAAATAATAAAAATTTGGATATATTAGGTTAAATAAAATATACTAATAAAATTTCTTTCACTTGTTTCATGTTTCTAAATGTGCCTATTTGAAAATTACATAGGCATATTTACATATTTGGTTCCCATGATACTGCAATTGGACAGTGCTGTTCTGTTTTTTCCTGCATTTTCATCATGTTTTACATGAGAATAAGAATCCAAGGGAGGGCAGAAGAGCTGCCAGAAGACTGAGGGAGGAAAAAAGAGAAATTTTTTTCATTTTTAAATATACCTCAGGGTCACAATACTTGAGCTTGGTTTTCAAAGCTAAATTGCATTTTAACATATTGTAGAGGGCCATCCAAATTTTCCTTTTGCTCAGTAATTTAATTTTATTCTATATTGGCTGTAATATTTGGGCCATTGGCTAGAGTCCCCTTAAATATTTTTCAATTAAATAGATTGATTTCTGCAACAAGATCTGACTGTATAAGCCTTTGGCAAAATATATTTTTTGTTTCAACCTTTAAAAAAAGTATATCCTGGTTTGTTAAAAATAAATAACTAGACTTTCATGCATTTTAAAAGTGAAATGTTATATTGAACTTTTAACAGCCTTGGGGGGATCAAACAATAGAAACTCCATCTTTGCGGGATGACCCAGAATGGATGGGGGAGGGAGGTGGGAAGGGGGTTCTGGAAGAGGAACACATGTACACCCATGGCGGATTCATGTCAATGTATGGCAAAACTAATACAATATTGTAAAGTAAAAAATAGATAAATAAAAAAAATAAATAAATAAAGAAGTATTAGTCCACAACCCTTCCTTCTTTTGAGAACCACGCCTTCTAGTTCTTTTGTGGTCCTGGTGTCAGAGTTGCCAGATAAAATATGCAACATCCAGCTAAATTTGAATTTCAGAAAAACAATAAATAAATGGCCAACTCTATCTGCCAATCAGAATGTTCACAGAAGTGCATGTGACCCAGGACTGGCCAATCACAGTATCCTTAATCCCCTGTTCACATTGATTGGTCTAATGCATAAATATTGTCCCAAGGAGGGCCAATCATAGCCTTTCCATGTGATTTGATATAAGGAATCTGGGAGAGAGATGGTCTCTTTTCCTTTTGTGTTGCAAGCTACAAGGATTCCAGCTGGGTGGGCAGCAGTCATTTTTTCTGCCATTTGGAAAGAGCCTGCATACAGTAGGTAAGAAAAAATGCTACGTGCTGTAGGTTTAAAAAAAAAAAAAGTACTGAACAAAGGACCAGAGGTGAAGATAGGGAGAAAGCGTTCTGACCATTTCTTCTGTTTGGAGGTATGCCTCCTATTCTGTGCTTAGGTTTGATTGTGATTAAGTACACTTCCCCTAGCAATGTCAGATAAACTCAGTTGCCATGTCTTACCCTACAACACACATTAAACAAAGCCATCATCTTGGCCACTGTGCCACTATAAACATATATTTTCTTATATGTTTGGCATCATTTCTCTAAAATTCTACTGAGTAGGGTGGTGTACAGGTGTGGTATATCTCATATCTGTTCTTCGATAACAAATCTATGGTGTTGCTGCCATGAAAGCTTTCAAGGCAGACTGCAAGTTTCCCTTCTTTTGACGAGTACTAATAAGAATGCAGTGTAAATGCATATTTTTAAATTTCTTACTTCAACTCTATTACCATTACATTCATTTTCTAAGTCTACCCCATCATAGGCAGTACTTGCAGACATTAATTGGTGGGCTTCTATTTTTAGGATCCTGAAGGCACTGATGCTACTAATGCTGGCTTCAGAGAAAGGAGTAGCCCCCTAACTTCAGCTGGAATTCCACAGTGCAGTGCAGGAAGAGCATGACTGGCTGTTTATTTGGTGGAACCCAATGCAAAAAAAAAAAAAAACAGAAAGGAAATACATATATATATGGTTTAAGAATTTCAAGATGGCAACAGCAAAGCAATAAACCAAGCCTGGGGCCTGTCTAAGCACAAGGTCCTGTGTAATTGCACAGGTCAAAGACCCTGGAGCCAGCCCTACCTGACAGTCACAGTTAATCTCTTGATACCTTAAGTTCCTTATCTGTAGAATGAGAGGAAACACTGGCTTTTTAGTGTAACAGATATTAAATGAGTTATTTGTAAAATTTGTGATGCTCCAGACACACAATGGTTTCTTGGTAAAAACAGTAACTGCCATCTGACTGCCTTATATGCAGCTGCCAGGAGTAAGGTGTCTGGAGTCAACCAGGCATGGACTCAGATCCTAGCTCTGCCACTTTCTCAGGTCAATTATGTAATGTCTCTAAAGTTCCAACTTCTGACCTATAAAGAGGAATTAGTCAATGCATCTACTCTTGAAAAAATTATTTTGAGGACTCGGGGAAATATTACATTTAAAGCATTTAGCACAATGCCTGGTACACAGGGTCACTAAATGTTAGCTGTTATGGCTATGTGCCAGGCACTGTGCTAAATGTTTTATGTCTACTAGCTCATTGAATCCTTACAACACCTGGACATTTAGATGTCATTAATTTCAGTAAATTGAAACTGAGGAAGGTAAGTGCTTTTCCTACTGTCACATTGTTACTACGTGGAAGGGCCATAATTGAGAGTCCAGGTCTCCCTGATTCTAGAACCTCTGCCTTAACCACTGGGCAGACTGTCTTTGGCTGTACAGTTTCCCTTTCCTCACTCATTCCTGAATCCTTATGTCTGTCTGCCTCCCTGTAACTGCCAGTGGTGGGGGATGATGTAGCACATACAATATAAGGAAATTTTTTAAAATTGATATACTTGAATGGCCACTGGAAGATTCCTCTCCATGCATCTGTCTATCTGCCTGCCCATCTTATGAAAAGCAAAGGAGAAGTGCTGGCCACAAAAGCAGTGACAGATTTAATGAAACTTGAACTCTTGAAGATTGGTTTGAGACTTAAAGATGTTTATCAAACTTCAGTCAGAGCTGGGTTTGTCTACCCCTAATTATATGTTCTTAATTTGGGTGTTTCTGAAACAATACTCAGAAGGGCCTTTTATGTTATTTTTCTTTTCACTGAGTAATTATCATTTTTCTTTTGAATGGATGCTGCTAGTTTCTTACACAAGACTGAGGTAACACTAGTCACACCCTTTCGTCAAGTCGCAACACAAAAGCTGTTAAAATTGCACCTCTGCTAAGATCAGTCTCTGCTTGTTCAGTCTTTGTTTTCTAAAGATCAGGGTGTTGTTATTTTGTTTTGCTTTCGTCCTAGCACTGGAGTTTGGCCTTAGGTTCTATGCCTGAAGAAAGTAGGGTCGTGGGGACATGCTTTGGCTTTGCCATCTCTGGAATACTAGAAGTGCTTCTGTAGCCCTGAAAGTGAACTCTCAGGCTGCTTGGAAATACGTAGTGATCAGTACTTTTTAGGACTTTTTCTAGATCAAAATTTTTTTCTTGCTCTGAAACATAAGGTGATAGCATATACAAGAGAGTTAAACTTGCCTTTTTTTTTTTTGTGCTGTTTGTATTTTTAATTAAAGAGCAAGCCTTTCTATTAAATGCCTGCTATAAACCTGCACTCTACTAGGATTGAAGAGAGGCCTATGCCTGAATTTATCATTGCTAAATTAAACAGAATAATAAACTAAGCAAAGTTACCTTTGTCCATTTCACTTTTTTCCCTCTCAGCATTTCTTGCTTCCTTCCTCTCTTAAACAGCTTTTCTTCCTCCTCACATCCTCCAAAGACTGTATTCTGAGAGATGTTAATAGTGATTGCACTTACTAGGCACAGTTCAGAAAGTTTAGAAAAAGTTATGTTAATAATAAGAACAGCTTTTACTGAGTGCTTTTATGTCCTGGCTAAGTGCTTTATATTCCTCATTCAAGACCTCATTTAAGTTTTCCAATAAATCTATAAGATACGACTATTATTATCCTGGTATTATTTTTGTCTAAGTCACCCAACAGGCAGGTGGCAGAGTAATTATGCTAAACCAAACAGTTTCCTCAATGCCTTACTCACCTTCAGCAAACCCAACATAAGCAGACTTTGGTAGATTTCTTTATTGCACAACTTCTCAGAGCCTTTAGTATGCCGCAGTGAATCTCCAAGATGAGAACATAGTTTACTGAAAGTGAAGAAAAAAACTGAAAGTGTTTGTGGCTTAGTTGTGTCAGACTCTTTGGCACTCCCATGGACTATACCCTGCCAGATTCCTCTATCCATGGAATTCTCCAGGAAAGAATATTGGACCAGGTAGCCATTTCCTTCTCCAGGGAACCTTCCCAACCCAGGGGTCGAACCCAGGTCTCCTACATTGCTGGTGGATTCTTTACCATCTGAGCCATCAGGGAAGCCCACTCAAGCTGGTACAAATAAAAGAGCAATCTATTGTAAAGATCCAGTTCTCACAGAATCCAAGGATAGAAAATAAAACTGAGTTTTATTTTAAAATAAAAATTTATTTAAAAATGAAAGTAGCATCTTAGCTCCTGGAAGGACCTCAAGAATGAAGTCTTCTGTCTTTCTTAGGGCTGCAGGATCTCTTGCCTTTATTTCTCTCTGGCATGTCCTCCATTTGCCTGCTCCTCCCTACTGTTTGACTGGCAGTGTCTATTCATCTCACATGTGGCAAAACCTGGCCATCACACCCATGTCCACGTGATCTTCCAGTGTTAGCAACTACTCTCTTCAGCTCTTGATTCAGATTCACAAGATTGAAAATTTGACTGGCTCCCCTTGATCAGATGTTTTACCCTGGGCATGAGTTGTGGCAGTGGGGTGGGCTCGTGTAACTTGTGGCCCCTCTAAGCAGGGACCATTCCAGAAGAAACAATGATTGATATGTCTTCTACTTAAAGAATCAGGCAATAAGATTGAGAATTATTGAACAATAAATCTAATCTTTTTTCCTCATTTCATTATGTTTTTATGAGTCTTCATAGGAAATGGCATTTTAGTACATCTAGAGTACACTTAAAAAAATAGTACACCTATTCTTTTAAAAGAAAGATAAAACTTATAAAATTAGTAGTTACTTGTCACTCTGGGACCTTCAAGGCACATCCCTGACCCTAGATTCAGAGCTTGTTTAGGATATATATATATATCTGTATTGTGGAGTTGAGTTCAACCCCTAACTAGACAATGAATGAGTCTCTTTGGAGTCCTCCATTAAAGGCTCAGAAATATAGGGTAATGGAAAGAATTTAAGAAATGTCCAACTGAATTGTTCTTCTAAGGACCATATCTTTAAGGATGGTTGTATGACAAGGTATTTTCCAGAAGTTGTTGGTAAATGTTCAGAGAAGGCAAAAGGATTAGACAGCACAGGACTGGATAAAACTCCCAGAATGGGAGGGGTGGTAGCAGCAACCTAGTCTAGTTATAACCAACTGGTCAACCCCATATTCCTATGTGATATGAGAGGAATAAAGGCTAAGTGATTCAATTTTTTATAAATTTTGGCTGTCCTTTCTTATTAATGTAATAAAAATCATTATTAGCAAAACATTAGTAGAGAAGTGGGTAGCATTTTACTGCTGGATAACACCTTTGATCCTAGTTCCTTTGTGACATCCAAGGGGTCATCCTGAAGTGGAAAATGGAAAACCACAGTGAGACGTTGTTCTAGCTTTCTGGAGGGGAGAGTGATTTTCATAACAGTTCTATTTGAAATGGACTTAAAAACTTTCCTCCATTGCTTCCTGCTCAACCTTGGGTGGAGTTGATAAACTAACAGAAAGAAGCCTGGTGCTGTATGGAAAGCAAAAGGGCAAAAGGACAGTGAAAGTATAGAAAGACCAGCAGTATCAGAGGACATTTTTTGCTGTTAGGGCGGCAAACTTCTGTACTATAACGACACAGCACAGTTCACAAAGGGAGTCAGTGAAGCTCTGTGACCTCCGGACAACTACAGGCAGTACCCCAACTCTACCCCAAGAAGATGTCCACTGCTCACCTAGGACAGCATGGGACCTAAGAAGAGAGGGTCTCAGGTCAGGACAGAAAAGCACAAAGCAGAAAAGAAGCAGAAAAACATCAGAACAAGACTCAGTTGTCTATGGCTATAGATCCACTCTCTAGGAAAGGAGAACTTGTATTGAAATAAGACCATTGTACCTCTAAGTTAATAGTGAGTAATTCTGAATATATAAATTTCCCTATAGTATAATTCAGATAATTTCCAAAGTAAAGTAAAGTAAAGCGAAAGTCACTCAGTCATGTCCAACTCTTTGCGACCCCATGGAATTCACTGTTCATGGAATTCTCTAGGCCAGAATACTGCAGTAGCTTTTCATTTCTCCAGGGGATCTTCTCAACCCAGGAATCGAACCCAAGTCTCCCGCATTGCAGGCAGATTCTTTACCAGCTAAGCCACAAGGGAAGCCCAAGAATACTGGAGCGGGTAGCCTATCCCTTCTCCAGCAGATCTTCCTGACCCAGGAATCAAACAGGGGTCTACTGCATTGCAGGTGGATTCTTTACCAAATGAGCTATCAGAGAAACCCTAATTTCCAAAAGTGTATTTTAAAAGCACCTCATTCATATTTGTTACAGTAAGACATCTGGACTGGGGAAAACCTTAATTGTGCCCACTCAGGCACAGCATAAATAGGGCATCCTATCAGAAATGAAATTATAATCCAAACTACTGCTGCCCCGGACTGATTTGTGAATATTTACAATTTATCTTCTTAATATTGATATATGTTATAAACTAATTTTTGTTAATTAAACCTCTTAATATAAAAAATGCAAACTACTATCTTGATTAGAGGAAGGGCTCTAGAGTTATAGAGCACACTGTTATACAGATATCAAATCCTTACTACCAAAAGATGACAGGGTGACAAGGATGTTCCAAAAAAATTAAAAAGGGAAGATAACAGATTAAGATCCTGCTTAAACATAAAGGGCAATTCTTAACACAGTATTAGTAAATAATATTCAACAATATTTTTAAAAATTTATACATTTTGACGAGGGAGGGTTTATCCTGGAACTAACTGGAAGGTAGTTTTCATATATAAAATCAATCATATAAGTACAATCACCATATTAAAACAATGAAAAAGATAAACTATATAATAACTTCCATGGGGTCAGAAAAACTTTTGACATGATTAACATCAATTTATGATTTAAAAATTATAATCAAAATATGAAAAATATTGGGAAATTGTACAGATGCTTGCTCTCTATTCAGTGTTGTACTAGGGGGTCCTAGCCATTGCAATAAGGTAAGACAAAAGTTATAAATACTGGAGAGAAAAAGAAATCATTTATTTGCTGAAGACATGACTATAGAGAAAATGCTAATAAACATAAAACAAAATTACTAGAACTAATAAGTAAGTTTGAGGGGTGGTGGCCGAGAGGAACTACCCCACGTCCGAGGTCAGGGGCAGCGGCTGAGAAGAGCAACCCCACGTCCAACGAGTGGCGGCTGTGCAGGCACAGGAGGGCCAAGAGGAGCTACTCCAAGTTCAAGGTCAGGAGGGGCAGCCTTCAGGAGATACCTCTCATCCAAGGTAAGGAGGAGCCACTGTGCTTTGCTGGAGCAGCTGTGAAGAGATACTCCACGTACAAGGTAAGAGAAACCCAAGTAAGATGGTAGGTGTTGTGAGAGGGCATCAGAGGGCAGACACACTGAAACCATAATCACAGAAAACTAGCCAGTCTGATCACACGGACCACAGCCTTGTCTAACTCAATGAAACCCACCCAAGACAGACGGGTCATGGTGGAGAGGTCTGACAGAATGTGGTCCATTCGAGAAGGGAATGGCAAAGCACTTCAGTATTCTTGCCTTGAGAACCCCATGAACAGTATGAAAAGGCAAAATGATAGGATACTGAAAGAGGAACTCCCCAGGTCGGTAGGTGCCCAATATTCTACTGGAGATCAGTGGAGAAATAACTCCAGAAAGAATGAAGGGATGGAGCCAAAGCAAAAACAATACCCAGCTGTGGATGTGCCTGGTGATAGAAGCAAGGTCCAATGCTGCAAAGAGCAAAATTGCATAGGAACCTGGAATGTTAGGTCCATGAATCAAGGCAAATTGGAAGTGGTCAAACAGGAGATGGCAAGAGTGAACGTCGACATTCTAGGAATCAGCAAACAACGATGGACTGGAATGGGTGAATTTAACTCAGATGACCATTATATCTACTACTGTGGGCAGGAATCCCTTAGAAGAAATGGAGTAGCCATCATGGTCAACAAAAGAGTCTGAAATGCAGTACTTGGATGCAATCTCAAAAACGATAGAATGATCTCTGTTCGTTTCCAAGGCAAACCATTCAATATCACAGTAATCCAAGTCTATGCCCTGACCCGTAACACTGAAGAAGCTGAAGTTGAATGATTCTATGAAGACCTACAAGACCTTTTAGAACTAACACTCAAAAAAGATGTCCTTTTCATTATAGGGGACTGGAATGCAAAAGTAGGAAGTCAAGAAACACCTGGAGTAACAGGCAAATTTAGCCTTGGAGTACAGAATGAAGCAGGGCAAAGGCTAATAGAGTTTTGCCAAGAGAATGCACTGGTCATAGCAAACACCCTCTTTCAACGACACAAGAGAAGACTCTACACATGGACATCACCAGATGGTCAACACTGAAATCAGACTGATTATATTCTTTGCAGCCAAAGATGGAGAAACTCTATACAGTCAGCAAAAACAAGACCGGGAGCTGACTGTGGCTCAGATCATGAACTCCTTATTGCCAAATTCAGACTTAAATTGAAGAAAGTAGGGAAAACCACTAGACCATTCAGGTATGACCAAAATCAAATCCCTTATGATCATACAGTGGAAGTGAGAAATAGACTTAAGGGACTAGATTTGATAGAGAGTGTGCCTGATGAACTATGGACGGAGGTTTGTGACATTGCACAGGAGACAGGGATTAAGACCATCCCCATGGAAAAGTAATGCAAAAAAGCAAAATGGCTGTCTGAGGAGGCCTTACAAATAGCTGTGAAAAGAAGAGAAGCGAAAAGCAAAGGCGAAAAGGAAAGATAGTCCCATCTGAATGCAGAGTTCCAAAGACTAGCAAGGAGAGATAAGAAAGCCTTCCTCAGTGATCCATGCAAAGAAATAGAGGAAAACAACAGAATGGAAAAGACTAGAGATTTCTTCAAGAAAATTAGAGATACCAAGGGAAGATTTCATGCAAAGATGGGCTCGATAAAGGGCAAAAATGATATGGACCTAACAGAAGCAGAAGATATTAAGAAGAGGTGACAAGAATACACAGAAGAACTGTACAAAAAAGATCTTCATGACTCAGATAATCACGATGGTGTGATCACTCACCTAGAGCCAGACATCCTGGAATGTGAAGTCAAGTGGGCCTTAGAAAGCATCACTACAAACAAAGCTAGTGGAGGTGATGGAATTCCAGTTGAGCTATTTCAAATCCTTAAAGATGATGCTGTGAAAGTGCTGCACTCAATATGCCAGCAAATTTGGAAAACTCAGCAGTGGCCACAGGACTGGAAAGGGTCAGTTTTCATTCCAATCCCAAAGAAAGGCAATGCCAAAGAATGATCAAACTACCGCACAATTGCACTCAGCTGACACGCTAGTAAAGAAATGCTTAAAATTCTCCAAGCCAGGCTTCAGCAATACGTGAACCATGAACTTCCAGATGTTAAAGCTGGTTTTAGAAAAGGCAGAGGAACCAGAGATCAAATTGCCAAGATCCGCTGGATCATCGAAAAAGCATGAGAGTTCCAGAAAAAACATCTATTTCTGCTTTACTGACTATGCTAAAGCCTTTGACTGTGTGGATCACAATAAACTGTGGAAAATTCTGAAAGAGATGGGAATACCAGACCATCTGACCTGCCTCTTGAGAAACCTGTATGCAGGCCAGGAAGCAACAGTTAGAACTGGACATGGAACAACAGACTGGTTCCAAATAGGAAAAGGAGTACGTCAAGGCTGTATATTGTCACCCTGCTTATTTGACTTCTATATAGAGTGCATCATGAGAAACGCTGGGCTGGATAAAGCACAAGCTGAAATCAAGATTGACGGGAGAAATATCAATAACCTCAGATATGCAGATGACTCTACCCTTATGGCAGGAAGTGAAGAACTGAAGAGCCTCTTGGTGAAAGTGAAAGAGGAGAGTGAAAAAGTTGGCTTAAAGCTCAACATTCAGAAAACTAAGATCATGGCATCTGGTCCCATCACTTCATGGCAGATAGATGGGGAAACAGTGGAAACAGTGGCTGACTTTATTTTTCTGGACTGCAGATGGTGACTGCAGCCATGAAATTAAAAGACGCTTACTCCTTGGAAGCAAAGTTATGACCAACCTAGATAGCATATTAAAAAGCAGAGACATTACTTTGCCAACAAAGGTCCATCTAGTCAAGGCTATGGTTTTTCCAGTTGTCATGTATGGATGTGAGAGTTGGACTATAAAGAAATCTGAGCTCTAAGAATCGATGCTTTTGAACTGTGGTGTTGGAGAAGTCTCTTGAGACTCCCTTGGACAGAAAGGAGATCCAACCAGTCCATCCTAAAGGAGATCAGTTCTGGATGTTCACTGGAAGGACTGATGTTGAAGCTGAAACTCCAATACTTTGGCACCCTCATGCGAAGAGTTGACTCATTTGAAAAGACCCTGATGCTGGGAAGCATTGGGGGCAGGAGGAGTAGGGGATGACAGAGGATGAGATGGCTGGATGGCATCACCGACTCGAAGGACATGAGTTTGGGTAGACTCCGGGAGTGGGTGATGGACAGGGAGGCCTGGCATGCTGCGATTCATGGGGTCTCATAGAGTCAGATACGCCTGAGCAACTGAACTCAACTGAACTGAACTGAATAAGTAAGTTTAGTACGATCATAAGCTACAAGGTTAGTATAACAAAATCAGTTATATATCTATATACTGGCCACAAGCAATTGGAAAATTAAATTCAAAAAATAAATTCCATTTATAACAGTATCCAAAAACAAAACCTACTTACAAATAAAATCATCAGAAATTGTATGCAAAACCCCTACAGTAAAAACTGCTAAACATTACCACGAAAAAAAATTTAAGTCCTAAATTAGTGGAAACATTCTATTGTCATGAATTGGAAGTCAGTATTCTTAGGAAGTCAGTTATCCACAAATTGATTAATAAACTAAAAACTGAAAACACCAAAATCTCAGTAGGCAATCACAAAAATTGGCAAGTTGATATTGAAATATATAACAAAATGCAAGTGCCTTGGAATAACTAAACAATTTTTTAAAGAATGAAATGAGAAGATATCATTACCTTATTTCTATAAAATTATAAAAATCAATTCAAAAAAAATCAATTCAGTGATGAAAGGATAGACCAACAGAACAGAGTCAGAAATAGACATCCACACATATATTAGTTAATTGATGTTTCAACAAAGGTGCCAGGAAAATTCAACAAGGAAAAGAAAAGTCTTTTTGAAGAAATAGTGCTGGGATTGGCTATACTCTAATACAAAATAAAAAGTTTTTTTTTTTAATAAAGTTTTCCTGATAAAGATAGTGCTAGGATAATTGGATATCTTATGGGAAACATAGGCTTTTATCCTATCATACACTAAAATCAACCCCAAATGGGTCACAGATGTGAAAGCAAAACATAAAACTTCTAAAACAATGTGTAAAAGAAACTAATCTTTGAAAACTTTAAACATTCAAATATTCCTTAGCCACAAAAAAGTGTACTCCATAAAACAGAGAATGGATAAACTGAACTTCATTAAAATTAAAACCTTTTGTTCAAAATACACCATTAAATAAACAAAAGGCAAGTCACAGAATGGAAGAAAATATTCAATAGATTGATGAATATTGATAGATGATATGTAGATCTGACAAAAGATTGCACCCAGGATACATGAAAAACTATTCCAAGTCAATAAAAAAAGAAAACAAATCCTTAAATGAGCAAAAATTTGAACAAACACTTCACAAAACAAGATATAAGAATGGTAAATAAGCATGTCATTCGACATAGGGAAATACAAATTAAAACCTCAGTGAAATACTACTACATATTCATTGTGTGCATGCGTGTTCAGTCACTAACTCCTCTGTCCATGGGATTTCCCAGGCACAGATACTGGAGTGGGTTGCCATTTACTTCTCCAGGGGATCTAACCAACCCAGGGTTCAACTGAACCTACATCTCCTGCTTGGCAGGCAGATTCTTTACCACTGAGCCATCTGGGAAGCCCACATATTCATTAGAGCAGCTAGAATTAAAAAGACTGACAATATTGGGCTTCCTTGGTGATCCAGTGGTTAAGAATCTGCCTGCCAACGCAGGGGACACGGGTTCATCTCTGGTCCCTAAAGATTCCATGTGCCCGAGGGGCAACTAAGCCCATGTGCCACAACTACTGAGCCCGCGCTCTGGAGCCCGCAGGTCACAACCACTGAGCCCAGGCCCCACACCTACTGAGCCTGCATGCTGCAAATACTGAAGCTCCTGCTCCTAGAGCCCGTGCTCCACAAAAAGAGAAGCCACTGCAATGAGAAGCCTGGGCACCGCAACTGAAAAGTAGCCCCCTCTCTCGGCAACTAGAGAAAAGCCTATGTGTAGCAACAAAGACCCAGCACAGCCAAAAAAAAAAAAAATAATAATAATAATAATAAAGTTAAAACAATATATACTGACAATACCAAGTGATGAAGAGGATATGAGACAACTGGAACACTCATACGCTACTGGCGAGAACATAAAAATGATACAAACATACACCTACCAAATGACCAAGCATTTTCACTACCAGGCACGTACCCAAAAGTAATGAAAGCATATGTCCATGCAAAGACTTTTATGTGGATGTTCATTGCATCTTTATTTACAAAGCCCATACCTGGAAACAATCCAAATGTCCATTTATTGGGGGGTAATAAACAAAATGTAGTCTATCTAAAGGATGCTTACTTAGTAATAAAAAAAAAAGTGAGCTACTAGCAAACACAGCAAGGTGGATGCATCTCAGAATTCTTCAGTCAGTTCAGTTCAGTCACTCAGTTGTGTCCGACTCTTTGTGACCCCATGGCCTGCAGCACGGCAGGCCTCCCTGTCCATCACCAACTCCCGGAGTTTACTCAAATTCATACCCATTGAGTCGGTGATGCCATCCAACCATTTCATCCTGTCATCCCCTTCTCCTCCCACCTTCAATTTTTCCCAGTATTAGGGTCTTTTCCAATGAGTCAGCTCTTTGCATGAGGTGGCCAAAGTATTGGAATTTCAGCTTCAACATCAGTCCTTCAAATGAATATTCAGGACTGATTTCCTTTAGGATGGACTTGTTGGATCTCCTTGCAGTCCAAGGGACTCTCAAGAGTCTTCTCCAACACCACATTCAAAAGCATGAGTTCTTAGCGCTCAGCTTTCTTTATAGTCCAACTCTCACATCCATATATGACCACTGGAAAAACCATAGCCTTCACTACTTTGTTGGCAAAGTAATGTCTCTGCTTTTTAATATGCTAAGTTGGTCATAGCTTTTCTTCCAAGGAGTAAGCGTCTTTTAGTTTCATGGCTGCAATCACCATCAGCAGTGATTGTGGAGCCCCCAAAAATAAAGTCTGCCACTGATTCCACTGTTTCTCCATCTATTTGCCATGAAGTGATGGGACTGGATGCCATGATCTTAGTTTTCTGAATGTTGAGCTTTAAGCCAACTTTTTCACTCTCCTCTTTCACTTCCATCAAGAGGCTCTTTAATTCTTCTTCACTTTCTGCCGTAAGGGTGGTGTCATCTGCATACCTGAGGTTATTGATATTTCTTCTGGCTATGTTGATTCCAGCTTGTTGCTTCTTCTAGCCCAGCGTTTCTCATGATGTACTCTGTATAGAAGTTAAATAAACAAGGTGACAATATATAACCTTGAGGTACTCCTTTTCCTATTTGGAACCAATCTGTTGTTCCATGTGTAGTTCTAACTGTTGCTTCCTGACCTGCATACAGATTTCTCAGGAGGCAGTTCAGGTGGTCTGGTATTCCCATCTCTTTCAGAATTTTCTACAGTTTATTGTGATCCACACAGTCAAAGGCTTTGGTATAGTCAACAAAGCAGAAATAAATGTTTTTCTGGAACTCTCTTGCTTTTTCAATGATCCAGTATATGTTAGCAATTTGGTCTCTGGTTCCTCTGCCTTTTCTTAAACTAACCTTTTTCTTCTCCAGGGAATCTTTCCAGCCCAGGGTTTGAACCCAGGTCTCCTGCATTACAGGTGGATTCTTTACCAACTGAACTATCAGGGAAGCTCTCAAAATTCTTAATGCTAAGTCAAAAAAGTCAGATCCAAAAATGTTTATAAGGTATGATTCTATTTAGATAAAATTCTAGAAAACACAAAGTATGTTCTAGTGACACAAACCGCATCAGTAGTTGTCTCCAATAATTTGCCCAGGGCCAGGTGTAGAAGAAGAGATCATTTCCAAAAGGTCACAAAGAATAACTTGAGGTTGATGGAAGTTGTCTGTATCTTGCTTGCAGTGATGGCTTCACGTGTGTGTGTGTGTGCGCGCACACTACTCACTCAGTTGTGTCTGACTTTTTGCGACGCCATGGACTATAGCCCGCCAGGCTCCTCTGTCCATGGAATTCTCCAGGCAAGAATACTGCAGTTGGTAGCCATTCCCTTCTCCAGCAGATATTCCCAAACCAGGGATCGAACCTGGGTCTCCTGCATTGCAGGCAGATTCTTTACCATCTAAGCCACCGGGGAAGCCCTATACACAAACACACACATACATATACACATGTCAAAACTCACTGACTTGTACACTTTAAATGAATGCAATGTACTTTCTATAAATTATTCCTCAAACTTGAAAAATAAATAAATAAAAGTACTATTTGTTCTTTTACAAACCTGCCTTATAATTTTTGATAGTCTCTTATTGTTGACTTACTTTGGTGATTCCAACTTTAATTTTTAAAAACATTATATACTTGTTTATTTTGTATTCTATATCTGGTAAATTCTGATCATTTAGTCCTCGAAGATCTAAAAGTGTTGATTGTTTCCTTACAGAGGATTATTTTCTTGTGTCATTGGTGATCTTCAATTAAAAGTTTGTATTTCATTAATCTAAATCCCGTGAAAACCTGGGATGGGGGTCTTATCTGATGATAGTATTTACAGATAGTATTCAGGTTTGCTCTTACAGGGAGCTGGGGTACTACTGAATTGAGAGCACACCAGCTTTGTTCCAGGTTTTCCACCTTAATGTTGGGATGTAGGTCCAGCCACATCCCTTGTCTCCAGACCAGAGTTGAACCCATGCCAGCCCTGCCCTCAGAGAAACCTTACATGCTCTTTCTACTCAAATGCTCAAGTTCCAAATCATGGATTTCTCCCCTTGCCCCCACCTAGAGGTTTCCCTTACTTCCTGAAAGCTCAGCCACATGATCTAAAGTCGGGTACCGTGGAATTTGTTGCTTTGCAGCAAAAGGAATCTTCAGTGAATCTGTTATACTGCTGGAAGGGCATGAGACGTTTGCACTCCTCTTTCTGAGTCTCAGAGAAAAACGGAAATAAGCCTTAAACAGTAAAATGATAGCTGTGCCTTTTAAGGGTTTTGAACTAAAACTTGGTGACAAAATATGTATATCCCCAAATCTAGGATCTTTCTCTAAACCTGATTATGGGCAGCCAAGCTAGGTGTTACTTATGTATATAGCTTTCCATTTTACACTAAGATCAAGGGGAGAAGTGTTTGGGGCAAAGATAACAAAACAACTCTACAGAGAGCATCAGACAGAGCAACTGAGTGTAAAAATCTCCAGTATCATGTCAAACCTAACAAAAATAACTTAGAAAGGGGATGACTATGGCCTTTCTCAATAGTCAACACTTCTTTTTTTTCCCTTCTGAATTTTTATCCAGACTATATTTTAGTTATCCTTAGGAATTAAATTTTAGTAATTTTAATTATTTGGATCATGAATATTCAGTCTATTTTGAATGTAATGGACTACTTAAAATGACTGGCTTCCCCACGGGGGTTTTGAGGTTGATAGTGGTGGAGAGCTGTGTCTAATTCAAGATTCCAGTTCCCATCTCTCTCTACATAAGAAATGGTGTAAAAAGTTCATTGAATGTTTTCATTAGCATGCAAGCTGAGTATTAAATCCAAAGGAGAACCTAATACTACTTTTAATTGCATCCTACACAAGGTGATAAAAGAATACAATTTTGGAATAGCACAAGGTAAAAGATTTTTATTATTGTTATTTGCAATAATATAATAATTTATTAGAAACCCAGGAGCTTCCAGGAGCTGAAGAAACATTTTCTTTTTTCTGATTAACATACTGCCGCAGTGGAGGATTGTAGCAGTTTATTGTTCTGGTTTATGATCTTGGTCTGAATTCAGAATAAAGCGGCAACGTGCCAACTTCATACCCTCATATACTTTCTTTACGACCTGAATGGTTGTAAGTCCATTTTTTCCCCCTTAGTTTGAAATCTGTAACTAACCTCCTCAAAAACACTGATTTGGTTAGCCAATCAGGAAACAGAAATTAAGGGAATGCCTCGTCCTACTCCATTTTACTGAATGAACTTGACGGAATCACTTGGAGTCCGAATTCTCCCTGGTTACAGTCTGCATCACATGCAAATACTATCTGGTGGGTTTCCTTGGCTGGGGAACCAGGGGGTGGCTGATGACGAGAGGCATATCCAAACCCCAGCAAGACTCCTTGGGATTTGAGCTCAACTTTGGGAAGTGACAGGACCTGGCAAAAATGGAAATCCCTCCCCTGACATTTTTGCTCATATTTTCTAAATTCACTTTCAGATAAGGGCAGTGAGTTTGCTAGAGTGGGAAGTGCTGACAGACGAAGTGTAGTCTACTACAAAATTCTTCCTGGCACTCTAATTATCCTTTCCTTCTCTACTTCAGTATCACATGTAGCCATGTGTAGAATCATAAAATAATTATGCAGTGTACAAGCTTTCTGGGAGCATGTACCACTGTTTTCCTAATTCTTTATCTCTCCCATTGATCGTGGCGTGTGTGCATTGATCCAAGTCGGCCATCTGGTTAGGCAAGATAAGCGTGCTAGTGTCTTTGCATTGCACTGTCACTAGGGGAGGGGGCACATTTTGGCTGTAGGGAATTACGGGGGCAGGATTAGCCCTCTTCCTATGAGGAAACTGAATTTTAAATGCAGTGTTGCAGCTGCATGGACCATGTTGCTAACTTCTGTTTTTGCCATGAACTGGGTAGATTTTTCGTCTGGTTCATATTGTCTCCAAAGGTATAGCGATGCCTTGTATTAAATGGGGGTGGGGGGCAGGACTGGAGAGACGATTCGTTTTTAGCACATGTTAGACTTGTGAGTGACTGATACGTTATAGGATTTCTAAATGGTAAAACTGCTTTCAAATGACTACAAAAGGCTGGTGGATAAAAAGCGTTTTAAACCAAGGCTCGTCAGTTTCCCTCCACCCTCGACCCCAAACAAAATTATTTTAGAAAGGGAAGAAATATTTGTATGAGTCTTTGCAAAAGAAACATACAAAGGAAATTGAAAAAAAAAATTACATGTGTATCATAGCAGAAGGAATTGCTGCTTGAAGCCTGGAACAGGGCTGTGGGGTATCCCCTGTGTTTATCTCTCTCTTTCACGTATTGAGATGAATGTTTGCCCCCAAGTTTATGACCACTGGGACTGACTGAATGTGCTATTTAACTCAAAGAGACTTTTTTCCAGCCCCTTTGGCCACTGTTGTTTTTAAAATTTGATTGCCGCTATTGTTGTCTCATATTCTGCGAATGTGTGGAAGACTCAAAAGCTTTTCCTCTAAAATTGAACAATTCTGTCAAAAAAGATTAGTTCTATTTTGTCTGCTGGGTGCTGACTATTCATGAACGTGAAGAGAGAGGGCTTGGGTGTCATACTAAGTTGCTAAGGTGGCTGGATTTCGGCTATTGACTTAAGGATAGCAAACTGCAGTCTACAAAAGAGCAGCCAGAAGGAGAGGGGAGAGCGGCCTGCCATGTGTTTGAGCTATACCTTCTTTAGCTGCCCATTTATTTCTTTTGTTGCCAGAACTTTTATTGTCATACAGTTGAAAAAAATGTTAGACACAAGCTTCAGGCAGCACCAAGCAGAAAAAGGGATTAGCATATCACTAGGATCATCTTACACTGAACCAAATTCTTTTCAGGATGTATAATTAGCGAATACAGTCCTTTTTTTGGGGGGGGGGGGCGGGGGGTGGGTAGCCTATGGACAGAAAAAAATGAGCTCAGATCTTTGGCTAGAATATTAGAAGAAATAAAAGACAATTGCCAATTTCAGAGAGATATATACATATTAACTGTTTCTTTGCAGAGCCTTTGCAATTCCCTCAAGAAATGTCTGGTTGAATGGGAAAACTTACTATGAATTCCTGCCATTGTCTCAGGTTTTCTAAGAGGGAAATACGGTATCGTTGAACACACGTTCAAAATTTTAGACTGATGAAATCAGATTCAGGAGTCAGTGAGTGGAGAACTTTCTCCGACTGGGGGCAACTAAAAAGGAAATGTGTGGTTTTCACACGATGATTTTTAACTCTGCAGAAGGTACTTTGTAATTAAAAATGCCATTAGGAAATAAGAAGGCAGTAAAATGTACATTCTGGGTCTATTAGTCCATAATTTGGTGGGGCTTGCTTAAAGCTGTCTAAAACTTCCCTTATAATTCGTGGGCGTTGAATAGGTTTATCTGAGAGTAAGAAAATGGAAGTCTGGGATAGCTCCTTTTTATCTTCTCTCTGAGTTGTGCATTTAAGCAGTTTACACTGAGCATACAGGGGGAAACAGATTGGTCTAATTAAGTCCTATTTCACTGGGTGGATATCTATTTATATTTCCAAATATGCAGGCTTTTTAGAGAAGCACTTATGAAGTGAGGTAGGCAAGAACCTTTTTTCTAGAAGTACATTTTAAAGAATTAATAGAATATTCATTTAAAGAACTCATCTGTATGTATCTCAGTTTACATTTCTTGAGATAGCTGGGGTTTTTGTTTAACAGATGAGGTATCCTTATGTCAATTTGTGTCCTTCCAGGATTCTTGGTTTTGAATAGTGTATACTGCATATTTTTCACTCTCCTGTGGATTGTCTCACTCTGTCCCACAGACCTTCTACAAACAAAACACCCACAAAATACATCCTCCCAGTCTTGATCTGGTTAAATTTTATTGCATATTTTCTGAGGACACCTTTAGCTCATCTTTGTGGTAAGAATTTTTTTTTATTTAATTTTTAAATTTTTTTTAACTATTAAGAGGCAATGGCACTTAGGTGGATAGAAAGAAGTTATTTCAAGATGCCCAACTCTTAAGATAAGAAAGGAAGTGTCCTTTGAGCTTCTCCTTGGAATTAGAGAACTTAGCCCTGGCTCTTTATTTTCATATTTCTTCTGGCTTGGAATTTTGGGTCAAATGTCTCTCTCTTGGCGAGAAACAAACCACGGATCAAGGACTCAATTGTGTTGTCTTCATTTAAAGAAAATCATTTTAGTTTGCATGGGTTATGTTTCCATGGAAAATTTTGTGTGGAATTAACAACATGACAAGGAAGAAAGAGTAAACTAAAACTGTTGTAAAAATGTTAACTAGAGAGATCATTCTTCAATTATTTTCTTCACTTATCCTAATGATGCTTTTTAAAAGCCATTCTTTGCTATTTCAGTAATTATAATTTTTTTAAATTTATAATATCCATGTTGTTCTATGCCATTTACTTGTGGTTAGAAATGTCAGTGCCTACAAGAAACTGGCTATATACGTGGCTGCTTATGATTTAAGACAGTCTTAACTCACTAATACTATTGGTAATTTTCTAAAGACACGGTTTAACGAAACTTGTGATAAATTCTCATCAAATCATTGACTATTAAACTATTCACAGAAATTTCCTTGTCTTCTACCAGCTTAGGGCACACAACCTTGGATCTTCTTGTGTGCACACACACTCACACTCTCACAGATTGGAAACTTAGATGTTCTTTCAAAGGACCAACCCTAGAAACACAACTCTTGGCCATCTAGACAATAAGAGAAGGATGTTTACATCTAAAAGGTTCAAATGTGATGTCAAGCAAACACAGAATACCACTGCTGGGTAACCTAAAAGTGAATTCAAGAGTTGTTTTTCAGTTTTGGGTTTTTTTTTTTTAAGCACTTGAGAGCAAAGTCATCGAGGTGTGAAGGACTCTGAGTAAAGCAACATTTGCGTTACTCTGGATTCTGGAATAGCTCAAGCAGTGGGCAGGGAAAGAAAGAGTGTGACCCATAGTTAAATCTCAACACTAGACAGAGAATTCACAAAGGTAATGAAGGGCAGGTAAAGGAAGGTGACGACAAGCTTTCTATTTTAAGTTTTGTGAACACCAAAAACAGAGAAAAAACCAGAATCTCTAAATATCAGGTTTGAGCCTTTAAAAAAAAAAGTACTTTGTGATTAATCAAAATATATTGATTGCTAATATTAACAAAGTCTTAAAAATTTTTAGCTCATCAGTATATCACTAGCAAACATATAGTGTTTTACATTGTGTACATAGTGTTAGCATGTTATTCAGAAGAACCTACTTGACCTTTCTGTGACATACTAATAATGTCCCTTCTAAAGTTTAACATCCTAATGGCAGGAGCCATTTAATATAACATGTCATCAAGTCAGCACCACACATTCATTAAATACTATTAACCAAATAATTTTGGATTACTATGATGATGTAGGCTTTCAAAGATATAAATAAGATTCTCCAAAATACAAGTATGTTGAATACAACTCTAGCCTAAAAAATCTCATGCCTCCTATTAAAGAGGGCCAAAGAGCCTTAGCATTTTAAACTTACAATAATGCCACACTTCCCATTTTAAAAATATTTGTTCATTTTAACAAATATACAAATATATAATTAAAATATTTTATTGCTTTTGAAGCTAGACCCAATATAGCTAGACTCAAAGATAATATAACTTATCTTTCATTTTTCTAAATGGATCATTTATGCAATGAACCTAGAGCCTATTTAGAGTGAAGTGAGTCAGAAAGAGAAAGACATATTGTATATTAATGCATATGTATGGAATCTAGAAATATGGTACTGATGAAGCTATCTTCAGGGTGGCAATGGAGATGTAGACATAGAGAACAGACTTGTGGACACAGGGCAGGAACGAGAAGGTGGGATGAGTTGAGAGAGTAGCACTAAAACATATATATTACCATATGTAAAAATTAGATAGCCAGTGAAAATTTGCTGTATGATGCACGGAGCTCAAATCCGGTACTCTGTGACAACATAGAGAGGTGGGATGGGGTGGGAGGTGGGAGGGAGGTTCAAGAGGGAGGGGACATATGTATACCTATGGCTGATTCATATTGATATATGGCAGAAACCAATGCAATATGTAAAGCAATTATCCTCCAATTAAAAATAAATAAAAATTTTAAAAAGTTAAAAAAATATGTAATTAAATCAACTGGCTTTTTGGACACTGTATACATACACAGCTATCAAGAGGAGACCCTCCACTCTTACAGGTAGAAATTGTTATGACAAAGATAAGCAAGTGCAAATTTTCTATGATATGATGAAAACATAGTTCCTCATCAGACATAGCTCTAAAGGCAGGTGTGATTTTTTGTTGTTCAGTTGCTTAGTCATATCTGACTCTTTGCGACCCCACTGACTGCAGCACGCCAGGCCTCCCAGGTGTTATAGCTAATGTTAAAAAAAAAAAAAACATTATGAGCCATTTGTGTCTAATACATTCTTATACATTTTACTTATTGATCTAGAATCTGGAAAAAGAAGCTATTTCATTTCAGTGGCTAATATTTGCTAAGTCCTAACCAAGGTCTGGGCACTTTCTGAGAGCTTACAATAGACCTTGTAACTCTATGAAATGCTATTATTATTGTACCCTTTTTATAGATGAGGAAACTGAGATTCAGGGAGGTCAAATAACATGCTCCCAGTTAAATAGCTGATAAACGGTGAAGCTGGATTCGAAAGCAGGTAATCTGACTCAAATCTGTCTTAATCACACTACACTAGCCTTCCACATATTCAATAGAATTGAAAATGTCAAGTTACCCCTCGGCTTACAGCGTTATTCCAGTGAGAAACATCTGCCCAGGGAAACAGAGGAAGGTATAGATGGAGTCAACAAGACTAGCAATAGACAGCACTCCTCATGAGACTCTAAATTCCTGTTTAGGAGTTTTCATCTAGACCTATGGATGCACAGGGTGTGAGACTGGAGAGGAGCTAATAGCTCGCTAAAGTCTAATCCTTTTATTCTACAAATTAGGGAACTGAGGCCCAGACAGGTGAAATGACTTAACACTGTCAGAGACAAAACAAGAACAAGAACGCCCAGTTCTCCCAAGTCCCAAACTAGAGCCCTTCCCAGTGTCCAGAGCCAATAAGCTACCTCAGAGTTCTTAGGGAAAGAGCAAAATAGGCAGAAAGATATGTATGAAGATGATGCCTTCTTCTGCTGGTAGGCATAAAAATCACTGGAATGTCTAAAGATGTAAAAGGAGGTGCCTGCAGGACTGAACTGCCTAACAGTCGATATGAACAATAGAGGGAAAAGAAGACTTCAAATTCGATTTTAAGGCAATGGTGAAATTGGGAAGGAAGACAAGGACAGAAAATAAAATTTTAAATATTAAAAAAGTTGCTTTTTAAAAAGTGTTTTATTTTTACTTATTTATCTGGCTGCATCAGGTCTTTGTTGCAGCATGCCGGCTCTTTGCTGCATTGCACGTGGGATCTTCGATTTCCCTGACCAGGGATCAGACTTGCGTCCCTTGCATTGGAAGGCAGAGTCTTAACCACTGAACCACCAGAGAAGTCCCCACATACTTGCTTTTAATTGGAAACTGAATCCCCAAGTGGAGATGCCCTGTTGCCATTAAAAGTCAGGAAACAGAAAGGGAGAAAAGATCTGGACCAGCAATGCAGAGCTGAAGGTCAGTGGGACACAAAAACGGGCATCAGGAAGTCCAGTTCATCTTCACACGCATACACATCCAGGTCTTCACCTCTTTATCTTTTTCTTTTTTAATTCTTGTTGAAAGATATCTTTTAGGGATGGGAGAATACCACCTTTGTACCTCACTGAGAGTAAATTTGGTCTGGAAAAATCTTCATAACCCTCCCACTGGAATGGGTGAATAAATGGTACACTGCATGACAAAGCAGAAGGCAGAACTTTGGAGATGAGTCAGACATTTTCTTTTTCCCCTTTATAAGTTCTCATCGCCATTTCTCAAAGTCATATTTTGGGGTTAATGAGTGTTGTAGGATATTTATTTAAACAGTGTTCTTGACTGGCATTCATAGAACTTTTAACTCTAAATCTGCTGCCACTAAATTAGATCTTGTTCAAATAAAGAAGGTTAATTGCAGTACTCATTTGTTCCCCATGTTGTCTGTTTTAATTATTACACAGCTTGTCAAGACAAACAACTGTGTGGCAATTTTTGCAAAAGATATACCTGAATTATAAAATGGTTAGATCAGGCCTGTGTCTATGACTTCCTATCCCAACCATTCCCACATTAGTTTAGTGACAAAAGTTAGCGTTTGCAGAGGAGGAAAGTGGTTTGGTCACCAAAGAAGGAGTTCTATTTTCACTATGGGGAGAATGTAGTCTTAATTAGGTAAACAAAGAGGTTTTTCATTACACAGTAAACACATTTCACAAAAAGACTCATTTAAGTTTCTTTTTAAAGAAACTGGAAAATATTAAGAAAGTTAATTGGAGGGCACTCAAATGACAATTAACAAACAGGCACAATTATCTTCTGACTAGTGTGTGGCTTAGGGATGTTTTTATCGTTTACTTATGGCAATGTTTTAAAATGTGGGAATGCCAACCCAAGTAGAGGCAAGCACGGTATTAAGTGACACATTTGTCTATTTATATTTAAATAACCAGCTGCACGAAATTATGCACAAATCATGGAATAATTCCTAGCAGAAATTACTATTTATAAAATTAAAAAACTCTGAGACATGGTGTGCTTTTCATATTAAATTGCCCATTTCCAGAACATCACGTACATTTGCTGAATGGAAAGATGCTGCCATGCGGGCCAATACAAATTGCTCACAATGTTAATGAAGATGGATGGGGAAAGCTGAAAACATTCATTCACACACAAGGGAGGAGAAGAGAGCAGCAGTGTTCACAATCTCCACCTTAATTTTTTTGCCTTGATAATATCCAACTGAATGATGGTAACTTTAATAATAGAGCTCTCTTGGAAAGGTTTTGTGATAAATTTTCATTTTCAGAGTTGAATATGGCCTGTTTTTTCCCATTTGGAGTGAAAATTGTGTGTGTGAAGTTTGGAGGCTTACTGCTAAGCTAGGAAAAGGAATCTAACCTTGTGAAGAATGATGAACAGGGTAGACTGACTACACAATTTAAATAACCTTAAAAACTGAAAAGAAAAAAAAAATTGCTTCCTCATCTTGGAATGACTTTCCAACTGAAAAAGGGTCCAGCGTCCCCACCCCCCAACCCAGATAAACGATCCACTCTTCTCAAAACTCACTGGACAAGGGGCACCTATGGTTGAGCCTATGAAGAGTAGGACGCACTCTAAGATAAGGAATCTATTCTAGGACGATAGCATCAGGACCTACCTCAGCCCACCGCCTTTGCCTTAACAGTAAGAGGTTGGGGAATGGACATCCATGGAGTAGCAGGAGGAGTGGGGTGCCCTTTACCAGTGAGCAAAGAAAAGTGAGTTGGGGAGGGTTTGAGTCTCACCATGACTCCATCTCCACTATCCTCACCCACTCTCTTGAACCACCCCATATCTTATGTCCTTCCTCAGTCATCCAGAACTCCGTGATATCGCTGGTCCACTGCTGGACAGTCGTTTGCTTTGGAGGTAGTATTTACACCTTGCAACATATCTCAGGAGGGGAGGTAATAAATAAAGGCAGAGAGCCACCCAATCAAATATACTAAAAGGCTACCATTCCTCAGGCTCCAGTATAATTCTTCTTGAGTTTTCCTATTCAAGAACCCGTTTTGCTAATTTATTTATTCATTTGTTCAATAAATATTTATTGAGGTCAGTCCTATGCTAAATGGACTTCCTTGGTAGCTCAGACAGTAAAGAATCTGCCTGAAATGTGGAGACATGATTTAGATTCCTAGGTTGGGAAGATCCCCTGGAGAAAGGAATGGCAATCCACTTCAGTATCCTTGCCTGGAGAATTCCATGGGCAGAGGAGCCCAGCAGGCTACACCCCATGGTATCGCAAAGAGTCGGACATGACTGAGTGACTAATTCAGTTCAGTTCAGTTCAGTCGCTCTGTTGTGTCTGCCTCTTTGCAACCCCATGGACTGCAGCATGCCAGGCTTCCCTGTCCATCACCAGCTCCCAGAGCTTGCTCAAACTCATGGCATTGAGTCAGTGATGCCATCCAACCATCTCATCCTCTGTTGTCCCCTTCTCCTCCTGCCTTCAATCTTTACCAGCATCAGGGTCTTTTCCAACAAGTCAGTTCTTTGCGTCAGGTGGCCAAAGTATTGGAGCTTCAGCGTCAGTCCTTCCAATGAACATTCAGGACTGATTTCCTTTAGGATTGACTGGTTGGATCTCCTTGCAGTCCAAGGGACTCTCTACAGTCTTCTCCAACACCACAGTTCAAAAGCATCAATTCTTAGTGCTCAGCTTTCTTTATAGTCCAACTCTCACATACATACATGACCACTGGAAAAAACATAGCCTTGACTACTTTGTTGGCAAAGTATTGCCTCTGCTTTTTAATATGTTATCTAGGTTGGTCATAGCTTTTCTTCCAAGGAGCAAGCGTCTTTTAATTTCATGGTTGCAGTCACCCTCTGCAGTGATTTTGGAGCTCCCCAAAATAAAGTCTATCACTGTTTCCATTGTTTCCCCATCTATTTGCCATGAAATGATGGGACCGGATGTCATTATCTTAGTTTTTGAATGTTGAGTTTTAAGCCAGCTTTTTCACTGTCCTCTTTCACTTCCATCAAGAGGCCCTTTAGTTTTTCTTTGCTTTCTGCCATAAGGTTGGCATATCTGCATATCTGAGGTTATTGATATTTCTCCCGGCAATCTTGAGTCCAACTTGTACTTCATCCAGCCTGGCATTTCGAATGATGTATTCTGCATACTAGTTAAATAAGCAGGGTGTCAATATACAGCCTTGACGTACAGCTTTCCAAATTTGGAACCATTCTGTTTCTCCATGTCCAGTTCTAACTGTTGCTTCTTGACCTGCATACAGATTTCTCAGGAGGCAGGTCAGATGGTCTGGTATTCCCATCTTTTGAAGAATTTTCCACAGTTTAATGTGATCCACACAGTCAAAGGCTTTGGCGTCATCAATAAAGCAGAAGTACATGTTTTTCTGTTATTCTCTTGCTTTTTCTATGATCCAACAGATGTTGGCAATTTGATCTCTGGTTCCTCTGCCTTCTCTAACTTCCTCTGCCTTCTCTAACTTCCAACTTGAACATATGGAAGTTCACAGTTCACATACCATTGAAGCCTGGCTTGGAGAATTTTGAGCATTACTTTGCTAGTGTGTGGGATGAGTGCAACTGCGGGGTAGCTTCAACATTCTTTGGCATTGCCTTCCTTTGGGATTGGAATGAAAACTGACCTTTTTCAGTCCTGTGGCCACAACCAAGTTTTCCAAATTTGCTGGTATATTGAGTGAAGCACTTTCACAGGATCATCTATTAGGATTTGAAATAGTTCAACTGAAATTCCATCACCTCCAGTAGCTTTGTTTGTAATGGTGCTTCCTAAGACCCACTTGGGCTTTGCACTCCAGGATGTCTGGCTCTAGGTGAGTTATCACACCATCATGGTTATTTGAATTATTAAGATCTTTTTTGTACAGTTCTTCTGTGCTATCTTCTTAATATCTTCTGCTTCTGTTAGGTCCGTACTGTTTCTGTCCTTTATTGTGCCCATGTTTGCATGAAATGTTCCCTTGATATCTCTAATTTTCTTGAAGAGATCTCTAGTCTTTTCCGTTCTATTATTTTCCTCTATTTCCTTGTATTGAAATAGTGACTAACACTATGCTAAGTACTAAGAATACCACTGTGGACATGAGAAGTATAATCCCAGCCATCCCAAAGGTGATGGACCAATGAGCAACACATGGCATTAAAGGTGAGCAAAGGGACTTGGAACTCAGACTAAAGAGTACTCCTTTAAGAGATTTCTGTATTGTTTATAGTGTTGGTTGAAGTCTTGTAAGTAGCTAAAATCGCCCAGGAAGAGTGGATAAAGTCCATAACTTTAATGTAGAGACAGAACCCTGGACAACACCAGTGTTTAATAGGTGACTTCTGAGAAGGAGCAGCTTCATCTTAGAGTTGGAGTCTGCAGGGACTGAAGACAACTATAATCATGAAGATAATGTGATTCCAGCCATAAGACTAGTGTTATAGACATCCACAGATTTACCTCTGTAGTGTTATCTGGATAACAGTACAGATCTTAGAATGTTAAATATTTTCCAAAAATTGAAAAAGATAAAATATGGAAATGTTTAAGCCATATTTCATAGATTTACAGACTTCTTTAAGAGTTAGGACTATACTTGCTCTTGGTTCCCCTAATCTCTAGCCACACCAAGATGCTTATTTAGTTTCCAAATCCTATCCTGTTGCTCCGGGGTTTTGCATGTGTTGTCATTATTGTCGTTATCCTGAGATGTTCCTCTCCTCATCACACCTTTCGTCCCTGAAGCTCCCTACCCTCAGTTTGCTCCCCACCCTTCAACACCCATCTAAACCACCCTCTCCTTTGTGCAGCCTTCATCCTTAACACCCAGCCTGCCCACTCCCAGATGACTTAGGTGCCTCTCCTCTGGGCTTCCCCTCTGTCCCAAAGCAGCTTAACACTCTAGGTAGACATGATTGATGTTTCTGGTCTGTTTGCCCTCTGAGACTTGGATAGGAAAAATATATCCTGCCACACACACCAGCACTTAGTGCTATAAAACACAACGTGTGACATAGAGTAGCATTTGCTGAATATTGTTGAGATGTGAAAGGAATCTATCACTCTCTCACCTTCCTTGCTCTCTTTCTGCCTCTTAATTTGTATACCTTTTAATGTGATAGAGATTGAGAAAGGAGTTTCAAAATTTCCTACTAGCTACATCAACTTCTCCACTTACAGCCTTCCTCATTACTCCCTTTGTTTATAAGCCCAACCTCAGTTGGCCAGAATACCACACGCCTAATGCTGCTGCTGCTGCTGCGTCGCTTCAGTCATGTCCGACTCTGCCTTCTCTGACTCCTAATGCAACCCCATTCTATTCAGCAGTGCTGGACAGCATGCATGAGAGAGTCTGAATATCACGTGTGTGATGTTTCAGGGGGATGTGGTAGGTTCAGGGAAACAATTGGTGTTTGTTTTTTGCAAAGTAGGAGATTTGAGCTCACATTTAAAAGATCACTATGTGAAAAAGCCCTTAAAGTGGAGCCTGGATCCCTTGGGGAATCTCTTTAATCCTGGAATCATATGAGGATCTTGAGGGAAAGAATACTCTACTTTGTTATTGTTTGTAAGTCGTGGGTGGGCGGTGGGGGTGGTGGAGAGAGCAAGAGGATGGAGAAGCAGCAAGTTGTTGGCTCTTTCTTGTAGCATAATTGACAAATATAGAAACACTAGCTGGGAAGATTATACACAAGGATGTATCTACGGATTAAAGCACCGCAGAATGCCTTCAAAGTGAAGTTAGATACTTCAAGAGCAGAATTAACCACTTGTGGTGAATATGCTCTGATGAGACTTGTGGAATCATTTCTGTCCGAGAGGAGGTCCATTTATGCACATCCTGCTCTTCTCTCCAAGCACAACAGATGAAACTAGAAGTCAGGACATCCCTGCTGTTACCTAAAGGGTGTGTCCCACAGGACACCGAGTGGGGTCTTCGAGAAAGAAATCCAGTGTGGGCAAACACCACTTTCCAGTTTTTACCAAAGCTTGATCTTCAAGAAATAATAATGAGCTGTTTATCTTCATGATCACGTGGGTCCTCCGTGGCCAGTCAGAGGAGAGTGAAGTTAGCAAGACAAATCTAATCAGCATATCACAGGATGGTGGGAGGGAGATGCATTTTAAGTAGAAATGGGGCTGAAGAAAGGAGGCAACTCTGGCCTGGACCAGTTTCACAGCGTCTGAAGACAAAACGGCTTGAGGCTTAGTCATTGTTTAAAAGTCATTCCTCAAATTCCTTGTTTACTGTCAGCACAGTGAGTTGTGGACTCTGTGACTTTAGCTGTTAATGGGACTAAACACTTCTGCCAACAGATTAAGTCTTGCTGAAACATTAGGAAAACTGGCCCAAACAGAGTTGGGATGGACTGTTGTCTACTGTTTGTTTCTTTTTTTTTTCCGGGGTGGGGGGTGCGGGGTAGGGAGGGTGACTGTCCCAATACAATGGTTTTTTGATGCCTGTGAAACAGTGGCAATTGGTGAGAGCCACTGGGTAGATTTTCTACTATGGGAAAGCAATTGTTACAAAAAATTAAAAAGCAAACATTTAATTTCAATCGTTTGGACTGACTACACAGAATATGAATGAGATTTTTCTGAAACTAAAACTGACAAATACTTTGAGGCCCACCAAAAGTCTTAAAAAGGGTGGTTTTTTTTTTTAGTTATAATCAATTTCTAAGAGAAATGAAAAAAAGTCACTATTTTCTTTCATTGTAAAAGGATCCTCCAGGCAGCTGGATGATATTGAAGGTGGGAAAACTTTTCTTTGTTACACTTGAACATTTTAAGATTTGTCAACCCTATTTCTTCTTGTGGAGAAGACGAGCAGCGCTTTCACACTAAACGTATTAAACTTCAAAAATAGTTTTTCAAGTCTTTCAGACACCATAACCCCCTTCATGTAAATTCGTATCTTTACTTGACATGTCTTCTTAAGCAAGGGTTTTTTTAGGTGGCTTTTATAAATCTTCTTCCAGGAAAGAAGCAAGAACAATTAAAATGTTCCATTTTGATTCCAGGTCTTAAACTTACAGTTGGGAAAGGGCTTTATATTCAGAATTAGACCATTGTCCCATTCTTGCTGTAATCAGAAAAAATATATATATCGAAATCTTTCAGATGAAGACTTCAAGGGTCAAAATTGAATGCAAAATTGATTTTGAGTTTGGAAATTAAAAGTTCATATTCTATTGCAATAACTTTTTGTGTACACACACCATGAAAATACACTATTCACATTTGTGTTTTAGGAAGAAGTAGCCCAGATGATGAATGATTACGTTGTTCATCTCTCTAACATTTCCTTACATTTTCTTCTATGGCCAAGTTGCTTATTCCCTATTTACTATCATGAGTAACAAATTTCTTTTTGCTCATGACTTTTTCAATAGTCATTAAAAGAGAGAGAAAAGGATGGCAGGGAGGTAGGAAGGGAGAGAGAGGGGAGGAAAAGGGAAGAGAAAAGAGAAGAAAGAAAAGGAATCTTCAGCGCGCCCTCTAAATGCTCATATTCAGAGAGGTGCTACGATTTCTATGATTCCATATCTTTGGAAACTTCAAACTTGACTTTGATTAACCATGCTAATAACCAGGGTGCTTCTTTTTAGTTTTACTCCTAATGTCACTTACCAGAGCTGTAAAGACATGCTCATAATATTTGCTTTTCATCTGAATCAAGAAGGCAATGCTAAGCAAAAAAAAATGTATTTAGCAGTGCGTATAGGATTGAAGCGATGATAATCAGAGACCCTGGTAATTGAAGCTTCTGGGGAGGGGAAGAGAACCTTTCTTCTGGATCCTTCAGTCTGTTTAATAGGATAAAATTAGCTTGAGTGGTTTGGTGTTTGAAGAGGATATGATGTAATTGGACGTGCCTCCTGGGTTTGCTGCTGGACAGAGCGATCAGGTAGAGACAGGGGCGGGCATGGGAAGCTCTGAAGTAACGGAGCTCGGCTTCCACCATCCTAATTAGCCTAAATTAGCTATGCCAGTTTTCTGCTTGCTTTGGACTTTCCCTGCTAATTCTTCTTTCAGGGCTGAGAGAAAAGAAATATGAAATGCCCACTAACTTCCTATCTAATAGACGAATGACTGAATCTAAAACTGGAGGGTCAGGCTTTGTTGTTAAGGCCTTAAAAAGTGAGCACCTTCCAGGAAACACAAATGGCCAATGGGCACTAACTGTAGGGAGTGGTAGACACTGTCAGTTGTCCTGTGTGGTGAGAAAGTTCACAAAGCATCTGCAAGAAATTGATTATTTCGAGAATTTTCCACATGTCACTTAGAGGTCTCACCTGAGAGCACTCACACTGACTCTTCGACTTGAGGTGAACTAGGCAGGCCTCCACACAACAGACTCGTATCTTCTCAGATTGAATTTCAAAGTCCAGATGCCAGGAACGTTTCTGTGTGTGTGTGCATGCAAGTTACTGCCAGTTAAAATTTTTCCCTTTTGACCCCAATTAATCAACTTTCTGCAAAGAGCTTTGCAGCACATTCAAAGTAGTTTGTACAGAAATAAATTGAAGTCAGTATTTGGGTAGAAATAAATAATATCTTGATCTCAAAGCCACAGATTTTAATTTTGCCAATGAATAAAACAAAACATAATGGTATATATGATGAATAATAGAAACCAATAGGACCTAAACAGACATTTCTCCAAACAAGACATACAGATGGCTAGCAAATACATGAAAAGATGTTCAACATCGCTCATTATTAGAGAAATGCAAACCAGAACCGCAATGAGTATCACCTCACACCGGTCAGAATGGCCATCATCAAAAAGTCTACAAACAATAAATGCTGGAGAGGGTGTGGAGAAAAGGGAACGCTCTTGCACTGTTGGTAGAATGTAAATGGATACAACCACTATGGAAGATGGTATGGAGATTCCTTAAAAGTCTAGGAATATAAAACCACCATATGACCCAGCAATCTCACTCCTAGGCATATACCCTGAGGAAACCAAAATTGAAAAACACACATGTACCCCAGTGATCACTGTAGCACTATTTGCTATAGCTAGGACATGGAGGCAACCCAAATGTCCATTGACAGATGAGTGGATAATGAAGTTGTGGTACATATACACAATGGAATATTACTCAGCCGTAAAAAGGAACGCATTTGGGTCAGTTCTAATGAGATGGATGAACCTAGAACCTATTATACCAAGGGAAGTGAGTCAAAAAGAGAAAGATAAATATTGTATTCTAACGCACATATATGGAATCTAGAAAACTGGTAATGAAAAATTTATTTACAGGGCAGCAGTGGAGAAATAGACATCAGTTCAATTCAGTTCAGTCGTTCAGTCGTGTCTGATTCTTTGTGACCCCATGAATCGCAGCACGCCAGGGGTCCCTGTCCGTCACCAACTCCTGGAGTTTACCCAAACCCATGTCCATCGAGTCGGCGATGCCATCCAACCATCTCATCCTCCGTCATCCCCTTCTCCTCCTGCCCCCAATCCTTCCCAGCATTAGGGTCTTTTCCAATGAGTCAACTCCTCACATGAGGGGGCCAAAGTATTGGAGTTTCAGCTTCAACATCAGTCCTTCCAATGAACACTCAGGACTGATCTCCTTTAGGATGGACTGATTGGATCTCCTTGCAGTCCAAGGGACCCTCAAGAGTCTTCTCCAATACCACAGTTAAAAGCATCAATTCTGCGGTGCTCAGCTTTCTTCACCATCCAACTCTCACATCCATACATGACCACTGGAAAAACCATAGCCTTGACTAGACAGACCTTTGTTGGCAAAGTAATGTCTCTGCTTTTTAATATGCTGTCTAGGTTGGTCATAACCTTCCTTCCAAGGAGTAAGCATCTTTTAATTTCATGGCTGCAATCACCATCAGCAGTGATTTTGGAGCCTTCAAAAATAAAGTCTGACACTGTTTACACTGTTTCCCCATCTATTTGCCATGAAGTGATGGGACCAGATGCCATGACCTTAGTTTTCTGAATGTTGAGCTTTAAGCCAACTTTTTCACTCTTCTCTTTCACTTGCATCAAGAGGCTCTTTAGTTCTTCTTCGCTTTCTGCCATAAGGGTGGTGTCATCTGCATATCTGAGGTTACTGATATTTCTCCCAGCAATCTTGATTCCAGCTTGTGTTTCCTCCAGCCCAGAATTTCTCATGATGTACTCTGCATATAAGTTAAATAAGCAGGGTGACAATATACAGCCTTGACGTACTCCTTTTCCTATTTGGAACCAGTCTGTTGTTCCATGTCCAGTTCTAAGTGTTGCTTCCTGACCTGCATACAGGTTTCTCAAGAGACAGGTCAGATGGTCTGGTATTCCCATCTCTTTCAGAATTTTCCACAGTTTATTGTGATCCACACAGTCAAAGGCTTTGGCATAGTCAATAAAGCAGACATAGATGTTTTTCTGGAACTCTCTTGCTTTTTCGATGATCCAGTGGATGTTGGCAATTTGATCTCTGGTTCCTCTGCCTTTTCTAAAACCAGCTTGAACATCTGGAAGTTCACGGTTCACGTATTGCTGAAGCCTGGCTTGGAGAATTTTGAGCATTACTTTACTAGCATGTGAGATGAGTGCAACTGTGCGGTAGTTTGAGCATTCTTTGGCATTGCCTTTCTTTGGGATTGGCATGAAAACTGACCTTTTCCAGTTCTGTGGCCACTGCTGAGTTTTCCAGATTTGCTGGCATATTGAGTGCAGCACTTTCACAGCATCATCTTTAAGGATTTGAAATAGCTCAACTGGAATTTCATCACCTCCACTAGCTTTGTTCATAGTGATGCTTTCTAAGGCCCACTTGACTTCACATTCCAGGATGTCTGGCTCTAGGTGAGTGATCACACCATCGTGATTATCTGAGTCGTGAAGATCTTTTTTGTACAGTTCTTCTGTGTATTCTTGCCACTTCTTCTTAATAACTTCTGCTTCTGTTAGGTCCATACCATTTCTGTCCTTTATCGAGCCTATCTTTGCATGAAATGTTCCCTTGGTACCTCTAATTTTCTTGAAGAGATCTCTAGTCTTTTCCATTCTGTTGTTTTCCTCTATTTCTTTGCATTGATGTCTATTCTCTATGTGTTTTTGGACATGGGGAGAGGGGAGGAGAGGGTGAGATGTATGGAAAGAGTAACATGGAAACTTATATTACCATATGTAAAATAGGTAGCCATCGGGAAGTAGCTGTATGACTCAGGAAACTCAAACGGGCTCTGTATCAACCTAGAGGTGTGGGATGGGGAGGGAGATGGGAGGGAGGTTCAAAAGGGAGGGGGATATATGTATACCTATGGCTGATTCATGTTGAGGTTTGACAGAAAACAACAAAATTCTGTAAAGTAATTATCCTTCAATAAAAAAAACAAATTAAAAAGAAATGACTGCTATATATTTTAACATTGAAACATGTACATTACCATATGTAAAATAGATAGCCAGTGGGAATTTGCTGTATGATGCAGGGAACTTAAATCCTGTGCTCTGTGACAACCTAGAGGAGTGGGATGGGGTGGGAGGTGAAGGGAAGTTCAAGAGGGAGGGGACATATGTATACTTATGGCTGATTCATGTTGATGTATGGCAGAAACCAACACAATACTGTAAAGCAATTATCCTCCAATTAAAAATAAATAACTTTATAAGAAGAAAAGAAAATAGGAAATTATTTTATTAGCCATTGTTCACAGTTATCCAACAAAAGCACAGGGTTCTCCCTCAATCCCTTATCGCTGGTCCTCATAGATAATCTTTCAGTTACTCCTATACAAGCCTTCGGGGTGCAAAGCCATTTTTTTTTTTTTTCTTTTCATTTTTTGGTAAACTCTGAACATCTTGGAAAAGACTCTGATGCTGGGAAAGATTGAAGGCAGGAGGAAAAAGGGGTGACAGAGAATGACGTGGTTGGATGGCATCACTGACTCAATGGACATGAGTTTGAGCAGGCTCAGGGTAATAGTGAAAGACAGGGAAGCCTGGTGTGCTGCAGTTCATGGCATCACAAGGAGTCAGACACCACTGAGCAAGTGAACAGGGAACAACAAGTGAACATCTAGAGCTAAATGTTCAAGATGAGTATTAGAAACACACACACACACACACACTCCATGTGTTTTGTTTGATCTATTTTATTTGCTATATCAAATGCATACTGATCCCTGCAGTATGGAAGCCTCTGTGCTAGGCCCTGCAGGGATGCCCAAATCCTCCGTGGTGTCTGTCAAGGTTTTTCTGTAGAAAATGGCTAATAAAAAATTTCAGAGGAAAGATAGAGAAAACAGAGGCTCAGTGGATTCAGGTTTTGGAGCAGCTGAAGTGTACACAATTTGGGAACCTTTTTGGGGAAAAGAATACACAATGACAAAAAAATTGCCCCCTTGGAAGGCACGGTACAGGTTGAGTGTTCTAAAGCTTCACCTTCAGGAGCTTCAGGGCAAATCTGCTCTCTCTAGGACAGCTGCCTTCAGATGGGTCTTGTGTCCTCTTTTCATACTCAGGAGCCCATCCAATTCCTTCCTCCATTCCCTTTACAGAAATTATTTTGACCATTTCCTAAAATGCCCTTTGGGGCCTTCAGAGACATAAGCTTCGTAATTTCAAAACACACATATTATGCAAGTTGGCTTAGTAACTCAGAGTGTGATCAGGAACAACTGTGGACTACATAATTGACATGATTTGGTTTATGTTTGCAACATTAGCAAACAGATTATACAAAACTGGGCGGTGCCCAGGAGGGCAGCTGTGATAGACGAAACTGTGTGCTTTTCAATTCGCCACGGGGGCAATGTCGCCCACACTTCGTGATGGCTGGAGCTCCTCAGGCATTTCCAGGATCAGGGACCGGCTTGCAGCAGACGGAATGGAATCGTTGAAAGCTTTCAGTTGTGAAATTGTGTGTTTATAAAATGCACAGAAGCCAGGTGCTGAGTTAAGATCACATATTGTTCTGAATGACTCAGTAACTTTCAGGCTTCAGTTTAAGAGATGAAATTTGGTTTTCTCTAGTTTTAAACGGAGTGTTGGGCAGCGCCATGACTTTCTTATCAACACAACTTGAGTCAGTAAGTTAGCAATTTAGGACTTGGGTTTCTCTGACAGAGCTCCTCTCCATCCCCAGTGCAGTATTTTCACTCCATTTACTCTTGATACAGAGCAACCTTAGTGTTGGGCAGCTTGAAAACGGGGCAGTGTACAGTTTTCCATGCAGGGTTTGCGAAAATTCTCTATGGTTCACTTTGAATTCCAGTTCTAATTACTGAAGTTGATGTATTTATTTTATGATACATCTTTTCATTTAAATTGTGTTTGGTCTTCACTTTTAGAAGTCCTAAGGTAGTGGCATCCATTGGCTCAAGGATTTTTCTGATGCCTGATACAAATAACTGTAGACTCGTTATCTAGTTCATGTGCTGTTGTTTAAGCACTGATCTTAGGGCAAACAGATTAACAGTGATAGTCATATAGTACTTCAAGGAAAACATTTGTGCATTTACTTATTCAACAGATGCCTACATGAGACAGGAACAGGTTTGGATGCTGGAAAATATAGAAGTGAACATACTAGAAGTGGCCCTGCCTTCATGGATTTCCAGACTAGCAACCAAGTGAAAAAGAAATACACAAGTTCATTTATATAATGTTAAAACTATTAAAAAATCAGCTAATATCACAATGAGCTACTATTTCACACCTATCAGAATGGCTATAATATTTTTTAAAGCAAGGTTTCTTTTTTTTTTGGTCATGCCATGTGTCTTGTGATATCTTAGTTCCCCAACCAGGGATTGAGCCCATGCTCTCAGCAGTGGATCTAACCACTGGATAGCAAGGGAATTCCCTGGATGGTTATAGTTCGTTTGTTTTTTTTTTTAAAGAAAATAACAAGTGTTGGCAAGTATGTGGAGAAATTAAGACCCTCATGCATTGCTAGTGAGAATATAAAGTGGTACACCTGCTGTAGGAAACAGTTTAGTAGTTTCCCAAAGAGTTAAACATAAAACTAGAATATGATCCAGAAATTCCACACCTAGGTTTATACCCAAAAAACTTAAATAGATAACTGTACACCAATGTGCACAGCAACATTACAGTATCTGAAAGATGGAAACAACTCAAATCAGATGAATGGATAAACAAAATATTGTATATGCCTACGGTGGAATATTATTTGGCCATAAGAAAAAAGAATGATACTTTGATATATGCTATAACATGAACAGACCTAGAAAACATCATGCTTAGTGAAATAAACTAGACACAGAGGGGAAAATATAATGTGTTTCCACTTATTTGAGGCACTCAAAATAGGTGAATTCGTAGAGACGGAAGGTAAAATAGAGATTACCCAGACCTGGGAGGAGAGACGAGTTGAGGGAATTATTGTTTAATGGGTACAAACTTTATGTTGCTAAAAAAGTTTTGGATATTGATAGCACTGATGGCTGCAGAACATTGTGAATGTATTAATATTCAGTGCCACCAAACTGTACACTTATGAATCATCAAATGATCCATAGTATGTACATTTTACCACAATTTAGAAAAATAATCAGAGAGCTGTGACAGAGAATGACTGATATGGGTCAGAGGAGCACTTACTAAAGCACTAAGTAGGAGTGCTTTATTTAATAATCCACAAAACCCGGATCTGCTCTTGGGGATAAATGGTGTAAAAATGAACATGAACATTAGAAGATGCTGGGTATCATCATTTATATATTGGTGCTTGGGAAATTAAATTGATGTGCAAAATATCAACAACCTCAGATATACAGATGACACCACCTTATTGACACAAAGTGAAAAGGAACTGAAGAGCTTCTTGATGAAGGTGAAGAGGAGAGTGAAAAATCTGGCTTGAAACTCAGCATTCAAAAAAATGAAGATCATGGCATCCAGTCCTATCACTTCATGGCAAATAGAAGGGAAAAAATGGAGGCAGTGACAGATTTTATTTTCTTGATTCCCAAAATCACTGCAGTTGGTGACTGCGGCCATGAAATTAAAAAATGCTTGCTCCCTGGAAGGAAAGCTATGACCAACCTACAGAGCATATTAAAAAGCAGAGATATCACTTTGCCGATGAAGGTTTGTATAGTCAAAGCTATGGTTTTTCCAGTAGTCACGTATGGATGTGAGAGTTGGACCATAAATAAAGCTGAGAGCCAAAGAATTGATGCTTTCAAATCGTGGTGTTGGAGAAGACTCTTGAGAGTCCCTTGGACAGCAAGGAGATCAAACCAGTTTATCTTTAAGGAAATCAACCCTGAATATTCGTTCAGGGTTCGTTCAGGGTTCAGAAAGACTGATGCTGAAACTGAAGCTCCAGTACTTTGGCCCCCTGATGCAAAGAACCAACTCATTGGAAAAGACCCTGATGCTGGGAACGATTGAAGGCAAGAGGAGAAGGGGGTGGCAGAGAATGAGATGGTTAGATAGCATCACCAACTCAATGGACATCAATTTGAGCAATTTCCAGGAGACAGAGGAGCCTGGCATGTACAGTCCATAGAGTTGCAGAGTTGGACATGACGTAGCAACTGAACGACAACAATTCATATACATATACAATTCATATACATATTCATATAACAATTCATATACCCATTATGTTATTCATTCACTTATGTAAGAAATATTTAAGAGGCTCCTAACATACATACCTAGTGTCAAGCTGCAGAGAGGATACAAAGAACACATCCACAGCCTCCAGTTTCAAGATTTAGTGGAGAAAAAACACACCATATCAATTACAATATAGGGTTTTAAAACATTTCTAAGTATTGAGTCTGTCTCATCATCCTAGTGGATTGTAAGCTGTTGGAAGACAGGGCACCTGCAATGCTGGAAACCCAGTTCGATTCCTGGGTCAGGAAGATCCCCTGGAGAAGGAAATGGCAAGCCACTACAGTATTCTTGCCTGAGAAATCCCATGGGCAAAAAAGCCTGGCAGGCTCACAAGAGTTGGACTCAACTTAATGACTAAACAGCAACAGCAAGCTCTCAGCACAGTTCTAGGCACATAATAAGTACACAATCAATGTGAGGTTTTGTTATTAGTGTCATTATCATTAATGCTGACAAATTCTTATGAGCTTCTGTAGGATGTTTGTATTACAGTCAATTTTCTAATGCTAAGAAGTTGAGTTTGGGAATTCAGTTCTCTAAAATCTAAAAGGTATGTACAAAATGAAATATCATGCCAACTAATTAAGAAAATTTACAAATAAATATTGACCTTCACTATACCAGCCCTGCCATTTAAAATCCACTCAAAATCATCACCTCCATTAGAGTCACCCAAAAAGGAGAGTAACTGAAAACCGCATTCCCAAGCTGGCCTTGTATAAATTGCTATTTGCCCCAGGCTATTTTCAAGGCTGTAAACAGATGTTAAAGAGGAAACATTGACTGGGGTGTAGACAAGAGAAAAGATAATCAGAAGCTTGAAAATGATTAAGGCTTTGCAGTCAAGAAGAGAACTTTGAGCAATTTGCGCTTCTATCTTCAACACTGACAAACTGGTTCATTTCTGTTTATGTGGACAGTTATAACGCTGCTCACTTCACAAATTTAAACTTTTACTCAATGAAAACCAAATATTTCTTCTCATACATGTGTTTTTTCCCTTGAAAGTAATAGATTTAGGTGTACAGAAGTTCTAAGATGGTGAACTTTATGGGAACATAGTAAATGCTTGGCTTTATTTCTTGTTGAGAGAAGGAAAGTTATGCTGAATCATATTACCTTCCTCTGTTCATACCACTGCTGGCTCTGCAAGTCAGTGTTTGCCCCTGGATTATAGGTGAAACTTGAGAAACATCACTGTCTCGATGCAAGAGAGAAAATGTTGGTGGAAATGTTAACTGCACCTTGACTGGACTTGCGGAGATGATTACAGGCACTATGCAAAGCTATCCAACGTATCTGAGCTTTTCTTCTCTAAATATTTTCAGACTTTTCCTTTATTCATTTAAATTTGCAGCAAATTCCTTCAATTTGCAGCAAAGCATCAATCTGTATGAATCTCATTTGCAAAAATTACAGGTGTCTTCTTTTTGAAACAAAAGAATAAGGTATGAGTTGCCTGAACAATTACTAAATTTATACGGTCCATACTTAGCCAAGCTTACTAAGTAAGTAAGTGAGTGGAACCAACCAAGAAATGAAAATCAGGAGGCAGGAACAGCAAGGTAATGAAACTCAAACTTCTTTTTGGTGAATTTCACTTTTCATTGTTTTTAGATAATTTACATCTAATTTGAAATTTGCTTCTGAAGATGACATATAACTTAGGGTCAGTGGAGGTTTCTAACATATAAGATATAAATTCATGGTGATATCTATTACACCATCCTGTTTCACATTCTTTATAGCGTTTAACACCATCTGATTATTTTTGGTTTATTGGTTGGTTTATTGTCTGTCCCCCCACACTAGAAATGAAGTGCCATGAAAAACCAGAGACTTGCCTATCTTCCTCATCCTTATGTCCCCAGGAGTGCCCGGCTCAAAGTGGACCCTCTACAGATACTCCTTGACAGAATCATGGGCTGCACTCAGTAGAGCCATGTATCTCAAATCATGCTCAAGAGGATCAGAGCGTGGGGGTTTCAGGAACAGAGTGAGATTTGTTTTGTTGCTACAGTTGAACAGTCTTACTTCTCTATCTCCAGAAAAACAAAATGAGTAAAGAATGATGTTTCACAATTTTCTCCTTTAAATTTCTCATGCCTTACGTTTTTGCTACCTCATCTCTTTGCAATCAACATAATGGTAAGCAAGTAGCAAGCTAATATATTCAGAGAAATTTGGAAACAGATAATAGCACTAAATTGAACAGGCTCTTAATATATTTGTATATATGTTTTACCACAATAAAAAATGGTGTATATATATATATATATATATATGTATGTATGTATAGTAAACACTCTGGGGCTGGACGTTGGTGATAATTGCATAGCAACATGGATGTACTTAATGACAATGAACCATACACTTAAAAACTGTAAAATTTTTAATGCATATTTTACCACAATTGAAACATGGTTTTAAAAATATACAGCCAGTGACTAGTGAGTACTTGAAATGTGGCTAGTGCAACTGAGGAACTGTATTTTTTATTTATTTCAAATTGACTTACATTTAAATTTAAAGAGTCATATGTGCCTGCTGGACTTCCCTTGTGGCTCAGCTGGTAAAGAATCTGCCTGCAATGCGGGAGACCAGGGTTTGATTCCTGGGTTGGGAAGATCCCCTGGAGGAAGGAATGGCTACCCACTCAAGTATTCTGGCCTGGAGAATTCCATGGACTGTTTAGTACATAAGGTCACAAAGAGTCAGACAGGACTGAGTGACTTTCACATGTGCCTGCTGGATATTGCATTGGACAGTACAAGGCTAAATGCTTAGACCACTTCACTTAAATAATGCCATTTGGGAGCTAATTTTTAAAGGTAAAATTTGGATGGATTTTCCCCTTGTTTTCAGATTTTTATTATGAAATTGTCAAATACACAAAAGTAGGGAGTATAGTATAATGCATATCAATATGTTCATCACATTGATTACAATTGTTAATGTTTTACTGTATTTGCCACAATGATAATTGAGCTCCAACTATGCTAATGAGTAGTTGGAAAGCTATGGGACTGAGAAGGGTTCATTCCCACACACACTTCTCCAGGGTCAAAACCAATTCCCTTAGCCCTGCCCTTCCCTTTTGCTAACCAGTTACATTTTTTCCCCATAGTTTCTAGGGTAATTGTGCTAGAAATTACAAGAATGTAATGACAGTTATTTGTGAGTATGATAAAATTATAACTTCTAAGTTGTCTCAGATTTGAGCTAGGATTGCTTTGTTATTAAATCATGACTTCTTGTGGTATTTAGGTATTAATAGTAGAAAGCCACCAACCACTGAGTGTGTGACACCTCAATGAGACAGAAGTGTTCTAACAATGTATGGCCAAGATGACAGCTTAATTGGCTTTCCAAAATTTAAATTCACAAAAGTGAATTTAAAAATTGGGCTGGGAGGATGGCTATGAAGTGATGAGAACTATAAGCCATTCGGACAAATGTTTTCCATCATGACGATGTTGTGGTTTGAAGGATTAGAGTGGTCATCAAGAGCAGTAGCCTTCTGGGGCTTCCCTGGTGGTCCAGTGGTTGAGAATCTGCCTTTCAATGCAGGGGAGTCAGGTTTGATCCCTGGTCAGGGAACTAAGATCCCGACTGCAGAAGGGCAACTAAGCCTGAGAGAGAAACAGCTAGAGAAAAGCCTGTGTGCTCTGCAGCCTGCACACTGAAATGTGTGCAGATCCGGCACACTGCAACTGAGACCCAACACAGACAAGTGAGTAAATATTTTATTTTTTAAAAATGAGCAGTGCTGAAGCTGAAACTCCAATACTTTGGCCACCTGATGCGAGGAGCAGATTTCACTGGAAAAGACCCTGATGTTGGGGAAAATTGAGAGCAAGAAGAGAAAGGGGCGACAGTGAATAAGATGGTTGGATGGCATCAATGGACATAAGTCGGAGCAAACTCAAGGAGATAGTGAAGAACAGGGCAGCTTGGCATGCTACAGTTCATGGGGTCACAGAGAGTTGGACAAGACTTGGCAACTGATCAACAGTGCTAAGTGAAGTCTGTCAGACAGAGAAAAACAAATACTGTATGATGTCACTTATATGTGGAACCTAAAAAATACAATTAGTGAATAAAACAAAAAAGAAAGAAAAGAAAAAGAAGCAACCTCACAGATAGAGAACAAACTAGTGGTTACCAGAGGAGAGAAGAAAGTGTGGAGAGGGAAGAAAGAAGGGGGGAAAAAAAGTGTTATTATGGAATTATATAAAATCATGTGTGTTAAACATTTGAAAGTTGTAAAACACCACAGAATTTAAAGAATCTTTCATTTAATTAAAAAAATAAAAATTGTAAAAGTCAGTATATGAAAAAAATAAATGAGATTTAAAAAAAAAGATAATAGCTCTTTGAGGAAAGTAGTAAGTAAGGGCAGTAGAGATTGTCTCTTTAACCACATTCCTCATGGTCTAGAGAAGCATCGTACTCCAGGAGGCTGGATGTAGGAAAGAACAGGGAAAGGACGAAGGATATTTGTCAACTGTCTCTACAGTGTTCTAGAAGTTACCACGTAACACATAATTCTAAAATACAAAAAGATCTGAAAAATTAAACTTTTCCATATATTTTATTTATTTTTAAATTTATTTTATTTATTTTTTTAATAATGAGACAAATACAGCTTTATTTCGTCATCTATAAAAAGTCGTACTCCGGCAGAGTGACGCATTCCCTATCTGAGCAGAAAGAGAATGTTGTGTCTGAAAAGCTCCTTCCTGGGACTGCAACTGTGTAACTCTGAGCTGACATCTCTGCGCTGTCAAAGTGGGACCCTTACTGGGTAGCAGCTGCTTTCACACTCCTCCTGGAGACACTCTCTGGGGGGCTGTGACCCCCTCACATAGCCGAGGACTGAACACAATTCTACCTGGACGGAGTGCCCTTATGGCCCCTTCCCTCTTACAAGAGGGAGATCACAGAATTAACTTTCTGAGAAATGGGTTCTATCTTTCATTTAGGCTCCATTAAGTCTGCTGAAATCAAGGTTATACTTACAAAGCGTTATATTGTGTTAATGCCTGTTCCTCTCTCTCCAGCCATCTCATCATCATCTATATAATTTTCAGGTATTTTTTAACTGGAGGGAAATTGCTTTACAATTTTGTGTGGCTTTCTGCTGTACAATGAGAATCAGCCATAATTATACATATATCCCCTCCCTCTTGAGCCTCCCTCCCCTCCCCCCCACCCCACCCCTCTAGGTCATCACAGAGCACCAGGCTGGGCTCTCTGTTATATAGCAACTTCTCACCAGCTATCTATTTCACACATGGTAGTGTATATATGTCAATTCTACTTTCTCCATTCATCCCACTCTCAACAAAAACTCATTTGAAGGTAAAATTTGACCTGAGTTGACATGAGACTAACGACCTTTATATATCCCACTTAGAGTAAACATTATGCTTTGCTGCAGTTGACGGTGATATGCTGTCCCTGACTCCAATTGACACATTCCATAATAAGCAGTACGTGCACCATAACACTTTCAAAGTCTGGAAAAATCTGAATTCCAAGCCATATTTGGCCCCAGGCGTTTGGGATAATTAATTCTGGACCACTACTCTGCTTATATTCCATTGTCCAGAACTTAGTGATGGGTCCATTATTAGCTACAAAGGTGCCTGGGAAACAGCCTTTATTCCAGGCAACGGTAAAAATCCAACAAAACTTCTATTACTATGGAATAGGGGAAATTGAACATTAGTACCCAGTCAATAGTCTCTGACACAATTTCATTTTTCCCCTAAAGCTTTATCCTAAAGCACCCTTACCCCAGAACCTCCTAAATAAGATCAGAATAGATAGGATTATCCCTTTGGTTCTCTGTAAGCAGCCTGGACTGACTTCAGATGACCCAGGCATGGCTGGCTTCTTGCACTCCTACAGAATGCTACCCTGACTTCTCACACGGATCTACAGTTTATAAATCTTCCTCTTACAGAACTACCTCAGTCTCACAGATATTTCCCAGTCTTCTGGTAAATTGAAGACAATACCTGTGGTTCTGATTGGTCAGGATCCCTATGAGTTGGGACTCTCATTTGGACTAACTGCCCATGTCTTTCCAACCTTTCCTGACAGAAGAGATGGAACATCTTCATAAGAATGTTCAAGAAACAACTCAAAAATAAACATCCAGATTCAAACATTATCTGTTTGAATTTATCAAGCACCATCAAATGCAAATTCTTCTTCTCTCAAAAAAAAATTATTCGAATTCAACGAATTCAGCTCTGGCATAGAAATAGCATTGTATTCCAGGAAGCATGGAAAATAAAAGATGAGTATTTTCCCCTGCTTATTGCAATTGCACACAAAAAGAGGAATTTGGGATGAGTGTTGAAAAAATAAAAACAATTTAAAATTGGATTTTATTTTCAACTCAGAGGCTAAAAAAACATATTTTAAGAAAATGAATGTGGATAGTGTTTGGTAATAACTCAAACCTAGTCATTGGTAAAATCTAATTTTTCCTCTAGTATAAATGAAATGCACGATGAGCAAGAAACAGTCACAAACAGTAACAAAACAAGATTCAGCCTCTAGCTTGGGTGCAGTAAACTGTAAATAGATCAGTGTTTTATAGTTGTATGAGATGCTTCTGGAACCCCACTTTATTTTATGCATTCCTCGTCGGTTCCTATAAGAATGTGCTTTTGAATGTTCAATAGTTAAATCATTAAATGGAGATGCCAAACTTTAAGTATTCCATAAGTTCTTATTTAACTTTTTAAATGGCAATTTGTACAACTGCTCCAGGTAACTTTAAATAGATAAGTATTCTGGGGAGTGTCAATATTATTCAACCCAAAAGCTAAGTGTAACATAAATGGAAAAATAGACTGTACTTCGTGCATTTCATACATTTTAATGGCTAGGTACTATTGATTGTTGTGCTTTTTTTGCAAGCAAGGGAAAATTCACACATCACATTGTGTATGTCCTTTCGGTGGAAAGTTATTTTGATCACACCTCACAAATGATCCATACTGATATTAAGTTTACAGTCGTGGGAGACGGAGGGAAGAGTGAACTTAATTTGAATTTAGAAAGTCTCTAAATGATAATTGAATCACAAGTCTGGATTATAATTCTAGGAGCAACACTTGACTTGGTCAAAATCACTGTTATGAAGAGATGCAATTTTTACACAGTACTTCACATTGATTAAGTAATGTGTGAAAATGGAAAAAAAAGTATTTGAATCTTAATCACAGTCATTTGCATGAAATAAAAGTCTGTGTCAGGGGAATGCACATTATAATAACTCCTGGGTGTTTTGGTTGCATCAGTGAGCAAAGAAGTTGTATGCATTTTTTTTCATGCTGATATACAAGAATTCCTTTTATATTTACTGTATCTTTGATTGTACGAAAATTCAGCAGTATAGGATTTTGGCTGGTGAGAGACGACAACTGATTAACTACCTTAACAATGGCTGTAATTAAAACAGATGTTTGATAATGCATGCGCCCGAATTAAACTGGGAACATTCAAAGAGAGAAAAGAGAAATAGGAATTTGATATTAACCTCGCTCTCAGTCAGGCTCTCCATTAGATGGAAAGGTAGTAAATGGGAAATGAACTTCAGAAAAATTCTGACAGTCTCTCTTCTAAATATTCTTACCCCCAACCCCCTGCAGCTATAAGTCTGCATGCTAAGTCACTTCAGTTGTGTCTGACTCTTTGTGACCCTAGGGACCGTTGGGTGCCAAGCTCCTCTGTCCATGGGATTTTCCAGGCAAGAATACTGGAGTGGGTTGCTATTTCCTCCTCCAGAGGATCTTCCTGACCCAGGGGTGGAACCCAATTCTCTTACCTCTCCTGCATTGGCAGGCGTGTTCTTTACTACTAGTGCCACCTGAGAAGCCCTGTAAGCATGCAAGCTTGAAATGCAGAAAACTGAGGGTCATGCCTGTGTGCTCCTCTTCCCCCCAATCCTACCTGGGACTGAGCTGCAAGGTTATAGGTTCTACTTTTCTGCACTGGTGCACACCGTATTAATATTTCCAGCTTCACTGTCCTGATGAGACTCTTCAAAGTCCGAATGCCTCCAAATCTGGGCCTAGACCCTCTTCTGTCTTCTTCGGACCCCGAATGATCGATATCATCTTTTAACAACCTGAAATCTCCTGTTCGGGTTGATATATATTTCCTACAATGTTGAATAAATTTTTTTTTTCTTATTTTGATTGTCTACTTCTAGTTTAAAGGCAACAGGACTTAGGAATAGAGATTTCAGCTTCTGAACCTTTCCACCTTCCCTGGTTTGTGGGTGAGAAGGAATCAAAACTCTGTATACAAGAGTTTTGATTCCCGAAGAGGTTGAAATTTCCAAAAGACAATAATAATTATTTGCAAAACGTAAAATTGTAATTTGTTCAACCCAGGTCAGAAAAAGAGAGTGGCTAGGAAAATATCTGCCAGTGATGGATCCCCAGTAAGGGATATACACGGAGCAGAGATGGGACGGTAATGGATGCAGCAGTGTCTTTAATAACTGAATGACAGTAAAAAATAATGACTATAATAACATTAATAGTGATAAATACATCTTTATATATTTCACTAACTGAAACTGAGCAAAAAAAACACAAAAACAGTAAAAATAACAGAATGAAAGAAAGAAATTTCAGTGGTAACAGAAAACAACTGTGAGCTCAGTCTTATCTTAAAGAGAGAAACACACACTCTGAGCAGATGATAGCAGTCATAAAATCTCAAAATAAATGTGCTGAGCCAGATGCACTGAAGTTATTACATGCTCAAATCTTAACAGTGCTCCAAAATGCAAGTGTTCCTTCTCAACAGCAGCACTCTCTCAACCTGAGCATGTAAGAGTTTGCTTCGATGGTTTCCTCTATCTTATAGCAGATTGCAGGCACTCCACAATATCTATTGAAAGCAACAATCCATCTTGCCAACCTCAGAAAACCCACTGCTTCCTTTAAAAATACAGTTTTAAGGATGCAGTCCCTCCTTTCTACACCCTCTACCACCAGCCTTGTCAGACCCTCCCACTTCCAAAAATAATCTCCCTCCAGCTCTTCACCTCTCCAGAGCCCATCCATTCTCCGGAGCTAATTCAGATTGCATCTACTGCAAGGCTTCTGTGATGGCTCCAGGCCACAGTGGCTTCTTCCTTCTCTGCACAGCATTGCATCCAGGGACAATGCTCTAGTGCAGCACATTATTGCTTTACGTTAATTTATAATGTTTCTCCCTCCCCAGCTGTAAGTTTCTCCACGATGAGAACAATGCCTTATCTTCGTTTCTCCCTCCTTTCCTTCCTTCTTTTCGTCAACAAATACATAGTATTTAGTCCACTGTACCTGGTGGCTCAGTGGTAAAAGAATCCTCTTGCTAATGCAGGAGATTTGGGTTCAATCCCTGGGTCAGGAAGATCCCCTGGAGGAGGAAATAGAAACCCACTCCATTATTCTTACCTGGAGAATCCCATGGACAGAGGAGCCTGGCCATGGGGTCACAAAGAGTCAGACATGACTGAGTGACTGAGCGCACACACAGTGTCAAGCAGGGCACTTCCTGATTTCTTCCCACTGCATGTGGCAGCATTTATCATGTAGTAAAGTAGACTTGAATTACATGTGCATGTTGTTTGAGGACATGTATTCAACAGTTCTCTATCGCCCTGGATGATTTAGCTTAACTCATCTGCTGCTTCCTCCAGCATATATCTAACTCATTCTTTTTGACAAAAGAAAAACCTTCACTATCACCGTTCAGCCTATTTGGAACTGTCTGATAGAGGGAAGCAGAGAGTTTATGCCCCAGCAGCAAAAACCTGTTTCTATAACCGGTTCCCTCCAACTTCACGTGTGCTATTGCTCAAGTTTCTTGACTTTCTTGTGCCATCATGTCCCTTTGAGAAAAGAAAGATAATAACATATTCTATGCCACCCTCAACACTCCCTAGGGTGAGGGTTAATAGAATAATGGCTGTAAGACACTAAGCTAATCCAAAGAAAGGTGCCACACTATATAAAAATGTAAAGAGTTATTATGCAACTAATCAGATTCAAAGGACAGGTTGCAGATGGACCTGCGGAGTATTGAAATAAAGCCTCAAGGAAGGATGCTAATGCTTAACTTGCCCCTCAGGCCCAGGCAGTGCTTCTGGAAATTTCTCTTACATAAATTAACTTCAGAAACTACTTTTCAAATTCACTTTTTTTTTTTTTTAAGGGAGGGAAGTTGATGTCTGAAGAACAAAGATGAAATTGGACAGAGAGAATTCAGATCCCTGCTGCGTTAGTCCCTCAGTCGTGTCTGACTCTTTACCATCCCATGGACTGTAGCCTGCCAGGCTCCTCTGTCCATGGGATTTCCCAGGCAAGAATACTGGAGTGGGTTGCCATTTCCATTCTCCAGGGGATCTTCCTGACCCAGGGATCGAAACTGGGTCTCCTGCATTGCAGGCAGAGTCTTTCCTGTCTGAGTCACCAGGGAAGCTCCTGATCCCTGATACTTGCTCCCATATGAGGAGGTGTCACATTTGATTTTACAAGCTGCCCTGTGAGGGCAGGAACTGGTTCCTTATTCACAACTATATGGTCAGCACTCAAATAATATGGGACACAGTAGATAAGAACTTAATAAATAGTGCATGTTCTCTTTATTGCTTGAAGGAGTCTGGCTTGCTGGTGTCTGAAAGGAGAGAAGAGCTAAAATAATTGGGGACCACTAGGCCCAATACTCATTTGTTCACAGAAGGTGCTGAGAAACACACCACCCACTAGGCTGACTGTGTGACAGCCATGCTATGTGGGTGTTGCATTGGCTTCTGGGAGCGTATCGGTTAGGTGGGTGCAGGAACGATGACCATTTTAACCCCACATTTTGCTGGAATGTGCAATTTGGGGCCCACCAGGTGTAAATAAGAAACACACTAATCTCACTTACGAATAAGATGCAAAACACCAAGTAAAATACTAGCATATTTAACTATAAGAATAGTAGAATGAAGTAAGAACATATTATAACCAATTGGGGTTAATTCCAAATTTCTGAAGCTAGTTCAATCATATGAAAATCTATTCAGAGACTTTATCGTATAAACGGATCAGAGAATTAAAACCACACGTTCAATAACAAGGATCTACTGTTACAGGGAGCTATATTTAATACCTTGTAATAACTTACAATGGAAAAGAATCTGAAAAAGAAGAGATATATAAATGTATATGTATAACTGAATCACTTTGCTGTATACTTGAAACATTGTGAATCAACTGGATTTCAATTTAAAATTTTAAAAAATAATTTTTTAAAAACCTTCCTTGATTAGTTCAGTATTTGCCATCCCTGCCCCCAAAATGGCTTTTTAAAAGATCTTATTATTGTGATAATAGAGTAAAACTTTTTAAGCCATATATTTAAAAAGATATTTCATACATATCTTGTAACAGCCAGTTTTAACATTTACGGGGAGAACCTAGAAGTGGTCTCATAAAAGCCAGGTACAAGACAAGGGTACTTGTTATCACCACAATTATTTAATGATTGTTCTTGAAGTGCTCACCAATATAATTAGATGAGAGAATGAGATAAGCACAAATATTGGGTAGGAAGAGGCAGAAGTATCCTTATTTGTAGATTATAAAGATTACAGTCTTGAAAAACCCAAGTGAATCATCTTAAAAACTCCTAGAAACATGAGAGAATTCAATAGATTATCTGGCTTAAAATACAAATATACAGAGTAATAACTTTCTTAGTTGCCTGCAATAATTAATTAGAAAGTAAAATAGTTTTCCATTCACAAAAGAAAAAACAACAAGAAATGTGTACGCTTTGTATTAAGGAAATTATGAAATTTTACAGAGGACATTGTAAAAGGAAAGAAAAAGAATATTTTAGAATGTTATTATGCACAAAACTAAGTGATAAATACAATTAAAAAATACAAATTCCTAGCAGATCATTTTTTTTACAAACTTGATAAAAGGGACTTTAAAATTTATTTGTAAAATTAGTATGTGAGACTAACCAAAACAGAGCTGAAAATAAGAATGATTAGAAAATTACTTTTTAGTTTATACTGATGATTTTGTTTATAATATATTGTTTGTTGTTATCATTTAGTCTGACTCTTTGTGACCCCACGGACTGTATCCTACCAGGCTCCTTGATCCATGGGACTTTCCAGGCAAGAATACTGGAGTGGGTTGCCATTTCTTTCTCCAGGGCATCTTCCCAACCTAACGGATAAAACCCATGTCTCTTGCATCTCCCGCATTGCAGGCATATTCTTTACCACTGAGCCACGAGGGAAGCCCTTATAACATACTACATAATATATAAATTGATAATACATTAATAATTTTAATTTTAAATTAGGAATTAGAAGAATGTGGCACTGAGCAAAGAAACAGAACAGAAAACCAAGAAATAAATCCACACTTACAAAGAAAGTGAATACAAGAGGAAGATAATTTTCTCTTAATAGGCAAAAAGATAAATTGTTTAACAAATTATATTTAGGTATACAGGCTCAGGATAACCACCTCAATGTCATTTTGATTGTTCTCTTTCCCTTCCTCCCCTCCCCTCCATCCATTGGGAGTACTACTGGCTCTTCCTTCAAAACACACCTGAATCTGGTCACTTCTCACTAACTCCACAGTTACCAGTTCCCTCATCTCTTACCTAGATGTCTATAGTTTCCTAATTGACCTTCTGGTTTCTCTCTTGTAGAATCTTTCCCACACGGTAGTCAGGGTGGTCTTTCAAAAAAGCAAATCAAATAATGTCATTCCCTTCCTCAAGACTTTGAATAGCTTCCTAGCATACTAAAGAAAACTCTCAACTCCTTCCAAATGGTAGACACCCCCTGCATGCCTGGTCCCTGCCTGGCGGTCAGCCTCATCACTCCCCTCTCAGTCACTCCATTCCAGACACACTGGCCTTCTAGAACACACTCAATGTTTTCCCACCTCACATCTTTGCATTTTCTTTTCTCTCTGCCAGAGTGGCTCTTCCCCAAGATCTTCAGATGGCTCACCCGTCACATCCTTCAACTTTTCCTGCACAAATGTCCACTCCACAAACAGGCCATGCTTTACCATCCTGTCTAACATACTCCCATCCCATAACCCTCTACTTTATGATCACTCCCCAAACTTATTAGATAAGACAGCCTTGTTTATCATCTGACTCTCCTGCTACACTATAGGCTCCATGAGGGCAGAGACTGTTCTGCTTACCACTGTAAAACCCCGGGGGTAGCTGCTTAATAAGTATTTGTTCAATTAATGAATTGCCGGGGGAGTAGAGGAAACAGGACAGAACTGGGTTATTTAGCAGGTAGACTGATTGGATGAGTTATTCAACTGATAAATTTAAAGAGGAGGCCTGAGAGACTTAGGATGATTCTAAACTTCTGGGCCAGAGAATTGAAGACATATTGCACCATTTGTATATTAAGAATTTGAGGATGAGAAACTGCATTCCTTGGGAATATATTGAGTTTAGTTCACAGTTCAGAAAATTAGGGTTCATCGCTATTTTAATGAATTTTTTAAGAGAGTAAAAGAGAAGAAAGGAAAAATTTGCAAAAAAACCCCAAAACACTGGGTAAAGATATCACCAAGAGTGAATTTTTCTTAAGTTACTTGCACTGTTTGACACAGAGGCAAATTTGCTCCTGCCATGGATAATTGAGATGATGCATCAGCTGTAACTGAGATGAATTCTCTCAACTATGAATAGCTCAATGACGTATCCTAATGAAGAAATGAGATGCCAAATGTTAGAACTCTAAATGTGATAAAGGATATGTTCAGTTGAGTGATCAAAGAGCATCTGTTGAATAACTAATTCATGCTGCTTTCAGTAGTAAACAAAGGCGTCCGCTGAGGGCGGATCACCTGTGTAAGTGTGCCTGATAGATGCAAACTACTAAATACCAGCCCTGCTCTTCGTGATGCCGAACATCCAGTGGGGAAAGTAAGTGAAGATGTCATTTTGACCATTTTGCCTGTTTGTTCACGAGAGATATTCTAAACGACTAATTCCTTACCAGTTTGATGAAGCTCATGGTGCATGAAGCATAGTTTTAGTAAAAGACCCTAACTGCTCTTGGTAAAGGGGAATTATCTCAGATGAGGTATGTACTCACCTCTAGGTTTGAGACCAGAGCATCTGCTTCAATCCCCCATTAGCCGCTCAATGGGAACCCAGACATGCTGTCTCAGCTGCTCACCAGATTACCTGTTTGCTTTTGTTTTTTACTTTTATCATACAGGTAATACTCTGCAGAAAAAAATTCAATACAGATAAATATTTTTAAATTTATCTGAATACATTCAGAGGTCATCATTAATAACATTTTGGCAAATACATATCCAGATAATTTACATATTAATTTATTCCTTAACAATATAGCATAAGCATCTCCATATGTCAATAAATACACATTTACTTTATTTTAAATGGCAATAGCATTCAATTGATAGATGTCCCAAAATTTATTGAATGAATCCTCTATTATTGGACATTAAATTCATGTAATTTGCTGGAATTTGCTGTGGCATGATTCGCTGTGGCAAATTTCCTTTTACATTGAGTTTTGCCACTTACACAAATCTATTCTCAGAGAGAAGTCTTAGGTGTGAAAGTGTGGGTTAAAGAAGACACACATTTTAAGGCTTTGTCTCTGTATTGCCACAGTACTACTTACTGAGCTCTTAACTATTCTTCTTGATCTGATTCCATCAGGCACGTCTGTGGGCTTCACTCTAGTTTCTCTGCCAATGGTATAACTCACCTAAAACAGTAGATATAGATGCATCTTAGGGCAGCCAATGAATGCCTAGGAGTTAATCAGCAAGATTTTCTTCTTAAAGATCTTCTAGGAAATGGAAGGATAATGTCAGTATCCTTCCAAGTTGTTCATTTTTTTTTCTCCTAGGGACCTAAAAATTTCTTTCCTCATTTCTCCAATGCCCATCTCCTACTTGAAGAACTAAATGCTGACTCTTTTACCCTATGGAAAGCCTTAGGCTCCTCTGTCCATACTGTACTGGATTTCTCAGCCAAATTCTAACATCTAATCTGCTTGTCACAGCAGAAACCTCAGCAAGTCTCCGAAAATCTCTGAAGAATAAGGATAATGGTTAAATTAAAGAAGAAGGTAGAAAGATCTCAAAGGGTGATGGGCTGTAACACATATATTCAGGAACAAATCTTTCCTATCCCTTATAGTTTTAAAAATATGCTAAATCTGAAGTACCCATTATCTTTCATTGTGATTATTCTATCAACAATGATAATCAGTCAGTTCAGTCAGTTAACATCATGTCCAACTCTTTGTGACAACATGGACTGCAGCATGCCAGGCTTCTCTGTCTGTCACCAGCTCTCAGAGCTTGCTCAAACTCATCGAGTCTATGATGCCATCCAACCATCTTGTGCTCTGTCGTCCCCTTTCACTCTTGCCTTCAATCTTGCCCAACATCAGGGTCATTTCAAATTAGTCAGCTCTTCGCATCAGGTGGCCAAAGGATTGCAGTTTCAGCTTCAGCATCAGTTCTTCCAATGAGTATTCAGGACTGATTTCCTTTCGGATGGACTGGTTTGATCTCCTTGCAGTCCAAGGGACTCTTAAGAGTCTTCTCCAGCACCACAGTTCAAAAACATCAATTTTCAGCCCTCAGCTTTCTTTGGAGTCCAACTCTCACATCTATACAGGACTACTGAAAAAACCACAACTTTGACTAGACGGACCTTTGTCAGCATAGTAATGTCTCTGCTTTTTAATATGCTGTCTAGGTTGGTCATAGCTTATCTTCCAAGAAGCAAGCATCTTTTAACTTCATGGCTACAGTCACCATCTGCAGAGATTTTGAAGCCCAAAAAAATAAAGTCTCCCACTGTTTCCATTCTTTCCCCATCTATTTGCCATAAGATGGGACCAGATGCCATGATCTTAGTTTTTAGAATGTCAAGTTTGAAGCCAGATTTTTCACTCTTCTCTTTCACCTTCATCAAGAGGCTCTTCAGTTCCTCTTCACTTTCTGTCATAAGGGTGGTGTCATCTGGGTATCTGAGGTTATTGATATTTCTCCCAGCAATCTTGATTCCAGCTTGTTCTTCGTTCAGCCTGGCATTCCGCATAGTGTCCTCTGCATATAAGTTAAATAAACAGGGTGACAATATACAGCCTTGATATACTCCTTTCCCAATTTGGAACCAGTTCATTGTTCTATGTCTGGTTCTAAACATTGCTCCTTTATCTGCATACAGATTTCTCAGGAGGCAGGTAAGGTGGTCTGGTATTCCCATCTCTTGAAGAATTTCCCACAGCTCGTTGGAGAAGGAAATAGCAACCCACTCCAGTGTTCTTGCCTGGAGAATCCCAGGGACAGGGAAACCTGGTGGGCTGCTGTCTTTGGGGTCGCACAGAGTCGGACACGACTGAAGCGACTTAGCAGCAGCAGCACACAGTCAAAAGCTTTGGTGTAATCAATAAAGCAGAAATTGATGTTTTTCTGGAACTCTCTTGCTTTTTCGATGATCCAACAGACGTTGGCAATTTGATCTCTGGTTCCTCTGCCTTTTCTAAATCCAGCTTGAACATCTGCAAGTTCTTGGTTTATGCACTGTTGAAGACTTGCTTGAAGAATTTTGAGCATTACTTTGCTAGTGTGTGAGATGAGTGCAGTTGTGCAGTAGTTTGAGCATTCTTTGCCATTGCCTTTCTTTGGGATTGGAATGAAAACTGACCTTTTCCAGTCCTGTGGCCGTTGCTGAGTTTTCTAAATTTGCTGGCATATTGAATGCAGCACTTTCACAGCATCATCTATTAGGATTTGAAATAGCTCAACTGGAATTCCATCACCTCCACTAGATTTGTTCATAGTGATGGTTCCTAAGGCCCACCTCCAGGATGTGTGGCTCTAGGTAAGTGATCACATCATCATGGTTATCTGGGTCATGAAGATCTTTTTTGTATAGTTCTGTGTATTCTTGCCACCTTTTCTTAATATCTTCTGCTTCTATTAGGTCCATAACATTTCTGTCCTTTATTGTGCCCATCATTGCATGAAATATTCCCTTGGTATCTCCAGTTTTCTTGAAGAGGTCTCTAGTCTTTCCCATTCTATTGTTTTCCTCTATTTCTTTGCATTGATCACTGAAGAAGGCTTTCTTATCTCTCCTTGCTATTCTTTGGAACTCTGCATTTAGATGGTTATATCTTTCCTTTTCTCCTTTACCTTTTGCTTCTCTTCTTTTCTCAGCTATTTGTCAGACCTCCTCAGACAACCATTTGGCCTTTTTGCATTTCTTTTTCTTGGGGATGATCTTGATCACTGCCTCCTGTACAATGTCACGAACTTCTGTCCATAGTTCTTCAGGCACTCTGTCTATCAGATCTAATCCCTTGAATCTGCTTGTCACTTCCACTGTATAATTGTAAGGGATTTGATTTAGGTCATACCTGAATGGTCTAGTGGTTTTCCCTACTTTCTTCAATTTAAGTGAATTTGGCAATAAGGAGTTCATGATCTGAGCCACAGTCAGGTCCCAGCCTTGTTTTTGCTGACTGTGTAGAGCTTCTCCATCTTCAGCTGCAAAGAATATGATCAGTCTGATTTCAGTATTGACCATCTGGTGATGTCCATGTGTAGAGTCGTTTCTTATGTCGTTGGAAGAGGGTGTTTGCTATGAACAGTGCGTTCTCTCGGCAAAACTCTGTTCCCCTTTGCCCTGCTTCATTTTGTACTCCAAGGCCAAACTTGCCTGTTACTGCAGGTATCTCTTGACTTCCTACTTTTGTATTCCAGTCCCCTATGATGAAAAGGACATCTTTTTTTGGTGTTAGTTCTAGAAGGTCTTGTAGGTCATCAAAGATCCATTCAACTTTAGCTTCTTTGGCATTAGTGGTTGGGGCATAGACTTGGATTACTATGATATTGAATGGTTTGCCTTGGAAACGAACAGAGATCATTCTGTCATTTTTGAGCATGCATATATATATATTATACATACTATTTTGAGTATACATATATATGTTATACATACATACTATACATGTTATACATACATACATACCCACAAAGTATGTGTGTGTGTGTATATATATATATATATATATATACACTATATATATGTATATATACACTTTCTACTATGCTTGATAACAGCTTGAGAAAGAACATAAAAAAAAAAAATGAAGGGATGGAGAAATTAGAGAACATAAACTAAATGAAATAGTAGAACTGAACATGAAATGGAAAAAGCTAAACAAACTAGATAAACGTGAATGATCAACATATAGTCCAGTTGTTTTTAAACATGGCTGCTCATTAGAAATATATCTGGAGCTTTGGAGAAGAAGAGCAACACCAGGCATTTTTATGTTTCAAAACATTCCAAAACAATTCTGATATGCATCTGGATTTTAAAAAAGTGATTACAGGTTTTTCTATTAAATGGTAGTTTTGGTGATAAAGAATTCTATTATTTTCTGTTGACCAATCATGATACAATGATACTAAGTGAATAATAGTTACATAATCACAGTAGTAAAAGATGTTTATCCATTTTCACAATCAATAGCCAGGCAGGCAGTAAAAGATAATTATAATTGCAAGCCCACAATGGAAACATGATTAACCTAATAATATAATATAATTACATACAATTTGGGGGTTAAGTAGAGTGATGTAGTAAGCGGAAGTGCAAGCATGCACTTGTTTTCATCTGCCCAGCCAGTCTATGTTTTTTGGTTGGTGCATTTAATCCATTTACATTTAAGGTACTTATTAATATGTATGATCCTATTACCATTTTCTTAATTTTGAGGGGTTTATTTTATGTAGATCTTTTCTTTCTTTTGTATTTCCTAGCATTTGTTGTGTGGAGAAGGCAATGGCAACCCACTCCAGTACTCTTGCCTGGAAAATCCCATGGACAGAGGAGCCTGGTAGGCTGCAGTCCATGGGGTCACTAAGAGTTGGATATAACTGAGCGACTTCACTTTCACTTTTCACTTTCATGCATTGGAGAAGGCAATGGCAACCCACTCCAATGTTCTTGCCTGGAGAATCCCAGGGACAGGGGAGCCTGGTGGGCTGCCGTCTATGGGGTCGCACAGAGTCAGACACGACTGAAGTGACTTAGCAGCAGCAGCATGCCTAATACTGTAAGAAATGCAAAAGGGAGCTTGTTTAATTCATTTAACAGGTATTTATGGGGCAATTTCTCTCTTCATTGCCCTTGGATGGGCTCAGGAAATACATCTGTGATCTTCTTCCTGCAAGACGTTACAGAAAAATTCAAGGACAAGTAAATATTGGAGGGTGTGTAGTGCTCCCACAAGGGGAGAGTTTGTAATTCCATATTAAGAAATAGGGTCATTGAGTGGATTATAATAACTATCATGGGAAGGGAAAAACGAGTGCTATTATTCAAAGAAGGGTGAAATGACTTATACAGAGTTCTGTGTAAATAGTTCATACCAGGTCAGATTTTCGGCTCTGAATTAGAGCTATTGATGAGTACTCTATTTCTTCACAGGGAAGCCATATTTTAGGAGCTGATGGAACAAATGAGCATGATCATGGATCTGGAATGGCATATATGAAATCAAGTTTTAGGAGGGCTATCCTTGTAGTAATGTGCATAATGGACTCAATGGAAGGCTGAGGTTGAGGGGGCCTAGGGTGACAAGTCAGACGTGAGCCAGATGTGGAGAAAGTGGCACCAGGGATGAAAAGGAAGTGGAGATGAAAACAACTTTGAGAAAGAAGACCTAACTCTTTTGGGAGAAATGCAGTGAAAAAGTGAAAGGTTTGGGATCAACTAGAATCTGATGTGTCACTTCCTAGTTATGTGACCTTGGACAAGTCTCTCTGCCTTTGGTCAACAAATAGGTATATGAGTATGAACATCACAGGTATCACTTTCATAAGGATTCAGTGAGCTGGTAGTAGTTATAATTGTTATTGATGACTCTCCTCAAACCTGTCACTCTCTACCTCCTTCCTCCATCTCTTGTCAAAGTTCAAGGCATCCTAGGGAAAAAAGTCATAAATAAGGAAATTTGTAAAGGGATAAAGGTAATCTCTGACTTCCCATGAACTTGGTTGATGAGCTCCCTGAAAATATCACTTTCCTTCTCCTCATTCATTCTGAACCAACTGAAATAACTAAAATAATAAAGCAGATATAGACCAAAATGCCACCTTTATCACTGGCAAAGCAGATGTTGGAGAAAGTGGCTTTTACTGGCAGACAATGATTTCTAGTTCTGAACATAGAGATAATCAGACCTCCAGCTACAGCCGCCCACAGGCACAGGCTGCACTGGATGGCCAGAGGCCTTCTGCATGGGACAGGCCTCCTGTGGCACATCCTGCAGAGATAAGGATGGGAGATTGTGTGTCTGGTGGCTCACTCCTATGAGAAAAGGAGAGGAAGGATGAGTTTCACAGATTCACTAATCAACCATCACTGATTCCGTGAGTGAGAGCCCAGGAGACCCAGAAAGTGACACCAGTGCGAGTCCCTCTGAGCAAGGAAAGAGCGGGCTTGGTTTAGGGGTAGTCACTTCAACTCGCATCCACACCATCCTGTTCCCTCTTTCATCTCCTCTCCCTCTGCCTCTCACCTTCTCACTTGGCTCTTGGTTCCTTATTCATAGAACTGCTTTCTTCCCCATGGGGCTGGACCCTTAACAGGAATTTGAATCCCTTCAATGAGAGGAATGAAGGCCCCATGGGGAGTTGGGGTGGTAATCTGTGCAGTCAATCAATTCTTTGCAGGGCTTCTGAAAACAACACTCCCTTGGGTGGTAATCTGCTGGCCAGTGCTCCCAAGATATTTCAGTTTGTCAACCCAGGACCCGGGGTATAGATTTTATGTCTTCCCTGAAGCAACTTTTCTAGCATAAGAGAACTCTCACTTTTAGGGAAATGTATGACTCTGCTGGGGCTAGCTCCTCTAGAAGCATACATTTTGCACAGTGAAAATGCAGTTGGACCACTTAAGAAGGAAAATCAGACAATAGTCTGACTAAACAAGTCCCTCAGTGTACACTGTTACCTGCTGCCCATCGCAGTTTTTCCCCTAATGCTCTGCAAGCAGCTGTCATGGAGGAGGAAATCTCTAGACTTGGACCAGAAGGTCTGGCTCTATCCCTTTCTAGCTTTGAGAACTCAGACACAGGATAACTTTTCTTTTTTAAAAACTATTTATTTATTTGGCTGCATAGAGTCTCAGTCGCGGCATGCAGGATCTTTGTTGCACCATGCATGATCTTTCGTCGCAGCACAGACTCTCTAGTTGTGGCATGTGGGCTCAGTTTCTCTGCAGCACATGGGATCTTAGATCTCTAACCAGGGATCGCAACTGTGTCCCCTGCATTGCAAGGTGGATTCTTAACCACTGGACCACCAGAGAGAGAAGTCCCAATGATAACTTTTCTGAGTTTTCATTTCCACATTCAAAAAATAACGCTTTACAACAAAGATGTTCTTCAGCGGGGGAATGGATAAACAAACTGTTGTATACCCATACAATGGAATACTATTCTGTGACGAAAATAAATGAACTATTAGGATTTAAGAAGACATGGAAGAACCTGAGTTGCACATTGCTAAGTGAAAGTAGTCAATCTGAAAAGGCTACGTACAGTGTGATTCCAACTACATGGCATTCCGGAAAAGGCAAAACTATAGAGATAGCTAAAAAAAAAGTCAGTTGATGGGGGAAGGAAGAAAGAAAAGGGTGAATGAGTAGAGCACAGAGGATTTTTCAGGGCGGCAAACTATTCTGTATGATACTGCTTTCGCAGATACATGACACTATGCATTAAACTTGCAAAATGGTGCAATACAAAGATTGAGCCTAGTGTAAATGCTGGGCTTCAGTTAATAAGAGTGTATCATATCCATTCGTCAATTGTAAGAAAGGTACTACACTCATGTAAGATATTAATAATGAAGGAAACTTGGGGAGGGGTATATGGGAACTGTGGGAATTCTATACTGTCTGCACAATTTTTCTGTACACATGAAACTTTTCTAATAAACAAAATCTATTCAATTGTTTAAAATGAAGCTTTAACATATACCTCCCAATATTGTCAAGAGGACTAAAGATGCTCCGGAGCAGGCCTGGCACCTAGCAACTACACTGTAGTGTCCAGCCTGTTCAGCATAACTGAGATGCCCATGGCTCCAGCTGTCCCCTCTTCTTCCTTATCACTTAAGGTGGGTGGTGGCTGTCCTGGTAGTAATCACACCTAGAACTTTTCACTTTCAATGACTGGACATCATGACCATTTCCCCTGTAAATACAGCTGCTTTTCAAAAAGCTCATGTTCTAGTTGTTATTTTTTCCCATTATGTCCATCTTGTTTATTTTTAGCTAGCAGGTCTCCTGACCTTAGGAATCTTCCTGGCAGCTGTGGTATAGCAGTGAAGAGCACAAGTGCCAGAACCAGTGGCACTTACATCCCAGCTGTACCACCTACAGGGTTCAATCCCTGGGTCAGGAAGATCCCTTAGAGGAGGGCATGGCAACCCACTCCAGTATTCTTGCCTGACAAACCCATGGACAGAGGAGCCTGGAGGGATACAGTCTATGGGGCTGCAAAAGAGTCAGACACGACTTAGCAACTAAACACACACCATCTACCAAGGGACAGGACAACCTTGTGCAAGTCATTGGACCTTTCTCTGCCTCTGCCTCATCTGTTAATTATTTTTAAAAATCTGTTAATTAGAGTGATAAATACCTCCTGCACATTTTTTGAGATGATTAAATGAGATGACCCACGGAAAGCACTTAAAACAGTGACCAGCATATAATAAAAAATTAATGCTATTTTCCTAAATGAGCATTTACATATCAAAGATTTTTGTCTTTATGTCCATTGGTTCTCTCCATATGGCTTTTCCCACATTCATGCTTGTGTCGTTGGGAATGAGAAGGTGTGTTCTTCCATCCACTTCCTGGGTAAACCTTGGAATTTTATCAAGTAGACAGTGAAAAAGTCAGTAATGAGTTTTTCAGATCCATGTTAGATGGCCAGATCCAATGTTAGGGTAAGATCTGGATGAGGAAAACATGAGAATAACTTGGAGCTCTAGAACTCTCAGTTTAACTAATAAATGATTATCTATCTATTTTAAAATAAAGCATGTGTATATTTAACAGATAATTGGTAATTATCTGTTGAGGACATAGACAGGTAATAACCATCCCCTTACCAGATCTGCATTTTCAGCATCTTATTCAGCAATGCAACACCCTTCTGCATGTCAGAAATGTGCTCTGTTTTCTCTCTTTCAAGAAGGAAACACTGATTTTTCAGATGGACAGTGGGGTCACATGTTCCCACTGGGGAATCCCAGTGGATTCACATGTGGAATCGCCTTCTCTCTCCACACCTTGTCCACAGCCCCTGAGTTCTGCTGAATCAAATAGAACCACCATCCTCAAGAAGCAAGCTCCATGAGAAAATGTGTGCTCATTATATTTACATTCAGCACGTCTAGATCAGCAGCTTCATCTGGGACTTAGACCCACAATGTTGATGATGCAGAGAGCCAGATATTTAGTCACATCAAAGCAATTTGCTAATTGCAGATGCTTCCTTTCTGTTTAATGTTTCATGCGCAAGATTAGGTGGTTGATTTAACTGGCTCATAGTGCCTGTTTTATCTCATTAGCTATCTTTAAAGGAAATCAAATCATATCAAATATAGACAGAAGACATTAATTATCTGGAAAACATAATAGTATAATCTGTATATGAGTATATAAGAGAGATGATTTAAGTCTCTGTGAATTTTCTAGCATCTTAAGTATATGAGAACTCATATATAGATAAACATGTTAACCTGCAGGACCGTCACATATATGAACTAAGTATCTGTTCATGTCAATTATGACATATGCATTCAACACACAATCATCAACTAAATATACACACAGGCTTTATTTTAATACAGATAGATAATCATTTATAAACTAAGCTAGGAGTTCTAGAGCTCCAGGTTATCTGGTGCTTTCCTCACTTCTTTTATCCTTAGCACATATTTAGACTACAGTTCCTTGTCTTGGGCTCCAAAATCACTGCAGATGGTGACTGCAGCCATGAAGTTAAAAGACGCTTGCTCCTTGGAAGAAAAGCTATGACCAACCTAGACAGCATATTAAAAAGCAGAGACATTACTTTGCTGACAATGGTCCATCTAATCAAAGCTACGGTTTTTTCAGTAGTCACGTATAGATGTGAGAGTTGGACCAAGAAAGCTGAGCACCGAAGAACAGATGCTTTTGAACTGTGGTGTTGGAGAAGACTCTTGAGAGTCCCTTGGACTGCAAGGAGATTAAACCAGTCAATCCTAAAGGAAATCAGCGCTGAGTAGTCATTGGAAGGACTGGTGCTGAAGCTGAAGCTCCAATCCTTTGGCCACCTGATGCGAAGAGCTGACTTATTAGAAAAGACCCTGATGCTAGGAAAGAGTAAAGGCAGGAGGCAAAGGGGACGGCAGAGGACAAGATGGTTGGATGACATCACCGACTCAATGGACATGAGTTTGAGCACTCTGGGAGATAGTGAAGGACAAGGAAGCCTGTCGTGCTGCAGTCCATGGGGTCGCAAAGAGTTGGACATGACTGAGCAACTGACAACAACAAGAAAAAGCATTCCTTAGGTAGAGGATGACTTAGTGGCAAAGGCTGTGCACGTGTGGAGAAGGGGGCCTACAGGAACTCTCTGGACTTCCTGTTCAGTTTTGCTGTGAACCTGAAACTGGTCTAAAAACTAGTCTACTTAAAAGAAAAAATTATCTTGTGATATTAGTATCAAAAAACAAATGTGGCAGGAATAGAGACGCAGATGTAGAGAACGGACTTGTGGACACAGATGAGGAAGGGGAGTGTGAGACAAATTGAGAAAATAGCATTCACATATATACACTATCATATGTAAAATATATAGTTAGTGGGAAGCTGCTGGATAGCACAGGGAGCTCAGATGAGTGTTATGTAATGACCTAGAGGGGTGGGATGGGGGGAGTGGGAGGGAGGCTCAAGGGAGAAAGGATGTATGTATACATATAGCTGATTGACTTTGCTGTACAGCAGAAACCAACACAACATTCTAAAACAATTATACTCCAATTAAAAAAAAAAGTGTTCCGTGTAGTAAACCAGGGTCTTGCATAAGTTTGGCCTGTAATAAGGACTGATGCTTGTACTGTTATACTGCCATGCCACCAGCATAGAGATATCACAGTAGCCAATAACGACTCCTTAGGGGATGTTTATCATGTCACTGAGCTTTGAATTCACAAGGCTTTACCAAGCACATCAGCCACTGAGGATTATCAAGGAAGGAATTCTTCATTTAAATGCTCCCCACTATTTTACATGATAGAGTATAGCAATCTTTGTATCATATTGATTTATTTTAGTCTCTGAAAATAAATGAAGACAAGTACAGACAAGAGCATCGTGAGACTCTGCTCTTCCCCTACGTCTCCCACTCCCACTACCAAGAGTGAGCTATTTCTACAAACTTTCAGGACCTGTTCTGATCCCAGGGCTTGTATGTGGATGGGATGGGACTACTCACATTTCCGTGTCTTTATCTAAGCAATGCCTAGAGAATCCCATGAACAGAGGAGCCTGGTGGGCTGCTGTCCATAGGGTCGCACAGAGTCGGACACGACTGAAGCGACTTAGCAGCAGCAGCAGCAGCACTACATGGGCATTATCAATGCTTTGGTCCAACTGGATAGATCTTGTCCACTTTGGTTCATGTTCTCACCACAGATAATGATATTTTAAATTAGTTCCTGAATAACTAAGAGGGACTAGTATACATTTTTAAATGTTTGTCTCTTATAATAATTTTTTTTAATGCAACTAAATAACTTCCTTTCAGAGATTATAGTACCATCGGAAGCCACTCTTTGACAAGGCCAAGATGCTGATCCTCAGATAGGATAAAGCAGTATAAAGTAAGTGATGTTCCAACTCATTTAATTATAGAATTTATTGAAGTAAAAAGTGATAACTTGTCATTTTTTTAATCAGAGAAAAATATACTTCCCAGAGTACAAAGGTAAGAGCTATATGGTAGATTTGTCTTTTTAACGGAGTTTTTCTTTCCACCCAAGGAACTGTGCATTAGTCCCATGAACAATGTCCAAGCAATCACTGCATCATTAATCACCTTTTGCTCAAGCCCCAACTAATGTAAGGATTCTCACTGCACCATACATGGCAGAGCAGATTCTGAAGACCCTAACCACTTGAAGAGGAAAATGATTTCTTAAATGCGCTGCCGCTACGTAACTCTCCCAGCCGTTTTCTGCACCACAATTTTTCTCATTTTGCTTCCTTTGTGTTCCATTCAAGGTTTTCCTGCACTGAGACAATCTTTTACATTTTTTTCTTCTTTTGCCTGCATCAAAGTTAGGACTTTGTTAGGGATGCTTTGCTATCGGCATCTGTTACCTCTTTTTCTTAGGGGCTAAGGAGGAGGCTGCTGTGTGGCTGAAAAAGACTCTCATTCAGTTTGGAATTGCCTCCCTTTGCTTTCCTGTCACACTGTCAAGCTCAATCAGAACGCAATGAAAGTGATACAGAGACGAGGCTTTGCTGGCGAGACTTAGAACAAAGACAGCTCCATAGCCTAGTACAGATTTCACATCCAATTTAACTCTTTGGAAAAGGATTTCAGGAAATACATAGTCAAGAGTTGAAAAAATGGAGTTGGGTCTACTATAAAGGCTAAAAGTATTATCCTGGCTTAGATAAGCTACAAAGATAGGTTGATACTATTTTCTAGCATAAACCACATTAGCTGGCATTACACATTGAGCTTTCTTTACTCGTTAAGTTGCAAGGAGATTTGAGAGGAATTTAGCAGCTACATAAAATGACTCTTTCATGATTCTAGCTTTACCAGTCATTTTAGTTGTACAAGGTGCATGAATAGCAAGGACCTAAATCATGTTGTTTAACAAATCTGGTATTAGAGGGTTAGTCTCAGTTTACTTATTAAGAATTTAGTTGAGTAAAGGATTTTAGGGCTCAGTTCTTTGTGTAGATGACAATGAACAGGCCAATACTTGTATTTTTGGGGGGGAAACATACGTCAACTACACATGTTTTGAACTGTGCTGTTGGGCCCATAACTAATGTTTTTCATTCAATATATTTTTCCACGGGGAACTAACTGTAAAGAAGAAAATTCATTGAGAAGGACATAGGTCAATGGTGACCTCAGTGGACTTTACCATGACTTTGTTTCTGAAACCTACTTTCCACTTGTTCTTTGTCTTAAAAGAGACTTGGCTTAATTCTCTGAATTTTTCAAATTTAGATCATGACAAGAAAGAAATGCTGTTAGATTAGTGATTTGATTTTAAAGAATGATGGGCCTCTTTTTTTTTTCCAATGGATTTGAAGCATGCTGAAAACTGGTTCACACAACACACACCAGTGGTGAATCAAACATTCTGTACAGCAGCAATAACACTAAGGCAATAGTGAAGAGAATATCCTATAGGTTAAATGAAATATTTTTACAAACTACTGTTTAAAACTGTTATGGTCATAGATATCATTGTCAAAATGCCAATTAATGTTTGTTATTTATGCATTGATAGATATTTTTTGCATGTACTTTTATCTTACTGAAAATATAAAATTTTAAATAACTTATATATATATATATACACACATGTTTATATATACTCGGAGAGAGAGACATTGAAATTATTTTACAGACACAATTGCATTTAAGAAAACAGTCATATAACTGGTACCACATCATCATATTAAAGAAGATATCTCTTTGGAAAATTTTCCATGAACAAGAGATGATTAGAAGCAAGCATATGATAGACACCAACATTTCATCTCTGCATGCAATTATGATACAAATTAGAAATGCTATTATGTTGGTGCTCCATAATTAAGTAAGCAATTAAAAACAAAACTAGTTCATTAACAAATTGTCATAGCTAGGCCGACAAGTGCCCAAAGAGGTCACGGTCACGGCAATTGCACAAGATGATGACTAAGTCTTTCTGAAAGTAAAAATCCCAACCAACAGCACTGGCTCCATATCTAATTCATGTGTTATATAAATAGCAATTTCATGGTGGCAAAATGGAAATAAATATTGTAGGCAAGCGTGGGGAAGAGGAGAGCTCTTTAGGAGAGCTCTTTGCGGTAAGTTACCTGTGCCATGTGTTAGAGTGGCATGGTTAGATAGAGTATGGTAAGATGCTAAAATGAAATGTTAAGTTTATTCAAAAATGAAAATAAAATGTCCTTTGATATTTGATATAGCTCTGGTTATTTTCTCATAAAACTCTGGCTGTTTGGCTCTTTCAGTCTCTGTGCTTTAGGGGAATCTGTGCATTAAGACAAATGAAGATGGTGACTAGAAATGAGCAGCTACTAGCGGAAGCTGTGAGATCCAGATATTTGTATGTATTTTTTAAGTGGCCATCCGTTTGTAAGTATTTTCATTAAAAAAAAAAAAAAAGGTTTCCCATTATTTCCGGTGAAACCAGATAGTGTCACAGAAAAAAAATTATATCAACAATGAACACGTTTAATAAATAAGAATGAAAAAAAAATAAAATGGTTAATCCCTATACTAATTATTTGTCCCATTTTTGTTAATACAAATTAAATGTTTCACTTGGTTAATGACAAGTTTGATCAAACAGTTCATAAACTGATGGATTGACTTTGAAATGAATTCAGGGGAGAAAAAAACCGACATGATGTGGAGCTGGCAAAGGGCCGCCTCTAGTGGGAACAGATGCCCAACAAATTTGGCTAGTAGTTTTGTTCTCTTCTATCTGTTGCAGTTCACAATCCTAATGAATGTTATGTTTAAATAACATGAATAAAGATAAAGTGAAAATGAATTCAACTCCAGTTTGAGCAGCAGAATAAAAATGAGCAAACTGTATTATCTTCTGCCACCTAATCTGGGTTGAATTTCCTCTGTATCTTTTTTGTTTGTTGAAGAATCCTTTTCTTGAGTCTCCTTGGCCATTGACAAGGTCTTTTGAGATGAATATGAAAAGATAGATTTAAAGGTTAAGGCCAGGGTCAGATGGTTGCAGATGTTTTGTGAGAGATTGTTCGGTTCAGTTTGTGGCACTTCTCCTGACTAAGGTATTTCAAACAGGCAGACTCATGGCCAGCAACTGTCAGTGAATGTTGTTTGTCTCACAATTGATCCATGTAAACACAAACACACAGTAGAGGGAGTGTTTGTTTTTCTTAGGCGGATAATTTTCCCCCAGCCCGAAGACGTTATCGAAAGCCAGAGAAGAAGATGTGGTTTTTATTTCTAGAAAGTAGGATGTTTTAGGTTTGGCTCTTCAGATGACCATCTGAGACCATTTTTAAGGATGAATAAAGGCACCATGTGACAGAAACTGATTAATCTGTAAAAGGTTGCAAAATTTTTCAAGAGGAAGAGAAAGGAAGTAGTGCTTGGACATAAAAAATAAATAAATGATAAATGAACTAATCTTATCTTTTGACTTTAAATTCTACTTAACAGACAGTGTGAAAATAAAGGGCTAGAATTCATGGAGGTCATACTGATTACCATTGGGATATTTCATTATTCGATTTAGCGCAAACTCTGTCTCCTCACAAGGAAGGTTAGAACAAATAAAGTTGTATACAGACATATACACACACATACAATGTGTAACTACAAATATTGTGTATATACAAAATTTGTGTGTGTAAGAATTGTTATATACTATTTGCTCAAGTTTATAAACATGATTAAAATATCCCCGTGGGCCACTTCCCACTCCTCCCTTGAGTATTTTAACATTAAGTATGACCTCTGAAATCCTACAGTTGATTGACTAAGGCCAATGGTTTCTTTCTATAATGTGCAATTTAGAACCCACAAGGTTGGGATAGTTCCTCTCTTAGATCTTGTAAAGAAGTCTTTTGATTAAAATATATTTTAGAAAATTCTATGTAAAAATATCGAGGATCTTGAAAGATTAAAAAAAAAAAACTAAGAATTTTTCAATCAACGTACTTATAGGAAGCTTTTATAGTTCTTACTCTCCTATCATCTATTCAACATTAGTCACTCTTCACACTTACATTCTTCTGAATTTTATCCTGCCTAATGCTACTGGGAAGACCGTGTTTATTATTCTAACTTGATGCTTTGTAAAATAGGTGCTTGATAAGGATTATTTTTAAAAGACCAAAAGCCCCTCAAGTGATTACCCTCTCAAACTTCTTGTAAAGGAGGACAGATAGTGATCCTCATTGTTACCAAAGGCAAATCTAGAATTTTCCGATGTTTTACATACTTGGATATCATACAATATAATCAAAGGGTTTTGGGGTTTGGTTTGCTAAGGTGAAAATCTAGAATTTTTCTTCCTGAGGCCTGTTGCCTCTGTCAAACATTTAGTCACATTTCAAAAAACAGCAAATTTTTTCCATCATTCCTATATACTGAATACAGTATTCTCCATTTTGCAACTTCGTCCAACTAAACCCTTTCAGTATAGCACTTGAGAAAGCTATCGGCTTGCAAAAATTATGAACAAAGTCATTCTTATACTTCTTCCTGTAATAGGGAAAGTATTTGGAAATATAAATGAAAATTTAATTTTCAAATCTATTTCATGCCGTCAACACATGCATAAGAGGTATGAAACAGTCTCTTTACAAGGATTCACCAATGTGAGTTTTACACTTTCATGTTGTAAAGTGAAATGATTACCTTTTTACACAACACAATATCCTCCATTTTGCAACTTCATCCAACTAAACTCTCTCAGTATACAACATGAAATTTTTAAGATTGTGATTTTGGTAGTGAGAGTATTATCTGTACAGTTTTCCGAAGTAAGTGGAATGCTATTTGAAATACACATTTCACTTTTTGTTTTTCGGCTCTTCTGAAGGCAAAAGAAAAAACATTCAAGGAGCTGAAAAGAAAATTCCACAATAAAAACAACAAAACCTATATAACAGTTATGGTTTTTGCAAGTGCTTGTTTTAAATGCTTTATGATAAACAAGAATCAACATAATTTATTCATATCACAATTTTCTAAAGCATGTTTGAGTTTTTTTCCTAATTCACACTCTGCCATTATCCTGTTTTTATATATATTCATTTAAAAAGATTTACCGAACATAAATAAGAACAATTACAGAATTACAGAGTAGGATTACTTCTGAAAAAAAAATTATCATCAGTCGTATTCTCATCAGATATCCTATTTGACTTCATCATTAAAAAAAGTATTCAGGATGTCTAGTGGGTGAAGAGAGCAGAAGTGTGTTTTCATTTTGATATGATAGCTGCATTCAAGTTATTCTCCTCTTTACAATAGATTTTACCTAGCTTTATCTTCATAGGAAGCTGTTTTCAGTTGAAAAGCAGAAGTGAATAGAAGTGTCATGACATGGGATTAACAGTACAACCGGTTAGTAAATCAAATGTTTGAGGTGAAGAGAGTAGAATGTGACATGCATCAGGAGGATGGACTGGCAGGATTTTATGGAGACAAGTGAGAAGAAAAATTTGAATCATTGGTCGATGCTCCTGATATCTGTACTATTTGAAAGCACGTGGTCCATTTCACCAGTCAGTCATTGTAATGGATCTGAGTGCAAAGAGACACTCTTTGCAATGTTAGTTCATGTTGAATTGATAAGCAGAGAAGAAACTAGCCCAAGTTCTGTTTCCAGCTACTAAAAAAAGAAAAATGTTCCTCAGGCTGAAAAACTAGCTGGTATGGTTCACTTTTGAGATGCCAAACCTCACTGTAGGTTCACGTCATAACATCCACATTATTCACTAAAGAATTAACTTATTCCAACAAATTCTTCATGCTGCCACTTTCATAAAGTACTCAAGAGTTAAGACTTGAAAATTGTGAGTTTACCTCAAGTTTTAAACAGATATGAGCAATCTACTGGGGACACTTTAAAATGCATGCTTAAGCACACGCACGGATTTCTTTCCTCCTTCTGGTAAGTATTCACACAAACACATAAAAACTTAAATTGAAATTGGTAATGCTTAAAGATTTATCTGAGCAGCTTTGGAGATTATCTAAAAAGGTTAATTTAAAGGCTTAATAATACTTCATGTCATCATCAGTGTCTTCACATGGAAGATTCTTAAAACTCCACATACTTTGGCATTTTCTCCATAAGTCTGTATTTTTCATTCTCCATTTTTTTTACAGCAAGTTTCACTAAGAATAGGGTTAATACTGTTATGTGCCTAATTTTTACTTAAAACTATGCTTTTTTAAAAAAAAAAAAAAGCAGAATACACACACCAAAAAAAAAAGCCCATTAAATACCCATACTTTAATATATGTTCTTCAGAAACAAATGTACAGTTAGATAACACATAAAGAATTATGAATGACTAATTATATTTTGCATATTTACAGCAAAGACAATTAGCAAATAGCTTTTATATGCAAAATAAATGAAAAAGTAATTAAGATGCACTAACCAGAGCAGCAATATCAAGTCTGTTGTCTTGCGATTCATTCCTAACAAACATAATAATTATGCATTCATTGTCATATAATTAAAACAGCTCTGTCCTTTAGAAAAATGGTTATTTACTGTATAATAACATGAAGAGTGGCAGAAGTTCCTCATAATGGTGAGCAGGATAATTAAATATTTCTTCTTAGGAAATGCTCACCCAGTTTAGTTTATTATCATAACTTCTACCAGCAAGCAGCTGTCCCTCAGGAATGCCAAGTGTTCTCTCTGAGGTCTGGGAAAGTTGTTTTCCGTTTTGTTCATCAGCTCTTGTCTTCGCCTTGCTGTTGAATTGAGCAGGGATGCTTCTGGGCCACTTTTCACTTTGCTAAGCCTGGTCCCCCTGGAGGCCATCCTGAGCTCCAGAGGGCTTCGGGAAACAACTCGAGGCCTGTCTCTCTCTGTGATACAAATGTGCTATGACTGCTCCTCTGAAAGAAAATATTTTCTTTTCTGAAAATATTCCAGGACTTCCAGTTTTTAATCACTAAGGGAAAACTAAATGATAACCTGCAACTTTAAACAATGTATTAACTAAGTATTAACATCCAGTATATCATGTCAGATAAACCACCTGCATTTTAGAAATATGCACAATTCAAAATGGTTAATGTATCTGGAAGTCAGTCTAATTAATGTGATAGAGATTGTTCTCTGTATCCTCCACAAATAGATTGAGGGAGCCATTTTGTTTCCCCAAAGCTGAGAACATCTCTATGTTATATTACTGACCAGTTGTATCACTGACTATTCATTCTTTAAGTAAGTACAGTACCTGTGTAATGCAATCAGAAATCATTCAAATAAGAGATATAAATTATTTTGTGACTGTTCGGTGTGTCATTCTTATATATTGATGCTACTATGTTGTCATGAGTATATAGTCAACAAAATTAACTTATTTTATGTAATAAAATCATGTGTTCAGTGAGAGTGGAGAATGCAAGGGGATTTGGAGAGAACAGTATCTGTTAATTATCAGTTATTGACTTTTAGAAAATGTAATAACAATTTTAAAAATTATTGTTTATAACATCTTTGATATCAAAGAAAGGTAAATCTTAAGTAGGAAAAATGTATTGAATTATTAAAATTTTCTTATTTAAAATATCCTTTTTATTGTATTTATTACATAATTTTAAATAATATTAAATGTAAACATCAACCTCAGAGAATAAGAAAATAAATGGTTTGGTTTAGATTTTGTGATTTGACTTTATTAATATATTTGAAACTATTTCAGCAGTTACTTAGCTATCATTCATTCATCAATTGAGATCAAGAAAGAGATAGCGAACAGTAAGCATAGCATCTTGTTTTGTTTAATTTAAGAGCCATGACTTTATTTTGAACATTTTATCCTGAACTATTTAGATATTTTCTAGATATTCTATACTATACGCTTATCTGGCTTGTAATAAAATGGATATAGAGACCAAGGAGAGTCTATAGAGATGATAGATGCTCCTTGTTTCTGTGTTACATTTAGGAGAACTTAACCATAACTTGGAATGCTAGGAAGAAAAAATTGCCCTTAAATGAGACTGGTGAAGTGTTTTGTTAGAGCTCCTGTATGCTACCAACAGAATTTGAGAATAGAAAGAAAACAGAACTTAAAATTATAACAGGGCATTCCGATAGCTACTTCGTCAGTGAAAAGTAGAAATGAAAAACAATGTAGTCACATCTTAAATGCTAATGCAAAAATAGTGCAGGATTTCCCATTACCAGTATACCAGAAGCATCAGGAAAAGTAAATAAATAAATATACATATTAGATTTTATAGTTTATTTTTTAAGGAATCCCAGTAATCCCAAAACACTTTTAAGTAGTCATCATGGGGAAGAAAATCATATCTTTATTTCTTCTTACATTTGTTTTTTGTTTGACATAGGTTTTAAACTTCAGCTACTTGGGCAATGGAAGAGGCAAGGGACACCATAGCTTTTTTTCTATTCTTAGTGCTTATTAAAAGTGTTCATGTGACTATATATACATCTGTATTTCATCTAATTTCAATCCTTATTCCAGAATGTCAGTAATCTTCTATCTTGATGGTTTAAAGAATAGTGGGGTTCTTCACCATTATAATAGGAATATCAGTTTTGGTATCTGCTATGACAGAGAGTAAAAATGATCAAACATTACACCCTTAGTAATACATTTGCTTCTCTTTTCAAGGAATAAAGTTCATAAATGTGGGAATTTATGAATGCATGCACCTGTTCATGCACCTCTTGCTATCTTCCTTCCCAGAGTGCACATTTCTCAGCAAATTGGGAGATAGGAAGCCCAAGCCCAATTATTCAAAATCTATAGTTCACCTTGAAGTTGTTATTTGTACCTTTCAACGGAGCCTTCTCATCCACCACCAGTCAAGTATTTTATGTGTATATATTATGCACTCGCAGTCAGGCTATGGAATGGAAAATCCTGGGAGAAAGTGACAATGACCTTTATTGTTGAAGTACATGAGATGGTGCATGAGATGTGGCAGTTGCTTGATCAACATTATTGAGTGAATATTTCCATCATATACTCAAAAGACACACACCAAAGGTCGTTGTCCCTTTTCAAAATAATGTTGAAGGAGAACTCTGTTTCTGTCTGCATATTATTCATCTCTACCCTACTCTTTGCTTCCCTCCACGATATACAGTTTCAGTTCTGACATATCTTACATACATACACACAACCCTGGGACGATAGGGTGGAGAGGGAAGTGGGTGGAGGGTTCAGAATCGGGGGGACACATGTATACCTAGTGGCCAATTCATGTTGATGTATGGCAAAAACCATCACAATACTGTAATTATTCTCCAATTAAAATTAATTAATCGATTGGAAAAAAAGAACCCACCTTGCAGTGCAGAGGATGTGGATTCAATCCCTTGTGGGGGAACTAAGATCCCACATTCCATGGAGTAACTAAACCCCTGGGCCACAACTAGAGAGTCTGCGCACCGCAACAAAGATCCTGTGTGCTGCAACTAAGACCTGATGCAGCCAAATGTAAATAATAAATATTTTTAAAAACACGATCCCAGCTGTATCTGTTGTCATGTGTATGATATACATGCAGTAGAATCTCAGTCAACAATCACTGTATGACCAGTTGACAGGCTAAAAATGAAAAAAAAAAAAGGAATGAATAAGTAACACAAATGCTAACTGAATGTGCCTGTGGAGATGTGGAAGCATATCTTTTCAGCAAATGTAAGTGTGTTTGCTCTGTCTCATCTTTGGCTTGTATGAAATCTGTGATGTGGCCATCTCTGTCATGACACGCATTAAGCCCACGAAGTCTTCCTAGGTGTGTATTCTGGCAATAAATACTCTGTATTTAGGAATGAAAGATAATCAAACAGGGAGATTAGAAAAACTGTTGTTTCTGCTGAAGACACAGACCTTCTTTTTGAAACTCACTTTTGGTTCTTGGGCCAGTACCCGCTATGACTGTTGACCTAGAGGGTTCCAAGTTCTCCCAGAAGTCTGGGAGTTCAGATGTAGAACTGAACCATGCACTTTGAATCACCACCACTCCCCGATGTGCAGCCCAAACAATTATACTGCAGAATTTTTTGCTAAGAAGAGCTCAAACTAAATGGAACTTTTCAAATTGATAGCCTTATTGTAAAATTTTCTTTTTTGAAGGAATGTTAACCATTGGACTGCCAGAGAAGTCCCTGAAAAAATTCTTTATAAAAAAATTTCTAGGTACTTTCTTAAAATTTCATGTAAATATACTTGTAAGTCTAATATTTACTCATAAGCTTAACAACCTAGAGTAAAAAGAAAGACTTTTATAAGGCTGATATTAAAAATCAGAACAGAAAGAAAGATCTTAGGTACACATAATGAAAAATCATCTCAAACTACACTCTCTGCCTCATATAAGGCTTAATAAAATGGATGATGCTCAAGAACATAAAAACATGACTGTTTTTATTGCTCACAACCTTCATTTCTGACTATTGCTTTTCATTGACTTACTGGATCTCCTAAGGAATAAATATGAGCAGGTGCAAAGAAAAAGGAAGTCTATTTATAGATCCCAAATGATGCCATGTGATTGAAAATTGGGCCTAGAATCAAACTGGCCTAGAATGGTTGAATTTAAAGCAGGTGAGTCCAAGAGATTACCATATGAAGTTTTCATGGCTCTTTCTGCCCAATAAAGCAGCAAGGATTTTCTGAACTCCTCACTTCTGTGCCTTAAGACTCTTCTAAAACTTCAGTTTAATTTGAAAAAATAGTAGTCAAATAAATCTTAGAAAAATTATATAAACATACACAAAAAAGTATCAACATAGAATGTTGCAGTGAAATCCAGGGTTAACAGGTAGAAATTAAACACAGTCTTTTTCATTGTTTTAAATTTTGGGTCTTTGCTAGTTTCAGCAGGACAGAACCCTGATAGTGACGTGCAAATACAATTGGTGAATAACCCACAGAGAGTGAGTCTGCCTTTCCCATTGCACATGCAATGGGCCTGTCCAGACTTAATGCTGGCTCCACGCTGAGTTACTATTCATATTTCCAACAAGGTAGAATTTTTTTTTAAAAAAAGAAATTATCTCCAGTGAATAAAGAACTCTTTAGATGGTTATTTAAAATGGGATAAATAAAATGGACATTTATGTGATTAAGACAAGATTTGATATTACTACACCGCCTAAGGTTAAATGGGCCAAAAGGGACCCTCTACTCATCCTCAACTTTAAAAGCCAAACAAGTCTGTTCTATTTACCCTAGTTTTAAAATGTATATATTAGGAGGCTAGAAATATTAACACTGGTATATCTGATCCGCAATTATTTGGGGCAACAGTTGGGCCAAAGGGCCTAAGGATCAGCTCAAGTCCACTCTGAGGATCCTAGAGCTTTTCATATTAAAGTAGGTAAAATGGACGGGGAACAAACAGAAAAGAAAATCTTCTAAAACTCTTCCTCTAAGACCAAGCTTGTTGACTGGATCCTAATGAAAACCAAAGTTAAAGACATAAGGGTTACAAAATTGAGATTAAAGTGTATAAAATTGGTATATTTAAATGGGCATGACTGAGCGACTAACAGTTTCACAGTTTATATAAGATGGTTACATCTCTTTGGTTTAATTACATAATGGAATAGAGTCTTCCCCGGTGGCTCACTGGTAAAGAATCCACCTGCCAAGCAGGAGATGCAGGTTCAGTCCCTGGGTTGGGAAGATCCCCTAGAGAAGGAAATGGCAACGCACTCCAGTATTCTTGCCTTGAAATCCCATAGACAGAGGAGCCTGGAGGGCTACAGTCCATGATGTCTCAAAGAGTCGGACATGACTTAGCGACTAAACAACAAGGACAATCACCACGCTAAATACTTCCAAACTCCTTAAACTCCTGGGCTTTGGGATTGTCACTCCCTGTTCCTCATTATGTCCCAGATGCCAGGGGCATGCCCAAAAGAACCTGAGTTTTACCCAATCATGCACAAAAGGAAGTTGGTTATTTCATCATGAGGAAGTAACCCATCAGGCCTATTTCAGGCAAGGGAAAGGGCAGTGATAGGACAAGAGGTGTTTGTGGTGAAGGCCGCAAGCATGTTCAAGAAAATCTCTTCTTCTGTCTGCCAAAGGCCCCCCAATGTTGGAAGAATCGAATTCCACCAGCTTCAATCCAGCTATATTATATTTGAATCATAATCCTGAAATGTACATTGATGCTGAAGAAGTCGCTTCTTCAAAACTTTCAGGCAACAATTAAGTATTCCATTGTCATGGCTCAATTAAATGGTTTGGCCTGAGAAAATTGGGGATTGTAAAGTGAGGATGGAATGTGCTTTGATCCTCTTTCCAGGGTTATTGTTTCATTAATAAATGAACATGTCATTTGTCTCACCAGAGGGAGCTCATGCCCTCCAGGCTTTTTTCCCTTTTTTGTTCAGGTTTTATAAAGATGAATTTCCAGTGCTCTGAAATACCATGGATTAGTAGTTAAGCCTGACAGCACTTCGGGGAGTAGTGAGCTTAAAGTGCCTCACACAGGTCTCCAAAGCACTTGTTTACTAATAGAGGAAATCAGCGACCGTCTGCAGCTGCTGATATCGTATTACCATTTGGAAAGACAGTAGCTGAGATAACAAATCACACAGTTTTAATAATTACTCCTGCATTCCCGTTTTTTGTTTCCTGCATAACTGTAAAGGCTGGATTTCTTCCAAATAAACAGATAAAAACAGTATGGAACTTTTATCTTTTAATGATAATGACAACACATCATGTTTCACTAAAAGTTTCCTGCTGAATTTTTTCTGATTTCTAGAGTTTCAATAAAATGTAATTATACTTTATAATTCCACTCTTTTAATCTTCACTTCAAAAACTATTCACAGTGAGCAAGTTTGCCAGGCACCCAGAGTAGGGGGACAATCCGCCTAGACTCACCCATGTGGACCCGCTCTTGCATTCTGTCTTGGGGTAAACCTGTCTTTGAGACTGCATCCTGTACATTGAGCTGCTTTGCATTCAAATTAATAGCTAGTTTAATTTGAATGTAAAACAGCTCCATTTATGCCATCACTTGAAAAAAAAAGAAGTAAGGTATTTGGCAATGAATGGATGTTTAAGATATGATACATTTGCAACATATTTTTAATCCTAAATTGAACCTATATTAGTATAGGGACATTTTAATATCAATAGATAAGTCATAAAAGAAGCCTTTAAAAAATCTGCATAGTAAATATATGCTTTAGGGGTCAAAACTACTCCATTGTACAGATACAGTACAGGGTTTAGTTCATATGGTTGGCGCTGGGCATTTTCTGGCAAATCTGTGTATTGTTACATTTCTATAGTCCAAGAATGGCAATTGATTTTTAAAACACATGCTGCAACTTTATTTGCTCAGTAATTACATGGACTTTATTTGGAGGTCAGTGAAAGAACAACTAAATAGGAAAATGAAGTCTTCCTCCCTTGTGCAATGAAACCATAAAAGTTGGCAGACAGAAAGGAATGCTAAACTTTTTCCCAGAGCTCTGAGTTTGGTTTCCACTGGTCCATGTTCCATTGGGTGATTAGAGAAAGCTTTTTTAAAGCCTTACTTCAGAATGATCTTAATTGGTACAAGGTTGAGCCCTTTCTAGGAGGGGAGGGAAAAGGTTGAATAGCCTTTTCAAGTCACATGAAAGTTTCTAGGATGAATGTACGATAATTAGATTAATAAGTAGCTTAATTTATCACAGCTGAGGATTTCAACAGCCACACATTAGAGCAAGAAAAAAAGATTAGTGTGATGCTAGTTTGTAAAAAAAAAAAATTGTACTGAAACTTGATTAACCTTAAACACAAAGTGCCTTTCTTCCTCAGTCTAAATGTCTGAAGCAGGGAGGGTGTGTGGAGTGGGGAAGTGGGAGAGAGGACCTGAAATAATCAGAAAAGTCTTAATTTATTCCTTTCTGTCTCCCAGTTAATGAGCAGTATCAGGATTGCTTGAACCAACTTTTCCCTTTACTGTTTCTTATCCTTAAAATAATAGGTTAGGCCTAAGCCTGTAAAATCTTAAATTATGTTGCCCACCCACATCATAGAGATAAGTCTTTTCTGATGTGTAATTTGTCATAAACAGATTCTCCTGTTTCCACTGAAAAGAGAAAGGAGTAATGTGGTGGGGAGAAGAATGGGATTTGGAGGAGATCTTAATTCCAGTTAGTATGTGGTGAGAACATTGAGGCTTAGATTGTTGGATATTTCCAAGAGTTATCTCAGAGCTGTAAAACCTGAATTTAGTCCCATGCCTTCAAAAATCATGTTCCCCAAACAAAGGTCAGCATAAGTTAAGAAAAGAAGTATTCACTGCTAAAACCTGCTGAATCAAAACAATTATTATGAAAGCAAGAATAATTGACTCAAATAGTGCTAAAAAATCAGATAGGAACTGACACACAAAAATAGGTCCATTGGGAGTCTTTTTCTCCATTTCCTCCACATATTCACAATAAAATATTTTGACAAAAAGTGGAATCTGCTGGACCATCTGATGGTCATATCCAACAGGGGTGGGCTAACATCAGATTTGATTAACCTTCAACTTCCTGACTCCTGTCTAGCTACAAATGAAACTTCAGCACTGTGTGGAACAAAGCCGCTGGCATCAGCGACGGATTCGCAGTGGAAGAGCCTGGAGCGTGAATCTATGGTACCTGTCAACACTCCACAGTCATCGTGACGGGGAGGCCAGCTAATGTGAGCCCAGCGGTGGATTGGTGCATGGGGCACTGCCCTTGTGGCTGTGAGAGAGGGTGTGAGGGCTGGATGTGGTCAGGCAGTGGGGACACCCCCAAACTGGAGGGAAAAAAATACAAACCTAAAATACCAGACGACCTCATGACGGCACTTCCTCTAGTAAACCAAAATCGCGGTGCCTCTGAAACTTACACAGAGGAGTTCTGACAGGGGTGCAGGTGTGGTTCCAGCTAAATTGTTGGACAGTTACCTGTGGCCCAGCTTGACGGGCAAGGGCAATGCCAAGGGTGCTCACATGGGTGAGAAGTTCGGAAATGGAGCCAGAGCCCAAGGCGAGTCCATATCCACCATGGAAGTCTTCTCAGACCACATCTTCTCTTCTGCTGGCATGAAGAGAAGCTTTACTTTTTTTGTTTTTTTAAATCATATAATGAAAAACAACATCACATTATTTCAAAATACTGAGATTTAGAACATCAATGTAATTATGGGCTCTGAGTAAACTTGGAAAACCGAAGCACAGTTAAGCCAGCAGCCAGAACCTCCAAGTGTGCTTTTATCTAAAATGGATATCTCATTACTGGTTAACATTATTTAGTTAGGAGGAGATATGACCTCTAATTTGCCTTTAAATGATTAATTTGGTGTTTAAATAAGTGTCTTTTATTTAATAATGTTTTCTTCAACCAATTCACTTATGTCAATAAACTCTTTGTTTAACCTTCTTAAAGGAAACATTTTCTCCGCTCAGAGGCAATTAATGAGCTATCAAATAAATAGTTAAAGGAAAATGAACTAAAATTAAGGGCTGTCCAGGACAGCAAATGTGCTTTAATCAATGAAGTAGGAACTATATGTTACTGTCCACTGCACCATAAGAAGTCTATCTATTCTGTCATCTGCCCATCCATCCCCTTTCTGTCAGAGTTCATGGCAGAAGCAACTCACACAGTAAAACTTGCTGATGTGGGAACATCTCATACACAGTAAGAGACATTTTCTCTTGAGTGCTGTTTCTTTAAGTTTGGTGAAAACAATTATATATCTTCAATGTGGTAGCGAGATGTCATTTTTTAATGAGAAATTAAGGGAAACAGAAAACATATGCCATATTAATAGAACATATAACAATGTTGATATTTTATTGATTAATATCAATAATATCAATTTTATTGAAGGATAATTGATTTACAGTGTTGGGTTAGTTAGTTTCTGGTGCACAGCAAAGTGATTCAGTTACACATATATATACATAATATTTTCCATCATGGTTTATTACAAGATACTGAAGATAGTTCTCTGTGCTATACAGTAGGACTTTGTTGGTTACCTATTTGAGTAAAAGGCGAAAGATTTATACAATTTGAAGAGAAACCAGAGTATATATCTATTTGATATATAGTAGTTTGCATTTGCTAATTCCAAAATCTTAATTTACCTCTCCCCTATCACCTCCCCGCTTTGGTAACCATCAGTTTGTTCTCTATGTTTTTGAGTCTGTTTCTGTTTCACAAACAAGTTCATTTGTGTCATATTTTAGATTCCACATATCAGTTCAGTTCAGTTGCTCAGTTGTGTCTGACTCTTTGTGACCCCATGGACTGCAGCACACCAGGCTTCACTATCCATCACCAACTCCTGGAGCTTGCTCAAACTCATGTCCATCAAGTTGGTGATGTCATCCAACCAGCTCATTCTCTGTCATCCCCTTCTCCTCCTGTCTTTAATCTTGTCAAGCATCAGGGTCCTTTCCAATGAGTCAGTTCTTTGCATCAGGTGACCAAAGTTGGAACTTCAGCTTCAGCATCAGTCCTTCCAATGAATACTCAGAATTGATTTCCTTTAGGATTGACTGGTTTGATCTTGCAGTCCAAGGGAATCTCAAGAGTCTTCTCCAACACCACAGTATAAGTGATATCATATAATATTTGTCTTTCTCTTTCTGACTTACTTTACTTAGTATGATAATCTCCAGGTCCATCTATGTTGCTGAAAATGACATTGTTTCTTTTTTATGGCTGAGTAGTCTTCCATTGTGTATATATACCACATCTTCTATATCTATTCATCTATTGATGGACATTTAGTTTGCTTCCATGTCCTGGCTATTGTAAACAGTGCTTCCATGAACATTAGGGTGCCTGTATCTTTTTGAATTATAGGTTTCTCTGGATATATTCCCAGAAGTGGAATTGTCAGATCATATGGCAACTCTATTTTTAGTTTTCTAAGGAACCTCCATACTGTTTTCATAGTGGCTGCACCAATATAAATATCAGAGTGTCAGATAGTATCTTTTTCAGTCTTGGGGACATAAAAGTGTATCATGGATAACTTAGCTTATCATTTTTCAGGTAACATTTTAAAACATATTTTTTTTCTAGATAGTTATTTATAGTATTCAAAGGCATTTTGTTTTGGGGGGTATTAATAGAGTTAAAAGCTGTCAAATTTAGTATAGCAGTATGCGACAAACAATTAAAAAAAAATTTTTGATCAGTGGCAAAAATCATCAACATTATTTTTAAATTCAGTTTTTTTCTAACAGGAGTAAATGAGTCACCAAAATCTCTCATTCTCAGAAGAGAAACACATTGAGTGTGGCAGGGACTGCTGCCCATCCCCTAATAATCATGCCCCTTTTTTCCATAGTTAAAGATTTTTGCCCCAGGGCACACAGCCATCAAAAAATATAGATGACAGAGAGCAAAAATGCTGGCTTAAAACTCAAAATCAAAAAACTAAGGTCATGGCATCTGGTACCCTGACTTCATGGAAAATAGAAGAAGAAAAAGTGGCAACAGTGGCAGCTTTTATTTTCTTGGGCTCCAAAATCACTGCGGATGGTGACTGCAGCCATGAAATTAAAAGACATTTACTCCTTGGAAGGAAAGCTATGACAAACCTAAACAGCGTATTACAAAGCAAAGACATCACTTTGCCAACAAAGGTCTGTCTAGTCAAAGCTTTGGTTTTTCCAGTAGTTGTGTGTGGATGTGAGAGTTGGACCATAAAGAAAGCTAAGCACTGAAGAATTGATGCTTTTGAACTGTGGTGCTGGAGAAGACTCTTGAGAGTCCCTTGGACAGCAAGGAGATCAAATCAGTCAATCCCAAAGGAAATCAGTCCTGAATATTCATTGGAAGGACGGATGCTGAAGCTGAAGCTCCAATACTTTGGCTACCTGATACGAAGAACTAACTCGTTGGAAAAGACCCTGGTGCTGGGAAAGATTGAGGGCAGAAGGAGAAAAGGGTGACAGAGGATGAGATGGTTGGATGGCATCACTGACTCAATGGACATGAGTTTGAGCAAACTCTGGGAGATAGTGAAGGACAGGGAAGCCTGGTGTGCTGCAGTTCATGGGATCACAGAGTCAGACATGACTGAGTGACTGAACAAAAACACAGTCTTCCTCATAACTGCTGGCTGCAGCCACAGACTCAGTTCTGGCCAAGTTGAGGTGAGTCCAAGAGCCTTTAACACCAATTAAAGAGCCTTTAGGAGCTTCCTGGAATAGGGTTGCCAGCTCAACTTCTTTGTGAGAGAAAAATGAGCTTCTATCTTATTTAAAGCCCTGTGTTGTCAGCTAAACATACATCTTAACTAGTGCACTAAGAATAGACATAAAATGAATAGAAACTTGTGTACTGCCTGTGCCATGTTAAACTACCCAATAAGTCTGTCTTTCTCTTCTCTCTGTCTGTTTTAAATTACTCTTTTTCTTTTTTAATTACTCTTCCCTAAAATACACTTCTGATTGAGAATCCTTCAAAACCTTTTGGATCTCTCCCCATTGCGTTCTGAACTAAGGACAATCCCTCACTAGACATTCAACCCTCCACGATTTTCCGAGCCTCTGCTACTCATATACTTTCTATACACGTCTTCCTACCTTCTCTGACAATGCTAGATAATCGCACTTTGGGGGCCAGGCCTGCCCTTCCTCTCCGCCAGTGCGAGACTTACCCACCAAGTCACTAAAGTGAAAAAGACTAGTATCATTTGAGGGAGGACTTTGATATCAAGTGGACCCCATTGGAAGCCATGGGTCCTCATACAACATCCTCTGACTTTCAGTCCTAGCATTTCTCACAGCTTGCTATTGCACATTTGACCACTCTCTGACTTCCTATTGCTTCCCTGGTGGCTCAGCTGGTAAAGAATCCACCTACAATGCAGGAGACCTGGGTTCCATTCCTGGGTTGGGAAGATCCCTTGGAGAAGGGAACAGCTACCCACTCCAGTATTCTGGCCTGGAGAATCCCATGGACTGCATAGTCCATAGGGTCACAAAGAGTCAGACATGACTGAATGACTTTCACTGGCTCCCTGTTAGACCATAAGCTCCACATGGGCAAGGATGAAGTCTAATTGTCTCATCATTTTATCTGCAGGAGTAGCACAGTGCCTGGCAATTGACAGATAATAAATATTTGTTGAGTGAATGGATAAACATCTCCAAATCTTTCTCACTTATTAAATGAGGCTAATAATATCTAACTCATAGAGTTGTTGCTGGAAATAAATGAGAAAATAAAATAAGTAATGAGTGTCCAAAGACTGATGCATAGTACCAACTCAGTAAATGAGAAGCAATATTGTGCAGTGATTCACAGTGTAAACTTTCAAGTTAGACCTACCTGGGCACAGCTTTAGCCAGGTACCTGTTGGATGACATTGGACATTATCTTTTCTAGTCTTCCATTTCTTCCTTTTAAAGCTGATATAGAATTTACCTGGTATTATTGCTGAATGTATTAAAGCTGAACACCAATGTGCTTATCACAATAAGTGAAGGTGAAAGTCACTCAATCATTTCCGACTCTTTGCGACCCCATGGACTATACAGTCCATGGAGTTCTCTAGGCCAGAATACTATATTGGAGTGGGTACCCTTTCCCTTCTTCAGGGGATCTTCCCAACCCAGGGATTGAATGCAGGTCTCCCACATTGCAGGCGGATTCTTTACCAGCTGAGCCACCAGGGAAGCCCACGATATGCAAGCTTACCATAATATGTGTTACCTAATAGACATTCACAAATGGTATCTATTGCTACCCAACACTCATCTAATCATTTATTTGTACAGCAGATTTTTTATTGACTAAATACTATGTAGCAGACACTGGGCTTCATGCTGAGAATACATTTGGGAACAAAGCAGAGTGGACCATGGAGCCCACCTCTTGAAATTTATAGCTCAGTGAGGTAGACCACTAAATACATAAAGATGTCAATACATATATAAGTATTGGCTGTAAGTAACTTCTAAGGAAGAAAGGACAGGGTGCTCTGAGAAAGATCCTGGATTTGCAGAAATAGCTACTCTTCATGAACCAGCTCAAATGGCTGCAGCTTCATGTAACCCACTGTGTCTCTTCCCACTCTCTGCCAATTATACAGACTTTCTCCCTCATTCAAACCATGTATCACATTATACTTTTATTATGACATTTCCTTTACTCTTTTACTTGTTTATTTTTACTCATAAGAATAGCTAATGAGGGACTTCCCTGGTGGTCCAATGATTAAGAATCTGCCTTCCAATGGGAAAGGGTACCCACTCCAGGGACACGGATTCAACCCCTGGTCAGAAAACTAAAGTCCCACATGCCACAGGGCAACAATAAAGTCTATTCTTACCCACCTCTACTGTTCCTGTAGATCTAAAAGGGTTCCTGGCACAAATTAAGAGCTCCAGCAATATTTGTGGAATTGAAATAAATTATACTAGCTCCTTTGACTTTCATATACAAAATATTTACCCTAATTCAAATGACCCTAATCTCTACATGTAAGGCTATCTCTTTAGTTGGTGAATTATCATACACCAATTTCTTTAACATATCATAGATAATGAATAAATCAAAAGTACATTACAATAGTCAAGAGTTTTAATCATGAAAAAGCTTTAACTTCCCATGACAAGAAGTATATTCTTGGAAGAATCCCAGACTGAAATCCCTTGACCAACACTGAAAGACATTCTGTTTTCTGCAGTATTTGGAAGTGCCTTCCCAATATAAAATCCTGCTGCTGTTTGTCACATGATCTTGTCAAAAAGAACAGTCATCATTAGTTATAACAGAAAGCATCCTAATGGCTCTTTCTGGCAGTATAATCCCTTTACAGAAAGGCAAACATTCACGTTACACCCAGGTTGAAAGGAAATAATACAGTAAAGAATATTTATCAGTTCACATAACTAACAAATCCAGACATAGGGCTGTTTTACATGAGGCTTGAGCCAATGCTTCAAGGATATCCCAAAGACCTGGGTTCTTTCCATCTTTCTGTGTCAGCCTCATCCTAAAACTGGCTCCATTCCTAGTCCCAAGATGGCTCCTCACAGCTTTTGGGGCCATATGCTTTCTTTTTTGTGTCAAAGAGAGCAATTTTGTTCCAGCATTCCCAGAAAACCCCCTATAATTACTGTGTGGTCTGCTCAGTTCACACATCAACCTTTGCTTCAATCACTGCAGTCAAGAGGATAGAATGCAATGACTGGCTTTGTCCATTCTACCCCTGACTGGGAGGTGGTAGGTCAGTTTCCACAAAATCACATGAGTCCCAAAAAGAAACTGGGGACTATTGAAGAGGGGGAAATGGATGTTGGCAAGGCATCTAACACATTTTGACTATACAAGGTCTCAGTCAGCTTTGGTCTGTGAAGTCTGCCTATTCAGGATAGGACTACTCATTCATATCAGAAAGAGAAAAAGGAAAAGGCATGGACTTCTCTCTCTTCTGAAAATGGCATCATATTCTTGAGGGTGGGGAGGTGGGAATGAACTTTGCTTTTGTATTGGCTCTGTTCACGGACTGTCTAATGGTCTAATACTGTCACCACTTTTAAATAAAGTTATTCGTATTCTAAATTTTAAAAATCATGACAGCATTTCCCCAGTAGTTAAGAATCTGCCTGTCAATGCAGGGGACAGGGGTTCGATCCCTAGTCCAGGAAGATTCCACATGCCATGGTGCAACTAAGCCCATGAGCCACAACTACTAAAGCCCACATGCTGCAACCACTGAATCTGTTGCAGAGCCTGTGCTCTGCAACAAGAGAAGCCACTGCAATGAGAAGCCATTGAACCTCAATAAAGAGTAGCGCCTGCTCACTGAAACCGCAGAAAGTCCACGTGCAACAGCAAAGACCCAGCACAGACAAAATAAATAAAATTATAAAAAATAAAACCAATAAGATCATGATGAACAAATAAAGGCCAAGTAACAATATACACTCTGTCTTAAGTTATTTAATTTCCTAGTAGAAATGTTGACATTTTGCCTCATTTTCAAGGGAAGCTCTGTTGAGAGAACTTTAGATGGAAGCCTTTCATTTGCCTCCACTTAATCTGATGAAGTGAAAGCTTCTAGAGAATCCACTGGATAGGGCCTGTATCTTTTTCTCACTTTCTTTCCTCTTCCTCTGTTTCTCCCCAACGTGACCTATCTACCCCCATCACCATCCCACCACACACACACACACACACACACACACTTTTTCTTCTTCTCTGTGCTTTCTCTTCATCTCCTCTCCCTCTACCCACTTTCATTTTTCCTTCCCTTGCTGGAATTCTCTTTACTGCCTGTCTTCTCTCTCTTTTCTCTCATGTTTTTCTCACCCTCTCCCTTCAACTGGGTCCCAATATGTAGATTAAAAATGGTGGCAATGATTTAGGGCTGTCTTGAGGTGGGCTACTCCCACTTCTCTGTGGCCTCTGAACTGCCTCAGAGGACAGAAGTCTCAGTCATCTGGTAAGAAATACGCTGGTTTCACCAAAGTGTTCCTCACTAGCCATTGAAAGGAAGAAACTCCAAACTGTTTAATAGTGGGATGTATGGTTTAACTCTTTTCTCCCCAATTCTTCCACACCCTTGAGAGTGAAGAAGGTAGCTTAGTTTTCTCAGCCCCATTTCAGAGTTTTAAAGGATCACTAAGCATAGGCATGAACTGTGTGGTAGAGTGACCAGATTTATAGGCTTAGGGTATTATTGTCTTTACTTCTGACCGACTTTTTCCAAATGACACCCCTGCAAGCAGCATGAAATTGCTTTTCCAAATAACTTTTTTCATTAACCATCAGCATTATCAAGAAAGACAGCTCATAGGCAAGAGACAAGAACATTAAAGAACAATGTAGCAACTTTTGCTAATAAAATAAAAGCATTATGCTTTGGGATCAGTCTAAGCCAAATACAGTTCTCAAATAAACAAGTTCATTGTAGGTTTCTTTAGAGAACTTGATATCATAAAAAAAGGTTTTATTTACAGTTTTAAAATAGCTATTTGTAGTTATTAAAATATCTTTGGGAGATAACTCTGAGAAGATTAATATGAAAGTTCTAAGAAATATAGCAAAATAGTTTTGAATAACTTTTTCTAAATAGAGACACAATTACTAATGGTAAAGGAAAAAAATTCTATACCTAGAGAGGTAATTTAATATTTAGAGCTTACTTACAAAAGATGGAAAGTTAATAAAGCTTTAGGATGCCTTTATATCTAATTTTAATAGTTGTTCTCATGATAACACACAAATATACTATTTTATGGTGGTGAAGGATTTACATACAACCATCATCTAATTTCCTTCAATATTCTTTGTGATTCTGCACGGCCGTTGTGGCACATGGACATTTGTCCTAATGGAAGGATAATATTGTATTGAAGTTTAGCCAAACTTCAACAAACATATTGAGCTTCTGCTCACTTGACACCGTACTCTGTATCTGGCATTGGGTCTATATAGTTCCCACCCTTAAGAATCTCAGTCTCATGGGGAAACAGAAATTTATTTAAATAATTAAATTATATATTGTAGGTATGTGCAGTATACAATGGGAACGTAAGAAGGGAATTAAGGTTCTGTGATAGAGTCTGAAAGACTTCACTGAAGAAGTAGCTTTTGAGATGGAACATGAAGAAAGAGTAAGAAAAAAAGAAGTAAAGAAAGTAGCATTTCCAGCTGTGATATTGAAAGAATATCCACATGCCAAGATGTGGAGGTATGGTCCTATATGATCTCCTTAAGAAAACACAAGTAGTTTATTATTGCTGAAAGATAAAACAGTGAGAGTAGCATAGAAGATGAGGTGATTGGGAATCCGTAGACACAAAATTCACAAAACCACAAAATTCGTTATATATCATGTTTAAAGATATCTTAAGGATGCAGTTTGTATCGGTATTCCATAGACCATAGAGATGAGTTGAAGATTTCAAGTAACATGATCAGCTTTTTATTTAGAAAATGTCTAGTTTAGGACTTCCCTGGTGGTCCGTGGTTAAGAATCTACCTGCCAGTGCAGGGGACATGGATTCGATCACTTGTCCAGAAGTATTCCACTTGCTGTGGGACGACTAAGCCCGTGTGCCATAACTACTGAGCCCGATCACCACAACTACAGAGTAGCCCCCACTCACTGCAACCAGAGAAAGCCCACACATAGCTACAAAGACCCAGCACAGCCAAAAAATTTAAAATAAATAAATAGAATGCTGAAAAAAAAAACAACAACAGTGTGTAGAAAACTAAAAAAAAAAAAAGAAATAAAGAGTTTAAATTGGGAGGGGGCACACCTAGAAACAGATAAAACAATCATTGAGTACTACAACAGTCCAGGCAATGGCTACTGGAGATCTAAACCATAACAGAGGTACTGAGGATAGAAAAGAGGAGAAAGGAAAGATATGTTTAGGGAATAGAATCAAGAATAGCTATTGACTGATTAGATGTGAGCAGAAGGGAAAGAGAAAATCCTTAAATAATAATTTTTAAATAACTCTTAGGACTTCTGCTTGAGCATTGGGGTCAGTAGATGTTGGTACCACTCATTCTAATAAGGAAAATAGGAGAAGCAGCAAGTTTGGAGAGGTAGTTAGTAATTTGGGGGACATTTTCAGCTTGAGATCCTTTCGAGATATCCAATTGTGATATCTGATTGACTAGACTCTTCTTTCTATACTCAAAAAAAGTCTGAACTAAAGATATCATTGAAGCTATAAATGTGATGACAAAGGTAGTGTTTACCATAAGAAGAGAAGGGGACAGAGCATAGAATCTTGGAATGCTCCACTAGTTAATTAAAGGTCAGAAGGAGGAACAAGAGTCTACAAACAAACCAAAAGAAACCTGCTCAGATAAATAGGAAGAAAACCAATAAAGAATGCAGTCAAGGACTTCCCTGGTGGTAGAGTGGATAAGAATCAGTCTGCCAATGCAGGAGACACAGGTTCAATCCCTAGTCTGGGAAGATTCCACATGCTGCAGAGTAACTAAAGGCAGAAATACTGAGCCCACAAGCTGCAACTACTGAAGCCCATGCACCTAGAGCCTGTGCTCTGTAACAACAGAAGCCCCCACAATGAGAAGTTCGTGCACCACAATGAGAGAGTAGCCCCCACTCGCTGCAACTAGAGAAAGCCTGTGTGCAGCAATGAAGACCCATCACAACCAAAAACAAACAAACAAATTAATAAATAATGCAGTCATGGAAACCAGGGAGAAATATTTACATCCATGCATTGTTTCACATTTTTAGCAAGCACATCATGTATTTCTTTTTTCATATGGTAACACTAGATTACAAACATAGGTTTTAAAAAAAAAATGAGAAACAACAACAAAAAGACAAAAACCCAATTAGAAAATGGGCAAATGACTTGAATACACATTTCCCCTAAAAGATATACAAGTGACCAATAAGCACACGAAAAGATGCTCCACAGCATGGGACATTAGGGAAGTGCAAATCAAACCTGCAGTAAGATACAACTTCACACATACGAGGATGGACATAACTTGAAACAAGGCAGAAAACAGAATATGGTAAATGTTGACAAGGATATGGAGAAATTGGAGCCCCCATACATGGCTGGTGGTAACAAACTGGTGCATCTGCTGTGCAGAACAATTTGGCATTTCTTCAATAACTTGAACATAGAATTACCAAATGACTCAGCTATTTCACTCCTAGGAGTATACTCCCAAAGAATTGAAAATAGGTGTTCAAACAAAAACTCATGCATCAATGTTCACAGCAGCTATATTTAACAACAGTTAAAAGGTGGAAACAACCCAAATGTCCATTGACAGATAAGTGTGTAAACAAAATGTGGTATATTCATACAATGGAGTATTATTCAGCTATAACAAGTAAGAAGTATTGATACATGCTGCAACATGATGAACTTTGAAAACATTATGCTAAGTGAAAGAAGCTGGTTGCAAAAAGTCACATATTACAGATGATGGGCAGAATAGGAAAATCCCTAGTGATTAGTGGTTGCCAGGGGCTGTTGGGGAATGGAGAGTGGGGAATGGCTGCTTGATGGGTGTGACATTTCCATCTGTGGTGATGAAAAGGTAATAGAACTAGGTAGTGATGATGGTTATGCAACATTGTGAATGTGCTTAATGCCACTAACATTCACTCTTTAAAATGGTTGAAATACAAATACTAAGAGTATTTTACCCTAATAAAAAAAATGAGAGTGAAATTAGCAGTGTCTTGTTAGATGAGAACTGTAAAGTAGTAGCCCTTGATGACATTGTTGAGAACAGTTTCAAGGAGAAGGAGCAATGCCAGACTGTGGTGGGTTGAGATTAAATAAGAAGTGGGGTGTGGGTGGCTTGAAGCTGGACAATGATGAACTGAAGGACTATGACCTATAATGTGTGTCAGAACTTCACCTGATAGTGGTCAGATGGGGAGATGAACAATCATGAAATTATTGTTTCTGTTTTGTTTGGTTTTGGGGTGTGTGTGTGAGTGTGTGTGTGTGTGTGTGTGTGTGTGTGTGTGTGTGTGTGTAGATGAAAACAGCTTGAATACATTTATTTGCTGGGAAAAGGAAGCCTTAGAAAGGAGAGAGGATGAAGATATAGGAAGAGAGGTAACTGATAAGAGTTTAATCCTCAAGAGCAGGAACAACTATGGACAGGGAAGCCTTCAGATTTGTAAGGAAAAAGAAATCTTCTCTTCAGAAAAGGGAGATGGTTGCCCCCTGAAGAGACAATCTGGATTGGAGAGCAGAGGCTGAAGGAACTCACGCTTATGGGCTTCTACCAGAGATTCAAGAGAGCTTACATACCACTAGAGATTTCAACCCTAAGTGCACACTAGAATTGTTGGGGAGGATCTATTCTAAAAAGTACTGATGCTGGTTCTATATACAAAGATTCTTATTTCACTGGTGTGGAGATTATTTTTCAAAAGCTTTTTTTAAAAAAACAAACAAACATTTTTAAACTATTGAAGGCGACTTACAGAAGACTAATAAAGTCCTAGATATGAACCCCCAATAACATTAATCCAGTTTACCTCACTCTGGTGAGAGACTCCTCCAGACCCTGCCCAACCATTTGAAATCCCATCCCAACTGCAACAAAGCAACATGTTCATTAATAATAATAGTAGTAGTTGAAGTGGCAGTGTATGAGGTACAGAGGGCTTACTATAAGCTATATATGATACAAAGCAGATTGTTTGCATTATCTCATTTTAATCCCACAACTGCCCAATGTGGTAAAAACCACTTTTATTCCCATGTTACAGATAATGTGATACACTGATGAAGAATTTGCTCCATAACAGAAAGTTCAGTTCAGTTCATTTCAGTCGCTCAGTCGTGTCTGACTCTTTGTGACCCCATGAATTGCAGCACGCCAGGCCTCCCTGTCCATCACCAACTCCCGGAGTTTACCCAAACCCATGTCCATTGAGTCGGTGACGCCATCCAACCATCTCATTCTCTGTCGTCCCCTTCTCCTCCTGCTCCCAATCCTTCCCAGCATCAGGGTCTTTTCCAATGAGTCAACTCTTCGCATGAGGTGGCCAAAGTATTGGAGTTTCAGCTTCAACATCAGTCCTTCCAATGAACACCCAGGATTGATCTCCCTTAGGATGGACTGGTTGGATCTCCTTGCAGTCCAAGGGACTCTCAAGAGTCTTCTCCAACACCACAGTTCAATAGCATCAATTCTTCGGCACTCAGCTTTCTTCACCGTCCAACTCTCACATCCGTACATGACCACTGGAAAAACCATAGCCTTTACTAGACGGACCTTTGTTGGCAGAGTAATGTCTCTGCTTTTCAATATGCTATCTAGGTTGGTCATAACCTTCCTTCCAAGGAGTAAGCCCTTATGAAAATAATAACCATCCTTTAGCATCTAGGTAGTGGACTCAAAATTCCATTTCCTTTAAGGGAAAGGAGAACTTCAAAGAAAAATGGCAGAAAATGTACAAAATTGGCCTGTAGTATCTTGTCATCCTACCAAAAATTATTAAGAGTGTGTCAGAAAGACCCAGGAACCAACTCAAAGACACTCCTTCTTGTTGAGGATGAACAATTTGAGCAATAAGGATATGGTCTGAAGTCCATGTGTTCAAATTCATGAGTTCATAATGGTACTGAAACAAATTGATCACTATTATAGGATACTGGTCAACCAAGGGCTTCCCTGGTAGCTCAGCTGGTAAAGAATCTGGCTGCAATGCAGGAGACCCTGGTTCAATTTCTGGGTCGGGAAGACTCCCTAGAGAAGGGATAGACTACCCACTCCAGTATTCTTGGGTTTCCCTCGTGGCTCAGATGGCAATGAATCTGAGGTTTTTCAGATTGGGAAGATCCCCTGGAGGAGGGCATGGCAACCCACTCCATGCGTTGGGAAGATCCCCTGGAGGAGGGCATGGCTACCCACTCCAGTATTCTTGCCTGGAGAATCCCCATGGACAGAGGAGCCTGGCGGGCTACAGTCCATGGGATCGCAAAGAGTTGGACACAACTGACAACCAAACTTATTATATGAAAATGGTAAATAAAGAGAAAGAAATAAATATTTATCCTACCTTTCTTATATATGTTTATCACTGGTTCACCAAATAGTATATGAGGAGAATTTCTTTTTTTGAAAGTATTCTAGCTAATAAATGAAGAAGAAATACTAGAACTAAATATTGTCATTTTGCAATCATCTAATGAATTCACAGATCTAGTCTTTGCGCATCAATGATTGGTAACATCACAGAGAGACAAGCAGACATTATATATTAATATCATGTGCTCCCTAATAAAAGGTCAAATATCCACTTATGAGGCAGCCCAGTCAAAAATTTCAAACTTGAATCCAATCAAGCTGTTAGATCCACCTATTAATTTACAGGAAAAAATCAAAGACAGAAATACATTAAACTACACCATGAGGATGAAATCATAAAAAAAAAAAAATAGTACAAAGTTTCCAATTTCTCCAAGAAATAAATTACAAAAAGAAAAAGAGAGTGATGGCTGGGGAAATCTATAAAAAAGGCTTAAAGACATATCACCTAGAGTGATGGTTACTTTTATGCATACCCCTGGCTAAGCCATATTACCAAGATAGTTGGTCAAACACCATTCTTGATATTGCTATGAAGGTATTTTTCAAATGAGATTAACATTTAAATTAGTAGACTTTGAATAAAACAGATCATCTTCCATAATGTAGGTGGGCCTCATCCTATCAGTCAAAGGCCTTAAAAGAAAAATATGCCTATTAAATTTACTAAAAAGTTGAAAATGATCTATTAAAAACTGGAAACAAAAGACTTTGAAAAGTATTAGGTATCTTTAGTTTATAGGAAACAAGTACTCTGAAACATGAACATGGCTGGTAGAAATTAAAAATGGTACAACCTTTAGAGAGGAAATTTGGAAAACCCATCAAAACTACAAAACCATTTACCCTTGACTCACTGATCTCAATTTTGGAAATATATCCTAAAGCTATGCTTGCATGTAGAAGTGGCATATATTTAAGGTGATCTATTGCAGCACTGTTTATAATAGCTGAATATTGGAAAGACTCATATTTATTATCTCTCTCTCCTTCTTTAGACAGAAAGGGAGAATAGAAGAGAGAAAGCAAGGAGTGTTTAAATAGCTATTGATGAATATGTGGGTTATTTCCTAATTCTGCTAGTATGTATTCTTCAGGTTTTCTGTTCCTGAATTTTTTTTTCTGCTGTGCCATGTGGCATGTGGGACCTTATGCCAGGGATGAAAGCTGCACTCCCTTCAGCGGAAGCCTGTAGTTTTAACCACTGGACCGCCAGTGAAATCCCCGTTTCTGATTTTTACTAGAACACTTTCAACTTCTTATTGACGTTTAACAGGCATATCCACATGATAAGTACACAGCTTGATGAATTTTGTACCACTGGACACACCTAGGTCAGGAAATAGGACAACACCAGCACCTCAGATGCCCTTCCAGTCACCACCACCACAAGGGTAGTCACCATTCAAGTCTGTAACACCATAGGTTAGTGTTGCTTATTTTTGTGCTTTATATCAATGGAATCATTCAAAGAAAAAGAAAACTGATAACTATACGAAAGAGTACTTGTGGAAGTTGAGGATCTGGACAACTCTCCCTGCCTGACTGCCCCTGGGGACATCTCCCAGGGATTACATGTACAAAAATTTGAAAACCACTAGCTTAAGATACAGAGTATCCACTTAAGATTATCTCAGTATGATTATCACAGTATGAAATTAACATTTAAAAAATCCTTCCCCAGAGACATCTGTGAAGAAATTAAATATTTATTTGGGCTATAGAATAATTTGAGGAGAAATTATAAACATTAATTATATTATATTTAAAATATCTATATGTTTATAATATTTATATTAGAAACATTATATTTATAATGTTTATATTTATAATATTTATATTATATAATTTATATTATAATTATATTTATAATATAATATTATATTTATAATATTAATATTTAGAATTTTTAATAGAAACATGCCATTCATCAAGTTCTAGGTGCTGTGGATAATGGAAGTTGAGTAAGACACACTCTTGAAGACTTTAAAGTTTATTTATAAAGACATATATTCAAATAATTATAGAACAAGATGGTTTGCAATAAGCTTCTTAGAAACTAATTGTTGTTTCCTAATTCTGCTAGTATTTATTAGAAATGATATTATGGGATTCAGATTTTAAGTTTAGATAACTTACTATCAAAGTGATAACCTCAAACATTCATATATAGTAATTATCTTTAAAAAGGGAGTCTAATTGACTAATACAACTCAAAAATTAAAGGTTAGCTCTCTCAAGCACCAGACATGAATGGATCTTGAACCACAGATTATCGTTCTCAAAAGTTAAGATGCTGAAAGAAACAATAAGATAAAAAACTATTGCTTCAGGGTATAGAACATTGTGGGGGGTGAGGGGGTGTGGAGAGGAATTCTTGAGCATTTTTTAAAACCAGGGAATTTTGAAGAGGAGTTTGGCTGTATCTATTTTTTTTTCATAATTTATTTATTTATTTTTGGCTGCAGTGGGTCTTCACTGCTGCTCAGACTTTTCTCTAGTTGGGGTGAGCAAGGGCTTCTTCGTCGAGGTGCTAAGTCTTCTCATTGTGGTGTCTTCTCTTCTTGTAGAGCATGGGCTGTAGGGCACGGGAGCTCAGCAGCTGTGTTGGGCTCTAGAGCACAGGCTCAGTAGTTTCGGCAGGAGGGCTTAGTTGCTCCACAGCACGTGGGATCTTCCTGGACCAGGGATGGAATCTGTGTCTCCTGCATTGGCAGCTGGATTCTTTATCACTGAGCCATCAGGGAAGCCCTGGGTGTAACTAGATAGATAAAGTTTAAAGTCTATTTCCTCCTACCCAGCAATTCCAACTCTAGGTAAGCACTCCTCATAAAATCTCAGACACGGGCATATATACTTCACTTTGTTGCGTTTTGCTTTATTGCACTTTGCAGATACAGCACCATTTACCAATTGAAGGTCTGCAGCAACCCTGCACTGAGCAAGTCTATTGATGCCATTTTCTCCAACACCATTTACTCGTTTCATGTCTCTGTGTTACATTTCAATAATTTTTGCAATATTTCAAACTTTTTTATTATTATTATATTTATTAGGGTGATCTGTCACCAGTGATTTTTTGATGTTACTATTGTGACTGTTTGGGGGTACCACAAACTGCATCCATATAAGACAGTGAAATTAATAAAAATTGCGTGTGTTCTGACTGCTCCACTAACCAGTATCTCCAGCCTCTCTCCTTCTCCATGTGTGTGTATTGAGTCATTTCATTCATGTCTAACTCTTTGAGACAGTGGGTTGCCATGCTCCAAGGGATCTTCCCGACCCAGGGATCTTCCCAACCCAGGGATCAAACCCGCGTCTCTCATGTCTCCTACATTGGCAGGTAGGTTCTTTACCACTAGTGCCACCTGGGAAGCCCTCCCTCTCCATAAGTATTCCTTATTTCCTGACACTCAATATTGAAACTAGGCCAATTAATAACCCTATAATGGGCTTCCCTGATGGCTCAGAGGTTAAAGCATCTGCTCGCAATGCGGGAGACCTGGGTTCTATCCTTGGGTCAGGAAGATCCCCTGGAGAAGGAAATGGCAACCCACTCCAGTCTTCTTGCCTGGAGAATCCCATGGATGGAGGAGCCTGGTGGGCTACAGTCCACGGGGTCGCAAAGAGTTGGACACGACTGAGCGACTTCACTTTCACTGTTCATAATGGCCTCTAATTGTTCAAGCTGAAGTGAAACATCTTTCACTTTAAATCAAAAGCTAAAAATGATTAAGTTCGGTGAGGAAGCCATGTTGAAATTCAAGAAAGGCCAAAAGCTAGGCCTCTTGCACCAAATAGCCAAGTTGTGAATGCAAAAGAAAAGTTCTTGGAGAACATTTAAAGTGCTACTCCAGTGAGCATACAAATGATAAGAAAGTGAAATGGCCTTCTCTGCTGATTTGGAGAAAGTTTAGTGGTTTGGATAGAAGATCAAGGCAGCCATAACATTCTCAAACCAAAGCTGAATCCAGAGCAAAGTCCTCCCTTCAATTCTATGAAGGCTGAGAGAGGTAAGGAAGCTGCAAAAGAAAAGTTTGAAACTAATAGAGGTTAGTTCATAGGGTTAAGGAAAGAAGCCATCTTCATGACAGAAGTTCAAGGTGAAGCAGCCAGTGCTGATGTAGAAGCTGCAGCAAGTTATCCAGAAGGTCTAGCTAAGATCATTAATGAAGGTGGCTACACCAAACAGTAGGTTTTCAGTGCAGACAAAACAGACTTCTATTGAGAAGATGCTATCTAGAGCTTTCAGAGCTAGAGAGGATATGTCAATGTCTGACTTCGAAGTATCAAAGAACAGTCTAACGCTCATGTTAGGGGCTAATGCAGCTAGTGACTATAAGCTGAATAGTACAATGCTCATTTACCATTCCAAAAATCCTGGGGTCCTTAAGAATTAAGGACCTGGGGTCCTAAATCTATTCTGCTTGTGCTCTATAAATGGAACAATGGAACCTGGATGACAGTATATCTGTTTACAACATGGTTCACTGAATATTTTAAGCCCACTATTGTGAACTACTGCTCAGGAAAAAAATTAAGTACTTTCAAAATGTTACTGCTCATTGACAATGCACCTAGTCACCCTAGAGCTCCGATGGAGATACACAATGAGATTCATGTTGTTTTCATGCCTGATAACACAGCATCTTTTCTGCAGCCCATATATCAAAGAGTAATTTTGACTTTCAAGTCATTATTTAAGAAATACATTTTGTAAGTCTTGTAAGTCTATAGCTGCCTTATGAATGTTCTGAATAATTTCTCTGAGAGATCTGGGCAATGTTAACAGAAAACCTTCTGGAAAGGATTCACCATTCTAGGACTTCCCTGGTGACACAGTGGATAAGAATCCGCCTGGCAATGCAGGAGACACTGGTTCGATCCCTGTTCTGGGAAGATTCTACATGCCACGGGCTACTAAGCTTGTGCACTACAACTATTGAACTCTCACTCTAGGGCCCTTGAGCCCAAACTACTGAGCCTGTGTGCTAAGCCCACAAGCCTAGAGCCTGTGCTCCACAACAAGAGAAGCCACCACAACAAAGAGTAGCTCCCACTTGCCGCAACTAGAGAAAACACGTGCAATGCAATGAGATCCAGCACAGCCAAAAATCAAAGAATAAAATTATTAAAAAAAAAAAGATTCACCATTCTAGATGCCATTAAGAACATTTATGATTCTTAGGAAGATGTTATAATATCAACATTAACATGAGTTTGGAAAAGTTGATTTCAATCTTCACAGTTGACTTTGAGAGACTCAAGACTTCAGCAGAGGAAGTAACTGCAATTGTGGTGGAAATAGTAAGAGAATTAGAATTGAAGTGTTGTCTGGGACTTTCCTGATGCTCCAGTGGTTAAGAATCCACCTGCCAATGCCAGAGATGCAGGTTTGATCCTTTATCCTTATAGATGAGCAAAGAATGCAGTTTCTTGAGATGGAATCTACTTCTAGTGAAGATGCTATGAAGATTGTTGAAATGACAACAAAGAGTTTGGAATATTACACAAACTGAGTTGGTGAGAAAGCAGCAGCAGGGTTTGAGAGGGCTGACTCCAATGAAAGAAGTTCTACTGTGGGTAGAAGATGGTATCAAACAGCACTGCAATGATACAGAAAAAAATCATTCATGAAAGGATGAGTTGATTGATGCAGCAAACTTCATTGTTGTCTTATTTTAAGAAATTGCCACTGCCATCCCAAGCTTCAACTACCACCACTGTGATCAGTTAGCAGCCATCAACAAAGGGCAAAATCCTCCAGCAGCAAAAAGAGTATGACTTGCTGAAGGATCAGATGATGGTTAACATTTTTTAACAATGAAGTATTTTCAAATTAAGGTATGAATATTGTTTTTTTAGATGTAATGCTATTGCACACTTAAAAGACTGCGGTATAAATATAAAGAGCTTTTATATCTACTGGGAAACCAAAAAAACTATGACTCATTTTATTTTGATATTTGATAGATTACACTGGGCTGGAACCAAACCAAACTAGCTCCAAGGTTTGCCTGTACAGTGATGTCCCACAACATTGTTTGTACAGAGAAGCGTGAACACTAGAAACCGTACAGGAGTGAACACATAAAATGTGATATGTTGGATATTCATACAGTTGACCAGTATATAGCAGTTAAAAATGAACTATCTTAATATCCTAATTAACTTAATTCACAATATCTATTGAGTGCCTAGTTAAGTGTTAATCACTCAGTTGTGCCTGACTCTTTGCAACCCCATGGACTGTAGCCCACCAGGCTCTTTTGGCCATGGGATTTTCCAGGCAAGAATACTAGAGTGGGTAGCCATTCCCTTCTCCAGGGGAACTTCCTGACCCAGGGATCGAATCCAGATCTCTTTCATCATGGGCAGATTCTTTACCATCTGAACCACCAGGGAAGCCCTACTCTCTGTCAAATACAGTTCTAGGTTCTGGGATTCAGTGATTAGCAAGCCAAAAACCTAGCCCTCAGGGAGCTCACAACTGCATCTGCATATACCAGGAGGGCAGAGGACAGAAACATTCTGTGGGGGAAATACATAGGCTGTGAAACATAAAATATGCAAATTCTTCAATTATCCCCCAAACAATCCTATGCATTATTTATGTATACACATATGCAAATGTGTATTTTAAAGACCTTAAACAACATGTACAAAAATCATAATAGGGTTGCTTCCAAGAGGAGAAAGATGATCAGACTGAGGATGTGGGTCAAAGGGAACTTCAAATTTATACGCAATTTTTCTTTTTATTAGAATATCATAGCATTAACAATGATGATTTCTGGGTATTAGAAAAACTCATATTTGTTATATTTATCACTGTACTTCATTTTTTACTTCCTCAAAACTAAAGAACCTATGACCAAGGAATTTTGGGTTTCAAGGACAGAAGTTACAATCTGTAGAGAAAAGTCCTTGAAGGAGTTGAGTTTCATCTAGAAATAAGAGGAATGGATCTTCCTCTGAGACAAGAGCAGAAGAAGAAATAGATGAAGAAAAATTGAAAAGACTGAGGAAAGAAATAGTAAGTTGAAGGCATTTACAGGTGGCCTTGAACTTCTCAGTAAAGCAGGAGGCAAGAGAATCTTCTGAAGAAAGGGAAGATCAGTGAGCTCCAAAAACATGAAAGAATTTTTAAACAACTGATGTAGGAAATTCACAAGGGAATTTCCAAGAGATTAATAAAAGGAGTACAGAACAGCAATGAGAACCAGGCGAGGTTCGATAGCATGAATTTTCAGGAACTGAATCAGAATAGTTTCATGTTTTTCTCTAGAAAAAATGGGCAGTCCAGGGAAAAAAGAGAGAAATTAACCGATAGTACTGAATACAACTTAGAAATGTTTTCTTGAGTACTTGGTGAAGACAGAAGGAGGGAATGAAGTATACCAGAATTAAAGGATTCTTTAAAGTGCTCAACTTGGAGATTAGACTAAGAAAAAAAATGTATCTGGGAAAAGCTTTAGCTTTCTCAGATTTGGGTTTGGCAAGGGCAGGACACATGTGCCATCTGTCCCTGAGTCATTAGCAGATCATTAATTGATCCTGGCACTCTTTCTTACCAAACCTAGACATGAGCCCAGAACCCTCCTCAATTCAGTATCCCAGAGATCCATCCCCAATTGCTTAGAGTGGATACACAGTGTGAAACCTGCTGAACATGCCTGCACCAGACAGCAAGCTTCTTCTAGGCAGTAAGCATATCCAAAGGCTGTATCTGACACAAAATAAGCTCTTACTCAATAAGTAATTGTGGGGAATTCTCTGGCTGCCCATTGGTTAGAACTTGGCGCTTTCACGGCTGGGCCCCAGGTTCAGTCCGTGGTGGGGGAACTAAGATCCTGCAAGATGTGCGGTATGGCCAAATTAAAAAATAGTAATAAAATAAAATGAATGTATCTTTAAAAAATAGTAATTATGGAAAGAAGGAAGCAAGGGAGAAAAGGAGAGAGAGAATGGAGTCCTTAATAAATAACAAAGAACAAGTTCAGCAGAAATGAAAGAAAAGAGAAAGGAAAAGAATGTCAGACCAGGGTCAGAATAGGGGTTGTAAAACTGATGACATAAAATGCTATCGTGTTTCAGTTTAAAAAAAAAACAAAAAAAAAACTGGTGACCATGGAACTTCCCTGGGGGTCATTAATGTGAAAGTGTTTCAGGTAGTGAGAAAAAGTTAAAAGTCTATCTCTTGTAATGAATGGGGGGGGGGAGATATTTATTAAGCCCTTACTCTAAATTTTCTTCTATGAATTCTTCTTCCTCTCCTACAAAGATTCCCTATAAAAGGTAGCTTATGACAGGTGACAAGTGTAGATAAGCTTCTGCCATCTAAACATTTAGAAATTAAGAGTTTGGTAATATTTCATTTTGTTTACATACTATGCATTTTTATGAGGGAAAAAAACCCACTTTCTGTCACATTGCTATAGAACTGTTGAATTTTCAATTGACAAAAGTATGGGGTTTTTGCATTCATGTTTTCCATAAAAATCATGGAAAACTTTAGCTAGAATCTGATACAATATGGAATATATGAGAAATATTCCTCATTCTTCGATCTTTAATGTGTCATACTGACACATTTTAATCATCTTCACATTAAAAAAATTCTCCTTTTCAGCACTTCCACTTTCGATTTTTCCTATATGTCTATAGACACAGCAGCAGCAGCAGCAGCAGGCAAGTATAAAAAAGTAAATTATATTAATGTGTTTGTGTTCCCAAACTGTTTTCTTGGCCAAGAATTACTCGACGTCTAGAAAGATCCCCAGTAACGTCAATGACTGTGTAGGAAACTGATAACTGCTGAACCTCCCATTCTAACTTGCCACGCCGACAAAAAAATAAAATCTGCACCACTGGCTGCACTATGCCCTCGGTTGCTTTGTTACCCTGGGAAATGCAGAGGGTCGGCAGAAATTATCCTGTAATGAGCAATCCATCTGGCTGCACCTAAAAATGGAATAAAAATGCCACCCTTGACTTTTCCATGGTAGTAAATTAAAGCCTAATGTATAGTTCTAATTGCTAACATTTTCTCTCTAATTATGGTTCAGTTTGGCTAGGATTTCCGACAATCCCCTTGTTCCCCTAAAGCAAACACCAGAGAACATTCTAACCCCACCAGTGGCACTTATTAATAACCCCCTTGACAAATGAAAAAAATCATTATTCTGTATTAGACAGGAAAAGATTTTCCCAGCAAAAGCTAATTAATTAAAAAAAAATTCAGACGCTATAGAGGAATTAATTTCAGAGAGAGGAAAAATACAATAGTGTCAAAGAAAAACAGATTCATGCATAGTATGATGTTGCCTGGGCACTGTTTGGGGTACCAGCTGGGGAAAAAAAAAAAAACCTGACAAATGTATGAAAAAATATCCATGCCTCTTTATATACTGGGATGGTAAGATGAGAGGAGGAGAGCTCTCTTATGAAGAATTCTTACTTTGTGCCTCCATGAAAGAGATCAGATATGATAAGTTGGTTTCTATGAATGGCAAATGCAAACACATACAAAAAAAAATGGTTGGAAATGTTTCTACATTCTTCTATTAATCTCTTTCATTCTTATTTTTAAAAGGCGTTATTCCTTTTAAACTATAGTACAAATACATGCAAAATACAAGTCAGTATTTATCTATAGGTCTAGTTTTCATCAAACAGTATACAGCTTTCTGAGTGACAATTGATAATTTAGAAATACTAAACAAAAATAAGATTTCTGATACACTGAGAGGAGGCATGGTAGAAAAAAGAAATATACTGAAAAAATATTTTTGTAAGCTACACTCTAGAGTATGCTACTAGTAAATAGAAATACAACTTAATAAAGCAAAGCTTGGTGGACCCAAGCAGGCGGATTGGGGGTGAGAAGCAACAGTGGAATCAGTGACCTCCAGTATAAGCACTAAGACACTGTCTAGGGAGAGTGGAAATCCAATATTAAAACCAACTAAAATCCAATCTGCCTTTTAGAATCACCATGCACTGACCATTCTAAACAATGTCAGGAATAAAATACTTCCCTCTGCAAAAAAATGCTCTTTGTCTAGGTTCTAAGCAATTTCTGTGGTTACTGTTAAATTTTGATACTGTAAGTGTACACTTCAAGTCAGCACATTTTTATTACTTAGGGTTTATAAACACTATATTCTACCTAAAAGTTCATTTGGAAAACTGTCAGATGCACTGTTCTGGACCCACACAAACTCAGCTACCCACATCTATTACTGCAACCGACAAATATGTAGATATAATACTTCCCCTTATGTCAAAAATGCTTTAATATATTTTAAAACTATTAATCCTATTTTCATTTCTGTACTGTAGTCTCTATTTATTCTACAGTTATTTTTCCTTCACTTGCAAACTATAAATACAAAGTACAATAAAAGAAAATATTCAGTGCCTGCATCTCTTTTCTGGACATTATTATTATGTTTCATTTCATGATGTTCTTTACATGGGAAGAGAAGAATCCTGGGGACAGAAGAACCTGGTGGTCTATGTAAGGTCACAAAGAGTCAGACATGACTGAAGCGACTAAGCAAAAGCAAGAGAAAAAATGCAATGATAGGTAACAGAACATTAAGAAGTTAAAATGAAGGTTTATGGTGAATGCTGTTTAATTCACATCCCCATTTCTCAAAGAATACAACAGTCATCTGTAATTTACTGTGTCCAATCTAAAATAAAATTTCTATGGACCTGAAATGTAATTTTAAAGAGCAATTTTTATTTTAAAATAGGGTTGTCACATTTATCATTATTCACACTGAGATTTATATGTTTTTAATAAATTAAATAATATTTTTAGAACTCTTGTAATACAAAAAACTTGGTCTCTCCAAATCAGCTGATTAGATTCATTCTTTGTTACTCAATTCTTTGTTAATTCATGCCATGCAGAGATTCCTAAAACACTTATGGGCAAAGTCTATGGGGCAAGATAATGGCAACATGAGATTCCACACTACCTGATGGATGTGAATAAACATATACATCTAGCTGGTGAGATTACATGAATCTATGCATACAAAATTAAACTATCATGAAAAGTCCAAGTGTGATAAATCCCAAGTGAGTGGAAAAGTGAGTGCTAGACATGTTTATAAAAGAAAAGAACTCTCTGTAGATTGAAGGAGCAAGTAACCAAGTCTACATGTTCCAAAATGAGACTTGGGTGAAACTAAACATTAAACTGGCCTGTGCACTGTGTGAACTATGAAAGCTTTATATTAATAAAAAGTAAAACTTTTGAACAGTAGCAATACATCCTTACTATGTCAAGATATAATATCTTTCTACTTAATGGTAATAGTTCTATGCTAAATTATATTCAGTTCCTGGTCCCCTACTATTTTCAAGTCATTTTCAGCTATTCTTCAGGCCTCCTGTTATAGAGTTCATTATTTTGCATTTTTCCACTCTGGGAACAGTTATTCCATCATCTTTACCTTGCCTTTTCATCCATCACACTAAAGAAGATGGTGGACTTGTTCATAACCCAATTCTTATTCAATGTCCATCATTATCTCACAACTTCAAACTTGGTTTTATTAGTGATTTTATTAGTGACTACTAAAATAGAATTTCTTTTCTATATGTCTAAATCCATAAATTGAGATCTCTGGGTACATTTAAGCTATAGCACAGTGCATGGCAGGAGCAGGGGGTGGGAGAGAGACAGAGATTGGACTCGTAACATCTGAGTTTAATTCCCAGAACTGCCACTTAATAGAACCATGACCTTTGACAAATCACTTATTTCTCAGTTTTCCCATCTGTAAAGCAGGGATAATGATAATATTAGCTCAGGATCATTGAACATTGTCAAAGGAGAAAATATATGAAAATAGTTCATACATTTAGAAGCACATAGCAAATACTAGTTGTTGTTACTTCACAATATTTCCCTGAATAAAATTTAACTAAGTGTTAAGACTGTGGTCTCCAGACCAGAGAGCCCCAGGTACTAGATATAAAAGTCCTTTAACTTTTTGAGCCTCAGATTCCTCCTTAGTACCTGTTTAATAGTGTGTTGAGAGGCTGAAATAAGTCATGCAAAGCACTTGGAGCACCCTCTGGAAAATCATGAAATACAAATAAATGTTCATTCATTCATTCATTTACTCAACAAATGTTTATTGTGTGCATACTCTATGCCAGACTTATTGTAGGATTTGATACTACAAAATATAAGACCAAAAATGTTCTCAATCTCATGTTGTATATAATTTAGTTGGGGTAGAAAAGATTTTTTTATTATTGCACACAATAATACATTGCTATATGAGAAATATATTTGGAGATGACATATGCTATGAAGAAAAGAAAACAGGACAATATGTTACAGAGTGACATAGGACCTCTACTCTTTTTTTTTTCTTGTTTTAAATTTTTATTTAAATAAATAAAACATTCAAATACACTTGATACTCCTTTGGTAGTTGTCCCCAAATTACTTTAGTGATTACTAAAGTAATCACTAGTCTGAAGTTGATATTCCTTCTTTTCCATATTTTTTTTTTTTTTTTTTTTTTTACTTTTGTTAAACATTTTATTTTGTATTGGATTATAGCCAGTCAGCTGGCTTTCCAGTTGGCTCGGCAATGCAGGAGACATCAGTTCGATCCCTGGGTGGAGAAAATCCCCTGGAGGAGGAAATGGCAACTCACTCCAGTACTCTTGCCTGGAAAATCCCATGGACAGAGGAGCCTGGCAAGATATAGTTCATGGGGTCGCTCAGAGTTGTACACAACTTAGCAACTAAACAACAACAACAATAGCCAGTTAACAATGTTGTGATAGTTTCAGGTAGACAGCAAAGGGATTCAGTCATACATAAACAGGCATACATTCCCACCCAAACTCCTCTCCCATCCAGGCAGCCACGTAGTATTGAGCAGAGTTCCCTGTGCTACACAGTTACATGTGCTGTATAGTATGTCCTTGTTAGTTATCCATTTTAAATATAGCAAGTGTGTACATGTCCATCCAAACTACCTATCCCTTCCCCCTAACCTTCCCCTCTGGCAACCATGAGTTCATTCTCTAAATAGGACCTCTACTCTTATTAACTAGAAACTGAGTTACTATTACACTACTATTACTGCCACGACTTTTCTTTCTAAATCTACACTGTTGAGGCACCTCTTTCTCATGCATGTGCTCCACTTTGACTGAGAGATGAAAAGGGAGTGAAAGGGAAAAGCAAGTAAAGTGGAAGGAAAGGAAAGGAAATATATATTAGGAAATTATTGTACATCATAAGTTAGAAGACTGTGTTGTCATGAAATGACCATTATGCAGACTTTGCAGAAACTAGGGGTAATGTTTGTGATGTACAAATCAAAAATTCTTATCTATGGTTCTCCACTACTAATTAAAAGTAGGTCTGTGTGCACGTTAATGAAGACACTATTTACAAAGGCTATTAACAAAGAGTTAATGGAAACTAACAAGGGATGAGGTACCATCCTGGGCTAGCATGAGTCAAAAGCCCAAACCACCCTTGAAGGGGAGAGGGAATGGGAATGTGGAAAGAGCTGTAGCAAAGGAGGGTCTCATCAACAGAAGGTGTGGCCTTAGGTAGAGTAAAACAGCTCCTGCCTACCACTGGGTAGCCTGGAGGACACCGGATTTCTCCCTTCTCTGGCCCTCTAATCTCCTGCTGATGCCTCCTACTGACCCAACAAGGAAGCCTGATTAATGCAGTCCATGGAGGTCAGCCTTCATCTCCCTTCCAGGCATGGAATGAATAAAGTGGAGGAGGAAAGTGAGGAAAATCAAGCATTGAGCAAAGTAAAGTGAATATGGAAGGGCAAATATATGTGTGTGTGTGCGTGTGTGTACATGTACACATTGTTTTGTGGGTGGAGTTGGGGGATGGATCATATGAAGTAAGAAAATCAATTAGCAAGGGACTGCAGTAGGGCCAGATTATGACATCTGTGGGCTTTAGCACTTTTGTCTTTGTGGGACTATCCCTCTATTTAAAAAGAAGGTTAAAATTCAACTTTACAATTGCATAAATACAAAGACAAATGCAATCTAGGTTGGATTATAGTCCACCTTTTTCTTCTGATTTTAAAAGAAACGGAAACATTTTCAGGGGCCCCTAAGTATCATGGCCCTAGGCACATCACACTGTACCTAATGGAGAAGAGGGTTGTGGACTGCAGAAGACCAGATGTGAGGTGGTAAGACCTCAACCGAATACAGGAAGTAAATGGTATATATATGTTATGTGGGCTTCTGAAAGAAAACAGAAGGACACTCAAGATAATTCAAGGAGAGTTTACTCACACAGGCACTATTTGGAATCTGGGGTTGGGGTAGGGGTGAGATGGGGGCACCTACCAAGTTCATGTGGTAACCGAGGACTAGGAACAACACAGACCCTTGCTGTGCAGGCCCAAAGGGAGCAGGAGAGGGGCCATTACCGGAGGCTGGAAAAAGCATTGTGAGTAGGAGAAACAGTGGCTTTGACTTGAGGCACAGTCAGCCTGGGGTAACCTTGCAGGGAGGAATCCAGGATTATAAATAACTGTCTTCCTCCCTCCTCCACTGCCTGAGCCTAACCAGAAGCCAAGGCCATGAGACCTTGACACTGCACATATGCTGGAAGGGTGGATCTGCTGGACCAGTCAGAAGCTCTGACACGTGTAGCCTTTCAAGCATGGGCTTGGGCTAGGATTCAGCAGTGGAGCCCAGCTCAGAATCTACTGCTGGAAGTGTTAACCATGATTGCTAGTCCCTCTCCCTAGAGCTTCTGATTCAGTGGGTCTGATTTAAGAATGCGTTCCTAACAAATCTGATGAATTAATAAGTTAATGTATGTGTTAGTTGCTCAGTCGTGTCCACCTCTTTGCCACCCCATGGACTGCAGCCCTCCAGGCTCCTTTGTTCATGGGATTTTCCAGGCAAGAATATTGGAGTGGGTTCCTTCTCCAGGGGATCTTCCCGACCCAGGGATCAAACCTGGGTCTCCTGCATTGCAGGCAGATTCTTTACCATCCGTAAAACCTTAACTAAAGTAAATTGCTTTTGATTCAGTGTAATCATGCATAAAGTACACAATCATCCATGATGCATATTGACGTGGTAGTCAAACGAACACAACTGACCTGAGATTCTGGGAGATATCTTCTAAGTAGGGGCTCTGTCCTGGGCAACTTCAAATCTTCTCACATATCACAGATGCCTATTTGCTTTGTTAACATGATGGTTCAAATGTTTTATTCAGTGTGAACAGCATAGTGAATGACTCCATCATCGGTATTTCCATAGTATATTATATATAATCATTCATCCATCAAATATTGAGTTAGAGAGTTGAGGACCATTCACAATGCTAGTCCCCGGGGAAGCAAAGATGAACTACTTCTGCCTTCAGAGCTCACAACCTAATGAGGAAAACAGACATGTACACAGAAAAACCAGTGAATATTATCTTAGGAGGACATTGTGGCAGGTAAACACAGCTATATACAAAAGAGATAAACAATGACCTACTATATGGCACATGGAAGTATATTCAATATCCTGTAATAACCTAAATGGAAAATAATCTGAAAAATGTTATATATATATATATATATATATATATATATATATATATATATATATATATATATATATATATAGCTGGACCCACTCCACTGTATATCTGAAACATTGTAAATTAACTATACTTCAATTAAAAAAAAAAAGTCCATCATGGTAAAAACAGAAGTTCAAATGGTTGGCTAAGAGCTGGAAGGAGGAGGAAGGCAGCTGTGCCTAGGAGGTTCAGAGAAAGCTTCACAGGAGCAAGTTTGGGGATGTGTATTGAAGCATGTGGGCTTCCCTGATGACTCAAATGGTAAAGAATCCACCTGCAGTGCAGGGGACGCAAGAGACTTGGGTTCAATCCCTGGGTCGGGCTACAGTCCATAGGGTTGCAAAGAGTCAGACAGGACTAAGCATGCATGCACAATGCAGAGTTTAAAGATATATAGAGATTCTCCAGTATTGTAAGTGGGGAAAGAGCATCCAAACTAAAAATCTCGCTTGTGTAAACATGCAGTGTTTGAAATGAGTGAGAGGTGAGTGTGAATTATTGCATAGGAAATTCAGGAAGGTAGGTGGAGACTGACAGGGGTAAAGCTAGAGAGGTAGATTATATAGGAATCCAGGTTGTTCACAGCACCTAAATGACAGGCTCAAGAGAGCCAACGCACTGGTATTCTCCTCCAGGAAGTTTTCCATAACCCCCACGGGAAGGGAGGATAGATCATCCATGCCCCAGGCTTCAATAGCACACTCCATATATCTTTATCACAGCAGTTACTTCATTAGATTGAAATTATCTGTTCATTTTTCAACTTTCCTACTCAACCATAAACTCATCAAGGACAGAAACACTCATTCACTTTTGCAGTAGCACTTGGTCTGGAACGCAGTGTGTGAATATTAAGTTGCTTCAGTCCTGTTGGACTCTTTGTGACCCCATGGACTGTAGCCTTCCAGGCTCCTCTGTCCATGGGATTTCCCAGGCAAGAATACTGGAGTGGGTTGCCATTTCCTTCTCCTGGGGACCGTCCTGACCCAGGGACTGAACCTGTGTCTCTTGGGTCTATTGCATTGGTATTGGCAGGCAGGTTCTTTATAACTACCACCACCTAGGAAGCCCCCTGGCATAGCGTATCAATGTTTGCTGAATGAGGGGAACCTGAGGGGCTTCTATTATCAGGTGGTAGTGAGGGGATCTCCAGCTGGTTCATTTCACTGGGATAGGGGCTGGGCTTTTTTTTCTGCCCCTCTCTTTCTTCTCCTCCATCACTCCACCAAGTACCTGGGATCCCACTTGCCATCCTGAAAGCTCTGAATATCCCAAGAATTTGAAAGAGAGGGTTTGCCCACAGTAGACAAACTGAAGGGAATAGTCATTGTTCTTTCATTCTGGGGGGATGCTGCTGTACCAAAGGAAGCAGGAAATCTAAGAACTTGCATGGTGAGGAACTGAGGGGTAGGAAAATACTGAAGACCAGAGTAATATAGTGTTTGAGTGATAGATAAAATTTGAGAAGCTAAAGCAAAGGAAGAAAGTCACTCCCAGTCCTGGATAACTGCAATCATCCATTTGCTCTTTATCCTGGGTTATTAGAGGATACTAAAAACATATGCATAATTGTGCTGATTCTTCATTGTAACTCCACATATAGAATGATGCCTGGCACATTTAAACATCACTTTTAAATGTGAATAGGTTATAACTTGGCCCAACTCATCTACTCATGGGCCAACTCATCTACTCACCTACTAAGGACAACTTATTTAATCTCTTTCCTGAGAAAGATAAGCTATCATACATATAAAGTCAGGGAACTGTAAACAGTAAGTATAGCATTTATTTTTTTTTTATATATAACTACATCAATAGTACACAAGAAGTGATTAAAAAACTAAGCTCTCTGAATTTACTTCTTTATAAGTTGTTTAATATTGGGTTGGCCAAAAAGAACAAACTTTCTAGCCAACCCAATACTTCTACTATGCTTGACTATGTTTGTTTGGGCTGTTCCTTGCACCAGGGCATCTGACCAAAGGGACAAGCAGGGCTCAAATCCAGCCCAGATTCTGTACAATAAGCCAGGTGCCTATGAACTACATATACCCAGAACAATCACCTTTTAAGGAAACTCACAGCAGTTTACATGGGCTAGCAGTGGACCTCACTATAGACTCTCCTTTTATTCCTGCCCTATTCTCTTTTTTTAAAAAAGGGGGAAGCTGAAATCTCAACGATGGTACTATCATTGCTGGGTTTGTCTTCATCACATTTCTGGTACACTAGTTTCTCTAGAAAATAGTCCTAAGTTAAAAGTTATGATCTAAGGCTTTATTGGTAGGTACAATCCCAGGGTATTAAGAGAGGGAACTGGAGAAGAAAGGAAAGTGGATAACAACATGGTACACAGTGAGCTGACCACAGCATCACAAGAAAACACAGCCAGTCGATTAATGATGGAGGAAATCTTCCAGGCAGCCTATATCAAACTCCCTGTCATTATTTCTCTCTCATGGTTGAAGTTGGCCCTTAGGGACCAATGAAAGTGAAAGTTTTAGTTGCTCAGTCATGTTCAACTCTTTGCAATCCCACGGACAGTAGCCTACCAGGCTCCTCTGTCCATGGAATTCTCCAGGCAAGAATACTGGAGTGGGTAGCCATTCCCTTCTCCAGGGGAACTTCCTGACCCAGGGATTGAAACTGGTCTCCTGCATTGCAGGCAGTCTTTGCTCTCTGAGCCATACACTCCTTTCATATGTCGCCAGCTCCAGTGATCATTGGCTACAGAAGCCAAAGCCTCTATTCTAGTACATGGTGATCCATCTGGATCCACAAGTGATGTGAGAAGCCAGAGCTTCACGTGGGTACAGTAGAGTCAAGTCTAGGTGCTAAAACTGCTCTGGCTTTTGCTGGACTATATGTGGGGCAAGCCAGGACACAACTGAGGAAATTTTAGAGCTCTGGCAGGCTTAGAAGATGAGGCAAGGGCAATGACGAAGACGGTGGCCAGGCCCTGTATTGAGCAAGTAGAGGAGGACCCAGGAGACACACAAGCCAAGCAATTAAAAACACCTGTAGTCAATGAGTACTGCTACAAAAACAAAAGAACTAAAATCTTATCCCTGCTCAATGCTTGTTAACATGAAAATACAGAAGAATTTATATTTCTTGATGACTCAATCGCATAAGAAAAGTTAAGCAAGGTAGAAATTTTCATATGTTTACATGGACAATATATCAGTGATAATAAGGGAAATGGGCACAGACATGCCACAGCAGTAACTATGTATACAACAAAATTTGCTTATTATGTTCATCCTTTGGGAAATGGAAATAGCTTTACTTTAATAGAATGACAGCCATTGTATTGGGATTTACATGCAGTTGAAATTTATCTGATAACTCAGAACTAGTTTATTTCTAAAATACTATGTGAAGGAAATTTGTCACACGATTCTAACAACTCAAAAAACATTAGTTGCCTCAACTCACACAACATTAGTTGCCTCAACTCACACACACAGAAAATGGTATCATATAGAAGTGATGGGTATGTTAATTAGTTTGACTGTGGTGACCTTTTCACAGTGTATATGTATATCAAAACATTGAGTTGTACAAATATATACAATTTATATATGTCAATGATACCTTTATAAAACTGTTTAAAAATATAAATAAAAATTTAAAATTAAAAAACAATGATATTAAACAGACACTTGCTATGCATGTATTTGAACATAGGTTAGGATAAGATAGTTAGGATGATGATTTGTCTGTGTGATATGACCATGCCTTCCTTATACAAGACATAAATTTATTTATTTTCCCTGTAAAAGTAAAGGTGCAAGCAATTCAAGGCTGGTGTGGCAATTCCTTGGTCATCTGCAACGTAGACTGTTCTCACTTTCTCACTCTGCCAACTTTTGTTGCTTTTGACTGCACAGTCCGAGAAGGCAACTCAGATATCATAACCACCTTCTAAGCAATGGTTGGAGGAAAGAGAGGAGGGGACCCACTTCCTTTAATATCACTTCTTAGAAGTCACACACGTTGTTCTTCTCATAGCCCATTATCCAAAACCTAGTCATATAGCCACATGTAGCTTTTTTCCTGGATAGTCTTGTGTCCAGATAAAAATCCAATTGTTACCATAAAAGAACGAGATTTCACAGAACAACTGCCTTTGTACCACAGGACAGGTTTCTCAATTAAAGATCACCCAAAGATCCCAAGCACAAACTAACCGAAAGTTACAACTACCAAATTTGTATCTCATAAAACTCATTTTGCTCACTGACTACGGAGGGAGAAACAGTATTTTAAGTGGCTGCTTTATAATCAGCACTTTCCTTAAAGGTTGTATCTAAACATGAATGACTAAACAAACATGAAAAACTAAAGACAAACTCAATGTAACATACAATCCATTTTACCTAGGCGTTACAATGATAAGACCTGATGGGAATAGGAAACAGTTGGTTATATGGACACCTGTTCTTCAACCTCAAGGACACTTCCATTCCCCTAACTCCTAGAATGTTCTTGCAACAGGTTTGTGATGGCTGGACCTTTCTCATTCTTCAAAAAAAAACGGCTCAATGTCACTTCCTAGGAGTAAACCTATGACATTTAAAAGAGATGCTTTCCAGGAACTCTCTAGTTCCTGAGGGCAGTAAGCTTGTTTGTCTTTTTCATCACTGTGTCTTGGAGATCTAGAATAATATTTGGCACTTGCCAAGAATCCATTAATATTTGCTGAACAAATGAACAAAGATATGAATGAAGGAGTTCCCATAGAGAAAATCCCATTGCAATGCAGATGGGTGTGACCACAAAGATATTCTTTCCAATTCCAGTTAGCCTCTCAATGGTAATCCTTTTTATCCAACTTCAGTCACATTTCTCTTCTAGTCCTCTCAGCAGCAATTCCAAACCATTTTTTCCTCTTTGAATCCCCCAGACTAAAAATACACATACACACACACATACACACACACACACACACACACACACACACACACACACACACACAGAAATCAACAATCCTGAACCAGCTCATCTTCCCATTCTGGATCATTCAAATATAGCCCTATCTATGGTCATTTCCCAACAAACTGCCCTTACATCCTCCAGTCCTCAAGCTCCTGCCTTCTCTCTGTCCCTCACAACCAAGCTTCTCAAAGTAGCTCAGAATCAACATCTCTCCTTCCTTACCTCTCATTAACTCATTGCCTGTGGAGACTATTATGCTTTTTTTTTTTTTTTAAACTGTTTATTTGGCTGTTTCAGATCTTAGTTGAGGCATGTGAGATATTTGTTGCTGCATGTGGGATCTTTTGTTGCGGCTCATGGGCTTAGTTGTCCCACAGCATGTGGGATCTTAGTTCCCCAACCAGGGATTGAACCCATGTTTCCTGCTCTGAAAGGCATATTCAGACCATCAAGGACATCTAGGCTGTTCTAACTCAAGCCTTCTGCAGCAACCAATCACCACTGGGTACCAGGGTTTCCAAACTGCCCTAATATTACTAGACCTCTTGAGTATTAGTCACTCTATTTTCCCTTGACTTCCATGGTCACTCTGCCCTCATTTCTCTTTTCTTTTGACTTTTTCTTTTCAGCCTCCTTTGCTGACTCTTTCCTCTGTCCACTCAGTCATACTGGTATTACCCAAGGTCTTACTCTCAGCCCTGTTCTGTTCTTGTTGCTGTTGTTCAGTAGCTAAGTTGTGTCCAACTCATTGTGACCCCATGGACTGCAGCATACCAGGCTTCCCTGTCCTACACTATCTCCTGGAGTTTGCTCAAATTCATGTCCATTGAGTCTGTGATGCTATCTAACTATCTCATCCTCTGCTGCCCACTTCTCCCTTTGCCTTCAGTCTTCCCCAGCATCAGGGTCTTTTCCAGTGAGTTGGCTCTTTTCATCAGGTGGGCAAAGTATTGGAACTTCAGCATCAGTCCTTCCAGTGAATATTCAAGGTTGATTTCCTTTAGAATTGACTGGTTTGATCTCCTTGCTGTCCAAGGAACTCTCAAGAGTATTCTCCAACACCACATCTTGAAAGCATCAATTCTTCAGCACTCAGCCTTCTTTACTGTCCAACTCTCACATCTGTACATGACTACTGGAAAAACCATAACTTTTACTATATGGACCACTTGTTGGCAAAGTGATGTCACTGCTTTTTAATATGCTGTCTAGGTTTGTCATAGCCTTACTTCCAAGAAGCAACAGTCTTTTAATTTCATGGCTGCAGTCACCATCTGTGATTTTGGAGCCCCCCCAAAATAAAGTGTCAGTTTCCATTGTTTCCCCATCTATTTGCTGTGAAGTGATGGAACCAGATGCCATTTTTTTAATGTTGATTTTCAAACCAAGTTGATTTTGAATGTTGAGTTTCAAGTCAACTTTTTCACTCTCCTCTTTCACCTTCATCAAGAGATTCTTAAGTTCTTCACTCTCTGCCATAATTTTGGTGTTCTCTGCATATCTGAGGTTGTTGATATTTCTCCTGGAAAACTTGATTCCAGTTTGTGAGTCCTACAGCCTGGCATTTCTCATGATGTACTCTGCATATAAGTTAAATAAGCTGGTGACAAGCATTGTTGTACTTCTTTCCCAATTTGGAACCAGTCTGTTGCTCCATGTAAGGTTCTGTCACTTCTTGACCCATCAGGAGACAAGTAAGGTGGCCTGGTATTCCCATCTCTTTAAGAATTTTTCATAGTTTGTTGTGATCCACACAGTCAAAGGCTTTAGTGTAGTCAGTGAAGCAGATATTTTTCTGGAATTCTCTAGCTTTCTCTATGATGCAACAAATGCTGGCAATTTGATCTCTGGTTCCTCTGCCTTTTCTAAGCTCAGCTTGTACATCTGGAAATTCTCTGTTCACATACTGCTGAAGCCTAGCTTGAAGGATTGTGAGCACTACCTTGCTAGCATGTGAAATGAACTGCTCTGTTCTTATTCTACATGAAATAAGTGGAAATGGAATCTTTTCCACTACCATGCTTTAGCAACCATATGTCTTCTAACAACTCCTAAATATCTCTTGTTTGTGAGTTTCAGACATATCTGTCTAACTATCAAGAAAGGGATATGTTGGGACTTCCCTGGCAGTTCAGTGGTTAAGACTCTGCCTTCTACTTCAGGAAGTGCAAGTTCAATCCCTGGTTGCAGGATGTGGCCAAAAATTTGAAAAGAAAAAGGAGACATGTATATAACTGTCTAGTTCACATCTGCACTTGGATATCCTATGGTCACTCAGACATGTCTGACTCTTTGCAACCCCATGAACTGTAGCCCGCAAGGCTCCTCTGTCCGTGGGGGTTCTCCAGGCAAGAATACTGGAGTGGGTTGACATGCCTTCCTCCAGGAGATCTTCCCAACTCAGAGATCGAACCCAGGTCTCCCGCATTGCAGGTGGATTCTGTACCATCTGAGTCACCAGAGAAGCCCCATAGGATATCCAGGTGCAGATGTGAACTTCATATGGATATCCTTCAAATTCAACATGTCCTTAACTCGTTACCTAATATCCCTATTCTACCCTCAACTTGTATTCTTTCTTCTTTATTTCTATTTTGACTAATTAGCTCACCATCTCACCAGGTGCCCAAATCAGAAAACTTTGTCTTCTTAGTGTTTCCATCACACATCAGCTGTCCTTTATGCTTTTATTCTTCAATGCCATTTTCCCACTCTGCTACCATTATCCTGTTTACGTTTCCATATCCAGGGTTAGTAAAGTTACCAAAAGGAGTGAGGGAGAAGAATTTTATCCTTTTGATAATCAGCTCTTAAAGATATTCATTCATTCAAAGATACTTATTTAGCACTTAATATATATGAGAAATAGACATGATTTACTTAAATTATCACCTCTTTCGTAAATGAATACTTTTCTTCTTAATGACTGTCTGTGGCAACCATTTGTAAATAGTCTGTAAAAATCCAAACACAAGGCCTTCACTACTGTTCACCATTTTACAGCAAGGTTAGGGACACAGCCAGCAATCAGAAACCATTCACAGAAATGTTCAGCAAAAATCCTGACTTTACAACTTGCACATTGTAATGTTTAATTAGAAAGGAGATCTTGAAGTATACCTGATCCTGTGAAGTAATTCTGTCCACAAAATGGGCAAAAGGAGAGATTTCTCATTTTGTTCACCAACCCATAATTTGGTAGGAGGGGTTTGGGCTATTTTAATTAATCGTTGCAAATTAAATATTTCAACAACTTGAAATGAGCCCTTAAAAGAATGAAAAAAATATACACAGCTCCCCTCTGCTAAAACTGCAGTGGGTGACAGAATTCCTACTGTCTAATCTATAAAAATAAAACCCGAGTTTTCAGCTAATTCCGTTTTTTCAAACACACACAAAAAAACAGTACCACCCCAGTTAGATGCTTTAACATGCACGTTGATTTCCACTCACAGCTGTGGCAATTAGAAAGTGTACTTAATAGAGTGTCATGTTAATTGTTTTCGGAGTTAACCGATTTCTCCATTTAATTGTCAATTGATTAACCTATTGAAATGTTAAGTGACTCAGTTTCCTTCCAGAGTAAACAGCAGCAGCATATGGTAGCTTCATCAGCCCAAGGCAGCACTCATTTGCTTGGATTCAATGTGCTGGTATTTTTCTACACCTCCCTGAGCTTTTAATTAGATGAGGCAATGTTACATGTATTTGTCTGCTGGAAAGGTTATCAGTGCCATGACTGACCTGCGGAGGCAAGGTTGAGTCTAGCAGCTTTAATAGAAATGGTTTTCAGCTATGACTGTTGTACTTGATTTCATTGTGATGGTAATTAACTCAAGACTGCTTTCCCTAGCTTGTGTGTGTGTGTGTGTGTGTGTGTGTGTGTGTGTGCTCGTGCGTGTTTCCCTGTAGCTCTAACTATGCCATGAGATGATTCCTCTGTCATATATATGCACTTATTAAGCACTCATTGGATTCTAATAAGCAAATAGTCAACAATTTCTTTAGGCTAATACCACAGTAGTCAAATTGTGATGCCATTAAATCAGTACGATGTTCCTTGCCTGCAGCACATTTTACAAAGAAAAAAGCCAGTTCCCTTTGGTAGAATTTCATTCCTTTATTTTCACGGTGTTTCATTCCAGCAGATCTTTACAACTGTAAAGTAAAAATGATTTTACAGTATTCAATTTAAGCACATATAAGCCTACACAGGATTGAAAAAGAGACAGCCTTGAATTTGGAAGCCTATTTCCAATGTTCCCGCTAAAGATTACTGTGTTTTAGTGACCAAATTAGTATGAGGTCCTGGTGGTGAGCTAGCAATTCAATCTTCTCATCTCTTGCACACTGTTTTCTGACTCTGGGTGCGTGTTACTTGTGTTACTTGTGTTTTTACTGTACCACGCTATTGTTTAATTACGAGCCAATCCACAACTGAGCCAGCATTATCATCCTTGATAATGTTGGTAGCAGCAACTGAGACAAAATGATTACAAACCTATGTTGTGTTCAATAGTTCTTTAGAGGATTTCTCTCTTAATAGTGCTGGCTCATTCATGTTTGATTCAGCACATTTGTTCTTAAAAAAAGGCATAGCTTAGAAGAGTTTCAGGGTGGGTTAATAACTCAACTGAAAATGGCTGCTTGTATTGTAAAAGCTTGTTCCTGCAGTTGCTTGGGGCTTTCTTCAGTTTTGCCGCTCTGCAGCTTCAGCCCAGTTGGTAAACAGCTTAAGTCCAGACATCTTTTCATTCTCGGAGCAGCGGATTGAAATAAAAATGCATATAAGTGGCGACTGACTGGCGCTGGCCTAACAATAGCCTGTAACATTATGCAAGGGTATTTACATAGGAATAAGGCCTTACTGAAGGAGATGGGGCAATTAATGGTGTGGGCCACACATATAAGGAAAGTTTGTCCGATGCTTTCCTCAATAAAGATCTTTTGTAAAGTGCTATGGAAACTCATGGAGGCCCCAAAGAGATTAAGGGGAGGACTTTTCTGAAACTTAAAAAAAATACATATATATATGTATATATTTTGGGGAACTTTCTTTCAATTACGTTATATATACATTTATATGTAAATTGAAAGTTTTAAAAAGCCAAATTATAAATGTACAGAAAAGAATATGAATTCTTTGCTTTGTTTTAACCATTTTGAGTGTTTCTCCAACCTTGGAAAAGAAGGCAGTTGCACTTTTTTTTTTCCAGTTTCTCTCTTCCTTTTCGTTTCTTTCTTTTCTGCATGATATTTATTGAGTAGAAAATTGTTCTGAGATACACAAATTTCTTAGTTATCTTGTTTCTCTGTGTGTTTGAAATTGAAGCCATCATCTTTGAAATATTTGAAAAGTTTTCCTTAATGCTTATTTCCAGTAATGTTGAAGCAAAGGGAGGAAAAACTACCCGGTGGCCAGGCCTAAGGGGAAAATCCTCATGATTTTCAGGAGTGTCAGGCAGCTTGGCAGTCACAGTGAAAGTGAACAGCCACAGAAACTGGGAGGGACCAGAAAGAAAATGCAAGGGGTGTGTCATAGGAGGATATGAAAATCTTAATGCAAACCTCGTTCTTTTTTAGGATATATGTCATGAGAATAAATATCTTGTCAGTCCAGATAAAAATTAAAGTCAAATGCTTAAATTATTTTTGTCCCAAAACTGTCCCAATATATTGTCATTGATTTTGGAAGTGGGAAGTCCTCCTTACCCCCTCCCCCACCCCTAGCCCACCAACCCCAGCAGTAAAAGACAAATCGGGTGGCTCCATCACAGGTTTTCATGCTTATCAGAGGCTCACCATCTGCCTCTGCTCTTAGCCAGATAGTATTACCGTTGTTATTATTACTTTGGATCAGAATACTTTTAATAAAGTATCATCAGCATTCTAAAAATAAGAGTCAGAAAAAGAATCTAAGACTTCTTTGCAGGTTTTAGGGCCAGTTTAAGCATTTACTATCTATTTTAAGCAAAATACATTCTTTTTTCCATTTTTCTTTTTTGATGTTTCATCTCATTCAAAGGACATTTTCTAAGAAAGCAGAACTTTGGCAGGGAGTACTCAAATTCAGATTGCACTTGCTAGTCAACCTGTTCCTACTTCCAAAGTTGCTTTTTAATCCCATTTTCTCATTTATAGTTGGTTCATGAAATTCATGCCTATATAGGATAAGTGGAATAAAATCTTAACGTGATAATGCATAAGCTTTAGGTGCCTCTGTGTGTGTGGCATACGGAGAAAGCAATTTCAGCTGCAGCCCTGTCAAACAGGCAGAAATCAATGCCTCATTCAGGACTATTGATCAGTACTAAATTAATTAGACTCCAAGGCTTATGGCAGTTGATAAGACAACTTGTTAATTTAGTCAATGATAGTGTTTTCCCTAAAGCAGCAAATACCCTCTTCTTTAGAAAAGGCATTTCTATATTTACTGCCAGTTTGTCTTTTATTTACTTTTTATTCTTTTCATCTTTATATTCTTTTTCTGGGAAGGGAGTCTGTAGAGGTACAAGGGTGGGATCAGGGGAGATCAACAGGCAACGGAGTGCTGTAAAAATACATATGATGAGGAATCAGTCTGGAATTTCAGTAACCCACTGCTACTTCTGTTTCTAGCCTAATGTTGTAATTTCAAGATGAAAAGAATGCAGCCAGATTGTAACTGTAGACCTGGATTTCCTATGGGGCTTTGGCTATGTAAGGCCTCTCCAGCCCCACAAGGATGTTCATTTGGAAGGGGGTTACTTCCTAAACCTGCATTTAGAATAGACTAATACAGATCACTTTTGCTTTTCATTTAAACCTGCAACAGTGATGGTCATAGTCAATAACAAAGACATGGGCCCTGTCGGATATGGAAACTGTGAATGGAATGAAGGTATCCCAGAATGCCCTGAACATGGGGCAGTACTTCCTGCTGACTTGGAAGGACAAAAGGACAAAGGGAGTGTAGGGGTCCCACCAACAGCTCTTGGAGGCAACAGCCTGCTATCAGCAGCACTCCAACCCTCTGAGAATGCTAATAAGCTAGTGAAGAGCTCAGCTTTCTTGCCATAATTCTATAGTGTGGTTGAGGACCCCATAGTGCTCACTAAATAAAGACAACTAATTGAGAATTTTTTGCACATTTTGCCCAGGGGACTTGTTGTTCATTCGATTCTTTGGGGAGAAAGTACCCCTACTGACAAGAGGAACTGATTGTTTTGGCAGCCTCATGTTACTCTTCCCCAGGTCTAAGACTGACTTCGAAGTATGACAAAAATGTTTAATTTTGATTTTTGTTTAATTATGTTGCTGGGAATTATTTTAGATCTCAAAGAATAGGCATTCCAGCGTTCATCTAAAAAAATCCTGGCAGAGTATTTTGAATTAAAGCCCTGTTTTTTCTTTTTCTTTCTTTCTTTTTTTTTTCTCTTAAATTGTATTTTCTGTGGTGAGGCCTACATTTTTGTGTCTGCAGGTGACACGTTGATTGAAACTAAAATTAATAAATCAGCTGAAAAGCTCACACCTACAGCTCACAGCAGGGCCTGGAAAACACGTTTATAAAGGGAGCTTTATGCCCTCATATAAAGAAGGAATAAATTACAGAAGCACTTGTTGCCCTGGGACTTGATTTTGCTTTGCAGTCTGGTATCTTATTTTTGGAGGCTTATTATTAATCAACAGGTTGCTTTAGCAGGTGACTTTGCTATTAATCTCTTACTTGACCATTATAGTATATTAATGAGGAGGCTTGTAGATGTGGCTCTATCTTCTGACCAAGGAATTAGTTTAAAAGGTACACTTTTTCCTCAATGGCTTGCAGTCAGCCACGTTGAGGACCAAATGCAAAGTAGCATTTTATACAGCTTGTGTAGTATTAAGGAGTGTTTTACTAACATCTGTGTCTTACTGTGCTTTTCTTCTCTCCTACACTTATTCCTTTACCATGGTGGGCAATTATGGAACTTACTAGTCTCTGTTCATTTTTTTAATAAAATAAAATTATATATAAATAACAAAATGATATCCTTTCTTATTAATGTGCACCCTCATTTTAATTAAACAGTGTCGATGTTCTTTGGAGGTGTGTTCAGAATTAAAATGTATGATTTGGGAAGGCAAGAGGTTCAACATTTCTCACCAGACCCTAGATTAATAAATGTCATTACAAGTGCAGGAATTTAACCATCGCATTTCCCTTTAGAGTCTGGGGTAATTGGAAATGTTTAAGCTTGACAAAAGAAGGAAGTAAATATACCTATGGGGGTAGTTTAGAAATAAAAGAAGAACTGAGGATTTAAGTCTTAAATTTGTTATTATAAGGATTTCCAAAGCACATAATGGTGCAAAACAGCCTAGACAACACCACATATGGGAAGAACCGCTTTGTTGCAATCTGCAGATATTTCAAAGGACATCCTTTGCCATAGCATTATTCTTATTATTGTTCATTTCCTTTCAGATCTTCAGGACAATCTGGTCCACACCTCAAGGATGCGTGCTATCTTTTTTTTTTTAACCTAAGACATGTCAAGCTTGTGTTTTTCTTATTTTTAGCTTTAAACTTTTTAAATTTTATTTACTAATTTTATTTTTGGCTGTACTGGGTCTTCAGTGCTTTTGTGTGGGCTTTCTATAGCTGTGGTTGAGTGGAGGCTGTTCTTCATGGTAGTGCGCAGGCTTCTCATTGCAGTGGCTTTTCTAGTTGTGGAGCACAGGCTCTAGATGAGTGGGCTCAGGAGCTGTGGTGCATGGACTTAGTTGCTAGGGCATGTGGAACCTTCCCAGACCCGTCATCAAGCCCACGTCCCCTGCATTCGCAGGCAGATGCTCATCCACTACACCACCAGGGAAGTCCTTTTTTAGCTTTCTAAAATGACAAGTTTCGGTCAACTGAGGCACATCTGATGTTGCAGACTAAGTCCTGAGGTACCTCCATTCTGTAGGTTAAAGTCAACATTGTAATCTGTTTCAGTAAGATATTCTCTGATTAGATTTTAGAAGGGGAGGAAGAAAGATGGAGGTATTAGTAGAAAAGTTGAAAGCTAATCATGGGAATACATTTGATTAGAGCATTCAATAGGTTGAACATTAATACAGCCATTAGATTTGACATTATGAAATGCTTGTCTATAAAAATGCACACTAAAAAGAAAGTCATCAGACATATTCTACTGCTATAGTAATACATGGACTGGTTCTAAATTGGAAAAGTAGTATGTCAGGACTGTATATTGTCACCTGCTTATTTAACTTATATACAGAGTACCTCATGCAAAATGCCGGGCTGGATGAAGCACAAGGTGGAATCAGGATTGCCGGGAGAAATATCAATAACCTCAGATATGCAGATGACACCACCCTTATGGCAGAAAGCGAAGAAGAACTAAAGAGCCTCTTGATGAAAGTGAAAGAGGAGCGTGAAAAAGCTGGCTTAAAACTCAACATTCAGAAAACTAAAATCATGGCATCCAGTCCCATCGCTTCATGGCAAATAGATGGGAAACAATGGAAACAGTGAGAAAATTTACATTTTGGGGCTCCAAAATCACTGCAGATGGTGACTGCAGCCATGAAATTAAAACACACTTGCTCCTTGGAAGAAAAGCTATGACCAACCTAGACAGCATATTAAAAAGCAGACATGACTTTGCTAACAAATGTCCTTCTAGTCAAAGCTATGGTTTTTCCAGTAGTCATGTATGAATGTGAGAGTTGGACCATAAAGAAAGCTGAGTGCCGAAGAATTGATGCTTTTGAACTGTGGTGTTGGAGAAGACTCTTGAGAGTCCCTTGGACTGCAAGGAGATCCAACCAGTCCATCCTAAAGGAAATCAGTCCTGAATATTCATTGGAATGACTGATGCTGAAGCTGGAACTCCAATCCTTTGGCCACCTGATTCGAAGAACTGACTCACTGGAAAAGACCCTGAAGCTGGGAAAGATTGAAGGCAAGAGGAGAAGAGGACGACAGAGGATGAGATGGTTGGATGGTATCACTGACTCAATGGGCATGAGTTTGAGCAAGCTCCAGGAGTTGGTGATGGAACAGGGAAGCCTGGCATGCTGAAGTCCATGGGGTCGCAAAGAGTTGGACACAACTGAGCGACTGAACTGAAATGAATAGTAATATTAAGCTACTTTCTTGGATGGAAAACAACTGGAAATAATGCTATCCTCTTCAAAGTGTTACCCAAGACACCAGCTTATTAGTTCACTGGAATGACACTACTTAGCTGACCATTTTATAAGAAGCTCGGGAACTTGATCTGCTCCAGATCAATACTGTTACCTGGAATTTGGATCCTCATTCTAGATTTTTTGTTCAGGACAATAAACCAGGGAGAACTTTGGTAAGGATGACCCCAACCTGCCTCCAACAACCACTAAAATTAAAAATAGTTGATTCTGACTTATCTTTTAAAACCCAGGAAGAAAAAAAATTCTGTTCTACGCTAGATAGAAACAAATCTTAGACTCTAGTGATCCAAAATCAACTGCTTTAGATTCTTACATATCTTGGAATAGTTGTGTGGGGGTAGGCAGTGGGGGAAGGGTATTGTAAGTGAGGAAAAGAAGGAAATTAAACTCATAGTAAAAGAAATAAAGGAAGTGGCTGGAGTATTCTACATTAGTCAGGACAATTTTATAACTGTAGTACAAATTTCTAGAAAAGCAAGGTCCATCTATATCCCCAAGTGCAGCAGAGCGGCAGGTCTAGTGTGCGTTTATAAAGAAGGACAGTCACTATTGGAGAACTTTCCCCTCCCCCGGTTTTCCCTCAAGTACATCCAGCTAGGGGGGTTTTCAGTCCTTTTTGTCTTTTTACAATTTAGCAAGATCAGACACATTTCTGCAATGCATATGCAGATTTCACCTCTTGTTACTTTCTCTAATGAGCGTTCACTTAATCAATTTGACAGAAGCCTTTATCCCCCTCCCCTTTTTCCCTGCTTCACTTTCACTAAGAAAGTTTTCAGAAAAAAAAAAGAGTTAACAGATTCAAGGGGGCATTAGAAATGTGAAAGGGTAGCCGATCAAGATGGGGTGGATGAAGGCTTTTCAATGGCCCTGCTCTCCGGCCAGTCCTGAAAACAGGAAGCAGGTCTGCCAGCCTCATAAGAAAGCAGGTATTTTAATAGCTGACAGGAAATGATTTTCCTTTTCTCTTCAAAAATCGAAAAGAATTGTTATTTAACACAACATTTAAGCATAGTACTTTCTCATCGTCCATTGCCCCCATTCAGCCCAAAGCACCTTAAAAAATATTTATGCAAGAGATAATCTTGTGGGACTTCCTGGGTGGTCCAGTGGTTAAGAATCCAATGCAGGGGATGCAGGTTCGAAGGTTCACTCGTGGTCAGGGAACTAAGATCCTACATGCCTCAGGGCAACTAAGCATGAGCATCAAAACTGACTGGTGCTGCTGCTGCTGCTGCTAAGTCGCTTCAGTCGTGTCCGACTCTGTGCGACCCCATAGACGGCAGCCCACCAGGCTCCGCCATCCCTGGGATTCTCCAGGCAGGAATACTGGAGTGGGTTGCCATTTCCTTCTCCAGTGCATGAAAGGGAAAAGTGAAAGTGAAGTTGCTCAGTCGTGTCCGACTCTTAGCAACCCCGTGGACTGTAGCCTACCAGGCTCCTCCGTCCATGGGATTTTCCAGGCAAGAGTACTGGAGTGGGGTGCCATTGCCTTCTCTGAAGACTGGTGCAGCCAAAACCAAATATTTTTCTTAAGAGAAAGACAATCTTGCCATAAGACAAGAGAAACCAATCCACACTGGCACTCTCCCATCAAATTTCCCAGGCACCTAAATCTCACGACCTGAGCTGGGAGTGGGGAGTGCAGGGGCAAAGACCTGGTAAGTTTCAATCTAATATAGTTCAATCTTCCCAGGGAATGGGTGATGAGACCAAAATGTCAGGAGTTTTCAATCATATTCTCAACACCAAATTGAATCTGCTACTGAGCAATGGAAGCAGATCCTCAAAAAAATACATAAATAAAATAAAAAATTAAGTTAGAAAATTAAATAAGTAAATAAAGTGAGTTCCAGTCCCACCCTCTTTGCCTGCAGGCAGCCAAAGCCCTGGTACAGCATCTGAGAAGTCTGCTTTACTTCTCTTTGGTCATTTTCTCCTTCTTCCAATTCCCTCTTCCTCCAGCAGAATCAGGTCCCTAATCTTGGCCAGTTTTATAACTCATCCGTTTGACTCCTTTTCACTTTACCAGGGCCAGAAAAATCAAACTGAGGAGAGGGGACGGGAGGGGAGGGGAAGCCCCCTCAACCCCTCCCTACCCGTTCTCTGCTTAGTAGATCTAGTTTTGCCTTTCTGCAAACTCAGTTCCTTTGTTCTCTACACCATTAAGTCCTACCAAAAGCCACCTGTTCACCTTTTACATTCAAACTGAATAGAAAACTTAGTCTCGTCTTTATCTAGCAGGTCTGTTAGGTCACTGACAAATCTTTCCTCTCCTGATCTTTCTGATTAGAGGTGGGAATGTACACAAGTGGCTGCCTACCTTCTCTAACTTGAGCACCTGTTCTACTCCGCAGGCTGAATCTGTTCTCACCAAGGAGAGTCTCCAGCTGGGAGTCCCCGAGGTCTGTGAATGAGCAATACTTCGAAGCCTGGCTTCAGCCAGAATGTCTTGAATTCTAAGAGCTGCACTGACATTTTCAAGAAGCTGAACTGAGCAGATCCACAACTGAAGAATCTGCATTATATTATCTGAACTCTGTTTCTTGTTAGAAAAGCAGAATGGCAGGCCTCATCCCCAGACCTATTGAACAAGAATCTGCATTTTAACAAGATCCCCCAAGTGATTCATATGCACATTTCTTTAATTACCTGAGAATCTTTGAGAAAGTAGAGATATAGAGTACTCTTATGGATTCTATTAGTTTTCTGTCTTCTAATCACATTCTTTTTCAAATTGTGGTGTTGGAGAAGACCCTTGAGAGTCCCTTGGACACCAAGGAGATCAAACCAATCAATCCTAAAGGCAATCAGTCCTGAATATTCATTGGAAGGACTGATGCTGAAGCTCTGATACTTTGGCCACCTGATGCAAAGAACTGACTTATTGGAAATGACCCTGATGCTGGGAAAGATTGAAGGCGGGAGGAGATGGGGACAACAGAGGATGAGAAGGTTGAATGGCATCACTGACTCGATGGACATGAGTTTGAGCAAGCTCCGGGGGTTGGTGATGGACAGACTGCAGTCCATGGGGTTGCAAAGAGTCGGACAAGAATGAGAATTGAAGAACAACAATAATCACAATCCCTAGTGAGTTAGGGAGGATGTGAAGTTTGGGTCTGAAGGGAAAGAGAACAGTGGGAATCAGCAGTTATTCTATTATTGCTAACCTGGTTTTTTAATATGCTGATTTTTAAAAATCTTGGCACACATACTATTAAAAATATACGCTGTCAGGTTCCTATTCCTTCTGGGAATAATTTGGAATTTTGTCTAATGCTCCTCTTCTTTGTTTTATGGAAGCATCCTGAAATGTATTCTACTGTGTTAGTCTTTTGTGTTTAGTGGAATGGTAGTTTAACCTTGATTTTTAGGTTCACTTAAAATTGGTTTCTATGCAAACTTCATTCTAGAAAATGTTATGGTTTTCCAGAGTTTCTAGGGGAACTTCCTGGAGGAGTGTTCCCAGCCCTTTCAAAGTTTAGATATTCTTGTCCAGCACCTGAGTGTGCCACCAGCCCTGGGGCAGAAGTGCAGTGAGCAAGGAAAGTTAAGTAGAAAAGCAAGGCCCTGAGGACAGCAACTGGGATTTACAAAGCTGGTTCTGCCATAAGGGATAACTTTGACCTTTGGCAAGTGATTTAACATTTTTTCAGATACTGTTCTGTGAAAAGGAGATAATAATTGGAAGGATTGTTGATTTGAGAAAAGAGGTAAATTTTCAAAATAGCTTACAGCCAGCAAATTTGGAAAACTCAGCAGTGGCCACAGGACTGGAAAAGGTCAGTTTTCATTCCAATCCCAAAGAAAGGCAATGCCAAAGAATGTTCAAACTACTGCACAACTGTACTCATCTCACATGCTAGCAAAGTAATGCTCAAAATTTTCCAAGCGAGGCTTCAACAGTATGTGAACTGAGAACTTTCAGATGTTCAAGCTGGATTTAGAAAAGGCAGAGGAACCAAAGATCAAATTGCCAGCATCCATTGGATCATATAAAAAGCAAGAGAATTCCAGAAAAACATCTACTTCTGCTTTATTGACGACACCAAAGTCTTTGACTGTGTGGATCACAACAAACTGTGGAAAATTCTTCAAGAGATGGGAATACCAGATCACCTGACCTGCCTCCTAAGAAATCTGTATACAGGTCAAGAAGCAACAGTTAGAACCAGACATGGAACAACAGACTGGTTCCAAACTGGGAAAGGAATTAGTCAAGGCTGTATTTGTGGCTCAGTTAGTAAAGAATCTGCCCGCAAAGTGGGAGACCTGGGTTCCACCCATGGGTTGGGTAGATCCCCTGGAGAAGGGAAAGGCTAACCACTCTAGTATTCTGGCCTTGAGAATTCCGTGGACTGTATAGTCCATGGGGTCCCAAAGAGGTAGACACAACTGAGCAACTTTCACTTTCAAGGCTGTATATTGTCACCCTGCTTATTTAACTTACATGCAGAGGACATCATGTGAAATGCTGGGCTGGATGAAGCACAAGGTGGAATCAACATTGCTGGGAGAAATATCAGTAACCTCAGATACACAGATGATACCACCCTTATGGCAGAAAGGGAAAGAACTAAAGAACCTCTTGATGAAAATGAAAGAAGAGAGTGAAAAAATTAGCTTAAAACTCAACATTCAAAAATGAACATTATGGCATCTGGGCCTATCACTTCATGGCAAATAGATGGGGAAACAATGACAAACTTTATTTTCTTGGGCTCCAAAATCACTGCAGATGTTGACTACAGCCATGAAATTAAAAGACTCTTGTTCCTTGGAAGAAAAACTATGAGCAGCCTAGGCAGTATATTAAAAAACAGAGACAATACTTTGCCGACAAAGGTCCGTCTAGTCAAAGCTATGGTTTTTCCAGTAGTCATGTATGGATGTGAGAGTTGGACCATAAGAAAGCTGAGCACCGAAGAATTGATGCTTTTGACCTGTGGTATTGGAGAAAACTCTTGAGAGTCCCTTGGATAGCAAGGAGATCAAACCAGTCAATCCTAAAGGAAATCAGTCTTGAAGATTCATTCGAAGGACTGATGCTGAAGCTGAAACTCCAATCCTTTGGCCACCTGATGCAAAGAACTGACTCATTGGAAAAGACCCTGAAGCTGGGAAAGATTGAAGGCAGGAGGAGAAGGGGACAACAGAGGATGAGATGGCTTGAAGGAATCACCAACTAGATGGACTGAGTTTGACCAAGCTCTGGGAGTTGGTGATGGACAGGGAAGCCTGGTGTGCTGCAGTCTGTGAGGTTGCAAAAAGTTGAACACAACTGAGCAACCGAACTGAACTGAACTGAAAGTATGAAGTTGGTATATGGGATGGGGGTTGTCCCTTCCTCTTAAACTTTCTTATCTAGGCCTCAGAAGAGCTAGTCAGCAAGGAGATTAGCTGTCTCACCCTTAAAGCAAAGCTCCTCCAACTTGGAAACAAGGAGTTTAAAGGTAGATGAGAATCCATGCGCCTTGGCTTAATGATTATAAATAGTCTCCACTTGCTACACATCTACAATGTGGTTATGACATTTGGCAAGTGCTGTAACCTTCCTGAACCATTCACCCCACTCTGTGGAATGGAGATTATAGTGCCTAATAGAATTGTTGAGGTTGCTTTTGCATTCATTATCTCGTAGAATCCTCCCAATGACAGTGAAATAGGCCTTATTTAGCCCTGTTTTATAGGTGAGGACACTGAAGTTCAGAGATGTCAAGTAATTCACTTAGGGCCATACAACTAATAAATGACAGCCGGGTTTAAGCCTGAATCTCTCTAATCCAAAATTTATGTGCTCTCCATTGTACCTCCTACACCTTAGGGACACTGATAAGTAAAAGAGAAAGCAGATAATGGTAAACACTTTAGTATTTCTGATCTCTAAGAACATTTCAGTTCACATTCCAGGAAGGGAGTGATTTTCAAACTTCTTAATTTATCTTTTTTAATCTGCAAAAAAGTCAGCAACTAGCTAAGAGAGGAGAAACCCTCCCCCTACAAGGTGTCAATTGTGGCTGGTAACAAGCAATTCTTTCACCTCTGGAAGGACAATCAAGTTGGATGTTTAGACCTGAGAAGCAGCAAGATTTGGTTCTTTACTCTGCCTTTGAATAGAGTCAGAGCTTCTGGCTTCAGGGAGGGACAATCTCTAGCAAAGGTCCTCGTGTTTGGGAGCAGGTGGTGCTCAGAATAATGAGGATGTTATGAACCAAGGTGAATTGTCTCCAAACTTACATCCTCATTCAGGAGAAGGTGAATCACCCTAATTCAGTAGGAAGAGACTTAGGAATGATGAGAAATCAAAGTTCATCATTTGGGGACCAGTTGATGAGGGGAGAGGCAGAGAAAATGGGTGGAGAACAGGAAGAAAAAGGGGGATTTAAACAAGAGAAAACAAGGGCTTGGTGCCTTTAAACAATCACTGAACATCAAACTCAGGCTTCGATGCTGATCCTGTATTATGAACTTGCTCGGGCAGCATTTGACCCCAACAGGTGGAAAATGCATTTTCTGTGCAGTTTCTTACAACATGAGGTGGGTAGCTGTGGCACGTGAGAATGCTTGTTTCTACAAATAATGTGCTCACACAGAAAAATTCTTGACAATCTAAAATGGAGTTAGACTTGATGATGAGCACACCTCGGGTGAAAGTATGTCTCTTCTCCTTTGCATTAGGGGCAGCCTCCTAGGTAACATGACCTTCCATCTAGCTAGGCTGGCACTTCAGAACCTCAGCCTCTGTTTCCCAGAACTCAGAAGTAGGGGTGTGCCTGTAGAATAATGCGAAATTAAGAACAGTCTTTGAAATCAAGATCTTTACTTGCTTTGAATTAGGGCTATCAAAGTGCCATGTTTACATAAAAAATAAGAAAAGCATTTTAATTTGATTTGCCTATAATGTAATAGTGTTATGGCTGATAGTAAGATGAGCACTTTAGTGACCTTTGATTAAAAAAGAAACATTTTTTGCTAGGGTAAGCAACTTCCTTCTTCTTTACATATAATTTTCTTCTTTTAACCATGTATTTATTGCTCAGTAAAAGTGACAGAGACACCAGATATCTGCTGTCTTAATAAAGGTAGATATAGTTTGAGTGACTGATGAAATCAAGATAGCTTTCCAAGTCAAATAGTTTGAAATTCAAAGGCCTGATATTTATAGTGAAATATGAGCATCCTCTTATTTTTATAAGCAAAAGAAATCCAAACATCCTTTTCTAATAAAGTTTTAAACATAGCAATCTCAACTCCAAGTGAAGCAGCAAAGCCATTTCTATGTTGAGGTTCTCAACACTTAAGGAATAATGTTCAGAAACAGCTTAATCTCTTGGAAGCTGAACCCTGAAAGTAAGAACATCTCAAACATAACTGTTTGGGTATTGTGTATTATTGTCAGTTTTTTGTTTGCTTGTTTGTTTTTTCACCTTCAGATTTTCTTTCTATGAGCCTGTGTCCTTGTCCCAGGAAGCCCCCTGGACTGGTAACTCTCTAATCTGTCTGCATCCTGGTTTTACTAGGAGGAGGGCACCAAGTGATAATGTACAACTTTTTTTTTTTTTTAAACATGGACAGGTTTGTTTTTGTAACTGTCAGCAATGTTTTGGCTATTTTGAGAATGTAGGACAGGGTTAAGGATTAGTACCAGCATTCTCTTTTCTGTGTATCAGAGCCGCTTAGCAGTAATTAATCAGGACATTAGGTTTCGTGCTTTTGGTTCAGGTCATTTGCCTATGAGCTGCTCGAGCCTTTCACAAAGGCATACTGCATATGTTTCTGGGTACCTTTTTGAGAGAAGATTTAAATTGGCCAGATGAATAATACTTTGTTACAAGTGTTTTGCCCTAGGCAAAAAGGTTTTCTTCATATTATCATAGCCTGAAGCTGCAATCCTCAAGCGTGATGTGACTGGTGTTATACTGTCACATGGCAATGATGTAAGAACAGGCCTCTCGGTGTCAGACAAATCTGGATTTAGGGGAATTATAGCAGATGTTGCAAAATGGCAACAGTTTAGCAAGTTCCTTTTATCCCACTGTTGGGAGGCAGGACTACTAAGTGTACCAGACAGAGAAGAATGTTTTCTTTGATCCTTTACACTCTAGGGTAGGGACTTCCCCAGTTAGAGAACATCCTTAATGATACAGTTATACAGTCACTGATGGATCAGAATACAGAATTAAGGGTTAGCTTTTTTTTTTTTTTTTTAGTGTTTGTTTTGAATGAGCTTAGTATTTGTGGTCATTTACATTACATTATAAGCTTTGGAAACCCTCTAAGGTTTTATTCTTGTGAAAGAAGCCTAATTCAGTGGACGAAACTGAAGAACAATAACAAAAACTAACCTGCATGCAAAATATTTTAACTTTGGCAACACTATCCACTCAAAGCTGCTACGTAAAGTGAAATTACATGAATTTGGAGAAACAGAAAAATAGGAAATATAGGAGTTATTTTAATTTCCATATTCTAATAACTATTAACAAGTATATTCAATCATGTTGAATAACAAGGTACACTGCATTGTCAGTGTTCATGTAAGTCTTAGTTTCTTAAAAGCAAAGCTGTTTTCAAAAGCTTTGGATTCCTCTGATCTGGATTCTTTCCCATTCCATTCTAATAAAATTAATTCATACACATGATCAAGGTGAGTAGGTAAATGACAGTGACATGGGGATGAAAATAAACATAAAATCCATTATCTGATAGAAATGATGCCAGGTTTGATTTATGGGACTGTGTTTAGCTGTGGTTTGTGTGCATTTCTAAGACTGTCTCTGAGTCTCTAGAATCTTCTTTTGGAAATGTAGTATTAAATATCACCACAGTGTCTTGTCCATGGCACTTCCTAACATGCCTGCAGAAGTCAGCCTGTGTGTGCAGGACAAGCAGACATAATTTCTCATTAGGTTAAGATTTCCAATGACTATTAAAACTCACATGCATAATGAGTTTGCTCTTTTTATGCAAATGTTTATTGATAATTTCCATTGGAGCATTAGACAGTGAAATGCGTGCTAACATTTAGACAATTTCTTTAAAAGGTTTCTATCTTTATGAAGAGTACTTTTTAAAATTTTAAAGTATTTTTATTTGCAAATTGTGATCATAGTCGGGAGCCTCTGAAATAATTAGTGTATCCTAATTTTTCAGACTGTTTTCAATTAAAACAAAGGAAAAAATGAAAATAAGGTGTGTTTAAAGAACGTCAATATAGGTAGCTATATTTTGTATATATTTTTAAAGATGTCAAAGGTAAAGACAGTCACAAGAGCAGGCCGATAGAACACTGTCAATAATGCTGCATCATCCTTAATAAAATACTATCTGTAGTTGTATTTGATTATCTTTATACTTTTCACTTATTTCACCACCGTTTGACCTAGAGAAAGGATTTGCCTATGCAACACAAAGACAGAGAATGTTGAGGAAGCCACTGGGTTTGTCATTCGAATAATAGATCTTATATAGAAATGGACTATGATTACATATATTGCTGTCCCTTTAGTAAGATAAAATGTGTTCTCAAAATAAATGTGCTGGAAGTCAATGTAAAATGTACATTTTAAAAATTTCAAAATCATATATTATTTAAATATAAGACTCAGTGTCCTACTGAGATCTTTAAAAATGGGAATTTCCTTAAAAGCAGCTTAGCTCTAACTTTGAATATGAGATTATACGATAAAATGCACACGTTTATTGAGCATCATTCATCCAAACCCCCGAATGAATCCTTTCCTATGATTTAAATCAACCTCTCAGTCATCCAAAGCCAGATCAGCAACACATTTTATATTTGGTTACAAAGACAGCCACAATGATTAAGTATGGCACTACGTTTATTGGTGTTTCTGTAGACTTTCGAAGGGGGAAAAAATGAAAGTGGCTTTGTGAAACCTGCTGTGTTGAAACCAAAAAAAGGTCTTTGTCTTAGCTTCCTTTTTTCCCCCTGATGTGTCTGTCCCAGATATCTCAAAATGCAAAAAATGCATATCTTTCTCAGAAATCCCAACACAACTCTCAAACATTCTGGCAGCAGTGATTCCCACACATACGTAGCTCAGCTCAACCTAAGAATAATGTGGAAGAGTTTGCAGCACGGTGGTAGCATCTGTTGTTTCACTGTTCAATAATTCACAGTTAGCCAAAGTAGGAAAGGCAAACAATCCTTTTTCATATTTGCATACTTGGAATTTGGCTTTTTGATTCATGATTGTTCCAATTAGCTTTGAAAATTCACATTTCTGTCTAGTTGCATGTTTTGCTTGAGTGAGCTCAAATTATGCTCTTGACTCAAAAATTATTACAAGTGTAAATACTTTGGAGATATAAGTGCCTGCCACTGATTTGGGGGTGTTTGTTTTATTGATTTTCATCTGGCGAGTTTAAAATATAAGCAAACTTTTCATTGAAGGTTTGGGGCATTTGTTTGAACACTCCTGGAGTAATTGGAAATGCAACAATTGTTTAAAAAGTGGCATTGTCCATGAAAAGATTTAGTGAGGGATGAAGAAATTTCTTGAACCTAAAGACCTAATCTGGTGATCCAATTCTCCCCACTGTGTCCATTCCCGTGAAACTCCATTTACTTGCCCCTATCCATCACCAGCTCCCCGCATCCTACCTAGCCAATCCTCTAGGTTTCCCACATTGTCTCCTCTTTTGTCTTTTCAGTCTAAACAGAAGAACAACAGATAGGGTTCTGAAGGGCAGGGAGCATCAGGAGCTGCAGGAGAATGGCTGAGATGAGGGTCAGAGTCCTGCCCCTACTGCCAACAGTTACTAGGGTTTGTGCTGCCCGGCTGAACAGTGTTCAAAGGCTTTGCTGGGCTTTGTTCCACTGTGTAGGGATTAGGCCTGGCGGTCTGAGAATTTGCCTTCTAATTAAAAAGGATAAAAGATAGAAGTAGCATTAGACTAAAACAGAGCAGTGATACTTCACAGGCTGATTTTTTTTAAAGTCACAAGACAATGCTAGAAGTTGTCAGGATATTTTATTTCTTTAGTATTCCACTCAAATTTAAAAAAAGAAAGAAAGAAAGAAAACTTTGGAAACTCTTCCCAGCTGTTGTGCATGATGCATGGAAGTCTAATTGCCTCTAAAATATCTGCTGTTTACAGTGAGACCGTTCTGGTGGGGGATTTGCAGTCAACACTGGAGAAGGAAGGCTGCCTCTAGAGCCACCTTCCTCTTTTTCAAATGCTGGCAAGAAATTAATTCTACCAAAAGTGAATCCTGCCTTTCACGCCACCCCAGTGTGCCCTGCTCTCAAGCCTTCCAGTGCCCACCCTACCTATTCTCTTTTCAAGGATCAATCATTCCTTTCATCTCCTTGCAGCTGTAGACACTATCTCAACCAGGTGTGAAATGCAATTAAGAAATAATTCTGACCTCACAGTCTTTTTTCTCTTAATAGCAATCCGATGGAGGGCGATTTTTAAACTTTCACATCAGTACGGTTGATGTTTTGTGACAGTAAATGTGATATTGTGTCTCCATGTTGTTAAGAAAGAAGCTGTCCCCAGATCCAGGGGCCGACTAGAGCATCCACATAGATGATACACCCTCTTAAACGCACTTGCCTGCCGTCCAGCGCGGCCCTTCTTGCCGTGTATAAAGAACGCTATGCTGACAGAAGCGCAAGTGACACTTGTTGAATTTAACCAGCGGCTGGGAGTGATTTGCCAAGTATTCCAGAGATTGGTTCTACCCTCTGTATCACAGGAAGAAATTTGAGGTGAGAATTTCTGTTAGAAATGCTGATGAGGTTATATAAGTTAGTTGAGGTGGTTGTTTTTTTTTTAAGGGGGAAAAGGGAGGAAAGAGTTTTGTGGAGGACTTCAGAGCTTTCAAAGCCACTGAGCTCAGTAGAGCTCCGATTGCAGACAAGCATAAAGGAATGCTCCCTCATTCCCACAGAGCTCATGTTACGTCATGAAGCCAAAAGACTGAATTTCTTATTTTTCACTTTTCTTATTTTTTCAATTTGTCCAGAATAAAGAAATAAAGTTCCCTTAGTAAAGGGATGTTTTTAAAGAATGAGATTATAAGGAGACTAACCTCTATATTTCAGAGACACATAAATATGCTTATTTCACTTTCTGGAAAAATCCATATTATTATTATTGTTTTTTGCTCACTTTTATTGAATTGAGCAAGTTACCAACGGACTACATTAGGCATACATGGAACCAAAAAGACCAGGGGAAGGACACAGAATCATCTCCCCATTTGGCATACAATTTGGAGGGCTAAGTCTATGAATACTGTCAGTATTTCTAATTTCCTAAAGTTTAGCCTTTTTTCTTTTAACATCTAAATGGAATGAATATGTCAGTGGCTATATTTAGAAATAAAATGCATCATGCACATTTACCAAATGTTTAAGAAACAATGTTTGCAAAATAATCCATATTGATTTTGATGGTCAACTTTAAGTACCAGAATAAAAAGATTCTCCCCAGTCCTGAGTTCAGAGACAGCCATGGTAATTTATGTTAAATTTCAGTCCCTTCTTTTATTTTTGTCTTTTTGAGATGACCATTCCCCCTGCTGACTTTCCAAATGTAGCAAAGCTGGGTCTGCTAGTTCCACTCTAGAGAAAACAAAGATAATAATCTGATTTGGACGTTGAAGAACATCACTATGAATGACAACAGTAGTAGGTTAGAGTGAGTCAACATTTCTTTTTCCAGTCCCAGCTTCTCTTTAGCATTTAAAATATGTCAGCCAGTAGTACAAAGCCAGTTTTAAGAAGGTAATTCATAATATTTTGGCTTCTATTTTTTACCAGCTTCTGAGTAATATATTGTGCAGAAAGAGGTCTTTGTTGTGTTTATAATACATGTATAACCTGGTGGGAAGTAGAATAAAAAATGTATATTATTTGCATAACTTGAACCAAAGAACCTAGTGCATTATTGGGTTTGAATGTCTTAAATTTAAGTGAGCTGGCTTAAGAGTAATATTACTCTATTATTGTTCTGTAATTCATATAATGAAATCACACTGCTAAAAAAAATTTAAGGTTTTAACAATGATAAGTGAGACCTGATTTTTGAGCTCCTTTTTAATGAAAACAGTAATTTGTAAACTGGCACATGTGTGCCCCTTTTTGTTTGCTATAGCATTTGTATCCTTTCATCTGCTCTCCTCTCTGCGCATGGAAGAGAAGCCCGTTTGGCCTAATGGTACAGGCACTAAGGACTAACACTCCTGGAATATCGAGCTTATGTCTGCTTCCCAGACACAACCAGTGGAATGTCTGGACCCCGTGCAGCTTTCTCCAAACTGATGACCACCCCACAGCAACCTGAGTTTCCTTCAAGCCTACCATGTGAGCTGTTGCAGTAAGTTGGGCTGGACTGAAGCTCCCATGCTCCCATACTTTGCACCACATGCAGAAAGTGAGAACAGACGTCACCTCACATGGGTGGTGCTAGTCATCTTCAAACCTCACGGGTGAGGGATTTTTCTTTTAGAGGAAACGTAGACCCACAGCAGTGTAGCCGCCCCCACCCCAGATATGTATCTTTGCTTTTAAAATAGCTGCAGTTGCTTAATATTTGCATATAGGGACCAGAATCTTAAATGCTTCTAATGGTACTGTCACAGAAGTTCATGTTGTTTGCCTTTACAGCCAAAGAGATTATTTTTATCTGTCTATATTTGAAATAAGGGATATACTATAAAACCAGATGTTGGAATGCTCCCTTCTTGCTATGCCAAGTAAGATTACTGTATGAAAATGACTTTACTCCAAAATTACTAAAATATTTATTGAAAGGACCTAAGAATGACTGAATTAGTAAACTAATAGAATGAAAAATAAAGGAAGTGATTAAATGTACAGAACCAGAGAGGAATTGTTTACAATAAGATGTTACACATTTGGGATATTACTCACCTCTGTTATCAAGTAAATTCAAATGTCAAATACAAATGACACGGCCTTTTGTAAATTTGATCTTAAATTTATTTTTAATTTTAAAACTGTTCATATGGGGCAGGAAAGTTTTTCACTTATCCTATAGCTGATGGAGTGGGTCTCCTCCCTGAGAGTACAATGCTACAGGTATAATTATAATCATAGTTAACTCTATTATCTAAGCGACTAGGTTAAGAATGGAATAATTATTTTTTATCTTAAGTTTAAAAAGCAAAACCTGAAGCAGATCAGCTCATTTGGAATCATCCTTTCAGAATGTTAAAACCATCACATTAGTTCTACAAATGGCATCCTAAAGATCCTTCCAGTTGACTTTCTGCATTTTTGTCTCTGGAAGGAGAGGGGTGGGTGAGGGAAGAGTTTAGAGAGCAGGTATTGGCTTGAGAAACAGACTTGGATGAGTTGCAAGCTCGAAAACAGATTTCTTTATCTGCAAGCCAGGTTGGAGCGCATCCCCAGACTGCTATTCTGAGCCACCTCGTCCAGTTGAGAAGACTGCCATCTCTAGGATGGATATGAGCTGGATGCTTTTTCACGTCCATGCCTCTGGATTTTTTTCAGCCTTAGGTCTCTCCTAAGAAGGAAAAGTCCACTTTTGCCAATCTGTATTTTGGAGATATGGACTACCTTTACCTGTGTGGACTGAGATCATATAAGTCCTTTCACTGGCAATACAATTTGGATTGGAACCAAGGTCATAAGGTAAATAGCCAATTCTTTATCCTCTCAGCCAAGCCCTTGATAAGGGGTGCTCTTTGATGTTGAGAATGATAGTTGGCTTTTTCAGAACTTATATCCAAAACAGTAATACATAATACATTTGTTTCCATCGCACAGCTGCTGATACATAGTTGAAGGTCAGTTTAAGGATTACTTAATGACAAGAGCTACTTTAAATCAATCAGATGCTTCAGAAAGCAAAAATGATCCTCCACTAACAAAAAATAAAAATTGCAAGCAAATATACCTACAGTTTTTGACTTCTTCCCAATAATTCATTATATTTCTTCCTTTAATAAAAGCCAGCAGCTGGCTGATTGAATCCCTCACTAATGGCACCTCTTACTCCATGGCTTCAGTGTGGTTAAATTATTTACAGTATACAGTGCCCCTTCTACGAGGTGTAAAGACTTCTGTGATGCATAGAATGGTCTTATCTCATATATTCGTAATAAATGGCTTCCACCTGGTGCCTAATTGCAACAAAAAGCTGTTCACTTTTTCATATCCTTTGGTTCTGAAAATTGTGTCTCCTTTCTGTTCACTGGAGCAATATAAATGTGGAGCACATACCAGGTTGTGTTAGATGCTTCACCAGGGCAAATACTATGCGCGGTGCCCTTGATTTCTGCAGTTTTTCCTTGAAAACATCATTTCTTCATCTGGACATCCTAGTAACCTATTCTTTTTTGTTTCTCCTATGACATCTGATTTTGTTGAGCCTCATCCTGACTAAATTTCAGAAGATGTTGGAAAGAAAGCTAACGCTAAAATAGGAAAGAAGGAACAAAGCAACCGAGATCTGAAGGCTTAAGTTAATAGTAAGTGGTAAAACGGACGCCAGATTTACACCAAAATCAGAGGGGAAAAATTAGTTTCCTCTCTAAAAAAGAAGGCAGTCACATTATTTAATTTTCTTCCAATTTTTGCCTTATTAAAAAAATGCTGTGAAAATGAATTGGGTCTGATTGGCCTCTATAACCCCAATGTGTTTCTGATCCACTCTGTTCATAGACAGATAGTAGCGGAACAAATAAAAACCATAACTATCCTTGATGAGTGCTTGCTGTGTGCCAGCGCCGTTAATTTTCACATTATCCCCATCTTACTAGGCAGAAAACTGAGGCATGGAGATGTTAAGTACCTTGCTCAAGGTCACACAGCTGAAGCTGGAGCAACTATGACTCGAACCTAGTGGTTGGCTTGAAGGCCTGTCATTTCAGACACTATGCTATGAGCAACCGAACACCATCCTATGGTCCCTGGATGGCACAGCCTCTGTTTATGAAATACGAATGTTTACGGGCATAGACTGTAGAGCTTCACTGCCTAAGTTTAAGTCTTTTACTACTTGTATTATGTGGGACAACATATTAACCTTTCTGTGACCATTTCCTCACCTGAGAAATGAGAATAGTAATAGTCCCTTTCTCAAAGTGGTGTTGGTAGGATTGAATGAGCTGGTCTGTGAAAACTCAGAACAGCACCTAGTTCCGCATGGTCAACACTTAATAAGTGTCTTGTTTTCTCTTGTTGGTGTTAAGTATCCCAGTGTTGATTTTTTTAAGCTTTATTTATGTACTTTTCTGTGGCATTCATACCCCACATAGTTTACTCGGCCAGTATATGTCAGGATATGTGTAGGCTGTCACCGTATAGCCCAGTGAGCAGATAGCTCTTCTACGAGCTGTCTGAAGAAGAATGCCAGGATCTCCTTTTCTTTATCAAAGCTCTTAACCAAAATTATATATATATACATACATAAAATACACTATACATATATACTAATAGATACATTTCCTAGGGAGGAACAAAATGTTTGGGTTTAAGAAAGCATTGATTCTAATTTAGTATACTTTTAAAATCAAAATGCAAAACACAAATGTTTTTTAAAATCAGCTCAGAAATTTTTTGAAAAAATGGAAGTATGCTATCGACATCATTAAACACAAATCAAACTTTAACGACTTATAAAGTGGAACATTCAATAACTTGTTAACATGCTTAGCACTAGAGTACACAGCCAGTTGCTGTACCTGTGTATATTCTCTGGACTTCAGTGTGTGTTTCTGACTGTGATTTTAATGGCTCCTTTGAAGAGGTTAAAAGCATATTGAGAGCAGCAATCGATGCAACTGTATTTATATGTCATAATTTTCTCAAATGTGAGGATACACCTTAATCAGAAATGCATTCACCAGTTTATAACATAAAGGACACTTGTCATACTAATAAATACTGCTTATTGTCTTTGTACCCTGATAGTGACTTTTTTAGCATAACATACATCAAGATGATCTTAATGTTCCAATACTAAATAACCATGTATTCATAAAGCCTTTTAGAAATTTGAGCAAGATTTTCAGAAATCCTTATCCTAAATTTAATTTAAATTGGCCACAATTTTATTTCAATGTTTTTTTTGGCCACATTGAAGTCATGACTGGTTTCCCTGGGAAGTCAACAGAAGTTTGGCAGGTGCATATGCTCTGCAGGGCAGAAAGCAAGAGGAGAGGTAAGCTCAGAAGGTAATTGTACAATTCTGGACACCTTTCTGCAGCTTTAATCACTCAAACCCAAAATAGCACTCATGGAAAAATGGAAGTTGGGAGAATTTTGAATCTGGAGTTGGCTGATTTAGTAGCTTTCTTCTAACTAAAATCTAGACACACAAGGAGAGAACTTATAATGAAGAAGTAAAGAGGGACCCATACCCTAAGCAGACCTCACCTGAGAGTGGGGGCAGGCCCACCACCACCACCATGACCCACTGACACCAGATTTCTACGAGGGGGCCCACCGGCCTTTCCACAACAAAGGCCAAGCCCATGAAGAACAATCTGATGAGTAGACTGAGTAAAAGCTGAAGCACAAGGTGGATTTTCTTTCCTTTGCATTTCTCTGTTTTGATTTTACTGTTCATGTTCTTTATCAAAATATCTTTCTCCAATTTCCTCAGCCCAGGAGTTTGAACATTTGCATGCAGTAGACACATATCACTACATATGAACCATGAAATGTATTTTAAAATAAATGTTTTAATTAAAATTGACATTTCTGAGCCTACTGCTGAGGGCAGCTGCTTTTTCTCTAAAATTACTTTGTCCATCTCCCTAGGAGTCCAATATAAGAGGAGTTTCCATTCCACTTTAATACTAATTTAATATCAAAAGAACAGCATTACTGTGTATACACAAATTTTCCTCTTTGGGTTGTTAAACTAGTTCTAAAAGACTACAAACGGGTTTTGCACTCTCAAAGCATTTGCCTATTTCCCCCAAATGTATGCATTTAACAAGATGGCTGTCCAAGATGAGTGGACTAGAAGCTCTCTCACTCAGGGTTTATGAATGTAGGGGGTCAAGGAGTAGACATCTGTGCCTGCATTTACCCCTGTCTCCTCAGCCTTGCTGGAGCTGGCACTACTGGGGAGGTGAACGTCATCAACATAGCACCAGATGTTTGGAAAGCAACCATAGCTCCCAGGCTGAACAGACCCTTACTCTGCAGAAGGCATCATTCATTCACTCAACAAATACAACAATATTCCAGTCCCCACTAACTTACATTCTAGGGGGAGAAGGCAAACAACAAAATTATGTAGCATGTTAGCATTCAGGAGTTGTGATGGGGAAAAACGAAACAGAAGGGAGAAAGAACTCGGGGAGTGGGGTGTTTGCTGTTCAGAAAAGAGTGATGACAGCTGAACGAAGAGTCAAGGAGATAAGGGGGCAAGATGTGTGATTCTGGAGAAGAATGTTCTGGGCAGAAGGAAAGCGAATGTCCCAAGGCAAGAATGTGCCTCATGAATTTGAGAAGGCAGCAAGGAGTCTGGTTGGCTGAGGCAAGGAGAGCAGAGCAAGAAAAGGTCAGGGACGTAAGGCATGCTGAGAACTTTGGCTTTCCTCTGAGCCATTGCTGGGTTTTCTTTTAGTGGGCTGACATGACTTGACCTATTTTTTGAAAGGGTGACTCTGGGCACTGTGTTAACAGATCATGCCCTTTCTAAAAGTCGCATGACTTGCCCACAATTATACCTGGAAAGTAGGAGAGAGGGATTTTCAAACCCAAGCTGCCTATCTACAAACCCTGGCTTCTAACTGCTATGCTCTCCTGCCTTTTGGCAAATAGAACTGAAAGGAAGACATCCTGCCACATAGGGGCTTGCTTTTAATTGGGCAGCCAGACAAATGCATATAGAGATGTAACAGTATTGCAGTGAGTATATTAAACATACCATCAACTCCCATACTTCAATAACCACCTAAAAACCAAAGACTTATATCTCTTTCTCTAACCTAGATTGCTCATCAAGTCTCCTGAATGCAATGTTCTACTTCACTTCAGAGATTTTGGCACCCTTGATTAATAGCCTATCCTGGGCTGGGATCAACACTAAGCAGTTGTATTATCTTTGCCCATAAGGAATTTATATCATAGATCACAGAGAAGTGACACAGAAGTATTGTTCAGTTTAATGTGTTTCTGAAATATCCCCGCCTGGAGGTCTTGCGGATAGTTCACAGCAACAGGAATCTTCCCAAACCAAAATATCTTCCTGCCCTAATCCCTCTCTTGTCTTTTGTACATTTGATAATGACACTCCCTCATGTACAATTTTTGGATTCATCCTCGACATCCCCCTGTTCTTTTATTCCCTGCCTCCTTCTGGTCAGGCTCCTGTGAGCTCCGCCTCCTAAGGATTTTCAGGATGACCTTCCTCTTCCTCATGCCCTCTCCTACCTTCCCCCCTTGCAGAACACCACCTGCTTTAAGCAGAGTAGAGAACAGCAACATTTTCTATTATACAGGGTCACATATAATCTCTGTCAAATATTATTCTTTGTTCTATTTGTTTGTTTGTTTTACAACCCTTTAAAAATATAAAAAACCATTCTTGACTCCCAGACTGGATTTGGCCACAAGGTAACAGCAGCAGACCCCAACAAGTCTGCCTACTTCCAGAGCTTTCTTCGAGGCTGTCTTCACACACTGACATTCCCCACACCCCTGCCAGGCTCTCCAATGCCCATCTTTCTGTATTAGATGTTTTAAAGCCCCAAGGCTTCGTTCTTTCCTTTTCATTTAAATTATTATAAAAGAAGCCCATATCACTCTCCTCCTTGAAAATCTTCAATATGCCCCTATTATTTGCAGAATAAAATACAGACTTCTTATATACAAAGATGCTTCCTGTTCTACCTCCTGTTGCTCCATCCTCCACATACTATGAAGGCATCACAAAGAACTCAGCATTCTGCAAATACTCTACAGTTCCCTGAAGCCTTCCTGTCTTTGAACATGTTGTTCCTTCTGCCTGGAATGCCCTTGCTTTCTTTCTTCCTTGCTTTTTCTTCTTTAAAAAAAAATTCTCAATTGGTTCACCTCTTATGGTGCCTTGATTCATATTTACCCTTCAAGGTCCAACCAAAATGTCCTCTCACCCATGAAGTATTCCAGATCCCACCTCTACCACTGTCTGGTCCTGCTGGAAGCAGATGCTCCCGCACGGATTTGCATCCCCTGCCCCCAGCCTAGTGGTTTTCAGCCGAAGTAGGTTCAAATTCAGTTCTTCCACTGACCAGCTATGGGATGATAGGTTAAGCTCTTCTGTTTCCCTCTTGGGGAAAATAGAGATTGCAGGATGATTAAAACAGTGAATATGTGTTATATCCTTAAGATTGTCTGACATATCTTCAAGACTCAAAGGCTAGCTATGATTATTATCTCAGCTAAAGCACTAAGTATGAGGTCTGATAAATATTGGATTAAGAATCTGCCCCCTATTAGATTAAGTTGCTTGAGGGCAGAAACCTGGTTTTCTTCATCTTTGCTTGAGGCCTAGAACATAGTTTATGTTGAATAAATGTTTGCTAAATGAGTGAATGACCCGAAGTAATGGGTTTTGAAACCAAGTGTGATTCTTCACAAATCTCCCTAGGAAAACAGAAAGCACTTTATGCCTCCCCTGGGGTTGCTGGTTAGCAGTAGAGAGGAGGGATGTCCTTCCTTGGGAGCAGGAAGGCCAAAGACCACAATGATGGAGACTGAGTTGTCTAATAGGCAGCCTGGGTTTACGCCCTTGTTCCATCAATTATTAGATTTCTAGCCTCAGGCATATTACTTAACCTCTCTGTGCCTCATTTCCCACCTGTGTAAGCAAGAATAATAACACTGTAGAATTTACAGGTTTTTTTGAGAATGAAATGACTTACACATGTAAAGCATTTAGTGTCTATGTAGAGAGTACACAATCAGTTAGTATCAACCATCACTATGATGATCAATATCATTCTCTCTGCTATGTCAGGATAGATCCATGCTTCTGACTCTAGATTCAATCCCACTGAGTTAGGTCATCACATATTTTATTTACTAAGGTCATCACATCTTACCCCAGGTATGGATGAAATATGCATATTCTTCATACGGCAATTAGGTATGCCAATATTTTCCTGCCATGTGTGAGAAAGAGATACATTCAGATATTATAAAAGGCTTCTGATTAAACTGACCTAAACAGAGAGGAAATCACCATCAGGCACGGTAAGGAAGGTCACAGAGGTAGGTGGTGGTGCAGCTGATTAAATCATTAAGGACCCAGATTCTTTTCATCCTTCTGCTCTGCTGACTTCACTGTCTGCTGGATGTTAGGCCGGGACTTTCACCCTTACAAGATGGCTACGGTAACTAGAGGCTGGGAGTCATATTCAGATAGAGCGACAGTCAGTGTGCAGTCAGTGGATGGACAGAGGAGTGTCTCTTCTCATGTGCTGTTTTGAGAAGGAAAATACCTTTTACAGAGACCCCCAAGAAGACTTCCCTTCACACTCTTTTTTTTTTTTTTTTAATTTTATTTATTTTTGGCTGTGCTGGGTCTTCGTTGCTGCTCAGGCTTTTTCTCCAGTTGTGGAGATCAGGGGGCTACTCTCCATCATGGGGCCTGGGCTTCTCATTGAAGTGGCTTCTCTTATTGCAGAGCTCCAGCTCAAGGGCACACAGGCTCAGTAGTTGCGGCTCCCAGGCTCTAGAGAACAGGCTTAATAGTTGCTCTGTAGCATGTGGGATCCTCCCATATCAGGGATTGAACTTACGTCTCCTACATTGGCAGTCAGATTCTTTATCACTAAGCCGCCAGAGAAGCCCCCCTTCACAATCTTAATGGTCATATTTGGCCCACTTCTGAACTAAGGACTGTCCATGCATTCACCATGATAGAATTACACAAATCAGGATTTACCCTAAAATTAGGAATAGGAATATTTTCCAGAACAAGACCAGGTGTTCTGCGAGCAAAGAATAAAAGCAGAGTGGCTGTTGGGTAGTCAAACAGCAGGGTTTGCAACAGACAATTTTTTGTATTTTTATATTTTGGTACTGCTTGTTAAAGTGGTTTATTTTGGAAGGAGTAGGGCCTCCCTGGTGGCTCAGATGGTAATGAATCTGCCTGCAATGTGGGAAGACAAAGACCCAGGTCTGATCCCTGGGTTGAGAAGATCCCCTGGAGAAGGGAATGGCTACCCACTCCAGTATCCTTGCCCGCTGAATCTCATGGACAGAAGAGCCTGGTAGGCTACAGTCCATGGGGTTGCAAAGAGTTGGACATGACTGAGCAACTAATACTTTCACATTTTACTCTCAGAGCAGAAAACAGTCTCATTTGGACTAAAGTTTCTCAGTAGGGTTGTGAACACACTGTTTTGGGTTATATATATAAAAACACATCTGAGATTCTAGTGTTAGATAGCATCACCAACTCAATGGATATGAATTTGAGCAAACTCTAGGAGATAGTGAAGGACAGAGAAGCCTGGCGTGCTACAATCCAGGGGGTCACAAAGAGTCAGACACGACTTATCGACTCAACAACAACAATCTTCAGGTAAGTGAAAACTGAAGAGTCAGTCTTACGCAGGGATTCATATTTGTGAGGCTTTCATCCTACCTTGAAAAAACAAAACAGAGGATCCTAAAAAGAGGCATGCTCTGACCGTCTACCAGGCTCAACATTCACCTTAATTATAGGTTCTATCCCTACTTCATCTAAAACTAGATACAAGCCTTCAATTAAGCATCAGATTTCTGAAAGGGCACCAACACTGGCCACATCATTTATAGAACTGGAATTTACAACCGAAATCAATGAGGGCATTGCTCTTTACATTTCAGAAGCACATCTGCTCAATGTTGTCATTTTGTAAGCTTTGGCTAGAACCAGGAAGCAAGGAAAATGCATAATGAATTCATTATTGATATTGAAATCTTGTATTGGTATCTTTTGGCCAACTTAAGTTTTATATTTATATAGTCCCAGAAAAAAAGTTCCTAGACACTAAAAGTACTCTAGGTATGGGACTTCCCTGGTGCTCCAGTGGTTAGGACTCTGCGCTTCCACGGCAGGGGGCGAAGGTTCAATCCCTAGTCAGGGACCTAAGATCCTGCATGCCTCGCTGTACAGCGAAACAAAAATAAGCCAACAAAACAGAACCACTCTAGGTAAATTTAAAGAAGAGTTTCTATTCTTAAATGTCTCTACTTTGAAGGCAGAGAATCCTTAGAATTTTGAAGTGAAAGTCTTTACGATCATTTATTGAATTTCTGGCTTTTTGAATTCTCAGAGCAAGTGCTATATGGGCCCAAGAGCTTGGGAGCAGCAGAAGTGGAATTAAGAGCCCCATCCTGTGACAGATTACAGGTGGCCCCCAAATTTTTGCTACTCCTGCCCTCAAAAGGGAAAGTCTAATTCTCTTCCCCTTGAATCTGGCCTGAACTTACTGACCAGCTTGATTGACAGGATGTGACTCAAGCGATGTCCTGGGGCTTAGGAAGCTGGGTCAGAAGACTTGCAACTTCTGCACAGCCCCTCTTGGAATGCACACTCTAGGGAAGCCAGCACTAAGAAATCTGACTCCCCTGAGACTGCCATGTCATGAAAAACTCCAAGCCAGCCAGTGGGCAGACAGCATAAAAAGGAGGAAGCCTGCCCACTCCTTGGTCATTCTAGACACCCTCCAGCCCAGATCCCAATGGAGGAGTGAAGAAGCCTTCAAATGACTCTAGACCCAGTCACCATTTGACTGTAAGCACATAGGAGCCCCCAAGCTATTAATAAGACCATCCAGTTAAGCCCTCATTAAGATCTACACAACAGTGAGATGTAATGATAAAATCTGTTTTAAACCACTAAAGTTTGGGACAGTTTATTATGCAACAATATATAACTAGAGAATCCTCTGACTTGACACCTTTACCCACACCATTAATAAAAATACACAAGACAGGAAATTAAAATTCTAGACGGAACGAAGTTTCCTCAGGCTGTTGGGGAGTTACATCCTGGCTCTGCTCACATGTTCTGTGAAGAACAGTGTCATCTGAAGTCCAGTTAGAGTAGAATCCTTAAAAGTATCACATGACAAAAGCAGTCTTTATTATTCATGTGACAATGTAGCTGAGGAATTGAGGCATATTCAGGGAATTGGGGCAAGACACTTCTGGACTCTACAGTATTCACACCAATGTTCATAAATGACTGAATGCAACTAGAAAGAAAGAGATCTTCCACAATACTTATAAAGACCCTTTCAAGGATTATCAAGATTCAGATACATTCTTCAGTATTAAACTATGGCATAGCTGGTACCATTTGAAAGCATTATTGGTCAATGTTTGGTTTCACTCCACAAAATTCTATTGGGAAGAAACTAGTTTATTACCACTACGGAATTTTTAGTTTCTACTGCTGAAAATTATAACATTGATTCTATCACAGCAGACTTCCATGGGAAGTTGTCCACAAATATCTCAAAGATGTATAGCTTATAGAGGGGTACCAATATTGTCCCCTATGGATCTGCTGTATCATTTCACTTATACCTTTAAATAATTTTGAAAACATTATGGTAAATGAAACAAATCAGATATGAAAGAACAAATTGTATGATTCTACCTATATAAGGGGCCAAGAGTAGTTGAATTCACAGAGACAGAAAGTAGGATGGTGGTTACCAGGAGTTGAGGGGAGGGGGAGAATGGGAAGTTATTATTTGGTGGTCAGAGTTTTTGTTTTGTTTTTGTTCAGTCACTAAGTTGTGTCTGGCTTTTTGCAGCCCCATGGACTGCAGCATGCCAGGCTTCCCTGTCCTTCACCATCTCCCAGAATTGGCTCAAACTCATGTTCATTGAGACAGTGATGCCATCCAACCATCTCATCCTCTTTCGCTCCCTTCTCCTCCTGCCTTCAATCTTTCCCACCATCAGGGTCTTTTCCAGTGAGTCAGCTCTTTGGATCAGGTGGCCAAAGTATTGGAGCTTCAGCTTCAGCATCAGTCCTTCCAATGAACACCCAGGACTGACCTCCTTTAGGATGGACTGGTTGGATCTCTTTGCTATCCAAGGGACTCTCAAGAGTCTTCTCCAACACCACAGTTCCAAAGCATCAATTCTTCAGCGCTCAGCCTTCTTTATGGTCCAACTCTCACACCTATACATGACTACTGGAAAAACCATAGCTTTGACTAGATGGACCTTTGTTGGCAAAGTGATGTCTCTGCTTTTTAATATGCTGTCTAGGTTTGTCATAGCTTTTCTTCCAAGGAGTAAGCATCTTTTAATTTCATGGATGCAATTTTTGTTTGGGATGATGAAAAAACTCTGCAGGTGGATGATGGTGCCAGTTGTAGTAATATTGTGAACGTATCAATACTAAATACCATCGAATTGTCCACCTAAAGATATTTAAATTGATAAATTTTGTTATGTATGCTTTACCACAATAAAAAAAAAACTTTTACTTTAAGAAAAAAATAATACAAATAGAAAGAAGAATTGGGATGTTTTATCAGTCAGCTTCCCAGCAGGAAACAGATGGCACATTCAAATTAGGACAATTTGAAGAGAGTTTAATAAAAGGAACTCTTTACAAAGGTTTGGGCAGAGCATAAGAAAATTGCAAGGGAGAGAGGAGAACTCCAGGGCTAACATGGAAGGAGTGGATAATCAGAAGCCAAAGAGATAGAAAGCTGTGTGGAGAGGGCCTTTGAGAGAAATAAGGCTTTCTTTCCATGGGGGCAGAGCAGCATGTAAGAAACTCACAGGAAGGACTCAAGAGGAGAGCATGGAAAGCAGACAGGAAGGGTGGAGGAAGATGGCCCCCGTGGTATTCTGGCTAACGTGGGGTCCTCTCTCTCGGTTATAACACACTGCCACCAAGTCTACTCCTGCTTTGGATCCCAAAGCATAGTATTAACTAGGCCAAAAGACTTACTTTGTGAAAACACAGGGAAACCAAAAGGAAACATGTATAAACGTGGATACATGGCTTCCTCTCCGTGGCTCAAAGATGTGATCTGTTGCAGCTCCTCGTAATCCTGCATCATCTCTGCACCACTTCTTGAGGGCTGACACCCTCACTCTGCAGAGACTGAAACCCAAGAGAATGAGGCTCAGAAAGAGAAGGAAAACCAGTTACCAGTTCTTTTCTATTCTGTTTGCAGCCAGTCCTGCAAGTTCAGGCTTCTAATGTAAGGGCCCGTCTCATTCCTGACCATTCCCTTCGAGGGGTGTAGACTTTTCCTACAGACTTAGCAAAATGAAAATATCAGCATATGCATAACGATGAGCCCCATATATTTGTGGTTCTGCCAAGTTCTAGTTCTTGTTTTGTAGAAGAGTTTTCAATAAGAATAATTCTGATTCAGTGAAGGGATGTTCTTTGAAATCCTCTTCATTCTTTGTAGTTAAGGTGCGAAAAGGGTTAATGCACCCACTACATTAGTAGACCCTCACGTGCCACGATCTGAGGGTCATTTTTGCCTGACTTTGACCATCTCCTGCCTGCCCTCAACCCAGTTGCCCTCCTACTTGACTTAAAAATCTCATTCCATTAACGTCAACCCTCCAGGTTAGACCACTACAGCCGGGTCACGGTCTCTAGAAGAGCACTGCTGCTCTGCACATATGTTACCTGGCAGGAGAAGAAGGGCCCCTGATTAGGAGGTAGGGGAAGGACAGGCATCTTCTGTAGGCCCTCTTTCATTAGCACATTAGCATGAATGAGCTTATCAGATTAGCTAATTGTCACCTGGACACTTTGGACGGTGCAGAGATACTGGTGAGACACATTTCCACAAAAAGCAAGGGAAAGACACAGCAACGACAAGTCCCAGAAGAAGCCTGGAGCATCCTGGAAGGATAGGGCACAGTAAGGAAAGACCAGCAAGGTGCTACAGAGGACAGGAGAGCTAGGAGAGAAAGCTCCGCATGACAAGATGCTAAAGACGAATTTCACCATTTTCAAGTTTTACCTGGGAGGCCCCCTGTTCCCTGCTTGAGGGATGGCAGATGTACAGAGCAGCTCAGGAGCAAGCAGATAACTGGACTTGTGTTCTTGAAATAGTAATGTAGGTAACAACATGCTCCAGTAAGATAAAACTAGATTAATTTGCAATCTCTCCCCCTACAAACACCTTGAAAAGCTGCCTAAAATACAGAAATATTTTAAGTACAAAGACAAGCATCTAAGAAAGAAAGGGAGAGTACAGGCCTCCGTAACACAGAAGCTTGGCTTTTAACACCCAAATAGGAACAAAAGACAAGACGGTGGGCTATCATAAAGTGAGGAGTTGAAATTAAGACCTGGCATAAAGCCAGGACTCAAATCTTCACTGAAAGAAAGGGCTACAGAGAAAATTCTACCCAATGACATTGAGAGATAATAAGGGTATTTATCTGCATCTTCCTTAGCTCTAGGTAGGAAAATCTTTTGGAACTCATACCACAATTTTGGGGAAACCCAAAATGTAGAAACCAACATACAAAGTAGTTTTAGCCAGTGGTAGCCAACCTTTGAGATGGCCTTCTATGATCCAGTGATACCTCTTAGCCACTGGGCAAAAATACCTGCAGTCAGGAGATGTACCTCAACCCAGGCCACAGAGGCTTCCCACAGAGAAAGTCTCATTGAGATGAACTCACAAAGTTCATCATAAACAATCTCACATTGTCAAGTCAAGCAGACACAAGAGAAAAACAGAAAACAAAAACCCACAGTATTTGATCCCCATGAAATTCAGATAATAGAACCAGCAGTGATATAAGTATATTTTAAATCATATAAGAACTTATATCACAAAAACAGGGTACTGTGAAAAAAAGTTTAGGTAAAGTTGAAAGAAAAAAACTAGACATAAAATTTTCACCTACTTTAAAAAAAAATTCAAAGAATTTGCTAAATAGTAGACCAGAGCCAGATGAAGCTAGAATCAGTGAGCTGGAAGAATACATTTGAGGGAAATCTCAGACCGACTCACAGATAGATATATGTTAGGCCTACTCATGACCTTCTCAACATTTCTTTACTTCTCATATTTCCCACCTTTTTACTGTTAGGAATTTCAGAAGGATAGACTAGAGAGAATGAGAGAGATACAGTATTTGAACAGAGAATGGCTGAGAATTTTCAAAATTAGTAAAAAACATGAATCTTCAAATTCAAGAACCACAATGAGTACCAAGTAGGACAAGTAAAAAATAAATCTATATCTGAACATACTGTAATGAAAATGCAAACCACCAGAAAGAGAAAGGGACAGAGAGAGAGAAACAGAGAGAGAGACAGGGACAGAGAGATGCTAAGCGCCTTTACTCAGAAAAGACAAGAGCCTTTACTTAGAAAAGAAAATAAAAGTGATAGGTAGACTTGGAACACTCAGTAGCAACAATGGGAAACAAGAAGAAAATGGAAAAATCTCTCTGTAGTACTAAGGTAAAATAACTATCGACATAAAATTCTGTATACAATTAAATTATAATTTGGGGATAGAAGCAAAAAGATAAAGGCTATAAGTGTTTACCACTCATAAACTCTTACTGAAAGAACTTTCCAGGAATAGATTTCAGGAGAAGAAAAGGAAAATCAATCCAGAGGGAAATATGATGCAAGAAACAAAGAAGAAGAAATAAATTGCTAACCTTGGAGGGCAAATCAAAACAAACCCCGACAAACATGCAGACGTGTGCATGCACACACATGCAATAGAAGCAAAACCAATAATAATGTAATGACTAGATAACCATAATGAAAGTGTTCTAAGACCCACGTATTGTTCAGGATGTGGTAGCAATATTTATTAACTTCAGACTTTGCTAAATGAAGGATGCTCATTAAAATTTTTAAGGTAATTGTTATCACTAGCCTTCAAGATGGCCTCAAATAAGCCTCATCTCCTTGTATTCATGCCTTTGTGTAGTCCCTACCGAATTGGTCTAATTGTGACTAATAAAGTATGATGAAAGACATGGTATGTGACACCCAACGCTAGCTCAGAAAAGACATTAGCTTCTGCTTTACTCTCTCCTGGATCTCTTACTCAGAGGAAAACTAGCACCATGTTGTGAGGACACTCAAGCAGCCTAGGGAGGTCTGTCTGGCAAGGAACTGAGGCCTCCCACCAATAGCCAATACTAACTTTTCAGACATGTGAGTGAGCCATTTTGCAAACAGATCTTCCAGCCCCAATTAAGCCTTCAGATGACTGCATCAGTTCAGTTCAGTTCAGTCGCTCAGTCATGTCCAACTCTTTGTGACCCCGTGGACTACAGCACGCCAGGATTCCCTGTCTGTCACCAACCCCCGGAGTTTGCTCAAACTCATGTCCATCAAGTCGGTGATACCATCCAATCATCTCATCCTCTATTTCCCCCTTCTCCTCCTGCCTTCAATCTTTTCCAGCATCAGGGAATTTTCTATGAGTCAGCTTTTCACATCAGGTGGCCAAAGTATTGGAGTTTCAGCATCAGTCCTTCCATTGAATATTCAGGACTGATTTCCTTTAGAACGGACTGATTCCAGATGAAGTTTTTTAAAAGAATGCAGCTAAATATTACATTTCAAACAGAACAGAAAGCCATAAGCATTAGAAGTAAAAGATAATTCTTTGGCATTGTCTTTGGGATTGGAATAAAAACTGACCTTTTCCAGTCCTGTGACCACTGCTGAGTTTTCCAAATTTGCTGGCATACTGAGTGCAGCACCTCCACAGCATCACCTTTTTGGATATGAAATAGCTCATCTGGAATTCCATCACCTCCGCTAGCTTTGTTTGTAGTGATGCTTCCTAAGGCCCACTTGACTTCGCATTCCAGAATGTCTGCCTCTAGGTGAGTGATCACACCATTGTGGTTATCTGGGTCATGAAGATCTTTTTTGTATAGTTTTTCCGTGTATTCTTGCCAACTCTTCTTAATATCTTCTGCTTCTGTTAGGTCCATACCATTTCTGTCCTTTATTGAGCCCATCTTTGGGCACAAATGACTGCATGCATGCACGCTAAGTCACTCCAGTCGTGTGCAACTCTTTGCAACCCTGTAGACTGTAGCCCGCCAGGTTCCTCTGTCCATGAGATTCTCCAGGCAAGAATATTGGAGTTGGTTGCCATGCCCTCCTCCAGGGACTCTTCCTGACTCAGAGATCGAACCCGTGTCTCTTATGTCTCCTGCACTGGCAGGTGGGTTCTTTTCCACTAGCGCCACCTGGGAAGCCCTTCAAATGACTGCAGGCCCACCCAGCTAAATTTTGACCATGTCCTCATGAGAGACTCAAGCCAGAACCACCCAGTTAAACCACTCCCAAATTCTTGACCCACCAAAACTGTGTGAAGTAATAAATGTTCATTGCAGTTTTAAGCTGTCTCGTTTTAAGACAGTTTGTTACATAGCAATACGTAAGAAATACAATAACTATGAAAATAATAAAATTAGGCCATATAACTTCCAAACTATTAAAGAGAGGAAGGAAAATTTTTTTAAAAAACCACTCAATTACAATAGAAAACTGGAAGTGAGAGAGGGTATGTAACGAGGACTAGTGAAAGCAAGTACAAAATAACATGGTGTCATGAAAAGTGTAAATAGGCCAAATTTGTCATTTAAAAAAATGATTCCAGATGAAGTTTTTTAAAAGAATGCAGCTAAATATTACATTTCAAACAGAACAGAAAGCCATAAGCATTAGAAGTAAAAAATAAGGAAAGATATATCAGAAAAATAATAACTAAAAGAAAGTTGGCATGTTTATTAATATTATATAAAATAGACCTTTAAGCAAAAGGAATAAAGGAAGATAAGAATAGATGATAAAAGGAAAACGTTACCAAGAAGATATGACAGTTATCTAAGTTATACCCAGTAATATATCCTCCAAACAAAGCAAAAACCTGCAGAATAGTGAGAAGAATTTGATCAATTAACTATCAAATTCTTAAAATCAGTTTAAATCAAAGAGATTTAAACACTCATCTTTCCATAATAATCAAGCAAACTAAAAATTAGAAAACTCATATATGATTTGAAAGGCATCATTCATAATGATTTAAATAAACGTGGAGAATTATGGGCCAACAATTAAAGAACATGCTTTCTTTACAAGTCCAAGTGGAACAGGTACATGAATTGACCATGTATTAGGCTACGAAACAAATATAAAAAAATCAGTACCTCATTGAGCATGTTCTCTGGCCACAATCAAACAACACTAAAAAAATAATAATAGAGAACTTCCCTGGTGGTCCAGTGGTTAAGAATCGCCTGCCAATGCAGAGGAGACAGGTTTGATCTCCAGTAGAGGAAGATCCCACATGCTGAGGAGCAACTAAGCCCATGTGCCACAACTGCTGAGGCTGAGCTCTAGAGCCCCTGCTTTGCAACAAGAGAAGCCACTGCAACGAGAAGCCCACATACCATAACTAGAGAGTAGCTCTTGCTCGCCACAACTAGAGAAAGCCTGAATGTAACAATGATGATATAGCACAGCCAAAAGTAAATAACTAAATAAAACTAAATTTTAAAAAAATTCCTACAAACAAGTGAGGAAAAAATGTAAAGCAAAAATTATGAATGTGCAATTGACAAAGCAAGAAACTTGTGTGGCAAATAAATACATGAAAAATTTACTGAACTTCATTAACAATTAGTGAAATACAAGTTAAATCAATGAGATACTATTTCACACTCAGACCAGCAAACATTACTGATTGAAAATACCAAATGTTTTTAAAGACATGGGGCAATTATTATACATTTCTAGTGGAAGTACACATTGATATCATCACTCTAAAAGCAATCTTAGAGCCTAGAAAACTTAAAGTTTCCAAATTTTCCAACCAGTAATTACACTTTTAGGTGTCCTCTCAAAAAAATTCTTATACGTGTGTACATAGAGACATCCACGGCTGCACTGTTTGTATTAGAGAAAAATGTGCAAACATTCTAAATGTTCCTTAGTATAGAAGTGGATACATTCATTTAATGGAATTCTGTACAGCAGTTAAAATGAACGTATTAGATCTGAATGTATTAACATGACTAAATCTTAGAAACATAATAATTGAAAACATCAAATTCCAAAGGATATGTATGGTGTTCCTTTTTAAAAAAACATAAAACAATAGTTTATGTATCTATACATGTATTATAAAAGGTAGTTTATGTAATCGTGTATGTATGTATGTGTACTCAGTTGTGTCCGACTCTTTGTGACTTTATGGACTATAGCCCATCAGCGTCCTCTGTCAATGGGATTTTCCAGGTAAGAATACTGGAGTGGGTTGTCATTTCCTCCTCCATTATGTAATCATACGTGTATTATAAAAGCATCCATGAAGATGGTACAACAGTTTCAGGGTATGATTACCTTTGAGAAAGGAAGAGAGTGAAGAAAGGATAGAGATGGGTCCTTAACATATTTTTCTTTAAACAATAGAAAATTATTTTAAAAATAAAACTCTAAATCAAGTAATAATAATAGTAATATATATTTAGTGTTGTTGGGGGATAGATAGAAATTTGGTAGATTGTTTTCTGATCTTTCAGTGGGGTATAAAATGTCATTATTAAATTTAAAGAGGAATTCAGACATGTGAGATTGTGGTTTCTTTTCATCATTCATATTACCTGTTTTCTGTGTTTTCTTTTTCTTTTTTTCAACTTGTTTTCTTAAACTCTCTACAATGGTTACACATTGCTTTTGTAATAAAAAATGAATATGGAAAAATGTACAGATAACTTTTGACAATCTCTCACGCCACTTTAATCTTACATATGGACATTATGAATCAATCATGTAAAGCCAGTTTCTAAGTTTGGTAAACTGGTTGCCATGTGAGCATTCACCATAATACTAGGTTTTGGCACAATGAACTGGATCATCTCAATCATCTTAGTCACCAGTGCAGCACCTGCACCATTGATCTGAACATGGTTATCAGTCTCATTCATGACTAATGGCCAACTGATCAGATCTTTTACACACAAATAGGTGAGAATTTTCTGATTGCATCAACGATTTCATTTTTCCCTCACTTATGTGTGTATAGTAATGTGTGTGTAACCCTTATAAATATAAATATATATATATATATAGGTATATGTAATTTTTTAATCCCATGAAATGTCTTGCAGAGATGAGGAGTTGAGGTGATTCTGGACTTTTGGAGAATTCTGAGTGCCAAGTGAAGCAGAGATTCTTTTACTTCTGAGTCATTGTTTTGCCTCCAAACAAACAGAAGATGTCAACAGTTGCCCGGTGATCTCTGTGAAATGTTTGTGGTCTTGTGTCAGTTCCTAACGAGTGTCCACATAACAGAGTACCTTATTCATTGTATATTCTCCTTTGATGTCTGTCAAGTTTTTCTATGTTTCTTTTTCTTTTTATCTGGTTTACCACTGTTGATATTGTCCCATTATTGTCTTCCTAGATTGAAAGGATGATGCATGTTCACTTAACTAACTTGGCATGGCAACCATTGCAATTCTGACGGGCATGTGGGTGCTTCATAAACTGTTTTTATCACGCTATTATTGATGGCACCAAAATTGTGCTGACAATTGTGCCTTAAATGAGTATCTGATCTATCTATGCATACCATGATATGAAGACCCTGGAGTCCACTGCCCAAGCAGAATTGCTAAAATTAGCAAATAAAAATACAAGATGGCCTGAATAATTTTTTCAGTATAGTGAGAGTATGTTAGTCACTCAGTCGTGTCCAACTCTTTGAGATCCCATGGACTGTAGCCAGCCAAGCTCCTTTGTCCATGAATTCTTCAGACAAGAATACTGGAGTGGGTAGCCATTTCCTTCTCCAGGGGATCTTCCCAACCCAGGGATCAAACCCGTTTCTCTTGTGTCTCCTGCATTGGCAGGCAGGTTCTTTACCAGCTGAGGCACCAGGGAAGCCCTTCAGTATCAACACGTCCCAATCATTGCATGAGACATATTTATACTAAAAAAAAAAAAAATTATTTGTTATTTATCTGAAAACAAAAATGTAAACTGGATGCCCAGTATTTTATTTCATAACCTTACCCAGACACCCCTTTTTAAAGGATGGAATTCTGTACAGCAGTTAAAATGAATGTATTAGATCTCCAAAATACTTGGCAGAGTAATCACCCCCAATAGGAGAGTTGAGAACTTTCTTAAAAGAAACTCTATTATAGTCATTTGGATGGGAAACAAAGAAAATAACTACACTTTTAAACCTGCTTCACAGTTGTGTAGGTGTTTATCTCCGTGCACAAACTTCATGACTAAATTATTGTGAGCTCTCTTTGGACAAAAAAAATAAGTTTGAATGTAAGATGGCTGTTATCTGAGTCACCAAACTCTCCATCCTCCCCAGAGTTGCTGCCAGCATCTTCCATGAGCCCTTGCTATACGGCAGAACCAGAACAGATCCAAGGGAACATAATGTAATGGCAGAAAAGGTGTCCAGAAGTTATTTTTCTAAAGAATTTTCAACCCCTCCTCATCTCCTGTCTACTCTTCCACTACCACCCATCTCTGCCTCCAAAGCATTCAGGGTGGTCTCTGCAGCTCAGATAGTAGAGAATCTGCCTGCAATGCCAGAGACCCAGGTTTGATCCCTGGGTCAGAAAGATCCCCTGAAGAAGGAAATGGCAACCCACTCTAGTATTCTTGCCTGGACAGAGGAGCCTGGTGGGCTACACTCCATGAGGTCACAAAGAGTTGGACATGACTGAGTGACTAACAGTTTCTTTCTGAGGAAGTTGCACTCTGAGGGATAGACAAATATGACAAAATATTAGGACAAAAGAAACTACAAAATTCACCTAGACTCCTGACTGAAATTCACCTAGACTCCTGGCTGAAATTCACCTGGACTCCTGGCTGAAATCAATCCATGGAAAAGCAAAAAGGAACATAACGCTAGTTTCATGACATGGAAACACTAGTTTCCATGACAAACTGCGGAAAGCTCTTAAATGGGAATACCAGACCATCTTACCTGTCTCCTGAGAAACCTGTATGCGGGTCAAGAAGTGAGAGTTAGAACCCTGTATGGAACAACTGATTGGTTCAAGATCGAGAAAGGGGTACGACAGGGCTGTCTGCTTTCATCCTGCTCGTTTAACCTATACCCTGAGCACATCATGAGAAATGCCAGGCTGGATGAGTTACAAGCTGGAATCAAGATAGGTGGGGAAAATATCAACAACCTCAGATATGTGGCTGACCCCATTCTAATGGCAGAAAGTGAAGAAGAACTAAAGAGCGTCTTGATGAGGGTGAGGGAGTAGAGTGAAAGAGCCAGCTTAAGACTATATATTAAAAAAACTAAGATTATAGCATCCGGCCCTGTTACTGCATGCAGAAGGGGAAAAGATGGAAGTAGTGACAGATTTCCTCTTCGTGGGCTCCAAAATTTCTGCGGAAGGTGGTTGCAGCCATGAAATCAGAAGACAATTGCTTCTTGGCAGGAAAGCAATGACAAACCTAGACAGGTTTGAAAAGTAGTGAAACTTTGCTTTTCACAGTGTGTTGAAAAGCAGAGACATTACTCTGCCAACAAAGGTCCATGTAGTCAAGGCTATGGTCTTCCCAGTGGTCACATATGGTTGTAACAGCTGGACCATAAAGAAGGCAGAACGCCAAAGAATTGATGCCTTCGAACTGTGGTGCTGGAGAGGACTCCTGAAAGTCCCTTGGACAGCAAGGAGATCAAACCTGTCAATCCTGAGGGAGATCAACCCTGAATATTCACTGGTAGGACTGAAGCTAAAGTTGAAACTCCAGTAGTTTGGTCACCTGATGCGAACAGACAACTCATTGGAAAGGTCCCTGATGCTGCAAAAGATTGAGGGCAGAGGAGAAGAGGGCGTCAGAGGATGAGATGGCTGGACAGCATCACTGATGCAATGAACATGAACTTGGGCAAACTCTGGGAGATGGTGAGGAGATGGTGAGGCCTAGTCAGCTGCAATCCATAGGGTCTCAAAGTCAGACAGGACTGGGCGACTGAACAGCAACAACAACACTAGTTCTGTAATACTAACTACTGTTCAACACTAGCACTAGTTAGTACTGGGGTGTGAGGAGAATTGTGAGAGTCACCTATTGTGGGATTTATAATAAAGCAACTTGGGAGAAATCCCTTTTATAACAGAGCATAACTACTGGCATGAAAACTGTTCACACTTACTTACTTCCTGCTTAAGTCACTTGCAGGAATGTCCCAAGAACTGGTTTCTATGAAGCTTTCTGTGCCTTTCCAGATTACCTCCTATCCCGAGTCTACACGTTCAAATTCCCTCCTATAATAAACTGGGTTGTTCTCCTTGCTGTATCCCTATATCCTAGCCCAGTGCTTGGCACACAGAAAGTACTTAAAGCTATTTATTAATAAAGAAAAAAAGAAAACTTCAGTCACCCATCTGAAAAATATGTTAAATTAATTTTTCATTTTAAGAACTGATCATCTTAGGATAGAGGCCAATAGCAGGGAAATAAAGCATTGCCATTTTCAAAATTTTTATACTTTTTCTTAGTATTAACTTCACAATAGAGTTTTATTTTTAAATCAAATGAATTAAAAAGCAATAAAAACCAGACATAGAGAACAGGCTTGTAGACATGGGGCGGGGCGGGGGAGAAAGAGAGGATGGGACGAATTGAGAGAGTAGCGCTGAAACATTTACATTACCGTATGTAAAATTAGATTGCCAGTGGAAATTTGCTGTATGATGCAGGGAGCTCAAATCTGGTTCTCTGTGACAACATAGAGGAGTGGGATGTGGTAGGAGGAGGTTCAAGACTGTGGGGGACATACGTATCCCTATGGCTGATTCATGCTAATGTATGGCAGAAATCAACATGATATTGTAAAGCAATTACCTCCAATTAAAAACAAATAAATTTTTATAAAAGAAAATAAAAAATAAATAAATTTAAATTAAAAAATAAAAAGCAATAAGAGATAATGTGAAGTAAATCATATATGTTTTGGCTTTTAAATGTTTGCCTTATACTATGGGGCCTCAGTTCAGTTCAATTGCTCAGTCGAGTCCAACTCTTTGCGGCCCCATGGGCTGCAGCACATCAGGTTTCCCTGTTCTTCACCATCTCCTGGAGTTTGCTCAAACTCATGTCCATCGAGTCAGTGATGCTGCCCAACCATCTCATTCTCTGTCATCCACTTCTCCTCCTGCCTTCAATCTTTCCCAGCATCAGGGTCTTTTCTAATGAGTTAACTCTTTGAATCAGGTGGTCAAAGTATTGGAGCTTCAGCTTTAGCATCAGTCCTTCCAGTGAATATTCAGGATTGATTTCCGTTAGGATTGACTGGTTGGATCTCCTTGCAGTCCAAGGACTCTCGTGAGTCTTCTCCAACACCGCATTCCAAAAGCATCAATTCTTTGGCGCTAAGCTTTCTTTATGGTCCAACTCTCACATCCATACATGACTACTGGAAAAACCATAGCTTTAACTAGATGGACCTTTGTCGATAATGTTTCTGCTTTTTAATATGCTGTCTAGGTTTGTCATAGCTTTTCTTCCAAGGAGCAAGTAACTTTTAATTTCATGGCTGCAGTCACTGTCAGCAGTGATTTTGGAGCCCAAGAAAATAAAGTCTGTCTCTGTTTCCATTGTTTCCCTATCTATTTGCCATGAAGTGATGGGACCAGATGCCATGATCTTAGTTTCTTGAATGTTGAATTTTAAGCCAGCTTTTTCATTGTCCTCTTTCACTTTCATCAAAAGGCTCTTCAGTTCCTCTTTGCTTTCTGCCATAGGATGGTGTCATTTGCCTATCTGAGGTTATTGATATTTCTCCCCTCAATCTTGATTCCAGCTTGTACTTCATCCAGGCTGGCTTTTCACATGATGTACTTGGCATATAAGCTAAATAAGCAGGATGACAATATACAGCCTTGATGTACTCCTTTCCCAATTTGGAACCAGTTCGCTGTTCCAAGTCCGATTCTAACTGTTGCTTCTTGACCTGCATACAGATTTCTCAGGAGGCAGGTAAGGTGGTCTGATAGTCCCATCTCTTTAAGAATTTTCCACAATTTGTTGTGATCCACACAAATCAAAGCCTTTGGCAGAGTAAAAGAGAAGTAGATGTTTTTCTGGAATTCTCTTGCTTTTTCTTTTTTTTTTTTTTTTGCTTTTTCTATGATCCAATGGATGTTGGCAATTTGATCTCTGGTTCCTCTGCCTTTTCTAAATCCAGCTTGAACAGCTGCAAGTTCTCGGTTCATGTACTGTTGAAGCCTGGCTTGGAGAATTTTGAGCATTACTTTGCTAGGTAGTTTAAGCATTCTTTGGCATTGCCTTTCTTAGGGATTGGAATGAAAACTGACCTTTTCCAGTCCTGTGGCCACTACTGAGTTTCCCAAATTTGCTGGCATATTGAGTGCAGCACTTTCACAGCATCATCTTTTAGGATTTGAAATAGCTCAACTGGAATTCCTCACCTCCACTAGCTTTGTTCGTAGTGATGCTTCCTAAGGCCCACCTGACTTCGCATTCCAGGATGTCTGGCTATTGGTGAGTGATCACACCATTGTGATTATCTGGGTCATGAAGATCTTTTCTGTATAGTTCTTCAGTGTATTCCTGCCACCTTCTTAATTATCCTCTGCTTCTGTTAGGTCCATATCATTTCTGTCCTTTATTGTGCCATCTTTGCATGAAATGTTCTCTTGTTATCTCTAATTTTCTTGAAGAGATCTCTGGTATTTCCCATTCTATTGTTTTCCTCTATTTTCTTCGCATTGATCACTGAGGAAGGCTTTCCTATCTCTCCTTGCTATTCCTTGGAACTCTGCATACAGATGGTTATATCTTTCCTTTTCTCCTTTGCTTTTAGCTTCTCTTCTTTTCTCAGCTATTTGTAAGGCCTCCTCAGACAACCATTTGGCCTTTTTTGCATTTCTTTTTCTTGGGGATGGTTTTGATCAGCAAGTCCTGTACAATGTTATGAACCACTGTCCATAGTTCTTCAGGCACTCTGTCTACCAAATCTAATCCCTTGAATCTATTTGTCACTTCCACTGTATAATCGTAAGGGATTTGATTTGGGTCATACCTGAATGGTCTAGTGGTTTTCCCTATTTTCTTCAATTTAAGTCTGAATTTTGCAATAAGGAGTTCATGATTTGAGTTACAGTCAGTTCCAAGTCTTGTTTTTGCTGACTGTATAGAGCTTCTCCAACTTCTGCTGCAAATTGACCATCTGGTGATACCCATGTTTCTCTTGTGTTGTTGGAAGAGGATGTTTGCTATGACCAGTGTGTTCTCTTGGGAAAACTCCTTTGCCCTGCTTCATCTTGTACTCCAAGGCCAAACTTGCCTGTTACTCCAGGTATCTCTTGAATTACTACTTCTGCATTCCAGTCCCCTATGATGAAAAGGACATCGCTTTTGAGTGTTAGTTCTAGAAGGTCTTGGAGGTCATCATAGAACCGTTCAACTTCAGCTTCTTCAGCATTCGTGGATGGGGCATAGACTTGTATTACTGTGATACTGAACAATTTGCCTTGGAAATAAACAGAGATCATTCTGTCATTTTTGAGATTGCATCCATGTACCGCATTTTGGACTCTTTCATTGACTATGAGGGCTATTCCATTTCTTCTAAGGGATTCATGCCCACAGTAGTAGATGTAATGGTCATCTGAATAAAAGCCTCCCATTCTGGTCCATTTTAGTTCACTGACTCCTAAAATGTCGATGTTCACTCTTGCCATCTCCTGTTTGACTGCTTCCAATTTACCTGGATTCATGGACCTAACATTCCAGGTTCCTATGCAATATTGTTCTTTACAGCATCTTTACTTCCAATACCAGTCACATCCACAACTGGGTGTTGTTTTTGCTTTTACTCAGCCTCTTCATTCTTTCTGGAGTTATTTCTCCACCCTTCTCCAGTAGCATGTTGGGCACCTATCAACCTGGGGGGCTCATCTTTCAGTGTCATATCTTTCTGCCTTTTCATACTGTTAATGGGGTTCTTGTGGCAAGAATACAGAAGTGGTTTTCCATTCCCTTCTCCAGTGGACCATGATTTGTCAGAATTCTTCACCATAACCCGTCGGTCTTGAGTTAAGATGGCTAGACAGTATGTAACTTGGGGTATAAGAGGTGCTAATGAATCCACATTTTGAAATCTATCATAAAAATTCTGTTCTGATGGAGGATAAGTATTAAAACATAAAAAGATTTCATTAAAAGAGATTTAGAAAACAAGTATAAAAGAAAAATATACAATTTAATATACTACACATTATGAGTATTGCATTGTATAGAGCAAGTAATCAGTAATCATACCATTCTACCTGAGAAATGAAAAGAGCTTGTGCATTCTATTTGGAGAACTAAGGTAATAAGATGTGACAGATTTGCTCAAGGTGATATGCTTCAACCAGAGTGGGAACCTGTCTTTTGCCTTGTTATTTCAATAAGCAAAATGATCCCTAAATATATGTATATATATATATGTAATGTTCTGAACATTTTTAGAGGATATAGAACTTTATAATGCTCTACCAGTAGCCCCTGAGAGTTTTTATATTCTTATAGCATTACTCTTGTACACTTGGGACTTTAGGATAAGAATTGGGTTCCAGGACTTTCCTGTGGTATAGTGAATAAGAATCTTCTTGCCAATGCAGGGGACACGGGTTCAATCCCTGGTCCGGGAAGATTCCACATGCCGCAGAGCAGTTAAGCCCTTGTGACACAACTAATGAGCCCACTTGCTCCAACTATTGAAGCCCTTGAGCCTGGAGCCTGTATTCCACAACAAGAGAGGCCACTGCAAGGAGAAGCCCATGAACCACAAAAAGGAGTGACCCCTCCACTTGCTGCAACTAGAGAAAGCCCACAGGCAGCAACAAATACCCAGCACAGCCAAAAAATTAATTAATTAAAAAAAAATAATTGGGTTCCAGAGTAATGTTGCAGGTTTTTCCTAGAAAAATTTTATGTATCGTTCTTGCTTTTCAATGCCTTTAATGCTTTCTGTTGCTCTTACTAAAGTCCCAACCCATTACCATGGTGTTCAAGGTCAATAAAACTCTCTAGCCTCACCTCATACCATCCCACCAGCCCCCAACTGGTAGGTCACTATGCTGAAGACACACGAAAGTGAAAGTGAAAGTTGCTCAGTCCTGTCTGACTCTTTGTGACCCCATGGACTATGAAGCCCATGGAATTCTCCAGGCCAGAATACTGGAGTGGGTAGCTGTTCCCTTCTCCAGCAGATCTTCCCAACCCAGGAGAGTCTTCTGGATTGCAGGCAGATTCTTTACCAACTGAGCTATGAGGGAAACCAGGCTGAAGACACATGGAACAGAACAATACTGGGCTCTGCGTTTCCTTTTCCACTTGATGAAATGTTCTTTCTAGCTCTGTTCAGGACTCTGGCTCTTTATCATCCTTCAAGTGTCAGTTTACACACCTCCTCCTCAGAAGGGCTTTCCCTGACCACTCAATATGAAGTAGCTCTTCCAAGACCTCCCCAGCCTCCTGCAGTTCTCTCCTCACATCATCCTCTTTTATCTCCTTTGTAGCACTTACCATAATCAATAATTATCACCTGACTGTAAGCTCTGAGCTATCACCAGTGTATTTCTGGCAGCTAGTATTATGCCTGCTCGCATAGATGGTACTTGGTATTGTCAAATTAATTATTGAATACATGAGTGAATAATTAAGCTAATAGTATACATTGCCCTTCTCTTTTCTTTGTTTATTCTTAAGTAAAGTGTCAACACCATGCAACATAGTAACTTGGAGCAGTTTAATACTATAGTATTTTTGAGAAATTTTAATAATCAAGAAGAATAGTAAGAGGCAGATGCTAATAAACATTTCAAGACATGTTCTAAAATAAGTCTGTCTTTAAGAAAGATCACTGATGTTGGACAGATTCCCTAGACTTTTTTCTTCCTGCTTTTTCTCTCTCTTTTTTTTTTTTTTCTCTCTCCCCTCCCCCTAACTCTCTCTCTTCCCTCCCCATACGCTCTCCCTCCCTCCTCACCCCAACCCCCTCCTCCCCATTTGTAAGTTATATATGACACTGGTGATTAACATCTCAGCCCCTAGTTCTTCACCTAAAAGCCTTTCCCTAACTCTTCCTCAACTTCATGAGTTGATGTGCAACATGAATCATGAAAGAGTTGGTGTACAGTTACACAGTCACCTGAAAGTCAGTCTTTTAGGGATGACAATGGCAAAGAAATCTAGAGTACAAAGCATCACTTTTATATTTAGAAGAAGCATGTTAGCGAAAAAAGACATTAGAGTCAAGAGACAGGGATTCTAGTCATTTTGCCACTATGGAAATGATAGAAAGTCAGTTCACTACTCTGTGCCCCAATTTTCTCATCTATACAATTGAAATAATGTCTCCTATCTTGTCTTATTTCACAGGTAGGAAAGGACCCATTAAGATGACTGTGTGAAAGTACTCTGCAAAATATTATACAAAAATGAGAGATATTATTATATGGAAAAAGAAGGACGATTTTCTAGTTTTAGAAAAGGAAGGATAAACAACAATCATATCTGGGGAGTAATGGGTACAGTGACAATATTTTCAAAACCAAAACCAGGATATATCTTCTGGCTTGTGATCTGACACATGGTCTGACCACATGACAGAATATTTGAAATCAAAATGTCCTGAAAAACCCAGGACATGTGGTTGCCATGGCAATGAGGAGCCATAGGGAGGCTATGGGCAATGAAAAGACAGGGTCGAATTGGCAAGCATGGAAAACTATTTTGCCAGTGATGTACAGGACAGCTTGGAATCAATAGATGTGGAGGACTGAAAAGGCAAGAAGAAAGAAATTTTACTAATCTGAGTGTGAGGTGTAAGTAGCAATCCTGAGTCATCCTCATTCCGGTAAATTTCCCCACTTGGGGGAAATTCAGGGTAATCTCCTGTTCTCATGAATATGGAGCAGGAAGAGGTGTTTCAGATAAGACTTCTGTTGGAGTGGACAGAGCCCTCAAGGTGATCCCATGTCTACTTTCAATATCCCAAGGGCACCTCTCAACTGAGATTTATCATGTGGTAGCCCAGTTCTCCAGGAGAAGTACTGCCCTATAGACCCAAATCTGTTTTCATCTGGATAGTAAGTTCAGGGAATCTTCATCTCTCAGAATTCTGCTCTTCATGGACTGCATTCTGCCTCCACGCTTCTCCAGGCAAAATCAAAGCAATCCTCTCTGTGCAATTGCTCAGGAAATACAGCTTGTAATTTACATAGCCCCGGCATCACATGAATTCTACTAATGATTTTTAGCACGAAAATCAGGGGGGGGTTTTGTTGCTGTTTTCTTATGGCCAGTAAAAGGAAGGTACAGAAAAATCTCTAGAAGAGGTAACGACTGGACTCAGAAGACAAGGGCTTATCAAAAGTACAATCTCTTTTAGCATTTTGCAGATTCTTATTAAAATTAATAAATTCCATATTTCTATGAGACAAATATTGTTTCCTGGGGCAGATTTTCCCCCATTTAGCTCTCTTATTCCTTCCCAGTCCTTGAAGACTGTAAGACCTTCGAATTCCATCCAGTGCCTATCACATGCTATTGAGTTGGCATGTTTGCAAATTGCATGCAGTGAGATGCTTCCATACCAACAGCCCTGTCTCAGATTCTCCAGCATCACAGCCAAACTAGTATTGCCTGCACATTTTCTTCATCTTGTCATTGAGTTCAGTGTGGCAGCAGCACATTCCTTAGCACAGGCTCCAGTCGGCATGGTAACTAGTTAGAAACTGCAAGCAGCCTTCTTGCAGAATCCCGTTTCTTTCTGGGAGTGCTTTTTTTTGGGGGGGAGGGGTGAAAGGAGGGGATGGTGTTGGAGGAAGTAGTGAAAAGAAGGTGGAAAAAGAATTGATTGGGTTGGGCTGGGGGAGGGGGGATGGGCAGAAGAATGACTTAAACTCGCTTTTTAAAAGAGTTATCTGGTCCACCCATGGTGTTGGTGCTAAATTGCCTGGGCAGAAAAAAAAGTCCTAATTGGGGTGGGGAGGCAGTGACAAAGCAAAGCTTGTTCAAGCCTCGGAATCTGCACTGTTGATAGTGCAGGTACCTCGGGGCAGTTGGGAGTGATTGCTGTGTTGACTTTGTCTAATTGTAGGGGAGGAGTTATGTGAGCGGTGACAGGCAGTGTTACACCCAGTGGGGTGGTGGACCAAAACTGGCATAACCACGCAGGGCTAAATAAACTGACTGACAAAGCTCTTGGCATATTATTAAAAATCTGGCAAAATGTTCATCTCTTGACAAAAATGTAGAGACTAGTAATGCATAACTTTATCCCATGTTGGATTTTTAAATGGCTAATGCCAAGTTGTCTGTCAAAATTAATAGGGCATTGCTTCTTCTTATAGAACAACAAAAAAAAATTCTCATACATTTTATTCATTTATTCATTGCTAAAAAATCATGTATCTGCTAAAAATTTCATTTAGGAAAAAGGTTTGGAGGTGGTTAACCTTCATTTTAAAGTACTCTGAATTAAAAGCTACTTTTTTTTTCATGTTTGTTACAATAAAAACCATACCTTCATTAAATTGTAAAGCATTTTGTGCTTAGAATAAATTGAAAATATTCACCCAAGCTTACATTAAGAGAGTCATTAGAACTCCAATTACTGATTATATCTTTACATGAGTTTGAGTTTGGAACTTACTTTAAAAAAACTTCCCTCATATCAAGAAAAATGTGAAATGGTTAGTTGACTGTTGAGTAGATACTCTGCATCTTCATAGGAATTAATCAGTGTACTGATTTTTTACCTCTTCTACTTTGCTATTTCATGTGTTAATTGAACTATTTCTCTTTCTTTGTTTTCCACAAAGGTTTACCCATGCTTTTCTATAAAAACTACTTTTTCTACTAAGTTTTATACACATATGTCAACTTTTTGTTCTAGAATCTAAGTATATTTTGTGAGTAGTCAGACCTCAAAAAGGAAGTGCAAGTAATACTCTACCTTGTCATATGCATATGGTGCCTGTGGGGAGCTATTTCTTTTCTTATTGTTCACATTCTAAAGCTTTGTAATTAAATGGAAATGAAGAAAAATTCCCCAGCATATATTAAAAAAAAAACTTTTATAATGTATTTTAATTCTTCAGTTTGCTTTATTGAACAGTAATTTTTTTTGTTCATAAGTTTAAAATTTTTGTTAACTTAAAAAAAATTCCCAAATGGCATTTCTCTCAAAAATCTCACGTTTTTGATCATTCTGATTTTTTTTAGGCCTTCAAATAAACTGGAAAGTCAGTGTGGCTAGTGGGAAGACTTTGCTCTTAAGCACTAATAAATAATTTGATTTGGTGGTTTTTCTCTTCTTTTATTTCTTAAAGCAGCTCTCTACAGCAGAGTCTATAAGCTCTGTTTGAAAAATAAGATATTTGAAGCATAAACACTGATGTGCTTCCAGGTAAAAGGGAAACATACAAATGTTCCTTAACTGCTGAAGGAACAAACATGTAAATAAGAGATGGACCGAATTCCTACTGTTCATGTTTGCTCACTGCGAACATTTGGTTCACTTGGCTTGGCTCATTATTTCAGCTGGGAAAGTCACTATATGAATTAATAGCAGATTTCCCAGCTGAAAATAAATGTTTACCAGTTTAGGGGGCTGGGGTTTTTTGGCAAAGACCTGGCTTTTTGTCTGACTGGCTCCTTTTTCGGCGTGCACATCCCTGAGGTGTGTAATTAAAGTAAGGGAATTTGCACATAGTGCTTTAGGGCTTTAATGAATAGAAAACACAGGATATTTCAGCAATTTGGTGCCTAATGTCAGAGTGTGCATTTCCTGTGTGAGGTATCACAATAATAGGGCTCTGTGATAATAAAAGAGCCTGCAATGCCATGCAAAGAAAAATGGGAGTGACAGCCTTGGTTCCTAAATTCCAATACAATATACATAAAAAAGAGCAATTTACATTTAAAACAGAAGGACTTTGAACTTGAACATACTCTCAGAATTAATGGCTATTAAATCAGCCCCACTTTGCAGAATATTGAAATTCCCTTTAGGACAAAGATCTTGGCTGTTGATATCAGGTTACATTACAAAATTGAATACACAATATTAAATGGTTTTAATCACAACCATTCTTGCCTTGCTGTTGAAATTTTTGAGCAGCTCACAATTTGAAAAAACATTTTTTTAAACCTCAGAAACTGTGCGAGAAAGCTAGGTAGAACAAATTAACATTGATTGAGCACCTGTTTTACGCCAGCTACTTTTACGTGACATCAAATTTAATGTTTTACAAAAATACCGTGCAAAAAGAAAATAAAAGTATTAGATTTCTTCTTTTTTGTCGGAAGAATTACAAAGTTCAAAGACATTAGGCAACTTGCCCAAGAAGCCATTGCTAGTAATCTGTAGCACCAGGATACGAAAGAGGACACTGCCCAGCACAGAGGGATCACTCAGGACCTACTGTTTTCATTATTTTCGGGATCCAAAACCCAAGCTCTTTCAACATATTTTACTATTATTATTTTTAAGACTCTTACATAGAATGTCTTCTAAAGAGAGATGAAAACCTTGTTCCCGCCTTATCCCCGGTCCATGATCACTCTCGTGAATAAGGTTTACATCCAATTAAAAAAAAAAAAAGGCCACAAAACCTCTTGTTCCATCCTCTGCGTAACAGTGTAGAAGTAGCAGGCTTTTGCTTTCTGGGTCATGGGGAGGGTATCTCAGTCTGAGGACAGATGGTACTTTTAACCACAGGACAAGTGCATCCATGACAAGGAACAAGTCCCCAACAGAAGCATGGAAATAGGGGATACTTTCATCACAGCCAGAGGCCAGAATAGGGTGCCCACATCTGATCCACAGGATAGGGGAACCCATATTTTACTTTGCTGGGCCTCAGTTCTAATGTCTAGAAAATGAAAAGATGGCTCTGGATGATCCAGAAAGACACATTTTTGATTTAAAAGTGGAAACTACCAAGTAACCCTTGGCTGTGACCAGAGGGTAAGGTACAGGAAACTGATATAACCCATAAACAGGAGACTTCCCAAAGGATAAGTCTCTTGTGGTCACTATATGAAGACATCTGTCAGCATTTGTATAGCCATATTTCCTAAGGAAACAATTATCAGTTTCCTACCAGTTATTTCCTACAGTGACATATCTTTATATCATTCATAAATTAAATTCTAAGGTAGAACATTATCTTTAAAAGGCTTTTCCTCCTGCCTTGTCATCTTATCCTGGCTTCTCTCTGGGCTTCCTCTCATCCTCCAGAAACCCTGAAGACACACTGACAGACCACACACCTGGGATGGGGCACTATTCTGATTCCTGGTAAAGAAGGAAAAGGCACAGGTGGGGCATGTGTATGTGTCACTTGGGAGTCTATACACCTCCTACATCCTAGGAATACAAAACTCAAGGGACGGACTTCCCTGGTGGTCCGGCAGTTAAGAACCTGCCTTCCATGTGGGGGATGTAGGTTCGATCCCTGGTCTGGAAACTAAGATCCCACATGCTGTGGGACGACTAAGACTCGATGCAGCCAAGTAAATAAATATTAAAAAAAAAAACTCTCAAGCGATTAGAGACTCTGAGACCTGCTATCTCACATCAGTCACCTTCCTCCTCAATGAAGAACCAACACTCTGCCTCTCTTCTCTCTTGTCAACAACCACCCATGCTAGTTGGCAATAACTTCCCCAACAGAGAAGCCCCATCCCCACAAAAAAACTAAAGATGTTGGTATCTCCATTGTCATTTAGAGAAATGTGAACATCAAGAGTTTGAGAGACTTTTTAGGATAAAGGTCAGAAATGCCATTTAGAGCACAGATTTTTTTTTACTCCGCTAGGACTTAGAATCTACTGATCCTACCACCTTGTCACTGCCCACACCCTCTTGTGTCCTCATTTCCTCTTCCTTATCCTGCCTAAGTTCCATGCTCTATCATCATTACTATTCTCTTGCAAGCACCCTTATCCTCCTTGCTCCTGTCTCACTGGTAAATTTTCACCCCTATTAACCTTTCTGCCTACTCAGGTCCAGCATCCCTGCAACAAAACATACTAGAGAAGAAAACACAACCATGCTGGCCAAAGTCATTCTAAAATATCTGGTCATCGTAACCTCCTGTGGATCAATAATGCTGCCCAGCTATCATTCTACCCTAGACTGTTCCCTCTCCCATTCTCCTTAACAGCCCCTGAATCCCTCTCCTCAATCCTCCACAACCAGCTCACTCATCATCATTCACTTGCTCCCTTTTTCACCAAGAAATGAAAACATTCAGAAAAACTTACATGTTCAACCACCACATCTCCCTACCAGCACCAGAGTCCGTATATCCTGCCTTTCTTCCTGTGACTCTGGATAGAGTACTGGGGCTCCCAGACAAGGCTGGTCCCCACACTAATGCACTAGATCCCATCCCCGTCTTAACGCCACAAGGATACTTCTCTAGCAAGTCTCCCCCTCTCTTCTGCATCAAAAGTTTCTCTCCCTTTTTAAAGACCATCACCATACATAGAAATATATTCTTGTTTCTTTCATTAAAAATAAATACAGAAATCTTTTGATAGCACGTCTCCATACAACTGCTGCTCCATTTTCTTTGCACCTCCTGACAACAAAACTCCTCAGAGTTGTTTGTGCTCACTGGTAATTTCTCTCTTCCCATCTTCTCCTGAACCCATTGAATCATTGACCCACCCCCACCTCCCAACCCTGCAAAGATCAAAATTGCTCCTGTTAAGGTCACTAAGTAACTCCACATTGTCCACTAGTCAATTCTCTGGCCTCATCTTACTGGTACTTTAAATGTCTGATGCAGCTGATCACATTCTCCTGATTGAAACACTTTTAACTTGCCTTCCATGACCCAATGCTCTACTGAGTTCTTTGTCAGTCTCCTCTGCTGGTGCCTCTCCATGCCCTCTCTAAGTGTTGGAGTGCCTCGGGGTTTAGGATTCTGACCTCTTCTTTTCTTAACTACATTCAGTTCCTACAGGAGCTCATCAGTTACACAGCATTCAATAACATCTCTACACCATTGTCCAGATTTATATCTTCTGTCTGAGTGGCTCTTACCCTTGGCCCTTATTGTGAAACCAAGATCCAGGTTCCCTCTTGCTCCCCAGTTATGTTAAGTGGGTTTAAGGCCTGAGACCCTACATCGTTCTTGTTGGTTCCCATGGAAGGGCTCTGAACCTGATACTCCCTGACAGATGGTCCTGCCTACCTGCCTAGGTATCTGCATGTCTTGGAAGCAAGAGGAGGAAGTGGTGGAGGAAGAGTTGTGCTGTTATACACAGCCCAGTGATGCTGAATGTTGTGGGATGTCAACTGCCACCCTTGAGGAAAAGACAGCAGGTTCCCTCCTGAGCAGCCAAAGGCAAAGTCATGACTGACAAACTTACTGTGGTCTAGACAAAGTTTGCTCTTGGTGTTGCAAATCAGAAATTTTATATTTTCAGAAAGTAAATTAATCTTTCTAGGGCAAGCTACCTAACCTTTCATTAGTCTGATGTATCAAGCCAGGGTACCATTTGATTAATTTACATTGGGAAATAACAGTTGTAAGAACTAGAATACTTAAAATCACATGAGCAGCATATTCTCTCTCTCCCATCAAGAATTTTGAAAAGCCTTATCATGCTCAAAATTCAGCATATTATTTTATAGTAAGAAATGGCTATCTTGGTGAACAAAATTCTTGAAGTTCATATGATTTGTTCATTCCCTGTTATTTCTTTTATTTTTAATATAGTATCTTTAACTGTAACCTTATAAACTTAATTTTTAATTTTTTTTGGTTGCATGGTGAGGCATGTGGCATCTTAGTCCCCGACCAGGGATCAAACAGCAGCCCCTGCATTGGAAGCATGGAGTCTTAACCACTGGACCACGAGGGAAGTCCTGATTCCCTCTTTCTCTGTGGACTTACACAGGAAGCAAAAGCATGATCAAATTTTACAAAAATGGTAGCTAATCTCACTGCAACCAGACTGATTTTTTTCAAAGCACACATTTGACCAGGTCACTCCTCTAAAACTGGATATTGTTCTTAGGAGAAGACAAAATCCTCACACTACTAGCCCTACATGGTCTGACTGCTTCATATCTGGTCCTTAGTATAAGAACTGGTTAGGAGTGTGGGTTCTGCACTCACACCTCCATGGTTCAAATATATCACTTAGTTACATTATACCACAGTGACTTAGTTATATTACACCAGTTTCCCCCTTAATTAAAACAGGAATAAAGATAGTGTTTATTTCATAGCATTGTGACAAAAATTAGAAGAAAAACTGCTTTCAACAGTGTCTGGTACCTCTAAGCACTCAGTGTTGTTGTTCAGTCACTTAGTTGTGTCTGACTCTTTGCAACCCCATGAACTGCAGCAAGACAGGCTTCCCTGTCCTTCACCATCTCCTGGAGCTTGCTCAAACTCATGTCCATTGATTCATTAATGACATCCAACCATCTCATCCTCTGTTGTCCCCTTCTCCTCCTGCCTTCAATCTTTCCCAGCATCAACGTCTTTTCTAATGAGTCAGCTCTTTGCATCAGGTGGCCAAAGTATTGGAGCTTCAGCTTCAGCATCAGTCCTTCTAATGAATATTCAGGATTGATTTCAACAAATATTATCTATTATCTAAAAACATTCCCAGTTCCAGCCAAATGGCCTTCCCTCCATCCTTCAAACAAGCTGCAAGCCAAAATCCTTCCAGCCTGGAGCCCAGAGCAAATGCTGCCACTGTTTGAAGTCTTGTCTTTACTACCTCCTTCCACTGTTTATTAACTATGGGCCTTTTGTCTCTCCCCACCTACAGTTACTTGCTCAGGGACGCAGAGTCCTCAGTGTTCAGTTTCCTTTCTTCAGTTCAGTTCAGTTGCTCAGTCATGCCTGACTCTTTGCAACGCCATGGACGGCAGCACGCCAGGCTTCCCTGTCCATCACCAACTCCCAGAGCTTACTCAAACTCATGTCCATAGAGTCAGTGATACCATCCAACCATCTCATCTTCTGTCATCCCCTTCTCCTCCTGCCTTCAGTCTTTCCCAGCATCAGGGTCTTATCCAATGAGTCAGTTCTTCGCATCAGGTGGCCAAAGTATTGGAGTTTCAGCTTCAGCATCAGTCCTTCTGATGAATCTTCAGGACTGATTTCCTTTAGGATGGAATGGTTGGATCTCCTTGCAGTCCAAGGGACTCTCAAGAGTCTTCTCCAACACCACAGGTCAAAAGCATCAATTCTTTGGCGCTCAGCTTTCTTTACAGTCCAGCTCTCAAATCCATACATGACTACTGGAAAAACCACAGTTTTGACTAGACAGACCTTTGTTGGCAAAGTAATGTCTCTGCTTTTTAATATGCTGTCTAGGTTCGTCATCATAACTTTTCTTCCAAGGAGCAAGCGTCTTTTAATTTCATGCCTGCAGTCACCATCTGCAGTGATTTTGGAGCCCAAGAAAACGAAGTCTGTCACTGTTTCCATTGTTTCCCTATAATGTGCTCTCTTTCCAGACTGGACTTGTTTTGAGAGGTAGTTTCCATACTCAGCACTTTCTCCCAAAACTTGACATCTACCTGACGCATTATAGGCACACCATACCGACTTGTCTGAGTACCTGTTGAGCTCATGCTTACTTACCCCAGTCTGAGAAAGCTTTGGCTGGCCAGCTGGGTCCTGCAGGGGCAAAGCGCATGTGGACGCTGCTAACTTTTGCCTCAGGGGCTCTCTTTTTACCACCTCCAGGGCTGACCAACCCCCTCCTGATTAACACATTCTTTCTTTGCATGTGTTAATGCCTTTGCTCAGGTTTCTTAGGGTCCTTCTAGGGCATAAGAAAACTTTGCATATCTATGCTCTATTTTAGTCCCCGTTGTTTTTAAAGTTTTGCTCTCAGGGGGGCATATTATTTCCCTCCTTTCCAAGTTCTGGCAAGGGTGGGGTTCCAGAGGGTTATCTCTTTGCATCTCTCTATTAGAGACAACACACCTGGACAGGATTCTATCTACTAATGAGGATGCCCTGGTGGTTTGTATTAGATATGACTGTATGTTCACCTTCCCAGCACGAGCACTGAACTTCTCCTAAAGCCTGAGATAGGTCGGCCCTGCCCCTATGAGCCTCTCTCAGTCTATTCACCTTCCTGGCAGGGTTCTTAGATAGAGCCCAGCAGATATGCTCCATGGGGGATACAGGAGGTAGCTATACAACTCCACTTAATTAATGGAGGTAGGTGTCAAGCATGTTTTTCGAGAAATGAAGAATACAGCACTGCTCTGGGGATTAATTATTCTGTCCTAAATGGAAATACTAAAATTGACCCAAGGATGAGAGTAATAAACACAAAGTTATTCTTACCACCAAATATTTGCACTGTACAATGAGACAGATGCTAATCCTCAACTGAGGGCTAGGCAAAAAACTACCACTGTAAAGATTCCATCCAGTCCTTGTAAAGCCCCCGTCTAAAAGACTCAATTATATGTTAGCCAAAATAATTGGTTTACAATACATTCCTGAAAACTAGACTTTGAAAAACATTGCTCTGCTCTTTCACACAATTTCCATGATGCTGAGATCTGGCTTAGGCCGGATGATGTATATGAAAATGTACAGAGATGTATATAAAAATGGTATAAGAAAAGGACCTGTCCAATCCAATGCAGGAATTTAGCGAAAGGTAAGAAAGAACACAAAACTCAGGTTGGAGAAAGCCTTTCCCTGGGGTATTTCTCATCCTTTATTTTTACCCCCAATCCAAGACTTGTGGTTCATTCAGATAAGCACTTGACCTTTGTGGGTGCTTATCCAAAGTCAACCTTCCCGTGTCTGAGGGTCACCTGTAACTCATTAATCTCAGCCCATTATTGTTTTGCAGGAATGTCTGTTCCATTTAAGATATACAACTCCTATACAGATAGCATGGTAGGTTAATGCACTCACCTTTCATTCCCTGATTGCTGGGTTCACACCGAACTCAATTCTGTTATGAGTAAGGATTACGTTTTGATATGTTCCCTGTCCCCAGGAGCCATTTGTCTATACGTCTTCACATCCTAAAAGGATGTTGCAGGCATCAGCATACTCTTTGGGGCCCTATAAAGGAGGTTCCAGGGAATAGAATGGCCCAGAGGTTACTGGGTCAGGATTGGAGAGGAAGGAACTATTTAGGGATCTTGCTGAGTGCACGCTTCTGAGGGTGCTATCAGTCTTTTCCACTCTTAACTCTTAAGATGAAAACAAGGCCATTATCTCTTTTCAAAAAATAATAAATTGCTTTATATAGAATCTAGTACTGTTATGCTGTACTTCTTTCCCTACAGCAAGAAAAGTGCTAGCAGGCAACCAGGAAAAAGGCACAAACTCTTTTCAGTTTTTTTGAACATCATACTTTTCAAGCATCCTCTTGTTTATGATTTAACTTAATTCCCTCTACCATTAGGAATGCCCACCACCTGTACCAAAATCTGAGATGAGAATCTAGAGGAAAATAACAACCAGGAGTTCCACTATCTCTAAGGCAGTATAGCACGGTGGACGGTGTGTCAGTTCTGGAGTCAGACTGCCAAGATTAATCTCTCCCAGCCTCAGTTTCCTAGCTGTAAATGGAAATAATTAGAGCATCTACCACAGAGTTATTGAAGGAATCAAATAAGATAATGATGCATAAGGCACTTAGAACAGCATCTAACATATATCAGGGGCTCAGTAAGTGAGAGCTGTTATTGGAACTTAATTGCTCTGTTTTATGCTACAGAAACTGAAGGGATTTCTTTCTTTCTTTTTTAATCTGTGGCTTCATTTCCAACCACCTGACAGGTAACTAAATCCCAAATGAATGCTTCTCATTTTTTTCTATCTTGTAAGGCCACTCCAATCTTCGCCTCCCCTCCTCCACGCCCCTTGAATTCCAACCAGTTAAAGTACAAGGGAGTAGCCAAGGAGTGGAGATGCTGCATCCCAAACCACCTGGCTTAATTAATTTTGGCCAGTTCTTGCTGCTGGCCACGCTGCCACCACCTCATTTACCCTCAGTCCTAACAACAGAAAGTGGTGCACAAAGGCTTTCACTTTGTAGCGAGAGAAGGAAAAATGTACTGTCGATACATATTACCCGTCAATGTAAGTGCTTTCAGGAGCCCTTCGCTGTTTCTTTTCATGTTCTTTGAGCCGAAGAACCATTTAGAGAAGCCCTGCTGTCCCAGCACCCTAAGGACATGTAAGAGGATGTGCACGGGCAGCCGAGAAACAGAGCTTCTATTTATGTGGAGCAAGGCAGGCCTAGATCTTCGATTCACAATAAGCAGAATATCTTAATCACAAGCATTCTGAAGTCATGCCAGGTGGAGTGCTTCGTGTTTGTTCACTTGCTCTTCTTTCTTTTTAAAAAATACAACTTGGGAAAGACTCTGACAGGTGGGCTGTTATTTTAGGATCCGCTATGATCTTCCCATTGGGAGGCTGGGAAAGAGTTGGCACCTAAATATTCCTCCAAATCCCCACACCAGGAGTGGTCTTCCCTGGTGGCTCAGCAGTAAAGAATCCACCTGCCAATGCAAGAGATGCAGTTCAATCCTTGGGTCAGCAAGATCCCCCACAGAAGGAAATGGCAACCCATGGCAGTATTCCTACCTGGGAAATCCCATAGACAGAGGAGTCTGGTGGGCTACCTTCTATAGAATCTCAAAGAGTTGGACACGACTGAGTGATCAAACAACAAACAAGGAGTGGTCTAGAATTTCCAGAAAGGACAGGGGCAAGGATGGCAACCTTTTGGGAAAGGGAGCTAGTGGGCTTCCCTTGAAATGAAGTTTGCATAGTAAACAGGCTGTAGTTTGGAGTCCATGTTGACTGGGGCTGGGTCTGTAAGGCTGACCCAGATTTGGAAGGGCTCCTCATTTTATATGTGAACAACCATGGTTCTCAACGCTCACCACCCATGCTTTTAGCAGCATTTACTACCTGTTCTAAGGAAATGTCTTTGCCAGAGATAACATGCTAGAACAAAGTTGTTGGTAGTGTAGCAGGTGAGGGTTTTATCTGCTTAGAAAGAAGCCTGGCACAAGAGGTGCTCAAAAACATTTGTTGAATGAGTTTATGATTTTAAGGAAGCTACAAATGGCTTTACTGGTGGCTCAGACAGTAAAGAATCCGCCTGCAATGTGGAGACCAGTGTTTGATCCCAGGTCAGGAAGGGAATTTGATCCCTAGAGAAGGGAATGGCAATCTGCTCCATTTTTCTTGCCTGTAGAATCCCATGGACAGAGGAGCCTGGTAGGCTGCAGTCCATAGGGTCGCAAAGAGTCAGACACAACTGAGCAACTAACACTAAAGCCCTGGAAAAGAAATCACCAACAGAATAACCAGTTTCTCGAGTGAAAACCATGCATCCTAGAGCCCATTTTTTCTTTCTGCAAAAAGAGAAGCTACTGCAACGAGAATCCCATCCAGGCACCGCAGCTAAAGAGTAGTCTCCACTCACCCCAACTAGAGAAAGTCCATGTGTAGTAATGAAGACCCAGTGCAGCCAAAAATTTAAAAAAAAAGAAAGAAGAACTGGTTTATATATTTTGGCTTAAGCTAATCATTGAAAATATTTAGAATGACTCCCTTCCCCAATCGAAGCAATAAAATGTTATCTGTATAGAATTTAGGGACTATTTTTTTTTAACATGTAAATATGAAATAACAGTAGGAAGAGACTTTATGCTATCTTTCAATATTTCTACAATTCTATTCTCCCATCGATCTGAAAGACTAGAGCTCCCAGTTTTAGTTGGATACAGAGCTTCCCAGATAAAATTATATTAATATTTTTCAACTCCTACCCTTTCTGCTGCTAGCTTTAGATATGTCATTAAGTTCTGACTGATGGAATACGAACAGAAGTAATACACATGACTTCCAGGTCATGCATTTAAAGGTAAGGAGTGTGGCCTTCTTTCCTTCCTTTTCCCCTTATCACTGTGTGGGATGCAAATATGATGATAATAGCTGCAGCAGCCCTCCTAGACTGTGAATTGAAAGCTGTGTGTTGAAGATGATAGAGCAAAAGACAGAAGCAGCCTATACCTCTGACACCATTAAGCCTCCCTTAGATGTTTAGATTGCCTGTACTCAAACTATTACTGAGAGGGAGACTTCTATCTTCTTTTGTCCCAATCATTGCTTTTTGGAATGCCTCTGTTACTTTAGCTGAATCTGTATTTAAACAAATATTAACACCATGATACATTAGGGAAGAAAGCTGCAAGGAGAACTATTCCCTTGAAACAAAATCAAGAAGAGCAGAATCAATGATTGAGATGTTCATTGGTTTTCATAATTTTCCTCTTCTAATTCAACTACTATTTTTCAGAATGAGCTCATATTGTTGTTGACTCATGAAGGAAATGTTGGTTCTAATTTCTAAAGCTGTGGCAATAGCCATTGACACTATTGGCAAGTAAGAAATCCAATCTACTGCCTGTTTTTTAATAGCCTGAGAACAAAGAATGGTTTTTACATTTTTCGATGATAGAGAAAACCAAAAGAAAGCTTACAATATGTGGAAATTATATGAAATTCAAATCTCAGTGTCTGTAAGTAATGTTGGAGTGCAGCCACATTCATTTATTTAAATATTTTTTGTAGCTGCTTTCTTGCAGAGTTGAGGAGTTACAACAGAAACTGTATGCCTAAATTCACAAAGCCTAGTTTACTGGGTGACCTTTTCAAAATAAAAAAAAAAAACAGTTTTCTGCCTATTCCCTGCACTGTCTTTCCTGTTGTTGTTGGTAGTGGAAGGTATACATATATTATTTGAATTAATTTCCTTTACTTTGAAGTTGCAAGCTATAAGATCATATTTATGCATTTATCAAATAGCTTAATTTTAATCATGAAGAATATTTGATAAACTGATAAAGAACTTGAAAAGTAACAGGGGCTAAATTGCACCTTTAGTATTTCTATGAACAATATAGCATAGATTTTGATGGCTGAATCTTCAGTCCCACATTTAGCTTCACTTCCTGTGGACTGGTGAGAACAAGCCATGTCATGAAATACTACTCTTATGATGTTTCTTGTGCCTTCTCCTCAACTCCTTTCCCACAGCTATTATACTATTTCAGTTCCTTAATAATTCTAGACCATACTTTTGCAGTAATTCTCTTACTGCCTTTCTTGCATCCAATCTCTTCTCCCGTACATCTCCTTTCACCAGAGAAACTTTCCTTTAAAAGAACAAACAAAAAAAATAATAAAAAAAATAAAACACTCAAAAAAAAATAGTTTGCAAGAGAATTAAAAAAAAAAAAAACAAAAACAAAAAAGTACAGTTGACCCTTGAACAACATGGTTTAACCATGCAGGTCAACTTACATGAGGATTTTGTTCAACAGTAAATACTACATGATTCATGGTTGGTTGAATCTGCAGGTATAGGACTTCAGATATGGAGGGACCTTGAATAAGGCAGGCCAACTACAAGTTATATTCAGATTTTTGACTCCAGGGAAGATTAGTGCCCCTTGTTGTTCAAGGGTCAACTGTACATAGCTAATTCTATTTAATCACATAGCTGCATGTCTTTTCTAAAATATTTCAGTCCATTCACTGCTTATAGAATAAAACCAAATTCCTTAGGCTGGTATTCATGATTCTTCATTATATAGTCTTAGTGGCTCAAATGGTAAAGAATCTGCCTGCAGTGCAGTAGACTAGGGTTCAATCCCTGGGTTGGGAAGATCCCCTAGAGAAGGGAATGGAAACCCACTCCAGTATTCTTGCCTAGAGAATCCCATGGATAGAGGAACCTGGCAAAAACCCCCATGGGGTTGCAAAAAATCAGACACAACTAAGTGACTAACACACACACATACACTCTCTGCATTTTATCCAAATGCAACCTTCCCTTTTCTCAGTGTATCTCTGTAGGACAGGCCCTGTTCTCTGGTCCATCCTTTGTGCCTCTGTTCATAGCATGATCTCTTGCCTCCAAACCTAACCCTTCCTCCCTATCTTTTCATATTCAAATGCTGTTTGTTTTTTAGAGCCTAATTCCAATGCCAACTCTTTCATGAAAACTTCTCCAACTCTCCTATTCCAAGCTCAGTAAGTATTGTGGACACTGATAGCTTCTGTCTGGCCTGGCATCATTCTTTTGGAAAAAAAGGTGAAAAATGAAGTCGCTCAGTCGTGTCCGACTCTTTGTGACCCCATGGACTGTAGCCTACTAGGCTCCTCCGTCCGTGGGATTTTTGAGGCAAAAATGCTGGAGTGGGTTGCCATTTCCTTCTCCAGGGGATCTTCCCAACCCAGGGATCAAACCCAGGTCTCCTGCATTGTAGGCAGGCGCTTTACCATCTGAGCCACCAGGGAAGTCATTCTTCTGAATGGAATACATAAACTTTTCTTTGAGGATGTGAGCAACCTTGATGGGATTAAACTCAAAATGCTACACCCCTCCCAGAGAGGTAACGGAGATGTGACTCTCACTGGATATGTGTGCTCATTAATTTCTGACTCTTTGCGACCCCATGGACGGTAGCCCGCCAGGCTCCTCTGGGCCAAGCAGAAACACTCCCTCTCCATCTTGTTCTTGTTCTCCTGCTAGCTCTGTCTCTTTGTAATCTGATTCTTGAGTAATGCAAGCATAGAAAGCACCTGGAGCTCATTCACGTCCTGAAGAACTCATGTCCACTGTTTCTGCTAGTGGATCCCTACGGCTGCTCTGCTCCAGTCCTTGTCAGTGCTGGTTTCTTGGCCTTATCTTTTGATTTTATGAAGAGTTCCTTTCTCTTCCTGTAAACTCTTTTGTCAATCAGCCACTGCTAGTTTATATTGTTTGCAATCAAAGACTGATAGAAGTGATCATTCCTTCTTCCAAGCCTTCAAAGGACTTTGCCTATACATTTCTTAGGGTCCCTAGCGTTTCATACCTTGTGTAATAGTCATCCACGTTATCATTTTCTTTGTCTTACACAGTATCAGTTCCAGAACTCTACATAGGAGGAGCAACTGGGGGTTGAAGCAGGAAAGCGTAAGGGACTTATCACAAATCCTTATTGGAGTTAATAACATAACAGTTTTCTCTTTATTTAGACTGCATTTTTTAAACATGTAAAAGACAACATTACTTAAAGATGCTTTTATTCATACATTTATTTAAAATTAATAAAAAAGCATCCATTTTCCTTTTCAGAGAACACTTATTTGAAGGAAAGATGGCACTGGAACTTATGGTGGGGTGACTTCCTCCCCTTCCAAGGTTCCTTTGGGTACAGAGGCTGATCTTTAAAGACTGTGAGCCATTTGTAACTTCTGTGGTCCTTTGTATAGTTCCTTACAAACAATCACTACACCCAGTATAGTTGTTGAATCAATCAATCAGTGGTCACTGTATCATCTCACATAATTTATCTTTTGCCTCTTTTCCAAAGAAAATTCAAGGTGTATGCTTTCCCACTTGGAGTTTATTTGGTTTACTAATTTTTTTCAATAAATAATGATTAGAGAATTCCATGGAAGTCTGGTGGTTAAGACTCTATGCTTCCAGTGGAGGGGGCACTGGTTTGATCCTTGGTTGGGGAACTAAGATCCCACATGTGCTGTGCTCCTCCCCCCAAAAATTGTTTTTAATTAAAAGATTTTAATAAATAGATAATCATGAGACGTCCACCACTATACTGGACATTGTTCTAAGTGCTGGAATGCATCAATGATTGGGCAATATTTCTGTCACCACAGCACTTATATTCTAATGAAATGTATGTCTACTCAGAGATAATTTCTATACAGTCATTTACTTCCTAATTTATTATAAGTGTAGAACCAAATATGTTCATTATTCTCTTGAGTCACTTTGTATTTCCGTTTCTTCTTTACTTTTGCTCCCATCTATAACAGTTTACTTTTAAAACTTTGCATGAACCCAGGGCTTTCGTTGGTTGGTTGGTGGTGTTGTTCAATTGCTCAGTTGTGTTGGACTCCTTGTGACCCCATGGGCTGTAGCATGCCAGGCCTCCCTGTCCTTCACCATCTCTCAGAGCTTGTTCAAACTCATGTCCATGGAGTCGGTGATGCCATCCAACCATCTTGTTGGTACTACTGTGTTTGGTTTTTTTTAAATTTTTATTTTTTGGTTGCTCTAGGCAGCATGTAGAATCTTAGCTCCCTGAAAGAAAGTGAAAGTGAAAGTTGCTCAGTCATTACCAACTCTTTGAAACCCCTGAACTATAGAGTCCATGGAATTCTCCAGGCCAGAATACTGGAGAGGATAGTCTTTCCCTTTTCCAGGGGATCTTTCCAACCCAGGGATCCAACCCAGGTCTCCTGCACTTCGAGCAGATTCTTTACCAGCTGAGCCACAAGGGAAGCCCAAGAATATTGGAGTGGGTAGCCTTTCCCTTCTCCAGCGGTCTTCCTGACCCAGGAATTGAACCCACATCTCCTGCCTTGCAGGCAGATTCTTTACCAACTACGCTATGAGGGAAGCTTAGTTCCCTGACCAGGGATCAAACCCATGCCCCCTTCATTGGAAGGTAGGCTTTTAACAACTGGACTACCAGTGAAGTCCCAGTACTATTGTTTTTATTTTTCCCATTACTTTTTTTCTGTGCCTTCTGATGTTTGAACTAATCTTCAAAAATCACAACACATTATTACTGAAACTTTTGTCCAAATCTCCTAAATCTTAGATATATTAGTCACATATAGACATTATCTGTGAGTCATAGAGCCATAGAAAAACAGCATACTAAAAGAGAAAGCTTCCACAAAACTAACATTTAATGAATTTTACTTTTTAAACCCTTGATGTACCACTAGCATCCAACAGAAACTGAAGTCCTATAATAAAATTAAGCCAGAAGTTAATACATTTTTCTGTTTCTGACAAATCCAAATTCTTATGTTGCTCATGGAAAGGAATTAGAATGGAAGTAAAAGAAGAATCTGATAAAAAGATAATAATAAGCACTCTCATCCAGAAAAAAATATAAATGTCTATTCATAGCATCTTGCCCACAGTTTCAGGTGTGTCACTATTACTTGAAGTTGTAGCATAATAGGAACTATTATGATTCTTATTGCTACATTGTAGAAACATATACATACCTGGAAGGTAATATACACATACCCCATTCAGCAAATATTAATTGAGGGCCTACTATGCATCATACTCTCTGCTAAGCTGGGAGAGTGCTAGAAGCTTTGGCTATTCAACAGAATCTGCGTCCCCTTTTTTATAGGCACAGAACTGGTGTCCACTTGCAGTTAGGTAGCCATGTGCTGAGTGTCAGCCAGTGTTATGTAAGCAAGAGTCTTGTGTGCCACTTCCAGGATCAATCCATGCTGCTCTCCAATTCTCATGCCTCTGCACTCCCTTCTAGTGGTGGTGATAGAGAGAACCATGGTGAGGACAGAGGACACAGTTTGAGCATGGCAGAGCCTCTGTCAGCCTGGTGCCCTGACTGAGTGCATACAGGAGAGCCTCTGACCAATCTGTTCACCTTCCCAGGGCTCTGATGTGAGCAAGAAATAGACTGCCACAATGATGTTGCTGCTGCTGCTAAGTCGCTTCAGTCGTGTCCAACTCTGTGCGAACCCATAGACGGCAGCCTACCAGGCTCCGCTGTCCCTGGGATTCTCCAGGCAAGAACACTGGAGTGGGTTGCCATTTCCTTCCCCAAGGCATGAAAGTGAAAAGTGAAAGTGAAGCCGCTTAGTCATGTCCGACTCTGTGCGACCCCATGGACTGCAGCCTACCAGGCTCCTCCATCCGTAGGATTTTCCAGGCAAGAGTACTGGAGTGGGTTGCCATTGAGCCATTACTTTTTCCAATCTATTCACCATCAAAGCCTTGCCTACTCTAATCATACATAGAATTAGACATGCGTTTTGAAATAATTATTTAAAATTTTTTATTTCAGCTTATTTACCTACAATTAAAATTTTTTATTTCAGCTTGTTATTTACCCACAATTAAAAATCACATGATGAAGTCAAGATTTTTCCTCTTTTTTACTTCTTTCTGTTTTCTTAGTTGTTAAAATTCTTAGGATTTACCCAACAATCTAAAAAGTTGGCCATTTATGTTTCTTACTTATTGATAAGGATGGTGATATGTTTAAAAAAAATCTAAGTAATTAATTTTGACTTTTTGTTAATTGTAATCTTTTGAGGTTCAGAAGACATTTTTTAAAATGCTTGGATAATTCCAAATTATACTTCTCAACTGAGATCCCATGTCTCATATTTCAGCCCAAAGTAGGTATTTTTTTCATCTCTGAGTGTCATTTTTGTACAAACCTTCAAAAGAAAAATAGTGTTTTTCCCACAAATTGGAATACTACAGTGGTGTCAACTATGTTCAATGGCTATACCACCCAAAGCAATCTACAGATTTAATGCAATCCCTATCAAATTAACCATGACATTTTCCACAGAATTAGAACAAATAATCCTAACATTTATATGGAATCATAACAGACTCAGAATTGCCAAAGCAATCATGAGGTAAAAGAACACAGTCAGAGGCATAACCCTCCCAGACTTCAGACAACACTACAAAGCTATAGTAATCAAAACAGCATGATATTGGCACAAAAACAGACATATGGATCAGTGGGACAGAACAGAGAGCCCAGACATAAACTCACACACCTACGTCAATTAATCTTTGACAAAGGAGGCAAGAATACACAATGGAGAAAAGATGGTCTCTTCTGCAAGTGGTGTTGGGAAAGGTGAAGAACTGCCTGTAAATCAAAGAAGTTAGAATATACTCTCACAACGCACACAAAAATAAACTCAAAATGGCTTAAAGACTTAAATGTAACACATGACACTATAAAACTCCTAGAAAAGAATATAAGCAGAGCCTTCTCTGACATAAATTGTACCAATGTTTTCTTAAGTCAGTCTCCCAAGCCAATTGAAATAAAAGCAGAATAGACGAATGGAAATAATCAAACTTATAAACTTTTGCAAAGGAAACCATAAACATAATGAAAAGATAATCTATGAACTGTGAAAAAAATATTTGCAAATGATTCAACTGACAAGGGCTTCACTTCCAAAATACATAAGCAGTTCATACAACTCAATAACAACAACAACACAAAAGCAACCCAATAAAAAAAAGGGACAGAAGACCTAGTCATTTCTCCAGAGAAGACATACAGATGGCCAATAGGCATGTGAAAAGACACTCAACATTGCTAATTATTAGAGAAATGTAAATCAAAACAATAATAAGGTACCACCTCACACAGGTCAGAATAGCCATCATTAAAAAGTCTACAAGTAAAATAAAATAAAATAAAAAGTCTACAAGTAACAAATGCTAGAGAGGGAGTGGAGAAAGGGGACTCCTATGCTGTTTCGGGGAATGTACACTGGTGCAGCCACTATGGAGAACAGTATGGAGGGTCTTTTAAAAACTAAAAATAGAATTGCCATATGATTCAGCAACCCATTCCTGGGCATATATCCAGAGAAAACTCTAATTTGTAAAGGTACATGTACCCCAGTGTTGATAGCTGCACTATTTTCAATAACCAAGGCATGGAAGTAACCAAGGTGTCCGCTGACAGATGAATGGATAAAGAAGATGTGGTTCATATACACGTTGGAATACAAAAGAATGAAACAATGCCATTTGTAGCAACATGAATGGGCCTGGAGATTACCATACCAAGTGAAAGCAAAAGTGTTAGTCACTTAGTCATGCCCAACCTTTTACAATCCCATGGACTGCAGCCCGCCACGATCCTCTGTCCGCGGGATTTTCCAGGCAAGGATACTGGAGTGGTTTGCCATTTCCTTCTCCAGGGTATCTCCCCAACTCAGGAATCGAACCCTGGTCTCCTGCACTGCAGGCAGATTCTTTAATACGTTAGAAAGAGAAAGACAAATTACCATATTATGACATATGTGGAATTAAAACATGACAAATAAACTTATTTATGAAACAGAAACAGACTCATAGACATAGAAAACAAACTTACAGTTACCAAAGGGGAGGATGTTGAGGAGGGATAAATTAGGAATTTGGGATTAGCAGATACAAACTACTGTATATAAAATAGATAACCAACAAGGCTCTACCATATAGCACAGGGAACTATATTCAATATCTTGTAATAAACTATAATGGAAAAAAAAATAAAAAGGAATGTGTGTGTGTGTGTTTGTGTAACTGAATCACTTTGCTGTATACCAGAAACTAACACAACATTGTAAATCAATTATACTTCAATTTAAAAAACTTTACTTTTATTTTTATATAGCATCCACAGTAATCATTGTGGGGGAAATTAATGTGCGAGTTTAATTTCATAATCTGCAGTAAAAAACTTGCTTAGACTATTACATATACTATTAGAAGCTGAATGCTGGAAGAGATACCCACATGTTAATATGTAGGTATATCTAGCACTAAGATCTTTAAAACAAGAAAAGAATTTCACAAACTGGAACAAATACTCAGAACTGAAAGTAGCATATGCACAATTTCATTCCTAGCACACATACTTAAAACATTTTTGCATCCATATGTTTCAGACTTCCTTCAGCTCTTTTATATTTCAGTCTGTCAGAGCATATGGGTTAAGGTTTTTATCATAAATAATCTTTTGTTCAAGTGAAAAGAATTGGTCCTATCTCAACCATAAGATTCTGAAAAACCCCTCATTACAAACTCCGTTTTCAGGTCAGCAGGGTGCCATCAGCCCTAGCAATCATTTTTTATTTCTTTCTAAATATAAACACAAGGATTTAGTGCACAGAGCCCCTTACTCACAATTGGATTGCAGTGGGTATTCCCAGATCTTAGAGACACCTGAAAGCCTTGGTTCTCCCATCTCACCCTCACAGATGCAGGAATTGTTAAACTGAAAGCCGACCAGAAGAGAGGTGTAAACGTAGTTCACTCTACAAGGAGGCCTGCTTGCTTTAAAGTCAAAATTACCACACATCCGTCATCATCTGACAATAATAATCTCTGATTTTCAGTTTCTATCAGCCATAAAAATCAGTGTGAGCTTACACCTCTACTTGTGACCAATGGCAAGCAAAAAAAAAAAAAAAAAAAGCAATGTTTCAAAGCCAGGAAATAGAAATTTACCCTCATAATTAATAAGCCAATGGAGTTAAAGCTATAGTGGGAGCGGAGCCGAGGGAAGCCACACTCTTTGTTGAGTAAATGGGGCATGGGGGAGGGTGCACACCCCAATACTCTCTTCTCTAAAGTGAATGTCACTCAGGTGACAAATTAAAATAATAACCTACTCCACACAGGTAGATAATTTTTCTCGCAGCTACAGTTCTCATTTAGTGTTTATGGGAAACACTTCAGAATGACTTAATATGATTTTAATGGCAGTAGGAAAAGAAGTTAGAGCTCTTAAAGAAAGGAACAAAGGCAAACGTGCAAGTGGCACTGAGGCCGACCACAGGTATACACACCTGGGCCCTGGTTGGAGACAGAAGCTCTGCATCTTCATGGGTTGCCCTGATGTGTTGCCTTTCAAAAGTGAGGTAGGACATGATTTTCCCCTTTGTATTTAGAGCTATTTAAACAACTGCTCATCTGGGACTCACAAGGAATTAAAGTGAGGAGAAGTTCAGAAGCACTTATAAGAAGTACTCATTAAAAATCTTAAGGACTACTTAACGTGCTGTAATGGCAACTACATCTCCCCAAGGGTTGCCCCCAAGAGATGCCACCACCCCAAGCAACCTTACTGTAAAAATGCTTAATTTGAGTATGCATTCATTTGTCAATTTATCCCAGCATTCTTTCAGGGGATAGGGACTGTGCTCTAGCGCCAAGCTGGGCTCTCTGCAAGGAGCTGGGATTACTTCAGTGAACAAGACAGGCCAGGTCTTTGCCTTCATAGTGGGTCTGCACTGTCACTACATTTTGAAATTCAGTATAAATGACCATCTTATGCCCTATTTCAAAATACTGTAGAAATATATAATGTTTTATCTTTAATTACTTATCTCATTCATTTGATAAACAAATATTTAGTGAGTACCTGTTGTGGAAAAAAGAAGGGGAAAAAGTGGAAATGGTGACAGATTTCATTTTCTTGGGTTCCAAAATCACTGTGAACAGTGACTGCAGCTACAAAATTCAAAGACGCTTGCTCCTTGGAAGAAAATCTATGACAAACCTAGACAGCATATTAAAAAGCAGAGACACCAGTTTGCTGAAAAAGGTGCATATAGTCAAAGCTATGGTTTTTCCAGTAGTCATGTATGGATGAAAGAGTTGGACCATAAAGAAGGCTGAATAAAAGAGTTGGACCATAAAGAAGGGACTGAATAACCAAGAATCCTTGATACTTTTGAGAAGGACTGATGCTAAAGCTGAAATTATTTTTAATGAGTGAACACACTTCAGAAATTACACATTCTAGCCTACTCCTTTTTTGAATTCCAAGTACCATTCACTTTGGTATTTTGTATTTTGTGCTTAACTAGTTCACTGTTTCAAGAGAATAGCAAGCAAAAGTGAAAGAGTCCAGATATCCTATTATCTTTAGTGTCTTCTTCTGTACAAAATCTCTGCAGACTACAAGGTATATTGTTGTTGTTGTTCAGTTGCTCCATTGTGTCTGACTCTTTGCCACCCCATGGACTGCAGCACATCAGACTTCGCTGTCCTTCACCATCTCCCAGAGCTTGCTCAAACTCCTGTCCATTGAGTTGGTGATGCCATCCAACCATCTCGTCCTCTGTTGTTCCCTTCAATCTTTCCCAGCATCTCAGCAAAAATAGGGCTTCCCTGGTAGCTCAGCTGGTGAAGAATCCACCTGCAATGCAGGAGACCCCGGTTGGATTCCTGGGTCGGGAAGATCCACTGGAGCAGGAATAGGCTACCCTCCAGTATTCTTGGGCTTCCCTGGTGGCTCAGCTGGTAAAGAATCTGCCTGCAATGCAGGAGACCTGGGTTGGATCCCTGGGTTGGGAAGATCCCCTGGAGAAGGGAACAGCTACCACTCCAGTATTCTGGCCTGGAGAATTCCATGAATTGTATAGTCCACGGGGTCACAAAGAGTTGGCCCCTCTTTCCACGGGGATTCTCCAGGTAAGAATACTGGCATGGGTAGCCATGCCCTCCTCCAGGGGATCTTCCTGACCCAGGGATTGAACCCAGGTCTCCTGCATTGCAGGCAAATTCTTTACCATCCAAGCCACCAGGGAAGCCCAGGTTAGTCTGTCCTGACCTAATCCTAGCACGCTCTTGAAGGCCCAACCACAGATGTATTCCTTTTTTTCTAAGAGTCTCCCCTGAGTTATTCCACGATCCCCGCCCCCCTCAGCAGGACATATTGCCCTATGAGGTGTCATTATCTCCTGACATTTTTGTTGCTTTGTTTTGTGTTTAATTTGCTCTGCATGTATATCTCAAGGTCAGTGTGTTGGGTGTGCTGCTTGTCCCTAGAACCATCCTATTCCCTTCTCCACTCTGTTCTGTATATTGGGGTGCTGACCTTCAATGGGCTCCTTTTTTCTCTGGTTTTCTGGTTTGGGGGTCCGTTTAACTAATGACAGCCACCCTCAGGAAATCAGAGGGTGGGAGGAGAGAGTGTATGGTGTCTGTTGCTCAGTCCCCTCCCTGATGGGTCGTGGCATGTCAGCATTTCTCTCCTGGAGGGGTCCCGGCTCCTGTTAGGTGGCTCCCTCCTAGGGTGACAGCCACAACCATGGCTGCATACTGCCCTTGGGTCCAGTAACTGCTCCTTCCCTTTATCCCTTCATTATTAGGAGCAGTAATGGCTCCCAGTGTTGCTGGTCCCGTAGTGCTTCACCATCCCTCGTGGGCTCCCTATCCCCACCAACACATTTGTAAATAGTCCCTTCATTCATCTCTCCTCAATTACCATGCTTGAGTGCACCATCTATTCCTTGCCAGGACCCTGACTGATAGATGGAGCAACTGTGGCTTTTGCCTCTATGTATCCCATGGATTATACCTCTATATAGACCCCACAGCTTCTAGCTCACTGTAGGTGCTTAATAAGCATTTGCTGAAGGAAGAAATAAAACCAAGCATGAACTGCCACACCTGAATTAACATTTTATGATTCACAGAAAAAGAAAACTCTTTATGAACTATGGCTCCTCAAACAGTGGGAAGATTCACTTTCAGCTAGCATTTATATGTGACTAAGTGAAGTACTCACCATTTACTTTGTTTTCATAGTGTTTCAGGCTTCCATTGAATTTATATTCATAATATTAATTAATCTGTATCAGATATAGTTCATATATTTAAACCCATTTATTCTTCTGGGGAAAAAATTAGTTGGGTTAGGTGAATGGAGCAGGGCTTCCCCCATGGCTCAGCGGTAAAGAGTCCGCCTGCAATGCAGGAGACGCAGGAGATGTGAGTTCAGTCCCTGAGTCAGGAAGATCCTCTGGAGGAGGAAATGGCAACACTGTCCAGTACTTTTGCCTAGAGAATCCCATGGACTGAGGAACCTGGCAGGCCACAGCCCATAGGGCCGCAACGAGTCAGACATGACCGAGGACACACACACGCATAGGTGAATCGAAGTTTCCATTTTTTCCCCTTCCTTTTCTCTTTTTCATTTATTTTTATAGGAGTCCCTTTACTGATAATACATCTACACCAGGTTCTGTCCAGCTTTTCTCCGAACCTGTTTTTGTATACCTCAATCTGACTGTTGATAATTAAATTCGTCTGATAAATAGACAAGCTGTCAGCCTCTTCAGAAAGTCTCAGTTTTTTCATCAGCTTAACTACTCCTTGTTCTACTGGATGTCCAACATGCCACCTGACATATACCTATAACACGTGGGTGAGAAAAGAAGTGCATTAGCTCTACGAAGTAGAGATTAAAAGACAGGTGGGCACAGGTAACCTCAAGAAAAGGTGAGATGACTCCCTGGGCAGTGATATTTCTAAAGGGTGGAGGCTGGCACCTCTCACAGGTTAACTCAGCTAGACACTGCTTGGTCTTCCTTCTTCAGTGGTCTTTCCCTAGCAAACATTTATGTTCTTCACCGTTGTCTTTTAGAGTCAGAGGTTGGCCCATGACCATGAAACACATGTTCCTTGAACCATGCTGGTTTGAGTAGCACCCATATCTGATTAATATCCTGTCAGTATACTAAAAGTATAACTCTTACTGTTCACCGAGAATTTGCAATTGGCAAATTTCTAGCTAATACGGGTCATGATGAACTACTGTTTGGAGTTTGCTAGATCAGTGAGGAGCAACACAGGTTGACTACAATGGGTATGCCAGGGTCCTACTGTTCAAAACCATAACAGTGGTGTAGCCAGATTGAGAGTTACAACAATCAACCTTGAGGGATTTAAAAACAAAGGCAAAACCATGTCAGCCAAATGATTCATCATTTTAGCCACTGTAGAATCAAACCTATGAGGGAGATTTGGCACCTATTGTTTCCATTCCTAAAAATTCAGAGAGGAAGGGGGAAAAAATCTATCACATACTAACTCAAAATTTTTATTTTATAAGAGGAAAAAATGATTCATAATTAGTTAGCCGCAAAGAACTACATACTGACACTCTTCTGATAATGTATCCAATACCATTTCTACTTTTTCCCAGGATGAAATTGTGGGGTGAAACTGGATGGGTTTTCAAAAGGTAAATATAACAAGGATTTAATCCTTTCTAGCTTCTGACCTTTATTACATTTTGAGTGTATTTGGAGTTCAGACAGTACTAGCCTACCCACCCTCTAGAGATAATAAGTAAATAATCAAATGACCCAAATAAGATTTACCCCAGAAATAAGGGGATGGGAAGCAATGAGCATTAAGAAGCAGTGGCACTGGTGGTAGAGTTTGAGCTTTAACATCGTGGCTTTCTTTACGGGTAGAGATCTGACACCACTCACCCCTCTGCCCAAGATGCTCAATTTCTTCTTTACACTTATACAAATGACATCTACTTATGATTCCTATGGATTAAAAAAAAATCTGAAACCATTTCATCATGATAGGTAGAGAGGTTTTAAAAGATAAACAAAATAGGTAAAGAAACACTTTACAATCCAAGCAACCACAAACAGCTCAGGTTAACATCAGAAATGGGGAAGTACCAGGACAATTCTGCAGCACTGAAGGAAGTCTTTGAGTTGAATAATTGAATTAAGAGACAGCTAACACAGCTTTATGAAAATGATACCTCGTGTACTTACTAGTTGGAGTGCTTTAAAGGGCATTTACTGCCATAGAAAGAAAATGGAACACAATGGATGTCATATAATTGTTTAAAAGCCATTGGATGTTGTTAACAATGAAGATTATTGGCTAAAACCACATCTATTGTGTAAGGTAAAATAGCTGGTTGGATTAAAAAATTGTTCAAAACCTTCAAAAAGTGAGTGAATGTTAATGGTAATTTTTTTTAACTGAAGAGAGGTTATCAGTAAGGGTGAAATAATAGCCTTGAAAAGAAATGACAAATTGGAAGAATACACACAATCCAACCTCATTACATTTGACTATTGTGGTATCTTCTCTGACACCATGTACTAAATTTCCAGGTATTTTTAACCCTATTATGTTTACTGTCTTATAATAACTTCCCTTTTTGAAGAAGAGATGAAAAGAAAGGGGAGTGTTTAACAGAATTCTCTTCCGTGTGTTGACTGTGATTAAGTAAGTAAGTGTGTTAGTTACTCCGTCCTGCCCGACTCTTTGCAACCCCATGGATTGCAGCCCATCAGGCTCCTTTGTCCATGAGATTTTCCAGGCAAGGATACTGGAGTGGGTTGCCATTTCCTTCTCCAGGGGATCTTACCAACCTAAGAATCAAACATGGGTCTCCTGCACTGCAGGCAGATTCTTTACCAACTGAGCTACAAGGGAAGCCCTGACTGTGATTAAAATTGAGCCCAAATCCTTGACTTTTTCATTTTTATCTAAAAGTTACAAACACATATTTTCATCTATTTGTAGAAACAATATAGTTAAAACAGTGCTATTTTACCTATACTATTACTTTTCTGTGTCTATACAAACTGAGCTTGGTTCTGTGAATTTTTCAACATAGGTATAGAGTCCTGTAAATGGCAACCCACTCCAATATTCTTTCCTGGGAAATCCCATGGACAGAGGAGCCTGGCAAGCTACAGTCCATGGGGTCACAAGAGTTGGACACAACTTAGCAACTAAACCACCACAGAGTCCTGTAACCACCACAGTCAGGAAACCCTGAACTTATTCAGCACTAGACATAAAACCAAGTGTACCAAAAAAGTCAGTTTTACTATATAACAATTCAAACAAAGTTAGCATCTAAAAAAAGAGTTCAGGATACAACAAACGGTTAAGACTTTTTAAGGTTTGTGTTGGCTTTGGAGGGATAAAATATAGCATGTAATAAAAATTTGTAACTAAGTAGTAAATAATACTAAGATGTTTTAAAAGTACATGTGAAAAACATGCAAGGACTATGAGCTTTCTTGAGAGAGAATTTCAAGGCTAGTTCATCTTTGCACAACATGAACTTCTTAAATCCTCAAAATATGAGAAGATCCTCCTGGAATTGACTAGTTGGAAGTAAATATTTCCCTTGGCTATTAATAAAATAATTTAAAAATTATATTCACATATTCTATATTCACATAGAATACAAAGAAACTTAAGAAATCATTTGATTACCTTCAGGCAGGTGTCAATAAAGCTATTTAACCAAAGCTCTCAAATCTCTTCCCGGAGATCTCCAAAGAGATCTACAGAGAATCTACAATGGCCACCAGTAAACATATTCCTGTGGTTTACCACTGGGTTGGGTAAGTTGGGGATGTGAGCCTGAGTATTCAGTTGAAAAAGCTCCTATGTTAAGTTCCTTTATATTCTCTGATCTTATAAAGAAGGCATGGAGAGCTTCCTTCAAAAACCCTCTTATAGAAGTTATCTGTGTATTTCATGACATTACTTGGGTCATCACTTTAGCCATTCTTCTTCAAGTTAAAAGAACTCACCCTTTAACCATGTGCTATGCTCATGAAATATTTTTATCATCACAGCTCTTTCAGTTCACTTGGGTTTCCACACTTTCTTTATATTTTAAAGAACAGTGTTGAAAATAGGTCCTGAATTCTTGTTAATACTCAACTATGATCCCAGGGGTTGAGTGCCTCCTAGGCCATGAATGCTCTGTTCCATGTTTTTTTTTTTAAACAGCCTGAGAAGAAGTTAGATATACAGTTCAGTTCAGTTCAGTCGCTCAGTCGTGTCCGACTATTTGTGACCCCATGAATTGCAGCACGCCAGGCCTCCCTGTCCATCACCAACTCCCGGAGTCTACCCAAACCCATGTCCATCAAGTTGGTGATGCCATCCAACCATCTCATCCTCTGTCGTCCCCTTTTCCTCCTGCCCCCAATCTTTCCCAGCATCAGGGTCTTTTCCAATGAGTCAACTCTTCGCATGAGGTGGCCAAAGTATTGGAGTTTCAGCTTCAACATCAGTCCTTTCAATGAACACCCAGGACTGATCTCCTTTAGGATGGACTGGTTGGATCTCCTTGCAGTCCAAGGGACTCTCAAGAGTCTTCTCCAACACCACAGTTCAAAAGCATCAATTCTTTGGCGCTCAGCTTTCTTCACAGTCCAACTCTCACATCCATACATGACTACTGGAAAAACCATAGCCTTGACTAGATGGACCTTTGTTGGCAGAGTAATGTCTCTGCTTTTTAATATGCTGTCTAGGTTGATCATAATTTTCCTTCCAAGGAGTAAGCGTCTTTTAATTTCATGGCTGCAATCACCGTCAGCAGTAATTTTGGAGCCCAGGAAAATAAAGTCTGACACTGTTTCTACTGTTTCCCCATCAATTTCCCATGAAGTGATGGGACAGATGCCATGATCTTAGTTTTCTGAACGTTGAGCTTTAAGCCATCTTTTTCACTCTCCTCTTTCACTTCCATCAAAAGGCTCTTTAGTTCTTCTTCACTTTCTGCCATAAGGGTGGTGTCATCTGCATATCTGAGGTTATTGATATTTCTCCTGGCAATCTTGATTCCATCTTGTGCTTCTTCCAGCCTAGTGTTTCTCATGATGTACTTACTCTGCATATAAGTTAAATAAGCAGGGTGACAATATACAGCCTTGACGTACTCCTTTTCCTATTTGGAACCAGTCTGTTGTTCCATGTCCAGTTCTAACTTGCTTCCTGACCTGCATACAGGTTTCTCAAGAGGCAGGTCAGGTGGTCTGGTATTCCCATCTCTTTCAGAATTTTCCACAGTTTATTGTGATCCACACAGTTAAAGGCTAAAAAAGATATTCATGACCCAGATAATCACGATGGTGTGATCACTCACCTAGAGCCAGACACCCTGGAATGTGAAGTCAAGTGGGCCTTAGGAAGCATCACTAAAAACAAAGCTAGTGGAGGTGATGGAATTCCAGTTGAGCTACTTTAAATCTTGAAAGATGATGCTGGGAAAGTGCTGCACTCAATAGGCCAGCAAATTTGGAAAACTCAGAGGTAGACACAGGACTGGAAAAGGTCAGTTTTCATTCCAATCCCAAAGAAAGGCAATGCCAAAGAATGCTCAAACTACCGCACGATTGCACTCATTTCACATGCTAGTAAAGTAATGTTTAAAATCCTCCAAGCCAGGCTTCAGCAATACATGAAACATGAACTTCCAGATGTTCAAGCTGGTTTTACAAAAAGCAGAGGAACCAGAGATCAAATTGCCAACATCTGCTAGATCACCGAAAAAGCAAGAGAGTTCCAGAAAAACATCTATTTCTGCTTGTTGTATATACAAACCACACACAAATGGGCATCAAACACCAGTAGAGAAGTAAGCACATGTTTCCTTAGTTCGTTTTTTAGCTAATGATGAAAGTGCAGGTAAAAATATGACAATGAAGCAGCCATAAGGACATGTAAGTGATGGAAAGAAAAAGAATACTCTAGGTAATGGCCAGAGGAGTTTCCATTCTCCCCCTATCAGCCCTGGGTGGATATGCAGGTCCTTTCCTCTATAGCAGCAGAAAAAAATAAAAGGAGTGTTATAACTGACAGTCAAATAAACTTAAAGACACCTAAAGAATTAAATGAGCAACACATTCTGACATTTTGCAAGTATAAATAGGAACAGAAATACATAGAGGTATAGAAATAGTTGAACACTCAATATTAAATTCTAAACTTTAAGTTTGAAACACCCAGAGATTAGGATTTCGCTGTAATTACTAAATCAGCCTTAATTCAAAGAAATGGCCACGATGGCATGGGCAGCACAGGACCTGGGGAAGCCCAGCAGAGACTCATCATCTGTTCATAAGGAAGACGATCCAAAACAGAACCAGGACAAATAACCCCATAGTTTTACTATCAAAAGTACCCATATATTCTTTATTATGGAAAGGATCCACACTTTAGTTGTATTTTAATAATGTTTTTTGCCATTTGACATATTACTCATTACACAGCTATATTTTATTTCTCCTCAGAAGATTCTTTTGCAACCTTTAGAAAGCCATTCATTATGTTCCTTTTTATTTGGCTGAACTTGGTGGACACAAGAAGGTGGGATTCTCCTAAATAGTGTTGCTCAGAGTATGTTGAAAAAAAAAAAGTATCACCCCTCATTACGCCTAGACAGGCGTGTTACTGTTTGAATGTGCCACCTGTTACACATCCAGGAATGAGCCCTACTTTGCTAGGAAGGAAAGAAGGTCTGTTCTAGAAGCTGTTCACTAAAGCACGTGCTTTATGTTGAGGGGTGTGTGTGTGCTCAGTTGCTCAGTTGTGTCTGACTCTTTGCAACCCCATAGACTGTAATCCGCCAGGCTCCTCTGTCCATGGAATTTTCCAGGCAGGAATACAAGAGTGTGTTGTCATTTCCTACTCCAGGGGATCTTCCCGACCCAGGGATCAAACCCCCTGTCTCTTGTGTCTCCTGCATTGACAGGTAGAGGGTTTCATAAAATGGCCATTACCAAATGTGTAAGACAAAACTTGTGTTAGTTTGAGGACTAGCCCCTGTTTTTAAATCTAGAAAAGAGAAAGCCTGAAGATTGGGCCATATGGGCCATTTCCACTTTCTCCACAGCCTCCTTGATAATAGGCAATTTGGGTCTGAGGAGGAAACCAAAGATTAATGGATTAAATAAAGCAGAAGCCGTGTGTAACTGCCCAAATGTTAATACAAACTCATTGCTGCTCAATTTGTTATTTAAAGACTGTGCTTTATTTCATTAACTTTGTGGTCCAAGCAAGTTTTTCTATGCAGAGATACCTTCTATTTAGTATAATTAAAACATTACTTTAAAAAGCAAACAAAAAACCAAAAACTTCACACTCAGAAAAGGGGAGAAAAACTAGTATTGGGAACAATTATGAAAATGACTAAAAATTTCACTTTCCATCTGCTGCACAGGGGAGTTATTATCATGAAAACTTAATTATAATGAAATATTTTGTCAAACAGTATTTGTTCCTATAGTAGGAAATTAATGTCCATTTGCGCAAATTTGAGTCTACAGAAACGAAACGCACAGGTAGCATTAAGGATTTCATTTTCCTCTTTATAATTCTATGTATTTTGCAAATTTTTTGGAAAGAAGTTTTCAACATTAAAAAAAAATTAAAAATGAAAAACTCTTTAACCTAACTTTCCTGCTGAATTAGTATACCATTCATGAAACCTGAGCATAATAACTCAAAGTTACTGCTAACTTCATCAAGATATATGGCTAGTTATGTGCTTAAACAATAATTGAAGTGAGGATGATATATACATTTTGAAGAAAGTAAGAATAATATTATGCCCTATCTATATGATCCCAAACCTGAAGGTATTTTAAAATATTTCAATGATTGGGCTTTTTAATTTTTCATCTGCATTAGTGGTACTATACAGCTATTTATATTTTGGTAATCACCAAAAAACTTAAATGTCAACATTAGTATACATGTTATCTATTTTCTTACACCAGAATTGCTCAAGCTTGGCACCTATTTACATTTTAGGTCAGACAATTCTTTGCTGTTGGGGCCTGTTTTCTGCATTACAGGATGTTCAGCAGCATTTCTGGTCGACACCAACTAGGTCAGAGTTGTGACAACCAAAAATGTCTCCAGACATTGCCAAGAGTCCCCTGGGGGGAGAAATCACCCCTGGTTGAGAACCACAGCTCCATAGTAAGTTATTACTATCCAAATATTTTGATTATCTTTTTAACCGCTACCTATTACCATGGCCGAATTAATCATGCCATGATTCACATTGATCACAATGATTAAAGAAATTACAGATTTACCCTGGCATTCAGGGTTACTATCAGGCTATTAGATGAAGTCTGAGAATGTTAAAGGAAAAAAAAATTCCTATAATTAGAAAAATAAAAGAGTATACAAAAAGGTCAAAGATTTTGGTTGTACACTGGAATCAAATTATATTCATTTGCTGAAGTGGTCTGAATGACTCAAAAACATGCAGCAGCTATTATTCACTCAGCTACAACACAACAGATATTAACACACATTTTGAAAAGGAGAGATGTTACTTCATAGGACAATCCTGGTGATATTTAAGAAGAGATGCTGGGGAATCATCAGTCAGGCATGATTTTTTTCCCCTTAAATGTTCCCTAGCATTTTTCTCACTGCTTTTTGGACTTAAACTACATTCACTGGCACCCACAATCAAAATTCTGTTGCAAAATGAATCCTAAAATTAAATATCTCACTTATATTTCATGTAAGTAAATTATGTGATCATAGTTAATAACATAAATAATAAATACCATCTGCATCACCATTTTTCTAGTAATATTTATCACAATTCTTCTAGTAATATTTATCTCATCATTGTGAATGGTGGATGGTCTTTTGTCTCTTCTAAATGTCCCAGTCCTCATGGGATAATTAAATATGACCCAAAAGCAAGATAAAGTTTAAGAGGGTTTTTTTTCCAGATATGCAGCCTTGATTTGTACTATTGTCTTCCAATTTCCTTTTTAAATTTTCAAAAATAACATATGAGCCTTAAAACTTATTTAATTTAAAATGACTCTTTTTTTAAAAAAGAAAACACTGTGGTGGGATGCTGGGATTGCATTCATCCCAGCATGCCCCACCACTGTTCTTTGGACGGCAATCACAGGACCCAGACATCAAGCTGTGGAGGAGATTCTTCCAAGCAACAGCATCTGGCTCTTTGGCAAACTGAATAGGCAGTTGCCCTGGTGGCTTTGGAGTTGCCTCTGGGTCTGTCACAGGGTAAGGCTGCTGATAGAGTGTCTGGATTCTCATCTCCTTTTCGTTTCACCATCTTTCTCGTCCGCCCTTTTTGGCATCAAGAGACCCACGAACTTCCATAAAGCAAATACTGCCCTCCTTACGTCTAATGAATTTCTACATTAACCCTGTTGCACTTCAGGAAGTATTCCTGTGTGTTGCCCACATCCCTTACGAAAGTGTAAAAACAGGCAAGCATTCTGGCAGCAGCAACACAAGCATTCTATTTCACACCCCACCTGCAGAGAGAATCAGAAATTAAATGTTCTATTTTCAGTCATGGATATTTTAGGCCTGCATTTTCACCTTCTTTACTTGCAATAGATCTCTTTGCCAGTTAAATTTAATAAAGTCATATTTATAATATGAATAGCTACCTAATCTCGTGGAAATTTTTTTTTCCATTCCCAAGAATTCAATCTAAGCTGGCATGGTAGTATAAAAACTATAGGGGCTTAGTTAGAAGAATTTATGGCACTTTAAAATCACAAGTGCAGCCCCTGGAACAAACAAACAAACACCTTGAACACAAGAATCCACAGCTCTAGAACAAAAGGGCTTTCATATCCTCTTAGCTGTACAGGAAATTAAAAAGACCAAATTTGGAAAGCAAAGAATGTATTTTTGGATGTTTTTAGTATATTAAAAAAAAAAACCCTCCAAATACCTTGTATCAAAGGTATTAATGAATATGGTCTCTCTACAGACCACAGACTACACACATGGGTGCCATGACCCTCAAATTATACTCAAAAGATAAAATAATTACTGGTGAAGAGATGGCTCAAAGACTCTAGTGGGTCTAGATAGACACAGATCAGTAAGATTGCTTTGTAAAAGGTAGTATTTAATTCCTCCCTGTTAGAGTTCACCAGAAAAAAGGAGGCTTTATACACTAGCCACTTCTATGGAGACTTAGTTCTAATCTATCACTTGACCACATTCAATAACTCCATCAGCGACCAATGAAAAGATCCATGGTAGTGTCTGTTTTATGGATGGAGGGCAGATTAAAAAAAGGGGGAGAAAGTCTTCTTAGGAAAGACTATATTTGAGTGTAAGTTGTTACTTTGGAAATCGTAGATTCACAAAGAAATAAGACTCATCAAATTCAAGGACTCACAAGTAGTCAAAGCTAAAATGGTAAAAAACAAATAAATATACAATAATTATGTTGAGCCAAGAAAAAAAGACTTAAAAGGTAACTGGTATTCATAATCATGTCAAATACTTTTTGTTGTATTCTCTTAGGAATAAGATAAACATGTAATGATGCCACACATATCTGTATCTTTTAGATATTGGCTAAAAGAATATAGAATTAAATCTCAAGGTTATGTTTATTCCTATCTAAAAAAATCATCTGCTGAAGAGCACATAATCTATCTAAACATAAAATAAAATGTACACTCAGTTGTCTTCTGATTTTATGTTTTAGAAACAAATCAAATTTGAACATTAAGAGACATCTACTTTTGTCAGTGAATGCAAACAACTCCTACAGTTTTCCCTCGGAACACTGCTGTGCATGATCAACATAAGTACTTACAACCTTGAGCAACTGACAAATCCCTCCATGCTTAATTTTTGTCCCCAATAATCTTCTATACTTTAAAAACCAGAAAAATCAAGATGACTTCTGCCCTCAGATTTGTGATGATGAAATTTCCAGAAGACAGTAGATAATGTAAACTTTTAGATGAAATGCTTATTATAACTATTTGCTTCTGCTTTATATAGAAACAAAAATTAACTTAGTTTCTGGTTCTGAGCATGAATCTCTAGATATAACTCTTGAAAACTGCATAATACATAGTAGGTCCTTGAATATGATTGTTGAATGAATGAACAAAGGAATGAATATGAGTTCATGTTACAATCAACTTAAAAAAAAAAAAACTTGTGTTATAGAGATTTTGGGGGTTGATAATTACTCATCTTTAGAGAAACCAGAAATTTAAATGGAAATTTTTGCACATGAAAAATATTTATCCATCCTTCCATGTGTTGAATAAATTGGTTAATAGACCAAATTCATCCAAATACGCAATTGGATTTGAGACTATATGGTCTAATGCAAAATGTGTTTTCTTTTACTGGAATGTAGTTGACTGAGCTTGTATCTATCCAAGGTCAACTACAAGGTCATTTAAAAGTATTTCTTAACGATAATGGTATTATTTGGTTTCCCTCCAAGTGTCTTATTATAAACCTAGGCTTCCTTGAGGTGACCTATTCCTTGGTGAATATCTAGTATCTACAGAATATCTCCTTGTGAGAAAAAACCTTTACCTAGGACTTTTACACTTGGTTTTTTGTGTTTTTTTTTTTTTAACTGAAACAGTAGGACAAGGTAAGGATAAATTATTAAAGGTCATGATTCTATTGATACTCAATTTCTATAAACCATGCTTGTTTCTTCTGTGTTTCTTTGGCCTATTTAGTGCATCAAATACAAGAGAACACAACCAAACAGCTTTTCAAAACGTAACTCAGAACATATCATCTACTTTTGGTGTGGTCTGTGTGTCTCTTAAGTGGTAACTGCCATATTCAGGAGCTAAGTATTGGATGCGATTATATCTTTTGCTTTTTGCTTGTCCATTGGTTGAATAAGCTGCCAGAAAACTGCCATTTAGGCTAAGAGCTACTATCTGTTGCTGAACTAGCTTAAATTGTATTCAATAAGTGATTATGAATGTCATTACTGAGTTGCTATCCAAAGTCACACACATGCTAATAAAGATGCCTCTAGCATCGATAGGTCAAATGCCAAGGAACAGATCCACAAAAACAAGTTAGTCTGTTGTTACTCTTATGTTGTTGGGCAAGTATGACATCTAAGGTTCAATAAATCCCAAGAACAGAACCACTTCTTACTGATCTTCGTAACCTTGTCTCTCCCTTGGTACCCAGCTGACACACGAGGCCTCATCACAAGCAGAAACCAAGGCTTGTCTAATAAATAGTAACTAGAGTACTTCAACTTTTTCACTCTGAAAAAGGCTGTCCAAAGGAACAGGAAAAGCTTTAGATACATCAGATAAAATGAGGTGGGCGAGGAGGAGAGAAGGTTCCTAGACCATGACAAGTAACTGATCAACCTTCCTTCCATCAAAGGAAGCTTACAGGGTTCTTCCACCTCTCCCTAAGGGAGGGAAAGGAGGAGCCTGGGGTTTCCCGGAAAACTCCAGGTCAGCTTGTTTTCAGAAGCTTTGAGAGGCTCCCTAACCCGTGAGCAGAATCACAAAAATGGCAAATCTGCAGGAAGTCTGAAGATGAATAGATGCAAACAGGAGGAAAAGTGGGGTATGATTGATGAAGGGATATAATAAGACTGGCCCAGGGACACTGAGAGCTGCAGATGAAAGTGTGCATTTGTGGGAGGAACTTTCCTCTGAGGCTACCTTCCAACGGCAAGGCGTGTGTCCAGTTGGGCCTTGGACGATGGGCCCTGTTCCTCTGAACGTGCGTGTGCGTGTGAGTGTCCTGGGGCAGCCTTCAAAGTCTGACCACCAGCTCCTCTCTTCCCTCCCAAGCACCTCCCACGAGCTCAGACCCCAGCAGTGTATCTCTCCCTGGCTCTCTGTGTGGCTGGCCAATGCGAGAAGCCTCCCGAATTCCCTGAAGGATCTCGGCTCCCCCTCGCCGCCCCCTCCACTAATCCTTTGGTGAAGGGAAGAGACCTCCTGGTCTGAGTGCGCCTGTTAGCCTGCGGCCGTCCCTCGCCCCACTTTGAGGACGAGAGTGATACTGATGGAGGGGCACCACCTCCCCTAATTGCCTGAGCCTCGGGCTGGGAGACGGTGCTGTGGAAGAGACAGGGGCAGAGCGGGTTCCGAGGGCTGCAGAACTCCAAGCTGTAGGCGTCTACCCCTCGCGGGCGCCGAAGCACCCCGTAAAAAAACAAATTGCGATCACCCCTTTCCCAACCTGTAGCCCCTCCCCTGTTCCCCCACGCCAGGGCTTGGCGACTGCCTCGGCCGACCGTGACCGCGGGGCCCCGAGCCCCGGAGTGCCAGGCGCGGTCGTCCGCAGGGTCACGCCTGGCACTAGGCGCGCCGGGCTTTGGAGCCCGGGGTCTCCCTTTCGTGGCCTGGCCCGGGCTGCTAGCCGCCCCGGGTTCGAGGTGGCAGGCGCGAGGCCTGAATTGGCCGGGCCTCGCCGGGGAAAGGATAAAGCCCAGAGGTGACTGCCTCCCCCCACCCCCCATTGCCCAGCCTGGAGCCGGGGCGTGCTCGAACCTAGGGAAGGTTGGGATCCCCCGCGTTCAACACACACGCACGCGCGAGCACACACGCATACACTGCGACGCGCGCGCGCACACTCACGCTTTGCTCTCCTGGCCCGAGTTGGAGAGGGGGCGCTTTGGCAAACTTGGTCGCTCTGCTGGATGACCATATGCGCCCAGAGCCCCCCACCCCACAAACTTTCAATTTAAAGATTTTCTCCCCCCACGACTTTTCCGTAAGTGAATCTAGGCAGAACCCAGTCTCCGAGGCAGCCCTGTCTCTTTGGGTAAACTTTTCAAAATGCACCCGGTGTCCCTGCGTCTCCTAACCTTCCTGCCCGCGGGGGTCGCGGCCGCCCTCGCCCAGCTCCGATCGCAGGCTGGAGGGCGCCAGGTTTGCGTGCAGACACACGCGGCTGGGGAGCCTCCGGCCGGACGGCGCTGCCCAGGACCGCGGGACCTGCGGAAAGGGGCGCCTGGCCCTGCGCCGCACTTGCCCAAAACTAGTCTGCCTGATGACAGCGGCCCTGGCGCGTACACGTTACGAAACCCAAATTAAGAAGTGGGTGAATTGGGGAAGGAGGGAGCCAGGGGAGTTTGCATCCTGTATCTCAGGTATGAGCACTTTTCACTGACATTGATGCAACTGCATTAGAGTTAATGGCAGCAGCCTGCTTCTCATTATTAATTGTCTTTGTGTTTGGATAAAGTATGTAATCTTCTTCTCAACCACACCATTAAAATAGGTTGCCTTTTCAATTAAGAACTGTCGTGAGCACAGCAGTCAATTTTCCTAATGAAGATGCATTATATTTTCACTTTTTTTTAATAAAGGAAAATTCCAGGTTTTCATTAGACGTGATTACGGAGAAATGCAAGAGAGTTTCTCTAAAATGTATGCGGCCATGTAGTGCATTAAACGGCAGGCTTTTGAATAAATAGAAATTTCTGCAGATAAAAGGAAAGCATGAGTATCAAATATGTTCAAACCCGCTTCAGATTTCAAAAAGCAAGTACCATGAGTTCATTTTTTTAAACGCATTTAACAGATGTAACAATAAAAACAAGTCAGTGACTGAAAATACGCCTATAAACTTTTGGGGGATCCCTTCTAGTTTAGGGATAATTTGCAGATTTCAAACTAAAACAGTGATGTTTGTTGAAAATGCACTGTGCACATTTAGACAACGTGCAGTCTTTCAACAAATCCCTTAGCCTGATCATTAAGGGGCAAAAAATGTTTGGGCTGTGCACCTACAATTAGTTTTTGTTTATCTGTTTTCTTCCTTGCTTTCATATTTCTTCTTTTAAAAAAAAAAGGAGGGGGGAATTGAAAGCTAGTAACTCTAGCAGAACTGCTTAAAATTCTATTCCTTTTTGATAAACAACTTTTCAACTATTGTAAAAAAAGAATAACAAAATTCTAGTTGAAGTTTAAAAACTGGTCAGAAATGTTCATTCCTGGATATGAAAATGAAAACTTTGCATCCGTGAGCAAAAATGAAAGGTGTGTATTATTCATTTTCTAATCTTGGGAATTTGGAAGGCTGTAGTGAAAAGGATCTGTCAAGATCTGTGTTTTATTTGTTAATAAAAAAAATTTTAAGTTACTACCTTTTGCATATGAAATACTATTTTAGACAAACAATTTCCCTCTTTTTCTCTCCCCATTCAATGTGAATACTCTCATAGGAGCCACATTACAGAAAAGTGTTTGAGAAAAATATGTCAAATTCTTCAAAATAGAAGAAAAAAGTTCCCTACAACAGCCAGACTAAGGCTACGTCAGTTGATTATTTTGCAGACATGATCTTTTCCAGGTTTTAGGTGTTATGTCTTTTAAAAATTGAACTCTTAAAAAAAAAATCAACCAGCTCCTTAAAATGATCTGCAAAGAGTGGGAAATTAGATTTTCGATTAAAACCTTATCCCATCTCGAAGGATTACTTTATATTGATTCTTAAATATGGCTACAATTGATGGGCTCTAATTAAAAATCCAAAGGAAAAGTCTGTCGTGCCCATATAAAAGAAGCTTTTCATATACAGGAAATAAAGCTTGTAAAAGGTTACAAATAAAAGATTAGAGATTTATCCAAACTAGTTTAAAGCTTCACTGCGGTTTTCTTTTCTTCTTCTTCTCCTTTCTTACAAAACCATTCTCGGGTCTTTTTTCCTCCAGTTTTAAATGAAGTTTGCAAACAGGCAAGATATTGGACTGTAATGGTTGTTTTATATCAGCTCTGTAAGCTCAAGACTGCTGCCCGCAGTAGAATTGACTTCAAGAAAACTTCAGGACCAAGAGATGAAAATTATATAAACTGACAGCTACCACCCTTCAACAATCCATCCACATTCCCTTCCACACTCTCCTGACACACACCCAAACCCACACTCACACCCTCACACTGCTCTCCGTCTCTCACAGTCACATGCCCTTCCTATCCCCCACCCTAACCTTGCTCTGCACACACCCTTGGTCCTCACACGCTCAGGGACAGACGCATAGCTCCCAGCTCACACTCAGCTCATAAATGTCTCACAGCCCCACATCTCGCACTTGTCACACAATCTTAATCCGTTTCATTCCGGAACAACATGGTCCTCTTTTCCTCTTTTTTTTTTTTTTTTGCATTTGGAATTTGCCTCCGACTCTTTTATCAGGACAGCACAATCCTATCTTTGATGTCGTTTCTTTCCCCCTTACCCTCTTTTCTGAGGCTACAGCAATACAGGGAATAAGCGACCCAAGCTTAATTCATAAGTGATCTGTCACCTATTTCCCCCCAATTCTGCCTGCATCACCAATATTTAACTCTTGTTAAAAAAATTAATTAAAGTTAATCTTGTCAAAGTTTTTAATAGAGACATATTTTAAAACCTAATGAAAAATGACTTCTTTCTAAATATCATGGCAGTTTTAACGCTAGATGTGGCCCCCCACTGTCCACTGAATCACTGAAAAGATTGGAAATTAATCTTCATATTGCTGAAGTAAGTGTACAAGGAGTCTAACTGGCTCCTTTCCCCTTGAGAGGCTGTGTTCTCATGGAATATGGGTTTTGTTCTTCATCTTCTTTTTTAATTAGCCTGAAAGAATCCTGAGATCTCTCTCCTTTCTCCTCCCACTCCTCCACTCCCCCCCCATACCACCTTACTTAATAAACTTGGAGGAAAGTTTGGAATATTTTAAACTGCCCTGGTATGTGGGGTGGAGAATGTAACCCCAGCTAGCACCAGACATGCATCTAGATTTTGAAATATGAATATCAGCCATATTTTGGAAACTGCATGCAAGCTCTGACAAATAATTTGATTCCCTGTGTATTGGTTTTCTTAATTTAGCTTCTGAATGCTTACATCTCATATTTATAGCAAGATAATTGTACTCATGGCAATTAAAAAACATCCACTTTTTTATGAAAATTACTTAAAAACATAAAGCATGCTAACTATAAATCAGATTCTTAGGGAAAAAAAAACTTAAAGACAGAGGACACAGGGAAAACAAGTTAAACATGAATAGAGAAAATAAAATGACCATGTAGTAAGTAAATTGGAAGCTCAAGGACTTACAGAAAATCGAGTTAGACTTTTCATCCAACGAGTCTTTTTCTCCCACCAAGTTTCTAAGGTTTTCCATACAGCAGCCCAGCGCCCCTCCTCCCCCAAAGCTAGTGGCTTTTGTCCTGACCTAGAATAGGGTTTGTGGGGACTGTACCTGAGCCTGGCTGTCTGCAACTTCCAAATTGACAAGAAGAGACTGGAAGATAAAAAGCATGTTCTTACAGGTGAAGAGCAATTTCACAACTTTTCCAGGAAGCACCCAGGAGAAACCTTGCTTGCTCCAACTGCTGCAGAGTCTGGGCAGAATTCCTCTAGAAAGAAAAAGAAAGTCTTTTTTCCCCCCTGTCTGCCTCTCTCTGTCTAGTTCTCTTTCTCCTCTCAATCTCCCTCTCTCTCTCTCTCTCTCTCTCTCTCTCTCTCTCTCTCTCTCTCTCTCTCTCTCTCTCAGATCCAATCTTTTAAGAGCTTCAGCACATTGCTAAGCTAAAGGGAAATTCTCTTTGATAAAGCGGTGTTCCCAGCTTCTGGGTTTTAAAACCTAAATCTATATTCAAATCTGGCTGAAGGTGTGTTCTGGGATTTATGAAAGCCTCTTAAAGGGGTAAATTTACCAAACCGTGACAAAATCATCACAATCTTACTTTAGACATCTGAAGTGGATGAGAATTTTAAAGAGACCCTTGTTTATTTAACACTGTCCATTTCCAACTCGTGGTTTATTGGCCCCGCATTTCTGCGAAGTTATTAGACGAGAGGGCAAAGGAGAAGCGGGAGCTGTCTGCTCCAGGCCCCTGGAAAGGGAAAAGCCCTTCCACGCCCCCGAGGCACCGAAATCTGCTCCTATCGCCCAGAACCCGGGGATCTTCCGGGAGATTCGGCTGCCCCCGCCATCAGAGAAGACGTCGGGCCGGAAGGGATTTTCCCACGGCTCGGGATCCCACTGCAGATAGATGTCTCAGTCTAAAATTTTTCACTCACTTTGTGCAGATCACAAGCGCGCGTCCTGATATTTCTCCATCCCACCCCGCCCCCGCTGCCCCCAAGGCCTCCCTCCCGGCCCTTTCCCTCCGCCAGAACCACAACGTCCGTTTTTCTTTTTCGTTCTTTGATGCCTTAAACCTCATTGTGATCAAACTAGGGGAAACCCTGTTCTTCTCTGGGGTAGGTAGGAGACTCTGGTTCAGGGGATCGGGGTGGCTTTGCCCTTCCCTCATCGAAAGCAAGGTGACCCTGCTCTAGGGTTCCCAACCTACGCCGCACCCGCCAGACCGCCTGGGGCGTTTCCCCCCACCCTCAATTAAAGGCTCTGGGCAGTGGTCAGGCATTTTAGTACAGTGGGGGCGGGGTGAGAAAAAGGTCCGTACTCACCCTCCCCCCAGACCGGGCCCCCTGAGAGTCTCGGCTCCTGGGAACGCGACACTGGGTCTGTTCGGACTGGAGCGCTCGCGGAGGGCCCAGGAGGAGATGGGCAGACCCCGGGCCGCTCGGGGGCTCGTGGGGGACCCGGGGCCCAAAGCTCTAGAGACACCTGCCAGCCCGGCCGAGCCCGAGCCGGAGCCCAGCCGGGCTGCAGAGCGCCGGCTGCCTCGTGCGCACTCCCGTAATTCGTTAATTGCTGTAAATCCCAAGGACGTCCACATTTGATTACACATACAGTATAAGAACCGACAACAAAGCGACGAATTAATTACCAACTTCATTAACATAGGTCCCCAAATTAAAAGCAGCGAGCTGTTTCTTTGGGCCCACTTGCCGTGGTGGCGTGGTTGGAGGGAGGGGGTGGTGTTTAGAAGAGATTTTATATTTCTTTTCCGGGTTTGGGATTTGTAAGGCAGGACTGTTTTCTGCTCTCCACCCCCACCCCACCCAGCCATTCACACATCCTCAACCGGTCCACTTGGACCCCCCAACCCCACCCCACCCCGCCCAACCAGTTTCTGCTTTTCTGGGGACTCAGATCTGTTTGCCAGCGGTCGGGCCCCGCTCTCTGTGCCAGGCGGAAAAGTTGGGCTGAGGTTCCCTCTCTCCCGTTCGGTCCCCGGGTCCGGAAACTCTCTACCCTCAGGGCTCCCAGTCCCCGGCTCGGACCGCGCGGGCTCAGTTTAGGTCCAGGCCTCGCCACGGCTAGCACTGGAGTGGCGTTTGTTTTAACGCAGGAACTCTTGACTGTTTCCAGCGCGGGCCTCCCACGTTTGCTCCCTCCCCGGGTATCCCGCCGACCCCACTCCCACACCCTCGAGTCCTGACCTGGCTCTTGCTGCCTCCCCAACCGGCCCTGGGGTTAGATTCCGGAATTCGTGTTCTTTGTAGGCTGCCTTGGACTTCTTAAAACTCTAAAAACCCTGCGCGAAAACCAGAAGTCCGGGTCTTTTGCTTCAGGGGCTGAGAGATGTTTATAGGGACATAAAGAGTGGGAGAGACACTGATTTTTTTTAAAAAACAGTTTGTTCTTGGACTTGTGTATCTGCATCTCTCTTGCCTACACGCCCACGCCTCACCCCCAGGCCTCCTTTCTCTACCCTTCCCGGTCCCCTCGGCGTGGTCTGACCAGGTTTGAGACCACATAGTGGTGTTTTTAACCTTCAGTCTCAGTAGCTTTCTGCGTCTGTTCTACACACTTATTGCTAGCGTGGAATGCGATAATCAGCTATCCCCTACCCTCACTCTCCTCCATCCTTGACTGAAATATTTTTTATCTTCCCATCTTAGGGTGTATGGGTTTCCTTTCTCCCTTTCCTTAAAACAAAAGCAAAAACAAAAAAAGGGGGGGAGGAAAGGAAGAACAGGAGAAGAAAAAGAGAGGCCTCGCTGTCCATCATTTTAATTATACAATAAGTTCACACGCTCCAGCCGAAATGTATATTTTAGGCAGAGCCCAGTGTCTTTCAAGAACATTCTGGTAATGTCGGAGGCCTGGATTTGTTGCCTACTCGTCCCCCCGTGCAGCAGCGGCCTGTTTTCCTCCCCCTGTTGTGTGTTTTTATTATTTTCCCTCTGGCTTAGATGTGTCAATCATTCTCTCCCTGCCATTGGTTGGAGAGTTTGCGTCAAAAAGTTGCCAGAGAGGCGCTTTCTCAGCAAATCTCCCTGAGAGCGGAACCGACCTCAGCTCCAACTCAGCCTCCACTGTTATTAAAAATAAAAATCGCTAGAGAAGCCCTCCTCAAGTCTACTTTGTATGTATCGCAGAGGGGCCCACGCGCGTCTCGAACTTGAACGACTTTCCTCGTTTTCTTTTCTTTAGAAAAATATTTTTCGTTGTTTGACTTTTTATGGAACGATGAAGATTACAAGATATCTAACTCAGTACTCTTGATTTCTTTTAGGATAGCTGGCTATTTGGAATTTTGAAGGATAATTTGATTTTTTTTCCTCTAACCCCCCATGTGGCTGTAAGGTAAGTGTCTGTCTTGTCTGTCTGTATCCATATCTGTGTGTCCCTCTGTCTACCACCACCCCAGTACCTCTAATAGACCCACTGATGCACCTTTGAGGACGTGGAGTTTTCTAAAGGCTGATGTATTTTCTTCCCTTTGCAAAATTCTGAGGTGTAGTAACGATCACTGCGAAAAATTTATGATCTGGGGATAAGGACGAGAGTGGGAGGTAGGGAGGGAACGCGCCCCTGCGGTCGCTGCTTTAGCAAAACGTCGTGGAAACCCTGCGAATCTGATGTGGGGTGTTTTGGAGGGGTGTTGTTTGTGGTTTTATGTCAACGCCCATTCTGCGCTTCTCCCTGCGATCTTTGCGTTTTGGCCATCAGATGTGTTCGGGGTCATTTGGATTGATCACAAGGACGTTTTAAGAGTCCGAGACAAAAAGACGCAGATGTAGCTAGATGAATGGATGGATGGATGGACGGATGGTGGTGATGATGATAATTTGGGCGCCTCCCAGGGCCCGCGTGCCCAAAGCCCGGCTCGCCCGCGGGTCGGCGGACACCGGTGGGCGCCCTTCGAGCCCCTGCCTGCCCCATATGAACGTGAGAGGAAACCCGAGAGGGTAACCGAGCAGGCAGGGAGCGCCGGCATCTCGTCCGCCTCGCGCTCGTCGCTCACTCTTTTCAGCCCCTTCTCCCCCAGCCAAGAGAAGCTCACTAAGGTTTTCACTAAGCTCACTAAGGGCCTCCAAATCGCTCTTTTCATTTTGATCACCATTGTCCTCACATCCGGGGAGGAAAAAAAAAAAAACCCGGCAGTGCCATAATCACCCATGGCTGTTGTGTGTTGTGGTCCTAGAACCAGCGAGTGCGCCAGGGTCGTTTTACAACGTGACTGCCGGGGCCGGTTCCGGGCCCGCCCCGCGCAGCCCTCCTCGCGCACCTGGGGCGGGCAGAAGTGGCGGCGAGTGGCCCCTGCTCCGCCGGAGGCCGAGCGGAGCCGAGGACTGCAGTCCTTTCGGTGGGAAGGCGGCCCCTCGGTAGTTCTCGGACGGGGCCAGCGGCCGGGCCTGCTGGGCGCTCTTCTCCGAGGCTCAGGGACCCTCCGGGCGTCGCGGGCCGGGTCGCGCCGGGACAAGCGGGGCGCAGAGGCCCAGCCTCCAATCTCGGTCTGCCCGGGGAGAACCAACAGAAGGCCTCAGCCAGCACCCAGCCTCGGCGACGAGTCGCGCCGCAGATGCCTAAGAAGACTTCGTGTTGAGGCGTTCGAGTGACTCTTGAGATCATAGTCTGGGGTTTCAGGATACAATTTTTGAAACCCAAGCCCCCGTCAGAATTCCGCCCAGTCGGCTTTTTCCCCCATTGCAGACCGAAGTAGGGTGTGGGGGCCGAAGGCCGAGCTGCGTTGCCCCTGAAGTGGTGGATTGCTTGGGGAGGTACGGGGAGGTCACTCCTGGAAATTCTCCCTCCATCCCAGAGCTTCGGGGTCAGGGTTTCTTCTGCTCGCCTCGGGACTCTTTCCATCTCCAAAGTTATTAGCAAAAGAGAGGAGGTGAAGAGGAAACTCCTCCCCCGCCAAAGGCAGGTAGACACCCAGACCTCTGCTCTCAGAGCTCACACCAGGGCTTTCTCCTCGCCATAATTAATAGTCAAGGCCAACCCTTTTGGCACGTTTCTTCCTCCCTCCCTCGCGGGTGGCAGCGTCGTTCGATTCCCTGAGGCCAGAAACTTTCACTCCAGTTCGCCGGAGGGAAGCCCGCGCCGGCTGTTTTCCGCGCTGCCCGCAAACCCCCTTTTCTTTCTCTCTCCTCTTCCTCTTGGTCGTCTTCCGAGCCGCAGGCCGGTGGCCAGTCCGCGTAGTTTTGTTTCCTTTCCATCATGCAGAAAATTAATCAGCCCGGACGAGAAGCAGAGCTGAGCCCGGCGGCCTGTAATTAAGGGACGTGTGCCCTTCGGATTATCTCGTTAGTTTATCAAGAAAACATTTATTATAATTAATTCTCGGACGAGGTAATTATTATTGAGCGAGGACACAGCAACTGGTAGATGGGCTCCTTGGAAGATTGGAAAAAAAAAAAAAAAACAGAGGGGGGAGGTGGGAGGGGGAGCGACAGATTGCACGAATTGACCGTTAGATATAAGGCGGTGCGGCCCGGGGCGGGCAGTGGAGCAGGAGGACCTCGGGCGCCGAGGCTGCGGGGCTGCGGGGCAGGGACGCCGCCGGACCGAGTCACTCGCGCCCGGAGGTGTGGGCGCCGAGCGGCTGCGGGGACTCGCCGCGCGGCCGCCGCCCGCTCCTTCTATAGGTAGGAGTTCTCCAGGGGCCACCTCCTGAGCAGTTGTTTTGAGGTTTGTATTTTTGAAAAGGGATTTCTTTTTCCCCTTCCGGGCTCTGCTTAGAGAGGAAGGGAGAAAGGAGTCCTGGCAGGGCTTGGAAGTTAGATGGAAGGGTCCGAGGCCTCTTCTTTGGAGAGCGCGTACCTAGGCTGGCTGTCGAGAACACGTCGTAGTTTTTGTTTGTTCCTTTTTCTTTTAAAGATGTATCCCGTAGTAAAGTCGAAAACAGTCTCATGGCAAGAATTTTGGTCGTTTCTCGATGGTAGATCAAAGGCGCTCCGAGAAGGATCTCTGTCCTGGTGCTTCCTGTTTGTAACTGCTTTTTATGCTGGAATGTGCTACTTTCATGTATGATGTGTCAGGCATTTTTAATTGGGTGAGAGCTCTACATGGAGAACTCTTCCATATTCCTCATGTGCAGATCCGATATAATTTTAGTTGTTTCCATCTACAGTAGTTCAGGACTTTCCAACATAACAAGATTGCATTAAACAAGACAGAACTCCAGCTTAGAGGCTATTAAAACCAATACATGATTGTATTTTAAAGCAATAATATTTTCACAGCCTCCAAATAACTGTGTCTTGAGAAGAAAAGATAAAACGTCTTTTTTTTTTTTTTGTAGGAGCAGCTAAATTAGTTTTACTGGTGAGATAACTCAAGCTCCTACAAGGGCATTTATAAAATTACATTAAGTTAGATCTAAGAGTCGGACACGACTGAGCGACTGAACTGAAGGATGGAAAAGCATGAGTTTTGTGCTATGAACGTAAATCAGGAAGAAGTTGCAGTAACCAAGTTCCCTTTATGGAGTTTTGTGTCTTGATCTCTTAAGCAATGTAAATATGAAAACCCAGAGTCCTTAAAACTCAGTAGGAACTCTAAAAGTAAGAGGAACTTCTCCTAATCTTACATCCGCCATTTTGAACCAATCTCTCATAATGTCAAAGTCGAAAAGTAGAGATTCATGCAGAAGTACCACCTTTTGGGAAAATAGAAGTCAAAATTGCAAACAGCCAGCCTATAAATACTCATTTTTTAATCCCTTTGCTTGGGGGAGTGAGAAAAAACTCATCTGGATAAAGTAAATAACTTTTCTTTTTCTTACTTTGCCCTCTCTGAGCTCTTGCTCTTATAGGATTTTAGGAAACTTAAAAGGTAGGGAGAAATTCTGTTAGTTTCACAACTTTGGTGTTTGTGTATGTACTTTCTGCAAAACTAGAATGTGCAAAAAGGAGCTAGAGTTAACAGGAAACTGCTGTAGCTGCTGAAAGCCCAAATGTCGGAAAATTTGCCTCCTGCGGGATCAGCAGCCTCCACATATCAAAATCAACATGGGAGCGGCTTGCACTACAAATGCGCACCCTTACTACTTGCAAATGTGGGAGCCTGTATTATCTGATTGGTGGGATTCTAACTTCACTTCAGAGTTTCTTGCAAACCCTGTGCCAAACTTGAAGACTTTCTTTGCACTACCTTTAAATATTTGATGGGTGTCGATTAAAAGTTAAATACTTGTTTGTTTAGCTTGAGTTCTTTAGACACATATAATCAAGGTTCTCCAAAACCCTAATAAATCTGTTACTTACCTCGAAATCTAATTACCCAGACTACTAATTAGGTGAAAATGATTACTGGAAATGACTTCAAATGTGGAATAATAGTGGTTGAGTCGTTTTCTCAAGTTTGCCGGTCAGCAAGTTGGTATTTTAGATGTTAAATGCACTGACATTTTAGGTTCGCAGCAGTTGAAAGTGGTAAAAAGCTAAGATAATTAAAATCTGCCTTGGAAAGGCAACAGTCTGGGGAGAGGTAGATTTCTTGAATTGTTTCTTTGTTTCTCACCAATGGCCTTTGTTATCAGCATTATTTATTTAGCCAAAGAGTTCTTTGTCTCTGCAAATGGCCCCAATCAAGTTTTGTTTGAGACAATTAGCTAGTGCCAGCCAAAGAGTCCTATGCAAATGTAGGGATAGGAATGCAATGTGAGCATTTGGAGGCGTGGGGTTTTGTTGGGGGGCGGGGGAGAGGTAGATTGTAATTGCTTTCTTCGAGTCTTTTTTTTTTTTTTAAAGTTTTGGCTGGGGGGTGGGGAAGACAGGTTTATCTGGTCTCTCTCCATCTCCTCTAGTTCCAGGACAGCTGGGGGCGGGGGTGGGGGGGGGTGCTCTGCAAGTCCTTTAAAAACCTCTGCCTTGTGTACCTCGGGCTCTTTTTTAAGTCAGTGGTGGAACGTGGAAGAGCTGCATCCTACGAAGCGGTAAACCAGCACCTCTGTTTGTTTGTTTACTTTGCCTTAGTTCCACCACTCCAAACCCACCCACCAAGGACTCTGAATCTGTCCAACCCGGGCGAAGCAAGACCTTCCGGCTGGGTCCCCCGGATTTGGGCTGACTTTGCGCCTCCAAACAACCTTAGCATGATGTCTTATCTTAAGCAACCGCCTTATGCAGTCAATGGGCTGAGTCTGACCACTTCGGGCATGGACTTGCTGCACCCCTCGGTGGGCTACCCTGGTAAGTGAGCCCCACGGCACTCTTGCCCTCTCCTTCCTCACGGCCGCTTCGCAGGTTTATAACACCCTTTCCTCGGAAGCACCGGGGTAGAGAGTCGCGTCGCCCCCGCCCCAGCTCCAGGAGAGGTCCCCCTGGGTTTTTCTTCCAAGCAGCAGCTCAAAGCCACAGGGTGGTGGAGAGGGCAGGGGCTGGGGAAAAGGGTGTAGATGGATCTACAAAGTTTTCAGAAAATCGTATCTTTTTAATTGGAGTGAATGGGGACATACATTGGACTGGGGCAAAGAAGGCTACTGCCCTTGTCATTTGTGGGAGACGCCCCTGCCCGTACCTCGAAGTCCAGTTCCTCTGAAGTGCCCTCTTGGAGAAGTCGAGGTTGTCATAAATTCTCCCCGCCAAAACCAGCAGCATCTCCTCTGACCTCCAGGCTCTTCATCTCTAATCCCTTGAGGTGTGATTTATCCGGGGTGCGAGTGTTTTCCTTTCCGATGAGATCTGTTTTGTAAAGTCGTGGTATTAGGAGAAGTATGAAGTGAAACGTGCCCCCATTTTAAAGATGGAGGAACAAAGGCCCCATCAATTTGAGCGGGGATCCTTTGACTTGGGAGAATGGAGTTTTTGTGTTGTGGTTTAGGGGTTGATTTTGGAAGGTTCTTGTTTTTTGTCTTTTATTTCATTTGTTTTGTTTGCTTTCGAAGGGACGCTCTGACGGGAGCGATCTCCGACGTCAGGGAGAGTGGGGTCTCCCCTAGAAGGGGCCGTGTCTGCCGGAGGAGCCGAGGACGGGGAGGGGGTGGAGAGAACGTGGGCAGCGTCCCGGCTGAGCGGATGCAGAGGACCCGGGGAGTGCTGAGGTGTGGGGGTGGGGAGAGTCGGATACCCGCAGAGACCCCTATGACTGAGAAACTGCTCCCCCACCCTAAAGGGCCCTGGGCTTCTTGTCCCGCAGCCACCCCTCGGAAACAGCGGCGGGAGAGGACGACGTTCACCCGAGCGCAGCTAGATGTGCTGGAAGCACTGTTTGCTAAGACCCGATACCCAGACATCTTCATGCGGGAGGAGGTGGCGCTGAAAATCAACTTGCCCGAGTCCAGGGTACAGGTAGGGCAGATGTAGACAGAACCGTCTTTCCTGACCGTGACACCCGCCCACCCCACTCCACCCCCCACCCCCCCAGTACTGTGTGTGTAGAGGACCCAGGAGAGTTCCAGGTCTCAGAGAGGACCAAAGGAAGTTTGAAACTAACTGGCTCCATCTGAAGCCAGTGAACTTGCCTCTTAAGGTCCCCTCCTCCTACTCCTTTTTGTCCCTCCAACCCCACCCAATCCTATAACCAAGGGTCTTCCAGCCTAGGCTGCAAGGTAAGACGGGTGATTTAGCTGTGATGATAAAGCCTAGTCCTAGAACTCTTGGATTCAAGGAGAGTCACATAGTATTTTAAAACTTCCCTTCCTCTACTGGAAATCCACCCCTCCCCCAACCCCAATTCTCATCTACTTTTAGGGGTAAAAGAAGCTTAGCTCCTGGATAGTTCCAATGTTTTTACAATGAAGAAGTAGAGTAAATGGCCTGCTCAAGGTCACATGTCAGTTTGGTGGTAGAAGAAATAACACAATAAGAGTGTTTTCTTTGACTTCTTATGGATTGAACAGAATTCGCTAAATCTTAGCCATTCTGCAGATAAAATATCAACATGGTATCCCTGTGATAACTACCTTCCCCCCTTTATCCCCCTTAACTTGACCTTAAGCTGGAGAGGAAAATGAACTCCCAACTTTCCTGGAATGCAAGTCCCATGTAGATTTCTCTGGGAAGAATGTTGAGCACTTAAACCACACACACACTTGGGACTACCCTTCAGCTAGGACACATCAGCATGAATAGCAGATCAAAAAGAGACTTTTTCAAAGTAGGATAGAAGAAGTTTTAGCACCTGTGAGGCTTGAACTAAAGTTTTCACTGAAAGAAAATAAATGGCTCTGAATGGCTGGTGGTTTGTGCTCAGCATTATGGCATTATTATCACAGTTAAGACGCCAATATGGAGAGCTCACTCAAGAAGACAACTAAAAACTTTTGCCCAAAAAATGCCCATAGTTTCCCTGATAACCCCCCTTGCACACCAAATACAGCTCCTTCATTGCAGAACATGAAAAAGGCTGGTAAAGAGAACTTTTGAAAATTACACACAGTGGTGACAAGCCAATGAACACAACACAGGAAACAATCTATGTGTCGAGTGGCATTACCCTGGAGGAAAAGTCTCAGTCTCAGACTTGAGACTAAAAGAGAAGTTTGGTTGTGAATTCAAAACAGAGTACATACAATTCACTCCACTTACCATAAGGAAGGTTTTTGGCAAATAGTGGCTTTCAGACCTTCCTCAACAGGATCTTTTCTCCTGAGAGCTTTCTTTTATGAATCTTTCTAGGAGAGACAAAAAGTAAAGTGATGGAACCAGCCTTCATATTAGCGGTTGCTACCTGGAAGATGGACCATAAAGTGTTTGAATTTAGGCTGTTCTTGTTGGCATGTAACAAAAGAATTGTTTTACCTCATTTCTCCTATGTTCTCATCCAAAAGACACAAATACGTTCTATTCCATTGTGAGAGTGTTCCAAAATGCAGCTAGGTCTACGTTTATGTGTGTATTTGAAGGGAAATAAGAGATAGGAGAGTGAGAGGGAGAGTTTTTAGCTATATGATTTGGGTGATTATCTTAAATGTTACTGTTCTGAGCTAGGAGTAAAGCAGGGCCAAGTGCTTTTAGATAGAGCCTCCCTGATTTTCTTATAATTCCACGAGCATATATGAGAGTTTTCACTGGCAGGAGAGATTGTCTGCTTAGCTCATCTGTCCACCTAGGACAGATTTATAATCTGAGAGCCACTCTTTTCCTTAAGGAATTATTGAAACCATGTTAAAGACGTTTCTTTCCCTTTCAAGGTATGGTTTAAGAATCGAAGAGCTAAGTGCCGCCAACAGCAGCAGCAGCAGCAGAATGGAGGTCAAAACAAAGTGAGACCTGCCAAAAAGAAGACATCTCCTGCCCGGGAAGTGAGTTCAGAGAGTGGAACAAGTGGCCAATTTACTCCCCCCTCTAGCACCTCAGTCCCAGCCATTTCCAGCAGCAGTGCTCCTGTGTCTATCTGGAGCCCAGCTTCCATCTCCCCACTGTCAGATCCCCTGTCCACCTCCTCTTCCTGCATGCAGAGGTCCTATCCCATGACCTATACTCAGGCTTCAGGTTATAGTCAAGGATATGCTGGCTCAACTTCCTACTTTGGGGGCATGGACTGTGGATCTTATTTGACCCCTATGCATCACCAGCTTCCTGGACCAGGGACCACACTCAGTCCCATGGGTACCAATGCAGTCACCAGCCATCTCAATCAGTCCCCAGCTTCTCTTTCCACCCAGGGATATGGAGCTTCAAGCTTGGGTTTTAACTCAACCACTGATTGCTTGGATTATAAGGACCAAACTGCCTCCTGGAAGCTTAACTTCAATGCTGACTGCTTGGATTATAAAGATCAGACATCTTCATGGAAATTTCAGGTTTTGTGAAGACCTGTAGAACCTCTTTTTGTGGGTGATTTTTAACTATACTGGGCTGGACATTCCAGTTTTAGCCAGGCATTGGTTAAAAGAGTTAGATGGTATGATGTTCAGACTCATCTTCTGATCAATGTCCTGGGAGGCATAGAAGGAAAATGAAAGGCCTTAAAGGGGCCTACCAACCAGCTACCTGAAATGGACAAACCAATCTACTTAATACTTAAGATCCTGTTATAGTTTTAGATCATTGGTTTTCCTGATTCACAAAGTGATGGAAAGCATTCTAGCCATGTGCAACCAAATACCACCAAAAATAAACAAGCAGAACTAAATTGTGAGGAGGAGGGAAGGACATAGCCTTCTTAAGCAGAGGTGTTCCAATGTTTTAGCCAATCCTTGGTTGAATCTTAGGAATGGACAGTGTCTCAAGCTCACTCACGTTTCATGACCAACTGGTAGTTGGCACTGAAAAACTTTTCAGGGCTGTGTGAATTGTGCGACTGATTGTCCTAGATGCACTACTTTATTTAAAAAATAATGTTCATAAGGAGTCAATATGTAGTTTAAGAGACAATCAGTGTGTGTCTTATATAAATGGTACATCTGTGGTTTTTAATCTGTGCTAGACTTCAAAACTGTGATCTCCTGTTATTGTATGCAACCTTGAACTCCACCTCTGCAGGGGTTCTTCTGTGATTAAATAGGTTTTAATTATAAGTAAATTCAGAGCAACTGAGTACTTATCTAAAAAGATTACCTTTGGCTGGAGGTAAGCTGCACTGAAACTTTACAACAAAATGTCTCTGGACGAGGAGAGTAAGAGAAGAGAAACAAAAGGACACTAATTCATCATGTAATTTACTGTTGGTAAACCTAGCAGTAAAGAGACATTGGTTAATTGCTCTGACCCTGATGAATTTATAAGCTGAGATCATCGTTGTTTATGCTTGCAGATGTTAACTGGAAAAGTTATATATGCATAAACCTTTCTTCCTGATTTGGCAGATATGTATAATTATATTAAAATGGTTCTAGCACAACATTGGGTCCTGTTTAATTTTATACCACTATTTGTGAATGAGAAGCCCATATTCAGCCACTCCTGCCCCCAAAAATGTTTTTCTTGGATCAGAGAGGGAATTAACAAACTTTTTTTTTTTAATTGGGGGGGTGCTAAATATGAATGACTAAGATATGAATGATTGGTATGTAAACTTTTTGTGACTTTCATTAATACTGCTCTGAAATTGAATATAGAGAGCATAACAATCAAAACCCCTCCTTGTTTTTCCCTCCCTGCCAGATACCCTAATGATTTCTTAGGCACCTTACTGGTATGTCTTAACAAGATCAATTTTTTAAGCAAGAAGTGACGAACTGTAGTACCTCAGAGAAAATGTGAATGACAAGAATCCCTTGTTTCTATTCTCTTATTTCATTAAGGGATTTTTTTTAAGTTCCAAAAAAATCTGAGGTAAACATGAGAGGGAATGTAATCAGAATCTGAAAGCAATTCAGGCAGAAATGATTTCTGAACAAAAGAGTTTCAGAAAAGTTTTAAAACGTATAATTTCAGTACTTGAACATAAGGCACTCTGGTATTTTTTTTTTTTTTAAGAAAGTGCTAAGGGAGAAAAAAAAAGGTCCCTTCTGGTTATACCTGCATTTTGTAAACCAACCATGAGAAAAGACAAATGGGCCAATGATTATGGTGCTCCTCGGGTAAACGCATTATTTAATTGCATTTTACACTCCTTATGCTCTTAAGTTTGACCAAAATGACATGACTCTTGATTGTAACTTTTTAAAATGAACATTAGCAGTTGCAACCATTTTGTTTTCTGGCTAATTTTTCCTGACTGCGCATGCTCTCTCGAGCCCTACATGATCTTGTCTAATAATTGTTTTTGTTTTGCTGCTAAAGGAAATGGAATAGTTTACAGTCAACAAGTGAGGCACAACTCAATGGCAAGATTTTCCAGTTCTTACTGATAATATTTACTCTACCATAGTTTACACTGGAGTGAGATTGGGGGTGGGGAGAAGACACCAGCATGAATCTTTCCTTTATAGTCCAGATAGTGGACTATATTCTTATTCTCCCAGATTTTCTCATGCAGCAGTAAAGCAGACCCAAAATCACTTCTCACACTGCCTTAGGTTTTCAGAATGTCCCACAAAGGGACAGAAAAGAGCACCCTCTATACAAAAACAATAACGACGACAAACAACGGAGTACTTGGCAAGTAACTGCAGTTGGGTTTCTCTCCCGGTAATTTAAAAAAGGAGGACGTCAGAAAAAGGCGCTGAGCCTCCTCTGAAGCTAATTTTTCCATCACCTTTGCACAACTCCGTTTAACAGATCACGGAGTTAAATCCCTTTGAATTGACGGTGAAGTAGAAATGAATTCCCCATGACCACAGGCAAGAGAGGGAGGGTCAAGGAGGCGGGCAGCTAGCGCGGGCTCCTTCGTCCAGAGTTCTGGTCACCGCGCCAAGCCAAGACCCGGCTTAATAAAGTAAAGTTGGTACCGAAATGATGCCACCCTCCACAGGCGTCAGGGAGCTATTTCTACTGTCTGGCGACCAACGAAGACTTGAACGTTGATGTAATCTTCGTTTTGAGGGGTGCAGGTGAGGGTGAGCTAGTTTGCTTTACAAAGATCTGTTGTCCCAAACCTTTATCTTTCCCGCAAAGATTCTGAGCCCTTTTTATTTCACCTTGGGAGTGTTTCGCCCCTTCAAAGATAAGAAGAGAAATCCAATCAAGTCAATTAAGTTCCGGCTTTCGAAACGTCGTGGTTTGAGATAATGGTCAGTTTCCTCCACCTCCCGCCACCCACCCCCCACCCCCCCATCGCTTCCCTCTAATCTCGCCTTTCCTGCGGCTCTGCCCACCCTCAGCCCGGGAGGCCCGCGCGGGACTCCGAGGACTTGGCGCCGAGGTGCGGGCGAGGCGGCACTGGAACCGAGTCCACGGCGAGTTTTCAGGGCTGCGGTTTCTTAAGTCTCGATGGCCCGATCAGAGTTAGCCGGGAGGAGCACTCCCATCTCAGCCCCCGGGGCCCGCGGCCCAAGTGGCTCTCCAGGCTGGCGCCGCCCTCTGGGCCCCGCTCGGCCCTGCAGGCCGGGCTGGGGCGGCCTTTGGGGCGCTCGTCCTCCGGCTTCTCGTCTGTCTGGGCTGGCTCCGGCTCTGGTCGCAACCTCGGCCGAGCCGCAGCCCACCGCACGACCCGGTCCTCAGGTCTCCCTCGCGGCTCCGGGCGCTGTGGGCTGCAGGGAGGCTCGTGCGCCGCCGGCGCCGGGAGGAGCGCGGCCTCCTTGAGCCCTGAGGGCAGGCTTCGGGGTCAGCCGTGGGCCTGGGCGTACCTGGCCCGTGACTTCACGGCTTGGCTGAGTTCGGGGGGCGGACAGACTTAGGGTGTGTGTGTGTGTGGCCAGGCCAGGAGACGAACGCTCGGAGCTAGAAGGATCGGAAGCCAAGACCGAAGGAGAAGAAGGCGATCTGGGCCTGCGAGGCCCGGGAAAGGGGGCCAGCGAGGAGAAAACGGCGCGGCGGGGCCCTCGGCCTCTTGCAGTCCTCGGCCCCTCCCTGGGAGGAAGCACCGCAGACGGCTGGGTCTCCCACTGGCGGTGAAGGGCGAGGCCGCCGCCGCCGCCACAGCGGGGACTCCCGCCGCGCCTTGGGCCTACGGTGTCCTGTGCAGACGTGGCGCCGAGGTGGGGTCCAGCTGAGCCTGCCTGGGGCCCCAGGGGTCCTCCAGGAAAGTATGGGGCTTGGGCTAGTGGGTCTGGGTGAGTTCTACCCTGCCTGGGGCTCCTGGGTTTTGAGCTGAGACTATCAAGGGGGAGCCTGCGGGACTCGCGGTTACCCTTGGCGCAACCCTTTTCTCCGACGTCTCTAGATTTCGTCTTTAAACCGGATACCCTGACTTCCTTTTTAGACCTGGCGCAGCACTCAACTGCCCTTAAGGCCGGAGGCCAGTTCTGGGAAAAGAAAGCCTTGCCTCTGGCATCCCGGACAGCTGCGGGTGGCCCGTTCTGGTTACCTGCAGCGCAGGGCCGCAGTGCTGCTCCCGCCTCCACTTAACCAGAAGCGGGCGCTCAGGCGACCGGCCCCGGCGCGCGCACCGCAGGTTTGAACCCGCATCTAACTAACACCAGCTTGAAAACCTCACTGTTGTTACCCGGACAAAGCGGTAACCCCAAACCAGGCGTTCCAGTGTGAGGTGGTGGTTTATTGCATACAGAGGCGTGTTTTAATCATGCAAAAGAGAAACACAAAGGAATCCGGCCGGAGACAGGCGCATCCCACACAAATGGAAGCTGAAGTCTTAGAAAATAACCGAAATGCGGAGATGCAGGGTCAGTTTCAGCCCTGACCCCGGCTTGCTTCACGCTTTCCTCCAAAACCTTTACATAGAACAGCTGTCTGGTACCACAAAGGGTCCACGCCCCCCGTCACGCATCTGCATGCCCAGATCTGCGACCAGAGTCTTGAACACTTCTTTTTCCTCTCTTCAACGGCCAGAACCCTGTCAGCGCAGCGTGCCCTGATAAAACCTGATCCCTCCAGTCGCCCCATTTGCACCCTTAGGTTAGCATGATACAAAAGACGGGGAGCCCCGGGGACGTTCCCCTGGGATGGAGAGCAAAACCCCAAACAAAACCCACCCCGATGTTTTTCCGTATTAGGCTCTGAAACGGCACAGATTATGGGATTTGTCTCGGACAGAATTAACACTACATGTGAAACCATAGTGGTCCTGGTGCATTGAGACACATTGTATACCATTGCTTGAATCATCTCTTCTAAACTGCCTGTTAATAGCAACACGAGGCCTTAAAATAATAAGTGAGTTTTCTGTTTTAACCTGATTAAAATGAAATTTCGACACTGTAAAGGGCAGTTTTTCTGGTGGAAGCAGTTCGAAGGAAACGGAATCCATCACAGAGCTAGAGGAAGCTTTTGTACGGGGAAATGGCTGGACAGGAGAAGGAAGCCGGCATGCATTTAAAAGGCCTTCCCCTATGCAGCGGTCCCCACAAGCCAGGGAGGTGCCCCCAGTTCTAAAGAGAATTAGCCAGACTTCCTCTCTTGCAAGCAGTGTGCTTTATATTTAAAAACCAACCCGCTGTTGACTGCAAACAAACAATAAGCAAATTCAAATAAAGGAGCCCTACCAAGTCCAACCCATTTGGTCAAAGATAACTGCAGGTGCCAGGGAGGCCAGGCTATCACTAGGGGGAGGGTCAGCTTCGAATTTTGTTTTTCTCCTAGAGGGAAAGTCGAACTGCATGAGGTCTGTGACTCACTTTTATTCCTTAATCTTCCCCATCCTTTACCTTCAATTCTCAGTGGAAGGAAAACAACAACACAGGGGAAAAAAAGAATGCCATAGCAAATATAATATTAAGTGGCCAAAGTTTGAATTCACTTCTGTTTCAGTACCACAAGGGGGGAAAAAAGCTATCCCAGAATCAAATGGAATCCTCTGTCCATGTCTCCAGTGTACTAGACTTAGTTTGCCTACTTAGGAGTGGGAATATGGCCTTTTGGATAAAAATAGGCTTGTTAGCCTACTTGACATTACTAGAAAACCTTTCCAGCAGAAGACTTGAAAAATAAGATGAGAGTCTTTAGCAGCTATACTATTGCCTTTTTGTTTTTCCCCTTTGAACTGCCCATGATAGAACTAGCAAATCCCACAGAAGCGGTAGACTCTGCACTGCGCAGGTCTGTTCACCCTCCAACCCTGGTCCCCAAGTTAAAGGCCAGAAAATGTCCCATAGAGACAGCAATTGGGTGGAGTGAAGTCTCCCCCTTAGGCCCTGCCTCCAGTCTCTCAACTGGAGTCTCCAGAGGCCTCAAGCTACTCTGAAAATCACTCATAGCAGCCTGCAGTTGTTAAAATCTGTTCCTAGAGCCAATAGTCACATTTTAGGCTCCTAGGCCATTAATAAAAATCGCCTTAACATTCAAATGGCTCTAAAATGCGTTGATAGCGGATTACTGGGCCTAATGGACGTCGTGTGTGATAACATGGCCCCTGAGCAGCGAGGTTCTGGAGTGGATGTCCGACCACAGCTACCTGATTATCAGCTTACAGCCAAACCTCTTCTTAGCAGCGATGCTCTTAGGAAGCGTTCTTCCGCAGAGAGGAGAGGGAGTCTTCTGTGTTCTTCCTTTAACCGTATTTAACTACCGCATAGTGCTCTGGAAACCAGAGGGGAAAACTTGCCTGGAGGCGTTAGGTCACCCTCCGACGTTAAGAGGGGCGGGTCGCCAGCCACTGCCCCTCCCATCCCGGCTTTTACGGGCGCGAAGCCCGAAAAGCGGTGGCCGGGGCAGATCGAGGGCCTTGCCTGAGATGTGGGTCCTAAATCTGGGGCTTCCTCCGCGGGTCTCTTCGCGCCGCCTCAGAGCAGAGCCTTGAAGAGGCTGCCTGGCTAGCTCCCACAAGGCCTGCGGCGTCCCAACCACTCGCGGAGCTCCCTCTTCTCCTCAGACCGCGGGGAAGTCTTCCGGCCAGGACGCCAGCACCCGACGGCGCTAAAGACGCCCTGGCAGCGGCCGCGGCGCCAGGGAGGGAGGGGGTTCCCGGGTTTCGACGAAAAAATGTGGCAAGTGCACCGCGTTCCCATTCTCCAGCCCCACTTTTCACCCCGCAAACTAAGTGGAAGACCCCTAAAAAGCAGGGCCTTCGGGGGCTGCAAAGTACACCCGGGCATTGCCCCAGGGGCCTCCCCTGCCTGCGCACCGTCCCCAGGCTAAGGTCATTTGGCGAGGCCGGAGAGAGTACCAGGGGAGGCCAGGAGTTACTAGAGTGGCTGAGAGGCAGGCAGCCTACGAATCAGCTGCCTGGGACATCAAGATCACGACCCCCCGTCCCCCCGCAACCCAAGCAGCCGACGGGCACCAGCCCCGGAAGTGGGCCTCGAACCCACAGCACCCCAGCCATGCTCCAGGCCACACGTGGTGCCGCCGGGTCCCCTGCGGAGTGGTAGACTGCGGGTCACACCCACCTGGCAGAGGCGAGGCTTGGTCCACAGGGTATTGTGCCTCCTCGGGGAAGCAGGGAAGACCCAGGAGCCCGCGATCCTCGTGCTCTTCCTTCTCCAACCGCATCCATGCTCTTTACGAGGATCTGATGGGGGTATGATGTAAGGACGTCGGGAGATTCCCCTCAGTCAAGGGCGCATCGCACACAAATGGGAGCTGAAGTCTCTTTGCGCCCACGTCGCCGTTGACCCATCAGAATCATTGCCCCCCCCCCGCCCCGCCCCTCGCCGTCCTTACGTCATGGGCGCTCTTCTCGCCTCATGCCTTGACCGCAGCCCCACGCTGGGCGGGCTCCCAAGTCCAGACTTCTTCTCTCAAGCTTCTTGTGGTGAAAGATGCAAGAACTGAAACAGGCTTGTCCTTTGAGCTCACGCCTGGCATAACCCCTGTCTACCGTGCCGGGCCTGGGCTAGGAGCCGGGAACCGAGTGTGCAGGGCCGCGAGGTATAGCCGGCACCATCTCGGGGTCCCCAAGGAAGTGCACCCACCCGAGCCCCGAGAGCTTGGGCAGCCGGCTGGCAGCGGCTTCCGGTTCCAACTTGCGGCCTTGCCAGCTGGTGCGTGGAGTGGTGACTTCGTGCTAGAGCTCTAGGGTACGTTTTGATGACTGACTGACAAAATCGTCTAAAATGAATTTTGACATAGTTGTGAAGACTAAGGATGCACGTGTAAAGGACTTCCCTGAGTCCTTCTTGGCCACTAATCTAAAAAAAAATTTATAACTTTTGAATTATGTTTGGTTAGGAATTTCAGCCATTTTTACAGCTATGGAAGTGGTAAGGATTTTTTTAAATGGTAGGCAGATATTTGGGACACTTATATATATTTATATGTGTAATATAGAAATTACACATATATACATGTGTATTACATGTATGCCTAAAGTGAAATTAGGTTATTTTGGAAATAAGAATCATATTTTAGAATTTTAAATTAATCCAAGTCTGTAACTGAAATTTATTTTTCAGTAGATCTTGCTGATTAAGTGGATTCTATTTTTAATTTGGGGGAAGAAAATGGCAACCCACTCCAGTTTTCTTGCCTGGAAAATCCCATGGACAGGGGAGCTTGGCCAGCTACAGTTCATGGGGTTGCAAGAGTCAGACAGGACCTAGTGACTAAACAACAACAGTTTTTAATTTTAGTCTGAGTTGGCCACTTTAAGTTTTAGAAGGCTAACAAAGACTCAATCGGTTTGATAATTAACTTTTAACAAAATCATGGCCTTGTTTGGTCTTAAAATTGGACATACTCTAAGGCTCTCTAATTTTGAGATTGAGAAGACATGGAAAACTTGATACAAACATGTATTCACCATTTTCAAGGACAAATAATTGGCCTGATTAAACCAATAATCTTGATTTCTGCCCATTTTAAGAGGGCACATTGCTTTCTCTCTCTCTCCTTTTTTTTGCTTTTCTTCATATGTATTGATAAAGGTGCAAAGTATATACTTTTACTCAAAGTTGTCTGAGATGATATCTTTTTCAGAAATTCTTTTTAAAAAATATTTATTTATTTGGCTGGACCAGGTCTTAGTTGCAGCATGTGGGATGTAATTCCCTGACTAGGGATTGAACCTGGGCCCCCTGCATTGGGAGCACTGGACCACCAGGAAAGTCCCTTCAGAAATTCTTACCCCTGTGTTTCAGGTATCCTTTTGGGGATGGTTGTTTGTGAATAGATTTTAGAGGATAGGTAAATTAACTCAATTGTACAAAAATTTCTTTGGTTTATGTGTTAACTATTTTTTTTTTATTCCTGGGAAGAAGATTTATAGCTTTCACTAGATTCACGGGAGAGTTTGTTGTTGTTTAGTTGCTAAGTTGTGTTTCCAGCTCTTTTGTGAGCCAGTGGGCTGTAGCCCATCAGGCTCTTCTATCCTTGGGATTTCCCAGGCAAGAATACTGGAGTGGGTTGACTTCCTCCAACCCACAAATGGAAACTGTGTCTCTTGCTTGCCAGGTGGACTCTTTACCACTGAGTCACCTGGGAAGCCCAAAAGGGTTTGTAAAAACTCCAAATTAAGAGCCATTGGTTTTTATAGGTTGTGAATGAAGGGTAAACTTCGTAACAAAAAAGGTGACAGTCCTATAAAATTTGAGTGTACCCTTAACTTTTAGAAACCTTTAATTTTCTTTAAACAAAATAATCTTAAAAGTCTCTTTTATTTCTAAATCCTACCTAGTTAGGCCCAGTTTGAATTCTTGTTCATGCGTCTGTTTGTGTATAACACATTAAATTAATGAATGAGGTAGACAAAATTTATTCTAATAGTATTTTGCATGAAATGTCAAGTAGAAAATTTAAGCAAATATTTTAATGATTCAGATCCAAAAGGCTTTTTAATCAAAACAATCATCAATAATAAGATATTTTTTGACTCTGATTAAATATTTCAGGAAATTTGATGTGAATTTTTTCTTTGTCTTTCTCTCTCTCAGTCAGCCAGTTCAGTTGCTCAGTCGTGTCTGACTCTTTGTGACCCCATGGATTGCAGCACGCCAAGCTTCCTGGTCCATCACCAACTCCCAGAGCTCGCTCAAACTCATCCCCAGCTCTCTGCAAGTACACAAATGTGTGTGCATATTCTAACCATGCCCAGGTTCCCAAATTTTTCTGTTGGAAAGTTTTTCATTTTCAAGCTTGACAACTGTCAAACATGGACAAAACAATAGATAAGGGAGGTGCAGGACCAGAAGGAGGGCATGACTATACTATCCAGGAGAGGAATTCAAGATCAGATGGTATAATCACCTCTAGGGGACCCAGGATAGAATTTAAATTAAATACTTAGAGGCCTTTCGTCTGGAATAGCAGATCTTACCCACTTTCCCCACTTAGAACTCCCCAGCTTACTTCAAACTTTGTCTGAGAGGATATCTTCCATTAATGCAAGAAGAAGTATAATCTACAGTTTATTTAGCATTTGATCTTTGCACAGAGGCTTCCATTTAGAGGAACCATTGCAGCTAAGATTTGGATCTGGTCCCTCAAATAGCCTGAACCGGGTGACCTCAGGCAAGTAGACGCAAGATACTAGCAATTTATTTCATATCAGCTCCCAAGCCATCACCAGATGATAACAACCGTTGGACACCGTTAATCTCTGCTTGACTCAAACTGGTGACCGCAAGGTGAAAGGCAGGGCGTTATCTCTGAGCAATTCGTGTGGCCTTCCACAGATTGCCAGTTGGGCCAATACAATTGAAGCCTCTTCTCCAGTGGTTACTTTAAAAAATTCATATCCAAAGTCTTTGGTCTTTGTTGGACTAGAAGGTAGGAGGGCTTTATCAATGAAAATGCCCGAGGGCCAAGATGTAGGAGCTTAGAATCCAATAAAAATTAGAAAGGTTGAAAAGGTAACCTTGTGTGTTCCTGGCCCAATAAACTTTGAACAACACCGCTGTAACGACAACTAGAAAAAGCCTCTGGAAAATGAATGTTTTTACCAAACAGTAGAGGGAATGTGCACCTTAAATAAAAGGCAATGTTGTCCTATCTAGAATTGGTTTCCTTGTTTTGAAAATGGCATTTATTTTGCCGTCTCTAATAAGGTCAGTTCAGATCACCATATATTAACCTGGTATCAGTTCAGGGCTAGAAAGGAGAGTGGAAGTGGGCAGCCGTGGAGAATAAAGGAAAGGGGTGTGCTGAAAAACAAAAGCTGTCCTGTGTGTTGATGCCCAGCGGGGGGTTGGCTAAATGACCTCCAGGGGAAATAAAACTACTACTATTTAAACTTTCAAATGTGTAGAGGGAAGAGTAGTAGCCTCATATTCCAGTGTACTCAGCTCTAGCTGAAGTCATAAAAACCTGCCATTACTACTTTGTGGAATTATTCTGCCCCCTGCTACTCCAATATACTAATTGCAATGATTCTATTTGATTTTGCTAGATGGCTCTCGGAGAAGGCAATGGCACCTCACTCCAGTACTCTTGCCTGGAAAATCCCATGGACGGAGGCTGGTAGGCTACAGTCCATGGGGTCGCTCAGAGTCGGACACGACTGAGCGACTTCACTTTCACTTTTTGCTTTCATGCATTGAAGAAAGAAATGGCAACCCACTCCAGTATTCTTGCCTGGAGAATCCCAGGGACGGGGGAGCCTGCTAGGCTGCAGTCCATGGGGTCGCACAGAGTCGGACATGACTGAAGTGACTTAGCAGCAGATGGCTCTAGAGAGAATTGACAGATTAAAAAAAAAAATGGAGAGGTTTCAAAAATACTGCAGCTATTTTAATAATATGTTTTTTAAGGTCCATGTATTGGAAGTGGATCATTGATGGTAAAAGTAAAACCAAATTGTTTTAGTTATTTTTAGCAAAAAGTTCCTTTGGACAGGATCAAAGATCAGCTTGACTTATGCAGAACTTCAGTTATCAGCAAACTGTGTCCCAGAAGCATCTCACTATATTGTTCCATAACTTCTTTCCTACACTATTTGTTTGCTGCCCTAGCTTTTTGATTAACTGGTATTTGCAAACCCTATTCTGTTGTTTGGTGTCTTCTCCTCAAAATGATACACTAAATAAACCTAAGCTATAAATGCTAATCAGAGGATGAGTGCATTGTATCCATTTTCTAAAGGGACACCCCTTACAAAGATTTATTTATTGGCTTTGGTGAGTGTTTGTTGCTGTTTGTGGGCTTTCTCTAGTTGTGGCGAGCGGGGGCTACTCTTCACTGCAGTGTGCAGTCTTCTCATTGCCATGGCTTCTCTTGTAAAGCCCAGGGTGTAGGGCACACAGACTTGAGCAGTTGCAGCATGTGGGCTCAATAGTTGTGGTGCATGGGCTTAGTTGCTCCGTGGCAAATGGGATCTTCCCAAACCAGGGATCGAATGGTGTCCCTTGCATTGCAAGCTGGATCCTTAACTACTGGACCACCAGTCACTGATGGCTAAAGTGGTGCATTTTCTAATATTGGGCCGTTGCTTAATTGATTGTGGGGAAATAAGACATAGATAAAAAATGAAGGGTTGTTACTGCTTAAGATTGGCCTCAGCTCTAGTGTCTTAAGGATATAATGTCCAGAAAGCATAAAGAGAGTCACAACATTTGCCTGGTTAGACAAGAGGCAAACTCATGTTCAGAGTATTTGCAAGGGCTTACAATTTCAGGACTATCTTTCTTAAGTATCTGTCTGTTCCATGAAGGGGTCTGGATAGAGTCCAGAATCTTAAAGAGGGAGAGTCGAGGCTTTTCTCTTGCTTAGTGCTGCCATTCTTCAAGATGATGGTGAGGAGGGGATCAGTCTCCCTAATTGAAATGGGACATTTGCGTATGTCTTAAATCAATAAGCAGAACGTTGGACTGGGTGATTTACTCAGCCTTTCAAAGATCTATCCAAAGTGGCAAATTTACCACTTTCCAGAGGTCAGTTTTTATTATAGGCCTTGAACTTTTACATATATGTTGTCCATTGATAACTTGAGTGGATTTGGTGCTAAGGAATGTCTGTAACTTCCCTTGTGGACATGCTCATCTTGTCTGAATATTTTTAGCTTTTTCTGAGCTTTGGTTAATTTTATCCTAACTTCATATACAAATTGCATTGTGGTTTTTGCCTATATTTCTAGCTCTCTTAACCTTGTGGAAAACTTTATACAACATTATTTAATAAGGAGATATAACTTCCAGGTGCCTTAGAAAATGTCAGTCAGTACGTGCTTTTCATTATTTGAGAAATTCGCCCCATGCTTCACCAGGGGAGCAGTTAAGGATAGCAGTGAAGCATTTAGGCTTTAGAGTTGGATTGTTTGGGTTTGAATTCAAGCTCCTCTATAATGGTATTTGTAGATACTTGTCCTTATGAAGATAATTTAACCCCTCTGCGCCCTAGTGTCCTCATCTGTAAAACAGGAAAAATAATAGTTTGATGTGTAAAACAGAAAAAATAATAGTTTGTATTTCCCCAATTGCTATGGCCAGTGAAGCACTTAGCTCAATAAGTGCTCAGTCCATGTTCTTTATTGTTATTGTCACCATTATTGTCATTGTCACTGTAGTCAGTCACTGGCCAGCAAAGTTCAGTCAGAGAAGCCGTGATGAACTAATGGTGACTGTACTCATCTTGTTAAAAGGACAGGATCACAGCTGTAACATGAAGAATGCAGTTTTTCCCTGGCTCCAAGCACTCTGAACAACAAACTGTTCTTGCTTTAGTTAAGAATGATACTGGCCTCTTTATTCCCGTGTAATGTAGGTTAATTCGTTCTGTGGGCAATGTTTATTACCCCCTCTCCATCTCTGAAAACACTGTCAAAGTATACTTTAAATTTTCTTTTAGATGTGGCTTAAATAGGGCTGTCATTGCATTTCACGTTTTCTCCCTTATCAGTTGGCATTGAACAGAAAGAGTGGTGAAGTAATTTAGTAATAAAGTAATAAAGACCTTGTAAATTGGGCTCTTGGTTTAAAAAAAGAAGTAAGAGAATAATTGAGAATAAAAAAACTTTATGCAAATCAACTGGTATGGATAATGGCAGAAGGAGAAGAGAACAGGGTAGTGAATTTGTTCAAATGAATTTACTGAAGATGGCAATTCAGCTCTCGAAGGAATTGCAGGGAAAATGAGTAAGTGGCTAGAGGGACTGATGTCTCAAGAAAGCCTGAATAAGCAAAATGGGCCATATTTGCAAAGAGTGAAATTTTAGTCATCAGCTTCCACAGTGCTTCAGCACACACCATGCAAGCAATTTGTTTAAGGTTGCAAAATGAAAACATGTCTCTGAGGGCATGGATAAGGAGCCAAGACCTTTGTGATGTCTTACAGTGGAACAAAGACCTGACAACTGCCTGCAAGTGCCTGAAAAGGTATCACCCATCAGGCAGAAGAATTGTCCAACAGGCTAATTTGGAGTAAATTGATGGAAACAGAAAATCTGTCAGTGATGACCTCTCACAAGCTACGAGAAAGTCCTTCCAGGGAAGTGGCACCATCTTCAGTTTGGAACATTTAAAGCTAGAGAAGGAAGAACTCTTGGACTTAAGTCTCAGGAACTGTCCAGCACTAGTAGAGGGCTGGGGTTGCTGCCAAATGACCTGTTAGGTTCTGTGAGTTTCCCTCTATGATGTATCTAACTATATGCTTATTTAACACCAAATGTATTTTTTCTGTTCTTTTGACAGTTCTAATACTAATATTGTTACTGCCAAAGAGATTTCTGTAGGTTAATATAGATTTGCATTTGTTCTACAAGGAAATGTAATTATTTACTGAGTCAGCATTTGCCTTGAAGACATTTCAGCTATGACCTCCTCAGGAATTTCAAAGAATAACCAAGCCCGTTGTTGTTTCTCCTGCTGGCTCTAAATTTCGCCAAACAGCAGTAACTGCATTATTAACAAATTACATGAAAAATAAAATCATAATGTTTTTCTGGTTTCAGAGACATTAAAATGGATGTTAGAATGGCCATAGGAAAGGATTCTCAGGTGTCAAATTTATGTAAAGTTAAGTTTCTGCTTAAAATTTCATCAGGATTTAAGAAAACTGGGACCATTATAAAGAGGTATCTATTCATTCAGTGAATATTTGAGGGTCTTCTCTGTACCAGGCATTCTCCTGGGTTTGAAACACACAAGGTTTCAGCTCCTGTGGAGCTCCCATTTGTGTTTATGGGAGAACACATTGATGGGTGGTCATTACACATTGATGGGTGGTCATTACAGGAGACAGAAACTTCAGAGTTAAAAAGGAAACACTAATGGGTTTAAAGATGTGTGGAGGGACTTCTCTGGTGGTCCGGTGGTGAAGAATTCGCCTTCCAATGCAGGGGACGTGGCCATTCCCTGGTCAGGGAACTAAGATCCCACGTGCCACGGGGCAACTAAACCTGCACGTCATAACTAGTGAGCCCGCACGCCACAGCTAGAGAAGACTGCACCACGAGGAAGACCCAGCACAGCCAAAAAAACAGTGTGGAAACTTCTGATTGACATTAGAAGTTTACTGTTTTACAGCGCTTTCAAGAATGAAAGTACTTGCCGCACTCCTCCCCCCTAAACATACTCAAATAGAATTTAGGTGTTCCCGTGAACAGCAGTACAGTCCGTATGCTCCGTTCTCAAGTCCCTCTGGGTGACTTGAGCATGTGGAGGGAGGTTGGAGCACTTAAGCTGCTCCTCAGGACATACATGGGTCCCCGGGTCTGTGGCTGTTGAAGCTCCATATGGTGTCCTGTGTCCTGGCCTTGTTGTGTGACAGTTGCTGCTAACAAGCTTGGCTTTGGCTCGATCATATTTGAAACAAACCTCTCGCTCAGCCCCTCCTATTGCCTCAATCAAACCAACAGGGCTGTTAAAGAAATGGTCACAGTGTCACTGGAATAGGCAAAGGCAATTACTTCGTATTTTCTACAGACATGCTGATTGTAAATTTTAAAAAGGCCTTTGTGCAAAGGACAGCATTAAGAAACCATGTGATGTTTAATTACACGTGGTTGGGAACTCCGCAGAGGAATAGCCCAGTCAAACAGGGCATCAAAATCAGAGACACGGTAGCTGGTGCAGAGTTTCCTTTTGAGTTCCAGGTACAAAAATCCAAATCCGGAGTGCCGTATTCTCACACTCTGGTGCTGCCATAATACTTAATTATTGCTGTTGCTGGAGTGTAACATGATCTCAGAAAATGTCACACAAGAATTCCACCAAATTGTTTGTTTCATTACTCTTCCTCCTCCTCCCCAGGTTCTGTTTCTTGGCTGTGTTCTTTTCTGTAGTTGCCTTTCTCTCTTTCCTCCCTCCAAGAGGCATTGTGAGGTTGAATTCACCAGGTGTGCAAACTTCCTCCCGCATCTGACACTCCTTTGGCAAAAAGCACAGGTAGCACAGCAGGTACTGTCGGGGTCAAGTTAAAAAATAACAAAAGCTGCCAATGCACATTTCCTTCTCATGGTGCCTGGCATCAATGGGCTCTCAAAAAGACTGCTGTGGCTTTAGTATTTCCCTTTTTATAGCTAGCATGAAATTGGCAGTCCATCCATGGCTCACCTCCTCTCTCCTCCTCTGTCTTTGTCAGGAGCCGAGGATGGCCAGCATTTCTCCTCTTTCCAAGACAGGGAAGGTAGGGACAGGAGCAGAACAGTGGACAGCATTACTCTATTTAGAAAAAGTTAATTGGAAAAAAGTACTGTTGTTAGATCGCAATTTAAACCTCAGTGGTCACTGTTAGGTCCTTGATTCATTGGAAGTGAACTGACTTGGTAAAGTATTGGATATACTTGATCTCTGAGGTGATCTTTTAAAACTTAAAACCAGAAGAAAATGTGGTACTGTGGGTAGTGAGTTATATGCCAGGTGAGTGCCAAAGTCTTCCCTACTAAAAACTTAGAAACTAATTGATTGTGAGAGGAAATAGTACCAGCGTTTTGTTTGCTTGTTTTATTTTTCATAGTATAGTAATAATCCTAGTAAGGAAAAATAAAGTAAATATATATGTCCTAAAAATCAGACATGGCACTGTCATTAGAAAGCTTTGTCTACAGTATGTCTCGGTTCATGGCCCTTTCTAAGAGGGAGTGCCCAGACTGTTCCCAAATTTTTCTCAGAATGGTGGGATCTGCAGTGACGTTCCTGAACCTCATCAACAGCTGGTGCTCCCAACAAGCTCCTAATGTGTTGTTATATAACAGTGAAATGTAATGTTCATATCAAGTTTCCCAATGGTTTTCTACACACATGTTCATATATTCTTTAATAACACCATGGGATTGTATGTTCACTGCATTCCTTAATTTACTGTGCAAGTCTTCATTTCCTCTGTGTTCATGATGCCTTTTTTATGGTTGACTCCAGTGAAGAAATTCCTGAAGAAAGGAGATCACATTCATATATGTGTATGTGTATAAATATGTGTAACACAGACACGCACCCACCCACTCACATCATTTTTGTTGTTGTTAACTTGTCATGTGTCTCTGTCATCTCATTATGTAGGATAAAAATTTCAGGGGATTTCACTTTAAACTTATTTTCATCCCTTCAGTACCTAGCCCAGGGCTTGGAATATGGCAGATACTTAATACAAAGTAATTGTTCCTAGGCAATGATGACTCACAGAACTACAAGCAAGACCAGAGGGCATTTATCTGTCTGCTCTGTGCCCTCTCTACCTCAACAGAGCCCTTACTTTGGTCTCTTATCTAGTCTTCCTGCTCCCCACCTTCTGATCTGTTTGTTCATGTTGCTATTAGACTTACTTTCTAGAAACCAGATCTATAACACATACAGGCCATGGGGTAAAAGCGTAACATCTAAACTTGGCATTTAAGGTTCTACCACAGTGTTTTTAAAATTTTAATGTGCATACAAATCACCTGGGGATTTCCTTAAGGCAGATTCTGATCTGATAGGTCTGGGAGCGAGGCCTGAGGATGTGCATTTTTAGTAATCTCCCAGGTGATAGAGCTGCTGCTGATCCTGGACCAGATTTTGCGTAGCAGGTTTCTACAACACTTGACTTAGCCCAGGTGTTAAATGGTGTTTTAGCTCATCTTAATTCACTCCCCACCCCATACCGTACATTTTAGCAAAACTGTTGTTCTTGACATTCTCTGGCAATTCTCCAACTTGTGCTTTGATTCATGTCATACCTTTTCTGGCTGCTAAGCCATTACTCTTTCTTCCGGAGAGCTCAGATATCACCATCTCTGTGAGGCCTTCCAGCTCAGCTGCCCCTGCCTTGGCCAGCTAATCCCTCTGTCTTCCAAGTTCTCACAGCACTTTGCTAGTGCTGATGTTTAGCACTTATTACAAGTTATCATAATTGTTTGTTTACATGACTGTCTTTCCAGCTAGACCATGAGCTACAGGGCAGGGAGCCAGGCCTTACCTATCTTACAATATCCCCACTCAGTATAGAGCACAGCACACACAATAGTTTCCAAATAAATACTGGTTGAATTAAATTGAACTGGATTTCTTAGTGATGAATATTTTGAGACAGAAACAGAATTGATGGGAAGTCATGAAGAATCCTAGTCACTATAATATTATTATTATTATTATTAATGATATATATTACTTATCTATTAATATTAGATGCTTATTACGTACCAGACATTGTGCTAATTCACTTACATACAAAGTTTCATTTAAATTTCACAACTTATATTTTAGATAATGGCATAGCCACACAGTTTAGAGGGTATGTCCATTGCTGCAGCCCCAGGAAATGACAGAATTTGAACTTGAAACCTAACTCTCAGGTTCACTCCATGCTCTTAGCCATTTTACTGACGCTGGAAGAATAGTCTTTCTCTAAGGCTCTGCTGAGTGTGTCTTCCTTCACTGATTATATGTACTCTAAATGCAGCAGGGTCTTCCTCTAGGGGAGGGACCCTAATCTCTTTCTGTACTTTAGACTCCTTTAGCAGTCTCACAATGCTTATAGACTCCTCTGAATAATATTTTTGAATGTATTAAAAAACAAAATTACAAAGGAAACCAATTTTTTGAAATATAGCTATCAAAATAAGAACCCCAAAGCTGTGACAGAGTAATTTGTGCCTTTCTTTATTAATGCCTTAAATAGTAAGATCTACCAGTGAGACTAATAATGAGGTAGTGTTTTTTGTTGTTTTTTTTTTTTTTTTGGCTGAGCCACACAGCTTGCAGGATCTTAGTTCCCCAACTAGAGATTAGGGATTGAACCAGAACTCATGGCAGTGAAAGCACAAAGTCCTAACCACTAGATCTCTAGGGAATTCTTAGTCTAATAATGACTTTAATTTTGAATTATCAATGGGGCTAAACAATATTTTGAGATATCTACAACTGAAATATGATGAAAATATCCATGATCTCTCTCTATTTAAGAAAAAAATCATAGGTATTATTTCAGATACTGTAGGTTTTTGCCTGTATTTACAATGGAAAAAAATTTCCTTCTTTTTCTTTTTTTTTTGGCTGCACCATGGTGCATGAAGGACATTAGTTCTCAGACCAAAGATCAAACTCATGCCCCTTGCATTGAGCATGCAGAGTCTCAACCATTGGACCACTAGAGAAGTCCCATAACTTTTTAAAAAATTTGTTTTACTGATGTATAGTTGATTTATAATGTTGTATTAATTTCTGCTGTACAGCACAGTGATTCAATTATACCTATATTTTTTTCATTTTCTTTTCTATTATGGTTTATCACAGGATATTGAATATAGTTCCCTGTGCTATACAGTAGGACCTTGTTTTCCATCATTATATATATGATAGTTTGCATCTACTAATCCCCAACTCCCATTTCATCCCTCCTCCATCCCCTTCCCCGTGAACCACAGTCTATTCTCCATGTCTGTGAGTGTTTCTGTCTCACAGATAAGTTCCTTTGTGACATAAGAAAATACTAACTTTAAATAAGAGATTAGTGCAGTTAAAGATGTGATTTTTTTTCCCCCCAATCATGAACCTCCAGAATTTTATGCACAGGCACTTTGGATATGTGTTTGTGGGGACCGGAGCTTCAGGTTAAGAACCTGTGTTCTAGGGCAAACAGATGTTCTACCTTTTCAAAGAGGCTGAGGTACTTATACCTATGCATAGAAGTCAGTCATGTGTAAAAAAGTGTTATGTACATAGAAATGCCACAAAGTCACTGCCAAGAGGTATGTAGGCATGTAATAGAGGGGAGGAGGAGGATAATCTGGCAGCATTAGAGCTCTGCAACAGGTAAGAAGCTCTGCTTTTGGGGGTGAACTCTCAGATATTTTCAGAAAAGAATGCAGAAAGTATACTTGGAGGAAACTCAAGTCTACATAAAAATCTTAGGAGGGACTTTCCTGTTAGGTCAGTGGTAAAGAACCTGCCTACCAACGCAGGAGACACAGGTTCGATCCCTGGTCCAGAAAGATCCCACATGCTGGATTTGGAGCAACCAAGTCCCTTTACCACAGTTATTGAGTCTGTGCTCTAGAGCCTGGGAGCCTCAACTACTGAAGCCCACATGCCTAGAGCCCATATTTCACAAGAGAAGCCACCACAATAAGAAGCCTGCACACTGCAACTAGAGAATAGCCACTGCTTACTGCAAGTACAGAAAAGCCCTTGCAGCAATGAAGACCCAGCACAGCCAAATAAATAAATAAAATCATTTTAAAAACAAAAGTCTTAGGAATTGGGAGATAAATCCTGTAGTTGTCCCCAGGAAAAACATACTGTGATAGTCCCATACTGAGGTGCATGAAGTTCGGGCCCCATGCCTGGAGTCATCATATGCTGGTGAAGTGGGCATTGTCCTCATCTTTCTGTATTATATATATGCTGATGTATTGCAAGAGTCCTCAAGTCTACTAGCCTCTACCTACTTTGACTGATTCAAATGGCAGTGTAAACCCAAACCTAGTGTGTATCTTTATTGACTTTGAAGAGATAGGCAATCCAAAATTTGGAGACACAGATGGTGCTTTGATTACTCTAAGCTGAAAATTTGTCAGTCCAATGGCATCAAATGCCTCCGTTTGGCGTTCAAGTACACTAAGATAGGATCCTTTTTTTCTCTTAGGATCTTATCTCCCTTTTTTCATACACTTTATAGTCTTGGCAATTGAACCTATTAAAATCCTTTGCCCACTCCCACTTTATTCTCCTTTGTAAATCCCAACACTAGTAATACCCTTTCCTCTTATCACAGTCTTCTAGCCTATTCTTTCTTTAAGGCTCAATTCAAATTCTGCCTCTTCCATGAAGATTTTCCTGGAACTACTTCTGTCAGTCACAGCCTCTATGCTGGAAGCAGTCGCTTCCTCTCTGGAACACGCATAGCACTTTATCTATATTTCTTTTATAATATATAACTTCAGTGTTACTATAAACAACAATAGTTGTGGCCTTTGAAGAAAAGTCAAGCTAGAAAAAGTGCCCAGTTATGGGAGGAAAAGCAGAGAAGAGAAGAAAAATCAGTACTTAAGGCCTTGAATAATTCTGTATCAATACACAGAATATGAGTAATAATGTGAACTTGGAGTATTAACCAAAGTTTTAAATGTAATGGCACAAGTATCACACAAATGGTATAATAGGATTATGAATAGAATGAGGCAAGTAAAATATATATATATTTTGGTTAATAAATTTAAAATTTTACATTAGAGGTAGAGGGAAAGTTTAAGAAGATACACAGTATAAAATACCAGCTTGGAATGACATGATCAGAGCCCTCCTTATGAAGATTACTGTGGTGGAGGCTGAAGGATGGATTAGAGAGAGATTTAAAGCAGAAAAAACCAGTTGGCAGCCATTTAAATAGTCCAAGTGAGGTATAATAATAAATATCTATTTAGGACTTCAAGATTTCAGGTCTGGGTGCCTGGGAATAAGATGGTATTTTTAAGAAGAGAGGGTAATAAAAGGATTTGGGGGTAGTTTCAGGATAAGAAAGGTTTGTGTTCTAAAAACTTTTGGGATATAGGAAAAGTGAGAGCCTTCCAATCAAGGAATAAACATTAAATGCAACTGTAGACTGAATTACTACAAATACCATGTCCCAGTCATAACTGCAGAATTGCAAGCAAATCTGGATTCATACTTTAAATCTGGTGACTATGCAAATTCTCTCATTTGAAGAACACTGGAAATAACTTGAAATATTTAAATCTGAAGAGATAAATGGGGATAATAACTGTCTTCAAATATGTGAGACATAGAAAAACTAAAGAGGTAATTAATTACATTCTGGGGTGAAAGGGGGTGGGGTGGTGGTAAATGGAGTTACAAGGAGAAACTTGGGGGCTTATCCTCAGAAATAATTTAATCACAATGAGAGCCACCAAGCAGTGGGAAGAACTGACCTCCAGAGCAGCGAGCTCTTCATCTGTGAGGCATAGAAGCAGAAACAGGATGAAACTTTGGTTGTCTATTTTGGAGAAGGAATTTCTATAGTCTGTAGTGCATGATGTGCACTCAGTTACTTTAGTGACTCTTTGTGACATTATGGACCGTAGCCCACCAGGCTCCTCTGCCCGTGGAATTCTTCAGGCGAGAATACTGGCGTGGGTTGCCATACCCCCTCCAAAGATCAAACCCTCGTCTCCTGTATACCAGGTGGATTCTTTACCCACTGAGCCACCTGGGAAGCCCCCATAGTCTATAGTAGGGAGTTTAAATTACAAGATGTTTAAGATATCTTGCTACTTAAGCTTCTATTCTCCAGGAAAACCTTTCTTATTTCCTCCTGCCCTGGTGGGAGTGAGCCCCTTTCTCTGTGTTCATGAAGCACCCCCAGGGCTACCCTTGTCACACTGGTATCACCCTTGTCACACTGGTATCACCCAATGTGGTAATAGCTTATCTCTCTTCCTCAACAGACTGCCATCTCTTTGAGGGTAGGCATTGTCTTTTACCTGTACACACCCATCACCTAGTGCAGTTTTCAGACAGAGTGTTAGCATTCAATAAATAATTTTTGACTGATGAATAAATAAATGAATGCAAGGGGGTTAGGTTCTACTGCTGCAAAATGTGAGCTAAAGAGAGCAAGAGCTGGGAGGTTTCAATTTGCAAAGTTACCTTCATGGGAATGTCTCATTCTCCTAAATAATATGATTTCTTTCCGTTTTCTTCTCTAGTGCAGACTCAGTTAACAGACATATGAGGGAGTTTGATTATGACAGAATGATACCAACTTATCAGAAAAGTCAGAACATGCTTGCTGAGTAACAAAAAAATCAAGGGATCTCAAAGTTGCACTTGATTTTTATGTAATTAATAAAAATTTAAAGCACACAATCCTCAGTGGCTATTGAAAGTTCAGTAGCCAGAAACACACCAAGGTGCATATAGAAAAGAACAGTATAGAGTCAACTTATACAGTTTGTGAACAGTAGAGCATCATGTGATCACACTCACATTCTTGGGAATCATCTGACATTGGAGGTGGTTCTCCCAAGAGATCCAGTTTCTCACCTAGCCTTTGATATTACTTGCACACTGATTATAATGCCCACAGTTGTCAGTCTGTGTTAACGCAGACTGTTGCTGCATTTGACGTGAGGCTGAACTATATGGTTCCTCCGGTGAGGAATGGTCTAAACAGAGCTGGTTCCTGGAGTGAATGGAGATGTTCCTTCCTGCTCGTTTGCCTTCAAAACTGTGTAAGATCTACAAATCAGATCTTAGAACATGTCCTCTGTGCAGCCATCATTCAGATTTGGAATTTATTTTTTAGATTTATGCTACAGCCAATGAGAAATAACGTTTGTTTACAGAGGAAAGAGAGGCAAATATCTTCCTTATGGGGAGAGGAGGCGATATTGTTGATTCCTAGGACATTTTGGGTGGCAGACTATCTGCAGTCCCCCTGACTGCCAAGCAGCTTTGGACACTTCTTGGTACCAGCCTAGTGCACACTCAGGTCAGGGGGTGCATGTTAATAAGTGTTGTCTTAGAGATCACACCGCTGCAAAGAGAACCATTACCTCAGAGGTAGGTACTTGTGACAGTAATTGGAGTGATTATATGAAGGAAGTAAATGAGGTAACTATTGCAAGTGTAAAGATTTCTTAACAACATAATAATTGCAACCATGACTGAGAGTGAAGGTAAACAGATCCTGACATTAATATTAACACTGTTTCACCAGCCTCAGTGAAAACATATTCAGCTGTCATTTGATTAATTTTCATTAATAATTAAAGAAAAATCTTACCTGTCTAAAATCCCCTACTATATTTGCATTATCGGTGTTGACATTACAGATGGACCAGCCTGATCATTTGTTTAATTTACCTTAAATTGCCTCATCATGAGAGACAGAAGAAAGCTTTTCTACGAAGCACAGGACTGTACATGAGGGTCTGTGTTTATGTGTGTGGGGGGGAGGGCCATGTATGTGTGTTCATGTGTGTTTCTGTTTGAGGGATACTATTAACTATATGAGACATGATCTTAAAAGTTTGAATTTCAGCGTGTAAAGGTTACATAAACTGACAAGTGTAAATACTATCGCAGAAACAAAAGCCTTAACAAACCTGTACTTAGTAGTTTTCACCTCACCTCAATATCCAAAACAAGAAGTGTGTGTTGAACATACTTAGGGATCTGTTCTACGCATATCTTTATTCCTGTCGTAGCCCCAATCCTATTTACTTTGAATCAAAGTGTATACAGATGGTGAAAGGGCGAACCCAATCTAGTAAAGGGTTTTTTTCCCTCCATGCATGTTGTCTTACACTTTAGGGAGTTTAGAAAGCAGAGGAAAAATTTCCTATTGGCCATCAGGAATGGACAATTCAGTGAACTGATGACAGTGAATTCTGAGAACAGATTTAATTTATAAGGCCGAGGGAATTGCTCAGTTGCGTCCAACTCTTTGTGACCCCACGTACTGTAGCTCACTAGGCTCCTCTCTGCATGGAATTCTCCAGGCAAAAATACTGGAGTGGGTTGCCATTCCCTTCTCCAGGAGATCGTCCCTGGCCTAGGGATTGAACCCAGGTCTCCTGCATCGAAGGTGAATTCTTTTCCATCTGAGCCACCAGAGAAGCCTAAGGGATTTAAGCACAATGGGCTTCTTTCTCAGACCAAATTACCAAGATAGTCAATGACATCCCAATTTGACCTCTTATTAATTTTAAGTTCATTGAAAATTTGGCCAAGGTCTCTTTCCACTCAGCCATATGTGGGCTTAAGGAAACTGTGAAGCTACTGGTTTTACCCTTGAGGCGAGAAAAGAGTGCAGTGGAGAGTAGACAGATGCTGATTTAGTGTTCCAAAAAGTGTTTAGGCTTCCCCGGTAGCTCAGTCAGTAAAGAAACTGCCTGCAGTGCATGAGACCCAGGTTCAATCCCTGGGTCAGGAAGATCCCCTGGAGAAGGAAATGGCAACCGACTCCAATATTCTTGCCTGGAGAACCCCATGGACAGAGGAGCCTGGCAGGCTACAGTCTATGAGGTCAAAAGAGTCGGACACAACTTAGTTACTAAACTACCAGAAAGTGTTTACGATAGACACTTGCTGTTTTCTGGCTTTGTCCTACAGGTCCAGCACACTTCATGTCAACTTGCAAATTGCTGGAGGGCTTAAAGGGCCACCACAAACATACTTTTGTGAGTGAGACTATTGTAGAAATGATCAGCTTAAGAATCACAATTTTTAAAATTCGTAAGGAGAGGTTTTAAATCAGCACTCAAGAGCTTAGAAATGATGAAAAAGAAAAGCTACCCTGATGATCTCCGAAGCAGTGCTAACCAGAAGGAACAACAGTGATGAAAGTTACCTTGCTGAAATCTGTACTGGTATTTGAGGGTCCTGGAAGGGGATCAAGACTCTTCACTGGATGGTCACAACCCTAATCTCAAGAGTTGACTCAAGCCCCCCATCCCCCCATAGCAAATTCTCTAAAAGAGCAGGGGATAAAGAAGAGGACAGCAAAGACATCTGTTCGTAATTTTCCCAAGCAACATTTTTGTCTATCAAAAGACCAAGGCTGAGTTGAACTTTAGAGTCAGAGTTGGAAACAGAGCAAGCCAGTAGCACCTTTAAACACTTACCTGTTTTGCTAGACACCAAGGGAGGTAAAACCTGCAGAGAGCGTGGTGAGGACGGCACTAGGAAGGCCCCGCAGAGGTGCTTCATTAACCCAATTAAGCAGGTGGATGGAGAGGGCCTCACTGATAATTTACACCTTGCTAATGAAGCGTGTGACTCTTAATCTCCTTCAAACAAGATACACTCATGAAACTCTGGTGCAAGGAAAGGGGAAATTAATTAGGTGAAAAAACTATGAGATTATAGCAGAGGGATTTCTGCAAAGCAACTGTAACCTGGGCGGTTTTTCATTTTAGCCTTTCTGAAATTAATGGCTGAGCTGTCAAGTAAACAAGTTGTGGTACCTTTTGGGCTTAGAAGATGTTCAAAAGCAGTGCATCACTATGTGTGTAATTTTATATTTCTGTGATGCCTTAGAAAATCACTCTAATGGAAATGGTTGCTCTGATGTCTCGTGAGTCATTTTAATATATTTGACTACAGTACATCTGTTTATAGTAAGATTATATAAAGAAGATCCACATATTGCCTATAATTTAAAAATGTCAACTTACAAAGTAATTCTTATATCTAATGCAAGATGTGAAGGCATTTTGTGTCCTGAAGAGAGAGCTTTTGTTTCATATTTATTTAATTTTATTTTCCAGCTTTATTGAAATATAATTTACATGTAACATAGTATAAGTTTAATTTAACATTTAAGTAATTTAACAATTTATCATTGTGTAAGTAATCAACGATGGTGTTGATTTATACACTTATACATTGCAAAATGATTAACATCCTAGCATTAGCTAGCACCTGCATGATGTCTCATAATTACCTTTTTTTTATGAAAACATTTGAGATTTAGTCTCTTACAAACTTTCAAATATATAATGCAGTATTATAAACTATAATCATCATGGTGTACATTAAATTCCCAGAACTTATTCATGGATATTTTTGTCCTTTGACTAACATCCCCCCATCTCCCCAACCCCCTAACTCCAGGTAACTGCCATTCCAATCTCTGCTTTGGGAGAGAAACATTTTAAATGACTAATTAGAATTATTACATGAATGATATTATCAACGTAGTTAAATGTAGTGACAGTAGCTAATATTTATCAAGTATTTGTATATATCACATACTAACATACTAACTCAAGTCTACATAACAGCTCTATGAGGGAGCTAATCATTATTAGTTCATTTGTTTATAGATGAGTAAGCTAAGGCCAAAGAAATTACATGAATTGTTTATATCATGCCATATATTTGCTTGCTTACTAGGAAATGAAATAAACTAGATCTTAAAGCCAGAAGTTAATTTAAATGGTATTTATTTCAGGGGATTTCTCATATTTTTGATTAAGTATAGATCTGGATTTAAATTTACTGTCATTCACTGTGATCCTGGGCAAGTTACATCTCTAAGTTTCAGTTTCTTATCTCTAAAATAGATTTTATGGGGACTTACCTGGTCGTCCAGAGGTTAAGATCCCTCAATTCCACTGCAAGGGATGCAGGTTCAGTTTCTGGTTGGGGAACAAAGATACCCCATGCCGCGTGTTGTGGTCAAAAAATACTTTTTTAAAAAAAATTGGTGCTATGATTCCTGCCTCATCAGACTGAAATGAGTCTTCCCCTCGATACTGCATGTGCTGCACCATGACACACTCAGGGCTCATACATGTTGTCCTCTCCACATGTCCATTTCTTGGGTCTACATGGGACTTCATGACAGACTTTTGGTCTCTTAGCTATAATTACATAAGGACCTATAAACCGTTGCTTTAAAACAGCTTTTATTCCCTACCATATCTAAACCAAACTCCATGTCCCGAGGCTCCATAGGTTGTCTTCTGCTGTTTTAACTCCTGTCCTGTGTTCTAGGTCAGATAGCATTTTCACTGTGAGCATTCCTACCTCTGTCTCTACACTCTTTACTTTCTCCCTTTTTGGAATGCCTTCCTCTTTTCTTTCTGCCAGTCTAGATCTAGTCATCCCATGAGACTCAATTCAGTTTCTAAAATTACTCATCCACTCACCTATCTACCTTGGTCCAAGAACATTTCTCCACCAGGTGTCAAGCACTGGACCAAGTTATGAGGATACAAATGAGACAAGGTCCCGCGTTCCTAGGAATGTGTTGTTTAGAAGGGCCAACAGACGCATAACGGGGCCATTTAGTTCATCAAGGGGAGGAACACGCTGGCAGTGATACAGCGGTAAGGGCATGCTTAATGCTGCCTGCTGTTAGGGTGACATGAGAGGAGCAGTCTCTCAATGTGGAAAAGTGTGGGAAGGTGAGGACAGAAGGAACTCAGAGGCATAGAGTTGTGAAATGTCAGAAGATGTTAGGGGACCGGCAGGTCCTCTAGTCCTACTGAGTTGGGGTCTGTGTTGGGAGCTAAGGTTTCTGTGCTTTTTTCTCTGGATGGTAGAAATCCCATGGCTCCTGGGAGCTTACCTTCTAAATGTAAATGGTGGATTATAGGAGAGCAAGACTAGAGGCAGGGAGATGAATTAGAAATCCGTTGCTAGAAATGGAGACACAGATGTAGAGAACAAACATGGATACCAAAAGGGGAAGGGGGGAAGGATGAACTGGGAGATAGGGATTGATATGTATACACACTACTATGTATGAAATAGCTAACTAATGAGAACCTACAGTATAGCACAGGGAACTCTTGTCAGTGCTCTGTGGTGACCTAAATGGGAATTCTCGAAGAGAAAGGAGTACTAGACCACCTTACCTGTCTCTTTAGTAACCTGTTTGTGGGTCAAGAAGCAACAGTTAGAATCAGATGTGGAAGAGCTGACTGGTTCAAAATTGGTAGAGGAGTACAATAAGGCTGTATATCATCACCCTGCTTATTTAACTTATGTGCAGAGTGCTGGTGTGCTGTACTTAGCCAGTCAGTCATGTCTGACTCTTTGTGAATCCATGGACTGTAGCCCACCAGGCTCCTCTATATGCAGAGTACCTCACACTAAATGCCAGATTCTATGATCCACAAGCTAGAATCAAGATTGCTGGGAGAAAAATCAGCAATTTCAGATATGCAGATGATACCACTCTAATGGCAGAAGAGGAACTCTCTTGATGAGGGTAAAAGAGAGTGATAAAGCTGACTTAAAACTCAATGTGAAAAAAAACTAATACCATGGTATCTAGTCCTATCAGTTCAGCTCAGTTCAGTTCAGTCGCTCAGTCGTGTCTGACTCTGCGACCCCATGAATTGCAGCACGCCAGGCCTCCCTGTCCATCACCAACTCCTGGAGTTTACCCAAACTCATGTCCATTGAGTCGGTGATGCCATCTAGCCATCTCATCCTCTGTTGTCCCCTTCTCCTCCTGCCCCTAGTCCTTCCCAGCATCAGGGTCTTTTCCAATGAGTCAACTCTTTGAATCAGGTGGCCAAGGTATTGGAGTTTCAGCTTCAACATCAGTCCTTCCAGTGAACACCCAGGACTGATCTCCTTTAGGATGGACTGGTTGGATCTCCTTGCAGTCCAAGGGACTCTCAAGAGTCTTCTCTAACACCACAGTTCAAAAGCATCAATTCTTCAGTTCTCAGCTTTCTTCACAGTCCCAACTCTCACATCCATACATGACTACTGGAAAAACCATAGCCTTGATTAGACGGACCTTTGTGGGCAGAATAATGTCTCTGCTTTTTAATATGCTATCTAGGTCATAACTTTCCTTCCAAGGAGTAAGCATCTTTTAATTTCATGGCTGCAATCACCATCTGCAGTGATTTCGGAGCACAAAAATATAAAGTCAGCCACTGTTTTCACTGTTTCCCCATCTATTTGCCATGAAGTGATCTGCTGCTGCTGCTAAGTCGCTTCAGTCGTGTCCGACTCTGTGCGACCCCATAGATGGCAGCCCACCAGGCTCCTCCATCCCTGGGATTCTCCAGGCAAGAGTACTGGAGTGGGTTGCCATTTCCTTCTCCAGTGCATGAAAGAGAAAAGTGAAAGTGAAGTTGCTCAGTCGTGTCCAACTCTTAGCGACCCCATGGACTGCAGCCTACCAGGCTCATCTGTCCATGGGATTTTCCAGGCAAGAGTACTGGAGTGGGGTGCCATTGCCTTCTCCAATGAAGTGATCACTGCATGGGAAATAGAAGGGGAAAAAGTGGAAGCAGTGACAGGTTTTATTTTCTTGGACTCCAAAATCACTGTCGACAGTGATTGCAGTTATGAAATTAGAAGACGCTTCCTCCTTGGAAGAAAAGCTATAACAAACCTAGACAGTGTATTAAAAAGCAGAGACATCACTTTGCCTACAAAGATCCGTATAGTTAAAGAGGTATCACTTTGCCTACAAAGGTCCATATACTGGTTTTTCCATTAGTCATGTACAGATGTGAGAGTTGGACCATAAAGAAGGCTGAATGCTGAAGAACTGATACTTTCAAACAGTGGTGTTGGAGAAGACTCTTGAGGGTCCCTTGGACTGCAAGGAGATCAAACCAGTCAATCCTAAAGGAAATCACCCTGAATATATTCATTGGAAGAATTAATGCTGAAGCTGAAGCTACAATTCTTTGGCCACCCAATGTGAAGAGCCGACTCACTGGAAAAGACCCTGATAGTGGGAAAGACTAAGGGCAAAAGGAGAAGAGGGCAGCAGAGGATGAAATGTTTAGATAGCATCACCCATTCAGTTCAGTTCAGTTGCTCAGTCGTGTCTGACTCTTTGCAACCCCATGGACTGCAGCACGCCAGGCCTCCCTGTCCATCACCAACTCCTGGAGTCTACTAAAACTCATGTTCATTGAGTCAGTGATGCCATCCAACCATCTCATTTCAATCACCCACTCAGTGGACATGAATTTGAATAAGCTCCAGGAGATAGAAAAGGACAGAAGAGTCTGCTGTGCTGCAGCACTTGAGGTCCCAAAAGAGTTGAACACGACCTAGTGACTGAGCAACAACAACAGCAAATGGGAAAGAAATCCGAAAAAGAGGGGATACATATATACGTATGGCTGATTAAGTCTGCTGTACAGCAGAAACTAACACAACATTGTAAAGCAACTATGCTCTGATAAAAATTAATAAGAATAATTTTAAAAAGTCCATTGCTAAAGTTCAACTGAGAAGAGATGAGGCTGGCTCTAAGGCTGTAGCTTTGAAGGTAGCCAGAGATCAACCAGCCAATTATAAAGTGATTTAGAAGGTAGAAAATAGGAAGCAATCACTAAAACTGATACATAGTAGACATTCAATAAATAATTGTTGCTTAAGTGAATGAATGGGGACTTCCTTGGTGATCCAGCAGTCGAGAATCTGCCTAGCAATGCAGGGGACACCAGTTTGATCCCCTATCTGGGACGATCCCACATGCCTTGGAGCAACTAACCCTGAAGCCCAACTGCTTAGAGCCTGTGCTCTGCAACAAGAGAAGCCACCGCAATGAGATTCCCTCACACCACGATGAAGAGGAGCCCCTATTCACCACCACAAGAGAAAGCCCTAGTGCAGCAATGAAGACCCAGAACAGCCAAAAAAAAAAAAAAAGATTAAAAAAAAAATGAAAGAGTGCGTGTGCTTTTTTGTTTATTTTTCTTCTATGGTTGCAATTTCTCTACAACCCTCTGAAAATGTTAATTACAGTTGTTTTGGAAGTCTTCCCTCACCCCCATTCCTTGCCTTGTCTCTATTTCCTCTGAGTCTTGAATTTCTGTTGCTCTTTGGTCTCCATCTATAATGGCAGAAGTTTTCCTCAAAAGTGGAATGAGTCTGGCATGTCAGTTCATATTTAAACATAAGGTACTAAAAGCTGATTGGAAACTGCATGTGCATGGGCAGCATTTTGTTGACTATTGGGGTTCACCATATGGCAGATAGATGGGGAAACAGTGGAAACAGTGGCTGACTTTATTTTTCTGGGCTCCAAGATCAATGCAGATGGTGATTGCAGCCATGAAATTAAAAGACGCTTACTCCTTGGAAGGAAAGTTATGACCAACTTGGACAGCATATTAAAAAGCAGAGACATTACTTTGCCAACAAAGGTCCATCTGGTCAAGGCTATGGTTTTTCCAGTGCTCATGTATGGATGTGAGAGTTGGGCTATAAAGAAAGCTGAGTGCTGAAGAATTGATGCTTTTGAACTGTGGTGTTGGAGAAGACTCGAGAGTCCCTTGGACTGCAAGGAGATCCAACCAGTCCATCCTAAATGAAATCAGTCCTGGGTGTTCATTGGAAGGACTGATGTTGAAGCTGAAACTCCAATACTTTGGCCACCTGATGCGAAGAGCTGACTCATTGGAAAAGACCCTGATGCTGGGAAAGATTGAGGGCAGGAGGAGAAGGGGACAACGGAGGATGAGATGGCTGGATGGCATCACTGACTCGATGGACATGGGTTTGGGTGGACTCAGGGAGCTGGTGATGGACAGGGAGGCCTGGCATTCTGCGATTCATGGGGTCACAAAGAGTCAGACACAACTGAGCGACTGAACTGATACTGATACTGATAGGGTGGTTAGGTAGGACCTGGTCTTTACATTTAGAGACCTTAAATTTTCAATATTTTTCACCAGAGAAAAGTTCAATTTCACCAGAGAAGAATTTTTAATTTTCTTGCCTGAGGGTGTAAACAAGTGCGATATTTGGCTGGTACACACTGATACAGCCAGGCTGGTTGTTAAAATATTGAAACTCTTTACTGGTATCATAAAGCCACTGCTCTGAGCCACGCTGACCCTTCTATAACCAGCAATTAAAGGGTCAAAGCCTGAAGGGCTTTGCCTCAATGCTAAGGCCAGTGTCTATTCCAGCTGATTAGTGTCTGTGCTGTACTGGCTGTAATAATATAGTAAGAATAAGGCCTATACCTGGGATTCTGGAAGAATAGTAAAGAGGGCTGGGTGGTTCTGATATGCATGAAATCTTTTAATCATGCTGTATTTTTCAGGACAGCATCTCACCCCTGCCCCACTCCTTAACTTGTAAAGCCCATGTCCATGCCCAGAGGTCTCCTGGCTCAGTTTCTTCAGAGAAATACCTTCCTATCTCCTGCTGGAGTGAGAGACGTCTGTGGTGTGAGGGTCACCTGGCTCCTGGATAGACAGCCACCCATGGGGGACTGTATTCTTCAGTGTAAATGCTAATTCAACCTTTTTCATAGTATCTGAAGCCTCTGAATCCTGACCCCTTCTTGGGTTCTGTGGCACAATGCCACTTGCTTTTGTTTTATTTTGCTTTTGGTCTTTCCCCTCTGCAGGGGCCAACAATTGTAATTTCTCTGCTTTGCTGAAGTCAGTTAATGCCTGACCATCTGCTTTCCATCTTTCAAACTCTTGTGGACATCTTGGCACTAGCTTCTCATGGATATTGATGATTCCTGGGATTCTCTTTTAGTCACTTAGAGCTGCTTAGAGGAAAGATGTTAGTCAAGACTCAGTGGTTTCCTGGAAAAGAAACCAAGTCAAATTGATTTCAGCAAGAGTGGGAAGATTATCTAAGGACCCAAGCGTTTTATTTCAGACCCAAGGGCATGGATGCAGGAGGCGTCTTGAACCTGAAGTGCAAAGCCTCTGGGTCTTCTATGTATCTTTTCTTTTCTGGGTATTTTTACTTAATTCCCTTCCTGCTTCCTTTCTTTCTGACCAGCTCTCTCTACCTCTGTGGTCTGTGTGGTGGAATATGGCATACCTGCTATGATTCTAAGTACTAGTGGAATTTAGCTTGCTGCCCCTCTAACCCAGTTCCAAAATCTGAGCAAGGAAGTAAATGGCCCAGCTTGAGTCAGGTGACCCTCCATCCCGCCCGCCCCACTCCCAATCCAATCAGTGAAGATTCTGGTGGGTCATAAGGTGCTGGCCATGTTACCATTTCAGAGGCAGGGCAGGAGAATGGTCTCCAGGACTGAGGGTGCCATTGTGAGTCAGGTAGACACACCAAAATGTTTCAAGCAGAAAAGAGGCAAAGAGTCAATTCTTTACTCACCTAATTTCTTTTAATATATATATATGAAAGTGAAAGTCTCTCAGTTGTGTCCGACTCTTTGTGACCCCATGGACTATACAGTCCATGGAATTCTCTAGGCTCCAGAATAATATATTTCTATATATATGGCCGTGTCGAGTCTTAGTTGCAGCATGCAGGATCTTTTGTTGTGGTGTGCAGACTTCACTAGTTGCTTGGACTTAGTTGCCCCACAGTATGTGGGATCTTAGTTCCTTGACCAGGGATAGAACCTGCATCCTCTGCATTGCAAGGCAGATTCTTAACCCTGGACCACCAAGGAAGTCCCCCCTAATTTCTCTGCACTTCCATTTCTCCAACATTTTTTGGAGAGAGGGGCAGGTAGGACATGGGAGGCAGTCACAGCTCTTTTGGGAAGTTGCTGTCCTTGCAGTCAGACACTGGGCCCAAGGCTTAGGCAGGGGCTAGACTAGTCTCGGCCTTTTGGTACCCACCATGGCACAGACTTCAGAGAGGAGCAGCCTGCTCTCTGGTGTCCTGCCGCAGGGGGCTCTGATCTGTTGCCCAGGAGGCCTGGGTCAGCTGTTCTTCTCAGCTTGGGGCCAAGAACTCACATACTTTGTTTTTCTTACTTCTCCTATTTGAAAAGGGGAAAATTGACCAAAATCTGCCAGGAAATTTTCTTTACATAAATAAGGCAACACACACCGTGGACTGTGTATCAAGCTCCTCTGAATATTACCTGCCGAGTAAGAAGTTTGAGCTAGAGGCCCATCTCCCAAGTGACAGAATTCATTTTTCTAATGAAATGTTTATTGAATAGGGCAAGAGAAAGCAAGCACATGTGGTAGTTATGCTAATCAGCATTTGATAAGTAGAATGTAATTTTCTCTTTAATCAACCTATTGCCCATCATGTTCAATTAGCAATGCACTGGTGACAGTCCATGCAAGGCTGGAAGAGAGAAGCAGCAAAAGCTGTTAAGGGATCTACAACCCACCAGTTCAGCACCGCCCAACACCATGCAAATGCCGTTAAGAGTTAAAAAGGGGAGAGCTCACAGGCTGAGAATTCATTTCCAGCCTCTTCTGTAGATATAGGGGCCATGCTGCATGTGTCACGAAATTCCTTTGGAAATGAAGTTCTTTTGAAATGTAGTTATAACTATTATGCTTATAGATTGAGCAGCTTTATGATAATAGCTGCGAATCACTTAAATAGAAAGTACTTTTCAAATGTCCGACTCTTTGTGACCTCATGAATCACAGCACGCCAGGCCTCCCTGTCCATCACCAACTCCCGGAGTCTACCCAAACCCATGTCCATTGAGTCGGTGATGCCATCCAGCCATCTCATCCTCTGTCGACCCCTTCTCCTGCCCTCAATCTTTCCCAGCATCAGGGTCTTTTCCAATGAGTCAGCTCTTCGCATCAGGTGGCCAAAGTATTGGAGTTTCAGCTTCAACATCAGTCCTTCCAATGAACACCCATTCATTTAGATATTGTATAGATTCTAATAGCAAAACTAGAAATAAAGTGAATAAAGAGACACATTATTTTTGATTCTAATATTCTGGGCTTTTAGAATTGTCCTCAGTACAAATATGCTGATCTCCTAGAGTGTGTACTGTCTGCAAGTACAATGAATGGCACTTAGTCACTTCCCCAGTTTGTTAGTTTCACTGTTGTAGTGGTTTTCACTGAAACTAGCTCTGAAGAACAGACATATATTTTCCTTCCAGCTGTTAATAAAGTGTTTCATGCATTGTTTTAGAGATTCAAAATCCCCCTTATACCCACTCTATAAAATAATATTTAACATTTAGAATTGCTCCAGGAATAAGGCTGAACTTATAAGACAGTGCGTGCTGTCGCTTCACTCGTGTCCGACTCTTTGCGACCTTACGGACTGTAGCCCTCCAGGCTCCTCTGCCAAGGGGTTCTCCAGGCGAGAATACTAGCGTGGGTTGCCATGCCCTCCTCCAGGGGATCTTCCCGACCCAGGGATCGAACCCATGTCTCCTGTGGTTCCTGCATTGAAGGCAGATTCTTTACTGTTGATCGATCAGGGAAGCCCACAAGGGTGTAGGGGCTATCTATCTATCCTTGAGAAAGTTAGTTTCTAGATAAAGTTCAAAGTGGCCATTTTATTTCCTTATTACAATGTATCTTTCCTTGTTGTTTGTCTTAGCAGATTAAAAACTAATGTTCCTTTAACTTTTCCCCTAGAGGGATTTCATTTTTAAACTCATGTTCAGAAAACTGAGTTAATCATGCTTTTAATTTTTTAATTAATTTTTAATTTTTGGCTGCACTGGGTCTTTGTTGCTGCACGCAGGCATCCTCTAGTTGTGGCAAGCAGTAGCTACTCTAGTTGTGGTACACAGGCTGAGTTGCTCCATGGAATGTGGAAATTTCCCAGACTAGGGATTGAACCTGTGTCTTCTGCCTTGGCAGGTAGATTCTTAACCACTGGACCACTAGGGAAGACCAAATTATGCTTTTGAGTTTATATCACACTGTCATCTCCCCCAAGCTCATTCCCATTTGCCCTCCCATTTCTATAGGTACCTTGGATGTGTATAGATCCTTGGAAGATTTGCAGTGTTGGGTTTTCTTTATGTATGATTTTAATATAAATAGGTGCTGTTGTACTGTGGATCCCATTCCAGAGCTAATTTTTCCCTCCACACTGTATTTAAGATTTGTCCTTCAGTTCAGTTCAGTTCAGTTGCTCAGTCGTGTCCGACTCTTTGTGACCCCATGAATCACAGCACGCCAGGCCTCCCTGTCCATCACCAACTCCCGGAGTCTACCCAAACCCATGTCCATTGAGTCGGTGATGCCATCCAGCCATCTCATCCTCTGTCGACCCCTTCTCCTGCCCTCAATCTTTCCCAGCATCAGGGTCTTTTCCAATGAGTCAGCTCTTCGCATCAGGTGGCCAAAGTATTGGAGTTTCAGCTTCAACATCAGTCCTTCCAATGAACACCCAGGACTGATCTCCTTTAGGATGGACTGGTTGGATCTCCTTGCTGTCCAAGGGACTCTCAAGAGTCTTCTCCATGCTGTATATCCATGTAGTTCTTTGCTTTTGACCACTACATAACATGCATCTACCTTGTTTGACATCTCCATTATAATGAAAATGTGCCATGAATATCCTTATACATGAGCATTTTGGAATTTGTGTAAGAATTTTCTCTCAGGCACACACTGTGTCAGATTATTTTGTGGCATAACTGTATTTAGGTTTGCACTCCCACCAGCAATGTACCAAGGTTTGAAATTCCCCAAGTAGTCTCTGACATTTGACATTATCTGGTTTTCCAAGTTTGTACTCTTCTGGTGGAGATAAAAATGTTATTTTACTTTTTAAAAAAATTTATGTATCTCTGCCTATCTCCCCATGTATTTGTTAATTCTTTCCACTTCCTTTATGTGATTGAATATTTATCTCTGGATCCTTTTTCTATTGGAGTTCTTTTTTTTTTTTTAAACTCATCTGCAGGAGTACTTTGTATAGTCTAAAATCTTGTTAGTTTTAATCAAGACAAATATCTCTTATCTGTCATTAACTTGTCAAGTTTGTGGTATCTTTTGTTGAATAAAAATTACTAATTTTATTATTTATTGTGAAGTCCAACAAATTTTATGCTTTCAGTTTATGCCTTAAAAAAAAAAATCCTTACTCACCCTAAGTTCATAAAGATATTCTCCAACATTTTTCCTATATTAGCTTTTAATTTTATCTTTCACATTGACATTTCTAATTCTCTCTGAAGTTCATTTTTTTAGGTAGGAATCAAGTTTTATTTTTCTTCATAGAGTGAATCAGTTTTACAACAGTGACTCATGGTCTAAATGGTTCATCTTTTCTTCAGTGATTTCTTTTTTTGCTCTTTAAGTATACCAATAAATGTGTACACAATAAAAGTATATCAATAACTTTATGCTCTTTTTAATTTTTATTTTATTTGTTGAATAAAGGTTCTTTAAATTTCATAGTGCCTTACAATTTTCAAAAGTTTCAGACACATGATTTCATGTAAACCCATAGTAGCCCTCTTTTTTCCCCTACCTCTATGTTGACCCTCCTTCTTTTTTCCCCTACCTCTATGTTGACCCTCCTCCTTTCCCTCTCCCTACTGGTAACAACTAGTCTGTTCTTTATATCTGTGAGTCTACTTCTTCTTTATTTTATTCACTAGTTTGTTGTATTTTTAGGTTCCACATGTAAGTGATATCATACTGTATCTGTCTTTCTCTGTCTGACTTATTTCACTTAGCATAATGTCCTCCAAATCCATTCATGTTTCTGCAAGTGGCAAAATTACATTTTTTTTAATGGCTGAGTAGTATTTCATTGTACACCACGTCATCTTTATCCATTCATCTGTTGATGGACACTTAGTTTGCTTCCTTAACTTGGCAATTATAAATAATGCTGCTGTGAACATGCATCTTTTTCGAATTAGTGTTTTTGTATTTTTCAGATATATACTCAGATGTGAAATTGCTGGGTCATATGGTAGTTCTAATTTTAGTTTTTTGAGAGACTTCCATATACCATTTTCCACAATTGCTGCACCGATTTACATTCCTACCACTAGTATGTGAGTGTTCCCTTTTCTCCACATCCTCAGTAACATTTGTTATTCATGTTCTTTTTTTGATGATGGCTATTCTGACAGGTGTGAGGTGATATCTCATTGTGATTTTGATTTCATTTCCTTGATAATTAGCAATGTTGAGCATCTTTTCTTGTGCCTGTTGGCCACTTGCATTTTTTCTTTGAAAAATGTCTCTTTAGTTCTTCTGCCCATTTTTCAATGAGTTGATTGATTTTTTTGGTGTTGAATTAGATGAACTGTTTATATATGTTGGCTATTAATCTCTTATCAGTCATATCATTTGCAAATATTTTATCCCACTCAGTAGGTTGTCTTTTCATTGTGTCAATGGTTTCTTTTGCTGTGCAAAAGTTTTTATGTTTAATTAGGTACCATTTGCTTATTTTTGCTTTTATATCCTTTGCTTTAGGAGACAGGTCCAAAAAATATTGCTTCGATTTATGTCAAAGAGTTCTGCCTATGTTTCTCTCTAGGAGTTTTACAGTATCTGGTCTTACATTTAGGCCTTTAATACGTTTTGAGTTTCTTTTGTATATAGTGTTAAAGAATGGTCTAATTTCATTCTTTTACTTGTAGCTGTCTAGTTTTCCCAGCACCACTTATTGAAGAGATCATCTTTTCTCCATTGTATATTTTTGCTTTCTTTGTCATAGGTTAATTGACCATAAGCAGAAACAGTGACAGATTTTATTTTCTTGGGCTCCAAAATCACTGTGTATGGAGACTGCAGCTAGGAAATTGAAAGGCACTTGCTCCTTGGAAGAAAAGCTATGACAAAACTAAACAGTATATTAAAAAGCAGAGATATCACTTTGCTGACAAAGGTCTGTATAGTCAAAGCTATGGTTTTCCCAGCAGTCATGTACGGATATGAGAGTTGGACCATAAAGAAGGCTGAGTACAGAAGAACTGATCCCTTTGAACTGTGGTGCTGATAAAGACTCTTGAGAATCCCTTGGACTGCAAGAAGTTCAAACCAGTCAATCCTAAAGGAAATCAACCCTGATATTCATTGGAAGGACTGATGCTGAAGCTGAAGCTCCAATACTTCAGTCACCTGACGAGAAGAGCTGACTCACTGGAAAAGACCCTGATAGGTCTGGAAAAGATTGAAGGCAAGAAGTGAAGGAAGCAACAGAGGATGAGATGGTTGGATGGCATCACTGGCTCAATGGACATGAGTTTGAGCAAACTCCAGGAGATAGTGAAGGACAGGGATGCCTGGTGTGCTGCAGTCCACCTTTACATGAAAGCAATATTTGCTGCAAGAAAATTAAATATTTTGAAACTGAGTGAAAGAACAGTAAGTATCGGGTAAGAAGGGAATTTATTTAAAATCTTGAATATATGTTCATTACTAAGATATACTCAATGAAGGGAGACAAGATCCCAGACCTCAGAAAGAACAGGAAGAGCTCAGGAAAGGCCTAGAAGAATCAATGAAGTGTGAAGAGTCAACATGCAGGAGGTTATTTTGAGAAATGGCAAAATTTCCTGCTGAATACTGTTTTGTACATCAGTTATGCCTATAGTTCATTAGTTTAAGGAAAGCACAGATGTTTTCTTTAGTGATGTTTGAGTCAAGTGTAATAGTCAGCACATCCCTATTCATGATGCTCCCTCCATGGCCTCTCATGGAGTCCACTGTACAATGACACAAAAAATGATTCTTTACGTAATTATGTATCTACAACTAGTTCAATCCTTTTGTCCACATTGGCAAAAGGATTCAATCCCATAATGACTTTGGCTGATCTGGAGGGTTTGTGTGCCTATTTTTTAAAAACTAGCAGTTTCTAATGAGATAGCATCTCAATGCTGTTACTTAACCAAAAAAACCCAAAAAAATCTCTTGAGTAGTTTAACAAGAAAACAAATTCTGAACTATGATAGCATCAACATTTTATCTATGAAAGACTAAAATCCTCTTGAATATAAGCCAGTTATAAAAAGGGTTAATTCATTTCCATGTTAGTGAAGTCCCTAACTCAGAAACTAGCCAGCACATGAGGAACATTTTGGTTACAACTTTGAATTTCTTAGATGGTTGAACTTTGAATTTCTTAGATGGTTAAGCCTTTAAACTGTGGTATAAATCGCAAAACCAGAGTTAGATATCTGAATGGCTCAAATTCTAAACTCTAGTTCTACATTATTTGTGAGAATTTTGAGGTAGTTAGATCTTTGAGCATTTCTGAAGTGAGATTCTGTACTCTTTATTTGTTCACTATGCAGTTGAAAGGCTTGGAAGAAAAGCCTTTGGGTCTCTGTGATTATGCAAGACCACCCTAGAGTTGAACCCCTGCCTGCCTGCAGTCACTTTCTCTAGCACCTGACACCTCTGATTTCCACCCTTCCAGTCACCTTCCTTCTCTTCGTTCCTTGTAAGAATCTGTCCTCAACTACATCAGGACCTTTGCCAATGCTGTGCCTTCTACTTTTCCTCCTTGGTCAGTTAAGTCCTACTCCTCCTTAATATTTCATACCAAATTTGCTGTATGATTCAGGGAACTCAAATTTGGACTTGGCAAACACCTAGAGGGGTGGGATGGGAAGGGGGGAAGGAGGGATGTTCAAGTGGGAGGGTACATGGGTAAACCTATGGCTGATTCATGTTGATGTTTGGTAGAAACCAACACAATACAGTAAAGCAATTATCCTTCAATTAAAAAGAAATAAATTTTTAAAAAAGAAAAAAGATTTCAGCCCAAATATTGCCTCCTCAAGGAAGCTTTCTTCAATCCCCAAAATGATCTGGCTTCGTCTCTCTTTTGCACCCCTACTTCCGAAGGCAGGAACCCCACTGGTTTGCTCATCACTGTACCCTCAGCCCAGTGCAATGTCCAATGCCTTGTAGGAATATCCTAGAAGTTCTCAAGTGACCACACACACACAATACCCAAGACACAATCAGCCTGGTTCAGTAAAACATCATTAGATTTTGAAAAATAGAACTGGAAATGATCTCAAAAAATCATTTGACCCTTTCTCCAGTCTTTAGAAGCAGGTGATAAACAGGTAGAAGAATACGTTGCTGAAACAATGAGGTTGTTCAAGCATCTTATGTAAGCAAGTCTGTATGTGCAATTGTGATCAGAAACTCCACTTTGCATATTGCAGGAAGCACAGGTGGGTACTTGGTCAGTTTCACTCTGGCTGCTCTGTTTATCTGTGGGCAGAAACTGATTTTTTTAATCCACAATGAGGCAGAGTGTCCTGCACACATGCAGCCTGTGTCCTGAAAGTTCTGGTTGGTAAAGCTGGGAAGCTGCTGACTGATGGAACTGCAGCTCAACTTGGTCCATCAGTCTGCCTAGGATGTTGTGTTTATTTAACAACTGCTAAGGCACTGCAGAGGCATAGTTATGGGGCTCTTTCAATTATTCTGTTGAGGGGAAGAAGTAGAAAGCATTTAGAAATCACATTTCTTTTACGTATGATGTTTTACTAAACAGCCCTTAAGAACGGAGGCTGTTTTAACATTAATATTATGATTTCAAATGAGTGTCACGGAAGACAAGTGTATGTCAGCTCTAGTTACTCTCTAACCTTGAAAGGCCTATTTTCTCCTCTTGCCAACTTCTCCATGCAGCTTATCAGGAAGAGAGGATTGCTATTGCTGTCTAGTGCCCATAATTAATCCCAGAGACAGTGAGGATTTAGGACCACTGATTGTGGCTGACTTCAAATTAAAAAGCCACTGTTAGTGTGTGAAACAGACACCATATGTTATAAATGAATCCTTCGCATGATAAGAATGGCAAGATAATTTATATGTAAACACAAGTTGCTGTTAGAGTAGGTATTTTTACACTTGTCCCTTCACACTTTTCAGAAATACTATAAACACACAAATACAGAAAAGCACCGTGTTTTCCCTTCAGTTGGTCCCCAGAAAATGTGTAAGATTTTAGACATGAATGTAGTTCAAACCTCAGATTACTGGTTATGAAAGTTGTCTTTCTCTTTACCATCAATGTGGCGAGTACAAACAAAGGCAGACACCGGTCCGATTGGTTAGTGTAATCCAATTGCCGAGTTGAGCTTCTTTTCTTGTTCCTGCCATGACTAATTTGTGGTTTCACAAAGTGTTTCTGAATGTCAGACACATCAATTATAAGAGATGGGCAAGATGCATACAGTGAACCTCAAAGGGGAGGGGAGCTTAAAAAATGTTTACAAGGAACTAAAGTCATAATTGTAGGCAAAGGTCTTCCTGTGTTTGCGAGAGCAATTCTCTTATTTAAGAAGGCATCTGGATTGTTTCCCAATTAAAGAAAAAACTGTCCAGTGCCAATAGGAACAACAGGCAATGCAGTTGGTGGTCCTATCTCTTCTTGCTAACTGGTCCTCTCCTTTCCTTCTGCTGGTCTCTGAGATAAACACAACAATGGCACCTTTACTCTGTAGACACTGGGACTTGAAGGGACAGCTGGGCTAGGTGTTCATAAACAGATTCTTTAAAGGTGTCTCTTTTCCATGGCTGTAGTGATTTTTCCCCCTACTGAAATTCTATTATATACCCTTTTGTTGTCATGGCTGAAGCCCATTGTTTCTGCAAAAACAACAATAGGCCTGAAGATTAGGGTTGCATTTTATGGGCCTAGCAGCCCAGCAGGGCATTGTATTTGTATCAATCCTATAAATTCCTGGCATCGGGCCTCTTTACTCCTAGTAATTAATCTTTTTCATAATGCTGTCATGTTTAGAGCCATTTTATTAACTTTCTGGACTCTATATGCCACTGCTTTGCCTCGTCAGTGTCCTAAATGAAAATAAAAACACAACCACCACAAAGCAACCAGATGGATGGATTTTGCCCGTTACGGTTTTCTTCTCTTACTAAGGACACTCAGGCAATCTAGATGCAAGGGCCATTCTTTTCCTCTTGATGAACACAGAACCTCATCTCCAAGCTTTGGACATGGTTTGCTGTGGTTTCTTCATGCTCCTATTTACGTGGACACTAGTCAGGTGTAAGAAGCTTAAGAATCGGGAAGAGGACTTGCTTCTCTTAGTCTCTCTCTCCTTCTTCAAAATCCAAATCTAGGAGAGGACGATCTATTCACTGCTATTGGCTGGCCATTCTCATGCAGGAAATGTTGCTGAATCCTATCCTTGTTGCCTCTTTTGGGGTTGCAATTGCATTGGTGTGTGTGAGCAGCATTTTTCTTTGGCCCACTGACCTAATTGCAATAGGGGAGGTAAAATATTTTCATTACCCTCTCCCCCAGAATATAGAAATCTTCAAAGGGAACCCGGGAGGGAGGTTAGCCTCTTAACCTTAATTTCCTTACCACCACCTCAGCTTGGCTGTGCATCACAAAATTAGTCTTGAGTCGCCGAACATAGTGGCACCAGGATTGTTGTCGGTTTTGCTTTTAAAAATCATTTCACATTGTAAACCTAGCGATTATTTCATGCTGTTTAAACTATATTTGTAGTCTTTGATCATGCATAAGTAGACTCAAGTTAACTGCTGATAGAATGATGATATTGTTCTCCGTGTTTCTTTTTTCTTCTCTCTTTAAGGACCCAGTGCCTAAGAGCTGGCATCCAGAAACTTCCATTACTACAACATGCTTTTGTGTTTTAATTGGTTCAGGATTACCTATTTGCATGACAAGCAACATAATTCAGCCAGAAAAATCTGTTGCATGTAGGGTATGTATAATGTATGTTTACTGCATTTTATAAATTACTGATTATTAAAAATTTTGAAAGATGCTGGATTGGCAAAGAATGCCGAAGAGAAGGAAAGAGTGGTCGTCACTGCTGATTATTGTTATTTTAATATAGGCTGGTTTCTCCTCTCCTTCCTCCCCTCCATTTTTCTTCAGGAGTTCCTTTCTCTCAGCCACCCTCTGGCACCTTGCTTCCCAGCAGGAAGATACTGTACCTCCACACATGGGGACTGAAAATGGGGCAAAACAGGTTTCGAATAGCTGTGTCAAATAAAGTCAAGTGCCTTTCTAAATATATTTCAAGATTAAGTAATTAAGGATTGCAAAGCCCTTGGAAAGAATAAAGTGCCATGTAAGTGCTAAGTAATAAGGAGTCATCATAACAGTAATAAAAGGGTGAACTGCTAAATCTTTCTTCTTTGCCTGGAAGGATTTTCATCATTTCAGATTTTGTTCCTAAGTACAACTCTTTTATTTCTAATGAAGACGAGGGATGGAAATAATAATTCCTAATGAGAAGTTTTTTTTTTTTTTTTTTTTTTAAGATTTGTTTAGTGACTTAGGAAGCCCACCCTCTAACCTGCCTTCTCCTACGACGGTTGCCCACCCAGCAAAGACTGAAGCTTCATCCTCATGGGTGGGCTGAAAGGAACTCAGACGTAGACCCTCCTTCAGAGGACACTGCTGTGCTAGGCACAGTGACCGCATCAACCCAATAATCAAACTAATGATTTTTTTTTATTCTGGTATTTTTATGATTTGTGTCATTTTTCAATAAACTTGAAACCACCTGCAGTGACCATTCTAAGTAGGGCAATTCATCCCCTTGGACAAATTTTATTACAATCTGACTACCCTTGATTTCTGGGTGCTCTCTCTGTGATCCTATTTACCAGAAATATATGTGAGTATTTTTTTAAAAATAGGACATACATATTAGTTTCTATCTGTGTTTATTTTCCACTTCCTTCAGCCTTTGAAAGAAAAGCATTCTTTCTCTGTGCACGTTGTTATCACTGACTGTCTGGAGAGCCCAAATACCCACACAGGTGGGACTGTGATCCTGTATGAGTTTTGTGCTCACACGTATGCAGACCACATGTGTGATTTGGATGAACTAGGAATCTAATTTGAGCACTTGGTCCTGGAGCTGGCTGACTTTCAGCCTGTTGTTTGGATATACCAAGTAAAGTCTTAGCGATACAAATCAAAAGTTGTCATTTGCTTTTCCCTTTCTTTTGGACAAGCGCCTCTGCTGCCTTACATTAAGTGTAGAATGCCATAGAATTTGTATTTTCTATACTTTTTTGTGTAATATCACCACATAGGACATGTGACCAATAGAGAAACTTGATTGATGGGTTTTCTTGGAATGGGACAGAGAAATGGAGAACAAAGTTTCAGCAGAAACTTTGGTTAAACAGGAGTAACAACTAAGCAATAATAATCCCCAAACATCCAGAAGTCAGGCTTCTGTACTAACTTTAAACATGTTTCAGCCTTTACTTTATTCATAAACACATTTCCGCTGATTCTGAGATTTCCTTCATGGGCTTCCCTGATAGCTCAGTTGGTAAAGAATCTGCCTGCAATACAGGAGACCCCTATTTGGTTCCTGGGTCAAGAAGATCTGCTGGAGAAAGGATAGGTCACTCACTCCAGTATTCTTGGGCTTCCCTTGTGGCTCAGCTGGTAAAGAATTCACATGCAGTGTGGAAGACCTGGGTTCAATCCCTGGGTTGGCAAGATCCCCTGGAGAAGGGAAAGGCTACCCACTCCAGTATTCTGGCCTGGAGAAGTCCATGGACTGTACAGTCCATGGGGTCGCAAAGAGTCAGACACGACTGAGTGACCTTCACTTTCAACAACTAAACAATATAAACAATAAAACAGTTGCTTATGAGAGGTTTTGTTTGCTTGCTTGTTTGTTGTTGCTTTTTAAAGAAAGGCTCCGGGAAATCTGTTTAATTGAGACACGTAATAATTTGTGTGTATACTCAGTAGAACCTAACTTCAAGGGAAATTGCATGTCATACAGAAATCAAAGAGGAAATGTTCAAAGATTCTTTGGTTGGAAACAGGAGGTAATTTTATTGTTACCTCAGGAGAATTTGAAATTCTTAAATAAATCTTATACCCAAACACCATCAGCATTGATAGGTAAGATTTCATTCTTAGGGAAATACAATTAGTTCAAGTTTTTAGAAATAATCCCAAAACATCCAGAAGTCAGGCTTCTGTACTAACTTTAAACATGTTCCTGTCTTTATTCATAAACACATTTCCATTGATTCTGAGGTTTCCTTCATGTTTAGCAATGTGGGAGACACAGGTGATTTAAAGCAGAGGATCAGATCCTAAAGGAGGGATAGGAATTTAAAATCAGGCAAGGGAGTTTGGGGTTGATTAGTAATATTCTAAAAGTCAAAGTAAGAAGTTCTTTTTTAAATCTTAACTCTGCTAATGATATTTTTGCATATGACTTTGATTAAATTGCCTGTCACTGTTAGTGCTTTGTTGCATTAGTCAGTTGTGTTCAAAGAGGTGCTATGAGGATTAACAATAATTACTTATGAATAATTAATTTTGGTATAAGGTTCTAATAATTTAAAGTAGTCTTTTCAAAAACCTCTTTAACTTAAACTTCATGAGTTACTTCATATGTTAAAACAGAATGATTTCTGAAGTAATTGTATACAGAGTAAATTATCATAAACATTGAGAACTATAGAGATGTAACTTGTGGTTGGTTTCATGAGGTATAAATACATCTGGGCATTTGGAAGAAATATTTGTATTATATTTGAGTTGATTTCTTGAGAAGAAAGTTAACTTTTTTCTAGATTACTATAAAAACATTCAAAAATCAGTAACTATGAATTTTATCTGTACTAATTTTTTCCCCAACTGCAAATTGTAAAGCTAGCGAGACGTGAATGTAGGACCAAAATATTCAAAGATAATGATATCATACAGAGTTGTGACAAGCATCTCAAGATCCAAAACTGTTTCCTTTTTTTTTCTTTAATCTTAACATTTTTTCCTACCAACCTAGTGGTCTTTATTTGAAGCAAATGTAAATATGAAACATAATCACCAGAAATCCTTTTGAAGTGAGTTAGGTAAAACAAATTCTAAGCATAAACCTAAATTTCCAAAAATATGTAACACCTTTATAAGGTTTCATGGAGAAACACAGTTTGAGAAACTCCTTTGTCAGGCTGTTACCTAAATAAATATTCAGAAAAAAAAATTCAGACAAAGGAAAGTAAGAACATATGCAGTTTATGGCAGAGGACACAGACATTTAAAACAATAGAAGTTATACTCAAGTGTAGGCTATCACATTTTAATATAATTTTTATATAATATTAGTGTTCTCAAGTTCTCAAGTCCAGGCTTTCACATTTTTACAGAAACATGTAGCATTTGTTAGTAGTATAATCAGCTGATTACAGATCGAAGGAGCATAGGCAGTTTCATGACTTACTGCAGGTCCAATACACGTCCCTCCTTCTGTTGTGTTGGACTTTTTTCCCCTCCTTGAAATACTCAAAACCCTCAGTCAATTTTAATTAGGCCAGTTGAAAACATCATTAAGCTTTGCCATTTGTGTGTGTGGGAACCTCAGCACCTTCTTTTGCCTTAGAGATCTTTTGAATTACACCTTTGCCCAAGGGAAGGGCCCTTTCTGGCTAGGACCAATTCCTGGGTGCCTTTTGAAAGTGCTTATAGGCACCCTGAATTGAGGGCACAGTGGCAGTCTGTGAGGGGTCTCAAACAGATTGTGTAACTGTTGCACAACCAATGTGTACACGTGTGTCACTAATTTAATTTTAATTTTACTGTATGCGTTTGTATAAGATCCTGCAGCTGTCATGTGCTCATCATCTGTCACTGAACTATCACTAAGCCATGCTGGGCTAAGACAGGATTATAAACGATGAACTGCCATGTGCTCTAAATCTTCTTATTTGCCTAGCCTGGAAGGTATGCCCTGTAAAATTTGATTGGCAGTGTGTGCTATGCTGGCCATTGACTTTTGAAGGCCTTTTCCATTGGTTCTTGGAACTGCTCTCAGTAGACGTATTGACCATCACCTGCTGATTCCTGCACGTGCCTGACCTCCAACCTCCACCTCTCATCTTTTCCTTACTTGTTTGGTTACCAGCTCAGAGGCTGCAAAACAGGCCCTGTCGCTCTGGTGGCACGTGCACTATATAGGGCATATGGCTGACTGGTTGTATGCAGAAGGGGATAACTGAAGCCAAGCAGCCCCGGCACTGTTATTACAGCAGATGGGGGAAGCGTGGCATTCAATATTTAGACAGATGCCACCTCCTTATTCCACCTGTCTAGAAGTTGGACATTGTACAGAATGAACTGTCTGCCTAATGATGAGGGAAACAAAAGGCACATTTATGAAGCTTAGCAGAGCAGAGTATTTACTGAGCATGCACAATATAATTGTTGACCATAACAATAAACGTAAACTGCTACTGGTCAGAGCGGCTGGTAGATGCACGCAATTACAATGGGAGCTGGGAATCACTGCTTTTTATCAGCTGTTTTGGTGTCTTTAATTTTGATGACTAGGGGCAATAGATAGAACTCAAAGCTTGTGATGAATGCCTGATAGAATCAGATTTTCTCAAATGATAGTCCATGTCCCTTTCTTGTTAATATCCTTAGAACAAGTGTTCTTTCCTCTCTGTTTTGCGTGGTTCTTCCAAATTCAGTCCTTAACTTGCTTGTCTATGAATGGTTTCTAAACAGGCAGAAAATGAAGACGCTATCCTTGTAACTACTACTTGTTTTGATATGTTTGGTTTCAAAGTGAATATATTTTTTTCCTTTAAATTCAAAATATTGATCTTGCTGAACCATAGTGATTTATAGATTTAGTTAGAAATGAAAAAATAAGTGTACAGTCTTTGACGGTGTCCATTTTTCCTGGTAGATCATTTAGTTTGGCCTTTTTTGTATTTTAATTTGTAAATTATTTTATTTTTTTTTTGTCCATACTAGTCTCTATGTGTAAGGCCACCTTACATTTTGTCAGTGATCAGCAAGTGGGAATAAGTATGTACAGTTTATGAATTTCCCATAGACTTCTCACAAGAGAAGTTGACTAGCTTGTTAAGAATTGAAATACTCCTTGATTTAATGCATATTGTATCTTTTTATTGTTAAAATTATGAGCATAGATGGAAGGTTTCTTTTACAGAAACAGTAAATGGAATCCTCCAAGTCAAGAAAGTTGAAGGTGATAATTTACAGGGAGTACTCAACGACTGAACTTTTTCAGAAGCACAGAACATCATTTCTGTTTTAGAGCTGGCCTGTATGATAAGACAAAACCTTATTTTAAAAGATTCCTCCATATCTATTTTCAGGAGCATGGCTGAATTCTGAAAAATTCAGAATTATTATTTTTAGGGGAAGCCACCAATTAACCTTAGTTGAATAAATAACTGAGAAGCACTTGAAGACAGGAAACTTTTTCATCCTGGTCTAATTTTTTTTTTGAAGCATTCTGTTTTGATTCATTTTTTTTCAGTGATTATTTTACATTCAAGCTCCATCTGACGAAAGGCATATGGAAGGGAAGGGAGGTCATTCCTAATTGAACAACCTAGGACTCGTGAGGTTAATTACAGATATTAACGCTGCAGTTCTTCAGCTTCTTGCCCTCAAGAAGCCTCTAGCTTCCAAATGACCTGGCTCCAACAAAGAGACTCTTCTTTAGCCCATTAACTAATTGATAAAAATGTGAGTGTTTAGAATGAGTCTAATTAAATCACCGAGCCTTACAATTACTAGTCCATTTGGTAGCTGTTGGGAGATGGGTAACCTCAGCTGGCATTGTAGGGGAATAAAAGATAAAAATAAAAGGGAGCTTAACCAAGATCATTTTGAAAGCTGTTCATTTGAAGACAATACACATTTGCCTGAAACGTCTACGTTTGCTACTTCAAATGCATTCCCTTTCTAGAGTAGCACAATTTCTGAAAAAGGAAATAATGTCTTTTTTCTTCTTCTTTAAGAGCAGGCATGCTCCACTTTGTCTAATAAAGTTACACGAGTGGCTGGGGAATTTTTTTTGCGTTAGCATTAAGCTAAATTCCTTTAGAGCTTGGAACACTGAAGTTTGTCCATTGAGCTTTGTTTAAGGGCCGGTAAATGTCTCGAATAATAGACATTTAAAAACTCCGAGTGGGCTCTGGGACGTCTTACTTTGTCTGGAGTCTGTTTCCAACTTGCTGTTACTGCAGCAGCCCTGACTCATGGCCTTTCTTGAGGGCTGCAAGTCTGGAGCCTGCCTGGGCCCTGGGTGGGGGGATGAAAACCACTGACTCAACAGTGGCAGGTCCAGCACTGCGTGTACAATGAACCAGCCAGGCAGCTCAGACGGTGACTTTTTGTCCCTGATTGAGAGACTTTGTTCAGAGGCTCCTTAGTGGGGGATGACACAAGGGTAATATGATACTTCTCACCGAAGTTCTTAAAGCAATCTGTTATTCCAAGAGTCAAAGGATTTCAAAGGGGGACACATGATCTCTAAAGGTCTATTGAATATTTTCTCTAATTATTAGAAAAGTACTCGATAGTTAAAAAGCAGATTTATCCTGATGTATCAGCAGATTCTATTGAAGCTGGTAATATAATGGACAAGAGAGAAACTGGATGAGAGTTCTCTATTTTTTATGTACCTTTGTAGTAAGTGGTCATAAAAATAAAATTGTGGCTTCTTGAATGAGTACTCCTTTGTATACTTAATCAGATGTTGATTCCTTCACTAGTAGCTCTGGGAGGTGGTTACTTGTTATTTTTGGAAGCATTCAGATAGTGACTAAGCAAGAGTTATTTTCAAAGTTTTTGTGATGTGAAATGTATGGAGATACATACCAGCACAAGTTCTGCTTAGGGCATTCATTGCCAGAGATATTAATATTGATGAACAGTAGGCTGGCTTGTCCATACACTTACATTAATATAAACCCAAGCAAAAAGTGTTAAAAGCACATTTCACTTTTTAATCATTTACTCCTAGTCTGCAAGAGGAAGTATTTCCTTTCTGATTATCCTATCATTCAATTCATGCTAATTAATGAGTGTAACAGAACTTTAGCGGACAGTTTGGTTGCAGGTGTATTCAGACCAAGGGAGATTTAATTACTTGCTAATTGCCTGGTGTCCAAGGTAACATAATATTATAGTTGCAAATGCTATGGTATTAATCCATCTTTAAGAAGTGCAGTGTGGCTCAGTCTCTGCATTCGGAGACTCCTGGAGGATGCAGTTGGCATTGCTACAAGTGCATTGAGGACAAGGGATCTTGTCTTTTGTATTTTAACTAAATACCCATAGGGTACGACATTGTAGTAGACGCTCAGTAAACATTTATTGAGTGAGTGAATGTGAATGAAAGTAAGCTAACAACAAGCACAGTAAGAATGATCTGAGCACAGGAAGGAAAGCTGCAATTTAGGACATTAAAAACAAATCAGAGGAAAAAAAGAAGAAACTAACATTTTCTAAGTGTCTTCTGCAGGCTAAGTACTCAAATTTATCTAAACTATCTCATTTTATCTTAGCAGGATAACGTAGTAATTAAGACTACGCACTTTGGATGAGAAAGCTCTGGGTTCAAATCACAATTCTACCTCTGGGTAGAATTCTAGTTCTGGGTCCTTGGCCAGTTCACCTAAAACCTCAGTTTCCTCACCTATAAAATAGAGGGTGTGGGAAAAATGTTTAACTTGAGGAATAGTAGTAAGGGTTAAACAAGATACATAAAGTGTCTAGCATATGGTAGATAGTCAATAAGCAGTTATGTCTTTTTATTGTCTAACGGTATATAAAATAGGCATTATATTTACCATTTCCAGAATGGGAAGTTGAGACTCAGGTTAAATAACTTTCCCTAATTGACAGAACTGGCAAGGGGCAAAAAGAGCAGCCTGACTCCAAATTCTATGCTTTTTCCATTACATCAGACCATCTTTTTCAAATGACTGTGGCTCAGGCTCATAGTTCCCTGGCCATGGATTTTGGCATTTCCCCTGCTAGCCATCATACCTCTGGCCACAAGCAGGACCTTTCAGATCAAATGAATGACTCAGGGTGACTCATCCTGCTGGAAAATCATCTTTAAGAATATGATGGGTGATAGCCTTATACCTCACCAACACCATCATCCAGGGTTTTGTTCTTTCACGTTTCTCCTCATTCTTCTGGTTCCCTTGTACTTTCCTTCCTAACAAAATCTGATGCTGGTCACTAACATGAATAACTAATGTTTTCTTTTCCCAGGAATCTCTGTCTAATAAGCCAGGGGGCAGAGACTGCCAGCTGTTCACTAAATATCTGTTTCCTCTTCTTTCAGTGTACCCAGCTAGTCTACATTTCCCAGATTTCCTTGCAATTATGTGTGACAACGTGACTGAGTTCTAGATCATGTAAATGTCACGGTCCTCAGGGCTCCTCCGTGATTCTATCCCGTTCTGGCTGACTGGGATGGAGAATGATCACGTTAACTCTGGAATTCAGGTGTTGAAGAAGGAAGACCCTCTGTCAGTCTGGATCCCTGAATGGCCATGTAGAATAGTTAGTTCTAACTCTGACCTAACACATGCCCAGAAACACATGTTTCTAGAAAACGTAGGAAATTTGGTGCCTACTTGTTACAGAGGCAAGTACTACTCTCACCATTGTATTGTAATACCCAGATTGTATTCTGGGTCTCTACTGTGAAACAAAAAGCATGATCCAATGTAAAAGGAATACCAAGTACCAAACAGATGGTGGGAATATTGAGGGCTAGGATTGTCTTCATTATGCCTTTCCTACCATAGAGCTGACAGTTCTCCCTACATAGGTCCCTGGATTTGGATGACATTTTGGAACAATTAAAATATGCTGTTCCCCCAGAGCCAGTTAATGTGTGAGGTGGGCCTCATTTGTGGAAGGACCCGCCCCATGCTCCAATGCTGAGTCAAGCCACTGTAACTAAAACATACTACTCTCCCCCATTCAGGTAGCACTGTGGGAAAGTTATAGGAAAATCATTAAGCATCCTGATTTTTCTGCCTTTGGCTTTTCATAATTATCAGATGTAATGTGGTCACTTTTCTCTATGTTCAAGCCACAGATAAAGGCCACCCATATCATCTGTCAGAAGAGAAATATTTCTCAGCAAGGCTCGCTAGTCTCTTCCTCCCTAACCCATTGTCACCAGTTAGTCATTTGGGGAGGGAGGGCTTGGTTCTAATTTTGTCAGAAATCAATAGGATGCTTATCTTATGATTCATCATTGAGAAATTTATGTCAGTCCGTGAATTATCTTGAAGGATGATGAACCCATGAATTTTGACTTGGAAAGATGTCACATAGACAGCTCCTGTTTGTAAAGGCAGATGTTTTTAGATTATACAACCCATTCTTACATCAGCTACTGTGAATTTCAGGATTTGCATTTCACTCCTCAAAGGGCCAAATCTATATATTTCCTTTCTCAGTCTGATGCAAGTTCCCCTCTCAGATTCTGCAGTGTTATCGAGAAACTCAACTTCGGTGGGATAAGTATTTCTCATCACACTTTTTGAGAGAGGTTAGAGGCTTTCAATCCTTATCAAAAGCAGTGAGAGAGTATCAGTGCGAGGGAAACAAAAAGCCAAAGGCAGCTATTGGATCAGAATCTGAAAGTCTAACACATGCCTCAGACTTGAGTAAATCCCCACTAATAAGCACATTCTCTATCACAGAAAAGTTGAGGAGCATAATCTGAAACCATAAAGGGGAGCATCAGGCAATTGGGAAGTATGTGAAGATAATTATCAGCCTGGACCCCTAGCCGTCATCCGTGGGCCAAGGCGCACCATATGCACTGTACATTGATTATGATAGTAAAGGGATTACAATTCATCTTGGGCATTTTGTAAATTACTCTAATCCAACAGATGGGAATTTGGCAGGTCCCATCAAATAGAAAATTGAACATTAACTCAAGTGGGCTGATAAAAATAATCATAAACCATTTTAGAATATCCTTCAATCACAAAGCTCAATGATTAAAATCAAACACCTCTCAGCTCCCATCCAATGGTCGTTTCATCTAAGTCTACAGGATGTTTTGCCCCTTAAGTTTAGAGGTTATAACTTCAATTTACATAGACTGAGGCTGTGACACTGTATAGGATTAAAAAGTCTTATGAAGTCTGTCCCTAGAGAACATTCAGCCTGGCAATATCCCAACAGGATAAGTATTTTTCAAAATGATTCACATTTTGAAATTGTGAATTCACTTCACACCTCTTGAGGGCTGAATTCATGTAGTATAGGTAAGATTAGATCAGTCAACAGGACTAACTATATGAATGCATGGATAGATGGATAGAAGATGAGGATGTCTATACATTAGGTTGGAGGCTTTCCAAAAGGAGGTGCCAATGGGAAACCAAAGGAGGAGGAGCCAAAACTTGCTCTTTAGTTGCTGAGAGATGGGAAGAAACTGGATGTGAATAGGTACATTCTTAAAGGTAAAGATGGCAGAAAAACAGCAAGTTTCTTCAGAGCAGGGCGATGCCTAGGAAAATGGGTAGGATAGTATCAGGGTGGTGAGCAAGCAGTGCACCACAAGAGCTGGTGGTAGAATCCCCAAAATGGTGTTTTCTGTAGACCAGCCCATATAATATGCAGCATGAGTCTGGAAGAGCCCAACTGCATAATTTTAAGAGCACTACTAGTCTTTTCATTAACTCTGGGGGTGGGGAGGTTTTGTGGGGCCAGCAGTCGATTCTGGAGCATTTGCCCTACTTAAGTGGTCAATGAGCTGGTAGAGAAAAAAACAAGAAAGGAAACATTCTAATTGGGTTATTATTTAATATTCAATCTTGTTCCCTCTTATACTGAACTTGCTGATTCAGAGCCGTGATGACAAAGGTTTCTGAAGACACAATTCTGTGACTTGGAGTTTTGTATTTGTTTGTTTGTTCATTTATTTGGCTGCACTGGGTCTTAGTCACGACATGAGGGATCATCAATCTCCTTTGTGGCATGGAGTATCTTTTAGCTGCCACATGCGAACTTTTAGCTGCGTCATGTGAGATCTGATTTCCCAACCAGGTATCAAACCTGGGTCCCCTGCATTGGGAGTGTGGAGTCTCAGCCACTGGACTGCCAGGGAACTCCCTGGAGTTTTATTTTTAATTAAAGTGAATTAAAACAATTCTTAAAAATTCTTCAGATGATCACGGGCATTACAAAAATCTGAGTCAGGAATGATGGCTTCAGGGACTTACCCTCTCCAAGTAAGCTTAGCCCTTCCAAAGAGTCCATCTTTTAGTGAACATTTCTGCCCAGAGCAAAGGAACTTAAATTAAAAAAGCTCAGCTGAGAGCTGGTTTTCACTTGCACTGGTAACTCAGAGACGTCTCTGTGCACCCTATGAAAGATAGACGGGCTGCACCAGGAGTGTCTGTCTTGATTGGGAGGAAGATACCTTCCCAAGAGAAAGGACTTGGCTGTACACACAGGCCACTTTTCATAGCTAAGATTCTTACATCCCAAACCATGGGGAAATGAGCAGGCAGGCATGCAGCGTGCCAAATATATAAATGGACCTTTCTAGGAAATAGCAACCCACAACAGTATTCTTGCCTGGAGAATTCCATGGGCAGAGGACCCTGGTGGGCTGCAGCCCATGGGGTCACAAAGAGTCAGACACGACTGAGCGACTGTTGACCTTGACCTCTTGTGAGTGGGTTTGTTCTGGACATCATCCTCACTGCCATCATCAAAACCTGTCTCCATCTTCCTCATAAATAGCAATCATTATTCCTTAAGCACCTGCTCTATCACAGGCACTGTATAAGGTGTGTGTGCAAGTGTGACTGAGCAAGTGTGTTCAGTCACTTCAGTCATGTCCAACTCTTTTGTAATCCCATGGACTGCCAGGCTCCTCTGTCCATGGGATTCTTTAGGCAAAAATACTGGAGTGGGTTTCCATGCCCTCCTCCAGGGGATCTTCCTGACCCAGGGATCGAACCAGCATCTCTTACATCTCCTGCATTGGCAGATGGGTTCTTTACCACTAGTGACACCTGGGAAGCCCCCAGTCCTCACACAAATCTGGTGACATCATCTTATTTCCATTTTTACAGTGAGAGAAATGAGTCTCAGAGATGTTAAGTGACTTCTCAAGGACACATAGATGGTAAGCAGCTAATGTTGTATTTGGACACAGGTCTGTCTGATTCCAGTATCTCATGCTGTATTCCTTTAGCCAGGTATTTAAACCTTGCCTGTTGTTTGTGGGACATTTCTGAGGCCTACCTATGTCACCAGAATATTCAGCCAAGATGGAATCAGGTTTTCTCATGGGAGATATTTTAGAGCATTTTTGTTTCCACGTGTTCAGCTGGACCAGTGCCTTTCTCTCATCCCAAATTGCTTCCTGGAGTAACTTGAGCATTGGGGAAGAATAGGAACTAAAAATTATATGCTGTGAACCTCTCCCAGGAGGAGACATCATGCTGATCTCACACAGGCCAAAAGCTCAGGTGTATTTTATGCAGATTTTCTCAATTGGTGACTTCAACCTTTTTGCATTTGGCACTTCTTAGGGGCTCTCCGGGGGCTTCCTGCTTCATGAAACCTCCTCTCTCTGAGATACTGCAATGGAGTCAGAAGGCAAAACAGACACACAAAGTAAGCAATTAGAGAACAGGGAAGTGTCAAATTGTACAGAGCCACTGCTGGAAGTAAAATACTGTTGTTGGAAGAGGAAATACTTTCCTGGTGTGTGTATGTGGCTGAGGGAGGGGCAGTATTAGTGGACTTATCTGAGAACATGTTGGATCTCAGAAATGAGGCTTTTTCCAGGTTCAGACATCTGGAAAGAGCTGTTAGCCCAGAATGAGAACCTGGGTGAGTGGTCAGGATTGGAGAAGTAGGTTTCCAATTTTCCTGTAGGATGATATGAAGGAAATAAAAATAAAGAGGTTCTACAGGATTTAAATTTAGAAAGACACAAGTAGAGGATTAAGGAATATCCTGTCAGAGGGCCAAGAGGATAAAGAGCCAGAGAAAGTCATATTATAGAAACCAAAGTTGTGTTTGATGGAGAGAGAAGTCTGCAGTGTTGCCAGCCACAGAGAGGTGAAGCAAGATTGGAAAATGGCAGCTGGCGTTCTCTAGGGAAGGGGTCTGGATACAGTTCCGTGATTCTGAGTTACTCATGGGTGAGAGGACTGGTCAGGTGGGAAATCTTGTAACTTCACAGCCTCAGTTTACCCTCCTTAACAACTTAGACATACCCAGAGGCATCTAAACTAATGAATATCAACAGATCCCAAAGTGTAAGGCATTGAATGAACTGAGAATCTTCTTATAAATAATGAACCTATACTGCAAATTTTGAATATGTTATGTACTGTCACAAGGATTTCAAATGTTCATAGGTGGTCCTGGGGGACACAAGGATGCTCAGAGAGGAAGTAAGAAGGAAGTGTCACACTTCAGAGGCTGGCCTTCTAACCCAGGCAGGGGTCATTGGCAAAGCCACATAACCGTTCAGAAAAATAATGATGTCATTTGCAAAGTACTGTAGGTACAATAACTATAGACATTTTGAAAGAGCTGAAATATAGATAAGTGTATTAGAATTAAAAGCTTCTGAACCAAAGCATTTTTAAACATTTCTTAAAATTTTAATTCACTGAAAAATAAGAGTATTAGGGTATGTAGCAGGCAAACACTCTGCCAAAAGCTAATCGATTAGAGTCTTAAAGTGTTTTATCCAAATTTCCTTACTTATTTCTGTTTTAGGACAAGAGAACAAGGATGATACATAATGATGTGGCCCAGAGAGGTTGATATGTCTTTCAAAGTAACACAGCCACAGTGAGCTGGGGATCTAACTCATGCTGTCCTCTTCCAACTCTGGTACACACACCACCTTAATTACAATCCTGACAAACATATCTCGTCCTATACCTGATCCCCCTAACAAATATTTGCTTGAATAATGAATAGGAGCCCCAAATTGAAATGGCCCAACCTTGGAAATAAATACGAAACAACTCTCAGAGCTGCTGCTATAGATTCCACAGGGTGGTCCATCTTCAGAGTATATTCTAGAAGTCTCAGGGAAGGGGTATTTTGGAAGTGTAAATGTGAAATGTTCCCATTTTAGCAAATTTTCCTCTCTGACTGCCAGAGAAGAACAAGAAGAGTCAAGTTGTAGACTTAACTAATTAAAACATCGTCAGGATCAGCAAAGATTTGAAATAGGGTCCAGACTAATTAGGTACAAGGGTTATGCCCTGACGAAGAATGCTCTGAAAACAGCTCCTGTCCTTCAAAAGGGCTTTGCCCTGACAGAGCACTTGCAGTAGGCATCATGCGGTTGCTCTGTGAATTCTTCCACTAGCCTAACTTGATGGTGTCTTACAGATTTACATCACCAATAACAGCAACTTGCTTAACAACACTGCTGCCTCTGTTTCTTTTTTTTTTGACCATGCCTTTCGGCATGCGGGATCTTTGTTTCCCAAACAGGGATCGAACCCATGCGCCCTGCATTAGGAGCGCAGTCTTAACCACAGGACTTCCAGGGAAGTCCCTGCCTCTGTTTCTTTATTTGAAACTTATAACTGACAACTTGTCCCTCCCACCTTCAAAACTGTTTATGATGAATTTTATGAAGTGTTCTGAAGTTTAAGTAGAAGAGTCAGCAAGCAATTATTAACCGTCATTTGTGGGATATACAAAAGAAAAAGATATCGATTTTACTCTTCAGGAATGTGCAGTTTATTTGGGAGGCTAAAATGTATATACAATTGTCCCCAACTTACAATGGTTTGATTTATAGTTTTTTGACTTTACGATGGTGTGAAGGTGATACACACTCAATAGATACTGTAGTTAAAATTTTGAATTTTGATCTCTTCCCAGCCTCGTCACATGTGGTACAATCCTCTCTTGTGCTGCTGGGCAGGTGGGCAGCAGCAGCCCCCAGTCAGCTGCATGATCTGAGGGAAAACAACCAAAACTCTTACAACCTTTCTGGACTCATACAACCCTTCTGTTTTATACTTTTAGTACTTTTAGTTTTAAACTGTTTTATACTGGTGTTAGAAGATTTTGCCCAACCGTAGGCTTATGTAAGTGTTCTGAGCGTGTTTATAGTGGGCAAGGCTAAGCTAGGTCAGTTAGGTGTACTAAATGCATTTTTGACTTAATGTTTTCAACTTGCAATGGGTTTATCATTGTAAGTCAAGGAAGATGTGTACTCAAAAACATTAGCAGAAAATGACTGGCACAATTTGATCAAGAGCTAGGCTTTTTGGTTCTGGCTATAGATGTAATGGAGTTACAGAAAACAGTGGGACTAGCTAACACTTGTTGAGGTTTTATTACTTGTAAAGTTGTGCCCAGTTAACTCCCAAAGTCACCCTGTGAGGTAGGTGCTGTTTTATTGAGGTGAAAGTAGAATCTCTGAGGGGTTAAGTGACCAGCTGGTAAAGAACAGACCCAGAGTTTCAACCCATGTCTCCTGAACTTCAGGATTCCTTGCTCTTGACCGTGGCAGTACTGAGTTTCCTCCATTCAGGGATCCAGGATTCAAGGATCTCCACGTTCGCCTTCCTCACTTCCCAGACATTTGATTTCTGGATTGGGGTCAGAAATATTTTCCTCATTGTCTAGTTGGTTCCTGGCAGAAGGCAGCGACAGGTTGAGAGTGGTTTGTTTAAGGTAACCTTAAGATACAGAATGATTGGTTGTACCACCCCTCTTTGCAAAGCGGCCCATGAAATTAAGCATCAGATGATGTTTATCAGTGACAATGACGAGGCAGCTTTTTTAGGTGAGTGAATTTCTGCACCCTGATGAATCTGTGCTTCATTACCAGCACTGAGAAGTACAGGATGCTTTGGAAGCAAAGGGAAAAGAGAACATGGCAACCTAATTGGTCACTGCCATGAATCTATCCTCAGGGGACAGATAGCACGACCAGAGGTAATAGCTTACACACATATTCTTGAGCTGTGCAATAGATGGAAAAGGGTCCCAGATGGATTGGGCAGGGGCTTAGTTCCGGGATTATGAGACAGTGGGTAATTATTGAGTGGCAGGGCCTCAGCCCTGATTAGTATCTGCAAGCTTGTTCCCCTCCTTCAGAGGAAAGCATTGATAAAGATAAACCATGCTGCTCCATGTCCTTCCTGCAGCACAAAACAACACATTTCAATCTAACAGGATCAGGTCTCCACTTTGATCACAATCTGTTACCTAGATGTCTTTGCAAATTAATCAGTCCTGCTTGTTTAGCTCCAGTCAGTTTGTACTGCTAAATTAATAAATGTACCAGGAGTAACAGAACACATAATTAAATTCTACAGCTAAATCTCCACATAATAATTTTGACCTTAGTCTGGGGCCTCCGCATTCTAGCCAGTAGAATGCAGAACAAGTACAACCTTCCCTGGGTGGTTTATACTAACAACCCACCCTACAGGTAGACCCCATGACTCTGAAAATCAGAGAAGTCCTACCAGAAAAATGCAGAAAACAAACAAAAAATCATGTGTTGGGCTTCAAGGCAGAAAAGGCAGGTACACTAAGCCATTGGGCTTCTGGGCTGTCTTTAAAAATGAAAGAACCCTTTGGGCAGAATTACACAAACTTTCTTATTTCAAAGACAAAGGATATATGTTTGTCAGATGCAATGCCCTGCGAGCCTGAAAATAGGCATCTCACTAACAGGCTTGGAGCTCTTCTGGAGAAAAGCTGGAAGTTTGCTGTGGACTCTTTCATAACGCTCTGATGTAACATGTTTGCTTTACTTGAAGGTCATCAAACTGATAACCCAGCTTGTGTACTTTGACACTGAGGCAGATTTAAAGCTCATACAACATCTTGGGGCTGAGGTTTCCTGTATGTCTTAAAAGTTTTTTGGAGTGTTTTTCATTGGATACCTATTAGGAATGTGAAAATGTTTGTCACTTTTTTAAATGTAAAAACTCATGTGTACGATAAAAAAAAAGAAAAATAGGATCTCTTTAGCCTCTCCCACTTCCAAGTTATATAACCTACTGGCTATCATGCTCTTGTGTACTTTTAAAAGCTGGTCATCTTAAGGTTGGTCCAACGTATGTAGAGAAAATTATTTGATACTCAGCTAAGGTGAATTGCTGCATTTGGTTTGAGTTCCAGATCTTGGGTGACATTTTGCTGTCTTCATTTAAAGTCTAGTGTGCTGGCTAGATGCTGGCATCATTTCCTTGATTTCCAGAAACAATGGAGTCCGGGCAAGACAGTATCTGTTGCAAGAATGCTGAGCTGGGAACTGGGAAATGTGAGTTCATGATTAGACGCTACCACCACTGACTAATGACCTGGGCAGGGCACTTGACCTCTGTGGGGCTCAATTTTCTCATCTGAAAAATAAGGGGGTTGGACTAGATAATCTCCAAGAGACAAATTCTATGTGTCTGTGATTCCACTCACACAGAGTCAAATGGGAATTAAGGCAATTATGGGGATAATACAAACTGAAGTGATGCTTTTTTTCCCTTTCCATGATTGGGGTATTTCAGACAAAACTGGTTGTTGAGTTTAGTTTTTAACCTGAATTATATAGATAATTGCCTTAGTTCTGCCATTTAATTGTGTGTCTGTCAGCATAGGCTTGATGTTTCTACCAGATAACCAGTGATTAAAGTATTTGGTTAAATATTCAGCAATGTGGAATTTTCATTCAGCTCTACTAAAAAAAAAGGGGGTTGAGAGGGTGTGTGTGTGTATGTGTGTGTGTAGCCCAGGGGGTAAGGAAGGGATTATGCATAATTTGAAAGTGTGTAATATTTGGGTCACCAATGTTTTACCTAAAATGAATTGATTTCATTTAAAAAATAAGTTGGACTTGTCACAAAAGATCTCCAACATAAATTAAACATGAGGAATGCAGCTGTGCAGTAAGATGTTAAAATACAGATGGTTTCTGGAAAAAAAAAATGAGAAAGGCTTAAAGGAAAGGTTTTAACCTGAAATTAATTCAAGTATTATTTGCTTAAATATTCTGGTATGCATTTGTGTAAATGCACCATCTATTTTTATAAAAATGACTTTATTTTGGCAGTCTGAGTTATAGATTAGAAATGTCTGGTGGAGGGAGGAAGGACTAGTTTATATGCCTTCTAGCTTTCATCTGCAAAGGTTGAGGGATTAAAACAATTAACTCCATTTTTATAATAAAATAATTCATTGCTACTTGCATAAATAGATCATATTGTGGTTCTCCTTTAAACCTTTTCTAAAAGCACCATCAATATCATTTAATATGTGGAATTCCCTGAGGATAACCTATTAAAGTATCCGTCTGTCACCCATGTGAATAACAAATGAATTAATTATGACTGGTGCAATTACAAGGAATAGTTAATGAAGCCATAATGACCAGACTCTGGTGGTTAATTTTCAAAGCACAGTGAGAGCAAAATGTGGCAAATATGTTCCCAAAGAAAACAATCAGCTTTGTGGACTCACCTTGCAGTCCCCGTCTTGGAGTGTGCTGTGAAACAGGGCTTAGGGAGAATGCTCACTATTCAGATGGAGCCCTTCCTGTAGTCCACAACCAGCTCCTGGCAGGACATAACCAAACTGGCAGCACCAACTACTCAATTCAGTTGATCAGTATCTTACTTTAAGGACGTAGCTAGAGGCAAGGATGTTGGAAACAAGAAGTTTCAACAATGATAAGGTTTTTATTGAATCTGTTCCTTTAAATTCCACCAGTTCTGGCAATAATCTAGAGCAGTTTACAAAAATACACAGACTTAAGCAAGATAAACACAGGTGAGAAAATTGAGGTAAAGAAGATGTCTGGCTATTTGCCTAGAAATTCACCTTCTTAAATACACACAGAGAATAGGCTTTTATTTTTTAAATTTTTATTTATTTACTTTTGGCTGTGCTGAGTCTTCATTACTTCGTGCAGGCTTTCTCTAGTTGCAGTGAGTTAGGGCTATTCTTCATTGTGGTGCATGGGCTTCTTACTGTGGTGGCTTCTCTTGTTATGGAATACAGACTCGAGACACATGGGTTTCATTAGTTTCAGCTTTCAGGCTCAGTAACTGTAGCTCACAGGCTTAGTTGCCCCAAAGCATGTGGAATGTTCTGGACCAGAGGTTGAACCCGTGTCCCCTGCATTGGCAGGTGGATTCTTATGCACTGTACTACCAGGGAAGTCCCACAGTAGGCTTTCAAAGACATATTTCTTAAGTTCTAGTATGCAAAACTATATTGCCATGTTATTAGCAATTAAGAGGCCTATTTGTTAGTTTTTTTTAAATATTAGGCCAGGGAGCTTGAGCCTTACCACACTGAGGAAGCGCCTGGCTAGATCCACTAGGGGTTCGTGCCAAGCCCCTTCCTGAGGTCACTCTCTTCCTGATCAGAGCAAGGACTGGACAACAGTCAAGGAAGAAGGGAAGGTCATGATAGCAATTTCCCCTTGCAGAAACCCAGAGGATCAGGTTCTAATATCACCACCCCCTTTCATCTCTAAGAATGTATTTATTCACCTCTGTGAATGGGAATTAGCTAGTATCTGTCAAAATAACAACCAGCAGGCTCCAAAGTACACAGAGGACTAAGTACTTACTACCTAGAGTATTTTGATAGTGGTTTATCTATATAATCTCATTCATATTTTTTTCTAAGGTTTAAAGCCCATGTCAAGTTGTATCATAGTGGTCTATCTCTGATTGGCTCACTATTTTTTAAGGTCAAGAGGCATTCCAATAGGAAACTCTCTTCAAAAATATCTGTGAGCGCCGCCTCAGAGGAGAAAGTTCTTTCTTTTTCTGAAAGTTCTTTCAGTCTTATGAAAATATTGCTGACCTACTACTGGCTGCCAAGCACTTGACTATGTCCTGGGAATGCAGAGATAAACTGACAAAATACCTATCCTCATGAAACTTGTAATAGAGTGGCTTGCCAGACAAGGAAGCAGACAGTCATACATGTGTAGCATGCTCTATACGGGGATTGGCAAGGGGCTAGGGAAGCCCCAAAGGAAGGGTACCTTGTCTTGGCTGGGGCTAAGCAGTGTGTTCAGAGAAGACTTCCTGGAAGAAGCTGACTTTTAGGCCAAGATAAAAAGGGTGAGGGAAAGCTGAAAAGGTATGTATGGAAAGTGAGGGCTTAAGTTTAGGGAATAGCAAGGACAAAATCCTGGGGTTTTACAGAATAAAGGTAACTAACATGTATTGAGTGCTTACTCTGTATGGCACTCTTCTAAGCACTATATATGCATACATTTCTCCCTTCATAATAGCTCGATGAAGCATAGCATTCTCATTTTGTAAGTGGGAGAACTTAGCTATAGAAAGTTTAAGACACATGTCCAGGGTGTCATTGAGCCAGTATTGGAAGATCTAGGATCTATCTATCCCAGAGTCATCATGTTTAATGACAAAAGCTGCACTGAATTCTTATACTGCTTTAGGGTATTGAAGTGGTCAGTGCGGTTGGAGTGTGGCAGAGCGAGAATGATGCTGCTGCAGAAGTTAGCAGAGGTCCAATCATAAAGGTTCTTTTAGAAGCAGAGCCCCTTTCCCCTGAGCACCTGAAAATAAACACGAGTAGAAAGATGGGGGACGACAGTCCTGTGTGGCTTTGGATACTGTTTGTAGGAGCTGACTTTTTTTTTTTAATTCCCTTTTTCAGCTTGTCTGCACTGAATACAAGAAAGCGTAACCTGTTATAAATTAAGTAAAATATGACTTACTGGACTTTATCAGTAAAGTACAATCAGTTCAGTTCAGTCACTCAGTCGTATTCGACTCTTTGAGACCCCGTGGACTGCAGTACCCCAGGCTTCCCTGTCCATCACCAACTCCCAGAGCTTACTCAAACTCATGACCATCGAGTCGGTAATGCCATCCTACCATCTCATCCTCTGTCATCCCCTTCTCCTCCCACCTTCAATCTTTCCCAGCATCAGGGTCTTTTCAAATGAGTCAGTTCTTCACGTCAGGTGGCCGAAGTATTGGAGCTTCAGCTTCAGCATCAGTCCTTCCAATGAATATTCAGGACTGATTTCCTTTAGGATTGAACTGGTTTGATCTCCTTGCTGTCCAAGGGACTCTCAAGAGTCTTCTCCAGCACCACAGTTCAAAAGCATCAATTCTTTGGCGCTCAGCTTTCTTTATAGTCCAACTCTCACTTCCATAATGACTACTGGAAAAACCAAAACTTTGACTAGACGGACCTTTGTTGGTAAAGTAATGTCTCTGCTTTTTAATAATGATCATAACAGTAACAGTAATAACCAGCTGACATCTCCCGTGATGGCCTTGCAGAATTTTCTCATCCCGGGCTTCTCAATGGCTAGAACATTCTAAGTTCTGTCTGTGACCTCAGTAGGTTAGGCATCAATTCAGAAGGCCTCTCAGAAGTTGTTTGCTTCCAAGACCACAGATAGGAAACCCTGTCCTCACTGTTGTAGGAGAGGTAGGGATCCAAGACACACAGAAATATAAAAACAGAACCCCCTGCTCCTCAGCAACTCGGATCTCATTTCATAAAAGAATGAGGGTATCGGGACTTCCCTAGTGGTCCAGTGGCAAAGACTCTGAGCTCCCAATGCAGGGGGCCTGGGTTTGATTCCTGGTCAGGGAACGAGATCCCACATGCCACAAATAAGATCCTTTATGCTGCAATGAAGACCCAGCACAGCCAAAAATAACAAATAACTAATTAAAAGGGTATAATAAAGCTGGAAGAAAATGACAAGGGTACTTCTTCATGTTTCAGAAATAAGCATGAAAAGGGGGAGAATCTAATAAAAGGTGTGACAAGAAATGTATGGATATGAACACGATGAGAATATACTCAACTTTAGTATTTCTCTAAGAACGAAAAAACTATGCTTTAAAGAAAGAAGTAAGAATTCAGGTTAAACTTTTGTTGAGAGTGTTATTCTACCTTTTATAACCTGGGATTAATGTCTTATCTGTATAACAGCCAAATCTAAACTCAGGGATCTTTAGAGACCCCATCTCTAAGATCCCCATTCACAGAGCACAAATGGCAAGGGCAAAGAACTGGTTAAAAAAGAAGCAGCCTTGTTGTCACTTACAATTAAGTTAAGGAGACAAAGCAGGAAGCTTAAATGATGACAAAGACAGTGGCCACCGTTTACGGAGAGATCACTGTGCACCAGGCACAGCACCAAGCAATCAGTGTGAATGATTTCACTTCATTCTATGTGTTAGGACTAGTCCATCCTACAGACAAGGGATTAGGGGTTGGGGAGATGAAGTAATTTGCTTGAGGTTACATAAACTAGTAAATGTGGCCCTGGCATCTGAATCTAGCCTGTTTCATTCTAAGGCCATAGGAAATAGTGTTCAACATAAACAAGTACAGTGGGGCTACCTAAAATAAAATTTAAACTAACTTCATTAAACTCACATAGAGAAAAAAGAGAGTGATTTATGACATGGTTTTGAAGGCAAGAGAGATGTGAAAGTAAACTTAATTTCTACTTTAAATACACTCTTTTAGTATTTGGTTCTCATCAATTAGATCAAACGTTAAGGTCTGGTTTTCGAGATGTATGTCTGATCCTAGGCACATTAAATTCATCTCTGTGTCTGTCTTATTTTTAATTTTTTTGAAGAATTAAGAAATTACAATGTTGTTTTACTGTGAGGCACTGTTTCACCAGTTTTGAACACCTTGTCAATCCTATACGTGAAACCACTTCAGAAATGCAATATAGTATCTCTCCACAGTAAAACCATAAAAACTGAATATAGTGCATTATAGCATGTAGACCAACTGAACTTTGGTGCCCAGAGTGAAAGCATTTAGAATATACAAAATGACCATTTGAACACTTTATTTTTTGTGTTTGTGTTTTAAGCTAATTGCACAGAATGCAAAACTCAAAAGGTATTAAAAAGGCATATGGCAATGTATTCCCCCTACACTTGTGCCCCAGCTACCCAATTCCTCTCACCAAAGCCAAACACTATTCAGATTGTTTGTTTATCATTCCAGGGACATTTTATTCAAACTTATTTGTATATCTTTGTGTAATCTATCACCCTCATTTAAGAAATGAGGTAGCATACACTATTCTCCTTTTTTTTCTAAATTAGCAGCATACTTTGGTAGATCACTTTGTATTGGTATATAAAAAGTTTTCTCACTTTTTACGGCTGTACCAATAATTCATGTAACCTCTTTCCTATGATATACTGAAATGATTCTGTAACCAAACTAATATGTTTGTAGGAAAAATTCCTAGAAGTGGGATTGCTGGGTCAAAGTGTAAGGGCATTTGTAAACTTTTTAGTTAGCCCCAGATTGCTTTCCAAAGAGGCTGCACTAATTTAACTGCCCCCAGCAGTCCATGGTGGTCCCAGTTCCCCATCTTCTCAGTAACATAGCACCATGCTCTGGGTCTTGGTTTCTATGCTCAGGCTCTTTAGTGGTGGGATCTTAGTTCCCCAATCAGGGATTGAACCCTCTTTAGTGGTGGGATCTTAGTTCCCCAGCAAGGGCTTGAATCCTTGTCTCCTGCACTGCAAGGTGGATTCTCAACCACTGGACCTCCAGTGAAGTCCCACACCATGCATTTTTGATCTGTGCTAATCTGATAGGTGAAGACACACACCTCAGTATCGTTTCCCCTTGCATTTTTCTTCCTGTGAGTGATCTTGAGCCAGAGATGACAATTTACCATGACTTCCCCCTTCTTGGTGTCTCTTGTGATGCGAAGCACATAGTCAGGATGGCTGATTGCACACTGTTTGAAGGATTATCGAGGGAAAGATTTAGGCATACTAACACAGTCTGAATTGTCAGGCCTTAAAAAAAAGAGAAAAAAATCAAAAGCAAAACTCGTCGTTCACTGAAGGAAATATACAAATTAACAGCAGAGAAAGTAATTTGCAAAAGGTGAGGCTTCAAATTGTCAAAATTATGTTTCCCTGCTTTGCTCTTCAGATATTTCTAGATTGAGGGAAAGCCCTTCAAAGAGCGCAGGTTCCATCGGGAGAGGCTTGAGGATTAGCAGCCAGGCTGCCACCCTTAGACAAATCTTTGACAAATTCCTGCCTGGAGGATCCTGGGAAAAGACCTCACTTTCCTTCAAAAGGGTCTCAGGATCACTTTAAAGTCGGTAGTAAATCCCAATTGCTCCTAATTAGGCCTCTGTTTGGTTAATTGCTCTGGGAACTCCCTGGGAGACGGTAGAAAGCCCCGGACCTGCAGTGGCTCAGCTCTAAGTGTGTGCGACAGCCCCCGTTGAGAGCAGGACTCAGGAGCTGCACGGATAGAGGCCGATGTAGGGAATGGTAAATGTAAGAGCAGCATGTCCTGCTTCCTCCTTCCTGAAAAAAGAATCAGGAAAAGCTTGCCTTCTGCAAGACTATTTCCGTAAAACAGTCTTTGCAAAGCCCTGGAGGTTACTGGACTCACAGGTGCTGAAGAGACCAAAAGTGCCCACCCTTAAAAAAAAAGTCTGAATATGAGATTTCTCCACTTCCCATTTCATCCATGCTGCCCTCTAATTTCTAACAAAGGCACTGCTCTGTAATTGTTGAAATAAACTCAAATAGCAGCTTGGCTGGCACACTAGAGTTTCTAAGGCATTTCCATATATGCTCATATACCTTAGCACTTGTGCTCCTACCCTTCCTGGGGGGAGCCAGTATCACTGTTAGTTCCAGTCTATCCAGGAGCACCCAGAAGCTCAGGGAGATTAGGAGACTTGCCCAAGGGACACATGGACACAAAGAGTCAGAACTAAAACTGAAACCCATTTTATCATGTTAGCCCCGTAATACCTTTCTAAGGTCATAGATCTCACGAGTTTAAAATATGTTAATTAATTAATTCCATAAATACATATTAACTTCTACGCTGTGTTAGCACCAGTTAAAGCACTGACGATATAGCACTGAACAAAATACACAGGTCTCATCTGCTGCAGAGCTGACCTTCTTGTGGGTGAGATAAACAATAAAGAAAAAATATGTGTCAGGTGATGATTTATCATGTAATTTTGTTTTCCAAGTCCCTTCTCTTTGGAGTGTGAAAAGAGGAACTTTTTTTATAATTACTCTAGGAAACAGGTATAAAATAGGACTGTCCTGTGCAAAAGTGGACATCTGGCCTCTCTAGCTAAGAAGAAAAGCAAAGCTAATAATGTCACAGTATGGTGACACACAAGCAAGAACCTGGAGACCCAGGTCCTTGGTCTGAACTATTCTTGGAATTCCCCTGTTCCCTCTGGTTATTCATCTCAATTTCTATGGGCCAGTTTTCTCCAACCATGAAATAGTTATCAGTAGTCTGCTACCTGTGTCTGGGGGGAATTCATCTCAGGGGAATTCAAGGAGTTCTGTCTATCAAGTACACTTTTTCTATAGAGGAATGATACACAGTCTGGAAAACTCAATTCCACACCTGTCTCTTTGAGAAAGGAGCTATGTGTCACTGTGGTGCGTTTATTCTTTCCATCCTTCACACTTCTATCCATTTACTACGTGCTCTCAAGAGGAATGTGCTTCCTCATTTTTGTAGAATGGAAATAACAGTACCTCCTCCACCTGCCTTGTCATTTACTAGGGGTGTAAATCACAGCACCTGAAACTGAAGGATCCTGCAAGATATTTGATCCAGATTGGACTCTGGGGGCAGTGTGGAGGACTTAAAATAGCATTCCTTGAATTTTACAAATGAGGTCAGAGGCCCAAGGTCACACAGCCTGTGGGAGGGAGAGGGTACACACCTCTGGTTGTCAGTGTTGAGCTCTGTCAGCTACTCCATGCAGCTTTCAAACTGGGGTGCAGTTAGAAAAATGTGGTCACGAGTGAGGAAGATCTCTCAAATGCACTCCCAGAGCTGACAGTTGCTTTGCCTTTCCAAATTAGAAAAGACTGATACAGTTGTCAAACGTTACGTGTAAAAATCTTTAATAATCGGGGAAGATGTTTTTGTCCCCTTTGTTTTGTCCACTGCTTGCCTCTTTTTTTAAACATGGAAATTCCACACGTTCCATCTTCTGATGCCTCTACCTAATAGCTACCTCAGTTCCAAAGGCACCTGGATTCCCACAAAGTAAATGCAAAAGCAGAAAGGCATTTTCACAGCAGGAAAGGGCTACATGCAAATGAACATGTGCCAAGGAGGTGAGTCCTGGAGCATGTGAGTGTGTCCGTGGTCTGCCCTCCAGGTTGAGGGCAAGCTGGCTGACCCAGCCTTCCCCTGAGGTCCCATTTACCCAACAGGTTGATATTTTTCTCAGTTATTGGGAGGCGATAATGTGTTCCACATATGAAATTCATATCATTTGTGTTTGGCCTCCTTTGCCCTGCTAAGGGTTGCGAGGGGCACCATTTTAAAATTAATTTACTGGGTGTTCTGTCTATCTGTGAGGAACAGGAGGGAGCAAGCTTGGTCCGAGTATTTATCAGACACATGCCGCCCATCTGCCAGCTAGGTCGAGGAGGATTTGCCGTTAATCCTGCAGACCCATCTGTAGGGGGTTCAAAATGCTGACCAGGAAGCTAGACAAGATGAGGTTTATTTAATTAGAAAAATGGCTCTGGAGGTTACTGGAAATCACTCTGAACACGGAAGGGCTTTCGATGGTGTCACTCCTGCAGGGGTGGGCCGGGGCTCAATGTGGGGAGAGTGCTGAGACGGTTTTGTGTTGGGCCTGGGGGGTTTTGTTTTGATTTTAAGGTTGTGTGGCCCGGACAGGGAAGAAAGTTTCCTCCCCAGGGATGGCTGAGCCAGGGTCAGCCTCAGTTTGGATGATGCCACAGGAGGTTCAGGTGTGGGACCCAGTACTGAGCCACGAAGACCAGCATTTGCTTTGCAAGTCTGGGTGCAGACTGACAAAGACAAGGAGCTGGGTGAGGCCGGTGCAGGACAAGGTGGCAGCTGAATTCCTGGCACTTAGGCCGATCTGCTAGAGGCTGGAAGCAGCTTGGGGCAAAAACTGTTACCTACTCTTTAGTTCTCCAAATGTGCTGGAAGATTCTTGTAACTGGGGCTTATTGCCATTTGAGATCCATTTTTGGATGGAAGGGAAACAACAAAATTGCATTTAAATTTTCCCCGACGGACAAAATGACATCCGTTCAAAACAAAATAACCAGCAATCGCACGTTTCCTTTTTAGTATGAAAATATTATTAGCATAATTGGTTTCTGCAGGGCTGCCATTTGGGACAACTGGGCAGGGGAAATTGTGTGCCTTCCCCCAGCTTCTGATTGTTATTTCATGGCAATAGAAAGCATGACAATTTTCATTGAAGTGGGTCGAGATAAGCGGTCCCCTCTCTGCCTAGGGCATTTTGAAATGGTGTTCCTGTTGCTAGCCAGATTCCTGGACACCGGTCTCCCAGGGATCACATTTTTGAGGCTGAGTTTTTTAAGGGTTATCATTCAGAGACCAGGGACCAGAAGCTCACCTTGGAATAGGTGTCCAATTGAAGCAATTGTTTGCTTAAAAGAACAAAGCGTTTATTTTAGGAACTGTCAACCATTCAGAGGAGCATGAAGTTCTGGCCTGCTGTCTGCACACCCTCTGCCTCTCCCTCACACCGGGGAATGCCTGGTTTGAAGCAGCAGGATCACCCCAGGGCATCAGTCTTTCCAATTTACCTTCTACCTTAGAATTTCCCGGAAATCCTTTCTTATTCCACTTTTGAAACTGGCTGATAAGGGATGTGGGGAATCCTGGGAAAGTTAGGAGGCAACCTTGCTCCAGGTATCCAAGTCAGTTCAGTTCAGTCGCTCAGTCATGTCTGACTCTTTGTGACTCCATGGACTGCAGCACGCTAGGCCTCCCTGTCCATCATCAACTCCCAGAGTTTACTCAAACTCATGTCCATTGAGTCGGTGATGCCATCCAACCATCTCATCCTCTGTTGTCCCCTTCTCCTCCCGCCTTCAATCTTTCCCAGCATCAGGGTCTTTTCAAATGAATCAGTTCTTTGCATCAGGTGGCCAAAGTATTGGAGTTTCAGCTTCAGCATCAGTCCTTCCAATGAATATTCAGGACTGATCTCCTTTAGGATGGACTGGTTGGATCTCCTTGGTGTCCAGGGGCTCTCAAGAATCTTCTCCAACACCACAGTTTAAAAGCATCAATTCTGCACTCAGCTTTCTTTATAGCCCAACTCTCACATCCATATATGACTACTGGTATCCAAAGTCAACCACATAAAGATGCCCAGAGCATGACTGAGAGGGAAGAGAGAGGGTTGGGTAGTGCTCACAGGGGAAGGAGTTCCAGAGAGAATTCCTCTTGTAAACAGAGCTATCAGATTCATTCTGCACCATCAGCACTTCAGCATTTTGACAGGGTGGACTAGCCAGTCATTCCAGTGGAAAAATAGCTAGTCAAGTTTTCAGGGTCATGTAAAACACGTGGTCCCTTAATGACTTACACTTCCCATTTCCCACCATTCAACTGGTTCCACCAGAACGTTTTTAAAAGGTGAGGGGGGCAGCAGTACCCAAGGCTCTTTTTGTTGTTGAAAATAAAATTTAATTCTACTGCAAAAGAGTAAAAGAGAAACTTTTCAGTTACAGCCTTTCCGCTTTCTCTATTGAAATATATACTTCATTTCTTATCAGCCCTAGAGGAAGGGATATTATCAATATATTGAATTTTAAAAACAAATGTCCTCATCTGTAATTGTTGATGGCTTATATATTTTAAGTAAGAGCCCAAAAAGCCTTTGAGCAGCTGGTTATAAGATATATGATATTCAGCATCAGGTGAATGCATGTTTGGAAACATTATGGCTTAAATTTAATTTTTTAGGTGAAGTATCTTCTTTCACATAAGTTAAGCAAAGCAATACTTGAATATGTGAATTATTTAGTGTGGGCAGTTTCTTGTAGCAGAGACTGTAGAAGAAGGATTATATTTTTTTCAACGAGAATTTTTCACTAATATTCCTCTCCATAGATTTTTTAAAAAATTGAATATTGAGCAATTCTATGTGTTTCTATCTTCTGGAGTTGTTTTAAAATTTCCCTATGATTGTAATTGTTTTGGAGACTTCACCAGTAAACCGAGTGAACTCAGGCACTTTCCTTAGTGCTGGCTTTAAAGATCATTAAATGATGCTGTTCTTCAAATGCCGAATTAATTTGCCAGCCTTCAAAAATCACAAAAACACCATCTTGCCACCAAAGAATGCTGTCCCTAAAGGAACTTCCTCTTTTGTTTCCAGGTCTACAGGGCTTTACACTCAGTTCTCTTTACCTTATGAAAACCTGGGGCTTTAAGACAATGTGTTCTAATGCACCAGAAGAAAATGGAATTTTCAAGCCAGGACTCCAGGAAGGGAGTCTTCTTCCTCTCTCCAGGGGTCTTGGGGGCCTTGTCTTCTCACTGCAGTGGAGTCTGGCTCTCAGCAACTTGTGCATTGGTAGGAGGGCTCCTCTTGGCTTTATTTCCCTCTGACATTAACTAGTGACCTTGATGGGTACTACAAAGTTTCAGAAGACTGAATTTCGACCAAGAGTGCACTTAACCTGGGCCCACGGTGGGCTTCAGAAGTCCTGTGATCCTCTAAAAATGTTGACACTTGTGCATGCACGCACACGTATGTGTGTTTTTCTTAAAAGAAGGAGCATGGTTTTCATCAGATTCTCACAACAATCTCCCAAAATTAAAACAACGATTATTAGAGCAAGAGGTGTTGCTCTGCATTATCCCCTTGTGCAAGGAACACTTGAGAAAGTTAGGTGTGGCCTTCCCAGTAGAAGCAGCAGACCTTGTTTTATCTCACTTCCAAGACTTTATCACCTAGTGTCTGTATTTCCATATTTGCTTCCAAGTAAGTTCTTTGTCTTCATTATCTTGCCTCCTCTAGGACTTTTTTTTAAAACCAAGATAATAGCTTTGTATTTCCTGTCCTTGACTATTTCTGATTCCTGCTATTGATAACACTCAAATCTTTTATTAACTGATTGATCTTTCACTCATTTAGTCTTTCTTTCCTGAGCTCCCAGAAAGAGCTCTAGAATTAGACTATTAGTAATGGTTACCCATTCCAGTATTCTTGCCTAGAGAATCCTGTGGACAGAGGAGCCTGGCAGGCTGCAGTCCACAGGGTTGCAACATGCACACATTCAAACTTAGATCTGCCACTTGCTGCCTGTGTGGCCTTGGGTAAGTTAACTTTCCTATCTCCTCTGAAAAGCAAAGATGGTAATAGTACCTAGTTTATTGTGAGGTTTTAGTGTAGTCATGCATGAAAGCACTTAATTCAGCACTGGGAATATTGTATGTTATCATAAAGGGGGAAAAAAATCGTTCCAAGAATATTCAAAGACCTGCTGGTGCCAGGCGCTGTGCAGTTTGAAATCAGTGTTGATCCAATAGCAGATTGAGCACTCTGTTCTCCCCGGCTCATGATCTTCCCAGTAAAACCTGTTATCCTCGGCCAGAAGCTAGAAAGTCCATTTGCAACATTTAATTAGCACTTCTTTGCCACTATCCTGGCCACTCCTCCTACCAACAATAGTAGCATAACAACAGTCACAAAAATGGCAGCAAGTATGTATGTAGTGTTACTTCATGCCACATTTGATTCTAAGTACTTTCCACATGACTGGTTTAATCTTCACAATATCCCTTTGAAGTAGGATCTGTTCATTCTCTTTGTTTTATGTATGAGGAAATTGAGACACAGAGAGTGTAAGTAACTTGTCCCAAATCACACAGCTGGCAGTGGCTAAGCCAGGTTTAAATCCTGCAGTATGGCTCCAGAGATGGTGCCCCAAACTGAATTGCACTTAATAATAATCCTAAATAAGAATATTAAACAAGAATGTGCCCCCTCTCTCCTTTCAGCTATACTTCCTTTAAAACCTGTCTCAAAACTTCCTTCCCCCATAAAGCCTTACTTAACGTTATTACTACAACGGTTTTGTAACTCCTCACCCCTGAATTATTTCTCATACAGCCCTAATTTGTCCCCCCAACATGTCATTTGTAAGTGTTCAACTATTTTTCCCTAGCTAGTCTCAAGTTCTTCAAAAGCAAAAATTCCATCATTTGCTTCTCTGGCGACCTTTATGGTGCCTAGTTGAGGACTAGGCACTTGGGGGACAATCCAAACCTCCTTGGTGACATATAGTTATTTGGGGGCTCTATAATTTATTCAGTGAGTGGAGTGTTTCTGAAGCATTTACACTGGCACAGCGTCTCCAGCACTGTGGGAACAGCAGTGGAAAGAGGTAAGCGTGGTGCCTAGGATGCCTGTGACCTGGTAGGAGTTGGGGTTGGGGGCTGGGGTAGAGAAACATGTAAACAGCTCTGGACAAGGGCTAAGAGAAGGGCACTGTTTGAGGATGGTATACATAGAAGGGGATTTGACTTAGTCGAGGCAGTCAGGGAAGGCTTCCTGGAGGAAGAGAGGCTTCAGCTGTGACCTGAAGGATGAGCAGCCCTTACCCACGTAAAAAAGCAGTGGGGAGCACTGGCAGTAAAGGCTCTATGGGAGGAGGGAGAAGCTGATGAGGAATGGGGATGTTAGCGGGTGCCCGGGGGAACCATGTGAAATGAGGTAGCAGCGGCCAGCCCGATTGTGCAGGGTCTATTGACCATGTCAGACTTTGAGTTCATCCAAAGAGGAGCAGGAACTATTGAAGGAAGGGGCAGATGATAGTAGCTTGGACAAGATGGTGTTATTGAAAGGAAAGAACTGGGTTTATTTGGTGCATGGGTGCCAAGTTGCTTCAGTTCAGTCGCTCAGTCGTGTCCGACTCTTTGCAACCCCATGAATCGCAGCACACCAGACCTCCCTGTCCATCACCAATTCCCCGAGTTTACCCAAACCCATGTCCTTCGAGTCAGTGATGCCATCCAACCATCTCATCTTCTGTCGTCCCCTTCTCCTCCTGCCCCCAATCCCTTCCAGCATTAGGGTCTTTTCCAATGAGTCAACTCTTCGCATGAGGTGGCCAAAGTATTGGAGTTTCAGCTTCAACATCAGTCCTTCCAATGAACACCCAGGACTGATCTCCTTTAGGATGGACTGGTTGGATCTCCTTGCAGTCCAAGGGACCCTCAAGAGTCTTCTCCAACACCACAGTTCAAAAGCATCAATTCTGCGGTGCTCAGCTTTCTTAACCGTCCAACTCTCACATCCATACATGACCACTGGAAAAACCATAGCCTTGACTAGACGGACTTTTGTTGGCAAAGTAATGTCTCTGCTTTTAAATATGCTATCTAGGTTGGCCATAACCTTCCTTCCAAGGAGTAAGCGTCTTTTAATTTCATGGCTGCAATCACCATCAGCAGTGATTTTGGAGCCCCAAAAAATAAAGTCTGACACTGTTTCCACTGTTTCCCCATCTATTTGCCATGAAGTGATGGGACAAGATGCCATGATCTTAGTTTTCTGAATGTTGAGCTTTAAGCCAACTTTTTCACTCTCCTCCTTCACTTTCATCAAGTGGCTCTTTAGTTCTTCTTCACTTTCTGCCACAAGGGTGGTGTCATCTGCATATCTGAGGTTATTGATATTTCTCCCGGCAATCTTGATTCCAGCTTATGTTTCTTCCAGCCCAGCATTTCTCATGATGTACTCTGCATATAAGTTAAATAAGCAGGGTGACAATATACAGCCTTGATGTACTCCTTTTCCTATTTGGAACCAGTCTGTTGTTCCATGTCCAGTTCTAACTGTTGCTTCCTGACCTGCATGCAAGTTGCTTCAGTAGTGTCCAACTCTATGCGACCCTATGGACTTCCTGGCTGCTAGGCTCCTCTGTCCATGGGGATTCTCCAGGCAAGAACACTGGAGTGTGTTGCCATGTCCTACTCCAGGGCATCTTCCCTACTCAGGGATTGAACCCATGTCTCTTACATTTCCCTGCATTTGCAGGTGGGTTCTTTACCACACTGGTGGCTCAGCTGGGAAAGAATTTGCCTGCAATGTGAGAGACCTGGGTTTGATCCCTGGGCTGGGAAGATCCCCTGGAGAAGGGAAAAGCTACCCACTCTGGTATTCTGGCCTGGAGAATTCCTTGGACTGTATAGCCCATGGGGTCTCAAAGAGTCAGACATGACTGAGTGACTTTCACTTCTTTATCACTAGCGCCACCTGGGAAGCCCATTTGGTGGATATTTAGAGGTAAAATGGACAAGAATATGGAGATTTTATAGGGAATTGGGAAGAGTCATTTAAAATTTTTTTAAATTATTTTTCTATTAGTTAATTTATTTTTGGCTGTGCTGGGTATTTATTCCTGTGCATGGGCTTTCTCTAGTTGCAATGGGTAGGGGACTACTCTCTCATTGTGGTGCCCAGGCTTCTCATTGTGGTGCCTTCTCTTATTGCAGAATGGGAGCTCTTGGTGCACAGGCTGAGCAGTTGTGGCGCATGAATTTAGTTGCCCTGAGGCATGGGATCTTAGTTCCCAGACGAGGGATCAAACCCGTATCCCCAACACTAGCATGCAGATTCTTAACCACTAGACCATCAGGGAATCCCAGGGGAAGAACTGTTTTTTTCCGAACATTTTCATGTTCCTGGCACTGTTCTAAGTACTTTACTGGTCATGATTCATTTAATGCACATAACAATCCTATTGCAATAAACGTATTGTCCCCAATTTATAGATATGAAAACAAAGGCATAGCCAGTAAATAACAGAGCTGGGAGTTGCGCCAGGCATTTGGGGTCCAAGCCCTTACTTCATGGTACCCTGACTGCTAGCCTGGAGTGCCTTCCAGGGCTTGCTGGCTCACAAATGGGTTGTGAGTCCTTTCAGTGAGATGGAAAAAGCAGTAGAGTGCCTGCTGCAGGAGGTGGAAAGGAAAACCAGGTGGACAGATTTGAACATGTTGAATTTGAGTTCAAATATATTATGAAAACCAAATTCATCTGACAGTCATGCTCAGCCTTTCTCATCTCCTTAGGTAGGTCTTTGCTCAGATGTTACCTTCTCAAGGTTTACCCTGACTATTCGGTTTATAACTATATTCTGCCCTGTCTGCTTACTCCTGTGCCCCCACCTATCTTATCCTTGTTTTCTCTCCCCGCAAGCCTTATCACCTCTAATGTATTACATATTTTATTTATTTATCAAGTGTATTATCATTGTCTGTCTCTCCTTTGAGAGTGTAAGTGACTCCAGGGCAGAAATCTTTGTTTTGTTCACTGATGTAGCACAAGGACCACATGCTGGACACTAACAACTGTTCATTGGATGAATAAAAATTATTTTCAGCAAGACTGTTTATAGACTTCCAAATTTGTCTAGAAGACTAGAATTCGTACGTACATGTCAAGATCATGCTAATGATTAACTAGAATAACTCCATGAACAACTTTAACTGATTTATATGTAGTGGCCACTATTAAATTAGTTGATTTGATCTATTTTGATGCTTTGCCTTTTAGTTTTATAAGGGACAGCTACTGCTTTGTGATAGGTGGTATTTGTTGAGTTTGTTAAGATGAAAAATTATGCTTGTTTTTTCTCTTTTGCTTCCTATTTTTCTTTGAAGTGAAGTTGCTCAGTTGTGTCCGACTCTTTGCAACCCTGTGGACTGTAGCCTACCAGGCTCCTCCGTCCATGGGATTCTCCAGGCAAGAGTACTGGAGTGGGTTGCCATTTCCTCCTCCAGGGGATCTTCCCGACCCAGGGATTGAACCCGGGTCTCCCGCATTGTAGGCAGACCCTTTAACCTCTGAGCCACCAGGGAATAAAATATATTGATGTGCTAACATCCTTGATATATTCAGCTAAATACATGAGGCATATCTGGGTCAGTGGTATGTTTCTTTAATGCCCTCATGCTGCTGCTGTATCATGTCTGACTCTTTGTGACCCCATGGACTGTAGCCCTCCAGGCTCCTCTGTCTATGGGATTTTCCAGTCAAGAATACTGGAGTGGGTTGACATTTCCTAATCCACGGGATCTTTCCAACCTAGGGATCAAACTCACATGTCCTGCATCTCCTGCCTTGGCAGGCAGATTCTTTACCACTGAGCCACCTGGGAATCCTTCATACCTAGTGGCTAAATCACTTAGCTCTCAGATCAACTACTACGCTCAAATGTCATCATGATTCACGCTTACTGGAGATTTCTGTCATGAACTGACAGAATTCAATACCAGCCAGAGAATTTTAGCAGGATAGCAAAAAGACACGTTCATTATCCATTTTTCTAGATCCTCCAAGATCTCTCACTTTGTTAAGAAAAATCAGGAGAAAGCAAAATATTAGCACTACATTATCCCAGCTGCCACTCCCTCCCCTCAAAGCCATAATTTAGCTTTCTCACCACAGCAGATAGAGGCGAGTGTAAGAGTCCTCTCTGAATATTTAAAGCCATAGTAGAAAACACTATCCTGTTATCCAAGAAACCACATCATAAATTTCTCCTGGAGAAAAGAATTTTTCTTTAGTCAGGTGTACATGTGCATGTGTGTGTGTGCACACGCATGAGTGTAGTTAGTGAGGAAGGGCACCACATAACTCAACATAGCTTCCTCCTTGCCTTAGTTACTCAGAGACAGAAAGCCAAAATCAATCTTCTGCAGCGCTACCTAACTTCTCTCAGAGAGTTTTTGGAAGACCTGCTTCCCAGCCTCCCCAGATGGTCTTTCTTCTGTTTCTACCTTTAATTGTCCTGTTTGATGTGATTTTTCACCTTGTAAGTCAGCTGAGCTCCTTTTTGGAAGATGCAAGATACAATCTGAATTGCCATCAGTTCCTTTGGTCTAGGCTCACATTTCTTGGGTGGGAATTTGAGAATCTCTGGAGGTAATAATAACCGTAAAGTTGGACTTTCATTTCCTGGCTCTGGAAAGTAAGGTGCTAAACTTTCAATTCTCCGAAATGTTCTGCACATAAATTTCTGTTCTCGGTGAAGTGGCACATTCAGGATCCTGACTGCAGACTGCCAGATTCTGAAGCCTGTATATCTTAAGATAGGACACCAGGGGAGAAAGAAGCTCCATCCCTGTTTTCCCAGCTGTACTGACTCAAGAAGGGGAGAGTCTCAGGCTCTGGGCCTTGCTGGACCCTTCAGAGGATCTTCCTCTTACCCCCAGCAACTATGGCTCACCACCCAGTGCCCAAGAGTAGATGAGGTGACACAAGCTCCAAGTCAAGGGCTTGACAGGACATCCTCCACTGGACTCCTACTCTCAGCCTTCCCCACCATGTCCCTACAAAAGGAAATGAAAAACAGCCCTCCTTCGGTTAGAGGTAAAAAGACTTCCCCAATGACGATGAGCCCAAAGACTCAGGGAGTAGCATGGGGATTCTCCCCATTGTCTCTCTTGCTTTGCTGGATCCTGGGGAAGGTGACAGTCACAAATGGCTCTTGGGAGGAAGGGCTGGGTTTCACTTTGAGATCTCTATCCCCCATCTCCAGATGCTCTCCTAGTCCTGTGTGAATTACAAAAAGCAGATTTCCAGTAGAACAGGCCCTGGTACTGTCTTCCATCCACCTCCTGCCCGGAACTTCCTCTCCCTCAATCATCCCATCTCCCAACTTGGTTTGAATTTTCCCTTCGCTGGATTTTAAATCTCAAGCTCCAGCACCCTCCACCCCCACCCCAACCTCCCTTCATTTTTCGGTTGCTCTTTTCATTCCCCTAAATTGCATGGTAGCATGTCAAGCCTTGCATCCCATACTTCAGCTATTAAGTTGTTGGCTAATATTACACAGTGGATTTTGATTCGGATCAGTTAGAGCTAATAGCAATTTTCAGTAAAATATTAACCAAACACACACAAAAGTCGCTCGTGTGGCTCCATCCTCTCCTTCAATAGGATTAATCGAGTTAGCTATTTACTCTTTCCACCACTCCAGTGTTTTCCCACCTTCCACTCCAAACAAGAAAATGACACTAAATTCATTTAATACAAATTTATATTATTGTCTGAGGCATTTTAAGCAATGCTTAATTTAATTTCCTTGTTTGGAGTGTGGTATTGGAGAACAGGACCACAGAGTAATGTAAAAATGGGATTCATGTATCCACCAGGCACCCAGCTATATTCTCCAGTGAGTCACAAGAGCTCTGTTTACATTCAATTGCAATTCAAATGTGCCAAATCACCTCTCTGTCCTGCCGTAAAAAGAGAAGTCAGCCTCTGAAAGCAGATCATTCCACCCCAGGCTGACAAACCCTGAGGGTTTGACCTTCAGGATGTGGTACAAGTCCTCTTATTTGATTAGAATTCTGACAGGTCAAACAGGTTGATTGTTCATATTCTCTTGGCCTAGTAATCAGCATGCTAGAATTCTAGACCTTTCTGCCTGGGTAGATGGAAATAACCTTTTTTGAGCGTCTATAATGTGCTAGGCATTAAAAAAAAAAAGACTAACAGTATTTCATTTTTAAGCTCCTTAAAAATCCTGTAGGTAAATAGGGGTAAAATCCCTATTTTATGTTTAAAAACAATGAGAAGCAGAGAGGATGTGTAATTTGTCCAAGACCACATAGCCAGTAAGTGTGCATACAACTGTGTGCCCCTCAGTGCTGGCACTTTGCATGGATCTTCAGGTCTAAGTGCAAAGGATCACTCCAGTGTGGGCCAGAGTTTCTTAAGGAGTCAAGAATGGTGAGCTTCAGCCAGGCCACAGAGTCCCTGAACTGGTATGCAAAATTGGTATGTATGTACATCTTTTTAAGGAGGGGGTTCATAGCTGTCTTCAGTTCTGAAAAGTCTCCCTGATTTTAAAAAATAATAAGCCCTACTACCCTGAACTTTCCATGAGGACTAGTGGGTGAGGACTTTGGTGCACTCAATACACATGATCCTCATTCTGCACTTGGACTTGGCCAGATACTTGAGTAATAATAAATAATAGGGTAACAACTATGATTTGTTGAGGACCTACTAGGTGCCAGCTCTGCTGAGTGCTCTCTCATAGATTGGCTGTGGCAAAGGTCAGGGAAGGTCTCTGGCGTTCTTTTTAGAGCCCTTGGTCCCGCCTGGTAGTAATAAGAACAGAGAATGTAGCAAGTGTTCCTGGCCCCTTGACTGGAATAACGCTATCCAAACGGGGCAGGGAGAAAAGGAAAGACTGACGTGAGAGCCAGCAAGCTGGACTTGTGGCTTCTTTTCTGCCATCAACTCCAAATGGCTTTAAGTAGAATACTCTTGTTACTCTCATATACCTATCTCTAAAATAAAAATACCTAGCTCCCATTCCCCCTCTTAGTAAACCAACAAAACAAAACACAAGACAAACTTGAAAAATATTTGGGTATTACTTAAGATTATGAAATTAGCTCCCAGTCATCTAACACAGCTCTGTTCATCTCACTGACATCTTAGAATACTTGTTTCCAAACATGCTGTGGGGATAAAATAATGAAGGCATAACACCCGGCCTCTAGGAGGTTAAAATGTAGTATGTACAGACAAGCAGGTATAGAAAATAGCTGTAGCACAGGTAGAATAGAGTAAATGTTAGAAGAAAGTTATCAGTTACTTGCTATGGGGGGGTCAAAGAGGGAGAAATATCTGGCTTGGGGAAGGAAATCAGAGAAGGTATTGGTAGGAGGTGGTATCTGAAAATGTGAAAGGATGTCACCAAGCAGAGGACATTTTTAAAGGCCTGAGAAGCAGAAGGCTGTGTAAGGGCCTGAGTAATCTGGGGCATGGTTAGGTGATCAGGAGCCACAAGATTGCCTGGACAGTAAGGCCTACCTCAATGGAAGTCAGACTGCTAGGCTGGAGGGAGGGTCAGACATATTTACATGTTACTCCCAGAGAGTCTGATTTTATTTTTGGCCATGCCACAAGTCCTGCAGGATTTTAGTTTCCTGACCAGGGATTGAACCTCAGGCCCAGGGCAGCGAAAGTTCTGAGTCCTAACCACTGGACCCCCAGAGAATCTGATTTAAAGGCCTCGATTGAAGATTGCAGTTTGGAATTTTTTAAATCCCCTTGGATGATTCTAGTGTTGCAGCCAATGTTGAAAACTACTGGCTAGATGGTCTACAAGGTCTCCTCTAGCCTCTGAGAAAATTGTGCCCTTTTTGAGAAAAGGGACTGGTTTGAAAATGTGGGTGAAAAGTCAAAGTGTTAGTCACTCAGTTGTGTCTGACTCTTTGTGACCCCAAGGATTGTAGGCTTCCTGGCTTCTCTGTCCATGGAATTCTCCAGGAAAGAATACTGGAGTGGGTTGCCATTCCCTTCTCCAGGTGATCTTCCCTACCCAGGGATCAAACCCACATCTCTTGTATCGCAGGCAGATTATTTACCATCTGAGCCACCAGGGAAGCTGTGGGTGGCTGGTTGTAATTGCTAAAAAGTGGATTTAAAGTCCTTTGCCTTCAGGCAATGGGTTCCTGAATAATTGCTGAGGGTTGTACTAAGAGCACAGGTCCAAAGCCCAGCTACATCCATCATGTGGATGAGTTAAGTGGGCCTGGTAGGGACTGGCAGTCTAGTCATCCTGCCCCATCCAAAGTGGGCAACCTCTTCTTAGCTCCAGCTGAGTGCTGCTAAGTAGTATTGTTGGCCTGGGATTGCCAAGTCTTGTGACTTCAAGAAAAGCCTAGCAAAACATAAGGGCAAGCCAGATTCAGTCAGCAGGTCTTTGGTTTGATGTCTCCAACTTAGAGTTTTCACCATTAAATAGAATTGGCTTTCTTTCCATTAAGTGACTGCTACCTGACAAGCGATCTTGAGAGAGACAACGCCTGTGCTGACTTCAAGTGCTTTCCATGCATGCTCAGCTGCTCAGTTGTGTCCGACTCTTTACACCTCCATGGGCTATAACCCACCAGGCTCCTCTATCCATGGGATTTCCCAGGCAAGAATGCTGGAGTGGGTTGCCATTTCCTCCTCCTCCAGGAGATCTTCCTGACCTAGGTATCGAACCCCCATCTCCTGTGTCTCATGTATTGGCAGGCGGATTCTTTACCACTGAGCCACTTAGGAAGCCCTTCAAGTGCTTTACTTCTTTTAAAACTGTAACTTTCAGCTGATGAAACATAAAAATCTCCTGTGTACATTTATCAACTAATGGTCAGTGTTATTTTAACTATATCCATTTTTTCTCGTATTATTTTCAACGAACTCCCAGATATCATATTATTTTATTCATCAATATTTAAATATAATCATAATACAGTTATAACACCTAAAAACAAGCATTTCTTAAAAAATATCCAGTGTTCAATTTTCACTCTCAAAATGTCATAATTTTTAAAAAATTTTGTTTGTTTGAATCAGAATACAAGTAAAGTCCACACATTACAATTGATTGACATGCTTATGTTCACTTTTGATACTGATTTTTGCACACTGATCCTGCTGAAGTGGCTATTATTAATGCGTTTGCATGTAACCTTCCACTAAAGGATTTGTAAAAATGTAATGAAGGTTTGCAAGGCCAAGTTCTGTGATTATGTGAGAAGTAAGTTTGATATAGTAAGTCTTATAAACAGCTAAATTCTGTCAAAGAAAAATCCATTTTTAATGCATGATTGAATATTGATAATTAATGGGAACTATGAGGAAGTCATATGCAAAGATTAATTACCAACTGAGCTCTGAGAACATTTTTTCTTCCTTTGTAATCTTACCTCCTGAGAGAAATAGTCTATATTGGTCCTAGAGTGAATTGACAGATATGTCCAGAAAGAAAAGCCACAAAGTTTAATCTTTATTGGTCATGCTTAATTGGATGAACTATTATTTTTTATTTGCAGAGACAATATTTTTCAGTTAATTCTTTCTGCAGTGCTGGAATAGAGAGGTGGGATCGTGTGGCCTTTCTCACTGTGCTGGATATAGGGGCTGTGAGTACAGCAGTTATGATTATTTCTCCTTATTATTAATAGAAGTGCTTGAAATCAACTCCTTCCAATGGAAAATTTAATTGTCTGAATCAAGGCCATCCTCTACAGGCCATCTGTCTTCATGGCTGTCATTAAACTCTGACAAAAAGCAATGCCTTGTGCTTCTTGCTTCAGAAAGTAACTTGAGTAAAATTTACCCTTGAAATCCAACTTCATTAAAATAAGGAAAAATATTGTGAGTCCATCAGATAAAAAGACATGGACTTCCCTGGTGGTTCAGTGGTTAAGAATCCACCTGGCAATGCAGGGCACGTGAGTTTTATCCCTGGTCCTGCAAGATCCCACATGCTTTGGAGCAACTAAGCCTGCACGCCACAACTATTAAGCTGACCACCTAGAGCCTGTGCTCAGCAACAAGAGAAACCACCACAATGAGAAGCCCATGCACTGCAACCAAGAGTAGCCCTTGCTCGCCAAAACCAGAGAAAGCCTGAGTATAGCAATGAAGACCCAGCACAGCCCAAAATAACTAAATAAATAATCAATCAATTAAGAAAAAAAAAAAGCCAGACAAGCTTGGCTGTTTGCCTCTCCTGGTACACACTGTATTTGCCCATCCACCTAGGCTTCTGCTGTGAGGCGTCCGCAGGCCAGTCTGTGACTGGCAGCAGCTCAGATTCAGTTTGCAAAGGTGCCTGGTGGCCGGTGGCTAATTACACGTTTGATGAACTTGTTGTTAAGACAATGCCGCATGTGTCCTCCCCTGGCTGCAAATTGCCAGGTTACTGGAGAGTTTCCTGTATGGATACTAATTATGCCTAATTTGGTCCTGAGATTTCCTCATTTGTCTTTCTGTCACAAAGTTTGTGATTACAAATCTCTCACGTTGATTGGGAGTGAGGCTAAATTTCTGATGGTTCACACATGTAATAAAGCCATTCAGGAAACCAGCGGTGTTCAGCAGTCTTTCTAAAACATAGAACATCCATGGTTATTTGCGTCCCTGAGACAAGTTTGCTTTCTCTAAGGGCTTGTTTTCACAGCAAATTAATTACCTGCAAAACAGAATCAAAGCTTCCAGATGTGATGCCTTGTGGAAAGGATAGCCATGTCCTACCTGGAGAGGGACAGTCATTATGTTCCTGAGGGGAGTGCATTTAACCCCACATTGGTGGAGGGGGAGGGGACTTGCTCCCCAAGCTGAGTGGAGACATATACCAGCCCACTGTTCTCTCCATATCACCCCTGCCTGGGAGGCCCTGGAGAAGAAAGAGGGGTTTGCTCCAATACTGGAAGTGGCAAGCAGCCCATTGATAGCAACTTCATTAACCAGGGGGTTCTTGAGAGCTAGAGCCCCACTGCTGGCTGGGTTTCTGTCTGTGGGTGGTGGAAGCACAGGCCAGAACTAAAACCTTCAGGATGGGGTTGGGGGACCTCTTGCTCCTCTTCACATTTGCCTGTTTTTGCAAGGAGCCTGATTAAGACACTGACTCTCAAAAATATTTTCCTCCTAAGACAACTTAGATACTTCATCTCCCAAGAAAAAATCCTCGTGAGTATCCCTGGTTCCAAACCTGAGACTAAGGATGGTGTGCGAAGAGCAAAGTGAGAGAGGGAGGTGAGGGAACATCAAGAGAGAGTAGAGGTGGAGATGGATGCAGATGCTGGTGGGGTGCTGGGGACAGGGCAGGACAGAGGCAGGAACTGAGATGAGCAGATCGTTTCAGAGCTGACCTGGCTGCAGGGAGTGTGAGTGGTAGTGGGCAGGTACTGAAAAGCATCATTTCCTTTTATTTTTTTCTGTGCCCAGAATTCCTCTGGACCCTAGTGAGAATATTGCAAGTGGAGAGAAACACCTTCTGAACAATACAGAATGTACAAAAGAACGACAGAGGGTGAGGGATGTTTGAAGTGCTTAAATCTCATGCATAATTACTAAGACATTAGCATTTTTGCTGGGAAAATTAAAGAAATTTAGAATCAAATGTAATTTTTTTTCAGTGCAGAAATGTAAATTTTGCACTTTACCGTTTGATCAAAGGAAAGCCCACTGACAAAATGAGAGCTCTTGAAGATGTAGTGTAGGTTACTTTCATTAAAATTAAATTTGTTTATAATCTAGGGGGAGATTTAGTGAAGTCTTCACTTTTAGGTGAAGTTTTAACTGATCTCACTTTCCATTTATTCATTCATCAAATATTACCGAATGTCTAATCTGTGCCAAGTTTTCATTTAGAAAATATTATATGGTTCCTTTCTGAGAAACTTTGTTAATCATGTTGTTTTACATTATTAAAGCCTTTCTAGAATATTGCAGTTTTTACCATGAGAATTCATTCTCTGACACTTAAAATGTCTTCCTTCCTAGGACTCTATGATGCTAGAGAGAACCCATATGCCAGACGCTGGTTCTCATCACTAAGTTCAGAGTTAGAACTCTCTGCCTTTACTCTCTTAGATCCAAAGTGAGGGCATGTACAGAGAACACATTTTGTGTATACCTAGTGTAGACCAGGTGCTTTACAAAAATAATCCCATTTTAATTCTCACAACCCACAGATAGGTAAGATTTCCATTTTACAGTTCCAAAACACTGAGGTTAGGAGGGATGATGAAACTTGTATGAAATCAAGTATTTGGCAGGTATTGGCATTGGTAACCCTTGTTGCATTTCAGCATATCATCCATTTAATCAATGCAGAAATTTATCTTCTTAAATTAATTAATTAATCATTTTGTGGTTGCCCTGAGTCTTTGCTGCTGTGAGAGAACTTTCCCTAGTTGCAGCGAGCAGAGGCCACCCTCTTGTTGTGGAACACAGGCCCTAGGGTGTGTGGTCTTCAGCAGTTGTGGTGCATTAGCTTAGTTGCCCCAAGGCATGTGGAATCTCCCGGGACTAGGGATCAAACCAGTGTCCCCCACATTTCAAGGTGGATTCTTAACCACTGGACCCCTAGCGAAGTCCATTATACAGAACTTTATCGAGCACCTACTATGTGCTAGACACAGTTCCTGGCACTAAGGATACAGTGGTGACAAAAACAAAGTCTCTTCCTCAGGGAGTCTCTAACCTGGTGGTGAGAAGACAGTAAAGAGACATGTGAAGAGACATGGGCAGTGGGGAGGAGGTGAAGAAACATGAAGCAGTGGAAGCGGATAGAGAACTGAAGGGCGAGGGAAGCTCTTGAGCATCTTCTCATTTAGCCTCAGGCCTGCCTCCAGCAGAGGGCACCATGTTGCCTGTCTCTTTCCTGGATAGGAAGAGAATGCGTGGGGCTGCCTGTGGGCACAGGGCTCAGAGTGAGGGCAGTGAAATAGATGGAGGAGGGCCAAGGAAACCAAACTAAACTTCTGAAGAGAGATTGTTCCTTGGGTATCAGCTCACTTGTCTCTTTATGTTCTCCTTCAGCTCTTTAATGACTCCCAGCACACCCAGTCTTCCTCACCTGCCCTGTGACCTTTGCCACATCTTCTACTTCCTGGGCGATTCTACTCTGAAGATGGTAGGTATCACCACTGTCCCTCCCAGCCCCTTAGATGTCACCATTTCCTTGTGACCTTGCCTTGTCTTCCTTATAATATGCCTCCTGCGGTTCAGTCCTTCAGGGTCCATTAAGTGACCAAGTCAGGTGATTATGCATTTGAATTACATTTTGATAGGCTACAAATTTGCCTAAGGTTGAAGTGTCCCAGGACTTTTTATCTTTATTTGCACCTCTTTGGTGATCTCATCCACCTTCAAGGGTTTTAAATGCATCTATAAATAGACAAATAGATGACTCAAATTTATATTCCATGTAGACTACCTTCTCTATCTGACTTTTTCACTGGGAAGTCTAATAAACATCTCAAGATCAAGATTGTATGTCCAAATCCTAGTTTCCATTTGCAGCCTTCTCTATCTGGTAGGTCAGATGTAAAGAATCCACCTGCAATGGGAGAGACCTGGGTTTGATCCCTGGGTTGGGAAGATCCCCTGGAGAAGGGCTTGGCAACCCATTCCAGTATTCTTGCCTGGAGAATCCCATGGACAGAGAGGCCTGGGAGGCTTTAGTCCATGGGGTCACAAAGAATTGGACACAACTGAGTGACTAAACACAGCACTAAGTATTAATAAATGGCAACTTCATTTTCCCAGTTGCTCAGGACAACAAATTTGGGGTCATCCTTTCATCTTCCTTTATTCTAACACCCTGAAAGTGTTGGTTCGCCTTCAAGTAAATCTAGAATCTTTTCTCATCATTTCCTCGGCTACCACTTTGGTCTAAGTCAACATCATGTCTCACTTTGGTCATTCCAACAACCTTCTACCTTTCCTTCTGTAGATCTGCTCAACTCAGCAGCCTGAGTGATCTTGTTAAAAAAGCAAATCAGATCAGCTGGCTCCTTGCATTACACCCTCCAGTGGTTTTCACCTCACCCTGAGGAGTCCAGCTGGAAACTGCTCTCTTCACTGCTGCTTTCTGGAAAAAAACAAAACCAGAAACAAGTCCTGCCTACTCGAGGCAACTGCCCTTTTGTTCTCCCTCCCTCCCTGTGAGAGCACCAGGACTGCTGATGTTTTCAGGGCCACACCTGGGTTCCAGTTATCCTCACATGCTAATCAGTTGGTCATTTTCAAGTTGGTCAAGGTTAGATTTGCTAGGAAATGTCTACCCCAGATCCGGGAACTCTTCCCTCCTAGCCCTCGAAGATAAGACCTTCTAGTGGCTTTATCTAAGGAGAGATTGTCCCCTTTGTCCCCACCCAGATAGGAGTCACCACTCTGTCACCACATGGGAGCCCACACCTATAGGAAACGCCTGTTTGTTTCAGGCAACTTGGAGCCCAGCAGCTTTCCTCTACTTGGGTCTTCAACCACTTTTTCTCGTTTTTATTCCCTTCAAGAAAACTAAGTCTGTTTTAATTTTATGGGCTTGACAGAACTAGGACAATAGGACAATGTTTGCTCGGATCAAATTTTTTTGTGCGAATTTTTTTGGCAGAATCAGTGTTTGCAAGAAGCAGATAAAACTTGACTGTGGGAGAACCTCGCTGTAGCAAGCAGCTGCCTGCCAGCAAAATCTCCAGTTAACAACAGAGCTGGAGTCATTGTTAGCCAGGTAGGAGAGATGGGGAGGGAAGAAAAAGCCCCAGAGCTTCCTTGTTAGGCTCTAAATGAATTGGTTGTTTAGCAATTACTGTAAGACAGCAGATCTGGGTACACGAGCTCTCTAAAGATAACATCTCAACTCAGTTTGCCCTCCTTACACAACACAGGTACATATGCATCAAGCAGGCCTCACAGCCCTGAGATATTTTATTCACCTCACACTCAGAGGAGTTCACTGACTGGAATTCAATAGAAACTGTTCTCTGTGTGAAAGTAATTTCAGAAAGTAATCTAGTTTATGGAAATGAAAGGCATCAAAACACAAAAAAAAACACTGTGTCTCTACAAGTACTTTGCCTCAAATATTTGACATGGAAATTTGTATAATCCCTCTGGGGGCACATGGGTTTCACCAGTGTTAACATCTTTTGAAATGAATTTCACAAATGTTTATTTGCTGTGCCAGGCTGACAAATAATTTAAAATATCAAGGCATCTTACCGGAATCAGACTTGATGATAGGGATCTCAGATGACTGTGGAGGTTAAAGGGTGTGAATTTTAATTGGGTGTTGGGGGATGATGTCACTTTCAAGTACCACCCTGGGGAGCAAAGGTGTCACTTAGCTGCTGTGGTTCCCCAAACTTCCTTGCTCTGTAATGCATCGCAGAAATGACAATGGATGGTCATTGCCATATTCCGCTTTATTTCTCACACAGAAAACAATTCTTGTTGCACCTGCCTGGAGGGAGAGGGAAAGGAGGGTACTGATACAATGGGCAGGCTCAGGTCTGATGTGGGCACCTAGTGGAACAGGGAGAGCTACTTCTTGCCAGTCCTTGAGAAAAAGCAGGCGCAAGATGAGCAGAAGACAGGCCTTAGGTTAGAACAGAATCAAGGGAGAGAGAGAGCAAAGCTTATGTTGTCCATCATCTGAACCTGAATATCCATGAAAAACCCCTTTTCTTCTGTTGTGGGGTACTGGCTTGTCATTTTAGAGAGCCCCTTGTGGTTTTGTGAGAACCCTTCCCCCACCTACAGGAGGACCCTCGTGATGAAGTCCTTCCCTGGAGTGGTGGTCCTTTAGAGTTGGCACAATTTCCTCGTGGCGCATCCAGTTGTTCAAACACTGCTGTTTTACAGAAGGTCAATTGCTTGGCTGGGTCTACATGGTGGGGAAGGAGCAGAGCCTGTTGCAGATCATGGTTGCTGCTTCTTGGCCCAACATCCTCCCTGCCTCCAATCACCTTTCTCAGCTTCAGTTCAGTTCAGTCACTCAGTCGTGTCTGACTCTTTGTGACCACATGGACTGTAGCATGCCAGGCTTCTCTGTCCATCACCAACTCCTAGAGTTTGCTCAAACTCAGGTCCATCGAGTCTATGATGCCATCCAACCATCTCATCCTCTGTCATTCCCTTCTCCTCCTGCCTTCAGTCTTTCCCAGCATCAGGGTCTTTTCCAATGAATCAGCTCTTTGCATCAGGTAGCTAAAGCATTGGAGTTTCAGCTTCAGCATCAGTCCTTCCAATGAATATTCAGGACTGATTTCCTTTAGGAATGACTGGAATTCTCCAGTCAAGACTGGAATTCTGCAGGCAAGGGTACTGGGGTAGGTAGCCATTCCTTTCTCCAGGGGATCTTCCCGACCCAGGGATCAAACCTGGATCTCTGCATTACATGCAGACACCTTACCATCTGAGCTACCAGGGAAATGCCTGTTTATGATACCTGTAATCCTATCTAGAAACCTCAGCATGGTCACTGACTCCTGTCTCCCCCTTTGCTCCATCCTCATTCAATCCCTTGCTGAGTTCTATTGACTTTGTGTAGAGTCTTCTATCTACTAATATGATTCAACAAGGCATAGTGGGTAGAATAAGTCTTCATTTTGTGGAACTATCTTATGCATTGCAGATTATTTAACATTCTTGACCCCTGCCAACTAAATGCCCTTCTGTCATTGAGATAATCAGAAACAGCTCTAGACATTCTCAAGTAGCTCCCAGGTTCAATGTCTTCCCAGATCAGAAACACAGGAAATTTTCCACTGTCACTACCCTGGATTCTGGCAATTTACTTCCATCAGAGATGTTGAAGTTTGGATGATCTAATTGGCCTTCTCACTTCTAACCTCTTCTTTCTCCAATCCATTTTTCACAAAGATGTTAAGTAATGTTTATAAAGCACACTCCTGATTAAATTACTCCTCATTCAGAATAGCTAGTAGCTCTCTGCTGCCTCTGTAAGAAAATCTAACTCCTTAGCCTTAAATTCAAGACTGTAAATTGGCCTTAATATTCCTGACTCTCTACTGCTTTCTTCCAAGACCTATGTGTTCCCAAAGGAAAGGTGAGTGATTACATGACTATTTGACTGGAGTAGTAGTATCTGCCTGCAAACACACAAGCCAACAGTGGGTGATTTATAGGTTTTTCAATTGACTACTGCTGCATCATAAACTACTCAAATCTTAGTAGCTTCAACCAATTTGATTTTTATTATAAATCCATGAGTCAGGAATTTGGGAAGGGTTCTGTTGGGTGAGTCTTTGGTTCCATGTGATATCAACGGAGGTGTTTGGTGGTATCAGCCGGTGGCCAGTCTGGTCAGGAGGATCCAAGATGGCTTCGCTTGCATGTCCTAGCTCCTCAGTGTACACAGTGGGAAGGAAGGGTAGGTTCAACTGGTTTCCTCTCCTCCATGTAGTCATCACTCCCCAGAGAGGGAGTAGAACTTTTCCCACAGTGTTCAAGACTCTTGAGGAAGGCAGCAGAGAATTTCAATCCTCCTAGAAGTTGGACCCAGAGCTGGTGGAGCAGTCACAGAGCCTGGTGTGTGTGTGTGTGTGTGTGTGTGTGTGTGTGTGTGTGTGTGAGACAGACACAGACCCAGCTCCTCACGGGAGGAGTCTTAAGTATTTTCTGCAGACTCTAATCCTCCACAACAGGGTAGATTAATACCTAACAGGGTATGGGTGATATAACACAGATGTCAACCTGCAGCTTTCACCTTTACAATGCTACAAGTTTCTTTCAGACCCTGTTGTAAGCATAGCCCTAAAGTAGGGATGGGGGAAAAACTTCATTTCTGCCCTTATTTTACCATTGCCCTTTATCTACTCTCCCTTAATTTGACCTCTTCTCAAATTTGACCTCATCTCATTTTCTGCTTTGGAAAAGCTTTAATCATTGAGACATCATGGTCAGACCCAGGATACCACTGGACAACGGAGTCCAGGGCAGCTCTGTCCAATAGAAGTAGAATGCAAGACACAAGAATTACTTTAAATTTTCTAATAGCTACATTAAAAAGTAAAAAAGATATGAGTGAAATTAATATATTTTGGCCTTTTATACAAGTATACTAGGGTGGTTTGCCATTCCCTCCTCCAGTGGATCACATTTTGTCAGAACTCTCTGCTATGACCTGTCCGTCTTGGGTGGTCCTGCATGGCATGGCTCATAGCTTCATTGAGTAATACAAGCCCCTTCACCATGACAAGGCAGTGATACCTTTGAACTGTGGTGCTCGAGAAGACTCCTGAGAGCCTCTTGGACAGCAAGGAGATCAAAACAGTCAATCTTAAGGGAGATCAACCCTGAATATTTACTGGAAGAACTGATGCTGCAACTGAAGCTCTAGTATTTTGATCTTCTGATGCGAACAGATGACTCATTGGAAAAGTCCCTGATGCTGGGAAAGATTGAGGACAGAAGAAGATGGCCTCAGAGGATGAGGCGGCTGGATGGCATCACTGATGCAATGAACATAACTTGGCAAACTCCAGGAGATGGTGAGGGACAGGGAAGCCTGTGTGCTGCAGTACATGGTGTTGCAAAGAGTCGGACATGACTGGGTGACTGAACAACAACAACAGCAATATATTTTACTTGAACCAATATATGAAGAAATTATTTCAACATATGCAGGCACAACTTACTTTATTGTGTTTTGCAGATTTTTTTTTTAAACAAATTGAAGATTGGTGGTAACTTGGCATTGAGAAAGATTGTTGATGCTATTTTTCCAACACCAGTGGCTCACTTTGTGTTTCTGCATCACATTTTGGTAATTCTCACAATATTTCAAACTTTTTCATTATAATTGTTATAGTAATCTATGATCAGTGATATCCAATGTTACTACTAAGACTCACTGAAGACTCAGATAATGGTTAGCATTTTTTAGCAGTAACCTATTTTTAATTAAGTTATGTACATTGTTTTTAAAGCTATAATGCAGTTATACTTCATTATAGTTTACACTGTAGTGTAAATATAATTTTTATATACACTGGGAAACCAAAAAATTTGTATGACTTGTGTTATAGCAATATTTGCTTTATTGCATGGTCTGAAACCAAATGCACAATATTTCCAAGGTTTGCCTATAGTTAATCAATAAAATTATTGAGATATTTTACTTTCTTTTTTCATATGGAATCCTCAAAACCTAGTGTGTATTTTACACATACAGCCAAGTTCAGTTCAACCCAATTCAGTCCAGTTCAACTCTCAAGTGCTAGTGGCTACCTTATTGGACAGCACATGTCTAAAGTACTGTCACTGATATTTGGCCCACCCCACTCCTTGAAAGAAAAAATGCTCTTCAAATAGATTTATGCTAGAAAAAAACCTCAGGCATCCTTGAAGGAGGCAAACCACCCAAGAATGTACAGATGAAGGAAAAATCTCCCTTGTTGCTTACTTAGGTGGGAGTGGGATAGATTGAAGCCTGTTGGTACATTTTTCTACAAGCTGCAGACCCATCGCCTTCTTCCTCAGTGGTTGTCTTTCCAAATCGGACCCTCAGTCTCTCTATCTTAACCAAAGCACTCCATATAAAAATTCAGATTTGCTGAGGAGCTAAGTGACTATTCAATTTAAATAAGAGTCTGCTTTACCAAAGGATTTGCTTCAGAATTGCTTAAGCCTGAGCATTTCTCTCATGTATTTCAAATACATCCACTTATTTTTAAAAGATTTAATCACATTTCACCAACCTCTATTGAATGAAATAAATTATCCCTACATGTGAAGCCTTCCTAAAAGTTGAATTGGGGGATGAGTATGAGCAGAGAAGAAATACTTATAGGATATCAGGGCTGTAAGAAAACCTGGAACTCACAGAATCTAGTCCAATGATGGCAAATGCTGGCACCTGGGTCATCACTTTTCTTGGCAGACAAGTGTGATGGCCTGCCCTCGTGACAGTCCAAATATGACCAAGGAATCTATGCCTCTCCCTAGGCAGTTGTTACCAATAGACCCCCAATGCTGCTGCTAAGTCACTTTAGTCATATCCGACTCTGTGCGACCCCATAGATGGCAGCCCACCAGGCTCTGCCGTCCCTGGAATTCTCCAGATAAGAACGCTGGAGTGGGTTGCCATTTCCTTCTCCAATAGACCCCAAATAGTGTTGAAATAAAATCTGTTATCTCTGTTCTGATAACTTGTGGGAAAGCTCTGGGATTATCCACTGGGGCCCCATCAGTATTCTGAAATTTTCCTCAGACTTCATCCAAGGTTGATAGATCTAGAGTAGGCATCTGATGTAAGGTGAATCAGAGTGGCCCTGAGATTCCACATTTAGACCAAGAGCACATCCTGGTGGCTGAAACTGTGAGAAGGAAAATTCAAGAGCTGTCTGGGTTCTGCTTGATCATCAGGGTAGGACAGAGCTGTTGCTCTGAAGAGAGAAAAGATAAGAGAACAGAGCTCTAGAGGTGTTCCTTGGGCCTCTCAGTTGTTCAGCTCTCCCTTGATTCCACAGTACCACAGTAACCATCCCCTGACTTATCTTCATCTTCAGAATGAGTATGACTTGGTTCCTCTCATTTGTAAGTCTAGACTCATAACTAGTATACAGGGCTGGCTTCATGAATGTGAGACCTGGGCATTTGTACAGGTCCCCAAACTTCGGTAGGCACTGATCTTGGTTGTATGCTCTGCTGTTGCCATCTTGAAATTCCTGATTTTTTAAGAAGGGGCCCTGCATTTTCACTTTGTATTGGGCCCCTAAATTATGTAGCTGATCCTGCGAGTATACCTTAATTTCACAATTAAGGAATTAGTAAATGAAATTGAGATAAAGTCAGTAATTCATTTAAAGTTGCAGAGCTGGATGCGGAATCCGTTTTCGGTCCCTTGGAGTTCAGATTGGGACAGAGAAACCAATATAAGTGGGTGAAAAGGGAGGGAGGAGTTTGTTTCTATTGCTTCCTTCATGACACAGACACACTCTAATTCCAAACCTTAATGGCCATTGTTTTACTACTCAATTTTCCTATAAATAAGAAGGAGAAAGAGTGGTGGAAAAAGGCTGGCTGGTGTCACAGAACAATTGTGAGAAGGAAAACTGAGAGAAGGAAACATTTGCCATGTTGCCAAAGCCAACCTCACTTCCCACTTTCCCAAAGACCCAATTTCCCCAGCTGCTTTGTTGATATAGCAACAGTGAATTCTGAAAGGGCTGTTATAATATTAATGTGTATTTCATGGTGGGCTTGCCCTGTGCTCTTCCCTAACCTTGTGATCCAGGTCTGAAAAGAGGTGCTTTTGGCATTTGGCCACTGAAAATAAGAAAACCAAAGCCCAATAGTCCGAGTGGAATGAGAAGGCAGGGGCAGGGGCCTCTGTCAGCACATTTAGACAATGGGTAGAAAGGTGGGGTAGCCCAGTCCCGCCTGCCTCGGAGTGAAGGGGCTGACTGTGGAGATATTCTAAGTAAAAGCTGCACCTTGGGATGTATTTCCATCCTCCTACTACTCAGGGTGGTAAATGTAGCACCTGTGAGCCATTGTGTAGAGAATCAATTACACCTTGGGCCCAGTGATAAGAATTCATCCCCCCTGAGCTCAGTTTTCAAAAGGCTTCAAAAGGCCTCCCACCTCTTTCCCTTTTTCCAATGCAAATAACAACACTTCGGAAATTTGCATGCCAAATTCCAACAAGGGTTTCAAGCGAGTAAATGGTCATATTTATTAGAAATAGCAGTAGTAGATGAGTAAGAGGTATTTAATAAATGTATGCTGAATGTGTAGCATTTCTATAGCACTTAACAGTTTTGAAAGCTTTTTTTTTTTTAACTCCTCTGTACCTCACATATTTGATTCTTACATAAGCAAACAAACCCAAAAGTCCCGTGATGAGAATGGAGGGGAATTATTATCCTCATTTTACTGATGAAGAAAATAAGGCTCAAGAAAGATTTTATCTTGCACAATGTCACATCCGTTGGATCATAGAAAAAGCAAGGGAATTCCAGAAAAACATCTACTTCTGCATTTATTGACTATGCCAAAGCCTTTGACTGTGTAGATTACAACAAACTGTGGAAAATTCCTCAAGAGATGGGAATACCAGACCACCTTACCTGCTTCCTGTGAAACCTGTATGCAGGTCAAGAAGCAACAGTTAGAACCAGACATGGAACAATGGATTGGTTCCAAATTGGAAAAGGAGTACGTCAAGGGTGTATATTGTCACGCTGCTCATTTAACTTACTTACACATTGCTTCAAGCAAAATGCCAGGCTGGATGAAGCACAAGTTGGAATCAAAATTGAAGAGAGAAATATCAATAACCTCAGATATGCAAATGACACCATTCTTATGACAAAAAACGAAGAGGAACTAAAGAGCCTCTTGATGAAAGTGAAAGAGGAGAGTGAAAAAGCTGACTTAAAACTCAACATTCAAAAAATGAAGTTCGTGACATCCAGTCCCATCACTTCATGGCAAATAAATGGGGAAACAATGGAAACAGTGACAGACTTCATTTTCTTGGGCTCCAAAATCACTGTAGATGGTGACTGCAGCCATGAAATTAAAAGACGCTTGCTCCTTGGAAGGAAAGCTATGACAAACCTAGACAGCGTATTAAAGACCAGAGACATTACTTTGCTGAAGTGAAGATGAAGTGAAGAGAAAGTCGCTCAGTTGTGTCCGACTCTTTGCAACCCCATGAACTATATAAAAGTCTGTAGAATTCTCCAGGCCAAAATACTGGAGTGGGTAGCCTTTCTCTTCTCCAGGGGATCTTCCCAACCCAGGGATCGAACCCAGGTCTCCTGCACTGCAGGCAGATTCATTACCAGCTGAGCCACAAGGGAAGCCCTTGCTGACAAAGGTCCATCTAGTCAAAGCTATGGTTTTTCCAGTAGTCATATACGGATGTGATAGCTGGACAATAAGAAAGGCTGAGTGCTTAAGAACTGATGCCTTTGAACTGTGCTCCTGGAGAAGACTCTTGAGAGTCTCTTGGACAGCAAGGAGATCAAACCAATCAATCCTAAAGGAATGAACCCTGAATAGTCATTGGAAGGACTGATGCTGAAACTCCAATACTCTGGCCACCTGATGCGAATAGCTGACTCATTGGAAAAGACCCTGATACTGGGAAAGATTGAGAGCATGAGGAGAAGGGGATGACAGAGGATGAGATGGCTGGATGGCATCACCGACTCAATGGACATGCATTTGAGCAAACTCCTGGAGATGGTGAAGGACAGGGAAGCCTGGCATTCTGCAGTCCATGGGGTCACAAAGAACCAGACAGAGTGACTGAACAATGTCACACAGCTGAGTCATAAGTGTCAGAGTTCTGATTAGAACTTGAGTTTGACTCCCCGCCTTACTGCTGTGCCACATTGCCTCACAGTATTTCAGAAGGGACAGGGGTACAAAACAGCAGCTGTATTAAGTAATAGCAGGAAAGTGCGATCAATAATAGCTAAAATGTATCCCTAGGTTTCCCAGGTATCTGTCATGGATATTCACTCATTTAACTATTCATTTTTAAATATTTATTTATTTGGTTGCACTGGGTCTTAGTTGCAGCACACAGGATCTAGTTAAAGCTTCCAAACTCTTAGTTGTGGCATGTAGGATCTAGTTCCCCAACCAGACAGTGAACCCTGGTGCCCTGCATTGGGAGCACAGAGTCTTTGCCACTGGACCACCAAGGAAGTCCTTCATTTAATTATTTTAAACTTTTTGGTTTGGGATAGTTGTAGATGCCCATGCAATTGTAGGAAATAAAAAGACAATTTCTTCCAATGGAAGAATGACAGACATTGTCAGACAGACAGACAATGTCAGAACCAGGATATTGATATGGATACAGTTGAGATACACAGTATTTCCTTCATTCCAACAGGATCCCTCATGTTGTCCTTTTATTCACACCCACTTCACTTTTTTCACCATACCTCCTTAACCCTTGACAATCACTAATCTGTTCTCCATTTCTATAAATATGCTATTTCAAGATGATTACATAAGCGGGATTATACAGCATGTAGTCTTTCGTGTTTTTCTCCCCCACTCAGTATAATTGTCTAGAGATTCATCCAGGTTGTCTCATGCATCAGAAGTTCATTCCTTTTTATTATTAAGTTCTATTCCTTGGTATGATGCACCAAATTTGTTTAGCCATTCACTTCTTGAAGAACAATCTGGGTTGTTTCCAGCTTAGGGCTATTATGAAGAAAGTTATTATGAATATTTGTGTATAGGTTTGTGTGTCTTCATTTTTCTGGGAAAAATACCCAGGGTTGCAATTATTGGGCTGTATGATAGTTACATGTTTAGTTTCTTAAGCCATTGCCCAGTTGTTTTATATTCCCACCAGCAATGCATGAACAATCCAGTTTTTCCACATCCTTACCAGCATTTGGTGGTGTCACTATTTTTTATTTTAGTCTTTCTGATAGGTGTGTACTAATATTTCATTGTAGTTTTATTTTGCATTTCCCCAATGATGTGGAACAGCTTTTCAAGTGCTCATTTATTATTTGTATATTATCTATGTTAAAGTATCTTTTCATGTGTTTTGCCAATTTTCTATTGAATTTTTCGTTTTCTGTTCAATGTTTTTTTTCCTGTTGAGGTTTGAGTTTTTGAATTTTGTATATTCCAGATACTAGTCCTTTATTGGATATATGATCTGCAATGTTTTCTTGTACTCTGTAGCTTGTTTTTTTTAATCTTAAGAGGGTATTTTGCAGAGCAAATATATTTTGATGAAGTCCAACTTATTAATTTTTCCTTTCATGGACCATGGTTTTGGTGTCAAGTATAAGAACTCCTTGCCTAGCCCTAGTGGGGAGTTTTACCCACTGGCTCTCATCTCTGTTGGTCAAGGCTTGCTCCAAGGAGTGCTGACTCCCTCACACCTCCAGGTCTGTGCGTGGAGATGCTAGCATGGCCATGCTGGCTCCCACAGGCAGCGAGGGAGACGAGCCCTGGAAGAAAGTAGGAGTAAGGAAGCATAGCTGAGAGAAGGGACAATCAGGCTACACTGGGTGTGCCACAGTGACAGCTGGAGCTAAAAGGTGGCCTGAGTCCACATGAGAACGGGCACAAAAACTATCTGGTGAAAAGAAAATATTATCTGAGGGGAAATAAGTCACTACTGGGACTTCCCTGGTGGTCCAATGGTTAAGGATCCACCTTGCAGTGGAGGAGACATGGGTTCCATCCCTGGTTGGGGAGCTAGGATCCCACGTGCCATGGAGCAACTAAGCCTGTGCGACACAACTCAAGACTCTGTATTGCAACGAAAGATCCTCATGACATGACGAAGATCCTAGTGCTGCAACTAAGACCTGACACAGCCAAGTAAATAAATAAATATTAATATAAAAAAGTCCCTGTTACATTAGGTTAGTGTCAGTCACTGATTACATATATTCAGCTCTGATGAAGCATTTATCGTATGACCCTGGCTTGCTCATTCAGGGTCCTCCTGAGAAAACAGTGTAGAGGGCAGTAAGCTCTGATAAGTCAGTAGGAGGAGAACAGTTTGATGGTACAGAGGGAAGACCCAGGAGTACAACTCAGATCACTGACTGCCTGAGAAGAACGTAGGCAGGAGCCTGGGGTCTCCTAAGCCTGGAGTCTCCTCTGGAAAGGAAGAGAAAAGCGCCCAAAGCAAATCTCTCCCAGGGGCTTCAAGAAGATGTAGGCTGACAAGTCTTTGAGCAGTCTGAGAAACTTGCATCCTTAGCATATTTTTTTGAACTAATACCATATTGCAAACCCAGGCCATTGCACATGCTTGAAACATAAGACATGTTTCCCCAGAAGGTGAGGCCAGTTTCTACAAAGATTGATCATAATGAATAGCCTTCTCATTGCTTCACCAAACTTGGGTTTCATTGGAATTGAGTTACACCCTTGCTGCTTTGAACATACAATACGCTTCAGCTGAGAGCTAACACACTAGCTCAGTGGCTGGAGCTCTGTGCTCTAATAGAATAACTGTCAGAACCACTAGGCATCAGTTATGACTTCTTTCCTTATTGGTGTTGGAAAATACCATAGTTGTGTTTAAAAATAAATGCCCAGTGTTTTATCCCAGAAGACCAAATATAGCCTGGAATTCTTCAAGTCACCTGGGCCCCCATAATACCCCACATAGTTTATTTTTTGCATGTGCAAACCTGCAGAGATCCATATGCATGGACCGTAACTCCTAAACCAGGAGAGGATAAAAGGGAGGAAAAAATCCACAAGAAATAGAGTTTCAAATCTCCAAAATCATAGCTTTATTAACTAAAGCTGCCATTTCTTGCATCTTTACCCTGTGTCAGGCCCCATATAGCACATATCTTCTGTTTAATCCTCAGGACAACAGCGTGAAGTAGGTGTCCATTTCCCCATTTTTAAAAAATTGAAGTGTAGTTAATTTACAATGCTGTGTTAGTTTCTGGTGTACAACAGTGATTCATATATATATATATATAATTTTCATTATAGTTTATTACCAGATACTGAATATAGTTCCCTGTGCTATATAGTAGGTCCTTGTTTATCTGTTTTACATGTATAGTAGTTTGTATCTGCTAATTTGAAACTCCTAATTTATCCTTCCTCATTTCTCCCATTTTATAATCAAGGAAGCTTGATAAAGTAATTTGCCCCAAATCACACAACTTTAAGGGGAAGATCCAGGACTCACAACTAGGTCTGATTCTGAAGCCCAGGCTTTGGACATTGAATGCGAAAAAAATGATGTTAATAAACAAGAATAAAAATATACCCCATGCAAACACCTTCTCTCAGGCTGAGGTGAGATGTTTCTAATAATTTGTCATAATTGCTTTGGATTCTCAGCCTCTTGAGCAGAGATGATTTTGTTATTGTTGTTTTCCAGTTGCTAACTCATGTCTGACTCTGTGACCTCATGGACTGCAGCAACTCAGGCTCCTCTGTCCTGCAGTACCTTCCAGAGTTTGCTCAAATTCACGATTATTCTTCTACAAAACCAGGCCACCCAGCCATCCCCCACCGCTCCCCCAAACCACAACCAATTAGTCCTACACACTCCTGCTAATTATGCTGAGTTATTTAGGTCCTTTTAAAGGCAGAGGGAGTGGTGGGGTCAGTCGGCCATAAAATATCTTCCTGCTATGAATATTCCTCTCTGGGGCTGAAGAATATTCTTGGCTGCCTAGGGCTGGGAACATAGTCCATCCTGAGCTGGGTAGACGTTTTCTTCCTTCTCACTCTAAATGATATTTGATTGCATCCTGTGGTGCTGAAAGGAGAAGGGACTGGGTAGATTAGTCGTCAATTTTGAACTGTCTTCTGTGGTTAGGCCATGGCATGATTGATTTACCTCTATTACAGAGAGTTCCTCTTTCACATACATGGATGCCTACTGAACTCTTCGGAGATCACTTGTCAAGCAAAATGAGGCACTTGAAGACAACTGAATGAACAACCCCTCTTTTAAAAATTTTAATCGATTCTTTCATTTTGCCCTTGCTCTTGGTGGGTGACTTAGCATTTTAAATGCACACCTTTTCTCCATTATGCCCTCTTACCTGCTTATGGTACCTTTCACCATCTTCTTGTGGAACAGAATCAATATTCTGTTATTCTCTGTCATTTGGACGTTACTTTGTGCAAACAGTAGTTGTTTAAAAAATAACATCAGGAGCTCTGCTGTCTACACAAATCAACAACAACGAGAAACAAGAAGTGGATTACTACCGAAATCCTTTTTGTTCTAAATTGTAATCAACTATATTGGATGCGAGGTTTGTCCATTTTAAAAATTTAATAATGGGTTTTGGTCCTCTTGGTTCTATAAAAAGGGCATTTATAAATATTAATATGGAATACCAGGGAAAGAACAATACATAACAATAATGAGAATCACAAAATCCCATCACATTTGACACTGTCATATCACCAGCTTAAGGATTAGCAGGTTAACCTCAGAGTTAAAAATATTGCTTCATGATTTAAAAAAAAAAAAAATCTCAGAATAAAAAAAGCTTCTTGTTGCATTATATATTCCTTTTGGCTTCCTTATTTTTCTTCAGGTTATGGGATCACTGCTTCGATTAACATTTTGGGGGAGAGTAGGCTGAGGCGAAGGTGGTGGGTTGACTTATCTGCATTCTTTCCTGCCCAAGTCATGCTGGGCTTGGCTTTTGTCTAATTCTAACCTCTGACACTGCTTGAGTCAAAGGCCTGGCGACTAATACCCCTATTTTAGCTGTTTTTTTTTTTTTTTTTTTTATCCACCCAAAGCTCCATTTTAAATGATAAAGTTAGCCAAGGTGTCAGTTTTCACTAGTATTTCTAAATATATCTAGTAAAAAATGCAGCAATTTCATAGAAAATCCAAGCTATTGAGATCTAATCACTGCGTAAGCTGTGGCTTTATTCAAATCTGGATCACCAATATGGCTTAAGATGTAAATGAAGTGCGGAGAGAAATAAAGCAAGAAAATCTCCGATGGCCTTTCTCTCTGCTATTTGATGCCCGGGCCCTTATCAGTCAATTAATGCCGCTAAACTTCAGTGGCGGCATTGGTGTAACAGCCCCAGTAGCTGCCGAACTCCCCCAGCCTTAGCCAAACAAAACACACTTTCAGTAGCCTTAATATGAAATGGAAAAAAAGGTCAGAATAGACAGGCTTTGCCAAATAAATCCTGAGGATCCATTCTAATTTCCACCCATGGGTCTTTTAAGTCATCCTGGATGCTCTTTATGATACGTTGATCCACATTTAGTTTCATTAAAACTTTGTGACTTGGTATTTTTCAACCTGATAGCTTCACTGAACTGGTTCTCAGAGTGTTCCCTAAGCCGCTATGCATAAAACTACTTTGCTGTCATGGTGGCTTCTAATACCACCTAAAACGCAGGCAGTGGCTGTCCTGGAAATGAACCTGATATACATGCATTCCATCTGAGCTGGGGAATTACTTTGCTTTCGCTGTTACTGGATGCCTTATGAGGAAGAGGTGCTGTCCTCTGCAGCCCCCACCCTAAGCCCTCCGGAAACCGAACGCTGAATTATCTACCACCCTGTATTTGTTCTGGAAGCAATCTACACAGAACACAACTTTTATCTGCTGAGGTTTCCAACCGGGATTAACAGATGCTAAAACATTTGGAGAGGAGGGAGAGAAGAGGGGCCCACAGAAGAGAAGAAAATTAAAATCAAGGTCTCTTCCAACAATGGCATGGCCAATACAGGGCAGATTCCGACTAAGTTGGAAAAGCAAAAGGTTTCTCTGAGGAGCGCACCAAGAACCTGGCTCTGCTGACATGATTTTAAAATAATAAAAGAAAAGGAAAAAAAATAAAAATAAAAACCCACCACTCTGGGCTCTTGACCCGCCTGAAAATTACTTCTGAGCTGGACAGGTCTCCCTCACTGATTAGTGACCCCTCAACTTCCCTCCACCCTGAGATCTAACAGAAGCCTTTATTTCTTTATCAATTGCTGTGGTCAGTATACATTACTGCAGTCAACAGAACTATTGGCAAAGGACTTCAAAGGAAGTGGAGATCATTTTTCTAGGGGAAAAGGGGATTAAACATAAAATAAATAAACCAACAAGGCAGAATAACCAATTCCTAGCCTCACTTGAGTCTGCAGTTGTCATATTTTCAAGTAACAAGTTTGTCCCCCAAATGTGTTGTCCTCCCAACAAGACAGGTGTTCATGGCTCACATCCACGTGGGATGCACAGTGGGAAGCCAGCTCTCACTTTAGCTGACCTTGCCTTTCTTCGTGAGCTTTGTTTCAAGGTGGGGGAGGTAGAGGCTGCGATCTGACACCAGGCCTGCATTTACACTCATAAACTACCTGGCTTTGCAACCAAATCAACCTGGACTGGAAACTTGGCTCTTTTGTCAACCAGCTGTGTGACCTTGGGTACCTTCTCTGAGTCTCAATTTCTTCATCTAGAAATGAAGATGAAAATAACTCCCTCTACTTGAGTTGATGAAATAAGATAATTTATGTGAAGCAGCTAGCCTAGTGCCTGGCACATGCTTGATGTTTAATGTGCTGTGCTGTGCTGAGCTGCTGAGTCGTGTCCGACTCTTTGCAACCCCATGGACTGTAGCCTGCCAGGCTCCTCTGTCCATGGGGATTCTCCAGGCAAGAATACTGGAGTGAGTTGCCATGCCCTCCTCCAGGGTATCTTCCCAACTCAGGGATCTAATCCAAGTCTCCCACATCGCAGGCAGGTTCTTTACCATCTGAGCCACCAGGGAATCCCATGAATACTGGAATGTGTAGCCTATCCCTTCTCCAGGGGATCTTCCCAATCCAGGAATCAAACAGGGGTCTCCTGCATTGCAGGTGGATTCTGTACCAGCTGAACTACCAGGGAAGCCTCTTGATGCTTAATACAGGACAGTTAATGTAATGAAACTTATTATGGTTGTATTATGACTCTGCAAGTACTGAGAACTGAATGTGACTGTTCACTTGGTCTGTTAAACAAAACAAATACATGCTGAAGCATAAACCTCCACTTTTCTAGTGTTGCTGAAAACCTCTCACTATTACAAACTGTGCCTGGATACCCCCATGACCTGGGAATCAAGAATATTTAATTCTTCACTCACCATCCCTTCACCAGATTGTATATTGCATATGACAACCCTGGGCAGGCTTGAGTCCCCAGGAATGTTGGGAAACGTGAAGAACTCCTAAGGAGAACTCTTAGAAGAGCAGAGTGGGTTTTGCTGGGGACCTTAACTCCACCTGCCTTATTCTCTTTTCTTTTCCCATAGCATCTTTCAACATGGCTGCAGGTGCTCTGTTTATGAGCCCCAGCTGGCTCAGTTCTGCTTTCCTAGCTGAGACTCCATAACCTTGGGAATCTGATTCAGAAAACTGTAGTCTTGTGATGAGAAAGTGATGGATATAAAGGCCAGAAGGTAGAAATAAAATCAGCTACAGGATGTGTTTCCTGTAACCCCAAACAATCTGTTTTAAGGTGTGGTTTTGGGCTTCCAGAGAAGTATGTTGATAACCTTTACTGGTTCATGAAAAATAAGTCATCTCCTTGTTAATAGTACTGAAAAGTTGCTGACAGCTTGGGGTGCTGGAAGAGTCTCCTTCAAAGAGGAGTGGGTGCATGTCGCGAGACAACTAAGACTGTGAGCCACAGCTACTGAAGCCCAGGCACCCTAGAGCCTGTGCTCTGCAACAAGAGAAACCACCACAATGAGAAGTCCACACACCGCAACTGGAGTGTCCCCACTTGCTGTAACTAGAAAGAGCCTGCACACAATGATGACCCAGCGCAGCCAAAAGTAAATTAAAAACAAAAAACAAGACTACCCTTTCTTCACTGAGCTGCCTTTGCATCTTTGTTGGAAATTAATTGCCTATTAAATGTTTGGGTCTATCTCTGAGCCCTTTTTTTCTGTTCAAAAAAAAAAAAGAGTGAGTAGAAAGAGCACTGGATGGAGAGTTTGGGGCCCCCATCTTTGCTCTGCCATGTTATCATTGACTTCACCTCTCTGAACCCTCATGTCCACATCTGGAAAACAAGGTGGTCGACACCTGTAACAGGGATTCTCTCTGAAGTGTGAGATTGCTGGGAGAGCTCTCCCTCCCCACTACGAACACCACTACTTGTTCAAGAAAATTCATCTTAAGAACACACTTGTGTTAGTTCTATAAGATAAACTTTCATTGAACATGAAACTAAAGGGCTAGGACAAGATACTCTCTAAGATCCAGAGGAGATGGTGTGTATTATTATAGACGTGGACAGGTAAAGACAGTTTGGGCAGCCAGGGAAGCCTGCAAGCTTTGTAATGACCATGACAGGATAGGATCTGAAATGTGATCATAAGATAATCAGATGAAATGGGGCCCAAAACACCTAGATTCTATTAAGACCTGATTCTCGCTCATTGGATAACCATATGACCAACTCAGCTCCTTCCCCTAAGCTGCTGGTCCTTTAGAACACTTCTGGCGCCGCAAAATGGGATTCTTGGGGGAAGGGAAGCAACCATCATTCTGTCTTGGTTTGGAGAATGACTGCTAGTGTTCAGGCTCGATTTATAGGTTCACTGCCCTACAAATCTAGCCTGAACAATAGGAGTCTTGCACTTTGGGTTTGCTTGCACTTTGAAAATGGTGACCTGCCTCCCACCAGCTTTAGTCTATACTCAGAGACTGTGGTCATGATACCCTGTGCCCCACTGTTCCAAGGTAATCTCCCTGGTACCTCTGCTTTTCTTACCATCTCATGCCCATGCCCTTTCACCAAAAGGTCACTAACTGGTTTCACTCAGTGGTTCTGCATTTCAGGCCTGGCTGCATATCAGGAGCACCTGGGTAGTGAATTAATAACACAGATTCCTGATTCCTATCCCAGGCAGTTCTTCAGTAGATCTGAGAGGGACCCAGACGTCAGCACCTATTATGAAGCACTCCAGGTATTTCGGATGCCACCAGGCCAGTACAGTGATAACCACTGTGACACATTGCCAGATGATTTTTTTAGGGTTTCCCAGGTGCAGTGATCTAGGCCTGAAAACACAGCCACGCGTGGGCAAACCATCCAGACAGGTGACCCTAAGCAATAATCTCAATCTGCCAACACACCACCCACAGGTGGGTATTAGTGATGGCAACTCCATATGGGTCACGGGTGTTTTGGCAATACTGAGGGTGCCTCTCCCCTGCCCTGGACACAGTTACACCTCCCTTCGGGCCTCTCCCTTCCACCCAATGGCAAGTTAACACAGATGGAACAAACTTCCAAAAACAGAACAGCTCTGCGGGAAGCATTCTTGGCTATGGGAGAGTTCAGTCCATTTTGCCACCAATATCAAGGCTGGCTTTTGATTATGTTGATGATAAAGACTGTAAACAAAACAGCCTTTCTTTACTAATTAATTGCGTTCAAAGAACTCTAAGGATTTTTAATTACACAGTTTGAAAAGCAGCGGTTACCCAGTCGGGCTGATCAGCCTGTGCACTCCTCTCTCTGCCCACCCGAACGAAATATTTTCTTGTTTTCCCTGCTTCACACACCTAGGATGGGCTTGCAGTAAATCCTGTCAACTAAACGCCTGACAAAAGTGCTCTGATGTCAGGTATAAAGAATGCCACCTACAGCTTAATGTCTGAAAAAAATTTCTGAGGGCTGAAAACAATGAAGGTTTTTGTCTTCTTAATGCCCAGTATGCAATCGAGTGGAAATGCTACTTCCATCTGTAATCTACAAATGAAATTAAAGTTGTTGAAAGACACGGGGTAAACCAGAAGCCTTTGTTTCTTTGCAGAACAGGAAAAATTTAAACCACTAAATGTTTTAGCAGATTTACTAAATTTCCAATTAAATCATGAAATCTATGATTGCAAAGCTTGGCGAGAGCTGTCTGCTCTACCCCCCCAGCATACATAAGATATCACAAATTAAACTATGTCCCCCATATTTAGGTTCTTTCTGTCCCACCTGTGGGGAAATTGGGGGGCAGAGTGGGGCACACAAGCTTGAAGGGGAATGTGGCCAGCTCAGCAGTGTTTGGGGGCATGGCCCAGGTCCGTCTTTGGGAAGAAAACAGCAACTTGCCCCACGTGAGGGTTCCAGGGCCTCCAGCTGGTGCAGGCAGCCTGGCTGGAGCAGAGAGTTCACTGGTGGGGAGGGAGTCAGATCTGCTATACAAGAGCACCCTCTGCCAGTTGGCACAGAGGGCTGGCTGGAAAGACCTGTGGTCCAGAGTTGGGGGTAGGGCTGGGGGAGGGCACTGGACTCTGCTTACAAAGCTGGCGGGGCTGGGGGACCAGGCAGGAAAGAGATTCTATCTTCAAAACTGGACAGAGTGCTCACCTCTGGAACAATAGCTGGTGCAGGCAAGGGCGATGCTGATTTTTCCAAGAGCTCTCCACATTAATCCGCCCCACCAAATCCAGCCACTAGGAGCCTGAATGGTCCTCCAGACACCCATTCAGGAGAAAATGACGGGTGATTTTTGCCCTTGTCTCGGGAGATCTCCCGTGAGCACTGCTGCTCTGACTGACATGTGTTTGTAAAGATAAACCACCAGGCTACTTTGGGGGCCCTCCCAGGCTATTACAAAGAGCAAGTGGTGCCAACTTGGCCTCTGCATGGCTTTTTAGAATTGAGTTGTTAGTTTTTTTTTTTTAAATATGCACCTCTTTCTGAAAAAGGATTTGAAGCAACTTAGGATAAAGGCAAACACAATAAGGTCATTCAACTAAAATTAGAAAAGCAAAGTGGTGGAAAGAAAGAAGCAGCAAGCATTGAATTACTGTGATTTAGCATCAGATTAGCCTTTGAGCTTCCTGGCAGCCATGGCAAAAAGGGACATTCAGTTAGTCCATACAACCTACTATAAGAACAATTCTCCAAGAGAGGTATGCTTTTTTCCCGGCATTAAGTTTCTTGTAGAAGCCTTGGTAGAGGAACTCTGAAAACATACAGTGTGTTTGACAGTCTACATGTGGAGGGGTAGAGCAATAAACAAGCAGGCAAAGTCCTACTCTAGGGGCTCTGATCTAACAGGACACTAGAAAAGAGCTTGGCATCCTCGGGGGTGGGGAGGGCGGATGGATAGCAGGCGAGTTCTCTTTAGCTTAGTTGCTGAATAAGGTCAGATGTAACAGACAGGATGTTTTCAGATGTAAGTCTCAGAAATCCCACCTCACACTGGCCTAAATAATAAAGAAGTGTGATTTCTTTGGTTCAGCTGCTCAGTCATGCTTTCCCTGTGCTACACCACCATCACTATTAGCTCCATCCTCAGGCTGATAGCAATATGGATGCCGCAGTTCTGGGAGTCACACATTCAGGACAACCTTCAGAGCAAGGCAGAAAGTCATTTCTTCCTGTGACTTTCACTTAGGATGGAGGGAATTTTTTATTGCTGCTGTCCTCACCCCCTTCAACAGACTTCCTTTTTCATCTTACTGGCCAGAATTCACCCACATGCCCATTCTTGATTCAGTCCTGGCAAGGGGGATAGGGCCACCCATAGACCAAGTGGGCCACTCCTGTAGTTCTCGGCCAGGTGGGGAAGGAGGATTCTTGATCAAAATTGAGGCTGTGTTAGGTAAGAAAAGGGGCAGGGGATTAATGGATGCTGGAGTAGACAGCTAACACTGCCGTTTTGGTCTTTAAGTGCCCCTCCCTGGATGTCAAGATTGGTGTAGGTGAATAGTTATCAAGGCTGTTGGAAGGTCTGTCTGCTTGGCTTTCTCAGAAAAAGAGAATCCTTACTATTTTCCGTATTTTTGAGTCACATTTAACATTTCCTATACCTTCTGCCTTTACTTACTTCTCTTAGGTCTTTGCTCCCACTTACATACATTAAAAAAAAAAGAAAACCTGACTGGTCTTTTTCCATCCAATTTTACTCAGATAATAATCCACCTTCCATACTGGTAGAACAATCTTCTTAAAAAACAAAAGTACTTTAGGGCTCCCTGGTGGCTCAGTGATAAAGAATCTGTCGGCCAATGCAGAAGACATAGGTTCTATTCCTGGTCCTGGAAGATCCCACATGCTGTGGAGCTATTAAGCCCGTGTGTCACAACTATTGAGCCAGTACTCTAGAGTCTGGAAGCTGCAACCACTGAGCCCATGCAACTACCAAGCCCAAGTGCCCTAGAGCCACTGAAGAGAGAAGAGAATCACTGAAAAGAGAAACCTGTGCACCATAACTGGAGAGCAGTCCCACTTGCTGCAACTAAAGAAAAGTCTGAGCACTGCAAAGACCCGGAACAGCCAAAAATAAATAAATAAATAGAATTATTAACAAATAAAATAGATGTACTATATTACTCCTCTGTTTAGCAACTTCTTCGACTTCCTATCGTCTACCACATAACATTAACAATCTTTGCAGTAGCACATAAAAATGAAATACTTAGGTATACATTTAACAAATGTGTACAAGATCTGTATGGGGAAAGCAAAAAACTCTGATGAAAGAAATCACAGAAGATCTAACTCAGTAAATTGAGAAATATTTAATGCTCATGGCTAGGAAGACTCAATATTGTCACGATGTCAATTCTTCCCAACTTGATCTATAGAGATTTAATGCAATTCCTATCAAAACCCCAACAAGTGAATATTAACAAACTGATTAGAAACGTTGTATAGAAAGGCAAAAGACTTGGAAGAGTCAATGTAATATTCAAGAAGAATGAAGTTTGAGGACTGTTACTCCCTATGTGTCAGACCCATCAAAGACCCTATCTTAGAGAAAGAAAGTGAAAGTGAAGTCGTGTCCGACTCTTTGCGACCCTGTGGACTGTAGCCTACCAGGCTCCTCTCTCCATGGGATTCTCCAGGCAAGAATACTAGAGTAGGTTGCCATTTCCTTCTCCAGGGGATCTTTCCGACCCAGGGGTTGAACCCGGGTCTCCCTCATTGCAGGCAGACGCTTTAACCTCTGAGCCACCAGGGAAGCCCATAGTCTATCGGAGAAACAACAATTCAAACACCATTATAAATATTTCACTAAAGAATTCAGCTTCTTTGTCTTGTGACTGTAGTCCACAGGGTCAGAACTCTCCTTGCAGTTGTAGGATGGCTTCTGAAAGCTTCCCCGTTTTCTTCAGATGGTAACATTGCCACTACCTAATAGTGGAGAGACGAAATGGCTATTGCGGTATTAACTGCCATGTGTATTTCCAATGTATTTTTCCATGTAAGTAGTGTGCCCATTCTACAGGGTAGCCAAAGAGGCTCAGGGAAGTTCAGGAATTTGGGTAAGATTGTTCAACCAGAAGACAGCAGAGGTGGTATTCAAACTCGGGGCTTCAGAAGGAAGAACAGAATTCCTACCACCTGCTGGTGGCTTCAAGCCACCCAGAGACCCCCTTAGCTGGTACGTGAGAAGGGAGGACAGCGTCATGAGTCGCCTGGGCTCAGAGCTCATGCTGTTGATCACGTGCCACCTGCCAGCTCCTCACCCAGGGCTAGTGCTCCTGGAAGAGGTGCCTGGAGACGCAGACCAGAAGCTGGAGTGGGCAGTCCCGACTCCATCCTCATAACCAGGGAAATGCATGGTCCTCTCAAGGAAACAAACCGATTATGGTGGTAAGATGTAAAGGTGCTTTGGGTAACAGCCTTACTGAGGAATGTTTGGAGGCTCAGCGTGGTTCACTGACCTCAGGAAATACCTCGTTACAATGAAGTTACATGTGTCATTCTGAATGTGTAGGTAGAGAGCTATGTGGGAAGCTTTCTGCCAGTCTCTGAAGGCAAAGAAAGGGGATAGAGCCAGAAAGCAGCTCTGGGTGGGGTGTTCCCAAGTGGAGACCATGGAACTGTGGACATTGGGGATGTCCTGCCTCTGTCTCCAGCAGTGAGAGGGAGGAAGGCAGTGTCTACCTTGTCAAGTACAGGGTCTGAGCATGAATGGCCTGGGGGCTGTGGGACAACATTGAATGAACTGTGCACCTCTGCATGGAACTCTGAGAGTAAGGGCAACAGCATACAAATGATTTAACAAAGGAAGCAGTGTTGTGATGCTGAGGTCTTTTTATCTTTCCTGGTATTTATCAAATTCCAGAACATGCAGAACAATGTTAAGAGGTGACCCTGTGATGGGGACTTTCAATTACTACCAGCCTCTGAGGGCTCCAAACTTTCCAAAGGGATCTGTATGCTAAGCAACTGAGGCTCCAGTGTGTGCTGTCTGAAAACACTTAGGAAAGATGGAGGGAGATGAAATACTTCTTCCTTTCTCTAAAGTAGGGATAAATTGAAGGTCAAGTTGAAGATCAAGCCTATGTTGACAGGTCCTAAAAGGATAGTCCATGATTGCTACAGGCAGGAGTGAAGAGGGCAGTGCAAGGGTTGACACAGCCCCACCCAGCGTGGGGACCCCCTCCTATCATCCTGGGAGGTGCCGAGGACAGAGGATCTGGGGACTGTCTGGCAGTGGGAAACTGCTAAGTCATCTCAAAGATCCCCTTTCAGGTCTGGGCTGAGACATGCTAACAGAGGAAGCAGGCTGTAGGATGGCCTGGGACTCTTGCTGTGTGTTCAGTACTTGACTGCCCTTTGGAGGGCAAATACCACCATGCGTGCCTGGGGAGAAGAAACATAAAGGAGAGGCCCTTCCACCCCAGATGCTTCTCTAACCTCATCTCATCCTCATTCCCCGATAAAGTTCAAATTCCTGTGGATGGCACACCAAATCCTTCAGGAAATGGCCACAACCAACCACTTGTGCTGTCTCCCTGCTACTTCAGTTCTCACTCCTGCGTGTGTATCACACAGATCTTATTCCCTAAACACAGTGCATTCCTTCAAGCCTCTGTGCCTTTACCCATGCTGTCCTCTCAGCCTGGACCCCCTCATCCTCTCTTAGGGTTAGGTAGCCGCAGATCATCCAGCTCTGTCTCTGGAAAGCCTTCCGTTTCCTCTAAACTGGGGTGGTGCCCTCCTGTGAACTCTCCATGCCCACCCCAGGGCAGCGTTTATTGCAGTGCGATTACCCGTCGCCCTATCTGTTTTTGTACTCCACTGGAGACTCTGCAGGGGCAGCACTCTCCCAGGTTTCCAATAGGCACGCAACTCCTGGTAGGAGGCCAATCACATATTAGTTGGTTGACAAATGGAGGCTGAAAAGAGCAAATATTTGTTTAGTAAATGTGTAAACAAAACGTATTCGTAATTCCAGTCACTATATTTAAGTTCCTATTTAATTAAGTTTTTGTTGTTGTTGTTGTTTGATTGGGCTACACTGGGTCTTAGTTGTAGCATGCAGGATCTTTTTTTAAATAAAGTTTTAAATTTAATTAATTTATTTTTGACTGTGCTGTGTCTTTGTTGCTGCGTAGTCTTTTCTCTAGTTGTGGCGCACGGGATTCTTATTGTAGTGGCTTCTCTTGTTGCAGAGCACGGGCTCTAGGGCACATGAGCTACAGCCGTTATTTGACCATATTGACTCCAGTAATCATCCTGTCTCTTCTCAGTCTGATTTCTCGGAGCCTTGTCCAAACCAGCTGCTAAACTCCTGTCTGCATATCCTCCCTCTGACTCATTCTTCCACACTGAAATTGGACTGTTGCCTCTACCATCTCGAGGCTACCATTCTTTGCTTCCTTTCAGTCATGTTTGACTGTGGATCACTCCCTCTGCGGAATGCTCTGTACCCTTGGTGGTTTGATACCATACTAGCTGTTGCCTCCTAGTCTCCTTTGATGATACCACTTTCTTTGTCCTTCTCTTGAAGGTTCATGTTTCATGGGGCTTGGTCCTAACTCCCTTTCTTTCTCACTTTATGCCCTGCTCATGGGAGATCACATCCATTCCAGGAGCTCTATATATCTATTATCTATCTATCTACCTAACTATCTATCTGTCAGTGGCTTCCAATCCTCATCTTTAGCCTAGAAATCACTCCTTAGTCCCAGACCATAATCTGAAGTCTTAATGGAATCTTACTCCTTTATCCAACAAACATTTTACTGAGCACCTCTTATCTGCCAGACATTGTTGCAGGTGCTGGATATATATAGTGAAAAAAAATAGAAAGTCCTGCCCTCATGGAACAAATATCTTACTAGAGAAGTCAGAGAGTAAATAAACCAGGAATATAAATAGTATGTGGAAACCACAGGCTTCCCTGGTATCTCAGTAGTTAGGAATCCGCCTGCCAATGCAGGCAATGTGGGTTTGACCCCTGGTTCAGGAATATCCCCTGAAGGAGGGAATGGCAACCCACTTCAGCATTCTTGTCTGGGAAATCCCATGGACAGAGGAACCTGGAGGGCTACAGTCCATGGGGCTGCAAAGAGTTGGACACGACTGAGCGACTAACACACACACAACACGTGAGAGCCACCGGAAAGTGCTAAGAGGAGAAGGGATGTCATCTGCTCAAGTATCTAAAGGCTCAACCTGGCTGCTGGGGGACGTGGGGAGGGAGCAACAGGGGTGCCAGTTAGTTGACCTCTACTTTTCAATGATGCATAGGCACCTCAGACTCAGAAATCCAAAACCAAATGTTCCCCAAACTTGCTCTTCCTCCCATGCCCTGCAGTTCAGTGAAGGACAACTGAATCCACCAAGGACTGGGGTTGGAATCAGGAATCCCTGACCACTCCAGCCCCTTCCCCTCATATCTAACTAGTTATAAATCCTCCTTATTCTAGCTTATGAGTATTTCATTCATTCCTTTGTTCATTATTTCACTCGGTTACCAGATATTTACTGAAACTTACGTTTCAGGCCAATAAGGGGAGGTAAACCATCAGATGTGATCCCTGCCCCCTTGGAGCTTTGCGTTTACTGTGGGAAATAAATAATACAACCAAAAGTAAGCCAATACTCACATGACTTCCTCTCATGATAAGGACTATAAAGAAAATACACTTGTTTCAACAAAGAAGAAAAATATGAGAGAAAAACTTAGATAAGGTGGCCAGTGAAGAGCCCCACAGGGAAGGCTCTGGGCTAAGAAGGGATGGGTCAAGTGAGAATGGCGCCGTAGCAAAGGGCCACAGACTGGGAGGCTGAAAACAACAGAATTTTATTCTCTCCAAGTTCTGGAGGCTAGAGGTCAGAAACCAAGGTATCAGGAGGGCCATGCTCCCTCCATAGGCTCTAAGGAAGAATTTTTCCTTGCCTCTTCCTATTGCTTTTGTCCAGAGTCCTTGGCTTGTAGACACACCACTCCAACTTCTGCCTCCATCTTCACAGGGTCTCATTCCCTCCACATCTGTATCTTTACATGCCTCTTCTTATAAGAAACCAGTCACTGGATTTAGGGCCCACTTTTACCCAGTATGACTTAATCTTAATTCATTACATCTACAAAGACCCTATTTCCAAATAAGGTCACATCTTGAAATTCTGGGTGGACATGAATTTTAGGGCCCAAAATTTGGGGACATGATTCAACCCAATACAAATGGTGAGATCTTTTCCAGGCAGGTGGAGTAGCTTTCACACAGGCCCTCCATGGAGAAAGACGCTTGGAGTGTTTGGGGCCAGTGTGGCTGAAATAGGCATAAGGAGCAGAATAGACCCAGAGAAGCTTGGAGAGAGAGGCAAAGCCAGATCACAGACGAAAATGGGGCGGGGGGAGAGAGAGAGGGAAAGCCTGAGGCACACTGGTGGAAGAGAAGTCCAAAGGATTGGCATCCTAGACAAGGTGGCCAGCACAGGATGTCACAGTTGGGACAGGGTTGGTTTGTGATAGGAGGAAGGTTCAAAAGTGGAGAAGGGGAAGATGGGCATAGAGGCAGGTGAGTGTGATGGTGAGGAAAAGAGAAATCCTTTCTAATGGCTCCTTTTTGCTCAACTAAACAGGAGATAGCTAGGAGGTGGAGGAAAGGGAGCTGGAGTTTGAAGGAGAGAAGAAACTTGAGATGGTTGTCTTGGGGAGAGGGAGATCAAGCTTACCAGGATGGGTAGGCAGAGTTAAGAGCCTTTTCCAGGTTCAAGGTTCTCTAGAATATGCCCATTTTCCTGCCTTTCCACAGTCATTTCCCCAGCTTAGGCCACATTATCACCACTATGTGATTGTGACCACATCCGTCCCATGGGTTTCTCTTTCCCACCTTGCCCCTACTTCAGTCTGTTCTCAACATCGTTGTCACTCGGATCATCCTACACTCACATGGCATCACGCCCCAGGGGGGATCTCTTCCAATAGTTTCCCATTGCCCTAACATACAACCTTAACTCCTCCATCTGAGTCTTCAGCTCCTTCATGGACTGGTCCACTCTTGCTTCATAACCTCATTTCTTGCCACTTTCATTTCAAATTCTGCATTTCAAATATCCAGAATTACAATAAATTCCTTGAATGTGCTACACATTCTGAGACTTTGCACTCACCATTCCTTCTTCCTGAAATTCTCTTTCCCCTCTGTTCTCCCCTCCTCTCCTGCCTGCCTGGCTAACTCTTCTCCCCTTTCATGGTCTCCTCCTCATGCAGCTTTCATCTGTCATTCACCCACTCTGAGTTTGGGTAGGTTTCCTGCATAACCCTCTATGCTTCCCTTTTCTTTTTTTTTCAAAAGCAGGATACCATTTAACAATGTAATTGCTTCCTTATTTCTATTTGGCTCTCATAAAACAACCTCCCTAAAGTACCATGCCTATGTTTTTCATGTTGCCTTCTACACAGTATTTTTTTAAACCATTAAAAAGGTAAATAAATGAAAAGATTAAGATGAATTAACATTTGTGCTAAAGGTTGTGACTAACTCAAAGCTTTCAAGCAGATGACTGCTTCCCCTCAAGGCACGACAATGCAACTGAGCTGTATGCTGGTGACATCAGGGAACCACACGCTGCATGGCCATTGCAGCTCAGCTTCCTGTCTCACGCTCTGGTTCTCAGTTGGACTTCTGACTTTCCATCATAAATTGCACGCGGCTTTGTAAGGGTTCTCCACAGGATAATCTCTGTTGTGTCTTTTTGCTCTTTCCACCTCCTCCTGCAGTCTGTGGTCTCTGTTATTTGGTTATAGGTTATGCTTTTCTTTATAAGTGGTCTTCCAGCTTCTTAAAGCCTTGGGACAGTGTGTGTATTGTAGTCTCTTGGGTCATTGGATTTTGAGTTCTCAGAAATTCTTTTTTTAAGCTGCTTTTTTCCTGTAGCAAAAACAGCTTTGTCCTCGTTCTAACTCTTGAGTGGTACTTCCTGCTCTGCCTCCCAGCAGTGGCCCAAGGATGTACTCCCACTCATGCCCAAGTTGTCCTCAGATGGCTTCTCAAGTGACAATGGAAAAGAAATACAACGTGTATTTCTCTGTGATCGGCAGGCTTTCTGATCTTGTTGGAGGCATGTTGATTCCACTACTCCTGCGTGCAGATGGACCATGACAAATTTACGTCTTTAACCCATTCCACTGATGATGCAATAGTTTCCTTTCTCAGTTGTAGCCTTCACAACAGGGGACTCCATACCAGTTCCTGTGCCATTACTAGGAGAAATAAGCTACTATTTGCCTTTCTGCCTCATCTTCTAATAATGTACTGCTTACCATGTTCCAGATGTCACATAAACAGATACAGTGTTCTGACCTTTGTGGATTCCTCTATTGGTAGGATAGAGGAAATAAAAGAATGCCCATCCCCTCCTTCTTTGTGTGTTGACCTTAATACCTGTACATTCTTGTTGGGACAATCCCGCTTTATGAATTTGTCCATTTCAGAATGCACATTTAATTTTGGCTCAGAAGAAACCATTTTCTCTTGTGCAGAGTTTGTAAATAAGCTTTTTCCAAAAAAGCAAGTTTTTAGCACTGTAAGCTGTTTGAAATGTAGCAGACATAGCGTATTGATGTTTGACATTTACTCCACTGCCTTCTAGAATGCTCTCCATACTGCAGAGGCTGGGAAATGAGAACTATGTTTCCCAGACACCAACCTTGCAGCTGGGGTTCTGGGACTGAGCTCTGTCCAGCCATTCAGATGCATGGGGTTTGAAAGGCAGGAGTGAGACACAGCCCTCACTTCTGCTCTTTTCACTGGGAAGCATGGTCACTCGCGTTCAGTCTCACTGTGTCCGACCGCTGCTCTGTCTGTTGAAAGCTATTGTGGGTCAGCTGTTTCTGGTGTGGATTCTAGTGGACACTTGGGTGGTTCTGGTTGCAGCAGATGCATGGGCTTCCTAACCAGGGTGGCTCCCTGAAGGCAGCAGTGGGGTCATGGTTCTGGGGTTGGGGCAAGAATGTAGCTCGCTGCTTTGCCGGAGAGCTTCTTGGTGGTAGAGGCCGCAGCTCTGTTGGTGACCGGGCTCTGCAGAGCAGTGTTGAAGTCCTCCTAGAAAGGATCAACCTAGAGCCTGTCTCTACTAATTCGTGAGCCATTTAATGTCATGTACTAAGTCCCTTTCTGCTGAACCTAGTTGGAATGGATTCTGGATTTTGCAAGGGGACTCTGACTGATATACCATGGGAGTAGTTATTTGCAATATTAAATGTAGCTTCTGCTTAGAAAGATTTTAGGGCAAGAGAAGCAGCTAAGAAGAGAGGCAAGAATCAGGCTTTTTATTGGCAGCTGTAGCTATGTAGGAACCAAATCGAGGCTCTTGCTGTTTTGGGTTTGTATATATCTCTCTGTGCCAATAGGATTTTGAGTGATGGATGGGCGGGGGGCAGAGCTCTGGAGACCCTAACTTTCACATTAAGTTGAATTTATCCTAAAACTCAACCCCAAATTTATAAGCTTTCAGGTCGAATTCTCCTGCCACAACCTTTCTAATGATGAGCAGCCCCTCCCCGTTCTCTCCCAGTCATCTCTCTCTTTCTTCCTCTCCCCTCCTGCAGGAGTTCTTCAGCACCTCCACCTAGTAACCCAGCTCTCTCTCTCTCACACACACACAAGGGAGAAGTCCATTTGTAAAGAAACAGATGATATAAATGACAAAGTTTCCGAGGACAAATGATACAAGATCTGCAGTAGAGTTTGCTCCTGGGAGAAAGGATCATTATTCCTACATGAAAAGCACAAGGAAGGGGAGGAAGTAAATGATGTGGCAAAGAGAGAGTTAACAAGAACAGGTCTAGGAACGGGCAAGTCACTCTTCATCTATCTTAGGTTCAGGTTCCATTTCTCTGCAATTTTAAGATTAGGCAATACTTGCTCAGGGTACAAAATTCAAAGCAAAAAAAAAAAAAAAAAAGGGCACATAGCAAGTCTCCTGCCACCCTGGAGCCCAGACTCCTGGTTCCCCACTCAGAGGCCAGCTCTGTGGTTTCTCCTCAGTGGGGCACCTCTGATCTGGGGATGGCACGGAAACCTCCAAAATGGTGGGGGAAAGCTCTGGGGTGGGGGAGGTGAGGAGGAAGCTCTGTGTTGGAGGCAAGGAGGGGTGATGACAACCAGGATTCCACACCCAGCCGACTGGTGCTGGCCAAGATCCGATCCCACAGTGTGGACAGGACACCTGTGGTTGCCCCCTCCCAGCCGCCTGATCCTCAGGAAATAAATAGCCAATTCTCTGGCAGGAGGCTGGCCTGTGACTTTTTCTTTTTAGCATTATTGTCTGTTAGGCTTTTTTTATTTTTTCTTATGTTGTGGTTTATTCCCACAGCTTTCCCTTCAGCTGCAAATTAGAGTGCTTCTGGACGAATGTTTGTTTATATATGTCATGTTGCTGTCCTTTCAGGGCCAAATACATGCATCTGAGGCAGGAGACCATGTTTGTTTTTTAAACTAAGTGTAACTGCCAAGCACCCTCTCCTAGATTATGGAAAGTTACCCTATTAGGAGTTTACAGAAGAAAAATCTCTGCCAGTTACAGCAGGTATTGAGAAAGAAGGAGGGAGGGAATGAGATAGAGACAGAGACAGAAAACCTGAATAATCCTTGGCAATTCTGAGTGTGACACAGGATTCTCCTCTTTCTTAGCAATTCTGTGCCTCGTTCCTGATAATTTTAGGGTCTGCTATGTCTCTTGCTATGAGAATTAGCATCAGCAGCTTTCAAAATGACTTACTAGTTAACCCCTCCAGAAATCTTAAGACATTATTCTTTTCTTCTCCAAGTTTCCCATCCCTAAGCCTTCTAATTCTCCTTCAAATTTCCATCTGTAAAGTTAATACAATCCAATAAGAAAATAATGTGCTCTTGAGACGTTGACATGCTCAGAGCCATTTTATCCTGCCCTAAAGCCTGGAAAGTTTGAATTTTCCTTAGGATAAAAAAGTAAGAAATAATAGAGTAATTCACTGTACTGTAACAATTAAATCCAGCAATTTAACATTATGCATTGGTAAATATAATGCTCACAACGACCCGAAGTCTCCCATGTATTGACAGACAAAAACAAAGTTATAAATCTAAACCTCCTATTCCGAACCACATTCCTAAATGTAAATAAGCATCCAAGCATGCTGCTACATATCTTTACAGAAGCAATTACAAACAAGCCTTATCAGTCGCTAAGTCACCAACTCACACAACGCTTATCTGCTATGCCCTCTACTGGATAGAGTACACAAAGCAAGTCACATTATTTCCAATTAATTTTTGGCATCCTCTCTCCGCATCTGCTTTAGGAATGCAAGGCGTGAAATTTATAGTAGCAGGTTTAATATTCCAGCCAGCCAAAATTATTTTGCTACAAGGACTTACCTTCGGTAGAATATTTTGGGTTGGCACATTTTTTTTAAATGCATAGATTGCTTCTCCTCTTCTTGCAACCCACTGTCCCAACTCTCAAGCTGTCACCAAACTCAGTACGTGGCAGGAATAATTTCATGCTGAGTAAAATGTGTTTAATTTCACATCCTGTAAGAATAATTACTTAGCATAATGCCACTTAAAATGTATTTCTATCTGCAAATGCTAATGAAGCTACACAAACCTGAATCATTTTTGGAAAGAATTAGGGAATTAAGGGTGCTTTGCCTTCAGTCCCTCTTCTCCCGGAGAAGGACTGCCTGAAGAGAGAAACCCGGACCACAGGAGTAATCCGAGGCAAGACCCTGCTGTCTTCAAACTGGGTTTGAGTCCAGTGGCTTTTCGGGGCAATTAATCCCACAGACCTCTCCTGAGCTCCCCCAAGGTGCTGAACCAGAGCTGAAGGCTCCCTGTTGATGCCCAGTCCTCACCCAGGTCCCAGTGGACAGCCCCTAGAAGGGGGCTCAGGCTCAGGGCCAGTGAGGACCACCTACCCAAATGGCAGGTCTGTGGTCTTTGGCCTTAAAAATCTTGTCCCTTTGATCATCGGTGCACCCAAGTAGTAAAGGCCATGGTGTTAGCTATTGCATGTCTTGAGGTTTAAAGCTTTCAATAAGGAATGAAATGACAAGGACTAAAATAAAAAAGGAGCACATTGCCTTAAAAGTGTTCTTTAAACTGTTTTATTGTGAAATCATCTTTGAATTACAGAAAAGTTGCAAAAATAGCACAGAGAGTTTCTGTATACTCTTCCCTCAATTTCATCTAATTTAGTATCTAACATGACTTCAGGTGGCTCAGTGGTAAAGAATCTCCTTGCAATGTAGGAGCCACAAAACATCCTGGTTTGATCCCTGGATCAGGAAGGTCCCCTGGAGGAGGGTATGGCCACCCACTCCAGTATTCTTGCCTGGAGAATTCCATGGACAAAGGAGCCTGGTAGGCTACAGTCCATAGGGTCCCAAAGAGTTGGATACAGCTGAAGCGACTTAGCACAAGTGACTGCAGTACAACAAAACCAAAAAACTGACTTAGTGCAATATTATTAACTACATGGCAGACTTGGATTCAGGTTCACTAGTGTTTCCACTAATACTTCTGTTCTAGAATCCAGCCCAGGATCCCATATTCCATTTAGTTGTCACAACTCCTTGGTCCCCTTCAGTCTGTATCATGCTCTTGGTCTCTCCTTGTCTTTCACAACTTTGACACTTTTGAAGTGTCCTGGTCAGGTATTGTGCAGAGTGTCCTTCCATTTGGGCTTGGGTGCTGTTTTCTTGTGGCTACACTGAGGTTATACACTTTTGACAAGAATGCCATGGAAGTGCTGGTTCCTTCCCATTGCTTTGTGGATGAGGGGCCTGTTCTCTTCCAGCAATGGAGTGAAGCAATAGAGTGTGCTGAGGGCCTGAGGGAGCCACTGCACCTCTTAGAACCTGGGTGGTAGGTCTCAGAGAGTCAGGCATTGAGCCTAAAAGCACTCAGCATGTTTCTGTTACCTGACTTCTCCCTCCTTGGTTACCAAGCTAGCAATGCAGAAGTGAGGTTTCTTCTGTGTTAGGCAGACAGCACTAGTTTTTCGTTTTTTTTTTAATCCAGCACTGTTGAGACCTGCAGAAAAACAAGGTGTGGCCAAGGAAGGCAAAGTATTGTGGACTCTAGGGGGAAAAGAGTTGTAGGGAGAGGAGGACAAAGGGGAGGTGTGGGGAGAGGGACTGCTGTGCAGTCCAGTGCAGCCATGTATGTGTTCATCAGGGCTCTCTATGTCCTAAGAATGAGACGCGGACATCTAAATGGGTGGGAAGCTTGCTCAACTATGTTGAAGCAGTGGTGGTAAAACATTTCTCAATCAGCATTTGTAACAATGAGAGATTTCCTCCGTGGGGTTAAATGTAGTGGTGGTGCAAAACGATCCTCGGTAGATTTTCAGTGCTTGCATCTGGGTTTCTCCCTCTCTAGATTGGAAGCTCCCTAGGGGACAGGCTCCTGTCTCTCTGGTTCCCACCTCTCCCCACCCCTCAACCGTCACCCCGCCCCCAGCCTCTCTGAAAACCTATTACCCAGGCCGGGAACACTGTAGGAACTCAAAAAGTGATTATTGATGAAATGAATTTTTAAAAATGAGTTGTAAAGCAGTGAGTGGATGAGGTCCTCATTTAGGAAACCCCCTTGATGGGCACTCCACTCCGTCCTTATTGGAAGTCTGTGGCCCTGCCCCCAAGATTGATTTCTTCATCCGTTCAGCGCTTCTTGGTTACTCTCTTAAAATTGCCAGTTTTCCTTATAATTTAAATGACACATTATGTATAATTATTGTAATTTAAATGGAATTGTTTTTCAGATGCATGTTTAGTGAGAACTTTTTAATTATTCAGGAGAGAAGCAAAGCAACAGGAGGCTTTGAAGACTTGTCCTCGGGTGTGCAGAGTGGAGGAGCTCAGGTATTCCCGTGCATGGATGAGCACAGGCTGCACCGGGGGCCGTCTCTCTGCGCCGGGTCCTCTTCGGCGCACGCTGTCTCCATCAGCCCATTTCGCCCTCACAGACGCACCAGGCGGTAAGTGCGCTATAACCCCCTTCTATAGATGAGGACGTAAAGGCACGCAGACAGCTGCACTAAGGCATCCAGCTACAGAGCATAGAGCTGGGAGCCGAGCCCTATCCCCTGGGTGTCCTAGTGCCGTCTAGAAAAGGCCTGTGCTTTCCGGAATAGCCTGTCTCCTGGACATGTGAATGGAAGAGCTGGGAAAGATTAGGTTTCTGCTCTTTCAGGCACAAGTGTGCCCATGTGTGTGTATGCCCGTGTGTGTGTGTGTGTGTGTGTGCTGCTTTATGCAGGCAAGGAGATCTTGAGTTGTCCCTCCCTCTAAGGGAGGTCCCAGTGAGTTCCTGCAGAGATTGCACACCACTGGGGGAGCTTTCAGATGAGAGCAAGGTGTTTGTTAAGGTATTTCTTTAATCCAGCAGCACTATAATAAAAAAGAACATACAATATCTATCTTACAAAATTTCAAGCAGGTCACATTTTTCACAAGACAGTTATTATTAATAAGCACAATTATTATGAAATCTCATGAAATTGCTTTAAAATAAAGTTCTAGTTTTGATTCTTATATAGCCTCCCATATTTTCCTTTGGACTTCCCTGGTAGCACAGCTGGTAAAGAATCCGCCTGCAATGCAGGAGACTCCGGTTAGATTCCTGGGTTGGGAAGATATGCTGGAGAAGGGATAGGCCACCCACTCCAGTATTCTTGGGCTTCTCTGGTGACTCAGCTGGTAAAGGATCTGCCTGCAAGACCTAGGTTCAATCCCTGGGTTGGGAAGATCTCTTGGACAAGGGAAAGGCTACCCATTCCAGTATTCTGGCCTGGAGAATTCCATGGACTGTATAGTCCATGGGGTCGCAAAGAATCAGACACGACTAAGGGACTTTCACTTTCTTTCATTTTCACATTTATCTTGTACAAATTAGCTCATAGTTTTCAACAAGTTTAGGCTCTGTAGATCAACTATTTAATTGTTCACAAGGGGATATGTGAAAGGAGAAAAGTATTGTCATATAAATTCATGCAGCATGGCTTGTGTGGTCACATCAGGAGTCTTCGTCTTATGAGCACCACTAAATTTATTTGCCTCCCAAAGATGAAAAGCCAGACTACTTCCAATACTGACAGTAAATGCAGAAATGAACCCATTCAATGGATATTAAATGGAATTACTTGTTATGACAATAATTATTATTGTTATCATTTTTACAAATCACATACATGACTTCAGAGCCAAATTTGAAATAAATCATTATCATCTAGACACTGAATTGGTAAGGCTCATAATTAGGAAACCAGATATTTAGTTCTTCAAGAGGCCTCTGACCTTATGGACACTGATTTTTAATAGCGTGGCTGAACCAAATAGAACAATCATGAACACTGGCTCTAGCTGGTTTTAGTTTCTGGGAGGAAAAGTCTAATTCCCAATGAACTTTCCAGTGGAGCTAGGACATAGTTCCTCCTGCAAAACATAGAAATACTATTATGTAACCCTGCATATGAGCGGGAAGGAATATATAAACTACTGGGACATTTTTCAAATGGAAATTTCAGTAGCTGATTCAGCTGGAATGTAATTTATGCTAATAAGTTCCTGGGTTTCAAAGTGACTTTTTCTTATCACACTAAAACCTTTTAATTTGGATATATATTCCTAAGTCCAGAATGGTAGAAAAATTCTCTGTCAAAAGCCAGGGATACAACTGGCCCTGTGTAAAAAGGAAGGAAAAAAAAATGAAATTATATTCCAGAATTTTGGAGGAGGGCAAGAAAGAAGTTCGATGTATGGCTTTTAAATAATTTCTTACAACATAGTTCTTGATTTCACACACCATTTACTGCAGGAAAAGTTTATGATAATTTTAATATGACTGCATAATTTGGGGATTTCAGTGTGACACGAAGTTGAGAGTAGAATGTAACTGGTTTCATTTAACTGCGATTGGAGAAGGGAAAGTATACCAGATCAAGCCAAGAAGCTTGTGCTCTAGTTCCTATCTAGGTTAGTTGCACTAGTTACATTAGATGATCCCTTCACCAACCTTTTGGCATTAACATTCAATAAATTTGGATAAATTCTCTGAGTCTAGCAGCTTTCAGATTTATTCTTTACTGTGATCCACAATAAGAAGTACATTTTATATTATGACCTAGTTCACCTACCTTTATAGATTTGTATGTAAATGTTATATCTACATTTCTCTATATTAACATCACTCATAGTAAGATATGCTGGACATAAACCACACATACATATATGTGAAATGAAACAAAGTTTTATAAAACAATAGTTACCCTCCTTACCTCTGGTGCATTATGATATCTTTTATTCTATTTCATTAAGAAAAAGCTTGTCAATTTCCACTAAACTGACTGTATGACCCAGTTTGACAGTCACCTTAACACACACAATTGGTGACAGTCACAATCACCTTAACTTGGCAGAGTCCTGCACTCTGAAGAACTGCCTCCAGCTGAATGCAGGTAACTGCATAACTGATTACTGAAAGAGAAATTTTAAAATTGTGTAAATACCAGTCCACATATTGAAGGAATATGCTCTAATTTTAGTAAAAAATTATAACACACTAAAAAAAAAAGAACGCCTACGTACAAGTACTCTCTATTAAGCTCTGCATAACTGAACTTTGGTTTTTCAGTTTTCTCTAAGCAAAATTATTTTTGAAACTTCTTCTCACCTGTTAGATTGGCCTTTAACTCTTCAAGCAAAGGAATCTAGTGTTTTGATAAATGAATCATGTTTTTTTTAATTAATTTTTATTGGAGTATAGTTGCTTTACAATATGGTGTTAATCATCTTCTGTTTATAAACAACTCTTTTAAAAGTTCCGGTGGCTTTTGCCAGAGTATTTTAAAAGAGCCTTTGATTTTTTTTTTTAATATTCACTTTTAAAAGCACTGTTAATAATAAAACAATTATAGGGAATTCCCCGGTGGTCCCATGGTTAAGACTCTGTGCTTCTACTGCAGGGGACCTGAGATCGATTCCTGGTCAGAGAGCTAAAATTCTGCAAGCTGTGTGGTGCAGCCAAAAAATGCTTTCCTTCCACTTCCAAAACCCATTTGGGGGAAGATACCATAACAAGATTTTAGTCCTTGCATCTTTTACCCTGTCCTCTAATATTTTGTTGCAGTTTTTGAGTTCAAGTGTTGGAATGCCAGGGATTTCTTGTGTCTCAGACAGTACACAAGGATGTGCGGTAATAAGTGATTCATTTAGGTTCCTTCACACTACAGTCTAAGGGAGAGAAAATTGAGTCCAAGTTCCCAAGCATTGTTCCCTTTGTGGCTTTAGTCACACATTAGTTATTTAGTTGCTAAGTTGTGTCTGACTCTTCGCAATTGTGTCCGACTCTTCACAACCCCATGGACTGTAGCCCCTCAGGCTCCTTTGTCCATGGGATTTCCCAGGCAAGAAGACTGGAGTAGCTTGCCATTTCCTTCTCCAGGGGATCTTCCTGACCCAGGGTTTGAAACTGTGTCTCCTGCATTGGCAGGCAGATTCCTTACCATGGAGCCACGAGGGAAGCCCCTTTAGTCACACATACTTATGCATATAAGTGACAACCACAGGTATTAAGGGTATTTCCAATGGTTCAACCATTAGGGAATATTTTATTTATATGAGAGAAGTCCCCAAAAGATTTTCTTTAAAAGGTTACATTATTAAAAAAACTCCTTAAACATTTATTTATCTGGCTGTGTTGGGTCATAGTTGTGACACTCACGATCTTTCATTGTGGCATGTCAGCTTTTCTAGGTGTGGCACCCGGGCTAAGTTGTCCTGCAGCATGTGGGAATCTTAATTCCTCCACCAGGGATTGAACTTGCATCCCCTGCATTGGAAAGTGGATTCTTAACCATTAGACTACCAGGGAAGTCCCCAGATAACTTCATTTCACATAATATTTCTAAAATAGAAGATGGTTATGGTTTGCATATTTTAAAAAAGGACAATCTCCATTTATTAGTTTATCATATATAATTCATAAAGAGCTTGCTGATATAAAAATTATACTTCATCTGTTCTTACCATCTCATATTACTTATACGGATTTATAACAAATTCTAAACAACATTCTGAATGGGTTAAAACTTAGATATGGCTTATTTCTATTTATCTTTTATTAGAACTTTGTTTAACATAAACCTCATCTAATGGCACCAAAAAGACCTGTGACTACTTGGGTGCTCTGTGAAGCTGGAGTACATGGATGGCAACATGGTCCATTTATTTGCCTTTGTGTTCGATCTATATCTTGAAACTTTCTTAACCTTATCAACTTTTAAAAAATCATCACATTATCTGTGCTACTGAAAATTAACCCTCACCAATAACACTTGGGATCAGTGGAAAAGACCCAGATAATTCCATTTACAGGGCAACAATTTCAGGCTCTATGTTTACAGTTTTGGAAACTCTACCTGTCTCTCCCCCACATCTTTTTTTTTTTTGCAATATGATATAAGCTAATCTTTCCAGTACATGCAAATATATATTACATTGTTGAAGAGCAATCAGAATTTTTTCTTCAGAAAAATCCCTTTCTCAAGATATATTCCTATTAGTTTACTTTCCAATATCCAGGTAAGCACATCGTGCCATTCCTGAGGCTTTTTTTATATCGTCCACGCTGATCCAAATCAAACAGACCTTTAGAGGGTACTGACAATGACGTCTTCATTGAATATGATCGCTGCTAAGCTTCAGCTCCCTGTTTGCTCTGTAAGGCTGTGCCAAGATCTTGGCCTTTAGATGTTCCCAGAATCCCTGGAAACATTAGTTATTTGTTTGTAAGTGTAAGTCTTAGAATGGGCTTGCATTCACAACAAGATATGAGGATGAACAAAGCAGTGTGAATCTCCTACTGGGTTAGAATTTTTTTCTTTACCGTTTTACCATATGGCTTGGAGCCAGTTAGAAGCACAGAATTTTAAATATTACTCTACACTGGTGCTTTTACAAAATATACCAGAATTAAAACAGAATAAAAGGATTTGCTTTAATGGAATCCATTTCATTTTTTTGGTATTAACTTTTTTCTTGAATATTGAAAGTATTAATATTTCTAAATTCTGAGAGATATTTATGGGAACTCTGAAAAATGACTCACATTAACTTTCAAAATATGAATTTAAAAAACTACTCTTCATATCCTAGCTGATGTCTTAAAGAAATCAGCAGGATGTCATACAATAATTCTATCACTCAAAAAGAGCTTTATTTAAGTATCATAAAGGCTATAAACATCCTGGTTCTATCATTAGAAAGTACTCAAGAATGTAGGCAGAAATAACATTTCGCTTCTACTGGAAGACTTCAAAATAGGACACAAGTCATTGATTCCCTTCTATTTTGGCTGCATTTTGAATAATAGAACAAAGGCATTAAAAAAAAAGTGGATCCTTTGGAAAAACAAAGAGGAAAGTCAATAGCAAGAAGCAAGTATACCTCCCATCAGCAGGAATGGGGCTGGGGAGGTTTGTTAGGTAACACGGAAGCCACTACCCTCTTCTCCACTGGCCCTCTGGTGTGTGCCAGCCTTAGTGCTGGGCAGGAGGGCACTGCAGCCTGTGGAGAGGCAGACAGTGCTTCTGGCTCCAACTTGATCCTTAGGCCAAAGTCCAGGCAGAAGTTGGCCTTGTGGGGTTCCTGTCATCCTGCCAACCCATGGCACTCCAGGGACACTGCTAGGGGAATGCTGGCCAAATCCTGCATGAGAAGTTACCTCCTTCACATTCTCTTCCGTATCAGGGGTTAGACTGAAGGAAACCCCTTCTGTCAGATTTTATGGTGTTTGTGCACTAGCCCAGGAGAAGGAAGGGAAAGAAAAGAAAGCAAATGGTTTAACCTCACAAAATAGAAAGGAAAGAATTCTTCAAAGTTGATCTGGGAATGAAGCCCAACATCCCCAAATCTCAGCTCAGTTTGCTCTTTTTCCATTCACTGCTGGTTTTTAGAAATTTAAATAATTATGACCCCATCTACAGTGGGCAATCGTATCACTGCTTTCTCAAAGAGAGTGGTCCAAAGTCACTGTTGCACAAACACAGAATAATCTATGCACTATCTGACAACAGTCAGTATGCAAAGCATATTCAGATGTATATGAGGCATCACAGTACAGACAGACATTTAAAATGCAGATATTTTTCAAGAAGAGGCCCTCATTTGCGATACTTGCAGCCGTAAGTAGGAAATATTACTCCAAAACAAGATGTGTAGGTAGATGCTGAAATGAATATTTACATATTATTCCCTATACAGAATATAGATTTCAAAAACCAACATGATCATCTCACACATACACATAATCTCTTTTCTGAAAAAACAAAGACAGTGCATTTCCAGGGAATGAGTATATGAATTTTATTGCACTGTTTAAAAAGAAAAGTAGAAATCATAATCTTACATAATTCTTTCAAATGGATCAACTGAGACAATTTCTCAATGCTTCCTTAAATTTTTACACCACACTGAGCTCCAACAGGTTTTTTGTTTTAAGGTAAACCAGGTTTTTGGTTCTTCCCTGTGGAGAAGTTACTTTCAAGTCAGTGAAAGTTCTTGGCCCATGATTAAAAGTCTTTGCCAATTAGTACTCAACAACTTCAATTCATTTTTTTCTGGTTCAAGATGAGTAGGAGCCTAATAAGGCTGTGATAAAAGGGCAAAAGGCACTGAGAGCCAAAAGCGGATTAATGAGCTCCTCCATTTATTTGTCTTCCTAACAGCTGAACTGTTACAACTATTGACACTCTTCAAAAGGTTCCGCTCTGAACCCTGTCCAGGCGCTGCAGGCTCCGACGGACATCTTCAGATCCAGAGAATGGAGGGGCAGGGGCTTCCCCTGTGTGGTGCCAAAACCAACAAAGCCCCATGGATCAGGTAATGAAACTTCAGCTTTTCCCTCTTTGAGATTTATTTACTGGCAGCTGACAAGGGGCAAATTCAGCTCGAATTGTGCAGTCAAGGCCCTGTCAAGCTTTTAGAGGCACCCTTGTCTTGAAGCACCTTCATGACTGGCATTTCACTCAAAAGCCCTCGGCACTGGTCCTTAACAGCTTATGACATCACAAAGGACACTCCAGACAGATGCCTACATGGCATCCTGCAGCATTTTAAAAGAGAATTAGTGGTTTTAATTATGGTCGTAGTATGAAAGGGAACCATGCAAGCTCCACAGGAGACCTTTGATCAGACCCTTTCGCTAGTACAATGCCACGGAACTGTGACTATTCCTGGTAAGGGGCCTTTTCTTGCTGAATGACTCACCAGTGATCTTTGAATGCAGACAAGCTTCTAGCCCTCCCTCTTCATTAGTGAGCATTTCTATACAGGGGCCTATATAGTGCTTGGAGTTTAGGAGCTATACAATTGGGGGGAAAAGAATCCCTACAGATTCAGGCCTCTACTTAGGAAGTGCTGAAGGACTCTGAGTGACTTTATTCATTAAAACAGGTTGCTATTAATTAACTGTCATAATAAAATAAAGAACTATTATTTGCATTTCTTACTATGTTCTCTTTAGTAATATGTATAAAAGATGCTTGTAACAGAAATGAATTTATTGAACCACTTCCCCACACCCCTGAACCCCCACTGCCCCCCTTTTTGGCAGCAGGAAGCCTCCTAATTATTGGGTCCAGATTTATGAGCCCAAATAGAAGTAAAACACGAATATAAAATTAATTAAGGAAAGACAAAATCCCTTTTACTTGCCAGTTTAAGCAACTGAAAAAAAAAAAGCAAACAACAATTAGCTTACTTTTTTAGTGATTTCAGAGAATGATCGAACACAATAAAACCTTAACTTTTTTCAAAATATCATCTGGTTGGTATTTAGTTTGAAGTGTGAGATTATGTAACAACTACAGCTACTTAAAAAAAAAAAAGAAAACCAACACCCCCATCGCCCGTATCCCAAACAGTACTCTAGCTTGAAATGTAACAAGATTCATTAAAAAAAATAATAATAATTTCATTTCTAGGAGCCAGAGAATGTCTTTGGTCTGGTATTAATATTTTAAGAACTTAATTTTAATACCAATCCCAATAAGCAGGGCCCTTAAGATTCATGGTCAATATTTTAAGTATATGAAAATAGTTCATTCTCTTCTAGAATTTAATCAAGCAAGTCATTTGATAAAAGGTTGTGGAAGTAGGAAGATTTTTCAAAATATTCTCACTGAAATGCTAATTCAGTAACACAGGCTAAATAGAATTTGTGGAAATAGCACATCTCAGTTTCTAACTCTGTTGTAGAACAGCACCATGACACCATGTTACTTATATCTGGGAGATGACTTAGTCTTCCGTTTTTAATGCCATTTCTTTTCTTGGAGGAAAAACTTTTGGACTTGGGAATTTTGGAAGCTGAAAGCCGAGCCAGTTTTTCAGTTTGCTGTCTCAGCCATTTTTCATATTTCTCAGACTTCGTAGTTCCTTTCTTAGGTGCTTTAGGGCAACTGAAATATCAGCCACCTGGGGATCATTCTGGGCCTTGTGAGTGTAGAGACGGAAGTGTCTGATGGTTTCAGATAACAAGACTTCAGGGTCTGCACTTCTTTCCTGAAGGTGCAGCATCCGTTCACAGGAGATGGCGTAGTTCTTGTGCCAATTCACCGGGTGTTCCTTTCGTAAATAGACAATCTCCTTATAAAGCTGGAAGACAGCAAAAACATTGGCATTCCATTGTTATCCCTTGACTTTTTTAAAAAAAGACTAGGAAACACAGAGGAATTAGTAACACAAGGAAAAAAAAATGCAAACAGCCTACAGTAAAAATCTAATCGTTGCTAGGCCATGCAGAAAACGCAAGGATGGTACTGTAATTATTACAGTAGCAGGAGGCAAATGCGCTTCATATAAAACTGTTTCTGGGCTTTTTTGGATGTTGCAGAGGGAACTTTAGACACAGTGTCAAGACAAAATGCTCTTCCTCCAGAAAGATGTTCTGGGAAAGGGATTTGTTCTAATTCATAGAAAGCTATTTACTCAACAGGCAGAAAGGTTGAAACTCTAAATTTAGCTATTAAAGAAAAAAAAAAGTAGCTTTCTTTAGAAAACTGCATGGAAAAAGAACTTGAATAAATTTCAGTTTTGTCCCTTATTTTTACATAAAATTCTCTCTACATTATAAACAACAGTATTAACAATAGCAGCAGTAGAAAATCTCTAACAAATCCAGCATCCAACAGGCTGGGAATAATATAATTTAGGAGACATCTGTAAAGTGAGATGTTGAAAATCACCAGTGTCCTAAAATAACAATTTTCATAGTTAAAACTTTGCCCCCAGGAAGTCAGAATTTTGCTTTTCAATAGAATCTTTAATATTGAGTTTTCTAGAGGAAAAAGATCAAAATTTAACAAATAAACCAAAAAAGTAGATGCAGATCTACAAAACAATATTATGCTTGCTTATTGGGGAATTTCACAACCTTCTTAGGGATTATCAAATTGAAGTCAAATCCACAGGCACTTGAGTTAACCAGCAGCAGCCATGAGAGCACAGGACAAGTAATGATGCTTTCTCCAGGGACAAGGGCTTTTTGAATTAGAACTATACTCATTACATCATTCAGTTGAAAGGGACCCAATTATATTATCTATTTCCCAAACTCCTACTCTAGAGTAGACAAATGCATACCCAATCTTTTTCAAAACAACATCCCCATGAAAAATTCCCCAATCTATTTTTTATGTCATTTTGATATTTAATAAACCTTAGTCCTGAAGCTGCCTTTTAAAGCTATTTTCCCCTTGCCTTCACTCCATAAAATAGGAAAGAGTCACCTCGTACTTTCCATAGACTTCAAAGCTATTAAGTCAGCATTTTATTTTCTTGGTAAAATGTTCAAAGCTCCTCTACTTTTTCTCATCGTCTTTTTACTTTCCCTATCTGCTGCTCCTCCTCCTGAGCCTCCCTCCGATGAGGGCCGTGTGTAAAATGCATGGCAGGCCGCCCTGCATGAAGCTGGTGCTCAAGAACTGCTCAGGTTCTTTTCTTAGCTGTTTTCAAAATCCTGGTTAGACTTTGGGGTGCAAGATGGATGCCAGCAACTCAGTAAGCACTTTCCAATGGCTCAAGAGAGTAAGAGGCTCACTCAGGTCCTCCCTGCTACGTCTTCGGACATCAGAACAGCCATGCTACCCTTTTCTCAGACACTCTGATACTGATGTCTCATCAGCTCATTCTGGATGGCCCATTAGCCACATGTGCTGTATCTTAAGAAGTTAACGGTCATTTTTCATCATGTGGAAATTGTATTTCTTCCTCTAAGCATGAATCTTTGTGACATTAAGTTTAGTGGAACATAGTCTAGTTTGGGGGGACTTCTTTAGTGTATCAACTGTATTCCTAAAGATAACAGATCATTCTTGCTCTCCCAGTACACCTGAACTTAATGTTCTGGATAACTATTGAGCAGGACAATGTAAATAATAATAATATCTTCTATACCTAACAAGAATGTTCTAAAAAAACCTGTACGAGGAGGTGATTTGTGTTGACCCATCAAGTATTTGAGCTCCTTTGTCTTGCAAACAATGTCATACACCTGGAGACATATGTGAAGGAGATACCTATAGACTATGTTATAGACTTGTGTTCACTGAACAGAGTAATGCCTGCAGGCCCAAAGGGACAATAAATCCATGAACTGGCTTTAGTGGTGCCCTCATGACTGACCATGGAACAGATCACTGATGAGAATATAAAATATTACTAAGTCTCAGATTCCTCCCAGCTAAATATGACTTGTTTTTCACAGAATCACAGGGTACTAGAGATGAAATGGATCTGACATGGCCAGGATGTGAGAGATAATCTATAAAGTTTACAATCCACTTTTTTTTGTTTTGAAAGAAAAAATAGAAAGGTTAATTGGCCCACAGTTAACAATGAATGGTGGAGCAGGCCTTGAACCAGGACTCCCTGACTGCCAGTCGGGACTCCAGAACACTGCTTCCTGTATCTAGCCCCTGGCTGTCCTTGGTGGGCCTCTCGGAGGTGTCCACCTTTATCCCTGTGGTTTCCTGCACCACATGTGTCTGGCTGGCTTCTTCTGATCTTTCAAGATGACACTGCAGTGACATCTTCTCTGGCAGCTTTCCCTCCCTTCCTCACCGCTTCTCCCCAGGAGGCTGTGCTCATATACCTCTCTCTGTCCCATGGCACCTCTGCACACCTCTTGTATCTCTCACTACTAACTGAGGACTTTATCTTCTATCTCCCTCTCTGGCGTGTGCCTATTTGACAGCAGGGTCAATGCCTGATCATCTCCATCACAGTATTTGGTACAGACTGGGTGCTCCATAAATGCTCTGTGAGTAAATGAATACATGAGTAAACCATGGACCAATAAGCAGACAATTGAGGAGTAAAAGCTGTCACACTAATTGGACACCACGTTACTTTGACTCAGTCCCAAACAAATGCCCTGGCTGAGTAGATCCACAGCAGCCCAGAGACAACATAAATAACCACTTGCTTAGACATACAGCTCCTGGGCTCTGTTCTCACTGGCTTTTGCCACGATGTGTTTCCTATACTGCAGGCTCCAAGACTATCTCAGAAAGTGGGGTAGAGTCCAGTGCTATAAATCAAAGAAAAGCAGGGCCCTGTTAACACAGTGCTACAGCAAAGCAAGCCTCTGGTCTGTACCCTTGTTCCCATCACAGAGGACCAGCTAAGCAAGAGCCTTAGCGTGGCTGGATGTGAAGGCTGTCTGGCTTCCTGGGGTTATTCTCCACGACCCTTTGTCTGTCTCATGAAATCTCAACCAGCCACGGTCCAATCGTTTCAAGTGTTGCCAGGGTCATGACTTTTGTAGAGGGCAACCCCCATCAGAACTGCTTTTAAAAAAATAAAGCCATCATATTAGTTTCCTATTACAGTTGTAACAAATCACCACAAATGTAGTGGTTAAAACAATATAAATGTATTATCATATATTTCCAGAGGCTCTAGAATCTGGTTTGGTTTTTTTTTTTTTCCTTTTCTAGCTTTCAGAGGCTGCCTGCTCTTCCTAACTTGTGGCCCCTTCCTCCATCTTTCAGGCCAGCTACCTGGCAATCTTCAAATCTCTTCCGACCTCTGCTTGCAATGCCACGTCTCCTTCTCTGACTCTGACCTTCCTGCCTCCTTCTTCTAGGGACCCTTGTGATTATATTATATATTATATTATAATCTAGGATAATCTCCCCACCTCAGGATCCTTAATCACATCTGCAATGTGCCCTCTGCCATGTAAGGCCACATATTCACAAGTTCTGGAGATAAGAACATGGACTTCTTACATTATTTTGTTAACCACGGTCATTTACTTTAGATGTTCTTTGAGAGACACATGACTATTTTTCCATTTGTATTGACTTATAATGCCAAATAAAGCTGGAAAAAAAAAAGTAAAAACTCTACTGTGATACACTCTCTTTACATCCCAAACAGTTACCACTACCCTCCCACCAAATGTATTTATATATGTAAAAGTGCAACATACGTTATAGGCGTGAGTGTAGAGTTGAGCTTTCACATTTGAAGGCAAACTTGCACTTTCTGCCAGGTTAAAGATGAAGAACGGTGTTTTCATCCTGGGAGTGGGAGGGTGTCACGTCAATTTCACATTCAAAGCTAAATCGGCCAGACTTTTCCATTGATGAGGATCATACAGAACCCTTTATTGTATTCTTTTGACTTTTTTCATATTCATAGAAGTTTACTCTGAACCAACAGTAACCCTCCCCTCATCCCAAGACACTGCATTCTGTTCATCATCACTATTGTGCATCACCTTCCCTCCAGATGTACATCTTCACTGTGCAAGAGCAGCTGGGAGGGGGAGACTTGCTGAGTCTGTCAGCACATCCCTGAAGGTACCCATCACGACGGCTCATGCCGTGTGTGACCAGTTCTTCAAAGGTGGCTGGACTCTTTGACCACATGAACTCATCCAAATTGTATTCAGCACACCAATTAAATCAATACCTGCCCGAATAATGACCTGCTTTCTTCTTTTATGTGATTTCTCCCCCAGCTTTCCCACACTGTCACACTGAAGAATCGTGCGAACATTTGGTATATCTTTGATTAGTCCCTCAAAGCAAGTATTTGTTCTTATAACTGGGTTGATAACTTGAAATATGCAATTTTCTGACATTTCCAAAACACTACTGCAAAGACTATCTTTTTTGTAATTGTTATTTTGTCAAGAACCATATTTCTTGACAATTAAAAAAAAACCCTCTTTAAACATATCACACCCTAACTCAATTTCTGGAGCACTCAGCCCCTGGCCCAGAGTGGGCATCAACCCATTTTTCCTGGAGAAAGTACTTCATACTTGATACCCCTGTCTGCATCACTTAGGCCTTTTACATTTTAGGCCAAAGTCTGTTAGTGTTAGATATTTTGAATATTTTAAAATAATGGCAGGAACACAGAGAGACAAGAGCATCACTGTGAAGTGTTTACTTCACATAGGAACAGGGAAGTCCAGCATCTAGCACATGAATATTCAAATCTCTTGGAATATGTCTGTCTGCTCCACTGACAATAGGAACTGTGTCATATTCCTATCTGTAGCCTCCATGCCTAGCACGGTGCCTGGTCTCTAGGAAGTTTTCAATAAGTGCTTAAATAACTAACTAGCACATTACACATGGGACAGGGTGGTAATTATCAATTTCTCCTCAACCAATTACACTGACTTTGGTTTAGTGGAGGCAGGAGAGCACAGGAGTGATGAATGTTCCAGTCAGAGAGATGTGAATTTTGGACTCTATTGGTAGAGCTATGTGGCCTTGGACAAGTAACCTCTCTGGCTTCAGTTTGTTCTTTTTGTAAAATGGGGTAATAATGACTTCTCCACAGGTTGTTGTATGGATGAAATGAGATTATGCCTTAGTAACAATTAGTACAATGTCCCAAACAAAATAATTGCTCATAAGTATTATTTTTGTTATCACCATGCCCCCGTGCTCCCCAAATGAAAAGTGCCACAAGCTACTTCTACTACATTAAAAATAGACTGCAAACAGAAGGTATAAGTAAGTCACCTTGCTTGCCACATCTCTTCATTGGCCACAGATTCCCAGGAAGAAGGATCAAACCTGTAGTTAGAAGAAAATAGTAACATTTTCCTGCCAGCTGCTGCTGCTGCTGCTAAGTCGCGTCAGTCGTGTCCGACTCTGTGCGACCCCATAGATGGCAGCCCACGAGGCCCCTCCGTCCCTGGGATTCTCCAGGCAAGAACACTGGAGTGGGTTGCCATTTCCTCCTCCAGTGCATGAAAGTGAAAAGTGAAAGTGAAGTCGCTCAGTCGTGTCCGACTCTTCGCGACCCCATGGGCTGCAGCCCACCAGGCTCCTCCATCCGTGGGGTTTCCCAGGCAAGAGTCCTGCAGTGGGGTGCCACTGCCTTCTCTGTTCCTGCCAGCTACCTTTATTATTATGGACATGTCATTTTTGTTTTATAATCTTACAAGGCAAATAAAATAGGTTGCATCTTGAAGTATGGCTAGAGACCAAAATAACAAACTTATTCCCCTAGAAAGATTTGATGGTTAGGAATTTGAGGTTTTGGTAAATGTATTCTTAATCTGCATAATGAGCCCCACTGCCTCACAGGAGCACACTAAAGCTCAGTGGAAGAGGCTGGAGGCTTTTGGGGAGTCAGCTGTTCCTGAGAGCTGTCAGGTGGGCAGTGGGGTCGGGGTAAGGCCTGGGTCCCTCTGTGGCACAGCTGAAAGCCATAGAGCTGTGAGGAGAGGGGACTCCTGGGTTTGAAAGATCGTTGTTGGAGCTAGGGTGCTGCTCAAAGAGCACTGGCTAAACCATTTGCCGATTTTTTCCCACTTAATTAAAACTTCTCTTAGCATGTATCTCCTTTGACAGAATGGAGGCAGTGAGTGATGCTGTGTACCTGTACTGTCATCAGCTGTTTGGAGAACAGGGGATTTTCCAGCTTTTCCTCACAATGGTCACAGAGTACTTTGATATACAACTACTTATCTAGCTCTGGCTGGAGCACAGCAGTGGGGTCTGTTTGCACATATTGACTCAGAAAACTTCAGTAGCATTTGTTCATATGATTTTGAGTGTTGCTCTTCAATTATAGGCTTCCCTGATAACTCAGCTGGTACAGAATCTGCCTGCAATGCAGGAGACCCTGGTTTGATTCCTGAGTCGGAAAGATCCTCTGGAGAAGGGATAGGCTACCCATTCCAGTAGTCTTGGGCTTCCCTTGTGGCTCAGCTGGTAAAGAATCCGCCTGCAATGCAGGAGACCTGGGTTTGATCCCTGGGTTGGGAAGATTCTCTGGAGAAGGGAATGGCTACCCACTTGAATTATAAGCAGCAAATATCTAATCTTTGCATAGTTCATAATTTAATTAAAAAAATAGGCAATAGAGAACCCTATCTTCAGATGGTGACTCATTTTCCATATGGGAGAGAGTCAACTCTAGGTAGAGATGCTTCCAGAAGACTAATCAAAACAACAGAACGAGGCTAACAACAAACAGTTGTGAAGAAAAAGTCACTTAAATCCCAGTCTTCCTACAGAGATGTGATCTGCCATTCTTTTTTTTTTTTCTTGTCTTGGCCACACCACGTGGCATGTGGGATCTTAGGTCTCTGACCAGGGATGGAATCTGAGCCCCTTGCTGTGGAAGTGGGGAGTCTTAACCAATGGACCACCAGGGAAGTCCCTGATCTGCCATTCTTGAAGAAAAAAAAAGTGACAAATTTATGTAGGTGGAAACTGTTAGGGACAACAGAGTGAGTTTTAAAGCTCTGCTTCAGTTAATGAATCTCTCCCACTTTTAGCGTCTGAGATACAGGATGATGGAGCATGTAGCATTACAAGAGTTGGACGTGGATGGTGGTACATATCTAACTATGTGGGGCCCACTTAACCATCGCTGCCTTTCTTCTACCTCTCCATTGTTCTTCAAGCCTGAGGACAAGAAATATACCTTCTTCTCTATCATGATACTCTGTGGGCAGCAAATAGCAATATTAACTACTAATGAAAAAACAAAAAAAAAAAATCAAAAAAATTAAAAGGCATTTCAAAATTTAGTAAGTTTTTTCGGCACACAAAGCAGCTATACACTGATGGGAAACAACTGCTCTCCATACCTTCCATAGTCTTCAGTCCAGTTATAGATATTTCTCGTAAGTTTAATCCACTCCTCAGGGTTGAATACAACCTCCGAAGAAACTAATTTGTCACAAGAACCCCATGGCCAAAGTGAATAGTTCTTTTTCCAGGTTGGGTCGCCTTCGTGAATTCCTATGCAAACAAATGTTTCTTTTCTATTGAAGACAGAAAAATATGTATTATCAGCTTAAAGTTCTAAATGCCAAATACATATAACTCAGGAAGGGTCATTTTTGACTCTAAACCTCGGTTACCAATAAACCATTTGTGAACACTTTGGTTTCTTTAAATCTCTGCCAATAGACTGCTTTAAATTGATATTAGTGGGGAAAAAAGCTGTCTGGGGATTGAAAGGAAGCACACAGACATAAATAATAAAACCTACCTGTTTGTGACACGGTAAGAAATCAGGCAGGGACAAACACAAGGAAAGAGTTTGTGGTTCTGTCTCATGTGTAAATATACATATTATTTGATACCTTCTAAATTTTATAGGTGGAAACATGTCTTCATATTAGTAGTACTACTAATACTAGTAGTCTTTCTGTCCTCCAATTTCCATTGCTTTTTACTTTTAATCTCTTTTAGCATTATTTTATTGAACCTACTATTTTCATTTACAACTCCTTCCTTCTGAGTAGCCCAGAAGTATCCTGAGGATAGGCTCTTTATCTCTAAATTAATTCTGAAATCTAAACATGGAACAACTATCTGAAGACTATGAATAGTAAATGGTAGAAAGAAGATTGAGGGAAGAAAGCAGAATTCTGAGTTCCACCAAATCCGTGGTGAGTTTACTCCTTTTCATCTTCCAGGATTACCTGGCCTGAACTCAAAGGAAGCCTGAAACCCAAAATACATACCAAGTGAGAACAAAAAGATCTTAAGAGAAGCCTTCCCCTTGCTTTTTCCCAAGCCCAAGGAGCAGGAAAACGAACTTGTAAGGGTTGGAAGAGCAGAGGAAATCCCCAGAACTTTTTCCCTTCTCTCCTTCCCTGGGCACCAGACAACACTGTGCCAGCAGCAGAAGCAGCAGCACAGTGGTAGCTGGGCAGGTGCCTGTAACTCTGCGGAAGTGGACACTTCTCACTAACCAGAGGAGCCATGGTTCCAAGAATTGGGAGCAAATTCCCATTACTCCTCCACTGGATGGGCTTCATATAATTTTAGAAAGACAGAACATGTGTCAATGAACTTGAAGCTAGATCAAGAGAAATTTTATAATTTGAACAAAGAGGAAAAAATATTGAAAGTATAGAGTCTTAGGTACCTGTGGAACAATATCAAAAGGTCTAACACTGGAGTCATCAGAATCCCAGAAGAGAAAAAAGGTGGAGCAGGAAAAGTACTTAAAGAAATAACGTCAGAAAACTTCTAACTTTTGTGAAAGACATAATCTTTCAGATTCACGAAACTTAGCAAAGCCCAAGGTTAAACTCAAAGAAATTCATGCCCAGATACATCATAATCTAATTGCTTAAAACTAAAGACAAAAAATCTTGAAAGCAGTCAGAGGAAAACAACACACTTCACACAAGGGAAAAAATGATATGAATAACTGCAGATTTCTCAACAGAAGCCACGCATGGCAAAGGATGTAAAATAACACTGTTAAAGTGGTGAGAGAAAAAAAGAACTATCCAACTCAGAATTCCATATCCAGAAATATCCTTCAGAAATGAAGGTGAAATAAAGACATTTTGGGTAAAGAAAGATTAAGAGAATTCACTGCTAACAGTCTTGCTCTGAAAGAAATGCTAAAGGACTAACTTCAGAAGGGAGAAAATGATACAAGAGGGAAAGCTGGAGCATCAGGACTGAAGGAAGAGCAACAGACCTGGTAAATATCTGAACAAATATCTTAGGCTACTTCTTCTCTTAAATGAAGAAACATATGTTGAAAACAAAAATTATCACATGTCTAATATAACATGTTTGACAACACAATCAGAAGTGGAGTAAAGGAACTTACATGCCACTAAGATTTCTACAGTTCACTTGAAGTAGTAAATTGGTTTAGTCACTAAGAGATGTCCGACTCTTGTGACCCACGGACTACTGCCCGCCAGGCTTCTCCGTCCGTGGGATTTTCCAGGAAAAAGTACTGGAGTGGTTTGTCATTTCCTTCTCCAAAAGTAGTAAATAGATTGTGAAAGTTAAATATGTCTGTATACTGTAATTCTAAGAGCAACCACTGAAAAAATTTACCAAGAGACACAGTAACATGGAATACTAAAAAAAATCAAATTATCCAAAAGAAAGCAGGAAGGGAAACAGTGGAATGAAAAGCAGAAGAACAAACAGAAAACAAGTAATAAAATGATAGATGTACATCTAAAACATGTGAATATTTACATTAAATGCAAATGGTCTGGATATAAATGCAATGATAGACCAATTGTCAGAATGGATAATAAAACAAGAGTCAAATATGTGCTGTCTACAAGAAACCCACTTTAAACATGACATAGGTGGCTAAAAGCAAAAGGAATAAAAAAAGATATGCCATGAAAACACTAATCAAATTAAAACCAGTCAAAAACCCTAGAAGTATTTTTTTGTTTGTAAATACAGAAAAAGGTGCAAATGCAATTAAAGAAAGAAGGAATAAATGTTTTCAACAAATGATATTAGGACAAAATAACATTCATAGGCAAAAATATCTTTGTTCTAAGCAACCCCCTCGCAAAAATTAACTCAAAAGTGATTTTTGATCTGAAATATAAAACATAAAACTGTAAAACTCTCAGAAGAAAACATGAGATAATCTTTGTGACCTGGCATTAGGCAAGAGTTGTTTGACAGGAGATCAAAAAGTATGATCCATAACAGAGAAATATGATAATTGGATTTCATCAAAATAAAAAAAATTACCTGCAAAAGACACTTTGAAGAGAATAAAAAGACTGGGAGAAAATAATAATAGATTTGAATCTAGAATATACACAGAACTCTCAAAACTCAATAGAAAAGAAAACAAACAATCCAATAAATCCACTAATCTCACTCCTAGGTATGAAAACATATTCACACACAAACCTGTACATGAATGTTTATAGCAGCTCTATTCACAAATAACTGGAAACAACCCAAATGTCCTTGAATAGATGAATGGATAAACTGCAGTACATCCATACAAAGGAATACTATTCAGTAACAAAAAGGAATAAACTATTGATATACAACAATAACTTGGAAGGATCAGAGGCATTTTGCTAAGTAAGGTATGCTAGTATCAAAAAGTCACATCCTTTATGCGTCCATTTATATGACATTCTGGAAAAGGTAAAACAGAGGATAGATCAGTAGTTGTGAGGGTTAGGGCTCTGGGGACAGCACAACAACAAAGGAGCAGCAAAAGGGAGTTCCTGGGGTCCTGGATTTGTTCTGTATCCTAACTGTTCCTACCCACTTGGCCAATTCTTAGTCTTTGAGTCTCCAAATTTCATCCATATCAGTATTATCATGCTTACCAGCTGATACTATAACTTATCTGTTTCACATTTAAGGCATCACTTGACATCCGTCTCAAGGATGATAATGGCAGGGATCACACCCATCCATCTGCAGCTAGTACAGGTGTTGGGATATTTTGAATACCCAATATTTATTAAATAAATGCTAAATGAATGCCCCTCGGCAGAATTAATTGCTTCCTCATCCATGGTCTCAGAACATTTGGCTTATACTGTCAATTAAGTCATCCATTTGGTAAACACACATTGAACATTTACTGTGTCACACACTTTACAAGGCTTTGTTGGTACAGAGCTTACACCATCATGGCCAACTGTATTCATATCTATGTATATATACAACTAGATTGTAGTCTACTTAAATCTGGAACTGAGTCTCACTTTATTGCCTAATACAAACTGGTACATAGTAGGTTCAATTAATGTTTACGAGGTTAAACTAAATAAACTGCACCAAAAATGCCTATTTGGAGATGTTGTTAATATTTTATTCCAAAATAGAACAATTTATTATTACTCTCACAGCACATTTATACCTATTACCTTCACATTACTTCATGAGCCACAGTAAACTTCAGGCTCTGAACACCAAAGTACCACTTCATTATGTTCTTAGTAAGGGACAGTTTAACTTTGGAATTTACAAAAATTTCTGAAATCCCCTTTATAAGAGAATAGAAATTATGAAATAAGTTTTCTTCTTCAGGCTCTGGACAATCTCAAGCATTTCACGGACAGGAAACATATTCAACAGTATACCACTGAAGGAGTTATTTATTCTTGACCTTAACTATGAATTTTATCTTCTGAAGTATAGAATTCACAATTCTCATATGTTATCTCAGTCAGCATAACTGTAGGTGTTTTTCTTATTTATAAAAATGCCTTATCCTTTAGAAAAAAATCCTTAAGCTATTTTTATATAGTGATTATTCCCGGAAAACATTTGCATTAAACTTAAAAGGGGGCCATGGTGTTGATCAGGGGGAAACTATAATTGCTTGCGATCTACCTGCAAAGATTTCAAGTAGGCAGGCACATCTCCAATTTCTCTGAATTGTACTAAGATCTTATTTGCTATTCTTGCTAATCTGTCTTTATTTTTATTTTACCCAGAACAATAACATTTATTTCTCCCTGGCCTCATTTATGCACAGATATTCAATTTAATTACAAAGATAATCTCACCGGTGACAGGGAAATAGGTGTAGAAAATTGGTCTTTTGGATGAAGCACAGCTGCTACATAAACAATTTTAGAAAAGCTTAAGATTTTAGAAAAGCTATTATATGAAAAGAATGCTTACTGTTTATTTACTTCAAGAAAATGGTAAAGATTAAATGTGACCATTCCACTAGGTAATATTCCTTCCACAGGATTCCACCGGTTCCCAGGAAACTTGACACCTGGTAAATGCTTTGCCATCTTGGGTAAATACCACTCGTAAGTCATCATCTGCCAGAAAGATAACATGTGATATCATGCTTTTAATATGTTTCTTTAAAAAGAACCAAGTTTATCAAGGACGATGAGAAAGTTACCAAATGTGGAGTTACTCATTAAATATAAACATAATTGAAAAATACATACAAATGCAACCAAGGTATGTGCCACTATTCTTCTAATGACTCGGACCTTAGATTTTATGTCTTAAGTTATAATTATCGGCTATCAATAAAATCAGCACCTAGTTTATGACCAGAAGGACCTCCTGTTCTTACACCTAGGAAGTGAACTGAACTTTCAGAACCAGCTTAAGCATCACTTCCTCTAGGATGCCCTCCCCAGTTTTCACAGCAGAACAAGACGCTCCTGTAGCACTATGTACCTACCTTGATTATAGCTTCTAGCCTATTCCTCACTAGACTGAGAGCTCCTTTAGGAAAGAGACTGTATCTTTTCACCTCATTGCCTCTGCACCTAGCACAATGCCTGGCACAGAATAGTTCCCAAACTATGTGTGCTGAAGCTGAAATGTCTTTTTGATGGCCAGACTAGACAACCTAGGCAAAATAAAGAGATGTGTCATTGCTCTGTTTTGTCATTCATTTATTCAGAAAACAAAAACAAGAAGTGCTTGATCTATAGTGAAGAAGATATAATCCCCGCCCTTGAGAAGTTCAATCATATAACCTAGGCCTCAAAGTTAAAAACCCCTTGGTTAAATAATCTGAATTTATTAATAGCTCCAAATTAATTACATGTCCTTACATATTCTTTTGGTTAAAATAAATCATTAGTATTAAATTTTTTTCTTAATTCTATACTTAATATATACTTCATCCTACAAGTTTATATGTACAGATTTCATTTTTTAAAGAAGACGTCATTAAAGTGTGGATATTATCACTTGAGCAATTATGTTTATGTTTTACCTGTCTCTACAAGTCATTTAACTAGAAGTGACAAATTAATTTTAATCTAAGTATGTAGAGGGTGCTTCCCTGGTGGCTCAGTGGTAAAAAATCCATCTGCAATGCAGGAGATGTGGGTTTGATCCCTGCATTGGAAAGATCCCCGGGAGGAGGGCATGGCAACCCACTTCAGTATTCTTGCCTGGAGAATTCTGTGGACTGAGGAGCCTGGCAGGATGCAATCCACAGTGCTGAAAAGAATCGGACACGACTTAGCTACTGAACAACAACAACATATTGGAAATACTCAAAAAATACTTATTGAATTAGAGTTTATTTCCCAATAGTTTCAGTATTTGAGAATCAAAAGTCAAAGTCAAAGTCGCTCAGTCATGTCCGACTCTTTGTGATCCCATGGACAATACAGTCCACGGAATTCCCCAGGACAGAATACTGGAGTGGATTCCCTTCTCCAGGGGATCTTCCCAACCCAGGAATCGAACCAGGGTCTCCTGCATTGCAGGCGGATTCTTTACCAACTGAGCTATGAGGGAAGCTCCTATTTGGGAATAGTAACATTCATTAAATACCCACTTTGTACTAAGACCTTACTGTTTCTCATTCAATTCTCATAATAACCTTATTATGTGAGAATAATTATTTCTGATACTGTTGATTGCCCACTCAACAGCCAATCCTTCTTTTCAACTAACACAATCCTGGTTTTAATCAGAGAGTTACAGTCATTCTCCTTTGCTAGTGAGTAGTTTTTGGAGTAGTCATATGACCCAATACTGGTTAGTGGGGCCTGAATAGAGGTCTAGTGGGGGCATCTGGGGCGCATGTTATTCCCAATACAGAGAGAGAGAGAGAGAACTCAGAAGAAGCACTTTGGATGCAATGTTTGGAACCAGGCATCCTTCAGTTCAAGAGACCTGCAGAAAACCTGCCCTAGAACATGGCCATCATGGAACTGCTTGTATTATCAATCCTAAAAGCTCCTTTCTCCAGACTACTTGTTTTGTGAGATTAAAAATTCCATAGTTTAAGCTACTCTTAGTCAGGGATTTTGTTTCATACATTCAAAAGCATCCTAACTTACTTATCTAATGATTATTTCCATCTTATAGACAGGGAAACAGAAGTTCTGAAAGGAAAACTCTTTAGCCCTAAGTCACACATCCAGGAAGTGAGAGGATAAGGATGTGAATTCAGGTTGAATTAACTTTGAAATCCGAGCTTCTCAACCATAGTACCTGTATTTAAAATCATGGTATACCATATTATTAACAAATGATCTAGCTTTTGTCAGATTCTAGATCATTTTAATCAAGACCAAATTAATCATCAGTGTACATGACATAAATGTAAACTGCTTATAAAAATACGTGTGATTTTCAAATTTCCTTATATTTGCAAATCTGTTTAAAGTGTTCTCAAAAATTTTATTTATTAATTGAATGAAATTTATTAAATAAGTATTGTTTTTTTCAAAGAAATTTTAAAATCAGTATTGTGCCTATAGTTTGCTCAATCAAACTAATAGTACTTTTTCGAGGTTAAGAATTTCTTTTCCTGATGACTGTTCTAAAAAGACCAGAGATAGATTTGTTCCTTTTAACTATTTATGGCTTAAACAATAAATCCTATAGTTTAAATACATTTTTTTTAGTTCCAGAAGATTGTTTTAATAGACCTTGAAATTTTCACAAGTCCTTTCCCAACATACTTTTGTCATAAGATCTACAAAATTTACAAATTCTATAACAGAATTGTGGTTAATAATTTCTATTTTGAGTGAAATGTTTACTTACTTGCAGTATGACTTATTTTATAGTCAGCCTAATTTATTTTAATCCCTGGACCAGTGGGCAGTGTTAATTTGAATGGCTGAGCTGACTGGATGTAAAAGAACAATTTAAGAATAAATTTACAACACAGTATTGTCATGGTCTGTCATGTGAACTAGAGACCAAGGATATTGTTTGAATCTGAGACACATTAATTCTTAAAACACTCAGTTTAAAAAAGAAAGAAGAAACACATGACTTATCCTATTAGTTACAATAAAGGAAAGAATGTGATATATATTTTACCTCAGTGATCATGAAAACTGTACCCATGCATTGTTAAAAAAAAGAAATAGTTCTTTAAAAAACACATGTTTTAAAACAATTGCTACTACTATATTTTAAGTATATTTCTCACGTACTTACTTCCTGATCCACTAGTGAAATATCTGGCCTTAGTCCCTCACAATAATGCATGTAACGGAGAGAATTTCCTGGCAGATCTCCTCTGAGTAAGATAATTGCATCACGAGGCATGGAGGATAGAAGGTTCTTTGCAAATTTATCAATCACATAGTTGGTCCTTTGGTCACAAATGCTAAATAAAAGGATTACAAAATATTAAAATAGCAACACATTGTTTCGGTTTTAATAAGACTAGGCTTATTCCCCATTCCATTCCCTTCCCATTATATAATCTACACTTAGTGTTTCAAATATTCTAACTTATGTCTTCTAAGAGGTTGCATATATTTGAAAGGGAACACTACTAACTGGGGGAAAAAAGGTAGAACTAATTTTGCTAGTGAAAAAAATCAGCATACTGCTTTACTTCTGGAATTTATAATCATTTCCATAAAAAGGGAATCAGTTAGTACTCAATAATGAGTACTTTCTACCCCCCAAAACATACCCAATTTCACTGAAAAGAAGTAAGGTTTCTGATTCCACTTGGAGGATAAGGTAATTTCATGTTAATTCCATTTAGTTCAAAGGGATTTTCAGAAATGCAAAAGGAAATTTGCCAGTTTCTGGCATAAATTTGCACATTTGTCTGACTCTCTTCCATGTAGAGGTTGATCCTTTCCACCACTTCCCTGGACCACTGGCTCTCTGTGTTCCTCTCTCCCTTCTAGACTGAAGCTGATTATCACTAGGGGAAGAACCCAATGAGAAAGAAGGGAAGGAACAATTTGTTGAGATATTTACTTCTCTCCAGGCATTATTTACTGCTGCCAACAATAGCAGTATAGCTCTTTTCAATGATGAAGTGGACTTTTTAACTTCAAAGGAAAAATTGGCATGAATTCTCAGAGCTTTCCACAAAAAAAAAAAACAAATACAAGAGAGAAAAAGCATCAAAAAACTGAACAAGCAATGTCCTTCCTCTTATTATCATATCCATTACATGTAATGGTGCTAAGAAACACAGCCTAAAATTGAATCACTGAGTTAGCATCACAAAGCAAATTAATACTTCCAGGAACAAAATACTATCCCTGCCTTTGTAATTGATGATGCAAATGTTTCCTTCTGTGATTCCCTACTTTGCAGGGTGATGCCTCACCTTTTGCCACCCAGCAAAGTTCCATTCACCTGGGGGCAAAAAAGAATCCAAATCGAACCAAACCACCCAGTCTGTGCAGGCATCCCTGGTGTGGAAACTGAGTTGCCCTAAAGACTTGAGCCAGGAGAAGAATGGGATAAAAGAGGGGTGGGAAACACACTATGGGCCTGGCAAACCCTTCTTGAGCTAGCTATGGAGTTGTATCAGGAATCTGCCTCCCTTTCCCACAAGGCCTCCTGGTGACATAGCATCCCTAACATGGCTGCTCCTCAGCATTATAAATTATACATCGGCTTTTTAAATTTTTTTTAAATTTATTTATTTTAGCTGGGGGCTAACTACTTTACAATATTGTAGTGGTTTTTGCCATACATTGACATGAATCAGCCATGGGTTTACATGTGTTCCCCATCCCGAACCCCCCTCCCACCTATACATTAGCTTTTAAAGTTAAGTTGAAAGGGGAACTGTCACCTTTTAAAGTACCAATCAAATCTCACTATAACAAAACTCCAGTGGACTCTCAACTTCTATAAAGTTTACTCAATATTACTGCAAATAAATGAACTATCATCTAAGCCTTTACATCTTTTATGTTGGACTGACATTTACATTATAATGGTCATTAAGCAGATTTTGAAAAATACAAACAACACTAATAATGCATAAGGGTTAAGAAACTTTCAGAACTTTGATTATGCAAAATACTTAATATACACTACTACAGAGTATACTAGATAAGGGCCAAGGATTACTCAAAAGATAAATTCTTTGAAGCACAAAGTGAATTATTTTAGGGCATACAAAAACAGCCCAAATTGGGACTTCCCTGCCAGTCCATGAGATGGTTGGATGGCATCAATGACTTCAAGGACATGAGTTTGAGCAAGCTCCAGGAGTTGGTGATGGACAGGGAAGCCTGGCCAGCTGCAGTCCATGGGGTCTCAAAGAGTCAGACACGACTAAGCGACTGAACTGAACTGCCAGTTCATTGGTTGAGACTCTGTGCTTCTACACAGGGAGTGCAGGTTCGATCCCTGGATGGGGAACTAAGATCCCACAAGCCTAGTGGTATGGCAAAAACAAACAAAAGCAAAACTTCAAATGTCTTTACACTCCATCTAAGTGGAATTTTAGATCATGGAATTTTACATATACTCCAAAGAGCTGGCTCAAACTCATGTCCATGGAGTCACTGATGCCATCCAAGATTCTACAAAGTAGCTCTAGGATCCCTGTTAGTGGAAAATACACAGAGAGTTTATAAGCACCACTTGAACCCTTGTTTGCAATTCCATGGAACTACACATCACTCATGCTGAGATTCTTGTTCAAAGGTTTAACAACCACTGCATTCAGATCAAGCTATCTCACTTTGAAAACTAGTGGAAGGTAAAGATAAAACAAAGCCCTAGAATCTAAATATCCCAAATGTCTCTGGCTGGAAAGCTACTTTTCATAAAAATAACCATGTTATTTTTACCTATAGTTACTATTACCTATAGTTAGAATATATTTGGCAAGTTACAAAAAGAATTGCTGAAAGCCATTCCAGACACTGAAGCCCGCTGGTGTTGAGCACTCGGTTACTCTCAGAAACAAGGGCAGCCAAACCGATGCCAGCAAGGACAGCCACCACTGCATTGCTCTGCATCCAGAATCGTTCCACCTGTGAACAGTGCATCAAATTGACTGCTTTATGTAACCAATTAGGTATTTATATATTTTAAAAATATATTGCATGCATCTAGTTGCTTATGCCTGTGTCATTTATGTCTTCTTAACTGACTTCCCCAACTCAACTCCATGTCACTTGATTTTCCATTTTCAAGCATTCTTCCTTCCCTGTTTGACATGTGGATCTTCCTTTTTGGATCCACACAGTCTTTTCTATACTGCACACTTAATCTTGAATTCTTTATCCTAACGTGAAAAGTTGAAGAGGTGGAGGAATGCTTTTGCTTAACTCCTGATGTTTCCTTCCATGAGAAGCCCCACCAGTATAACACTCTTTCCCCTCACTTATTTCTTCTGGAAGGATTGTAGGGACTGAGCTGACTGGAGAGTTTGGGAGTTGGGCCTGAAGAGCTCTCCTCTTTCCTCTCTCTTTCTCTTGGAAGTGAGTTGCCCACAGGAAGTACTTGTCCAGGGGCAGACTCTGGGGTGAGGTGAACTGGGGAGGGAAGAGGCCTGTCCTGAGCAGCACTGCTTGTGACTGGACTGTTCAGGGATACAGGATGAGGAGGCCCCCTTGCCCACAGATATTAACCACATTCTCCAACCCCATCGTCTGGTAACAAAGGTGATTCTCCCACCCAATGTACTGGTTTATCTTGTTCTCAACTGATTCAGAACTCAGGTACTCAAATAAGGTATTACTCTTCAGGTCTCTTGGAAAAACACACACAGTTGGTTTCAGCTGCTATCTACATTTACATAGTTTCTGTTATAAGGAGAAGAAATACTCTAATCTCAGATATCGTAGTCAGGGAAAATTGAAATATACTTTCTGTTTTGTATAGGTGTGGACTGGTGAGGTAAGAAAATAAGGGAATATGTTGGTAGAGACCCTAAGTACAACCCATATTTCTTTGCTATTTAAAAAAATTCCAGAAGAAATGTGAAAAAAGAGTGAAAGTGTTAGTCACTCAGTGGTGTCCGACTCTGTGATCCCACGGACTGTAGCCCACCAGACTCCTCTGTCCGTGGGATTCTCCAAGCAAGAATACTGGAGTGGGTTGCCATGCCCTCCTCCAGGGGATCTTCCCATCCCAGGGACTGAACCCGTGTCTCCTGCATTGCAGGCAGATTCTTTACCAAGTGAGCCACTAGGGAGGCTCAATCCCCTAAAACATTAAATTTAAATACAATTTCCAACTCCTCATCCTTCAATGTGTGAAAAGCCATTGAAAACTCCATAATTAAACCAGAAAGGAATATTCCTAAGACAGTCTTATTAGAACCTAAACTTCAGGATACTGCTCAGTAGCCATAGCTGTTGTATAACCAAATACCACCAACATCCCCCTCTAAAAAAATTAAAAACACCATTAATCCTAAAAAAGAACCACCAAAATTCAATACAATACTACAACCAACACCACCACTTACAATTAACATAAGCCCCCCATAAATAGGTGAAGGCTTTGAAGAAAACCCCATAAAACCAATCACAAAAACAGTACTTAAATATGATGGATGTTATCATTATTCTTACGTGGAATTTACCATAAGTAATGATATGAAAAACCATCATTGTTATTCAACTATAAGAACACTAATGACCAACATTCGGAAATCACACCCATTAATAAAAATCATCAACAATGCATTCACTGATCTCCCCACACCATTAAACATTTTCATTAAGCTATTTAAAAATATTCCAAAAGAAATGTAGTGGTTCCTATTAACATGTCTGCAAGCACACACATAAAATGACTAACTTAAATCTACCTTACATTTATTTTTCTATTTAATTATTGTGTTAATGAAAAAATGCTTTTTTTCTCACCAAAAGAGGCCTTAGCCTTACTTATTCAATAATTTAATTTTGATGTGTGATCATGTATACACAATATCAGGGCTTCCCTGATAACTCAGTTGGTAAAGAATCCGCCTGCAATGCAGGAGACCCCAGTTCAATTCTTGGGTCATGAACATCCCCTGGAGAAGTGATAGGCTACCCACTCCAGTATTCTTGGGCTTTCCTTGTGGCTCACCTAGTAAAGAATCCGCCTGTAATGCTGGAGATCTGGGTTCAATCCCTGGGTTGGGAAGATCCCTGGAGAAGGGAAAGGCTACCCACTCCAATATTCCAAAGAGTTGGACATGACCGAGTGACTTCACTTCACTTCACTTCATGCACAATTCTAACTATTTCTGAGACAGCTCGCCCTTCTACAAGATTAATGAAAGACAGATTTGTACATTCATCACGAACTTTCTGGTCAAAGGATATATCTAGGCAAAACTTACCACACCCATGAAAAGTGGTTTTGAAATATCTAAATTTGCCCTCCAGGCAAAGAACAATGAATAAAAGCAAAACATTCCAGTAAAAAGCCATACTAATGATGGACTCTGTCTGTCCCTATAAAAAAAATTAAAATGTCCAGAATTACTTATGTGACATGAATATTAATAATATTACAGTTATAAGCTATAGGAAAAATATTTGGAACTAAAAACCTTTCCATTTTTAAATAGGAACAAAGAAAGACCTTAGGCTTAAAAATGTGAGTTGGAATAGATAACCAAAACATAGTAATAAGCCACACTGCACTATATATTATAAGCATAACTTGGAACTATGCAGCAAAAAACATGAAATTAAAATCTGCAGAAGAAATATAAATTACCAATCCTATTAAATTTAAGCTTAATTAAACATATGCAAAACAAAAGAATAATTTCATGCATCAAAATAATAAAAATTTAAAAATGACAAATCTCAATGCTGGTGAGAATGCAGTTGTATGAGAATGTATGTTAGTACAATGTTCAAGAAAAATTAATTTGATAATACATGAATATATCAAGAGCCTTAAAAAGTATTCACATTCATTGACCCAGTAATTTGATAAGTGGGCATAAATCTTTAAGTAAGAACCAGAAATACTAGATAAGAATTAACCCATAACAATGCCTTGGTATTTATTTACAGTAGTGGAAAAAGTGGAAGCAATCTAAGACCCTTAAATAGGAAACATTTAAATTAATTGTTCCAGGTTTTAGAATGGACTATTATACAGAAATTTAAATGATCCTAAGTATTTCTTATGGTATGGAAAAATGCTCACAATATAATGTTAAGGGTCAATCAAATAAAACAGTAAGTATATATGCAAATATACATTTATGTAAGAATATACTCCATAGACTAGAAAGTCAGTGAACAAGAAATTAATATAGGTTAATAGTGTGATATTTTTTAGGTTTCCTTTTATCACCAGAGGTTACTTTTATCTTCAGTGGAGTTCAAATAATTACTTGCTTTTTTTGCAAAGCAACAATAATGATTGACTATGGAGAGAGTAAGAGATCCAACCAGAAGTTTAAGACATCAGATGGCTCACCTAGTTAGATTATAATAAAGTATAATCAATATTTCAAAGTTATTAATTTATAATCAGAAAAAAAACCTAGCAAAAAAAGCAATATATATTTGCCTTTATAGAACTGGTCACAGTCATTTATTTGGAATATAAAATACTACTGGCAATGTTCTATAATGATATGGTGACTATATTAATTCAGTTAATGAACATGGAAAAAATAAGAGAAAAAGGAATTACTTTACTCACTTTCTTGTTAAACATATATTTGCCCAAACTGCAAGGGCTTGAATGTTGAATGAGAGTTGGGTCCTCATATTTGTCACTTGAGAACTGTAAAAGACAATTTATTATTGGCAGAAAACAAATTTGCTAGTTCCAAATAAAGCATTCTTTACAGACTACACCTGATTATGCAGTAAATAATTTTAAGACTGGGAGTCAGATTTTAAAATTATTTTGTGTTCTTTTAAATTTGGGAGATAAAGTACCACAAGAAAGAGCTAAACAGTTCTAAGATGTTTTTCAGTTGTAATGCTGAATTACCAACTTATACTATTTGAGCAAATAATTATTTGGTATTTTTGATATTGGTATACTATATTGATATTATACACCAATTTGTATCCCAGATTAGTGTGATAAGAAGTCATGTGAAACTGAAAACAAAACTAATTCAAATAATTTTCTAGAGATCCAATCATGGAGAAAAAAGGAAAGAGAATTGATCTCCAACCATCCTTTTCTAGGTTATCTCCTTTCTTAAAAGTCTTCCTTGTTTTCTGTATTATTTGGTACAAGAAATGTTTAAGCAATCTCCAAGAAATGTATTTTCCTCCTATAATTAAATTCTTTCATTAATTAATAAACATTTTCCAAGTATTATCTGAGTTTTCAAATAACTCTGGCAATCTCCAATTTTTAATAAAAAAATGACTCTAAACACTATCTCAAAGAACTTTCTTCTCCCTACTGGCAATTTTACTGGAGAAAATGTGATGCCATAAATTATGGAAACCACACAATGTGTATTTTACTAATGGAGACTCATCTACTATGAGAAGACAGCCTTACTCATTTTCAAATACACTTGAAAAACTGATTCCAGCATGAGGCCCATTTCAAACCATCCTTCAAAAGGAATGAAGTCAGTCTCAAAATTAATTTGTAGAGATCTGTTGCTTAAATGTAAGTTTTAAAACATGGTCACTGCCTAGGGTTAGATTAAATAATTTCCAGTATGTAATCCAACAGGATTGCAATTTAAAGATATGCATGGAGAAAGAATACAATTTGCTTGACTGGAAAAGGGTAGATGATTAGGTTTTATCATGTTCAAGAATTTTCTAGTAGGTTAATTATGAGTTGCCTTTCTTAACACTCCTGTCCACCTGAAACAATTAAAGACTAGAAAGTCTCTCCCTCAGACAGTGCTAGGATTATATCTCCATTCCACATATGATTTCATTGGAACAAACAGTGTGGGTGTGTGTGGGCATCACTTTTGTCAAGTCTTTTTTTCTGAGTATGTGACCTAACTGCTATTATTTCAATGTAAAGGAGACCTTTGAGTTCCCCTATAGATGACTTTTACATGCAGCTAATGAAAGTTAGATGTATGGTCTAGGATTACTCTTGAGGCTTCTCTGGAGCTCATGTGGGGTTTGTTAAGACAAAATATATCAATGATCCTGAACGTGATGACAGTTTTGGAAGGCAGGTAGAAAACAGGAGGCAAGGAGTCTTGGCATGGAGAAAAGCCCCAAAGGAGAAGCCTACAGACACTGATAAAGTTGTCTTTATCTTTAAAAGGGGAACTGAGCTTCTTGCTACCTTCTCCCCAACAGAAAAGAAAAAGGAGCCACAAGTCTTCATCAGACATAAACAGAAATATTTAAAGTCAGTATAAGAACTTTAAAAGGTTACACAAGAATAAAGGGTGGCAAGGGGGTATTTTCAAGATATGGCATTAAATGAAAAACAGCAGGCTAACAAAACAGAGTATATATTATGATTCCATTTTTAAAAACAAGCAAGAATATTAAAAATATTGGAAGGATATAGACAAGAATGTTAATGGATTAAGAACAGTAGTTATCTCTGCATGATGGAATTATAGGTAATTTTAATTTTCTTGGTTTTCTTACCTGTATTTTCTAAATTTTCTGTAATAATTATGTATCATTTATTTAGAGTAGAAAGAAAGTAATTTAGAACTTCCCTGGTGGCACAGAGGATAAGAATCTGCCTGCCAATGCAGGGGACACAGGTTTGATCCCTAGTCTGGGAAGATTTCCCATGTCTTGGAGCAACGAAGCCCAAGCACCACACTACTGAGCCCAAGCTCTAGAGCCCACCAGCTGCAACTACCGAAGCCTGTGCACCTAGAGCCTGTTTTCCGCACAAGAGAAGCCCGTGCACCACAACGAAGAGTAGCCCTCACTCACTGAAACTAGAGAAAGCTCACACAAAGCAATGAAAACCTAGCGCAGTCAAAAAATTTAATAAAAGTAATTTAAAGAGAAAAGAACAAAGTATGGAAGGAAGCCAAGAAAATTAGCAAATGAACAAGACAGAAATTGGGAGAACATGTGAGCTACCTCACATGTAGATTTAAAATATTCTCCCCATATTTTTAAAAGTTTTCAAGTTGTCCTGTGAATTCCGTATTAATACTGAGGTGATCACTTTAGTGTTAGGTAAACCTATTCATACTTAATTTTATATTGACATGCTGTAAGAATATTACAAACTTGCTTTAGATAATTTTCAGTTGTCTTAATCTGCATCAGTTTTAAAGCAAATATTAACCCATTTTTCACAGAACACTGAAAAATAATATTGATGAAAATATATTAAGCTGGTTCTAATAAGGCTGGATGTTTAAAAATGTGCAAGTAAAAAACAGAGCTTAAGGACAGCTTAAAGGAAGTCTTAAAACATTAAATTAATATTTGAAGAATTAAATGAATATTGTTGTTCAGTTGTTCAGTTGTGTCTGACTCTTTGTGACCCCATGGACTGTAGCACACCAGGCTTCCCTGTCCTTCACCAACTCCTGGAGTTTGCTCAAACTCATGTCCATTGAGTCAGTGATGCCATCCAACCATCTTATCCTCTTTTGTCCCCTTCTCCTTCTGCCTTCAATCTTTCCCAGCATCAGGGTTTTTTCCAATGAGTAGTCTTTTCCAATGAGTCGGCTCTTTGCATCAGGTGGCCAAAGTATTGGAGTTTCAGCTTCAGCATCAGTCCTTCCAATGAATATTCAGGACTGATTTCCTTTAGGATTGACTGGTTTGATCTCCTTGCAGTGTAAGGGACTGTCAAGAGTCTTTTCCAGCACCACAATATAAAAGCATCAGTTCTTCAGTGCTCAGCCTTCTTTATGGTCCAACTCTCACATCCACAGACGACTACTGGAAAAACCATCAATTCAGTTCAGTTCAGTCGCTCATTCATATCCGACTCTGTGATCCCATGGATTGCAGCATGCCAGCCTTCTCTGTCCATCACCAATTCCCAGAGCTTGCTCAAACTCATGTCCATCGAGTCGGTGATGCCATCCAACCATCTCAAACTCTGTCATCCCCTTCTTCTCCTGCCCTCAATCTTTCCCAGCATCAGAGTCTTTTCCAATGAGTCAGTTCTTCGCATCAGGTGACCAAAGTATTGGAGCTTCAGCTTCAACATCAGTCCTTCCAATGTATATTCAGGACTGATTTCCTTTAGAATGGACTGGTTGGATCTCCTTGCAGTCCAAGAGACTCTCAAGAGTCTTCTCCAACACCACAGTTCAAAAGCAACAATTCTTCTGCACTCAGCTTCCTTTATGGTCCAACTCTCATATCCATACATGACTACTGGAAAAACCATAGCTTTGACTAGACAGACCTTTGTCAGCAAAGTAATGTCTCTGCTTTTTAGTATTCTTTCTAGGTTGGTCATAGCTTTTCTTCCAAGGAGTAAGTGTCTTCTAATTTCATGGCTGCAGTCACCAAATGCAGTGATTTTGGAGCCCCCCAAAATAAAGTCTGTCACTGTTTCCATTGTTTCCCCATCTATTTGCCATGAAGTGATGGGACCAGATGCCATGATCTCAGTTTTTTTAGTTGGTTTTTTGAATGTTGAGTTTTAAGTCAGCTTTTTCACTCTCTTCTTTCACTTTCATCAAGAGGCTCTTTAGTTCTTTGCTTTCTGCCATAAGGGTGGTGTCATCTGCGTATCTGAGGTTATTGATATTTCTCCCAGCAATCTTCATTCCAGCTTGTGCTTCATCCAGCCCGGCATTTCACATGATGTACTCTGCATATAAGTTAAATAAGCAGGGTGACAATATACAGCCTTGATGTACTCCTTTCCCTATTTGGAATCAGTCTGTTTTTCCATGTCCAGTTCTAACTGTTGCTCCTTGACCTGCATACAGATTTCTCAAGAGGCAGGTGAGGTGTCTGGTAATCCCATCTCTTGAAGAATTTTCCAGTTTGTTGTGACCCACAGTCAAAGGCTTTGGCATAGTCAATGAAGGAGAAGTAGATGTTTTTCTGGGACTCTCTTGCTTTTTCTATGATCCAATGGATGTTGGCAATTTGATCTCTGGTTCCTCTGCCTTTTCTAAATCCAGCTTGAACACCTGGAAATTCATGGTTCATGTACTGTTGAAGCCTGGCTTGAAGAATTTTGAGCATTACTTTGCTAGCCTGTGAGATGAGTGCAATTTGTGTGGTAGTTTGAACATTCTTTGGCATTGGCTTTCTTTGGGATTGGAATGAAAACTGACCTTTTCCAGTCCCGTGGCCACTGCTGAGTTTTTCAAATTTGCTGGCATATTGAGTGCAGCATTTTAACAGCATCATCTTTTAGGATTTGAAATAGCTCAACTGGAATTTCATCACCTCCACTAACTTTGTAGTGATGCTTCCTAAGGCCCAGTTGACTTCACATTCCAGAATGTCTGGCTTTAGGTGAGTGATCATACCATCGTGATTATCTGGGTCATGAAGAACTTTTTTGTATAGTTCTTCTGTGTATTCTTGCCACCTCTTCTTAATATCTTTTGCTTCTGTTAGGTCAATACCACTTCTGTCCTTTATTGTGCCCATTATTGCATGAAATAAAAACCATAGCTTTGGCTAGATGGACTTTTCCAGGCAAAGGCAAAGTAGTGTCTCTGGTTTTTAATATGCTGTATAGGTTTGTCATTGCTTTTCTTCCAAGGGGCAAGCATCTTTTAATTTCATGGCTGCAGTCACTGTCCACAGTGATTTTGGAGCCCAAGAAAATAGTCTCTCATTGTTCCCATTGTTTCCCCATCTATTTGCCATGAAGTGATGAGACTGGATGTCGTGATCTTTGTTTTCTGAATGTTGAGTTTTAAGCCAGCTTTTTCACTATCCTTTTTCACCTTCATCAAGAGGCTCTTTAATTCCTTTTTGCTTTCTGTCATAAGGGTGGTGTCATCTGCATATCTGATGTTATTGATATTTCTCCCCGCAATATAGTTCAAATCAAAATAAGAAGAAAATGATTGTTTAAATTGTGTTAAATGCAACGTTCTAAAATGTCTCCAAAAGCAAGAAGGTATAAACAAAGAAAAAGTTATTTATAAAGCCACAATATATTGGGTAATTTTGTATCCAACTGAAAGTTGAAACATTTTCATTTTATAGATTCTATTTAGTCTCCTAATAGTTTTATTCACTGTTGTATTTAGTGCTCATTTCAAGCTTTATGTTATTGATGGGATGCTAGAATATTTGACATTATACACAAAAACTGTTAGCCACAGAGGTGAGAACTACTTCTCAGATGTACTGCTTCACAAAGAGATAAACTCAGAAATCCCTAAAATCATTTAAAGGAACTAATAAAGAGTTCATTTAAAAATAGTTTAAAATATTTCATACTCACAGCAATATTTCGGACATACTGGATCCTATTTCAGATTTGGCCTGAACATGAAAGAGAAAAGTTTATTTGCACAAGTGTTAAACTTAAGCTTTGGAAGGCTATTGTATTTTAACTACCCTGATTTAAAAGATACATGTTTTAAATATATGATGCAACTCCTCTTCATTCAAAGTGTTTATTTCAGAGTCTTATTGGATTTTTTATGAGAAGTCAGTGAAAACTAAACACAGACATCCCTTAGGAATCATTTCAGAAATAATAATTGGCTAAAAATCAGTTAAACTCTTCCAGCAGGAATGATTAACACATTAATGAATTAACAGACTTTACACTTTCATTACAAAGTCTCTTTAAGCTCTTTTTTGGGCACTTTGATTAGAGCTCATTATCACCTGCCTATAATTTCACAATTATGTGTGAATTATACACGTTTCAAATCTGCAAAGGCCCTCAAGCGATATTTCAATGGAATAACCAATGTAAGTAAACCAGAGTATAAATTTAAAGCACCAAACCTTCTCAAAGAATAATAACTATCCTTTTATTAAATGATTTTATTAGGAAATATCTCATATATAAAAACATACATAATCTATACTTAGGGGGTAAAGAGTTTTAAAGAAAATCTATAGATTCACCACTCACTGAAGAAACAGAACTGCACAAATACCCTATTTCACAGAGCCCTCGAAAGGGGCTTTCTTATCCCCTAGTGGTAACTATTACCTTGAATTCTGTGTTAGTTATTACTCTACGTTCTAAAACTATATAGTTTTACTACCTTTTATGTATTATTGAGTAATAGATCATTAGTTTTTACATGGTTTAAAATTTTGTATAAATGGTATTCTTTAATATTGTAGTCATCTAAGGTTTGCCCAATTCAAGTAAGACACAAGAAGCACAAATCATGAAAGAAAAATCAGATATAACTGTCTATTTAAAAATAAAAACCCATCTTTCACTTTTCAGATAACCATTACTCACAAGCACATTTAGTGTTTTACCCTAAACTATGTTTTAGGGGAAGCAAAGTCTTTTGAAATTCTCTGGAACGTACTGTTTCCATTGAGTGAGATCATATTTTATGAAGCATTAACATACTTGGGTCTCCCACTAAATACTAACATGAACCCTGTTCATCAAATATTTGGAAAAAAAAGAAAGAAATATTTTGGTCAAGGTATATTAAATTTTTTGAAGTGTTTTTCCTCTAATTGTTTCCAAATATTTTTAATCATAGACCAAGGGCCCAAAATGATACCCGATGATAAAAAGACTGAAAAGCTTCAGCTTCTGGGAGCAGAGTCTTTTGACTGCTTGTTATCTTGAAAAATATCTTCAGGATACACAAAAGGATGATGTCAGATTAAGTGATTCAGTTTTTTTGAACTCATGTGAAAGGCTACATTCCAAGGGGCAAGTCTGCTAGATAAATAACGAAAGAAAATTCCACATGCTGTCATTGATAAACACTGATTTTTTTTTTTTCCCCCACTCATGGTCCAGGCAGAACACTGAAGTTTTTCCACTTATTTCCTTAAAAGTGTTTGAAATATAAATTTACCAGACTGAATGTTCCATATTCTTCCCTGAGAAAATGTGTCAAAAATCCTAGCAATGTTGTCTGGTCTCCCCAGGTCCAACGAGCTTGATTGAGGTAGGATGAGACAGGCAAGTAGACATAGGGCAGCAGACCAGCAGAGAAGCACAGACTCAACTTCAACAGAGAGCCTGGGGAGAGTTCCTGCGTTAGAGCACAGGGAGTCACATGTATCACAGTGTTTATTTTAGTCGGATTCATCCTGGAACTTCAAGAACATATCAAGAAAAACATCAAATATGTTTACTCAGAGCTGATCTCTCAATTTATATCATGTCACCACGGAAGAAAATGTTAAACCTTCTGATTACTGTGGATTACTAGGAAATTGCATCAGCCTGAACTCCTTTGCATGGCAAGTGAAATCTGAGTGAAGCAAATAATATTAGCAAAGACATGATTTTCATGTTTATTGCATCCTCTACATTTAAAACCATGTCATGACATGCAGCATTGCACAGCTGAGACTACCCACTTGGAAGTGATTACAGTGTTGATTATGGTGTTTGACTGTTTTCAAAATTGCCCAAGATATTGTTATAATACTGATTCACTTCATTATCATTATCAGGAGTAGGCTTTAACTATATACTATATTATGACTGCACATTAATAATATATTCTTTCTACAAGGGTTTTGGACATTTCATGGAAATCCTTAGCACAAATGAAGCTAGTTTTTAAGTAACACTCAAGTTCATCCAAATGCTATGTTTTTTTCTGTTTACATAGGAGAGAAGGAAATTTGTTGTTGTATGCAACAATCTTGCCTCAAACAGAATATATTTCTCATCTGCACGTTTCTTCTTTGCTTTTTTCTTTTTTGACCATGTCATGTGGCATGTGATTTTAGTTCCCCCACCAAGGATCGAGCCTTGAAGTAATTGAAGCATAGAGTCTTAACCACTGTACTGCCAGGGAAGTCCCGCTTCTGCACATTTCTAAAACCAAGGGAAACTCTGCCAAATTTTTACAAAGATTGAGTCCGAAAGAATACTATGGTTGCTTTAGTAATTGGAAATGTCATCTCTTACAAATATCGTGATTGGAAATTGCCAAGTTTTTCTGCCAGAGTCCCACTCCAGCTGGTCCAGGGGTCCCCAAGGGATGAACGGCGTCAGCGAGAGGAAAAGAAAGGAGACAGAGAGGTTTTTTTTTGATGGCCCAAGGACCATAATCTTTATTGCTTTAGTCTCTATTTATATAGCACATGACCTTCTATGTAATGATTCTTACAATATTTTCCCATTCAGATCAACATCCCCTGATTCTAAGATGTGTTAAAAGTTTTTTCCTAGTCTATTGTCACATTTTGGTTACATGTTTACCCCGAAACCTATTTTTATTTTACTAAAACATAATCTATAAATCATATTATTCCATCTGCTTATTTTGTACAGCCTGCTACTACAGTGAGTACAGCGTCTTGCTTCAATGACTAAAAACTATAGCGGTGGCTAAGGGCAAAGTTTTTCATAGTATAGCCATTGTCAGTGGTGGCTTGTTTACCATCTACCCACATACCCCAAGACTATTTCTGGCAGGGGGAAGTCTTTTGCAGTTTACCTAGAAACTATTTACAATACAATTTATATATATCTTTTCCATTTATGCTTAGATTCTGAGGGGAAAAGGCAATTGGCTTAGTTTCTGTAACTTTCCCTGATACATGACCCAAGTTTTCCAGTCATCAATAACAATTTCCTCATGAGGCCAGGTCACAATAGGCTTAGGGCTTGTTTTCCAAATGATCATGGCCTTATTCCCTGGCTGAATGTTAGGGACCCACCAGTCAGGGGCCTCAGTAGGTTTAATCATTTTTGGAATGTTTCTCTGGGGCAAGGGATCATTTTTCTTTTTATTGGACTCTCATGATCTCATCATGGAAGCCCCTACAACTCCAGCCATCAAAGAATGAAACAGAGTTAGCCACAACAAAAGCATAGAAACAGGAAGGAGGGAAGGTTCCGATCCTGGAGAGAAACTGCTTTGCAGTTTCTTCTTGAGTGGTGCCGTGACTTTGTCATCCAGCAGTAGATCCAGAACGGCTCCCAACAGAAAGAAAGAAACACAGCTAGCTACAACAGAAGCATAGAAACAGGAAGGAGTGAAGGTTCCGATCCTGGAGAGAAACGCTTTGCAGTTTCTTCTTGATTGGTGCCGTGACTTTGTTACCCGGCAGTAGTTCCGGAACGGCTCCCAACATTTTTCTTTATGAAAAAGGGAAATTCATAGGTGACAATGAATATGAGAACCAAGATTTGCATTCACCAGAAGTAGAAAAGTAGTTGACTTACACTAGCATTTTCAAATAAACATTCTTAGTTGAAAATGGAGTGTTTTTATTACAGTACTGATTTTGTTTGACATTTCTAAAGTGGTAAGGAGATTCATAAAAAATGATGGAATGAACAAATGGAAGAAATAACTAATTGAAGAATATGCCTTTGCTATTTTTAAAAGTAGCTTTAAAGAAAGTAAATGTTTAGATTTTAGCAGTTTCTGCACACTATAAAGTTCAGTTTAGAATGGCAAGACATAGTTGCTGCAGAATTTTCCTTTTGTGTGGCAAATAGAGAAACAAACACATGAGAACTATTTCAGAGAGTGCAGGAGAGTGGCTCTGGGTCCTAGCTGCTTGTACACTGGAATCACGTGGGGAACTTTTAAAACTATCAGTCCCAGGGCCTCACACCAATCAAATAAATCAGAATTATTTTAGGGTGGTGAGAGCACGCAAAGGCACACAGACACACACAAACACCTATTTGCTTTCTTAAATCTTTCCAGATATTTTAAGTGAGCAGTTGGGGTTGCAACCAACTAATTTCTTTCTCTGCCTTAGATCACCTGAGCCGTCAGATCCAATTCCCTTATCACTTCACTGGTAGACCTTATTTTCTAGACTCTGCTCTTTAAATAATAAAAATAAAAGGTGCTCTGAAGAGTCACACTTTCCCAAATTTCATCATTCATCAGAAGTTGATCTAAGTACAGGGTAAAGGCTCTCAGACCAGGTTCCTAACTTGTCAGCTCTGGGTCTTGTATGTATTACATGAGAATATGGCTCTCCCTCCAAAGACTTAAAACAAAAGGTTTGCTTTTTAAGTTCATGCCAGAGAAATGTATCTCTCTGATATCTAGCCGCACCTTTTCTGATATCAGAAGCCTGGCTAAGAGTGACGCCATCAAGATGGCAACATAAGGGCAAAGTTTTTCATAGTACAGCCATTGTCAGTGGTGGCTTGTTTACCACCTACCCACATACCCCAAGTTCAGTCCTTCCCACAAAACACCTTCAGTAACTACCTGTAGACAAGATACTGTTGTGAAAATCCCAGACACTGGGGTTGAGGCTGAAGTCCTGGACCACAGAGACTGAGAAGGACTGCACTCGAAGTTTTGAGGGGCACTCTGACCATATCACTCCTCCTCTAGGCCAGCACAGCACTGCATTAGAGGATTCCCCTTGGGGTACAGTTTTTCCAGTGCTCCCCAGGCATTGCAGGATGTTCCCCAGGAGACTCACTCAGTTCTCACTCGCAGGGATCACTGCGGCAGGGGGTGGGGGGTGGGGCGGGGGTGGAGAGTGGATCTTTGTGGCTCAACCACTGGGGATCAAATAGAGACGGAAAAGGGAAGCAGGGCTTACAGCGACCGGTCTCCAGTCTTGGGAGAACACATTTCTGCTTGCAGTGGTGCCAGAGCAGAGGTTTCAGCCAGCAGTTTTGTGCATCTACAGAGTCGAGCCAGTGGCTGACCCTACTCTAAAACAATTTTGATTTAATTGATGTGGGGCATGTATTAACATGATGAAAGTCACATATGACAAGGCCACAGCTAACATAATACTCAATGGTGACAGACTGAAAGCTTCTCCTCTAAGATCAGGAATAAGACAAGGGTTCCCACTCTCACCTCTCATGTTCAACATAGTACTGGAAGTCCTACTCAGGGTAATTAGACAAAAATAAAGATATAAAAGGAATCCAAGCTAGAAAGGAAGTAAAATCGTCTCTGTTTGCAAATGACATGATCTTAAATAGGAAATCCTAAAGATTCTATCAAAAAGCTGTAAAACCTGATAAACTTAGGAAAGTTACAGGATACAAAATTAGTTGTGTTTCTATATACTAACAATGAACTATCTGAAAACAAAAAACTATTTCATTTACAATAGCATAGCATCAAATATAATAAATAGCTTAGGAATAAATTTAACTGAGGAGGTATTATTGAAATATCTGTATACTGAAAACTATAAGACATTGATGAAAGAAACTTAAGACACATATGAAAAGATATCTCACGTTCATGGATTAAAATAATTAATATTGTTAAAATGTTCATACTACCCAAAGCCATCTATAGATTTAATAATATCCCTATTAAGCCTTGTATGAAACTAATAAATAAATAAATCCCATGTTTTCTGATGCCATAAATGTCACATTGGGCATTTTTACTCAAAAACCTACCTTCTCTTTTAACAGTCGAAAGAGAATCCATGGTATTATGCACAAAACATAGAGTACTATTGTGTGCTGATTACATAAGCTAAGGCCACAGCAGAAAGCACCAATTTTAGCAATCTGAAAAATATTAAAAGAAAATAATCCAAGTTAAAAACTCACCAAAAACTAAAAAAGCACAATAGTAAAAAGCTATTCTTTCTAGTAAATCTAAGCATTTATACAGTAAGCCAGGTTAACATCAACCTTTTAATGTAAACAATCATGCTTTAATACTCACTAATATGTATCACCATTATTTTATTAATATTTTTCATTCTTATCAAATCACTGCAGTCTGATCTTAAATTACTGTCTTCAAACTAGGTTTTAGGAAGCCCCATATGATGACAAGTTCTAACAGTAATAGGACATAGTACAGTTCAAGTGAAATCTAGAACTAAATTTAAGCACTTCTTTGTTTTACATTTTCTTCTATTAAATTAATTAAATATAACACTTTTATTTAGAAACCTGGTTCCCTCTGGGTGGTCTTTTGCTATTTTTGAACATGTGTTATTTTCATAATCATAAAAAGGTTTATTTCAAACAAAAAATAAACTAATATCACAGGTTTATGGAAACCACAGATAAACCTTGATGTTCTTTTGTGTCTAAATTCTTTAATGACACAGGCTGCCCATATATTAAGATAATCCCGCACTCTTCAATGTGTAGACGGTAAGCCCTTAGAAGACAGGGTTCCTCCACATTGCAAATTATTTTGATGATAGTGGTGGCTTTAGAAGTCATTGCAATCTCTTCAGAGCTACTTCATTTTACATGTGATTACTTTCCTTTTAGTTAAAAAAAGTACAAATTATTTGATCTTTTGTGAAATCAGAGAATAAGCCAATGCACCATAATGGTAAATAATTTAAGGTGGTCAACCTAGAGCTTGGTATCTTAAGATCACACACACACACACACACACACACACACACACGACACTGGATTAGGTAACAAGCCTTTCTTTCCAATAAGACTCAAAGGGGATTTCACAATACCTTCATTCTCCAAAAAACTTTTGAATTCTGAGATGGAAAAAAATTCTCATGTTTTATAAAGGCTCTCATAGTTCACAGTAAAAAAACTGAGTGTTTTGAGAGTGCTTTTTCTCTCAACATGCCTAGATTACCTTGACAGTAATCAGAATAGATAAACAGTATCTAAACCAAAGTTAAAAAGAAATAGAGCATCTGTCTAAAAATTAAAACAAAAAGTGATTTCACTTTGATCAAAATAGGTTACCTTTGATCTTTCTTGTGCAGTTGCTGCCTCCTCAAAATGTACAGTAAGAGCCATAAGCAGCCCCACAAACAGATTGTTTAAGCTAAAAACCTCTGCTGCAATGGACCACTGCCATGTTAGACGAGAAAATGAAAACACCCCCGCAGCAAGGATTCCTCCAGCATATGAGCCAGAAAGCCTGCAAATACAGATAACATGAAATCTTCTTTCCCAACAAAAAGAACTGACTTTATTTTCCTTTTTATAAACTGTAGCAGCAGAAATTATGACAGCTGCCCAGCACTATCCCAGCACATTAGATGGTTAATACATTACTTCGTGTAATAATTCCTTTCAACAGATTTTAATTACAAAGTCCATATATTAACCTACTAAGAAACAAATGAACAAACCTGCTTGGTATCTTATGAACTGAATGAAGTTTAGTTTTCTGATGTACTCTTTAGGATTCAAGCCATTTCAGAAAGCCTGAAGAGACAGAAACTAGAGAGATAACAAACCTGTGCCATTTTTCTTGCTATATCTAAGAAGAAAAATGATCATGACTGATTAAGACTGAAAAATTAATGAAATGGCAGAGTACTTGTTTGATAGAAACAGACTTACAGACTAGAGAATGAACTTATGGTTACCAGTGAGGAAGGATGGGGTAAAGGGATAGTTATGGAGCTTGGGATGGACATGTACACACTGCTATATTTAAAATGGATAACCAACAAGGACCTACTGTATAGCACAGGGAACTCTGCTCAATGTTATGTGTCAGCCTGGATGGGAGGGGAGTCGGGGGGAGAATGGATACATGTATGCGTATGGCTGAGTGCCTTCGCTGTTCACCTGGAACTATCAAAATATCACAACATTGTTAACCAGCTATATCCTAATACAAAGTAAAAAGCTTTTAAAAATAAATAAGTAAAAGAAAAAAAAGGAATATCTGTTCGGGAACACTCACTCTCACTCCTTGTGGAACGTTTGGATCTAGGTACTTTCTACATTTATCTCCTAACATATGGCAAAGTATGTCCGGGTCACAATATTTGGTGACTTTAAGATCTTGTAAGCTAAATTCCTAGTTTCTAATGATTTCTTCTTTACACAAAGTCAAAGTTAAAAATGATACATATTTTTTTTTAAAGAGAAGGGTGAGAGTGTGAATTTTAGTAACACAGAAGAATCAAATGCTACACTTGGAAACAAATTCCTCACTCCCAATGCCAACAAAAGCCCACATTTCAAATTAATTGAGGAATCTGGATCTCAATTTAGAGATATGATTTGAGAGGTCAAATCATAGGTCATTACTTTTTAGCTGTATTGTTTTATATAAAAATTATGGAGTAATTGCATAGCTTTTAATCAACCTTAATAGAAAAAAAAGGTAACAAATTTCAATATCACCAAACTTGTTTTTCTTTGAATTTCTCTTTATAATTTTCCTGTTCTCTTTCCTTTATAAAAATCATCAGTTTCCTGTTTCTTGCAGAATACTCCATTTTCCCAGTTATCCTGATTCAATAACCTAAAGTTATTTCTTCCTTCCAAATTCCTTTCTAGATTCCTTTCAATTTGTATTCCTATTGCCTTAGATTCAAATTAATAGTTTCCTAACTTGCCTTACGTTTTTTCTAATCCTTCTGCAATATAACATCAGATTAAACTTTCTAAAGCATACTCTTTGTGAGTACTCTTTATTCCTACAGGATGAATTAGAATCAACCTGGAATCCAGGCTCCCAATAAACTGGGCCCCCTAGACACTAATTACCAACATGACCTCCCACCAAGTAGTCAAGCTCCTTAAAATTCCCTAATAAGACTTGCCCGTTCCTAGCTCCATACCTTTGCCCACGCTGTAGCCCTGAATTGAATGTCCTCCCTGCTCCTTTATTAAAGCTCTACTCTTCTCTCAATTTTCTCTTCAATCCCCAGGTTTCTAAGCCCATCTCTGCATATCAAATATTTTTACATTTTTTTTTGAAATATGAACTGGAGCTAAACTTCACTTAATTGGAAGCATCTAGCCCCAAGCACAGAAAGGAAACCTAGCAAACAAAAGAATGAATTAATCTTAAAGTATTAGTAACAATTTAAAGAAACTTCTAAGTTTCAGCTGTCAATATGACTTTGGAAAGTCAGCAAAAGGTACAAGATTCCTTTTTCTACTTAAAACATAAATTAGCATCCTTGGAGAAATGGCTGATTCCAGAGTTGGAAAAGCTCAAGTACCAAACGAATTAGACACATTCTGGGACACAAAGTAAGGAGATGCTCAAACGGAGACATGACCAAAGAGCATGTTAGCCAGCTTACAGGACTCCATTGGCCAAACTGGGGATAACATGAGCACAGAAATAATTAGAGTAATAGATTGTAACCCAACAAATAAATAAGAATCTATGAATCTAAAAAAAAAGCTATGGATCTGTAGTGATATAAAAAATTGGGTGAGAAGGGAAAGTCCATGGAAAGTCAACTAATAACTACAGAAGAAATTAGAAGAATTAGAAATCCCCACTTGACAACCATCATAATAATTTAAATCAATGGATACCAAAGTAGAGGCTAAAGTTTGGAGTAACAGAAATATGTACACTGTCTAAAGGTATTTCCCTGTAAATAATTACAAAAGAAGAAACGGTAATTACAGTAGCAGACTGGACTGACAAAGTCTTAATCACATCATCAAAGTTAACAGCCCAGTAATGGGACAATCATCATATGCTTCTTTATCTATTGCAATAAAAAAGAATACAGCATCATTTCTATGGCATTCCTGCCAAAAATGCATTAAGTGAATTTAAGCAAGAGGACAGACAAACTCAGACTGAAGGACATTCTACAGAATAACTGACCTGTATGTATCAAGAAATGTCAGTCTTGAGAAAAACCAAAATCATCATGAGGTACTGTCCCAGATTAGAGACCAAAAGGATGACAATAGAATAAAAGGCATGATCTAGGACTTTCTTCTACTATAAGCATGCAGAAAAAATCGGATCAAGTCTGAAGATTAGGTAACAGTGTTGTATCATTTATAATTTGTTTTGAGACCTACACTGTGTATATGTAAGACAATGTTGGTTTAAAGAAACATATCTTGAAGCACTTAAGGGTAAAAGGACATCATGACTGCAGCTTATTCTTAAATGGTTAAAAAGCAAAATAATACATACATATCCACTGAGTCAAGGATAAAGCAAATGTGGTAAAATATTAATATTTGGGAACCTGAGAAAAGGGTAGGCAAACAGTGAGCCATTTGTGCCACATTTTTATAAGTCTGAAATTGCATCAAGATAAAAAGTTTAAAGAAATTAGCAAATTTCCAAGACAATTTGCTAACATTTGTTGAGTTTCTTGTTAGCCATGTTTCAGGTATTGTTCTATTGCCTTCTTTATATTCATTCAATTTTCACAACAACCCTATGAGTAGATGGTGGTTTGTCTCCTTTTCTCAAATGAAGAAACTGAGGCTCAGGGAGGCCAAATAATTTTTCCAAGGTCCTATAGTAGGTAATTAAGTGGCAGAACCAGGATTAAAATTGTTAGTCTAGCAATTTAAAATAATTACATTATGGGTTGCTGCTAAATCACTTCAGTTGTGTCCGACTCTGTGCAACCCCATAGACGGCAGCCCACCAGGCTCCCCTGTCCCTGGGATTCTCCAGGCAAGAACACTGGAGTGGGTTGCCATTTCCTTCTCCAATGTATGAAAGTGAAAAGGGAAAAAAGATGGCTATTTTAGTTTTAATGTAAAATCATTTATCCCAGACTAATGATATACTTCCCTGGTGGCTCAGACGGTAAAGCGTCTGCCTACAATGCGGGAGACCCGGGTACGATCCCTGTGTCAGGAAGATCCTCTGGAGAAGGAAATGGCAACCCACTCCAGTACTCTTGCCTGGAAAATCCCATGGACGGAGGAGTGTGGTAGGCTACAGTCCATGGGGTTGCAGAGTCAGACACAACTGAGTGATCTCACTTTCACTTTCAATGATATATTGTACATTTAGTTAAATATGCACCTCTCTGAGTGAAGAATAGAAGTTTTGTCAGTTATTAGAATGGTATTTATGTCTATGTGTTATCAAAACAACACACTACCAACCTGAATTGTACACACCTCTCAAGACTGATATTAATCTTTTTTTTTTTTGAAAGGGCAGTTAAAGTTTAAAATCAGCAAACAGTTAATTAAAGAGAACTGATATGTACAAATCCTCAGGAAGAAAACTCAAGACTCACTAATCTACAATGATTTTTAGCACATTATTATGCTCAGGAAGACATCCTAAAGTGTTTGAATTGTTGACATTAATTATCGGAATCATGAACTATGTTAACTGCCTTTTCAAATATTTCATAAGGTTTTAGAAATTGAAGAGAGTATAAGTAAAATTATCAGTGGTAAAATTTGTCCAGTCACCTTAGACTATTACAGATACTTATGTACATTAGCATTTTATTCAAGACTAATCCTACATCAGCAAGGTCTAAAATCTGAATTTTTCCCACCTCACTTCTGTCCCATATCATCCCCCTGCCAAGGTCAAGATTGTTTTACAATGAATAATCCATATACTCTTTCACCTGATTTTTCTGGGTATTAGAAAAATAATTTGTGAGACTTCTGAGTAAGGTTATAGAAGAGAAGGTAACTGATTATAAAGCCAGTAATGAAAATCAAACCTATAATCTTCATCTTTTTAGCATCTCAAAAGAGCTTGCGTATTAATCAACTCAGTCTATAAACTGAAGACAAGAGTAGTGGACCTTTTCTTTTGCTACTGAACATCTAAAATCCTTTCATATGCTTGAGGGATACAAGCTTATGAGGCACAGCCCCTTATTACACACACTGAAATATAGGATATTTTTCTAGTCTCCGTTGCAGCTAGAGCATAGGTATATGACCTGCGCTCTGCCTGTCAGAATCACCTGCTCCATTTTTTGAATTGGAAATTCATGAGGCCAAAAAAGCAGGTATGGAGACAAAATCAGACATGGTGGGTGGGATTTGTGCATCACTTTCACAGACAATGACAGCCCTTTCAGGGTTAGTGCTCAGAATCCAGGTCAGTGTTGGTGATGTGAGCTGGGGTGCCTGGGGCCCAGGGATGGCAGCCATGGCAGTTTCACCAGCACATACGTGCCTGGGACTCTGAATATTTTGGGATCAGAGCCTGCTAATCCAGCCTTCCCAGAAATTCTGCAAGCTTTCCAACTTCCTTCTTTTTTTTTAATTCTAGATTTGAATATTTCCTCTTTTAAAAAGCTTTCCAGTCAGTTCACTTCAGTTCAGTTGCTCAGTCGTGTCCGACTCTTTGCAACCCCATGGATTGCAGCATGGCAGGCCTCCCTGTCCATCACCAACTCCCAGAGATTACTCAAACTCATGTCCATTGAGTTAGCGGTGCCATCTAATCATCTCATCCTCTTACCTGAGCTTATTGTTATTTTTCCAGGCAATCTTGATTCCAGCTTGTGCTTCATCCAGCCCAGCGTTTCTCATGATGTACTCTGCATATAAGTTAAAAAAGCAGGGTGACAATATACAGCCTTGACGTACTCCTTTCCCTATCTGGAACCAGTCTGTTGTTCCATGTCCAGTTCTAATTGTTGCTTCCTGACCTGCATACAGATTTCTTGAAAGGCAGGTCAGGGTCTGGTATTCCCATCTCTTTCAGAATTTTCCACAGTTTGTTGTGATCCACACAGTCAAAGGCTTTGGCATAGTCAATAAAGCAGATGTTTTTCTGGAACTCTTGCTTTTTCTATGATCTAATGGATGTTGGCAATTTGATCTCTGGTTCCTTTGCCTTTCCTAAATCCAGCTTGAACATCTGGAAGTTCACAGTTCACATACTGTTGAAGCCTGGCTTGGAGAATTTTGAGCATTACTTTGCTAGCATGTGAGATGAGTGCAATTGTGCAGTAGTTTAACATTCTTTGGCATTGCCTTTCTTTGGGATTGGAATGAAAACTGACCTTTTCTAGTCCTGTGACCTAGTCCTGCTGAGTTTTCTAAATTTGCTGGCATGTTGCGTGCAGCACTTTTACAGTGTCATCTTTTAGGATTTGAAATAGCTCAACTGGAATTCCATCATTTCCACTAGCTGTGTTCATTGTGATGCTTCCTAAGGCCATTGACTTCGCATTCCAGGGCGTCTGGCTCTAGGTGAGTTATCATATCATCGTGATTATCTGGGTCATGAAGATCTTTTTTAGTTCTTCTGTGTATTCTTGCCACCTCTTCTTAATATCTTCTGCTTCTGTTAGGTCCTTACCATTCCTGTCCTTTATTGAGCCCATCTTTGCATGAAATGTTCTCTTGGTATCTTTAATTTTCTTGAAGAGCTCTCTAGTCTTTCCCATTCTATTGTTCTCCTCTATTTCTTTGCATTGATCTCTGAGGAAGGCTTTCTTATCTCTCCTTGCTATTCTTTGGAACTCGGCATTCAAATGGGTTTATCTTTCCTTTTCTCCTTTGCCTTTAGCTTCTCTTCCTCAGACAACCATTTTGTCTTTTTGCATTTCTTTTTCTTGGGAGATGGTCTTGATCCCTGCCTCCTGTACAATGTCATGAACCTCTGTCCATAGTTCTTCAGGCACTCTATCAGATCTAATCTCTTGAATCTATTTCTCACTTCTACTGTATAATCATAAGGGATTTGATTATAGGTCATACAAGCTGGAATCAAGATTGCCGGGAGAAATATCAATAACCTCAGATATGCAGATGACACCACCCTTATGGCAGAAAGTGAAGAACTAAAGAGCTTCTTGATGAAAGTGAAAGAGGCGAAGGGAAAAGTTGGCTCAAAGCTCAATATTCAGGAAACTAAGATCATGGCATCTGGTCCCATCACTTCATGGCAAATAGATGGGGAAACAGTGGAAACAGTGTCAGACTTTATTTTTCTGGGCTCCAAAATCACTGCTGATGGTGATTGCAGCCATGAAATTAAAAGACGCTTACTCCTTGGAAGGAAGGTTCTAACCAACGTAGATAGCATATTTAAAAGCAGAGACATTACTTTACCAATAAAGGTCCGTCTAGTCAAGGCTACGGTTTTTCCAGTGGTCATGTATGGATGTGAGAGTTGGACGGTGAAGAAAGCTGAGTGCCAAAGAATTGATGCTTTTGAAGTGTGGTGTTGGAGGACTCTTGAGAGTCCCTTGGACTGCAAGGAGATCCGACCAGTCCACCCTAAAGGAGATCAGTCCTGGGTGTTCATTGGAAGGACTGATGTTGAAGCTGAACTCCAATACTTTGGCCACCTCATGAGAAGAGTTGACTCATTGGAAAAGACCCTAATGCTGGGAAGGATTGGGGGCAGGAGGAGAAGGGGACGACAGAGGATGAGATGGCTGGATGGCATCACCGACTCGATGGACATGGGTTTGGGTAAACTCTGGGAGTTGGTGACGGACAGGGAGTCCTGGCGTGCTGCGATTCATGGGGTCGAAAGAGTCGGACACGACTGAGGGACTGAACTGAACTGAACATACCTGAATGGTCTAGTGGTTTTCCCTACTTTCTTGAATTTAAAAGTAAAAAGCTTTATTGAGATATAATTCATGTAATTCATTTATTTAAAATGTACAATTAAAAGATTTTCAGTATATTTACAGATATATGCAAATATCATTACAATCAATTTTATAACATTTTCATCACCTCAAAAAGAAACTCTATCTCCTTTAACTATCTCCCTCAATCTCACTGCCAGACTTAAGTAACCACTAATCTACCTTCTGTCTATGAATTTCCCTCTTCTGGGTTTTCACATAAGTGGAATCATATAATATGTGGACTTTTGTGACTGACTTCTTTCACATAACATGATGTGTTCAAGGTTCATCCAACTTGTAGTATGTATCAGTATTTTACTTCTTTGTACAGCTGAATTAATATTCCACTACATAGCTATTCCACATTTTGCTTATTCATTCTTCCACTGAGGGACATCTAGATTGTTTCCATCTTTTGCCTACTATGAATAGTGTTTCTGTAAACATTTGTGTACAAGTTTTTGTGTGGACATGTTTTCATTTCTCTAGGGTATATACCTAGCAGTGGAATTGCTGGATCCCAAAACAACCCATTTAATCATCTGAAACTACTAGACTGTTTTCCAAAGTGGCTACACAATTTTACGTTCCCACGAGCAATGGATGAGGGTTCTGATTTTTCCACAACCCAGTGAACACTTGTTATCTGATTTTTTGATTCTAGTCATCCCATTGGGTGTGAAAGGGTATCTCACTGAGCTTTTGATTTGCATTGCCTTAATGGCTAACAATGCTGAGCACCTTTGCAATTGCTCATTGGTCATTTCTACATCTTCCTTGGAGAAATGTCTTTTCAAATATTTTGCCCATTTAAAAAACTGTTGTATCTTTCTTATTACTGAGTGGTAGCATTCTTCCCAACTTCCTTTCAATATGCTTCTTTTCTGCTAAAGACAGCCAATCACTTGCAACTGAGAATCCTGACTATCTGCCTTCCTTCTTTATTATTTCTATTGTCTTCAAGAAAAACTGTGAGGAAATTCTGAAAATAAATGCTGCAGTTGTCAAAGCTTTGTGGAACATAGAAAAGAAGGAAGTATGCCTAAGGGCAAAAAGTTATGCATGCATCCATGCAGAGAATATAAAACATTTTGGAGGCCTCATTTTATTAATACTATCTCTGATTTCCATAAAATAATGTATATAGGCTATACCTTTGAGAGTCTCTTTGCTTCCAACAGTCTTTTATATATCAAACTGTGCATGTTCCTTCAAAGGCACAGGTTTGAACACAATGCCTTTAAAAGCTTGTTTCGTGCTAAGACTCAGAATCAATCAACATTTACTGACCATGTAACATGTACAGTCTAGTGGATTAAGAAAAGTAGAGATAATTTGAAACGTCTGCTCTGAGGAAACTCTGCAAGCTAAGGAGGGCCACAGAACAAGGACTTGTAGGTATCAAATAATGTGTAATAATAAGCACTCAGCTGAGGCTGGAGACTGTAGAAGCTGTGGATGTGGGGTGGCAGCCTCGGTCCACATGGCTGTGGCAAGGTCTGCAGCAGCCTGACCTGGGCTGGGGAAGGCTGTAAGGAGCCAGGGTGAGTTTTACTAGGTAGGTAGGGCAGAGGACAAGAGGAAAAGGTGTTAAAGCAATGAACTACAGGGTCTACACTGAATGGGGAAGGAAGCAGAGCCAGCAGTGGGCTGATGGAGGAGATCAAAAGGATGAGCAAAGGGATCTAGGTCTCAGTTCAATGGAAGACAAGTGTAGGGGCACCAAGAAAATGAGTGAATTGAAAGCTCAAATCAGGCAGGGAGTGGGAAGAGAGATGGAAGAGTTTAATGAAGCTGTTGTCAAAATCATAAGATACCCATTAAAATTAAGAATTTGTCTCAAAAGACAAGCAGTACATGGTATACTAGTAAGTCTGCAGGGTGAGAGCAATGTAGGAAGAGAGGTGTGTGGTCTAGTGCCACAATGTCACAAGCAGGCAACCAAGCAGATTTGACATCCATCAGCCTACAGCAAGCCGAGTCTGTGACTGGCTGACAGGTCAAAGGATAATGTCAGCAATGGTGAGGATGAAGAGCTTCTGAAGACTTCAGAGACAGTCTCCAGTTCATTCACTGACTCTGCAAGTAGGCAGTCTTATTACATTGTTCATGGTATATGACAATATCTGTGCATGCTTTGTTTCCCCTTATTGAGATGGAGATAAAATGACTAGCAGGCAAGCTAATGTCGAGAACACTTTCCTGAAGGCTCTTTTCAGGGTCACAGTGAGGCTCAGGATTGGCCTCACGTTGTCCACATCTGCAGCCTCCATCCTCTGTTCTCACCCTAGTTCTCTGTTGGAATTGTTCTCACTGGGGTCTCCAGTGACTGTCTAACCACCAAACAGGGCAGGCTCGAGGAACCTCTCTTCTGTGTTGATCACTGCCCCAGCCACACTCTACCAAGTTGACCATCTGGACTTCACAGCCTCTGGTTTTCCTTTTATAGCTCTGTGTCTTCCTTCTGTGTTTTCTCCAAATGGCTCCTCTTCTTGCATTTAACACCTTTCAAGCCACTATTTCTCAAAGATTTCATTCTGAGGAAATTGCTCTCACTCTACCTTGCCTGGGTGACTTTATTCACTATTTTGACTTCACCTGCCAGCGACAAACTAAAGAAACTAAATCCGTCTCCAGCACTGCCTCTCCCTTAGTTTTGAACTTAATCTTATCCCCAACTTACTGTTGTACCCTCACCACAAAGCCACCCCAACTCTGGATGTCCCACAGAACCTCAGGGTCAGTACATGCAAAATTAATTTCTCATCCTCTTCCCTGAAATAATTTCTTGTGTTCTCTATCTTAGTGAATTTCATTATCTTCCTTGTTTGCTGCTGCTGCTGCTAAGTCGCTTCAGTTGTGTCTGACTCTGAGCAACCCCATAGATGGTGGCCCACCAGGCTCCACTGTCCCTGGGACTCTCCAGGCAAGAACACTGGAGTGGGTTGCCAGTTCCTTCTCCAATGCATTAAAGTGAAAAGTGAAAGTGAAGTCGCTCAGTCATGTCAGACTCTTAGCGATCCCATGGACTGCAGCCTACCAGGCTTCTCCGTCCATGGGATTTTCCAGGCAAGAGTACTGCAGTGGGATGCCATTGCCTTCTCCTTGTTTATCTAAATTAAGAGCCCTAGGAGTCATCATCAGAGCTCCTCTTCCTTTCCAACATCCTGCCAAAAGGACTTCATCAACATTTTATAAAATCATGCTCTTCTCTCTTCCCACACTCACTTCCCTAGGTCAGCTCATCTGACTCATCACCTCAGGCTCACACAATGTTGTAGGTTTATGTGCTGCTGGCTTCCAGCCCTGGGCTCACCACTGCCACCAGAGAGAGGGATCTAAGGCACATGTGATGTTGAGCTTTTCTGTTTCCAACCCTTCAAGTGTTCCTCTTTGGTTATAAAACATATTACAAGCTTCCCATGACAACACACATGAATTTTCATGATCTGGTCTCAGCCCACCCGTAGCCTCATTTTTGACACAACCTATTTTGAACTGTGTTCCAGCAACACTGAATGACTTGCCCCTGTGCTTACAGGCTGTTTCTCTTCCACCTCAGGGTTTCTTAACACAGGAGATTCTCTGTAACTGGAACACAGCTTTGCCTTCACTTGGCCACTCCCACTGATTGTTTACAACTCAATACAGGCTTCACCTTTTCAAGAAGTTTTCACAGAAGTACTTTTGCAATGACTAGGGTAACTGCCCCTTCTCCAGACTCTCATTAAATTAAGTGTATTAATAATCTCTTATTATTATTAATGATTATTAATTAAATGCATTAATAAATCTGAATAGGGAGATTTTTCTGTATTTCTTAGTAAAAACAATCTTGAGGAATAAAATATTTTAACTGTAACTTACTCAAAACATAGTTAAGAAACCAGATGTGAGGAACTTAAAACTCTCTAAAGTGTTAACAAAGCCAATAGAATTTTTTGGACTACTGATACCACTAGATAGCTGTGCCAGTATATTAGCACATTTAAAAGTTAAAAGAATATCTCATTTTACAAATATTTGGATGATCTCCTGGTAGAAGAAATGGCAACCCACTCCAGTATTCTTGCCTGGAGAATCCCATGGACAGAGGAGTCTGGAGAGCTACAGTCCATGGGGTTGCAAAGAATCGGACATGACTGAGTGACTGAACACACACACACGGAACAAAGCTATTCGATTTTTTGGAAACTAAATGTTTATATAATATACATATAATTTCAGACATACTTTACCTTCACTTTTTATTGTGGTTGTTCTTTACTCATATTGCCTTTCACACTGATGTGTAAAGGGAGTTCCTTATATTTTCTCAAACTTTTGTAAATCTCAAACAAAATACCTCAAAATTTCCACTTTATGTCTTTTTGAGCCACATATCAATGAATCTTTCATATCAATAACCCACTGTGAATTTTGGATAAAGACATTAAATGTGCAAAAGACTTATCTAAGTGATGCTGCAAGAATCACATTGACAAACATGTCTGAAGGTGAATCTGGTCTTAGACTTGTTAAACAAATAAGATGATTTAGCAAGCACTTTTATTGTTTATCAGTTTTTTGTTTTTTTTTAAGGCATGAATTCTATGAATCTACTGACTTCTTAAAACTTCCAATTAATCCATTATCTGTTGTGATTGCTAGGGTCTTTGTTATCTTACGAGTTTGACCAATAACATCCCTCTCAATGAAGAGGTTCCCAATGAGGGTGATTGAACAAATTAGTTGTCATTTACTCTTTGGGGCAATAATTCTAACCAAAACACACACTCTACAATTTTTTTCCCCTGAAAAGGCTACAACATACCTTTGTAATTTTTTGGCAGAATTAGATTATATAAGCAGAGTGAAACACTATGCATGAATGCTGGTAAATGAATTGTAGTCCAAATTTCTGGCTAAGCAATATTTCTTTTCAAAATATAGGGAAGGAATATTTAATCTGACCTTGTTATTTAAACATATGAGTTTTAAGTGAAAATGTTGTTCTGAACCCACAAAACAAGCTGTTTGGTATCATCCATAAAGTCAAATGAATAGATATGGAGAGTAAATATAAATACCTCCCAAATAAGACAAAACAACTGTCTTCTACCTATAGACTAAGCCTGACTTTTTTTTCAAAGAAAAATGACATAATCAAAAAACACCAAGGTGTTTTCACTTGGCAATCAAGGAGGCCTACTTTTAATTTTCATTTCATTCTTTTAAATAAATATGCTTAAGCAATTGTTATTTTTTATAAAGCAACTGAAGAACTGATATACTTATTTACATTTAATGTGCTAAAAGTGGTATCTTAAAATTAGCTCATTAAAATTTAAAAGACAAACAGTTTTCTATTGAAATTGATGAACCTGCTACTAATAGGAAACTGGAGGAAAAAAAGACATTCAAATGAAGTTGTGAATAAAATGAGAACTGTTTTCAGCACAATTCACTAGTAAATTACAAAATAATCTAAAATATTTTCCACTTTAATTAAAGAGTAACTTATGATAAATTACATATATATATAATATGAGAAAAATGTTTTCTATTCTCAACCTAGAGGCTCATAGAGCCTCACAGAAGGATATCAAGGTAGCTATTTCTTCAAGTAAAATACATATTTTACAATCTAACATGACTTACAGAAAGATAACATCTTATGAGGCTATATAAATAACACATACTTCAAACATTCCTATGAAATTTCAGTAAGACAACTAGTGCATTTTAAAAGATAGTCACATGTCAACAATCAAAATCAAGTTTTTACACTATTAGAGAGGCATGATTAATTTTCAAGGTCTCAGACTAACAGAATAAGGTAATGATACAGATGATTCAAAATAACAAATAATCTAAAAGTTATTGAAGTTTGTTTTGTATAAATAAATACATATTACATATATGTGACACATAAAATGTATTTTGCAGTTTATTTGCAATAAATAAATTTTCCTCATTGCCTTTTACTTGGGCTAAGGCTAAAACCATGGAGTTTACATTCCAGGGGATCACAGTGGTCAGTCACTGAGGAAAGATATACCAGGAGTATGACAGATAGGATAAAAAGGGTTGCCAAGTATTTAAAATTTCACCTAGAGAATGGAAAAAATTCTCTTCTAGGGTGAGGAATATGTGATGCTTCTCAGAGAATCCTAACAAATGTGAGGCTCAGAATTCTATGATACCTAGACAAGATTCCTAAGAAAGGTACTGATTGTGCAGTAGTTTTCTCACTGATGGAATGCTATTCATCTGTTGACACAATGGATAAATTGGGGGGGGGGCGGTTTACAATTTACACCATTGACACAGGCTTGCTATTGATGATAAGGTGTATTTTTCTTTCTGCTACACAGTATTTGATTTTCATGTGTAGTCACATGTTTGTCTAACTCTTAATCAAAAGACAAATAACAGAAAACTGAAATTCTTTCAGAACACACATTTGACGTGCTTCATAAAATTCATGAATGTATTTGTCTTCAGTGTGCAAAGAACCCAACATGGAGGGTACACTACACCTTCAACACTGAAAACTCCTACTTGAAGTAAGTACAACAGAATCAAGTAGGAAGGCCACAATGCATCTGACCATTCTTGTTAAAAAATTATTTTTAGTGTCAACTCATATTGATGACTTAAAATGCAGCAGATTACAGGGAAGAGATACAGTAAAGCAGGATACAATTAGAGGCAAATCTACTGCTCCCATCCTCCCAAGTTCTTATCTTTCTGAGTCTTGTTCATGGAGATTATACAAATGTTACCTCTGGCTCTCATTCGCAAAATTATCACCCATAGATTTGTCTTCAGTGTACCTGGAGATGTCAAACTGGGAAACTAAGCTATTGACAAGAAAGATTTTCAGTTTCAGCTGAACTTCTCTCATTCAGTGGCAGTTCACTCAACACTCTTTCAACAAATCTGTATTGAGTATCTAGTATGTGCCAGGTGCTCTATGGGCAAATTATGCACGTGTGCTAAATCACTTCAGTCATGTCTGACTCTTTGCCACCCTATGGACTGTAGCCTGCCAGGTTCCCCTGGCTTTGGGATTCTCCAGGCAAGCATACTGGAGTGGGTTGCCACACCCTCCTCCAGGGGATTTTCCCAATCCAGGAATAAAACCCACGTCTCTTATATCTCCTGGCAGGTGGGTTCTTTACCACTAGTGCCATCTGAGAAGCTGGGACAAATTATAGTCAGTGGGTATTTGGAGAGCAGTCGAATCTAAATGTTTTTCTTGTCATTTTCAAGTTTAGACCTAATAAACATCCATCAATAATTTAGGGCCTGGTATATTAAAGTTCTATCTCTAAAGCCACCACCTAACACCATAACTAAAAAAATGTAAAACATTTGCATCTTTAATAAATTTGCAAATAAGCCCATTTTCCCATATTTTATAAACATTTACTTTCACTCCAGGTGAAAACCTACCAAGGTTTATTCTATTTCATGAGACGCTACTGATAGGAAAAAGATTGTTTTACCCCGAATTTTCAGCTACATAATTATCAACTACCAGTATGCTGAAAGGAAAAGTACGAAGTATTAGTCTTGATTTTAAAACCACTAAATAAAATTGGCAAAAAAAAATGGGAAAGCTTTCAAAAAGGAAAGGGCACAAGTGAAACAGAAGGAACAAGATTATGAATAGTTCTTGTAAATAAAAGATAATCATGCAATTTCCATTAGAATTAAAATTTGTAAACTAATAAATGATGAAGCTATTCAAGGTTTAGAACAACTCATCTCATCAACTTACACCCAAATACCTAAAAGAAAAACACTGAACTGAGTCTTATAGGATCACCATCATTTACTTTACATTTGACCAAGTGTCCATAGTATGCCAAATAACTTGTACTATGCAAGGCAACATCCTCTTAAAGTACAACCTAGCTTAAAATAACTACCAAACTACAGATTTTCGTCAATTTTGCTTGAAATGTTTAAAAACATGCAAGGCCTCAAGATGAGCTTATTACTCAATCTTGACAGTATATTTTGTATTTGGTAGCAAAACTGAGATTGGTTAAGGGTATAGTTTGGAATTATTATTCTCAAATTCCTTTTTAACTGAAAACTTAGAAAATGCTGCATAATTTTTAAAATGTTAAGATCCTAAAGGTAAATGAAGTAAACTTAAAAGATCCAAATAACTAATATCAACAGAATGGGGATATTCAACTATTTTCACTAGCAACACTAACCAACTTACTAAACAATAGAGATTTAATACAAAGTTGTCATTATGCAAAGTTACAAAGTATATAGTAATATTTCAATTCGTTGAGTGTTTTCTACTTTTTATGGCTTTGAAAAGTAGGAAATATATGAGTTATGATTTATCATTTTATTTGCAACTTTAAGAAATGTATACATTTATTATTATAGCCATAATGACTGATGACTAGTTCCAGTGGCAAAAATCTCGGCAGGAAACAGATTTAGCAATTTAAATGTTTTATAAGTTTTTGTAATTGGGGAAACTTTTCATAATCTGACATTTGTTAAAACCACTTATTAGAAATTATGCAGCACAGTAGCTGTGGAAATATGAGCTAGCTTCACAATTATAAAGTCAGCCTATGTAGCCCTTTCCTATTGTATATAGTGGCATAAACCCCACGGCGGCCTATCAGCTAACTGGCAGGCAGGGGGCTGCTCTATTCAAAGTGAGAGATACAAGCTGCAGGGCAAAAACCTGGCAGCTCCCATCTGACCCCACAATCCCCTACTGGTGACAGCTCCAAGCTCCATGGCAAATTAGGCCTTCTCATATTACAATTGGAGAAGACAGATTCCATTAGCAGTATCTGAAATTGAGTGGAGAGCTGCACTGTTATCAGACTTGACTCATAAGCACTGCTATTAATCAGAGCTATGATAGCATTTATATATTTCAAGCTATCTGCTGCCGCTGTGATATTCTGCTACAAAGGGTTGATGGGACTTAGGAAAGTGAACAATAGAGCTTTCTGGGAAAAGCAGAGTAAATCAAGAAAGTCTATGACTTCCGCACATTCTGAAGGGATTGTGGTTTACATAAATTTTCTCCCAATTGGAGATTGAGCTCTTCCTCATCTTACACATGGGATTTAGTTGTCACTCAATGGTAACAGCTGTGAAAAGGTGAAGCGGCCCACCGCTCAGAATATTGCCTTTGCTTTTAAAGCAATTAACCCATGAACAGGAGGATACCTGGTGATATCAAAGGGATTAGGCCAGGCAGTGCATTATTAACATTTCCTTGAACTAATTCTAACTCTGACTAGCTGTCAGAAAAGACTCTACAGTCTTAAAAAAGAGTTTTTGCCCTGCTTTTTTCCCTTCAAAATGAAGTGCTGCTATTTGAGCCTAATATGGCCCGCTACTTATAAGAAAATGCAAATGAACCAAGCTCTTAATATGCTTAGCCAGTCTGAGTCAATGCAATTTTAATACAAGTATGAGAGAAATATATGATCAATTAACCAGGGATCAAGACAGATATTCTCCTGAATGGAAATTAATGCTCCACTACTTTCCATTCTTCTTCAACTACAAAAACTCGGTGACTATTTGTTACTTATGCATAGTTACCTCTGAAATTAGGAAGAGCTTCACATTATTCTCTATGGCAATAATCTAAAATACTCTTTGAGCTGGAAAATCCAAATGTCTCCTAAGCAGGAGATTCTACATTCTCTAAGGTATGGCATTTTAATTTTCAATTCTTTATTGAATGGAGTCTTAGCTGAAACCCTAAGAATAGCAGACATAGTGCTCAGAATCAAGTGCTCCTATTTCAAAAGTTTAATCAAATTAATTTTTAGTAGTGGCAGAATGTTTAGAAACACATAACTTTTAAAAAATAAAATATTGCATAAACAAAATACTGGCACAAAACAGTCTACCAGCAGATATTTAAATATCACTGAAATTGGCTGTAAGTTCTTTGTGGTAAGCAGGCAGAGTTTCAAGATATCTTTAATTATAATTAATATTCACATATTCTAGGGAACCTGTTTGATATTAAGAGATCTGATTTCTTACTGTACAACCTTAATGGAGTTATAAAGTTTTTTAATGCAACCTTCCTGAAACAATGCCTTTTAGAAAAAAAAATTTATTTAAAAAAAAATTTATTTAAGAGTAACTTTGCCTTTCTCTAAAATAAGCACTGAATTTTGATTATAAAAACTAAAAAAATTTTACTTTCAATTCACACGAGTGCACAACAAATGTTGCTGAATGAGTTCTGCTACAGTTCCATTTGGCCCATATTAGTTTGAAAAGGATATGCTGACTCTCAAGCCTGTTGAGAACATATTCCCTGCCCTGGAACTTATCAAAAAAACAGGATACTAAATATGTCCTCATCTGAGATCATAAGCAATTTAAATCTTCTCTCAAGTAAAGGATTATTATATGATACTATCGACAGAGTCCATTCTCTGCCAGTGATACCAGAACATATACAATGGAAGCATGTTGATATTAATGACAGTGAGTTCAGTACTCCTTCCTTACTAAGTATATGTTAATAGGATCTAGTTTGAGGTTTTTAGAAAATAAGTTTGAAATTCATGTACTAAGCAAAGCTAAACAATGTTCTTATTAGTGATTTATAGGACCCATAACTTTTACATTTTTTTATTAATAGGATTTGCAAATTTCAAATATGATACTTTTTTAAATACCCTTCTGTCAAACTAAAAAATCATTTACTTCGTTGGCCTTCAAAGAAAAAAAAAATCCCAGTTCCTCTAAATCACTTAACTGTAGCACCGAGTCTTAAGTGCACAGATGTACACATTAATAAAATGAATACTATTTCCTATAAATGAAATGTATTAGATTAAACTCCTTTAACATAATCATGCTTTAAAATACCCCCAAAGGGGACAATACAGAAATCAATACATGCAGAAATAACTGCCCCAATCTTACTATTTTTAATTCAATAAAGTACAGTGACACATACAGCTTTCAATGTACTGTTTTACTCATATCCTTTCTACCTCAGCAAATATAAAAGAATTCTTGCCAACCATTAGGAAAGATTGACAAAAAAATGCAGTGTTAATGACATCTTATAGGCTTTTAAAAGCAAAAGAGAGATGAAAGAAAAGCAAAAATTACATAGTAATTGGAAACAACGAAGTAACTGGTCTTTCAATCCAAGTCATGTTTACTGAAAAAAATGGAGCTTTTTACATCAACATATTAAAACAGAAATTTGCTTTTGGAATACAATCTTTGTTTAAAAGGTACAGAAGGTCTTTATGTCCACCCCAAGAGCTAAATATAGTGAATGCTCTGTGAACAATTACCTGAAAAAAACCTAAACCTGTTAAAAGAATTAATTTCCTGCACCCCAGTCAGCACTAATCCTACAGGTACAGTAATGTTCTCTTAAGTGATGGGGGAAAGAAAGAATACAACTGTCTCCGGGATCAAAACCTCTCAATATTCAACAAGAAAATGGAATGATGACTTGGTCGGTAGATAAATAAAGTAGTGAAATGTCTTCTGAATGAGTTCTGATGAAGGAGTCAACCTGTGAAGGAATACATTTACTGTACGCTAGGACTGGAAAAAAGCTGTCACTGTAATGGCTGCACAAAAACCGCGTCCTGCTGTTGGGTTTATATTCACAGAAGGAAGGTTTTAAAGGTTAAGTTCAGGTCATTTGACAAATGAAATTGTAACAAGCCAGCTGACACTGTATAATGTCTTCTTCCACTCGATCAATGGGCTACTGTTAGTCCTATTACCATAGAGATGGCTTGCTCTTTCCCGAAGGGTGGCCATTGTTTGACAAAACAGATTTGCCACTTGAACTAGGTTGTTCCCAAAGGACGTGTACCTTGTCAATTATTTGTATTCAAAATAATGAAGTATTTTCATATTAAAATTACATGAGAGATAATATTGTTAGGACACATCTCAGAAAGAAAGCAACTTTTCCAAAGTACTAGATTACTAAAACTAAGCAAATATTCAGTCTATAAAGAGTTTTTGTTTTAAAACATGTCAGCAAGTATACGAATTTATCATTAAGACTGTATATTAAAATAAAATGGTCACAGGTCTGTGTGCTGATCTAAAACCCATTATAATCAAGCATAATAATTAAAGCTATTTTAAAATGCAGACAACTCTAAGGAACATTACTGTCCCAAACTATTCAGATTCTGGAAAGACAAAGAATTTATATATGATTTTTTGCACTGGTTTTTATGTGGAAGAGCATCAACAATTAATATAACAAAAAACCATGGAAAAGTTTTAGAAAACAAATAGCTTTACTTGCTTTAAGAGACAGCTACAGCATTTAAATATGTGTATATGTTGTAGAAATAATCTAAAATACAAATGAACTAGCAAAACAAATATTAGTTTTTTTTAAAAAATGGCTCTGTCTTAAATGTCTTATGAAAATTAGTAACTCATACATTTAATACAGAACTGGTATGTTCTAAATTTCATCCTAGATATTTAAAATAGTTTTTCTCTCAATGAAAATAATGACACAGCCTTAATTATAAAAGACCAGAAGGAACAATTCTAATAATAATTACTCTAATCATTTAGAAAAAGAAAGTATTCATAATACTAATTAATCCAAGCAAAAATGTTATTTTAAACATTTCATACTTGAAGATATGGCTATCACTGAAAACCTGTAAGACTGAAATAAAAATAAATTAAATAATACAGATAAACGTTTAGTCAATGATCAACAATTACAATTTTGAATCTGAAACTTTCCACAAATAGATTTAATAGTAAGTTTTAGCCATAGTTAGTAACTTTTACCTTCTTACAAACAAGCAAAGGGGAATTTAGAAAGAATTTAGTCAAAGGGCAGTAATATGACAAATGTAAATAAAACAGTCTCCAAAAATGACATTTGAAATTTTCTATTCAAATTATACTATATTTATATACAAAATTATTTGTTTTCATAATAAAATTTGTAATACTTTTTGAAAGAAATGTTTTAACTTGGTTTTCCCTTTGCAGAAAGTATAATTTGTAGTTTGAGTATAATCCTTTCAGGCATAGGTTAGACTGAGTTAGTACTGAAAGTGAGAGAAACAGCAAAGACAAACGGAGATTACCAATATTCTAAACTAATGACCTGTTTTCTTAAAAGCAGGGTAGCCTTCCAAACTAGGAAAGCCTTTCATTATGAAGTGGCGTCTCATTTGCCTGTTTTCCCTACAGCTATACTGCAACAAAGTGAAACCTTACTAAAACCACATTCCCAAATTGATTTCCTTAGTTAATAGCCTCATTTCAAAATGTATGCATGTGCATATTTAAAATACAATATAATTAGGTATTAGCTCTGGACCTGAAAGGCAGCTGCCTATCAGCAATACTGTGAGTAATTAAACAATATTTACCATTTACCAAAAGAAGAACTTCATACTGTTGAATTAAACTGGCCCATCTGCATCTTCCTAAAATGACAAACCTTATTAGTTCTGCCTAAACAGAGAATTGTGATAATGAACTGGTGATACCTTCTCTCCACTGTATGAAGCAGAACCAACTGTGTAATCATTTGAGGGTCAAATGCATATGAAATTACTGTAAATTGAGAAAGTGAAATCACATGAGTGATTAGGAAAACCATTCAAGCAACAAAAGGTTTTTTTTTTTTGTCATGTATGTACACGGGCCATAAGAAAGCTCCATCTCCAATTAGTCAAAATTAATTTTAACTAATCAACTACTTTACCTGAAAACAGTGAAAAAAAGTAAAGCTGCAGCTACTGCTCCAAATAAGCCACACAGCAGATTGACTCGGTAGGCAACTGAACCAAAAGGAAATAGTAGAATTGCCAGTTTAGCCACCAGAGTAAACAAAGGATACCCAGGAGGATGGGCAACCTAAGGGAAAATTAGCAACAGTCAGAAGGTTTTCATCTAGTTTTAACGGAAGTCACACTGGCTTTAACTGAAAAGTAGCCCTTTTCCCAGGCAAGTATAAAGATTAAGAGACAATGACTAAATGTTTGAATAGTGGTTTTCTATTGTAATCCTCTTGTGCCAATACAAATAAATATTTTCTTTAGTGGATTTGGCAGCCTCTATCACATGGTGTGTCACCTAGAGAAAGGGTGACATATTTCATTGTCAGTTCTTAAGCAGTTTGTTCTCTGGGTTCACAGTACATTAGGGTCATTTAAAAGGCTATTGAGAAAAAGCGGGTTCTGAAATATCGTATTGGTTAGAAAGTTGAAAGACCACACTGCTATCGGATTACCACCATGCTGACAGTCCTAAGGTCTTGCCTAAAGGGATCATACACCATAATAAAGTTTATTAAATAATAAACTTATTAAAACTGTTAACCCGATTTATTTTATTCTCCATAGCTTATACAAAATTTGGGGTGATAATAAGCCAGCTACTGTATATATAGTAAAGGCTTTGCTTTATAATTTAGTTTAATTGGATTTAAAACTTAAAGTAAATTGTCACGTACTGTACTTATAAGTTACTAAAAACTGGGGTTTGAAAATAAATTAATCTACTTTACTCCATGCTTAATTAAACTTTCTTAATTCCTAAAACTGTTAATGAGAGCATTGATTAAACAATAAAACTAATACTTACTCCAAGCTCATGTGCGGCTGTGATCAGTTCCCCTGTGAAAAAATAATGTAAAACCAATAATTACTATTAGAAAATGACACTCCTCCCAAGTTTTCAAAATCCAAATGCTTGCATTGGGGTTTTGCATTAATTTGACTGGATAAAACTGTAAATCTGTAGAGATTTAACAGCATGAAATAGTCTCAGAGTATTTTCTCCCTTAGATCTCATTGAACAAACTATCTTTGACAGTTTTTAAAAACTGGTCAGTGGAAACACAGGTGAATTCTAGTTTCTAAAAATGCTTATTTTAAACAACTCCTACTATATAGCACAGGGAACTATATTCAATATCTTGCAATAACCTATAATGAAGAAGAATATGTAATATGTATAACTGAATTACTTTTCTGTACACCAGAAACTAATGCAAAATTATAAATCAAGTATAATTCACTTTTTAAAAAAAGCTTACTTTCCGTGCTGAAGGTTGTTCACACTTGGAAATATATAAAAACTCTCACAGAGCATTAGTGTAAAATGCTGTTATCCTCAAGAATTTAGTGCAAAACTGCCTGTAAAAATGCAACCTTATATGTAAAATATGCAGAAGCTGGATCTGAACAGTCTGTAAAATGTGCCTTTCCGCCCTAAGCTGGCATTTAGATACCTTCTCTACATTAATTACATTGGATATTTTTAAACAATTGCCAAATGCTTGTTAACTGTGGGTTATTTTGGCAAGCTTTGATTACCACAGCACATTTTTTTTTAAACCATTAAATCACCATGCCATTTACACATTTCTTTGTGATTCTTCACCATTAGCAATTACTTCTAAAATTATGATGCAGTAATTCAGTGCCTACTTGATAGTACTTTTAGTATCCAGGGACTATTTCTAACTCATCCCTATACACATAATACTGTACAGTTTAAGAAATCAATCAACTGATTTATAAAAGTTAAAAGTTATCTATCAGAAAATGTATTCATGTCTATTTTCTACCCTTCAGTGGCTATCAATATCCTTCATTTCTAGAGCTCTGATCATATTGTAGACCTTTTCTCTTGTCCTGGGCTATGGCAATAACTTTTGACCAATATTCTATTTCAATTCATCTTCCTACTGAAATTGCTAATTACTGTCACCCCCTCCCCCCCAGAGGTCAGACTGTTTTCTTAGTCTAAAATTTCTCAGTGGCTGCTCTCTGCTCACTGAATGAAGTTGATTGCTCATCGTGATACCTAAGCCCTCTACAGCTTCCGGTTCCCTTTCCAAGGCTTATGTCCATGAAACTTAGGCTCACCTCTGTCAGATCAGAGTAACAGATCCCCACTGTTACTCTGAATTGGTCCTCTTTTGCACCTTTTATCACTCACTTTCTCACCCAGCATTCTCTCCTAAATCCTTCAAGGCCTGGTTCAATTGTTACCTTCTCAGTGACACCTTTCCTTACACATACCCCTCCCCAGCTTCACCCATCAGAATTAATCACTTCTGTCTCCTTCACAGAACCTGCTTGAACCTATATAGCACTTCTTTAGATTGCTTTCTATTCTGGTTGGTTGTTTTCGTCTTTTCCACTAAGTTATCCATTTCAGGATTCTGTCAAGAAGACATCGACACCTATCCCTCCTTGCGCCACCCAGAAGAGTCCCACACATAGATGACAAAAACACCTATCATGTTGTCATCCTTGTTACTCAGACATCCCCATCAGGTGGGATAATTGCTCACTTCAGAGAAGCCCCACAAGGGCATGAAGGACAGATACTGCTGACTTAAGTCGGAGAAGGCAATGGCACCCCACTCCAGTACTCTTGCCTGGAAAATCCCATGGACAGAGGAGCCTGGTAGGCTGCAGTCCATGGGGTCGCTAAGAGTCGGACACGACTGAGCGACTGCACTTTCACTTTTCCCTTTCATGCACTGGAGAAGGAAACGGCAACCCACTCCAGTATTGCCTGGAGAATCCTAGGGACGGCGGAGCCTGGTGGGCTGCCATCTATAGGGTCGCACAGAGTCGGACACGACTGAAGCGACTCAGCAGCAGCAGCAGCTGACTTAAGTCACTTACTTAAGGACATCTTTGAAGTCTTCCAGAGAAATTCAAGAACATCTTAGAAGACAAAAGCTCTTTCTGTATCTTACTGCTCTTTTTGTATCTTACACAAATAGTTCATGGTTTTAAAATGCTTAAAATAACTTTCCCTTTGTAGATACTGTTACCAAAACTGTATTTTTCATTTTATGTTATAGAATGGGTTTGTTCTTATGTCTTCAGTCCCAAAAGGTTTTAATTAATTTCTGATTCTTACATTTCTGTAGGTGCGATGAAGCACAGTTCAGTTCAGATTTTCAAGGTCACTATTCATTCTCCTCAAATAAAAATGTATTTAGAATTACATTTAACATTAAGAAAAATGCCCTATTTTCTCTAACTTCTTTTTATCATTGAAAAGTCAATATACTGTGATTCTTTGTGGAGTTGTTGGTAGAAAGATGAATCTTGAATGTTACAAACCTCCATCACCAACTCTTTTTGTATGTGAATTAAAATCTAAACAGAAAAGATGCTAGTATTCAAAGTCTATGAATGTACCCTTGATAAAAAGCTAAAGAGAAGCACTACTCTTAAAATTGAATATGATAAGAAGAGAAATAATTAGAAAAAAAAAGGCTTCTGGCACCTTGCTTTACCTCAATCAACCCTTTACACTAGGGATTGGTGGCTCAGTGGTAAAGCATCCACCTGCAATGCAGGAGACGTGGGTTTGATCCCCAGACCAAGAATATCCCCTGGAGAAGAAAATGGCAACCCATTCCAGTATTCTGGCAGGCTATAGTCCATGGGGTCCCAAAGAGTTGGACAGTACTTAGCAACTAAACAACAATTTGTCAAATATAAGCCCTACTATAACCTGCATCAGAACTACCTGGATGCCTTTTAAAAATGAAGATTCCTTGACCATAACCCAAATCTACTAACACGACACCCTCTGGAATCAGGGCCCATGTTTTCCAGGCAATTCTCAAGTATCAATATATTCAAGCTTGAGAACCACAGCTTTGTCTGGGACACAAATGGGTGGCAAACTCAAGAGTTTTTAGTATATGCTTCACCTTTACATAACCCAGATCCCTCTATATGTTAAAAATATATAAATACACATATAAGCTAATTTATTTTTCCCAAGAATAACAAACACAAGTGAAGGCTAGATTCCCAACCTTTCCTCTAAAAGACCAGGAATGCTTTTGCCCATAAATCAACAAGTGTATCAAGTGGTACAAAAATTAGTTTTGGCTAGGCCACACAATGTGATGGATTCATGAAGTATAACTTAAGACTTATCAGGAAGAAGAGTATATCCTTTATGTTGGTTTTGAGATGCATTCTGTTTATTGGTTAAAAAAAAATTCATCAACATGAAACTCAAAGAGAACAGTACATTCAATATATAAGCAAATTATCAAAGATGTGATTATACAAATTTTACTGGCAACACTGGAAAAGTTTATTTAGGATTCTCAAAAAATGAACATTAAAATATTAGAAGCAACTACTATCCAGTGTCAAATTAAACAAATCAGAATACCTAAAAAGTTTGATAACTCTAAGTGAATAGATAACTTTATTCTTTGGGGAAAAAAATAAAAGACATTATTAACAAAAACAAAGCAACAACTATAATGGTGTGGAGCCGGCGCCGGATACAGCAGCCCCGCTCAGACTGGTCAGCACCACCGTGGACCCTCCCCCTCTTCTGTATAAAAGGAACCCAAGTTCAGGTTAAGTTTTCTGTGTGTGTGTATATATAAACTTTTTATTTTGTATTGGGGTGGTGGTGGTGTAGCCCTCATAATCAACAAGAGTCTAAAATTGTACTTGTACAGTACTTAGGTATAACCTCAAAAATGACAGAATGATTTCATTTCCAAGGCAAGCCGTTCAACATTACAGTAATCCAAGTCTATGCCTCTACCACCGATGCCAAAGAAGCTTATCAGTTCTATGAAGACCTAGAAGATCTCCTAAAACTAACACCAAAAAAAAGATGTTCTATTCATCATTGGAGATTGGAATGCAAAAGTAAGTCAAGACACACCTGGAGAAACAGTCAAGTTTGGCCTTGGAAAACAAAATGAAGCAGGGCAAAGGCTAACTGAATTCTGCCAAGAGAATGTACTAGTCATAGCATATACCCTTTTTCAACAATACGAGACTACTTTACACATGGACATCACCATATCTGAGGAGACCTTACAAATAGTGTTAGAATGAAGAGAAGTGAAAAGCAAGGAAGAGAGGGAAAACTACGTCCAATTAAATGCAGAGTTCCAAAGAATAGCTAGGAGAGACAAGAAGACCTTCTTCAATGAACAGTGCTTAATAATAGAAGAAAACAAAAGGGGAAAGACTAGGGATCTCTTTAGGAAAATTAGAAAACACCAAGGGAGCATTCCACCCAAAGACAGGCACAATAAAGGATAAAAATGGTAGGGACTTAATAGACCCTGAAGAGACCAAGAAGAGATGGAAAGAATACACGAAAGAACTGTATAAAAAAGATCTTAATGAACCAGATTACTACAATGGTGTGGTTAGTCACCCAGAGCCAGACATTCCAGAATGCAAAGTCAAGAGGGCCTTAAGAAGCACTGCTGCTAATAAAGCTAGTGGATGTGATGAAATTCCAGCAGAACTATTCAATTCCCTAAAGGATGATGCCATCAGGTTTTGCATTCATTATGTCAGCAATGTGTCACCCTGCTTATTTAACTTATATACAGAGTACATCATGCAAAATGCTGGGCTAGATGAAGCACAAGCTGGAATCAAGTTTGCTGGGAGAAACATCAATAACCTCAGATATGCAGATGACACCACCCTTATGGCAGAAAGTGAAGAACTAAAGAGCCTCTTGATGAAGGTGAAAGAGGAGAGTGAAAAAGCTGGCTTAAAACTCAACATTCAAAAAAATGAAGATCATGGTATCTGGTCCCGTCATTTCATGGCAAATATATGGGGAAACAATGGAATCACAGTGAGACTTTATTTTCTTGGGCTCCAAAATCACTGCAGATGTTGACTGCAGCCATGAAATTAAAGGACACTTGCTCCTTGGAAGAAAAGCTATGACCAACCTAGACAGCATATTAAAAAGCAGAGACATTACTTTGCCAACAAAGGTCCATCTAGGCAACGCTATGGCTTTTCCAGTAGTCATGTATGGATGTGAGCGTTGGACCATAAAGAAGGCTGAGCACTGAAGAATTGATGCTTTTGAACTGTGGTGTTGGAGAAGACTCTTGACAGTCCCTTAGATTGGAAGGAGATCAAACCAGTCAATCCTAAAGGAAATCAGTCCTGGCTGTTCATTGGAAGGACTGATGTTGAAGCTGAAACTCCAGTACTTTGGCTACCTGATGCGAAGAGCTGACTCATTAGAAAAGACCCTGATGCTGGGAAAGACTGAAGGCAGGAGGAGAAGGGGATGACAGAGGACGAGATGGTTGGATGGCATCACGGACTCAATGGACATGAGTTTGAGCAAGTCCCGGAAGATGGGGAAGGATAGGAAAACCTGGCATGCAGCAGTCCATGAGGTCCCAAAGAGTTGGACATGACTGAGCAACTAAATAACGTCAGCAAATCTGGAAGACCCATCAGTGGCCCTGGGACTAGAAAAGGTCAATTCTCATCCCAATTCCCAAGAATGGTGGTACAAAAAATGTGCTAACCATCGGATAATTGTGCTGATCTCCCATACTAATAAGGCTATGCTTAAAATCCCGCATGCTAGGCTTCGGCATTATGTGAACCAAGAACTTCCAGATGTCCAAACTGAGTTTAGAAAAGGAAGAGGAACTGAAGATCAAATTGCTAACCTTCACTGGATTATAGAGAAAGTAAGGGAATTTCAGAAAAACATCTATTTCTGTTTCATCAACTACAGCAAAGCCTTTGACTGTATGGATCATGACAAACTGTGGAAAGCTCTTAAGAGAGATGCGAACACCAGACCATCTCTCCTGTCTCCTGAGAAACCTGAATGCAGGTCAAAAAGCAACAGTTAGAATCCTGTACAACTGATTGGTTCAAGATCAAGACAGGAGTACGACAGGGCTGTCTGCTGTCATGCTGTTTGTTTAACCTACACGCTGAGCACATCATGAGAAACGCCAGGCTGGATGAGTTATAAGCTGCAATCAAGATAGGTGGGAGAAACATCAACAACCTCAGATATGCAGATGATACCACTCTAATGGCAGAAAGTGAAGAGGAACTAAAGAGCCACTTGATGAGGGTGAAGGAGGAGAGTGCAAGAGCCAGCTTAAGACTAAATATTTAAAAAACTAAGACCATGGCACCTGGCCCCATTACTGCATGGCAAATAGAAGGGAAAATGGTGGAAACAGTGACAGATTTTCTGTTCTTGGGCTCCAAAATCACTGTAGATGGTGACTGCAGCCATGAAATCAGAAGACAATTGCTTCTTGACAGTTACGCAATGACAAACCTAGATGGTGTGTTGAAAAGCAGAGACATTACTCTGCTGACAAAGGTCCGTATAGTCAAGGCTATGGTCTTCCCAGTGGTCATGTACACTTGTTGAGAGCTGTACTGTAAAGAAGGCAGAACGCCAAAGAATTGATGCCTTCAAACTGTGGTGCTGGAGAAGACTCCTGAAAGTCCCTTGGACTGCAAGGAGATCAAACCAGTCAATCTTAAGGAAGATCAACCCTGAATACTCACTGGAAGGACTAATGCTGAAGCTCCTGTATTTTGGTCATTTGATGTGAACAGATGACTCACTGGAAAAGTCCCTGATGCTGGGAAAGATTGAGGGCAGAAGAGGGAGTCAGAAGATGAGATGGCTGGACAGCATCACTAATGCAATGAACATGAACTTGGGCAAACTCTGGGAGATGGTGAGGGAAAGGGAGGCCTGGCATGCTGCAGTCCATGGGGGTGTAAAGTCAGACATGACTAGGTGACTGAACAACAACACCTTTTTGTTTTGTATTGGAGTGGTGGTGGTTTAGTTGCTTAGACGTGTCCTATGCTTTTGTGACACAATGGATTGTAGCCTGCCAGGCTCCTCTGTCCATAGGATTTCCCAGGCAGTACTGGAGTGGGTTGCCATTTCCTTCTCCAGGGGGATCTTCCCAATTCAGGGGTCGAACTCTTATCTCCTGCATTTGCAGGTGGATTCTTTACAGCTGAGCCACCAGGGAAACCTCATACTGTGGGTACAGCAGATTAACAACGTTGTGATAGTTTCAGGTGAACAGCAAAGGGACTCAGCCATACATACACATGTATTCATTCTCCCCAAACTCCCCTCCCATTCAGGCTGTCACATAACACTGAGCAGAGTTCCATGTGCTATACAGTAGGTTTTTGTTGGTTATCCATTTTAAATATAGCAGTATGTACATGTCCATCCCAGACTATCTATCCCCATGGCAAACCATTAAATTCCTACTCTAAGCTTGTGAGTCTGTTTCTGTTTTCTAAGTAAGTTCATTTGTATCATTTCTTTTTAGAGTCCACATATAAGGGATGTCATGCAATATTTCTCCTTCTGTCTTACTTACTTCACTCAGTATGACACTCTAGGTCCACCCATGTTGTTGCAAATGGCGTTACTTCATTTTTTAATGACTGAGTAATATTCCATTGTATATATGTACCAAGGATTTTTTTGTTTTTTTGAGATGCTAGTCTGTCATCTTTTCAATCTGCTAGCTTTCCAATTAAAGCGGTTATTCCTTGCTCCAATAACTGTTTTCCCGATTTACTGGCCTGCTGTGCAGAGAGTAAAATGAACTTGAGCTTGGTAACACAATCATAAATTTTAAATAGACTTCATCACTAAATACATGATGATAGATTTAAAGGAATTTAGAGCATAGGCTAGTTAAGAGAGCATGCTCTAAATTCAATCTATTTGGGTTTTTTTCTCTTGACTGCCTCTATCTTCTACTTGTGTGATTCTGGACAGAGCTTAACCTTAGTTTTGTCATCTATAAAATAAACGATAGTACCTAACTCACAGGGTAGCAGCTGGGAGAATTAAAATGGCAACCTATGTAAAGCACTTTGAACAGTGCCTGGCACATAGTAAGTGCTCAATAAATGTTATTATTATTCATTCTAATCTCATCCTTCAGGCTCAAACAACCATAGTAAAGAACTATCAGGCAAAAACTACTACAATGTTGTAAAGTAATTAGCCCCCAACTAAAATAAATAAATTTATTAAAAATAAAAAAGAAGTATCAACGCTTTTTTTCAAAGGTACAGAACTATTCAACCTCTAAGTAATACTCTCCAATATCAAAGCTCTCACACCTATAAAGTTATTTCTATTTTTAGTATAAAACTTGGAAATATGGTAACTCCATTCCCCACTAATGAAACACTGCTCCTGTTTGTTCAATAGGATCTGAAAGAAAAAATATAGGTAATGATGTGTAAAAGGAACATCAGAGATTTTCAATGTGGTAGGCAGCCTTGAGGATGGCCTCTAAAACTCCGAAATTCCAGTATTCTCACTGGATAATCCTCTGCTGTTGAATGTGGGCTGGACATACTGACTCACTTCCAAGAATAAAACAGGGCAGTGGTCTGCCACTGCCAAGATTGGGTTACAAAATGACAGAGCTGTAGGCAGAGGTGCCATCTCTTTCTCTCTGAGAAACCCCCACATCAAAGAGCTGGATGAGGTTTAGAAGTTAATCCTTGCTAGGCTGAACCTTTGAGTTGACTGCACCCCAGCCCACACCTGGACAACAAACTTGTTCTGGATAAGAGCACCCACTTAAACTGCACCCAGATTCCTGATCAACAGAACATGTGAGATAATAACCATTTGTTGTTTTAAGCCACTCAATTTGGGGGTATTCTGTTATGCAGCAACTAAGGTACTCATGTTTTTTTCAGTCTATAGATTCACTACCCAAAGTTTCAGCACCATTCTGACAAAATTACTGATCATTATTAGGCAGTATTACATGATCAGTTTGACAACAAAACAAAACCTGCATCTGTCTTTCATCCCAAATATACAACGATTATGCATGTGATTTAAATGGCCCACGAGTCACGCTTTTCAATGTTCAGATTTCAACTAAAATATCACCTTCTTAGAGGCCTTTCCGGACCAGCCATCCGGATAGAGCCACTGCCTACCCCATTATCAATCACAGTTTCCTCTTACTGTCTCCAATAACTTCTCCTCCCAATACACTGGGTTTATTCAGTAGTTTGTGTATTGTCTCTGCCCGCACCACAACACTCTCCCTGAAACTTGTTCACGGCTCCTGTCAGTCCTTTTGTCTGGAACACGACAAAGACTCTGTAAGTAACACTGATATCTGTGGACGAAAAAGGAATGGAAAGCAAAAACTCAGGCCTAGGAAGATGATCTGTAGAAGTGGAGAGTCAGTGAAGTCCCATCAGGCGAAACCCACCAGCCCTGTCTCGAAAGCCTCCAACTACAAGAGACCAGAACTACAGGAAAACTACAAAAATGAAAACACACAAATTGGTTGTGAAACGCAAAACCCTGCAGGGGGCCCCGGCGGGAGGATGGAGAGGGCGAACTGACCAGACCTCGTGGGAACGGTGCGGATCAGGGAGGGGGCAGCAGGGACGACCTTGAGAGTACATTACCCGAGTCGCCCCCCGGCACCGAGGGGGGCAGCGTGAGGGTGAACACGGCGGCCACAGCGGCGAACACGGCGACGCCGCCGCGGAGGCCCCCAGCGCGCCGCGCCCCCGCTCGGGCTGCCCGCCCCCCCAGCCGGGCCCCCCGCCGTCGCCATGGAGACCCATGGGCCAGAGGGGGCCAAGGAAGGAGGACGCGGCGGGCCCCAGAAGTCGGGGCGCCCGGAGCCCACAGGGCGAGAGGCGAGCTTCGCACTAGGCGGCCGCGGCAGCTTCCGGGTCGGGCCGGGTGGGACCGGACCACACCTTTCTGCGCCGGCGCGGGGGTAGAAAAGGCGGGATCTCGCGGGAGCCAGGCCCCGGCAGCCGTCAGACTGCTCGGGGTTTACAGAATTATAGTGTGCTTTCCACTAGCGCATCACAAGGGACAGCCTTCTTTTAACGGAGGAAGCCTGGGCCGCCGACTCTATGGCCTCCCCCACTTCCTGGTCACTTGGTCGGGTCTGACAGAGACGGGAGCCGGGTCGCCAAGCGGGCCGAAGGAAGGGTAGCGACTTCCCCGTGAGGTGTGGGGTGGAACTGCAGCAGGGGCCCCAGCCCGCCAGCCCGTAGTGTGCGCCTAGTAAGTCAGCATACATCTAAATCACACGTTTACTACGAGTAATTATATGCCCGTGTGCTAATTGTTAAATCGCCGAGTTATTTTCAGAGAGATTAAAGAAAGCTAATTGGTCTTTTTTTTTTTCTTATAGCATGAGGAAAACTTGGGAGATGAGTTGAAAAACTTGAGTTTCTGAGGTAGTACAAATAATTTATATCATGATAAAATTGTCTCCTACATTGATGAGGAGGAGTATTTCTGTGACGCTTTGACCACGCTGTGGAAAATGAAATGAAGTCACTGTATTTTCCAGTTGGCTGCAATACCAAAAAGAATGGGGACTCTTGCACCAGCACAGAGCATGGTTCTTGGTAAGGTCTTTAAGCTTACTTTATACAGTATTGTAGCAACTGTTCTGGAGTGGAAGGGGAGGTGGGATATGTCCCTGGAACGCATCTCAAAAGACACTGAAGATCGGTGATGGTCTAAAACGTGTTATAAGCAAGCTGACAGGAACATAGCGTCTCAAACGTAGAGTGACTTAACACACCTGTGTAGACTGGCAGCCATGGCGCCAGGATTACCTCGGTCTTTCTCAGGAACTCCATGAGGCTTTCTCTGCAGGATTGTGAGTCCCTGGAGAACCAGTAGGCAGCCTCTAAAATACTCCCCATAATCTGACTCCCTGTATTCACTCCCTTGTGTAAATCCTCTCCCCTTGAATGTGGGCAGAACCTAGTGACTCACTTCTAGCCATAGAATAAGACAAAAGTGATGGAGGTCACTTTGGAGATGAGGTTATAAAAGACTGACTTTTCATCTTTCTTGCACTCCCCACCATGGGCACTACCTCGCTGCCCTCCCACTTGTTCACTCTGATGAAGCCACTTAACCAGGTTGTGAGCTATCTTATGGAGTCATCCACAAGGCAGGAAACTGAGCATCACCCCCGGCCAGATAGCCCACGCAGAGCTGAGGCCCTCAGTCCAACAACCTGCGAGGAATTGAATCCTGCTAATCCCTCCTGAAGGAGCTAGGAAGCCCATCCTGCCCCATGGGATCTTTGAAGTAATGACTTGCCTCTGCCAAGGCCTTGATTGCAGCCTGCAAGAGACCCAGCTAAGTCTCACACAGATTGCTGTCCTGCAAAAATTGTGAGATAATAAATGCTGTTGTCCACTAAATTTGGGGGTACTTTGTTGCTCAGCAATAGGTTACTAAGACAGCCTGCCTTCCATTGACTTTTTTTTTTTCCTTCATTTTTCTGCACTGTGTCTTTGTTGCTGCACAGGCTTTTTTTAGTGTCCAGGAGCAGGGGCTACTGTTTTGTTTTGGGGCTTGGGCTTCTCCTTGCAGTGGCTTCTCTTGTGGAACACAAGCTCTGGGGCTTGCTGGCTTCCATAGTTGCAGCTCGAGTGCTCAGTAGTTGCAGTTCACGGGCCCTAGAACCCGGGCTCAGAAGTTGTGGTGCGTAGGGTTTAGTTGCTCCAAGGCATGTGGAATCTTTGCAGACCAGGCATGTCCCCTGCGTTGCAAGGCAGATTCTTTCTACCAGAGAAGTACCATTCCATTTCTTTTCTGAAAGAACATGCTAGTGAGTAATACTGACTGAGCCAAGCATATGCTTCTTTCCCTTTTTATTCATTTCATCTTTTGCTCATGAGCTTTATAAAAGGATAACTTTTTATCATGGCAAATTCCACAAGAGCAAAAGTAGTTGCCCATGTTTGAGAGGAAGAGCTCAGTGTTGAAGTTTGAATTTGGGAATTGTCACTTAAGAATGAGATGAATGAATAAGTTCACAGAGAAGTAATGTAGGAAGAACAGGTTGAGGTCAAATATTAGTCCACATCTTCATTTAGGGAATGGCAAGAGAAGAAAAGAGAACAGTGGAAGAGAGGAATGCACCACAGGGAACTAAGGAAGAAGTGACATCAGTGATGTTTACCTGGGCAAGTGTTACACAGAGGAGAAGGATGGTGAGGAGAGCCACATCTAGGTTTATGGGGCTTAAGTTTATCAAGTTGGAGAATCCTGTAAGCAAAAGGATACAAAACTGCAGATACAAAATTAACTATGGGCATTGGAAGGAGCTTGTGCTAGTGACAAGCTGTGAAGTTTTTTTAAATTAAAGTATGGTTTATTTACAATGTTGTGTTAGTTTTAGGCATACAGCAGTTTTTCAGATAAATATATTAATGTGTATTCTTTTTCAGATTCTTTTCTGTTATACGTTGTTACAAGATATTGAGTAGAGTTCCCTGTGCTATACAGTAGATTCTTGTTGTTTATCTATTTTGTATATAGTAGTGTGTATATGTTAATCCCAAACTCCTAATTTATTCCTCCCTTCCCCTTCGGTAACCATAAGATTCGGGCTGTGAAATATAAGCTTTGTTAGCTTCATGGCTAATCTCTTTTGAGGATGGAGAACAACCAGTTCTCTGTGTATCTGTGTCTGACTACCTCTCAGTAAGCAAACTGACTCTTCTCTACCCTGAAACTGTTTCTCCTTCAGGTATCAGCGATAGCACACTTCTTTGACTTTCCTCTTACCCCTGGCCTCTCTGCCCTGGGTTGCTTCTATCAAGCCTCCACATAATGAGAGTGCACCAGGCCTTGGTAGTAGACTTTTCTTTCTCTTTCTACCTTCTTTCCCAAGATAATCTTATTAAGACTTTAAATAGTAACTCTAGGCTGATAAAGGGCTTCCCCAATGGCTCAGTAGTTAAAGAATCCACCTGCAATGCAGGAGACGTGAGTTGATCCCTGGGTGGGGAAGATCCCCTGGAGAAAGAAATGGCAACTCACTCCAGTATTCTTGCCTGGGAAATCCAGGCAAGATTTCCTGGAGGATCCTGGCGGGCTCCAGTCCATGGGGTCACAAAAGAGTCAGACATGACTTAGCGATTGAATATCAGTAATCAGGTCCTACTATAGTTAGATTTTATGAACTGGAGGTACTTAAACCTTGAAAGTTCAACAGGTCAGTGTCAGTAGGTTAATAGATATGGAAACAAAGTAATAGTGAATAAGAAGTGAGAAAATGGAAAAGGAAAAATAGAATATACTTGAAAGAAGTTTGGCAGTGAAGGGAAAGAGAGTAGTGCAGAAAGACACAGGGATTGAAGTGTCAAATGAGTTTTTGGTAATCCAGGGGAGTATTTGGAGAGAAATAGTGAGGAACAAAAGATGTATAGGAGGCTGGAGGGGATGGAACCAAGGAGGGAAGAAGAGAAGGGATGAAAACAGGAAATGTTAAGAATTGTCTATGAAAGAGAGATAGTGAGGTGGACCTTATCCTGGTGCAGACTAATAAAATACACACGGAGTATTTTTACCTGTTATATATGTTCTGCTCCATTCCACATTGCATTAGAGACAGCTACTAATGTAAAACAGAAAAATATGTGTATCAGGATCCAACCAGAGAAGCAGAACTAGAGGGAGATACGTATTGTGGAATTGATTGCAAGGAGTTGTCTCACATGATTGTGGGGGCTGGCTAGACAAGTCTGAACTCCATAGGGAAAGCCAGGTCTTCCTGGCACTGTGGTCTGCATCCACATCTAGGGACATTGAAGGGCTCCACATTCTATCTGGGCAGAGAGGATGTTCAGCTCTTCCCCTGGGCTCCACTGATACCTCCCTCGATGGGAGAAAGGGTAGGAGTGCCTCATGACTGCTCCCCTGTAGCTTTCTCTGACACTGTAGTGAGGAGGAGGCGGCCAGGGATCTCCTTTAGGTCCTGTCTGACACCACCGCAGCAGGGAGAAGAGGGGCAGCTCATTACTGCTGGATGGGGTAGAAGGCAGGGCTCCCCGTGTTAACACCACTGGTGCCATGGATGGAAGTTTTGGCTCCCTTCTCGGCCTTGACATCACCCTGGTGGGTGCATTGGGGCATCTGGAGAGGGTAGAAGTCTCAGTTCCCTACTCAGCCTTTGCTGAAGCGAGTGGAGGTGGGGAAGCTGCAGTTTTTTCTTTGGTTTCTATTTACATAGAGAGTTACTTTCTAAATATATCTGTATTACCTTTTCCTTGCCCTTTTACCAGAGAGAGAGAAGGTTTTTGTGGGGTGGGGGCAAAAAAATTGTCTGTGCTGTTGGAGCCTCTCCCTTTTCTAGCACCCAATCTGAGCTACGTGAAGCAAAAAGAAACCCAAGGATCTTATCAACATGTTCTTTAGGTTTCGAAATTCCTGTCTGGTCTACCTTATCCTCTCTGCCTTTTCATCTTGGCACTGTTTCATCCTTTTTAATGGCTAGGTAATATTCCATTGCATTCATATACACAACATATTTTTTATTCATTCATCTGTCAGTGGTCACTTAGGTTGCTTCCATGTCTTAGCTGTTATAAGTAGTGCTGCTATGAATGTTAAGGTGCATATATCTTTTCGAATTAGAGTTTTCAACTTTTCCAGATATATGCCCAGGAGTGGGACTGCTGGATCATTTGGTAGCTCTATTCTTAGTTTTTTAAAGAACCTCTATACTGTTCTCCATAGTGGCTATACCAACTTACATTCCCACCAACAGTGCAGGAGGGTTCCCTTTTCTCCCCACCCTCACCAACAATTTTAAAGTATTTATTTATTCAGGCTTTGCTGAGTCTGTATTGCTGCATAGGCTTTTCTCCAGTGCAGTGAGCAGGGTCTACTCTGTAGTTGTAGTGGGTGAGCTTCTCATTTCTGTGGCTTCTTTTGTTGCAGAGCACAGGCTCTAGGGTGCACAGGCTTCAGTAGTTGTGGCACATGGGCTCAGTATTTGGGGCTCCTGGCTCTGGAGCACAGGCTCAATAGTTGAGACTTAGGCTTAGTTGCTCTGCAGCATGTGGGATCTTCCTGTATCAGGAATCGAACCTGCATTGGCAGGTACATTTTTTTTTTTTTTACTGTTGAGCCACTATGGAAGCCCCCTCTCCAGCATTTATTATTTGTAGACATTTTGATGATGGTCATTCCAAAGATCCCACTCCAGTATTCTTTCCTGGAAAACCCCATGGACAGAGGAGCCTGATGGGCTACAGTCCAAAGAGCTGGGCACAACTAAGCATGCAGGCAGGTATTCCAAAGATATTTAGTATCTCTAGAGTACTAGTGATAAAGGAATTTGGTATAACATTTTAGAGAGCAATATAGCTACATATATCAACAATCTGTGAGATACTCATATAATTAGACCTAGAATTGTGAGTAAATATATGAAAATATGTCCAACTTTATTAGTAACCAGAGAAATGTAAATTAAAGCCACAATGGAATACTACACACTTACCAGGTTAGCAAAAATGAAAGTCTAACTGTATATGATGTTGGCAAGTGTGTAGAACAATGGAAATGTTAGCAGGAGTACAAAATGGTGCAACCACTTTGGAAAACAAGCATTTCTAGTAAAGTCAAAGATATACAGATCATACAGACAAGCAGTTCTACTCTAGGTTTGTACCTGGTTATGGTGATATTGTTCATGTGTGTATGCGTGTGTGCTAAATTGCTTCAGTCATGTCTAACTCTTTGCGACCCTACAGACTGTAGCCTGTCAGGCTCCTCTGTCCATGGGATTCTCTAGGCAAGAATACTGGAGTGGGTAGTCATTCCCTTCTCCAGGGGATCTTCCCAACCCAGGGATTGAACCTGTGTCTCCTACATTGCAGGAGGATTCTTTACCATCTGAGCCACCAGAGAAGCCCCAGTATTGTTCATAAGAGCTCCCAAATAGGAAAAACCTCAGACACTCATTAACACTGGAATAGAGAAATAAATCCCAGTATATTTATACAATGAAATACTGTATAACAAAGAATGAACAAACTACAGCTAGCTATCGTGTAATAATATGGATGACTCCTGGAACTTCCCTGGTGGTCCAGTGGTCTGAGCTCCCAATGCAGGGGCCTGGGTTCAATCCCCGGTCAGGGAACTAGATCCCACATGCCACAAATGAAGATCCTGCATCCCACAACTAAGACCTGGCATGGCTAAATAATTAAATATTTTTAAAAATATTGATGACTCCCCCCAAAAAATTGAGCAAAAGGAGCAGGTTGTAAAACAATACACACAGAATGATTCTATCTATTTAAAGTTGAAAGATAAATTGTTTAGAGATACATCCATAGAATTTTAAACTATGAAGAAAATAAAAGTTATCATCTCAGATGTTGGGTAGTTACCTCTAGAGGTGAGTGGGGGCTTTGATGGGAAAGGGTACATGGGGGCTTCATGTGGCCCACTGATCTAATGTTACAACCCCTCAGTTTACAGATAAACAGACGCCAGAGAGGTTAAGCACCTCACCTTGAGCCACACAGCTGGTTGATGATAGAAGTGGAACTAGGCTTTAATCCAATGTTCTTTCCACAATACTCTACCTTCCTGTCACTATAATGAATCGGTAAAATGCTATAAAGAAAGCTGAGCACTGAAGAATTGATGCTTTTGAACTTTGGTGTTGGAGAAGACTCTTGAGAGTCCCTTGGACTGCAAGGAGATCCAACCAGTCCATCCTAAAGGAAATCAGTCCTGAATATTCATTGGAAGGACTGATGCTAAAGCTGAAGCTCCAATACTTTGGCTACTTGATGCAAAGAACTAACTCATTGGAAAAGACCCTGATGCTGGGAAAGATTGAAGGCAGAAGGAGAAGGGGAAAACAGAGGATGAGATGGTTGGATGGCATCACCGACTGAATGGACATGCATTTGAGCAAACTCCAGGAGTTGGTGAAGGACAGGAAAGCCTGGTGTGCTACAGTCTATGGCATCGCAAAGAGTCAGACATGGCTGAGTGACTGAACTGAACTGATGTCTTGGGCAAATCATGGCCCCAGAGCTTGAATGTGTGGTTGTCTGGGTGGTTGGGGTATGTTGGAAATACTGGATTCATCCTATCAGTGACTTCAGCTGTCGGGGCCGGGGTGGTGGTGGTGGTGGTGGTGGTGGTAGGAATCCAAGCAGTGGGAAGAGTGATGGGCTGCCAGTGGAGGAGGGACCTGAGGACAGAGGAGGAGCAGAGATGTATATCTGTGGCCACAGATTCATAGGAGTACATCATTTAACCCCTCAGCAAGGAGTGGGAAAGTGATGGAAAAGACCAGGGTGAATTTGAGGGAGATTCCTTTAATCAGGGTGAGAAAACAGGCTCATTTAAGAAAGTCCAAGAGTGGCCAGTTTTCTAAGGTAGTCTTTATTAAACCTGGCTCATCATCAGAAACATTTGGCAGTGCTTTAAAAAAAATGTAAATTTCTGGGCCCACTCATGGAGATTTTAATTAGTGGTTCCAGGTAGGTCTTGGGTATCTGTACATTTTCAAACCTTCCCAGGTGAACCTGTTTGTTAGCTTGGTCTGGGGCCCACTGATCTAAAGTTACAACCCCTCAGTTTACAGATAAGGAGGCAGACTCTAGGGAAGTTAAGAGTCTCATCTGAGCCACACAGCTGGTTGATGGTAGAAGTGGAACTGGGCTTTAATCCAATGTTCTTTCCACAATACTCTACCTTCCTGTCACTTTGTTGAATGGGTAAAATGCTTCTGGGGGAAAAACTCCGAAATATAAGGTGTTTTGGTATGCAGTTATCAAATAGTATTCATCATTTTAAATTGCAAGTAACCATAGGTATGCACAATAAAGTCAATGCACAATCTCTCTTCACAACTTCATAGTGTTAGTTCTAACTCCAAGTGGAATGTGAGTAGCTCAGAAGTTGGAACCATATATTTTTAAATTTTTATATCATCAGTGTCTCCCATGTTAAATAATTGCAATGAGTTTTAAAAAACCAACATATGTTCAGTGGTGAAAGCTCTATTGTGGTTCAGTTCAGTTCAGTTCAGTCGCTCGGTCGTGTCCAACTCTTTGCGACCCCATGAATTGCAGCACGCCGGGCCTCCCTGTCCATCACCAACCCCCGGAGTTTACCCAAACTCATGTCCATCGAGTCAGTGATGCCATCCAACCATCTCATCCTCTGTCTATTGTGGTAGGAAAACATTTGTTTTTGTGCAAATCTCAGAGTTCTTTTTTTTTTTTTTTCAAGTCTGTCAAAACTTTGTTGCTTTTGAAATTACAGCTTGTTTGGTAAATAATATAAACACAAGGAGTAATATTCTTCTTCCTTTTTAAAAGCAGTTTTGACAAATGGGATTGAGTAAACCATTGTGTAGATTGAAGAATTCTCTGAGTTAACAGCGCCGATTTTTCACTTTTGGTAGCATTATGCTACACTCAGCCTGGTTCTCATATCACCTCCCTTTTACAAAGAAGGAAATTGAGGCCCAGAAAGTTTAAGTAAACCTTGATCACACAACCGATGAACTAAGGAATTTGAGGCCCGTGCTCTCTCCCTACACAGCATCACACTGCGAAGTTTGTGTTCATTTTTCCTGCCCAAGGAATGCAAGTCACAGGAACACAAGGCTGAGGAAGTCTGAGGGCAAGAGAAAAAGCAGGACCTGCTGGGGGCCTTTGCTGTCATGCAGACCATTCTTATATGTGTTCTCAGAAGCCAGTGAGGTATTTGAGGGGCTCCTGGCCCTGATAGAATCTCGGGGTCAGGAGTAGGATGGGTGGTGCCCCTTGAGGTTTAGAGACCAGAGGGGCTAGCTGCCCCTGGTTTCTGGAAGAGGAATCTGAAGGACTGACTCTTCAGAGTTGCATTGGAAGAAAGACGGCTCATTGGTGACTTCGTTGATGGGACCTTGCTTAGAAGCTGGAGAGGCCTCTCATCATATAATTTGGCTTAAAGCTGTACTGATATAGCAAGTGCACTGCCTTTATTTAGATTCTAATTTTATTTAGGGTGGCTTTTTTTTTTTAATTATTTTTATTTATTTGGCTGTGCTGGATGTTAGTTGTGGCATGTGGGATCTAGTTCCCTGACCAGAGATCCAACCCAGGGCCCCTGCATTGGGAGCACAGAGTCTTAGCCACTGGATCACCCTAAAAGTTCCTATTTGGGGTGGCTCTGAAAGGACCTTCTCAAAGAAGTGCCATACTACTAGCTTCTGTGAGGTTCTTGTAGTGATCCCTTGCTTGGTAACATTTATTGCAGGGGAAAGGGGTCCTGAAATCTTCCAAGCTACTTCTCTATGACTCCGTTGTGCTAGAGAACTAAAGAGCATTCACCACCACCTCCCAGCTGAAAAGGGGGCTGGAATGCTGTCTATTCCAAATCTGAAGTTCATAGGAGGAAGTACAGGGGTGATTAAACACCTATGTGGATCTCTCCAGGGGCAAAGGAAGCCTGGTGCACTGGGAGACCCTCAGATAGTTCTCTGGGCTGCGATCTCTTTACGGCTGGTCTGCCTTAGGGTGACCTCCCGAGCAGGACCTGAGCTGGGTCTCCATCTGTCCAGGCTGACCCAGCTACATACTGCTGTGAAAGTGGTCCTGGGTTGTCCCCTGGTCAGAAGGGGAATGTGAGCCCCAGAGGTTGTGGTCACAGAACTCTGGGCTACAAGGACCTTGTTGCAGACTTTGCAGAAGCGACTATACTGATGCCCAAAGAAGGAAGTTGTGTTGGGTCTCAGGTTGTTCAAAGACCCTAAAGCAAGAGGGATCAGTGGTGATACAAGGGGGACTGAGGGGCCACTTCCTCTGGGGGAGAAGTAAAGATGAAAACACCCTATTCCAATGGGGGAGCTGAAGAGGGAGGAGGTGCTGCTAAAACATGCTAGAATCGCCCTCCAGCATGACCAGCCCCCAGTGGAGACTGAGACTGTGCTCCCATCACCAACGGAGCATCCAGGACTGGGGGAGGGGTCTTCTGCCAGAGACTCAAAGTATGAATTCTTCCTAAGTCCCTGCCGCTATGATCATGCCCCTGGGGCCGTAGTGATGGTTATTTTATAAATCAAAAGAGTTATTGCCTGAAAACATAGCTTGTAGACGAATGGGGAAATATTTTTACCATTGGACCTAAACAAGGCTAATCAGATACAAAAAATGAACTCACCCAAAACAGTATGCATTAATATTGAAAGTAAAGTCTCCAGTGTCACTTTACTCAAATCCATGAACATAATCCAGCCTTACCAAGACACTTAAAGGGACACTTGTGAAATTAGATGCCAAAGGTTTATTTCCTAGGTGGTTCATCCATTTACCTTTCTCACTTCCGAAAGAAAACGTTCTGAATCTTACAGCACTAGAGTACACTCTAGTGGTGGTGAAGCACAGCAAACACTTCCACACTGTTGAATTTATCCACTGCGAGGGCACACTAGATAAACATTCCTTGTTTGGGCAAAAGGTTATGTAGGCTTGCCTCAAAACAGCTAAGGGAATTAATAGAACATTTACAATGACTCCAAGCCTTCTAATTCTCTAAGAATAGGGCAACTTCTGTTTTATCCAATGTTCGATGCCAAAGGCAAACAAATAAGAATTATTCAAAATCGTAAAACAATCTGAAATTACACCTTACCCAGTGAGGTTTTAGGAAAGCTTTTGTTTTTTTCTTCTTAAATCCAAGCCACATGCAGACTTTCTCCTTGGAGATTCTGTTTAAAGAAAGGAGAGGAAGCAGATAATAGATATAATACCTAAAACAAACTCCCTTCAGCCATGACAGTGTTATTACAAACTTGAGTGAGTACCATTATTGCAGATAAATAAAAACAATGGACCAGAACCAATTTTACATAAGGAAATATTCAATTTGTTGCAAGCCTTGGCTTAGACTTTTCTCTGATCTGTCAAGTGATGGTTAGTATAAATAAGAATGTCTGTCTTTGCTTATAGATAGCATTCTTAGAAAAGAGCTCAAATTTATTTAGCCAAGTAACAATGTTACCATCTTTTATGTGTGTCTCTCAACCAAAAGAAATAGATTCACTAGTTTGAAAGGTAAATTATACTCTTAAAATCAAACAAACACAAACTGGAGGAAAAAAATACAACAACACATATAAAAAAAGAAAAACTTTTTTTTAAAAGCCAGAAGCTTTGTGTTCTATTGTGTTTAGACTTAAAATATGGAACTATTTAGAAAGAATTAAAGAGATTATGTTTATTTGATTTCAAGTTATCTCAGCAAGAAACACATTTTTCCTACCTCTTTGGAAGAACAGCAGGTCAAATGACACATTTGTGAGTGCCTGCTTGAAATATTGCAGCCACGCTGCAGGGTCCACCTGACCTGAGCACCATAGATTGAGGGAACAAAGGCTCGTGTTTTAAATGTTTCTTTAAGAGCCTTTCTGGGGAGTGGAGGGAAGGTGGGAAGCTGTCACAGGCCTTGCTTTTTATTTTTGTCCTATGACACTAATCAGTTTAATTATATTTCTAACCCATGACTTTAGGATCATAATTAATTTTTCCAAATGCAAACATTATATAGCATAATTCTGCAACTTTGCAAGAATAATACAGTCAGTTTCAAAGTCACCCACATCCTTAAACTCCAAGAGTTTCCCAATATGTGCAAATTCATTCCCTGCTTTGAGTAGGTTTTGCTTGTGAATCTGTTCAATAGCAAAGGTAGGTCTTTTATTCTCAATGCTAAAACAAGGAACAGAATGGGTTTATGAAAGAAGAGATCTGGGATCTGAGAACGTGATTCACCTTATTACTTGACTAAATGAAAACTGTATCCATGTCAGGATCAGTGGGGCTGCATTTCCCTTATTAAATGGAAAAATTAATACTACCAGTATCTGAAGATCATGCTTGAGAGGACTTCTCTTGACATTTCGAGAGTTATCATTCCAAACACAGAGCAGAGCACAAGCCCTGTTTAGGGTGTAACTCAGTATAAGGACTTGTGAGTCAAATGTTGAACCCTTTAGAACTACAAACCTTTGTCTGTGGCCTTGGTAAAGAAATTCTCACATCTCCATTTAAAGAGATAACTTGCCAAGGCCTAAATGAAACGCCAGGACCTAAAATGAAAATGGTATGACCTTGCTGCTACACTTGATACTTTCAAGGCTGATTTCCTCCAAGCTCCCCTTTCTTCACCTCCTTTGCCTTAGGCTTTCATAAGCCAGAGAGAGAAAAAGGAATTTCACTTACCAAATGCTAGAATTGCTGGTGCAGAACGTAACTAAATATCAGCAGCTGTGTCAGGGCACCTGGGGCCATATAAGGAGACCTGACAAAAGACTTAGTTATGAACAAGATCCCAGTTCTCTGCTCATCATGGCTTCATGTGCTTTAAGAAGGGCAGGAAGAATTGGAGATTTGCAGCTATGCTCTTTTTAAAAAATGTGTATGAGAGACATTCTTAGGAAAAATGATAAAACAGATGTTCCTAAAGCAACAAAGTGGGACAGACGTAATGTCAATATTGCTCCTGACCACTGCTTCCAACTTTAATGTGTAAATATTCTATCACCTGGGGATTGTGTAAGATACAGACTGTGAACCAGTTGGTCTGGGGTAGGGCCTCAGACTCTGCATTTCTGACAACCTCCCACAGGATATCGGTGCAGCTAGTCTGAGGACCATATTTTATTTTTTAAGTTTTTTTTTTTTTTTTGATGTGGACCATTTATAAAGTCTTTATTGAACTTGTTACAATATTGCTTTTGTTATATGTTTTGGTTTTCTGGCTGTGAGATATGTGAGATCTTAGCTTCCAGACCAGGGATTGAATGCATACCCATTGCACTGGAAGGCAAAATCTTAACCACTGGACCACCAGGAAAGTCCCTGACAACCTCATTTTAAATAATTAGGGGCTAGAGCAATTTACTGGCCTTTCAAATACTTGCCCTTCAATACTATTTCAAAGAAGTTTCATTTAAGAATTGCTACTCAACTCCACAAGAGCTCTCCTGAAGACAAGCACTGCATATTCTATCTTCCTGGTAGATCTCTTAGCACCTAGCATGGCACCATCATCAGAACAAAAAAGATGAAGTAAGTAACAGTTTCAGAAGCAAACCTTTCCAGAGGTGATGCAGCACAGATGCAGGGAAGGAGACCTAGGTTCAAGGACAATTTTTGATATTGGCAGAAAAGGTATCAGAGAGCCCTCTTCTTGTCTGTACAGTCTCTCATGAAGAATGTTTGAGAAGAGCATCTCTGGTCTCTCTCTAGTTCTCTTTTCAGTGTTTTAAATATGGTACTGTCCTTCCAGGAGAGCGGCAGTTAGACCAGGAAAGGATGAGGTTTGGGGGCAGGCAGATGGGATAGACTGTCTATGACTGATTTGAGTGTACTCACTTCTCAAAGGGGGATGAGCATACCTATCTGCAAGTCAGATGTTAAGGCCTGGAAAGGATCCGTGTAAAGGGCCCAGTGCAGTGCCTGGGGGATAGTAGTTGCTCAATAAATATCAGGTACAATTAACTCCCATCAGGGCTTGCTCTAATCCACAGTTTTCAAACTTGGCACCTTGGCAGCTGCATGTAAGAATCACCTGAAGGAGTTTAGAAAAATCCCAATTCCACCTCCCCCCTTCCACCATGCTGCTGCTGCTGCTGCTGCTAATTCGCTTCAGTTGTGTCCGACTCTGTGCAACCCCATAGACGGCAGCCCACCAGGCTCTGCCGTCCCTGGGATTCTCCAGGCAAGAATACTGGAGTGGGTTGCCATTTCCTTCTCCAGTGCATGAAAGGGAAAAGTGAAAGTGAAGTCGCTCAGTCGTGTCCGACTCTTAGCCCATGGACTGTAGCCTACCAGGCTCCTCTGTCCATGGGATTTTCCAAGCAAGAGTACTAGAGTGGGGTGCCATTGCCTTCTCCGCCTTCCACCATACTGCAGCCCAGTTAAAAGATACTCCCTGAGGGGGTCAACGAAGCAGGGTATTTTAAAGCCTCAGGTGGTTCAAATGTTCAGCCTAGATTGAGAATCACTCCTCTACCTGTAAGCTAAGGAGCCTACTAATAGGCCTTGGCTAATTAGCCTTCCCCAGGTGTGGTGTAGAGAGAGGAGGAGGGAGAGAGGCTGCCCCTCTCCTCCCATACACACCCCTAAGGCTTCTCTTTCCTTTTTTTGATCTTACCAGAACAGCAGTCTGCCAGCCAACAGTGCTAATCAGTATCTCCCTAGTTATATCTCTGCTCTGGGGACATCAGCACTGCACAGCTCCATCTCTTTGGATATTTGAGCTAGGACTACATTGTTTATTTGTGATTTGTGATTATCTACCTTCTCCTTAACCCAGTATGGTTATTTTATTGTCACCCGTGTTTTCTGAGGTTTCTCCAGCCAATGAGATCAAATGGGCTTTGATTAAAAATAGCAGAATTCTCTGCGATTTCTCCAGCCAATGAAATCAAATGGGCTTTGATTAAAATAGCAGAAAAACTCATCCCAACATTTAGCACCTGAGAGATCACCCCAAAAACATCTGTTTCCTGGGGATGGTGTTGGGGGGGTGCTCATGTGTGTCCTTGAACAAATCCAGTCTGTTACCGTCCTTGTTCTGTTGCATTGTATCTGAGACCTCAGGCTACTTCAATGGATTGTGAATAGTAAATAAATAACATACCTAAATTACATTAGCCTAGTGTTTGGAACAAGGTATGTTTTCAGTAAATGTTAGGGTTTTTCTTTACCATTAATAGGTGACACATGCTGGGCTCAGCCACCCCACAAGGCCCCACTTGGTTGGCAGGCCCCTAACACTGCTATTTTTTCCCCATCAGATTGCACCTCATGATGCTCCTACCGTGGTCTGGAGACCACACAAGGGCTCATGGCAAAGATGGACAGAGTTCCAGCCTTTTGGGAGATGAATTTTGCCACACTGTTCTTATGGCAGCACTACTTGGGCTCCAAAGACTCACTAAGCTTTTACTTTCTTCCTTTTCTCCCTCTGACCCAGGCGCAAATCCTTACCTTTTACTCAGAAGTGTATTCTGCCCTTTATTCCTTAATGTTTTTTTTTACCAGATCATACTTAGTGGCCTGACTTCCTCTTTGCCCCACCTGCACTCATTAGACATTGCTGGACACGCAGAACTGAATCTCTGCAGGGAGCACAGTAAGGCTGGGACAGGCTGGGTCAGGCTGGGACACTGATGCACTTTCCCTCTGCAAGAGGAGTAGGGCCTTTGGGGACGTTGGTCTGCACATCGCCATCCCCAACCTCTTCCACCACCAGCTAAACAGTAACTGTGCACTGGTTAGGTCATTCAGCAAGTAATGGATGCTGGACCCAGATCTGTCCTTATTATGTTCTCTTTGAGGAGGAACAGGATGTACAGAAAGAAGTAATTAGTATTTAAGTTTGTGTTTAGATAAGGGCTAGTGAAGATGGACAGAGTACGATGGCTGCAGAAGATCTTCACAGACTAGGAGTTGGTTTGACAGGGGCTGGTCAAAAAGATATGACAGATGAGACAAACCTAAGAAAATAGTTGAAGGAAGAGCCATGGTATACCAAGGGGCAGGGAGAGTGGTTACCCTGGGGTGCAGGTAAAAGGAAGGTGTGTTCTCTGGTGAAAATCTAAAAACAGTAAAACCAACTAAAAGCCCACTCTTTGTTATCACAGTGTATCAGCAATTCTAGACAATAAAAGACTATCTGGTAGTAGTCCTTTATTGCCCTAGTAATTCTTATGAAACAGTATGAGCTGTGTGCTTTATATTACTCTCAAAGAAATCAGTAGTCTTTCTTAAGTATTGACTTCCCAATTCCTTCTGTCAGATAAGTTAAGCATTTTATTTTCAATCTCTCACCTCACCTTTTCTTGGACAGTCTAGTGTAAAAAGTCAGATCATCATTCGAAGTTAGAATAAAAATGAGGCATCAGTGAAAGGACTGTGTATGTAAACAATATTCAGGGAATGGGCAATGGGTCTAGAATCCTAGAATTTTTCTTTCAGTTTTACTTTTGGCTCCCCTATATAAACCTGCTGTCCTATCCAAAAATCAGTAAGCCCATGGTGTTGTGGATAGCGGGAATGTAGCCCCATGTGGGTAGGTGTCCTTTCTTTGTATTGTTCACTTGTGTCCCCAAAGCATCAAGGTTAGTGCTTGGCCAGAGGAGATGCTCAATAAATATTTGTTGTGTTGGAGGGAAAAAGAAATCATTCAGGTAATCCAAATAGAGGTTAAAGGCTTTGTTCAGCTGATGTAAATCTGGCCCTGAAGACCCAGAAACTCTTGAAAATGAAGCAGTATTGGCATCTTATAAATTGAGAAGCAAGGAGTATGTGACCTTGTGGTCTGGCCCAGGTTGCAATTTTCTTGATCTCTAAGTGTTGCAAAATTTTCCTTGCAGCAAATGGTCAGAGATTGCTCTGGGTGTTCCCTGATTCTTGCTAGAGATCATTGAGCAGTCTCATCCCGGCAACTATCAGAATAGTTCTTTCAAGAGCTGTTTTTGTAAACTTAGAGGTTGTCTGTTAATCAGAGCCATGAATGGGGGAGGTAGCCACAACGGGATGGGCTGGAGAAAATAAAAGGGATAAAAGGGAAAGAAAGGAGGCAAAGTTTGAAGCAAGGAAAATGAAGTCGGTTCTAATCCTTTTAGAACCAAATGAATGACTTGCCTCTTTAACCCCTCAGCCATGCATTTGCACTTGGAAAGTTGCTAAAAGTATCTGTTAGGTTCTTTTTTGGATCCACATATATATCCAAAGCAGCTGCTGCAGAATATCCTCCTATGAGCTCTGATTTCACATAGGAAATTGCTACTCCTTTAGTTATCAAAGCCTCTGTTTTAGCAGTCATGGTGAATTAAAGTCAGATTCACTAGAGGCATTTTAACATTTCCTGAGTGATGAGATCAGGACTTGGGGTCCCCACCGAACACTTCAAACATACAGCTGAGAGAGAGAGCAAATGAGCCAAGTTCTACCAAGTTTTAAATCCAGTCTAATTTTGTGGTTGTGTGTAACTTTGATCTGTTTTAGGAACACAGCCTGCACTTCTAATCTGGGCCCCATGGTCCTGCTAATAAGAAATGCAAAATGTTTGTCCTGTTCATAGGAGATACTGAGAAAGAAGGGGTAAATCAATCAGGGCAAGACTACCACCATCACCCCTGGGAAAAGCACCTCAAAGGCATTGCTGGTGATAGGTCAGCATTGCACCTTTAATAGGAAAGAGCCTTCTGTAGCTTTCAAAAGTATTCAATTTATAATTAGGACTGTGCTTTAATTGGGGGTTGATAAGGGAAAAGAGATAAGGCAAAAATGCTATTTTACTTTTTAGGAAGACCTCAAAAACCATAGCCTTTTTTTCTTTTCAGATACTTGTTGAAAGAATCTTCATCACTTGTAGATGTATTCAGTGGTATCAATATCAGCTTGCACTAGCTCACAAGAGCTGGTTGTGAACATTTCTCTCCTGCTCCACTCCAGTATTCTTGGGCTTCCCTGGTGGCTCAGATGGTAAAGAATCCGCCTGCAATGTAGGAGACCTGGGTTCAATCCCTGGGTTGGGAAGATCCTCTGGAGGAGGACATGACAACCCACTACAGTGTTCTTGCTTGGAGAATGCCCATGGACAGAGGAGCCTGCCAGGCTACAGTCCATGGGGTCACAAAGAGTTGGACACAACTGAGAAACTAAGCACAACACAGCACTCTCCCACTTCACATTCAATAAAATCAAGTTGGTAGCTTTCAGTCAACCATGGTGGGAGTACTTATGGAAATTGCAGATGCTACAAATCAGGCTACCCAAGCCCACCAGCACACCCCTGCTCCTATCCATACATCTTCCATGAACCAGCTTAATACTCATTTCCTCATAAAGTTTGAACTCCAGTTCAACAAGGACTCCCTGCCTGCCATGTCTTGAGAGCATGTGTACAATTTATGCCATTTATTTGACACTTAAGCAGTATATTGTGGCTTAGGATATTTCAGAGTTATCTTCTTAACATGTTTCCATTTAACCTTAAATGATTCTTCATGTGGATTGTAAGCTCCATGAGAGCAGGAAGAGTGTGCTATCTATTTACTGCATGGGGTCTGTCAGCATGAAAGTGAATGGCTGGTGCTCAAAATTGTTGTTCAGTCACTAAGTTGAGTCTGACTCTTTGTGACCCCATGGACTGCAGAATTCCAGGCTTCCCTGTCCTTCAGTGTCTCCTGGAGTTTGCTCAAACTCATGTCCATTGAGTCGATGACGTCAACCAACCATCTAATTCTTTGTCACCCCCTTCTCATCCTGTCCTCAATCTTTCCCAGCATCAGGGTCTTTTCCAGTGAGTTGGCTCTTTGTACCAGGTGTCCAAAGTATTGGACCTTCAGCATCAGTCCTTCCAATGAATATTCAGGGTAGATTTCCTTTAGGATTGACTGGTTTGATCTCCTTGCTGTCCAAGGGACTCCCAAGAGTCTTCTCCAGCACCACAGTTAGAAAGCATCAATTCTTCGAAAGTCAGCCTTCTTTATGATCCAACTCTCACATCCGTTCATGACTATTGCAAATAGCCGTGTCTTTGACTATATGGAACTTTGTTGGCAAAGTGATGCCTTTGCTTTTTAATATGCTGTCTAGGTTGCTCACAGCTTTTCTTCCAAGGAGCAAGCATCTTTTAATATCATGGCTACAGTCACTGTCCATGGTGATTTTGGAGCCCAGGAAAATAAAGTCTGTCACCATTTCCATTTTTTCCCCATCTTCTTGCCATGAAGTGATGAGATCAGATGCCATGATCTTAGTGTTTTCAGCTCAAAACAAAATATGTTAAAGAAATGAGTTACTTACTGATAATTACATGCTATAAAAACCTAGGCAGTTGAATGGAAAATGAATACATTTTAAACACATAAAATCATATTTTCAGATGATAATTTAACCATATAAATAGCTGTTGTAATGCTACTTCCAATTTGTTAATAGAACTGATTTATGCTTTCTTAAAATTCATGTATTTCTTTATAACTATTTCTGTCATTACAGCAAAAATTGGTTTATGCTTTTGGAGACTTTGACACACTTTTTGTACTCATTACCACATTGTTTGGTTGTGAAATCTGAACACTGGTGTGTCAGTTGATCATGGCAGATGTCCTTCACTGCTGTTGAACACATTCCAAGGCAGGGAAGCAAAACATGTCACAAGGTACTCTCTTTTTAATCCGTTGACTCGCTAATCAGTTCTTAAATGGCCATGAAATCTTTGCTACTAATTGAAAAAGTGATGTAAGTCATAATCTGTATCCCCTACCCAACTTCACATATAGTCATGATTTCTACTCAGTGTTTTGGGGGTCAGGATACGTCTTAATAACAAGAAATAAAGCTCCATACATAATGTACCAATAATGGATACACATGTTTTAAAATATATTTTAATACTAATGTCAGATTATTTAGGTCTAATCTGTCCTATTGATTGGACCTAGTATCAGTGGAAGGATAAAGATTTCTATCCCTACATTAACACATTTTATGGGTTGCAAAGCCACTTTTTCTCCACTAAAACGTAAGGTCGTGAACTAATAGTATCCTCACTTTCTGAGGGTTTCATTTGGCTTTAAAAAACATTTTTAGAAAAGATTAATCTGCAGAATAGGCTTGTGGAAGAACTGGATAAATAAGACATCTGAGTTTTAGGAAATGTGGCTCTCAATGGCTGCTCTTCAAAACATTTATGTTAAATGGAGTAAGTGTTAAGAAGCACTCTGCTCAAAGCTATTTATGTAACTGTGCTGTCACAGATTAGAATTGTGACTCGAGGCAGTCTCCCCAAAACAAGACAAGACTAAAAGGGAAGGCTGGATTTTTCCATATCCTTTTTCCTTCTTAATGGCTAGAATGTCTATCTTATGGTCATTAATAGTTATAATACTATATGATTTATTTTACTGATTTCATTTTTCTTTTCTTTTCCCCCTCTGTTACATGAGTCTTCTCTATGTGTCCATTTTTACATCAGTAAATGACAATTTTATGGATTAAAAGAAAAGCAGGACAACAGTATAATTAGCACTGTTTCCAAAAAGAAGATGTTCTCCTCTCCTTTGTGTGCAGTTACTCCCAATCTCCCACCTGACATTACAGAAAATTTTCTTTCTTTTCTCCATTTTTTTCCTTCCCAATTTCTAAGGTTATACTATATTCTACTAGTTTGTTGTCTCTCCAGAATGGCCCATTTGCTCTTTTCCTTGGGGACTAGGAACTGGATGACCTGACTCTCTTTTACCACTGGTCCTTCCTATCTGCTGCTCAGGCTTCTGACAGCTGGTTTGGGACTCACATTCTTATACCACCCAAGTCCATCTCCCAAGAAAACCTGGGACCAGGTATGTCTGTGTTTTATCAATTTGCTCTGAATTGTACCAGGAAGAATAAATTGCAAACTTTTCGCATCTGAGGTAAGAAAAGGCTACTGTAGGGCCATTACCAGAGCTGAAACAAGTTTTAGGTGCCTAAGAAATTTTATTTACCCTGTAAGAATTTAGTAAACACTGGGTTTTAGTTTTCAAGGAAAAGGAAACCCTTTATACTTTTCCCCCAGAAGTAGTTTTCCCAGTGAAACAATGGAGATAGAGAGATATCCTGTGATTTGTCCCAGTAGCTTTGTGTTGCGGAGAAGGCAATGGCACCCCACTCCAGTACTCTTGCCTGGAAAATCCCATGGACGGAGGAGCCTGGTAGGCTGCAGTCCATGGGGTCGCTAGGAGTTGGACACGACTGAAGCGACTTAGCAGCAGCAGCAGCAGCTTTGTGTTGCTATTTTTCTCTGAACTGTTAGGTAGCACATTTTCTCTTTTCTCCTAAAGCATCTGTTAGCAGTGCTTTTCTTTCTATCCCCATTCCCGGGGCATTTTCTTTCCTCTACTCCTGTTGGACCACCTATATCTGGTCTTGCCACATTCAAAACCTTCCTCTACATAGCCACCTGAGGGATCTTCCCCAAACAGAAACTTTATATGTTATTTCACTTTTAAAAACTCTTTAACATGTAAGTTCTAGCTCCTTAAAATGGCAATCAATGGCGTGGTTACTTGAGAAAGTAAAAACATGTGAAGCAGCTCGCCTGTGATGTCCTCAACTGTACATAAACTGCTCACAGAACAGTAATCAGCTTCCCTCTGTGACCTTGTCTAAAACAGGCAAGGATGCTTTGCAACCACAGAGACAACTAAATATCCCCTTTTCCCAACTAACATGGAAAATTTTACCACAACAGTGTTAACTCTTGATTTAGTCCACCCAGCTCTTTGATCACATTATCAAATACCCAACTACTGAATAGCGCCTGTTCTGGATGGCACTCAATCCAGAACAAGTCTGCACTTTCTTACTCCCTCCTCCTGCTGAGACCTGCTCAGCAGAAGCCAGAGTGAATCCCTCATAACTTCCTTTTACCTTCGCTGATCATTCTCTCTTGCTGCAACGAGCCTGATAAATTTGCCCTTTTTGCCCAGGTGTAGGTTCTCGATAATTTTGGTCCATGGGCTTTAACACATCTCTCCCTGCCACAGCAGATGCTCTCATCACAGCAAGCCCACATGCAATTTCCCAAACTTGTGTCCTTTAGCGCAGGCAGCTCCCTTGGCTTCTAGGAACTTTTTTCTCCATCTCCACATAGAAAACTCTATCTTTTCAAAATCCAGCTCCCATGTCAACTCATGTGTGAACATTGCCAAGAACCAACATTCTTCCTTGGGTCAAGTTCCCACTGTTTGGTGTTGAGTCTCAGCCAGGGCCTATGATGGAGAGGCTCAAAGTCTGTGGACCTTGAAATCGGGGAAGACCAGATTCAAGTTCTGGCTTTGGCAATGCTGAGAAGCTTACTTATTACTCAAATCAAGGCTGAACTAGCAAATGCTATTCCCCCAACAAATTCTATTTGATTATTACCACCGTCATTGACACTTAAGAAATGACCCTGAAATCAAATGCACACATATTAACAGTCTTGGGGCTGAGAACACTACATCTTTTTCTTATTTGGAGCTTAATAAGACAATGCCCAAGATGGCTAAATAAATTGTGTTCCTTTTCTTTGCTTCTCTAGTTTGTAAACTGGGAATTATCAATTTGATTTATTCTAGCACACAGGTGTAAAACAACTATGAAGAATTGGCTCTTAAGAGGCATCAGTAGAGGATCCGAGGATTACACGCAGGTTTTAATCGTCAAAAATCTGTCCCAATCACATGACCAAACCAGAGGGTCTCCACCTGAAAATTTGTGATAATACCATCTTCCTCTGAGAGTTAATCGATGAGCTGTATGAACTTTCTAAATCAATGTTTCTTGACCTGTGGTGCACATTAGGATCACCTAAGGAGCTTTTGAAACATGCCTGGGTCTACCCTCTAAATTCTGGAGGACTACCTGCGCATGAGTAATGTTTTAAAGCTTTGTAGGTTTAATTTATGGTCAAGGCTGAACATCACTTATCTAGATCTTGGCAGGAAAGTTCCTCTAAAAACATAAAGCATTTACTAGGACTGGGGAACGGATAATAAAACAGGCGTGGAAATCTATATCCAATAAGTGATTAATAAATGATCAAATTTTATGAAGACCCCAGGCACACCTTCATAAGGGCAGTGCTCCTTTAAACTAAAAGGAAGTAAGTGATGTATAGATTCACAATGAAATCCAGGTGGTAGAAATTTAAGACTTTAACAAATTTGGAAAGGTATACTGTTGCATAGATCAGGGAATATTGAAATGAAATAGGGCCAGAAGCTAATTACATAGAAATATTCCTATTTGCACATTTCTCCAGAAGGCAAAATAGAGATTGCCACCAGTATATCTATACAAGTGACAAGAATATTAAGTTTTCTGTCATTCCCTTAGTACACTACCTTTCTCAGCATGTATTCTGTCCTAGTTCTTGTGAAGGTGAGAATAATATCAAACTCATTAATTGTCTACATTTTAGATACAATAAGACTTTAGTGGATGGTGTTAATTAAACTACAAAACAACTCCCCTTGCTGTGGTGTGCATTCCAAGTTAGAGCAATTAAGTCACTCACTTAAACTGATCAAGATTTAATTACCATCACTCTGTGCAATTACTCCATAATTAAAGTAATTTGGTTCATTCCACTTGCTGACAATGTCATTGAACAGCCATTCACAGAACCAAAAGAAGTGATAATTAACTTAAAGAATAGCTCAGGGCAGTTCTCCTCAGACAAGTTCACTGTTAGTTTTTCCTAAAATACCTAGAATGAGGTAAAGTGTGGAGAGAAAATCCTGCAAGAATTTTAAAAATAATGATAAACAATACTTGAGGGATTTTTCTCTCCCACAAATGAAGTCCCCAGCAATTTAAATAGCCATTGTTATAACCTAACCATAAATTAGTGTCATGGGCAAAACAGAGCTTGAAAAAAATTAAGCACTTAAATATTGGTTAGGGCTAGTCACTGTTGGGGATTAGTACCTACTTGGGGGTTGGTAGGTGTGGTACAGAAAGAACACCCAGAATCTTTACCAAAGCACTGAAAAGGAGTTTGAGACTGGCAAGACTCAAGTTTGAAAGCAGCAGCTTTGGCACACACACACACAAGAAGAGCATGAAGATGAACAATTGTCTCTACTCACCCAAAAGAATCATTGTTTTATGGGGACTTCCCTTAACACATGTCTCAGCCTTCTCTTAGAAAAATTCCTCCTGAAATCCTTTCTCTTTTATGATCCCATTTGAAAATATTAGAAGGGCATGATGTTAAAATATCATTCATAGGATAAAATATATACCCTCGAAGTTTTACTCACAAATTAGTTAAATCATCTATTTATTTTTTCCTGAATATAAGGAAAAAGATTTTAAGAATCTATGTAATGATAAGAGAGGAGAGTGAAAAAGTTGGCTTAAAACTCAACATTCAAAAAACTTAAGATCAGGGCACCCAGTCTCATCACTTCATGGCAAATAGAAGGGGGAAAAGTGGAAGCAGTGATAGATTTTATTTTCTCGGGCTCCAGAATCATTGAGATAGTGACTGCAGCCATGAAATTAAAAGATGCTTGCTTCTTGGAAGAAAAGCTATGACAAACCTAGACAGCATATTAAAAAAGCAGAGACATCACTTTGCCAACAAAGGTCCATATAGTCAAAGCTATGGTTTTTCTGTTAGTCATGTATGGATGTGTGAGTTGGACCATAAAGAAGGCTGAGCACTGAAGAACTGATACTTTTGAATTGTGGTGCTGAAGAAGACTCTTGAGAGTCCCTTGGACAGCAAGGAGATCAAACCAGTCCATCCTAGAGGAAATCAGTCCTGAATATTAATTGGAAGGACTGATGCTGAAGCTCCGATATTTTGGCTGCCCGATGCGAAGAGCTGACTCATTGAAAAAGATCCTGATGCCGGGAAGGATTGAAGGCGAAAGGAGAAGGGGGCTGCAGAGGATGAGATGGTCAGATAGCATCACTGACTCAGTAGACATAAATCTGAGCAAACCTCCGGGAGATAGTGAAGGACAGAGGAGTCTGGCGTGCTGCAGTCCATGGGGTCTCAAAGAGTCTGACACAACTTAGGGACTAGACAACAACAACAATGATAAAACTAAGGTTTAAATAGATAATCTCCAAGTGAGGGATTAGGATCATAGGACTTCATAGCTAGATGTGATTGTGGGAATTAAACTGACAACATAATTTTTGTATGAGGAAATGGTTGCCTAGAGTGGTGGTGTGGCTTCCCGAAGGTCAAGTGGCTAACTAGTGGCAGAGCTAGGACTAACTCAGGTCTCCTCACTCTAACCCAGGATACAGTGGTGAAAGTCAGATATTTGAATTAAATGTAAAACTTCAAGTTTTCTGAGGAAATATGCCCAGGCTTCCGTGTGTTAAAGGCACAGGCTCTTCAGCCAGACCACTGGAGCTGGACCCCAGACCCACCATTTCCTGACCTTTGTGTACCTCAGTTTCACCACAGGTAAAAAAGGGGTAAAGACAGCACCTCCTCACAGAATTACTGTTGTATTAAATGATTTAATTCCAGTGGAAGGCTTAGCAGACTGTCTGGCTCATGGCACCCAGTAGACAGTGGCTACTCTTCTCACTCCACCTTGGTGAAGAGAGGCTATCTCAGCAGCCATGTGCTGCCTCTGTGCTGGTATCTCTGGCTCACTCCAGCTTTGCTATTTTCTAACATAGACCCCTGAGCTTCTCAGTGTTCTGACACTTCTGGGTTGGAACCCAGTGTACTGGGAGAATATGCCAAACAGAAACCTCAGATGTCAGGTCAGCTTACTCATGCAATCGTTAACCCAGATGCACTGATACGGCCACAGTTCCAGCCAGGTTTATCCACTGATTGAAAAACCACAGCTGTTTTACCACCAACCTTAATGGGCCTCGTAGCTAATGAATTCTCTTGATGTAACTGTGCATGCGTGATAGGTTGCTTACATCATGTCTGACCCTTTGCGACCCTGTAGCTTACCAGGCTCCTCAGTCCATGGGATTCTCCAGGTAAGAATACTGGAGTGGGTTGCCATGCCCTCCTCCAGATGGACTATCTAATCATGACTTGAGTTCCAAAAGTATTTCCTGCTATGTACAAAAGCAAAATTCTCATTGAAGTACGTTGCTTCCCTTTTTAAAATGTGTGTGTGAGTCTGCCAGTGTGAAGCTGTACACATATGTGCAGCGTGCAGGAGCACTGAAAGTAGGAATTTAAGAACTTGGTTTCTGGTACTGATCCATCCTTGACTGGCTGTGTGACCTTAAGCAAGTCACTAATCTCTCTTTGCCTTAGTTGATTCAACTCTAGAATGAGGAGGTTGGATGAAAAGCCTTCTGTATTAGTCAGGGTTCTCCAGAGAAATAGAACCAATAGGATATTTATTTATTTATTATAAGGAATTGGTACATGTAATTATGGAGGCTGGTGAGTCAGCAGGAAAGTTGATGGCATAGTTTCCATCTGGAGGCAAGCGGACTTGAAACCTGGGAAGAGCTGATGCTTCAGTTTGAAGGCAAAAAAAAAAAGCTGCTCAGTTCAAAAGCCTTCAGACAAAAAGAATTCTGTTACTTGGAGAAGGTCAATCTTTTGTTCTGTTTAGACCTTGAACTGATTGGATGAGGCCCACACATATTATGGAGGGCAATTCAGTTTACTCAGTCAACTGATTTAAATGTTAATTGTATCTGAAATTTCCCTCACAGAAACATCATCGTGTTTTACCAAATACCTGGATACCCCATGGCCCAGTCAAGTTGACACATAAAATTAACCATCCCACCTTCTGAAGCCTCTTCCAATTTAAGCCTCAGTGATACAAAATTATATTTATCACTAGTAAATAAGAAAAAATCTCTCTTATAAGCAGAATCGGTGCTCTGTCTCTCTAGCCATTCCCTGCATGCAGAAGGGTCAACAATTACAGTAAGGCAGGTGCATATAAAACATGATGGGGAGGGAGAAGGAACCCTTAGTTCTGAGTAGGGCACTCTTCATCAAACAGGTAAATGGCTCAAAAGTAGGAAATATTTCCTTCATTTTTTATAGTCAGTATTAAATAATATATATCTATTAAATTGAAAGATATAAAATGAGTAGAAATTGGGTAACTTGGGGAAGGAAACACTTTGAAACATTGAACATGGTATGAAATTATCTGGTCAATAGGATAAGTTGGATTGGGAGAAAGAAAGTCTGGCCACTAATGGCTATTGCGTATTGAGATGTACTGTTGTATACAAGACATACTGGAACAAAGACTTAATCTGAAAAAGAGAAAGTAAAATACCTAAATTTTTCATATTGGTTATGTGTTGAAATAAAATGTTGAGTTAAACATAGGACTAAAATTAACTGTTTCTCTTTAAAAATTTTTTTTTAATTTATTTTATTTTTGGTTGTTCTGGGTCTTCATTGCTGAGCACAGTGAAGGGGGCTACTCTCTAGCTGTGGTATGTGAGCTTCTCATTGTGGTGGCTTCTCTTGTTGTGGAGCATGAGTTGCAGAGTGCAGGTTCAGTAGTTGTGGCTCGGGGGCTTAGTAGCCTCTTGGTGTGTGGAATCTTCCCAGACCAGGGATCAAACCCATGTCTCCTACATTGACAGGTGGATTCTTAAGCACTGGACCACCAGGAAAGTCCAAAAATATTATTTAAAAAATCATTTGGGCTCATTCATATGCTATCAACTTCAACCATGGGCATGAAATTTAGTTTTGCTGACATAATACTCTAACAATATGTGTTTAATTTAGATTTCAAATTGAAAAAGATACACAGAAGTATATGGGCCTGTTTTGCTTCCTTTCTTCCTTCTTCCCTCCCTTCCTACCTTCCTACTTTCCTTCCTTCCCTGCAAAGGAAATGTGTATATGTTAGCACTGATTTTTTTTTTTTAATTGGAAGGGAAAAGAGCAGGAGGGGAGACTTGAAACTTTTCTAGAAGATAGCATTTCCCCAGTGATTACAGTTTATTATCTGTAATAAATAATAAACTACCAGAAACTTATATCTTCATCCGGTTGACTCAGTTGTATAGCCCCTTATAGCATGGACTTAAGTACTGATTTGTACCAGGAAACTCTTGTCCATAGATACACTAGTCCATATTTTGAAGGCTTCAAAGGAAGTATTTTAGAAAATAGAAAAGAGGATTCCACTGAATTGATTCAATAAGCTTTCACACACAAGAATAAGGCACCTCTAGTAATAGGTGGATGTGGACATAATTCACACTAACCTTGCACATTTAATACCATTAATTGGTCAAAACTAATAATATTAATTCATTCAAAAATGAGATTAAACCCAGGCACCCCTTGCAGCCCATAATCCGTGACTGATGGCTCTGTGACACGGACAGCACAGCGCCTCCAGCAGAGCCAGCCACACACGTGTGGCCGATTGCGATGGGAAGCCGTCTAGTAGCTCCTGTCTTCAGCTAAAGCATTTTTTTTAATTGCCCCTCTCTCTGCACTCCTTGAATGTTGTGTTTTAGCAGCCAAACCAATGATTTATATTTAATGCCAACAGGGCAGAGTCACACAATTATTTTTCTAAACAGCATTTAATGAAAATCAGCAGGTATGCAGAGCCCGACCAAGCTCACAAAATGATAGTTGCTGCAGTTGACTTTATTTCTGACCGTGTAAGTCCGATGTGGACATCATTAAATGTAGCCAATCCAAGGATGGTGCAGTGTGTTCTGTGGTGTCACTCTGAATTATGAAGGACACCCACTTTTCCCTTCTCTCAGTCCCTTGATTGCTTCTTTGCAACACCCCATACTATTCTCCAGTCTTTTCTCTGCTATTTTTCATTCTATAAACATTTACTGAGCACCTACTATGAGTGAGGGACTCCAACTAGGGCTGGATATATGAAGATTAATAAGAAAGGGCAATCTGTCCCACGGAGATCTTTGCCTTTTGAGAAGTCCTGTGGTACCTGGAAAGGAGCACAGGTACTGAAGTCAGGCGGCTCCAGCTTCTATGTTCCAGATGCTTGAATTAGGATAACTAGCTATTCGACCTAGGGTAAATGACTTAGCCTTTCTGAGCTTCTACTTCCTCCTCTGTTTCCTATTTCCATCTCCTATAATGCTTCATAACATTGTCATGAGGATGAACTGAAAAAAATAGATGTAAGACAATTAGTACAATGCCTCAGTTCAGTTCAGTCACTCAGTCATGTCCGACTCTTTGCAACCCCATGGATTGCAGCACGCCAGGCTTCCCTCTCCATCACCAACTCCCAGAGTTTGCTCAAACTCATGTCCATTGAGTCGGTGATGCCATCCAGCCATCTAATCCTCTGTCGTCCCCATCTCCTGCCTTCAATTTTTCCCAGCATCAAGGTCTTTTCCAGTGAGTCAGTTCTTCGCATCAGGTAGCCAAAGTATAGCAAATGCTTAGTTTTTAAATGATAGCTAACATTGTTTTTAATTATAATAAAGTACTAGCAAAGTACATGTGTGAGGTAGATACTCAGTAAATATTCACTCCCTTTGTCCTTGTTACTTAAGATGATAATTTTCTCAGTGCCAGCCTTAGAGAGGGATGAAGGGGGAGAAATTTGTTTTGGGCACATTCCCTCTTCTTGTGCTCCTCTCCCTCCCTGGTGAGTCTCCACACTCCCGTGTCTTCTGTTTAAAGCATCTATTTTCAGGAACAAAATTCTCAACTTTCTCCAGGCTGAAATATGTAGGTAAATGACTGTCAAGGGGAAAGAAACTCTAACAGAAGCCTAGTTACCAGGCTGTATGTAAGGGAGCTTTCTGCTTTTACTAGATGCCAGGCACTGGAGATAGCAAAATACCTCTATCCTCTGATTCTAATCACTGGTGGGGTCATCACAAATGGTGTATTCTTGTGATATGAACAAACAAGTAAAAAAAAAAAGAGGCTTTTGTGGTGAAAGTGAAAGTCTCCCAGAATACTGGAATGGGTAGCCTTTCCCTTCTCCAGGGGATCTTACCAGCCTAGTGATCAAACCCAGGTCTCCCGCATTGCAGGCGGATTCTTTACCAACTGAACCACAAGGGAAGCCCAAAAATACTGGAGTGGGTAGCCTATCCCTTCTCCAGGGGATCTTCCTGGCCCAGGAATTAAACCAGGGTCTCCTGCATTGCAGGTGGGTTCTTTACCAACTGAGCTATGAGGGAAGCCATATTCTATGGTAGGTATTTATTAAAGTATTTTTTCCAATCAAAGAGAGTTTTCTAAGACAAACTCCTGTGATAGTTATTAAAATTAAAAATAAGCTTATGAAATTACATAATAATAGTACCATTTATATGTTCTGTGTAAGTATATAGTGTGGAATTTTTCATTACATCCTTCAGAACTTCTAGGAGGTAAGTAACTTATCATCTGCTTTTTACAGATGAGAAAACTGAGGCAAGAGAAGCAAAATATCTCTTCTAATTGAAAAAGCTAGGATTTCCAGGCCCTTCTGAATGAATGCAGAGGTGGTGTTCTTTATACTGTCCTAGGAGTCATTCTCACAAAGCTGAGCCTCAAAAGGCTATGAAGTGAAATTCAACTTTTATTTCATGATGTGTTATAGATGAACTTTTCTTTATAGTTACTTTTACTGATAAAGCAGAACACACAAATAAATCTGTTGGGAGCAGCTGAGACTCAAAGCTACCTGTTATGTCTGGCATGGCTGATGGAGGGGATTGTGCAAGGCCCTGGATGGGGAACTCGTGGACAGTGTCCTGCATTGCAGTGTAATTTTAGTAATTTCAATTCAGTATATCACTTCTTTTAGGTAGGAATTAGGGGCAAGCCATGTAGAGAGTAGTGTCCATAAAGGTACCATAGGAACTTCCCTGGTGGTCCAGTGGTTAAGAATCCTCCTGCCAATGCAGGGAACATGGATTCAATCCCTGGTCTGGGGAAACTCCGCATGCCACAGGGCAACTAAGCCTGCTTGCTGCAACTACTGAAGCCCAAGCACCCTAGAATCCAGGCTCCTCAAGAGAAGCCACCTCAATAAGAAGCCCACGCGTCACAATTAGAGAGTAGCCCCCACTCACTGCAACTAGAGAAAGTCCACGCAGCAACGGAGACCCAGCACAGCCAATAAATAAATAACTAGATATTTTAAAAAGAAGTACCATGGCATTAAGGTGCTAGGTTAATGTGGGGTGTATGGGAAATAGTTTGGAATGGGGATACATGAGATTAGGTGACTGAAGACTAAAATGAAAGGACAGATTGGGGCTTGATTTTTAAGGGTCTTGATTACCAGTCTAAGGGATTCGGGTGTTACCCGATAAGAGTAGGGCGCAGTTGGAGATGTTTAAGACAAAAAGTCATAAATAAGCTCTGAGTTCTATACTGCCTGGGCAGCAGAGTGGAGGATGGAGGGAAGCTAGAGGTATTGGAGACCGAAAGACCCATTGCACCTTGAATCTGATGGACTACCTTAGACCTGCCAAAGACCTGGATGAGAGTTTTCACAAGGTACATGAAAAAAGACAAAAATATATATTCAAAAGATGTTTTGGAAGTAGAATGGTGGGAGAGAGGGAGGCAGCCTCCTGATTTCTGTTTAGAGTTTGGGCATCATGTAGAAGGCTCTGGATAGCTCTGAGTTTCTAGACCAGAAATGACAATCAGATTTCCTCTAGAATGCTAAGAGATTCTGAGGTGGAGAGCTGGCTTAATGATCTTGCCACAGGCACAGGAAGGGCAGTGGCAACACACTTGCCAGGTATATGTCATCCTTTCCAGGCTAAATGAGTGGTTTGCTGTGGAGAAGGCCTTGATCTTTGAAGGAAATTCATAGTATTGCCTAATAATGATGTTTTATTGGTCATCTTCAGCATGAATGCTAAAAACCAGAAGTTCCAACAAGATAATGCAGAACCAACACATAACTATCTGCAAAGCTGAGTTAAAGATCAGTACCAGGAAATATCAAAAATATTAACCAAGTAAGAAAATATGTTACAAAGTTACCACCAAACCTTTTCGGGCAAGGTAAATGTAAATTACAATGTGCTATAAATATAAATGTTGGGAAGCTAAGAGCTGACTCTAAATCCTTCCAGATATTTTGAAAAATTGACCGTAAAAGACTCATGCATTCCTATTATACAGAGTGAAGTAAGTCAGAAAGAAAAACACCATATAGTATATTAACACATATATATGGAATTTAGAAAGATGGTAACGATGACCCTATATGCGAGACAGCGAAAGAGACACAGATGTAAAGAACAGACTTTTGGACTCTGTGGGAGAAGGTGAGGGTGGGATGATTTGAGAGAACAGCATTGAAACATGTATATTATCATATGTGAAATAGATCGCCAGTCCAGGTTCAATGCGTGAGACAGGGTGCTCAGGGCTGGAGCACTGGGATGAACCTGAGGGATGGGATGGGGAGGGAGGTGGGAGGGGGTTCAGGATGGGGAACACATGTACACCCATGGCCAATTCATGTGAATTTATGACAAAAACCACCACAATATTGTAAAGTAATTAGCCTCCAATTTAAAAAAAAAAAAAAGAGACTCATGCTATTGTTTTGCTCATCTTCTCTTTTTATTTATTTATTTATTTTTTTTTTTTTCATTTCTTTTTTTTTTTTTTTTTATTTTAGTTGGGGGCTAATTACTTTACAATATTGTAGTAGTTTTTGCCATACATCGACATGAATCAGCCATGGATTCACATGTGCTCCCCCTCCCAAACCCTCCTCCCACCTCCCTCCCCCTCCCATCCCTCAGTGTCATCCCAACGCTCCATCCCTGAGCATCCGTCCCATGCATAGAACATGGAATGGTGTTCTGCTTCACATATGACAATATACATGTTTCAATGTTATTGCTCATCTTCTCTTAATCTCGTGGGTAGGAGAGAGAGTCTTACCCCAAGGTTCCAGGGAGGACTGAATATGTGATACTGAACAGAACAGATGATACTGACAGCAGTTTACTGGTCCCATATACTCACAGCCTAGGGGAGGACACCACATACCATGCAGCGCCACATACAGGTTGCAGAGTGAAGCAGCAGGGGCTGTATGTAGGAGGTTGGCTTAGTAGTAACAAGAGGGTGGGATAACGTCTGGTTCCCACAGGAGGATTGTTTGAAAAATGCCACAGGCTTGCAGAAAGGTGAAACTCATTAGGTGGAGGACCATGTGGGGAGCAGCTGGTCTGGCTGCCAGGGGAACTAGCTGGATAGGAAGCCTTTTCCCCCAAGGGGAGGGAGGCATATCTGGCAAGAGCAGGAGAACTGAGTTAGAACTTGGCCTGTGAGGCTCAAAGAGATCAAGGCAGCACATGAAATTTTAGTGCTTACAATCCAAGATGTTAGCCACTGGCCACTTGTGGCTATTGAACACCTGAAATGTGACTGGACAACACTGAGATGTGCTGTAAGTATAAAATACACACTAGATTTTAAGTATTTATTACTAAAAAAGATAAAAAATATCTCATTAGCTTTTTTATTTATTACATGTTGAAATGGTAATATGTTGGATATATTTTTAGCCAAAACATAATATTGAAATTAATTTTACCTGTGTCTTTCTACTTTACAAAAAAGTGACTACTAAAAAACTTAAAATTACATATGTGGCTGGCATTTGTAGTTCACACTGTTTTGGTTGGACAGCGCTAGCGTACAAACTTCCTCTAGGAAACTAAGCAGCTTAAAATACCTTAGAATAATGGACTGGAATTTTTATAGTATGGAAAACTCCTGCTTTACTGATGGAGAGACTCATTATAGCTTTTTTCTCTAGTTACCACTCCTGAAACAGTCTGCCTAATAAATAGGTGCTCTTTTTTCTGTCTTAGACCAAATCTCACCCTTCATTGATTAACATTCTGAATTCACTTAGCTGAAGTTCAGAAAAAGAGGTGTTACTATTATTGGGCTGAGTTGTAGGGATGTTCTATACCACCACATCTGATCTATTTTTGAGTCCCTTGTAATGTTTGTGTTAGTCCCCAAATCAACAGCCGTCTCCTAAAACTAATTTATACAAGTTGAAAAAGCCACAATTGATCATTTTGTCCTCAAAATTGAAACCAGGAGGCCAAAAGCATATCACATTAAATAAAGCAGAGTTATGGCAATTGCACATACTCAAGAAAAAAAAAAAAGAAAAAAAGAAAATGTTATCTTTGGAGGCAAGAATTTGTGGTCCAGATAATATTTCTCTGGCTTTTAATTGAAATGCCCTATTAAATGCTAATTTTGCAGTTTGCTGCTGTGGCTATTGTGTCAGGAATGAAATATAGTCAAGGAATTTGGTTTCACTATAAACAAAGCAACAGCTTGCTCTCTGAGTGTTAGAAACAGCTAGTATGCATTAGCAGTAAGCCAGAAAAATCTCCTAAAGTAAGAACAGAGGGACGAAGTTTTTGGATATTGACTATTTATAGACCATCCTACTAAACTAAGGCTTCCACCCCAATATGACATCAACTTTTTGCCCAGAACAGTCCCCAGCTCAGGGAGAGCCGAGCTCTGCTCCTTTAAGTTTCTCAAAAGAAAAAGAAATACTCGTTTCAGTCTTACCAATAAATAATAATAATAATAGCCTCTAACTATTACTGAATTAGGCATTGGGCTAGGAATTACAGATATATCAACTAGGGCTTCCCCGATGGCTCAGTGGTAAAGAAGCTGCCTGCAATGCCAGAGACGCATGAGACTTAGATTTGATCCCTGGGTTAGGAAGATCCTGGAGGAGGGCATGGCAGCCCACTCCGGTATTCTTGCCAGGAAAATCCCATAGACAGAGGAGCCTGGCAGGCTGCAGTCCATGGGGTCGCAAAGAGTCGGACACAACTGAAGCAACAGAGCATGCACGTACAACGAGGCTTTACAGCAGATCTTCAGAGTTGATAAAGATTAGATCCTCATTTTGTAGATGAAGAAATGAAGCTCTGAGACATTGGTTTATCACTGAGAAATGCCTTGGCTGCAAATACTAGAACACCTGATACCTGATGGCTTATGCAAGTTGGAATTTACTAGGCCCATGCAACAAGGTATTGTGGGGAGGCCATCTAGGGTTGCTGCATTGGCTCAAAGACCCAGGCTCTTTGTATCTTTTCTCTCTGCCATTCAGAGTAAGTTGGCTTCTGACTTTGGAGTCCTCATTGCTGTGTGATTGCTAGATCTCTAGCAGGAAGAGGGGAGAAGGATAGAGAGATGAAGGACCCTGCCAGCTGAGACTACCCTTCTTATAATAATTAAAAAGTTTCCTCAGAATCATATCCAGCATCTCATTGGACAGAACATGTCTCATGGCTACTTCTATCTGCAAGAAAAGTCAAGGGCAGTATTTTTTGTCTGAACAATGAACTTAAAGCTGGATTCTTTAGCAAGAAGTAAGAAGAGACTAATGAGACAAGTAATTTAACACCTATCACTTTGGGGCTGGATTCGAGGGTTATCTGAGTCCAAAACCCATGCTCATGTCTTAAGTGTTTTGCAGGCTCCTAAGAACCCTACCACATTCCCACGCTTGACTGGCACAAGTAGGCACACAGGTTTTGTGACTTCAGGCACCATGTTGAAATCCCACCAGAGAAAGTTTAGTGTCCCACCTTCCTTATAATCTCCCTTGGATGATGATGAATGCAGCAACATTGGCTATATAATTTAGTTGTACAATATTAAGATAGTCTCTGTTTAGAGAATTTTTTTTTTTTAAAGGCAGGAATGCTAGGACTTCCTTGGCAGTCCACTGGTTAAGATTCTGCTTCCAGTGCAAGGGACACTGTTTCAATCCCTATTCGGAGAGCTAAGATCCCACATGCCATGCGATGTGGCCAAAAAAATTAAATAAATAGTCTTTAAAAAAAAAAAAAAGCAGGAATACTAAGTGATTTTTTTTTAAAGTTTGGAAACTTTCTACATGAAAAGATTTTTCTCTAGCTAGATAGAGAAAACAATTCCAAAGCTAACTTTTGTTCCTTATTTTGCCTAAGCTTTTACTAATATGTTTTCAGCCCCAAAGAGCTGCCTCAAATCCTTTGCCTTTGGGTGGCAAGTTACTGGAACTAAGCTTCACATTTTTGGTAAAATAGCATTTTCTTCTTAGGAGACATGGGATGCTATAGATAAAAACAAGAAGTATTTTAATAATTAGGAAACAAGTGGGTGATTATTGTGAGCCTGTGTATACAAACATGTAGACATGGGAGCTGTGGAAGAGAGATTTTTCAGAGATAGCAGTTGATGAGTTAGACCCTGAATTGCAGAACTCAGGCAGGAACAATAGAAATCACCATAAATACGACTTTCTTCTAAGACAGCAGCAGAATCCATTATAGGGAAACTCACGGATTAGTCAGACCTTCTGTGGCTGTCCCAGTTTTAAGTATCCTATCCTGTTGCAGATCAAATGCTTGATAGTGTGTCCTAATCAGTCGGTCATGTGTGAAATATGGCCCCTTAGCTGATGATTATTGGGACACTTTGGATTTAAAATGATCTGAAGCTTTTTAGGCTCAGTTTCTGTGAGGGATTCAAAGTTTGGCTATTCCCTCTTTTGTTCTTTACTCTTTTCCTTTTGTTGTAATAAGTTCCCAGGTGTAAAAGCTGCATTTTCAGGTCAAGGCAGTTCTGCAGTTCAGACCACAGACTTTGCTGTGGCCACAGTGCCAGGCAATCTTTTTGAATGGAGGATCTTCTTGGAGTTGCTAGTGATCAGCAAACTCACAAAATGTTTTCTCTGAAGTCATTGTACCTGGTTGCAGATATGTTGATCAAATGGGTGTAGTTATAGCTTCCCCCAGAAATAGAATAAATAAGAAAAACATAAATAAAAGCAAAAAATAAGCAAAAATAAATAATTATTTTAATTTAGAAGTTAACCTGATGAAATGTTTGAATTTTATCACATAAGAGCTCGAGAATGTACATTTATGGGCTGTGTGGCTATTAACTAGAGTATTACAACCACTATAGGAATTTGAGTATTAATTCATGCTCACAGGTCAACTGTATTCATTTGAGATTTGCTTCTGATTTCATTCAGACTATGGTATTTTATATTAAAAAATGCCCACATTATCTTCATATAGGGCATGGAAAATGCCATTTTATGATAAGCTAATAAAATTTTATTCCACAGTGGGTTTTTTGGTTTGTTTTGCTTCAGTTTTTTTTTCCCCTTTCCCTTCCACCCTGGCATTCAGGAACTTTGAGATTTTAACATGCATATTTTAAAAGGTACTACAGTAATTAAGTCAGGAACTTTGAGATTTTAACATGCATATTTTAAAAGGTACTACAGTAATTAAGGCTTTCTTTCCCATTGTCTGCTGAAAATTACAATGAACAAGACTAAAAAGAGCAGTTAATCAGTGCTATGTCTCATCTGCTGGCTCATCAGTACCAAATTTTCAGTCCAGCTAATAGCAATTTGGGATGTTTCTTTAAGTTGGAATATAACTGAGGGTTTCTGGAGACTCTTTCTCTAGTCAGAACCACACCATCTCAACACACCCTCATCCATAATCCAAGGGTGGGCTCAAATGGGACTAGACTGTGTGAAATGTTTTCATTTCCTATTGACTGGTTGTGTACTTCCCTTGTGTTAATCCCTTGTTAATGGACACTTTCTTTGAGCCAGCTGAGATCGGAGTTGTGTTGTCTTTGTGATTCTAGCAGATTTTATTACTTGGATATCTTTGTTTTCATTATTTTGAGATTTTGGGATTTTGTCTGTTTCATTGATATTGATTCTCTCAGTTAGAGATGGCCCGGTCTCCCACTGTTTCTGTTTGTGTTTGATCTACAAACAGTGGGAGGGAATCCGTAGGCTGCAAATGTTTTGGTTCTGTGTTTCAACTGGGAAAGGTAGGGTAAGAGCCATTAGCAGCTTTCTCAACAGAAAACAGATGAACGTGGCTTTATGCCTAGACGGAGGACTTATATTTTGTCATTTAAATGATCTCAGGTCATTGTTCTAGGGCGTTCATTTTAGAGGGCAGTGTGGAATTTTGTAGAGCCTTGACTTTCTGAGAAATCCAAACACAAATACATACAGTTCCTTTATTTATTTGCTCTGCCTCTTCCTAGCTATGACTTTGGGCAAGTCATTTTACTTCTCTGGGTCTCAGTTTCCTTATCTTAAAATGAAATTACTAGACTGGATGATCTTTAAATTCTTTCTCCCCTTGATTAATAGATGGAAAAGAAGTAACATTTCTTGATCTGCTACTTAATGCTCAGGTTATTTAAATATTTTGTTTCAATGATGTGTAGTTATTTTGCTTAGTAGCAGTCCAGTGTGTAAGTATCATTATCTTGCAGATAAAATAACTGAGTTAAAATGTAGGTACATGGTGTATCCTATAATCTATGCTGAGATAGTTCAGTTCAGTAGCTCAGTCTTGTCCGACTCTTTGCGACCCCATGAATTGCAGCACGCCAGGCCTCTCTGTCCATCACCAACTCCTGGAGTCTACCCAAACCCATGTCCATCTAGTCGGTGATACCATCCAACCATCTCATCCTCTGTCGTCCCCTTCTCCTCCTGCCCCCAATCCTACCCAGCATTAGGGTCTTTTCCAATGAGTCAACTCTTCGCATGAGATGGCCAAAGTATTGGAGTTTCAGCTTCAACATCAGTCCTTCCAATGAACACCCAGGATTGATCTCCTTTAGGATGGATTGATTGGATCTCCTTGCAGTCCAAGGGACTCTCAAGAGTCTTCTCCAACACCACAGTTCAAAAGCATCAGTTCTGCGGCTCTCAGCTTTCTTAACCGTCCAACTCTCACATCCATACATGACCACTGGAAAAACCATAGCCTTGACTAGACGGACTTTTGTTGGCAAAGTAATGTCTCTGCTTTTAAATATGCTATCTAGGTTGGCCATAACCTTCCTTCCAAGGAGTAAGCGTCTTTTAATTTCATGGCTGCAATCACCATCTGCAGTGATTTTGGAGCCCCCCAAAATAAAGTCTGACACTGTTTCCACTGTTTCCTCATCTATTTCCCATGAGGTGATGGGACCAGATGCCATGACCTTAGTTTTCTGAATGTTGAGCTTTAAGCCAACTTTTCCACTCTCCCCTTTCACTTTCATCAAGACGCTCTTTAGTTCTTCTTCACTTTCTGCCATAAGGGTGGTGTCATCTGCATATCTGAGGTTATTGATATTTCTCCCGGCAATCTTGCTTCCAGCTTGTGTTTCTTCCAGCCCAGCGTTTCTCATGATGTACTCTGCATATAAGTTAAATAAGCAGGGTGACAATATACAGCCTTGACGTACTCCTTTTCCTATTTGGAACCAGTCTGTTGTTCCATGTCCAGTTCTAACTGTTTCTTCCTGACCTGCATACAGGTTTCTCAAGAGACAGGTTAGGTGGTCTGGTATTCCCATCTCTTTCAGAATTTTCCACAGGTGATTGTGATCCACACAGTCAAAGGCTTTGGCATAGTCAATAAAGCAGAAATAGATGTTTTTCTGGAACTCTCTTGCTTTTTCGATGATCCACTGGATGTTGGCAATTTGATCTCTGGTTCCTCTGCCTTTTCTAAAACCAGCTTGAACATCTGGAAGTTCACGGTTCACGTTTTGCTGAAGCCTGGCTTGGAGAATTTTGAGCATTACTTTACTAGCATGTGAGATGAGTGCAATTGTGCGGTAGTTTGAGCATTCTTTGGCATTGCCTTTCTTTGGGATTGGAACGAAAACTGACCTTTTCCAGTCCTGTGGCCACTGCTGAGTTTTCCAAATTTGCTGGCATATCGAGTGCAGCACTTTCACAGCATCATCTTTCAGGATTTGAAATAGCTCAACTGGAATTCCATCACCTCCACTAGCTTTGTTCGTAATGATGCTTTCTAAGGCCCACTTGACTTCACATTCCAGGATGTCTGGCTCTAGGTGAGTGATCACACCATCATGATTATCTGGGTCGTGCAGATCTTTTTTGAACAGTTCTTCTGTGTATTCTTGCCATCTCTTCTTAATATCTTCTGCTTCTGTTAGATCCATACCATACCATTTCTGTCCTTTATCGAGCCCATTTTTGCATGAAATGTTCCTTTGGTATCTCTAATTTTCTTGAAGAGATCTCTAGTCTTTCCCAATCTGTTGTTTTCCTCTATTTCTTTGCACTGATCACTGAGGAAGGCTTTCTTATCTCTCCTTGCTATTCTTTGGAACTCTGCATTCAGATGGGAATATCTTTCCTTTTCTCCTTTGCTTTTCGCTTCTCTTCTCCTCCCATCTATCTGTAAGGCCTCCTCAGACAGCCATTTTGCTTTTTTGCATTTCTTTCCCATAGGGATTGTCTTGATCCCTGTCTCCTGTACAATGTCACGAACCTCTGTCCATAGTTCATCAGGCACTCTGTCTATCAGGTCTAGTCCCTTAAGTCTATTTGTCACTTCCACTGTATCTATGCTGAGATAGACTTCGCCCTATAACTGCTTAGGGCTTCCCTGGTGACTCAGTGGTAAAGAATCCACCTGCCAATGCAGGTGACACAGGAGATTCAGGTTTGATCCCTGAGTCGGAAAGATCCCCTGGAGAAAGAAACGGCAGCTCACTCCAGTATTCTTGCCAGGAGAATCCTATGGACAGAGGAGCCTGGTGTGCTACAGTCCCGGAGTCACAAAGAGTCAGACATAACTGAACACACACACATACAGTATAACTGCTTAATATGGATAAATGTACTTTCTCTCCCCATCAAGATTATAAGCTCCTAGAGAGAAGAGAAAACACCTGCTGAACACTTTCTTCAGGGCTTGGTTTCAAATAAAATGCCTGTTGAATTAGTTTCCTTAGTAGTTTATAGGTGAGGATAAGGGACCTCTTTGGCAGCATCCCAAGCAAATGGGGTCATGACATTGAAAATGCGCTAGCTCTGTGGGTGCAACCAGATTGACTTCATCTGGCAGCTACAAGACCCCTGATGCCCCCTCACTGGGAACTGTAGCTGTTTATCACCTTGTCATCCAACCAGTTGCCAGAAAGATGGCATTTTCTGCTCAGGATCCCTTTCCAGGCAACCTATTCTTTCACTGTTGTGCCTGTTAAGTAAGATTAAGAATTGGCTAAGAAAAGAAGTAAAGTTTTTAAAAATGCTTATTAAGTGCCAGCATTAGTAAGGATTTTTTTAAAAAAACTGAAACATGCTCACAAATGTACTTTATAATTGCACAATTAAAAAAGTAATCTCAATTGGCTAGAGGTTTTACAATAGCTGTAATAAAACTGCTATCTCAGAAGGAAGAATATTTTGATATATCCTTTGTTATCAGTGGCAGTCTGGACTGGATGTCACTGTCTGTGCCGAGGCAGGTCCTGGACCGGAGCCTTTTTTCCAGGGAGGTAGAGGAGATGGTGGGCAGATCCAGAGACAAGAGACTTTAGTAATTTGGATCCCTTTCAAAGTGATATGCTTTACATTTTTGATCAGTATGTTGAAAAGCTGAAGGATTAAAGTGGCAAGGTTGGGAAACACCAATTGCTGGTATCAACGATTCAGCTCTGTCCCCAATTTCGATTCCCACTCAGTAAAACAAAACCCCTGTAGTTAATGGAGCTCATTCTTCTTATAAGACAGTTTGGAAACCATCGTTTGGCCCTCGTAGCATGCCCTTTGGGGGTGGGTAATCATTTTAAACATCAGGCTATTTATCAAAGAATTCCTTCCAACCTGTTGCAATTATTCACTGCCTTCCATTTCTAGAGATACTTTAGATGATCATGAGCACCTTTTTGCTGAGCTTCCCTTTATCCAGTTCAGGGGCCCGGCCATTGGGGTTTTTTTTACCCTCCTGCCCCCAACTACCCTTGCATGGACCAACTTGTCAGGAGGCTTGAAGACTCTACCATGGGAATTCCTCAGATGATGGTGTCTCTATAGCAGTCATGGTGAGCCCACATCAGAATCCCTTCAGGAACTGAAAATAATCCCCAGTGCCTAGGCTGTACCGCATGCCAGTAACTCAGAATCTCTGGGCTTGAGACTTAGCAAGATTAGTTTTATATGCTCCTCTGGTGATTCCAGTGTGCAGCCAAGGTTGAAAACCAGGGCTTTGGAAGGACTATGTTTACAAAGCTCTTACTTAGAATTTGAAATATACTCATTTGGATATATTTACTTGGAATTTATGATATAAATTGACCATTGAATTTTGACCCTCAGAATTATCTGGGGGAATATGTTTTAAAAAATGTATTTCCACCCAGGCTTTTTCTTTATTAGAAATGAAGATTTCCAGCACTCACCCCAGTATATTTGCTTCAGTAGTGCTTGATAGGGGATGGAAATGTGCATTTTTAAACATGCTCCCATATGATTATGCTGTAGGTGGTAAGAAACCCAGCTTAAGATGCTGTCACAGAGATAATAGAAGAGTCACATGTAGTCCCTAACCTTGAGGAGAAAGACAGCAACATGTTGTAATAAGAACTGTGGGAGCCAGAGCTCAGGATCAAAGCATAGGGCTCCTAGCCCAAGAGAAGTAGTGTGATTCAGTAGAGTAGATTGCTTAACTCACCAAGCTTGAACTCTGTCCTTTTACCTAGGAAGGTGGCATGTGGACCAGCCACAGCCTTTCCAGAGGGTTAACCCCAGACCAGGGCAAGATCCATAAAACATGACTTAATCATTCCCTTACTAGTCACATTCTGGGCACCTTGGTGCTTGGTTTCTCCAGTCTCATCCCTTCTTTCCTATGTGGAGAATTCTGTCAATTCTTCAACGTTCAATTAAATAAGTCACCCTCTGGATCAAGGCTTTCCTGATCCTTCCAAAGACCAGTTGGTACATCCTGTTGGCTCTCATGGCAGTTCTTGCCTGCCTCTGGTTGTTTGTCTCACTGTGTCACACTATGTCTCACCATGGCCCCCAGGGCATGCAGTGCCTGTCAATCTCAGTATCACCAGCACTTCACCAGAGGCTGTCACACGGCAGGTGCTCAAGAAATCTTTGTTGAGTAGAGTCCTGAAAGCGGAAACAGGCAATCATTGGACCCCTCCACACAAATGGTAGTGAACATTCTGAGCAGTGGGAGTGAGATGAGAAGACAGTCCCCCAACCCAGTATAAATGTGCATAATCCTACCCCTACCTCTAAGAATGATGAGGAGCCATGGAGTGTGAGCATTCCCCTGTAAGGACCACTGCATACAGCATGCTGATGGATGTAGTTCCTCCAACACTCACAGTTCCAAGAATATGTGTGTAATAGGAATAGCACAACAAGGCTGCTTATTTAACTTACATGCGGAGTACATCATGAGAAATGCCAGGCTGGATGAAGCACAAGCTGGGATCAAGATTGCTGGGGGAAATACCAGTAACCTCAGATATGCAGATAACACCCTTAAGGCAGAAAGTGAAGAGGAACTGGAGAGCCTCTTAATAAAAGTGAAAGAGGAGAGTGAAAAGGCTGGCTTAAAACTCAACATTTGAAAAACAAAGATGATGGCATATGGTCCCATCACTTCATGGCAAATAGATGGGGAAACAGTGGAAACAATGAGAGACTTTATTTTCTTAGGCTCCAAAATCTCTGCAGATGGTGACTGCAGCCATGAAATTAAACGACACTTACTCCTTGGAAGAAAAGCTATGACAAACCTAGATAGCATATTAAAAAGTATAGACATTACTTTGCCAACAAAGGTCTGTATAGTCAAAGCTATGGTTTTTCCAGTAGTCATGTATAGATATGAGAGTTGGACCATAAAGAGAGCTGAGCACCAAAGAATTGATGCTTTTGAACTGTGATGTTGGAGGAGACTCTTGAGAGCCCCTTGGACTGCAAGGAGATCCAACCAGTCCATCCTAAAGGAGATCAGTCTTGAATATTTATTGGAAGGACTGATACTGAAGCTTCAATACTTTGGCCATCTGATGTGAAGAACTGACTCTGATGCTGGGAAAGATTGAAGGCAGGAGGACAAGGTGACGATAGAGGATGAGATGGTTGGATGGTATCACCGACTCGATGGACATGAGTTTGAGCAAGCTCCAGGAGCTGGTGATGGACAGGGAAGCCTGGTGTGCTGCAATCCATGGGATCGCAAAGATTCGGACACGACTGAGCAACTGAGCTGAACTGTGTGCCTGTCCTGTCTCTAAGCACTTATACTAGTAACTCATGGGCTCTACTTATCAGATGAGGAGACTGAGGCACAGAGTGCTTACTTAACTTGCCCAGGGGCACATAGCTTGAATCAGCAGAACTGTGATGCAAGTTGAGGTGACCTGACTCCAGAGTCTATGTTTATAACCAACACATTCTAGTGGTTCTCTCTAAATACTGAAAAGTGTTCATTTCATGACAGAAAGGGTCATCATTTGTGGGGGACTCAATGTTTTCATTTTATTACATTTTCATATCACCAGAAATCATTTACCCATTTGCTAGTGCCTCTGTGGCAGTGACTCTTCATCATCTTCAAGTATTTAATGGCTCCCCCAAATCTATATTAATTCACTAAGTTGAGATTTTCAGAATTCAACATTTTTGCTTACCTCTTCAACTGGTACATGAGAAAGAAAATTGACCATGCAGAATCCTTTCCAGTACTTTGTATGATTTTATAGAATAAATTATTTTAGTTATTTTAAGCTTAAATAATTTTAAGTGATAATTGCCTAATGCTCTCCACAGAGCTTGCTTTTTTACTCTTCATTGCTTTGAGGTATCCACTAAAAAGGATTTAAAATTATTGCTTAGAAGGCTCTTTCCCTCAACCAAGAGTAAAGGGCATTATATATCCAATAAGCTGTTAACTCACCTTTTCCATTTAACTTTTCAGAACAGTTACCTTGTGCTTAATACTTGCAAGCAGTTGAATAAAGAAAAAAAGCTTAGATATTGATGATTTTTAGGAATCAATGCAAGTGAGTTCAGGGAGAACTGGCAGGGGCACAGCCCAGCCGAAAAAAATTCTTTAGAAAGGCAGGTAAGTGTGCTGTCTCTGAAGCACCCTTGGCTGGCAGTGGGCTAGCGGCAGAGGTCGTGGAGGAGGCCTGCATGGGAGGCCTGTTACCAGAGCCTCCATCAAATAGCTGTCTCCTGCTGCCCCAAGCGGGCCTCTCTGCTTCCTCAGCAACCAAAGAACCAGAGATTTAGAACTTTTGCATTTGTTAGGAATTGTGTACCAACTCTGAGTCTTTTGTGATGATTTAAGGAAGGAAGAAGGGAGGGAGGAAGGAAAGAAGGAAGGGAAAAGAAGGGATTCAGAAAGGTAGAGAAATACATCACCCCTGAAAATAAGTCAGCTACACACACTCACAGATGGCAGAGAGAAATGGCAACTCTACTAAATTCTACATTTTATCTATAATGACTGAACTTCTAAACTTTGTCAACAATTAGGTAGAAATTTGCATTACTTGGTTTTCTTTTCCTTTTTAGCGTTAAAAGATAAGACATAATGGATTCTTGGTCTAGAAATTTTCTGGGGATGGGGTAGGAGGACAGGGATGGTCTGGGACTCCCTGGGAAGCACAATAAAACAAACATTGTCCAAGTGTTCTGAATTTGCCTCCTTGAAAGAGTTGAAACATTTCACATTTGATAGTGAGAGTAGCATTAGTGTTCTAAAAATTCTGGTGAAGAAACTCTGACTGCATTCCTCCAAGAATCCACTTAAATATATATGTATTCTCATAGTGTCAACAGGGGAATTTTGAAGGTAAATACAAAGATTACCTTCTGTTAAACTGACCTCACAGATTATGGATATTCTTTTGAGAGCAAGAAGGTTATTTACCTCTAATGTTCATTATCTTTAACTTCTTTTAAAAAAAAATTAAGGCTTTATAAAGAGCAGATTTAGGTTTACAGTAAAATTGAGAGGAAGAATCAAACTTTTCGTATATTCCCTGTATCCCCATTACACAGTGTACCCCATTACAAAGAAACATTGCCCTTTCTTTGACTTCTTTTATGAGAGAAAGAAAGATACCTCTATCTTGTTTAAGCCTCTGTTTGTTTTTTTGTTTGAGCTTTTTGATTCATGCTATTATATGTAGTTAAAGCTAAACTGAGAAGATATATTTGCTTTTTATACCTGTTTATGATTCTGTTTTCTATTAAGGTGCACAAATATGCTCTTTTTAGATGGGCAAAGCTGAGAAAGATTTTCTTAGAGACCTAGAGCTAAAAAACCTATTGATACACTGAAGTATATCTAATAGCTCCATTTTACACAAAATTGACAAACAGTAAAAACAAACTACAGCACATTTGGCTAAAGAAATAAGGCTTGAAAAGGCTAAATAAAAGAAATTTCTGAAAGTATGCATGATTTGACAGTTTTAAATTTCCCTTTCTTCCATCAGCAAGTCTCCAGAGAAAGAACCCATTCTGATACACTGATGCTTAGTAACAAACATGATAAAGCATCAGACTGACCTTCTACTTCTCAGCAATGGCTGGTGAAAGCATCAATCTTAACTATTTCATTATATTTTTTTGTAATCAATGCAACCCAGCTGCCATTTCCTCTTGCGCCAAGTGAATTGAAGCCCTCAACTGGTGCACATCACACTTTTAGATGTGTGAAAAACTGATACCTGTAACATAAATCACCATTCCTTTCTTTCCTGGGACCATGCACATGATTCAACATCCACATTAATGTTGTCAGGAGCATGCCAGCTCAGTGTTGGGAAAATAATCCAAAAACACCTCGCCCCAAAACAAGATGCCATTCTTCAAAACATCGTTAAAAAGAACTTTACACTTTCTTTAAGCAGGTGGATGTTTGGAGTAACAAACTGACTAGCTTCTAAGAATGAGCTTTTCAAAAGAAATCCAACACAATTGTCACAATTATTGTTTACATTTCTTTAGAAAGTCGATGAGCAAATAGGATAGTCTGCAGCAGAGAGTCCTGGGGTAGATCAGCAGGATCTGTGGGACCTAATTCACTTCTCTTGTAAGGCAAGGGGTATCTCATTCTGATCATGAGTAGGTGGCTCTAGGACTGAAACGAGAAGGGTGTTTTGAAGACTGCTGCCATTTTACTTGAATAATGTAGACTTGGGGTTAGATCTGGCAAAGAATTTAAAGAGAATAACCAGCAATTAGAATGTCTGATTTTTAATTTGTGCTTATCTTTTTCCAGAACACTTGTGGTGAATATATGGTACTTTTTTCACTGTTTTCCTTTCCTACTCCTGGAAAACATTGATGATTCTTTGCCCTCCTGCTTACTGAGTTCAAATTTAATTTGAAGCTCCTTCTCAGCTCAACACCTAAGCAGCTCCTACCAATCCATTGGCTGTGCCATAAAAATGACTGTTGGTTCCCTGCTCTGGATGCTTGAAAGTTTGGTCAAAGTTATATATTTTATCTAATGCAGTTGGATGGGAACCATGACCTTCCTGTTGCATTCGAGTTGGCTGAAGTTTCCAGTCATCTAGGTTTAAAACATGTTCAGGGTTTCTCCTCTCTGGTTTCTAGTTTCAGTGTCTTTCAAGTAAAGTATTGATAAAAACATTGTAGACACCTATAAATCAACCTAAATTCAGAATTCCTTTTTATTTTTGTAATATTCTTCTTCAATTTAACTTTACTTTGCCCACACCTAGTATATCTGCAATATTTTTTTTAGAACTCAACTTTATCAAGTTTTACTAAGGCATTCAATCTGGTTCTCATAGTAATAACTTTCTTTGTTAGATCACATTTCATCTACTTATGTAATATTTAATTAAATTGCATAATTAAAATAACCTGATCTAAACAGGTTTGGGAACAGTCTTAACTGAATCTTAGAAGGCATTCAACAAACCAGTGGGAGCAGAATGCACAAGTACATGTAGTGGTGATAAGCATCAGCTTTTCCTGAGCCTTGGTCAGTAGCTCCTACAGATGCAGAGAATGATGTTGGTTAATCCTCTGAGTCACTAAAATAGAGGTCAGTTAGAGACTGCACTGTCAAACAGAAGCCCCAGCTCTCAATATAGAAGACACTACAGCATGTTTCCCTTTGTGTGTGCTTTCTTTAAAAAAAAGGAGCCAATTTGCTATATGGCTCAGGAAACTCAAACAGGGGCTCTGTATAAACCTAGAAGGGTGGGATGGGGAGGGAGATGGGAGGGAGGTTCAAAAGGGAGGGGGTATATGTATACCTATGGCTGATTCATGTTGAGGTTTGACAGTTCAGTTCAGTCGCTCAGTCATGTCCGACTCTTTGCGACCCCATGAATCACAGCACGCCAGACCTCCCTGTCCATCACCAGCTCCCGGAGTCTACCCAAGCTCATGTCCCTCGAGTCGGTGATGCCATCCAGTCATCTCATCCTCTGTCGTCCCCTTATCCTCCTGCCCCCAATCCTTCCCAGCATTAGGGTCTTTTCCAATGAGTCAACTCCTTGCATGAGGTGGCCAAAGTATTGGAGTTTCAGCTTCAACATCAGTCCTTCCAATGAACACCCAGGACTGATCTCCTTTAGTATGGACTGGTTGGATCTCCTTGCAGTCCAAGGGACTCTCAAGAGTCTTCTCCAACACCACAGTTCAAAAGCATCAATTTTTCAGCATTCAGCTTTCTTCACAGTCCAACTCTCACATCCATACATGACTACTGGAAAAATCATAGCCTTGACTAGACGGACCTTTGTTGGCAAAGTAATGTCTCTGCTTTTAAATATGCTATCTAGGTTGGCCATAACCTTCCTTCCAAGGAGTAAGCGTCTTTTAATTTCATGGCTGCAATCACCATCTGCAGTGATTTTGGAGCCCCCCAAAATAAAGTCTGACACTGTTTCCACTGTTTCCCCATCTATTTCCCATGAAGTGATGGGACCAGATGCCATGACCTTAGTTTTCTGAATGTTGAGCTTTAAGCCAACTTTTTCCCTCTCCTCTTTCACTTTCATCAAGAGGCTCTTTAGTTCTTCACTGTCTGCCATAAGGGTGGTGTTATCTGCATATCTGAGATTATTTATATTTCTCCCAGCAATCTTGATTCCAGCTTGTGCTTCATCCAGCCCAGCGTTTCTCATGATATACTCTGCATATAAGTTAAATAAGCAGGGTGTCAATATACAGCCTCGACATACTCCTTTTCCTATTTGGAACCAGTCTGTTGTTCTGTGTCCAGTTCTAACTGTTGCTTCTTGACCTGCATACAGGTTTCTCAAGAGACAAGTCAGGTGGTCTGGTATTCCCATCTCTTTCAGAATTTTCCACAGTTTATTGTGATACACACAGTCAAAGGCTTTGGCATAATCAATATAGCAGAAATATATGTTTTTCTGGAACTCTCATGCTTTTTCGATGATCCAGCGGATGTTGGCAATTTGATCTCTGGTTCCTCTGCCTTTTCTAAAACCAGCTTTAACATCTGGAATTTCACGGTTCACATATTGCTGAAGCCTGGCTTGGAGAATTTTGAGCATTACTTTACTAGCGTGCGAGATGAGTGCAATTGTGCAGTAGTTTGATCATTCTTTGGCATTGCCTTTCTTTGGGATTGGAATGAAAACTGACCTTTTCCAGTCCTGTGGCCACTGCTGAGTTTTCCAAATTTGCTGGCATATGAGGTTTGACAGAAAACAACAAAATTCTGTGAAGCAATTATTCTTCAATTAAAAAATAAATTAATTAAAAAAGGAACCAACTAGCTTTAATATCCTCATTACTTATTTCTTGGGGGATTGGGAGGAAATAATTCTTAATGGGATGTTTTCTTTTTTTTAAAACAAAAATACTGGAGAATCATACAATGCTGCCAGCACTGGACACAAGTCTGTTCATGCCTTTGCAGCTGACCCTGTGATGGCGGAACCTTTCACTTAACCTTTACTGTTTATTATGACTCCCACATGATGGCCAAAATAAAGGATCACACCGTCTTTCTCTGGGATGACTTCCACTGTTGAATTACCACTGCTGAATGCACTTTCCTCCTGAACTCTGCTTTCCTTTCTTGACTGTGGTCATCATCATGTCTCCTGTACCAGAAGGAGGAATCTGTTCATCTGTCCCTCGATCCACTTCACAGAGATAGTATACAGAATTCTGGCTCCTGTGCTGTTAGCACAGTTGATCATGGCTCCTACCAGAAGACCCCAGGAAATGCAGGATTTTGCACAGGAGGAACCACCACATCCTTGTTTCTACATCTTGAACATGATAAAAAGCCACATTGCTTTTTTTTCATTGTGGTAAACTATATGTAACAACATTTACTCTTTTAAACCTTCTTGGGTGTGTAATTCAGTGGCATTGAATTCAGTCTCATGTTGTGCAGTCATCATCACTATTTTCAGAACTTTATTTTTTATGACTACTAACAAACTGTACCCATTAAACATGAATGTTTCCCCATTCCCCTCCCCTCAGCGACTGGCAGCCACCAAGTTACTTTCTGTCTCTATGCAGTTGACTATTCTAGATGTTAATACTTCATATAGATGAAATCTACAATATCCATACTTCAGTGCCTGGTTTATTCCATGTAGCATGATGTCTTCAAGGTTCATCCATGTTGTCTCATTGCTTTTTTTAAAAAAACATTTTATTTCATATTGGAGTATAGTTGATTAACAATACTGTGTTAGTTTCAGGTGTACAGCAAAGTGATTCAGTTATGCATATGCATGTATCTATTCTTTTTCAAATTCTTTTCCCATTTAGGTTGTTACATAATGCTGAGCAGAGTTTCCTGTGCTATATAATAAGTCTTTGTTGGTTACCCATTTAAACTATAGTAGTGTAAGTACGTCAATGGTTTTCTTACTCAGACCACACCATCATAGCCTAGAGTCTCTAAACCCCATTGTACAGTAATGAAGACCGTTTTGAGGTTGCCTTTCTTCCCCTAATCTCCTGCAAAGTGATGATCACCTGCCCTCCCCCAAAGTGTGAATGCCACCTTTGGGCCTTTTATGGAGACCACCCAGAGTCCCCCAGACTTGGTTGCTGGGCTCTATTCGTCCTTTCCAATGTTCTAGGATTTTCAAATGCCTGCTAAATCTTCTGCAACAATCAATTCAAATACACAAGTTTGGCTATTCAAATTACTTTTTCCAAAAGTACTTTAAAATGCATTAAGTTATTAATTGCCTGCTGGCACTTTAATCAAATGGGAAAATTGACATAGCCAGAGGCATGTATTTTTGTGGAAAGAAAATTTATTTAAGAAGAAACAGCAGCTCTTACTGCTTAATTTAAACTGAGAAAACTGTGGAAAATCAACTGCTATGGAAAATTAATAAAACATTTCCAGCTGCAAACAGTGACTAATTGTACAAGATGAAGACTGCCCAGAATTAATAACTTTCAGTCTTCTGTGTGAAGAACCCCCCACCACTTCAATTTACTGGGAGATTAAATTACTTCTAAGTTTGCCATATTAAAACAGAACATGAATAAAACGTTAGTGAACGCACATCTATTATTTACTGTCTGTGATATGGATATAATTATTTCCAAACAACTACAATGTGACGTGACCAGTAATATTTAAATGACTCTTTTAGCAAAAGAATCTACTGCAACATTTTTTCCCCAAAGGGGAAAAATATCCTTCTCTTATTTCTAAAGTAATAAAACAATGCCTAGTGGATTTCTACAGAGGGTATATCCCTGCCCTAGTGGACTGACTTGTGCTCAGTGTCCGAGTTTATATGTTTCCCTATTTGTGTCAGATAGTACTTTGGGGGAGTATGTGCAGCAGAAAATCTCAGCAACTCATTTATGAGTTCTGATCTTAAATGGACGCTGAGCTAGAGTATACAAATGAAGATGCTTCAAGGCTTCCCCTGGTGCCTGGTGAGACCATGAGCACATGAGTCTAATAGATTCCTTTATAGGAGAAGAAGGAAGGCCAGAATGATTTCCTGAGACAAGGGGTTTCATTCAAAAGGGACATACATTAGCATAGGCCCTGTCAACATCATGGGCACATCCTCCAAGTTTGATCATGATATCACATCACCTTGTAGGCTTTGATTTCCTCAGCAATAAAATGAGGATGAAATAACATAAACCAATGTTGTCCCTTTTCTCACTCTTTTGCCAGGACTGGATTAATTTTCCTGCCCCAAAAGGCCACCAGGAGGGTCTGTCAGTTTTCCTAGTGTATCTAAACTCAGATCCTGTTAAACAAGATACAGCAAAAAGATGCCATTCAATGACTAGGAGAGATTTAAAGTGAGACGGAGAAAGAAAAATTCAGAAAACTAAGAACTCTATTTTTATGAAGTGACAGGATATTTTAGGGGTTGTTTAACTTTTTGGTTTGTTTTTAAAATTTTAGAGATTAGCAAATAAATCGAGAGGGAATGAGACAGTTGGACATGTGCATTGAGGAGATGTCTCAAAGATGGAAATTTTCATGTTGAGTTTGACAGAAAACAACAAAATTCTGTAAACCAATTATCCTTCAATTAAAAAATAAATGATTTTTTAAAAAAGATGGAGATTTTCTCAGTGGAGAGGGCCTGCCACCCTTGGCAGCTTATCCTTTAATGCTCACACAGAGGGTACATTCATCCTCTTGCTATTTGATATTGCTGGCAGGAAGGTCTGAGTATTGGCCTGGAGAGAATAAAGGCAGGTTCTTTAGAAATGCAGAGGCTTAACCTGAAGCATAACTGGCTTGGGGTTTACCACAGAAGTTATCTGGACATATCATTTGATTTCCAGGTTTTAAATGTAATTCTAAACAAGATCTGGCTGCATAGCCCTCTGCTGTATGACTCAGAGAAACTTTATCTGCCACCAGATGCCATTCAGGCTTAATTCTGCAGCAGTGAATTGTATAAATTGGGACATTCTTTGAGGCCCTGGAGCATTATGGCTCTCAGAGGAGGAGAGATGAGGCCTGCTTCCTCCTCCCTGTTGCTCAGGCAAGACACTTTTTTAGGTTGTCTCTCTCTATTTGGGTTCATCTTGGTTTTCCTATTTTAGAAACACTTAAGACTTGTGATAGCAGGTTGAGCTTTATCTACAGGCAAAGTGTCCAAATGCAGATACCACTGGATCAGAGAAGTCCTGGGCAAGGTTCCTTGACCTGGCAAAGCTTACTCTCCCTGCTGGCAAATATTCCCCGGAGAGGCGCTGAATTGATTTGCACTTTTTCCAGTGACTGCTCTCCAGCAGGAGGTGAAAGGGTAGACCTCCAGATCCTGAATGGGAGCAGCACTAGGACAGGAACCAGACAGGGAGAACAGGACACAGGATACAAATCAGCCTGCCCGGCCCTGGGTGGACTCTGCCTTTTGAGAAGTGGCAGACTGACCTGCCCTCTTGCTTTCACACATCATTTCATGTATGGAGTTTGCCCCAATCTTGAATGAAAAAAGGATGTTTGAAAAACATAAATTTGCCCTCAACAGCTGTCTATATTCAGTATCTCCAGCTTGCCTCCTTTTCCTTGAACTCACTACAGTCAGACTCTCATCCCTGCTACTCCTTCAGAACTGCCTTTGCCCACGTCATCCTGACCTTTACCTTGCTGAATCCAGTGCACACTCCTCGTCCTCAGTTTATTTGACTCTGAGGAACATCCGGTCCAGTTGATCTTTTCTCCTTAATACTTCCATTCTTCAAAATTCGGATACAAAAAGAAACATCAGATGGGCATGCACACACAAGAAGACCTTGTAAATGCACAAGGAGGTGGTCATCCGCAAGCCAAGGAGAGAGGCCTGAGAAGAAACCAAACCTGCAACACCTTGATCTTGGACTTCCTGCTCTAGGAGAACTAGGAGAAAATACATTTCTGTTGTTTAAGGCATTCAGTCTATGGTGTTTTGTTAAGGCAGCCCTAACAAACTAATACACTTGTGAAGATGCCAACCACTGATAAATCAAGCGTTAATCAGTTAGTCTTTGAAAATTATACTCAGACAAAAAATAGAAGGCAGAGACTTTGGCCTCACAAAGCTTGTCATGCGTTGCCTGTGCAGAGGTTCTTGCTTGCATGTTAGGGGTGATTCTCCACTTCCCTCTCTAGCCCCAGCTGCCATCCCATGATGCTCTGCTTGGTGCTCAGAGATGCTGAACTGGGGGATTGCATCACCTAGGTTCTCTTGCTCTTAGGCTTCCAACTGGGCTTGGTCAATGGAAATTAATAGCAGGGGATTGGAGGTGGAAAAAAGAGCTAAATTAGTTATTGTTGCCCCTCTTCTTAAGGGCCAGTTTGTGTCAAAGCCTGGGCTTCTTCCCAGAGAGAACTCTCTCTAGGTTTGTCGTCTGCATCCCCTCCCCTTGTTTCTGTAGGCCTACAGTGGTCGTGGCTTCTTGTCACTCCTCATCCACAGATGCTCTCTCCTCTTGTCGATTCTCTTAACCCCCTAGCCACACCTCTATAAAGGATCCTAAGTTTACTAAGCTCTCTTTGATTAGACCTTTCTGAGTGTGCTATTTGTTTCCCATGAGAACTCTGACTGATACAGAGAGATAGAATAGTATGGTGAGAAAAACCATCACTGGTTAGACAGTCCAGGATTTTTTTTTCAATTGAAGTATAGTTGATGTACAATATTATATGTTACAGATATACAATATAGTGGTTCACAATTTTTAAAAGTTTTATTCCATTTATAGTTATTATAAAATACTGGCTATTCCTTGTGTTGTACAATATGCCCTTGAGGCTGGTTTTATATGTATCAGTTTGTATCTCTTAATTCCCTACCCATTTATTGCCCTTCCCACCTTCCCTCTCCCCATTGGTAACCATTAGTCCCCATTAGTAACCATTAATTAGTTCTCTAGATCTGTAAGTCTGTTTCTTTTTTGTTATATTCACTACTTTACTATATTTTTTTAGAATTTATGTATAAATGATAGCATACAGTATGTCTTTTTCTGACTTTTTTCACTTAGCATAACATCTACCAAATCCACTCATGTTGTTGCAAATGGCAAAATTTCATTCTCTTTTATGGCTGAGTAGATTTACATTGTATACATACACACACACACACACACACACATATACAATATGTATATATATACATATACATACAGGAGGAGTAAATGACAACCTGCTCCAGTATTCTTGCCTGGAGAACCCCATGAACAGAGGAGCCTGGTGGGCTATAATCCATAGGGTTGCAAAGAGTCAGACACAATTGAAGCAACTTAACACACACACGTGTGTGTGTGTGTGTGTGTGTGTGTGTGTGTGTGTGTGTGTGTGTAGGTATTACTTGGTGGCTTCCCTGGTGGCTCAGATGGTAAAGAATCTGCCTGCAATGCTGAAGTCCTAGGTTTGACCCTTGGGTCAAGAAGATCCCTTGGAGAGGGAATGGCTACCCACTCCAGTATTCTTGGAGCTTCCCTGGTGGCTCAGGTGGTAAAGAATCTGCCTACAATGCTGGAGATCCAGGTTTGATCCCTGAGTTGGGAACATCTCCTGGAGAAGAGAGTGGCTACCCACTCCAGTATTCTTGCCTGGAGAATTCCATGGACAGAGGAGCCTGGTGGGCTATAGTCCATGGGGTTGCAAAGAGTTAGACATGACTGAGCGACTGACATTTTCACCACTATATATATATATATACTGAGCAACTAACATACACACACACACACACACACACACACACATATACATACATACACCATATTTTTATCCGTTCATCTGTTAATGGATCCTTGGCTTGCTTCCATATCTTGACAACTGTAAATAATGCTGAGTCATATGGTCAGACAGCCCTGAATTTGAATACCAGCCTATCAATAAACAGTGGCACTATTCTGTGCGTACTTTTTGTCTCTCAGATCCTCAGTTTCCCCTGAGCATTATAAAGTATGCATAACAACACTTTTCTTACAGGGTTACTGAAAAGATGAAATAAGATAATATACAGTCTTTGGCAAGCAGTAGGTGATCAACAGTGGTATTACAGAAGTAGATGAAGTAGTTGGTTTTAGTTTATAGGACATTCTTACAAATACTAATCTTAAGCCTCAAGAAATTACTTTCTCATGAGAAAGTTTCAGGTGCTACAGCAATTTCAAAGAAGAGATCAAGGCCCTGACAGGTTCCCTGTGCTGGGCGGAACTGATGGTTCCAGCCTATGGGAGACACACCCCTTCTCCTAGTTATCCAGTGCAACACTAAATAGATGGTATTTTGAAGGGATTTTGCAGATGTAATTAAGGTTCCATATCAGTGGACCTTAAGATAGAGAGCCTACTTAATCATAGGAGTACTTTAGAAGCAGAGATTTTTCTCAGGCTGATCATAGAAGGGGAAGGCAGAGGAACACACCCTGGCTGACCTGGCAGAAAGAGAAACATCCAAGTTGTGAACTGCCTGCAGGGGCCACATGGCAAAGAACTGTGGGCAGCCTCTGGGAGCTGAAAGAGGTCCCCAGCCAACTGATAGCAGGAAAATAGAAAAACAAAGATCTCAGTCCTACAACCATAGGAAGTGGATTCTGTCCTCAAAAAGACTTCAGGCCCCAGATGAGAACTGTGGCCTCGGCTGACACTTTGATTAGAGTCCAGTGGATTCTGCCCTCCAGAAACTATGAGAAATAAATTTGTGTTCTTTTAAATCACCAAGTTGGTGGTCATTTGTTTCACAGCAATAAAAAACTCATTCCCAACCTCTATGTCAGCAGGTTCCTTTTCTGATTATGAAGAAAATGCTTGCTGGTCCTAGCTAGTCACTGCATCGCTCTGTGTCTTGGCTTTCCCATCAGCAAATGCACATATTTCCCTACACTTCCAGCTCACTTATCTTGAATGTTCACCCTCCAGGAACAAGATTTCAAACAACATTAAGTAATAACAACCACACATCAAGCTTCTGCCCGTGATGGGAAACAAAATCATCTGTGCAGCTATTGGCCAAAGGGATAAACAAGTGAGGAGAAACAACACACAAGAATAGTTTCTGATTTCAGGTGATATTTTTGTAGGCTCACTTAATTTCAAAAATGGTAATAGAAGCCTTTGGAAAACTCCACAGTTCAAGATAGGAAAAGGAAGGCTTACCAAAAGGTGAACACTTCAGTTCCTTTCTGCACATTGTTTCTTTAGGCTACTAAGCTTTCTCTTTCTCAGGGGGGCCATAGTGCAAACAACTAAAATCTTAAAGAAACAATCAAGTAAAATCAAGCATGTAAGAAACTTTGTTTATGTAGTAGAGATAGGCTAGAAAAGAAAAATGGAATTTAATTAACTGTCTTGGTTAAGCAGAGCAGATATTAGCCTTAAGAATCAAACCTACTGTTTAAGGAACTCTCTGAAGTGTGTATTTATAAGAGATTATCAGCTATAAGGGAAGAGTCTTACTTTGGTGGCACATGTCAATCCACCTCATTATCTATTTCACATATTTGATTTTCCTTTTTTTCTCCCATTATTTGAAAATGTGTGCTTTAGGTAGATCTTCATGATTTGGATAGATTTAAAAACATTTTTTATGAGCATATAAGGGAGCCTAAATTCTTTTTTGAATTCTTATTGTTTCTCTGTTCTCTGGGATAATATGCAGAATTGAGTTTTGCAATATAGTGCTAAGGTCTTTGTTTTATTATGGAGCTAATTATTACCATGGGTCATTATAAGATAAGAAGCCACAAATACATTAGTAATGGCAGAGATCTAAGCAGCTAATATAGCGTACATGCTTGGATAAGGATATATTCTTGCAAAGATATCTTTACATTTCAGTAATTAAGTGTGTCATAGTAATTGCATGGGCCTTTCATAAAATCCTTGCAAAACACATACACACACACACACACCAAGAACTTTTCCTCTTGATATCAGATTAGAACTGATTGCATAATTACATTACCTGGATAATTAAATACGAATCTAGTAGCTTCAGAACGGTACAATGTTGTGGTTTCATTTTCTAATAGAATTACCCTGCCTTTGGTATAGAATCCTTGCTAAGCAATGGAGATCCAATTACTTAGTGACATGACATCAACTCCTCAGAGACCTTTCCTCAGAGAAAAGGCTCAGGTTAAAAATTATTCAGGGAGCTTCTTTCTTGTTCCATTAGTGGGATCTAAATCATAGGAATTAGAGATGTGAGAGATCTATTAGGCTTTTTCTCTCTTATCCAAGGAGCAAGGGAAGTGTTCATCAAACATTGTTCTTCTAGGTTTGCTAAGGTCCAATTTAGATTAAAAAAAGAACACTGTTGGGATGAGTCACTCCTCCAGCCCCTGAAAGACACATCTTTTCTGTCACCTCACAGATTCTTTAATGATAATCTGAAGATACATTTACTTGCCAAGATTAGGGTGATAAAATGGCGGTATTTCTGACAGAATAATTACTTCATATCAAAAATAATTTTAGGCAGAATTAAACAGGAATATCCTCATGTGAAGGATACCTTCAAGTAACTGAAAATAATTCTGTTGGATTTGACAGACTTCGTTGTTTGGTTTGATAATAGACCTTGAAGCCATGTTTGTAGGTCAGAGCCCAGTTCTTTTCATAGTTGTTTAAACTTATATCAGCTTCAGCTCTCTGAATGTTTTTCAGTCAGGTATGCAAAGAAACATCATCATCACCTCTACCAGTGGGAATGACTGGGTAGAGCGTGTTTTCCATGTTTGCTGTCTGTGTCAGTTGTATTTTAGGTCCTGCATCTGTGGCCATCTGGAGATCAGCTTGGAAGTCCTGCTGACCTTGATCAGGCTGGCTTCTCTGTTGGGTGTTAGGCTTGCTGTCAATTGGTCTAGGCTATGTGACTGGAGGGACAGCATCAGGCGAGCCTCAGCTTGTCCCCTGGTAATGGCAGAAGTTCAAGGGAGAGCAAAACCAGTGCGTGAGCCCATATCAAACCTCTGCTTGCAGCCTATCTTTTAACATTGCCTTTAACATATAAAGATGTAAATCAAATCTCTAACAATTATATAGTGGAAGTGAGAAATAGATTTAAGGGACTAGATCTGATAGACAGAGTGCCTGATGAACTATGGATAGAGGTTTGTGACATGGTACAGGAGACAGGGAGCAAGACCATCCCCAAGAAAAAGAAATGCAAAAAAGCAAAATGACTGTCTGAGGAGGCCTTACAAATAGCTATGAAAAGAAGAGAAGCAAAAAGCAAAGGAGAAAAGGAAAGATATACCCATTTGAATGCAGAGTTCCAAAGAATAGCAAGGAGAGATAAGAAAGCCTTCCTCAGTGATCACTGCAAAGAAATAGAGGAAAACAATAGAATACGAAAGACTAGAGATCTCTTCAAGAACATTAGAGATACCAAGGGAACATTTCATGCAAAGATGGGCTCAATAAAGGACTGAAATGGTATGGACCTAACAGAAGCAGAAGATATTAAGAAGAGGTGGCAAGAATACACAGAAGACCTGTACAAAAAAGATCTTCAAGACCCAGATAATCACGATGGTGTGACCACTCACCTAGAGCCAGACATCCTGGAATGTGAAGTCAAGTGGGCCTTAGAAAGCATCACTACGAACAAAGTTAGTGGAGGTGATGGAATTCCAGTTGAGCTATTTCAAATCCTAAAAGATGATGCTGTAAAAGTGCTGCACTCGATATGCCAGCAAATTTGGAAAACTCAGCAGTGGCCACAGGACTGGAAAAGGTCAGTTTTCATTCCAATCCCAAAGAAGGGCAATGCCAAAGAATGCTCAAACTACCACACAATAGCCCTCATCTCACACGCTAGTAAAGTAATGCTCAAAATTCTCCAAGCCAGGCTTCAACAGTACATGAACCGTGAACTTCCAGCTGGTTTTAGAAAAGGCAGAGGAACCAGAGATCAAATTGCCAACATCCGCTGAATCGTCGAATAAACACTAGAGTTCCAGAAAAACATCTATTTCTGCTTTATTGACTATGCCAAAGCCTTTGACTGTGTGGATCAAAATAAAGTGTGGAAAATTCTTCACGAGATGGGAATATCAGACCACCTGACCTGCCTCTTGAGAAACCTGTATGCAGGTCAGGAAGCAACAGTTAGAACTGGACATGGAACAACAGACTGGTTCCAAATAGGAAAAGGAGTACATCAAGGCTGTATATTGTCACCCTGCTTATTTAACTTATATGCAGAGTACATCATGAGAAATGCTGGGCTGGATGAAGCACAAACTGGAATCAAGATTGCTGGGAGAAATATAAATAATCTCAGATATGCAGATGACACCACCCTTATGGCAGAAAGTGAAGAAGAACTAAAGAGCCTCTTGATGAAAGTGAAAGAGGAGAGTGAAAAAGTTGGCTTAACCTCAACATTCAGAAAACAAAGATCATGGCATCTCCCATCACTTTATGGCAAATAGATGGAGAAACAGTGGAAACAGTGTTAGACTTTATTTTGGGGGGCTCCAAAATCACTGTAGATGGTGATTGCAGCCATGAAATTAAAAGACGCTTGCTCCTTGGGTGAAAAGTTATGACCAACCTAGACAGCCTATTAAAAAACAGAGACATTACTTTGCCAACAAAGGTCTGTCTAGTCAAGGCTATGGTTTTTTCCAGTAGTCATCCATGGATGTGAGAGTTGGACTACAAAGAAAGCTGAGCACTGAAGAATTGATACTTTTGAACTGTGATGTTGGAGAAGACTCTTGAGAGTCCATTGGACTGCAAGGACATCCAACCAGTCAATCCTAAAGGAAATCATCCCTGAATATTCATTGGAAGGACTGATGTTGAAGCTGAAACTCCAATACTTTGGCCACCTGATGCAAAGAGCTGACTCATTGGAAAAGACCCTGATGCTGGGAAAGATTGAAGGCAGGAGGAGAAGGGGATGACAGGATGAGATGGTTGGATGGCATCACTGACTCAATGGACATGAGTTTGAGTAAACTCCGGGAGTTGGTGATGGATAGGGAAGCCTGGCATGCTGCAGTTAATGGGGTCACAGAGTCAGACACAACTGAGCGACTGAATTGTACTGTACTGAACATAGGAAGATACGTGGTGAGCTCAGTGTCAGCCACAGGGTGCTCTGTGTGTGTGTTCCAGACTTTCCTTTCCTTCACTGTCTCCTGGAGTTTGCTCAAATTCATGTCCCTTGAGTTGGTGATACTCTCTAACCATCTCATTCCTCTGCCACTCTTTTCTCCTTTTGTCTTTGATTTTTCCCAGCATCAGAGTCTTTTCCAATGAGTTGGCTTTTGGTAGCACAGGGTGCTACCATCAGGCTATTCTGCCCATGGAGGAAGGCAAAGGTACATGACAAAGGGCATGGATACAGGGAGGAATTAAAAATTGGGGCCATCATTGCTATTTACCACACAGTTCCATCAGCAACTATGAGATTGCTCTTTTATTTAATCTGGAAAAGATCTCTTTATTATTAAACTGTATCTTAGATGACCTTCAGTCCTGGTGTAAGTTTTAAAATGAGCCATTAAATGGGACATTGTCGAAAAACAGATGTAGTGTCTTCATTATCTTTGAGTCCTTTGGTCATTATTGAAATTGCTAATTAGATATATGAGATGAATGGATAGCATCACCGATTCATTGGTCATGAACTTGGGCAAACTCCAGGAGATGGTGAAGGACAGAGAAGCCTGATGTGCTGCAGTCCGTGGGGTCACCAAGAGTTGGACACAACTTGGCAACTGAACAGCAACAATTAGAAAGATAATCTTGCCTGCAACTGATGTGAAAGTCTCTCAGTCGTGTCCGACTCTTTGCAACCCCATGGACTTATACAGTTCACAGAATTCTCCAGGCCAGAATACTGGAGTGGGTAGCTGTTCCCTTCTCCGGTGGATTTTCCCAACCCAGGGACCGAACCCAGGTCTCCCGCATTGCAGGGAGATTCTTTACCAGCTGAGCCAAAGGCTGCAATTGATATCTTTATTTAAAATTAATTTTTATTAGGATATAGTTGATTTACAATGTTGTATTTAATATCTTTTTCCTTTTAAAAAATTTATTTTATTTATTTATTTGTTTGGCTGTGCTGGGTTTTCATTGCTGCATGTGGGCTTTCTCTGGTTGTGGCAAGCAGTGTTGCGGGGAGGGGCTACTCTTCTTTGCAGTGTGAGGGCTTCTTATTGCGGTAGCTTCTCTTGTTGCAGAGCACAGGCTCTAGGGTAGGTGGGTTTCAGCAGTTTCATAGAACTTTTTAAAATATAAAATAATGCCCAGTTGGATTATAGAGATTTCTCATGGCTTTGAGTATTTTGGCCACAACTTTCAAAGTCATGTTAATGGCCAAGGTGTTTTTCAGGTAAGTCTAAATGCTATCAGGCTATCTTCATTTCAAATCACTGATGGCATCTTCCAGATGGTGTGTTTTTCACTGCACAGCAAGATCACAATATGATTTGAAGTTTTATGAAGTATTCAAATGTAAATGACGAGTAATGTTTCCATAACTTTATCTAAACCTTGTGAGTTGACCAAGAAATGTTGATTCTTCATTAGCAAACTTCGAATACATTTAAATATGGAAGTTTTTATATTTATGTCTTATCTCCACAAGGAAATTGTAGGCTCCTTAAGGAGAAGCACACAGTCTTACCTTTATTACCTGGAGAATACTAATTGCCTAGAGAAGACTAGTTATTTAATCAGGACCTGCACTCTTGCCTCATAGTACAGAAGGGATATTTTTGTTCTTTTACTGAGATCCTCAATCCTGTACCAAGAGAGTGAATTCTGGGGACAAAGACACTGCTTAGCATGTAAAATTTATTTAGAATCCCTAAATCCAGGACCAAGTGTGTATTCTCATGGGATATTTCACTGTCTATAAAAAGCCATTGACTTTATGTAAAAGACAGTTTTTTAAAAATGTCGTGTTCTGGACCATCTTGATGACAAATATATTGAAGTCCTTCCATGTAATTTCAGCACCAAAGTCTGTGATTGTAGTATTGTTGGAGTCCAGTAACTTTCACAGTTTTAGGCTAATGAATAGAGAACACCACAGGCTCAATAAGTAAATCACATATTAGGTTTTCACAATTGCATCAGAAATATGAAGTAGAATATGTATTGTGGTTGAAAAGAACATTATGGTAACAGTTACTCAGAAAAGTAATGCTTTGATCAGTAAGCAATAAGGATCAAATGATGTCAAGGTATTTGGTTTGAAAAACATTTTCCAGGAATTCAGGTAGTGTCATTGGTATGCCCAACTCAACAGAATGAGGGAAGAGCAGGCAGCACATAGTCACGTTTTAAGTGGTAATTCAATTTCAGGGAAACATTATGTATCTGTTACATTAATTTAATGTTGTTAATTTGAATTTTATTAGGTTTGCAATTTGTTTGTAATTAGTGCACAGACTTTGGCTTTATAATTGAATTAGAACTGCAATAGAATGAATTCATCATTAGTTTTATATTCATACATGTTTAAGTAATATTATTATAAACATAATTGAAGTCAACATCTGGGCATCAATGGGAGCTTCTTTGAAAGGGATTTTATGGTACTCACACTGAGAAACTTTGATGCAACATTTGTATACTAAGACAATTTTCATTTTCATCCCAGAGAACTCAAGTATTTTAAGAGTAATTTGAGCAAAATAATTGATTAAAGAAAAAGAGTATATGTGTGTGAACGTATACATGTATACATCTTACCCAAAACTCTAAATGCTTTGAAATCCTAGAAGATAAATTATATTTACATATATACTCTTACAATAAAATGTTATTATAACATTGCATCAGGAGATTGAAAATAAAGCCCAACATGGCTAATCCCAATCCAGGACTCTTAAGTCTATGCAGTTGAACTGTGTTATTAATAATTCCTGTCATGGAATAGAATTATATTAACCCATTAGGATACCTTGTTTCTTGTTTGCATTTTTCTCCCTGGAATTTTCATGCCAATCAAAAGCACAGGAATGGAGAGTTGAGTCTGCTCTGCTGGAGAGATGTAAATGGCACTTACTAGTTCACCTGTTCATTGTCACTGCAACACTTCCTAGGGAAGTGCCTGAACCTGAGAATCATTTGATTGGGGAGATGCTTGGTGCCTGGTCTTTAAAAACAAGCCCCCCCCACTACCACCCCGGCCTCCCCACCAAAGCATTTTCAATCTGATTTTCTTAACCTGGGGTTCTTACTCTGGGTAGGACTCTGGGAACTGGGGGAAAAAAGAAGGGGGAAAAAAAAATCCTCCCCATACAGAGAAGAGCAAATTGAAAGTCACCAAGGGGTTTGCCTCAAGGCAGTTTGTAAATCCACTTCCTTTGTCATAACAAGAACAAATCCCACCTTTGAAGTTTTTCCTTCTTGTCACAAGGGGGGTTGTCTGTTGTTTAATCCATTTTAGCCCTTAATACCTGACCAGGATCAATCCTGTTGGCTAGATTACACAGCATTCATGCTGATTCTAAACTGGCCAGGAGGTGGGGTGTGGGCAGAGGGCACCAGGTTCTGACTCACTGGTATGAGAATCTCAAAAACAATCAACGTCTCTGTGCTGACCACCTAGATTTTGATAAAATGTCCTTTTACACTTAACTACATAGTCATAATGACCATTGTTGTACCGATTTTGGTGTATTCTATAAATAGTATATTTTCAATGGTCCTTCAAAAACATTCACTCATCCACACTGGCAAAGGAGACTATTGTGTTCATCATGTAGTGCATAATGCCTTCAATTAGAATTCAAGGACCACCTTCTTCCCCATTCCCCATATCAACTATGGGTGCGGTTTTGAGCAATGGGGGACACCGAGCTTCTCAATACCTAGCCTCCATGTCATATCTCTTTCACAGGCATCTGATTATTGAGTGAGAAAAGGAAAAGAAGGAAGTCTCAATAAAATGCAGCCCTATTTTTTCATTCTCTAAAGATTTTCAGCTAATTTTCTTATAAGAATTCTGATACCCCATAATGAGCAGAGGTGAGGAGCCATCAGAGTAAATGTCAAAAAGGGCCAGTTGATAATTAGGTACTTTTCTAGGCAAGTGGCTATTAACTGGTTCTTAACAATACGCATTGTCTCTCAAGTCACTTCAGGTTGCCTAAGTGCTGAGAAATCTTCTCAGAAAACTCAACAGCAGAGGGAGAAGATGGGATGGAGCAGGCTGCAATTACCAGTGGAACTTTCACTTACCCTCTTGTTCTGAAAGAGGCCAAGACATCACAGTTACTTCTACCTAACCTGGAGGATGTTTGAAAAAGTCAGTCATGTAGGAATGACCAGAAAATGCCAGTCAGTGAGGACAGGGAATGCAAATTTGATACTTGGGTCAAAGGCAAGACGAATTGGCTCCTGGTTTCTTCTTTTGACTTACGTTTGCCATGACCGTCACCCTGAGATTCCCAAGGGCAGAAGCCATGCTTATTCATCTCTCTAGCCACAAGCCATTTCTCAGGGCTTGGGGCTTCGTGAAGTCTCAAAAGAGGTTTGTGGGTAACCAAATGAATTGATTTTGAAAGGACATTTGGGTGCCCCCCTCCAGAAGCAGGTGAAAATATCATTTGTCACCAGCAACCATATTAAGTAACAGAAGTTAAACATGCTACTTTTTTTCTCTTTTAATAGTCAGGAGAGCAAAGTACTATTTAAGTTATAGTATTTGAGAAGTGGAATTGCTTATTGGATGTCACATGATTTCATTTATTTCTGTGATGCTTTTTTCATCTTCATCATTCACACTGGCAGCTGGAAAACACTTTTGCTTGTGCAAGGTAGGGAACACTAGAATTGATCCTGAGAAACAAAGCAGAGCATCTTGAGTCACATGGATTAGATTTTGAAGTTACTGATTTATCAACTTACTATAAAATTGAGGAACTTCTCTGGCAGTCCAGTGGTTAAGACTCCACACTTATACTGCTGGAGGCACAAGTTTGATTTCTGGTTGGGGAACTAAGATCTTGCATGCTGCAAGATGTAGCCAAAAAAGTTAAAAAATAAAGTTAAAAAAAAGAATGGGGGTACAGAAATTGACAAGTTGATCCTAAAATGCATATGGAAATAAATGCAAAGGACCCAGAAGAGCCAACTCAATCTTGAAAAGGAAGAACAAAGTTAGAAAATTCCAAAACTTAATCACTAAGCTGTAATAATCAAGACTGCATGGTGCTGGCATACAGAGAGACATTTAAGCAGTGATAATCAGTTTCATGTGTCAGCTTTCCTGAGCTACAGTCTCCTGTCATTCAATCAAACTCTAGGTGTTGCTGTGGAGGTATTTTGTAAATGTGACTAAAGCCTATAATCAGTTTTCTTTAAGGAAGATTATCCCAGATAATCTAGGTGGGCCTGATTGAATCAGTTGAAAGAGAAGAACTGAGACTTCCCTGAAGAAGAAATTCTGGCTGTGGACAGCAGCTTCAGGCTGTGCCTGAGAGGTTCAGCTTGCCCTTCCTGACAGCCTGCCCTATGAATTTCAAACTTGCCACAGTTGCATAAATCCATTCTTTACAATAAATCAATCTTTCTTTCTCTTGCTTTGTCTGTATATGTAGGTATATATATATATACATAAATTTGTGGATATACATCTCTCTATGTAGGTATATATGTGTATGTAAAAATAGTAAATATAGGTCTATGTTGTTTTACTGGGTTTTGCTTTACTGCACTTCACAGGTATTGAGTTTTTACAAATTGAGGGTTTGTAGCAACCCTATGTTGAGCAAGTCTATTGGCACCATTTTTCCAATAGCATTTGCTTATTTTGTGTCACTGTGTTACCTTTTGATAATTCTTGCAATAGTTCAAATTTTTGCATCATTACTATATTTATTATCATTGTTACTGAACCAGACTTGGGTCTGTTCACCCGACACACAGCAAAGCCAATCTGCTGACACAGGATTGTGTGGTGAAGGAAAGCACAGTATTTATTGCAAGGCACCAAGCAATGAGAATGGGCATCTTATGCTCACACGATCAAAACTCTTTCAGAGATGGGTTTTTAAAGACAACATTTGAGGTGAGGGTTGCAGCTTGCTGACTTTCTTCTGATTAGTTGGTGGTGAGATAACAGTGAAGTTTGGGGACTCTTAATCATCAACCATCTGGTTCAAACCAGCCTGGGATCTATATTTTTGTGGTTGGTATGTAGTCAGCATCTTCTACCTGGGCAGTTTGTGGGAGGTGGTTTTGGTTTCTGCAGAACAGCACAAGATATACATCAGATTGTTAGGTATATCCTTTGAAAAGGAGCTAGAATTCTGATATGCATCAGATTGTTATGTATATCCTTTGAAGAGGAAATAATATTCTGTTTTATACACTTTTCCTTTGTTTCTGAATTCCCTCACTTCCCTCAGTTCAGTTCAGTCACTCAGTCCTGTCCAACTGTTTGCGACCCCGTGAACTGCAGCATGCCAGTCTTCCCTGTCCATCACCAACTCCCAGAATTGACCCAAACTCATGTCCATTGAGTTGGTGATGCCAACCAACCATCTCATCCTCTGTCGTCCCCTTCTCCTTTCGCCTTCAGTCTTTCCCAGCATCAGGGTCTTTTCCAATGAGTCAGTTCTTCACATCAGGTGGTCAAAGTATTGGAGTTTCAGCTTCAGCATCAGTTCTTCCAAAGAACATTCAGGACTGAATTCCTTTAGGACTGACTGGTTGGATCTCCTTGCAGTCCAAGGGACTCTCAAGAGTCTTCTCCAACACCACAGTTCAAAAGCATGAATTCTTTGGTGTTCAGCTTTCTTTGTAGTCCAACTCTCACATCCATACATGACTACTGGAAAAACCATAGCCTTGACTAGACAGACCTTTGTTGGCAAAGTAATGTCTCTGCTTCTTAACATGCTGTCTAGTTTGGTCATAACTTTTCACCCAAGGAGTAAGCGTCTTTTTATTCCATGGCTGCAATCACCACCTGCAGTGATTTTGGAGCCCAAAAGAATAAAGTCAGCCACTGTTTCCCCATCTATTTGCCATGAAGTGATGGGACCGGATGCCATGATCTTTGTTTTCTGAATGTTGAGCTTTAAGCCAACTTTTTCACTCTCCTCTTTCACTTTCATCAAGAGGTTCTTTAGTTCTTCTTCACTTTCTGCCATAAGGGTGGTGTCATCTGCATATCTGAGCTTATTGATACTTCTCCCAGCAATTTTGGTTCCAGCTTGTGCTTCATCCAGTCCAGTGTTTCTCATGATGTACTCTGCATATAAGTTAAATAAGCAGGGTGACAATATACAGCCTTGACATACTCCTTTTCCTATTTGAAACCAGTCGGTTGTTCCATGTCCAGTTCCAACTGTTGCTTCCTGACCTGAATACAGATTTCTCAAGAGGCAAGTCAGGTGGTCTGGTATTCCCATCTCATGAAGAATTTTCCACAGTTTATTGTGATCCACACAGTCAAAGGCTTTGGCATAGTCAATAGGCAGAAATATATGTTTTTCTGGAACTCTCGTGTTTATTTGACGATTCAGCGGATGTTGGCAATTTGATCTCTGGTTCCTCTGCCTTTTCTAAAACCAGCTTTAACATCTGGAAGTTCACAGTTCATGTACTGTTGAAGCTTGGCTTAGAGAATTTTGAGCATTACTTTACTAGTGTGTGAGATGAGGGCAATTGTGTGGTAGTTTGAGCATTCTTTAGCATTGCCTTTCTTTGGGATTGGAATGAAAACTGACCTTTTCCAGTCCTGTGGCCACTACTGAGTTTTCCAAATTTGCTGCCATAGTGAGTGCAGCACTTTCATAGCTTCATCTTTTAGGATTTGAAATAGCTCAACTGGGATTCCATCACCTCCAGTAGCTTTGTTCATAGTTCTGCTTCCTAAGGCCCACTTGACTTCACATTCCAGGGTGTCTGGCTCTAGGTGAGTGATCACACCGTTGTGATTACCTGGGTCATGAAGATCTTTTTTGTACAGTTCTTCTGTGTGTTCTTGCCACCTCTTCTTAATATCTTCTGCTTCTGTTAGGTCCATACCAATTCAGTCCTTTATTGAGCCCATCTTTGCATGAAATGTTCCCTTGGTATCTCTAATGTTCTTGAAGAGATCTCTAGTCTTTCCCATTCTATTGTTTTCCTCTATTTCTTTGCAGTGATCACAAAGGAAGGCTTTCTTATCTCTCCTTGCTATTCGTTAGAATTCTGCATTCAGATGGAATTCTGCATTCTTTCCTTTTCTCCTTTGCTTTTTGCTTCTCTTCTTTTCACAGCTATTTGTAAGACCTCCTCAGACAGCCATTTTGCTTTTTTGCATTTCTTTTTCTTGGGGATGGTCTTGCTCCCTGTCTCCTGTACAATGTCATGAACCTCCATCCATAGTTCATCAGGCACTCTGTCTATTAGATCTAGTCCTTTAAATCTATTTCTCTCTTCCACTGTATAATAGGGACTTGGTTTAGGTCATACCTGAATGGTCTAGTGGTTTTCCCTACTTTCTTCAATTTAAGTCTGAATTTGGCAATAAGGAGTTCATGATCTGAGCCACAGCCAGCTCCTGGTCTTGTTTTTGCTGACTGTATAGAGCTTCTCCATCTTTGGCTGCAAAGACTGTAATCAGTCTGATTTTGGTGTTGACCACCTGGTGATGTCCATGTGTAGAGTCTTCTTTTGTGTTGTTGGAAGAGGGTGTTTGCTATGAGCAGTGCATTTTCTTGGTAGAACTCTGTTAGCCTTTGCCGTGCTCCATTCTGTACTCCAAGGCCAAATTTGCCTGTTACGCCAGGTGTTTCTTGACTTCCTACTTTTGCATTCCAGTCCCCTATAATGAAAAGGACATCTTTTGGGGGTATTAATTCTAGAAGGTCTTGTAGGTCTTCGTAGAACCGTTCAACTTCAGCTTCTTCAGCATTACTGGTCAGGGCATAGACTTGTATTACCATGATATTGAATGGTTTGCCTTGGAAATGAACAGAGATCATTCTGTCATTTTTGAGACTGCATCCAAATACTGCATTTTGGACTTTTTTGTTGACTATGATGGCTACTCCATTTCTTCTAAGGGATTCTTGCTCACTTCCCTAATAAGTAACTATTTTTAGTCTGCTCTTTGAAACTCAAGGAAGGCCTGGGAGATGAAAGCCTTTTTCAACAAACAAGAAACAGGGGATAGGAGGGGCTTTTGCAGCTAAGAGAGCCCGCAGGGCCCTGCTTGGTTTCAGTCCCTCCTTTCCTCTGATACTCCCTAATTCTGAAGGGAACAGGGGCAGGACAAGAAAGGAAATAAAATTTTGGATAAAGAGGTTAATCATAAACTTGGCAAGGAACTCAGCATTAGGGGGACTCAGTTTCATAGCGATAAGTGATTTGTAATCAGTGATCTTTGGTCCTAATATTGTAATTGTTTTGGGGTTATGAACTACACCTTTATAAGACATCAGACTTAATTGATAAATGTATGTATTTTGACTGCTCTACCAACTGGCTATTCCCTCATCTCTTCTTCTATCCTCAGGCCTCCCTATTCCCTAAGACACAACAATATTGAAATCAGGCCAGTTCATAATCCTCCAGTGGTCTCTAGGTGTTCCAGTGTGGCCTCCCTATTCCCTAAGACACAACAATATTGAAATCAGGCTAGTTCATAATCCTCCAGTGGTCTCTAGGTGTTCCAGTGTGGCCTCCCTATTCCCTAAGACACAACAATATTGAAATCAGGCCAGTTCATAACCCTCCAGTGGTCTCTAGGTGTTCCAGTGAAAGGAAGACCCACATGTGTCTCACTTTAAGTAAAAAACTAGAAATGATTAAGCTTAATGAGAAAGGCATATAAAAAGTGAAGATAGGCTGAAAGCTAGGTCTCTTGTACCAGTTAGCCAAGTTGTCAGTGCAATGGAAAAGTTCTTGAAGAAAATTGAAAGTGCTATTCCAGCGGGGAAAGGGGAGGGGAGAGATAAATTATGAGTTTGGAATTAATATGCTACTACTATATATAAGATCGACAACATGGACTTACTGTATAGCACAGATATGTTTAATATCTTACGTCGTTTGGTCGCTAAGTCATGTCTGACTCTTTTGAGACCCCATGGACTGTAGCCTGCCTGGCTCATCTGTCCATGGGATTTTCCAGGCAAGAATACTAGAATGCATTGTCATTTCCTTCTCCAGGGGATCTTCCCAACCCAGGGATTGAACCCATGTCTCCTGCATTGGCAGGCAAATTCTTTACCACTGAGACACCAGGAAAAGAATCTGGAGATATATATATATATCTGAATCACTTCGTATGCCTGAACAATATTGTAAATTAACTACACTTATTAACTATATCAATTTTTAAAATGGCTTTTTAAAAAAAGTGTTACTCCAGTGAGCGCATGAATGATAAGAAAGTAAAACAGCCTTGCTGATATGGAGAAAATTTAGTGATCTGGATAGAAGATCAAACCAACTGCAACATTCCCTTAAACTGGAGCCTAATCGAGAGCAAGGTCCTAACTCTCTTAAAGGCCAAGAGAGGTGAGGAAGCTACTGAAGAAAAGTTTGAAGCTAGTAGAGATTGGTTCATGAGGTTTGAGGAAGAAGCCATCTCCATAACATAGGAGTGCAAGGTGAAGCAGCAAGTGCTGATGTAGAAGCTGCAGCAAATTACCCAGATCCAGCTAAGGTCATTAATGAAGGTCATTACACTAAACAACAGATTTTCAATGTAGATAAAGCAGTCTTATATTAGAAGAAGATTCCATCTAGAACTTTCATACCTAGAGTGGAGAAGTCAATGCCTAGCTTCAAAACTTCAAAATGGACAGGCTGATTCTTTTGTTAGAGGCTAATGCAGCCAGTAACTTTAAGATGAAGCCAGTGATCATTTACCATTCTGAAAATCCTAGGGCCCTTAAGAATTATGATAAATCTACTCTGCTTGTGCTTTATAAATGAAACAACAAAGCCTAGATGACAGCATATCTGTTTATAACATGGTTTATTATTTAAGCCCACTGTTGAGATCTACTGTTCAGAAAAAATGATGCCTTTCAAAATAGTACTGCTCATTGACAATGCACCTCGTCACCCAAGGGTTCTGATGGAGATGTGCAACAAGATTCATGTTGTTCTCACTTATGGATACCAAGGGGAGAACAGGGGAGTTGGGGTGGGAGTGGGATGATTTGGGATTGGGATTGACATAATATAATTACACTACTGTATATCAAATGGGCTTCCCTGGTGGCTCAGATGGTAAAGAATCTGTTTGTAATGTGGGATACCTGGGTTCGATCCCTGGGTTGGGAAAATCCCCTGGAGGAGAGCATGGCAACCTACTCCAGTATTCTTGCCTAGAGAATCCCATGAACAGAGGAGCCTGGCAGGCTACAGTCCATGGGATGACAAGGAGTTGGACACGACTGAGCAGCTAAGCACATATATAAAATGGATGACTAATGAGAACCTACTGTATAGCACAGGGAACTCAACTCTGCTCTGTGATGACCTAAATGGGAAGAAAATCTAAAACAGAGGGGATGTGTGTGTGTGTATATATGTGTGTGTGTATATGTGTGTGTGTGTGTGTGTGTGTATCTGATTCACTTTGCTGTACAGCAGAAACTAACACAGCATTGTAAAACCATTATACCTATAAATACATCTTTATGCTTACATCATATTGATATGTAAAATACACAGCAGTTCCTAAGAGGGAATTCTGTGACATTTCCTTGAAACTGGGGCTACAATTATCATCAGATTTGTTTTTCTTTTTAATAGAGTGGTGTCTATATACATGATATGGAGCTAAGAAACTTCTCAGCTTTATTGTGTGGGATAAAGAACATTATGAGTTCCAGACAAACATCTATTTCTGCTTTATTGACTATACCAAAGCCTTTGACTGTGTGGATCACAATTAACTGTGGAAAATTCTTCAAGAGATGGGAATACCAGACCACCTGACCTGCCTCTTGAGAAATATGCAGGTCAGGAAGCAACAGTTAGAACTGGACATGGAACAACAGACTGGTTCCAAATAGGAAACGGAGTATGTCAAGGCTGTATATTGTCACCCTGCTTATTTAACTTATATGCAGAGTACATCATGAGAAATGCTGGACTGGATGAAGCACAAGCTGGAATCAGGATTGCTGGGAGAAATATCAATAACCTCAGATATGCAGATGACATCACCCTTAGGCAGAAAGTGAAGAAAAACTAAAGAGCCTCTTGATGCAAGTGAAAGAGGAGAGTGAAAAAGTTGGCTTAAACCTCAACATTCAGAAAACTAAGAGCATGGCATCTGGTCCCATCACTTTATGGCAAATAGATGGGGAAACAATAGAAGCAGTGACAGACTGTATTTTCTTGGGCTCCAAAATCACTGCAGATGGTCATTGCAGCCATGAAATTAAAAGATGCTTACTCCTTGGAAGAAAAGTTATGACCAACCTAGACAGTATATTAAAAAGCAGAGACATTACTTTGCCATAAAAGGTCTGTCTAGTCAAGGATATGGTTTTTCCAGTAGTCATGTATGGGTGTGAGAGTTGGACTACAAAGAAAGCTGAGCACTGAAAAATTGATGCTTTTGAACTGTGGTGTTGGAGAAGACTCTTGAGAGTCCCTTGGACAGCAAGGAGATCCAACCAGTCCATCCTAAAGGAAATCAGTCCTGAATGTTCATTGGAAGGACTCATGTTGAAGCTGAAACTCCAATACTTTGACCACCTGATGCGAAGAACTGACTCGTTTGAAAAGACCCTGATGCTGGGAAAGATTGAAGGTGGGAGGAGAAGGGGAAGACAGAGGATGAGATGGTTGGATGGCATCACTGACTCAATGGACATGAGTTTGGGTCAATTCTTGGAGTTGGTGATGGACAGGGAGGCCTGGCGTGCTGCAGTCCAATGGAGTCGCAAAGAGTCGGACATGATTGAGCAACTTTCAGGGCTTCCCTTGTGGCTTAGCTGGTAAAGAATCTGCCTGCAATATGAGAGGCCTGGGTTTGATCCCTGGGTGAGGAAGATCCCCTGGAGAAGGGATAGGCTACCCACTCCAGTATTCTGGCCTGGAGAATTTCATGGACTGTATAGTCCATGGGGTCACAAAGAGTCGGACACGACTGAGCAACTTTCACCTCACCATGTGCTGAGCATTTTACGCCATTTAATACTTAAAATAACCCTCTGAGGTTATTATTCATATTCTGTTATATCACATTCTACCAATAAGCAAACTGAAGATCGGTGAGGTTAGTTAACAGACTAACTCATATTGATTTTTAATATAATCCCATAATGGCTGAGCCAAGATTCAAACTTCCAAAACTCAGACTCTTTTCCCAGTGAAACACTGCCTTCCCAGAGATGGCCCCTGGATGGGGGCAGTCTCACTCAACCGTGTACATTTGGAGAATAGATGTAGGTCAAGGAATGGAACTAGAGTCCAGCAGACAAAGGAAAGAAAGTCATATAGCATCAGCTTCTCTTTGAGACAGAGTACTTTTTCCTTGAAAAGTGTGCTCTTTTGCAGTTGCAAATAAATTAACTCTTCTGTATATGCTTTATCCAGAAACACCATTTCTAAAGGAATTACAGCATGTAGCAAAACTCTTTTTGGAGCTTCCTTGCATTCAGTTAGCATGTGCCTGGCTTTGTGCTCAGTCTTAGGAATATGAATAAGGACATATAAATGAATAAGATTCCTCTAGAAACCCAATCTGGGGGTGAACATAGATAAGAAAGAGACAGTGGCAACTCAGTGTAATATATGCCAGAGTAGAGTTTGTTGTGGGAGCAGGCACGATGCCTAACTCTGGGATGTCAGGCTAGGAAAGGGCTCATGAATATGATTTCAGTAGGATCTTAAGGATGAGAAGGCATTTGCTTGCAATCTACCTGTGTATATAAGGAGAAAAATGTTAGTTCAGAAGAGGGAGGGAAGGGAAGGAGAAGATATTTGAGGCAAAGCGTGATGGAGTCTGTTGTAATATTTCCATCCCACACCAGTGAAAAGCCACTGAGTCTGGCATTGCAAAGGATTATGACAGACACTGTTAGTTGTCTACCCAATAACTCTTCTTTTTTGCTACTAGAGCCCTAACTCTTCAAGATAAATCACAGCTGGTTTAAGCCAGTCATGATAATCCTCTTCCTGTTAGACATTCATTTCTTCAGCCTCTATTATAGCTTGGGATGACCACAGATCCCCTTCTGGCCATTATATACAGGGAAAATTTTCTCCTTTCCTGATAGAATAGGCAGAAATGCCTAGTGCTGTATGAAGGAATAAGCAAAAACTAAAAAGCCAACTTGCTATGAATGAGGCCCAGAAAACCCAGAAAAACCACCCATGTGGGATTTCTTATTGTGTAATAAAATAATAAGCCATCAATATTGGATTTGCTGTAAGTAGCAACCAAAAGCATTTCTATATGATATAGAGTACTTTCAACTAAAAGCAGAAACAAAATTTTCTCCCACCCCTTCTTTAAAATCTACCCATAATTAGCTTTCCTTAATATGGTACATGGAATTCATCTCTGATTAACCACCACCAAGATAGGCTGAGCTCTGCAGGTGTCTTTCCAAATGTCCATTTCCAGCTCCATTTGCTCTGGGAAGTTACAAAAAGAACATGACCATTCTGCCTTGGCATATTCATGATAATACAGCAGCCATGGCAGCTATCATATAGTATGAGACCCTTGGAGCCACTACAGATAGTAAATGGCTCTGGTAGAGATGGCCCATGATCTTGGGGCCATGCACATGTCAGGTTGCAATTACCAGAAAGACTTCAGCTTTTGTTCCTGGCAGAGGACCTTGTTTATCTTTGTCATTGGCACTATTGCTTCCCTCACTGGGCCAAAAACTTATTAGCCACTGGAAGTTGGCAGAGGCACACAGACCAGAGCAACCAACTATGACATGAGGAGCCAATATTCTTACAGACTTAGTGGTGTCTTCACTGCATCTTCCCATCAGACAAATTTGTGATGACCCACCTCTGACTGGCTAGATTTACTCATCTGTGTCAAATTCATCTCCAGCCCAAAAGATAGAAATAATTTAATACCAGACTTGGATGGATTGTGTCAGGTTTTTTTTTCATGCTCGAAGTAAGAAAAACCCACATGAAAAGCATCCCCAAATAGCTTCTACCCCTAAATTGAAGCCACCTTGATTTTAATGCATCCAGTGAAAGTTTGGAGAAATGACATAAATGTGAAGACAACACATATATCCTTTTCTGTGAATACCAGAGACCTGACTATGTATGATCTTTAGGAAATTTTAAACTCATCAAGGGCAGAATCAAGGTCTTTATTTTAGTATCCCCCCATAATTCAATGCCATGTCTTATAACTTCAATTTGTGATGACTCTTTTCTTCACGCCCTCACTCTTTTCTCTTGCTTCTCTCATTCCCACCTCTTTGATCTTTTCTTCCCTTAGAGGTCCATGTCCTTATATGTGGATATTAGTTTAGCTTATCTAAGTTTCTCCAATTCTGCATCTCCACTGACTCCCCACAAGTACAACAGAGGCTGACTAGCTGAATTTTGCAAACAGGGTTTTTCTGAATGATGAAGGAGGGGGAAATGCTAGAAACATTTTTATCCATATAACTCCAATAAATCATAATACTGATAAATGTATTCTCCCACTTAAAAACCGTCTGCCTCTCTCTTTGCCTACCAAATAGGTTCCATCCCTGTCACCTGTATATAACCAAGACCAGCCTTCCTTAAGGGCTTCTCTGGTGGCTCAAATGGTAAAGCATCAGCCTGCAATGAGGGAGACCTGGGTTCAATCCCTGAGGAGGGCATGGCAACCCACTCCAGTATTCTCTCCTGGAGAATCCCTATGGACAGAGGAGCCTGGAGGGTTACAGTCCATGGGGTTGGAAACAGTCGGACACGACTGAGCAACTAAGCACAGCACAGCACAGCACAGCTTTCCTTAAAAACAAGGTTTCCCAGTACTGGCACTTATTGACATTTTGGGCTGGGTGAGGTTTGTTGTGGGGAGCTGTCTTGTGCAATGTAGGATATGTACCAGCCTCCCTGGCTTCAACTTGCTAGATGCCAGTAGCTCTTCTCCACTTAATTGTAACAACCAGAAATGTCCCTCAGTTCAGTCCATCAGTTGTGTTCGACTCTTTGCAGCTCCATGGACTGCAGCATGCCAGGCTTCCCTGTCCATCACCAACTCCCAGAACTTGTTCAAATTTATGTCCACCGAGTCAGTGATACCATCAAACCATCCCATCTCTTTTGTCCCCTTCTCCTACCTTCAATCTTACCCAGCATCAGAGTCTTTTCCAGTGAGTCAATTCTTCACATCAGGTGGCCAAAGAATTGGAGCTTCAGCTTCAGCATCAGTCCTTCCAATGAATATTCAGGACTGATTTCCTTTAGGATTGACTGGTTTGATTGCCTTGCTGTTCAAGGGACTCTCAAGTGTCTTCTCCAACACCACAGTTCAAAAGCATCAATTCTTTGGTGCTCAGCTTTCTTTATGGTCCAACTCACACATACATACATGACTACTAGGAAAACCACAGCTTTGACTAGGTGGGCCTTTGTTGGTAAAGTAGTGTCTCTGTTTTTTAATATGCTGTCTAGGTTTTGTCATAGCTTTTCTTCCAAGGAGCAAGCATCTCCTAATTTCATGGCTGCAGTCATCATCTGCAGTGATTTTGGAGACCAAGAAAATACAGTCTGTCACTGTTTCCATTGTTTCCTTGTCTATTTGCAATGAAGTGATGGGACCAGATGCCATCATCTTTGTTTTTTGAATGTTGAGTTTTTAGCCAGCTTTTTCACTCTTCTCTTTCACCTTCATCAAGAGGCTCTTTAATTCTTCTTCACTTTCTGCCATAAGGGTGGTGTCATCTGCATGTCTGAGGTTATTGATATTTCTCCTGGCAAGTTTGATTCCATCTTGTGCTTCATCCAGCCCAGAATTTTGCATGATGCACTTACTGTGCATATAAGTTAAATAAGCAGGGTGGCAATATACAGCCTCGACATTCTCCTTTGCTGATTTGGAACCAATCCGTTGTTACATGTCTACTTCTAACTGTTGCTTCTTGACCTGCATAAGATTCTCAGGAGGCAGGTAAGGTGGTCTGGTATTCCTATCTCTTGAAGAATTTTCCAGTTTGTTGTGATCCACACAGTCAAAGGTTTTAGCATAGTCAATGAAGCAGAAGTAGATGTTTTTCTGGAATTCTCTTGTGTTTTCTATGATCCAGCATATGTTGGCAGTTTGATCTCTGGTTCTTCTGTCTTTTCTAAATCCAGCCTGAACACCTGGAAGTTCTTGGTTCACGTACTGCTGGAACCTAGCTTGGAGAATTTTGAGTATTACTTTGCTAGTGTGTGAGATGAGTGCAATTATGTGGTAGTTTGAACATTCATTGGCATTGCCTTTCTTTGGGATTGGAATAAAAACTGACCTTTTCCAGTCCTGTGGCCACTGCTGAGTTTTCCAAATTTGCTGCCATAGTGAGTGCAGCACTTTCACAGCTTCATCTTTTAGGATTTGAAATAGCTCAACTGGGGTTCCATCACCTCAGGTAGCTTTGTTCATAGCTCTGCTTCCTAAGGCCCACTTGACTTCACATTCCAGGATGTCTGGCTCTAGGTGAGTGGTCACACCATCGTGATTACCTGGGTCATGAAGATCTTTTTTGTACAGTTCTTCTGTGTATTCTTGCCACCTCTTCTTAATATCTTCTGCTTCTGTTAGGTCCATACCATCTGTCCTTTATTGAGCCCATCTTTGAATGAAATGTTCCCTTGGTATCTCTAATGTTCTTGAAGAGATCTCTAGTCTTTCTCATTCTGTTGTTTTCCTCTATTTCTTTGCACTGATCACTGAGGAAGGCTTTCTTATCTCTCCTTGCTTTTCTTTGGAATGCTGCATTTCGATGGGTATATCTTTCGTTTTCTCCTTTGCCTTTAGCTTCTTTTATTTCTCAGCTATTTGTAAGGCCTCCTTAGACAACCATTTGGCCTTTTTGCATTTCTTCTTCTTGGGGATAGTTTTGATCACTGCCTCCTGTACAATGAATGTTATGAACCTCCATCCATAGTTCTTCAGGCACTCTATCTATCAGATCTGATCCCTTGAATCTATTTGTCACTTCCACTGTATAGTCATAAGGGATTTGATTAGGTCATACCTGAATGGTCTAGTGATTTTCCCTACTTTCTTCAATTTAAGTCTGAATTTAGCAATAAGGATTTCATGATCTGAGCCACAGTCAGCTCCCTGTCTTGTTTTTGCTGACTGTATAGAGCTTCTCCATCTTTGACTGCAAAGAATATAACCAATCTGATTTTGATATTGACGATCTGGTGATGTCCACGTGTAGAGTCGTCTCTTGTGTTGTTGGAAGAGGGTGTTTGCTATGACCAGTGCATTCTCTTGGTAAAACTCTGTTAGCCTTTGCCCTGCTTCATTTTGTACTCCAAGGCCATTGCCAAATGTCCCTTGAGTGACAAAGTCTCTCTGGGTTGAGAATCACTGCTTAAAAGCTTTATCACTTGCTACTTCCCGTAGTCTATATTTTGCCTGTACTCTCTATATAGCCAGCTCATTCTGAATTATCTCACCTTCATGCATTTGCTTACTCTGTCTGGTTTGGGATGCCCTTTCTTTCCTCAACCCAGTTCTGTCAGCCTCAAATGCACTCATTCTTTAAGGCAAAATACATTGCTGCATGAATTATTACTCGATAGCCTCAGAATTGGAGAAGGGAATGGCAACCCATTCCAGTGTTCTTGCCTGGAGAATTCCATGGACAGAGGAGCCTGGTGGGCTACAGTCTATGGGGTTGCAAAGAGTTGGACACTACTGAGCAACTAAGGACAATGACTGAGCGACTAACACACATCCTCATACTGAAAACTTTAAGTGTTTGTCCTTTGAATTCTCAATAACATTTTATTGTTACCTCTCATAACTTAATTCTCCATTTCCATTTGATTCTTTGAATGTATTTAATAGTAACTGTTTTGTGGGTGCTCAGCAAATTAGTATTTGCCAAATGGATACGTGAATGCAATCTTTTGTGGTGCAAAATTGAGAACATGGGGATAGAAGAGCATGTTCTCTTTCTTCAGTGAAGAAGAGCCACAGGGGCTCATTCTTGTGCTTTTTGCATTCTTTTACTGAGTTACTGGCAATAGATTATAATTGGTCTGAGGATTCAATAGATCCTGCCCTACTCAAAAGAATTTAAAGAAGCAAGCAAGCTGATCTTGATTATTCCCTCTCACAACTCACATGGTGAGTGCCCTTAACCACTCTCATTGTTACTAAGTGTCTAGAGAAGTTTAGGCCCCTCTCCCACTCTAGTAGATCTCTGGAAATGGATCCTTGATGGTCTCAGCCTCATTTGACCCACCTCTGTTCCCACTGCCCTCAGCACTCATATTCTGGGGAAGTCTTTATGCTATAGTAAGTCACATGAGCAGATTTTTTCACTTGAGTGAAAAATTGTTTTCTCCACCTAGTGTCAAACTTTTTTTCCCCAAGTCGTTTCTCACCTTTAGAGACAGAGTCACTAGAATCTCATGGTAATTCCAGTACAGCCTCCCAGTTGTCATGGTGCCTGACCTAATGTGGTTTTCTTTTTTTTCTTTTTAATTGGAGGATAATTGCTTTTCAATATTGTGCTAGTTTCAACATGAATTCATACATCAACGTGAATCAGCCATAGATATACATATGTCCCCTCCTACCTCTCGCCCTATTCCATTCCTCCAGGTTGTCACAAAGCACTGTGTCAAACAGCAAATTCTTACTCTTTCCACTTGTCCCTCCCTCTCCTTCCCCCACTGTGCCCGTAAGTCTGTTCTCTATGTCTGGGTCTCCATTGCTGCTCTGTAAATAGGTTCATCAGTACCATCTTTCTAGATTCCATACATAGGTGTTAATATATGGTATTTGTTTTTCTCTTCCTGACTTACTTCATTCTTTATAATAGGCTCTAGGTTCTTCCACCTTATTAGAACTCATGCAATGTGTTCCTTTTAATGGCTGAGTAATATTTCGTTGTATGTATGTACCACAACTTCTTTATGCATTCATCTGCCGATGGACATCTAGGTTGTTTCCATGTCCTAGCTATTGTAAATAGTGCTGCAAAGTGCTACATGTGTCTTTTTCAGTTATGGTTTCTTCAGGGTGTATGCCCAGTATTGGGATTGTTGGGTCATATGGTACTTATATTCCTAGTTTTTTTAAGGAATCTCCATACTGTTCTCCATAGTGGCTGTATCAATTTACATTCCCACCAATAGTGCAAGAGGGCTCCGTTTTCTCCACACCCTCTCCAGCATTTATTGTTTGTGGATATTCTGATGGCTAGGATTCAACAGTATGTGAACCATGAACTTCCAGATGTTCAAGCTGGATTTAGAAAAGGCAGAGGAACCAGAGATCAAATTGCCAATATCCGGTGGATCATCAAAAAGCAAGAGAGTTCCAGAAAAACATCTGTTTTTGCCTTATTGACTATGCTAAAGCCTTTGACTGTGTGGATCACAACAAACTGTGGAAAATTCTTCAAGAGATAGGAATACCAGACCACCTTACTTGCTTCCTGAGAATCTTATGCAGGTCAAGAAGCAACAGTTAGAACCAGACATGGAACAACAGACTGGTTCCAAATAGGGAAAGGAGAATGTCAAGGCTGTATATTGTCACCCTGCTTATTTGACTTAGATGCAGAGTACATCATGTGAAATGCTGGGCTGAAAGAAGCACAAGCTAGAATTAACATTGCCAGGAGAAATATCAATAACCTCAGATATGCAGATGACACCACCGTTATGGCAGAAAGCAAAGAAAAAGTAAAGAGCCTCTTGATGCAAGTGAAAGAGGAGAGTGAAAAAGTTGGCCTAAAACTCAACATTCAGAAAGCTAAAATCATGGCATCCGGTTCCATCACTTGGCAAATGGCAAATAGATGGGGAAACAATAGAAACAGTGACAGACTTTATTTTGTGGGGTTCCAAAATCACTGCAGATGGTGACTGCGGCCATGAAATTAAAAGACGCTTGCTCCTTGGAAGAAAAGCTATGACCAACTAGACAGCATATTAAAAAGCAGAGACATTACTTTCCTGGCAAAGGTCCATCTAGAAAAAGCTATGGTTTTTCTAGTAGTCATGTATGGATGTGAGGGTTGGACTATAAAGAAAGCTGAGCGCCAAAGCATTGATGATTTTGAACTTTGGTGTTGGAGAAGACTCTTGAGAGTCCCTTGGACTGCAAGAAGATCCAACCAGTCCATCCTAAAGGAAATCAGTCCTGAATATTCATTGGAAGGACTGATGCTGAAGCTGAAGCTCCAATACTTTGGCCACCTGATGGGATGAACTGATACATTGGAAAACACCCTGATGCTGGGAAAGATTGAAGGTGGGAGAAGAAGGGGACAACAGAGGATGAGATGGTTGGATGGCATCACTGACTCGATGGACATGAGTTTGAGTAAGCTCTGGGAATTGGTGATGAATAGGGAAGCCTGGTGTGCTTCAGTCCATGAAGTCACAAAGAGTCGGACACAACTGCGTGACTGAACTGAACTGAACTGAACCGATTTTGATGATGGCCATTCTGACTGGTGTGATGTGGTACCTCTTTGTAGTTTTGATTTGTGTTTCTCTAATAATGAGCTATGTTGAGCATCTTTTCATGTGTTTATTAGCCATCTGTATGTCTTCTTTGGAGAAATGTCTGTTTAGGTCTTCTGCCCACTTTTTGATTGGGTTGTTTGTTTTTTTGGTATTGAGTGTATGAACTGCTTGTATATTTTGAAGATTAATCCTTTGTCAGTTGATTCATTTGTTATTATTTTCCCCCATTCTGAGGGTTGTCTTTTCACCTCATTTATCGTTTCCTTTGCTATCTAAAAGCCTTTAAGTTTAACTAGGTCCCACTTGTTTATTTTCGTTTTTATTTCTGTTATTCTAGGAGGTGGGTCACACAGGATCTTGCTGTGATTTATGTCAAGGAGTGTGCTCCTCTAGGAGCTTTATAGTTTCTGGCCTAACATTTAAATCTTTAATCCATTTTGAGTTTGTTGTTGTGTATGGGTATTCTAGTTTCATTCTTCTACATGTAGCTGTCCAGTTTTCCCAGCACCACTTATTGAAGAGGCTGTCTTTTCTCTGTTGTGTATTCTCGCCTCCTTTGTCAAACATGTGGTTTCAGAAAATGTTTTTAGGACCAACCAAACATTACGGGAGTCCTTCACGGAATAGTTTCCTCCGCAGGTAAATTCATCTTGAGTATTTCTATGCTGCCACCTGGAGTTCATTGGGAGCTCTGCAGCCTCCTCCTTGGGTCACCCAATAGACAGAGTGTGACTTCACCTTCTCTGCACCTCCAGTGACAAGCACTGCTGCAGGTCATGAAACAGAAACCTGGTCCTTGTTGCTGGATGTCAGTCACTCAGGCTATTCTGGCCACGAGGCAGACTTGTCAGTGGAACAGTTGATGTCTTATTGCTTTCTGTCATTTCCTGTACATACCAGGTTGCTTTCTTTAAAAGCTTAGACATAAAAGAAAGGCTCAGAATGAAATGGAACTAAGGAAATAGAAAACAGAAAACCCCTTTCAGAATCTCTACTCCCCTGAGACTGGCCAGGACTCACTTTTAAAAGCAGAATTGGAACAGTGACAGGAATGTGTGGTGTGTGTGTGTGTGTGTGTGTGTGTGTGTGAGAAAGATGGAGAAAATAAATATTGCTTAATTTCCCTCTGACTTCCCAAAGAATTCTATATCATTAAGTTAATACTTTCTCATTTTATATCAAAAGTGTTTTTTTAACCCAAATAACACCTTTAAAGAGAAATTATATTTTAAATTATTTCACTATATTTGTAACCTTGGAATAAACAAACATTTTTCTCTTGGGCTGGTACCAAGTGGCTAGTTTGAAAATCTAAAAAAGACTTTTTTTTCCTTTTCATACTCCCTTTTTTTTGTTTTTTTTGGAAGGAGAGTGTTTTTCTTCAATAAATATCTGTTACACTAATGATTAAAATCAATTAAGTTCATCTTGAAAGTGGCATAAAAGGATACCCATTTGCTCATTTCAGTTAGGAAATGTATTGCCCTCTAGTGGTGTGAGATGCTAAATATTAATGTTAAGTGAAGGCAATGAATTTGTAATGACAAATTATTGATACTTATTGAATATTTACTCTGTGCCGTGCACGGTTCTAGACTCTGTGGTTAGAATTATGCTGCTGTCAGCATCAAAAAAGATGAGTCAGAATTCTGACTTCAAGGAGCATACACTCTAATGGATGAGAGAAAATTAAAGTTTAAATAAGAAAAATCTTAGTGATACTTGCTCTGTAGAGAATTAAAATAGGATGATGTGGTTGAGAGTGATATAGTGGATAATTTGGATTAGTGTATTGAGAATAGTCTCCCTAAGAAGGTGATATATGGCTTTAGATTTGAATGCCAAGAAAGCCAGCCACTTGAAGCTCAGGAGAGAGAGAGAGAGAGGGCATTCCAGGCAAAGGAAGTAGCTAGTACAAGAATCTTAAGACAGAGGTAAGCTTGAGGGTGTTCAGGGAACAGAAGGAAGGTCAGAGTGACTGAAGCATGGCAGATGGAGAGAATGGTGGCAGATGAAAATGGAAAGACAAGTAATACTAGAACATGGAGGGCCTTAAACGGCCAAAGAAAAGAAAGTGAAGGACATCAAGCAGGGGAATAATACAAGTTGGTTCACAGTCTTGAAAAGCTCTCTCTGGTTATGATGTGGAGAATAAATTGCAAGTAAGCAAAGGAAGAAGCTGTAAAATGGGTTGGGAGGCTACTATAGTGATGCTGTGTCAGAACGATGGTGGCTTGCTCCAGTATAGCAAGGGTAGAATGGAGACAGCTGACGTATTTGGATATGTTTTAATGGTACAATCAACAGGACTTCTCATCCTGGCTTGGAGGTAGGTGGTGAGGAAAAGCAAGGATGTGAGAGATCTTGATTTTTAATTTAACGAATTGAATGGAAGGAAATGTCATATACCAAGAAGAGAAAGATGGCCTGAGAATTAGGTCTGGGAGGGAAATCAGGTCATGATCTTCATAGCTTTGATACAAAATACAGTACAAAGATTTAAAGAATGCATTATGCAATGATACCAGACCAATACATGTAAATACTAAGATTTCAAGAGGTACAGGAGAGCTACAGAGTTTACCGAAGGAAAGTAGGAAGAACAGGTCCCAGATTCCAGTGTGAGGCATCCCAAGCAGGTAGGGAAAGAGGCTTTAGTGCCATGGGGCTGAAAGCCAAGGGCTTTGAGACGTTCTATGACCAGCATTTGTGGCACCCCTGAAATATACCAAATACTATATGAGGAACTTCACATACCTTACCTCATCAATTCTCTGCACAATTCTGCAAAGTATATATATATATATATATATATATATATATATATTCCCATTTTCCAGCTAATAAAACTGAGGGTCTGAGAAGACAAAGGTCCTATAAATGGCTAATAGCAGAGATGGGACTAGAACTCTCAAGTTCCAGGGCTCTGGAATTCATGTGATGCTATTCTGAAATTTTTTGACAGTTTGAGGAGGAAAATGAAACTATTTGGTAACTACTCTTAGAGTTTAACATTCCATCCTTCTACCCAAACATATCAGGACAAGCCAAATTGCAGAGTTTCTGTAAAGTGAATGCTAAGTCACTTCAGTCGTGTCCGACTCTTTGCAACCCCATGGACTGTAGCCCACCAGGCTCCTCTGTCCATGGGATTCTCTAGGCCAGAATACTGGAATGGATTGCCGTGCCCTCCTCCAGGGGATCTTTCTGACTCAGGGATCAAACCTGTGTCTCGAGTCTCCTCCTTTTCTTAGTTGGCAGGTGGGTTCTTTGCCACTAGCACCATCTGGGAAGCCTCTGTAAAGCAGCCAGGCAAATTCTCCTGGCAGAACTAGACTTGGGAATAATGATGATGATGGTGATGTACCTGGCATTTGCTAAGTACTTTCCATGTTCCAGTGTTTCAAGCACATTCTATTGTTTAATCCTCACAAGAAATTTGCAATCTCTTATTATCTCCACTTTATGGATGAGACTAAGATAGAGGTTAAGAAATTTGCTCAAGGTTGCGTTACTACTGTACTCAGTGAGCAAGTTGGTATGTGGACACTGATCTGTCTTCACTTAAGTCCTGGTTCCCCTTGTAACAACTTCTCCTGGGTCCCAGAGCAATAGCCCACATAGGTCTGTTCTCAGGGAATGGGACCACTGCTGGGACAATCTTTGGCCATCATTGAGTGTCACACAAAGTATAAAATCTTACCTAACATTGTATCATTACCCTATGGGACAAAGGAAAGGAGAGAAGAAAAGCAAGGGTGAGCCAGTGGAAGGTCTGTGTGTGAAACTGGAAGCTCTGTGAGTTGAGGAAAGGTTCTTCTCTAGGTCAATAGTGGCTGTTCCTGCAGGCTCAGAGAGAACTCTGGGGATGTCCTGGAGCAGAGGTAAAAGCTGTGAGACTGAGAACAGAAAGCAGAGGAGGGTATAGACCTTTTCCAAAGAGAAGTCTCTGTAGATGGTAAGGTGGATCTATTTGGCTCATCCAAGGACATATCAATATGATTCAGAGATTTCTGAGTAACTGACTCTTAATGTAGCTTTGTAGTTTAAGAGTGAAAATAGACAACATTACCTCGAGAGACTGAGAGCTGAGTTCATGCCTGAGCATTCTGTACTATGCTGAGCTCTGCAGTCATACTGTTTACTGCCTAACTCCGAGATTGTTGTGATACATCAGACCCCGATGAGTGATTGGTGGCATACATTCAGACTAGTTAATGTGCAAAATTTACTCCAATCTCGTAAAACTAAAGGAAGACATCTCACCCTCCTCTGATGATCCATCAGGATATTTTTAAGTCCAAATACATACTCCCCTTTGTAGGATTTGGGGATCTGAAAACTTATACCTTTGTTTGCCCTAGATACCTCCATTGTTTATCCTGACTGCAATGTTGTTTGTTTATCCTGACTGCAATTTTGTTTGCTTTATCGAAATGGTGTCTGGTCATTAATCCAAGTTTGCTCTTGACATTTATCCATAGTCACCTTGCAGGTTTGAGGCAGATGTGAGAGTAATGACATAACTCCAGATCCAGTAGGGACAAGGGACCGAGGGGGTATCAGTGTTGCACTGATCAGATGAGCATCTCTGGTTTGAGATTACTAAGGGCTTGAAATGTGTAAGAGGAAGAAACATGTGTGAAGCACAGCCCTTATCCTTCTGGATCTGTTCCATTAATTTAAAATAGAGCAAAGCTTTTTGTTTTTTTTGAAGGAGTGTAAACTTGACATGCCTTGAAAGTGAAAGTTGCTCAGTTGTGTCCACTCTTCATGGAATTCTTCAGGCCTAAATACTGGAGTGGGTAGTTGTTTCCTTCTCCAGGGGATCTTCCCAAACCAGGGATCAAACCCAGGTCTTCCACATTGCAGGCAGATTCTTTACCAGCTGAGCCACCAGGGAATCCCAAGAATACTGGAGTAGGTAGCCTATCCTTTCTTCAGGGGATCTTCCTGACCCAGGAATCGAACTGGGTTTTCCTGCTTTGCAGGAGGATTCTTGACCAGCTGAGCTACAAGGGACATGCCTTGGCTATTTATTGCTCTGGTGAGAATCATGAAGCCAATAGAGGGAGCTAAAGCAGCACAAATGGGACTTCTGGATACAGAGACTCATTGCAAAGAAATTCCCAAATACTTGGAAAAGGGTTTAAAGTAACTTTATTTCAGGGAATTTGGGATGCAGTGGAAAAGAGGCAAAAGACCAATAAAACACTGCTAACAAGATTCTGTGGATAAATGGTGACTACTCCAGTACCTAAATATTTAATTAGAATGCATTTCACCACAAATGAAAGAAAAACTTCTTGGCTACCATGGAGGTGACAAGGGTGAAAAAAAAAGAACCCTTTTCTTTATTTTAATTTTTCATGCCAAATGGGATTCTCTGGGTTTATAACATCTCTGGATTTACAAAAGCTGAGAGGTAAGATAAATATTAAATAATTCAGGCTTTCTGTAAACAATAGGAAATAGAACTTTTTTAAAAAATCAATTTTATTGACATGTATACAAATAAAAAGTATGGCAATCCAGGGCTATACATATAAATTAATGCATATTAGATACTTTGGGGATTAAAACTTTTAATTAAAGAAACAGTGACTGTAAGGGTATTAATGGATACTAACTTTTTACACTTTCACTCAATTTGGCTATGAAAATGTTAGGACTTTTCATTTACTCTGGGATAAGCCCCATAATTGTAGTAAAGAAAGCAGTCTGAAGAAGAATGGGATGCGATGACTGAACTTATTATGTTAATAATACCTTCTTCTTCACCCTAAAAGGTCAAGCAGAGACCGTTTGCTTTTACATGTAACAGAATGAGGTATAATTTTACTGTACTATCTTAGGGCTACATTAATTCTTCTATTTATGGTAATAAGTAAGAAGAAATCTGACCATGGTATCCACCATCTTTTTTTAAGTAATAACTTTTTATTTGAAATAGTTAAACCACATTTAAAAAAATCAGTTCTCATAAATTTTAAGATAAGAACATTCTTATTTGTACAAGATAATAGAAAATATGATATAGTTTAGTTAGCTGGTGAATATACTTAAGTAAGTGGTGGTTGTGGTTTAGTTGCAAAGTCATATCTGACCCTTGTGACCCCATGGTTTGTAGCCTGCCAACTCCTCTGTTCATAGGATTTTCCAGGCAAGAATCCTGGAGTGAGTAGCCATTTCCTTTTCCAAGGGATCTTCCAGACCCAGGGATTGACCCTGGGTCTCCTGTGCTGCAGGCAGTCTCCTGAATTGCAGGGGTATTCTTTACCATCTGAGCCACCAGGGAAGCCCATACCCAAGTAAAAGGACTGGTAAAAGTCATAAGCATATCTCAAGCCTATCCTTGACTAGAAAAATAAGCTGAGAACATTTCTAATTCCACCCTAAGATGGAAAGAAATATGGTAATAGAATTATTTGGATTTTGAGTAAGCCGTTCCATACCTGGGGGTATTTTGGGAATCTCTTTGCCACATTTCACATGAAAAGACTGATGTTAAGTGAGGAGAAATATAGCAGATCCCACTGGGTCCTTATGAGCTTGCATGCGTGCGTGCTAAGTCACGTCAGTTGTGTCTAACTCTTTGTGACCCTATGGACCATAGCCCACCAGGCTCCTCTGTCCATGGGATTCTCCAGGCAGGAATACTGGAATGAGTTGCCATTCCCTTCTCCAGGGGTCTTCCCGACCCGGGGATCAAACCCACATCTCCCGAGTCTCCTGCATTGCAAGTGGATTCTTTACTGTTGAACCACTGGAGAAGGCCCACTTATGAGCTTATTGACCCTATAATATCGATAGTCTCCATGAGAGACCTGGTGAGTTTGGAGACTGTGGCAGAATCAAGGAGAAGTGTTAGCCTTGGGACTTAAAATTTTGATGATTACCTAATGCAGCTGCCCAATGCTCCCCTTTCAAGAGACTGCTACTGATCACTGTTTAGGATAGCATCTCCTATGACAAGGAAACCAAAGTAATTCTAATACCAGGAATGCCAAAACTGTACTGGGTGACATTTGAAAGATATTAGAGGGGAAGCTCGAAGAGGGTTACTGATTAGATAAGAAACAGTATAGTAAGAAATACACAAAAGGGGGTGAATTGATAATGGCCCATAGGATCCATAATTGCAGTGATAGCCCTGGAGAAAAAACTGTCCTCACCATAAGATTTACTTCTGGCAATAAGGATTTGTGAGTATATAGTATATGAATTCAAAAGAACATAACTGGCCAAGTTTAGTTCACTGAGCACGTCCAATTAACTCAAAAGGATCAAGGAAGGCTCTGACTAGTCATTCACTCATAAGAAAGACTCTGGTGGAAGATGAGTATATGTTAATTCAGTGGGCTAAGGTGAGTGTTTTGGTTGATTCTCACACCTCTCAACACAAGAAACTGTCATACTACTGTGTATTTTTATATAAACTCTTAGCCAGTAACAAAGAGCTTCTGTAAACTCTTAGTCTAGAACTTGTTTTGTCTGGCAAGTATCAAAAAGATCTTAATTTAGGGACAAGATACACAGAAGAGCTACAGGTTTTTTTTTTTTTTCATCTCAAATATGAATGACTATTTGTTACATATATGGATGAGAAAGTTGTGATTGGTTGAAACATCAAGCATTTTAAAGGTGGTCACCAGGGTCCACAAGATGAGTGAACACTGGGAGACCATGAGATATAAAATACTGTATTCAATCATGACACATCCTTTTGACTTCATCTTAAACAGTCCATGGGGTCGCAAAGAGTCGGACACGACTTAGTGACTAAACAACAACAGCAAAAACCTCTTTATTTCCCAGGATTACTCAAGCAGCCAACAGCAAAAGACAAATCAACTTTTGTTTGAAGGATAGAGCCCAAAGGGGTGTGGACGAACCATTACATGCTGGCAGATTGATTATATTGAACCTTTACTCACAATACCATGTACTTGTAAATTGTATTGCCTGGTATCAACTTTTTTCCTATTTAAACTGTTCATCCTCAACAGAGTCCATAATCGATGGACTGAAAATACAGACTTCTGTCAGTTCTGCCTGGATTGTTGTATCAGCGGATAGGAGAACATATACTATGGAATGAAGATGGCAGGGGTGGCCAAGAAATGCAATGCAGAGTAGTCTTTTCATTTTCACAGCCTTCCCAAAGTATCAGTATTCCTGGAGATCAAATCAGGCAGTTGAAGCAGTTGTTACACAAAGTGATACCAGGGACATGATGGATCAACTGGCTTTCCAGGCATGGAGAGCAAAGAATCTAAACATGCTGGGCTGCAAAAGCGGGTCATTGGCTGAAGGAATTTCTAAGGCATGGGATCAAAAATGAGGCAGTGGGGGAAAAAAGTGGATTGATTCATACCTACCACTTTATATGTTTTTCTTGGGTAATGCATTGCCAAGTCCTATTAATCTGGAAGGGCTTTTGATACTCTCATGCTACACCACCACATACCATTGTATCTTTTCTGGCTACTACAACTACTATGACTACTATCGGTAATAATAATAGCAAACAGATTATACTTACTGTATGCCCAGCACTGTTCTAAGCACTTTACATATCTCTTTATGTTAAATATGAGTTAATTGACTCTGGCAAGTCACTCATTTTTAAGAAATTAGTTCCTTTCCTCAGAGGTGGTGGAGCAAATGCCTTTAAACAACTGTTGAGAGCTAGAGAGGGAAGACGTAAGTAAGGGAGGGAAAAGTGGAGTTGTACTAAGGCGTTAGCCAGGATGTTTGGGCTGTACATTACCAAAACTTCAACTCAAAGAAGCTTAGGCCAGATAGAAAACATACTGGCTCCTGTAACTAGAAAGGAACACGGTACAGCTCCAAACAACTCAGATGAGGATGTGAATGCCATCTGTACTCTTTCCTCATTTTGTCCCTGCTTCTCTGAGTGACAGCTGCATTTTCCCCTACCACAAATCAGTTTTCTCCTTGGGGCCAGAACTATGGTGTCTGACAGTCCCTGAGCTCACATCTCCCATTTTGCCATTCAAGAATAAAAGGGTGAGTTTCAAGAATGCCAGAGAAGAGCAGTGATTGGTCCAGCTTGGGTCATGTGCCAGCATCCTGATCCAAACTCCATGGCCAAAGGAAATGAGAACAGTGATTGACAACCCCACTGGAACCACCTACAGTGCTGGGGGTAGGAGGATGGACTTCTGTGCAGGCACCACATGTGATGTGTGTTGCAAAGAACTGATAGAAAACATAAGACAGGTAAAATTTTCGTAGGTTCCTCAACTTGGTTTGCTTCTCCCACCCTTAGCAGTCAGAGTCCTAATGGTCCCTTGCAGCCTACCCCTATCCAAAGGCCAGAAACACTCCCTTTCACCCTGGTAGCGCGTTCTTTCTCCCCTCCCTTAATCCCCCTTCTAAAGATGCACCTTCTCCTAGAAGCTTTTCTCATGGGATTTTCATGCTGTCAAATGACAGGAGCTACTCAGAGAAAGTAAGGTTCCACTCTTTATTAGTGACCTTCTGAATACAGTGCCCACAAGGAGACATCTTAATGGGGAATACAGACAGAGCTTGCAGCATCCCATATGTAACCAGCCTCTCCTGCCTGCACATCTATCACAGGCTCTGATGTTTACTGCAGGGACAATGGGCTAGCAGTGAAACCTTTAAGGAGTTCCATTTTGAGGCAAACTTGCTGGACTTCCTGGAAGACACAGAGGAATTATTGGTTGGCCCCTAAGTGAAAGTGATCGTTGCTTAGTCGTGTCTAACTCTTAGCAACCCCATGGACTGTAGCCAGGACCAATTTCCTCTGGAGACAAGACTGTTGAGTAAGAGCTCAGGCACTCTTCCTGAGCTCTCCACACAGATACCCACTAGCTCCAGCAAGAGCAGGAGAAGCTCCAGTGTGCCCAAGGAGGTCAGAGCAGTCTCCCGGTACAGAAAGGGCCTGCAAGCTGCATGATTCATTGTATTCTGTGTGAATGGTGCCTCTGGGGCATGGGAATGGAGCAGCTATGGCATAGCCCTGGCAGGAGAAGTCAGAGAGTAGTGACAATGGACCAATAACCAGAAAATTTCAACTGGTCCCCAAGCAAGCACATGAGGTCCTGGATCTCTGAAAAAGAATAGAAGAGCAGTCGAGATGTGGTGCATTTGGAAACCTAGTGGTCTCACTGGCAGCAAGAAGACAGAGGGCTCAATGCCTGTTACAGTTGGTAGCCACGTCCTTATTTGCTGGCCCCTACGGGCTGGTGTGACCAGGGGAACTGAAGGTTACCTCTCTTTTCTGAGTCCTTAGGACTAGAAATCCTAAGATCAGTGAAGAAGACAAAGCTTAGAGCTAACAGAGGATCAAAAACAACTAAAAGTTTCAGCATGTGAGGTTGACATTATTTACAGCTACATCTAAGAACAGAGCAAGCATTTTATAACCACATGCAGTCTTCATGAGCAAAACAAATGGAAAAGCAGTAGACGGATCATAAACTTTCCAATGCAGCCAGTATTTTATCATTATTTTAATTAGCATCTTCTTTTATTTGGTTTTAAGGCTGTCATTAGATGCTATACCAAGGTCAAACTGAATGCCAATGGGCAAGACACCAGCCTTGTGTCAGCCAAGTAGTTTGGTGATGAATGTTCTTCTTGGCTCAGAGAAAACAAAATGCTCTCTCCAAATTCAGTTTTGTTTTTTTTTTGGCATAAAATTTTGGAAGCTAGGCCTAAAATTCTCCATGGTGACTATCTTGTCTATTCTCAGCCTAGTCATCAGATTCATAGTGTAGGATATATTTGTAAAATTAATGGGAAATGGTAGAAGTCATCTACTCCAATCCTTATATTTGTCCTCTCTCCCTCCCTTTCTCCATTTCTTCCTTCTTTTTCTTTTCTTTCTGTGAATTCATTAATATTTAATTTCAGATTGCATTTTATCTGGATATCAAATATACATTAAGGGGCTTTCCTGGTGGCTCAGTGGTAAAGAACCCACCTGCCAATGAGGGAGACACGAGTTTGATCCCTGATCCAGGAAGATCCCACATGCTGTGGAGCGACTAAGCCCTTGCACCACAGCTATTGAACCTGTGCCATAGAGCCGAGGAGCTGCAACTACTGAGCCCACATGCTACAGCTGCTGAAGCCTGTGTGCTCTAGAGCCTGTGCTCCACAAAAGAAGCCACTGCAATGAGAAGACACACACTGCAGATAGAGAGTAGCTCCTGCTGTCCACAGCTGGAGGGAAAAAAGCCCACACAGCAGCGAAGACCCAGCACAGCCAAAAATAAATAAGTAAATAAATTTTTAATTAAAAAATACATTTAAATAAAAAATTTGTAAATAAAATAAAATATAATATACATTAAGATTCAAAAATCCCTGGAAACAGAAAATTTAAACTAAATGCCTCAAAATCTTCTACTCAGGGATAAACACTGTGAACTATTTTTTTGGTATTCATTACAAGACTTTAACACATTCCCTTCTGCTCTTTCTCTAAATCTCAATTCTTTTCCTTGGGATAGTGACCCCTAAGCCTTTGATTAGACAGTGGCAGCTGTCCACTAGGGGCAGTTATGAAAAATCATCCCAGAGATCTTGGGAACTGGAAGACCTGTCAGAATACAACACCCTGATTTTCAAATTTGCCAAAGCCAATGGCTCTATTAGGACTCCTCCCATGTAGGTGATAATTAAAAATCCACTGTGCTCCATTTCAAATGTGAAGTCCAGGAAATAGACAGAACATGTTATGTGATAGGATGCCAGAAAAGCTTCTGATTTTCTCTCTCTCTTTTTTTTGTATTTTCTATGGTGTGTGCTAAGTTGCTTCAGTTGTGTACAACTCTTTGCGACCCCATGGACTGTAGCCCACCAGGCTCCTCTGTCCATGGGATTTCCCAGGCAAGACTACTGGAGTGGGTTGCGATGCCCTCTTCCAGGGGATCTTCCCAACTCAGGGATCAAACCTGTGACTACATCTCCTGCATTGGCAGGCAGGTTCTTTACCACTAGCATGACCTGGGATGGCCCTAATTTTCTCTTTTGAAGATATGTCTCAAAGTATAAAAACTAAGTGCCAAAAGGGAACATTTCTTAAGTTATATAAGAGTGGGTAACAATTTTACATCGAGAAAAATACAGCAAATTCTGTCTTCTCCTGTAAAATGAATAAATGGTAGGTAAATACAGTTTAATGTTTCTACTGATATTAGTAATGTCCAGTTTAGTTGAAATATATAGAAAAGTCATTAAGGAAAGGAAACATTTTTATGACTCTCAATGACCTCTAAGGAATAATATGTACTTTGGATGTCCAATAGAGATTAACTCTCTGTGTGGGAGTGTTGGTGGTGGTGGTGTTGATCAGCTGCTAAGTTGTGTCTGACTCTTTGTGATCCCATGGACTGCAGTATGTCAGGCTCACCTGTCCTTCACTATCGTCTGCAGTTTGCTCAAATTCATGTCTATTGAGTCAGTGATGCTACCTAACAATCTCATCCTCTGCCACCCCCTTCTCCTTTTGCCTTCAATCTTTCCCAGCATCAGGGTCTTTTCCAGTGAGAAGGCTCTTTGCATCAGGTGTGTCAAAATATTGGAGCTTCAGCATCAGTCCTTCCAATGAATATTCAGGACTGATTTCCTTTAGGACTGACTTGTTTAATCTCTTTCCAGTCCAAGGGACTCTAAAGAGTCTTCTCCAGTACCACGATTTAAAAGCATTAATTGTTCAGCCTTCTTTGGGGTCCACTTCTCACATCTGTACATGACTACTGGAAAAAAAATAGCTTTGACTATATGGACCTTTGTCAGCAAAGTGATATCTCTGTTTTTTAATGTACTAAGTTTTTCATTGCTTTCCTTCCAAGGAGCAAGAGTCTTTTAATTTCCTGACTGCAGCCACTGTCCGCAGTGATTTTGGAGCCCACGAAAATAAAATCTGTCCATGCTTCCACTTTTTCCCTTCTATTTGCCATGAAGTAATGGGACCAGATGCCATAATCTTCATTTTTTAAATGTTGAGTTTTAAGCCAGCCTTTTCACTTTCCTCTCTCACCCTCATCAAGAGGCTCTTTAGTTCCTCTTCACTTTCTGCCATTAGAGTGGCGTCATCTGCATATCTGAGGTTGTTGACATTTCTCCCAGCAATGTTGATTCCAGCTTGTGATTTATCCAGCCCGGCATTTCATATTATATACTCTGCATATTAAATGAAACAGTAATCAAAAACAGATAAACATGGGAATGGAGATAAATGCTCTCAAAATCCAAATAAATGCCATGTAAATACCCTATTATCTAATTTCAATTTTTGTTTGTGGGCCATTTATTGAAAATGTATATAAGTTAGTATCAGAAAGTATTCTGAACCCATCATATATAATCTTTACCTAACCCACTATCCATGTGTGATATTGATTATTTGTGCTACTGTTCTTTATCAACGCTGGTGATGATTTTGTGCTGACCTAAGTGTCCCTTTCTTACTTCCACTTCTCTCAGAAGTGCAAGATGAGACACTGGATGGTTTACTGATGTAATGTGCTGCCTCAAAGAGCTGCACTTGGCATTTGTCTTCTTATCAGGATGAGTTAGGTTTTTGTTACTCAAAGTGTTAACTGATGACCAACAGCACCAACATCAGCATCATCAGAAGAGCTTATAAGGAATGCAGAATTGCAAGTCTCACTCCAGACCTACTGAATCACAGTCTGCATATATACATACACACACACACACACTTCAGGTTCAAAGTTAAAGAGCAGACACTTGTCAAAATCATAGAGTTGTGGGATTTAATTGCTGAAGGCAATACTAAAAATCCTCTAGTCTGAACCCTTCAAATGACAGAGATTGTTAAGTGTCCTCTACTCTCCATTCTTCTCTTCATTCTAGTGGTAGAACTCCCCAAGGCTGAGCTGAGCATATGACCACCCAGTAATAGCATGTGTTTCCCATGCTCCTTTGCAGCTAGGGTTGGCCATGAGACCAAGTCTAAATCAACAAGATCTGACCAGAAGAGATGCATGCAACTTCCAGTCAGTTCCTTTGTAAAGTAGCTATTTGCTCTCAAGTTTCTTTTATTCTGCTGTATGGGAAGCAGCAACAACTGCAGTAGATACGTTGGGCCCCGAGATGGAAGTCACCTATTGAGACTAGCAGAGCTAGTTAGCCATCCTGGGTCAATGCATGGTTCTGTATAGTCAACCTGCTTAGGTATTTCAGAGGGCCTGTTGAGCTTTGGACATGAAAGAGAAACCAAGCTTTGCCTTTTCTAACCCATTGAAGCTACCATGATTTTCAGTTTCTTTTTTATTAGCCTCTGTGACCTGATTAATAACTTCATATATTAGGAAGTTATATATCTGAGACCCAGAAAAATTATGATTTATAGTGAAAATACCACCTATAAATATAAAAATAAATCTGTGGAAATCATTTTTTAAGATTTAAAAAAGTGTATACTGAATTCTATAATGAAAGCTTTTTTTAAAAGATTTTAGACCAGGAGTGGTAGAATACCTTCACTTTCCTGACTAATCTATTTGGCTTTGTGGTTTCATCGTATTTATCCTTGAAGGAGAAATCCATGCTTATTTATCATACAGTGGCTCCTTGAATGAATGAATAAATGAATGAAAGGATAAATCAAATTCTGTTTTTACTAAACCAACCGATATTTTATATTTGTTTGGCCCTTGCCTATTTTAAAAAATGTAATCTTAAGTTACATCTTAGGTTGATATCTTGGTCTGTTTGTCACAAGGAAATGAAGTGGCAGCCAATAAAGATTTCAAATAGGCACATCTTTTGCAGTTTTAAGAGTTTTTAATTACAGTTGATATGTGGAAGGTGGTTGTAGATCTGTGTGTTTGCAGTAGGTTGGGACTACAGCTCAGCATTATCACTTCCTGTTTGCTTTGTGGTTGCACCATAATAGTCATTAAATCAAAGTCTTAAAGACAGTTGAAGACACCAGGGCATGATATCGTCTACACGAAGATGGTTTATTGGTGCCAGAGTTCAGTCATTTTTTAACTTAAGGTAGTTTTCGGCTAGCACAGAAAAACAAGTTTTTCTAGAATCATATTTCTACTAATATAAGTGAAATTATCTCCTACTATACAAAGATAAAGACTCTCACTAGTTATTTGACTCTCACTAGTTATTTATTAAATTAATAAAATATTAATTAATATTAATTAAAACATTAGGTTTTAAAAATACTAAATTTGACTCAATAAGTAGTTATAAAATAAGAAAATAACAAAGCACCAAACAGTTACCCCAGATTGTCTTCAATCACAGGAAACCCGTGATAAGGTTGTCCCCTGAGGAAAGGTTGGAAAGGATTGCATGCATAGGGATATGAACAACATGGAGACTTGTTTTATCTTCTGTTAGTAACAGTCCATCACTGGCACAATGGGAAAGATATCATCTGCCTGAGGGTGTGTTTATAATTTGACAGGAGCTCAATAAGTTCAACATACAGCTGTCTAAAACTGTTAAAAATTTAATGCAAACAAAATTATTTAAAATATTTTAAGTTCATGATAAAATTCTATAAACAATTCATATCTCTAGTTTGTTTCAGTTTTTGATGTGTTTGTAAATCATATTCCCAAATCCATCAGAGTCTCTTTCTGCTTACATTGGGGTTCGCGATCTTGATTACATATTAAAATCACTTGGGGAGCTTAAAAAAATCCTGAAGTCCAGGCCAATGCCAAGAAATGATATCAGGCTCTCTTGAGATGGGACCTCAGTCTTTTCACCTTCATTTAGATGTAGGCAGAAGTTTGGCTGGGTCAACAGGTGTAATCTGTTAACCAAGGAGACAGATGTTCATTCACAATAAAGGGACACCAGATGTTCACTGGGCATTCCAGTCTAAGAGCCATTATTTTCCATCTGAAACACATTTGCCTTCGTCAGTTATTTCATGTCTCTTTCACCAAAGTCACCAAGAGGATTTAGTGCTTTCAAAATAGAGCAGCCTTCTATTTTGAGGGCTCTTCTGAAAAGTTAAACCTGAGAGAAATGAATAGTTCCTTGTCCTCTGTGTAGAGCTCCCATTTAGCCCATTGAACTACACAAAGGTTTTTAAATAACCAGGTGATGTCTTGGGCAGGTGCCTCGTAGCCAGCATTAGTCTTCCCGAATGACCAGCCTGATCCAGCCGGTTCTCCCATTTCCCCTCTGGCTCAGAGGCTTTATTCCTATTCTGTCAGCACAGGAAATTGCTGGCAGGTATCTTCTTTCTTGCATGAGGCAGGGGAAACAAAGAGGTTATACTGCTCAGTGCTTGGACTGTGTTCAGCTGAGACTGGAAAATTTTCCCCAGAACAAAGCCATTCCATTTCTGGTGAACCAGGCCACGCCACCTAAAGGACCAATGACAGCCTCCAATTCTCAGAATGCTTCTGGGCAAAAATGAAAATAAGCAACGTTTATAATAAAATTAGTAAAGAACACATCTTACATAGCCACTAAACATAAAATCATTCAAATTTCTGTTCACAGACTATGTTTCTCAATCGGAGGGCAAACTACATTTCCAACCCTAGTTTTTCTGGACATCCCTATTCTAAATCAATTGTTTGAAACTGGACACAAAGTTGAATGTTTATAGGAAACAAACTTATGGTTACCAAAGGTGAAGGGGTAAATTAGGTATTTGGGATTAGCAGATAAAAACTACTGTATATAAAATAGATATAAACTACTGTATTTAAAATAGATAATTTGCTGTCCACCTGAAACTATCACACACTGTTTATAGGCTATACTCCAATATAAAATAAAAAATTTTAAAAATAGATAAACAGCAAGGTCCTACTATATACCACAAGGAACTATATTCAATATCCTATAATAAACCATAATGAAAAAAAATATAAAATGAATCACTTTGCTGTACACCAGAAATTAACCCAATACTGTAAATCAACTATACTTCAATAAAAAATTTTCTTAGAAATTGGATGTTTAGAATCATTCACTCAGCATTTACTGAAGTGTAGTGAAGAGTAAAGAAAGATGAAAATTTGGCTAATCAAGGACCCCTTGAATTCAATAGGTCTTTGTTGACAACCTAATATATACAAAGCAGGTACTTGGAATGAAATGGGTTCTCCTGTAGCTGCAGCACTTCCTAGTCATGCTCAGAGGACTAATCTCCAGCTGATGATGAAATTCTTAGTCTCATGGTTTCATTTCTTAGATTATTCAATAACTTCAATTATTTGAAACCAATGCTACTGCAGACATTGTTCAGAGACTCCAAGGTATATGTTCTTTTAATCAGTCTGTATATTGCTTAAATAGCACGCAGTCCTTTCAAGCTTTTCCTGAGGGGACAATCCAATTTTTTTCATCTCTCTGGCTTGCCTTCTTTAAAGAAGTTAACTTTGCCATGATTCTTGGTTCTTGTTTTCTATTCTCCAGCTTCAAATATACAAAGACTCCCTAGCATTACAGCGATTTCAAAGAAGACAGATTTCAAATGTGTGAAATTTCCCAACGAATGAAATTTTCAAATATTTACTTTAAATATATAGCTAGTTTTCTGTCATAGTTTCCTTACCCTGGTCTTCACACAAAATATATCTGAGCAAATATTTCTTCATATATTTCATTTCAGAAAAGAGGCTTTAGTACAGTCCATGGGAGTTTATTGTGTATTGTGGGAGATTAAAATATAATTCCTTTGTAACTGGACATTTATAATCTTATTGGAAATATATATATAAATATAAATATATATAGTCCTTTATATGTATAAACATATGTAATATATGTTATATTATATTATATATATCTGGAGAAGAAAATGGCAACCCACTCCAGTACTCTTGCCTGGAAAATCCTGTGGACAGAGGAGCCTGGTAATCTACAGTCAAAGTGACTAAACTATGTACTATGTATATTATATGTATAACATATATATATATATATGTTTAAAGGGTTGAGATGACAACAAAATGTAGTTTTAATAGGCTTTCAAGAAGAGAGAGACAGAGAGAGGATTGAAAGGAGGAAAATATAGAAAACTTATATTGAGTTTGGGATGGGTGGCCTCACACACAGAACTTGTCACAGAAGTCTTATCTAACTCATCTGTTTTGCAAAGGGAGGCTCTTTATAATAATGATAATGTTAATAACAACTATAATAGCTAGTATCTGGTTGAGTGTCTGTGCTTCACAAATTCTGATATAAAACAATTATTCATTCACTGTTCACATAAATCTTCATGTAAAAAATTATTAAGCATTTACCATGGTGCTGGGATGTAGAAGGAAGAAGGATAGGAGACAGCTATGTAAACAAGCAAATAAAAAAAACTATAATAGAGGTAGACACTGGATGTGGCCATGGATTTCCTATTAACTGGCAACACATTCTTGCACGTTTAGGCAAAGATAGAACACAATGGTGGCCTTTTCATTGATAATAGAGAACTTGAAATACAATGAGATGGAGCCTTCATCACTGTGGGATTAACTTTGGTCACAAGATGGCAGCAAAGTTCAGCTAGTTCTTCAGAAGCCATTTAAATGCTAGGAGATGAAGGGAATGGCTGCTTTACAGCCTTTAAAGGTTAACAGGTAGTTGGAGAAAGATTGTCTTGGTGGTTACACATAGACTTTATTTTCTGATCCTTTATCACAATATTTATTGACTATTGAAAATATCACGAGTTTAATAATGTAAGCCAAGTCATGATATTATGCACTGAACCAAAAGACACACAGCTTGGCAGCAGTACAGAGAGGAAGGGGTGGTTCAGGGAAGCAATATAGAAGCAGGTGATTGATAGAAACAGAGCCTTTGGTGTAAAGAGGAGTAAGGGAGGAACAAGCGTGGATTTGAGAAGAAGCAGACCATTGCAGGTCCAGATGAAAGATGATGGTAGTTTAGGCCAGGATGAGTGGAGGGAAGTTGTCACCGTCACCAGATATTCAGCAGGCGAAAGCAGCAATCTTGGTCATCCATAGGCTCCTGGAGGAGAGGGAGAGAGGAGTTCCCAGGACTTTGCAATTGGATGACTAGTGGATAGAAGATCAATCCTATTTGGGGGAAGAGGGAAGGTCCTGAGTTCTGTCTGGAGCACGATAAGAATTTGAGACATCTTAGTAGACATATTCAGAGAAGGCAATGGCAACCCACTCCAGTGTTCTTGCCTGGAAAATCCCATGGATGGAGGAGCCTGGTGGGCTGCCGTCTATGGGGTCTCACAGAGTCGGACACGACTGAAGTGACCCAGCAGCAGCAGCAGCAGCAGTAGATATGTTCAATCCATAGTTGGATTTAAGGGCTGAAGCTCAGAGAGGTTTGGGGTAGAAACGGTTTGGGGGTTCATGGCCCGTAGGTGACATTTGAAGGAGAGGGCAGTGTTGAACCCATTTGGGAGTGAGTGTAGGAAAGGAAAAAGGGGCTTAAGACTAACTTGGAGGAGCCCCCATATTTGTGACTGGGTGGAGAAGGAGGGGCCTGCAGACGAGGTGGAAGGAGTGGCCAGGGCATAGAGGAGGGAACCCAGAAAAGACTGTGTGAGCACTGAGGAGAGAGCTCTCCAGGAGCAGGAAGACCCTACCCTGGGTCCTGAGAAAGACCAGTATCTCCATCCTCCACTCATTCCTTCCCTTCAGTAGGTTCATTCATTCATTCATCCATGCAACAGGGGCCCCTACGACGCCTAACACAAATGTCCTTGGCTCCAGGTAGAACCAGGGCCTGGGAAGCTAAAATTTTTAGAGCCACTAGGACAGATATGCAGATGACAGCATCCTATGGCAGAAAGCGAAGAGGAACTAAAGAGCCTCTTGATGAAAGTGAAAGAGGAGAGTGAAGAAGCTGGCTTAAGACCTAACATTCATGCAAAGAACTGACTCATTGTAAAAGACCCTTATGGTGGGAAAAATTGAAGGCAGGAGGAGAAGGGGATGACAGAGGATAAAATGGTTGGATGGCACCACCAATTTGATGGACATGAGTTTGAGCAAGCTACGGGAGTTGGTGATGGACAGGGAAGCCTGGCGTGCTGCTGTCCATGGGGTTCCAAAGAGTCGGACACAACTGAGCGACTGAAGTGAATTGAAGACATAAATAAAGGTAAACAGGAGTAAGGAATAATGGCATGGACACCAACTCCTGTTAATTAATGAGAGAATAATTTAATTAATAATTTGGGATAATTTATTTATCGATTCATAAGGAAAGACCACGAGACTAAAGTTCAGGAGTCTTGAGATCCAGTCTGAGTTCCCCTATTGGCTGCCATGCCAACTTGGGGATCCCTCGCCAGGTTTGATTTCAGTGTTATCATCACTAAGTTTCAGGACAGAATTGTGGGTGAGGGAGCATGGTAGGTGGGGAAAGAGGGGAGCAAAAGGGGAAAATAATATTTTCACTCTTAACAATTCATGGGGTTCTTATAGAAAATTTCATGAAATCAAGGTCTAAACATGCTTCTGAAAGCAAATAGCATCAGATATGTTTTTTATGGCTAAAGGAATTTTTTATTAGTCTTATAAAAATAGAAATGTGAAATTTCAAAATCTGGGCTGTTTCCCGGTATTTATTCCTGAAAAGCTGCATGAATGCCTTTTATCCCTTTCTAGCCTGCTGCCAGCACCATGTTCTTTTCCAACTAAAAATAAAAAAACAAGACAAACATAAAACCTCTAAAATCTATCACTGATGCAAGGAAAAGATACAGAATGTTAATAAAATAGATTTAGGACCACCCAAGTTAATGGATTTCAGGCCAAACAGCGAAAGCAAAAGGATTACCACGAAATGCTCAAATCTGTTTTAAAAGCTGAGGAGAAGTGAGAGGCCTCACCCAACATTACCTGGAAAATTCTACCTGTCTGTGGGGGCTGTTTGGTGAACTTTCTTCAGGCTACCTGGTGCCTGGCTTGTTAATCTGATCTCTTCTGAATGGTGGTAGTGGTGCCAGTCCTGGAGAGACAAAGCCCTTTCTTATTTGCAGCAAATTGTCTCTAGAGCAACACTACATTAGCCAAAATAATCACTGCCCTAGAATAAGAACCTGGTCCTAGCACCTTCTATCTTGAGCACTTTTGTTTGAACTGTTATAAAAAGACTCAAGTTTTCCTTTTCTCAATAGAATCTTGACTTGAGAGATTTAGCTATATCATCATTTCCTTAATCCCTGCTTTAAAAGTATCTCAAATTGTACCACATTGCAAATAAGTCTTCACCTTTAGGTCTTTTCGCTTGAGAAGCCCCTGCTCAGACCTGGACCTTGTTTTATTTGAGCAATTTGTTGTTGTTTATTTTCTTAAGAGCCAGTTCTCTCGAAACTGCTTTGCTCCTACTCTGAACTAGCAAGAAGAACCCTAGACTTGCGGTTTATCCAGACAGGAACCCAGTTGGGTCTGATGGCTTCAATCCATGTTTCATGGCCCATTTTGCTCCAGATTTTTGAGGTATATTTATACCTTGGATTCTCAAGCTCTCTAGGATTCTGGGATCATTCTTTCTTTTAATTAAGAAAAATGAACTGAGCCCTCCTTTTACACAAATACAGGGAATCCAGCATGCTTCTCCAGTTCCTAAGGTTTCTCAGGAGCCGGGCATAAGGGGGAGGGGTGACATTTCAGGCTGTGCCTCCTCCCAGCCACTTCAGCTTTTGTGGCTTATGTCCCCTCCTCTCCATACTTCTCCTTTGTGGGCTTATCTGGCTCCTCTTTCATTCCTCAAAGCCTCTACTTAAGGTGACAGGTATCTACTGAAAGGCTGACGGGACTGAGGGCAATCATAGAACAGCAGGAAAAAATTCAAAATCATATACCGGACATGGTGTTTGTTCAAGACTCTTCTCTCCATGGAAGGACCTGATTCTGCAGCCATAGAGCCTGCTCTCTCCTGGAAACTTCTCTCTCTCTGCCTCAGTTTGTCCACGTCCCTCAGGGACCACACACTTCCTCCCTCTAGAGGAGCTTCTGGAAGAATCTTTTACTTTATTACCTAGACCAATTTATCTCTCTTCATTTTAGTTATCTCCTCCCAGTTTAGGTCCACAAAGAGCCATTCACTCATGAACCTCATTATGACCCTTTAAGAAGGAAGGAGTATTGATCATTTCCCTCTCCCAGTTTAAATATAAAAACTTCCTTTCTGTCATATTTGAGGTTGAATTATTAATAGGAATCCAGTCTTTGAGATTATACAGCATAGCTGATGCCTTTTTGGATTTGTGTTTATAACTCTTAGGTTGCAAATTGACCCTTCTCATTCTGGATAACTTAGTAATTCTGGACCAAGTGGTCTTTTCACTTTGTTCCCCCCTCTCCAGCCCACTTGACCACTCTGATAGTGAATTTGGAATGTCTCAGTTCAATGCTGAGGCAGGTTGCTGGCAATTCAAAACCCATTTGGACGTTGGGCATTGTGAAAAACAAACAATATTGATGTTTCATGTGAACTCACTTTTTGGTGTTTGAGAACACTGGCTTCTAACCAGCATTATCAGTGACCATCAGTTACTTGCCTTCTTAGGCCTTGAGGAATACACTAGTGTCAAAGTATAATTTTCACAAGGTTACAAACATAACTGTTGTATAAAATTAAAGTGAGTATGCACTAAAGGTCTGTTTATCTCATTCATGAAAGATCAAAACTGGTTCCAAGGAATATAGGAAAAACAGATTATCTATAGTCACTTAAAAAACCATACTTTAATAAATGTCTAAATTATATAAATTTGTTATATCATACAGAGCAAAACTTAGACCTTTAGGTTTTGATCTTTTTTTACCAGGCAGAAACAATTTCTCTGTGAGCAAATTCATTTGTATTGCTATTGGACAAAAATAATTTTCATTGCTTAAATTTTCTACAGGTTAATATATACAATCAATAGTAAATAATATCCAATAAAGGTACATATCATACCCTAGAGAATTAGGTATTCCTTAGTTGGCCCATTGGACATTGCTCCAGTGTGATATAGAGAGGATATGCAGTTACCTTTTTCTTTGTTTCCAAGTTTTGGCTATTTTTTCCCCTTAATATAAGAAAACAATTGTATTTTCTTCAACTTTTTAAAGTTTTATCAATCATTAAAAATTCTTGATCAACAACTGTCTCTATGATAGTTATTTTAGAAAACAATGTAGTTACTACGGGCTTCCCAGGCAGCGCTAGTGGTAAAGAATCCACCTGCCAATGCAGGAGATGCAAGAGAGGAGTGTTCGATTCCTGGGTTGGGAAAATCCCCTGAATAGGAAATGGCACTCACTCCAGTATTCTTTCCTGGGAAATTCTGTGGACAGAGGAGCCTGGTGGGCTACAGTCCATGGAGTTGCAAAAAATTGAACACAACTGATCAACTGAGCACGCACACACACATAGTTAATACACTTCCAAGTTTTAAGATTTCCCTACCCCTCCCTCTCCCCCTGCAATGCTCTCTTATTTGTTTAGAATGATCTATGAATAGGTTGATGCATTTACCTTATCCCCTAGAGCAAGATATTTATATACATGCAGAAAAATGAATAGTATTGGCTATGGTTTCTGCAACATGACACCTAGCATGACCGGACACTGGGCTAAAAGTACCACGATTGTGATTTCTCTGGATATAAAAAGGCATAGTAACTTATTTCCTCTCCATTAAGTTTGACATATTAAAGTCATTGGACCTCAAGAAGAAATGAAACAATAAATTCTTCTGGGTGACAGGCATGATTTTAGATAATAGGGAAGGAAAGTGTAAAATGTATTGATCTGACTGCTTCTCTTCTGATGGCCATCATCATCACAGAGCAAATGTACAGTTTTGAGGGAGCAGATGACTTATCAAGCTGAGCGTGTGAGCTCTCCTCACTTCAGTGACTGCCCGACTGCTTCCCATCAGGAGTCCGGAGGATACTGCCATCTGATATGTGAGGGACAAGGGACGCTTCTAGCAGTTCCTGCCTATTAGCACGACAGGGAGGAGATGGCTCAGAGATAAAGAGACACAGGCAAGCGTTAGCTGTGCTTTGGAAACATTACATTAACGAATAGCCTCAGTGTCCATCTGCAGCCTCCCAGCCTCCGCGCCAGAGCTCCAAATTCCACTCTAATCCCACAGAATTCCCACCGCTCCCCTTTGGCTGAGCTATTGTGGAAATTCTTTCTGCAGCTGTTGGGGAGACTGGTCGCCCTCAGAGGAGAGTAGCAATGACGGCACGAGCTACCACTTATCCAAAACATCATCTCCTCACCCACGAAGGAGGAGTAGGATGAGGAAAATTTGAAATCTACTGATAATCTCTGCACTTAAATATTGGTTAGACTGTGATAAACCCCATGTTGCAAGAGGACTATGGATTAGACCCCAAATCAGCTGTGTTTATAAGGTTAAATTTCCTTTCCCTCTATTTCTCTTCTTGAAGAATAATATGGGAAAAAGGCCAAAGGATGACTGGGGAGTGTAGCTGTAAATATCTCTGAGTTTTACAAAATTGCATAATGTGCTTATTTATATAATTGGGATTGCACCAGCATCACACAGGGAACACTGCTTTTTTTTTTTGTATTTTTGTTATTGTGGTAAATATACATTAAATTTACCGTTTTAACCACTTTTAGGTGTATAATTTGGTGACATTAGGCACATTCACAATGATGTGCAGTCATTACCACCATCCATTTCCAGAAGTTTTCAACAGAAACTGTGACTCAGTAAACAATAACTCCTCATTCCCTCCTCCCCTATCCCTGGTAACCATGTATTTGCCTCTATGAATTTAACTACTTTCGATCCCTCATATAAGTGGAATCATATCTGTCTTTTTGTGTCAGGCTTATTTCATTTGGCATAATGTTTTCAGAGTTCAACGGTTACTTTCAATGCTTCATTGATGAATCTCTTATAGAGAGAGTAACTTAGCCTGTAGTATCTTGTGATATGATTTAATATGTCTCAAACTCAAAATTCCGTTTTGCCTTACAAAACAGCTGGCAGTTGGGCCCTGATTACTTTTTTTTCCTTTTAAGTCAGATATTGCCTCTGTAAAATCTAAACAAGGAAAAAAGAACAGTAAGACTCTTCAGCAAGTGATTAATTTTGGCTGCAAGCATGACTTGCAATTCAGTAATAAAATGAAATCTTCCTCTTATACCTAGATTGAACAAAATCAACAACAGTATGTTCTGTTCACTGATCCTTCCTCTGAGCCAAGGAGAGATGGGACCATGATGGATGCCGTTTGTTAGATGATAATGAAATGCAATTTGTGTCCAGCAGACCCAGCAGAAACACTCCCAGGCACAAGAGAAATCTGCCCAGATGTTATTCTCCATTCTTCAAACTAAAAAAGCCAATTCCTTCTCCATGTTGTGCCCAGGATGCTACCTTTTCTAGATTGAGGCTCAAGCATTGATTGTCATGCCCAGTGAGCCAGTGTACCTAGTAACCAGCCAATCAGAGCTTCTTTCATGCTTAAATGCCAAGTTGAGGAGTGGGAGGGTAGGAACTGAGAGAATAATAGAAAGGAAAAATAAGATCAAATATGATCATGTAGAAACCCCCAACCTAGTTCATCCCAGCTGTACTCCAGTTACAATCAGTGGCTGCCAGGTGTACCTCAAAACAGCCATAACAAAAAAGTAAATTCTACTTTAGGATAAGCTTCTCATGAGTAGTTCCCAGTTGTATCCTAATTCATGCCGTCAAATGAAAGCCTCAAATTATGTGAAGCTTAAAACACAAACACAGGCAAATACACATGCAAGACCAAAATGAGATACAGTGAAGGGAATAAATTAGCACCAGCTGCAGCCCAATTAAGCAAAGGCTTCCACAAGGGAAAGCTTACTTATGATTTACCTAAACAAACCCTCTTCCTTTTTGTTGCAATTTGCTGCTTATTAATTTTTCTTATTAAAATGACTACAAAGAGGAACCAAGAGCATTGTTATCACATCAGGAGAAAAAAAACCCAGTTCTTCCAATCAAAAAAATGCTTCGAAAGGATATTTTTAGTCGAATATTTGTAACATCTTAAAAATATTTAAAATTAAAAAAGCAAAGTTACATATGTACATATTTAAAAGAGTCAAAACTTATGATGAAAAAACAGTAATTTCCAGCTCCGTCCCTTCTTACCTCTTCAGAGGCCACGCCACAACTTTCAAATCTTTCAGCCATTTCTTCTAGAATTTGTCTCCATAAGTATGCTTTTCTAGATAATATGCTTTCATTGTGACTTCTGGATTTATGAACTTTTACCTTATCTGTTGATTTCCTGTATGAAGAAGATTTTGCTGCCTTTCATATGAGTCCTACCACTACGAATCTCTCACCTCTCCTCTAAAATTCCAGTACTGAGGGGAGGAGGGAGAAAAGGCTGAAGAAAGTCTGAGGTCTTGTGCTACTGCATATTGTGAAGTGCACTTTTATAGGCAAAGAAGAAAATAAAATCACAGCCAGCTCTTACAGTTCTAAGCTCTTACGTTACAGCCATTAATTCATTTACCCCTCACAGTGATCCTATAAAGTAAGGCACTAGGATTATCCTCATTTTACAGATGAGAAAACTAAGGCACAGAGAGTGTAAGTAACTAAGAAACGCTTTAAGTCATCCATAGTCTCTACACTATATCCAAGGTAATAGATGTGACTGCTCTTTCAGGGTAAGAAGCAATACACACTTGCTAAGGAGATAATGATCTTGTAGATGATGACAGTGTTGGAGATGCCTGGCCAGTGCTGGACACACATGTGCAGCTGGGTATCAGCAAGAAGACCTATGGAAGCTGGTCCATATTTTGTGGGGGAATGATGTGTATGCAATTTAGGAGTCTCTCTTTAATAAAAAGAGCATGAAATTGCTACAGAATGAATGTTTATTTAGAGTGAAAAAGAAATAAAAGAAAATTAGAAATCTAAAATACCAATTTTAGATTTAGATTTAGATTGTGAACAATACTACAGACATTACAGCATTCGTATAAACAACATCATATATTCATTAACAGTCTGACATACCTCTCTAGTTTTGCATTTTGGTTGCCTGCTCTTTGAATGCCTTTTATAGATCAACAGTCTTTGAGACTTGTATAGTGGTCCAGTGGTTAAGACTTCAACTTCCAGTGCAGGGGATGCAGGTTCAGTCCCCAGTCAGGGAGTTAAGACCCCACATGCCTCTCTGCCAAAAACCAAAACATAAAACAGACACAATATTGTAACAAATTCAATAAAGACTTTAAAAAATAGTCTGCATCAAAAAATTTTTTTTAAAAAGTCTTTTTGTTTTTTGTACACCATGTACAGCCATGTACACCCATGGCTGATTCATGTCAATGTATGGCAAAGCCACTACAATATTGTAAAGTAATTAGCCTCCAATTAAAATAAATAAATTAAAAAAGATAAAAAACAGTCTTTTAAAATGTTATTTTCTAATGAAAGCCTAGAAAGCAAATTCATTCTTTGCTCTACCATGATTGATAAAAATGTGTTTTTAGTATTAATCTTTTAGCACTTTATTCTAGTTTTACAGCTTGTTATTGGAAATATATGAATTTTAGGATGTTGTCTTATCCAATTTGAGGACATCTCTAATATATAGACCTTGCATAATGAGCTGACAATTTCAGGGCACTTCCTGTTTTATTGTGTTGTGTCTGTATTGCTTATTCTTTGAATTGATGACATTCATAAACCAGAGACTGGAAAGGGACCCAAAGTGTGGAGCCCTTCAGTTCACTACTCAAGGCCTTTAGCTCCTGACCTCTAACAAATGCCCAGGCTGATACGACCCCCACCTCACAACTCTGATGTTACAGCTCAGTTCCAGGAGACAGAATCTGTTGTTTCTTCAGGAAAGAAACTGGCATCCTATTCTCTAAGAGCCAATCAGGTCTCATCTCCCAGGCTGGAGACTGAAGTGCATCGGCAGTGATGGCTGTGTGATTCAGGCCATGCTGAAGGTGCTGGCAGCAGCATCGAGGGGCAGGAGGCTCAGGCAGCCCCTGGAGCTCAAGCCATGATTCATTCCAGGAAGGAAGCCAGGGCTGAATGGGCAAAGACTGAGCCGAAAATGCTAATGAGAAGACTTGCCAGACTGTGCATGAGCTGAAAGGCAACTATGCAGTTCATCTTTCAAATCAAACCCCTGAGACATTCCACCAAAATAAAGAGATAAATCTCCATTTGAACAGCTTTCATTATAAAGCCATGGAAAGAGCAAAGTAGGGTTTGCTCTGACTAGAATAGCTGGCAGGAGACCCGAGTCTCGCTGCTTGTTTAAGGCTGCACTGAGTAAGTTATTTCACCCCAGCCTACAGTTTTCCTCACTAAGTGGGACTGCTGGAATGAGTCACCAACTCAGTCCTTTTCAGGACCCTGGACCAGCCAGACAAGAGTGTTAACGAGAGTCCTGACTGCTCATGTCCCAAATTAGCTGAGTGGGAAGGTAGTCTTTGCCACATTTCCTAGGTTCATCTCTGAGTAGCCAAGGTCATGCACCAGCTTGGGATTTCAAAAGGCAATCCAAGAGAGACACCATTAACCACTTTTAGAGCAGAAGAGTTTCCACTGTCCTCCAGAAGTTTTGGAAATTGTACAAATTCACAAAACATTGGTGCCTGAAAAGTTAAGCAGAAAAGACAGTATGAAAAAAATCTACAAGCACTTTCTCTTTAGCTAAAGGCTTGCAGAGTATATTTCTAACAGTGAAGAGAAATATCATTTCCTGAACAGAACTTCCAAATGTTTTTCTTCTTCATTCCTTCTTCCTCTTCTATCTCCTCCATCTCCTTCTCATTAATGTATAATATAGAAAGGCTTGCCACTTTCCACATTGCTTTCACGTAGGCATCTCAAAACAACTTGTGGACTTTTCTAGTTAATATCATAGGAAATAGCCTATTAAACTACTGCTTCTCCAATCAATGGAAAAAATATATTTTGATAATGGACAATGGCATTCCACAACAAATTAGAATGTAATTGGAAGCAGTAAAGAAAGTTCTCCAAATTTAGTCACTGGTGTGCAAACTTGATCAGAGGAACAGACTAACTTTTAAGAGTAAAATCAAAAGCTTCCTGGTGTTAGTTGCCTTTAAGAATGAGCGTGCAGTATTTTTTTCTGATCAATAATTTTTTCTTATTTTAAAAATCATTATTGTTATCTCTGATACTAAAAGTAACACATGACTGTAATAAAAATTACAAAATGTATGCCAAAAAATGGTAGAAGTCCCTATAAACCCCAGAGATAAACACTGCTTGGTTTATACTTGTCCAAATATTTTTTTTTTAGTGCATAATATTGCAGATCTTTAGAGTATATATAAATTGAAATAAGAACATACATAATGCCTTTTCATTTTTACTTTTTTTCAAAAACTTGGCTCTCAATCATGGACATCATTCCATGTCAATACATGTAGAGCTGCTTCTCTTTACGCCACCATCATGTCCCATTGTACAGAAGTATCATGATTGTTAAATGCTATTGGCATGCATTTGGGTTGTTTCCAATCTTCCTAAATAGGAACAGCATTGAATAAAATTCTTGTACAATAATCTTTGTGCACATCTGCAAGTGTTTCTGCAAAAGGAATCCTAGGCAAGGAATTGCTGTGTCAGGGACTATGCACATCTTTCTTTGAACAGATACTGTCAATCTGTCTTCTAAAAGAATTGAGGCAGTTTATACCCACCACCACTACTACATAAATGAGCCTGCCTTTTTCTCTCTCACTTTTGCTAACACTTGTACTCTCAAACTTTTTTTACAATCTAATATCCATAACTGCAAGGAGATCAAACCAGTCAATCCTAAAGGAAATCAATCCTGAATATTCATTGGAAGGACTGATGCTGAAGCTGAAACTCTAATACTTTGGCCACCTGATGGGAAGAGCTGATTCATTAGAAAAGACTCTGATGCTGGGAAAGATTGAAGGCGGGGGAGAAGGGGACAAGAAAGGATGAGATGGTTGGATGGCATCACCGACTCAATGGACATGAGTTTGAGCAGGCTCCAGGAGATGGTGAAGGACAGGGAAGCCTAGTGTGCTGCAGTCCATGGGGTCACAAAGAGTTGGTTGGACACGACTGAGCGACTGAACAACAACAACAACATCCACAACTGTATATTAAGTTTCTGCTGAAGCAATTTTTTCTCTTTAGAATCACCCTCATTTCTACCAAAAACAAATTAAGGCTGATTTACTTGCAAAATAAATTTAGTCTCGTTAAACTTGACTTGATTATTTACATAAGTCCATAAGAATAGCAGTTGACCAAATAAGCTCTTTTTAATCTGCTTTACTGGAATTTTTCATAAGGAATTTCCAGATTGAACTTTTTAAGTGCCTCTCAAGGCCAGGAAACCAGGCCAAGAACTTGCCATCAGGCTTGCCTGCAAGATACCACACTCTTTTTCCAAGGGGCTTTATGGCTCCATAAAGCCAATCTAGTTCCATAAGGCCATTTGGTCATATCTGATTATGTACATATTCTCAAATATGACTTTCCTGTCAAAGCCATGATAATGTTTATAATCAATGTTTCCAATTGTGTCCTGTTACACCAAGAACAGATTCTTAGTAAACATATGCAAATAACTATATGGCATGAAAATAAGAGTACTTAACTAAGAGTTTCTAAATTCTGGAGGGATTATGTAGGGAAAAAAATGTTTCAATTCTGCTTACAAAGGTATAGTTAAACAAATTGTTTTAAATCATAGTATAAGAGGAAAAGTTTCCTTATATGTAGAAAACAAAGATTTTTAAAAGACAGCAATATTTCAGACAGATGTTATAAAATTTATAATCATATTCATCAGTTCATTAAGTTCCACCTAACTAATTCATGTTAAACCCTACCTTCTCTTAGCAGTTTTATGAAGCCATCAGGTTTCCCATTAGAGTTCTGTCATTTCTTATCTAGTTCAGTGATATAATCTGAACATTATCAGAAACCTATATTTGCCAAAAAGCCCTTTCTACAAATCTTGAAGATGAAGCATTTTTGTAAAAGAATTAGAGTGAAACAATAACTGCCTTCAAATGACAAAAAATTAAAATGGTGTGGTTGAATGCCCAATTGCAATGCAATATTTTCCTAATTCAAAAGATACATCACCTGGCCATATGAATGAGCTTAATAGTGACTCACACCAAGACACAAGAGGCATTCTTACAAGAGAGTGCAAAGGATGCAGCCCTCACAAGATCCAGAAAGTCCACTCCCCCAAATAGCCTGATAAAACAAAGACCTTTGTTGCATCATTAACAAAGCAATGCATGTTGATATGACAAAGACCCCGTAGAGACAGGGACCTCTTGTGACAAACTTCTGAGAGCTGATAAAGAGATGCTTAGAATCCCAGTCTATCCGACTGGCTGCCAAATGCACACCACTTTGGGTACCCTTCAGGATGACAGAGATTAGAGAGAGTTTTCTCATCAGTCAACAAGCCAAGCTCTTACAACATTGAACAAGATGAAAGGAAAACCTAATCAGACCAATGGTTTTCTCCCTTATGACAAGTGACACAAAAGACAGACAAAGAGAAACAGAGACCATCTCTGGGAGGAAACAGATCCACAAACTAAGAGCACTCTGACAAACTTGAAGCCGAGTCACCAAGTCTTAAGAAACTAGCCCTAAAAATATCAATATTTTTTCCTGCTAAATCTAATTTTTTTAGAAAAGAGAAAAACTCTTTTCAATAGGCTCTGTAGACAGACTGACATATATAGTAAGAATTCTCACCTCCTGCTGGCTTTTTTCAGGTGTCCCAAGGTCTCTTAACTGCAACAGCTTTGGGGCGAGGAGTGTCCAGCCAATAAAGTTGCATCATGTCCTGTTGCCAACTGTCAGGAAGGAAGAAATTTTTTCTGCCCATCTAGGTTCTTCTGGTTAGCCTAAGATTAAAATGACACACACATATTAGCAGGAAAAAATAAACCAAAAATTTAATTATATGTATAAACGGGAGAGACAGGAAAACTGAGTAACTCCTCTTCAAATTTAAAGCTTTACCAATTGGATAAACATGTCTTATTTAAATTTCTCACATTTGGGTTTATTGCTATATAAGATAAAAGGATATGTAAGGATTCACTAATAATAAATCATCAAATAATGAAGCTTCCCTGGGGGCTCAGATAGTAAGGAGTCTGCCTGCATTGTCGGACACCCAGGTTCAATCTCTGGATAGGGACAATCGCCTAGAGAAGGGAATGGCTACCTACTCCAGTATTCTTGCCTGGAGAATTCCAAGGACAGAGGAGCCTGGTGGACTACAGAACGTAAATAATAAACATAAATAAATAAAGCAGTAAGGAAAAAATAGCATAGTACTTTCTTAAGCTTTCTTTGAGTTTCTTAGGCTTTCTTTAAGCTTAGGCACATAAATTAATAAATTATTAAATGAAAGTACATATGACTCAAGTGGCAGTTATACATTGGAAGCATCATGAGCCCACTTCAGCTTCTCACACTTAGGAGGTTCCAGAATTGAGTGCTCTGGTTCCTGCCACCTTCTGAGCAACAACTCATCCCCTTGGGCCCACGTATCTGGACATGCTCTACAGCAGCAGGACCACACACAGGGAGACAGGTGGGGCAAGGTGGCTAACAGCACGTTGCAACAAGAGCATGAAGGGGAAATGTCTCCATGATTCTTCCTTCAAATTCTAATAGAACCCCAAGTTCAATGTCTGTTCTGTCAGTGGACATTTGTTGTAGTTCAGTCACTCAGTCATGTCCGACTCTTAGTGACCCCATGAACTGCAGCACGCTAGGCTTCCCTGTCCTTCACCATTTCCTGGAGTTTGCTCAAACTCATGTCCATTGAGTCGGTGATGCCATCCAACCATCTCATCCTCTGTCTCCCTCTTCTCCTCCTGCCTTCAGTCTTTCCCAGCATCAGATCTTTTCCAATGAGTGGACGTGGCTGGTCTTTAAAATGTGATGAGCTAGGTGGACTCATAAAAGGTTCTCTCTTTTACAGAACCAGTGTTGTTCATTCCTGGCAGCAGTGTTGCCTTGGAAATGGGAGTTCCCTTGGAAAAGGGCCTATTTGTTTGATTTCTAATGTTTTCCCTAGTTGAGAAAGAAGTGCATGAACAGGGTCAAATGAGATTCAAATAGTATGAGATGAACTGATGAAAAGTAAGCTTCTCAGTCCAGCTCTCCTGTCTTTCCACACCTGCTAATAATTTCTGGTATATGCTTCCAATAATTTCTTCTGCATACACATACATGTCAATTTTGGACATAAATGAAAGCATATTATGCACACTGTTGTGTCCCTTGTTTTTTTTTCCCCAGCTGACATACTGTATGATCTTCACATAGGATGTATCTCAGTCTTCTAAATATCTGCACAGTGTCCTGTGAGGGCTCTGCCACAGTTTATTTTGCCAGTGCTCTGCTGAAGAGGCCTGAGGCTGAACTCATCATTGGGTAAGATGTACACATAGCCCTTTTGTGCATATATGCTTGTACGTGCACAGGATCTACTCCTAAAGTGGAATTGCCATGTCATAGGATTTTTGCATTTTTAACTTGGATCCTGCTGCTACTGCTAAGTCGCTTCAGTCGTGTCTGACTCTGTGCGACCCCATAGACGGCAGCCCACCAGGCTCCCCCGTCCCTGGGATTCTCCAGGCAAGAGTACTGGAGTGGGGTGCCATTTCCTTCTCTATTAACTTGGCTAGATATTCCCAAAAGCTTTCCAAACTCTAGTTTTCCCATTTCACATTCCTGCCAACAGCATGCAGAAGGGCCTTTCTTCACTCCCTCAAAAGATGCTCTTTATGGATTAGCAATCCCACACATACTATACAAAATAAAAACATCCTCAGGAAATGGATTTCTAAATGAAAGATCCAAATTACACAACCTGGAAACTGTCAGGACCCCTTGAGGGGTCAAATGGGGTCCATTGACATGAGCCTCTCTTTATTTATTTTTTTAATTTTAAAGTATTTATTGAGTTTGTTACAATATTGCTTCTGTGTTATGTTTTGTTTTTTTGGCCAAGAGGCATGTGGGATCTTAGCTTCCTGACCAGAAATCAAACCTGCACCCCCTGCATTCGCAGGCCAAGTCTTAACCCCTGGACCACCAGGGAAGTCACTGAGTCTCTCTTTATGATAACATTATTTGTCTCCCTTTACTCTGGGATCTTTGGGAATCACACTGGTTCTGCAATTTTACCCATAAATCACTATCTCTGAAGGAGGTGATTGTCCCAACACCTCTTAAGTGCTCACCCTGAAACACTTTTCTAGCACATTCTTCCATTCTGAAGCTGGAACTTGTTCCCTACCCCCTAGTTATTACCAGAATCATTCTCCATTCCCCCTAAATATACTCTGCTCTAACTGAGCTACTGACTGCCCAAGGAGAAAATGACCACCCTCACTGCCATTGATAATAATGCTGCCTTAAGATTATGTTGATCTTCTCCACCAAAGTGTTCATAACATTTAAATATATGTTACCTCATTTATATGTGGGTGGTTATTTAGAATGGGATAAATAAAATAGACATTTATGTAATTAAAACGAGACTTGATATTACTACACTACTTAAAGTTGGCTTCCCTGGTAGCTCAAACTGTAAAGAATCTGCCTGCCAATGCAGGAGACCCAGGTTTGACCCAGATTTGTCAGAAAGACCCCCTGGAGAAGGGAATGGCAACCCACTCCAGTGTTCTTGCCTGAAGAATTCCATGGCCAGAGGAACCTGGCAGGGTAAAGTTCTTAGGGTCACAAAGAGTCAGACATGACTGAGTGACTAACACTTTCACTTATTTTCACTTACCTCATTTATCACACCCTCTTGCCAGGACCGGGAAAGGTATTGTTGAAGCTTTGTGGAGATATAGGGAGAGATTATCTTGTTTTCCTCTGCAGCAGCCATGAAAATGAGATCCTGGGCCAAGGTCCCAGGATAAATTAAGGTAGATCCAAGGAAACTAGGTAACAAAACTTGAAAGAAATCCATTAAGTGATGGTTCTTTTTTTAGTTTGATTTCCTCCGAATCTGTGAGTGACCTTTAAAACTGCAGAGTCAGGGAAAAGGGGGGCCACTTAGAAGCCAGACCTCCTTCCAGCGGGCATGAGTGTGTTGGCTGACAGTCTTGTGCTTCAATCTGGCCCGTTGGAGGGGACAAGCGCCAGGAGTCTTTTAACCTCTGATAAAAGGATAAGGAAGTGCTGTGAGGATGGTTAGGGAAGAAGAACAAGTGGAAGTGGGAAGAACAAATTTGGCAGTTTCTATCCTGCTGCCATTTGAACAGGTACCTGATTCTAGCATGATACAGTAGTTTCTTTTAGGCATCTTCAGTTCAGTCACTCAGTCATGTCCGACTCTTTGCAACCCCATGGACTGCAGGATGCCAGCCTTCCCTGTCTATCACCAACTCCCGGAACTTGCTCAAACTCACGTCCATCAAGTTGGTGATGCCATCCAACCATCCCCTCCTCTGTTGTCCCCTTCTCCTCCTGCCTTCAATCTTTCCCAGCATCAGGGTCTTTTGTAATGAGTCAGTTTTTCACATCAGGTGATCAAAGTATTGGAGTTTCAGCTTCAGCATCAGTCTTTCCAATGAATATTCAGGACTGATTTCCTTTAGGATTGACTGGTTTGATCTCCTTGAATTCCAAGGGACTCTCAAGAGTTTTCTCCAACACCACAGTTCAAAAGTATCAATTCTTTGGCGCTCAGCTTTCTTTATAGTCCAACTCTCACATCCATACATGACTACTGGAAAAACCACAGCTTTGACTAGACGGACCTTTGTTGACAAAGTAATGTCTCTGTTCTTTAATATGCCGTCTAAATTGGTCATAGCTTTTCTTCCAAGGAGCAAGCGTCTTCTAATTTCATGGCTATAGTCACCATCTGCAGTGATTTAGGAGACAAAAAAAACAAAGTCTGTCACTGTTTCCATTGTTTCCCCCTCTATTTGCCATGAAGTGATGGGGCCAGATGCCATGATCTTAGTTTTCTGAATATTGAGTTTTAAGTCAACTTTTTCACTCTCTTCTTTCACTTTCATCAAGAAGAAGCTCTTTAGTTCTTCTTCACTTTCTGCCATAAGTGTGGTGTCATCTGCATATCTGAGGTTATTGATATTTCTCCTGGCAATCTTGATTCCAGCTTGTGCTTCATCCAGCCCAGCGTTTCTCATGATGTACTCTGCATATAAGTTAAATAAGCAGGGTGACCATATACAGCCTTGATGTGCTCCTTTCCTTATTTGGAACCAGTCTGTTGTTCAATGTCTGGTTCTAACTGTTGCTTCTTGACCTGCATACAGATTTCTCAGGAGGCAGGGAAGGTGGTCTGGTATTCCCATCTCTTGAAGAATTTTCCACAGTTTGTTGTGATCTACACAGTCAAAGGCTTTGGCATAATCAATAAAGCAGAAGTTGATGTTTTTCTGGTATTCTCTTGCTTGTTTGATGATCCAACGGATGTTGGCAGTTTGGTCTCTGGTTCCTCTGCCTTTTCTAAATCCAGCTTGAACATCTGGAAGTTCATGGTTCATGTACTATTGAGAGGTAAATTTACATTAGGATTCTTCAGAGTTCACAAAGATCAATTCAAGTAGTGAGTGGTTATTTGGGTGAGAGAATCCCCACAGTTCTGAGAGGGACTGTGTATCTCATCCAGGACCTAATTTATTTGGGAAAGTAATGTGTATGGTGGGATGCTTGGTTTTTAGAGAAAACCAGAAAGTGACCTGCTGGCTGCTCTGACCTCTCCAGTCCAGGAAACTGCAGACATCAGTTGTCTTTTGGAAGGCTCCACTAGCTTACCTGGATGTCCCAGGGCAGAGCCCAACTAGGGAATCCTCAGAGTCTCACTGTGTCCCCAAGGCCACCATCACAAACTAGAACCAACCCCTGGCACAGGAGACTCAGTCGGAAACAGCATGACATCGGCAATATCCTCAGATGTTCCACGGACTTCTCTCAGGCTTCCAGGAGAGGGCCAGGGGCGTGGAAGGGGAGGGAGAAGGGAATTAACAGTTGTTACACCTACATTCTGTGCCTGGAACTATGCTAGAAGCACACTTCAGTATTCATCAGTTTGCTGGTGGTAGGTGCCAGTACAGACATTCTAAATGGGGAAACTCGAAGGTCAGAGAGGTTCAATAACTTGCCTGGAGTCATAGAGCCCTTCAGTGTCTATGTGGACATATGCTAATTTGGCTGGCCCTGCATCCCTTCCTCCTTCTTAAGCACTATCTCTCCTGGGTTCAAATAGGACCAACCCCAGGGGTGTACATGTGACTCAGAACCAGCCAATCAGCAACCTCCCCCAGACCTGTTGAACCCCTTGGCAAAGACATTCTCTATCTTCCACCCATCCTTGTGCTAAGGATCACACGATTCTAGAGTTGCTGAGGAAGATTCTCCTTAGAGTGAGGCCAGTGGAAAGATAATCAGAGCAGAAGGAGACAGATTTCCAGTGACATCTTTGAGCGCTTGGATGTTATTGTATCTGAAAGCCAGACATCTCCCTAGACTTTTCAGTTATGTGACCATTGGAGCCCTAGCTTATACTATTTTGATTAGTGCAGTAAAAAGCTGGAATTTGAACCTGTTTTGACTGACTCCAAAGCCAATGCCATTTCCATTACACTACACAATGCTATTTTTCCCAAAAAGACAGCACTTGCTGAGCCAGCATTTTCTTACGGACGATACTCACACCCATAGCACTCTTCAGAGTACACATCCATTCTGGGCTCAAGGCCACATCTATTCTGGCCCATTGCCAGACTCACCCCTCTGCAACAGACACATGCTCACATGCACGTATTTCTTGGGGTTGGTGGCTGGAAAAGTTTCTCTTGGTATCTGGTCCCCAATCATACTCTGTGACCTTGTGCTGTGTTGCAACCTACCCAAGCTGTGGTGGTGCAGGACCCTTAAAGGTGCCGGCTGAGACCTCGCTGGGATCCCAAGTGCTTTGGGGAAATGGGGGCACCAGCAATCATCACGGTGTTCCTGGGAAAACGTTGCCAGGAGATTGTCTCTGTTGGTTTGTCTCTGTGTGCTTGGGCTGCCATAACAAAATACCATAGACCATAAGGCCTAAACGACAGAAATTTATTTTCTCACAGTTTTGGAGGCTGGAAAGTCCAAGATCAAGGTGCCGGCAAAGTAAGTTTCATTCTGAGGCTTCTTTTCTTGGCTTGCAGGTGGCACCATCTCACCGGATGGATACTTGTATGGTCTCTTCTTGCCTGTAGGGGGTGGGGATATGTGTGCATGGTGGGGAGGGATGTGTAGGTGGGGTGGGAGGGCTAGGGAGAGTGTTCTCTGATGGTATTTTTTCTTACAAGGACATTAATCCTATTGGATCTTATGACCTCATTTAACTTTAATTACTTACATAAATTATTTCCAAATACAATCATGTTATGGCTTCAACCTATGAATTTGGGGCAAGACAGAAACATTCAGTCCATAACAGAGATGTACTGGAGGTTTTCAGGCCAAGGATATGTGGAGAAAATGCAGAACAGAATATGCGAGAGAATTTGCAGGCAGTTGGTGCTACTTGCCAGGGTCCAGGCATGGTACTTGGCAGTGCTCAGGATGGGTGGGTGGCTTCTGGACCTGAGCTTCTCTGCTGTCTAATTACAAGATAAAATGTTGGCTTTTCTTCTCTTGTTCTGGTAGCAATATGTCAGGACTAGCTGGTTCAAGATAAATCCACATCTTAAGGTTGTGGTATCCCAACTGGGAAAAGTAAATTAGTTAACTGAAAATGAAAAATAGGAAAATTAAACCAGCAAATTCTCCAAACATATTGGGCCAATTTAAAACCCAGGTTAACATTGATTTATTGTTTTAATAAGATTCCTGTGTAAGGAAAAATGACTGGTCTGCAACATAAATAAGTACATGGGAATGTGTTCATTTGTCTGCAATATACAAGAGCAACAGGCAAATGACTCCTCAAGCTTTATGTATTCTTTTCTGTATTTTTAAAACCACTGGGCCTTAAAGCATTTCACCTAAGACTAATGTCCACAGAATAATGTAAAAGACAGTTAATATTCTGCGTTCACTCTTCACCAAAAATGGTGAAGGTCTGAGAAAGCACTGGTCCAGGGCTTTCCAGCCAGGACAGCCCCATGGCCAAAAGAGAAGACACCACATGGAAAGCTGCCCCCACCCTCAATGGCAGCCCAAACCAAGGCCATCCTACTGTTACAAAGTTGTCACTGTAGTGCTGAGGCTCCAGGAGGCAGTAACACCCCTTCCTCTTCCATGAGTCAAGTCCACCTCATTGTCTATCTCAAGTTCAGAGAGCTTAATCAGCTACCTTGGCCTTTCTGGCCACCCATAATGCAGAGCTGTGGGCAAGGGTTCTGGGCCCTCTCACTGTACACTCAGGGAGAGGTGGTCATGGAAAGCTGTGGGCACCTCCATCTGACAACAAGGTCAGAGGAAAGGTGCCCAAAAGTCACAGCCAAGGTCCAGACATTCCATGGCTAACCCACAGCCTGGAAAATCACATCATCATCTCTGACTCTTAACACAAAAGCCAGAGACACAAGAACCATTTCCAGACCTTGCAAAGGTAGGCAGAGCCAAGTATCCAGGTCCCTTGGGAAATAACCTCTTAGGAAGTAACAGACTCTATTAAAAAGCTATGGAGCATACAATGGATTTAACTGTGTTTCCAAAGTTTTATCTGTTGAGCTGACCAGAGGATACATGGGTATTTCTTGTATTTTTCCTCATCCTCTTTTTCAAAATGTCTTAAATATTGTAGAATACATTAAAAAGATAAAATTACATTAAGAAAAGAAGGCATTGAGGCAAGAAGTAGGAATATTTTTTGAACCTCAGAATGCTTAAGGAATCTGAAGTGGACTAAAGAATTGTGTTCCATTAGAAGTTCAGATAAGATACATTCCCATCTCAGGCCAGCAATGTTTTAAATTTTTCCCTAGGGAAAAAGAAATAGAGCATATCAGCTATTGAGTCAAACACTAAAATATTAGCCATAGACCACTCTGCTAATTGTTTGGACCCAATAGAACGGAAAAGCCACAACTTCCATCCTTTTACATTCACTCCATTCTTACAAAGCCCATTTTCATTACATAGTTTCACACAGAGTCCCAGAAAGGCCTTTTGCCTTTTCACTGTGAAGGATGAAGTTTGGACACATTGTGTGAGGAGAGTGAGCACAGCCTGGTAAGGAGCAGGAGTGTTGAACTCAGAAACAAAGGCATTTTGCTCCATAGACCCCTCAATCCTCACCAAAGGCATTTTGCTCCTCACCAAAGGCATAAAGTCTCAATTAGGCTCAAAGGCTTTCCTCTTGCCCCACCATTTAGCAATCTCATGTGTATCAGATTTTAGATAGCATTAATTGGAAATAGACATTTATCATTATTGATTTGTATTTGATAGGTATTTATAATACTGCCTTATCAACAAACAGTAGAAGATAAAAAGGCTGAGGAGTAATGGGGTTTGGAAAGGATTCATGAAAAGATGGAATCTCTGTCATGAGGCACTGGCTCATATTAACAAGTCCATGAAATCGATTTCCGTGGAAAACACTATAGCTGAAAACCCAAGGTATTCTTTCAGAATCACTGCAACTTTTATCTTTTGGGGAATGTCTATACATATGTAACTATGTATGTGTTTTTAACTGAACTGTTTCTTGCTTTTCATAGTAAAGAGGTCTAAGTAAATAAGGCTTTGCTATATATCAGTTCAGTTCAGTTCAGTCACTCAGTCGTGTCCGACTTTGCGACCCCATGAATTGCAGCACGCCAGGCCTCTCTGTCCATCACCAATTCCCGGAGTTTACCCAAACCCATGTCCATCGAGTCAGTGATGCCATCCAACCATCTCATCCTCTGTCGTCCCCTTCTCCTCCTGCCCCCAACCCTTCTCAGCATTAGGGTCTTTTCCAATGAGTCAACTCTTCTCATGAGGTGGCCAAAGTATTGGAGTTTCAGCTTCAACATCAGTCCTTCCAATGAACACCCAGGACTGATCTCCTTTAGGATGGGTTGATTGGATCTCCTTTCAGTCCAAGGGACTCTCAAGAGTCTTCTCCAACACCACAGTTCAAAAGCATCAATTCTTTGGTGCTCAGCTTTCTTCACCGTCCAACTCTCACATGAATACATGACCACTGGAAAAACCACAGCCTTGACTACACGGACCTTTGTTGGCAAAGTAATGTCTCTGCTTTTAAATATGCTATCTAGGTTGGCCATAACCTTCCTTCTGAGTAAGCGTCTTTTAATTTCATGGCTGCAATCACCATCAGCAGTGATTTTGGAGCCCCCCAAAATAAAGTCTGACACTGTTTCCACTGTTTCCCCATCTATTTCCCATGAAGTGATGGGACCAGATGCCATGATCTTAGTTTTCTGAACGTTGAGCTTTAAGCCAACTTTTTCACTCTCCTCTTTCACCTTCATCAAGAGGCTCTTTAGTTCTTCTTCACTTTCTGCCATAAGGGTGGTGTCATCTGCATATCTGAGCTTATTGATATTTCTCCTGGCAATCTTGATTCCAGCTTGTGTTTCTTCCAGCCCAGCGTTTCTCATGATGTACTCTGCATATAAGTTAAATAAGCAGGGTGTCAATATACAGCCTTGACATACTCCTTTTCCTATTTGGAACCAGTCTGTTGTTCCATGTCCAGTTCTAACTGTTGCTTCCTGACCTGCATACAGGTTTCTCAAGAGTCGGGTCAGATGGTCTGGTATTCCCATCTCTTTCAGAATTTTCCACACTTTATTGTGATCCACACAGTCAAAGGCTTTGGCATAGTCAATAAAGCAGACATAGATGTTTTTCTGGAACTCTCTTGCTTTTTCGATGATAAGCACATATCTCAAGTTAAATGTGGCTTTGGCTCCATTTAAAGTGATAACTTCAATGTGGTTAGGTTGGTTAATGAGTTACTAGTTGAGTCAATCAATGGAAATAAAATGAATACGGTCATATATGAAGAATTGGTTGGGGGTGGTTAAAAAGAATATAAATGGACCTATCTGATAAACTATACAGACCTCATGCCCACTTGGAGAACTGTATCCCCAAAGAGTTTACAAGAAAGTCTTCAGAACCGTAGTGTGATGTGGTGGGTAGGAAGTGCATCAGCTCAGGAGTCAAGCTGATTTGGGTAGAATTTGGATCGACTTTTCACTAGGTGTGTGACCTTGGATGCCAAGCTCCTCAACTGTAAATGGAAATAGTAAAAACCCCCGCCTAGGTGATGGTTGTGAGGGAAAGTGAAAGCATGGATGAAAAGCTCCAGGCCCAGGGGCTGGAACACAGCAGACACTCAGCACAGAGTAATTTCCCCTTCCACCTCAGAAAAAATGTTTTTATTTAGAAGAATGAGTCTAGGTTTGAATTCACTATAGGGACAGTGAGAGAACATGAAGGAATGGGATTCTATCTATGGCTTCTATTCTATCTGTGGATTCTATCTATTCTCTCTATGGCTTCAAAACCCTTATGAGAGTTTTTGATTACTGACTTAAGCGACCAATATGCAGGGGTACAGCTTTTTCAGGTGTTAAATATGGAAATTCTTTGTTACCAGTTGCTAGGTTGCCTCTGAATCAAGTCTCTGCATTACTACCCCAACCACCTTGAAAGCCTAACATTCCCTCAATCCAGCAACCAAAGGGTTAATGCCTACTCATTAGGGTGGGAGGTGAGAGAGTGCTGCTTCAAAAACTTCTTTAGAGCTCAGGTTAGTTGTCCATTCCGATACACAGGAATTATCACCATGTCCTGAAACTGAAAGTGTTAGTTGCTCAGTCATATCTGACTCTGCAACCCCATAGACTGTAGCCCAATAGGCTCCCCTGTTCATGGAATTCTCCAGGCAAGAATACTAGAGTGGGTAGCCATTCCCTTCTCCAGCGGATCTTCCCAACCCAGGGATCAAACCTGGGTCTTCTGCATTGCAGGCAGATTCTTTACCTTCTGAGCCACCAGGGAAGCCCTCACCATGTCCTGTCGTTGTTGTTACTTAGTCACTAAGTCCTGTCTGACTCTTGGCGACCCTATGGACTGCTGCATGCCAGGCTTCCCTGTCCTTCACCATCTCTCGGAGCTTGCTCAAACTCATGTCCTTTAAGTTGGTCATGCCATCCAACCATCTCATCCTCTGTTGACCCCTTCTCCTTCTCCCCTCCATCTTTCCCAGCATTAGGATCCTACTGGTTTCTAAATATTTCATCATTATGGTTTCTAACCAGTTGTCTCTTCATTTGCCTGTTCTTTGGTTCCCAACTTGTTTGCAGGATAACACAGAGAACTTGCAATCACTGTCCCCTGGGGAGGTCCCTTTGTGGACTAGAGCTGGCTGTCCTGGCTGCTGTCTCTTCTACTTGGATAGTTTTCCCACTTAGCTCCAGCTGCTGTGGGGGTCACTTTTCCTGGTAAGATTTGTAATATAAACCAAAAGGGTGTAACTGGAGTCCCAGCCTACAGGGTAGCTTTATTTGTTTTGAAGGATTCTGAACCATGAAAGGGGGGAATCTCAACAATGTGGTTTCTTGTGGGTGGGCCTGCTCTGAACTGTGATCTTGCCAACCACCCCCTTTGCCTTGCACCCCAAGGGCATCTCCATCCTTACAGAGAGCTGATGGAGCTACTCGCAGACCTGGCCTATGCACACAGACACCAGGCAAGTCTGGGCCCATTTCCCTCCAGTGGGGCCCCTCCTAGGAGCCACCCTTTCTCTAGGGTGTCAAGTTCTTGTCAAGGGCCCATGAATCCATATTCACAACAAACACTGTCTTTATTCTTTCCATTAATCTTAAAGAGCACAAACTTTGTAGCTGGTACTGCAGCAGACTCTGTTCTGGCTGTTTTTTAAATGTTATTAGAGACTATTGTGATTAATAAAACACAAATTTATGCAAAACTTATTGCACTCAAATGCTTTTGGTGACATATTTTAAAAAGCAACCATTACTTAAAGTACAACTATAGTACTATCCAGTGGGAAGGCTATAAAAGTTGACATTAACAAGAGGTTCGCATCCTAGAAAGGTGAACAGTGTTCTTGTAGCTCATTAAGGAGATGAGAGGAAGGTAGAGAAGTTAATGATCAGCATATTAGCAAAGAGACATAAGAACACCAAATCACCACTCTTCTGCATGGGAGGTCACTATTCTAGCCAGTGGGGTCTTCTTCATTCTCTATAATTGCAGAATCAAGAGGAAGATTAGGGTAATTCCAGAAACTCAAATCTCAGGAAACTGTGCCCACATCTAAATAGGACTTTTACAAGCAAGATCAGTGAGGGCTGCTGAATACAAGTATGTCATCACCTCTGGGAGCATGGAGATCTAAGGTGGCTGCAGGCCAATGCAATTAGATTTGCATCTTCTCTTTCCTCCCTCCTCAGCCCCCTGCCCCCCTGTTCTCCCTCCTCTGGCTGGTCTTCAGAAAAGTGTTGGCAGGTAGCACCAGACTGGGACAGCTGCCAGGTTTCTAGATGGAGGAGCTGAGTTGCAGCTGTGTTGGCAGAGAAAGGCATGGAGGAGCCAGGGTAAATGAGTTAAGTCCTGATTCTCCTCGGGAGCCACAGGACGTTTCGAACACATGGGGGCACCTGCTGGCCGCATCGCAACAGCTGGTATCAGCACAGTGCTGCAGATGGACGGAAACACTGCAACAATGACCAAAATGAAGAATCACCATACTAGAGCAATGCAGGGAGGGTTAAACCTTATTTTAAACTAAACCCCAACACAAATGATTTTTTTTTAATTTCCTTTTTCTTATTATTTACTGCTGATGTTGTAATACATCTTCAGTTAAGCCACACTATTTCAAGCAACCATCTCATAATCTTTCTTCTCTAAGCCCAAATTGGCAGTATTTTAGGGAGTGGCCAGTTTCCAAGGGCAATATGCCAGGTCTCTACAGAATTAAATAAAATGGAGAATTGGCAAAGTGAAGGCGACAAATGTATGTAGTCATCTCTGTGTCTCACATCCAAAAACACGTTACTCTTTCCTCAAGAAATTAGACAAGTCGTGACTAAGCAATGAAGTGGTGGAGGGTTGTCTAGAATAATCTTAGCCAACCTTGAAAACTTCCTGTGGAGTTAATTTCTAATACAAAGTGGATGAAATTATTCAACAAAGAATATGTGAAATGGTTTAGGCTTCACTAGCCTTATGGCACCAGAATAATGCCCGTGTTGTTGTTCAGTCACTCAATCATTTCCAACTCTGCGACCCCATCAACTGCAGCATGCCAGGCTTCCCTGTCTTTCACTGTCTCCCAGAGTTTGTTCAGACTCATGTCCAATGAGTCAGTGATGCCATCCAACCATCTCATACTCTGTTGTCCCCATTTCTTCCTTCCCTCAATCTTTCTCAGCAACAGGGTCTTTTCCAATGAGTTGGCTTTTTGCATTAGGTGGCCAAAGTACAATGCCCTGCCACCACCAAATGTTCACGTCCCAGAACCAGTGCACATGTTTGCAAAGGGACTTGGTGATTAGGAATCTCAAAATGGTAACATAATCCTGGATTATCTGCGTGGGCCTGATGTAATCACCAGGTGCTCATACGTGACAAAGAGAGACAGGACAGTCAATGTCAGTGATAGGATGTGGGAAAGACTGGACTGGCCATTACTGGCTTTGAAAATGGAAAGGGGCCATGAGCCAAGGAATGCAGGAAAGTTCTAGAATCTGGAAAATGAAAGAAAGCAGATTCTCTTTCAGAGTCTCCAAAATGGAACATAGCCTTACTTTAGCCCAGTGGGAGTGAAAGATAATAAATGTGTTATAAATAATAATAATGAAATAGTAATAAATGTTTATTTTTTTTAAACCACTAAGTTTGTGGTCATGTGTTAGAGCAGTAATAAGAATCTAATACAATCACAGTCAAATAACGTTACAGGAGAGCTAAAAATATCTGTATTTCATTTAGAATGAAAGACAGTCTATTGAGTAGATCCTCTGACAATATTTAGTTACTAAACAAATATATATTAAATATCTCAACTTTCATAAGATGCTATTTTCTTAGTTCCTCTTCTCAACAGGAGATGAGTATCAAACTTAATTACTTTCTATAGTTGGGTAATGTGGAACAAGGGATTTTCCCAAAACTTAAGGCACACAAAAAGTAGACCACAGAGAACAAGATGGCAGAGGAGTAGGTGGACGTGGAGTGTGTCTCTCTCCATGGATACATCAGGAATACACCTTCAGACACAGATGTGCATGCAGAACACCAGCTGAGAGTGGACAGGAGTACCTGACCAGTGGAAAAGAATATATAGACCCATACAAAACTTGGTAGGATGAAGGAACTAGGGGTAAAAACAGGAGTGTTAGTAGGACTTGACCTGCCCTCGGCAGGTGGGGAACTGAAGCAGGGGTCTGATCCCCACATTGGGGCAATTGTCTGAGTCAGAGGAGAAACATTTAAGGCTGAGAATGAAATAGCTGATCTGTGGCAGCCTAAATGGAGTGAGAATCAGACAGTCCTTGCCACAGCCATGCATACCCCGGACAGGGATGTAGATCCCCTGGAAGGTGCAACAGCTGGGAGCTGGAGTTTAGGGGTTATGGAGCAATCCCAGGGTGAGGGCTGCTGTTGACTGTGGAGAGATGGATTGAGGGGATGTGAGGGAGGAGATTGTGGTGGGAAATGCCTGTGGAGGAAAGCCGGGCAGCTACGGAAGCAAGGCGATACTGCTGAGTCACGCGTAGGGGGTGGAGCCATCACCATAGCCTGTCTCCTGTCACACGCCAGTATTGGCAGCTGAACAAAAGAGAGGCTGGCCCATCAAATGCCTGACCACTGAACTACAGAGTAGGGCCCCACCCAGGGTTCTCCTTTAAGTGACTGATGGACTGAACTACAGAGTAGGACCCCGGTTAGAGGGGCCCCTCTATGTGCAGGAACGGGCGGAGCTATGGATAAAGACTGGCCAAAGAGGCCTTCTGATAGCCAGCTACAAGAGGCTCGAAAAAAGACTCTGATAGGGCCATCACTCCTGCAGCAGAGGCAGTTTGTGTCCCTGCACACTTGGTTCCACCAAGATCCCTTCAAGCCAAGCAGCTACGCCACCTTTATGCTCAATTCTCACTGGGGCAGAGCTGCCACAGGCAAAAAAAGTCTTGCATCTATGTGCACAGGATCACTTCAGTAGTGTCCGACTCTTTGCAACCCTGTAGACTGTGGCCTGCCAGGCTTTCTGTCAGGGAGGGGTTTCTCCAGGCAAGAATATTCGAGCATATTTGCCAATACCAGTCACCATACCCTTCTAGAGTGCTATATTTCCTGCTACCCTAGCTGCCAACTCCCCTGAGTATCTCGTGCTGCCAGAACCCCTGTGACTGAAGTAGCTGCAACACCTCCACACCTGGCCCTCACAGGGGCAAACCCAAGTCCTTCAGGGCAGCCTCAGGAGCAAACCCCAGTGGGTAATCCACATGCAGAGGTGGAAATAAAACCACAATGGAAACCCAGGGGCAGTATGACTAAGGAAGAAGACCCAAAACCTTCCTACCAGTTGTACAAGCTGCAGATTAAATCCACATGATCAACTAGGCAGACTCTGTGTCTATCAAATATATAAAAACTCACTGAGAGCTCCCACAAAAGAAAGCACACTACTTCTGATATCTGTGGACACTGGAGGCAAGAACGCACACAGGAGTAGGACCAGATTAGAATCTGAGATGCCCCCACAACAGGTTCAGAGATCAGCACAGTATTGGAGGGCATCTTAGGGAGGTGAGGTGGACTGTGACTCCCAGCGAGGGAAAGGACTCTGACAGCAGTGACTCAAGAAAAACATTTATTATTCTTATGTTTTGACTTGTTCTGTAGATTATTTTGGACTTTTTTCTTTTTTTCCCTTTTTATCCACCTCTGTTGTAGTTGTCGATTTTATTGGCACTATGAAATCTAATTAAGCTTTTGAGCTTAAAAAAATTTTTTTTAAACCTATTATTATTTTTTCTAAATTTATTCCTTTGTTTGCTTTTCCTACTGTTCGTTTCCCCTTGCAGTTAATCTGTAATGTATATAGATCTTCTTCATTGACCTCTATTTAACTTTGCATAGCTATTCTTTCTTTCCTTTCCTCTAAACACATTTGTTAGTTTTCACTGCTTTATTCCCCACTTGGCACCTGGCTTTAGTTTTGTTTTCCAGTTTGTTCTTTAGTTAGTTTTGTTCTTAACTGGTAAATATAATGTTTGAGTTCCTTTGTTTGCCAGGTCAATCTATTGTACTTTATTTTTGTTGGACTCTTTTGACTTTGCTTATGGGTATATATGTGTATATTCCATTATTTTAACTATTATTTGCCTGATTTTGTAACTGCCATTTTTCTGGGGTTCATCTTTGGTTTCTCGCTTTTGTATATTTGTTTTAATCTCACTTAATGCCATAACAAACCACTTGTGGAACCTTTGTTCCTGAGCAGAGATCAAGCCCTGAGCCTTTGGAGTGGGAGCACTGACTCTAAGACCTTAGACTACCAGAGAACTAACCCTAGGGAGTATCAAGTAGTGAGAACTCATATAAAGGAAACAACTTGAATATAGTTGTTGACCCAGCATCACCCAACCACCAGTAGCACCCTGTGCAGGATGCCTCAGCTAAACAACAAACAAGACAAAAATACAAACCCAGTTATGAAAACAGGATTACCACCTCACTCAGCCTTGCCCATCAGAGGAAAAACAAACAAACAAACAAAAACTCAGCACAAATCCCACCCTATACAAAAGCTTACATAAACCATTGGGCCAAACTTAGGAGGGCAGAAACAAAAAGGAAGAAAGAATTCAACCTTGAAGCCTGGGAAAGGAGACCTCAAACACAGTAAGTTAAAAAAAAATAATAATGAAAAGGCAGAGAATACTACACAAATGAAGGAACAAACTAGAAACACAGACATCCAAATAAATGGGGAGGAAATAGGTAAACTACCTGAAAAAGAGTTCAGAATAGTGGTAGTAAAGATGATCAAAAACCTTGAAAACAAAATGGAGAAAATGCAAGAATCAATTAACAAAGACCTAGAAGAATTAAAGAATAAACACAGAGACAAACAACACAATTACTGAAATTAAAAATATGCTAGAAGGAATCAATAGCAGAATATCTGAAGCAGAAGAACAAATCAGTGAGCTGGAAGATAAAATGGTGGAAATAACTTCTAAAGAGCAGAATAAAATAAAAAGAATGAAAAGAACTGAGGATAGTCAGAGACCTCTGGGACAATATCAAATGCACCAACATTCAAATTATAGGGGTCCCAGGAGAAGAAGAGAAAGAGAAAGGATATGAGAAAATTTTTGAAGAGATTATAGGTGAAAATTTCCCCAACATGGAAAAGGCAGTAGTCAATCAAGTCCAAGAGGCACAAAGAGTCCCATACAGGATCTTGTCCCAAGGAGAAACATGCCAGTCAGTCAGTCAGTCAGTTCAGTCGCTCAGTCGTGTCCGACTCTTTGCGACCCCATGAATCGCAGCACACCAGGCCTCCCTGTCCATCACCAACTCCTGGAGTTTACCCAAACCCATGTCCATCAAGTCGGTGATGCCATCCAACCATCTCATCCTCTGTCATCCCAAAGGGAAACATGCCAAGACACACACTAATCAAACTAGCAAAGACTAAACACAAAGAAAGAATATTAAAAGCAGCAAGGGAGAAGCAACAAGTACATACAAGGGAAACCCCATACGCTTAACAGCTGATCTTTCAGCAGAAACTCTGCAGGCCAGAAGGGAATGGCAGGATATATTTAAAGTACTGAAAGGGAAAAAAATCTACAACAAAGATTACTGTACCCAGCAAGGATCTCATTCAAAATTGATGGAGAAATAAAAAGCTTTTCAGACAAGCAAAAGTTAAAAGAATTCAGTACCACCAAACCAGCTTTACAACAAATATTAAAGGGATTTATATAGTCAAGAAATACAAAAGAAGAAAGAAGATCTACAAAATCAAGCCCAAACAATTAAGAAAATGTCAAAAGGAACATATATATCAATAATTACTTTAAATGTAAGTGGATTAAATGCTCCAACCAAAAGATACAGACTGGCCGAATGGATACAAAAGCAAGACCCATATATATGCTGTCTACAAGAAACCCACTTCAGACCTGAAGACACCTATAGACTGAAAGTGAGAGGATGGAAAAATATATTCCATGCAAATGGGAAGCAAAAGAAAGCTGGAGTAGCAATCCTCGTATCAGACAAAATAGACCTTAAAATAAAGATTACAGGAGATAGGAAGGACACTACATAATGATCAAGGGATCAATCCAAGAGGGAGACATAACAATTGTAAATATCTATGCACCCAACATAGGAGCACCTCAATACATAAGACAAACACTAACAGACATAAAAGGAGAAATTGACAGTAACACAATAATAGTAGGATACTTTAACACCCCACTCACACCAATGGACAGATCACCAAATCAGAAAATTAATAAGGAAACACAAGTCTTAAATGATACATTAGATGAGATGGATCTCATTAGCATCTTCAGGACATCCCATCAAAATGCAGAAGAATACACCTTCTTCTCAAGTGCACATGGAACACTCTCCAGGATAGACCATATCTTGGATCACAAATCAAACCTCAGTAAATTTAAGAAAATTGAAATCATATCAAGCATCTTTTCTGACCACAACACTATGAGACTAGATATCAATTACAAGAAAAAAAACTGTAAGAAACACAAACACATGGAGATTAAACAGCACGTTTCTAAATAATCAGCAGGTTACTGAAGAAATCAAAAGGGAAATAAAAAATTTCTAGAAACAAGTGACAATGAAAACATGACAACTCAAAATCTATGGGATGTGGCAAAAGCAGTTCTAAAAGGGAAATTTATAGCAATAAAATCCTATCTCAAGAAACAAAAAAAAAAAACCACATTGAATAGACAACCTAACTTTTCAGTTAAAACAACTGGAAAAAGAAGAACAAAAAAACCCCAAAGTAGTAGAAGGAAAGAAATCATAAAGATCTGAGCATAAATAAATGAAAAAGAAATGAAAGAAACAGTAGTAAAGATTAATAAAACTAAAAGCTTGTTCTTTGAAAAGATAAACAAAATTGACAAACCTTTAGCCAGACTCATCAAGAAAAAAAGAGAGAAGAATCAAACCAACAAAATTAGAAATGAAAAAGGAGAGGTTACAACAGACAATGCAGAAAGACAGAGGATTATAAGAGACTATAATGAATAACTATATGGCAATAAAATGGATAACCTGGAAGAAATGGACAGATTCTTAGATAAGTTCAATCTTCCGAGACTGAACCACGAACAAATACAAATTGTGAACAACCCAATTACAAGCACTGAAATTAAAGTTGTGATAAAAAAAATTCTCCCAAAAAACAAAAGCCCAGGACCAGATGGCTTCACAGGAAAATTCTATGAAACATTTAGAGAAGAGCTAATGCCTATCCTTCTAAAACTCTTTCAAAAAATTGCAGAGAAAGGAACACTTCCAAACTCATCCTACAAGGTCACCATCACCCTGATACCAAAACCAGACAATAACAACACAAAAAAAGAAAACTACAGGTCAATATCACTGATGAATATAGATGCAAACATCCTCAACAAAATTTTAGCAAACAGAATTCAGCAACACATTGAAAAGATCAAGTTGGGTTTATTCCAGGGATGCAAGGATTCTTCAGTATATACAAATCAATCAATGTGATACACCATATTAACACATTGAAAGATAAAAAACATATGATAATCTCAATAGATGCAGAAAAAGCCTTTGACAAAATTCAACACCCATTTATGATTAAAACTCTTCAAAAAATGGGCATAGAAGGAACCTATCTCAACATAGTAAAGGCCATACATCATAAGCCTACAGCAAACATTATTCTCAATGGTGAAAAACTGAAAGTATTCCCCCTAAGATCAGGAATAAGACACGGGTGTCCACTTTCACCACTATTATTCAACATAGTTGTGGAAATCCTAGCTATAGCAATCAGAGAAGAAAAAGAAATAAAGGAATCCAGATTGGAAAAGAAGAAGTAAAGCTCTCACTGTTTGCAGATGACATGATACTGTACACAGAAAACCCTAAAGATAGTATCAGAAAATTACTAGAGCTAATCAGTGAATTTAGCAAAGTTTCAGGATACAAAATCAATACACAGAAATCACTTGCATTTCTATATACTAACAATGAAAAATCAGAAATAGAAATTAATGAATCATCCCATTTACCATTGTAACAAAAAGAATTAAATATCTAGGAATAAACTTACCTAAGGAGACAAAAGGACTGTACATAGAAAATTATAAGACACTGAGGAAAGAAATCAAAGATGACATAAACAGATGGAGAGGTATTCCATGTTCCTGGGTAGGAAGAATCAATATTGTGAAAATGACTATACTACCAAATGCAATCTACAGATTCAATGCGATCCCTATCAAATCACCAATGGCATTTTTCACAGAACTTTCACAGAACAGAACAAAAAATTTCACAATTCATGTGGAGACACAAAAGACCCCAAATCGCCAAAGCAGTCTTGAGAAAGAAGAATGGAGCTGGAGGAATCAACCTTCCTGACTTCAGATTATACTACAAAGTTACAGTCATCGAGACAGTATGGTACTGGCACAAAAACAGAAATATAGACCAATGGAACAAGATAGAAGGCCCAGAAATAAACCCATGCACCTATGGGTTTTTTTGACAAATGTTTATTTTTGACAAAGGAGGCAAGAATATCCAATGGGGCAAAGATAGCCTCTTCAATAAATGGTGCTGGGAAAACTGGACAGCTATGTGTAAAAGAATGAAATTAAAAACAAAAGTAAACAAGTGGGTCCTGATTAAACTTAAAAGCTTTTTCACAGCAAAGGAAACTGTAAGCAAGGTGAAGACAACCCTCAGAATGGGAGGAAATAATAGCAAAGGTAACAACTGACAAATAATTAATTTCCAAAATATACAAGCAGCTCATACAACTCAACGCCAGAAAAACAAACAACCCAATCAAAAAGTGGGAAAAAGACCTAAACAGACATTTCTCCAAAGAACACATACAGATGGCTAACAAACACATGAAAAGATGCTCAACATTGTTCATTATTAGAGAAATGCAAATCAAAACCACAATGAGATATCACCTTACACTCATCAGACCGGCCATCATCAAAAAGTCTACAAATAATAAATGCTGGAGAGGGTGTGGAGAAAAGTGAACAGTCTTGCACTGTTGGTGGGAATGTAAATTGACAGCCACTTTGGAAGACGGTATGGAAATTCCTTAAAAAACTAAGAATAAAACCACCGTATGAGTCAGTTCTGATGAGGTGAATGAACCGAGAACCTATTCACAGAGTGAAGTCAGTCAGAAAAAGAAAGATAAATATCGTATTCTAGTGCCCATATACAGAATCTAGAAAAATGGTACTGAAGAATTTATTTACAGGGCAGCAGTGGAGAATCAGACATAGAGAATAGACTTATGGACATGAGGAGAGGGAAGGAGAGGGTGAGATGTTTGGAAAGAGTAACATGGAAACTTACATTATCGTATGTAAAATTGATAGCCAACGGGAATTTGCTGTATGGCTCAGAAAACTCAAACAGGGGCTCTGTATCAACCTTGAGGGGTGGGGTGGGGAGGGAGATGGGAGGAAGGTTGAAAAGGGAGGGGATATATGTATACCTATGGCTGATTCATGTTGAGGTTTGACAGAAAACAACAAAATTCTGTAAAGCAATTATCCTTCAAAGAAAATTAAAAAGAAAAAACAAAGAAAACTAGACTACGGACAGAAATGGACCCTTAGGTTTCACATGAGTCACTGCCATGAGAACTCCTGTGCCTTACTAGTTTGGGAAATAAAAAAATGTATTGATAAAACTCTCTTATTTTCCCTCCCCCTAGATTCTGAAATACATTAGAGATTCAGCCTTCAGAAGTGGTTAGCACATCAGTTAAGAGCCAGAATTTTATTGGCGGAAGATGAAAGTGTGAAACTTCTCCAAAATTACAGCCTTCACAAGAGGAAAAGGAAAAAGATATCTCTTACTTGAATTGTTCAGCCTAAGATATTATGTCCCAAGGTGCATTTCAGTGGCCTTTATGGGGTCAGGTGTGTATTTCCTGGGAAATGATCTCTGATTTCAAAAGGTTAGGGGTGGGAAAACAATGTATCTATCATTGGCTTCTTGACATAACATAATAGCCCAATCTGGTGTATAACTGAATAGGAAGAAGGTACAAGCCTGAGTTGGACCGCACAGGAGCATGTTTTCCAAGTTCCATCCCTATTCTAATTTCTTTGCAAGTCTGTGTGGGTTAACTGCAAGTAATCCCAGGCCCCCAGTGGTGCCTTGTAATGGTTGGAGTAATAAAAATAAGTTGGAATTGATAGGGGTCAGGACCAGAGGAATGATCCAGCTATAGCCCGGGCTTCTTAGGAAGGGGACCAGTCCCCTAAACGTAATGCGTTAGGAACATGGGAGTTTGGTACCTCACCCCCCTGACCTCCGCAGGGTGGTATTACTATTCGAATATTCTAACTGGTGGACAGTGTCTCTGAGTGGAGAGAATATCCTGTAGCACATGGATAATAGAAGCGCCTTCTAAGAAGTGATGGAGTTCCTGTGGTTGGAAGCAGAACAGCTTCAAGCTGGGGTGGAATGGAGGTGGGTGGGTGTGAAAACAGTCTATGCAGCTATGCAGGGAGGAAGCATTCAGCAGATGGCCATGGAGTGAACTAAGGGACTGGATTCATGGCAGCTCTGGGCTACGGAGGAAAGAGGAGTTCACGAAGCAGGACCAAGGCTCCCTGCTACATGAAATACATGCAAAGGGAGTTATTTAAGAAAACTGCAACTCCTTGAGCAGCAACTACCAAGTTTTTAAGAACTTAATTCTAAATCTTGTGCGGGATGGGTGCGGACTCCGAATAAATTTCTTAGCTTGTTCAGATTGGCTTAGGAAATTGTTCTGGCTGAAGCTTCCTGTTGAAAATCCTCACAGCTGGGCCAAGCTGGGTGTGGGGTGGGAGGGACCTTTCTGATAATGCTGGCTTCATCCGAGTGGATCATTACATTTTTTCAGTAAGGAGCTGCAGGAATTTGAATGTCATATCCCTTCTGCAGTCTTAAAGCCCCTGAGTTCCCGTTACATGGACCTTTTACGATTCAATTAAGTGAGCCAGAAATTAAAAACGGAAAAAGTTAAAACAAGTGACCGCCTCATTTAATCCCCAGGTGTGGTCCTGCATTTTCTTAGCTCAAAAGCAGAGTCAGGCAGCTCTAGAGGGATGGGAGCTCACAGGATGGGAGCAAGGAAGGGAGGGAGTGAAGTGCACTCTTTGAACTGATTCAGAGTGAATGAGTCAAACAAAGCACAGGAGTTTAAAAAAGGTTCAACAGGGAGGATGGAGTGGAGCTGTTCAGGGCTCTCTGAAGACGCCTAAAGGAAACTCAGCACCCAAAGAGGGCCAGTAGAAACCCAAACACAAAGTTGTTAACTACCCCAACTCTTCTGAGATATCAGGCAGCTGAGCTCCCCGAAGAACAGCATGCGCTTCTGCAGACAAAGAGACGTAAGCAGGGGTTGAGTGTGAAGCAGTCAATGCTGGGTGTTACGAGAGTGGAGAGAAAAAGTTTTGGTTCACAAGTGAGGCCTTTTAGGTTTCAGACCTGACATCTTCCCAACACATGGGTGGCTAATCGTACATTTTAGTGGAGTGGATGTCTTCCTCCGGATTTCCCCAGAAGTCCCATACTGTGTGGGCTCGTGGAAGGAGAGCAGAACATTTGCACAGAGCCTGGATGGATTTCATAGCTGATACGGCTGATTAGCAGTCTTCTTGTTAACCTTGGATTGCTGCCTGTTTATTCAATTCTCTTTCTCTTTCTTCTCATCACCCTTTAATACAAATCTGACATGCGAAGGATAGGGGGTGGGGCAGGAGAAAGGGGAAGGTGGGTGCAGAGAAGGCTTGATGATCCTCTTGTTGGACTGCAGGCAACCCTTGGAGCACCCTTGGGTAAACGCTGATCGTGAACTTCAAGTCTAGACAGGTCCCATGCCTCACACAAGACTTGGCCTCTGAATTATTAGGTGACAGGCTGAATAATAGTTCCTTTCTTTCCTTCGGGTTCCCTACCGGCTTAGCTTACATTAGCCTGCCTGTCAGACTAAAAGTGGTATTGAGCTTTGTAAATGAAAATGCCAGTTATGAAAATGCATCTGGCAATTGTCTCAGGTGGGGTCTCCAGGAAACAGGATTTGAGATGGAGACTGAATGCAGGTCATTTACTGGGAAGTGCTTTCCATGGAGGAGTAAAGGGGGCAGGATTGGGTAGTGGAAGGAGTTTGGCAGTGCAGTCATCAAAAAAGCCTCAGCTAATCCCACTGTGACTTTGGGGCTGGATGGTCCTGCAGAATTGTCCTGAAATGAGGTGAGCAGGCCAGACTCTGGTACTTTCGCATTGCCATTTTAATGGTTGTAGACTCGAGGTATACCCAGCTTCCTGGAGAATGGCTCCCCATCCTCACTGAGTACCCTCTCCCCCAGCTGACCCCTTTTCCTTGGATGCCCTTGTCCTCAATCTTCTTTATTTTTCTCCTTTCGAGCCCCTGACCAGTCAAGCATTCACCGCTGTCTGAGTCTTCATGTATTCTAACCTCAAATCACTTTTCTTTCCTCCCAAAGTGGATAAGCAGATGAATCTTGCAAAGCTCTGCCCCTTGTGAGGATTTCCATTTTAAGCCTACATATTGAGCTGATCAGTCCATGAAGCAAGCTTGACTTTTATCCTCCATGGTCAGGTGGCCATGGAACTTGGGGAGAAGCTCCCGTATATGAGTGGATGATACAGGGACTTGGGTTACTACTTCTTTATGCAGCTAACTCGTGCCCTCTCATCCTGTTTGTACTCATTTCCAAATGTACTGTTGCTGTTATTATTGCTTAGTCACTGAGTCAGTTGTGTCTGACTCTTTTGCAACCCCATGGACGATAGCCTGCCAGGTGCCTCTGTCCATGGGATTTCCCAGACAAGAATTCTGGAGTGGGTTGCCATTTTCTTAGGGGATCTTTCCAACCCAGGGATCAAATCCCCATCTCCTGCATTGGCAGGCAGATTCTTTACCACTGAACCACCAGGCAAGCCCTCCAAATACACTGCTGCTGCTGCTGCTAAGTCGCTTCAGTCGTGTCCGACTCTGTGCGACCCCATAGACGGTAGCCCACCAGGCTCCCCTGTCCCTGGGATTCTCCAGGCAAGAACACTGGAGTGGGTTGCCATTTCCTTCTCCAATGCATGAAAGTGAAAAGTGAAAGTGAAGTCATTCAGTCGTGTCCGACTCTGAGTGACCACATGGACTGCAGCCTACCAGGCTCTTCCATCCATGGGATTTTCCAGGCAAGAGTACTGGAGTGGGCTGCCATTGCCTTCTCCGTCAAATACACTACTCCCACCTTATTTATGGCAGAGAATGGACGAGTTCACATGGCTCTGGGGAAAGACCCAGCATTTTCTGGTCAGTCCAAAGTGACTGAACTATTTCTGATCTTCCTTTCTGATCAGAAGTTTAAAAACACGTGTTCATAATAATAGCTACAGACTATTTACAAGGCCATGTTAATTTGTTGTAGCTAGGATGCTATGTGTAGCACAATATCTGAAATTGGGGCTACTATTTTGTTAGTTTGCAGCAATTCACTCTCATTTCTTCAAGATCTGTCTGGCTTTTGTAGGGGACAGACTGGTTGATTAATGGGAATATGATGGGGACACCCTCTGTCCCCGTACCCTTTAGGCCTTTTAAGCATGGCACTAATCTTTATCATTCCTCCCTGGTTGTGAAGCTGTATTGTATTTACTGTCTTGGCCAATGGGTAAAGGGGACAGTTTCTGCTTGGTCTTTTTCCCAATGATTGCTCTTACCCCACAGCTAAGAAGCTGACCTTTAGTGTTCTGCCAACTACTGATTATTTCTCTTCCAGCTACATATTCCAGATCTGGGGAAAAGACCATCTACTGGGTCTGTGCACCCAGTGGACTCACTGAGAATTAGACCTAACCAGAGGTGGGTAAACCTAACGTTTAGCCACCGTTTGTCTGCTCTCAAACGGGGCCTAGAAGATACCTCCATTCCCTAGGACATCCAGATCAGCTCAGACCCTGTGTCCAAACAGTGTCTAAAATGTTGGAGTCTTCCCTTTTGCCCATTGTGAATACCCAAGCTCTATAGCCAGCATATTCCAAGAACTTTCTGGCCTTACGCAGTATATCCACTCCACATGTCTGCTTCTCTGAGTCTTACGGTCTTGCATTCTGCCATCTTCCATGGCACTTTTGGTATTTTTTTCATAGAGTGTGAGCCATCAATTTCTCCAAGTTCCAAGGGCCATCCTAGGAGTATGTTAGATGATTTCCCCGGAGTCCTTGTCAAGGTATTACATTCTCTACTCATTGTCAGTGTTCCCATAACCTCTCAGTTATCCAAGTTCATTTTCTGCTCCCATTGATCCAGCATCTCAGGGCCAGTCCTAACAGGAGTATCCTAACTCTGTTCCAGTCCACGTTAGCTAGGTCCTTCAGCTTCCCCAGAGTGTAGCCCTTTACTTCATTAGCAGATCCAGCACTTCCCCAACCCAATTATGGTGGGACTCAACCCTCATCATTGGTCTGTTGGTTAAGAGGAGAGCTGTGAGTGATGTTTGGGGAAAAGGAGTGTGTTGTCTTGCACAGCAGGAGAGCTCTGTACCCTCTTCAGGTAGGGGAGGTGCAACTAGCCTTTAACAGGGAGGAATGGGCCACATCTGTGAACCCAGAGGGTTCAGAAGAATCTGGGAATCCACATTTTCTAGATATACTTATTACATATTTTAAGGCATTAGCACAGCCAACCTGTTGGGGCCAAGAACCCAACCTTCTCTGGAACTCTGTTCCTTTTATACCTAAGCCCTGAGTCTGTTCCTTAGCTTTTCTGCTCTCCAACTGCAGAGGAGTCTCTTGATAAGCTGTCCCAGAGGCCCTCTGGCTTTCACACTTGAGTTCATGATTTTTCACTCCAAGTACCAACTGTTACAGGTCTGGTTCCCAGGGAAGCCAAGTCCAAGACAGAGATGTGCCCATGGAAATAAAGACGTGGAAGAGCTCTCAGGATAAGCCTTTGTTGGGGGGAAGAAAGGAAACAGAATTGCACAGAGGGAGAAGATGCACAGAGATGGAGTCACAGCAAATACCTCAGCTGACCCCTTGGGGAGCTCCAGGCCTGGGGTGGCCCAGCAGGGTGGTCCCAAACTGGGATAAGGGCCCAGGCCTTTAGGCCCTGCATCAAACAGTCACCCAGTAGGGGCTGTCCCTGGGAAGGAAGCAAGGTGACCTTGAGCAAAGTCTTCAGCCCAGAGCAAGTCCCAGCAAAGGACTTAGCTGAGAGCAGTCAGTCTCTGGCATGGAGAGTAGAGGGGGGAATAAGTGTTTGAGTCCTCCAAGGAGATCTGAGGGGGAATCACAACATCCACCACACCAGCCTACCTACTAACAAATATAAAGTTTTAGAAACCATAACTACACAATAAGTAGTGACTTTCAGATCCTCAGGTGAACCTTAGTGGTGACATATGCCTTTGTCAATTAATTACACAGGACTTAGGTTTTCCAGTAGTCCAAAGTTTCAAAACAAACCAAGATCTGTCTTTCTTTTTAACATAGACAACAAAAGGAATCCATTTGGCATTTGGAGTAGACAACACCACTGATGGTTCTGCCAATGGTTCTGTTAATAGAATTTTAATCCTGTTTTCTACTTTCTTTTCTTTGCTGCTTGGAGCTAAAAGGCACACCCACTGTCTAAGCAACTCAGAAGGTTAACAGCCTCATGGAATACACACATGTGTTCCCAGGGCCATGCTGAGCCATGCCTTGCGGTCTTGAGCTCCCCAGAGCCATCTTCTATTTGCATTGTGTCTGCACAGCACACTGACTGCCCCTCCCTACCCTCTCCCCCACGTCCAAAGAAGCAGTGTAACAAGCACAGCCCATTCCTTAGCAAGGAAAAGCAGTTGAATTCTGTGCGCTGAAGACAAATTGGCTATAAACTCTACAAGCCACAGAGGTTATTTCAGTTACTAAATGATTAAAGTCTCTAATCTCTGGAGCAGTGATAAAGAACGCCAGAAAGGGGGGCTGGGTTTTTTATGTTTGGGGAAGGTACAGAACATCTCTATTGAGACCATGCCAGAGAAAGCCCACCCCATCAAAGAACCACAGATAAGTAAGACATCATTAATAAATCAATGACAGGAAAATGAAAATGGAAGCAGATGAATCAGCTAGTGGATCAGGTCAGAGATGAAAAACAGCACATCTGTTGCTACCGTTGGTGCATTAACAAATAAGTCTGCTGGATCAGACAGCCTTTCGGACTAATACTTGGAATAATGAAGCTTCAAGAGCGATTAAAGCATAAATCAATTTTTAAATGTATCTTGTACCTCCCCCAAACAACAGGAGGCATATTTTCCCTTGCTTTGAATTCCTTTTGGCAGGCAATGCAAGGTGCAGGGATAAAAAATGCTGCCTCACTTTGGCTCTGCTGTGAGGTGCAGCACACAGCTAATTTAGTGTTTAGCCTCACACTTTGATTCTTACCAGCTGAAAGCACTGAGCTGTGCTTAATCGATAATGTTAAATCCAAGCCAATGTGTTTCAGTTCCAGCAAGATCCCCCAGCCTCCTTGTCCAGGACAGCTTGATTTTTGCTCCCTTTCCTCCTTGTGCAGATAATGATTTACATTTAATTTGGTTTTATTGAAGTCTTCAGCAGCATTAACCATTAAGGTGGTGAAGCATTTTTCTTATTTGTAGCATAATTTCTCCTTCATATCTGATGAAAAAAGTTGCTTCTCCCTAATGGCAAAATGGCCAGGTTTTAGGACATTAAAAATGCACGCAAGCAATTACTTTGATGCGTTGTGCATCCACATCCAAAGAGGGCAGCTGTACTTTACATATAATAATGTTTGATTTAGGGATGTTGGGATAAAACGAGGCTAAAGGGAGATGGCTCAGGTTGGGGAAAGGGGGAAGAGCCAGAAAGAACACAGGGCAACACAATCAAGAAAGAAAACTACATTTATGTCCAAAATTTCCCTGAAACACAGAAAGCTGGCTAATAAATGAGTACTTGCTGAAGAAGACAAATGGGGAGGGTGTAGGAAGAAAGAAGGACAAAGAAAGAAAAGATAAGAAATAAGATGATTAGAAATGGTGAGGGGGTGAACCCCAGATGAAGGAGAGGAAAATCAAGCCATGTTTCTTTTCAGAACACAACCTTTACTTGCATTATAACCCCAAATCAGCCAGAGGACAATGGGACCCCAAGGAAGTAAACTCCCTTCCCTTCTTGCTCTTCCGATAGAAACACAACAGTTTATTCAGAAAAGAAAAGCCGAGAGAGATACTCTTTTGTTCATCTTGACTGCCCTCAGGGCAACAAATTCGGTATTTTGAATTCAGTTAGGACAGCCAGCAGAACTCACATTTCCAAAGAAGACGCCAAAATATTGTAGCAAGTGAAAACTTTTATACTGATTAATGAACGGCAAGCAGACATGAGCATCAAAGCTCATACAAACATTTCCAGATGTAAGCACTAAGTTAGGAAGAGACTGTTTGAGTTTTTTATCATCATAGGATCTGGCAGTACAAACTTTTCATATTAGGTATTATCAACATATGATTAAGATACAAACCAGCTGGAAATTCCACAGCCACCTGATAACTTCAAATCAGGGTATCTGGAAAGTTTAAGGACCAATGATGTCCTATAAACCAGAGTTTCTCAAACTTCTGCTGCTGCTGCTAAGTCGCTTCAGTCGTGTCTGACTCTGTGCGACCCCATAGATGGCAGCCCACCAGGCTCCCCCGTCCAGAATCCCCCGTCCCTGGGATTCTCCAGGCAAGAACACTGGAGTGGGTTGCCATTTCCTTCTCCAATGCATGAAAGTGAAGAGTGAAAGTGAAGTCGTTCAGTCGTGTCTGACTCTTAGCGACCCCATGGACTGCAGTCTACCAGGCTCCTCTGTCCATGGGATTTTCCAGGCAAGAGTACTGCAGTGGGGTGCCATTGCCTTCTCTGACTTCTATGTGCCTACAGATACCTGGAGATCTTGTAAAAGTGCGGATTCTAGGGGAACATTTCTGGATTGGTAGAGGAAGGACCTCCAAAAACAGACTCTTCCATAAAAGCAATGAAAATACTGGTAAGGATTATCAAAATTAACTTTTTCATAGCCCTGTCTCCAAGGTATTTGTTGGAAATAATTAGCAGCAATTGTCTAATATCCAGCTGCTTTAGGTAGCAATGCAAGTTTGTGAAAACAAGAAACTGACCAAAAAAAAATTTAAACTGGGGGATGAGATGCTCATAATGAGCTTAGAAAAGCTTCAACATATTCCTAGAGACCTAGAAGCCTACTTGTACGTGCAGGGGTGTGCACACACTGAAGAAAGACATGAGAAGGTTCTAATATCAGCTCTGGCTAACCTTCAGGTTCTGCATAAGCAGGTAATGAAGGCTAAGGCAGAGTTTTAAACGGCTAGAGCACTGACTGTGTGCCCCAACACACACACGAGCAAAGTTGAGAGCTTTAGAAATCTCAAGCCCTTTAAGAAAATCTCTTGTCTAATCATTAGCTGATCATTAAGCTAACTGGGCATGGGCTTCCCTGGTGGCTCAGATGTTAAAGAATCTACCTGCAATGCAGGAGACCCAGGTTTGTCCCTGGGTCGATAATCTCCCCCGGGAAAGGGAATGGCAACCCTCTCCAATATTCTTGCCTGGAGAATTCCATGGACAGAGGAACCTGGTGGGCTAGAGTTCTTGGAGTCACAAAAAGTTGGACACAACTGAGCGACTAACATACACACATACACACACACACACACACACACACACACACACACACACAAGCTAACTGGGCAGAGACATCATTGGCTATACACAACAGATTAGTCCAGGAAAATTACTCAACAAGCAAAGAGTAGTAGCAGCAGCAAAACAGCAACAAAAATGACCAACAACAACAACCTCTGGAGTAGGTGGCAGTGGAGGTGGCAACTAGAAACAGGAATCTGACTTCCAGAGTTGCCACACTGTATTAAGATGTCCAGTTTTTAACAAAAAAGATTGCATGGTGTGCAGAGAAGCAGGAAAAGATGGGCCATACATAAAAAAATAAGTTGACTGTAATTGTACTTGTCCTTAATAGGATATTAGACTTATTGTATCAAAACTTTGAATCAGCTGTTACAACTATATTCAAGGATCTTAGAAACTTGATTTCCAAAGAATTAAAGGAAAGTGTGAAAATAACATCTCAGCAAATAGAGAATATCAATAAAGAGGTAGAAATTATAAAACAAGAGTCAAACAGAAATTTTGGAGTTGCAAAATATATTAATTAAAATGAAAAATTCACTAAAAGAGCTCCAAAGAAACTGTCGGGAGAATCTGTGAACCTGAAGATAGGTCAGTTGATTGAGATTATCCAGTTTGAGGAACAAAAGAAAAAAATTAAGAAAAATGAACAGTCTAAGATACCTGTGGGTAGGCACCAAGTCTACCACACGTGCATAATGAAAGTCCCAGAAGGAGAGGAGAAGAGAAACAGGCAGAAAAAATATTTAAAGAAATAATGGCTTAAAATTTCTCAAATTTGTTGAAAAATATTGATCTTCAAGAAGAGTAAGCACAGAGAGATTCACAAACAGATACATCAACCTGTCAAAGGTTAAAAACAGCAAGAGGACTTGAAAGCAGAAAGAGAAAAATGACTCATCATATACAAGGGACCCTGACTAAGATTGACAGCTAATTATCTAAGATTAACAGCTAATTATCAGAAACTGTGGAAGCCAGAAAGCAGTGAGAAGACATTCATATCCACTAGGATGGGTATAATAAGAAAAGATAGAAAGTGTTGGTAAGGATGTGGATAAATTGGAAATATAAAATAGTTGTAGACACTTTGGGAAACAGATTGGTAGTTTCTCAAATGATTAAACCTTGAGTTACTTTATGACCCTTTAAGTCTACTCCTAGATATATATGGAGAAGGCAATGGCAACACACTCCAGTACTCTTGCCTGGGAAACCCCATGGATGGAGGAGCCTGGTAGGCTGCAGCCTATGGGGTCGTGAAGAGTCAGACCGACTGAGCGACTTCACTTTCACTTTTCACGTTCTTGCACTGTAGGAGGAAATGGCAACCCACTCCAGTGTTCTTGCCTGGAGAATCCCAGGGATGGGGGAGCCTGGTGGGCTGCCGTCTATGGGGTCGCACAGAGTCGGACACGACTGAAGTGACTTAGCAGCAGCAGCAGATATATATACATGCCCAAGAGAAATAAAAACATATATTCATGTACATTTTTATAAATTAATTTTTATAGCAGCATTGTTCATAGTAGCCCCAAATTAGAAACATCTCAAGTGTCCATCTGGAGAAGGCAATGGCACCCCACTCCAGTACTCTTTTCCTGGAAAATCCCATGGATAGAGGAGCCTGGCAGGCTTCAGTCCCTGGGGTTGCTAAGAGTCAGACACGACTGAGTGAATTCACTTTCACTTTTCACTTTTGTGCACTGGAGAAGGAAATGGCAACCCACTTTAGTGTTCTTGCCTGGAGAATCCCAGGGACGGGGGAGCCTGGTGGGCTGCTGTCTATGGGGTCGCACAGAGTCAGACACGACTGAAGCGACTTAGCAGCAGCAGCAGCAAGTATGCATCAGCTAAATGAATGGATAAATTTTAAATGTGGTATAGCCATACAGTAGAATATAATTCAGCCTTAGAAAAAGATGAACATGGATGCCACAACATGGATGAACTTTGAAAACAAACCCAAGTGAAAGAAGTCAGTCACAAAAGACCACACATTATATGATTCCATTTATATGAAATGACCAGAATAAGCAATTCTATATACAAAGTGCAGTGAAGTGAAAGTGCACATCGCTCAGTCATGTCCAACTCTTTGTGACCCCATGGACTATACAGTCCATGGAATTCTCCAGGCCAGAATCCTGGAGTGGGTAGCCTTTCCCTTCTCCAGGGGATCTTCCCAACCGAGGGATCGAACCCAGGTCTCCTGCATCGCAGGCGGATTCTTTACCAGCTGAGCCACAAGGGAAGCCCAAGATTACTGGAGTGGGTAGCCTATTCCTTCTCCAGTGGATCTTCCCACCCCAGGAATGGATCTGGGGTCTCCTGTGTTGCAGGCAGATTCTTTACAAACTGAGCTATCAGGGAAGCCCAAATCTATAGAGACAGAATGTAAATTTGTGGTTGCCAGAGGCTAGAGGTGGGTAGGTATGGAGGAAACTGGGAAGTGCCTGCTAATGGTACAGGATTTCTTTTTCAAGTGATGAAAATGTTTTAAAAGTGATTATATTATTGGTTGTATAATTTATGGATATCTAAGTGCTTTGAATTATATATTATAAATGAGTGACTTGTTTGGTATGTTAATTGTATTTAGTAAAGCTGTTAATTAAGAAGAGAAAAAAAAAGCTCCCTTAAAGGATAAAGGGGAAAAAAGGTGAGCATGGGAAATGTCTCTAACTAGACTACCATATTCCTAGTTCTACGACTAAAGGAAGAAGGCAAGATGGGTATCTGTGGACAGTTATCACACTCCATATCACAGGTTCCATCCTAGCCATGCTGTGCTCTCTGATAGCCTTCATGGGTGCAGAACTGGGCAGAAGTTCTCCAGGATATCCTTTTGCAGGGCTGGGGGACTATGCCACACTGTTAGCAAATGTGACCATTTCCCAGAAGGTCCTAATCCACTCCACTGCAACTTGCTTAGCCCTGAGTTTAATTTTCTGAGATAGATTTCTTTTTATTCAAAATGAAAAAGATATGACCAAATCTAGTATGCCATCTCCTTTAGCCTATAACTAACTTCCTGGCCTATGTAAAATTACTCCAAGTTTCTAAGATTTTCAACCACATGCCCACAGGTAACTGATGTCAAATTCTCCATTTCTCGCCATCCCACACCCCACACCATCAATGACCTTCCACCTGAAAGTGAGTTCTTTAGTATTCCATAGGGATTGGGAGGACCTCCAGCTTAACTAAAAAGACAGGGGTCTTCACCATCACATTATCCCTAGGGCCTGAGGGTTCTCATTATAGGAAGATCCAACATCTCTTATTTCCAGCGGTGGGTCCTTCTGTAATCCTTGATACACTTGTAAAAGGAAACTTCAGTTCAGTTCAGTTGCTGAGTTGTGTCCGACTCTCTGCGACCCCATGGACTGCAGTATGCCAGGCCTCCCTGTCCATCACTAACTCCCAGAACTTGCTCAAACTCATGTCCATCGAGTCAGTGATGCCATCCAACCATTTCATCCTCTGTTGTCCCCTTCTCCTCCTGCCTTCAATCATTCCCAGCATCAGGGTCTTTTCCAATGAGTCAGTTCTTTGCATCAGGTGGCCAAAGTATTGGAGTTTCAGCTTCAGCATCAGTCCTTCCAATGAATATTCAAGACTGATTTCCTTTAGGATTGACTGGTTTTATCTCCTTGAAGTCCAAGGGACTCTCAAGAGTCTTCTCCAGTACCACAGCTCAAAAGCATCAATTCTTCGGCACTCAGCTTTCTTTATAGTCCAACTCTCACGTCCATACATGACTACTGGAAAAACCATAGCTTTGACTAGATGGACCTTTGTCAGCAAAGAAATGTCTCGGCTTTTTAATAGGCTGTCTAGGTTGGTCATAGCTTTTCTTCCAAGCAGCAAGCATCTTTTAATTTCATGGCTGCAGTCACCATCTGCAGTGGTTATGGAGCCCAAGAAAATACAGTCTGTCACTGTTTCCATTGTTTCCCCATCTATTTGCCATGAAGTGATGGGACCAGATGTCATGATCTTCGTTTTTTGAATGTTGAATTTTAAGTCAGCTTTTCATTCTCCTCTTTCACTTTCATCAAGAGGCTCTTTAGTTCGTCTTCACTTTCTGCCATAAGGGTGGGGTCATCCGCGTATATGAGGTTTTCGATATTTTTACCGGCAATCCTGATTTTAGCTTGTGCTTCATCCAGCCCAACATTTTGCATGATATATTCTGCATATAAGTTAAATAAGCAGGATGACAATATACAGCCTTGATGTACTCCTTTCCCAAATTGGACAGTCTGTTGTTCCATGTCTGGTTCTAACTGTTGCTTCTTGACTTGCATTCATATTTCTCAGGGTTTCCCTGATAGCTCAGTATGTAAAGAATCTGCCTGCAATGCAGGAGACCCTGGTTCAATTCCTGGGTCAGGAAGATCCACTGGAGAAGGGGTAGGCTACCCTCTCCAGTATTCTGGCCTGGAGGATTTCATGGACTGTATAGTCCATACAGTTGCAAAGAGTTGGACACGACTGAGCAACTTTCAGTTTCACTCACAGATTTCTCAGGAGGCAGGTCTCCTCCTGAACCCAGGTCTCCTGCATTGCAGGCAGATTCTTTACCAGCTGAGCCACAAGGGAAGCTCAAAAGGAAATTTAGTAGGTGTGAAATAAAATCTCGTTGATCTCTTGAGTCATTCTCATCATAGAATTGATGAAAATTTAGCCTAAAAAGATGTGAAATTGTGCTTAAAACCCACAGTACAAGGTGGCCTAGGGGGTATCACCAAGGTTCCTCAGCTTTTGCATTTGGTATATGATGATGTTATTTTTGAAGTGTTGGAGCATCTTCAGATAAATGCTAATACAGAGGAAATGGGTTCAGCATCTGAGTATCTGAAAGTGGCAGGAGTTGAGAGAAAAGCCTTTTCTCCTTAGGCAGGCCTCTCTATAACATGGGGGAGGCTTTCTTTAGCAAACTCAGGGAAAGAGCACAGAGAAGGAAAACCAAAGAGAGGGACTAGCTTGTGACTCAACAAATATCCTTTTATTTTTGTTTTTAACTGGAGGATAATTGCTTTACAACATTGTGTTGGCCTCTGCCATACATCAACATGAATCAACCACAGGTATACATATGTCCCTCTCTACTGAGCCATCCCCCATCTCCCACCTTATCCCACCCCTCTAAGTTGTCACAGAACACCAGGTTGAGCTCCCTGTGTCACACAGCAAATTCCCACTTGCTATCTATTTTACATATAGTAATGTATACGTTTCCATGCTATTTTCTCAATTCATCCCACCCTTTCCCTCCCCTACTGTGGCCACAAGTCTGTTCTCTATATCAGCATCTCCTTTGCTCCCCTGCAAATAGGTTCATCAGTATCATCATTCTAGATTCCATACACATGCATATGCATGTATATGCACATGCACATGCATGTATATACAATATGCAGAGTAAGTCAGAAACAGGTACCTTTTCCCTACATATTTTCCCGCTCTTCTTACTTGAGCAAAGTTAAAATTAAGTTTCCTTGCTGAGCAGGTTTTTCCAAAGTGTTAGGTTAACATGGTCCATAATTGGGATACATTTGTCCATGTTAAATCTCACAAAATCAAGAAGTGGCTGGGTTCAAACTAAAGTAAGTGTGATATATAAAGGTTTTTAGTGGTCTTTAACCCAGACCATAATGAGATTCCCTTGAACAAAGAAAAACAAGAACATTTCAATAAACTCATATTGTGGTGCGAAGTCCACTGGCATTCCATATTCCAGCAGATCCAGGCCTGGGTGGGCTTTTCTTTTCTCTGCTTCTTAAATTCTTTATTTTACCAATGACCTCTGTACTTATTAGAAGCTGTTGTTAACACATTATAATGGCATTTATGAAGCATCAAGGGGGTAGAGATTTGTCCCATATTCACTCTTTTCATTCCTAAGGCTTATGCTCAGGCTTTCCTTCATGCCAGTTTACTTTCCAGAACACTATGGTATTTTGGCAACAACACAGTCAGGACCAGCTTCTCAGAAGAACAGCTTGTGCCGTCACACAGGGCTCTGTGCTTAGAAGGACCCCACACTTGGAAGGGCCCTGCACTTGGTTAATGTTCTTCTGACACTGCCTTGAAACTCCTAATAATTTTTGATGAAAGGACCACAATTTTGTACTTGGCTCTGCAAATTATGTAGCTGGTACTGAAGTCTGAACTAAACTGAACTGAATACTTGGGATTTCAGATCTCAGCTTTGATCCTTCCTAGCTTTGTGATCTTGGATGAGTTTCTTAACCTTGCTTGATTTTATTTTCCTCCATTGTTAAATGTAGAAACAATAATATTTGTCTTACAGAGTTGTTAAAGGAATTAAATGAGATAGAAAACATGCCGGTGCCCAAGGCATGGTTCTAGTAACTAACTCTTAGTTCGTCACTAATTCTTATTAATTGCTTATTCCATGCCAAGTACTGTGCCTGGCAGTTTACAAAAATTAGGTCACTGTTCCTCACAACCATAGCAGATCAGCTAGCACACCCAGCTTCACACCCTGCACTTACAGGTTTTTGTAGTCATTGTCTATTCCCATTGGCCCAGCATCTATGCTGGTTGGTTAGTGATTGTAGTGTCTGAATGTTCTACATGGTCAAGATTGTTTTGCAAACAAGGAAGCTGAGGCAGAGACATACTGAGGAAACTGCCCATGTCCACACAACTATTAAGTAGACACTAGCTATTAATGTGAAGAAGGCAGTGGCACCCTACTCCAGTACTCTTGCCTGGAAAATCCCATGGAGGAGCCTGGTAGGCTGCAGTCCATGGGGTCGCTAAGAGTCGGACAGGACTGAGTGACTTCACTTTCACTTTTCATTTTCATGCATTGGAAAAGGAAATGGCAACCCACTCCAGTGTTCTTGCCTGGAGAATCCCAGGGACGGGGGAGCCTGGTGGGCTGCCGTCTATGAGGTCGTACAGAGTTGGACACTACTGAAGCGACTTAGCAGCAGCAGCAGCAACTATTACTGTCGTAGCCTCTAGTAAAGGGCAGAGACTGTAGTAGAAGTGAGATCTTTTAACTTGAAGTTTAATGTTTTTTCCTTCTGGCCCCTAAATTCCTCTATCCTCAAGGAGTTACTAATTGAGTGAGAGTGATCAAGTACATATAGACCTGGCTACCTGGCTGCTGCACAAGGCCATGTGCCCAACTTTACCTGCCAAACACATGCACCTAAGCTGCTTATAGTTGCCCTTTCAGGTGTTCAGACTGTTAGATTAAGTTTTTCCCTCGTCTGGAGTCTCTTCCCTACTCTTAAGTCTTCATCACTCTACCCAATTCCTCATTTTCCTTCAAGACTCAACTGAATTGCCTCACCCCTCAAAAAGGCCCCTTCTCTGAGACTCTGGATATTTGTAGCTCTCTCACAACACTTCTCACACAAATTCTAATTGGTGGCTTTCTAGGTCTAATAGTTCTTTGATGAGAAAAGATGAAATATTTCTCATCTGGGTGTTCCCAGTGCTTAGGAAAACATGCCTGACACATAACTGTGGTTTATTAAGCAATTGATGCAGGGTGCTATTTTCCAAGGAATACCAAATTCTTCTATTTGTTCAAAGGAGAGACAGGTGTACTCAACTAATGGATGGAAGCTTCATAGAGGAGGTGGTCTGCATGTTAGGTCTTGAAGGATGGGAAAGACTAAATGAAATAAGTAGGATTAGGGACAGAGGCAGGAAAGAAGGAACAGCTTGAGCAAAAGTGCAGGTAGAGAAAAGCTGAAGACAAAGCTTGTTTTAGAGAACAGCAGGTAGACCATTGGGCCTGGAACTCTGGAGTTACATTGAGTGAAAAATCCCAAGTTCAAATATTTATTGGAATCAGGCTTATAGCTTAAAAATAAATAAAACATGGCCCCATGCAGTACAATAGAGAGGAGAAAGGACTGTGGCAAACTGGAAAATACACCCTATTTAAAGGGAGGCGGCTAGTGGACTTTTCAATTTTCCCAGATAGTTTGGAAATTCAGAAGTGTGAAGTATTTCTTTAACTTTTCATTTAAAAATAATTTTAGACTTATAGAAAAACTGAAAAATTAATATGGAGTTCATGTATAAGCTTCACCCAGCTTTCACCAATGTTAATGACTTACAGACTCATAGTATAATGCTTAAAAACTACAAAATTAAGATTGCTATTAGAGTACTAATGAAACTATAGTGCTTATTCAAATTTTACCAGTTTTTCTCCAATGCCCTTTTTTTCTGTTCCAGGATTTGATTTCTTAGTTGTGTTTCTTTGGTATCCTCTAATCTGGGACAGTTCTTCAGTGTTTTCTTATCTTTCATGATCTTTACAGTTTGGATGATTACTGTTCAATTATTTCATAAAGTTTCTCTCAATATGTGTTTGATCTTTTCTCATGGTTAAGGTGAGATAATGAATTTTTGGCAAAATGCTACAGAAGTGACACTTTTCCTTTTTTCAGTGCATCATATTAAGTGTACATGATGTCAATGTCTTATTACTGATGAAGTCCACTTTGATCATTTGGTAAAGACAATGTCTGCCGTGTTTTTCCATTGAAAAATAACCATCTTTTCCTATGTCAGTGATAAATATTTGGGAGATATTCTGGGGGCTCTATAAATGCCTCATTTCTTCTCAAACCTTTGTCCACTGATTTTAACATCCATCAGTGGCTCTTACCTATAGCAATGATTACAGTGATGTTTGCCTAGTGGTGATATTGTGTTTCCCTTATTCATTCTACTTTTATTGGTTAGAATTCATCTGTCAGAAAAAGTGCTCCCTATTCCCCCATTTAATTATTTATTTAATTATTTCATTTATATTAGTATGGACTAATGGATATGATTTTATTTCATGGTATAATAGTATAATCCAGTGCTATCATTATTATTTTGTTGCTCAAACTGCCCAGATTTGGCCACTGGGATCTTGTCCACATTAATTCCTATATCCTTTTGACTTGCTCCCATCTTTTTTTGAGCACTTCCTTATTTTCGGATACTATATAATCTTCCAGGCACATCTTGTATTTTCTTTGCTCCAGGCCTGGAATCAACCACTTCTTCAGGGAGCTCTAGTTTTTTATTTCCACTGGAGAATAAACATCTTGGCTTTCAAATGTAGAATATGAATTCAAAAATTGTGAATGTATACCTAGTTCATAGTCTTTCACTGTGTGATGTCTGATGAAAAAGATCAGTTAGTTCAAAGCAGGAGTGAAGGTTTGGGTCTGGGTAAGAAATGTCTTGAATGTCCAATGAGTTTGGAATCCATGCATCCAGGGCATGAGGTTCTCTGGACAGGTTTTGAGTAGAAATGTGATATGCTTTAAGATATATTTTGGGGAGAAAAACAGGAAGACTTGCAAAGAGAAGTTTCTAGAAGCAAAAAAAACCTGGAATATTTAAACATATAGCTGAGAAAAGAAGAGAAGCTAAAGGCAAAGGAGAAATATATACCCATTTGAATGCAGAGTTCCAAAAAATAGCAAGGAGAGATAAGAAGGCCTTCCTCAGTGATCAATGCAAAGAAATAGAGGAAAACAACAGAATGGGAAAGACTAGAGATCTCTTCAAGAAAATTAGAGCTATCAAGGGAACATTTCATGCAAAGATGGGCACAATAAAGGATAGAAATGGTATGGACCTAACAGAAACAGAAGATATTAAGAAGAGGTGGCAAGAATACACAGAAGAACTGTACAAAAAAGATCTTCATGACCCAGATAACCACAATGGTGTGATCACTCACCTAGAGCCAGACATCCTGGAATGCGAAGTCAAGTGGGCCTTAGAAAGCATCACTACGAACAAAGTTAGTGGAGGTGATGGAATTCCAGTTGACCTATTTCAAATCCTAAAAGGATGCTGTGAAAGTGCTGCACTCAATCTGCCAGCAAATTTGGAAAATGCAGCAGTGGCCACAAGAATGGAAAAGTCAGTTTTCATTCCAGTCCTAAAGAAGGGCAATGCCAAAGAATGTTCAAACCACTGCACAATTGCACTCATCTCACACGCTAGCAAAGTAATGCTCAAAATTCTCCAAGCCAGGCTTCAACAATACGTCAACTGTGAACTTCCAGATGTTCAAGCTGGTTTTAGAAAAGGCAGAGGAACCAGAGATCAAATTGCCAACATCCGGTGGATCATCGAAAAAGCAAGAGAGTTCTAGAAAAACATCTATTTCTGCTTTATTGACTATGCCAAAGGCTTCGACTGTGTGGATCACAATAAACTGTGGAAAATTCTGAAAGAGATGGGAATACCAGACCATCTGACCTGTCTCTTGAGAAACCTGTATGCAGGTCAGGAAGCAACAGTTAGAACTGGACATGGAACAACAGACTGGTTCCAAATAGGAAAAGGAGTACGTCAAGGCTGTATATTGTCACCCTGCTTATTTAACTTATATGCAGAGTACATTATGAGAAGTGCTGGGCTGGATGAAGCACAAGCTGGAATCAAGATTGCTGGGAGAAATATAAATAATCTCAGATATGCAGATGACACCACCCTTATGGCAGGAAGTGAAGAGGAACTAAAAAGCCTCTTGATGAAAGTGAAAGGGGAGAGTGAAAAAGTTGGCTTAAAGCTCAACATTCAGAAACCTAAGATCATGGCATCTGGTCCCATCACTTCGTGGCAAATAGATGGGGAAACAGTGGAAAAAGTGTCAGACTTTATTTTTGGGGGCTCCCCAAAATCACTGCAGATGGTGATTGCAGCCATGAAATTAAAAGATGCTTACTCCTTGGAAGGAAAGTTTTGACCAACCTAGATAGCATATTAAAAAGCAGAGACATTACTTTGCTGACGAATGTCTGTCTAGTCAAAGCTATGGTTTTTCCAGTAGTCATGCATGGATGTGAGAGTTGGAGTATAAAGAAAGCTGAGTGCAGAAGAATTGATGCTTTTGAACTGTGGTGTTGGAGAAGACTCTTGAGAGTCCCTTGGACTGAAAGGAGATCCAACCAGTCCATCCTAAAGGAGATCAGTCCTGGGTGTTCATTGGAAGGACTGATGTTGAAGCTGAAACTCCAATACTTTGGCCACCTCATGTGAAGAGTTGACTCATTGGAAAACACCCTGATGCTGGGAAGGATTGGGGATAGGAGGAGAAGGGGGCGACAGAGGATGAGATGGCTGGATGGCATCACCGACTCGATGGACATGAGTTTGGGTAAAGTCCGGGAGTTGGTGATGGACAGGGAGGCCTGGTGTGCTGCGGTTCATGGGGTGGCAAAGAGTCGGACATGATTGAGTGACTGAACTGAACTGAAAGGCCTCGATAGGAGTGAACTCTGTGTTAATCATGTTTCCCCTTTAGAGCTGTGTTGTTACAGAGATAGCTTTCTCCTCAAAGCATGAATAAAAACTATGCTTCAAGTGCAGAAAACATTTAAAAAAACAAATTTCACTCCCAAAAATTTAAAGAAGAGAATTGACAATCGTCAACAAGGCAATTACCCTACAGAAAATAGGGTTCTGCGATGTTTGTCAAGGAGGAGGCTTGAAGGTTTATGGCCTCTGCCAGCCTCCTTTTCCAGACTCCTGCTGGATTTGCCATCCTCACTTCTGGCAGCAGCTACCTGTTTGACAGTTGATACCTTGAGTCAGGAAGGAAGGGAAAGAAAAAAGGAGGCATAAGCAAGGGAGGAGGAATGCCCAAATATAGCACTATTGACTGTTTCCTTTTCCACCAGGAAGCATCCACCAGCCAGCATAGCATCAGGAGGAGAGGCAAGATTGTAAAGAAGGGCAAGTCTAAGGGATGCAGAGCAAGAAAATGCCAAAGAACAAGAGGACAGATGTGAGGCTTGTGAAGAAAGTAACCCTCAGCAATATGGGAACTGGGGGAGCAGAGGAAATGATTTAAGTGTGCAAACAAAGCATCCAACCCAAGAGACTGGAGTGGGGTAATGTTTTTGTCAAAGTAACCCAAGTCCCCTCGTTCTGCCGCTAATTGCAGTGACTTCCCCTCTCTCCTGCCTCCTTTGTCAGCTGCATTCATTTGGATCAGGAGTACCATTCATTGGCCCTGGAGAAGGGAAAGAATGGGGAAAAATGCAGATATTGACTCTCTGCTTTTGAATTCCTAAAAATATATTCTAAACTTCTATCAGAGACTGAAGCTTTGAAGTCTTGGCCTCAGTGACTCAGAGTTAAGGTCCTGGCAGAGATATTAAACATAAATTAAGAATGTAGTACTCAAACACGGTCCAGGTGGCATGATGCAGGAACAATACAGGAGGAAAAATAGGAACAAAAGAGGATTTTTCATAGCCCTCTGACTCTCCTGCACACATCCAGGAAGAAGTTTGCCTTGCTCCTTGGAGTGCTAAGGGGCTGATGAAGTGAAGGGTCAATGGAACCCAAGGGGCTTTTAACTGGGATGAGGGCTAGAGTGTGTGGGTATGGTAATCTGATGCAAGAGAGCAACTGAGGACACTGGGCTATAACCAGAGGCCATCTGGTGTGATGTCCAAAGACCAGATGGTACAAGCTACATCTCAGTGATCAGTGAACACCAAGCCACTCCTTCCCACTGCTTAGTGGCCTCAGCCTACCCCCAGCTTAGAATGTCTGTGGAGAAAGGGAGACATAGACTTTGATTAACTTAGGTCTGTAAAATTATGAAATAAAGTGAGTTATGTTTTAGCATACTTGATAACTTGAGTTTCAGAAATCTTACCTGCTACATAGTTGTGAAGCTAAATAAATGCTAATATATTAAACTTACACTTAGAAGGTTAATTTTATGTCTAATTTCAGACTTCTGGAGCATAAAAGGCAGTTGAGTTCTCTTGAAGGTTGGTAGAACCTTCTTTTTTTATTCTGGGTCTATGTGTGTGTATTTATGTGTAAATGTGTGTATTCCAACCAAGGAAGGCCCCTACCCTTCACCCCAGGTTATCTTATTTCAAGTAGTTTTTCCAATGTGTTGGGTCATGCCTAATTAGATAAGAACTTTTTTTTTAGCCTCATGTGTTTAGAAGTCCACATCATCTAAGGTCAAGCCTTGAATGAAAAGAACAGAGAAGTGATGCAATTATACTGATTTCAGAGCAGATGGCTGTTTTCTGGAGGGAAATAGTGCATAAAACACACAAACAATGAAATACTTGAGAGAGAAATTCTTCACGGCAGTCGTGGCTATAAAATCAACACAAAGCAACTAGTTCCCAGGACTGGTGCAATGTTGAGGAGCATTAGGGGGAAATAAGAGATACCCACGCCCTGATAAGGCATCCTACCTGGACTTGAAAGAGAAAGGACACGGGATGGGATGCATATAGTACACACAAACCTCAGATCGTAGACCCAGTTATAGACAAAGTAAGCTTATTTTTCTGTAAATGAAGTTAATACTTATTTTGTGCTATGCTTAGTTGCTCAGTTGTGTCCGACTCTCTGCAGCCCCATGGACTGTCGCCCAACCAGTCTCCTCTGTCCACAGAACTTTCCAGGAAAGAATACTGGAGTGAGTTGCCATTTCCTTCTCCAGGGGATCTTCCTAACCCAAGAATCGAACCCATGTTTCCTGAGTCTCCTGCAATGGCAGACGGATTATTTACCACTAGTGCTACCTGGGAATACTTATAATAAATTCTCTTTATTCCAGACAGTAGAAACTTAACTTCAGTCATTTCAGAGTTCCTGCTTCCTTTGTGGTGGCTTTTAACTTTGAGGCTTTTATCATGCCCATGAATGAAGGTTAGGGGTAGGGGAAGCATCTCACCTGAGCTGGCATCACTCTTCACTAGCACAACTACTTAGATGGGATGTGGACACTTACTGTTTACTGCTGACCAGCAGTGTATGGGCTATATCACAGCAACTTTGGGTCTGGCTCATGGAGAGGAGCCTGGCAGGCTATAGTCCATGGGGTCGCAAAGAGCTGGACACGACTGAGAAACTAACACTCACTTTCACTGGGTCAACTAACTCTGGGGACCCTCCTGGGCACACAAGATAATCTTGACAGTTTCATGTCTTTCTAGCACTACACCTGGCAGGGCCATTCATAGCCATCTGTCATTTCCATGGTACTCTTGAGTACACAAGAATCATTCCACCTCCCCAGCACTACCCCCAAACCCTTCCATTCACAGCTCTACCCTGAGAATTTTTCAAACTCATCTGCCAGGACAGAGTAGACAGTCATATTTCCCTGGTTCTTGCCTCCTTCCAAGAGTCTCCTTGGGAAAGTAAACAGTTTCCTCTGTACTACTATTCCCAAATGTATCTGGAGTTTCTGCTATGGAACATCCTTTCTACTTCATCCTAGGAAAGGATCAGAGTAAGGACCTTTTTCATCAAGGACTCATCATCTCTAGTTATTCTGCATACATACATGCTCAGTCACTCATTTGTGTACAGTTCTTTGTGACCCTATGGACTGTAGCCCACCAGGCTCTTCTGTCCATGGGATTTTCCAGGCAAGAATACTGGAGAGGGTTGCCATTCCCTTATCCAGGGGATCTTCCCCACCCAAGGGTAGAACCCCTGTCTCCTATGTTTCCTGCATTGGCAGACAGGTTCTTTACCACTAAGCCACCTGGGACGTCATCTAGTTAGTCTACTCTCTGTCTTTTCCTGGTTGGTGGAAGGGGTGAGGGGAAAACTTTAGCCTGGAGGATGGGGAGCAGCATGGATGGAAAAGCCTCTTTATTATTACTCATCACTTCTTTTCCCATATCTATTGTACATGCTTTAATTCTTTCTGTTCTCTTGAGGCCAAGAAGTTAAAAACCTAAAAGCTAATAATTGACTCCTTTTGTGGCATTTGCTTTATGCAGAGTCATTCCTTGCTAGAGGCAGTGATGCTAATTCATTGGCAGAAGGATTACAACGTTAAAGGAAAATTGAAAAGCTTTGTATAGCATCACTTGATATTAAATGGGGACTGGTTTAGGACTCCCACAGATACTAAAACCTTATATAAAAGGCCCTTATATATAATGGCCCTTACATAGTATTTGCATATAACCTGTGCACATCCTCCCATTTACTTTGTCATCTCCAGGACACTTATAATACCTAATATAATGTAGATGCTACACAAATAGTTGCCAGCATACAGAAAATTCAACTGTTGCTTTCTGGAACTTTCTGGAATTTCTTTTTCCAAATATTTTTTGATGCCCAGCTGGTTGAATTTACATATGTGGAACTCATGGATAAGGAGGACTTTCTGTAGTTCTATAATCCAGCCATGCGTATAACTACTTTGTTTCCCCAGCCCAGATCTAAGATTAGTCACAACCCATAGAAAATGTTGAAAAAAATCAGACAATATGGTGTAAAGACTTAGCAGCTGGATTACCTGTGGGCTCTGCTTAGGTGATCTTACCTTAGATTCTTTGGTTCATTCTCCAGTCTTCTTCTTGCAGAGGCTCTAGTTAGTATATTTTAGAGACTGTGACTTTATCAACCAGAAGTCATGCAAACTTGCTTTATGCAGAGTCATTCCTTGCCAGAGGCAGTGATGCTAGGTTGGTCATAACTTTTCACCCAAGGAGCAAGCGTCTTTTAATTTCATGGCTGCAGTCACCATCTGCAGTGATTTTGGAGCCCCCCAAAATAAAGTCTGACACTGTTTCCACTGTTTCTCCATCTATTTGCCATAAAGTGATGGGAGATGCCATGATCTTTGTTTTCTGAATGTTGAGGTTAAGCCAACTTTTTCACTCTCCTCTTTCACTTTCATCAAGAGGCTCTTTAGTTCTTCTTCACTTTCTGCCATAAGGGTGGTGTCATCTGCATATCTGAGCTTATTGATATTTCTCTCGGCAATCTTGATTCCAGTTTGTGCTTCATCCAGCCCAGCATTTCTCATGATGTACTCTGCATATAAGTTAAATAAGCAGGGTGACAATATACAGCCTTGACGTACTCCTTTTCCTATTTGGAACCAGTCTGTTGTTCCACGTCCAGTTATACCTGTTGCTACTTGACCTGCATACAGATTTCTCAGGAGGCAGGTCAGGTGGTCTGGTATTCCCATCTCTTTAAGAATTTTCCACACTTTGTTGTGATCCACACAGGCAGATTCTTAAGCACTGGATCACCAGGGAGTTCTGCTTTGCTCTTAAAGAGCCCCCTCTTCTCTGTTGGGTAGACTTTGAGAAGTTGTCTTTCATGAAAACAAGTGTCTTCTTTAAGACATGTCTTCCATAGAAGCTACTTTATGTAGTTTAAATAATTCCTGGAATAAGAACCACTTTCTAATCATTGTATATTATTATTTTTATGAAAGAGGGAGAATAACAACAAAAACATGTGCTTACTTCAGCAGCACATATACTAAAAATGGGAAAAAACAAAATTATATATTTTAAAAACTGAATCTTTCATTCAACACTTGTGAACAATGATAACAATCAATACCTTAGTTGAAAAGCATAGATTTGAACCCAAATTATAGCAAAATCTGGAATCCTGACTTAGATAGCTGATGTACCTTTCCAGGGGCTTCCCTGGTGGCTCAGACAGTAAAGAATTCACCTGCAATGTGGGAGACCTGGGTTTGATCCCTGAGTTGGGAAGATCCCCTAGATAAGGGAAAAGCTACCCACTCCAGTATTCTGGCCTGGAGAATTCCATAGATAGAGGATGGCAGGCTACAGTCCATGGGGTTGCAAAGGAGAAAAGGAAAGATATACCCATCTGAATGCAGAGTTTCAAAGAATAGCAAGGAGAGGTAAGACAGCCTTCCTCAGTGATCAGTGCAAAGAAATAGAGGAAAACAATAGAATGGGAAAGACTAGAGATCTCTTCAAGAAAATTAGAGATACCAAGGGAACATTTCATGCAAAGATGAGCACAATAAAGGACAGAAACAGTATGGACCTAATAAAAACAGTAGATATTAAGATGTGGCAAGAATACACAAAAAATTATACAAAAGATATCCTAATGACCCCAATAACCACAATGGTGTGATCACTCACCTGGAGCCAGACATCCTGGAATGCGAAGTCAAGAGGGCCTTAAGAAGCATCACTACAAAGAAAGCCAGTGGAGGTGATAGAATTCCAGTTGACCTATTTCAAATCCTAAAAGATGATGCTGTAAAAGTGCTGCACTCAATATGCCAGCAAATTTGGAAAATGCAGCAGTGGCCACAGGAATGGAAAAGGTCAGTTTTCATTCCAATCCCAAAGAAGGGCAATGCCAAAGAATGTTCAAACCACTGCACAATTGTACTCATCTCACAGGCTAGCAAAGTAATGCCCAAAATTCTCCAAGCCAGGCTTCAACACTACATGAACCATGAACTTCCAGATGTTCAAGCTGGATTTAGAAAAGGCAGAGGAACCAGAGATCAAATTGCCAACATCCATTGGATCATAGAAAAAGCAAGAGAATTCCAGAAAAATATCTGCTTCATTGATTTCGCTAAAGCCTTTGACTCTGTGGATCACAACAAACTGGAAAATTCTTGAAGAGAAGGGAATACCAGACCACCTGACCTGCCCCCTGAGAAATCTGTATGCAGGTCAAGAAGCAACGTTAGAACTGGATGTGGAACAATGAACTTGCTCCAAATTGGGAAAGGAGTACATCGAGAGTGTACATTGTCACCTTGCTTATTTAACTTATATGCAGAGTACATCATGCAAAATGCTGGACTGGATGAAGCAGAAGCTGAAATCAAGATTGCCGGGAGAAGTATCAGTAACCTCAGATATGCAGATGACACCACCCTTATGGCAGAAAGTGAAGAACCTTTTGACAAAAGTGAAAGAAGAGAGTGAAAAAGCTGACTTAAAACTCAACATTCCAAAAACTAAGATCACAGCATCTGGTCCCATCACTTCATGGCAAACAGATGGGGAAACAATGGAAACAGTGACAGACTTTATTTTCTTGGGCTCAAAATTCACTGCAGATGGTGACTGCAGCCATGAAATTAAAAGATTCTTGCTCCTTGGAAGAAAAGCTATGACCAACCTAGACAGCATATTAAAAAGCAGAGATATTACTTTACCAACAAAGGTCTGTATAGTCAAAGCTATGGTTTTTCCAGTAGTCACGTATGGATGTGAGATTTGGACCATAAAGAAAGTTGAGCGCTGGATGATGTGATCTTCGTTTTTTGAATGTTAAGTTTTAAGCCAGCTTTTTCACTCTCCTCTTTGAACTGTGGTGTTGGAGAAGACTCTTGAGAGTCCCGTGGACTGCAAGGAGATTGAACCAGTCAATCCTGAATATTCATTGGAAGGATTGATGCTGAAGCTGAAGCTCCAGTACTTTGGCCACCTGATGCAAAGAACTGATTCATTGGAAAAGACCCTGATGCGGGGAAAGATTGAAAGCAGAAGGAGAAGGGGATGACAGAGGATGAGATGGTTTGATGGTATTACTGACTCAATGAGCATGATTTTGAGCAAAGTCCTGGAGTTGGTGATGGACAGGGAAGCCTGGTGTACTGCAGTCCACAGGGTCACAAAGAGTGGGACATGACTGAGTGACTGAGCTGAACTAAACGATACCTTTCCAGTCATATTTAGCCTAAAGTAATTGGGAGGTGGCAATCTGGCAGCGCCCTGGGGAATGGAGACTTTCAGCTTGGGATAAAATTTTAGAAAATCCACAAAGTGAATCATAAAGGATTCTCTGTGTGTTAAGTTCACTATCTTTCAGGTTAAGGGCTTAATACAGAATATACAAAGGAAATTAATATTATTAAAACCATTAAAGAATTTTTCATAGTTTTATTAAAAACAGAGACCTGATCAGTATTGGGGAGCTTGTTTTGTGGCATCATTTCTTTTCTTGGCCGAATGACACATCTTTTGAAGAGCAGAATATGACGTACTTGGTACACTCAGCCTGCAACCATGGAATTGTGGAACTGACTGGGAAGACTGTTGGGGGAACTGATTTGGATTAGCCAAGATTCAAATCGAGTCATAGTCAGATGAGCAAGTAGAGACTCAGTTCAGTTCAGTCACTCAGTCGTGTCCGACTCTTTGCGACCCCATGAATCACAGCACGCCAGACCTCCCTGTCCATCACCAACTCCCGGACTTTACTCAAACTCATGTCCATCGAGTCGGTGATGCCATCCAGCCATCTCATCCTCTGTCGTCCCCTTCTCCTCCTGCCCCCAATCCTTCCCAGCATTAGGGTCTTTTCCAATGAGTCAACTCCTTGCATGAGGTGGCCAAAGTATTGGAGTTTCAGCTTCAACATCAGTCCTTCCAATGAACACCCAGGACTGATCTCCTTTAGGATGGACTGGTTGGATCTCCTTGCAGTCCAAGGGACTCTCAAGAGTCTTCTCCAATACCACAGTTCAAAAGCATCAATTCTTCGGCGCTCAGCTTTCTTCACCGTCCAACTCTCAAATCCATACATGACCACTGGAAAAACCACAGCCTTGACTAGACAGACCTTTGTTGGCAAAGTAATGTCTCTGCTTTTCAATATGCTATCTAGGTTGGTCAAAACCTTCCTTCCAAGGAGTAAGCGTCTTTTAATTTCATGGCTGCAATCACCATCAGCAGTGATTTTGGAGCCCCCAAAAATAAAGTCTGACACTGTTTCCACTGTTTCCCCATCTATTTCCCATGATGTGATGGGACCAGATGCCATGATCTTAGGTTTCTGAATGTTGAGCTTTAAGCCAACTTTTTCACTCTCCTCTTTCACTTTCATCAAGAGGCTCTTTAGTTCTTCTTCGCCTTCTGCCATAAGGGTGGTGTCATCAGCATATCTGAGCTTATTGATATTTCTCCCAGCAATCTTGATTCCAGCTTGTGCTTCTTCCAGCTCAGCGTTTCTCATGATGTACTCTGCATTTAAGTTAAATAAGCAGGGTGACAATATACAGCCTTGACGTACTCCTTTTCCTATTTGGAACCAGTCTGTTGTTCTACGTCCAGTTCTAACTGTTGCTTCCTGACCTTCATACAGGTTTCTCAAGAGACAGGTCAGATGGTCTGGTATTCCCATCTCTTTCAGAATTTTCCACAGTTTATTGTGATCCACACAGTCGAAGCCTTTGGCATAGTCAATAAAGCAGAAATAGATGTTTTTCTAGAACTCTCTTGCTTTTTCGATGATCCACCGGATGTTGGCAATTTGATCTCTGGTTCCTCTGCCTTTTCTAAAACCAGCTTGAACATCTGGAAGTTCATAGTTCATGTATTGTTGAAGCCTGGCTTGGAGAATTTTGAGCATTACTTTACTAGCATGTGAGATGAGTGCAATTGTGTGGTAGTTTGAGCATTCTTTGGCATTGCCTTTCTTTGGGATTGGAATGAAAACTGACCTTTTCCAGTCCTGTGGCCACTGCTGAGTTTTCCAGATTTGCTGGCATATTGAGTGCAGCACTTTCACAGCATCATCTTTCAGGATTTGAAATAGCTCAACTGGAATTCCATCACCTCCACTAGCTTTGTTCGTAGTGATGCTTCCTAATGCCCACTGGACTTCACATTCCAGGATGTCTGGCTGTAGGTGAGTGATCACACCATCATGATTATCTGGGTCATGAAGATCTTTTTTGTACAGTTCTTCTGTGTATTCTTGCCACCTCTTCTTAATATCTTCTGCTTCTGTTAGGTCCATACCATTTCTGTCCTTTATCGAGCCCATCTTTGCATGAAATGTTCCCTTGGTATCTCTAATTTTCTTGAAGAGATCTCTAGTCTTTCCCATTCTGTTGTTTTCCTCTATTTCTTTGCATTGATCTCTGAGGAAGGCTTCCTTATCTCTCCTTGCTATTCTTTGGAACTCTGCATTCAGATGGGAATATCTTTCCTTTTCTCCTTTGCTTTTCACTTCTCTTCTTTTCCCAGCTATTTGTAAGCCCTCCTCAGACAGCCATTTTGCTTTTTTGCATTTCTTTTCCATGGGGATGGTCTTGATCCCTGTCTCCTGTACAATGTCACGAACCTCTGTCCAGAGTTCATCAGGCACTCTGTCTATCAGATCTAGTCCCTTAAATCTATTTGTCACTTCCACTGTATAATCATAAGGGATTTGATTTAGGTCATACCTAAATGGTCTAGTGGTTTTCCCTACTTTCTTCAATTTAAGTCGAATTTGGCAATAAGGAGTTCATGATCTGAGCCACAGTCCGCTCCCGGTCTTGTTTTCAAGTAGAGACTACTTGTCACTAAATCATCAATGCTTCTAGAATCTAGTCAAAGCACTCTTAATGACACAGTTTTTTTGTGTGTTTTGCTTGTTTTGTTTTTTAAACACAAGGATGATCCTGCTAGAAAAAGGAAAAAGAAACTATGAGATTGTAGCTCAAACTTTGAAGATAAAAATCTGGGTGAGCATAAGAATCATCAGAAAGTGAAAGTGAAAATCACTTAGTCGTGTCTGACTCTTTGCGACCCCATGGCCTATACAGTCCATGGAATTCTCTAGGCCAGAATACTGGAGTGTGTAGCCTTTCCCTTCTCCAGGGGATCTTCCCAACCCAGGGATTGAACCCAGGTCTCCCACATTGCAGGCGGATTCTTTACCAGCTGAGCCACAAGGGAAGTCCAAGAATCACTGGAGCCCTTGTAAACAGGCACATTCCTGGACACTGTGTGCCGAGAGTCTGACACAGTGCATCTGCAGTAGGCCCATGAACCTGGGTCTGATGCAGGCGCTATGCTGTCTGTAGACTAGATGCCGAATGCAGATTCCTATGGTTTGGGGCTGGAGAAGAGACAAGAGGCTTTTGAAACCTCAGGCCTTATTAGCCAATAATGCCATGGTAATGCCCTACCTGGCAGCCAGGCTTTGGTCAGGGCTGAGACAACACTGTCTGTCTAAAAGAAAGAAAAAAGACCCACATATTTAGAGAACAAGTGAGTTATAAACAGTGGGGAGAGGGAAGGAGGAGGCCGAGATAGAGGTAGGGGATTAAGCTACTGTGTAAAAAATAAATAAGCTATAAGGATATATTGTGCACACATGGAAGATAGCCAATATCTTAGAATAAGTATAAATTGAGTATATAACCTTTAAAAATTGTGAATCACTATGTTGTATACCTGAAACGTATATAATATGGTAACTCAATTATATCTCAGTTTAAAAAAATATATATATGTAAAGAAGAAGAATGAATGAAAAATTTTGTAGCTAAGTGGGCAGCAGCAGTGATATTGTCCACCCAGAGCTTTATCAGGGAAGGAAAAGAAAAGCTCATGCCCACAAGTGTGGGGGCTGCATCTGCAATCATCATCCCTGAAACTGAGAAATCACCCTCCCTTGACAAACATCAGCGAACGCAGCTAAATCTGAGCCCTTCATTAAACTTAGTCTTGCCTCTCCCTATATGCTTCCCATGTGAGCCCAATTCATTATCTAGTTCATTTAAACCAGAGGCTTTTATAATTCAGAGCTGAGTGGAAGATCTCTGGGTGAGCAAAGTACTATTTTTGGATCTTGTTTATTTGATAATTTTGCATACTAAGAGTAGGCAGCCAGAAACACAAATGATCTATTTTTTTCTCTATTCTCTTCCTCCAACAGAATTCACATTAAAGCTGGAGCAATATTGTTTTAAAAATCACCAAGGACGGCACACCTCACAGGCAGTGTGAAGTGGCATAAACACCCCCACCAATATGGGCCATGTGGCATGTACCCATTACACCACACACCCTCAAACTGCCCTATATTGCTTTCAAAAATACCCTCCTTTTTTTTCCCTCACACACATACATTCTTATGTTCTCTTGCTCTCAGTTTTGGGAAAGACTCTACTTTTTGATTTGGTCAGGATCTTGAGGATCCTAGCTACCGCAAATGATCAGATCTAAGCCTATGAGATGCTGCTAATGCAGAAACTTGGGTAATGAAAGATCTCAACAGAAACAAAAGAGAAGCAGCTGCCGATTAGTGAGCTGCCCTGCTGACAGTCTCTGTGGGCTGAAGGCAAGGAGGTTCAGGCTGAGGACCTTGGGATGTACAAATTGGCTAAACAAACAGCAATTTGTCTACAAAAGTGCCTCTGAATTACAAATGAGTAAAATCGAGTTGTCTTGGGATCTGAGTTATTTGGCTTTAAACTTGCCTAGCAGTTCCATTAACGATTGATCTGTTAATTTATGATGGTTTAGAACAAGACTTTGATTGAAGCTACTAGACCCTTGACTAGAAAGTCAATAAGTCTTTTATAAAACAACCTTAGCCATGTATTACACATGTGCTCATTGGCAAGACTTCATCTGGGGCATTTCTCAATCAGGCTAGGATTTACTGACTATTCATAATATTGAAAATCTGCTCTTAAACCCAGACCATTTAAATTTCTGATTAACTGACCATTAGACATTGCCTTCATACTGATGACTCAGTACTCTGTCACCCTCTAATGTGCTAGTAAAAAGAGATTGTGAATCATTTTCATATGTTTCCTTTTCTGAGAGATGAATCAGTGACTCTTGCTCCAGTGTTTGAGTTCAAAGTTTCTTTCAAAACTCAAGTAATTGAAAACATTTCTCTGTACGGAAAATGTAATGCAAATGTTCTTAAGCTAGAGCAGACACATGGGTAAGCCTAATAGGGTAATGGGGCAGGGGATGGGGGACCAGAGTGGCTTGAAATTGTAGAAGCCAGGAGCAAGCAGGGAGAAATGCTAGCTGCGCTCATGTTCACCAAGTCTTTAGCTCACTTCTGTCCTCTGTCAACCTTCACCTTCACGAGTCTTATTTTCCTTTTGGCCACCAGACTTCCTGTCTCCATGTTGAGAGACAGTCCTCCCCAAGGTCTAGTTTTCTATAAAAACAGTTCTGAAAGATGGACTTCTATCATTACCATATATTGGATGGGAGCCCATCTCTTTGAGCCCAAGACACTTTGCAAGATGGAGGAATATTTGTATGAAACTGAGTGGCAGGTTTCCTTCCCAGCATGACCTTAACTGCTCCCTAGACACCTTGCCCTGCTCAGTCCAGCCTGCAAATGACTTGCTGATCTCTGAAAAATCTTTCCAGATAATTTAGGAAAAAAAACATGCAAATGATTAACAACCTTATGAATAATAAACATGTGATCTCATCAGTAATTAAAGAACAGCAAATTCCAACAAAATTAAGATGCTATTTTTGTGTGTGAATTAATTGGCAAAAGATTTTTTAGTAATTATAATGCTGGTGTTTCCATTAAAATGCTTTTAGGCAATAATAACAAAACAACCAAATCAAACTTCTTAAATAACATGTATAATATATGATTTCAAGTGAAAATAAGTCCCAAGGCAGTGTGGCTCCTCGGTTGATTAATTCGGGGTTTCCATAGAATCCTAAAGCCCCCTCCTTCACAGGTTTTGTCCCCAGGCTGGCATGGTTACATACAGACATGACAATGTCCAGTGAAAGAAAGCAAACTGTTTATCCATTGTCTCTTTCTCTCTTTTTTGATAATTTTATTTAAGAAGAAATGAAGAAGATGAATCATTTTCAGGCAACCCTCTGTGTAGCTAAGGATGCTATGTTTTTTTAAAATTATTGAAATATAGTTGATTTACAATGTAGTGGTAGTTCAGGTATACAACAAAGTAATTCAGTTATATATATTATATATATTTTTCGGATTCATTTCCATTATAGTTTATTACACAATAGTGAGTATAATTTCCTGTGCTATACTGTAGGTACTTGTTGTTTTTGTATTTTATACATAATACTGTGTATCTGTTAATCCCAAACTCTTAATATATCCTCCCCACCCTGCCTTTGCCCTTTGGTAACCATAGTTTGTTTTCTATGTCTGTGAGTCTATTTCTGTTCTATAAATAAGTTTATTTGTATTATTTTTTTTGTATTCCACATATAAATGATATCATGTGACATTTGTCTTTCTCTGTCTGACTTACTTCACTTAGCATAATAATCTCTAGGTCCATCCATGTTGCTCCAAATAAGAATGAAAAATACCCAGTAAACCTCATATCCCATCTCTTTAACCAGAACTGGACCATATGCCCACCACTAGCCCAATCACTCGGAGAAGGCAATGGCAGCCCACTCCAGTACTCTTGCCTGGAAAATCCCATGGACAGAGGAGCCTGGTAGGCTACAGTCCATGGGGTCGCTAAGAGTCGGACAGGACTGAGTGACTTCACTTTCACTTTTCCCTTTCATGCAGTGGAGAAGGAAATGGCAACCCACTCCCGTATTCTTGCCTGGAGAATCCCAGGGATGGCGGAGCCTGGTGGGCTGCCATCTATGGGGTCACACAGAGTCGGACACGATTGAAGTGACTTAGCAGCAGCAGCAGCAGCCCAATCACTGGACCAGTATTGGTCCAGACTAATCCAGATTTATCCCTCAAGGAAGCATGAACACTTCAACCAACTAAGGCTATATCAACAGGGAAAAAGGGAAAGTAGTGGTCCTTGGGCAGACAACCCATGGTATCTGCTCTGTCTGCCAAGGAGACAGGCCACACACATGGCTCACAGGAGCTGTGGAAAGAAATTTGGCACTATATACGAAGACTCTTAAAAGTGTCCTTACAATTGGGCATAGTAATTCCATTTCTATGAACAAAGCCCATGGAAATTGTGCCTAAATACAGATAAAGTATTATGCTCGAAGATTTTCACTGTAGCACCCTTTATAACAGAATAAAGAAAGAACAACAAAATCAAACTTAAGGGTCCCCAAATAAAGAAACAGTTATATAATTACAGTACAAACATATGACTGACTACTTCCTAGCATTTAAAAATGATGTTTACAAAAAGTTTTGAAGAACATGAGAAGATGCTCATATTATGGTGTTACATGAGAAGAGCAGATATCAGATTGTATACATAATATAACTCTATCTATATAAAGTATTCATAGCAACTATCTCCTCAAATCTACTATGTGCTAGTAACCTACACACAACCTCTAATCCCAACAACTCTGAAATGTAAGTGTTCTTATGCCCATTTGACAACCAAGGTAACCGAGGCTCAGAGATGTTCAGCAGGTTTCCCAGAATCACTCAGCTAGTAAAAAGGTAGGACAGGGATTCGAGTTAAGTCTCTCTGACTGTTTGAATCATGGCTTCACAATTCAGGAGCAATTCTCTTTCTTTCACCCTTTTTTCTGTTCTCTCTTCTCCACTGTGGATGAATAAGGTATTTATGAGTTTAGCTACATGAATGAGCCATGCTTCAGAAGTATAGATAGACACCCCAATATTCAGTGAAGTGGAATAGAATAAGGACAATGGGAAATGGGGGTGGTGCTTGTGGCAGAAAGACAGAAGTAAGAGAGTAAGAAGAAAGAAGTAAGAAGAAAGAGAGGATGGGATGACAGTACTGAGAACCAGGAAGTGACTGTTTACCAAACCAACCAGCATTCTTTGATTTACTTTTTAATTGAAATTGTTTTCCTACTGCCTCATTCAGTACAGAGGCCTTTGGTCATGGGTGGTGGTGGTGGTGTTAGTCACTAAGTTGTGTCTGACTCTTGTGACCCCCATGGACTGTGGGTCACCAGGTGCCTCTGTCCTTGGGATTTCCTAGGCAAGAATACTGGAGTGGCTTGCCAGTTTCTTCCCCAAAGGATCTTTCTGACCCAGGGCTCAAACCCTCATCTCCTGCATTGTAGGCAGATTCTTTACTGCTGAGCTACCTGGGAAGTCCTCTGTCATGGATGGTTAACACCAACTCACCAAGAGCCTGTTTCAGTCTCCAGATGCTTCTTTAGATGTTGGTTGCTGTTCAGTCTCAGTCATGTCCGACTCTTTGCTACCCCAGGGACTGCAGCATGCCAGATTTCCTTGTCCTTCACCACCTCCCTGAGTTTGCTCAAACTCATGCCCGTTGAGTTGGTGATGCCATCCAACCATCTCATCCTCTGTCGTCCCCTTCTCCTCCTGCCTTCAATCTTTCCTAGCATCAGGGTCTTTTCCAATGAGTCAGTTCTTTGCATCAGGTGGCAACAGTATCGGAGCTTCAGCTTCAGCTTCAGTCCTTCCAATGAATATTCAGGGTTGATTTCCTTTAGGATTGACTGGTTTGATCTCCTTGCAGTCCAAGGGACTCTCAAGTCTTTTCCAACACTACAGTTGGAGTGCCAGCACCACAATTAGATGTTGGATCCTTGTCTCATTCAATTAGAAATCCCTCCTACCATGGCTAGCCAAGTCAGGAGGGGATGGTGCACATGTGATCCCAGGGATAAAGGTATTGATAAATCTGTGAAAGATGGGGCTGGGGAGTCAATACATTGGAGATCACACATTATTTCCCTTAGAACAACTCTCCCAGCCCCAAGCTGGGTGGTACACGTACAGCTAATAAATGAAAATTATTGAATTATTGAATCCTCTGGACATCTGGCTCTGTTGTTTTTCACATCCGTGCTGTCTCTGCTAACCCGTTTCTACATTGGAATCCCATTATGCACATTGGCCAAAGACACAATCTGTTGCTGCAAAATTGATCTAAATATAGGCCAACTTTGTTTCAGCATTTATCCAATGACCAAGAGGACCCTCAATCAGGCCTCAGTGCTATATTTTTGCTACAACTTCCATATTGGAATTGAAAGCCCTGTTGTCACGGTGTGAGGGTTATAGAATGATTAGCATCCCCAGGTCCCTTGGCTCCCTTGTTTGTTTGAAAAGTGCAAGAATAAAACAACCATGCAAGAATAATGAGCATCATGTCTGATTTCAGAAAGCCTATTAAAATAACAAATCAGAAATGTCTCCAATAAAAATTGCTGGAGATAAGAATCATGCAAAGACTGGCTCTTTTGGAGAGAAGAATGTATGCTGCTGTGGGGTTTTATTTTGTTTTTAATGCTGAAGTTTCTAACGGCAGATTTTCTCTTTCATTTAACGTTCTCAGAATTATTTAGTATGTCTGATGTTTTGTATCAAACAATGCATATAAAATGGGAAGAGAAGAAATTCTTGTGCTGCAGAAGCATCCCATCAGACACCTTTACACGATAACGTCATGTGCAGATTTCCCGTCAGTCCTGAGCAGGCAGCATGCCACCCTGAGAGCCTGGGTCCTTTCCTTGAGAGCACTTTATGTCCAAAGCCCTTCACAATCATCAACCCAGATATCATGAGAAGTGGCACAACAGCTTTGGGGCTACCTCCTACAAGTCCAAGGGCTTCCCAGGTGGCTCAGTGGGTGAAGAATCTGCCCACAATCTAGGAGATGCAGGAGACCCAGGTTCGATCCCTGGGTAGGGAAGATCCCCTGGCGGAGGGCCTGGCAACTCACTCCAGTATTCTTGCCTACAGAATCCCATGGACAGAGAGACCTGGCGGGCTACAGCCCATGGGATAGCAAAGAGTTGGACATGACTGAAACAACTGAGCACTCAGCACCTACAAGTCCAAAGGAAAATTCTTTGGCACTGGGCAAATTGAGATTATTTCCGAGCTCCAAATTCTAGAGATGTCCCTTTTTTTTTTTTTTTTTTTTTGATGCAAGGTGATGACTAGAAGGGCTGGAAGCAGATCAGGGCAGAGAATAAACACAAACTAGGTTTGAGGGACTTGTCAAAGGAGAAAAGGGGAGGCCAGCTCTGCCTTCAGATCCAAGGGCCATGTTTAGGGCCAGGAAAAGGAGAAAGGGTGAAAGGTCAAGAGTTACTGGGTAATCACTGTGGTGGAGCAGGAGAGGAGGGAAAATGGAAGCAGGAATCCTAGGGTTCAGGGCTAGTGTCTCTAATATCTTTCTTACCATAGTCAGCTCACAAGGAGTGGGAGTGAGTCCTGCTGATCTAAAAGCCCCATATTCTGGAAGGAAACTTTTAAAATTATGTACAAAGGGCCCTGGACTGGATACTCAGCATGGATAATGTTCCAGAGAAGACTGCAGTGGCTACTCTCATTCAGAAGTTGTCATTTTTAACTTTATACTTCTAGTCTCCCTGATACAGCTCTGAAAGAAAAATGTGTTAAGTAAATGAGCTTGGGTAATAGAAAAGAGCTTTAAAGAGCATGTTTAGGGCTTGAGTTGAATAAATATTCTCTCGACTCTTACCTAGGTTAATTGTCCCCATCATTGACGTTTTTGACGTTTCTGCTTCAGAAAGGTATGTGAGCATAAATAATCACATCCTTTCTGTGCTATAGACTGAGAGTGAATGGAATTACCAGGTGTGCAATTTGAGAGCTAGGGTCAGTCCTCAATGGGTAGAGGCCAGAGAACCGCCCCTTTCCCCCAGTATTTCTATCCATATGGGATCTGTTAAAAAGGAGCACTGAGGGCTGTCTTGACAACACACAGGGTTAAGAGATGTGTACAGAGAAGGGAAGAAAGGCTGGAAGTCAGAGAGGAGAGGCCTTATATTCCTATCTTCTGCAGTCAGCCCCAAAGAAGCCTGCCATTGTTATTCCAATTTCCCTCTCTCCACTCTTACCTTTGAAAGTGAAAGTGAAGTCGCTCAGTCATGTCCGACTCTTTGCAACCCCATGGACTGTAGCTTACCAGACCCCTCAGTCCATGGAATTTTCCAGGCAAGAGTACCGGAGTGGGTTGCCATTTCCTTCTCCACTCTTACGTTTGAGGAGCATTTATCTTTGTCAGGCAAATTCTGGCATTTTTGATATTGGATCAGAAGTAATAGGAAAAGCCCAGAGAGTTAGAACTAATCTTAGCCACTTGTATCTTTGGGCCTTGGTTTCCTCACCTGTAAATAGGGAAGGATAGATAGGGCCAGTGTTTCTAAATTGCATTCTGTAGGAACTTAATTAAAAATATCCAGGAAAAAGTATCACAAGTCAAACATATGTTGGAAACAATGAGTTAAACATATTTAGACCAGTTTGTTATCTCAAGGGCTCCTGAGAGTCTTTGAAATTTAGCCAATGTAACTTGGGAATTTCACATTAATGTTTCCCAAAGTTGTCTGATTGTTGTTATGGGCTAAACTGTGTCTATCTTCAAATTTATGTGTTGAAATCGTAACCCCCAGTACCTCAGAATGTGACTGTATTTTGAGATAAGTTCCTTACAGACTTTAAGTTAAAATGAGGTCATTAGGATGGGCTCTAATCCAACTTGTCTGATATGTTTAAAAGAAGAGGCAACTAGTATTTGTCTTCCTCTGTATGATTTCACTTACATGTGGAATCTAAAAAATAAAACAATGAACAAACATAACAAAACAGAAACAGAGTTGTAGATATAGAGAACAAACCGGTGGTTGTCAGAGGATGGGGCGGCTGTGGGGAAGGAAAGAAATAGATGAGGGGAGATTAAGAGGTAGAAACTTCCAGTTGCAAAATAAATGAATCAGGGGTATGAAATGTACAGTGTGGGCAATGTAGTCAATAAATATGTAATATCTTGATATGGTAAGAGGTTGTAACTTGACTTGTGATCATTTTGAAATGTATAGAAAAATCGAATCACTGTGTCATGTAACAGGAACTAACATACTTTTGAGGGTCAATTATACTTCAGAAACAAACAAACCCATAGACAAAGAGCTCCAACTTGTGGTTACCAGAGATGGGGGTGGGGGGTGGGGAGGAAATTAGATGAAAGTGGTCAAAAGGTACAAATTTCCAGTTATAAAATAAGGAAGTATTACACTAGGGATGTAATGTACAATGTGATAAATATAATTAACACTATTGTACATTATATATGAAGGTTGTTAAGAAAGTAAATACTAAGAGTTCTCATCATAAGGAAATTGTTTTCTTTTCCTTTAATTTTGCATCTATATGAGATTATAGAAGTTTACTAAATTTATTATGATAATCATTTCATGATATATATAAGTCAGATCATTATGCTGTGCACCTTAAACTTGTACAGTATGTGTACAAGTCAATTATATCACAATTAAACTGGAAAAAAATGGAAGAAGATAAAGAAGAGGCAGTTAGGACACAGACACATAGAGAGAAGATGATGTGAAAGATATGGGGTGAAGAAGGGTGTCTGCAAGTCAAGGAGAGAGATCTCCTTGACACAAGAAACCAACCCTACTGATACCTTAGTGTTGAACGTCTTGTCTCTAGCAATAAAATCAATGTTTATTCTTTAGGCTACCCAGTCTATGGTGTTTTGTTTTTGCAGCTCTAAAACCTAATACAGTTGTGGAATCCTTTCTACGGAAGATCTCTCTTCTGAACAGGGTTTCTTAGTTCATACTTTGGATAAATCCTGAGCTAGATGTTCAGTAAGTTTTCGTTTTGTTTTATTCCCCAGCTCTAAAAGGCCATGATTTGTTGAAAAATCATGTCCATCAATGTAGGCCATCATGTAATTGATCTGTTAAGAGAATGTATTTTCTGAGAGGTCAGAAAAGTTAGGGATGGTGTTGCCTGAGTTTGTAGTTGGGCTTCATGAAGCTGGCAGAGAAGAGGGCTTGGAAGCAAAGGTAGGCAGGGAGGGCTACAGGGGATTCTAGCAAGTCAATCATTCTCCCAGAGAAGCTGAATTCACTTGTCTTTGCAGAGGCCAGAATGCACACGTGCAATTTGTTGTTGTAAATCCTAGTCATGAGCACCAGAGCTTTTCCTTGGACAGTGGCTATCAGGTAAAGGAGGACTATATCTTATAGGTTTGGGAGTTTTGCCACCAAGACCTTCATCCACAGGTGAGCAATGAATAAGACATTTCAGATGCTGTAGAACACAGATGGTTGAAAGTTATTTTTTTTTTAAAAAGAGAAACTTGAATTCCCTTACCTTCTCTCTGTAGGAGCTTTCTTCATTCTTTGAAAATTCACTGCAGGAATAAGGGAGACTTGGGAACACTGGAATTTCTAGGTCCAGAATCAAACCTTCACGGGATGACTGACGTAAATGGATTACAGTGACATTTATTCCCTGTGGGACATCAGAGCTTCGTATTGGCAGATCTAAAGAATGGGAAATATACAAGGAAACAGAACCATATCAGGGTGGACATTGACATGTGCTGCTCAATGCACTTCCTATTGGTGTTTCTTTCCCCTTCCTTGAGGCGACGCCACAAGGAAAGACAAGCCAGTTTCCAGATGTCTGTTCCAGAGTTAGTTTTCACTTACTGAAGTCACTTCTTATCAAAAGTAATTTTTTTAAAGCGTGTTTTATGTAGTTTCTCAGTTGGAAAATCTGGCCAGATAATCAGACAGAATTACTCTCTTCATTGGCTGTGTGGAACGATCTTGTTTCCATCATGCCCAGGGCCTCACTGATCCTAACGGCACATCATAAACTCTACCATTCCCCTATGCTGGCTTGTCCTTAAGGAGGACAGAAACTCCATAACAACATTAATGCAGAAACTGGGAGCAAAGCCCTGTGGCCGAGACTCACCCAACCAGATTGCACTGCTATTTTTATCCCCCGAGCTGAGTGTATTGACAGAATACAGAATTACTTTTGTGATTAAACGTGGCCAAAAACTTTGTGAGTGTTAATCTCTGGAAATCTGCTACAAATTGGATGGCAAGCACCAGCAAACTGCTATTTTTTACATCTAAAAATAATTCTCAGTGCTCTTGTGTGTAAGTAATGTGGCAGGAAGAAAAGAAATTTTAATTTAATTGGATTGAGCGGTTCAATTTTTAGCAGTCAATTCCTAAATATAATGGTGGGTATGGTTCTCTGAAAGCCCCCAGATGGAGAGAAGGTCAGTTGCTGAGGGGATGAGCAGAGGCCCCAGCAGTTATTTGCATTTGCACATCTTAGTCAGTCTGGCCCAGAGAGCATGGCTCTGTAATCACAAGTCCTCCAGTTCCATTGTTTTTGAGAATTTATGTGATTGTGATGAGAATAGGATCAGATGTGAGCAAAAAGGTGATGGAGGATTCACTGACCAGGTACCACTGTTTGAACTAGTGATGAATGTATGAGCCATACAAAGCCAGTATTGGCTCCATTTCCTCTGATTTCCTTTGGAAATCAGGCTCTTTTGGTTCTATCACAGAAGGTTAGAGTTTCCAGCCAGGATTTATGTGGAGAGGCTGGTGCCAAACCAACTAGGGCATAGTCATCTCCAGACCCAGTGAGACAGTGCAATCCTTCAGCCACCCAAACCCAGGCCCTTCAAACGCCTTTTAGAACACTCACTGCAGAGCTCAGTCCTACATCCCTCTTCATTCCCTGTCCACTTCGAGAAGCCCAGCCACATGTGGGCTCCGTTTCCTTCTGGCTCGGGTCAAGACCATAAATACTCTAAGGACTACTGATGTCTTCCTCCTCCCTCTTTCACCACATCCAGTATGCCTGGTCCATATTGCTGGGTCTCAGTTCTATTCCTATCATACTTCAGTTCTATGCCTGCATTTCTCTTCCAGGTTGGGACCAGAAAATCTGCCTAAATTTTGCTATCCTTCTCTCTCCAGAGCTGGGAACCATCTTCTCATTCCATCTTCCATCAGGAATCCTGCTCAGTCTGGATAGACTATGTTGGGGTCTAAGGATAAGGACCTCCATGGCCAGAACCTTCTGATGTTAGGCTTGATCTGTCAGATCACACCCGTAGGAAAGCAATATCTTTCCAGGACAGCACAGCAGTGACAGCATGGACTTTACAGTTATCCTGCCTTTCCTGTATTGAATGTATTTTAGGGCTTCTAACTAGTTGACAAGGGCAAGTTTTTCTTTATAGAGTTCCAGCTAATAATTGCATAAGGAATAGTGGAATTAGAAATTATGCTTTGGAACACCCTGTGAAACAATGAGTTTCTTCTAGGCAGTGATCAATGTTCACTGAAAGCATTAAGTAAAATTTTGATGAAGAGTTTTATAATGGATGGATCAAGTTGACAATACCTAATTTGACTGATCAATCTTAAAGGCATTAATGGAAAGACAGCCAGACATTATCAGCCTTCTGATGCTATTTAGTGGGAAGTTCATAGCCCTACCTATGTGGTGTCCTTTAAGAAAACTGAACCTGAATCTAATCAAACCTTTTGTTGCAAATACCAGTTTACAAAATTACGGGGAGGAGAGGAAAATGTTAAATGATATCATGTGGACTCATCAAATCTAGATTGTGGGGTTCTACCACAGGGTGAATGACCCAGTTTCTTAAAATAGACAATAAAGACAAACAAACAAACAAACAAAAACCCAAGGGTTAACTGTTATAGATTTAAAATGACTTGAGACCATATCAACCAAATGGAACATATGGGTGAAAATGCTTTGTAAATGGCCAAGTTGTTAAACATTAGGTATTCATAGTATGACTGTTGCCCTATCTCTCAGCTCCAGATTCTTAAGTCTGGTAAATCCATTATCAAAATAAACTTCAAAAACTGTATACTTTACTAACACATATATATGGTATTTAGTTAATCAGTAAAGATAACCCTGTATGCGAGTCATCAAAAGAGACCCAGATAAATAGAAAAGTATTGTGGACTCTATGGGAGAGGGCGAGGGCGGGATGATATGGGAGAATGGCACTGAAGCATGTAAATTATCATATGTGAAACGAATCGCCAGTCCAGGTTCAATGCATGATACAGGGTGCTCGGGGCTGGTGCACCGGGATGACCCGGAGAGATGGGATGGGGAGGGAGGTGGGAGGGGGGTTCTGGAAGAGGAACACAGGTACACCCATAGTGGAGTCACATCAATGTATGGCAAAACAAATACAATATTGTAAAGTAAAAAAATAGTAAAAAAATAGATGAATAAACTAATTTAATAATAAAAAAAAACTATACTTTATTTGCCAAAGCTTGTGTCTGGAATATTTGAAGGACTTCAAACAGACGAGGAAAACACAGTTTCCTAATGGGCAAAGAGAAGTCATGACAGACAGGTGATGTAATACCTAGCTGGAATCATTAAGCAATGGCAAAACTGAATGTCTAATCAGATTGTAAGATCTAAACCTTCCCATATTTTTAAAAACCTTCTGGTCACAGAAAGATTTAGCTTAAGCGTGTATACATACCCATATGTACTCACTTTAAACAGTATGACAATGTTATATGCTTATATATGTACACACATATGTCGACAAAATTTACTAACATATGTTCATATATACATATACCTTGAAGCAATGAATAGATAACAAACCTTTTCGTTTTTCTGTCTCCCAACTAAAAGCTCTCATAGTAAAACACTGACTATGGGACACTCACGGGAAATAAATTCATCTGGATACATGAAGAGTTCAAAACAAATCAAGATTTTATCTCTTCAGTTGCTAGTTTTAGTTGTTGTCTTTCTCAACAGTAACCTTTCTAAAATATGCTTCATCATTTCCCGCATCTTGAAAAGAGAATTCCAAATACCTCCTTGGGGCTGTCATTAGGAACATGATTATACTAGGAAATAATATATGCACAGGAATATAGGTGCTGGCTGTTTTCCAATATGTGGTATGAGCTCAGTCCCCTGGGCTCTTTGGATTCTTATTTCTACATCTTATAGAGTTTATTTCTATTTCTGTGTTTCCACGTGCGTCTGTAGTGGCTACTTTCTAATCCCTTCTAATTGCTGCTTCCAATCTGTTTTATAACCAGATAATCAAACTCATTGATTTGTGGACAAAATAAGAGTGGAGAGGCTCTGCTGAGTGCCTAAGAGATTCTTTTGTAGGTAAAGTACATGACCTTGAGCATCTGGACTTCGTGAACATTATTTTACTACTAAGCAGCCTTTTTTTGTTGCCTATCAATTTCTTAACTCTGTTTCACATGAGTGAGAGAGTCTGCCAAAAAAGTGATTGTTCAGAAACACAAGATAAAAATGTATCCTTGGAGTGTACTTGAGTTGGAGGTTTCCATTAACTCCTTTGAGGAAAAATATGACTTATTCCCACAGAAAGTGAATACTGCTTTTCTTAAATTCACAATGAACCTCTATCACACCATCATACTGAAACCCAAACTCAGATTATAAATTACCTTTTTAAAGCAAAGACATATTTATCTTCCTGAGATCTTAATAAATTCATTGTACATACTAAGACCCCTGACAAATGGAAGTTTACAGTGACTATATTTAGAACTCTTTCACATACAAATACCTGGCAGTCATATGAGCGTTTAATACTCTTGAATGCTTTTCTGATTAAAGAGAATTTTCCAGACCCAGCTGGAGTGATGCTCAGATATAGTTAGGGTAGGCCTGTGAAATTGATTTTTATGAAGTACCAGATTGAAATGTACTAGTCTAGCCCTCTTGCCCTGTATGAATCTCACTCTCTCATTCTCTCCTTCCTCCAATGTATCAATCAACCTAGGTCCCCAGTGTGATTACTACATAATGTCCTCAATCCAAAACACTTTCAATTAGATCTTGGGTGCCCTCCATCCATCCAAACTGGATAAATAGTTTAAGTGCTTGGAAATAACCAGAATTCTTCAGGTCCTCCCCATAATATCCACTAGTGATTTCTGCTTCATCAGACTGCAGTGATCATCCCAATTACAACAGGCTGACCTTGTTTCTTGAAATCTGAAGTGGAGTCTCTATACTTTAGCATGTGCATGGAGCAATGTACGTATGGCTTAAGAGCACCGGATAGGTAATCCCAAGGCTTTTCTGAGCTTAGCAGCTCAAATGCACACAGAATCATGACTACATCACTGCAGAAAGGAAGTATTTCCCTCTAAAATGAGATGCCCATTAGCACATCCTCATAGAACTCTTTCTTCTCCTCAAGACTGGAGAGATCACAGGAGGAAGCTCAGCTGATTTTAATAACACCAATATCCCTTTTTTTTAAAAAATGACATTTTTAATTGAAGTATAGTTGATTTACAATGTTTTGGGCGTATAGCAAAGTGATTAGTTATATATATATATATACATGCACGTATATATATTTTTCGGGCTTCCCTGGTGACTCAGATGGTAAAGAACCCGCCTGCAACGTGGGAGATCTGGATTTGATCCCTGGATTGGGAAGATCCCCTGGAGGAGGGCATGGCAACCCACTCTAGTATTCTTGCCTGGAGAATCCCCATGGACAGGGGAGCCTGGCAGGCTACAGTCCGTGGGGTCACAAAGAGTCGGACATGATTGAGTGACTAAGCACAGCACGTTATATATTTTTCAGATTCTTTTCTATTATAAATTGTTACAGATATTGAATACAGTCCCCTGTGCTATACAGTAGGTCCTTGTTTATTTTATGTATAGTAGTGTGTATCTGTTAATCCCAAATTCCCAATGTATCCCCTCCCCCAAAATTCCTTTTAATTATGGTGAAATTATGGTGAAATCTAGCTGCTATTACAGCTTCCCAGTTGGCACAGTGGTAAAGAATCTGCCTGCCAATGCAGGAGATGCAAGAGATGTAGCTTTGATCCCTGGGTCGGAAAGATTCCCCGGAGTAGAAAATGGCAACCCATTCCAGTATTTTTGCTTGGAAAATTCCACAGACAGAAGAGCATGGTGGGCTAAACAGTCCTTGGAGGTCGCAAAGTCAGACACAACTTAGTGACTAAACAACAACAACTAGCTGCTATTAATATTTGAGTCAAACTGATGTATAATAGCCACTATTCACAAGTTCTTTCTCTTAAAAGGACAAATATCTTTATGGCAACAAACTGTTTCTGACCCAGGAAAATAAGAATTCTCAAAGCATATCTTTTGTATCATTTTCTTGCCTCTAGGATATTTTGCTTTTACTCATATTTTAATGAAGTATCAGTAGGGATGGGTTATAGAAATAGGAAAAGCACAAAAGTATCCTGTCTTCAGGATCAAGAGTATTCTCATTATTTCAAATTCAAAAAGAATTTGCAGCCTACTCACCTGTCTGCATATATCATGCAAAGTTCATTGAATTTGCTTTTTAAGATCTATAGAAAACTCAGATCTGGTAGAGTGATTTTGGGAGGTTTGAGTTACCTCATTCAGAGCATCTTGGTTAATGAAAAGTCTGACCTCAGAAGAACCAATAGGCATAGTCCTGACCCACTGATTCTGAAAGCATATATTCTTTCACTGATGGACTAATCTTAGGACTACCCTTGAATATTAAGGACTGAACAGTCTATATTAGTATGATCTGATTTCAGGTCGACAACAAGAAACAAAAAAGTGTGGTGGTTAAGTCTAAGGCCTTAGATTCTGATACACCATGGTTCAGATCCAGCTCTTCCATTCAATGTTGAGTGACCATTGGTCACTTTGATACTTAACCTCACTATTTGCTTCACCTATAAAATGAAGATGATAAATAGTATACATGAGTTTAATGCAGGAAAAAACACTCCAGGTATTTCAAGAAGAAATGGATCTAATACAGAGAAATAGTGCCCACAAAATTGGAGGATGGACTGGAGCAGTGGAATCACAGGAGCCACAGGTGGGCCATAGACTTTAAGAGCATCCACCATTGCTGAGTTCTAGAGGCCACAAAGTTGCTGTTGCTGGGGCCACCCCTGCATCTGACCCCAACAAAACTGGTGACCAGACACTGAAGTGTGGAATTCTCTGGGGCAAACACTCACAGCCATCCAACTTTACTTGACTAGCACTAACAATAGCAAGCAAATAGTCACCACTTCAATTTCACCTTCCAAATCTGGGGCCATTGCCTCTCACAGGTTCTTGCATCCAGAATCCTAGCTTCAAGGGAATCTAGGAAAGTAGTTTTTAGATCTCCTAAATGGAGTAGCCACCATCATAGTCAACAAAAGAGTCTGAAATGCAGTACTTGGATGCAATCTCAATGGATGGAATCTCAATGCATGAGTTTGAGTAAACTCTGGGAGTCGGCAATGTACAGGGAGGCCTGGCGTGCTACAGTCCATGGAGTTGCAAAGAGTCAGACACAACTGAGTGACTGAACTGAACTGACTGAACTGAACCAGCAATGCAGGAAGGTACCTAGAAAGAAATGTGAATGATACTAAATGGCAATAGACCACATCCTAGCACAGGACACCGCCCTCCTCGGGTTGTTACCAAGATTACACGAGACCATATGGGTGAAACACTTTGCACAGTGTCTGGAATATAAAGAGTACACAATACTTATATGGCTGTTTATATTTATGTGGTTATTTTATTGTTGAAATTGAGATACCAGCTGGGCATTGAATGCCCCTTACTACACAGTTCTTCCCTAAAAGCAGGGACAGTTTTCCAGCTCAGTTCATAGTTGTCCAAGGGTCTGTCTCAAATTTTTCTCATTCTCCTTCCTCTTACCCTATCTTTATCCCTCAACATACGCTCACCTGAACAGGTATTCTCTTGTTCTTTACCAATGGAGTTCAAATTATTAGCAACCAACCAGAGAAACAAATGAAAAGCGATCCTTCTTTCTTCTGGTTCAGTTCAGTTCAGTCGCTCAGTCGTGTCCGACTCTTTGCGACCCCATGAATTGCAGCACGCCAGGCCTCTCTGTCCATCACCAACTCCCGGAGTCTACCCAAACCCATGTCTATCGAGTCAGTGATGCCATCCAACAGAGCTTAATCTTCATTTTCAGGGTAAGGGGAAATATTCACTTTTCATCTGTCTAATGCAGGAAAGAAGAGGGAGAAAAATAAAATAGTTACTTATCTGTGTTGAAGGAGGCAGAAAGGTCACATCCTGACAAATCTCAAATTGTTAAGTATTTCCAAGGTTTCAAAATCAGAATTTTAACCATATTTTTCTCTCTTAAGATTATAAGGCCCTGAGATCAAGAGTTCAGAGGATATATCCCAATTCAAGATGATAAATTTTCATATATGATTTCCTCCTTGCTGTCTCATGATTTGATTGGCATGACAAAAGTGAACAAAAATAAAACTATGATGGTACTAAAAACAGGAGTATCATTAGCAGATCAGAAATTTTTAAAATAAATTTCCTGAAGAGAAAATCAATGGGGATTGTATGGACAGATAGATTGGAGCAGTAAGAATGAAACCTGGGATCTGTACAGAAGAAGGCCTGCCAGGGAGGACAGTTGGAAAGTTGTTCCGGCAGAGTAGGGAGCTGTTGTTTTGTGTTTGTTTGTTTTTGGCAGAGCCAGGCCTTGGCACCTGCCTCGTCCCTTCTCTCCTCCTGGCCAAAGCAGAGACCTGCAGGAAGTAATGGGAGGTCTTTTTGGAAAGAGACATGGCAAGAGGCAGAGGGACCCCGAGGGTACTCTAGGAAGAAAGAGATGAAAGCTCTGTCTAGAGGGGAACACACAGAACTTCTCACACCTCCAGCACAAGTATAAAGTCCACTTTGTCTTGGTAATTGTGGAGATGTTCTCTATCCATGCTTCCTAAATGGAGGTGATTTGTTCACATGACCACTCTGTTTTCATGGAATCCATAGTCAGCCCAACCACAGCATGAGAAGCCAGAGGGCAGACAGTCAAAGACCCCTGTATACTAACATGGCCCTTCAAAGGTCATCAGACATTAGAGGAAAACCAACAGCATGGATTAAGATGAAATGTTAAGGTTAAAAAAATAAATAGAAGGCAGTGGAAAAGGAAATAGGAAAGGAGAGGAAGGGGAAGGGGAAACAAAGACCTATTCTGGAGAAAACAGACACAGACACTAAACAAGAACATGCTGCTATTAAAAAGGAGCAATGATAGAACAAAGATATTTTTAGAAATGAAACATTATTACTAAAATAAGATGATTTATTAGAAAGTTTGGAAGGATATCACCTTCCAAATACACAAAGAAATGTAAAATATGAGAGAAAACAATAAACATGGCAGATTAATCTAGGAGCTCCAACTTTCTATTCATAAGAGTTTTCAGTTCAGTTCAGTTCAGTCGCTCAGTTGTGTCTGACTCTTTGCGACCCCATGAACTGCAGCACACCAGGCCTCCCTGTCCATCACCAACTCCCGGAGTCTACCCAAACCCATGTCCATCGAGTCGGTGATGCCATCCAACCAGCTCATCCTCTGTCGTCCCCTTCTCCTCCCGCCAGCAATCCTTCCCAGCATTAGGGTCTTTTCCAATGAGTCAACCCTTTGCATGAGGTGGCCAAAGTATTGGAGTTTCAGCTTCAACATCAGACCTTCCAATGAACACCCAGGATTGATCTCTTTTAGGATGGATTGATTGGATCTCCTTGCAGTCAAGGGACTCTCAAGAGTCTTCTCCAACACCACAGTTCAAAAGCATCAATTCTTCGGTGCTCAGCCTTCTTCACTGTCCAACGCTCACATCCATACATGACCACTGGAAAAACCATAGCCTTGACTAGACGGACTTTTGTTGGCAAAGTAATGTCTCTGCTTTTAAATATGCTATCTAGGTTGGCCATAACCTTCCTTCCAAGGAGTAAGCGTCTTTTAATTTCATGGCTGCAGTCACCATCAGCAGTGATTCTGGAGCCCCAAAAAATAAAGTCTGACACTGTTTCCACTGTTTCCCCATCTATTTCCCATGAAGTGATGGGACCAGATGCCATGATCTTAGTTTTCTGAACGTTGAGCTTTAAGCCAACTTTTTCACTCTCCTCTTTCACCTTCATCAAGAGGCTCTTTAGTTCTTCTTCACTTTCTGCCATAAGGGTGGTGTCATCTGCATATCTGAGGTTATTGATATTTCTCCTGGCAATCTTGATTCCAGCTTGTGTTTCTTCCAGCCCAGCGTTTCTCATGATGTACTCTGCATATAAGTTAAATAAGCAGGGTGACAATATACAGCCTTGACGTACTCCTTTTCCTATTTGGAACCAGTCTGTTGTTCCATGTCCTTTTCTAACTGTTGCTTCCTGACCTGCATACAGGTTTCTCAAGAGACAGGTCAGAAATATATAACAGAAAATTAGGGGGATAATTATTTTTGAAAATAATACAAGAAAATTTTCCAGAGTTGAAGGTTTTGGAAAATTTTATTCCATCAGAAACACTGCCAGCTTGGACCGACTGAGACAGAGAGAGGATGACATGAATGTTGTCAGACACCCATATTGTAACCTTCACGATCTTGTGATTTTATAATGCTGTTATTTCTGTGATCACCTTAAATACAGGTTTTATATTTTTCCTTTTAAACTCAAACTTAAATAAGACAGTTTAGATACACCCAATGCTGTGAGTTTTATTCCTGGGACTCTGAAAAACACCTGCCTTTCTCAGGGATACTATTGACTTAAGGATGCTTCCCAAAGGCTGATGTTACCTCCACAGTTTACATACCAATCATCTGTGCCTGCTCCATGGTTTACCTGTTTTTCTAGTTGGAAGAAGGGTCCCCTTCAGATCTGTACATTTTTACCTAAATCTAAGTGAAACCAGCTCTTGTCTTCAACGTTGGGTGGCCTGACCTGTAACCAATTCCAAATCTCTCTAGCTCTTCCAAATCTCGCCTTATCCTTTTGGCTTTACTGTGTCCCTTCAGAGAAGTATTTCAGGGTTTAGACTGAGAGATAGCTGAGAAAAAGCACCCTGCATCCCAGCTGGTTCTGAACCTCTGTTCCATCACAGGATTCAGGCATTCTAACCCTTCTACTGAGTTGTAAATTTCCTGGCAACTAGGTTGTTTAATTAATTCTTACCTACTCCCAACTCCCAACTACAAAAATAAATTAAGCCCCAAAGATGCTGAATGAGTATCGAAAACGTAGAACAAATTTCCAAACATAAAAATAAAGCCAGTCCAGCGATGCTGACTCCCAGGCCCACATTCTTCTTAATGGCTGTCACTTCACAAGGCCAGTAAGGAGTTTTGGCACTTTAGGAAGCCAACGTGCTGGCTTTTCCACCATCTGAACCTCACACTTACTGCCACCTGCAGCTAATGCATCACATTCTTTCAGATCTCAGCCTTGAATAATCTTTTTTTAAAAAATTTAATATATTTGGCTGTGCTGAGTCTTCACTGCAGTGCTTGAGCTTCTCATTGTGGTGGCTTCTCTTCTTGTGGTGCACAGGCTCTAGGAGCTCAGGGTTCAGTTGTGGCTCGTGGACTCTGTGTGGACCAGTAGTTGCGCACTGGCTTAGTTGCTCCACAGCATGTGGAATCTTCTTGGACCAAGGACTGAACTTGTGTCCCCTGCCTTGGCAGGCAGATTCTTAACCACTGGACCACCAGAGAAGCCCCAAATAATCTTTTTTAAATCAAGATGTAAAGGGTTATGTTGGAAGAGACTGAGACCCAGAGCTGCAATACTGATGGCTGGGAGGATGCTACACCCAATGCCCTTTGCTCAGCAGGGCATACTGGCTAAGGGCTTAGACTCTGGACAGGCAGCCTTGAGTTAAATTCTTGCCTCCTATTTTTAAGCTGTAAGATTTGAGGTGAATCACCTAGCTTCTATGAGCCTCCTTTTCCCCATCTGTAAAATAGAGGTTAGTAATAGCATCTATTTCATAAATTTTTTTAATGAGGATTAAATGGAATGATGGTTTTGTATGCATATAAAGTAGCTGGCATATATTCAAACTGAATGTCAGCTCTCAATATCAAAATGTTATTTTCGTTGTTATTACAAGCGACATACTGATTAATCAGATTGACTAAATCACCCAGGAGAGAGAAGTAAATGCATAAGCTCCTATTAGAAAGAGGGAGAGTTAAATCCAAAAATTGATCCCTTCAAGGAGGAAAGCACCTCAATGCAGATGGTTTGGAAAGAGCACTTTGTCGTTTGGATCACACCCAACTTTCCTTTCCATAATCACAGTGACTTTGCATGGGTCATAACAAGGACAACCCAAATCAAAATTGAGAAATACCAACTCTAGCAAAAGCCAGGGGAGATAGCTCATCGCACTGAATGCCCTCTCAGGGGTTAACCACCCTGGGGGCAGAGCAAACAGCACAGCAGCTTCCCAAGCAGCTATTTTTATTTTGTGTTTTGAGCATCTGACTCAAGCAGGGTAAAAGTGTTCATTTTCTCACTTGGAAAGTTTTCAAAACACCAAAAGGATTAGGTCAAGAGGGAAATATACCCACTCCAGCCAAATCTTTTACAGTGGTCAAAAAAAAAAAGCCAGCAAAAAATTTAATCACAAATCTGCTTCAGGCAATACATGGACCCATTCAGGGGAAGTTGTCATTTGTTTATCAGTAGCAAACAGCAGCTTCTTGCAACCAACAGCAGCTGTCACCCTGCAAAAGGACATCTTTCCATTTTCATGAAGAGCAATGAAAAATTTTAAGGCAAAGCAAATGACAAAATATTTGCGGCATTTATCTGCCTTTTGGCTGTTTTTACCCTGTGCCAGGCACATGCCTTCCAGACTTCCCAGACAACATCTTATTTTTTAGCCAAATCTTGCTTTGCAGCCAAGGCACAAGTCTTGTCATTTACATTTTACAGACAGAGATGCTGAGATCCTAAAGCCCAAGTCAGGTGAACAGAGTAGGGCCAGGCAGAGCCAGAAGCTGCATCACAGGTGACTTATAACCACCCCAAGTCCCAAGGGAGAGACAGTGGCCAACAGGGAAACAGAAAAGCACATCAATTCAATGAGTGCCAACTTGGGGCAGGACAAAGTCGTATATGTGGTGACCTAGAAAAACATACAGCCTAATGGATGCCTTCTTCCCCAGTGGAAAAACTTGACATATAATGCTCATAGCATCATCTGTACAAATTGTGTTTTTTCAGCTAAAAATAAAGCATGAGAGTCTATGTTTATTGGTGCAGGTTACTCCCCATTAGGGTTTCCCTGGTGGCTCAGATGGTGAAGAATCTGCCTCCAATGCAGGAGACCTGGGTTCAATCCCTGGGTCTGGAAGATCCCGTGGAGAAGGGAATGGTAAACCACTCTACTATTCTTGCCTGGAGAATCCTATGTACAGAAGAGCCTGGCAGGCTACAGTCCATAGGGTCGCAAAGAGTCAGACACGACTGAGCAACTAACATACACACACTGCCCATAATTCCTTTTTTACATATTCATAATCTGGGTAATATTTTCTACACATTTCTGCCAGGATATGGAAGGGTTTATGTTTTTTTTTTTTCCCCATCTAGAATTACTATAATTATTTTGCTAAAATACCAGAACCTACTCATTAATTCATTGATCTTATACCAAGTTCATGCTACAAGGCACAGGCCTAGGAACGTGGGGACACAGATAAATGAATCTTAGTTCCTGCCATCAAGGGATTCAGAGTCTGTAAGGGGGAACTGACATGGAAACAAGTAGGCAGATTTGTAAAGAAATATCCTGGGAGTTGTGGGCCAGGAAAGGCTTTCCTCTCTCTTAGGCACCCTTAGTTGTCTCATTTCGCCCTCTCCCCTCTGCCCTGTCCCCTCTGCCCAGGTCCCCTTTGGCACTGCTATTTCTTTTTACATCTTCTCATTGCACTTCAGATCAGACCCTCCAATATCCCTTAAAGATACCATTCCAGGCACAGAAGACAGGTTTGTGCATATAATACAGATTTTTCCAGATGTCTTGCTTGTAAGCAGTGCTTTCATAGAGTAAATCATTCCTAATTCTTTAAAGCTAAGCTAAGTCATTATTTTTCCTGGAACACATTCCAAAGATTATGATCTATGAAGAACACCAAAATGAGAATGCATCCCTAAGTTGGTTTTGTTGCTAATGTTTATTCGTCTGATTTGTGCAGTTGATAGGTAAGCCAATGCCCTCCTCATCTCTGGACTGAGGATGTGCTGACAGCTCCATCCATCAAGCAAGTTGTCAGAGCACAATGCTTCACAGAGGTCCAGCTGGCTAACACTTCCAGGAGATGAGAAAGAAGAAAGTTAATCTTAGTGCCCATAGAAAAGTATTTCATTAACCTGGCAGAGAAATGGATATAGCAGTAAAATCTTTAGTCACAGGAATTAGAATTTAAAGACAAAGCTCAAACATATGTCTGTATTTCTGCTTCTTTTATGATCCTGGAATCAATCCCTGCTTGAAATACATTGATAAATAATCAGCCAACAATGGTGATATCACTGAAATATGGATCCATCTTCATTAACAAACTTAAAGACTATTTGTGTGTGTAACTATGGGGCAGAGCAGATAGAGGAGATGTAATTCCATTTGCACAGCTTTACTCGTCCACTGAGGAGCTGGACTGCAGCTGGATGCCTTTAACAATTAGGGAAGGACAGTGGCCATTCACACAGTCACATGAATAGTTTGATTGGTGATCATTTTACTGTGCCTTGAAGATTTTTAAGCACGTGCAAAACATCAAAGAGACATATTTTAGAAGCTAGGTTTCGTATATTTTCTTCCTTTTCTTTCAACACCTTCAACATCTCTGAACAGTTTTAGACCTTTCTGAGTTTTAGATCATCAAAGTTCCTCAAGGATAAAGAGAAGTTCCATAAGGGCATGAGAGAGACTCACAAAACAACCTCTTCTGAAGTCCAGTTTAGGGAGACAGCTTACCTGAACAGCCTCCTTTGTTTGAAATCTTGGCCCAGAGAACAGCTTCTAGAATGGAGCCAATGCAAAAATAATACTAAATGGGCCCCAGCCGGCAGGTGGAACTGCAGTCCTTGGCAATTTGTGCTTTGTGGGTATTCTCTAATGATGACCTTTGTTCATTGCTTTAACCAGAAGGATTATCATCCCCTTTGTCTTCACTGTCCTCCTTTGACTTTGCTGAGTCATTTCATACTGTGTCATGGAACTCTGTGCTGCAGCAGGAGATTAAAATGCAGCTCTAAGTCCTTTGTGGCTGGCTGGCAGGTTACTTCATCTAGGGGCAGGCTGTCATACCCAAAAACCACAGTAGGAGTGGTGGTGGGGGAAAATCTATTGTCTGTTCACGCGGCTAGTCCAGATCTGAGGGTGATGTAGCTAAGAGTGGACTTCAGCCTCTTGAAGTGTTTGAGGGCTCTGAAGTGCAGCCCCTGCCCTCTCCTGGTCGAGAAAGACTCCAGGTATCCATAGTCCATCTCCAAGTGCATCCTCCTCCCCAGAAAAGACTCCAAGTCTGCATACTGTATCTTCAAGTGCACCTCCCCACACTCCCCAAGAAAAGGCTCCACATGTTTATATTGCATCTCCTCCCCTCCCTCCCCAAAGCTCCAGGTGTCCACGTTGCTTCAGAGTGACAGTGGTGACACCTAGAGCCCTTCTGTGATCTACCTGTTAGAGCTCAGAAAGAGAAGAAGGTAACTCTCCATCTCACACCTGTGCCCGGACTAATGATGTGGAGAGGAAGGAACTCCCAAAAGAATGGACCACACTCTCCCCAAAGGCAAGCATCCTCTTCTAAAGAGAACCTCTACTGGAGTCTATGTCACAGTGAGGTAGTGGTTGAAAAAGTGATACATTTTTATACCTCCCTCCTGCAAAAGAGGAATTATCCTAAAGAGAATTTCTTGTTGCTAAGATGGGGCATTGGATTGATTCAGGTGGGAGAATGCTAATTGGTAGGGGAAGGCCCCTAAGTTATTCTACACAATAATAGGAAGGAAGAGACTAAGAAAAACTGGTGGAGGGGTGGGAGGACAGAGGAGAGAAGGAGATGACTAAGGTGGAGATTTTGATGAAGTTTTGCTGTGCAGTGTGTGATGTAATCTCTTTCCCATCTTGCCATGAAACACCTGTAAAATCAACATTACCAAATAACGCCTTTGCAGTTTTAGTGAAGATGGAGGAGTAGAATCTGCAGAAGGGCTCAGTATTTGAGAAAGTGCCTATGAGTAATCCAGGACCACCAAACAGGCTAAGCCTGAGCTGGACAGAATAATACAATTAACAAAGGGTGAGGGATGCCACTTGGGTCCCTTGTTGCAGTGGCCAATGGCCAAGGTAATTTTCAGGTGACACGGACACTGTCAGATGAGAGACATCACAAAGCTCCTGGAGAAATGACATCTCTCAACCACCTCTGCTACTCTGCCAGTGATCTGAGAGCAGAAGACCCTCTCAGGCTTAAAGCAACGTTTCACAGAAAGTGTTTGTCGTTATTAAGACAGTTTATTAGCTCTAAGTGCTTCTCTGGTAGCTCAGTGGTAAAGAATCCATGTGCAATGCAGGAGGCACTGGTTCGATCCCTCAGCTGGGAAGGTCCCCTGGAGAAGGAAATGGCAAACCACTCTAGTATTCTTGCCTGGAAAATCCCACGGACAGAGGAGCCTGGCAGGCTATAGTACATGGGGTTGCTAACAGTCAGACACAACTTAGCAACTAAACAACAAAAATTATTAATAGCTCTAAGTGTGACTCAACTCAGATATTTGCTTAATGGCTCTCTAAATGTGGCCCTATACCATAACATCAGAATCACTAGGGAACTTGACAGAAGTTCCAATTCTCAAGCCTCACTCAGATCTACTGAATCAGACACTTGGAGGTAGGTCCCAGTGACTTGGTTAAATGGGCTCTCTGGGTGATTCCAGTACCCCTGACAAGTGAGAAGAACTCCTTAAACAAAGATTCTCAGTGTTTTGTGGCACCTGGACCCCCAGTGGAGCTTGTCAAATACAGAACCACAGAGTTGCTAGCACAGACACCAGGGATGTGGCTGTAGGTCTGAGGTAAGCCTGGCACCCTAGGTTTAACAAGCTGTGCAGATGGTTTGGATGCCTATCCAAGTCTGAGAACCACTAGCATAATGGGCTCCTGGAGAAGGAAATGGCAACCCACACCAGTATTCTTGGGCGGGAAATGTCACGGACAGAGGAGCCTGGCAGGCTACAGTCCATGGGGTCGCGAAGAGTTGGACACGACTGAGAGACTCAGCAGTACAATGGGCTAAGAAGAAATTGAGCCCTATAGTCTGAAATCACAAGCCAATGTTGGTGTCAAATTAAACAACTAATAAGTTACTAAGAAACAAGCCCATGGAAGGTAGAAACTTTGGAGATCACACACAGGGAAGAATTCTTCATCCACCAGCCCAAAGCTCCACCCAAGAGAGTTTGAGCAGCTTTGGGATGAGTGAGGGCCCCAGGAGCGACCCAGAGACTCACTGTGTTTCCCAGGCAAGAGCTATGGTCCAAGTTGTCCCATCCAGATAGGGCCAGACACTGTGTTTTCTCCAGGCAGGATCCAGAGGTCAATTGCCCAAAGAGGAGTCCTCAGGGTCTCCTTAGAGCTTTCATTATACAGTAAGGGTTACCATTCCTGGGCTCCACACAGTCTGCTGAATTGATTTGTGGAATTCGGGACCAAGAATCTAAATTCTTAATGAGGATTTTGGATATCTCTTGTCCACATTCAAGTTTAAGAAACACTGATCCCCAAGTCTAGAAAAATGGGTATAAAAAGTCTGGTTAGCATCAATTACATTTTAGTAAAAGGCAGGGAGAATCAGTAAAGTTCTAGGATCTAAGGTTGTGTGACCTGGGTGGAGTAGTAAAGTGGATCCTTATTTCACGTTCCCACCTTAGGAAGCACAAAGGGTCACTGGCTGTAGGTGAGGTCACTTATGAATTGTTGGTTTCCATGTGTAGGCCATTCACTTAAAATCTGAGATATGTACTATACAGTACTCCAAGTATATTCAACTTAAGATGACTCTGTGGTAAGAGTACTTGTCTGGTATCTAAAATATTGCCAAGAGTGCTGAGAATGGAAGAAATTGCCTAGCCAGCAATATACCATAAAATTTCCTGGGGAATTTGTTCTGGTATAGCTCTAAGTATAAGATTTCCCATAAGATTAATTTCCTCATTTCTCATTCTTTTTGTTAATTCCATTTTCGTTGTGATGTCTAGTTGAAAAACCTCTTATGTAATTAAAAAGAGGTCAACAAGTACATATTTTGGGAACAGCAAGGAAGGGGTAGAGTTAGGGAAGCTGCGAAATCCACCTTCCATTCTGCAGAGGGTGTGAGAGGAAGAGCAATGGGCGAGGAGTCAGGAAGGTGAGCCTGTCCCAGGGAGGCTCCAAGAGTGGCTAATGGGAGAAACTGACATATCATCTCCATGTTATTCCATCAGGGTCCTTCAACTGTGCTGTTCATTCCACAGTTTAAATTTCTATCATGATTGACACTATTGTAACAGTGGGTGTTCTAATATACATGTCTGTCCATATGCAAGGTTTCAGAAGTAACTATACACCTTACACATATTGTTTCCCCTAAATATTTGCAGTTCTACTTCTATAGTGTAGACTTGTAATGTCTTTTTAAAAACCTATTCCCCCAAGCACAGCTTCGTTAGAAGTCAGCTGGCCTTCTGACTAGCATTTCAGACTCTGATTATTACACCAAAATCCATTAAGCACATAAAATCTCTTATTGGAACCTCCAATTAAACCTCAAGTCTTATAAAAGAGAATGGAGTGATTAGAGGAAAGTGATCTAACACTGTGCCAAGTGTCAGGAATACTAATGCTGGGGATTTATGCAGTGCCTTTTGTCCAAGGAACTAAAAGAATTTTCTAACCTCTGTCTAGTGAAGTAGGTTTTGATTCCTATTTTGCTCATTAGTTGACCTTGCCTATGTCTAAGTTTCTCTACTTATAAAATGTGGATAAGGAAAACTGCCTACCCCAATACCCAGAGGTAATGGATGTAAATGTTTTACGTAGTGTCAGGGGACAGTCATTTTTGCCCTAGTAGAAACCAAGGTATGGCTGTTCCTTTATGTTTAAGCACCTAGATCTTGTAGTGCATTCAGGGGAACCATTTAGCCCTAATAGGGTATTGGTCAGCATTCGTGCCCAGCAGGGCAAGAGTCCTCACTTTTAACTGTGTCTAAGAACCACCTGGAGATCCTGTTTAAAATGCAGATTCTAGGGACCTGCCTTCAGAGATTTTTATTTAATGGTTTTGGATTGGGCTGAAGAAATGAATTCTTCCAGAAACTATGTGTGCTAGACACTGTTAAACACACAAGGGGAAGCAAGGGAACAGACAGACAGAAACCTGTTCTTGGTGGATCTGCATTTATAACAGGCCTCCAGATGATGCTGAGATTGACACTCTCCCAAAGGCCATACCTTGAGCAGCAGCACACCTCAACTGGAGACAAACCTCATTTCTGCCATACTGATGGAAGTTTAACACATTTCCAAACTCCGATTCTTCTTCTTCTCCACTGGTACCTAACCCTTGACCATAATCTTCTAGAATCTTTTTATTGAGGAGCAATAGGCCCTTTTGGACCTTCTTGGCAAGCTTGCATGCTGTAAGTTTGTTGCTTAGAACTTAGTATCACACATCATTTGCACTGATTTCTCGAGGGATCTCCTTAGAATCAACATCTTTAAACAGAATCAGGAAACATATGATTGTTCCAGGGACTCTGGTAACAGAAATGATCACAAATATGTCTGATTTGACCTCCTAGGGTCAGAAGACAAATTGATTTTGTCTAGTTCCAACCTAACCTAGGGGCTTCCCTGGTGGCAATCTGCCTGCAATGCAAGAGACCCAGGTTTGATCCCTAGGTCAGGAAGATCCCCTGGAGAAGGGACTACCCACTCCAGTATTCTTGCCTGGAGAATCCCAAGGACAGAGGAGCCTAGCGGGCTACAGTCCATGGGGTTGCAAAGAGTTGGACACGACTGAGCTACTAACACTTTCAACTTTTTTTTTCAACCTAACCTAAGAGTTTACCTTGAATGGAAATTAGTCTTATGCTGGACTTACTCCAAGTCATTTCATTTTCATTTCTATGTTATAGAATTTTGAAATGGGGAAAATTAGCTTTTATTGATGACCTACACTTCCTCTGGAATGAAGGCTCCATTCTGGAATGCAGTTGATTAATTTCTCTAAGTCCTTTGATGCATCAATACTAAAGATATATTGGCTTCTTAGCTGACCCAGACCAACAGAGCAAATGAAGCACAGATGGCATGGCACTGTACTTAAAAAATACTCTTTTTATGTGAAAATCTACCTTTAAAAATATCTGTTAAGAAGCAGAGCTGAAGTATAAAAAATTCATTTCACTCTAGCAAACCTAAAGTGCCCAAAGCTGAGAACAAATGATTCAGTGAGAAAACTAAAGGTAGAACAAAGCAACAAGGGCAAATAAAACTTTATGTTAGTGAAGAAAATGAAGAACTGAAAAATATCTAACAGATTTCAGGTCCATTGAAAAATGTATCTAGGGAGATTTCTGAAGTAATATTTCATTTCGTTCATATTTTATTTGTTATTTATGTCCTGCTTCCTTCCCCAAAGGATTTGGTCTGGCTTTTTTCCCCCTCCTTACCTGGTGTAAGATAACATTGTAAAGAAAAAGCTGACATGATCGTCTCTTCATCTTCTCCCTCTTCTTAAGTTGTTCAATCACTTAGGAATTTCAGACAGGATAAGGAAAGCACATTACTTATCCAGTAATAAGTTTTCCAACATCTAGTATAATCTCTGTCATTTTAATAGCTAATTTTTGTTCATCTTAGAGGCCTTCCCCAGATCCCCAAAACTATGAGTCTTTGGGAATGTATTATGTTTGTAATTGATGGCACAGGTAAATGCCTTGCTTTATTCCCATTTTTAAAAAATTAACTGCAAAACTTTTAAAAAGAAGTCCACAATTTTAGGAAATGATTTTTATTTTCCAAGTCGTTCAGGTCTCATCCCCCTGCATACATGTTTTACATGCATCTATGCAACTGTTTCACTCATATTATAAATATTTTTTTCATTGTTGCACATTTTAACTTTAGAAGTTTAAATGTTGTCATTTTTAATGGTGACGTAATAGTCCAGAGAGTTGTTCTTTCCTTATAACACAGGAAAAAGAAGGGAGATATTTGAACAGATGGCCACGACATAGTTCGGGAAATGAACTATACCACTGTTATTTATAGCGTCCTACAGCATTAATATTCCAGGGACAGAAGTTTCATATCAAAGAGCTTATTTACTGGGAGGGTTTATTTATCAGACATGCAGAAGACAAGAGCTGTCTTGGTCTCAATCTTGTTTCGAAACCCTTCTTTATTCATTTCCTGTATTAAGAGCCTTCAACGGACAACAAGTTCTGCAAAAAGTAGAGAGAACAGCGGAAATGAAACAACTCACCTCTTCCTTCTGCACAGTGGCTGGGAGGTGAGGTTTTGGTGCCTTCTGACACCCTAACACAGACACACCCCACTCCAGGGAAGCCACCGTGTAGAGAGTACAGCATACAAGGCAGAGTGTCGTGACTGTGAGTGAGTCCTCTGCAGAGGACTCACTTTGTCCTTGTGTTTGTGGACATGAAACATTTTCATCCATAAAAATGAGGACATAATACTAGCGCTTAACTCCCTAGAGTTGTCATGGGGATTATGTGAAGAACAGGGCTGGGCACATGGTAAACATCATGTCAGTGTTCATTATTATCATTACTTTTCCACTCACTTTTGAAGGAGAGCAGAGCAGAGATCAAAGTGCCAGGTCACTAAATGGGCAGCCGCCGCATCAATAATAGTAAAGGGCAAACTATCCAGGGCAACCCTGGCACCTTTTTTTTGAATCAAGTTGTTTTACAAGAATTTTAACCCAGAGGTAATAGCTAAGACTTTGTGTGTGCATTTTAAACTCAGAGTTAAAGAAAAATCCTGGAAATTTAGCCTTAGTTTCAACTTCACACACTTTGTCTGAACAAAGACAGCATTTAGTGGTTCAAGACTCTTGTATCACCTTTACTAGCTGCCATTTATTCATTACCTACTATGTGCCAAGATTCTATCAGCACTTCACATATCTAGTGTTCCCAACAATCTTACGGGATAGTGTTGTTGTTGTTATTATATGTCCCATTTTACAGATGTTGGAACTTGTGGCCAGAAAGATAAAGTGATTTGCCTAAAGCCAGTGGACTCAGAATTTGGTATTTAAATTCAGTTCTGTGTAATTCCATTTATTCTTTTTTCACTGCACCCACTCCTGTGCATTGTGATATGTACACAAAGCTGACGAGTCCGGGGGGGTGGGGAGGGGCTGGTGTTGCTGAGTAAGTAAACTGGTTAATGCCCACAGTTGCTCTGCTGAACTTTCAGTCTTCCCACACATCCTAGGCTCAATGCCAGCCCTAAAAATCCCCCTCTATCTCCCCACACTCACACCTGCATTTCAGACTCAGCATCTCTGCTCCTGACCCTGGCCTGCAAAGGATTCTTCATCCTGTAATGAGAAGAGTTCTGTGTAGTTGACATAGAGATAATCAGATCAAGCCTGCTGGCTCTGGTCCTGTCTATCACCTCCCGCTCCGTTCTCACATCTGGTGACCTTCTGTCTCACCTGTATCTCGGCAGCCCACTCTTTTCTCTCTTCTTTTTGTTGAAGAGCAGGCTTTGTGGTAGCAAAGGAGCATGATGGAGAGCCCCTCCTCTCATTTCTTCTTAATCCCCAGCTGGCATTGGGCACGCACATCCCTGATTACACTCAGTGAAGTGAGAATACACAGACCAACCATGGGATGAAAGCTAGGAAAAGGTGAAATGAGAGATAGGCAGATGACTCATACTGAGTTGCTTTCTGGAACCTCAGGCATAAGAGGCTCTCACTCAAGGCCCATGCTAAGGTCACATGCTCAGTGTGAACTGCCATTAGGGGCTGAATTGTGTCCCTTCAAAATTCATGAAGTCCTAACCCCCAGGACCTCAGAATGTGACCTTATTTGGATACAGGGTCATCACAGATGTAACTAGCTAAGAGGAGATCATACAGGAGTAGCCTAATTTGATGACTAGTCCCAGGTGGTTCAGGGGTAAAGAATCTGCCTGCTAATGCAGGAGACACAGGTTCAATTCTTGGGTCAGAAAGATCCCCTGGAGAAGGAAATGTCAACCCACTCCAGTATTCTTGCCTGGGAAATCCAATGGACAGAGGAGCCTGGCAGGCTACAGTCCATAGGATCGCAAAGAGTTGTACACAACTGAGTGACAGAGTAGGCAGCAACATGTAGCATGACCTATGAAAAGGGGAAAGTTGGACACAGATGTGCTCTTAGATCACCATGTGACAATGACAGAAGAGATCAGGATGAGGCTGCTACAAGTCAGGGACCAAAGATCACCAGCAAACCACAAGAAACTAGGAGAGAGGCCTGGCATGGAGTTGTCCTCATAGCCCTGAGAAGGAGCCAACTCTGCCGACAGCTGGATTTGGACTTCTAGCCTCCAGGACTGTGTGGAAATAAATTTGAGTCATATGAGTCCCCCAGTTTGTAGGACTTGTTATGGCAGCCCTAGGAAAGTACTAAGCTAGAGAGAGAACTGAAGGAGTCATCTGAAAGCTACTGCAAACCCCATCAATGGGTCCGGTGGGTGCTTTTGGAGTCAAGGTTGTGGGAGCACTGCCTGAACAGGCTACAGGTGTGGTTCACAGACAGCCCCAGTCCTTCCCTGAGGTTCTTTGGAGACAGTTCTAGGCTAAGACTAATTCACCCTCGCCAGATGCCACAGACCCTCTCTGGTACCTGCCTGTGGGGATGGAAGATGTTAGATTTTAATTAAGCACAATGTTATCGCCACCGCAGGGATACTTTATGACTTTCATGGGCTTTTGGCACTTTGGTTATCTTGAGCTCCTTCCTCCATTAAAAAAAAAAAAGAAAAAATATTTGACAATGTCAGGGACTTCCCTGGCAGTCCAGTGGTTAAGACTTCACTTTCCAATGCAAGGGGTATAGGTTCAATCCATGGTCAAGGAGTTAAGATACCACATGCATCATAGCCAAAAAAATCAAAACATAACACAGAAGCAGTGTTGTAACAAATTCAATAAAGACTTTAAAAAAATATCCATGCCAAAAAATCTTCAAAAAAATATTTGACAACTTCAGTGGTGTAAAGACAAGTATAATCTATGCTGGATCCATCATTCTTTATTCCTTCCAACTATATTCATTTGCTTCATATTTTAAAAGAAATTATAATTGAAACATTTATCTTGGCCTAAAACCATTAGGAGTCCCCAACACTTAGTCCCTGTTGGATAAGTCAGTTCTTCTCCATGGATAAAATGAATGAGCCATTGGGAAATCAAAACCTCCCTTCACTGGGAGATGCTGCTATCAAGAAATGACCTTGGAGAGATCTGTGGACAAGTGTGTTATGTCTAAGCAATTTCTCCATTGTTTGAAAGTTATGCAGTCACTGCCCAGGCTGCATTTCTGTGTCAATAAGTCCACAGTTTGTCTTATACTTTTCCTTTACCTCCAGATGAACCAAAAAATAAATACTCCCAGGTATAGGCAGAGAGCTACGCTACATATTAGCTGCCACCACCTGCAAGTGTGGGACCATAAATCCACACCCCCTCCTCCACCGAGGCAGCCATTGTAGGCTGTCAGAACCATACATAAAACATGCCCTCTGCACGGTTTTATTGGCCTTCCTGATTTACTGTACATACAGTCTCCAAGTTAAACACCAACAGAAGCACCCGAAAATATATTCTCCTGCAGCCCCTGTCTGAAAACCGCATTGCCCAAATAATGTCTGCCCATTCATCATTTCCTTCCTAATACCTGAGTGTCGTTCTGGGAATTCATCCCTACAGCAGAGCTCTGTGAAATCTGTGATCACAGAGAAGGGGAGGCAGATCTCCAGAGTGAAGGCCCAAGCATTTTAAAAGTGAGCGTGTTTCCAAAATGAGACTAAGCAATTGGAACAGTTGGTATCTGACTCCCCTTCAGTGGGGCTTTTACTGACTTCTCTTAATGTAATATCTGAATCTATCTTTCTTTAATGCATACCTCCTAGCAATAGGAGCAGTGATAACAAATTGAATAAATAAACCCATACTAAATAGTTCTTCCTGGAGACCATTAGGGAATGTCTGTGTTTATGCAGAATTCCAATTAGTCTCTGTGGAGGACCCAGGGGCACTGGCTTCTAGGCAGTGGTGATCCACTGGAACATAAGTATCAGGAGGCAGAGAGCAATCCTCAGACACAGGTTATCAGTATGAGAACGGGAGGGCCAGAGTAGAAGTGCTGAGGTGTTGCAGGCTGATCTGGGTTTGAACATCAGCTCTGCAACAACTACATGCTGACACCTTGGAGTACCCAATTCCTTATCTACAAAATGAAGATAATGCCAATGGGGGATAGTGCTGACTTCAAATTCAATTTCCACCCCCTCCTCGATTTTGTTTAGGTAGCTTCCTATCCAGGGCCAGCTTCATGGATGTGACCTGTGCAGTCACACAGGGCCTCATGCTCAGAGGACTCCATGCTTGGTTACATGCTCTGCTATCACCATCTTCACATTCTTAGTAGTTGTATATTTGAATCTGTGACTTGTAAGTAAGGTCTGATGGGACAGTGGGAAGTGGAGCGTGCCTGTGAGCAGAGGAGATGCAGCATTATACGCCACCCTATTCACGGCTTCTGTGATTAAGGGTAATTCTGTCCTCCTTGGTGAATGGTTCAGGCCAGGTGTGCCACTCAAATCAGATCAATGAGAAGATTTCTAGGGGCTTCTGGAAAAGTTATGTCTCCTGCTTCCAGAACTGACTCTCTCTGTTCCATCTTTCTCCAAGAATAAAGATGAAGCCCATGTGCAGAGCAGGGCAACATTAAGAGAATCACATAAAAACAGAGCTAGGTCTTCTGGGCTAAGCAACCCGCATATTGGCTCTCCCTGTGGACTTCCAGGAAGGTGAACCAACCATTCTATTGTTGCTAAATCCAGTTTCAGATGGATTTCCTGTAACTGTATTCTGAAAGCATACCAATAGTTATCTTCTGACTGAGTGGACACATGTGTACAGCAGTGAAAAAGCAGAAGTCACCCCTGGCATTGGACCGGCCAACGAAAACCTCACAGGCCTTAAGGGAGGGGGTGATCTGATGGGTGAAGAGCAGGGAAGAGGCCATCCTGAAAGGGGCACCAGGGTATATCAAAGGGCATGAGGCAAACACAGGGGAACTGAGAGGGACACAGTTCCTCAGTTGTAACAATTCATACAGGGACAGTGGGTACCATGGATTAGCTGCTCTGGATTTTTGAGAGTCCAGGGTTTTCTTGAGGTGCTGCACACTCTGTGCTAGAGAATAGTTCATAAATGCCTGGGTGGTCTGTGCAATCTGTGGTCATGCAATCATGGTAAAATCTTCAGCACTACTTTCCTATCACCTCATTTGGTCAAGCAAAGGCACTTGACCGAAGCATTAATAGCTCAGTTTTGGTATCCAACCATCTGGACTTGAAACCCTACTAATAGTATCTCCTGGACAGGTTATTCTATCATTCTGTATGAAATGAAGGCAGAATGAAGGTATTAGTAGCATCTACCTCTCCCTTTTTTATGAGGATCATGAGGTCATCCAGTGTTTGGCACTTGGCAAGAGTTCCCCGGATGATCATCATTGTTATTAATACTCCTTTAATTGCCCTATGGTCTTCCCTGGTGGCTCAGTGGTAAAGAATCTGCCTGTAATGCAGGAGACATGGGTTCAGTCCCTGGATGGGGAAGATCCCCTGGAGAAGGAAATGGCAACTTACTCTAGTATTGTTGCCTGGGAAATCCCATGGATAGAGGAGCCTGGCAGGCTATAGTCCATGGGGTTGCAAAAGAGTTCAACACGGCTTAGTGACTAAACAACAACAACAATTGCCCTACATGGCTCCTTGCAAGGGATATAACCTTGGGGTCCCACCACCCCACAGCCTCCTCTCCTCTCTCTCATCTTGAAATGTTTGGAGCCTGCCATCAGTGATTGAAAACTCCTCTTCCACCTTCCTGGCACCTTCTACAGTGGCCTCCAAGCTGCAGGATGAATGCCTTCTGGGCACTGGACTCAGTGTGTCTGTTTCTGCCTCCCTGACATTTAGGTTGGAGAAGAATGCTTAAGAGGCTCTTTGGACCAAGTTCAACAACAGCCAGGCAACCTCTCTGGTTATACCTAGTCATCAAAGGAATGTCCTGAGTGACTTGAGTCCTGGCCCACTTCGAATTTATAGAAGAAAAGCTAAAATTTACACAAGAAATATTTATTTGACTGACTTTGCTTGATTTATAAGAATTTCTCAAATGAATAAAACATATTTTCACCATGCTGTAGTTGTTGTTCTGTCGCTAAGTTGTCCGACTCTTTGTGACCCCATGAACTGCAGCACATCAGGCTTCCCTGTCCTTCACTATCTTCTGGAGTTTATTCAAACTCATGTCCATTGAGTCAATGATGCTCTCTAACCATCTCATCCTCTGTCACCCCGTTATCCTCTTGCCCTTAATCTCTCCCAGCATCAGGGTCTTTTCCAATGAGTCAGCTCTTTGCATCAGGTGGCTAAAGTATTGGAGCTTCAGCTTGAGCATCAGTCCTTCCAGTGAATATTCAGCTTTGATTTCCTTTAGGATTGACTGGTTTGATCTCCTTGCAAGAGATTTTCAAGAGTCTTTTCCAGTACCACAACTCAAAAGCATCATTTCTTTGGTGCTCAGTCTTGTCTATGATCCAACTCTCACATCTATCTCTACATGACTACTGGAAAAACCAAAGCTTTGACCATATGGACCTTTGTTGGCAAAGTGATATCTCTGCTTTTTAATACACTGTCTAGGTTTGTCATTGCTTTTCTTCCAAGGAGCAAGCATCTTTTAATTTCTTGGCTGTAGTCACCATCTGCAGTTATTTTGGAGCCCAAGAAAATAAAATCTGTCACTGCTTCTACTTTTTCCCCATCTATTTGCCATGAAGTGATGGGACTGGATGCCATGATCTTGGTTTTTTGAATGTTGAGTTCTAAACCAGCTCTTTCACTCTCCTCTTTCACACTCATCAAGAGGTCCTTTCTGCCTTTTTGTGGAGTGCTGCCCAATTTGGTTATCTGCTTCCCCAGAGCATATCTGGCCACATTTTGTGTTTTTTTTTTCACTTGGTTACAGGAGTCAGATATGACTGTATTAGGTACTGCATATTGTCTTTAGTTTATTCATTTGTTAGATATTTATTTAATACGAATTACATGCCAGGTACAATTTGGTGAACTGCTTTAATAGTATCTGCGTTCTATATATTATGTATGATATAACTGATGATGTTACATATATCACATATATTCTTTTGTATTTTCAAATACTTAGAATAAAACTTCAGAGGAAATATGCAATTTAAACCAAAAACTACCTTTAAAAATATTCCTTCAAAACTTCAGCCAAGGATAGGACAGTTAGAAATTCAGCTGATTTCTGGCCTCTGGATTACTATAATCCTTCTGAGGTCAATGTAGGAATGTAGTTCCACTCAACACATCATTACTACTAATATTTACAGCTTGCTTTCTAAAAGTAAACAAATCAGGCAAAATCAGAAAAATTCAATGCCACCATGTTCCAAACTTTCCATGAATCTTTTTTATCATGACATGGTGATAAAAACAAATAAAAATTCACGGATATGGTTCAATACCAGAAGATGATTTTTAATCTGACATATACGAAGTTTTAAAAATTCTTTTTTAATGAATATGCAGAATTAATCATGCTCTATGTCTGGGCACAAAAATCCTGTATGTTATCAATTATTTGAAACACATGGTACACATAGCCAACAAACACACAGAACCTGCCAATGTTGTTGGTAAGATTATGGGGATGGGGAGAGATTGCTTGCAGCTGTTATGTTAATTAAAGGACAAAATTACTCATCTACCACAGCATCTCTGTCAGGCTACCAGGGCTTTTTCTGCTTGGCTCTGAGTTCACATGGAGTTAGAAAGCTGATGCCTGGTCTCAGGCTCCAGTCAGCTTCCATGTAGAGCAGATCTTGAAGAGGAAGTTCTGGCAGGCTGAATTGCAACTTCTCATCTGGCTAATTCTCCATCACATGTAGGTTTGGATGGGGATGCCTGGGAGTGCCTTCTCCCACATGGATGTGGGTTAGGTTGAGGGTCAGGACCAGGCTGGGCTGGAGTCTGTAGAGGCAGTCCATTAACAAGAGTGAACAGGGCTGAGCAGAGAGGCAGAGTTGGGGAGGAGGGGGCATTTTGAATTCCCTTTGCAGTTGTCTTGCTTTGTTCTGCATAATTTGCTGTAGCATTAACTCTATAAAGGATGCAGCATAGCCACCAATACTGTCAGCTTTGCTTGCAAGATTTAAGTGCAGTTTGGGGTAAGTTTCTCTTTGGTACATTTCTGAGGGCCCAAAATCAGACATGATGTAGAAACCATTTCTGATAACTTCTGAGACATAGATCATAACATAGATTGAACATATGTTACAAAAAATGATGCTTCTCATGCATCCAGTTTTTACTTATGAGAAAGTGACACCTTTGTCACTTTTCTATGGGCTATGTTCCCTAATGGTGGTGACAATCATTCTGTCAACTGATGCAAGTCAAAGATGAAGATGAACACAAGAATAGAAAAAAATTCTAAATGCATTATGTTATTTCCATGATTAAACCATTAATGTGTTTCAAAAGTCTTTGATAAAGTAAATATCCCATTGTTTTCCAAAGTCAGTGAAAATCATATTATCCTTCTTTTTGTTTTTCCTATTCCACTTTCTGGATGTGCTAAAAAGCAATCAAATGCTGGGAAGATAGTTAAACTTAAAGAGGGAAGATTCATCAAGGACCTGTTGTGCTGTGGCCATAGTTCTCTAACCATAGTGCCTCTTGGTCACAAACATTTCCTCCTTCCTGACACTGGAGGGCAATAGAGTTATTTTTCCTTCTAGCCCTGGTGATGGGATGAATTGACAGTCACCTTCTTGTATCCTTCCACTGCTCCCTCCACCATGACTACTCCAAAGGGATACAACAGTTTCTTCTCAAGAGGTACATAGAGGAAGCTCCACTCACCCAGGAATGGATAGAGAGAAAGACAAGCACGGACAACTAAACGATTTCTCTAAAGAGAGCAGTTCAGTTCAGTTCAGTTGCTCAGTCATGTCCAACTCTTTGCGACCCCATGGACTGCAGCATGCCAGGCCTCCCTGTTCATCACCAACTCCCAGAATTTACTCAAACTCATGTCCATTGAGTCAGTGATGCCATCCAACCATCTCACCCTCTGTCGTCCCCTTCTTCTCCTGCCTTCAATCTTTCCTAACATCAGGGTCTTTTCAAATGAGTCAGTTCTTCACATCAGGTGGCCAAAGTATTGGAGTTTTAGCTTCAACATCAGTCCTTCCAATGAACACTCAAGACTGATCTCCTTTAGGATGGACTGGCTGGATCTCCTTGCAGTTGAAGGGACTCTCAAGAGTCTTCTCCAACACCACAGTTCAGAAGCATCAATTCTTTGGCGCTCAGCTTTCTTTATAGTCCAACTCTCACATCCATCCATGACTGGAAAAAACATAGCTTTGACTAGACAGACCTTTGTTGGCAAAACGATGTCTCTGCTTTTTAATATGCTGTCTAGGTTGGTCATAATTTTTCTTCCAAGGAGCAAGCGTTTTTTAATTTCATGGCTGCAGTCACCATCTGCAGTGATTTTGGAGCCCAAGAAAATAAAGTCTGTCACTGTTTCCACTGTTTCCCCATCTATTTGCCATGAAGTGATGGGACCAGATGCCATGATTTCTTTTTCTGAATGTTGAGTTTTAAGCCAGCTTTTTCACTCTCCTCTTTCACTTTCATCAAGAGGCTCTTTGGTTCCTCTGCTTTCTGCCATAAGGGTGGTGTCATCTGCATATCTGAGGTTATTGATATTTCTCCTGGCAATCTTGATTCCAGCTTGTGCTTCATCCAGTCCAGCGTTTCTCATGATGTACTCTGCATATAAGTTAAATAACCAGGGTGACAATATACAGCCTTGACGTACTCCTTTCCTGGTTAGTGAAGATTCCCGATGTGGAAGCAGTCTGTTGTTCCATGTCCAGTTCTAACTGTTGCTTCCTGACCTGCATACAGATTTCTCAAGAGGCAGGTCAGGTGGTCTGGTATTCCCATCTCTTGAAGAATTTTCCACCATTTGTTGTGGTCCACACAGTCAAAGGCTTTGGCATAGTCAATAAAGCAGAAATAGATGTTTTTCTGGAACTCTCTTGCTTTTTTGATAATCCAATGGATGTTGGCAATTTGATCTCTGGTTCTTCTGCCTTTTCTAAATCCAGCTTGGACATCTGGAAGTTCACAGTTAACGGTTTCGTGAACTGAAAGAGTCATCAGAGCTCGGAGTAAAAAAAAGGGTCATGTGGTGGGGCCTATTCTATCAGAAGGGAAAGACCACATTCATGGCCATGGAGGAAACTTTCTTTGAGATAAAATTAGGCTGCTCACTTTAAGAAAATAATTAATGTTCATCTGTTTACCTTAGCTGCAACTCCCTTAGGTGGAAAGTTGGTCTAGGATTGGAGTGCCCCATTGCATCGATGTTTTGGACTCATCGCTGTTTTCCTCCAGAGCTTGCAAAACTCAAGAAGAGGAAGCACCAACAAAGACTGTTGAGATGCCAAGGCATTGACTCAAGCTGCAAGTCAGAGGAAGGTGTTGAAAACCTACTCCTCTTTCAGAGGAGGGGTATAGATTTCTTGGAGAAGAGGATAGGCTACTTGTTGCGGGGGTGGGGGGGTGTCAGGGTTGGAGGAGGTGCTAGAACCAAAGAACAGAGAGGAGTGAGGGACTCTACCTAGAGAAACAAGAGTCATGAGGGTCTCTGTTTAGGTGGTTCTTCTCATTTGTGCCACAAGAAGACAGCTAAGTGAGTTGCCATTGTTGGTTGTGTCTCCTTCCACCAAGGCATCACTACCTCCCAGTTATTACCACCCCAGCCCATTTTTGGATGGAGGCAGTGAAACATATACCAGCATCCTAGAGGTCCCTGGGATAAAACGTCCAGAAAGTAGAGACATGATGATGCAACTTCTTTATTGTTTCTGCAGATTAGTGAAGATTCTTGTAATAGTGACTTATGTGACCAAAAACGTATTCACCTTAACCAGCAAATAATACGGCAACCCAAGATGTTATGAAATTCTTCTTCCTAAATTTCTTTGAAATAAAAATCTTAAAAAAACCATCCAAACTGAAAGGTGAGAAGGCATGTGGAAAACTTGAATCAAGAGCTCACAGTAGAGGACTTCCCTGGTAGTCCAGTGGTTAAGAATCTGACTGTCAGTGCAGGAGACATGGGTTCCATCCCTGGTCTGGGAAGATCCCACATATTGAGGGGCAACTGCCTGTGCACCCCAACTACTGAGTCCACATGCTGCAACTACTAAAGCCCTCAAGCTCTAGAGCCCATGCTCTGCCATAAGAGAAGCCACTGCAATGAGAAGCCCATACACTGCAACTAGAGAAAGCCTGCATGCAGCAGTGAAGACCCAGAACAGCCAAAATTAAATAAATAATGTTTTTTAAAAAAGAGCTCACAGCAGAGAAAGTTCAAAGTAAGATGTAAGAGTGCGATGAGAACACTCAAGCCCAACATGGTAAGGAGGCCAGGATGCTCAAACCTTTTATACTAGAGTCATCGTAAAGATGTAAACAATGATGATGAGAATTCACTGAGTGCTTACAAAGTACCATGCACTGTCCTAAGTGCTTTCCGTGTAATAGCTCATTTAACGAGCAAATGTTTGCTGATCAAGTCCAAACAGAAGAAGAAAATTCCTAATGTTTCCCTCAAAAAGCATACTAAAGTTTAAATGGTCTTCTTCCTTGATACAGTTCATTATTCACTAAGTATTGATAGCATCCTTAGATGACAAGCAAGCAGACACCAGTATGACAAGACCAACTTTACTAGATTTTCCTAATGATGAGTTTCCCATCAGAGGAACCTGGTATTTCAGACTATTACAGAAGTGGGTACCAGTCTTTTTGTTGTAAAGATTCTGGTTGAAATAAGACCTAGTCTTCTGAGCAACATAAATTGAAGCAGCATTAGCTAAATAAGTAAACTATCTTTTAATCAAAACTAACTTAACTACCTTTTTCTGTTTATAATTCATTAATTTTTAAAATGTGTTATTATGCAAAACATACAAGTCATTAATTAAAATCCCTATAATCAAATTAGACTCTGTGAGTCTGGGAAACTTTAAGCTAATGTATAGGGGTTGGCATGGTAATGCAGGAAGTTGTAATTATGTACCTTCCAGGGCAAATACCTAGAAAGGAGAAGACAAACACTTTGTGGGAGATACTAGCACCAAAAATTAAGTTAATCTGTGACTTAAGCCCTCTGTAATTTTGTTTGCCAGCAATTCACCATGTGGGGGGGGGGAATGGATAGTAAGAAGGCATAAAAGATCATATTTCAAAGCTCCCTATAATTGCCAATTTCACTCTATTCCACTCTCTAAAACTGCCATTTCCTATTCTGGGCAGAGTAGGAAGGGGGAAGAGAAGGCAGGGAGATAATGGTGTCATAAAGTGATGAGCTTGAAGGAGGAAGTGGAATCATTACTTCTGAATGGCAGGAAGCAAGTGCTTCCCTCAGGGGAAGGATTCTATCTAATCTGTGGATTAGAACCCAGCCTCTACTCAGGGTTAAGGGCCAATTACCAAGCTAGAACAATGCAGAAGTCACAGGCACCAAACCTACAATCTGTATGTATACCTCCCTGCCCGATCATGGAGGACTGGAATTTATCAGGCACTTAGTTCTTACTATCCTTCAGGGTAGCTAGCTGGTCATATATTGGAGGTCATAGGGCTGACCATCGACTCTCATCCCCCTGCCTTTTGTGAAGCAGGACATAATCAATGAAAACTTTTTAGTCTTTTTGTATAATTCTTCACTTTCTCTCTTGCTTCATTCAAACTCCACTGAATCAGCTTCTCTGAGATAGTCTCTCCCCACCCCCACTACCACATCAGTCCCAATTTCTCTGTTTAAAATGAAAACTGATGGATTATAAAATCTAGTTACTGGACAAATAACTTGCCTGATGTGGACAGGAAATGTAAACAGTAACCACAATAACCCCGAGGACATTACTAATGGCAGGGGATGTAAAGTACTTCGCTTTTAAAACTCCAAAAGGTTAGCAACAGTGGAATCAATTGCATGACTGTAGTCAATAGTGCTGGTCCTGTGTTATGTTATTTGCAGTAGAGGCAACTCCCCACCCCCTGGGGACATTGGGGAAGGGGCTCTTTCCCAAAGTCAGTGACTTTAGAACTAGGACAAGAGTAGGGGCCAAAGAAGTGTTCTCTTCTTAGATGATGCTAAGTGTGATGTGTGTGTCTAGAACACAGTTACAGGTAACATATTGGTGAATAAAGTAAATGGTTTCTTAGTTACCAAGACAATTCCAGTTTTCATTGGAGTTACACTGGAGACAATTTCACTTATTAGGAGCTGATTCACAAGAAGAATTCATTCACATCTTAGCTTTGTACTGGGACGTTGTTTATGAAACAACTAGTGGGGACTGGAGAGGGACCTCACTGCTGAGTTAGCTGGCCACACTTGAGTCCAGGGGTTTGGGACAGTCTACTTATCAACACAAACCAGCCGCTACGTGCTAATAAACCACGGTGGTAATGAAAAGCTATGCTGTTGTAAAGTGGCATTTGTCAGCTGCTATAATGTGGCATGAAAAGGACACCCAGGCTTCTTTGCTTGTAATGGACCCCTTTCCATCCTTGTTTCCACAGAACTACCTCTAGTCTCCTCTCGACCGCATTCACCAGAGGAAAACACTTGACTGAAATTAGCCTGATAATGTGTGATGGCTACACAACTTTGTGAATGTGCTTAATGCCACTAAATTTCACACTTAAAAATGGCTTTATATAGTAGTAAAGAACTAGTCTGCCAATGCAGGAGACATAAGAGACGCTGGTTCGATCCCTGGGTTGGAAAGATCCTCTAGAGGAGGGCATGGCAACCCACTCCAGTATTTTTGTCTAGAGAATCTCATGGACAGAGGAGCCTGGTGGGTCACAAAGAGTCAGACACAACTAAAGCAACTTAGCACGCATGCATGCATACATAAATATAATGTGTATATATATATATATAAACATAGATATATTGCATCTTTATCCATGCATCTGTTGATAGACACTTCTGTTACTTCCATGTCTTGGCTACTGTGAATAGTGCTGCAGTGACTGTGGAAATGCCGATATCTCTTCTAGATCCTGACTTCAATTGTTTCAGATATATGCCAAGAAATGAAATTGCTGGGTCATATAATAGCTCTATTTTAAATTTTTTAGGAATTTTCATACTGTTTTTCACAGTGGCTACATCAATTTACATTCCCAACAATAGTGCATAAGGATTTCCTTTTCTCCACATTCTCATTAACACTTGGTATTATTGTCTTTTTGATAACAGCCATTCTAACAGGTGTAAGGTGATATCTCATTGTGGTTTTGATTTGCATTTCTCTATCATTAATGATGTTGAGCATCTTTTTTATGTGTCTATTGGCTATCTGTAAGTCTTCTTGGGAAAAACTTTATTCAGGTCCTCAGCCCATTTTCAAATTAGATTGTTTGGGTTTTGACTTTTGAGTTGTATGCATTCTCTCTGTATTTTGGATATTAACCCCTTATCAGATATATGATTTTCAAATAAATTCTCCACTTCTGTAAGTTGCCTTTTCATTTTGTTGATGGTTTCAGTGAGAATTTTAGCTAAATCTATAGCCACAAGTCTTCTTCCATTGTCACAAAACCATTCCATCCTGCCAATTTTCAGTCAAGCAGGGACTCAGATGATTAAGGAATAGTTTTCCTATTCTGTCACAAAGCACAGATTCCCTGGAAGACCGGTAGGATTGATTTCATGTGCTCTGGGTTTTTGTTAGCTGCCTCGAAGGTTGCATTTGTGCACGTGTGTTCAGTTGTGTCTGACTCTTTGCGATCCTATGGGCTGCAGCCTGCCAGGCTCCTCTGTCCATGGGATTTCCTAAGCAAGAATACTGGAGTGGGTTGCCACTTCCTTCTCCAGAGGATCTTCCTGACCCAGGGATCAAACCCAGGTCTCCTGCATTGCAGATGATCTCCTGCATTACAGGGAGATTCTTAACTAACTGAGCCACCAGGGAATATAAAACAGAAAACATGGAAATTAGGAATGTGAATGACTTAGAGGTGAGCCTGTTACTCTCTGAGAAGTTTAAAAACATGTACCAAGGTAGAAATAATCATGTCTGTGTGTAACTGGGGTGGTGGTTTTCTTTCCAAAAGGGATTCTGAGCATCAGGGTGTTATAACTGGTTTCCTTGCTTTATTTTCTCTCTACCTGATTTTTCTACTGAAGAAATTCTGTGGGCTATCACAGAGAAAGAGGGAAAACGCAATACCACTGTGGAACAGGTTGTTGAGCCAAAGGAGAGGACTAGCATTTAGGAAGATACAGTGATGCCTGACCAAAGTAAAACAAATTTTACCGACAAGCCAGTTAGATTCTGATAAGAGTTGAAACTGTCTTCTGTCACAATGTCACATTTTAGTTTTCAATGACAATTTTATGGGCTTTTCAGAAATTAAAATAACAGTAAAAATATCAATAATTACATGAATGCCAAAATAGATGTGTTGGGCTTGTTTGATATTCTTGTAATAGTTTAAGTCCTTTGGGTAATCAGATTAAATCACATGAAAAGTAACTCCAGAGCTAAACGCTAGTGTCATTGCAGGAAAGAGACCAGCATGAGCACACAAATTAATTACTGAGTAAACCAGAGAGAAAGGAGTTAAGGCTTTGATCCAAGACTTAAGATTTTCAAATCATCTCCTAGTTCAATTAAAGAACTATCTCCCGAAGGGAATCACTGGAAACCAGGGTAGACCTTGTGCTCCTTTCGTTACCACTAAGTGTCCCAGAGAAGAAAACATGCTCTTGAAGTTGCTGACCTGCCAAGTGAGAAAAAGTGCCCTGTGGGGAGGGCACGGGGAAACTGACACTCACTGTGAAGGAGTTTGCCGTTTTCTCCCCTTCATGACCTTGGGCAAATGACTTCAGCACCTTTGAGCAGGGCACTGCCTTTCCGACGCTGTGAAAATGGCTGTTATGTCTATGGATCATGCAGAGGTGCCACGAGGCTTAATTTATTAGTTAATGTTTGTGTTACACTCTGCAGCTCTTAGATGAAAGGTGTTATAGAAATGCAAAGCAGCAATATATTATCTAAACATCTGCCTCCTCAAATAGCTCTCTAGAAAGTCTTCATTGCTTCAGCAAAAATGATTCCTCCCAAAATGGATAATTCTGTCCAGGTCTTTCTTGGTCTATAAATTGTTTCCTCCTCCTTTCAGTACACAGCGTCTCTGTGCAGGATACACTCTGGTGGCTGCACTTTCCATCCTGTCCTTGGAATGTTCACTGCCGATGCTGCTTCCCTGTGTGTGTGTGTGCCCTGCAGTTTCTCACAGGTCCAGCTTTTCCTCACCACGTCTGCCCTCTTCATTCTTTACTCCAAAGAGCCTTTATAATTAGGCTTCTCTTTTGATGCTTAATTTTACACATGGGCATGTGACCTCTAACCCAAGGGCTTGGTGTTTGAAAATTTGGCAGTAAAATCAAGAAAAACTACTTAAAAACTTCTCAAAAATAAAAGAAAATACAAAAAAAGATTGGTCCAAGTTTGAACATGTTTTGGTGAGATTAACGGCTGAATTGTGAAAGATTACATTGGAGATTATTTCTGCTAAAATTAATTCTGTCCATAATTTTAAAACTCTGCCAAGTATCCTACAGCAAATGGATATTTATTTCCATAGAATTCCATAGTTTTATACATATATATATACTTAGATTTTGCTGTTGTTGTTTAGTCACTAAGTCATGTCTGACTCTTTTGCAACCCCATAGACTGCAGCCCACCAGGCACCTCTGTCCATGGGATTTCTGAGGCAAGAACACTGGAATGGGTTGCCATTCCCAGGGGATCTTACCAGACCCAGGGATTGAACCCACCTCTCCTTCTTGGAAGTCAGATTCTTTACCACTGAGCCACCTGGGAAGCCCATACTTATATTTAGGTAACTTCTTTTCAATTGCAGCTAGAGAGATAAATGAGTAATAAGTTATATCAACCTACTATATTCAAAGGTTTTCCTCTTCCCATATTTTTACTTCAATTTTGAGAGTATTTTTTTCTTCTTCGCATGCTATTGTTCGTGCTTATGGGAATGTCCTAAAATGTCCCTGGGATTTGTTTTAATCAGGTATAAAAAGATGACAGACATAGGGACAATTGACTTTGAAAGAAGAGTTTATTACAGTTTCCAAGAGGAAAGGGAATGCTGTGCCATGCAGGACCACCAGGGGAAGCACCCAAGTCATTTGGGAAGCAGAAGTAACGGAAAAGCATGGTCTGGGCCTCTATTGTGGTCTCTGCAGGAAGGGATGGGCGAGGCAGGGTTGGCAAGGTTAAGCGGGCTTGAGGATGCTCTTTAGTTGTCCATTCCCAGGCCCCAGCGTGATATGAGGCAGGGAAAATATTGGCTTGCTGTGTGAGCATTTGATAAAGGAGGTGGTTGGGGACGTGCACTTTGGATTGGTTGATTTGTATATGAAAGTTGTGCTCACAGACAAGGTGTTTGTTATCTCAAAGAATTAGCTAGCTCTGGGAGGGTGGTCTCTCCTCAGGTTCACAAGGCCCCCAAGGTGTCACAACATCATAAAATATAGACAATGAAAAACATGGTAACACGGGGGGATCTTCTCTGAAATATTCCAAGAAAATCTTCAAAATAAATAAGAGTTTGGCCACACAGATCTCTCAGTTTTTACTTAGTGATAAAATACATGCATTATAAGGAAGAAACTTTGTGAAAATAATCATGAAAATAGCTATCACTGATGAAAGCTTACTATGTCTAGCAATTAGTGAGATACTACATACACTGTCTTTTGAAATATTCAACTAAGAAATGCTAAAATGAGGAAGAAAAGATTAAGTTACCTTCCTGTTCTTATTTATTTCTTGTGTTGTAGTGAAGTATCTCAGCACGAGGCTTGTGAGAGGCTTCTCCAGGGGGGCTTTGAAAGAGGTAAATCAGCATTTTCTTCCTTCTTAACACAGATTGAGTCAGCCTCTCAACACTCATCTGTGGTGTTATAAAGCTGCTCACTTAAGTGCCTAACCTGCCATGTTGGTCATTTGAATTAATTCTAGCATTGTCTGGGAGCTCAGTTCTGACACATGGCTCTAACTGAAAATCTCTCCATCTATAATGTCCTCGGTTTGTGGATAAGTGTTCTTAGAGTGGCATCATAGAGGCAGTTATCACCTGGTGTATGGGCCACTATTCTCCAGACCATACCCATGAGTGGTATTGTTTTGTCTAAGCAAGGATGCAACCTTGGAATCTCTCAACATAGCATTCTAGGAATTCATAACCTATTTTCCTAGGTTACATGAGATACAAGGCATATTTAATGTATTTGCCATTTCTATATGAAAGAATGAAGATCTTGTCTCTATCTATGGTTACAATTAAATTTTAGAATTGTTGATTGAAAGATAATCAATAAATTATTTATTGATTTAAAAGTTAAAGATGTAATTTGATTTTTATATATTTATAATGGATCTTTATCTTAGGAAATGCGCAATGTCGGCTCCTGTTAACTTAGCCCATTTCCCAGGTGGCTTTAGGTGGCATCTATTACTTGGCTCTGATATCAGGACAACTCTCTCCCACAGGGAATTGATTCTGTAGGTGTAGTAAGTTTTGTCTGGCACTGCGGCAGCCAGTCTTACCCAGTCTTGTTCTTCAACCTCAACCTCCCTATGCTTCTCCCCTAGCTTTATAGGGGAAGGCACTTGATTCTGGCTGGATACCACCATCCCGAGATCCATAGTGACTGGTTGTAGCTGAACCAATCACAGTCCTTCCCGATTCTGATGCTTTAGCATCAGGGGAGACTGTCTGCTGGAGTTGATAGACCAGGAGGGTATAAGTAAGGGGCTGGTGGTGGTCAACTTCCCATCATGTGGAAGATACCTTGTAAGCTCAGCCTAGAGGTGGAGAGAGACAGAGACCTTGAATCTAGCTGTTTCTGAGGTTGCAGTTGGGATGCCAGGTATACTGTTTAAACTTCCAAGGTAAGAGCCAATAAATTAATTTTTTTCCCCTTAGGCTAGTTTAAGTTGAACTTGCAACCAACAGAGCTCTAATTAATACAAAAAATGTTTTTAAAATGTCAAAGAGATATTTTTACTTGATAGTGCTATTTTCTAGTGTTCCAACTGTTGAACAGTTGTTTAATAGTGAAGAGATATACCCTTATGGCAGAAAGTGAAGAAGAACTAAAGAGCCTCTTGATAAAAGTGAAAGAGGAGAGTGAAAAAGTTGGCTTAAAGCTCAACATTCAGAAAACTAAGATCATGGCATCTGGTCCCATCACTTCTTGGCGAATAGATGGGGAAACAGTGGCTGACTTTATTTTTGGGGGCTCCAAAATCACTGCAGATGGTGATTGCAGCCATGAAATTAAAAGACGCTTACCTCTTGGAAGGAAGCTTATGACCAACCTAGACAGCATATTAAAAAGCAGAGACGTTACTTTGCCAACAAAGGTCCGTCTAGTCAAGGCTATGGTTTTTCCAGTGGTCATGTATGGATGTGAGAGTTGGACTATAAAGAAAGCTGAGCATTGAAGAATTGATGCTTTTGAACTGTGGTGTTGGAGAAGACTCTTGAGAGTCCCTTCAACTGCAAGGAGATCCAGCCAGTCCATCCTAAAGGAGATCAGTCTTGAGTGTTCATCGGAAGGACTGATGTTGAAGCTGAAACTCCAATACTTTGGCCACCTGATGCGAAGAGCTGACTCGTTGGAAAAGACCCTGATGCTGGGTAAGATTGAAGGCAGGAGGAGAAGGGGACAACAGAGGATGAGATGGTTGGATGGCATCACAAACTCTATGGACATGGGTTTGGGTAGACTCTGGGAGTTGGTGATGGACAGGCAGGCCTGGCTTGCTGCTGTTCATGGGGTCGCAAGGAGTTGGACACAACTGAGTGACTGAACTGAACTGAACTGAAGAGATAACTTTTACTGAGCTTACTGTGTGTGAGATGTGCACTTTCCACTTAGTGAATCATTTAATTCTCATAAAATCATTTGAGGTGGGTATTGCTAGCATTATTACACAGAGACAGAAACTGGGACACTGAATAGTCAAGAAACCTGTTGAAAATTACTGAGCCTAGAAGTGGAAGAGCTGAGATTTGAACCAGGCAGACTGGCTCTAGTCTGTTTTTTAGCCACTGCACTGACTTAGAGCCTGGATCTGTCCTCTCAGTGGGAAAGTTTTTCGTAACAGAAGAGAACAAGGCACAGTTCTTACCTCCTTTCTATGTCTCATATGCTTCCCTGGCCCCTGAGTGCTGCTCTAACCTTCAAAGGTGAACAAGAAACCCTAATTACCCTTTATATGAGAATCTGAAAATCACTGCCCTTTAGACTTGAAAAGAACATTTCAGAAGAAATGCTACCCATGAGCTTCAGTCTAAATCGACACAATACTTCTCCTTAAAAATGCCCATCTTATCATAAGTATATAAATCTATTGAAAGATGGTATTAAACCAATGATGGATTAAACTCAAAATATACAGGTGAACCACAGTATACAATATAGGATAAATATTATCTAAGAAAGCCAAATATTATGAGATGAGAAAAGATAACCCTTCTGCTCAGAGATTGGAATCAAAAGCAGGAAAATCTGCTGTGCTTCAGTGGGTAAAGTCACAAAGTTTTCATTTTCTTTGTTAAGTAGGGAAGATTCTCCTTGAAGCTCAAATTCTCGCTGCCCTCTGTCCCAGTCCCCGGAAGAATTGTCAAATCCCTCTTTTGACTCTTAGTTAGTTGATTACCTGCTGAAATCCTGCAATTGCCACAGCTGTTGCTATTTTAGCTCCTTGAATTTATGAGCACCAGTGAGTCTCCCTCGCATCTGCTTTGGCTGTTGCTTTTGAAATGAGCAATAGCATGGGGGGTTATGGAGGATGCAGCCCAAACAGTTCTGTGGGGCTCAAGGCAGCTAAGAAAAGGAGCAAATCTTTATTTGGTGATTGGAACAGTAGCAACATTAAATGTGTCTGTCTTTTTCTGAGGAATGCCAAGTATTTAATATTTTAAAAAAGAGAGTCCTGACTCATCACCCAAAAGCACAAGGACACATGCTAAAAATAGTGGCATGACTCTGCAGAGGGGTGACAGTGGGATTTGCTTTTCAAATAGAGGGGTAATCTTTGGAGAGAGGACAATTACCTTCTCTCTAAAGGACCCTGTCAGCTCAGGAAGCTCTTCCTTTCAGGTGATTGCTAGCTGAATAGAGGAGCTGAGGGCAGGGAGGGAGGGGGATGTGGATTTGGAGGGAGGTGGTACCATTTCTGTAAGCATTTCTCCTCACTTTTCTTAATGGAAATCAGCATCCACTCTGGTGTCCTTAAGGTCTAGATCCAACTGACTTTAGTTAAAGAACAAGCCCATCGACATCTTTACAAGTCCTCAATTGGATTTGGGCTTTGGTTCGGGGAAAGCTATTCTCCACGGACAGAGAAGCCTGGTGGGCCATGGATTACAAAGAGTCAGACAGGACTGAGCAATTGAGCGTGCACACACACACATACACACACACACACATACACACACACACACACACACTCTCTCTCTCTCTCTCTCTCTCTCCATGTCTGCCTGGTTTTGTCTAACCTTGTGCTGCCACAGGCTTAGAGGAAGGCCAATTGCTGAGAAGGTTCACTAAGTACAATAAGGTGGCTTCTGCAGAGCCAGATGTTTGGGATCTTGACATGGCCCACAGCTGGGCTCACTGGCTCTTTATGCAGAAGTAACCAGCTGAAGCACCTAGAGTGAAACTGCATCTCTCCTGCTCTGAGCATCAAAGACCAGACCATCTCTCTGTTTCTACGCATAATGGCTCCTTTGGAAGACAGGGAGAGGATGGTTCTCTCCACCAAATGAATTCTGGTCAACTTCAGGTGAGTCGACACACTCCATTAAAATGAAGCTGATTTAACAAATCATTGCTGAATGGCATATTTAAAGTAGAATCATCAAAAGTTATGTGTTAACATTTTTGTAAGAAACGGTAAAAGGAGAAAAAAATGCTTTATTTGGGTTGTGTTGGTCAAATCCTGAGGAGCACTAACTTTCTGAGCAGAGAAGAACTTTCAGAGCCCTGAAACAGAAACTGGATACACAAAAGCTACATGGCTGACCTCGGCTCCTGCCCTGTAGTTTCACATACAGGTGTGGAACTTCCCCTATGTAAGCTGCTGTGCTCTCACTGAGGATGACTAGAAATGCCCCATAAAATATAATTGATTTAAAATTTGTCTTAAAATACCTAATAGGGCTACTGATGCCCATGCATCACAACTAGATGGGTCTGTATTTTGGTGGGGCTTCCCTTGGAGAAGGGAATGGCAACCCACTCCAGTATTCTTGCCTGGAGAATCCCATGGACAGAGGAGCCTGGCGGGCTACAGTCCATAGAGTCGCAAACAGTTGGACACAGCTGAGCTCTCTCTCTCTCCCTGGTGGCTCAGTGTTAGAAGAATCCGCCTGCCAATGCAAGAGATGCGGATCAGATCCCTGGGTTGGAAAGATCCCCTAGAGAAGGGAATAGGCAACCCATTTCAGTATTCCTGCCTGGAAAATCCCATAGACAGTGGTGCCTGGCAGGCTACAGTTTATGGAGAACAGAAGAGTCAGACGTGACCTAGCAACTAAGCAACAATAACATTTTGAGGAGGGTAGAATCACAGATAGGAGAGCTGTTGATTGGCAGCTTCTGTTAATCTGGGACTTCTCAGATTTTGGATATATAGTGAAAGCCTGAGAATCTGATCTTTGGACAGAGAACTGCTACTGGACATGGAGAAAACAACTAAGCTCTTAACAGCCTTGCAGGGTCAGAAAGAATGTTAACAGAGGGTAGGAAGTAGCTGTGAGCATAAGCATGCTATGGGCACCTTTGATTGTGTTTCATAGAAGGAATGGAGAATAGTGGTCAATCCTGTAAGAAGGTTAGATAAGAGCTTTTTAAGAAAGAGTTGTTCAGGATAAGGAACAGCTTTTGTTAGCTAAAGGGCGAGTATTCCAGAGAACCAAAATAAGTGATACTTCAACAATTAGACAAGTTAAACTTGTGAAACCGTGGCTGATCATTAGTTAAATCCATTTCACCTGACTTCACTAATCAAGGTTTTAAGACTTGGATGTCTTTCAAGCTGCTTGTAGCCTCAACAATAAGATAGTTGCACGAGTTTTCCAGGAACCTGGCCTCAGCTGTATCTAGTTTGGATTCAGCTGGTTAAGACTGGATAGGACCACCAACCCTCCAACTGGACATGCGTGAGTTTCCACTTGGTGACCTTTTGACTTCAGAGGGCCGAAAAACTCCACCCCCAGATCATGCCAAGTGCCTCCACGTTTGAAGCTACATAGGCTTGTAGTTAATTACGCCTGCGCAGAACCACAATTACAATCCGTCTCCCAACCACCTTTCCCCGCACCACTCACGCCCTCGATAGCCCCTCTCACCGCTCATGCTCACAGGGCTCAGAACACTCTGCTGCTCTTTCCCCCAAATTCTCAGACCCCTGGCCTTCAGGAAGGTGGGCCAGAAGCTTGTTCTGTCTTCATGCTTGGCTGCCTTGCAAATTAAAACCTTCTTTTTGCTGCAAATCTCAGCTTCTTGGCATTTTGATTTCGGGCATCGGGCAGAACGAATCCGGTCCAGTCACACTACCTTCAGGTATTGATTAAACTTTTTCCCCAAAGAATGAAAATGAAATATATATATGTATCACCAGTACATGTACTATAATGTATACATGTAATATATCCATAGTAACATAGGATAGTTACATAGGATACATGTAATATATCCATAGTCATAATTTCTTTTAATTAATGTATTTAACATAAATGATATTTCTGCTATGCTCAAAACAGGCTTTCTGAAGTTTAAAGTTCTCCTCTACTGTCCTCATTCACGAGTTTAGGAGGAAAAGAAACAGCTTGATAGGCAAAATCTGATCCTGTTTGGATTATTGGAAGCTCCAAATTAATGCATTGCAAGTTGTACTGTACTATGTGGCACATTAGGCCACTTTCAGACTCAGATTCATGAAGAATAGAGTTAATAATGTACGTATGATATGCACAGAATGCCACCAATATTCTCATGAATATAGGAGTGGAATTCTTTTAAATTCAGACCTGTGACAAGAATGCAGCTCAGGCCTATCCACTTGGTGTCTGCCTACACTTAGATATTGTGCTAGGCTGTTTCGTTGTTAAGTCATGGCTGACTCTTTGTGACCTCATGGACTGTAGCCCACCAGGCTCTTCTGTTCATGGGATTTTCCAGGCAAGAATACTGAAGTCGGTTGCCATTTCCTTCTTCAGGAGATCTTCCCAACCCAGGGACTGAACCCATGTCTCCTTCATTGGCAGGAGGATTCCTTACCACTGAGCCACCTGGGAAGCCCCATCGTGCAAGGTACCATACTATAAATGATTTTGTATTACTCTAAAAGGTGATTTTTGTCTGACATGAATATTTATAAGAATAGATATCGTTGTTAGTGATTTAACTTTGAAAAGATTTTCTATTTCTGTTTCAAGCTCCTGCTTTGTATTGACTAGTATTGAGATTGAAGGTGTGTTGTGATCCCAACTCACATTCCTGCATTGGCAGGCGGATTCTTTAATTAGAGAAATGCAAATCAATGAGCTATCACCTCACACTGGTCAGAATGGCCAACATTAAAAAGTCTCCAATACCAAATGCTGAAAAGGGTGTGGAGAAAAAGGAACTCTCCTACATGGTTGGTGGGAATATAAACTGGTGCAGCCACTATGGAAAACATGGAGGTTTCCTACACTAAAAGAGTTATCATATGCTCCCCCAATCCCATTCCTGGGCATATATTTAAGAAAAGAAACTCCATTTTGAAAGTATCCTGATGTTCATAGCAGCAGTATGTACAATAGCCAAGACACAGGAGTAACCTAAATGCCCATCAACAGATGAATGGATAAAAAAGATGTGGTATATATACACGATGGAGTACTACTTAGTCATAAAAATTTGGTAGGGTAAGTAGAACTTCCTTCTGTTTCAAATTTCAGAATTTCCTTCTATTTTAAGGCTGAATAATATTTCATTGTATGTATATACCACATTTTCTTTAACCAGTCATCTGTCAACAGACATTTGGGTTGTCTCCTCACTTAGCTATTGTGAATAGTGCTGCAGTGAAGATGAGAGGGCTAACATCTCTTCAAGATCCTGATTTCAATTCTTTGGATATATATTGAGAAGTGGGATTGCTGAATAATAAAGAAGTTCTATTTTTAACTTTTTTGAGCAAATTTCATGCCGCTTTCTATGGAGGCTATACCATTTTGCATTCCCACTAACAGTGTGCAGGGCTCCTATTTCTACACATCCATGCTAACACTTGTCTTTGTTGTTGTTTTTTAAAGCCATTCTAACAAGTGTGAGGTGATATCTCATTGTGGTTTTTATTTGAATTTCCCTGATGATAAGTGATGAAGAGCATTTTTTTCATACACTTGTTGGTCATCTGTGTATCTTCTTTGGAGACGTATCTATTTAAGGCTTCATTCCATTTAAAAAAAATTGGGTTATTAGGTTTTTTGTTTGTTGAGTTGTATGAGTTACTTATATACTTTGGAGATTAACACCTCATCAGATATATGGTTTACAGATATTTTCTGTTACTCCATACGTTGCCTTTTCCCGCTGTTAATAGTTTCTTTTGCTATGCAAAAGCTTTTTAGTTTGATGTAGTCTCACTTGTTTATTTTTGTTTTTGTTCCATGTGTCTGTCATATCCATGAAATCATTACCAATACCAATGTCATAAAGATTTTCCCCTATGTGTTCTTCTAGGACTATTACATTTTCAGGTTCTTGTCTTTAACTCATTTAGAATTGATATTATGGATGGTGTAAAATACAGATCCAACTTTATTCTGTACTATGTGGATATCCCCTTTTCCCAATACCAAATAGTTGAAGAGACTATTATTTCCCTATTGTGTATTCTTGGCACTCTTGTTGAAATTGGTTGATCATACAAGCACAGATTTATTTGTGGGCTCTCTATTCTGTTCCATTTGGTCTATATGTCTGTTTATGCCAGTACCACACTTTCTAAAAATTGCATTATTGTTGAATGTGCTCTATTGTTTTGATTACTGTATCTTTGTAATATGTCTTGAAATCAAAGTGTGATACCTCCCAGTTTTGTTCTTTTTAGAATTGATTTGGATATTTGTGATTCTTTGTGGTTTCAAATGAATTGTAGAATTGCTTTTTCTATTCTGTTAAAAAAAATCTTTGGAATTTTGATAGGGATTGTGTTGAATCTGTCTATTGCTTTGGATAGAATGAACATTTTAACAATATTAAGTCTTCCAATTGATGAAAATGGGAAGTTTTTCCATTTGTTTATTTCTAAATTTCTGTCATCAGTATTTTAATTTTCAGTATGTAAATATTTCACCTCAGTTTATCTCTAACTATTTTCTTTGTTTTGGTGCTACTGTGAATGGCATTGTTTTCCTAATTTCCTTTTCAGATAATTCACTGTTAGTGTATAGAAGTGCAACTGATTTTTGTATGTTGACTTTTGTATCCTGCATATTTACTGAATTCATTTATTATAATTATTTTCAATGGAATCTTGGTGTTTTCTATATATAAGACCACATTGTCTATAAACAGGGATGATTTTACTTCTTTGTTTCCAATTTGGATGCTTTTTATTTCTTGTCTAATTACTCTGGGTGGAACTTCCAGTACCATGTTAAATAGAAATTGTGGGTGGACACCCTTGACTTGTTCTGACTGTTAGAGGAAACTTGTAGTTATACACCACGGAATGTTAGCTGTGTGCTTTTCATATACAGCCTTTATAATGTTGAGGTATTTACCTTCCATTCCTAATTTATTGAGAGTTTTTATTGTGAATGAATGTTAAATTTGGTCACATCAGTTTTTTTGCATCTTTTGAGACAATCATGCAATTTAAAATTTTTTCATTGAAGTATAATTTACAATGTTGTCTTTCAAATAAGGGTACAGCAAAGTGATTCTGTTATATATGACATATATACACATATATACTTTTTCAGATTCTTTTAGATTATAAGTTATTACAAGATATTGAATTCCCTCTGCTATATAGTAGGCCCTTGTGGTTTACCTATTTTATTATAGTAGAATGTGTATGTTAATCTTAAACTCCTAATTTATCTACCCCTCATTCACTTGGGTAACCATAAGTTTGCTTTCTGTGTTTGTGAGTCCATTTCTATTTTGTAAGTTGATTTGTATTATTTTTTAGATTCCACATATAAGTGATATCATGTATTTGTCTTTCTCTCTTACTTCACTTAATATGGCAATCTCTAGGTCTATTCATGTTGCTGCAAATAGCATGATTTCATACTTTCTTATGGTTGGTTGTATTGTGTATATATATATATATCACATCTTTATTCACTCGTCTGTCAATGGACATTTAGGTTACTTCTATGTCTTTACTATTGCAAATAGTCCTGCTATGAACATTGGGCTGCATGTATCTTTTTGAACTATAGTTTTGTATATATGCCTAAGAGTGGGATTGTTGGACTATATGAAAACTCTACTTTTATTTTTTTAAGGTGCCTCCATACTGTTTTCCATAGTGGCTGTATCAATTTACATTCCTACCAACAGTATAGGAGGGTTCCTTTTTCTTCGCACCCTCTCCAGCATTTATTGTTTGTAGATTTTTAAATGATTGCCATTCTGAGGTGAAACCTCATTGTAGTATTGATTTTCATTTCTCTAGTCATGTTTGTTTGTTTTGATATTAAAGCTGTGTGAGCTGTTTGTATATTTGGAACATTAATCACATGTTGGTAGCATTGTTTGCAATTATTTTCACCCACCATGTCTTTTCATTTTGTTTATGATTTCTTTTGCTGTGCCAAAACTTTTGAGCTTAGTGAAGTCCCATTTGTTTTTTTGTTGTTTTTTTTTTTAAAATTTCCATTATTCTAGGAACAGATCCAAAAAGAAGTATTGCTACAATTTATGTCAAAAGGTTTTCTGCCTGTTTTCTTCTAGGAGTTTTATAGTATCCCATCTTATTTTTAGGTCTTTAATCCATTTTGAGGTTGTTTGTGTGTATGTGTGTTGTTAGAGAATGTTTTTATTTCCTTCTTTACATTAGCTGTCCAGTTTTCTCAGCACCACTTATTGAAGAAACTGTCTTTTCTCCACTGTATATTCTTAACTCCTTGTCATAGATTAATTGACCGTAAGTGGGTGAGTTTATCTCTGGGTTTTCCATCCTATTCCATTGATCTATTTGTGTACTTTTGTGCCAGTACCATACTGTTTTGATTACTCTATTTGTAGTATGATCCAAAGTCAGGGAGCATGACTCCACCAGCTTCAATCATCTTTCTCAAGATTGTTTCACTTGTTCATGGTTTTTTTGTGTGTTTCAATACAAATATTAAAAATTTTGTGCTACTTCTGTGAAAAATGCCATTGGTAATCTGATAGGGATTGCACTGAATCTGTAGTTTGCTTTGGGTAGTGTGATCATTTTAACAATATTGATTCTTCTAGTCCAAGTATGTGGTATATCATTCCATCTATTTGTGTTATCTTCCATTTCTTTCACTAGTGTCTTGCAATTTTTGGAGTATAGGTCTTTTGCCACCTTAGGTATGTTCATTGGTAGGTATTTTATTATTGTTGATGATGGTTAATGGGATTGTTCCTTGACTTTATCTTTCTAATCTTTCATTGTTAGTATATAGAAATACAACAGATATCTGTGTTCTAATTTTATATCCAACAACTTGGCCAAATTAATCAATGAGCTCTAGTAGTTTTCTGGTAGCAGCTTTAGGATTTTCTATGTAGAGCATCATGTCATCAACAATGACAGTTTTACTACTTTCCAATTTGAATTTCCTCTTTTTCTTCTCTGATTACCATGGCTAGGACTGCCAAAACTATGTTGAATAGAAGTGGCCAAAGTAGACATCCCTGTCCTCTTCCTGATCTTAGAGGAAATGCTTTCAGCTTTTCACTGTTGAGTGTGATGTTAGTTTTTGTTTATTATATATCACCTTTATTATGTTCCTTCTATATGTTTATTCATATGTTTATTATGTTCATATGTTTATTATGTTCCTTCTATGCTCACTCTCTGAAGGGTTTTTAGCAAATATGGTGTTGAATTTTACCAGAATATTTTTCTATATCTTCTGTGATAATCATAAAGCTTTTTTATTCTTCAGTTTGTTGATGTGATACATCACACTGACTGACTTGAAAATATTGAAAAATCCTTGCATCTCTGGGATAAATTCCACTTGATCATAGTCAATGATCCTTTTAATTTATTGTTGGAGTAGATTTACTAGTGTTCTGGATTTTTGCATCTATATTCATGAATGATATTGGCCTGTAATTTTCTTTTTGTGTGTGTGATATCTTTGGTTCTGTATCAGGGTGATGGTGGCCTCAGAGAATGTGTTCAGAAGTGTTTTTTCCTCTGCAATTTTTCAGAATAGTTTTAGAAGGATAGGTATTAGCTCTTAATTGTTTGGTAGAATTCAGCAGTGAAGACATCTGTTCCTGGATTTTTGCTTGTTGGAAGTTTTTAAATTACTGACTCGTTTTATGCACTGGTAATTGGTCTGTTCATTTTTTCTATTTCTTCCTGGTTGAGTCTTGGGAGATTGTACATTTCTAAGAATATGTCAGTTTCTTCTAAGTTGTCCATTTTGTTGGCCTATAGCTGCTTGTAGTAGTCTCTTATGATCCTTTTTATTTCTGTGGTGTTGGTTGTAGCTTCTCCTTTTTCACTTCTAATTGTATTGACTTGGGGCCCTCTCCCTTTTTTCTTTTTGATGAGTCTGGCTAAAGGTGTATCAATTTTGTTTATCTTTTCAAAGGACTAGTTTTTAGTTTTATTGATATTTTCTATTGTTTTCTTTGTCTCTATTTAATTTAATTCTGCTCTGATCTTTATGATTATAGTGGTTTTGTCACTACATCCTGTCTGGCACTTGCGACCCCATGGACTGTAGCCTGCCAGGCTCCTCTGTCCATATGATTCTCCAGGCAGGAATACTGGAGTGGGTTGCCATCTCCTTCTCCAGGGGATCTTCCCAACCCAGGAATCAAACCTGAGTCTTCTGCATTGCAGGCAGATTCTTTACTGACTGAGCTATGAGAGAACTTTCCTTCTAGTAACTTTGGATTTTACTTGTTTTTTTTCTCTAGTTGCTTTAGATGTAACGTTAAGTTGGTTATTTGAGTTTTTTTTAAATTTTTTCCTGAGGTAAGATTTTATTGCTATAAACTTCCTTCTTAAAACTGCTTTTGCTGTATCCCATAGTTTTTGGATCATCATACTTTTGTTGTCATTTGTGTCTAGCTATTTTTTTATTTCCTCTTTGATTACTTCAGTGATCCTTTGACTGTTTAGTAGCATGTTGTTTAGCCTCCACATGTATGTGTTTTTTACAGCCTTTTTTTCCTTGTAGTTGACTTCTAATCTTATTGGTGTTGTGGTCAGAAAAGGTGCTTGATATAATTTTGATTTTGTTAATTTATTGAGATTCACTTTTTGGCCCAGCATGTAATCAGTCCTGGACAGTGTTTCATGTGCACTTGAAAAGAATGTGTATCTTGCTGCTTTTGGATAGAATACTCTATTAATGTCTATTTAGTCCATCTAGTTTAATCTATTATTTAAAGCTAGTGTTTCCTGACTGACTTTCTGTCTGGATGATCTTGGTGAAAGTAGGGTGTTAAAGCTCTCCAATATTAATGGTGTTACTCTCAACTTCTTTTTATGGTTGTTAGTATTTGCCTTATATTAATATATTGAGGTGCTCCTATGTTGGGTACATATGTATTTACAATTGTTATATCTTCTTCTTAGATTGAGCCCTTGATCATTATGTAGTGTGCTGCTTTGTCTACTTTAACAGTCTTTGCTTTAAAGTCTATGTTGTCTTATATAAGTACTGGTACTCCAGTCTTCTTTTGATTTCCATTTGCATGGAATACATTTTTCCATCACTTCACTTTCAGTCTGTATATATCCCTAGATCTGAGGTAGATCTATATATATGGATCTTATTTTTTGTATCCATTCAGGCAGTCTGTGTGTTTAGGTTGAAGCATTTATTCCATACATGTTTAAGGTAATTATCAATATCTATGTTCTTATTATCATTTTGTTAATTGTTTTGGATTTATTTTTGTAGGCTTTTTTCTTCCCTTCCTCTCGTGTTCTCTTCTCTTGTGATTTGATAACTAATTTTACTTTTGTGTTTGGCTTCCTTTTTCTTTTTTTTGTGTGTGAATTTTCAGTTTGTGGTTACCATGAGGTTTTGATATTGCAGTCTGTATATTAACAAGACTACTTGTTGCTGGTCTTTAAATTTAAAATACACTTCTAGTACCCTATATTTGTACTCTCCTGTACTCACAGTTGCTGATTTTGATATCATATTTGTATGTGGATGATTTCCTACCTTTACTTTGTTTGCCTTTAACAGTGAGCTTTTACATTCAAAATTTTCTTGTATAGTTGTGGCCTTTTTTCCTTCCACCTTTAGTATTTGTTGCAAAGCTGGTCTGGTGATGGTGAACTTGCTGAGCTTTTGCTTGTAAAGCTGTAATTGAATCCGAATGAGAGCCTTGCTGGGTAGGTTATTCTCTGTTGTAAGTTTCTCCCTTTCATTAGTTTAAATATATCATGCAGACTCTTACAGTTTGCAGAGTTTCTGCTGGAAAATCAAACGATAACCTTATGGAAGACTCCTTGTGTGTTATTTGTTGTCTTTGCCTGCTGCTTTTAATATTTTCTCCTTTTTAAAAATTTTTGTTAATTTGACTACTATGTGTCGAGACACTTTCCTCCTTAGGTTTATCATGCCTGGGACTCTCTGTTCCTCCTTAACTTAGGTGACTGTTTCCTTTCCATTGCTAGAGAAGTTTTCAGTTGCTATTTCTTCAAATATTTTCTCGAGTCTTTTCTATCAGTCAGTTTTGTTGCTCAGCTATGTCCGATTCTTTGAGACCCCATGGACTGCAGCATGCCAGGCTTCTCTGTCCATCACCAACTCCCAGAGCTTGCTCAAACTCATGTCCATTGAGTCAGTGATGCCATCCAGCCATTTCATCCTCTGTTGTCCCCTTCTCCTCCCACCTTCAATCTTTCCCAGCATCAGGGTCTTTTCAAATGAGTCAGTTCTTCACATCAGGGGGCCAAAGTGTTGGAGTTTCAGCTTCAACATCAGTCCTTCTAATGAATATTCAGGACTGATTTCCTTTAGGATGGACTAGTTGGATCTCCTTGCAGTTCAAGGGACTCTCAAGAGTTTTCAACACCACACAGTTCAAAAGCATCAATTCTTTGGTGCTCAGCTTTCTTTATAGTCCGACTCTCACATCCATACATGACTACTTGAAAAACCATAGCCTTGACTAGGCAGACCTTTGTTGGCAAAGTAATGTCTCTGCTTTTTAATATGCTGTCTAGGTTGGTCGTAACTCTTCTCCATCTGAGACCCCTTATAATGAGAATATTGGTGGATTTACTTTTGTCCCAGATGTCTCTTAGACTGTTCTCATTTCTTTTCATTTTTTTTTTTATATTCTGTTCCATGGCAGTTATTTCCACAATTCTGTCTTCCAGGTAGCTTATATATTCTTCTGCCTCATTTATTCTGCAATTGATTCATTCTAGTGTATTTTTCATTCCAGATATTATATCATTCACCTCTTTTTGTTGTTCTTCAGTTCTTCTGGGTTAAACATTTCTTGAATCTTTTCAGTGTGTGCCTCCATTGTTTTTCTGAGATCTTGGATGGTCTTTGCTGTTATTACTCTGAATACTTTTTTTGGGTAGCTTGCCTATCTCCACTTTACTTACTTGTTCTTCTGGGGTTTTATCTTGTTCCTTTGTCTGGGACATATTCTTTTGGCATCTCATTTTGTGTAATTTTTTTGTGATTGCAGTTTCCATTCTGCAGGCTGCAAGGTTATAATGTTTCCTGCTTCTGCTCTCTGCCCCCTGGTGAATGAGGCTGGTCTAAGAAGCTTGCGCAGGCTTCCTGGTGGGAAAGACTTGTTCCTGCCCATTCATGCGTCGAGATGGGTCTTGTACCTCTGGTGGGTAGGACTGTGTCAAAGGGTGTGTTTAGTAGGAAACTGTGGGCTCAGAAAGACTTCAGGCTTCCTAACTTGTTCCCTCCTTGTTGGTTGTTTGGCCTAAGGCATCCCAGCACTGGAGCCTACAGGCTGTTGGGTGGGGCTAGGTCTTGGTGGCCTCTAGGAAGACTCACACCAATGAGTACTCCCCAAAACTACCACCACCAGTGTCTTTGTCCATGCAGTGAGCCACCCCACCCCCCCATCTGCAGGAGACTCTCTAATACCAACAGTTTAGTCTGGTGCAGTCTCCTGTGAGGTCACTGCTTTCCCCTCTGAGTCCTAAAGTGCATAAGACCTTGTATGCATCCTCTAACAGTGGAGTTTCTGTTTCCCGCAGTGCTGTGGAATTCCTGAGATCAAACCTTCAAAACCAGATGCTCTGGGTGCCCCTCCCATTGCCGCACCCCTAGGCTGGGGAGCCTGATGTGGGGCTTAGAACATTCACTCCTGTGGGAGAACTTCTATGGTATAAATCTTTTTAGTTTGTGAGTTGCCCATCTGGCAGGTATGGGATTTGATTTTATTGCTATTGCAACCCTCCTACCATATCATTGTGGCTTCTTTTTCTTTGTCTTTGGATGTAGGATATCTTTTTTGGTAGGTTCTGAAATTGTTTACTTCAGATTGGGACTCAAACCCAGCCAAAATCCTGTTTGGGACTCAAGCCCACATAACCAGGACTTGAATGTGGCCAAAACCCTAGTTAGGACTTGAACCCATGTGGCTTGGACTCAAAACCCAGTTTGGAACTCAAACACACATGGTCAGGATTCAAACCCAACCAAAACCCAGTTTGTGATTCTAAACCCACATGGTTGGGACTCAAACCTAGCCAAAACCCAGTTTGGGCCTCTAACCCACATGGCTGGGACTTGAACCAAGCTAAAACCTACAGTACCTGGTCTCAGGATCCAATTAAGCTCAGGCTCTTGCTGTCTCATTGTAGAAAGAATTCAGTGAGAGACAAAGTGATAGGTAAGAAGTAGATGTATTCAGATTCAGAGAGAAACACCTCCATAGACAGAGTGTGGACCATCCCAGAGGGTGAGTTCAGGGATTTTGAAAATGTGGCGTGGTTAGCTTTTATGGGCTGAGTAATTCATAGGCTAATGAATGGGAAGATTATTCCAACTATTTTGGGGAAAGGGTGGAGATTTCCAGAAGTTGGGTCACCAAACACTTTTTGGTCTTTTGATGGTGCCTTGGGACTGTCATGGCACCTCTGTGTGTGCCATTTAGCTTACTGATTGAGGATCAAGATCTAGTCGAAGTTGACTTGTCTGCCATCTTGGACCCATTTGATTCTAATTGGTTTATGTTGTATCCTTGGACTATGTCATTCTTTCAAAAGTTGTGCCCTTCCCCCTTCTCTGCTGTTTCAGTTTCTAGTATTTTTTGGGATCCATGGTTGTTCAGCAGTTAGTTGTGATTTTGTTGTTTTCATGAGAAGAGTTGGCTGTCCTTGTGCTCCACCGTCTTGTCTCCACTCTCCATTTTGAACTGGTTTTTATAGATCTCTATTTCCCTTTTCTTCCTTTATCCTCTTGAGATTTAGTGACTATCTTTAGTGTTATATTTGGATTCTTTTCTCTTTTTAGTTTATCTATCTATTAGAGATTTTTGTTGTATGGTTACTGTGACATTTTTGTATAGGAGTCACCTTTTTTTGTGCTTGGTTTCAGTTGCTTATCTCTATCTCTCTCTCTTTTTTGGCTGTGCTGGGTCTTTGTTGCTTTGAGCAGGCTTTCTCTACTTGTGGTGAGCAGGGGCTGCTCTACATTGTGGTGCACAGGCTTCTCATTGCGGTGGCTTCTCTTGTTGCAGAACACAGCTCTAGGGCACGTGGGCTTCAGTCATTGCAGCACATAGGCTTAGTGGTTGCAGCTCACGGGCCCTCGAGCATGAGAGCTTTAGCAGTTATAGCACATGGACTCTGTAGTTGCTGCTCACAGGCTCTAGAGCTTAGGCTCAGTAGTTATGGGCACACAAGCTTAGTTGCTCCGCAACATGTGGAATCTTCCCAGATCAAAGATCAAACCCGTGTCCCCTGCACTGGCAGGTGGATTCTTATCCACTGTGCCACCAGGGAAGCCCTTCAGTAGCTTATCTCTTAATTTCAAATATATTTTAGATATGCTGCGTTTGTATCTCCCCCCACCATTACTGTTTTTGATATTATGTTTTACATCTAATTGTTTTATGTATCTCTTAACTGCTTATTGTGGATACAAATGATTTCACTACGTTTTGTCTTTTAACTCCCTACTTGCTGTGCCTGGATGATTTCCCACCTTTATTGTATGTTTGTCTCTACCAATGAGCTTTTCCATTTTGTTATTTTCTCGTTTCCAGTTGTGGCTTTTCCTTTTCCACCTAAAGAAGTTATCTTAGCCTTTGTTGTAAAGCTGGTTTGGTGGTCCTGAAATCTTTTAGCTTTTGCTTGTCTGTAAAGCTTTTGATTTCTCCATAAAATCTAAATGAGAGCCTTTTGGGTAGAGTATTCATGGTTATAGGTTTTTCTCTCTCATCATTTTAAGTATATCATGCCATTCCCTTCTGGTCTGCAGAGTTTCTGCTGAAAACTCAGCTGACACACTTAGGGGAATTCCTTTGTAGGCTATTTATTGCCTTCCCCTTGTCGCAGTTAATATTCTCCTTATCTTTTAAAAAAATTTTATTGGCTTATACTTGACTTACAATGTTGGCTTTCAGGTTTACAGCAAAGTGAATCAGATTATATATATGTAATATATGTAGCCTCCAATGCTGTTTCAGATTCTCTTCCCATATTGGTTATTACAGAATACTGAGGAAAGTTCCCTATTCTGTAGTGTGTATATGTTAATCCCAAACTCCTAATTTATCACTTCACCCCATGTTTATCCTTTGGGAACTGTAAGTTTGATTTTGAGATCTGTGAGTCAGTTTCTGGTTTGTAAATAAGTTCATCTGTATCATTTTTATTAGTTTCTACATACAAGTGATATCATATGATATTTGTCTTTCTCTGACTTATTTCATTTACTATGATAAACTCCATGTCCATCCATGTTGCTGCAAATGGCTTTATTTTGTTCTTTTTAATGACTGAGTCGTATTCCAAATCTTCTTTATTCATTCATCTGTTGATGGACATTTAGGTTGCTCCCACGTCTTGGTTATTGTAAATGGTGCTCCAATGAACACTGGATCTCATGTATCTTTCCTAATCAGAATTTTCATCTTTTCTGGACATATGGCCAGGAGTGGGATTGTTGGATTACATGGTAACTCTGTTTTTAGTTTTTTGAGGAACCTCCATACAGTTCTCCATAGTACAATAGTTGTATTAATTTATTATTCCCACCAGCAATGTAGGAGGGTTTCTTTTGCTCCACAACTTTTAACTTTTGTCATTTTGATTACAACGTGTTATAATATATTTCTGTATAGGACTCTCTGTGCTTCCTGGACTTGGGTGACTATTTCCTTCCCCAGGTTAGGGAAGTTTTCAGCTATTATCTCTTCAAATATTTTCTCAGGCCCATTCTCTCTCTTCTCTTTTAGGGATCCCTCTAATGCAATACTCAATTGTGTTAGCATATTCAATGTCTCAGTAGTTTCTTAAACTCCCCTCATTTATTTTCATTCTTTCATCCTTTTTTTTTTTTTTTTTGCCTGCTTGGCAGTGTGATGTCCACTACTCTATCTTCCAGCTCATGATCCTTTCTTCTGCCTCATTTATTCCACCATTCTTTCTAATGTATTTTTCTTTTCAGTTACTGTATTCTTTGTGTGTTTTTTCTTTATATTTTCTATTGCTTTGATAAAAAGTTCTCATTTCTAACACTGTCACCTATTTTCCTCCTCTATGCTTTGATCATCTTTACAATCATTACCCTAAATTCTTTCTTGGGTAGATTACCTATCTCCACATCACTTATTTCTTCTGGGGTTTTATCTTGTTCCTTCATCTGAGAGATAGTCTTCTGTCACCTCATTTTGTCTAAATTGCTATTTGTCTTTTTATGTATGTGGTAGGTTGGTTACGTTTCTCAACTTTGGAGGAGTAGCCCTCATTAGGAGCTATCCCATGCATCCCAGCAGTGTACTCCCCTCTTGTCACCCAAGGGTTAGGGGCCAGCTGGTCCCAGGGTGGTGTCTGGCCTGTATTTGCAGACTTGATCTGTAGGCTGAGGAACTTCTCTTCTTTTCCAGTTGTTCAGTCATGTCCAACTCTTTGCAACCCATGGACAGCAGCACACAAGTCTCAAACTCATGTCCATTGAGTCAGTAATACCATCCAAACATCTCATTCTGTCTCCCCCTTTTCCTCCTGGCCTTAATCTTTCCCAGCATCAGGGTCTTTACCGATGAGTCGGCTCTTTGCATCAGGTGCCAAAAATATTGGAGCTTCAGAATCAGTCCTTCCAATGAATATTCAGGATTGATTTCCTTTGGGACTGACTGGTTTGATCTTCTTGCAGTCCAAGGGATTCTCAAGAGTCTCTCCAGTAACACAGTTCGAAAGCATCAATTCTTCGGTGCTCAGCTTTCTTTATGGTCAAACCGTCAATCCATTCATGACTACTGGAAAAACTGTAGCTTTCACTATACAGACCTTTGTCAGCAAAGTGATGTCTGCTTTTTAATATGCTGTCTAGGTTGGTCATAGGTTTTCTTGCAAGGAGCAAGCGTCTATTAATTTCATGGCTATGTTCACCATCTGCAGTGATTTTAGAGCCCCCCAAAATAAAGTCTGTCACTGTTTCCATTGTTCCCCCATCTACTTTCCATGAAGTGATGGGACCAGATGCCATGATCTTAGCTTTTGGAATGCTGAGTTTTAAACCAAGTTTTTCACTCTCCTCTTTCAACTTCACCAAGAGGCTCTTAGTTTCTCTTTGCTTTCTGTGATTAGGATGGTGTCATCTGCATATCTGAGGTTATTGATAGTTCTCCCAGTAATCTTGATTCCAGCTTGTTCTTCATCCAGCCTGGCATTTTGCTTGATATACTCTGCATATAAGTTAAATAAGCAAGGTGACAATATACACCCTTGATGTACTCCTTTCCCAATTTTGAACCAGTCTGTTCTTCCATCTCCAGTTCTATTGCTTCTTGACCTGCATACAGGTTTTGTTAGAGGCAGATCAGGTGGACTGGTATTCACATCTCTTGAATTTTCCACAGTTTGTTGTGATCCACACAGTCAAAGGCTTTAGTATAGTCAATGAATTAGAAGTAGATGTTGTTCTGGAATTCTCTTGCTTTTTCGATGATCCCATGGATGTTGGCAATTTGATCTCTGGTTCCTCTGCCTTTTCTAAAACCAGCTTGTACATCTGGAAGTTCTCAGTTCACATACTGTTATAGCCTAGCTTGGAGGATTTTGAGTATGACTTTGCTAGCATGTGAAATGCACGGAATTGTGTGGTAGTTTGAACGTTCTCTGGCATTTCCCTTTGGTATTGAAATGAAAACTGACCTTTTCCAGTCCTGTGGCTACTGCTGAATTTTCCAAATTTGCTGGCATATTGAGTGTAGCACTTTAACAGCATCATCTTTTAGGATTTGAAATAACTCAGCTGGAATTCCATCATCTCCACTAGCTTTGTTCATAGTGATGCTTCCTAAGGCCCACTTGACTTCACATTCCAGGATGTCTGGCTCTAGGTGAATGATTATACCATTATGATTATCCAGGTTATTAAGATCTTTTTTGTATAATTCTTCTGTGTATTCTTGCCACTTCTTAATATCTTCTGCTTCTATTAGGTCCATACAGTTTCTGTCTTTATTGTGCCCATCTTTGCAAGAAATGTTCCCTTGATATCACTAATTTTCTTGAAGAGATCTCTATCTTTCCCATTCTACTGTTTTCCTGTATTTCTTTGCACTGATCACTGAGGAAGGCTTTCTTATCTCTACTTGCTATTCTTTGGAACTCTGCATTCAAATGGGTATATCTTTCCTTTTTCATTTGCCTTTTGCTTCTCTTCTTTTCTCAGCTTTTGTAAGGTCTCCTTGGACAGCCATTTTGCGTTTCTTTTGACTGTCTGGTGATGTCCATGTGTAGAGTCGTCTCTTGTGTTGTTGGAAGAGAGTGTTTGCTGTGACCAGTGCATTGTCTTGGCAAAACTGTTAACCTTTGCCCTGCTTCATTTTGTATTCCAGGGCTAAACTTGCCTGTCATTCCAGGTATCTCTTGACTTCCTACTTTTGTATTCCAGTTCCCTATGATGAAAAGTGTATCTTTTGGGGTGTTAGTTATCGAGGTCTTTCAGGTCTTCATAGATATTCAACTTCAGCTTCTTCAGCATTAGTGGTTGGGGCATAGACTTGGATTACTGTGATGTTGAATGGTTTGCCTTGGAAATGAACAGAGACCATTCTGTCATTTTTGATATTGCATCCAAGTACTGCATTTTGGACTCTTGTTGACTATGAGGGCTACTCCATTTCTTCTCAGGGATTCTTGCCCACAGTCGTAAATATTATGGTCTTCTGAGTTAAATTTGCCCATTCTGGTCCATTTTACTTCACTGATTTCTAAAATGTTGATGTTCACTCTTGCCATCTCCTGTTTGATTACATCCAGTTTAGCCCTGGACTTTAATTTCACCAGCAGACACATCCACAACTGGGAATCGTTTCTGCTTTGGCTTAGCCTCTTCATTCTTTCTGGAGCTATTTCTCCTTCACCAGTAGCATATCGGACACCTACTGACCTGAGGGGCTCATCTTTTGTGTCAAACCTTTTCGCCTTTTCATACTCTTTGTGGGGTTCTCAAGGCAATAATGCTGAAGTGGTTTGCCATTCCCTACTCCAGTAGACCACATTCTGTCAGAACTCTCCACCGTGACCCATCCGTCTTGGGTGGCACTGCACAGCATGGCTGATAGTTTGAGTTACACAGAGCTCTGATCCATGTTATCATTTTGGTTAGTTTTCTGTAGTTGTCTTGTTGGTACCTGCCCCCTGGTGGGTGAGGCTAGTCTAGAGGTTTGTGCTGGCTTCCTGATGGGAGGGGTCAGTGCCTGCCTGTTGGAGGTTAGAGCTGGCTGTTGGGCCTTTAGTTAGCAGGGCCATGTCTAGAGGTGGCTATGGGCTCAGGAAATCTTTAGACAGCCTGTCTGATGATGGATGGGCCTCTGTCCATGCCTAGTTTGCTTTTTGGCCCAAGGCATCCCAGTAGTGCAGTCCATAAGTTGTTAGGTGTGGCAAGGTCTTGGTGCCAAATTGTCAACCTCCATGAGAGCTCATATAGATGAATGCTTAATGATATATCTGCCGCCAGTGTCTATATCCCCAGTGTGACACCTGCTCCTCACCTCCCCAGGAGACCCTCCAAGACCAGCAGATATGTCTAACCCAGCTCCCTATCAAATTTTTGCTTTTGTTTTTCATCAGGGTGCATGAGATTTTGTGTGCACCCTTTAAGAGTGAAGCCTCTATTTCCCCCACTCCTGTGGCCTCTCTTAATGAAGCCCACTGGCCTTTGAAGCCAATGCTCTGGGGTCTCCTTTTCCAGGTGCCAGGCCCCCAGGCTAGGGAGCCTGACGTGGGGTTCAGTATTCTCACCACTATGGGAGAATCTCTGTAATACAACTATCCTCTAGTTGGTGGTTTGCACACCCTGAGGGTATGGCCTCTCCTACCAGTCTTGTGGTTCTTTCTTTATGTGTTTAGTTGTAGATGATCTTTTCTGGTAGGTTTCAGTCTTTTTCAATAATTGTTCTGCAGATTGTTATTTTGATGTGTTCATTAGAGGAGGTGAGCTTAGGGTTCTACTCTGCCATCTTGGCCATTTCCAATCATGCAATTTTTATCCTTTATTCTCACAATGTGATGTATCACATTAATCAATTTTCATATTTTGAATCATCCTTGCAACTCAGGGATAAATTCCACTTGGTTATGGCATAAGATCCTTTGCTAGTAATTTTTGCATCTATATTAATTAGAGATATTGGCTTGTAGTTTTTGTTTCTTGTAAAGTCTTCATCTAACTTTGTTATTAAAGTAATGCTGACTTCGTAAAATGAATTTGAAAGGGTTCCTTCCCTCCTTTCCAACCTTGAGAGCAGTTTGAGATGATGGGCACTATTTTTTCTTCACATGTTTGGTAGAATTTACCAGGGAAGCTGTTTGATCCTGAGTTTTCTTTGGGAGATTTTCTATTACTGAGTAAATCTCCATAGTAGTTATGGGTCTGTTGGTTTCTGTTTCTTCATGATTTAGTTTTGGTAGGTCCTGTATTGTTGTTGTTGTTCAGTTGCTGAGTCGTGTCCAATTCTTTGCAAACCCATCAACTTCAGCACACTAGGCTCCTCTGTCCTCCAGTATCTCCTGGAGTTTTCTCAAATTCATGTCCATTGAGTTGGGAATGCTATCTAACCATCTCTGCCTCCCCTTCTTCTTTTGCCTTCAGTCTTTCCCAGCATGAGAGTTTTTTCCAATAAGTAGGTTCTCTGCATCAGGTGGCCAAAGTATTGGAGCTTCAGCTTAAACATCAGTGCTTCCAATGAATATTCAGGGTTGGTTTCCTTTAGGACTGACTGGTTTCATCTCCTTGTAGTCCAAGGGACTCTCAAGAGTCTTCTCCAGCACTACATTCAAAAGCATCAGTTCTTTGGTGCTCAGCCTTCCTTATGGTCCAGCTCTTATACCTGTACATGACTACTGGAAAAACCATAGCTTTGACTAAATGAACACTTGTCAGCAGAGTGATGTCTCTGCTTTTTAATATGCTGTCTAGGCTTGTCATAGCTTTTCTTCCAAGGAGCAACTGTCTTTTAATTTCATGGCTTCTATCACCGTCTACAATGATTTTGGAACCCAAGAAAATAAAATCTGTCATTGTTCCCATTTTTCCCTTCTATTTGCCATAAGTGATTGATGGGACTGGATACCATGATCTTCATTTTTTGAATGTTGAGTTTCAAGCCAGCTTTTTCACTTTCCTCTTTCACCTTCATCAAGAGGCTCTCGAGTTCCTCTTCACTTTCTGCCATTAGAGTGGTATTATCTGCATTCTGAGGTTTGTTGATATTTCTCCTGGCAATCTTGATTCCAGCTTGTGATTCATCCAGACTGGCATTTCACATGCTGTATTCTGCATATGTGAAATAAACAGGGCAATAACATACAGCCTTGTCATACTCCTTTCCCAATTTTGAACCAGTCAGTTGTTCCATGTCCGGTTCTAATTGTTGCTCCTTAACCCACATACAGGTTTCTCAGGAGACAGGTAAGGTCCTGTATACTATGAATTTATTCATTTCTTCCAGTTTATCCAGTTTGTTGGTGGATAATTGTTCATAGTAGTCTCTTGTCCTTTTTATTTCTGTTATCATATATCTCTTCTTTCATTTCTGATTTTATTTGAGTTTAATTTTTTTCTTAGTCCAGCTTAATAGTTTGTAAATTGTCTTTTCAAGAAGCCAACTTGTTTGTTTCCTATTTAAAATTTTTTTTTGTTTTATTTCTGCTCTTTACTTCCTAATTTTGAGTTCAATTTGTTCTCTAATTCTTTGAGGTATAAAATTAGGTTGTTTATTTGAAATCTTTCTTTTAATGTATGCACTTACTGTTATGAATTTCATAATATGTAAATTTTGATATGTTAACATTTAATTTTCATTTGCCCCAAGGTGTTGTCTAATTTCTTTTTTTTCCCCTTTGACTCACTGGTTGCTCAAGTGTGCACTGTTGCATTTCCACTTTTTATATTTTTGGTGAAGTTCACTGTTTCCCGTATGTTGTTATTTCCTAGTTTTATTCCATTACAGCAGGAAAAGATATTTAGTTTAATTATCGGTCTCTTAAATTTTTTGAGACTTGTTTTGTGATCTGACATGTGATCAATTTTTATTCCAATTTCATCATCTCTCATGTGAATAACAGGCAGAGATTAAGTCACTTGCCTGCGATTACACAATTAATTAGAGGTCATAAAATTACCAAGAAGTAATACCTAACTCAGTGCTCTTCCCACTGACCACATTGGCTTTTTTTTTGTTTCAGTTGTGTTGATTCAGACTCAATCATTGAAACCTTCATTTTCTAAATCAAACTTCATCCTACAAATTTAGGAATATAAGCAGACTATGAAATACATTTTAAGAATCTAACTACTATCAGTTGGTTCAGATAAATGAGTTCTCATTCAGTGGAAATGGTGGGCTGGAGGGACTTGAAATTTTGCTAGTTTATTGGATTTAATTGTATAGCTAGTAGTGTTTTAAATGTTCTTACTCTACAAGAAACTAACAGGAGAACAAATCAAAGATCCTAATGCAACACAGAGTGGTAATCCATCTGGCTGTCCATTCAATCCATGAGGTACACTATTCCAAGTGAATAAACTAGTTCTAATAAACAGACTGAGACTTTGAGACTATCAAAAATAAATGCTTTTAAAGTTAGGAAACATCTACCAAAGAGTGCTACATAATTGTCAATAGTCACAAGTATATATATAGTGAATACACACAAGTAAATATATAGTCACAAGTATATTTGCTAAATAATTTTTTTTCATAAAGTAATATCATTGTGTGGTCACCAGCATAAAAACTATTAGCATATTTAAGTCAGAGCAGTGCATAAGCAACAACAGTGTATTTATTTAAAGGTTAGGGTTTAGAACCACATGAATAATAATGGCCCGTATTGGGCTCATGCTCACTTGTTTCATTTAAAATAAGTTATCTTGAGAATGTGTGATAATGGGTCCATAATGGCTAAAGCCTAACAATTAAAGCTTTCCTCAAAAATTTAAAATACATTATAAAAGAAAAAAAATGGAGGTCTGTTAAATATGGAATGTACTAGACTGTTTGTCAAGGTTATAAAGCCTTCTTTGGAGAACAATTTCTAAGACTTTTAAGTTCTAAAGATGACACATTGACAAATATATAAACAAATGAGGTTTAGCTGCTCACTGCTTGAAAGCCAGTACTTGAGAAACCAGTGTTGGTTGGAAAGGAAAGGTTGCTTTATTTAGGAGGTTGGCAGCTTGTAAAGAAAGTGGACTTGTGTCCAAAAACCAGTTCCAAAGATTCTCCTTGACCATGACAGTCTTAAGAAAGAGAAAGTTAATTTTCGTTAACCATTTGGGTGAAGGGATCAGTTTACATCATCTTCCACTGTGTGCAGATTTTCTTCTTATTAACCAACTGGTGGTGACATAACAGAACAGTGTTCAAAGAATCCTGTGCTCAGCCTGAAGTTATTATCCTCCACCTGGTTGGGAGAGGGGGCGGTGCTTAGTTCCTACAGGAGAACTCAAAGATATTGTTATGTATAGACCCTGATGCTGAGAAAGATTGAAGGCAGGAGAAGGGGACGACAGAGGATGAGATGGCTGGATGGCATCACTGACACAATGGACATGAGTCTGAGTAAACTTCGGGAATTGGTGATGGATAGGGAGGCCTGGTGTGCTGCAGTCCATGGGGTCTCAAAGAGTCGGATACGACTGAGCGATTAAACTGAATTGAAATGTACAATACAGTAGTACCTTGTTGTTTTTCCATGTTCTTAGAAATGTAATAGCTTGCATCTTCATCTGCTAATCACAAATTCCCAGTCTCTCCACCCCTACTCCCTTGGCAACCACAAGTCTGTTTTCTATGTCTGTGAGTCGGTATCTGTTTCATAAAAAAGTTCATTTGTATCATATTTTAGATTACACATATAAGTGATATTTACGGACTTTCTGACTGACTTCACTTAGTATGATAATCTTTAGGTCCATCCATGCATTACTGTTTCTTGATTTTTACTTGTTTCTGCATTCTCTTGCTTCCCTGATTAGCAACAGTGTGAACCTGCCCTTTGGAACTCGGGGAAAGTCAATGAAAGGAGTGAAACCTGTTTCCTACAAAAAAGAAACCAGGGACATGAAAAGTATTTGTATCTGGGAGGGTACCATAGGCTCCTGTCAGGTTTCACTTGCAAGGGAGCAATATATTATAAACCACTATTGTTTATTGAGCAGTTATGTACCATAGTGCCTATACTATGTTACCTTTACATCTCCACAGAGTTGAAGCCTATTACCACTTCTGTTTTATAGATGAGGGAATACTTGTCTGTTTAATGCAATGGATCTAAACAGCAGACCATTAATAGAATATATGCGGAAGTCAAACTCTGGGATTAAAAAAGGTTCCCTTCCAAGTTTTATTAGAAATATATCACTAAGTGATAGGAACCATAAATCTGTGAAATGTGCTGTGATGATACCTAGTTTACTGATCCACAGCAAGTTTCATCATGTTAAATAACAATTTTGAAAACTCAGCAAGTTCCAAAAATTGTTTTTAACGCTTAACTCCCTCAAACTAATTTGAGAATTTTTGGAGATTTTTTTCCTTATAACATAGAAATGGTTAAAGTATGTATTAAAGAAATCAGTCCTAAAGGAGAAGGAACAAAAGTTTAGAAAAGAAGCAGTGAAGTTGAGTAAGGTCCAGTCGTGTGATAGAAAATGAAAGTTAGAATCGCAGGGTAGGAACACTTGACTGGTCAGGCCATTCATTCCCATCTCTATGTGAGGCCATACACCTCAAGTTCCTAGGAAACCATGTTGCGAGAACCAAAACCACAGAATGGAATTAGTTATTTCGACCACAGAGGCATACAATCAACACAATCATTTAGTTGAAGAATTTCTCAAAGCATGGAACATGGATTACCTGCAGAGTCTTTTAAGTCACCTACGTTGTCAAGTGTAAATTCCTGGAGAGACAGAGAACTAGAATATCAGCCTCTGTTGATGGGACTAAGGAGTCTGCATTATAAGCAACATTTCTTGGCACTCTGTTGTAAGCTTAAGTTTAAACATGGAATTAGGCAAAAAAGAAAGTCCATTATACCTTTTTAATAAGAATAGCCTTGATATTCAACTAGAACTTGTTTAAAAGATAAAAGAAGTAAGCAATGCTTAAGAATAGTCTCTCTGGGCATTCTGGTGCAAGTCCCACAACTGTCAGTGGGTGTTCAGGTGGCCACAACAGTTTGAACATAGCTTTCTCAGGCTTACAGCTTTGGCAGCCATAACCATTGTGCTCTTATTTTGCCAGCCTTGGGCACATTTTGTGTCTCTGGGAAGGAGAACTGTCTTCTGCAGCTGTTTACTGAGAAACCCACTACAGAACATATAAGTCATCATGTTTCCCTCTGTTCCCAAAGCCACATTTCCTAATTTACATTAGAAAGTTCTTGTAATTAAATAACTAAGAGTAAGACCAAAATGAAATTGAAGTCACAATTAAATTTATTTAAGTTTAGAAAAGATAAGCCTCTAAATATTAAGTGTTTCTCTCTGGGTGGTATTATGAAGTTCATAGTTATTAGGTTTTAATTTTTTTTTTTACAGTGGACCTCTGTTGGCTTTTATTTTGATTATAAAAGTTTTTGCTTTCAAAAACACTATTTTAAGGAAAGACGATTTTGAGGTCTCAGAATAGCATTCTGTTCTTCAAAACAGCATTCTATTCATTCAGAAGTAGTGTTCTATTTTTTCATCCTGATAGCAAAAATAGACAGACAGTCCTTAAGAATATGATGCTGTCTTGTAATCTTTTAAGTAGGCTTATGTGTATATTCTCTTTAGCTAATGACCAGTGGAAGCAAGATAGAAAGAAATGACCTATGTTGTAAGACTTTGGAAAACACCTCAAGATAGGCAAAAACTTGAGGATCTTGAATATTTTTTATCTCAATGACTAAGAAAGTATGTGGTACATCATTTTATTGACGTATAGTTGACTTATAATGTGTTAATTACTGCTGTACAGCAAAATGCTTGTTACATACACACACACACAGAGTAGGACCTTGTTGTTTATCTGTTTTATATGTAATAGTGTGCATCTGCTAATCACAAACTCACAATCCATCCCTCCCCCTTGGCAACCATGAGTCTGTTCTCTATGTCTGTGAGTCTGTTTTTGTTTCATAGATAAGTTCATCTGTGTCATATTTTAGATTCCACATATGAGTGATATCATATGATATTTGTCTTTCTGACTCACCTCACTTAGTATGATAATCTCTAGGTCCATCCTTGTTGCTACAAATGGCATTATTTCATTTTTTTTTTATGGCCAAGTGGCATTCCATTGTGTGTATATATATGCATATATATAGCATATCTTCTTTATCCATTCATCTGTTGATGAACATTTAGTTTGCTTTCATGTCTTGGCTGTTGTGGTTATTGTGCTTCTAGGGACACAGGGGGCCATGTATCTTTTTTAATTAGAGTTTGGTCTGGATATATGTCCAGGAGTACAATTGTTGGATTATATGGCAACTCTGTAGTTTTTTGAGAAACCTCTATACTGTTTTCCATAGTGGCTGCACCAGTGTACACTCCTACTAGTAGTGCAGGAGGGTTCCCTTTCCTCCAAAGCCTCCCCAGCATTTATTTGTACATTTTAAAATTATGGTTATTTTGACTGATGTGAGATGGTATCTCAATGACTTCCATTTCTCTAATTAGTAATTCTGAACATCTTTTCGTGTGCCTTTTGGACATCTGCATGTCTTTGGAGAAATGTCTATTCAGGTCTCCTGCTCATTTTTTGACTGGGTTGTTTTGTTTTTTGTTGTTGAGTTGTAGGAGCTGTTTGTATATTTTGGAAATCAATCCCTTGTCATTGCTTTATTTGCAAATGTTGTCTCCAAGTCTGCAGGGTGTCTTTACCTTTTATTTGTGGTTTCCTTTGCTATATGCTACTATCGTCAATTCTAGGAATCACATTTTTCTAACATCTCTGAATTCAGTATATATCTTTTAAAAATTAGTTTTGACATATAAGTCACATATCATAAGTCAGCCCTTAAAAGTATAAAACTCAGTTGCTTTCTGTATATTCAGAGTTGTGCAACTGTGGTCACTACTGTTACCACACACAAGTTCGTGTGCCTGATGCACAGTGAGCCAAACAAACCAAAACATCAGAATCCGGAGCAGAGACAGTTCTGCTGCAGGACCATGCAAGGACAGGGTGGCTCATGATAAAAGAAAATGAAACTCCTGAGTTCTCTGGTGGTTTCTGGGGACAAGATTTTATAGGCATAATTTCAGGTGAGGGCTGCAGGGTGTGAATGGTTGGTAGTGAGGTAACAAGGTGGTGCTCCAGGAATCTTGGCTCAGCCATAAGTTACCATCCTCTATCCGGGTGGGGGATAGAGGATAGATAGTTCCCTTAGTCCCCAACTAAGTAGTGGGGGCCTTAGTTCCTGCAGAAGAAATCAAAGATATGTTGTTGTGTCTATTCCTTGAGGAGGAACCAGGACCCTGCCATGTTACTGCACTACTGATTCTTGACTGCTCCTTCTTTGTTTCTGCATCCCCTTCGTTTTCTGATTAGCAACTGTCCGAATCCACCCTTTGGAACTCAGGGCAGGCTGAACAAAGCCTCTTTCTTACAAACTATAAACTGGGGACATGGAAAGAAAGGATCTATAACCTGGAGAGCCCACAGGGTCCTGGCTTGGTTTCACAATTCTCTTTGGTACACACTAGGAATGAAAATAGGGCTTCCCTGATAGCTCAGTTGGGAAAGGATCCTGCAATGCAGGAGACACCGGTTCAATTCCTGGGTTGGGAAGATCCGCTGGAGAAGGGATAGGCTACCCACTCCAGTATTCTTGGACTTCCCTTGTGGTTCAGCCAGTAAAGAATCCACCTGCAATGCAGGAAACCTGTGTTCGATCCCTGGGTTGGGAAGATCTCCTGGAGAAGGGAAAGGCTACTCACTCCAGTATTCTGGCCTGGAGTATTCCATGGACTGTATAGTCCATGGGGTCACAAAGAGTTGGACACGACTGAGCCACTTTCACTTTTCAGGAGTGAAAATGCTGGGTCACAGGGTAACTGTCTATTTTACATTCTGAGCAGCTGTAAACTGTTAGCTCCAAAGTGGCTGCTGTGTGAGTGCTTAAGTCGCTCAGTCATGTTCAACTCTGCAAAACCATGGACTGTAGCCTGCCAGACTCCTTTGTTCATGGGATTCTCTAGGCCAGAATACTGGAGTGGGTAGCCATTCCCTTCCCCAGGAGATCTTCCCAACCCAGGGATCGAACCTTAGTCTCCTGCATTGCAGGTGGATTCTTTACCATCTGAGCCACCAGGTACCATTTTATAATTCTACCAACAGTGCATGAAAATTCCAATTTTTCAACACATTCTCAACACTTGTTACTGTCTTTCTGATTTTAGCTATTGTTACCAAATCCAAGCTTGGTCTGTTTGCTGCATGACAGGCAAATAATCAGATGAGGTATTGAAGCAAGGAACAGAAGGAACAGTGACTTTATTTGAAAAGCTGAGCATCTGAGAAGATGGCAGACAAGTGTTTCTAGTCTTATCAGGGTCTGGATGCTAGTATCTTTTGTAGAACTGAGAGAGGGACAAGGTGAGGAAGTAAAAAATGCCATAAGCCTTGCAGATAATCTCCTGGCTTAGCCAGCAGTGGGGAGGGGCTGGGATAACTTTTTTTTTCTGCAACCTTTCACAAGTGGGCAGGGTCAGAATGTCTCCTGGTGAGCTGAACAAAGGCACCTTAGTTAAACATTCAGGCAGAGTGGCAGGTTTCCCTGAGTCAGGCCATTATGTATGCTTACAGCTCATAGACAGCATCCTTTCAGTGATTATAGTAACAAAAGCAATGGAGAGCAAAGGTTAAAGTAAAACAGATCCAACAAGGAGTCAGATTCTGTTCTTCCCTTGCTACTCTCACAGTGGGTGTGAAGTGGTATTTTTCTGGTTTTTCACTTGCATTTCTCTGATACCTAATGTTCCTGGTAATCTGTACATGCTTATTGGTTATTTGTGTATCTTTTTTGGAAAAATACCTATTCAAATCTTTTGACCATTTTTAAACTGGGCCATCTGTCCTTTTCTTGATGAGTTATGCGATACCTAGGTATTCTGGATACTATTTCCTTGTTAGATATGATTTCTAAACATTTTCTCCCGTTGTATGGTTGTCTTTTTACTTTTGACAAAGTGTAAAGGACAGTGTCCTTTGAAGCACAAAATATTTTAGTTTCGAAGTCCAATTTATTTTGTTGCTTGTGTTTTTGATGTTTAAGAACTCATTGACTAAGGTCACAAAGGTTTACTCTTTGTACTACAGTTTTTGCTCTGTCCAATTGAGTTAATTTTTGTATGCTGTGTGAGGAAGGGGTCCAACTTCATTCTTTTGCATGTGAATATCTAGTTATCCCCGCTCCATCTGTTAAATACTCTTCTTTCCCCACTGAATAGTCTCATACTCTTGTAAAAGGGAATGCATCTCTCAACTGTAACTGGCCATGTTTTTCTATAACACATGGCATTTTAGATTTACTAAAGTGTTAGAATACTTAATCCTGAAATAAATGCCAATATAAATGTGTATTTTTTTTCGGGGGGGGAATGAAAAATTTATTTCCTTCAACAATACTAAGACTCCTTAAATATCAATGTGGTGAGGAAAAAAAACTGTCATTCTTGGAGGCTTACACATAATGCTATGCTGTTAAAAAGTAAATGAAGATTATCAAAAAGGTAGCAATGTGACTATAGTGGCCATGCAGAAAATCCATTAATTCTACAAGCCAAGTTAAATTCTCCTGAAAGTTAGATTTGACCGTGATGTAATGCCACAAATATAAACACCAATGGAATTTTTCAAATAAAAAAATTGAGATTTTCAGAATCTAGATTTAAATAGGTATTGCGCAGAATATAAAACAATGATCAGCTCAACTGTTTGGGATCAACCTGAAAGTTTGAAAAATGCAAAAGTCAAGTCTACTTTTATATCTACTTCCTACTGAACGGTCTGATGAAGACAATGACTCACAAAGATACCGAGATCCATTTAATAGTTCTTGAAGATTTTTTCCTGTAAAATGGCTTGTATTTCCACAGATACAATAGTGAAGAAATAAACTTTTCAATTTGACATGAAATATAAAAGAACAGTTTTACAAATATATCCATAAAATTTAACTGCTCATAACACTATACATGGTAAATATGACCACCCTCTTAGCTTCTAGACTATTTAATACAGAGAAACAATCTGTCATCTCAGCTAAAAAGAAACAACTTCCCTTTCATCAAGTTTTGTTTATTTAGAAATATTTCTAAATATTTGTTTATTTAGAAATAGTTAAGTAGAATTGGAAAAATATTTGCTTTTCCCTATCTTCCTCTAGGATTCTGCATAAGGGTGAAAACTTGAGAGGATATTAGTTTTACTAAAAAGAAATACTGAACCTTCTGTTTTACTGCTTCAATAATGCTTACATTCTTTTAAAAAGGTTCTGGAGTTGTCTCACTGGTCTTTGACTGGGTCATAAAGAAATGATAACAGAGCCATGCTCTCCTTCTAGCACTCAAGGAGGAACTTCATACCCTCTGCCCATGAAGGCTAAACTGTGGGGATGTAAGAGTTATAGCCGAAAGAACAGAGCTGGCTGCTGCTGCTGCTGCTAAGTCGCTTCAGTCATGTCCTACTCTGTGCGACCCCATAGATGGCAGCCTACCAGGCTCCCCCGTCCCTGGGATTCTCCAGGCAAGAACACTGGAAGGGGTTGCCATTTCCTTCTCCAATGCATGAAAGTGAAAAGTGAAAGTGAAGTCGCTCAGTCGTGTCTGACTCTTGGTGACCCCATGGACTGCAGCCTACCAGGCTCCTCTGTCCATGGGATTTTCCAGGCAAGAGTACTGGAGTGGGGTGCCATTGCCTACTCTGGAACAGAGCTGGATTTGGCTTAAAATCAAGATTCTGTCGTTTGTCTATCAGAAATTCCACTGTTACAAGGCAGGATTGCATGAAGATGACAAGTGTTTTTTAGCCAGCATTAACAACATTGTGATCATATATCCTTTCAATCCAAAGGACAGAATGGATTTAAAAAGGAATGTTGATCAAAATCATATAACTGCAGGTAACAACTCTGTAACCTATGTTACACTTAAATTAAGGAGGAGAAAACATGCTCCTTTTTTAAACTCTCAAAAAGTGCCCAAATAACAATACTGAGCTCCCAAACAGCAGGGGTTGAAAAAAATAATTTTGTTAATGTAAGCAAAAATAAAGCACTGAAGCTTTATGAAGAAAAGAGTTCTCAGCTTTGCTAATATAGTAGATGTAATAACTTAAAAATAATTTCCCTACTGATCCTGGAAATAAATTCTACTACAATCATGTGAATGCCAGTTCCTGGCATATTTCTGCATCCAGATTCATTAGTCTCCTTAATGGAGCCCATCATTTTTCCAATGGCTTTCTCCTTTCTTTAAACCCTAACCCTGAAATTCTATAACCAGTTATGTCACATGGCTTCCCTGAGGCACAAAGGTACCAAACTCTATAATTAACTATCGAGGAATGATAAATATGCTATTTATATTAAAAGATTTAAATTCTTTTGGGCTACAGTTAGAAAAAAAACACAGAAAGCATAATACTTACTCTGCCATGTGAACTGTAGCCCTTCTTGCAAAAAGCGAAACCAAATAAGGAAAATGTAGAATTGCAGCATGCATGACCTGGCAGCACCGATTAGTGATAATAAAAAAAAAATTCCAGGCTAGAAAAATATTCGGAGTTGTATCCCATTAACTCTGAATTTTTTTTTTCTTTTTCTTCTTCTTTTTTGGTAATAAACTGGCATAAACAACTGGGGGGGGGGGGGGGGAAACTATGGGAATACATCACTGGGGTTTTTCTGGAAATGTAGTCACAAAAGGCATTTTGGTCAGGCTGAGATCAGGATAATTGGTCTGCAATTTCCTATGTATACACCTGGGAAGTGGGATTTATCCTTGAATGTGATGTCAAGCAAGACATAATAACAGGCATGACCTCTGAGAAGTTACCTTTTCTGAACTATATGACTCTACTCTGAACTAGAGTTCTTTATTCTCACAAATGAAATTGCTCTCAAATATGGGGGGTAGGAGGAGTCTCATTAATCAACATTAGAAGATCTTACTGGAAGTGGCCAAGATGAGCATGGCTTCCTTCTACAGAGGTGTGACCTGGCTGTGGTTCCCCAGGCAGGGGAAAGGGAACCTCACTTGGAAGTCAGAAGAAAAGATGTGGCACTAACAGAGGGTGGGTCACTGTTACCCCTTCCAAGAGCTTGGAATTTCTTACCCAAGTTTACTTGAAAGTCAAAGCTTTCAAGTTGGAACATAACTATTTTGGGGCATAGGCTGCATGTAGAAGTACTAGACTTTAACTACTATAGTCCTTGAAATAGAAAATTATATCAGATAGTAACTTTTTGGGAAAAAAAGTTTTTGACAGTCTTGCATCTAGAAAGGCTAGATATTACCTATTTATTTTACAAGATGCTTTTTATGGTATCAAGACTCCTCAAATCACCACCTTCATATGGCAAGAAAAGGGACTGTGTGCTTCTTGCATCATTTTGTGGAGCCTAAAGCGGCACAGATTGCATTTGTAAAAGCTAACCATGGGAGACTCTGGGTATGTCAAAAGGTGTTCGATATTCTGGACAATTTCATTCTCTGTCTGCAGGCTGAGCAAGCTATATGGAGTACAGTAAGCTATCAATAAGAGGACTGTTGTTGGATTTTCACAGCACTTAAAAATTATCAAAACAAAACCACTTCATCATAAACAATAATCTCCACTAAAAAGTAAAGCTATTTGAAAACTTAGAGGCTGAACTTTTCATATATTAAATCAACTTCAGCAGCAGCAATCAAGATGAATAGATCTTATCACGTTAAGGAAAAGGGCTTTCAAAATGGGTTAGAACAAATGAAAACAGGAAAAATATTTGCTAGCAGGCAAACCATGGAAAAACCCAATTAGAACAGGAATACAGTATATTAGAATCATATAAATTATATATCTTTACGAAGGTTAAAAAAATGCGGCATGAATCTGCAATGGTCAATTTTAAGAGGATGTTAATTTAAACATAGTTGCTCCATGTGGCAGGAATCTTTCATCCCAGCCAGCTCTGGCAGGGGCATGTCCTGAAGGATCTTTGCATCATGGGAATGGTGATACACTGGTACCGAGCACAGAGAACAAACATCCAAGAATTGTTATTCAAAAATGAAATGAAACTAACAGGGCTGGTGGAGCTCATATGAAATTCTGATTTAATTATTCCTCAGTAAACACTCATTTGCTCTCTTGAAATCAGGAATTTCAAATGCTCTCTGCAATGTACCACTTGGTGTTGTGTATCTAATGATTACATTTAAATTTAGTTTGATTTGCAAACATTTTCAAAACTTACAGGGCTCTGTAAGCTGCAGTGGAAGGCGACAGATGGCAGAAGGGGAGCGAACAAAACTGACTGCATTGTTGTGATATACTGCTTTTAAGTTCACAGAATTTTGGCTTTCTTAAGAAAAACTTAGGAAACTCCAACAAGTGGTTTTAAAGAGTAAAACCTTATTTCTAATCACTCTTCAATTATTCAGTAAGCAAATGAACATGATATTATATAACCTGGGCCATGTTTCCTGCTGCAATAATCACCCCCATTTAATGAATGTTTAAGAAGAGTTGTTACATTTTAATCAACCAAATAGTTCTACCCATGCAAGATGAGTGTCAGGGACACAGACCATGGCAGACCAAAAATAACAAAAGGCAGACCAAAAAGTTATAGAAAATTCTTTGTTTGAAATGCCAAGGGATTTGATGAATGTGTGTATAAAGTAATTAAATTCCACTGAAGTTAAAAAAATAAATAATGACAACATATTCCCTCCCCTCAAAAGAAAAGTAAAAAAAGCCCCAGATTTCAAAACAACCACCTGTACTTAAGGTCTCCTGTCCCGAACATCATCTTACGGAGCCACTCTTTTGGTATCTAGTCAGATTCCAAACTGTATTAAGTATTTCTAGACACGGCATGACTAAAACCTACACCACGCAGCACCGAAGGTTGCAGTTAAGAGCCAACAACTTTTGAATACATTTCTTCTGGAGTTTTAAAATAGGATTTAAACTCCTGTCCCAGTTTACCAAAGAAACCCCAAGGTTGAAATGAAAGCATGGCATTTTTAAATCCAACTGCTACAAAGGTATTACGGTTTAATTAAGCACACTTCAATGATGATGCCGCTGTTTTGAGCATGCAACACACCACTGTTATGGTCAATGCCTGGCATGTTTCATCACCGTGCCCCTCTTTCTTCCTAGCTTCAGGACCCCCCTCCCCCTAATAAACGGCATTATAAAAAGGTAAAATCTAGAGTTAGTGGCAAAATCTTCACAGTAACTTGTTAATAAAGTCGTCGATGGCTCTTGAGGGCATCAATCAACTGGGCCTTGGAAAATCAATTTGATGCAGTTCTGTTCCCCAAGCAGCTGTGTGGCACAGAAAGGGCAGGCGGCATGAAAGGCGTGAGTTCCGTGAGGCAGCGGGATCTGAGACCAATATTTCGCAGACTTCTCTGAGCACACGTGTCCACAAGGGGTGAAAGCATGAGTGGGCGGTCCCGCGTCTACGTAAAAGCCCGCCTCGCAGCCGAGCCAGAGCGGCACGTAGGGGCCCACAGTCCTGCACATGGGACACTCCCTCTCGTTGGCCTCCGTGTCGCTGCGATGGCCCCAGTTGTGGTAGCCGTGCACGTGGCCGCAGCTGAGGTACGCCCAGGGCTGCTTCTCCTCCACCACCTCTTTCCTGTTGATGCTGGGGAAGGCTAAGGTGTTGAGCCCCACTGGACACTGCGGCCGCGCCGCGTTGATCTCCTGCCGCAGGGCTTCAATGTGCTTCTGGGTTGGGGTGTGAAAGAGGCCATCTGCCGTCCTCCAGAGCAGGGTGGCCCCGCACAGGTCGATGAGGGAGCCATCCTGCAGGACGTTGGTTTCAGTTTCCACCTACAAGTTTGACAGACATGTCTTTTTAAAGCAAAATTTGGGGAATCTTGCTAGTGTTCTTTCCTCTATCAGCTACGAAATGGACACGGGGCAGTTTATCCCACGGCCTCCTTGAAAAGCAGGACTAGTGGGGTAACTAGCCCCTCTGAGCCTCCCTGTCCTCATCTGAACATTGGATATAAATCATACATGTGATACACATAAAGGCCCGAGCTTGAATACACTTACTATTATACGTTCAATTAATGGAGTGGCTTATTTATTTATTTTTTAATTATTTTAATTGGAGGATAATTACAGCAGTTGTAATTGTAGTGGTTATTTTAACAAACTTCACAAATCTCTCTAGATTTTTATTTTTCCTCCTTAACTCAACAGCACAACACCTCCTTGGTCTCATACGGCATAGGAGATGTCCAACCAGTTCCTCTGGTGAAGACTTAGGCTGATTTCGACCACAGTCAATTCAGAAGACCCTTGGTGGGCCTTGTAATAAATACTGCCCTGCTGCCAGTGACTCCTGGTGACCTTTAGCTTCACATGATCTATCATTTATCCTGCATTCCTAAGGTTTGAAGCAGAAACATTCACTGTGAGCTTCAGAACTTCATTTAAAAGACGGACAGTGCTACACACCAAGTGCTCTCAAGACTGATTAACAGCTGACAAGCAGCACAGTTAGACACGGTCCACAGAAACCTCATCCCTACCTCCATGTGCCACCTGTGCTCTATGGACGTACCCAGGTGAACTGCCCTCTGGCACGTGCCTGAGACCCCTCTGCCTAGAATTCTGTCAGGGCTCACCCATCCTAGTCTACCCCAGGGCCTGGCAAACTCCCACTCATCATTCAAGGCTGACTTGGATGGCACTTTGCCTAGAAGTTGTCCTTTAATAATGAAAGCAGTCCTTCCCTAATAAAGTATCAAATACTGGTAGTTAGAAAAAGGTAAAATCCCAACAAAATGATAGATCTTAATATTTTACAGGAGAAACACAGAGACAGGTTTTCAATAGCCTTTAAGTTGCTGAATCTCTCTCCTCACCCCACCGCCCCCCTGAACACCTCCTGAACACCTCCTGATCTCCTCCCTTCTTGTTGGATGTCAGGAGTCTTCCTTCTCTTCTTGACAACAGATAATTCTCAGGGGAAGTTTCATCTCTGCATGAAACTGGGTAAGAAGAACACTTCTGTGGTAATAAATTGGAGTTTGGGTCACATTTTCCCCCCCTTATGATTACTTTTTACTCACTGCTTTTTGTTTATATCAGTGATACATATATATCTATTCCTTTTTGAATTATTTTTAATTGAAGGATAATTGATTTACAGTTTGTGTTGGTTTCCGCCAAACATCAACATTAATCAGCCATAGGTATATCTATGTCCCTTCCCTCTTGAACATCCCTCCCCAAATTCTTTTCCCATTTAGGTTATTACAGAATATTGAGCAGAGTTCCCTGTGCTATACAGTAGGTCCTTGTTGGTTAATCTATTTTAAATATAGTAGTGTGTTTATGTCAATCCCAAATTCCCAGTTTGTCCCTCCCCCTACCTTTCCCGGAGAAGGAAATGGCAACCCACTCCAGTACTCTTGCCTGGAAAATCCCATGGACGGAGGAGCCTGGTAGGCTGCAGTCCATGGGTTCGCTAAGAGTCGGACACGACTGAGCGACTTCACTTTCAATTTTCACTTTCATGCATTGGAGAAGGAAATGGCAACCCACTCCAGTGTTCTTGCCTGGAGAATCCCAGGGACGGCGGAGCCTGGTGGGCTGCCGTCTGTGGGGTCGCACAGAGTCAGACACGACTGAAGTGACTTAGCAGCTACCTTTCCCATTTGGTAACCACAGACTTGTTTTCTACTTCTGTGAGTTTGTTCATTTTGTAAGTAAGAGCATTTGCATCACATTTTAGAAGATTCCTCATGTAACAGAATATCATGACACTTGTCTTTCTCTTCTTACTTACTTCCGTTAGTATGATAATCTCTAAGTCTATACATCCTGCAATGAAATGAGGTTATTTCATTCTTTTTAAGAACTAAGTAATATTCCACTGTATATATGTACCACATCTTTTTTTTTTAATAAAATGTTGAATTTATTGGTTTTTTGGGGAAATTTGATGCATCACCAGTGTATGACAACTGAGCCATTAATCTTGTAGCTTCATCGACATTAACTGCTGTTTTCATGACACTGCTGACAAATCAGCTGTTTCTGCAGAGGTTCAAGGGAAAGGCCTTTTGAGAAGTTTGCAAGTTTCTTTTGTATATCTACAAAAGCTTTATTCACTCTGTTAACTTTTTCATCATTCACAATGTTTATCTTCTTATGCTTAGTGGTAACTGGTTTTGCTTTATTTTTAACCTTAAAGCTTTTTTGGCGGGCTCTGTGGAAGACATTCCTAGACTTCTGCCCTATTAGTTTGTTCTTGGCCATGGTCTCTCACCAGACCTCCAATACCCTTGTGCAGTTGGCTCAGGTTCCAGGTGACACCATCTCAAACCACAGCTTATTTTATCCATTCATCTGTTGACATTTAGATTGTTTCCATGTCTTGGCTATTGTAAACAGTGCTGCAGTGAACACTGGGGTATATGTATCCTTCCAAATCATGAATTTCTCTAGATGTATGCCCAGAAGTAGAATTGTTGAATCACATGGTAACTCTTTTAGATTTTTACCTGGAGAATCCCATGGATGGAGGAGCCTGGCGGGCTACAGTTCACGAGTCGCAGAGAGTCAGACATGACTAAGGGACTAACACTTTCATTTTCACATTACCAACACTGTAGGAGAGTTCCTTCCCTTTTCTCTACATCCTCTCCAGTTTGTAGGTTTTTTGATGGCCATTTTGACTGGTCTCAGGTGATATGTCATTGTAGTTTTGATTTTCATTTCTCTAATAATTAGCGATGGTAAACATCTTTTCATGTGTCTGTTTGCCATTGGTCTGTCTTCTTTGGAGAAATGTCTTCTGCTCAGTTTTTGATTTTTTTTTTCTTTTTGATATTGAGTTGCATGAGCTGTTTGTAAATTTTGGAGATGAATTCCTTGTAGGATGCATCATTTACAAATATTTTCTCCTATTCTAGGGATTGTGTCTTCATTTTGTTTATGGTTTTCTTTGCTGTGCAAAAGCTTTTGAGTTTAATTAGGTACCATTTGTTTATTTTTGTTTTTATTTTCGTTATTCTAGGAGACAGGGCCAAAGAAATATTGCTATGATTTTTGTCAGTGTTCTGCCTGTGTTTTCCTGCAAGAGTTTTGTACTCTCAGGTCTTATATTTAGGTCTTTAACCCATTTTGAGTTTATTTTGTGTGTGGTATTAAAGAATGTTCTAATTTCATTATTTTACATGTAGCTGTTCAGTTCTCCCAAAACAATTTATAAATGAGAATATTTTCCCTCCATCATATAGTTTTATCTCCTTTGATATAGATTAATTGACCATAGGTGCCTAAGATTATTTCTGGACCTTCTATTTTGTTTCGTTGATGTATATTTCTGTTTTTGCACCAGTACCATACTGTTGTGATGACTGTACTTTTGTAGTATATTCTAAAGATGGGAAAACTGATTCCTCCAATTCTGTACTTCTTTCTCAAGATTTCTTTGACTATTTAGGGTCTTTTGTGTTTCCATAAAGATTTCTAGTTCTGTGAAAAATGCCATAGGTAATTTGATAGAGATTGCATTAAATCTGTAGATTGCCTTGGCTAGTATGGCCATTTTCATAATATTGATTCTTTTAATCCAAGAACATGATATATTTTTCCATCTGTCTGCATCATCTTTGTTTTCTTTCATCAGTGTCTTATGGTTTTCAGAATACAGGTTTCTGCTTCCTTAGGTAGATTTATTCTTATGTATTTTATTCTTTTTGGTGTGATGATAAATGGAATTGTTTTTTTAATTTCTATTTCTAATCTTTTGTTGTTAGTGTATAGAAATGCAACAGATTTCTATGCATTAATTTTGTATCCTGCAACTTTACAAATTCACTGATGAGCTCTAGTAGTTTTCTGGTAGTATCTTAGGATGCTAAGGATTTGCTATGTACAGAATCATGTCATCTTCAAACAGTGACAGTTTTACTTTTTTTTTACAGTTTGGATCCCATTTATTTATTTATTTCTTCTCTGATTGCTGTGGCTAGGACTTCCAAAATTATGCTAAATAGAAGTGGTGAGAGTGGACCTCCTTGTCTTATTCCTGATCTTAGAGGAAATACTTTCAGCTTTTCATTGTTGAGTGTGATGTTAGCTGTGGGTTTGTCATATATCACCTTTATTATGTTGAGATATGTTCCTTCTGTGGTCACTCTCTGAAGCATTTTTATCCAAAATGGATGTTGACTATTATCAAAAGCTTTTTCTGCGTCTTTTGAGACGATCATATGATTTATATTCTTCAGTTTGTTGATGTGGTATATCACACTGACTGATTTGCTGATATTGAAAAATTCTTGCATCCCTGATACAAATCCCACTTGATCATAGTGTATGATCCTTTTACTGTATTGTTGGAGTAGGTTTGCTAGTGTTTTGTTCAGGATTTTTGCATCTGTATTGATTATATTTGCCTGTGGTTTTCTTTTTGCATGTATGATATCTATTTGGTTTTGGAATCAGGGTAATGGTGGCCTCAGAGGATGAATTCAGAAGTGTTCCTTCCTCTGCAATTTTTTGGAGTAGTTTCAAAAGGATGAGTGTTAAGTCGTCCCTAAACGTTTGGTAGAATTCACCTGTGAAGCCATCTGGTCCTTGACTTTTGCTTCTTGGAAGTTTTAAAATTACTGACTCAATTTCTGCACTGGTAATTGGCCTGTTCATTTTTTTCTATTTTCCCCTGGTTTAGTTTTGGGAGAGTGTACCTTTTAAAGAATTTGTCCATTTCCTCTAAGTTATCCATTTTGTTGGCATATAGTTGCATGTAGTAGTCTCTTATGATCCTTTGTGTTTCTGTGGTTTTGTTGTAATTTCTCTGTTTTCATTTGTAATTTTAATGATTTGGGCCCTCTCCCTTTTTTTTTCCTTTTTTTTAAATTGTCTACAATTGCTTTACAATATTGTGTTAGTTTCTGTTGTATAAGGACATGAACCATTTATATGTGATATATATCTATATCCCCTCCCTCTTGGACCTTCCTCCCACTCCCTCTTATTTCACCCATCTATGTCATCACAGAGCAACAAGCTGATCTTCCTGTGCTATACAGCAGTTTCCCACTAGCTATCTGTTCTACACACGGTAGTGTATATATGTCATTACTAATCTCTGAATTCATCAGGCCCTCCCCTTCACCTACCCCGCATCCACATGTATGTTCTCTACATCTGTGCCTCTATTCCTGCCCTTCTAGTAGGTTCACCTGTACCATTTTCTAAATCCCACACATATGCATTAATATACAATATTTGTTTTTCTGACTTCACTCTGTATGACAGGCTCTAGGTCCATCCACATCTCTACAAATGACCCAACTTTGTGCCTTTTTATGGCTGAGTAATAATCCATTGCATATATGTACCATGTCTTCTTTATCCATTCATCTGTCAATGGACATTTAGGTTTCTTCCATGTCCTGGCTATTGTAAGCAGTGCTGCAGTGAACACTAGGGTACTTGTATCTTTTTGAATTATAGTTTTCTCAGGGTATATGCCCAGTAGTGGGATTGCTGGATCATATGACAAACTAGTTTTAGTTTTTTAAGGAACCTCCATATTGTTCTCCATAGTGGCTGTTATCAATTTACATCCCTACCAACACTGCAAGAGGGTTCCCTTTTCTCCACACCCTCTCTAGCATTTATTGTTTGTAGATTTTTTTTGATGATGGCTATTCTGACCAGTGTGAGGTGATACCTCATTGTAGTTTTGATTTGCATTTCTCTAGTAATTAGTGATGTTGAGCATCTTTCCATGAGCCTCGTGGCCATTTGTTTGTCATCTTTGAGGAAATGTCTATCTAGGTCTTCTCATTTTTTGATTGGGTTGATTTTGTTTTGATATTAAGCTGCATGAGCTGTTTGTTTTGGAGACTAATCCTTTGTCAGTTGCTTCATTTGCAAATATTTTCTCCCATTCTGAGGGTTATCTTTTCATCTTGTATCATTTCCTTTGCTATCCACAAGCTTTTAATTAGGTCCTATTTGTTTATTTTTGTTTTTATTATAGGAGGTAGGTCAAGAAAGATCTTTCTGTGATTTATATCAAAGAGTGTTTTTCCTATATTTTCCTCTGTGTGTTTCATAGTGTCTAACATTTAGGTCTTTAATTCACTTTATTTTTGAATATGGTGTTAAAGAATGTTCTAATTTCATTCTTTTACATGTAGCCATTTGGTTTTCTCAGGACTAATTTATTGAAGAGATTATTCTCCATTGTATATTCTTACCTCCTTTGTCATAGATTGGGTGACACAGGTTTGTGAGTTTATCTTTGGGTTTCTATCTTGTACCATTGATCTGTATTTCTGTTTTTGTGCCAGTATCATATTGTCTTGATTACTGTAGCTTTACAGTATAGTATAGTCTGAAGTCAGGGAGCTTGATTTTTCCAGTTCCACTTTTCTTTCTCAAGATTGCTTTGGCTATTCAGGTGCTTTTGAGTTTCTATACAAATTGTAAATGTTTTTTGTTCTAATTCTGTTAAAAATGCCACTGGTAACTTAATAGGGATTGCACTGAATCTGTAGATTGCTTTGGGTGGTGTAGTCATTTTCATAATATTGATTCTTCTAATCCAAGAACATGGTGTATCCCTCCATCTGTTTGTGTCATTTTTGGTTTCCTTTCATCAACGCTTGATTGTTTTTTGAGTACAGTCTTTTGCCTTCCTATGTAGATTTATTTCTAGGTATTTTATTCTTTTTGTTGCAGTAGTTATGGCATTGTTTCCTTAAATTCTTGTTGTGATCTTTCATTGTTAGTATATAGGAATGCAATAAGTTTCTGTGCATTAATTTTGTGCCCTGAAACTTTACCGAATTCACTGATGAGCTCAAGCAGTTTTCAGATGCATCATTAAGATTTTCTGTGTACAGTTATCATGTCATTTGCAAACAGTGACAGTTTTACTTCTTTCCCAATTTGTATTCCTTTTATTTCTATTTCTTCTCTGACTGCTGTGGCTAGGAATTCCAAAACTGTGTGGAATAACAGTGGTGAGAGTAGACTCCTTCTCTTGTTCCGGAACTTAGAGGAAATGGTTCCATTCTTCACCATTGAGAATGATGTTTGCTGTGGGTTTGTCGTATATGGGGTTTATTATGTAGAGGTTTGTTGTTGTTGTTCAGCTGCTAAGTCATGTCCAGCTCTTTATGACCCCATGGACTGGAGTATGCTCATTCCATTGAATCAGTGATGCTATCTACATCTCATCTTCTGCTGCCCTCTTTTTCTTTTGCCTTCAATCTTTCCCAGCATCAGTCTTTTCCAATGAGCTGGCTTCTCACGTCAGGTGGCCAAAATATTGGAGCTTTAGCATCAGTCCTTGCAATGAATATTCAGGGTTGATTTCCTTTAGGACTGATTGGTTTGATCTCCTTGCTTTCCAAGAGACTCTCAAGAGTCTTCTCCAGCACCACAATTCAAAAGTATCAGTTCTTTAGTCCTCAGCCTTCTTTATGTTCCAACTCTCACATCTGTACCTGACTACTGGAAAAACCATAGCTTTGACTATATGAACCTTTGCTGGCAAAGTGATGTCTCTGCTTTTTAATACATTGTCTAGGTTTGTCATAGCTTTCCTTCCAAGGAGCAAGCATCTTTTAATTTCATGGCTGCAGTATGTTGAGGTAGGTTCTCCTTATGCCCACTTTCTGGAGAGTTTTCTTTTTTATCATAAATGGGCGTTGAATTTTGTCAAAAGCTTTTTATGCATTGATTGAGATAAGCATATGGTTTTTATTCTTTAAGTGTTTATATGGTGTATCACATTGGTTGATTTGCATATATTGAAGAATCCTTGCATCCTTGGGATAAATCCCACTTGATCATGATGTGATCCTTTTAATTTGTTGTTATATTCTGTTAGCTAGTATTTTGTTGCAAAATTCTGAGTCTATTTCAGTGATATTGGTCTGTAATTTTCTTTTTTGTGAGATCTTTGTCTGGTTTTAGTATCAGGGTGATGGTCACCTTGTAGAATGAGTTTGGGATGTTGTTTCCTCTGCAGTTTACTGGAAGAGTTTGAGCAGGATATGTTAGCTCTTATTTAAATGCTTGATAGAATTTCCCTGTGAAGCCATCTGGTCCTGGACTTCTGTTTGTTGGAAGATTTTACATTACACTTTCAATTTCATCACTTGTGATTGGTCTGTTTATATTTTCTATTTCTTTCTAGTTCTGTCTTGGAAAGTTGTGTTGTACATTTCTTCCAGGTTATCCAATATAGTCACTTATGATGTTTGCATTTCTGCAGTGTCAGTTGTAATTTCTTCTTTTACATTTCTAATTTTACCAATTTGAATCCTCTGCTTTTTTTCTTGATGATTCTGGCTAAAGGTTTATAAATTGTATCTCCTCAAAGAACCAAGTTTTAGTTTTATTTATCTTTGATATTATTTTCTTTTTCTCTATTTCATTTATTTCTGCTCTAATCTTTGTGATTTCTCTCCTTCTAATAACTTTGGGGTTTGCTTTTGTTCTTTCTCCAGTTGCTTTAGGTGTAAGGTTAGATTGTTTATTTGAGATTTTTCCTTTTTCTTGAGGTGAGATTAAATTGTTGTTAACTTCCTTCTTAGGACTGCTTTTTGCTGTTGGCTCAGACAGTAAAGAATCTTCCAGCAATGCAGGAGACCTAGGTTTGGTCCCTTGGTTGGGAAGATCCCCTGAAGAAGGGAATGGCTACCCACTCCAGTATTCTGTCTAGATCTGTCCATTGGTATAAATATGGTGTTGATGTCCCCTACTACTATTGTGTTACTGTTGATTTCCCCTTTTATGGCTGTTAGCATTTGCCTAATGTATCATGGTGCTTCTATATTGGGTATATAAATATTTATAATTGTTATATCTTCTTAGATCAATCCCTTGATTATTATGTAGTGATCTTCCTTGTCTCTTACAAAGTCATTATTTTAAAGTCTGTTGTATCTGTTGAGTATTGCTCCAGCTTTCTTTTTCTATCTGCCATGGAGTATCTTTTTCTATCTCTTCACTTTAAGCCTGTATGTATCCTAGGTCTGAAGTGGGTTTTTTGTAGACAACATAACATATATATAGGTCTTGTTTTTGTACCCATTCAGCCAGTCTGTGTCTTTTGGTTAGACACATTTAAATCCATTTATATTCAAGGTAAATATCAATATTTTGTCTTTAATTTTTGTCAATTTGATTACTATGTATCTTGGCTTGTCTCTCTGGGTTTATTCTACCTGGGACTCCTGTGCCTCCTGGACTTAGGTGACTGTTTCCCATAATAGGGAAGTTTTCAGCTGCTATCTCTTCAAATATTTTCTCAAGTCCTTTCTCTTCTCCATCTGGGACCCCTATAATGTGAATGTTGGTGCATTTAATTTTGTCCTGGAGGTCTCTTAGATTGTCCTCATTTCTTTTTATTCTTTTATTCTGTCCCACAGCAGTGATTTCTACCATTCTGTCTTCCTGCTCACTTATTCACTTTTCTGCCTCAGTTATTCCACTGATTCCTTCTATTGTATTTTTCATTCCAATTACTGTATTGTTCTTCTGTTTTAGGTCTTTGTCAAACATTTCTTTTATCTCGTTAGTGTGTGCTTCCATTCTTTTTCTGAGATCCCTGGATCATCTTTACTATCATTACTCTGAATTGTTTTTGGGTAGATCTCCACTTCACTTAGTTGTTCTTCTGGGGTTTTATCTTTTCCTTTGTCTGGGGTATATTCCTCCCTCTGGCATCTCATTTTGTGTAGCTTTCTGTGATTGCAGTGTCTATTCTGAAAGATGCAAGGTTGTAGTTCTTGTTTCTGCTATCTACCCCCTGGTGAATAAAGCTGCTCTTAGAGGCTTGTGCAGGCTTCCTAGTGGGAGGGACTGCTTCCTGCCCACTGCTGGGTGCAGCTGGGTTTTATCCCTCTGGTGGACAGGGTCATGTCAAGGGATATGTTGAGCAGGCAGCTATGTGTTCAGGAGACTTTAAACAGCCTACCTCCTACTGAGGAGGGCTGCGATCCTGCCCTGTTGGTTGTTTGGCATCCCAGCAATGGAGCCTACAGGCTGTTGGGTGGGGCTAGGTCTTCATGAAAAAATGGCGACCTCCAGGAGGGCTCACACCAACGAGTACTCCTCAGAACTACCACTGCCAGTGTCTTTGTCTCTACAGTGAGCCACAGCTGCCCCCTACACAGGAAATCTTTTGATACCAGCAAGTAGGTCTAGTCAGGCCCCTAAGTGGTCATTGTTCCCTGCCCCCCACCATCCCCCAGGTCCTGACATGCACAAGGCCTTGTGTATGCCCTCCAAGAATGGAGATTCTGTTTCCCCCAGTCCTGTGGAAGTCCTGTGATCAAAGCCCATTGGCCTTCAAAGCCAGATGCTCTGGGGACTCCCCATCCTGTTGCCAGAACCCCAGGCTGGGGAGCCTAATGTGTGGCTCAGAAGTCTCACTCTTGCGGGAGAACCTGTGCAATATAATTATTTTCTAGTTTGTGGGACATCCACCCAGTGGGTATTGGATTTGACTTTATTACTATTGTGCCCCTCCTACCACTCCACTGGGGCTTCTTCCCTTTTCACTGGATGTAGGATATCTTTTGTGGTAGGTTCTGATGGGTTTTTTTTTTTCCTGGTTGATGACTGTTTAACAGTTCATTCTGATTTTCACTTTTCAGATGAAGAGGTAAGCTCATGTTCTTCTACTCTAACATCTTGTCTCTGCCCCCTTAGCCAGGTTGAACAACCTTTTTACTTCCTGCAGGGCAGTTCTTGGTAAATAACATAACTTTTGAGTCTATGGTCTCTTATTTTCCACATATTCTTGACTCCTATGTCTAGGATAGGTGTCCCTCTGAGAGACTCCTGTGCCTTCCATTACTTTCTTATGACTGTGCTGATCAAAACAAAAGTATGCTAATGCATGTTTTCCCTCTTAGTTGTTATTTTTACGTGCTCTTTCTATCCTGTACACCTTCCCTGACAAGGCTGGTGTGCAGATTAACATTTCTGAGACATTAGCTCATTTAATGCAGTGTCTGTACCCAGCAAACATACACTGATTACTGTTGCTGTTATAATAATCAATAACTCATTTGACCATCCTAACCCAGTTTTGTGTAGAATTATCCTATGATCAAAACTTTTTTTGAAAAACAGATTTTACATCCTCTTTCCTATTTACAATCTCTTGAAACATATTTCAGCAAAGTTTATTGAATTTGTTTGGCTTTCATAGAAAGTGCTTTTCACTTTTAGTCATAATGCTCCAAGATTGGGTTTTATCACAAAATATACCTGCAGCTGAATAATGGTGTAAGCAAGTCATAAAATTAACTATCCCCTAAAAACAAACATCCAGTAGAGAACAGCAAACCAGCTTTGTAAAATTCCCATCTTCTTTTTTCTATCTTAGAAATATCATCTTTCTTTGTGAACTAGATCACATCCTCTATTATTTATATTATTATTTCCCTGGTAGTTTGAGAGAAAACACTTGTTCTCTCTTGTTCTAGTTTCTACCCAACAATTAATTAAAATTCCTGGAGTGGAAAATTTACTAAGAATCTTTTAGTGCTGTGCTACACAGCCACGGCCGTATGAGAAACCCAAAACTTACTATTTAAGGTATTAAAATGATTCTCCATAGAAGAAAGGGTTAAAAACCCAAGAGCTTTAGGCCATTTCGGATAAGCAGTAATATTTATAGAAAAAATATTAACATGCCAAGTCAATGTACTATATGAACTATTTCAAGTAACTATGACTTTGAATTATGTAGGGAACTATAATTTCTTATTATGAACAAGGAAAAAAAGCTAACTTAATTATATTTTTTGTCCCCAGAAAGTCTAGTAAATAATTCTGTAATTCATAATTTTCATTAATTAGTTTTAGACTGCCCAGGATTTTTCCAAATTAGTAAAGTTTTACACTAAAAATAAGTTTATTTTTCTTAAAGTGAATTTAAACAGAATTCTATGGTTAAGTATAGTGATAGAATTATGCTTTTAATGTAGTTAGGAACAAAAGGTAATTTTCTTCCACTACTGGAAAAGCTTAATCATGACAGTGAATAAGGCCATTTCCTTCTTATTTTCGGAGAAAATTCTTACTCTCCTGGGTCAGTGGAACACAACCCTATGACCTAGACAAAGATTTTGAATTTCAGGGGAGAAAAATGACAGTGTTTGTTATGTGTTTGTAGTTTCATGCATTTTTTTGTGTGAAGTCCACTTACCAGCTTTCCCCTTTGCTGCGCAGACCTGGTCTCTCTCAAGGTATACACGTCTCCGCAGACGGAGATCTCACGCCAGACCCCGGGCTGGGACTCCTCAGTGAAGCCGCCTCTCGGATGCATCACCAGGACACCATTGGTCGTGAGCCCATCCATGTGGCCGTCGGGGTTTTTCCACTTCGCTGCCTTTTCCTGGAGAGCATACCACAGAAAAGATGATGTTCAACACAAAAAGGTTCTAGAATCTCTCCAAAATATTGGGTAAGGGCAGAGGGGAGGAAAGTGAGCAATTTTCATTCTCTATTTAAAGCTAATAATCAGAAGGATAAAATATGCAATTAGTCTGAGAAAATGAAAGAAGTGTAAGAATAGATGAATGATTTATCACTGGAGACAGATTATGTTTATCTTGGGCTTTTACAAAAGAAAACCTGATGTCTGGGCCTCTACCTCAGAGATTCTTTTTCACACCACATTTCCCCTACCCCCACAACCCCAGGTGATTTCAGGAACCCAGTATGTATTCTTCAATTCTATTTGTGCAGTGCTTTCATCCTATTATCTAAAAATGTTTTGTATGAACTCATTATCAGGTAAGTACTGGAAAGAAGAGAATATTTTTCATTCAACAAACAAAATTTCAAAATACATTAGGTCAACAGTTGTGGCACTATGATTTGTTTTCAGACGGATCAGTGTTTACACCATCAAAGGAGGAAGACACAAGTGACTGGCTATAACGGCAGATTAGGACTTGGGTAAATCTGATTAAGGTAAGCCACTTATGACTGGTTTAGGGGTGGGCATGTGACTGAGTTCTGGCCAATGAGACCTAAGTGAGTCTTCTGGGAAGCTTCCTGTAAAGGTTTCTTGCTCTCTAAAAAGAGACAAGGAAGAAATGCGGCCCTTGCTGCCCTTCTTCAGCGAGCTGTCATGCTGCGGGGAGTGGGGAGGGTGTGGAAGTGTGGGAGCCAGCTCACCCACACCAGCAGCTCGCCTGAGGAAACTGGTGTGCCCAGAGGGCAAGATGGAATAAATCTGGCTCCCCTGACGTTACAGAATCACTGGATCAACCAATCTTGCCGCTGGCCTTCCTGGGCATTTCTTGTAATATGGGATGACCCTTTTTTACTACCATTTAGGCCATCTTAAGAGAGCTTTTTTTCCCCTGCAAAAATACCTTGATTCAAAAAGGGACTATATTAAAACTGGATATTCACTACAACTGTGGGTTTTTTATTTACATGGACAGTCTATGAAGAGATATTTTTAGTCTTTGCTGTTTCAGTTTTGTTCTTTGTGGTATCATGTCTATCACTCCTAATATGGAACAAAGTAAACACAAATTTTTGAATGAATAAATGAGCAACATTTTCTTTTTAACCCCAATTATCTACATCTGATCATTTGTTTTTCCTTCTGAAATAAATCCCCTTAAATCTACCATAAATACATTATATGTGGTAATATACATACTTTTAAGTCACTCTACATTTTATAGTTAATATGGCAAATATAACAAGTAATGACCATTATTTTCAGATTTTTAATAAGTTTTTCATGAAAGTGAAAATTTCAAAATCTAAAACCAGAAGCATTTTGCAAAGCAAATATTCTGGCCACAATTAAATGTTATATATATGATGATAATGGGTGTTTTTCTAGAAACAATGTATTGACTAATAGTACTTACTCCAAGAAATATGTTTTTGGAAGAGTCGAATCCAGCTGCGAATATTCGTGCTGTGTAAGGTTCGTTCCTGTCACAGACTATCCTGCAGGCAAACCTAGATATGGTGCTCTGTGTAATCTGCGCTTCATCATTGTTCTGACTGCCAGAAATTGTGTCTGTAACGACGAAGTCGATAGGGCTTTCTGTTGATCTGCCCACCTAAATAAATCAAATTATACTCATGATCCACTCATATCCAAAAGTATGTCACCATATTCATCACATGAAGTGTTCAGGATCCTCTAATATTCATTATCTATCTCTACTAGGAAGGTTAGAATAAAAAATCTTAAGTCTGCTCCTTCTCTTGTTTAAGGGAGATGTTATGGTAACCAACCATCAGATTTTAAATGTTAAGAAAAAAGCTCCATTTTCTATTCTGGAAGAAAATACATCTCACCCCAAACAGGTGTATGATCAGGTAGAAACATAATTTATTACTGTCATAGAAAATCATTCCTTTTTCCCCTCTTGTATTTCCAAGTGAAAAAAAAAACAACAAGATTTTAAAGGCAGCCAGCAAACTAAAGCCCTATTTCCCCTACTCTTGCCAGGCTCCAGACTCCAGGGCCTGTTTTTTTACACTAAGTGAACCCACCTGTGACTCATGGCACAGCGCAAAGCCCTACCCCAGACTTAAGAGACCCAGTGCCTATTTCCCTTCCTCCGTGTGAGTGAGAATGGTGTAAAAGGCTATACAAGTCATCCCAAAGCTTGAGATACAGTCATATGACCAGCATTTTTAACCCTTTCATAACAGTTCAATTTTGAATTTTTAAAGAATTATCCTGGCAAAGTGTAAAAAGCTGACAATAATATTTTATTGGCTTACTTCCTTGGTAAGTTTAAATGCTGCCAGAAAGAATACATTTCATTAGCATGATCTTAAGATTCCAACAAAGCTTTTCATATTTACTAAATCCAAATAAGACAGGTACTGCTGTGTCCTGGGAAATATTTGTCCTCATGACAAAATACTAAATTGTCTGTGTAATGCTGTTCTATGAATCTCTAACTAGGAAACAGTAATAAATGTTATATATGCCAAAGATATGTCTTAAAATAATTTATATGTAAACAGTATCTTGTTAAACATGATATTAATGTTCTCTCCTAACAGCAGTGACTGATTCTGAAGCTGTCAATGGAAGGAACCCACAGATCTCCAAGGTACGTATGTATATAAGGCCCTCAAATTCAATTTCCTGGGTATCTTTATCCCGATCTCAAAATTCTATCTAAAGCATAAGCATTGTAAAAAACAGACATCTATTTTCTTTTTTTTTTTTTTAAACAATGCTTAATTTCTTGTCCTATTAAAATGTTCCTGGAATAAACTAAACCACAGCGTTCACTGCAACTTAAATAGATGCATTTATCCTAAACATATGGATTTCGGGTTTAGAAAACATACACCTTTTTACAAAATGCAACATAAAATTTAGATTATAAACTTTATGATTCATCTTTCTAAAGTTGCGGAATCTTCCCTTTGCTAGATTCACTGAAAAACTGGATGTGTAACTCAGAAGCTCTACTGACTCAGACTGCTCTGATTTTTTTCAGGCTTTTTTTTTTTAAACTACCCTCCTTAGCTACTTTCAAGTATGTAATACAGTATTATTAACTACGATTACCATGCTGTATATTACATATCCAGAACAAACTCATCTCACAGCTAGAAGCCTGCAGTGTTTGACCAACATCTCCCAATCCTGCACCCCCTGTAACTACCATTCTAATTTCCATTTTTATGATTCTGAATTTTTTTCGTATTTTACATATAAGTGATAATCAAACAGTGTCTTGCTGTTTGATTTCACTTTAGTTTTTTTTAATTAGAAAAGTAACAGATACACCGCAGAATATTTTACAAATATAGGAAAGTATACAGGAGACTATGCCAAACTCAGCAACAAATCTGTCCTGAACCTCCACTCTATTGAAGCTCAAGAGTAAAATGTGAAAAGTTCTAAAATTGCCAGGTCATCACACAAACCCCCGAGCTCTCACAAAGACACAGGCCATGACCTAATTTCTGTCACCTCTGTGGAAGAGGGCAAAGATTTCTCACGCTCTGTTAAAAGCTCAAAGCTAAAACCACACTCCAGCAGAATGTCACACAACTGTTCCTTGTCTACAGAGATTACTCTCTTCAAGAAAGGCCATTCCCCATGTATTAAATTAATGTCTTGATGAATTAACTGAAATTGCCTGTAAAACATGACATTTTATTCCAACTGGAACATACTGCTAGGATCAATTATTTCAAGTCAGGATATTTACCTGAGTGGTCATTTAATATTTGTTTATCGGTTCCCTTCCACTTAAATCTAACTTGTAGAGTGTTAGTATATTTCTATACTTTAGAACACAAACCTCATGTTGCCAGAGGCGGGGGGACTAGGCCACTTTCCTAATGAAAACTCACCCAATGTGGAAGACTTGGAGCCTGTCCTTTCTCTGACTGTTGGATCAATTCTACATTATTTTAAGGTTAGTCATGTGGACCCGCCATGATGTATTTGAATTCCACCTGATATTCATATAGTAGGCACAGGAAGAATTTTTCTCCCTGCTGCTGACTGATACACACACACAGCATCATATGGCACTTTCAATTTTGTATGCATATGAGAAAAATTTGGGTTTGCCTGGTTGTCAATCAAAGTCAGGACAGGTAAAATGGTAGAGAAACACCTGAAAGGGCCTCCTTCATCTTCTCTGGACAAATCAATCCTATCTGTGCCCCTGCATCTGTAACCTTATTTTCTCACTTCCCTCCTATTACTAGGATGAGCTATTGCTGCTCCTATCCACAACCAATCTCTCCATGGGTGCTAGGCAGCCCACTATTGTGCCCTTCCCAAGGATTTTGCTCCTGACATTGGCCCCTTGCTCTGCTGAATCACCCATTTCTCTCCCAACTGGATCATACGGTCAGCCATCAAACATTCTGGAGCTTCTCAAATTCTGGGACTGTGAGGTAAAGGACTAGTTTTTTTGGTTTGCTTTTAAAATTTCAACCTGTCACTTAATATCTTTTCAAAATATAACAAAAGTCAGTATTAGAAAAATTATTATCTGCTTCGGTGTTTCAGGAATGTCAAACCGCTATTACAAATTTCCAAATGCATTCCTTCTCAACTTCCTCACTCACCTCATCCTTGACGTTTCGCTGCTTGGCTAAGCAGCCTGAATGGCACTGTTCTAGACTAGTCTCTCATCTTTAAAAATACTTTCCTTTGTTGGAAAGCAATTCTCAAACTAGAGTTACATTTCTCTGATTCATTCTACTGGTAATACTTCCTGAAAAACTTGTCACTAGCTGCTACCTGTTTCCTTACTCATCCTGTAACCCACTCCTGAGTCACTCCATCATCATGCTCTCAGCAGGCCTGCCTCCACTGAAACCCTGCTTGCTGACGTTTCCAGAACTTACACTCAGCATGTCCTGGTACATCTGTACCTAGTATTAAGTTGATGAAACCCTTCCAGGCCAGCTGGTAAACAGCCCCTTTCTCTTTCTGTTCTCTCCCCAGATTATCTCATCAAATCCCATTTATTAGCCCCAAAGTCCTGATCTCTCTCTTTGCTTCAGACTAGCACATACAATCTCCATGTGGATGTCTAAAAAGCATCTCAAATATAACATGTTTCCAACAGAACCTGGATCCTCTTCAAAAGCCCTAGGTTCCCTATGTCAGTGACTGGCACCCAGTTTGCTCAAGCTAAAAATCAATACCCACGAGTCACCCTTGATTCTTCAATTTCTCCACACTCATGTTTAACCTCGTGTAAATTCTGTCAACTCTTCCTCCAAACACATCATCAGTCCTTCCACATTTCCCCACCTTAGCTCTAGTTGCCATCAGCTTGCTCTTTGTTTGCATCACCTCAGCCTCCAATCTTTCTCCCTGTTTTCACACTTGCCTCCTACATTCTTCTCTGGACAGTCCTTGGAGATAACCAAATGGAAGTAGAATTTTCTCTCTTCCTTGTTAAAAAATCCTCCAACAGTTTCCCCAAAACTAGAATAAAACCCAAACTCTTTACTTGGCCTAAAAGCCCCTCACCCTCTTGGCCTCTGCCTACCTCTCTGCATTCATCTCACACCACTTCCTTCCTCCCCAACTCTGTGGTGGGGCCTTGGCACTGCTGTAGTGCTTGCTTCTCTGTGTCTCTCTGTCTACTCCAGAATATAGGTTCCATGAGAGGGGAGCCTTAGCTGTCTACCTCCAGTGACTAGATGAGGATCTGACACATGGTAGGTGCTCAAGAAATAAAACTCATCAGTGGAAGGTTATGACAGTGAGCTTGAACCTGGTGAGCCACATACACAAACATGCACACACATGTACAATGTTTTAGGAAATGATTTTAAAACAGTCTAACATTTTTTTACACTACATAGATGCTAAAGAAATATTACCATCTAGAACTACTATAAACCAACTAAAAGCAAATAAACAAACAACCCCATCAAAACACAAGGCATTGCAGCACTTAGGTGTGAAGCATGTGAACCTCAGAAACCAGAGGGGGAAATGACCACTAACACTGGTTTCAGGACCTGGCCAGTTTCCTTACCACCATGATCAGAATGAATATGGGGTCACTCACTGCCTTCGATTCCTTTTCTAAACTGTATTCTTCTTTATAGTCTACTTTCTCAATACCTATGCTCATTTCTTGTTCCTTTACCCTTATTCTAGAAAATAATAACTAAGATCTTATTCTGACTATATTAACATATTTTATCAGTCTTAACTAATTTCTTAAATTTAGATCTAAGTTTGACTTTTTCAGACAATAATATTTCTGACTTCTGAGCCTATTACCTGATTCCACTACTGGAAATGCACTAAAAGGCCCTTTCTTGATTCATTCTGATGTTCTGCTTTTAAATGCTCAGTTAACCTACAAATCATTTCAGTGGGTAGTGGCTAAAATCAACAGCCCTCAGCAACAAGGTCCACACTTGAGAAATATGAATGCTGCAGTGCTTTTGCTCAGTGATTTCTTTCAATGGTAGAATTTATTCACATAAACTTGTTAAAAGGAGGAAAGAATTAAAATAAGCTTGATTTTTTTTAGGGCCTTCTAAGAATTGCTTAATTCTACTCAGATTAATCTGACATTAATCTCCAGTATGTCCAGTTAGTCTGCAAAAGAAATGAGTTATGTTTTCTTAATAAATCTATAAATTTTTGTTGAATTACCATGCCTTATTTAAAGTGGTTGAGTAGGTATTATGTAGAGAATGGAGAACTGAGGAGACTTAAATCTGGGTTCTGCCACCAGTGCCGATTTTGCCCAATTAAGGTTTAGTTCTTTCTTTTCAAAGACACAAATTTCTCAGTTATAAAATTACGAGGAGGTTAGTATAGTAAAATTCGGTATTTCTCAGTGTGGTCCATGAACCTCTGAGGGTCTTCAAAACCTTTTTAATGGGCCCAGGTCCTTGAAGCCAAAATTGGTTTTATAATAATATGAAGATGCTGACATTTGCTCTTTTGGTGACAAAGCAATGATGTGCTTTAGTAGGAATCAACAAACAATCCACTCAAAAAGCAGGCAGAGGACCTAAATAGACATTTCTCAAAGAAGTCATACAGATGGCCAAGAGGCACATGAAAAGATGTTCAATGTTGCTAATTATTAGGTAAATGTAAATCATTTATCTACACTGAGATATCTCACGCCAGTCAAAATAGCTATCATCAAAAAATCCACAAACAACAAACGCTGGAGAGGGCATGGAGAAAAGGGAAACCTCCAATATTGTTGGTGGGAATGCAAATTGGTACAGCCACTATGGAGAAGAGTATGGGGGTTCCTTAAGAAACTAAACATAGAGCTACTACATGACCCTGCAGTCCCACTCCTGGGTGTATATCCAGAGAAAAGCATGGTCTGAAAGTATACATGCACCCCAATGTTCACTGCAGTACTGGTTACAACAGATATGGAAGGAACTTAAATGTCCAGCGACAAAGAATTGGATAAAGAAGATGTAGTGCATATATACAATGGAATATTACTCAGCCATTAAGAGGAATGAAATAATGCCATTTGCAGCAACATGGATGGACCTAGAGATTGTCATACTGAGTGAAGTAAGTCAGGCAGAGAAATAAAAATATCGTATGATATCAGTTATACATGGAATCTAAAAAAATGATACAAAGGAACTTATTTACAAATAAGACTTAAAGAACAAACGCGGTTACTAAGGGGGAAGGATGGGAGGGGAATGGATAGTTAACAGAGTTTGGGATCAACATGTACACACTGCTATATTTAAAACGGATAAGCAACAAAGACCCACGGTATAGCACAGGGACTGTCTTCAATGTTATGAGGCAGCCTGGATGGGAGGGGAATTTGGGGGAGAAAAGATGTATATATAGGTAAGTGCTCAACTGTGTCTGACTCTTTGCAACCCCATGGAGTGTAGCCTGCAAGGCTCCTCTGTCCATGGGGATTCTCCAGGGAAGAATACTGGAGTGGGTTGCCATGCCCTCCAACCCAGGAATCAAACCCAGGTTTCCTGCACTGCAGGTGGATTCTTTACCGTCTGAGCCACCAGGGAAGCCCATGTATATGTATATGTATGTGTATATGTATATGTACAATTGAGACCCTTTGCTGGCCACATGAAACTATCACAACATTGTTAATTGGATATAATTCAATACGGCTGGTTCTAAAAGGCTCTGTTCTTGTTTTTGGAGTCTCTTTTTATTGCACTGAGATCTGAGAACATAGTCTTTATAATTTCTTTTTGCAATTTTAGAACTGTTTTCTTAGTCTTTTGAAAACCAAACAGGAATAATTTTAATATTATCTTCACCTTTTCCCCTTGGACATCACCAACACTACTATGCCAGGAGTTCTGACTATGTTTCAAAATGAAGAATCGAAGGAAAAATGTGGTAAAAATTTCCATGAAAAAAGAAAGATGTTACCTGAAACATATCCGTATCTTTATCATGTGTATACTCAACCACCACAGTCTGATTCCTTGACAGAGTGTACGATATACTGTGTTGACCTTTGCAGCTGATAGCCTGATAGTGAAAGAAAAATATACAAAAATTCATTAAAATTTCAACAACTTAATCACAATTCTGCTTAGAGTTAAGAGACATCACTCGTCAGCAAAACCCAGCACAAGCTAGTGGTTTCCTAAAGACCAGAGCATGATCCTGCTATGCCCTGAATTACAGAAGAGTCCGCATTCACAAGACTGGATTTACCAAACTGTTCCCTAATAGGAACAATATTTTACTTAAGTCAAATCAAAGTTAATTCACTAGTTTCCAAGCTCCGATTTAATCATAGCCCTAGAAAAACATATACTTTCTCCATGTTACTTTAACTCAGTAATAGAATTTTTCAGACTAACATGATTTAAAATTCTTAATTTATTTCACAATGAAACGGGTAACTCAATAACATTTTGTAATAGTATTTTTCCTACATGATAGGGATTATAATGAGAGTAAAACAATCATTGGAAAAAAGTAAATATTCTATTAAAACTTCTATATAATAATGTACTATTTTAGCCAATGATCATTATACTCTGATCTACATCTTACTTAAATCTTGTATTAGCAGTTGCTTAATCCAGATAGTTTTTGAATTAATAAAAAACGTAGCTAAGTTAGTTTCATCTAACTTAGCTTAGTTTCATCACCTCTATTTTTAGACTAGACTAAACATAAGTCTTTGGTTTAGTGAATCTAGAAACCAATAATACAATATTGTTCTTTTTTCCTCCATAATGATATATTTTACTACATCTTAAGTTGTGGTCACATACTTTTAAATTTCCAAATTAACAAAAGAAGTATTTAAATTCTACTCCAGATTATTTCAATTACACTGTTCATTCCACTTTAACCTAATTTATCTTCATTTCTAATGTTTTACATTAACTATAATAAATAAAAGTTTAATAAGCCTATCTTTTAAACAGTTATTGAATGATCACACTGTATGAAGGCCAAGAAAGACTAAATATTTGGAAGTAGCTAGACATATATATAGCACATTAATGAAAATATACTCTGAACATTTAACTAATACAATTGCAATAGTAATAAATAGTATAAGGTCACAAATAAACTTTGAAGTTAGCCTGGTTAACCTCATGGTTATTTAATCAGCTGCCCTTAAGAACGTCATCATTAAACTGATGTTTTGTTGTACATGCGTCATGAAGATAATGCAAGTATTAGACATAATTTATACATTTAATATTATTAGGGATCTAAAAAAATACTTTTTAGATTACTCAACTCCAGTAATAAATACCATCTTAAATTTTCATTGCTCAGAGTCACATGAAATCAGTGGTTATTGATATGTGACATTTTTTCAAAATCAAATTAATAAAGAACTATTTTCAATTAAGATAAGTGGATGTTTATAGTTAATTGAAAAAACCCACTTAAAATATTTTATTAAGCTCAGAGTTACAAAACTGATAACCAGAGGGTGATTATTTATACACTAACTTATTTTAGGATTCCTTAAAAAGTATCTATTGCATTTAAGTTTTCCATTTACAAGTACACCAATTCAACTTTTTTGGCACATATGCTACACAAAATAACTGTAGTTTGCAAATTATCTGCAAAAGAAGGAGTTAACAAATGCCAGAACAGAACGCCTTTAAAAAAGTTGGACATTTTTTTAAGTACAGTGTTTCTCAAACTTACACAAAGTTGCCTTAACTGGAAGAGAGTTACCTGAGCCCCTGGGAGAGTAGCCTGGAAATGAAGCTTCTCATGCTTGAAACATCTTACCTTGAAATCGGTCTGAAGTTTGTATTCTATTCCTTAACATGCTGTAGTTTTAACATTTAAACATTTCTTACAAGTTTGCTGGGAAATCAATGCCCAGGAAGACCTGCTGTGCTCACCCCATGACCTAGTGCAGCTTCTGGGCCAGTCTGGGAAGTCCTGGAAATAGGCATTTTACAGCCCCTAAGTTGCTTCTGGACCCAGTTCTTCTAGAGTGTTTTATTCTAAAACTACTCCTGTGACCCAGACTATCATAAGAGAGAATAAGGCTATTTATAGGGAGAGTGAGCTCAGTGCCACACCTGGAAACAGACCAAAACCAGGGGAACCAAAGATCTAGACCAGCCCCTGCCCGAGGGGACCCCGAGGCTTTAAATGCTGATTCAGGACGCCTTGAATGATGAGCCCATTTAAAGACAAACTACAATTTCAGACTTCCTCCAGTTTCCCAAATGTGGCTAATAAATGTGGATCACCAGTCTTAGGAAAGGTGACTGCTCTGAGCATAGGAAAACACATTTTCTAAGACTATTTATTAAGAAAGTTTTAAACAAGAGCTCCGTTTTGGAAGTGTCTGGATTTAGGGAAGATGGAGAAGTGGGAAAAGAGATCCTACAAGGAGGAACAAGTCCCAGAATGTGATGAACTCCCCACTGTGGTGGAGATGGCTGAGGAACTTCAGATCCCTGTGACCTACCTAAATCACTTCCGGTCTGGCAGGGGTCTCCCTCTGTGAGTGCTGAGTGGGGAGGGGAGGCCTTCGTGCAAAGAGCCCCACCCAGTAGGCTGTACCAATAGTGGGGAGAAGCATGGAGATAAGTTGGCCAGGACTTAAGTCCTGGAGAAATAAGTTGGAGATTTAAGCCAGGACTGAGGTTTGGAGCAAAAGGGAGCAGTCAAAACCCAGGCCACCTCTGGCCACCAGTGGGCCCCCTAGAAATAATGGAGAGCGTCCACTTGCCTTTGATGCCGTGAATCAGGGCTCACATGATTTTGTCTGTGCATTCAAGTCTAGAGTGAGGCCAGACTTGGGGGTTTAAGGGAAGGTAAGAGAGGAGTTTAATAAACTTGGCGTTAGTTTTTGCTTTCTCTCTGCATATGAGGCATTAAACTTTTCTGGGGTTAGAAAAGTATCATTTTCTCAGCAGTAGTTTTAATATTTTAAGATATGGCTCTCAGAAAGACAGTTTCTAGAAAGTTACAGATTCACTGACTTGAATCAATCATTTCAGGTATTTTGGAAATAAACATTTTCCCCAAGGCACCGAGTTGCTTTGAGATCTATTTTTGAAATACCAGAAAGGAAGGTAGGTAAGGCTGGCCTTCTCTTGGCACTCAACAGAATTCAGTACAAACACAGTTACTGTACTAGAATGTGATTTCACTACACTCATTCAAATACAGAGACCAAGATCTTTAAAATGGTAAGGGGAACCAGCCTAACCAACCTGCCTGGCAGACAATACTGATCTGCCATATTCGCTTTTCTATTGTGATGGGGAAGCAAGGTGGCTGACACCCTCTCAGGGTGCCTCAGAGACAGCTCTGGTCTTCTGTGGTCTCCACCCCCAGCACTGAGAGCATGGCAGGCATTCAAGGGAGGTCAGATGAGTGAATGAAGTGCTACAGATTCAAGATGACACCTGGAGTGTCTTTCCTCGGGTCTTCTCCACCTCTGCTTTACCTTTCACTAGCAAGGGTACCAACACTGACACTCTCAGCTCAAATTTATTACATGAGAATTTTTTCAGGTTAAAAACATCACAGTTGGACAATTAAAGATTAGATAATTACAATTACAGATCCAGAGAGTAAAGGATTCCAACTTTTTCCAGCTTAGGAAGTTTATGCACTGCTCAGATGCCCAAACCAAGGCCCTTTCTGAGTCAGGACTCTTTCTTCCCAGCTGAAGACCCTTACTTCTTGGGTTTACTCCTACTTTTGTCACAGGCTCAGCTCAGCTGAGTTATCTGCTGACATCCAGGCAGCAGCTACAGTTGATTTTCCTGGTTCAACTCTAACTAAATGACAGAGTCCTCCAAGCCTCCAGACTTTACAAAAAAGTTTAAAAAAAAAAAAAACAAAAACCATGGTTCACAATGTCTACAGAATTGTCTTCCTCTTATAAGCCCCTATATACATATATGGTTGTTTAGTCACTAAGTCGTGTCTGACCCTTGTGACCCCATGGACTGTAGTCTGCCAGGCTCCTCTGTTCATGGGGTTTTCCAGGCAAGAATACTGGAGTAGGTTGCCATTTCCTTCTCCAGGGGATCTTCCTGACCCAGGGATTGAACCTAGGTCTCCTGCACTGCAGGCAGTTTCCTTACAGACTGAGCTACTAGGGAAGCCCTATATATAAGCCTTTATAAGGCACTTATAAAGATATGTGGTGTTGAAGAAGACTCTTGAGAGTCCCTTGGACTGCAAGGAGATCCAACCCGTCCATCCTAAAGGAGATGAGTCCTGAGTGTTCACTGGAAAGACTGATGTTGAAGCTAAAACTCCAATACTTTGGCCACCTTATGCGAAGAGCTGACTCATTTGAAAAGACCCTGATGCTGGGAAAGATTGAAGGCAGGAGGAGAAGGGGACGACAGAAGATGAGATGATTGGATGGCATCACTGACTCAATGGACATGGGTTTGAGTAGACTCCAGGAGTTGGTGATGGACAGGGAGGCCTGGCGTGCAGTGGTCCATGGGGTCGTGAAGAGTCGGACATGACTGTGCGACTCAACTGAACTGAATAAAGATATGTACTATGTAATATCAGAAAGGCAATCCTGCAAGATGCCTAACGAGATGGATTCATGTATTCATGGACGCCAAAGAGCTTTCAATCAATTTTTTAAAGTATAAGGGAAATAATCTAATCTTTTATTAAGAAGCAGTGGGACTGGTGTTCAATCACAAAGTAAAAGGAAGAAAGCCCAAAGAAAAACTAACTGGTTTCTAGAAAACACTAATTTATTAGAGTTACAATTCAGCCCATTTAATTCAAGCTTTATAAGGCTGCTAAGTGAGACTTTATCAACTGTGTAGGGAGAAAAAATGATATTCGTCATGGAGGCAGACATTGTTGGTTACCTACCTAATGCCTTTCACCCTGCTAGCTAAGCTGGCTGCTTACAAAAAAGCCTGAAAATGAAAAGACCAGCTCTTCCAGTCTCCTCTAAAGCTAGCACATGGAACGGTGACCCGATCCTGATCAATGGGACTTGTGAGAACTCTGGTGTGGAGTTCCTGGGTTGGGAGATGTCAAGAGAGAATTCTTTCCTTTTTCTGTTAATAGAAGAAATGAATGATGATTAAGGGATGGCTGGAGCTGAGATGGCCATCATGCAACATGAAAGGAAGTCCAAAAGACTCAGAAAAGCAAGCTGAGCCTTGACATCTTTGAGCTGAGCCAAACCTGATACGTATCTGCCCCAGACTACTGCTGTGAGAAAAATGAAGGGCTTTAGGGTGCTTTCAGTTGGGTATTTTGTTACTTGCAGTGTAAAGCATCATTATATTGTTTAGCCCAAACTTTGTCTCCTCCTGGGTTTCCTAATTCAGTCAATAGAGTAACCATATTCCAACCAATCATACTTAAAACCTTCATGTTGGGACTTCCCTAGTGGTTCAGTGGTTAAGAATCTGCCTTGCAATGCAGGGAATGCAGTTTCGATCTCTGGCTGGGGAACTAAGATCCCATGTGCTGTGGAGCAACTAAGCCCATGTGCCACAAGAGTTCCTGTACCACAATGAAAGATCCTATGTGTTGTAACTAAGACTCGACACAACCAAATAAATATATATATATATAAAAAAGTTTAGTGTCATCTCTCAGCCCTCTCTTGCCACTGTTGTCCATATACAGTTAATTATTACTGTCACTGGAGAAGGAAATGGCAACCCACTCCAGTGTTCTTGCCTGGGAAATCCCATGGACAGAGGAGCCTGGCGGGCTACAGTCCACAGGGTCACAAAGAGTCGGACATGACTTAGCGACTAAACAATCACAAATTACCCTCATACTTAAAATTTAACCGTGAGTGAAAGGCAGGCTCACTGATTTTACTGCATTAAGGCACAGATCAAACACAAAGCAGAACAAACAATGGGCGACATTTCACTTTTTCTCAAATACAAAGCAGCTGCTGGGCAACCAGTAATTACAAAACTGATTTATTCCCCAAAAGAGTTTTACAACTAGCTCCTTTATAGCCCATAACTTTCTGCTTTGGAGATTGGTGGTGTAATCTAATCCATTTTCCCTTGAATCTGGGCTGCCCATAGTAACTTACTTGACCAATGTAATGCAGCAGAAATGACAGATGACACTTGGAGGCTTGTAGCTTCCCCTTGCTGCCCTCAAACACTTGCTCTTGGCGTTCTAAGCCACCACAGAAGACACCTAACTCCCCGGAGGCCACCACACTACAGGAAGTCCAAGCTACGAGGAGAGTCCTGGAGACTGAGATGCCATATGATGGGAGAGAGGCCGTGGAGAAGCAAGACCCAGACATGTGAGTGAAGGAACCACCCTAGAAATGGACCCTCCAGTACCAGTTGTCCCAGCACTTGCCTCGACCAGACACTGCTCACAGGATTATGAACAAAACCAAATGGTTTTCGCTAAGCCACCAAGTGTTGCAGTCATTAGCTATACAACTAATGACAGCTGAACCAATCAGTTTTCATGGCCTGCTGGGGCAAGAGCATCTTTTCTGTCTTATGTGACTTATCACATAAGGCATCAAGGTGATTTATGTGTCCCAGGGCATGGGACAGGTATAGATAGCACAGTGCCTTTACAGAGAACAGGGGTCGTGTTTCTGATGGCACTTTCAGAGGCTCCTGAGTGCATATTAAGGGGTTGTTTGTGGCTATAACAAATATATATTTTTACTGTGATAATCTTCAGTTATCAGGTTAAAAGAAAGTGAGAGTCACATTGCACACAACACCATCACCCAGACGTCTGCGGGTGTCACTGAGGAAGCTATGATGTCCAACTCTAGCAAATCACACATATTATGTACACAATGGGGCATGCCTTACTCAACCAGAGTCAGCCTCATTCAAGGGGATGTGATGTGATTTGTGTGTGTGAATTGGAGTTTCCAGTGAAATGAAATTCTCTTTCTTCAAATCCACAGCATACTTCTATTGCTGTATCTCAGAACCAAATGACCCAGGGGTTTGACAATCCCCCTTGTCGAGACGGCCAGGATGCCGACTACTACAGAACTGATTACTGCTCTTTTGCCACACAGCGTCAGACTAAATCCAAGGAGTGTGTTTTTGAAAGCAGCACCAGCCTCTATAGTTTCTATTCTTGTGAATAGAGAGAATTCGTGTTGGTTTTGCCTGTCACAGTAGAGGGCCAGACACCAGGTGTGGCTTAGGCATTAAAGGAACCATTTCCAGACAAATCTCAAGTTTTCATAGAGCTGCTCTGAAGAGCTCTGCACCATATGTCCGAACTTGGTGACATTCTGTGATGCTGTTCACCACACAGTCTTTCAGTTTCTAAGGAAACATCTTGGGAAGAAGTTAGAGATGCTCTAACCACCCATCAGATGGGGACAAGCCTAAAAATGTCCTGAACAGTCTACTCATGGAGCCAGAGACCTGTTTGTCTTTTGGGTCCCACCAAGAAACATCACATGAGCTTGTGTTCTCTCTAGCCTTCTAGACGATGTCCACAACTCGGCACTCTTTAATAAGGCACAGTAGATTAAGTACAGGCTCCCCAGCCATGTTTTAGGCAAGTTTATTTTAAGCTACTTTAACTGCTCATTCTAATTTGTAAATTAATATTTCAGCCCATTGTACAATTCAAATACATAACTATGCAAAACTATTATTGCAGAAAGGAACTGATAAAATGGAAAATAACTACATTGACCTTTCCCAGCCATTCTGGTTATAAATATAAACCTTCTGTGATAGGGTGGACTGCTATAGAAACAACATTTTAATTGACATGGAAAAACTTAATAATGGAATCTGTTTTGGGGTAGGACTGAACTGGGCCAATGAATGTAACCTTCTTTGTTCAAAAGCACCTTCTGGTATTTAGAGCAGAAAAGTGCACATTTATGAGCAGATGAATGAGTCTGCTGTGAACTCTGTAGCATATTGGAAATAACTGATGAATGACTTTACTACCCAGAGCACCACGTCCACTGTGCGGTGCTGGGGAAGTATAGGCAGGGGGTGGGTACTAGAGGGTACCAGCACATATGGGCACAGTGTAGCTGCCCTATAGGTCTCTGGCATTGCTTTGCCTCATTGCAATATCCATTGATAATCCAGCACATGCCTGAACATGGGGCAAAAGAGAATATTCACTCCACATGGCTGTCTCAATATGACTACTTGGTTTATCCTGCTGAGCTTCCAAGTTTACATGTACTTTGAAAAGTAAAAGTGTTAGTCGCTCAGTCGTGTCCGATTCTTTGCAACCCAACCCCATGGACTGTAGCCCATCAGGCTCCTCTGTCCATGGGATTTTCTAGGCAAGAATAGTGGAGTGAGTAGCCATTCCCTTCACTAGGGAATCTTTAGGAAAGGAGAAGAAGACCATGTGTGGACACTGCAGAGATCAATGGCCAGTGGATTCTGATGTTGAGGAAAAAGCCACACTCTGGGCCCCAGATTTAGATCCTAGCTTTGTCACTCACCCACTGTAACAATTTCACAGAAGTCATCTGTTATTACCTTTGTAATTTATCAACAGAGTGGTCAATGTCAGTAGCATTCACAACACTGTATTCAAAGCAGAGGGAATGATGTACAACATGGCACTATCTCTCCTCAAATACAAACCTGTACTTGGAGCCATCACTTTCCTGTAGTCCATAACACAGGTTTTAGAGATTATTGTTCTGTTTAGCTTTAAATATATGTTAGATATTGACTGTATTAATTAGAGATAATCCTGGTTTGAAAAACATGTTTTTCCAGAACTAATGACTGTTATGTCAAGCTGACAAGTATAATTAGGCAATAAATCCTCAATCAGTCTGGTTCAGATTGCTACGGGGAAGATGAGATCTCTGCTATCCTTGTCAATTTATGTATAAAATATGCATGAGTACTATTTCTAAAGAGAGGAGGTGGCTAAAGGAATTCATAATTTATTTTTGCATTAATATACTCTTTAAAATATTCTATCTTTTCAAGGAGCCATATTTGAAATGAGTGCCCACACTACAGCTACGATTAGAAAGTCACAAAATGCCTACTTGGATTTCATCAAAATCAACAGTGTTTCATAAAATAAACAAAGTCAAAATGAGAAGCCTATCTGTTAGAGGCAGTGGTGTTGAAGTTGGCAGTGGGCCACACCCACGCCTGTCTGGGATTGGCTCACTGAGCTATTCCACAAACCTTGGCAGAGAACCTAGTGCAGGCACAGGGCTGGGGCAGACGTGGTCAATCAATCCAGCAAACAGAGATGCCAGAGAGGATGTCTGAGCAGAAACGTGTTTCTAATTTGGAGTCACTCCTAATTACGCTGAAGCTGGATTTGGTCATGGTACCCATCACAGGACATGACCTGATATAGTTCAGAGAGGATGACACGCTGAGGGCTGTGGTTGGAGAGCTGGGCAGGAACATGCTGATGTGCCTTGTAGCAATCTATTCCCAGGAACTCGTACACTGCTTACACCGATGGAAAGAAAACCTCCTTGAGGGCAGGAACTCCTGTCTTTTTGAATCAGTCTTCGATTCAGGCGGTATACTGCATGGCTAAAAGTACAGATCAGGCTGGTTTCCTACTTCACTGATGACTAGCTGTGGGACTCTAGGCAGGTTACTTAAATGCTCCGTGCCTCAATTTTGTCATCTTACAAGTGCTGGTCCTGGGTCCAGGAAAGTTAGAGCTATCTCAGGGCAAAGATGCTTTAGCGACTTTTATATCTTCCTAGTTTACCACGAAGTGCTGAACAAGGGACAGGTTCACATCCGAGTCTGTATAAACCTATTAGGCTATCCTAATGTGCAATCCCGTTTGCATTATTTTGTCTCCTGTCTTTTGGAAAATAGGGATGATGTGCAATTTTCCCACAGAGGACACACATCTAGACACATGAACAGGTTACATTACCAATCACGTGTGCACTAGTCACCATCAGTGATGGTCTATTTCTAATGGTGACTTTGAAAAGGCACACTTTTCAAAGACATCACCCCACACTGGCTGAATGGCAGCTCCCATGAAGCAAGAGAGGACGAGGAAGGTGTACAGTCCTCATAGCGCAAGGCAGAACTCTGGAACTTCCCCCATCTCAATGCCCACACAGCAGATGTCAGAGCTGCTGACTACCTAGGTAGTAAAGACCACTGTGGTCCCTGGAGAAGGATGGAGAGGGTGGGGGTCACACTCATCTGATAGGAGACAGAGAAACTGACTTCTAACAAATACGTTCACCAGAACAGCAGTTTGTTTTCTCTGTAACATTAGATGTGAGCAAGAAGGGATATAGGAAGAAAAGATGAAGATGCAATATATTTTAAATGCCAAGTATTTCAGTGAAAATGAAAACATGATGAGACACCTCTTTGTTGTACATCTTAAGACTAGAAGAGGAAGAGAGAAACCTAACCGTGGTCTCTCATAACAGGAGGTGGTAAACTTTATGGAGACATATTTAGTCAGTCAATGGACAATGCTTTAAAAGATGGGTGTGAATTTGTCTATTGCAATATCTAATTTACTTATCTGAATATTTAAGTATCTGCATACATGAGAGCTACCTGTCACAGGAGACAAAGCTAATTGAAAGAATAAACCCTAATAAATATGAATTATAAATAACAGTATCTTGCAAAATGACTAGGTTGAAAAAGTGAAATTCATTGTTCAATAATTCCATTTATATACTTTTCATAAATAATGCATTTATTGGGTAAAACAAAGTATATCTTGTTTCCAAAGATACACAGGTATCTACCATAAACTATGTGTTACAGGCAGCCACCAGTAAATGCAAGGTCTAATTTGTTGCCATAAGCAGGCAAACTTCCCAGTGCTATAAACTGAATATGACATAAATTAATTTTATACTAAGATATCCAAAGACCCACCATAAAATTATTTTAATATGTAGGCTAGTTTATCAGTTGTCAAAACGATCCCTTGAGTACTGAAGAATAAAAAGACTAAAATTTACCCTTGCCTCAAAATAAAATACAAAATTCTATTGATTATCTATAGTGAAAAAAGCAAAAGCTCTCATTTAAAAGACATTTAAAAAAAATGAAAAGTTGGGGGAGGAGTTCAATTTTTTTCCTTCATTTTACTTGGGATTTTATTTTTAAGGCTTGGCCTTGAAAATTTGGCCTTAAAATTTGTCCATCTGCTGAAGAATCTCATTTTCTTCACAGAATAAAACCAGCTGAATAAGGCCACATCACACTTATGCAGAAATATGAAAATATTTACTCTCAAAAGACATTTAACTTGGCAGTTGGTATTTTCAAGATGTTCAGCCTGCTGGAATAATGCAGGTTGCAATCCTATTACACAAAACTTTGAGTAAGACAATGACTGAAGTACAATCCCAAAGAAAGGCAATGCCAAAGAATGCTCAAACTACCACACAATTGCACTCATCTCACACACTAGGTAAAGTAATGCTCAAAATTCGCCAAGCCAGGCTTCAGCAATATGTGAACCGTGAACTTCCAGATGTTCCAGCTGGTTTTAGAAAAGGCAGAGGAACCAGAGATCAAATTGCCAACATCCGCTGGATCACCGAAAAAGCAAGAGAGTTCCAGAAAAACATCTATTTATGCTTTATTGACTATGCCAAAGCCTTTGACTGTGTGGATCACAATAAACTGTGGAAAATTCTGAAAGAGATGGGAATACCACACCATCTGACCTGTCTCTTGAGAAACCTGTATGCAGGTCAGGAAGCAACAGTTAGAACTGGACATGGAACAACAGACTGGTTCCAAATAGGAAAAGGAGTACGTCAAGGCTGTATATTGTCACCCTGCTTATTTAACTTATATGCAGAGTACATCATGAGAAACGCTGGGCTGGAAGAAACACAAGCTGGAATCAAGATTGCCGGGAGAAATATCAATAACCTCAGATATGCAGATGATACCACTCTTACGGCAGAAAGCAAAGAAGAGCTAAAGAGCCTCTTGATGAAAGTGAAAGAGGAGAGTGAAAAAGTTGGCTTAAAGCTCAACATTCAGAAAACTAAGATCATGGCATCTGGTCCCATCACTTCATGGGAAATAGATGGGGAAACAGCAGAAACAGTGTCAGACTTTATTTTTGGGGGCTCCAAAATCACTGCAGATGGTGATTGCAGCCATGAAATTAAAAGATGCTTACTCCTTGGAAGGAAGGTTATGATCAACCTAGATAGCATATTTAAAAGCAGAGAGATTACTTTGCCAACAAAGGTTAGTCTAGTCAAGGCTATGGTTTTTCCAGTGGTCATGTATGGATGTGAGAGTTGGATGGTGAAGAAAGCTGAGCGCCAAAGAATTGATGCTTTTGAACTGTGGTGTTGGAGAAGACTTGTGAGAGTCCCTTGGACTGTAAGGAGATCCAATCAGTCCATCCTAAAGGAGATTAGTCCTGGGTGTTCATTGGAAGGACTGATGTTGAAGCTGAAACTCCAGTACTTTGGCCACGATTGTTTTGGAAGGCAAAGAATATTGTTACATATCGTTGCCTAAATATGTATGTGTGTGTTAAGTTGCTTCAGTCGTGTTCGACTCTTTGTGACCCCATGGACTGTAGCCTACCAGGCTCCTCTGTCCATGGGATTCTCCAGGCAAGAATACTGGAGTGAGTTGCCACGCCCTTCTCCAAGGGATCTTCCCAACCCAGATGGGTTGGCAGATTTACCACTAGCGCTACCTGGGAAGTCCCAAAGCTAATATGTATGCAGAGTACCAAATGTTACTAGTGAACAATATGCTCCTTTTGATGCAGCCCTCCAAAGAGAGCATCTCTAGTACTTGTTTCATGTGTATGCTTTTAGGGAAAATCTGTGTCTATGCTAACATAGCATAGATGTCAGAAATGATAGCACACTGTCCACAGTGTTCTGTACCCTGCTTCTCTCACTTAACAATACAACTTGTACAATGATCTGTATCACCTGGCTATTTGTGCTACATCATTCTTTCTGATGTGCAGATGTAGCCCGATTTATCAATTTTTAAAGTTCATTTAAAAAATTAAAAAATTTTCTATTTTACAAGCAATGTTGCAATGAATATCCATGCATTCAATTTGCATACAGGGAAATATATCTAAAAGATAAATTCCTAGAGAAAATTGCTGGATCAAATGTGCACTTTTAATATTGACAGTTACTGTCAAACTATTTTGCCTAGAAGTTATACCAATTTAAATTCTCATCAGATGTATTTGAGAGTGTATTTTCCCCACCCTCACCAACACAGAGAGTTTAAGTGTCATGGTCTGTATTGTATAATATGTGAAAAATGGTATCCTTGTGCCTTTAAGCATTTCAATTATCATTACTGAAGCTGAACATGTTCTAAAGTGCTTAAAAGTCATCTCTTTTTCTTTACTATGAACTGTTTATATCTTCTGTCCATTATTCTTTTGGGTTATTGGTCTTTTTCTTTTTGATTTGTAGGTACTCTTTACATTATTACCCCCATTGTCTGTGATAAGAGTTGCCAGTTACCCCACTCAATTGGATTCTGACTTTAATGAACTTCCCTGGAGGCTCAGACTGTAAAGACTGTCTGCAATGCAGGAGACCCGGGTTCAGTCCCTGGGTTGGTAAGATCTCTGGAGAAGGAAATGGCAATCCATTTCAGTATTCCTGCCTGGATAATTTCATGGACAGAGGAGCCTAGCAGGCCACCCCATGGGGTCACAAAGAGTCAGACACATCTAAGTGACTAACCAAACAACATGCATTTTAGAAGTTTATCAAGTGATACATCAATAATTTTTTAATGGTTTCCAGATTTTTACCTCATAATTAGTAAGGCTTTCCTCAATCCCAAATAAAGTGAACAATTTTCCATTTTTTAGTACATTTATGATTTTACTTTTCATGATTAAAAATATTACTTGAACACTTATTTGAACAGTAGTAAGTGGTTGTAAAGATAAGTTTTCTATTTTTAGCACATAATACATGCATACCATGCAAAATTTTTTTTTCCTTGTATTGTCTACACATTTTGTTTAGAGAAAGCGATTCTGTTATTTGATACATAATGATCACAACTCTTAGGGCTTCATTGGGTTGCATCCCTTTTCATTATACAGAAACTTTCTTTGAGTTAATACATTTTTTTTTTACTCTAAATTCAATGCTTTTTAATATTAAGATGGCAACTTCAATTCTTTTTGTTTGCATTTCTTTGATATGCTCCATAATCTTACCCCCAATCTAATTTTGTTTTAGATGTGTCTTATATTTTTTATATTTTTCTATGTGATCCAATTCTGTTAATATGTAGGTTTAGAATATTTACATTTATTGATAGGTACAAGATATATCTATACTCTGCTTGTATTACTACTGTTGCCTTTTATTATAGAAACAGCTTTACTAAGCTCTAATTAGGACAGTAAGTTGCATCTATTTAAAATGTACAGGGACTTCCCTGGTGGTCCAGTGGTTGAGAATCTGCCTTCCAATGCAGGGGATGCAAGTTTGATCCCTGGTCAGGAAACTAAGATTCTACATGCTGCAGGGCAACTAAGCCCACTCGCCACAGCTCGAGAGCCTGTGTGCCACAACCAGAGAACTTGGCACACTGCAGTGACGGAGCCCACACATTCTAGATAGAGCCTGTGCTCCACAACTAGAGAAGCCCATGTGCCCCAGTGAAGAGCCCAGGTGCCACAATGGAGACCCAGGTCAGCCGTAACAAATAAATGCACAGTTCGATATGTTTTGACATGTTTTGTTGTTCAGTTGCTCAGCTGTGTCCGACTCTTTGTGACTCCATAGACTGCAGCACACCAGGCTTCCCTGTCCTTCACCATCTCCCAGAGCTTGCTCAAACTTACATCCATTGAGTCAGTGATCCAACCATCCAAACATCTTATAATCTGTTGTCCCCCTTATCCTACTGCCTTCAGTCTTTCCCAGCCTCAGGGTCTTTTCCAATGAGTCATTTCTCCACATTATAAAACCATCATCATAATCAAAATTATTCACCTATCAATAACCTACCGAAACTTCCTCACCACGCACCTCTGTAATTCATCTTTCCCTTCCAACCACCTCCTCATGCCAAGGCAGCCAAGGATTTGTTTTCTATCACTACAGACATTAGATTACATTGTCTATCATTCTATAGAACTGAAATCTTACACTATGTACTATTTTTTAAATCTGGCTTCTTTTATTTAGCATCATTCTTTTTAGATCTGTGTTGTTGCATGTATCAACAGTTCATTACTTTTATGCTGAGCAGTATTCTCTTATAGGAATATACTATAATTTTGTTCATTCATTCATCTGTTGATGGATATCAGGTTACTAGTTTCTGGCTACTGCAAATAAAGCTGTTATGAATATTTATGTCCAAGTGCTTGTATAAACATATCCTTTCATTTCTCTCGGTCAAATATCTAGAAGTGGAATAGCTGGACATATGGTAGGTGTTGCTAAACTTTTAAATAAACTGCCAAACTGTTTTCCAAATTGGTTGTCCATTTCGTATTCTCATCAGCAAGGAATTGTTCCACATTCTGCCAACCCTTGGTATTGTCATCTTTTCATTTCAGTCGTCCTTATGAGTGCAAAGTGGTATCTCATTGTGGTTTTAATTTGCATTTCTCTAATGAGTAATGACACTGAGAATCTTCTCATGTGCTAATTTGCCATCTATATTTTATCTTTTCTGGTAAAATGTTCAATCTTTTGCCTATTAAAAACTTAGGTTATTTTCTTATTGAGTTTTGAGAACTCTATATATTCTGAATACAAATCCTTTATCATAAGTATGATTTACAAATTTTTCTGTCTGGTGTATCCTTTTCATTTTATGAACAATTTCTTTCAAAGAGCAGAAGTTCTCAATTTTTAAGTTTATTAATTTGTTCTTTTACAAATCTAGTTTGGTCTAAGAAATCTTTGCCTAATCCAAAATTACAAACAGTTTTTTCTCTATGTGTCCTCTTCAGTTCAGTTCAGTCGCTAAGTCGTGTCCGACTCTTTGTGACCCCATGAACTGCAGCACGCCAGGCCTCCCTGTCCATCACCAATTCCTGGAGCCTACCCAAACTCAAGTCCAGTGAGTCGGTGATGCCATCCAACCATCTCATCCTCTGTCATCCCCTTCTCCTCCTGCCCTCAATCTTTCCCAGCATCAGGGTCTTTTCTAATGAGTCAGCTCTTCGTATCAGGTGGCCGAACTACTGGAGTTTCAGCTTCAACATCACTCCTTCCAGTGAACACCCAGGACTGATCTCCTTTAGGATGGACTGGTTGGATCTCCTCGCAGTCCAAGGGACTCTCAAGAGTCTTCTCCAATATCACAGTTCAAAGGCATGAATTCTTCGGTGCTCAGCTTTCTTTATAGTCTAACTCTCACATCCATACATGACTACTGGAAAAACCATAGCCTTGACTAGACGGACCTTTGTTGGCAAAGTAATGTCTCTACCTTTTAACATGCTGTCTAGGTTGGTCAAAACTTTTCTTCCAAGGAGTAAGCATCTTTTAACTTCATGGTGGCAATCACCATCTGCAGTGATTTTGAAGCCCCCCAAAATAAAGTCAGCTACTGTTTCCACTGTTTCCCCATCTATTTCCCATGAAGTGATGGGACCAGATGCCATGATCTTAGTTTTCTGAACGTTGAGCTTTAAGCCAACTTTTTCACTCTCTTCTTTCATTTTCATCAAGAGGCTCTTTAGTTCCCTTCACTTTCTGCCATAAGGGTGGTGTCATCTGCATATCTGAGCTTATTGATATTTCTCCCGGCAATCTGGATTCCAGCTTGTGCTTCCTCCAGCCCAGTGTTTCTCATGATGTACTCTGCATATAAATTAAATAGGCAGGATGACAACATACAGCCTTGATGTACTCCTTTTCCTATTTGGAACCAGTTTGTTGTTACATGTCCACTTCTAACTGTTGCTTCCTGACCTGCATACAGGTTTCTCAAGAGGCAGGTCAGGTGGTCTGGTATTCCCGTCTCTTTCGGAATTTTCCATAGTTTATTGTGATCCACACAGTCAAAGGCTTTGGCATAGTCAATAAAGCAGAAATAGATGTTTTTCTGGAACTCTCTTGCTTTTTCAATGATCCAGCAGATGTTGGCAATTTGATCTCTGGTTCTTCTGCCTTTTCTAAAACCAGCTTGAACATCTGGAAGTTCATGGTTTGCCTTTTAGAAGTTTTATATTTAGGTCTATGATTCATCCTAAGCTAATTTTTTACATGATAAAAGGAATGGATCAAAGTTTGTATTTCTGCATATGGTCCAGAATCACCTATATAAAAGGGTATCCTTTTCAATTAAGTTGCCTTTGCACCTGTATTGAGAATCAGTTGTCCATATACATGCAGGCCTATTTTTGGACACTATTCTGTTGATCTATTTATGTATCTTTATATTAATACCACATTGTTTTAATTATTGTAGCTTAAAAAAAGTCTTGAAAGGGACTCCCCTGGCGGTCCAGTGGTTAAGAGTGGATTTGATCCCTGACTGGGGAACTAAGATCACCCATGCCGTGTGGCATGGCCAAAAAAAGTCTTGAAGTCACTTAGTGTGAGTATTCCAATTCTGTTCTTCTTTTTCAAAACTGTTTTGGTGTTTTTAGGTTTTTGCATTTTCAAGTAAATATTAGTTTCTTTTCAAAAAGTCTGCTGGAATTTTGATAAGGAGTGTGTTGAATTTACAAATCAAGTTGGGAAGAAGTGAAATCAATACTGAATTTTCTGATCTATGAATACAGACTTTCCCTTCATATATTTGGAGATGTGGGTTTATAGCAATGTTTTGTAGTCTTTAGTGTGCAAATCTTGCACATCTTTTGTTAGTTTCACCCCTAAGTACAGTTAATTCCTGTTATTCACCAGAGTTCTGTTCTATAAAGTTGTTACAAACACAGAATTTGTGAATACCTAGGAGAAATGCAGGGTAAGGCTCCTGTGAGTCTTGGGTCACAACATTTTTGTCAGTTGATCAACATATAACCTTGTTTTATATGGGTTTCTATTTAAACATGCCTAGTTTAATATATACTTCTCACAAATAATTAGTTGTCCAACAGGCAGACTGTCACCTTGTTCAACCTCAAGTGGCAACTCAAATTTTTCACCATATGTTGCGCAAGCCTACAAATGGCTGTGAATGTGCCATAAGTATTGGTTTGGGGTTACCAATAAATTCTAGTGAGTAAGTGAATGTGCAAATATGGCACCTGCAAATAATGAAGGTCAACTATATTTTACATTTTTGATGCTACTGTAAGTGGTATTTTTTAAAAAATTCAACTTCTGAGTTTCTGTAGTATCTTAAAAAAATCTTGCACATTACAGTCTGTGCTTTCTTTGCCTTATGTTCTGTATTTTATATGATTGCTTAGAAGGGTTATATTTCTTTCCTTGTGGTTACTTTTATGTATACAGCTATATAAATATGGTTGTACTCATTAACTCTCTAATAAGGGCAATGATAAATGAGGATATTTTCATTTTCTCTCTACCATCCTCCCCCACACACTTTTAATTGATTTTACAATGTTTACTGCTGTTTGCTTTTGAAAGAAACCACTGAATATACTTATATCTTTATGTTTTAAATGATAGTTTTTATCTCCCAGCTATAAAATCTGAGGATATTTGCATGCATACACTTTCCACCTTTTCTCCTCTGCCTCTCTCATCTTTTATTATTTGTTATTTTTACATTGTAGAATTTATAACATTTACATTCTGTTCTGCGACAAGTCACTTTTACTTTATTCTAGTCCTACAGAGAGTGTTTAATTCAACATTTAGGTGTTAGTCTCTTTGCCAACAATTCTCCACTCACCTCCTATTTGGCTGAAATTTGTCTTCTAGTAATTTCTTCAGTGAGGGGTTATAAAAAAATTCTACATCTTGAGTTCAAGCATGTTTAACAATATTTGTATAAAATAAATTTGGAGGAAGTAAAGAAATCTTGGGTCACTAGATTATGAAGCCCTTGGGCAAAAAAAATCTAAGCATCTAGCATAGTACAATAACCTTTCAGACAACCCCCAGATGAAATGTGTCACTGATAAAAAAGATCTTGTACACGAAAATGTTTTCCTCTGTGCATATTCTATCTTAAGACTTTTACAATCTGGCTATATTTGGTAAGAATATCATCCAAACAAATCAGGGATATTATATAATACAAGAATCAAATGGGGACAACAGCACAGGGACATAATGTGACAGTGGAAAGAATATCGGGTCAGGATGGCCACCTGATGCAAAGAGCTGACATACTGGAAAAGACCCTGATGCTGGGAAAGATTTGAGGGCAAGAAGAGAAGAGGACAACAGAGGATGAGATAGTTGGATGGCATCATTGATTCAATGAATATGAATTTCAGCAAACTTCGGGAGATAGTGAAGGAGGGGGAGCCTGGTGCGCTGCAGTCCATGGGGTTGCAAAGAGTCAGATGACTCAGTGACTGAAAAACAATAATAACAGGGAGAAATATCATTATCATCCTCTACCCAACCTCAGCTATTATTAAAATTGTTTACATTCCTTCAGAAATTAAGGGCTAAAGGACAAGAATAGGGGGTAAGGGACATCATGGAGAAAACAGTTTGATGTGAAAAATCTGTAGATACTCCATTTATACATAAAAACCAATGGGAAAGTAAAATGGCTTGATATTGAATGCACTGGGGAATCAGATCTGATTTGATTATTAAGTCAATAAGATTATTACCACTGATGAAAAGATCTGTCCATGCAGTATATAACACAATCTGTATTCCTTGGGTGATGCTGTGGAAGGAAACTCTGAGAACTGCAGCTAAAAATGAGCAGGGTCAATGCTGTGTTATTACACTTGCTGTCCAGCTAAAGGAAGACAGATGAAGGGACAGATCCGCCTAAGGACTCTGCCTTCAGGCTGCTGCTTAAAATAAACCAGCTCTTATTCAATGATCTGTGGTGACAAAAACGGGAAAGAAATCTAAAAAAGAGTAGATATATGCATACGTATAACTGATTCACTTTGCTGGATAGCGGAAATTAATACAACATTGTAAAGCAACTACACTCTAATTAAAACACAAAACACAGCCCTGCCTCTAATAGTTTTTGGGAAGAGATAGAATATAAATATATTCAACAAACAAATGTGTTGCTATCTAGTGGATGAAGCCTATGCTGAGTGGGAAGCCCTACAGGCTGTCGTTGTTCAGTCACTAAGTTGTATCTGACTCTTTGTGACTCCATGGACTGCAGCCTGCTGGACTCCTCTGTCCACGGGATTTCCCAGACAAGAATATGGGAGTGGGTTGCCATTTCCTTCTCCAGGGGATCTTCCCGATGGGATCAAACCCAAGTCTCCTGCTAGGCAGACAGAGTCTGAGCCAAGAGAGTCTACCACTGAGCCACCTGGGAAACCCAACCCTACAGATGCTACCTATCAAAGCAACTTTTCAAGAATAACCTATGTGACCAAAGCAAGTCTCAGTTATGGTACTAGGAAAGTCAACACCCTTCAGCCATATATTTATGTGTTAAATTTAATTAGGTTAGCAATCAACATGCACAAAATTCTCTGCTTGAGTACAACTCTAAAAAAAGAAATTCAAAATAGATTTGTAAAATAAGAAACATCTGCACCTTAGTAACCAACCTAGTAATGATTTCTGCATATACAGTGCTTTTTCAAGGTAGAGCATTCTCGTGCATATTATTTTACTTGATCATCTGGCACACACAACCACTACAATGTAAACATAATTATCCCCATTTTGTGAAATAAGAAAACTGACTTGAGGAGAGTAAGTTATTTCCTTAGTGAATGAGTGAGCCTACACTGTATTGCAAACTCCCTTCATTATACTTCATTGCTTTTTTGCAAAACAATTTCCAACTTTGAGGGAGGGCATTTGTATCAACTTTCATAATCATATATGATTTATGAGATCATAGTCTGGCAGATCACTTCGAAAGCATTGCAGTTCAGTCACCTATCAAATCTTCTTTCCATTATTAGGAACGAAGAACCATAAATGACAATGAGATGAGAACCAGAAAAGTATGGCATCATGCAAATAAAATGTCAAGAATGAGTTACAAAAACAAGAGATGATCGAAACTGGGGCAGAGAGATTAAGGAGGAGAAATCAGGGAGGACAATGCATATAAATTATTTGTGCAATCACAGTGTTATAGGTTAAAATTATTAACACAAGTTGAAAGAAAGGCATACTGTTCAGAAGTTTCTAGAATCTCCTTGACAGCATACCACTCTTATCAATACCATCTAGTCCAAATAAGTGTTGAACTTGACTAGCCTGGAAAGCTTTGTGGTGTATAGAAATCTATTTCCCTGTAGTCAGAACACTCAGGTAAAAAACAAAAAAAAAATCTCCAATCCCCATAGAAGAGACCCTCAAATATGCAGACAGGCAGTGTGCACCTCACCTTCAGTATTCCTTCACTTGGTGAAACATCTTTCATTACTTCTGTTTTTTCTTCAAAACACATGACTTCAAATTCCTTTCCTCTCTTGGCTATCCTACTTTGAACACAGACCTGTCTCTTTGCATTCATTTTGAAATATCCATAACAGAATATAACAATCTACATATGGGCTGATGAGAGCAAGCAGGCAACCCTGCTTGTATAGCTTCAGCATAAGACTGTGTTGGCTTCTTGAGGTACTTATCATACTGTTTACTCACACTAGGAGTATCATCAAACCCTCAAATTTCGTTTATGAAAATCTGTTTCACATACTTTTAAAAATCAGCTTTGAGTATAATTTACATTTTAAAAAGTTTACCAATTTTAAGTGCACAATTTGATGCATTTTGACAAATAAATACAGTCATGTAACCATCTCTTCAATCAAGATACACAACAGTTCTAGCACCCCAAATAGTTCCCTCATTACTCTTTGCAACCAGTTCTCTTTTTCCCTGCCCCAGTAAGCGCTGATCTGCTTTCTGTCATGATAGTTACATCTTTTCTAAAGTATCATATAAATGAAAACAATGTGTTTTCACTTAATGTGTAGTCCTTTGTATCTGGCTTAATTCCAGGGATAGAAACCATGTCTCTTGCACCTCCTGCACTGGCAGGCGGATTCTTTACCACTAGTGCCACTTGGGAAGCCCAAACCTCTGGGCTGGTCTGGGATCTGAACCTGGGACCTGTCACACCCAAAGTGAGAATCACACCTCTAGACCAACAACCCACTTCTTTAAATTACCAAAGGCTTTTTGATATTTATCTACATTGTGTGTACAAGTAGCCTGTTCATTTTTATTAGTGATATTCCACAGTACGGGTAGACAATGATTTGCTTATCCATTCATCAGTTAGTGGGTATTCACATTATTTACAGTTTTTGGCTATCACAAATAAGGCTGTGGATATTGTTTTCATTTCTCCTGGGTAAATATCTAGGAAAGGACTGTTGGATCAGAAGACCAGCAGGGGAAAAACTCTTTTCTGCTATTTTTCTAATTCATTCTCACAACAAGCCTGATACCAAAAGTGTGAATTTTCTACACCATGCAATTCTGACACTAACTGTCTGGAGTTAGCATGGACCCAACAGGTTAAGGGCTCAGTTCCATAAGAGTGCTCCCCATTTTAGATATTACAAATAGTAAGCCTCCAGGTTCCTCACAAGTTCTGTCCAATTTGGCTATAAATTGAGGTTTGCATGACCTCTATCTCGGATTTGATAATTTGCTGGAGTGGCTCATGGAACCCATGAAGAGTTTACTCACTACTGCTGATTTATTACAAAGGGTGCTTTTAAAGGATACAAATGAACAGCCAGATGAAAATACACAGGGAGAGGTCTGGAAGGGTTACACACACAGGAGGTTCTGTCCCCATGGAGCTAGGGTGTGCTACCCTCCCAATATATGGATGTGTTCACCAACCCAGAAACTCTGCAAACCTCACACTTTTTATGACGGCTTCATCATGTAGGCATGATTGATTATTAACCCAGTTTCCAGCTCCTCTCACTTCTCTGGACAATAGGGATTGGGGGTTGAAAGTTCCAAATTTCTAATCATGGCTTGGTCACTCTGGTACCACCCTCCATCCAGGAGCCCACCAAGAGTTGCCTTTGCTTTGCTAGAACAAAAGACACTCTTATCACCCAGGACATTCCAAGGGATTTACAATACAAACTCTGTAGCAAACACTATCACTCAGGAGCACTATACCAGAAAATGAGGTCAAAGACAAAATAATTAGTAGGAACTTGGGGGCAGAGAATAACATGTATTTCTTATTTTACATATGGTAAGTTTACATTTTAATTTTTTTCCACAAAAAAAGCAATCTGAAATTTTAACTGAAATTGTGTTGAATCTATAGATCAATTTTGGGGGGAAAATTGACATGTCAATAATACCTTCCAATTCATGAATATGGCAGGGGACATAGAGAAATACATTGATTTTTGAATAACAAACCAACCCTGAACTCCTGGGATAAACAATTCAGAAATCTTACAGTTCCTCCCTCCTGCCCTTGATGTCACTGTCATATATTTGACTTCTCCATATATTATAAGCCCTGTTTTGTTTTTTAGTTACTAAGTTGTGTCTGACTCTTTTGCAACCTCATGGACTGTAGTATGCCAGGCTCCTCTGTTCATGGGAGTTCCCAGGCAAGAATAAAAGTGTTTGGGGGGGGGAGTGAAAGTTGCTCAGTCGTGTCCGACTCTTTGCGACCCCATGGACTATACAATCCATGGAATTCTCCAGGTCAGAATATTGGAGTGTGTAACCTTTCCCTTCTCCAGGGGATCTTCCCAACCCAGGGATTGAACCCAGGTCTCTCACATTGCTGGTGGATTTTTTTTTACCAGCTGAGCCACAAAGGAGTGGATTGCTATTTCCTTCTCCAGGGGATCTTCCTGACCCAGGGATTAAACCCTTATCTTCTGCACTGGCAGATGATTCTTTATCACTGAGCCACCAGGGAAGCCTTATAAACCCTGTGCATTATTATTAATTCTGCTTTAACCTGTTAATTATTTTCTGAAAAGATTACAAAAATGTCTTTTATATTTACCCTTATTTTTACTGTGTTCAGAGTACTCTGTGTAAATCCAAATTTCCCTCTGGTAACTTTTCTGTGGCCTAAAAATCTAACATTTATTGTTGTGCTATTGATAACTATTTTAGTTTTGTTTGTTGGAAATAGGTCTTTCTTTTCATTTTTGAAAAATATTTGTGCTAGGTATAGAATCCTAGGTTGAGAGTCTCCTCTTTTCTCTCCCTCCTTCTTCCTTTCCAGTACTTTGAAGATGTCGACCCATTGTCTTTTGGTTTTGCAACATTACTGGTAAACTTTTTTTGTTTTGTTTTTCCATTCTTATTTTTGTTCCTCTGAACATATTGCCTCTTCTTTCTCTGGGTGCCTTCAAGATTTTATTGTATCAGTCTTCAGCAATTTGACTGTGATAAGTCTTACTGTAGTAGTCCTTGTGTTTCTTCTCTTTGGAGTTCACTGAGCATTTTGGATCTTGGATTTTTCATTTTCATTAAATTTGGGGAATAAATGGTCATTTAAAAAAATTATTGCAGTATAGTTGATTTAGGTTCTATGAAGACCTACAAGACCTTCTAGAACTAACACCCCAAAAAAGATGTCCTTCTCATTATAGGGGACTGGAATGCAAAAGTAGGAAGTCAAGAAACACCTGGCATAACAGGCAAATTTGGCCTTGGAATACAGAATGAAGCAGGGCAAAGGCTAACAGAGTTTTGCCACGAGAACGCACTGGTCATAGCAAACACCCTCTTCCAACAACACAAGAGAAGACTCTACACGTGGACATCACCAGATGGTCAACACCAAAATCAGACTGATTATATTCTTTGCAGCCAAAGATGGAGAAGCTCTATACAGTCAGCAAAAACAAGACCGGGAGCAGACTGTGACTCAGATCATGAACTGCTTATTGCCAAATACAGACTTAAATTGAAGAAAGTAGGGAAAACCACTAGTCCATTCAGGTATGACCTAGATCAAATCCCTTATGAATATACAGTGGAAGTGACAAATAGATTTAAGGGACTAGATCTGATAAACAGAGTGCTTGATGAACTATGGACAGAGGTTCGTGACATTGTACAGGAGGCAGGGATCAAGACCATCCCCATGGAAAAGAAATGCAAAAAAGCAAAATGGCTGTCTGAGGAGGCCCTACAGATAGCTGGGAAGAGAAGAGAAGCAAAAAGCAAAGGAGAAAAGGACAGATATTCCCATCTGAATGCAGAGTTCTAAAGAATAGCAAGGAGAGATAAGAAAGCCTTCCTCAGCGATCAATGCAAAGAAACAGAAGAAAACAACAGATTGGGAAAGACTAGAGATCTCTTCAAGAAAATTAGAGATACCAAAGGTACATTTCATGCAAAGATAGGCTTGATAAAGGACAGAAATGGTATGGACCTAACAGAAGCAGAAGATATTAAGAAGAGGTGGCAAGAATACACAGCAGAACTGTACAAAAAAGATCTTCACGACCCAGATAATCACGATGGTGTGATCACTCACCTAGAGCCAGACATCCTGGAATGTGAAGTCAAGTGGGTCTTAGAAAGCATCACTACGAACAAAGCTAGTGGAGGTGATGGAATTCCAGTTGAGCTATTTCAAATCCTCAAAGGTGATGCTGTGAAAGTGCTGCACTCGATATGCCAGCAAATTTGGAAAACTCAGCAGTGGCCACAGGACTGGAAAAGGTCAGTTTTCGTTCCAATCCCAAAGAAAGGCAATGCCAAAGAATGCTCAAACTACCGCACAATTGCACTCATCTCACATGCTAGTAAAGTAATGCTCAAAATTCTCCAAGCCAGGCTTCAGCAATATGTGAACTGTGAACTTCCAGATGTTCAAGCTGGTTTTAGAAAAGGCAGAGGAACCAGAGATCAAATTGCCAATATCTGCTGGATCATCAAAATAGCAAGAGAGGTCCAGAAAAACATCTATTGCTGCTTTATAGACTATGCCAAAGCCTTTGACTGTGTGGATGACAATAAACTGTGGAAAATTCTGAAAGAGATGGGAATACCAGACCATGTGACCTGTCTCTTAAGAAACCTGTATGCAGGTCAGGAAGCAACAGTTAGAACTGGACATGGAACAACAGACTGGCTCCAAATAGGAAAAGGAGTACGTCAAGGCTGTATATTGTCACCCTGCTTATTTAACTTATATGCAGAGTACATCATGAGAAACGCTGGGCTGGAAGAAACACAAGCTGGAATCAAGATTGCCGGGAGAAATATCAATAACCTCAGATATGCAGATGACACCACCCTTATGGCAGAAAGTGAAGAAGAGCTAAAGAGCCTCTTGATGAAAGTGAAAGAGGAGAGTGAAAAAGCTGGCTTAAAGCTCAACGTTCAGAAAACTAAGATCATGGCATCTGGTCCCATCACTTCATGGGAAATAGATGGGTAAACAGTAGAAACAGTGTCAGACTTTATTTTGGGGGGCTCCAAAATCACTGCTGATGGTGATTGCAGCCATGAAATTAAAAGACGCTTACTCCTTGGAAGGAAGGTTATGGCCAACCTAGATAGCATATTTAAAAGCAGAGAGATTACTTTGCCAACAAAAGTCCGTCTAGTCAAGGCTATGGTTTTTCCAGTGGTCATGTATGGATGTGAGAGTTGGACGTTGAAGAAAGCTGAGCGCCAAAGAATTGATGCTTTTGAACTGTGGTGTTGGAGAAGACTCGTGAGAGTCCCTCCGACTGCAAGGAGATCCAATCAATCCATCCTAAAAGAGATCAATCCTGGGTGTTCATTGGAAGGACTGATGTTGAAGCTGAAACTCCAATACTTTGGCCACCTCATGCGAAGAGTTGACTCATTGGAAAAGACCCTAATGCTGGGTAGGATTGAGGGCAGGAGGAAAAGGGGACGACAGAGGATGAGATGGTTGGATGGCATCACCGACTCGATGGACATGGGTTTGGGTAGACTCCGGGAGTTGGTGATAGACAGAGAGGCCTGGCGTGCTGCGATTCATGGGGTCACAAAGAGTCGGACACGATTAAGCAAGTGAACTGAACTGAACTGATAGTTGATTTATGACGTTATGTTAGTTTCAAATATACAGCACAGTGAATATATATACATACATCCACTCTTTTTCAGATTCTTTTCCCATCTAGGCTATTATACAGAGTACAGAGTAGAATTCCCTATGTTATACAGTAGCTCCTTATTAGTTATCTATTTTATATATAGTAGTGTGTCTGGTCATTCTTTTTCTTACTCTCTCTCTACTCTCATACTTCTAAAATACCAATTAAACATAGTCAAGTCCACTTGATATTTTTCCACATTTTAACTGTGGCTCTCTCCATTGGTTTTTCAGCTGTTTTCCTTATTTTGAATATTTTATATTGCTATGTTTTCCAGCTCAGTGACCTTTTCTTCATTTTCTAAAATGCTGTTAACCTCAACCAGTGTGTATTTCACTTTAAACACTTCATTTTTAACTTTGTAAGCTTCAGTTGGGTCCGTTTTTGTACTTCCATTCCTCTTCTCAATGTGTCTTTGTTTTCCTCTACACTCTATTCCTTCAGAGGGAATAGAACTACTGCAGTTGTTTTGCCATTCTTATCTGTTAATTCTATCTATAATTTCTGAGTTTGTTTCTATTGATTCTCACCACTCTTGTCTCAGTAAAGGTCATAATTTTGCTACTTTTCCGCCTTTCTGGACATTTTGGATTGGATGCCAGACACTGTTTTTTTTTTTATGTTCTGGGGTGCTGAATTTTGTTAAAGGTGTTGAACTTGTTCTGGCAAGCAGTTATGCTAACTCTGAATCAGTTTTCTCTCAGGGCTTGCTTGTAAGCTTTGTTAGGGCAAGTTCAGGGCAGACTTTGACCTAGGGGTCATTTAGCCTCATTATCTCCTACTCTTCTATAGACACTATCCTATTTCCCCTGTATTATAAAGCCTTTCTACTCTGCAAGTGGGAACATGAACTAATCCCCAGTCCTTTGTGAGCTACAGAAGTGGTTTAACCGACTGATTTACAGTGGCTCTTTTCCCACCCTGTGGACTTTTACCCCACAGGTAAGCAAAGCAGTGCTTACCCAGGGGCTCATGGGCATCATCCACTGCAGCTATCAGGAGCTTTTCCTCCCTGTGAAGCCCCATCTCTGGACTCTCCTTCACAAAATCTAGCTGCCTCACCTGTAATACCTAGCCTTCAACTCAGTGAGCTCACAGAGCTGTGTGGTTCTTCATCTCTGTGCTTGGGCCTTGAAACTGCCTTCAGGCCATCAGGATGGGGGTGGGGGTTGTCTCATTCATTTCCTTTCTCTTAGAGATCACAGCCTTGAGCTGCCTATGGTCCAATGTTTGCAAACAGTTATTTACTATATTCTGCCCAGTGTTTCATTGTGTATAACAAGGAGAGAGAGAAAGTTTCTGTAGGAGATAATTCTTGATGGGTAGAAACAAAACTGTTTTGTATACAGTTAGAAATCTGGGGGCCAGGTAGAATCTGCTACACTTGAAGTGATGACAATTTTAAGCTTAAGCAATTCATTTTCTTGAATTATAATACTCCTAGTAACATTAAATATGAGTTGTACTCCAGTTCAGTTCCTGCTAAGCTTATTTTTTTCTTGAACACTCGATGGTTGATATTTATTTTATTTGTATGTTGTCTTCCTCCTAACTCATATTACAAAGTAATTTCTAAAAGGTAAGAACTTTTTCTATGCTGTTCATTGATTTATCTCTAGTACCTAGAGTACACAAATACCTTATAAGTACACATTGTCTTATAAAGTAGTTGTGAATTGTGTGCATTCCTGGGACACACAGAACACAGCTAATTTATAAGACAATGTATACATCTATTCATTAACATGGTAGGTATCTTTCCTATAAAAGAAGAAAACATGCATATTATATAGTTAATTTGGGTTAAATCATATCCTATTTGCCCTTGATGTTCACCATATAATACTAAAATAGGGCTCTATGTATATCCAAGCAATTATTAAAAAAGAAATACTCAAATTCATATTCTGAAAGAAAAAACAACACTATATAGCCTAATGCTTGTCAAAGTAAACAGTATTTAAGAACACAGAGCGTCCTATAGAAATATTCAGGCACCTGGCATCTTCTAGCAGTATGTACTATTATGAACCGAAGGATGAAGCCTACATACACTTGGAACCTCTACTTTAAAAGGTATGACCTATATTAATCAGAGCATATGCGATTAAGGAGGGAAGACCTATCTGAAATCTACCTGCAATAAAATCTTTTTGTTATTTAAGAATTTAGAGACTAGGTTAAAGAATGATTTCATTTAGTCTATATATTAGTTACTACCCAAGAAGTTTTAAAGTTTTTTGCTTTCTAACTACAATTTGTGTTAAATTTAAAAGAAGAAAAAAGGAGTCAGCCTCAATATAAAGTCTTTGCTAAAAGATACAGGGACATATTGAAGTTTATATGTATTTTCAATTGGATCTCAATAAATGTTTTCTGGATACCCCCTTTCTCCAGAATCAACCTGCTTCTGAATTTCTGATTAATTTTATTCAGAAGTGAATATTTTTTTGTCTTGTGTAACCCAAGATGACTTCATCATGACCACCAATACACATAATATGTTACAAGCTAGATATGTTGTCACATGAATAACATTATCATCCTGTTTTCTAAGACTTCTTTCAAAGCCTGTTGACTTGGCAACTGATGGGACTCCATGCATTACAGATATTTAGGTCCAAAAGATGTTCCAGTAAAGACTTGGCTGTATTAATGAACATGGTGTAGGAATATTTTTGCTCTGAGAAATCTTACTTTAAAACAGGGGTATGCAACCATTCACTATGAAACTAATTTTAAAGGCCAAACCATCATTTTTTCAAGTCTGGCTACTTGACTCCCCCTGTGCTATGGTGATGATTTACTTGTCTATAAACTGTCAGCTCCTTACTGTTTAGTTACATGATGTCTGGCACAGAGAGTACTCAGTGTTTGCCAAATGAGTCAATTCTTGAACTGGAATACCCAATTCTCTCAAGCATTCTAGATGCCTGAGACATTATTTACCTGCGTTATTCTTAAATTTAATTAAAAATTCTGCAAGTTCTACCTCCTCACCCATGTATGCCTCACTATGAACAAAACCAAGAGAATTATGGTACACAAGCATGGACTCTCAGGCCATCATGTCTATCTAGGCAGGAATACAAGATGAATATAAACCAAAGAGCTGAAGTATCATGTCTGCAGCTACTCTTGACGTGGCAACCCCAGAGCTTTGACAGCTTGTCCTGATACTCCATGCTAGCTTTAAACAATTAACACTTAGAACGTCACATCCAATAGTTCCCATCATTTATTCTTAGAGACCTCTTTCCAGGAACCGTAGGTGTCAAAAACTTGGGTCTTGGACTTGGTTTTGCCTAAATAGCAGAGGCTGCAAGGTATGGTGGGACTGAAGCAGGCCATGGAGTCAAACAGGTGGTCTACACAGGAAAGATCACAACAAACTGTGGAAAATTCTGAAAGAGATGGGAATACCAGACCACCTGACCTGCCTTCTGGGAAATCTGTATGCAGGTCAAGAAGCAAGAGTTAGAACTGGACATGGAACAACAGACTGGTTCCAAATAGAAAAAGGAATACATCAAGGCTGTATATTGTCACCCTGCTTATTTAACTTATATGCAGAGTACATCTTGAGAAACGCTGGATGGGATGAAGCACAAGCTGGAATCAAGATTGCCAGGAGAAATATCAATAACCTCAGATATGCAGATGACACTATCCTTATGGCAGAAAATGAAGAGGAACTAAAGAGCCTCTTGATGAAAGTGAAAGAGGAGAATGAAAAAGTTGGCTTAAAACTCAACATTCAGAAAACTAAGGTCATGGCATCTATTTCCATCACTTCATGGCAAATAGATGGGGAAACAGAGGTTGACTTTATTTTTCTGGGCTCCAAAATCACTGCAGATGGTGACTGCACCAATGAAATTAAAAGACGCTCACTCCTTGGAAGGAAAGTTATGACCAACCTAGACAGCATATTAAAATTAGAGACATTGTTTTGCCAACAAAGGTCCATTTAGTCAAAGCTATGGTTTTTCCAACAGTCATGTATGGATGTGCGAGTTGGACCATAAATAAAGCTGAGCACCAAAGAATTGATACTTTTGAACTGTGGGGTTGTAGAAGACTCTGGAGAGCTCCTTGGACTGCAAGGAGATCCAACCAGTCCATCCTAAAGGAGATCGGTCCTAAATATTCATTGGAAGGACTGATGCTGAAGCTAAAGCTCCAGTACTTTGGCCACCTGATTCAAAGAACTGACTCATTGGAAAAGAGCCTGATGCTGGGAAAGACTGAAGGTGGGAGGAGAAGGGGATGACAGAGGATGGGATGGTTGGATGGCATCACCAACTCAACGGGCATGAGTTCAAGTAAACTCCGGAAGTTGATGATGGACAAGGAGGCCTAGCGTGCTGCAGTCCATGGGGTCGCAAAGAGTCAGAGACGATTGAGCGACTGAACTCAACTCACTCACACAGGAGAGTCCACTGCACAGCAGCTGAGAACACAGGCACATCACACAACCTCTCTGTGTCACAACTCCTGGGGACAACAGCCACCTTAGAGAACTCCTGCAAGGCTGCAACAGCACCCCGTGAAAATACTGCTACTTGACCTTAAGTCACTAACAAATTACAATACTCTCAAGTGTAAAGTGAAAGTGAAGTCGCTCAGTCGTGTCCGACTCTTTGCAACCCTGTGGACTGGGGCCTACCAGGATCCTCCGTCCATGGGATTTTCCAGGCAAGAGTATTGGAGTGGGTTGCCATCAAGTGTAAAGCATCAATAACTATCCTATTTACCAGGATAAAGCAAAGTAAGAAAATAAACTTGATTGTTTAATTTCAAACCTCTGCATAAAGATTATGCCACTATCTTGCTAGGAGGGTAATTCCAAGTATGATCGAAAGAGGCACAGAAAGGTTAAGAAGTACACACGTCAACTTCTGCCTATGAAGCAGGCCTGCCAATGACTTCACAGGGACAGTGCACTACCTCCCTCTCCCCCATGGGGATTGTGGGCAGCTGAGTGTGGGCCACTGAAGGTTCACAACTGAACCCTTTTCTGGGGAAAGCCCCTCTTTGACCACCTCATTCAGAAATGCCTGGAAGAGGATGCTCTTTCTCCAAGAGCAGCCTGCAGCCCATGACTAACAAAAAAAGTTGGTGATTGTGGACCCATTCTTCAGGGCTCTCCAGGGACCAGGCTTAGGCTAGACCTTGGATAACAACACCTTTTCTCAGGTTCTTCTCTGGCTCTCCTGCTCCCCTCGCTTCCTTATCTCTTCTTCTGACAGCCATTCCTCGATAAACCATTATCCAGGCTTTGCATTTAAAGAACCTAATCTAGAGACCACTAATATCTTCCAGTACTGACTTGTCTGGCAGTGTGCTAGCAATGTTTCCAGGATGGCCCAGGCTTTCCTTAAGGCTCACAGCACAACAGGTCAGCACTCCCCAAGTCCAGCCAAGGCTGGTGGCTACTGGAAACAAGTTTAGAAGCCGAAGTCTGGGCAGAGCACATAGTACTACAGCTGGGATGGGATAAACCCTACTTAGAGCATCCTTGGAAAGGAAGACAGGATGCTCCAAGTCCTGCAAGTGAAGGGGCCTTCTGTCCCTTGGAGAACATGAGACCTACCCCACTCCCCTGTGTAGAACGTCCCTCTGATCTAGTCTGTTCACAGGAGTCAAACAAATCTCCCAGAAATGCTTCACCCACCCCAAAAGCATCTGAATGACATCAAGGTTCACATATCTACACAGCCCAGAACAGCTGGTGACCACAGCAGGCAGTCAGCAACCTGTGACTGAATGAGTCACTGCACACACGCTAATGGACTGGGCAGGAAGACGCGCTCTCCGCCCTCTTTCCAGTCTCGCCCCTCTGAATTCCCACAGAACTGAACACAGGCTATACGCGTGCCGCAAATGCCCCTGTGTGGTTTTGGGTGTGTGTCTACATATTGCCTCCTCAAGGGAACAGGGGCCCCTTACCTCCTTGCAAGACAACCCTGGAGCCCTGATTATATGTCTAGCACCAAAATTAGTGCTGAGGTTATAAAAACTGAGTTAGACACAGTTCTTGTCCCCAGGTTAATCACAAAGAACCATGCACCTAACAGACTGCTCCGAAAGAATCTGTTGAATTAAATTCACTGTGGGCTGGAAAGAGCTGAATGAAGACTCTGGGAGGAAGTGGTCCCTGAGTGGGATGCTGAGACTGCAGGGTATAGACAGAACGAGGGAATAAGGTATGTTGGGGGAGGGGACGGCACACATAGTGATAGAGACAAGACTTGTAAACAAGAAAAACCAAGCACTGCCATAGACAAATGTATAATAACCCATGTAAATGACGGGGACAATGAACTTGCCCCGGTTGTGGACTTTTCTTTCTTCCCACACCCCTGGGGGCCTGGGACAGAGTAAACCCTCCCTATTGTTTAGATTCTAGTAGATGTTGATTTCTTAAACTTAGACTTCTCATATGGAAATTTCTGGAAAGTCAAAGATGCCCATATTAATCTTCTGAAGCCAGGAAACACTTTTGAGCATCAAGTAATCCATCTCCCATGGCCACGTCACAGAACAACCAGAGGGATGAGCTGATAAAAGTACTCAAGCCTTCCCATGAATGGCCCCATAAAGCACGGACACTGAACTCAAGGCAACAGCTGGAAGAGAAAAGTGAGCATTTCATTTTTGAATTGGCAATTAGCCACGCTTAGGAGGTATTTGCTTAGAGGAAGACTCTCTGACAAAGTGGTCCTGTGATCACAGACCACTAGCAGTGACCAGCCCTCCTGCAGGCACCTAACCAACTATTGTGAGTTTCAAACAACTAAGCCTCAAAATAGTAGATGGTAGCAACAGCTCTCTTGGGTCTCCACTCTGTTCCTAGTCCTCTCATCCTTTCAGCCAGCTTCCACTGTGATGGATGCAGGTCCAAATTCCCGAGTCAGGCATTCAGGACGGTCCAGGGTTTGACCTTGCATCACCCTTTTGGGCCAACCTCCTGGTACATGCCAGTCACTGGCCTTCCCTCTATTTTTCAGACCCTCCTGCTTCTTCCACGCCTCCTCACCTTGGCTGCTCGGCCTGGACGCCCCTTTGCGCAATCACCCCTTAACAGAATAAGCCCTGGTTAAAGGCCATCTCTTGTGTGGAGCTTCCCATGTCTCTCTTGATGATCAGAACAAACTGCTCCTTCTGCTGGGCAGTTATTTTATTTCTCTGTGCTTCACTTCCTTTGACTAAAGAAAATGGGAAGAATGATCTGTATTCTGTCACTTCAGAGCTTTTGAAAGGCTCAAATGAGGTTCTGTATGTGGTTCTAATCTCTAAAATCTTAAAGAACTGAAGGATGAATAAAAATGTGCACAGAACTTCATGTTCTCATTGTTTACTATGTTCAATGCAGCCTCATTTTTAGTTGGCTCATATGACATGTTTGCTGCATACTAATAGTTAGCATAGAAGAGACTCAAACTTATTTTTGTACTCTATTTCACATTCATGCAACCGCTTTTAATGGTCTAAATCAACCCAATATTCTGAAAATACATCTTAACCGATTACATTAAATTTGATCTTGCAAAGTTTCCAAATGGAGCATCAACACTGATGCAGTTCTGTGGCAGCTAGCCTAACTGGATCAAAATAGCATTCATACTTGCTGTGTGTGTGCAATGAAACTGTGGGCATTTTTAGACGTTTTTCAGACATTTCCCAAATTACAGACATCTGTTGTTTATATTTCAAGTTTCCCCAAATAGAGAGTAAAGTAGCATCCTTCCAGACAGGGTAGCAAAGACGACTCACTAAATGACTACTTTCTTAACAAGATTTCATAAAGGCATCTGATAAGGTCTGTAATGACATTTTTATGCATACAGTGGAGAAATAAGTTAGAAAATATAACTGGGTGAGTGACTATGCATAGAAGATCAGTTTCAACTTAATAGAAGCCCTCTGGTGGCGCCCACAGAATTCTGTCCTAATTTCTGCTGAATTCAATCTTTTTTTTTTTAATCCAAAATTTTCAAGATGTTATGGAGAGGTGGTTGATCACAATAACAAAAATGAAGCAAAACGAAAGTCATTGAAGCCACTGAAAGCGTCAAAATCATCCAATAACAAGACATTGTAAAAACGGGTCAAATCTGACCAGATAAAATATTCTGAAAAAGACAACTGTAAATTTCTATGTGTAGGTTCAGACAATCAAGTCTCATGAATAAGGATATGTATACCACTGCCCTCTACACTGTTATTTGTAATAGCAAGAAGACAATATAAATATTCATCAACAAGGGAATAGGTAAATATGTTAACTGAATATAGTACATTGTGCAGCTCTAAGAAGAAAAAAAATATAGGAAACCTAAATATGATGATATGGAAGAATGTCTGGATAAATCCGGGTGTGAGAAAAACAGGTTGAGGATATTATACACAGATTGTTGGTTCACAGTTCTTTTATAGTTGAGTATTTCCTTGCATATATATATATATACACACACACACACACACACACACACACACACACACCATACTTTCTTTACCCATTCTTTTATCAATGGACACTGAGGCTGTTTCCATGTCTTGATTATTGGAAATTATGCTGAGTGAACATGGCGGTGCAGATTTCTCTTCAGAAAAGTGATTTCTTTACCTTTGGATAAATACCCAGAAGCTAGGATTGCTAAGTCATATGTTACTTAGATTTTTAATTTTTTGAGGCTCTTCCATACTGTTTTCCATACGGGCTGCACCAGTTCACATTTTCACCAACAGTACACAAGGGATCCTTTCTCTTCAACCTTGGCCACACTTCTCTTGTCTTTTTGATGACAGTCATTTGAACACATGTGAGCTGATATCTCATTGTGGTTTTGGCTTGCATTTCCCTGATGATTAGTGATGTTGAGCATCTTCTCATGTACCCATCGGCCAAGTGTATGTCTTTGAAAAATGTCCATTCAGGTCCTCTGTCTATCTATTAATTGATTAGTTTTCTTGCTTTTGAGTTGTATGAATTCCTCATATATTTTGGAGATCAACCCCTTCTCTGATACATGGTTTGCAAATATTCTCCCCTATTTTGTAGACTGCCTCTTCATTCTGTTGATTGTTTCTCTTGCCTTGCACAAACTTTTTAGTTTGATGTAGTCCCATGCATTCACTCTTGTTGCTTGTGCTTTTGGTATCACTTTCAAAAATTGTTACCAAGACAAGGTAAGGAGGTTTTCCCTTATGTTTTCTCCTAGGAGTTTTATGGTTTCTGGTCTTATATTTAAGTCTTTAATCTATTTTGAGATAAGTTTTGTGGGTTATGATTGAGTCTAGTTTCTTTTCTCTTTTTTTTCTGCATGTGGCTATCCATTTTACCCAACAGCATTTATCTTTTCTCAATTAAGTATTCTTGACTTGTCAAATATTAGTTGACTGTACATACATTGTATATATATTCATATATAAGAATTTGCTTGTATTTGTGTCTTTGTCTATAGAAGAGCAACTAACACTTGAGCTCTTACTGTATTCCAGACACTATTCTGTATGTCCTTTATATTTATTGTCTTGTTCAATCCTTATAATGAAACAGGTACGTAGTCATATTTAGGTACTAAAGTTAAGCAGTGGATCAACAATGTAAAAGGCAATCACATTTCACACTACCAGCAGAATTCCTGGGGTGGGGAAAGATTTTCTTCAAACATTTATATATAGCTTAAATGTTTTCAGAAAGGAAGTAGTACTTCTTTGATTCACAGAAAGGCATGTGGCTGAGGCAGTCAGTATGAGAGAGGTTGTGTAATGCAAGTTAATGGTGCAATGAAATAATACAAAGAAACAAGAGACACATCTCTGCTACTTCCTGGGGAAGTAACCTTGAGTAACTTACTTAACATCTGGTCTTAGTTTCTTATCAGCCTACTGTTGATAATCAAGCCTACTTGCAAGGTTCTATGGGTTAAATAACAGGACCATGCCAAGCCCACATTTCCTGGCATGCAGTTGACCTCCCTCGGTAAACACTGCTTCTTAAATAACACAGAAACTATTCTAAACAATGCAGGTGGACCACAACTGTCCTGAAGAGCACTCAAATGCAAAGACACAGAAGGGCTAAAACACAGAAGGTGATGGGAAGTAGACAGAAAGAAGAATCCCAAGGACTGGAGCAACCGGCCCTAGAAGTGCTGTCTTAGTGGAAGAGTAGTGGTTGACTTTAAATAATTAATGGGCTACACACTTAAAAGAAAAATTTGACTTTTTCTACTTGGCTTTGATGGACAGAACCAAAACCAACATATAAAAGTTCAAAAAGTTCAGTAAGTACTGATAATAACAAGGGAAATTGTCTTGCTATTGTCCTTTCTATAAATGAAGAAATAGTCCCGAAGAAAGAAAACTTGCCTGTACAGGTCAAATAATACAGATTGAACACCAGACCAGAATAATAACACTTCAAGCTCCAAGGCAGTACATTTCAAATTTTTCCAGCTATGAGTTCACTCAGTGAGTACACGGTACACCTGCAGATGATGAATTATATTCAAAAAATTTTATTTGTTCATTATAATTTTTGATTATCAGTAAAACAATGTTTTAAAATTAACAATAAGTATTGCATGTAAGCACATTCTCATATCTGGATTCAACGATGTATTTAACTTGAGAAATAGTCTTGATCTAATTCTAAGCTGATTAATATATCTTAGTTTAAATAAATTAGAAAAGTCATAACTTGTGCTGTACAGACAGCTGTACAATGCAATGTATTGTTCTAATAGGCAGTACAGACATTTGTATTAAGGATGAACACAGGTACAATGGAGAAACTTTGCATTAAAAGTTTCTCTAGGCATCTGCTAGAACCTAAGTCATCCTTAAGAGCTGGAAGATGAAATGCTTCCACCAGGGAGGAAGTGACAATTAGATTCTTCATTCATTTTTTGAATGCACTTGCCACAGATTTTTACATATGCCCAAGAATTCCTTAACATTACTATGAACAAAGCTAGTGGAGGTGATGAAATTTCAGCTGAGCTATTTAAAATCTTAAGAGATGAAGCTGTTAAAGTGCTGCAACTCGATATGCCAACAAATTTGGAAAACTCAGCAGTGGCCACAGGATTGGAAAAGGGCAGTTTTCATTCTAATCCCAAAGAAGGGCAATGCCAAAGAATGCTGAAACTGCCATATAATTGCACTATTTCACAGGCAGGCAAGGTAATGCTCAAAATACTTCAAGCTAGGCTTTAGTAGTATGTGAACCAAGAACTTTCAGGTGTACAAGCTGGGTTTTGAAGAGGCAGAGGAACCAGAGACCAAATTGCCAACATTAGTAGATATATCCCTATCCCAACATAGAGAAAACAAGGGAGTTCCAGAAAAACATCTACTTCTGCTTCATTGACTACATGAAAGCCTTTGACTGTGTAGATCACAACTGTGGAAAATTCTTGAAGAGATGGAAATACCAGAGGCCCCTTACATGTCTCCTGAGAAACCTGTATGCGGGTCAAGAAGCAACAGTAAGAACTGGACATGGAACAACAGACTGGTTCAAAATTGGGAAAGAGTATGTCAAGGCTGTTTATTGTCATCCTGCTTATTTAACTTACATGCAGAGTACATCATGCAAAATGCTGGGATGGATGAATCACAAGCTGGAATTAAGATTGCCAGGAGAAGTATCAACAACCTCAGATATGCAGATGACACCCTGATGATGATATGATGATGATACCCTTATGGCAGAAAATGAAAAGGAACTAAAGAGCCTGTTCATGAGCGTGAAAGAGGAGAGTGAAAAAAGCTGGCTTAAAACTCAACATTCAAAAAACTAAATCATGGCATCCAGTCCTATCACTTCATGGCAAATAGAAGGGGAAAAAGTGGAAGCAGTGACGTACTTTATTTTCTTGGGCTCCAAAATCACTGCAGATGGTGACTGCAGCTATGAAATTAAAAGACACTTGCTCTTTGAAAGGAAAAGATCTATATAGTCAAAGCTATGGTTTTTCTAGTATTCATGTACAGATATGAGAGTTGGACTATACAGTAGGCTGACTGCTGAAGAATTGATGCTTTCAAATTGAGAGTCTCTTGGACCCCAAGGAGATCAAACCGTTCAATCCTGAAGGAAATCAACCCTGAATATTCACTGGAAGGACTGATGATGAAGCTCCAATACTTTGGCCACCTGATGCGAAGAGTCAACTCACTGGAAAAGACCTTGATGCTTGGAAAGATTGAGCTGGAAAGAATGAGTGGAGAAGGGGACAGCAGAGGATGAGAGGTTAGATAACATCATTGACTTCAAAGGACGTGAATTTGAGCAAATTCCGAGAGATAATGGAGGACAGGGAAGATTGGAGTGCTGCAGTCCATCACGGTTGCAGAGTCGGACATGACTTAGTGACTGAACAACAAGATTTCCTTGCTTTTTTGATGAAAATCAGCATATGCTAGTAAAGGGTCAAATTCCTGCTGATCAAATTGTCAAGGCCATCATCCAGTTTCTAAAATCTTCAGTATCTTATTTCTGTCATTGATCAGGAAGAGAGAGACTAAATTAGAAAAGAAAAAATACTTATATGATATGCCACCTCATCCAAATGAAGTCATAGAAATGGTGTTTGCTCACAACAGGATTATGAACAAATACTTTATTTCATATCTTATCTCATAAAAGATAAGCTAGCAACAGCTAGCAAAATTCAACATAAAAAAGCTGAGATATTGCTGAATGTTTCTTCGTAGAGCCCAGTGGGAAAGACACATTCAATGATGAAGCTTTCATCACTCCTTGGGTGGAAAAGGGAAATGAGGACTAGCATCCACATAGCCACATCTTCCCAGCTGCTTACTCAGCTGGTGCTCTGCCATTAGGAATGTTAAGGGACCCCCTGACTGACATCAGAGCTCACAAAATAAGCATCTAAAAAACTCTCTGTCTGAAAAGCCCTGAACCGTTCTCCCTGTGTTACCAGATATATGCTAAGGACTGACTTCTACCCTGCGTATCAGTGATTTCAACAAACTATAAAGTAAAATATTTACCCACACACACGTGATGACTTTCCCCTACCACTGACATTATGTGACAGGCAAAAGCAGTGATTGATATAGTGATTTCGCCAAAAGATCATCCCTCTTTCTCGAGTATGTTTGCCATCAGCTTTGATGTTGATGTTGCAGACTTCTCGGCAAATCTGCTTTGGCTATGACGAATGGAATTCTGAACCATGCCTCTGAGGTATTTTGTTCTGGGCCCTTAGCGACAACATTCATCAATTTCACCCTGGAAAACACTGTTTTATACTTGATCTGGGAAGACACAACTGGCTTACTGGGAAAGGCCACTGTACTTTGCCTGAAAGTGACTCAAAAGTGTGAAGGGTTTCATGTCACTATTTGACAAAGTTTCGTAACAGAGAAAGCACTGGAGACTGTGGACAAACAAACGACCTGCCAAGTAAAATTCAATTTTCAGACAGTCATTGTGCTCCTTTCTGTTCACAATGTTTCTTTTTCTGTCACTTGAGTAAAACTGTCAGCCTGGCAGATTCACTGGGCTCTGGCCATCAGGACTCACACTCTATAATTACACTGGGTTTCTGGTCGCTATTGAGGTTTATGATGTTATTCTGAGCTGTGCTATTTCATTCCTATTTCTGTCACTCCTGTCATATTTCAATGAATCGCTTCTAAATAACTGATCTGTTTTTGTGAACTGAATAAAGAAGACAACACAAGTGTAATAGCAGAAAATAACAAAGCTAATGAAATAAATTATTAATATAAAATAATGTATAACTGTATGCTATGTGCCATGCACTAGTTGAACCATTTTACCTATTTACTAGATTAACTGATTTACTCTTCACGGTCGCTTTAGGAAGGAGGTAGTACTATTATCCCTGTTTTATAGATGGGGAAACTTAGGTGTGACTTCACTTGCCCAAGGTCACAAAGAACTGGGATTTGGGACCAGGCAGTCCAGCTCCAGAGCCTGTATTTTTCCCATACTGTGTTCCTTCTCAAATAGGAGAAAACAAACTCAGAGATCAGGGCTTGTCAGAATAAAGTGATGCACTCCTTGTAACCCAAGAGTATTCCTTAGAAAGGGTATGTTAAACAAGCCTGCCCTAAGAAGCTTGCATAGCTCCTTGAGGAATCTCACTGCGATAAAGCCACCCCACCTACCCCAGAGACAAAATCCGGTCGTAGAAGTCATCAGCAAAAGGTTGAAAGATTGCTTTCCATCCTGTCTTAAGTCACACCAGAGTGGAAATTACACAGACTTTCTTGGCAGATTGGTTCAGTGTGACATGACCTACCCAGTTACTCTCTCTCGGTTTTCAGTTATATGTTAATTTTGACTTCCTATTTTGCAAGACGAGCCTTTAACTTTCTCAGCCAGATTTCCCTCGTTCATCTTGCTAATATAAAGTAATTTTTTTTATTAAATATTCACTGCTGTCATGGTTATGACTATCTACCTAATATTCACAGCTGGGTCTACAATATGAGTATAAACATTTATAGACCTCATATATATATATGTACACACACATACACACCATGAGTATATTTCTTTTCTTCCGTATTTCTGTCATACAGCAGTTGCTCAATAAATCTAAGTAGAACAAAAGACCAAGGTTTGTCTGTACCTGCTGGGCCCGTTTAATCTGGAGGCACACACATTTTCCTGAATCATTTCTTTGTAGTTTTCTCCCCACTACTTTTTTTCTGGAACTCACATTAGTTAGGAGTTGGACTCATGAGTTGACTGATTCCCAAATGTTCTTCTCTTTTCCTCCTCACTGTTCTACATTCACCTTGATCTTCCTATCACTGAAAGCTGCTTTAGCCTCTGGTTACCAAGCACTTAGTTATTAGTTCTTTCCTTCTTATAGGCCCAGCTCTGAGTAATCAAGAGTCTCATCTATTTTGCTGAAGGGGACAGAATTCTGAAACTTGGCAGCTGGCAGGTCTTTCTCTAGGTCTGGTGAGAAGAATCCTCAGATCTCCTGGCTGATGTTACTGGTCTCACCTCCACTGTTTCAGGAATCAAGAGGAGGAGGACAACGGAAGATCTTACTACTCAGCATGTGGGCATTCACTTGATTCCCAATTTTCAATAAGGTACCATTTTCCTGCTCTTAGCAACACTTCCAAAAGAGACCTTTCCTCTAGCCAGATACATTCCTCCTCATAATGATTAGGGGCCGTGGTCACCATCACATCCTGACACACTTCTGTGACTTTGAGGGTCAGGGGGCAAAGGATGGACTTAGTCCCTCTTTTCCCAAGAGGCCTGTAGACTCTCTACAAGCAATCCTTCTCCAGCAACCCTTAAACTCCAAATATCAGTATTTCCTCCCTAAAAAAGGTTGACTACTCAGCTTTACCTGACACTCTGAGACACACCTGACTGTACACATACCATAGCCCAAATCTTGTGCCCAGAAATGGCTCAATGTGCTGTGAGATGGAAGACTTCTTACCACCCTGACCTCGTGCCCTGCTCTGTCCTGTAATAAAGAGATTTTTCCTGCTGGTATAGAATAGGCACATGTTTTACATTACCTTAAAAAAATTTTAAACTATAAATATATGGTTTTAAGAAAAATAACTACAGGGACTTCAGTAGTCTTCGTGCAGTCCAGTGGTTAGGACTCCACGCTTCCACTGTCAGGGGCCAGGGTTTGATCCCTGGTTGGCGAACTAAGATCCCACAAGCTGCATGGCAAGACCAAAAAATAAAGAGAGCTTAAAACAGAAAAAAGAACTACAAAACCATCTAGCAAGTGTAGGATATATTATAATCTAGAGAAGAATTTCATAGGACAGATGCATAGTATAAATGATGCTACTACCCATGTTCAGACAGATATCCATAGGAAGCCCAAAGAGGGCACAGTTTCCCACCACAAAAGTCAATAATGAAAATTTGCCTGGCACACCACAATCTGTAGCTTCTCCCTTTCTCCTTGAGTGCCTTCTTAAGTTGGCATTCAAACATATGTTTAGGACTTACCTGTCTTAAAAACTTCCTCTTGACCCTCATCTCCCTCCACTTGTCACTCTATACTAACATCTTAAAGGCCAACCATAAAGAGTACTCTTCTTGCATTCTCTCCAAGACTTCATTAATCCCTCACTCATAAATTCTCTAAAATGTGGCATCCACTTCCATAACGCCAATGGAACTTTTCTTGCCAATACCAATAACAACCTTGTCCACACTTTCAGCATCATCCTTGTCTCCAACCTCCCTCTTACCCTAACAATTACTGGACAATTACTGAGCTGGTCAATTTCACCTCCTTTACATCTCTGGAACCCATCCACTTCTCTCCATTATTTCACCACTGGATTACTCTAACAGATCTCCCCAATTCGAGTCTTGCCCTCTGCACAGCACCTAGAATGACATCTGATCACGTCACATCCCTGCTTAAACTACTTTTGTGGCATCTCACTGCCCTTGAAATGGCTTTCCAAATCCTTATCGATCTGGTCCAACAGTAAGGATGAGAAATCGGTCATTCAGAGGGGTCAGGAGACTTGCTGCCACTGCCAGATCCCCAGCCCTGGGACTAGAGTCTGAATCCAGGTCCTCATCTCTAAACCCCACCTCGTTTTGCTCCTGGTGGATTAGTTCTTGAGTTGTCTATTCCACATGATCCATCCTCCTTGTCATTTCTATTAAGAAATGGGACCAAGAGTTGATGACAGGTAAAGAAACGTGGAGTTGGAGGCTTGCTCAATGTCACCCATTTCCTCAGGGGCCCAGCATGACTCACCCTGAGCTCTGTGCTCCATCTGCTGTTCTGCAGGGCTTCCCAAATCGCAGGTGCTAACCAGAGTAGTTTCCCTCCATAGGTACAGAGTTGGGTGGTACATACAGAGTTGGGGGGGGGGGGGCAGCGTGCAGCGGGGGCACGGGGGCAGCATTTACAGAGCACTGAACTCAGAAGACCTGGGCTCTAGTCTACAAACTATGTAGATCTATTCAAGTCTTTCACTTGGCTGAATTCTTGATTTCTTCATTTGTTAAATGCAGCTGCAATACAGTCATGTGTACACATGTGTGTATGTATGTACACACACAGGGTAAATGTAATGCTTATTCTGCCTCTCAGAGCTCTTGTGGAAATCAAGTGAGAAGAGAAACAGGAAAGGACTGTACAAATATGTTATTAGTATAACAAAGGCAGGTTTAAAAGTAAAAGTCTAGAGCATGCTTAACCAAAGAGGGCATTACTACATTCCTGTTTGCTCTTTAAAAAGTCAGTTCTCACCTGTCAAGTAGGAGTGAGACGTAAGTCAGGCTTTCTCCTGTAACGTGATCAAGAATTCTAAAATGGCAGATATTCTAAGCTACTCTCTTCTTGAAGACTATTTTCCCTATTTTCAATTCCAAAGAAAGAACATATGAATATTGCTTCTTTTCTAGATTACCTAAAACTGATTAAGGCAACTGTTTTGCAATTCTGAAACTATACAGACCAAGGTGAGTAGTAACTATCACTTATGGTTTAATAATGTTTCCAAGTTTTCATTATTTTAGCCCTTTTATTAAGAGATTTTCTACTTTAAGGTAAAATCCCCAGGTCACTAACAAATGATAGCATAAAAAGTCCTCTTCAAAAAATAGGTGATAGGATTTAGAGTTAATTCATGCTTCCAACCAAAATCAACGAAAAAACATTTTTCACCATTAACAATGAAGCACACTTAATTTACTGCTTGAGTTGCTTTAATCACTTGGAAGGAAGCTTTCAGCTACCTTCCTAAATAGTTACTTTTCTAATCTCTCATCTCTAGGCAAGGATTTTCTCTTCCTAGTTCACTGAACAAATCCTTTCACAGCAAAGTTATTTCCTTAAAATAACTTTAACCCACAAATCCTCCTGGTTAACATCTTTGTCAAACATGTTCACAGGCACTTAAACTGCCACTGGTTGGCTTTCAGACACAAGCTTTATGTCCCTGTATAATTAGTTTCATGAATCATCTTAATAACTGATTAATTAGACACCAAATTGATTGTCTGAAATTTAGAACGTATCTTGTCAGACATATAACTACAGTCAATCTACACAAAACTAACAAGCCTCACAGTCAAAAGTCAGGAAATCACAACAGGAAAAGGATGGATCAAGGTTTCATTCTGAGAAGAGCAAAATAACTGTAGAGATGGATTAAAAACTGGAACATCTTTAACGGCTACCACCCCTGCTGGAACAGTGTTCTAAAAATATTTATGACGAGAACCTAAATTATAACTAATAGATTTTTTGATATATTATGTACTAGAAGGCCAAAATCAGCAGGAAATCTAACTAATTAATGCAGTCACTATAAAATAGTAATTGACATCAAACGTTGGATAAAATGAAATTTTAAGAACTTTAATCTCTTCCTTTAAATTAAAGATAGTAAATGAAACTCCTCTGTAAAATATCTTTTAAGAGTCACTGTAACTGCAAGAGGCATATTATTAATTCAATAGATTTAGTTATTAATTATAAGTGAATAACTTCTACAGACAGAATTGACTGGCAACCTATCAAGTCAGTGTGCTAGGGTTTTAAACCAACAACTGAAGAATTTTTGTTTCCTAGATTATTTTCCATTCAAGGAAATTATTCTTAAGATAAATAAAATAATATCAGGGTATATTTAATATGCCCATTCCAAAAGGAATTACCTTTTTAAAGTGCACATTGTCCAATCTTTCAGGATAAATAAGATCCTGCTGAAAATAGTTTGCATGAAAAAGATCAGAGTGAGGAGTAGGAGGGAGAGAGAGGGGGTAGGGAAGAACTGGTCATCAGCTCAGTGAATCGGAATGAGTCTGGTGATACAGCTACTACAGAAAGCCGCAGAGAGCAAGTGGCTAGGGAGTCCACGATCAGGCCATCCTGAGAATATCTGATACAGTTCTGCATACGCAATGCCTGAGGAGCTGAAAAACTAGATACCAAGTAGAGATATCAACAATCCTGACGTTTGGGGATGGAGATCTCAGATCATGCCACATGAAAAAGGGAGATTTACCTTGTCTTGTTTCAAGGAGCAGAATATTAAGCAACGGGAGAATTAAAGAGAGCTAGAATTTAGTTTCGTGGAAGAAAAAAGGATCTAAACATCAGACTTGTCTGAACGGAATGGGATTCTAAACAAGCGGTGAGCAATGAATGTTAAAGTGGCATCTGGATGCCCGTCTGACACGATTCTATAAAACGGTCCTGCAGTGGCAAATACACCAGTGAAATTGAGAAAGGTTCAAAGCAGTATTAAGAAATAACTGAGAACTTTATCAATTTCCAGCGGTTTGTCCAAGTCATTGCTCTGAGTGATTCTCACACTGAAACCTAAAAATACTGGGGAAAGCATTAAAAAATAGCTAGCTATGACCTGATTGGTTAGTAAGGCATATTGGAAGCCAAAGATTAAGTGAAAGCAGGAGACTCAAGAGTCGCGGGTTCAATCCCTGAGTCAGAAAGATCTCCTGGAACAGGAAATGACACTCCACTCCAGTATTCTTGCCTGGAAAATTCCGTGGGCAGAGGAGCCTGGCGGGCTATAGTCCACCAGGCTCCTCTGTCCATGGGGCTGCAAAGATCTGGACACGACTAAGCGACTGAGCACACACACAAACACAAACATGAGACTAGAAGTGGTTTCTGTCTTGGGCGCAATTGCTGGTCTGGGTGGACTTCCGCTTTTGTTTTCACAGTCTCACAGTGGTGCTAGAGGCAGGGAAAAACAAAACAAAAACCTCCCAAAAGGAGCTTCTTTTGGGACAAACCAGGGGACCACACCCTCAGTGTTTGATAGAAGTAAACTGATACTTCAGGACTACAAAGACAATTGCCTGCCTCAAATCGTGGTGCTAAGTGAAGAGAGGAGATTACTGTACCTCCAAGAATTCAGAACCACAAGTCAGGCTTTATACAAGTTTGTGGCAGAAATAACTTGAGCTCCAAAACACCTCAGGTTGAGAGCTGAGTTTCCAGGGATTCTGAAGGTTGGAGAGGACTCCATTCATCTGGGAGAAGCAAAGGCAATTACTCTCTTGGGAAATCCACCCTCAACTCTGATGGCAGAAAATTCCCACAGATAGAATCTAAGGATTATAAATTCACAGTCAAAACTGAAAGCAACAACAACAACAACACACAAATGTAAGACACCAAGAGTTAAGAGCCAGCAAAAACAGAGAATCAGAATACAAAAGCTTTAGCTACTGCATTTGTCAAAAACAGAATTGAGGCAGAAGACATGTATAAACATGTACCATACACACGATACTCTAAGCTGGCTAGGATTCTGCATAGGCTGAGTTTCATTCATTCTTCAAAAGCATCTTACTATTAGAACTGCTGTAAAAGTTAATACTTACAGCATAATCAAAACCTGAGCATCAAAGTCTCTTCCAGGTAACCATTAGACTAGCTTATTTCTGTACAAAGAGTTGTAGTTAGAACAAGGCTGTGGAAGTTCTTGTCTATACATGTCTGTATACACGTGTTTTACCTTTTTTAAGTCTTTATTGAATTTGTTACAATATTGCTTCTGTTTTATGGCTTGGTTTTTTTGGCCACAAGGCATGTAGGCTCTTAGCTCCCTGACCAAGGATCAAACCCACACCCCCTGCATTGGAACGCAAGGTCTCAGTCGCTGGATCACCAGCGAAGTCCTGAACATGTATTTTAAATCAACAAGTATGCTTATTTTGAAACATCCTAGCATAGGTAGAAGTGGTCCAACTTACAAACTGATTATACCAAACTCACAAAAGAGTTGTTTAAGAAAAAATTACAACAAATACAAAACATGTTAGAGTGATACCTGAATTCTGCAGCAGCTGTTGCCACCTGGAAATTCTCACCCTCACACTAAACTCATTTGCCACTTTCACTGTCAAAGGCAATCGAGGAAAAAGGGGGAAATGGTCTTACTGGTATGGGTTCCAAGTCAGAGTCTTCAGCTAACAGAATGTGGAACTAAAACAAAACCAAACACTGGGAAATTTCACTACAAAACAGAAAGGTTAACCCAAGTTTAAAGTGGACTCTCCATTACCCAATGCTCTTTCCTTAGCTCTCGACTTTAATGCTAATGTGCATCTATAGAACGTGTAAGGCAAAGGCATCCAAGGACAGCAGCATTCTCGTGCCACTGGTTTCAATGACCCCATAAAAAGATACCTAGTGCTGCTTGAAGTTCAGGACCCTGGTGGTGCCTCATACGGTTCCTTCTCTGGGAAAGTTTGCCACGGTCCAAACACTATTAACCCTTAAAAGTGGATGGTGATGAGTCAGAGGGATGAATAGAAATAGGTTTATTAGACTGATGCAATACACCTGGGAACAGATGTTAAACTGGAGCTTTGAACCTGTCAAATGTTCAGTCAAGTTGAAACAAGGCTATGCAGCTAGAAGCTCCTAATGCAACCTCTTCCAATATCCCACCAAATATCCAGGAAAATGCAGACAAAGAGGCATGAGGGAGTGGAGTCCCACTAGCACCCAAACAAATGCAAAAGCAAATTCCAAAAGTTAAACTAATTCCAGAATTTGATTCCTGTAGCCATAAAACTAATCCAAGTGAATTAAAAGCAGCACGCACACACACGCGTTCGCACGCGCACACACACACACACAGACCTAACCCCAGCATCCAGAAACAGGATATGCCTTTGCACCTGAAAGTATGCAGAAATGCCTCTCCCTTCAGCATCTCCTCTGTGGTTTAAAAGCAGGATGGGATGAGCCAACTAGAAAACTGTGCAGATAGCTCTCTTCTGCAGGGGAGATGCTCATGCATTAGAAAGGAAAACATTCATCCTCCAGCCTTTCATAAAACTGCAAGATTTAGATCTGCCATGACTCTCCATGAACAGGTCCCGCTCATCCGACTGCATCCTGAGTGGTGAGGCTCAGGCTGCATGATTCTGACATGGCCAGGCCCTGTACACAAGTGACCACGCCAGGGCCGGCAGTCTGAATCTGGGGCAGACAGTTCACAGGCTGGCCGGTGGCTCTAGGCCTGGCTCTGAAAAGGCATCCAAGTGACACACAGACATGCCACCCCTCAGCACAGAGAGAAGGTGAGAGCCGGCAAGGTGAACCGGGGTTTCAGAAGACAACAGGGACCACCTCCGGGCTGAATGCACAAGAGTGAAGAACCTACATAGCAGAGAGATGGAGGGAGAAAGGAGACCGGAGTAGACTCACAAAGACAATAAGCAAGAACAAGAGAGGCCCAGCTGCCCTAAACTCCCCCAAGAACTCTCAGCCGTGACTTTAGAGCTCCTTGTCCCCAGTCAACCCCACCTGACCTAACTCTAGGATGTTTCTTGTGAGCTCAGTCGCTTCAGTCGTGTCCGACTCTTTGCCACCCTATGGACTGTAGCCCGCCAGGCTCCTCTGTCCATGGGATTCTCCAGGCAAGAATACTGTAGTGGGTTGCCCTGCCCTTCTCCAGGGGATCTTCTTGACCCAGGGATCAAATCCCCGTCTCCTGTGTCTCCTGCACTGCAGGCAGATTCTTTACTCACTGAGCCATCTGGGAAGCCTTAGGATGTTTCTTCTGGCATCAGAAAAGTCCCAACCACAACACAGCAACCATCCCTGGAATCTTGACGTGTTTTTGGCCACCACAAAGGCCAAGATCATCATCAACTGATGTACTGATGCTGTACAGAGGATTCTGTACAAGAAAGGAGAGAGAAAGGTCAGAACAAACATTTAAGAACTCTCTAGTATTTCATTCAGTGAACACAGGAAATGATCCACTGCTGGGAAACCAAAGCAAATATCCACGTTATCTCTCAGCTCATATAAGATGGTTTATTTTGGGCAAAGTCTCCTTAGAACAGGAGATGACTGTGTAACAAATCCTAAAGCAGTAAGGTCCTATCAAAGTTACCACAGCACTGCCAAGGAGAGTGGACCACATACACTGAGCGATCACAGCAAGATTTCTGTCTCCCTCTAAGAAAAACATGCGTTTTTAAAGATTTCAGTGAAAAGTATCCGAATATGGAGAGAGATGTTCTGACACTATATGTGTCACGGTTAATATTTTTCTTAACACTGTGGTCTCATTAACTACTTCTGGAGCAGTTAACAACTCATTTGCTACAGCATCAACTTTCTGTCAGGAGGTGATATGAAAGGAATAACTCCTGAGTTCCTCTGACATGCCTTCATCATGTTTTGAGCCCGTCCTTACTTTTTGACACAACATAATGTTGGGGCTCACCTTGTACCTTCCCTCCTCAGGCCCTGGACTTGGGTCTTCTCTCCAAGGAGTCCTGGTTCCTTTCAGAGAAGAATGGTATTTAGCCACTAAGGTCTCTATCCTGGGTGTGCTCATTGCCGCTGGAGTGCTGCTCCCCTCAGGCCGTCAGTGCACACACCTGGGCGCTGCACTGAGGAGAGAGGCATTGCCTCTTGTGTTTCTGTATGTCCAAGTTTATAGAGGTCCATGAATTCATACTGAGACCTCCAATTTCAACCTGGCACCACAGCATTTATTCTAGTTCTCTCCCTTCCCATTATTTGTAATTCCCTTCTCAGAAGTGAGAGACCTGGCTTCCATTTTCCCTGATGTACTTAACGTATTTGGTCCAACTTCTTACATGCATTTCATCTCACTGCTGACGTTGATCCCGGTAGGGAACACTCCTCACTCTATTTGGGCATCAAACAGGTTAATACTGCCATACGCCACACCACCCAGGTCCCATCTCACCCCTCAGGATCTAACACCCCACACCAGGCTGCCCTCCTTACCCCAAACTAGGTTGCAGCCGCGCCCCGCTCCCCCCGTGTGGCTGCCTTCCTCAGGTTCTGACAGCAGTGCTGGGCTGTCCCTCTTAAGATGACACCGTCTTCACCCCAGCTGTATCACCATGGTCCACACCCACTTCTTTCCCACACAGCTACCTTGCCTGGTCCCACCTAGTGGCTTCTGGGCTGAACTGCTGATGAAGTAGAAGGAGAAGAATTTGGTAATAATTTGAATATAGAAGAAGAAAGGTATAAGAAAAATGCCAGATTGGTATATCTCTGAAATCTCTGCAAGACAAATTAAAAAAAATAAAATATAACTAATGACAAGTGGTATATTTTCATTTTATACAACAGTCACAGTCCTGAAAATTTCCACAGACATTTAAGTTTTTGTACAGAAAATTCATTTTAGAGTCCTGGGGGCCTTCTATTTAAAAGAACACTGTGTGGCAAGTTATCATAATAACTAATAGCAGAAAGTTGTTTTGTAGTGTGAATAATCCCTCCTAAAGTGTCTGTTCTGTAAAAGTTGATTTTCACGAAACGTGGTCATTTAAGTGCTGGTTAAAGTAAGATATAAAGTTCACTAAATACTAGTCAATGTACCCTAGAATTTTACAACTTATGCCTAAGCAAACAAAACAGAACACCAGTCCATTGTAACATAGAAGCCCCAAAGTGTGATTTTTTTCTCCAATAAAATGAATGAAAAGGTCCATTCAGGAAGTTTCAATAGCTCACAAATAACTGTCACCTTAACCCAAGTGTCAATACATCTATGTCTGGAAGGGAGACTAAGCCAGGAATTCAAGTAATTTGGGTACAAGCATACGAAATCAACAGAATTGTAGGGATATTTAATTCTCTGTATTTATTTAGAAATTTGGTCTGAAATCCATCCAGTGTTAGTCACTTCAGTTATGTCTGCCTCTTTGCAACCGCATGGACTGTAGCCCACCAGGCTCCTCTGTCCATGAATTCTCCAGGCAAGAATACTGAAGTGGGTTGCCATTCCCTTCTCCAGGGGATCTTCCTGACCCAGGGATCGAACTTGGGTCTCCAGCACTGCAGGCAGATTCTTTACCATCTGAGCCACCAGGAAAGCCCCGAAATCCATCCAAGTGGCTTAGGAAAAAAAGCACAATGATGAATTAACAGGGTACCTCTTTACTCCTGATAACTGGAATCTAAAGACTCTTCAGGAGAGAGGGGACCCATCACATACATGGAGAGCAGCAATCCTGGGCTGCATTTCCACATGACACATGGATCCTAAACACTGGAATGGGGATCAGTAGACTAAGGAGCGGAGAAGGCAATGGCACCCCACTCCAGTACTCTTGCCTGGAAAATCCCATGGACGGAGGAGCCTGGTAGGCTGTGGTCCAGGGGGTCGTGAAGAGTTGGACACGACTGAGAGACTTCACTTTCCCTTTTCACTTTCATGCATTGGAGGAGGAAATGGCAACCCACTCCAGCGTTCTTGCCTGGAGAATCCCAGGGACGGCGGAGCCTGGTGGGCTGCCGTCTATGAGGTCGCACCAAGTCAGACACGACTGAAGCGACTTAGCAGCAGCAGCAACAGCAGCAGCAGAGTAAGGAGTACCCTCTTCCTCACCCTGGGGAAGTGGGCAACCATGGAAGGGCAGTTGTGGGGAAGCACTTTTGGGGGCTGCCCCAAGTCAGAAGGCTTTTCTGCCCATGTTTCCCCCCATGTTCCTCTGCTAGCTTCTGCTTCTCTAGGACAAAAAAAACAGAATGGAGAAGACCCACAGCAGACTAGGGCTCTCCTGCAGAAGGAATACTGCTGGTCGGGCCCATGGCCCCTGTCTTCCTTCACTGCAGCTCCCCCGCATGTCTGCAGGAGCACAGCCCAGGACATGGTGCCTTACACACCAGCACGGGCCCCCACCTGAAAGCACGCCCAGTCTAGGTCAGTGGTGGCACCCTCCCCCATCATCCATGGAACTCCAGGAAGGGCTCAGCACACAGAGGCCTCCTGCGGGGGTTCTTTCTAATCTCCAGGTGCTCCTCTAGCTCTTAAGAGCCTTGGGGTCACTGTCACTTCTGCTGCTTTTACCTCCTTCCTCACTCTGTGCTCAGTTGGAATTCTCAGATACCCAGATTTCTGGAGAAGCCAGCCCATCTGCCTTGCTTCAAAACTGTTCTCCTAACACTGGCCCGATGCCCAACTCAGCCTGGCTCTCCAGAGCCCAAGTTCATACAGCTGCTCGGAACCCTTGGACGGGCCTATCCTTTCCCTGTTTCCCAGGTCAGACTCTGTGCTCTTTGGTCGTCTTTACCAAGGACTGATCACACACACATGAAGAGATGTTCTTATTCACTTTCTGCGTACAAAGCACCCCGCATTATGGTAGGCTCTGGGGACACATATACTGAAGACACACAGGTATCTGCACACCCTGAGACCCCCAAATTATGCAGAGCCCCAAGGGAGGAACAAACAGCAGATGAGCAGCACAGCTCCTCCAGGACAGGACTGCGTACAGAGCAGGAGGGGACCCGGAGAAGGCAGCAGAGCAGACAGAGGAGAAGACACGGAACCAGGTCTTTACATTTTTATCCAACTACAGTTTTACATGTGGATGTTTTCCGAGTCTCCCAAGTCCAATGAAGAAAAGATTACCTTCTTAAAACAGAAGATGAGAAACCCTGCACAAAGTAGCAAAACCTCTGTTACATATAAAATACACCACAAAGGTTTTGACTTGTGTTTACGAGTTAATAATGAAAACAAAATTCTGACAAACTAGAGTGAGTGGAACTCATCGGTGAGCTCAGTTTCTAAAAAGAAAGATAGAAAACATCATATTCTGTTGTAGGAATTCTGTCCTTACTGAACTTTGAACAGATGACCCTTTTCTCAAGAGCCACAATTTTACCAGCTAAGTTTCAGAGTGAACTATTAAGGAGCTTTTTTTTTTTTTTAGTTAGTTTATTTATCTATTTTTTAACTTTACAATATTGTATTGGTTTTACCATACATTAACATGAATCCACAATGGGTGTACATGTTTTCCCCTTCCAGAACCCCCCTTCCACCTCCCTCCCCATCCCATCCCTCCAGGTCATCCCGGTGCACCAGCCCCGAGCACCCTATATCATGTGTCCAACATGGACTGGCGATTCGCTTCACATATGATAATTTACATGCTTCAATGGCATTCTTCCATATTGTCCCGCCCTCGCCCTCTCCCATAGAGTCCATAATACTGTTCTATACATTTGTGTATCTTTTGCTGTCTCGCATATGGGGTTATCTTTACCGATTTACTAAATTCCATATATATGTGTTAGTATACTGTATTGGTGTTTTTCTTTCTGGCTTACTTCACTCTGTATAATAGGCTCCAGTTTCATCCACCTCATTAGAACTGATTCGAATGTATTCTTTTTAATGGTTGAGTAATATTCCATAGTGTATATGTACCACAGCTTCCTTATCCATTCGTCTGCTGATGGGCATCTAGGCTGCATCCATGTCCTGGCTATCAAGGAGCTTTCAAAAAGCCACTAGAGGGCAAGATAGCAATGGACTGGCCTAGTAAGGAAACCCAAACTTAACAAATACTGCTGAGCACACCAGCCAGGGTCACCCCTTGCTGGGATATGCAATTTGGGATAGATTAAGTAAATGGGTGCCCGAGCAAAGACCGTGTTTTTCCCTGAGTCTAAGTCACAAGTCTCCATGTCTAAGAGCAATATCAAATCACTTTACCAAAGCCAAGTACTATTCCTCCAACTGAACATGGAGCCCTCTGCATGAAACCAGCCCATTCACATGGATATCCAAACTATCCAGGTATTATTTCGGATACTTCTGAACCTGGCATGCATTCTAAACCAGAACGTTTAAAGGGTAGACACACATTCCTCAGACTTCTTCTCTCCTTTTAAAAGCCATGTTCATCCATATTTCCACGTAAGACCAATTTGTATTGCCCCATTACTTTTCAGACTACGAAGTCATTTTTTTCCCTCAGAAACGCACTGTAAAGTATGTTGATTTCAGCATCCTTATATATCTCCATTTGCCAAAATGGGGGTTGGGAGGAGGAAAACAGGTATTATATGATACACCCACAAATTAATCTTCTTCTAGAACTGCAGCAAACAGCACTGATTTGTGTGAAATTTGAGTTTATTTCTGAACGTGAAAAATGAATAAAGAAAAAACCCACTGTGATTTCTGGCAATCTTCTGCAATTTTAGAAAGTTACTACATGTGGTATTAAAATCTGCATCTGGCTCTCAATGAAGCTAAGAATAAATGATTGAATATTTTCTAGTATGAAAAGAAATAATCAAGATGGGTATCCTTTTACACATTGGCTCTTTTACAACTAGATTTTCCTTTCTCCACATCCAACCCATATTTGCTTCCATATTTTGCTTTCCTATTATTAGGACTGCATCCAACCCACAACTGTGGCCTTTCTCTGAACATCTGCAATCCACAGGGGGAAGAGAATAATATGCGGGGGTCTTGCAGGGATAGACCCGGCGATTCTTCAAACAGGTTGTGATAGCTCTCACAACCTCTGGGCTGAGGAAAGTTCAGTAGCAGGGAATCAGTCTGTTCAGGAGAACCCCACCTACGACCAAGGGGGAGAATGTCAAAGAGCCACCACACTTCATACCAGCGCTCCAATGTCTCTATGTCCTTGCTCCCTAGGAATAAGCTTCACTTCTAAAGAATAAGCTGTATTCCTCAAGAATAAGCTCAGCTCCCTAGGACTAAACTCTGTGTTTAAATACTGCAGTTAAGAGAAATGACCAGGGAAGGAAGTTAAGCTTAAGAAAGAAAAACTGTTCTGGTGGCAGGAGGTGGTTAAGAGCGGCCTGACTTTCCTGGGCTTTGCAGAGCCCCCTGGTGGGTTCTGGCCAGAGCCTCTGGAGGTGAATGAGGTCATGGAATCAAGGGTCACTTCAGGGACCAAACTGCCTTATATGCCTTGAGCAGAGGTGGGCACAGCCTTTCTTCCCTGCTCCCATTCTGAAAGTCCTTAGACTGGGAACCAGCAAACAATGTATCATTTTGCCCATTTTGTCCTAGATTCACTCCCTGCCCCTTCTCCATGGACATCTTCGCAGCCTTCCCACCCCTCTCTCTATACACACACCCATCCCCCAGAGCTGCCCTGTAGAGTAAAGCCAAGCTGTGTCTCACACACAAGGGGTTGAAAGCCAGGCTGCACTTGGTTCTCTGGCCACACACCCTGATGATGGACGGTGTCTGCCATAGAAAAGGAGGCCTTTTTCCACTTTGCACCAAAGCACCATCCTGTAACCACGCCTGGCAGCCCAGGGGCAGCATCTGCCCAGAGAGCACCTCACTTTCTCCTCTGCAGGACTAAGGCTAGCTCTGTTCCCTGCCCCTTTATGTCAGCATTAAGAACTAAAAAGACTGGTCTTCCCTCAAAACAAAATCTTTTTGTGTTCTCTTTGATAAAAATATTTTTCATTTTACGGCACAGTATTACATTAGTACATCTTTTCCTGTGGATAGGGTTCATCTTTAAGTCAAATAGAGCTGTTTTAATTGAAATAAACAAATAATGAGTTTTGAACAGTGCCTGGCACGTGGTAACCACCTACTAAATATATGAGATGTTGTTACTCTTACCTTGTAAAGTGCCCTTCAATGCTGGTGTTACCTAGCATTTCCAATACTTCCAGTAATGATGTGAGAGAGATCTACCTTAGAGGAATCAAGAGAACCAAGTCTTTGCTGTCTCCGATCTTTATCAGGCAAAACGACTGCTGGAACTGGAAAAATGTATCGCAGTGACAAAATGTATTTAACTTGAAGCCATACATATGAAAACCAATGAAGAGGGATAGCTTTACATGAAAATGCAATGAGTTGACACAGATAAAAGCTCCTAGCATAACACAGCAGGAGTTCAGTTAACTTTTATTTTTTAAAAAAACTTAAGGAAAGGAGGCAGAAAAATTCTAAAGCAGTCCTAAACTAAAAAAGGACATTGGCCGGCCATTATGCCTAGAGGGAATATGCTGCTGCTAAGTCGCTTCAGTCGTGTCCGACTCTGTGCGACCCCATAGACGGCAGCCCACCAGGCTCCCCCGTCCCTGGGGTTCTCCAGGCAAGAATGCTGGAGTGGGTTGCCATTTCCTCCTCCAATGCACGAAAGTGAAAAGTGAAAGTAAAGTCACTCAGTCGTGTCCAACTCTTCGCGACCCCATGGACTGCAGCCCACCAGGCTCCTCCGTCCATGGGATTTTCCAGGCAAGAGTACTGGAGTGGGGTGCCATTGCCTTCTCCAGAGGGAATATACCCTAACACAAATAACTGTTACTGCAGTCAACCACCAAGTGCTCTGTGTTCCCTTTGTGGGAGGGATGAGGCAGAGATATACTTCACACTGTTCTTCCTCTGGCAGCCACGCACTACTGGGATGCGTACATTGAGCTTGTCACAATTCTGTTCACTGGGCACGGTCACCCCTCTTTCATAAAAGGGAAGTAAGAACAACAAATATGAACAAGGTATTGAGGGAGAACATAATAACCCAAAAGAAGATTAAAATAAAATGGGAATCTTACACCACCAACTACTTATAAAATGCATCTGTACAGAATCACTCATCACTGATGTTTGAACAGCTGAAGGTGTCCTTGCGTAACATTTTCCTTTGCTCGTGTACAGAAAAGAAAAAGGCGGGAGACTTCTCAATGCCAGTGTCTCCGGCACCCCCGGGTTTGTATTTCAGTGTCACTGAAGGTGTAAGACCCCAATATCCTGGCAGTAGAGACACTTTTAGATCCCAGGTTAGGCCAACAGGAGGCTTCTATAGTTTGTTTTATAAAATGAAATTATTCCTGAGCATCGTGGGTAGGTGGAGGCTGGGACACTGAAGAAAAGTGTGCTTCTTTCTGATTTTTGCTTCAACAGTTAGCAGGCAAACCTTTAGCATCTGCTGCCAACACCTCAGGGCTGAGGCCAGGAACCCACCTCTCCATATTCTCCATGTGACCCTCTCTGGTCACCTCACTTCCACCTGCTTGTCACTCCTTCAACTAGTCACCCGAGCCATTCCTTTCAGAATCTTAGAGAGGCTGAGCTCCTTAAATAGCTTTCCTCCTCAGCTGCCTAAATGAAGCCTCCCACACGGTGTGTGTTTGCTTTAGGGGCAGACGTTCAGTCTCAGGTGTGGTCTGCCAAACACAGCTCAGCTCCCAGAGTGAGGGTGGCCGTGTCTGGTCTGCCCTGATGGCACAGAGCCGCATGGGGCTTAGCTGTTTGTCCATCTCATCAACCAGGTGACGTGTCTCTCATCACCTTCACAGCACTCTTACGTGTTTCTGAAAACCGTGAGTAAGTGTAATATCTGCGTTAAGTTTAACTGCGCAGCTGTTTGTCCTTATAGGATTCTGGGTTTCAGTCACTGAGGTTGGCACTACTTGGGGATGTCTTCTGCTTCCTCGTTCCCACTTCACACCCCTCCATTAGCTCCTCCTGAGCTTGGTGGTGGCTCTCTACCAATTATTCACGCAGAGAGCTAGATTTTCAAGTGATGCTCCCACCAAGCTGTGACTGCCCCCTTCAGTCACAGGGCAGGTTTCACCCTCCCCCACCCTCACTTTACACTGAGATACTCTTAAAATTTTCAAATCAAAAAGAGCAACCATACTAATTGTTTCATCTTGTGGTTTTGGCAAAATTAACCAACCATACTGGAATCACTTTATACAACGGTGTCCTTCTATACAAACTGTTATATAAATGCTAAAACACAGGGAGGGCACTGCTTGGTTTCTGGGTGCTTTTTCCATGGTGAAAATTTTGATTTTCAGAAGAAAATGATAGATACATACTGTGTCTTGTAACTATGTTGCCTTCAAAACTATCATTTTGTTTTCAGCTTTTTTTCCCCCCAATTGCTAGCTTCCAGCCAGACTGTCATCTGTGCGTCAAACGGTAGAACACTCCCCTGCCTGCGTGCCTGTGCACAAATCAAATTAATCTGCCTTCCAAGCTGCAGAGAATGAAACCATCATTGCACGCGCACGGCCCACTGCTGTTGCCCCAGCGCTGGTGACGGTGTTCCATCACAGGCAGCCAGCATCAGGAACACATCTGCAGGATACCCCTCATCTGGTGCGTCGTGAAGAGATCAGATGCAAGGAACAGGCTGCCACTGAATGCCTGCAGCCTGCAGGTCAGAAACACATTTAGTGAAATAGACAAGTTCTCCGTGTCTGCGTTGGTTCACCGTTTACCTGGACTGCTTACGATTGGATTCCCGCAGCAAGCATTAATAGAGCGATGGAAAGCATTAGCAGAACCCTTAAGTAATCTGTGCAGCAGGTTTTTCAACCCAAGCTTTTTTAAAGAGCCTGTGTCCCTTACAGACACAACAAGGGGCACTGTCTGTGAGGATGTCAGTGGTCTCACACAGGAGGAGGGCAGGGTTCCAGGACACAAAAATAGACAAATAAATGCAGCTGGATTAAATGAAGGTGAGCTGGGTCACTCTTTAGTTTGCCAATCACAGTATAATTTTCCCATCTATTGGAATAATCAGTCAGCTAAGAAGAGTCTAAAAACAAACGAGCCCTGGGAGTAGGGCTAAGGATCCCCTTGTAGCATCTGGCAGCTCCCAGACCCCTGAGTGGCTTCCTTGCTGATCCTGACTGCTGCAGGCTGCTTCCAACTGATGGAGAGGTGGCTGCAGAAGGTGAGAGACAGCTGTGAGAGCTGAGCGCTAAGGGGCAAAACAGATCATCTAGTAGCTATTGGGGGAGGAAAAGGATGATGAAAGGGGCCTGGACACTGAAAACAGCTAGAATGTTGAACTAGAGTTGAAAACAATTTTTAACTTTGGGCAAAGTTAACATTAATGAAAAAAATCTATGAAGAATTAAAGAGACATGGATACGGCAAATGGCTTGTGTCTGAAGACACCTTCACTTCTTAGGAATCTGCTTACTATTAGTAAAGAAGGTAAAGGAAAAAGAGGATCATCAACCTGGTCATGCTCAAGAAAGTGTTAAGAACCAGGCATCCTATAAAGTCCAGGCAAAAGCAGCACAAGAATGTTGTCAGCTGCTTTAATACGCTCACAGCATGACATAACCACCCTCTTCATATATGTCATCCTTGAGAACTCTCATCACATTTAATTGTGACACATTTTCTGTGTGTGAATCATACTGTACACTACAGATACGGCTTCAGACCAACAGCTTTTGGTAGCTGAGTCGGTAATCTTGGCAAATCAAATCCTGTCTGCCTCCCTCTCTCCCTAACTCTCCTTCCTCTTCTTCCTCTTTCTCTTCTCCTTCTTCCTCCTCCTCCTCTTTCTTCTCTCTCCCTGCCCCCTTTTCCCTCTCTCTCTCTCTCTCTCTCTCACATACACACAAACCACACACAAACGGATCTGACTGTCTGAATGTAGTACCCACAGAGCAGAATAACATTTCCATCTCGGGGGAAAAAAATAGAGGAAAATTTCTAGGAGGTACAAGAGTAGGCAGCAGTAAATTAGGCTTAAAATTTGTCCAAAACACAAACTTCTATACAACAGAAAGTTTATACGCAGTCCTCAAATATGTCCAAAAGGGCGACAATTTAAAAAGCAGCAGCGTGGGTTTCAACAACCAGTCATTTCTGTTATCAAAAGACCCACCTGGGCAAACTTCTCTGCTCTGCAACCGTAAAGGTATAAATGAGAAGAAAATGAAATTCTTGGCTTATGTTTTAAACACTAGACTAATTTTGAGCATCAGAATAGGGGGGAAAAATCTTTAAGTGCAAAATCAGGTAGCTATTAAGCCAGCAACAACAGAAAACTCAGATGCAAAATCAGCTAGCTATTAAAACAAACAAACAGCCCAGATTACATTCTGTGAAAGGAGATGTCCCACAAAATAATAAGAGTGCACGGCTGCTGAACCAGGCACAGGAAGGGACACTATCAGTCTGTCTGTGTTATCAGACCACCAGCTCTGGTGGCAGACAGAACAGGTGAATCCCAGCTTTGTCACTTACTAGCTGTGTGATACTGAGCAGGTTTCTTCACAATACTCACTTTGGTGGGCGGGGGGAGGATACAAAATAGGGATGCATTAGAACACCAAGTGATGGGGTGGTGGGGTGGCTAGAAGGAATATATGAGATGCCCTCTGAGACCTGCTCAGCCACGTGCTTGCCAGGCAAATGACCCTTAATAAGCAGGAGCTCTTTACTAGCTAGCTGAGCAAGGGCTTGAGAACACCAATAGTGTTCCCTGAAAGACATGCAAGACGGGGATGTAAAGGGCATGCCGAAGGGAGAGAGGGAAGCCTACCAAGAGGAAATGCCTCCACATCAGACCAAAACAGCGGCAATAAAAGAGAACAGAGAGATGGCTGCCTCAAAGGTTAGGAGATGATAAAATGTATAAGTTGCCTTTTTTCTATTACATGCTTTAAGTTTTGTTTTTCCTGTAATGAAATATATGTCTAGCTTTCAGCATGGAGCAGAATCAAAGGGTATCAAGTGTTTTCTTTAATACAAGTATCAGAAATGGCACGTGTGAAAGGCTTCCTGAGGCAGTGGGGCTGGGGGGTGGGGCAAGGAGGAATGATCCGGGCCTCAGCTGTCACTCAAAAAGTGGCAGCAGCCAGTGGAGCCCTGGCCAGGCTAGACACATTCTCTCCAAAGCCAGGAATATCTTCCTCTTCCCATAACGACACAGCACTAATCTAATCTGGTCAGTTTACTGGCGTAGAAGGACTTGCTGGGTTGCAGGCTGACCTACAGCACATACATACTCTGTAGGTCTGGTCAAACCCATTACCCTCTCCAGGCCTCATCTGCCTCATCTGCGAAAAGGGAAAATACACTGCTTATATTTCGTTATCGCCATCAAGTGAGGTGTATGCGAAACTATAAAGCAGCAAAAGAATGGAAAGAATTCTATTACTAGAAATAACCACCTATTTGGAAAACTTTTCTTAATGTATTAACACGCTATTACACCTACAGCAGATGCTTAAAAAAAAAAAGTTCTAGAGCTGAAATGAGATGCTGACAAAGGACTGAATAACTTAGGACATGTTTGGAAATGATTAAACCCTTAAATTATTATATAGGTAAGCAAAATGATTCTTCAGGACATTGTAACACTGCATGCTAATCAGCCTCAGGAGAAGCAATTACTGTCAACAGCTCATGGCAGAGAGCCAACTGTCTGCTGAGTAAGTCGATGCCGAAAGAAACTGAATTAGCTTTTCAGAGGAGCCACAACACTGAGCCCCGATGTCATGAATTCTGATAGCAGTGGAGTCTGAACATGGCCCCTCCCTACAGAGATTTGTTCCTTTCTTCCCTCTGAATTAGATGAAAATGAATGCAATTTACAATTGGTTTATAACTGCCTGACAGTATTCATTGAAAAACTATCATCAAATATATGCAGACTCAGGCACTGCAGCTAAGACAGAGAATTAAACATTTGACAAAAATTTTACAAATTACATGAAATATCCGCATTTAGGAGCTACTATGCTTTGTGGCATGAAACAGCCTATGCCTTGTTGGGTATGATTATGTGTATTTTACAAATAACAGTCCTGCCTGAATATTCAACTATGCGAGTTCATCCTCTGCTGAACAAGTAGTTTAATATACTGTTACAATAAACTTGGGAATGAATCAAGAGAAGATTGAGCACAGGGTAACTCCATAACTGGCTTATAAAGCAGGAAACAAAACAGAAAAGAACCTTAACAAATAACACCACAACCAAACAAAAGCAATCCAGTGTAACTCCAAGACTCTGAACAGCCCCCGCCTCACCACCAGGGCTTCCCTGGTAGCTCAGCTGGTAAGAATCCTCCTGCAATGCAGGAGACCCCAGTTCGATTCCTAGGTTGGGAAGATTCACTGGAGAAGGGATAGGCTACCCCATTCCAGTATACTTAGGCTTCCCCGGTGGCTCAGATGGTAAAGAATCTGCCTACAATGCAGGAGACCTGGGTTCGATCCCAACCCACTCCAGTATTCTTGCCTTGAGAATCTCCACATACAGAGGAGCCTGGCGGGCTACAGTCCATGGGGTCACAAAGAGTCGAACATGACCGAGCGACTAAGCACAGCACACAGCACTCCACCTCCAGTGAAGAACCGACCCCTCCACACCCACACACATAGTCTGAACCAAATACAAGATGAATGACTTCATGGCTACATAAAACACAAATGCACTAGCCACTGTATACAAGGTTTCTGTTTGTTTGGTTTTGATTTTTCTATAATGCTGTTAAGCAGGAAGGTAAAATTCAGTGCTACCTTGGAAGTTGAGAGGTGACACCTCTGCAAAACATAAGCCAGATGAAGCAAGTTCCTGAGTAGTGTTGACATGTACTTCCCATGTAAAAATAAAATTATCAGAAACCAACACAATATTGTAAAGCAACTGTCCTTCAATTAAGAATAAATTTAAAAAATAAAATCATAACATTAGGACAAATGTGACATGTATTCCATAGCATCATAACAACATGAAATGTGACTACAAAATAAAACTGCATGATTTCTATAAGCCACTGCAGTGCTATTACTTAGCAGTCACACTATGCAGGCTTTCAGTTACTGACTGAAGCTCAGTAATACTGGGTACCTAAATTCCACACCACTAGTGACAGTGACCAGACCTGACAGGTATAATCAAAGAGCCATGAGTTCAATTACAAACTGTATTTGTAAAACTGAGCTACATTTCAAGACTGATTCTTTAAGATCCAGTTAATTTTGAAAATAAAGTGCTCCTTAATTCATGTGTTCTACTACCAAAATGTAGACTTCATTTCAAACAATAGTATAGTTTAACACCTAATGTGAACTTTCAACAATTGATCTATTTTCTTTCTGATCAAATCCTTTAGTCTTGGTTCATGAACTAATAGTGCTTTTTTTGAAAAAACTATCCATCCATCCATCTAGCCATCATCCGTCTTTGGTTACGCTGGGTCTTCAGTGCTGCACACAGGCTTTCTCTGGTTCTGGCGAGCAGGGGCCACTCTCCTTGTGGTGCTTGGGCCTCTCCTTTGTGGAGCAGGGGCTCTGGGCACACAGGCTTCAGTAGTTGCACTGCACAGGCTTAGTTGCTCTGCAGCACGTGGGCTCTTCCCAGACTAAGGATTAAACCTGTGTTCCCTGTATTGGCAGGTGGATTGTTAACCACTGTACCATCAGGGAAGCCCACTGATGATGCTTTTAAAAAGCTCTAAATAAGTCTTAAATCTAGAAAACAAGTATTGCTTCCTTCTGCCCAGCTATCTGAACCCAAAATTGTGTGAAAAGAGCACCAAAGTAAATTCACTCGCAAGCCAATCAGCAACATTTGCCCTCAGCTGGCTATTCTGTGTGCTGCTTTGCTTCAGCATCAGTATGGGAGTGTATCTATCCCCGAATGCCTCTCGAGAAGCCCTTGGTGCTCCACGAAAAGGGTTTAGCCTGCAAGATACACTATTAATAGTCTACAGAATTATTTCTTGTTCAGCAAATATACTTCTAAGGATGAGAAAGAGAATAACTTCAATCACTGAGTTTTCAAAATAAATCAAACTGATACAGTGCTGTCTTGACATCACATATAATCCACGTGAGACTATTCCATAGACCGTCACAAGCATGAGATTCATGAATGAGATGTGCCGGCATCTTAAAGTTAAGCAAAAGGCAGATATTAATTACTGATAGCTCCTTTTCTCAGGTTACTGATCAACTGTGTGTGTGATTATTACTTCGAAAATTTCAAGATATGGCTTCAAGTGAAAGAAGTTAATAAAATATCCAGCATCTCTAAGTTAAAAAAAAAAAAAATCAGGCAGACTACTACCCCCATGCGGTCAACTCCATCCATGAGCTCCCCTATCAAAGTGAGGAGACAAACTCAGAGCTGCACTGCTCATCTCCTTGGCCATTTCTCCCCAGGCTGGGAAATCCCTGAGGGTAAGACCTGTCTTAGCCCATCGCTCCCCAGCACAGTGCTGAGCTCCTTGCTACTCCACAGGTGGGAGCCAGTGTCTGAAAGGACACCCTCTGTGTGACATTCAACACATTCTCAAGGTCTCCTCTCCAAGTCTACCCTTCCAACTAACCTTCTCTCCTGCTGATCAAGCACAGTAACTCAAAATGCTGTTTTGAGGTCCTTCAATATCTAAATATCTTACAGATGCAAAATATATATTAAATGTTCCACTCTTTTAAAAAGGTGAATATCCATCCTCCAAACTCCAGAGGTGGCCCCCTCCAAGGCTGCCCTTGATGCAGCTGGACTATAAGTTCAGTTCCCTCTGGGACATATGGGTCTGGATCCTCTACCTACCAAGAGAACAAACCAAGAAGCAATTGTTTGACAAAATTCACCTCACTGGACACACTCAGGAGGAAGACTGGGAAGAGGAAGAAAGATTATGAATGAGGATATTCTACAAGAGCAATGACCATGGGCATGTTATCATCTATGGATATTTCAAATACTTCTACCAAGCCCAACCAGTCCAACTAGTGAGTGTCATTAACATTCAAAAATGAATTCAGGGAAAAACTAGCATCATTTTCTAACCCAAATTCAGCTGGCACCTGGCAAAGTCACAGCACAGGGCTCACAGCTCCCTAGCCACTCTTCCCCCCCACCTCCCCAACCAAGTTCCAAGCCTCACAGCAGCAGACTCCCCGTTCTGCTGGCCTCCCTGGTTCCCTGGTCCCAGAGCCTGGATGAGAGTGCAAGACAGATTTTCTGGTTCTGCATCCCAATTAATTTAAGACTATAGACATCCCTGTGGATCTCAGTTTGGAATCTACAAGTTTTAATCATAATGACATTAGAGCAAGCCTTATAAATGAGTCTTTAAAAATCTACCACTGCATGAGGTCTCTATTTGTTGTTCAGAAGACTGATATATCCCCAGGAGAAAACCACCAAAATAAATAAAGCTAAGCTTTTTGCTGGCATCTTCCTACCCACTATCAATAATGTTCACCCCAAGCCTCATGCATGCTACTTCACTACCCCCCAACAACTGGCTTATTAACCTCACCAACAAACTCATTTTTTGCCCCCTCTGTCCGAAAACCACCACCAGTGCCACCACCAGTCTTTCCCTCATCATCAAACCACCAAACTCTCAGGGACAAGAGTCCACCCTCGGCTTCGATCCCAGGTCTTCTTTCACTTATGCCTCTCGCGATTTGGAAATTGCACTCAACTGCACAGTGGGTCTACCCCTGCCCTCTCCTGCTAACTCTGACCGTGCCTTCTATGCCCTTGAAGTATGCTCCTCCCTGGACTTCTAAAGGGTTAATTCTTTTCTGGATCTCCTTCTGCCTCTGAAGTACAAAACTTTTGCTTGAGCCCAAAAGGCAGGATGCAAAGCAGATAAAAAGCAAGCTCATAACGATACAAACTGTAACTTCATCTCCACGTGTTGGAGGAGAATAGATAACATTATCCAAGCAGCGTCTCTAATTCCTGAGGAAGTGATAATGATGTCTCCCAAGGCCAGAGCTTGTGTTCTTTCTCATGTGATAGGCTAGGCAGTCTGCCTGTGCAGTCACTTGGTAATTTTAGAGGCCATAAGATTTGTGAAGAGCAATGACTGGCAGGCTGCAGGTCTAGAAAGAGGCCCTGGCCACTCCCTTCAGAGCCAGGGCTCCTAAAGGGGCACACGTGTCCTGTGCAGCCAAGCCCCTCCTCCAGACCCCTGTCTTTCACACCCAGCACCTCTGGTGCCTCTGACCACTGGCCTCAGTTTGATTTCTTAGCCATTGCTTACGCCTCCCCTTCTCCTAGAAGGTACATGCCCAGCCTGACCCCTGGAATGTGTGTGTCCCTGTCTTGATCTGGTCTCCAGGACACTTGCAAGACAGGAGGTGCTGAGGAAAGACAGAGTGATGGTGAGACTTACTGCTCTCCATAACAGCCTCAGATACTGACCACGCGAGCCTGGCCTTGGAGCGCCCACCTACATGACTGTGACAGAACCCCAAGTCACAATCTTCTTCCTCCAAAAGCATCTGGAAGGCAGCAGAGAGGAACTTCAGATGTCCTCAGGAAGTCCAGCCCTGCACGCCTTCCTTCCTCACCCCATATATCGCGTCTTCCAATTCCCTGGCAGAAGCTCAGCTAACCCGTGGGGGTCAGGGTCCCAGGACAGAGCCTCAGCTGGGGAGCCAGGACCAGCCTGCCAGGGACAAGCAGTTGTCCAGAGCAGGGATTCTTCAGGAGCAGGGACTCAGCATCCATGACCTATGGAAAGTCAGTCCTGGCAGGAGTTCAGGTGGAAAGAGTGAAAGTTTTCCAGTGAAAACATAAAATACAGCACAGTAATACCTCTGAAAGGCAGAGCTATGTAGAATTTGAAACAAGCAGCTCTGCCCAGGCCCTGACAACGTGAAAGAATGGACTGTTTTCGGGGACTTCAGATATGGGCCCCTAGTTGGTTCTGGACACATACTCAATGTCCGAGAAAACTGTCTCCATCCTCCGGTTGGTTTTAGTGCCTTGCTCTTTTTTGGTGACATCTACGACCAGTTCTCTGAGTGTTAGTTTTTGCTTTTGTTTTTTTTTTGCCTCAAACAATGACCACCAGAGCTATTCCGAGCATAACAGGCTCTTCTGAATACACTGCTCCCTGGCTAAATGAAAGTTCTAGTCAGCTATTTGACTTTGGGTTTTTGATTTCAGTGTCCAACAGAATTATACCTGTACCACCAAGGGAAAGCCAACACGGATGCATTCATATGGATTTTGAGTTTTGAAACCAGGGATCTTTTTTCCTCTTAAAAAAAAGGAAAAGAAGTGACCTAGCTATATGTACAAAAAAAAAAATCGATATAAGTTAAATGCCTATCTTATTCATATTCACCCATCCATCTAACCAAAAATGCGCATTTCTCACTAGATACTGAGTACTCTAATTAGAGCAGATGATATAGATATCAATAAAATGTGTCCTCTACCCTAACAAGGCTGAAAAACAATACAAACACTTATAGAGCTGCTCTATAAGACGTGCACATGGACACACAGCTTCAGGGTCTTTTCCAGTGAGTCGGCTCTTCCAACCCTAACGCTGGGAAAGATTGAGGGCAGGAGGAGAAGGGGCCAACAGAGGATGAGGTGGTTGGATGGCATCACGGACACAATAGACATGAGTTTGAGCAAACTCCAAGAAACAGTGAAGGACAGGGAAGCCTGGCGTGCTGCAGTCCATGGGGCTGCAAGGAGTCGGACATGACTGAGCGACTGAACAACCAATGCACGTGTACTCCTGGAGTATTTAACCCTGTGGATTTCAGGGGAGGATGGGGGTGGCAACTGGAGGACAGACTTCACAGGAGGTGACCACAACAAAACTGTGACATCTCAACTCAGAAGCCCACCTACCAACCAAAAAAAGAAAAATCGCCTTATGACTCTTTGATGACCTTTCTGGTGGCCACAGTGAGCCAGCCAGCAACTGTGGAATCAGCAGCATTCACGGTGACCAACAGGATCTCCTTCAGGGCTGGGAGCCACCTCCACCATCGCTAGGAAGGAGAAGAGAACTTGGCAATGGTGAGGGAGCAAATGCCCAAAGACCTGAGACTTTTATCTTCCCTTATGATGGCTTCTCAGTTGTGTTGCAGGATAAAGAACCATAGACAGGCTTACATAGCATTTTTCTAGCAGCTTAGAAGTCTTGCATACACAATACGCTTAGATTGTATGAACTGCACCAAACACTCTTAGTGGTTATTTAAGACCAAGGAAATGAGCAATAGGTACCACCAAAAGTAACAACAGTCTATTCAAATTATTTTTAATTATTTAGAAAGAAACACTCATTTTTAATTCATGTGAAGGAAAACTATGAAGACATCCAGCTGCAGGTCAGACAGAAATAGCTGAGTCCCAGCACCTCTACTTACTGACCATGAAGCTCCAGACTGAACACTGTGACCCCAGGCACTATTTGTCTGGCACCCCAAATCCTGTCATTATTGTGGGCGATTTCAACACTTCTGGGGGTCAGATGGAACCTTAGTCTTTCAATTCTCTGACCTCATTAATTGTGAAGATTTCACTCCATTCACCACTCCCAAGGCCATTCACTGGGTCTTATCATTTCTTTATAACTGGGAATTCTAAATTTGAACTAGTTTTATTACAAACTCCTGCTTTTGTTTAAGAAGCACATGTATAGAGAGTCTAAAAACAAAAAAACCAAAAAAACAAAACCTCAAGTCCTTCTGCAAGGTTTAAAATGAAACAGAATCCTCAGCCCTGTCATTCCTTCAATATTGACTTTCCATCCTGGAGAAAACCAGTCAACTCTTGTTTCACAATGCTGTGAAATTTCACAATGCTGTGCCTTGATGTGGCTTTCTCCTTCCATCACTGTGTTTTGCACTTAGTATGCATTTTCAGTCCAGAGATTCACTAGTTCTGGGTTACTTTATCCCATTTTATTCCATTATTCCTTTGATAACTCTTTTCCTTCCTATTATGCAACAACAAAAATCATATAACCTGGTGAAAAAAAATGAGCAAAAGACATGAATAGACATTTCTTCAAGGAAGACATACAAATGGCCAAAAAGCACATGAAAAGATGCTCAACATTATAAATCATTAGAGAAATGCAAACCAAAATGATAGTGAGATACTACCTCACAACCAGTAGGATGTTTATTATCAAAAAAGAAAAAAAAAGAAAGAAAATACATTTTGTCAAGGATGTAAAGAATTGAAACACCTGTGCACTGTTGGTGGGAATGTAAAATGGTACAACCCCCATGGTTGGCATTGTGTATGTATACGTATTGATTCCTCAAAAAATTAAAAATAGAATTACCATATAAAAATCCATTGATTTAACTTATACTTTGAATGGATCTTTTTTTTTTTTTAATTATCTATTTTTTTACTTTACAATATTGTTTTGGTTTTGCCATACATTGACATGAATCCGCCATGGGTGTACATGTGTTCCCCTTCCAGAACCCCCCTCCCACCTCCCTCCCCATCCCATCCCTCCAGGTCATCCCGGTGCACCAGCCCCAAGCACCCTGTATCATGCATCGAACCTGGACTGGCGATTCGTTTCACATATGATAATTTACATGCTTCAATACCATTCTCCCATATCATCCCACCCTTGCCCTTTCCCATAGAGTCCAAAACACAGTTCTATACATCTGTGTCTCTTTTGCTGTCTCGCATACAGGGTTATCTTTACGGATTTACTAAATTCCATATATATGCATTAGTATACTGTATTGGTGTTTTTCTTTCTGGCTTACTTCACTCTGTATAATAGGCTCCAGTTTCATCCACCTCATTAGAACTGATTCAAATGTATTCTTTTTAATGGCCGAGTAATATTCCATTGGGTATATGTACTACAGCTTCCTTATCCATTCATCTGCTGATGGACATCTAGGTTGCTTCCATGTCCTGGCTATTATAAACAATGCTGCGATGAACACTGGGGTACACATGCCTCTTTCAATTCTGAATGGATCTTTTAACTATGTACATACATATGCATCTCCAGTACTCTTGCCTGGAAAATCCCATGGATGGAGGAGCCTGGTAGGCTGCAGTCCATGCGGTCACGAAGCGTCGGACACAACTGAGCGACTTCACTTTCATTTTTCACTTTCATGCATTGGAGAAGGAAATGGCAACCCACTCCAGTGTTCTTGCCTGGAGAATCCCAGGGACAGAGCAGCCTGGTGGGCTGCTGTCTATGGGGTCGCACAGAGTTGGACACGACTAGGGCGACTTAGCAGCAGCAGCAGCATACATATGCATGCATGCTAAGTTGCTTCAATTGTGTCCGACTCTTCGCAACCCTATGGACTATAGCCCACCAGGCTCCTCTGTCCATGGGACTCTCTAGGCAAGAATACTGGAGTGAATTGCCATGCCCTCCTCCAGGGCTTCTTCCCAATCCAGGGATTGAACCTACATCTCTTATGTCTCCTACATTGGCAGGTGGGATCTTTATCACTAGTGCCACCTGAGAAGACTGAGTTATGTAGCTCTTCCAAATGTGTTCTTCCACATCTCACTGTATGTATCAAAATTTGCATTTATTAATATCACCCCTAAGCATCAGTAAAGTCGTAAGTATTAGGAACTATCAAGACTTAATAGCAGATACAAGTTTTCTTGAAACCTAATTTTTACTTGAAAGGTTGGAATTTTAACATAGGCAACAAAAGCTCTCTATGGCTTTTGTTTAAGATATAGGTGGCAAATACTCAAATCTGAGTAACCACGTGTATATGTTATTTTTTTAAGTGCAATTGCTGTTCCCTTAGAGTGGCGAAGCCAGCATGCAAACCCACACTGCACCAGTGCTTTTTCTCAAGATGACTTTCATCCTGCAGTAGGTGAAGCAAGTTCTTCATCTGCACTTCCCATTTCCTCACGCGTAAGACAAAGTAGATACTGAAGGGTCAAGGTTTAATCAAAATCATGTTCATTGCTTCAACTAGTGAAAGCGCATTTAAAAAAAAAACAAAAACAAAAAACTGCAAGTGCTTTTATGGCCGTGAATAAAATGACTATTTTGGAGCCAGTCCCTTGATTCAGGCTAAGGTGCCAGTAGTTTTACCCATCACTGCTTTTTTTTTCTTTGGACTATTTTTAAAGTCTTTTATTGAACTTGTTACAATATTGACTCCGTTTTATGTTTTGGTTTTTTGGCCAAGAGGCATGCGGGATCTTAGCTCTCAGACCAGGGATGGTTCCCACATCCTCTGCATTGGAAGGTGAGGTCTTCATCACTGGACCACCAGGGAAGCCCCAACCCACCACTGCTTCTGTCCTATAAGTACACCTGTCAACAGAGAGACAAAGACAAATACCAAGACACATATAACAGTTTTCTAACAGTCTCCTCTCTCTCCACTCCTTCTAGGCAAATGGAAATACTTCTGATTCTTGGAGCAGGTTGTGCTGTGCCTACCTCAACTGTCAAGTCCCCGTTTCTCCCCTGGTTTATTTTTCAGGTCTGGAGCCATGTCGCTTAGAACAGGTCAGGTTACCCTGCTTGGCACTCCAAAGGTGCCTGTCCGCTACAGTCAGGTAGTTTGGGAAGGTGCTCCTGAGGACCCCCCCGCCACTGGCGCCCTCCTCCATCCTGGCAGGCACTCAAGAGTGATTTTTTCTTTGCTCATCAGGCTGACTCTTACACCTAAATTAAAGCTCTCTCTATAAGCTGGCTGACGCAACCTGATAATACAGACAGCACTTTGAATGTAGGCACCAAGGCCAGGCCTGACGTGCAAGAGGTGTGTCTGGTTTCTACCGCCTCCAAGTCTGAAAAAGATGAGAGTTTCAGGTCTGCCCCGTCAGCCCCAGTCCTGAATTCCTGAAGATCCAATGTGTCTCTCATCTAGGTAAGGATCCAGGCTCCTTCCAGAGAACAAGCATGATGGCCATCTCCCCAGGACAGCAAAGGCAACAGGGGCCACTCCGGGGCAGGACACTGCTCTGTGGCAGTGGACTCTGTCAATGCAGGTGCCTCCAACCTCCGACCAGGCGAGAAAGGCCTCAACAGCTGTGCCCCTTTCAGCCATCAGCTGGTATGAAAGCCCATGGAAGCGATGCCATGCGAGCCCTTGTCAGCCGTCTTTGGCTACCGGTCCCCCATCCCTTTCCTCCCACTGGGTCAAAGGGACAATAAAGCCTCATTGTGCTTTATCCACACTGTGTGATACTATGTTTCTATGGAAATTCAGTCTGGTGGAGGAAAATGAACCTGCTAGAGAAATCAGTCCCTGTGCCTAATGCAACTCAGCCATATCCTGCTCTAGTGGGTCTTCTAATTTTCTTGCACAGACCTCCTAACTAAACTATAAATTCCTAGAGGTCATGGAGCATAATATCCCCAGGCAGATTCATTACCATCTGAGCCACCAGGGAAGCCCTATAATACCCCCAGGACTTACCATAGTATCTGGAATATAGCAGATGGTCAAAATGTATCTGCTAAGGCAATTACATGAGATAATGTGTGGAAAGTTCTTAACGCAGTGACGGGACACAGTCAGGAGCCAACAGGGCAAAGCTGTTCTGGCTGTGATATGTTGACAGTGACAACAATATTAGGGTTTATACATACCATTCAGTAATTTTTTGCTCTACTGGCCTTGTTGGCAATGAGCAAAGAATATTATTTATTAGGATCTCATCATCTTAGCATGTGTCTAAATGCCATGAGAAACGAAGCACTTCTGGAATCTTAAAACCCCACGTTCACTCTGCTCTTGAGTGGTAATTCCCGTTATTAATTTCCGCTGTCTTCCCAGGATTTCACTGCAGACTCACAATCCAATAGTCATGTAATCACTGAAAACCAAGGGCCCTTATTTGATAACTGGTCGAACGCATCTTGATTCGACACAAGCAGCCCGCTTTCGGGCACGGCCAGCCATCCACACAAAGCACGTGGCGAACCCCGCTGAGGATAGCGCGGACAATTTCAATAAAAGCAGCAGCAGCGATCTCGGAATTCAGAAAGCACTTGACAGAGTTCCACATCAAAGGTTAACAGCCAGCGTCTGACAGCCATACATCAAGAGGGAAATTGCTATTAGACTGATAAAACACTGAACAGCAGGAAACAAAGAAAATGCTCAAGGAGGGATGAGAAAAGTCACAGAATCTGATGTGCGCTGGTGGTAAATTCCATGATTTTTATGTTATTTTAAAACATCTGAAGGGAAACCACTCTGTGTATTCTAGGAATGTAGAGCCGTCAGAAAAACAACTGGCCTTTAATGGAATTCTGGAAATAGAAATATCACGGCCAGGCTTGCACATGAAGAGAGGCATTTACTGAACTCGGAGATGACAACTTACTGGCGAACCTGCTGCGAGCAGAACAGTGACGTCAGCTGGAAGGAAGCTCTTAAAAGGTTTACCAAGTATAATCCACTTCGTGAAGGAGATTGTTGTAAGATGAGGACAAACCAGAAGAGATTTTTTTCATCAACCAAGAATAACTTAAAATTTTTTTTTTCCTTGGAAAGGAAATGGAAGGGTGATATGCAAACCCACAATTAATATAAACATTGTTTTTTTCCCTGATTAACTCTAGTCACAAGTCACAACGAATCCCTTTCAAATCAAGTAAAGAGAAGTAATTTGAGGCGCTGACCCTGTAACCAGAAGACTAGAAAGTTCCTGACATTCCCATTTGTTCTAATTAGGTCACCTTCCTAGCGCAAACACCCTGGTAAATGAGGTACGCCACGTCAGTCCTCAGCCTCTGCCAGAGAGAGTAAGCCCTCTGAATGCCTGTCAAGCTCCCTGCTGGGGAACTCTGCGTACAAGCTAACTGTGTGTTACTGGGTTATCTGCGGTCTTCTCTTGCATCAAAATAATGGTTACTGATTATTTCACAAGAAAAAAAAAGGTCTGATTCTCTAATTACCTCCTTAAACACCTGTGATACTTAGACTAGCTTTTAAAAGAAAAAACTGAAGCATAGTTGATTTACAATGCCATGTTAGTTTCAGATATACAGCACAGTGACTCAGTTATACATACGTACATATGTGTGCATGTGTGTGTATACACATATATATATTCTTTTTCAGATTCTCTCCCTTATAGGTTATTACAAGATATTAAGCAGAGTTCCCTGTGCTGTACAGTAGGTCCCTGTTACCTATTTTGTACATAGTAGTGTGTATATATTAATCTGGATCTCCTAATTTATCCCTCTCCCCTCCCCTTCCCCTTTGGTAACAATTATTTTGTTATGTCTGTGGATCTATTTCTGTTTTATAAAAAAAGCTCATACGTATCTTTTCTTTTTTAATTCCACATATAAGCAATATCATATGGTATTTGTCTTTGTCTGACTTCACTTAATAATCTCTAGGTCCATCCATGCTGCTGCTAACAGCATTATTTCATTCCTTTTTATGGTTGAGTAATGTTCCATTACATATCTATCTCACATTTTCTTTATCCACTCCTCTGTCAATGGACATTTAAGCTGCTTCCTAATGCTCAACATTGCTAATAACTATTATAGAAATGCAAATAAAAACCACAATGAGATATTACTTCACTCCGGTCAAAATGGCCATCACCAAAGTCTACAAATAATAAATCCTGGAGAGGGTGTAGAGAAAAAGGAACACTCTTACACTATTGGTGGGAATGTAAATTGGCACAACCACAAACAATGGCAAACAGTACGGAGGTTCCTAGAAAAACAGAAAATAGAACTACTATGTGATCCAGCAATCCCATATAACCGGAGAAAACTATAATTTGAAGAGACATATGCACCCCACTGTTCATTGCAGCACTGTTTGCAATACCCAGGACATGGAAGCAGCCTAGAATAGCCTTTTATTTCAACTGCATTTAATTAACCACTCCCTTTCCTTCCCCAGCTCCTTCCTAACCCCAAGATCCAGCACCCAGCACAGGGGGTGTCCCAGGGCACATGTCCCCCAACAGCCATCAGAGGTCCTTGCTGTACTCGACAGGGGCATCTTCCGTATCTTTGGCCCCACAGGAATATTATTTGAAGGTACAAAACTGTGTTTACTTTCCAAACCAATGAATGGCTTCACTTTTTAAATATTCATTTTAATCTTTCATTGAGTCATTATCTTTATCTATGCTCCCAAGCTTTCCTTCTTCCAGCTCCCTCCAGGGGCACATGTTCTCTCTAAAGCCATCTTTCTAACTCCCTCACCATATCCCAATCTCACTTCTGAGCCCCCGACCCATTCATCTTAGAGCCTTTAGAAAACCAGCACTTGTAAGTCTCATAAACTTTTCAAATTCAGCACATCCAAAACAGAAATCATCTCTTCCTGCCCCTTCAGCCCTTCTCCAGGATGCACACCATCCCTCCATGTACTCAAGCCAGAAGCTCAGATGTCATTCTAGTCTTTCTGCTCTGTCTTCACCTGCCACATCCAACGAATCTAAGGACGGATTCAAGCATCCAGTTCATCTACTCTGTGCATCACTCTAATGTGTCTACTTCTCTCTATTCCCATTGCCACTGACTCAGTCTACGACATCACAACCTCCTACCTGGGCTGCTGCAACAGCTCCTAACTGACCTCCAGGTATTCATCAACCTCTGAAATCCCTGCCCGTGTCTACAATGCTAAGGAGATCACCACTGTGGCTCTTCTAGAATGGGACATTCATGCTCTGGTTCGCTGCTGAAAGCCCTCATACCTGCCTGATATTGGGGCTGACAAGCCTTTGGGGCGCAGGGCCCTGCTTACAGCTCGGGTCTCTGTACCTATCCCGCCCCCCACCCCCCCCCGACCCTGAGCAAAAGCAGGAAGCCTCATCATCTTTTCCAGCTACAAGGCCTTTGTTCTGGCTTTACCTTCTTCCTATACTTTCTCTCCATCCTTCTATCCAGTTCCCCATTTACCATAGTTAACTCTTCATCTTTCTTCAGAAAACTCAGCAGAAAAGTTTCTTTCTATAGAAGCTGATTCTCTTTACCCTTCAGGGTAGGTGGGAGCTCCTGTTGTATGAGATAGGGGTTATAAAGAAAGTGACCCTATAACCATTGTGTTTCAACTGATTCACTGAAATCTGAATCATTTTTTGTCCTTCATTGTCCAACTCTGACAAGTAAACACTAATGTTTTAGAGTAAATAAAATAATCCCCAGAAGTTTACAGATATAGAAGATGTCAACATATATACATCTCACATGCACACTATACAAACAAATACATGTAAGTATACAGATAGGTATTTATACACACACACACATCAAAGTGTTAATGATCAGCAATCTGACACCCTCTCAGCATGCCCATTTTCTCTCAATTAGAAAAATATATATATTCATCTTTTCCTTGATCTTCAGTTTGATGCCAGAACTCCCTTTAGTACCCATTTCATTATCTAGAAAATCAGAATATTTATTCACTGGAATGACCCAAAACTCAGGAAAGCCAGAACTACTGAAATGTACATCAAAAACTGATACCAGAGGTGTCAATTTAACAACAAGACTCCATCAGTTACAAATGGATATAAAAAATGAAGTTTAACCAACAATTTTAGCTTAATGATAAGTTTCACAACAAATCTGGACTAAGTCCAATACTCATGAAATCATCATTAATCACCAATGTCATTCATTATTTTATGAGCAAAAATCAAATAGCACATTTGAAATCAACACACCCCATTCACTTACTTTTGGCTCAGATGGTAAATAATCTGCCTGCAATGCAGGAGACCCAGGTTCAATCCCTGGCAAAGGGAATGGCATCCCACTCCAGTATTCTTGCCTGGAAAATTCCACAGACAGAGGAGCCTGGAGGGCTACAGTCCATGGGGTCGCAAAGAGTCAGACACAACTGAGTGACTAACACTTTCACACACAAGCATCTTTTGGGTACCAGCCTCTGCTATCAGGATTCACCATTAAACGAAGAACCAAACATACGATGTTCCCATCTTTAAGTTCTGTTATGTCCAGATATCGGGTCTTCTGCTAAATACTATATTCCAAGAACACTGTTGATTATAAGACACATCACAATTCAATGTGCCACTAAAACACAAGTAAAAACGAAATGTTAATTAAACTACAACACAGTACTAAGGTGTAAACTTTTGTAAAATCATATTCTGATTTCAGTTATTAAAATGTGAAAATATATTTCTTAGAATCAGTATCTCATCTTTTAATCTTAACTCTTCTACATTTTAGTGTATTTGTTGCCAAAGAGAGCACTAACTTAACTCTTCTACACTTTAAAGAGCAAGTTGTGTTTTGATTCCCTTCATAAATGTGTTTTACCACAAGTTAGAAACAGTTTTAATCTCAGAATTGATCTTGAGGGGAAGAGCCATATGACTCACCATAACAAAAATGCTAGGTCAAGTCTCCACCCCAACTTCATTCTGACATACCCTAATCTACAGAAAACTTTAGATATTCATCTGTATTCAAAATTGTTAACATTTTTTGCCACATTTGCTCATGTGCACCCATTCTCTCGACCAACAGGTAGGTAGGTAGGTGGTGTGGTATTTATATTTATAGAGAAAGTGAGCTATAGATACAGTGTGTATGTTTTGTGTGGTGAGAAAAAGGCATGTATGCACAAATAAACATTTTTTTTTTTGTGGCTGAACTACTTCAGAGTAAGTTGCAGACATCATACCTCACTCCTAGATATTTCAGCAATTTCCTACATATTCATCACACCATTACCACACCCAAGCAATTAACCTTCATACAATGATTATCTATTTCATCTCATATTCAAAGTCCCCCAAGTAGTTAAAAATTGCACTTTAATAGCACTTTTTACAAGTCCAGGATCAGAAGAACGATCACACACTGTGTGTGGCTTCCTGCCTATGTAATCTCCTCTAGTAAGGAACAGCTCCACTGTCTGTTTTTAAAAAGTTTTTGGTCTTCCCCAACAGACATTTTTGAAGAGTCCAAGTATCTTGTAAAATGCCCCCTGATCTGGGTTTGTCTGGCTCTTTCTCAAGGATCAGATGCTGTTCAAAGATGTCAAGAGTATGTCCCAGGTCCCTGTAGTCTCCTTGTTGCATCACATCTGGAGACGCAACCCCTAGAAGATAATGGCCCTGGCCCAACTCCATCTTCTGCCGTGCAGTCCACCCCCACAGGAGCCTGCCCCCTCCCCACACCCAGGCCCCAGCCTCACATGAGAACAGAAAACTGGGTACCATTAGGTTTTAGGGACACCTTCAGAGACAGCAAGCAGGCTGCTGGCAGGGAGTGAGCAGGCCTGGGGAGCAACAAGTTCTGAGTGAAGTCAGTGAGCAGAGGGTGCAGGAGGAACGTCTCCACTAAGACAGACAGCTGACAGGTAACAGATGAGTCAGATGCTCTACGGGGAGACTGACGCTTCTATGGGAGAGAGGCACTAGGAAGCTATTCTAGAAAAGCCAAAAACTAAGCAACAACAATGACAAAAGGCAATTCCTAACTGCAGGACTGTTTTTACATTTCAGGCAAACTTTCTTAAAATAAGTTTTTTGCTAAAGGGATGATCTTCTATCTGCTTTACAGAGGAGCCTGGTGGGCTACAGCCCATAGGATCGCAAAGAGTCAAATACGACTGAGTGATTGAGCACACACACACACACACACACACACACACACACACTCTTCCATTTTTACAGTCATCCTCCTTGTTATTTGGTGACAAGAGAGCGTTTCTTTATAAAAATACCTTACATGGTTGCAGTTGGGCAATTTTCAGATGGTTAAGAGTGTGGGCTTTGGCGACCTGGCACTGTCACCTACCAGCTGTGTGGCACTGGCAAGACACCCCACGTGTGTCTGTGTCCATGCTTCACTCTCCTCATCCGTGAAATGGGGTAATAGAACTTACTTCACTGGGTTGTGAAAATAAGAGGAGTTAACGCATCAAGAGCACAGAATAACTTGGTACGTAATGAATGTTCAACACACTTTTGCCATCATAGTGAATAATATATTGTAATCTCAAGAAGCCTGTTTTAACTTTAAAATGACTCAGCAATAAGGATTCAGCTTTTATAGAAAAAAGAATATGCACTGATTGACCGTGGGCTCATGAGATTATTGTCAGTAATTAGCTAGTCAAATTCTTGGTAAACGTTCCTAACTGCATCTTGGTAAACCACAGTGCAACTGAACCACCCACTAAAAGGCGCAAAAGAGACATTCAGCAGCTCAAAAGCATCACTTCACTTCATATTACTCTGCGGTTTACATGGATGAGAGCCTAAGAGAACAGAATGGTTTCAGGTGGAGTCTGACAATACAATTCAACTAAAGTATACAGGGAGAAATACAGTTTTCCTGAAAAATAACATCTATATGGTAGACCCTTAGTAAATGCTGACTGAATACATACAAAATTCACTGCACACAGGAACATGAACTTAGAAGCCGAGTACCCCATTACACTTTTTAAAATCCTTAAACCATTCCTGGATAACTGTCACCACTGGATACACTATTGTCTAAAACCCCAGGATGAAAGGCTATCTTACACTAAGTAGAAGGCCCCTTGCAAGCCTACTTAAAGAAAAAATGAGAAAAATCTGTTGTAGGTTCCAGCTTATCTTTCTCTATATTTTCTACATTTCTCCTAAGTAACATCCGTATGGAAGAACAGCCAGCCAACCCAGAATCATACTTTGATGGAATAATGAATCATGAGGAACTGCAGGAAACAGGACTCATTTGCAGTGTCACCTTATAGCTTCCTCACTGAGGCTCAGAGAGGAAATCATTTCTTTGGAGTTCCAAGCAGAGAGAAAGTTCCTGGGCTCCAAATTCACAGGCCGGTGCTCTGCCTTGGGTATACATTTAAAGACCAAAGCTTGGTATTCTTTTCCTTGGTGTCTTATGTCTAGATCACATGTATTTCAACATTAAAGATGAGTCTGTGTGCCTTTCTGATGTAAAAATGGTGGCCTGTGAAATCCAAACATACTTGTGAGATCCTTCTTCAGTTTCCTTTAATAACAATTTCTAATGGCCTCTATGGGCTTTCAGGTGGCTCAGTGGTAAAGAATCTGCCTGCCAATGCAGGAGATGCAAGAGACGTGAGTTTGATCCCTGGGTTGGGAAGATCCCCTGGAGTAGAATATGGCAACCCACTCCAGTATTCCTGCCTGGGAAATCCCACGCATAGAGGAGCCTGGCAGGCTACACAGCCCATAGTGTCGCAGAGAGTTGGACACAAATGAGCAACTGAGCACACACTGGCCTCTAGACAAGGCAAAATCTGTGAGTCAAACAATCAGAATGTTTGAAATGTAAATATAAGATAATACAAATGCCAATAGTTCTTCTGCTGAAGCCTGCTTCAATATTCAAAACTAGTCTAACAGGACTGGAGGATGCTCACTTACATCAACATTCCAAAAACCTAATATCCAAGATTTCAACACACAGGATTGTATTTTGGGTTGAATGGTAGTTATATTGGTTCTTTTGTCATCTTTTAATAAGATTTCTTTCCTTTTTAGGCATCACTTCAAGTTCCGGATTGTACCCTAAACTGTAAGAAAACATAGTGTGGTCGTTAACGAAAGCAGGCTTGGGCATCAGGCAGACCTGCTGCTGTAAGAGGAAGCTGTAGTGGGGAGGTTACTTAATTACTCAGTGCCTCAGATTCCTCATCCTAAAAATGGAGATGATAAAGTCTGACCTCATAAGGCTGTTGAGAGGGAAACAAAGGAAATATATGAAAAGTTCTCAGCACAGTATCTGGCATACAGCAAGCAGTCTTGAGTTCTCACTGTGATTGTGGTGCTGTGTATGGCAGAAGCGAAGCAAAGTAGCTAGAAGTACATTCTGTTTTCCTCCAGTAACAAACAACAACAAATATTTGAAAAATGAATTATAAACTAGACTGTAAAGAGTATAAACATTTATTTTGAGGCCTTGAATCTGGCTTTAAATCATTGCTCCCTGTTTTATATAAATTCTTCATTAAACACTTAAAACTGCTGACTGCTAAAGACATCCAGACTTGTTACAGACCTATACTATCTACCAGGTGAATACACCGAGTGTTGCCATAGCCGTAAGGTGGATTCTACAGGGAAGGTAAACTGCAGCTGCAATCCATCAACATAACCTTTACGGAGCACAACTTGCATACATGGCATGACCATATACAAAACCCACAGTGGAACAGAAGGCAATCCTGGGTCCCTGGAAACTGAGTGCAAACTATATACAAACATAGTTTGGAGAAAAAGCTGAGAGGTTGGTTTATCATGTATATTCACGTATTTTATCAAAATAACTTTTTCTGTCTATGTAACTAGTAGGGTTTGGGGTTAATCAGAATAAATACAATGAAAATGTTATAAACTATTAAACCTGATTGTTTATAACAGGGCTTTTTCACTCATACCTGTCAGTTATAAACCTAGGGTCATTGCTAACCACACTCTTGGAAATCAATAGAACCATGAAGCATTGGGTAGATTAATTAGAGTATTATTTAAAACAGAATTCTCCATTCTATTAATTAATATTCTTGATAATAAAAAAATGGTTTTAAGTTAAATTTGGGAATCTGCCGTCTTAGATGATTAGCTGGACCTGTCATTCTCAAAGTTCTTACTTCTTTAACTAGATTCTCAGCAGCGACATATGAGAAGACATGACCCAAACTAAACACAGTATCAACACACAAATGGAACAGAAGAAACGGCTTCTGAGCCCACACAGAACCAAGACATTCCGTTTCCAAACATGGATATGCAGGGACATTCAGAGAAGTCACTAAAGATGATTCAGAAATGTCATGTGATCATTCTCGTGAGTCAGGCCTTGAGCGGTAAGATAGAAACTTCTGGCTCATACGTTGACAGTAATGAAGGTGTTTCTGTTTATAGAATTACACTGTAAGAGGGAAAGATATGAGCTAAAACTAATGAAATTTAAGAAAAAAGCAGCAGAAAAATAAGTGAGGTAAAAATATGGCTCTTTGAAAAATGTACATAAAAAATACTTCAGCAAAAAAAAAAGAGGAAAAAAGAAACAAAAATCTATAACATTAGCAAGAGAAAAGGATATTATTACAGGTGTTAATGATTAAAAGAAATATAAAGTGTACATTATGGATAACTGTCAGTAAATCCAGAGCAAAGGAGTAATATTTAAAGAAAATATAAAATTGCTAAAATTGATCAAAAAATAGGCAGAAAACAGGACCCAAAAAACTATATGCATGGGCATATAAAAAATCAATAGCATTCCATTTTACAAATGAACATAATTTTAAAAATAGATTTATTTATGATAGCAATTATAACTAAAAGTTATATAGGACCAAATTTTTAAAAAGAAAAAAATCCCTGTGGAAATGAACTTCATTAAAACTCATAAAAAAGTAACCTAAATAAAGAGAAATCATATTAATGGATAGGAATGTTCAATACTATAAAGCTTTTACCCCAAATTGATTTATAAATTACATGCTGTGTGCTGGGCTTAGTGGCTCATGCCTGACTCTTTGCAGCCCATGGACTGTAGCCCACCAGGCTCCTCTGTCCAAGGAGATTCTCCAGGCAAGAATAGTGGAGTGGGTTGCCATGCCCTTCTCCAGGGGATCTTCCCAACCCAGGGATCGAAGCCAGGTCTCCCACATTGCAGGAAGATTCTTTACCATCTGAGCCATCAGGGAAGCCCCTGAATACCTGGAATGGGTAGCCTATCCCTTCTCCAGGGAATCTTCCTGACCCAGGAATTGAACTGGGGTCTCCTGCACTTCAGGCGATTCTTTACCAGCTGAGCTACCAGGGAAGCCCATAAATTACATACACATCCCATCAAAATTCTAACAAAATTCGTTTTGGTAGGACCTGGCAATTTGATCCTAGAACTCACTTGGAAGAGGAAAAAGCCAAGAATAGTCAAGGCACTCCTAAAGAACAAGGTGGGTGGGACTTATCAACATTTGGATTTATCATAAAGGTCCAGTAATTAAAATAATATGATGTTGGTACAAAGCTGTTTTATTTTGCTTTGCAGATAACTGCATTTTTTTGTTCGTTTTTTACAAATTCAAAGTTAGTGGCAGCCTTGCATTGAACAAGTCAATTGGTGCCATTTTTCCAACAACATTTGCTCACTTCATGTCTCTGTGTTACATTTTGGTAATTCCTACAATATTTCAAACTTTTTCAAATTATTGTTATCTGTTATGGCGATCTGTGATGAATGATCTTTGATCTTATTACTGCAAAGATTACAATTTCCTGAAGGCTTAGATGATGACAAGCATTTATTTTTTAGCAATGAAGTATTTTTAAATTAAAGTATTGGGGTTTTTTTTCTTTTTTTTTAAGACATAATGCTACTTCAGACTTAACAGACTACAGTATAACATAACTTTTACATGCACTAGGAAACCAATAAATCTGTATGGCTTGCTTTATTTCAATACTTGCTTTACTTTGGTGGTTTGGAACCAAATCCACAATATCTCTAAGGTATGCTTGTACAGGGATAAACAGACCAACGGAAGAGAATAGAGAGCTATATATGTGGGTCCACATGTTTATGTAGGAATTTAGTAAATCACTGCAAAGTTAATGGGGGAAAGTGCAGAGAAAACTAGTTGTCAACATGGAAAAACAAAATTCAATCTTTACTTAGCTCACAACTTACACAAAATGAATTCCAGATGGCTTAAAGTCCTAACTATGGAAAGCAAAACCTTAAAACATATTAAAAGACAGTATATCAGAAACAATGCCTATGGCATCAGCACTGGGAAAGATTACTTAAATAAGAGATACAAGAGCAAAAGCTACAAAAAGTGGAAGAGGAGAAACAGATTCATCTGACTACATTAAAATATAAAACCTTCTGACTTCCAGCATGATGGAGTGAGATGGTCAGCAAAATCCGCTCCCCAAAATGCAAGTCTGATAATATCACATATTTGTAGAAAGGTGGAGAATCAGAAACTTGCATACTGCTGACAGGAGTAAAAAACGCTACAAACATCTTGTAGACAGATCAGCCATAGCTCAGCGGTAAAGAATTTGCCTGCAATGCAAGAGACTCAGGTTCGGTCCCTGGCTTGGGACAATCCCATGGAGAAGGGAATGGCAGCCCACTCCAGTATTCTTGCCTGGGAAACCCCATGGACAGAGGAGCCTGGCATGCTATAGTCCATGGGGTGGCAAAGAGTCAGACACCACTGAGCGACTGAACGCACAGTGGCAAAAGATGAACTTACCTCTTACCAAGCAACTCCATTCCAGGTGGTGGGCCTGGAAAACTATTTCTCATGTGCCTGAAGGAAACCACTCTGCCCCAGAGTAAAACAGTGTGTGCCCACAGAGCAAGAGGCAACGAGATCCAGGAGCAGAATGGGGAGAGGCCAAGAGGGCTCCATGCATTATATGGAAAGTTAATATATGGCAATAGCAGCAAGCAAAGTCAGTGAAGAAAGGATGGACTGTTCAATAAAGGAATGCGACACAACTGTTTCTCCTGAAAATAATACAACTGGACCTCTTACCTCACACCATATACATAAAACTTCTCATCAAATCACTTCACCACCGTTGCTAGATGTTTCTAATTACCCATGAGTACTCTTTTCATCACACTGAAATTCCATCCATCACTTTAATCTCTTCTGTAAGAACTTTCCTCTCTGTCCTGCCTGTCAGACTCTAACCCAATTTTCTTCTTTTTCCATAGCCACAGCCAAGCAGCAAAATATCTACACTGGAAAAACACAGATAGATTAGTGTCACTTTAAATCAGTCTCAACCCCTCAAGCAGGCTCTCAACACTACCCAGAAATTCTGTTTCTTGAATTAACTTTCTTCCCCAATCTACCTCTTTATCTCTTTCTTCCAACTTCCTTCCTACTATCCCATTCCCTTTGAAAACCCAAGGAGTCCTTCATCCCCACCCCCACCCTCTATATGCACATCTCCCTGCAGCCGGGCTCTTCCCTCCCCTTCTGTCTCCAGACTCCTGCCCACAGGCAGTTAGTTACATGTGCTCTGAGACGCATCTTTCCTTTACCCAAGAACTGTTCCTTCAGTTACACACCCTCTCCTCTCCTCCTCATCAAACTTCCACTTTATTGAATCATCTCCATCAGCAAATGAACATGCTCTCCAATCACCCATCAATAAAAAGTAAAAAAGAGTTACCTTTCTTGACCCCTCCAGACCCTCAATTACTGGTCTCTTGGGTTTGCTGTTTTCCGTCACCACACTTCTCCAAAGAGCTGCCACAGTTGTGCTCACCAATCCTCATCTCCCGTTCACTCCACAGACCACTCCATCCTCCACTTTGCTCCCACTGCTCCATCAACTGTGTTTTAGCCAGTGTAACCACCAATTTGCAAGCTGTCAAATCTAATAGTTGTTTTTCTTTGGTCTTCATCTTCTATACCACTCAGTAACATCAGATGTTGTCAGAGCCTCCCTTCTGCTCGAGAGACACTCTGCTCTCATCTTTCAGCATACCAAGCCCTCTCGGTTTCTCCTTCTTGTCTTTTTCTAAAGGCTGGGTTCTCCAGTGCTCAGTCCTAAATCTTCCGCCCTCTCTACACTGCTGACTTTCAGCATCACATCACCAACTCATACCCTCAGCCCTTCCACTCATACCTCACTGGCACCTCAAACTAAGCAGGTCCCAAACAAAACTCTTAAATTTTTCCCTACACTGGCTTCTCTCTACTGCCTTCACTTCAATGACTGGCATCACCATCTGTTCAATTACAATTTATTTTTTTTAGTGAGTCTTGCTGTTTCTTCCTCCAAAGTATGTTCACTTCTCTGTATTTTCACTGTGACTACCTCTGTTGTATTAGTTAGAACTGTCCAGAAAAACAGAACCTCTGTGTGCATGTGTGTGTGTGTGTGTGTACATACAGAGTGTTTTTGTTTGTTTATTTGAAAAAATTGACTTATGTGATTATAGAGGCTGCCAAGTCCAAAGTCTGCAAGGTGGGCTGATGCTACAGTTCAAGTCTGAAGGCTGCTGCAGAATTCCCTCTTGTTTGGGAAGGTCAGTCTTTGCTCTATTAAGGCTTTCAATCTATTTAGATGAGGTCCACTAGCATTATGAAGGACAATCTGTTCTTCACACGCCACTGATCAGATTTTAATCTCATCCAAAAACACCCTCAAATAAACATCAAGAATAATGTTTGACCACATATCTAGGCCCAGTAGCTCAGTCAAGTTAACACATAAAATTAACCATCACTTGAGTCTAAGCCACTGCAGCTCTGGTCTAACCTATTACAGTAGCCTCATAAGTTATCTCTTTGCTTCCATCTTCACCCTCCATATTAAAGCCAAAAACCTCTCTTCCTTCATGGATCTCTCTTTAAACCCACCAAGAGCTTCCTACTACACCCAGATTAAAACCAAGGTCCCTTACCAAGACCCAAAGGATCCATCACCTCTGGACCTTCATCTCATCCCCAGCTTCAACTCTCCACTAACCAACCCTCACATGTGCCTCAAAGGTCTTGGAATCTGCTGCTGGTTATAGTCTACCTCCCTCTCTCTTTGCAAAGCTAATGTCTATGTATTCCTCCATAGACATGCTCTATTCCTCAGCATCACTTAGGTTGTGCCCCTGGACCACACAGTATTCTTTATCACTGTTTCCTTGATGGCACCAAGCAGGATGAAAATTGCATATCTGTTGATTACTTATTTACTGCCTGTCTCTGCCACTTCAGCCTCCACTAGTATAGGGACCATGTTTGTTTAACTCATCACTGCAGAGCCCTGGGCCTGGCACAGAGGAGATGCTCAATCAATAATTAACTGGCAATAATTAATTAATGTTAATAAATATTAATATCAAGAATTAGTTTTAAAATAGCAAAAATTTCAAACAGAAGAAAAACCTAAATATAAAAAACAAAATCAAAATAGTAACTGGGGAAAAAAAAGATATGTGAGCTTTGAGCTCGACTACTTCTTAAGCAAAATAAGAAACTTACAAATCGTAACTAGAAGAAAAAAAACTCCACATATGATTATACCAAGTTTAAAAATCTCAGATATGTGATTAGATGCCATGAAGAAAGTTAAAAGACAACTAAAGTATAGGCAATATGTATACATATGTAACAAACGGGTCTTACACATTGAAAAAAGTCAACCAATACAATTCAAAAACGGAGAAGGAATTTGAACATTAGATACGTAATAAATGCCAGGAATTTAGCAGAAATTCCAGTCTTAGTCCATCAGATGGACAAAAATTAACTGACATTTAAAAAATAAAAATACAAAACATTTGTTAAAGATGGAAGATAACGATTTAAAAAATGGTTCTCTTGGTCACTTTTCAAGTGGGCAGCTGTGTACAATCTCAGTGCAATGAGCCAGAAGCTTCAGAGAAAGGAAGGAATGTGAGAACGGAGGGGCTGAAGATTTCTTCCTCACGGCTACATCTGTGGTGAATCCACACAGACTTTGTTTGAAGTAGAGGATTACTCATTTTGCAAAACAAAGATCACCAACCATGAGACAGGGGCAGAATTACAGGCTCCTCACCAGATAGCAAAATATCAAGGACTAAATTTTTTTCTGTGGCTTGAATTCCTCAGTAAACACAGACTCAGAAGTACCTTCTTCAAAAATGAATGCCAAACACATTAGTTTCAGAATTCACAACATGCATGCCCTCACCAAAAAAAAAAAAAAGCTTTAGAATGAAACAGATACAGTTATTTTAAGGAGGGAAATTACTCCTCAGGACTCTCTTGCGTCTCTCTAGCTTTCAGATTCACTTGGTATCAGTTCTGTTCATATAATACAACTCCCACAATCTGGGAAATTGCATTTAAAAATTACAGCTACTATTTTAAGCGTTTCTGCACTCTATTTTACTCATCTCTTAAGATGAGTAAATGCCTAATTCTATCAGAATCTCCCCGTATCCCTACCATGGTAATCCTAAATTAACATCTTGTAACTGAATGAAGAATACAACCTGCCAACTGGGAATACACTCTTAGAACGGAGCACCATTCACATTCTGCCTGACAACTACACATGCAAATAGCAGCTTGTAACAGCCCTCAGCCTCTAGGAATGGTGTCCAAAACTGCCAGCTGAACACATTAAGCTTTTTGACAACCAATCCACATTTTTCCCAGCTTTATTGAAAGATGACTGACATTGTGTAAGTTAAAGGTGTGCAACCTGTTGATTTGATACACATATATTATAAAATGCTTATTACCACAGCTTTCACTAACTCCTCCATCATGTTCAAATCATTGTTATTTTGTGTGTGTGTGTGTGTGTGGTGAGAATATTTAAGATTTACTCTCTTAGCAACTTTCAAGTATATAATACAATATTATTTCCTATAATCACACTGGATCCCCAGAACTTATAACTGAAAATCTGTACCTCTGACCAACATCTCCCTATTTCCTCCACCCTCCAGCGCTTGGTGACTACCATTCTAGCACAGACATACCTGTGAAGTACTACAGGGTCATTCCAGACCTCCACAATAAAGAGAGTATCACAACAGAGTAAGTCACACAAATTTTTTGGTTTCCTAGTGCACATACTATACTGTAGTCTATCAAGTGTAATAGTGCAATATATTAAATCAACTATATACATACCTTGGGCTTCTGCTGTGGCTCAGCTGGTAAAGAATCCACCTGCAATGTGGAAGACCTGGGTTGGGAAGATCCCCTCGAGAAGGGAAAGGCTACCCACTCCAGTATTCTGGCCTGCAGAATTCCAAGGACTGTATAGTCCATGGGGTCACAAAGAGTCGAATACAACAGAGCGACTTTCACTTTCATACATACCTTAGTTAAAAAATGCTTTATTGCTAAAAAAAAAAAAAAATGCTAACCACTATCTGAGCCTTCAGGGAGTCACATTAGTAACATCAAAGACCACTGATTACAGATCACCATAACAAACGTAACAATGAAAATTTTTTAAATGTTGCAAGAATGATAAAAGTGTGACAGAGACATGAAGCAAGCAGGTGCTGTTGGGAAAATGATACCAACACAACTTCTGGCTGCTGGGTCGCCGTAAACCTTCAGTTTGTTAATAAAGCACAGTATTTGCAAAGCACAATAAAGCAAGGTGCAATAAAACAAGATATGCTTATATTCTTTTCTATGAGTTCAGCTTTTTTAGATTCCACATTTAAGTGATATGCAGTATTTGTCTTTCTGTATCTGACTTATTTCAATCAGAATAATGCTTTCAAGGTCCATCCACGTTGTTGCAAATGGCAGTATATCCTCCTTCCTTCTGGCTGAATAGTATTCACACACACACACACACACACACACACACACACACACACACACCACCCACCCCCACCCCACCCTTCTTTACTGACTCATCCACTGACAAACACTTCCATTGTTTCCACATAGGTCTGACCCCTCGTCAAGGAACTAAGATCCCATATACTGTGTGGCCAAAAAAAAGAAACAAATATTTAAATAACCAAAAGATTTCCATGGCACCCCTCCAAAATCTAAGAAATTGTTTAATAATAAAATCTAAAACAGCAAAGGCGGGGAAGTTGCTTCTGATGGGTGGTCTGCATGATTTTCACACAAAACGTGGTGGCATTTAGAGGAAAGGTATCCCCACATGTTTCATTAGTGCCAATTTTCATAAGTGAAAATATCTCCTCTGCCTCTAAAGCCTTTAGCTAAATTGCTGAAAGGTCTCTCACACAGTAATTCTGTTTTATGGCCATTAAAATGCCCACTAGCTTCAGAACTGCCTTAGTGAACAGATGTTGTTGAAAATGGCTTCAGCCTCAAACCAGCTGCGAGGTGAGAATGGATGATGCCACTGGAGCACCATCTAAAAAAAGAGCAAGGGCATCTCAAGAGTGGTCTGTGTGTAGGAGGGTGTAGCCTAGCCCTGTTGTCCTGGGATGGGCAGGGTCTGTCTCTCTGCACCCTACTAAGAAAACCAGGCAATGGTGAAATGGCAAGAAGCGACATAAACACACAACATTATAAGTAAACAGTGGGAATGCTGAGCCACAAGAGATATTTAGAAATAAACCGCTTTTTTATGGGGGGCCGGGGGGTGGTTACAGGGCTGATTATAAGGAATGCCAAATAGGAATTACATTCATTTCTAGACTATTTACCTCTGACTTGCATGTATTCTTCCAAGTGCATAAAAGCCTGAAAATGCTTTTATGGAAAGTTGTAGAAACATGTGTCAAGAAAAAACATTAAATTAATCAGCACCCAGTTCAGAGCTTTATATTTAATTCTCATCAGTGGGACATGAACGCTCCAGGGTTCATTAAAGCCATCACCATACACGGTGAACACAGGAGCACCTGAATTATACATGGCTGGCCCTTGAACTCTAACAAACAGGACTACACTCGGTTCTTATTTTCACATAGGTAAAGAACAAGATCTTAAAAGTACTAACCCTTTACGATCTCTAACTGAATTATGGAAGAGAGTAAAGGAGATCAGAAAGGTATGGAAGCCATTCTCTGAAAGACCTCCAGTGCCATTCTCTGGATGGGGTAACTTATCTTGTGTGTGACGGAGAAGGATTCAATGTTTCAACTGGGTGAAGTGATGTCACTCTGCAGACTCAGAGGTATGAAGTAGGGGAGAGCTTCACATGACCTTAAAAGCATTTTAGCACCTCAGTGGCACCTAACATGCTGAAGCGACTACAGCCTGGGGAGAAAGGAAAACTATCAGGACTTCATCCATCTTTCCCTTCAAGAAACATTGCAAATGGCAAAGCCAGGGTGGCCAAAGAAGATGGGGAGAGGGGAGTTCAGGGTCAGTGTAGACATCAGTTCTTCAGGATCTGGAGGCTCACTGGTAGGGAGTGGTCCTGGTGTTATTAAAGGAAAGGAAAGGTTAAGCATGAGACCATGTCAACACTAAACTACGCGGTAGGTAGTGATGGGACTAGAACCAAAACCAGGACGTTCAGATGAGTCAGAAGGAGAGAAGTGGGTTTAGGAGCAGATGCCAGAACAGGAACAGAGGTACTGCTTGTATAACTGTGGGAAGAGATGCTGGGAGCTCATGGTCTGTGCTCTACATCCTGCAATAAGAGATGTCTTACACCCAGCTGTGTTTTCCGAAGTGCTTTCTACTACATAAGAATCTATGGAGTTCAGCAACAATGATGACTTTAATAAAAAGGAACAAAGTGGTAAAAAGACTTCTATCAACTTCTCAAAAACCGAATCTAACAACAAAACACCTAATCGAATTTAAAGCCTTTAGTTCAACTCGTCAAGCAATCCCAGAAAGGTCCTCTAACTCTAGGTTTCAGTCTTCATCCTGGGAAAAGTGACCAGAAGGAACCAGAATCTTCCCAGTGCAATACTACGGAAAAATGTTATCATAACCAGGGACAAATTACATATTCCTTTATTTTGTCAAAAAAGGAAGCTGACTTACATTTGAAAATCTGTTTACTTAAATATTTTTCCAAACTGAAAATTTCTATTCTTTATCAAAAGTATGTTTGAAGAGTCAAAAACCCAATAAAATGTTAAACATATTTGTCATGAACATATTTGGGGTTAACTCGTATGGATTTTTTTAACCTATGAAGTGTGTGCAATTCAATTACATGAATCATCAGAGGAGACACTGTTCTGACAAATGATTTCAAGGCTCTTTTCATATGTATGACTACACCATTGTCTTAACTCCTCCTCTTCCTTTTCCATTCTGATTTTAGAGAACTTTTTTCTCTTCACAAAAATCTCTGCTGCCCCTTCTCCATGTCCCCCATTCAAGCTCCTGACCCACCCCACCCCTTCCCCAATACTACCTGTTTTATTCTATGAAATTAGCAACCAAAGCCACAATCAAAGCTCTGGCAAAATGTATTTGTGTTTGTCAGATTTGATAATGGATGAAATTTAAGAAAGAGGGAGCTTCGACTGACCGGGGTAATAGATGAAATAGTGTTCCTTCCAGCCCATACTCCCATTCGGAATCCCTTCTCAATACAGGCCAAAGCCAGGCTAACCCCAGAGCCAAAGTCAATTGGTAAAACATCCCCTCTCTATCTCCACAAAGCCTGATTTCAAGCAATGCTTCCTGCTACACAGCCCACAAATCGCTGAAGAAGAGTCTGATATCAATTCACTTTGTCACACTGCCTGCCAGAACACTAGGTGATGCAGCTTTTAAAAATGAAGATTAATGTGTGGAAAAACATTTTTGATTATGCTTTCCCTTTAGGTCTCCATTCTGTGACATGGTGCAAAAATAAGCAGCAATGGAAGGAAGGAAAGAAGTATTATGACACCCAATATTCTTATAAGCAGAAATAATAACCATGGTCAACATTTATCAAGCATTTATAATGTCCCAGATGCCACTCTAAAAGCTAACAACTTTACATGTATTGACTCACGTATTTCAACCTAGGGGCTGAGAAGTGTTAGTATTTTCTGTCACTTGAGAGATGAGTAAACTGAGGTTCAGCGTGGTTATCACTTGGCCAAAGAACAGTTGGGGCTTAAACATGGGGAATGTGACTCCAAAGCGTACACTTTGAATCACATTCCATACTGCCCAGAGTCTAATCAGTGGTCCTCAACTAGAGTCATTCTGCCCCCAGAGGGGACATTCAGCAATGTCTGGAGATAGGATGAGTTGTCACAACTGGGGGCAACTACTGGCACTGAGCAGCTAGAGGCCACGGATGCTTCTAAACGTCCAACAATGCACAGCACTGCCTCAAACTGATCCAGACGAACTGTCAACAGTGCCAAGGCTCAGAAACTCTGATCTGAATAGTCCTAAACTTCTTAATCATCCTTCCCTCTTCTACCATGTACAATATGACTCAGTGCAGGGAATAAGAGGAACAAGAAACACACAACACTAGAAACACATTAGTAATTTAAAACACTAAGTGGAAGAAAAGTTAGTAAATTGGTGCTAAAAGCTTTATTCAATTAAAAAACAAAACCCCAAAAAAGCTTCCTGTTAAAAAAACTGAAAGTGTTCTATTCTGAAGAACAAAACAAAGGTTGCAATCAGAGTCCAAACTTCTTGGACAAACTGATTTTGTATCACAGCTCAAGTGAAAAAAAAGTTCTCAAAATTACAGTGTCAGTAGCCAAATTTTAAAGATTATAGTGGAGCAGTGACTCCACTAGAGAAACTCATGTTGTCTTTGTCTAATCTCTCAGGCCCAGAGTGGGAGGACAAAGCAGACAGGGGGTCCTCCTGTGTAACAGCGACAGCCTGCAGGTAAGGGTCCTCCACCGGGGACTGCAGGACATCTGCTGCTTTTGTCACTGCACACCCACCCCAGTCAACACTTCTACTGGAGTCTGGCCTTTGTTGCCGGAAGATCCACATGACTCATCGCTACCAATTAGCCATACTTCATTTTCCCCCTTGAGGATTGCATTCGGGTGTCAGGTAAAGATTAATTCTCACCAATAAGAAAACGCTTCAACCAGTTCAACTATCTGTAATGCTAAAAACATGTATTGTCTGAAAAAAGCTTTCATCTGTCTCTGGGCAAAAGTTAGCAAACTTCTTGGCACTTTCATGAAACCACATACATTAACTGAGAAGCAATGGATTCTAAAAATCAAGGATGCCTCCTGTGCTCAGCAACTGAACATTCTCCTCGGGGGTCCTGTCTGTAAAGGTAGGGCCTGATCCCTGGAGCTTACAGTCTGCGGGGAGCAGAGACTTGCTGGGGCAGGTCTAATGCAAGGCGGGGTTTACATTGTCAAGAAGATTTCAAAGGGAGGGAGCATCTGGGGATGGTCAAACTCTCAACTTTCTTTAACATAAAGTTTTATCTTACATTACCATATGTAAAACAGAGAGCCAAACTGGGAATTTGCTGCATGGCTCAGGAAACTCAAACAGGGGCTCTGTATCAACCTAGAGGGGTGGGATGGGGAGGGAGATGGGAGGGAGGTTCAACAGGAAGAGGATATATGTATACCTATGGCTGATTCATGTTGAGGTTTGACAGAAAACAACAAAATTCTATAAAGCAATTATCCTTCAATTAAAAATTAATTAATTAAAAAATAAAGTTTTAAAGATGCTATTTTTGGTGTCAAGTGAATAATTAAGTTTGAAGGATGTGTTTACATTCACAAACTCGAACTCCAACTACGCAATGAGAATGAGCAGCTACGGCATTTGAGGAGGGAGTCACTCTCAAGTCTTTTCAAGTCACTGATTGATTATGTTAAGAAAATTGGCTCAGCTCAGGCTGAACAAAAACCACCACACTGGAGGGGTTGTTGTGTTGTTGTTCAGCTGCTAAGTCATGTCATGTCTGACTCTTTCATGACCCCACTAGGCTCCTCTGTCCATGGGATTTCCCAGACAAGAATACTGGAGTGGGTTGTCATTTCCTTCTCCAGGGGATCTTCCTGCCCCAGGAGTTGAACCTGCATCCCCTGCATTGGCAGGCAGATTCTTCACCACTGAGCCACCTGGGAAGCCCTATACTGGAGGCATACAGAGTGGCTTTCAAAGGACCATATGATTCCATCACGTGTTTACAACTTCCGTGCTAGGTTACTAAAAGAACAGCTACTAATTCCCAAGAGCCTACCTTAGCCAGTAGGTGTGTGCACTGCCATTCTGTACGTGGAGAAAACTAAGAATTCAGGAAGTCAAAACTCCAAAGCTCACACTTGTCATTGAAGGCTCTTCTTCATATTTTACAAAACTTAATAGCAACTTTAAAAGCACCTATTACACCCGGAGGGGCTCTGTGGCTTGCCCTGGCTGCATGGCTTGCAAAGAGAAGAACCAAGACTCAGTTAGGTTCATTTTTCATCAACGTCTGTGTTCCTTCTGCCTCCTACATCAGGGTGCATCCCTATTTCACAAATGTGAAAAGTGAGAAAAACTTGGTATGCAGGCCCTGAGCTGTCACACAGGTAGTTCTTCAAGAGAGGAAAGCAAGACACCATAAAATTCAAGGTTATGTATAAACTTAAGAGTTCTTCCCCCAGATATTCAATTCTGTAAAGTCATAGCTATTTTTGCAAAATCACCAGTTTTCTAAGCGAGGAAACATTTCCACTTGTGCAACAAGTAGCAAGGTTTTAAACTGCTGCAGGCTATACATGTGAATGCCGTTGGCTATGACTGACTTCTGTTTATTTTGATCAGAAATAAAAATGTACTTGTTCACAGAGAACAGACTTGTAGACAAAGTGGGGGAAGGAGAGGTTGGGACAAATTGAGAGAGTAGCAGCATGGAAACATAAATTACCATATATAAAATAGATAGCCAGTGGGAATTTGCTGTGTGACACAGGGAGCTCAACCTAGTGCTTTGTAACAAACTAGAGGGGTGGGATGGGGTGGGAGATGGGAGGCAGATTCAAGAGGGAGGTGACATATGCATACTTGTAGCTGATTCATGTTGATGTATGGTAGAAACCAGTACAATACTGTAAAGCAGCTAACCTCCAATAAATTTTTGTTTTTAAATGTGCTTGAAAAATGAAGTGAAAGTGTTAGCTGCTCAATTGTGTCCGACTCTTTGCAACCCCATGGATTGTAGCCCACCAGGCTCCTCTGTCCATGGGATTTTTCAGCCAAGAATACTGTAATGGGTAGCCATTCCCTTCTCCAGAGGATCTTCCTGACCCAGGGATTAAACCCAGGTCTCCTGCATTGCGGGCAGATTCTCTACTGTCTGGTGCCAAAGCCACCAGGGAGGCCCTAAAAATGTGCTTACTAGACCCAATGTATACAAAGTACAAAAACAGAACAACTAGTCTATGGCGTTAGGTCATGACGAAGGTTACCTGGGTCCTTCTTAGGGTTAGGAGGCAATGACTGGGAGGGAGAGCCCAGGAGTCTTCTAGGGCGCTGGCAGTGTGACCTGGATACTTCTTAAATGGTGTGTTCACCTTATAAAAATCCACTAAACTCTACATTTATGATGTGTGTACTTTAAAGAATATCTTAAAATTTTTAAAATGCTAGGTGAGATCCCTTGACCCAATTTCCCATTTTTATGCATTTTTTTAACCTTGTTTGGACCCTAATTTATTTTTAACTTTTTATTTTGTCCCGGAGTATAGCTGATTGACAATGCTGTGATAGTTTAAGGTGGCCAGCAAAGGAGCACAGTCATATATAAGGAAACTAAATTTCACAACATTCATTCTATCTAGCTCATAAAATGTCTATCAATGGGATTTAGAAGTTTAAAAAATTATATTCTTGGATCTATGATACTAAGTTGCAGAATAAAATAATAAACATGACTTCCTAAAATGCAGGTTGGGGGTGGTGGAAATTACTCATATTCATGTTTATTTCAACTAGGCACTATGGAAAGACAAACTGTTATGATTTAACTATTCATGTGAAACAAAGGTTTAATTCTACACTGAAAAAGTACAGAACTACTTCTTTGTTCAAAAGGCAAGGAATGAAGCTAATGTTAGCAGTCTGTGGAATACATGAAGAATCAAATAACTTAGGCCAGAAGCATTTTCACCTAAGAATAGCTTTCTAAAATGTTATAATTGGTAAGTACCTTTTCCAATGAGGCAATACTCTGATTTTCTAAGTTAGTGGGTTCAATAATTCAGAAACTATTCATTATTAAACCTTAATTGCTGTGATCTAAAGAAAATGATAAATTTACATTCTATCGTCTACAGAGGAAACCTATCTTCAAACCATGAGGCGGCAATTTTAATTTTAAATCTATCAGTGTATCTTAAATACAACTTTTTAACCCAATATAACCAAACTGCCAATAATTCAGTATGGCCGCTAGGTTTCTTTGTATCCTGAGCCCATTTATAACTTCTTAAAACATAAAATACTCTGCAGAGAAACCAATTACTAATAATATTAGTTTCCATTAATCAATCACTATCAACGTACTAGGTACATGATATGTTTCAAGTGTTTTCCTTCATAAGTCACTACCTGGAGGCAGACTGCACTAATATTTGCAAATATCTGATGTCTTCCCACAAAAGGATACACGTCCCTAACTTTTGAACTCAGTTAGCCAGGACATTTGCTTTAGCCAGTGAAATTCAACCATGTCACTTCCAGGCAGAAGCTCTAAGAGCTGTGTTGTCTCTCTTACCTCCCGCCATGATCTTTAAATTTGTTAAGTCAAGGTGCACCTTCCAATTGGGTTCCTGAATGTCTGCAATGAATACAGTTGCCATGCTAATCCATGACAAAGTGGGAGTAATCAACATGCTGTGTTGCTATAAAACCCCTGACATTTGGGAGTTGCTTGTTACTTCAGGTTAAACAGGCCTGTAATGCCTGAGACAAATCTCTGTTGTATGAAAGCGGAATGTGAGCCACTGAAAAGTATCCTGCCCAAGTGTCTACAGCAACTAAACAGAGGAAACTAAGAATTCAGGAAGTCAAAACTCCAAAGCCCACACTCATCATTCAGTTCTCGTCTTCATATTTTACAAAACAAATATAACTTCTTAAAACTCTCAATAACAAATATGTGATTCCTGAGATCAAAAGGAAAAAAGATGAGAGATGGACACAAGATTTCATACAAAGCTGCTGATCTTTATTATAAACTATTATTTTTTATTTTTTATTATTAAAGTAAATAATAAAGAAAACTTGGGGCTTTCCTGGTGGCTCAGTGGTACAGAATCTGCCTAACAGTGCAAGAGACATGGGTTCAAACCCTGATCCAGGAAGATTCCACATGTCATGCAGCAACTAAGCCCATGCACCACAACTATTGAGCCTGTGCTCCAGAGCCCAGGAACTGCTACTACGAAGCCTATGTGCTACAACTACTGAAGGCGGAGGGCCTCAGGGCCTGTGCTCTGCAACAAGAGCAGTCACTGCAATGAGAAGCCCATGCACCGCAACTTAAGAGACAAGTCCCTGCTCACTGCAACTACAGAAAAGCCTGGGCAGCAACAAAGACCCAGCACAGCCAAAAACAAAAAAATAACTCTAAAAAAAAAAGAGAAGAAGAAAACTGGGAAACAACAGGAAAAGGATTATTTCAATTTTAATTTACCAAATATGCCTGAAATATCAACTGACCTGTGCATGTGCCTATGAGTCTGCAGAATCCCAAGGCATCAGTTACTGACCCATGAGAACAACCAGCTGTCCCAGCACATGTCCAAGGCAGGTCATGCCATCTGGTTACTAACCCCACAAACTGTACCAGGCTGTGGGAACACAGACAGGAAAGACTGCCCCTGCCTTCAAGGAGCTTGCTGCCCCACATGACGAGACAGCAAACCAATAACTATAACACAGCATCAGGGCACTGAGAGAGACTGACACATGTATTCTGAACTTCGGGAGTCCACAGAAGGACTTCTCTAAGGCAGGGAGTGAGGAGTGTCAGAGTTCCTGGGGGGATATGACATCTAGGCTGGGTTTTAAAGGATGGGGAAGCACAGGTTAGTGAACAGGGCTGGAAGACATCTTAAAAAGTGAGAACATGGAAGGTGTAGAGGGGAGGGAAAACCTGGTCACCTTGGGAATTTAACTTGAACCTCAGGCTGAAACACAAAGGTGAGAGGGCTGATCCTGCAGGGCTCACTGGCAGCAGAATAAGGGATGAGCAGGAGCTATCATGCCCCTGAGAGCTCCTGTGCCCAGGCTCCTCCAAGCTCCCGTTAACTCTAATCTGGTAGCACAAAGCTAGAGGTTCCCGAAGTCACTCATTCATACTCACCCGTGACAAGAGTGTGATCAATGAAGAGCTTGTAAGCAGGTATCCCTGTGAAACCGTCAGCAGCACAGGACTTCAAAGAGGCTGAAGCACTTTCTCACAAAAGACAAGGTCAACCATGCACTACAATGAGAAAGGCAGAGGTGCAACAAAACAGGCCACACCCAGTTCAAGTCAGTCAATGAATGATCCCTCAGAGGCTATGACTTCTTTCAGCCGCACAAAATTCACTTTGAGGTACCTTGAACCGGACATGGGAAAACAGACTGGTTCAAAACTGGGAAAGGAGTACATCAAGGCTGTATATTGTCATCCTGCTTATTTAACTTATATGCAGAGTACATCATGAGAAATGCCAGGCTGGATGAAGCACAAGCTGGAATCAAGATTGCCAGGGGAAATATCAATAACCTCAGATATGCAGATGACACCACCCTTAGGGCAGAAAGTGAAGAAGAACTAAAGAGCCTCTTGATGAAAGTGAAAGAGGAGAGTGAAAAAGTTGGCTTAAAGCTCAACATTCAGAAAACGAAGATCATGGCATCCGGTCCCATCACTTCATGGCAGATAGATGGCGAAACAGTGGCTAACTTTATTTTTGGGGGCTCCAACATCACTGCAGATGGTGATTGCAGCCATGAAATTAAAAGACACTTACTCCTTGGGAGGAAAGTTATGACCAACCTAGACAGCATATTAAAAAGCAGAGACATTACTTTGTCAACAAAGGTCCATCTAGTCAAGGCTATGGTTTTTCCAGTGGTCATGTATGGACATGAGAGTTGGACTATAAAGAGGGCTGAGTGCAGAAGAATTGATGTGTTTGAACTGAGGTGTTGGAGAAGACCTTGAGAGTCCCTTGGACTGCAAGGAGATCCAACCAGCCCATCCTAAAGGAGGTCAGTCCTGGGTGTTCATTGGAAGGACTGATATTGAAGCTGAAACTCCAATACTTGGGCCACCTGATGTGAAGAACTGACTCATTAGAAAAGACCCTGATGCTGGGAAAGATTGAAGGCAGGAGAAGGGGATGACAGAGGACAAGATGGTTGGATGGCATCACCGACTCGATAGACATGAGTCTGAGCATGCTCTGGGAGGTGGTAAAGGACAGGGAAGCCTGGCGGGCTGCAGTCCATGGAGTCGCAAAGAGTTGGACATGTTGAGCAACTGAACTGAACTGTACCTGTTACTACTTGTTGCCGTAACTACCACCATAAACAACCTAGCTGCTTCAATCCAAATCTCCATCATTGTTCCTTTTGTAGCAAAGGCTCTCACTGCAAAGCACCTGATTTCCAACTGGACAACTTATCCCAACAATGCTAATGATTCTTAAGTTCACAAAGTAACTTCCATTTCTACTAACAAATACCACATTCATCTTTTTCATCATCACAGGCGTCCCAGTTTGGAAACAAATGGATTTTTCAAGTCTCACTCCTGGGAGGTAAGAATCTAAGAGCAGAATCCAGCTTGGTTCCTGTCCTTCACGGCACTTCCTATCTGCTACTTACACCTAAAGACTGATACTCCTATTTCCTGGGCAACACACTTGGCCCAGTGACCTGAGACTACTTACTGGGCTTCTTTGGACTTAAGGTCCCTCGTATGTAAAATGAAAAGTCAATCTGAATACAGTTCCTTCCAACTTTCATGTTCCATGTTTTTATTAAAGAAAGTTATAGCAATAGATTCTCTTCTTCCAGGAAAAGACAGGTGACTGAATCAGTCATAATTCAAATAAGTGTGGGCAAAGGCTTAATTATAAATATAAAAATACGAATATTAACCCACACTGACATGTTAAAAGCAACTCTTTAATAAAATGGTGCTTTCAGGACAACACAAACTAAATGATTTTTCCAACTAGTACATGAATCAAGTCAATCATATAATTACTATATATCAGTAATGCAGATAATTACACTGATGATTTACTACGTGCTCAAGTCAAGCTCTCCGGCTCCAATACTCTGGAATCAAGAGAAAAGAACCAAAACCCACCTTCTCTGCCTGCCAACTCTTTGATGGCTTCCCTATCCTTTTGTTTCCCACAACACAAACTTAAGAACTGCTCAGAATTCAAGGTACTTTGTACTTCATATTCCATGAAATAGTATATATAAGCTTTCTCTTGCTGCTGTAAAAAGTTACCACCAAGTTTAGCAGCTACAAACAGCACACATCTATTGTCGCACAGGTCTGGTGTTGGCAGGCTTGACTGGTTTCTCTGCCCAAGTCTCACATGGCAGAAATCCAGGGGTCAGGAGAGCTGTGCGCCTTTATGAGGCTCTAGGAGGAATCTGCTTCCAGGGACACTGAGGTTGTTGGCAGAACTGAGTTCCCTGTGACAATGGGGCTGAGGTCCCTGTTTCCCTGAAGTTACCCACATTTCTAGGCCCATAGCCCCCTTCCTCCGTCTTCAAATCCAGGAACAGCAAGTTGAGTCCTGCTCACGCTTCAAACCCTCCTGCTGCTCCTTCCCTCACATCTGAGTCTTCCACATCCCTCTTCCACTTGTAAGGACCTCTACAATTACACTGGGTCACCCCAACAATCCAAGGTAAAATCCCTATTTGAAGCTCCATGACCTTCATCGGCAAAGTCCCCTCTGCCATACGCGCTACTCACAAGGTTACACGGACCAGGCATGAACATCTTGATTGGGGGGCAGGGGGGCACTAGTCTGCCAAGCACATGGTAAAATACAAAAGACAAAAATGTCTCTTTTGCTAGGAACCAATGAACAATTCTGCCCACACCACATAGCAAAACATAAGTTTAGATTAAATATCAATGAACAGAAAGGAAGGCAGCAATTATTCTACATACACACACAAAAAAACCCCTCACAATTAGACGTTAGTGCTTGAAATGATGAAACTATGTATGCTGGAAGAAGGGTTAGAGGAAACAAAAATGTTAGTGCCAAACTGTATTAATTGCAGAGACTAAGAAAAATGGAACAGTCCTCAACTTAGTGGAATTATTCTCAGGAAGCAGTGAATCACATTTCAAACTTTAACTTTAAAGTACTATACAACATCTTAAACCCTACCATAAAGGCTCTTACACAACTCTGGGGAAATGGTGCTCATTATGCTGTCCCAGTACAAGTCAAATACAAGTACCAATACAAGTCAAGCTGCCTCACTTAAACACAGCAGTAAAAATTCTCAACACTTTACTTAGGTGATTGGAAAGAAAATGTACTTAAACAAGAAAGCCTACTGTTGTTTCTTTTGTGAACAACCGAAATCAAAGCTAAACAAAAAACAGTAAGGAGGGAAGAGAACTTGCAAATTCCTACATGTAACACTATTTGTAGTAACTATCAAAAACTTCAGAAAAACAGCAATAAATGTACTGAGTTAAAATTTTGAGAAATGCACTAGTTGATAACAACCAATTATTATGTTAAAACTCACACTACATAAAACAAAAAATGAGATAATCACCTAATCGCAGATATATTAAAATTATTCATGTCAGGAGTGACAATATTTAACAATCAGAATTATAATGAAAATGAATAAGCATACAAATCAAAAAAATTTTAGTTTCCATTTATTCTCTAAGTATGAACTACACACAGTTTAAAACTGCGAGACAGAACACCAAACATTCATCAAATCATGTTAATAATTTCCAAGTCATTTGTTAATTGTTAAAAATAATGGTGTGATCCTTTATTTGATGTGCATCTGTCACAGGTAAGCGATGTCTGAGATATGATTCAATACAACAAACCAAGCTCCTCCAGTAACACCCCCTAGTTACTGAAAGACAACAGGTGAATTGAGTCTTGATAATACAGGTTTTCTCCATAACAGTACTGTTCTTGGTAAATACTATACTATCTTATGGTGAACTAATGTCAATTAAATTCAATTTTTTTTCTAACTTAATAATATTCACTATTTCTATCACCATTATGAAAATCACTTACTGAACTGTCATATTCAATTATCTAGCTTATTTTTACAAAATATTGTTTACCTTCAATCTATGGTGCTTTGATAACAATCAACTAGCTAAATTCTAAGAACCAATATATTAAAAAGAAGTTATTCAAAGTTAACTATATTCCTCAGATTTTTCATCAAATAAGTGTAATTTCATGTAACTCATTGGATAACTTAATAATTTTTCTCTTGGAATACTTCATTTGAAATGTTTCTCTAATATTCTCTGGTTCTCTATCAGTTTCCTGTATTTTGTTTTATATGTTCTATTAACTACTATTTGTCAAAGAAATCTATCCATTTTAATAGTTAGAAATTTTCTTTCTTCTAAAATTAAGAAATAAGAATAGTTAGAATAGCATATAATAAAGTTAAATCTTTTTTAAAAAATAAAACTAATTATTCAAATACTGTCTACTAAAGTAAGCAGCCAAGTCTTTTTATGATTTCCAAACACAGTCCGTCCAAAGGCAAATATAACTGACTCTTGAACTTTATATCATGGGGGCTTCGGGCAAACACCCTCCATGCAGTCAAAAATCTTAGTATAACTTATAGTCAGCCCTCCATATACATGGTTCCTCTGCATCCAGGGATTCAATCAACTGCAGATAATGCAGTACTGCAGTATTTACTATTGAAAAAAGGAAATCCATGCATAAGCCAGACTACAGGCTGTAGTTGAAGCCTGTGTTGTTCAAAGGTCAACTGTATTTCACTATTCCAAGTTCTTAGGTATACCAAATACCAGAGAGTTAAATAACATAAGATCAAGTAAATCATAAGTTTCTTTGACTTCTATCTTTTTATGCCATGATCCAGAAATAAGTAAACATCAAATAAAAATATCCAGAAGTTTTTCTATAATTTCAGACTTTTTTTCTCCCTAGCACTATACTTGCACCACCTGAACAAAATTCATGAAGTTTTCATGTAAATATTTCTCATTAAGATGATTTTTTTGAGTATGATAATAAAGTTTAATATACTTCAGATGTTGTTCCTTTTAGCTCTGTGAGATCAACAAAAACCATCATCTATCTTCAAAATCCTGAATATTGCATTTTAAGTAAATTATTAAACTACTTCAATGTGAAATGGTGGGAGCTTTGTCTATAACAAAAATTTTACTGCCTAATTCCTAAGTTTTCCATAAAGTTGTTCCCTTATCTCAATAGATGTGTTTTACAACAATCACGACTATAACTCTGCCATGATACACTCATATGAGAACTATTTTTTGAAGTGTTAATAAATACTTCAAGTTAGAAAGTTACTTTATATAGTATATTATGTCAGTATTTCATAAATGCTTTTTCCTTTGCTTTAGCAATACCCTTTGATAAAATATTTTGGGAAGTTCTTTTCTCATTTTTTGGAAAATTGACTTCTGTTTATTTTTTCCAGCTATAATGAGATATGTTGTCAAAGTACACAACATATACCTTGTTGTCAAGGTATGTTGTCAGATATGTTGTCAAGATTGATTTGATATTTTCATGAAATATTTCATGACACTTCTCTCATGTCACAAAATTACTATTTCTTTCATATGGTGAGAACATTTGAGATTTACTCTTAGCAATTCTCAAGTATATACCACAGTATAATTAACTATAACCAGCATGCTGTTCATTAGATCCCCAGAACTTATTCAAATTGTAACTCAGGGTTTATACACTGACTAACCACATTTCCCCCACCCCTTGGTAACCATCATTCTAGTCTGTTTCTAATAAGTTCAGCTCTTTAGACTCCATGTATATGTGATATACAGTATCTGCCTTTCCCTGACTTAATTCACTTAGCACAATGCCCCTAAGGTCCATCCATGCTGTTGCAAATGGCAAAATGTCCTTCTTTGTCATGGCTAAACAATATTCCATTGCATATACATATATGTCACACCTTTATGCATTCAGCTGTTGGTGAACACAGGTTGTTCCCATATCTTGGCTAATGTAAATAATACAGCAATGAACATGGGATATTCATTCAAGCAGATACTTCAAGATTTTCTTCTTCATTTCCTTTCCACATGTAGGAGTTACACTGCTGGATCACACGGTCATTGTCATTTTAGTTATTTGAAAAAATCTCCAAACTGTTTTTCACAGTGGCTACACCAACTTGCAGTCCCACCAACAGTATACAAAGGTTCCCTCCAACACTTGTTATTTCTTGTCCTTATGATTACACCCACTCTAATAGGCATGAGGTGATATCACTCTGGTTCTAATTTGCATTTCACTGATGATTAGTAATGTTGAGCATTTTTTCATGTATCTGTTGGTCATCTGGATGCCTTCTTTGGAAAAATGTCTTTTAAGATCTTTTGCCCATTTCTAAGACTTTACTTTTTGGAGCTCCAAAATCACTTTTGATGGTGATTGCAGCCATGAAATTAAAAGACGCTTACTTCTTGGAAGGAAGGTTATGACCAACCGAGACAGCATATTAAAAAGCAGAGACATTACTTTGCCAACAAACGTCCGTCTAGTCAAGGCTATGGTTTTTCCAGTGGTCATGTATGGATGTGAGAGTTGGATGATGAAGAAAGCTGAGCGCTGAAGAACTGATGCTTTTGAACTGTGGTGTTGGAGAAGACTCTTGAGAGTCCCTTGGACTGCAAGGAGATCCAACCAGTCCATCCTAAAGGAGATCAGTCCTGGGTGTTCATTGGAAGGACTGATGTTGAAGCTGAAACTCCAATACTTTGGCCACCTCATGCGAAGAGTTTACTCATTGGAAAAGACCCTAATGCTGGGAAGGATTGGGGGCAGAAGGAGAAGGGGACGACAGAGGATGAGATGGTTGGGTGCCATCACCGACTCAATGGACATGGGTTTGGGTAAACTCTGGGAGTTGGTGATGGACAGGGAGGCCTGGCGTGCTGCGATTCATGGGGTCGCAAAGAGTCGGACACAACTGAGCGACTGAACTGAACTGAACTGAAATCATATTGTTAGGGTTACTTTGCTTCGCTATTGAGTTATATGAGTTATTTATATATTTTGGATATTAACCCCTATCAGACACCATGATTTACAAATGTTTTTTCCCATTCAGAAGGTTGCCTCTTCATTTTGTGGATAGTTTTCTTCGTTGTGCAAAACTCTTTTAGCTCAGTATAGATACACTTGTTTATTTTTGCTTTTGTTGCCTTTACTTTTGGTGTCAAATCCAAGAAATCATCACCAAGACCAATGTCAGAAAGCTATGTTTTCTTCTAGGAACTGGATCATTTCAAGCCTTACATTCAAATCTCTAACCTGTTTTGAGTTGATTTTTGTGTAAGTGGTCCAGTTTCATTCTTTTGCATGTGGATGTCCAATTTTTCCAACAGCATTTATCTTTTCCCTATTGAGTATTCTTGGCTCCATCATAAATTGACCATATATGTGTGGGTTTATTTCTGGGTTCTCTATTCTGTTACACTGATCTACGTATCTGTTTTTGTGCCAATACCATATTGCTCTGATTATGATGCAATTACTCTGAAATACAGAATGAAGGCAACAGTATGACATCTCCAGCTTCATTCTTTTCCTTATGGTTGCTTTGGCTATTTAGAGTCTTGTGTGGTTCCATGAGAATTTCAGGATGATCTGTTCCATTTCTGTGAAAAAATGCTACTGGAATTTTGATAGAGATTACACTGAATCTGCAGATTGCTTTGAGTACCACTGACATTTTAACAGCATTAATTTTTCTAATCCATGAAAACCGGATGTCCTTCCATTTATTTGTGTCTTTTTCAATTTCTTTCATCAATGACTTTTGTTTTTAGTGTACAGATCTTTTGCCTTCTTGATTAAATTTATTCTGAGTGATTTTATTCTTTTTGATACAACTGTAAGTGGGATTATTTTCTTCATTACTCTTACAATTCATTACTGAATTCTGTATTCTACAGCATTAATGAATTTGTTTATTAGTTCTAAAAGTTTTTTTTGGTGGAATCTCTAGGGTTTTCGATATGCAATTTCAAGTTTTCGGCAAACAGAGACGATCCTACTTCTTCCCTTACAATCTGGATACTGTTTCATTCTTTCCTTGCCTAATTGCTTTAGCTAGGGCTTCAGTACTATGTTAAATACAAGCGGCCATAATGGGCATCCTTGTCTTATTCCTGATCTTAAAGAAAAAGCTTTTGGTTTTTCACTGTTGATTATGATGTTAGCTGCAGGCTATCATATATGGTCTTCATTATGTTGAGGTACATTCCCTCTGTGCTCAGTGTGCTGAGGTCTTTTTTTAATCATAAATGGATTTTTTTTGTCAAATACTTTTTTGCACTAAGATGAACATATGGTTTTTATCCTTCATATTGTTTATGTGCATATCATACTGATTGATCTGCAGTTGTTGAACCACTCTTGCTTCCCTGGAATAAATTCCTCTTGATCAAAATGTACGATGTACACTTTTAATGTACTGTTAAATTTGGTCTGTTAAAATTTTATTGAGGATTTTTGCTTCTATGTCCATCAGGAATACTGGCATGTATTTTTTCTTTTCTTGTAGTGTCCTTGTCTGGTTTTGATATTAGGGTAACTAACGCTGGCCTTATAAAATTAGTTTAAAAGTGTTCCCTCATCTTCAGTTTTTTGGAAGAATTTGAAAAGGATTAGTATTGGGATCAATTCTTCATTAAACATTTGGTAGAATTCACCAGAAGTCTGGGCCTGGACTTTTGTCTGTAGGGAGGTTTTTGATTATTGATCCAATCTCCTTACTAGTGATTGATCTGTTCAGATTTTCTATTTCTCCATGATTCAGTCTTGGTAGAGTTTAGGTTTTTAGGAATTTATTTCTTCTGTGTTAACCAATTTGTTGGTATATAGTTGTTCGTATCAGTCTCCTGTGATCTTTTGACTTCTACAGTATAGTTGTAACATCTCTTTCAAATTTTGAGTCCTCTTTTATTCTTGCTGAATCCAGCTAAAGATGTGTCTCTTTTATTTATATTTTAAAAAAAAAACCCAGCTCTTAGTTTCACTAATCTTTTCTATAATCTCCTTGGTCTCATTCATTTATTTCTGCTCTTACCTTTATTATTTCCTTTCTTCTACTAATTTTGGGCCTAAGTTTGTTCTTTTGCCAGTCCCTTGAGGTATAAAGATAGGCTGTTCATTTGCTGTACAGCAGTGATTAACACAACACTGTAATTCAACTATATTTCAATAAAAAATAAATTTTAAAAAAGACAGGCTGTTCATGTTTATATTTTTTGTTAAAATAATCAAATTGTGTTTCATCCTAGACATACAAATCATTTGTTTTAGGGTTGTATTCCTGTGGAGTATCAAGAGATAGTCTGGATTTCAGCTTACTACTAATATTTCTTTTTTATCGCCTCTGACAGATTCAGAATATTCATGTTTATGGTGCCTAAGACAATAAAATTTTGCTCTCTTCATTTATAATAACGTAATAAAATTAGTTCTTGTACTTATAAATATCAAAACAACAGACACTACTAACTCGAGAATTATAGCGCAGTAATAATGAAAGGAACCACAATGAAAACTATTTAAAACTCAACTAGTTAAAAAGCTGTAGCAATTTAAAACATCTGAGGATGATGATAAACAGATGATTCTTTGAAAGCACAGAAAGCTCCAGCTTCACAAGGAATGTGCGGCGGAGATATGCCACTACTGCCACTAAGACCCAGGCTGGACAGACGGTGAGTGCTGCAAAAACAGACCCACTAAAGCCCAGAAAATTAGCTGAACTAATGAGTTCACATTGCAATGTGTATTATCAGTTTTTCCCACTTCTCACATGTACTATTACATCATTCACTGACCGGTAAGGAAGAGTTTAAATATCTTATCAACCAGTAGAGCCATCCCAATGGAAACAGCTTAAAAGCAGTCCTGGTTGTGACAGTCACACTAAATAGCCCTAATTTTTCTCTGAACCGTCACTCTTAGGACCACTGATATTTTCCATTCTGAAATAATGCCAACTGGAACACAGTGATACTCAATTTCTTTTTAAAAGTAAAAATTTCCAAAAAAGGAGATTTCAATAAAACAATCTAAGAAGGGGAAACCATGATGAAGAGTTTTCCACAGTAATGCTGCTAAATTTAAACCATGTTGCCAGCAAAATATTTACCCATCAGGCATCATCACCAACCCCACCACAACCATCTACTATTTACAGGTTAAGAAAGAGTAAAATCGTTGCCCACCCCCATCACTGAAAAGTAAATGAACAAGCATAAATCAACCTAAATTCTCATATTATGCCACACTCTTTGCTGAACACCCTTCAGTGTTTCTCCTTGGGAAAAAAAAAAAAAAACAAATTTTCCAACCAGAACCCTAAGAGCTCCAGACCTCCCTGTGCACCTGACTAACTCCTCTTTATTCTTTAGCTCGAAGCTCACAGGACACTTCCTTAGAGATCCTTCCCCATCCACCCAGACTAAACTCTGCACCTCCTCTTCTCACAGCCCCTTATTCTTTTTCTGCACCATGCTCTTCAAAATGTGCAGTTAAATATGTATCCACATGATTACTTATTGTTTGCCTACTCACAAGAGGAATAGCTCCATGCAGACATGTTTTGGTTCCTATAGTACATCCAATACTTAGCATGATGCCTGGCCACAGAAAAGGGCTAAATAAATATCTGTTGAACACAAATGGAAATAAATTCCTAAATGCCCTATATCTATGTATGCTAAAAGTAAAACAGGACTTCAGCTTTTGTTTTGTTTTTTTAAGACACATGACATAACAAGAGAAATATCTTTGAGTATTACTATTTCAAGAGCAAATATGCACACAAATGAAGATTATACAAATAGTGATCACACAAATAGCAATTACACAACAGTGGCACATACTTGCCACCCTCACCTGACTTAGCCTGGATACTGGGATGCATAGAAGACTAAGAGGGCCCATTTTCCAGCTGCTACCACCATCAGCAAAGGGGTCTCCCTGGTCTCTCCCCAGACTGTGGGGCAGAAGGAATGATTGTGGCAGAGGGGAGAAACAACACAGTCAAAAGGCCAAGCCCTCACGTTCAAACAACAGTAACCACCCCCACCCTCCTAGACCTCACTTGTACAAATCCACTCAAAGATGATCCTTTCATTACCAACCTGCAGCAGTAGAAATTTCACAGTAAAACATTGTTCAGGTCAAACAGCTTTTGCCAAGACCACCACATACCCAGGCCTTCTGAAGGGAAACAGGGTGAGTGGGAAGGACGACTAGAAACACACTAACAATCATGGCAAGTAAGGACAGGCTAAAGGACTGTAAGCCCCGATGAAATCGGATAAGCAAAGCATATGCATACACAAGTAGAATGAACTCAAGGTTACGGTAACAGTAGAGGTTAAGCGAGGGTGGGCTATCAAGTCCATCATATTAGTAGGGAAAGTGGAACAGAAGCCACAGTCTCTGAAACTGAAAAGTTACAATTTTTCAATTTATACCATGGATGTGTTAAAAAAAAAAAAAAAGTTACACCATGGATGCTCCTGTCAGGGAGACTGAGCATGGGCCTGGGTCACGGAAACCCGCAGAAGAGTGGGCTCCAGTGAGGTCTGGAGGAGGAGTGGAAGAGGGAGCTTAGATGAATATTGTAGGGTTACAAAAGAAGAGACTGAAATGGAAACAAAATGAAATCATTTCTAGTGCTGTGAACTAAAAGAGATGGAAAAAGAGCACCCTGGGGGAAAACCAGGACTCAGTTAAGGTGAGGTAGAGGAGCAGCATTTGAGGAAAAGGTTTAACACATAAGAGACTTTGTCTAGGGCCAAGAGAGCAGGTGGCAACAGGAGCAGCCGCACAATGCCAACTGGGAGTGTGGGGGGGGGTGGTTCAAAAGGGAACAGAAAAATGGAGGGATTTGTGACTAAGGTGTCAGAACAGGTAGGATGAAGTACTATGCACACAAGGCCCTGGACATACAGGTCCCAAGATGAATAAGGGAAAGGTAACATGGGCAGGTGATCAGCTCACGATAAATATGTTGGGTCCACTCATCTCCCTTGGTCATGCTTGACTGACCCTGTGCACACCTATAGGATTCTCTTTCCTGAAAATTAAAAAGTGGACCCACTTTATAACACCCTGGAAAGAATATCTATGTTAACTCCTGTGGACACTCTGGTTCACTTCTCTCACAAAACCTAGTTACTCAAATTTTCCCTCAATTCAGAGAGCTATCTCTATCCTAATCTTTAATAATGTCTCCACATTTGCTTTTTTTGGCATGATATAGCCAGAATCATTTCTGCTGCTTGTAACCAAAGTACCTTCCCTGAATCCACATGGCTCCCGACCATCACGAACTCATTTTATAAATGAGAAACTGAGGCCCTGAGAATGCATTTTTTTCCAGGTTGTAACATCAGAACACAATTTCCCCTATTGTTAGTATTCTTAATGATATTTTTAAACAGATTTAGACAGCTTCCAAAAGATTTATAATCTAAATATCATCAGATAAAATCTAGATACAAAGGTAAAATAGAAAAAGCTAAAACTGGAGCAGATGGAGGTGGGTAATGAGTAAGACAGACCCATGATATTCTAAGAGTAGCTATTGGAAGGTGTATTTCATATTCTACCATAACATGAAGTCTAAGTAACCAAAGATTTCTATAATTTTTTTAAATATCTGAAGCCATTGTATCAATATAAAATCTGAGATTAAAAAAAGGAGACATAAAAAGGTTCTGAACCAAAAGAAGAAAAGATAAATATCGACACAGACAAAATTATAAAGACCATGTCTATAATATCAGAGTATTTTTGGCACTCATCACATGCTTAAAAACATCTGTTTGGTATCCTTCCCCTCCAAATATTTTTGGACTATAAAATATTTCTCATAATTCTTTGACCTTCCAAGATTCCGTTGCCATTTCACTTCTTCCTTTTCTCAGAATCAGTAAGGCTGATTTCCTCTGTTTACCCTAGCGAGTGTCCTTCCCTTCCTAAAACTTGCACCCTACTTCCCTTTCTCTAGCCAAAAACATGGCCACTATGTATTATTCTTTCCTGTTTCATTGGTATTTGATATTTTCTGATCTAACCATTCCCTCCCTAATACAAGAGATTCTTAATTGGCACAATCTTGCAAAGTTCTTCCATGGCACTGCTTCAGAAACAACAAGAACTTTTAAATAAAAAGGTTAACAGAGGTGACCTGTTTCTGAGTATAAACACCACATATGCTTCCATGAAGCTGTTCATTTCTCTTTGAACCACTGTTTTTCAGCAAAAAAAAGAAAGAAAGTCGCTTATTTATTCCAGATGGTTCAAACCCATTATGATAAATATATACAGCCAGTGCCCCATATGAAATAACTTCATGTAGATTTAATTTTTTGTAAAAAGTAAACTATACACATTAAGTAACATGTTCAATTAAAAGAAAAATTGTCATAAAATCTAATAGGTAGACTATATAAACCAGAATGGAAATTCAGGTTTCCTCTACACTTACAGATCAGAAAACAAATGAAATATTCATTAAAAAAGAACATTTTATATATTTCACTTACAAGAAGTATGTATCATAGACTTCTTATTGCACTTAGCTCTGTTTACTTCCAATCTTTTTAATAATTACACAAATTCAATTCCATGTACATGAAAATTATGTGAAAACACCCACTACTCAAGTAACAGAGGAAAACAGCAAATCTTAATGAGGTTTATACCGAAATTTAATACAGAACACTCTTCAGGAAAAGGAACATTGTTTCTCTCTCAACCACAACTATCCTCAATTGATACATGCTGACACCACTACATCCTAAAGCAGTGGTTCTTTATGGGATGGGGGTAGAGGACAGAGGCAAGGGTGTGCCCACTCTCCTACCCCACAGAGGACACATGGCAAGTTTGGGTGACAGCTTTGGTTGTCCCAAAAGTGACTGGGGGCATGGGGGTGGATGTGCTACTGGCCTCTAGTGGGCAGAGGTCAGGGATGCTGTGAAACACACAATGGGCTGTGTACATGACAGCCCTTCACAACCACGATTATCCAGCTCAAATAGCCGAGACACTGTCTCACAGAGAAATGAGGCCGGAAGGAAAAAGTAGCTGACAAGGACACCCACGACTCACTGTCGGCCCTCCCCATTCCAAGCAGTCCCCTACCTTGGATGCCTGTGGAGTGGATATCACATGGACTGTGCTGGGTTTGACTCCATTAGCCTTTGGCCGCTTGTAGAGAGCAAATCTGCTTTTCCTCCGGCCTCTGTCTCCATTAGGTAAAGCACCATTGTACCTATAAACAGAGATGAAAGAGTTCATTTATTCGTAGATTTTTAAAGGCATTCAGAATAAAAGTACGATGGAATTAAGGGAAAAGACAGGAATGCTCATAAAGACTTGTCCACTAACCACCCTACAAAAGGGATACAAAACAGACTTAAGAGACTTCAGCTGTAATGAAATTCAAATCACTTCCAGAGACTTAATTTAAGAGTGATATACAAAGTAATTATAGGTTCCTTATTCTATAAAGTCAGACTCTTCAAATCTTTTCAGAAGAGACCAAGCATAAATAAGCAAATGAGAATTCTGCAGAGGCTATATTAGCACCAGCTCAATTCAGCAAACGTCATCCTAATGGGCCCTGGAGAAACACTCGAGAAATATTTTTAAATGAATTGGTTAGAAAAGAGCATACTAATTAAACCTCATCTCTCACTCTCAAATCATCTTAATGTCTGTCTGTAGGATCTTTATCTGTAAGAAGATCAAATTTCGTTCCTTGCTTTCTTAAAAGTTCTGAATTCTCTACCTCCATTCCAATTGCTATTTGAACCCTATACTGTCAGGTTATCAAAAGCTAGCCTTCAAAAATTAAACAAAGTATGCCTCTCTAAGACTGCCCATTAAAAAGCCCAAAGGTATAAAAGAGGAGTTTTAATCCACAAACTATCAAATATCTTAAAAAGTCACCTGGGAAATATTACTTGTCCTTAAGCAGATTTCCCTAAATTAATACCTTAAGCCAGTGGTCCCCAACCTTTCTGGCACCAGGGATAGACTTTGTAGAATACAATTTCTCCACAAACCAGGAGGTAGGCTGGGGGGATGGTTTGGGGATGACTGTCATAAGGCGCACACAACCTAGATCCCTGGCATGAGCAGCTCACAGTAGGGTTCACTCTCTTATGAGAATCGAAGAAAGAAAGTGAAGTTGCTCAGTTGTGTCCAACTCTTTGCGACCCCATGGACTGTAGCCTACCAGGTTCCTCCGTCCATGGGATTTTCCAGGCAAGAGTACTGGAGTGGGCTGCCATTGCCTTCTCTAGGAGATCTTCTCGACCCAGGGAATGAGCCCAGGTCTCCCGCATTGTAGGTAGATGCTTTACCGTCTGAGCCACCAGGGAAGAATCTAATGCCACCTCAAATCTGACAGGAGGTGGAGCTCAGGCTATAATGTGAGCAATGGGGAGCAGCTGTAAATACACATGAAGCTTTGCCTGTTCACCTCCTGCTGTGCAGTCCCCCATTTTTTGGGGGGGTGGGGTGGGGACCCCTGCCTTAAAGCCAATACCAGTGTTTCAAAAGAATGCAGGCTTGCAAGAGCATTTCCATTTTCACCTGTATTTTCTAATCTAGATTACAGGTCCCTGTACATTCTGACTTCTGTCTCATGCCATGTTTATTCTCCAGCTGCCTCTTGGCAGTTCTTTTGAAGAGAACCAAAACAGGAACTGTTTCAAATTTGTGTGGATAAACATGACAACTCTGAAGCTCCCTCCAAGCACCAAAGTCTGGGGTAACGTGGGTGGCAGCTCCACCCTCTCCTGGAAGTCCTACCTTTGCCACTCACCCATTGCACCCAGAGCGCACGGTGGGCAGTATGGCAAAGGGGACACGAGGCCCAAGGGGAACAGCAAAAGTTGGAACAAGGGTTTGTGGTGTTTGTTTTACTATTCTGTAGCTGCAGTATGATAATGGATTTAAACTACCACCAGAAGTTATTCCTGCTGTGTTTTTAATCTGTTTCCATTTCCATCATAAAGGAACGTCAGCTACAGAAAATATCTCTAGAGTACAGAAATCATTTGTTTCAAGTCTTACTACTCTCCTTTTTTGGAGCCAAGATCAGAATAATGGACATGATTTTCTTAAATGTACCTGTGATCGCTACTCTAAAGAACATATTCCTGAGTAAACAACCATTATAAATCAACTGTGTCTTAATATATTTGCACATCACTTACACCAGGATGAGCGCCCTGTATTAAGAGAAACATATGTGAACCAAAGGCAGGGCCTAAACAATTTAAAGGGATATTTTCATCACTGTGGCCTAGAACAACTGGCACAAGATCTGGCAAGGTGTCCTGTGCCCCTCACATTTGCCCAGCTCTCCGCTGCACCTTTCTCTCAACTACACACTGCTAGTCAACGAAACTAGTCAAAGAATGTGGCAGATGCTTTTAAGAGATCTGCTCACTCTGACATCCCTTCTAGGGAATCCAGCCCTGAGTACCCTAAGGTAAGCCCAGCACTACATCTGAATGAAATGGCCAGGCCAGCACCCTCTCCACTGAGTGGCTGGTGGCAGACGTTTGGTCCACATTGGCCAATGACAGTCTCATCCTAGAAAACACAAAGCCGGGACCCAGAGACAACCTGTCAGTCTGTGTGGATGGCCAGAGCTGCAAACTATAGGCGTGGGAGCTGTGGGGATGTCAGAGTCTGTTCTGTGATGAAGCAGCAGAGAAGTGAAGGGTGAAGCAGATGAACAGGGACAAGCAACGAAAGGAGATGGAAAGAGAATCCTTAAGCGCGGCTCTTGGCCCAGATGTACTCTGACCCCCGTTCATGAAATCCTTTCTGGTTTTAGCTAACTCAGATTGGTTTCTTCTACTTGCAACCCCAAAGCCGTATCTAATATAAAGATGAAAACACAAAAACCAGGAATGTCAACTTAACATATACAGAAACATTTTAATTTCAATCGGCGGAGCAGAGACGCACAGATACTGGAAGAAATACCTTTTATATCTTCAAATAAATAAGTAAACCCTTCTTAGTCACAGGCCAAAGAACCAGAACCAGGAGAAAGTTGTATCGCCAAAGATAGGAGAAGAGAGACTTTCAGTGGCATGTCATCAGTTAAGAGGCCAGTATGATTTGGAAAAGAATGGGTCTTTGATGACCTCACCCATCTTCAGAGCAAACCAGCCAAGTAAAAACAAGCAAGGCTCTCCAACACTGAGCCTCACTCAGCGCCTCTCTCTTTCCAATCTTCTCCTCATACCCGAGAACCTTGAAACAGGGCTCCACCCGCAGCACCCCAATTCCAACCTTGAGCACATATCATCTGCCTCCAAATCTAAAAGTACATTTGATGATGTCATCTACCCATCATCCAACTTCCCGCCTTACGTCTCTCAATGGCTCTCAGATCAAGGTACACAACATGGTCAATTAAAAACAGCCACAAGTTCCCATCACTTCTCCCAGGGAGCATGAGTCTAACTCCATCTCCCCACACCTGGGCTGGCCTTAGTGGCTTATTTGCCAACAGGATGGGAAGGAAGTGACATGCTGAGACTTGCAAAGCCAGGTCTTGTAATAGCCTTAGAACTTCTGTCTTGGGAGCTCAGAGCTGCCTTGTAAGGAAGCTGGGACCCCCCATGCCAAGGAGGCTACATGGAGGTGGCTCCAGTCAGCAGTCCCAGTTGAGCCCAGCCTTCCAACCGCCTGCTAGGTTGCCACACGTGTGACTGAAGATGCCATGGACCCTCCAGACCAGCCCATCCATCAGCTGACTATACCAGGTGACCTAGGTTGATCCCACGCGGGACAGAAGAATTGCCTGGTTGAGTACTGCCCAGATTCCTGACTCACAGAAATGATGCAGGAAGGGGGACCCCTTCCAGGGTCCAAGAGTGGGCTCTTGTCTAACACTCAGAAATGAATTGTCCGAGGAGACACATGTGATGACAAAGTAAGAGATTTTTATGGGGAAGGGGCACCCCGGAGGAGAGCAGCAGGGTAAGGGAAGCTTACCTCTCCAGAACAGGAGAACTGCTCTGCCACATGGCTTGCAGTCTCAGGTTTTATGGTGATGGGATTAGTTTCCCGGTTGTCTCTGACCATTCATTCTGACTCAGAGTCCTTTCTGGTGGTGCATGCATTGCTTAGCCAAGATGGATGCCAGCAAGAAGGATTCTAGGAGGTGGTCGGACACTTGGTGTCTCCTTTTGACCTTTCCCGAATTCTTTTGGTTGGTGGTAGCTTATTAGTTCTGTGTTCCTTACCAGGACCTCTTGTCGCAAAACAACTCATGCAAATGGTTACTACGGTGCCTGGCCAGGGTTTCAGTCAGTGTGCTTCACCTAAGAGAATCATGTGGTAGGTACCATGGTGGATGTGTTCATGCCCTAGGTCTGGCATAGACGATGACCTGCAACAAACGCCTGGGACAAGCCCCACCCTTCAGCACGGTTTCTCTCTCCTGGTTTCACAGCCTCCCCTTTGACCTCTGATCTAATGCAAGGCAAGCACTGTCACCAAATCTTCCCCATGCCCTTCTCACCTCCCCACCCCCTCCTCCACCCCGAATGTGAATCCATCTCTAGCACCTGCCTTATTGCCTGGGCACGCAACAGGTACTGACATCTGACAAGCCAACTACATGACAGACGGTCTGTCTTTTGTACAGCAGAGTAGAACCTGGACAGACAGATGAGATCCTGCTCATAAAGGCAAAAAATTACTATTCTGTGAAAGTTAGAATGCTCTCTGGCCTGGCAAGGTTTTCAGCCAGCAACTTTGTAAAAACAAGATTTCCAAGGGCTGTGGACACATCTGTTTCAGCTGCTAAACAGGACTATTCTTATTCAAACCCACAAGTTGCCTTTCAAGCTGCACATTTAAATAAAAAAAAATCTGGAGACTTAAAAAAATATTCCACTTATTGAATAAATGTGTGATGAAAATGTAGCTCATCATATATGCAGGGCAAATAATTGGTAAAGGTATTTAGAAGCTGCAGAGGACAATGAAAAACACTTGTAAGAAATCTCGCAAAGTAATATAGGTTTTTTTGGCTTAAAATTCAGAGTTCACACATTAACTCTTTTTAATGGCATTTGCTGTGCATTTACTATGTGCCAAGAAACCTTGTGAGGGAGGCTCCTAGAGGGCAGATAAGAGGCTCAAATGACTGGAACACACATAAATCACATGGCTGGAAAGGGGCAGTATATGTATATGTGCTCAGTCATGTCTGACTCTTCGTGACCCTATGGACTGTAGCCCTCCAGGCTCCTCTGTCCACGGGATTTTCCAGGTAAGAATACTGGAATGGATTTCCATTTTCTACTCAGGGGATCTTTCTGACCCAGGGATCAAATACGTATCTCTTGAGTCTCCTGCACTGGCAGGCAGCTTCTTTACCACTGTGTTACCCGAGAAGCCGAAAAGCAGCAGACAGCACGCACATCTATACCCAGTTTTGTCTGACTCCAAACTGTGCACTATTTCCAGCAGCCAATACTGACAACTTTTAAATTCAAGGCACCCCCTGGCAAATAACACAAAGATACATTCTTGAGAAGACACCTGCCACCTAAAAAATGCATTTGTCAAAAAGACTTTTCTATAGGAAATAACAGCAAGAGAGGGCATGCCAAGGGCTTCCAGAACACTGCAGAGGCATCACATTTGATCTTAACCAGCCTGAACTCATAGAGCACCACCTGTGTGGACAGGAATGAGAACATGGGCTGCAGGAGAGCAGGCACCGTCAGCACCAAATGGCCACATTCCAGAGGCAGCCTCGCTTTCTGTTACAGACTAAAGGCTCTGCCCTCCCTCGAAAGCAACATCTCCATCACCAGCACAGATAAACCACAACCAACTAATGTAACTGAGACGCTGCCGATGAACAGGCCGGGGCCACTAGAGACAAAAGATGCAAAGACGGAGCGTGGAGTCTGATAAACCCCACACCTTGATCCTAGTCTCCAGGCGTGCATGTCATTTCACCACAACAGTGAACACACTAACACACTGCTGCAATTGTGCATAAGAAGGTGCACGTAAACCAGTAAGTGCCCGACACTGGCTTTACATCATTCAGTTCAGTTCAGTCACTCAGTAGTGTCCGACTCTTTGCAACCCCATTGACTGCAGCACGCCAGGCCTCCCCATGCATCACCAACTCCCAGAGCTTAACCAAACTATTGCCCATTGAGTCAGTGATGCCATCGAACGATCTCATCCTCTGTCTCCCCTTGTCCTCTTGCCCTCAATCTTTCCCAGCACCAGGGTCTTTTCTAACGATCTCATCCTCTGTCTCCCCTTCTCCTCTTGCCCTCAATCTTTCCCAGCATCAGGCTCTTTTCTAATGAGTCAGCCCTTCGCATCAGGGGGCCAAAGTATTGGAGTTTTAGCTTCAACATCAGTCCTTCCAATGAACACCCAGGACTGATCTCCTTTAGGATGGACTGGTTGGATCTCCTTGCAGTCCAAGGGACTCGCAAGAGTCTCCTCAAACACCATAGTTCAAAAGCATCAATTCTTCGGTGCTCAGCTTTCTTTACAGAAAGAAAACTCTCACATCCATACATGACTACTGGAAAAACCATAGACTTGACTAGATCGACCCTTGTTGGCAAAGTAATGTCTCTGCTTTTTAATATGCTGTCTAGGTTGGTCATAACTTTCATTCTAAAGAGTAAGCTATCTTTTAATTTCATGGCTGCAGTCACCATTTGCAGTGATTTTGGAACCCAGAAAAATAAAGTCTGACACTGTTTCCACTGTTTCCCCATCTATTTCCCATGAAGTGATGGGACTGGGATGCCATGATCTTAGTTTTCTGAATGTTGAGCTTTAAGCCAACTTTTTCACTCTCCTCTTTCACTTTCATCAAGAGGCTCTTTAGTTCTTCTTCTCTTTCTTCCATAAGGGTGGTGTCATCTGCATATCTGAGGTTATTGATATTTCTCCCAGCAATCTTGATTCCAGCTTGTGCTTCATCCAGTCCAGCATTTCTCATGATGTACTCTGCATATAAGTTAAATAAGCAGGGTGACAATAAACAGCCTTGACATACTCCTTTTCCTATTTGGAACCAGTCTGTTGTTCCATGTCCAGTTCTAACTGTTGCTTCCTGATCTGCATACAGGTTTCTCAAGAGGCAGGTCAGGTGGTCTGGTATTCCCATCTCTTGAAGAATTTTCCACAGTTTATTGTGATCCACACAGTCAAAGGCTTTGGCATAGTCAATAAAGCATCATTACAGCCTCATTGTTTGAGGTATCATATGTATCTGTGGGCTTCCCAGGTGGCACTAGTGGTAAAGAATCTGCCTGCCAATGCGGGAGACATAAGAGACTCAGGTTCGATCCCTGGGTTGGGAAGATCCTCTGGAGGAGGGCATGGCAACCCACTCCAGTATTCTTGCCTGGAGAATCCCATGGACAGAGGAGCCTGGTGGGCTACAGTCCACAGGGTCACAGAGTCAGACAGGACTAAAGCGACTATGCCTGCACACATTTGGATTGGATGCTCTTTGAGGAGTTCCTATGTCTCTGTGTACCCCACCTTCACCTCTATATGGTACCTTAAAAACAAGGAAAGTCTCAATGAAACAGTCACCATGTTGGTATGGAAATAATGATAGTTGTTTAAAGGATCAAGAGAGGATTTCTAGCTCCATTGCTTTTCTGAGCTCATGCTGTGAACTCACCTAAGATGAGACTGTTTTCTCAGCTACAAAGATAGCAACACAGAGTTAAAATTTCAGTATTAAGAAGAGATACCAAACTTCTTTCAAACATTTCAATTCAATATGGAGAAGGCTCCAGCTAAAACACCAGGATCCTGTCTCAGAAGGGTGAGGCTGTGGCTATCCAAAGACCCCTCAAGTTTTTATGGCAGCTGAGGTGTAGCCATTCATACATTTGCACCTTGCTTTTTCTTTATCTTGAGGTTTTGTAGCTTCCTCGTACCACAGTATCTCCCAAGGCGAAACATTAAAACATTCTGTGTTATCGGGAAGACAGAACTGCTCCCACACACAGTAGATTTTCAGTCGTTCTTCCAGGATGTATACACCCACACACCCTCACTCAGCCTCTCTGCAGCAAAAGGTACAGCAGAAAGGCAAGAGGGAGGCCCCACTCTGGCCCTGCATGGAGTCCCACATTCACACAAGTCCCTGAACATCTCAGAACCTCAATTTTCCTTCCCATAAAATAGGAAGAAAGCCTAACATCCTACAGCTTGGATTCGGGAGCCATTTAGGGGTGGGAGATGACGTAAAGCTGTCCAGAGAGGCCCTAACTCCAGCCTCATCAGCACCACACCCCTCACTGACCCCTGTTCTCTCCACACTCATTCAACTCCTGCGACTAAAGAAGGCTGTACACCCCCACCTGCTGCTTCTTTCAACCAGGTCACAGGAAAGAAGAGTGTGCAAAGCAAATCCAGTCCACAGAACTATTCGTGAAAAGAAAAATATTTATTATCTAATACTTAGCCATGTGAATATTATATGAAGTCTTTCTCCTCCCTTTTTCATTTTAAACCGGGACTGCCACTAAAAAAAAACACCAGAAAAAGGTTTTGTTTTTGTTTTTTTACTGTACTGAATCTTTGATTTTTGAGCATCACTGGAGGGCCAATAATAGAGTTTTTTTCACTGAATATCGGAAGGTACACAAAGCATGAGGCATAGAGAAGGCTACTCATATTATTTTTAAAACACTGATGACTACATCTTTTATTCCGCCATTGGCTTCAACAGTCCAAAATAGCTCTGATTAAAGACATTAATATTAGTGCTTTATATCAAAGAACCTATTTTTTTTTTTTACCCTAGGGGTGAAAATTATTGTTTAAGTATTACCCTGCAGTAACTTTTGATTCCTAGGAGAGAAAATGAGCCACATGGCTCAGGGGTAAAGAACCCGCCTGCAATGCAGGAGATGCAGAGGTTTGATCCCTGGGCTGGGAAGATCCCCTGGAGAATGAAATGGCAACCCACTTCAGTATGCTTGCCAGGGAAATCCCATGGACAGACGAACCTGCTGGGCTACAGTACATGGGGTTGCCAGAGCTGGACACGATTTGGTGACTAAAGCAACAAAAAGAGAAAATATCACACAAAAGGAAAAAACTGGTGTAAAACAAGAAATGAATTTAACATAGTAAAATATTTGTACAATTCAAGACCAGGTAAAGACTTATCCAAGGCAAACTTGGGCTTGCAGTACAGAATGAAGCAGGGCAAAGGCTAATGGAGTTCTGTGAAGAGAACGCACTGGTCATAGCAAACATCCTCTTCCAACAACACAAGAGAAGACTCTACACATGGACACCGAAATCAGATTGATTATATTCTTTGCAGCCAAAGATGGAGAAGCTCTATACAGTCAGCAAAAACAAGACCGGGAGCGGACTGTGGCTCAGATCATGAACTCCTTATTGCCAAATTCAGACTGAAATTGAAGAAAGTGGAGAAAACCACTAGACCATTCAGGGATGACCTAAATCAAATCCCTTATGACTATACAATATAAGTGAGAAATAGATTTAAAGGACTAGATCTGATAGACAGAATGCCTGATGAACTATGGATAGAGGTTCATGACAGTACAGGAGACAGGAATCAAGACCATCCCCAAGAAAAACAAATGCAAAAAAGCAAAATGGCTGTCTGAGGAAGCCTTACAAATAGCTGTGAAAAGACAGGAAGTGAAAAGCAAAGGAGAAAAGGAAAGATATAAGCATTTGAATGCAGAGTTCCAAAGAATAGCAAGGAGAGATAAGAAAGCCTTCTTCAGCGATCAATGCAAAGAAATAGAGGAAAACAATAGAATGGGAAAAACTAGAGATCTCTTCAAGATAATCAGAGATACCAAGGGAACATTTCATACAAAGATGGGCTCAATAAAGGACAGAAATGGTAGGGACCTAACAGAAACGGAAAATATTAAGAGGTGGCAAGAATACACAGAAGAATGGTACAAAAAAGATCTTCATCACCCAGATAATCACGATGGTGTGATCACTCACCTAGAGCCAGACATCCTGGAATATGAAGTCAAGTGGGTCTTAGGAAGCATCACTATGAACAAAGCTAGTGGAGGTGATGGAATTCCAGTTGAACTATTTCAAATCCTGAAAGATGAGGCTGTGAAAGTGCTGTACTCAATATGCCAGCAAATATGGAACACTCTGCAGTGGCCACAGGACTGAAAAAGGTCAGTTTTCATTCAAATCCCAAAAAAGGCAATGCCAAAGAATGCTCAAACTATAGCACAATTGCACTCGTCTAACACACTGGTAAATTAATGCTTAAAATTCTCCAAGCCAGGCTTCAGCAATACGTGAACTGTGAAATTCCAGATGTTCAAGCTGGTTTTAGAAAAAGCAGAGGAACCAGAGATCAAATTGCCAACATCCAATGGATCATCGAAAAAGCAAGAGAGTACCAGAAAAACATATATTTCTGCTTTATTGACTATGCCAAAGCCTTTGACTGTGTGGATCACAATAAACTGTGGAAAATTCTTCAAGAGATGGGAATACCAGACCACCTGACCAGCCGCTTGAGAAACCTGTATGCAGGTCAGGAAGCAACAGTCAGAACTGGACATGGAACAACAGACTGGTTCCAAATAGGAAAAGGAGTACGTCAAGGCTGTATATTGTCACCCTGCTTATTTAACTTATATGCAGAGTACATCATGAGAAACGCTGGGCTGGAAGAAACACAAGCTGGAATCAAGATTGCTGGTAGAAATATCAATAACCTCAGATTTGCAGATGACACCACCCTTATGGCAGAAAGTGAAGAAGAACTAAAGAGCCTCTTGATGAAAGTGAAAGAGGAGAGTGAAAAAGTTGGCTTAAAGCTCAACATTCAGAAAACTAAGATCATGGCATCCAGTCCCATCAATTCATGGGAAATAGATGGGGAAACAGTGGAAACAGTGTCAGACTTTTTTTCTGGGTTCCAAAATCACTGCAAATGGTGACTGCAGCCATGAAATTAAAAGATGCTTACTCCTTAGAAGGAAAGTTATGACCAACCTAGACAGCATATTAAAAAGCAGAGACATTACTTTGCCAACAAAGGTCTGTCTAGTCAAAGCTATGGTTTTTCCAGTGGTCATGTATGGATGTGAGATTTGGACTATAAAGAAAGCTGAGCACCAAAGAATTGATGCTTTTGAACTGTAGTGTTGGAGAAGACTCTTGTGATTCCCTTGGACTGCAAGGAGATCCAACCAGTCCATCCTAAAAGAGATCAGTCCTGGGTGTTCATTGGAAGGACTGATGTTGAAGCTGAAACTCCAATACTTTGGCCACCTCATGCAAAGAGCGGACTCATTGGAAAAGACCCTAATGCTGGGAAGGATTGGGGGCAGGAGGAGAAGGGGACGGCAGAGGATGAGATGGTTGGATGGCATCACCGACTCAATGGACATGAGTTTGGGTAAACTCCGGGAGTTGGTGATGGACAGGGAGGCCTGGCGTGCTGCATTTCATGGGGTCGCAAAGAGTCAGACACGATTGAGCGACTGAACTGAACTGAAAGACTTATCCTTTTATCTTAATCTTGAATTAGCACCATCTTTTTTGGGAGAGAGGGCAGTTTGAGCCACAGCTCTGCCATTAGTAATCATGTGTTCTTTTTAACCAATTTTAAAACTTGAAGTATAGTTGATTTACAATGTTGTGTTAGTTTCAAGTGTACAGCAAAGTGATTCAGTTATACATACTAATATATAGATATTCTTTTAAATGATATCATATGATACTTATCTGATTTACTTCATTTAATATGGAAATCTCTAGAATTATTACCATCTTACACTACACACTGGTCACCAATTAATAATCTTGAAAACCAAATTAAATCCCACACATTTTTTGTCACGCCAATATTTTATTTTAGTCTCATCACCTCAATTACGACAGGTGCATAAACTGTATGTGGTAGACAGAAATACTGGTCCCAGTTGTTCACTCCTCCCTGAAAACATGCCCTTTGACGTGACTTTATACTTCCAGTTAACCTCCTTGCCATAGATTTTGGGTTGGACCAAGTGAGTTGCTTTAGCCAATGGGATGTTAACGTATGATGCAAGCAGGGCTCTGAGTTGTGCTTGGCAGTTAGGATTATCCTCTGTCACCTCTGTCATGGCCATAGGAAGAGTTATGTCCCAGCCAGCCCGCCAAGGAGGACGTGACACTTGGAGGAGATCCAAACCACATAAACAGCGTTAGAGCCACTCCATCACTCCTTAGAGCAGAGCCATCTCAGCCAACCCACGCTCATGAGAACGAATGAATGCTTTTTTCAAGTCACTGAGTTTGGGTATGATTTGTTACACAGCATTATACAGCAAAAAGTAAGTGAATTTCAAAAGCAATTAACATAAATAGTTTCTTCAGTATCTAAAAACTTTGGGCTAAAAGAGAAAAAATACAAAATATATACCAAATGGAAGTTTTATATAAAGAATTCTCTTTCACTATGAAGGAAAAAGTCTAAAATTAGAGATAATTAGAAATAATTCCAAATGTGTAACTTTCTAAGACTGGTTATATTAAATGAGATTTTTTAAAAATGCATACTTAATACAGACACTGAAAATGCATTTGATAGAAGTCTTCATCTGTTTCAGATTAATGTCTTAAAGAGCTGAGTATAAAACTATATTTTCTTCTCTTAATTATTTAAAGGTAAAAGAGTAAAATAAAAAGCATTTATATTAAAAATCAGGAACAAAACAAGGATGCTTACCATTACCATTTTTATTAAACACCATTCTAAAATAAATCCTAGTCTAACCAAAAACACTGAATTAGAAATAAGGGGTATTAACTGAAGGAAAAGAAGATATAAAAGTAGTATTACTGCTGTAAGAATTAAAACAATGTATGACTTTAGAACAAAAACCACACGCCAATGGAGAAGAAATACTGCAGACACAGACTCTTGGCTACATAAAGTAATGTAAGATGATATAAGGGCCACTAGCCAATGCAAAAGAAATTGGATTATTCAATCGTGTAAAGAAACCACAATGAGGTACCATTACACACCAGTCAGAATGGCTGCTATCCAAAAGTCTACAAGCAATAAATGCTGGAGAGGGTGTGGAGAAAAGGGAACCCTCTTACACTGTTGGTGGGAATGCAAACTAGTACAGCCACTATGGAGAACAGTGTGGAGATTCCTTAAAAAACTGGGAATAGAACTGCCATATGACCCAGCAATCCCACTGCTAGGCATACACACCGAGGAAACCAGAATTGAAAGAGAGGCGTGTACCCCAATGTTCATCGCAGCACTGTTTACAATAGCCAGGACATGGAAGCAACCTAGATGTCCATCAGCAGACGAATGGATAAGGAAGCTGTGGTACGTATACACAATGCAATATTACTCAGCCATTAAAAAAAATACATTTGAATCGGTTCTATCGAGATGGATGAAACTGGAGCCCATTATACAGAGTGAAGTGAGCCAGAAAGAAAAGCACCAATACAGTATACTAATGCATGTATATGGAATTTGAAAGATGGTAATGGTAACCCTATATGTGAGACAGAATAAGAGACACAGATGCATAGAACAGTCCTGTGGACTCTGAGGGAGAAGGTGAGGGTTGGACGTTCTGGGACAATAACATTGAAACATGTATATTGTCATATGTGAAGCGGAACACCATTCCATGTTCTATGCATGGGACGGATGCTCAGGGATGGAGCGTTGGGATGACCCAGAGGGATGGGAAGGGGAGGGAGGTGGGAGGAGGGTTCGGGAGGGGGAGCACATGTGAACCCATGGCTGATTCATGTCAATGTATGGCAAAACTACTACAATACTGTAAAGTAATTAGCCCCCAACTAAAATAAAACAAAAAAAATAAATAAAAAAAATAAAATAAATAAAATAAAATAAAATAAAATAAATAAATAAAATAAAATAAAAATAAAAATAAAAAAAAGAAACCGACCATCTACTTTGAAAGAAAAAAATTTCTTAGAGCTGCATGTTACATTCTACACAAAAATTCCAAAGTTGGCTATTTATCATATAAGTGCTCAGTCATGTCCAACTCTTTGTGGCCCCATGGACTGCAGCCCACAGGCTCCTCTGCCCATCGAATTCTCCAGGCAAGAACACTGGAGTGGGGCACCATTTCCTACTCCAGGGGATCTTCCTGACCCAGGGATCAAACTGGCATCTCTTGCATCTCCTGCACTGGTAGGTGGATTCTTTACCACTAGCACCACCTGGAAAGCCCTACTTAGCATATCCTTGAGTCAATAATAATGTTCTAAACGTAAATGCAGTTAAAAAAAAAAAACCCTACAAACATAAATATTGGTACATTTAAATATGTAAAAATGTGAAACTTTTGCATATCAAGAACTCTAAAATTATATGTCCAACAAAACTAGAAAAACACCGGTAATAATATGAAAAAGCTTGATAACATTAATAGGTAAATGCTGCTACAAGTAAAAGGAAAAACAGACATCCTCATAGATATACTATAGAAAAATAAGCAAAAAACATGAATAGAAAATTCAGAGAAGAAGCAATGGCTAGTAGACATTTCTTTTTAATGTTCAATCTCATCAGTAATCAGAAAATGAAATTAAAGCAAGATTGTTATTTGCCAATAAAATTATCAAACTGTTGGAATGACACAGAACTCAAGTGTATCACCGGTGAGACTGAACTGGCACAATCTCACTGTAAAATAATTAGTAATATGCATCAACAGCCTTAATAAATGTACTTATGTTCTCTGACCTAGTAATTCTAATTTGAAGGAATCTGTCCTCACAACATAGTTTTGAAATACAAGTCGAGTTTTATGCACAAAAATGTTAACTATGTCATTATTTATAATGGCAAAAGACTGAAAATAACCTAAACGTATAATCATAATGGATTAAGTTGATAATTATAATTCTATATGATGAAATTATATTTACTGCAAATTCTTAATAGCAATGAAAAAGGATTTTGAAAACCAGAGAATACAAAATGTGCATATGGTATCATCTCTAACATGTTTAAGATACTTAATAGGGAAGACTGAGATAAACACACTATCATATTAAGTGATTATTGTTAGAAACTATCATATGATTTAGTTCTTATATTTTCAGTATCTTTCTAAAAAATCTATGTTGAGTGTATTTTTCAAATGAATTAAATGTTTCAAAAGTATATATTTCATTAAATAAAAGTGGACTTCTGAGAGTACAGTATTAATCAATTTAGATCTGAAACAAGACCTAGAAATAAAATCAACCCTGAGGACCCGAAGAAGATTTAAATTTATACTCAAAAGAAGGCCACAATGTGTCTAAATTGTTAAATGGCCACATTGAAAAGACCATTCATGCACAGATTTTCTCAGGTACACGAGGAGAACTTGGTTTTTCACAGCCTTGAAAGCTGTTACTCTACAAAAACCTCTTTACATCTATCATTCTTGAACTTTTATAACTTGTAAAGATTCCCAAGTTTTCCATTTCTACTATAGATATTCTTGACACAGATATGCTTATTTATTTTATGTACAATCCTAGTCAAACTTCTAACCCTTGTAATTTATCATTAGAGCAGGAAAATGGTTTCTAGGGTCTAAAGACAGAGACTGTTGAAAATTTTGTCTGAAATTCCTGTTACCTAAAAGAAGAGATTAATTCCTAAAAGAAGAGAAGTCTCACCACCACTAATCAGGCAATGTCAAACTTCCATGTCTTTCTGGTGGTTTCCCTCCAGATGAATAGGGTATTAGGCCTTATGTTCACACCTTGACTCGAATGCAGTTAAGATCAGAAACTGCAGGCAACTCATACAATTAGCAGCCTGATCCGCACTAAACTTGGGAGGCAGACTAGGATTTTTCATACTGTCCAAGCCAGTACATATAGAATCCTGTTGACCAGAAATAGTTATAGCATCACTACTCAAATCGATAAACCAAAAAATTCATTTTGAAGTCAGTCCGTCAAGCGAATTAAAGAAAATTAAGCAGGTTTATCTGCTCACATCCATAATATGCTAATATGCCCCATGAATCGTGAAGTGGAAGACACAGCAGACAGTATTTCCCGCTGACTTGGTCTAACACCCCACTCTCGTGGCACATGCAGAGCCAACAATTTCCTGGACCAAGTAGTCAAGTTTGGGAACTGCGAAGTCAAGTATGCACGTACACCATGGTCAAACACAGGGGATAATGTCTTGGGAAAAAAAGCAGAAGTTAGAAACAACTGGATTGCATATTGCAATTCCATTTCCCATTTATACACATTTTCTGATTAACACCAACTGGAAATGGACTTCACTTTACAGTCATCTTTTTACTACTATAACTATTATAATGAAGAATGAATGTTATAAACGAATATAGTTGTAAATGGAATGTTTCCTTTAATTTACTTCCTTGGTATATTAATGACAAGCCACAGTGAAGGAAGAGCTAGAAATGAGAAACTAAGAGGTCAAAGCCGTAAACACAGCTCATAAACCTTTCTCGTACTGACCCAAGGGAGGCCTAAACAAGACCTGTGCAAGACAGGAGTGTAAAAGTTCCTGGGACCCGCAGTGATTATAACAAAGTTGCAGCCACCCAGAAACCTCAGCTAATGAGGCCGGCTGGGAGCCTAGGATCTGGTTGTCCTCTCATGGAAGAGACGGTTCACTGTTCCCCAATAATCATATTCCTTCCCATCTTTTGGTGAAATAACCATAGTCACTGACACATATATAATGCTCCCTTTGTGCCAGGCACTGTCCTGAATGATTCCTATGTATTAATTAACTTAATGGAATCCTCCCGGTAACTCCATGCTTTGAGTTAATTGAAGCACAGTAGGTGCTTCACTTTGGAGAAGGAAATGGCAATCCACTCCAGTATTCTTGCCTGGTGAATTCCATGAACAGAGGAGCCTGGCGGGCTTTAGTCCATGGGGTTGCAAAGAGTCGGACATGACTGAGTGACTCAATTTCACTTTTCAGGAGCTTCACTTACCTCCACTTAAAAAACAAGAAAACAGGCACAGAGAGGTGAAGCAACTTCCCCAAAGTCTCACACCCATTCAGTGGCAGAGACTGGACTCTAACCAGTCCATCTGAGGGAAACCGCCTGTTTCCCCTGCAGGTAAGTGTGGTCATGTGACTGTCTGGGACACAGGAATAGGACCATAAATGATATAGGCAACTTCTGGCTCCTCTCCTTAAGCTTGAGAGCACTTCTCCTGACTTTTCTCTTCCCTCAGGTCTGGAATACAGATGACAGACAGGACCCCTTTTACTCTGTGAGACCAGCTCCCTGAGAGTAATCACATGAATGGAGATGGGTTTTCAAAGGACCCTGTGGACTGTAGCAAGGATGGGCTGCTCCATGTTAGGCTTTTTCGTGAGAGTGGGAACATCTACTACAATTCAGCTCTATTATTTAGGTGTATTTTGGGAGTATCTTCATTAAGAGAAACTTAACCTCATTTTCGTTTTAGCTCAGTCCCTTGGACTGCAAGGAGATCAAACCAGTCCATCCTAAAGGAAATCAGTCGTGAATATTCATTAGAAGGACTGATGCTGATGCTGCAACTCCAATACTTTGGCCACCTGATGTGAAGAACTGATTCATTGGAAAAGACCCTGATGCTGGGAAAGATTGAAGGTGAGAAGAGAAGGGGACGACAGAAGATGAGATGGTTGGATGGCATCACCGGCTCGATGGACATGAGTTTGAGTTAAGTTTGGGAGTTGGTGATGGACAGGGTAGTCTGGTGTGCTGCAGTCCATGGGGTCACAGAGTCAGACACGACTGAGCAACTGAACTGAACTGAGGGTTGAAGAAACCTTGGTCTAGCCTTCCCACTGCCACCAATAGCCAACTCCTCTGTGTCTGAGACAGACTACCAACCAGCCGCCACTCCTGGGACACAGCCATGGGGCAGCCAGCTTGTGCTGGGGCCCATACTAGTCTTCTCTATGTTACATTACATTTTGTTTCTTTATCAAGTTCTCCATGTCAGGTCTTCTCAAGCAACACAGCTAAACCTGTCCCTTTTCTACCAGCTAGGCTTTCAAACATTTATAATTGCAGAAAAAAAAGATTCTAAGGTATTTTCCAAGTATTATAAACAGTTCAAAATACATGTAAACAGATATTTAAACACTTATTTATGTAAAGTATCTACTCCCAAAATTCATTAATAAATAAATATTGCACCACTAAGTACTATCACATATCTACAGGCTAACCTGAAAAAATTATTTTGTGACTACTCAAAGTATTTACCAAAATGGTAAAAGAAGAGGAAAAAAAAAAAAACTAAACCTAAGAGAAACAGATAATGGAATCAATGACAAGGTTATATTGGATCAATCAACACGCATGGCATTTATTAAAATACATCTTGATTCTTAATCTCTGTTCAAATGAGTTTCTTTTCTTTGGCTACCTGTGGAGAAATGGTTTCCCTCAAGTTGGCATTTTGGCAGTCAACAATGAATCTTAATGTTAACCACCAGACACACTTGACAGTTACACAGTGCTTTTTTTGCCAGGGACATAATCCCTATTATAATTCCTTCTCAAACTGTTTTGCTTTTGAGGAGATCAAAGCACTTCACCTTATTTATTCTTACACCTGCCTTGAGAAGGAAAGTAACAAGCATAACTACAGAGGTCTAAGTTATTAAAATTTCTTCTCAACAATATTGGTAATGTCTATGCCATGGATTTCTAGAAAAAGCCATCAATCTTGTCCATAATGTTGCTGGGGCCAGCACAGAAAGTTATAGGAAAGCAGGAGCTGTTAAGTCTCTCCCCAACCCATCACCAAAAAAGGAAGAAGGCAGGAAAAAAATGTATGCTCTCAACATAAAGGACATTAAATCTCCCTTAAAAATAATAAAAGTAAAACACAAAATATCTGCATTATCCTCTGAAAGTTATGTGTGTGTGGGTGTGTTCAGCTGCGTCCAACTCTTTGCAACCCCAGGGAGTGTAGCCCACCAGGTTCCTCTGTCCATGAGATTCTCCAGGCAAGAATACTGGAGTAGGTTGCCCTTCCCTCTTCCAGGGGATCTTCCCGACCCAGGGATTGAGCCCATGTCTCTTGTGTCTCCTGCACTGGCAGGCGGATTCTTTACCACTAGTGCCACTTGGGAAGCAACCCCCCCACATACCACCAAAAGATATCTGCTCTTAAACCAAGAACAAAAATAATAAGGCATCCAATATTTTAAATAGAGATCTGAACACCTTACCCACACATACTGCAAAGGTATGAGAAGTGATACAATCTGGAAATGAACTAAGAATACAACTCCTGAAGATCAGGTAAAAATTAATTTAGTAGAATGACTTAAAAAGATTCTTCACAACCGTGATATAGTTTTTTAAAAATGTGAAAGGTGGGCTCCCACCTCCAAGGAAACTGGAACCACTGAAACCAAATACTTGGTGATGGGATAGATTCTCTTTCCATTTCCTTCCTCACAGCACTGTCCTCACAGACACTCATGCTCCTGCAGGCAGGCGCTATTTTATAAAGCGTAATTCCACGTGGCATAACACTGGGCAAGTTGTAGAAATAAAAAGGGATAAAGAATGAACTGCTGCATCCAGAATATATAACCAAAATAAAGCAGAACTGTGCATAAAGAGAAAGTTAAACAGGAAAAGGCGCATTGTATACAAAGCCCTCCCTTTTCAATACTTGGGGATATATATGGTTTAAAGCCTATCTAATAAGTTCACACATCTTGTCATCTAACTTTCCAACTCTTGTTTCAGTGCTATGAATTTTTTATTACAGTTCTGGCTTATATGTTTTGTTTACTTTCACAGAAGAATCCGGATATACTAAGGCTAGAAAAGAAGGCTTAAGCCCTAGTATAAAGGATCTGGGTAAAATACAAGTTTCCATTTTCTGAGCATGAGGGTGTTCATTACTGAAACGCTATAAAGAGGAGACGCTTCTCATGAAGTCCTTTCAACAGCGGTGGGTTTGGATCTAAAGATGCAGTTACTGCTCCCACCAGACCCCTCGGCTCTCACCCGCAAATCCTTCCTGAGTGCACACTTGGTACCACGCGCTGCACTAGATGCCAAGGTCACAAACGTATAAGAAAAGCATTTCCACCAGGGGGTACACAGCCCAGAGAGGGACAGAGCAGCACAGGGTGACAGTACTCTGGGACAAGATCAAATAAACAGAGAGGTCTGTGAAGAGCCCTGCAAGGCAGGAGAACCAGAGGGCTGAGTAGGGAATGGCATCTGGGAAGGTTTCAGGCAGCCTGGGCACCTACGCTAACTCGCAGAAGGCTGAAGTTATGTGTTAAGAATGGACACAAGTGGGGAAGGACAGGGTCTCCCAGATACCAGAGCAGGACCTGCAGAGGCTGGAAGCCCCAGGAGAGGGGCAGGAGGCTGCAGGCGGTGCACTTAGGCTGGAGGCAGCCTAGGAGGGCAGGCCACCCATGTGAAGGTCTCTACCCCACACAGAGTTTACACTTTATACTGTAGTCAATCACACACGCACACACACGTTTTTACACAAATCCTAACAGGGTCACACAAATTGCTTTCTACTGATAACAGACCTCTCCAGTAGATCAGTGAAGGGTGAATTGGAACAGGGGAGAAGATGAAAAAAAGAATCAGGAGGTAACAGACATGGCGGGGACGGGAAAGAGGAGGCAGGTGGGATGTAAGAAGAAAATGTTTTAAAACACCATGATGTGAGAGGTGAAAGAAGGATCTAGGCTGACTTCCAGGTAAGGTTTGCATAGCTCACAGTGCCAATTACACAAGGGCTTCAGGAAAGGAGGCAGACTGAAGAGGCAGTGATCTAGATGCTGGACTTCACATCATGACCAAAACGTATGACACCATCTGTACTTACCACCTGATGCTCTTAACACTTTAAACCTCAACCAGTCTGTCCCTGGGCTAGTTACAAACAGAATATTCAGTCTTGTACCAAATCTGATTCAGAGACAATGCCACACTAATGACGCTGTGGCCAACATACCATATCAGTTCAGTTCAGTCGCTCAGTCGTGTCCAACTCTTTGCGACCCCATGAATCGCGGCACGCCAGGCCTCCCTGTCCATCACCAACTCCCAGAGTCCACCCAAACCCATGTCCATCGAGTCAGTGATACCATCTAACCATCTCATCCTCTGTCGTCCCCTTCTCCTCCTGCCCTCAATCTTTCCCAGCATTAGGGTCTTTTCAAATGAGTCAGCTCTTCACATCAGGTGGCCAAAGTATTGGAGTTTCAGCTTCAACATCAGTCCTTCCAATGAACACCCAGGACTGATCTCCTTTAGGATGGACTGGTTGGATCTCCTTGCAGTCCAAGGGACTCGCAAGAGTCTTCTCCAACACCACAGTGCAAAAGCATCAATTCTGATATAAGGATATTCTAGCATTCCTTCTCAACACACACCCAAACCACACACTTAAAAATACTTGATCATCCTCCTACAACATTCCTGGCTTTTCCCTTACTTCCTAAAAGCTGGGCCAGAGTAGTTTATTGAAAGATAGACAGCTATGAGGGTGTTGTTTTAATCCAGTTGGAGATCGCTATTAGGGTATTTTTGCGGATTCCAGTGTCTGACAAAGAGTTCACATAAAACCAGAGTTCTTAAAGAGAAAAAGTAATTAACATCCAACAGAAAGTGGACACGGTGGGGAAGGAGTGGGAGGGCCAAACTGGGAGAGTGGGACTGACGTATATACAACGCCATGCATAAATCAGATACTAGTGGGAGGTGCTGTATAGCACAGGGAGCTCGGCTCAGTGCTCTACGATGACCTAGAAGGGTGGGATGGGGGAGAGCTATGTGCATACACATAGCTGATTCACTTTGTTGTACAGCAGAAACTAATTCAACACTGTAAAGCAATTATACTCCAATAAAAGAAAACCAGAAAGCAACACTGTCAGCATGCCATCCTGTGCAATTTGGTGCTGGTGTAGGAATCCAGGACATCAAGTGGGAGTCAAAGAAGTAAACCAGCCCACGACAGTGACTGTGATCTCTTCTCCTTCCCTCTGCCCCAGATACAAAATGATGTGTTGCCAGTAAGACTATACACTCAGTAAGATGGCACACTGTCTTTAGAAAAGTTTGGTAGTTTCTTAAAAAGTTAAACAGACACTAATCATGAGACCCAGTAATTCTACAACCTGCAAAACACTAAAACATATGTCCATACAAAGACTTGCCAGCAGCAAATGACTACAACAGCATTATTCACAATGGCCAAAAACTGGAAACAGTCCAAGGGGTCTGTCCATCAACTGGTGAATGAACAAACATGATGTGGTACATCCACATAATAGGATATCATGCGGTCATCAAAAGGAAGGATGTACTGATACATGCTACAACATGGACGAAGCTCAAAAACATTATGCTGAATGAAGTAAGCCAGACACAAAAGACTACACATGGTATGATCCAATGATATCACTAGAAAAAGCAAAATTATAGGGATAGAAAGCAGATCAGTGGTTGTTTAGAGCTAAGGGTGAGAATAGGAATTCACTATATAGACTGGCAAGAGGGAACACTGTGGGCTAATGCTGCTGCTGCTGCTGCTAAGTCACGTCAGTCGTGTCCGACTCTGTGTGACCCCATAGACGGCAGCCCACCAGGCTCCTCCACCCCTGGGATTCTCCAGGCAAGAATACTGGAGTGGGTTGCCATTTCCTCCTCCAGTGCATGAAAGTGAAAAGTTAAAGTGAAAAGTGAAAGTGAAGTCGCTCAGTCGTGTCCGACTCTTCGCTCTAAAACCACACTGGGGTGATGAATGCATAAATGAATATATAAATCTACTGAACCACTGAAATACATACTGAAACAGGTAAACGGAATAGTATACAAATTATATATCAATAAAGCTGTAAAAAAGAAAAACAGACTGCTCGTCAACAGAAAAAAAAATATGAAGACTCTAAGATGAATGTTATAACACAAGCAAAATTTATCTGTCAGCATGTAAACACCAGAATTTCACAATGAGACTATGTTAGAATGCTACCATCAACTTCAAAAGTTCTCCTTTGTAGTATGTATACTCCAACAACAGCATTGAACTCCCTGTGTTATAAGGCCCTGCAACCTTCTACATGCTGTTAGTTCTCCAACTCCTCCTTCTCATCCTTCAAGCTTCCCCTGCAAACATTAACATTTTCACCTACTATCCCGATGCACCTTACGTATAACTCCAGCACAGCACTGGGTTCACGTGGGAACTATGTTTGCACATCTCTCTCCATCCTGAACAAATGTTTCTCCAGGAGGGATTCACGGACGTACTCTTGGGAGCTCCGTAATATATCAAGAAGCATATTTTCTGTCTTCTTTTTCAGCGGCCCAGTTTGTTCTGCATTTAGAATCGAGGTGGTGCAAACTATTCCCATTTTCATCATCTAGCTCTAACAAGAAACCAACGGAGGCAGACCTACTATGCAGACGAAGCATCTGGGTCAAGAGAAGGCCCAGTGAAATTACACTGCACTGAACAAGAACAAAGACTTCAGTTCCCAAAGGGAAGTGATGGTGAGTAATAGAAGCATTAAAACTTCAACCCTTATGAGTCAATGCAAAATTTCATATCAAAAATGTTTGATACAAACATTTTTGCTTTTGATTTAGCAAAACAACATCATCTGTCACATTAATTTCAGCTAATTTGGATTTACATGACTTGAAAATTGGCTTTGGTTTCTAGTGGTAAAAGAGATGTAAGCATAATGTGTTTATTCCTAGTAACGTGGTTGTACATACCTAAGTAACATCATTACAAAAGTAATGTAAGTCAACATTGAGGATGCAAGATACGTTTTTCCCTTTGAAATAGAACTATATATTACTGAAGTCAGAAACAGTACACTAAAATATATATACATTAATAGCAGAGTCCACATCTTTTCCTTTCTGTAGCCCAAATGCACAGCATAGGAGAAATACTCATAAAATATGGTTCAATAAATGACAGTCTACATTATGCTACTACTCCTAAACAGCAAAAATGTGAATTGCTACTGTCTGGTAATGCCCTCAACTAATCTCTTCTGAAGCTTTAAACCACAGAAGTTATTCTTTTCTCAAAGACAGAAAACTGAGCAGTGGTAGGAGTGGGGGTAGGAGTGGGAGGAAGAGGGAGGGACAGGATGGACTTCTGCCCTTTAGTGAACTATTCCACTATTAACCCAATGCAGAGAATACCTATAAAACATATCCCTGGAAACCAGGATTTATTAACCTAACACCCATCTTTTAGTCTCTTTTTAATCCCCTTCCAAACTGCGTCCTCGATTTCACTCCTCTCTCTTGAACACTGGGAAAGGAGAAAGTTGGCAGAAAAGAAATATTAGGATGGGTGTTCTTACTCATTTTGCTCATTCAACACTCAGTCACTGTGCAGGGCACCAGACCCAGTCTTAGGGATACAGGGCAAAAATTAATAGGGGTCCAGTGAAGAAGACAGACAATAAACAAGATTACAAACAGCAGGGGTAATTGGAGATTATGACAAATGTCATTCTATATTCACCATTGTGTCTATAAATTTTACACAGAAAACAAAGTGCTTAAAAACCAAGCTGCACTACTATATCTGCTTCTCATAGAGTTATGGGTTAGCAATTCTGTCACCACTTCATTCACATGCAAGGTGTCACGGTCAGTATCATAAGCCAATGTGGATAGACTACAGCTTCCACCTATTCAATAAAACACTAACCTAGGGGTTGCCGTGAAGGTATCTTGTAAATGTGATTAAAGTCCATAACCAGGTGATTATGGTTATCCCAGATAATCTGCATGGGACTGATTCAATGAGTTGAAAGGCCTTAACAGCAAAGCTAAGGCTTCCTTAGAAATCCTACCTGTGACATAAAGAACAGAATTTTGGACTCGGTGGGAGAAGGAGAGGGTGGAATGATTTGAGAAAATAGCATTGAAACATATACATTATCATATGTAAAACAGATGACCAGTGCAAGTTCAATGCATGAGGCAGGGCACGCAAGATGGTACTCAGTGACAACACAGAGGGATAGGGTGGGGAGGGAGTTGGGAGCAGGGTTCAGGATGGGAGGGACACATGTATACCTATGGCCAATTCATGGTGATGTATGGCAAAAACCATCACAATATTGTAAAGTAATTATCCTCCAATTAAAATTAATTAATTAAATAAAATCCTGCATGTGGACGCAGCTTCAGCTCACACCCAAGAGTACCCGTCTGATGGCCTTTCTGAGTACCTTTCTGATGGCCTGCTCTATGATTTCAGCCTTGCCAAGCCAGCCCACACAACCACATAAGACAATTCCTTGCAATAAATCTTTTAATATATCTTCTAATAGTTCTTTTTCTCTAGCTGAAACCTCAATGATACAATAGGATTGAACCAAAAGCTAAATACACTATAGATCATGAGAATCAGGTTTCTCCTTGCCTAAGAAATAAATTAGAAATAAGTGAGAAGGCTAGAATGAAATATGTGATGTTGGACTGGAATGAGACAGATCAGTATAGACCAATGGCTCTTAATAAATATATTTTTACAGATACAAAGTTACAGAAAAATTATAGATGTACGTGGAAGCACAGGTTTGTGTATACACACACACACACACACACACACATATATATATATATATATACACATATATATACAGGCTTTCCAAGTAGTGCTATTGGTAAAGAAACCCTCTACCAACGCAGGAGATCCAAGTTCGATCCCTGGGTCAGGAAGATCCCCTGGAGGGGGGCATGGCAACCCACTCCAGTATTCTTGCCTGGAGAATCCCATGGACAGAGGAGCCTGGTGGGCTACAGTCCATAGGGTTGCAAGGAGTCAGACATGTGACGTAACACATACATAAACGTATATATGTGTGTGTGTGTGTGTGTTTTCCTAGCTCTGTCCACTGAAAGAGCAAAGAACCAATAATACCCCAGTAGCAATGAGCTCATTTAACACTATGACTTTGGTTTCGAAATATCATTCTCCAAGAAAAGGAACCAAGCCTCCTTGGAAAAATGGTTGATTCCAGGGCTGGGGCAGGAAAAATACAAGATAAGCCTGAAACATCTTGTGGTGCCCGAAAACAAAGAAGCATTTGACAAAGGTTGGGGTATATGACAGAAGGACAAGGAAGACAACCTGAAGGAGCGCCCAGTGGATAAGGAACAACTGGAGCAATAAAATGAACAGTAATACTTTTAGAGATAACCCATAAAATACAATACCCATAACTTCATCTTGATATGAATAATAAATACATAAAAGAAGGGACAACTCTTCTTCACAGAAGAATTCCGATTAATAAATGTAAGCAGAATGAAGAAAACACAAAATCACCACCAGGCAGACATCACAGTGCCAGTTGCTACAGGCAAGACGGATGCGGGATGTTTACAGAAAACACGAAAATTAGTTTCAAAGTGTCTCTCCCCCAAGATACTGATACAAAGGAAAAACAGTATCAGTACAGAGGAAAAATTATGCAGCTATCACTTTAGGCAAATGCTCAAGGTAAGACATTTCACCTTCACATACTCCTGACAGGCCATCCTGAGTAGAGCATGTTACTTCTTGACAAAACTTCATAGCCTCCATCTACTCATCTACCAACCCACATTGAGAGACAATCTACAAACAGCTGACCAGTACTCATCAGAAGAGTCATGGTCATGAAACACTGACGAACTGTCACAGATTGGAGGAGACTAAGGAGATAGGACAGCGAATGCAATGTCAGATCCTGGACTGGGTCCCAGAATGGAAAACAGGCAGCAAGGCACCATCTAGTGAAATGCACGTCCGTAACGCTGGTAGCTTAGGTTCTAGTACTGTACCAGTGTTAATTTCCTGATTTTAATTATTGCTCCATGGTTATAGAAGTTTATAAACATTAGAGGAAGTGGGGCAAAGAGTATTCATGAACTCTGTATTTTTGTGATTTTTATGTAAGATTAAAATTATTCAAAAGAAAAAGAAAAAAAAGTAGTACAGGTTTAAAAAAGAGAAATAAATCCAGCCTAAATTTTTTTTTTAAGTTTTAAATATAGTGCAGTAGTCTGGATCTTTTTAATTTAAAATAGAAAGACTATACACTCCTATTTTTTACTAAAAATATTAATCTTTAGTGCCTTTAAAAAAAAGTATGCCATTGTAATCTCACGTTCTTCATTTAAAATGAAAAGAAACTACTAATATGGGGAAAAAAACCCACAGAATTTTGTAAAGGACAAATGTGTATATATAATTGTGTATATTCATTCATTCACTCATTGCATCATAAATTTCTAAGCCCCCACAATATTGCAGGCACTTGCCAGCCCTAGGGATGCTACGGTGACATGGCCCTCGTGCTTCGCCAGAGGTCACATTCCACTGTGAGAGACAGACCAAACCCAAATAAACAAATATAAAATACAAAATAGGAAGTGGTCCATAAAGATGGTCTATAAAGGACACAAATGCTGTGACAGAGACTGAGGGGGAGGAAAGGAGAACACAGAAGCGTGAGCCAGACAGCCAGGGCCTTGGGAGCCAGAGAAGTGTAGGCAGACCCAGGACAGGATCCGATTCTAGTTGGTTCTGCACGTGCCGAGTGTGCCAGGCAGAGGAGCAGGTGGGACCTGGGGATGGCCAGGGGACACGGCAGCAGCTGTCTCCTCCACGTGCTGGGACCTGTGAGCACTTGATTTCCCCCTTCATATGTTTCTGTATTTTCCGTATCTTCAATGACAAACATGTGACAGCTTCCTTAAGAAAAGGCAATTATTTGTTAAAGAGAAAAAGAAATGAGAAGCCATGTCAATTCGCCACTGCTGGGACTGCAGATTTCTAGTGACCTTGAGATTTCCTCTAGTAACCCTTTCTTCCAAGAATAGCGTTCAGGGAAATGACAGAACAGGAAATGATTTCCTTTTCGCATTTGGGATGGAACGGCTCTAAATGAAACAGACTCCAGGAGTTAGTGGAAAAGCTTCTAAGCACCAAGTCCCTAGTTCTGACACTTGGCTGTGAGCACGGGAGGACAGTCACTGGTCAGTGGAGCGGATTCCGAGTGTGAGCCCCACAAGGTCTCAGCTCAGTGGGGACACAAAGACCCATCAGAGGTTATCACATTCAAGATGTGGCATGTCCCAATTTTATACCACAGGCTTTCAAATGTATAATATATTTATTATTTACTTCAAGAAAACTTGAGTTTAAGAGGATGAACAAACATGTAAAAGGCTAAACACAGACCACTGTCAGTATGTGAAATTCTGCTCAAGGGCTCACAGCCACGTTTTATTTCAAAGGTCACTAAAGAGGGATGGGCGGGTTCAAGTCGCAGTAAATTAGAGATCATTGTTCATGAAAGAACTCTCTAGAACTGGAAAAGATCAGAACACGCTGATACCGCACTGAATGGCTGCAAACAATACATGGCTCATTTGTTTAAGCCCATGCCTTTATACAATGCTACAAGGCACTTTCCTTGTAATAAAATACCTCAAATCCATGAATATGGCCCATGAAACAAATCACCTCCTAAGAGCTGGGAGACAAATTCCACCTCAGAAAAATCTTAGCAGACAAAAGAGGAGTAGGTGTGTGTTTGCCAGCTCGTCCTCCACAGAAGCTCCCGAGGCAAGGGTCCTGAAGATTCATGCGAGATTCTGGTCTAACAACATTTATGCTGCATTTAATTTTCCAGATCTAGACACATAGGACACATAATAACACCCGAAGAGTGTTAAACATTTTAGTTTTTGAATCGTATCACTTTGTCTTAAATTGGCTAAAACAAGTTACACTTTTATACAAACGATGGATGGTAACTAAACTCACTGTAGTAATCATTTTGCAAGGAATATAAGTCAAGGGACTATGCTATACACCTTAAGCATACACAGTGCTGTACGCCAACTCTATCTCAAAACTAAAAGAAAACAAAATAAATAAAAAACAAATTATACTTTATCTCATCCATGGGAACCCCAGGTTTACAAGGAAACAATTCAGAACTAGGCACCGGCCATCAGAGCCTGACGGTCCAAGCTTTGCCGCCAGCCTCTTGGGTTCCAACCAACCAGACAAGACTACTGTTCTTTTATTACTGAATGAACACTCTCTTTGGGTGACAGGACAACTAGACAAACTACAAGAGTAATGAGGATAGAAATAAACACTCAGCTGCTGTGTCAACTTCCACAAGCTCTGGCCAGCAATCTTCCAAGCTCCCTACATCTACACATTCTACTGGCCTTCCTCCTTCGCCCACGGAAAAACCAGCATCTCCTGAAAAGTCAGCCCCTAGCTTGTCCAAAGACCCTATCAGCTCTAGCATGTGCATCATCAATTTTTCCCTGTCTTATGGTTGAACAAAAATTTCAAACTGAAAACACTGAGTCCTCGGCATAAAGTTAAAAACTAAAAGTAATTTTAAGCCTTCAACATTCTCTTTTCCTGCTCATTCCATGGGGAGGGCTTGACAAAGACCCTCCTAAAGAGGGCTGGCTTCTCCTTTGTCCTTGGCACCCAGGAGTGTGAAGTGGGCCTTAGGAAGCATCACTACAAACAAAGCTAGTAAAGGTGATGGAATTCCAGATGAGCTATTTCAAATCCTAAAAGATGATGCTGTTAAAGTGCTGCACTCAATATGCCAGTAAATCTGGAAAACTCAGCAGTGGCCACAGGACTGGAAAAGGTCAGTTTTCATTTCAGTATCAAAGAAGGGCAAAGCCAAAGAATGTTCAAACTACCACACAATTGTGTACTCATTTCACATGCTAGCAAGGTAATGCTCAAAATCCTTCAAGTTAAGCTTTTTGAAGTACGTGAACCGAGAACTTCCAGATGTACAAGCTGGCTTTAGAAAAGGCAGAGGAACCAGAGATCAAATTTCCAACATTCGTTGGAACATAGAAAAAGAAAGAGAGTTCCAGGAAAAAACATCTACTTCTGCTTCACTGACTATGCTAAAAGTCTTTTACTGTGTGGATCACAACAAACTGTGGAAAATTCTTAAAGAGAGGGAAATATCAGATCACCTGGCCTGCCACCTGAGAAATCTGTATGCAGGTCAAGAAGCAACAGTTAGAACTGGACATGGAACAACAGACTGGTTCCAAATAGGAAAGGAGTATGTCAAGGTTGTATATTGTCACCCTGCTTATTTAACTTATATGCAGAGTACATTATGCGAATTGCTGGGTTGGATGAATCCCAAGATGGAATCAAGATTGCTGGGAGAAATATCAACAATTTCAGATATGCAGATGATACCACCCTTATGGCAGAAAGCAAAGAGGAACTAAAGAGCATTTTGATGAAGGTGAAAGAGAGTGAAAAAGCTGGCTTAAAACTCAACATTCAAAAAACTAAGATCATGGCATCACTAAGATCATGAAGTCCCATCAGTTCAGTTCAGTTCAATCGCTCAGTCATATCCAAATCTTTGCGACCCCATGAACCACAGCACGCCAGGCCTCCCTGTCCATCACCAACTCCCGCAGTTTACCAAAACTCACGTCCATTGAGTCAGTGATGCCATCCAATCATCTCCTCTGTCATCCCCTTCTCCTCCTGCCCTCAATCTTTCCCAGCATTAGGGTCTTTTCAAATGAGTCAGTTCTTCGCATCAGGTGGCCAAAGTATTGGAGTTTCAGCTTCAACATCAGTCCTTCCAATGAACACTCAGGACTGATCTCCTTTAGGATGGACTGGTTGGATCTCCTTGTAGTCCAAGCGGCTCTTAAGAGTCTTCTCCAACACCACAGTTCAAAAGCATCAATTCTTTGGTGCTCAGCTTTCTTTATAGTCCAACTCTCACATCCATACATGACCACTGGAAAAACCATAGCCTTGACTAGACAGACCTTTGTTGGCAATCACTTCATGCAAATAGATAGGGGAAAAAATGAAAACAATGACAGACTTTATTTTCTTGGAATCCAAAATCACTGCGGACAGTGACTGCAGCCATGAAACTAAAAGGTGCTTGCCCCTTGGAAGAAAAGCTATGACAAACCTAGGCAGCATATTAAAAAGCAGAGATATCACTTTGCTGACAAAGGTCCATACAGCCAAAACCATTCTGGTTTTTCCAGTAGTCATGTATAGATGTGAGAGTTGGACTATGAAGGTTGAGCACCAAAGAACTGATGCTTTTGAACTGTTGTGCTGGAGAAGATGCTTGAGAGTCCCTTGGACTGCAAGATCAAACCAGTCAATCCTAAAGGAAATCAACCCTGAATATTCATTGGAAGGACTGACGCTGAAGATCCAATACTTTGGTCACCTGATGCGAAGAGCGGACTCATTGGAAAAGACCCTGATGCTGGGAAAGATTGAAGGCAGGAGGAGAAGGGGACAACAGAGGATGAGATGGTTGGATGGCATCATTGACTCAACGGACATGAATTTGACCAGACTCCGGGAAATGGTGAAGGACAGGGAAGCCTGGTGTCCTGCAGTTCATGGGGTCACAAAGAGTCAGACACGACTTGGTGACTGAACCACAACAAAGAAAGTTGGGATCTTGCTGAGGGCTGTGTGGCCTCTGCACATAACCCTTTAAAGTAGCAGCCTTTACCCAGAAACTTTCAAAAGTAACTTCTTCCCAAAGGAGTCATTTTTAAAGATTCCCTAAAATTAATGTCCTTTTCTTTTTAGCTGTCACCGTAAAAGTAAAATACAAATTAAGGATCCATTACTGTTGTATTGACTCTGGCTTTTGCTACTTTAAAAAAGTTCAATTAATTTGCACCTAACAAGAATATATTCAAATGATTCATTTTAAGCAACCACTAGTACCATTTTAAATCATTTAAAATAGGTACCCAGAATTGGAAAGAGTCTGTTTGTTTGTATTTGGGGGGAAGAGGTTGTTATTACCTATTCTTTACAAATCCTAAAGATACTAATGGGAAAGATGCATCAGTTCTGTAAAATTACAAACTTTTCAGATATAAGTACAATCAACTTAGATCTGTAGGTGGAAGAGGCACCTGCTCTGAACAACACGCTTGACGCATGACTCAGTCATACCCAACAGGGCTGCATCTTTGTTTCACAGATGTGCACTCAGATGTCAACAAGGAAGAAACGAGAGCAGCGGGGAGGAAGAAAGATTCTTTTTCAGACAATTACTCATTTCTGATGAAAGCAAATTTAAGCAACAGTGACCTCATCAATAACAAGCTTCAAATACTAAAATCCCACCTCTCCTTTTTCATAGGGAAGCTGGTGGGCACCACCCTCTCCAAAGACTGGAGCCTGATTTACCAACTAGAAAGCTGGCTAACCAAATGGGAGGCGTGTGTGATGTGATTATTGTCAGGGCTTCTCCTGGCCCCAGCTTTTCTGTTTTTCATCTGTGCTAGGGGAGTCTCCCTGGTTACCAAATTATATTTTTAGAAACTTAAAAAAAAAAAAACCTTGCAACATGGAAGAACCCCACAACCAGGCAAGCAGAAACCCAAAAGCAGGCGTAAGTGAAAAAGGCCCTTGGGCACTTGACTCAAAAGTCCATCTAAGATTTAAAACACAGACCAAAATACAAAGGAACCCAAAGGAAAGGAAAGCAGGAAAGTAAACAATGGGAAGAGGAGGAACAGAGCAGGAAAAAGGAATTGGTTCAAGAAACGATAACACAGCGATAAACCAAAAACTACAGTTTACTCTGCTTAAACTCTGCTTAGTAAATAAGCAACTACATACACAAAACACAGACTACTAGTTTTCATTACAGTTTCATAACCAGTCTAAAACAATTAAATCTTGAAACCACCAAATACAGAGAAAACCCAGTATTTTTCAATCCCACTCTGTTCAACCTCACAAGCCCTGACTCTCTCTCTGCCCCTCCCCCGGTCAGCACCACATCAAGGCCAAGGATTGGATAGGTAATGCCCTGTGATGTAGGGTATCTGAGAAGCCAGGCCTGCAGTTAGGTCATTAAGGATTCTGTGGCTTATCCAATGAGTCCACCTCCACGCAGCTGTCCCTGCAACTGTGTTGCCTACATCCTGAAAATCCCTCCAGCTCCCATCAGCCAGACCAGCTTGAATCCCTTGTAACCCCCATTCTTTCCCACAGCCTCCCTACATGTTTATCAATTTTGTCAGAGGAAAGAAGAGAAAGCCAGGCTGGGAAAAGGCACCTGAGAAAACAAACACACCAACAACACAAGAGAAATAATTGTTTCAACATGAACTGAGTATTTCCATAATCATGCTATTGAGACTTCAAACAAGTTGTGTGCATGAGCACTAGACATTACTAGATCGACAAGATATTGAAAACAATTCACTCACCATATCTTTTCGTTATGCCACAAATCAAGTACAGTTGGGAATAAAATGAATACTGTTTTAACTTAATGGATCAAACCTTTACAACTTTAATACTTAGTCATTGTTCACACATCTCTGACAAGACTCCACTTTTTCTTAAATGTGCCAAATAGATCATTTTATGAGGTTTCCAAAGTCAGAGCTTTACAAATTCAAATTTGTAAATACCATATTACACAGTATTTCTGTAAAATAGTTGCCATTTCTGTCTTTTTCTGTAGACAAATAATAATTCATGAATATTTTTCAGTCTTTGAAAGAGACAAAAAAAAAAAAACCAAAAAACTCTCAGAACCACATGTACTTTGATTTGATTTAAAAGTTATAGGGAATTTCAAAGAGAAGAAAAGCTCAAATTCTGAAAGATGCTTTGCTAATTCCATGGTAGAACTAAAACTCTGAACAGAAGATGCTTTGTGTAAAATACACAGTTTGTTTGGGGTTTCAGCACTTTCTGCTAACTGCATGTACAATTTTCAAAGAACACTCCTGAACTTACTTTTTCCTACTCATGAAAAATGACTCCTCTAAACAAAAACAGCCAGTTCCTAGAGAAAGCTATTTTCTGAGCATTGTGATGCTCTAATGAGCACAGAACAAACACAGGCTGCTGGGTGAGGGGGGCAGGCCGCACCCACTGGAAGCCTTGAGAGCAGAGCTCAGGGAGCACCCTCCCCCAGCGGATACTGCCGAGGGAAGCAGGCATCCTGGGGCCCCCCAGAATCCAGAGAGGTAAGGAAGTGATAGTCGGAGAGGAACTGCAGCCCAGAGCAGATCAGCTGGCCCTCACTTCAAATTGAAATGTCTGCAATGGCGTAACATTGCTACGAGAATAATCCAATCACCCCTCTTACGGGTTTCTGAACTCTTCTGCAAAGATGAATCTGTGTTTACTTCCCTAAATCAAGCATCTTGGCAACTTAAACTCAGAACAGTTTAAGATCTTAAATCCAAACCACCAGCCTTAAATCTGATCACACTGACAACCGCGATTTTTAAACAACCGATGGTAAAGTTAAAGATCACACAGGAAGGTGAGTAGCGTCTTTTCACGCATGAACAATCCTGCTAAATACCCCGGGAAGGAAAACAAGCACAAAACCATCTTTTCTACACGTGTACATCATCTTCAGCGGAAGAATCAACCCTAACACACTCAGATCACAATATTCTGAAGGTGACAAGGAGACAGGGGGCCTGGGGAAAAGGGTGCTATCTTGGCCACAGAACAGGATCCAATGGTTCCCTAAGCTTCAGGCAGCTTAGGTGTTCATTCTTTTCCTCCACGTTAATCCAGATACAAAGCAATTACTTGTTACACAGCTCAAACTGCTCTTTTTTCTCTTAATACTCAGTCCAACGACTGAAAAGAAATTTCTCAAATTTCACCTGAGAAAACCATCTTATTTAACAGCCTCTCCCAAGGAAAGAAAAGTTACAGTGGGATTCTTAGGCTAATGAAAGCCATAAATCACCTTCTGGAAGAGGTTATAGACCCTATCTTAGGCTCCTGGCTGTAAACTTGATGCCCCCATCTCCCCTGCAGTAAGTAGTAGATGAAAATTAGTTTTCACTGGGTGGCGGAAATTCACTTTGTTATCACCCAACCAAACCTTCCCAGCAGATGTAGGACCAGCCCCACAAAACCATCATCACCTCCATCCACAGGGTAGGGAAGTGCAAAACGGGTTTTCAAGGGGGGAGCTGGAACACAAACTACACTGGCGGGCTCTTCACAGGAGACTCCTAGAGGAAGCTGCCAAAGGCAAACTGCCAAGGTCTCCCTGGAAAGGAATGATCTCATAGTGCACACCTATGAAAAGAGGGGAAGGAGGGGAGGAAAGGGAAGAGAAAAAGAAAGAGTAGAAGAAAGACAGGCATTCAACTTCAGAGTGAGACCACTGGCAGGCATCCCATACAAATTCCACGCTTTATCCATCAATTAAAAACACTTGGCACTCAATAAATTACATCAGAGGATGTCACAATCACCAAGGTCAGTGAGCTGGAGTACTCAATTATTATTTTTATTCTTGTTTAAACAAAAGGCATCCCTCTAACTGAACAGCCCTGGAGAATGATCTATCACATATGGTATCTCGAGCTTTCCTTTCTGGTCCCAGTCCTCCTCAGTTGAAACCCAGATTTAATCTCATCTTCAACAACCCAACAGATTAAGTGAAACCACCATTTTAAAAGGTTAAAAATATAATCCGGCAGTTCTCAGTGATGTTTCTAAATTATATGCTCTACAGAAGGAAATGTGTTTATTTTGTTGCCACACGATCTAAATCCAGAACCTGAGGGTTCTGATCAAAGAAGCTGAGGCCCTCAACACTCCACCCCACCTCCTGGGAGATGCTGGAAAACACAAATATGCAGAATGTAAGGGCACCAATGAAGCCCTTGGCCAACAGAAATGCTGTCCCTACAGTCGGGTCTTATAGAGAGCTCAGTTACCTTTAAAATTATTTTTATTTTAAAAATCTAACTTACAAAATGTTTGAGAAGCACTGCAGAGGATTCCTTTGAGTTCCAGTTTTCTGCCTTTTAAATTTACAGTGTACTCAATGATTGCTAATGTTAAGGATCAAGGCAAGCCTAACTCATCAAAGACAGACTCGAGCAGACTCATATTGGATTTGGAATAGCATCATCATGAACTGGAGTGTTTTTTTTTCATCTTCTACAAATCTTAAATGTCCTCATCACAAGAAAAAAAAATGTAACCATGTATAGTGATGAATGTGAACTAGATTCACCACGGTGATCATTTCACAATATATACAAATATCAAATCATCTTGTACAGCGGAAACGACTATGTTATATATGTCAGTTAGATATCACTTTTTAAAAATTTCCTCTACAGGGACCTCTGCTTAATCATCAGTTAATGTAAAACTTCAATGGTCCTTAAGTATGCCACTCCTGAAGCATTCTATTTCACTGAGCTCTGTACTGTATAAGACTGAGGTTATGTGGTTAAAGTTACTTAATAAGCAGAAAATGCAGCATATTGTTAGTTGTTTTTTAACCCATTACTTCTGGTACAGAAGTGACAAGAGTTCCAGCTTTTGAAATATATCCTATCAGAAAAATAAAGGCTGTTTTCAACTTCATAATAGTCACCACGTATAGCTAATATATTTATAACACAAAGCCAAAAATGTCAGCTCTTGGAGAAACTGCACTTGAGACAGATCTTCAGTAATAAACTGACTCACCAACCAGCATTTCACCAAAAACCACTGAGTTACCGTCCCTAAACATCATTTCTCATTCTGAGAAAACACGTGCAATTTCTTGATCATAGTTTTACCGAGAGCAGGTGCCAAATAATACACCAGAAAGAAAATCAACAAGGCAAAAATAATCAGCCAAATACCATAATACAGTCTCTTGTTCTAACCCAATCAAAACTAAATGAACAAATTCATTAAGCCACTTTATAGAATCACAATTCACAAATCATACGGACTGCAGCTTACTGCCAAAGATCTGTGCACACGCCGAGAAGCAGACCATTTCCTTTCTCCTTGCTGGTAAGTCATGAGTCAGCCCACTGCTCACAGAGCCAGGCTTGTGTACTTTTGACACTTAGACTATAGCTTAGGGGTTGCAGAGGTACCACAAAGAAGGTTCTTAATACAGATAATAATAATGTATACCGCCAAGCTGCTCTCCAACAGGTAGGTAATTTTTAAAAAATATCACCGTATTTCCCTTTTTATTTGTTATAAATCTCATGAAGAACCTGAATTTTAGACATTTCATTATCTATTATGGTCCTGCTAAGAACTGGAGTTGGAATGGAGAAAGGAGACAAATATTCATTGGAGAATTCTAACTTCTAAACAGCAGACAGGGTGGGAAACTGGAGTGGGACGGGACCAGAATAAAAGAAAACCAGGGAAGAAAGATGGCTTGTACCCCCTGCTATACACAACTCTCTCTAGCAAAAGAAACAGTTTAATGACAAGATTGCTGGTTCCTCGTGATAATGATTTTTTTTAAATAAACAAAGAAAAGGAATGAAAAAATAAACTCAAGTTGATTTCCAGAGCGCCCCAGCTGTCTTGCTTCAAATATATAATGAGCTGTACTCAACATGGTAATATGGAGGAAAAGTCAACAAACAGCAAGGATGTTTGTAGGGAGATGAAAAAAGAACATGCTGGGAAATTGGCTGAACAGCAAACACTATACATATGTTATAAGTATAAAGCTCTCTAAAAATCAAAAGAAAGGAGTTGGAAAAGAGGAGATATAGAGCGAGAAAATACACAAACCCAACCAGCATGCAAACACAAAAACCAGCTGTGATAAATATCAGTAAAGAAATAATGGAAAGAATATTTATCTGTGACTTCAAAGTGGAAAGATAAGAAACCAGAGCAACTAATTTTAAGTAAAAAAAAAAAAAAATTTATCACCATTGAAATGTGTTAGATCTGTTGACTTTTCTCAGGAGATTTTTAATACTACATTTAAAGCTGAAAGCTGAAATTCCTGTCAGCTTCAGACCACATCTCTGTACTCAGTCACTTTAACCCCTTTTAAGTGTAAAAGGAAAATTTTAAATCCATCATTTCAGAGCTAAACAATTGCTAACGAGTGGTCACCATGTTCATATACTGAAGAACTCTCCAATTTACCTTGGAAGATGCAAACAGGAGAATACTTTTAGGACGCTAATTAAAGAAACAAAAGCATGAAATACCTACTGAAAAGTAAATAATCATTCTTAAAAGCCGGGTCAGGGAGCGAAGACATGGGGAAGAGACCGTCCACATTAAAAGCGCACGTCTCCAGAGCCACACTTTCTCACCCATACCCTTGACTGTCCACCAAGTGCCAAGTTGTAGCACAAGGCTGGGACGGAGTGCAGAAGAGGGAGACCCCAGCCTTACCCTGTCCGGGATCCACAAGGAAGGACGTTTACAAGACACAGAGAGCTCTTGAGAAATAACTGCTCTAGCCTGGAGGAAAAGGGAGGAGGAGTCAGGAAGGGCATCTTGCTGGAGATAACAGCTGAGCTCAATCTTAGCAGGTGAGCAGGATGCAGCAAGCAGAGAGAACCATGTGTGTGAAAGCAATTGAGAAAAGAGGAGAAAGAAAGTTCTATGAACACATAGTTAGCTAGAAGTTCGTGTTAGTCCCTCAGTCGTGTCTGACTTTGCAATCCGATGGACTGTAGCCCACCAGGCTCCTCTGTCCATAAAATTCTCCAGGCAAGAATACTGGAGTGGCTTGCCATTTCCTTCTCATGAACACATAATGCAGGGCAAAATGGGGCTCAGAAAGTAGGCCCCAAGGGCAAGGAAGTATGTTATCTTGGGCTTGACTGGATGTTTCTTGTGTAGAATTCAGTATTCTTCAAAGGGTCCTTTTCTCTAAGTACCTAAAAAAAGTATTTTCAGAAACCATGCCTTTAGCATACACACTAGCCTTTCAGAGATCTTTTAAAGTCTTCAAACAGTGGCTAGAATAACCCTGAATAATTCTCCTCCTCCCACATATCCTGTTAGAACAGAGACCTTAGAAACCACATGGCAATTCTGATTCTGCAAACCCCCCTCAAAAAAAAAAAAGCAGAATTTGTGTTAGATAATTTATTAATCAATATCTACTGTTTTTAAATATATATACATTTGGCTTACTTTAAATGTCTTTCTAATGTTAATTAAATTCTCTTAAAATCAGGGTCAGTTAACTAACACTTCAAAAAACAGCCCATAAACCACGTATAAAATGAAGTCCATAAAATATTTTTGTGCAGAGACAATATTACAAGTGAATGTGCAAAAAGTGAAAATAACATTAGCATCATGGATGATTTGTCTTCCTTCTTCCAAAACTGTCATTAATATTCTCTATACATCTTTTTAACATACAGCTTTTTTAAATTAATTTCATATTACCTGAATATAAATGGTCTGCCTCAAAAAAAAAAATCCATTTACAAATTTTATCAATGGAGAAAAGCTAAATGATTAGTATTAATGATAAGTGTTAACCTCTAAAAGTTACAAGAATTGGACACAAACTTAAAACTGGTTTAACCCTGGGAGAAATTGGGGTGAAATAAGTACACAAGCAAAATCGAAGAGTACGTGGTTTACGGTAACTAACATGGTGAGTAGTCAAGTGGATTTTTAAAAAACCCAATTAGATCAGAGAAAGATGCATTTCAGCTGAGAGTAAAGGAGTAAAGCTCCTAAGGGAGAACCTTTCTCCTAAGGGAGTGCAAGCTCTATTGTCTGAATCTAATCTGAAAGGAGGCAACAGGAAAAACAGGGGCAGGCATCCTCTGACCCTTTCATGGCTCTGAAGGAGAGGAACATAAAGGGAAGTGTAAGAGGACAAGCCGTCACACTGTGAGGAGGGGCCGGCTCCCCGCGGAGCTGTCGCCCATACCATTGCGAACCCCAGCCTGGCTGGTCCAGAGGGAAATCGCCCGCCTTTCTACTGTCATAATCACAACTTCAGAATCTAATGCCAAACATGAAGCATCACCCTTCAGATCGTAATCAAAAGGTTATTACCAATAATGACATAAGACGTACAGGCTTTGAGAAGCCCAATATGCGTAAGCCTTAGAACCTGAGATCCGGATTCAAATTCCTGAGCTTCCAATCCTTTACTGTCAATAACTGGGCAGGCTCCTAGGTGAAGCTCAATCTCCAGGCATCTCTGCTTCCCCATTTCTCCAAGGGTGGTGACATCACCTCCTCTGAGGGCTCAGGAAACTCAGCACCTGGCTGGCGGCAGGGATGGGGGCCCCCTAACAGGCGTCTCACACTGTGCAAGGGACCTGGAGTGCTGCCTTTTGCAGTCAGTAGATGGTACAGCAGCTGGGAGATGGCAGAAAGGGGAAAGCCCTGCTGGGACCCCCATGTTCCCTACAGAAAGAAAAGCCACTCCACCCAGCCGCCCCTGAAGATCAGGTGAAGGGGAGAAATTCTTCTCCTCCAGAGGGTCCCCTCAGAGCTAAAGAAGCCAGCAGGCTCACCACCCTGGCTGAACTTTCCCAGCACACTCAGAGGAGCAGTGCTATTTCTTATCCAACATGGAGGCTGTATGCTTAATCATCAGGGAGAGGATTTCTCAACTAGTAAAGCCAAAACAGGAGCTTTGACAGTCATGGGAGGTGAAAGTGCTGGGTAGAAGGAAGGCACACACATTATTAAGGTGATGAAGATTTGTGTCTTTTCTCTCCCCTCTGGGCAAAACATGAGTTGTGCTATTGTTGAATATTTAAAACAGTAGTACATGAGCAGACAACTGTTATAAGACAATAATTTAATCAAAGGGCATTCTAGTGTGTAAACCACTCAAGTTTTGCCCTTGTGTAGTTTATTACATTATCAGAACCTCTTGATTTAATTACTTCCCTGCAGAGCGTCCAAGTCTCTGCTTTTCACCCATACAACATCTAACATTGCTTATCAAGAGGCTATATTTGTCCTTCAGTATTTTACCGTCTGATACCTTAGGATGCCTATTTGTTAAGGATATGATTTTTAGAAATCCTGGGTCATGTGCACCTCACATCTGTAATGGAAAAGGCTTAACTGCCCTCACAGGAAGGTTGAAACCGAACAGCATAAAGCCACACCAGCTTCCAGAAGGGTCTAAGTCAACAGCTTCATCAAAGTCTTAATTGGCATCTGGTCTAAGTTAACACACTTAGAATAAGCAATTAAAAGGCACCACACCTTTCCTGGCCTTCTGTTGGCCCTCTGCTTTTCGGATTAGCTAAACCAGTGCTGCTGCTGCAACAAGTTGTACTGAGGACCATCAGGGAGGCAATGGAGGGAGTGGGGAGGGTCTTCCCCTTAATCAATACTAACTGGAAGATCAAGAGACAGGAAAGGAAAAAAATCAATACACAGGGACATGAGAATCTAGGCAAATGCAGAGAGGAGAAGGGCTTGAAGCCCCCTTTCCAAGCTGTAAACAAAATACAAATGTGAGTCTAAATCATCACAGACAATGGCAAACAAAAAAAAGAAAGATTTCACCTGCCCAGGCTTAATCTGCTTAAAGTCCCTCTTTCCTGATAGACAATAAGCTCCAAGAAGGCAGGGACCACTCTGTTATTACCCCCTGTATCCCCAGCGTGAGTAGATGCCAACCAACTGATGATTCTCCAACTCTATCTCCATCCCCAAGCACTTCAATCTCCAGCCAAACCCTTCAAGGTTCCTAAACCCCACACTGTTACTATTACTGCTTTATAAAAATCCAGGCCAACTTTCAAAACTGCTCAAAGGCTGCCTTTTCCAGGATTTTTTTCCCAGTTTCCCAGCAATTCACATGCCTTTGACCTTCACCCTGTGGAGAGAATCAGGCTTCACAGTAACACAAACCTACCTTCCAATCATGCCCTGCCACTGATAAGGTGAGTTATCTGAACAGAAGCCTCACTTTCCAAATAATGCAATCTAACTCCTGGGACTGATTAAGAAAAACACAAAAGAATCTGGCACGCAGCACACCTGAAATAATGGCTCCCTCCATCCATCCCTCCTCAACACCATGTATAATCCGTTGCTTAGTTATCTGTCTTGCCCTTAGACTGTAGGCCCCTGGAGGGCATTTCCTTGTGTGGGTTCCTAAACATTAGATCATCAGCATTGCCAAAACAGCAAACATAACAGCATCACCTCACACAAACTGAGTGGTTAATGTTTACTGCGTACGCTTAGATACTGCCCAATTTCTAGTATGTACAGTGAACTCCACATTTAATTCAATATATCCATACATGTGCAATAAAATATGTCTACCTATACATCTGTATAGGTTTTAGTGTAGTCTTAATATAGTTTTTTTATTTTTTTAGTATTTATTTATTTGGCCGCGTCAGGTCTGAGCTGTGACATGAGGGATCTTCCTCGCTTCGTGCGTACTCTTCCGCTGCAGTCCACAGATTCTCTGGTTGTGGCGCTCGGGTTTAGCTGCTCGGCCGTATGTGGGATCTTAGCTCCTCTACCAGGGATTGAACCCACGTCCCCTACAATGGCAGGCAGATCCTTAACCACTGGACTGTTAGGGAAGTCCCTTTCGTGTAGTTTTAAGCTTTACAATCTACAAAATTATAAAAGCTACAAAATACACCATTTGGGCATTTATTTAAATTTCTTTTACACTTAGTTGATAAATTTTGAATGCAAAAGTTTTCATTTGATGTGTATGAGTACTTCTGATTACAAATGACAAATGTTAAAACTTTTTAAACAGAATTTGGGGGAATTTTAAGATATTCCATTCATTTCAGCTACTACAGGAATCCTTGTCCTCTTTTTATGTCAAGGTGCTTGCTCACTTGGAAGGCAGTCACTTGCAAAGTCTGTGTCTGTAGTTATTTCCCTCCATCCTGAGGACCGTGCTCACGGCTGGCAGCTCAGCTGGCACACTGTCTGCTTCTGAAGGGAGAACACTGGCCCAGCCCACACTGCACCATGCCAAACCACCTTCTGACATTGCTTGCCCCCTAACCGGCACACAATCTGTGGGGAAAATGAGACCCAGGAACTATTTCAGGAGCTATACTTTCTTGGTACCACTGACAGTCACAGGTACAACTCATACAAATGAGCTCTTCACTGCCCTGTACCTGTAGGATGCTAATATAGATGACCTCCCCACCTCCTCAAATCTCTGTTCTGTTATTTCATTTGTGTGGCCTTTAAAAGGCTGAAAGTCCATCATCCACTAGCTGTCCTGGTGTTAAAGCTGCTTACGCTCCAGTCTTCCAGAAGTATGGTTCTTAGCTCCGCTGGGTCATTCTTCAACTGCCTGCTCTCAAAGAATTTCAGGAGATAATATTGATTATGGAGATTAATGAACACAGAGAGACTCACAGATGACTTACACGTAATAAACTTATTCCACAAATGCTTTTGTCAGCTAAGCTTTTCAGGCCATACGGTACTTAATGTTTGGAATAACTCATCTAAAAGGCTGAAATTCTGCTTATTAAAATAATCAATAACCTGAAGGAAACAAAAACTCATGAATTAATTCCCATTAGTCTGTCAGATGTGACAATTGAACCACAAGCCAGTGTGACACTGTGGTATTTCAGTTGTCTACTGCTGTGTAACAAACCACCCCCAAACATGACGGCTTCTAAGGACAACCAGCACTTGAAACTCACTGATTGGGAAGAATGAGGAGGAAATTGCTTATCTCTGCTCCATGTGGTGTGGCCTGGGCAGCTTGATGGGCCCAAGGAGCCAAGATGGCTTCACTCAAGGTCAGTTGCCTCAGCAGAGTGGTTGGAGTGGCTGGGGGCTGGCCAGGCCTCTCTCCTTTTGTAATCCTGCCAGGGCCACCCTCCCCAGCAGGGCAGTCAAGGCTTCTTTACATGGCAGCTGCCTTCTAAGAAGGTGCTGTAGCCTGAATTTATATGCTGAAGTCCTCAGCCTCAGTACACTTCAGAACGTGGATGTATTAGGAGACAAGGTCTTTAAAGAGATGCGTGCATGTGTGCTAAGTTGCTTCAGTCATGTCCGACTTTTTGTGACCCCAGACTGGAGTCCACCAGGCTCTGCTGTCCTTGGGATTCTCCGGGCAAGAATACTGGAATGGGTTGCCGTGCCCTTCTCCAGGGGATCTTCCCAACCCAGGGATCGAACCCATGTCTCCTGCATTGCAGGCAGATTCTTTACCACTTGAGGCACTGGGGAAGCCCTTTAAAGAGATTAAAATTAAGGTTAAGTTAGGCCACATAAGTGGGCCCTCATCCAATATGACTGGTGTCCTTATAAAGAGGCGAAGGGCCACCAGGGATGGGCACCCACACAAGAAAAAGCCACATGAGTTCACAGCGAGAGGAAGCCATCTGCAAGCTAAGGAGGGAGGCAAACCTGCTGACACCTTATCTTGGACTTTCAGCTTGCAAAACAAGTAAGTTTCTGCTGTTTAAGCCACCCAGTCTGTGGTGTTTTGTTATAGCAGCCTGGCAGACTAGTATAAAGAACAAAAACGGAAGCTAGAACACCCCTTATGGCAGCATCCATAAATCACAGACCTCCATCGCAAAGACGGTTCAGAGCAAGTCACAAAACCAGCCCAGATTCAGGGGGAGGGGAGTCACCGCCTCAGAGAGGTCCAGCACACAGGCCTGATTTGAAGATGCTTGGGGGAAAACATGGGTCTAAGTTAAAACCCCGAGTTCTCTTATCTGATCTCCAATTGGCTGCAAGTCCTACTGGGAAAGTCTGGTAATGTCCACGGCCTTTAGATACAGCTCTTTCACTGAATGATTTACAGAGTCAAACAACTGAATGCTTATTACGTGGAAATAGTTCAAGAATGCGAAAACCCTGTTGAGAAGCATACACTGCTGACACACACAGTACAGTCCTCTGTTCTCTCCAGTAGCTCTCCTGCATACCTTAGACAAACAGCTATGGAGCAAAACAACAGATTTCATTCTGCATTCTATCCAAGAGCATGTTGTAGTAAAAGCACCCAAACTCTAATGCAGTCTCACGTTACCACGGCAAGGACCCAGTCTGTAAATTTCTGTGGATCTGGCAAGAAGCACACTTCTTTGTGTTTGTGGTCCTTGCGCAAAAAGGGCCGGATTTCCTCAAGGTAATCAGTTCATCAATCAAGCGCTCCAGAAACCCCTCCTTGCTCACCCATCCCAAGTTCTGAAGATAGAGGCCCCACAACCCGTGGCAGGAGGTGCAAGAAGGCCAGGTACAGACTGAAGGGGGTGGGGCAGGCCTTGGTTCCATACCAACAGCCTGGAAGCCAAACACACAACTGCCTGCTTGGACTGGGTTCTGCTAAACCAGTACTAATTAGAATGGGAGCACAAGGCTAGAGACTCTTATCCTAAACACAGAGCAGAAAAGCCGAGTATGAATGGAATTAAGTGTTTGCAAGTGAGAAGCATTATGCAGACGGCTGGACATAAAACCTCAATCAAGAATGACTTGCAGCAGTCTTAAATCTGCTGCTGAAAATACCCCCAATGCATATTTATTAGGTCTGTCATCCAGGAGGAGGCTTGCACCCCAGCCATCGTTAGCCCGCACTAATGACCGCGGCCTTTCGGCACCACCCCTGTGCACCGCAGTGCAGCTCCAGCAGCTGGTGGAACGGGAACAGATGGCCTGCTTCCCTTCAAGGCAGAACGTTCTGCAGGTGACAAAACGACTGTTAGGTGACTGACAAAAAGAAAAACAAACAAAAGTTGAAACAGGACTATCTGATGTCAGTAAAGTACGTTTAGTATCGCAGGGAGCCTTTAACTTGGGCCCTAAGGTGGGGAGGGCTGTTTACAAAACTGCAGCTGTGTTTAGGAATCCACGTTCCTTCCCAGCGAGGAAACAGTCCCTGAGCCCCAGAGACGAGGCTGAGCTGAGAAGGGCGCTGCAGTGTGCCGGAGAAATCCCACCTCCTGAGCACCTGAAAAGGTGTACCTCGTACCCTAAGGGGGGAATCCTGTCCTCTAGGAGGGAAGAGCAGAGGGAAGAGCAGAGGGAAGAGCAGATCGTCTCAAGGAGCCCTAGAGAATGCAATTACCACTCTGAGCATGTGACACTGATAGACTACTCGGAATCATTTGGCCCATAAGAGTGGAACCCACCCAGCGTGGCTTAGACAGGATTGAAAGTAAAGAAAAAACTGTATCCTCTACAGTTACTTTCTGAGAAATGTTTCCCCTGATTGTTGTATCTACCAGGGCCCCACTACCTCATCCCTTGCACTTGACCCAACTAGTCCCCCCTGCCCTGCCACCCAAGCACTATTTTGCCCCATGTCCTGCGTCAGATTTCCCCGGGCCCTCTCTGAATTAAAGCTATTATCTACCAAGGTGCTGGCACGTCTGCACTGCCCACCTCTTGCACTGAAAGGTGAACTCCCTGCAGGGCTGTCTACCTCACTCCTACTGTACGCAGCCTAGTGCCCAGGGCAGTGCTGCTCCTCGGTCAGTATTTCTGAGTCACTGAATGAGTGACAGCCCACTCACAACCTGGGACAGTGGTGTGACTGGACGTCTTGAGGGACAGGAGTCAGATCCTGGCTCCCACACACCCTGGTGCCTCTCAGCCTGAGCTTCTCCTTCCACCACCCCCACTCCCCCGCACTGCTGCAGCCCACTCTGTAGAAGTGCTTTCTCTGCTCCCAGTTTCCGAGCTGACAGTTCAGCTACAGTCTCCCAGGCCCATAGGATAAAGTCCCAAATCCTGCCGGGCTTGCCCTCCCCCACTCCTGGCCCACATGATTCATTTCAACCACCCTCTTCCGGCCATTTGGGACTTTTCTCCATTCCTCAAAGGAGCATGTGCGCTCATCTTTGGATCTTAGAATACTGTGGGCCGTCCTCCTAGAGCAATTGTTCCCTCTAACCTCCACCTGGCTGTCCTCTTCTTGTCCCGGCACAGGGTTAGGTGACCCATCGTGCTCCCTCATCACAGCCTATGCTCTAAACTGCTTCCTATGTAGGCTCCACAGCAGCAGAGATGATACCTGTCTTGTTCACTGCATCCCTTAGTGCCAAGGACAGCATCTGACGTGTAGCAGATGCTCAAATATTGGTGGAATAAATAAATGAACTGTGTATTTGTAATAGCTGTTCCCTAAAGGGTTGTGACAAGAATAAGACAGTAATTCACATGTCCGCCTTGCCTAGCTATATCCCCCGTGCCTGGAAGAGTACAATCCCATTAAATATTTGTTGAGTGAATAAATTCCTGGCTTGCCTGATGTAACTCCACCCCTTTCTCTCCCACTTGGAAGAACACAGCAGAATGCAAGTGGGTAAAGTCACATTATTACCGAGACATCTTGAAATCATTTGAAAGATCCACACTTTATTACGTGTCATAAATTACTGGCCACATACCTCAAAACTGATCATCACATGTAAGGTGGCTGAGACAGTGGTTGAGAACAGCTGATTTAGACAAAGCTAAGAACTATGAAGCACTTTTTGCTCTCCTTATTTTTATTCTCCAGAAGATGAAGGTAACAGTAAGCTCAATAAGAACTGTTAACAGAATCATTCTTACCTTCCATTTTCTTCTTGTAAAATAGATTCTGCTCACCCTAGGAGAAACCCTTAGTTAAATCAGATGATGTTAGAAATTCCCGTTCAGTTATTTTACTCCCATACCAACGAGTTCCATCAAGGGCTACTGTCTCTGTTCCAAAGCCAATCCATGTCTCCATGTTGCTGATTCCTGCATAGCAGACACAAAACCACTGCCTCAACGTGACAAGGCTGGTCTCCTTCAAATACGGCAACTGGCATGTTTCCAGGTTTTTGGTCTTTTCTGTATACATGTTTCATCCTTTTGCCAAGTTTACCAATATGTTTTGGTAAAGCTGCTGGAGGGCTTCCCAGGTGACGCTAGTGGTAAAGAACCCAACTGCCAATGCAAGAGACTTAAGAGACGTGGGTTCGATCCCTGGGTCGGGAAGATTCCCTGGAAAAGGGCATGGCAACCCACTTCAGTATTCTTGTCTGGAGAATCTCATGGACAGAGGAGCCTGGCGGGCTACAGTCCATAGAGTCACATAGAGTCAGACAGGACTGAAGTGACTTAGCATGCACACATACAAAGTTACTAAAACCTGAAGCAAGCTGGTTTTGCTTTCATTTACCTAAAGCATCCCCAAATATGAGCCACCTGATGAAATACAACTGAAAATGAAAAGTCCTAATGAAGGTTTCAGGCTTGGTGTGTTAAAGAGAAAAACAAATAAATCTGAGAGACCCAGACAAGAAACCACACAGACAGCCACATACTCCAAACAAGGCTAAAGTTAGTAAAGGAAAATATAGCAACCCAAAGCCAGTCGCATCAAAACCCTTTATAGCCTACAGAAGTAGACACTCCATCCACACAAACAGATCTGTGTTCTTCAGATCACCCCAAACGCTGAGAGATAGCAAAGATTTTGTTTTGTTTTGCTTTGTTTTTAAGTTCAAAGACCTTTCAGTCTATAAAGGATACCAGAGTTGGATGTTTGGGCCCAAATTAGAGAGGAGGACAAGAAAAGGAAAAGTGTTAGGATGTATTTTAAGGTTTCTTATTACTACCAAGGGGAGGGGCCAAGGCACAGTGCCAAGGTTAAGACAAAACTGGCATCTAGAAATTGGAGCTGCTTGTTTCAAAAAATAGAGACCATAAACTCTCCCAGCAACAGCCCTCTTTGTCTTACCTGATTAAATGCTGCAAAATCCAAAGGGAAAACCACACGTACCCCGATCTTCAGCCTTGTGTAGATTTTGAGCAGTTTCAACTACAACATGTTATTTTTGAGCCATATCTGCAGAAATTCTTAATCTTTTTTTTTTGTGCAAAGGATCCTTATGGCAGTCTTTAAAGTACACTGAGCCCTTTTCAGAAAAATAATTGTACATGTATAAAATACAATACAAAGGCTTAAAAATGAAGTCAATCATATGTGGTTATCAAAGATAAGTTGTGATACAATAATGTATGCATTTCTGGATTAATGCATTAAGTAGCAAATCCAGCTGCAGGTCTATTTGTTGCCTATACACATAATGGAGTAAAATATTAAATCTCAGTTTGAATCCAGTAAAAGTAAAGATATATTTTACCACCATCCCAGTTCAAGGGCTCCCTGGATTCCATCTGTGACCTCTAGGTTAAAAACCTTTGGTTGAGAGATCCAATAAAAATACATTTTGTGAAGCATCAAATAAAAAAAGAAAGCTTTGCAAAAGGCATTATCCATTCAGCAGTGAGGTGAGGGGAACTAAGAGTAAAGCAATATGTTTCCAAAAATCATGATGGGCCATTAGTCAGCAAGAGAGCTGCATGCTTCAAATTGAATCCAGAAAGAGATTCAGCTTCCCTCATGCAAGTTACAAAAAAACTGAAGCTTTGGGGAACTGATAGCACTGCTGGAATCTGCCCTGAAGTGGGGAAACTGTGACCTGACAGTGCAGTGATCCAGCTCAACTATGAACTTGAACAAACCTCCTTCTTTCTGGGAGTCTCACTTTCCTCATCAGTAAACTTAAAGGGTGAAATATGTACCATGGCCTCTTAGGGCCCTTTCAGTTCTAAAATTTCATCATCAGATTATCTCTTCCTTGTACTGGTTATTTTAGCCTACTGAGCTTAATTCTGAAACATCACTGCCCTCCTAAATCTGGAACAGAAAGCTTTATCAAATTTTGGAAACCTTCATGTACAATCTAACACCAATGTGTCAGATATATGTACACCATTACAACTTTAAAAAAGGCCTATTTTGCACATACCAACTTCCGAAAAAGTAATCACAGCATTGATCTTTTCCACTATTAAACCAGAGTTCCCATTCAAATTCTAGCACCACCACCTTAGGAATAAACAAAATCAATGCATGCTGAACTACTGAGATTATGTTAATTATGTTTTCCACATTTGAGCCGCTGACCAGCATTACAGGGTATAAACCAGAAAGGTTCTTGACAACTACCCAATCCAATCACATTTCATTATTGCTAAAGAAACAGGAAGAAAGTGAGGGTTGGGTGCGTGTACTGTCATGTCTGATTCTTTGTGACCCCATGGACTGTAGCCCACCAGGCTCCTCTGTCCATGGAACTTTCCAGGCAAGAATACTGGAGCAGGTTTCCTACTCCAAGGGATATTCCTGACCCAAACAGCCTCTGCAGCATCTTCCGCATTGGCAGGCGGATTCTTTACCACTGGGCCAACTGGGAAGCCAGAGAGTGAAGGACTTGCCCACTACCACAAAGCCAGTGGGCAAGAAAGGAGAAATGCAGTCCAGGTCTCCTGAATGCTGCTTCATACTCTTACCAGCAAACTACATCGAACTACCTCTCAAATCTTGACACACTTCTCCAAGTTTAACATTTTAGCCAGGTTTAAAATGAACAGCAAAAAAGACCTGACAGGTAGATAGTCATTTCTCTATCTTTCATTATGTAATGGACACAGCAAAAAGTTGTAGCTCTGATGCATTCACTGGATGGAATCATGAAAAAATTAAATTCTACCAAGCTGCTAAGGAAATGATGACCCTACTAAAATCCTAACTGGGATTCTCTTAACATTGCATAATGCATGAAAAGACGCAGGAGTACTTGCATGTTAATATAGACATATACGTATATAGCTCCTCAATCTGCACTCCAGGATTTCTTAGCAACATTTTACTACAAAATTTAGAAGAGAACAAAAAGGGCAACCACACAACAGTTTGTTTTTTTTTTTAATGAAAATACACTGCATTTTATAAGCAAAAAGCTTTTTATGAATACTAATATGGGGCATTTTTAGATTTCAAGATTAATTTCATCAATAAAAAAATCTACTAGAAATTCTGACATTATGTTACAGATGATCAGACATGCAACACTGATAATAATTTTTATTTGATCATCACTGGTGATTTAAGAGGGAGGGTGCTACCTCAAGTCCTATGGGTAGGATAATAATTAAGAAGGGTTGCCTTAGAGTCTACCTCCTTTTTCACTATTTTCCCACATTCTTCAGTGTGTTCAATATTGTTAGCGAGTCAGAGAACTACTCTCAAAAATAGAAAATGGCCCCAATTCTTCTCAAGTATTGAAAAACCAAACTTAGCCTCTTCTCAGAGCCTGGTCTCAACTCACCTTTCACCTCCTCAGAGAAACCTTCCCTGCCTTCCCAGCTAAAGAAGGCAAGACCTGCCTATTGCAGACCTCTCCTAAGCTAATCCATTTCTGTTGAGAACTTGGCAGCGCGAGAAACTGCCATTTATTATTCATTTGTTTACATGTTTCCTTCTGTTTATATCTGCCACTCCACACTACAGTAAATAGCTCCCTGTGCACTTCTGGATCCTCCACGCCTGAACAGTGCTGAAACACAGTAGGTGCACACAAACTGCTGAGTGGCCTAAAATATTAATGCAATTGCTAACTCCGTCATGGACTTCCCCTGTAGCTCAGTCTGTAAAGAATCTGCCTGCATTGCAGGAGACCGGGGTTTGATCCCTGGGTTAGGAAGATCCCCTGGAGAAGGAAATGGCAACCCACTCCGGTATCCTTGCCTGGAAAATCTCATGGACACAGGAGCCTGGTGGGCTGCAGTCCATGGGGTCGCAAAGAGTCCAGCACGACTGAGCAAGTAACACTTAACTCCACCATACCAAGTGTCTCCTGGAAAAACATTCGTAAATAACAGAGCACATGCAACTGGCAAAGTATTTACATAGCCTGCTTTAGTATAAGCCTGATCTGAGGACAAGTCAGGGTAAAAATCCCTTTCTGGGCTTTGGAATGTCCTGCACTTCCAGCTATGAACACAAACCCTCTCCAGACCCACTCACACCCTGCTTTCATGAAACATCTCAACGACTATTTCCTCAAAAGGAAATAATGAAATAAAGTCCTGGCCTAAGTTAATCTTTCGTGTCAGGTTCACAATGTTAAACATACTTTGAAGCCAGCCACACAAACAAAACCAAACTGCACAAAATTAGGCTGGGCTGAGGTTACATAAGACAAGCTAAACTATAGCTTTTTGCCTGCCAGTCCTCTCTCCTTCCAATGCATCTTGATGTTTGTCTTTTACGTGCAATTAGATGCAGGTGAGAAAAATGCTTATCTGCAAACAGCTTCCAAATAGGTAAATGAGCTTTCTAATGATACTCCAACTAACACTGTAGCTACAAAGTACGCCAAACTGGACAACTTTGAGCTGGGCTGTGTCTGGAAGCTTCTCTTAAAAATTCGTCGCTTTAAAATTATCTTTAAGTCGGCACTTACTTCAAGGTATTCAGTTATCAAAACACATTTTTCAGAGTGCCCTGAGTTTTTCCATACCCATGACTCTTCACATGTATGCTAAGCCTGCCTTTCAGCACCCATAATGTTCAGAACACAAGTCTTTCAAGAGAGGAGGACAAAAGCGCGGGTTTTCGAGAGGGACAGATTCAAAGGAAAAAATAATCCTTTCTCTTTTCTCCTCAAGGCTAAACCCAAGTTGCTCCTTCTCCCGAATTTACCGCACTTCCCCCTCCCCACTCCGCTCCCCTTTCACTGCCCACTTTATCCTGCTTTAATCCCTGCGAAGCCTCTCTCCAGGTTTATTAAGGGTAAACAATAGAAATGTCACGAGGAAACTCAGGAAGTAGATGAAGTCTCTAATTGCTGCCGTTTAAAGATTGTAGATAATTACTATCTTCAGAATGTGGTTTTCACAAGCCGAGAGGGAGCAGAGGCTGGCGAGGCTGGCGAGCTCCCCGCCGTTGGAAGGACATCTGCGAGGCCGAATCCCAGGACCGAGGGACAGAGAGGATGCAGCCCCGCGCGCCCCGGAGCCCGGGCGGGCGCAGCAGCTTTCCTGCCCGCTCCACGACACTCCCGGCGGAGAGAGCCGAGGGCCGGCCCGGCCGCCCGGGTCACAGACAGTTCACTGCCCTCGGGCTGCGGCACCATAACAATATACAAGGCGCTGCCCTCGGACACCCCTCGCGCGGATCCCACTGGCCGCAGCGCCGAGCCGCCAGCGCCGCGCCTGGAGTTCCGGGCCCGGGGCTCACAGTAAGCGCGAGCAGAGGGACCCTGGGGGCCTCTCAGATTCGCCAAGGTGGCGGGGTGGTCCTTGGATACCGCGAGGTGCCCACGACGGCTGTGCTTCCACCCTGGTCCCTATCTTCGATACCCGGCCCGGGGCACGCGGGGAAGTCGAGCCTCTGCCCCCGCGGTACTGCCGAGAACTTGGTCCCCGAACGCTGCGCCCCGCGGGGCTCCTAGATCGCCCCAGTCCCCGCCGCTGCAGCCGCCTCAGGCTGATCGCGCTCCGCCACTTCCCTCGCCACCGTCCTCGGCGCGGTTAGCGCATCCCTGTGCCCGCCGCTGCGACCCGCGCGCGCGGATGGGGGCATTCCACCCCTACGCCCGCCGTCCCAGACCTCCGAGACGCTCCTACCGGCCCAAGCGCCCTGCCGATGGCCAGAGAACCCCCAAACCACCCCGATGGCCCTGCTCCGGAATGTGGGTGCGCAGCGGCCACCCAGCCCGGAGCTCCTGCTGCCCGCCTCCAAGCTCCCCTGGTCGGGGATCCCCGGACTCACCCCAGTACCACCAGCTCCCCGTATTTCACGGGCTCCTTATTGGGGGCGCAGTGCTCCTCCTGGCCGGGGGAAAACATGGAGCCCTGCTCGGCCGCCGCCGCCGCCGCTGCCTCCGCCGCGATCCCCGCCGAGTCCACGCCGCCGCTACAATCCCATCCCGAGAAGGGAGTGAGCGCGCCGGGGAAGGGCACGGCGGCGAAGGGGGCGCGGGGCGGCCAGTCCCGCGGCTGCTCCGTCGTGGCTGCGTGGCTGCCCTGCCGGGCTCTCTGGAGCTCCGCGCGCCGCGGCTGCCCCGAGCTGGACTCGGCAACAAATGGGACCGGGCAGCAGGGAGACCTATCGCGCCAAGCGCCGCAGCCGCCGCCGCCGCCGCCGAAGCCCGACGGGAGGGAGGAAAAGAGCGAGAGAGCGAGCCAGGGAGGGGCGGGGGCAGCGGGCGGGGGAGGAGCGGGGGCCGGACTGCAGAGCCGCCCCGCCCGCGCGCGGGCAGGTGGGAGCCGCCCCGCCCCCCGCGAGACGCCCGCAGCCCTCCGCCCACCCGGCGCCCCCTCCCCCGGCGCGTGGGGCCGCCCAGGTCCCCTCCCCGCCCCCCTCGGGCCCAGCGGCTGCTCGCCCCCGTGTTATGTAAACATAGAGTAAAAGGGAAAGGAAGTTCTTAAAGGAGCAGCTCTATTTTTTTTTTTTCTTCTCTCGCTTCCTTCCCCAAACTTAGCGCGGGCACCTCAGCCCTGGTCGCCGAGTTCTCCAGTGGCCGAAGGCTGCGCAGGATCCCCGGAAGCACGGCGGTTTAGGTTTCCTAAGCCTAACTTCGTTTTCTCGGGTTAGCTAGCTGTGAATAAAGAACCTGCTCTCCGGATATGGGAGCATTTGCCTTCTCGCTGTCGCCGTGTCGCGGCACACATTCGGAGATGTTTCACACGCGCACCTGGAGCCTCCTCTTCCAAAACCCAGTCCTTTAAAGCTTGATGAAGTCTAGAAATTAGGAGGGCTTTGCCAATTGGCACTGGATTAGAGGGAGTTTTGAGGGCACTCGGAGCACCCCTCCATTGTGCAGGATGTAGCAACCCGGTCTGTCGTCAGCAGACTTCCACGTGGTTCAAAAAAAGTGTGTGTGTGTGTGTGTGTGTGTGTGTGTGTGTGTGTGTGTGTGTGTGTTTAATCCATACTCTCTCTCCCCTTTCCCATACCTTCTCTCAATCCCCTAAGCAATTTAAAAGAAAAGTATTTGAGTAAACTTTTTAGTGAATATAAAGTTTCCTTTATTATCATAATTTAGCCAACACACTATGTTTGCTTTTTTATGCATTTCTAAATAGTTAATAGGCTTTGAAATATTTTAGAGTATAATAGATTTACTGACTGCTGTTTCTCATCATGCAGTATTTTGTTTTACCATTTATTAAGCACTCATACTGGACACTGCATATTATTGTCAGTCACTGCCTCTCAAGATTATTAAATATTTAAATACATACTGCAAACCCTATGTATAAACACTGACTGGTTGGCTATGACCCTAAGTAAAGGACTAGGAAAAAAAATTTCATCACAGTTGCGATAACCTTCCATTGCGCTGTTCAGTACCCTTTGTCTGACATTCTCTGATAGGTTATTGCTACAATGACATGATCTGCAGGAAATTTTACTTCTGTTAGTGACTAATTTTTTTTAATTGGGGCTTTAGAATTAAATTGTTTCAAAGTAACTAAAGCCACACCATTGGTAAATAAAACACACAAAAAAATTTTAAACAACTTACTTCACCTAAGTATAAAAATTCTTTACTTCCACTGCACACAGCTATTCTGCATATTTTACATATCCTCTGTAACACATGTGTGTGTGTATTATTAGTTTTAAACAAGAATCCTTCACTAAAGGGTTGAATGCTTTCTCATCACTAGTGTCTTGGAGTGAATTTCTGTCTGAATTTCTCTGCCTAATTAATGTAGTCTTCATCTATCTACTCTATGCTCCTACTTAAACATATAGATGTGTGCTAACAAAGATCGATCAGAATCATGCTGTGGTTATGAAGTCCCCGGTTATTACAGTACCTGGCTTTGTCATTCTAACTCCTCCAGGCTTGTTCTGTTGCTGCTACTGCTCTCTAGGCTACAATTACCCCCTCTCTCCTTCTCTCTTGGCATGCTGTGCTTTTGTGCCTTGCATTACACTGTTCTTTCTCCATTTCCTCCTTGCTGTGCTCTGCATCTGCTCTTAGGAAGATGGAAACAAACATTTATTAACCTCCTACTAAGCTTCAAACACTAGGCTGAGAGTTTCCCATAGGGTACCCAGTCTTTGCAGGACCTCTGTTCTAGCTGTCTGCTGGAATGGAGAGTTTCCCATAGAGCATCTCTGACTTCCAGAAGGCCATATCTCTCTTTTTGCTCTCTCTGCATTTCTTTGAGCTTGTTTAAAGTTCTTTATCAGGTCTATCTGTATTGGAGTTACAGGAAATGTTGCTTTGAATCTAGTTTTTGTAGCAGTGGGGGCTTTTTATCCTCGGCAACTCAGGGCTGGCAAACCAGTTTGGGGAATCATATACCGGAAAACCTCAGGAATGCATACAGGGACCAGGAATGGAAATCCACATGAACAAAAGGGCCGACTGAGGACTGTGGCAAATTGGTGCCATCTCAGAGGGGCACCAGTCACTCTTCTCCAGTTACTTGTTGCCATGTGACAATAACAGTTTACTTATTAAAGTTGCTAAATTTGACTTTCTTTTAAAAGTGCAAATCCCATGTTTTATGCCAAATCTCCTAACTTTTAACTGTAGGCAACTCATATAAGTTCTGTTGTTAGGTTTTAAATACAACATGGACCCACTAAAACCATGTCTGTTTTCTAGATTGTGCCCAAGTTCCCAAAATTTGTTTTTGTCTGGTTTAAATAAAATATATAGGTGAAAGTTTAAAAAAAAAAAAACACTTCTCAAGTGAAATTAAATGGCAAGGCTTCGAGGGGAGCAGAGTGGTGGGCATAAACTTGATTTTTTTCAGTGTCTGTGGCTTGTGTCCCTATAAAAGCCAGTTTGCACCTTTCTCTGTCTATTCCTCATTAGAGTTTTCTGTTCACAACTTAAACCAATTAGAGCATTACCCTCACCATTCCCTGCTAACATTAGGAATCTGATTGTAGCATGAATTTATCTCTTCTTGAATGTAATTGTTTTAGTTAGTAGCTCTAGGCTGGTGGGACAATCTGGCTGTGCCATCTGCCAACCCACTGAAAGCCAGGGTGGGCTTGACTGACCTGTCTGCCAGGACAGACCCCCACCCCTTCCCTCCCTGCTTGCCATTCCATTTGTGTCTCTCCTAAACCACTCTCCTGAAGAGAATGACCCACCCACAGTGTCCCACAGGGAGCTGATTCTGCTTCTTGGGCTACCTAAGGCCATATGTTAACCTCGAAATAAAAAATGTTAAGCTTCCTCTTACATTTCCCCTGCCCCAGTTATACCTATCTCTTTTAAGTTAGAATGAAAGGTTTACTGAAGAAGTTTATGTTTGCCTTAACCATACCTTAAATAAAATCAATCCAATGACTTCCAGTATTTCTAGAATAGTCTAAGTTTTAGTCACTCTCCATTCTACCTTAGATGTTTATGTTTGCAAAGACTAAAGAGTAAGAAGATACATTCAAAAATATATTTTATGATAAACAGCATTTTTTTCATGAAAACTTAGATCACATTTTTGTTTTTAAATTTTACATACACATTTTTTTTCCTGATTGGGAAAGTAACTTGAACTCCTTGTCAGAAGTTTGGAAAGAATTAAAAAGAGGATTTTTTATTTAAACTATCCATAGGCTAATTACCCAGAAACAACCCTGGGTAACATTTCTATGTATTTCCTTCACCTTTTTTAAGTTTTTACATAGTGTGATAATACTGTGTATAGTTACCTCTTACACAGTTTACACCCCTTTTTTCACTTATTATTACATTGTGAGCAGTCTTTTTCTTGTCACTAAAACATCATTTTTGTTGTCTTGTCATGTGTGTCAAACATCTATTAACACACCCCCCCCTTATTAAACATTGGGAAGATTTCTAACTTTTGGTCTTCTAAATAATAAACATATTTATATTAGTTATTACTGCAAGAGAACAGTTGCCTACAAGTAAAATTATTACATCAAAGGGCATGAACAATTTTAAGACCCTTTGATGCATATTTCCAAACCGTTTTTCAAAATGATTATGCCTGCCAAGTTATACTGCAGCCAGCAGTAAATGAGAGAGCCTGCCTCAGGGAACTCTCACAAGCATTTTTAAACTCTCACTAATATGACAGGTGATAATTTTTATTTGCATTTCTTTGATTGCTAGTGTGAGGTACACTCACGTTTTTAAAAAATTGGGATAGGCAATACACAACATGAGATCTACCCTCAACAAAACTTTTAGAGTCCACAGGAGGCAGTGATCAAGATCATCCCCAAGAAAAAGAAATGCAAACAGGCAAAATGGCTGTCTGAGGAGGCCTTACAAATAGCTATGAAAAGAAGAGAAGTGAAAGGCAAAGGAGAAAAGGAAAGATATACCCATTTGAATGCAGACTTCCAAAGAATAGCAAGGAGAGATAAGACAGCCTTCCTCAGTGATCAGTGCAAAGAAATAGAGGAAAACAATAGAATGGGAAAGACTAGAGATCTCTTCAAGAAAATTAGAGGTACCAAGGGAAATTTTTATGCAAAGATGGGCTCAATAAAGGACAGAAATGGTGTGGACCTAACAGAAGCAGAAGATATTAAGAAGAGGTGGCAAGAATACACAGAAGAACTATATAAAAAAGGTCTTCACAGCCTAGATAATCACGATGGTATGATCACTCACCTAGAGCCAGACATCCTGGAATGCGAAGTCAAGTGGGCCTTAGGAAGCATCACTAAGAACAAAGCTAGTGGAGATGATGGAATTCCAGTTTAGCTATTTCAAATCCTAAAATATGATGCTGTGAAAGTGTTGCACTCAATATGCCAGCAAGTTTGGAAAGCCCAGCAGTGGCCACAGGACTGGAAAAGGTGTTTTCATTCCAATCCCAAAGAAAGGCAATGCTAAAGAATGCTCAAACTACCGCACAATTGCACTCATCTCACACACTAGCAAAGTAATGCTCAAAATTCTCCAAGCCAGGCTTCAACAGTACATGAACCGTGAACTTCCAGATGTTCAAGCTGGATTTAGAAAAGGCAGAGGAAACAGAGATTAAATTGTCAACATCTGTTGGGTCATTGAAAAAGCACAAGAGTTTCAGAAAAACATCTGCTTTATTGACTATGCCAAAGCTTTTGACTGTGTGGATCACAACAAACTGAAAAATTCTTCAAGAGTTGGGAATACCAGACCACCTGACATGCCTCTTGAGAAATCTGTATGCAGGTCAAGAAGCAACAGATAGCTGGACATGGAACAACAGACTGGTTCCAAATTGGGAAAGGAGTATGTCAAGGCTATATATTGTCACCCTGCTTATTTAACTTATATGCAGATTACATCATGAGAAATGCTGGACTGGATGAAGCATAAGCAGGAATCGAAATTGCTGGGAGAAATATCAATAAGCTCAGATATGCAGATGACACCACCCTTATGGCAGAAACTGAAGAAGAACTAAAGAGCCTCTTGATGAAAGTGAAAGAGGAGAGTGAAAAAGTTGGCTTAAAACTCAGCATTCAGAAAACTAAGATCATGGCATCTGGTCCCATCACTTCATGGGAAATAGATGGGGAAACAATGGAAACAATGACAGACTTTATTTTGGGGGGCTCCAAAATCACTGCAGATGGTGACTGCAGCCATGAAATTAAAAGACATTTGCTCCTTGGAAAAAAGTTATGACCAACCTAGACAACATATTAAAAAGCAGAGACATAACTTTACCAACAAAGGTTCTGTCTAGTCAGAGCTATAGTTTTTCCAGTAGTCATGTATGGATGTTGAGAGTTGGACTGTAAAGAAAGCTGAGCACCGAAGAATTGATGCTTTTGAACTGTGGTGTTGGAGAAGACTCTTGAGAGTCCGTCCCTTGGACAGCAAGGAGATCCGATCAGTCCATCCTAAAGGAAATCAGTCCTGAATATTCATTGGAAGGACTGATGCTGAAGTTGAAACTCCAATACTTTGGCCACCTGATGTGAAGAACTGACTCATTAGAAAAGACCTTGATGCTGGGAAAGATTGAAGGTGGGAAGAGAAGGAGAAAACAGAGGATGAGATGGTTGGATGGCATCACCAACTCAATGGACATGAGTTTGAGAAAGCTCCAAGAGTTGGTGATGGACAGGGAGGCCTTGCGTGCTACAGTCCATGGGGTCGTCAAGAGTCAGACACGACTGAAGGACTAAACTGAACTGAACTGACAGTACTGTTAACTATAAGCACAACACTTTACAACAGATATCCAGAGCTTTTTCACCTGGCCTGACTGAAACTTCATACCCATTGAACAGCAACTCCCATTTCTCCCTCCCTGCCTCTCCTAGAAATTGCACTTTTTACTTGCATAAGTTTAACAACTTTAGATATATAAGTTTAATCGTTCAGTATTTATCCTTCTGTGACTGGCTTATTAGCAAATTGTCCTCAGGTTTCATACATGACATATGACAGTATTCCTTTTTATGGCTGAATAATATTCCATTGTATGTATATAGAACTTTTTTTTTTTTGATCAAGTCATTCATTAGTGGATATTTAGGTTCTTTAACCTCTTGGCTATTGTGAATAAGGCTGCAATGAACGTGAGAATGCAACTGTCTTTGAGATCCTGATTCTAACCGTTTGAATAAATATCTAGAAGTAGGATTGCTGGACTGTATGGTAGTTCTATTTTTAATTTTTTGAGGAAATGCCATTCTACTTCACCAACACCATTTCACATCAACAGGACACAAGGGTTCCAGTGTCTCTACATCCTGAGCTATTTTCTGGTTTTTTGATAATGAACATCTTAACAAGTGTGAAGTGGTATCACATTGTGATTTTGATATACATTTCCCTTATGAAAATTATGTTCTATGCATCTGTGTCTCTTATTCTGTCTCGCATATAGGGTTATCGTTACCAACTTTCAAATTCCATATATATACACAGATGCATAGAACAGTCTTATGGACTCTGAGGGAGAAGGTGAGGGTGGGACGTTCTGGGACAATAGCATTGAAACATGTATATTATCATATGTGAAACAGAACACCATTCCATGTTCAATGCATGAGACAAATGCTCAGGGCTGGGGCAATGGGATGATCCAGAGGGATGGGATGGGGAGGGAGGTGGGAGGGGGGTTCAGGATGGGGAACACATGTAAACCCATGGCTGATTCATGTTAATGTATGGCAAAAACTACTACAATATTGTAAAGTAATTAGCCCCCAACTAAAATAAATAAATATATTTAAAAAAAAAAAAAGAAAGAAAATGATGTTCAATATCTTTTCAAATATCTGTTGTATTTGCTTATCTTCTTTGGAAACAAGGAGGCTGGCATGCTCCCCGCGCTGGGAGGACATCTGCAAGGCCAAGGAGGACATCTGCATTGTCTATTCATTACCTCTGCCCATTTTGAAATTGGGTTATTCACTGTTTTTGCTATTGAGTTATATGAGTCTTCTATATGTTTTGAATATTAACCCTTTATCAGATATATGGTTTGCAAATATTTTCTCCCTTTCTGTAGCCTGCCTGTTTCCTTTGCTGTGCAGAAGCTTTTCACTTAATGTAGTTCCACTTGTCTACTTTTGCTTTTGTTGCTGATGCTCTTTGGTATCATATCCAAGAAATCATCTCCAAAATTGGTATCACAAAGATTTCCTTCTGAGCTTTCTTCCAAGAGTTTACAGTTTTACATTTTCTGCTTAAGTCTTTAATCCATTGTGAGTTGATGTTTGTGTATGGTGTAGGGTAAGGGTCCAATTTCATTCTTTTGCATGTGGCTATCCAGTTTTCCCCACACCATGTACTGAAGAAACCCTCCTTTACCATTGTGTGTTCTTAGAAATGTTTCAGTTTTTCATTATGATGTTAGCTTTGGGATTTTTGTATATGGCCTTTATTATTTTGAGATAATTTCCTTTTATTCCTAGGTTGTTTGTTTGTTTGTTTTGGTCAAGAAAGGGTACTGGGTTTTATCTATTGCTTCTTCTGTATCTGTTGAGATCATCATGGGATTTTTAGCCTTTGTTCTCTTAATATGCTGTCTTACATTGGCTGATTTTCATATGTTGAACCATCCTTGCATCATAGGGATAAATTCCACTTTTTCATGGAATATGAGACTTTTTATGTGCTGCTGGATTCAGTTTTCTAGTATTTTGTTGAGGATTTTTTCACCCATACTCATCAGTACCAATGACTTGTAATCTTCTTTTCTTTTCTTGCAACACTTCTGGCTGTGAAATCAGGGTGATATTGATCTCATCTTCTTCCATTCTGTGGAAGAGTTTGAAAAGGATTGGTATTAATTCTTCTTTAAATGTGGAGTTGAATTCACCAGTGAAAACATCTGATCCTGGAATTTTCTTAGTTGGGAGGTTAATTACTGATTCAGTCTCCTTACTAAGTAATCAGCTTTTTCAGATTTTCTGTTTTCCCGTGATTCAATCTTGGTATGTTATATGTTTCTAGGGATTTATCCATTTCTTTTAGGTTATCCAATTTGTTTGTGTACAATTATTCACAGTACTCTTGTAATCTTTTTATTTCTATGGAAGTGGTAATAAGGTCCCCTTTCATTTCTGATTTTTTTATTTGAGTCTGTCTCTTTTTTCGTAGTCATGTTAAAGACTTGTTGATTTTGCCAATCTTTTCAAAAAGCCAACTGTGAGTTTCATTGATTATTTTTTCCTACTGTTTTTCTATTTTCTATTTTGTTTCTTTTCTAATGTTTATTGCTTTCCCTCTGCTAACTTCAGGCTTATGTTCTTCTTTATCTAATTCCTTGATATATAGCAATGGGTTTCATATTTGAGATCCTACTTCATTTTTAATATAGGCATTTATCACTGTAAAGTTGCCCCTTAGTACTGCTTTTGCTGCATCTCATAAGTTTTGGTATTTGTATTTTTTTTAAATAAATTTGATTATTTACTTTTGGCTACACTGGGTCTTTGTTGCTGCACACAGGCTTTCTCTAGTTGTGCTGAGCAGGGGCTACTCTTCATTGCGGTGCACAGGCTTCTCATTGCAGTGGCTTCTCATTGCAGAGCATGAGCTCTAGGCATGTATGCTCAGTAATCATGGCACACAGGCTTAGCTATCCCTTGGCATGTGGGATCCTCCCTGACCAGGAATTGAACCTGTGTCCCTTGCATTGGCTGGTAGATTCTTTTTTTATATAAATACTTTAAAAACTTTATTAAGAAATGCGTTTGAGAAAATGTTTGAAGATTGCTACACTGCAAACTGTAAAACAAAACTGAGAAAAATGTTAAAATGCAAACCAAGGAAGAAGTAGATGACAAACCTGGATTAGAACATTGAGGATCATAAAAATGTCAATTTCCCCCAATTAATTTATTTTTTAATTAATTTTTTTAATTGGAGGCTAATTACTTTACAATATTGTAGTGGTTTTTGCCATACATTGACATGAATCAGCCATGGGTGTACATGTGTCCCCATCCTGAACCCCCTCCCACCTCCCTTCCCATCCCATCCCTCAGGGTCATCCCAGTGCACCAGCCCTGAGCACTGGGTCTCATGCATCAAACCTGGACCGGCGATCTATTTCACATATGGTAATATACATGTTTCAGTGGCAGGTAGATTCTTAACCACTGGACCACCAGGGAGGTCCCAGTATTTGTATTTTTGTTTTCATTTGTCTCAAGATATTTTCTAATTTCCTTTCTGATTTCTTCTTTGATGTTCAAGAGTGTGTTGTTTAATTTCCAAATATTTGTGAACTTTCCAACTTTCTTTGCTATTGATTTCTAGTTTTAGTCCATTGTGGTCAGAAAAGATACTAGATATAAATTCAATCACCTTTAATTTATTAAGACTTGTTTGGTTCTCTAATATGTAATCTATACTGGAGAATGTTCCATGTGCACTTGAAAGGAATCTGTATTCTGCCACTGTTGTGTGGTGGCATTCAGTCCTTTAACAGCCATGTGGTTGGGTCCTGTTGAGCTTGTGATCAATAAAACCTTAGGTCTTTGTCAGATAAACTGCTTTTAAGCAGAATCCATCTTACCAGGCCCTGTACACTTGAATTATTAAGTAAAATATTAAATATTTATTCCTGTTTTACTTCCAATTCGTTAGGTTTAGACAATCGACTGGGCTCTTTTTTTCTCAATCTTTTAAAGAGGCTTTAATTATTTCAAAAAGTAACATATACAGATAGTAAATAATTCAAATAATGGAAAAGAATAAAAAATGTTTTAATCTTACTTTTATCCAGCAGTTCTCCTCCCTAGTGGAAACCAGTTATCATTTTTTTGTGCATATCTTCCCAGCACTATTCTCTGTGTATGTTTGTATAATCTTTTAAAAACACACAGAAGTGGCAGCACACTATGTGTACTGTTATATACCTAGCTGTTTTCACTTAACAAGGAGACCAGGAAAGTCCTCTTTCAGGAGGCTTTGAGCAGTTGACTAAATGGTAGAACAGAGTCACCTGTGCAAGATTTGAGGAAACAATATTCCATCCACAAACTGCAGCAAGTGCAAATGCCCTAAGGTAGGACTGTGCTTGGCATATATTAGGAAGAGAAAGAACTTCATGTTGCCAGAGCTTACTGTGGGAGCTGGAGAGGGGTGTCAGATAAAGCTGGGGACGTCCATGGAGGTAAAGTGGATAAGAATCCACTTGCCAAAGCAGGGGACATGGGTTCAATCTCTGGTCCTGGAGGGATTCCACATGCCGTGGGACAACTAAGCTCATGAACTGCACCTACTGAGCCCTTGCACCTAGAGCCTGTGTGCCACAACAAGAGAAGGCACGGCAATGAGAAGTCCACACACCACAACTAGAGAATATCCCCTCCTCTCTGCAGCTAGAGAAAGCCTGCACACAGTAACAAAGACCCAGTGCAGCCAAAATAAACAAATAGATAAAGAAAAGATAAAGCTGGAGAGGTAGGTAGGAGCCAGCTCATACAGGGCGTCGGGGTAATGACTGCTTCTCTTTGACACTGGAAATCACTGGCGAGTTGAGCAGGATTGTTGAAACAATAAATAATAAAATCTTGTAACAATTTTACCTACATAGACATCATGAGACCATAAAAATGCAAAATCAATATACACATTTTGGAAGATACAGATAAATGACTTTGGAATAAAGAATTCATTTTTATGTTCTTAGCCCAGGACCAGAGTTATTGCAAACAATGAAAGGCACTTGTAACAATGAGACTGTGCTGGAAAAAGGTCTCCCTACCCTCACTCACCACTGAGACAGGGACTCCAAGAAACAGGTTGAACTGAGGCAGGAGGAAGGCATCCTCAAAGAGTAGAAAACAGGCTAGTTTACAAGACAGGGACCTCAGTTCTACATCACCTAATGTCTTTAGTTTGGGCTTCCCTGGTGGCTCATATGGCAAAAAAAAAAAAAAAAATCCACCTGCAATGCAGGAGACCTGGGTTTAATCCCTGGGTTGGGAAGATCCCTTGGAGAACGGAATGACAACCCACTCCAGTATCCTTCCCTGGAGAATCACAGGGACAGAGGAGCCTGGCAGGCTACAGTCCATGGGGTAGCAAAGAGTCGGACACGAATGAGCGACTAACACTTTCACTTTCTAGTTAGCCCATCTGTGAACTAAGAAAAATAATTTCCTGCCTATATAGCTCATATGGTTTTTGAGAAAATCCAATGAGATAACGTATATGACAGTAACTAATGTACTGCAAAGTATGAAAACACATTTAGCATTGTCATTTTTAAATAAAACTACAGGAAGAATATTGTGGGATGGGGGTATGGAAATATTAAATAACAATGAATCAATAAATATGTGTTGAAAGCTTCCTGCACTGGCTTTGTGCAGCTCTGTAACTAAGTTAATTTGATAAATATTTACTTAGGATCTGTTATGTTAAGGCACTGTGATAGATATAGCCAGGAGTCCCAAGGGCTCATACTTTGGAGGTAAAATCCTTATCTCAGATGAGGAACAGTGAGGGAGGGTGTGGGACTCCAGTTGGCAGAGTCTCCACAATCTGTAGCTTTCCTGCTGGTTGTGAAATTTTCCAGTTGCAGCAGCTAGAAATTTGGAATACATAAAGAAATGAACCCAAATGAGAATGCTTTCCAAACTGTAAGGTGCTATATAACAATATGATTATGTGGGGGTGCTAAAAGATCAGCTAATATCAGAAAGTTCAATCTAAAATTTTGAACTGATGTTTCATCCATCTCCAACTTGCTTATGAATGTCCATTTGAACTTAAGTTATTCTGAATGCATTTGTTTTCTCCTTACCTTTTTAAAATCTTTTAATTTCAGTCATTACAATCACACGTGCAGTGACTGGGTGTGTTTAGCAGTGAAATCAACACATGAAGCAGAGTGACCTAGTCTCCATTACCACATGCCAGTTCACACAAAAAAACTCCAAGGGCACGCTGATACACAAGCTCAGCACAGATGGAACGGACTCCCACAGTCAACCGCTGAAGTGGGAACGGGCATCTGATAACAAATAGAAGTTATCACTGCTCCCTTAAGCTAAATAATAAGGCAGAGCATTTTCCATTCCTTTTGCAAGACTTTAAAACATGGTGGCAACTTAATCAGAGTAATGGGAGAATTAAACACTTTAAGATCCACAAAAATAAAGACTGTTAATTTGTAAAACATTCACCTGCCTGGTCAGTTTAAGTTCCTGTTAACCTTTCTCTTTGTTCACTGGTCATTATATAAGGGATCTTTCCCCTCTTTAGCTCAGTTCCTGTGTCATGATTGGCTAAAGTCAATATGACAGAAAGATGAACAGTTGACCAAACACAAGGAATGTAAAGAATCTTAACCGAACAAGCCAAATGAATTTCTTCTATGAAATTATAAACATTTAATTAAATGTTAAGTGTTTTGTTATCTATAAACTCTTCTATGACCAGGACAACAGATGCTGAAAGCAAGAAAAGAAAATTCTTAAAAAATCAAATCCCTTGCCATATCCCTCCTCCTCTAGGCATTTTAAAAATCATAATCTTTCTGGCATTTATCACAGACTTACCATATGTTTTACACGATACATCATATTCAATAGAGAAATTTCTTACACTCTATAATCTTTTTATAATAAAATCATTTGACTATTAAGTTCAAAGGACTATGGTCCTAAAGCATATTTTTTAAACTCACAATTAGAGATTTTATGAAGCAACTTTTGAGACGAATGATGTATCAGCTATCTTTCACTGTAAAACAAAATACCCCAAAATTTAGTGGCTTAAAACAAAAAACCACTCTTGGGCAATTAAGGGTTAGGGTCATGAAATTCAAACATAGCTGCTATGGGAGCAAATTTTAGAGAAGACAGCAGGTGGGCTGGGAAAACACCTCTAAATTGTCTACAACCATAATTCTGGTGGTCACAAAGGCAAACTTTGAGTGTAAACAAAATGTTTAAGTGTAGAAGGAGTTATATTTAAGACTATGTGTGGGATAAGAACGAGTAAGTAGAGCAGAGCCAAAGAAGATACATGAACTGAAGCAAGCAGGGAACAGTAAATAAATAAAAAGAGATAAGCAAGAGGTGAGATCCCTGAAAGATTTGAAATATATGATGCATAATTTAAACCTGAAGAGGAGAAGTCCTACTGAAGATTTTGAGACAGGGGGTAATGAGGTCAAAAATGTCAGGAGAGAAACTGACATTCAATCGTGCAAAGAAAGTGAATAGAAAATGAACGTCTGCTATGTGCCAGCCTCTGCGCTGAGCCCTGGGATTGTTTTAGTGATGTGGTTCTAGAGCATCTGAGATGTACACACTGCTGGAGGGCTGCCTGTGCAGTGACTCCTGGGTGTTATTACAGAGAGAATGACAGCGAAGTCAGAACTGCTCAGTCACAAAACAATCTTTTTAAACAGCAAATTAGAGAGGGAATCACCTTTAGAATAAAATTTCACTTTTCATCCTTTAAAACTATTCTTTAGTTTTCTTCATCTATAATTGAGGTTAAAGTATGGATACCACTATATCTCCTTTTCAGAGGCATGAGAAATGCAAAGTTTGGTTTTATGTTAGTTTTAAAGAACCAGTGTCAAACAGGAACTTTGTTTTGATCATTACGGCTTTCGATAAGTCTCTCTCTATGGCTTAATAACGTTGACTGAATGTTTACTATGTGCCAGGCACTGCTGTATAGGCTTTACACCAGTAAGCATTTAATCTTCATGATAACCAAATGAGATAGATACTATGATTATCATCCCCACTACATAGATGAAGAAATTGACATATAGAGAATTTAAGTCCTTTGACCAAGGTTAAACAGCTAGTAAGCCTGCAATGCGGGAGACCTGGGTTCGATCCCTGGGTTGGGAAGATCCCCTGGAGAAAAGAAAGGTACCCACTCCAGTATTTTGGCCTAGAGAATTCCATGGACTATATAGTCCATGGAATCACAAAGAGTTGGACATGACTGAGTGACTTCTAAGAAAAAAACGTAGTGGAACTGGACTTTAGATCCAAAATATCTGGGTCCAGAGTCCAGAAAGCCACTCATGATACTTTAGGAAAGGGAGATTTTTCTGCAAGTCTCCACATGGATTCAAAATGGCACTGGGAATGTACACACTGCTGTATTTAAAATGAATAACCACAAAGGACCTACTATATAGCACAGGGAACTCTGCTCAATGTTATGTGGCAGCCTGGATGGGAGGGGAGTTTGGGAGAGAATGGATACATGTATACATATGGCTGAGTCCCTTCACTGTTCACCTGAAACTATTACAACACTGTTAACTGACCATCAGTTCAGTTCAGTTGCTCACTCATGTCTGACTCTTTGCGACCCCATGAACCGCAGCACGCCAGGCCTCCCTGTCCATCACCAACTCCCTGAGTCCACCCAAACCCATGTGCATCGAGTCGGTGATGCCATCCAGCCATCTCATCCTCTGTCATCCCCTTCTCCTCCTGCCTTCAATCTTTCCCAGCATCAGGGTCTTTTCAAATGAGTCAGCTCTTTGCATCAGGTGGCCAAAGTATTGGAGTTTCAACTTCAACATCAGTCCTTCCAGTGAACACCCAGGGCTGATCTCCTTTAGGATGGACTGGTTGGATCTCCTTGCAGTCCAAGGGACTCTCAAGAGTCTTCTCCAACACCACAGTTCAAAAGCATCAATTCTTCGGCACTCAGCTTTCCTTATAGTCCAACTCTCACATCCATACATGACCACTGGAAAAACCATAGCCTTGACTAGATGGATCTTTTTGACCATATCCCAATACAAAATTGAAAGTATTCTTTTTAATGGCAGTAGGGTGGGTCTAGGGGCCAGGGGCTGTCCATCCCCCAGAAGATGCCTCATGTGTTGCTGTTTTCCTCTTTCTCTATCTCTAGGTGGTTTTTATCTGCTGAGTCATATTTTCTTCCCTCTGACTTTTGCAGAGCACGTTGGAAATGAAGTCTCTCTATGTTACAATGATTTAACCTCCGCTCCTAATACTTCCTGAATTCCTTCACTTGGCATTTTTTAGTCCACATTCCTAAGAAAAGGAATACAATTGGCTCAACACGTGTTTTGAGTATTGGCTCTTTAGTCACAGATCAGTTTCAGGCTGGGTCTTTTCCCCTGGTCCAGTCAGTTGTGATGATGAGGACGAACCATATGGTAGGAAAAAGAGCCAATGGCTCTTTCTTTCTCTCCTTCAAGTAGACGTTGCTTCACCAGAAGGTATTGTGGGCTGGCAACTACTGTAAATATGTCTAGTGTAGACGGGCTGTACTGTGTCCTTAGTTGCTCAATCGCATCCAACACTTTGTGACCCCATGGACTGTAGCCCACCAGGCTCCTCTGTCCATGAGGATTCTCTAGGCAAGAATACTGGACTGGGTTGCCATGCTCTCCTCCAGGGGATCTTCTCATCCCAGGAATTGAACTCAGGTCTCTTGCATTGCAGGTGGATTCTTTAGTGTCTGAGCCACCAGGGGAGCCCAAGAATAATGGAGTGGGTAGCCTATCCGTTCTCCAGGGCATCTTCCCGACCCAGGGATCGAACCCAGGTCTCCCGCATTTTGGATAGATTCTTTACCAGCTGAGCCACAAGGGAAAACCCAAGAATACTGGAGTGGGTAGCTTATCCCTTTGCCAGTAGATCTTCCTGACCCAGGAATCGAACCAGGGTCTCCTGCATTGCAGGTAGATTCTTTACCAGCTGAGCTACCAGGGAAGCCCATAGATGGGCTATCTGGGGCTGAATTGAAGCAAGCTCTTGGTAAGAGGCTATTAACATTATACATTTTATACAATTAAATTAAAATAACACCATTTAAAGATTTTTTATTGTTCAAATTTACAGTCATTTTTAGACAGTCTTTATTTCAATCTTTAAGACGTAAGATTATCCACTACTTCCAAAGTTAATTCTTCAATAAAATCATGTGTTATTTTTGAAAAAAGCAGATTTTTAAATTGAGTAAATTATCAAAGAAAGGTTCAAGACTGCTTACAATCTCTTTCATCTTCTTAAGCTTCAAAAAGTATCCTTAGCTTTTTCAATCTTTTCCCTGGAGTTTGATTTCCACTATCTTCAACTTCACTTTAATTTAGGCCAAATGATCATTACAAATGAAACTGCCAGAAGCAACGAGAAATGTTTGAAGAATTTATCTTTGTTATTTGGCCTCCAACTTTGGACCTATAAGGTCAGGGTTCACAAAATTATCCTCTAAAGATAATTTGTGGTAGAGAAATAGCATATTCAGAGATAAAGATGTATTTTAACAATAAAAAAATGAAGTAGTATTAGGTACAAAGGATGAGAATGAATTCTTATCATTTTTATTTTATATGGTCTCATGACAGTTAATTGAAACAGAAGTCTCTCCTTTCAAAATCAGATTTTTAGAAACTTCACATTCTCGATATATCCATCATTCCCTCTTGCCCACATCACATTTTTGGAGAACATGTTTGCTAAGCAGCCCTAAAAGCATATAATCCATTCCCTTGGTACCTAAACCAAGAGTGGGCAATTGACTCAGGCAAGGCCACTCAAATTCTTCTAGGAACTTTGGAAATTGAAAGATAGGGACTAAATTAAATGACACTTTAGGCTCCAGAGCCATCTTTGTACAGTAGCTCAGTCGTGTCTGACTCTTTGTGACCCCACACACTGTAGCCTGCCAGGCTTTTCTGGCCATGGGATTTTCCAGGCAAGAATACTGGAGCGGATTACCATTTCCTTCTCTAGGGGATCCACCTGACCCAGGGATCAAACCCAAGTCTCTTGCATCACCAAGTGGAATCTTTACTGCTGAACCACCAGGGAAGCCCCCAGAGCCATAAAAGGTCATATAGAACTAGTAATAGAATTGACTTTATGGCCAAAATTAAAACATAGCTAAATGCAAAGTTAGACCCAGGTAAAGTTATGGGGAAGTGGACCCTAAGATGTCTACAGAAGTTGGTTTCCACAGGAAAGATGAAGTTGAGATGCAAAGAGAAGAGAAGACAATGTTCTGAGAAAAAAGAGAAATGATCTGCCTGAAGGTGTTAGAGTTCTCATAAGTCACCAGTTGTATCATTAGATTCATAAGATTTCTTCAGACTCTTACAACAAATTCTTCTTTATTTCAACTAGCTTGAGTATTTATTTTCTTTGTGATGAGATTAAGGTAATTCTGTTTCTTATGTGCATATTTTAAATCTGAATGAACTGCATTTAGTATGCCTCCAAAGACAGAAGAGATGGTCTCCACTACTGGAGCTCCCTAAAAAAGTGGAAGGCAAACACCAAAGTGTGCTTATCTTAAGTATTTGCAAAGACCAGCTGTTTCATCCAGGATGGACCTTGATGAGTAACTTCTATGACTGAAATGGAACTTAATAGAAAAGCTTTTCCTAATAAAACGGATGATTCAGGCATTGCAATCATTCAACATATTATATTCAGTGTCCACTCTATCTGCTGAGTACTGTGAACAGTCCTGGAGCCCTCAAGGCGATTAGGTGAGCTATAAATAAAGTTTCCAGTGGGACCATGAGTAAGTCATAGTTATTATATAATACGCCTTAGTCCACTGAAAGCTGAGGATGATTTCAAACGGAGAGCACTGGCCTGGAGACTTGAGGGGTTTGAACCGCACATAAAAAAAAATTCAGCCCTTTCTTGCTTGAGGTTCTCTGACAAGGGATTACAAATTTAAACAAAGTCCTGTGAGCAAGTTTCGGAGATAATCCTGAACAAGCCAATAGACCTCTATTTAAAATGTACTATGTGCTGGGCACTAAACATACACTAAGATGAAAAGAGCTTAGCTCCTTGTACTAGAAAGTGATCTAAGCTAAATACATCCAAATGGCTTTTATATCCTGATAAGAAATGTCATCCATACACTAGATTCCTCTTTGTACTGATGCCTGGATGTTGTGTTGGTGGGTTGTGTAACTGTCTAAGACCTCTGTGACTTCTCCTTCTTCTACTATCATTAGTTTAAATTCTATCCCATTAAGAACAGATATGCTTCCAAATAATGTCATTATAACTTGATAAGAGCATTAATAGCTGTAAGCCCTCAACTCACCTTGTGAATTAAGTCTAGCAAAGTCCACTAAGTCCTTGCCCGGAAAGCATGGTGTCAGTCTTTAAGCAATGATATATTTGGGGCCATTTTTGTTGTTGAAGGAAAAGGCTGACAACATAACCCTCTGAATCCACAGATCACAAGTGAGCTAAAACACCAGTCGTCGGCACAGGAAACAAGTCAAAAGAGCAATCTGGCACAAGGGCTGAAGCCATCGGTCACATTAATGGAATAAAGAGGAGTGTATAAATATCTCTGGATCCTAAAATCAAATTACGCCTTTCCTCCCATGACATCTCATGGAACTCAGAATCAAGTGAGGGCCTGAGCAGAGTTGGAATTGGAGGCTAAAAGAGAGAAGCACAAGATGAGAAAATATTTAGAAAGCATCTTACAGATAGTACATCCCTCAGTGCTCCATAATCATAATGTTACGGGTGAGTGCCTATCAAATTATAGCCGAGGACCAAGGAAAGCACAGACCTTTTCAGAGCAGTTACTGCTCACTTAATGGTCTGATGGGACAAAGGATAAATTCTTGAGAATGTCAGGTATTCAATAAGTCATTTTCTTAGAGAGAGGAAAGTCCTTCTAGAATTCAGGCTTATTATCCAGATAAAAGTCATGGGTCATGTCCAGAAGGAATTTGCAAAGTCAAGCTCAAATGTTGCAATATTAGTCCCCAAAGCTCCTTGGTCAAACCAAAGCATTTTAGCTGCTCTGCATCACTCAGTTATGTTCCCCAAATGCCATGCTACTGAGAAGCAAAAGACTCCACAGTGAATTATTTTGAATGGGTCCTTACACAAAAACTCTAAGAGTAGGTAGACTGTAGCTATGGAAAAATGAAAAAGACCAGGTAAAGATGAACAAATAAATTGATTAATCTGGTTTTGAATCCCAGGGCAACTATTTGGCAGCTCTATGACTTTGGGAAAGTTATTGAACACCTCTGAACCTCAATTCTCTCTTTTGAGAGATGGCAGTAATAACACTTACCTCATACAGTCACTGTTAAGAATTAAGAGAGGTAACATGCAGAACACTATAGCTAGCATGTAATCAGTAAAGATCAGTCCCTATTCTCTAGTACAGCCTAGAAATGAGTGTCCATTTGCAGTTTGCTTTTCATTGTACTTTACCTATTTTTCCCACTGGAATGGACAGGCAATCCAGAGTAGTGGTTAAAGCACACAGCAAGTGCAGCTAAATTGCCAGGGCTCAAAGCCTGGTTTTATTGATTGCTAGCTCCATAACTTTGGGCTCATTACTTCACCTCTTTGTAACCCAGTTTCCACGGAGGATGAACTGAATTAATACAGAAACTTGCAACAGTGTCTGGCACATAGTGAACACTGTAAGATTTAATTACTACTGTTGTTATCTGTAACCTGAATAAAATATTTATTCCTTCCAGGAGCTTATTTCAACTAAGTTTTTCCTGCCAGTTGTCAACTCATGTTTTGAATAATGCACATTTTGAATCACTTTGGCATTTTTTTCTTCTTGAGGAAAATTCTATTTTTCCAAAGACAACTACAACAAGAGCTGCCATCTCACAAGCTCCCATACAAAGTGACCTGTCCTTCTCCATCAACAGGGGGTATCCACTGCCCCTCGAATCTGGGTGGGCTCTGGATTGCTTTAGCCAGTGGAGTGTGGTAGGAGTGACGCTATGGGTTAGAACTAAGTGATTTAGTGTCTGCCTTGTCTAGTGGAATGCTTGCATATAGAGCCCTGGAGCCACCAAGCTGTGAGGAAGCCAAACCATGTGGACTGTGAGGAAGCCAAGCACATGTAGGTGCTCTGGTCAGCAGTCCTGCTCTTCAAGTCATCTTAGTCCAGGTGCCAGATATGGGAGTGAAGCAGCCTCCAGAATTCTGAATCATCCCCAACTTTTAAGCCTTCCTAGCTGAGACCTCCGACGTTGTAGACCAGAATCAACACATTCCTTTTGTGCCCTATACAAACTCCTGACCAACAAAACCCATAAGCATATTAAAAATGGCTGTTATTTTAAGGTGCTATAATTTGATGCAATTTTATGCAGCAGTAGTAACTGGAACACTTTCTTGGAAGGAGAAACTTCCATTATTTTAAACTTTTCTGGAGTTAACATGTGAAAAAAATTGTTTGGTTAACAGAAAATATGGCCCTCTTTATAATAAGCCATGGGAGTAACCTAGAATGTAGACATTTAAAATTATATTTTTTCTATTATGAGTTGATGGGCAGGCCATGGGACTCCTTTTTATGTATTACATGTCAAAAAAGTTCACATGGTTTTCCTCCTCCAATACATATACAATTATTTTTCTAGAACTGGAGTTTCCAAGAAGAAATTCTTTTTTGTTGTTGTTGGTAATTGGAGCAGCAAAAGTCTCTCTGGTATTTCCTAACTCTGAAATAAAAATCATTTAGAAATGTTCAAACAGCTGTATTCAATTATCATTGCGCATTTTAAATAGCAAGCAGTCTCAGATTCAGAATTATTCACAGTAACTTGTGAAAGTGGTAGAAGGGTCTCGATCAACTCACATTTATCATGTATTTGAATTCCTTTTAGCCAGCTGTGCTGCTCCCTTCCCAGCATGACTATGAAAACTCCAGCCTTACAGATCCAAAGCTATAATACCTGTGGCCAGGGAGAGACCCAAGACACTCGAAGACAGGGTACGCTCTGTGTTAAATAAGGACATGGAATCCCATTTCTTAAAGGAAGCTTTCCTGAGAACAACCATCTGTCCTCTGTCCTGCTTTTTTTTTTTTTTCCAGGCTATCCTGATTTTAAAGCAGAAATTCTAGTAAGAGCTGACCTGAAACATTTCCATACTGTCAGCTTGAACTGCCTTCTTGCCGGCAGCTCTGCTCTGTCTCGTGGTGTTTGTGGGAGTTGTATGCTGACAGCGGGGGACACACGAGGCCAGGGTGCTGAGCCGTGATGGAACTGAACCTGCCACATCGTCTGAAAATTCGGCTTCACTTCTTAGGTCTTCGAGCTCGTCTTCCTTGTGAGAAACTTCTTTTTGTCTGGATGCCTCCCTGGTTCCTTCTACTGTTCCAACTGCTGCCCAAGGAACCCCCCAGAGCTGCGGGTTACAGTTTGCTGTTAGAGGCATCTGGATTTGATTTCTGGAGCTTCCACCTACCACCTATATGACTTTGGGCAAGTTAATGAAATTCTCCGGTTATCAGTTTCTTAACCTTGAAAGTGGAGACAATAATACAACCACCTTGCAAGATTCTTGTAAGAAATGAAGAAAAATAATGCAACATAAGCACGTGGAAGAGTGCTTATGATGGAACTGAATGTTCACTGCATCTTAGCTGTGATTTAGAATAAATAAGTGTATATCACAGGTATTAGAACAAGGAAGAACTGTAGAGTCCAGATCACTCTTCCTAAGCTGCCCTCTGGAATTCAGTTATTCCAGGAGTGCTAGGAAGAGGCAGACTTTTGAAGTCAATAAAAATACCCTCAGAGATCACCTAAGGCTTTCCTGGCAGACTTTGCCAAGGTAAGGTCCCTAACGGGGTCAAGAGTTACCGGTTTAAGACAAAACTAAAATTAAAAAGATACATGTACTTCTATGTTCATAGAAGCACTGTTTATAATAGCCAGGGCATCAAAACAACCTAAAAGTCCATCAACAGATACATGGACAAAGAGGATACTCCTCAGTGATAAAATAGAATAAAATAATGTCATTTGCAGCAACGTGGATGGGCCTAGAGATTATCATACCAAGTGAAGTAAGTCAGACAAAGACAAATACCATATGATATCAGTTACATGTGGAATATAAAATATGGCACAAGGGAATATACCTGTGAAACAGAAACAGACTCACAGACATAGAGAAGAGACTTGCAGTTCTCAAGAGAGGGGGAAGTGGAGGGAGGGAAGGATTGGGAGTTTGGGATTAGCAGATACAAGCATATATAGGATGGATGAAAAATAAGGTTCTACTGGAGAGCACAGGTTATCCTGTGATAAAGCATAACGGAACAGAATATGAAAAAGAGTGTACATGTAAGTATGACTGAATCGCTCTGCTGTACAGCAGAAATTAACACACCACTGTAAATCAACTATACGTCAATAACTTTTTTAAAAAAGGAACTACCGGTTTAAGATATGCTATATGTTCGCTGCAGCTTCCAGCAGGATTAGATAGTGAGAGTGAGGGGCTAATAGAGAGCATCTACCCACAGCCTGGAGAATCCATATCCGCCTTTGCTTTCTGTTCACCACAATGAGGAACTCCCCTGAGAATTTAATAATGTACGTGCACGATCATTCCAATTGCCATAGGGGTTGGCATACCTGATTCAAAGGCACACCTGTTCGTTAGGGAGACCAGTGTAGCTCACTTCACGTTTATGTAACAGGCCAGACCTAAGACTCAAGTATGCAGCTGTCTCAATGCAGCACAGAAGCAATCACCAGGGCCCTGGGAAAGAACGTAAGCAGGGTGACATTTGTTTCTAAGTCCCATCCCTTGTGCTCCCACTAAGCCCCCTCCCTCAAAGCCAGGAGAGGCTGTCTCCGCCCCATCACCAGCACCACAAGTGGGAATCTGCTCTCGTCTTCCCTTCACCAAGATGTCCCCAATGTCAAGACGGCTCTGCTTTAGTTTTCAATAGGGCAACATTCTCATCACTCTTTACATACAGTTGTTATTTGATTTACCTAATTCTCAGTGAGCTATGAATGATCAACACGTCTTCAGACTTAGATATCCAATGCAGTGGGCTGAACTTTGTCTCCCCAAAATGTATGCCTTTTCATACCCCAAAAAGTATGCCATTGCATGCAAAGGGATGCCATTTCATGTAAAGATGGGCACAATAAAGGACAGAAAGAGTATGGACCTAACAGAAGCAGAAGATATTAAGAAGAGGTGGTAAGAATACACAGAAGAACTATACAGAAAAGATCTTCATGACCTGGATAACCACGATGGTGTGATCACTCACCTAGAGACAGACATCCTGGAGTGTGAAGTCAAGTGGGCCTTAGGAAGCATCACTACGAACAAAGCTAGTGGAGGTGATGGAATTCCAGCTAAGCTATTTCAAATCCTAAAAGATGATGTTGTGAAAGTGCTGCACTCAATATGCCAGTAAATATGGAAAACTCAGCAGTGGCCACAGGACTGGAAAAGGTCAGTTTTCATTCCAATCTCAAAGAAGGTCAATGCCAAAGAATGCTGAAACCACCGCAACACTGCCCTCATCTCACACACTAACAAGGTAATGCTCAAAATTCTTCAAGCTAGCCTTCAACAGTATGTGAACTGAGAACTTTCAGATGTTCCAGCTGGTTTTAGAAAAGGCAGAGGAACCAGAGATCAAATTGCCAATATGCATTGGATCATAGGAAAAGCACGAGAATTCCAGAAAAACACCTACTTCTGCTTCATTGACTATGCTAAAGCCTTTGACTGTGTGGATCACAACAAACTGTGGAAAATTCATCAAGAGATAGGAATACCAGACCATCTTACCTACCTCCTGCAAAACCTACATGCAGGTCAAGAAGAAACAGTTAGAACTGGACACGGAACCACAGACTGGTTCCAAATTGGGAAAGGAGTATGCATATTGTCACCCTGCTTATTTAACTTATATGCAAAGTACATCATGAGAAATGCTGAGCTGAAGGAACACAAGCTGGAGTCAAGTTTGCCTGGAAAAATATCAACACCCTCAGATATGCAGATGACACCACTGTAAAGGCAGAAATTGAAGAGGAACTAAAGAGCTTCTTGATGAAAATGAAAGAGGAGAGTGAAAAAGCTGGCTTAAAACTCAACATTCAAAAAACTAAGATCATGGCATGTGGTCCCATCAATTCATGGCAAATTAATGGGGAAACAATGGAAACAGTGGCAGACTTTGTTTTCTTGGGCTCCAAAATCACTGTGGATGGTGACTGCGACCATGAAATTAAAGATTCTTGCTCCTTGGAAGAAAAGCTATGACAAAAGCCTGCTGCTGCTGCTGCTAAGTCACTTCAGTTGTGTCCGACTCCATGCGACCCCATAGACAGCAGCCCACCAGGCTCCCCTGTCCCTGGGATTCTCCAGGCAAGAACACTGGAGTGGGTTGCCATTTTCTTCTCCAGTGCATGAAAGGGAAAAGTGAAAGTGAAGTCGCTCAGTCGTGTCTGACTCTTAGCGACCCCATGGACTATAGGCTACCAGGCTCCTCCGTCCATGGAATCCTCCAGGCAAGAGTACTGGAGTGGGGTGCCATGACAAAAGCCTAGATGGCATATTAAAAAGCAGAGACATTACTTTGCCAACAAAGGTCCATATAGTCAAAGCTATGGTTTTTCCAGTAGTCACGTATGGATAGGAGGGCTGGACCATAAAGAAGGCTGAGTGCCAAAGAAGTGATGCCTTTGAACTGTGGTGTTTGAGAACCTTGGGCTGCAAAAAGATGAGACCAGTCAATTCTAAAGGAAATCTGTCCTGAATATTCATTGGAAGGACTAATGCTGAAGCCAAAGCTCCAATACTTTGGCCATCTGATGCATAGAGCTGACACATTGGAAAAGACCCTGATGCTGATAAAGATAGAAGGCAGGAGGAGAAGGGGACGACAGAGGATGAGATGGTTGGATGGCATCACCAACTCAGTGGATGTGAGTTTCAGCAAGCTCTGGGAGATGGTGAAGGACAGAGAAGCCTGGCATGCTGCAGTCTGTCTGTGGGGTCGCAAAGAGCTGGACATGACTAAATGACTGAACAACAGCAAAAGATTTGTCCAACTCTTAAACCCCAGGACCTGTGCGTGTGACCTTCTTTCGAAAAAGAGTCTTTGTAGATGTAATTAAGTGAGGGATCTTGACAAGAAATCACCCTGGATTAACTGAGAGAGCCCTGAATCCAATGGTGTCCTGATAAGAAGACAGAAGGACAGAAGGAGGAGAAGTCAGAAACCACAAAAAAGCATGACATGTGAAGATAGAGATTGGACATCCAAGCCTCATGGCTAGAGCTGTTGGAAGCTGGGAGAAGCAAGGAAAGATTCTCCCCCAGTGCCTTCAGAGGGGACATGGCCTGCTGACACCTCAGTTTTGGGTTTCTGGCCTCTAGAACTGAGAGAAACTAAATTTCTGTTACCTGAGGCCACCCAGTTTGTGATTAGTTCTTATAGCAGCCCCAGGAAATGAGACCACACAGTAACCCCAACTGCCACAAGCCCAGGAGCCTGCTGAACATGAAGTACTTTCCTATCCCTCATTTCAGCAATCTTCCCAAGGAGGTCAGAGTAGAGGCCTGATCTCGCCTTGACTGATGAAGAGCCTGCAGGTCAGAAAGGTTGACTTCCTTGCCCTGGTCACAAAGCTGGAACTAAGAGTTACTTCTGTGCCTTTCTACTCAACCATATTTTTTTTGTGGTTTTGCTACTTCTCTTTCCATGTTCCTTTGTCCATGATCAACCGATACCCAATCCCAGCACTTCTTTCATTTGTAAGAAAACACTTGTGTTACTGTTCAGTCGCTCAGCCGTGTCCAGCTCTTTGTGACCCCATGGATTGCAGTATGCTAGGCTTCCCTGTCCTTCACCATCTCCCAGAGCTTGCTCAAACTCATGTCCACTGAGTCGGTGATGCCATCCAACCATCTCATCCTCTGTCGTCCCCTTCTCCTCCTGCCTTCCAACTTTCCCAGCACCAGGGTCTTTTCTAATGAGCAGGTACTTTGCATCAGGTGGCCAAAGTATTGGAGTTTGACCTTCAGCACCAGTCCTTCCAATGAATATTCAGGACTGATTTCCTTTAGGATGGACTGGTTTGATCTCCTTGCAGTCCAGGGGACTCTCAAGAGTCTTCTCCAACACCACAGGTCAAAAGCATCAATTCTTCAGCACTCAGTCTTTTTTATTGTCCAACTCTCACATCCATACATGACTACTGGAAAAACCATAGCTTAGACTATATGGACTTTGGTTGGCAAAGTAATGTCTCTGCTTTTTAATACACTATCCAGGCTTTTGTCATAGCTTTTCTTCCAAGGAGCAAGCGTCTTTTAATTTCATGGCTGCAGTCACCATCCACAGTGATTATGGAGCCCAAGAAAATAACATCTGTCACTGTTTATTGTTTCCCCATAGATTTGCCATGAATTGATGGGACCACATGCCACGATCTTAGTTTTTTGAATGTTGAGTTTTAAGCCAGCTTTTTCACTCTCCTCTTTCATCTTCATCAAGAAGCTCTTTAGTTCCTCTTCAATTTCTGCCTTTACAGTGGTGTCATCTGCATATCTGAGGATGTTGATATTTCTCCAGGCAAACTTGACTCCAGCTTGTGTTCCTTCAGCTCAGCATTTCTCATGATGTGCTTTGCATATAAGTTAAATAATCAGGGTGACAATATACATACTCCTTTCCCAATTTGGAACCAGTCTGTGGTTCCGTGTCCAGTTCTAACTGTTTCTTCTTGACCTGCATGTAGGTTTTGCAGGAGGTAGGTAAGGTGGTCTGGTATTCCTATCTCTTGATGAATTTTCCACAGTTTGTTGTGATCCACACAGTCAAAGGCTTTAGCATAGTCAATGAAGCAGAAGTAGGTGTTTTTCTGGAATTCTCGTGCTTTTCCTATGATCCAATGCATATTGGCAATTTGATCTCTGGTTCCTCTGCCTTTTCTAAAACCAGCTTGAACATCTGAAAGTTCTCAGTTCACATACTGTTGAAGGCTAGCTTGAAGAATTTTGAGCATTACCTTGTTAGTGTGTGAGATGAGGGCAGTGTTGCAGTGGTTTCAACATTCTTTGGCATTGACCTTCTTTGAGATTGGAATGGACCTTTTCCAGTCCTGTGGCCACTGCTGAGTTTTCCATATTTACTGGCATATTGAGTGCAGCACTTTCAAAACATCATCTTTTAGGATTTGAAATAGCTTAGCTGGAATTCCATCACCTCCACTAGCTTTGTTCGTAGTGATGCTTCCTAAGGCCCACTTGACTTCACACTCCAGGATGTCTGTCTCTAGGTGAGTGACCACACCATCGTGGTTATCCAGGTCATGAAGACCTTTTCTGTATAGTTCTTCTGTGTATTCTTACCACCTCTTCTTAATATCTTCTGCTTCTGTTAGGTCCATACTCTTTCTGTCCTTTATTGTGCCCATCCTTACATGAAATGTTCCCTTGAGATCTCTAATTTTCTTGAAGTGATCTCTAGTCTTTCCCTCTTTAGTGCTATTATTTCCATCATTTTCATCTGTGCTTAAGAATATTTTTATATTAAATGATATTATCAAATTTTGGTCACAGCTCATCATCCCCTAATTTTCAATAGCAATTATACTTCCAGCTGCATACTTCAACATGTCCCTGAAATGTTCTTGTTCTGGTGGATTCACTGGAATCTCCCTTAAATTTTCCATAGCAATCAGTAGCTGGGATCAGCTCACACTCTCATAATTTATAGAGGCTCCAGGCAGCTGAGATATCAGCAACAACCCATCACTTTTGCCTTCTCGTGCTCATCATTCTCATCTACCTCTCTCTGGAGCTTCTTAAACATTGCGACACCTTGTAACGCTGAGAGGTGCTGAAGTTGGCACATATTTAAAGAGTTGCTCCTCTGTATATAGCACTGTACTCCAGTTGCTATAGAAATAAGCCAGAAAATCTAACTTGAGAGTCTTATGTCTCACATATTCAAATTTAGATGAACTGTGACGTGGCTGCAAAAAAATTGTGCTATCTTCCATGTGATGGAAATGCAAACCTGCAGTTTCATTTGGCTCTTGTAACTGATAAAGCTGTCAAGTAAAGATAGAAGAACTCATCTGTCCATTCCATTTTATTTTCTCTGGACTTGATAGAGCTTCATTTATAGTGAACACTTAGTCCTGGGTATTCTAACTATCCTGAAACTTAATGGACTAGGGGAGAAGTATAGAAAAGAGAGGGTTACAGTTGTGTGACATGGCCCACTTTGCTAGTGCTTGAGATGACATACAGTTTTTCTTTTTCTAATCTTATTTCAAATAAATAGAAATCACCTGGAGACCAGTCACAACTGAGACTGTTCAGTCCAAAAGGTAGTACAGTTGAGACTAGAGTCTAAAATAAGTCTTAAGATTCACAGAGGGATAAAACAAAGCACCCAAACCAACCACTGGGTGTTGAGAGAGAAATAGGCAGAATGCTGTATTCTGACTGCCATTATTTTGAGCCAAGTTTTCTTAGTTTTTCTTGAAAAGAAATTGAAAATCAATCTAGTACACCCACCACTCTAGCTTTTGTTACTGTAAAGCAGGTATTCAATTTGCACGTGGTATTGCTAAGATCAGAGCCATTGAGAAATGCTAAATGGGATGGGGAGTAGAGAGAGAAGAGAAAAGAGAGCATAAAAACTTTAAGATCTCACAAAAGTCTTCAAAATAGCATTTTTCCCTTTAACTAATGACTAGGGGAATCTGTACTTGAGAAAACACTTGAATTACAAGTTGAATCACAAATCCTGTGTTGTAATATTTGAAGGGGAAATTGAGTTACATCAGAATAGTAAGTGATTTGCATCTTATTACTTGGCAGGGATTTGCGCCTGAGCATTTACAGTCACTTGATTGAGGGGCCAGGCATTTTGAGTACCCAGGTTACATACCTCAACCAGGAAGATGCCCAAATGTTACAACAGGAAGGGTGTCATTGAGAGTTGGCTGGGAGCTTGGGGATGCTAACTAAGGAAGTAGAGAGGCCATAAAACTTATCTTTGGATCTATTTTCTATGAAGAAGGAAGAGGATCTCATTGTTTGAGCTTCTAATTGCACAGGGGAAGGAAATGACAGCTAAGAGTTTGAGAGGACAGCATAAGGAATTTAAGTTGGTTGTTAAACAAAGAAAATTTCTCATAGCAAGCTGCAGATGTTATTTAAACGACTAAAGCTTTGCCCATAGCAGCCATCTTGGCTGCCCCTTCCTGTCAATTTTATTCTTACAAAATAGAGCAGCAGTGTTCTATCAAGAGGCAGCAAAAGATAGAGGCTAAGTACTTTTATTTTGTAATCAAGTAGATGGAGGTTCAACTCTTATATCTGCTGCTTGACAGCTGGTTAAGCCAAGCAAGTTATTTAACCTTCCTAAGTTTTAGTTTCTTCTGCTATAAAATGTGAACAATAATAACAACATGTATTACCCAGGGTTTTGGTGAGAACTAAATAAAATAACAAATATTAAATGCCTTGAACATAGTAAACACTCAATAAATATTAGCTAGTATTGTGGCCACCATTATTATTACTTCTATAGAAGCAGAATAATAACCTCAACTACTTCCTTCTTTTCTTTCATATCCCAAACCAGTAGGATATAATAACTAATCATTGTAACTAGTCTAATCATATGGTCACTGTCTTGTCACTATTTCAAGTTCTTCATTGCAAATGTCTCCTAAGGCTGCCCACACATTTCATTCTTGGGTTGATCTCTGACCTAGTGTGACAATATTAACCTAATCTGCAGCATTCTGCAACACTTCACTGGAGCAATATCAGCTTGGGCTTCACATCTCCAGGAACATGCTACCATTTCACTGTTAATCTGCAGTTTCTTTCAGGTCTTAGGGCTTTCAAAATTGGATATGGTCAATTTCATAACTAGTGGTCTGTAGAGTCAATTTTAAAATCATTAATCTTTGTAAACTCAAAGGTGCACCCATCAGCAAAGGTTCTTGCAGAATTTTCATTATGCTGGGCTACAGAGTGAATGGATATGCAAGCAAAATCTTTCTCATAGCCATAAGATTAGAACAACATAATTAACAGAGAAATAGTTACTTGCTGCAAGCAGCATCAGACTCTTGCATTATTACTGGATTTTTTTTTTTAATGTTGCTGGAAATGAGTTGCTAGGCATTATTAGGCGCTTCCAGCTAAAGAGGCTTACACATGAAAGCTCCAAGAAAAGCCAGAAAGTGATTAGGTGGCACAAGAATAATAAAAAATAAACACATAAGTACACAAATACATACATACATGGATACATACATACATAAAGGGATCGGATACTTCTCTGCTCTGTTCTTTACGAAAAGAGAGGAAAAATTAAAAAGATCATGCTGTATGCTAGAAATTAACAGAACATTGTCAATCAACTATATATACTTCAATAAAATAGTTTTTTAAATGAAAAAGATCTGTTACCTTGCTTACTCACTTATTTTTTTGGAATCTATACACAGGATCTGAGAAAATTTGAATGCTATTGTTCTTAGTGTGTTTGTTTTTCTGTTTGCTTACTTTTTTCTGGTTTTTAACCCCAGGTAACTGTGATTAAACAGGAAAACGTGAGCAATTTGCTGCCTGACTAAAAAAAGTAAATACACACACATAGAAACAAGAGGAAATGAGTTTCCCAGGTCAGAAACCTCTATAAGAACAGCGAGAGTCTCCTGGCATTTTCTCCAAGAAAAGTCAGTCCCCAATAAATCAGCTTTTGGAGGCATGGCTCCTGCATAGCTGTAAAAGAGGAACAGAGGCAGATGGAATATAGGGAAACTACTTGACCCTGCAGAGCTAAGTTTAAATCTCCTTTTCTAAAGTATTTTCCACAGATTCAGGGCTTGAGGGAGAATCAGCTTAACAAAAGAAATGGAGAATCACCTCAAACTGGTGGGCCTGTAATACCAGCCTCAAGACAAAAACATCATGGAGGAACATCCTCTGTACATTAAAACAACAACAAAATAATTGCAATGATGAGAATAAAAATGTATGTAGTTCATTTTCCCATGAAAGACCAAATAGGAGTTCCCTGTGAAAGAACAGCCTTTGCGTAAAATTTGTTCATCATTATTTTCAGAGCAGATGGGGCCAGAATCAGCTCAAGCTTCTCACGACAGACACCAGCCAAATTTGCCACTAATTAGCAATGCCCCACACTGTTAAATGGCCTGCGCCTTCCATTTGCAGGCCATAGCCTTGGTGACCAGCAACGCACCACCTGAGACCAGGACTCCACCATCACCGCCCATCAATCGTCCTGCCTTGGCCACCCTGTCAACCGCTGAGAATGTGCAGAGTAACAAAGGAAACTAGAGGAGGCTCTACCTTTTACTTTTTTTTATTTTCCATTTTAACATTTCCCTCCCAAATTCCAATTTCTCAAAGCTCATCAGCCAAGGAAATAAAAGTATGTTTTGTCTCACCACCTATTTTTCTCGCCTTTGAATTTGCTGATGCATCTGTCTCACAAAAAAGAAATGGGAAGGATATTTTTCTCTTAAAATAAGGAAAAGGGGAAACTTTTTTTTTTCCTGTGTCCACATGATAATTTTCAAAGTGCATGTATATATTTGTAATTTCTTTTAGGTTATTTGGGGAGAGGCTATCTGGTCAACCCTTTAAGTGGGCAAAATGGACTTGCACGGCTGGCAGCAGCTGCCTGACGTTCCTTTTTCATCAGCTGCAGATCCTGCCTGATGGATCCTTAGAAACTGGGTCTTTCAAGGCTCATCTCAACCACAGAGGCCCTCAGCCCTTCCTTGTGGCCCCAAGATATTACTGGCTCTGTTAAGTCCATGAAGACAAAACTATGTTTTTAAAACCCCTTTTTCAGATGTACCACCATCAAGAGAAACATATCAGCAAATCCAAAAGTACCACAAAGGGGTAACTGTTCTGGTCATAAAATCCAATTCTCCTTCAGATTGTATGTGCATGTGTGTGTGATGATCAGGAAAACTTTACCCTTATACTTTATCTTCACAGCAGTATCCAATATTTAGAAGTTATTCCTGCAACAGTATATTCAAAGTAAAAGTGAATAACTATTGTGTTCCGTTAGGGTAATCCTAGAATGAGCCTTATGTTATCTCCTATATTATTATGTTATCTCTTAAATTAAAAATCCCACACTACATCTAGCTAGCCTCTGGGATTAAAATCTTAGATTTCTAATATGTGATATTTTAAAGAAAAGATTGGTTATCTCCATCTCTGAAAACATGGAGATAAGCATCTTCCAGCATTATTACAGTTTTTTTCCATCTTTATAGTTCTCAACTCATAAGAGCAAAAGTAAGTAGTTAAGATAAATTGAATAATAATAGTTTACATTTACTGAGCACTTGAGTCTGAAGCTATGCTAAAATCTTAATGCCCAGTACCTTATTTAATTCTCAAGACAATGCTGTGTTAGAGATTAATATTATCATCATGTTAGAGATGATAAAACAGGAGATCAGAGAGATTTAGTAACTAGCATAAAGTTACATAGCTCAGGTAGATCTGATCCTGGCATCTGAACACTTAACCACAACACTCACCTGCCTGTCTTTGACAAATGCAAATAATTGTACCTTTGGAACTTTTCAAGGAAAAGCTTGCTTTGGATGTGTTTTCTAGTCCCATTGTGAATAAATAAAGGGCTACACTGCCATGCCTCAGCCAACCTCTTCCCACGAGTTCTGTATACAGGAACAGAGACACGGCCAGAGACGAGTCTCTTTTGGAGAGCAGCTGGTTCCCAGGTTGTTGAAAACTTTGGAATTAACTGGAGCAGTTGCTTTTGAGACTTCATTGTTAGTCTAACTTTCCTGTGGTGGTTCTGGTGGTAAATATTTTGGGATAAAATTTAGCAATCTCACAAACCAAAAATGGCAAAATTTTAAAGCAGGCAAACAGTTTGCAAGGAAAATAATGTGAACTTCTAACCTTAGGATTTTTCATTCTTTTCTGTTCTTTAATCTCCACACGAGGGATGGTTTTGTGTCATTTTAAATCCAGAAGCATCACAATGAAGGCAGGATAAAAACAAAGACTTTTTTGACAGTACAGACTTTGATTTCTATTTCCAATACAAATTATTGGGGGAAAGATTCTGATTTGGCTAACAAGAGCTCACTTAGCTATTTTAGCAGATGTGTAGATTCCCCCCTCCTGAATCTTTAAAACAACTATGCCAGTGTTTTCTCCTCAATGTCCCGAAAAATTAAGTTCCTAAAAAGAGATAAAGGTCCGCCACCAACACAGACTCAGAAATCTCTTTTCTATCTCCCTTCAGGCAGTTAAAATTTTCCTTCTTTATTGAAATGCACTCGGTAAAGGTATAAACAAATTGTAAGAGACCATTTATTTAACTATCTGACAGCTTAACCAAATCTCCTTGTAGCCAAGCTTCCATTATAAGATTCCGTTCTCATATGTCACAGAGGGAAATTCATATTCATAGGAGAGTGGAATCTCTTGTGAAAACCTGTCACGTTGATGGTACATCCTCTGCAGTTAAACTGTTTGCAGGACTTGTAGGGACTCAGCTACATTACCATATTCACGCTGAGTATCGACCATCTCCTTCATCTTGGGACTCTTGGTGTTGAATAAAATAATAGAGCTGATCCTTTATGCAAATACTACCAGTGACTATGGGCCACTTAGCATAGATGCCTTTTCTTGCCATAAGGAGCATCAGTATTGGAAACCCTGCTTTCTGCCAAGAACTCCAGAGTCATCCTGTCATGAGCTATTAATTCAGGAATCAGTCTTCTCGGCAGCTAACCACCAAACCCACAAAGTTGTGTTTAATTTGTTCCTGGAAGATAGACTGAGTTCTCCCCTTTGAGCCATGCCAGAAGGATGCCTAACTGCAGAGCCCCAGAAAAGGTCCACACCAAAGCTTGTGAAAGACACAGCACTTTTCATGGCTGTTAGTGGCCTGGCTGATCTGTTCCAGGCAGCACTACCTGAAAGCCAGGACAAGATAAAGACTGCTAACTGCACAGGCTCTTGAGGGAGATTTGACTCTCCTCTGCAGGCTCAGAGCTTTCTAATAACAAAAGTTAACATCGTCTCTCAATGGCCAGCTCACTGGTTCAGCCAAAGGATGTGTTGTTCTCTAGGCAGCTAGAGAGAGGTAATAGCAGCAATGGCAAGACTTGATGCCTAGATTTTTCTTAGGAAATGTATACATTCGGCCAGTCCCCTCTCTTGCTGAGTCAATGGGCCAGTTTTGGTTAGGGGATCCACTTCTACTCACATCTAGTCCAGAAGGACTAAACAGCGTTTCAGTCCAGGTCTGAGGATGGAGCTTATGTGTGCATACATGTGTGTTAAGTCACTTCAGTTGTATCCAACTGTTTGCAACCCCATGGACTGTAGCCCACCAGGCTCCTCTGTCCATGGAATTCTCCAGGCAAGAATGCTGGAATGGGTTTCCCTGTCCTCCTCCAGGGGATCTTCCTGATCCAAGGATTGAACCCATGTCTCTTACATCCCCTGCATTGGCAAGTGGGTTCTTTACTTGGGAAGCCCAGGATAGAGTGTATATCCAGGCCTAAATCAATCAATATACTGTATTTCTCCTGATCACAGAAATTGGTTTAGGATGTTTATGTGTGAATCACTGGATGTATAAAAGCTTTTCTATTTTCTGTTTAATTCAAACTTGGAAGGATATAGCCTTGGGGACTGCTGGAAGATACTTTATGACTATAATACTTAAGGCTTGAGATTAGACCTGGTATGGAGAAAGCTGATATCAGTGATCAGTATATAATGACATCATGTAAGCCTGATCAAGCCACACCTGAAGTCCATGCCCTTTCAGACTCTTTACTTTTCATTCACATTTTCATATGGGCTGATTTGACTTATGTCATCTATCACACATAATAAAAATTTTTGTTGATCAGTCGCTAAGTCGTGTCTGACTTTTTGCAACCCCATGGACTGCAGTATACCAGGCTTTTCTGTCCTTCACTATCTCCCAGAGTTTGCTCAAATTCATATCCATTGAGTCAGTGAAGCTATCTAACCATTTCATCCTCTGCCACCCCCTTCTTCTTTTGCCTGCCGTCTTTTTCAGCATCAGAGTCTTTTCCAGTGAGTTGGCTCTTCGCATCAGGTGGCCAAGTATTGGAGCTTCAGCACCAGCCTCAGCCCTTCCAGTGAATATTCGGGATTAATTTTCTTTAGGATTGACTGGTTTGATCTCCTTGCTGTCCAAGGGACTCTCAAGAACTTCTCTAGCACCACAATTTGAACGCATCAATTCTTTGGCTCTCAGCTTTCCATATGGTCCAACTCTCATATCTACATGACTACTGGAAAAACCATACCTGTGACTATATGGACGTTTGTTGGCAAAGTAATGTCTTTGCTTTTTAATATGCTGTCTAGGTTTATCATAAATTTCCTTTCAAGGAGCAAGTGTCTTTTAATTTCATGACTGCAGTCACTATCTGCTGTGATTTTGGAGGCCAAGAAAATAAAATCTGTCACTGCTTCTATTTTTTCTCCTTCTATTTGCCATGAAGTGATGGAACTGGATGCTATGATCTTAGTTTTTTGAATGTTGAATTTTAATCCAGTTTTTTCCCCTCTCCTCTTTCACCCTTATCAAGAGGCAAAATAATCATAACTAATATAGCTTTAAGAATTACTTTCCTTTAAAAACACTCAAGGGATAGTTATCTAAGTACTTTATGTATTCGCATAGTCAAATTTGCTCTTCACTAGAGTTTTCTCAGAGAAGGCAATGGCACCCCACTCCAGTACTCTTGCCTGGGAAACCCCATGGACGGAGGAGCCTGGTAGGCTGCAGTCCGTGGGGTCGCTAAGAGTCGGACACGACTGAGCGACTTCACTTTCACTTTTCCCTTTCATGCACTGGAGAAGGAAATGGCAACCCACTCCAGTATTCTTGCCTGGAGAATCCCAGGGACGGGGGAGCCTGGTGGCCTGCCGTCTATGGGGTTGCACAGAGTCGGACACGACTGAAGCGACTTAGCAGCAGCAGCAGCAGAGTTTTCTCTTTTCCTAAAAATATTTTGGGGAAAATAACATTCTAAACACACCTTATCAAACTAATGTATGTGTTAGTCATTCAGTCGTGTCCGATTCTTTGTGACTCTGTGGACTGTAGCCCGCCATGCTGTGGGGAATAGTAATAATCAAAGCTTTGCATGACAAAAGTGTTTCAGTTTACCAAGTAGTTTCAGAAATAACTCATCTGAGCATCTTAAGCAAATGATGAACCATAGAGGACAAATTGTGTCTTATTTTACAGGAAAAAGGGTTAGTTGATACCATGTCCAAGGAATAGAAATTAACCTTAGTGACCATACTGTATTATGGATGCAGACATTGTAGTTTCCAAAAGTCAAGGAACTTACCTAACTTCACAAGCTAGTCATTTAATGAATATTTTGAAGAAAAAAGTTTGAATTTCTTTATAACTTCAGCTACTACATCATATTTATTACCTATAAATCTTTTGTACCTGGTGCTTGAAGTATAACTTCCTTCCTCAAAAAAAAAAAAAAAAAGAGGCCATGTTTCTCTCATACAAAAGAAATATTCAGTCTAATTCAGTTCACGTTTCTGAGCCCCGGAAATGTGACTGGGTCACAAGGGTGACAGAACAGATTTTCCCATCCACATCCATAACCATAACCGATATCGTAACGTGGTGCCTTTCCTCACTGCCTTGGGACCTTATTCCATTGCTTTGATATTATAAATCATGAAGGAACCATGCCACTCTGCCCAGGAGTCCTTGCTTGGTATACGTGACCATCACAGGTTTATTCTTAATGTTCGAGCCATAAAGCTAATTCTTCACTGGCAGCAGGAAGAGGCTCTATGGAGGGAGACCTGCCATCAGCATGCAGCTAAGAAAATGTTACCTCTGATTATCTCCCTCTTGATGACCGTGGGTTCGGTTTCTACTGGGTGCTATTTCTGAAGTGAAGTGAAGTGTTAGTCACTCAGTTGTGTCTGACGCTTTGTGACCCCACGGACTGTAGCCTGCCATGCTCCTCTGTCCATGGAATTCTCGAGGCCAGAATACCAGAATTGATAGCCACTCCCTTCTCCAAGGGATCTTCCTGACCCAGGGATGAAACCCAGGTCTCCCGCATTGCAGGCTGATTCTTTGCTATCTGAACTACTAGGGATGATAGTGTTGGCATGAGTGTAAATACTCCAGAACACTAGATTTCTGCCACCTTTTCTCCAAACACCTTTTTAAAAATTTAACCACTATTTCTTTTGTTATTCAAATACATTCAATTAGTAAAATCCATTCATTCAAACTTTCAATAGATGCTATTATTTTCCAAATGCTGAGGTAATATTGTGAAAAACACTCCAGAAAATTCTCTGCTCCTATGGGACACACAATTTTGGAAGTCATCAGCATAGAGATGGTACTTAGCGTCTTAAGACTGGAAACATTTACCAAAAGAGTGAATGTCATTAAAAAGTGAGACACCCAAGGGTTGAGCCCTGGGGAGGTCCAACATTTAGTGTTTGGAGAAATGAAGAAGACATTAACCAGTGAGGTAGAAGGAACACCAGGAGAATCTGGACACCAGGAGAAGAAAGTGTTTACAGGAGGAAAGGAAGACTGACTTGGTCAAAGGCTGCTTATAGATCGATCAAGCTGAGGTCTAAGAGGTTACACTAGAGTTTGCCAGCTTGTAGCTCAATGGTGGCCTTGAGCAAAGTCAGGGGAGGAGTGGGGCTCAAATAACGCCTTGAGTGAGTTCAGAAGAGAGGGAGAGAGAAGCAACTGGAGGTTGCAACAACAGATGCCTATTTCCCTGAGGTTTTTCTCTAAAGGGAAAGAGAAAATTAGAGTATAACCAGAAGAGGAAGTGGATTATTTTTAAGTTGCTCAGCATAACAGCGTGTTTGTGTACTGGAGGGAATGATTCTGTTGAGAGGGGAGACTTGAAGGTGTAGGGGATGGGGGAATTGCTGGAGAAGACATCCTTAGGTGGGGCTGAAGGGATGGTGTAATGCCCAGGTGGAGACACTGGCCACGGGCAGGCACAAGGTCATATCGTCACAGCCACAGGAGGGAAGGCAGGTGGGCTGGCAGATGTAAGATAGTGCCTTGGGGTAGGTGTCCTCTGATCCTTTCCATTTTCCTGCTGATATAGTGTGTGCTTCTAGCAAAAAGGTTACTTCTCAATATTTCTGTAAAGCTCAGGAAGGTTAACGTTGAGAATTTTGTGGCTGGGAAACCCGACAAAGGTTGTGCTTCTCTTCTTAGTTTATGCCAAACTTACCACACTCCGAAGAAGAGGCTCTCCTGTGTTAAGACTAGGCCTGTCTTTCTAGAAACAAATTCCTGACAAGTGGCTCAGATGGTTCCATGGAAGCCTCACACACCCGATTCTGTCACTCCCTGTGGGAAGAGACACGAAACCTTGATTTCTTGAGTGCCTGCCTTTTCTCTTCTCCACGAGGCTCCCCCTGTCTGTCAAATCTCCTTTCAGATGTTCGGGAGAACATGCTCTGGAGAGCAGTGGTGATTAGTGGACCAAAAAGAGAGCAGGTGCCTGCGTCTCCACAGATTCCCCAGGTTTTCACTGGACTTGGCCCTGATCATTTCTTCCTCTGCTTAACAAAAATATTTTCTACCATTAAAAAAAAGAGACACTTAAATCTCTGAGAGAGGACCTGATAGAACTCTGATGGATGTACTAAATATATCCTTTTCCATTACTTAGAATTTGAGATTTTCCAGGCAGGTGGGAAAAGGAGCAGAAAACAGATGGGTGACCTTACCCCATCCTGACAGCTCTGTATGGCAGGTGTTGTTATAGATGGGGTTCAGAGACAGTAAGTAACCTGCCCAAAGCCAGGCACTGGCAAGGAGAGTACTCAGACTTGAGTCCTGGGCTCTCAGAGCTCAGGGTCACACTCTTCTCACTCTACTTTGCTCTACAGTCAATTAGGAAAGGCAAATGCTGTGTCAGGACAACGAGAAAGGATTCTCCGGCTCTGTCCCTCGCTGGCTCCCCCGGCAATTCAGAAACTCCCACTTCAAACCTTCGTGCTGTGCAGTTTATGCTACAAAGGACCTTTTATTACAACACTGGCATTCAGAACCTTGCCTTCTGCCAAGGTAATTTTTCATTTATCATTTATCCTCTGGTATACGGATAGCCAAACTACTTGGTTATTGTTTTCATAGCCAAAAAAGCCAGTAAGAGAAGTCTAGGCACTCAAATGGAATGTGAATCTGATTTTTTTTTTTTTTGTCTTTGGGATTCCTTACTTCAAAAACATTTCCCATCTAACCCCACGGTGGTGGTGTTTGCCTGCTACGCATTCTCTGCCTCAAATATACTCCTTAGGCATTCCAAGGGGACATTTATGACTTTTTACAGATCATCTTTTCCGAGCACATGATCTACAGTGGCCACTCGATTTTCTATTTGCAGAGTTCCCAGCTCATTTCATCAGCAACGCTGTAGGAAGATTGAGGCCATTCTCAGCCAACTTCCTCAGTTTCCCCACTCTGGGCAGCAGATCTGCTCAATACTCACCCTGTCCTCCCGTCTCTTATCTCAGAGGCAGGAAGCAGTGTTTCCACAATAATCTTTTTCCATGTGTCCTTGATCCCACTTCCTCCCATCTCCCTGGGAATCTCCTCTCACATTTTCAAGCTCATATGCAAGCTAATTTCTAAATAGCTCCCATTAAAAAAAAAAAATCCTTCCCATTTTCTTAAGTTACTGCCTTATTTCTAAAGTTTCACTGCCAAACTTTTGAGAAGAAATGCTAAATCTGACACCTTTACTTTCTTCGATTGCAACCTGTCCCGACTGTTCTACTGCAGTCTCCCCAGCACCACAGTTAGTGGCATGCTTTTCATCTCCACTCTGTTCAGCATTTGTAGAATTAAGAGTATTGGCATCAGTTGGGCCCGGATACAAGTCCTAACTCGAGTTTTCATACAATTCTTGGCACATGGTAAAGAGTCCACAAATGTTAGTTGTTATTCTCCTCATGACTATTATTAGCCATCCCTTCTTTTAGAAATTCTTTCATCCCTTAGCTTCCCGGCCACTGAACTCTTGATTCTCCTTCAGTCTCTGATGGTTTTCTCTAAGCCCCCTCACTGGCCTCTCTTTCTTAAACATCAGCAGTCTCCTAGATGCTGCCTTTCACTTTTTCCTTCTCCTATTGTGTTCTTTCCCTCAGAAATCTGACTCTCCCACCGCCCTCCCTCTGCCCTGGGTGATGGTCCATCTCTAATCCCCGGCCCTGTTCTGATTAGCTGGCGGCCTCCTCGCTCTCCCTCCTCTACTGGAAGCCCATCCTTAATGCCACTTTCTCCATGAAGCCTTCCAGTCTCATCCCTCCTTGGTCAGGATTTAACTCTTCCTTGGATGCTTCTCTTTTAAAAAGATTCCCATTTCTGCACTTATTATTATATGCATTATTACTTTGAACTCTGGTTGGGTGTGTGTATTTCTAACTCCCTCATTAGACTGTAAGCTCCATGGGTCAGGGACTATATTTTAATCACCCTTTTACCTGCTAACATGGTATATCTCTCTGCGTAGGCTGGACCCATTTGAACTGAAGGAAGGGAAAGCAGGGTTTGCTGAATTTTTAGAGACTCAAGCACCTTCCAAAGCCAGCCCTAAGTTATGGCATGGCTCAGGAAAGGCAGGAAGCATGAGCGTTGAAGAGAAAGAAAAGGAGGAAAGCACAGAGATGAACTACACGGTGTGAGGGCGGGGAGTGGGGATTACAGCACCTGGGTTGAGGAGGAGAGCAGGAGTGGCCAGGAGTGCTTAGGGAATCAGTGAACCAGAGAGTCAGCAGGAAGACCGGCGTGCGGGTGACAGAAGAGAGGGCAGTCTGAGTCCTGGCCACAGCTTTGAGCCTTTTTTTCTCTCATGTAGTTTCCAGGCCCAAGGAGAATAAAATAAATCTCACAACAGTAGTTGGAAGCTGATTATTTATAAAGGTTTGGATGATCTTCAAACATGAAGTATAAGAAAGAAAAGGATTTTGTTGTTTCATATGTACTCTTTAAATATTAAAGTGAACAAAAGCCTTTAAATGCAAAGAGAAAATATACAAAATTCTCCTGTAGTTTTCCTGATGAAACGTAAATAAGATACACTGACCACATTGATGATCAACATGTATTGAATAAATTTTTAAATGGTCAGATGAGAAATAGTGATAAATTAATATAATTATATATTTGCACCTCTTTGCTTTACTTGTCTTTGTAGCAAAAGGTCAGGGGATGGGGAGCAATACATTACATTACATTCATTTTTAATATTAGTTTCCCTCACTTCCCCCCATTCCTCTTTGCATGAATAGTGTATGTGATAGGTAATTAAGCTGAAATCCCACAGGCTGCTTTCCTAATGTGATCATTTAAACACAGGCCAGATGCTAACACAAACACTACTTGAACAAGAACTTCTCCACTCTTGAGAGTCCTCCTAGAACGTTCCATGGACAGTTTTAGAATTTTTATTTTTGAAAACTGGCATACAAGACATTTTCCACAACAGAAAAGAAACCAACAACACCCTATTTGCAGCAGAAGAAAACACCATTGAGATGAGGTCTTAAAAACACATTTGGATGATGGCAGATCACAAGACACTTGGCTCTGGAATCAAGATATCAGGTTTCCATCAAAAATATATAGACAGGATATGAATAAACCCTCCTGAAAACTCACGCTTCTCTACTGGCCGGGGATTCAGAGTGGGGATCAGTAACACTCGCAGATGACTCCAGAGAAACAAGGATCCCACCCGCAGACAGATGAGAAGGAGGAATTTTGCTTGGGTGCTTTGCTTGAGACACATTAGAAACAAAATAGTCTATCACATCTTTCTAACAACATCGCTGGTACTCTCTTGCCAACAACTCAATTGGTTCAGAATGTTAAACTTAGAGAATTGCATCATCTACCTCAGAAGGCTACAGGCTCACTCGTGCCTAACTAGTGGGAAAATGAAGACAAGAAATTCAGCGGTATCCTAGTGTCAGCAGCCCATCCAATTTTACTTTGTCTTTGCACCCCCTGCAGAAGACAGCACAATCAGGAAGCTATAAAGGACGTGTTTTCAATCTATCATCAATCAGATATATTCCATTGTGCCATCTAGATCTACTTTCCACTCTGTTCTGTTCCACTCCATGCAACAAGGGCTGCCCAGTACAGACTGTAACAACTGGGCCTGATTAATGGAACACACTGGTAGGAGATTGGCAGTGAGAAGAGGGAGGCCTGGGTATTTATTTCCCGGTCCTACCCGCTGCCAGATTGCAAGGGTCTGGCTGCTGCACCACCAAAGGCCACAGCTCCTGTCAAATGCCTTCTCCATACAGCCACTCAATCTGGATTCTTCAAACCAATTGTACCCTTCAGGCCTAGGAGTGGCAAAGCAGAGCAAGCATCCCTGTATTAAACACCCCTAAAGTTACCAGTTTGAGTGTTCCATCCGTGCTGACCATCAGTGGGTCAACAGTGATAGATTATTGATGGCTTCCCCCAATGATGTTTTACTGAAGACTGGCACACAGATTATAACAACAAGTGCTGTCATTCTCTGTTGCTGTTGACCTTGGGCATGAAAGCAAGGGAAAAACCAGCAAAAATTCCATATGTTTCCTCTTCCTGCCATAGATGTTTATTATAGTAGGTAAAGGCTGGGCCATGACTAACTTCATTCTAGCATCAGGTCTTTGATTTTAAAATTTAGTTGAGGCTTATTGGTGATTTTCATTTTCATGTTGCAGATATTCAAATGTTAATTCCAATATCAAGAAAGGGAATTATTTTCAAGTACAGTAATTCTTTAAACTTTAAAACCATGTTGTCCTATAGAACTTAGAACCAATAGATGATAGTTTTAAAATTGATTCAGTTTTTGTTCCATAGTCTGTCCCTGCTTTTGTGTGTTTTCTCAAGTCTTTCCATGTACATAACAACAAGATCTTTATTTCTTTAGTAATCATTAAGCTGATTTCTTTAGTAATCTCTTAATTTCTCACTTGAAGCCATTTAATCCTCTTTAAGAGGGCAAGTGTGTCCTAGAAACTAGAGCAAATAATACAGTATACCAATCAAATTCTTTTCCTTTAAGTCAAACTCAACTTTTTTGTGCCTAAATTTGTCTTTTGGCAAAATGAGTGACAATGAGTTACTGCCTCTGCACTTTAATAGCCTGAGTAACGAAAAGCTGACAATACCTCCATATTCCTGTTGATCCCAGGTTTACTATGGAAAGATTTCATTCTTATACCATGCAGCACGGTGCCTTCTAACACACAGATGCAGCAGAAGATTGTCTCAAAAATAATTCTTTAATATTAAAATATATTTGATTACAAATGAAATAAAAGGAAATGCATTCATCTGTATATGAGATGTAAATACAGATTTCTTTCTTAATGAAAATGTGTTCTTGAGCTATCAGCATCTTTCAGCCAATTGTTAGATGAGCTTATGGTCTTAACTGTCAAGACTCTGCCTAGATGACTTATTATTATTATTTTTAACATTGAAATAAAACTTTTTACTGTCTGAAAGGCAGAACAGATATTTGGATCACTGGAAAAAAAGGTCAGGACTACAGAGCTTGGTGGGTGTGATCATGTGTCTTTCCTATTCGCTATACATCTAGAATGCATCATTTATTCAAAAACATTTATGAATAAACAGTTAATAACACAGTATAAAGCATTATTATTAACATTTGGACCATAAGCTGTGAGAACACAGATAATGTAGCAGTTAGTTCTAGAGCTTGGGGTAGAGTAAGGAGGGGAAACTCATGCTTATGTTGGGCATTGAAGGATGAGTAAGTGTTCACCAGTCAGACAGGTAGGTGAAGAAGGCATTCTAGGCAGAAAAAACAGCATATGAAGGCTCCAAAGTGTGAGAACTGATGTGATCAGGGGATGGAGATAGAGCTTATTGACTTTATCCTACCGGCCATGGGGAGCCTTTAAATGAATTTGACTGAGAGAAAGGACATAATCACATTTTATTTTTTAAAGATTATATTGTTTGAAATTTGGATGAAGGGGAGAAGGGTTGGAAACCATATATACAGTCAAAGGTAAAAATTTGGTAAGAGTGTGGGTTTGATTTAGGGCAATGACACTAGAAGGGAGAAAAGTGGATTGATCTGATATTTTAGAGATACAAATCAAAAGAACTTTGGCTTGCTGACTTCCTGGGGAGCTCAAACAGTAAAGAATCTGCCTGCAATGAGGGAGACCTTGGTTTGATCCCTGGGTTAGGCAGATGGAGTCACAGAGTCAGACACAACTGAGCAACTAACACTTTTTGCAGACCAGCTCTGTGTGGGGTGAAGGTGGCTGGGAGTGAGGGAGAGTGAAAAGAGTCAGATGATTTTGAAGTTTCTAACTAGTGAACCAGAGAGAGAATGACTTTGATTATGGGCATGCCCAGTTTGTGGTTGCTGGGCCAGTCAGATGGAGATACTCCAGTGACAGATGAAAGGCAAGACCGGAGCTCAGAGGTCAGGTCAGGGTTGAAGATGTGGATTTTGGAGATCATTATTTCATCAGCATTGATGCCATGGGGATGGATGAGATCACAGAGGAAGCACACAGAAGAAGAGGAAAGGAGAGAAGAAAAGACACAGTCTAATAGGCATGTGCTGTTTTCAAGTGTGAGTGTTCATTCCAGTTTTCTGGTGTCACCTCCTAATTTGTCGTTTAACCAGCCACCCTCCACGACTCTATGCAGTACTGGTGAAATAAACTTCGGGTGTCCTGTCCACACTTGTTTGCCTCCTGCCCCAAGATGAGCAGAGTATGCCTCACATCACCCTGGCCACAGAGATTTGATCAGCACCGTGGCAGTGATGTGTTGGACCCAGGTCCTTCCAGCCCACAAGTGGTATCACATCAGTAGCTTAAAGTCAGCCTCAGTGGAGATATTTACACCACAGAAATTGGCAAACATTGCAAATCAATCCCTACCCACTGTCCCTGTGAAAAGTCAGCTTACTGGCACACTGGTGGATGTGGGCAAAACAAGGAACACTGTCCTGCAGACTTGATATACAGGTCTCAAAGAAGAGGTGTTCGTTTTCATTCTGGATTGCAAACTGTGAAGTGTGCCCAGGCTGAATGTTCTTACTGTATATCAGAGCTCCCTTAGAAGGACTTCAATCCACGTAGGATGAGAGATGAAGAAAGGACAGAATCCTAAGCACAGGATTTGTTGCTCTTCCATTTTTTCAATTTAAAAAAAAAATCTTAAAATTTTAAAAGGTGACATACTTATAGAAAATCCCATTCAATGTATATATATTCAGTTAACAAAATAATGAGAAAATACACACCTGAATAACCACTGTCCAGGTCAAGACATAGAATACTATCAGGTCCCCAGAAGGCAGACTGTTTGTTCTCTTCTTGTCTTTTCATCTTGACCTTTGTAATATTCCATCTTGACCTTGGTAATATTCATTTCCTGGATTTGAAAAACAGATTTACAAACAGTGTATACATTCTTAAACACAAAGGTGTCTCCCTTCCTTCTCTCTCTTCCTTCCTTCCTTCCTTCCTTTCATGTTTTCTTTCTCACTATAGGGAAGCCAGAACTTAGGGAAGTATGTTTTTCCTATGATGGGAAAAACTGGAACAGACTTATAAAGTTGATATAAAAGAGACAGTGGAGAAAGACTGAGGATACCAGAGACAGAATAATTGAGAGTATAGCTGTAGGGAAGATGAAGAGACAGGGAACCCAGTTTTCTGATGGAGGCCTTAGGTTTGAATGGAGGGTGAGAGATGCCTCTTTATGATATGGGAGAGAGGATTGGTTTCTACTTACAAATGCCCAAACTACTTTAATTTATACAAGGTGCAGCTTAAAAAATAGTAAGCTCCCCCCGATTTCATCTTAGCCCATATGCTGTGCTCTGAACTTTTCTTTGGTACATCTGACATCCCTGGATTTTGCAGTTAGTGACCTGGGATCTCCTCTCCTTCCCTCCTTTGGCCTGGCATCTGTGGGGGTAACTCTGTGTCTGGCTCTGGCTGCTGACACCTGGAACTCCCTCTCTCCCTGACACAGGGTCTGGCAGGGGCTTTGTCCTGACAGCTTCAGTCTATGGCCCAGCATCCCTTTTTTGCTACTTTCGGAGTACACAACACCCTGGCCCAGTCGGCACTTTTACCTTCTCTTGTCCTAGTTTTGTCTCTAGGGCAACCAACCCTGTGTGGGATGGAGAGGGTACTGGCAGAAGGGGAGTAAGGTAGACAAATGAAGGTGGAGGTACAGGAAGCTGAGCTGCCAGGGTCCACTCCTGTGACATCCCTCACTGAGTTGGCCTCCAAAGCCCCTGAGACCATGTCCCTATGGGGATTTCTAGCTGCTCTGCAGACTGTGTGCCCAAGAAGTTTTGAGACCTCAGATTCATTTCCCATCACCTTCCTGCTTCTAACAAAGCATGTGTTTAAGCGCTTTGGCTGCATCAAAAACAAAACACTTGTACAAATTAAAAGCTTTCTGGATTCCTTGCCTTGTCTCTGAGCTTGCTTTTGAAATACTAATTAGCCAGAGAAACGTGTGCTTTGTGATTCCAAAAAAAGAAAAAGGGGAGACCTCGCTAAAGATAGCTAGTTCTGGTGGGAGGTTTTTTTTAAAGCTGCAACTAAATGTCTATGTATTCCATCAGCATTTAGCAAAAGCTGTCTCCTGTCCTTAAAAATATGGAAAGCACTGAATGAGAAGTCTGTCCCAGGGTAGGTGGCAACAAAAGGATTTGGTCTCTTGGAACTAGAGACTGAATTATGTAAAGATTCCTCTGTGCAGAAGCAGAGAGCTCAGTCAAGTGACTCCAGGCAGTGCCCTGACTCTGGACTTGAAGGGGTCATCATGGGCATGTGCACCATTTTAACTGAGCCAATACCAGAGCTTTCCATCTCATCCTAATAGATGTCAAAGGTCACTCTCTCCCTCTGATGAAAAACTGTAGCAACACCACATCTGTCTTATAACTGGCAGCGATTCTCAAGTTAGTGATAATGAGGGTCTTCCTAACAAGAAAGTCAAATGCTCTGGTGCCTGAGTTGAAAGCCATGCTTCTGTCCACCTATCTCACATACAGTTTCAGCCAAGGAGAACCCTGCTGGCTTGAGATACACAGTAATAAGATATAAACATAGTAATGCTTTCAAAAATAGCAGTTTCTAAATAATGATTATAAAAACTCACAAACATCTTCTTTTCTTTATTAACCCATAGAATAATAATATACCGAGCACAGCAGAGCTGAACAAAGCAAGAAGGTTAAATTTGCTTCCTCATTTAGAAGAATTCTAGGAAACTGGCATTGTCCCCACCCATCCCTACTGCACACCATTTGGGAAGAAGCTCTGTAGTACCAGTAGGTAATCGCATGGACAGGTTAGTGCTGTCCAGTGGCTATTTACAAATTAACATGGTAGATGGGGAATGACAACACAATTTTAAGAAGGAATACAGGTTTCAAGAGTGAGGGACCAGGCCATTAAGGAAGACCTGTCAGACAGTGGTTCCCAGAAGGTGATAAGCATAGACCTAATAAAGTACAGTTTTGTTCTGTGAGAGGTCATGAGACTTTTACTCAATAACCTCCAAGCCTGGAATTCATTTCAAATAGGAATTGGAAATTTCTACTCCTTGGCTGGCAAGAAAACACAAGTTCCTGGGACCAGCAATGCCTATACTCCTCAGCACATATTTCCTAGCAAATCAGCAGCTTTACCAAAGATGGCATCCTGGATTCTCTCCACCAAACCTCAGATACAAAACAGAATAAAAGACCCTCTCCATTTCTTAGTTCCTTCATCTCTGAAGAGCATGCACAACAGAATGGCTAAAGAAGAAATGAGATGACAGTGTTTCTGTGTTTTTAGCTCCACAGTATTCTTTATCATGAGTCAGTGCTACAACTGAAGCCTTATTTAAAGGCAAGATATTAAAAGTGCATTTTTTTTCTTCTCACTAATTAATTCACTGGCTCTTTGGTTATTTAGCTTTCAAAAAGACAGACATTTATGAAGCATGTTCTACATGCTACATGTCTTCCCTGGTAGCTCAGATGGTAAATAATCTGCTTGCAATGCAGGAGACCTGGGTTCTATCCCTGGGTTGGGAAGATACCCTGGAAAAGGGAATGGGAACCTACTCCAGTATTCTTGGGGCTTCCCTGGTGACTCAGACAGTAAAGAATCTGCCTGCAATGTGGGAGACCTGGGTTCGATCCCAGGGTCGAGAAGATTCCTTGGAATACCATGCTCAATGTTAAAGAATCAAAAGAGAAAACAGACAAAAACATGATATCAACCCTTGAAATAGTCTTCGTACCTAGCAGAAAATGATAGATTAAAAAAAGAGAGAGAGAGAGAAATAAGATCTTGTAGTTGCTATTAATAGAAGTATTTACTGGAAGCAGTGAAGAAACCAAGGCGAAAATAGTGTACCAATTGTATGCATATGTGTGTGCATGCTGTGGTGGCCAGGAGTGGTGGGGGATGGGTGTTGCAGGTTGATTAGACATGTCAGGATGAGTTGGCATAAACCAGGATGCCAGGGTGGAAAAGGGCATTTCAAGGAGGGGTCCATGGAGGTGCAAAACAACCGAGATGTGAGAGAGTGGAGGATAAGCCTTTCCATAAAGTGGGGCCCTGGAGAGTTGGTGAAGGAATTAGTGACAGGGATGAAAAAGTGGCACAGGCCAGACTGCAGAAAGCCAGACTGCCTTCTGTGTTGCACTAAGGAGGAGCCAGAAGGCCTTCTGTGTTGCACTAAGGACCTTGGACTTTATCATCAGGCAAAGGTTAAAGCATATGCAGACTGCAAACAGTTCTGGAACAGTCACCTCTTCACCTGTGTAGGCGACAGACTGGAGGGCAGGGAGTCAAGACAGGCAGACTACCACAAGGGCACATCCAGTTGAGACTCCACTGAGAGGACAGGGGCAGAGAGAAGAGGAGCTGCACAGGAGGAGAGTGTGAGAGGAGAAGGAAGCAGGTCACTCCCAGGTCTGGGGTTTGGGTGAGGGGTGGTGAATCTGGAGAGAGGGAGGCAATGGGGATGGAGAGGAAGAGGACAGGTTCCCTCCACTTTCTGAACTGGTGTTGTCTAGGGGATGCCAGGGTGCATGATCCAGAGAGCAAGAGGCTACTTGGGTCCAGAGCAGGGGTTCTTACACAAAAGACTTTAGGGCCTGTGAATTGGGCAGAAAAAAATTACAACTTGATTTTCACTAACCTCTAACTCAAATTTTGTATTTCCTTTATGTGCCTAGGCAACAAACCACAGTGGCATCAGCAGTACCTCTGCTGCTGTCACAGATAGAGATCACAGTTTCATACCATTTTTCAGTTATTGCAGATATGTTAAAATATTGTTTACATTTATTTCTTCAAAATGATAGCAGTTACTCAATATGCTGGAAAAGATGATTATTTAATATGAACAAAAAAGCATAGGTGGCACTAGTGATAAAGAATCTGCCTGCCAATGCAGGAGATGTAAGAGATTCGGGTTTGATCCCTGGGTTGGGAAGATCCCCGAGAGTGGAGGGCATGGCAACCCACTCCAGTATTCTTGCCTGGAGAATTCCATGGACAGAAGAGCCTGGTGAGCTATAGTCCATAGGATTGCATAGAGTAGGACTTGACTTAAGTGACTTAGCATGCATACACAGGATATAACATTTATTTTTCATAACTTTTTAACATTTTTATTGGAGTATAGTTGATTTATAATGTTAGTTTCAGGTGTACAGCGATGTGAATCAGTTATACATATACATATCTCTACTCTTTTTTTAGATTCTTTTCCCATATAGCCCATTACAGAGTATTGAGTAGAGTTCCCTGTGCTGTACAATTTAGTTATATTATATATATATTAGTGTGTATATGTCAGTCTCAATCTCCCAATTCATCCCTCTCCACCCCCTTATCCCTTGGTAACCATAAATTTGTTTTCTACATCTATGTCTCTATTTCTGTTTTGTAAATAAGTTCACTTGTACCCTTTTTTCAGATTCCACATATAAGAGATATCATATGATTTTTGTTTTTTTCCATCTGACTTACTTCACTCAGGTCCATCCATGTTGCTGCAAATGGCATTATTTTATTCATTTTTATGGTTGAGTATTCTTCATAATTTTAATAACTGTCTTTCAACATGACTTGTTTCATTTGTAATCTCATGTATTTTATGTGAAGTATTTTAAAAACATGGAGGAAGGAGTTTATGGGCTTCGTTCGGCAGGCTGCCAAATATATCCATGGATCAAAGAAAGGTCAAGAATCTCTAGTCCAGAGTTTGAAGCCTTTGGGACTGGTCAATAATTCCCGGATTTCTGCTGAGCAATGCTACACTGAGAAGGATATGACCTATTCCAGGGGCTCCTTAAATAGACTGGGACTGAAAGGAAATAGTTCACTGCAAAAAGAAACAAGGTTCATGCTTACCCTGGCCTTCTCCCTGACGTGGTTGGCCTTTATAGATCCAGTTCTCATTCAAAATGTGCTCTGGGCTGGTTTCATTTATTGGTCTTGAGGAAATTGTGCAGATGAGCTCCTCTGTCCATGGGATTTTCCAGGCAGGAGAACTGGAGTGGGTTGCCATTTCCTTCTCCAGGGGATCTTCCTGACCCAGGGATCGAACCCGGGTCTCCCACATTATAGGCGGTCACTTTACTGTCTGAGCCACAAGGGAATCCCAAAATGTCTTGAGGAAATTGTGCAGATGAGAACCATGAATCAAGGTGATGATGTAGACGCTCTTAAAATGAACATCACTCAGCAGAGTTTGAATTGTCTCAAAATCAGTTCGGCCTAGAGGAATGTCAAGCAAAGTGTAGAACTATACCTAGGAAGGTCTTCTTTCCTGAATCCCGATCCTAATGGTCAATAGGCCATAAGGAACAACGTGCGCAGTTGTGTGAATATCTGCTCAGCTAGCCACAGGCCATATGTGACCACAGGCCTTGCTTTTTAATGGAGACAGCGAGTTTCGCTCTGGTCATGAGCAAGCACCTTTCTCAGTCTCCTAAAGTTCAAAAGGACAAGAGGATGAAACGGACACTTGATCTTCATGCCATCCTCCTTCAGTCTCTAGTTCTGCATCTGGTAGCTGCTCTTGGGAGGCAAAACAACGAAAACTGCCATGCGACTTCCAATCCTTAAAGAATGTGGAAGTCCACTTAGGAAGGTCAAAACTCTGCAGACTCCCTTCTAGAAATCTATCCCACCAAACTCTCACTCATGCACACAAGATGGTTCGTGATTCTGAAAACTGGAAAGAAACTAAAAGTCTATCAAGAGGCAATGGGTTAATTAATGAGGTTCATCCACATTTATGGAGTACTTCAAAGTGGTTGAAAAAAATACATCCATATGAACAGATATTCACTCTACATTTCATCACAGTGAAAAAAAACTGCCGAATAATATACATAGTAGGGCCATTTTTTAAAAAGTTTCTGTAAAATGCTCACATGTGTTCGTAAATATCCAGCTAAGGCTGACCTAAAAAGATGATCATGAACTAAACAGTACTTATTTTGGAGACAGTAGAATTTGGTAGAGGAGGAGGAGGAAGACGAGAGTTTCAAAGAGAAATTTTCACTCTTTCCGAAAATATCTCCTTATTGTTTGAAGTACAAAATTGCCTTTGAGATTTAAAATATAATTGAAAGATCACATAAGCTCTCATCATATGTAATGGAAATCATCTGGTAATTGGGTTTCGAATTTTAATTTGTTGAGGAAACCATGCTGTATCAGAAAAAATTCTGTCTCAGAATTAGGCTTAACTGTGAATAACAGATATCCAAAATAACAGTGTTTCAGACAAGCAAGGACAGTACTTTGGAGGTAGACAGTCCAGGGCTAATTTGGCAGCTGTGTTCCCATGCAGCTCCTCCCTATGGAGAGCATGGCTTCACCCCGGTGGTCTAAGACAGAGCCTAGAGCAGCAGTCGTCTCACCCCTGTCCTCAGAAGCTAGTGGAGAAAGGGACGAAGAAGGCAGACTCGGATCCACTCTCTGCACGTTTTTCCCAAAACCACCGGCCTCTATGCTCCATGAGAAAGTCGTACACAGTGAGTCTGCAATATGAGAGTGTGTGTTCTCTATGTATGAGTGTGATTATTGTTGTTGTTCAGTCGCCAAATCGTGTCCAACTCTTCATGACCCCACGGACTGCAGCATGCCAGGCTTCCCTGTCCCTCACCATCTCCTGGAATTTGCCCAAGTTCATGTCCATTGAATCAGTGATGCCATCCAACCATCTCATTCTCTGTCACCCTCTTCTCCTTCTTCCTTCCATCTTTCCCAGAATCAGGGTCTTTTTCAGTGAATCGGCTCTTTGTATCAGAGGGCCAAAGTATTCGAGCTTCAGCTTCAGCATCAGTCCTTCCAATGAATATTCAGGGTCGATTTCCTTTAGGATTGGCTGGTTTGATCTCCTTGCTGTCCAAGGGACTCTCAGGAGTCTTCTCCAGCACTAAAGTTCAAAACCATCAATTCTTTGGGTGCTCTGCCTTCTTTATGGTCCAGCTCTCACATCCATGAGAGCATGATACGCACATGAAATCTTGAGACACCCCTCCCTGCCTACTCTAGACAAGGCATGAGCGCCTGAAGCCCTCCTCTCAGGGATTCCTTTTCTTCTTCTTTGTTCACTCCACCTCCCTGTTCTTCTTCTGCATTTCCTGCCCTCATCTTCACACTGCTATTGGCCCAGCAGGGCCAGCTCAGAGCTGAAGGGTTTGCTGCTGCTGAGATGGCAATGGGGGTTGCTTGATCTCACAGGAAGGTGGCAGGTTTCACAAATGAAATCTCTTTTTCCAAGCAACATTTTAGAATTAACTCTCAGAGTGTGAGAAAGATACAAAAGAGAAAAGGTGTAGTTTGTTCAGCCAAGTAGGGGTTCTGGCCACGGAAACAGCTAACCAGGTGTGTGTGTGTGTGTGTGCGCGCGTGTGTGTGTGCACATGTGTGTGTTGTTTATGTGAAATTTTAGCTGTTTGGTCTCTCAACATCTGGGCTTCCCAGGTGGCACTAGTGGTAAAGACCCTGCCTGCCAAAGCAAGAGACATAAGAGATCTGGGTTTGATCCCTGGGCGGGGAAGATCCCCTAGAGGAGGGCATGGCAACCTACTCCAGTATTCTTGCCTGGAGAATCCCTTGGACAGAGGAGCCTGGGGGTCTATAGTCCATAGCGTCACAAAGAGTCAGATACAACTGAGCAACTTAGCATGCACCCACATTCTCAACATCTATTATTCAAACTCCTGAAATGTTTTACCAACACCTTTCTTATGACATTTTACTTTCTATTTTCTCCCTGATTTTATCAAGATAGAATTGTGATGTAACATTGTATTAGTTTAAGGTATACAAGATAATGATTTGATATATGCATATACAATTGACCTTTGAACAATGCAGGGGTTGGGGTACCAACCCCCAGACAAGTGAAAACCCATGTGCAACTTTACTTTTGGCTCTCTCCATGCATGGTTTGGCATTCACCCATCTATGGATAGTACATATTTAGTGAAAAAAAAAAAATCCGTGTATAAGTGGACTCATGCAGTTCAAACCCATGTTAAGGATCAATGGCCTTGCAAAATGATCACCACAGTAAGCTGAATTAACATCCATCACCTCACATAGTTTCAATTTTTTATCTTGTGGTGGGGAATTTTAAGATGTAATCTCTGAGCAGCTCTCAAATATACAAAAGAGTATTGTCACCATGCTGGACCATTACATCCCCAGGAGTAGAAGTTTGTATCTTTTGACCACTCATCTCCTTCATCCTCCACCTTCTACCCCTACCTCTGGCAACTGTCAATTTATTCTTTGTTCCTGAGTGTGTTTTCTTCAGATTCCACGTTTAAGTGAGATCATACAGTATTTGTCTTTCTCTTTCCTTCAGTTAGCATAATATCCTCAAGATTCATTCATGTTGCTACATCGCTACAAATGGCAGAATTTCCTTCTTAATGGTTGGATAATATTCCATTGTGTATATATCACATTTTCTCTATCCATTTACCTGTTGATGAACACTTGGGTTGTTTCCATGTGTTGGCTATTATAAATGAGGATACTGTGAACGTGGGGGATGTAGATAACTCTCTAACACAGTGATTTCACTTCCTTCAGCTACATACCCCAAAGTGGAATTGCTGAAATCTACTTTCTCTTTTGTTGTAGTTCTTTGTGCATCTACTTCATCTCTCCTACTAGATCATAAACTTCTCGGGGGCATAGATTGTTTTGATGCATCTGTGTATCTTTGGTATCTGGCCTGGCATGAGGCTGAAGCTTGATGTCCATTGACAGGACAAGTGCACCAAACATTACTGAAATATGAAATAATGCATGACTTGTTAATCTTTCCAAAAAAGGCAGGTTACAGCTGCACAAAAATATTACGAGACCCTTTTGAATACAAAATGGGAGGGCCTTTAAATAGGAGGAAAATGTGAAAAAATAAGATTACACCGTGGCATGTGCTTCCACCTCTCTCCAGCCTCTCTTCCACCTGTAGTCCCTTAGTTACTAGAGTTGACACTTTTCTCTCCCTGACACTGACAGTCCATCCCAGGGCAACACTGAACACATGCTCTCGTGAGTGGTTGGATCAGTGCTCACTGTGACTGCCAACCACATTGTTGATTCTCTCTGACTGTGGGCGTTACCTTGTACTTCTGTATCTCTAACACAGTGCTGGACACCTAGTAAATGCTCAGTAAATCCCCTTAAGATGATTAAGTCATCCCTGGATAGATTAAATAGAAATATGTTTAGAAGAAGATAAATAGGAACACATAAATGAACTTGGTCTTTAAAGTTGTCTTCCTTTCCCTGTTTTATTTTTCTATAACACCATCTTCTAACATACTGTTAGTTTAACTTATTGCATTTTGATGCTCTCTCTCTTCCCTCTGGCATCTAATGTCTCATACACTGTTGGTAGAAGTAGAAGTTGTGATAACTATTTGGAAAACTATTTGGCGGTAAGTACCAAGGTTATTTTTTTATACCGTTCATGAGGTTCTCGCGGCAAGTATATTAGGGTGGTTTGCCATTCCCTCCTTCAGTGGATCACGATTTGTCAGAACTCTCTCCTATGACCCGTATGTCTTGGTAGCCCTGAAAAGCATGGCTCATAGCTTCATTGAGTTACACAAGCCCCTTCACCATGACAAGGCAGTGATCCATATTAATAAAGTTAGTGGATGCAATGAAATTTCAGCAGAACTATTCAAATCTCTAAAGGAGGAAGCCATCAAAGGTTTTGCATTCATTATGTCAGCAAATCTGGAAGACCCAGCAGTGGCCACAGGACTGGAAAAGGTCAATCCTCATCCCAATTCCCAAGAAGGGTAACACTAAAGAATGTGCTAACACATCAGCTAGGCTTCAGCATTATGAAAACCAAGAATTTCCAGATGTCCAAGGTGGGTTTAGAAAAGGAAGAGGAACTAGAGTTCAAATTTCCAACATTCACTGGATTATAGAAAAAGAAAGGTAATTTCAGAAAAACATCTATCTCTGTTTCATTGACTACACTAAAGCTTTTGACTGTGTAGATCATGACAAACTGTGGAAAGTTCTTAGAGATACTGGAATACCAGACCATCTTACCTGTCTCCTGAGAAACCTGTATGTGGGTCAAGAAGCAACAGTTAGAACTCTGTATGAAATCTTGATTAGTTCAAGATCAAGAAATTGAGTATGACAGGGCTGTCTGCTGTCACTCTGTTTGTTTAACCTATACACTGAGCACATCATGAGAAATGCTGGGCTGGATGAGTTACAAACTAGAATTAAGATAGATGGGAGAAATATCAACAACCTCAGATATGTGGGTGATATCATTCTAATGGCAGAAAGTGAAGAGGAACAAAAGAGCCTCTTGATGAGGGTGAAGGAGGAGAGAGAAAGCGCTGGCTTAAGGCTAAATGTTAAAAAAAAAAAAAACAAAGATCATGGCATCTGACCGTATTACTGCATGGCAAATAGAAGGGGAAAAGGTGGAAGCAGTGACAGATTTCTCTTCTTGGGCTCCAAAATCACTGCGAACAGTGACTGTAGCCATGAAATCAGAAGACGATTCCTACTTGGCAGGAAGGTGATGACAAACCTAGACAGTGTGTTGAAAAGCAAAGATATTGCTCTGCTGACAAAGGTCCATATAGTCAAGTCCACTGTCTTCCCAGTGGTTGTATATGGTTGTGAGAACTGGATGGTAAAGAAGGCAAAATGCCAAGGAATTGATGCCTTCAAACTATAGTGCTGGAGGAGACTCCTGAAAGTTTCTTGGACAACAAGGAGATCAAACCAGTCAATCTTAAGGGAGATCAACCCTGAATACTCACTGGAAGGATTGATGCTGGAGCTGAAGTTCTAGTATTTTGCACACCTGATGCAGGTCAGGAAGAAACAGTTAGAACTGGACATGGAACAACAGACTGGTTCCAAATAGGAAAAGGAGTACGGCAAGGCTGTATATTGTCACCCTGCTTATTTAACTTATATGCAGAGTACATCATGAGAAATGCTGGGCTGGAAGAAGCACAGGCTGGAATCAAGATTGCTGGGAGAAATATCAATAACCTCAGATATGCAGATGACACCACCCTTATGGAAGAAAGTGAAGAAGAACTACAGAGCCTCTTGATGAAAGTGAAAGAGGAGAATGAAAACGTTGACTTAAAGCTCAACATTCAGAAAACTAAGATCATGGCATCTGGTCCCATCACTTCATGGGAAATAGATGGGGAAACAGAGGAAACAGTGTCAGACTTTATTTTTGGGGGCTCCAAAATCACTGCTGATGGTGATTGCAGCCATGAAGTTAAAAGACGCTTACTACTTGGAAGGAAGGTTATGACCAACCGAGATAGCATATTTAAAAGCAGAGACATTACTTTACCAACAAAAGTCCATCTAGTCAAGGCTATGGTTTTTCCAGTGGTCATGTATGGATGTGAGAGTTGGACGGTGAAGAAAGCTGAGCGCCGCAGAATTGATGCTTTTGAACTGTGGTGTTGGAGAAGACCCTTGAGAGTCCCTTGGACTGCAAGGAGATCCAACCAGTCCATCCTAAAGGAGATCAGTCCTGGGTGTTCATTGGAAGGACTGATGTTGAAGCTGAAACTCCAATACTTTGGCCACCTCATGTGAAGAGTTGACTCATTGGAAAAGACCCTGATGCTGGGAAGGATTGGGGGCAGGAGGAGAAGGGGATGACAGAGGATGAGATGGTTGGATGGCATCACTGACTCGATGGACATGGGTTTGGGTAAACTCCGGGAGTTGGTGATGGACAGGGAGGCCTGGCGTGCTGCGATTCACGGGGTCGCAAAGAGTCAGACACGACTGAGCGACTGAACTGAACTGAACTGATGCTAACAGATGACTCATTGGAAAGTCCCTGATGCTGGGAAAGATCAGGGGCAGAGGAGAAGAGAACATCAGAGGATGAGATGGCTGGATGGCATCACCAATGCAGTGAACGTGAACTTGGGCAAACTCTGGGAGATGGTGAGGGACAGGGAGGCCTAGTGTGCTGCCGTCCATGAGATCACAAAGAGTCAGACACGACTGGGCAACCGAACAACAACAACAACCAAGGTTATCGACTTCCTTTGTGGGTCAGACAGTAAAGAATCTGCCTACAGTGCAAGAGACCTGGATTTGTTCCTGGGTTGGGAAGATCCTCTGGAGAAGGGAATGACTTCCTACTCTATATTCTTGTCTGGAGAACCCCATGGACAGAGGAGCCTGGTAGGCTACAGTCCACGGGGTTGCAAAGAGTTGGACACGACTGAGGGACTAACACACACTGAGATTATTAACTCTTACACAGTACTAACAATTCCTACACACACAAGACAGAAATTCTTGAAGGAAGGTCTGGGTTCGATGTCCACAGGCCTTGGTTATTTTTGTGTCTTTAGCTTCAGGATCTAGAAGCTGCAGTTTGGAAAGCACACAAGTTAGTAGGGATTCTTGTTATATCATTTCTCCCCATCCTGCACATTTAATTCTTCCTTAATTCCTATCAATTACAGATACCCCCACAAATGTATTCTGCATCCCTATTTCTATTCACACCAACTTCAATCACCCAATCTTAGCCTGCATTTCTCATCTATATTACTGCAATATTTCCCAAGTGCTCTCTCTTTCCACCCTTGCCTTCCCATCCCACCTCAGATCCACTCAGCGACCCATGTGATGACTTCTCTTGAACCCGAAGTAAAAACCAATTTTGTTACCACAGACCCCAAGTGCTATGAGCCTGCCTGAGAATTTCTGATTTCGTCTCCCTTACTCTCCATCACTCTTGCACCTTAGTCTCCAAACATTCAAGGGGTTGTTTTTTAAAATCAGCTTAATCGAGTTGTAGTTCACCTATCACATAATTCACCCATTCAAAATGTACAGTTGAATGTCTCTCAATATATACCATCACCACAATCAATATTAGAACATTTTATCACCTCTCCCCCAAATCCTGTGCCCATTAGCAGCCACTCCCCATCTCTCCCCAACTTCTCAGACCAAGGAAACACTAATCTACTTTCTGTCTTTATAGGGGTGTCTGGTCTTATTTTTAGCTCTTGAATCCACCAAGCTCTTTCCTGTATTAGGTGCATGCGCATGCTATTTCCTCTGCCTGGAAGTCTCCATGGTCTGCTCTCCAGGGCTCCCTGCACCCTGCACTCCAAACCTTGTGTGGCTGTTTCCTCTTCCTTCATGCTGAAATTAAAATGTAATCTACTCAGGGCTTTCCTGGATACCTTATCTAAGACTAGCTCCTTGTTTATTGTCTTCTTATACCTCCACAGTTGGTAATCATTGGCTTACTGACTTTTTATTGCCTTATTCTTTCCAGTTGATTTTAAACATAATGAGGGGAGTGAATAACTCTCTAGTTCTCTGTTGTAGCTCTAGTTTCTACTGCAGGGCCTGGCACTGAGAATACCCTCAATAAACATTTGGCAAATGAATGAATAAATGCATGGATGTATAGCTCAGTTATCTGGCACTGCCTGGAAATAAAACATCTTGCCTATTTCAAAGCAGCAGATATTACAATGCATCATCACTTAACCAGCTAGGTTTTCTGCTGATAGAAGACAGGAGTTTTAGAACAAACGTCTTCAAATCATTTTGAACAGCTGGCCGAAAGTATGTGTGCCTCCCAAAATAAGGTTTAGTTGGCCCAACAAAGATTAAATAGAATGATCAGTTGCAATATGGTCACAAAATGCTTCTGTATGAGTGGCAGGGGTTGACATTTGGGAGGTTTCCCTTTTCCTCTTCCTCTTAAGATGGCAGTATTGATTGCTGCTCTTTTCCCATAAACACTAACAGCAGGACAATCACTTGTTAATGATTATCTGATCATCAGACCAGACAGTAACCCTGCCCACCAAGTCTTTATACAGATATAAAGGATCCACTTAGTGCTTCATTAGTGCAAATAGGTGGGTAGCAATCCTCCTCTATCAACATCAACACTGTCCAAGATTCAGTAGTCAGCTCTGGGCAAAACAAGATTGTAAACCAATCGAAGGAAAGGATCTACTCTATTCCCAACTGTATGGACAGTTAACCTACCCACAACCAAACACATGTCCAAGAAGCTCACAAATAACAGCTGCTTATAAACATGTATTGAATGACTGACAGCTGATCAGGTTGTACCTCCCATCTTTCTTTACTAATTTCATCCTGCCCTCCCCCATCCATTTGGTTACCCCCAGTTGTCAGTCCTGAACTTTGATGCTGCTCAGATGTCTCAGTCACAGAGAAAGTCGATCTGATTGCTTAATCCACACTACTCTGTTTATGGACCCAAGCAGTGGGGTGCTGGAACTGTTCACAATGGTTTATAAGAGCCAATTGTGTGCATCTCTTTTTAATTCTGCATTCAGTGACAGCAGGTTGGTAGCTTGAAAGCAGCCATGGTGGGAATACTTATACCAGAAGAACTGGCAAATGCTGCCAGTTCAAATCAGGGCCTCCTTCTTTTCTTAAAAGCCATTTGTTAAACCTTTACCAGTATAACCACCGGCGACATAATGTGTTCACATTACTCCCCACCTGTCCTGCCCACCCTCTTTTCTAAGAGAATTCTAGACCAGGCTTAATTTAAAGAATGACTTACCAAGAAAGACTTAGAGCTATACATTTATAAAGTAAACACTTCTTCTCACTCTCTTGTTTAGGCTCTTTCACAGATTTCACTGTTACATGCTTTCAGGCTTTACTTCTGCTCTTAACAGTGCACTTCATAGCTTGCCAAAACAGGCTAAATCAAATAGAGTATTTCAGGGATTTTAGCTAACTTTTTTATGTCAGTTTAAAGAGAATGAAAAGACTGCCTCATGCAGAGGCACTGCCCAGTCCTCATACTGCACCAGATTTGGTGCTTAAAATTGACATCACTTCACATATATATGAACAGATAAGCATACGCCAATACATACATACATATATATATATTCTTTAACCTTCTGTACTTCTGAGACTGAAACTCCACAGAATTCCATAGGAAGTTTCCTGTTTCCAGGCCTAGTGATTCTGTAGCACAGATTCAGGATTTTAGGTCAATCAGAGAAATGAGAGATTATCTGACACAGGTTCTCAACCTGACTATACACTAGCATCACCTGGAGAACTTGAAAAAGCAATGACTCTCCAGACCCCACCCCAAACAAATTCAGTCAGAATCTCCTGGGTTGGAATCAGGCATTTCTAGTTTTAGAAGCTTCCCAGGTAACTCTAAGGTGTCATCAGAGAGAACCACTGATATAACCACTCCTCACTTTTCAGAAGAGGAAAAGTGCAACTGAGTGAAGGCAGAACTTCACTCCAGGGCAACTGAGTGAAGGCAGAACTTGTTGAAGACTCAGGTCTGTCTCTTCGACGTTCACACCACAGAGCTTTCACAGTCATGCTCCAGACCTCAGGACTTCCTCACTCCTGTTTCATAAGCCCTCAAACATGAGTCACAGAAATAATGAAGGTTTTTCTGTAGCTGGAATCTCATAAGAGACAGGAGTCTTACAAGGCGTGATTTTATCCATAAGTCTAATTGATCCTTGATCTTTAGCAAATTATTTCTTTACATTGCCCTAGCATTCAGTATTTTCTAAAAATAAAGGCAGAATCCTTATGATAAGATACAGAAATGCAAATTCTATAAAGATAGGAACCACTGTGTCTAATCTTTACTCTGTCAAGCATGGGGCCTGATTGGGGGTCACATGACCATTAATCAGTCTATAAGTGTTCAAAGCTTTGTCTAGATGATTGGTCAGAGGATAATGTGGTGGACAGGGAAGTCCTATTTACTGGGTTCAAATCCTGGCCCCACTATTGACCAGCCTGAGACCTTGAGTAAGTTATTTAACCACCCTGTGCCTCAGTTTAAAAAAATTAAAGTATTTTTAAAGTTGCTGTGCAAATGACAGAGGTAATGTATAGAGTGAGCTTAGCACATTGGCTGGTGCAAAACCTCTCAACAATTAGTTATTATTGTTTCATTGTATGAGCCTGTCTCTTCACTTGAATCCTGCTGGGAGAGGAGAGGAAACATATGAGTGATGAGGTGCCAGGAACTGGCAGCCTTTGAGCATCCTGACCTGAAGTCTCTGCCTTCACCTCGAGGGTTATCAGTAGCTAAGAGGAAGAACCTACACTGCACCCCCAGGGGGACCCCCAAGGGCAACACTCCAGAGAAAGCCTGGAGCAGTGGATTCTGGGCTGGCGCCTTCTTCCTCTTGCAGTGAATGTCACTGATTCATTTTTTTTAACTTTTTATTTTATATTGGAGTATAGTTGATTAACAATGTTGTGTTGGTTTCAGGTGTACAGCAAAGTGATTCAGTTATACATACACATGCAGCTATTCTTTGTCAAATTCTTTTCCCATGTAGGTTTTTGCATAATACTGAATAGAGTTCCCTGTGCTATACAGTAGGTCCTTGCTGGCTATCCATTTTAAATATAGCAGTGTGGGGCTTCCATGTTGGTCCAATGGTTAAGAATCTGCCTTGAAATGTAGGGGACCCCAGTTCAAGCCCTAGTCCAGGAAGATCCCACATGCCAAGGAGCATCTAAGCCCATGTGCCACAACTACTGAGCCCATCTGCTGCAACTACTGAAGCCTGAATGCCTAGAGCCTGTGCTCTGCAGCAAGAGAAGCCACCCTGCAATGAGAAGCCCACACAATACAACAAAGAGTAGCCCCCGCTCACTGCAACTAGAGAAAGCCTGTGTGTAACAACAAAAACCCACCACAGCCAAAAAACAAATTAGATAATAAATCTTTAAAAAATATATATACCAGTGTGTACATGTCATTTTTAAATAAGGCTATTTTGTTAGCTCTGAATTACATTTTTTAAAGTATACAATTCTAACATGGTTAATCATTAGAAAATTTGTTAGCTTATAAAAATGTGATCTATAGAAAACCTTTCTAAAACACTAGTATTACCTGCATTATTCTTAAAAATTGAGATATAATTGATGTGTAACATTATATTAGTTTCAGGTATACAAAATAATGATGCAATATTTGTGAATACTGGGAAATGATCTCTCAGTATACATAGTTTCACATTTTTTTCTTGTAATGAGAATTTTTAAGATCTACTTTCTTAGAAACTTTCAAATAAACAGTATAGTATTACTGAGCATACTGTACATTAGGCATTGATTGTGGGGGGCAGCAGCCCCACTAAGCCTTCTCTTGTCCCTCTAACTGAGCATTGGACTGCAGGGCAGAGCTGTGAACCCAAGCAGTGTGGGTACAATCCCAGCTCAGCACCTGATCGCCATCTCCTCCAGGACTATTTCTCAGCTAGAGTTTGCATTTCAACCAGCATCCCAGTTCAGCCTCTCCCAGACAGAAGATGCTATCAGAAACCTGTCCCCATTCATAACACTGACATGGCTTCTGCTCTTCAGATCAGATTTTAATGAAAACTCCCATGAGATCAAAGCAGAGCTGAGGAAGGAACAGAGAATGATAAATGTCCCAGAGCAAAATGAGATACATTTCCAAGACAGTTGGGCAGCAGTTTCTCTTTTAGACGTTTTATGAACGACATTGGCAAAAATGTCAGAAGTCTTTGTCCAAGTTTCAAATATTAGCATGGGAATATTTTCTTTGGTCATTATCAGAAGCAGAAATGCATTCCCACTTAGGGCCTCTTGTGGAATCTAACGTTCAACTAGAGCATTTTTCTAAAACTGATTTTAAGGTTATAGGATGAGGAAGTTGACACAAAGAAGCAGGCAGAGAGATCATAATGTAGTTGGACAGGGCTTTCAGGATCTCATTAGACGAAAGTCTGAATTTACAAAATCAATCAGTATGCAGATATTTACTTTTCCAAAGGATTTACTATCTACCCAGGCAGGGCAGAATGCAAGTGTGTGAGTGTACGTATGTAAATATTTTCTTTTCTTACTTTCCCCACCAGTTAGCGCTGTACCAGAATTTTTGGTTCTCCTTAATATATGCCTTCCCACCCCTGTTCTCAGCAACTTATTCAATCGTGAATTTCCCCAAACCTGATAACCTAAGGAAATCAGGAAATCTTCAAACATTTCAAATGAAGCAGCCTCTCCTAGCTCAGAATAATCAATTTGTCTATCCTGATAATATGCTTAAACTGGTGAGATGGCATCTTACTTTCACTGATTATTCAGAATTTACTATAGAATTTTTATTAGAGGCACACCTTCATATTACTTACAATGAAATCTATTTGTACAAAACATTTCAGAACCATGAAATTTGGAGCAGAAATTCCTAAGATAAGAGCCAGCCCCAAAATCTTAACTTTAGCGAAGAAATCAAGCACAACAAAATGAAGAGACTCCTTCCAAGGTCACAAGAAAATTCCTCCAGTTAGAAGCAAGGCTAGAATTAGAACCCAGGATCCCAATTCATGATTGCTTGTAAATAAATATATGCATGCATACATAAGATAGTTATTAAACAATTACTAAATGCCAAGCACTATGCAATATACTAGAACAAATAAATCAAAAGGGTACACACCTGCCCTCATGTGTAGTAGGAAAACAGATCTATAAGTACAAACTAAAATGGCATGAAAAAATAACAGGGTACTTGTCCTGGTCTGGGGATGTCAAGGATGACTACCCCGCTGAAATGGCATCTGAGCTGAAATCTAACAGCCAGATGAGTAGGAGTTAGTAAGATGAACAGGTGTGGCCTGGAGGAGGAGGAGACGTTTCCAGGTGGAAGGGACTACAAATTCAAAGATCCTAAGTGTTTTCCAGTATACAGTTGAACTTTGAACAATGTAGGGGTAGAGGGAAGGAGGGGAAGGGGCAATGCGGCACAGATTCCTGCTCTGTGCAACTGAAAATCAGCCATCCATATTTGAGGATCCACATCCATCATGGATAAAGTTGACTTTAGATTGTGTAGTGCTTTGTGTGCATGTGTGCTAAAGTCACTTCAGTTGTGTCCAATTCTTTGCAACCCTAGGACTGTAGCCCATCAGGCTTCGCTGTCCATGGGATTCACTAGGCAAAAGTACTGGAGTGGGTTGCTGTGCCTTCTTCCAAGGGATCTTCCCGACCTAGGGATTGAACCCATGTCTCTTATGTCTCCTGCATTGACAGGGGAGGGGGGATACTTTACCACCTGCACAACCTGGAAAGCCTGTAGTGCTGTGGTTCATATTTATTGAAAAATAATATATAAGTGGATCCATGCATATTGCTCAAGAATCAAGGTATATTAGTACTTCTTGACCAATGAACATCAGTTCAGTTCAGTTCAGTCACTCTGATGTCTCAGATGGTAAAGAATCTGCCTGCAATGCAGAAGATCAGCTTTCTTTATAGTCCAACTCTCACATACATACATGACTACTGGAAAAACCATAGCCTTGACTAGACAGACCTTCATTGACAAAGTAATATCCCTGCTTTTTAATATGCTGTCTAGGTTGGTCATAACTTTCCTTCCAAGGAGTAAGCGTCTTTTAATTTCATGGCTGCAATCACCATCACAGTGATTTTGGAGCCCAGAAAAATAAAGTCAGCCACTATTCCCACTGTTTCCCCATCTATTTGCCATGAAGTGATGGGACCAGATGCCATGATCTTAGTTTTCTGAATGTTGAGCTTTAAGCCAACTTTTTCACTCTCCTCTTTCACTTTCATCAAGAGGCTCCTTAGTTCTTCACTTTCTGCCATAAGGGTGGTGTCATCTGCATATCTGAGGTTATTGATATTTCTCCCAGCAATCTTGATTCCAGCTTGTGCTTCTTCCAGTCCAGTATTTCTCATGATATACTCTGCATATAAGTTAAATAAGCAGGGTGACAATATACAGCCTTGACGTACTCCTTTTCCTATTTGGAACCAGTCTGTTGTTCCATGTCCAGTTCTAACTGTTGCTTCCTGACCTGCATACAGGTTTCTCAGTTGATTTTCAGCTAATTGCCATTAAATTCATTTCCTTATTTATACTTTCTTTTCCTGAAATAAAAGGAAAAGAGCGTAACTCTGCAAGCATAGAGATCATGATGCCAGATGGGAAATATGAGCTTTAGAATTACCAGGAAGACTTCAATATCTTGGTTTCATCTTAAAAGCAAGGAAATCTGAACCATGTAAGTGAGCTCTGCTTATAGGAGATGGGAAAGAGTAATGAGGAAAGGGGGCACCAGGGAAGTAATGCTGTTAGGACTAGAAATGGTTTTCAGTCATTCTTCTAGATGTAACTTGCTGCAAACTGATTTGAGTGCCTCTCATGTCTGCTTTTTCCATCTTCTCTTAACAACTCAACCCACTTCATATTCTAAACTGCACAGTCTAGAGCAGTTAGAATTGTAGTGAGACATCAGATACAAAAGAGAGAGTCTACACATCAACTTGATCCATAGATATGGAGTTCTACTCCTCATTCCAAACGGGGAGAATAAAGGGAACTGGAGCTGTGACAGATAGTTGACAACTTCTTGTCTTGGGAGGGAAAAGTATGGGCAGTCTATGGCCATATGGATTTATTATCTCGTATTTTTCTGTGCTTCTGAGTTTGCATTATACATATGCTCTTGAATTTTTTAAACAAGCTAAATCTCCATGGGATATTATGATTCATGTGGGTATTAACTGTTACAGTTGCAAATGATATAAAGCATTCTTTAGGGATCTTTCTAGTCTGAGTGTTCAAAATGCATGTAACAGTACATTTTGAAATTGTGTATGATATAGGCTACCTGGGAACATTGGTTTAGGAAATCCTGAACCCATATGAATATTAGACCACAAGGGACAACGTGCAGATGAGTCACACAAAAGACAGTGATGTAATCGTGCAATTAGTCTATTCATTCATTAAAGAATGAATCTAGACGAAGGAATTCTGTAACTCCAAGATTCTCGGTCAGTAACTCCAAAATGATTAAGCCATATGGCCCATTGCGTACTACTTCACCAGGGTTCTTTAGTTTTCTCTTCTCTCAGTCCTTACATTAATACGTCTGCAGATATCTATCTGTCAGCCTCTCATCTCTTCCAGCACAGAAGCCTGGAGTTAGCTTTTTCCATTCCCCATCATTAATCATCTGTACACAATCCATCACCACGTCTGTTTGTTTCTTCCTTCCACTAATCTTTTGCTTTGGTTCTGTGAGGTTCTTTACAATTCCATGCCCTCATCACCTCAGCTGGAATACTGCAATCATCTAGCTAGTCTATGACTAACCAACTCCTCTTCTGTGTTTAAAGAGTTCTTCATTGTGTGAATCTCAATAGGAGGCTGTGATAATGTGATTTATACTAAGAAATATATTTGGTCCTTGTCCGCATTTCTAACATAGAGCTTCTAAAACCTGAGGAATTTCTTATGTGATGAGAGCAAATAAAGGTGTTTTTTGTTATGTTGATAAGGTGACTTTTGGAAAACCCCTATGTAACCAAAGGTTGCTAGGGAACCCAACCATGTGTTTAGGAGGTGGGAACTTCCATTTCCTCTCTTGCTCCCCACCTCTCCACCCTTCCCCAACCCCTTTGACCTCTAGAAAGAGGGGAAAAGCTGGAGGTTGAATCAGTTGACAATGGCCAACAATTTAATCAATTGTGCCTCTGTACTGAAGCCTCCATAAATACCCAAAAGGGTGGGGGTTCAGAGAGCTTCTAGGTTAGCAAGCTCAGAGAGGGTGTGGAAGCTTCACACCCTTCCCCTGAGCCTTACCCTATGCATCTCTTCCATCTGATTATTCCTGAGTTATACCCCTTCATAGTAAACTGGCACTGTAGTAAGTAAAACGTTTCTTTGTGTTCCGTGAGCCACTCGAGCAAATTAATTGAACCCAAGAAAGCTCTCATAGGAGCCTCTGCTCCATAGCCAGCTGGTCAGAAGCACAGGTGACAACTTGGACTTTGAACTGGCATCCAAAATAGAAGACAGTCTTGTGGGACTGAGCCCTTAACCTGTGGAATCTGATGCTTTTGGGTAGGTAGTGTCAGAATGGAGTAGACACCCAGCTGGTCTGAAGAACTGCTTGAGGGTGTGTGGGAACCCCTCAGTCCCCCAACCCACCCCTACTTGTTGGAAATGGGTTCAGAATCATGAGAGGCAGAGACTACTTCCTTCCATAGAAACCAAAAAGGGTAGATGAGTTGTCTCTCAGCCTCTCTTGCAGCTAGAGCAGAGGTGCCTGCACCTGGGCTTGGCCAATCTGACATATCCATCCCAGACACTAAATCTGGTGCTATAATGCATAGGAATGGAAACAGTTGAAAAATCCCTTACTGCAGTGGCAGTGGGTATCTTCAGGGCCATGCAGAAGCCCTTAGTGTTCTGAGTCAGCCAAGCCACGGTGCTCAGTGTTCAGCACCTGTGCTGACAGTGTCCTCCCCTGACCAGGTTGGTAGGGGTGTTAGACAGTGGTTCTTGCCGCATAGCTCCCTTCAGTTCCGCTGTGTTCCTCATCCTGATTCCTTAAATTTCACAGCATTTTGGTGAGTTATATAATAATCCACTTGAAAAATTCCTATCATGCTTAATTAAGATGGCAAGAATTAGTCTCCATTCTGAGACTCTTCAATGATTGTTCAGTCTCTATATCTGCCCCTACCCTCAAGCTATCACTCATACACTGCCAAACAGTTTTTAAAACTTCACCTTTATCATGTCATTTCTTAATACACGCTTAAGAAGGTAAAATGGACTTTACACACCTAAGAAAGTACAAAGGATTCCACATGAAGCCTACCTCCTCAGCTTGATGGTTAACATTTAGAATAATTCTGCCTCTCAATCTAAAGGAACTGCCATTTTCTCTCACATCTGTCCAGTAGTTTTCCCCCAGAAAATTTTTATGAGGTCCATGGAACTAAATAAATTTTAAGAACCAATACACACAGACACAATTGAAACAAATGCTTCATAAAAAAATACTTACTACATGCAAAGAACTCTGATATTTTCTATTCCATTCTCTCTCCCTTTTTCTTTTTTACTTGAAAAAATGCTGGCTGACACTCATCAAATTGATTTGGAAAACACAAGCTTAGCCTTACTTGTGGTTTTCTGGCCACCAACACTCTGTTACCAGTTTATAACATGGGTAGGAAGTACATAACGGAATTCCCTCAAAACCTTCCCTTAATCCCACTTTTCCTATTAGGGTTTCTCATATTTAAACAAACCTTGTAGAAAAAAAACAAAAACAAAACCCAAAATTGACTTCATGACAAAGAAGGCTATTAAAAAAATATCATTCTCAGGGCTACTACATAATACCATACTTGAATATATAATTAAATCAAGTATTAAAAACTTTTCTTTCCAAATTTTTATGATTTTGCATACTACTATTAAAGAAGATTTTTATTCCACACTTGCAAAGACATTTTTTGCCTAGAATTGGTCTCCTGGAAAAGTAATGCATTGGTTCAAGGATTAAGGCACTGGCTACCCTGATTTATTGACATTTGATCCTGGATGTTTCTCTGCAGAAACTCTGACCAAATACCTGCGTAACAAATTATTGCTGGCGTTTTTCAGATGAATGAGGTAGATTTAGATCAGCAAAATGATTAGATGAAAATGATTAGGAAAAGTCAAGTCTACAAGGGTGGGCATGAGCTGTTATGCCTATTACCTGTCCACAGGGTGGACAGGTTTCAATGAGCTGTAAAACTGCAAATGTCTCTTGATAAAAATGAGACTGAGGGTCGGGGCTGGAGTCTGGAAACAGAGGTAGGTGGAGGCCGGCAGACTGAACAGCTCAGGGCTGGAGGTGGCACATCTGAGTCCCTGCCCCAGGGACATCCTCTCCCAGCTGCTGCCCTTTCACAGCTTACCACTCCCTTCCACCGGCTTTCATGTGTCAGTGTATTTAGTCCTTGTGGTTGATGGCCTGTAGCCTTCGTGCTTTGCAGCCCATTATAACAATCTGTTAACCTTCGTGAATATCTAATACATAGCAGATATGTTTCCTTGAGGTTAGAACTACATACTGAAGTAGGAAGGAAAGAATTTTTTTTTCTTCTTTCAGTTAATTCCACAGTGGCTCATCTTCAGACACATCCCTGTATTCATCCATCTTTGTGGGCTGGAAAGCTAGCCATATGGAGTCAGACACCCAGAGCAGATTCTCCCTGCAAGAGCTAGGGGAGCATAAATAAGGACCTCTCCCTTTCTCCTGTTAGCAGAAATCTCTCAGACCCCTGGCTATTTCCAATCACTCTGGAGTTTTCTGCAGCTCTCTGCTTCATAGCTTCCTTTCTCTACATTAAAAGAAGCACAGAAGAGTTACCCAAATAAAACCAAATCAGAAATTCCTTGGTAAACAGGAAAATGCATCCTGGTGGTTTCATTTCTGCTCTTTCTACCTACCCCTCCCAGTCCATCCTCACAACTCTCTTCAGAGGCAGGCTTTTGTTACAGCAAAAAGCCGCTGGTATTCGGGAGACTAGCATTTATTTACTTTTTCTTTGTCTAATCCATGGGGGCACCTTTGCCTTTCTCTGCACTACCATTTGAGGATAGTGGTAAAGTAAGGGAAGTTGACTAATTAATCATGGGAAAAAACTCTAGAAATTGGAAACAGTTAATGACAAATACTCCTAATGCTGCCCTCCTCTCAGACAGTGGGAGGCAATACCTGATTGAGGTTAAGAACACAGTCAGATGATTCAGGTTTAAATCCCACTCTGCCTCAACTCCTTTTCTGACCTTGACACATTATTTAACCTCTCAAAGCATGGGTTTCTGTCTTTGCACTCTAGTTATGCTATTATCCCCTGTGGTGACAAAGGTGAGATCTCTACCCTCCAGAAGCTTGCATTGAAATGGAAAGAGTACTCAGCTACATGCTGACATCACTGTTATCCCAGCGTTTCACCAACCATGGATGCTGTGAGCATCAAGTGCCTGGTGAGAGTGTGGGGATAGGGGTCAAGTGCTTTCCTTAACATGATTTAGGACCTGGAGCACATCTTTCCCTCCATGGTTCATCTAGTCTTTAAAGACAAATGACACCCCTGGTCTTCCAGGTTGGTTGATTTCCTGGTGATATGACACCAAACTGAAGTTTCAAAGCAGAGCCTTTCCTTGTCAAGAACATATATGGCACACAGCTGGCATCTTGTTCAGAAGCAGTGGCCCATGTGCTGAAAATGGATGCTTCTGGCTACGCATGAATGGATTTCATTTGGCAGCAAAATTTCTCTTTTCAAAGTAAAGGAGACTTTCCTTCCTTCCTTCCTTCCTTCTTTCCTTCCCTTCCTTCTTTCCTTCCCTTCTTCTCTCTGCCAGTTTGCTGCCAGAAATCACTGAATTATTTGGGACATCTTTATTTCTATGTAAGAATTGCTGGTATCAGCTAGATATTATGGCTTCTTGCAAAATATCTAGTGTGTCTAATTAAATCACGGTATTGTTGACAACTCATAAGTCCGTATTTTTTTTAGTAATCTGGAGGACATCAGAGTGGACTAAAACAATTTCCCCATCTGCAAAAGATTTCACAGACAAATAGTACTTAAGCTGAGAAATCCCTTGATATATTTGCCAGTAGACCAATTTTCCTCACTGGTGGAGGGAGGTTTATAACTGGAATCCTTTGTGCATTGTGGAAGGCAAACACACATGCATTTTACATGAGCAAATTCTAAACCAGCCAACCATGACTTTTTTTTTTTTTTCAATTACACTTTCTTCAAAATAACCTCCCTTAGAACCAGTTCTCAAAGGTTTTCTCCCTGTGATTGTAAGTTGCTCTTGGAGCCCTGGAAAGAGTGCAAAGAGAAAAGTGAGTGTCAAAGGTTTCCACGTAACCACAGTTATTTCTTGCTTTGGAGGCTGCCTATTTTTGTTGTCTCTAGAGAGAGAATTGCAGAAGATTTTTACCTCTGTCTCAAATTTGATTATGTTTTAGGTGTACTAACTTCAGACTTTAAAAAAAATCTCTCAACAAAAAAAAACACAAAAATAACACTTATCATCCTTTCTGTGCATATCAGTGAGTCTGCTCAGCACTTGTGCCTGCTTGGGGTAACACTGCACATTGCATGTTGGCATTTACTGTGAAATGCTACAAACTTAAAAGTAACAGTGGGAGGATACTGTGAGGACAGCTGTGTTTAGGCAAACTGATTCAAGGCTCTCCTCTATAAATTAGCTAGACCTTTAGGATAGTTTTTTGTTATTGTTTTTCAGGTGGTAAGTCAGTAACTGTTCCCATTAATGCTATCATTTAAACAAATTATCTGAAGTCTGGATTTCACTGTTGGGGGGGCGTAAAAAAAAAGCTTAATATTTTAAAACAAATCTTAATTTAGCTTTTATTGCTCAAACTACCGCACAATTGCACTCATCTCATATGCTAGTAAAGTAATGCTCAAAATTCTCCAAGCCAGGCTTCAGCAATACGTGAACCATGAACTTCCAGATGTTCAAGCTGGTTTTAGAAAAGGCAGAGGAACCAGAGATCAAATTGCCAACATCCTCTGGATCATCGAAAAAGCAAGAGAGTTCCAGAAAAACATCTATTTCTGCTTTATTGACTATGCCAAAGCCTTTGACTGTGTGGACCACAATAAACTGTGGAAAATTCTGAAAGAGATGGGAATACCAGACTACCTGACCTGTCTCTTGAGAAACCTGTATGCAGGTCAGGAAGCAACAGTTAGAACTGGACATGGAACAACAGACTGGTTCCAAATAGGAAAAGGAGTACATCAAGGCAGTATATTGTCACCCTGCTTATTCAACTTATATGCAGAGTATATCATGAGAAACTCTGGGCTGGAAGAAACACAAGCTGGAATCAAGATTGCCGGGAGAAATATCAATAACCTCAGATATGCAGATGACACCACCCTTATGGCAGAAAGTGAAGAAGAACTAAAGAGTCTCTTGATGAAAGTGAAAGAGGAGTGAAAAAGTTGGCTTAAAGCTCAACATTCAGAAAACTAAGATCATGGCATCTGGTCCCATCACTTCATGGGAAATAGATTGGGAAACAGTGGAAACGGTGGCTGACTATTTTTTTGGGCTCCAAAATCACTGCAGATGGTGAATGCAGCCATGAAATTAAAAGATGCTTACTCCTTGGAAGGAAGGTTATGATCAACCTAGATAGCATATTAAAAAGCAGAGACATTACTTTGTCAACAAAGGTCCGTCTAGTCAAGGCTATGGTTTTTCCTCTAGTCATGTATGGATGTGAGAATTGGACTATAAAGAAAGCTGAGTGATGAAGAATTGATGTTTTTGAACTGTGGTGTTGGAGAAGATTCTTGAGAGTCCCTTGGACTGCAAGGAGATCCAACCAGTCCATCTTAAAGGAGATCAGTCCTGGGTGTTCATTGGAAGGACTGATGTTGAAGCTGAAACTCCAATATTTTGGCCACCTGATGCAAAGAGCTGACTCGTTTGAAAAGACTCTGATGTTGGGAAAGATTGAGGGCAGGAGGGGAAGGGGACAACAGAGGATGAGATGGTTGGATGGCATCACCGACTCAATGGACATGAGTTTGGGTAAACTCTGGGAGTTGGTGATGGACAGAGAGGCCTGGCGTGCTGCAGTTCATGGGGTCTCAAAGAGTCAGACACGACTGAGCAACTGAACCTAGCTGAACTGAACTGAACTTGCATTATTAGTGGCCCTTTGAGGAAGAGAAGAAATGTTTTACATAAAGTGACACTGAAGCCAATAAGGTAGAAAATTCATGACAAATTAGAAACTAAGAGGAAGGATGTACAGAGGAGATAAAAAAGAAAGGGAAGGAGAAGGAGAGACAGACAGAGATTATACTGGTTGTATGAGTCCCTAAAAAGGGATAGGGCAAAAAGCAAATTTAATGAGTGGACTTATCATTGGATGGTGTTGGTGAATACAACACAACAGATCCAGAGTTTATTAAAAAAAAAAAAAATCCTTCAGGCTCTGATACAAAGTTGTCAAATGCTTATCCAAACCCAAATAGCCCTATCAGAACAGCCCAAATAAAGGCTGATATAACTCACATGGTACCTGAGACCTCCCTACCCTTTTGAGATCCAGACAAGTTTGGCTTGTGCCCTTGATCTGTGTCTCATAGAGGTCCAAATCTCTATTTTGATAAAGTCAAATTTATGTTTTTTCCTTTGTGGTTCATACATTTATAGTCCTATCTTAAGCATCTTTGTCTACCCCAAAAAGGAGGTATATTTAACATCAGATTTAAAGCAGTTTTAAGTTGAACATTTGACATTCCTTCCAGCCTCCCCTCCACCAAGATTTCACACTGGCCACTCCATGCAGAGATGCTTCAGACTAACGCCATCCCCTGGCCCCTCAAACCCACACAATCCAGGTGCTAACTCCAGATTCTTCTGCCTCTAAAATAGAACCATTTGAACTTCTAAAGCTCCAGAATAATCTTTGCATGACTAAAAACTACAAGCTGTCCAGCAAGCCAAAAGAATTTTCCAGAACATAGTTGTGACTGTAATAACAGTTTTCCTCTTCTTTACATTATTGAACCAACTCAAACTTCTGGCCCAAGTTTCCTGTTAAAATTTTGGGGTTTTAACCAAAAGACACAGACTGGCTAAATGGATAAAAAAAACAAGACCCATATATATGCTGTCTAGAAGAAACCCACTTCAGACCTCAAGACACACATAGACTGATAGTGAGAGGATGGAAAAATATATTCCATGCAAATGGGAAGCAAAAGAAAGCTGGAGTAGCAGTCCTCATATCAGACAAAATAGACCTTAAAATGAAGAAGATTACAAGAGATAAGGAAGGACACTACATAATGATCAAGGGATCAATCCAAGAGGAAGACATAACAATTGCAAATATTTATGCATACAACATAGGAGCACCTCAGTATATAAAACAAACACTAACAGACATAAAAGGAGAAATTGACAGTAATACAATAATAGTAGGAGACTTTAACACCCCACTCACACCAATGGACAGATCATCAAAACAAAAAATTGATAAGGAAACACAAGTCTTAAACGATACATTAGATAAGATGGATCTCATTGATATCTTCAGGACATTCCATCCAAATGCAGAAGAATACACCTTCTTCTCAAGTGCACATGGAACATTCTCCAGGATAGACCACATCTTGGATCACAAATCAAACCTCAATAAATTCAAGAAAATTGAAATCCTATCAAGCATCTTCTCTGACCACAACACTATGACACTAGATATCAATTACAAGAAAAAAACTGTAAGAAACACAAACACATGGAGACTAAACAGCACGTTTCTAAATAACTAACAGGTTACTGAAGAAATCAAAAGGGAAATCAAAAAATTTCTAGAAACAAATGGCAATGAAAACACATCTCAAAAACTACAGAATGCAGCAAAAGCAGTTCTAAGAGGGAAGTTTATAGCAATACAACCCTACCTCAAGAAACAAGAAAAACATCAAATAGACAATCTAAATTTACACCTAAAACAACTGGAAAAATAAGAACAAAAAACCTCCAAAATTAGTAGAAGGAAAGAAATCATAAAGATCCAAGCAGAAATAAATGAAAAAGAAATGAAAGAAGCAATAGTAAAGGTTAACAAAACTAAAACCTGGTTCTTTGAGAAGATAAACAAAATTGAAAAACCTTTAGCCAGACTCATCAAGAAAAAAAGAGAGAAGAATCAAATCAACAAAATTAGAAATTAAAAAGGAGAGGTTAAAATAGACAATGCAGAAAGACAAAGGATTATAAGAGACTATTATGAAAAACTATATGGCAATAAAATAGATAACCTGTAAGAAATGGACAGATTCTTAGAAAAGTTCAATCTTCCAAGATGGAACCAGGAAGACACAGAAATTATGAACAACCCAATTACAAGCACTGAAATTGAAGCTATGATCAAAAATCTCCCAAAAAACAAAAGCCCAGGACCAGATGGCTTCACAGAAGAATTCTATCAAGCATTTAGAGAAGAGCTAATGCCTATCCTTCTAAAACTCCTCCAAAAAATTGCAGAGGAAGGAACACTTCCAAATTCATTCTACGAGGCCACTGTCACCCTGATACCAAAACCAGACAAAAACAACACAAAAAAAGAAAACTACAGGTCACTATCACCAATTAACATAGATGCAAAAATCCTCAACAAAATTTTAGCAAACAGAATTCAGCAACACATCAAAAAGCTCATATACCATGATCAAGTTGGGTTTATTCCAGGGATGCAAGGATTCTTCAATATATGCAAATCAATCAATGTGATATACCATATTAACAAATTCAAAGATAAAAACCTTAGGATAATCTCAATAGATGCAGAAAAAACCTTTGACAAAATTCAACACCCATTTATTATTAAAACTCTTCAAAAAATGGGCATAGAAGGAACCTACCTCAACATAGTAAAGGCCATATGTGATAAGCCTACAGCAAACATTATTCCCAATGGTGAAAAACTGAAAGCATTCCCCCTAAGATCAGGAACAAGACTAGGGTGTCCACTTTCACCACTATTATTCAACATAGTTCTGGAAGTCTTAGCTACAGCAATCAGAGAAGAAAAAGAAATAAAAAGGAATCCATATCAGAAAAGATGAAGTAAAGCTCTCACTGTTTTCAGATGGCATGATACTGTACATAGAAAACCCTAAAGATAGTATCAGAAAATTACTAGAGCTAATCAGTGAATTTAGCAAAGTTGCAGGGTACAAAATCAATACACAGAAATCACTTGCATTTCTATATACTAACAATGAAAAATCAGAAAGAGAAATTAAGGAATCAATCCCATTCACAATTGCAACAAAAAGAATTAAATATCTGGAATAAACTTACCTAAGGAGGTAAGTTTAGGTAAACTTACCTAATTCTTCTACTGAAATGCACTCCAAACCTTCAACATCTAGAGACCTCAGACACTTTTTTTCTCTTTTTACCCGTTGAATCCATACTTCTGAGTATAATGTGATGTGGCTGAATAAGAAATGAATAAGCTACCTCTCTCCATGTTAAAACCCTGTCTTCTGGTCTTAATGACATTTAACATAATCATCCTAGAGGCCAGCAACTACTCCTCTTATTTCTAATTTCCAATGGTCTCTAATTGAGACCATTTCACTTATGTCTACCTATGGAAACCCCGGGCATTTTAGGGTAAAATAAAGAATTCAGCCTTACATTGCTCTTCTTAAAAGTTGAAATTCAACTTTAAAATTAATGGAGTCTTTAACAATTTATCTTTTGTTGGATTTTAAACTGTCCTGTCAACTTAAGTTCAATATGTCCCAAAGATAAGTTTTTTTTCCTTCCAAAGTGGCTGGCACTCCTTTTGAATTGTCCCATCTCTACCAGTGTTCACATCAGTTTAGACTTCTACATCCTCATTATCCTCTATCTGTTACTATGAAATGCCTGAGATTTGTCCTTTTTTTCTCCATTCCCACCTTAAACAAGACTTCGCTTGCTTAAATTACTATTGTAACTTCTAATATATTCTCCCCACAGTCTTTCTCTCCTCTACTCTCCAAACACTGTCATCAACTCCACATCATTTTTACACTAGGCAGACCTTTCTGCATATAATAATCTACACTGAATTGTACTGGCCTTCCACACCTCCTGACTTTAAAGACTCCTGGAGACAGGCTTCACCCCACCTATTAGGATTCTCTGCCAACACGAGCTCCATTCCAGGAAGCCAGTCTCCTGGCTCTCTCCCCATGTGCCCAAGCTCACACTGGTTTTGAGTTCTTTGCTTGAGCTACTGTGTGAAGTGTTACTCACTCAGTTGTGTTCTACTCTGTGACTCCATGAACTATAGCCCACCAGGCTTTTCTGTCCATGGAATTCTCCAGGCAAGAATGCTGGAGTGGGTTGCCATTTCCTTCTCCATGGGATCTTCCCCATCCAGGGATCGAACCTAGGTCTCCTGCATTGCAGGCAGATTCTTTACTGTCTAAGCCACCAGGGAAGCCTGACTCTCCTCAAAGACTCACAACCTAAAATGCCCATCTTTCATGGTCACATTTTAAATTCTTCTCTTTCAGAACTTGGTCACCTTACCTTCACCAACAAATTTCCCTTTCCCCTAAACTATTGCTTCTTAATCCTAAAGGAAATCAGTCCTGAATGTTCATTGGAAGGACTGATGCTGAAGCCCCAATATTTTGGCCACCTCATTCAAAGAGCTGACTCATTGAAAAAGACCCTGAGGCTGGGAAAGATTGAGGGCAGGAGGAGAAGAGGGCAACAGAGGATAAGATGATTGGATGGCATCACCGACTTGATGGACATGAGTTTGAACAAGTTCCAGGAGTTGGTGATGGACAGGGAAGCCTGGCATGCTGCAGTCCATGAGGTCACAAAGTCAAACACGACTGAGGGACTGAACTCAACTCACTGCTTCTCTTATTTTTCACTGGACCTCATTTGAAATATCTAGATATAATACCATCCAGTTCAGAGTTCATGATAATCAAACTGAAGAACGTTTTTTAAAAAGTCAATATGCTTATAATACAGAGACCCCATTTGACAGGAATTGAGCCCTGAGGCCCCTGGGAAGCAGATTTGGACTCTCTTCCCCCCCTAAACATTTCCTCCTATGGCCACTCATTTACGGGAGGACTGAGAGCATCCTGGGGAAAGCAAAAGACATGAATGCTGCTCACTGTTGGGAATCAGACCACACAGCCACGTCTGATGGACGTGGTTGGCCCCAACAGAAGCCGGGAAGGACAACAGCATCTTCAGAGAAATTATCACAGAGAAGGGGGAGTCTGGCCTAGTGATCCAGACTGGAGAAGCAGTTTCAGGAATGGCTCAACAATTGATACCAGAGTCTTTCTGACCTAGTCCAGGTGACAGCAGTTGTCATTGTAGGAAAAGGGCTCAGTTGTGTGAAATGGAACGAGCTGTATATTAGGCACCGTGGAACTTTGGGGCTCAGCAAACCTCACTGACAGTGCTTCTTCTGTTTCCCCAGTCCCCTGCCTGGGCGAAATACACAAGAGCATTCTCCTCTCTTTGCCAGAATGGTGACAAGATCTCTGGCCTCAGGGTACAGTGGCATTATTCCAGTTTCCCAAACAATTAGTGCAATGGGTTCCCACCTCCACAGGTGGCTACAGGGAAAGAAGCCAAGTTCTACCCCTAGAGGAAACACTTCTGTAGATCTGCCAGGGCCCAGGCTGCAGATTCCCAGCTCACCTTTACACTGATCACAGTAAGCTGTCAGTGAATGAAAGGTCCCTCAGTTGTGTCCGACTCTTTGTGACCCCATGGACTTAGCCTGCCAGGCTCCTCTGTCCATAGGATTCTCCAGGCAAGAATACTGGTGGAAAGGTGGATCACACTCTGAGGCCCACTCCTCACTGCTGTGCCATTTTCTAGTCGGATATACTGTACAATCTTTTTCCTCTACACAAAAGAAGAGACTCAGAATACACGCCTAAAACAAGCACAATTTAATGCTACCCGCTGTCCTCCCATGATCAAAAAGAAGAAGGTTCACATTAAATAAAAGGGCTAAGGTTTTTCACCAACACAGGCAGGGCTGGGTGCAATCTAACAGTGAAGTATGGGATGATCTGATGACCTGTGGGTTCCTGGGAAGTTGAGTCCTTCTTAATTCACTTGGGAGAAGAAGCTGTCTGAGTGTTGAGGTCTCAGAAGCTGTGATAGCAGTAGGGACTGACCAAGTGACTGTCTTAACTCCTCACACAGCTCTGGGGCCCTTCCTTTCATGGGGCCAATTAATGCGGTGTGTCTCTAAAGAAGAGCAGCCAGTCATGGAGTTTAGATGGTCTTGTCACATCATAGGTAACTGAAGGAAGATAACTCACCTTTTGCAATCATGCTACAGCCATTCCCACACTTACACTTCAAGTCTGCATTACCACCAATGTTCAAAATACATATTATAACCAAGTTCATCAGCCATATACATCCCATCAACGTCCTACACTGAGCACAATCTGGTGTCCAAAGAAAGAAAATCTTACTATACATTGGCATTTGCCTAGGGAGACTAAGGCCACTAAGAGGGGAGAGTGCAAAGTCTCTATCAAGATGCTACATTTAACCCAAAGGAGATTCTCCTTCTGTGAGGTGTCTGGGAGGCTCTCTGACTTCAAGACCCAGTGGTGAAATAACCATTTCAGCTTTGAATGTGTCCGTTCCTAGCACTATTAACATGGAAGTTGAACTATGAAATAGTTTATTGATTTCCTTTTGTATTTATTTTTCTAAGCTCAAAATATGTCAAAGTTCTCAGAATCCTATTAAACATTTGTATACACATCCAACAAGGAACAAATGTTACTGTTTTAGATTTTATCTCCAGGTTTTTTTAAAAAGAAACAAAATAGGGCATGATGGTTAAATGGAGGCTCTCCTTTCCCTCTCGAGCACTATTTGTTCCCTATCCTTCTCTTCTGCAACCAGCTTTCCCTGTTGCTTATCCTCCATGCCCATGGTTTTAAAACTTTAAAATAATGTCTTATGAACATTCATACCCACGGACAATGTATAATACTGCTTTGAGTTTTTTAACTTTTTCCACTATAGCTATCATACTGTGCAAATCTTTTGGCAATTTGCTTTTTTTCCTCTCTACTTTTTTAGACTTATCCATGTTGATACATATACCTGTAGTTCATTCATGCAGTACTGTTTTGTAACACGACATACCATGACTCAGAAGTAGCAGCATCACTAGGGGACTTCTTCAAAAGGCAGAACCCCAAACCCCACCCCATATCTAAAGATCCCCAGGTAGTTTTCACATGAACTCAGGAAGAAAAAGAAACACTGCTGTACTGTATTTCATTATATGACAATGCCACAACTTGCTTATACTGTATAATAAACAAACATTATAATATAGGTGTGGTGGTGGTGTTTAGTCACTAAGTTGTGTCTGACTCATTTGTGACCCCATGGTCTGTAGCTCTTTAGGCTTTTCTGTCCATGGGATTTTTCAGGTAAGAATACTGGAGTGGATTGCCATTTCCCTTTCCAAGGGATCTTCCTGACACAGGGATTAAACCCAGGTCTCCTGCGTTGCAGGCAGATTCTTTACCAACTGAGCCACCAGGGAAGCCAATATATGTGTAAATATGTTTATTGTTCCCCTACTGATGGACATTCAACTTGTTTCATTTTTTTTCTATCAGAAACAATGCTGCAATGAATATCCTTACGTGCCTTAAAGTGCACATGCATAACAGTTTTGTAGGGTAATTACTTGAAAGTAGAAATGCAAAGTTGAAAGTACGTTCATATGTTCATTTTCAACATGATATTGCCAAATTGCTTTCCAAAGAGGCTGTGCAAATTTTATACTGCCTTCTGCAGTATACAATCAGATCCTTGACAACACTTGATACTGTTAAGATCTTTTTGAATTTTGCAAGTCTGATGAGAGTGAAATTATGTCTCATTTGATTTTTTTCCTCTTTTTACAGCTTTATTGAAGTATAATTGACATATATCAAGTTGTACAAAATGTACACAATTTGGTGTTTTGACATATTTACACTCTTGTAAAACTATCACTGTAGTCAAGATAATGAACATGTCTGTCACCTCCCAAATTTTCTCCTGTCTTTCTGTAATCTCCCCCTCCTGCTCCTCCCGCTACCCCAGGCACCACTGATTTGCTGTCACTATAGATAGTTTCCAATTTCTAGACTTTTAGGTAACTGGAATCATATATACTATATACTTTTTTCTGTATGACTTCTTTTCCTCAGCATATTTATTTCAAGATTCATCCATGATCTTTCATATATCAATAGCTTATTTGTTTTTAATGCTGAAAAGTATTTGTTACATTAATAATACCAGAAATTTGTTTATTCATTCACCTATGGAATGTTGGTGGACATTTGGGTTCTTTGACATTTGTATTACAAATAAACCCACTATGAATATTTGGTACAAGTTTTTGTGTGGACATATGCATTCATTTCCTTTAGGTAAATATACTGGAATAGAATGGCTAGATTGTGTGGTAAGCGCATGCTTTTAAGAAATTGACAACGTGTTTTCTGAAAGTGGTTGTATCATTTTACATTTACACCAGCAATAGATGAGCATTTTAACTATTCCATATTCTTGCCCACAATTGGCAGTAAGTCTTTTTAATTTTAGCCATTCTAATAGGTATATGGTGGTATCACATTGTGGTTTTAATTTTCATTTCCCTATTGGCTCATGATGTTGAGTCTTTTCATGTACTTATTTACCATTCATCTTGTCTTCTCTGATGAAGTGCCTATTCAAATCTTATGGCCATTGTACAAATTGGGCTGCTGGTGTTCTTACTTTTGCTCTTGAGTGTTTTTAAAAATTTTTTTAATGTATATTCTAGATGCAATTCTTGTATCAAATATACACTTTTCAAATATTTTCTCTCAGCTCATGAATTGTCATTTCATTCTCTTAGGCTGTCTTTCAAAAAACAGAAGTTTTAATTTTGAGGATGTCCAGGCTATTGAATTTTTCTTTCATATTTAGATCTTTTTTAGTATCTTTCAGCAATTTTTCTCTTTTAGGTTCAATGTACAGGTCTTGAATCTTTTGTCAAATTTATTTCTAAGTATTTCATATTTTTTTAAATGTCATAAATATTTTCAATATATAATTATGCATTGCTAATATGAAGAAACATAATTATTTTTAACTATTCACCTTAGTAATTTGATGATTTGGTGGATTTTTCTCCATACATATTCATGTTGTCTACAAATGCAATTTTACTTCTTCCTCTGCAGTTTTTATTTGTTATTTATTTATTTATTTAGATTTGTTGGCTTATTTTGTTGTGCTATTTTAGTGGTCCCTTTAGGGATTATAATACACATCTTTAATTAGTCACAGTTCAGCTTCAAGTGATGGCATACCTCTTCACATAGAGCATAAGAACCTTACACCAACATACTACCATTTCCCCCTCCAGGCCTTTGGGTGTTATTTGTCCTCATACATTCTACTTCTACATATGTTACAAATCTCACAATACAGTTGTTATGATTCTGGTCTTAGATGGTTGGTTATCATTTTAAATAATTAAAAATGAAAAACATTTGTTGCATTTACAGGTGTGCCTCATACCTTTGTATAAATTCAGATTTCCATCTGGCTTTGGTCTCCTTCTGCCAGAAGGACTTCCTTCAACATTCCCAGAAACGCTGACTTGTGGTGCAATTCTTAGCTTTTGTATGTTTGAAAGTCTCTGTTTCACCTTTGCTTTTGATAAATATTTTTGTTGGCTAAAGAATTCTAGATGTCTGGTATTTATTTTTAGTATTTCAAAGATGATGCTCCATTGTTTCCTGGCTTGCACCGTTTCTGGTGACTAAATCTGTTGTAAATTTTAGTCTTTGATTTTCTGAAAACTATATGTTTTTTTGCTCTAGCTGCTTTTAAGATTTTTCTTTTTATCATTAGTTTTAAGCAACTTAATTAAGATATCTCAAGTCCTCCAAACCAGTCTATCTGTCATCTCAGTTCAGTTCAGTCACTCAGGCATATCTGACTCTTTGCAACCCCGTGGACTGCAGCACACCAGGCTTCCCTGTCCATCACCAACTCCCGGAGCTTACTCAAACTCATGTCCATTGAGTCGGTGATGCCATCCAACCATCTCATCCTCTATTGTCCCCTTCTCCTTCCGCCTTCAGTCTTTCCCAGCGTCAGGGTCTTTTCTAATGAGTCAGTTCTTCGCATCAGGTGACCAAAGTATTGGAGTTTCAGCTTCAACATCAGTCCTTCCAATGAACACCCAGGACTGATTTCCTTTAGGATGGACTGGTTTGCTCTCCCTGCAGGCCAAGGGACTCTTAAGAGTCTTCTCCAACACCACAGTCCAAAAGCATCAATCCTTCAGCACTCAGCTTTCTTTATAGTCCAACTTTCACATCCATACATGACTACTGGAAAGACCATAGCTTTGACTAGATGGACCTTTGTTGGCAAAGTATCCACTTTCCTGTAAAATATTCATAGGCTAGATTTGGGCTTGATCTGGATTTAGGGTGTGAATGTAGTACTCGAATGAGATGAACAAGTAGTTGAATCTTTTTTTCCTGCCAACAGCATCTAATCAGGCTAGAGTCCTTCAAGTCAGCATTCTGATTAAATGCCCCAATTATCAGTTAATTGCTAGAGAATAGATGTAACTGTAATTTATCTTACAAATTCCAACTTGGAGGCCTCCAATGAACAAGAATAATTCTACCTCCACAGTTTGTTAAATGTCAGGCTCAACCTGGTCAATGTCACTATAAAATATGCCCTCAGGCATCACAACTTAGCATATAGCACCAAAGAGATTTAACATTAATAGAGTGTCTTGAAAGAGCGCAATCACAGCAGAGAGCGAAAATCCAATAGTGCAAACCACATGGATCCACACTTTCCAAGATAAATACTTGGCATGCCTCCTTAATTAAAGTCATTAATGATAATTAACCTCATGGGGAAAATAACTCATCCAATTGGTAAAAATACACTTGGTTTCATCTTGGTCTACTGTCTTCTTTCGAAGGTTACAGATGGATGGTCTTTCCTTGTACACATGTGTACTCACCTGACAAGAAAGAAGACACCAATAGTGCAAACCACATGGATCCACACTTTCCAAGATAAATACTTGGCATGCCTCCTTAATTAAAGTCATTAATGATAATTAACCTCATGGGGAAAATAACTCATCCAATTGGTAAAAATACACTTGGTTTCATCTTGGTCTACTGTCTTCTTTCGAAGGTTACAGATGGATGGTCTTTCCTTGTACACATGTGTACTCACCTGACAAGAAAGAAGACAGAAAGTTGTGGATGGCCTTTCTGTCAAGTTTTGAAAGAATCAGAATAAAAATCTGATGCTGTATCCTGATCTCTCCCAAACAAGCCTGCTGCTTTCCCATGGAAAGCACACCAGTTCTGTTGACTTAAACATACAGTGGATGACTAGTGATAAATAATGCAAGGTTTACTCACTTTATTGGCTTGCTCAGGAAAATCAATCCAAGGACTCAAATTTATTGTTCACTGAAATGCATGGATCAATTAATATGCATTGTTTACCCCTGGGTTTTAATCAGTTTAGGAAAAAATGCACTGTATTATGACACCATGAGGGAGTAAGATGTGCACAAGTTCCCAGCACAGAGGCAGAACCCTTCCATTTTCTCATTTTGAGTATAGATCTGATAACAGGAATATCCCATAAGTTTCATCGTCCACATAATTGACACCATCACCACCCACCTCTCCTTTCTTGTCCATGGAGAATCAAGGCAAATTCAGTAAGTAAGGGATGGGTGAACTCTTCCTTTGGCTCTAGTCGGGGGAGACCACAAAGGTTTGGGAGCCTGTTTAATTAAAGCAGCAGGGGTAGGCCATGAATAGTCTATTAAAAACAGATGGAGGTAACTCTTTTCTAGTCAGTATGTGAACCAAGAACTTTCAGATGTACAAGCTGGGTTTAGAAAAGGCAGAGAAACCAGAGATCAAACGGCCAATATCCATTGGATCATAGAGAAAGCAAGGAAATTCCAGAAAAAATATCTAGTTCTGCTTCACTGACTAAGCTAAAGCCTTTGACTGTGTGGGTCACAACAAATTGTGGAAAATTCTTAGAGATGGGAATGCCAGACCACCTTACCTGTCTCCTGAGAAACCTGTATGCAGGTCAAGAAGCAAAGTCAGAACCAGACATGAAACAATGAACTAGTTCAAAATTGAGAAAGGAGCTTGTCAAGGCTGTAGATCATCACCCTGCTTATTTAACTTCTATGGAGAGTACATTATGCGAAATGCCAGGATGGATGAATCCCAAGCTGGCATCAAGATTGCTGGGAGACATATCAACAGCCTCAGGTATGCAGATGATACCAACATAATGGCAGAAAGTGAAGATGAATTAAAGAGCCTCTTGATGAAGGTGAAAGAGGAGAGTGAAAAAGCTGGCTTAAAACTCAACATTCAAAAAACTAAGATCATGGCATCCAGTCCCATCATTTCATGCAAATAGTTGGGGGGAAAAGCGAAAACAGTGACAGATTTTATTTTCTTGGGCTCCAAAATCACTGCGGATGGTGACTGCAGCCATGAAATTAAAAGGTGTTTGCTCCCTGGAAGGAAAGCAGTGACAAACCAAGACAGAGTATTAAAAAGAAGAGACATCACTTTGCCGACAAAGGTCTATATAGTCAAAGCAATGTTTTTTCCAGTAGTCATGTATGGAAGTGAGAGTTGGACTGTAAAGAAGGCTGAGAGCCAAAAAATTGACACTGGAGAAGACTCTTGAGAGTCCCTTGGACTGCAAGGAGATCAAACCAGTCAATCCTAAAGGAAATCAACCCTGAATATTCATTGGAAGGACTGATGCTGAAACTGAAGCTCCAATACTTTGGCCACCTGATGCAAAGAAATGACTCATTGAGAAAGATCCTGATGCTGGGAGAAACTGAGGGCAGGAGGAGAAGGGGGAGACAGAAGATGAGATGGTTGGATGGCATCACTGACACAATGGACATGAGTTTGAGCAAACTTCAGAAAACAGTAAAGGACAGAGAAGCCTGGCATGCTGCAGACCACGGAGTCGCCAAGAGTTAGATATGACAGCAACTGAACAACAGCAGCAGGGTTTACGTCATCTCATAAAGATCAGATCATATGAATGGTTGTCACTTGTGTGTGGCATAGTGGATGCAGTGGTGTGTCACCGGGATCCCACTTTCAGGATCTCGGACACTCATTTCTTCAGTTTCCTAGTGTTGGCTGATGAGGTCTCACAGCTCAGTTACCCTCTAGGAATTGCCAGCAACTGAATGGAGTGACATGATACAAAGTTATGCCTCCTTCTTTTCCAGGCTGATTGTTATCAAGAGACCATGTGGGTCTGGATAAGAAGCACCTCAGCATTACCCAGTGAGGATAAAAGACAGATTATATTAGATTTGTAGGACTTCTGGGGCCTTTGAGTAATGGCGCTGGTGGAAAATTCCAGTAAGAACTGGGTTGATTTTTCGTATGTTATCCTGGCCAGTGGGATTCCAAGTCATTTGATTTAATATAAAAAATAAAGTGATGCCCAATCAAAATATGGGCAGAAGATCTAAATAGACATTTTTCCAAGAGACATACAGATGGCTAACAGGCATATGAAGAGATGTTCAACATCATTAATTATTAGAGAAATGCAAAGCAAAACTACACTGAGGTATCACCTCACACTGGTTAGAATGGCCACCACCAAAAAATCTACAAACAACAAACCCTGGGGAGGGTGTGGAGAAAAGGGAACCCTCCTACACTGTTGATGGGAATGTAAACTGGTGCAGCCACTGTGGAAAGCAGTATGGAGGTTCCTTAAAACTGAACATAGAGTTACCATATGATCCAGCAACCCCACTCCTGGGTATATATATGAAAAAAAAAATGAAAACATTAATTTGAAAAGATACATACATTGCAGTATTTCTAGCAGCACTAATTATAATAGCCAAGACAGGGAAACAACCCAAGTGTGCATCAAGAGACGATTGGATTAAGAAGATGTGGTTTATATAATGAAATACTACTCAGCCATAAAAAGAATGAAGTACTGACATTTGCAGCAATGTGGATGAATTCATTAATCAGTGTTTTTTTTTTTCAATCCAGTATCATAATGGAGCAAAACTCATACCAACTAGGGGTAATATAAACACTAAGTTTTACATTGAAATCATTACTGCCTGAGTGTCTCAAGAAATTTCATGCGGAAAAAGATTAAACTTAATAGAATCCTTAGAGACAATAAAAATGAGAAAAATGAAAGGAGGGAGTGGGTAACGTTCCAATAAACCATGGTACAAAATCGTAAGGATGAGACGTATCTTTTGCTCCTAGGAAGATGGGATCCTTTAGGCACTTCTCATAAAGCGCTAAAGATGATGTTAACAGCCATAGCTTTGAGATGGTGCTGAAGCTCTCAACAAGAACTGCTCGTATCTGCTTCTCAAGAGTCTCCAATACTTCTCAACAGGTACTGGCATCATTTATGCTGTAACAGCAGGTTTAACTTCTCATCATGCATCAACCCTCACCCCCTGAGATGTTCTCTTCAGGTGCCAGTGATGGAAAAAGCAGCCGCTCTTCCTCAGTTTCCACACCTTACCTTGCCATATGCTTCAGAAGGAATCAGGGTGAGCACAGGCTCGTCCAGTATCCCTCTGCCTCTCTTGTCGGCCAGAATGGTTAAAACCAGAAAATGCATACCCACGTCAGAAATGAACTGTGCACCCAGCCTCTTGGATCAGCAGCCACTGGATCATCAAAAAAGCAAGAGAGTTCCAGAAAAACACCTACTTCTGCTTTATTGATTATGCCAAAGCCTTTGACTGTGTGGATCACAACAAACTGGAAAATTCTAAAAGAGATGGGAATACCAGACCACCTTACCTGCCTCCTGAGAAATCTGTATGCAGGTCAAAAAGCAACAGTTAGAATTGGACATGGAACAGCAGACTGGTTCCAAATCGGGAAAGGAGTATGACAAGGCTGTATATTGTCACCCTGCTTATTTAACTTATATGCAGAATACATCATGCAAAATGCCAGGCTGGATGAAGCACAAGCTCAAATCAAGATTGCCAGGAGAAATATCAATAACCTCAGATATGCAGATGACACCATCCTTATGGCAGAAAGTGAAGAAGAATTAAAGAGCCTCTTGATTGTGAAAAAGTTGGCTTAAAACTCAGCATTCAGAAAACTAAGATCATGGCATCCAGTCCCATCATTTCATGGCAAATAGATGGGGAAACAGTGAGAGATTTTACTTTTTGGGGCTCCAAAACCACTGCAGATGGTGAATGCAGCCATGAAATTAAAAGACATTTGCTCCTTGGAAGAAAAGCTATGACCAACCTAGACAGCATATTAAAAAGCAGAGACATTATTTTGCCAACAAAGTTCCATCTTGTCAAAGCTATGGTTTTTCCAGTAGTTGTGTATGGATGTGAGATTTAGACTATAAAGAAAGCTGAGCGCCAAAGAATTGACGCTTTTGAACTGTGGTGTTGGAGAAGGCTCTTGAGAGTCCCTTGGACTGCAAGGAGATCCAACCAGTCCATCCTAAAGGAAATCAGTGCTGAATATTCATTGGAAGGACTGATGCAGAAGCTGAAACTCCAATACTTTGGTCACCTGATGTGAAAAACTGACTCATTGGAAAAGACCCTGATGCTGGGAAAGATTAAAATAGGGAGGAGAAGGAAAGGACAGAGGATGAGATGGTTGGATGGCATCACTGACTCAATGGACATGAGTTTGAGTAAGCTCCGGGAGTTGGTGATGGACAGGGAAGCCTGGCATGCTGCAGTACATGGGGTCGGACACCACTAAGCAACTGAACTCAGCTGAACCCAGCCTCTAATAACAACCCTGAACTGTATCCCTTCGTTAGGCATGGATTCTTTTGCTATTCAAAGGTAAACAAAGTTTCCTTCTCACCAGTTAGTGGAAAAAGCTGAAACTGCTCTTCCAAACCATCCACTGTTTCCATTTGGAAGCTGTTAACCTGTATCAGCTGGGTGCATAACTGGTGAAGCCCAAATTTTTCTATGTAAAGTATTCTTGGTAGAGGATAAAGAGCCACAGACCTGTAATCTAAATAAATGCTATTTTAAAATACCATTAAGTCTAGTATTTAGCTATAGGAATTGGTGACTGTTTGGAAAAGCCCTGGTATTTAGTTTTATCTGTGCATGTTAAATCAGGAGAAAATATTAATAAATACAGACACTTAATGTCCTCTACTTCTTTGTCTCTCCGTCTCCCAAGTCTGCTGACATCCTTCTCCTCCCTCACTCCTGCATCCTCTGATTACATGTCTGGGCTCTGATCCACAGTTTCAAGGGAACAAGGAAAGCAGGCTGTCTAACTCCTTAGAGCATCTTTTCTGGGCACCTTAATAAAAATGAATTTGCTTCCTTGCCCCACATTTCTCTCTTATCTCTCCCCTTTGCTCATTGTTTCTAATGACAACTGACATTGTTTTCAGCATAGTTCATTTACTGTATCACAGAGCCAAGTCCCTGACTTGGCTGAGGAGAAAAACTCTTCCACCCTAATAAATTACACATGGTAAACATATAGGGAGATACATTGAAGATGTAGAAATAATTTTAAACAATGACCGGGTAAGCTCTCAATTACTGTTCTAAGATGTTCATCCTTGCTCCTGACAGGTGCTAAGTTTAAAGCTACAGACTATAGAATGGGGCAGAATATCCACGGGACAGGCGACTTGTTCCTTAATTTTAAAAAAAGTCCATCAGAAATGACCTAGAAATCGTGAAAGAATGATTTTTCTGTAGACGTCTTGGAATACCATCAACAATTACAGAGGGGACACTAAGCTAGCAAGTTTCCTCATTTTTGGAGCGATGTCAAATGTCCGTGTGTGTGTGCTTAGTTGCTTGGTGTGTCTGACTCTGCATGAAGAGAAAACTCCAACTTGAATCAAATTGGTGACTGAATGTTGCAATTACAACTATCGGTTGGCCGAAATGTTCGTTCAGTTTTTCTGTTGCCTCGTACAGAAAACGTGAATGAACATTTTGGCCACCCCAAAATTTATGTTCCTCTAGAAGTTTCCACAGCCTGCAGGGTTGATGGGGGAAGGGAGGGAGAGCACACTGCACAGAAACCAGCAGGCAGAGCAGACAGCCCAAGTCTAGTCACCAAAAGAGTCAGAGAGCCCCACAAAGTAATCCTCAGACAAATAAACTTTAAGGAATTTATGCAGAATCCCAGAGTCCTGGCCCACAGAATATCCTCACGAGAGACTGAGACAACCGACATCAAACTACTGACTTTTGTCTCTGCAGATGAGGGACACAGAGCCAGCTTGAGCATGAGACTGATCCCGGCCCCCTTACTCCTTTCCTTGACTGGAGCCCAAGTAAAACCTCAGAGGAAGGTGGTAGTCCCGCTTCAGGGAATGTGCGGCCTGGCTTGGGCTCCGTGCTACAAGGAAGCAGGGTGGACAAAAAAGGAGGCTGGGTCTTAGGGCTTGACGGTCTCAGAGACAGCAAGACACAAGTGGCTGGGCCATGCACAGTCAGCGATCTGATGAGTTGCTCTCACAGGAGGGGGGGAGGAACAGGATTTCCTCTATGCCGCTCCCGCCTGGAGAGGGAGGTAGAAGGCCTCTCTCTCTCAGGGGACTCAGATTCCCCAAACAGAAGCCCCCACAGAGCACTAGGTATGGTTTCCTTCTCTGTTGGTTTGCTAAGGCTTTTGCAAAACAAAGTACCACCGAGTAGGGCGCGGAAACAACAAAAATGTATCATCTCACAGTTCTGGAGACCAGAGTCTCAGATTAAGGTTTTGGCAAGGTTGGTTCTGTCTGGAGGCTGTGAGGGGGGAGCTGTTCCAGGCCTCTCTCCTTGGCATGTAGACGGCTCTCTTCTCTCCGTGTCTTCACACTGACTTCCTCTACACGTGTCTCTGTACCCAAATTTCTCCCCTTTATAAGGACACCATCCATAGTGGATGAGGACCCACCCTAATGACCTCATTTTAACTTGTTTACCTCTGTAAAGACCCCCTTCCAAATAAGGTCACACTGGGTATGGTTTCTTTCTTGAATCAAGTGTTCCAGAAAAAGCTGACTTAATAAACATGGCAGTTTATCAAAACGTATACAGCACTAGCCAGACAGCAAAATGTCTTACTCCAAGGCGGCGTGTACACTTCTGGAAAGCACAGCTTATGCTGGAGTGCCCAGCCACACTCCTCCAAGTGCCGTTAATTCTGAACAAGACTTTTGGGAAAAACCTACCTGGCTTTGCAAATGCTTTGCAGCCCCACACCTCAGAGTCTCTGTCAGGAACATGAATAACCGGCTCCTTTGCACATGTTCCCTGTCAGAATTGTTCGGCGATCCAGAGCTCCCATCTCTAAATATTTACAAAGTACTATTTATCAGATTGAAAGAGAATGTTTCTGCTCCACAATGCTGGGCATATGGGTAGCAGCATGAGACAGGAGATAGATCGTGCTGGGTGATTCCAACTGGATTTAATGCCAGCAATAATTAATTTTAATCAGATGGAAAGTTCACTCCTGATTCCAGCCCCTCTAACATTAGAAGATACTTTTGTCAGCTCTCACTGTCTGGGGCTGTTTCTATAAATAATTTCTAGGCCTTTTGAAGTCTAACTTTATATCTTTTATCTTTTCTCATTGGTTCTTTCTACGGTAAAGTTTTAGCCGCTCTCTAAATCTTGGCTTTTGATTACAGAATGCCTTTATAAAATTAAAGCCTGTGGAGCTTAAACAAATCCTCTCACATCTACACTGAATTTCAACAGATTTCCTGATTCTCTGTGTACTTCTTCCCTGCCTGCTCACCAGCCCCCTTCCCTCCAAGAGGGCAACACATAACTTAATTGCCTAAGAGCACCCTGTATCAGGTAATTCAGAATGGGTATTTGGTGTGTGTTACTGACATGAGGTTGGCAACAGGTTAGATGTGTTACTTGGGTAATAAGACCCCCAAATGGGTACCTGACTGCATGGGCCATGTGTGCGTACACCCTGCGTACACCCACCCACACCTCATGAAGACATAGACGCACTTTCTGGCAGGATCTGATCTGGAATTTTAAACATAACTCATAATTTAAAAAAATATCTGGCTGTTCAACTGTGTTCACTTGTAGGTGTAAAAATATGTGTAGGGATAAAATCCTATTTCCAGATAATACAAAAAGGAGGTTTGTGTCTTTGAGAATTTTCCTTTAATAGATGAATGGGAAAAGTCACATCTCTGATGCAAACCCACCAATCGGTCCGGGCCGATGACTCCTCCACCACAGCAGGAATTTCCATTCTGGGCTTCATGCAGCTCTGGGGGGCGACTCCAGTACCTGAGGGCCTCACCAGGAGAGCATTGGCCAATGTCAGATTAGCTCTCCCAAGTTCAGAAGTTTGTCAACTACCCTAGGGCACTCATTCTGTGAGCCCAGGACTTGGCTAAGCTCCCAGCCCTGGAGCAAACAGCAGCATTTTTGCTAATATGTCAAAGCTCCTTTCCTACTGTGGGAGGAAGAGTCAGAGGAACAATCCTCTTACAGGTAGCAGCGGGGGGGGGGGGGGGGGGGGGGGCAGGGAGAGATGGGTTTGACTGTACCTGGTTTAGGAGTCAAGTCTAAATGGCAACCCACTCCAGTACTCTTGCCTGGAAAATCCTATGGACAGAGGAGCCTGGTAGGCTGCAGTCCATGGGTTCGCTAAGGGTCAGACACGACTGAGCGACTTCACTTTCACTTTTCACTTTCATGCATTGGAGAAGGAAATGGCAACCCACTCCAGTGTTCTTGCCTGGAGAATCCCAGGGATGGGGGAGCCTGGTGGGCTGCCGTCTGTGGGGTCGCACAGAGTCAGACACGACTGAAGTGACTTAGCAGCAGCTACCTGACTCCTCTTTCTGAGGAGCACCCCATCTTCCTGGATCTGGAGAAAGTGGCTTCTTGCTTTGGCTCCTCCTGCTCCAAACTGCAGGCCAGACTCAGTTCAGTTCAGTCTCTCAGTCGTGTCCAACTCTTTGCGACCCCATGGATGGCAGCACACCAGGCTTCCCTGTCCATCCCCAACTCCTGAAACTTGCTCAAACTCATGTCCATCAAGTCGGTGATGCCATCCAACCATCTCATCCTCTGTCATCCCCTTCTCCTCCTGCCTTCAATCTTTCCCAGTATCAGGGTCTTTTCCAATGAGTCAGTTCTGTGCATCAGACTGTTGGTATCTAAACTCTCCAGGCTACTGAGAAATTAGGTTACTCCTATTTCCCTTGGGGTAGACTGACCTGAGTCCCTGGCTGCTGCTGCCAGTGGACCTCCGACAGGACAGCCTGACACTGGGAGCCATAAGACTGTCCATGGCATATACCCAGGGAGTTCTCTGGGGCCAATGTGAAGATATTTGACTTTTTCATAAGACTTTTTGTAAGTAAACTCTTACTTATAACTGACCTTCTTGGGAGCCCAGGACTTGGCTAAGCCCCCAGCCCTGGAGCAAACAGCAGCATTTTTGCTTATATGCAAAATAATCCATTTCACAATCTGCTTTTGCCACTGGAGCAAAGAGAAGCCTTATTACTTTTTCATTTAGAGCTTTACTAGGATGCTCTAGGGGTATTAAAACCAAACGAAGAAAAGTTAGAGACATTAGTGTAGGGACTGAAAAAGTAAATGATTTTGATGATTGGTTAACAATTCCTTCCTCAAGTCAGCTGGCTTCCAATTCTTTGCTTTCAACAGAAACAAAGGAGGAATTGTCACCTAATATATGACTAAAAATAATTTTGATGGTAGATCATCATGTGATGGGGGCGGGGGAAGAAAATAGGTCCAAGGAATGAACACAACTGAGGACTACACTCTAGCAAATTTCTTTCTTTTCCATCTACGTTATTTAGTGCCTTGCTTAAATACTTGAAGAGAAAGTTACTGTATGCCAGGGATAGGTTTATGAGCTTAAATGCATTAACCTGTTCAAACCTTAACACGATCTTATAAGGTAAGTTTTACTAATATTCCTAATTCACATTTGAAAAAGGAAGCCCAGAGACGTTGACTACTTGTTCAAGGTCACAGAGCTAATAAGTGACAGAATTGGGACTTGAATTCAGGTAGACTGGCCCCAGAATCTCCCTAGATAATGGTGGTGGTTTGGTCACTAAGTCGTGTCCGACTCTTGCGACTCCATGGACTGTAGCCTGCAGGGCTCCTCTGCCCATGGAATTCTCCAGACAAGAATACTGGAGTGGGTTGCCATTTCCTTCTCCAATGGTTGTAATATTAATACATTTCATAGTAATAGTAATATATTAGTATTAGATAATAGTAATATTAAATATAGTATTACTTCTGAGCTTATAGTAATGAAAGCAATAATGGCAACAGAATTGATGCTGAACCTTAACTTATTTTAGCCATAAGTATATCCATCTCCAAAACAACATCTATGTCATAAATATATTCATCACCTCCAAAAGTTTTCCTTTGGATATTTTTTAAAAAGCAACGCAAAGGTTTATTTTTCAATGTCAATATTTACAATATCCTGGAATTATATCCTTTGCAATTGTTAATAATTATTATAAAAATTTTTGAATGTCAAGCTAAAAATATGCAAGAGGTTACATCATTTTTCAAAATTATTTTTGGTGTTATGTGAACAAAAACGTTCAAATACCACTGCTCTAGTCTGTGGGCATCTCCTCTCCACTCCTTGGGTGTTTTAGTTTTCTCACTCTTAGCACATTCTCATTTAATTTACTATTTGATCAATATATATTAAGTGCCAACTATATGTTAGAAAGGACCTCAACATACCAATGAACAAGACAGAAACATTAGTGATTTTGTGAAATAGTGAGATGTTAATTCGTTCTTTGGAATTTTTTTTCTTGCTACTCCTTCTCTGTGGCTTCTGGGTCTCTTTCTTTTCATGCATTATTTTTAGTTGGGGCCTAGTTCCCATGAGTATAAAAAGCATTAAAAATAAGTTATATCTCAGAGCAAAATAAGGAACAATAAAATGTATACTTGTCTTCTCACCATCCAAGTTTACCAAATCTTACTATTTTGCTCAAACTTCTTTGTATTAAGCAACAAAACAAAATAATAAAATATTACACACGTAAATGAAGCCACCTGAGTACCCCTCCTTAATTCCATATGCTTTCCTCCCTTTACTATATATAAACAACTTAACGATGTATTGATTTGTGTGTCTTCAAGCTGGATAAAAACAGTCATTTTGTACATATCGTGCAACTTGTTGTTTTACTCAATTTTTTTTGAGATTTATACATGTGATTTTAGTTAAGTCTGTTCGTTTTCTTTGCTATATAATATTCCACCACAGGAATAAGACATTTTTTGAAATGTTTTTGCCACTTTATCTTTTAATTGAAGGATAATTGCTTTACAGCATTTTGTTGTTTTCTGTCAAACATCAACAAAAATCAGCCATAGGTACACACATGTCCACTCCCTTCTGAACCTCCCTCCCATCTCCCTCCCTATCCTACCCTTCTAGATTGTCATAGAGCCCCTGTTTGAGTTCCATTCTTCTCTGACAGAGATTTCGGTGGCTTCTCACTTCTCACATGAAGTGACAATGAATCTTCTTCCACATGCCTCCTGCACATGTGTTTGAGAGTTTCTCTGGGATCTACATCCAGAAGTGGAATTGCTGTGTTATAGAGCTTGTACAGTTTCCAAGGATTGCTAACTTGTTTTTTAAAGTTGTTGTTTAAACTTACACTCCAGCAGAAAATGAGCATTACTCTTTCTATTCTTTTGGTGGATAGTCTTGAATTTTGTAAATGTAAATCAATGTTAATGTTTCTCTTCTACTTCTGAAGACATAAGGAATTTGGCAAGTTTTAACTGTCCATTAATACTCCCCCACCATCATCGCATTTTTCCCTGAAGTTTTAGTTTTACCTTATTTTAAAGCACAAAAATTAATTATTTTTTAAAATAAATAACTAATATTTGTTTCAATCAATAGTAAACTGCATCTATTAAGTTTTTATTTCAGTGACTATTTTTTAATTTTGAAAATTGCTTTCTTTTCCCATTCTTATAATACTTATCTTTGGCTTTCTTTAATGGTTTGAAGTCTTTGATCAAATTTTTATTTAAAAGATCAATTTCCTCTAAAATAACTTCACATTTAAGATTTTAAGGTTGGCTATCTTTTTTCACATTAAATTTCTTTATGTATTTTGGAATTTGACTTTGCAAGTCAATTTTCAGTGATTATCTTTCTCTTTCTCCTTCTGTGCTCAGTTTTCCTTGTACAGTGGTTTTGTGGATATCATTACTCAGATCCCAGATCTGGTCATATGATAATAATTCAGTATTCCTGCCCTGACATGATATTGACAATGGGCATATTTACTTAGCTAGTCAGTGGTTTAGTTTGGCTCCAGGTTGGGAGACTGTCTCTGGGTCTTCCTATCTTTCTAGACCTACAGCTTATCAAGAGCCAATGCCCTAAACAGCAATTGAAGGTAGCTTTTTCAGATTCCTCTCCGGATCAAGGAGTGCATTAGGGATCATGCATGAAACACTTAAGTCTTCATTACCCTACAAGAGTTAAATTCCTATATACCACTGTATGAATCCAGGAGCTCATAGAGGCTAGTGATTTCAGCCCCTTTCATTATTCTGCGATTCTTTTCCAAATCTGGTCTTAATCCATGTTTATCTTATTTTTGATCTTGGCTTATACCATTTTGATTTTTTTTTCCTCTCTCTATTTTTATAATATTTGACTGAATCATATGAAATTTCCAATTGGTTGGCAAATGGTCACATATTAGCAATTTTATATGGTTCATATTAATAAAGCCATTTTTGCTACATTTCACACTTGGATACATCAAAGCATGAACCTATTTTGACATCTTGACTGGAGGTCTTTATAAGTCTTTGATCTTTCTTTCTCTTACCAAGCAGACAGCCAGTCAAACATCTAAATACCAGAATCATCTCACAGTTTCAAGCAGAGACTTTTTCTTCCCATGAAGTGCCTTTTAGAGTTTAGAAAGCTATAGAGAGGGAGGGAGGTGGTGGTGGTAGGTTGATAAACAATGAGTGATTGAGACAAAACATTAAGTCTGCCTTCTCCAAATGGCATTATTCCTCTTTCTGCCATCATCCAAATGTTTAAACCAAATTAAATTTTATTAAGTCTAAGAGCTATGATTGGTTTGTTTTCATTTGGCAAAGAGGGAAGAACTAAAAAATATGCAGAGTAAGGGAGGAAATAACATATTCATATTTTACTTTTATCTTAAGATCTCGATTTATACCCATTATGAGCAAACAGATGAATAGCCTAGCTTGTGCAAATGAATAAAAAGCCATGGGTAACGGAAATGTCTAGTTTGTGTGTGCATTTTGGAGACTTGAGTTTTGTGAAAGACAAGACAGAGAAAACTGGAACATGAAATTTTTCACAGAAGTTAGAGCCCAAATATTCACCATCATGAACAATTCAATAGCTTCCTTTCAAATATACTGAATTTAAGAAGCCTTGACATCTTTTAGTCTTAAAAAATTCAGTATTCTTACCTTAGATTCTGAATTCCTACCCTACCCTGTCACATGCCCTCCTCCCAAATATCCATTCTCACCCTTTTCTGAGTAATATAATCCTTGCTCTGCAGCTGGGCAGATTGCCACCCAACTGAAAGACTAAATTTACCAGACTATACAAGTAGTGCAGAGAGACCATGTGACCAAATTTTGCCCATAGAGTTCCAAGTGACTTCTGGGTAGTATCTTTAAGGGAATATTTTTAATGTTCTGTCCCTACATTCATGTGGCTGCCTGGAACAAGGATTTGATGGTTAGAGTTCAAGAAGCCATTTCAGAACACGAGGGAAGGCAGAACAGAGAGCTGAGAGGGGCCTGGGTCTCTGCTAACTTAGTGGAGCCTCCAGGGCACCTCCAATTTCTTTGCTTTTAAATGTCGTTCATTTGAAATAGACATAAGCTTCTGTCATGTTAAAGCCACTGCTATTTTTCTTTTTCTGTCCTGTGTAACCAATTCATAAAGATTTCAAATTATTCCATTGCTAAAATAAATTATGTATCATGACACGTTCATTTTGATGATAAGACTCAGCACTTAGTATTTTTATGACAAAGTGAAAGGGCAAAGAGATTTGTCATTTGATTCATTCCACTCTAGCTCCAAACACTTGAAAAACAGTTGGGTTTCCCTCAAGTTTGCTTGATCATGCTGAGCTTTCCAATGACCTTAGCCAACATGTTTGAAAACTGTGGTTTTCATGTCATAACTATCTGGGCCTCTACAGTAAAATAAATCTTTTCATTTTAAAATGTCAAAGTCCCTATGAAAGAGAAGAAATGCTTTTTAAATGTTAGCCTCTGTTAATTGCTGTGAAATTGCCTTAGGTGTTCCTTGCTATAAGTGTGTTCTCAATGTATTAGTTGTACTGACACCCACCACTTGATTCCATCTTAATTTTCACTGTATCCCAGGCTAAATCCTCATCATCCTAAAGATAAGGCAGATACTTGTCAGAAATGTTTTGATTTAAAATGAGAGAAATTTCAGTCATGTTAACTTAATTAAAGCATCATTTCTTTGTTCATGCCCCTGAATAATCCATGGGACATAGATCTCCTGGCTTCTGGCATGGCTTGGTCAAGTGGTATCATCAATCTATTTCATTACCTTCTAAGGCCTGTGTCTCCTCTGTGGTGGCAGGATTTCTCCACATGGTAAACAAAATCATTCCTAGCAATTAAAGGTTCCCAGAGGGTTTTTTTTTCTTCCCCCCACCCCCAGTCTTTAATATTAGCATTACTGCCCCCAAATGCTGCCTCTCATTTGTCTGGCTTAAGATATGTGCTCACCCTGACCAAATCCCATAGCTGAGGGTGGAGTTTTCTGATTAGCAAGACCGGCCTACATGCCGCCCTTGTGCAGCCCAGCCAGAGGTGCTGCATGAGAAAAGAATGGAAAAAAAAAAGAGGGATTTTATCCAGAGAAAAGAGCATACACAGCAAGAAAAGACAGCAGATGTCCACCACAGGGCAATTCAAGAACTTGAAAAATAAGGACAAATCACATGTTACTTTCAACATCTTTAAATGCTTTTCACCTTACTATATTTTACAGTTCATTATATTTTACCACTAATTCACCCGTAGCTCAGCTAATACTTATTGTTTATGTGAGATTCTCGCTCCTCTAACTTCCCTTCTAAACTTACAGCTTTTCCATCTAGAAGCGCATGATTGAGAAGACCAAGGCTCTTTAGAAATGGGAACTTAAAATTCTTTACTTTAAACAGATGGGATTGTTGGGTTTAAGAAACTGGGGGGATAATGAGGTAAGAGTGAAACCACTCATTTAGGAAGTGCTTTGAGAGATAATGTACTGGGTGCTATCTACATGGGAAAGGCATTATAATGACAACTGGCATAAATGGGATGGTAGAGTTTACCTATCGCAGGTTTTTGTATCTGAGGAATTTCACCTCCAGTTCATGCAAGGGCCTCGGTGTAAGCCAGGCAGGAGGAGAAGGCCCGGGCATAACAGAACCAAGGGTAGATCAAAAAGGATTGTTGACCATTCTTCCAAAAGCAAATGGTGCCCCTGGCTTTGACCAAATGGCATCAAGACCCACATGATCCTTGTGTGGTAAGTGGCTTATTAGATAGTAGACAATATGCAAGTCAAGAGGTGACTACCTCAAAGTCCTGAGTGTGGTACAGGGGTCCACACAGCAATGCTGGTTACTGACAAATCCATATTCCTCCCTCTATAATACATACTGGCAAAATTCCCATCCTATGGGAACCTCAGGTATCAATCAAGAAACAAAGGCAGTTGGATTTCATATATACGCATTAATATACAATATTTTTTTTTTTTCTGACTTACTTCACTCTATATGACAGACTCTACGTTCATCCACATCACCACAGAGGACCCAATTCCATTCCTTTTTATGGCTGAGTAATATTTCACCACATATATTTACCACATCTTCTTTATTCATTCACCTGCCAACACAGGGCAGGAAGGAGAGGGTGAGACAAACAGAGTAGCACTGACATATACACACTATCACATGTGAAATAGATACTAGTGGGAAGCTGCTGTTATAGCACAGGGAGCTCAGCTTCATGCTCTGCGATGATCTAGAGGGGTGGGATGGGGGTGGTGGTGGAGGGAGGCCTAAGAGAGAGGGGATATATGTATACATATGGCTGATTCATGTTGTACAGCAGAAACCAACACAACATTCTCCAATTTTTAAAAAATTAAATTTAATTAACAAAAACAAAGGCAATCGGAGCTCACCCATGAAGACCAGAGTGCTGACTTTGATCTGGGGCATGCCATTGCCAGACAAATCCCAGATCATAACCTCTAGAAGGTCTACAGCTGCTAACATATTTTGACTCAAATCACAATGGCTGAGAACTCAGGGCTGAGTTATCAGCTGAGGAAAAAGACAAATTTGAGGAAATTCTCAACTGATTTGGAACTTACACTTCTTTCTGTATCTTGAACTAACTACAATGCTGGGCATTGAACTCAATACTGAATTACTGAATTAAAAGGGAAATGGCAAAAACACACACTTGTCATCCCAGTGTGACCATGACCACACATAAAACTCAGGGTGACAGGTATAGCCACAGATGGGAAGAATGATAGCTAACCCGCCAGGCTATGTGAACTTGGTCTGCTTGCTGCCGCGTCCTAACTACACAGGCCAATAAACATCAAGCCCATACCTCCAGAATCCACCAAAACTCATTCATATAAGCATGCCCTTTTAGTTCCAGGAGTTGATGTGAGTTTCCAGGTCTACAGTTCATTGAAGTTTTTGGAGAGAGAGCAGTGAAAGCCATTGGGAAGCAGAAACATGAGAGTTGTCACCCCCCAAATAATGACATTTTCAGGCCCAGCCCTATCTAGGAAGGGCATATTGTTCTTTTTAAACTTTTAAACTGGGGTGACTTGAGGGCATTCTCACCCTAGTGCTAGTGGTAAAGTACTCATAAGAGACACAGGTTTGATCTCTGGGTCAGGAAGATCCCCCGGAGGAGGGCATGGCAACCCACTCCAGTACTCTAGCCTGGAGAATCCCATGGACAGAAGAGCCTGGAAGCATACAGTCAATAGGGTTGCAAAGAGTTGGACATGATTGAAGCAACTTAGCACACATGTACCCATTGTATCTTCTAGTTTCAGGATAAGGAAAATCCCTCTCAAACAGTATGTAAAGGTTACAGAGAAAATTCTTCATGGCTTCTATGGCCACTGGTTACATGAGACTGCTAAATAGTCCTGGGAACCTCTCAGGAATCAGAAAAAGTAGGTGTTGCCAGATTATCTTGGCCATCATTGGGCTGACAGATGTCTCATCCAGGTGGTCCTCACGCCCAAGTCATGACTGGGAGCCAGGCCAGAGCTCTAAGCTGGTAGTCCAAGGGCACACATAGCCCAAGTGGATAGCGAACAGGAGGCATAATCAAATCAGCCCTATACTCAGGTCAAGGCAGATAGCTAGCTTGAGAAGTAATCAAAGTTGCACAAGGAAAGGTTCCCTCGCCTTGGGGATAGAAATAGTTTGTGTCCCTTATAGCAGAGAACCTTCAAGCGGGTTAAAACATACACCGAATAGCTCTGTGTACTCATAGGGGCCCTTGACCTTAGGGAAAGCTTGGTTAGAGGACATCATGAAGTTTATTGTTACAGTCTGAGACCCTCTTGATTGGAGATTATCTCCTTCATTCTTGGAGGTTGTTTGTGAAAGGGACTATGTTCCTGTTATGTGGAGCTTAGTTTCTAACGAATCACCTTCAAAGGACCCCTCTTTATACACTGAGGGGCTCTAAGTCTCAGTTGCATGGGAGGCTCAGGTCTCAACTGAATATGGGTTGGGGCTGAGATCCAGGACCACATCCTCAGGAAAGTGACGGGGCTGGGGAGGAGGCCTTCCTTGCCCACCCGACCATTCTTCCTAAGCAACCTCTGCTTCCAGAAGCAGGGCCATGGCAGCACTCTGCTGCGTCCGGTGAGACTGGCAGCTGCCAGCTGGGCAAGTGTTCAGGGTGAGCGCTGCTGATTACACCCTTGACAGTGGTCCAGTTGGCTTTGGCATTTGGAGACAAGGTCCCCGGGCCTCTGCATTGTGCAGGAGCACTTGGGAGAAGGTAGCAGCTCTGCACAGACATTCTCTCCTCACCCACATAAATCCTCAGAGGGTTTCCCTCTGTGGGTTTATAAAAGCCTATTATCTAATTCATGACTCAAGAGAATTGAGCTTGCTGGCAAGAGGCTTTTTAAGTCACATTTTGAATAATTTCTCAGCAATTCATTACATGGGAAAACAGGTCCTTTTTGTTCTAATACTTAGCCTAGGAATGCAACTCCCCTCTGCCAAATTCATTAACAAAACCTGTGTATGGGGGCTGAGCAACTCTGGCCAGTTTCTTAAATGCACTGAAACTTGCTGATCATTGAAATGTAAATTTTTACCTTTGGCTGGAATGATTCATGGGTCTCAGCTTGTAGGAAATAGCAATGTCACTTTCAAACGCCCAGGATAGCTCCAAACCAAGTGCCCATTGTGAGAGGAGGCTTAACGTGTGGCAACCAAGAGACGGCCACATGTCATCTTTCCGATTGGCAGCAGAAGGGAGGGCTGATAATGAACATGCTGACAGCTTCAGGGGGAGAAAGCTCCCCTTGTTGACAACATGGTGACCTAGAGCTCAGCAGAGCCCAACAAGAGGATCAGGCTGTTCAGGCTGCTGGTCATACCAATTTACCATCCCTATGAGAGCAGTTCAGGCTCGCCACGCCAGTCCGGCCTGTGCAGAGTAGCAGGCCAGGTTCTCTACGCAGTGGAACAGAGAATTGTGGCCAAAGGACCCCAGATCAATGAAGCAGGTGCAAAGTGGGTACATACAAGAGCTTTCTGAAGAAACAGTGCTGATTCAAAGTTGGAAATGCTTATTTCTAAATTTTTATTTATATTATGTTAACATCTTTCAATGATATTATTTTATATATTTAAACTAATATGTTTAAAATAAAATATTAAAATATATTAAAACACTGTTGTTGTTCAGCCACCAAGTTGTGTCTGACTCTTTGCAATCCCACTGACTGCAGCATGCAAGGCCTCCCTGTCCTTCACTATCTCCCAGAGTTTGCTCAAGTTCATGTCCATTGAGTCAGTGATGCTATCTAACCATCTCATCCTCTGCCGCCCTCATCTCCATTTGCCTTCGATCTTTCCCAGCATCAGGGTCTTTTCCAACAAGATTTATTACGTTAAAATATACCTGACATAAAATTTATCATCTTAACCATTTTTAAGTGTGTGGCTCAATGGTAAGAAGTATTAGTACATCTATAGTGCTGTGTAACTAACACCACCACCCATCTTCAGAACTCTTTTCACCTTACAAACTAAAACTCTGTGCCCATTAAATAATAACACCGTATTTCCCTTTCTGCCAAGCCCAGGGCAGCTACCATTTTACTTTCTGTCTTTATGATGTTGACTACTCTAGTTACTTCATATAAGTTGTATCTTCTTACAATGATGTCTCTTCTTATAAGAGCATTGAACCTATCATGAGGGCCCCACTCTCAGAACCTTAGAACCTTATCTCAACCTAATTATTTCCTTGGAAATTATCATACTAAGTGAAGTCAGATAGAGAAAGACAAATGTCACATAATCACTTATATGTTAAATCTTAAAAAAAAATGATGCAAATGAACTTATTTATAAAACAGAAATAAACTCACAGACTTAGAGAACAAACTTATGATTACCAGGGGGAGCGGTGGGACGGAGGGATAAACTGGGGGTTTAGGATGGACATATACACACTGCTATAAATAGATGACCAGCAAGAACTTACTGTGAGGCGCAAGAAATTCTGCTCAATATTCTGGAATAACCTAAATAGGAAAAGAATTTGAAAAAAATAGATGCATGTATATGTATAACTGAATCACTTTTTCGTATAACTGAAACTAATACAACATTGCTAATCAATTATATTCTAATAGAAAATATTTTTTAAAAAAAAACACCTTAATTATTTCTCAAAGGTCTCACCTCCAAATATCATCTTATAGGGGGTTAGGGATTCAGCAGATGAATTTTGAGGCGACATAATTTAGTACGTAGCACTATGTAAATGCCTCTTTCAATTATTTCAATTTCAAAGACCCTGCTTACAATTATTTTGGGTATACTCCCAGAAGCAGAATTTCTGGTCATATAGTAATTGCATTTTAAACTTTTTTGAAGAACTGCCATACTGTTTTCCACCACTTTACACCCCCACCAAAAGTACCCAAAGATTCCAATTTCCCCATATCCTCATTAAACTTGTGGTTTTCTGGTTTTTCGATAGTAGTCATACTAATGTGTGTGAGGTGGTATCTGGTTGTGATTTTGATTTACATTTCCCTAATGATTAGCGATGCTGAACCTCTTTTCTTTTGAATTTTATTTATTTTATTGGCATATAATTGCTTGGAGTATAATTGCTTTACAATGATGTGTTAGTTTCAGTTTCTGCTGTACAATAAAGTGAATTAGCTATGTGGACACATATATCCTCTCCCTCTTCAACTTTCCTCTCTTTGCATGTGCTTGCTAGCCATTCAAAAACATATAATACACACTTTTAATATTTACTTTATATATTTTAAAGTACATGTTAATATAGATGCTTGGGGAAAACACTGAAAAAAAATCATAAATACAAGGCTACTGATCCTGCTGGCAAGATTAACAGTAAATTTTTGGTTTCTTTCTTATGTTTTTCAATCTGTTCTAAGTTTTTAAGAAGACTTTTCTACTATAATTGTTGTTGTCATTATCATCATGTAACAACATTCATTATTTTGCTCTCGGCACTGTGCTAAGCACTTTACATGAATTCTTTTAAATATACTTTATAACCACCATAGGTCACTGGCACCACAATTATTTGTAAATATGCTATTTTGTTTTCTTAAAAAAAGTTCAAGAATCTCAAAATTGTCAAGGTGACTTACCACCAAGTTTATTAGAAATCCCTTCTTGGCCACTTCCATAGCTCATTCTGTCCTTGGGTGTTGTTAAACCAGGTTGCTCAGTAATAAGACAAGCTTCTTTGTGCTAGTGTTCTCAGCAGCATGGGGCTTCTCTGGTGGCTCAGACGGTAAAGAATCTGCCTGCAATGTGAGAGATCTGGGTTCAATTCCTGGATGGGAAAGATCCCCTGGAGAAGAGACTGGCTACTCACTCCAGTATTCTTGCCTGAAGAATTCCATGGACGGAGGAGCCTGGTGGGTTCTAGTCCATGGGGTCGCAAAGAGTCAGACACAACTGACTGACCACCACTTTTCTTAGCAGCACTCTGTGGAGGTGAATTATTACATGTTCCATTTGCTTAAACAATATAACAGATGATTATGGAACACCTACTATGCACTAAGGGAGAAGGAAATGGCAACCGACTCCAGTATTCTTGCCTGGGAAATCCCACGGACAGAGGAACTTGGTGGGCTACAGTCCATGGAGTCTCAGAGTCAGACACGACTTAGTGACTAAACAAACAAACAAAACCATGAATGAGACACTCAAACACCGAGCTCAGAAGGAATGCTAAGAGAAAAGATAGTCCCCAGCTTAGGAGTTTGGTGCAGAATCAGACACATGAACAAGCTGCTGTAGCATCCTATAAGCGCTCTAATGGCAGTGGTACAAAGAAGGAAGGGCTCTGCCCCAACGATTTCTGCACGTCAGGGCACATCAGAATTATCTGGGGCACCCTGTAAAGTTACAGAATTGGGAACACCACCCCATACTTTCTGAATCAAAATCTCTGGATGAAACCCTGGGAATCTGGATTTTAAAAGTTGCCCAGGTGATTCTGATTTGCAGCCAGAATGAAGAATCACTGGTAGATCCATTTCCTTGACTTGCATGGTACATTGTAGATGCTATTATGTACTGACCAAGTAATCTCTTTTCGTATAAAAGAGGGAGGAGAAGTTCTGTAGAAAAATAATAGAGAATTCATATGGGTAAGGAAGAATGCTTATGAAGCTGGTGTTTTATTCCCCATTCAAGCTCAGTCCTATGGGTAATACATCTTGCAGAAGTATTAAAGAAGACATTACTCCTAGGTATAACCATTTTGGAAAACAGTATGGTGGTTCCTCAAAAAATTAAAAGCAGAACTGCTATATTATCCAGCAATTCCACTCCTGGGTAAATAGCTGAAGGAAACAAAATCAGCATCTCAAAGGAATATCTACACTCCCATATTCACTGCAGCATTATTCACAAGAGCCAAGATACTGAAACAATCTTTCAGTGGATGGAACACTCTTTCAGTGATCTTCCAATGGATGAATGGATAAAGAAAATGTGATATATATATACACACACACACACACACACACACATAATGGAATATCATTCAGCCTTAAAAAAGAAAATCCTGCCATTTGCAACAACATGGATGGATCTTGAGGGCACTGTGCTAAACAAAATAAGTCAGACACAGAAAGACAAATACTGCATACTTATTTATACATTTATATACATATATAATGCTGGTCTGGAAGAAACACAAGCTGGAATCAAGATTGCCGGGAGAAATATCAATAACCTCAGATATGCAGATGACACCACCCTTATGGCAGAAAGTGAAGAAGAACTAAAGAGCCTCTTGATGAAAGTGAAAGAGGAGAGTGAAAAAGTTGGCTTAAAGCTCAACATTCAGAAAACTAAGATCATGGCATCTGGTTCCATTACTTCACGGGAAGTAGATGGGGAAACAGTGGAAACAATGTCAGACTTTATTTTTTGGAGCTCCAAAATCACTGCTGATGGTGATTGCAGCCATGAAATTAAAAGACGCTTACTCCTTGGAAGGAAGGTTATGACCAACCTAGATAGCATATTGAAAAGCAGAGACATTACTCTGCCAACAAAGGTCTGTCTAGTCAAGGCTATGGTTTTTCCAGTGGTCACGTATGGACGTGAGAGTTGGATGGTGAAGAAAGCTGAGCACTGAAGAATTGATGCTTTTGAACTGTGGTGTTGGAGAAGACTTTTGAGAGTCCCTTGGACTGCAAGGAGATCCAACCAGTCCATACTAAAAGAGATCAGTCCTGGGTGTTCATTGGAAGGACTGATGTTGAAGCTGAAACTCCAATACTTTGGCCACCTCATGCGAAGAGTTGACTCATTGGAAAAGACCCTAATGCTGAGAAGGGTTGGGGGCAGGAGGAGAAGGGGACGACAGAGGATGAGATGGCTGGATGGCATCACCGACTTAATGGACATGGGTTTGGGTAGACTCCGTGAGTTGGTGATGGACAGGGAGGCCTGGCGTGCTGCGATTCATGGGGTCGCAAAGAGTCGGACACGACTGAGCGACTGAACTGACTGACTGACTGATAGTCACATTTATATATAGTATTTTTTTAAAAAATCCAATTTCACAGAAACAGAATTGAGCAGTGCTTGCCAAAAGCTGGGAAGAGAAGGAAACGGGAATGTAGGTCAAAGGGTACATTATATTTTTGTTATATGAAGAATAAGCTCTGAGGATGTAATGTACAACTTGGTGTCTATAATTAATAATATGGTATTATATAGTTAAAAGTTGCTGAGAGTAGCTCTTAAATATTCTCACCACATACCAAAAACAGTTAACTACGTGAAATGATGCATGTGTTAATTATCTTGATCTTGGTAATTATTCTACAATGTAGATGTATATCAAATCATCATGTTGTATGCTTTAAATATGTACAATTATACTTCTCAATTATTTCTCAAGAAGGTTGGAGAAGAAAACTTCAAATGTTTGTTTTCACTCTCAATATCTAAACTCCTTGAACAAAAAACAGAAGACATATTTCTCTAGTAATTTTTTGTCAGCCTTAAAACTATTGAATACATCAAAGATTGTTTTATACTGTATTTGTGTAAATATTTCTACCTGCCAGCATCCAATTCAAACCCTATTCATCAAACAATCCAGCTCAATAAATATCTCTTTTAGTACCTCTTGGACCAAATAAGAAAGCAACCCTGACTCTAACCCCTGACCTTTTAAGGAGAGCAAAAGCATTTTATAAATAGATAATATAAGGAGAAAGAGAAGAGGAGTAGGTAGCAAATGCATGTACACTGAGAAGAGTTTGATCAGACCACACACAACTTCAGTTCACATGAACCTGAAGACTCGATTCATATCTTCCCACACTACTGATTTACTGGCTGTAAATTTAGAAAGTAACTTCTAGTTTCCTACCCCAAATCCACCCCCACCCTCTCTTCCCTATTTAAATGGAAACAAAAAAAGTGCTCACGGAGGGGAAAAACTTGAAATTTCTAGCCTCCTTTACATTTAAGTGTGGCTGATGTGATGTCAGCAGTAGTCATTGGTTGAGGCTTTCAATAAAGCCCTTGCTTCTCCTTCTGCCCTCTCTATTGCCTGAGAAACAGAAGTGATGGCTGGAGCTCCAGCAGCCAAACAAATCACAGATGCCTTTAGATCTGACATCTTTGTTCCATTGAACTAAGGACAGTCTCTGCTTCCCTCCAGACTTTTTAATACATGGGAGAAATAACTTTCTGCGTGGCAATTGCATGTTTAGGCCTCTTTAGCCAGATCTCTGTTCCTAGCAGGTACCACCTAATAGAAAATGTGCAACATCTATCTCCTAGGGCCTAGATTATACATAGAGAAATCAGCAATGTGCTTCAATGTACTTGCAAGTGTGCCTGACAAACTGGAATCCTAAACAACATCAAAGAACAAATGAACACTCGACTGCGGGATCTTCTACATTTCAGTTCTCTCAGAAAAAGCAGTCAGTTGTCTTGGCAAAGGTCATGCAGGTCTATGGTTACGTTTGAGACCAAACCCACAGATTTAGGTCCACCTGTGCTCTGTATTTCTACTGCTGTGTGTCACCACTGAGCCAGCCCAGAGGACTCTTGGCCTCTCTAGTTAGTCAAGGATTAGAGAGGCAGTCTTGACATTTATAAATTCTGTTTTATCACTGGTCATGTCAAAAAGAGATTGCTTTGTTGCCAAATTTGTGGGATTTGGGAAAAGATTCTGCTGTCATGGAAGACTGGATAGAAGGACAGGCTCCTCTTTCACTCTTACAGAAAATCTACTCCTGGCCCGAAGCTTGTGATTCCATTTCCTTTGCTTTGACAAACTACAAGTGGTTTTAAATTGAGTCATAAATTTCTCCAGGCCTTTTAGAGACCAACCCCCTGCCTTTGATTCCCTCACCTCCTGTGGCAGTGAAACCTGCTGGAGACCTACTCATATGCTTTGTGCACATTTAGGCTGGGAGTTTGAAATTTACAGGCCAAGCCTTGCAGCATGACCTCGACTTTTTAATAGCTTGAAAAGGAACCAGAGAGACTGCAAGCAGGATTCATGGGGGCTGCAGGTCTCCAGGACAGACCCAGCTGCATCTAGAGAAGACCCTCACACCGGATGCTAGAAATGAGCAATATTTTGGTGGCTCTGATAAACTCCTCAAGGTGACTATGTGGACTCCTGGTTATGGAGTCATGGTCGTTAGAAGTCATCTTAAATGAGTTTTTCTTTTTAAAATAATGATTTGTAACATATATGCTTTGCCTTGATTTGTAACATATAGACTAAGCTTCAGAAACTGAGTAACTTGATGTGTAAAGCTGCTATGTTCAGGGAGAAATGGTTAGCAAAATCCCCATCTCACCACCAAATCCTTCTATGTGCCCTTGGCAAGTCGTGCGCAGAAGACCCTGGGCTGGTTTGCAGGTGCCCCCATCTATCCCTGATTTTCTAGAATCAGTATATCAGGTGAGGGACAGCAGAGTGAATGGGGAGCTTCTACCTAAGCAAGGGCTGTTCAAGGCCCGGAAATAGGAGCAGTAATCCCCTCTTACCCACGTCTGCAGCCTGTACTCTTCCAGGTGGCTTAGAACATTCCCAGCAGTAGCCAGTTCCAGTCTGTTCTCTGAGTACATCTGACTTTAAGTCAAAGAAATCTCCACCTTTGAAGTTTTGCCTGAGGTCAAAATTATCCCCAGCAATATGTATGTGTGCGTGCATAGTGGCTTTAGTCATGTCCACTTCTTAGCAACTCTATGGACTATAGCCCTTCGGGCTCCTCTGTCCATGGGATTTTCCAGGCAGGAATACTGGAGTGGGTTGTCATGCCTTCCTCTAGGGGGTCTTCCTGACCCAGGGATCAAACCCAAGTCTCCTGCGTTTCTTGCATTGCAGGCAGATTCTTCACTGCTGAGCCACCAGATGAGCCTCAAAAATACGTATATATAAAATAACTAGTTAATTCTCATATAATTAATAGCTTTGAGATAGGTACTATAACTAGCCCCATATTATGGATGAAGAGACAGATATAAAATGTTAAAAATAACTTCCCTAAATTCATTCACCTAGAGAGTGTTGTAAGGATAGATTGAGCTCATGTGTAAGGCATTTGGAACAAAGCTCTCAGGTGGCACAGTGGTAAATAATCCACCTGCCAATGCAGGAGACACAGGAGACTTGGGTTTGATACCTGGGTAAGTAAGATCCCCTGGAGAAGGAAATGGCAAACCACTCCAGTATTCTTGCCTGGAAAATCCCATGGGCAGAGGAGCTTGGCAGGCTACGGTCTATGGGGTCACAAAACAGTCGGACATGACTTAGTGACTGAGCATGCATACAGTTAGTACAGTGTAAGTGCTGATTATGATAATGATTATTATTCTAACATTCCACGCACTAGCATATACCAGCACTAGAGATACAATGATTGGTAACACACAGCCCCCGTCCTTTAGCAACTCACTGTGTGGTGGGAGAAAGAAAGTCACGCACACTGATAATTATGCTGTAGGTAAATGTTTAAGGTCTGAATAAGGGACTGTAAGTACACACAGAGGAAGCACTGGGCTCAGTCCAGAGCTGTTACAGAGTCACACTATCCAGAAAAAAAATATCGTTCAAGCCTGATACGCTATTTTAGAGTTTCTTGAAGCCAAATTTATGAAGTAAAAAATATGGAGAAATTAATTTCATAATGTACCAAAATATTATCATATCAAAGGATAACTGATATTTTAAAAATCATGACTGCAAAAATATTTTACATTCTTTTTTTGCACTAAGTCTTTGAAATCTGATGCATATTTTATACCCAGAACACATCTCCATTCAGACTAGTCACTCTTCAGATGCTATGTGGGTCTAGTATCTCTTGTATTGGACAGCAGATACAAAAGGCTTTCTGGAAGAAGTGACATTGAGCTAAATGAGGAGGTTGGGCCCTGTTTCTAATTACTCCTGAGAAGGATGAGAACACGATTCACTGGTGACTTTGATCTCAGGCTCTACTTCTCCAGGACATTACCTTGTGTGGTTGGCAAAATAAGGACCCCCGAAGATGTCCACTTCCCAACCCCCAGAACTTGTGAATATGTTACTTTCCCTGGCAAAGGGGAATTGAGATTGCTAATCAGCTGATCTTGAAATGGAGAGAGTATGCTGGTTTATCCAGGTGGGCCTTATGTAGCTACCAAAGTCCGTACAAATGAAAGACGAAGGAGAGTCAGCATCAGAGAGATGCAGCGTGAGAAAGACTCTACCAGCTGCTGTCGGCTTTGAGGACAGAAAGGGAGCACATGAGCCAAGGAGTGCGGGCAGCCTCTAGGAAACAGAAAAAGCAAAGACACAGAGTCTTCCTTAGAGCTTTCAGGAGGAACACAACTCTGTTGACATCCAGACCCATTTCAAACTTCTGACATTCAGAAATTCAAAAAGATAATGAACTTGCTTTGTTTTAAGTTGCCGGGTTTGTGATGATTCTTGTAGCAGTCATAGGAAACAGTCTCATTTCCTTCTTCTGCCCTGGGAGCCCCAACTTGATCCTCACTCATTGAATGCACTCCCCAGATGTGGGTTAGGTCACTGAGAACAAGAGCTGGGGGTTTCCCAGCTGTTGCATCCTCACCCCCATCACTAACTACACTCATGCTCGGAGGTTCATGTCCACAATCGGCCATCAAGGGATGCTTTTTCTTCCTGAACACTCTCTGTTAAGTGAGATGATGTAGGTGCAAGTCCTTCCTTTTCACAAAAATGATTGTCCTCTGTCGTTTATAATGTTAATTAAAAGTAAAAGGTAGTAATAATAGGGGAAACTGGGGGAGTGGGAAAGTATATGGGAATTCTGTACTTTCTGCTCATTTTTCTATAAACTAAAAACTGTTCTAAAAATTAAATCTATTAAATAAAAAATAAATTACAAATTTAAAAAATTAGAGGGAAAATGGATAATAACCTAGCACCTATGAAAGTGCAGAAGGTCTTGTTAGCAAGAGAGACTGGACTAGAAAAGTAACAAGGATGCTTTTCAAAGCACAAAAGGGAGACTGTACTTTGTAGTTAAATATGGAACCAGAAGAAGATGGCTCAATTCCATGAGCCCACAGGCAAACAGACCTGACTGCACTTTTGTTCTTCGGGGATACAGGACCTTTGGTGTTCCAGGCCTTTACCCCAGGTATATCATAAAAAGAAAACAGACCTACTGATTTAAATAATGATTCCTGTCCACACCACCCAGTCTCACCTCGCTGGGGACCATTTGGGTGAGTTCTTAACCTTCGTTCATGTTGAGAGAAGACATCACCGCCTCTCTCAAGTGCAGACCCTCTCTCTTCTCCAGAGGCGTATGTGAGTTCCCCTGGATGAATTTCACAAAGGTGAAATTTCACCAGTGCCTGAAATTCACCAAGGGTGGCCTGGGGAAGGAGAGCACAAGCTCCTTCATCCCTGCCAGGCACTGAGGCTGCCTTTCTTACTAAGACTCCTGGCAAAAGTGAAAAGAGAGGCTGGATTCTGTTCTCATGTCAACAGTTACTCTCCTTACGGGCTCCACGGGAGAAGGCTTGGAGAAGACAGAGTAGCGTCAAGAGAGCACACACCTCAGTTAATGTTCCTGATTTGTTTCCAAGAGTTTAGGATGAAAGACAAGCCTCATATCAGTAGGTTTCACCTCCGGTGTCTAAACAGCCAGGAAAAGACAACTTTGTTTTTTCCCCCTATTTTTAAAAAACAGTGCATTGTAAGAGTGTTTAAGGTGTGAGAGGGCAATGAATTCAAGGCCTGTTGGGGGAAAGAGCAGAAAGAAAGGGTGCCTGGCGAGCAGCAGTGTTCTCTATACTGAAAGCCCGCCATGCAAAGGGACAGGGAGATTTATTGCTCACTGTGGGTTAGAGAGCAGATGCTTGCTACTCCAGAGATTTGGCACTCTGGGATTTATGGACTTAATATAGTTTATGCTCTTGTGGCCTCATTGGTTGGGAAAGTACAAGATTTCCCTGTTAATAAAACTTAAAGCAAGGATAATAAACCACTTCCCACAGGGTTTGAGAATCTCCCAGCACAGGTCCCCCCAAATTCTCTGCCTGGATAAGACAGCTCCAGTCGATTCTTACCCCAGCTCCTCACCAGCCCCCCACCTCTGCCCTATTCGCCCTCAGAGATGCAGCCAGTGTCTCCCGGAAAGGAAACTCAGAGACTGAAATTGGGTGAGGATGAGCAACTTCATGTCCAACCAGTGCGGACTCAGGGCTCCTTGAAAATGCAAAAGGGAAACATGTAGGGAAACATGTAGTTTGTTGTGGGCATCTACTCTGGTGTGTCATCTCGCTGCCAAAGCAAAAAAGAACAAACATTTGTTTCAGCATATGGACACTGCCTCACACAGAATTTGGCAAATCATTGGTTATTTGAAATCAGTGTTTTCCTTTCCTTGATCACATCCTAAAGTACTTATTATCTGGAAAGAAAATGATGCCATTCAGCTGGAAGCTTAAGGTGCCCAGGGATGGATTTAATTTAATATCATCACCAAAGTACATCCTTTAAGCACCTAGTTATTAGAGAAGGAAGGAGAATATGTCTGTACATTGGAAGCTGGGAGCATTCCTAAGAAAAGATAAGTTTTGTTACCTTGGTGGTATTTCAGGGCAGAGGCAAGCAGGCCTGGGAGATGGTCCGTGAGGACCCATGAATGAGTGGTTCCCAGACCGGCCCCAGCCATCAGAAGACTCCCAAATACAAAGCACAGTCAAGGACAAAACAGAGGGAATAGCCCAGGGGAGGAGGCTGTGACTCTGCTATTTTTAAACTGCCAATTAGAATGTCTAAAATTACGTGGCTGAAACTACCACATCTGCTCCAAGATAATCATACTCTTCTGAGCTGAAATGTTAAATCTTCTGTTTTCCAAGCCCCTGATCAGAATATTTTAAAAGATCATTTCTGGCTGCATTAGGCCCCAAACCAAGTTGTGGTTCAGCATGTTTTCTCCTAGGAATGACTTCTTGATTAGAGTTCTCAAAACCTACCTTTTGAATATTTTGTTTGCTTCTGGGGGGAAAACAAAGAAAAAATAGAGATTAAAAAGCAAAAGAGACAGAAAGAAAATATCAGGAAAAAAAAAAACATGTATGAAGATTTAAAAAAATGTGACAGGATTCTGTCTCTTCGACCCACCAAATTAAAATGATTAATGTGGGTCTGCTCACTAATTACCCTTGGCCTCCTGTAAGTCCTCCTTTCCCTCCAGGTCTTGCTATCCAAGCAGGAAGAATGTGACATTTTGCTTAGGGCAAATGAATCCAGTTTCCTCCACCGACATCAAACCCAGAGAGTTCAATTCAAATAAAATGAGAAACAGATTAAAATGAGATTAAAATACTCATCAAGCTCATTTAAAAGACCTGATACAGAGTCTAGTCTTCCTGAAGGCTGCATGAACCAAAAAAGCATGTTGAGTCCCCACTAATTCTTGTACCAACCACATTGCAAACTACCCATTTTGGCTGTCTATGCAACATGTAGCTAGTATGCAGCCTCTCAAAGCTACCTGAGATAAGAGGACAGCTCTGAAAGCCAATAAGGACTGAAACCCAAAAATGCAATAAACAATCTATCTGTATATGCTATACATATATATATTTGTATGCAGTGTTTAAGTGAAATTAATTTTATTTAATGGATTATTAAGTTTTACTTCATGCCTCTCTATGGTTTGGTGGTGGAGGTTGTAGTATATTTGATTTATAACATGTTAGTTTCTAATGTACAGCAAGGTGATTCAGTCATATAAATACACATATATAAATTATTTTTGTATTGTTTTTCATTACAGGTTATTATAAGATATTTAACATAGTTCCCTGTGATATACAGCAGCACCTTGTTGTTTATTTAATATATAGTAGTTGTATCTGTTAATCCTAAAGCTTCTCATTTATCCCTCCCTGCCCCTTTCCTCTTTGGTAACCATGTTTGTTCTCTATGTCTGTGAGTCTGTTTCCATTTTGTAAATAAGTTTATTTGTATCATATTTTAGATTCCACATATAGGTGATATTATATAGTGTTTGTCTTTCTCTGACTTATTTCACTTAGTATGATATTCTCTAGGCCCATCCATGTTGCTGCAAATGGCGTTATTTCATTCTTTTCTCTGGCTGAGTAGTATTCTACTGTGTACATGTTCCTTGTGGCTCAGTGGGTAACAAATCCACCTGCAATGTGGAAGACCTGGGTTCGATTCCTGGGTTGGGAAGATCCCTGGAGAAGGGAAAGGCTACCCACTCAGCATTCTGGCCTGGAGAATTCCATGGACTGTATAGGCCACGGGGTCGCAATGAGTCAGACACAACTGAGTGACTTGCACTTTCACCATATCTTTATCCATTCATCTGTTGATGGACCTTTAGGTTCCTTCCATATCTGGGCTATGGTAAACAATGAACTATGAACACAGGGGTACATGTATCTTATCAGATTACAGTTTTCTCTGAATATATGTCCAGGAGTGGAATTGCAGGATCATATGGCAACTCTCTATTAGCCTTTGCCCTGCTTCATTCTGTACTCCAAGGCCAAATTTGCCTGTTACTCCAGGTGTTTCTTGACTTCCTACTTTTGCATTCCAGTCTCCTATAATGAAAAGGACATCTTTTTTGGGTGTTAGTTCCAAAAGGTCTTGTAGGTCTTCATAGAACCGTTCAACTTCAGCTTTTTCAGCGTTACTGGTTGGGGCATAGGCTTGGATTACCTTGATACTGAATGGTTTGCCTTGTAAATGAACAGAGATCATTCTTTTGTTTTTGAGATTGCATCCAAGTACTGCATTTCGGACTCTTTTGTTGACCATGATGGCTACTCCACTTCTTCTAAGGGATTCCTGCCCACAGGAGTAGATATAATGGTCATCTGAGTTAAATTCACCCATTCCACTCCATCTTAGTTCGCTGATTCCTAGAATGTCGATGTTCATTCTTGTCATTTCCTGTTTGACCACTTCCAATTTGCCTTGATTCATGGACCTAACATTCCAGATTCCTATACAATATTGCTCTTTACAGCATCAAATCTTGCTTCTATCACGTGTCCCATTCACAACTGGGTGTTGTTTTTGCTTTGGCTCCATCCCTTCATTCTTTCTGGAGTTATTTCTCCACTGATCTCCAGTAGCATACTGGGCACCTACTGACCTAGGGAGTTCATCTTTCAGTGTCCTATCTTTTTGCCTTTTCATACTGTTCATGGGGTTCTCAAGGCAAGAACACTGAAGTGGTTTGCCATTCCCTTCTACAGTGGACCACATTCTGTCAGACCTCTCCACCATGCCCCATACATCATGGGTGGCCCCAAACAGCATGGCTTAGTTTCACTGAGTTAGACAAGGCTGTGGTCCATGTGATCAGATTGGCTAGTTGTCCGTGACTGTAAGAAGTAGGAAGTCAAGAAACACCTGGAGTAACAGGCAAATTTTGCCTTGGAGTACAGAATGAAGCAGGGCAAAGGCTAATAGAGTTCTGCCAAGAGAATGCACTGGTCATAGCAAACACCCTCTTCCAACAACATAAGAGAAGACTCTACACATGGACATCACCAGATGGTTGACACCAAAATCAGATTGATTATATTCTTTGCAGCCAAAGATGGAGAAGCTCTATACAGTCAGCAAAAACAAGACCAGGAGCGGACTGTGGCTCAGATCATGAACTGCTTATTGCCAAATTCAGACTGAAATTGAAGAAAGTAGGGAAAACCACTAGACCATTCAGGTATGACCTAAATCAAATCCCTTATGGCTACACAGTGGAAGTGAGAAATAGATTTAAGGGACTAGATTTGATAGACAGAATGCCTGATGAACTATGGATGGAGGTTCGTGACATTGTACAGAAGACAGGAATCAAGACCATCCTCAAGAAAAAGAAATGCAAAAAAGCAAAATGGCTGTCTGAGGCCTTACAAATAGCTGTGAAAAGATAGGTAGCAAAAAGCAAAGGAGAAAAGGAAAGACATTCCCATTTGAATGCAGAGTTCCAAAGAATCGCAAGGAGAGATAAGAAAGCCTTCCTCAGAGATCAATGCAAAGAAATAGAGGAAAACAACAGAATGGGAAAGACTAGAGATCTCTTCAAGAAAATTAGAGATACCAAGGGAACATTTAATGCAAAGATGGGCTTAATAAAGGAGAGAAATTGTATGGACCTAACAGAAGCAGAAGATACTAAGAAGAGGTGGCAAGAATACACAGAAGAACTATACAAAAAAAGATCTTTATGACCCAGATAATCACGATGGTGTGATCACTCACCTAGAGCCAGACATTCTGGAATGTGAAGTCAAGTGGGCCTTAGGAAGCATCACTACAAACAAAGCTAGTGGAGGTGATGGAATTCCAGTTGAGCTATTTCAAATCCTCAAACGTGATGCTGTGGAAGTGCTGCACTCAATATGCCAGCAAATATGGAAAATTCAGCAGTGGTCACAGGACTGGAAAAGGTCAGTTTTCATTTCAATCCCAAAGAAAGGCAATGCCAAAGAATGCTCAAAGTACCACACAATTGCACTCATCTCACATGCTAGTAAAGTAATGCTTAAAATTCTCCAATTTGGCTTCAGCAATACGTGAACCATAAACTTCCAGATGTTCAAGCTGGTTTTAGAAAAGGCAAAGGAACCAGAGATCAAATTGCCAACATCTGCTGGATCATCAAAAAAGCAAGAGAGTTCCAGAAAAACATCTACCTCTGCTTTATTGACTATGCCAAAGCCTTTGACTGTGTGGATCACAATAAACTGTGGAAAATCCTGAAAGAGATGGGCATACTAGACCATCTGACCTGCCTCTTGAGAAATCTGTATGCAGGTCAGGAAGCAACAGTTAGAACTGGACATGGAACAACAGACTGGTTCCAAATAGGAAAAGGAGTACGTCAAGGCTGTATATTGTCACCCTGCTTATTTCACTTATTTGCAGAGTACATCAAGAGAAACGCTGGGCTGGAGGAAGCACAAACTGGAATCAAGTTTGCCGGGAGAAATATCAATAACCTCAGATATGCAGATGACACCACCCTTATGGCAGAAAGTGAAGAAGAACTAAAGAGTCTCTTGATGAAAGTGAAAGAGGAGAGTGAAAAAGTTGGCTTAAAGCTCAACATTCAGAAAACTAAGATCATGGCATCCGGTCCCATCACTTCATGGCAGATAGATGGGCAAACAGTGGAAACAGTCGCTGACTTTATTTTTCTGGGCTCCAAAATCACTGCAGATGGTGATTGCAGCCATGAAATCAAAAGACACTTACTCCTTGGAAGAAAAGTTATGACCAACCTAGACAGCATACTAAAAAGCAGAGACATTACTTTGCCAACAAAGGTCTGTCTAGTCAAGGCTATGGTTTTTCCAGTAGTCATATATGGATGTGAGAGTTGGACTATAAAGAAACCTGAGCGCTGAAGAATTGATGCTTTTCAACTGTGGTGTTGGAGAAGACTCTTGAGAGTCCCTTGGACTGCAAGGGCATCCAACCAGTCCATCCTAAAAGAGATCAGTCCTGGGTGTTCATTAGAAGGACTGATGTTGAAGCTGAAAACTCCAATACTTTGGCTACCTGATGCAAAGACCTGACTCATTGGAAAAGACCCTAATGCTGGGAAAGATTGAGGGCAGGAGGAGAAGGGGACGACAGAGGATGAGATGGTTGGATGGCATCACCGACTCAATGGACATGGGTTTGGGTGGACTCTGGGAGTTGGTGATGGACAGAGAGGCCTGGCGTGCTGCAGTTCATGGGGTCGGAAAGAGTCGGACACGACTGAGCGACTGAACTGAATGACAACTCTAGTTTTTTAAAGAGACTCCATACTATTTTCTACAATGGCTGCACCAATTTACATTCCCACCAACGGTGCAGGAGGGTTCCTTTTCTTCCACACTCTCTTCAGCAATTATTGTTTGTGGACTTTTTAATGATGTATGCCTCCGTACGTTTTAAGGAAAGCATAGTCCACGTGGTCATTTGGAAGTAGTATCCTGCTTCCCATGACTGTGCGTTTGTTCTTTCAATTCGGTCAGTCAGGAGGAGAGTGTTAAGTTTTCTCAGAAAGGAATATGAAAGATTTTTGAGGGTAAACAGAGCGAGTGTTTTCCAAATAAAGTTCCATGCCTTGGGAGAGGGCATGTGTGTCCACCATGTGCACATTTATGCCAAGTGATGGGTTGGCGAGAAGGCTGGCTGTCTCCCTGCAGCCTCCTGCTTCTTTGCTGCTTTGCCCTAGGAAGCTCCTTCCCAAGTGGTAACCAAAAGAAGCTGGAAATGATATAAAGGAAGGATTGTTTTCCCTTCAGCATCTCTGTCTGGAGCAGCCTTCAATGTATTTTCCAGTTACTATACTTCCCAGCACAAGGTTCTGTCCCCTATAACCTCACATTTAACAAAAGGCTGCTTATACTATACAAAAAAGGCATATGGTGGTGAACACAAATTACTTTTTAAATGTCTGCTTATGGCTTCTAAGTATTCAAAAATATATCTGTGTACACAGTGCAACCAGCACCATGGCACCCATCTTGTAGCTGAAGCCACTTTAAAACGAGGTCCTATTGGCCTTTCAGTAATTGCAACCACTTGGATGAACACAAGATGACATAGAGAGCCCTGCCCCAGGTTCCAGGGCAGCATCATAAGAGATCTTAAAAGATACAAATAGCAGTGATTCTATTTTATTGTGGGGAAATTGAGTTACACAATAATTAAATAACTGTTCCAAAATTAAACTGAAAAAAAGAAATCAGGAATGGAGTTCAAGTGACATCTTGGTTTCCCAGCCCTGAGTATCTAGCCTTCTTCTCATTTAATATACACTACAGTATATCTTCTTTCTGCTACAATAAATAATATAAGCTCTCTTCTCTTCTGAAAAGAGTTCATTCTGGGGATCAGACAGGGTGCCTATTTCTTTTTAATACTGCCCCTCAGTCCTGTGAGCTCTGATTAAATGATTTCGCATGCTGAGTTCAATAATTGGAGTTGCCTAGTTCCCGACCATTTGTTTGCCACCCATAATGAGTGTCACTGTTTTAAAGGAATGACTGATACGCTGGAGGAGCAAGACAGGGGCTGTGAGGACTAGCAAACAAGGAATCCTATTCAGAAGAAGCAAGGCACTAAAGGTCACCACTGCTCAGCTCCCCAGGAACACCCCCATACTCCCACCCACCTCACACCTACTGGCTCATAAATCGCAAATCCACATTCAGAGCTCAACACTTTAACCTTGCAAGCTGCATCAAAAATTCAAATGCTAGTGATACCATGGTTTGATTTCCAGCCCTTGTTCTGTTTTTGTTATTTACCAGCGTCCTCAGGCCAGCTGTTTATCTTTCTGAGGTTGTAGTTTCCTTATCTGTCAAAAAAAGATACCTATCAGGGCCTCAGTGACATTCTGTGGTCCCTGTGAGGCAAGTTGATTAAAGATACTCTGGTGTAAGCCCACCATGGTCACCCAGAGGAGGAGCCATGAGCCACAGAATGTTATTTTATATATTTGGAAGGAAGTCTACTTCCAGAAAAAAAAAAACTCTATGTCTGCACTTACAAACTTAAAAGTTAATAGTAGCAATAACACATGAAACTAGGAAAAGGAAACCAATAAAGAGTGTACATACAACACCTATAGTTTTATAAAGCATATATAAACAAATGGGACCTAATTAAAATTAAAAGCTTTTGCACAACAAAGGAAACTATAAGCAAGGTGAAAAGACAGCCTTCAGAATGGGAGAAAATAATAGCAAATGAAGCAACAGGCAAACAATTAATCTCAAAAATATGCAAGCAACTCCTGCAGCTGAATTCCAGAAAAATAAACGACCCAATCAAAAAATGGGCCAAAGAACTAAACAGACATTTCTCCAAAGAAGACATACAGATGGCTAACAAACACATGAAAAGATGCTCAACATCACTCATTAGTAGAGAAATGCAAATCAAAACCACAATGAGGTACCATTTCACACCAGTCAGAATGGCTGCTATCCAAAAGTCTACAAGCAATAAATGCTGGAGAGGGTGTGGAGAAAAGGGAACCCTCTTACACTGTTGGTGGGAATGCAAACTAGTACAGCCACTATGGAGAACAGTGTGGAGATTCCTTAAAAAACTGGGAATAGAACTGTCATATGACCCAGCAATCCCACTGCTAGGCATACACACCGAGGAAACCAGAATTGAAAGAGATGCGTGTACCCCAATGTTCATCGCAGCACTGTTTACAATAGCCAGGACATGGAAGCAACCTAGATGTCCATCAGCAGACGAATGGATAAGGAAGCAGTGGTACATATACACAATGGAATATTACTCAGCCATTAAAAAAAATACATCTGAATCGGTTCTATTGAGATGGATGAAACTGAAGCCCATTATACAGAGTGAAGTAAGCCAGAAAGAAAAACACCAATACAGTATACTAATGCATATATATGGAATTTGAAAGATGGTAACAATAACCCTATATGCGAGACAGAATAAGAGACACAGATGCATAGAACAGTCTTATGGACTCTGAGGGAGAAGGTGAGGGTGGGACGTTCTGGGACAATAGCATTGAAACATGTATATTATCATATGTGAAACAGAACACCAGTCCAGGTTCGATGCATGAGACAAATGCTCAGGGCTGGGGCAATGGGATGACCCAGAGGGATGGGATGGGGAGGGAGGTGGGAGGGAGGTTCGGGATGCGGAACACAAGTAAACCCATGGCTGATTCATGTCAATGTATGGCAAAAACCACTACAATATTGTAAAGTAATTAGCCCCCAACTAAAATAAATAAATTTATTTTTTAAAAAAAGCATATAAAAAGGGGTGTTGATGTTTCAGAATTCATTAAAACATCCGCAGAGCATCTACTACATTCTCCACACTGCAGTGCATGCTTGAAAGAGAACAGGACACAACCTTCAAGGTACTCCAAGTTTGCCAGGACACACAGAGGGCTGGGAACCCAGAGGGGGCATGTGAATTCTGCCTGCAGGCGTGTGGTTCAAGAAGACTTGGAAGTGAAACAGAAGCTGAATCTCAAAAGTTAGCAGGAGTTAGCCAGCAAGAAAGGAAATTAAGAATCCAAAACTGGGGAAATCCAATGGGCCAAGGAGCACAGCCTGGAAAGAGCAACTGTCGATGATTTGGAGTGGCTGGAACATGAGTTATTGGAGGTGGGAAAAGGCAAGAGAGGAAACTGACAGGGAAAGCAAAGAGGGATCCAGAGGAGCCAAGGCAGCCAGGCCCCGGAGGCCACGATGTACACCATAGCACAGCTCTGGAGCACCTGGAGCAGGTGTTGAGCTGAGAGAGGACTCAGTCCATCCTGTTTACAATGTAAGAGCAGAAATGCAGGACTGAGTGAGTATGTACATGGTGAAAGAGGAACACGAAATAGGGATTGTTGGTAGGAGAAAGTGGTGGTGACCATAATTAATATTAAAGAAGAGCATTTGTCCATACATTATGAGGAGACAGCCTAAGGTAGGGGTGTGCAAACTATAGCCCGTGGGCTAAATCCTGGCCCTTACCTAGTTTTTGTTCAGGCTCAAGCTAACAATAATCTTTACGTTTTTAAGTGATTAAATAAAGTCAAAAGAAGAATAATATTTAGTGGCCATGAAAATTACATGAACTTTAAAATTTTGTGTTCATAAATAAAGTTTCATTGTTGCACAGCCATACCCATTTGTTTGCTACTGTCTATGGCTGCTTTAGCATCACAGTGTAAGAGGTGAATAGTTGCAACAGACCACATAGCTTCCAAAGCCAAAACTATTTACCATTTGGCCTTTTATAGAAAAAACTTGCAGACCCCCTGGCCTAAGGCTTGAAGATGAGGGGAGGGTACAGGATCCTTGAGGGCAGGCATGGTGTTTTCTCCTCTCTATACACCTTGCTCATACCTGGCTCATAAGAAATGTTCCAAGACTGTTCAGTAGGGGAACAAAGGAGGAGCAGGTGGAAACAGTCATTAACTCTGAAGTTTCTGAAGTTAGATTACTTACTTTTCTGCTCACTTCTCTATGGAAATTCAGATAGTTGTGCATGGGATATACTTACATGCAACCATTCCTGATTAAAAAAAAAATCTCTAGGTTGTAGAAAATTACCATTTTCAACTAAAATAAATATGCCACTTTAAGGACAGGATGAATAATTCTGTGTCTGTGACATCTTTCGGGATGGGTTCAGGAGTTTAGAGTGCAATGCAGTGCATGACGCTACCTGTGATAAAATGCTTCTCTCTGTCAGTAACGAGCACTCCAGGGTTTCTTCAGCCTGTTTAATTGTGGAAGATGGCTTACGAGATGCTTAGCATACTGTAATTTGGAAAGCGATGCATTGTGGGTTAAATTACCACTCAAACACCACCAATAAATTACAGCCAGAGGTAGAAATGTCTTTGGCAGTAGAAATTTTACCTTCCTGGAGGCTGGCTGCCTTGTCTTGATCAGGACTACTGCTCCTCAGGCACTGCATTAATAGACCAGTGCGCTGGTAAAATAGAGCTAGAGTCACAAAGGGCTGCTGCATAAAGAACAGCTTGAATTACATTATCTCCTGACAATGTCAAAGAAAATTCAATTCCTGAGTCAGAGGGGCTTTCACAGAATTACTAGGAAGATTATTATTTTTTTTTATCATTGATGCTTTGGTTTTTGTTTATGTCTTTAAAATTTTTGTTCAGTGTAAACTAGCCTGGCTTTATAGAAAAATTCTAGATTTGGTCCTTTCATTATGTAAACCTGGAATAGAGGAGCTCAACACCCCTAAATAACCAAAGATGAAATTACATGTACTACACAACTCTCAGAAAAATGAAGGATGGAACAGAACTTCTTGTAATAGAGCATCTTGGATATATGTAGCATTAGAACACAGAGGGAAAGGCCTTGCTGCCTCAAGAAGGCAGGTGAGAATATTTGTCACATCCTAGCAGCAGCGTCTTCTTGCCTGGAGAATCCCAGGGACGGCGGAGCCTGGTGGGCTGCCGTCTATGGGGTCGCACAGAGTCGGACACGACTGAAGCGACTTAGCAGCAGCAGCAGTGTCTGGGGCTGGGAATGAAAGAGTTTTCTCTAGAGTAATAACATTGGAGGTGGCATCTGTAATGGACATTACAGTAACTGCTACTTATAGAGGACTATCTGTTGTGATGGGATATGTCTCCAAGAGTCCTGAAGATAAGCAAAAGGATATTCGGGAAGCACTTAGTACAGTTCCCAGGGCATTGTGAGTGCTTAGCGCAAGGTGTAATTACCATCAGCATCTTTGTTACCATTAACCCTATTTTAGAAACAGAGCAATTTAGGAACACAGAGACTCAGTACCTTGTCCAGGTGTTGTAGTGAGGGTCCTAACAGGACTTTAACTAGTGTCCTAATGACACTAAATCCATGGTTTTAACCAATCTCTGCACCTTCTTTGTTTGTAACTGCATGAACCTGCTGAGAAAACTATCTCCCCCAACACCAAATGACTCTCCTTAACCCAGGTAAATACCTGAGATTTTGGAACCAACTCAGAGGTCTGTATTTATCCATTGCTGGGTCTTTGGTTAGAGTGCTCACACGGAGTGAAGCAGGCTCACAGGCTCATGGGCGGAGGCTGCGAAACCGTGTCAGCTTTGTGTTCAAGACTATAGGAGGCACCCTGGCTCCTGCACCTTCTCCTCGCCTCCTGCTCTGAATCAGAGGCAGCTTTCACAGGTATGCAGAACACACTGACATCTGGGTTGCTAGGATTAGTGCTATAGATTTGGTGAATTTAGGATACACATCAAGCTGTTTCAATGACTTCATGGTTTCTTCCCAGAAAAGACATTAGGTACCTAAAGTCAAGTATATTTAATGTTATTTTTTCATAAGTAAAGTCATATCAGTCCTAAGTGATGAAAATCACTTAGCTCACCTGCAGGTGAGGACACAAATCCATCTGTACTTGGAAAGTATCACAGAAACCGGAAACTGAAAATGTTCACGGGCAGTACAGAGAAGGGTTTGGTTGCTAGGATGCCCACTGATGAATAAATAGATAAGACTCCACAAAATCTTATTAATAAAGTTGATGTGTCTTTGGTTGACTGGCCAACTATGGCTGCCTTCAAAGTCATTAAACTTCAGACTAGGCTCAAGATTTATTAAGAGATCTTGATGCCTGATAGTCTGTAGGGATATTCTCAGAGCATTTGCTGCTATCATGTTCAGCCACTGGGTAAATTTCCAGCAACCAAGGTTTTGAGAGAAACTGAAATCCAATTTAATATAATTTAACTACAACAAGAACACAGTAGGAGACAGAAAATACCAGAGACCAATGATTTCCTCATAGATAGTTTTACATAACTGACATTAAATAAGAATTGTTCTAGGAATCCAGGGAAGAAAATTTTGCTTTACATGAAAACTATTGATTCATTATCATCATTATCATCATCATCATATTTCTTGGCCACTCACCACATAGGAGGCATTGTGCTAAATACCTTCTCTCACTTAGTACTCCCAACATTTTTAGAGATGGATCCACCCTCAATCCTAACTGAGATACACAGAGGGATGTCTAATATTATCTCAAGATTTCTCAAGAGACAGAGGACACTTTCTCCAGAAATGTCTAAGCAAATTAACCTCAACAGATTTATTTTTTAAGAAACAAATGTATTTCATCCATCACTTTTAGTTAGAAGAGACATTCAATAAAATCAAACTAAATAAAATGGGATGCCTGAATCACAAAACAGTGGGGATTATGCCTTTAAATCATATAGGAAGTCACCAAAATCTTATATCTGGCCTGTGATATAAAAACTGATTACACTAGTTTCTTGGGGAAACTTATTAGAACCAATGCTTAAGGATCAAAGCTTCAGAAAGTCAGCTCCTTGAGAACACAAAAAGGTACTCTGTTATCTGCCACAGCAAAAGCCTTTTAACATACTGTGAAACAAACATCATCTTGTCTCTGAATGAGGTAAATACACAAAATGAGAGAAAGACTGAATCATACTGCAAGACAAAAAGGAATATTCCTCCTGTGTTTAGTGACCCCTTCTCCCTTCATCCAGAGGCTATAGGGTACACTCATCTACCTTAACCCTCAAGAGATGGGTCTAAGGGCCAACAGGTGCTGCTCTCAAGATACAGCAAAGGACCTTTATTAATTAATTAATTTTATTGGAATATAGTTGATTTACAATGTTGTGTTAGTTTCAAGTGCACAGCAAAGTGAATAACTTAAACATATACACATATCCACTCTTTTATAGATTTATGTTTTGAAGAAGAAATAGCATGGAACTAAGAATTTTGAGAACTTGGTTTCAGCCCCAGCACCTCTACTAGCTACTTGTGATCTTGAGAAAGTCACTTAATGTTTCTGAACTTGAGTTCCCTCATCTGTTAAATAAAGGGGTTGAAATTTGACAGGGGGGTGTGGGGGGAGGTGGTTTAGCCAAGGAATCTTAAATTCAAACCTGAATATCTAAAATGTCAAAGTGTGGAGACCGGGAATTCCAGAGAGGAGAAAAGGCCCTGGCAGCTCAGCCAGATTGTTATTGTTACTTTTTGTTTGTTTTAAAATCAATGGACTTGACACTGAGTTTCTTAAATCTCTTTCAGTTACAAGTAATGGAATAGCCAACATGAACTGGGTTAAGCAGAAAAGGGGAATATATTGACTTCAAAAATTGAAATAAAAATCCCCATCTAGATTACCTTCAACCATGGCTAGGTCTAGTGGCAAGGTGAAGCCATCAGGACCACATTTCTCTGAACCCCTCAGCTCCAGGTCCTTCTCTGCTGCCTCCATTTCTGACAGACCTGTCCTCCTGATGGCAAGAAGGCTGCCAGCAGCTCTCCATCTACTTCCTATCTTAGGACCACGGGAGAAAAAATTTCATTAAGAGGTATTTAGTCCTAGGATTGACTCTTATTGGCCCAAATCAGGGTGAGACATGCTCATATCTGAACCAGTCATGCAACAGAGCAGGAAATATGCTCATTCGTTGGCTTGGACCATAGGACCACTTCTGATGGAGAATGTCTAGGGAGCAGATGGGAGCAGTTCTGTTGCCAGCAGAAGGGAGGATGGCTATCATGTGCCCAAAACAACCAATGTCCACTGTGAATCTTCCCAACTCCAACCTCTACTATGTTTCCTTGCTGATGCCTTTCTGTCTTCTGGGTTTTATGAAAACCTCTCAATCTCACCATCCAAGTTGCCTCATCTCTTTGCCACATTTCCTTGCTATTGCATCCACATCCCTTAACTGAATAACTAATGGATCAGTAAGTATGTGTTTTATTCTGTGAGGAAAATTAGACATCTCTGAGACTAGATCTTTATCCTCAAGAAGTTTATAATCTAGTTGGGTAACAGAACTATTCTGGTTGTGTACATTCATAAGCAGTACAAATTCATAAAGGGAGAGATCAATAATATGAACAGTTCCAGGCAGACTGAAATGATGGTCAAATCAAACAAAATGAAATTGAACAAGGATAAATATAAGCTCCCAGGCTTAGGTCCAGGGGCCCTAGGGAGCCACTGAAGATTTTTAACCAGGATAGTGACAGAGCCAAGGCAGTGGTTTAGGAAGAAGCGTTCAGCAATACATATGGATGGGTCAGAGCAGGAAAAGATGGGAAGGTGGGGACCAGCTTAGAGTCCATTACAGGAGTATTTGTATAGAATGAGGTTACAAATCCTAGACCTGAGGTATTCACGGAAATGAAAATGAGTGCAGAGATGAACTGGTTGGAGAAGGCAGAGAAGAATGAGTTAAGAAAGAAAACTGTCCATGAAGCTTTGAGGCTGGAAGACTAAGGAAAGGTTGCCATTGGAAGTAAGAATGCGGGAGTAAGGAACGCTGACTGGGAAGTCAGGGCAGCATGGAGAGTGGAGCCAGAAATAAGCTGCCTTAGACGTGCCATGTTTGTGACACTGGAGAGACATGAAGTGGAAATCTTCAAACAACAGGCGGAAGTTTGCTTCAGGGTTAGGGGAGAAAAGATAGTGATTAGGGAGTCAACTTCCTAGAAGTAGGAGCACAGGAAACGAGATTAATGCCACTTACCTGTCAGAGCAATAGAGCATCAGAGAAAACCACACCTTTCAGCTCCCCCATGTGCTGGCCAAGTGACCTTGATCTCAGTCTCATTATTCATACATTGGAGTTAAATGACAGCAGAAGTGGCACTGACTATGGCATAGAGTCCACAGCTGGCTCTCTTCTCTTGCACATCCTATGTGGACATGCAGTTTCCTGATCAGTCATTATGAGTTACGCCATTGCCTGGAAACGATTATGAATCATTAGCTATCCAGTCCCAAATGCTCCTCAGTCTCTCCAGGGAGCATGCCCAGGGCTCCACATATTGACACCCATGTTTATTTCAGCCAGACCACAGTCAATATGACTTGTGCATAACATACTTTACAGATTATGTTAAGGTTGTTCGATAACTTACAACCTCCATACACTCCCCATTGCTGACTATCCTTGTCTCAGGGTGGAAACATTTCAAAAATATGCCTTCAAAAGAAAGCCTCCTCCCACCTGGCCAAACATCTACTGACTGTATCTTTGAACCAAGTTTAAGTTTTCTTAATATTTTATTCTCCAGCTATCTTAAAATCCTTAAAATGCATGCTCTATCCATTGTTTCTACTCGTAAGAAGGACAATGAACACCCATTGTCCCCTTTATCATTAAGACAGAGCATCTACTTGACAGTCCTTTCTCACATGAGAATTTGAAACCAAGAGATAAGTTATTTGGACAGAAACATTTCCCCTGCTGCATAGCAATGGGCTGGCATTCAAGCAGGGCCTAAGGACACCTCTCCAAATAGCAGATGGCAAATAACTGGCTTTGTATGAGTAACTCAACCTGATGATTATATCTAATAACTCCAGGCCTGCTCCTGGAGACTCTGCCAATGCAGAGAGTATTCCTACGGCCATTTCCAATTATGAACCATCCTCAACAGAAGCATGCTTTCCAAAATATATATATATATATATTTGTATATTTGTGTGTGTGTGTGTGTGTGTACAGGTTAAGGTGTACTATACTGTCCTACACAAACTGGCATTAACTCTTGCTGGTTCATAAGTGTTTCTTTTGATAAGTTGTTACTGCTCTGTTTATATATCTACAGCCTCTGAGCCAATCTATAATCCTTAGAAGTGGCCCCTACTTATGTAAAGCAACATCATTATATATTTATTTACTATTTATTATATGGTAGATACTGAAATTACTCTTAAATTTTCACAGAAATTTCATGAGGGGTGTATCATTGACTCATATTACAGGTGAGGAAAGTTAAGTAACAAGCTTAATACTATATAGTTAGCAAAGGTAGGCTGGAGATCAAACTCAAGTTTGAATTTGAGTTTTCCCAGGTCAGGTGTCTTTTCTACTTTGACTATTTTATTGAGAATCAGTAAACACTTGCTAAATGAGCACATGAATGAGGGACTGTAAAACTCAAATCTTTAACCACTATGTTATAGTGAACCAATTTATAGCCACAATAATAAACCCAAAGCCCTTGAACAATACATATGTTCCCTAGATATAGACATCTGACAATTACATGAAACTAAGAGTTGCCTAAAGGCATTTAAAAAAAAAAAATGTAACACCAGAATGGGTAAACTGTGGTACATCCAGACAATGGAATATTATTCAGTAAAACTAAATGAACTATCAAGCCATGGAAAGGAAAAGATATGAAGGAATTTAAATACATATTACTCATATTACTAAGTGGAAGAAGTCAATCTGAAAAGGCTATACACTGTATGATTCCAACTATATATATGATGTTCTGGAAAAAGCTAAACTGTGGAGACAAGTAAAAAGATCAGTGGTCACCAAAGGTTGGGGGTGGGGAGAGATGAAGCAGCAATAGGCAGAATATGGAGGGTTTTTAGAGCAGTGAAAACACTTTTCATGGTACTATAGTGATGGACACATGTCATTATACATTTGTCCAAACATACATAACGTACAACACCAAGAATGAACCCTAAACTATGGACTTAGGTGATAATAAAGTGTTAGTATAGGTTCATCAGTTGCAACAAATGTACTACCATGCTGAGGGATGTTGACAACAGGGGAAGCTATCAATGTGTGGGAGCAGGGGGCATATGGGAAATCTTTGTACTTTCCTCTCTATTTTACTGTGAACTTAAAACTGCTCTTAAAAAAACAAAAGGAATAGGAAGGGAAACATAATAGAACAAAGTGATCCACACTTGGAGAAAACCTGAACTGAACTCAGGTCACCTTTATCATCACTCTTGACAAACACCATTCCTCAGGTCAAAATCTGGATATAGACAGGACATGCTTACTAAGGAGTGGCTAAAAGTCATAGATCAGCTTGGCTTTGAACCATTAATTTCACACATTAGGATTATGACCTCAGGGAATTAACTTTGTAAAGGATTTACTGTGAACAGCCCTGGGATGAATTCCAACTCTCCCTCCCACAGTCTGGGTTTGGGAGTATCTGGCTTCCCTGATAGCTCAGTTGGTAAAGAATCTGCCTGCAATGCAGGAGACCCTGGTTCAATTCATGGGTCAGGAAGACCTGCTGGAGAAGGGATAGGCTACCCACTTCAGTATTCTTAGGCTTTCCTCGTGGCTCAGCTGGTAAAGAATCTGCCTGCAATGTGGGAGACTTGAGTTTGATCCCTGGGTTGGGAAATCTCCCTGGAGAAGGGAAAGGCATCACTGCTATCCTCCTTCCCTGGGATCTTACTGATGGCCCAGTAGGCTGATAAACATACACCATGCATGCACCATATTCCTTGACATTATACAGCTACAGAAACAGCATGTTGTTGATACTTGGCTAGCGGCTCTTTCTCCCAGATGTGTGCCAATATTTCCCTGTAGTTAATGACTATACAGAATAAAAATCCATTCACTTTGGTTCTCCCCGTCTTTTTAAAAACAGTTACCTCTTTTTAACTCATCTCTCCTTCTAACAAGTGAGTTTTTCTTTCTATTAAAGGTTATCTCTTGAGTTCACTGTCGACTCCATTTTAATTCTTGCATTCCCTTTGAGGTATTCATTCAAAATGAACTGCTATCCTGTCAGTTACATAGCTCTGCTCCTGACATGGGAATTGTATTTCTTTAATGGCTTTATTCCTCTAAACATGTTCTTTTTCGAGGTCTCCATTATCCCCCGATCCTTGGAGGGAACTACTGGCAATCGTAGAATAGGGCTCTCTGCTGCCTAGAGGCCTGAGAAACAAATCTGAAATATTTTAAAACTAAAAGAGTTTCTGAACTGATGTGTGTCCTGGATTGACTGTTACTGGGCACAGAGTACCAGACACAGCACAGAACAGCAATTATTCTTCCTGGTCAGGGTGCCAAATGAGTTTTTTCTGCACTTAAAAATGGACAGAGGCTTGCAGTAATTGAATGAAATAATGTACAATAATTTAAAATATTGTTCATTCAGAGAGAGATTAGGCTTTAATTAAATGGTGTCATTTAATATACCGTCCAGCAGATACTATAATTGGTTTCTTTAGCGGAGAACACAGTAACATCTAGGCTTACTGAAGTGATAATGGTACCAATTTAGCCCAGTAGACACATAAACAGCTTGGCTATTTCTGACACCCCCAGTGAATAAGGTAAGGTTTGATCAAGACATCTGCATAACTCTTAATCAGTCATTTCTTTCTGCAATAAAATCACTAATCACCCAAACTAAACAAACTTTGTTTATATTAAACAGGTACAATATCTGGGACTTTCAAGGGTATTAAGCAATTCATTTCTATGGATACAAAAAGGCAGGCTTATCTTCAAAGCAGTTATGAAATTATATTTCATTTGAGCAGGGAGAATGGCATTTATTTATTTTTAAAACCTGGTATAAGTGCAGACCAGCACCCCCAGTTCATTCAGGGAGGGCAGACAATTTTCTGGCACAACAACAGTTATGTATTTTAACTGGTTTTCTGTTGGTCATTTACAAGGACTTTCTCATTTCCAGGCTTGGCTCCTGTTTCCTCCTGGCTCATTTGTGAAATGTGATACAATAAGGTCTTATTCTCTTCAAGCTATTCTGCTTGATAATTCTGAACAAAACCAGAAGGGGGAGGGGGTGGGGGGGATAGAATTTAACTAAATCTAAAAGACAAAAAAATTGCCTTCTAAGGTCCAATGCCCCAGACAAATTACAAAGTAACCAGAGATTAGATTTAGCCTTTGCTAAATTCTTTTGTTTCCAAAAATATATGCACTGCACCTAGGAATGGAAAACTTTCATTTCTCTGTTTGAAAATTACCATCAACACGTTTATTTTGGAAAAGAATGGAAACATTGATCATGGCAAAAAGCTAGCTGGGTCACAATGTCAGAAAAACAGGCTGGCTCTATCGCTGGGTGGGGAAACAGACTAGCAATCACAGGATGGGGTCCCTGGGGTGTAACTCCACCTTTACAGACTTTTCAGTGGATTATCGGGGATCCAGTACAGTGCTTCAGAACTCCTCCCTGCCCTGCTAGTACTCAGGGAGGGTGTACCCCCCTTCATCCTCAGAGGATGAGAAATGTCACTGGGGACGCAGGAATGATTTGCAAATGGTATCCTGAAAACTCTAAAATCAGGAAACTCCCTGCAAATTCAAGAGAATTGGCAACACAAGCTGGGCTGAAGAAAGTCTGCCTCGAAGTCAGCCTGGGTCCTCACAGTGACAGCACAAACCTCACACCAATGCCACTGCACATCCAATACAACTCTCAGGGATCAGCATGGTTGCTGGAACCCATTGGCATTCGTTTATTCCTTGGGTTGGTTTTCCTTACAAAGCAAACCACACTTGCTGGTTTGAACAAGAACCACTAAAAAGTGACTGTGCTCTGGACAATTAGAGCCTCCACTTTGCTTTCCTGTAAATTTTAAACCAGTTACAGACAAAGCACTCTTGTGGAAGGTCCTCACTGACCTCTTAATGGTCACACCCAGTGGCCTGTTTTCAGTCATTGTCCTTCTTGACCTCTCAGGGGCAATTCACAAGGAGAAATTCCACCTCCCTGGCCACTCTCCTCCACTGGCTAGAGCAGCCTTATGTTAGATCCTTCTTCTTTTCTCTCTGACTACTAGAGGACTTATTCTAGAATGTGGATATACTCAAGCTTTCCTGTTTAAATCTTTCTTTGCCTTCCAGTGCCTACAGGATAAAAACCAAACTCAATGTCATAGCATGCAAAAGCCTTCAAAGATGGCTTCGAACATCCTGACTTTTCCTGCTTTTTTCTTGAAACTTTCTCACTAATTTCTATTTCCCCCCCTCCTACCACATACATTCTTTATCTCAGCACTCCATGCTTTTCCAGCTTTCTGTATCTTTACGTATCTTCTCTCCTTTTCTCTTTTTCTTTCTTCTTCACCCAACAAGACCCAAGTTTTCTCTCAAAATCCTTCCTGGCACTCTAGATGAAACTCCATGCAGACAAGATGCTTCTGTCTTGCCCTTCGCTGGGACCCAGCACAATTCATTGAGCATGGCATATATGTTTGCTGTAATGAGTTACGTTGATGTTCCCGATTATTTTGTCACTCTGTCCTTCATGTGCTCACTGAATTTTCTACATACCATAAGCATCACCATTTTTAATTCGTGCTTTAATTATCTGGATGGGAGTCATGCCTGTCAAAAATGAATTTTTCCCAGTGTGGACATTCCTTAAAAAACTGGGAATAGAACTGCCATATGACCCAGCAATCCCATTGCTGGGCATACACACCGAGGAAACCAGAATTGAAAGAGACGCGTGTACCCCAATGTTCATCGCAGCACTGTTTACAATAGCCAGGACATGGAAGCAACCTAGATGTCCATCAGCAGACGAATGGATAAGGAAGCTGTGGTACATATACACAATGGAATATTACTCAGCCATTAAAAAAATACATTTGAATCGGTTCTATTGAAATGGATGAATCTGGAGCCCGTTATACAGAGTGAAGTAAGCTAGAAAGAAAAACACCAATACAGTATACTAATGCATATATATGGAATTTGAAAGATGGTAACGATAACCCTATATGCGAGACAGAATAAGAGACACAGATGCATAGAACAGTCTTATGGACTCTGAGGGAGAAGGTGAGGGTGGGACGTTCTGGGACAATAGCATTGAAACATGTATATTATCATATGTGAAACAGAACACCAGTCCAGGTTCGATGCATGAGACAAATGCTCAGGGCTGGGGCAATGGGATGACCCAGAGGGATGGGATGGGGAGGGAGGTGGGAGGGGGGTTCAGGATGGGGAACACATGTAAACCCATGGCTGATTCATGTCAATGTATGGCAAAAACTACTACAATATTGTAAAGTAATTAGCCCCCAACTAAAATAAATACATTTATTTTTTAAAAAAATGAGTTTTTCCAAGTCAGAGACCTTATCTTAGCCATACACTCAGTACAGAGCAGGCACTCAAGAACTGTTAGCTGGATGAAGGAAGAAAATGGAAGTGGCCAGGTAAGCATCAAGAGGTGGGTTTCCCTCAGAAAACCTATGTTCTTCTCCCTTCCTCAAGGGGGCATTTCCATAACTTTACCACCTCCAGCCAGGGTTCTTTAAAATTCTGTCTCCTAGATGCCTGCTGTGACCCCATAGTTGGCACTTCACCCACAGCTCGACTCACAGCCTCCCTCAGGGATAAAGAAGCCTGTTTTAACCTAATCAAAGGGCTGCTTCAGAAAGATTCATTTGTGCTGATTCTCCACATTCTCCTGCCTACTCCCTGAGACACCCACCAGGAAATAACAGCGGCCTCCCGGGCCTGCAAGATAAACCCACTGGGATTACAGCCATTCCCCACAATTGAGCAAACCACCTCTCAAAATGCCCATACATTTTGCATTAAACACAGTGTATCAAATTAAAAATAAAACTCAAGTTGTTTGGTTAATGGTTTTCCCAGGCCTGAGGTTGAGACCAGACCACTGATCCGTCTCTTCGAGAACGTCGACTGGTTTTGCTGCTTGCCACAGACACTGTTAAGCTATTATGCAGCATATGAAGCACTTTTTTTCATTCTTACAACTTATGTCCAATTAACTGAGAAAGGGGATTCATTAAATAAACTAGATTCAAATTAAAGGGCAGTTTTCTCAGTTGTATTTGCAAAGAAGTTCAATTTGACTGAGAGGAATAATCATGTAAGCCCACATTGGTTTGGGACACTGGCTAATGGGACTAATTTTGAATCAGCTCCATTTGCATCATCTTCTGATAAGCAGCATAGGGAAATCTTGCCTGTGACACTCATATACAACGTTTTCTTTTAGACAATATGTTTAAACTCCATTCTTTAAAAGTTGCGTAAAAAAGAGTTTTGGTCGTAATTATATGTTCAGCTTTTACTTGAGGACCTGTTAGACTAGATGATGAGTCATAGTCATTGCCAAGATGCTAGAAAAATAATCCCTGGGTACCATCTGGAAAACCGGTTGATTGTAGACATTGTTTGTGTCAGTTTATTCTTAGAAGAGCTGGGAATAGAACTCAGAATATTTGACTTGTACTCTGGTGCCTTCCCACCTCACCTGCTTAATGTTGTGCCAGGGAGACCTACAGTCTAGAGCTGAGTCATAGAGAAAGCAGTTTAGGGGGTCTGGCCAGCTCACCAGGTGTTTGCAGGATGCTATCTTGTCATAGGGAAATGCAGGAGGAGAAAACTGATCTTCGGCTCCTGAAAGTTGGCTTCTCCAAATTGGCACACAATTTAGTTGGCCAACAGGAAAAAAGTCAAGGTCACAGAAACCCTAACAGTCTTTCTCTCAAGTCCAAGGCTTAACCCAGCCCCCCAGGGCTTCTAGAACAACTTCCACCCAGGGCCATACTACTCCTCCTTTTTCCAAACAGTGGATCCAAGGAGGAGTCCATGAAAAAAGTCCTTTCAGTGGGCCTTCCTCGGAAGGCCAACTCCCAAGTTCATTCTCACAGCCACCAGCCAAACTCAATACTCTGGGCCAGAGAAGCTGTTCTTAGGGACAGTCCCCTTTCCAGGGGCAGTTTCCTAATCAGACTTTCTGGACCCTGACTTTGGTCTTTCACTCTCTTCAATTAATGTACTACTAATTATTACTATAGTCATATTGTCATTTATATCAAAATACTTCTTCCGGTTGCCCTCTTAGTAATGAGCATGCGCTTGGTACACTCCCCTCTCTCTTCGTGGTAAATCAAGCTGGGGAAACAGCACAGCCGGAGGCCTTCAAGCAGTCAGGCACCCTCTTTATGATGTTCCGTGCTGCTCCCCATGCTGGTTCCCAGCTACTCCTCCTCACAGGAGTTGCTGGCAGTGAGCTGGCAGCTGTTCCTGGTGGGGGATCACTCAGCATCCACCTTTCCTGAGCCCCACCCCAGTTTATCACCTGAGAAATTTCCAGCTGCCCTGGTCAGTGGCCTCTCCCGCCTCGTGGAATAGGTCTCTAACTTCCCAGCAGCTTGAAAACTTCATTTACAGTCTCAGCACCACCTTTAGAGAATGGATCCTCAGAGAGTTTACTCAGAGTTTTCTAGAAGTAACTACAAAGCTGAACAGCCCCTTGAACAAACTTTAAGAGGAGAAAAAAACCCATAATAACATTTATAAAGAGGTATATAGCTACACAGCGTTTCTACATGTATTATTCATTTTCATTTTCACAAAAGTCTTAGGAAGCAGATACTATTATTTTATGCATGAAGATTGTGGCAAAAAGCCCCCAATTCTTCTTGTGTTCCTCTGCCCTCGCTTTCACTTTTTTAAGGCATAAGAAAATGTAAATACTCTGTTCTTGTCACTTTGGTGCCCATCTATGATTTCCCATTGTCTGCAGAATAGAATCCTAATTCCTTAACCAATGGCACAAGGCCATATGTACAAAGATAAAAGCCTTCTTTTCCCATTTTGTCTCTTGTGCACGTGCTATGACCCAGTCAAAATGAGTTACTCACCTATGATAGATATCATGACGCTATAAGAAAGTATTAGGTTCAGATACAAATGTTTTTTTTTTTCAGATCCCCAATCCTACCGTTACCCAGCTATTTTAATTTGAGAAAGTAATTGAGCCTCAGCTTTTAGAGATCAATTTTTCTATTTGAAATATATTTATTGGTAGACACAGACACGGTCCTTTCTCTTCTAGAGACCACCCTATAGGAGGAATTGGAGATGGGAGTTCAACCTTGGTGAAGTCAAGTGAGAGGGGCAGTCAAAAAGGAGATGCAGGACAGGGAACTGAAAGACTTTTGGAGTGAATGGAGGATGGATGTGTAGGATGGAAGAATATTCCAAGTTGAGGCTGCAGAAGAAAACAGAGGTTAGATCATAAAGATTCCTTAAGTTTTGTTCAGGAATCCTTTTGTCTATAGAAAATGAAGAACATTCACAGGGTTTTAATCAGGGAAAGAATGTAACCAAAATATGCATTCCACGGTGATCTCTCCGGCTGCTGTGAGGAGAATGGATTGCTTGAGGATGGAGGGGGCGATGAAGAGGGCAAGACTGGAAGCAATAAGATCAATTAGGTGGTTAAAATGGTTCCTGAGAGATGGTGATGGCCTGGACCAAGTCAGGGGCAGCCAGAATCCAGAAAAGTGGGTAGATTTCAGAGATGTTTACAGGGTGGAATCCACAGGTCTTGATGAGGCTGAGGGGCAGAGTGAGAAGAGTCAAGAATTATGAGCAGGAGCCAGACGTAGGCAACAGAATAGACAATGAGGTCATTTATCTGAACAGACATGCAGGAAGTGAGGATCTGGATGGGCAGAGGGAGAATGAACTGTTGAGTTCAGCTTGAAATTTTGTGTCTTATGTGCTTATGGAACAGACAATACCACCCAATAGAGTTCTTTAAGAATTAGATGAAATGACATATGCAGTGTTCCTGGTACCTAATGGAATACCCACATGTATCCATGGACTACATTTTTGCATCCTCCCCAAGTCAGTCAGTCAGATCAGTTGCTCAGTAATGTCCCAATGTATGAGACCCCATGGACTACAGCACACCAGGCCTCCCTGTCTATTAACAAATCCTGGAGTTTACTCAAACTCATGTCCATTGAGTTGGTGATGCCATCCAAACATCTCATCCTCTGTCGTGCCCTTCTCCTCCTACCTTCAATCTTTCCCAGCACCAGGGTCTTTTCTAATGAGTCAGGTGTTCGCATCAGGTGGCCAAAGGGAGTTTCAACTTCAGCATCAGTCCTTCCAATGAATATTCAGCACTGATTTCCTTTAGGATGGACTGGTTGGATCTCCTTGCAGTCCAAGGGACTCTCAAGAGTCTTCTCCAACACCACAGTTCGAAGGCATCAATTTTTCGGCACGCAGCTTTCTTTATAGTCCAACTCTCACATCCATACATGACTACTGGAAAAACCATAGCTTTAACTAGATAGACTTTTGTTGGCAAAGTAGTATCCCTGCATTTTAATATGATCTGTCTAGGTTGATCATATCTTTTCTTCCAAGGAGCAAGTGTCTTTTAATTTCATGGCTGCAGTCACCACCTGCAGTGATTTTGGAGCCCCTAAAAATAAAGTTTCTCACTGTTTCCCCATCTATTTACCATGAAGTGATGGGACCAGATGCCATGATTTTAGTTTTCTGAATGTTATACAATATATCATACTCGACACAATGTATAATATATTATAATAAAATTACAATAGTAATAGTATTAATGTAGTAATTCAGGAAGCCAATGGGGAAATACATTCATTACTGAATGAATACCCATATTTTTGTCCTTGGCCTCATCTTGGTCCATTTCTCTCCTGGAAGCAGCAAAGAGAGAGAGGGGAATGAGCACAGGCTTCTGAATTAAACTTACTTGAGAAAATGGTCCTTTCAATGAATTGAGAGAGTAGCACTGAAATATATACATTAATATGTGTAAAATAGATAGTGCAGGGAGCTCTGTTTGGTGCTCTGTGACACCTACAGGAGTGGGATGGGGTGGGAGGGAGGCTCAAGGAGGGGATATGTAGATATATTGAAGGCTGATTCATGTTGATGTACGGCAGAAACCAACGCAACATTGTAAAGCAATTATCCTCTAATTAAAAATAAATTATAAAACATAAAATAAATCATTTAAATCTCAAAAAAAGATACAGTAGACTTTTAAATTCTTGATTACATGACTGTAATAAGTCACTTAATATCTCTGAATCTGTTTTTATATCTGGAAAAATGGTAATAAAACTACCTGGCTCTTGAGGTAATCATGAAAATAGACAAAATATAGGAAGTAAGGTGCCCAGTACAAGTATGTGGCACTTGATCAATAAATCCTGACTCCTTCCCATGCCCAGTGTAGGCATTCACTAAAGATCAAGAAGGAATGGAGAACTAAAAACAGCAATAAGACAATATTTATAGGTTTCATCTTTTTTAGATATCATATCCATTTGGTATTCTCATTTATAATATAAATTTCCAGTATGTCTGTTGCTGTTATTAAGGCTGTAATATTTTATTCTGTGGTCTGTTTTCATCTCCCATTACATGTATGCCTTGCTTCCTCTTACTCTGCCCTCTCTGCAGATCTGTATATTATAATATGAACAGCAAACAAGAGCTCTGCTTTGATCAGAGTCAGACAGAAATCATTGGTAAAAAGCTGAACTGTCCATTATCCAAAGAATCTTATGAGAACAGGAGATAATTAAGTAGAAAACAGTAAAAAATACTGACTGAATACAACCTCAGAAGTCAGCATGCCATTGTGTCTAATCAGGACTTAAAAGAAACAGTAAGATGTTTAAAAATGGGAAGTTTAAAGATGCAAAGGTTCAGAAATGAAGAGTAATTTTTAAAAATATTTGCTTTTTGAAAATAAGAAGGCTTAGCCTCCTGACATTTATATCCAATTTGGCTTTATATTTTTCAGGATCAATCACATAATTAAAAACATATCTGTTAACAGATGATCACACAAAAGAATTTGTTTATATTATACCATATTAAAAGGTGTTAAAAAAAAAAAGCTCAAAATAAAAACAAGAATTATGACTATGAAAGAAAAGCAGACACATCATTTATGAGTTTTCCCTCTGTGTGCTCTGAAAAGGCAGGATAATTCATTTTCCATGTAGAACAACCTTGAGATGGAAAAGAAAGTTACTTCCAGCATTTTCTGAATCTTCTCTGGGTAATCAATCAAGGTATAGAATTTGGAACTAGGCAGCTCCCTCCCTAGTGGACCAACCTTTATCTATATCTGCTCTTGTCAAAATAGATCTAATACTAAAGCAGAAGGCAAGACCATAGGCACTCTTATAAGTAGCAGAGTGGAGCTCTGTGCACTGAAGTTTGACCCTCGGCTCCAGCCTTACTTTGTAAAATGGAGAAAATACAGTCTACTTGTGTGGATTATACAAGCTAATCCATGGTCCAGAATTCTTCTCACACAAATGGTAGCTTTCAAAGATAGAGAAAGTGTAGTTTTAAAACTGCTGAAAAAATAAGGCAACTCTACCTGGAGAGAAAAGCTCTTGAATCTGTCTTTACCCCAGGGGTCACCCAGTCGCAGGTTCACTACTTACACTGTCTGCTCCCCGTTGAGTTTCCAGCATGCCTTGGGGCTGAGCCCACATGAATCATGACTCTGCACTATGTTTTCTAAAGAAGAACCAAAATTTCCATTCTGTTACTTTCTTCTAAGACAACATTAAGACAATATTTTAATGAAATAGTGCTTATTAGCTTTCTTTCCTAGTTGGTGTTTTCCTTTGGGGTTTTTATGGTCTTAGAGAGCAGGGTCTATGTCCATTTCGCTCACCATGCACTCATCATTGCTAGTTAATAATTTAACAACTACTGCTTGTTTTTTGGTTCTTTACAATTCATTTTTAGGAATGTGGAAGGAAGGGCACTCATCTTTTATAGCTTCAGTGGGTGGCAAAGGCGGTGAGGGGGCTGTTGGGGATAAGGGAGCATCTGTCACTCACTGTGGCTGTCTTCTCTTCAGGGGATCAGCTGAACTTCAGCCCTATCCAGGCCACAACTTTCAGAAGCAAAAGGCTTACCGGGGCTCAGGTTTGCAAGCAAATGTGACCAAAGGGAGAGTGAGATGAGCAGGTGAGCATCTATACTTTGGAAATTGTCACCAGTGGGTGGCCAACCTGAACCCAGGAGGCTCTTGGACAGTCTATCCTGTTGCCAATTCAATTCTGAATCCAAAGACACGTGCTGTCATTTTGAAGACATCTTTAAGACTGGCAAGTAAATACCAGCTTGAGTTTCCTCAACAAGAAAGAATGGCAGCTTTGGAAAGGAATGTCAGAAAATTCATGGCCTGATCATCATCTTCCACATCTCTTCTTAGACAATTACGCATCTACCCTGTAGTCAGAGATGGAGAGGGCAGATGTTTTTGCAGGAACCCAGCAGCATCAAAGTCTTTAATTCAACCACTGTTTATTAAGCACCTACTATGAGCTCAGGAAATAACCAGAAAATGTGATTTTTACCATCTGCCTAGAATTTTTCATGAAGGAACTTTAGCTACCTGTTCTAGATTAGCATAACAGAACTTCTAAACTGGAGAGATCCTAGAAATTGAATCCAAACTCTTCTTTAAGGGTAAGGAAAAGGAGTCCAAATTCCTAAGTGACTTTCCCAATGTTACAAAAACAGATGTTGCAGAGGTAAGTCTCAAACTTAGGTTTCCTGGATCACTGTCTGTGCTCTTTTTCTGTTGCATCAACCTTCCTACAGGTGGCATGAACATAACTGAGTCCTCAAAGAGATACAGTGGAGCATCCAAACATTATTTTTCAATTAATTAGTATATTTACAGCATGCCCACTCAGGACTGCCTTGTGACTTTCGTGGGGGCATGGGTGAGGTCCCAAGCACTATGTTTTTGTGGGTCCATTCCTCATAAAATATTATTTAAAAATTACAACTGTGTTGGTATAAAGAAGAATATATTAATATTATACATTAAAACATTTTCTTTGACCCAAAAGTTCATTTTTTTTCCCTTCTGATCTGAAAAGAAATGAAAAAATTTTCTTGGGCCCTAAAAGTCTTATGGGCCCAGAAGGCAGTCCTGCATGTGATAGATGGGAGGCATAGAATGCAATCATGGAAAGGAGACTGAAAAATCATGACAACTTTCTCACTCCTAGCTGGCACACAAAATAGTTGGAGAGGGCAGAGAATGCACTTTGTTCTCTGAGTAGTGGATCCACTTTATACATAGCAAAGATTAGCATTTATTAAAATAAAAACTGAGTTAGTCACAGATCATTTCCTATGTCCATGCCTCTCCACTAAGGAAATCCAGACACAAACATTTTGACTGAGTTATGCCAGTCAATTCTTTTGTGCTCTTTTGCCCAACCATTTCTAACAGCAGTCAACCATTCCAGGGATGGAGATAATAAGCCCGTCTGCAGCAGGGTAATATCTTTTCTCACTCCATCATCGGTTGCATGATTGGTGTCATCTTTCTTAATAAAAAGCCATTGCTAGAAGCTATCTCTGCTAAATACTCTTGACATCACTTCCTTTAATAGGGGTTAAAAGTTATAAAAAATTTAAGCAGCAAGGCGTGACGGAGCATTTATTACTCTGGGCCATACACTCAGCTCTCGCTGCTGGTGTGAAACACGACATTGAAGGCCAGTCCGTTCCCTGCTTCCCTCAGAGCATGAGTGTGGATGCTGAATGCTGCTGACTTGATTACCAATGTTAGTTTTAAAAGTAATTACTAGATGGGAAAGCATCAGCATAGATGATTACCATGAAAGTAAATGAGAGTGCCAAGTCTCCACTCTCTATCCGCTGATTATTCTGTAATGTTGGTGTCTCTCTGTACCAGCAGACAACTAATTTACCTGAGTGAAATCTCCTTAAGCAGAACAGAACTCTGTACAGGTCACCAACACTGCCTATTCCTACTTTTCAGTAGAGAAAGAACTGAATGATCACATGAATTGGAGAGAAGATAAATAGAAACCAAAAAACTAATTGTGCAGTATTTACACACACACACACAAATAAACTTATAGCAGAAGTAAGAGTTATAGATGTGAGTTGATTACTACTAGAATAGCAAAGGAAGGTCATGACTCTCCCAAAGCAACATTCATTCTATACTGATAAAGACATATTCTTTCTCAAAATTTTCAATAATTCCAATTATCTATAGGGTATATGCTCAATAAAAACTTTTGAAAATAATCAAGATATTTTAGTAGAATATGTATTATGCCAAGTCAGGTTTCCTACTGTGTCAATTTATAAATATCAAAGTTCAATAAGCCTTAATAATTTGTTTTATGGAATCCTAGACTGTGGTCATTCATTGTAAGTAAAAATGAAAATATAAATTTATGCATCACTTACATATATGATCCCAAAGATTTGTACTTTTGAACTGGTTCTCACCTTACCCTTAAGAACTTAGAGAAGTATTGCTTCACTGAGAGACATGCTTACCTATAGTAGGTGCTCAAGAAAACATAAAAGTTTGATCCTAGTAGTTCCCACCATTACCTCCAAGCCCTTTTCCCTTTAGTAGGCTGAGCAATCATACATTGCTAAGATACAGTTGCCTTGATAGGCTGTAGAGTCAAAGAGCCAGGAGATAGAGTCCACATTTCTTACACTCTAAAAATGTCTCCCAGAAACACACACAACTCTTTAGTAGGTCAGATAAAATTAATTTTTAAAAAGATGAAAAAATGAGTGTCTGAAGGCTTTGAGAAATCCGACCAAAAATGGAAAAGCAGAGTGTGATGTGAGTGGGTAATTAGGGGACAGCTCATGTCCTGACAGATAATTCCAGAGAAAAAGCCAAACAAATCCTGCCATATGTTCTGCTCTCTGTGTAAACCACTACAGACGAGAGAGAGCTTTACGGAATATTCTGTAGCATATGTCTAGTCAGTATGTTTGTTCCATTCTACTTGTTGCCAAGTTCCAAATGCTTAAAATAATTAACCTTTCCCACCTGTTTGGAAAACTCTGCAATGCATTCCAAAGGGAATACTTTACTCTGACATCCTTTGAGGCAGTCAGCACCCTACCAAAATTTACCAATGAAGTAGGTTTATTCCCCTCTGGAATTCAGTTCCAGCATGGATATTAAAAAAACTTCTCTTTTCCAGAACATTACTCAGGTGGTTATACAAATGCCAAACACTGGTTTCTCAACCAGTGTGGAAGAAATACATAAAAATAGTATTAATTAACTAAGCATTTTACTCAGTATTAAGTTGTTATGTTTAAGAATATATTATTATTACTTATTTTCCTAAACATTAAGTACCTTCCATTTGAGGCAGGTGCTTCAGATACAAATATAAACAAGACATGTTCCTTGCTCAAAATAATTTAGACGTTGATGGTGGAAATAGATCTGCAAAAAAACATTACTCTTATAAAAGGAAAATATGAGAGTATAATGAATTTGTACTGTGTCAGCTAAGTTTTGCTGGGTACATGTTTCTCAGAATTCCCTTCACTCTAGACTTTCAGGTTAGTGTGGACCTTGAGAGCTGTTTTATGGGAAATTTGGAAGACAGAAAAATGAAACAGCCATGTTCTTATTACACTCAGAGTTTTGGAGCAGGGCAAAGGGTACTGTCATATCTCACATATATGGCTGCTTATTTTGCTGGTTTACCTGGTCAGGGATGGGGAACAAGCAGCAGCTGGGCTCATAGCAAGTCCAGCTCCTGTTGTATCCTCCTTTAGATATCTGGCTCCTGGTTCAGTACATATCAAGCATCACGATAAAGAGGAATGGCTTCACTTCCGGTGGACACTCACAGCATCAAAGTTGGAGGCCTTGAGGTGGCAAAAGACCAATAACACAGGTTCCAATTCATCCTTGTAGGTCTCATTCAGGTTCCAACTTGTCCTTCTTCCCTATCTTCCTGTTCCAACTGCCTACCCAAGGCTGACGTGAAACCACCCATAGGCTGTTTCATCAATCAACTGGCTTCTACATCGTTTAAAGTCAAATTTTCCTTGATAAATCATATCCTAATGGTTCTTTCAGGGGTATCAAGAAATGACTCTTAATCAGATGATATTTGAATTGAGGGTTTTCAAAGGTAAAGAAGAGTTCTCCAATAAAAAGAGCAGGAGAAAGACCTTGCAGGCCTGGAAAATAGCACATACAAAGATTTGAAGACATTCAAGAGCATCCTGTCTTCATAATATAGTGACCATCAAGTTTATGAGAGAGGGTCCTGGGAGATACAACTGAAAATGCAGGCTGAAAATTTCTGACCATGTGGACCATGCTAAGATATTTGAACGAAATCCAATAGGCATTTAGGAACTACAGAAAGACGTTGAGCAGATAATGCATGGATGTGAGTGCCTGTAAATATGTAAAATGATCAGATCTGTATTTTAAAGATAGCTCTGGCAGCTGTGTGAAGGATGGATTAGAAGGGAGAGGACAAGCCTGGAGCCAGAGAATTTGGTTAGGCGCCTGTTGCAATACCAGTTAGCAAAAGATAAAGGATGGTGGAAGTTGGGGAAAGTCACCTGTACTGTATAGCCTGTAATTTCATTTTGTATATACAATTATATGGAGACTAAATTCAATCACCATGGGGATGCTGAGGATTATCCCTTTAAAACTGTCCTTCACATGGGGTTAAATCACACTAAGTACCAGTTAGGAACTGTCAAGTGGAAAAAAACATCAAGAAACCTAACTCTATGGGAAAAGAATCTAAAAAAGAGTGGATATATGCATGTGTATAACTGATGCATTTTGCTGTACACCTGAATCACAACATTGTCAATAACTATTCTCCAATTATAAATAAATTAAGCAAGCCTAGCTCTAACTGGCTAGAGAGTTTGGAAGGGCTTTAAGATTGGTTTAACCCAGAGATTCAACCATGTCACCAGAATTTGGTGATTTTTTTTTTCTCTCAGCTCAGTCTTCCATGAAAATTAACATGCACACGGCAACAGTAATAAACAGATAATGTGTTAAACATTTACATTGTACCATTTAAACTAGGGACTGCTTGAAATGCTTTAAATGTGTTTACTAGGTTCCATTCCGAGGTAAACTGGAAACTAAAAGCAATTAGAATTGCACAATCCCTTGACCACAGGGAGCGGGAAATAAAAGCATTTTCCCTGCCACCAGCAAACAGTGGCTTCCCAGGTGGCTCTAGTGGTGAAGAAGCTGTCTGCCAATGCAGGAGACATAAGAATTGTGGGTTCCATCCCTGGGTAGGGAAGATCCCTTGGAGGAGGAAATGGCAACCCACTCCAGTATTCTTGCCTGGAGAATCCCATGGACAGAGAAGCCTGGCAGGCTACAGTTCATGGGGTCGCAAAGAGTTAGACATGACTGAAGTAACTTAGCACACACCAAACAGTAGTCACCTCAAACCCACTGCTGCAGCAACGGCAATGAGATTATATTTAGCGACAAACCAAACTGTGTTCTGAACCTGGCGGTGGTGTCAATGCCATCTGACAAAAAATGGCATTTCGTTAGAAGTGGAAAGGAATGACTGGGCAGTCAACTCAATATTATGCTCTGTTTTAGTTTTAGTAAGATCCAGGTCCTAGATCTGTGTTCTGTTGATAATTGTTGTCACCTTCATCAAAGTGACTATTTATTATCAATGTATCAATGTAGCTATTTTGTGCCATGTATCAATACTAAGGGAACAGAAGAAGATGAAGTCTTCTTTTCCTTTCTAAAACTTCCTATTCTTCCATTGTATTCTAAGCACAGATTTCATGTCCCCTTAAGATTGTAAACTCATTGAAATACAGATCTTGTCATATTATTCTATAGTCCCTAAAGCCAATATATAGTAAGCATTAATATAAATGCTTTCTAACCTGAATTGTAATCATGGAGTCAAAACCTATCTACATAATGCTGTAATGCTATATAATGACATTTACCCAGTTAATTCTGCCCCTTTTTTGCTTCACATATTTTGAAGCCCTGTTATCTGGCATGTATACATTTATGGCTATGCCTTCCTGATGATCTGACCCTATTATCATTTGGAAATGTCCCTTTTAATCTATTTTTTTCTGATATGAATGTAGCCACTCCAGCCTTCCTGTGTTTCCTATTTGCATGGTGTATCTGTTTTCCAGTATCTTACTGTCAACCTATACATGTGTTATTTTTAAAGTGCAGCTATTATAGACAGCATTTTTAGATCCATGTTTTTAAAATATGATCTTGTTTTTCAAAATCCATGTTGATAACCTCTGCCTTGGAAATAGACTGTTTAATTCATTAATATGTAACATAGTTACACATATGGTTTGATTTAGGCTTACTGTTTTCATAATGTATTTCTTGTTTGCATTATCTGTTTTTTTTTCATTTTTCTGTGCACTCTCTCCTAACTTCTTTGAAATTATCTTAACATGTTTTAGAATTCCATTTATCGGTACTTTAGCTGTACTCTTTTGCATTGTTCGTTAATGTTTGCTGCAGTGATTCTAATATCTATCTCTAACTTTCATTCTAGTTAGAGTTGTTATTATACCACTTTAATTAAAATATAAGAATCATACAACTCTAGTAGCTCTATTTATTTAACTACAGTAGCTGCACCCTCCCCCCCCATCAGTATCCACGGTTTTGCTTTCCACTATTTCCATTATCCAAGGTCAATCATGGCTCAAAAACATTAAATGGAAAATTCCAGAAATACAGGCATACCTCATTTTATTGTGTTTTGATTTACTGCACTTCTCAAATAATGCATTTTTTACAAAATGAAAGTCTGTGGCAACCCTATGTAGAGCAAGTCTATCAGCATCATTTTTATAATAGCCTTTACTTATTTCATGCCACTGTGTCACATTTTGGCAATCCTTGCAACATTTCAAAGTTTTTCATTATTTTTAGGTTTGTTATGGTGATCTGTGATCTTTGATGTAACCATTGAAAAAAAGACTACAACTTGCTAAAGGCTCAGATGATAGTTAGCAATGCTATTGCATACTTAATATACTATCAGTTCACTTCAGTCGCTCAGTCGTGTCTGACTCTATGCGACCCCATGAACTGCAGCACATCAGGCATCCCTGTCCATCACCAACTGCTGGAGTCTACCCAAACTCAGGTCCATTGAGTCGGTGATGCCATCCAACCATCTCATCATCTGTCATCCTCTTCTCCTCCTGCCCTCAATCTTTCCCAGCATCAGGGTCTTTTCAAATGAGTCAGCTCTCCGCATCAGGTGGCCAAAGTATTGGAGTTTCAGCTTCAGCATCCGTCCTTTCAATGAACACCTAGGACTGAACTGCTTTAGGATGGACTGGTTGGATCTCTTTGCAGTCCAAGGGACTCTCGAGAGTCTTCTCCAACACCACAGTTCAAAGGCATCAATTCTTTGGTGCTCAGCTTTCTTTATACTCCAACTCTCACATCCATACATGACTACTGGAAAAACCATAGCCTTGACTAGATGGACATTTGTGGACAAAGTAATGTCTCTGCTTTTTAATATGCTGTCTAGGTTGGTCATAACTTTCCTTCCAAGGAGTAAGCGTCTTTTAATTTCATGGCTGCAGTCACCATCTGCAGTGATTTTGGAGCCCCCCAAAATAAAGTCAGCCACTGTTTCCATTGTTTCCACATCTATCTGCCATGAAGTGATGGGACCAGATGCCATGATCTTAGTTTTCTGAATGTTGAGCTTTAAGCCAACTTTTTCACTCTCCTCTTTCACTTTCATCAAGAGGCTCTTTAGTTCTTCTTCACTTTCTGCCATAAGGGTGGTGTCATCTGCATATCTGAGGTTATCGATATTTCTCCTGGCAATCTTCATTCCAGCTTGTGTTTCTTCCAGCCCAGCATTTCTCACGATGTACTCTGCATATAAGTTAAATAAGCAGGGTGACAATATACAGCCTTGACGTACTCCAATTCCTATTTGGAACCAGTCTGTTGTTCCATGTCCAGTTCTAACTGTTGCTTCCTGACCTGCATACAGGTTTCTCAAGAGGCAGGTCAGGTGGTCTGGTATGCCCATCTCCTTCAGAATTTTCCACAGTTTATTGTGGTCCACACAGTCAAAGGCTTTGGCATAGTCAATAAAGCAGAAATAGATGTTTTTCTGGAACTCTCGTGCTTTTTCGATGATCCAGCGGATGTTAGCAATTTGATCTCTGGTTCCTCTGCCTTTTCTAAAATCAATTTGAACACTGGAAGCTCATGGTTCATGTATTGCTGAAGCCTGGCTTGGAGAATTTTGAGCATTACTTTACTAGCATGTGAGATGAGTGCAATTGTGCGGTAGTTTGAGCATTCTTTGGCATTGCCTTTCTTTGGGATTGGAATGAAAACTGACCTTTTCCAGTGCAAACATAAATTTTATATGCACTGGTAAACCAAAAAACTCATGTAACTCACTTAATTGTGATTACTGTGGTGGTATGGAACCAAACCCACAATTCTCTGAGATATGCCTTTAAACAATTCACAAGTTTTAAATTACACACCATTCCGAGTAGTGTGTTGAAATTTGTGCCACCAGGGACATGAATCATCTTTTTGTCTAGCATATGCATGCTGTATGTGCTACCTCTTCAACAGTACTACAGAGTTGTCTCGGATATCAGATCAATTGTCATGATATTGCACTGCTGGTGTTCAGCTTCCCTGGAGAAGGGAATGGCTACCCTCTCCAGTATTCTTACCTGGAGAATTCCATGGACAGAGAAACCTGGTGGATTACACCCCATGGGGTCGCAAAGAGTCAGACACCACTGAGAGACTAACACTTTCACTTTCTTTCCAACTCTGTTTTACTTAATAATGGCCTCCAAGCATAAGAGTAGTGATGCTGGCAATTCACATATGCCAAATAGAAGCCATAAAGTGCTTTCTTTAAGTGAAAAGGTGAATAACTGAATACTATGTCACAGTGCCTGTGTCATTCACCTCATTTCATCCATCAGGTAGACATTGTATCATCTAATATCTCCCAAGAGTACAGTAAATAAGATATTCGAGAGACAAAGAGAGAGATCACATTCACATTATTTGTACACAGTATATTGTTATAATTTCTCTATTTTATTATTAGTTGTTAATCTTTTACTATGCCTAATTTATATATTTAACTTTTTCATGGGGATGTCTTTAGAGGAAAAAACATAGTACACCAAACATAGTTATACAAAGGTACAATCTTCAGCTTCAGGCACCCACTGGAGATCTTGGAACATAGCTCCCCTAATCCCTTTTTATTCTCTTCTATATTCTACTTTTTGCATTCTATAGTTGTAATGTGAATTCCATCTACATATATCATATATCCTACAGTAAACATCATGTTTTTTTAAAGTTCTCTTTGCTTTAAAGAAATTAAAAGGCAAATTAGTATTTTTTATTTACCTATATATTTACTGTCTTAAGCATTCATTCTTCATTGCTTCCTGCAGATTCAAGTTCCCTCTGGTTTCAAATTTCTCTCCAATATCATTTTCTTCTATCAAAGGAGAACTTCCTTTATCATTTTTTGTAGTGCAGGACTGCTGATGATGAATTCTCTTCGTTTTCTTTTATCCCCCCAAATCTTTAATGTATATTTATTATTTTAGAAGAATATTTTTGCTGGATATAAAATTCAGAGTTGACAGGTTTTTACTTTTGCTTTTTAAGCATAGTAAAGATGTTGTTATGCTGTCTTCTGATCTTGGTAGTATGCAGTCATTTAAATTATTAATCTCCTATATATAATGTATCAGTTTTCCCTGGCTGCCTTGTTTGACTAAGATGTATCTAAGCATGATTATCTTCATCTATATCCTCCTTGGAGAGTCTTCCCAGATGGCTCAGTGGTAAAAAGATTCACCTGCTAAGCAGGAGATGTGGGTTCAATTCCTGCACTGGGAATATCCTCAGAGAAGGAAATGGCAACGCACTCCAGTATTCTTGCCTGGGAAATCCCATGGACAGAAGAGCCTGGTGGGCTACAGTCCATGAGGTTGCAAAGAGTCGGACATAGTTTAGCAAGTAAACACCAAACAACATGTCTTGCTTGTGGATCATTGAGTTTCTTGGATCTATAAATTTACGTGTCTTTTCTTAACCAATTCTGAGAAGTTTTTGGCTATTATTTCATCAAACATTTTTTTCTGCCTTGTTTTTTCTCTCTCCTTCTGAAACTTCAATTTCACATATGTTAGACCCTTTGCTATTAATCCACATTTCTGAAACTTCAATTTCACATATGTTAGACCCTTTGCTATTAATCCACATTTCCGAGGTTATGTTAGTGCTTTCAATCTTTTTTCTCTCTCTTCGTCTATTTTAAAATTAACTGACCCTTTTCCACTGTATCTATTTTGCTCTTAAATCCGTCCAGTATTTTTGTTTGTTTGTTTTGGTTATCATATTATTCAATTCTAGAATTTTCATTTAGTTTTAAAAAATATTTCTCTTTGCTGAGTTTTCCTGTCTCATTTATTATAGGTAAATTTTCCATTACCTTATAGTGTATAGCTACAAGAGTTCCCTGACGGAGAATTCCAACATCTAAGCCATCTTCTACTGATTGTCTTTTTTCTTGAGACTGGATCACACTTTATATGTCAAATAAGTTTAGATGGTATTCTGGACATTGTAAGTGCTATGGAGTTTTTGGACTCTTTTGCTAAATTTATTCTTATTGTTTCTGATGCCACTTTGAATGGAATTATTTCTTTAATTTCATTTTCAGATTTTTTCAATGACAGTATCCAAAAATACACAGGTATTTTTGAGATAATCTCACATTCTGCAATCTCATATCCTTCCTAAGTTTTCTAATTATTCTAGTAGTTGTTTTTAAGAAACTTTTATATACATGATCATTTGTCTGCAAAAAAAAAGATAGCTTTACTTCTTCCTTTTCAAACAAAAAAGTTCAAGCATCAGGAAAAAGTCAGGGCAAAACACAAAACAAAGTAAAATCTCTAAGGAATCTAGAATATCATCTCTGGTAGAAACTGGCAGAGACAAATGGCTAATGACTCTGTGTTGTTATATGAGATGGTATAAGGTATTGCTTACTTCTTTCCCATCTATATCTGATTGGGGAGAGCTGTCACAAACCACCCACCCTGAAAGCTCCTTTCTGGGCTGGTCTCCAGTGCTGCTAGTGCTGGTAATATCATCTGATGACTCCAGAAAGTAGATGAATGAGATGCTGAAGGAAGCAATCAACAGAGAAGAGGGATAGCTTATCAAGGCGGGGCGGGGCAGTGAGTCTTCTGGACAAGTAAATGAAATCTCTGTGGAGTACAGACATGAGTTTGACAATAATACCACCCACTCTCAGATGCCACCACAGTCACTGCTTGGCTAGTGCAATATGCTCTTCACTAATTATCTATATCCGTCTCTATCACTATTGCTAAGGATAGTCAAAGAATCTTACTGTCCTATGAAATCTCCCTCTGGAATCAGGCAGAAATTAGGAAAAATGACTTAGTACCAGAAGAATTTTGACAGCCTAATATCATTGGGATATTTGGAATAGTATGCTGGCATCTGAGGTTTTTCACTCCTCAAGATGTGTTTTAAATAACTCAGTTCAGAGATTGATGTCACACTAGAAATTAGTAGTACATTGGATAGAAAAAGTCTTACTAATGTTAGCTAGCAACTTGATTTCCAAAGTGATCCCAGATCCCATCCTAGGCTTTTTGAAAAAACCTTATTTTCTACAAGGTTTACATTAGTGATAAAATTATTTCTTAAAGATTTAGGGTTTGACTTTTCTATGAAGAAAAGGAGAAGGAGATCTCCTTACCAGAAAAGGAGATCCATTCCCAGTTTTTGATATCAAGTTAAAGCCTTCTAAAGCAATTTCCTCTCAAATGCACAACACCCTCAACAATATGTTTCTGGATCCAGAGATGGAAACTACATGTTCAGGTTTACTTAAATGTCCTGGATTACATGAGAGTTGAGAGAGGGTTACAGATTAAGTAGTACACAAATTCAAGTATTACAGACATGGAGGAGCATTCTGTCTCCAAAGTTTCAGTAATACTAGACCCTGGTTGTTCACAGGTCTGTATCAGAGAGGAAAAGAGTACTAGAAAGAACACGGATTTTAAAGTTAGGCATTCCTAGAATAGGATTCCAACTCCTTCACTTATGAATTAGATTTTGGGCAAGTTGCTTTATCTTTATGAATCTTCCTTTTCTCATCAGGATTCTGGTGAAGATTAAAATAGATGGTGTTTATAAAGCATCTGGCACACAGCAGGCCTTCTCTTTGTCATCCTCTCCATCATGAGCTTTGTCATCTTTTAAATGCCGTCCATATGGTAGCATTTGATGGTTCCAATGGAGAATAATTAGACTCTGATCAGAAGACCCATGCTTGGACACAAAATAATAAAATGGCGCATTCAGGACTCTTGTGTAACCCGTGTCCACTGGACACTTGCCTTTGACCTTTGTTTTCTTCTATAATTTGAAACTAGCATAAGCCACATTTTTGGTGTCCTTCTCTTCCTACTCCCCTCTTCCCCTATTCCCCTCTCCGTCTCCAGTGCATCCATATGGTATGCTTTTAAAAATATTAGATTTAGTCTTCACAATCTACCAATTTACTTGATGGCTTCAAATACTTTAAAAGCTATGCTTTAACAAGAGACAAGTCTAGAAAGTTTAATTCAGTATACCTTTCAAAGCATTTTCAAAGTTACTTTAAATGTCTTGCCTAAAATCTTTTAGGAACAAAGTAGGGTATAAATGAATACAAAATAAGTATATATCACTCTAAATAGATCAAGAGAGTCATACAGAAAGTTCATCACTCTTCTAAAGACATCCACTGGGACTCATCTATTAGATTAGTGTGGCCTAGATTATCACTCACCTAAGTGACAGGTGGGGTACAACATACTTCTGTTACTAAACCACTGAGTCACAGGACCCAAGAGCTGGGGGTATCTTGAGACCATTTAGTTCAATACCCTACCCAAACCTTCTAGCATCTCCTTTATAGATAAGTAGTAATGCCGATAATAATGTCAAAGGCTTAGGTGGAGTTTAATATGTGTTTTATCGTAATTTCTTTAATCTTCACTTTGACAGATGAGGAAAACAAATGACAAAGAGGCACAGATGACCATCCAACCACTGCTTCATTGTTTACTGCCTGACAGTTCGACCTTGCAAGGGCTACATCTGTAGAAATTTAAACTTCTCCTTATAAAAGTTCACCAGCCTTCCCTGGTGGTTCAGATGGTTAAGAATCTGCCTGTAATGCAAGAGACCTGGGTTCGATCCCTGGGTTGGGAAGATCCCCTGGAGAAGGGAATGGTAACCCACTCCAGTATCATTGCCGGGAGAGTTCCATGGACAGTAGAGCCTGGAGGGCTATAGTCCATGGGGTCACAAAATCAGATACAACTGACTAACACTTTCACTTCATTTTATAAAAGTTCATCTCGAAGATTTTCCTCCCTAACAACTCCAATTCATTTTCAGTCAATCTGAGTTATTTCTTCTTCCTCCAAGATAGTAGGAATTCCCACCCCAAATTCAGCATGCACTTGTAGTCTACTGCCCTCCCTGCATGACAGTAGTGTTTTCCAGAAAGCATCCCTTGGCATCACTGTAAAGGTTATTGCCTGAATTACAAATTTACCTTTGCCCTTTGGTTCAAGGAAGGCCCCACTTACCACATTGTTTCTTCCTACGGTCCTAGAGCTCAGGGTAGGCAGTAATTCAGTCTCCTTAACAAGCAGGCAGTGGTTTTGTTGTCCAGGGACAGCAGTCAATACACATGCTGTGCCTCCAACCTCCCCAACCTCCACTTACCTCTGAAACTAACTACCTTGCTAACTGCAGAGGCTGTTCAGCCATGTTAATGAGCTGCTGGACGATGGCATTTTTTGCTCTCAGAGGAAAAGCCACAATGTGGCAGCAGGGAGGGCAGCCTCCTCGGGGTCAGCCCTTCTCCGAGAAATCAGCTCCAGAAATTCTCAGAATGCCACTTAGCAGGGATATGGACTTGGACGCAAAATCCTCCTGCTGCCGAACACGTCCATTAATTAGCATTCAGAGAAATAAAGAAAAATGAAGATTTAAAGGTCACTGCATTAGCATTTCTCCTCATTTTTGAACAGCTACTTGTGTATACTAATTTTCCACTCATTTCTTCCATTAATCACTGTCTCTATGGAAAACTTGGCCAAACCCGTTAGCAGACATGCTTCCTGGTGGCCATATTCTCCTCTGTAAATAATAATAAAAGAGATCACTGTTTATTTGCTCAACTTTAACATTTTCCTGTGAAAGAGAGTTAGGTAGGCAGTTAAGCATTTCATCTCTCACTGAAAAGAATGCAGACAGAATTTCTGGTTTCTCTGCAAACCAGGATCAGTGTCACTGTCAGGCTTCTTTTTTTTAACACCAAAAATCTGGCCAATTATGAATTCTCTCTCTAGAAGGATCTCTTTTTACAAAAGACCTAGTCGTGATAGACTCTTTTCCTGTGTGAGCTAGGATAAGCCATCACACTCTTCCATTGTAAAGAACACATTATGTTATTTAGATTTTAAGCTTGTCTGAGTCTCTGAGGAAGTTCTGGTTTCATGAAGTGAGCTGGAATTCAGTAGCTTCTGGTCACCATACCTTTACTCCCCCACGATCTGTAATAACCTGAAAGCTCTTGTCTCAAAAGAGCTCCTTTCCTGTGAACATTTAGCACTGTTTTTGTTCTACCCTCACTGCCCCACTCTCCTAGAACCAAAGGGCCAAGGTCCCTGGATAGATGGGAGGAGGACAAGTTCCCCAGTAGAGCCCCCAATTCCCAGGAGCTCAGAGAAGAGAGAGCAGCCACAGGCTTCTTTCAGGAAGTCTTCAGATGTGCTGCCCTTCTGGGAAACATGTAACTGCTTATTATGGAAAAACATCATCAGAGAAAATCTTCCCCAGGTGTGTTCTTTGCAGGGCGATCTCTCAGAGTCTGAGGGGTTAGGAAACTTTTCCCCAGTCATTATGACCAGTGAGAGCAGCCTTGAGCTATGGCAGCCAGCAAAGTGTATTTCTTTTTCCTGCATATTCACACTGTATGTCTTCAGTATTGCACATTCACATACATCAAGTACAGAAAGTTCCTAAAGCTGCTTCAAACAGGGGCTAATGTCTGACAATTCATCTCTGAAATCTTTTTTTTTTTCCAGCAAGCAGCCCAAAGTCATTTCAAACCAGCAGCTGTAAAGGTCATGTGAGAAATCTGTTGCCATCTTTGAATAATTTCTTACATGTAAGGCAAGAATACATTGGAACAAGGGGAAGGAATTGATGCTTTTTCATAGATGCCAAGTTGAAAGGTATGATGAGCTCTTTCCATGTATGGTGATAATACTTTTTCCTTCCCTGCCTGCCTACTCACCTGCTGGCATCAAGCCATTTAATGCCAACATTTGTTATAGCAGGTCATAGGAGCATCATTGATGCATTGGCTTTCAATAAGCAGAGTGATACCCAATGATATATTCATAATACTCTGTTATCATAAATATATTAATAAAAAGCAAGAAACTTGGAAGAAAAAATACAGGGACATTTAAGGTCACCAGAATGTAGTCAACCCATGGAATAAAGTGGAAGTGGCTGTGACTCAAATTTCTTGGTCAAAAAGAACAAGCTTATAGTAACATGTATATCCAGGACAGGGTGGCACTTAGCTGAACCATATCTACAAATACAGAGGACGATGGGATTGACAAGGTGTTTGAGCACAAGAATTATGATGGACAAGTTGATGTCCCCGGTCCTTGGTTGGCAATCTAAGCTTTATGTAACAGAAGAATCCATTACCAGAGGCAAGCAATGGGTCCTATGTGACCTGACCTGCCCCATCTGAAACCACCTCTGGGTACAGCTGGGGTCATAGAAATAGTGATGCGTCACATGTCACAGGCTATTCTCCCCTGCAGAGAGCCCCCAAGTGCTGCTAAGAGTCCCCGGGGATGGGCTGCTCTGTGCTCACTAACGAGCTCCCTCCTGCTGGCCCTGCACTTCCTCTGCTCAGAGCTGGACTCCACAGAGTCTGTTACTGCCACCATTCACTGCACCAGGACCATGACCCACCATGATGCCTGGCTCTTGGGTTGTTGTTGTTCAGTCACTCAGTCATGTCTGAGTCTTTGCGATCTCATGGACTGCAGCACACCGGGCTTCCCTATCCTTCACCATCTCCCTGAGCTTGCTCAAACTCATGTCCATTGAGTTGATGATGCCATCCAACCATCTCATCCTCTGTCATCCCTTTCTCCTCCTGCCTTCAATCTTTTCCCAGCATCAGGGTCTTTTCCAATGAATTGGCTCTTCCCATCAGGTGGCCAAAGTATTGGAGCTTCAGCTTCAGCATCAGTCCTTCCAATGAATATTCAGGATTGATTTCTTTTAGGATTGACTGGTTTGATCTCCCTGCAGTCCAAGGGACTCTTAAGAGTATTCTCCAACACACATTCATACTTTTGAACTGTAGTGTTGGGCTCTTGGGTGGTTTATGGCAAATTGAAGTAGACAATTTTCCCTCCCATTTTAGTAACATTTGCTAAAGTCACACTTCCTGATATCTGAGCATTTATAGGTTTAACAGAATAGTTCCAGTTCTTACCAACCATTCTCTCTTTGCTTAGGTTTCAGGGGTATCAGAACCCAGCAATAGACAATAAATACACTGTCCTTAGAGTCACTGCACTCCTCCAGGGCATAAGCTCTGTTACTGGGTCAGCTCAGCATGCCTGACTCCCTCTTCCCTTTGGATAAATTCTCTCCAAGAGGGCTCCCTAGCTCAGAGGCACAGAAGATGCTGCCTTGTCATCTTGCAGGATGCCAGTCATGCCCAGACAAATCAGAGCCCTGACAGTGGGCAGATGCTAGGCTGGATCAGGCTTCCTCGTGTCCTTATGTTGGAAATCTCTACTGCCTGCACAGGGGCATGAGGCTCAGGGGCAGGGACCCAAAACAACACAGGATCATCTCTCTCTTATTTGCTTTATCTGATCTGCCCTAGTTACTGCCATCAGAGACGTACTGGTGGAGGCAATAAATTTCTAATTCCAGAAAGATGGTGCAAAGTTTTGAACTGAAAAGTTTAAAAGCTTTCTTGACACTCCTAAAGGCAAGAATCAAACCAGGGTTGGTTGGTGGAATGCAGCGGAGCAACTGGTTGGTTGGTGGATGCTAAAGCTGAAGCTCCAATATTTTGGCCACCTGAAAACACTATCTCTTTTGATCATTATGGCAAATTTATCATGAGAATGATAGAATTATTAACCGGTTTTGCAGGTAAGAAAGCCAAGGGTAGGGTAAGTTTTGATTAACTTGTGGTTTCAGTTATTTAGTGCCATGTAACACACCACTTCAAATGTGGTGGTTTGAAACAACCAATTTATTATTTCAAACAGTTATGTGGGTGGATAGGGGCTCAGCTGAACAATTCTGTTTTGCTTTGGCTTCTCTTGGGATTTCTTATGAAGCTGCATCAGATGGGGAATGGAATGTCTTAGATGGCTCGCTTGCATGTCTGGCACCTGGCTGGGGGCAGGGTGGCCTCAGCTGGAATGCTGAAATATCTGGGTCCCTCATTCCCCAAGTAGTTTCAAGGCTATTCTCTCAATGGGTTCTCAAAAGAATAACTGGATTTCTTACATGGTGGTCAGAGCTCTCCAAAGAGTAAAAGACTTCTTAAGGTTTCAGTCCAAAACTGGTGCAATGTCATTTCCACCATATTCCACTCACCAGAGCAGGTCACAGATCCATACCATGCTCAAGAGGAAGGGAAGCAAGACTCATCAGGGACCACAAATGTAACCAGCCACTGCACTTGTCCCACTGATGACTCTGGGACTTGGACCGGTTCTTTAACCCTAAAGTTAGTGAATCTTGTTTTTGTTCTACTGTCCTTCCTTGTTGTTATTCTTACCCCAAGCTCAGGTTCTGTCCTCTGCCTCTTTCTCACCATGCTTTTTTGGTAACCTCATCCCATTTCAGAAATTCAGCAGCTTAATCCATGGGGATAGGTGTCATGCCACACTTATGGCAGAAAGCGAAGAAGAACTAAAGAGCCTTTTGATGAAAGTGAAAGAGGAGAGTGAAAAAGTTGGCTTAAAACTCAACATTCAGAAAACTAAGATCATGGCATCCAGTCCCATCACTTCATGGCAAATAGATGGGGAAACAATGGGAACAGTGACAGACTTCATTTTGGGGGGCTCCAAAATCACTGCAGATGGTGACTGCAGCCATGAAATTAAAAGACGCTTACTCCTTGGAAGAAAAGTTATGACCAACCTAGACAGTATATTAAAAAGCAAAGACATTACTTTGCCAACAAAGGTCTGTCTAGTCAAAGCTATGGTTTTTCCAGTAGTCACGTATGGATGTGAGAGTTGGACTATAAAGAAAGCTGAGCACCAAAGAATTGATGCTTTTGAACTGTGGTGTAGGAGAAGACTCTTGAGAGTTCCTTGGACAGCAAGGACATCCAACCAGTCCATCCTAAAGGAAATCAGTCCTGAATATTCATTGGAAGGACTAATGCTGAAGCTGAAACTCCAATACTTTGGCCACCTGATGAGAAGAGCTGACTCATTTGAAAAGAGCCTGATGATGGGAAAGATTGAAGGCGGAAGGAGAAGGGGACAACAGAGGATGAGATGGTTGGATGGCATCACCGACTCAATGGACATGAGTTTGAGTACACTCTGGGAGTTGGTGATGGACAGCGAGGCCTGGCGTGCTGCAGTCCATGGGGTCACAAAGAGTTGGACATGACTGAGCAACTGAACTGAACTGAGGTGTCATGCCTTCTGTTTGACTTCTCCCATTTCCAACTGCCTATGGATTAAGATGGCCAACCTCAGACTTAACACACCTGAGACAGGATCTATGCTCTTCCCTTTTGTATTTGCTGACTCTTGTGTTCCCTATTTTTGACCCTGGAATCAGCTTCTCCTAATGACTCAAGATTGATGTCTCTGAATACCTTTGACACCGGCTTCTCCCACAGCCAACATATAATCAAGGTGCCAAAAGCTCTCTATCTGACCTCCTCCTCACCTTTTAATCCATGTCATTCTCATTATTCCAGTTCATTCCCAAGCCTTATACACCCTTGGCTAGACTGTTTTTAAAGTTATAATTTTAAGCACATACATGGTTTAAAACTAGAGGAGAAAATTATAACCCCCAAACCCCACTACCCTCACACAATTACACTCAATTTGGTTTATTTTAATGTATTTTTAAAAGAATTATTCTATTATACATATCACTGACAGCTTTCTTCACTCTTGCTACTTTTCAATTTTGCTACCTACTCATCATAATGATAACATTTTGATGACTGTGCAACTTTCCATCCATGCATGTATCCTAATTTATGTAACAATTTCTCTATTATTACCGATTTTAAAATTTTAATTTAAATTTTATCTTATATTGGAGTATAGTTGATTTACAATTGTGTTAATTTTAGGTGTACAGCAAAGTGATTCAGTTATATACATACATATATCCATTCTTTCTCAGACTCTTTTCCCATATAGGTTATTACAGAGTATTGAATAGAGTTTTCTGTACTATGCAGCATGTCCTAGTTGATTATCTATTTTATATATAGTACTGTGTAATTACCTTTTTATTTATTTTCTGCTATTATAATTTACTTGGTGATGAATGAACAACTTCCTTTATGTGCTTTTTGAAGTTTGAGGCTATTTCCTAAGTATTCAAAATTGGTATTGCTAAAATTAATTATATTAAAACTCTTATAGCTCTTGATAAATATTGTCAATTATTTTTCAAATCAGTTATACTGCTTTATATACAGTTTTGTTTATAATATATGAATATATAACTTTCCTATGCCCTCAACTCAAACTGAATATTATCACCAAAGTTTTCCTAATTTAATTGGCAAAGTGGTATCATTATTTCAATTTGCATTTTCTTGAATAACAGGAAGATCAGCTTTTTGGCTATAATTCCTAAAGGAAAGAATAATAGTTGCTAAGGAAATATAAGTCTATATCTTTTGTCTATTATTCTTTGACATCTTGCTATGTATCTTATCAATTTTATAGTACTTTACATATTAAAAATATTAAAATTTTGTTATATTTGCTATAAACATTTCTTGCCTTTTCTTTTTTTGGCACTCCATCTAGATCTACCTTTTCTTCAATCATCTATATATCTTTTAGTATATAGCTTTTTTTTTTAGCTTTTAGCTTTTTTTTTAAGTCACAGTCTTGAATGTGACCATCTCTTCCTAAAAACAAAACCAAACAACCAACCAAGAAAAAAGTCAGTAGTCTTTTACTGTTTAATACAGCAGTTCCTGTTTCTTTGTGACTCAGAACATCCGTGACAGGTGGCTATCACACCACCATTGCAAATCAAGGATTATGCAAAACTTTTCACACACTTGTTATAACTTCACCTCTTCCCCTAATTTCTTAAAAATCAAGATTTTCTAATTCTCTGCCATGATTGCCTATTTTTTCATTTGTTACAAGAATGTTTTCTTTTATCTGATTAAGCATAGTTGTAATAGTTTCATTAAAGTTCTTTTCTGACAGTCCCAATGTCTATATTATCCAGAAGTTGGCATCTGTTGATTGTTCTTTCCGTTAGAAATATTTTCCTGATTTTATATATGTTAAATAATTTTGGGTTGTGTCTTTGGCATGCTAACACTACGCCATGGGAGACTCTCAATTCCTCTATATTCCTTCAAAAAGTATCCTTTTCTTTCTTTCTTTAGAAAGCCCTCAATTGTTTTAACTCAAAATGCAAAATGGAAGGCTGCTTGCCCTGGTGGTGATTCTGCATGTAAGGGTCAATGTCTGCCAGGGTCTTGGGCAAAGCATGTATACAGATCTTAACATTCCCTTCTCTGCTTCTCTTGTTTCTAGGGTTCCCCCATCATCCTCCAGTGGTCCTGGTTGCTCAAGGCTCCTCCTTCTAAATTCCCTTGCCAGAAAAAAAGAACTGTCCAGTATTGGTTGGACTGCTGACATGGATTTGGTAGCTGGTTTTTTTTGGCAGTCACTTCTTCCAAATTTTGACTCTCTTTTTGCTTTGTTACAGTCTCCAGAGCCCCCACAGTGACTTCTTTTGTTATTGCTCAGACTCTATAATTGTTATGTCAGAGAGTCAGGATGTTAAGTTAGAAACTTAGTCTACCATACTGGAAGCAGAACTCTTTCAGAACATACATTTGTTACGTGAAGATTCATAAAAATGCACATAGTGTTTGTTCAAACTAAACACAAAGGGATTTTAATCAAAATTTCACTCATAACTTTTAATTATGGCTGCAAAATTTTAAGAAGTTACCAGTGTACTAACATGTCTCTAAATCAATCATCTATAAATACACTTTCGATGAACATATACAACTTTTGTGATTCTTTTGTTCTGTTTTTTTCTGATTACATCCATTGAAATGTATTATGTATCCATTAAATATACAAAATACATAAATATTTAATGTCTGTGTATTTAAAATGTATCTTTTCTGTGAAAATATTGACATAAATCAATTTCCTGTAGTTTAACAAGCTCTGTCCCTTGTGGTTCATCACCACCAAATCAATTTGATAAATATTCTCATGTAAATTTCTAGTAATTTATGTTTCTTTTCTCCAGAACAATCAAACTCTGACTAAATTGGTTTATTCTGACTCCCATAAATAGTTTGCACCTACCCAAGATCCCCTGGAGGAAGGTGTGGCTACCCACTCCAGTATTCTTGCCTGGAGAATCCTATGGACAGAGGAGCCTGGCAGACTACAGTCCATAGGGTCGCAAAGAGTTGGAGAAGCCCAAAGCATCTTAGCTAGTACATAAGCATAACTACTTTATAATATTTTGATATAGTATCTAGGTTTTATTGTTTATATTTTGAGCTAAAAAACTTTTTGAACTCCTAAAAGGTATTTTGTAAGTTCCATGAGAACTAGTAAGTTCAGGTGGGAAGTTGGGAACTCGTGCTCATGAACAGACTTCCCCACACATTTAGGCAGGTGGAAATTGCCTATGCTAGTTTGCACAAGGTCAATAGCAACTTGGTGCCTGATAGGAGTGGCAGAATCCAGTTCCCTCTCAATCAAACATCTTAAGAACATTGGCATTATCACTGGTATTCTATGTTCTGAAACGAACATTAAAATTTTGATAAGAATGTAAGAATTTTTATAAAAGCATGAGAACTTTGGCACTATTATTAGTTTCCTTTACCTCACATATTGGCCACCACTTCATACATCTAGTAAAATGAGACTTCAAACAAGTCCCAGGAAAACAGTACTTTCTAACTTCATACCTATGTTCACTTTCATGGGTCAAGTTCACTGGTGAGTTTTCTGTACAGAGAAGAAGGAATATATATATATATATATTATATATACATATATATATATATACCTTTTACAAGCAAGCAATATTTACCCCACTGGGACTGCTTTAGTCAACCATGTGCAACCATAAGAACCATTGACATGAAAATACAATACTTGTACTTGTGACAGAATGTTCATGTGGATTCCTTCCTAAAGAGTAAACCTGTGTACATATGATCAGTGTCATATTCTCAGCTCAGCTCTATTCCACAAAGCCGGCCAACTAGCTGTCCTTTATCCATGTTGCACTGGGACCTCACCAGCGACCCTTTGCTTGGCCATCTTTGCATCCTTTCTTCCTCTTTGACCATCACATCAATCCTACATTTCAGCCCATGTCTGAAAACAGATCCCCTCAAGAAACTTCCCCAGCAAATTCCTCTTGGTCTTTGTTTTAGAAGGTAGATGACTAGGTTGGTGCTGCATTAATTTGTACTTGTTTTTCATTCTACTTGCTAGTTTTTGCTCACTTCCTTGGCTTAAACAAGGTTATTGAGCACATGACTGAGATCACTCCCACAATCTCTCACGTGGGCCTGAAATTTACTTAATACTCCACACTGGTAGATTTGAAAAAACTATAAAATCTTTTTATTATATAGCTAATATTGTTATATTGTGGAAAAATTATAAAATATAGAAAACAGTAAAGTTACCCATAATTTCACCTGCAAGCAACAGTAGCTGTTAGCAGGTTGATGCTCAGTCCCTCAGTCATGTCTGACTCTTTGTGACCCTACAGACTGTAGTCTGCCAGGCTCTTCTGTCCATGAGATTTTCCAGGCGAGACTACTGGAGTGGGTTGCCATTTCTTCCTCCAGTGGATGTTCCCGACCTAGGAGTTGAACCCATGTCTCCCGAGTCTCTGCACGGGCAGGTGGATTCTTTGCCACTGAGCCATCTGGGAAGCATGTTGGTATCTATTCTTCTAGAGATCATTCTATCCAACTACACAGATACAGAGATCGATATGAATGCAAATCTAAACATAGACACAGATATAGTACAAAAATATACAGTTTTGAAGAAATTGACTAGATTATGAATGGTTATACAAATAACCATTGGGGAAAATGCAATTTGGATACTTTATGTTAATATTATGCTTTACCAGTTTCTAGGTTTAATTCCAAAAGACACTCTTCCTTTATCTGGAAGAGTGAAAAGGAATACTGCCAATTCCCTGGATATAAGGACTTTCCTGGATATAGGGATGGTTAAACAGGAACAAAGTTTCCTGTTTGATATTTTAATAGAAATAGTTAACAAAACTATATAGATGCTAATACATAGGAACAAATGTAAATGTCATCTTTGCAGAGCAAAATGCAAAACAACCCTCCAGGTTGCCACAGAAAATTCTGCTTCTATCTACATGGTGAGGTTTCATGGGTCCATGAAATCCAGCTCTGATGCAGTTATTACCAAGTCCTGGGATCACAGGGAATTCACTTTATCTGCCTGAAGAGCAACAACCTGAGTTTTAAAATACAGATGTTATAGAAGAGATCATGGATCAAAGGATATAGCACATTAGCTGTGGTCATTACTCCTTTGCTTTTAGATAAGGAGAAGTGACTGGCTTCTTGGTTTCTATACTTTTTTTCTTCCTTTATAAATAGAAATTACTCTTTAAAAAAATTCTTTTTTTTTTCTTTTTTGGAGTCAGTGTCACTTGAGAAACTTCAGCTTCTGAAGGACTTCTTGGCAAGGACTTTCTGACAAATAAAGATGCACAACCCCCTCCCCACATCCTTATCCTCATGGAAAGCTTTTATATGATCATATGCCATCTCCTGGGTTTTGCAGGACCCGAAAATACAACATAGGGTGAGAACAAGCAGTTTCAGGACTTTAAAAACTCAGATAGTAGGAAGAAAATAATGCAAGCTATTAGAAAAATTGGGGTGAGATAAACCTAAGTGGTATTTGCGCTGTCCTGTCTTCTTGTGCTATAATGTTGCCCCTAAGGGGAAACATCTTCATAGCATAGAGGTACCATACAAACATGAAGGGAACTCATCACTTTTGCTCAAAAGGCAAACACACTCTTTTATAACTTGGCATCCCTTGGACAGGATTTTGTTAAGTGGTATTATAGCATATATATTCAGATACACTTTTAATTTCTATAGCCATTTGGGTAGCACAGAGGAAAGAATGAATTGGTGAGAAATAAAGTATCTCCAGACATGGGCTCTCAAACATGAGAGGCTGAGCATCAGTTTCCTCAATTTAAAATGTCGATAGTAGTTCTCAGTGAGGGGTCATGATATTCCAATTATATCATTGATCTTAAAAGGCTGATAAATCACAAAGCATTATATCATTATAAGGGGATATACTACAGAAGATGAAAATCCCCTTGTCTGTACACTGAGCACGCATGATGTCCTACCATAACAAGCTTTCCTCTCATGACACCTGTACAATCCTACTTTATTGTACCTTCCACATCTTACCACCAATCCAGACTTCTTCTCTGAGCTCCAGAATGTTGATCCGATTGCCTAACTGACCTTGCCCCTGGCATATCTCAAAGACACCCCAAACTCTACAGGTCTGAAGGTAAACTCATGATCTTTCCCCTTCAAACCACTTCCAGCACTCCTTAACTCAGGAAGTGGTGTCACTTTTCATCCAGTGACTCAAGTTAGAAACTCTGAGTTATCACTGACATCTCATTTTACTCATGCTCTGTATCTGATCCATCACCAAGTCCCATTAGTAGTGTTGTCTTAAATATTTCTTGAGTTTGCCTCCTTATTTCCTTATCTTCATCACTGCAACAGCCACCCTCCTGGTTCAACCTAACCTCACTTCTTATCTTCTCACTTCTCTATCTGTAACCCTATTCTTAGCTCAATCCCTCTCACCCATCTTTTACCATACTATTTGTCAGAGTAATTTTTTTCAAAACACAGATCTAATCATGTCACCCTTCTGCTTCAATGGCTTCCATGGCTTCCCATCTCAAGGAAAAAGACAATGAGGACTCCATAGTCAAGCTACTACCCACAGGTCCAACCTTATCTTGCTGGCTCCATACTGTCTGCTCTAGCCATTTCTCTGTTTCTTGAATTTGTTATTTTCCTTTCCGCTACAGACATTTGTGCTTTGGGGGAGGGGGCACACTGCATGGGTGGTCGGGTATTAATTCTCTGACTAGGGGTTGAACCCGAGCCCCAGCAGTGAGAGCTCTGATTTCTAACCACTAAACCTCCAGGGAATTCCCAAACATCTGTGCTTTTTGCAAACTTGACTTAGAATCTCTTCCCTCATTTCTTCGCCTGATTATCGCAGGTGTTATTTCCTTTTCCTTGACATACCTAACTAGGGCAAGTCCCCTCACACATACTCAGGAAGCATCACGCATGCCAACTTCAGAGCTCTTTCACAATTGTGGTCTTATAGGACTAATGTGAAGCTGTTTCTTCCATTGGTCCGTAAGTTCCATGAGGACAGGCAGCATGTCTGTTTGGTTGCTTCTCCAGTGTCTGATCCTATACTAGATGCTGGGTAAATATCTTATTGAATAAATGAATAAATGAGTGAATGAATGATGCTATAGTTACTCATTATTTCTATATTAATTTTCCCTAGGAAAAGTGAGTTTCTAAAAAGGCAAATACACCTTCAGTGTCTAACACTGGCCTAACATAAAACAAATATTGAATGTTAGTTGAAGAAACAAATTAATTCCAGTATTAAAGTATATATATATATAATTGAGAAAAGAGCATCATATGAATCTTAATTTGAATAGCTCCTTTTTACTTCACTAGCAGTGAAACCAGGGACAAATGGTTTGTCCTAGCCTTTCAGAAACTCAGTTTCTTCATTATATATACATCTTACAAATCTGTCATAAAGAAGGAGCTAACCCATGTAGAGACCCTGCACAAAGCCTAATAAACAGTAATCATGCAAATTTTCACCTGTATTCTTTCTCCCTGAGTATGTATCCCACACACCTCGATATATTTGAGAGACTATGGTGTGTCTTGCCCACTTTTTATTTGAGAATTTAATTCTATGACCCTGTGTCTGACAAATACCAGCATCCTTGTAAATTTTTTCAAAGCCCAGTCAGCTAAGCTGCATTCATTAATTCAGTCAGGGTTCATTCTAGGTAGAGGTGCTCTGAATGAAGAGTATAACGTGAGCTCATGAAAGGCTGGTTTTGAAACCAATTTCATGTAAGTGAAAGTGAAAGTCACTCAGTCATGTCCAACTTTTTGTGATCCCATGGACTATACAGTCCATGGAATTCTCCAGGTCAGAATACTGGAGGGGGTAGCCTTTCCCTTCTCCAAGGGATCTTCCCAACCCAGGGATTGAACCCAGGTCTCCCACATTGCAGGCGGATTCTTTACCAGCTGAGCCACAAGGGAAACCCTTGGGTAAGAGGTGTGGACTTTGAGTCCTTTGTTGATACAGCAGCTGTAAAAAGGGTCCAACATGCCATCCGTGGCTGGAATAGAATCATCCTGGACACATGTAGCCCACAAATCCCTTCAGCTATAAATTTTTGCAAATTCACAAGCGCCTTGGTAACCTCAGCCTGCCTGAAATGAAAACATGCTCCAGCAGGGTTTAAAATTAAATTAAAATGATAAATCAAATCTATCATTTGGTTTAGGAATAATCTCTGTGCTGAAACTTAACATGCAATGTTTGAAAGTTTCTTGACATTTTAGGCCTGTGATTTTAAGTTTAAACATAAAAGAAAATTAAGCTTGTGAATAGTATTTAGAAAATTTAAGAGAATTTGGCAATTAGATTTACCAGAACTATTCAGATTCTTGGAAAGCTCCTGTTTGTTAGTATATACATTAAAAGATCCTACTTCCAATACAATCAAACATAGAAAATGTACAAATGAGTTTAAATGTTTAAGATAATTTAATTAACCTAACTTGTATATGGCATCAGTTGTGTAAAGCAGTTTAATTTGTATAATTTGAGCTCTTCAAACATTAATCAAAGAAAAAATGAAAGTGGTTGTTATTACGAAATTTAAAAACAAGATAACAAGATTTGTAAGCTGAACTCAAAGACCTGAGGGGGGGGGAATCCGTTTTAACTTTGCAAATTTAACAAATTGAATATTTTAAAACCAAGTAACTGTAAGTAGTCTGGTCTGTTCCACACTCAGAAATCATTTTAAATATTTACCAAAAACAAAAACAAATACCGTTCTCATTGACTTTAACAACTTGAGACTCTCAATGCAATTGTTGCTGACCCACCATAGCACTTTAGATTTCTTGAGATACATACATATACATATATATATATATGTAAGCCCTTCCTGAATTAGAGACTGGGTATGAATACGTTTTAAGCTATGCTAGCTAAATCAGTCTGTGGCTGGATTAAAGACAGAATCTGAAATTTGTTCTCTGGAAGCTCATTCATTTCTCTACTTCTGGGGTTTCCCTTCATATCTTAGTAAAAATGACAGCCTTGTCACGTAGGGAGAATGGAATTCTTCAAATGTCAGTCAGGTTAAAGAGGTGAGCTGGCTATGGGGCCAACAGATTGGACTGGCTCAAGGCCCAGAGCAACTCCCAGAACTCTGGGGACACAGACTGGGATCCAAAGAGGGGAAGAATTAGTGATAGCATCAATTGCCAAGACAGGGTTTAAGTATGCCATACAATGACATGACATGCTAAGAGTGAAGAGGGGGAGGCTGGACAGAGAAGTGAGGTGTCAAATAGGGAAGGAGAACCCTCCAGACACGTAGGAGAAGCCAGCAGGCCTCCACAGGAGTTTCTGAGAGCAACACTGAAAGGCTGAAGGGCAGGTCAATGGCCAGGTTACTGTAGTGAGCACTGAAGATAATTTCCAGAGAAGAGTAGCTGGTGGAGTCAAAGCTCCCAATGTAATGTTGGACCAGACCTAAGATGGGCTAGAGCTGAAACAGGGAGCAAGGCTGAAGGCAGGCTTGTTTTTCATGTTCCACCAATCATTTTTTTTTTTAAACTTATATCATTGGAACATTTTCTGAAAAAGTAAATCTTAACTGTAAACCAATACATCATAGATAAAAGAATGCTGCATATGTTGAAGAGGATATGGGGGAGGGGTACTGGGCTCTCCTTCATCCATTTGGATGGAAGAGGTCCAGCTAGTCTTCTTTTTATCACTTGGGATGGGAGAGAGGCTCCTGTAACTTTCTTCATTATGAATGAGAAATGGTAGGCACATGCAACCTCTCCTTAAATCCTTGCCCCATTCCTAAGGGCAACTCAGAGAGATCTGAGCTAGCAAACTCTTGCCTCTGATCACTAGCCTTCTGTTTTATCCAAGAAAAATGTAAATATTAAGTGTTGCATTATTATAAAGAGGATCTTGCAATGTTGGCCACACCAGGAGACAAATAAGAAAAAGCTTCCAAGGTAGTTATCAGGCATTATCGTAGATAAAGAAGAAAAGTTATATTGCCTATATTTTCTCTGGCATAAAATTAAGGTGTAGAATTATGCAATATCATCTGTCCTGTAAACAAGTGCAGCCTCAGGCTTTGCACGTAATGGTTACCATTGAGGCAGAATGTTCTGGATGGTTGTGGATCTGAAGCTGTTGCAACAGTGAGCTGGAGTGACAGGAAGTTCCTGTGACGAGGGTAAAGAGCACACAGAGGGCTCATATCTAATCAGCACTAAGTGCTGGGCTGCATATTTGCCACATGGCGTGAACAGCTACAATAAAATACAGGGGAAGGTGTATGGCAAAGGCCACTTGTTCTTTATTAGTGGCAATACCAATTGGTCCAACTTTCACTCAGATAAATTTGGCAATATAATCATCATTTTAAGTGTGCATAATCATTAACATAGCAAGTCTACTTCTAGGAATGCATCTTATAGAAATACTCAGCAGATGCAGACACACATATACAGAGAGAGAGATAAGGATTTTTTGCAGTATGGTGTTTAACAGCAAAAAGAGAAAAAAAGGAAATACTAAAATAACCATTAGTAGAGATCTTACCAAATGTATTATGATCTGCACTTAGCACGGAATACAACACGGTTTTCCAAAGGAGATATTTCTATACGTAGGGGCATGGAGGGATACACACACAGCAAAAGAGAATTTCAGGCAGTCTTCATAGAAAGCTTCCATTTGTGTGTAAAAAGCTCAAAACCATGATCTACATAATCCGTATAGACAGCTGGAGTCACAGTAACTGACATTGCCATAGGAAAAGATAAACACCAAATTTTAACAGTGTTTTCCCCTGGGAAGCAGGTGTACAGGTAAAACTTTAACTTTCTAACTCCTCAGTGGTAATCAAAATACTTTCAAGAAAACAAAAAAGTGGGAGTGAAAAACAAGGGAACGACAGAGTCAGCATTCGCAGCCAGGTTGGGCTGACTCACTGTCCAAATTTCCTGCCCTATGCCGCAAGCCAAGGCTGGCCATGGGCTATGAAGTTACCTGTCAGGCTGCCACTCAGCCTACCAGCACCATGGCCCTCCTCCCATCCGTCACCGCTCCTGCTGCAGGAGGCTGGGGCCAAAATTCTGCTGTTTCCTCTCCTTGGAACAGTGACTGGCCATCTAGAATCCCTGATGGAGAATGGGACTTGCTACTTGAGGCCTGAGACTCTTTCAATCAGCAGTTTCCCTTTCCATTAATCAAAAATAATGACTTCTCCTAGAAACCTAAACCAGAGCAGCTGCTGAGAACAAATCTCTCAAGAGGACAAGCCTGGGGCCTGGCTGACTACCTCAGCCCTTCCCATCACTTAAACCCTCTGTCCTATAGCTGTAGGTACATTGAGGAGGGGCCTGGATTCTTTTCCATCTACTCAAGTGAGTGAAAACCCTCCATGGTGAATACTGGGTGTGGTTCCAGTGAGAAGCTCCCGGGCCTGCTGGTCTTCGGGCCCTGGAACTTAGCTTTCTAAAATTCTGACTTCAGACTTTTCTTGCTCAGCATCCCTGGCTGAAGGTGCCAGCTATGGCAGAAAGGGCTCTGACTTTCCTGTTTGGTGGTCGTTTAGTGGCTAAGTCATGTCCGACTCTTTTGTGACCCTGACCCCATGCTTTTTCACCTCTCTCTCAAGATGAGGTTTTTGTCTTCAGCAGCCAGACCTTCTTAGTGCTGGACACAAGCTACTAACAGATCTGTGCCGTGCTAGGCTCGGACACTCTCTTATCCATGTTGTTGACTTTTTCTTGCTTGATGTTACAGTTCTATTTTTATTCTTTCTTTCTGTTCAGGAAAGATCTTCTTCTAACTTTTCAGACATCCATGGGTTTTTTTTTTGTTTTTTGTTTTTGAAGGATAAACAGGTTAACAGAAACAAGATGCACGGTTCCTATCACCACTCACCACAGTGAGACCTCCATCTCTTCCTACTTCGCCCCTAAGCATCTCCATCATTCCTCTTCTGCAGGATCTGCATCTTCCTCACTATCCACAAGGCTGGCACCACGTCACTATCATCATTCCCCTGCACTCAGCGACTGGCGAGGCAGCACTGCGGCAGGAGCCTCAGCACGATGGGCAGGCTTGGGGAGGGGCCTTCAGAACAATGACCTTTCTGTGCCTGGAGATCTGCTGGGTAAGAATCTCACCACCCTCATCCCTCACCAACCCACCATTATAAAGCATTTATTTTATTTTAAATCTTCGTCTTCAAGATTTTTCAGTAGGATTCTGTAAGGCGTCCCCAGGGACAATGCATCTGAGATTTGAAGTGCAAATTCAATGTTAGAATTTAAGACTCTCTTTCATATTTGAGTTTTATGTTCTTCAAATAATTGTTTGCAATACCAGTCTTAGGAACTATCAGTTTAAAAAACTTCCATCTCCTTTTCTCATAGGAAGGTAATCAAATGGATGGCTTCGTGTTTAGTTACCTGCAGTTCACAAGAGAGAAAACTCTTTGCAGATGACTCCCTAACTCAGAAAGCTAGAAGAATGAGGAAAATCTGGAAGTCTGTCTCCAAAACAGCCCTGACTCACATGGCAGTTGTGGTTACCCATCACCATCACCCTCAGTTCCCCCAAGTCCTAGGAGGGGGTAGGTTGGTACAGTGGCTAAGACCCAGCTTTGCAGGCAGTGGTGGACAAAGCTTCAGCAAATATGTTTGGGGAGATTTCTGAAGACAAGCCTGGCATGCTGCAGTCCACGTCTCAAAGAGTCGGACACAACTGAGCACCTGAACTGAACTGAACTGACTGAAGACAAGCCTCTACCTTGGTGTGATCCTCGATATTTTTTTAATGTTCTGGCTGTGCCCTGCATAAATTTGCACACTGTACCAGGTTCCACTCCAAATTCCATGTCTTAAGTGTTTAAGCTTCTTGAAAGACTCCATTTGGAGGTAACCACTGGTTACAAAAGAAAAGTAAAGAAAGGGTAATACTGCTAGCAACTACACTTACCTTTCTTGGTTTCTAAAGTACTTATCTTCGGATATACTATAAAATGTCTTTATTTACTATGTTTATTGTTTGTCACTTATCTCTTCCTGTGGAATGTAAACTTCGAAAGGGCAGGAATCTTTGTTTTCTCTACTGACAAATCCCACATGCCTGTAAAAGTTCTGACATATAGTAGACTGTCAAAAACTATTTGTTGAATTAAATGGAAGTTGAAACTGGGACGCAATTCAAAGTTCCCTTCTCCGATCTCTGAACCTTCTGATTTTCAAAGCTTTTCTTGACTGTAGGTTAGGCCCATTTGTGCCGCTTGTTGGTATTCTCCTTGGAGGTGGCCCTGCTCCCTCCTGCCAGCTATCATGACACTGATCCATTATTTGTACACAGCTCCTCCTAGGCACGGAGACAGTCTTCCACACCAGGGCCCACAGCCAAGCTCAGGCAATCCAGCTCAGATGTGAAACCCTAGACTTGGCAGCTGGCACCTGGCAGCCAGACATGGTAAGCTATCCCCAGCTTTCTTCAGCCATTTCCAAGCACTCTTGGGTATGCCATGAAACTACTCTGAACTTTCCTGGGCATGAGCTTTTTCACTTGACATGACTTGGAAGGGAATGAGCCAGGCTTGGTGCTCTGCTCACCATCAGCTGCTTTTCATTAGACCAAACATTCAGCCATGTCCCTGTATTTGGCCCAGCCCTGCCTGGAGAAGTGGGCATAAAAGCTGGGCCAGTGGCCAGCAGGGCCAGAAGTAGGCCCCAGATTTGGGATCTCTGCCAGACAGAAGGGAAGAGGACTGCAGATTGTCACTGAGAACACAGAAGGACTGAAGACCAGATGGGTGAGGGGACTTGTCCAGCATCATATGGCAAGATGGTGGCAAACTGGGATTCAGCTCCTAGACCTTCACTGCCCTGCCTCTTGGCTGTTAGGTGTCTTCTTTTACCCTTACCCAAAGCGACAGGACCACCATACTTGCCCTGCATGAGTGTGGCTCAGGCACTGGAGGGTCTTTCAGGCCTTTCTTGTCTACGAGTCGTCACACACCTCAACTGGTTTCTTCCTAGAAGACAACTGACTTCAAAGAGGCTCTCATTCATTCTGTTTTACTCATCTCTTCTCTCCTGAGCACCTAACATAGTTCCTTGCATTTAATAGGTACTCAATAGACAGCCATTGAATGAAGAAATAAGTAGTATATATGTTTCATCTCCTAAGCCCTATAGATGTGGCACCAGGTTTCTTTCATTGACCACTGTAGTTTAAGGGCCAACCTAGTAAGGCAATCCCAGACCAGTCCCCACTTCTGGGAGCAAATCTCCAGGTGTAGGTAATTTGGTATTCTTGAGCAAAAGGAGGCCTGGTTTCTGAGCATCAGGCCATCTGTAATTGATGCTCCAAATGGGAATTTCCAGCAGGGCCAAGTTGGGACCAGGACCAAAGGGGCAGGTATGAGATAGAAGTATTTCTGCCCTGTGTCATCCAGTGTCAGAGCCGGCATGAGCAGGTGCTAAGTCGCTTCAGTCATGTCAGACTCTGCGATCCCTTGGACTGCAGTCCACCAAGCTTCTCTGTCCATGGGCTTCCCTAGGCTAGAATACCAGAGTGGGTTGCCGTGCTCTCCTCCAGGGGATCTTCCCAATCCTGGGATTGAACTGGCATCTCTGACGTCTAACCTGCATTGGCAGGCAGGTTATCAATGTCAGAGCTAGCAGGAACAGTCTAGTCCTTATTAGGTATGCTAATGTGTCAGCAAGAATGCAGGCAGATAACTGAAAGCATTTGAGTTACAAAAATACTTTTTAGGTTAATTTCTTGGGGACAACATTCCTTAATGGAAATAGCACAGGTTTTATGGTCAAATCAATTCAGTTCATATCTCTGCTGCAAAATTTGGACAAGTTACTTAAGCTTGTTTACTCATTTGTAATAAGAAGGAAAACAAATAGCTGGCAGGAATAATGTGAATGTGTAAAGGGGAAAAAAATGTGTCTGTGTGTGTATCTTAACATGGTATCGCAAACACTGAAAGTGCTCAATCGCCAGTATAAGACTAACTTCAGTTCTTTCTTTCATCATCACTCAGTAATTGTTTTTAAGCTTTTTAAGCACTTGTTATGTGCTAAGCAGTTGGTATTTTGTTTAAGTCCTATTTTAAAATATCCCACATTAAGAAATATTCACTTTGAAAAAGTTTCCAGAAGTGGCAGAGGCATTTTATAAAAGTTGCAGGTGAGCAATAATCATAGAAAGGACACCAAAAGACATCTTGGTAATACCAGCTCTCAGCTTGATAACTATTAATGAGCAACAGCTCCCTCTGACTGAGCACCTGGGAAAACACTATCTTCTGATTAGAGAGGATACAGTCTTGAAAAAGCTGTCTCTTAACAGAGGAAAAACTGTGTGGTTTCTTTCTTTTTGCCTCTGATACACAAAAGGGAGATGGTAAGAAAGAGATAATGCCATAGGTCTTCAAGTCAGGTGCATCTACCTTTTTTGTTTTGTTTTTATTATCATGCATCTACCTTTTAAAAATTCACATGCTTCCTGCTTAAAAGTCCACACTTGAGAGTTTCAATGCTTTTTCAACTAATAACAATCATGAGTCAAGAGGATCCTCATTTGATGTGAGTATTGGATGTAGCTCAAATATTAATTAAATCTACAGAGTCTTTATTTCAAATTATTTTTGTCTGTCATCTTTTATTTGCCCCAATGTAGATTAATTAAAATCAGTTCAGAATGATATAATTAATTACATTCAGCTTTAATTATGGTTACTGCTAACACGATATCTGGTGAGAGTTATGGTTGTCACAGCCAGGTGGGGTCCCTACTGGATTTGTGTTAGCTAAAGAAGTGTCAGGAAATTCTGGCTAATGAATTGTGGCCTGTAGGCCATGCTGGATCCCCAAGGTGCTGGTGATCTGAACTGCCTGGAAGGGAAACTAAAATCACTCTGTATATATCTTCGATAGCTTAGGCCAACTTGACAAATGCTGCCTTCTTGATTTTTTTCATCCCAGCCCACATCACCAATTGATGAATATACTCTTTCCTGGTAAGACTAAACTCAGCTCCATAATATTTTTCAAGATAGCCATTACCAATTGGGCTTTCCAGGTGGTGCCAGTGGTAAGGAATATGCCTGCCAACGCAGGAGATGTAAGAGACCCAGGTTCGATACCTGAGTTGGGAAGATCCTCTGGAGGAGAGCCTGGCAATCCACTCCAGTATTCTTGCCCGGAGAATCCCATGGACAGAAGAACCTGCCGAACTACAGTCTGTGGGGTTGCAAAGAGTCAGACACGACTAATGCAACTTAACACACACATCACCAATTCTGTAGTTATCTATTGCTGCCTAGCAAATTCGAACAAACTGAACAGTTTAAAACAAAACACATTATCTCACAGTTTCTGAAGGTCAGGCTTCTGAGCATGGTTTAGCTGGATTCTCTGTTTCAAGATATTTCACAGAGCTGCAATCCAAGTGTCAGCCAGGACTGGGATCTCATCTCATCAAGGGCTGGAGGAGGATTTACTTCTACACTCATGTAGTTGCTGGCAGCATCTAATTCCTGCCAGGATGCTGAGGGCCATCTAGGTGCCAGGCTAAGAGCCTCTGTTTCTGGATAGTTGTTGGCTAGATGCTTATCTCAACTTCTGCCACACGGCCCTTACCCCAGGCAGCTCACAATATGGCAGCTTGCTTCTTCAAAGCCAAATTCAAGTTAAAGAATAATATGGAAGACTTGCATATTCAGCAATATGGTAAGACAAGTTATCCAGTACAGAACATCCAAGATGTAGTATAAAAATACATGAAAAATTCTTTTAAGGTCATGGCTGAGCCTATAAAAAAAAGTGCAAGAGAAATCCTCATACATTTGAATCAAAATAAGAATACACAATTCTAAGAGGCAAAAGAGCACTGAAGCACTTGTCTGTGGCATCTGCTAATGCCCAATGGCCTGAAACTTGGGTTTTAAAGGGCTACACATGTGGGCGGGGATCCTCCCAGCATGGTGGGAGGTTGGATTGGAGCCTACCTTCTCCACCCAGTAAAGCCAAGACGTTGAAAAGACCAGACCCTCAGTAGTAAACTGGCAGGGAGGAATCATTTTTCACAGGGAGATGATAGACATGATTATTTGTTTTGGCCTTGACTACTAGTAGAGAAAAACATATGGGGTGGTGGGTGGGGGCAGTTTTCCCCTGAGAATTCCTAACCACACGAGCATCCCTCACAAAGATTTGGGGCAAGAATTTGCATTTGCACTTCCAAAAATATCTCAGGCTGAAAATTTAGATGAAAATTATCTTCGGATATAGCTATTCCAAGCCTTTGGTAGAAATTGTCCTAATCCTTTCAGGAGGAATGTATTTAAATTCAAGCTTCAAATAATTCCCACAAAGCTTGAATGTGCTCACAGTAATCATAAACAAAACAAAATCATGAAACACAGGGAAACAAGCCAGTGTGAGCTAGAGTTTGCAGAAACAAGCAAACCCAGAAACTACAAATATAGACATGAAAAAGACAGCAGATACAGAAATTGTAAGATATAGAGTGTAAAATGAATACATTTAAAATGTTTAAAGATGGAGAAAATAATTCAAAATGATGCTTAGGAATAAGATTATTATATTTGATTAGGTACAACTGAAAAAATACAGCTGCTAGAAACACAAGAAACATAACTAACATTAGAAACTTGGTGATTTTGAAAGGTTAGACATGGTGAAAGTGAGAATTTACGAATTGCAATATAAAATTGAAAAAAGATTACACAAGAATCAGTCCAGTAAAATCAAGAAATGAAAAATTTAGGAAGAGGTTCAGACAGATGAAGGATAAAGTCAAAAAGTATAATGAGCGTTCCTGAAGAAGACAACAAAGAGAATAAAGAAGAGATGATATTAAAAAAAAAAAAAAAAGGATAAGAACTGCCCAGAAATAACAAATGATATATATCTTAATATTCAAGAAGCCCTGTGAATCCCAAACTAGGTAAATTAAGAGACAAAACACAAAAACTTAGATGTATTGTTCTTAAACTTCAGAACACCCACGTCAAACAGAGGCTCTTGTACCATGATGTATTTTAATCAGTTGAGGAAAAACAGCAGATTACTTATAAAAGAACAATAGTTAGACTGATCTGACATCTGAGCTCTCAAAAACAACAAAGAAGACAGAAAAAAATGGAATAATATATTCAAAGGGCTGAGAAAAATTAACTGTCAACTTAGATTTCTGTTAACAATAATGTCTAATTTGTAACTTACAAGAGACAAAATATACCAGGAAGCTACCTACAAGGTGGAAAGTGTGATAGGAGTTATCACACTCATGTTTTTCTAGAGAAGGGAGAAAATATTGATAACTTGAGACTTTATTGAGTTAGTATGAATATTAAAATTTCTGGGGCAAACACAAAAAATATCAATGGGATATAAACCTTAGTAAAATAAGGCAACAAAGAGAGAGAAAAAAGGAGATACACAGAAAAAGTTGAAAGTAGGAAACATAAAATATTGTCAAAATTAATCCAAACACAGCATTAAATTTACTCAGTGTATATAGACTAACCTCCCTAAGTTTAAATGAAAAAGATGGTCAGACTGGAGTAAAACCTACCTATGCGAAGACACAAAAAACTAAAATACAATAATTTTTAAATTTTTTAAATGAAGAATTATATTCAAGGTAAGTAGTGACAAAATCTGGAGTAGCTACGCTTATAGTAGACAAAACAGATTTCCAGGAAACAAATAATCACTAGAGACAAAGAGGGTCACTGTATATGAATAAATGTTCAATTTGGCAGGAAAATACAATTACATACTTGTATGTTCCTAATCAGATAGCCTCAAAATAAGTAAATCAACTTGGTAGAACTACTGAGAGAAATATTTTAGTTCACCATCATAGCGGAAAATGTCATATTTTCTCAGTAACGTATAGACCAAAAAACTTGGAACATTTAAACAGTGAAAACCTTGACCTAATGAACATAATCAGAACATAGTACTCAACAATTAGACTCTTTCCACATTTTTCCAAACACACATGGAACACAGGCAGAGACAGACAGAAGACTCCCAATAACCATTCTTTCTTCTGAAATTTTTTCCTGGGGATATGGCTATTCCAAATAAGGACCTACACTTCCCAGCTTCCTCTGAAGGTAGCTGTGGCCACCTGACTACATGTTGGCCAATAGGATACAAGCAGAAGCAATATCTGTGCACTGAAGCGAGGGCACAAGTTCTTTCTTCCCTGTCCTCCTTCCACTATCTGAAAGACAGTTGGGATGGTAATGGGCACAAAGAGATAGAAACAAGAATGTTTATAGCAGCCTAATTCATAATAGCCTAAAACTGGTAACACATTAAATATCCATCATCAGAGAAAGGAATAAGTAAATTTGGAAAATCCATAAAATGGAAAGCTATTCTAGAGTAAAAATGAGTGAGCGACAGCTACACTTGTCAACACAGCTTGGGATGAAATAAACAGGACACAGAGGAATATACTTAGTACAATTCCACTTACAGAAAAGTAAAACACTAAATAATACATATGAAAGGATGAATACAAATGTAGTAAAAACAAAAGAAAAGCAAGAGAAGGATAAATTCAAAACTCAGCAGAGGATAAATTTTTCATGGGACAGAGAGAATTAAGTTGGGATAAACAGAGTTACAGATATTATACTAGTAATTTTCATTCTGAGTGATTACACAGGTCAATTTTATTACAAATCTCATAAATCTTATTATATATTTATTAAAATTGTATATACAAATACACACATTATGTGTTCTCTATTGTATATGTAACATACTAAAGAGTAAACTTAGATGATTAGTAGGAAAACTACCAGATTCTACCTAGACATTCGTATCTTTAAAAGCCTGCCACAATTACGACTTATCTACTATTTAATGTTTAACTGACTTAGTAAGTTCTTGAGTGTGGAAATCTGAGCTGTTTGACACCGTTTTAATAACTCAGAGATGAACTTCCTTGGTAGCTCCTGGGTTTCAGCCCACCCTTATCACACTTTGTCTCTGAACCAACAGTTTTCATACTCTACTTTCTGAAATCTTTTTCATTTTTAGTGGACCCCTCCTTCAAATGAGATTTTATGAAAAGCCAATATATAAAACAGATAAAAGCAGAACTGCCCTGACTGGAGAGAGGGGTGCCTAAGACCTTTCTTTCTTGTAAACCTTACTAGTGTCTGGATGTAAACCCTAGGGTTCTGTGGCTCTATGAAATGAGAAGTTAATGAAGGTATTAAGCAGAAGTGACATTATCACATTTGTGCAACATTCTCTTTTTGGAAAGGTGGAAACTAGACCCCAGATGAAATTCAAACCATCAGCAATAAACTTGTGGTCATTAGAGAGGACAAAATTAATTAGATTAATTAGTGGGTACCATCACCTTTTAATAACGATCTACCAGACTCTGCTCTGAATGTAAACACGCACACACACACACACACACACGGACTATCTCACCCCTGCCCCTTATCCCTACAGAGCTCGCTGTGAATGCATTAACTCTCTAACATGGCTCCCTCCAAAGGCAACAACAGCTTTTGCCATGGCACAGGATGAAGCTCATTATCACAGGATAGCTGGTCGAAAAGCAGCAGAGGCAACCTTTTCCTGCTGGGAGAATCGTTCTTACCCACCTGCTTACCAAGTAACTCTGTCAACATGAATCAAAGCTAGGAGGGAGGCACACGCTTGCTTGTAGTACATGTAACAACATACACTTTGCAACAACAAAGGCCTAGGACAAGGTGGGTAACTTGGTCTCTCCTCAGCAGGCCTTCTGGGCCTCAGAACCTGCAGAGACCTCAGACCTTGATTCCTGCACATGTAAAACCAGTCATCTCAGCAGCTGCTGCTCCTAACAGGAATTCCCTCTGGGCAACGTTCTTGCTTTTGTTCAGGTCAGTGTGTCTTTTTCAGTTCTAAAGCTGGAGTCAAGAATCAGGCTTACACATCTTGCCTAGAAAAATCTCCCACAAATGCTTTTATCTTCAGTTCAGTTCAGTCACTCAGTCGTGTCCGACTCTTTGTGACCCCATGAACCGCAGCACGCCAGGCCTCCCTGTCCATCACTAACTCCCTGAGTCCACCCATACCCATGTCCATTGAGTCGGTGATGCCATCCAGCCATCTCATCCTCTGTCGTGCCCTTCTCCTCCTGCCCTCAATCTTTCCCAGCATCAGGGTCTTTTCCAATGAGTCAGCTCTTCGCATCAGGTGGCCAAAGTATTGGAGTTTCAGCGTCAACATCAGTCCTTTCAATGAACACCCAGATGAATATATATGAACACTTTAGAGATGAATATATATGAACTGACATTTATAATTTATTTTTTTAAAAGAAAACGCTTTTAGTTTCTCTTTTAAAAATGAGTACATTGTTTTTGTTTTGTTTTGTTTTGCCTGTCTTGTGGCCGCACCATGCAGAACATGGGATCTCAGTTTCCCTATCAGGGATCAAAGCTGCGCCTCCTGCATCGGGAGCTTAACCAGAGGACCACCAAGAAAGTCCCTGATGTATGGTGTTAGGAAGTGTTCTAGTTTCATTCTTTTACAAGTGGTTGACCAGTTTTCCCAGCACCACTTGTTAAAGAGACTGTCTTTTCTCCATTGTATACTCTTGCCTCCTTTGTCGTTCTATTGAGATGGATGAAACTGGAGCCCATTATACAGAGTGAAGTGAGCCAGAAAGAAAAGCACCAATACAGTATACTAATGCATGTATATGGAATTTGAAAGATGGTAATGGTAACCCTATATGTGAGACAGAATAAGAGACACAGATGCATAGAACAGTCCTGTGGACTCTGAGGGAGAAGGTGAGGGTTGGACGTTCTGGGACAATAACATTGAAACATGTATATTGTCATATGTGAAGCAGAACACCATTCCATGTTCTATGCATGGGATGGATGCTCAGGGATGGAGCGTTGGGATGACACAGAGGGATGGGAGGGGGAGGGAGGTGGGAGGAGGGTTTGGGAGGGGGAGCACATGTGAATCCATGGCTGATTCATGTCGATGTATGGCAAAAACTACTACAATATTGTAAAGTAATTAGCCCCCAACTAAAATAAAAAAAAAAAAAAAAAAAAAAAAGAAAGTCCCTGATGCGTACATCTTAAATGTAGGCAGTATAGTGAGTCTAGTACCTAAAATATCTCCTTTAAAATGCCAGCATTCATTTGGGCCTTTCTTCCAAGACCTTTCTCCAGGTCAGCCAAAGGCACAGACCGTCTTTAGCTAGAATTTTGGGTTTTAATCTTCAGCTACATGGTTTGTTGATCCAGAATGCCTTTGAAAATATGAGGAAAACTACAACCCTCTCCCAGAAAAATGCACAGAACTTTGCACACAATTTTGCAGGGTTCTTGGATCCCTAGAGCTATGCATGAAAACCCTTCTCTAGACTGAGAGGCCCTTACTTTCTCCAATTATAAAAAGATTTCTTGGCCAAGAAAGAATGGAGCTTGGCATTACCCACTACTATCAAGTCAGAATCTATAGGTCTGTTCAATAAGCTGGTTAGATTAGCAGTCTTGTTGCTCCAGCTACATTCATTGGGATTTTTGGTTCCAACAGAAGATAGGTTAGAAAGCAATAAGGCATATTTGCTGCTTTTTCTCTCTTCTCCCCCTGGGTTTCCTTCACTCCTGGGTCCATCACCCACCTTCAATCCTCTGGCTGGTGTCTTAATCATATACACTCCTCTGGGTCCTCTCTGGTCATCAGTTTACCAAGTTGCCATCTCCTCCAGGGAAACTTTGCCAACCCTTCTGTGTGTCCTTTGTCACCCTGACCTTTCTTCCCCCTCTCAAGGCACAAATCAGTTTTCAATTGTTTGCTCATAGGTTGGTCCCCCACGAAACAGTGAGATCCCCAGGGCTAGTTCAGTTTTCCATCATCAGTGCCTACCGCAGAAGTGAGGACCTGAAAAAAAAAAAGCAAATCACTCACTCAGTTCTGGGTGTGCCTGGCATGCTGCACTCACCATTTCTCCTTATAACTTCATGGCTAAGAGCCTAGAGAGCACAGTTCTCAGTTGTAGTTGCACATCAGGATCCCTACAGAGCTTTAAAAATTACTGATACCTGGGTCACACCCCCAGAGATTCTGATTTAATTGTTTTAAGGTAGAGTCTAGGCACTGGGAGTTTTAAAATCTCTCCAGGTGATTCTAATGTTAAACCATGGCTGCGGTCTGCCACTTTAGGTTTGGACATGGGTTGAAGTTTAGCTCTGGCACTAAAGCAGCTTTGAACATTCTGGTAAATCCCCTAATCTCTCTGAACCTCAGATTCTTCTTCCTTTTGAAAGTATGGGGATTAAATAAGATAATGACTACTAAGTGCTCAGCCTGATACCCACTAAGCTAGGCACACAGCAAGTGCCAGCAGATGTCTTCATGGTATCACTGACTTTGTCCTCCCAAAGGGGAACTCTGGTAAGATGTTGGAAGTGGTGGTGGGAGCACAGAGCGTTAATTCCTACAAGACTGGCCAGAATGATTAATGATGGCTCTTGGTTGTTCAAGCATTCTGGAACCTATAGTAATCAACACACCCTGGTTAATGAGGTAACAGTAGTGATTGCAAATTAGTCAGAGATATATTGCCGCTGTTTGTCAGTGAGGCCTTAAAACTATTCAAGTTTATGAACTTAATAAAGTAAGGTTTTATTTTTCCAGTCCTCGACTTCACTGAGTCTGACCAACATCAGCCGTCACTCAAACCAGTTCAAACATCCTCTAGATGACGAGTAACTTTAGCAGAGGGGCGCCACGGCAGAGAGCATAAGAATCACCTGAGGGCATGTTTAAGTACAGAACCCCTGGCTTCAGCCCCAAGGGTCACTGGAGCTTGGGGGGGGCTTTAGCCCACGCTCTATAATCCCCACAAGCACCATAAACCACCCCAAATTTCATAGAACAGTATATGTATATATGACGTGGGAAACTAAAATTTCCTTATTTTGTAAAGTGAATTTTTTAAAAAGCATTGCTCTTTGTAAAAACTGACTTTGATATAATTTATATACAATAAAATGCACCCATTGTAAGTGAAAGTTTTGATAAATTTTGGTGATTTTATACACCTGTGTAACCACAACTACAATCACTGCCAAACATGAACATTTCCATCAACCCCAAAATTCCCTTCTATGGTCTCTCTTGGTCAGTCCTTACCCCACACCCCCAGACCTGGGCAACAATGGATCTTCTCTCTGTCATGATAGACTAGAATTTATTTCTGGAGTTTTTTTTTACAAATATAATCAAGGAGTGTGAATTCTTCGTGTCTGACTTTTCCTGCTCATCACAGTGTCTGTGAAATTTATCCTTGTGGTTGCACATATCACTAGTTTATTCCTTTTTATTGCTGAGTCAATGTCCATTGTAAAGATGTACCACAATTTGTTTATTTACCTGTTGATAAACATTTAGTTTTCAGTTTGGGCTTTTATTCAGTTTCACACATTCTAAGTCAAACAGTACATTTACTACTTTAAATGTAGTTTCAAGACAAGACTCAGCCACTTCAACAAACACTGCTAATGGAAGTCTCTCCTGCATGAAAGTTCTAGAGTTGCCTTAGGAATTCTGATGAGGCTTAAAGTAGAGCTCAGGAACCTGCATCCTTAGTAATTATGGCTGGTTGTGCTGACACCATGAGTCCCCCAACTACATAATAAAGATACTGTCCCAAAGTTTAGGGCACTGGATAACCCCAGGTACAACATACCTCTGGTCACAAGGATTTTATCTTTCTTCTGTGAACAAGTCCACAGGGCTCGCCAGCCTTCTGTATCCAATGGCCAAATTAAAGACAAGGGGAAGCCAAGGCACTGCTTCCCAAATTGTGAATCCTCTCAAGTCAAACAAGCTCACTGCTTGGAAAGATCCTCAGGGAGTTAGAAGCAGCCGTGAAGGCCTCTCTCACAGCCTCCATCCTTACTCATTTCAAAACCCAATTTTTCATCTCATTAAGGAGTCAGGCATGAGGTAAAGTTGATGCCACTGATGTCTGAAGCAAGAACCTGTGATTATGACCTGAAGAAAGATACCACCAAATGGAAGGTCATGAAAGAACTCCACAGATTGGCCTTAGCATGAACCACAAATAACCATCAGTTAGATTCATCACACCTGTAACCTGCCCTAACCAATCAAGGTCATTTTAATCATTGCTACAGAAGACTTACAGGTCCTCCAGCACGTAGACCAAACAATAAGATGTTTGCCGGAGCCATTTTCCAGGAACTTGGAGTCAGCTGTGTCTAATTTGAGCCGAGCTGGTTAAGACGGGATAAGACCTCTGACCCTCCAACTGGGCATGCGCGTGTACCCTGTGACCTTTTGACGTCAGAGGGCTGAAAACTCCACCCTCAGATCATGTTGCATTCCTCCACGTTTAAACTGCAGAGGCCTGTAGTTAGTTATACCTGCACAGAACGATGATTACTGCACATTTTTCCAATCACATTTCCCCACACCATCATGCTTCAGATGGCCCAGCTGCTTTATCCGTAAAAACCCCATGCCCATTGCCTTTGGGGAAGCTGAACTGAGTTTCGTCTCCTCTCTTGGCTGCGTTGTTACTAAACACTCTTTTCTGTTAAACCTCTGGGGTCTCAGTATCTTGGCTTGCTGTGCATAGGGCAAAACAAACTTGGTTGGGTAATAAGTATGGTTAAGACAGAGCACAGATGGCAAAAGTTATATCTAAAGAAAATGGGGCTTGGTGCTAGCAAGGCTGGTCTGCTTGGCAAGGATTCTTGAACAAAGATCATTTAACAAAGGATAAGTGGGGAGTGTCAAAGAAGGTGAACAGATAAAATGCATCCCTAAGTTTCCACATCCATAGAATTAAGGAGCCACAGCTTTTGTTTTCCTTCCTTTTTTCCTCCCCTCCCCACCACCTTTCCTTTTTTTTTTTGCCAAATGTCTTGACCCTTACCTAGCATTCTGCACCACAGGAGTGTGTCAGAAATCAAAACAATAAAATATTATGCCAAGGGGGAGATGGTAGGAGAGGGATGGATTGGGAGTTTGGGATTAGGAGATGCAAGCTGGTATATATAAAGTGGATAAACAACAAGGTCCTACTTTACAGCACAGGGAACTATATTCAATATTCTGTGATAAACAGTAATGGAAAAGAATATGAAAAAAAGTGTATATATACATATATGTAACTGAGTCATATTGCTGTACAACAGTAATTAAAACATTGTAATTCAACTATACTTTAATAAAAATTTTTTCTAAAAAAAATGTCAACCTAGTCATGTATGAAAGCTTGCCAGCTAATCTTGGTGTGTTAATATAAGTGTTTTCAGTGTTTACAACAGTTTGGAAGGTTTTTTTTTATTCATTCATTTAACAAATATTTAATTATCCAGTAAGTGCTAGGCACTGTCCTGGATACTGAGGATGCCAAAATTAGAGTTTACAGTCCAGTGGGAGAAACAGACATTGAAGCAGACAAATTTCAGGTTGCTGCTGTAGGGCAGAGAGACAGAGCACAGAGTGGGAGGAGGAGGCTGCAGGAGTTGGGAGATACTGATGTTTATTTAAAAATCTGCTGTGCCACCAGTGACTTCAGTTCATGCAAGATCATAGCAGATTTAATGAAGTAGAGGGAAGAAGCATTGAGGCAGGGGTGGTGAGTAAAGGTTTCATAATTTATCACTCCACACACACACTGGAACCCTGGTTTTCACCAAAATAAAACCTGTTGTTATTAGCTCTTCTCACTTGAAAGTCAAAATTGTCCTCTTTCTTCAGGACACTGTCAAGTAAATCTGTTGATGTGTGAAGCTGAGGGATTAGAGATGAAATTACTCATGGAAAAAATGAGTATTTCAAGGAAAATAACATGTGCTCTCTGAGAATCTCTTGAAGTTTGGCCAGAAGTTCATACCAACCCTCAGTGCTGGCCAAATGCCTGATTTCTGACAAGTTTAAACATGTCATTGACATTTCCCCCATGGTTGCCATAGAAACTCTCCAATGGGGATGGATGACCAAAAACAGTTTAAAAGCGGGGGGTAAACAATCGAAAGGAATATATGTTGCAGTTGCCCTGGGTTCTTTAGTGCCCTCCTTTTCCTTGTTTTTCATATTCATCAATGGCCTGCTAGGCCTTCCACCCCCATCTGCATATTCAGTCTTTACCCTTCCCTTCAGCTCTAGAACCACATATCTATCTGCCATAGCCAAACTTAGCATCTATCCCCTCCAGACCTGTGAGTGGGAAAGAACATGTATAATAGGAATATATGGAAAAGTCTACAGTCTAATGCAAATAGAAATGGGGGTTCTGATCTCCTTCCCAGATTTTTTTTTTAAGATCTAATGCTAATGCTAATGCTAAGTCACTTTAGTCGTGTCCGACTCTGTGCGACCCCATAGATGGCAACCCACCAGGCTCCCCCATCCCTGGGAGTCTCCAGGCAAGAATACTGGAGTGGGTTGCCATTTCCTTCTCCAATGCATGAAAGTGAAAAGTGAAAGTGAAATCGCTCAGCCGTGGCCAACTCTTAGCGACCCCATGGACTGCAGCCTACCCGGCTCCTCCATCCATGGGATTTTCCAGGCAAGAGTACTGGAGTGGGGTGCCATTGCCTTCTCTGTAAGATCTAATAGCAAGTAAAAAAAAAAAAAAAAGGTTTAGTCTGACTTTCAGTTCAGAGACTTTCAGTCTTTCTTTTTCTCCTTTAAAAGTCCCAAAAGCAAGAAGGCAGAAAAACAGAGCCTCAAGAAATCCAAATGGGATGTGGCAGAAACTGTTACATGCCTTCAATATAGCCACTCTTGTTCCTTAGTAGCAGAACCTTGATTTTATTTGGTCCAGCAGTGCACACAGCTGAAAGACATTTCCCAACCTGCTTTGCAGTTAGCTGCAGCCACATGACTAAGTTCTAGTCCGTAAGACATATTTGGCAATATCTAATAGGACTTCCAAGAATGCTGTTTAAAGGGATTTAAAGTTACCTGGAAGGAAATGGCAACCCACTCCAGTATTATTGCCTGGAAAATTCTATGGACAGAGGAGTCTGGCGGGCTACAGTCCAAGGGGTTGCAAAGAGTCGAAGACGACTGAGCACAGTTACCTGAGAAGGCTGGGAAAAGAGCTCTTTGACCTTCCTCTCCTTCCTGCTGCCAGGGACACAGACATGATGACTACAGGTTCAGCAGCCTTTTTCTGCTAAGACAACCTTGGTGATAAAAATTATGTGCTGATGAGGGAAGAGCAAGTCTCTTTAACCACCTCATGGAGCTGCCATATGAACACTGGACTGCTTTCTTCCAGACTTCTTTTAAGTGAGATAATCTAAGCCACTATGTACTTAAGCTACTATATTTAGGTCTCTGTTATGACAAAACCTAATCCTTGCCAATACATTAAATAATTAGGAGTTAGCTGTAATATTGAATGATCAGGAGTTAACTGTAATATTAATATCAGCAGTTAAAGCTTGAGAGAGACCTACAGTTTCCGGTGAGTGTACTAATTGACTAAACCTCCACTCTTCCCATTCCCAACATTATTCTGGCCTTGATGAATGCAAGGCAGTGGCATCAGCAGATGTCAGATGAATGTTGGGTTGAAGTTTGATTGCATGACCTGAAGTTCAAATACCCGAACAGCTGATGTGCTTCATCTTGTTTAATTGCTTTGCTCCAGGCCTAAATTCAGCACTAGGATCCTCAGGCTCCACAACCTGGACTAGACAGACTCAGATTCAAGCTACACAACCCACATTAGCATCAAGCAAACAACCCTCACAGTTAACAACCTGGCTCCAGTTTGCCTTCTTAGGAAGCTGGTGACAAATCAACTCAGAGCCAGGATCAAGCTTGGAAGAGGGGAGAAGCCTCATTTAGTGAGGAAAACAAGTTCCTCTCTGTCCCTCCCAACCTATCAAGATGTCCATGCACATCTCCCCCAAACCCCAGAACAAGAATCATCCCTATCACCAGGATGACAGGCAGACGAGGCCAGAGGTTGCATCTCTACTAGTGGCACGATCCCCCACCTCCACCCAGCCTTGATTTCCACTGGGTCAAGCAGGGCTCAGGGCAGTCACTTCCTCAATCGGAGACTCAGCCCTCTCTCCTGGAATCAGCCCTCCCAGCTACCTCTAACTTTGGCCCTCCTCCAGGGAGACTGAGAGCGCTTGTCCAAGGGTGCAGACAGGACAAGCCTTCTCCACCAGGTCAGTGGAGAGAGGCCTGATCTTCCCCATTTGTTTCTTTTGGCTCCTTGACCTTAGCAGGTCCCATAGCAAGGACCATATTTAGAACTCTGGGGGAGCTCTGCTGGGCGAGAGTGGGATTCCAAGTAGTCACTGGGCATCCTTTTCACACCACAACCTTGCACTCTATCATTTCTTAATTAAAAACAGGGGCTTTTGAATCTGAAAGGAATTAGCTGGATTTTTAACACTTATTCAAAAGCAACCTCACTCAGCATGGCACACTGGAAGGAGCCCTGTTATGGGCCACCAGAGGCTTGGGTTCAAGTGCACCTATTCTACTAATTTGCAATGGGATCATGGGCAAGCCCAGTTTCAATTTTTTTTTTCTTTTTCTTTTTTTGGTGCCTTATACATACCAGGTATTTGTCAAGGTGCTGAGAACTCAGGAACAAACAAAACAAACTTTTTAAAAAATCCTGCCTTTATGGGTTTTATGGTTTGATGCAGCAGGTTAGAGGTGTGGAAAGAGACCTGAAACAGAGAATGATGTGTACACATACATGTTTACAGACTTTGATAAATATTATGAAAGGAAAGCACATGGTTCTCAGAGGGGGAACCATCTAGTTTAGCTTGAGGGAGATAACATTTCAGGTAAAGCCTGAAGAATGGGCATGAGTTTGCCAGGCAAAGAATGGAAGAAGGCATTTTAAAAAATAGGAACTAGACAGGCAATGGATCTGTGAAGTCCCATTTCTCTTCCACAGCTCCAAAATAATAATAATTATTATCATAATAGTTAAGTGATCTGTATATGTATGTATATAATGTATATATTTTAATAATAATTATAATAGTCAAGTGACCTGCAAGAGCCTGTTGACCAAAACCAAATGAGATGTGACAATCAGGAGACACTGATGGAGCAGAGGCCAGCCATCAAAAACCAAACAAGAGGATGTGAACCCAGCAGACACCAGCCAAGGGCCAAACCAGCACCCCAGCCCTCCATCACATCCCCGGTCCCTGACATGGTGTAAGGCCAGGGTACTTAGGTCCCCATGAGGGGGAAAAGGATGTGTGGAGGTAGTTATCCTGAATTCACTGGGATGAAATCTGAAAATTCTGAAAAATACTACAGTGGCCAAGTCTATTTGGAAAGACTGAAGTGCAAGTTTTCTGCTTAGGACTTGAGGTGGGGATTGTTTTTGCCGTGAGAGATTATGTTTTGGGGGGCACTTTTTGGCACATCTGATTGTAATCTGTGAGGTGCTTCTGCGTGAGTATGTGCATTGTACAAAAGGAGAGGGTGATGGGGTGAGTCAGCTCTTGGTTGTTATGGAGTGTGGGCTGGGAGCAGGCAGAATGCATCAACAGTCCCTTGGCAGCCTGGTGTAGCCTGCCCCAGCCCATATCCAGCTCCAGCTTGAATGCAGCCTCCTTCACCCGTGCTCCCTCCGCTTACTCGGCCTGAGATTTCCCAGAGCCCTCCAAGAGAGTATGCTCCTTAACAAGTGGGTTTACCCTGGTCCTGGGCACATTTTCCAGAGCTTTCTTACTTCTTCCTGCTCTCCAGGACATGTACTCTGAGGCCTGAGCTTGGGGGTCGCCTCCCAGCTGCCCCCTCTGCCCTGGTGGGCACCTGTGACCCCAAGTCTGCTCTCTTAGGCCAAATGGCCTCTACTCCTACTTCCACCTGCGGGAAGGGGCTGGCAGTCCTGAAGGGTGGAGACCCCCGAGCCGGAAAGTAAACAGCTCTGAGTAAAGATGAGCAGAGTGAGGAACAGGCTGTGCAAAACCTAGAGGACACTGGCCCTGGTTCCAGAAGGACAACCAACCCCCCAGGACAGCCAAGAGACTACCTCCAGCCACAAGGCGCCCCCTGCAGAACTCACCCTGCAGGAAACCACAAAGGCCTGGCTCACTCACAAACAGTACGAGGCCTTCCTCAGGGAGGGAATTCTATCCAGTCTACCATTTATGCGTTTGGCAGACAGGGAGCTTGTAGACAGGACAGCAGAACTGCACCAAGAGCTGACAGTAGTCTGTAAACTCAACTACATCCCCTGGGGTGAGAGGAGGGGTCCCCTGTGCCTTAGAACACAGCCCAGGGGAAAAGCACTGGCCTTGCCTCCAGCTCCCACTGTCTCATGTGGAACAAACGACTTCACGTGTCCCAGATCAGGGAGAATATGTACTTCAGGGATGTTTGGCAGGTTAGTGATATTATATGTGATATTGTTAGTGGGTCCTAACAAGACCCACTTGTTCAGGAGCATACTCTCTTGGAAGGTGCTGGGAAATTTCTAAAAAACAATATCTGGTTGGGCGTTTTTGTGGGGATTTTTTTTGTATTTCAGCCACCTTCTGTTCTGACACTGCATTTATTGCAACTTGTAATTTTATTATTTTGTGTTTTGACCTCATTCTTTCTATTGTTTTTGCTTCATTCTTTCTATTGTTTTTGCTGTTTATATCCCTCACCAGATTATAAAATCCATGAGAATGCAGAGCAAGGCTGTCTTGCCTACCTGTGTCCCCAGACCCTAGCATGTAGTAAGTACTCAATAAGAATACTTTCAATAACATTTTAATTCAATAAAAATTAGATTCTGTTCTTCTGTTGATCCCAGGGGTAAGTCCAGCATTCCTGAGCTAGAACCACAGCTGGATGGCTTTCCTGGGATACACACTGCAGCATTTACACACAAAATTACTGAGAAAAGAGCTTGAAACCAGCAAGCACGGGCAATCACCAGACAAGGTTTTGGTGTTTATCTGATGAAAGATGACTAAGTTGCACACCTAAGAGCCACTTAGAATGAAGCAATCAACCAGCTCACTCCTGGAGGACAGCAGAGAAGGAGGTGCTTTCCCCCACCTCCTTGGAACATCAGCAGGACCCTCTGGTCCTGGAGGCAGGCTGCTGGGAGAGCAAGTTTCCAGTAATTGCAATGCTGTTTCTTCAAGAGAGGGAGGGAAAAAGCATTTCAGTAATAAGCAAAGGAGAGGGAAAATCAATAAGGATGTGTGTAATGAATTTTTGTTTCCTGAAATAGCCTGGCAGGAGCCTTGCCAGGAAGACTTAGGACTAATCAGTGACAAGATGAGAGACACAAATCTAAGAACATTATTCAGCTCTGCAGGCTCCCCTGGTAGAAGAACGTCAGTGTAAGGAATTACAGAGAGCCCAGTCTTTGTCCAAAAAGACAGTCTTTAAGAGAAGTTGGAGGAAGGTAACAATAGTAGCTACTGGGAAGGAAAACTGTGCTTCTCTTGCCACTTAGAATGAGAGAAGTGTGATCAAGTTGGACAACCTATAATGGTTTTTTAACCAAGTCAAATAATCACACTTCATCAATATTACACGCATTCCACTGCTGGGCTATAACATAACGGTTATGAGTAGATTTCAACTCTGCCATTTACTACTCGTTGACTGTGTAATCTTAGGTAGATTACTTAATATCTCTGAACCTCTGTTGTGTCTATATCCCCCTATAAAACAGGAGGATGATAGCCCCCATGTTGTAAAGCTTTGGGAAGATTAAATGAGACTAAACATCAATCATACAGCTCAGTGCCTGCCACAAGGTAAACATGCAGTTAAAGGTAGTTATTACTGTTAACACTGTTAACTAAGCCCACTCTGCTGAGACCTTGTTAAGATCACTGGGTCTTTTGCTAGACTATCTGTTCACCCTTTACAGGGCTTTTCATCCAATGTTTTCATCCTAGAACACCATGGACCTGGCAGAACCAATAAACACTGGCCCAACAAAACTGTTGAACTCAAAGCTAGAAATTAGGACAAGGAGTTTCTCACTTTAATTTTCTTCCCTGTATATCTTTCATCTCAGTTTATGTGTATGTGATTCACCTGAATTCCCTTACAGAGATTTTAAACATCTAACAACTCACTCACCTATGACAGAACAATTAGCGACGTATTAGCACTTCTTAAAAACCACTCTGAAGTAGTTTCACTTCTTGCCATTATTATTTGCAACATAGTGAAGTGGTTCTGAACAGTACTAATGTCATTTTGTTAATTCCTGTAACTAAAATTTTCAAATCGATTTTATTTGAGGCATAATTTACATGTAATAAATAGACACATTCTAATGTACGGTGTAGTGAGTTTTGATAAATGTCTACACTCAGGTAAGTACCAGCTAAATCATAAGGTAGAAATTTTCCAAATAGCCTCACTTGTGGTCTTTCCTCATCAATTCCTACCTCCACTTTCAACCCCAGACAACTACTGTTACATCTATTGTGGATTAGACTTGTCTTTTCCAGAGTTTTATTTAAATGGAAACATATCTTATGTTGTCATTTATGTCTGGCTTCTTTTGATCAGCCTGTTTTTTATATTCATTCATTTTGTTGCATGTATCAGTGGTAAATTCCTTTCTATAGTTAGGCAGTATTCCATTATAAAACACATTTGTAAAAAATTCATTAACCTATTGATGAACATTCTAGGTTGTTTCCAGTTTTGGGGGCTTTTTTACTATTACAAATAAAACTGCTATGAATATTCACATACAAGTCTTTTGATGTGTTTTCATCTCTTTTAGATTAATATCTAGGAGTGATATTCCAGAGTCAGATGATACATGTATGTTCAACTTTCTAAGACATTGCTGAACTCTTTTTCAAAGTGATTGTGCCATGTTACATTCTCACCAGCAGGAAGTGTTCCTGTGGCTCCATACATTCTCCAAAACTTGGAGTTGTAAATACATCTTAAATGAGTTATTCTATTTTACTTGCACCTTCCTCGAATTTCTTCTTCTCTCCCCATCTCCCTCCAATTTCTAGAACCTCTACCCTTCCATCAGTGTCTCTGGAGAGCACAGTAAGGTTAAAATGTTTTTTTTTATTAAATTCCAAAATTTGTTTTAAATATATTAATATTTTTAAACTACTCATATGGAAACAATCTAAGTGTTCATCCAGTAATGAATTAAAAAAGAGGATGTGAAACACACACCTGTGTGTGTATAGACATGTTGTCATGTCGTGATGGTGGCTCAGTGGTAAAGAATCTGCCTGCCAATGCGGGAGACACAGGAGACGCAGGTTCAATCCCTGAGTCGGGAAGATCCCCTGGAGTAGGAAATGGCAACCCACTCCAATATGCTTGCCTGTAAAATTCCATGGAGAGAGGAGTCTGGTGGGCTACAGTGCATAGGGTGGCAAAGAGTCAGACATAACTTATCGACTAAACAGCAGCAACATATATATATACCTAAACATATGTATAGGAAAATGTTATTCAGCTGTAAGAAAGAAAGAAATCCTTCCATTTGCAATAACATGGGATGGACCTTGAGGGCCTTATGCTAAATGAGATAAGCCAGACAGAAAAAGACAAATACTGTAGAATCTCACTTACATGTGGAATCTGAGGAGAAAAAAAAAGCCCAACTCAATAAAAGAAAGGGTAGACTAGTGGTTAGCAGGGCCTGGGGGCTGGGGGTATAGGGAAGACATTGGTCAAAGGAGTACAAGCTTACAGTTAGAAGATGAATAAGTTCTGGAGATCTAAGGCACAGCATAGTGATTATAGTCAACAATTCTGTATTATATAATTCAAAGTTGCTAAGAAATGAGATCTTAAATGTTCTCACCACAAAAAAATGATAATTACGTGATGTGATAGAGATGCTAGCTAATGCTACAGTGGTAATCATACTGCAATATATAAGTGTATCAAATCTACACATTGTACTTATACTTATACAATGTTGTATGTCAATTATATCTCAACTAAATAAAATAAAATGCTCAAAAGATGTCAGTAGCTCATCTACCAGAGACAATTCTTCTACATCAGGATCCCTCTTGTTTATGTCCCTATAACCCACACAAGCACATATACACACTTAAAATCTTCTTGTCTTTGGGCAAATGTAGCTCTAGGATAATTTAATTACAGCAGACAAAGGAAACAAGAAAAAAACACAGCTTCCTTTCGACACTAAACTATTAGCTTCCAGGACCTTCTTTTCAATAACTACTCAGAAAATGGAATTGTTTGGCTCACCTTCTGCAGTGTCCTTCCCTCTAGGCTTGTTTTCAGTCACTCTTGAGCGAGGTTTGGCCTCCATATCATATGCCAGTCACTAAATTCATAGTAGCCAATCACTGCACCTGTAAACAGATTCGGTGTTTTTCATAAAATTTATATTGAGTAGGCTGTGTTTCAATCAATGCTATCAATTCTTGTCTTAGAAAATAGAATCTCAATCTGTAGCAAATAAAGAACACACACAAGTATTTCATTATGAAAATTTTGACTTAGGAGAATAAAAATCTCATGTACTTTAAATTTCTAAGATTCCAACATAACCATGTTCTTTCTAGGATTAAAAGAATAATAGTAACAAACAACAAATCTTTGTGATGGAAATGCCAAAGTCTTCTTCAAAGATGTGTAAATGATTTCTCAAGGCAAGTAATGAGGTCTATCAGGCTCTGAGGTTCAGATGTTTGGATGGTCAGATTATATTCCTTGAGTACCCTACAGTTATTTTCCAAATCCAAAGTATAGAAAAATGCAAACCTTTTTTTTTAACCAAATACTTTCCAGTTGTAAAACCAAGCAATTTAAGGAAGATGTTTATGCCACTACTCCTTTCTACTTAAGTCATTAAATGTGTGTCCCATAAACTCTTTGAGACATTTAAAACCATTCGTAAGGGCTTTTCTGAGCCCTTTCTCTTAGAAACAGAGCATTTTTATTTTAAGAGTAAGCTAACATGAGCATCAGAAGTTTGGAGTTTAGGTGAAAATGCTGAACCCAGGAAGTTGGGTAAGTTATTAACTTGGCAAGTGGCATCCTCTGCCAGCCCCAGTGGTCAGCGCTGCTTCCAGCAGTAGAAATGTAATGGTCAAACACTGCAGGAGCAGCACGCGGCCAGTCACTGCGACAGACAGGTGATCAATAATGCTGTCAGCCTCTTCTTCAGGTTTGGAACGATAGAAGCCCAGGGGCTCCTCAACACTCCAGTAAATGAACAAAAACAAATGCCTCCACCATAGAAACAAAGTGCTACAAACCCAAGATAAAAATTCTCATAAATGTGAAAGGTTTTTTGCATTCTTATATACTGTTATAATTTTTGCAAACAGTAATATTGTTTCACAACCATATTACTATTTCATAACTATGTGAAGGATGTGATGTGAAAGTGAAAGTCACTCAGTGTGTCCGACTCTTTGCGACTCCATGGACTATACAGTCCATGGAATTCTCTAGGCCAGAATACTGGAGTGGGTAGCCTTTCCCTTCTCCAGGGGATCTTCCCAACCCAGGAATCTAACTGGGGTCTCCTGCATTGCAGGCAAATTCTTTACCAACTGAGCTATGAGGGAAGCCCTCATAACTATATGGACTATTATATTTTATTAGATAACTGTATATGCTATTATTATACAGTATATTATTATATACTGATGCTGGGAAGGACTGAGAGCAGGAGGAGAAGGCAGTGATGGAAGATGTGATGGTTGGATGGCATTATCGACACAATGGACATGAGTTTGAGCAAACTCCAGGAGACAGTGAAGGACGGGGAAGCCTGGTGTCCTGTAGTTTATGCGATCGCAAAGAATCAAACACCACTTAGTGACTGAACAACAACAAAAAATAACTATATAAACTGTCATATAACTATACATGGTGCTGCATTTCATAAATGTATATACTATTTCATAACTACATGTTTCATGTGTGTATACACACACATATGTAAGGAAATACATCAAAATGTTAATAGCGGTTGTCTTTAGGGATTGGCATTATGACTCTCTTTATGTTTCACTTTGTGCTTTTTATTTTTCAACAGTTTACATAACAAGTATGTATTGCTTCTGTAATAAAAAGTTACTCAAAAATTTAAGGGAAAAAAGATAAAAATGAGAAACAAAATGTAACATGACTCAGTTGGGCCAGTGGGTTGGACTTGGCTTGGGGAAGGCCTTGAACTTGAGTCCCTGGACACCAAGTTTAGCCTTGGAGCATTCAGCGTCCTACAGGAGGCTCCGTGGGCATCTGTGTGGGAGCCTAAGTTCAGCTTGTCTTCTCTTTTATTCCAGGGACACTGCTGAGGATTCAGTCACTTTACAGCACCTGTTCTTTATGGGAAAGCAGCCCAGACAACTGATTAGATTATTTGTAATCCCTTATTTAGAAAATCCCAAGTTGCTACAACTGGTGTTCTGTCCAACTGGATGAACACAAAGTGAGTAGTCAAAAGGTTCAGTAATTGCTATTGCTAGACTATATTAATTACTCAGACAGAAGTACAGCATTTTAAGTTCATGGAATTCATTGTCAACTATACCAAGCAGTAGAGAAAAAATGTCAAGCAGATCCAAATCTCATTTGAAGAATAGAAGAGAAATAATTATATTAGCATTAACACAAAGGGTAATACATAAATAAAGTAAAATTTCTATTAGAGATATTGATCCTTCAGAGTGTATTAAGCCAAAGGTAGTACCTGGAGGAGGTACTACTACCTGTTTACTGAACCAGACTCCTCAAGACAAATCTGCCTTACAGCAATGATAAGCCAAAATGAGGATTTGTTAACTTCACTGAGAAATCCATTTTGTAAGGAAATTGTAATATATCAAATCCATGAGACTTGCTCATGGCATAATAAAGTGCATAGGCATCTGAGCTAGACAGATCTGGGTTCAAGTCCTGGTGCCTGCACTTAATTGCTGGGTAATCTTGAATAGACATCAATCCCAAGGTTTATGCCTTGGTGACAACAGTGTCTTACTGAGATGCTTTGCATTAAGTTAGATAATGCATACAAAACACTTGGAACATTGTCTTTGTATGGTGAGATATCATTAAATGTTGGTGGTAGTGAATTAGTTGCTAAATTATGTCTGACTCTTGCGGCCCCATGGACAGTAGCCCGCCAGGCTCTTCTGTCCATGGGATTACCCAGGCAAGAATACTGGAGCAGGTTGCCATTTCCTTCTCCAGGGGATCCTCCTGACCCAAGGGGCTGAATCTGGGTATTCTCCATTGGCAGGTGAATTCTTTACTGACTGAGCCACCAGGGAAGCCCATTAAATGTTAGCCATTATTATCCCATTTTATAGATGAAGTTGTAAAAGGTAGAATAATTTGCCCAAAGTCCCAGAGATGGAACATAGATGTAAATCCAAGTGAACTGAGTCCTCATATACAGATTATAGACAATAAGAGAAATGATAAGTTACGTATTATTAGAACGAGACTCAAACATATTCTCACTTCTGCAATATTTATAATCAACCCTGATACCTGTTGGGGGAGGAAAGAAAAGTCTCTCAAATTACCTCTCAAAGATAATGTAAGCCTGCCTGAATTAAAGCATGGCATATTCAGTTGTATGAGATGTATACTGCACAACTCTAGAGGTAGCCCTTTACATAGAGAGTAGCCCTAAGAGGACCTGATCCATTTACTGCAGAACCACTGTTATGCGCTAGAAGAGGGTACTAGAAGTGAGAAGCTAAACTGCAGAAGCTATATTTTGTTAGGAATTCATGTAGATATAATCAGAACTTTCTGATTTCCAGAAGCACAAGGAATAGTGCTCAGTAACACTACCACCTCTTTCTGCAATGCACAACAGTTCTCTCTTCAGAAAGGACAAAGCACTTTTATAAATATCCTCAAAATACCAATTGTTACTTTGTCAGTGCTTAGTCACAACAGGATCCACTGCTTAAAATAGCTCTGGGCCGAAAACCTACAATAGGATTTTGATGCATAAAAGAAATGCTCTATGTGATGAAATGGTTCTAAGAGAATTCTTCTAGGAAACAAGAACATCCCAGTCATCAAATATTCCCCAGCCACCAAGACAGGGTGGGCTGTCCACTTTGGGGCCTTAGTTAGAGCCAAGGCTCACCATCATAGCAGTATTTATCGCAGTGCTGAGCACATCGTCTGTATCCTGGGAGCTTCCCAAGCTGGGAGGCTTCTGCAAGCCAGAAGGACTGCATGTCTCATCTCTGCATTTCCAGTGCCTGGCACAGAGCAGGGTATCACTAAATGTTCAGTAAGTGGATGAACTTCTGAGGAGGCCTCTCTGATTATTAGCAGATTCTACATGTAGAAAATTTTGTTGAGAAACTGAGCTTTTGTCAAAAATGAATCAGAATTACTTGCCCGACCCACCCAGGGCTGATGCTAAAAAGCTTTTCCCCCACATCACAGCCAGCAAAGGAAGGCCAGGCACCAGAGAAAAATCCCAAGACAATCTGGGATTCTCATGATATTGGGTTCATCCCAATCTAGTACAAGGAGACATGTTTTGTTCTTCACTGGCGTAAGGTATGAAGTGGGTTATCTCTACAAGTCTTCTCAGGACTGCAATCAGTGACATTTACCCTTCAAAACCATCACCAGAGCTGTGTTCTTTCAATTGAGCCCCTTCTAGGAGGAATGTAATTACCCTACAATTATCTGTTTTTGGCTTCCTAAAAGTCGGTTACAATGCAGGCAAAACAAATCTATTTTCACACTGTGTTCAGTAGCCTTCCCTTCACACTTTTGGCCAACTGCTATATTTTTTAAAAATATATAATAAAAATATTTTAAATATGATAATTAGTAATTATAGTGACATAAATAATCTTCTGATAGACACTGCTAGGATAGACACTGCTGAAATATATATACAAACGTGTGTGTGTGTGTGTGTGTGTTTACATAATAGGCCCTTGGTACTGCACAGGATTGATTCCAGAACCCATCTCCCCTCCCCCCTCCACGGATACCAAAATCCATGGATGCCCAAATCTTTTATCTAAGAGGCATAGTACAGTTGGACCTCCAAATCCCTGGATGCAGAGGGCAGACTGTATATGCTAAAAAAAAAAAACTTTATATGTTTTAAAATCTCAATAACAATGCCATGATAGTTCTGTTCACTAATTCAATTCAATTGATGGTGAAGCCGAGGCTCAGTAACTCCCACTGTCATGTAAATAATAAGTGGTAGCAAGTAGATCAGATCTCAGATCTGGGTATAGCCCAGACTCCCACTCTTGACGCTACGCTTCACCAGTAAAGCTGCAAAGCTGCACCCATCCTGTTCTTAACATATCTTTTAAAATTCATGCAATTCCCTTCCAACCTTCCAGCCTCCCAAATAATAAGTAACCAAATAATAAGATTGTCTCCCAGGGTAAGATTTCATCTGAGCGATGAAGTGTGCACACCTAGGGCTTTGATTTAATTCTCTTGGACTAAACTGATTAAGTGCAAAGCAGTTTAGAATCTTTTATAATTTTATTAGATTAGATCATTAGATTTCAGAGATGAAATGAATGAAAGCCTGGCCAGAGACTAAAACAGCCAAATCCAACTGCATGGAAGACTCCTCAGGGCTAGCTTTCAGGAGTCAAACATTCAATAATACTACAAAGCGTGACTCTCTGAACAACAGGGATAAAATTTTGATATTAAAATAACTTTTATGGTGCCAAGAAATGCAGTGACATGCTTTTGTCTTGAAGCATCATGGTTTAGCTTTAATGAAACCATAGATTATTGATTCTCAGACTCAAGGAACACTGTCCTAATGGATATCGTCTTGAGTTATATTACTACTACAGCCATTAACTCATGTGACTAAAAGCAAATGACTTCACCTCCTTGTGCTTTATCTCCCTTGAACCTTTCCTGAAGAATTTAGAAAAATGAGGGTGTTCGATTAAGAAAACATTTGTGTCCACATGTAAAGGACACAATAAAATGGAATGAGTAGCTGCTGCTTATGCTTCTTGCTGGTTTCCCAGGGTCCAAGTTCCTTGGGCAAGTCATTTAAATAATGTTTCAACAGACACAAAGATATCACCAGGTTGCACATTACACCTGGCTCAGTCCTGAGATGATCATTCTTCTCTGTCTCTACACTCACTGTTGAGGTGCTATAAACAGTTCAATATTTCCCACATGCAGTTGTCTCCCAGACCTCAAATTACTAGCCTAATTTCTCAACCTCTCCTGAGTTTTATTTCTCCGGTTATCCATGGAATATCTCTACTTGGATATAAAAGTTAATAACCCAAGCACTGCTTTCCCACCCTCCTTTCCCAATTTCACCTTCCATCAGTGGTACCAGGTTATCCAAGCTCAGAACCTCATTCTTTTTCGCCTCCCATATCAGATCAATCCTACTCATTTTCTCTGCTATTATTATCTCCATTTTTACTTCTTTCGTTCCACCGTTAATGTAGGACTCATTACCTTATCCCTAATATTTTGGTAATTGCCTTCCAGTTTGTCCAGATTCCTCTTATTTTTCTCTGCATTATTCTACACATGGCTCTGTAAGAAAGAACTCTCCTCTTGACTGTTGTATAAACTCTGATTTCCACTATGGGGCCTTTCTCTTTTATCTGTTCTTACTCCATCACCTGCACAAGCTTCTTCTGTGTGTTACAAACTTAACATGGGCCCTGTCCTCCAGACAAGCATATTTGTGTTCTGGCTTCATTATACTGCTTGCTTGTTCCTATTATGGCATTCCAAAAGATTTAACTGAATGAAAGAATGAATGGAGGGATACATTGAATGGGTTATATGCCCAAACCTCAACTCTCCTGTTCTAACACTGTCCCTCACCACCATAGTCAAGGCAAAGCAAAAGACATTCATAAAACCTTTGGCAATGGACCCTCTTCACAGATTACTGCTACTCAGAATTGGTGTTACTCTTCCCTGGGTTCCTGTCTCAGACACATGATTGGCAATTTCACATGTGTGTGTGCTTCTCCTTTATTGTGGCAGGGATTGCTAGCTCTTCACCAGACCCAGTTCTTCTTCTTGTACATAACTGTGCATTTCCCAACCTCCTTTGTAGTAAGCTAAGTGTGGCCATGTAACTACCGGATGATAGAATATGAGTGGAAGCTCTGCAGGCCACTTCTGGGCTGTGGAAGCTTAAGACCTGGTTGTACCACTTAATGTTTCTTTCTCTGTTTCCCCTGGGGTGGGGAGAAGCAAAGACCAAGTGGCTTTGGGAGTCAGGTGTGAAAGACTGCAGAGCTACCACCAGCCTTGGGTCCCTAAATAATGTGGAGAGTCAGCCATTGGAACATTTCCCTCCCTGGATTTGTTATTTTGTTCAGTCACTAAGTTGTGTCTGATTCTTTGTGATTCAATGAACTGCAACACGCCAGGCTTCCCTATCCTTTACTATCTCCCAGAATTTGCTCAAACTCATGTCCATTGAGTCAGTGGTGCCATCCAACCATCTCATCCTCTGTTGCCCTCATCTCCTTCTGCCTTCAGTGTTTCCCAGCATTGGGGTCTTTTCCAATGAGTTGACTCTTTGCATCAGGTGGCCAAAGTATTGGAGCTTCAGCATTAGTCCTTCCAGTGAATATTCAGCATTGATTTCTTTTAGGATTTACTAGTTTGACTTCCTTGCTGTCAAAGGGACTCTCAAGAGTCTTCTCCGGCACCACAGTTCAAAAGTGTAAATTCTTTGGAGCTAGACGAGGGTATAAAAACTTCTGTATTTCTAGAGCCACTGAAACGTTGCTATATCTTGTTACAGCAGCTCAGTTTTCCCTAAACTGGACTACCAGTGCCTTATTAGCCTCAGCAGCATGAGCAGTCAGAACTACACCTGGATGTGAATCAGACCTGCAGAGATGCCTCAAGCAGGACCAAGTAATCCAGGTGAAGGTATAAAGGAAGGTAGGCTGGTCTGACCTTTGAGAGTCCTCACAAGTGTGGATGCAGGTTGAATCACAGGGAAGGAAGAAAACCTTTTGGAAAACAATGTCCAAGGCATTTAGACTTTTTGTGACATGGTGGTGGTGGTGGTTGAATCGCTAAGTTGTATCTGACTTTGTGACCCCATAGACTGTAGACTTCCAGGTTCCTCTGTCCATGGGATTTCCCAGGCAAGAATATTGGAGTGGATTGCCATTTTCATCTCCAGGAGATTTTCCTGACACAGGGATCAAACCCATGTCTCCTGGTTGGCAAATGGATTCTTTACCACTAAGCCACTAGGGAAGCCTTTTTGTGACATGGATAAAGTAAGAATAACAATACTTTTTGCTCTTACACGAGAATTATGAGGATCTAATAAAGCAATAGATGTGGGTAATTTTACTTAATATGTACAAATACAAAACATATTATTGTGCTAATGTTACCATTAGCACATTATGGAATGTATGTGCGTGTGTGTGTGTGTGAATTTGTTAAACAATGATGTGAAAAGTAACACTATAATTTATACTTTACACAATACTTTACAATAATAATTCACAACTTGAATCCTACCCCAAGCAGCAAAAAATGACTCTCCCTATCAAGGGAAAAAAACATACACATGTATGTTACATGGAATGTGCATGGGGGACAGGAAACTCAGGTTTTAGAGAAAGCTGCTGGGTCCAGAAACAGATCAAAGCTAACCCATTATAAATGAGCAAAATATTCAGACATGAATCTTTGACTCTAAATTGGTAAATTTTTAAAAATAGCCTCCCACAAAAATAACTGATAAAACTTGCTAAACTTTAGGAAGCAGAAATAGAAATAATCCACAGATATTAGCAAGTGTTCTGAAACAAGGATGCTAATACTGCACAGCCTGTGAGGTTTGATGGAAACCAGGAGTATGATTTGTGGCCTAACATAAAGTGTAATTAAGGAAGGGGTGTCTTGTCAGTTTTACTACCTAACTACTAGGGAGAAGGACTGCAACAGCTGTGCCATCCATGGTGTGAGATGAGAAACATTCACAGCCTGCCTGGCTGCCCCGGTGCCAGGTCAGCACATTGACAGCCAGGAATTGGGGCTCAAGGATGAACCTCAAAGGAGGGAGCAGCCCCAAAGTGCCTGTGAAGACAACTTCCCTTCAGCAGTACTTGTGAGTTTCAGTTCAGTCGCTCAGTCATGTCCAACTCTTTGTGACCCCATGGACTGCAGCACGCCAGGCTTCCCTGTCCTTCACCAACACCCGGAGCCTGCTCAAACTCATGTTCACCACGTCAGTGATGCCATCGAACCATCTCATCCTCTGTCATCCTCTTCTTCCTCCTCCCGTCAATCTTGCCCAGCATCAGGGTCTTTACAAATGAGTCAGTTCTTTGCATCAGGTGGCCAAAGTATTGGAGTTTCAGCTTCAACATCAGTCCTTCCAATGAATATTCAGGACTGATTTCCTTTAGGATGGACTGGTCGGATCTCCTTGCAGTCCAAGGGACTCTCAAGAGTCTTCTCCAATACCACAGTTCAAAAGCATCAATTCTTCGGTGCTCAGCTTTCTTTATAGTCCAACTCTCACATTCATACATGACTACTGGAAAAACCATAGCCTTGACTAGATGGACCTTTGTTGGCAAAGTAATGTCTCTGCTTTTCAATATGCTGTCTAGGTTGGTCATAGCTATTCCTCCAAGGAGCAAGTATCTTATAATTTCATGGCTGCAGTCACTGTCTGCAGTGATTTTGGAGCTCCCCAAGATAGTATCTGTTACCATTGTTTCCCCATCTATTTGCCATGAAGTGATGGGACCGGATGTCCCATCACTTGCAAGTTTGCTCCTCCCCAGTGGGAGGTTGGCTGGGGATCCCGTGGTTTGGAGACCCTCTTTCCTCAGTACACTCCAGGCTGGTGTAGGCTCAAGCACACAGCACAGACGCTTGTGTATTGCAAGAGAACAACTCTCCATTTTGGAGTTAAAGAAAATATTAAGGAAGTGAGTGACTTGCTTTCCATAGTCTGCTTGCACCCTTCATGTGCTTCCACAACATTAAAGGCAAGTGGAAGGCAAAAAGCGTAATCATAGTTAAAAATTCAGACAAGAGTTGAAAATGGATTATTTTTGTTCCTGGGAATCTGTGTGGCCAGCTTCTGTCTTTCTTTAGCAAGGGACAAGGGACCATAGAAATTGCCACCAAAAAAATGTTTCTAGAGAGCAGTACGTGGTGAGCTGTAATATGTTTACTTATGAATTAGCCTTTAATCAACAGATTTAATATTAATTAATAATTCATAAGCTACTCTTTGCATAGAAATGACATAATTATGTCTCTGATTCAGCCCAAAGTGTCCACTGCAGAATGTGTAAAATGTTAATTAGTAGTGAAATGCAGTTAAGAAAAAATTCTTTTAATTATGTAATAAGGCTCATTACAATGGGTAATCAACAAAGCTGCCAAATTAGTCCTCTGGTGGCATTTTTCTATATATAGCAAATAAACTTTTGTTTGAAGAAAATGTGTGTTTGAATAGACAGATTTTGAATTGCTTTCCTGAAAGGAGCAGCAGCAAATCCCAGAAACAGTTTAGAAATGACCCTGTAATCTTTCAATTCTGTGAGCCAAGAAAGATGGGTCAGACAAAGGAAGGAAAAAAGTCCTAAGTACTCCTCCAATAATTGAAGAAATGCTCAAAACTTCCCCTAGGTTTGAACCAATGTGATATCATCCTTGAGCGACCTCAGAAGCCTCTGAAAGAGTTCAGATAGCAGGAGCATTATTATAAATAGGGTATTAATGCAGCACCTATTGAGTAGAGAACATCAAAGAAATAGAAAATGTGATGCCTGACTTTCATTGTTAAGACCTCAAAAATTGAGTCTCTATCCGTTCTACATATGTCAGGTCCATGGCCAAGAACTCAGCACATATTCATGAACAAAGATGAAACCAAATCCATCATTCATTCATCATTTACTCACTCATTCATACTTTAAAAACATACTGATTGTTTTCTATGCTCAGAACCAGCGCCAGGACAACAAAGATGACCAAAGCATGAGCTCCACCCCCATGGAGCTCTTTGAAGTAATTTGAAGAGTAGATTTGAGGTTTGCAAATCAAACCATCCTAGACTCCCATACACTGTCGCCCCATCCTCACCACATATAGCCATGTGAAGTTAGGCAAATAGCTTACCTCAGGCTCATCTACAGGGGGATGGTTCTATCCACTTTGTGGGGTTCTTTAAAGGTTTCAATGTGATAACAATATATAACACTGAGCCTGTGTGTGGCAGAAGACAGTGCACAGACTGCCTCTTCCCCATCCTTCACATCTGGGGTGTGGTGATTTGTCAACCTGAGCTATATTTAATACACATTATCATATAAAGAGGAGGGCTTCCCTGGGGCCTCAGTGGTAAAGAATTCACTTGTAATGCAGGAGACACAGGTTCGATCCCTGGGTCGGAAAGATCCCCTGGAGGAGGGCGCAATAACCCACTCTAGTATTCTTGCCTGGAGAATCCAATGGACAGAGGAGCCTGGAGGGCTACAGTCCACGGGGTCGCAAAGAGTCTAACACAACTGAAGTGACTTTGCACATGCACATGATATAAAGACCATGGATTTTAAGGAACTGTCTGTGGAACTTAATTCAAATTAACTAGCATTTGTATTAAGTGCCGTCCTAGATGCAGGGAATATAAGGAAGAAGGATCTTACCCCTCCTGCCAGGAATGTCAGACCTGTTTCTCCTGTCTTGGGCCTTGTATCAGCACTTTCCACTCATCCTACTGGTCCTTATTCCTCCTAGGACTTTGCCTCAGTTACATCCTCATCTTGATTAGCCCTCTAGTTCTGAATGCATCTCTCTGACACATTCATCCTGCCTCTCCTCAAACTCCTAGGTCCTTACCTCTGCTGCCCATCAGAACCTCTGCTCAGACATGCAGACCCCAGACTTCAAGATTTCTATAGGGGTCAGGTCTGACATCCTAACCCTGATTAACAGTGGAAATTCACTCTCTCCACCCCCACCAATCTTACATAGTCCTTTCCATCAGGAAGCAAAAAGAACACAGGTTTGTAGCCCCTTGTGCTCCAGCTATAAGCAGAAATTATAGCCCTTTGGTCAGCCTCTGAGTGTTCCCTGCCAGCTCTCTCCCACCAAACAAATGCTCAGTTGGCCCTGGAAGGGTTCAGAACCTTCAGGCCCCCTTCAGAGCTCTAGCAACTGTCTCAAGATTTCTATAGGGGTCCTGACATCCTAACCCTGATTAACAGTGGAAATTCACTCTCTCCACCCCCACCAATCTTACATAATCAGGAAGCAAAAAGAACACAGGTTTGTAGCCCCCTCCAGCTATAAGCAGAAATTATAGCCCTTTGGTCAGCCTCTGAGTGTTCCCTGCCAGCTCTCTCCCACCAAACAAATGCTCAGTTGGCCCTGGAAGGGTTCAGAACCTTCAGGCCCAACTTCACATGAGTTCAGAGCTCTAGCAACTGAACAGGGGAGACAGAGATATCTTGGGGACTTTCTAATATTCAATGGCTCAGAGTGCCTGGCTCACTGAGGGTGCTTAATACATGTGGAATGTACAAATGCATGAACCTGATATGTAGACCACCCACGGCATGCAAGCCTACCCCAAAGCTGGGAATGACCAGAGCTTAATAACACAGCTTAGGCAGACTTTCTGAGACCTACTCTGCCAGGAGGCTGCCAGCCGTCAGACTTTATGGCTCTAGCAAAGGCACTGATCCATTCTGTGCATATGAGTCCATGACGAATGCCTAGACCCTGAACTGGAACGAGATGAGTCTGCTGTGGTGGACATGGTCCAGGTTGGATCAGGGATCCATCCAGGAACAGCGTGCCCAGGCTGAAATGTATGAGTCATTGCCCAGAGTAAGCAACCAACACTGCTGACACCTCCTTAACATGGTCTTCTGATACTAGGACATGCCTAACTTAAAAAGGAGGATCAGGGCCAGTGCATGAAATCCAGGAGATTGGCACCAGCTCAGGACAAGTGCAGAAATACCCTGAGGTGGGTTGTTAGGCCTCAGTCACTTCTACTTGTCCTCTTCATCCAGAAATTGCTTTTTTAAAAGAATATAATAAACAGTGAAGAATAGATTGGATGGATAGACAGATGGCTGGATAAATAGAGATAAAAATGAAAGGGGTTTCAATTCAAGGTACTTTCCCAGAATTAGGGGGATTTAAAAAGAGAATATAAATCTTTGCAACAGAAAAGCCTCTGTTTGGAAATCCATGTCATTGTTTAGTCGCTAAGTAGTGTCTGACTCTTTTGTGACCCCATGGACTATAGCCGGCCAGACTCCTCTGTCCATGGGATTTCCCAGGCAAGAATACTGGAGTGGGTTGCCATTTCCTTCTCTGAGGATCTTCTGACCCAGGGATCAAACCTATGTGTCCTGCATTGCGAGTGGATTCCTTACCACTGACCTACCAGGGAAGCCCATGAGAATCCTTGGGACAGCCCAGTTGCCAACTGTGTGGCAGAGCCAGCCCTCAGACACAGGTTTTCTAACTCCAAGTCATCATCCCAGGCTGCATTTATGTGAGGCATTATAACTTTAGGGAAATAAATGTGGGTAATCAGTTATTCCTGCTTTAAAAAAAAAAAAAAAAAAAAAACGTTCCAAGACACAAAAACAGCTACAGAACCAAACTTGAGACAATAATTTGGGGGCAATGATGACAGCATTCAGACAATTGAGGCAGGAGGCAACACTACATTTTTTGACTCATAAAACCATTTTCCTATTACCCAAATCCAGTTTAAATCCACACAACAGCTGCTGATGGTGTTATGTAATTCCCCAGAGGTACCCTCTCCTGAAGACAGAAATTTAAATAACTGCATCAAATTGTAGTGAACTCTGGCCAGCAGCAAAGGCCCTGAGGCTAATCAGACCTCCATTCTCTGTACACAAAGACGCCCAGAAGGGCCGGATCTGTTTGGGTGAGTTCCTCCTGGAGCTACATTCATTTTTAAGCTATAAAACCATAGCAACCATTTCTATACAATTTGGATAATTTCAGTTTCTCTGCTACTGGTTTTCACTAGAATGGCTCACATATCCAAACTAGCTGTAAAATATTAAACGAGCAGCAAGGGCAGATTCTTCCACAATAGCTTCCTCCTAGAGGTCACTGCAAGTGATAAGTTCCGGGCATGGCAACGGGAACAAACTTGCTGTCCCTCTGTAATCACCAGCCATGAACTTGGGATGCTAGTTGGCTCTGTAACTCAGATGTTGGCTGCAGTTTCATAGCCACATCAGATCTAGATAAGGTAGATTCACAACCTTTACCAAAGCCCAAAGCCCTGCCCACAAAATTCCTCAGCTCTCCACAGGCTCATATTTTTATATTATTCTTAACTTTGAATTTCCTGCTGCTGCTGAAATTTTGTTTTTTTCTTGGCATCCCTTGATCTCATCTGGAATTGATTCAAACTTAATACCCACTTTCCCAAATTCCCAGCTTCGAAATAAGTTCAAATGATTGTGTTTATTATTAACAACCAAGATTTATTGAGTGCTTCCTTGAAGTCAGACTCTATTCAAAGACTATTCAAAGCACTTACGTGTATGTTCTCATTTGATCCTCCAACAGCACTTAGAAAAATATCCAGCTTACCTGTGGCAGAATTAAGATTCTGGGATAACAGGGAAGTAGCACCAGAGTCCGCACAAAAGAAGAACAGCATATAATTGTCCTGGTTGGTCTGGCTGTCCTGGTCTTCAGTTTCTCACAGGTTCTCTCTACCTGCTGTGACAACCCCATCCTTACAGCACCATCTCGTCTGCTTCTACTGTCTCCCATCACAGATTTCCTTCTCACTTATTCTGTCTGTATTACTCTAGGAATCTCCATCTTATGCAAGGAAATACTGCTTATTTAGAGTACCTATTCCCAAAGTCACATGTGCAAAATTATTGTGGTACTCAGAACAACGAGGCCCTCTGAACAGTTAGGACTTTCCTAAGAAAGCTTGCTCCTTGGAAGAAAAGCTATAGCAAACCTAGACAGCATATTAAAAAGCAGAAACATTACTTTGCTGACAAAGGTCTGTATAGTCAAAGCTATGGTTTTTCAGTAGTCATGTATGGATGTGAGAGTTGGACCATAAGAAGGCTGATCACTGAAGAATTGATAGCTTTGAACTTGGTGCTGGAGAAGACTCTTGAGGGTCCCTTGGACTTCAAGGAGATCAAACCAGTCAATGCTAAAGGAAATCAATCCTGAATATTCGTCGGAAGGACTGATGCTGAAGCTCCAATATTTTGGCCACCTGATGTGAACAGCCCACTCATTAGAAAAGACCCTGATGCTGGGAAAGGTTGAAGGCAGGAGGAGAAGGGGACAACAGAGGATTAGATGGTTGGATGGCATCACGGACTCAATAGACATGAGTTTGAGCAAGCTCTGGGAGATAGTGAAGGACAGGGAAGCCTACTGTGCTGCATTGCATGGAGTCACAAAGAGGCGGACACAACTGAGCTACTGAACAACAACTTCCCAAAGTCACATGTACGAAATGATTGTGGTGCTCAGCAGAACAAGGTGGCTCTCTGAACAGTTAGGACTTCCCTGAGAAGGCAGTTGGGATTATGAAGAGCAGGGTTGGTTGATATTCATGTTATGATGCTTACTGTTATATTTGTAATCCCCAAGAAATCAAACCAAACATCAGGAATAGAACTGGAACCATTTGTGGACAATCACTTTTAAGATTTTTAGTGTAATGCTTCTGTATTGATAGTGCATTTTCATGTTCGAAATTCAAAGAGTTCAAAGGATATATAGTAAGACGTTTCCCTTCCAGTCTAATCCCCCAGTCAATGAATTCTTTTCCCCTGATGAGAATAAATTTTATCAATATTTTGCATGTATTCCAGGGACATTTTAGACACCTACAAATACCCCCTTTTAAACTTCACCCTTCCTCTTTTATTACAATGGCTTTAAAATGGTAGCATGCCATGCACAGTTAGGCACTTTGCTTTTCTCACTCAACAATAGCTCTCAGAGGTTATTCTACATCTGTTCACAAAGATTTCTTCATTGTTTATTATAGCTGCATAGTATTTGCTTGAGTTCCATAGTGTATATAACCAGTCCCAAAAGGGGGGACATTTAGATTGACTCCAGTGTTCTGCTATTGTAAAATATAGTTCAATTGATAACTTACAGTTATATCACCTCACATACGTGCAAGGGGAAATGGCTTTTGGAAAAAAACAGTCATGAGGGAAGTGCTATGGAGAAGACCAGAACCTAACCGCAAAGCAACACAGACACAAAGCTACCATGTCTCTTACACGTCACAAAAGAGAAACAGCATCCAAGTGTTTCCCTCAACTTTCCTCCTCTTCCTTAGTGTCTTCATTCATCTTCTGCTTCTCTCCAGTCTCAGAGGAAGGCTTGCTGTGTCAGTGATGTCTTTTTCCATCAGTAAACCTCCCTCTTTTGCTTGTTACCTCAATCCCTCCCTCTGAATCGTTCTTTTCACTCAGCCTACAGATATGCTAAGTCTGACAAGGTGAAAACGACCAACCAAACAACACTTCCCTGACTGATCTCTATTGGTTGTCTAGTCTAGTTTTTTTTTTTTTTAAGTGAATATTTCTGGAGCATTCATTATGTGTCACATACTATTCTAAACTTTTAACGTGAATTAACTCATTTACTCCCTGAATACCAGACCATCTGACCTGTCTCTTGAGAAACCTGTATGCAGGTCAGGAAGCAACAGTTAGAACTGGACATGGAACAACAGACTGGTTCCAAATAGGAAAAGGAGTACGTCAAGGCTGTATATTGTCACCCTGCTTATTTAACTTATATGCAGAGTACATCATGAGAAACGCTGGGCTGAATGAAGCACAATCTGGAATCAAGATTGCCAGGAGAAATATCAGCAATCTCAGATATGCAGATGACACCACCCTTATGGCAGAAAGTGAAGAACTAAAGAGCCTCTTGATGAAAGTGAAAGAGGAGAGTGAAAAAGTTGGCTTAAAGCTCAACGTTCAGAAAACTAAGATCATGGCACCTGGTCCCATCACTTCATGGGAAATAGATGGGGAAACAGTGGAAACAGTGTCAGACTTTATTTTTTTGGGCTCCAGAATCACTGCTGATGGTGATTGCAGCCATGAAATTAAAAGACGCTTACTCCTTGGAAGGAAGGTTATGGCCAAACTAGATAGCATATTGAAAAGCAGAGACATTACTTGACCAACAAAAGTCTGTCTAGTCAAGGCTATGGTTTTTCCAGTGGTCATGTATGGATGTGAGAGTTGGATGGTGAAGAAAGCTGAGCGCCGAAGAATTGATGCTTTTGAACTGTGGTGTTGGAGAAGACTCTTGAGAGTCCCTTGGACTGCAAGGAGATCCAATCAATCCATCCTAAAGGAGATCAATCCTGGGTGTTCATTGGAAGGACTGATGTTGAAGCTGAAACTCCGATACTTTGGCCACCTCATACGAAGGGTTGACTCATTGGAAAAGACCCTAATGCTGGGTAGGATTGGGGGTGGGAGGAGAAGGGGACGACAGAGGATGAGATGGTTGGATGGCATCACCGACTCGATGGACATGGGTTTGGGTAGACTCCGGGAGTTGGTGATGGACAGAGAGGCCTGGAGTGCTGCAATTCATGGGGTCACAAAGAGTCAGACACAACTGAGCGACTGAACTGAACTGAACTGAATCCCTGGCAACCCAATAAGGAAGGTACAATATTATCTTGTCCATTTTTTTTTTTTTTTACAAGTGAGGAAGTAGGTATAGAGAAGTTAGGTGACTTGCTCAAGGTCACACGGCTAGAACATGGTGGAGCCAGGATTTGAGCAGAGCATCCTGGCTCCAGAGTTCACAGGCTTGATCACTACATTACCCTTTGCCCCCATACTTCTCAACAGAGCCATTTCCACCAGTGCGTCTGCTTCCCGCCCCTGATTCACCCCTTAATCCTCTGTTTTTTATATACTTAGCCAACTTTACTCTTGCTATTCTACCTAAACTCTTCTGTAAAACTGCCAGTGACTTTCTGAGCACCAAACCTAAAGAATCTCATTTTACAAATGTTATTTTTTAGTCATTATGCCAAGGAAATAGAAAAATACAATAAGACACAGTTTTTACTCTCAAGGAGCTAACATTATAAAAGACAATGATGATCCAGTAGGACCTGTTAAAAAATATAACTATACCCGAGATACAGAAGAGTGTTTGCCCTACCCTGGGGGGTCCAAACATGCTTTGTGAAAGACATGACAGCTTAACAACATTTTGAAGGATGAATAAGAATTTTCCAAGCAAATGAAGGTAGAGAAAGTGTCCAGGAAGATTGTGAAGGATAGATACTGTTTGAAAGACTCAGGTTCAGTGTCATGGGGACTAAGCATCAGCTGGGTCCAGGAAGAAGGGAGCAGGAGGGCAGGAATGATTAAGAGAGGATATGGTTAGAGAAGAGGCTGGAGAGTCAAGAAGAGCCATAAATGCAGAATAGATAGAAGCAAAAGTAAACAAATAGGACCTCTTAAACTTAAAAACTCTTGCACAGCAAAGGAAACCACCAATAAAATGAAAAGACAATCTCCGGAATGGGAGAAAATATTTGCAAATGATGAGACTGACCAAGGATTAATATCCAAAATGTATAAACAGCTTATACCACTCAATATAAAAAAATGCAATCCAATCAGAAGATGGACAGAAGACATGAATAGAGGTTTTTCCAAAGAAGACACGAAAAGATGCTCAACATCCCTAATTATTAGAGAAATACAAATCAAAACCACAATGAGGTATCATCTCACACTGGTCAGAATGGCTATCATCAAAAAGTCTACAAATAACAAATGTCAGAGATGGTGTGGAGAAAAGGGAACCCTCCCACACTATTGGTGGATTCAATAGTGGTACAGCCACTATGGAGTTTCCTTAAAAAAACAAAACCTAAAAACAGAACTATCATATGATCCAGCAATTTAACTCCTGGGTATATATCTGGAAAATACAAAAACACTAATTTGAAAAGATACATGGCCCTCTATATTCATAGCAGCACTATTTACAATAGCCAAGGCATGGAAACAACCTAAGTGTCCATCAATAGATGACTGGATTAACAAAATGTGATATATATACACAATAAAATATTATTCAGCCATAAAAATGAGTAAAATACTGCCATTTGTAACAACATGGATGGACCTAGAGAATATTATGTTTAGTGAAATAAATCAGACAGAGAAACACAACATAATGTGATATCACTCATGTGTGAAATCTAAAAAATAATACCAAATGAATGTATATGCAAAACAGCAACAGACTCACAGACATAGAAAACAAACTTATGGTCACCAAAGGAGAGGTGAGGGGAGAAAGAAACTAGGGATAGGGATTAACGAATTACCATCCATAAAATAGATAAATGTCAAGGATTAACTGCGTAATGTAAGAAACTATACCGAGTGTCTTATAAAAACCTATATTGGAATATAATCTGCAAAACTGAGTCACTGAAACTAAGACAATATTTTACTAGCTGAGCCACAAGGGAAGCCCTCACAAGGAGCGTGGACATCATACCAAACCAGGGAAGCAGCCAGCACCACCTCAGTCCTTCCTATTCAACTCAATCTCCCTTGAACTCTTGTGCCTATTACAAGCCTAGTTCATACTCTTTTTCATAACTGTTACAAAAATATCCTAAATGGTTTCTCTATTTCCATTTTCTCTCTTGCTGGTAGGACGTATGTCACATCCCTGCTCAATTATTGCTATAATTTCCCATGGTCTTGTGAACCTGCTTTGACTTACATCTAGTATTTCAGATCCTTCATAATCTGAATCCAACTTCCTTCTACCTTATCCTTAACCTGCCCCTCTTCCCACCCTCCACTCTAGTTCAACTGACCTCCCAGTTCACCCTTGTCTACTCCCAGAGCATTTCTGCTAAAAGTATCCTCTCCAATCCCATTTCCCCATAGTATCTCCTCCAGGAATCCTTCTTCCTGGACTCCCCTCCTCCAGGAGCAACTCATTCCTCTTCCAGACTCATGTAGCATTTTATCTGTAACTCTCTTTTGGCCTTTTTAGCAATATAGTTACTCGTGCATTTATTCATTCAACATTCAAAAAGTATTATTTAGAATCTATGATGAGCCAAGCTAAATGCTAAGTATACACTGGTAGCCAAAACAGGGTGTGGGGCAATTTCACACCCTAGGGAACATTTGACAATATCTAAAGACAGTATATTAAAAAGCAGAGACATTACTTTGTCAACAAAGGCCTGTCTAGGCAAGGCTATGGTTTTTCCAGTAGTCATGTATGAATGTGAGAGTTAGACTATAAAGAAAGCTGAACACCGAAGAATTGATGCTTTTGAACTGTGGTGTTGGAGAAGACTCTTGAGAGTCCCTTGGACTGCAAGGAGATACAACCAGTCCATCCTAAAGGAGATCAGTCCTGGGTGTTCATTGGAAGAACTGATGTTGAAGCTGAAACTCCAATACTTGGGCCACCTGATGAGAAGAGCTGACTCATTTGAAAAGACCCTGATGCTGGGAAAGATTGAGGGCAGGAGGAGAAGGGGACGGCAGAGGATGAGATGGTTGGATGGCATCACCAACTCAATGGATATGAGTTTGGGTAAACTCTGGCAGTTGGTGATGGACAGGGAGGCCTGGCGTGCTGCATTTCATGGGGTCACAGAGTTGGACACAATTGAGTGACCGAACTGAACTGAAAGACATCTTCAGTTGTAATAATGTAGGAAATAGAGTGCTATTGGCATTGAGTAGATAGAGGCTAAGGATGATGCCAACAGCCTGCACAGCACACAATTGCTCCCGCAACAGAGAATTTTCTGGCTCCAAATATTTGAAAGTGATGAGGTTGAAATATTATGCACAAAATACATGGGGTCTGAGTGTGGGGAATCTGTTTAGTTCGGCATCCTCCAAAACACCTGACAAAGTGATTGGATAGATAGTAGCTCCTAATTTTTTTAGGAATAAAAAATGGTACCCTTAGGATCTAGAAAAGGGGTAAGTTTTAATTAGGAAAAGCAATTAGAAATATTAGCTAATTTCAGTGGGGAAATCATAACCTAAACTTCTTTGGTACAAGTATGGTAAATTAAGTTAGTATTTTATGTTCCATTGTTGTGTTTTATTCATTATAATATTTATCATATAAATCTACCAACCTACACAACTCATTGGGAAAGCAAGGGATTAATTAGGAAATTTCAAGATGCATAAATATATTAACAAAATATATATGGTGATGGGGGAATACATTGAGACATAAATCAAAGATAATATAGCAGAACAAGCTTACTTATGGAAAACAGACTTCAATACTTAGAATTTTTTTTTATATCTAATAATGTGACAGATTCCTGGCACAATCCTCCTATTCATTATAGGGCTATTAATTCCATCCTATGTACCTTGTGTGATCTTGCTTTAGTGCATTTGTGAGTATGATGTGAAGGGTCAGTAGAGGTCACTGCCATGGCAATGACTTGGCATATCCACAGCATTTGAAGTGCTTCCTGTACATACAGCAAAGACAAACATCTGGCAATGGAAGGGGCTCAGGATGTGCTAACAGGGGTCTGCACACAGACATGCATTTCAGGATCAGGTTAATTTGGAGCCCCAGCCAAGTCCAGACTCTCCCCTCACCTTAGACAGGGCATATTCCTCCCCAGCTATCCAACGGAGATTTTACTCAAAAGCATAACTCCTTAAAATTCCAGCCTTAGAAGTATACTGAGAGTTGATCTAACTGACCCTTTCATTTTACAGAAAGTGAAACTGAGGCAGAATTGTTGATATGAGTTACCAAAGTCAGAGAGCTGACTAGCAGATGCCCTGATTTGGATGCCTTCTGACTGCACTAAAGTAAGTTAAGTGTTAGTTGCTCAGTTGTGTCCGACTTTCTGCAATCCCATGTATTGTAGCCCAACAGGCTCCTCTGTTCATGGAATTCTCCAGGCAAGAACACTGGAGTGGGTTGCATTCTCTTCTCCAGAGGATGTTCCCACCCAGGGATTGAAACCAGGTCGCTCACATTGCAAGCAGATTCTTTACCGTCTGAGCCACCTAAATCTCCCTGCATTTTCTTACCATCATAAATTTCTTCTGATTTTAAACACATCTCCTACTATTGAACAGAGATTACATTTAATATACCAGCTGGTACTCACTTGTCTCTTTATTTCACGTAATATTTGACTTCAAGTGCATTTTATAGTTCAAAGAGGCTTTGTATATATACCTTTAAACACATATGAATGCATAAATATATTGATTTATTCATTTGTTGATGTCTAATGATCAGTGTTTGTGTAGTAGCCATGGGAAGTATTCCAGGCATTTCAGAGGGGATTTAATGCAAGTTACAGAAGTGGTAGAAGGATTGGTGGGGTGGGGTGGGGGTGGGGCTGCAAAACACAAAAATAGTTCAATTTAAGTAAGTCCCTAGAGGAGCAAAGGAGAAATTACGTCTCCAGGGGTATCTGGCTGCTGAGTGAGAACCAGGGGAGGTCTGCTGCCCACTGACACTGCTGTCTCTGCTGCTACTGCTGCCCAGAGCTGGAAAATGAAATAGCTCCTCCCCTTCTTCCACCTTGCAGTCTCCCATCAGTTCCTCCCACCAGCAGAATCTAACAAGCCAGCTGGCTAAAAAGTCTGGGAAATGTAGTTTACAGGCTTCCCACCCCAAAAGTAGAGATGAGTGAGGAGGGATTGATTAGGACCTGAGCAACCACAGACAGCATCTGGCACACCCCACTGAAAATCCTTTGTCTTGGGCAAGAGTAAGCTGCATGTGTATTTTAGTGTCCCCATTGTTGCTCCCATCATCTTTTATCCTTATTTTCTTTCCTTTCTCCCTTCTTCATAATTACATGCTAAGCAAGACACTTGTTATTGAGAACACAAAGTGAACAGACAGTGTTTCTACTCCCATGAGGGTTAGATTCTGGTGGAGGGTAACACAAACACATTCTGAGCTCTGTCCCAATTCTTTCCTTTCCTGATTTTTGTTCATGCTTTCCCATTCCTAACTTTACCAGGATTGCGGTCCCCTTATTTAAATGACATGCCAGTGCTGCTTAATATTTATGCTTTAGAATGCTGTTTACACTTCTACTTTGAATGTAAATCACTTGTCTAATAGGATGCTATTCCAAGATTAACAGAGGATATGGGTTAATGAGTGTGTGTGATTTCCAGAAGACTGCTTAAATTTCATAGTCTTATCTTTTACAGCTGAGCCTCAGATCCCTGTAAGACTTTCTGTATTTTCACTATAATCAATTTGAGAGGTATTAATAAGTAGAAAGCTTTGTCAAAACAAAAAACAGAACTATAGTTTATAGAATTTTCTCAAGGATCTTCCCTGAAAAATGCGTAAAAACCAGTTTGTTCACAATTTCAAGTGAATGAATTGACAGTTAACCATGCATTGGTGCTGTGTACTGAGAATACAGAAAAAAATAAGAAAGAGTCGCTGTTCTCAAGGAACTTGTAGCCTAGTGGGGGAGACAGACAAGAGAATTAACAGTGACAGCCCAGGGTCAAAATGCCTAATTGTGGGGCAGGAACACAGAGAAGGGAAATCCATGTCAGCCTGAGGGTTCAGGGCAATTTCCAAGACAAGTGGGGTTTTAGATGAATTGGAAGAGTGCAGACAAGTCAAATGCAGAAGGAAGAAAGAAGAGGAGACCTTCTGACACCCCCTCCCCCCACACAAAGCACTGGAGGGTCATGAGACAAGAGTGAAGGAAAGTACAGGAATGACTTCCGTGAATGATAAAATGAGATGGCATGATGGTTGTTAGCAGGAGTTGGGTTATGGAAGGATTTAAATGCTGTGCATAAAGCCTTTAACCTGAAGAAAATGAACCAGCCACCAGCTTTAGGAGAAAGAGTAAGATCACCATGGAGGGTTTATCAGAAGGACTCAAGCATGAGACAGCAGGACCATTGGAAGACATTGCGGTACCCAAGTAAGAAACTGCAATGCTCCATCCACTATGCAGTTGGAGGGACAATGAAGAGAAAGGGCAGGGACAAGAAATATACAGGCTAGCAAGGCAATACAATATAGTATATAGAGAAGGGCTGCGAGGGCAGAAGAAAGATCTAGAATGATTCCCTGGGTGCTGACTTTTATGACCAACAGGCCAGTGGTCCACTGACCAAGGCAGGGAAGTACAGGAGCAGGACAAGCTCAGGAGCAGGTATTGGGGTTGTGGCAGAGGGTTGGGTGAGAAGACTTCTAACATACAAAATTTCAAATACCTAAGAGACATCCTAGTGCTTGGTGGGAAATATGGATATGGAGCTCAGTAGACAGACCTGGCTTATCTACATGGCTTGAGGAGCTGTCTGCTTGACAGTGAAGCCAGAGATGGGCAAGACATCATACGGGGAGAAAGGGGAGTCCAAGGATAAATCGCTTGAGAACTTCCACATTTAAAGGATATCCAGAGTAAAAGAAAAGCACAAGGAAACTAGGAGAGACTGGTTAGAACTGCAGGAGAAAAAGTCTGTGTGTTCTGCTTCATCTCATGAACCTGCACTTTCTGGTAGCTTTTGTTGGAAATTAGGAGGCCATCCTTCCACTTTCAATTTTTCCTTGAGTTCCACTAACGGTACCTTCCATATATACTACAAATCTATGTGCCACTGGTAGCAGCTGGTTCCTAGTTCAAGGCACCTCCTCTCTACTGTCTATACAATCGCTTCCCACTCCTCCCTAACTCCCTCTTGCCTAGCTATAATCCAGAAAACCTGCCCGTTTTGTTCATACAGCACAACATCCCTTCTTGAATGAATAAATGATCAAGTGAATGAATGTAGCCCTGCCTAATGGTACAAAGAAATCAAGAAAACTATTCTTTGCATTAGGCATTCTGGAAGACTCTGGTGATAGCTGTTCTCCTGAAGGAGTGGAGGGCTCTGAGGTTAAGCCTTGAATTCCCTGTGATGTTAGGGATCCTGGTTATTCTCTGTGGCCAGAGATCACTCTCCTGTCGTTAGGCAGAAGAGCTGAAATTAAATTATTTCTTAAGATTTGAGAATAAAATTTAAGCATTTATACTCCCCTTCCCATTGGGGATGGGGAATTTTTGCTAGTTGGACAAAATTGTCCATTATTCCCACTGCCTTTTTATGCTTTTAAGGAAATCACAGTATTAACAGTCCAAACTTTGAATCTTCCTTATGATTCTCCTTCAACTCCCTCCAATGCGGATACGCCATAAGTTTCAATGACCTTAATGAGACCCAGGACCAAATCCCCGGGGCCCCTAATATTCTATTTCCCTGTCACATCTTATTAACTTTCAGGAAGTCAGGTAAGGAATTCTGTGCCTGACACATTCGACTAAATTGAGGAGCAGTAGCTTTCACAATGGAAAATTTGTCTCACTTGGTAAATGCCTGCCAGATCATTACTGCACCTTTTTGCAACCTTTATGAGGTGTGGAGTGAGTGTTTTTAAGAGGAGGAAAAAAATCTAACAGGATTTCTCATGAGCCAATTGCCAGAGTTGGCAGGAAAAGAGTAAAACTGAGTTGATGGGGTGGAAAGGTGGTGCTTTGGTGTAAAATTTGGGTCTCATTAGAGCTTGGCAGCACGGACCTAGTGGAAGTCGGGGAGGATCCCTTGGAGTGCAGGTCCGGGGAATGTCTCCAGAAGAAGACAGGTAGATAAATGTGGGCCTTGGGGCTGGAGCAGCATGCCCAGTCAAGAACTGCAACCTGATGTTTATTGCTTTGCTGCTGTTTCCCATTATGGATGTCCCTTGAATGCTCTAGTACTGGGCACCATTTTTCAGACAGAAATTTAGTAACTCAATTGGCATCCACCTGGGCCCTGTGGCAAGTGGGAATAAAGCTTGTTTTCCCTTAAAGTGACAACATGGTGATAAATAGGTCTCCTCTCTCTCCCTCCATAGTCATATTCACCCTCTGGCCCTGCCGGATATGAAAACCCCTTCCAGTAGCACCTTGCTAGAAGGAGTCATGTATTAAATCTGTTCTCCCAAACTGAGCTTGAAGCAGGGTGTAGGCTCTGAGCTGGATTTGGAGCCTGGTGACTGTTGATGATACCAGGTTTTCCTCGAGGTCCTTCCATCCAGGAAGGAAATGCCAAGATTTTCAGGAGAGAATTTAACCCTCCCTCCCAGCTGCCCTGCAAAGTAGGCAATTAGTCTTGGGGACTGTCAAGGTCAGAACAGCTGCAGGGGAAACCTGATGCCGGGAGCGGCCCAGAGAGGGGCGCAGCAAGCACAGAGGACATCCTCCAGCTGAATTTAGCAAGCAAAGGGAGTCACAGGAGGACATCTAACTCTCTACAAGGGATATAGACAGCACTAGTCTCCCCAAGGCTTTGAATTTGCTCCCAGACTGACGTTCAAGGGCCACAGAGATTCAGGGATCAGAAGGAGAACCCCAGAGACCTGGGAAGGTACCTTGAAAGTAGCCCCGTTAGGGACTTCCCTGGTGGTCCAGTGGCTAAGACTCCAAGGCCCCACTGCAGGGGGCCTAGGTTTGATCCTTGTTCAAGGAACTAGATCCCACATGCCCCAGTTAGGGTTCACATTCCGAAACTAAATATTCCACATGCTCCAACTAAGACCTGGTGCAGCCAAATAAATTAAAAAGAGAGAGAGAAGTAGCTCCATTAAGAACCTGCGGGAAGAAACGGTTGCTTACTGCCCGTCCTTAATATCCCTGTGACCCAGGATTCCTAGACCTTAGTCATCTGGGCTTCAAAGCTGGGCCATTTTAGTGGTACCCACAAGCCAGTCAACAAACCAAGAAGACACCTGTCTGGAGCACCTCCACTCAGGGTAGGAAACCTTAATTTCTGTCTCCTGCCAAGTCCCTCCAACTCTTAGGTCTCAAGGCTCAGTCAGGGAGAGGGTGTCCTCTGCTCATGAACAAATCACAGGCCCTTCTCAGGTGCGCTCTGTGGTCTAACTCTGACCCTGCAGCAGAAGCTTTTGCTGCTGCTGCTGCTAAGTCGCTTCAGTCGTGTCTGACTCTGTGCGACCCCATAGATGGCAGCCCACCATGCTCCGCCGTCCCTGGGATCCTCCAGGCAAGAATACTGGAGTGGGTTGCCATTTCCTTCTCCAGTGCATGAAAGGGAAAAGTGAAAGTGAAGTCGTTCAGTCGTGTCCGACTCTCAGCAACCCCATGGACTGCAGCCTACCAGGCTCCTCTGTCCATGGGATTTTCCAGGCAAGATACTGGAGTGGGGTGCCATTGCCTTTCCATAGTCTTGATCAATTGTGTACTAATAATAATTCCATTGAGAACTTAATCCATAATAAATTTTCTTATAGAGTCCTGTGGTAACCCCCCCAAAATAAGCAATTTAAAAGTTTCAATATATAAACATATTTTTGTTGAAGAGCAGAATCTTTCAAGCATAAAAATATATCACATTAGGATAAAGTTATGCAAGAGAAGTGAAATAGAAATACAGTTTCCAAGGAGGAAAAGAAACACTGTAAAATTTCTAACTTAAAAAAAAATGGCTTGTTCATGTGTTTTTTGAACCATGGGTATTAAATCAGTATGGTATTTAGATTCCACTGGGTAAATTTAAAAGAGTGCTATAACAGCTTTATTCTAAAATGTCAATATTTACAATATGCCAGAAATTACATCCTTTTGCAACTCTTTCATTTAGATGAAAAACATGATACCAAACTAAAAAGGAGGTCATTGATTTCCAGAAGTTTTTGAAAGGACACACAAAAAAGGAATAGGAAGACCACAGGGCTATATCACAGGGCTGCACTACATGCCAAGGCGGGAGAGGACACACAGGTGGCTGAGAAGCAGAGGAAGCCACGGCCCTTTGGAGCCCAGGGATCAGGATAAGAGAGGCGGAGAGAGCCATGAGTCAGTGCAGTGTCCTCCCATGGAAGGCAACCTGAGGGGCTCTCCAGGCCCCCCATGGCCCATGTGTGGCATTCAGGAAATGTCCATGAGCCTCAGCACAGATGGGTGATCACCTCCTACAGACTTCACGACAGTACAGATGATCAGACCCCAGCCGTGTGAGACTCATATGACCCTGGAAGACCAGATAGGCCCATTGACCCTCTCTGGTCAGCCAGCCCAGCAGTAGAGCAACAAGTGTATGGAAGCCCCATCCCCTGACTGTGGAATCTCAGTGAGTCCTGCCAATACCCAGGACCATTTTGGGGGAATGGGGGACATGAGAAATGCAGCAAGAGCACATGTTCACTGAGGGAGACTGAGTCATCCAAAAGAGACTAATTAAAACAGCCTTGATAGGGAATTCAACTTAGAAAACCCTGACTATTGAAACAGGAAAGAAGCTATAAACCAGAAGAGACTGAGGTGTTGTTACTTGTAAGACTCAGTTTTGTGCTACCCAGCAGGCTGGGGATGCATTAGGAAGCTCGAGTCAGCTGGAGAACAGGGTTTACATTGTCTTTGTGAACTGAGGGTCTTCTGAGCAGATACGCCATCCTGCTATACCTATAAATGAGGTCAACAATACTTTCCTTGCAAGGGTTCCTGTAAGAATTAGAAGGAATGTCTATAAAGCCAGCCAGCACATGTGGGCTTCGTGAAAGGCAACTGTGATTGTTAATGTAAAACCCGTCAGCCTCCACTGCTGCCTGTGAGGTGACGAGAAGACGACTGGACTGTAGTCCCGGGGCAGCGTCAAGCTGTGCCCACCTTCGTGTTGCAGCATCACTCTCTGGGCCCTGAAGCTCTCTTCTAACAGAGGCAGGAGGACACCTCCCCTGTCACGTTTTGCACTTTACCTTTGGGTACCAGAAGTGCAGCTCTGAGCTGTAATATTAATACTGTACAGAGCCAGACAGGAGCCAGTTCTGAGGAAAATCCCTCGTACTCTGCTCAGAATCACTTCTCTGATAACTCAGGCATTGTTATTAATAGGCCTGACCCTTCCTCGATGGCTCAGTGGGTAAAGGGTTCACCTGTGATGCAGGAGACACAGGAGGTGCAGGTTCAATCCCTGGGTCAGGACAATCCCTGGAGAAGGAAAGGGCAGCCCAATGCGGTATTCTTGCCTGAGGCTCCCATGGACAGAGGAGCCTGACAGGCTACAGTCCATGGGGTCGCAAAGAGTCAGACACGGCTGAGAGACTGAGCACACAGGCCCTACCTTAGAATAGGTTTGTTCCCAGGGAGCGCTCTATTCTACTTGCAAGAGCCCAGCCCGGGAGTCCTCGATAAAGCTAGATCCCAGAGGGTGCAGAACACCCAGCCCCAGAAGCAGATCAACCATCAAACTCCTGAAATATAAGCTTCCACCCTGCTTCCCAGACCTTGGGCCTAATTTCCTGTTCTTTCTCTCACTCGGGGCCACCCACAGTGTGAACAGCTCTGGTCCTACAAAACCTGGCTCTGTCCCACCCAGACCTTATTCTTACCGTCTTCTGGTGACTGGAATAAAGAACTGGGCCTCCCATGCTGCTATTGTGAGAAAGCCCTAACTGTGCCAGTGATAAAAGCACCTCTACAGATGGGAAAAACACTTTCAAGTTAGATTTTCTCACCAAGTTCTCTCAGATAATGAATTCATTGATCAGATGTTAATTAAGCACCCACCAAGTGCAGGCCCCAGGCCAGGTGCTCCCAGCCCATGCCAGGAAGATCCTACAGCCAAGTGGGGGCGTGTGGCTTTGACACTGAAGAATGAAATCTACCTGCTTATTGCCTAAGCAGTCTCTGCAAACTCCTTCCCATGGGGCTGATGATCAGCACAGAGACACCAGCACATGCCACCCTGTGTCAACTCCCCAAGGTCCATCAACTAAAGGGTTAACACAGCAGGGGATGGGAACCATACTGGTTGTTAATATTTTCATATCATCCCTCCTTCCAACTACTATTTTGCAAGCCCTTCAGTTCTGCTGGTCTTCTTTAAGCACCAATAAACAAACCTAGGAAAAGTGATCACTATTCTGATCATCTATGCAGAAAGCCCAGATGAGTCTGGATGGTCTTTGGAATGTTCTCCATCATGCAGATAGCCATACATAGGGAGATCTTGCTTGAAGAAAAATCTAACTCTAAAATGTAGGTCTAAACAAAAGGCCAAGTAGGAATTCTAATTCCCTTTATAGGATTGATGAAAGATAGGACTCATTTGAACAATAGCTTTCTCCTAATGAATTTAAAATATGTTCCACCAGAAATTAACACAATATCATAAATCAACTATATCTCAGTAAAAATCATGTACCATTTATAATAATTAATTTATACACAATTGCCAAGGAACATGTCCATTGGGGAAATTGAATTCAAGCATTCCTTCTTTCATTCAACAAAATGTTATGAAGCATCCACTATGTGCCAGGCACTGCTGATACCAGGGAAACAGTAGTGAATGAAACAGACAGTAGTTATATTCATGGAGCTGACATTCTGGTGGGAGTAGACAAACAGCATGCACATGTGCAATATATCAGGATGGGATAAGTGCTATATGTAAAATAAAGCAGAGTAAAGGGGCTATCAGAGTACCTGGGTCAGGAATGGGGTGCTGTCTTTACGGGGAAGTCCACTCTGCTTGGTAATGTTTGAGCTGAGAAGATGTAGGAAGAGGAAAGAAAGGAAACACACCTTGAAATCAGAGCATGCTTGGGGTGTTTGAGGAACAGCAAAGGAATCTAGTGTGGCTGCGTCCTGGTACAGCTGGGGTCAAGCCCGAAAAGGCAAGTGTGGAAGAGTATAAGATTGGAGAATGAGCCAGGACTTATGTCTGAACTACCCGAAGCAGATATTTGTTCTGAAACAGTTCTCAATATGCCCAGCATATAGTCAGGACCCAGAAGCTCCTTGACTCCTCAAGAAAATTCAATAATAAAATACTAAACCAAATTTAGGAACTCTAAACACATTTTAGATTAAAAAACAATTTCCTTCCAATATCCTGTAACTTTAGGATATAAGCCGGCAAGCTGTATAGGGTCTACAAGGATTCCTTCTCACTCAATAAATGTGCTGTCGGCTACCCAGGCCTAGAGAGGAAAGAATGGTATTTTCACATATTTAATTCCAGCCTGTTTTTGATTAGGTCTTTATGTTGTACCACCAGCTCCGGGAAGGCTTTCTGATACACCAGCTGCTGACAGCTTGGTATGCAATTTTCACTGGAAAGGTAATGCTCTGACACTGACCTCCAAATTCCCAATGATAAACACTAATAAGCTAAGATATACACCCCAGTGTCACTCTTGACCCAAAAAGCTGTGCTCTTCATATCCTCACCTCTTCCTCTGATGATTTAGCTTTTATACTATACTTTAAAAAATTAAAATAATATCAATAACTTTCATGAGTTATTTTTCCCCCTTTGTATCTCTAAGGGGTCCCTAGTGCATGGGAAGGGCCAGGGTCCCCCATGGACTCGGAGTGTCTGCCATAACAATGTCAAAGAAGAAGGATCATTTCTTTATGCAGTGAAATTGCAGTCATCTAACATGCTTGACTGTAGGAAGTTTTCCGGTAGCATCTCAGTGAGAGAATGCTGTTTCTAGAAACTGCTCAACTAGACAATCCATCTCTTAAAAGGATTTTGACTTCTAAATCAAGCAGAAGAATAACATGGAGGAAATTTAGTAAATGATGATCCAAATCCCAAAAGCTACTAGAATTTGTTTTGTTTTGTTCTTAGATTTAAAATAGCTTCAATAAAAACAAAACATTTCTCAATATATTAATGCAATTCAGAAAAGCATGAAGAAGAAAGTACAAAAAAAGTTACTTGGTATCACAACCCATGTTAACATTTTGGTAAACCCCTTTTCAGACGTTTTTATGCATGAGTACATACATATAGTTTTACTTAAATAGAATCAAAGCACACTTAAAATTTTGTGATTTACATTTTTTTCACTCTCATGTATCATGGACAGCTTTCTAAGTTATTAAATATAGACTTAAATCATTATTTCAACTAGATGCATAATATTCTATTATATTGATACAAATTGTGAGAGTCAAAAAATCACTTAACCATACTCATACATACAAAGAAATAAAACTTCTTTATGGGTCATAAGTGGAACCTTTCACCCGCTAGCGGAGCAAAAATAATTTAGTCCAATTCTACAATCTTAGTATAATTCTACAATGTGAACAATCCTTAAAGGATAATACTTTTTCTAGGCAAAACACTTCATTGTTGTTGTTCAGTCACTCAGTCATGTTTGACTCTTTGCGATTTAATGGACTACAGCACACCAGGCTTCCCTATCCTTCACCATCTCCCAGAGCTTGCTCAAACTCATGTCCATTGAGTTGGTGATGCCATCCAACTACCTCATCCTCTGTCGTCCCCTTCTCCTGCTTTCAGTCTTTCCCAGCCTCAGTGTCTTTTCTAATGGGTCGGCTCTTCGCATCAGGTGGCCAAAGTATTGGAGCTTCAGCTTCAGCATCAGTCCTTCCAATGAATATTCAGGACTGATTTCCTTTAGGATGGACTGGTTGGATCTCCTTGCAGTCCAAGGGACTCTCAAGAGTCTTCTCCAACACCACAGTTCAAAAGCATCAATTCTTTGATGCTCAGCCCTCTTTATGGCCCAACACTCACATCCATACATGACTACTGGAAAAACCATAGCTTTGTCTAGACAGACCTTTGTCAGCAAAGTAATGTCTCTGCTTTTTAATGTGCTATCTAGGTTTGTCATAGCTTTTCTTCCAAGGAGCAATTTCATGGCTTCAGTCCCAAACTGCAGTGATTTTGGAGCCCAAGAAAATAAAGTCCCTCACTGTTTCCATTGTTTCCCCATCTATTTCCTATGAAGTGATGGGACTGGATGCCATGAGTTTTAAGCCAGCTTTTTCACTCTCTCACTTTCATCAAGAGGTTCTTTAGTTCCTCTTGGCTTTCTGCCATAAAGATAGTATCATCTGCATATCTGAGATTATTGATGTTTCTCCCAGCAATCTTGATTCCAGCTTGTGCTTCATCCAGCCTGGCATTTCACTTGATGTATTCTGCATGTAAATTAAATAAGCAGGGTGACAATATACAGCCTTGACACACTCCTTTCCCATTTTGAATCAGTCTGTTGTTCCATGTCCAGTTCTAACTGTTGCTTCTTGACCAGTATACAGATTTCTCAGGAGGCAGGTAAGGTGGTCTGGTATTTCCATCTCTTGAAGAATTTTCTACAGTTTGTTGTGATCCACACAGTCTAACGCTTTAGTGTTGTCAATGAAGCAGAAGTAGATTTTTTCTAGAATTCTCTTGCTTTTTCTATGATCCAACAGATGTTGGCAATTTGATCTCTGGTTCCTCTGCCTTTTCGCTTAATCTCTCCTATTCATTGCTCTCCCACACCTTCTCACTAATAAAAGTGTCCAGCTGTATGACTGGAAAGGACAGAGATTATGTGACTTTACAGTGACAAGAAGGATTCTCAGGTGCCCCTCCCTTGCTGATCTGCTGGATCCTAATTGGGACTTCAGTGATGTGGCAGGTACTTCCTGCCCCCTGAACAGAGGCTCTGGAAGTACAACTGGCTATTTTGGTCTTTTTGGTCAGGTAATGAGCAAAATTCCCCCATGAGGGCACCCACTGTATACCACCATGGTGGCCATCCCTAGAAAGGTGTGGGGCTCCCATGCAACTCAACCAGTGTAGGGCTGCCCAAGTTAACACACTTAAAAGGAGACTATATGTTGACATCTTCCACTGCACCCTTGTGTATATACTATTAAAGACAGATATTTGCAAGCCTAGAGTGGCTGTCTGATTATCCCATCCGGACACAGGCCTACTACGGTCCCAGCCAACTGACCCTGATATCAGAAGTCCCAACTCTGGCAGCCTTTTCCACCTGTCCCAGTCCCTGCTCATTGTATAGGGCTTTTAGCACCCCTATAGCTCTTGAGGTTGCAGTGACTAGTACTTCCTTGGCCCAGAATGCTCCTGATAGCAGTGCCTGTGATTGGTAAAACAGCATCCAGCTAGGTTTATAATTCTCTTAGGGGATCCAGATGTCCTATCACCTGCCTCCCCATCCTCTGTGGCGTCCAGAGTCCCCCATCTTTGGTGTCGTCCCCTCTGCTCTGTGTTCCCAGAGTTTAGAGTTCTCAGCGTACTCTAGCCTCCCACATCAAAGCATCAAGCACATTCCTCTTCACGTCTTCCAGCTCCATGAGAGTGGAGACCACATCTGCTCTGTTCACTCTGGAGTTCACACTGAGTTCCTATACAGGGCACTATAGATGCTCAAGGCACATTGAGGGATGAACAAACAAAAGAATGCATGAATACATACATACATAAATGAGGTTCTACACCAATGCAACCCTGAGAGGGGCATTTCCTGCCTATCCCTTGACTTTGGTAATCCTGGGACGCTGGTTCTATCTTCTGGGTCTGTTAGAATTCAGATAGGATCCTTGGATAGGATCTTGTTTGTACCCTGACAGTGACTTCACTGTGTCTGGATGCCAGATTAGATTTTAATAGCAGGAGACAGGAGGGAGGTTGGGCATTTCAAAACACTTTCCTGACATCTGGACAGATAGAGAAAGGGAGCTAAGCGCTACCAGGAGATGAGCCATACCCCATCTTCACCCTGCTTTGTACTGCACTGTCTTACACTTATTAAGAGGTGAGAATATCCCCATCATGATTTATCAAACAACTCTAATAACTACATTTTATGGTCCAACATCTGAAAAAAAATGCTTATGGATAAAAGCGCTGTGGATTTCTGTTGCCATTGTTTATTTATTTAAAAGTAAGTTTCCCTTATTTAAAAAAAGTTACTGACTTTTTTCTGTGTGTTAAAAAATATAACTGTAATTGGCTCTGGCCAGCCAATAAATTCAGGGAGGAAACGAGGCTTTTTCTTGTACTATGAGTAAGTAACCTAGACAAGTGTTCTAATGATCTCGTTTTTATGACAACTGCCTCTGTTCAGGATGTATTTATTGAAAACTTCCTCCAACTACTTCAGAGGTAGACTTTTAAAGCAAAAGTATGATTTATTTCTAGGTTTTTGCTAGAGTGAAACACTGCCACTTTTTCTTAGATGGAGGTGGGGAGATGCCGTCCTGCTCTACCGCTGACTCTGACTCAGGACAAAATTGGCTCCACCCCATCGTGTCTCGCAGCCCTCATTCATCCGAGCAGCTTTAGCCCAGTGTGCTGGCTGGTCTGCTCCCCACCGTGTCAGCTGGCACTATCTCACGGCCATCTTTAAAGCAGGCTCTGTCAGGAATTCTGTGTTGTGGTTAACTTCTCTTCCCCTTGGATTGCCCACCAATCTTGCTCTAATAGGACATCATCCAGGAGATCTATTCTCTAGCATAGTGCTCACAGCCAACAGTAGCTAAAATTTTCCAAGAGGGTGCATCTTAAGTGCTCTTACCACACACAAGTACACACAAGATAATAATATTAATAATAGTAATAATAAAGGAGGCAAAAGAAAAGTAGCCCCTTCCAGAAAGTGATGAATATGTCTGTGGCTTTGAAAGTGATTTATCCTCAAACTCATCAAGCTGTATACAATATATATGTACAGTTTTTTGCAAGTCAATAATACCTCAATAAAGTGGTTTTTCAAAAATAAACATTTTTTTTAATTAGGAAAAAAAATACCTTGGGTCATATCTCTCTTTCAGCTAATGACCCAGCATGGCTGGCTGCTAAAATCACATTATATTTTTCTTCCACCAAGATCAACTCTCCTGATCACAGGCAGGGTGAGAATCAGCCTTCTGTTCACCCAGGAATAAAAGGTAATCATCAAGAGGCATCGTGCTATAAAATTCCATTTTCAGGTTTATAAACTCAAGTTATGAAAAACAGGAATATCCAAAATTAATGGGAATAAAGCAGTACTTTGAAAAAGCATTAGTAAAAGCAGAGCTGGTAACCAGTTTCAGTCTGGTTAAAATCAATATTTTCATCTTTAACAACAAAAGCAAAGAAAGAGTGGCATCAGGAAGCCAGGAATAGGTATTTTGGGAAAAGGATCCCAATCTTGGTGTTAATGAGTTTCTCTACGCAAGTCCCATGTGTTCAGGCATGTTGATAGCATCACAGGCGTTATTTCAGGACAGCCAAGATGGAATCACAGAGCTATGCAGCACGTGTTTTGTAAGTTCAAGTTTCAGTGAGGATCTCTGCATTTACCCAAAACCCTTTGAAATGATTATGTAAGGATGTAAGCACTATTTTCTACTTCTACATTGTTGGTGTCGCTGTTTTGGTGTATCTCAAAATTTTGGGGACAGCAGTTTGAGACAACGTGATTTGATTAAGTGTGTGAAATTTTCCAGGGTGAGTGCATAAGCATGTAATTCATGTTTTTAAATGTATGTTATAAAATGCATGTTGCTTATTAGCTTTCTAGCAATCTCCTAACTCTTCTATTTTCATTCCCTTAATTTTTATTAAATGGTTTTATTTTTTCAGCATTATCTTCTTTATTCCTAACTTCAAGGAAATAATTATTTAAATGACCTTACTTTCTACTAACATTTGAAAATATTTTCCCTATCAGCCCCCATCTTTTTTAGTTATATTTTCTGCGACAATTCTCAGTAATGGTGTCCAGAGACATAACAGTTAGCATTTACTGGCCACTTGCTATGTGCCAGGCACTGCATTATCTCATTTAATTTACTGAAAGCACAGTTGTAAATTCTCCTGTTGCTTTTGCTTAAGAGAATTTGCTAAAGCCCCATTTATTAGTGTGAGAATTAGTAGCAGTTTGCTGCTTGGAGTAGACTAAAAACACAATCCTCTCTGTATTCAAGCCAGGGGACTGAACGTGGCTGCCGGGTCCAGCTGGCCATGGGAAATGTCTGGATGATTTCATTTAACGCCTTTAGAAATATTTCTCACTGGGCTAATTCAAGGAAAATGGCTTGTCATGGATGATATCTGACTATAATAAGCAGCTAAAGTGCTTTCCCAATAAATATTGTAAAATGAAACAGGTGTAAAGCCACAGTTGGAAAATCAGCAGCCGAAGAGTGCTGCAAAGATTATGGGCTAACTTTCCAGCACAAGGCTGATGCCTGGGAAGTAGCAAGGACCCGTGTTAGCAGGGCATTTCCCCCACCTCCAATGCTCTCTAGAAATTCATCATTTATTCAAGCATTCATTTAATAAATATTGATACACTACATATAGGCACTTTTCTGGGTCTTAGCAGGACGCGAAGATTAATGTGCTTCAGCCTTAAGGAGTTGTAGGCTAGTGTGATTTAGAGGACCTGGTAGGAGCTCTGGGAAGCACTGCCAACCCACATATGTGCAGAACACTCCCTGCTGTGTGTAGAGAAAACCCACGTCCCTGAGTTGAAGGAGGTATCACAGGGCAATGAGTCTGGATTGGGTAGAGAGAAAAGACCTGCAGAAGAAGCTGAAAAAGAGCAAGGTGGTGGGTATTGGGGGCAGGAAACAGCTCCCCTCTCGCCTAGAGGAACACCAGGGTTTAAAGACCTGCAAGGTGAGAGCTGAGCCCAGGCCTGTGGCCTGTGAGGCCTCCTTTCTGTGCAGAGGAGGTGGAGCAGAGAGGGTGGCAGGCAGTGGAGGAGACCCAAGGGCATACCTTGCAGGTCGATCAACTGGCTTCTGTTTGCCTACCAGCCCTGAGACAGGAGTGAGCAACACCCCCAGCATCCAATGCAGAGAGGGGAGAGGCCCAAAGTTAGTCTATTCAGCAGAACTCCAGGGAGGTGGGAACTGTGGGGTGGAACTGAGGAGCCTTGCATGACACAAAGAAGGGAAAGCCAAGGTTGTGAGGAAGTCAATGGCTCTTAAGGGAGAGAATGGGCCTTGAGATTCTCCTGACTCCAATACGTGCATCATGATGGTGATGATGACGAGGTACTGAACATTTACTATGTGCTAAACATTTTTTTAGATGCTTTACACATTATCTCATTTAATCTTGATAACAACTGTATGAAGTAAATATTATCCTTACCCCCATTTGACAAATGATAAACCTGAGTACAAGAGAGGTGACAGAACTTCCCCAAGTTCCCACATCTAATACCCACACAGCTGGATTTCAAACCCAGGCTGTCTGCCCTGGACTCAAACTGTTAATTACTTCGCAATTTTGCCTCCTCAAAAAGCTAATGCTTCAGAGAAATGAAAATCCTTACACTCATGATGCCAGCCCAGCATCAGTCAACACAGGAATCAAAGATGCATCTCAAAGAGCATTTAATCAGGATAGCTCAGCCACATCAGTGCAGGACATGGCTTTTGGGATTATTTGCTTCATTCTATCTGACTTGGAATTTGAGCAGAACTTCATGCTAATGGGGTGAAGATATTAGCAGGTCCTAACAGCCAATAGGATCGCTAACCACCCCAGTGATGCTCTATGTGAAGGCTAAAAAACATTTTGTTATGATTAACGTGTGGGTTAAGACCAGACCACATTTAGACATGAGCTTCCAATGGCCAACATCTCTTAAAATTCTAATATATCATTGCCAAGGGTGGAATTACACAAATGCATGTGTGCATGCTCATTCATTCAGTCATGTCTGACTCTTTGAGACCCCATGGACTGTAGCCCTCCAGGTTCCTCTGTCCGTGGAATTTTCCAAGCAAGAATACTGGAATGGGTTGCCATTTCCTACTCCAGGGAATCTTCCCAATCCAGGGATTGAACCCACGTCTCTTGCATCTCCTGCATTGGGAGGCGGATTGTTTACCACTCTGCCTTTTTCCAGTAATGCTGTTATATCTTGAATTGCAGTTTAAAAAAAACAAGGAAAATATTACTTCTGGATTTCAGGCTTTGGGTGAGGGACAGAGGGAGAAGGAGACTAATGAAGGCATATTTTAAAAATAGTTATGTACACATAAAAACCTGTACGTGAATGTTCACAATAGCTCTATTCTCAAGCAAAAACTAGAGATGATTCAGATGCCCTACAATAAGTGAAGAGTGTAAAGTGGTACATCCACGCAAGGACTACTACACAGTAACAAAAACATGAACTATTGAAACATGCCCCCCCAAGTTGTATGTACTAATCATTAAAGTCCATTTCTGTGGGGCTGACCACCTATTCTTTCTTTCATATGCTCTTAAAAACACTCAGAAAAAAGTGACAATCCCATAATAGTCCGAGAAACTGAGTGCCTAGGCAATTTGTGTTAGACATGGCTGTCACCAGTATTATACTCAGTTATGTGAGTAGCAGTATGCTGGAGCCAGCTTGTACCTTTCATCTTGTCCCAACTCCATGCTCAGTGACATCATAATGATGCCTAAAATTTGCTATGGTGGAACCATTTACATTACACATGAATGCTAAGTCGCTTCAATCATGTCCAACTCTTTGCGACCCCATGGAGTATAGCCCGCCAGGTTCCTCTGTCCATGGGATTTTTCAGGCAAGAATACTGGAGTGGGTTGCCATTCCCTTCTCCAGGGGATCTTCCCAACCTAGGGATCGAACCCACATCTCTTACATCTCCTGCATTGGTGGGTGGGTTCTTTACCACCAGGGCCACCTGGGAAGCCTCTTTATATCACAGAAATCAGCAAACCAGAGGTCACTTCCAATCCTGAGAGCTGGTTACTAAAGTTTTACCAGCACATCACTGTGGATGAGTCACATGAATAAGTTATTTTAGAAAGTTCTGAAGGTGGGCAGTGGGGATAATCCAAGACAAAGAAATCTAACTCAGTTCATATTTTGTAGCAACATCACTGTACGATCCCTCACGTACCACCACTTGACAATCAGTTCTGAACCAGTCACATTTCTCAAACCAGAAATAATACTTGAGTGGAAAAACCTGAGAGATCTGAATAATGAAAATGTTTCAACTTTAATAAATAAAGTTCTTTAAACATTTTTGAAACGTTCAAAAAGTTTCTGAAAGCCTGAGAAAATAAAATGTCATCCAAAACAGTAATACAAGTTGCTGAAAGGGAAAACACATGGTCAAGGTTGGTTTTGACTACCTGCGAGTGCCATGTATCCATCTTGAGGAAGGTGATTCAGCACCTACAAAAATTATTGCCTGAGTGCCTTACAAACCATTTCAATGATCAAAAACCTGTATCTTCAAAAAAGTATTTGACAAAATACAACACCCTTCCATGATGAGGAAAAAAATTCTCAGAAAGCTAGGAATAAAGGGGAACTTTCTTAACTCGATACAAAATTTCTAAGAACAAAAACAAACAATGAAAAATGAATGAAAAACCCTATACAACTAGAAAGTGAACGTCACTCAGTCGTCTTTGATTCTTTGCAACCCCGTGGCCTATACAGTCCGTGGAATCCTCTAGCCAGAATACTAGAGTGGGTGGCCTTTCCCTTCTCCAAGGGATCTTCCCAAGCCAGGGATCGAACCCAGGTCTCCCACATTGCAGGTGGATTCCTAATCAGCTGAGCCACAAGGGAAGCCCAAGAATACTGGAGTGGGTAGCCTATCCCTTCTCCAGAGGTTCTTCCCGACCCAGAAATCTGCGGTTTCCTGCATTGCAGGTGGATTCTTTACCAACAGAGCTATCAGGGAAGCCCCTATACACAACTAACATCATACTTAATAAAGAAACACTGAATGCTTTCTCCCTAAGATTAGGAAAAAGGCTAAATTGTTTCTCTCTCTCTTACTCTTTGCCACCCCATGGACTATAGCCCACCAGGCTCCTCTGCCCGTGGGATTTTTCAGGCAACAATACTGGAGTGGGTTGCCATTCCCTTCTCCAGGGGATCTTCCCATCCCAGAGATCGAATCTGGGTCTCCTGCATTGCAGGCAGTTTCTTTACTGCCTGTGCCGTCAGGGAAGCCCCTTATTCAACATAAGACTCTTACAATTCATTCAACATAGTATTGGAAGTTCCATGTTGTAACAGGGCAAGAAAAAGAAATAAAAGGCATTAAGATTGGAAACAAGGAAATTAAAATGTCCCTATTTTCAGATAACGTTAGTGTCTTTGTAAAAAAGCCCAAGGAATATACAAAAACAAAGCAAAAATCAAAGAACTTTCTAGAACTAATAAGTGAGGTCAGTAAGGGTTGTAGAATATAAGATCAATATTTTTAAAATTAATCACATTTCTATGTATCAATACTAATAATGATATATGGAGAATAAAATTAAAAACACAGTACCATTCACAACAAAGAAAATGAACACCTGGATATAAACTAACAAAACATGTACAGAATCTTCATGCTGAAATTTATAAAACATTTAAGAAAGAAATCAAAGACCTAAATAATTGAGGGATATATGGTATTTGTGAACTGAAAGACTCAACATAGATGTAATTTATCCCTAAATCAATACACAGCTTTAATGCAATCTCTATTGAAATCCCCAGCAAGAGTTTTTGTAGATTCAAACAGCATTATTCTAAAATTTGTATGAAAAGGCAAAGTAACTAGAATAGCTAAAAACAATTTTGAAAAATAAAGTGGTAGGAATCATTCTACTTGATATTAAAGACATCAAATATTAAAGATATTAAAGAGATAAATGACTTGGCCCATTGCTTGGGGGTTAGAGTGCTGGTCTTATAAACCAGGGGTTCCAAGTTCAAATGTTGCTGGGGCCTAGGCAGAGTGTCTTTGCCATAAGGAGGGTGATTCTCTGTACTTTGAGCTTCCCTGGTGGCTCAGACGATAAAGAATCTGCCTGCAATGCAGATCAGGGTTTGATCCTTGGGTAGGGAAGATCCCCTGGAGAATGGAATGACTATTCACTCCAGTATTCTTGCCTGGAGAATTGCATAGACAGAGGAGCCTGACAGGCTACATACAGTCCATGGGGTCACAAAGAGATGGACACGACTGAGCAACTAACATTTTCACTTTCATAATAATCAAGATGGTGTGGTATTGTCAGAGGGATAAATGTATAGATCAGTGGAATAGCATACAGAACCCATAAATAGTCCCACACAAATATGCCCAACTGATTTTTTTATAAAAGTGCAAGAGCTGTTCAAGGCAGGAAGGACAGCCTTTACAACATATAGCACTGGAGCAATGAGACATCGGAAGCCAAAAAACAAAATAAAACGGAACAAAAAAGGAAGAGCCTGGGCTTAAGCCTCTTGCATGCTCAGTCTCTCAGTTGTGTCCGAGTCTTCACCACCCTACGGACTGTAGACCACCAGGCTCCTCTCTCCATGGAATTCTCCAGGCAAGAATACTGGAGTGGGTTGCCATTTCCTTATCCAGGGGGTCTTCCCAACCCAGGGATTGAACCCAGGTCTCCTGCACTGGCAGTCAGATTCTTTACCACTGAGCCACCAGAGATGCCCTTATAAAAAATTATCTCAAAATGAATCACAGACTAAATGTACAATTCAAAATTAAGTGTAATAGCTCTTCTAGAATTGGTCTAGTAGGTTTCTGGTCTTTATTAGAAGACCCCTCATAGAAAAAAAAATAAATGTGAACTACAACTTTTAGAAAAAAACTGGAGAAAAATTGGGCGATGTAGGACTAAATAAAGAATTCTACAAAAGCATAATCTACAAAAGGAAAAACTGATAAATTAGACCTTATACAAAACTTTCAATTTTGTTATGCAAAAGATCTTAAAAGGATGAAAAGATAAGCCACAAACTAGGAAAAAATACATGCAAACCACATATTCAACAAAGGACTAGAATCTAGAATATATAAAAACTCAACACTAAAAAACAAACAATCTAATTAGGAAATGAGAAAAAAGCATTAATAACATGTCACTGAAGAGAATATACAGATGGCAAGTAAGCATATGAAAAGATGTTCAACAGCATTATCCATTAGGGGAATGCAAATTAAAACTCCAGTGATAAATCACCACACACCTTTCAAAGTGGCCGAATGAAAAACAATAGCAGCGCCAAATTCCGCCAAGAATGCAAAAAACTGGATCGTCCACAGACTGCTGCTGAGAATGAAAAACAAAACTCTGGAAAGCAATTTGGCAGCTCCACACAAAACAAAAATGTGACTACCATACAATCCAGCAATAACACTCTTGGACATTTCTCCCAGATAATTAAAATTTATGTTCACATCAACATCTGTGTACAAATGGTCATAACAGCTTTATTCATAACGACCAAAAACTGGAAACAACTCAGATGTCTTTCACCAGATAATCACTGAACAAATTGTGGTACATCCATACCATGGAATACTACGCAACGGTGAAAAGGACAAACTATTGACACACATGGCTCAGATGAGTCTCCCAGGGGATTATGCAAGGTGAAAAAAAAGAACAATCCTAAACCACAGATTTTGTGGCTTTATTTATATAACATTCTTGAAATAACAGAATTATGGACATGATGAACAGGTTAGTTGTTGCCAAGAGAGGACACCATGAGGGATTCTTGTGGTGGTAAAAATGTTCTTTCCCTTGACTGTATCAGTGAAATATCCTGGTTGTAATAATGCAAAATGGTTTTATAAAATGTCACCACTGGGAGAAATTGAGCAAATTGTACTTAGGATCTCTGTACTATTTCTTAGCAATTCATGTGAATCTACAATTATCTCAAAATGAAAATTCCATTATTTTTTTTTAAAAACCTATATCTTGGGAACTTGATTGTTTTCTTTTTACATTTTTATCTGTGATTTTTGCTTATAATTTTTGTAAGTTTCTTTGAAAATATTAGCCTATTTGTATATTTACGGAATTTTTTAAGTGTTTGGCCATCTGACACAGTAATTCTAAGCCCAGAAATATAGCCTGAGAAAAAACTCAAAATGCAGACAGAGATGTTCACTGTAACAATATGTGCTAACACAAAATCCTGAAATCAACTTCTTGTCTAACATCTAAGGAGAGATTAAATGAAATATCACATCCAAATGAAAGAATATTCTGCAACCATTAAAGAAAATTTTTTTACCCCCCAAATTTCAATCACATGTATAGTACTCACAGTGTGCAAGGCACTATTCCAAGATCCTTCCAAATATTAGCTCATTTCATCCTCATAGCAAGCCTCTAAGGTAACTACAATTATTACTGAATGAGGAAACTCAGGCAAAGAGAAATGAGATAATTTGCCCAAAGTTATACAACTAATAAATAGCAGAGCTGGAGTCTGAATGCAGAGAGTGCTAGCTCCAAAGTCTGTACTATTCATCATTACACTATTTAGCCATTTTGTTGGGTATTATTATTATGGAGTAGAAGTAAAACTTTAAGTCAGATGCTAAAATAATGAAAAAGGCAGAATTTTTCTAGAGATATATGGTTGATGACAACCAGCACAGAGAAAAAATGGCAGAGCAGATATATTGCTATACTGCTTATGGAATCTAGAGTCATACAGTTTGAACTAGGTATCAGTTCCCCCAATTCTAACCTATATGGCCTTGCATAAATCATTTAATCTGTCTGGGCATGAATTGAATAATCTATGAAATAAGATTTAGAAGTACCTATTTTTCAGACTCATTGAGAGGATTATTGAAGTTAATATGTGTAAAGTAATTCAATTATAGTACATACTCAACAAATGCTAGTTTTTTGCTCTCTGTTAACATCTAAAACACTTTTTAAAGAAGGCAGAACATATTCAGATGATCACATCAAAATATATGCCTCATGATAAATGTCCCATCTCCTGATTATCACCAGCAAAATAAAATGGATGCATGAATCTAAGTGGCTTAAAGGACCATCTCAACTACATAGCCTAAAAAGTTTCTGGGAAATGTAGAACGCACAGTGTGTGTAGTTGAAGCATCTCCTAGAGTTTGAATACCCAGCACAAACAGCAAGTGGGTGATTCTCAGTAACAATGTTTACTTGATAAATACAGCAGACACTATAAAACATCCCTTGCAAAGTCCTAAGACTTAACAACATCAAAAGCAAATGTATACCATCCAATCTTTTATGGAACTTTATGACTCTATAAAAATGGAAACAATAGATAATGCATCAACATACAAATCCCAATACAACAATGAGGCTCAAGAGACTCTGAGATACACCATCTGGAGCAAGAGAAAGAGAGAATGATCCAATATAACTAAACTATCTGTAGCAGGTCCAAACAAGTAGTGCAGTATTACTTACAGCTGGGGATAGATGCTCAGAGACCCTTAAGTAAAGTGTTGTGACTTATGAGTTCCCTTGTCACAAGGATTTTTAAAAAGTCTTTCCTACACAAAGCATGAAGCTGAGGGGGAATGGATTATCTGCCATGACACAAAATGTGTTTAACATTGATCATTTTAACAGTCAGGTAATTTCATATTTCACATCAATAGCAATGACAATTAGTAAAATCCTGTATCTGGAAGTCATACATGCTAAATTTGTTCAAGTTGCCATGGAAAGATGTAGGTTTTGGAGCTGAATAGAGGTTGGTCTCCTGACCTCTCTCTTTAGCATTAAGGTGACTTTGAGCAAGTCATTTACATCCCTTTAATTCTCAGTTTTTGTTCTGGTTTCTTTTCCATAGGTAAGAAGTAGACTTATCCAGATTCAGGGAGAAGCGCTCTCCACAGAATGTGGGCCATCACAGAGGGCGAGTGCCTAAGTCTCAGTTTTATTCAGCTATAAGGTGAAGAAAATTACTTAAGCTTGAAGAATTGTTATAAGATTATAGATTAGGTATGGAACAGGAAAATATCAAGTGGCCACTAAGTCAACTGCTATTATTATTATTATTAAATTTAAAAGTGTGAAAACTCTTTAAGCATTTACAATATTTCCTGGGGCAAAAATCATACAGGATGAAATAGATAAAACCTGACTAGCTCTAAAGCGATTAAGTAACTGATTAATAAATACCTGGAAAAAAATCTTCAGACCCAAATGTCTTCTGTGGTGAATTCTCCCAAACATTTAAAAAAAGAAATCATGCATGTATTGCAGTATTATTTTCAGTAGCCAAGATATGGAAACAACCTAAGTGCCCGTCAGTGGATGAATGGATAAAGAAGACACACATGTGCGCGCGCACACACACACACACACAAAGGAATACCACTCATTCATAAAAAAGAGTGGAATCTCGCCATTTGTAAAACATGGATGGGCACTGAGGGCATTATGTTAAGTGAAGTAAGTCAGAGAAAGAAAAATATCATATGATATGATCTAGCACGTGGAATCTGAAAAACAAACAGGAATAACAACATTATAACCAAGTTTATAGATATAGAAAGCAGACTGGCTGTTGCCAGAGAGAAAGGTGGATAGGGAAGTGGGCAAAAATAAGTGAAGAAGGAAAAAGGTACAAACTTGTTTGAAAATTCCTAAGAAAGTAAATATTAAAAGTTCTCACAGGAAAAAAGAATTTTTGTCATGTGTATAGTGATGGATGGTAGGTTATTATGGTGATCATTTTGCAGTGTATATAAATATCAAATCATTATGTTATATATCTGAAACTAATATAATTTATATTATAATCAATATTACATAATATATTATTATATTATTATTATATAATTAAATTATATTATCAATTATACATCAACAATTTAATTTTTCAAAAGAAATCATACAAATTCCATAAAACTCTTTCAGAAAATAGAAACACAAAAAACATATCCAACCTCATTTTATGAGACCAGAAGTCATTATCCTGATGCCAAACCAGATTATGAGAATAAAAGAAAAGAAAATAAGAACAATATTCCCTATGAACGTAGATGCAAAAATCCTTAACAAAATGTCAGTACATCACATCTAACAATACATAAAAGGAATAATACACCACAACCAAGTGGGGTTTATCCAGCAAATGTTTACGCATGAGCTCATGTTTAAAACTCAATCATGCAATCCACAATGTTAGCATTCTAAAAAAAAACCATATGATCATAAGCAATTGATGCAGAAAAAACATTTGAAAAAAATCAACGTCCATTATGACAAAAACTCTGAGCAAACTAGAACTACAAGAGAACTTCCTCAACTTGATAAAAGGTATCTACAAAAAACCTATTACTAATATTATACTTTTAATGTAAACTGAATGTTATATCTCCAATACAGGGAACAAGACAAGGATGTCCACTCTCACCAGTCATTTTCAATATCAGCAAGTCTTGTTGAGTGCAACTGGCAATAAACAGAAATAAAAGACATACCAAATAGAAAGAAAGAAAGAAAACTTCACTATTCATACATAATGCAATTGTCTACATAAAAGCTTAAGCAGTCTGGAAAAAAAAAAAAGAATAAGTACATTAGCAAGTCCTCAGAATATAAGGTCACCTCACAAAAGTCAACCATACGTGAATGTGGAAAACCATGTTCAACAGACTGACTCCAAAATATGCAAATAGCTCGTGCAATTCTATGTCAAAACAAACAACCCAGTCAAAAAATAGGCAGAAGATATAAATAGACATTTCTCCAAAGAAGACATGCGGATGGCCAAAGAAGCACATGAAAAACACATCACTAATTATCAGAGGTAATTATCACACAATGGTGTGATCACTCACCTAGAGCCAGACATCCTGGAATGTGAAGTCAAGTGGGCCTTAGAAAGCATCACTACGAACAAAGCTAGTGGAGGTGATGGAATTTCAGTTGAGCTATTTCAAATCCTCAAAGATGATGCTGTGAAAGTGCTACACTCAATATGTCAGCAAATTTGGAAAACTCAGCAGTGGCCACAGGACTGGAAAAGGTCAGTTTTCATTCCAATCCCAAAGAAAGGCAATGCCAAAGAATACTCAAACTACCGCACAATTCCACTCATCTCACACACTAGTAAACTAATGCTCAAAATTCTCCAAGCTAGCTTCAGAAATACATGAACCGTGAACTTCTAGATGTTCAAGATGGTTTTAGAAAAGGCAGAGAAACCAGAGATCAAGTTGCCAACATCTGATGGATCATCAAAAAAGCAAGAGAGTTCCAGAAAAATATCTATTTCTGCTTTATTGACTATGCCAAAGCCTTTGACTGTGTGGATCACAATAAACTGTGGAAAATTCTTCAAGAGATGGGAATACCAGACCACCTGACCTGCTTCTTGAGAAACCTGTATGCAGGTCAGGAAGCAACAGTTAGAGCTGGACATAGAACAACAGACTGGTTCCATATAGGAAAAGGAGTACATCAAGGCTGTATATTGTCACCCTGCTTATTTAACTTATATGCACAGTACATCATGAGAAACGCTGGGCTGGAGGAAGCACAAGCTGGAATCAAGATTGCTGGGAGAAATATCAATAACTTCAGATATGCAGATGACACCACCCTTATGGCAGAAAGTGAAGAGGAACTAAAAAGCCTCTTGATGAAAGTGAGAGAGGAGAGTGAAAAAGTTGGCTTAAAACTCAACATTCAGAAAACTAAGATCATGGCATCTGGTCCCATCACTTCATGGCAGATAGATGGGGAAACAGTGGAAACAGTAGCTGACTTTATTTTTCTGGGCTCCAAAATCACTGCAGATGGTGATTGCAGCCATGAAATTAAAAGAGGCTTACCCCTTGGAGGGAAAGTTATGACCAACCTAGACAGCATATTAAAAAGCAGAGACGTTACTTTGCCAACAAAGGTCCGTCTAGTCAAGGCTATGGTTTTTCCAGTAGTCATGTATGGATGTGAGAGTTGGACTATAAAGAAAGCTGAGCACCGAAGAATTGATGCTTTTGACCTATGGTGTTGGAGAAGACTCTTGGGAGTCCCTTGGACTGCAAAGAGATCAAACCAGTCCATCCTAGAGGAGATCAGTCCTGGGTGTTCATTGGAAGGACTGATGTTGAAGCTGAAACTCCAATACTTTAGCCATCTCATGAGAAGAGTTGACTCATTGGAAAAGTTGCTGACGCTGGGAAGGATTGGGGGCAGGAGGAGAAGGGGACGACAGAGGATGAGATGGCTGGATGACATCACCGACTTGATAGCCATGAGTTTGGGTAAACTCCGGGAGTTGGTGATGGACAGGGAGGCCTGGCACACTGCAATTCATGGGGTCTCAAAGAGTCGGACACAACTGAGCAACTGAACTGATTGACTGACTGAATTATCAGAGAAACGCAAATAAAAACTATAATAAGATATTACCTCACACTGGTCAATATGGCAATCATCAAAAGGTCTACAAACAATAAATCCTGGAGAGGGCACAGAGAAAAAGGAAACGTCCTACCCGGTTGATGGAAATATAAATTGATACAACCACTACAGAGAACAGTATGGAGAAAAATAGAACTAACATATGATCTAGCAATCCACTTGTGGGCATATATTCAGAGAAAAGCATAATTCAAAAAGATACATGCACTTCAATGTACATTGCAACACTGTTTACAATAACCAAGACATGGTATGCAACTTAAGTGTCCATCAACAGAGAAATGGATAAAGAAGATGTGATACACACAAACACACATATACACACATGACTATTACTCAGCCAGAAAAAAGAACAAAATAAGTGAAGTCATACAGAGAAAGACAAATATCATATCACCTACATGTGTCATTTAAAATATGATACAAAGCAGAAGAGTAATAAAAGATTTCAAAAACAAACTTATAGTTTACAAGGGAAAACATGGGGGAAGATATAAATTAGGAGCCTGGCATTAACATCCACACACTACTATATATAAAATAGATAACCAACAAGGACCCACTGCATAGCACAGGGACCTCTACTCAATATTCTATATGGTAATATAAATAATAACCTGTATGGGTAAAGTTTGAGTAAACTCTGGGAGTTGGTGATGGACAGGGAGGCCTGGCATGCTTTGGTCCATAGGTCGCAAAGAGTCAGACGTGACTGAACTGAACTGAATTGATATGGGAAAGAATCTGAAAAAGAATTTTATATGTATACATATAACTGAATCACTTTGCTGTAGACCTGAAAGTAACACAACATTGTAAATCAACTACATTCCAATTGAATTTTTTAAAAAAGCAGCCAGTGTCAAAAATTTGTGTTCTGTATGATTTCATTCATATGACATTCTCAGAAAGACAAAACTACAGTGATTGAGAACACATCAGTGGTTACCAGTGGCTGGGAGGAGGGGAGGTTGTGACTGAAAAGGAGCCACACAATGGAAATTTTGGGGTGGTGCAACCATATGTACCCTGACTGTGGGACTACTTATACAAAGTTTTACATATGTTAAAATGTATAAAACTGTACATACAAGTCAATTTTACTGTATATAAATTTATGAAACTATTTTTGAAGAAACGTTACATTGCTAGCATCATTTTGGCCAGATTCCTTTGGGTTTGACAACTATATTACAGTGACAATGTTGTGAGTCCAGAATCAAATAACAGATTTGGATATAACCTGATAATGTGGGCATGAACTTGACAGAGTTGTATTTACTGGCCTAGAGTAAGGAACTAGACCATAATCTTTACTTAATATTTGTTTACCTTATAGAATTTTATAGTTTTATAGTAGAAGTCTAATTGATCATAAGAATGGCTGTCTAGAGACATTTACAAGGCTAGTCCTTAATGACATGATGGGCCAAATCAAATTGGATTTATGATCAATATTTTTCATAATAAAGAGATTCAAGTCAGGTTGGCTAAAAGAGTCAGTCTTCTTCAATCTACTAAATTTTATTTGCTATTTCTTATTCTCCTAGCACTGCCTGTTTATTAATAGACATCTATAATACAAATGGTCAGAAATTCCCTGTTCAGATATCAACTACAGTCCACTGTCTCCATTAGTACTTTTACTACACCAGAATTTAATTGGACTTGAGAGCTTATGCTTGCCAACTTTTTCTAAATATAGTGCTTTCAAGCTTTATGCAGAATATGATACTTGGGTACTTAATACTTTGCTTTGTCTTGCTTGGAAATCAATGACAGATGTGGACGGAAAATCTCTGAGCAGGCTAAAAACAAACCAATATTGAAGAAGCTCTAGAATAGTATCATTGCTAAAGACATTCACTCATTCATTTATTCAAGAAATATTTACACAGTACCAACTCTGTGATAAAAGTGAAAGTATTAGTCACTTGGTCATGTCTGACTCTTTGCAACCCCATGGACTGTAGCCTGCCAGTCTCCTCTGTCCATGGAATTCTCCAGGCAAAAATACTGGAACAGGTTCCATCCCCTTCTCTAGGGGATCTTCCTAACCCAGAGATTGAACCTGCATCTCTTGCATTGCAGGCAGATTCTGAACCATCTGAGCCACCAGGGAATCTGTGATAGTTATTATGCTAATGAACGAGACAGCTAAGGCCCCTGCTCACAGAGCTTACAATTGGATGGAGGGAACAGAGGGTGAAAAATAATCAAATAAATAGCCAAATAAATAAGATATTCACAGACTGTAATAGGCATTAGGAAGGAAAGTCCAGTTGAGATGATAGAGAGTAACTGAGAGAGGCTAACTAAGAGGGGATGGTCAGAAAAGGCCCACCAGCAAAGTAAGATTTAAGCCAAGATCTGAAGGATGAGAATGAGGTGACTGTAAGGAAATGAAGAAATGGAATTCCTAAATGGTGAAGGAAAATGCCCAAAGGCAGGAGAAGGTTCAGTGCATCTGAGTAACAGAAAGGCCAGTGTGTTCATGGAGCAGTGAATGAGAGAGGATCGTGGTATGAAATGATGTCAGAGGAGTGCAGTAGACAAATTACACATAACTTATAGGTCAAGCATTCAAATTTTATTCCAGAAGAAATAGGAAGCTACTAAAGAATTTTAAGCAGGGAAGTGACATATATAATTTGTTATTTATTTTAAATCTCTCTGGTTGGTACTTAAGAGAACTGGGCTGAAAGAGGCAAAGCTACATACACCCAAGTTAAGAAGCAATTGTAGAAATTCAAATATTGATAAAAGATAATGATGACTTGAACCTTGGTGGTAATAATGCAGATGGGGAGAAATGGATGGATTTCAAGTCTGTTTTGGATGTAGAATCAACAATATCTGCTGATTGGTTAGGCATGTGGAGGGTTGAAGGAGAGAGGGAAATCAGGCATAACTCTTATGCTTTTAACGTGAGCATCTGAGAGTTTGATAGCGCCATCTATTGAGGTGAATACCACAGGATGATTCAGTTCATGAGAGAAAGAAACTCCTCCATTTTGAACACATTACATTTAAGAAGTCACTTAAATGAGAATGGAAAGTAACTGGATATGTGAGTAAGTTGCTCAGGTGATAGGTCTAAGTTAGACAACCAGGAAATATACTAAACCCTTGGGGAAGAGCTCAAGATTGAACTCCAGGGTGTGCTAATATTTGAAAATAAAGTAGAGAAAGAAGCTGAGAAAAAATGGCCAGTGATGTTGAACCAAAACCAGGAAGCCAAGACATGAATGTGTTGGCAGATGGCGAGAGTAGTCAACAGTCAACAACTGGAGTTTTTGATGCTGTTCAAGAGTCAAATCAGATAGGGACAGAGAATAGCCCTTTGGACTGGCAACATGCAAGACACTGATACCCTTAAGGAGAACAGTTTTAGTGGAAGGAAACCAGTTTTAGTGGAGTACTGGGGCAGAAACTTGACTAAAGTTAAAGTACAAATGAGAAATAAAGAAATGGAGGTGGTAAACATAGGCAATACATTGTGAAAGTTTGGCTACTCAGGGGAACAGGTAAGTGGGTTCAAGAGACAATTTTTCAACATGGGAGATCTTAGAGAATACTTATGCGCTTATGGAAATTGTTAGCCAAGAGGAAAAAACTGGTGATGTAGGAGACAGCGAACACAAAGGAAAGAGCAGAGTTGTGAAGAGGAAGGTGATCTTTGATAAAAAAAAAAAAAGGCAGAGACGGGTACATGTGCCTAGTTAATTCTTGTAAGGTAATAATTAGGATACAATACCTATAACCTGACTCTACAGATTTAAGACTGTGTATAAGACCCAACCCTGAAAGGCTAGACTCTTTTCATATCATGTACCCTGCCCATCATGAGATCATGAGGGCAACAGGCCTGATAAACCTAGCATGCCTCCCTCCAAAGGGAACTGCGTGAGGAGAGGAGCCACTTTCAAGAAAATTTGTAATCGTTGTTGTCCCATATGTATTTAGTTTCATGCAACAGATGAGCAAACTGATTTCATGTTATTAATAATAATATAGTGTTCTAAGAGTTATTTTCTTTCCACCTAAAGTTTTTTGTGGAAACAGAAAAAGAGATCATAGTTTAGCCTGTAACACATCCTACCAGTGAAATCTATCAGCAATGCAAGAAGGCTTAGGAGAGTAAGAATGTCCTATTTCAAATAAGTTGATGCTATATGGCGTTGCGGCTGGGTTATGCAGTATGCTGAGACCACTATGGCAGACAAAGTCAAAACTAGGACAGAAGTGTCCCTACACAGATAGGATACCTAGAAAAATGGCTATAGTTTCCTGGACACCTGCTTGCATGCATACTAAGTCACTTCAGTTATGTCTGTCTCTTTGTGACCCTATGGGCTGTAGCCTGCCAGGCTCCTCTGTCTATGGGATTCTCTAGACAAGAATACTGGAGTGGGTTGCCATGTCCTCCTCCAGGAGGTCTTCTCAACTCTGGAATCGAACCCACATCTCTTAGTCTCCTTCATTGGCAGTTGGGTTCTTTACCACTAAGGCCACCTGGGAAGCCCTTGCTGGACACCAACTGCCTTTTAAATGAAGGATTATCCCTACAGAAAAAGCAAGAGAGTTCCAGAAAAACATCTACTTTACCTTTATTGACTACACCAAAGCCTTTGACTGTGTGGATTACAACAAACTGTGGAAAATTCTTAAAGAGATGGGAACACCAGACCACCTGACCTGCTTCCTTGGGAAATCTGTATCCAGGTCAAGAAGCAACAGTTAGAACTGGACATGGAACAACAGACTGGTTCCAAATCAGGAAACGAGTACAGCAAGGCTGTATACTGTCACCCTGCTTATTTAACTTGTATGCAGAGTACATCATGAGAAATGCCAGGCTGAATGAAGCACAAACTGGAATCAAGATTTTCGGGAGAAATATCAATAATCTCAGATATGCAGATGACACCACCCTTATGGCAGAAGGCAAAGTAGAGCTAAAGAGCCTCTTGATGAAAGTGAAAGAGGAGAGTGAAAAAGTTGGCTTAAAACTCAACATTCAGAAAACTAAGATTGTGGCATCTGGTCCCATCACTTCATGGCAAATAGATGGGGAAACAATGGGAACAGTGACAGACTTTATTTGGGGGGCTTCAAAATCACTGCAGATGGTGACTGCAGCCATGAAATTAAAAGATGCTTGCTCCTTGGAAGAAAAGCTATGACCAATCTAGACAGCATATTAAAAAGCAGAGACATTACTTTGCCAACAAAAGTCCATCTAGTCAAGGCTATGGTTTTTCCAGTGGTCATGTATGGATGTGAGAGTTGGACTATAAAGAAAGCTGAGCGCCAAAGAATTGATGCTTTTTTGGAGAGGATTCTTGAGAGTCCCTTGGACTGCAAGGAGATCAAACCAGTCAATCCTAAAGGAAATCAGTTCTGAATATTCATTGGAAGGACCAATACTCATTGGAAGGGCTGATGCTGAACCTGAAACTCCCAATACTTTGGCTACCTGATGTGAAGAACTGGTGCTGCTGCTGCTAAGTCACTTTAGTCCTGCCCAACTCAGTGTGACTCCATAGATGGCAGCTCCCCCATCCCTGGGATTCTCCAGGCAAAAAACTGGAGTGGGTTGCCATTTCCTTCTCCAGTGGATGAAAGGGAAAGTTAAAGTGAAGTCACTCAGTCGTGCCTGACTTGTAGTGACCCCATGAGCTGCAGCCCACCAGGCTCCTCCATCCATGGGATTTTCCAGGCAAGAGTACTAGAGTGGGGTGCCATTGCCTTCTCTGGATGTGAAGAACTGACTCATTGGAAAAGACCCTGATGCTGGGAAAGATTGAAGGCTTGAGGAGAAGAAGATGACAGAGGATGAGATGGTTGGATGGCATCACCGATGTGATGGACAGGAGTTTGAGTAGACTCCGGGAGTTGGTAATGGATAGGGAAGCCTGGTGTACTGCAGTCCATGGGGTCACAAAGAGTTGCACATGACTGAGCGACTGAACTGAACTGAACTATCCCTTCAGATACTGCATTAAATCCACGTGTTACCTAAAGGTGGACATTAACTCTGATAGAATTACAAAGCTGGCTTTCATTGACTATACTCAATTACAGAGCAGAACTATACCCACAGAATGGAAGCCACAATCTCCTCAGCTGAGCAGGGGTTCATAAACTAAGAGAACAGAGTGCTAAGATCCAGGGGGAAGGAAGGGATCACTTCCACCAAATCCTATGAGATCTGGATAGTAAATATTAGCAACACATTTAAGCTTGCTGGGCAATGCTGCTGTCTCAAGAGTTTCTTTTTATCCTTCACCACTGAATCACAGTTAAGCTCTAAGAAGAATGTTTAAGCTGGATTTAGAAAAGGTAGAGGAACCAGAGATCAAATTGCCAACATCTGCTGGATCATCAAAAATGCAAGAGAGTTTCAGAAAAACATCTACTCTGCTTTATTGACAACACCAAAGCCTTTGACTGTGTGGATAACAAAAAACTGTGGAAAATTCTTAAAGAGATGGGAATACCAGATCACCTTATCTGCCTCCTGAGAAATCTGTATGCAGGTCAGGAAGCAACAGTTAGAAATGGACATGGAACAACAGACTGGTTCCAAACAGGGAAAGGAGTGTGTCAAGGCTGTATATTGTCACCCTGCTTATTTAATTTATATACAGAGTGCATCATGCAAAATGCTGGACTGGATGAAGCACAAGCTGGAATCAAGATTGCTGGGAGAAATATCAATAACCTCAGATATGCAGATGACACCACCCTTATGGCAGAAGGCAAAGTAGAGCTAAAGAGCCTCTTGATGAAAGTGAAAGAGGAGAGTGAAAAAGTTGGCTTAAAGCTCAACATTCAGAAAACTAAGATCATGGCATCCAATCCCATCACTTCATAGCAAATAGATGGGGAAACAATGGAAACAGTGAGAGACGTTATTTTCTTGGGTTCCAAAATCACTGCAGATGGTTTTTTCAGCCATGAAATTAAAAGATGCTTGCTCCTTGGAAGGAAAGTTATGACCAACCTAGATAGCATATTGAAGAGCAGAGACATTACTTTGCCAACAAAGGTCCATCTAGTCAAAGCTATGGTTTTTCCAGTGGTCATGTATTGATGTGAGTTGGACTATAAAGAAAGCTGAGCACCAAACAATTGATGCTTTTGAACTGTGGTGTTGGAGAAGACTCTTGAGAGTCCCTTGGACTGCAAGGAGATCAAACAAGTCAATCCTAAATATTCAAGTCAAGTCCTAAATAAACATGTCAAGTTCTGAATATTCATTGGAAGGACTGAGGCTAAAGCTGAAGCTCCAATAGTTTGGCCACCTGATGCTAAAAACTGACTCAGTGGAAAAGACCCTGATGCTGGGTAAGACTGAAGGTGGGAGGAGAAGGGGATGACAGATGATATGTTTGGATGGCATTACCTACTCAGTGGACATGAGTTTGAGCAAGCTCCGGGGGTTGGTGATGGACTGAGAGGCCTGGTATGGTGCAGTCCATGGGGTCGCAAAGAGTCAGACACAACTGAGTGACTGAACTGAACTGAACTGAAGAATATGTTTTTACTAAGTGAATTTAGGGTAACTTTTTTTGGAGTCCTGAATGGCCTTCTATATCAAAATTTATACTAAATTCTTATTTTACCATAAAAATATACACAAATATACACACACAGAGGCAATGTTCTAAAAACAGTCTGGAGTATATTCTAATTTAGCCTCTAGGAATAGAGCAGAAAGTTATCTTGCCATCAAATCTTTTGACCCACAAACCTCGTGAAATCCACTCACCTATGGACACCTTATCTTTGACAAAGGAGACAAGAATATACAGTGAAGAAAAGACAATCTCTTTAGCAAGTGGAGCTGGGAAAACTGGTCAACCACTTGTAAAAGACTGGAACACTTTTTAACACCATACACAAAAATAAACTCAAAATGGATTAAAGATCTAAATGTAAGACCAGAAACTATAAAACTCCTAGAGGAAAACATAGGCAAAACAGTCTCTCTGACATAAAGCACAGCAGGACCCTCTATGACCCACCTCCCAGAGTAATGGAAATAAAAGCAAAAATAAACAAAGGGGACCTAATTAAACTTAAAAACTTTCACACAATGAAGGAAACTATAAGCAAGGTAAAAAGACAGCCTTCAGAATGGGAGAAAATAATAGTAAATGAAGCAACTGACAAAGAATTAATCTCAAAAATATACTAGCAGCTCCTGCAGCTCAATTCCAGAAAAATAAATGACCCAATAAAAAAATGGGCCAAAGAACTGAACAGACATTTCTCCAAAGAAGACATACAGATGGCTAACAAACACATGAAAAGATGCTCAGCATCACTCATTATCAGAGAAATGCAAATCAAAACCACAATGAGGTACCATCTCATGCCGGCCAGAATGGCTGCTATCAAAAAGTCTACAAACAATAAATGCTGGTGAGGGTGCAGAGAAAAGGGAACCCTCTTACACTGTTGGGAATGCAAACTAGTACAGCCACTATGGAGAACAGTGCAGTGATTCCTTAAAAACTTGAGATAGAACTGCCATATAATCCAGCAATCCCACTACTGGGCATACACATCAAAGAAACCAGAATTGAAAGAGACACATATACCCCAATGTTCATTGCAGCGCTGTTTACAATAGCTAGGACATGGAAGCAGCCTAAATGTCCATCAGCAGATGAATGGATAAGAAAGCTGTGGTACATACACACAATGGAATATTACTCAGCTATTAAAAAGAATGCATTTGAATCCATTCTAATGAGGTGGATGAGACAGGGGCCTATTATACAGAGTGAAGTAAGTTAGAAAGAAAAACACCAATACAGTATATTAACGCATATATATGGAATTTAGAAAGATGGTAATGATGACCCTATATGTGAGACAGCAAAAGAGACACAGATGTAAAGAACAGACTTTTGGACTCTGTGGGAGAAGGCGAGGGTGGGATGATGTATAAACATGTATATTACCATATGTGAAATAGATCACCAGTCCAGGTTCAATGCATGAGACAGGGCGCTCAGGGCCAGTGCATTGGGACAACCCTGAGGGATGAGATGGGGAGGGAGGAAGGAAGAGGGTTCAGGGTGGGGGGCACATGTACACCCATGGCTGATTCATGTCAATGTATGGCAAAAACCACTACAATATTGTAATTAGCCTCCAATTAAAATAAATAAATTTAAAAAAAAGGAAATTTCTGTAACCCCATAAGAATGCCTCCAGAGATACACAGGTACATAATTCTGAATCACTTAGCAGAATCAGCTCCTCTATGAATACAAACACCCTTCTGCATTAGGGCAATCCAAAAAGCCGTGGACATCTATTGGCTTCAGAGCTGAAGCTATCACTGAATATATCCTCCAAGGCACCACACTGCCAATGCTCAAGAAATTCTAAATGTTCTTAGGGACTCCAGTGTGACATTTAAGCTCTATTTGCTACAAATCTTACATTTTCCTTCTTGAGTGTTTTTTCAACTCTCCTTACAGTTATTTTCACATTTCATTAGTGGTTAGTGTATGGTTCTCCTTGGGAAATCACTTTTTGAAAATGATGTCCACAAAGCTTTTTTCTCCCCCTGGAAATTCCTCAATGGTTATGCCTCTCCAAGAGTTGTCTATTTCTCTCTCATACAAACTGAAGAACTACAGGGAGATATGGACGAACCATTTTCTCTTAGGTAAATCTTGAATATATCGCATAGGTCACCTAAGTGATCTTAAACATAGTTTCCTCAATTTCATATGCCATTTTACAGTATTGGGAGTAACTCACATTCAACTTGCCCTGGACTTTTGATTCACCTAAAGGAAGATGTGATGGACAGATAAGAGTAAGAGAGATAACTTTGAGAAATATAGTTTACCAATGCAGACACTTTGTTTCCCCTGGGAAGAAATGAACAGTGCCTGAGACCAGGAGATGAAGATGGAGGCTGACAGGTATAGCAATAATTAGCAATCAGGGAGAGGAGCAGATATCAGGACAAGTATGCTGCTGACCATGGTCCTGAGAATTATTTGCCTACAAGGATATAATCTTCCTAACCCTGAGATACTGGTGATTCTGGTACAACCCTCCTCAGGATTTCTGAGTCAGGTGAGGAAAGAAGTGGTGGCAGGAAAGAATTGAAGAAGGAGAGAGAGAGAGAAAGAAAGATGTGGACAGAGGCTTTCAGAGAAGCATAGTCATTAACTATGAAAAGACATAGGAAGAAGGAAGAAAAAACAACTTTCTGGACATTTTCAAGTAATTGTAATTGACAAGAAAGAAACAACTAATCACACCTAAAAATCAAACATTTGAGGGTGACTAAGAAATTTTGTACAAGAAGATGTAAAGTTGTACAAGAGGAGGAATGAATAAGTGTAACCAAGAGATGAGCAGAGCATCATCTGTGTGGAATTGCAATGTCATTGTGAGTTGAGTTCTACCAACATCCTCCTCTCATCCTTATGCATTATATCCTTGGAGGATCTTGTTCATTTCCATGGTCACAATAGCATCTGATGCTAATGACTCTAGCTTTGTATTTCTACCTGTGATCTCACCTTTGAGCCCTTGATCTTAATATCCAACTGTCTACTTCCCAAATATGTGACCAAATTTGGAAAACTCAGCTGTGGCCACAGGACTGGAAAAGATCAGTTTTCCAATCCCAAAGAAAGGCAGTGCCAAAGAATGTTCAAACTACTGCACAATTGCACTCATCTCACATGATAGCAAAGTAATGCTCAAAATTCTCCAAGCCAGACTTCAACAGTACGTGAACCAAAAACTTCCAGATGTTCAAGCTGGATTTACAAAAGGCAGAGGAACCAGAGATCAAATTGCTAACATCTGTTGGATCATATAAAAAGCAAGAGAGTTCCAGAAAAACATCTACTTTTACATTATTACTACCCCAAAGCCTTTTAGTGTGTGGATCACAACAAACTGTGAAAAATTCTTAAAGAGATGGGAATACCAGACCACCTTACCTGCCAGGAGAAATATCAATAACCTCAAACATGCAGTGACACCACCCTTATGGCAGAAAGCAAAGAAGAACTAAGGAGCCTTTTGATGAAAGTGAAAGAGGAGAGTGAAAAAGTTGGCTTAAAACTCAGCATTCAGAAAGCTAAGATCATGGCATCCAATCCCATCACTTCATAGCAAATAAATGGGGAAACAGTGGAAACAGTGGCTGACTTTATTTTAGGGGGCTCCAAAATCACTGCAGATGGTGACTACAGCCATGAAATTAAAAGACACTTACTCCTTTGAAGGAAAGTTATGAACAACCTAGACAGCATATTAAAAAGCAGAGACATTACTTTGCCAACAAGGTCTATCTAGTCAAGGCTATGGTTTTTCCAGTGGTCATGTATGGATGTGAGAGTTGGACTATAAAGAAAGCTGAGCACTGAAGAATTGATGCTTTTGAGCTGTGGTGTTGGAGAAGACTCCTGAGAGTCCCTTGGACTGCAAGGAGATCAAACAAGTCAATCCTAAAGGAGATCAGTCCTGAATATTCATTGGAAGGACTGAGGCTAAAGCTGAAGCTCCAATAGTTTGGCCACCTGATGCGAAGAACTAACTTAGTAGAAAAGACCCTGATGCTGGGAAAGATTGAAGGTGGGAGGAGAAGGGGATGACAGATGATGAGATGTTTGGATGACATTACCTACTCAATGGACATGAATGTGAGCAAGCTCTGGGAGTTGGTGATGGACAGGGAAGCCTGGCATGCTGCAATTCCATGAGGTCCCAAAGAGTCAGACATGACTGAGCAACTGAACTGAACTGAACTACTTCACATCTCCACTTGTATGATTCACAGGATGTAAATTCCCCAATTCAACATACCTATACAGAGAAAAAGATTGGCAGTTCAGGAAAAAAAAAATGCTTCAATAGGATAAATACAGTATTAGACAATATAAACTGCATGACAACATTCAGGACAAAGGAAAAGAATCTAACTGGATAGGAAACTTGGATGTGAGACATGGGAGCTTATTCAGAGAGGATAGTGAAGAGAATGAAATTCAGAAGCATTTCCTGCTCATGGTAACTGTAACTAAAAGCAATTCCTTTCTGAATACCCTGCAAAAAGAATTGTTGGACAGGCATCTGTCTCCCCAGTCATACCTGTATCCACAAGTAGGAACACTATCAAATAATAATAATGAGATTCTCAAATCGAAAAACTCAAAAACTGAGGGAAACTCACATATACTGGTAAATCCAGGAAAGTGTTGAAGGAGTCATCAAGGCCCAACGTTTCAGAATTCCAGAACCAGGCCTTGAAGGATGATACCTTAGAGGAAGTAAAAGTAAGTATTAATTACACAGTCGGTAATAAACGTGCAGAATCCTTCGCTCTAGATGTAACAGAAGCTAAAAATATAAATGATGTGAAAAAAATTTTAGATCTTTTTCTTGGTGGAAGCATTATTGTATATTAGCAAGGAACTTTCATTTGGGGAAAACATAACTAGCTATGAAATGCTGAAGCCCTAGAGAGATTTGTAAAGATAATCTTGGTGTTATATTCCGCCTGAATTCACCTCCCTAAAAAGCAGGGACCTCTCCGGCCTCAAATAAATGCAGAGGTAACACAAGACAGTCCACAGGTTACAGAATATGGAGCTGCTAGAGATCTAAAAGTCAACATCTTGAACTAAAACCAGAATTAACAACTGGGATAACCCAAATGCTATGTGTGCAGTAACAGAATGGCATTTAATAGCAAAAAGGAAGGAGCGAGTTCAGAGGAGAGGAATGAGGTAGACACTGGAAAGATGTTTTAAGACACAAACAGAAGCTTAACTAGGGGGCAAGGGCTTGGCCATGGGTGAAGAGCAGGCTGTCATGGGCACATAGCCACGGTACTCCTTCAGAGGTAAAGCCTGTCCTTGGACCAGTGACCTTTCCATGTGCTCTTTGGATCTTGGAACATGACATGCAAACACATTATAACATCCTCTAGAAACATATTCTCGTATGAAGATTGGCAGGCAGCATGAGAAGGTTTGTGAATATGTGCGCATGTACACGCACACACACACATTCCCATAAAGTTTTTTATTAGCATCAAAAGCCAAGAAAGGAGGAGGGAAAGGATCCTTTGACCCAAAGACTGAACAAAGTTTTTCACAATATGTCATGCACATGAGAATTTAATGAGTCACAAATTCCAGTGGGTATTTTTTCCCCTCAATTTTCCAGTTTGTTCTATTTTGCAAATATTTGTACTCAAATGATAATGTGACTTTTGTTGAACAGCCACACTGACTCCCTCATGAAGAGCTTTATTTTGAGCCAGAAGACATCTGCTAAATTGAGACTTACAAAGAACTTAATAAATACAAACATAAATAGATGAGCTCTGAATATTATATTCTGAGCATTCACCATTTACTTCCTTGTGTACTTGCAAATTATACACCAGCAGGCAAAGCATTTCAAAAGAGCGATGAGTAAATCTCCTTAGAATCTTTTCCTTCTGAGCACCTTGGAGATGTTCTTTCATTCAAATCCATTAATTAGAGAGGTTAAACATTGCCTTCCCCAGTAGGCAAGCTTTGTCTCTACAGGCTATTGATGCAGAATGTGGGGAAAGACAAAGCCAGTGCATTGGAGGATTATGACCATTGATGATTGACATCAAGAATCCATAATATATTCCAGACACAGATTTCAGTCATCTAACAGTGCACACGATATGCTACGGCACAGGCCAAAATCCTTGGGAACGTCATATTGCTGGGGAGCAGGCTGGTTTACGATTTTCAGGCTCATAAGTGAATCAGATTTGGCCTCATTGCTTTGCTTTTGAAACTGTTTCTTGGCACTGTCACAGTGACAAACCAATGGCCTAAAATGCAATTAGCTATCACGTATCCTTGTTAAGCAACAGCCTGCTTGCCCCTGGCACTGCGTGTGAGATGCAGTTAATGTGGCACGCCTAGCTGTCATGCAGGTCCCAGTCCAGATGAGATAAGGAACTCACTTTAAATGAGACATTTCTTTGCAGACTCCAAAAACTATGAAAAAAAAAAAAAACCCATGTTTCCTAGTATATTAAAGAGAAGTTTTATAACATGATATAGATGCAGTGTTGAAGACGTTCTGGGCTCCCTCTAGAACTAAGTTATATTTTAATAATATTTATCATTTATCTCCTGTGGTTAGAAAGGTAGAGAGGATCAGAAAGGCACAGCATATAAGTTAGTTTCTGTGGCCTTTGATAAAAAAACTATTTGCGTTACATCATTTTAGTGGTTCTTGAATTCTGACTGAGGACATAATTTGGCTCTCCAAAACTGACAACATCTCCTCCGGGGATAAAGCCGTAATGTGGAAAACTTTGCACTCCCTGCCCTTCCTGGGTAAATTCAAGTCCTAGCAAGAGGAAAGACATCTGTTTTGCCATCTATCTGCAAATGCACGACTATTATAATGCTCATGACCAACTCCATATCGCTCAACAAGAGAGTCCCATTCATTCAGAAGAGCCAGGTCTCGAATGTAAATGAAATAAAAGTGTCCAGTGGCCTCAGTCCCTGTCCTGTGTCCTGTCATCCCAGCTAGCTCTCAGTCACCCACAGTGAAATCCTAGTCATTTCCCAAATGCACTGCAGCAGCATAAAAATTTCTTTCCACGATAAACCTGCTTTTGAGATCCTGATCATCGTAGGGTATAGTTTAGCAGTGTGCCATAGGCACGCTTGGGGACTGTGATAGACCAGTTGCATTAACAGCCCCAATGAATATCTCTTTTTCCTGTAACTTGTAGACCCCTGTCCACTGTAATGCTGAGCTGAACCATGTGACTTTCTTTAGCCAGTGGGACCATAACAAACTGACACTTATAGAGGTGTTACAAAATGTTTGAGCATTTCTGCTTCCTCTCTTGTTTCTCTGTGATGATCCTGAGAATATGTGCAGGTCAGTCTGAGACCAAACCTGAGCTAGCACTCCAGGGGCATATATGGGACATGTGCACATGAGACAGATCCAGGGAGGAGAACTCAGCAATCCCAGTTGAGGCCACCCCAGTCCAGGTGGCCTTCTTCTGACTCATTAGCTGAACTGATGCATGAATGAGCCCAGCTATCCCAATACTCATGGGAAATAATAAATGGCTAATGTTTTGAGCCACCATTTGTGGATATTTTGTTACATAGTACTATGTTGGCACTAGGTAACTGATACAGGGCCAGAACTGAATTTGTGGGGCAACGGAGGACAATTTGAATGCCAATATCACCCTGCTTTTCCATTTCTCCCCTGTGCAACTTCCTGAAAATAAATGTTGAACAAAAACTTAGAGGTAGCTTGAAAGAGCACTGAATGATTGGTCAGTCTGAAGCACCTACAATTTGAGGAGGCATTACAGTGCAGAGGTGAGGCAGGAGTTCAGGGATCAAGTGACTTTGAACAGGCCTAGGTAGATGGGTCTAAGCACAGATGGGTCTCAAAAGCCTGACACACAGGTGAATCATGAAGCTGAGTGTCTGACTCTGGCCCTGGGGCTCTGGGATCTTCCAGCCAGCGAACAGGCGCAGACTCTACCTCATCACCGCCTTCCTTAAGAAAAACTGAAGAATCTCAGTGGTCATCTGGTTATGTGCACTCCTCCTGATACTTGATAAATGTGGGCTGTCACTTGCCTGGTTTGTTATAAGCTGAACGAATGATTGTGTCTGAGAGTGGTGGTACATGAGTGACGGTCTCTGGGGACACTTAGACGGGTCTGAGAATTGGAAAGGCCTCCGTGGGTTCAGGTTCCTGCTTGAAAGCCCCTCACTAGGCTCTGCCAGCAAGGAATACGAACTGAGCCAGAGCCTTCAATATCTCTAAAGCTTTTAATCCATCCATTAAAGCCAGAATCTGAAGGATAAATAAACTGGGTTTAATTAATCAGGATTTCACAAAATCTCAAGTCAAATAAAAATGTATTGGGTGTCTGGTTTTGTGCCCTCTGCTGGACACTATGGTTTTACAAAATAATAAGGACACAAACCTCTACCTTCAAAATTCTTATAATTTGATAAAGTAAGATCAACATAACTGGAGATACTAGCAGAGCAATAAGGACTATATAATTCTGATTGTCATTTACATGTTCATAAATATTCAGATTCTCCTTCCACACACAAGGAAGGATTTTATGTCTCCAGCTCCTAGAAGTGAGGTACAGCCAAGTAACTGGTTTCAGGCAATGGAATGTAAATAGAAATGTTGGATATCACTTTCTCAGTGAAAACATTTAACTACCGGTGCCCACCTCCAATCTCCCTTCCCTGATGGCCTTTGTCATGGAAGTACACTTCAGGATACAGCCTCTGTCAGCCAAGACCCGTCACTGACCACAACAGAGGCTCCCTGTTAACGTAGAAGATTGAGTATGAATGAGAAGCATATTTTTATTTTGCCAAACCACAGAGACTTAGAGCCCATTTGTTACCCAAGAGTAACTTAGCCTATCCTCACTGATACAATAACCAACTTTTAAAACTTGAGCATCTTAACTGTGAGCACGACAGGGACATGGGAGAATTCAGTATGGGACAGAGTAATCTGTAAAGGTAGTTATGCCACAAAGGGTAATATGGGGGATGGAAAAGAAAGGAAAGAGGATTGAACACAGGCAGAGGGAGAAAAACTACAAAAGCACAAAAATAAGAAGGCATTTACTGTTGTCTTTATTATGGGATTTCGTATGGTCACTGTATACCTGGTGGGCTCCTCAAAGGGGAAGACCTGGGCTCCTGACCCTGGTCTCCCCAGGTCCTGGCAACAATGGGTTTTCAAGTTATGTTTGTGGAATAAATTAGCAGGGTTTTATTATTATAAATTAGCGGGTCAACAGTGTGTTGATCAGAAGGTTAAGAAAAAAAATAGATTTGATTGACAAAAAGCACCACTTTGGGCTTCCTGGGTGGCACTGGTAGTAAAGAACTCACCTGCCAATGCAGGAGACATAAGAGACATCGGTTCGATCCCGGGATCAGGAAGATTCCCTGGAGAAGGAAATGGCAACCCACTTCTGTATTCTTTCCTGGAGAATCTCATGACAGAAGAGCCATGGGATTGCAAAGAATCAGACAAGACTGAAGCGACTTAGCACGACCACTTTAAATATCAAAGATAATAAATGTTCAGCTGGAGGGTTGGTGTCAAGAAAATCTTCATCAGAAGACCTCAGTTTCCTCACCCATAAAGCTGGGAGGTTGGAGCAGATGACCCCCAAAATCTTGCTCCAGTTCCCAGAGCCAGGATGTCATTATGTGTGTTTTTTTGATCTCAGAGAGTGCTTTCTCCATTTAAATTTTAACTGCTCTATGGTCTAACCATGTCATTAGATTTTTCATAACATCACTATTCTTTTAAAAGCTGCAGGATCTTATAAAATCCTATGCCAGCATTAAGCTAAGGGCTCTTTAATGTGGAATAACACAAAATTTTTGAATGAAACATTCGGCTTGTGGTGAGTTCAAACCAGGCCCAAATTGCTTCAATGCATGCGTAAGGTACAAACAATTTCATTTTGCTCAGGAATTCTTAGTGAAATTATCAGGGTGGTGTGGATCCGGGCGCAGTGAAGGGTGACCTCTATATTGGTAGTGGACACAAATTAACAGCTACATCTGTGGTAACTGAAATTTTTATAACTATGATTTATTCATCCATGACTTGAACAATTTAAACAAATTAAAAGAAAAAAAAAAACATTTTGCTTTTCTCTAACATGTTCCAAAGATATACTTTGAAAATCCCTCTCTTGTCTGTGCTGTTTCTTAAGTCTGCTTAGGTTGCACTACTGGTTTCTGGTTTGTGTCACTGTGCAACCCTTACCCCACCACACAGTCTTTGTTAAATACATGTCAAGACTGAACTCAGTCCTCCCATTTGGTCTGACTTCAGTCCACCTGAGGCAGGGGACAGTGCCCTGAGAATCACCAACCCTCAGGCTGAGAGCTAAGTGCTCTACAGACAGAGCAGGCCTAGGGGCCTTCAGACAGAGGACCATTCATCACACCATCTCCGAGAGTGTTGTCCTGCTCCAGGCAACCAGCTCTTCCAACAGGAAGCTTTAGTCCGTCTGAACTGTCTTTGACTAGGTCCAGGACAGCCTTCATCCTAGGTAATATAATTAAGCTATTAAGCAATAATGATGGAGACTATGCTTATTAGAAGATAATTGTACACTCAGGATGGTAATAATGGCAAGTGCTACCCAGAGGGCCATTCGTCTCCCAGGAAGGAGATTAACTTACGATAAAAACACTCAGTGGGGTCTTCTCTGCTTTGGAGATTTTTCAATACATTCAGATTAATGGGCTCTGCTAGACTGTCCCATTGCCAGTCAGTGCCTCATTAACCTGACTCTTCCTACAATAAAAACAGAAATACTCAAGACAAGGGTCTCCTACTGTGGAAAACAAATAAATAAATACCCCAAAACTAATCTTGGAAAGGCTCAATATGGGGATGAGAGAGGCAGGGAATTCACCTGGCCTAATTATAATCCCTAGGCCAATTCAATGATTTCTCTTCCATTTGTACTTTCTTGAGAGTGCTCAGGGAAACATGTCATAGATTTTTCCTTCTGGTTTCAACAAGCTTATTGACTCCTCTGTGCCAATTGCACATCAAAGCATCTGTTAGCCTCCTAAGGGGTGTGTGACCCCACCCAGGGCTGGGTGGTTCTCTGATATCTCTGCTCCTCCCTTCCAGGAGGCTTCTCAGACACAATAAGAAAAAAGTAACCAATACACAAGCTCTCTCCTGCAGAAAGCCAAAAATCTCCACAATGGCATAGCATCACAATGGCTGCCAATATAACATATTTTACTGTACATGTACCTACAAAATCAAGGAATTCTAGGAACATAAACCAAAAAATTCAAGTGGAACAGCCCAGGGAAGAATTACTCCCCTTTCCTTTTTATTTTGATACCACACTGGGGCTCCTGTGATGTAAGAATTGGTCATTCGTCTCTTACAGTTACCTCTAAATATCCCTTGAATCCATACATGCCTTTCAACCTTCATAGCCAACTCCTTCATTGAAGCTATTATAGTTTCTCACCTGGACTATTGCAATAGCCTTGAAACCTATCCTTCCAGCAGCTTCCACATTGCATTCAGAGTAACCTGGTTTTCTTTCTTATTGAGATGAAATATACATAATGTGAAATTAACCATTTAAAGTCTTCAGTACACTGACATTTAGTTTATCCACAGGACTATGCATGTGGGGCTTCCCTGATGGCAATAGTGATAAAGAACCCACCTGCAAATTCAGGAGACTAAGAGGTGCAGGTTCAATCCCTGAGTTGGAAGAACCCCTGGAGGAGGGCACAGCAACCCACTCCAGTATTCTTGCCTGGAGAATCCCATGAACAGAGAAGCCTGGTGGGGTACAGTCCATGGGGTCACAAACAGTCGGACACGACTGAAATGACATAGCTTGCTCACTATGCATGTATCACCTATATCAAGTTCCAAAACTTTTCATCATCCCAGTAGAAAACTCCATACCCATTAAGCAATCATCCCCCATTCCCATGCTCTCTCCAACTCCTAACAACCACCAGTCTGGTTTATGTCTCTGGGGCTTTACCTATTCTAGTTATTTTGTATAAATGGAATCATGAACCATTTGTCTTTTTGTGTCTGGTCTCTTTCACTTAGCTTAATGTTTTTAAGATTCATCCATGTTGTAGCAAGTATCAGTACTTCTTTTCTGTTTATGGCTAAGTAATATTCCATTGTACATATATACCATAATTTGTTTACCTATTCTTTCATTGATGGATATTTGGACAGCTTCCATTTTTGGCTAGTGTGAATAGTGCTGCTATGAACACTCGTGTACAAATTCAGAGTAATTGTGCATGCACACACACGCTAACCACACACACACATGTATCTCTGATTGTGACCTTATTCCCTTAACAGAAGATGGGGAAAAACTGGGATGGCCAAAGAAAACTGAGGCTAAAACAAACTGTCAATTCTGATGGTGTCATAAGTCAATCAAAACCGTTTGGTGGCATTATGAAAAGAAATTTTAGTTTCTAAACAGTCCTGTGAAGCTTAGAGAAGTCTGTCCAGCCTAAAGCTGTTGAGCAAGGCCTCACATTTCAAGGGGAAGAAAGGGAGAAAACTTAGTGTTCCCCAAACCAGAATCTTCCAGCCAAGGCCATTGTGAGTTGCCAATTACAAACATAGTGGATTGCCCTTCTCATCCTTTAGGGCTCCCACCAATCAAAAGATATAAACCAACCAAAAGGACAGGGCCAAACATGAGTTTTTAACCAGATTTCTAATTACTGCTTTCAAGTCTGTCATAATACCTATAAACGTCAAAGCAAACCCAAAATGGAGAGAAACTTCTGCTTCAGTGGAATCTATCCAGCCTTCTAACTATATGCCAATATGATGAACATGTAATGCTAATATCAAGCCATATCAGTTGTAGACATTTTGTTCATTAGAAGGTATCACTTTTCAACTCTTATCAGTATGTAAATTAGATTTTGACTCTCTGGCCACTTGCCCCAAAGGCACAAACTCTCAAAATTCAGTTAACATAATTTTTATTCTAGTGTGATACTTCTGTTGATGGGGGCTTGGTAGGGCCCTTAGCTGAGGAATGGGCTAGGGTTCCTCTACACTTGGCAGAACCAGAAAATGCTAGATGTACCTAAGGTAAAAGCCACTAGAAGTCAAACTTTAGGGACATGAATCAGAGGATGCAAGAATTTTCTTGCTGGAAGTTCTTTAAAAATTTCTTTGACAAATTAGGACACTGAGGTTCTGGTTGCAGAAAAGGGAGGGTTCTGATATAGATGTTTAGTAGGGGCTATCTGAATAGGGAGTGAAAACCTGAATGCCAGAGGCAGTTTCCAACCTAGGTCCAGCAGTAAAACCAGAGAACTGTGTTTTCCATTGTTAATAAAAGAAAGAACAGGCCTTAAATGGGGTCACTTGTGCTAAGGCCCACATCAGTAAACCAAGACTTAATATCTAATCTAATTGCCATTACAACCTCCCCCAAGAATGTAGTCTGAACCAGTCAGTCTGGGACTTTCTGGTCAGCATCAGTGAGGAAATCTGCCACATAGCTCCCTCCCAGCCCCCACAGGAAGGTTACCTAAGCCGAAAACAATTCACTGTTGTGCCTCTTCTGCCTATAAAAGGTTTCCATCTTGAACAACTCCTTAGAGCTACTCTCTGCTTGCCAGATGTGGTGCTGTCCCAGTCGTGAATCCTTCAATAAAGCCAATTCGGTCTCTAAATTTTACTTAGTTGATTTTTTATTTTTTCACACCATCTACTCCTATTTCCTATTTTTTTCACCCTTTTCCTCTCCCTGATGCCATCACCCTCCACTACCTAGAAGTCTACCCCATGGTGTCCCACCCCTATCCCCTCTCAAATACCACCTTAGAACACAAACTTCTCCTTTCCTTTCTTTTCCCTCTTCTATGTTATTGATTGCTTACTTTGATAATCTGATGAATTCTATGGATCCTCTCCAGGAAAAAAATGCACACGTGCAATGTTGCATTCAATTTCAGAGTTTTTAGACTCCCTGAAGTCTTATCCACCTACCCCAATTTAAGAACTCTTGATTTCTGCCTTCTTTCCTCTGTGCAATCACAGGGGAAAGCGGGCAGAAAACTTGCATTTCATACTGAAAAGGATTTCCCAACCCAACTTCCCCATAAAGCAGAGCCTGAGATGAAAGCTCAAAAACAGGGAAGTTTGATTCCAGGCAGAGGGATGGGGTGGGGTGAAGGGTTCATTATGGAGTTTGCCACCTGAAGCGGGGAGGAAGAGGTATGAACTGTTCTGCAAGATGCAACCTATGAACCTAGCCGGTATCTGAGGAATCCCAACCTGAGGCATCAATAACAAAGCTCTGGGGTGGGTGGTGAGAGACGTAGAAGGTGGGCCTGGGGTGAGGCATGGCTTGCTGCACCTGCATGAAGCTGGTCGGAGCTCTCCCTGAGTTGGTCCCCACAGCAGTGGCCAAAATAAGACACAGATGAGGCTAAGAGGATCTGAAATAATGCTTAAGAGGTATCTGACATAGAAATCTTGGAAATTGTCTCAATCATTTTCCTCATTTATCTGACAAACTAACTGACATCTGTCAGTGATTATTAGAATTTTGGTTACCCAGAAACAGCATACAATTCGGGAAGAGGCTTTAAATTTGTACAATAAGATACTTTGAGAAAGAGAGACCACTTTCACCCTAGTATATTGTTTCAACATATTCTATTTTATTATTATTGTTAATTTCTTCCTTTGCCTAATTTATAAATTAAGCTTTATCATAGGTATGCATGTATAGGAAAAAACAGTACATATAGGATTTGGTACTATCCATGGTGTCAGGAATCCACTAGGGGCATTGGAACATCTTCCCCATGGATAAAGGGAGACTGGTGTATATCCACATATATTACATAAACACTCCGAAACCATGAAAATTTTTCTTGTAGATAAATATTTAATGGAAGGGGAAAGTTTGCCTAGTACATAGCAGGATTCTATAAATATTGGTTAAACAAATAATAGCTACCATATATAATGTTTATTATCTGCCAGACTCTATTTTTGTCTATTAACTCATTTAATCCTCAGACCAATGGTATAAGGTGGGTACTAATATTATTTCTATTTTATAAACAAGTAAACTTCATTAAGAGATTAAGGAACGTGCTCAAGATCATGCAGTTATTGAGTGATGGAGGTGAAATTCACACCTGTAAGTCTGATTCAGGGTCCCTGCTCTTAAACATGATGGATGGGTGGATGGGTAGATGGATGGGTGGATGCATGGATGGATAGATAAAATGATGTTGATTCTTCTTAGCCACTTACAGTTTTCTCTATAAAACCTCACTACAACTGGGCATTTTATGAACACATAAAACTCTACAATCACTAGGGTTTATCTTCAATCACCGAAGCATCTCTTTGGAAGTCAATTGTTTACTTCCATGCAAATGATTCTCATTTTCCAGGTACTAGATAGTGGCTGATTTTTCCTAGTGCTATAAGAATCCTTTGTCTTTAAAAGAATAGCATTTTATTTCCAGAGAACAGTGGTTTTTTTTATGACATAATCATGCCATTAACCAAGACTGAGGGGCATTTTTAACCCTCATTTTAATAACAGAAACGTATTAATGTGGTACACAAATCTGAGGCAGCCTGTTCTGTTTCTTGTTATTATCTGTTTCCTTTTCTTTCCACATCATTGTTTACTTCCTTCATTCCCTCCTCCCTCCCTTCCTTCCCTCCTTATGAAGGTAATTCCCAGAAGGAAAAATGAATTTGAGATCAGAAAATGTGGCCATTTTTTAAAAAGGAAACTTATTGCACTTAGTACAAATGTCTTTTTCTTTGCAAGGTGTTTTGTACTCCTAAAGTACAACTTTCCTAGGTATTATCTCATTTGAGCTTTGTGAAAATCCCGTGAAATGAAACCAATTTATCATTATTTTGCAGATTAGAAGACTGGAGTTACCATTCTATACTTTCTGCTCAAACAAACAAAAAAGAATCTCACTGCCCTGTTTCTTTTCTCCCAAAAGAGGGAGGCCCAAGTGACTTCGGGTCCATCAGTTGGCAATCTGTCTTTGGGTAGACACATCATGTAAACACAGTGTAACAGCATCACTGCCCAGAGGAGATCTGCCCTACTAAGCCAGCTGGGCAGGAGGGGCAGAGGCTGGTATCTGGCCATGGAGTCTGTCTCCTTTGGCAGCTTCTTCCTCCACTTGCTGAGGTTGTCCTGTGTCTATTTTTTGCTTCAAAACCTCTGGCAAATACACAAAGGTAGTAACCATACAGGGGCTCATGCAGAGGCAACAGCAGTCCTGAGGTGAGTCTGGGGAAAAATGTTGCAGATGCTGGCAAGAAGGTTAGGAACAGAGGGGACAGGTGGCTCTCAGAGAGCTCACAGGGCTGGCAAACGTGCAGAGCACAGGTCAACTGACTGGAGCCAAAATTGGGAATACTGATGATCCTTGCTGCCTGCTTGGCCTGCAGAAAGGTGATGAGGAAATTAGTCTCGTTCACAACATCCTCTTGGTCATGGCCACAGGGCAGAGCCAATAATCTGTTTCTCCCACCATCTTCAGGCAACCTCTTCCAGATGTGAGGGCTCCAGCCCATCCCCTGTGGAATTCCTTGGGGTGCCTCCTTCAGAAAGGGACAAGGACACCGTGGACGAGGGCTTCGTTGCTATTCTATACCTTCCAACAATTTGTTTAGAGGCAGGATGACTTATTTGTTCAATTCATCCAACAAACATTTATTCAGCACCTACTACGTGTCAGACACCATTCTAGTTGTTTGGGATATATCAGTGAAAAAAAACAGGCAAAGATCACTGAGGTGAAGGAACTTTCATCCCAAAAGGGGACACACATATTAAACATGAGAAATAAGCAAAGTGCATAGTGTGTTAGAAGAGGGTAAGGAACATGGAAAATGAAAACAAAGCACAGAGTAAGAGGGACAGAAAGTGCAGCGGCAGGGATAAATGAGGAGTCAGGAAAGGCCTCTTTGAGATGGTGAGTTTTGAGCAAAAACTGGAAAAGGAGGAGGGAATGTGAGCCATGCTGCTTGCTATCTGGGTGGGTGGTAGGGATGGGGGGTGCAGAGTTCCAAGCAAACAGAACAGCTAGGATAAGGACCCTGTTCTCAGAGGCTTGGCATCTCACCCAGTGGAATCCGATATAGGGAAGGGAAATGGAATAAATGAGCATCCTGCATAGAATCTATTATGAAGACATTATAATCCAGGCCTCCCAGCTGTAATAAAGCAAGCTCTCGGTGGGAGGGCCCATGATTCTCTGGTAAAAGTTTAACAAGGGTCCAGAGAGGCTTGTTATATGTGTCAATTTCCATGGTGTAAATACCTTCACAATGGTTGATTTCAAGCTACCAAAACGAGATCACTGAATTTGGAGTTGGAGCTGGGACCAACACACTGATTCTCAACCTCTCCTAGGGAAAAATGCCAAAAATTATCCCATGTTCCAGGATTTCTAATCACCCATTCTTTCCTTAATATTTCCATATTCTGAATATTCATTGGAAGGACTGATGCTGAAGCTGAAGCTCCAATAGTTTGGCCACCTGATGTGAAGAGCTGACTCACTGGAAAAGAGCCTGATGCTGGGAAAGATTGAGGGCAGGAGGAGAAGGGGACGACAGAGGATGAGATGGTTGGATGACATAACCGATTCAATGGACATGGGTTTGGGTGGACTCCAGGATTTGGTGATAGACAGGGAGGCCTGGCGTGCTGCAGTTCATGGGGTCACAAAGAGTCGGACACGACTGAGCAACTGAACTGTAACTGTACTTTTACTTGAGGAAATGATTTAAATCCATCCAAAACACAAATCTGAGTGTAGCTCTTTGCTGAGGTAGTTTTATGTACACGTATGTGTGTGTATATGTGTGTGTATATACACACATATCCCTGGAGAAGGGAATGGCAATGCACTCTAGTATTCTTGCCTGGAGAATTTCATGGACAGAGGAGCCTGGAGAGCTGCAGTCCATGGGGTCGCAAAGAGTCAAACACAACTGAGCAACTAATACGCACACACACACATACATGCATATACACATACATAACTAGGGATGGGCTTAGGAAAGGTAGGCCTGTTTGAAACTAGGTCTGCAGATTTGTTTTGATCATAGCCTTTCATAATAACAAAAGCAACCACACTACTTGAAGCCACCTGCGTCTCTTGGTTTCTGCAGCAAAATCAATCAGGAACAAAGGATGAGATTAAAGGTCCAGTTTAAAACAGACAAGAGGATTTTGAGTTTGCCTATGCCCTACCCAAAGAAGCTCTGGATATGAACAAAGGGGCCAGGAAGAGGAAGCCCAGACACACCTTTAACCCATGGGCAAGGAGATGCTGAAATAGGCTGGTATCCTTTGGTTAGACTGTCCCAGTCCATTTAGTGGGATAATCCCTTTGCGTTTCATTCAACTTTGCATCCACTAGACAACATTGAATTGAATCTATGTTGGAAGGCTATTGTGGGAAACAGCCACTAAAAGTATTCTTAAATCTGTCTCTGAAATGCCTTTCCAGTTTGGTTCAAAACGAACCATCTCTGCCAGACTTCTAGATGCAGTGAAAGTGAAAGTCGCTCAGTCGTGTCCAACTCTTTGTGACCCCATGGATTGTAAAGTCCATGGAATTCTCCAGGCCAGAATACTGGAGTGGGTAGCCGTTCCCTTTTCCAGGGGATCTTCCCAACCAAGGGATCGAACCCAGGTGTCCTGCATTGCAGGTGGATTCTTTACCAGCTGAGCCACAAGGAAAGCCAAAGAATACTGGAGTGGGTAGCCTATCCTTTCTCCAGCGGACCTTCCCAACCTAGGAATTGAACTGGGGTCTCCTGCATTGCAGGCAGATTCTTTACCAACTGAGCTATCAGGGAAGCCCTAATGCAATATTTAATGTATTTTTTCTGTGAACTTGGTGGAAAGGAGAAACGAGAGATCCTACAGACGTTTTAGAGGCTTTCTTCCAAAGGGAACTATTTTCATTTTTTGAAACATTTTCTACATAATGTCCTCATCGAATTCCTCTGAAGACTGAGCTTTAAATAAAACTTACAGCACTTTGAGCTCTGTATGAAGGAAGTTTTGATATGTGCATCATTATTAATTGTGATCTTATTGGACATTTACTGTTTTGTCTTCTGAGGAACATACTTTTCACTAAACTCTAAATATGATTAAGTGAAAGCCACTGTTATTTTACAGGTCATGCCTCCTTGGCCACAGGGATTGTCTAGAGACAGCACCCGACCTAAGTAAGAACAGTCATGGCAACCTGCCCCCCCCTGGGCCATAATGTTAAGAGTATAAGCTTTGAAGCACCACAGTTCAGAAAAGTCTTTAGAAATAAAAGAAATCTCAGCTGCACAGATTGTTTATCCGGAGCCAGTCAGGTTTGAGTTCTAGTCCAAATGTACAGAGCACTTTCTGCAAGCAACTTTCAAGTCTCCGCCTTACTTCTTATCCATCCACGGCTATGGCAACCAGTTCTGCATAGATTTTGAACAGATCATGCAGGTGCAACCTGACAGCAGCACCCCTACCCAAGGGGTGGGACTCATGTCCCACCTTGAGTTTTGTCTGACCAAGAAGCATAGCTCAGACAAGAACCACCCAGAAGTGCAAGAGAACTAACATCCATCCTGTAATACCTGACTACTGAGGAAAGAAGGCAACAGATAGATGCTTCCTCTCTCCCTGATCCAGGTGGATACTTGTGACACCTTCAATGGTCCTATGAGACAGAGCACCCAGTCACCCCAGGCAGTAGCTACTCATAGCTCTGTGACCCTGGGGAAGTTACTGAGGTGGCCTTAAAGTCACTGCTGAAGCTCCCCCTCGTCCTGACTTAGTGTCTGAGCCAGTTGTAGGTCAAGTGGTGTGGCAGTCTCGGATGTGTCATCCTTTGCCTCTTCATCCCTATCTTCCCCACTCCTTCATTTCTAATCACGGAGGCCACACCAAAACCATGTCCAACAAGTGATCACACGGTACTGTGAATGCTTATAAAACGACGTGGAGAAAGACTGTTCAATAACATCAAACTTATACAGAGAACCAGCTCATTTTCGTAAAAGGAAAGAGTGAGCATGTGTGCAGAGGGAGAGGTGCATGCACTAAAATGTTTTCAGGAGCACCCACCACGGCAGGTTTATGAGTGATATCTTTTCCTTGTGGTTGCTGAATTTCCCAAGTTTCCTTTAATTAGTACATATTTGCTTTGGGAATAAAATTTAAATAGGATAAATTGAACCTGCTCTGCACATAAGCCAAGTAGGCAGCCTCTGGCACTGTGGCCTGAGCCTCCTGAATGCTCAAACACCTCTCTGAGCAGTGGCTCCCTTGCAGCTTTTCCCCCTCGGCCCCCATTCCCACCATTCACCTCACCCCATCTGTGTTGAACAACAAACACAGCAGTGTCCTCAGGAAGCCCTGTTAAATTCCTGCATGTTCTTTTGGAGGAAAGCAGGAGTTCTGAGAACCTAGTCTGGCTTTTCCCATTGGTATGTAGGAGCTGGTTTCCTTCTCAGATTAGTTTATTCTTACCTCGAATGGGATTAGAACCAAGTAAAAAGTGACTCTTCAATGGCCTGAGGATGCTGGGGACAACTCGTGAGTCAAGAACCAGAGAGGGTAGGCCCTAGTGGAGGACCACCCAGAACTAGCCTCTGGATAAAGTGGTAAGGAAGGAAGAGAAAAAGGGAGGTCAGGGATGGTGAGGAAGACATGTGATCCCTAAAAATCACAAGGAGGGGAGATGCCTCCAAATGAACACAGGGAGAAAAAGGTTATGAATTCTGGAGTCAAATAGGATTGGTTCTAATCCCATCTCCTCGCTATTGCTCCCTAAGGAAAGTTATTCAACGTCTCTCAATCTTAGCTTCCTCAGCAGTAAAATGGCTAGAGAAAAACCCATCTTGCTAGGCAATTTTGAAGCTTAAAGGAGAATATATCTCTGAAGGGCCTAGAATAATACCTAAAGAAAGTAGGTCCTTCTGTAAAATCCCTCCTATTAATAGTTTATGTTATTTCTAATTAATAAGACTAATAGTGAGGAGGAGTAGGAAGAGGGTAGAGAAGAAGGAGAAGCAGGAAGAGGGTAGAGAAGAAGGAGAAGCAGGAAGAGAGGAAGGGGAAAATGAAGAAGGAGAAGGCAGAAGATTGTCTTTGGATGCATCCCAGCTGGATTTCAGAGGTAACCACATATTGTCACAAACCATCACTCTTATCAGTGTTCAGTGAAAATTTACTGAGCACCTTCTGAGTACCAGGATCTGGGGAAATAAGTCCCCATCCTTAAAAAACAACCAGGTTGGAAAGTGAAGGAGACGTGTAAACAGAGAAGAGATAATTGGGTGGAAGGCATGAAGGGGGAGCCACAGAAGCCCTAGAAAGGGGGCTTACTGAGTGGGAGAACCAGGGAGGCTTTACAAAGGAGGGGAGGCTTTACTTCAGTTTCTGAGGAGGCTGTTTTGTTGAAGAACAGGAAGGCCTTTTAGTGAGCTCAGCATGTGCAGAGTCAGAGCTGCAGAAGGGGTACAAAAGTGTCGCTTGGGAAATGGAATAGTTTCAGCATGACCGGGGGGCAAGGTGAGAACTTGAAGAGGAGGATTCATGGGTTTTAACGACCTTACATGTCATGATAAGGGACTTGGCAAGTGGGGGCAGCACAAATCTTTAAGCAGGTGAATAATAAGTTCATTATCTGATAGGACACCAGAAGCTGGACTGAAGTAAGGAAAAGTCTTTGGCAGAAAGACTAAAAAGGAAGCTGCTGTAACAATCCAGAAAAAGATATAATGAGACCTCTATCAAAGACAAGACAGTGATAAGAGGTGGGGACGGGTTCAGAAGCTATTTCAGTGGTAGACTTGGAAGGCTCTGGAGACCAACAAGGGGCAAGGAGGAGGGAAGGATGGGTTCCAGATTCTAGCCAGGTATTCAGCTCAAAATACTGGATGACCTCACTAGAAGACAAGCGGGGAGAAAGTGATTTTGAAAGGAAGCTGAACCCACCTGAATTTGACATGACTGTGGGCAAATGGATGAGATGGTTGGCATAGAGCTGGAAGTATGGATCAGGAGCTCAAGAGGGAAGTAAGATGCAAATTGGGAAATATTAATATGTAGGTCATAGTTGATATAGCAACAGATATGATCATAAAGGAAAAACAACTGTAAATTGAAAGGAGTCAATAAATAGGGAGACCATACATCCTTGTGTCCCCATAGAACCCTAGTTAATTTCAAAACTGTTCCAGTTTAGACAATGAATTATATATATCCCCCTACCAATAACTCAAAAAGTAAAGAGGAACTAAAGAGCCTCTTGATGAGGGTGAAAGAGGAGAGTGGAAAGGCTGGCTTAAAACTCAACACTCAAAAAACTAAGATCCTGACATCTGGTTCCATCACTTCATGGCTAATAGATGGGGAAAATGTGGAAATAGTAACAGATTTTATTTTCCTGGGCTCCAAAATCACTGTGGACGGTGACACAGCCTTTAAATTAAAAGACGCTTGCTCCTTGGAAGAAAAGTTATAACAAACTGGCCCAGCCTCTTCATTCTTTCTGCAGCTATTTCTCCATTCTTCCCCAGTCGCATATTGGATACCTACCAACCTGGACAGGGGAGCGGGGCTCATCTTCCAGTGTCATATCTTTCTGCTTTTTCATGCGGTTCATGGGGTTTTCGAGGCAATAGTACTGGAGTGGTTTGCCATCCCCTTCTCCAGTGGCCCGCATTTTGTCAGAAGCAGATTCAATTAGACATTGCTTTCCAAAATAGGATACTAAACAAGATACAGCAATTTTCAAAGTAGGTGGCTGGTAATGAGTTAATCAGCTCATAAAACCCTCATGCAATTGAGAATACAAAAGAGGTTTAAAATTGGAAGATTCTGTTTTATGATTTCAGGGAAGAGATGTTATTATGAGTCTCATCTCCTACTGAGGGTTGGAATAGACACAACTTGCATCTCATTTCAGAGGACTCAGCTTGCATCCTTTGTAGCTGGGAGGTGCAGTGGCCTGATTTCTGGCACACCTCATGTGCTTACACAAACCTTAAAGTTAACCATCCTATTCAGGGAAAGGGGCTGTTGGGTAAACTTTCCCATACAACTACAGAAGAAGGTCATATCAGTCCCCTAATGAATCAGACTATTATTCATGAAAGGAATCTCAAAAAAGCTAGATTTTTTTGAGGAAAATCAGCAATGTGAAATGAAAGGACCAAAATAAACAAAGAAAGTAAACGAAACTTCAGGAAACAGAATATTCAAGGAATAGGAGGAAACTTAAGAAGAAAATTTTAAATTGGTATCCTCAGAAAGATTTAAGATGATAGATATTGCATTCATAAAATAATAACACTATTATGAAAAGAAAAAAATGATACATTAAAAGTAAAATATGATTGTCAAAATAAAATTATTTAGGAGAAGGTTGGAATATTAACACAGATGTGGCCAAGACTGAATGGTAATATACAATAGAAAGCCAAGAAAATTTCCCAAAACTTCAAACTATAAGACAAAGAGAAAGTTTGAGAAGAAAATTGGAAAGACAAGGAGGACCAACCCATGAGGCCCAACACCTGCTCAGTAGGAGTGCAAAAAAGGCAGAACAGAGCTGATATAAAGAAACAATAATAGAATAAACAATTAATGAATTTTCTGAGCTGAGGACTCAGATCTTTAGAAGGATCTACAGAGTCTCAAACAGGTGGACTAGGGGGAAAGTTGACTTCTAGACACATTCTGATAAAATATCCAACTCAAACAGAAAATTCTAAAACCTCACAAAAGGAGAAAAGCAGGTCACTCATGAAGGAGTAATAATGAGGATGCGATCAGACTTCTCACCCACACCACAAGCTATCAGAAGGCATTGCAGCAGAATCTCCAACACTCTAATAATGTGCTCCTGAACCTAGATGGGCCAGTTACTGATTTATTGTCTCTGGGACAATAAGGAGCAAATTCTCCTTTTTGGTTTGCTCTAGAAAAATGAATCTGGGCCCTTTAAATATTTTTCTTTGACTGCTGTTACTGAAGTTTTGTCAGTAGAGGGTTCTGCAGAGACACCACAGGTTCTGTGTCCTGGCTAGGCTTCCCTGGTGGCTCAGAAGGTAAAGAATCTGCTTGCAACACAGGAGACCCAGGTCCAATCCCTGGGTCAAGAAGATCTCCTGGAGAATGGAATGACAACCCACTCCAGTATTCTTATCTGGAGAATCCTATGGACAGAGAATCCTGGTGAGCTACCGTCCATGGGTCACAAAGAGCTGGACGCAACTGAGCCACTAACACTTTCACTTTTGCTTGGGTATGCTTACTTAGCAGGCTCCCACAGTCCAAGCAGCTGCTCCAGCACCTAATTCCTATAGCCCAAGGCTACCAGCAGCAGCACCCAGTGGCCTGAAGTTCTCCTGGAATCATCTTTCAAGCAATTTTGTCATGCAACACCCCTGATAAGACACTGCCCCATGAACAGTTTTCCCCAGCACCTAGAAGGGTAGATTTCCAGCAAGTTCCAGAGGGTGGAGTTCCAAATGACACGTCACCACAATGAGCCCTCTGCTACTCAGAGAGCCATGGCTGTGCTCTTTCCAACAAGATCTGGATCTCATCTCTGGCTCAGGGGAGGGGAGGCTTGCTTGTCCTGGGTGCTCTGTTTCAGTCTATAACTGCTCCTTATATCTGCTATTCTTATATTCTTTTGTGTTCTTTTTACTTCTTACTAGACAATTGCTCATTATTCCAATCCTCTTTGCCAACAAAGGTCTGTATAGTCAAAGCTATGGTTTTTCCAGTAGTCATGTATGGATGTGAGAGTTGGACCATAAAGAAGGCTGTGCGCCAAAGAATTGACGCTTTCGAACTGTGGTGTTGGAGAAGACCCTTAAGAGTCCCTTGGCCTACAAGAAGATCAAACTAGTCAATCCTAAAGGAAATCAGTCCTGAATATTCATTGGAAGGACTGATGCTGAAGCTGAAGCTCCAATACTTTGGCCACCTGATGTAAAGAGCCAACTCATTAGAAAAGACCCTAATGCTGGGAAAGATTGAAGGCAGGAGGAGAAGGGGACAACAAAGGATGAGATCGTTGGATGGCATCACCGATTCAATGGACGTGAGTTTGAGCAAACTCCAGGAGATGGTGAAGGACAGGGAAGCCTGGCGTGCTGCAGTCCATGGGGTCACAAAAAGTCAGACATGACCGAATGACTGAACAGCAACAACCAATCCTCTATTAGAGTTTAAACCGTTAGCTGATCAGTCATGTCTGACTCTTTGTGACCCCATGAGCTGTAACCTGCCAGGCCCATTTGTCCATGAAATTCTCCAGGCAAGAATACTGGAGTGGGTAGCCGTTCTCTTCTCCAGGGGATCTTCCTGACCCAGGGATCAAACCTGGGTCTCCTGGATCGCAGGCAGATTTTTTACCATCTGAGCCACAGAGAAGTCTATTAGAGTTAGTAATTCTCCATTATTACTTTTCCTGTTCAAATTACTATGTGGTATCTGTCTCCTGGTTGGACCCAGGCTAATAAATTAGACTTTTAAATTTTAATAAGTACCAACCATGTATGAAGGCAAAAGGCATTTTCAGAAGTTCAACAACAAAGAAAATTATTCTATATATTATTTCCATCAATTATTTGATGATAACCTTCAGCAAAACAACAAAAGAATTTGAGAAAGAATAATAACTGAGCTCTGAAAATAAAGGAACTACTACACAAACCTAATGAAAAAAATTATGGTGACAACTTTGAAATCCACTTAGAAAGCAACTGATCCAAATTAAAACAAGAAGTCAGAAGACTCTAAGAAGATCTTCAAAAAGAAGACAGTTCCATTTATGATTAAGAAACTGGAAGCTCTTAAACATGTCTCTTCAGTTAACAACAAAAAAGACAATCAGAAACTTCAAGAGGAAACAAACAAGCAAAGGTTGTGTAAAGCATCATTCCAGATATAATGCAAACTAAAATGTGAAAAATAATTGAGCAATTATTACAATGCAGGAAAAATTAATTTTACTTGAAACATTCTCCTGTTTGTGGTATAAGATGACATTTCCTTTACTAAAGCTTCATTCATAGTAGTTGATTCTCCCAGGAAGAATAGTTACATAATTATGATATTATAAATACTATTTATTGCATTTCAGCTTTTAGAGTCTACCTAGAGACAAAACAGAAAGCTTGATTGCATTTATGCAACAGAATACACATGCAACCAACAAATGTAAACCTTGACAATGTGAAAGTCCTATGACTAACCAAAGCAGGAAGGGAGAAAGGTTGATGGAAGCAGTAGAAATTCAGAATGTTCTATATGCTTTATTTTACACAGTTGGAAATTAATAAATGCTGTCTAAAGTTAATGTTAGCCAGCTTGGTGGTCCAGTGACTAACACTCCAAGCTCCGAAAGCAGGGGGACCTAAGTTCGATCCCTGGTGAGGGAACTAAAACCCGCATGACACAAGAGTTTGCAAACCACAACTGAAAGATCCCACATGCCGCAACTAAGATCTGGTGCAGTCAAACAAAAAAATAAAATGTTAACAAAAAAAGAAAGAAATGTGTATGCGTGCACGCTCAGTCGTGTCCGACTCTGCAATCCTATGGACTATAGCTTGCCAGGCTCCTCTGTCCGTGGAATTCTCCAGGCAAGAATACTGGAGTGGGTAACCATTCCCTTCTCCAGGAGGTCTTCCCGACCAAGGGCTCTAACCTGGGTTTCCTGCATTGCAGGCAGATTCTTTACTATCTGAACCACCAGGGAAGCCCTACAATGTATATGTGTGTCTATAAATATGTGTGTATTGTTTTAAATTATGGTGGTAGTCAAAATGATTAAAAAGGGAGATTTACCAACTGTGGCATTTTTTCCTAACTTCCCATTTCTACCACTCGTAAGTAGGGAGAACACATAATTCATCATCCAAAGAGAACACTTCAGATAGTGAAATTGGGAGCTAAAAATAATTAACAATCATTAATCAATCAACAAGCATTTACCAGGACTGTCTGGGCAAACCAAAATGTATGGTCATTCTACTCATAAATCTGTAGATGGTCTTCCATGGGGCTAGCTCAGGGTATAAAAAGGGAAATTACCTTTAAAGCTTGCCAAGTTCTTCGTCATCTGGCTGGCAAATATACAGAGAATAGATTTGAGTAAAAATCTGGGAAGACAAATACAGCCAAATTTAAATGGGTATTCAAATTGTTATAATGTACCCCTTCTCTAATTCCACCTGTAGGCAAGGGGATTCGCGTTTGAATTTATCTGCTTTTCCAATCAGTGTAAGAAATCTTTCCTTCTCCAAGCACAAAAGCAGAAATACCTCTCACTGGTGCCATGATTTTTATGATGCTGTGATGTCCTTCAAATTTTCTGACTAGTTCCAGAACCACATAGAACAAACCAAAATTAAAATTTCTAGCAAAAACTACAGTGGTAGCTGCTATATTTTGGGTGATTTTCTGAGTAAGGATGTTTCTACTTTACATGAATCACAGAGTGGAATGAGCAAAATAAAACCGCATGCAAATCTATCTGAATTTAGAAAGGATAATCCATATGACCTCAATGTGTGGGTAAGTTAGAGACTTAGCTCCTTGACCTTCATATGCCTTGAAAACCTACTCTACCTAAGCTTTCCAGGTGCAGCAACTGTAGTTAAGGATGACACCCTCAAATTTCACTCTGCTGGAGTCTAGGGTGGCTCCTGACCAACTATGGAGGAGCAGAGAGCTTGTGCCAATGAAGACAGGACCCACCTGGCAGCCAGGCCCTCTCAACCCTCAGAGCCACAAGCAGTCCTTCACAAACTTCTCTCCATTCTATAGTGATGCTCATGAAGGAGGCAGACCGGAAGAAGAGGCACATAGAACGTCTTGACCTTGTTTGATTCTTTGCTCACTGGGGGAAGGAGGAAGGGACAGACATTTTTCAATATATTTGAAAGACACATCAAAGATATTGCCTGGATGGTTCCTAATTGCCAGAGAGCTTAAAATGGGGGGGGGGGGTGTTTCAGAATAAATTCCTTATTCTACTACCTTTTCTTTTCTCTTTAAAAATTTTTAGTTCCCAAGGGAACATTTCGGTTGCTGATGTTTGATGAATCCTAAGAAGGATAAGTAGCTGTTAAATCTCAACCATTTATGCAAGAAGATGCTCTCCCATGTGCTAAAGGCTTTGTGCACCCTCAAATATTTCACCAGTGGTTGCAGAAAAGCATGCTATCTCTTCACCTCTAAGAAGTCAAGGCAAAATTACTTGACATTTGTGCTAGACCCCCATTTGATGAAACAATGACAGGTTCCCAGAGCAAACATTGCCCAATGTAAATCTAAGGAGTGAAGCCTCAATCATTAAAAACAGTGTGCTAAGTGCTCACAGAGCCTTAGTCTTCTGAGATGCTGCCATAGCCTGAGAAATTCTGCTCACCGAAACTGCTTCCGGGAGATTCAGAATGCAGGTCATATATTAAATGCTCTGAGAAATCCTACAATTAAAAGAAATCTGTCTGTGATTAAGCAAGCATTTCCCAGTGTTATTTTACCCTTGAACTCTTGTTTTACATATTGTCTGTCAATTTCCCAGAAGATATTTTGGGAAATGTTTTAAGGGGAAAAAAGAATGAAGGAGCATGGAAGGGGGATCTGAGAAGCATTTTCTTTGATGACACAACTGCACACCTGGACAAACGGCTTTGCCAGTGGAGCTGGAGTGATTTTGACCTCCACATTCATCCCCTCAGCCAAGCAACTTCACTGTGTATGGAGACCCTACTTGACCCTAGACTAATCAATGACACATTCCTGGTCTTTCCCATCACTGAAAAGTTGGAGATTAGGAGAGCCCATCCCAGTGAAACCCTCACTCCTTCCCAGATTTGCAATGATTTTGTCAGGATGTGGGAACACTTAAGTATAAAGGAAAATCTAAGCTTATATTAAGACTGGTATGAACATAACAATTTTCTGGATATACTCCTAAAGTACCCACATTAGATGAGGTTTGACCAATGCTCCCCACATCCTTTTCACCCTCATGTGTGTTCTTCACTTTTCTCAGGACGTTTGTTCTTTAAAACAGCTCACACACCTCTCTGTCTCTTCTGAGATAGCTGTTTCACCTGAGCACACTGGGACTCTGTGGACTTATCATACACATATACCCGCCCTCACAGCACAGAATTCTAGCTCAGGACATAGACAGTGACCTTTGCCTTGGCCGTGTGACCTACACATGCTATCAGGGGTATCCTTCTCAAAGTACGAAATGTGTTGCTCATGGGTGACTGCAAATCCCTTTTCTCCAGCTGCTTGCCTCTCTGGGACCAGTACCTTGGTAGTTCCAAAGGATCGGTCCCAGAAGTGGTAGAGAACATGAAGAAACAAAGCATGTGGCATATGGAATTCATCCAGAGCCACCCAGATGTCTGCTAGTTACAGTCTTGGAGCACTCTCTCTTTCCTACCTACAGGATTAATTTGCCCTTCTGTTATTATTTGTTCTAGGAGGTTTTCCTTTGACTAGAACATCTGGCACTATAGCTTCATACCCTGGGGTTTCCTGGAAATGCTCTCAGGGAGGAGTCTAAACCTTTGCTACTAGAACTGGCCTGGACCTGAAATGCTGTGAGTTGTAATCTCAGCCCACGTCACGTTCTCTCCCTTGTTTCCTTTGCAAAACATCATTGTAATCAGCCCCGCTGTTTTTCAGCGAGAGGCACTGGCACCAAGCCCAGAAGTGGCTGCACAGGCCTTGTCCTGCCAGGGGGCGGAGGTGGCACAGGGCTGATATGAAGAGCTCCCACCACGTCTTTGGGTGGCTCCCACCATGCAGCACTGTCTGATGTGCTGGGTGAAGTCACAGTGCACCAAGCCGGGGAGTGGGATAGGTAGGCGCACGGCTCACACTCTGGTCCTGGTCACATTGTTGCTCACATGGTTTAATCACAGATGAAAAAGTCCTCTTGGCCCACTGATGCCCTCAGGGGAGCCACAAGGCCCCTTTAAGCTTTGAAAGACCCTGAGCAAATGAAGATTGTTAACTGGAAAACTCTGGAAGGGAGCCCTCCTGTCTTTCCCCTGTCACTCTCCTTTCTGTCCCTGCCTTGACTGCTTTTTTCTTGTTGTTGTTCTTGTTGTTTGTCTGCAGAACTTCCTTTTCCCATCATCATTGCAGTCTCGCTCCTTGTCCTTCAGATTGCAGCTTAAATGTCACTTCCTCCAAGAAGCCTTCTCTGACCTCTCAGGTTAAAGAGGTTACCTAGGGACTCCACCTCATCTGCCTATTTTAATTCTCCATGTGGCACTAATCACAACCTGAGAGTCTGTTAATACATTTGCTTCTTGAATTTTCACCTGACTTGATCTGCTAAAAGAGGAGCAGGGACACTGCCTACCTGGTTCGCCTAGAATAGGTGCCTGGTGTGCAGTGAATGCTGAACACACAAGTATTGAAAACATGGAATTTGTGCACTGGCCCCACTACTTACTAGTCAGTTGGCCTTGGGATAGTTATTTAACTTCTCTGTGCTTTGGTTTCTCATCACGAAAATGTGAATAATTATAGTTCTTAATTTCTGAGAATTAGACAGGATCATCCTTGCATAGCCTTTCACAGAGTGCCTGGGACAGAGCAGGACTCAGCAAACACGAGCTATTATCTCTATCAACATGTTAACCTATAAGCACTTGGTCATTTCCCAATATTCACTAGTTTCTCAGCTTGGCTGAGTCCTAAAAGAATGGACCAGCTCATGAAACCAGGCCAGAAAGTAATACCTCCTCTTTGTCAAGTAAAAAGTACTCCTTTCAGAAGGGTTCTTTCTTTCCCCCTTCCCTTTCTCCTCCTGTCCCTACCAACCCCAGAGGACTCAGTTTGGCCCTATACTTGTCACAGAGCAGTAGGGACCAGAGGTCAGAGTGATGCTCTGTAGACAGGGCAGCCTAGTGCTCCAACAAGGCTGTTTCCCCATCTTGCCTGAGGCTAGGGGTCAAGTGGCAGCTCCCTCCTATCTGTGCCACCTAAAAATAGGGCAGGAAAAATGTCCAAGAAGTCACATAATTCAATTTTAGGTATGACAAAAAGAGGAGAAAGGTTAATTTCCTTTGATTGTGACCACAGTTCAGTATGGACTCAAGCCTATGACACAGTTCAGTGTCAACTCAGAGTTAATACCCTGGGTACCAGGGAACAAACCCAGTGGGCCCCCCACTTGGCATTTCCTGGGAGATAGTTTCTCTAGGCACCCAAAGGAAATGAGGGACACCAGTTTTCACAAGGAAAAGAAACTGTGTGCCCCTCAAGACCAGAGATCACCTCGGTCATACCCTGTCCCCACATCCACCCCAGGCGAGAGAGCACCGCAAGTCCCTCTCCTTTCCAAAGCAGCCAGCTGCCTGGAACCTCCCATCAAGACCCAGCTGATGCTCTCAGCTGATCCAGACACCACCTGATATTTCAATAAATGCAGTGGGGGTTGTTCCGGTGGCCCCTGTGGCCACCACTTGTCCTGTGTCCCTGCCAGGGCAGGGCAAATGCTGTGTTTAGTAATAATATTGACTCTGCAGGTCAATGTGTTTCCCCATCAAGTTGCTGTTCTTACTGCGTCTACATTGTGGCACTGTACTCTCCCACTGCAGAGAAGTTCGGCCCCAGCTGGACAGACATGTATCTATCTACCAACAGTGGAGAGAGGAAAAGGCTGTGGACCTCAGCAAGTTCTCACAGCTCAGTGCACCTGACCCCGTGAGCTCTCCGCAGTGGTTCTAACCACCTCCTCCACTTTTCAGACACTCTATCTCTTGCAGGAAAAGACTAGACATTTGTCAAGTCTAATTTGGGTTTCCTTATGAGGCTGAGACCAGGATTTGAATACAAGTGTTGATTTGGAGATGACCAGCACACAGCGAGGGCTTCCCTGGTGGCTCAGTGGTAAAGAATTCACCTGTCGGTGCAGGAGATGTGGGTTCAATTCCTGAGTCAGGAAGATCCCCTGGAGAAGGGAATGGAAACCCACTTCAGCATTCTTGCCAGGGACATCCCATGAACAGAGGAACCTAGAGGGCTACAGTCCATGGGGTCACAAAGAGTCAGACATGGCTAAGCGGCTGAACAACCAACAGCAAGCACACACTGTGACAGAGCTGGAAATTGAGACCAGGCAGGCAGGCAAGCCAAGTAAAGGGCATGAATGAGAAATTTATGACTGCACATAGCTGAGGCTCCATCCCACGGGGATCCTCTTTGAGACTATGTAGAAACCACCTCAGAATTGGTCATTGTACGCAAGGAAGCTAGGGAATTCACCCCCCAACTCCTGTTCCTTATTGGCTAAGTGTTGTTCCTGGAGTGTTAATTCCTCAGCACTTCAAGTCTGCCTCCAGAAAGCGCTACCAGAGAATGTTCTCTGGCAGAAAGCCCAGACACCACAGGCCTACACAGGATCTTTCCATGGGCAGTGTTCAGGGTGGGTGAAGCAGACTTGAGCCTAGCCGAACAATTGCTGCTCCATCAAGCTTTCTAATGACCAATTATGAGCTTCTTAGAACAATGCCCCATGGGTAGAGGCATTTGAAGCAGGGCAAAGGCTAATAGAACTCTGCCAAGAGAACATACTAATCATAGCAAACACCTTCTTCCAAAAACACAAGAGAAGACTCTACACATGGACATCACCAGATGGTCAACACTGAAATCAGATTGATTATATTCTTTGCAGCCAAAAATGGAGAAGCTCTACACAGTCAGCAAAAACAAGATGGGGAGCTGACTGTGGCTCAGATCATGAACTCCTTATTGCCAAATTCAGACTTAAGTTGAAGAAAGTGGGGGAAACCACTAGACCATTCAGGTATGACCTAAATCAAATCCCTTATGACTATACAGTGGAAGTGAGAAATAGATTTAAGGGACTAGATCTGATAGACAGAGTACCTGATGAACTATGGACAGAGGTTCGTGACATTGTACAGGAGACAGAGAGCAAGACCATCCCCAAGAAAAAGAAATGCAAAAAAGCAAAATGGCTCTCTGAGGAGGCCTTACAACTAGCTGTGAAAAGACGGGAAGCAAAAAGCAAAGGAGAAAAGGAAAGATATTCCCATGTGAATGTAGAGTTCCAAAGAATAGCAAGGAGAGATAAGAAAGCCTTCCTCAGCGATCAGTGTAAAGAAATAGAGGAAAACAATAGAATGGGAAAGACTAGAGATGTCTTCAAGAAAATTAGAGATACCAAGAGAACATTTCATGCAAAGATGGGCTCAATAAAGGACAGAAATGGTATGGACCTAACAGAAGCAGAAGATATTAAGAGGTGGCAAGAATACACAGAAGAACTGTACAAAAAAGATCTTCACAACCCAGATAATCATGAAGGTGTGATCACTCACACTCACCTAGAGCCAGACATCCTGGAATGTGAAGTCAAGTGGGCTTTAGGAAGTATCACTACGAACAAAGCTAGTGGAGGTGATGGAATTACAGTTGAGCTATTTCAAATCTCAAAGATGATGCTGTGAAAGTGTTCCACTCAATATGTCAGCAAATCTGGAAAACTCAGCAGTGGCCTCAGGACTGGAAAAGGTCAGTTTTCATTCCAATCCCTAAGAAAGGCAATGCCAAAGTATACTCAAACTACCGCACAATTCCACTCATCTCACACACTAGTAAACTAATGCTCAAAATTCTCCAAGCCAGGCTTCAATAATACATGAACCGTGAACTTCCAGGTGTTCAAGCTGGGTTTAGAAAAGGCAGAGGAACCAGAGATCAAATTGCCAACATCTGCTGGATCATCACAAAAGCAAGGGAGTTCCAGAAAAACATCTATTTCTCCTTTATTGACTATGCCAAAGCCTTTGACTGTGTGGATCACAATAAACTATGGAAAATTCTGAAAGAGATGGGAATACCAGGCCACCTGACCTGCTTCTTGAGAAACCTGTAGGCAGGTGAGGAAGCAACAGTTAGAACTGGACATGGAACAACAGACTGGTTCCATATAGGAAAAGGAGTACGTCAAGGCTGTATATTGTCACCCTGCTTATTTAACTTATATGCAGAGTACATCATGAGAAATGCTGGGCTGGAAGAAGCACAAGCTGGAATCAAGATGGCCAGGAGAAATATCAATAACTTTAGATATGCAGATGACACCACCGTTATGGCAGAAAGTGAAGAAGAACTAAACAGCCTCTTGATGAGAGTGAAAGAGAGGAGTGAAAAAGTTGGCTTAAAGCTCAACATTCAGAAAACTAAGATCATGGCATCTGGTCCCATCACTTCATGGCAAATAGATGGGGAAACAGTGGAAACAGTGGCTGACTTTATTTTGGGGGGCTCCAAAATCACTGCAGATGATGATTGCAGCCATGAAATTAAAAGATGCTTACTCCTTGGAAGGAAAGTTATGAACAACCTAGACAGCATATTAATAAGCAGAGACATTACTTTGTCAACAAAGGTCCATATAGTCAAGGCTATGGTTTTTCCAGTAGTCATGTATGGATGTGAGAGTTGGACTATAAAGAAAGCTGAGTGCCAAAGAATTGATGCTTTTGAACTGTGGTGTTGGAGAAGACTCTTGAGAGTCCCTTGGACTGCAAGGAGATCCAACCAGTCCATCCTAAAGGAGATCAGCCCTGGGTGTTCATTGGAAGGAGTGATGCTGAAGCTGAAACTCCAATACTTTGGCCACCTGATGAGACGAGCTGACTCATTTGAAAAGACTCTGATGCTGGCAAAGATTGAGGGCAGGAGGAGAAGGGGACGACAGAAGATGAAATGGTTAGCTGGCATCACTGACTCAATGGACATGGGTTTGTGTAGACCCCGGGAGTTGGTGACGGACAGGAAGGCCTGGCATGCTGCGGTTCATGGGGTCGCAAAGAGTCAGACACGACTAAGTGAATGAACTGAGCTAGATTTCAAATTTCTCATTACTTCCCATAAATCCTTTCAATAATCCTTAAATAGACATAGTTATAGAAATCAGACTCTTTATGATTTCTTTGAAAAAAATAATTAATAGACATGAAGTAAAGTCATTCAGGCAAGTGGCCCAAGTTCTATTCTCCCTGGACTCACAATCAGGCCCACAGAGCTCTGAGTAGATATTTTGCTGTGGACACTTCGGGAGGAGGTCAGACCTCATCAGTTTTCCATGGAGACCAAGCAGGAAAAAAGATACAGGAGTCTGCTTTGTCAAGCTTTGAAGTTCAGATTAAAAGCTCAGCAGGGAGGCACACACCCTTCTCCCAACTATAGGGCAAAGTGAGCTCAGGAACTAGTGGAATAAACTGGCTCCTAATGAGAAAAAAATAATCTCTCCTCCCAAGTACCTCTCCACCCACCCATCTGGACATGCCCACTCTCATAAGCCCTGGGCAGGAACAGGCTTACTTTGAACAATAGAAATCATATCAGGGGAAATTTTCCTGGAATTCAGCCATGGAAAAATTCACCCAACTACTATTTGATACCTTGATCCATGGAGCTCCCCCCACCTCAGGCACTCTGTAACTCCTATAGAGTCTTTGGGGAACATCCTGCTTTAGCTAAATACCACATTTGCTCTTTGCCGACAAAAAAGAATTTTCCACAGGCATTGCTGACTCTATTACATTGTCAAAAGTGGCAGGTGACTCAGCAGGGAAGGTTCCGAAAGAAAAGGAACAATCTCCTTATTCCTATACTATAGCCCAAACTGAGGGTCAACTCTTTATCAAGTAGATACAGGAAGTCAAGGAATTTTCTGCAGTTTAGCCTGAAACAAAAATGCTTACCATCAGCTCAGCCAGGTGATGATAAGAGAGTCACAAGATGCACAGCTAGGAAGTCAAGAGTCTTGTGTTCTGGTGACTCTTACTAACCAATTTTATGGCTTCAGATGAATCGTTTGACCCTATCAAGACCTGAAAAATGATAGATAAGTCAGAGATGGCAAATAGAGCCAGCTGCTAGAACAATGCCTCTGCACCTAGAATAGAGACCTGGCAACTAAAATGTGCCGTGCATATAACAGGGACTCGATATTTGGTGGTTGAATGAATGGATCTGGCAAACATGTCATTGCTCCTGACTTCTGCACCCCTGACAGACACTGCTAATTAATGGTGATAGTTTTTCACAATGAAACTGGATGCAGTATCAGAATTCTCAGGTTAAGTCTCCAGACAGGTACAACCAATCTGAAGACTTGCATTCTTCTGTACAGTATTCATACAGGCAAGTCATGACCCTTCTCTGCCACCTTTGGTTGCCACTGGCAATGGGCCCTTGTCTGGTAATACACCTGAAGTCTACTCTGATCATCACCTGCTAAATTCAGACGAGGTCTGAATTCATAGCAAGTAGCTCTAGTTGTTGGGGGTTGGTGGGGAACGATACTTTATTTGTCCCAACAGCTTCTAGGAGGCCTTAATTGTTACTCAGGCCGGCTTCAATTAAAACCCCCAGGACAATAAATAACTAAATCAGTGGATTTAACAGGAGCCTATTGGGCTTCCCTGGTGGCTCAGATGGTTAAGAACCCACCTTCCTGGAGAATTAACAGCAAATAGGAAAAAAAAAAATTAAAAAAAAAAAAAAAAAAAAAAGAACCCACCTTCCAATGCAGGAGACCTGGGTTTGATTCCTGGATGGGAAATATCCCCTGGAGAAGAAAATGCAGCCCACTCCAGTATTCTTGCTGGAGAATTCTATGGACAGAGGAGCCTGGTGGGCTACAGTCATGGGGTCACAAAGAGTTGGACATGACTGAGTGACTAACACTTTAGGGATCAAAGAATCAGAGAGGTTGCTATAGAGGAAGGGGGATGGGTTCATCTAAGGGCTCCCCCAGTGCTGAAAGAACTGCTCTTTCAGTTTAGTTTCCCCACCCAGTTCTCCCACATCCTCTGAGAACTGTCCCCCTGGGGGAACAGAGACCAAATGCCATTATTGGCACCCTATTGGCACAACAGAGCGTCATGCTTTTTTACTAGCCTAACTTCCCTCTGGAAAGGAAATATGAGACAAAATGCTAACTTGCCCAATCCAAGTAAAGACACTGTTAGCAAAAAAAAGCTCTTTGTCAGCACCAGGCTGACCACAGAATTGTTCTTGTCTATGGCAGACAGAGCCTGCTGCATACCAAAGAATTTGTTCCTCTCTATAGTGTAGAGTTGTTCCTAGGAAGTGGCTGTCTAGCCAGAGACAACCTGGTGGTCTAAAAGTCAAAGAACTTGTCATAAATGCAGAGGGTTTTCAATTAATAGTCACCCAGTTCAAGAAATTTTTCCTCTTGCAAAAGGGGGCCAATCAAGAACATGAGTGGAATGGATGTGGTTCAAAAGCAGATGTACTTCTCTACCTGTTCTTCCCTCATTTACTGGCCTGGTATCAATGGTAAGGCCATGTTAGGAGCCATATGATTACCAGAGCTTCTGTCAACCTGGATTTCTAAATGCCTACAGGAAGTAGAGCCAACCAGAGGGAAGTGGAAGTCCCACTTTCAGCCAACCAGAGGGAAGTCCTAAGAAATAAAATGTTTGCATTAAATGGCTAGTTTGTTATAGCAGCTAGATTACTGTAACTAATCCGCCATCCTTGACCAGAAGAGCATGAACTCATTCAGTACATTCATGGCAAACAATAGCACACTTTCCTCCCCAACTAAAATTCCATCCTAAAAAGTCTAAAAAGCCCCAGAATTCAAGATTATTTCCACAATAAGCTTGATCAATATTTGCTTTTGCTTCCAGGAATGCATTCTATCTAACCTGTCACCCAAATTGAGATGGGTCAGCCCTCCAGAGGAGTGGAGGCTTCATTACTTTAGGTTTACAAAGCTTCTGTTTGTAAGGATGCCAACTTGCCAGACATCTTTGTTTTTCTCCTTAACATGCATCCTATAATCCTTTGACATTAGCGGTGTGACTCTGACCTTGTCAAATCTGCATGCACATCAGGCTGCAACAGATAGTGTCCAAGGATTTCCAAGTGGCTTCAATGCGCTGACAACTTCACATATGGTCAAAATTTCCTCTCCCAAAGAGGCTTACCTTGGACTCACAACCACCCCTCTCCCACTCTCCAATAAATCTCTGTGCAGATCCCCAGCCCTAGCTGCAAGCCCACAATTTGGTATCTTCCATGTTGAGTTCTCAAGAGACAAAAGGCCCAACAGAGGTATCAAGCTGGGAGAATGGCATGGAAGCATGTAAATTATCATATGTGAAACGAATCGCCAGTCCAGGTTCAATGCATGATACAGGGTGCTCGGGGCTGGTGCACCGGGATGACCTGGAGGGATGGGATGGGGAGGGAGATGGAAGGGGGATTCTGGAAGGGGAAAACATGTGCACCCATGGTGGATTCATGTCAATGTATGGCAAAACAAATAAAAAAGAAAAAAAAAAGAAAATTCACACCAGGAAACCCCTTCCTCCCTGAGCAGTCATGTCTAGAAGCTACCTAAAAGCTCTGCTGAATCTTGATGGTATAACTATCCTGTAAAGGCAATAATATGCCAGAACCCATCACCCCATCTTGGGATAACTGACTGGGTGCATCTCTTCCCGTCTCCATACTCAGTGATATCACACTGATGGCTTGAAGTCAGCCCTGGGGAAAGCACACCATGCATGTTAGCACACACCACAAATCAGGGCTTTTTATGTCCCAGAGGACAATTATTAAACATGTGCAGAACTGCCCAGCCAACAAAGAATCAGTGGAATGAGTTCTGTCTGGCCGCCCCTTTCTTTCTCGGAAAGGACAAGGACAGAGCACCCATCTCCAGCGCAGTGACAAGGCCCTGGTGGCTGTGCTCAGTGACATTTGTAGGGCCTTTGTTCTGGATCTGATGAGAAAGGAGGCTAAGGGACGGTAACCTCCCATGGCAAATTGTGGACAGAACAATGCTGAACCAGTGCAGACAAAGGAGCTTCAAGAAGCAGACTCGTTATTTTGGATGCTACAAAATGGATCTGATCTCAGTAATCAGATTCTCATTACTCACTCTGCCACTCACCTGGCCACTCTGTGGCTCTGCTGAAGGAGGAGGAGGAGAGAAGGGGACCAAGCTCATTGTCAGGCTGTCAAGCCCAGGGCTGGGCATTTCATGTGGGTTAATGAAGTTGACCTTCACATGGTCCCATGTCTTAAAGTTAGAATACCCATTTTTCAAAGCAGGGAAATGAGGCGTCAGAAGGTCAGAACAGTAACCTGCCCAGGGGCACAAGGTGGTAAGGAGTCTGGATACAGATCTGGGTGTGTCTGACTCCGGTATCTACATTACTTCCATCACACCATACTGCCAGCAAGCCTTGTTTTATTTATCTGTGGAACCACAGGAAAAGAAGTACTCACCCTGTCTCAGGGAAAATTAATGACAGACCTGTATTGTTTAATAACAACTTTGTAGAGATACAATTCCCATACCATAAATTTCGCCCCTTTAAAGTGTATAATTTGGTGGTTTTTAAGATCTTCACAGAGTTGTACAACCATTGCTGTTATCTAATTCGAGAGTATTTTTGTTACCCCAAAAAGGAAACCCCACACCCATGAGCAGTCACTCCCTCTTCCTTCTCTGCAGCCCCTGGCAATCACTAATCTGCTTTCTCTGTGTGTGGACCTGCCCCGCTCTGGACATTCATATGAATGGAATCACACCATATGTGGCCTTTGGCATCTGGTTTCCTTCATTTAGCATAATATTGACAGATCTGTTTTTTAAAGTTCATGGAGGCTACAGATGCAATCCACCAAGTTGAAAGGCAAACATATGCCGTTGTTTTCAAATACCAATAAGAACAGAAGCAAGGCAGTGAATGTGAAGTACTGGCATCAATGTGTTTTTTAATTCAATTGTAGAGCATTTATTGACTGTCTAGTTTATGCCAGGCACAACACAGACACAACCCCTGCCCTCATAGAGCTTACATTAATGGTGGGGAGAAACAGGCCAAAAAGTAAATAGATAAGCACAATAAAATAAGAAATATTAGACTATTTCAATTGTATGTACAGAAAAGAACAGATTTGGAGGAGGACTTCTGAATGGCCTCCAGAATACATTATACATTTCTCCATTTATCATTTCTCCCTTTCTCTCCCTTCTCTCCTTCCCTCACTAAATGCCCAGCTGTGACCCAGATGCTGTTCTAATGCCCTCTGTGTGACCACATACCCAACAGCAGGAGTATTCCCAACCCCCACGCCACTGTCCACCTCTGAAGTCAGTGGGCATCCTTCCCACCATGGACAATAGAACATCAGGCAGCCACCTTCACTTATGCTACGAGAGGTTCATCTTTTCCTGGGCCAGGCCCGCTTCCTCTCTGAAGCCCTGAGGTCAGAAGGAGAGAGGGAAGAAGTTCCTCCTCCCTCATCTCTTCCTGCCAGAGCAGCCCTGGAAACACCATCCCTCCTAGCTCCATCCTCCCCAGGACTCCTCACCCTGCCCCACATAAATGCATCTATCAGTGACCTGCACGGGTTCTTGCCAAATATCTTTAGGCATAACATTTGCCTCAGTCTGAAGCTTTCTGGAGCCTGGTGAGGTTTCCCCTCACCTCCACAGCCTGCCATTTAACAAATTATTATCTACTTCAGGTCTCCTGCCGCTACTGAAGCTGTCTCCAAAATACTTTAAGCCTGCCTTTATTCTTATAATTAGAAATGTTGCAACTTTTCTTCCCAGGTAACTTCACCATCTCAAATACCAGCAAGAGTTATTAGGCCATAAGAATCTACACTTGAATGTGGGTGGAGCCTAAAGAAATCCTAGTTTTCTTCCACAAGGAATATATTGCTTCTTCTACCACATACGTACTGCTATATATATAATTAATAATGGTTTCCAAATAGCTTTTTTTTGTCATAAAAGTGCTTTGGGTCATTAGAGAGAAGATAGAAGATATTGATGAGAAAAGCTGAGCCTCCTTTTCTGGTGGTCAATTTCTAAGAGGGCTCAGAGCTCCTTCCTCCTAGCATTCACATCTTTTGAAATTCCCTCCATGACTATGGGCTGAACCTAGAGAATCAATTCTATAGAGCAGAATACATAAAAAGTCATGGATATCAGTTCCAAGATTAGGTGTGCAGAAAAGAGTTAATACAGCTGGCCTGAGACTGTCATCCTTAGAAACAGCTGCTTGCAAGTCTGGCCCTTGGCCAACATCTGGGAGCTTGGATTTCAGGAGGAAAGATTCCTACTATTCCCTGATGAAAAGGGCTCACTGTGACTAAACTGTTTGTGCAAGCAGTATTTTTATGCTAAGCATCAGCCTCCCTTCCAAGAGTTTGGAATTTTGATATCAGCCTGGCAGAGGGCGCCTACATGACTAGCCCTCAGTAAAAACCCTGAGCACTGAGACTTTAATGAGCGTCCCTCACAGACAGCATTTCATACTCACTGTCACAACTGACTACTGGGGGAATTCAGGGTGTCCTGCATGACTCCACTGGAAGAAGACTCTTGAAAGTGAGGTTGTGTGCTTAGTTTCCTCCAGACTTCACGCACCTTTTCCCTTTGTTGATCTTGCTTTGCAGCCTTTCACTGTAATAATTTATAGTCTATAAACTATAACTATATAGACTATGACTATGTGCTGAGTCCTGTGAGAACACCTAGCCAATCATCAAACCTGGGGTGGATCTTGGAGACCCCCAACATAATAGGCTACCAAAAGACTAATATTTCTTTTCCTCTCACACACACATACACATATACATACATCCTTCCCTTGTTGAACCTTGAGATGACTAAGGCCCAGCTACAACCTTAACTGCAGCCTTGTGAGCAACCCTGAGTCAGAAGACACCCAGTTAAGCTGCATCTAGATTCCTGACCCATAGAAACTGAGAGATAATAAATGCTTACTGCCTTAAGCTGCTAAATTGTAAGGTAATTTGTTACACAGCAATAGATAGCTGATATACCTGTCATCTAGAGGTCATTGCTGATTATATTCAGGGTATGTCTATTCAAGGGGTTCAGATATATATTTTTAAATATATCATGTATATACATGTTCTGTAGTTGAAACTGAATTTTTTTGAAACATTCTTTGTAAAGACCAAAGACATAGGGCAGAGGTACAATATTTCCTATTATTACTACAAGGAATATTTGCGTTACAGAATGATAACTGGTGTTTTGAATTGTCTCTGTTCTGGGGAGTAGGGGAATAGAGGAAAGGGTCTCTTTAATGGCCTTTTGGTCATGCAATAATAAAATCTCATACTGAAATGGGGAGGTTTCTGACACAAAGTTAAATCACTCAGCATAATAGTCTAAATGTGGTTATCCTCGGTGGAGGTGCAATTAATTTCTACAAATTATATTTCCTATAGCTAAGGCCTCAGAGGGATTGGTGGCAAGGACTCCTGGGAGGGGAGATAAGCTTAAGGACACTCTTAAGAAGGAGTAATAGCTAGTCCTTGCAACATGGTAACCATTAGGAAGAAAATGAGAGAAACAATCAATAGAGGATACATGGATACACAAGTGAGACTGACCCAAGCACCAGTTTTCTGGGAGCAAACATCTAGTATTCCATTTTAAGTTTTCCTTTCTTGGATTTGCCACTCCCATATATTATACCCAAGTGTTCAGGAAAGTTGTATTAAGCATCAAAGCTCAGTCTTACTTATGTTTGAGGGAGTTAAGGGAACCAATTATTGCCCATGTTTCTGCAAATCTTCATGAGGGAAGAGATATCAGCCTGGCAAAGCTGGCTTCCAGCAGACAACAGAGTCTGCAAAGGGGTGAAGCTCCAAACTTAAGTGATGCAAGACAGAGGAGGGAATTTCCTAGAAGAGAAATCTCTTACAGTCAACTGGATGGGGCCTAGAGTAACAGGCTGTAAAAGCATGTGTAGCCTCTTGAGGGTAGAGAAAGTTGGAAAGTCAAAGTTATAACAGGTTGCAATCAAATTGAACACACTCTTTATAGCCTGTTTAAACTGCTTAGCAATGTACTGTATCCAAAACTTTGTCTACAATGCAATTTGTATGGCCACTAAGTACTCTATCATATGGGGAAACCATAATTTATCTTACCAATTTTCTATTATTTCACATGTAGGTCATTTTCAGGTTTTCATCACTATTATAAACCACACTGAAATGAACATCCCTGTACTAAATAAATCTCTGTCCAAAAATATATCTTTGCTTTTTAACAATATGTACATTTATAAGTTTTTGATGTATCTTTTCAAATTGCTTTCCAGAAAATTTTACCATAGCTCCCACAAAGCCATGAGAGAGAACATAGGCCTGCCAACACCTCAATTTCAGGTTCAAGCCCCCAAAAGTGTTAGAGAATAAGTTTTTGTTGGTCTAAACCACTCAATTTGTGGTATTTTGTTATGGCAGTCCTAGGAAACTAACACAGACAGATTGCTAGTTAGGGATTAGTATGAGAGCTGAAGTTGTAGGAAATGTGCAGACATCCTTCAAGAAGATGGGAGGAAAGATCCAAACCTGAATTAGAGCAAAGAGCCACATGTGATAAGCAAGCCAACAAGCCACAGAGGGACACTGGACAAGAGATCAGGAAAAGGGAAGGAGCATTTGGTTTGAAGAGAGGAGAAGGTGTGTAGAGATGGAGGGAGATGGCTGGTCAGGGTGGTGGGTGGATGGAGGGAAATGTTAAGAAATCAAAGTGGGAGAATTGTGAAGAGGATTGCGTTGTCAATAAAGACAGATGCTCTCAAAATATTGAACAAGATGCAAAATCAGAGAAACTCTTACAAGCCAAGTGACCACTACCTTATCCCAAAAAAAGAAACTTTGAATACCAAAAAGGTCAAGTGCCATCTCCAACATCAGTTAGAAAGTTATTGACTCCAAGATACCATTAAGTGAAAACATTGAATTCCAAGACAACATAAGGAAACTCAGAATAATATAATGAAACCAAACTAATGATTACCTTGGAGGTGAGGGGATGGCTTTCATGTTCTACATTACATATTCTGAAATAGGTGAACTTTTTCTTCAACCACATTCATTTTGTTACCTCCGATTTTCTCCCCAAAGAAAATTATATTTCACTAGAGGTGGTAGCCCTATTTTTACTACTTTTTTGGACGTGTATTCATAAGAGATGGTATATCTTTCCTGAAGTACGTCACCTCCCTGAAAGAAGGCCTCACACGCTAGGTGGCCAGGCTTGAAGAAGGAAGCATGGGAAGGAGATGCTGAGTCTCGGGCTGAGAGAAGGTATAAGACAGCAGACCAGTGTCCCACAGAGCACCAGTTCAGGATGGAGCTTCGCTTTTTTCCGTTATTTTTAAAACTTGCTGTTAATTGTTAAAGTGGATATATTTTCTTTTATGATGATTTTCTAGGGGAAAATATACAAACTTCTAATCTTGCACCACCTCCTATAATGCCTGCAGTATTCTTGCCAAAAATAACCTGAATTTAACCAGGAGGAGATATCAGATAAACCTGAACTCTCATATATTCTATAAAATAACTAGCTAGCAATCTTCAAAAGTATCAGTCTTGCAAAACAAAGAAGACTGACTCCAGGTTCAAGGAAGCTAGGGAAATATGACAACTAAATGTGCTTTGGGATTCTGGGTTGGATCCTGAACCAGAAAAAGGACATTAATGGAACAACTGGAAAAATTCCAATGATTTGCTTTTAAATTAAATTTGAATTTAATTCTACAGAATTAACCTGTAGATTAACTAATGATATCATATTGGTGTTAATTTCCTGGTTTTGATCTTTGGGCTATAGTTTCTAAGCTACTAATTAAAGAAGCTGAGAGAGGGATATAGAGAAACTTTGTAAGATTTTTTTCAACTTCTTTGTAAGCCTGAAATTACTTCAAAACACAACAGTAAAAAAAAATTAAAGATGTCAATATTTATTAAGTAGGGATGACTGTTTTCCTCCACCACCCCCTTTTCTTTCTTCTTCAAGGTACCACCTCTGTCCAGCTATCCTGGCTTCTCAGAAGAAGGATGGTGTAAGGGAGGTATTGACAATAGAAAAGAAATAGGTTTTCCTTGTTTATTTTTTTTAGGCCAGGACGTCCTCTTCTGGGGAGGAAGAAGAAGACAAGGATTTTATCATGCAGTTGCCTCCTATTAGGGGGTGAGGGAGTGAGGTGGGAACAGAGTCGGCCTCTGTGACAGAATACATCATTGGAGCTGACCAGAAAATTCCAGAATGGTTTATTAGAATTACCTTCCCGGGGAAGGTCAAAACTACAATTAAGTCAGGTATTATGTCCAGATTTGGTATAGGCTTCAATTCAAGTGACATCAGTCTGGCTCTGTGGTTTTTCTTGTTAACACCAACTCTTTCAAGAATAAACAAAGGAGAACACAAGCTTTAGGGGTACGTTTACCATCCTCCAAGGGCTGTGGAGGACAAGCTAGGGTGAGAGGTGCCCCCCTCTCTTCTTGGGGACACGGCCCCACAATCCCAGCAACTCCAGTGGGCCTTCTGTCTTCAGAACTCTCTAGACTACACTGTGGGCACTAGGCTTTGTATCCCCACTTCCTTCCTTTAGGGGCTCAGTTTGGCCTTTCTAAGGACTCCTTCATCATGCTGAATTTTGGTGGCAGCACAGGGTGAGCCTGTTGGTTCTGCCACTCAGCAAACCTCCAGCAGCTAGCTTTCCTTCTCGTGGGTTCCCAGTGTTTGTATATGGCATCAAAGAAGGGAGGGCTTCCCTGGTGGCTCAGACCGTAAAGAATCCAGCTGCAATGCAGGAGACCTGGGTTCAGTCCCTGAACTAGGAAGAAAGAGAATGGCTACCCACTCCAGTATTCTGGCCTAGAAAATTCCATGGACAGAGGAGCCTGGCAGGCTATAGTCCATGGGGTCGCAGAGTCGGACATGACTGAGCGACTTTCACTTTTCAAAGAAGGAAAAACGTTCCATTCCCCATGGTGAGCTATCTGCTGCCCACCGTACACATGGCCTGAGTACTAGGAAAACCACTCCTCCTCTTGCCTCCCAGTCCTCATCCCAGATAGCCTTGGGAGGGGCCACTGAGAGGGCACTGGGGGATGGCAAACCCCATTCTGCTGCTTCTTGATAAACCTGGCACCAAGGGTCTGGCCCAAATCTTCAGGAAGCACTGCTTAGCTACTTGTTTCAGACTTGGGCCATGGCCACCATTCAAGACCATAAGCCCCACTCTATGAATGAATGAGCTTTGGCATCACACAAAACTAGATTCCAAATCTGACTCCTCTACTTACTGTGTAAGTCACTTAACTTTTCTACCTATAAATTGTCATTCCTTCTGTTCTGGCTTCTAGGGAATCCTGAACTAAATCTATGACCATATCTAGGAACTCTGCCAGTGTGTGTGCATTTCTGGTGACTTAATGTTTCTCCCATGCTTTGCCTTCATTCCTTGTCTCTGCATCAAGCTTTACTGTCTTCCTTTTGAATCCTAAGCACTTTTGTTAACTACCTCAAATCCTTTAAAGAACAGCAGGGAGTGAAATAAATAAACTGAACTTCCCTGAGACTGTATTTCCTAATCTAGAAAAGATGGCGATAATAATTCCTACTTCACAGGCTCATGGGGAGGACAGGTTAAGTCAGCCCACATGATGGCCCAGCAGAGGGCCTGGAGAAGGGCAGGGAGGGTCTCACCAGGGGCTGGGCCCTACCCACTAACCTTGCCTCCTTTCAGCCACGTCGAAAGACCTTGAGCACTCAGGTTGTATTTCACAGAAAAACATTTCTTACCGATTGCTTTTGCCCAGAATAGACTGCTAGGGTGCAAGCTAGGGTGTTGGACAGTCCTGGGCTGACAATCTGTGAAAGGCAGGCACAAGCAGGAGAAGGGCAAGGGCCCAAGAGGAGAACATTAGTGCTGTGAACCCAGGGTGAGTCCCATGAGGGTGTGGGTACATTTCCCAGTATAGATCTCCCCATTAAATCATGCTGCAGAAGTAGTCACAAATCTTACTTCCTACTATTTATTGACGGGGTCCCCCACCCTGTTTTCAATACTAGTTAACCTTTTTGCCATCAGACTATGGGCACAAGGCCCAGAATTCCTTCCACTGCAGGTCACAGGGCTCTGTAAGGCCTGTTACCCTGGAATTCTCAGGGCTAGCCCTTGTGTTCTTTCTGGAAGGTGCCCTGGTTTATGACGTGGAGGGAGGTGGTGGGGAAGAATTTCTGCTGGGTTTTGCTTATAAGCAAACTAGAGATGGGAGAAGGGTAGGAGGGGAGGCCTGGAGGAGACAGAGTGCCACATCCATTTCTGTGCCTACAGGGTAGTTTGGGAGTTGATTTCCCCGTGTTCCTTTTCTCATAAAACTGCACAAAGCCTGGAATGAAAACGTTCCTCCCTCTCCAAGCTCTGAGCTGACAGGTATTGTCCTAAAACACAGTGGCCCAGACATCACCCAACCACGTCAGCCACCCCAGCTTCAGGAAAAGCCTGAATAAACAGGTGAAGCAAGCCTCATAGAGACAGGAAAGCTTTATGGGTTTTTCATTACGCATGTTTAAGTGGGGTAGGATACACTTTTCTTTCATCCACAGTGGAGCTAAAAATCTCCTCCCCTGTGATGTCATCTTCTGACTCTTGTCATCTCCAAGCACAAACTAGAGGGGGCATCAGTGACTCAGGCGACAAGAAGCCAGCAAGGCCTCCAAAGACACAGTGAAGCTGCAGTGGTTTTCCCTTATGTCAGGGAGGCCCATCTGGGCTTCCTGGTAGATAAACATTCTACACAGTTAAAGACTTTTCACTTAATCACATTACCAGGTTGGGACTTTATAAAAGTGTAAGGTCATTCATGGGCCATCCTAAACTGTCTCAACAAGGAAAATAAGCAAAACATGTATTAGCCCTACAGACTGGCCGTCAAGGTACAGCCTTATAGGAACTTCCTCCCTGTAACTGATAGAGGAGAATTCTTAGACAGATGTGGGCTGAAACACCAATGGGTGTCTTGGTGACATTATAAAACTTAAGACAGGGCTCCAATGGCCTGTGAAGTCAGCAGACAGGACAAGGAGAATTACAGCCCATCATTCAAAGCCCAGCAGGTTGACCATCTGTTATTGCCCTTCGCCATAGGGAGCCCAACAGCTGAGGTTTTTTAAAATCATACTCACCTAGGCCTTCCATTCTGTACAAATTTTTTAGCACTCAGCATTTAAAAAGCCAGAAGGCAGCTTAACATTCCCATGGGCCCCACTTCCAAGTGCAAAAAACTTGAATGCCAAGAAGGGCTAGCCACGTTGCCAGGTTTCTATCACAACCTCCAAATTCTAGCCCTGTGGCTGGTGTATGGGGAGCTCTGAGTCTTTGGAGAAATCTAAGAGCAATGAAATCAAGTAAAGGGCAAGCTTACAGGACAGGAAAGATAAGCTGCAAGAGAGATGTTGAGTAACTGTGGAAGGAAGAAGAGACTAACTCATCTGGTAGACAAAGAGGTGCTACTGATATGGGGAACACTTCCTTTGTGGCAAGTGCTGTTAGTCCTGAGCAGGGGGCTGTTAGAGTCAGAAAGTCTTTTAAGAAAGAGACAAGCAAACACTTTCTGGAGAAGTTGAAGCTCAGACCACAGAGTCTAGAAACTGGTGCATGCCACCTTTTCAAGACTCTTAGGAGTCCACAGATAATGATTGTAGCCTATGATTCCCTATCTAAAAACAGAAGTAAACAAAGAAAACAGCCCTTAAAAAGAACTCAGCAATAGCTTAAAGAGGGAAATAACCCAACTGTTCATCAACAGAGGAATGGATAAACAAATCGTAGTATATCAATAGAATGGAATATTATTCAGCCATGAAAAATAATGGAGTACTACTGGGACTTCCCTGTCAGTCCAGTGGATACAACTCTACGTTTCCGCTGAAGGGGGCCTGGGCTCCATCCCTGGTTTGGGAACTAAGATTTGCATGCCATGCAATGTGGCACAGTCAAAATAAATATGTTACATGCTACAATATGCATAAAGCTTAAAAAAATTATACTAAGAAACACAAAAGAGCATATATGTATGATTTCATTTCTATGAAATATCCAGAATAGGTAAGTCCATAGAGACAGAAACCCGAGATTAGTGTGGTTGCTGGGCACAGGATGTGGTGGGGGGTGGGTGCAGAGAATGGGAAGTGACTGCTTAAGGGGTATAGGGTTTCTGTTTGGGGTGATGAAAATGTTCTGTAACTAGATTGAGGTAATAGTTACACAACATTAGGAATGTATAAATGCCACAAACTGTATACTTTTAAATGGTTATGTGTTATATGAATTCACCTTAATTTTTTAAAAATTTCATAGCACCACTCAGATGGATGATCTTCATGTTTTAGAGAGAGTAGCTACTAGAGCAGAGGAGGGAGGTATGATGGAAGCAGGAGAAATTCAAGCATCTGATGACACTAAAAGCATCAGAGGCCACACTGGGCAGAGGGGAGCTCAGTAAAAATTTCACATGCTCTGTGGTCCAGAAAAAGGTCCTGGGCATATCCAGTGAAAAGACTGTTAGCAGGTCTTCCCTTGCTGGGTAAGGGCTTGAGAAAACATATTTTTGCCTAAATCCAGACCCCTTCTTGGTGACCCAGCCAAATAAGGAGTGTCTCTGACTGTCAACACTCAGGACAGCTTTGCTAGACAGAGACCTCACTTGCATAACACCACTGAAGAAAGAGATAAACCATACAACAGGTGGGGCAGAGTCCAGAGGAAGCTCTAGTCCCTTCTCAAATTCTTGAGGGGGAGGGGGGCATGCCACTGCCTGGACCAGGCCTCTCACCGTATTCAGAGCATGCAACTCAGCAGAACCTGACTCCTCCCACCCCCCACACACCATCTCTTACTTACAGGGTGAGGCGTCTCCTTTTCCCTGTCTGCCCCACAAGCCATGAGCACCCACCCTAAAGCACCAGAGAACAGTGGCACAAACTAAAAAGTTATTACAGGGAGTTTAAAATCATCTGTCTCAAGATGCTTTATGGTCTGTATTTGATTCCATTTTGAATGACTTTTTCTTTAAAAAAAAAAAAATGTTTTAGGTCGAAAATGTCAAGCTCTTGTCTTCTTGGCAGTGTGCTTTCCATTGAAAGAAAAAGACTGAGTAAATAGATGCAGTTATTTTAAGAGAAAATGTTACACAACATTTATAGCTCTAAAAAGAATTTAAAATATTTATAAAATCTGACATATGCATAGACCCAAAATGTCTGAAATGAATAATATGCCTTTTCTATGTTTTCCATGGCCATGGCCAGGGGGAAAAAAGTGTTTAAATAATGAGTATAAATGTTTAGAAAGTCAATTTTATGACTCTGCTAGACTAAATTTCATAAATGATGAGAATTACTTAACGATTCTCAAGAGCATGGAGTTTAGTAACTACACAGTGTATTGTGCATTAGATCTTATCTGAGGACTTTCCTATTATTTGCCAGTTGAGTGGCTGTTGTTCTCTACTGCTGATATAGCAGGGATGTAGGTAGATGCATAAGTGGGTAAATTGATGATGATAATGACAGTATAGATATTTTTATGTTCTTCAAAAATTCTAGTTCTTGCCCTTTTACAGCTGCTTTTTTTTCCCCCTCTAACATTCAGGGAATGCAAGTTCTCCTTAGACTGAATTAAACGCTAGATGCAAAGAAGAAAGTAGAGTAGCTGCGATTGTCGTGGTCAGGTCAACCTGACCACTTCACCTCATACGGCGGACACTGTTGATCTTGGAGAGAAGAGAAGAAGGAAGGGAAGAGGCAGAGAGAGGTAAGGAAAGGACATAGAGAGACAGATGGGAAGGAAGGAATGGAAGTAGCAGCTGTTTAGTTGCTAAGTTGTGTCCAACTCTTTTGCGACCCCATGGACTGTAGCCTGCCAGACCTCTCTGTCCGTGGGATTTCTCAGGCAAGAATATTGGAGTGGGTAGCCTTTTCCTTCTCCAAGGATCTTCCAGATCCAGGGATTGAACTCACAACTCCTGCTTGGCAGGAAGATTCTTTACTACTGAACAACCTGGGAATCCCAACAGAAGGAGAGGAGGAGAGAAAAATACTTTGTTTCCCTCTTGGAGTTGTGTTGGAACCTCAGAGCTATGATGACCATTTTGTCATCTTGACCAAAAAAAGGACAAAAGAATTAAAGAATCACCAACTCAGAGGGTTGACTTGCTCAGAAACTGCCAGCCACGAACTCCTTATTAAAAGTAAGTTTTCCTTTGTTTTAAACAGCTCATAGTCTGGTTGACTGGCAGTTTGCAGACAAAGCAGCCCACCCAGTGGGCATGGGCAACATGTGTGACACAGTCTTTGAAAGGAATCCTCATGGCTTTTCTTCAGAGTATGCCAATGAGTGTCCTAAGGAGCAAGAAAGAGAATCAGGGCTGGCAAAACTAGAGACTTCTCTGTCTCTGTCTGCTGTGGTTTGTAGTTTAAATATTAAAATAAATTCTTCTGTAGCTACAATTTTTCTGCTTTGCTATTTCTACTCCTATTTCTAAGGCACACATGTATGCTATTATAGAAAGTATAGCTCATTTAATGAGACCCAACAAAATCTGCCTGCCATGAAAAGCCTTCTGTGTTCCTACAGAGGCAGGGAGGATGTGAGAGGAGTGTTTGTAAGTATCCCCAGCTTTTCAGAGTGAAGAGAATGTCATCCTGCTGAGTCTACTCAGGAGGCCTTTGCACACAGTTGCTTCCTGTCTCGCTTTATCAGCACCTCTCTGGGTGACAGGCATCAACTGTTGCTAAAAACTGCCCACTTGATACATCCTGCTGCTGCTGCTGCTGCTAAGTCACTTCAGTCGTGTCCAACTCTGTGCGACCCAATAGATGGCAGCCCACCAGGCTGCTCCATCCCTGGGATTCTCCAGGCAAGAACACTGGAGTGGGTTGCCATTTCCTTCTCCAATGCATGAAAGTGAAAAGGGAAAGTGAAGTCGCTCAGTTGTGTCCAACTCTTCGCAACCCCATGGGCTGCAGCCTACCAGGCCCCTCCGTCCATGGGATTTTCCAGGCAAGAGTACTGGAGTGGGGTGCCATTTCCTTCTCCATGATACATCCTAGGGCTTTGCTATTTAGTTATTTTATGACTATATCAGATTGATACCTAACTTTCAGGTGAGCCCTTGAGAAATCTATCAATAGTTTGGCTCAGGGACTCCTTGGAATGAGATACAGTCCTACCCTTCAAGGAGTTTATAATCCATGGAAGAAAAAGTATCTACAATGTATGGGGCATAGATTATATACCCTGAACTGTGCTAAATTTAAATATATAATCTCACTGTAACTAACCTTACTCAGTGTCTTATGAAAACACACAGCACAAGAAATGTGCAGAAATGTCACCTAAGCCAAACGAATCAAGGCACACTCGCTACCAGTGAATTTGTACAATCCCAGGGTAGGACCAGCTTCCCTGGTGGCTCAGATAGTAAAGAATCCGCCTGCACTGTGGGAGACCTGGGTTCAATCCCTGGACTGGGAAGATTCCCTGGAGAAGGGAATGGCTACCCACTCCAGTATTCTGGCCTGGAGAATTCCATGGACTGTATAGTCCATGCGGTGGCAAAGAGTCAGACAGGACTGACTTTCACTTCAGAGTAAGACCAAGGAGTGTGATCTGGCTGGGCCGTTCTCAGATGGTTCCATAGGAACAGCAAGAATCTGATCTGTAGCAAAGTGGACTCTGCACTGGTCAGGAAGTGGAGGGCTAGGGAATGGCATCTAGAGAGACTGCTTGAGCAATGGCACTCACGGGAGGAGGGAGCCGTGACGGGGGTCTCAGAGGAGGCCGTGGGCCTGGGCAGAAATGAGAAAGAGCCTAAGTTGGTCTGAGAAACTTTTCCTCTGAAGTTCTGAAACACCATATCCCCCAGAGAAATTTCTTTCCCTGGTGTGTGAGGCCCAAAGGGCAGCTGCCTCTAAAATTATCAGGAGAGTTGTTAAATATGTGGATTTCTGAAGACTTTCTCTGACCTACCAAATCATTACTTGGGAGGTTTGAGCCTGGAAAGACTCTAATGAGCCATCTCGGTGAACCTCATACAGGCTAAATTGAGAACCACCACCCCAGACGATGGCCCAAGCACCAAGTCAAACATTTATTCATTCAACAAACATTACTGTACACCTCCATGTGCTAAGCCTAGTGCTGGGAAATGAGTAATACAAACTACTTTCATTATCCTCACTGCCATGAGCAATAAGAAAGAGAATTATGCATATGTCTATTTTGGGAATACACTATACTTCCAAGGTCACCAAAGTATTCGAGAAAAACTCTTCTAATTATGACTTAATTGATAGAAGGAAGACCTGGGACCCTCATGGGCTCAGATTCAAACACTGAAGAGGTCCAAGTGAGTAGCTCTGGAGGGCTATTCTGAGCTTCATTAAAGGATGCCCCTGCTGCAAAGAGTTAGTCTCTTTTTCTCTCCTTTAAAAGTATGAACACAAAGAAATATCAAGTGCAACTGGGAAAATGAGACTGTTTTTAAAAGTCATTTGCAGAATTGGACAAAAACAGAGGCAATTCTGTGACCGAGTCCACCACTGTACTGCAAATCCCTGCTCATTTTCCTTCTGATTTCTTCCTCAAAAGTAATATTGTGAAGTAAGGACAGAGTCCACCTCACTGTAGATGGTCTTGGTGTCAGCCCTGAGTAACACACTCGAGCAAACCAGAAGCATTCAGGCAGGCAAAATGCATCCCAGGAGGTGGCCTTCACAGCTGGGAACAAGTCTGACTCATCTAGTAAAGAGAAATATCTAACCTAAAACATATGCATTTTGGTATAACTCTATAAAGCCAATGCTAATTAATCCTCCTGCTCATATAAAATGGCAAAGGAATTAACAATATTGCCAAGTCTGAAAAAGTCTTTTAATTGCACTGTGGTTCTTTCCAAGCAGCAGGCATCTGAGTCACACGTGGCCGCACCCCCCACACCCAGGCAGCTTCGCCCTTCACGCAAAGCACTTGGCACTCAGCCTCACAACCATGTTCTGTTGAAGCCTGGTACACATCTCCCCCACAAACTGCTCAGAAACCAGCAAGGTAAGTCCTGTTCACATTTGTGAAAGATCAACTGCTGGACACTGCAGGTACCCTAGGAGCCCTTCAAGTCCCCTCTGGCATTTACCTTCCTGTGAAGTTATTTTTGTCTGCTCTTTATGCTAGGCAAGGAATTGATGTCGATTAAAATTGTGGGCTGTGGGCATCTTGTCTTCCATTTGGGAAAGGTCATTAAATATGTTCTTAACGTAGAATTAACTGAACTTTCCTTTTTGATTCCAAGACTAAAATGAAAAGCAAGGTTAAGTTAGATTCTCTTTAAACACAAACTCTGGAATAGACTCCTGGGCATACTGGATGGAACATGCTGCTGCAGCGCTCAGACCACTGCTGGAAGGTGAAGGAGGCCCTAGGAAGCCCCCAGTCCTATCTTCCACCCCTGCTCAAGCAGAGGGCTTCCGAATCTCACTGGGATGTGAGTTCTGAGGGCATTCTGACACTGGATTTTCCACCTTCCCCAGCTGGGAGCCTCCAGATGGCTCCAGCTCCCAGAGACGGGGTTATTCTGCTGGAGAATTAGGACTCAAACCTTTCTGGGAGGCCCCAGCTAAAAAGGCTCTGACTCATCATCACATACGTTCTGCAAATTACCAGGTTAAATGACAGAATAAATAGTTATTGAGCACCTACTGTATATGAGGCAGTGCTGTTCTAGGGGCGCTGGGGGGCACGGATGAATCAAAGATTCTGTTCTCATGGAACTTAAATTCGGAAGCAAAGAGGAGGAAGGACAAAGGGTATTTGAATAAATGCACATTATCACTATGTTTGGGGTGGGAGGGTGGCATTGATGACACTCGAGCTTTCTAAGTTATTCATCACATTTGGAAGTTTCATCAACAATATGAAGTTTTTGGACTTCTTTCCAGGAACTAACAACTAGTTATGAGGCCCTCAAGGCTTTTGGAATCCATGTTCTGCAGTGATGATTCTGTTTAAAAAATACAGGGCTAAGGTTCATGAAACTTGAAAGTCCTGAAGCTCCCTCCCTCCAGACCACCATCATGGAATTTAACTAGGGAGCAATGAATTAAACTAAACAGAATCCGCTGTCTTCCTCAAATCTGCCTCCCCTACCATTATTCCCCTGGCCCCACTCTGCCCCTAACCCGGATTATTTCATAAGATAAATCAAAGGGGAAACCATATTAATAGGAAACCCCATCTCAGTCAAAGCCACCATATATAGTTGTATTCAATTTAGTCTATGTGGATGGTGACCTAGAGCTGTCTGGGACACAACCTGTCACTGTACATGCGTCCCCCAAAGGAGCAACTTGTTCTCAGGCCATTCCTGGCCATGGTCTCCACAAATTGGATCAGACAGAGTTGGTGAAGCTCTCAGAAACTTAAGGAATCCTTAACCTGGGGAAGTCAGACAAGAAGAAGAGCTCTAGGATCACCTCAATTGTCCAAACCAGAGCTATCCTCAGGGACTGGAGCTCAACTAGGCATGCTGAAATTTTCTCATATAATCTTGAGTTAAAATTTTTAAATGGCTCCATTTTTCTGAGAATTCTTCCCTGATCTTCTTAGCTAAAGTAGCTTCTCCCCATCCAGTTTTCACTGCTTTATACCGTCCTAGTTTTGTTTCCTTTATAATACCATAATTTCTTAACAGTGTGTTTGACTATTTACTTGAGTTCTTCGGTCTCTTTCCTCTAGACCTTGATGGCAAGCTCCATGTCTGCCTCGTTCACTGCTGTATTCTCAAGTGTGAACAGTTCCGGATGTGTGATAGGTACTCAGAAAAATGTTTTCTAATTAATGAATGACTGATAGGAAAGGACAAAGGACATATGCCATAAGGGTCAAGTTACCCTTCATTCAGACATGAGCCCAGCAGAAATAGCAAAGTATGAGGACAATAGTCATATAGTTTGTACAGATAGGTTAATTAAGTTTTTAAACATATATGTAATTTTGTATTGAAAACTCCAACTAAACTTTTCTTCATCATCATCTAGTTGAAGGAATGAACTGAACAGCCTCTGAGATCCCTTTTGGCGCTAACACAGCATGACCTATGATACACATTTGGTGAACCAATCCATTTCCTGTCTCTGATCGCTGATCTCTTTAAATCAGAAACAGGACCAGTGCTGCAATCAATTGGAGAGAGGAATAGTTTGTTTCTAAGATAACTGAAAACAGGTCAATACTGACATTTTTGAGAAGCTCCTTGATAAGACTGCTCTGAATTAGATACACACAATATCATTTCCTTATAATATCTAAAGGCAGGATGTGGTTCAGCTTAGGTATGTGTCCTTGGAGATGTCTAACTATCAGTGAGCTCTGACTAGATCATTACATCATGTTCTCCTAATAAGTGTCCTTCAATGGGTCATTATTCATGGACCATGGTGACCCAAAGTACTTTTCTCGACACCTATTCCCTGAGTATGCCTCCTTCCCCTCATGTAGTGGGCATTTTTTGTTTGGACCACTCAGCATATATTTCCTTTATCTCTTGGAAAGAGAAGTTTCATTCTCATTCAAGTATCTACCTCTACCATACGCATGGGAAAAACTGACCATACTTCTATCTCTATGAGTGAACCTTCACTAATTTAAACTGCACACTGGCTGAGTGTGCTCAGAATGGCTGGGGACATTCCTGGTTATGTCATCCTACAGTTTTAATGAGAGGAGGGAGATGTCTTCCCTAGTGAATTACTGTTGCTCCATCCCTGACAGCTAGATTTCAGCTCTGCAGAGTTCAAAGCAAAGATCCAAATCCCAGTCCTAAAGACCAGAGAGCCCTACCACTTGGAATGGTCAGTTTGAGAGTAAAGCCTAAGTCTAGTCTCAAGGTTCATGGGATAAGGCAAAAGAAGTAACAATTCCTAGAAGAGAACAACACCAAAAAATACCCCTATCTTAGTGTTTTAGTGTTAGTCACTCAGTCATGTCTGACTCTGTGCAACTCCCTGAACTGTAGCCCACCAGGCTCCTCTGTCCATGGAATTCTCCGGGCAAGAATACTGGAATAGGTAACCATTCCCTTCTCCAGGGGATCTTCTTGACCCAGGGATCAAACCCCAGTCTCCGGCATTGCAGGCAGATTTGTTACCATCGGATGGTGATTGCAGCCATGAAATTAAAAGACGCTTGCTCCTTGGAAGGAAAGTTATGAACAACCTAGACAGCATATTAAAAAGCAGAGACATTACTTTGCCAACAAAGGTCCGTCTAGTCAAGGCTATGGTTTTTCCAGTAGTCATGTATGGATGTGAGAGTTGGACTGTGAAGAAAGCTGAGCACCAAAGAATTGATGCTTTTGAACTGTGGTGTTGGAGAAAACTCTTGAGAGTCCCTTGGACTGCAAGGAGATCCAACCAGTCCAGCCTAAAGGAGATCAGTCCTGGGTGTTCATTGGAAGGACTGATGTTGAAGCTGAAACTCCAATACTTTGGCCGCCTGATGTGAAGAGATGACTCGTTGGAAAAGACCCTGATGTTGGGAAAGATTGAAGGCAGGAGGAGAAGGGGACGACGGAGGATGAGATAGTTGGATGGCATCACTGACTCAGTGGACATGAGTTTGGGTAAACTCCGGGGTTGGTGATGGACAGGGAGGCCTGGTGTGCTGCAATTCATGGGGTCACAAAGAGTCGGACACAACTGAGCGACTGAACTGAACTGAACTGAGGCATCAGGGAAGCCCCTATCTTAACCGCTCATAAAAATTAATTCAAAATGGATTAAAGACTTAAATATAAGGCCTGACAGCTATAAATTCCTAGAAGACAACATAGGGAACAAGCTACTTGACACTGGTCTTGGCAATGATTTTTTTGGATATGGCACAAGAAGCACAAGTAATCAAAGCAAAAATTACCAAATGGGACATCAAACTAAAATCTTCTGCACAGCAAAAAAAAAAATTAAAAGGTAACCTATGGAATGGTACAGAATATATGCAAGCCATGTATCAGATAAGAAGTTAATATCCAAAATATATAAAGAACTTATACATGATACAACCTTGGTGCTCCAGTGGTTAAGAATCCACCTCCCAATGAAGGGGACATGGGTTCCACCTCTGGTCAGGGAACTAAGATCCCACATGCCATGGGACAACTAACCCCACATGCTGCAACTACTGAGCCCATGCACCACAACTAGAGAGCCATTGTGCCACAACCAAAGATCCATGGGCCACGACTAAGATCTTACACATCCAAATAAATAAATATTTTTTTAAAAAAACTCATACAAGTCAATAAAAAGAAAAAAAAATTCTGATTAAAAATGGGCAGAGGAACAGAACAGACATTTTTTCAAAGAACACATCCAAATAGCCCACAGGTACAAATATCACTAATTATCAGAAAATGCAAATCAAAACCGCAATGAGACATTGCCTCACACCTGTTAGAGTGACTATCATTAAGAAGATAAGAGACAAGTGTTGGCAAGGATATAAAGGGAATCATTCTGCACTCATGGTGGGAATATAAATTTGGTGTAACCACTATGGAAAATAGTATGAAGTTTCCTCAAAGATAGAACTACTATATGATCCAGAAATCCCACTTCTGTATATATATCCAAAGGAAATGAATACAGGATATCTAAAGGATACTTGTACTCCCATGTTCCTTTCAGCATTATTCACAATGGCCAAGCCATGGAAACAATGTGTCTGCCAGATGAACAAACAAAGATATGGTGTATACAATGTATATGTGTGTATGTGCTTAGTTGCTCAGTTGTGTCTAACTCTTTGCAACCCCGTGGACCCTTCCAGGCTCATTTGTTCATGGTATTTCTAGGCAAGAATGCTGGAGAGGGTTGCCATTCCCTTCTCCAGGGGGTCTTCCCTACCCAGGGATTGAACCCGGGGCTCCTGCATTGCAGGTGGATTCTTTAACATCTGAGCCACCAGGGAAGTCCATATAATGTATATACACAACAGAATATTATTCAGTCATGAGAAAGAAGAAAATCCTGCCATTTGTGACAACATGGTTGGAAATTGAGGGCCTTATGCTAAGTGAAATAAGTCAGAGAAAGACAAATACTGTATGATCTCACTTACATGTGGAATCTAAAAACACAAATAAATACAGAAATAAAACTAAAATCATAGAAACAAAGAGGAGAATGGAGGTTACCAGGGTCTAGAGGTTGCAGGGAATTGGGATGTGTTTTTTAAGGGTACAACATTACAACCAGTAGATTAAAAAGTCTTGGAGATCTACTGCACAGCATAGTGATTATAGTCAACAGTAGATAAATTATAAACTTCAAAGTTGCTAAGAGACTAGATCTTAATTGTTTTCACCACATAAAAACAAAAGAAAATTGTGACATAATAAAGGTGTTAGCTAACACTACAGATGTAATCATATTGCAATATGTAAGTTTATCAAATCAACACATTGTAAATCTTAAACTTACACATTTTTTTAAAAAAAGAAATACTAATTCCCCTACGCAAAAAAAAGCCTCACAGAAAGACAAAAACAGCCAAAGTCAAAAAGAGAATGAAACTAACATATAAAGATGCTCAACATCACTAATTATTAGAACAATGCAGATGAAAACTGCAGTGAGATATTACCTCACACCAGTCAGAATGGGCATGATCAAAGAACCTGTAAACAATAAATGCTGGAGAGGATGTGGAAAAAAGGGAACCCTCCTCCTACACTATTGGTGGGAGTATAAACTGGGACAACCATTATGGAGAACATTATGGAAGCTCCTTAAAAAACTAAAAATAGAGCTAGCATACGATCTTGCAATCCCACTTCTGTGCATATACCCCAAGAAAACCATAATTCAAAAAGGTACATGCATCCCAATGTTCATTGCAGCACTATTTACAATAGCTAAGACATGGAAGCAACCTAAACATCCATTGAGAGAGGAATAGACAAAGAAGATGAGGTAAATATATACGTACCTATAGTGGAATATTACTCAGCCATAAATAATGAAATAATGCCATTTGCAGAAATATGAAGGGACACAGAGACTGCCATACTGAGTGAAGTAAATCAGGCAGAGAAAAAAAAATCTTATGATATCACTTACATGTGAAATTTTTTTAAATGGTACAAATGAAGTTATTTACAAAACAGAAATGGAGTCATAGGAGTAGAAAATTTAAGTTATGGTTATGGGATGGGAGGAGGCAAGGAGGGATAAATTGGGAGATTGGGATTGACATGTAAATACTTCTATATATAAAATTGATGACTGATAAGGATCTACTATATAGCACATGAAACTCTACTCAATACTCTGTAATGACCTATATGGGAAAAGAATGTTTTAAAAAGTAGATATATGTATAACTGATTCACTTTGTGGTATAGCAAAATTAACGCAATGTTTTAAATCAACTATACTCCAATAAAAAATTTAAAAAGAAAAAATTAAATAGATAACCAACAAGGATGTTGCTACTGTATAGCACAGGGAACTCTACTCAATAATTCGGTAATAACCTAAATGGGAAAAGAATTTGAAAAAGAATATATATATGTACATGAAAAAAAGTAAACCTATTTTTCAGATGCTTAATTAAAAAAAAAACTAGCCTATAAAAGGATAGCAGTGAACCTTGCCTATGTACCCCCATAATTATGTTAGGTCCCCCAGCTCTAGACTCCCCCTGCCTTCACTTCTATCAGTATTTATCAGTGTATTGTAAACACAAAACTTTCCCTCCATTCCTTCAGTTCCTAAGGATTTTGGACTCAACATTGACTCTTCTTTTTCCCTCATCCTATACAAATAATCCATTAATAAATCCCATTTGCTTTATTTTAAACATATGTTCCAAGTATCACTAGCCATTTCTCTGTAACTCGCTACAACTGTCTCAGACCAAGTGAGTAAAGTGACTGAACTAATAAAATATCCCATTAAGTAGTGTCCCTGAATCCACACTTAGTCCCCCTCATTCTCCACGTGGTAGTCAGGGTAATTACTTTAACACTTAGGTCAGATCCTGTTACATTTCTGCTCAAAGTCTCCCAAAGTGCTTAACAGTGAGAGAAAATTTGAAGTCCTCCCTATAGTTCCCTAAGACTATTGTTCTGACCTCATTTCCCTTCACTCTTTCTGTCCAGTCATGCCGGTCTTGTTGAAGCCTAGAATGCCCTTCTCTCAAATATTACGTGGCTTGCTCCCTGGCTTCATCTAGATCTCTGTTCAAAAACTACATCCTCTGTGAAGAGCCCCTTGATCAGTTTATCTTAAAAGTTCATTTCTTAGACTTTCTTGGTGGCACAGTGCAAGAATTCGTCTGCCAATGCAAGGGACACAGGTTCGAACCCTGGTCTGGGGAGATCCCACATGCCTCGGAGTAACTAAGTCCAGGCACCACAACGACTAAAGCCTGTGTGCCCTAGAGCCTCTGCTCCACAAGAGAAGCCTCTGCAATGAGAAGCCCACACACCTCAGTGAACAGTAGCCACTGCTCACTGCAACTAGAGAAAACGCATGCGCAACAACAAAGATCCAACACTGCCAACAATAAATTAAATAAATAAATATTACTTTTTTAAAAAATGCACAAAGCCTTTTCTAAAAATGTTCTTTCCTTTCTATCCTCTTACCTGCTTCATTTTCCTTCAAAGTGTTTACCATTTGTTTGCTTGCTATCTGTCTCCTACTATTAGAATTTAATCCCTGTGTGCATGGGGATCAATGTCAAACTCTGCCTTTTCCCAGTAAGAGTTGAAGTGTCAAAGGAATAAACAGTACAAGACCATGGGTCCATTAAAATGTAAGTTCTTTTACTACCTTCTCCTTCTTAAATTTGGCCATCTTTGTCTCTGTGTTTCCTTCCTGTTATGCAAATAAGACAAAAATGTATTTTACAAAATGAAAACTTGAGGCTTCATCTTTCTAGCTTCATTATTCAAGGTCTGACTTAACATCTATTAACATTATTTGATCCATCCAAAAAAGTTAATGGACATAAAATCTTTTTATAATGAATTTATTTGGAGGACTTCCCTGGCAGTCCAGAGGTTAAGACTCCATGCTTCCATTGCAGGGGTCATGGGTTTGATCCCTGGTCAAGGAACTAAGATCCCACAGGCTGCATGGCCAACAAGTAAATTAAAATATGCTTTGGAGCCTAAAACAGCTTTATTTATTTTACTCTCCTTTTCTCTTTATGTGTTAACTTACCATTTGTATTTCTTCTGCAAAATACTTATTCATGCCTTTTGCTCATTCTAAATTTTGTTACCCATTTTTCTGATATTGAAATATAGTTCTTTATTTGTCTATCACATCATTTTCAGATCTAAACTTTTAGGGAAATTTTTTAATATGAAATTCTAACTTGGCAATTATTTTCTTTCAGCACTTTAAGATCTTATTCCATTGTTTCCTGGATCCCATTTTTTTCTCTTGAGAAGTCAAATGTCTTATCGTTGTTCCTTTAGAGGTAAATGTATCTTTCTTCTCTATTTTTAAGATGTTTCTCTTTGTGTTGATTCAGATTTATTATATGATTAGACATGGTCTTTATTCTATTTACCCTGCTTGGGTTCACAGAGAATCTTTGTATTTAAGGTTTGATGCATCAACTTGGGAAATTTTTAACTGTTATCTCTTCAAGTATTCTTCTCGCTTATAGAATTCAAATGTTAGATCTATTCACATGTCTCTTATACTCTTTTATATATTTTCCATCTTATTTTTCCTCCAGTCTCCAGGATGGATATTTCTATTCACCCACTGTATAGCTCACCAAACCTCCCTTTACCTGTATCTTACTTGCTGTTAAACCCATCTACTCAGTTCTTAATTTGCAGGAGTTTTTAATTTCTAAAATTTCCATATGCTACTTTTCTGTATAGATGTCTTCTCTCAGTGAAATTCTCCATTTCATGGGTTACTTTTTGGTCTGCTTTTCTAGATTCTGTCTCCTTCTCTTAGCATGATTTATAATTTTCTATTGAATACTAAAGTGTTGTGTATGAAAAGCTGTAGTGTCTCCATATTATATTACTCCAGAGAAGATACTCCCTATTCTCTGCCAAATGCTATAGCAGCACATAATATCAACCCAATCAGAACTAAATCTTGCTCAAGATTTGTTTTCAGTCCTCATTAGATTTGCAGTATTTTTGGTTCTCTCCCCCACTCCTAGGGATTAGGCCTCCCAGGGATCCCAACTGAGAATCTAGGATGTTTCCTATGCTTCCTCCTCCTTAAGGGACCCTGAACTTAAATTTCTGTCTTCACAGCACTGCCTAAGATTCCATTCTGTCTCAGCAGCCTTCTGGTTTGCTTACTTTACATAAATTAAACAGGATATATCTTGAAGGGAAAACCGATACAGCATTTGATCCACTTCTGTCCAGGTTTTTGTGTCCTTGACTCCAAGTTTTCTTGCAAATCTGGACTCTGTTATTTGTCTCCCTAGCTTCATGAAATTGCTAAAAGCTCAGAAGTCCTCTCTGACCCTTAGATACGAAACCACTGCCCAGATTCTCAGCATCTTATCCATGCTTGTTACATTAAATGTCTCATGAAGAAGGTAGCACATAAAATGTGCTTTCTCTCTTTCCAGAATCTGGCCCTTTAAATAATAGCAGGCTCAGTATCTTTCTGATGCTTTCAAACAAACCTTTCTTTTGTACTTTATCCACATCTTCTAGGCATTCTTGGTAGGAACGATGGTTTGATACAAGTGATAGGCTTATCATAGCCAGAGATCTAACACATATGTCTTAAATAATAAATTTTTAGATTCCAAAACAGGTTTCACTAAAAGTATCATGTATTCTCTACAATAAATAACTTGTTAAGGAACATAGGCTGATAGGGTATGAAATAATTGTATTTTTAATGTAGAACACAGGAAAATTCTTCACCGGTGGCAAAGAGTTTTCTTGCAACAGAAAGCACTTCTGAAAAGTTACCATTTTCATGTTTTCTTCTTCAGGAAGAAAACAAAGCACATACTATTTAGTCTTTGTATGTGGTGGGGCAGTTTGAAGGGTTGCTATGCAAGAAACCCCAGGTGGCTCAGAGGTAAAGAATCCAGTAAAGAATCTGCCTGCTAATGCAGAAGACGCAGAAGGTGCCCAAGACACAGGAGATGCAGGATACTTGGTCCCAAAGATATAGCAACCCACTCCAGTATTCTTGCCTGGAAAATCTGCTGGTGGGGTAGAGTCCATGGGGTCGCAAAGAGTCAGACACGACTTAGTGACTGAGCATGCACACATGTAAGAAACAATCTATAATATCAGAAAATAACATAAGAACATACATATAGAAATAAGACTCTGGACTCAAAACTTGTATCGAAAATCACATCTTGTTTTATCTAAAATATTTCTGTGAGGATAATTTTCCTGTTCTTGTTTTTGGTTAACAGCCTCATTTTTTGTTTTGCTTAAGAGACAGTATGCAGTCTGCAACCCTGGAGAGTAATATCTCCACTTTCACCCAAGCACTCTGTCACTTACATTTTGCTGCTTTTCAAATTGCTTGAGTCCTTTTATAGCTGAAAAGAGTGTGGTCATTCAACCACAAGACCATGCTTTCTAGCTTCCTGAACCTGAAGATGTTTGATAAGAGTAAGAGGTAAAAGTTGTCATCAGCACAGGATAAAAAAGCAGCTTCCGCCCCCACAGAGAGACGAGTACAGGGATCTTTTTATCTCCTTCTTACAACTTAGTTTCTTCCTGTAGCATTGTCAAAGCTCCCTTCACAAACTTCATGAAAGCTTGCGTTCTCATTTATTGATAATCTAATTTCACTGGCCTGTAAATATTCACTGGGCCACAGGTCACAAAAGAGAGAAAACCAACCTCCCAAATGGAATCTTGACTGGATATCTGAAATAGTTGGGAGCTATTAAATGATTTGCAGACTAGTACACTAATAGATACCCCCTTACCATCTCATCCTAAGATAAACTTCTAAGGCATGGCCTACTCCACCTGCTTCAAGGTTAAAACTAATGATTAAAAGAGAAAGTAGCTATTAACCAAAGCGATCTGGAAACATTGTCTTAGAAATGAGGAGCCCTGACATATGGACACCATATGTCCACTGATTTATCCAGAAAGAGTTATAGGAGCCCAAAAAATTCAGTCACTCAAAAATGTTTATTAAACACCTACTGTGTGCCAGACTGTGCTAGAGGCTGAGGATATAGTGGTGAACTTAGTGAAGCCACATTACAGACAATCTATTCAATAGGAGCATTTCACATGGGAGTAAGTGTAATAAAGGAAGTAAAACAGAATGATGTAACACTGAGTGAAGAAGTGAGGCCCAGCTATAGGGGGATCACAAAGGGTCTCCCTGTAGAGGTACATTTAACCAAGATATGAAAGAGCCAGTCATGCAAATATCTGGGGGGCAAAGTGTTACAGGCAGAGGAGATCCAGTGCAAAATCCTAATGCAGGAGAGAAGGCACATGAAGGGTAGATATATAGCATATACAAGGAGATGGATGGGGATTATCAGACAGATAGGAGTTAATGATGTCAAATCCCACAGGCCACTGAAAAGCCTTTGCATGTTACTCAGTCTCTCTTTTCTACCTTCTCCCATCTCTGAATAGCATGTGTATGCGGTTGTGGTCAGAATTTGTCCCGTAGTGCTCATTAATGGAAAAATAATACCAATGTACTAGAACGTTGTCACCAGATAATAGCTTCTGGCAATGATAGAAATGCACTTATTTTTCTGAGCCAAAGCAACTGATCCTCCTGGCAATATTCAAGGGCACTGGCAGCACTTGAGCTGCGCCCTGTGATTAATGCAGATTTAATCAGTTTATCTGATGGATATCAGCACGGAGCTTTGACAGTGCCCCTGTGGACCCCAGTGCACTGACTGGTGAACACAACAGAACCATTGTGTGGCTGAAGCCAATCAAGGACTGGGCCAGTTCATCCCAGGGGCATTGAACTGAGATGAATAACCTGCTTTCTGACTGGCTCAAGTCACAGTGACTGTTTGTTACTTTTGCCAATGAATAAAGCTTATCCACATTCATTGGGTCCAATTGGTTGGCCCTGGTCCCACCTCATATAACTAATGCCACATTGTGTTGCAATATTTCTGAACTGACATGTGGCAGGCAGAGAAATTCTAAATGAGTTCATCACCACCAGGGCTCCGACCAAAAAAAAAAAAAAGTCAAATTAATGCAGAGTAATGGAATGGACAAACAGCCAGCTGCTATCGCCCTACCCTAGCACATTGTCATTCATCCCTAGAAACTGCGTCCAACTGATTATGATGAAGAGGTTCTGGAGATACCCTTCCTGTGCGTAAGGATAGGAAATTTTAACTCCAGCACCTTGGCCACCTTCCATTTTGAATAGTTACATTCCATTAGCCAAAAATTTCTTCTGCCTTAGGCCTTCAGAAATACGGCTGGATGGGGTCTCAGTGTCTCCAATCTCAATGCCTCATCCCAGAAGAATCTTTACTCTTGGTAGTGCTAATTAGAGAAGTTTTTACACACACAAACACATACACACACACACAAGTATGTTTTCCCATACACAGGACAACTTTAGGCCTACCATTAAAAAGCTAAGAGCATATTAAATAAAACAATACTCAATTGAGGGGGATGTATAATTTGGTTCACTATTAGGCATTAATTGCAGAGGTTTATTGATTTCTGCACCACAAGGGAGCTCATTATAATAGAAACTTTGCCTGGAGTGCAGCACAAATAGGGGACCGGCCCCATTTCCTGGGTTTTTGGGAGGAGGGTAGAGAAAGGGGAGCTGTAACACTGTAGAAACCAGGCAGCTATATCCAAAAGCAAACTGAGGAGTGGAGGGGAGAAAAATTTTCCTTCTAACTTTCTAGGTTCTTTGCCTAGTGTAATGATCAAATTGACATGAGATAGATTAACAGGAGAAAAACCAATTTAATTTCATATGTACAGGGGCGCCATAAAGAGAGGAGGCCCTAAGGCAAGTTGGGCAGTTGAGGCTCCTATGCCATCCTGAGCTGAGGAACGTGTAGGGGCCTGGGGCTTCCAAGGGGAGGAGGACAATAAGCAGAGCAGATGTCTGGTAATTAGATGCTTGCCCTACCATAAGGAGAGTTCATTCAGATGAAAAGTTATCTCTGGTAATAACATTCTTTCTCTCTCTATTACCTAAATTCTTTTCTGTAGTTAAGGGGGAGGTAGAAGGCTCTTCCTGAGTCTCTTGAGCCTTGATTGTCTTCAGCTCAAAATAATCCACATGCCTAAGTGGCACATTTTGAGGAAGCTTGTTCTGAACGCCTTCAGGAGATAGAGGTAGCCTAGTCAGTTGCTCTATTAAAGACCTGAGTATATACATAGGGTATATATATTTTATACACATATTTAGATACATAGCACATATATGTACTAACATGGGACAGCCCCTGCCCAGTCAACTCTCCACCTTCCAACCAGCAGGCTGACCTTTTGCATCCTCCCCAGGAATTTTTCCTTCCACAATAAGACCTTTGATTACTTTCTTCTACCATCTACATAGTACAATGGCTTTGCCACAGGTCCTGGTTTGGAGTTCAGAAAATATGGCACTCAAATAGCACTGCAAGCTCCTTTTAATCAATTTTATTAGCAAAGAAAGACCAGCAGGGCAGGGAGTAGATGTGGTGTGTGATTACAGTCTTCTCCATGCCCCATTCCTACCCTATGAGAGATAGCAAGATATTAAAGACTAGACAAGATATTGAAGTTTCACCTATAGAATCCAGGTATCTCAGCAAGGTTACATTTAAAACATCCAAGTGTTCTTTATCATAGTAATGATTCCACATTCTATGTGTACACAGTTGGTGACATTGTACAGGAGGCAGTAATCAAGACAATCCCCAAGAAAAAGAAATGCAAAAAGGCAAAATGGTTGTCTGATGAGGCCTTACAAATAGCTGAGAAGAGAAGAGAAGCTAAAGGCAAAGGAGAAAAGGACAGATACACTCATTTGAATGCAAAGTTCCAAAGAATAGCAAGGAGATATAAGAAAGCCTTCTTCAGTGATCAATGCAAAGAAATAGAGGAAAACAATAGAATGGGAAAGACTAAAGATCTCTTCAAGAAAATTAGAGATACCAAGGGGACATTTCATTCAAAGATGAGCACAATAAAGGACAGAAATGGTATGGACCTAACAAAAGCAGAAGATATTAAGAAGAGGTGGCAAGAATACACAGAAGAATTATACAAAAAAGATATTCAAGACCCAGATAACCACAATGGTGTGATCACTCACCTAGAGTCAGACATCCTGGAATGTGAAGTCAAGTGGGCCTTAGAAAGTATCACTATGAACAAAGCTAGTGGAGGTGATAGAATTCCAGTTGAACTATTTCAAATCCTAAAAGATGATGCTGTGAAAGTGCTGCACACAATAAGCTAGCAAATCTAAAACTCAGCAGTGACCACAGGACAGGAAAAGGTCAGTTTTCATTCCAATCCCAAAGAAAGGCAATGCCAAAGAATGTTCAAACTACTGCACAATTGCACTCATCTCACATGATAGCAAAGTAATGCTCAAAATTCTCCAAGCGAGGCTTCAATAGTACGTGAACCATGAACTTCCAGCTGTTCAAGCTGGATTTAGAAAAGGCAGAGGAACCAGACATCAAATTGCCAACATCTGCTGAATCATTGAAAAAACAAGAGAGTTCCAGAAAAACACCTACTTTTGCTTTATTGACTACGCCAAAGACTTTGACTGTGTGAATCACAATAAACTGTGGAAAATTCTTAGAGATGAGAATACCAGACCACCTGACCTGCCTCCTGAGAAATGTGTATGCAGGTCAAGAAGCAAAAGTTAGAACTGGACATGGAACAACAGACTGGTTCCAAATTGGGACAGGAGTACATCAAGGCTGTATATTGTCACCCTGCTTATTTAATTTATATGCAGAGTACATCATGCAAAATGCCGGGCTGGATGAAGCACAATCTGGAATCAAGATTGCCGGGAGAAATATCAATAACCTCAGATACACAGATGACACCATCCTTATGGCAGAAAATGAAGAAGAACTAAAAAGCCTCTTGATGAGAGTGAAAGAGGGGAGTTAAAAAGTTGGCTTAAAACTCAACATTCAAAAAACTAAGATCATGGCATCCATTCCCATCACTTCATGGCAAATAGATGGGGAAACAGTAAAAACAGTGGCAGACTTGATTTTTGGGGGCTCCAAAATCACTGCTGATGGTGATTGCAGCCATGAAATTAAGAGGCTTGCTCCTTAGAAGGACAAGCTATGACCAACTTAGACAGCATATTAAAAAGCAGAGATATTACTTTACCAACAAAGGTCCATCTAGTCAAAGCTATGGTTTTTCCAGTAGTCATGTATGGATGTGAGAGTTGGACTATAAAGAAAGCTGAGTGCCAAAGAATTGATGCTTTTGAACTGTGATATTGGAGAAGACCCTTGAGAGTCCCTTGGACTGTAAGGAGATCAAACCGGTCAATCCTAAAGGAAATCAGTTCTGAATATTCATTGGAAGGACTGATGTTGAAGCTGAAACTCCAATACTTTGGCCACCTGATGCAAAGAGCTGACTCATTAGGAAAGACCCTGATGCTGGGAAAGATTGAAGGCAGGAGGAGAAGGGGATAGACAGAGGATGAGACAGACACAATGGACATGGGTTTGGGTGGACTCTGGGAGTTGGTGATGGACAGGGAAGCCTGACATGCGCAGTCCATGGGGTCACAAAGAGTTGGACACTACTGAGCAACTGAACTGAATCTGAATGTGTATAACAACAGTGTAATATAGCACAATGTTTTAATCAAAGACTTGGAAAGATGTTAGTAAAAATTAATCTCTGTGGAAGCTTGGGGTTTGGAGTTTTCTTTTTTCTTTTCTTTTTTTCAAATACACTCTAACACTCATTTCATCTAGCTTCCCTAAAGTTTTGAGTGTACCCCTAAAGATAAAATGGGCTTTGGGAACCTGTAAGAGCAGGCTTTCACCTATGCCAGAGAGATGTTCCTGGGCAAAAAGGAGCCAAGAGAGAAACAGGACTTCCCTGGGTCATGACACGAGACTTAGGAGTCTCAGGAAATGATTTAGGTGATAAAGAGAAAACTTCAGGGGAAATTTCTGCAAAGAAAAAGGTTTAAATGTCCCATATATCCAGGCAAGTGAGTACAACAAATCTGAAATAAAAATAGGGACTAGAAGTTCAATAAGTGAGCCCACTTCATGGGGAAAAGAGGAGAGACAGAAAGGAGAACAGAGCCATTGGCATTTCAGAAGCTGCCTGTGAGAGATACTCAAAGATGGGACAAAGAGGAGCCCAGAGCACATGACAGATACAGATGATGCCAAGGTCAACACAATATTTTTGTGTAAAATGCAAATTTCCCCAGATTTCAAAAAGTCAAATTGCTTTATTTTACTTGGTTAGGTAAAGTAACAGTAGAGGAGGTCATGTACTCTATAAATTTCACAGAGCTCTCAGGGATAGAAAATGCTAACTACAGGAGGTAATTACAGATCATGGTTAATGATTATGTTCAGAAGATGTTAACAATCACGCTTAGGGAAAAGATTACAAGGCCTTCAAAGGGGTCCCTCTGGGCCACGTGACTGTAACGTGGTCCTTGAGAGGACTTCTTCAAGGCAAATACTTGTTGTCATGGTGACAGGATAGCACCCGCCTGCTCACCAGCAACACACAAAAGCCCCCTACTTTGGCACAATAAACTTTTAGTTCAAGAGAGACTTTATCAGTAACCAAATGTGGAAAGTAACATCCCATATGATTTTATCTATCCAACGCTCACTGAGGACCTAAAGTTCCCTAGAGTGAATCTAATCCTAGGAAAGGTTTGGAACAAAATGGAAGAAACTGAGATGGGTCTAAGAATTCTCACTCCCGCAACACACACACACACACGTGCATGCACACACACACAGTCTCCTGTTTTTTTCCTGAAATTTAACAGTTGCTGCTTATAAAATTGTCCTTGTACTAAGACACATAGTCATTCAGTTTTTTGCTCATTTTTTCTATTTCATTCATAATAAATGTGAGAGCTTTTTAAATATTTGGTGATGCCTTAGAGATAAGTGGTCACCCAGAGTGAGTGATGATTTATGGGGGTCAAGTAATAAAGAATAGGAATTTCATTTATTTTATTGCCTATTTACCTCCTGGGGAAGAGACAGCTGGTAAATCATTTTGGTGAGTAGTAAACTGGGGGGCCTTTGTTTGCCGGGCTCAGGAAGAAATCACAGGATGGAAAAGGATCCAGGGGCTGCCTCCTTCACCCGCACTCTGCAGATCAGCAAGAAATCTGTTAATTCTTCCATTCAGAAACTGTAGGTTTAAAAAATAACAACTGAGTTTCTTCTCTCCATTTTTCCAGTGCCTTAAGGTCCTCTTATTCTCTAAGTACTTCCTTATGTCTAACTTAAATCCCTCTTTTTTGCATTTTCACAGTTAATTATTTCTCCTTACTCATGTAGAATTTCTCTGGATGCAAGCACAAACATTCTTAGTACTTGTCTCACAGTTTAAAATTGGATGTCTTTGGGATTTCTGGTCAGTTCCTACAGGAACCTCAAGGAATCTCTATTTCCTCCTCTCTAAAATAGGAAGACTCCTCGCCCTCAAAGAGCCAGGTGAGAAAATAAAGACATTTCTTTGTTCTTTTATAGGAAGCTCATCAAAACTTAATCGTTTCCTAGAGGTCAGCACTTGTGCAAAGTGACATCGTTATTTTTATGATCAAATAAGTAAGGATAAAAGTGTATTTTTTCAGAACAATTTTGCACCATAACTTACCATAAATACCTAATGTCACCCTGCCCTTGTTCTACTTCTTCTGGGATGTGTCCCTCAAGCTGAAACAATAAGGAGAAATGTTGCTCAGGAAAAGTGTGCATCTCCTGCAGGTCATCTGTCAAGGCACTTTGCACACGTGGGTGTGTGTGTGTTTAATGGGCCAACCCAGGGCTTTAACACTTTTTTAATTAGTTGCCAACATTTTGTACATGGGAAGTTTCAGTTAAAAGTCTGGATTTCAGGTTTTTATTTAAAAATGTGAGGATATAACAACCATTGCCTATACTGTCACAAGTAAGCTATATAGCAGCTGCCTCCTTTAATGGGGTCTTCACTTTCCACTTTTCCCTAGCCCTCACCAGTCTTTATTGCATTACACCCTGCTCTTAACTTGGGTTACTTGTCTGACACCTTTTTCACAGCTAGCTATTTTGGGGGGCTGGGGGGCAATAAGCCTATATCAGTTCAGTCACTCAGTCGTGTCTGACTCTTTGCAGCCCCATGGACTGCAGCATGCCAGGCTTCCCTGACCATCACCAACTCCCGGAGTTTGTTCAAACTCATGTCCGTGGAGTCAGTGATGCCATCCAACCATCTCATCCTTTGTCATCCCCTTCTCCTCCTGCCTTCAATCTTTCCCAGCATCAGGGTCTTTTCCAATGAGTCAGTTTTTCGCATCAGGTGGCCAAAGTATTGGAGCTTCAGCATCAGTCCTTCCAATGAATATTCAGACTGATTTCCTTTATCAGTCCTATATACCTAGTTGAAATCAACTTTCCAAATGCAACTCTTTTTTCCTTTTGCTATGAAATCTGAGGACTGCTTATTCTCAAAAGGACGTAATCTAGTGGGATTGGATAATCAACACTGTCCCATATTCCCTCCCCACTGGCTCCTAACAAACAGACAGCTCTCATAGGGGTCTCCAATAAGGAGTATTAGTATGAAAGGGCATTTCCGCTGTCTGAAGTGTTCTTGACCCTCTCTCTACCCACAGGCTGCATCCTTTTCTGAGAATCTATATCTGGAGGGGATTTAAAAAATTAAGCCAATAAAATCATCTCAGAGGATACTCTAGATCCCCTACCTCTTTTTCTTCCTCCATGCTGTCATCCCACCTCCCAGCAGTCAAACACACTGGATTTATTGATTCATTTTTAACACAGAGAATATGACAGAAGTGGTGTGCTATCAATTCCAAGTTTAGGTTACTTAAAAACTGTTGCTCCCATTTCAATCTCTCTCCCTTGGATGGCCTGTTCTGGAGGAAGCCAGGTGGCAAGTTAAGAAATAACCCCATGACAAGACTAACAGGGTGAGAGACAGAGGCCCAACAGCAACCACACGCGTGGCCTTGGAAGTAGATCTCCTCTCCTTTAGATGAGCCCACAGCCTCTACTGACAGCTTGAGTGCAACCTCATGAGGGACTGTGAGCCAGAAGCTCCCAAGTAAGCCACATTCAGATTTCTGACCCACAGAAACTGCGAGATAATACATGTTTGCTGTTTTAAGCTACTAAATTTGGGGGTAATTTGTTAAGTTGTTGTTGTTGCTGTTCAGTTGCTAAGTTGTGTTTAACTCTGCAGTCCCATGGACTGCAGCATACCAGGCTTGCCTGTCCTCCACTGTCTCCCAGAGTTTGCTCAAGTTCATGTCCATTGAGTCAGCTTTGCTGTCTAACCATCTTATCGTCTGCCACCCTCTTCTCCTTTTGCCTTCAATCTTTCCCAGCATCAGGGTCTTTTCCAGTGAGTCAGTTCTTCGCATCAGGTAACCAAAGTATTTGAGCTTTTGCTTCAGCATCAGTCCTTTCAATGAATATTCAGGGTTGATTTCCTTTAGGATTGACTGGTTTGATCTCTTTGCAGTCCAGTTTGTTAAGTAACACTATGTAACCAGCACAGGGGATGCTGAGGCTGCTGGTCCAAACACCATTGTCTAAAAACCTCAGCTCTGATGGAAAAGCTTCTTCTTCAGTCTTCTGACTTCTTTAGGCAGGGAAACACTGGTTTTTTATATTTCTGGGCTCTAGGATGTTATAGAAGCATCCTTCCAGACTCTTTATCATATTGATTACAGAGACAAGTTTGACATATCAGCTCCAGTCACCAAAGAGCCCCCGATTCTCTGCAGGTGGAATGATGAAGGCAAAGTGCTGTGGGTGGGCTGGTCCTCCCCACTGATGCCCAGAGCTGTGTGAACTGTCAGGAGATTGAAGTTCTCTTACAAGGAAAGACACAGGCAATTCCTGCTTCTATTGAGAGTGCAACAGAAGTCGACCCAGAAAAACTGGAGGAGTGAATAAAGTATTTCTTTGGCAACCCTCACTGTCTCTCCCTTACTCTCCCCTGGTGAGCAGCCTTGGGGGCCTGCCCTGTGCCACGTGCTCTGGACTGAGTTATCAGTGATTCCATAGGAAACTGCCCTGTATACGTACATTCCACCTTCACATATACATTCCACAAGGGCAGGGCCCACGCCTGTTTTGTTTACTGCTATGTACAGGCACTTTGACTTGTGACTGGCATGTAGAAGACACTCAGTATATATTTGTTGAAGTTTTAACACCTCAGAGTGGGACGTTATCAAGGGTAATGACCTCCGATAGCCAGAGCATACATCTTCCACTCCCTTCCCCTCCTCCTAGCATCAGTCTGCTACCCCTGGAATCTGGATTTAGGGAACATCCCTGATCTTCTTAGCCGGGTCCCTGCACTGCGGAGATGGAGAGCTGGAAAAGGGGCACCATTCTTGCTCCATTCCTTTCTGCCACAGTGTTCAAAGAGAAGGACCATCCCTGTGCCCAGCAAGGAGACAGATATACAAAGACTCTGCAGGTCACCTCTACAAAGTTTCAAGGCCAAGGTCTCAGTTCAAGGGACACCAAGTAAGGAGATAGAAACACCAGATGGGGTCCTTTGGTGACTGGGTCCAAATGCCTGGTGCCAGAAATCAGAAAATAGCATTTTTTGTATATATAGCAACCGGCCTAGGGCCTCATTCCACCATCTTCAGAGTGAAATAAATCTTGTTTGTTTAACAGACCCAGTGGAAGAATGTCCTGGCACAATGCCCGACACCCAGTGAGCACTTAATAAATATTTATTGAATGAATGAGAAAGATCTTGAGCCCAGCAATATATTTCTTGGCTGCAAGTGCGGAAAGGTAAAAGTCAGATTTGTGAAGCCATACATCCCCTCTCCTCCCCACAACCCACACACAGAAAAGAGCGAAAAGGAAAGCAAAGAAACGTATCCTTAGAGCAGTAGGAAGAAGCCACCTCCGCTCTGCGACTTGGGTCAAAGCGTAACTGCTTCATTTGTATAATGAAAGTCTGGGCTTGGAGAGCCAGTGCTGAGCTGCTATGGCTCTGAGTTTCTCTAAGGCACAGTCCCTCACACCTAATTACACAGTTTGCCTACAAAAAGTGGCCTGTCTTTATCAGAGCAGGAACAAGAAGGAAGAGCCATTGTCATTCAAATCATGGGGTTGACCTTTCTCTCAAACTCCTGCTTTGTGCAAGCAGCCCAGTTACAGAACAGATATTCTTCTTTAGGGCTATTTTTTTTAGTAACATTGGGAAGAGGTTGAAGAGGAGAAGCTTCTGGTGAAAACATGCCCTCCTTTTCAGGTTGTAATTTTTCATGTTCATTACAATGGGAAACCCCCTCTCCAAGGACAGTGCCAAATAAGAGGGCAGCAAGGTTTCTCCACCTGGAACTCAGTCTGCTGCTGGGGTGGAAGCAGCTGGTATTCAAGAATCAGGAGCAGATTTGCTTTTGAAAGGAGGTAGACAAGGGGAGAGCAGAGAGCAGGGAAAAGACTCTCTGCCTTTTCAGTTTTGCGGACAGTAAAAAATGTCCTTCTGAAAAGAACAAAATGAAGAGGTGGGGAAAAGAAGTTTTTAAGTGAAAAAAACAAAAAAATTAAATTATTTTTTTGTGAAAATAAAGCACTGATTTTCAGCATCTATAGTGCTGGTGATCAGCACAAAAATCCTTACTGAAAAGAAGGCAAATAAAACCTGTGCTAGGAAATTTCAGGAGCTTTTAATAAATGTCACATAGCAGAAAGATTCCATGTTCAAATTAGTTTGGGGACTTTGCAGTACTTCTCAGAGCCTTTACTGTACAAACGGGCATGGTGACTTGAAAGAAAGTCAAGTCACCTTTTACCTCTGGCGAGCAGGGTTTTCAGAAGACACTTTGGGAAACACTGCCTTATAACTCATTTCTCTTACTTGAAGGCAAATCATGCAAATAAAAAGAATTATCCTCTCTAGTTTCAGAAGAAAAATCAAGATCAACACATGTTTAAAATTACTCCTTTGGGAGAGTGGAATTAACAATTCAGTTTTAATATTGAACCTTTGCATGGAAGTTAGAGGGCAAAAGAGCCGGGCTTGATACATTGACGCACTTGCTGACAACAACAGCTGTTCCCAAATGAAGAAACCTATCACCAGGAAGACTGAATAACTTGTCTCTGGAATAAAAATAATGGCCACCCCAGATGGAGTGTTTGCTCTGTTATGATTCTGTGCTAAACAACATTATCTATGTAGATACAGATAGAGATATATAAAACATGCAAGTATATATGGTATGTATGAATTTATATTTATGTTTAGACCCATTTTCTATTTAATCTTTATAACCCCACGTAAGAAGATACTATCATTCATCTTCATTTTGTATATTAGTAAACTAAGATTCCAGAACATTACCTAACTTGCCCAAGGCCACATATAGACTAAAAGGCTTAGCAGAAGTTTAACTACCAGTCACAAAACCCTATAGAAGGAGTTTTGGTATAGACAAAGAGTGTTCTATGCTGGGAAAGATGGAGGGCAAGAGGAGAAGGGGTGACAGAGGATGAGATGGTTGGATGGCATCACCAACTTGATGACCATGAGTGTGAGCAAGCTCCGGGAGTTGGTGATGGACAGGGAACCCTGGCATGCTGCAGTCCATGGGGTCACAAAGAGTCGGACACGACTGAGTGACTGAACTGAGCTGTCCTATGAAGCCTCAGGCTTTGCACATAATGGTTACCATTGAGGCAGAATGTTCTGGATGGTTGTGGATCTGAAGCTGTTGCAACAGTGAGCTGGAGTGACAGGAAGTTCCTGTGACAAGGGCAAAGAGTACACAGAGGGCTCATATCTAATCAGCACTAAGTGCTGGGCTGCATATTTGCCACATGGCGTGAATAGCTACAATAAAATATAGGGGAAGGTGCCCTGATTAGCTTCAGCAGCATGAGCAGTCAGGACTACACCTGGATGTGAATCAGACCTGCAGAAATACCTCAAGTAGGACCAGGTAATCCAGGTGAAGGTACAAAGGAAGGTAGGGTAGTATGAGCTTTGAGAGTCCTCATAAGTGTGGATGCAGGCTGAATCACAGGGAAGGAAGAAAACCTTTTGGAAGACAATGTTCAAGGCATTTAGACTTTTTGTGACATGGTGGTGGTGGTAGCTGAATCGCTAAGTTGTATTTGACTCTTTGTGACCCCATAGACTGTAGACTTCCAGGCTCCTCTGTCCATGGGATTTCCCAGGCAAGAATACTGGAGTGAATCACCATTTCCATCTCCAGGAGATCTTCCCAACCCAGGAATCAAACTCGTGTCCCCTGCTTGGCAGGCAGATTCTTTACCACAGAGCCACCAGGGAAGCCCTAATTTGCTTGATAACATATCCTTTATTGTTTCATTCTCTCCCTTTCTGACTTTCCCACTCCCTTACAGTGTTTCCTTGGATCATCTCCCAAATTAAACACTTGCCCTCAAATCCTTGTTCAGGGTTGCTTCCTGGGGAACCCCACCTGGACTTGGACTCCCAGGCCCTGGAAACCTGGGCATCCAACTTAAGTACTAAATGACCTAAATGATTCTACCTGAGAGTTTTACCCTAGAGCAGGTAAAGAGTTAGAAACAATCTAGAATTTGTTCTGAGGCCACCAGCAATGGCCTCCTGTGTCCAGCAAGGTGGTATTTTACTCCTTGGATTTTACAGTTGGGAAGGACATTTGAGGTCATTCAGTTTTTTTCTTTACAGATGAGAAAATTGAGGCTAGCAAGGTTAAGAGATTTACTTAAGGTCCCAGAGGGAGGCAGAGACAAAAGACAGTTTTTTGACCACAGTGGTTAAGAGCCAGGCTATTTGAAGGCAGGCCCCTGGGTCTGAGGCCACACTTACAGTTTGTGTGATTTGTGGAAAGCTACTTAAGGTCTTCAAGTTACCATTTTCTTATTATAAAGTTATAAAGGGCTTCCCTGATGGCTCAAGCAGTAAAGCATCTGCCTGCAATTCAGGAGACATGGTTTCAATCCCTGGGTCGGGAAGATGCCCTGGAGAGGGAAATAGCAACCCACTCCAGTATTTTTGCCTAGAATCCCCATGGACAGAGGATCCTGGTTGGCCACAGTCCATGGGGTCGCAAAGAGTTGGACACGACTGGGCACACATGCACATAAAGTTGTGAGGATCGAGTGAGATAATCTCTATAAAGCATTTAGCATGGCATTCATTGGGATGCTTTCAGCTCTATATAACGGAAGACCCCACTAAGAGTATTCCAGAAAAACAACATTAAGGGATTATAATAATAAGCTCAGAATTAGGGCTGCTCTAAGTCTGGTCATGCCAGACTATGACTGTGTGGATCACAATAAACTGTGGAAAATTCTGAAAGAGATGGGGATATCAGATCACCTGACCTGTCTCTTGAGAAATCTGTATGCAGGTCAGGAAGCAACAGTTAGAACTGGACATGGAACAACAGACTGGTTCCAGATAGGAAAAGGAGTACGTCAAGGCTGTATATTGTCACCCTGCTTATCTAACTTATACACAGAGTACATCATGAGAAACGCTGGGCTGGAAGAAACACAAGCTGGAATCAAGATTGCCGGGAGAAATATGAATAATCTCAGATATGCAGATGACACCACCCTTACGGCAGAAAGGGAAGAAGAGCTAAAGAGCCTCTTGATGAAAGTGAAAGAGGAGAGTGAAAAAGCTGGCTTAAAGCTCAACATTCAGAAAACTAAGATCATGGCATCTGGTCCCATCACTTCATGGGAAATAAATGGGGAAACAGTGGAAACAGTGTCAGACTTGATTTTGGGGGGCTCCAAAATCACTGCAGATGGTGACTGCAGCCATGAAATTAAAAGACGCTTACTCCTTGGAAGGAAGGTTATGACCAATCTAGATAGCATATTTAAAAGCAGAGACATTACTTTACCAACAAAGGTCCGTCTAGTCAAGGCTATGGTTTTTCCAGTGGTCATGTATGGATGTGAGAGTTGGATGGTGAAGAAAGCTGAGCGCCGAAGAATTGATGCTTTTGAACTGTGGTGTTGGAGAAGACTCTTGAGAGTCCCTTGGACTGCAAGCAGATCCAACCAGTCCATCCTAAAGGAGATCAATCCTGGGTGTTCACTGGAAGGACTGATGTTGAAGCTGAAACTCCAATACTTTGGCCACCTCATGCAAAGAGTTGACTCATTGGAAAAGACCCTAATGCTGGGAAGGATTGGGGGCAGGAGGAGAAGGGGACGACAGAGGATGAGATGGTTGGATGGCATCACCGACTCGATGGACATGGGTTTGGGTAAACTCCAGGAGTTGGTGATGGACAGGGAGGCCTGGCATGCTGCGATTCATGGGGTTGCAAAGAGTCAGACACAACTGAGAGACTGAACTGAACTGACTGAAGTCTGGTCAAGGAGGTTCTTACATCATCAAGGACTCACACTCTTCATGTTCTGCTGTGCCATCTGCAATGCAGTCTCCCCTGATAGATGCAGAATGGAAGACGACACTCCAGGCAGCACCACCTCTAGCAATAACAATCAGCAGGAGAGGAGGTTGTTAGATTCTCCCCAAGATACCCTTTACATCAAGAAAGAAGACATTTCCCAGAAGCCCCCTTATGTCTCCCTAGCCAGGTCTGCATTGCACTCCATCTCTAATCCAGTCCCTGACAATAGAAGTCCAGGTAGCATGACTGGCTTAGATCAAAGCAACATGCTCCTCCTGGTAGAGGGGTTCAATCACTTCCCTGGAACATGCCAGGGGGAGAGGCCAAATGAAAAGCAGGACTGTTCCAGCAAGAAGAAGAGGTTGGTGCAGACTGACTGCTGGGTTAGGAAGCAACCAAGTCAACTACAATTGCCGAGTTCACAAAGGTGTAGAGTAAATGCTATTTTTAGTGTGATGCACAATTCTTTGTGCTATAAAATCGCACCTCTTTCTTTGGTTTAAAGCTGTTGGCCTTCAAAGGCAAACTTATCTAGTAGTATAAGTTAACACTCTGTCTTAACCATCATTTTGTTTGGTTGGTTTTAGCTTTGTATTTTTTAAGACTTTTTTTAAAAGAGCAGTTTTAGATTCCTAGCAAAATTGAGAGGAAGGTACAGAAATTACCCATATACCCCTACCCACACATGAGTGGCCTCCCCATTATCACATCCCCTCCAGAGCGGTATGTTTTTGACAACTAATGAAACTACATTGGCACAACATCACCCAAAGTCCATCGTTTACATTCAGGCTCACTCTTGGCACTATACATTATACAGGTTTGAACAAACGTATGACATAGTATTTTCAGTGCCCTAAAAATCCCCTGTGGTCCCCCTATTTGCCCCTCCCCTTGGCAACCACTGATCTTTTCACTATCTCCACTTGTTATTCAGTCACTCAGTTGTATCTGACTCTTTGCGATCCCATGGACTGCAGCACACCAGGCTTCCCTGTCCTTCACCATCTCCCAGAGCTTGCTCAAACTCATGTCCATTGAGTCAGTGATGTCATCCAACCATCTCATCCTCTGTTGTACCCTTCTCCTCCTGCCTTCAATCTTTCCCAAAATCAGGGTCTTTTCTAACGAGTCGACTCTTGACATCAGGTGGCCAAAGTATTGGAGCTTCAGCTTCAGCATCAGTCCTTTCAATGAATATTCAAAGTTGATTTCCTTCAGGATTGACTGGTTTGATTCTCCTTCCTCGCAATCCAAGGGACTGTCGAGAGTCTTTTCCAGTACCACAGTTCAAAAGCATCAATAGTTTTGCCTTTTCCAGACTGTCAGTGTTGGTTTGTCCAGTATGTAGTCTTTTCAGTTTAGTTCCTTTCCCTCAGTAGTATGTTAAGTCATGTTTTACTTTACGTTATAGGGAAGTTTTGTAAAAGGGAAGGTGGCTATGGAGCTGGGAGAATAGATGGAAGAACAGAGAAACAAGGGCCTGGTAGAACCAGAAAATGAATTTCACAGGCATCCCAATTTTGCCTAGGGCCTGCTCCGAGCTGGGCTTTAAAGAATGGATTTTACACTTGAACTTGTCCTCCTGAAATCCAAATTCCCACTTGTACTGTGAGGCTTTCAAGCAAAGAGCAAGTCAGAAAACAAATCCTGCTGGGGCCGCTTCTAATAGCTGTGCCTCTTAGTGCATATCGCCCTGGCAGGGGCCCTAACTTATTTTGCTCACCCTGACATGGCTAGCACAGCTGATGAACAGGATGGAAAGTGGCTCATCGAGACGTTCCTAGGTTTTGTCACAAATGCAAATCTTAACCCTCAGTAAGCGTCTTTCATCTATCAGTTTCTTCACCATGAAAAAGGACTCTTATCTTGATATTCATCTAGGCCCCTCAGCTGGCAGGATCTTTTCGCCTGAGTGTTCTCTGTTCCCCTTGACTCCTAACTCACTTTTTCCCCAGAGAGGGAATCTGGTTGACCTCACTCACTGGCCAGTCTACTAGTAAGGACCTCACCTTCAGGTGAAGTACAGCCCCAGCCAGTCAGCAGGAAGTAGGCAGTACAGGGTCACGTCATGCTTGCCTGTGTGACATGACCTGTGAACAGGGGCAGGCTCCATTCTCTTGAAGGGGATATGGGAGGAGTGGGTGGGGAGCAGGGAACCAGACCAAAGTACATGGGGGACAGAGGCATTAATTTACTCAGGAGTATTTAGCCAGAAGAACTAGAGAAAGGTTCCTCTGGCTTCTCCAAGAGAGAGCTACTCCAGTGAGCAGCAAACATGGCGTTAGATCTAAGGGATGGTGTTTCTGAGGGACCCAGAATTAGTCTGCCTCCCTCCCCCTTGTTTACATCCATTTCAGGGTTTTCTGTGAATCAACAAAGATAACAAACAAACAATGAAGGTGGGAAATTGCAGAAGAGAAGCTTGCTATAGTCTAAAATGGGAGCCTAGTCTAAAGTTGCTGCCTTCCTCCAGATTTGGCAAAGTAGTCTCTCTAGACTTTTACTCCCTACCTTATTCCTTAGATTGGAACTCAAATTTCTCTCGGTCTTGAGTCAGAGAATTATAGATAGAAAAGTGCAAAATACACCACCTTGTGTTCAGATCCAGAAACCGAGACCCAGAGAAGCCCTGTGACATGCCTAACTGCTGGAACTTGCCTTGAAATTGAGTCTTTACCCTGGCTACTCATGTATTCTGGTGCCAGTGGAACCTCTCCATAGCTGCCCGGAGAAGTCTCAGAGGTACAACAGCTGCATGGGTGCCAAGAGTGCTTGTAGACACCAGACATGGGAGCCTGGAGAGTGCCTGAGCTTTGAAGTGCTCACAGCTGATGTAGGTAGAAGCAGCGTCATCCCAGCCTGATGAGGACTACCTAGAGAAACCACAAACCGAAGCGCAAGACACCCCACCTTGCTCACACAGCCTGAAGATTGATTCAGGGAAGTTACACCACCCATAGTGTGACATACAACTGCTATTTCTTGAAAGAGTACCCATCAAAATCACTAGTCATTAAAAATGAATCAAGGTAAGGCTAAAAATTACAAAGGTGAAGACTTAAATCCAACTACAGTGTACCTGAAGGAGAGGAAGACCAACTCTTGGGCAAAACCCATCCCAAAGGTGAATAAAAGAATCCAGACACTTAGCCACTGCCTTCCCCCTCGGTTTTCTCAGGAATAGGCAACACCTCTTTGATGGAAGAAACCTGGTTTTGGATCCTGAATCCTCTGCTTACTAGCCATGAAGCCTTGGCCAGGCAATTGCACTTATCTGAAGTTCTGCTCACTCTTCTACATGATCTGGGACTATTGTGAAAATTCAGAGATAATGTACATAAGGGGCCCCAGCTCTGGATGGGCACAGAGTAGGTATTAATGAAATAGTCATGAATTTGGCTGTAACCATAATTGTTCGACCACCATGTGCCCATATCTAACCACGACCATCACCAACCTAGGCGAGCTGTTTCAACAGGTGAGAGGCAGGCTTTCGTTGGACACAGCTGCCAGGACTTCACATCCCAGTAACAGCACAGAGTCAGCACTGGACACTGGTTGGCTTAAAGCATGGATCTTCAACCTTAATTGACATTTCTGGACTGGATAATTCTTTGATTGAGAGACCTAACCAGCCTTGTAGGATGGTGAGTGGATTTCCCAGTCTCTACTCATTAAATGCCAGCAGCATCCTTCCCTAATTGTCACAACCAAAAACGTTTCCAGGCATTGCCATAGGTTCCCCCAGGGCAAAATCACCCCTGCTTGTACTGCTGGTCTAGTGACATATCAGGAATGGGTTTCTCATGTGGGGTCAAAGAATCCATCCAAAGTTTCTGGTTACAAATCACCTGCCCAGGGTTACCTTTCTCTGGCAAAGCAATGAAGAACATTCACCTCATATATTTTATAAGCACTGCATTCCAAGGGAGAAGAATGAACTGGGGAAATAATTTGGTGGGCATGTAGTCTGTGACTACCCATTGCTGCTTGATGAAATGGTAGGCTTTTCTGAAGCTCAAGCACAGACCAGATGTTGGCAGGAGCCCCTTGTTCCTAGTTAAACATTGTAACTGGTCAGCAGCATTCTTTCCAAGGATATTTATCACTCTCCAGTTAAACATACCAAGGCATTGCTCCAATTCCAGGGGCCTATGTCTGCAGAGGGCCCTTTAACAAGAAAATAAATGAGTAAAAGAATGAATGAAGCCCCCTCTTTTTTTTTTCTTTTTTTGTTTTTACTTAACAATTTATTTTCTCACAATTCTAGAGGCTGAAAGGTCCAATATCAACATTCTAGCAGATTTGATTTCTGGTGAGGACCCTCTTCCTGGATTGTTGACAGCCACCTTTTCACCATGTCTTCACGCTGAGGAAAGAGGGGGAAGCTGGAGGTCTCCAGTGTCTTTTTAAAACTTTATTTTAGATCGGAGTGCAGTTGATTAATGATGCTGCATTAGTTTCAGGTGTACAGCAAAGTGATACAGCAAAGTAAGTTATACATATACATGTATTTGTTCTTTTTTCAAATTCTTACCCTGTTTAGGTTGTTACATAAAATTGAGCAGAGTTCCCTGTGCTATACAGTAGGTTTTTGTAGGTTGTCCATTTTAAACACAGCAGTGTGTACATGTCCATCCCAAACTCCCTAACTATCCCTCCCCCAACCCATCCCCTGGTAACCAGAAGTTCATAACCCCTCCTTTTCATGTCACCTTCTATTGACCTGTGTGACTCAGGTTTACTAATACATAGGCTCAATAAATAGTATTTTAAAAATTATCAGGCTGTGATTGAGACACACCCCTGGTCAGGAATGGGTTCCCTTGGTCCTACTGGTGGTTCCCTGGTGGAACCTCCAATGACCTCCAGGAGTACACTGAGAGAGCCCTCTGAATCCTGCTGTTGCCCAAGTGTCTCAAAAATGTGCAGAAACTAGTTCTTTCCAGGTTCAGGGGGCTAAAGTGATTCCATTGGGAGTGAAGAGAATCAACCCCCATCAGCCACACAAAGAGCATCCCAGGATTTGATGGGCTCAGAGGGGAAGGGTGCGAGAAAGGAAGTAGGTGAGGTACAAACATATACTTAGTACGTACCTTACAGTAAGTAAGACACTTTTTCAAATGTTACCTCCTTTACTTGTCACCACAGAGGGAGCTATCATTATCCCCAATATCACTGACAATAAATTCAGAAAAGTTTGGCCAGCTGAGACTGGCCTTTGCCACACCTGGGCCTCCCAGCCCTGGCTGCAGAGTTAAATCACCTGAAAAGCATTAGAAAAATACAGATGCCCAGGCCCCAGCCTCCACCAATTCAGTCAAAACCCTCACAGTGCAGCTGGGCATGTTCATTTTGGAAGAGTTCCCAGGTGATTATAGTGAACATGTAGCGTCTAGAACCACGGCTCTACCGCAAGGAATAAAGAAGGGAGGTGTGGACAAAAGAACAACACAGTGGGTAACTGTTGTCTGTGTCTGGTTATCCACCCCCAGAGCCAGTGCTGCAAGGGACACTCCTCCCCCACACCCCCCACACCAGCAGGTGGCACTAGGAGAGGTCAGGCAATTTTAAGGTATGCCAAATCCACAAATCCAGCATGCCGTGTGATATATTCCAACAGGAACTGCTTTTGCATAATGGACTTTTCCATACAGTCGGCACTGCTGTCTCACTTTATTCCTATAGAGCACTGGTTCTCAGGCAGGGGACATTGGACAATGTCTGGAAACAAGACTGCTTCTCACTACTTGGGCAGAGTAAGGAGGTACTACTGGGGATGCTGCTAAACACCTTATGATGCACAGAACAGCCTCCTGCCACAAAGAATTATCCAGCCCTGAATGATGACAGCAGTGAAGTTGCAACACTCTGCTGTAAAGAGGCAGCAGTCACCACCAGGGTAGACACAAAGCCTTGAAGACAACCCTCGTCCAGGTCAGAAGCCTGTCTCTGACCAGGCATGTTTCAAAGAATCACAGAATCTTAGAGCAGGAAGAGACTTCAGAGACAATGGGCCCAACTGAGACTCAGCTGGGTTTTTAGAAAAATTCTAGAACAAAGATACACAGCGTTTACCAAAGCACATTATAATGCATTGCTGGTTTGACTTTCCACCCAGATAGTACATGTGTTGCAAATTAACTAAAAATGGTATTCCTTACTAAGAATTCTTATTTGTTGATTTAACAAATATTTGTTGGGTGCCCAGTGTGTTCAGGGCATGGTTCCAAATTTCCCTGCCAACACTGTTACCCACCCTAGGACAACCCTCTTAATATTCAAGCCCAATATAAGATCTGGGTGGGATATACAGACTCAGAACCCAGCAAAATCACCCCCAGCTGGATTTATGGTGGTTTTATTGTTTTCTGGCTCACTGGGTAACTTGGCAACCTGGAATCAGGTGTGCAAAAAACTGAAGGAGACCCATTCAAGAATCAACTCTCCCAAGGGCTGCATGGGGCAGCAGGAAGGGGGGAATGTGAGGCTCAGCACAGCCTGAGGCCCAAGGACAGATGCCTAGCATTCCTACCACTGCCCAAAGATGCCCTCTGCCCCCAACCCAGCCTACTCCAGCTCCCTCTGACATCAGGCAAGTGACGAGCTGCAGACTCTGGCCATCCAGCACCCAGCCACAGAGCCCAGGGCTCTCCCCCTCCCCCACTTCGCCTCCTCACTGCCACACGGTTATCAACAAAAGTGCTCCGTGGTAACTTGCCATGGAAATGAAAATGCTCAGGGGGAAGGAATTGGGAACGTTTTGTCCTTCTGAGTCACAAAAGATTTAAGTCATTATCCCTATCGGAGGTCTCATTTACCCTGAGCGGAAACAACAGCAAAATAAAAACATGTCGAATGGGTTGTGCAATAAAGGGAAATAAATGCTGCAGAGGCAAACTGGTGGGGGCAAAGAGGAAGGGGAGAGGAAAACACGAAGCCACCATGAGGAAGAAACACCACGACGAAGGCTGTGAGCCAGGGGTGCTGGACTCAGGGTGATGCTGGAGGCGGCGGCCAGGGGCCATTCTCCTGCCGGCTCCCAAAGAGTCCCTGTGCCTGTGACCCTGGCTCTCCATGTCAGGGATCACAGCTCCAAGCCGCTCTGCCCACCCCACAAAACTCTGGGCTCAGCTATGCTGCTGAAACCTGGCCAGAAACAACTGTCCCCAATGTGAAGCCAGAGCTGGCCAGAGTCATCTGCATGGTGGGCCTGTGATCTCAGCAGATGCCCCCAGTATTTCACCTGACTCTCTGCTCCTTCTTCAGAACTCTATCTGGAAGTTATTTCCTCAGAGATGCTTCCTCTAATCCCATAGGTTCATCCTTGCCCTCAATAAATATTTACTGAATAAATAATATTTATTGAGCGGCCCCAAGGGTTAGGTGCCCTAAGGGGCTTCCCAGATGGTGCTAGTGGTAAAGAACCTGCCTGCCAATGCAGGAGAAATAAGAGACGCAGGTTCAGTCTCTGAGTCAGGAAGATCCCCTTGAGGAGGGCATGGCAACTCACTCCAATATTCTTGCTTGGAGAATTGCACGGACAGAGGAGCCTGCTGGGTTATGGCCCATAGGGTTGCAAAGAGTCAGACCACTGAAGGGACTTCGCAGCAGCAGCAAGGGCGTGTGATCTCCCACAGACAACTTCTTCTCTTCAACAATAATGATGGTAATTAACCACTTATATAAGTATCTCATGGGGTCCAGTTCCCATCCCCAACTCTCCAGCCCTTCCAGAATGTAGAGCTACAGGAGACCAGGAGCCAAATCCATCTGGTTGACTCTGCTCCATCCCACTGTTGCTGCTTCCCAGGTACTGGGAAATAGTGAATGAACAAGTGAACATACGTGTGAGCAAATGATTGAAGATATTCTATTTCTCAATTTAAGTCCTCAAAAATCCAGTATTTATTTTATCCTTATAGCATATGTCAAATTGGACGAGCCTCATTTCAAGAGCTCACAGCCACACGTGGTTACCATACAGGAGAGCACAAGACTGGGCTCCACCAGCGTCTTACCAGCGTTCTGGTTTGCTGGTAAAGCAGGAGAGAAAATAAGCTCTGCTACAGCAGGAGACAGGGCTTCCCAGATGGCTCAGTGGTAAAGACTCTGCCTGCCAAAGCAGGAGATGTGGGTTCAATCCTTAGGTCAGGAAGATCCCCTGAAGAAGGAAATGCAACCCACTCCAGAATTCTTGCCTGAAAATCCCATGGACAGAGAAGCCTGGTAGGCTACAGTCAATGGGGTTGCAAAAGAGTCGGACACAACATAGCAACCAAACAACAACAGTGGGAGACAACACAGCCTTCATGCTTCTGCTCGTTAGACAGCCCAGGTCCAAACCTGACTCTGCCATTCAGTACTTGACCAACCTGGGTAAGTTATATGACCTCCCTGTACTTCAGTTCCCTCTTCTATAAAGTAGAGGTATTTTAATAACAGTATCTGTGTTGTGAGAGACAGCAGGAACGAGGAGCTAAGACCCATCAGCCCTTAGAACAATGCCGGACACATAAGCTCGCTGTAGAATCAGCCATTGGATATCTTACTACGTCTGTATCACATACAGATATTTACACTCCTTTTCCTGCCACAAGAGACAGGAGGCAGCCCGAGTCACCACACATTTCATGGTTACAACAAAAGAAAAACCAGTATCCATGTTAGAACTGCATTCTGAACATATCCGTCTCCAGCAAAGCCCACTGGGGACCCCAAGAAAAGTAAGATGGAATCCAGGTGATAAGGTCTAACCTTTTCCTTTGTGCGTCATGTAGGTCCCTTTGCTCTCAGGGTGCCAAGTCCAGAGGCTTCGCACTTGGCCCTTCAACCTGGAGTTCCTGTTTATAACAGGACTGTGCCAACATCTCAGCTCCAGGGCCTTGTGCAGAAACGCCGCCCAGGACATTCAATTCAAGATGGCAGTGGCGAGCCGTGTGCAGAGGCACTGCTCTCGGCTCTGCAATCTAGAGCCCGGGCAGCACAGCTGCGCCTGATACCACAATCCCTCCGCCCACTCTGTGCTGGCGAGATCCCTATAAAGCAGCCCCCACTACAGTCTCTCTGGGAGAGCGTGAGCTTTAGAGGCCACACTCACACCTCTTCATTCTTTGATCAAAGACTAAAACTTTGAGCGGAAGAATTCAGTCTTGTTCTGTTGGCTTTAGCAACACTGAGCAGAAGGACCTTTGTTAGGGACCAACTTGGGTCAGTAACATATTCTTTCATGTATCAAAGCAAATGAGACTGATTGTAGATGTACAAATTGTACAGGCTAGTAAAAATTTAAATCCGCATATAAAATTTAGACTGCCGTGACACACACTATCATTGGTGAGAACAGGAAGTACTCATTTAAAGAAAACCCTTGAGCAACTTTCTACAGGTTGTTTTAATGTAGTTCTCACATCTGCTAAATTTAAATTAAAAAAATTAAATCTCATCGCACAAGACAGACAAGTTGTGTCCTTTCCAATCCAGCAAAGAAAGCAAATGACCTTTACATTTGATTTCCTGTCTGGGGCATAAAGTCAGTTTTAGAAAGCTGAGCATTCAGCAGGTTCTAGATGCAAGGCAGATGCTGGAACACTGGCTGCTGTCATTATGGCTTTGGAGCAGGGGGATGCCACATTTGGAAGGAGGTAATAGTACCTACCTTGCAGGAACACTGTGAAATTCAATTGAAATAATACGAGTGACAATGCTTGACCCAAAGTAGGTATTCAATCAATGTCCTTAGGGAAACACAATCTAATGTCTGGATCTCATTAATGATGCCACAATCTCATTAAAAACACTTCTATATTGAACTAAATATGTGTTCTAATTCTGCCCTTTTTGACTATACAGAATGAGTCTAATTTCTCCTCTGAAAAGCACTCAAATATACGAGAGTGACCTTTCACGCCCTCCCCACCAAACTTCTCTTTTCCACCTAAACATCATTAATTTCCTCCAATAAGACAAGAATTTGTTGTCTTCAAAATAACTAGCGCATCTGGGCTCTCGTGGGTCCCAAGATACCCCTCAACACATCTCAGCACCGATAATATGCCAGTAGTCCTGGAGGATCCCAAACTTGGTCTTGTGGGATCAAGTTAACCTCATGGTTAACCTAATGCTTTCTTCTTCATATAAAATTCAAGGAACTTTCTCCATATGCTCTCCCCACCCCCAACACTGACTGCATACACTGCTTTGTTTGAAAGAGCCTGTTTCAGGACTAATACACTCTTCACAGTTGAAATCCAGCCCTGAACCTTTGAAGTGACATTTATTGTGGTCTTGGGAAAGGCTCAGTGGAGGTGAGAAGTGACAGCTAAGGGTGATAAATCAAACGCAGCTCAGTTTTCATTTAAGGGCAAACTATTATCCAGTCAGCCCGGCTGAGTCACCAGCCAGCTCAGGCAGCTTGAGATTTCTTATGTAAATGGTAAACAGAACACTGAATGGTGACAATTTCTTCAACTGCTAGGATGAGCCATCGGCTTCTGTTCTCTGCTCAAACTTGACATCTTAAGCGGCTGGTTAGAGGAGAGTCGTGTTAACAAAAACATTTCAGGACTAATCATAATCATAAAGCCTCTTTTAGAAATGACGCTGTTTGAACTGCATGTTCACAACACACTTTGTCTGCTCTGCTTCCCAAAGCGCTGGATGGGACGTTGTAATACTCTAGCATTGACTCTCCGATATGGTAGCCACTAGCCACATGGGGCCACTGAGCACTTGAAATCTGGCTTGTCTGAGATTTTAAGTATAAAATATTACAGGATTTCAATGATTTCATACAAAAAATTATAAAATATATAATCTTATATATTAATTTTACATTGAACTGATATTCTGGATATATTGAATTAATCTAAGCAATTATTAAAATTAATTTCACTTTTTTATACTTTTTTCTCAATGCGGTTACTAGAAAATTTTAAGTTGCGTATATTATTCATAATGTGGCTCCTATGACATTTCAATTGAACAACACTAGTCTGGAAGGCAAGGTGGGAGCTGGAAATCCCTCATTTCTCTGACTCTTCCTCCGGGTTCAGACTTAGGGAAAAAGGGACCTACTTCAGAACCTATCACTCACTTCACTGTTTATTTATTGGTTAGACTAGAGCAGTAGTCCTCAAACTTCAGTGAACATAAATGCTACAAACTGAACTATGAAGCCCCAAGAGTTATATGTTGAAGCTCTAACCCTCCCCTTCCCACCATGTGGCTGTATTGGAGATAAGGTCTTTAAGGAGGTGCTTAAGGTTAAATTAGGTCACAGGGGTAGAGCCCTGATCCAATAACACTGATACTCCTGGGTATATATTATAGCTGAAAAAACAAAAATACTGATTTGGAAAGATACACACACTCCAGTATTCACAGCAGCATTATTTACAATAGCCTAGATATGGAAGCAACCTAAACATTCAACAAAGATGAATGGATAAAGAAGAATATATTTGTGTGTGTATATATTCTTGTATATATATATATATGTATATGTATATACATATACACATACATACACACAATAAAATACTATGCAGCCATAAAAAAGAATAAAATTTTGCCACTTGCAGCAACATAGATGGACTTGGAGGGTATAACGCTAAATAAAGTAAGTCAGAAAGATAAAGACAAATACTGTATGATATCACTTATATGTGGATTCTTAAAAAAAAATATACAACAAACTAGTGAATATAACAAAAAAGAAGCAGATTTGCAGATATATAGAACAAACTAGTGGTTACCAGTAGAGGGGAGGGACAATAGAGGGGTGGGGAAGTGGGAGGTACAAACTATTATGTATAAAATAAGCCACAAAGATATATTGTACAATAGGGGGTAATATAGTCAATATTGTATAATAACAATAAATGGAGTATACCTTTAAAAACTGACCTGTAACTTACACAATATTATAATCAACTGTACTTCAGTAACACAAAACAGAAGAGGAGGAAACGCCAACACTGTCCTCCACCATGTGAGGATGCAGGGGGAAGGTGGCCATCTACAAGCCAGGAATAGAGTCTTCACCAGAAACTAAACCCTGATGGAAACTTAATCTTAGATTTTCCAGACTCCAGAATTGTGAGAAAACACATTTTTGTTACCTAAGCCACCAAGTCTGTAGTATTTTGTTATGGCAGCTTGACCAGACTAAGGCAATAAGCATCACCTGGGGAGCTTATTAGACATACAGGTTGTTGGGGCTTGTTCCTGACCCTATTGATCTGAGATAGGCCTGGAAATCTGCCTCTTTTTAACAAGCACTCTAAGCATTCTATCTATATTTTGATGCGCCCTAGTCCAAAGGAAACATCATTATCTAGACTCCTGTTGGTGCTGTTACAGTCAGACTTGGCGGCCATGAACTGAATTCCTAGTTCCACCACTCCAGCATGCATGCTAAGTCACTTCAGTCGTGTCCAACTCTTTGCAACCCGCCAGGTTCCTCTGTCCATGGGATTTTCCAGGCAAGAATACTGGAGTGAGTTGCCATGCCCTACTCCAGGGGATCTTCCTGACCCAGGGATCAAACTGGGTCTCTTCTGTCTCCTGCATTAGCAGGCAGATTCTTTACCATTACTGCCACCTGGGAAGCCCTACCACTCCAGCAGTGGTAACCAAATTAGCTTGATTGTGAGCACCCCCTTTTGGTAAAACATTTTGAACATGCAACCAGCTGAGCACTATACTTAATAGATTGCATATGCCCAATGGGGCTTCCCTGTTGGCTCAGTGGTAAAGAATCTGCCTGCCAATGCAGAAAACAGGGGTTCAACTCCTGGGTGGGGAAGATCCCCTAGAGAAAGAAGTGGCAACTCACTCCAGTATTATTTCCTGGGAAATTCCAAAGACAGAGGAGCCTGGCCAGCTACAGTCCATAGGGTTGCAAAAGAGTCGGACACAACTTAGCGACTAAATAATGAATCATTTACTGAATATTAACAAAGTTAATTTTTGCATAAAAACACAGGTACAAAGAGAAGCCGTTTTCTTTTGGGATCCCAGTGGATCATCTTTAGCCTGTGGAGGCCTCTCACTGAACAAGTTATAACACTTCATATGTTATATGAAGTCCTTGCTTTTGCCCAGGCTATTCCCATTCTGCCTTCTCTGCACTTAGAAAATGCCTATTTATTCCTCAGGCCTTAGCTCATAAATCTCCTCTGAGCTGCTTTTTCTCCCCTCCCCCTCCCACAGACAGCATTTCAGCCCCTCTTTGCAGCGCCTCTATGGACTTACCACACCAAACTGCAAATATTTGTTTAACCTGTCAGCTCCTTGAGGGCATGGACCGTGCTTTATTTATCTGTTTCACCTGTGCCTTGCACACAGCTCCCGGCACAAAGTATGCATTTTTTTTAATGTTTGTAAAATGAGCAAACCAATGAATGAAATGCAATTAATCAATACTTTCAGCAAGTCATTGCCCTTCTTTGCAGAAGTAGAATCACCATAGTGTGTGTGAGAAATAACCCACATAAAGGCATGCAGCATAAAGCTATCTGAAGCCATGCTGGGCTTTAAGTTTGAGTTTACAAAAGCACGTATAATTCACGCCAAGCTGAGGATGAAAGCAAAGTGAGCAGCCTAAGCCACGCGCAGCTTAAAGAGCAGAGAATGTTTTGGGTGTTTATGTTTGTTTGTTTGGGTTTTTTACTGCTATTTTTAAATATTTATTTGTATTAAAGTCAGGATGCTCCTGGCAAAGGAATAATGGATGGTTTGTGAGAGATCTCAGTGCATCTTTGTGGGGCAGGACAAAGATGGATGGGAAATAAGAGGGCTTTTAGAGGCAATATAATCTGTGAGCTACATCCAGGTCTGTACCATGCAAACGAAGGAGTCACTTGGTCCAAGCTCCAGAAATGTTACAGTTCAAAGTATCGCCTTTAGGAAATTTAAACCTGGCTTGGCTGTGTAATGACAAGTGTCCTTCCTCTGTAAAGTCTAAAGCCTCACTAGTTAGAAGTTGGTCTCCCCATTCCTTCTTGTGCATTATATTGTCTCTGTCTCAAGCTTCCCCATCAGGTCATCATGGGCGGCAGCAGGAACCTGGCTGGAAGAATTCTCTTGGGTGCGCTTTCTCATGTGTTGGGACCCATAGGAGAAAAGAGATGCTTTGTCACTTCCCTGTTTACATAAAAGCTTTTCCTTTCAGCAGATACTTGAAAGAAACCAAGTTGTACATAACCCATTTATCTTCTCAGACCCACTTAAAAGAATTGACCCTATGATATACTAGAAAGTAAAATACACATCTGTTTATGAATCAAAAGTGATTTATGAATCACATTTTGAGGTGATTAGCAAGCAACATTAGCAAGTAGAAAGGTTTCTATGTTGCTCCCCTAAGAGTAGGGTTGCCAGATTTAGCAAATAAAAATATAGGACACCTGGTTAAATTTGAATTTCAGATAGACAATAAATAATTTTTTGGTATAAGCATGTCCCAAATATTGCATGTGTCCTGCATTTTATCTTGAAAACTTACCTGAAGGGGAAAAATCTCTATATAACCCTCGTGGGGAAAATTTCTCTCTATGTCTCTTTGGAAATGTTGATCACTAGCTGAGAGGTATATGTTAATAAAAACATACATCTGAAAAGAAAAAAGAAAAAACATACATCTGAGACCTCAGACAGCTGAGTTATCTTTCAGTTCACACTCTCATTGACTCATCAGTGTTTCATCCCAAATACCGAGTATGACTCTCCTGGTAACGTGTTTTCTCTGTAACGTAGCAGATTTCTAAAGAGCAAATATGTTACCTGACAGAAAGAACCCTGATGCAGGCAATTTCATGTAGCAGTGGCGGATACAAGGTACTCAAGAAGGGATTTCTGTCCTAGCTGAGCCTTTCAAAATGTTGTCATTACAGCCTCTACCTATGTTTAAAGGCTATTCTGCATCTGACTTGTTCATTTATTAATATCATATCTTGTGCCTACTTCCAAAATGGAAGTAATTTGCATTAAAGAAGAATAAAAATCACCAAAAATAAATATCATGTGAGCTTCCTGGAAGCCAAGGCAGAAAATGAAATGCAGCACATTACATACCTCTCACTGCTGGGTACACAGCACTGCTGGCTTCTCAGAAGAACCGACGTTCTTCTTGGCATTAAATTCCAACACACACATGCAAAGATGTGCTCGTCCAGCTGCCCCATCAGAACTGTCCTTCCAGAACTTTCAGAACAAGGTTATTTGTTAAGAATTCTGCAACAGAAACAAGACTCTGCCCACAAAGTTAAAGTCTTTTCATTGAGAGATGCCTCTTTGGGAAGCAGGATACTAACATAGTGTCAACACAAAACAAGGGGAAGTTAAAAAAAAAAAAAAACAACTGGCTGAGCTTGGTCACAAATGTGAAAGTCGGCTTAATTTAGTTCATAAGTGAGAAACACTATAGAGCCTGAATAAAGGCTCTCCACAAAATGTTCTTCATTATTTTCATTCATCAGTGTATAAACAGGTGGCTTCGTTTCTTCTGAAGCTAGTGAGACAAGATGATAAAGTTCCAAGACGATACTAGATTACTAGGGCCCCTTATTAGAAAGCAGCATTTTTCTCTTCAGGGTTACATACCACCATTTTTTTTTTATTCATTATTGATGTAACGTCAAGCTGTGAACTTCTACAAGGCTGAAAATATTTCATGCAACCAATCTTTAACAAACTAATCATCTCGCTCCTTCAGGAAGTACAAGATATGGAACACTGGTGATGATTATGAAAAATAACAATATTTATAAGAACCCACTGGGCTCCACACTATAGCTAAGGAAACTTTAACTGTGTTTAATAATCTTAACACTTATATTCTCACTGAAATAGACAGGGCCTGCCACATCATTTTAGGACAGAAGTTCTCAAACATTTTGTTCTCAGACCCATTTACACTCTTACTAAAATTATTAAGTACCCCCAGAGAACTATTGTTTACATATATTATAAGGATAAATACAGCCAGGCTGGATGAAGCCTCTTGATGAAAGTGAAAGAGGAGAGTGAAAAAGTTGGCTTAAAACTCAACATTCAAAAAATGAAGATCATGGCATCTGGTCCCATCACTTCATGGCAAATAGATGGGGAAACAATGGGAAACAGTGAGAGATTCTATTTTTGGGGGCTCCAAAATTACTGCAGATGGTGACTGCAACCATGAAATTAAAAGACGCTTGCACCTTGGAAGAAAAGCTATGATCAACCTAGACAGCATATTAAAAAGCAGAGACATTACTTTGCCAACAAAGGTCCATCTAGTAAGTCAAAGCTACGGTTTTTCCTGTAGTCATGTATGGATATGAGAGTTGGACTCTAAAGAAGCTGAGCACCGAAGAATTGATGCTTTTGAACTGTGGTGTTAGAGAAGACTGTGGAGAGTCCCTTGGACTGCAAGGAAATCCAACCAGTCCATCCTAAAGGAAATCAGTCTTGAATATTCATTGGAAGGACTGATGCTGAAGCTGAAACTGCAATACTTTGGCCACCTGATGCAAAGACGCCGACTCATTGGAAAAGACTCTGATGCTGGGAAAGACTGAAGGCAGGAGAAGAGGAGGACAACAGGATGAGATGGTTGGATGGCATCACCAACTCAATGGACATGAGTTTGAGCAAGCTCTGGGAGTTGGTAATGGTCAGGGAAGCCTGGTGTGCTGCAGTCCATGGGGTCACAAAGAGACTGACATGACTGAGTGACTAAACTGAACTGATTATAAAGGATCAATATAATATATTGCTATATTAGAAATTAAAGCTGAAAAATTTTAAATACATTTTTTAGCCTTATTAAGAAAAAAATATAATACACATGAACATTTTTATCAAACACAGCTATGTTTTCCAAAATGAAAACATTAGTGAGAAGAGTGGTATCACTACATATTTTTGCAAATCTCTTTAATGCCTGGATAGCTGGATTGTCATATTTGTTTCAGTATTTGATCTATTCCAATAATCACGTCATGCAACATCTGGAAAAAAAACCTGTACACTCATGAGAGAATGAGAGTTAAAAAGGAAATAGCAACTTAGTATTATTATTAAAATCATTTTGACCTCACAGACCCCCTGAGTGTGTCTCGGAAAGTACTAGGGTTCCCTCAACACATTTTGAGAACCACTGTATTTGGATAAGACTGACTCCTATAAGAGCAAAATTAAGTTTACTATCTAGTGAAGAAGGGCTAGGATTATAAGAGTAATTAAAAGTTCCATTCTATATATATAAGCTAACAGAAGTATAAAATACAGTATCTATTTTAAGAGGCTCAAAATTTATTTTGCAATAGAGCAGTGGGGTATGTGCTTTACTCTTCAAAACATCAATTGCTTCTCTTACAAGCTTCTCCTCAATAGGCCCGCCCAACAGATTCTTTCTGTGGGAAGATTATACTTTTCCTATCTGACTATGTTCATGTCAGCCATCTGACTCACTTTGGCCAATAAAATGTGAGTAGAAATGACATGTGCTTCTTCTGTGCAGAAGTTTTAATGACCATGAATGGATGCTTTAATGGATAGATAATTCTTCCATCCCTCATCTCCTCTCCCACGAGACTCAGAACGTCCCAGGAAAGAGCTGTTTCTTCAGCCTGAGTCGTGAAATGAAGGAAACACGGAGCAGAGAGGCAGTCAGTTCATAAAGCACAAGCAACCGAACAGTCCACTGGGATTTTTGGAGTTATTTGTTATCGCAGCATAACTTAGCCTATGGTGACTGATAAAGGTGGAATAAAACAAGTACAGACAAGCTTACACATCAAAGAAGTGTCATAATAATTATTCTCATGTCAATATCCTCAATTTTTTCAACAAATATTAAATGTAACCAGCATTATGGAGTCAGGCTGTATGCTAGACACTGAATATCCAGGGATGACTATGATACTCTCTCAGCCTGGAAAGCACAGCTTTGACATCACCAACACGGGAAGCTTAGCTCTGCTATACACAGCTGTAGGACCTTGGGTAGGTTCCTCTGAGCCTTATTTTCTCCCTGTAAAATGGAGATAATAATACCTACACTTCATATGATTGTGAGAATTAAATGATATGATTATGTAAAATATGCAGCAGAGAGCCTGGTATTGTGTGTATTTACAACCAAGATTATTTTCCTTCCACCTTTGTCTCCCCATTTCCTACCCCCCACTCCTAGATGAGGGTCTTGGGATTCTAAACTTAGCTCTATCTACTGGATTTCTCCGTTTTCTGAATTTTAATGTCTCCAAATATTAAAAATTGCATATGTAAAACATACACATATACACACAAATATATTCATTTAGCTGTCACTCAGCTTATTAAATACTATACTCATTTTACAAATGAGAAAACTCAAGCAGTGAGAGGTTGAATAACTTCCCCAAATCATATGTCAGCACATATATATTTAATTTCATTTTCTTAATGGCTGATAATATTCAACAGTATTAACAGATTAAGATTTACCTAACCACTCCCTTTTTGATGGGCATTTGTAAGATGTGTTATGTGTTTACTATCACAACAAAGAAACGTCCTCATATAAATATCTTTTTACACATCTATAAATACATCTTCAGATAAATTCTTAGAACTGGATTGCTAGGTCAAAGAGCACAGAAATTTTAATTCTGATAGATACCATGAAACTGCCTTTTAGAAAGTCTTTGTGGTTTTATACTCCTGTCCCTGCCCTCAGGCAATGAACGTGCCCTTTCTGGAGAGCCTTATCTATACTTGCCCCTAAACAGTCAGCAGCCTGTGTCTCTGGATCTGGATCATGTTCCCAAGAACACTCTCATCAGGCACTGCTTAGGAAAGCTGCTGCACAGACAGCACCCATTTTGCTTGTGTGTGTGTGTGTGTGTGCATGCATGCCTGATGGGTTAATGCCTTCTTCCTCTGCTTTCACATACAACGCATTTGGGACATCTGGAAGTGGGCTTTGTTCTGCTCTGAACTACACAAGAATAATTTATCTGTCTGAAAGGTAACTTGTATATTGATCCAGAAACATTGCAGGAGTGTAGCTTTTTCATTGATTATTTGATAATGGGTCATTTCATTTCTATCTACTTCTGACTTCTCTAACTCAGACAAAAAACCAGGTAACCCTGAGCACATGATTCATCTCAGTGAAAAGCATTTTGCCTGCCAATTCACATTAACTCAAAAAGTGACTCTGCAAACCTTTAAGTCATTCAGAGCAATACATTTCAGAGATGGCTCTTCCAGCCTGCCTTATTCTTAATATTTGGACAGGACACTAAGACAGCATTTAGTTTGAAGCAAATTGCATATTTTTTTAGAATGAGGCAAAAGCAAATTTAAAACATCTTTCAGTGAAGTGAGCCCACGTTGACAACAGCACATGTAATTGCTTCCATTGTATGTTCTTAGCTAATTTACAACTACATTCATTGAATTAATAATGATCAGCTGGGATTCACAGAGGCCTGATCCCCAGGGCTCCATTCAGGGGCTGCTGGCCTGATATTTAAATATTTATTGATGATAACTGGGTAACACACAGGGATAGACCCAGCCAGAAATAAATTCAATCTGCTTGCACAAGCATCTTAGCCAAGATGTCTCCTTAGGCCACACAGACGCAATACCAAGAGAATCGGAGGTGAAAAGAATATTGAAAATATGTGAAAACTGAGATATTGAGACTTATGATTGCTTTGCTTAAAGTTAAAGTTAAAGGTAAACTCTTTAAACATCATTTTTTTAACCAATTGCAAACTAAAAGATGAGCATTTTCATCTTTGAAATCCTCAACACTGCTTTCCTGGATTCTGAACTTTTCTTCCTATTTTAAAAATCATCTGAGGGCTGCTAGGCACTAGGCTTCCCTGGTGGCTCAGATGGTAAAGAACCCACCTGCAATGCAGAGTTCGAGCCCTTGGTCAGGAAGATCCCGTGGAGAAGGGAATGGCTACCCATTCCAGTATTCTTGCCTGGAGAAATCCATGGACAGAGGAGCCTGGTGGGCTACAGTCCATGCGGTTGCAAGAAGTCGGACACCACTGAGTGACTAACACTTTCACTTTTTTTTTTCAGGCTCTAGGCATTAGATCTGTCCAGAGACTAAACAGAGGCCCAGAGGGAAAAAAATGAAAGAGGTGGAAGGTAGGGATGGGGGAAAGGCAAGAGAGGGAAAAGAAACTGATCAGAAAGAAAACACTGGAGGAGGGTGGGGATAGGAAATAACAAAAGATCCTTTTCAACCTGTGACCTATCTTATCAGCATTTATAAGCATTTAATTATTATCCATCCTCCTCAAGGTGATCCAGCCTGCTGCCTCTACTTGACAAATAGGAAAATTGCAGATAACTTAGCTATCAGTGTTAATCACCTTTTGGAACATGTATTAGTCAAGATATGCCAGGTTATGCTGCAGAAACAAAGAACTGGAAAAGCTTAATGACTAAAAAAGACAAAGTTTATTTCATGCTCATGCTACAAGTTTATCTCAGGCTGCAGGGCATTCTGCTCATCACAGTCACCCAGGACATAGGCTGACAGAGTAGCCAGTTGCCCCTGTAGAAGGACAATCTTGCGTTGGCAATTAAATGATCTGGCCTGGAAGTAAACAGCACTGATGACTACCACAGGGGTTGCACTTAAAACAGGTCTGGCTTTTGATCCCTTCTCTGATTCTCACTAACCATATGAACTTGAATATATCATTTAAACTCCTAGAGGCTGAGATTCCTTCTGTGAAAAATGGAAATAGTACAATTTACTCATGAAGTTACTATGAAGAATAAATGGGCTAATAAACACCTGGAACATAGAACATACTTGGGGCTGAATAAATAATAGGCTCTTGGTTCTCAACCACATTAAAAGACTTCTAAAGAGCCCAGTGAGTTCACATGGATGTGTGCTTTTGCTCAGTTGCACCACATGATACATTAGTTCTGTAAAATATTTATTAAACCACAATGCATATGTATCCCAAGGCTCTCACTGCCACCTACCATGGTTCTAACAGTTCTAACAGTTGGGGAAATATGACCTGACAGTGATTGAAGAATTGAGCCAAAGTTGTTCCGCAGTCCCTTGGGTGTAACAACCAGCTCTGTGTCTCCTGATGTCTACTGCAATTGTTCACCTCACTGCCGTACCTGACTTATTGTACGTGGAAGCAAGTAAAGAGAACAATATACTCCACCCCTAGAGAGCATCTTTGGCAGCAAGCTTTTAGACAAGAAGGTAAGTCAAAAGGCTATTTTCTATTCATATGCGATGATTACTCTCTATTATATTTCCCATAATAATTAAGGAAAACTAAAGAGATCAAAAAATGATGAGTTAACATTTACTAAGAATTTTCCCCATAAGCTTTCAGAAGATTCTTTCATTTACCTCTCACACTGAACCTAGGATGTAATATTACCCCATTTTTCAGGTCAGAGAACTGAGTTCCCTTGATGTGAAGTATCTTTGCCAGAGTGTCCTAAACAGTAAGCAGTTGTGTCAGCAGTCAAGCCCAGACAATTTTATTCTGAATTGCATCATCTTAGCTTCCTTACTATGGTTCTAATTCATCTACAGTCAATATTTTCAAAATTTTGATTACCAGAAAAGGGAATGGTAGCTGATGTAATTACTCCATAAGTTCAAGGGCTAAAAACTGTAGGTTCATTCAGACATACTCTTGTATTCTTGTCCGTCATTTACACTCAACATCTCCATCAGTTCAGTTCAGTTCAGTCGCTCAGTCGTGTCTGACTCTTTGCGACCCCATAAATCGCAGCACGCCAGGCCTCCCTGTCCATCACCAACTCCCGGAGTCTACTCAAACCCATGTCCATCAAGTCGGTGATGCCATCCAACCATCTCATCCTCTGCCATCCCCTTCTCCTCCTGCCCTCAATCCTTCCCAGCATTAGGGTTTTTTCCAATGAATCAACTCTTCGCATGAGGTGGCCAAAGTATTGGAGTTTCAGCTTCAACATCAGTCCTTCCAATGAACACCCAGGACTGATCTCCTTTAGGATGGACTGGTTGGATCTCCTTGCAGTCCAAGGGACTCTCAAGAGTCTTCTCCAACACCACAGTTCAAAAGCATCAATTCTTCAGCACTCAGCTTTCTTCACCATCCAACTCTCACATCCATACATGACTACTGGAAAAACCATAGCCTTGACTAGACAGACCTTTGTTGTCAAAGTAATGTCTCTGCTTGTAAATATGCTATCTGGGTTGGTCATAACCTTCCTTAACATCTCCATAGCATCAGACAATTAACCAATAGATTAAGTTCATGAACACGTAAAGAAAGAGCAAAGGAAAAGCAGCAGATCAGAGCACAGAGAATGTGGTCAACTAATATTTACCGAATGCATGAATGGCAAATTCATCATCACCAATTGAAGAAAACTCAAAGTGATGCTCTTCCTGTGCTAGTCAACAACATCCTAGACATAAATGAAGTTTGCTATCCTGTGTTTTATGGCAGAAAGTGGAGAACTAAAGAGCCTCCTGATGAAAGTGAAAGAGGAGAGTGAAAAAGCTGGCTTAAAACTCAACATTCAGAAAACTAAGATCATGGCATCCAGTCCCATCACTTCATGGCAAATAGACAGGGAAACAGTGGAAACAGTGACAGACTTTATTATTTTGGGCTCCAAAATCACTGCAGAGGTGACTGTAGCCATGAAATTAAAAGACACTTACTCCTTGGAAGAGAAGTTATGACCAACCTAGACAGCATATTACAAAGCAGAGACATTTCTTTGCCAACAAAGGTCCATCTAGTCAAAGCTATGGTTTTTCCAGTAGTCTTGTATGGATGTGAGAGATGGACTCTAAAGAAAGCTGAGCGCCGAAGAATTGATACTTTTGAACTGTGTTGGAGAAGACTCTTGACAATCCCTTGGACTGCAAGGAGATACAACCAGTCCATCCTAAAGGAAATCAGTCCTGAATATTCATTGGAAGGACTGATGCTGAAGCTGAAACTCCAATACTTTGGCAACCTGATGCGAAGAACTGACTCAATGGAAAAGACCCTGATGCTGGGAAAGATAGGCAGAGAGGAAGGGGATGACAGAGGATGAGATGGCTGGATGGCATCACTGACTCAATGGGCATGAGTTTGAGTAAACTCCTGGAGTTGGTGATGGACAGGGAGGGCTGGTGTGCTGCAGTCCATGGGGTCACAAAGAGTTGAGCGACTGAACTGACTGAACTGATTCTAACTGTGTCAGCCCCTTAACACAAGATATGCATGCCAGATTCTGAATATTGAACCTCATTGCATTACTGCTTTTTTATAAACCAAGAAGATAGTTCATAGAACAAAGTGTTTCAGGGAAGTGTCATAGGGTGGAAGCAGAGAGGTAATTCATGCTTATCTCCAGGGAGAAGCAGGGACCTCAAGGATGAAGCAGGCCAGCTCCCTCAGTCCTAACAAGGACTTTTTCAGTGTCATGTAACCAAAACATTGGAGAGAGAATTTAGTGCCTTTCATTTTAATACTCACATAAAAGAACTTTTTAAATTCCATATCTATGAATTTTCAGGGAAAACCAAGTAAATGTCAAGATCTAACCTCAAGATGTCAGATCTAACGCTCTGTCAAAACAAACCTCTCTCCAAATGATGACAACAATATTACATAAAATTCTCCGTGTGTTTTCAAATATATAAACAATTAGCAATCACTCAGTTAGGAACTAATAGAATTTACAAGTTTCCCCTTCCTGATTTCATAGGAATATATGGAACTTAATGGGATGTGATTTTTCAGACTAAGCCCACAAGCTATTTCCAAGTCTTTGTTCCTTTTTCCTTTCCCATGACAAGGTGGGCTGCAACTAACAATTTCTGTGATCACAGTGTATGATCATTATCGCCAAGTAGAAGCTGTAAGGGCAATAACAGCAGTTGGCAAGGTAGATGAGGGTAGCATACAGCCCTTGTCAGTCAGTACCCCTCAAAACACACATTTTCACCTGCCGTCCACATCTCCTTAGCTGTGTTTGTTGAGAAAGACTTAGCCCTGGCAAGCTGGTGAATGGCCCATGACATGCTCCAGCAAAGGGGATCAAAAACACACAAGCACTGAGAACCTGCGGAAGTAGAGGTCAATCCAAACACACTGGCCCTAAAGCAATTATGTAACAGTCACCAAAGTTATCAATTATTATCATGACTTTAAAGTCAAATGGAACAGACCAGCTTCACTGTACCAACAGAGGGTCAAAGCAACCCCAAAGAAAACCGTTTGGTTTTTCAACTGTCGAGAAACCTTGGTTCAGAAACGAAGGAGGACTTCTGCTTAAGTCCTGAGCTGACTTGTAAGCTCACAAGATCACAAGTGGTCCTCCTCGTACCTTTGTGTTTTTCTGGGTACTATGTGCCCACATCTATGTGCCTGTTAAAAGACATAAGTTGTTATTTTCCTCTAGGCAAGAAAGTGTGAAAGTCACTCGGTCATGTCCAACTCTTTGCGACCCCATAGACTCTACAGTCCGTGGAAATCTCCAGGCCAGAATACTGGAGTGGTTAGCTGTTCCCTTCTTCAGGGGATCTTCCCAACCCAGGGATCGAAGCCAGGTTTCTTGCATTGCAGGTGGATTCTTTACCAGCTGAGCCATCAGGAGTATCAAAAATGGCCTTATATAGACGCCACAGCACCTGTATCTTTGATACCCAAAAATGTTTTTTTTTCCTTCAAACTAAGGATGGTGCCATGGTCTTGCCAATAAGCACCAAAATAGATCAGGTCATGCTTCTTGCTAGCATAGTAGTTTCCCACTGTTCCACAGAGTGCCAGGGTTTCACAGAGGGACTCCTCCAAGAGAGGAAAGGGAAAAGAGAAAGCCAAGAGGGTGTTGCATCTCTCCCACCTCCACAGCCAAGGCTTCTGCTTTATCTGTTTAATACGTCAGGTTTTTCACCTGAGGAGGGGCCTGGTTCTTTTAAAAGTTTGAAAAATATTATTTTAGAAGATGCCCAGGTTGTTGGAAAAAAAAATCAGTACGTAGTTTGCCTCGCTCATCCAAGAGAAGCAGCTGTGTATATAGCACTGTCTTGGGTTTCCAGAGTAAAGTGTTTCCCTTTCTCAACAGTGAACATTAGTGACTCCTCGGCACTCCAGGAAGAGCTGGCAGCTCTGAGTGCCACAACAGCCTAATGGAGCCCCTAACAGAACAAAACAAAAACAGCAGCACTATGCCACCGTGGAAATGCCATATTATTACTTTGCTTCATGGGAATTTAACCAGCCCTCTTCACAGGAATGGTCCAACCCAGCTACTGAAAGGTTCACACAGAGTGAAGGACGTAAAGGGACAAAAGAAGCTGAGTAGAGGCTGTATCTGTTCTCAGAAGGCCCGGGGTGACCTCACTGCATTCCTGCTGAGTCTAGAAAGAGAGGGAGAAATTAGACCCCAGGGTTGAATCATCAGTAGTCAATTCTGGATGCATCCCCAGACACAACAGCAGTCAGACACCCTGGCACCAAAGACACAACCAAGAAAATGCTAGGGAAAGATCTCTGTTTAAAAGTCTGTGATCCCAAAAGAGCCCTATAGCAAAAAGTCTTTGACTCCAAATGCTGTAGACAATTTTCCTCCTGGTCATGCCTGCAACATGCACAGCCTGATGTGAAATGAGCCTATACAGTTCTGATGTTCATCTGTTAAGCAAGAAACGGTGTGTGAGATAGAAGAGAAGGAGGCTCTTCTGAGAAGCACCAGACCCTACAGTCTAAAGGCGTCATGTTGATCCTAGAAGCCCCCACATGGAACTCTTCCATGAGACCCCCTAACCTGTTCTGTTCTCTGGGGACCAGACAAGGGTTGCTGTTATTCTTTAGTTGCTAAGTCACGTCCAACTCTTTGTGACCCCATGGACTGCAGCACACTAGGCTTTCCTGTCCTTCACTATCTCCTGGAGTTTCCTCAAACTCATGTCTATTGAATCAGTGATGCCATCCAACCATCTCATCCTCTGTCACTCCTTTCTCCTCCTGCCCTCAATCTTTCCCAGCATCAGGGTCATTCCCAGTGGGACAAGAGTAGAGGGTCTCATTTGCCAGAGAGGAAAATGGAACACAGAGTGGGTGGAGAAAGAGACCCAAGACTTGGTCAGTGGGGTCTCCAAACACCCAGGCTTCTTCTGGCTCCTGGACTGTTTCAGGGAGACACGGCAGTGCCTCGTCTCTGGACTTTCTGGGACATCTTCTTGCCTTGCCTTTACCCAAGTGCCCTGCCTTTCATCAGCCCTAACACTTTTGCACTGATGAGCTCCTTTCAGAGCAGGCCTAGGTGACTACAGCTTCTGAGGCCAAGACAGTGTATGCCCAACCCGAGCTTCTTCAAAGAGCCCTGGGAGGGCCAGTTTAAATGACTTTTCCTCCAAGCAGTGCCTCAGAAGCTCCACAATGCACCTCTCTGCCCCAGCATTGTCTTCCCTAAAGATTTAGATGTGGAAAAGGACAGAGTTACGTGGACTATGCATGGCTGGGTTGCTTTCTCTGATCCCGAAAGAACTTCCTCCATCTTCTCTCCAATCAGATCCAACCCAAGGGACTCTGAAGTTATGAACTAATCTTTTCTCTCCCCAGATAAGGCAGCTTCTTTCACAGTGATATTACCAAGGCATCCACTCATCACTAACTTGGAATGGACGTTCAGCAACTTTGCTATGGGGTGGCTTTGATCTGGTATTTTCATTATGGTAGCTACATAATGAAGAATTGGGGGACATTTTATAAATCCCAAAGACTTAAAATGTATTTTTAGAGAATTGTTGGCTCATGAAATCTTAGGTTATGTCATCATTGTGTGAGAGCCAACAAAGAGGGATCTGAAATACGTGTCTCTGGTGACCACATGGTTTCACACAGTTTTTCCAGAATTCATCTGTAGAGAGTCCCATAGGAATCTGGCAGTCACATCAGAGCAAGGGAGCTCATTCAGAGTGATTAGAATGGAAAGTCATAGCTGTAACTTTCTAATATCACGAATTCACAACAGATATTTGCATCCCTTAGGGGCCAAGCCATCATTTAGCTTATTAGTAAGGAATGATATTAGGCTCAGTCAGAGAAGTCTGGATCATCTTAGTTCAATAAGATTTGAAGGCTGAAGCATAGCCACCGTGAGAGACAAAAGAGGAAAGATGGGGCCATCAAGGCAGGACCTGGTAAGCAGCAAGGAAATGAAAGATGGTTGCAGATGTTACAGTCCTCTGGTTGCAAATCCCCAGTCCCAATCAAACTTGCTATGGATATTCTGGGGATCAGGCTCTCTGAGCAGAGCCCATATCTCCCACACCAAAGCCACCAGGTTCTGCTTCTTGGACAGTCCGGCCCATGGACAGTTATCTTCCTTTAAAACTGAATGGTCCTGGTCCTGAACACTGTTCTCTAAGACAGTGACCTACAGGAAAAGTTCAGAAGGAACTTTGCTTTGAACTCCAAAGCCCAGATAAGATTACTCTTAGCCTAGATTTCATAGGCAAGTATTAAGGGCTAAAGCTTTATTCAGGTGGTACAATGCCAGGGCAGTGAAAATGAGGGGAAAGGATGGGAAGTAAATGCTTGTTGATGTCTTACGGTGCTGTCCACATCTTAAAGAGATGCAGCCATTGCACAATGGGTGTACGTATTTGACATCTCTGGTCAAGCTATAAAGAGAAAAAAATGTACCTCAGGACTGTCTATCAAAGGGAAAAATGAAGAGGGAATTTATCTACCTACCTCCAGTCTTGTTGGCCAAGATGTAGCCTATCAACTTCCCTGTATGTCTGAGTTATATCAAATGGCCCCTCCCCATCACGTGGCATGATGCTCATTCACATCCAGAAGTCCTAGGAGCAGGCAGAGACTCTGGGCATCAGAACTGCACAGAACCTTTACAGAGTTAACCCATACTGCAACAGCTGAGATGAAGTAACCAGCTGCATCTAGAAGGCAAGTGAGGCCAAGAGAATGAGGGGAACCTGAGATATGTCCAGAAAATGACATATTAAGACATAGTTGAAGCAAACTGCTTCCCCTTGCTCCTAATTTTAGCATAGCTGTCATCCATCAGTTGTGAGCACATCACTGGAACTGGCAGAATCTGGAGTTGAGGAAGCCTAATGGGAAGCCCGGCTCCCTGCCCTTCTGCTCTCCAGGTGACCTTCTAGAATGGAAGATGTCCAGTGCCTCACTGCACCTGCTCCCTGAGACATGCTTTCCACTCTCCATCCACAAACATATTAGTGACCAGGTGAGATCAGGTGTGGCCCATTGGGCAACTGTGGGACTCCTCTCTGGTTCTCGGCTTCATGATACACATCAAAATGCCAGAAAGAACTGCACATCCCCTTTCCCATATATTGAGGCAGCACAGCATTAGACAGAAGGTTTTAGGTTGGGCGCTGGAAGAAGACAGCCTAGTGCAACCGGGGCCACCACCTCCCAGTTATGTAACCTCTCTCCCTGTTTTCTCATATGTAAAAATGGGCATAAGCTTAGGGACCTCCTCACAGAACTATTGAGGGGATGAAATGAGACATTCCCTGGCAAGTGCCTAAGCAGTCACTGGTACCCCAGTCTCAGTGTTAGTCACTCAGTCGTGGCTGACTCTTTGTGACCCCATGGATTGTAGCCCGCCAGGCTCCTCTGCCCATGGAATTTTCCAGGCAAGAATACTGGCATGGGCTGCCATTTCCTTCTCCAGAGGATCTTCTCCACCCAGAGATCGAACCCTGGTCTCCTGCACTGCAGGCAGATTCTTTACCATCTGAGCCACCAGGAAAACCCGACTGGTACCTAGAAGGCATGAAATATTAGCTTTTAATAGTTAGAAATTCTCTTGCCCATTATTATTTCTTTTTTTTTTTTTTCTGTCCTCACTGCCCCCAAGTTGGATGGTAAATTGTGACTGCATTTGACCTCATCACTTATAAACCATTTATTCCTCCTGAATAAACTTTTTCCCTCCTCTGTTGTATTTTCAATGTCATGTGAAGCTGCATCTTATTTCTCCTTCCTATCAAGCTTTCCTCCTTTAACCCACCTTATCAGATTCCCATTTTTCCAGATAAAGAAACTGGCCTCTGGCTTGGTCCTGCACCCAACACGCTTCCTAGGGTAGGTGCCTGGCTGAGCGCTGACCCTTCAATGATAAGTGTTTGTAGAGGGCTGCCCGCTTCATTAAAGGTGAGTGCAGCCCTGCAGGACCCAGCTGTCACCATCTGGTGTGCTGGACCACGGAGCACTGAGGAGGAGTGGGAACAGAGCTTCTAGAATATAATCACTCCTCAGACGCTGCAGCCTCCTAAGGCCAGCTGCCCACCCCAGCCCACCAGCAGCCTACACCCTGCTGCAGATGTAGGAGAGAGCCACCTCCAATTCTTGTCCCTAGATGGGGCACTCTGTTTACTAGGACAGCGAGTCCTAGTAATGGACAGTTTAATACTAGACATTTGAAACTCGAAGCTTTGGAAACAAACAAATGCAGTTTCCTCGGGGCTCTTAAAGCTGTAGATTTTCACGTAACTTCCTTGGGTACCCGAAGCTCACCCTCACCTGTGTGATTAATAACAACGGCCCTCACAGCCCGGGGCGGTGGATTTCCAGGACCGGCAGCTGGCGGCCTCCCAGCCTGTCCCTTCCTACCGTGGACCGTGGACCGATACAGGGTGCAGGGAGTGGACGGAGTGGACCGGAGGCTGGCTGCCTCACATCCTTGTGCCTCCAGGGCGTTCAAGGGGAAGTTACCGGAGTGGCTGCAAGACAAACTGCAGCATGAGCCGCTGCCGCTCAAGGGTGGAAGAAATCCCCCTGTTTCTGACTGACTGCACAGGGGCTTCTCCTCGGGGCGCCTTTGGGTCCCCATGTCCCCAGTCCCCTCTGTCATCTCCGGCCAGCACCAGATGCAGACTGAGGATGGGGAATGAGCCCCAGAAAAGGAGAGGAAAGATTCACCACAAACCACCCCTGTGGGCTTCTGGATCAGGAATCCCACGTGGAGCAGGAAGGAGGAGGAGACTGAAATGAAAGGCCTGGCCTGCCAGCCCTGGGAAAATCTTAATCTAAAATAAAACAAGCAAAAAAATTAAAAAATGAATGAAAAAAAGCAAGGGAAGTTCAGATACGATCTGCTCTCAGTAACAGCAGTTTCTTCAGGCCCCAGCTAAACCCAACGAAGTAGGGCTAGCCATTCCAATTTCAGAGCCTGACTCAGACTGTCAGGGTATTGTATTAATTATATATAACCAACTTAATTTCTGTATCTGAGCCCCTCTTCTGCTGATGGTAGCAAACTCATTCTTGTCAAAATTAAGTAAATGTCTATACCAGCGTCTTCCCCAGTCCCACTCTGGGCCTCTCTCAGCCCCTCCTTGTCCTTACAGGGGCCCAGAACCCTTGGAATTCTCTTTGCACTAAGAGGAGATAGAGGACTGCCCCCGGGGTGTCCCCTAATCGCCCATTCCTTCTCTACCTTTGTGGTCCCTGGGCTGTGCCACAGGCAGGGAACACACAAGTCACCCGTGCTCCGGGTGCAGTCACTCAGACTTAACTGGGGTTTCCATCAACGAACTTCAAAGCTGGGGCTTTGTTCTGATAGTGTGATCCTTTCTCTGAAATACTTCTTATAGCAAATTCAACTTATCTCCTAACTCAAAAATCAAAACCAAAGAAACTTCTCCAAAGCCAAGAAAAGATTTGTATTTGGCAGGAAAAATTGTCCTTACATATTTATTCTTTCTTCCCAGTGCCATTGTTTTTGAAATCAACCTTATGCTCCTTCAGTTCAGTGTTGTTTTTTTTTTTTTGGGCGGGAGGGTGGGCCAGGTTGTTTTTGTTTTTCCTTTTGGAACTCAAATAACAATAAGAGTATAAACTATGGAAAATTCTTAAAGAGATGGGAATACCAGACATCTGACCTGCCTCCGGAGAAATCTGTATGCAGGTCAAGAAGCAAGAGTTAGAACTAGATATGGAAAACCAGACTGGTTCCAAATTGGGAAAGGAGTACATCAAGGCTGTATATTGTCACCCTTCTTATTTAACTTATATGCAGAGTACATCATGCAAAATGCCTGGCTGGATGAAGCACAAGCTAGAATCAAGATTGCCAGGAGAAACATCAATAAACTCAGATACGCAGTGCAGACGACACCACTCTTGTGCCAGAATGTGAAGAAGAACTAAAGAGCCTCCTGATGAAAGTAAAAGAGGAGAGTGGAAAAGTTGGCTTAAATCTCAACATTCAAAAAACTAAGATCATGGCATCTGGTCCTATCACTTCATAGGAAATAGATTGGGAAATAATGGAAACAGTGAGAGACTTTATTTTGGGGGGCTCCAAAATCACTGCAGATGGTGACTGCAGCCATGAAATTAAAAGATGCTTTCTCTTTGGAAGTAAAGCTATGACCAACCTAGACAGCATGTTACAAAGCAGAGACATTACCGTGTCAACAAAGGTTCATCTAGTCAAAGCTATGGTTTTTCCAGTAGTCATGTATGGATGTGAGAGTTGGACTATATAAAGAAAGCTGAGCGCCAAAGAATTGATGCTTTTGAACTGTGGTGTTGGAGAAGACTCTTGAGAGTCCCTTGGATTGCAAGGAGATCAAACTGGTCAATCTTAAACGAAATCAGTCCTGAATATTCACTGGAAGGACTGATGCTGAAGCTGAAACTCTAATACTTTGGTCACATGATGTGAAGAACTGACTCACTGGAAAAGACCCTGATGCTGGGAAAGATTGAAGACAGAAGAAGGGGACAACAGAGGATGAGATGGTTGGATGGCATCACCAACTTTATGGACATGAATTTGAGCAACTCCTCGAGTTGGTGATGGACAGGGAGGCCTCGCGTGCTGCAGCCCATGGGGTCGCAAAGAGTCAGACATGACTGAGCGACTGAACTGAACTGAACTGAATAGTAGCAAAATAGTAATGATGATAATTTTCCAATAGTAACAAGTGTTTCTCCTCTTGGCAAGGAACTGCTGGCTTCACTGCCCCTCGGGCTCCATGTCCAAGTTGCTCCATGATCCAGATGACCTATTTATGGAGCCTCCCTGCTTCCAGGCTTCTGCCCTGGGTGTTGAGCTAGTAAGAGCAAGGGAAGGAAATACCGCGTTTTTCAAATAAGCAAATAAGCAAACTTTTAGAACCTAAACAAAGTCCTTAAGGTCTTACCCCAAACCAAGCCCTTGTCCATTAAAAACAGAAATGGCTTCTTTTTTCAAAAGCTGTGACTCTCCCACAACTGTCCCCAAAGGAAATACCAGCTATAATGGTGCCCTTCAAACTGCCATTTCTTGGGCTTCCCTGACAATTCAGTGGTTAGGACTGCATGCTTCCAATGCAGGGGTGTAGATTCGATCCCTGGTCAGGGAACTAAGATCCCTCATGCCATGCAACCAAAAAAATAAACAAAATTTTTAAAAATAAATATATTTTTAAATGCCATTTCTTGTTTATTGTCCCTCTTTGTGAGATCCATCTTACCAAGAAATAACCGCAAGAAAATTGAGAGAGAAGATCAGAAAAGGAGCAAGTAAGATTACAGAAATATTTACCAGCCCATAAAATCTGTAGACTTTTAGAAAAACAAACTCATGTAAATAATGAATGATATTTTATTTCATTTTATTTCTAACTTCACTTAAAACTTTTATTTTTTATACAAGTTAAGATTTCTAACATAGATATGAACACAGTGTCATATTACTATCCACATTCAAACTGCCTCAATTGTTCTAAAACTGTCTTTTAGAGGCTAACTTTTCCCAATATCCAGGATCCAGTCAAGGATCACACATTGCACTCAGCTGAAATGTCTTGCTGTGCTGTGCTGGGCTTAGTCACTTTCATGTCCGATTCTTTGTGACGCCATGGACTGTAGCCCTTGGGGCTCCTCTGTCTGCGGGGATTCCCCAGCCCAGAATACTTGAGTGGGTAGCTGTTCCCTTCTCCAGGGGATCTTCCCAACCCAGGGATTGAACACAGGTCTCTTGCATTGTAGGCAGATTCTTTACCATCTGAGCCACCAGGGAAGCCCAAGAATACTGGAGTGGGTAACCTATCCCTTCTCTGGGGGCTCTTCCCAACCCAGGAATTGAACTGGGGTCTCCTGCATTGCAGGAGGATTCTTGACCAGCTGAGATAGTTCTCATTTTAGTTCTCATGATAATTCTCATATCACCAGGTCTGGGATAGTTCTCATTTCTTCCTTTATAACATGGAATTTTTAAAGAATTCAGGCCAGTTGTTTTGTAGAATGTCCTCAAATTTGGCTGTTTGATGGTTTCTTCTTAATCAGATTCAGACTAAATATTTTTGGCAAGAATCCCACGCAGGTGGTGTTGGTCCTTGTGTGTCACACCAGAGGCCACGATGTCGATTTATCCATTATTGCTGATGTTAATGTTGATCACTTAGCTAAGGCGGTGTCTGCCAGATTTCTCCTTCATAAGGGACATTTTCCCCTTTGTAATTAGAAAGCAATCTAGGAGATGATACTTAGAAACTATGAATACCCTCTGCCTCATCAACCTTTCACCCAATGGTTTTAGCATCCATTAGGAATTCTTACCTGAATTAATTTTTCCTGCAGTGACTGAAAAATGATGAGTTTTGTAATTTTGTCATTCCTCTGGATTTATTCACTTACATTCTTCTACAAAGAAGGGATTTTTCTTCTCCTTCCCTTTTTTATTCAGTATAAATATGGACTGGTAGATTATCTATTTAACGTAATGTGTTATTATCCATTACTGTCATTATTTCTCTGATTATTAACTTTCATATTCAAGTTGTCCAAAATCTGGTTAGGAGAGCCTATTCAAGCAAATCCTGTGTCTTTTGACATGGCCTGTTCAGTTGCGAACATATTTCAGTGGTATTTAGAAGGAAAGACAGAGATCGAAGGAAACGTCTAGGAAGAAAGCCATGAAGACCTGGGCAAGAGGATAGCTACGGTCCCAGTGGCAGTTCTTTTCAGTCAAGGTGGAGATCTCATCTTCAGCCACAGCCTCCATGTCCACCCCTGGGGGTCAGGAGCCACAGGGACAGGACTTACAATAGTTGATATGCATGGTTAAGTCTTGTGGGAAGAACTCAGGATATGTCCATTGATAGGTTCAAAAATATTAGATTATGCCTGGCAAATACCCTGTTTTCAGAAGGACGTAGGGCTTGTCTTAAGGGAGGGGAGTTGAGCACCGTTGATTGGCCCTTGGTTGTTAAAGGAGAACAGACATTCACACGTCAAGCGGGACGAGGCTGGGGGAAGGGCTATTCTCCCCACCTCCAGCCAGTCACGAAGGTGAGAGTGAGCAACTGAGACGGTGGTAAACTGTCACACCTGAAAGTTTGAGCAGCACTGCTCTGGGCTCCTTCCAGCAGGTAGTAAGACAGGTTAAGAGAGCCCTTCTTCCTTTTGGCAATAGAGTTCCATACAGCTTTCCCACAGAGGATCTTCATCTGGCAGAACACAGCAGACACTGCAGGTAGAGACTCCTTCATAAGTACCTGGGGACTAATTCCCAGAAATATTTCAAGTGGGAGAGATGGTGTACTATTTGGGTAATTCTGCATGAACAGCAGAGATGAGGGCTAGATTAACGTAATGAAGTAAATAATGCTATATCTGAATGGTAGACTTGGAAGTTATCATTACTCCTGAAACAAAGGCTCAGTGGTGTTCTGTGTCTCAAAGTCAACTAGCTCGTGAGTGGTATTCATAGGGCTTGAACTACTAGTCCAACATTTTTCCCTTTCCAAAAGAGAAATGAAGAATTCTAGAAGAATGGAAAGAGAAGAGAACAAATCATGATAGAAGAAGCACAAGGATGACAATGAACTAGAAATTGTCATGGAAAGTTCTGCATGCAATAACCAAAGAGAAGAGCACATTTAAATGGATGGGCATGGTCATGAACATGACTCACTAGCTCTGCTTCACATGACCAACAAACATGCTCTGCAGAGGAATGGAGAAAGGGGAAACTGAACCTTAAGAAAGACAGAAGTGATTACAGAGGAACAAGGCAAGAAGCCAGAGAACAATGAGAGAGTGGATGCTTAGCCTTTAGCATCTCCCATTCATTTGCTGGGCAACACCCACTATTCAAAAGTATTCATGAGAGAATAAGATGCCTTTGTGGAAACACTTCAATGGAAGCACAAGATCAAATCTGGATGAGAACGGCAGTCAGTGCCCAACGCAAGTCTTTGCTTTTCTATTTTAAATCTCTGAGCCTCAATTACAAGAAAAATACACTTCCCTTCCAAGACTAAGTTTGCTTATATGCATTGTCTATTGCCTCCCCCTAGTGATTACATACGAGATGTGCACTAAGAATCCATCATGGAGTTGAAGAATCAAGAGACTCAATGATAATAATAATACTGCCTCTTTACACTTGTACAATATCACAGGTCCTCAAAATGCTTCTTTGTATTCTAACAACAGTCCCATAAAACAGACAACGTGTATTCCACCACTAAATCGCTTTATGCTCACATTGCTTTGGAACTTATTAATCAAAACCTAGGTGTTTGGAGTGAGACCTGCACTCGAAGCTCGGTGCTGCCATGCATCCCTTTGTGATGTCCAGACATGGGTTTAAACTCAGTGCCACCATTTCCATATGTGTGAAAGGAGGTGAGACTTCACATATCAGAGAGATACAATAAGGACTCAGTGAGCTACATTTATGCAGGCTTGAGCATTGTGTCAGATGCTCAGGTAAGGCCTGTAAAAATGATATGGCTGTTGCTACCGCTGCTGCTTAAAGCATCTTTTTTTTTCAAACTTTAAACTTTTAATTTTGTATTGGAGTATAGGCAATTGACAATGTTGTGATAGTTTCAGGTGAACAGCAAAGGGACTCAGCCATACATAAATGTATCCATTCTGCCCCAAACCTCCCTTCCAGCCTTAAAAGCATCTTTGAGGAGAGGTTTTCACTGCCTTAGAAACCCATTTATGGCGTTTGAACCTACTGGGAGGCATCCTACTGAAAAACATGCCATTATAATTACTTAATTCTATTTTCTTTTGCTCAGTTTTCTGTTATTTCTCCCTTTTTAAGTTCGCTTAAGGCTTGTCATACAGTTCATGTCTAAAGGAGCAGAGGCTTGGCATGGCCAGAGTCCTGGCATCCCTCAGCTTAGGCCTCAAGCCTAGAGCCCCATGCAAATCCAGAGGACACCCTTTCCTGAGGCTCCCTGGTTCCTGTGAGGGTGCATCTACCCAGCTCTGGGCACCCAGCACAGCCAGAAGAGCATGTTCAGACCAGGCTGTGCTCAGCATGGATTCTCTTCCTCAAAGACTTTATCCCCTGCTGGCTAAAGAGGAACCAGTGGTCATGAGAAAGGGCAGAAAAATCCATAGGGAGCTCTTTAAGCCTCTAAATCAGACTTATTATCAGGCACACACACATACAGAGTTTCAGAGTAATTACAGGCTCAGGAGATCCGTTCGGGGATGATGGGAAGTAATTCCTGTAGTCAGCTACCCAAAATAGCTCCAGCACCTAGACTGAGCAGATGTCAGGATGAAGAGCAAACAGCTTGTTCCTGAGCAAACACCTTTGACACAACCAGAGTCACACAGGCAGCCCTTGGAACAAGCGTTAGCCTCTGTCTCCACTCCATGGAGGAGTCAAGAGTCAAGACTCCACCAGGTCCTTTAGGGTCTTATGAGATAAATGAGGGAGAAAGGGAAAACTGCGACTACACAAATTTCTTTACTCATGTGCCTTCTTCCTGTTGCTGAAAAAAATGCCACCTTTGCCACCTCCGAGGTGCAAAGGATTGGAGTTCTTTTTACTGTGCAGTAGGAAGGTGCTATCCAAAATTCATGTTCTGGGATGTGAGCCATTGGGCACACATCCAAGTCTGTCCTAGCTTCTCTGCACTGAGGCTACAGAACTTGTACTCCAGTCCCTAAAGGGGAAGTAGGAGATGCCATCATGGTCTCAGTTCCTTCAGAGCTTCCAGTAGGTCCTGCAAGCCCATGCCAAGATCTGTAACAAACCAAGGACCTAGTCTGCCGACCTACTCCAGGAGCCAGGGACCCTTGGGAATCAGAGCCCATCATGTTGTACACAACAAATATGTTAGATTGAACTGAAGGGCTCTATTCATGTGTATTGGAAAAAAACAAAACCCTAAAGGATGCAGGACCAAAAAGTTATAGCTCTTCCTTTAGGAGACAAACATTCATTAAGTCCCTTCTGAGTGCTAGGCACTGTATATGCTTGACCTGGGTTTATCCTTTAGTCCTCACAATGATCTTATGAAGCAGGTGCTGGAATCCCTCCTTAACAGATACAAGATCTAAATAGGTTTAGATAGTTTACCTATTGTCATACAGCTTGAGGGATAAAAGGATTTGGAACCAATTCCTGGGTATTCGGAAGTGATCTAACTACAATGCTGACAACCCAATAAGCAGCAAAAGTCATTGTTGGTGAGAACTGCCACCTAAAAAAATGCCACACCCAGTCCCACACAGCTTGACTCAGGCAGCACTGAATAGGCAAGCTGTGCACCTCATCAGCCCAGTCTGGACACCACAATCTTGACTGCAGTTGCCACATAAGGACCACTCCATTCAGAAACTTGGAGGGTATCTTTAACTTTATGAAGTCAGCCAAAAGAACCAGATGAGAATGACCACCTTCACTCCAGGGAGTAGAGCTCAGAACACAGGCTGTACATCACACCGCCTGCACAAAACCTTGATCAGGCCTCTCAGTAGCTGTGCAATCTTAGCAAGTCAATAGTCTCTTTGAGGCTCACTTTTCTCATTTATATGATAAGGTAATATAAGAATCTACTTCATTTAGTGTGACAGTTAAGAGATGATACCCTTAAGGTACTTAGCAGCTAGAATATAGTGATCATACAATAAATGTTCACTGTTAGTATTACTATCATTAATCAGAATTATACACAAAAAACAATAACTAATCTACAGTGGGGTGGACTCTCTACCACCTTCCAATCTCTCCTTGCGAGGAACTGATGAACAGCTTCAGCCAGATATGGCTAAAGGAAATGTCCTCCTTTTCTTTGGTTTTGCATTTTATGCAGATTCTGTTTTGTGTGATGTATACCCTCCTCCTTTCCCTCTTCACCTCTGTGTCTGGGGGAAGGCAGAGCCTCTAGACTGGTGAGTGAACCCTGTGATCATTATAGCGTTCACAGAGGCTGCGATGGAAGTCTGGAGGTGGGGCCCCTGGGGTCCGAGTAAGAGAGTTGTCAACTTCCCCATCCAGTGTTCATCAGCGCCTTGCTACCATGACTTGTCCTGTCCTGAAATCAGAGTCCTTAATATGAAGTGCAAGGAATGATATTTGCTCCAAGTCTACATATAACTGTAATATAGTTTCTATCTCCTGCATTTTGCAGGGAAATTTACTTTCTTGTTTCACTATCACTTGTTGGCATTTATGTGCACAGCACTGCAATGTATTCATCAAAGGTCTCCAGAGAAAGGGTGTGTGTGTGTGTATGTGTGTGACACACAGAGACAGAGAGACAGAAAGAAATTCATCATAATTAATTGGCTTATGTGATTATGGAGGCTGGCAGGGGTGAGTCAGCAAGCTGGAGGACCAGGAATGCTGTGGGCAAAGTTTCGGGCTGAAGACAAGCAGCCTCAATATCCAGGAAGAGTTGATGTTTCAGTTCAAGTATGAAGGAGGGAGAAAATGACGTTTTTGCTCAAAGGCAGGCAGGCAGAAGGAGTTCTCTCTTATCTGGGAGAGGGTCAGTCTTTTGGTTCTATTCAGGCCTCCAACCGATGGGATGAGGCCCACCCACAGAGGAGGGGATCCCACATGCCACAGAGCAACTAAACCTGTGGGCCACAACATTGACCCTGCACCCTAGAGCCCAGGGGCCGCAACTACTGAAGCCCGTTTACCCTAGATCGGGTCTAGATCTAGGTCTTGCTTGGCAAGAAGAGAAGCCACCACAATGAGAAGCCAGCCCACCACAACTAGAGAGTAGTCCCCGCTCGCAGCAACCAGAGTAAAGCCTGTGCCGCAACAAAGACCCAGTGCAGCCAAAAATAAATAAACAAATAAAATTATTTAAAAAAGAAAAGCAAAGCACCTCCTGTAGTACAGAGGCAAAAACGCCAATAAAATTTCCTGAGCAGCAGTGTCATAAACTACAATATAGTAAAAAGGGAAACAGCCAAGTCTTGGTGACCAGATTTGGTCTGAATCTTGGTTCTACATCTTTCTGGTTTGTAGATCTTGGAAACGTTACTTAATATCTTCAGTTCTCATCCTTCAAATGGACATAATAACATCCCAATCTTGCAGGGAATGAAGTAATGTATAAAATACTTGACCCCTGTAGGCATTACATAAGCGGAGTTTTTGTCATTGTTCCCCTAAAACCTAATAAATGGCACCGAATGCAGCGGCTGAGTGTGGTTCCTGCCCAGCCATCTTATCCTGCTCATTATGCAAGATCTTCCACTGCCTCCAGGCTAACGGCCTTCACGTGGTGCCTCTTATGTTATCCTTGCTGTTGGGCTGCATTAATTGTCTCAGAAATCTGTTAGGCACAACCCTCCAGAGGCTCCTACTGTGCCCTACAATAGCTTACAATTCTTCACATTAAAAATGAGCATCTTTAACTCTTCATTTCTTACCCTCAGCCCCCTGGGACATGTTTAAAACAATAATCAAAGCAGCATAACCAGTTGACACAAGTCATGAATAAAAGCAGCCTGTATCTAATGCCATTCCTCTTGAGAACATTAAATGCTTTCAGTCCCACTTTAAATAAAGCCTTTCTTTCCAGGTGTTCAGCATCATTCTCCTAGCGACCTGGCCCTCCCTTCTCATTCCTCCTGAATCCCCCTCCTGCTTATTCTCACCTCTCTCAAGAGCCTTCTTAGTTTTTTGCTCTCCTGCCCCAATATTGAGGATGACAATGACAACTGATAACAACTATGGAACATCTACAATGAGCTAGGCTCTGTTATAAGGGATTTACAGGTGCTAAGCCATTTACCTCCTACAACAAACCTAAGAGTGTGTTCAGTTCAGTTCAGTCACTTAGTCGTGTCCAACTCTTTGCGACCCCATGGACTGCAGCACGCCAGGCCTCCCTGTCCATCACCAACTCCTGGAGTGTGTTACTGTTATCCTATTGCAGATGAGATGACAAAGGTGCCAACATGTCTGAGTAACTAACCCAAGATCACAGAACCAGTGGACATTCAAACCCACCGCATATTAAGAGGCTCTCATCCATCCTTGAGCCTTCTTCGCCCTCCCTCTCTTCCCCAAGTTCTTACTAGGTCCTGTCCTTTCTGTCTCCTGAATAACCCCTGAATCCATCCTTTCTCTCATCTGCATGGTCCTGGTTTGGCTCACACTCTCATCGCCTCTTGCCTGGATTCTCCCTGCTACAACCTCTTCCCTGGTCTCACTACCACTATGTCTCCTTCCCCACATCATCCTTCACATGACTACATTATGCACTCAGTTCTTCACTCACTTAACAAAGTGTTACGAGGTGGCTATTATATGCCAGGCACTGTAGTAGATTTGGGGTCACCAAAACGATAAGATAGTCCCTGACCCAAAGGAACTCACAGTATTGGGAAAGTCAGACAAGCAAAAAATAATAGTCAGTGATAATGGAATACAAGACTGTAAAACACGCAAACAGAAACTCAGAGAAAGGACTACTAGATTCTGCCTAGCATTGTGTAACAGGATTGACTTGGGCTGCAAATCAACTACAGTAGTTTAAACAAATTGATTTTTGTTTCTGTTTACATACTCAGAAGTCTGAAAGCAAGATGTCACAGGGGTAGGTAAGAATTTCAAAGATTTGGGAGCCTTTGTGCCATTTCTTTGGCTTGTTCTTCATGTCACAAAATGGCTGCTGCATCTCCAGCCACTGTGTCTATATTCAAGGCAAGAAAAAGGGGAAAGGCCAAAGGGTGGGACCAGAGCATGTGCTTTCTTTCTTTTTTGTTTTTAATAAATCAAGAGAGAACTTCTTTTCTTGGAAGCCCCTCTTACAGACTTCTACTTGGGGTTCACAGCCCAAATTTGGGTTACATGGCCACTCTAAGCTGCAAGGAAAGCTAGAAAATTATTTGGCTTTTCAGCGCCTATAATAGGAGGCAACAAAAGAGAAGGAGGTTGGGTGTGGCTTTTTGGTGAACAGGCCACACATGGTCAGGAACATTTCAGAGCAGATATCATGCTTGCCATGGTCTGAAAGTGCCCTCCCAAAATTCATATGCTGAAACCTAAGCCCCAAGGTGATGGCATTAGAAAGTGGGCCTCTGGGAGGTGATTAGGTCATGAGGAGGAGCCCTCATGTATGGAGTTAGTGCCCTTATACAAGAGACCCTTTGCCCCTTCCACCATGCCAACCCTTCCCTCCCCACCTTGGAGGTCATATGCCTGCACTTGCCTTTGAGAGCAGGAACTTGCTGATCACTTCTTCCTCAGCTAATAGGCCTCTGGTGGTATCTTCAGTTTGGTCTGATGAGTCTTTTCTGGGCAGCATCCAAGACAATCCCCCTGGATTTCTCCCTCACATGGCTCATGTCTGGTTCATGGCACACACACATATATCCTGCAGAAAAATGTGGGTAATGCGGGCGAAATGAAACAGGTAGTTAAAAACACTTAGCATGTGTTGCAGTGAATGCTGGAAAATAGCATTCAACAAATGTATGTAACTATTACAATGCTATTATTCTTGTATTACTGTTGTCATTGATAAAATGCCTCCAAGTAAATGGCTAATCAGTTGCTTTATAGGGGCATCAGTCATAATCCAGTTAAAAGTTCGGTGGTATATGCCAAGTGAGCCTATGTTCTAGGGGGCTGAGTGATGTAGTGTAAGGTGGTGAAAGAAGTTCATCCTTCACTCCTAAGCTACTCTGAGAGTGACTGAGAGCAGGCCAGTTGTCTCAGTATGGCCAGTTGCCAGTATGTCTCAGAGTATGCAGGCTACTCATAACACTCAAACCAGGCACTCGACACCTGTGAGAAAGTTTTGTATTTTCCATGCAAATGTGGGTAGAAAATGCAGTTAGTTTGCTCAATAAGTGTCAAGCTATGGACAGGAAGTTACAAAGATTGGTTGTCAGAAGAAAAATCCCTTTTCCACCTGACTGCACACGTTCATCTGTTTTAACAGAAGATCCAGTCCATAGAAACTGTCCCTTAAGGGAACATCAAGGCAAAGAGTCTGTACGAATCTTTATACCTGGGTTTCTGTACTGTACTCACACTGTTGAGGACATAAGTCATCCTATCCTTGGTATCATAAGTGAGAAAAACTTGTCTCATCTAATTTTATTCCAACTATGTCTTCCTTTCAAGGGGCTAAAAATCATAACACTGGTCAATGGGAGGATAGCATTCATGTCTACAAAGAAACTCACCAAAGAGGAGACAATATTCCCTATGTGGCATAACCAGAAAATAACAAGAAACACCAAGAAAACCACCAATTAGCACTTCACCTTTTTTAGCCCTATTTTGGGAGAATTTGGTTTTCAACAAGTTAGGCTGAGTACAGGCTGCAATCTCTCCCTGCTCAAATTTGTAGAAATTAGAAAAGCAGTATAAAAATATATTAGTAAATATTTAGCAATATTGGAAAACAAGAACTGTCATTTGACCAAAAAAAAAAAAACTGTGAAGAAATTACAAAAAAAGGAAAGCAAATTAAAAACCATAATGCATGATTTTCCAAAGTGTGGTCCCCACACCAGCAAATTCAGCGTCACTTGGAACTTGTTTGAAATGCATTCCTGAGGCAACCCAGAAATGATAAACTAGAAACACAGCTTGGGAACCATGGGAATTAATACATTTGAACTTAACAGATAGAAAATATCCATTCTTTTCAATGGCTTGGAATACTTAGATATTGACCATGAACTTGGCAACAAAGGAATTGCTGAAGAAAACTCATTACTGCATTTAGATTAGAATTTACTAGAGCCACAGTTTTATTTTACTGGAACAGCTAGCAAGAAGGAAAATGAGACACACAGGTTGAAAAGCCTGCACAATTTAGGTGGTGATGAACACACCTTAACACAATTCATCAGTGTAAGTGAAGTTCCATTTTCTACAACTATAGTCTATGAATTACAATCAACAATACCATACTTCAGATATTTTGAAAAGAATACTGCATTCAGCAGATGAACGGAAAGTTTTTACTTGGCATTGAATGAAATCTCAAGAACTCTGTATTGAATAACTCACGAAGAATCTGCTCTTGGCTCAAAAACTCATAATTTCTTGATTTTTCATAGCAAAAGCATAGCAAATGCATAAATATACATGTAAATAAGACATTTCTCCACCTGTTTGACTCTATTTCCTGTGTTCCTGAGATCACTAGAAAATAAATATTCAACATACCAAAGAGGATAACAACTAGCCTGGTAAAGTAATGTGAAAATTCAAACTACTCTCTACATAAAATCATTTCCCACCAAAGCTGAGCAGTCTTTCAGATAATCTCTTTTGTTTTAAGACAAAACTAAATAATTTTTTTTTTGGTTTATATTTTTCTTTCTTCTGAAGTTTCCACACATTCAGGAGGAGAAAAAAAAAAAAAAAACCAAACATGAATTGTCATATAGATCATGTTCACTGCCTCAAATGCAGTAACATTCAAAAACAATACTTTAAAAATCCATGATGTAGAAAATATACAAGCTCAAAAAAACAAAAAATCTCTTACCTTAAAGGAAATCAAAACGAAAGTTAACATAAAAATGTCTATTGGCGGAGAAATGTACAAATGAACTGTGGCATAGCCATGGTTAAAAATGATTGAATAAAAGCTGCATATATGAATTTTAAAACTAACATTGAGCAAATAAAGCAAATGACAGAATGATTTATATAAAGTTTGAAAACACTATTACATGCATCAGGATACATGCATATCTATTATGCATACAGCAACATGAAGTTAAGTGATAAATATACCCTCAAAAGGTCCGTCTAGTCAAGGCTATGGTTTTTCCAGTGGTCATGTATGGATGTGAGAGTTGGACGGTGAAGAAAGCTGAGTGCCGAAGAATTGATGCTTTTGAACTGTGGTGTTGGAGAAGACTCTTGAGAGTCCCTTGGACTGCAAGCAGATCCAACCAGTCCATCCTAAAGGAGATCAATCCTGGGTGTTCATTGGAAGGACTGATGTTGAAGCTGAAACTCCAATACTTTGGCCACCTCATGCGAAGAGTTGACTCACTGGAAAAGACCCCGATGCTGGGAAGGATTGGGGGCAGGAGGAGAAGGGGACGACAGAGGATGAGATGGTTGGATGGCATCACCGACTTGATGGACATGGGTTTGGGTAAACTCCGGGAGTTGGTGATGGACAGGGAGGCCTGGCGTGCTGCAGCCCATGGGGTCACAAAGAGTCAGACACGACTGAGCGACTGAACTGAACTGATTACAACTACTAAATGAATCAACAAGGTTGTAGGATACAAGATTAATATATAGAAATCTGTTGCATTTCTATACAATAAGAATGAAATATCAGAAAGTAAAAAAAAAAAACCTTTAAAAATTACATTAAAAATATTAAAATACTTAGTTCAGTTCAGTCACTCAGTCGTGTCCAACTCTTTGCAACCTCATGAACCACAGCACGCCAGGCCTCCCTGTCCATCACCAACTCCTAGAGTTTACCCATGTTTGAAGTATATGAAGAAAATATGGCCTCACACAGAAATGTCATTGGAAAACTGAAAAGTAGCCATTTCAGATGTGGCAATTTCTTAAAGATTAATTGTAATACATAGTCTGAAACTCTATCAATGAACTTTTTGCATTCTGTTACATTAAAATCCATTAGTTTATCTTGTTTTTTGAATGAATCTTTTACCCAAGCCTGATTTTGTAAGACTGTACGTTGGTCATTTGAAAAATTCTGGTTCACTGAGTTATGCAGATCTCCCAAATGTTGACACATCTCATTATATATACCAAAAAACCACATTAATTAATACCACTACTGATCTCATCAGAAAAGACATTCTCCAGTGAATCCAATATTGTCTTTATGGGAATCAATAGTGGTGAAAATACAGTAACTACTAACACAGTTTAGAGTCACTGTTTTGATCCTTGCTGAAGCACCAGTAGTTTTACGTACTTATTTTAACACCATCAGCAAAAAAGGCAAACAACATCTTAGTAAGTCACTGAGGTTGAAAATTCCTTGAAAAGTACAATGAAGAGAAAAATGAGAAGGTATATAATAACATCAGGAAAAAGTAGGGTTAAAAAACTATATTTTTTCAATTATAAATTTAAATTATACACATAATTACACACACATATGTATGTGAATATATTTATCAGTGTGCCAATAAGAGAAATAGGCCAGAAAGTTTACGTTGGAGTATGGAATCCTAGTTCCTCCAGTCAGTAGCTGTGAGACCTTGTTTAATTGTCCAAACCACCCCCACCTCCCAGCAACCCGTCTCTCAACTTCCTTATTTCTAAAAGGGAATGATGATAAAAGCGCCCCTTCAATAAATTCTGGTGAGGATTAAATGAATTAACGCAAGTAAAGTGCCTTAAAAATGTCTGGCATGTGCTAAGCTGTGTAAGTGATTATGTGTCAGCTGTCGTAATTGAATGCATACGAAATTTCCCAATTTCCAAGAAAAACATAAACGGCAAAAACTGAGTCAAGAAGAAAGAGAAAAATCTATCAACCAGTTGGTAAAAGGGCTTGGATTTGGCCTCAGCCTCATTTTCCCAAGCAGCATCTTCGAGCAGCATTTCCCTCTTCTCTCAAGCACATCCCGAGCAGATCCCCACAGCTCTCTTGTAACTGTAGTTAATCCAAGTACAGGGGAGTGTCACTGGCCTTAGTGGCAGCAACGAGGAGTCTGTCCTTTAACTCCTTCTTTGCTCTCCCTTCTCTGGGGACCCAGATGATGAATGTGGTCAAGGGACAAACATCTCTTTACTCACCTGAGGGTGCAAATGCAGCCCCCCTCTGGTGGTCACTGCTCCTCCTGTACATGCCTTCTACAGTGGATCCCACAAGAGGCAGATGCCCATGTGTGGTTCACCCTGGGATGCAAGATGTGTGAAAAATCTGGTCCTGGCTCAAACCCTCCATGGGCAAATACAGCTACTGCCTCCTTGCAGCTGGGGTGAACACAAGCCTGGATGATTTACACAATGTGACTGACCTCCCAGAAATACACTAGCTTTGCTACACCAAACTGAATGGCATAGCCTGCTTCTCAGGTATCCTGTCACTGCCTTCCACAACTCTCCATTCTTTTTAAGGGTCAAGATGCCTGCTGTCACTTACACTGGTCATTCTCCCCCGCCAGTAGTCATCGCCCTTCTGACAAATTTTCTCAGGGCTCTCTGCCTCAATTGGTTGCAACAGTGACAAGAGGGGCCACTAGAGTCTGAGGACATGGATCCCCTGTTTTGATGCTCTCGCCCTCTCCCAGCAACTGGCATACAGCACACTGGGGAAGGATGAACAGCTGGGAATGGGTAAGACAAGAAGGCTCGTTTAGCCTTCCATTATTCAGGACAACTAAGGAACTGAGGATATTTAACCTAGAGGGAAATGGACTTCAGAGAACATGGAGCTATCTTGGCATATCTGAAGAATTGAAAGGGAGTGTGATAAGCTTTTCCTATGTAATTCTTGAGTAAGGAATTAGGACAAACTGATTTAAGTAACAGGAACCAAACTTTCAATACAATACTTTAATAACCACCAGCAGTTACAACTGCACCTAACTGCAAACTTCTTGCCACCTCAGAGGCAAAAAGATGAATACGTATTAGGTTGGGATGTTGAGGGAGGGGACAGAAATTAATAACAGATTACACTGAGTCCTCAAAATCTCTTGCAATTTTTTTTCCCCAAAGAATACAATTATGCAGTTTTGAGGAAATAAGCTCTGAAAGGACAAAAATAGCAAGAGGTTATAACATGGAATGCTGGATTTGTTTTTTCAGATGGCAGAGATATGAATACTTTACACCATGCTATGCCAAGCTAAGTCGCTTCAGTGGTGTCCGACTCTTTTGCTACCCTATGGACCATAGACTGCCAGGCTTCTCTGTCCATGGGATTTCCCAGGAGATAATACTGGAGTGGGTTGCCGTGTCCTCCTCCAGGGGATCTTCCCCTTCAATGTGGGATTGAACCCACATCTTCTGCAGCTCCCGCATTGTGGGCAGATTCTTTACCGCTGAGTCACCAGGGAAGTAAAGGCAATAGCAAATGGAAAAGAGATAATGATGAGATGGTATCTGGCTGGCCTTCAGACCAATTTCCCAGTAGTTTGCTGAAAGCAGCCCAGTAAGGACTGGGGTAGCCCAAAGGCCATGAGCAGTCTCTTCAGTTTACCTTCACATATGTTAGAAATACTATATGGTACATGTGCTATGTGGTGAAGGCACCACTTTAGATACTCCTCAAGGTATAAAAATGAATTTGGGGAATTCCCTAGTGGTTCAGAGGTTAGGACTTGGTGCTTTCACTGCCGGGTTTGATCCCTGATCAGGGAACTAAGATCCCATAAGCTGTGCAGCATGGCCAAATAAACAATAAAAATTAATTTCACCCATTCATTCATTGAAATATTTGAGCACAGTTAAAACAGGCACTTCCCCAGGGCTTAGGATAAAGCAAAGAACGAGAGATTATTCTGGCACTCCTGGAGCTTACTTTTTGGTAGAGGGAGGTATAGGGAATGACCCAGTATATACTGGAAGACTATTAATGTTATAGACCAAAACAGGTAGTGGGATATGGTAGGGTAGCATACTAGATGGTCAAGATCTGATGAAAAATGTGACATTTAAGCAGATTTCATGATGGTGAGGGAATAAGCGAAGACTGATATCTAAGAAAAGAGAGTTTTAGCAGAAAGAAAACAAAATGGAAAGGCTCCATGGTTAGAAGCACAGCTGAACCAGCAAGGAGGCCACCATGTGATCAGCAGCTACTTTAATACTCAATGGCATAAGACATTTGCCAATGGTTAGTTAGCATCTAAACGCACAATGTTTTCACCTAATTATTAAAAAAGAAAACAAAAGATAAAACATGGTATCAACTAGTCCTAAACAAAAAAGATAACATATGTAGTCTGTGTAACAGTATCTGGTAAGAATGAAACTAAAAAGTTAATTATTACTTAAAATAGCAATAGTAATAAAAATAAAGTAGAGCTCTAATACCTAAAGTGAGGGTGGTAAGCCTGAAAGCTTAAACACTTGCCCCCATCCTTTCTATAAGCCACAGAACTTCAGGACACAGTTTACGTGGCACACAACCACAGAGAAGACCCAGAGCTCCAGCTGAGAAGGTATACACGCAACAAACCTACCTTGTCTGAAGTTGCAATTAATGACTGTGCTCTAAATTACGTTGCTCTGAAGTGCTAATGAAATTTGTTAAAGCTCAATGAAAATCAGAACATATTTGAATAATAAGCATCCCTTTATTTGCTGACGCCATTACAAAAACCGATTACATTAGCAACAAAAAGTGTTTTCTTGAGTTGAAGTCAGAGGCAGTTACTCCCCAAAATGTTAAGTAAAACAGTGTACAACATCAGTATTAAAATGTTAAATTTTACATTGTCTTTACCACTTTTGATCTTCTGAACAATTTTATTGAGCAAAATAAGATAAAAGATTACATGTTTATTTTATCTTCAGGAATGTAAAGGTCTAATTATTCAAACAGTTTTTATTATAAAACTAAACTCTGAAGGTGTCTACAGAGTTGGCTTTTTTCTCTCTTTAAATCAGTAGTCTAATAAGGATTAGAAAAGACAAAACTCTGTTCAGTGTTTCTGACAAAGTAGAAAGGGTGAAAACATAAATAAGGCTTTAATTTGGCAAAATATAATACAATGCCTTCTGTTATCCTTGAATGAACAGCTTCCCAATTATTTCACTCTGCAAAAGATCAGAAAGAAACAAATTCATTTTAAAACATAGAAACAAAAGACAATCAGAAGACATCTGTCAAACACCAAAGGTACATATTCCATTTGATCTAGCATGGCCCTTTCAACTAAAATCAGAACAATCAATACTAATGGTAATCAAAAATAAGAGAAAAATCTCAGGATTCAGAAGAAGTTTTCAGATGGATTTTAAAATATGTAAGCCAAAACTTCAGACCAAACTGAGAATAATGTAGGGATTTTGAACCCTATTTAGAAAACATTTAAGAAAACAACATTGGGAATCCATTTGTATTACTGCTCCACTCAAGAGACTATAAAGCTAATAAGATGCATCAACAGCACTGAAAAGAGACTGAAATTTACAACTCTCCACCCACGAATAAATAATTTAAGTTTCAGAGATTTTCTAAGGCCTTTTGAAGCTCTCCAAGTCAGATAAAATGACCAAAGAAATTAAACTTCAAAAGCCATTGAAAAAACTAAAAGGATTTAACCATATGCAACATGTGAAGACTGACTGGATCCTGGTTTGGAAAAAAGTAACTAAAAAGATATTTCAGGTATAATTGGAGACACCTGAATATGTGCTTAAAAATGGGTGATATTACAGAATTACTGTTTTGGTGATTTTGGATGTGACAGTGATACTACAGATTTATAAGAGAATATCTTTGTTCTTGAGATGCATACTTACATGCTTAGGGATAAAAGATCATGTTATCTGAAAGTTACTTTCTAATGGTTTAACAGCAACAAAATATGTATACACTAATAAAAAGATGAAGCAGTTGAAGGGTGACTGAGTGTTATATATTCTTTCAACTTTTCACTATGTGTGAAATTTTTCAAAATGTTTAGGTGAAGAGAAGCAATCAGAAAGTTAAAAGTAATCACTGGCTATCACATACTATAATTGAGGCAAGACTAACAGCAGATCAGAAAGTCTACATAGGCCACTGGTACATTAAACTAAGAAGTGCTGTGTAAACACATTACAGAAAATGAAGATCCATATGACAATCAAGTGTCAAGTATAGAAGTAAAAGCTAGTCTTTATCTGAAACATTAACTCCCATACACCAAAAAGGAACTTTTTTCTTTCAGAAACAAAAGACAACTGTATTGTTAAAAAATCTGTTTGTTAAAGGGAGTAAGGAGGGCACATATATACCAAACACATAAACAAAATTTCACCTCAGTTTTTCCTGGATACATTAAAATTCTCTCTAATTCATTACTGACAAACTAAATATCAACTTCAGGAAAAAGCCAGGACTGAAGGAAGAAACTACAAGAGGCTGGCAAGAGAGGATTAGATAGAATGAGGAGGAAAGAAAGCAATGACAACAAGGATCAGAACACACAGTGCCTGAAGCAGGGAGGAGAGAAGTACAGATGAAGAGCACAGAGCCTGGGCTCAGACCACCTTGATTTAAATCCCAGCTCAACTAGTTCCAGCTATGTGACTTTGGGCAATTTACAGAACCCCTTTGGCTCTGCTGTAAAATGGGAATTATAATATAATAAGGGATTATTATTAACAATCCCTACCTATCTACTGCACTGGGTTGTTGTGAATATTTAAATGAATGACCACATGTTAGAAGCATGTTCATTCTTAGAGGAACACTTACAAAGTGTTAGCTGTTAAAACCATCATCCTTCTTCCACATGATTCCATAAACAGGTTCCAGGTAAGGGATCCTGGGTGTTTTGGTCTCAATGTTAGTGTCTCCCTCGCCCTCAAAATTCTTATGTTAAGATTATAACCTCCATGGTAATGGTATTTGGAAATGGGGCCCTTAGGAGATTCCACTCATCAATGGGATCAATACCCTTATAAAAAGAACCCCCGAGAGCTCCACTGCCCCTTTTGCCAACTGAGGACAGAAAAGAAGATGGCCACCTTTAAACCAGGAAGTGGGTCTCACCTGACAGAATCTACTGGTGCCTTGATCTGAGACTCCCCCAGCCTCCAAAATTGTGAAAAATACATCTCAGCTGCTTAAGCCAGTATATAAGATCTTTGTTATAGCAGCCAACAAAAGACACTAGGGTAATAAAGTTTTCTGGTATGGTCAGATATACACTTGGAACACTTAGAAACCAGGCAAACATGCAACGTAAGAAAAAGTAGGTATCTAAAAACAAAAAAAACTTATGCTACAAGCTGTAAAAAAAATTTACCAGTCCAAAGCTGTAAAAAAAATTACTTTAATTAAAAGCATGGGGGAGGGACGTCCCTGGTGGTCCAGTGGTTAAGAATTTGCCTTCCAATCGAGGGGACACAGGTTCAATCCCTGGTCTAGGAACTAAAATCCCACATGCTGCAGAGCAGCTAAGCCCACGTCCACAACGGCAGAAGCCAGAGTGCTGCAACTGAGACCCAACACAGCCATTAAATAAATAAATACATATTTTAAAAAAGCATGGGGGAATGATAGCCTCCTTTTTGGAGAGGTGGTGGGGTGGGGAAAGAAAAACAAATGAGTAGGCAGACTTCCAGGAGAAAAGAAAGATTAATGTTTTACAAGTTAAGGATACAAGATAAATACACCTACCCCTACAATTCACAGAAATGCTAAGTTCTGTGTATTAGGATTTAGAAAACTAAATTACTATATGTTATGTCTCTCATTTTTGCCTTTTAAAAATAGATTTTCCCATACTGAAAATGTATAGCATTACCTTAAACAATTCATATGCACTTGAAATACATACTAAGAAGAAGTAAGATTCCTGGTGGGAATGTAAATTGGTTCAGCCGATATGGAAAACAGTACGGAGGTTTTTCAAAAAATTAAAAAGAGTTAACATGTTATTGCTGTTGTTTAGTTACTAAGTTATGTCCAACTCTCAAACCAATGGAGTATAGCCCACCAGGCTCCTCTGTCCATGGGATTTCCCAGGCAAGAACTTCACGGCAAACAGATGGGGTAACAGTGGAAACAGCGGCTGATTTTATTTCTGGGGGCTCCAAAAACACTGCAGATGGTGATTGCAGCCATGAAATTAAAAGATGCTTACTCCTTGGAAGGAAAGTTATGAACAACCTAGACAGCATATTAAAAAGCAGAACTTTGCCAACAAAGGTCCGTCTAGTCAAGGCTGTGGTTTTTCCAGGGGTCATGTATGGATGTGGGAGTTGGACTATAAAGAAAGCTGAGCGCCAAAGAATTGATGCTTTTGAACTTTTGTGTTGGAGAAGACTTATGAGAGTCCCTTGGACTGCAAGCAGATCCAACCAGTCCATCCTAAAGGAGATCATTCCTGGGTGTTCAATGGAAGGACTGATGTTGAAGCTGAAACTCCAACACTTTGGCCACCTGATGCGAAGAACTGACTCATTGGAAAAGACCCTGATGTTGGGAAAGATTGAGGGCAGGAAGAGTAGGGGACGATAGAGGATAAGATGGTTGGATGGCATCACCGACTCAATGGACATGAGTCTGGGTAAACTCCGGGAGCTGGTGATGGACAGGAAGGCCTGGCGTGCTGCAGTCCATGGGGTCGCAAAGAGTTGGACACGACTGAGTGACTGAACTGAACTGAACCATTTCCTTCTCCAAGAGTTATTTACCATGTGATCCAGCAATCCCACTCCTGGGCAAATATCTGAAGAACACTAATTAAAAACAATACATGCACCCCAATGTTCACAGCATTATTTACAACAGCCAAGACAGAGAAGAAACCTAAGTGTCCATCAACAACAAAATGTGGTGTATATATATACACCACAGTATTATTTGGCCATAAAAAATAAAATAATCACAGATGGACCTAGAGATTATCATACTAAGTGAAGTCAGAGAAAGACAACTATAATATGATATCACTTATATGTGGAATCTAAAATATACTACAAATGAACTTATTTACAAAGCAGAAACAGACTCACAGATATAGAAAATAAACTTAGTTACTAAAGGGGAAAGGAGGTAGGGGAGGGATAAATTGGGAGTTTGGGATTAGCAAATGCAAACTACCATACATAAAATAAACAAGGTTCTACTCTTCAGCACTAGAGGGAACTATATTTAATATCTTATAATATAATGGAAAAGATATTAAAATACGTGTGTGTGTTTGCTGTATACCATAAACTAAAACAACACTGCAAGTTAACTATACTTCAATTTTAAAAAAAGTAATAATCTATACCTAAATAAAATAGGGGGAAAAAAAGAGAAGATTCTTGACATCAGACATTAACCTGTAAGTTCTGATGATTAAGAAATTTGTATTTCCAATTTAATCATCTGGTAGTATTGATAGTTTTAAGAGAGTCAACAAGAGGGAGAATACACTGAGCAAAAATGATGGCTGAAGTTAAAAAACTAAGGGTAACACAAACATTTAAAAGGCATAAAGAAAAGCTGTGGGAACCAAGGGATCCCTACAGAGGGGTTACCATTGTCAGTGCTGGATAGAACCTATGCAAGGAAAGAGTTCTCAAGTGCTGCTGGACCTCTAATTTCATACAATCCATCTTTCCTGCATGATATACTACTGATTACTCCACCACCCTTTCACTTGCCAAAAGTGTACTTACGTTCACCAGCTGACAAAAGAATGCTGAGTTATCACTTAAGTAAGCTTCCTGCTAAACAACAGTTCTGTTTTAGCTATATTGCCAGGGTATATGTATTTCTTTTAACAAATTACACACTGTAATTTTATAAACCAGGAAGAAAAAAATCTGAAAAATGAAAGTGTTATCACTGATGATCAGTGTAAGGCTCAAATTTTATATGATTAAGACCAAAGTGAAAACAGGCAAGCCAAAATGGTTCAGACTACATGTCTGGGAAAAAAAAAGAAAATAACTAGGGAATAATTTTGAGATGCTAGTGAGGTATTATTGACAAGTCCTAAAGGGAAAGGGTAACAGGACAGCTTATAATTTTGTAGGTTCTCAGAAATGAAACCCTTCTATGGACTGATCTCACCATATTTAGAATTCATAACTATTCGCAGTATCTTGTATGCAGAAGAAGATCCTGTAGTAGCTCCAGCAATTAGGAAATCACTAATGAATGACATGGAATAACAGGTCATTTCATCCAGTTTCTGGAACAGCAGAAAGAGAAGCCTTTCTCTGGAGCAGAGGGTAGCAAGCAAAGAAGTAGATACTGTGAAGCTAGTTTCTTCTTTTAAAAATTTTTGTTAAGCAGTGAAATAAAAAAACCAGGATGGTATCTTGAAGCATAAAGTTAAAATAATATATTTGAGCATGTTTTCAAGACTAAACAGAAGCCATATGTGGAGAAGAAAACAGGACTGAAGATATGGCAAGGAAAGCTGCCCTGGGACACAGGAAGCAAGGTTACTTCCTCAGTTGGGGGAGGGTGGTAAAGTGGTACAACTTTAACTCTAGGCAACTGAGAAGTCAGCTTACCAAGGATAAAAGACTGAGATATAATTCTTGTTGTTGACAAGTTAGAAGAATGAGTTAAGTTTATGTTCAAAGTCTTCTAAGAGGTAACTGACCTGAGATAGCAGTTTAAGGAAGAGTATGTATTAAGGCAGGCAAGAGGACGATCAATCTACAAGTGAGACAGAATGCCCCTGGAATCAAGATGGAGGTCCCTCCCAACTTTTCCAGGGCACCCAACCTATCCTGGGGCTTCCCTGGTAGCTCAGTTGGTAAAGAATCCGCCTGCAATGCGGGAGGCCTGGGTTCGATCCCTGGGTTGGGAAGTTTCCCTGGAGAAAGAAATGGCTACAAAATTGTATTCTGGCCTGCAAAATTGCATGGATTGTATAGTCCACGGGATCACAAAGAGTCAGACATGACTAAGCGACTTTCACTAACCTATCCTGAGGCCTTTGCATAAGCTAAGAGTCAATGAGTACTGAAAAGGAAGAATTCAGTGGTAAGTTGCCCTGTAGCATTGCACAGGCCACTCCACTGATCTCCAGGACAGCATGATTATTACAGAACAAACAGCTTCAAAAGAAGAATACCTAAAGTATTCAGTGCATACCAGAACATATTAATTAGCCAAGGCATTGTGACTCAATTATCCACGGACAGACAGCAATTCTTCAGTTATTCTTACCTAATATCTGATAGTGTTCTTTCTCCTTTGTGAGCTGTTGGTTTACTGCCTGAAGCAACTGCTGTAACTGTGTTACAGTCTGATTTAGACTTACAGACATTGACTCCTTCTCAGAAGACTCCTAAGAAAAAGATTAAAGAGATGAAAAACCCTAAGCATAAGGAAAAGGCATTTGCAACCAAAAACAGAAAATATTTTATGGTTGTTTTACACACAGATATAAAAAATCTGAAAGATGACATGAAAACTTACAATAAAAACCACACAGAGCGATACTATCTGTTACCTAGCAGTGCAAGTCAGTCTGTACCCAAAAGAAAGTTTAATGTTATAAATGTTGTCACAAGGCTACAAAGGGAAAAATAAAGGATCTATGAATATCAGACATAAATCCTTTTCTCCTTTCATAGAAAAATGTACAAAGAACCAAAGGAAAATACACTCACAACAACAGAAAAATAACAAACATATATTGAGCTCTTACTAAATTTGAGGCACTACTGGGTGACCCACTATTCTAAGTGTTTTAGATAGTAACTCACTTACTCCCTTCAACAAGCCTACAAAATAAGTACTATTAGCATTACCTTTTATACATGGAGCAACTAAAGCCCAGAGAGGCTAAAGAGTTTCCTGTCAGTCAGTCACACAGCTACTGAACAACAGAATCAGGATTCAAATGCAAGAAGCAGAGTCTACAGTCTTAAGTGGTATACCATAATACCCCCCACCTCAAACCTAAACATTAATGTAATGTCTCACCAAGCTAAAGTGAAAACAAACATTAACAAAAACACAGAATTTCAAATAAGATACCTCAAAGAAAAGATGACCTTGAGTTAAGAATGTAACATAACTGATGGAAGCACATTACAAAGGCATTTTTTCAGTCAGAGGTGGATCTTATACATTTTTCATTCTTCACATAATTTATAAGGTAATTAGCCCAGAGATTTGGAGCTAAAGAAAAGGCATACCATTTCTTGCAAAACATCACTATTCTCAATAACAGTAATGTCTTCAGCAGCTTTTACTATTTTTGACTGGATAAGATCCAGTGACTGTTGAGCCTGTAAGGAAAGCAATATAGAGCCTATCAGTACTACAATTGATAGATAACTCTATATATATATGAAAAAATGAGTGATTTCCTTACATATTTTGTATAAAACTAAAGCTCTTCTCACAATACAACATAAAGTCAATCTGTTCAAGATTTTGTCCAAAATCAAATAGCTATCTCCCCTACCAGATTATAAAAACACATGCTCACCATTTTTAAAAGTTCAAACAATGAAGAAAATGTATAAAGAAATTAAAAGCAGAAATAACTTCAGTGGTATTTAGGTTAGATCAAGATCACATTAGTGATATTAGTCTGGATCAGAGGCTGGCCAAATCTAGCCACACTCTGTACAGTTCACAAGCTACAAATGGTTTCTACATTTTTAAAAAGTCATGTTAGACAAACAAAGAGTATGTGAAAGAAACTATAGATGGCCAGTAAATCCTAAAACTTTGAGTTTGTTGATTCCTGGTGTGAATCCATCATCAGTGCATATACCTCCTAATGGAAGATTGGTGGAAAATGTTCTTTAAGTGGGCTTTTAACATAACACATTACTTCATGAAAATTTTTATCTTTTTACATGTCAATAAATATTTACATGCATTTCCAATCACGAGTTACACAATATTTCTATTGTATAGATATGGGGCAGTTCACTATCAACTACTGTTGCTATTTTATGCCAAATAACACGGCATATCTATATCTTTGAGCACCTGTTTAATATCTTTAAAGCATCTTCTGAGAAAATAAATTATTAGGCTAAAGCAGCATGTTTTATTAGTTTGTCCAGTGTCAAACACTAAAATCAAATATCAAAGTAAATTAGATTGCTCAGTCTTGACAATGTATTATATATGTCTAAGTCAGAGGTCCAAAACTTTTTAAGTTCACATTTTCTCTACTGGCAACAACATCAAAGAAATCTGAGCCAACTCTAGAGTCCTAAACTTTTGAATAATAATTATAAGCTATAATCATATAGAACCAACAGAAATATTTCCTTCAATCTTTCAGAAAGTGACATATTTGTTTTGCTGACTATATCTCCTATAAACACAATCATAGCTCAAAAGCAGCTCTGATAAAAGCATAAACAAATTACACTATTAAAAATCTCAACAGAATTACAAATAACTTGTCAAACTAACGCAAAGAATAAAAAACATAACCCTAAAGATCACCCATCTATGTGAGATTAAGAGAAACATACTTCTACAAAGAAATAAAGGAATGAATTTCTGAAACAGCAGAGGTCTACACTTCTTTTAGATACATGAGGTGAGATGAGGTGAGATGAAAGTCACTCATGTCCGACTCTTTGCGACCCCATGGACTGTAGACTGCTAGGCTCCTCTGCCTATGGAATTCTCCAGGCAAGAATACTGGAGTGGGTAGCCATTCCCTTCTCCAGGAGATCTTCCCAGGATTCAAACCCAGGTCTTCTGCATTGCAGGTGGATTCTTTACTATTTGAACCACCAAGGAAGCATGAAGATCAAAAGAAATATACTTTGTAAATGACTATACAAGCAAATCCCAATAAAAAATATATAGATGCAACCAAATTTTTTAAGAGTAGTATCAGTTGAATTCAAAATGTAATCTGTACTTTACAAAGCAATTAATTATATAAATATGATGAAAAGAAGCGAATTAAGAAAAATGGAAAAACAAGCCAAAAAGTCTAGTTCCAAATATGTAACTATGTAGCAAACAGCTTAAATTTAAGAACAAATTAATGGAATGATGCAAAAGAATAAATCCAGAGTTAGCAGTATGTCAGCTTAAGACTCAACATACAATACATTATGATGATACGGCATCTTCAGGACAAGCAGTGTCTTACCTTATGCAAGTCACCAGCTACCTTCTGTCTTTCACTTTGTTCAGCTCTAAGTTTTGCGTGTGTTTCATTTAACTGTTTCTTTAACTGTAAAAATAAAGGAACACCACAATTAAGTTAATTCACATCCTTCTTTGATTATGCTGAGACCCCTAGGACTGAAGAATGAATGAGAAAGAATGAGATCACTAATAGTTATTATGCACAGTGGATTAGCCAATATGCTGCACCAGATGTATAGAAAAGCTGAAAGCAGTGGAGGTTCCAATCTGTAAAGCTAAACTTAAGAAAAGCTACAGAAACAAACTAGAGTTTAGAAAACTGCAAATATAAAAACAAAACCATCAAATTCCAGTAGAGTATTACTATTTTAAGTACCGTTGTTGTTCAGTCACGTAAGTCATGTTCAAGTCTTTGGGACACCATGGACTGCAGCACACCAGGCTCTCCTGTCCTTCACTATCTCCCAGAGCTTGCTCAAACTCATGTCCATTGAGTGAGTAATGCCATCCAACCATTTCATTCTCTGTCAGCCCGTTCTTCTGCCCTCCATCTTTCCCAGCATCAGGGTCTTTTCCAATAAGTCCGCTCTTCAAATCAAGTGGCCAAAGTACTGGAGCTTCAGTTTCAAAATCAGTCCTTCCAGTGAATATTTAGGACTGATTTCCTTTAGAATTGACTGGTTTGCTCTCCTTGCAGTCCAAGGGACTCTCAAGAGTCTTCTCCAACACCACAATTCAAAAGCATCAATTCTTCGGCGCTCAGCCTTATGGTTCAACTCTCACATCTATATATGACTACTGGAAAAACCACAGCTTTGACTATCCGGACCTTTGATGGAAAAGTGATGTCTTTGCTTTTTAATACACTATCTAGGTTTGCCACAGCTATTTGAAGTATTACTATTCACTATTCATAAAGCATATCCATTCACATTTATTCCAAATTAAAAGGCAAAGCTTACTAATTTTAAATGTTCAAAGGTTTTCTTAACCTATATAGTTAAGAATTATGTAATATTTTTAAAAACACTGAACAGAAAATGAAATCTTCAAAAATTTAAATGTTGTTCATCCTTTAAGATGTCACTAGAGAGATGAGTGCAAGACCACAATGACTTAAATATACCCACAAGAAACATCTTAACGTATATATCTCAACCAACTTGTTGAAACAGTTATAAAGCTGTATTAAACTCCAGCGTCAATACATACTGCCTCTTCTCTCGGTAACTATTCTGAATAATTATGAAGGAAGGAAATGGACTCACTGACAAAAAATAACTTTTTTAATTAAACTCATTTTGCAAACTCTATTCCAAATGCTTCAGTTTTGGCTCCTTTATTTAACTCTGACTTCATACATCAGAGAGGTTATTCCTTTGGCCCAGGAACATACAATGTATAAGCAAAAACAAAATTACTTTAATATATCTTAAAACGTGGAACAGTTACCCTGAGCAAAAAACAAAGATTAAAATGAAGACTGCAAACTCAAGGCAAAAAAAAATTTAAATACCGTTCAAAATGACCTTTTGACAGAAGGGTCAAAATATACACAGAGAGCATCAGGCTAAATGGAGACTCAACATAATCCTTGGGTTTGAAGCTACTATTGGAGTCAGCCACCAAGCACTGAAGTTAAACGTAAAATCTCCAACAACTGTAGTTAGAAATGGATTTTTTAAAACCACATTATAGGATAAGCATATCCCTTAAAGCTGTAGCATACCACAGTACCAATCTGTGCAATATATAGCAAATATACCTAAAATTAATCTTACATTGCAGTGGAAATGATTCAATTCAGGTAAAATGAAGGTAAGTTTTATTTTAAAACTAGAAAGGGGTGTGTGTATGGACGGGGTCAGGATGGGGACTTGATGTGTACATTTCATAGACAGCCCTACTCTGAAAATTGATTCCCATGTATCACTGCTGTAACACTGCTTAGCATGAATGAGTTAAGAAATTTTCTTTGGTATACAGAAATACTAAAAAGAAAATTCCAAACGTGGCAGCACCAACTTATAGTAAGGAGACAATTAGCTTATTGCGATTGTACTAGAGTTCGTTCAGGTACTTTTTAAAAATCTAGTAACATTCTTAATTTTTAAAAGTCACAGACAGACATAATGACTATTGTTTGAAACATACAATAAGATAGTCATGTTTATGTAACAAATAAGCCTGTCAATTAGTGTAAATTTCCAGAAAACTTAATGGGAATACACTGTACTCTATGTCTTTATACAACATTTAGCTAACTCTGAGACTGTAGTTTTAAAATTATTATGCTCTGAATGATACGATGATGATAAAGAATTCCATAAGCTTTGCATTATATATAATGTATAGAAATGCCAGTTAAAATAAGAAGCTAGATTGGATTACTGCCCTTGAAAGAAGAGTATGTATCTTCCACCTTCAATAATCTCCCTCCATGTTAGAAAACAGGAGGGCCAGTTAACTATGGTAACTCTAAGAAGAGAAACTTTACAACGCAGCCAGTCTTTACCTTGTTTAATTTCTTTATTCACTGAAAATAATGCTGTTGAAGAAATTTGGTTTTATAAAACACAGAAAACTTTTTTGTAAAAGAGTTGCAAGCCAAACATGCCATTGTTAGGAGCTAAGAAAAGAAGGATCATCTTAGGAATCAAGAAAAAGACAGACCATCTTGAATCATCAGAATATGAAGATTATCTTAAACTTTAAAAATGCCAAGCTAAGGGTGTTAGCAAGGAGAAAGGTTTGGATGGCTTCTCCACATGTCAACACAAGTGTTTTGAGAGCCTACTTGATACACAGTGGAGAACAAGCTTCTTACCAAATTTAGCTCTTCATTCTGTCTTACTGCTTCAGAATATGAATCATCAAGTTTTTTCTGCAATTCAGTCAACAGATCTTTCAGCTGCAATGAAGTTTAGAGTTTAAGATTGATCTCCTTATGATATTCCATGTTTGTATGCTACTTGGAAGCTCTGCCACAAACAACTTACACTGAAATATTTTATCATTCTGTTATAAATTTAACTTCACCTGAGAAGCAAGGTTGAAAAAATTCTATTGTAAGTACCTCTCTGACTTCTGTAACATAGGTAGATCGTTCCATTTCTGCCTTCTCTAGTTCCATTTCCAAATGCTCTCGTTCTCTTCTCAGCTAGCAATGCAACAAAGAAGGAAAAGTTAAGAAACATATTTAAGATGCTTCCCTACAATGAAAAGTTGTAACACTTACTGAATACAAAACTATACCATCTCAACAAAGGTACAACAACCACATCATTAGATAAAAGAAATCTTAAAACACAGCCTGTAAGAGAACCCTTAATGCTAAAAATGAGGCCATAGGTTACAAATCAAACAATGAGATAACATACATTTTCAGTATCTTTATTTTCTCTTCTTAACCGATCTAGCTCTTGGTCCAAAGATGTGAATGACAACTGCATCTGAAATGTGAAATAATTATATGACCAAGTCAAACCACCAACAATACAAAGGCTTTTCTATCTTGTAGAATTTTAATCAATTAGATACTTCAGTGGAGTTTTTTTTTTTGGCTTTTTGGAGGAGAAAGACTGGCTTTATTTCTTTGCTGGGCAAAGGGAGAAAACAGTAGGATACTCCCTCAAAAACCATGTCCCCAGAGGTTTTTGTTTTTTTTTTAATGTATCTCATTTAAAGCTATAACTGAATTTTAAAAGCCCTTAAAAATGAGAGTGTCACATCTAACTTGATTTAAACTGTGGTCAAAACCTACCTCATTTGCATGACATTATATGAGGTCTAGCTAAGGTGCTTCATTTTTTAACAATTAACTGATAATCTGCTTCATCAATCCCCAAATGCATTATTACAGAATACCATCAACAGTCCTAGATTCTGCACAGGTTGGCCCAGGAAAACAAGTGAGCAAGAGACGGCACTCTTTACCACACCCAAGTACTACTATCCACTTCATATGAGCATTCAAGATACCAGATTTGGGCATCTTTGAAGATTCTGAAACCACTTCCCTGATGAATATGGAGGGAAAACTATAAATAGAAGAAAAACTAAGACTACATTAACAACATTCAGGTCCCATGAACAGAAGAAGGACTTACTTTTTCTTGAATACTATATCATGAGTCAAAAATCAGTGTTTTAAAACATTGTGAACAGCAAATTATTTGCCTTATGTTATCGCATTGTGGTTCTTTAACACCACTTTACATTCTGTATCATTGGGGAGGGGGGCCTCTTTAAAACATTGTTTTTAAAACACTGTCATTGTGGGGGGTGCTCTTTAAAACTCTGTTGGCCCCACAGAGTTTCACCCTCAGTAAGCTATGGGTGGGGCCTAAAAGCATTTCTAACAAGTTCCCATGTGATACTGATGCTGCTGATCCAGAACCCCCACATTGAGAATGGCCAGTCTGTTTGGATTTTGTTTTCTTTCAATAGTTCACACAACTCTTACTTATTTTTTTCCCTAAGCTTTCTTTAAATACCTGTTTAATAGTCTTCTGTGATTCATCAACCTTAACTTTCCATTTATTCTCTTCTTGCTCCACACTTCTCTGTAGCTTCTGTAAAATTCCTTCCTATGAACAAATATAGTTGTTCTGAAAAATTCATGTTCTAATACCAAGATAAAATACTTAAGCCACTAAGTAATAAGTTAATAATTATTTTTAAATGTAGATTAAAAATCATTTCCTACTGTTTCTGCAAGGACAGATTTGTATTTTTCACACTCTAGTTGTAACAATGTGTGCATTTCATCAGCTTCTTTCAACTTGTGCTCCAAATCCTGCAAAGAATGATATAAATAAAAATTCTCTAGTTTTACCAGAAAGTTTTGTGCTTCAAATTTGTTTCTGTACTTATTGATATATTAAGATAAATGGCTTCTGTTTTATCATTAATCACTACATTTCAACCTTCTCAAGTAGCAGTGAAATTCAATGACACTGTTAAGTCATTTGATTTTCCTAATAAAACTCCCAGTCTGGACTTCCCTGGCAGTCCAGTGGTTAAGACTCCATGCTTCCAATGCAGGGGACACAGGTTCGAACCCTGGTCAGGGAACTAAGATCTCACATGCCAGGAAAGAAAGTTTAGTCACTCAGTTGTGTCTGACTCTTTGCGACCCTATGGACTGAAGCCTGCCAGGCTCCTCTGTCCATGGGATTCTCCAGGCAAGAATACTAGAGTGGGTTCCCATTCCCTTCTCCAGTGGATCTTCCCAACCTAGGGACTGAACCCAGGTCTCCTGCATTGCAGGCAGATTCTTTACTTTTCTGAGCCACCAGAGAAGTCAGGAGGAGTGGCCAAAAGATAAAACTCCTAGAGTACGTTTAATACAAAATATAATCATACAATTTTATATAAATAGGTTTGTCACTATTTAGTGAGACAGTAAAATCAAAGGAGAGCCTCATATGAAATAAAGTCACAATGCCACTTGTGATGCAAAAAAAGTGAATATCCCAAATTTTAGCAGTCAAGCATAAAAATGCATCTAGGCTCTGAACACTCCTGAATAGTGTTATTTGAAGATATGTTAGTAAACCAGTCAGGTTCTACCTATTAACTGAACCCAAACTAAAAAGAGAATCAGAGATAAATACTCAGTTTTATAAATGACTAAGAGAACAGAGCTAAGGAAATGACAAACACCAGCTTTGTACACATATCAAACATGAGGAAGACAATAGCATTTGCACCAAAATTTACACAAAATGAAATCACCTTCTTATACTTTCTGAAAAGATCACTATTCTACTCATAATGTAGGTATTATCTTTCCCAAACTTAAAGACAAATTCTGATTTATTCTTTTTTTCTACATTTGTTTAAAATATACACACTTTACTTCTTGAACTAACCTTAACCTCCTCTGAACCTGAAGCTCCAGCCACACATTCTTTTGCCTTCTTTTCAAATCCATGCAACCATTCACTATAACTCTGTGGAGAAAAAAAGTCAAATAACTAATTTTAAAAAATACCTAAATGAAGTAAGTAAAAAAAAAGGTAAATAACCAAATTGGAAGATTATAAAAAGAAACCTACGTAGACAAACACCATCCCTGTGGAAATCTCAAAGAAGATTATAATTGTTAAGTAAGTCGTACATGACTTGGTCTTGAAAATAAACACTAAAAATATGTGTGTACTATACTACCATCAAAATCAAATCTAAATTTATTTACCCTGTATAAGGATATTTGCAAATAAATTCAGGCCATACAGGTAAGATTTGGGCTCAAACTAGCCTCTACCACTAACCAGTGCTGGGACTAATAGATTCAATCTTTAAGACAGAGAAAGCCTAGATTAAGTAATTTTTCAAACTTTGTTTTTTTTTAGGAGATAGTTCCACAGAGATACATTAGTCAGAAGATTTCAGATTCTATGAAGGTGTTCCAAGCATTATGAAAATACTTGAAAATTAATATGTATTATTAAACATTTAAAAAATCATAGTGAGAAATAAGAATACACAAACATTTATGTGTTTAAAATCAACAAAAATTCTATTTGTCCTGTAAGGTTAGCTGAGGCAAACACAAGCATTCTTATAGTTTTAGTCATTATTCCAAACTTAAAAATAAATTATTCTAGATTTCTGATGCTTCTTGTCTGAATTTTAAACTCTGATGAAGAGTGTTTGGTAGATATTTTAAAGCAAATTTCCTCTTAGGTCTTTTATGTCTTTGAAAGTGAAAGTCGCTCAGTCATGTCTGACTCTTCACCACCCCATGTGCTATACAGTCCATGGAATTCTCCAGGCCAGAATACTGGAGTGAATAGCCTTTCCCTTCTCCAGGGGATCTTCCCAATCCAGGGAGTGAACCCAGGTCTCCAGTATTGCAGGCAGATTCTTTACCAGCTGAGCCACAAGGGAAGCCCAAATACCGGAATGGGTAGCCTATCCCTTCTCCAGCGGATCTTCCCTACCCAGGAACCAAATCGGAGTCTCCTGCATTGCAGGCAGATTCTTTACCAACTGAGCTATCAGGGAAGCCCACTGATACGTCTTTGGTTTACTTTAATTCAAGATTAAACACACACACACACACACATGAAATTTCTATTAACTGCTCTAATTAAAAGCTTTACTTATGTGGCTGAATCAGGATTCTCTATATTTCATCAAATAAAAAAACCAAAAAAATTGGATGCTGAGATCACCCTGTAGTGTAATATCCCATAGTACATATTAATCATAAAAGCCTCTCCATTTAAAAAAAATTACATTCCCCTGTGGCTCAGTGGTAAGGAATCCTCCTGTAATGTAAGAGATGAAGGAGACATGGGTTCAAACCCTGAGATGGAGGAGGAACTGGCAAACCACTCCAGGATTCTTGCCTGAAATATTCCAGACAGAGGAACCTGATGGGCTACAGTCTATGCGGTCTCAAAGAGTCAGACATGACTGAGCACAATCATAAATTTGATTGATGATGAAAACATACTATTAAAATCCTACTTAGCTTTAAATACTAGGATTCCATATAAATTAAATTCAGTTTTGAAAAATTGTTTAGATGCTTAGAGTACATAAACTTCCTTTCAATCTTGGTCATATAGTTTAGATCTCTTCTCTGCTGATTTTCTTAGCAAAAAAGCAATACAAAACAGTTTATAAAAATTACTTCATGTATAAAAGCCCTTTTATATCTACTGACTCTATTAATTTATATTAAATTTAATTATTATTGCATTATCTTAAGGTAAACAGCAAACACCTTCTTCCAACAACACAAGAGAAGACTCTACACATGGACATCACCAGATGGTCAACATTAAAATCAGACTGATTATATCATTTGCAGCCAAAGATGGAGAAGCTCTATACAGTCAGGAAAAACAAGACCGGGAGTTGACTGTGGCTCAGATCATGAACTCCTTATTGCCAAATTCAGACTGAAATTGAAGAAAGTAGGGAAAACCACTAGACCATTCAGGTATGACCTAAATCAAGTCCCTTATGACTATACAGTGAAAGTGAGAAATAGATTTAAGGCCTAGATCTGATAGACAGAGTGCCTGATGAACTATGGACAGAGGTTTGTGACATTGTACAGGAGACAGGGAGCAAGACCATCCCCAAGAAAAAGAAATGCCAAAAAACAAAATGGCTGTCTGAGGAGGTCTTACAAATAGCTGTGAAAAGAAGAGAGGCGAAAGCCAAGGAGAAAAGGAAAGATATACCCATTTGAATGCAGAGTTCCAAAGAATAGCAAGGAGAGGTAAGAAAGCCTTCCCCAGCGAACAATGCAAAGAAATAGAGGAAAACAATAGAATGGGAAAGACTAGAGATCTCTTCAAGAAAATTAGAGACACCAAGGGAACATTCCATGCAAAGATGGGCTCAATAATGGACAGAAATGGTATGGACCTAACAGAAGCAAAAGATATTAAGAAGAGGTGGCAAGAATACACAGAAGAACTGGACAAAAAAGATCTTCAGGACCCAGATAATAATGAAGGTGTGATCACTCACACTCACCTAGAGCTGGACATCCTGGAATGTGAAGTCACGTGGGCCTTAGGAAGCATCACTACGAACAAAGCTAGTGGAGGTGATGGAATTCCAGTTGAGCTATTTCAAATCCTCAAAGATGATGCTGTGAAAAGTGCTGCACTCAATATGTCAGCAAATTTGGAAAACTCAGCAGTGGCCACAGGACTGGAAAAGGTCAGTTTTCATTCCAATCCCTAAGAAAGGTAATGCCAAAGAATGCACAATTGCACTCATCTCACACGCTAGTCAAGTAATGCTCAAAATTCTCCAAGCCAGGCTTCAGCAATACGTGAACCGTGAACTTCCAGATGTTCAAGCTGGTTTTAGAAAAGGCAGAGGAACCAGAGATCAAATTGCCAACATCTGCTGGATCATCCAAAAAGCAAGAGAGTTCCAAACATCTATCTCTGCTTTATTGACTATGCCAAAGCCTTTGACTGTGTGGATCACAACAAACTGTGGAAAATTCTGAAAGAGATGGGAATACTAGACCACCTGACCTGCCTCTTGAGGAACCTGTATGCAGGTCAGGAAGCAACAGTTAGAACTGGACATGGAACAACAGACTGGTTCCAAATAGGAAAAGGAGTACATCAAGGCTGTATATTGTCACCCTGCTTATTTAACTTATATGCAGAGTACATCATGAGAAACGCTTGGCTGGATGAAGCAAGCACAATCTGGAATCAAGACTGCCGGGAGAAATATCAATAACCTCAGATATGCAGATGACGCCATCCTTATGGAAGAAAGTGAAGAAGAACTAAAGAGCCTCTTGATGAAAGTGAAAGAGGAGAGTGAAAAAGTTGGCTTAAAGCTCAACATTCAGAAAACTAAGATCATGGCATCCGGTCCCATCACTTCATGGGAAATAGATGGGGAAACAGTGGAAACAGTGGCTGACTTTATTTTTCTGGGCTCCAAAATCACTGTGGATGGTGATTGTAAGCCAGAAAGAAAAACACCTATACAGTATACTAATGCATATATATGGAATTTGAAAGATGGTAACGATAACCCTATATGCGAGACAGAATAAGAGACACAGATGCATGGAACAGTCTTATGGACTCTGAGGGAGAAGGTGAGGGTGGGATGTTCTGGGACAATAGCATTGAAACATGTATATTATCATATGTGAAACAGAACACCATTCCATGTTTGATGCATGAGACAAATGCTCAGGGCTGGGGCAATGGGATGACCCAGAGGGATGGGATGGGGAGGCAGGTGGGAGGGGGGTTCAGGATGGGGAACACATGTAAACTCATGGTTGATTGATGTTAATGTATGGCAAAAACTACTACAATATTGTAAAGTAATTAGCCCCCAACTAAAATAAATAAATTTATTAAAAAAAAAAAAAGACGCTTGCTCCTTGGAAGGAAAGTTATGACCAACCTAGACAGCATATTTAAAAGCAGAGACATTACTTTACCAACAAGGTCCACTTAGTCAAGGCTATGGTTTTTCCAGTGGTCATGTATGGATGTAAGAGTTGGACTATAAGGAAAGCTGAGTGCCGAAGAATTGACGCTGTTGAACTGTGGTGTTGGAGAAGACTCTTGAGAGTCCCTTGGACTGCAAGGAGATCCAACCAGTCCATCCTAAAGGAGATCGGTCCTGGGTGTTCATTGGAAGGACTTATGTTGAAGCTGAAACTCCAATACTTTGGCCACCTGATGCAAAGAGCTGACTCATTTGAAAAGACCCTGATGCTGGGAAAGATTGAGGGCAGGAGGAGAAGGGGACGACAGAGGATGAGACGGTGGATGCCATCACTGACACAATGGACATGGGTTTGGGTGGACTCTGGGAGTTGGTGATGGACAGGGAGACCTGTCGTGCTGCGGTTCATGGGGTCGCAAAGAGTAGGACACTACTGAGTGACAGAACTGAACTGAAAGTAAATAGTCTATTACCCATCATATCTCTAAAAACTTAAAATACTAGACTCTAAGTAGCACACAGAAAACTTAATATATTTCTTAAATATAGACTACATGCAGAAGTATTCAACTTTTAACAAGTGGATGAATAGAAGCCATATATAATCATCCATGTCTTACAGTGATTCGTAAATATTTATAGTGTAATAAAGGTTTGGTGGTTGTAGGTGGGTAATATAGCTGTTAAGAAATAATTCGTTACATTAAAAGAATTTTTATTTCTGGTGATCTTATAAAGTCTTTGAAGTAGAGAAATACAAATCATGAACTCTTCTGGCTCATAAAATACTATCAAACAAATCTCCCAATTTCATTATTCCATTAATAAAATATAAAGTAGGAATACAGAAATAAAAATGACTTATGGCTACAAAGTAAAAAGATATGAAATATAGGAAGAACAACTCCTCCTATGTTTATTGTAAAAACATCACTAGAACTGACAATTTATCCATATTGCCCAGAACAAGGTATTTCATCAATTCAACCAATTATCTATTAAGTGATCAAAGCTGAATATATCCTCAACAGTTACAGTGAAAACAGAGCATTTTTGCTTCTTCTGTAAGTCAGACACAGAATACACATAGATAAAACCTAAGGGAGCAAGCAGCTAAACTCAGACTGCACAGAGAACAGGCCACTAAGTTCACTTACATCACACCTGGCACCCAAAGCCCTTTCCTTGGAGAAATATCCTGATTTAAAATTTGGGGCAGGACATCCATATGATAAATTCAGGAACATCTTATCACACTACTAAGCAAAGAAGTTACCAAAGATCTGCAGTGCTGTGTCAAAAAGATTCGGCAGCCAGACTAAATAAGCTCCAATTGGCCAAAGAAGCACAGGCAAACATTGCTGTTGATTAGTTGCTAAGTCGTGTCCATGTTCAACTTTTTGTGACCCCATGGTCAACAGACTCCTCTGTCAATGGAATTTTCCAGGCATAAATACTGGAGTGGGTTGCCGCTTCCTCTCCAGGGGATCTTCCCCAACCAGGGATCGAACCCACATCTCCTGCACTGGCAGGCAGATATTTTATCACTGAGCCTTATGGCCCTCCTAATGGAAGTACACAACACTGCTCATGAAGTAGTCTTGCCTCCACCCTGTCCCACCCCTGAAGTGCTGAGTCTGAATCTAATCAGGCCTCCACTGATTACCAATTTATGAGATACACAAAGGACAGAGGAACATACTGACATTACAGGGATGCGGTCAGCTAAATCCAGACTGGGAAAATGAACTTGAAACCACTACATTTGAAAAAAAAAAAAAGTGGGCGAGAAGGTACACTGACAAAAGGGAACTCGTGGAATAAAAAGATCTAAAAGACATCTTAAATCAATCACATGTTGACTTTATTTGAATCCTGACTAAAACAAACTACAATAGGTTGTTATTACTTCATTAAAATAGACTGTATCACAACTGAAAAAATCCAAGTATTGACTAGATGTATAAGAAATTCTTTTAAAATATAATACTAGTATTTTTTGAAGGAATCCTTATTGTTTAGAAATATTTACTGATGAAATGCTCTGATGTTTGACTTCCTCCAAAATAACGTAGGAAATACAGGGTTAGAGGTAAAACAAGACTGTCAGTATCAATGCATGTCTTATAGCTAATTGTTCAGGTGAGATACCAGGTACATCAGGCTCATTATGCTATTCTCTCTACTTTTGACTGTATGTATAATTTTCCATTAAAAGAAAAAAAGATCTATAGTATCATTTTAGAAAACTACATGCACACTCACTGGCTTTCTTTCTCTGCCTTCAGATATTCATTATATTCCCTGAATCAAGCAAACTTTTCTCTCCCATTTAAAACACATACAATCTCAAATAAAACAAGTTATTCCAAATCATCTTCAAGACTTTTGCTTAAAAAGTTAACAGATGACCAAAATCTTAAGTTTTGAAATAAAAAGAGCCTGGTTCTTAGTATTAAATACTTTTTAAAATAAAGTGTTCCTAAAATTAAGAAGGAATCATCTAAAATTAAGTTCTATTTTTAATAAAGCCCTTAAGAATACTACTGATTTATTAACCACTATTGGGTCTTCCCTGGTGGCTCAGACAGTAAAGAATCTGCCTACAATGCAGGAGACCAGGGTTTGATCCCTGAGTCGGGAAGATCCCCTGGAGACAGAAATGGCAACCCACTCCAATACCCTGGTCTGGAGAATTCCATGGACAGAGGAGCCTGGTGGGCTGCATTCCATGGGGTTGCAAAGAGTAGGACACAATTGAGTGACTAACACTTTCACTTTCAACCACTACTGACTTATGAAGAAATATTTCTTTCCCATTTTTGATGTTTATAACCCAAATAATGTCTTATAAATTTTATAGCTTACAATAAAGTATCAATTAAAACAACATAAATGATTTTGAACCAAGTTAACTGATTTTAACTACTCAAGACGTCCTAGGTTAAAAATGAGCAAGACTGATAAGCACACCATTAAAACCAAGTGCAGAGTGCAAATGCTACTTATTCACAGCTTCCTTAAATAGTGATAAAGATATCATGCTTTAAAAAATAATAAATTAATCTTACCAAATTAGAAGGGACAGACACCTTTGGAAATAATTTTTTGAGAACTTCTTTAGCTTCTAACTCAACAGCTTCCACATGTTGCTGTCTTTCCTAAAGCAGAGGAAGCACCAAGTCAAACTCAGAAGATTATAGAATTAAAAAATAAAAAAGCTACCATCTTTTAAGCTTAAAGGAAGAAAAGGCAATGGTATTTTTAAAATTCTTACTACTGACAAATGTTCAAATTTCCCACTCTGAAATATCAAAATGCTTACATAAGAAAAAAATCTGCAAAATCTCAAATGCATCCTAAGTAACAAATAATGTCTTATATTAATAAAGCTAAGGCAATATCTGACAATATGAACATTTTCCGTGCCATCAAGTGATACCCCTCCAGGAACAATTCAAAAACCAAACCAAAACAAGAAACACTTCCTACAGCTAAAACAAGCTACATGCAAAAAATATGCATCTGGGTGACAAAACTGAGGCTGGCAAGTCTCTTTCCAAAAAAAACATCACTGATGGACGATAATACCATGGGATTAAAATGGCAACTTTGATACTTCCCGTTTCAAGGTCATGTGAAGCTATTTATGCTAAACAAAGGGGGAAAAAGAACCACCAAAATTTGACAGGTGTACATATGAGAAAAGGAGTAAAGAGAAAGAGGAAAAATTGATGGTATACTACTTCACCAATGCCATACATCAAGAAAACTAATTCTGACACATATGCATGGACTCTGTCAGCTGTAAATTTAAAGATAAGTATTACAAATGCATGTCTAGATTTGGTGATTTCAAATCCAAGTTTAATGGGTATCAATTATTAATTCAAAGCCACAGTTTGTCAAAATTAGGATAATGATTTGATCACACAAAAGATAAATATCTAATACCCAAATTATCTCTACAAGATTAAAAAAAAGACATCTATAAAAATACACATCTAAACAAAGCCAAGAAAATCATCTCAAAACACTGGTGAAGTTCAACAGGTGACAAGAGGGCAAGCAAGCTAGCAACATATCAAGCCTATCTTTCCCCCATTATTTAAACTGATCTTTCAAATCTATTACAGATTTAAGATCTATTACAGATTTAAGATGCACACACTTCAATTTAAGAAAATCTAATAGTATAAAAAATCTAAAGTTACACAATAAGAACCTAGAGATTAATCATATTCTGTACATACAAAATGCTGTTACTTTACTCAGATTAGTGGCAGGATTTTAAAGATGGAATATTTAATAGAGCATTTTCAATAATTCAATGAGTTTTAATGGAATATTTTCAATAAAAATAAAGTCCACTATTTTTCAGAAGTATACCCACCTAACTGCATAAAGTAAGGTACAATCATTTAAGGAAAATGATTAACAGCTGATTCAGAAACAATCAAGACCTCATTCTTATCATCTGACCACAGAAGTGGTGGGCTTCCCTGATAGCTCAGTGGATCAAGAATCCATTTGCAATTGAAGAAACACAGGAGACAGGGGTTCGATCCTTGGCTCTGGAAGATGCCCTGGAGAAGGAAATGGCAACCCATTCTTGCCTGAAAAATCCCATGGACAGAGGAGTGGCAGGCTACCGTCCATGGGGTCACAAAGAGTCGGACATGACTGAGCAACGAAGCATAGAAGCAGTAGAGCAATCTCTAAAGAAAATCAGTTAGGAAGAGAAACTGTGGGACAGAAAATTTTTTGAAAATTCCCCAAGGGAAAAATAATCTAACTAAAGGAAATAGGTGTCTAATTTGTAACTAACAAGAACAAAGGCGTACTAACAAGTTAGGTAAAAAGTTTTCATTTGACATAGTAGTTTCGTTGTGCATAGCAATATCCATTCCACCTTTATATCTGGAAAAGATATCACTGAAGATGGCATCATTGTCATTATTTCCTTACTATTACAATTTCCTTACTATTTTTATCTAAGTGTAATATGTGTGAAATGTCTTTCATGCGAACCTGTCATTTACAGTGGCTCCTCAAGAACATTTACTCCTTATAGTCCAACTTGTAGTCTATAGGTTAATCAGTATCACTTTACATCTATGCCATCTCAGGACAGTCTAAATACACACATTAAAACAGAGAAAGAGTATAAAGTCTATGCTCTATAGATCATTAGCCATGCAAGAGGCCATCATGCACTTGGTGATGAGGCTTAAAACATAGATAAATTCTTATATTCATCACCAAACACATGGTGAAACCAATTCTAGTTTTCTTTTGGAATCATAACATGCAAGGATGCCTATGACAAGTGGTATATAACTTCTTGTAGGAATAGCATGATATTAAGAGTTTAGCACTTTGTAGATAATCAGCCTCATTAACAAACTAAAAGCTAAAAGGGAGCTCTTCACAGTGAAAACCAAAGTTATAGAAACAATCAGAAACTATACAGAACCCCTACTGCTGACAAAGCTGACTGCAGCCTCTGACAATGAAACAATAACATCCAAGCTGGCCTAGATTTTTCTATTCTCTGGCCTAGATTTCTCTGGTCCCAATATTTGCTAGCTTTCCCAAATCAAGGTTTTAGTGAAAATTAGGGCCTGATGAGTAAGTATATAACTAAACACAAACCCATTACACTAAAGGAAATATAACTACATATATTTGATTAAAATTTTTATTAAAATTCTACTCTGCTTTCTTTTTTAAAAAGTCCTTCAAATGTCATAAAGACCTACATTTAAAATTCAACGTATTACCTTAGCACACAAAATATTGATACTTCTAGAATGCTGAACTGAATAACATAATGAACCTTTACCCATAACAAAAATTAAACAATTCTGTTCCAAGTTTATTCTTGGTAGGAATTTTCAAAATTCTTGAAACTGCTCCATTTATTTCTCTCAATCTTTAAATTCAACTTCTCAATTATAATTGATTAGAAATCTTTAAATCCATGGAACAACTTGAACTCAGGGAGAATTCTTAATCATTTGTAACACAGAGGGGGATATATGTTTCAGGAGTACTTTATATACTCCAGTTAAGAGAATTATCCCTTATACTAATATTGCATACTAAACATATATGCATCATTACTGTCCAGCCACTTAAAAACCTAGTTTAATTTCATCTCTTCTAAGGGATCATGCCCAATAACACACCCAAAATTGATGCCCTCCCTGTACTTCTGAAGACTTTCATCATTTTCCACCTTGTTTAAGTCATCTTGGTATGCCTCAGAGAATCTAGGAGAATCCACTGGGTGTGTGTTTGTTAATTAGATTAGACTTTTTTGGCTCAGAGTTTTCACCAAGTTCTTTTAACCAACCCAAGAGGTACACTCTGACAAGAGCGTACATGGGTAGCATAGGCCTCCTGAGACTCTTAAGCTTAAAGCAGTAATCATCAAAGCTCAAAAAATCAGGTAATCACAACAAAACAGCATGCCCAAAATTAAAGCTTCAAGGAGTAAATGAAAAAAGCAGAGATGACAGAGGTGATAAATATGGATGAGAAGGAGATTTTATATTTAAATTGCAGTAAAATTAAATGCTTTAGTCGGATTTTAAGACAAGCTGCAGATTTTCTCTGTTCAGTGGATTGTTTCTAGGAGTTAGCATTACAACCTTGGAAGTCTTGTTCACTTTGTCCTGCAGCAATTTTTCAGTTGATGCCAATGCTTCCATTGCTTCCCAGTTTTTCTCCCGAAGGTCCTAATCATTTTTAGAAAGAATGATTTCAGTTTATCCATTATTGAAATATTTTTGCTTTTTGCTTCATCAGTATTTTGCACTGCATTTAAATGCTGGTTACTGCAAAATTATTTCAATGGGAAAATATGTATATTAGCAAAAAAATAAAAAGCAATGTTTAGAAGTCTGAATGAGAAAATAAAGATGCCCACTTCCCAAGTTTTAGTATACACACCAAATAGGCCAGCTTTAAAGTAATTACTATGCACACAAGACAAAGAAGAAAGCAGTCAAAAGTAAGCACAGAAACCAAGATTACAAATATCATTTCAAGTACATCGAATATCAAAGGATTAAGGACAGAACAAATACACAAGTATTAAAAAAGGCTTTAAATATGATTTTTAAACAGGACCCAATATCATTCATGGGACTTTCCACTGCAGCATAACAATTTTTCCCCTAAATATGTTTTATTGATTCAACACATTTCAAGTCTACCTAGGAATGACATAGGAATTCACTGTATTTCTCTATCTTTCTTGGCATGGTCGAATGTGCATACCAAAAAACAACCTGACAGGAACTGCACTAGCTACTTGATCAAGGCAAACAGGGAGGCTAGAAAACTATAAAACCCATTCTTTTGTAAGAGAAAGAAGCTGAGCTCTCAAAGATCTATTTTAACAGCATTTCATTAGCAAATATTAATAAGGACAATCTGCTATATTTCAGTCTTTCTTCAGATTTAGAAATCTAGAAAGATTAAAAGCAAAAAGCCAATAACCACTATGTATTGAACGCTTACTTGTGTGTCCAACACTGTACCTGGCACTTCACATAAATTTTCATTAACCCTCATAACAACCCGAAGAGGTACGTATTCCCATTTTATAGATGGCAAAACCACAGCTCAGGTAAGTTAATAAACGTGACCACGTGTAAAAAAAAGCAAATGAGGAGGCAGAACTAGAACAGACTGACGTCACAATCTGCTGTCCTCCAGTGTCCTGGCTCTTTTCACACACTGCAATGCCTCCAGCACTGCTGCTGCTGCTGCATTAAACCGGCATTACTATGCCTTATCTTACAATTCCAATCATAAAACACAGCTAAGATGTTAACAGTAATACTGGCAAATTCATCTCAGGTTTTCTGGCCAAGCAATGCTATTAGTAATGTTACAAACACACAAAGGGCAATTCACGTACCTAATTTTGACAAACTCAGGGGAGCAGAAACATGTCAACTTGTTAAATTAACAAATTAATGCAAACTTTGAAAAATCAAATTTCATTAGAAAATACCAGCTTAGATTTCAATAACATTTCTAACTTTGCTCAAGTCTTAACAACAAAACTTTTTGTGTGCAAAAATTCTTCATCTAGCAAGAATGCTTGTGCTCTACTTAAAGGTGCCATCTTCTGATCAAAGAGACTTTAAGAAACTTATCTAAATTTACTATTTGTCAATATTTCTCAGGGCACTATCCCATCCATTCTAACCCAAATGTATTCAGGTTGTGAGGCCTCTAACATGCTTAATCACCAAAATTTGAAAACACCTCTCAGTTTAAAAAGGGAAGTGCCAGAGACTTCAAAAGACATATAATTATTGAAAATACTAAGTCTGAATTCTGGCATTACTTTTCTAGTTTACAAAAAGGCTAGCCCCGTCAAAAAAAGAAAAATCTTTAAGATAATGAGCTGAAATAATAATTTTCCAGTAAAAGTTCAACAGAAAGTAAACTATAGTTTTTTTTTAAGCTGAAGCTATAATAATTCTAACTTGAATATTTAAATATTCAAATGTGTACAAAATGGACTTTTCACTTATTTATTAAAAAAAAACCCACTCTCTAATAAAGTGATTTCCCCAATAATCTCAAAAAACCTACACACAAAACAATATTTTCCAACAAAGATTAAGAAATTTAAAGTAAAAGTAGATTAAAAAAATTCTAATCCATGGATTTCAGTGAAATAATAATAATAAGCTTTATTCTGATCAAGGCTTGCTTACATTATTTTTCTTCCTCTGGTGTTCAACAGCATCCTTCAAAGAACCTAACTCATTCTCGAGATCAGTTATTTCCTTCTCTCTTTCTGAAATCCTAAACGAGAAAATGGATTTATATAACAGTATTTTAGGTAAAGTGAACACAGTTACTATAAAACAAAAACAGCAAGTAGGTGATGCTTTGAAAACGCAGTAAAACCTAGGCAAACTCTTTAAGCTTAACTACAGTTAGCACAGAAAATCTATTTTCAGAATGACTTCTTATTTTCAGAAATAAAAACTTCACAGTATGATATGTTGACATTTATGCTAAAAAGAAATCATCCCCTAAGAAACAGTTCATGAATACATGAACTGCTATAGCTGTAGTTACTTCTACTTTTAACTAGGGCAGTGAAGTAGCTATTTTCACAAGAGTAAAAAGTGATGCACCACTCCCTTAAATTTTTTTTTTCAGAAAGTAATGAAATCAATTATGACTTTCAGTGGCTAACCCACAATAAAAGCATGACATTAACGTAAGGTAGGTGTTCTCTTTTCACTTTTAAAACAGTCTTAGGATTCATGTTATTTTGGTTCTGTCAAATGACTTAGTTACTTCCCAGAAACGCAGTAAGAAATGGCAAAGATTTATACTTTGATTCTGTTATAGCTGACAAGTAGCTAGGGTAGAAAACTGAATTACAAATACCTCTTCCCTAAGAATAAGGCTCTATATAAGGGGTTCACAAACTAGAGTTCTGGGAAAGACCCACAGTCTGGTTTTGTATGGACCTCAAGCCAAGAGCCGATTTTATGTTTCTAAAGAATTGTGGGGAATAAAGGAAAAAAAAGAGTATGAAACTATGTAGCCCACAAAGCCTAAAATAGTCACTATCAGGCCATTTATTAAAAAAAAGTTTGCCTGTTGGCCCTTGCTCTACATAGTCAAATTCAAGATCCAATTTAACAGTAAATAATTCTAAACTAGTAACTTTGTAAACCACCAACTTTATAAACAAGATGGAAGAACATATAGATATATTACTGAATACACTTAATGTGGCTGACATTTAACATGTTGAAGCATACCAACTTATCTGAAATGACCTTAAATACAGCCTCTTAGAGAAAAATACAAACCCACAATAAAAATGTTTCAGTTAAAAAAAAAAAAAAAAAAAAACTCCTTAAAAGAGAGCAACCATAAAGATTACAAGATTTGCTTTTTTAATGCAGAAGCTAAACCAAAATTTGCATGGTTCAATTCCATAATGATATCAATAGAATAAGTGAGATAATTTAAGGTAAATTAGTAAAGGCTTCAAAGTACAGCCACATGTGATTAGATATTTTCTGAATGCCTGAAAAACCAGTATCACGCTCAACAAAATGTTCAAAGAAATCCAAATATTTAATACCATAAAAGGTACATTAGCTCAGCCAAAGGCATAGCTAAGCTCTTTGATCTACTATCCAAGAAATCCAAATAGAACTATAAAAAGTAGGGGAGCATTTACAATTACATTAAATTGCTTATCTGAGAACTATTTAGTAACAAAAATTTACCACTTTTCAAATTGTGAATAAAAATTATTACTTACACTTTTAACAGTTCTTCATGAGTGGGAAAAGAAGATGCCTATTAAAAGAGTTCAATGTTACTTTAAAACAAAGCTTTCCAGAAGACTGCAAATAATTAAAACTCTTCTCAGACATAAATTATGACAATACCAAAGGTAAAACTATAGCATAATTGATATGCCATCAAAAAGTAATTTTAATAAAAACATGTACACATTTATAAAATGTGCTGAGTGTTAAATCAAACCTTCATTGTCACTATATTCTTAAAACTTTTCACTTAAATATATATCAGTTTCCTATCAGGTGCAAAGCACTGAGTTAATACCTTAAATTTTCATAATGCACAATTCATATTTGACTATGTTCAGTTTCCAAAAGTAAAAAAAAAAAAATTAATGAAGGTTAGGTAACTTGCATGTAAAAAATTTTACATAATATTTACATATTATGTACATAGTCCTTCATATACAGTATTTATTCTTGATGACTACAATCTCCCAAAATAAACTACTATAAACTTCTTGATGACAAAGACACTAATTCTTTTGTCCTTCAAAATAGTTTCCAGTTTATCCATATACATACATAAGCTAAATTAATTTAAAGATTATTTTGGTAACATTAATTAAAAAAACATATACATCATATTTTTACCAAGCAGAATCATACTTTGAAAAAGTATTTTGAATAGTGGTAAATTATTACTTATAATATTACATATTTCTTAGTTTCTCTCCAATTGTAGATGTTCTGAGAAAAGGGGAAGAAGTAAGGCATACAACACAGTTTTAAACTGACCTCTAAAGGATTTTAACTGACTTGCTAAGGAAAGCATTCTAAAGGATCTGAAAACACAGACACACAGATACAAAACAGAGCTGGAATATATATATAGCAATATTGTGGATACTTTACAAACTATAGATTATCATACCCTGGCTATGACATAGCAAACTGCTTTCTATTTTAGGAAATTTGATAAACAGTTATAAATAAATGAAACAATGAAACGGCAAAAGTCATGAGTCATAAAATTTTTGCCACATAAATAAAAGGCAAAGCATCTAACAGAACCTACCTGCTGGTAGTTTTGTTGCTTAAGCTCCTCAATTTGGGACTTAAACAATTTGTTTTCATCTTGTACTTCCTATTTAAACAAAAATTAAACATGAATACAGAGATTTTTATTTTCAATATAAACTTTAAAACATATCACACAAGCCAGGGAAATTCTAAAATAATAAAGATTTTCAAATGGTATAATAAGCCCTATATTAAAACACTTTATAAAATTAGAATAGGGCTTCCTAGGTGGCAAGAGTGGTAAAGAACCTGCCTGCCAATGCAGAAGACATATGAGAAGCGGGTTTGATCCCTGGGTGGAGAAGATCCCTTGGAGGCCCAAGGACATGGCAACCCACTCCAGTATTCTTGCCGGGAGAATCCCATGGAGAGAGGAGCCTGGCAGGCTACAGTCCATAGGATCATGAAGAGTCAGATGCTATTGAGGCAACCTAACACACACACAAGCATAAAATTGGAATAATTAAATTATTCTGTACTATCTGGGGATTGAGTATGTTTCAATGGAATAAATCCAGAAACAAACCCAAACACCTGTAAGAATTTACTATCAGTAGGGCAAATCCTACTGAAATTTTGGACTGGATACATCTTTGTGTGGGAGGCTGTCCTACATACTGCAGGATGTTTAGCAGTATCCATAGTCTCCACCCACTAGATGCAGTAGCACCACTCTACCAGCTGTGACAACCAAAAATGTCTCCAAATATTGGGGCGGGGGGAGAGAGGGGGAGGGGGGAGAACCACTGCAGTAAAGTAATAACAGATTACTTAAAAATGTAGCTTGTCTTTTCTTTTTTTAAGACTGAAATGCTAATCTCATAACTTAAATTACATGTGAATAAAACATCTAAGCAAAAATAAACAGTATTAGAAGAAAACATGTGAAAACATTCTTATGATCATAGAAGGAGAGATAAATTTCAAGACTTCAAACTCAAAAGATTACTTATATCTGAATACATAAAAGTTTTAAGCTTCTAAGGTGGGGGTGGGGGGGAATGGACAAAGGAAGTCAAAAGAAAAACTTCAATTGCCCCACATAAGACAGAAGGCTAATTTCTCTTATTATGTAAAAAGGATCTTACTAGTTTAAAAAAAAAAGTCAACCAAGAGGAGGAAATTAGGAAACTCATTTACAAATACTCATATACAAATGAAGAGTGCTTCACTTCTCTCACTCTTGTTTAATCACTAAGTCACTGGTAGCATCCATGTCCAACTCTCTTGCAACCCTATGGACTGTAGCCTACCAGGCTCCTCTGTCCATGGGATTTTCCAGGTAAGAATACTGGAGTGGGTTGCTATTTCCTTCTCCAGGGATTAAACCTACAGTCTCCTGCACTGGCAGGAAGATTTTTTACCAATGAGCCCACCTGGGGAGCCCTACTTCTCTCACTGGCAAATGCAAATTAAAATAATCTAACCATCTTTCAAGCGGAATATCAAATCTTTCATCTTCATCAGTATTGATGAGGATGAAAAGGAATGGCTCTCTGTTGGAGAATGTAATTTAGTTCTTGTAGTTCAGTTGTTTAATTGAGTGTAATTTAGTTGTTTAGTTGTAATTCAGTCTATCGGAGAGTGTAAATCAGTAAAAACACTTGGGAGGGCAATTTAGCATTATCTGACAAAACTTTAAATGAATCTACTTGGGAACAAAAGGAAATGTGTCAGAACCAACCCTTGGAGCAGAAAATGTGAACACAAGTGTGTGAGACAATGTTGTTGCTGTTCAGTCGCTCAGTCATGTCAGACTCTTTTCGACCCATGGACTACAGCACACCAGGCTTCCCTGTCCTTCACAACCTCCCCGAGTTTGTTCAAACTCATGTTCATTGAATTAGTGATGCCATTCAACCATTTCATCCTCTGTCATCCCCTTCTCCTGCCTTCAATCTTTCCCAGCATCAGGGTCTTTTCCAATGTGTTGGCTCTTCACATCAGGTGGCCTAAGTATTGGAGCTTCAGCATCAGTCCTTCAAATGGATATTCGGGACTGATTTCCTTTAGGATTGACTGGTTTGATCTCCTTGCAGTAAAAGGGACTCTCAAGAATCTTCTCTAGCACCACAGTTCAAAAGCATCACTTCTTCGGTGCTCAGCCTTTTTTCTGGTCCATCTCTCACATACATGTGTGAGACAATGCAAACATCTAAAATCTTCTACCACTTCAAAACAAAGTTCTATAAGGACTTTCAATACTAACTACATGAAGATGACATGATACTATTTTCTATTTTAACTATCACTTTCAAGAAGGAAAAAAACCCTCTGCATAAAACTTTCACCCAAAAGTTCACTTGCAGGAATTTTAAATACAGATACAGTACTGTATAAGAACCAGCCTGCCAATGCAGGAGACATAAGAGACGCGGGCTCAATCCCTGGGTCAGGAAGACCACCTGGAGAAGGGAATGGCAATTGACTCTAGTATTCTTGCCTGGGAAACCCCATGGACACGGGAGCCTGGTGGGCTACAGTCCCTAGGGTGGCAGAGTCGGACATAACTGAAGCAACTTAGCATAGCACTGTAAGTACAGAAGGCGTGTGTGTTAAGGATACTCACCATAGACTTTTTTTTTTTTTTAATTATTTATTTATTGGCTGTACCATGCAACATGTGGGATCTTAGTTTCCTGACCAGGGATCAATCCTGTGCCCCTGGCATTGGAAGCACAGAGTCTTAATCACTGGACCACCAGGGAAGTCCCCATAGACTTGTTTTAACAGGAAACACAACTCTAAATAATCTAGGTATTCATAAACTAAGACTGGAGGTATAAATAACAATACAATCATACAAAAAATATAACGTCATTGAACATTAAGATAAAAATGTGCTTATGTGGAAATATCTCAAAAAGATTATTAATTGAGTGAGCAGAGGAGCAAAATACAAAAGTGTATATGATTAAAAATACAGTATATTTAAACACACATGCATTTTATGCATGGGCACTTACTCAAAAGATATATAAACAAGTGACAGTAGTTATCTGATGAATGAGACCCAGGATCTGGGTGGGAGGGAATGTCATTTTGTATTCTATCTTCTTCTTTAGTAGTTAAAATTATTTTCAAACATGCAAAGACAGTAATTCACATGATAATTTTAAGTAAACACATTTACCTGTAACAGCTTTGTTTTGCTAGAAAGATCACTCTCCCTCTCTTTTAGCACAGTTTCTAATCTCTTCATTTCATCTTCCTTTTCTTTCAACCTAGAATTTTTACAAAGATGTTATATTTAGTTAGGTGAATTGGAGGAGCATAGAAGAATTTTAGGACAATAAAGTTTTTCTTTTATGATTCTATAATGATAGATACATTATACATTAGTCAAAAACCTACAGAATGTTCAACACAAAGCTGAACCCTAATGGATACTACGGACTTTAGTTAATAACAATATACTGACCTCACTCATCAATTGTAACAGATTACCACACTAATGTAAGATGTAAATAAGAAGAGAAATGAGAAGGGAGGGTATACAGAAATTCTCTGTACTGCTCTCTCAATTTTCTCTGTAAACCTAAAAGTGCTCCCCCAAATATTGTATTAATTTTTTAATGTGAGATAGAAATAAATCTAAAATCATACTTTAATGATCTATATAACACTAAGAGGGCTTCCCTTGTAGCTCAGTCGGTAAAGAATCTGCCTGCAATGCAGAAGATCTGGGTTCGATTCCTGGGTTGTGAAGATCCCCTGGAGAAGGAAATGGCAACCCACTCCAGTATTCTTGCCTGGAGAATCCCCGTGGACAGAGGAGCCTGGCAGGCTACAGTCCATGGGGTCTCAAGAGTCGTACACAACTTAGCGACTAAACCACCACCACACAACTAAGAACAGGCCTCAACTATGTCTCTCAGCTTTCTATTTGCAAATGATACAAAAGCACCTCGAGTTACACAAGCCCACAAGATAAACAGTTGTACAAATGAGCAATATTAGTGCCACAAACAGAGACATCCCCTTTTTCTCCATAAAGATAATGACTTAACAAGTATCTTCAATATTTTACTTCTTTAAAGATAACAGCTTCAAAGAGTCACTTCTTAAACAACAATAAAGACTGAAAAGATCATATCTAAGCAAAAATCTCTTAAAAGTAACTAATAGAAAGCCAAAAAGATTAAGTCCTGATATACTTTTTACCACTTTAGACCAATTGAAGAGAACAGACTTCATAGGATAAAAATTTTCTAGGATGAACAGATTAATACTTCCTATGCTCAATGCATGCTAGGAATGCATGTATGCTAGGTGCATGCTAAGTCACTTCAGTCGTGTCTGACTCTTTGCAACCCTATGGACTGTAGCCCGCCAGGCCCCTCTGTCCCTAGGATTCTCCAGGCAAGAATACTGGTGTGGGTTCCTGTTTCCTCCTCCAGGGGATCTCCCTGACCCAGAGATCGAACCCACATCTCTTGTCTCCTGCCTTGGCAGGCGGGTTTCTTTACCACTAGCGCCACCTAGGAAGCCCATGCTCATTAGATTGAATATCTTTACTATTCGGGTCATTAGATTGAATATCTTTACTATTTGGCACAATATCACCGACATGACAAAAGATACTACTTTCCCCAAAGTGCAAGTTACTTTTATAGAAAGATTCCATATTCATTATCAAGATTATGGCTAAGATTATCTTCTGGTTAATCCAGAGATGTTGATCTTTCAAGTAATAAAAATGATTTTAATTTGAAATAAATTTAACCTTTCTTTACAATAATTACATACTTCATTCAAAAAGAGAGACAGAGAACTTAAAACCAGTCTATATTAACAGAAATTACCAGAAATACTAAATTAACAGAAATACTCTGTTAATACATTAACAGAGTATTTTAGAAAATACATTTGAAGAGTTTGGAAAGGATAGTCTCCAGGTATCTGAAAGCACTTGAAAGGTCTCTGTTTTATTACACCAAATAGAGATTTATTTACCCTTGGATTCTAATTCCTACTTAACAAGAAAGTTAAAGACTTAGAAGAAACTCATCATAATATTCAAGGACATTCAAGAAAATATTGAAAAGTTCCTCTTTAAAATGCTGGCTAAAAGTGTACTTACACAATCTGAAGTTCTTCGAATTGTGATGCAGAACATGCCTAAGAAACAGATTTCACATTTTTTATTCTAACATCAAAAAGATCAGGTTCTACAACATATTATAAAATCAGTCACCAATAAAATAAAAACAATTATCTGTGGTAGATTTAAGATTGAGCCATTCATAAAACAAAGAATGAATTTTCTTTAATTTTTAATATCCATTTGTTTAAGGATTACAGATTAATATATCAATTAAATAACAGACACTTAAAAAGGAGAATGAGTCCATCTGAAAAAGTAAGGAGAGGAAATGCTTTTAGACTCAGGTTGACAAATGAGGCAGTAATAGATTTGACAGGAATAAAAGTTAACTTTATTTTATCAACAACAATAAAACTACAATACCACAGTAACTTTTATGGCAAAAAAAAAAAAAAAAAAAAAACCTTAGAGAATATATTAACTTCTTTATTTTCTAGTACAGTAAAATAGAGATTCCTCATTTTCTATAAAATATGCTGGCAATCTGTTCATACTATACCTCTTGAAACTTATGCTGTACAAACTCCTGAATATGAGTTTTTAAAGATTCATTTTCTTCTTGAAGATCCTGAAAAAGAATAAGTCTGAATAAAATTGATACTGGAGTATCAACAGGGGTGTCACCTTTTCTTTTTAACTGCTCACCTGTAGCTGTCTCCCTCTGTCGTCTAGGTCCCTCTCCTTCTCTTCTAAAACAGTCGCCATGTGATCCATCTGTTCCTCCTTTCCTTTTAATCTAACAGGAAGTTAATAAGAACTATCAATGAAAATGTTACATGACTAAAGACCAAGCAAAGGAAAAGCACTGGAGACTGGACAAGTACATTTCAGATTGCACTCATAACCCAAACCGATTAAATAAACTAAAAACATAAACATTTTGCGTACAAAGGCATATAAGATTGTGAAGACATCAAACTGAGAAGCAGCTCTATTCCCACCCACTAACACCCATTAACACAATACCAGCAAATTTAGCTTATTACAACTAGTTTGGGTATGAAATATATAACCAGTTTCACAGTGGCTATTAAAATGAGCAAAGAGCAACATATCAGTTTAAGGTCATATTTAGATTATAAACCAGAAAAATAAGACTTCCACTGTATCCCCATTCCTATCAGTAAACCTGTAGGTTAAACATTAATGAAAAATTTAAGACCTGAGGTCTTTAAGATATAATTTGATGTTCTTTAAAATATTACTTGAAATCAAATAAAAAGGAGTTAGGATTTTCATTAAAATTTTATATCTAACTTGTGGAAAAGAAATACTAAAGGGAAGTGAGGAAGATGGTACTTACAAGTTCTGAAGTTCCTGAACTTGAGAAGTGATAGATAACTGAAATGCAAAGAAGCAGAAAAAAAGTAACTCATTTTCTTTCAGTTTACTTTACCAGGCTTTATGATAAACCTTAAAATGTGTACATTTCAAATCACAAAGATCCTAGTTGAATTACTCATGTCAAAATGAGATGACTTGATTTCACCCTCTCCTGACTCCAACGACAGTAAGAGTAAGAAATTTTAAAAGGGGGTGTAGGGGGAGAAGAGACAAGGAATACAATTACGAATGATAAGTCTAAGGAAAGTGATACTTCTAAAACCTAAAATTGTGAAAAAATAGAAATATTAACTGTCCACATACCTCCCTACAATGTCAGAGCACTTTTCCCTCCCAGTCTTCAAGGCCAACTACTCAACAGTACTTTATCTAAGTGTGTGTGCTTAGTCTCTAAGTCATGTCCAACTCTTTGTGACCCCATGTACTGTAGCCCACCAGGCCCATGTCCATGGGGATTCTCCAGATAATAATACTGGAGTATTCTTTATACTCTCTTTTAATCTCCTCTTATCATACACAATACAATAGGATCTTTTACTCCCCACTGTCTTCTCACAGTCCCTTCTTGGCTTAGGTATCGCTCCTCAGGAGGGGACTTTCTGAATTCTCAATCTCTACTAGGAGTTTAATCATCTCCTCACACCTTATTTCATTCAACAATTTATCTCCAACAAATAATACAATACTTTAATAAGTAGGAGGAACTGAGTAAACATTTCTAAATTCATCTATTGGATGAATGTATGAATCATCTCTTCCATGCAATCTCAATATTTCTTTCAATGAAACCTTATCAGATTAAATTCACCAAAACTACACACTTATTTCCAGCAACCACATCTACCTCTGAAATACCCTCATGAAATCTGTACTTTATTCTATAGGCAAAAGTTGAGTAATACATATATTAAAAATATTTTGGAACATGCATTTAAAAAAAAAGTTTACCAAAGTGTTTTGTTTTGTTAAGTTGGCAAACTAAAATAAACATCACTACAGAAAACTTCCCAGAAAAAGAACTTTAACAGTTAAAAGGTATGTTGATTCAAATATTAAGGACATTTTCTCAATCAGGCAGAAATAATAAGCACAAAACCCAACATACTTACAACATACTACTAAAAAGTTTTTTTCTGAGTAACAAGAAAAAAACCAAATAGTTCATAAATACATATACACTAATAAATCTGTCATGCTATGGCTCTGGGATTTTTACCTGTTGAGCCTTTTCAAGCTGGATATTTCCTATTTCTTCTTTTAGAGCCTCTATTTCCTGTTTCAAATCCTTGACAATGACAAAACAGACAAGATTGGACAATGGAAACACAGAAATTGACATAAAATGCAATGTACAGACAAACACATGAAATTAAATGGTATTCACTAAAGTTGATAAACAAAAAAACAAAACATAGGTTTTATCTCTCTCAATACCTGAATAGTTTTCTCCTTATTAGCAACTTTGAGAAGTTCAGCTTCCAAAAGCTCTTCCACAGACTTGATCTTTCCATCTTTTTCATGGATCCTTAGATAAAGAAATGCAGTATTAAACGTGGAGAGAAATCATCAAGACCCATCACTAAGATATAAAAACAGCACCAAATCATGAACAAGTTCACCAAATCAATTCTCCCCATTTTAAGTAAAAGAGCAATTTGCAGCCAGGAAAAAACACTTAAGAGTTCTTCCTAAACAAGAATTAAGCAGTAACTACTAGATGGCTGAAGCCTATACACACAAAAAGCTGGTGACATGCTTCAAAAGAGCACAGGCCATGTAAGATTTGTATTCCAAAGAATACTGGGGAGAACTGAGTTCCTCTCAACAATATAGGCTTCTAGAGAGCTCTGAAAGCTAGAGCAGAACTTATATACAATTATAGCATTAAACCTTACAGACACTTCAAGAAAACAACACATATAAAGAACTGACCTCTATTCAGTATAACCTGTTCATTAATAGTTCTTACTTCATAAACAAAATTAACAATTCAATACTCTAAGTTAATAAATGGGAGTCCATCATGGAAATTGATTTTTAACAATCACAAATTGCACTGGGAAAGCACAGCTAAGCTGCCTTATTCCAACAATGAAAAAATCCTAGCCACCTCAATTGCACAATAAAATAAGACTTATGAGCGCGAAGAAAATGGAGCCAGCGTAATAATGTCATTACTTACACTTTCTTAAGTTCTTCAACTAGAGATGCAAAAGAAACCTAGAAATAGGAGGGTATCCTACTTAGTAATACACTCAAAATATAAAGGGGTCATAAATAGAAAAGTATGTGATTTTTAAAACTAAATTTTCTACTATACCAAAATCTGGGAAAAATAAACCTGGGAAAAGCACTTTGAAAGTAAGGCACTTTAAAGCTACTTACGATAAGTGTAGGTCAAAAGAAAAATCAATGTATAAATATTAAAATTATTAACTCAATGATCCTAACCATATAAGGAGAAGATAGGTAACCTCTTTTACTATTATTTAGAATTTTTACTTTACATATGTATATTCTAAACCATCTGTCATTATAGTAACGAGCAAGGACATGCTGTCTAGAGTACTCTATCCAGTATCTGCCATAAAGTCAGCGTTTACTAAACTGCAACTCCTATTACTCACAATCAAGTCACCAATCAATCACAGATTAAAACTACAATTGACAGATGCCATGTTGGAGAAGGGAGGAACAAACAAAAGACTTGCTACTGTATTTGATAACAGGTATGCCTGCTGTTTAAAAGAGAACGGTTGCAGGATCTACTTAATTACCTGATCATTTTGCTTGGCCTTTAAATCTTGAACTTCTTTTGTCAAAGATGAATTTTCTGTTCTTATTGCCTTTTCAAAGACACATAAGTACAACATACTTTAATTTTCTGAAAAAAACAACTAGCTTCAAAATATAGTAGCTTCTCATTTTTCTCTAGCCGCTTCTTTTCCTCTCTGAAGGCCCCTCTACATGTCTACACTTCTGTAACTTCCAGAGCCAGCCAAATAGAGTTTTAATTTGATTATCCTCTCAAGTATTTCTACTTATGTTTCCACAACCTGAAAACCACAAAGTATACCACTTGTCAAGTCACTTCTCACCTTAAAATCAAATACACTGTTTACCCTATTTCTTCCAGCAATCCTATTCAAGTTAAGTTACTTAAGGCTAATGATGGGGCATCCCAAGTGGTGCTACAGGTAAAGAACCCACCTGCCAATGCAGGAGACATAAGAGATGCGGGTTCGATCCCTGGGTCAGGAAGATCCCCTGAAGGAGGACATGGCAACCCACTCCAGTATTCTTGCCTGGAGAATCCCAAGGACAGAAGAGCCTGGTGGGCTACAGTCCATGGGGTTGCAAAGAGTCGGACACGACTAAAGCAACCTAGCACACACTCAGGCAAGGCTAATGATAACCATAAAATGGAACTTCATTCTCTCGTTTCTCTGGTCTCTAACACTATTTCATGAACTTATCAACTCTACTAGTTACTATTGTAACTAGTTACTGTTTGGTTATAACTCCGGCATGGATGGAGGTGGGAAAGCACTACAAACCATAACAACAGTATCTACTTAATAAGGCAGTAAAAGCTACAGTCAACCATACATTTTTCTATTTATAATAAAATCTTAAATTTAATGAAAAAAGAACATCATATAAATTCATAAAATGTGGGTAACTAAAAGCTATGGGAAAAACATTACACGTTACAGCGAAAACTCTTTATGTCACTGAATAATCACAGGTAAAACAAATACACAATATGCTTTACATTAAGCTCTTCCTCTTTCGTGGCCACCTGAATAAGTCCAGTTTCGAGTAATTCTTCTACAGTCTTCAACTTCTCATCTTTCTCTTGAATGCTGAAATAATAAATTTAAAACACATGCATGAACTACATTTCAAGGAAAATGACATGATTTCTAAATAAATATTGGACACGGATTAACTCCTATGCCCATCATTCTTTATAAACTTTCAATTCTAGAAAGGTTTCTGATGATCTTCAATCCTGGTCCACGGGTCCTTCCTCTTTACCAATAAATAAAATGTACTCAAGTAATGCATGCTTACATGCTAGCCTAAACAAGTAAATCATGGCCATACATGACTCTCACAAACCTAATGTAATGCCAAAGCAATCAACAGTACATCACTCTCTTCCCTTATGAAGTACAAAGAAAATTGTAAGAATTTACATTAATATAGTTAATCATTCTGTTATCTCAGACTTGGTAGAAATGAGTCATTAAAGTATTAAAAATAATTTTAATCTCTTACCATCTTTCCATTTGTTCCAAAACATCTTTATTAGGCTAAAACAAAATCACCAAAAAAAAAAAAAAGATACTTTTACCAAGTTTGCATGAAATAAAACTACTTAAGAAACAGAATTCTATGAAAATTAAATAGATCCAAACTTTAGGAAGATGATCCATATTTAAAGACTGCTAATAATTAAGGAATTTTTTCATTCAGAAAACACAAGAGACGGGGCGACACAAAAGACAGACATGAAGTACAAAATGGGCTGGAAATGCCCAAACTTACCCTTGTGAGTAAGTTTTTAATTACCATAAAAGAAAATCTTAAGGATAAGAAGAGAATTTGCCTCTCCTTTACATTAATTCTTCAAATCTAAAATTCCAAGGCTCAGGCCTTGTAGGCCAAAACAGAGGCTTTGCTCTTTTTCATTTTTGTTTTTCAACTAAGGTATAAGGCAAGTGTACAAAACCTGTGTTCAACTGAATGAATTTTTAACATGCAGATTTCACATAACCACCACCTAAGTCAATATACAGAATGTTTTAAAATTGACTGTAAAGTGCAAAAGAAACACAAGCACATATTTTCCTTGTTACGTTAAAACATGACATGTGAGGTGATCCGCATCTTTGACCCATTTTCTAGCATCCCCCCAATACACACAAACTCCTCATTGTTATAATTTACTATGTGTCCAGAAGCAGGGCACCCCCTTGGAAGTCCTAGGCCTTCAGGCAGCTAAGCAATCTAACAAAACAGGTTCAGGGTCTTTTCCCTTCAACATTCTCTTCTACCCATTCTGTTCCCTACCTGCTTTCTCCTAATTCTACTAGTTTTGTAATTTTTTCCCATTTTACTAAAACCATTATTACCATCATTTTTCACAAATACTGTTAATTTTTCCATTACCAAATCCTAGTCCTAAGATTCCATTTATTAAATATTTCTAAAAATTAACTCTGTTTTCTTCAGTACCTTAGGTTAGGTGTCCAGCTTTACACACCTCAAATATCATAATACCCTGCCTCTACTTCACAAGGATTATATTGTGAGAGGTACAGGAGGACTTCTCAATGGGAAAAAAATCTTTCCTACCACTGGAAAGGAGAGTGGTCAAAAATATATTAAATCATGATTATAAACTGAAAAATCATGCAGTAAGTTTATAAACCTTTCATTAAGATGACTTTTGTCCATCTTTATTTTTCATGAATCCCATCTCACATAAAAACAATATAAAATTTGTGACCATGCATGATGACAGATGTTAACAAGACTTATTGTGATCATTTAACAGTAATACAAATGTCAAACTATTATGTTATACACCTGAAATCAATGTCAATTGTAACTCAATTTAAAAAAGATAATATTCTTAGTTATATGCAGCTTTATCAATCAGTTGTATTACACCTTTAGTACTGTATACTTCACTATGATATAAATTCAAATACCTCATGGATACCATTATGATTCATCTAAAATACCAGACAAAATGCTTATTCATTCTTTAACATCCTTCAGCAGCACACCCACATAACAGATCAAGCTCATGGTCCTTACACAGCCTTCATGATTAGGCCCTAGCAAGCTTGTCTCTTCTTACACCTCATACTTTGCACCTCCACAATATGCCCTGAATATGCCAATTTTCCACATACTGCCATGACTTTTAATACTGTATGCCCTTAGCCTGGATTTCCCCTTAGCTGCTCAGCAAATTCTTGGCTTTTTCCAAAATCAGGTTTAATTGTCCCCTCTCTATGGTGCCTCTTCATCCTTATTCTCCTTCAGGTAGAATTATCTCTTCATCTAAACCTATCCACGTTGTAAGAATTTTTGGAAAAAAGAAGAATCTTATTCATCACAATTTTCTATGTATACATCTATCTCCACCCGTATTCTCAAAGGCAGGAATGAAGTCTTATTCATCTCTATAGCCTTAACATTGTAGCACAGTATCTAGCATACTCTCAGTAAAAATTTAGTGGACTGAATATCCTTTAACAAGGTTACAGTTTAAGTACTCTTCATCGATTGCTCAATGAATATTCAATTGTATTAAACTGACCCAATTTAGTATCAATCCAGTATTTTAACTTTATATATTATTAATCTAATCTAACCCAATTTTCTCCTCCCTGGGTGATCTTCAAAACTACATCTTACACAGTAATGAAATTTTCTGTAATAAAATACAACAAGGCTGCAGGGCAAAAGAGAAAAAAATATTCTACTTCTATCATCTTTACTTAATAATCTTGTTGTGTTAGTTGCTCACTCATGTCTGAGTCTTTGTGATGCCATGGACTGTAGCCCACCAAGCTCCACTGAATCTGACAAAAGTATTAGAATAAAATTAAAAAGTCATGTTGTTCCTTTGTTCCAGCCATCTCATCCTCTGTCCTCCCATTCTCCTCCTGCCTTCAATCTTTCCCAGCATCAGGGTCTTTTCCAATAGTTAATTCTTCCCATCAGGTGGCCAAAATATTGGAGCTTCAGCTTCAGCATCAGTCCTTCCAATGAATACTGGATGGTGCTCATGATGCTCAAAAAAAAGACAGCTCAGGACATTTCCCACCCCCCCTAAAAAAAGTTTCGTTTTCTTCTGAATAAATGAGATCTTAGTGACTGATTTATTTGTGTGATCTATTCACAGGATTACATCCAAATGAAGTCTTTTCTTCTTTACTACATAAGCAGGTTACCTTACCTGGTATTTCCTATCTTTCTGCTTCCTACACCTAAAGAAACAACAACTTGGTACCATTGTTGGTTTCTGCTTCAATAAGCTCAACCGTTTCCTCCAGGATAAAAATCCATGGAGCAAAAGGACTGAAATTTTTTTATAACTAAACTGCTCATCTCTCAACTGTCACTTAGAATTCTGACTGCTGGGTAGGAAGGGGTTAAAGAAGGGTGGAAATGAAAGAAATTAAAATTACGCTAATCTTTTATCTCTTCTTTCACTAGCACTGACCAAAAAAATGACCAGAGGGAAAAACCAAACAGTTGGCTCTTTGGTCTGCCAAGATAAGACAGAAGTCATAATGACAACCAAAAATACATCATCACAGTCATATGCTTTTTTATTGTTCAGCCGCTCAGTCGTGTCCAACTCTTTGTGACCCCATGGACTGTAGTACACCAGGCTTCCCTGTCCATCACCATCTCCCAGAGCTTGCTCAAACTCATGTCTATCAAGTTGCTGATGTCATCCAACCATCTCATCCTCTGCCGTCCCACTCTCCTCCTGCCTTCAATCTTTCCCAGCATCAGGGTGTTTTCCAATGTATCAGTTCTTCCCATCAAGTGGCCAGACTATTGGAGTTTCAGCTTCAGCATCAGTCCTTCCAATGAATATTCAGGACTGACTTCCTTTAGGACTGACAGTTGGATATCCTTGCAGTCCAACGGACTCTCAAGAATCTTCTCCAATACCACAGTTCAAAAGCATCAATTCTTCAGCGCTCAGCCTTCTTTATGGTCCAACTCTCACATTCATACATGACTACTGGAAAAGCCATAGCTTTGACTATACGAACCTTTGTCAGCAAAAATATGTCTCCGCTTTTTAATACTCTGTCTAGGTTTGTCATTGCTTTTCTTCCAAGGAGTAAGCATCTTTTAATTTCATGTCTGCAATCACCATCTGCAGTGATTTTGGAGCCCAAGAAAATCAAATCTCTCACTGTTTCCATTGTTTCCCCATCTATTTGCCATGAAGTGATGGAACCAGATGCCATGACCTTACTTTTTTGAATGTTGAGCTTTAAGCCAGCTTTTTCAATCTTCTCTCTTGCCTTCAGCAAGAGGCTCTTTAGTTCTTCTTTGCTTTCTGCCGTAAGGGTGGTGTCATCTGCATATCTGAGGTATTGATATTTCTCCTGGCAATCTTGATTCCAGCTTGTGCTTCATCCAGCCCAGCATTTCACATGGTGTACCCTGCACATACATTAAATAAGCAGGGTGACAATATACATCCTTGATGTACTCCTTTCCCAATTGTGAACCAGTCCATTATTCCATATCTGGTTCTAACTGTTGCTTCTTGACCTGAATACAGGTTTCACAGGAGGCAGGTAAGGTGGTCTGGTATTCCTATCTCTTGAAGAATTTTCCAGTTTGTTGTGATCCACACAGTCAAAGGCTTTAGCATAGTCAATGAAGCAAAATTAGATGTTCTTACAGAATTCTCTTGCTTTTCCTATGATCCAACAGATGCTGGCAATTTGATTTCTGGTTCCTCTGCCTTTTCTAAATCCAGCTGGAACATCTGGAAGTTCTTGGTTCACGTACTGCTGAAGCCTAGCTTGGAGGATTTGAGCATTATATATGCTTTCTAGACTATTTTAAAAAAACAAATTAAAGAGTTTTTCAGAACAAGAAGAAAAATTCTAAGCATTAGTCAAAGAGCAAATCTTAAAAAATGAGTTTCCCCTCTTATCAAATAGTTCTTTTAGATCAATTTTAAAATGTCGCTTTGGAATTCTCTTCTTTGGACTGTTCTTCATAAAACTCATCTTCATTTAAAAAAAAAAACAACAACCCATCTCATGCTCAGTGTTAACAGAATATCTAAAAATAAGATTAGATAAACAAGATCCTACTGTATAGCACAGGGAACTATATTCAATATCTTGTAATAAACTACAATGAAAATGTGATAAAGAATATATATATGTATAACTGAATCACTTTTATGTACACCAGAAACCAAAACAAGTGTAAATCAGCTATACTTCAATAAAAAGAATTTTAATAAAATACAATTCAAACTCCCCAAAAAAGAAATTGAGATTTTAAAAAAATATTAGCTCCCACACATGTGATAGTGAATTTTATGTAAGATTTTAGAATGGCAGTTCTTAGGGTATCATGTTATCTTAAGGGAAAAAAAATTAAGGCTAATGGCTTTACTCTTATCTAATGATGAAGAGTATCATTTTTAACACAGAATAAAACTGAAAGGAAAAGATCCAGGTACTCTATTGAAACCTAAGTAAGAATCACCAGCACCTTTAAAACTGTAATTCTAGGGCAGATTGAAGAGTTTCTAAGCATTTATTTTACCTCCCATGAAATTAATTTTAGAAAGTTTAAAACTTTATACATTAAAATAGATGTTTCAGAATCTCTGATAACCAACTCAAAAAAAGAATTACATTCTGCTTTTCTGCAGAAGAATTAACACAACCAAAAAATATCTATCATATTTTATCTAATCCAAGTCACCAATGCCGTATCTCACAACTGGCAGAATATTACATAACACTAAAAATTAAAGATGCCTTCAATTAAACTGTAACCAGAGACTAAGATACATCCACCCTTCAGATGATAAACTGAGAAGGAGGAAAAAATCTTAAACTGATGAAATATTACATTTGTTAAAAGCCATACCACAACAAAAGGAAATAGGAGTAAGAGTCAAGAATAAAAGTGAAATACCAATTGAGCATTGCATTGGCATGAAGTTACGTCCCTGCACTAAACATTATTCATTCAGCATTTTCTCTTCTATTACCTTTAGTTGGAAAGGATAAAGCATAAAATAATAAAGTGTATGCAAAGCACTTAATACCATATTTAGTGGGGAAGGAAAATAAGAAATAATGGATTAATTCTCGACAAGCAAATGGATGTTAACAAAATACTTCTAAGATACTTCCACAGCATTTGGCACAGCCACTTACACCAATTCAATATACCTGCATAGATGTGAATTTTAAAATAAAAAAGAAAGCAGGCATCTGCTAAAGGAAGTGCTACTATTACATTTCAGCTTCTAATAAAATGTGTCCACATTTAACAGTAATAGAGAAACATGCAAGGCTTCTATTTTAATGTGTCATATAATATGACGTGTTTCTAGAATACTTTTAAAAACCAGAATTTGAAGAATTATATTTAGAAGAGTATGACTGCAACTCTTAGGAACAGCCACAGAACAGACATCACCTGGGGCGCGAGTTTATGGAGCCATGCTTATTCAGGCTGCTATAGTTTTGATGGCTTGCTATAAATACAAAAAGACGTATCACGGCAGAAGCAGGTAGAGATGAGATGGGAAAAATGAATATTCTAAAGGAAAGGAATTAAGGCTTAAGATGTCTGCTATACACCAAGCATGAGGCTACTCAACTATATATAAACTCCCCCATTTAATTCTAACAAGCTTAGAATGTAAATAAAATCTCAATGTAGAAGACTTGGAATGAGAGGCCTTAGAAAAATTAAACAATTTGATCGTCACTGCTTTTAAGTGCTGGTACTGGTTTCAAGGGCTTCCCAGGTGGCTCAGTGGTCAAGAATCCTCCTGCCAACGCAGGAGACTCGAATTTGATCCTGGGCCAGGAAGATGCCCTGCAGAAGGAAATGGCAACCCACTCCAGTATTCTTGCCTGGGAAATCCCATGGACAGAGGAGCCTGACGGGCTACATACAGTCCAGGGGGTTGCAAAAAGAATCGGTCTCGACTTCGCAACTAAACAACAAAGTACGTTTCAAACCCATTCTCTTTTTAAGAATCCACACTGGTTGAGAGGAAAAAACTGAAGCTCCCAAAGTCCAAGGATTATTATCCTGAGAGCTAAATGTATCAAACTGATTTAAAGAAATTATTCTTATGCATCCTATTAAACTTTTTTTTTGGTGTGGGGGTGGTACTTATAAACAGGTTCACATTAGCTTCTTCTAAGGAAGAAAATGTAAATTTTCCTTAATTCAGATACTTGACTAGCATGAAATGACTAGAAATGCAATTAAAAGACATATCTACATTTAAACGAAATTCCTAAAAATGACTGAGTTGATTACTATTTAAGAAGAACCAGATCTTGTTACACATTGGATATTTCTAACTTATAATTCATGAAAAGCCATACCTGTTCAGAAACAAGAGTCTGTAGCTTCTGAACTTCTAACTGTAATGCTTTGTTTTGGTCACTTAGAATCTAAAAGAAAGAATCTCAATTTACTGCTTTATTTGGAAAAATTAACAAAGCAATCATTTGAGTAAGTTTTTAAAAAATCAAAGCCGTATAATTACTATAAGTACTTATAAAGTGAGAGGTGAATTATATACTGACCTAAGAAAGCAAATCTCATGGTGGCTTCATTTTTCAGTTTCAATGAACATATTTCCAGGGTATAGGAATACAGTAATTGTATAAAGTACATGTATGATGATATCTAAAAAGTAGTTTCTACCAAGCCCCCCTAATTCAGTCATGTGGTTTATCCCAAATGTTTTAACACTGGGCTTAGAACCCTTTCATGCGTATTTCAAAAAGTTTAACAGTTTGTCCCAACGAATTCTGGGAAACCCTGCTTTCGTAAGTGAGCACTTACAGGATTACTATTAAGTAAAAGCAAAAAAAACAAATTAAAAAAAAAAAGCAAATCTTTATGCATGCAGGAATGTACCCTTGCAAACAGAATACTTTACAATAATACTCAAGATATTTGGCCACGAACAGAAACTAGCACTACATCAGCAACAGAGGCAAATAAAACTACCTCAAACTATCAACTGAAAAATGTACAGAAAAAGGTTGAGGCAAAACAAATATCAAAAGTCTATTATGAAAACAGATAAAGTCAAAATAATAGATTGAGTCCCCAAGTAAACTACAGAAACACTGTTTCAGAGTGATCACATATAAAAAGTAGTTATTTCTACATTCACTTCAACTGAAAATTATACAAGGTTGTTCAAAGAAAGCTGAGTTGACAAGTTTAATTACACACCTTAAATTCTTCCATTTTGTTTGAAATTTCACACTGTAGCTGCTCTTCAAGCAATCGTATTTTATCATCCTTAACATGAATACTATGAGAAAAAAAATACTTCATATATTCAGAAAGCTTATGTAAATTATGTGCACAACTATCAGTTATTAGCAGTAATATTTTCTTCAATTACACTTGAACATAAGTGTATGAATGGCCTATGTACAACAATACTTTTAATCACCTTTTCTGCATCTTCTCCAGTTCATGTGCAGCAGCAGCCTATGTTGGGAATGAGATGAGAATTCTATTATTTCTCAGGAAGCACTCAAACCTATTCTTTTACTTAATTTTACTTATTACAGTTATATTTCATATATTTAGAGTAAATATTAATAGTAAAATGAAGAGCATACATTACTGTAATAATTTTTGCTGTCTAGTATTTTTTATTTCTCACTGATCAACTTTTATCCTAGTAAAAGCTACATCCTTTTCTGATTAAATGGCAGAAGGCTAAAACAAATCAGCACATGAGTGTTATAATCAAGTCCTCCAATAATTCCCTGACAGCTCAGTGGGTAAAGAATCTGCCTGCAATGCAGGAGACCCTGGTTCAATTCCTGGGTCAGGAAGATCCACTGGAGAAGGGAAAGGATACCCACTCCAGTATTCTTGGGCTTCCCTTGTGTGGCTCAGCTGGTAAAGAATCCACCTGCAGTGCGGGAGACCTGAGTTTGATCCCTGGGTTGGGTAGATCCCCTGGAGAAGGGCAAGGATACCCACTCCAGTATTCTGGCCTGGAGAATTCCATGGACTGTATAAGCCATGGGGTCGCAAAGAGTTGGACATGACTGAGCGACTTTCATTTCACTCACCAATAACTCAAAAGTGATCAATTTCTTTGAACCAAATATTAATTTCAACATGAATATAGTAACATTCAGGTGAGTTGTGAGGGTCATGGTCAAACAGAAGAGGCTTTTAACAACACATCACGTATCAAACACAAGTAACCATTATACTTATTATCTATATGGGTAAAACTAGGGCTTATGATACCAATGAAAATAAGTATAAACAAACTGTACTTCTAAGGTAAATGCTTAAAAGCAATAAAGGTCTACCTGTTCATTTGCCAGAGCCTGTAATTTTTGAACTTCAGCTTTTAATAAGAAATTCATATTCTGTATGTCCTAGAACAAAAAGGAAAAATAATATTAGAATTATTTAATATAAAATTAGATTTGAAGTTGTGTAATGTCTCTTTTCTACCTAAGCAAAGGTCTCAAAGCAGAAATCTCAAATTACCACTTCTTATCAGAAAGAAAACCATCAATTCCTGTTATTTAACATATTTCCCAAATTATTGTGAATAATATCATGTGAGAAAAGGCCTCTGAACTTCTCCTCTTAGAGGGCTAAAGAGGATTTTGTAGTTTAGAAAAGAGACAATTTCCAAATGAATTCTAGAGTATTTTCCAGGCTTCGCAGATACTCGTACTGATGACAAGATCAGGATAATTCCATGCCTATAAAGTATTATAGCCATTTATAAGAAGTACTGTACCTTAAGTTCCTCCTCTTTACTTGCTAAATGATCATGCTCATTTGCTAAAGAATCTTCAGTCTGTTTTATCTGCTTATCCTTTTCTGCAATCCTTTAAAAGCAAACAGATTTGCACATTCAATAAACATTTAGAAGTCAAGTCACAAATTAAAGGATTAGAAGCCTCAAGTATGATCAACCTTACTTAAGTAAATTTTCATATAACTGTACCTTCAATCTCTATAGACCCTTTCAGTTTAGTAGTTAATTGTCACATGCATTACTACAATTTCATAAAATACATACCCCTATTTTAAAACTTGAGGTCAAAGAAGTTAATAATTTAAGCTCACAAGCCTGGTAATGTCAAAAACATTTTTCAGGACTTCTGGACTTACGTGATTCATGTCTATACAAATTATACAATACATAACAAAAAAAAAGAATTTTATTTTCGGCATATCACCATATAGTTAGATTGTTGTTGTTCAATGGCTCAGTCATGTCCGACTCTTTGTGACCCCATGGACTGCAGCATGCCAGGCTTCCTTGTCCTTCACTATCTCCTGGAGTTTGCTCAAACTTAGGTCCATTGAGTCAATGATGCCATCCAACCATTTCATAGTTAGATACAGAGTAACTGTAACTACTTATTAGATACAAAACTAACTTCCACTAATTTTAAATCCCAGTGATGTCTTCCACATAACTGCTAAAGCCCAAAGGAAAAAGAGTTTTTCCAACTCTTTTTATGACAAAGACATAAAAACACAGAATACACAATGCATAGGGGTAGAAGAGCTAAAGTTGTTCCAAATCTAGTTGAGAGTAATTTTTGAACAAGTTAGAACATAAAATCAATCATAAGTGTAGAATCTAACAGATATAAGTTAGTGATGACTAAGCAATTTTAAGAGAAATCTAGAAAGGCAGGCTTACACTTTATGTAATTCTTCTGCTAGAGCTGAAGCGGAGGTCTAAGAAAGAAAAACAGTGTCAACATAAAAGCCTTTAAGAGAAAGTTCAAAAGTTGTACAATAATCATCACAATAGAGCTTTAAAAATTAAAAGAAATAAATGTATATAAAGTTAAGGAAGTAGCTGGCTCATGATGAATGTTAACTAAATAACAGCTATTATTCTGAAAGTAAATTTGATCAACAGCTTCCGTATTAGGGAATTAGCATCATAAGACATTATCTAATGAAATAAGTTGGCAACCCTGAAAACTATTTAACTGACAAGCAACACATACACAGGAAAAAAAGCAGCAAAGGCTATTTTTCATTTATGCGCTTCTCCTTAATAACAATTTCTAGTAATGAAATGATACCATTCATGATTAAGTTTACCAAGTCATTTGATAAAGCCCATGTTCTTCTTTACTTTTCAAAGATACTAAGTATTTAATTTCTGATAAATCTTCTAGAACTACCTCACAGCTATAACTTAAGATCTCTATCCAATTTGAGTTAATAATTTACATACATACAAACATTCATATACACACAAACACCCTTTCCTATATAATTCTTTCTCAATTAATTTTAGACAATAGTTCCTACAAAGAAAACAATTAGGGGAAAAAAAACCCAAAAAACCTGTTTGCAGTTTTGGGATTTTCAACTTGCCTGAACCTTAAAAACAAGCTTTTAATGTTAGAACTACTGTTTGCACAGAAAAGTGACTTCTGTTCTATATCACTTTTCCTACAAACAATTTTTAGAATTTTAAGTTGAAAAACTGAAATTAAAATCACAGTATGTATATTATGGAAACAAGCTAACAAGTATGTAAAAGTTTCTTCTCTTCTTAATGTTATACTATTTATATTCTAAAGGCTATGTATCTATATCTATCTACCTATCATATTACACAACAACGATGCCAAAGAACAACAGGTTTAGTGAATATTTAATGAATACTTTTAATACATAAACCGTTATTCTTGACAAGGTTTGGCCAATTCCTCCTTTTTTGTGACAGGATGGTGGACATTTTTTCCCCTCCTAAGGTTAAAAACTCTCTAACCCCATTAGTCAGATTTGGATTTCTTTAGTACTGTTCTCTCACAGCACTAAACGTAATTATCAGAGCACTTACCACTCAGGATCAGCCAGTTGATTCACTGACTAGTCACCCAACTACTAATCCAGTGCACGGCACTGAACAGGCACTCAGATTATTTACACAGCTAGGAAGCTATTGGTAATGACAAGCAATAAGAAAGCACCATTACCTGGGCTGCTATCTGGGAATGGAATTGTTGAATTTGAGCTTTCAACGCCTCATTCTGCTCCAAAATATCCTTTCAAAAACCGAAAAGGAGAGGGAAGAAGTATGCTGTTAAAAATGCCAATGTATATGAACAAAATGAGTTATAGGTACATCTGTTTATCTTTTAAAGGTACTCTTAGATTCCAAAAGGCACCATTTTAAATAACAATGATGAGGCACTATATTCTCAGAGCTAATTTATAAAGCAGAAATTAAGAATACATTGTTCTGTTCCTAATCTAATACAAAAAGCATAAGACTGTGGGTAAAGGCATCTTTGAGCACATATTCAGACCATATTGTGACAACTGCTCAAAGATTAAAAATAAATTTTTCATCCCCACTCCAAAATTAGGATAAGGAAGGCTATCCTCTCTTTCCTACACAAGACACATCCAACCACTGCCCATCTTTATTACTTTTTTAAAAGGGAAAATTAGATACCTGAACTTGCATTTGTAGAGACTCTTCTTTGTTCACCCTTTTTTGCTCCGATTCCATTAATTGCATTAGTCTTTGCTCCAACTGTTGTTTTGATACCAAGGTATCTGTAAGCTTACTATGCAGACTCTGTACTTCATTTTCTTTGGCCACAAATTTACTCTGTAGATCTAACAAAACATTGCATTTTACAAAGGTCTCTTCCCTTGCCTGGTTACTGCTACTCATCTTTAGCGCAGGCTTATCTCCCCTGGAATATTCCCCTTTTGAATCTCTCCTGTGCTGCCCCACCTGTATATGGGTCCCCTGAGCAGCCTATCCTTACATTTTTCACAGCACCTGCCACACTGTACTAATTCACCTCTTCTCCCAAAGAGTGAGCTTTTTGAGATCAGAGATTGCCTTTTCTCTATATCCAGAGCTATGCCCAAGGCTTGACACAAAATACATAATTAATAAATGTGTTAACTGAACAGTATATGAATGTTTAAAACTGCTATGTCATTTCTTAAAAGCATTCTTAATTTCCCCAAAGATGTTTTAGTAAGTTATTCAGTGAATTTCTTGCCAATTCCTCATACTCTCATACCTGGAGAACAGAGAAAGATGCTGAAGGCTGACAAACGTCCTGGTGTAGGAAGAAGTAATTAAAACTTTTCTGCCTACTTCTAGTCTTAGCAATAGTCCCAAAACAAGAAAATGAGAAACAAAAACAGTCCTTGACGCAATTAGAAAATAAATATAACTCCAAATCACAAGAAATTAAGATAAAATAAACGGAGAGCTGATCACTGACTTGGCAAAGATGAGGAAGGGTAAAGTAAAAGCTCAAGAAAACAGCAAAAAATTCCTGAGAGTTGCCTCCCCATTCTATAACACAAATAATTCTAAAACAGGGGAGGAAAAAACAAACAAAAACATACCACACTACCACCAAGGATAGGCAAACAGAGAGAAAAAAAAGTGTATATATGAGTGCGTTACATAGTTTTAAGAAAAGTTAAGATGTCACTTCTTTAACAAGACACTAATAACAGAATGGAACACAACTCAAAAAAGAACTCCTGAAAATTAAACATGTAATGGTAACATCCAGAATTAGAATCAGGAGAGCATATTTCTTACCAAATTAGGAGACGTTAAAACACTAAATTAATACCTTCAAAATTCTCTGGGGAAAACTATTTCCAACCTAGAACTCCACATCCAAATTACCCATTAAGCATGAAAGTAGAAAAACTAAAAACATTTTCGGATACTCAAAGCCTCAAGAAATGTACTTTGAGGTATATTCTTATAGAGCAACTAAGAGATACACTATTAAATGAGGGAGGAAAGCAAAAAAGATGGCAGTGACATAGGATCCAGAAAACAGAGTAAACAGACTAAAGGAAGTCTCAGAAGACAGCTTTCAAGCCAACAAGTAGAAAGCAACAAGTACTGGAAGAAAGAAGGAGGACTCCAAAGGCACAGCCTCAGGAAAAACTGACAGCTTCACCAGCATCTAACATGTTGAGAGGCTGGGGGAAGCAGAGAGGTTAAGGAGTTTAACCTTAGGTAAAATTTGAAACAATAAAACAAAGATCAAGCAAGCTAAAAATATAAAGCAGGAGCTTCCCTAGTGGTCCAGGGGTTAAGAATCCACCTTGCAGTGCAGGGGATGCAAGTTCAATCCCAGGTGGGGGAACTAAGATCCTACGTACCATACCACAGAGCAGCACTACTACTGAATACTGAAGCCTGCACACCACAACTAGTGTGTGTACTGCAACAGAAAGATCCCATATGCTGCAAGGAAGGTCCCGCATGCGCAACTATATATATACATATATATATAGCAATAATTAACTTCAGGAAATTAAAAACATTGCTCAAGAATTGTACTTTTATTTATCTTGACTCAATATTGAGTTACACAGTCATAATAATGTTAAAATTAAATGCTTTGTTGATGAAATATAACATCCTAATTAAAAATAAGCTAATATAGCTTAACATAACAACAAACTTCTTATGTTTTTTTAAAAAGCCTTCAAATATCTTAGATATACCTAAATACTGAGCCAAAGGGAAATGCCTAGGGGTAAAAAATATCAGAGGAAACCAAAGTTCTAATACAGAGCCAAAACTCTGTATGATCTACTCTTGTGTTTGGAACTGTATTTTACTATTAGCTCACCACCACTTTCATGGGAGGAAGGCAGACAGAGATAAAACACACGATTACAAGCTCCATTATCTCCTAAATGAATTCATAAAAATTAAGAATAAATAGTGAAAGTTAGCATTAAGTAGACAGTTTTCAGTCAACTACTTGGAATGGTAATGCTCTCACCATTTTTCTCTTCACAATATAGGAATGAGTCCTTCTTAGAAAAAAAAATTAAATAAAGAACTGATTATGGAACAAGAGAGAATAACCACACAAATGGAACACACACAGATTCCTACTACCCTGTTTATGGACTATAATTTTATCTGCAACTTAATACCTCAGATAAAACTAGTAGAGACTTATTTTTTAAACCCTAAGAAATACTAAAGAAATAAAAGTATTCAAAGTGTAAAAGCTATTCTTATTGAGCTATAACCAAAATGCCAATTTATACTTTCTTCACGTATGGAGAGAGGAGGAAATTTTACCCAGAATTACACAGTAACTTGATGTGAATGTTTCTCCCCTTACCTTGCTGAGCTGCTTCATGCTCTGCTGTTCTCTTCCTGATATAGCTCTGGAATTCTTCCCACCTCCTATCAGCTTCTTGAAGTTGAACCTGGGGAAAGGATAAGTCAGCACAAACACAGGATTTCAATTTACAGAAAAAAAAGCACCCTCTATCTTTACTGTTGTGCCATAAAACTGCTTCTTCCAACAACTAGTCACTAGTCTCCCACACTCTAATAACATAGGCAGATGTGCTCAGCCTGATAATATGCACAGATATTATCAGTCACAGCCATTCTACCCTCCAATATACAGGATTTACATATCAGAAATTTCAGAAACTCCTTATTTGTGCTGATGAATCAATATAGCTACTACTATGTATATATCTGACCCACTTAGCTATGATGAGCTTTCCAATAATCTTCCTTCAGCTGATAGGCTTTTCAAAAGACGGGATGATATCTTTATTGCTAAATTAGTAGGTTCCTAAAATTCTTATTTTGAGGTATAGCACAACACTTCAATTATGACTATAATATTTAATGTCATTAATCTACTTATCCATATCCATAGAGCACAAACATCTTATTTACAAATGCCACCAGCAAATATATTAGCAAGACAAATATTTATTAAAAGAAAGGAAAACAATATCACTCTCCCTTAGGGACCCATGAAAACTTCAAGAAAACAAAAATTATGGTCCTTTCTACATTTAATTATCCTCAAAGCCCTTTTAACCTCTACTACTCTGGAACTGGTATTAAGGTATATCATCTATATTGATGACTTAGGTAGGAATCTATCCAATACCTTTAACTTACAGAAACTGAACTACATGTTCAACAAATCCTCTCCCCTGTACAAGGAGGAACAGACAATTCTACTCATCACTCTACTCAATATGCACAGGCTAAAATGTGCAAGAGAAATAAGTCCACTCCTCTCTCTCAGTCAGCCTAAGCAACCCCATGCATGTCTTCTCAGTACAAGCATCTAATAGCACCAAGTGCCACTCTGGTGTCTAAAGAAACCGTGTGATTTTTTTTTCTACTATGGCTCAAGTGAATGCAACTGGAGTATTACTTGGCCTCGTGCTCAAGCAACAGAAAATCATCTATTCCAATGCTGAAATAAAAACAGGCTCTACTAAACTTACTTAGAGATCCAAGTTATTAATAAGTGATGCTGAAGGTGATTTTACCTACCTATCAAAAATCTGATTTTTGTCTTACACATGTAGACCCTCACCTCCACACATAAGGTGAAATTCTACTATTTATGCCTGTCAATCAGCTAATTTCAATTTTCATATCTTCAAATAGTCTTTAACTTCAAACTTAAGCCTGTATTCAGTTCTTTCATTAGTGTACATGTTTCTACACAGGCAGAGCACTAAGACTACAAGTCCCATTAAGCCTCAGACTGCATCTCTCAAAAGCTATATACACTCTCCGGTCATTGGATTGGAAAGCCACATTATTTATGAAATGATAAATAAAGGTAATGTTTCACCTTCAACTGAGTAACTGCTTGCTCAGCATTCTTCTTTTGGACTTCCTCTTGTTGCAGCTTTCCTGTTTTCTCAGTCAGCTCATTCACCAACCTAGCATAATCCTGGCGCAGTTTGTTTAGTTCAGCAGACTGCCTGAAAACAGTTAACTGGATTAGGAACCTTCCATTATTACAAACACATGTAAGTGAGTAAAGAAAAAAATGTGAGTGCTGCTGAGTTAGTGGTCCCACCTATAGATAAATGACAATGAATGCTCTGAGTGTCACTAACAGTGAATTTGGTTGAATGTAATCTCTGAATCATTCTGATGACAATAATACAAATATTAAAATTACCACAATGTAATCAAGAAAAACGGGTAACCACACACCATGAGCACAAATCAACAGTATCACTTTCAAATCAGTGTTATGAATCAACCAATCAGAATAGTTATTCTATGTAAGCATGCTTCTAGTCTTCTCTAAGGCTGTTTCTCAAAGTATGGCACTGTGCATGCTTGCGTGCTCAAGTATGGCTCAGACCAACTAAATCACTATCACAAGGAATGTGTCTTAACATGCAGATTCCAGAACTCTACCTCAAAGCCACTAAATCATAAACTTAAAAGGATAAGACTCAAGAATATGATTTGTAGCTAACATGCCAGATATTCTTCAGAATAATCAAGTTTGAGAACTACTGTTTAAGGAAATAGAAGCTTTAAAACTTGCTAATTCAGTCTCTTAAATTTGTAAGCTATTCCACTGGTGGTATTAGTATTTATCATACACTTTAACTGAAGAGGTTCTTCAAAAGCAAGAGGATAGGTTTTGAAAATTTATTCTTTTTAAAAACAAGTGTAAAGAACAAAAGTCTAACCAATTACTATCAAACACCATTTTGGTGACTGAAGAAAACACTCTACCATTCAATGAAAATACTGTCCTTTTATTAAAAGTAAAGCATTTGGGAACATACTTGCTTTCTAGTTGGTTTGTAGTGTTGCTGACAGCGTCTCTCAATATGCCATTTTCCTGCTTCAAGTGAGCTATCTCTGCCTCCATCTGCTCACGAACTTGCTGGAACTAAAATTATTTTACACACATAAGATTTAGAAAACAATAACTGCCAGAGCTAACCTCAAAGAAAATTTATCATGATGAAAAGTAAAAAAGCATCAATAGAATAAAGTCTGGATATCCTTCTCAAATAAATAAAAGCAAATTTAAAGGATAAATTTTGATAGTGACAAATACAAAGTAAATATAACTTGTCACAGTATTCAAGAAAGCAAGTAGATGCTGGCTGCTATCATATGCAAAATAAATACCTAATATGCTGTTTTAGAACTGAAAGATATTTTTAGAAATCTTTCCTACACAAGACTCATATAGAACTAAACTGTATTGATCCTAGAATGTCAATTAAGTTAGCAATATTTTAATAAAAGGTTTTAGTAATCAGAAGTTTAAAGACTGAAAATATGTTTGAAACATTTACATTAAATTACAAATTGAGCCATATCCAAATAGATGGCAAATTCACTATACAAAAATCTACTTGCTAAAATATCTGGCCTCTAGTTTTTTATTTCAGAATTATAGAATCAAAAGACAACACTGAAACTTACATTCCCACATCCTCACTTTAGTATGTGAAAAAAATCTTAATAATTTTTAGTAAACCTATTCAATTAAGAAGAAAAAAAAGTATATGTTGCTAATTCTCAGAAAACTTATCATATATAAACTATATCTTGGCCTCTATAAGCAATCAAGTTCGAAAAAAGAAATAATGACTTCAAAACCCTTCACCTTCAATAAAAGATATTGCTACAGCTATCCAACTACTTTTCAAATGAATGTAAGTCAGAATTAAGAGGGAACTAGATCACATGAGGTTAGGAAAAATCAGTTCTTCAATAACCTGGTTAATGGAAAAGAATAGTTCAAAAGGCTGGGGGCTGGGAAGATGGGGGAGTGAGGCAAATGAAAGCATCAAAGTAGTGGAGGGGTTGAGAACCGGAGAAGAGATTCATTCCCTTTTCTTCACTATTAGTGGCATTTCCACAGAAAATACTACTGGAATTCTGGTAACAGTAAAGAACTTTTCATTTTTCAGCAGACTACTAATGTGATCAAAGCAGTATTTCACAAATAAAAATCTTGTGCTGATTATACATTAGATTGGAAAAGAGACCTATTAAGAATGCTATAACTGGGGCTCTGTAACAGCCTAGAGGGGTGGCAATGGATGGGAGGTGGGAGGGAGATTCAAGAGGGAGGGGACATATGTACATCTATGGTCAATTCATGTTGATGTATGACAGAAATCAAACCAATATTGTAAAGCAATCAATCAACTTAAAAAAGTAAAAGATAAATTACCTTCTCTAAAAATAAAAAAGTATGTTGTAATTATGCTAGTAAGAAATAATAAACTAAGGTCACATCTAAAAACTGAATGCAAGAATAACTAGAAATAAAGTATCTTCAAGATTTTAGAACAAATTGTAGATTGGGCAAGGGAGCGAGAATTCAAAGGATTCAAGCATAAGAATAATAATGCTTCAAAACATTAGAAAATAAAAACAACCTGACCAAAGTTTGATTTTACACACATGTTAATTTTGAGGTGACAACAAGCACTTTCAAACTGAAGCATCAGCTGGCAATGGAAACAATTTCAAAAAAAAATCATTGATCCACAAGGTTCAATTAAGGGGAGTATTATAAGCCCACTTGACAAGCAAGCCAAACCATATTCAATAGCCTTTTTATCAATAATAAAGATATTTCAATGGAAGGGAGGGTGAGGAAACAAGAGAAGAAGAAAGAAAACAACGAAAAATCAATGGTCCAGACCTAACGGAAACCATGAAAATGGATTAACACTGTAAGATAGTAAGCACTGAACCCTCTAAAATGTGGAAAGAAAACAGGCAAAAATAAGAACACCAAACTGAAGGTCACTTAAGCTAAAACCATTATCATTTCCCTCTCTTCTCCACTGCATCACCAAGCCCTATCTACTACCTCTTTTTTATCAAATAAATGCCCTCATTATCAATGTCCTGACTTAAGGTTTTTGTTCTCTGACTTGGATTCCGGCAAAAGTACTCCAACTATCCCTTGTTCCACTCTCCACACTGCTGTCACTCTCCATCCTATGTCAGAGTAATAATTTAAAATACTATAAACACATTGCTGGGTTGCTTAAACTCCTACACTGGCCCGCCAGTTCTCAGGTATGTTGTTCTGTTGCTCAGTCCTGTCCAGCTCTTAGCAAACCCATGGACTGCAGCACACCAGGCTACCCTGCCCTTCACGATCTCCTGAAGTTTGCTCAAATTCATGTCCATTGACATGTCTTCAGGTATACAAGACCTCATTTCTCTAGAGACCTTATTTCTCTAGATCTCTTCATTCCAGCCCTGAATGCCAAATATCACAACTATTACTATATTTCTCATCAGCTGTTATCTCTAGACAACCTATATCAAAAACACCTGGAGTACACTCATTAAAAAGCTCAATCCTGGGCCCCAAAAGAGACCTACTGAACCACCAATCTCTCGGGATGGGAAGGAATTTCACTGGGTAATAAGCCTTATACCCAGTGCCCATTCCTTCACTTTCTTTCCTGACAATGACTAATTGTTTCCAAAGAATCAACAAAGTCTGTTTATCATTGCTAACAAGTCTTCCCTAACAGTCCTTCTGTTCCCCATCTCTCATCTCCATTGTTACAAAGCACCAGATGCTTACCTCTTTTGTAATAGAGTATTTACTTGTCAGCTTCCAGCCTCCCCACCTAAAAAAGTTGCTTACTTAAGGAGAGGGAGCCAGTTTAATTAGCCATTTATACCAAAGCCAGCACAGGGCACTTAAAAGTTTGCTAATAAAATGAATACAACTATTTAATTTTGTATTTAAAGAATGTGGAATAAAATCCTACATTATAACTTTACTTTCACTTCACTTTTGAAAGAACAAAAATATACCTTTATCTGCATCTGTTGAGTCTCTTGATAACTGACATGCATTTTGTTTTGAAACACATTATGTTCCTTTTCTAACGTTCCAATCCGATCTTTCATCCTTGCTATAACCACACTGCTTCTTTCTTTTTCTGCCATCATTTCCTAGAAGAGTAAATTAGAAAAAAAAAAAATTTATGAAAAACTTGCTACTTAAAAAATAAGAACAAGGTTTTACTAAGAAAACATATTTAACATCAGCAAAAATGATGTCAGCACAACAATCATGAATTCTGAAATAAGTACCTGCTTAAAAATCAAGGTCAAAAGTTTAAAAAAAAATTGTCTTCTACATCTTACCTGCTCATTATACCAATTCCCTTCATAAACACTTAGCTGCTCTGTTTACTCATATTTCAAACGTTCTTTTGGTCTAACCGTTAAAGAGCTGAATGTGGGATTAAATCCTACATCTAACTTGATTATAAGAAACATTTTTAAAGCACAACAGTTAATTATTCATTATTTCCAGGTACCAGCTCTCTTTTGGAGTACAGAAAAGGCCCCCGGGGCGGGGTGGGGGGGGGGGAATTGTCAAGACAAAAGTCTCTTTCCTATGGGAAGAGATAAGGATATGTTTATAGCAGAATAGGGAAAGTAAAACTTAGGAAGTTTTATTATCTTCCCAAGTCAAACATTAAAAGAGTGATTTCGTTTTGTGTTGCAACTATTATGAACTCCTAGAAGAAATATTAATTACTAAAATGCAAGAAAGTCAAGCAACTTTAAAGTTACCTGTAGGTATTATCAGTCCATTTCCGCTATTTTAAGAAACTGCTTGATAAACTTTAAGATTTTCATTTAACTAAGAGCTGTCTATTAGCATGAGTTTATTTACATGTGCAAATTGTTTTACTGATGTACATAATACATTTAAGAAAAGGATACACAACACATCTTAAGTATATAGCTCAATGAGTTACACAAAAGTAAAGATTCTTTTTCTAATTTTTAAAAAAATCAGAAAATTATAGTTTCTAACCTTATGGAAATACTTATTTTAGCAATCATAATTGATTAATCTTAATCTGACTGTTTTCCACTGACTTTCTTTTTATTCACCTCAAATTAACAGAAAAGATTCTATATTCAAACAAGGCTATTCTCATAATGTGATCAAGTAGCTACATGAATGACAGTGAAATAAATTTCATTTATTCTACTGTATTTAACACCTAAAAGGAGAAAAAGCACTTCCGGAAAAATGAGACTACATTTACTATAGAATTTCAATTATGTTCTCAGTCTACATGATCTTTTAAAATGTAACTGACAGAATATCATATTAGTTTTGAGTATATAATGATTCAACACTTGTATTTATTGCTAAATCATTACCACCACACGTAGTTACAAATTTTTTCTTGTGATGACAACTCTTCTAGCAACTTTCAAATATACAATACAGTATTAATAACTATAGTCACCATGCTGTATATTACCTCCCCTGGACTTACATATTTTATAACTGGAAGTTTGTACTTTTATATTTTTTTTAAAGATTTTTTTTTAAAACTCTCAGAGTAAAAAGATTTTAAAGAACTTCACTGATTAAAAAACTACCTATGTAAGTTTCACATTTATCCGATAAATTGGATTTAAATAAGATCACACTGAGTTTTGTGCTTCTATAGAATAATTCTAGGTCAGAACCAATTGAAATATGCTCCCAGTGTCCAAATGCTTCCATTATTCTGAAATTAGTATACCTACAAGTGCTGCTATTTTAAATTCACAATTTGACTATGGGATATAATGCCATGAAATAGTGGTATTTCCACCACTTAAATTCTAAAAGAAAATTACTTTCACTGGGTGTCAATTTATTACACAAATAAATGAGGAATTATGAACAATTTCTAAAATCCTTCACTGCCTCTGATTCAGAAAGTATATTCAGAAAGTATAACCCTTAAATACAAGTCTTCACCTGGGTTAACTGCTTACACCGATCCTTCATGGTGGCAGCATCTTCCTTCAGAGCAGTAACTAACTTGTCTTTTTCTTGAAGTTGATGAACAAGTGCGGTCAACTCTCCTTTATTGTACTACAATTGAGAAATCAATACAGAATTGTTAATAATTAATAATGGCTAATGAAAATTATGAAAATGAACTATCTGATATGAAGTGTTCTTAGGCCAAAGCAGAGTTCACTGTTACATATAAAACAGAATGACTGCCAAACACTGGCAGTGAAATATCATTCAGAAAAATCACTATATCATTACATGTTCTGATGTATACAGTAGGACACATATCAATCAAGAAACAGATTTTTACAAAGAATTGTAGACTTCCATTTTTAAACACAAAGTCGAGACAGTACTCTCTCTCTCCTAAAAGATCAAAAAAGGAACATGAAGCCTAATGCAAACTGAACTGAAATAAAACAATCAACTGTAATGTCAAAGCATAATATTAGGAAAGACTGCCACAAGTAGTGGAGATCAAAGCAGATGCTCAACAACCCTGCCAGAATATACCCAAGACTACAGAGGTGCCATGGGTTACATAGCTCTTTGAAGTTAACAAGCATTCACTGAAAGGTAAAACCAACAATCCCCCATTTGGTATCAGGCACAAGCACAAAGACAGAAGGTAGGAATTTTCTTGCTAGGAGGTCTCAAGAAGCAGAAGTAGAAATATAGAAGATATCAGACAGATAAACCTAATTCAAAGAGGGCAGCTAAACAGTGAGGCAGTTACGAGAGATTCTCTACAGTGAGATTCTCTGTAGTGAATGAAGTTTTTTATCTGAGAAGGAAAGGCTCATAGCCCAAGGAGAGAACTATGGGGCTTGGCCCTTCATTATCAACCTCTAGACACAGAGATGATGCAAGAGAAACACCTCTCATTGGAAAAGGGGTATTAATGAAAAAGAAATAAAACAGGGTCTATGTAAGATACGAGAAAAAAGCAAGAAAAGCAATAAGAAAAACCAAATGCCACGTGCAGAAAAATAACTTAAAAAAGATGGTCAAGAACAGACAAAAACTGTGATTAAAAAATATCACCATTACTTTTTAAAGTCTAACATACCAACAATTTTTGAAAATAAGAGGAGGAACAGAAAAGAAATAATTCACAAGAAATAATTCAGAAGAAAAATCAGACCACAGAATGAGATGAAATATGAGTTGGCAAAACCCAAAGTAGAAATAAAAGTAACACCATATGAGATATATAACCCAATTAGAAGCAGCAACCAGAAAAAGACATGTTGCTGAAAACATAGAAGACACAAAGTTCACAGTGTAGAGAAGTAAATAAAAATAAGTGGAAATAAACCAAAAGCTTTACCTTTTATGACCAAAATATGAAAAATAAAGAAAACAGGTAAAGAAGATCCAGTTCAGTCCCTCAGTCGTGTCCAACTCTTTGCGACCCCATGGACTGCAGCACGCCAGGCTTCCCTGTCCATCACCAACTCCCGGAGCTTGCTCAAATTCAGGTCCATCGAGTCGGTGATGCCATCTAACCATCTCATCCTCTGTCGTCCCCTTCTCCTGCCTTCAATCTTTCCCAGCATCAGGGTCTTTTCAAACGAGTCAGTTCTTCCCACCAGGTGGCCAAAGTATTGGAGCTTCTGCTTCAGCATCAATCCTTCCAATGAATATTCAGGACTGATTTCTTTTAGGACTGACTGGTTTGATCTCCCTGCAGTCCAAGGGACTCCCAAGAGTCTTCTCCAACACCACAGTTCAAAAGCATCAATTCTTTGGTGCTCAGCTTTCTTTATGGTCCAAATCTCACATACATACATGACTACTGAAAAAAAACCATAGCTTTGACTAGACAGACCTTTGTCGGCAAAGTAATGTCTCTGCTTTTTAATATGCTGTCTAGATTGGTCATAGTTTTTCTTCCAAGGAGCAAGCGCTTTTTAATTTCATGACTGCAGTCACCATCTGCAGTAATTTTGGAGCCCAAAAAATAAAATCTGTCACTGTTTCCATTGTTTTCCCATCTATTTACCATGAAGTGATGTGACTGGATGCCATGATCTTCGTTTTTGAATGTTTGGTTTTAAGTCAGCTTTTTCACTCTCCTCTTTTGCCTTCATCAAGAGGCTCTTTAGTTCCTCTTTGCTTTCTGCCATAAGGGTGGTGTCATCTGCCTACCTGAATTTATTGGTATTTTTCCCAGCAATGTGGATTCCAGCTTGTGCTTCACCCAGCCCGGCATTTCTCATGATGTACTCTGCATAGAAGTTAAATAAGCAGGGGGACAATATACAGCCTTGATGTACTCCTTTCCCAATTTGGAACCAGTCCATTGTTCCATGTCCACTTCTAACTGTTGCTTCTTGATGTGCATACAAACTTCTCAGGAGGGAGGTCAGGTGGTCTGGTATTCCCATCTCTTGAAAAATTTTCCAGTTTGTTGTGATCCACACTGTCAAAGGCTTCAGTGTAGTCAATAAAGCAGAAGTAGATGTTTTTCTGGAACTGTCTTGTTTTTTCTATGATCCAATGGATGTTGGCAATTTGATCTCTGGTTCCTTTGCCTTTTCTATATCCAGCTTAAACATCTGGAAGTTCTTGGTTCACGTATTGTTGAAGCCTCGCTTGGAGAATTTTGAGTATTACTTTGCTAGTGTGTGAGATGAGTACAATTGTGTGGTAGTTTGAACATTCTTTGGCATTGCCTTTCTTTGGGATTGGAATGAAAACTGACCTTTTCCAGTCCTATGGCCACTGCTGAGTTTTCCAAATTTGCTGGTATGTTGAGTGCAGCTCTTTCATAGCATCATCTTTTAGGATTTGAAATAGCTCAACTGGAATTCCATCACCTCCACTAGCTTTGTTCACAGTGATGCTTCCTAAGGCCCATCTGACTTTGGACTCCAGGATGTCTGGCTCTAGGTCAATGATCACACCATCGTGGGTTATTTGGGTCATGAAGATCTTTTTTGTATAGTTCTTCTATGTATTCTTGCCACCTCTTCTTAATATTTTCTGCTTCTCTTAGGTCCATACCGTTTCTGTCCTTTATTGAGCCCACCTTTGCATGAAATGTTCCCTTGGTATCTCTAACTTTCTTGAAGAGATCTCTAGTCTTTCCCATTCTATTGTTTTCCTCTATTTCTTTGCACTGATCACTGAGGAAGGCTTTCTTATCTCTCCTTGCTATTCTTTGGAACTCTGCATTCAAATGGGTATATCTTTCCTTTTCTCCTTTGCCTTTAGCTTCTCTTCTTTTCTCTGCTATTTGTAAGGCCTCATCAGACAACCATTTAAAAATAAAGACAACAGGCAACAGGCAAATAAGATCCAACTTACACTTAATTAATACCCATATTTCAATTCTTTTAAGGGACATTGAATCTCCAGATTGAAAAGACATGCTTTGTCCAAGGGAATATTTATAGAAAAGTCAATGCAAAGCCACATTAAATAAAGAAGTTTATGACAAACGAACTGATATCAAGCTTTGAACCAACCATTAAGCTGTAGAATTAAGACTGAAACAATCATAAAAGGTACAGTCACAAAACAAACATTAAATATATAAGTACAAATGCTATAATTTTAAAAAGTGAATAGGAAAGGAAAAGAGAAAGTAGGAAAAATTTTAAATAGACTTCCTCTTATTATACCACATGGGGCCTAATAGTTAATAAGTTTGCATTGGAAGAAATCACATAATGGAGGCAAGTATATTTAAAGGCCAACATGAGGAAATTAATAATCAACTAAAACTTATCAAATACATTTTAAATATTTTCTTACTATTTATCACATGGAATTAACATTTTAAGCAATTACTTTATGCTAGAACTTTAAGCATCTATTGTGTACTATCTCATTTAATTCTCAAAACCTTATTATCACTCCCACTTTAAAAACAGGGAAACTGAGGCACTGAGGTTAAGTAACTTATCTAAAGCCACAAAGCTCAAAGTAGTAACATATAGATGTGAATCTTAGGAAATGTGACCCTACAGCCCAGGATCTTAACCTATACTCTAAACATAAAACAGAAGTGTCTTAGAACTTAAACACAAAGTCTTTAAACACAAAATGCCTTTGTGTTTAAGTTCTAAGACACTTCTGTTTCATGTCTAGAGTATAGGTATGTATGTGTGCATACGTACACAGAGCATCTCCTCCGCAACTCTGTAAACCCCTCTAGCTTCTGTTTCCCTCTTCCCATCTATGCTTATTCAAAGTGGATACTGTCACCTTCCTTACTCATCCACCACTTATTTATAGTCTAGGAGTACAATGAAAGTGCTCTCTAAGGATATCAAATCCATTTTTTCAATCCTTATTCTCCCTGATCGCTCTAAAGCATGTCACTGGTGATTTTTACCACCACTGCTGAACTCTCTACCCTTCCTAAGCATCTGTGATTCCACTGTTTCCTGGTGTTTTTTCTCTCAGTATCCTTTGTGGTGGCTTTCCTTGACCTTTAAATATTGATGCTTCTCAAGGTTCATCCCTGAGCTTTCTTACCTCTCTGCACATCCTCTCTAGACTAACACATATCCCCTATACGTACTGGTGACAGTTGATTACTTTCTGAAACTACTCCCAGTGCAAACTATTTTTCAACTCCACAGAAATATATATTCAACTGTGAAATGATTAAACCACTTAAAAGTTCCAAAGTATGCCTAAAGCAACTCCCTAAAAATTTTCAAAACCCTCTGCTCTCTCTTCTTCTGCAACGGATTCATGAATAACCATTCCCACCACAATTTACCCAGTTACTCCAGAGAGCAAAAACAAACATTCATTCTAGACTCTTCTTCAGCCACCATATCTAATCAGTCAGCAAGTCCTCTAACTCCTCTCTATCCCACACCTATGCTTGTACTCCTGCATTTATCTTCCCTCTTTCTCTGAGGTGGTCTTTATCAGATGTGAATATTCACCTATATCCAGGATCTTGAAATCTACTAAAAGGTCTGACCAAAACTCAATTTTTATGACATGAAAAGAGAGTAATTAAACTCATCTAGTCTTTTCCTGATACAGGGGATCTACAAGGGCACTGAGTCCCTGAAGATAAGAACAGAACCACTCCCTGAGAAAGCCAGAACAAGATTTACTTCAAAGCCAAAGGTTCCAAGAAAAAGGAAAAAATGTAAAGTTTCAAAATGTTCACTCTGTTTCAAAACATTATCTTTAACAATTCCCAACTTCCTTCTCAGCCTGCCTAATATAGCTATCAAGGGGAGTCTGACTAATCTCTAGAGTTCAAAGCTGTCCCAAGCAAAAAAATGACTGTTCTTGCACCCATAAACCACCAACCACAACCTTAGCCAAAATAGAAACACCTGAACCAATTAATGTTAAAAAGGAGTAACTTCAAACAGTTAGTAACTAACTTCAGCTGGAGGTTCTTCCCTGCTAGGAGATTTTCTCAAACCTCTAAGAATTTTTTTAAGATATATTAAGATATACACACTTGCAAGAAAGTTCCTTGCAAGAGACTTATCTGACTTTGGATACAAAGTCATACAGTTATCACACTTATTCTGAGGATCCTTGAACACATCCTTTACTCTGAACCATTGCTGGCACCACATGGAGACTAATAAGCATACTACATTGTAAAATGCCACAGATTTGTAAAACATTATCAACAGATACTTGGAAATATGGACAGACATAATGTCATCACAAATGCTATGACAAAAAAATTTAGACGGTTACAAGAAAGTCTATGAGGGAGAATAATTTAGACTAGGAATTCAAATTAGCCTTAAATGAGGAAATGATATTTAAATGGAAACTTGAAGGAGGAATTAACCAAAGGAAGAAGTTTGGGGATAAGGGCTTAGGAGTTTTATGACAATCCAGACAGAAGAGAACATTTGGTAAGCTTTAATGAGAGGATGAGGAAAATATCATGAGATAAGGCTATAGAGATAGACATAGGCCTTTGAAGGAATCTAGATTATGTTTTAAGTGCAAAGAGAAAGGCATCCAAAATGTTTTTAAAGCAGTGAATAATATAACCTGATTTACCCTTAGAGGTTACCTTGGAACTGTGTAGAAAAAATAGATCAGAAGGCTACAGGGAATACAGAAACATCAACTAGGAGAATACTGACGATAATCAAAAGAGAAGTGATAGTTTCGACTAGGGTGGTCTTTAAGAAAAAATGGAAGCCACTAAAGGTTTTAAAGCAGAAAAGTGTTAGGAGTATGTGTGCTTAAAAAAAAAAAAAGTGTTAGTTGCTCAGTTGTGTCCGACTCTTTCCGATCCCATGGACTGTAGCCCACCAGGCTCCTCGTTCATGGGATTTTCCAGGCAAGAATACTGGAGTGGGTTGCCATTTCCCTCTCCAGGGGATCTTCTCAACCCAGGCATCAAACCCAGGTCTCTCACATTGCAGGCAGACTTCACCGTCTGAGCCACCAAGGAAGCCCTAAGAATGGTTAAGTCCACTATTTAATATTGAACACCAGATACCATGTCATCTTATCTCACACAAGTAACACTTAAAAACTTGTCACTTTCTGCAATATGCCATAGTACACATGATATAATAGTGAGTATAATAAAATGAAAAATTAAATAGCAGCTTCATGGATTTTTTTCAAGTTTTAGTCAGTCATAGCAATGATTTTATCATTCAAAGCATTTACTTTAAAAAAGTAATATCACACACACACAAGAAAGATTCCCAGACGCTTTGAATGGTGCTATCTTCAATCATAAAAACATTCCATATGTTATCCAGAAATCACCTGACCTTGCTTTCAGTATTTACATTCACAACAAAGCAAGGTACAACTTAGCCATGTGCCAAATGACTTTAAAGTTATATAAATCACCTTATTTATTATAAGCAATTCATTTTTGTCAAACCTCAGATGACTCGGATTACCTGACTGAACTAAATAGGCAATTTGATTAGTATGGATACATGAAATAACTTCTGAAGGCATTCCAGAACTTTTAAATGTGACTAAGTGTTATTGGGGTATAAGATGGGAGTAGATTATAATTTATTGCTCTAGCAGAAGTCTTACTTGGTGAACTTTTAATCACTGCTCTCAAATATGCTCATAATCAAAACTATGCTTACCTTCTTTAAAGCATCCTGTATCACACCAGACTTTTCCTTTAGCAGGTCTACAACACAAAGGGCCTCTTCTTCAGAAAACATCATAGTCTTCAAGGACAGAAGAAAATCTTTAAATTTTACTTCAGCATTTTCTTAAAACAGGAAAAAGAGAGAAATTAACATTTAAAATATATGTGATAAGAGAGCAAAGGTAAAGAACCAAGAATTCTTGCAAAACCAATACAATATTGTAAAGTAATTAGCCTCCAATTAAAATAAATTTATATTAAAAAAAAAAAGAACCAAGAATTCTTGACCCAGAAAGTCAATAACCAAGAGAAAATAGACTTACATTTCAGATCAAACAACAATAAATGCTCTAGTTAAGAGAGAAAAAAACTGTTTACCATCTTTAATATGGAATAACTGACTAAAAATTTGCTCAAACTGAAGAATATCTATGTTTAATTGATGTATATAATTTACAATGTTATGTTAATTTCTGCCATACAGCAAAGTGATTCAGTTATACAGATTCCTTTCTAGATTCTTTTCCATTATGGTTTATCATGGGATACTGAATATAGTTTCCTGAACTAAACAGTAGAACCTTGTTGTTTACCATATATATTATGTATATGAGCTTCCCAGGTGCAGTGGTAAAGAACCCACCTGCCAATGCAGGAGACAAAAGGGACTCGGGTTTGATCCCTGAGTCAAGAAGATCCCCTGGAGTAGGAAATGGCAACCTGTTCCAGTATTCTTGCCTGGAAAATTCCACAGACAGAGGAGTCTGGCAGGCTACAGTCTACGGGTTTGCAGAGTCAGATGCAACTGAGCGCACACGCACACACAGAGACATATATAATACAGAGGTTTGCATCCAAACTGCAGAGTATTAAAGTGCCACAGGAAAAAAAAAACATTCCAATGTCTAGTATATGCTAGTATCTATACTAAATATGTTCACAAATATTCTTATTTAACTGTAATACTCACAACATATGAGCCAAATTTTACAGACAAAAAAATAAGAGACAATTGACAAAAAGTCTTATTTTACAAAAATCAACTATATAAAAGCAATCTTGACATTTTAAAAATCCATGCACCAAATATCTCACTTCAGTTCCCCTAGGGCTCTTATATTAGACAACACCTGCGTTTCCATAAAAGCAACAGCCACCTGTTAGACCCAAAGGAGCCCAGAGCTTCTAATAGTTCAGCTATATCGTAAGTTTAAAAAGGCAGTTGTGGGCATGTATGGGAAAAAGGGGTATATGGGAACTCTGTACTTTCCACTCAATTTTGCTATGAACTTGAAATTGCTCTCAAAAAAAAAAAAGACCTATTAAAAAAATAATAATAGGGAGTTCTCTGGCAGTCCAGCTGTTATGACTCAGCACTTTCACTGCCATGGGTCTAGGTTCAGTCCCTGGTCAGGGAACTAAGAACCCACAAGCCATATGGGCCAAAGTAATAATAATAGTTTTCTGTGAATTAACACAGAAAACTCTGAGGCAATAAAAGAAGGGAAAAGATTATCAGGCAACAAAATTGCTATGAGACCTTAGGAAAGTCCAAGTCCAATGTCAAGCTCTACAAAACTGAGAGGGCTGGATTAGAAAACTACCAATAAATCTTTTACCACAAAGATTCTATTAGCCTTCTGGAATTCACTGATTCTATGAGAAAATGCACTCATTCCATAAGAACTCAAAAATATGTTTTTTCAATACAACAGCTTGTTGCATTCTGTATATATTACCTTTGTCAGTTTCAGTCTTCAGTTTTTTAGCCCCTGTTTTCTGGATTACTTCTACTTGGTCAGGTTTAACCAGATCAATAACCTCTCTCTTATCCACCACAGGATTTGAATCAGCATTATCCATCAGAGGAATGTAAGTTGTTGCATGAATAAGGGGTTCATCTACCAAAACTGCAATTTAAGTTACAAATCATAATCACACAAGGTTTTTTATAATGGGTAATAAAATAACATGTAAGCACAATTAAGTTTCATGATAAATGCAGTTATTTTCAAATCTCTATTACCAGCTCAATTTGGCTTTAAATTCCTATTTATCCTTTTTAGCAAGTCAAAACACTCTTCTAATTAAGAAATATCCATTCAATATTATTTTACAGCATATCACTTAGGTTATCTAAAGTGTATCACACATCTCTTCTAATAATATCTGAAAATTTTTCTTATACATTCTTATATGTTTTGGTTTGACCTCATGTTTCTTCTGATTTAACTAAGACTCCATTCACATTTAATTAGTGCTCAAGGAAAATCATTAATTTCTATGTATGTTGGTACTTTAGTGACCTCTTATTCCAACTGATAATTCTTAACTGATATTTTTACTTGCTAGATACAAAAATAGCCATTGTTTCTTGCAGATATCTTCTCATTTCTAATAGTTACGCCTCTGATTTACATGGCATATCTTATTACACTAGTTAAAACTTCCAAAACTATATTAAAAGTGAAGGAAGGAAGCTTTCTTAGTTTCTAGCTTTAATGTGAAGAACTGTAAGAGTTTAAATACTGTTCTGATATTTGTTGGTTAGAGACACAAACTTCCACACCCATATGGAAATCTCTCTAAATGCCTACTTCAAAAAAAAAAAAAAAAACTTGGAGGCACATACAGTTCTTTTATTTAAAATCTGTAATAAATACTTGATATTATCAAATACTGGGGTGATTGTTTCTATACCTGATTGCTTGATATATCATAATTTTAGTGCAAATAACAGAATTTCACCTTTTCCCTTTCCAATTTTATTATTTTCTAGCACAGGTTGCCATCACACCCCAATATTATAAAAATTACTATTTAATCTACATAAATTTCATAGCTAAAACGTCTTGTGGACAACTGAGAATAAAAATTGCTCCATCAGTTTTAATTGGATGTTTCTCATATAAATATACACATTACATTTAATAATTAGGAATGCAGGGTAATGATAAATCTAGATAGTGTTCTCAAGTATGATCTTTACATGATATTAAAAATACATTTATTTCAAGAAAACTTTCCTTCTATAGAGCTTGCATGCTATTTACATTATTTTCAAAACTCACTTAAGAATGAGAATATTTATAAATGCTTTGTCGTTTTTAAATTTCAGATTAAGGTTTTCACCACAAACTTATACCCTTGCCCATCTGTCAAAGCACCCTGGACTTGTATTAATACTAAAGCTGTTAATATACACATTAAGCTGAGAATTAAGGAGCATGTGAGGTCTCTAGGGTCCTTGTCCTAGTAGACGTCTCTAGAATTAGTAGCTATAAAATACGTATCTACATGTTTCACCATTTTCAGTCTTTTGCTTCTTTGATGAAACTTTCTTCTTTCCTGATCCACTTTCTTGTTTAGTCTCTTGATGCAGAGGTAATGATTCTTGCTTTTTTGAAGGTGCCGTAAGAGATTCCACCTTTTTATCCTGATCATCTTTATTAAAAATAAATGAAAATAGTAGCAAACAATGAACACATCAGAAAAAAATTTATTAATGAATACTTCCCAGAATGCTTTAGCACCAAAATTTTAAACTCTGATATACAATTCTCTCATTTATCATTCTAGCTTTCTTGCTCTGCCACACCTGCTCTTTAACTTCATCAGGATTTCTAGTACATGCTCCTTTTATATCCCATTTCTCAGCCACTCCTAACCCTACTCAGCTTATAGGCACTGTCAAATCTCTTATCTTAAAAAATAAAACCCTTCCCACCACTGTAATCCCTAGCCTCCCACACCCATTTCCTTCTTATATTGACAAAAGAACAGTCTGTACTTTCTTTTCTACCAATCATTTCTCAACTAATTGCAACCTGATTTTTATCTCTTCCACTATATCAATAAAAAATTTTACTCAGGTCCCTAGTGTCCCAAATGCCTGATTCTATCAATAATATCCCTTAATCCTTATTTAACTTCTATTCAGCATTTCAAACTATTGGTCTCTACCTCCTTAAATTTCTCGCCTCTCCATTAGGCTAAGTGAAATAAGCCAATCACAAAAGGACAATCATTGAATGATTTCCCTCATATGTAGTACCTAGAGCAGTCAAATTCATAGATACAGAAAGTAGAATGTTGCTTGCCAAGAACTAGGGGGAGGGAAGAGTGGGAAATTAGTACTTAATGGGTACAGAATTTTTAGTTGGGAAAGACAAAAAGTTCTTGAGATGGCTGGTGGTGATGACTGTTCAAGAATGTGAGTGTACTTAATGCCATAGAACTATACACTTAAAAATGGTTAAAATGGTAAAATTTTTTATATACTTATTTTACCACAATAAAATAAATAAAATTCAGCTCCATGAGAATTCTTTTCTTACACTTGGAATATTCCTTTGAAGTCTTCTTTGTAAGCTGTTCCTACTTAATACCTTATATCTAGTATTTTTCAGGGTTGTGTTCTCATTTTAAATACCTCCCTTGAATAATCTGCTCTACAACCATGACATCAACTACTATCTTCATGCTTAAGGCTTCTGAATCTGTATTCTAGCCTTATGACTCTGTACCTAAATTTCCTACTGCATCCTGAATTGCTCCGTATGTGAATAGCCCCCACAGGCACCAGAAACACAACTGAATGCATTCTTCTCTCCATACACATCCACTCTCTTCCCAGTATTGCCTCTTAGTGCTATCAACATCTACCAATAAAAGGTTGGTGAGTCTTTCCTATAAAGGTCTGAACAGACAGTAAAGGTTTTGTGGGCCAATTAGACTTTATCACAACTATTCACCTGCTGTTGCATTGTGAGAGCCAGCCACAAACAGATGTTAACACATGAGTGTTGTTGCATTTAAAAAAACTTGATTTACAACACAGAGGTTTCAATTTCATATCACTTCCACATTTAACACAATATTACTCTTCTTTTATTTTTAACCTATTTGAAACATAAAAACCATTCTTGGCTCATGAGCTATAAAAAACATGAAACAGGCCAGATCTGGCTCACAGGTTGCAGTCTGCCAACCCTGACCTAACTTAGAACTTGGAAATCATCTTTAACCCTGCTTTCTCCTTTTTATCTGCCATATCCTATCCAATAAGGTTAGCCATGTCATTTTTGCTTTGCAGATCTCTCTAATCTCCTTTCTACTTCTTCTGTCACTACCACAGTTCAGTCCTTCAGCTTAACTTTGGAAAACAATACTCTCTTAACAAGTCTGCCTACATCAAACCCTGCCCCATGAAACTTCTTTTCCCAAGTTCTGCCAAAAATACCTTTCTAAAATGTAAATCTGTCAATGGAAACTAACCCATTTAAAAATCCTCAACAATGGCCAAATTATAACATCCCAACTATTTAGCACTGTACACAAAAATCATCATAATCGACCCACTCCATTACCTTTTCAATTTTGTTTCCTACCATTCCCAACCTCCCACTTCAGGGTGCAACACCACACTTCATTCTTGCACCTTTATTTCTTTAGGCATGATCTTCTGCCAATGGGGAATAAAATCACACTATTTCCTTGATGAACTGACTCATTTTGCAAGACCCAGTTCAGGCGCTGCCTCCTCTGTAAAGCTTTTGACCCACGGGTCCCATAGGTACTAGTTGTTTTGGCTTTTGTACTACCTCTATACTTTGTACTTTTCTTACGTAACTCATATTTCATTATTGGCTCACATGTCCTCCTCTCCCCTTTACTCGTATTTCTCTAGTACCATGCTTGACATAGCTGGCAAGCAAATATTTAAAACCCAATATAACGATAACTGAATACTCCACAAGTTAAGATACAAAAACAACTTAATGGTAAACACAAGTCCTTTCACACTGAGCAAACAATTCACAGTTTCACCTATCAGCACACCATTTCTCATGTCCTTTCCTTTGCATCTGTTAACCCTTCTCCTTAGAACACCCTATTCACCAAGAAAAACTAGCTAATGTTTATTCAACACTTCAGATTAATTGTAGGTATTACATGCTCTAAGTGACCCACTTTAGTACTCACATACTGACTGAGACATATCTAGCCCATTATACTAAACTTTTTATATTATAATAACCTATTTCAACTTGTGTCTACATTTTTGCATTTGACTGCCTGGAAAATGCACTCTTTATCTCTGTAGTCCTAGCACCTATATAGTGACTAACACAAAACAGATGTATGATAAATATTTGCAAAGTAAATCAATCAAGGATGAAAATGATACCTGATTTCTCTTTTCATCTTTAATTATCACACTGATTAGAAAGCATTGGTTGAAATAAATGTGGAAGCTTCTAACTACTGATATTTATAGGTCTTTAGTGGTTTTAGTAAAACACATTTTATATATTTCCACTTAAAGCCTTTTCCATATGCGTAATGTGAAATTTAGCTTTAAATGCTGTTTTATGATCAATACTCTTTCTATCAACATTTACTGAAAACAAATAGTGAAAAGGATAATGATCTCGATTTCAAACTCAGTATTTAGCATATGTGCACACTTAAAGTATCTGAACTTCAAACTCTATTAAAGTTATTAAAACAAATATAACCATGCAATAAAGTTTAATAGATTACAATACCGCTTCCATTTTTAGACTTCTTTTGCCCTGGTTTCTTCTTTGAGGCAGCTGCTTCCGAGGGGGGGGTGGGTTGTTTAGTAACTGGGACAGGTTCTACTTTTTTGCATGGAATCTTTGATACATCACTTTCTTTGGTGACCTGCTCTTCTGGTACAGGCTTGTGTTTCTTTTCCTTCTTCTTTCTTTCTCTAACACTACTTGGACTTTCAACCACATTCAATGGAACAGGTACAACTTGCTCATCTTCTACAGCCAAGGCATCAGACAATTTAAAGTCCCGGGGTACACTCTCAGAATCGGATTCATGGAGGTTTCCATTTTGGATTTCTTTCTTTTTATTCTTTTTCTTTTCTGCCTTCTTTTTATCGGTTTTGGTCGGGATAAGCTTTTGTTCTCTTTTCTGTTTTGCAAGAACTTCATCATATAATGTTTCTTTCATGAAAAGCCAGAAGAAGAGGAAAATTACTGTAATAACCACTGAAGGAATAAGAACAATAAAATATGTTGACTCATAAAACTCCATGGTGCTTTTGTTAATGTGATCCTATAAAACCTAAATGTGGGGGAAAAAAGAAAAAACAAAAACCTGGATCAGTCTTACAAAAATTAAACACACAAAACCTCTGTTCTTTCAAGAGGTATTCAGATTTAACCTGACCTACAAATCTAAACAGGTTAGTTTTTTAAATCATATACTTTACAGTTCAAATATACTATATACTGTAAAAAAAAATTTTTGGTAACTAGGAATGTAAGACATCCTTCTATTTTTCAAGCATGTGAAAAGATTCTGACAGAAAAAAAGTAGCCATTCATTTTTCTCCAAACTATCCACTTTTGATCCTATTAGCATTTAGTTTTTCTTTTACTGTACAATGTTCATGAATATGCTATATACGGAAACAAAGAGGCATTAACTATGAACAACACCCTAGATGTTCTTAACACACTCCTAACAGCAAAGAAAATACAGGGAGCTCACTCCTTCCCTCAGCTATGAGCGCCCGCACTCCAGCTAGCCACCGTCTCGTGATACGGTGGGATCCACCAAGAAGATGGAAACAAAGTAAAAGTCAAAATGTTAGGATGTGCCATTGGGCACTAAAATAAATTAGAAGTAAGTTGCTTCTCTTGATTTTTTTTCAAGGTACCTCTTACTGCAAAAAAGTTATACTTCAAAAACAAAATGGGTAATCCCATCCTATTGCAATAATTTAGTCAATAAGCAAAATTTAAATGATATTAATATAACCCTGGACTACTAAGAGAAAGATTTAACAAGATGAAGGGAAGAGTGAATCACAGGCTAACAAAATACTAAGAAGAAACTTTATATAGAATTGTTCTTCTCTAATAATTAATGAACTATTCAAAAATTTTTTATTTATTAGACAGATTTTACTATGCCTAAGTGTCACTGGTCAACCAAAAATTATTAGAATAAAAGATTATTAAAAGATGTTTTACTTTTGGATTTTGTCTAATATTACCATCCACAGGCTACAAAGCCTGTTCAATTCGGCTGAGGGTTAGGTTAGGGGAGAAAAAGGACAAAACAATGAGTTAGAACTCTATAGATTTTTGCTCTGAGGAAAGAAAAGAGGCTAAGACACTAAGCAGTAGCCAAATGCTGGAAAAATGTCAAATCAAAGTCAGAAGGTCTTTGATGAATAGCAAGCTCCAGTCCATTCAGCCTAGGTCTTTCTCAGGAGACAAAATCTATGACGAAGCAGAGAAAGCAGCAAACCTTCAGAGATGAGAGGCCATGAGACCACAGAAACTAAGAAACACAAATTCCTGATGATTTTTCTAGCTTCCTTTTCGAGGTCTCATATAAGGCTGGAAGAATCATGATTTCAGTCTCTAAATTTTCAGATTCCCTTCATACAATTCAATGCCCCTTCATTTGAGCTCTCTTTCTGCATCTAGAAGTAGTCCAATCAAAACACCAAGGCAAATTTAAATTCAAGAAAATGTTTGCATTGCTTTAATCCAATATTCCTGATGCTTTATCCCAAGACATGTACAAAGAAAAGCATATGTAAAGATGTTCAGGGCAATATTACATATAATAAGAAAAACTAGGACAAAATACACATCAGAATGGGTTGAATTAGCAAGCATCAAATCAATAAAATATTGCTGTTAAAACTGTAAATACTGAGACTATTATATTCAATTAAATACTAAATAATCAAAATCATAATTTTATTTACAGGATCAAAATATCTCATGTATAATAATAGATTATTAAGATGAACATGTAAATTAAAGAACTGTGCAATAATCATGGGTGCAGTCTCACTTGTCTTAATACTTTGAATTTTGTTAGTTTAAGAGGAACTCATAAAATTTTCAACTCCTTGCTTAAAAATGGCAAAATGAATAAGCACTACAGTACTGATTAATATAGTACAGTTCAGTTCAGTTCAGTCGCTCAGGTTGTGTCTGACTCTTTGCGACCCCATGGGCTGCAGCACGCCAGGCCTCCCTGTCCATCACCAACTCCCAAAGTTTCCTCAAACTCATGTTCATTGAGTCGGTGATGCCATCAAACCATCTCATCCTCTGTCGTCCCCTTCTCATCCCGCCTTCAATCTTTCCCAATATCAAGGTCTTTTCAAATTAGTCAGTTCTTTGCATCAGGTGGCCAAATACTGCAGTTTCAGCTTAAACATCAGTCCTTCCAGTGAACACTCAGGACTGATCTCCTTTAGGATGGGCTGGTTGGATCTCCTTGCAGTCCAAGGGACTTTCCAGAGTCTTCTCCAACACCACAGTTCAAAAGCATCACTCCTTCAGTGCTCAGCTTTCTCTATGGTCCAACTCTGACATCCATACATGACTACTGGAAAAACCATAGACTTAGACTAGACGGACCTTTGTTGGCAAAGTAATGACTTTGATTTTTAATATGCTGTCTAGGTTGGTCATGGCTTTCCAAGGAGTAAGCGTCTTTTAATTTCACGGTGGCTGCAGTCACTATCTACAGAGATTCTGGAGCCCAAAAAAAACAAAGTCTCTCACTGTTTCCACTGTTTCCCCATCTATCTGCCATGAAGTGATGGGACTGGATGCCATGATATTAGTTTTCTGAATGTTGAGCTTTAAGCCAACTTTTTCACTCTCCTCTTTCACTTTCATCAAGAGGCTCTTTAATTCTTCACTTTCTGCCGTAAGGGTGGTGTCATCTGCATATCTGAGGTTATTGATATTTCTCCCGGCAATCTTGATTCCAGATTATGCTTCATCCAGCCCAGCGTTTCACATGATGTACTCTGCATATAAGTTAAATAAGCAGGGTGACAATATACAGCCTTGACGTACTCCTTTTCCTATGTGGAATCAGTCTGTTGTTCCATGTCCAGTTCTAACTGTTGCTTCCTGACCTGAATACAGGTTTCTCAAGAGGCAGGTCAGGTGGTCTGGTATGCCCATCTCTTTCAGAATTTTCCACAGTTTATTGTGAGCCACACAGTCAAAGTCAATAAAGCAGAAATAGATGTTTTTCCGGAACTCTCTTGCTTTTTCAATGACCCAGAGGATGTTGGCAATTTGATCTCTGGTTCCTCTGCCTTTTCTAAAACCAGCTGGAACATCTGGAAGTTCACGGTTCACATATTGCAGAAGCCTTATTGGAGAATTTTGAGCATTACTTTGGTAGCGTGTGAGATGAGTGCAATTGTGCAGTAGTTTGAGCATTCTTTGGCATTGCCTTTCTTTGGAATTGGAATGAAAACCTACCTTTTCCAGTCCTGTGGCCGCTGCTGAGTTTTCCGTATTTGCTGGCATATTGAGTGCAGCACTTTCACAGCATCATCTTTTAGGATTTGAAATAGCTCAACTGGAATTTCATCACCTCCGCTAGCTTTGTTCGTAGTGATGCTTTCTAAGGCCCACTTGACTTCACATTCCATGATGTCTGGCTCTAGGTGAGTGATCCCACCATCATGATTATCTGGGTCGTGACGATCTTTTTTGTATAGTTCTTCTGTGTATTTTTGCTCCCTCTTCTTAATATCTTCTGCTTCTGTTAGGTCCATACCATTTCTGTCTTTTATTGAGCCCATCTTTGCATGAAATGTTCCCTTGGTATCTCTCATTTTCTTGAAGAGTTCTCTAGTCTTTCCCATTCTATTGTTTTCCTCTATTTCTTTGCACTGATCACTGAGGCTTTCTTATCTCTCCTTGCTATTCTTTGGAACTCTGCATTCAAATGGGTTTATCTTTCCTTTTCTCCTTTGCTTTTCGCTTCTCTTCTTTTCACAGCTGTTTGTAAGGCCTCCTCAGACAGCCATTTTGCTTTTTGGCATTTCCTTTTCTTGGGGACAGTCTTGATCCCTGTCTCTTGTACAATGTCACGAACCTCCATCCGTAGTTCTTCAGGAACTCTGTCTATCAGATCTAGCCCCTTAAATCTATTTCTCACTTCCACTGTATAATCGTAAGGGATTTCAGTTAGGTCATACCTGCATGGTCTAGTGGTTTTCCCTACTTTCTTCAATTTCAGTCTGAATTTAGCAACAAGGAGTTCATAATCTGAGCCACAGTCAGTTCCCGGTCTTGTTTTTCCTGACTGTATAGAGCTTCTCCATCTTTGGCTGCAAAGAATATAATCAATCTTATTTTGGTATTAACCATCTGGTGATGTCCATGTGTAGAGTCTTTTCTCGTGTTGTTAGAAGAGGGTGTTTGCTATGACCAGTGCGTTCTCTTGGCAAAACTCTATTAGCCTTTTCCCTGCTTCATTCTGTGCTCCAGTTTTACATTATACCCATAGGTAGAAGAGTAATACAAAGCAGGGGGAAAGGTGGCAAGAAGGAACTGGGAATGAAATTCAGGGGAATACAGGGAAAAGATGAAAGACAGAAAGATTTTTAAAGGAGGTAGTGGGGTGGGGGTGGCCAACAAAAAAGTGAAAGAAACAGGAAGGAGAAGAAGTTGAGACAATTAATTTAACTCAAGATGATAGGAATCAGGTATCAAAGTCCATACTATCTAAGTCCATAGTAGCAATTCAATGTACATTTGTTGAGTTATTAATAGAAAAACATGGAGACAAGCAGAGGCTCAGATTATGAGATGACAGCAAAAGTCACCAATGCTAATTTCTTCCATATTATTGCATTCCCTTTGTAATATTAAGGACCTTTTAATTTAATCACATCTTAAACCTTAATAGAACACAACTTTAATGTAATTAACAGCTAATGGCAGTACAGATGCCTCTGTCAAGTGAACCAGAGTGAGCTATCCATGGGATCATAAGAAATCAAGCCCAAACCAGTTGCTTTATCTTTTATTTGGACATAAATCTTTCAAGAAATTTATGACATACCAGTCCTCCTTCTCAAACAAAAAAGTATACACTAAAGTGTACATTCAAAACATTTCTAGACTCCCTGAAAGATATGCATGGATCCCAGGTTAAAGAAACCTGCCCTAGAATAACAGACCAAAGTTTTCATCCCTGGCCTGCCCTACTCCCAAACCTCTCCCCCCAAAGTTTACAAAATGGATATATATATCTCCTGTGTTTCATCTGAGTATATATTATGAATGCTAATCAAATAGTTTTAAGATTCTATCTACTTGCCTTCCTATAACTTAGGTTTGTTCATACAAAAATTGAGCTGTACCACTAAGTTTAAATTTTGTAAATTTCTCAAAAGGCTTAACAATCTGTTTATATTAATATAATAAATAATGTGAAAACTAAAATTTCATATACTTGCTCCTTGATTTTAGTTTTAAAAAGTTCAAGAGAATTAGTTAATTGAAAAAGATTGTTGCTTACATATTACAAGGAAAAATGGAGGCAGTTTGATAGGTAAACTATTGAATTTCAAGTAAATGTAAAAATTTTGAAATCTCTTTTCTTACTACCACAGTGTTTTAGTTACTCTTGACTCTGACACCATTTTCTTTAAACTAAAAGAACATTTAAAACAAATGACAAAAAAACCTAATCTTATAAATTCTCTGTCCTTCAGCTGTCCACTGAGGTGACTCAAAAGAACCAGTAAGAAAAATGTAACAAAAACTCAAGACTAAATTCTGAACAAACTAAAAGTCATTTTTTCCCCACTGATGTACACCAAGCAACATATGAGAAAGCACATTTGTAAAGAGCAAATAAAGAGTTGAGGCAAAGGTAGTTTTCAACCCAGGAACACTTAATTACATAAAAATTCCCATATAAAATCTATAATGTCTGAACAACTTAAATGAATACACCTTTAAGATATACAAGCATCAAGAGTATTCTACAAGAGCTTTGTTCAGTGTAAAACACAGTTATAATATTACTGTAAGAAGCTGAAAGCCCTTATCACAGATTCTTAGTAAAAACAGATTTCATAAGTCAAAAAAATCTCTCTGTAACCTCATCATGCTGAATCTAAATAGTCTGTATTCCAAACATGCCAGTATTACACCACGTTTCTCTTCCTTTATATCCACAGTAACATCTTAGGTTGCTTTTTTAATATACAAGTGAAGTGAAGTGAAGTGAAGTGAAAACATCACTCAGTCGTGTTAGATTCTTTGCAACCCTATGGACCATAGCCTGCCAGGCTCCTCTGTCCATCGGATTCTCCAGGCAAGAATACTGGAGTGGGCTGCCATTTCCTACTCCGGGGGAATCTTCCCAACCCAGGGATCCAACTGGTGTCCCCTGCACTGCAGGCAGATTCTTGACCGTCTTAGCCACCAGGGAAGTCCCTTTTAACAAACAAGTTAATATTTTTGAGGAAAACAGTTTATGTATGGAAGTATTATACAGTGTTTTATAAAAATTATATTCATGGGCAAGTATCATTTGATCAGATTTCCATTCCACAACAGAAGTTATCTACAATATTTTCAATCCCTTCTTAGTAAAATTTAACACTGACCCCATGGACTGTAGCCTGCCAGGCTCTTCTGTCCATGGGGATTCTCCAGGCAAGAATACTGGAGTGGGTTGCCATGTCCTCCTCCAGGGGATCTTCCCAACCCAGGGATCGAACCCAGGTCTCCTGCATTGCAGGCGGATTCTTTACCGTCTGACCCACCAGAGAGGCCCACACTTTGTGTTGTCACTCACCTTCAAAAAAAGTATGCATGTCATATTCCAGATATATCCTGAACAAAAATAAATTTTCAGACTGATGAACAGCAATACAATGAAGCACTAAAATGAAGTCAAGAGTCCTGACTTTTGGTGCCAATTCTGACTTAGCTTCAGGGGTCTCTTCTTACACAGAGCTAAAGTCCAAGCTACTTACATGATTTTGGAAACACCAAGACAAAATATTTAAGCAGTCCCAAGTTGGTGGTACCCACAGCGCATGTGACAAAAATGAATGCACATCTTCTTTGCTGGATTGCTCTCTCAAGCCAGGAGGCTCAATTCCCAAATACTGTCATTCAGATAAGAGCCCACAACACAAAATGACAGTACATGAGATAAGCCACCATGAGCAAGAGGCAACAGAAATAAACTAAGGTATCACATCCCTAAAGATTTAAGATACCTGAATTACTAGATATAGATTACAACCTACACACATAAAGTAACTAAGAGGAAACTGGGGAATGAGTAAAGAATAGAAACTATCAAAAGTAACTAGGGTAGATATGAATCAGTTACGACTTCTACAAGTAAGTTACAATCAAAATTTAAAATCCAATAGATAGGTTAACACAGGTTCAAGGAAACCAATTAAAATGACTATTTCAATAGGCTAAATAGATCTGATAGAGTGAATTAAGTCAATGGAGATTAGAGGATGGTGAAAGTGAGGAAGGAATCTAAGACAACACCAACGCTTCCAGTTTGGAAGAAATCTGTAAACTATGAAATCACATGTCAAGTTCAAGCATACAGGAGTAAGTTTTTGTCTGGGAGTTCTAGATATGATTTTGAGAAATATAAACTACAGCCAGATACAGAAGGTTAGCAGTCAACTGAGTAGACAAAACTAGCAATAAAAAGCCATGACAGACTCTAAATCGGGAAACCAAAAGGAGTGACCTTCTACAAAGCCCAATTTCCCCTCCTTCTTAGTATCAAACCCAAAAAGTTTTGCCTTGTTCCTTTTATCAAATCTTCACTTATCCCTCAAAACAGAGCTCAAATCATTACAATGAAAGTATCTTTTCAACTATCATCTTCCACAACACTTTGTATAGTTATTCACTTTGTATAGTTATTTTATCATCAATTATGTGTAACATTTGTTTTCCAAGGCATTCTGAATAAACATCAGTACAAAAGGCCACAATCCCTGCTCTACTAAAGCTAACGTTCGACTAAAAGACAGTCCAGCAATTTATATACAGTACATGAGACAGGAACACACCTGACACATTTAAGCAAGAACAATAAAGACAAGTATAATGTACAAGAGGAAATGTAGTAAAAGATGAAGTTGAAGAGATCATTTGAAGGAGGCAGAGGACAATGAACAAAATCATGTAGTTTCTTACATCCAATTGGAAGGACCATGGCTTAGAGAAAAAAAATCACCAAGGGAATGCGTACAAACAGAGCCCAGGTCTCAAGACGGAGCCCCTGGACAATGGAGAATAAAATAAAATTAGGAGAATTCCACCCTGGTTGCTAAATTAATAAAATGTATCAAGAAGGAGAGCTTAATCAACTCTGTTAAATGGTGTTAGTAAATAAAGTACAGTAAAAACTAGAAACTGACTACTGCATTTTAGCAACTGAGACATTAGTGGTAACTTTGACCAAAACAATAGAGTGGTGATCATCAAAACCTGACTGAAAGGAATTGAAAAGTGAGAACTCCAATAGATGAGAACGACTCTTTGTAGATTTCCTGTGAAGTAATAAAGAAAAATGCAATGGACGCTGGAGGGGAATATGAGGTTGGGAGTTTGGTTTGTACAGGCAGAAGAAATTACAGCATGTTAATACAGTGATAAAGATGATCCAGTAGAAGGGGAAAGCCTGGTGAGGCAGGAGAGAGAGGGGTGAGGGACAACATTTTCAAATGGCAAGAGATAAAGAATCTGGTGTACAAGTAAAGAGACTGGCCTTAGATGGAAGCACAGACATCTAGGGAATATATAGGCACAGGTAAGGAGGTAGATACAGTGTATAAGTTTGTGCAAATTATCATCCTGATGCTACTATTTTCTTAATGAAATGGGAAAGTTATTAGTTCAGAGAAAGGGTAAAAAAGGGGGCACTCTCAGTCCTATAAAACACATTTTAATTATTATATGGCTAATATTTTATTTATAAATTTGCTCACTTTATTCTCCACTTAAATTTAAAACTTGGAATGGAGAACACAGGATGCTTAGCAGTACTAGACAAACAGATTCACTGACTTTAAATGAATCTATGATCTAGCTGAGTAAGTATCTACACAGCATCTACAAAACAGAGCATAGGACTTCCCTGGTGGTCCAGTGGTTAAGAATCTGTCTGCCAATGCAGGGAACAAACACAAGTTCAATCCCTGGACCAGGAAGATTCCACATGCTATGGGGAAACCAAGGCTGGGCACCACAACTACTGAAACCCACACGCCCTAGAACCCATGCTCCACAACAAGAGAAGCCACAACTAGAGAACAGTCCCAGCCCTACGCAGCTAGAGAAAGCCAGCATGCAGCAACAAAGACCCAACACAGCCAAATAAATAGACACCACAACTTTAAAAACAAAAACAGAGCATAAAAACCGAACCTGAGTGTCAATCAGATCTACTCTTCCAGCTCAAGCACCATGCCTACAGATAGTTCTCCTCCTCCTAAAATCCTAGAGCATTTATTCTTTATGTACACGTTCAAAGAATTCTATGAGACAGGGCATAGTAGTCTAGCAATTATAGAAACATAATATACTGCAGTGCAACGAAGATAAATGAAGAGAGAATAATGGAACTCAAAATCTAAGATAGATCCAAAATGATTTTTTTTATTTAGTTTATTGTAAATTATTTCAAATCAGTAGAGGAAAGGCTTGATCATTCAGAGCAAATAAAGACATCAAGACAACTTAAGAAAATGTATAAAGTACTTAAAGAAAACACAAGAAAATAAATGAATTCATCTTACATATTGCACAGCTGAAAAAGTTTACAAGTGTATTAAATCTACAATAAAAATTTTTTAAAACTTGATTCTACAAACCAATTAAAAAAACAAATTATTATTCAATTCCTGAAAAGGCCATCAAAATACAAAAACTTATCTAAATTTCTATTCTCTAGGTAGTCACTACAACAAAAGTATAATCGCCCCAGAGTCCATAATACAAGTATAAAATTATCTTTTACAACAGGAGGAAAAGATTCAAAGCAATCAAAAGATAAGATACTCTCACAAAGCAAACACTGAGTTGCCTAACATGGGAAATCCATTTACAACTTCCTAAAATTAACTTTACAGACTATACTGGAATCTTAAAGCTGAGGTGCAATTTCTCCTTGTATACTGCAACACATATTTATTTCTATGACTCACACCTTATTAACACATCCCTTAAATTATTTCAGCAATACCCATTCTCGAGTACTGCTACCCCAATCTGAAACAAATCCAACTAAAGCCAGAGATGAGTAATGAAATTCAATTTCTCCATTAGGTATCATGTCACAACACATGAAACTTCTATCTGTTCTCTTTTAACCAGACCCACTATCTTCCCTTTAATACAGACTAGATAAATCAGTTTGAACAGCTTCTCCAAAAAAATTAAAAGGATCTGCATAGCTGGTAGCTGCTGAGAGTTATACCAATCCTTCAGATTTTTGCTTATCCATCAAGCCCCAGCTAGTCCATTTTCTCAGGAAAAGGCACTGTTCATTTTAAAACATACCCACAGGAAATAACCTGGTCAAGTTTATTCTGTAAAGAAAGATAACTTATGGTAAGTTAGACAAATTAAAAGCTTTACTACCAGAAACTTAATAATACATTTAAATAATTAGTGTTTCAAATCAATACATAAAATCAGGTTCTAAAGATGAATATAAATCATCTAAATTGTTCAAAAAATTAACATTAGAACATGAAATTCATACCACTGATGTATCTATCTGTAACACAGTTACACCATATACAGAAGACTTCCTTCCCCTAAAATCTACAGTCCTAAAATCTACTTTTTCACAAGATCTCTAGGTTGGAAGGGCCATCTAATTCAACTACCCACCCAGCAGGGTGGTCAGCAATTTTATGCTTATTAGGAATCAACACCTCCCATAAGCTCCCTCTATAAACATATTAGAATATTCTTCCTAGTTTTGATCCACAGTCTTCCTCCCATAACTTCTCCTTGTGGCCCTCTAACCACCCTAAACTTCATCAACTGTGTCCAATTCCACTACCACAAGGCAGTCCTAATAACTGATGCATGGTATCGATTAAATTTATCAACAAACAGAAAACATACTTCAAACCCTACCATCCTTTAGGAAAGTTTTGCTAGGGTGTTAAAGTGAAAGCATTCATCACTCACTCACGTCTGACTCTGCGATGCCATGGACTATAACCTGCCAGGCTCCTCTGTCTTGGAATTCTCCAGGCAAAAATCCTGGAGTGGGTAGCCATTTCCCTTTTCCAGGGGATCTTACCGACCTAGGGATTGAAACCATGTCTTCTGCACTGCAGACAGATTCTTTACAGTCTGAGCACCAGGGAAGTTAAAAAGTGTTAAGCTAAAGTGCATCACCTTAGATCACTCATCAATAAAGGTACTAAAATGATAAAATAATATATTTATTCTTGCCTATTCCCAAAAAAGACATAATACTTAATATCATTTCACAAACTAAACATGAAATGTAAATGACAAGACAAGAATGTCAAATACTATTCAAAAAACTCCAAGGGAACTACTGGAAAACTTCACTAGGAAACAAGAATGTTTACCTCTTGCCCAAAAACTGCCAAGTAAATGTAATATAAAGAGCCCCAAATACATATGAAAATTTCAGTATAAAATCAGAGAGCCATTTCAAATCAATAAGTAAATCTACAATTTAATAAACAGTATCAGCACAAATGGTAGCCACTTTGGGGAAAAATTAAAGCCCATAACTAAATTATATATGGATCAAAGTTTTAAAGGTTAAAAAATTAAACCATGAAAAACCAGAAGACAAATGTATTTCTTTTCATGTAAAATAATTTTGTTTGCAAAAGGATGTTTTTTTTCCCTATGTCTCATGTAATACTCAGAGCCATCAAGGAAAAAACGGGAAAAACTGACACAGAAAACACTAAAGATTTTATGGAAAAAATAAGGGACTAAACTCAAAAAAGACAAAGGTCTGGTAGCCTTAACTTACAAACGTCACCAAAAACGTGAGAAAAAGATGAACACATGACAGAAAGGTTAAAGGACACCTTTACAAGATTCCTAGAGGGGAAAAAGGTATCCAACAAATAAATATATATATACTTCAATGCAACCTCACTCATATTAAAGAAACGCAAATTAAAACAATGTTACCTTTTCCCACTTAAACTGGCAGGGAAGGAACATGTGGGAATGAGGGGTTATCAAACAGGAATGAGGACATTTTGCAGATGACGCACATGTACACCACCCTGATCCTGGCGATGATTTCATCAGTGCACACGTGTCACAATGTATCAGACTGTGCACTTAACACATGCAGTTCCGTGTGCGCCAATTATACCTCAGTAAAACTGTATTTAAAAAATCTGGCATGAACTACGAAGTATAAACCAGTATTCTCATGTAGTGTTAAGTTGATTATAACTAGTGCAATCTCCTAGACAGATATAAGAATAGTGCATACTCTTCAATAGAGAAAACTCCTTCTCTGGTAGTTTACTGTAATCACACAAATACAAAGACACATTAAAAAGAGTGTTCACTGTTAGTAAAGCAACTTTAAAATTAGAAAGAACCATATGTCCAACATTAGGGAAATGATTAAATAACCTTACAGTAGAGCTTCACATGTAAAGTGGCAAGACATTCAAAACCACTGTAAATAAACCAAATATACATAAAAAGCAAGTTGCACAAGGCTCAGATGGTCAAGAATCTGCCTGCAATGCAGGAGACCCAAGTTTTGATCCCTGGGTGGGGAAGATCCCCTGGAGAAGGAAATGGCAACCCACTCCAGTATTCTTGCCTGGAAAATTCCACGGAGAGAGGAGCCTGGCAGGCACAGTCCATGGGGTCACAAAGAGTAGGACACAACTGAGCAACTAACACTGTCACTACTACATACAGAGAAAATTCCCTTTTAAGTAACACAGTCATGCTCATACATGCTTACAGAGCTCCTAAAAGGACACAACAGAAACCATCAAGTCTATGGTGACTTCTGGGTACCTGTCTGGTAACTTTTCATCTTAAATCTTTCACAATGTTTACATTTTTTCCACCATACGCATATTATTTTCATAATATAATTTAAGCTTAAACTGAATTCACTGTATTTTAAAATTATAAATCAAACCATGATTTTAAAGCTAATTTAAGGACTCTATTTCTTAAATTGGAAGTGAAAACTCTTTCAATTAAACGTAACAGAAGTTGCTTTGTTTTGAAATAGACATGTTTTCCGGAAATTAAGGGAAACCCCGGGGGACAGGGAATATGAAATAGGAACTGACAGTATTAATGGCCACTCAAGACTATCACAGGAAACACTAGGCTGTAAGTTGGGGAAGTGGAAATGACACAGGTACATAAAACTGGGACTTTTTAAGGAGTCCAAGTCAGCAAATGGCAACCCTCTCCAGTATTTTTGCCTGGAAAATCCCACGGAGAGAGGAGCCTGGTGGGCTAGATCGTCCACAGAGTCCCAAAGAGTCAGACACAAGTGAGTGACTGTATACACTATACACTGCAAGTCAGCAAAGGGTAAAAGAAATGGCCTTACGGACACAAGGAAAAGAGACAGCTTGCCTCCTTTGCCCACTACCCAACAGGTACACAAAAAGCTTTCATTAAGATTTTATAAGAGATGGGGCTTCCCTGGTGGTTCAGTGTTCAAAAAGCTGCCTTCTAAAGCAGGGAACACAGGTTCAATCTCTGATGGGGAACTAAGATTCCACATGTCACGGTGCAACTAAACCCTCACAGCATAACTAGTGAGCCCTCAGGCCACAGCTAGAGAGCCCGCGTGCCACAACCACAGAGCCCACAAACTCTGGAAACCTCATGCCACAACTAGAGAGAAGCCCGAAAGTGGCAACAAAGAGCCCACATAAGGAAACAAAAGATCCCACGTGTCACAACAAAGACTCAACACAGCCAAAAACAAACCTGTATTTATTAAATTAGAAAAAAAAAAGATTTTATACAAGAACAGCCAAAATGGTGGAGTAGAAAGATCCTAAATTCGCCTACCCTAATGAGCACAGCAAATTCACAACTACCTGTAGAACAGTTCAGTTCAGTTCAGTCACTCAGTTGTGTCCAACTGTTTGCAACCCCATGAACCACAGCACGTCAGGCCTCCCTGTCCATCACCAACTCCCGGAGTCCATCCAAACCCATGTCCATCTAGGCGGTGATGCCATCCAGCCATCTCATCCTCTGTTGTCCCCTTCTCCTCCTGCCCTCAATCTTTCCCAGCATCAGGGTCTTTTCAAATGAGTCAGCTCTTCACATCAGGTGGCCAAAGTATTGGAGTTTCAGCTTCAACATCAGTCCTTCCAATGAACACTCAGGACTGATCTCCTTTAGGATGGACTAGTTGGATCTCCTTGCAGTCCAAGGAACTCTCAAGAGTCTTCTCCAACACCACAGTTCAAAAGCATCAATTCTTCAGCGCTCAGCTTTCTTTATGGTCCAACTCTCACATCCATACACGACCACTGGAAAAACCATAGCCTTGACTAGACGGACCTTTGTTGGCAATTTAATGTCTCTGCTTTTTAATATGCTGTCTAGGTTGGTCATAACTTTCCTTCCAAGGAGTAAGCGTCTTTTAATTTCAATGCTGAAATCACCATCTGCAGTGATTTTGGAGCCCCCCAAAATAAAGTCAGCCACTGTTTCCACTCTTTCCCCATCTATCTGCCATGAAGTGATGGGACCGGATGCCATGATCTTAGTTTTCTGAATGTTGAGTTTTAAGCCATTTTCACTCTCCTCTTTCACTTTCATCAAGAGGCTCTTTACTTCTTCACTTTCTGCCATAAGGGTGGTATCATCTGCATATCTGAGGTTATTGATATTTCTCCCGGCAATCTTGATTCCAGATTGTGCTTCATCCAGTCCAGCGTTTCTCATGATGTACTCTGCATATAAGTTAAATTAGCAGGGTGACAATATACAGCCTGGACGTACTCCTTCTCCTATTTGGAACCAGTGTGTTGTTCCATGTCCAGTTCTAACTGTTGCTTCCTGACCTGCATACAGGTTTCTCAAGATGCAGGTCAGGTGGTCTGGTATGCCCATCTCTTTCAGAATTTTCCACAGTTTATTGTGATCCACACAGTCAAAGGCTTTGGCATAGTCAATAAAGCAGAAATAGATGTTTCTCTGGAACTCTCTTGCTTTTTCGATGATCCAGAGGATGTTGGCAATTTGATCTCTGGTTCCTCTGCCTTTTCTAAAACCAGCTTGAACATCTGGAAGTTCACGGTTCATGTATTGCTGAAGCCTGGCTTGGAGAATTTTGAGCATTACTTTACTAGCATGTGAGATGAATGCAATTGTGCGGTGTTTGAGCATTCTTGGCATTGCCTTTCTTTGGGATTGGAATGAAAACTGACCTTTTCCAGTCTTGTGGCCACTGCTGAGTTTTCCATATTTGCTGGCATATCGAGTGCAGCACTTTCACAGCATCATCTTTTAGGATTTGAAATAGCTTAACTGGAATTCCATCACCTCTACTAGCTTTGTTCATAGTGATGCTTCCTAAGGCCCACTTGACTTCACATTCCACAATGTCTGGCTCTAGGTGAGTGATCACACCATGGTGATTATCTGGGTCGTGAAGATCTTTTTTGTATAGTTCTTCTGTGTATTCTTGCCACCTCTTCTTAATATCTTCTGCTTCTCTTAGGTCCATACCATTTCTGTCCTTTATTGAGCCCATCTTTGCATGAAACGTTCCCTTGGTATTTCTAATTTTCTTGAAGAGATCTCTAGTCTTTCCCATTCTATTGTTTTCCTCTATTGCTTTGCACTGATCACTGAGGAAGGCTTTCTTATCTCTCCTTGCTATTCTTTGGAACTCTGCATTCAAATGGGTATATCTTTCCTTTTCTCCTTTGCTTTTTGCTTCTCTTCTTTTCACAGCTACTTGTAAGGCCTCTTCAGACATCCATTTTGGGTTTTGGCATTTCTTTTTCTTGGGGATGGTCTTGATCCCTGTCTCCTATACAATGTCACAATCCTCCATCCATAGTTCATCAGGCACTCTATCAGATCTAGTCCCTTAAATCTATTTCTCACTTCCACTGTATAATCGTTAGGGATTTGATCTAGGTCATACCTGAATGGTCTAGTGGTTTTCCCTACTTTCTTCAACTTCAGTCTGAATTTGGCAATAAGGAGTTCATGATCTGAGCCACAGTCAGCTCCCAGTCTGGTTTTTGCTGACTGTATAGACCTAGTGGACAGGAATCTGCTGCCAATGCAGTGGACAGAGGTTCAATCCCTGGACCGAGAAGATCCACATGCCACAGAGCAACTAAGCCTGTGCACCACAAATGAGCCCTTGCTCTAGAGCACGCAAGCCACAACTACTAGAGCCCATGCACCTGGAGCCCTGTGCACTGCAACGAGAGAAACCACCACGAGGAGAAGCCAACGCACCTCAACCAAGAGGAGGCCCAGCTCACGCAACTGGAGAAAGCCCATGCACAGCAACGAAGAGCCAGCACAACCAAAAATAAATTATGTTTTTAAAAAATAAAGAAAAAAACCCAACAGTCAGTTCTGAGAAAAGGAAACAAAAATGGCCAGCAAATATCGGAAAATACATCTCCACACTAAAACAAAAATGCAAAACCCACAAGATATCAATTCACACCCAACTGGCTGTCTATCTTTTTTTTTTACCATTATTAGGTACGGTAGACCCTTAAAAAACACGTGAGTGAAATGTGAGGGTCTGATTCACAGATTTTCTTCAATAGTAACTACCTCATGACTACACAACAAATGCCAAACCATGTTTGAGAGGAACAGGGGATATGGAGGGCCAATTATAAATTATAGGATGAATTTTGACTGCACAGAGGGTCAGCGTCCCTAACCCCTCAAGATATTCAAGTGTTAACTATATAGGCAAGAATGTGGAGAATGAACTGGTACTACAATTATACTAGAAAACAACTCAGCACTACCTAAAGCTGAAAATGAACCTCTCCTACAATTCAGCAGTTCCACTACAAGCGAGATATAAGGTCCAAAGCAATTCATTCAAACTGCTAATCTCAAACTGTCACCTACATTAGTAGGTAACAAAAATCAACTTAGTAGGTCTTGATTAGCATTCTTACTTTTAATGAAATGAACTAGCAACACATAGGGTTTTTCCTCCAAGAAACTTAGTTATATATGTATATATCTGATAATGTACTGAGTCTCATAATGTGAAAGTTATGTCTTATTGTAAGTAAGAACAAAAACATTTTTTTAAAACACCACCTAGAGACAGTATAGATGCAAGTGCACCAACAGAGCCATACAAGGTATTCATAACAGCATTGTTTATAATAGCAAAAGAAGACTGGAAACTACCCAAATGCCTATCAACAGATAATAAATTAGAAAATATACATACAATGAAATTCCATGTAGAAATGAAAGTGAATGAATCAGAGTTATATATAACATGGAAGAAAAATATTAGGACAATAAAGTTGAGGGGAAAAAGGAAGTTCCAAATAAACTCATACAGAAGGATCCCATTTATAGTGTTTAGAAAGAAAAAAAAAAAAAATACAAAGAAGGATTACATACCACAGTAACTGAAACTATACCCAGAAATGAAAATACCAAATTATATGAGAAGCTTGAGAAATTCACTTCACAGAAATCATATTCAGCCACCTGAGACATACAGGTTATGAAAACTATGTAAAATAATTATAGAACACATTTCAAATAAACATGATATCCCAATAAAGTAAACAAGTACAGTCCAGAAGCACATAAATTCAACCTGTGTGTGGATTTTTAAAATTTAAGGAAACAAGTGTTCAACAACACAGCATTCAGGACACTGGGAAGCTTTCAATGTAGCTTGTTCAAATTTATTTCAAAGATAAATAGATCTAGACATATGCAATCACTAAATAATTTATGTACATATTTCACTTAGAAAACTTACATTACTGATCAATAAGATTAACTGGTACTAAGCAGAGAAGTACTTTTGCTGAAATTTGTGTATTAAATTTTATTTTCCATCCCACTCCCAAGAGTCAACTTGAAACCCTTATTCTTGAAGTCTCACCTTACATAGCATTCCATGTAAATCGACTAGTCATGCTAATGGAGAAGGAGGATAGCACAAATGACAAGGAAAGCAGAAGGCTCAATGAGTCCCAATTATTTTCAAACATCAGACAACCGATTCATTCATTGTCAATGCCTGAAGCAGGCCACCAAATGTCGGTGCTCTGGGACAACCCAGAGGGACAGGGTGGGGAGGGAGGCTTAATGGGGAGTTCAGAATGGGGGGGAACACATGTTTACCTATGGCCGATTCATGTTGATGTATGGCAAAAAACTATCACAGTTTGTAAAGTATTTATCTTCCAATTAAAATAAATTAATTGTTTAATTAAATCTGGCGAGCAGTACCTAAGTACCAGAAACATAGTTGGCAGTGGTGAACAAGACAAAATTTCTGCCTCATTAATGTTTATATTCTTACAGGTGAAACAGCTATCAAACAAATAAATAAATAAGCATATATTATCAGTTCAGTTCAGTCCCTCAGTCATGTCTGACTCTTTGCGACCCCATGGACTGCAGCACACCAGGATTCCCTGTCCATCACCAACTCTCGGAGCTTGCTCATACTCATGTCCATCGAGTCAGGCATCCTCTATCGTCCCCTTCTCCTCCTGCCTTCAATCTTTCCCAGCAATCAGGGTCTTTTCAAATGAGTCAGTTCTTCGCATCAGGTGGCCAAAGTATTGGAGTTTCAGCTTCAACATCAGTCCTTCCAATGAATCTTCAGGGCTGATTTCCTTTAGAATTGACTGGCTTGATCTCCTTGCAGTCCAAGGGACTCTCAAGAGTCTTCTCCAACACCACAGTTTAAAAGCATCAATTCTTTGGGCACTCAGTTTTCTTTATAGTCCAACTCTCACATCCACACATGACTACTGGAAAAACCATAGCTTTGACTAGATGGACTTTTGTTGACAAAGTAATGTCTCTGCTATTATGCTGTCTAGGTTGGTCACAGCTTTATGATGTTAGGTAATAACTGATAATGCAATGAAGAAAAATATAAAGCTCAGACAAAGAGGACATGCATTTTGGTGATCAGGGTTGGCCTTTCTGAAATAACCACTGAGCAATGCCTACAAGATCACAAGGCAGTAACTCATAATGCACATACATAGGAATTAAGGCTGAAAAAATGTTTTATAAATTGAAAAGATCATAGTCTACCTACTGCTTTCTATATAAAGTATTTTATATCATTTAGTTTTAAGTAGCTTTTACTATTTTCTCTCCTTGGAAAACTTTAGGTCCTCAAATTTAAGTCACTAGCTTTCAGAGTTAATCCTCTAGCTACAGGGGAAAGAAATCTTTATAACCTTAATGCAACTTTATAATACCTAACAACAGACAACTGCACACAGACAGTGTTTCTTTTTTTTTTCAGAAAACATTCTTATAAAACAACTCAATGGATGAGAATGGGCTCTAGAGTCAGAATATCTAGTTCAAATTCAGGTTCCTCCTTTTCTTTGCTCTGTGTCTTTGGACAAATTACTTAACCTGCCTCCATTGTTTCCATCAAATACCATCTATCTCATAAGGCTGTGAAGAGGATTCAATATGATACTATACATAAAGTATTTACAAAGTCTTAAACAGCAAATAAGCACTCTAATGTTAGCTATCATTTATGTAGCAACTACTAAGATAAAATAAGCAAGGCAAATGAGTCTCGGGCAGGTAAATCTACACATACAGTAAGTGGTTTTAAGAAGCAAAGCCAAATTCAAACCCAAGTTCTTCAGACTCCCTAGCACCCACACTTTATCCACTTACACCACACATTACACAATTAAAGAACTGAGCAATAAGAAACTTGCATAGAAGATTAGCATTAATAAGGTCTAAGACCTGCAGGTCTCCTAGTTACTACTGACTTCCAGACCAGACTGTTTCCTTGGCAACTTAAGTGACTCATATATAAGAATAAATAATAATCATCACACATTTTCCAGCGAGAATGTAGCACATCATCAAGGCTCTTGATAGACAATGTAATTACTAAAAATCATATAAGTTCTGATAACTAATTGCAGATGTCACTGAGAATCAAAATAAAGAAATGTGGATAAATGACATTCTCCACAGTAATGGTAGGCAGCTAGGATCTTGTGAGAACTATTCAATATAGAAGCTATCTTACAGGACCTCTCACTGGATTAAGTGACATTTGTCCCCTTGGTTAAAAATACAGGGGCTGGTGTCCACAGAAAGCTAAATGCTCCGGCTAGCAACCTACTCATTTATATATTTTATTTCTATACATCAATTAAATGACAGAATGAAGATCAAGCTTTCATGTCTACAAAACCAAGTTAAATCCTTTGGAAGGCCTTAATAAGGATTGGAAAAACCTAGAATGATCTGGAAGTTTGAAAGTTTCATTTTACTTTTTAAGAAAAGAAAGAATACTAGAAATCATAGACAATGCTCTTAGGGTATGATGCATAGGAAACAGATCAGGAGACCTCTACTCAAAGATAAGAGATCGATGCAAGTAAAATGAGAGGCAAATAAAAGTAACTGCTTAAAGTTAAAACCAAGTGCACAGATACCTTGAGTTCTTGCTTTAGCCAACTTTTTAAATGACCTAACCAATGATCCTAATCACATGGGACAGGTAAGAAGGTCTCAACCACACTCCAACATCCCTTCCTCCATCAAGGTGTTCCCAAAGGTTCCCAGCCATTTTTCTTGTGCTGTCTGCTCATAGGAAAGGAGCGAACTGAAAACCACATGTGTCCAAAATGAGATATGCATCACAGTAAAAAAAAAAAAAAAAAAAAAAAAAAAGTAACAACAACAACAACAAAAAACCCTGCAGGAGATAAAGATTTTAATTCACTTGTAATAAAAAAATCTTTAAAAAATCTTTATTGAGATTGTTGTGTGCCAAGCACTGCCCTAAACCCTTGGAGTTGTTCAGTTGCTAAGTTGTGTCTGACTCTTTTGCAACCCCATAGACTGTAACTCGCCAGGCTCCTCTATCCATGGGATTTCCCAGGCAAGAATAGTGGAGTAGATTGCGATTTCCTTCTCCAGGGGATCTTAACAAATCAGGGATTGAACCCATTTCTCCTACATTGGCAGGTGGATTCTTTACCACTGAACAACTCTTAGGATCCCTCAATAAACAAAACAGACAAAAAGCCCTGTCCTCATAGAGGTTACATTATAGTATGTCTGGGAGCAGAGAAAAGAGACAATAAGCAAAATCAACAAGCAAATTTTATAGCTTGTTGGAAGGTGACAATTGCTATGGAAAATAGAACAGGGTACAGGGATCACAAGTAGGGAACTGCAGCTTTAAATAGGAAAGCAGACTTCTGAAAAACATTTCAAGAGCAGATATGAAGGAGATAAGCGAATGGGTCACAGAGATACCTCACAGAAAAAGTGATTCAAGGAGGGGAAACAACCAGCATCAAGTCCCTAAGACAGTCAGTGGGACTGGAGCCAAATAAGCAGGAAGCAGAGCAGTCGCTAACTTGGGAGAGGTAAGGGGAGACAGGGAGGGTAGGAGGATTCTGTAAGACTTTGTAGGACTTCGGATTTTACGATGCATATGGGAAGTCACTGCAGGATTTTTGAAGAGAGAAAGGTATGATCTGGTTGCTCTGCTGAAGAAGACTGCAGAGAGCCAGGACAGAAGCAGAGAAACCCATTAGGAGCTTAACTGCAAAAATCTAGACGAGAGAAGACTGGTTTAGACTAGCCTAGTGAGCAATGGAGGTGGTAAGAAGTGACTTGATTACGGATATATTTTCAAGATAAGACTGAGCCAAGAATACCAAGTATGAATAAGTCAGGGATGCTTCCACTTTTCTTTTCACTTGAATGTTGGACAGAGCTGCCATCTAGTAAGACAGATTAGACTGCACCTTAGGCAGGTTTAAAGAGGAACATGGAATTTTAGTTTGAGTTTACTACTTCACATCCAAAAGGAAATTCGGAATAGGTTTTACAGCACACAGGAGGTAAGTCTGGGCTGGAGATATAAAAATGGAAGCCATCAGCATATAGGTATTTAAAGCCATGACGCTGGATGAGATCACCAGAGGAATATAGAAAGTAAAGTGACCCAAGAGTTGAGCACTTCAAGAGTGAGGAGGAATCATAAAGACTAAATAAGCAGAATAATTAGTAAGAAGAGAAACCCTAAAAGCAATACCCTGGAAGAAGGGGAGTATAAACAATTCATTTTGTGGTTAAGTCCCAGGTAGTGTACAAATCACTTTGCTGAAACTTGACGTGAGGTTAAAGTTCTTAACTGTAGTAAAGTGATAGGTAAAATACTAAAATCATAACTTTTTTATTTATTTATTTTTTATTTTTTTTTAATTTATTTATTTTTTTATTTTAGTTGGGGGCTAATTACTTTACAATATTGTAGTAGTTTTTGCCATACATCGACATGAATCAGCCATGGATTCACGTGTGCTCCCCCTCCCAAATCATAACTTTTTTAAAAGAAGTGAACTCTTCTTACACATTTCCTAGAAATAATAGATTTCCTACTGGAGTCATTACTGAAATTATTCTTAGTACTAAAAGTATGGGCTTTCCAGGTGGCTCAGTGATAAAGAATCTGCCTGCCAAGCAGGAGACATGGGTTCGATCTCTGGGTCAGGAAGATCCCCTGGAGAAGGAAATGGCAACCCACTCCACTATTCTTGCCTGGAAAATCCCATGGACAGAGGAACCTGGCAGGCTACAGTCCATGAGGCTGCAAAAGAGTCAGACAAGATTTGATACAACTCATTGACTAAATAACAAAAACTAAAAGTATACTACTTTACTTATTTTATCTTTTTAAGATAAAACCAATTAAAGCCCTATACCACTTTAATAATTAATTAATTTTAAGAGCCTAAATGGCTTACGCTGCAATCTATCTCAAAAACTGAGAAAAAAAAAAAAATTAAAAACACCAATTCAACAACATGGCATGCAAACAGTTATAAACTGCCATTACTTTTCTCTTTCAAGAGCTCAGATACAGAAGGTTAAGTTAAATCAAACTCCTTAGTCATGATACTAACAATTTTCCCCCTTTCTGCTTAATTTTCTGTTTATAGGGGAAAAAAGCTTCTATTCTTATCTAAACCAATGTTTTACCTGTGCTTTGCACATAAACTACATTTTTAAGATCAGAACACCCAAAGTCATGTTCACAAATACTGAAAGAGGAAACAATGAAACTCAACTTTACTTATGCATGTTGTTGTTCAGCCGCTAAGTCGGGTGCGACCACATGGACTGCAGCATGCCAGGCTTCCCTGTCCTTCACCAACCTTAGGTCCTTCATAAATGTCATACTGACTGCCATTTAATATCTAATTATTAGAATGTTCTCCCTACTAAAAGTAGATTAAAGCCTCTAAGGAGGCTTGGAGTGAGAGAATCAAGAAAACATCTGCATTAAGCAGAAGAGACTATGATATTAAAGGATACAGAAAAAACTAAAGTGGAAGCAAAATGGTAAATTAATGGCTCTTCACAGTGTTGACCCTGATCCCATAAGAGTTATACAATACTCAATATTCTTTATAATTTTAAAGTGCTTAATATTTTTAAGAAAAAATTTCATCAGGCTTTGTTATATTTTAAGTTTCAGTATGAGTCTCAGAAAGGTAAACAGAAAGCCTCACTCTTTAAGTGCACCTGATAGAGACAGTTACATTGCTAAAAGCTGCAAAATTAGAAGAGACATTTCTAATTCAATGTTGGAGGCAGGGGGAAAGGGATGAATTAATGAATTTTCCTTAAAATCTACAATCTACAAATCTTTCTTGTTATATCCTTGAAGAAGAGCAGGTGGGGGGTCGGAGACTGGGGGCGCTTCTCAGATAACACATTAAATATGAAAGTATTTATAGCAAGGCATGTCTACTCAAAAACAGATCAACTCAAGATCACTCTGGTGTTATTCTTGGGACAATCATACCAGTCTCAGCAGCAACTAGTTCAGCCAAGCTGGAGGCAGTGATACCATGTGCTTGCTAAGTAGTGAAAAAAACCTAATTAACCAAGAATTCAAACTTTAAGTCCTACACAATTTAGGGTGTTTAATTCATTCACCTCAAGATGTTTATCTTTAGCAGAAAATGGTTGTCTAAATTTCTCAAGGGTTTCCACAAAGCATCTCAAAAAACCCCACAACTTTGAACAGTTAACTTCAACTGCAGCTTTTTAAGCAGTGCTTATTAAGATACCTGCTAAGGAATCCTCTCCTGGAATAGGTCCAACCTTGAACTTAAGATTCCTCCTTTCTCTCAAAAGGAACAGCTAATATTAAACAATCCATTCCTGAATCTAATCAAGGTGCAGCTTAGCTGAGGTTAGGATGCCGCTCCCCGCGCCTGGGGCTGCCTGTCTCCGGTACACACACGCTCCTTCACCACCGAGGCGCGGGGCAGCACAGCCCACGTCTGATTACCTTACGACTTCTCTAGGCTGCAGGTTTGGTTTTCTGCCGAGGTCCCCGAAGCCAAAAATCTCCTTGTTGGATAACCGATGAGGGGAGGGAGAATCCGTAAGGAAGACACACCCCTCAGGGAGAGGAAGGATAACTTCCCCCTTCTCCAGGGCGGTCCCCAGATTTTTCCAAACTCTCCCCTCACGCTGCTTTCCCATCCTCAACCGCCCCACTCCGGGGCCCGGGGACAAGCCCTGGGCGGCGGGAGGCGGCCCTGAGCACGGACGAGCGCTGCTTCCCCAAGCACCCGGAGAGCGGCGAGGGCTGAAATTCCAGCATGGCGTAAGCGTGGCCCAGGGCCGCCGCCGGGGACACGCTCCCTCCGTCCACCGGCCGAGGCGGCGGTAATCCGCCTTCCCTCCCGCGGGCCCTCACGCCCGGCTAAAAATAGGCTCCTCGGTCACCCCGGGGCCCTCTCCCGCCGACCTCGCCCTCGGGAGACGGCCTCGGAGGAGGCGCCGCGGCGGAACCGGGGTCGGGCCGGGGCGGCCCGGTGAGGCCGAGAGGCCCCTCGGAGCCCGCCCGCCCCGGCAGCCGGGCCCAAGCTGGAGCCCGGCGGCGGCGACGACCCGGCGCCCGAGGCCTACGGCGGGGCGGCGGCGGGTGGTGTCGGGACCCCGAGGCCGCGCCCCCCGCCCGGCGCGGCCCTCCCGTCGGCCCGGCACCCCGCGGCCGGCGCAGCCCTCCCCCCTCCGCTGTCCCCGCGGTCGGAGCCCGGGCCCGGCACGGCCTGCTCTCCCTTACCCTGTGCAGCTGGGAAGGGAGACCGGGAACACGCGGCGGCGCCGGCACTACAGCCCGGGCCGCCCGCTCCGAGTCGCCGCCGCCGCAGTTGCTCAGGTGCCGTCGCGCCGCCCGGCAGGAAACGGGCGGCTTCGGGGCGGGGCGGCCCCGGCACGTCCCGGCGTCTGGGCCCCGGCGGTGCCCGGAGACCGGCCCCTTAAAGGGACAGGCGTCGCGGCCTCGGGCCCCGCGCGCTCTCCCGCGCGCTCGGGTAAGTCCCAGCGTCCGGCGGGCTCGGGATTCCAGGGCTTTTCTCCAGAGATAACGTCCCGCAGCCAGGTGGAGGGTGGGCGCTCGAGGCACAGCGGAATTCTCTTCGCGCAGGAACCCCCCGCCCCCCCACGTCCTTCCCCCAAAGCTGGTTTCGTCTTGCATGGCCCTCCTACCGAAGCACCACCTGGCCCCCCAGACTGGAATTTATTTATTTTTTTAACCTTAAGCAAATGGTACTCGATTTCACCTAGCCCGTCCGAGATTGCTCCTCGGAAATCACTGAAAAACGAAATTGTCCGTCCCTCTGCCTCCAGAGTTTCTCTCTGAATTCGTCGGGCAACCCTGGCGTCAAAGAGAGAGAAAATTTTTAAACCGACCTAAATAAATTGTGTGCAAATACTGTGAAGCTGTTGTGTCTGCCAGCCGGTGGCCATTCATTAAGCCCGGGTAAATAACTGGAAGCTGTAACGGAAAGGAGAGGCTGGCCAGAATTCCTGCTTATTAGTTTGCTCTTTGCTAAAAGAATGACAGCGATCTTTCTGGTCCACTGGCGAATGAGATGTGTTTATTATTTACTGCTTATCAGTTTCTCGCAGAATGCCAGGCATTATCCAGAACATACAAAACACTACAAACTCTCCTCAAATGTTATGAGCACTCAAAATAATTCAAAAGCTTTTAGAGGGTGGATAGGGATACAAAAAATTAAGACTCATCACTAACACCTCCCCCTCCATACTGACAAAGGGGAACGAGCAATTTTTAAGTAATGAACATCAGAGCAGTTCCTCTATCAACAGGGTTTCCTTTATATTGACTGGCTAAAAACGTACTGTACCTCTATTTTTTTGTCAGAGGTTTCTAAAGACCCTCCAAAGTACAAACGAAAACTGAACAGTATGTGGTAGCCTGAGCTGTTGAAAATTCTGCCAGTCTTCAGCCACTGTGTTCTCCAATGATGCATTCTGTCTTATTTTAACTCCGGAAGCGCCTCCTCCTTTTTCTTTCTCAGTAGGGTTACTCAGCACCTCGGCGGTTCCAATGCCCTCAAAGCAGTCTGTCTCTAAGCCGCGGGCTGTCTCCTGAGCCTGTGATAAAGGCTCCAGCTTCACTGAAGAGAGAAGCCGTTAGTCTCTTACTACAAAGGGGAGGGGGGGGGGAGCGAATCTATCATTTCTGTAAAAGGAGTTTAAGGACTCTTGATTAACCTACCAATAACCGTCTAATTTCCTCTGGTTGGTACTAAAGCATATTTTAGGTTAGAATTTTAAATTTCTATAATTTTTATAATTTCTGTAAAATCCGTGTCATTTTAGAGAGAGTAATTTTTAGGTACACTTGTACATAAGACAAGAAACGAGCTTAGAGACATGTTTACAGCAAATATGCCACCTCTTATATTCAGGGGTCACTTATTTTTGTGTTCTGTAGTTTGAAACAAAGAAGTGTAAATGTATCAGATATTCCAACTTCTGGGAGTTTTTGAACTTTGACTTCTTTTAAAAGGGAAGTGACGGGTGCTTCATTCCTTATTATAAGCTTCATATTTATCCACATCAAATCAAAAAGATTTATTAGAAATGTTATGCATGATAAACCCTATTAGGAATTAAGACCTACCCTCTAAGTTTTGAAATATAATATAACTAACTATAATTAAACAGATATAATTAACCTTGGTTGCTGCTTACTACCCTCAGTGTTACTGAAACAGCAACTAACTTGCTCAAAGGGATTAACACTCCCAGTATCTGAGCTATCTCTAGCTGTGACAACTTAGAAAATAAATTTTATTGAAAATGATAAAGTGTAACACTGTTAACTAAAGAGTATTCCCCCCACTTCTGTTTAACAAAGTGCAATTTATTGGAGAGTGCCTTCCAATTTTTAACATGTAACAATTCTTTTTTCTAATTTTGGAAAAGCGTTAAAGATGCACAGTACTTATCTCTCTAGCAGACAGAGAGAAAGCAGGCTATTCCTGTTTTGGCTAGGGAAGACTTCCCAGAAGTGGTGAGTTATATAGAGATTTGAGTAGTACATGAGTAACAGACTACCTCTCCAACTTCACCAGTGAAGGGATGGCAGAGATGAAACTATAACAGAAGCATTTCACAGAAATAAAAGTAAAAACAGGATTCCAGGTCCACCTTTTCCACCCAAATAATGGAGTGGGGCCGTTCATACAGACAGCTACAACTGCAGATCTAGAAATAACCAGGTATTCTAACAAAGTATCTGGCACTTACTTGCTTATCAGAGATCTGCATTGTTCATGTTCACATAAAATCTCTTCAAGCATATGGCATTCAAATTCTTTCATAACAGACTAAAGGTGACCCTGAATCATTTGCCACTCTTTGCATGGAGAGGTGGGATCAGTGTCCCTCCTTTTGATTATGAGCGGGCTCTGTGATGGACCTGACCAATAGGGTATGCCAGAAGTAACACTGTGTCAATTTCTGGGCCCAGACTGTGAGAGACAGGCAATTTCACTTGCTATCTCTTGGAACCATTGATCTTAAAGCCCTAACTGCCATGTGAGAAGTCCAGCTACCTCTTTGGAGAGACCATGTGCCTTGAGACTACAGGGGGAGGAAGAGAGGGCCAGCTGGGCACAGCCTTCCAACTGCCTCCACCAAGGTGCAAAACGTATGAAAGTATACTTCTAGAAACCCCAGACCATCCAGGCCACAAGCTAAATACCACAAAGGGATCCTAGTCAGTACTTCATGGAGCAGAAAAACTACCCAGCCAGGCCCTGCTTGAATTTCTGACTGTATTTAATTTTTTATGACTTTTGGATAGTTTGTTATACAATAATAGATAAGCAACACATCTTTCTTCCACTTCTAAATAGCTGCAAGAAATCTTAGAGTATTATTTAAGCAGAAGGGAGTTTCCACTGTGCCTGTACAATCCTGAGACATAACTGGGGCCTTTCCAGGGAAACTTGGGCAGGATTGATTAGGTAGGCAAAGCTTCTATTGTAGCATGCATGTGTGCTCAGCCACTCAGTGGTGTCCAGACTCTTTTCCATCCCATGGACTATAGCTCACCAGGCTCCTCTGCCCATGGGATTCTCTAGCCAAGAATACAGGAGTGGGTGGCCATTTTCTTCTCCAGTAGATCTTCCCGACCCAGGGATTGAACACGTGTCTCCTTCATCTCCTGCACTGGCAAGCAGATGCTTTACTTCTGAGCCGCTAGCTCAGATGATTAGTATTAGTTGTTCTGCTGCTGCTAAGTTGTTGCAGTAGTGTCCGACTCTGTGCGACCCCATAGACAGCAGCCCACCAGGCTGCTCCATCCCTGGGATTCTCCAGGCAAGAACACTGGAGTGGATTGCCATTTCCTTCTCCAATGCGTGAAAGTGAAAAGTGAAAGTGAAGTCACTCAGTTGTGTCCGACTGTTAGCGACCCCATGGACTGCAGCCTACCAGGCTCCTCCGTCCATGGGATTTTCCAGGCATGAGTACTGGAGTGGGTTGCCATTGCCTTCTCCGATTAGTTGTTCAGTGAGCATTTTAAATTTTAAAATGTGGTCAACATGAAGGCAACTTAGTCACACAAAGGGGAAAAAAAGTTGCTCTCTTTCACCACTGCTGTCTGTACAAGCTTCACCCCAAGCAGCTAAGTTGCAGGGAGGAACCTCAGCCTGAGGAATCGGGCAAGAGAACATGGATATTTCAGCATAACCATCACCAGTCCTGCCCAAATAATTCTTAAGAGCATGACCTGGTGAGGGCAGATCAGTAGCAACAAATCAAACCAGGTCAGCAATATTTGCAACATGCACAGCATCATGTTAGGTGTTTGAATATAAAACATGCATTCAAAAATATGTGTCCCACAGAATAGTGCCTGCTTTTTAAACCACGCTTCTCTTTGCTTGCTCATATTCAGCTCCTCTTGATAACTCTGAGATCCCAGTCAGTCCGTGCCCAGTGTTTCTCCTCCCTATACTATGACAACCCTGTAATTAACCTTTCCCAGGCTTTGTTCCATTTATTTCTGACCACATCTCCAATTTACCAATTTCCTTTGATCCAGGTCAACATTTTTTAAAAGCTACGTTTGTTACTTCCATACATTGTTTTGGAAATATTGTATTTGTGAGAGTGAGTAAACAGAGTGCAAGCTCCATTACGAATCATTAGTCTGTGAAAGCTATAGAATAATTCCTCTGGATGCCAGCTCTCATGACACAGACTTCTGGATGTCAGCCCTCTGGGCCTCTTTGGGGACCTTAGTCCATCAGCAGTGCCCTTTCTGTCTGAATCTTCAACCTTTCCCTCTCCATCAGTCATGAGTGTATTTAGGAATCTCTCCACTTATGAGGAGGCAAATAGTTCTTTCAAACTCCAGATCACCCCATCTACCCATTTCCTTCAAAACCAGGTTTTTGATTGATTGGTAGATTGGTAAGCAACTCACTTGACTGTATTCTCACTACCCATTCACTCACTGCTTATACTCCAGGAACCTACTTCTGCTTCTGCACCAACAACTGGATCCTGACACACTTCTCATTGAAGTCACCGAGGATCTCCCTGCTGCTAACTCCTCTCTGTCACATATCACAGCTGATTACTTCCTATAAGGCTTCTCTTTCCTTAATCTTGGTGACCTCACCACCCCGCTCTTCTGTCCCCTCTTTTCCTTCTCTCCATCCTGAAGCTCCTCAGGTTTTGTGTTTTTCTTCTCTGTGTCTTACGGTTGATGTTCCTCAGGGTTCCAGCCTTGCCCCTCTATTTTCCCACTTTGCAGTCCTACTCTGGTCTTCTATTACAATCTATATTCCCAAGTGACTGCATTTTGCAATCCTTTACCACTAAGAAAAAGACATCTGCATTAGTCTGAATTCTCCAGAGAAACAGAACCCATTTATTACATATTCACATGATTGTGGAGGCTGAGAAGTCCAAAATCTTGCAGCTGGGCAAGGCAGGCTGGAGACCCAGGGAAGAATGAATATTGTTCTTCAAGTCCCTAGGCAGTCTGCTGGCAGAATTCCATCTTCTACTGGGGAAGTCATGTTTTGTTTTTCAAGGCCTTCAACTAATTGAATGAGGCTCACCCACATTATAAAGAATAATCTCTTTACCCAAAGTTAGTCCATTAAGATGTTAATTTCATCTAAAAAATATTTTCACAGAAACATCTGGAATACTGTTTGACCAAATATCTGGATACTGTGACCTAGTCACATTGATACATAAAATTAATCATCACTTATCTTTGGATTCTGAATCCAACACATAACTACATTTGAGTCTGCTGCTCTAATTCATTTTCTGGGCAAACTGTCAGGCTACTAATTTTGAATGAAGCCCAGATCAAGAAAGCACTCTAGCAGGTCTAGGACTCATGTGCCCTGTGGTCAACTGAGACTTGTGACCCAGCAGATGAAGATGAGAATACTGTGCAAAACCACTGGCAAGTCTCAGTAGGAGAATCATAGTGCAGATTTGGGGATATGCTTGTCATTGTCCTCTAATCAAGATCACCTACTTGCTGTCAGCAAGGTTATAGCACAATGCCCAACACACAGTATGACAATACATTATAATTTTTTAAATGAACAGAATCCATAAATTTCTCCCACTTCCCTTCTGCATCAAGTTAAAGAGCTATGTCAGTATTATGTGGCAGGCTGGGTGGGAGGGAAGTTTAGGGGAGGATGGGTACATGTGTATGTATGGCTGAGTTCCTTTGCTGTCCACCTGAAACCATTACAACATTGTTATTTGGCTATATTCCAATTAAAAAAAAAAAAAAGATCAAGTAGTTGACCATGGAACACTAACCATTTAGGTGACCCAAGTTGCCCATTATGAACTGGGTGTAATCTGACCCATCAACCCACAAATTTGGGAATGGGAAAATGCATTCATCATCAAAAAGATATGGCTTTTGCAAGATCTAGTTTGAACAGGTTCTGAAAGCACAAATGAGTTACATAAACAAGTAGCTAAAACTTCCAGTGCCATCTCACCATCTACTCCAGTGCCACCTCTCCTTCATTCATACCTATGGTCACATAAGAAATTCCAGCTAATCAAGGAAGAAAAAATTTGATCTTGGTTTAGAGATGCAACTGCATAACATGTGAGTACTAGATGAAAGTAAACTGCTACAGAAAGTAAACTGCTACAGAAACTGATACTTTCATCTCCGAAATGAAAGTAAACTGCTACAGTTCTACAGGGGTGGCCCTGAAGAACTCTGGGGATAAATTTTCCCACAGGGCAGAAAGTCAAGCTGTATATCTGGTTTGCACTTTTCCTGGAAGGAGAGATGCGCATATGTTTATGCCACAAAAAGTCATGGGTTTGAGGTCAGAGACCTAGAAGGTAAAAGATTGGAGAACTGGTACCAAAGAGGTTTGGGGAAGAAGCATGTATGTGTGCCCACTTAATAATGAACATAGAATGTAAGGATATTTCTTTCCTGTAGGAATGCTGCCTATCTAGGGTAAAATACTGCAGTTCTTTATAATCAAGTAGATAAGATGGGTACTTATCTACTATAGGTACACCAACATCTTTCCTCCACCAATCTGCAATGTGTTCAATGAATTCAAAAGTGGTCATAAGGCAGAGATGGAGGTTCTACAGCAGTGCAAGCTTACAGATTTCTCACCAAGATTAGTCTGTCTACCACCACTGCTAAGTGCCATGCCTACCAACATCAGAGACCTACACTGAACCCTAGTATAACATCATATCCTGGGGGGAACATCAGCCATCAGATGGCACGTTGATTGTATCAAGCACTTTCCATATGAAGCAGTTAGTGATTGGTCCCCCCAGAAATAGACACTCCTTCTAGATATGGATTTGTTTTCCCTGCATGCAAATCTTCTGCCATCACTACCATCTGTTTACATACTGAATGCCTATTCATGGTCACAAAATCCCACACAACTTGTACTGACAAAATCATTTCACAGCACACACACACACAAAAATAGAAGTAGCTGACATTATGGAATTGTTGGGATGACTATCAAAGACCCAGTTTTGGTGATAAGTGAGAGAAACATTGCCTTTCGACATTAGAGTGCTCTTCAACAAGATGCAGTGTTGTTGTTCAGTTGCTCAGTTGTGTCCAATTCTTTGTGACCCCCAAAATTGCAGCACACCAGGCTTCCCTGTCCTTCACCATCTCCCAGAGATTGTTTCAGGTCTTTTTCTAATGAGTCATTCTTTGCATCTGGCCAAAGTATTGGAGTTTTTCAGCTTCAGCCTCAGTCCTTCCAATGAATATTCAGGACTGATTTCCTTGAGGATTGACTGATTGGTTCTCCTTGCAGTCCAAGGGACTCTCAAGAGTCTTCTCCAACACCACAGTTCAAAAGTATCAATTCCTAGGTGCTCAGCCTTCTTCACATCCATACATGACTACTGGAAAAACCATAACTTTGACTAGACATACCTTCATTGGTAAACTAATGTCTCTGCTTTTTAATATGCTGTCTAGGTTGGTCATAGCTTTTCCTCCAAGGAGCAAGCGTCTTTTAATTTTACAGCTATAGTCACCATCTGCAGTGATTTTGGAGCCCCCCAAAATAAAATCTCTCACTGTTTCCATTGTTTCCCCATCTATTTGCCATGAAGTAATGGGACCAGATGCCATAATCTTCATTTTTTGAATGTTGAGTTTTAAGCCAGCTTTTTCACTCTCCTTTTTCGCCTTCATCAAGAGGCTCTTCAGTTCCTCTTCACTTTCTGCCATAAGGGTAGTGTCATCTGTGTATCTGAGGTTATTGATATTTCTCCCGGCAATCTTGATTCCAACTTGTGCTTCATCCAGCCCAGCGTTTCTCGTGATGTACTCTGCATATAAGTTAAATAAGCAGGGAGACAATATACAGCCTTGAAGTACTCCTTTCCCAATTTGGAACCAGTCCATTGTTCCATGTTTGGTTCTAACTGTTGCTTCTTGACCTGCATACAGGTTTCTCAGGAGGCAGGTAAGCTGGTGTGGTATTCCCATCTCTTTAGGAATTTTCCACAGTTTGTTGTGATCCACACAGTGTTTGGCTTTTTTTTTCACCCCACAGACAGAGTATATAGGTTCAGAATCTAAGGGAAAAAAGTAAGAACAGCTCTTCACATTATTCTACTTAATCATCTGCTTCTAAAAATTTTGCTTCTGATCTCTGCAGCTTTATAAGGTCTTAATTTCCAAGGGAGGAAGGCTTCTACGAGGAGACACAGCATAGTTCTATTTGGGCTGAATGCGGAGGCTTCCAATTAGCTGTTTTGTGTTTTCTTAATTCTATCAGTTTGCCTGAGATTTCCCCACATTTATTATTCAAAGTCTCATATCCCAAGAAACCCCCCAGTTTCAGGAAATCTGGGACAGCTGGTCACCCAACTAAGTTCCCTGAGACATTGAAAGAATTCAACACATTTGCTGTAGCGTGGATCTTGTTTATGTCAGGCCCAACCCATCTCTACTCTCCCAAAATATATCCTTGATGACACCCGGGCTTATTCTGTATCCCAGAGGGAACCATCTGACAATGGCTTGCCCATTCATTCACTAGCTTCTCTTCACAAACATCCTGTTTACATGTCTTTGGGGACAGTGCTTTCTTGGCAAGTTGAAGGGAAAACTCTGACTGTCATGCTAATGTGTGCTCTTTACTCGTATTGTCCCATATTTTCTAGGACATGAATGTGGTACTCTGATCTTTATCTTTTTTTGTGAATTCTCATTAATCTAATTTTTCCAGCAGTATGAAAAATTTATGTTAGATCTGCAAGGGATGATAGAAATCATCTAACCCAACCCAGTATTTCATAGTTATTTGCAATGCTCTGTTATTTAAGCCTTATTACTTTTGTCTTAGTTTATGATATTTCATGTTCACCCTTAACTGACCAAAAATTATACTTACACGTTTAATCCAGTAATTTATCTTTTGCTTGTATGATTGTGAGCTCTGACCCTTCTAGAAAAAGCTCAGTGTTCTTTAGTATCTCATCAGAAGTCACTCTCAATGAGGGTTTGTTGGTGAGGTACCCTTATCTTCTAAGTATTGAACATCACTGTCATTTTCTATTGTGTCTGGGTAATGACATCAGTGATTGTCAAAAGATCTGTTCACAGATGGACTGACTTTACAGCACCAATCACAGAGTAGAACTCAAGATTGAGATTTATTTCATTTCAGATCAGAAACAACTGAGATAAAACAATACCCTCCCACAAAACCTCTATTGGTACTACCCTCATCCATATAATAGGGTAAATAGATTGCTAGTCTTGTGTTATGCTCTTATGAATCAGTTCTTCTGATTTTTCAAGGACAACAATAAAGAAGAGCAGAATTTGCAAAAAACAATGAACTGTGAATTTAAATACTAACCAAGAAATATTCGTCATGCTTAGAAACTCAGAGTCTACCTCCTGTGAAATTACCAGGAGAGAAAGGAGATGTCTACTGTCAGCTAAAGGCCAATGAAAGAGAGTTTTTGTTTACCACTTTTTTTGTTGTTGTTTACCACTTTCCTTCTTTATTTTAAATTTTATTTTTCTATAACTGTATTTTATTCTACTGGGTGTATCAGGACTGTTATGAGAGGTCTGAATTCCCGTTGGTTCAGGAGATTGAAAAGAAACTAAATTACAGAAGTATAAAGGTCAACAGTAACAAACTGCTTTCAGCTTCTAGCCTGACAATAGAGGATATAATGTCAAGATGGGTGAAAAGCTCAGATCCAAGCACAGATACTCCACTGACAAGTTCAATGAATACTTTTGTCAAAAGTTATTTAGTATTGAGCAAAGGGAAATAGAACATCTCTGAAAAAGAAAAAAATGTTTTGATTGAAAGAAGTACCAATCAACAACTAAAGTATTACACAAAGCATCAGATTTGAATGATTCCTAAACTTTCTTCCAGTTTCTTTTCATAAATTTTGTAGTTAATCTTGTCCCATCAGTTGTAGGAATCTATTTTTGATGGCGAACAATTTTCAAATGACTTCAGAGCAGAAAGTAAATCTAGGCTAAAACTACAAGATTCTTTAGCAAGAAGTCTGAGAGGTTTAAGGTAGAGCAGATTAGATCCTTGCAAACAGAAGTTCTAAGGATTTTTAAGAGCCCACCTTGCAGATATTCTCTGTTTAAACAGTGGGGCTTCTAAAAATCTAAAGCCATTGTCCCACCACAACTTCACAGAGAGTCCAAGGTAGATAATAGCTTATTTGAAAGAGATTTACGGGCCTGGCGCTTTTTTGTTTCTTAATATTTGTTTATTTATTCATTTGGCTGCGCCCAGTCTTAGTTGCAGCAGGCACGTGGGATCTTTAGTTGCAGCATGCAAACCCTTAGTTGCAGCATGTGGGATCCAGTTCCCCCACCAGGGACCCAACCCTGGCCCCCTGCATTGGCAGCATGGCGTCTTAGCCTCTGGACCACCAGGGAAGTCCCCTGACGTTTATATAAGGAAATAGATTATAAATGGACACTTGGGAAGTCCACAGAGTTTTTAAAGTAATTATATCAACATGATCTAAAAAAGAAAGAGGCCTAAAGCACCCGCCATGCCTTTACTGCTGCTAAGTCACTTCAGTCGTGTCCGACTCTGTGCGACCCCATAGACAACAGCCCACCAGGCTCCGCCATCCCTAGGATTCTCCAGGCAAGAACACTGGAGTGGGTTGCCATTTCCTTCTCCAGTGCACGAAAGTGAAGTCGAGCATTTCCCAAAGTGTAGTCCGCAAATTCTGTATGATCCACATCAGACCCGGAGAAGGCAATGGCACCCCACTCCAGTACTCTTGCCTGGGAAACCCCATGGACGGAGGAGCCTGGTAGGCTGCAGCCCATGGGGTCGCGAAGAGTCGGACACAACTGAGCGACTTCACTTTCACTTTTCACTTTCATGCACTGGAGGAGGAAATGGCAACCCACTCCAGTATTCTTGCCTGGAGAATCCCAGGGACGGAGGAGCCTGGTGGGCTGCCGTCTATGGGGTCGCACAGAGTCGGACACGACTGAAGCGACTCAGCAGCAGCAGCAGCAGTGAATAAAGCAAAAAAGAATCAGACTCACAGATAGAGCAAACTAGTTACCAATGTGGAGAGGGGAAGGGGAAAGAGGCAGTATAGAGGAAGGAGAAAAAAAAGGGTTATTACAAACTATAGGAATCACTTGTGTGACACTTTTGAAGATTGTAAAGCACTGTAGAATTTAAAGAATCTTTCATTCAATAAAGAATATATTAAATAAATAAACACTTTATACATTTTTTTCAGTAAATTAGTGGTGGATCAATTGGTCAAGGAAAGTGTGATGCCTATCTCATTAGATATACACAAAAAACTTTTATTTCAAACAGATTGTACCCCTAAATATGAAAATTAAAATAATGTGTTTATAAGAAAACAGGAGAATATCCTTCGTAATCTTTAGGTAGACATTTATTAAATAAGAAGAAAAAGTATAAACATAAAACAAAAGATTAAAAATTTCACTTCTTTAAAATGAAAAACTTCTTCTCATCAAAAAATCATTAAGAGAGTGACATGCAAGGTAGAGCTGGGAGAAGATATTTGAAATACATATAGCCAACAAAATACTTATTTCCAGAATATGTAAAGAACTCCTACAACTCTAAAAGGAAAAGGCAGACATCCTATTTTTTTAATGGAAAAAATACCTGAATAGGCACTTTACAAATGAAGCTATCCAAATGACCAATAATCATATAGAAATATGTCCAATATAACTAATTATCAGAAAAATGAAAATTAAAGCTACATTGATTGGCGAACAAGAATTAAAGATATTCGGTGTTATTAAGTCACTAAGGAATTGCAAACTTAAAACATAATTAGATCCCTCCACACACTTACTTGCTAAAGATCCTGATGCTAGGAAAGACTGAAGACAAGACGAAAAGGAAACAGCAGAGGATGAGAAGGTTAGATAGCATCACGGCCTCAATGGTAATTTGAGCAAACTCTGGGAGAGAATGGAGGACAGAGGAGCCTGGCGTGTGACAGTTCATGGGGTCGCAAAGGGTCGGACATGACTTAGCAACTGAACAACGATAACAACAGCACACCTAGCAAGATTGCACCAAGTGCTGATGAGGATGCTGAGCAACTGAACCTCTCATGCATTGCTGGTGAAAATGCAAAATGACACACTACTTTGGAGAAGAGTTTCTTATAAAATTAAATATTCACTTACCTTATGCATTAGTTTGCTAGGTTTCCCATAATATCACAGAGTGGTCAGCTTAAACAACAGACATTCATTTTCTCACAACCTGGAGGCTAGAAGTCCAAGATCAAAATGTCAGCAGGTTTGGTTTTCCTAAGGACTCTTTCCTCAGCTTGCAGATGGGCACCTTCTTACTATGATCTCACATGGTCTTTTCTCTGCACTTGTGCCCTGACCTCTTCTAAAAGGACACCAGTCAACTGGATTTGGGCCCATTCTAATGACCCCATTTTAACTTAACTACATTCTCTTGGACTTTAATAATAAACATATTATCTGATTTTAAAAAATTAAAATGGGAAAGGAATAGTGATTACCACTACACTTCTGAAATGCCCAAAGACCAGCAATCCTAAATGTTGGCAAGGATGTGGAGCAGCTGAAAGATTTGCCTTCGCTCAGTGGTGGAAGTTTCAGTCAGTTCAGTTCAGTCTCTCAGTTATGTTCAACCCTTTGCAACCCCGTGGACTGCAGCACGCCAGGCTTCCCTGTCCACCACCAACTGCCAGAGCTGGAGTTGGTAGGAGTATAAATTGGTACAAACACTTTGGGAAATGTATAGTAATTAAAACTAAATATGTTTATACTCTACAACCAGAAATTCCACTCTAAATATACCCAACAGGAATGAGTACATATATGCACCAAAAAACATGTACAAGAAGCTTCATGGGGAAAGCTAGAAGCAACTTCTATGTTCATCAACAGTAAAAGGGACTAAATAATAATGTGTCTCCTGATGGTCTAGTGGTTAGGATTTGGTGCTTTCACTGCCATGCCCTGGGTTCAATTCCTACTCAGAGAACTGAGATTCTGTAAGCCACGTGGCTGGGTCAAAATTTAAAAATTAAAGTAAAAAATAAACTTTTTAAATTACCAAAAAATTAGCCAATAAAATAATCTTTATTATGGTGTATCCACATAATGAAATACTATAAAGCAATAAAAAAAACAAACTACTGTTACATGCAACCATGTAAATCAATCTCACAGACATGACATTGATTAAAGGAAGCTGGACACACTATACCATTCCATTTACATGAAGTTTAAGAACAGGTGAAACTAATTTATAGTGAGACTGATTAGAATAGTGATTATCCTGTGGGGTGGGGCAGTGATGACTAGAAGGGGACATCGAGAAACCTTCCAATAAGCTAAGAATATTATGTATGTTTTTTTCCCAGCTTTATGAGGTAGAACGTTCTGTCTTGATCCAAGTGATAGTTACACTGGTATATACATATGTAAACTTTCATTGAGCTGTGTTGCTAGATTAGTGTTTTGCTGTACCTAAAGTACACTTCAATTTGGAAGAGAAATAAAAAATAAAAACCAAACAAAACTGTATCCGTATTTCTATGGGGGGAAGTACATGGGACTATAGAAGATGAAACAAGACTGATCTCATGTTGATAATTGTTGAAGCTCAGAAATCCATAAATTGAGGCTTGTTTTATTCTCTCCATTTTTTTTTCCTCTGAGGAGAAATCTTTTATCACAGGCCCACTTCAAAGCCACTTATAAGAAGCCATAAGATTTTCTTTCTTCCTTCAAGCTTCTAAAGCATTTTTCTCGATTAGTAGAAACTCTAATTACCAGCCTACACTTAACTTGTTCTCCAAACTCAGTGGCTGTCTCCATTCTCTCTGTACTATTCACTGCTTTGTAACACCTGTGCCTATAGGCTACACACTAGCACACCCAAGAACGTCTATGCTGGTGAATGAGTATGCTTACCAAGGGTCAGTTGTGTTTTCTCAAGTCAAATTTCTGTTACTGCATTTACATGATTTAATCAAATACTGAGTGCAAAAAGAACTGTTTATTAAAACTGTCTATTACTTTGGAAAGAGTTGGTAAAGACAAACAAATTTTAATGTCAAAATAGGTGTGTGTGTGTAACTGTGAATTTTATTAAAAACCACTAAATTGTACAGTTTATAGGGGTGATTTTATAGTGTGTGAATTATTTTAATTAAGCCGTTATAAAAAAATTAGGAGTGCGTGAGATGACTACAAAAGATTACAAGGACCTTGAAAAAAATCTAAAAGACCTGTGCAATTACATTGCTAATGTCTTTAATTTCTTCTTTATCTTTTAAGAAAAAAAGTATAAGGGAAATCACACGCAACTCTTTTGAATGTGATTTATGCAAGAAAAGCAGTGTGGAACTTCAATCAGCAAACTTATACTCAAAGAAATCTTGACCCTACATCAAACTATTGGAGAATAAATGGTCATTGATATGGTTTTAGGCTAAAATAAAATGTTTAAAAATTAATGTATTTTTTGTTCCTTTCTTGTTGATTCCATGTGTGCTGTATATAATTAATATATGTTTTATTGCAATGTAATTCACAAACCATACGATTCACCCATTTAAAGTATTCGAGCCAATAATTTTAAGTATATTCAGTTATAAAACCATCACCACAATTTTAGAATATTTTCACTATCCCAAAAAGAAATCCCATAGACATTAGTAATAAATCTCCATTTCCACCGAAGCCCTTTGGCTCTTGAAAACTACTAACCTACTTTCTGTCTTTATTGATTTGCCTATTCTGTACATTTTATGTAAATAGAATCATACAAAATGTGAATCGTGACTGGCTTCTTTCACTCAGCATAATTTTTTCAAGATTCATCCATGTTATACCATTAATTAGTACTTATCCTTTTTTTGACTGAATAATATTCCATTTTGTGAATATATCATTTAATTTATCCATTTATCAACTGATGAACATTTGAGTTGTTTCTGGCTAAATAATACTGCTATGAACATTTGTGTGCAAATTGTGTTTTCATTTCTCTTTGGTATATAGCTAGGAGCAGCGTTGCTAGCCTCTTATGGTAATTCTGTTTAATCTTTAGAGGAATTGTCAAACTGTTTTCTGCAAGAGCTGCACTAATTCCTACCAATAAGATGAGGGTTCTAGTTTCTCCATATCCTCACCAATACTTAAAATCCTATGTCTTTTTTAATTATACTATTTTAGTGAATATGAAGTGGTATCTCATTGTGTTTTTGATTTGCCTTTTCTGATAATTAATGATGTTGAGCATCTTTCCATGTACCTGTTGGCCATTTACACATCTTCTTTGGAGAAATGTCTGTTCAAGTCCTTTGTGCATTTTTAATACACATTGTTTGGTTTTTTGCTATTGAGTTGTATGATTAGAAGAATTAATATTATTAAATTGTTTACACTACCCAAAGAAGTCTACAGAGTCAATGCTGTCCTCATCAAAATCTCAATAGCATTTTTTACAGAAATAGAAAAAAATCCTAAAATTCATATGGAACCACAAAGACTCCAAATAGTCAAAGCAATCTTGGAAAAGAACAAAGGTAAAAATATATTTAAAATATATATTTTCAAAATATATTTAAAAACTACAGTAATTAAAAGTGTGGTACTGGTATAAAGACAGATATGTAAACCAACGGAAGAGAATAGAAAGCCCAGAAAAAAATCCATGCATATAGGGTGAATTGATCTTTGACAAGACTACCAAGAATATACAATAAGGAAAAGATACTCTTCAATAAACGGTGCTAGAAAAACAGGGTATCCATATGCAAAAAATGAAATTGGACCCCTACCTTACAGCATACACCAAAAATCAGTTCCAAATGGATTAAAGACTTTATATGGCATTTCCCTGGTAATCCAGTGGTTAACAAGCCGCCCGCCAATGCAGGGGACATGGGTTTGATCCCTAGTCTGGGACAATTCCATAAGCTGGGGGGCAGCTAAGACCATGTGCCACGACTACAGAAGCCCACATGCCCTAAAGCCCATCCTCAGCAACAAGAGAGGCTACCACAATGAGACCCACGCTGCCACTAGAGAGTAGCCCCTACTCAACCCAGCTGGAGAAAGCCCATGCTCAGCAACGAAGACCAGCACAGCCATAAGTAAATAAGTATTTTTTTTTTAAGTTACAGAACCATGAAGTGTTTTCCCCATGCAAATCGTGCAAGTGCATCCAGAATAACATGGAACCCACAGATCATGGACCCGACAGTCCACTGACCGCTCAGGATCAGGTTCCTGCGGAGTCTAGTCTCCTGGCAGCCAAGTGCCCAGAGCTCTGACTTGGGCTGAAATGCAAGTGCTATAAGCACAATGGGAAAGAAGAAAAAGAACAGAGGGAGCCCTTGACTTTGAGGTGTGAAATACAAAGGAACCAATAATACCCTGCCCTCATTCACAGACAGCTCAGTGTGCTCCAAAACGACCATTTCAAATATTAAATAGGAATCTTTGTTTGGAGATTGGCTCCGATGTGCCCATTAAATCTCAGTTTGAAGCCTTTTCTGCCTATTCCTCCCACAGAAGTCTCATAATGCATGGCTCTGGGCCCACAGCTCTGTATCATGGTGCTTTATCACATTGAAGGATGATGCTGAACAACAACAATACTACCCAAGACTGTGAGTGTGGTTGGACAGATTAATGGAAGGTCTGTATTTTGGTCTGTGGCTGTGGTCGCTGCTTGCAGCTCTGCCTCTCAAGTTGCCCATTTCAATTCAAATTAAACAGCGTTTCCGACTGTGTGCGCCAATATGCCATGCGTGCAGCTGCTGCCTTCCATCCGTCACAGCCCAACTTACCCCACTCAAGTTCCAGGTCAGCATTTCCTGATTGCATTCCTTGTCCCCGTCATGCTTCGAGCTGCCCTACTTCCAGCCATTCATCACCCAGCAATTGTTGCTGTTAGCTGTCTTTCTTACATGACCAGTCCTGCAAAATATACCAGACAGGAAGGCCAGAGGGCTGGCTGCAAGCCAGGATGTTGCCCAGGCTTCTGAAATATCATAGATAAATGCCACTAGTGATATCTGTGCTGAAGCTGAAAAGCAATACACGAGGACGTTGAAGGCCTAGCTGTTTCTCTACAAAGGTAGAAAGCATTCTTGATTCAATGCTTAGGCTGCTATATGGACTAGTGCCTAAGCTCACAGGCGTTAGAGTCCAAATGCAGGGGTCTGCTACAAACTTGAGAGGTTACTTTAGCTCTGCTCAGTTACATAACTCTTAGGGTCATTGCAAGAGCTGAATGAGTTAATTTATGCAGAGCAATTAGAACAATGCCTGTCACATTAAGAATCCTGTAAGGGTTTGCTATTGCTATTTTCCCACTCACTCAGTTTAGTAAGCTTAGGTTGACCACTAGGGATTATTTATTTACTCCTCAGATCAATTTTAGTGAGTATTTATGAAGGTCCAGGCCCTGTGCACAGTGATCCAGCTCCTTTACAGTCAGCCTTGTCATGGTCATCTGGAAACCCTTTTGCAATCACAGCTATTTTACTTACTGTGGAAGCAAGAAGACCTCAGAGAAGAAACCACCGACCAGAGACTGGCAGATTCCTAAGAGCCTTTCTTGATTTCCTTGGACATAGCACAGCCTGGGCTTCCCAGGTGGCGCCAGTGGTAAAGAACCAGCACGCCACTGCAGGAGATTTAAGAGACGCAGGTTCAGTCCCTGGGTTGGGAAGATCCCCTGGAGGAGCACATGGCAACCCACTCCAGTATTCTTGCCTGGAGAATCCCATGGACAGAGGAACCCTGGCAGGCTACAGTCCATAGGATTACAAAGAGTCGGACACGACTGGAGTGACTTATCAGGATGTGCTCAGGACAGCCTACAAAGAACAGAGGCAGAGGACATGGAAGACACAACATCAACTTGAATAGATGCTCTTCCCCTTCCCCAAACTTCCCATTCACCCTAGAACTTTGACGTATTCTCAGGTACAGGAAGAGCCTGGAGGGAGGACAGGAGTAGATGAAGGGGGAAGTGTAGAGGAATCCTGCCTAGATTATCTTTCCAGTCAGTGTGACAAGATGAAGGTTCTAAATAGAATTAACTTGATTTAGAGAAAATTACTAGAGTAAAGCATATGAAATTGCTGATGTTTCACAGTTTTGACTTACAAAACATAAATTTCATATGGTTCATCCTATAAAAGTTACAGTATTTCTTGTGTCCCCTCAGTTTGCAAAACTTATATCTGCCACACTTGTTTTAAACTGTTCATTGCCTCAGAAAAGCTCAGGCACAAGAAATCATCATCATGAGAACTGTATTTCACATTAAAACATGAAGACAAATTTGGACTACCTGTGCTAGAAATTGAATAAGGTCTCAAAAGCCTATATAACAACAGAAAGATGGAAGACTTATTTATCCTACTCTATAAACCAATATCAACTAACTGAATTTTCTTTCTTTAGCTCCCTTTTTAATTGGATGGTAGTAATGCTCCTTCACTGGAGAAGGCAATGGCAACCCACTCCAGTACTCTTGCCTGGAAAATCCCATGGACGGAGGATCCTGGTAGGCTGCAGTCCATGGGATTGTGAAGAGTCGGACATGACTGAGCGACTTCACTTTCACTTTTCACTTTCATGCATTGGAGAAGGAAATGGCAACCCACTCCAGTGTTCTTGACTGGAGAATCCCAGGGACGGCGGAGCCTGGTGGGCTGCCGTCTATGGGGTCGCACAGAGTCAGACACGACTGAAGCGACTTAGCAGCAGCAACAGCAGCAATGCTCCTTCACAAAATAGGTTTATTCAAAAACAGAAAGACAAGGTCTCCAGGGCTTCTCAGTAAAAGCCGTTCAGTTGTGTCTGACTCTTTTTGACTCTATGGACTATAGCCCACCAGGCTCCTCTGTACATGGAATTCTCCAGGCAAGAATACTGGAGTGGGTTGCCATTCCTTTCTCCAGGGGATCTTCCTGACCCAGGGATAGAACCTGTGTCTCAAGATTCTTTGCTGTCTGAGCCACCAGGGAAACCCCAGAACTTCTCAGAGACTACAGCAAATGGTGGGCTGTCTTCCTTGCCAATTTCTTATCCTTGGTAAATCTTTTGAGTATCCTCATCTTGTTGGATCCAGAATATAGATTACCCATTTTTAAATTATTTTAGAATAACTTTATTGTTCTACACACTCGCAAATACCACAAAAAGTACTAACTGGAATTGTATGGAATTTATAGATAAATTTGGTGGGACTTGATATCTGTACATTACTGAGTCTTCTCACTCATGAGCATAATATATCTTTACATTTAGTCAGTCCTTTATGTCTTTCAATTAAGTATTATAATTATCTCCATACAAGTCTTTCACATCTTTTGATAGATTTGTTCTGAGGTACTTTGCAGTTTTTGTTGTTCAATTTTTTGAAATTATATGTAGTTTAATTAAATACTATATATTTATTTTTTAATTTACTTATTTTTAATTGGAGGATAGTCGCTTTACAAAATTCTTTTGGTTTCAGCCATACTTCAGCATGAATCAGCCATACATATACATATGTCCCTTCCCTCTTGAAGCTCCCTCCCAATTACATGTTTTGAAAAGGTGACTCTATATCACCAATATTACAATCATTCCATCTAAAGTGAATACCAAGACATGTCCCACACATCTTAGAAACAGATACACCCAATGTCCTAGCAAATTCATCTAGAAATTTATATGAAGAATATAATTAAATATACATAAAGATTTAAACACAAAGGTTGTATAATATTAGTGAGAGAACAACAACTAGGATGATTCAAGTGGGATTCATTTACAAATGCATGAATAGTTGCAGGAAAACCAAAAGGATGGTGTAGGTATCCAGGGCTTCCAGCAACAGCAGAGCTATCGGCATTAGGCCCAGTAAAAAGGGACAAGGGACGATGGTCAGGAGAACTGGAGAGAGAGGCTTGTGTAGGGTTGGCCACCTTGAGGACAGTGACTTTCAGTCAAGGAGAAAAGCCAGCTCTAGGAGGCCTGACAAGGAAGGAGCCAGGATGAATATTCTGATCTCACTCCTGTCCTTCCCTCCAATCTCCTGCTGGGGCTTTGTGTTGTCTGAACCTAACAGGAAGCCAGAGGGCAAAGGAATCAGTTAATGTACTCCCTAAAGAGAGTGGAGCTGAGAGGTGGGAGAAGGGTAGAAGGTAAATCTGGAGGAATAAATAAGAGATTTCCAGCATAAAGATATTCATTGCATCATTGTTTATGACACAAGATTAGAAATAGTCTGAATGTCCCAAACTAGGGAAATATTTAACAATTTAAGGTATATAAATATACCAATGAAGTACTTTGCAACCATTACAAATATTGATGTCAAAAAGCTTACAAAGCAGTCTGTATAACATGCCTTAGTAGTAGTAGTACTCAGTTGCTCCCTTGTGTCCAACTTTTTGCAACCCCATAGACTGTAGCCTGCCGGGCTCCTCTGTCCATGGGATTTCCCAGGCAAGAATACTGAAGCAGAATGCCATTTCCTTCTCCAGGGGATCTTCCTGACCCAGGGACTGAACCTGCATCTCCTGCATTGGCAGGCAGATTCTATACTACTAAGCCACCAGGGAAGCCCCATAACATACTTCACGTTTTTTTTCAAAAAAAATATGCACATAATTTTTATATGTGTATAGATATACACATACAATACATGCATACACATTCATGGGAAAAAAGGCTTGAAGAATATGCACCAAAATGCTAATGATGGTTATCACAGGGAGAGTAGAGTTCCAGATAATTTTATGTACGTGGGCTTTTTAAGCAAGAAAAATTTAATGTAAGAAAAATTATTAATTATAGCAGGGGATTGGAGCAACAAGAATTAAGCTAGTAAGAAACAAAGAGAATTCTAAAGAATATGACAAGGGCAGAGATAAGGAGCAGTCACAACCCCAAAGTCTAAGACGGAAGACTCAAGGACCCTCCCCACTCCTCACCTCCACATTTGACCACAGGATGGCAGGGAAGTTACTGAGCTACTGTGCTCTCAAAACTGACTCAAAATCTGCTCTGTAGGGGTCTGGGGAAACCAGAAGCACTCTGCTGCAAAACTACTGGAGGGGTCGGGTGGGGCTGGTGGGGGAAACTTCTGGCCACAGGAGTCTGCCAAGGCAGTATACTGGAACAAGGGAGGAAAACCCCTTCCTATCTACATGGAACCTCCAGTTCTCTGTACTGATAAAGTTTAATTCATGTGCCATCTGGCAAAGGAAAAATGCATCTCTCCATTTTTGCAGAACAGGTAATGAAGTATGAATTTGAAGCTGAAAGGCAATGCACTGATAACTGGCACTCACTCCAAAATCTACCATCTAGGGGTACTTCTTATGAACACGCACAGATCTGTGTGATTATAATCTGTTGTTTTCTTGTTGTAGATGCTGTGGGCATCTTTCTATGTCAATAAATATAGATTTACATCAACATTTTTCATTGCTGAACAATATATGTACATTTTATTTTGTATAATTTATTTCCCATGGGTAAACATTTGAATTGTATCCTACTTTTACTATTATGAAAAATATTGTGTACTTTTAAAAATACTTTTTAAAATAATTATTTTTTAAATATTCATTTTCTCATAATAAATTACTAGAAGTTGAATTATTAGATTAACAGTTCTGGGTTAAATTCATGCGGGTATCTGTTGGATGCATTATTTGATTTAGTAAAAAGTGCATTTTTCATTTCATACATTTCTCAAGAATGCGTGAAAAAGATGTAACTCAGACATCTGATCCAGAATCCGAGTTAAATAAGGTCAGATACCAATGTGGTTCCAGGAAGAATTTCTCTGAGAGCTGTGTATCCTGGCCAAGAAAGAGAATTGTCAAAGATGGCACTTACTCTGGATTTTTACTAAAATAACATACAGTAGTTTTTAACTAATAAACTTTATTTCTTAGAGCAGTTTTATTTTGCCTCACAGCAAAACTGAACAAGAGTACAGCGAGTTCCCATGTACCCCCATCCCCACACATGCACAACCTTCTCCACTGTCAACTATGCTCACCAGAGTGGGACATTTGTTACAATCAGTGAATCTAAATGGACACATCCTGTGTGTGTGCTAAGTCACTTGCGACTCTTTGCGACCCTATGGACCATAGGCCACCAGGCTCCTCTGACCATGGGATTCTCTGGGCAAGAGTGCTGGAGTGGGTCGCCATGCCCTCCTCCAGGGAATCTTCCTGACCCAGGGACTGAACCCTCATCTCTTATGTCTCCTGCTTTGGCAAGTGGGTTCTTTAACACTCCTGCCACATGGGAAGCCCCCAACGGACAAGTCATTATCACTCAAGCTCACTCTTGGTGTTGTACATCTGTGAGTTTTGACATAAGGTTTATTTTACTTGCTAGTATGCATTTAAGTTTCCTCCTTGTCTTTGCATGGCTTGATAGCTCATTTCTTTTTAATATTCCATTGTCTGGTTGTACCAATTTATTTATCCATCTTCGTGCTTCCAAGTTTTGGCACTTATGAGTAAAGTTGCTGTGAAACACCCATGTGCAGATATTTTTGTGGACATAAGTTTTTATTAATTTGGGTAAATAACAAGGAGAGCAATTGTTGGATCGTATGCTAAGAGTATATTTTGTTTCGTCAGAAACTACCAAGCTGTCTCCCAAAGTGCCTGAATCATTTTGTCATTCCACCAGCTATGAATTAAAGTTCTTGTTGCTCTACATTCTTACCAGCATTTGGTGTTGTCAATGTTTTGGATTTTGGCCACTCTAACAAGTGTGTAATGGCATCTCATTGTTGTTTTAATTCTCTAATGATATTGAACTTCTTTTCATGTGCTAATTACCATCTGTATATCTTCTTGGTAAAACATCTGCTAAAAGTTTTTGCCCATTTTTAAATCAGGTCTTTTGTTTTCTTATTGTTGAGCTTTAAGACTTTCTTACATATTTTGTATAATAGTCCTTCATAGATGTATCTTTTGCTAATATTTCCTTCTAGTCTGTGGCTTGTCTTCTTATTCTCTTGACTGTCTTTCATGGAGCAAAAGTTTTTATTTTTAATGAAATTCAGCTTGTGAGTTTTTTCTTTCATGAATTATCCTTTTGGTGTTGTGTCTAAGAAGTTATCATCACCCAAAATCACCTAGGTTTCCTCCTATGTTGTCTTTTAGGAACTTCAGAGTTTTGTGTTTCACATTTAGGTCTGATCCATTTTTTGTTAATTTTTGTAAAGAGTGTAAGGTCTGTATCTAGATCATTATTTTATTTTATTTTTTTTGCATGCAGATGTCTAGTTGTTCCAGCACCATTTGTTGAAAAGATTTTGTCTTTGCTCCATTGTATTGTCTTTACTCCTTAGCCTAAGATCAGTTGGTTTTAATTATGTTAGTGTACTTGTTGACTGTCCTGGTCCATTGACCTGTTTGTCTGGTTTTTTTCTTACCAACACACACTGTCTTGATTAGCATAGTTTTATCATAAATCTTGAATAGGGTACTGTCAGTCCTCCAACTTTGCTTTTCATTTTCAATATTATGTTGGCTACTTTGAGTCTTTTTCCTCTTCATATAAGTTGTAGAATCAGCTTGTCTATATCCACAAATAACTTGCTGGGATTTTGTTTGGAATTGCATTGAATCTATAGATTAAGTTGGGAAGAACTGACCTCTTGACAATATTGAGTCTTCCTATCCATGAATATAAAATATCTTCATTTATTTTGTTCTTCTTTGACATTTTACACAGTTTAGCAATTTTCCTCATAAAGATCTTGCACATATTTTGCTATATTTACACCCAAGTACTTTATTTTGACGCATGCTCAGGTAAACGATGCTGTATTTTAACTTTTAATTATACTCGTTACTCACATATAGGAAAGTAATTGATTTTATATATTAATCTTGGATCCTGCCTCTTTGCCGTAATTGCTTATTAGATCCAGGATTTTTTTTTTTCTTGCTTAACTTTTCCAGCAGAATAAAATAGTGTTGTTTTACTCCTATTCTCCAGCAAAGCCACCTCCCAACCTTAACTATTTCAGATCATCTGGATAACCCTACTCAATCTTCAAATCTTATTAAATATCTCCTCTTTATAGAATCCTTCCCTAGCTCCTAGATCAATTTAAGAACCCCTTGCTTTATGTTCTTACAGATCCTTATTCTTATCATAATACTAATGCTTTACTTTATTAATTAAAATTCTGTCTGCCTGACTACAATGTAAAGTTCATTGAGGTCAAGGACCTTGTCTGTCCTATTCAACACTGATATATAGCATAGACTCTCAACGAAGGTTTGTTGAACAAATGAATGGTTATACCTCCATTCCAATCACCGTTACAAACAACAAAAACAATATCTGAATTATCCTGTATCTATTACTCAGAATCAAATCAGGAAACTGAAATCACTTGGAGTATTTGAAGCAGAAGGAATCTGCTACCGTGAATTGGGAACACGGGAGTTGCAAGAGGCTGAGAATACCAGGGAATGGGATGTAGACAATGTCATCTGCCATATCACTAAACAAAGGATGTAGTTGCCCTCAAGCCATCAGCCACTGCAGCTACCCCCAACTCAGCACTCTGAGAAGGGATTCAGGATACTGACCCTCAGTGTCATTCAGGTGAATATCAAAGGAATGATTTCAATGATCCCAGACTCTTCCATCTTCCTATGCAAGTGTTAGTCATTCAGTCATGTCTGACTCTGCAACCCCACAGGCTGCAGCCCAGCAGACTCATCTGTCCATGGAATTCTCCAGGCAAGAATACTGGAGCAGGTTGCCATTCCCCTCTCCATCAGGCAAGCGCCTATACAAAGAAAAGCTCTAAATTCATTAACTTGAGATTTCCAGTTTTCTTTAGTTAACACTAATCTTTTGATGTTCCTGGTTTTTGGTTGTTGTTGTTGCAAAACTCCTACATAACCTGGCTCCTTCCTTACCTCTTCAGAGTAGTCCCTGAGAACTATGTCAGAAGCATCTTCCATGCTTAAGTCCTCAGCAAGCCCACTGAATAAAACATAATTCTCAACTTCTATGCTGTGCTTTTTTTTTTTTTTTTCAGTGACAGGAAGATATCTGAGATAATAGCAACAGCAGGAAGCCCTTAGAACACTCAGGCTGGAGGAACAAGAGGGAAAACTGATATTGCAGAACCCAGGGGGCCCAGTTATGTGGGCCACAAGTCCCAGTACGGTACAGCTCAGCTGGGTCCACTGTTTACAGTCTCTTAAAGCCTAAATCAAGGGGTTGGCAGGGCTACATTTGTTTGTGGAGGCTCTGGAAATGAATTTACTTCCACAGTCATTCAGTTTGTTGATAGAATTCAGCTCCATACAGGTTTAGAACCCAGGTCACTGTTTTCTCACTGGGTATCAAACAAGAGTGATTCTCAACTTCTAGAGGCTCCCTATATTCCTTGTCTCATGGCTTTCTTCTTCCATCTTCAAAGCTCACAGTAGCAGATCAAGTCTTCCTCATGCTTCAGAACTCTCATGCCCCTTCTGATTCTTCTGTCCTCGTTCCAGTCAGAGATAATTCTGTTTTTAAGGGCTCGTGTAATTAGAGTGAGTCCACTTTGATAATCCAGGATAATCTCCCCATCTCAGGTCCATAATCTTAATTATGTCTACAAAGCCCTTTTGCCATGTAACATTTAATGTTTTTTTAAAAATGTATTTCATTCAACTCTAGTTGACTTACAATGTTGTGCGCATTTCTTCTGTAGAGCAAAGTGATTCAGTTATACATATATGTGCATTCTTTTTCATATTCTTTTCCATTATGGTTTATCTCAGGATATTGAATATGGTTCCCTGGACTACACAGTAGGATGTTGTTGTTTATCCATTCTATATATAATAGTCTGCATCTGCGAATTTCGAACTCCCAGTCTCTCTCTCTCCCACCTCTCTTCCCTCTTAGCAACAACAGGCCTAATCTCTAGGTCTGTGTAACATTTAATACTTCTACATGTTCTGGGAATTAGGGCATGGGCATCTTTGAGGGCCATTATTCTGCCTCTCACTGGCTAACCTCAGCTAGAATCTGATATAAGGGCCTAGGAAATAGGCCTACAAAGCAGAAGAATGAGGAATAGATCTGAATGCAAACAGGCTTAAGATCATCACGTTTCAAGATAGCACTTTTTCTTCTCAAACTAGGACTGACTTAACATAATTGGACAGTTATCTAATTGCTGTCAAAAATAATGAATTAGGCCCATTTGCCATAAAAACAAAATGAAACCATCAGTGATAACACACTCTGCAATGAGATTAATTCAAATATAAAGCAATTGTCAATTGATTTCCATTATCCTTCCAACCCTGTTTCTCAACTGGGGGCCAGTTAAAATTTCTATCTTCTGCAGAGAAACATGGAGATGAGCTCTAGGTTAGACAGGAAAACCAGAGACAATTTCAGTCTGAAGAAGTACAGAGGTTGAAAGAGAGTCCTTTTGTGTGTAGTGTGTTCTTGATTCAATCTCCCATCAAGATAAGTGCCAACTAACCCAGAGTTTCCTGGAATCTTTGCTGCTATCCCAGAAGGCTCAGCCCATCACAGGACCCAGCATTGTCTCCAGAAATATCTGTGTTAATAAGCTGCCTCTAGGTGATATCAGACTTCATCAGGGACAAGGAGAGTCTGAGACAGTACAACTGTTCTCCGAGAACTTTCAGTTACCTTGTTCTGTATTGCTTGCCCTGGATTATTTCATTAATCACATTGTAACAAGATTGTGCAATTATGTACAGCTCAAGTTTTTGGACCCTGAAAGTCAGAGAAAGGATGTTTACAGTGTTTTTAAAGTTAAATTAACATTTTTGGTAAACATTCTCTGACATTTTCTTGCTTCTTATTAACAACCCTGTATGGCAACAGTATCTAAAAGGGAACTTCAGGGATGTGCCTGGTGGTCCAGTGGCTAAGACGCTGAGGCTGAGCTTCCAGTGCAGGGGGCCCAGGTTTAATCTCTAGTCAGGGAACTAGATCCCACATAATGCAGCTAAGAGTTCTCACTCCCCAGCTAAAGATCCCACATGTTGCAGCAAAGACTGAAGATCCTGAGTGCCTCAGTGAAGACCCAGTGCAGCCAAATAAATAAATAAGTCAGTAAAAAATTTAAAACTAAATAGAAGGGAATTTCAATTTCCTTTTGAAAGTTTAACACTTAAACATTTTTCCTGGCTGCTAAAGACTGATTTATTTTCTAAATTTAATTTCAAAATTTACACGTGCCAAAATCTACCTTCTTTGGTATACAGGTCTATGAGTTTTGATAAATAGTGTATAACCACTGTCACAATCAATTCAGAACAGTTCCATCATTCCAAAGAACTCCTTTTGTCTGCCCATTTGTAATCAACCTCTCATGACCCCTGGGAACCACTGATGTGTTCTCCGTCTCTTTTAAAGAATGTCATGTAAATGGAATTGGATGGCATATAGACTTTTGAGTCTGGTTTCTTTCACTAAGCATATGAGATTCTTTTGAGATTTATCTATGTTATTTCGTATGTGCTTAGTTGCTCAGTCGTGTCTGATGCTTTGGGACTCCATGGACTGTGGTTCATTACTTTTTATCACTGAGTAGTACTCCATTGTATGGGGTATTAGTTTCCTATGGCTGCTATAACAAATTACTACAGACTTGGTGGCTTAAAGCAACACATACGTATTCTCTCACAGTTCTGGAGGCCAGAAGTTGAAATCAGTATCACTGGGCCAAAACCAAGTGTTGGCAAGGCCTCCGGAGTCTTTAGCAGAGAATTCTTTCCTTGTCTTTTCCAGCAATACTGGAAGTATTGCTACCAGCAATATTTAACTTGTGGCCACATTACTCTGATCTCTACTTTTGTGGTCACAGTACCTCCTATCATGCCTTTCTGAAGTCAAATCTCCCTTTGCTTTCCTCTTACACAGACTTAAGTGAATCTCCCTGCTCAAGGTTCTTAATCACGCCTGTAACCCTTTTCTTCCACATAAGGCAACATTCACAGGTTCTAGGAAGTGGATATCTTCCAGGGTATCATTATTTGGCCTTCCACATGTGGGTATGCTACAGATAATTTATCCATTCACCCACTGAAGGACAATTGGATCACTTCCAGTTTTGGGCAGTTATGAACAAAGGTGCTATAAATATTTGCATGAAAGTTTTTATGGGAATATAAGTCTTCTTTTTTTCTAACCCCTTAACTAACCCTTCCCCCACTCATCATCCCCTAGTAACCAGAAGTTAAGAGAACATAAGTTTTCATTTCTATTGGTTATGTAAATACCTAAGAGTGGGATTGCTGGGTCAAATAGTAATATTTGTTTATTCAGTTTCAAGAGAAACTGTCCAGCTGTTTCCAAAGTGGCTGTACCATTTTGCATTCCCACCAGCAATGTTTGTGTTCTAACTCCTCCATAGCCTTGGCTACACTTGGTACTGTCAGTGTTTCTAATTTTAGCCATTCTAGTAGATGTACAGTAGTATTTCCTTGCAGTTTTAACTTGTGTTTCCCTATTGACAGTGATGCTGAGCATTTTTTAATGTGTTAACATTTTAATGTTACATCATTTCATGACCTCTCTCAGTTGGCTACATTTTACTTAGCTCTTAAATGTGCTTTAGTAATTATTTAGAGATAATTAACTACTTAATAGGCAAAAATCTTAGAAGTACTACCTTCTCATTAAATTAAAACTACTGAGTAACTTTCAATGTAGTGAAATTCTGACTATCAAAATGACTTAACACAATATCCATAAAATATACCCAAGGTGCATGGTTAGTATAAGATTAGTCAAATTGGTAAAGAGTATGTCTATAATAAACATGTCTTCTTTTTCACCTTTATGAACCAATTTGAATTAAGAATCTATATGAACTGTAATAATTCAAGGAGTTTTCCTTTCAAAAATGTGGATGAAATGTGATGCATCTACCTCAGGAATTTCTTATAATTAGATCTGCAAGGCATGCATGGACGTGAAGTCTAACAAATTCATTTGGTTACAAGAAAGTTTCTTAACCATGGAAATACTTCCTGTGAAACTGCCAGAAACTCCAAATATCACCAGGTTCTGCTGAGGCACCTGGATTGTAATAAGAGCCATTTGAATACGAATCTATCTTCTTTCGAATGCCAAAACTCTCATAGACTAGTTCATGCATAAAATATGCTTTCAAGCTTCCAACAGCTTCAGGATAAATTCCCTGCGCCAAAGAAATAAAAGAGATAAGGCAACTACTTCAGGAGGCTTGGAAGACAGGGGAAGTGAAGATCTTAGTACCAAGGACTCAAGTGTAGAATTTTATTCTTTCTTAAAAATCATTAGAATATTTTAGTTAGCAAAAACAGTAGCAGAATTGTATGCCAGTACCTTTCTCACATATATTAGTAAGAATAATAGTTATAGTAACTACCTTTTATTGCATGTTTACAATATTATGCCAGATACTATTTTAAGTAAATAGTATTAATTAATTTAAGTAAATTAATGCATTCAGTCCTTACAACTACCCCAAGAGTAGGTACTACTTTTATTCCTATTTTATGGCTAAGGAAACCAAGACATGAAGATATGAGCCCAAGGTCCCAATGGAGGAGAAGTTAAATGGAGCTGGACAGACTCCACGTCAGCTGACAGCTGCTGTCCACAAGCTGATACTGTGGCTGATGACCAACTGATGTCCTGATGACAGCTTGACCTGTAGAGATTTTTGAAATTATGATTCCCAGGCCCCAGCTCCAGGGATCCAGTTGATCATTCTAGAATCTGCATTGCTTTCTAGGTAACTCAGATGTTAAAGAATCTGCCTGCAATGCAGGAGACCTGGGTTCAATCCCTGGGTTGGGAAGATCCCCTGGAGAAGGGAATGCCAAGTCACTCCAGTATTCTTGCCTGGAGAATCCCATAGACAGAGGAGCCTGGCAGGCTACAGTGCGTGGGGTCACAAAGAGTCAGACATGACTGAGCAACTAACACAACACAGATGTGTATATGTGCTCAGTCATATCTGACTCTTTGAGACTGCATGGGCATATGTCCTTGGGATTTTCCAGGCAAGAACATTGGAGTGGATTGTCATTTCCTACTTCAGGGGATCTTCTCAAGCTAGGGATCTAACCCAGGTATACCTGCATTGGCATGTAGATTCTTTACCACTGCACCACTGAGTCTGGCTCAGGTTCCCCAGGTGATTCTTGGCATTGACTGGTTTACCAACATCAGGTTGGTTTCTACTGGTGATTTAGAAATGCCTTTTTGCTGGTTCCAACGTGTCCTGCAGAGAGATCAGACTTTCCTAAGGATCCTTAGTAAGTTCCTCTTCATGGTGATGAGGGGTTAAGACAACACATATTTCAGGTCTTCAACATGTAATTAGTCAGGTTACCACTTCTCTTAAAAGTTTCAAGTACAATAAGCAAAAGTCAAGATTCATATTTTACTTACATACCATCCTTCTCATACCTGACCTCACCTTCCATTAAAATTTATTTTAATCCTTATCCATATTATACATTTATATTTATTCCTGCAGTAAGACTTATTATTTACTCTATTTACTCTCATGTTTTCCCCCAACTGCTGATGATAACCGTATTTATATTCTACCCCAGACCTTGAACTCCTGGTCTGAACATCAAATGACGTGTCCAACGCTTCCTCCTGGAAGAACCTCTGATTGAACATGCCTTAAAGCCATCTCCATGCACCACAATCCAACCATACCTGTTGCTTCTCCTACTTTCCCTTTCTTGGTGTTTAGCCCCACCACCCACTCAATAGTACAACCTAGAGGCTGGAGGACATCTGGACTCTACTCTTTCCCCCACTTGCCATGAGTCCATAGTCACCCGTTTCCCATCTCTTGTGTCCTCTCCATTTCCCCTGCCAACACAGCAGTCCACGTCCCCACCACCTCTTGCCTGGACATTGCAGTGGTCTCCCAGCCCCCTATCACTGGGCTGCACTGCTGCTTGAGTGCTGTTTTCTCTTTCTTTACTTTCTTTTTTTGGAGAAAGCAGACACTTTTGAATTCAAGTTAAACCATTTTTGGCTGAACCACGTCTCAAGTGCAGTGTGTGGGATCTAGTTTCCTGACCAGGGATCGAATCAAGGCCTCCTTCATTGGAAGCATGGAGTCTTAACCATTGGACCACCAGGGAAGTCCTTAACATTTTTAATGTATATGTGAAATATACAGCTGATTATAGAGAACAATAGGGGTTTCCCTGGTGGCTCAGATGGTAAAGAATCTGCCTGCAGTGCAGAAGACGTGGGTTTGATCCCCAGGTCAGGGAGATCCTCTGGAGAGGGGAATCACTACCAACTTCAGTATTCTTGCTTGGAGAATTCCATGGACAGAGGAACCTGGTGGGCTACAGTCCACGGGGTTGCAAAGAGTCAGACACAACTGAGCAACAAACACTTTCATAGAGAATAATATAACAAACTGTGTTCTGACTACAAGTTTTATCAAAATCTTAACATTGTCATATCTGCCATTTTATTTAAAGAAATGAAAATACAGATATAATTGTAAATATAGATATTTAAGCCCACTTGACTAGCCTGTCCTCCATCCCCAAGTGCCTCTTTCCCCAGTACATTCTCATGAAATTGCTATTATCAATTTCAGATATGTTTTAAGCTTTCTCTAGATATTTAAGAATTGACTAACAATTTAAACCATTGCTTTGTAGGTTTTTAAACTTTACTAAAATGATGTCTACTGTACATGCCTTCTGCAACTTTCTTGCCTCACTCAGTTTTTTTTCTTCTTCCTGCTGACACTTATTGCCCTAATTCAGTCACGTTAACTAACATATGGTATTTTGTCATGTGACTATACCACGATTTGTTTATTTATCCTCTGTCAAAGGCATTTAGGAATTTTCACGAATGCAAACAGTTCGGTGCTGCTCTATTTGAACAGATGTTTGAGAGTTTCTCTAAGTTGTATTCTCAGGAGTGGCATTACTTTGCTGGTCTCCTGAGCCAGGGAGACAAACTGTTTCCTGCCTCCCTTTCTCTACACTGCTGATTCGGAATAATTTTTCTCAACTGCAAATCCAACCTTGTGACTCCCCTGTTTAAGTACCTTTGACAGAACAAACCTGTCATTCCTCAGAAGACTCAAGTCCCCTGTGCTCTGCCCTGTCTTCTTTGCCAGCCTTTCGCCTCACTTCCCACACCAAATCCTGCCCATGCCCAGCTTTCTCAGAATTGCCCCCTGCTTCTCCACAGGCTGGGTACTTCCTGTCTCCCATCCATTTCTACATTCTCTTCTCTTTCCTGGACTTCCCTTCCTCAGTCCACTTCCTCCATCCATCCTACAAGGAAACACCTAATTGTTTTTCAAGGTCACCTACTATCTGAAACATTTCCTCATCTGCCAGAGGTCACCAGTTTGAATCCCACCCCTACTACTTACTAACATGGGCAAAACTTTAAACACCTCTGAGCTCAGGGACGTTTTTTCGTTTGCTAACCAGATGAAAATAATAATAATGCCTACAACATATGCCTATCAGGAGGGTTAAGTTTGAGTATTGACATTGATTATTGGATCTGATATATTTCCTTAATATAGAGCATTTCATTCAATGCTTGATAATAAATACTACCTCTCATTCATTTATCTACTAAAGATTTTATTAACATTATTCTTGTGTGTGTTGCTGTTAGTTTCTTCTTTACATTTCTCCCTCCCTGTACTCACTGTATGGGACCATGTCTAATTCATCCTTTGTGTGGCCAGCACAGACTGGCATAGAAAAGGCACATAATAACTGTTGAGTGAATAAATGATTGATTCTTTGGGCTCTCAGACCTGCTGGTTATAAAAAAAAAAAATTAATACTTTGGCATAGATGGGCTTCCCTGGTGGCTCAGAAAGTAAAGAATCTGCCTGCAACGCAAAAGACCCAGGTTTGAACCCTAGGTTGGGAAGATCCCCTGGAGAAAGGAATGGCTACCCACTCCAGTATTGTTACCTGTAGAATTTCATGAACAGAGGAGCTTGACAGGCTACAGCCCATGGATTGCAAAGAGTTGGACATGATTGAGTGACTAACGTGTTTAGATGGTATCTTATTTCTACAGGAAAAAAATTACAATCTTTGGTGACATGTGACATTAGTTTTGTTTCCCTTTACCATAAAGCTTTCTTACAATAGCTTCCTGCCTCGTTTCTTTAGGTTGGTAACGATGTATGCAAGCCAAATAGTAATGAGTATTGGAAGAATTTATTTTTCCACTTGGTTGTTGCCCTGAGAAAGAGTTTGCGTTAAAAAAAAAAAAAATCAAACACCCTGTTTCCATTGCTTTTGCCACTTCCTTATAATCTTATTGAGGCGCAAATTAGTACTGAGAAGTTCAGTGAAAAGGCAGTGATAAAATTTCTGAAATCCGAAGATTAATAAATGTAAATTCACCAGTAGAAAATGTAAATACAGCTGCTTCCGACCTGGAAGGAAGAGCGATCGGAAAGCAGGGGTGGGAACAGTGAGACTGCGTTCTTATAGCCTGTCTGTCTTCAACACTTGGAAACCAGGGACCAAATCTCAGGACTGGGTCCTGCAGGACTCCTCTGACATTCTGTGCTGCCAAGCAAACGGGCTTCTCTTTGTTTCTGCTCGGTTACCCTGAGCTGGCCAGGCCGCTGTCTCCTGCAGTAGAGCAGCCTTCTCTGCACCCTGGCGGGGGTGGGGGGAAGCCCAGAAACAAACTCCTGCTCGCCGCTGCCTTCCTTTGGCTGGTTTCTCTTCTCCACATCCCCCAAACCCACCTCCAGCAGCCATTCTGCCTCCAAGAGACAGTTCTGAAGCAGATTGCCACTCTGACCTCTGAAATTCAAATTTAACGACATCCTGTATTTTTTGCTGAATCTGAGGGAGAGTTCTTAATTCCAGGGACGGTAAATCCCACCTCAGCCCCAGGCTGGTCCCAGTTCTAAATCAGTCGTGATCTTCTTACTCTCCTTGGCTAATGATTAGTCTGATGATGGTTTCTAATCCAGTTATGATTAATGAGATGAAGAGGAAATCTTACAGAGAAGAGAAGCCTTATAAGAAAACCTTATACTTTCCCGTCTTCTTCCTGCTTTGAAAACAAAAATCAGAAGTACAATAGTCATCTTTTCACTGCTGCTGCTGCTAAGTCGCTTCAGTCGTGTCTGACCCTGTGCGACCCCATAGACAGCAGCCCACCAGGCTCCTCCGTCCCTGGGATTCTGCAGGCAAGATCACTGGAGTGGGTTGCCATTTCCTTCTCCAATGCATGAAAGTGAAAAGTGAAAAGGAAGGCATTCAGTCGTGTCTGACTCTTCGCGACCCCATGTACTGCAGCCTACCAGGCTCCTCCGTCCATGGGATTTTCCAGGCAAGAGTACTGGAGTGGGGTGCCATTGCCTTCTCCTAGGATGCAGCAAACATGAGAAGAATCATCCAGTCCAGTAGTTCTCAAAGGGTGACCTAAGGATCCCTGGGAGTCCCTTAGTCCTTTCAGGGCATTCTCAAGGTCACCATTTTCCTAACTATATATCTATGTAAGGACACACTTCAACCAAAGACCATGGCCCAACAAATTGACCGCAAGCAATATGAGAATCTACTTATTCTTTGTTAAGTCAGACATTCAAAAGATTTCAAACAATCCCAATCTTCTCACCAATTTTTTTCTTTTTGTTTTGAAAGTATTTTTCACAAAATGTTACTTTGTAATTGGCTTATTATTTTCAAATGAATTAGCAAATAATTCTTGAAAAGTATAAGTTCTCTAACACAATAAACATCAATACACATAAACCACTATGGCTGATTCTTATTGATATATGACAGAAAACCCACAAATTCTGTAAAGCGATCATCCTTCAATTAAAAAAATTTAAAAATATATCAATAGGCATAATCCACATAAACAAAAGCTCTTTGGGAGTCCGTAATAATTTTTAAGACTGTAAGACCCAAAGCCTGACATCTACTGACTCAGACAATGATCCTGACAACTTAATCTACTCAACCAATGCCAGGAACCACAATCCTCTGAACTTTTTTTGTAATGAGAAAAATGAACCCCAGTTTTTTGATTCCTCTAATAAGATTATCTGTTACTGCCAGCTCATCACAATCTAAAATGAGTTATGAGCTAACTCAACAATGAGTAGTCATGGATGAGGCATTATTTCAAATTGATCAGTTGAAACGATAGCTTTAATCACTCAAGGTTGTTGAGTAGTAATAAATTGAAGTAATAAGATAACACAGTTATGTGAAATATGAGTTACAGGGGATTTCCCTGGCAGTCTAGTGGTTAACATGCTGTGATTCCATTGCAACGGAGGCCAGTTCGATCCCTGGTCAGGGAACTAAGATCCCACATGCCATGAGGCATGGCCAAAAAATAAAAGAAAAAAAAAATTAACTGGAAGAAAAAAAAAAGAAATATGATTTACAGAAAGAACAGAACAAACAGAAATCTTTTCAAGACACAAAAGGGTAACTTTGGAAAATTTGCCTCTTGACTTTCACTGGTAGTCTCTCTAGCTCTGGAGAGGTATCTCCAAAATAAATATTCAGTACTTGTGTTAAATACATGATATCAAATACAAAATAATTAAGAACAAAACATGTGTTCTATAGTCCCAACCTAAGGAGTTTACCTTGGAAAGTTTTGTGATCCTATTTGGAGTCTTTGATCGTGAAGCTTCTTATTTATAGATAATACCACTTTTTTAAAAAAAGAATTGGAAATTTTTATTTGAGCCAAATTTGAGGATTACAATCCAAGAAAAGCATCTCAGAAATCTCTGAGAACTGTTCTGCTGGTTAGAAATCAAGGCACAGTTACAGAAGTTTTTTGAGACAGAGAGCTGTACATCAAATGATGTATTTTTAAAAATTTTTATTGGAGTATAGTTGATTTATAATATTGTGCTAGTTTCAAGTGTACAGCAAAGTGAATCTGTTGTACATATACATATATCCACTTTTTTTCAGATTCTTTTCCCATATATGTCATTACAGAATATTGAGTAGAGTTCCCTGTGCTACACAGTAGGTCCTTATTAGTTATCTGTTTTATATATAGTAGTGCATATATGTCAATTTCAATCTCCTAATTTATCCCTCCCCCTGGTAACCATAAGTTGGTTTTCTACATCTGTGACTCTATTTCTGTTTTGTAAATAAATTCATTTGTACCATTTTTTTTAGGTTCCACCAATAAGCACTATCATACATCTGGCTTTCTCTGTCTTACTTCAGTCAGTATGACAGTCTCTAGGTTCATCCATGTTGCTGCAAATGGCATCATTTCATTATTTTTTATGGCTGAGTAATATTTCATTGGGTATATGTATCTTTATCTTCTTTATCCATTCCTCTGTCAATGGACATTTAGGTTGCTTCCAGATTGTATCTTTGTGCTCTTTTTTTTCCATTGCATTTGATTTTCTGGCTTCTTTATTTCTGATGCATCATAATTAGCTTACTGTTGTAAAATACCTGTGACTTCTTTTAAGCTCCTAATCTTTACACCGGCACTTTGTTCACTGAGCATACATTCATACACAATTAGCAATGAAGCTCAAGTGTTACTCTAAACAGTTATATAAAAATTCTTGATCCTCTCGTGTTTTTGTTTTTTGTTTTTTGTTTTTATACTTTTTGGGCTGTGCTGCAGGGCATGTGGGATCTTATTTCTCTAACCAGGATTTGAACCCTCCCCCTTTGCATTGAAAGCACAAAGTCTTAACCACTGGGGGTTAGCAGGGAAGTGCCAATCCTCCCACATTTTAAGAACAAAGATATAGTTTCCTGTCACCTCAACAAGAGAAAAGGGAAAAAAGCAAAAATATTTGGTGCACTTTCAGTTAGCAATATTAAAGTGTAGTGTTAGTCACTCAGTCACTTTGCAACCCTATGGACTGTAGCCCACCAGGCTCTTCTGTCCATGGGATTCTCCAGGCAAGAATGTGAAATGGGTTGCCATTTTCCTTCTCCAGGGGATCTTCCCAACCCAGGGACTGAACCCAGGTCTCCTGAATTGCAAGCAGATTCTTTACCATTTGAGCCACCAGGGAAGTTCTATTAAATCTTAAATAAAATATAAATCTGGTCCTGATTTTCATGAAATTACCAATTAGGATATTTGGGCAGGGAGAAAGAATTAAAAAGTAGTGTATTTGGAGTTGCTATGCTCTTAAAAAGTGTATAACAGTATGAAATTCTGCCTTAGGCCATTAAATTGATGAGAGAACCCACTCTCAATATATTTTTAAAACTCTGAATTTGTCCAGGAAAGAGCATACAACTACTGTCTTCAATGCCTGTAGATGCTTGCAGGTAAAATGTAGTGAATTTGGCATTAAGTGAAAAGCTGTCAACTAGCTTTTTCTATTCGAAGAGTTTTCAAGGACTGGTTTAAAAAGATAAATCAACTGCTGTCTTTACTTTTGCATTCTAAAATAATCTTCACAGACAACTCACACATCCTCCCAAGAAACCTTGGGGAAACCTGGTCTCTAAAAACTTCAATCTTTTTTTAAATTGTAGTAAAATACACATAACATAAAACTTATCATCATAACCATTTTAAGTGGACAGTTCAGTAGTGTTAAGTACATTCATATTGTTATGCAATCAATCTCCAGAACTTTTTCATCTTGCAAAACTGAAATGCCATACTCAACATTCGACAATAATTCCCCATTTCCTCTTTCCCCATGCTCCTGGCAACCACCATTCTGCTTTCTACGAATTTGACTACTCTAGATACTGCATATATGTGACATCATATATTATTTATTGTTTTGTGATTGGCTTATATCACTTAACATTATGTTCCCAAGGTTTACCCATTGTCCTGACCAGAGTGTGTTGGAATTTCCTTCCATTTTAAAAACTTCAATATTTTATTGCATTATTGTAAAGACCTAGTTTAGGCTGTTTTGATATAAATGAGAAGGAAGAGGGAAATGCATTCCTTTGATAGGAAGAGAGTTTTTCTTAATTAACATTAACTATGTATATGTGTACATACAGAGCATGCGTGTATTAACATTATAATTGCCACTACAGGATATGACGTGAAGAAATATTCAGAATTACCCTTTTATACTCCAAATAATGTAAGAATTTACTCTTTGAGAGGAGAGAAACTTAAAACCTGAAATATCCCATCACAGACATGTCTCATCATCTCCCTAAAAGAGCAATATAGGGCTCACCTGGTGGCTCAGGAGTAAAGAATCTGCTTGCAACACAGAAAACACAGGTTCAATCCCTAGTCTGGGAGAATGCCACGTGTCATGGAGCAGCTAGGCCCATGCACCAACCACTGAGCCTGTGCTCTAGAGCCTGGGAGCCACAGCTATTGAAGCTGGCAGGCCTGGAGTGGGCCAAGAGAAGCCACCACTATGAGAAGCTGCACACTGCAATGAAGAGTAGCCCCGACTCACTGCAATAGAGAAAAGCCGCACAGTAACGAAGACCCAGCACAGCCAAAAATAAGTAAATAAATAAAATTCTTTCTTAAAGAGCAATTAAGAGAGCGCTTTCTCTGCCCATATGTGACCCAAAAAGAATGAAGGCTGTTCAGTAGCCCTGCTCTCCCCAGGACCTTTCTTTTCTATAAAATTTATATGGAAGAAAGTGGCCCCACAGTTTCAATAGAGCTATTAAGGGACATCTATATTTTCAGGATGATGCCAAAACTTCTCAGTGATCCATAATTTGGGGCACATTAGCCTATTAGGATGCTAAGGATATGAAAATGAAAATGTATTAGTTGCTCAGTTATGAACTGTTAGATTGACTTCTATGAAATTGCCAATATTTTATTGCTTTGGCCTACAGAAACAGCCCTTTTGCATCATTCAACCTAATGAAATCCTACCTATTTTTCATCTATCAGAAAATTAATGTAAATGCATTCTTCTTTTAATACAAAACATATAAATAAGTGGTTAAGAGCACAACCACCAGATTAAAAAAGACTTTTCATTGAATCCTGGTTCTATTTCTTTGTAGATGTGTGGATTTTGGCAGTTTCTTAAACTTTTCAGGTCTTCTAACCTGTAAAATGCGGGTAAGAATACCTCTCAGAGAGCTATTGTGAGGTGGAAATGAGATAAGATGCATAAAGTGTTTAGTACAGTGTTGGGCACTTAATAAGTTCTCGATTAATTATTAAGTTTATTATCACAACGAAAAATTGAAATTTTCACAGATGATCGCTTCTAGAAGGTAAAGAAAATGAAAAGTGAAAGCTTAGTCGCGCAATCCTGTCTGACTCTGAGACACTACGGATTGTAGCCCGCCAGATTTCTCTGTCCATGGGATTCTCCAGGCAAGAATACTGGAGTGGGTTGCCATGCCCTTCTCCAGGGGATCTTCCCAACCCAGGGATTGAACCCAGGTCTTCTGCATTGCAGGCAGATTCTTTACCATCTGAGCAACCAGGGAAGCCTCTGTAAAGTATGATAATTGTAAATATGATGGTTAGATTCAATTCCACTACTCTTAATGGTGTATTTGTGCTCAGTCATGTCCAACTCTTTGTAGCCCTATGGACTATAGCCCACCAGGCTCATCTGTCCATAGGATTTCCTAGGCAAGAATAGTGGAGTGAGTAGCCATTCCCTTCTCCAGGGGATCTAACGACCCAGGGATTGAACCTGCATCTCTTGCGTCTCCTGCATTGACAGGCAGATTCTTTATCACTGAGCCCTCAAATCATATCAAAGCACAACAAAAACTGCAATCCTCATGGCTAATCTCCCTGGCATAGCCCAGTGTCTACTGCTCTCCTTTCTGGACTGCATGTCCATCAGAGATGGGAGAGTGGAAATGGCCTATCAGTGCTGATTTTGTGTACTTCTGTGAGAGAATGCCGCAGAATGTGAGAACTAAATGACTCTCAGTTGGGATTTTTGAGTTTTCTGCCTCTCTGGAAATCAGCTGGCTTCTGCTTGCTCCATTTACTGTACTAGCCAACACAAGATGAAATGCTCATGTCTTAATTTAAAAATTAAGGATATCCCAGAGGATCCCCATGCAGGGAACACATCAGTGTTTGCCCAACAATCTGTGAGTTCAATTGCAGGAACAGTTTAGAATAGTCTATTCCTCATGGTCCAAAGGCCTTGAGTCTTCTCAAAAATCAGAGCTTGTCAAATGGAGGAATGAAAGAAGCAGGGAAGCAGCAGGAGATGGCATTCAGATAGCTGTTTCATTTGTGTTATGGGGCAGGGCTGTATCCTCTCCTTGAGCTCTTATGTTAACCTGGTACTCATACTAGGCTGTTATGGGATTAGAGAGGCAGTGTGCCACAGCAAAGCAGGGGACAGTTTCTTTGAGGGGCCTGGATTTGATTTGGCTCCATTCACCACATGCTAGGTCTGCAACCCTTCACAAGTTATTTAACTTTTCAGTGTCTCTATTTCCTTACTGTAAATTAAAGATGATAATGGAAACTATGTCATTCATTATTGGCTGTTGGCAGGATTAAATGAATTCATATAAAGCACTTAGAAAGGCGTCTGACAAACAGTAAACATATTATAAGGGTATACTACTATCGTTACCCAAAGGAGAAAAGGAAAGATATACCCACTGGAATGCAGAGTTTCAAAGAATAGCAAGGCAAGATAAGAAAGCCTTCCTCAGTGATCAATGCAAAGAAATAGAGGAAAACAATAGAATGGGAAAGACTAGCGATCTCTTCAAGAAAATTCAAGATACCAACGGAACATTTCATGCAAAGATGGGCAGAATTAAGGACAGAAATGGTACGGACTTAACAGAAGCAGAAGATATTAAGAAGAAGGGACAAGAATACACAGAAGAGCTACACAAAAAAGATCTTCATGACTCAGATAACCACGATGGTAAGATCATTCACCTAGAACATCCTGGTATATGAAGTCAAGTGGGCCTTAGGAAGCGTAGCTATGAACAAAGCTAGTAGAGGTGATGGAACTCCAGTTGAGCTATTTTAAATTCTAAAAGATGATGCTGCAAAAGTGCTGCAGTCAGTATGTCAGCAAATTTGGAAAACTCAGCAGTGGCCACAGGACTGGAAAAGGTCCGTTTTTATTCCAATCCCAAAGAAAGACAATGTCAAAAAATGTTCAAACTACTGCACAATTGCACGCATTTCACACACTAGCAAAGTAATGCTCAAAATTCTCCAAGCCAGACTTCAACAGTACGTGAACTGCGAACTTCCAGATGTTCAATCTAGATTTAGAAAGGCAGAGGAACCAGAGATCAAATTGCCAACATCCGCTGGATTATCAAGAAAGCAAGAGAGTTCCAGAAAAACATCTATTTCTGCTTTATTGACTACACCAAAGCCTTTGACTGTGTGGATCACAACAAACTATGGAAAATTCTTCAAGAGATGGGAATACCAGACCACCTGACCTGCCTCCTGAGAAATCTGTATGCAGGTCAAGAAGCAACAGTTGAACTGGACATGGAACAAAAGACTGGTTCCAAATTGGGAAAGAAGTACATCAAGGCTGTATATTGTCACCCTGCTTATTTAACTTATATGCAGAGTACATCATGCAAAATTCCAGGCTGGATGGAACACAATCTGGAATCAAGATTTCTGGGAGAAATATCAATAACTTCAGATATGCAGATGACACCACCCTTATGGCAGAAAGCAAAGAAGAACTAAAGATGAAAGTGAAAGAGGAGAGTGAAAAAGTTGGCTTAAAACTCAACATTCATAAAACTAAGATCACGGTATGCAGTCCCATCACTTCATGGCAAATAGAAGGGGAAATAATGGAAACAGTGACAGACTTTTATTTTTGCGGCTCCAAAATCACTGCAGATGGTGACTGCAGCCATGAAATTAAAAAACACTTGCTTCTTGGAAGAAAAGCTATGACCAACGTAGACAGCATATTAAAAAGCAGAGACATTATTTTGCCAACACAAGTCCACATATTCAAAGCTATGGTTTTTCCAGTAGTCATGTATGGAAGTCAGAGTTGGACTATAAAGAAAGCTGAGCCCGAAGAATTGATGCTTTTGGACTGTGGTGTTGGAGAAGACTCTTAAAAGTCCCCTGGACTGCAAGGACATCCAACCAGTGCATACTAAAGGAAATCAGTCTTGAATATTCATTGGAAAGACTGATGCTGAAGCTGAAACTCTAATATTTTGGCCACGTGATTTGAAGAACTGGCTCATTGGAGAAGACCTTGATGCTGGGAAAGATTGAAAGTGCAAGGAGAAGGGGACAACAGAGGTTGAGACTGTTGGATGGCATCACTGACTCAACGGAGTAAATTCCAGGAGTTGGTGATGGACAGGGATGCCTGGCGTGCTGCAGTCCATGGGTTCGCAAAGAGTCGGACACAGCTGAGTGACTGAACTGAACTATTGTTACTTCATTTTCATCACATTTTTAAGGTGGAAATAGAGGCAGCCGTGTGTAATGTTGTTACTGACCATTTCAAGTTGGTCCCCAACAAGAGTCTTCCCGTCAGGTGTTTCTTGAGCCAATAGAACAAGGTAGAGTTTGGTTTAGAAGCCCAAGAAGCTTTATTCTTTGATCAAAGAATGGAGAGGTGGGAGCTCCCACTCTAGAGCACACGCTCTCCCCCAAAATGTCATGGGTGGGACTGCTTTATATGGATCTTCTGGGGTGGGGGGCTGGGGGTAGTTCTCACATGATCAGGCACAGCTGTGCTGCTCAGGCTTCAGATCACAGGGCCCAGCATCCAGTGTCTGCTCATGACCTGCCGCTGCCATCTTGAATTGAGTGCTAGTCACAGCACTCAAGCTTCTGGACTTCCCAGGTGGCTCAGTGGTAAAGAATCCACCTGCCAGTGCACAAGACTCAAGTTTGATCCCTGGGTCAGGAAGGTCCCCTGGAGAAGGAAATGGCAACCCACTTCAGTATTCTTGCCTGGAAAATCCCATGGACAGAGGAACCTGGAGAGCTATATAGTCCATGAGGTCACCAAGAGTCGGGTACAACTTAGGGACTGAACAACAACAACACAGCTTTCCAGCATGAGGCCAGATGAGCAGCGCAGCCATTTTTGCACCAGGAACTCTGGTCTGAAGGGCTGGGTACAAGGCCCCTGGGTGTGTACCACACCCAGAGGATCAAGGAAAACTAGATGAAACACAAAGAGATTAGACCTTATCACCTATCACCTAGATCCTACCTTATTTTTCTTGGGCTTATATTTCTCAGTGGGCTTTGCTGGTGACAAAGTGATTTAGGGGGGTTTTCTGTGGTAAACTACCTCTGTATGCTCAGTCAAGTCCAACTCTTTGTTGACCCCATGGACTGTAACCCATCCATCTGTCAATGAATGTTTGCTAGCATTCTACCTTTCAGTTATTGCAAACGTTGATATGAACACTGGTGTCCAAATATCTGATAGAGTGCCTGCTTTCAGTTTTGGAGGGTATATATCCAAAAGTGCAATTCCTGAATCAAATTCTACATTTAATTTTTTGAGGACCTGGCATACCACTTTCTACAATGGATATACAATTTTACATTCTCTTCACCGGTACATAGCAGTTTCAATTTCTCTACATCCATTCCATACTTATTTTCTTCTTTTTGAAAACTTTTATAAAGCCATCTTAATGGATGTGAAGTCACATCTCATTGTAATTTTGATTTGCACTTCCCTAACAATTAGTGATGTTGATATCTTTCCGTGTGATGATTGCCATTCATATATCTTCTTTGGTGTAATGTAACTTTTTAGATACATATTTCCTAATTATTAACCCTAAATAATAACAGTAATACAATCAATAATGATAATAACAACCCATCTATTAGTATGTAATGAGTATCTTCTACTTCACCTAATACACAGTAGGCACCACATGTGCATAGATAAATAGGAACCCTTGCAAAGTAATGTGTTTTATTTTTATACTCAGCCAGTTAGGATAACCTAGCTGAGGTGACAATGCACAGGGAGTCTCCTGAGCAGAGGGAGTAGGATGCAGGATCTTCCAGACAGAGACTGAAAGTTGTTCTCATCCTCTGAGACTCCTCCAGCTGCCACAGCACTTGCAGAAGGCCATTAATGGCCAGCATTCAGGGGCATTTCCTGGCAGCTGTAACAAGTATTTTGTAGAATTAGAGACACATACCTTTTAAATAGAGCCATATAAACACATTTCTTGGATACTCTGTACTTTAAATCTATACTCTGAGCAATTTCAGATGGGGAAACATAGAATTCCTTGCAATGGATTCTGCTCTGACAGTATAAAGAAATGCAGTCATCACTTGATACAAGATAGATCTAAAGACAAGTGCAAGCAGCTCTGAAGATGACAACACAAGAGTCTGGCATAGAACTGCCTTAAGGTCTCACCAATATCTGAAGAATACAAGACCCCAGAGTCATTTAATCATAAATTTATTCATCAAATGTAAACACAGTTGTTCAGTCACTCAGTTGTGTCCAACTCTTTACAAGCCTGTGGACTGCAGCATGCCAGGCTTCCCTGTCCATCACCAACTCCTAGAGCTTGCTCACACTCATGTCCATTGAGTTGGTGATGACATCCAACCATCTCAACCTCTGTCGTCCCCTTCTCCTCCTGCCTTTCTCTTTCCCAGCACCAGGGTGTTTTCCAATGAATCAGTTCTACCCATCAGGTGGCCAAAGTATTGGAGTTTCAGCTTCAGCATCAGTCCTTCCAATGAATATTCAGGACTGATTTTCTTTAGGACTGACTGGTTTGATCTCCTTGCAGTCCAAGGAACTGTCAAGAATCTTCTCCAACACCACAGTTTGAAAGCATCAAATTTTTGGCGCTCAGCTTTCTTTATGGTACAACTCTCACATCCATACATGACTACTGAAAAAACCATAGCTTTGACTAGACAGACCTTCGTTGGCAGAGTAGTGTCTCTGCTTTATAATACACTGTCTAGGGTTGTCAAAGTTTTTCTTCCAAGGAGCAAGCATCTTTTAATTTCATGGCTGCAGTCACAATCTGCAGGGATTTTGGAGCCCAAGAAAACAAAGTCTCTCACTGTTTCCATTGTTTCCTCATCTATTTGCCATGAAGTGATGGGACTGGATGCCATGATTTTTGTTTTTTGAATGTTGAGTTTTAGGCCATCTTTTTCATTCTCTTTCACCTTTATCAAGTAGCTCTTTAGTTCCTCTTTGCTTTCTGCCACAAGGGTGGTGTCATCTGCATGTCTGAGGTTATTGATATTTCTCCCCTCAATCTTGATTCCAGCTTGTGCTTCTTTCAGCCCAGCATTTCGCATGATGTACTCTGCATATAAGTTAAATAAACAAGGTGACACTATACAGCCTTGATGCACTCCTTTCCCAATTTTGAGCCAGTCTGTTTTTCCATGTTTGGTTCTAACTGCTGCTTCTTGACTTGCATACAGGTTTCTCAGGAGGCAGATAAGGTGGTCTAGTATTCCCATCTCTTTAAGAATTTTCTACAGTTAGGTGTGATCCAGACAGTCAAAGGTTTTCATGTGGTCAATGAAACAGAAGTAGATGTTTTTCTGGAATTCTCTTGCTTTAGCTATGATCCAGTGGATGTTAGCAATTTGATCTTTGGTTCCTCTGCCTTTTCTAAATCCAGTTTGAACATCTAGAAGTTCTCGGTTCACGTACTTTTGAAGCCTAGCTTGGAGGATTTTGCGCTTGACCTTGCTAGCATGTGAGATGAGTGCATTGTGCGGTAGTTTGAGCATTCTTTGGCATTCCCCTTCTTTGGTACTTTAATGAAAACGGACCTTTTCCAGTCCTGTAGCCACTGCTGAGTTTTCCAAATTTGTTGGCATATTGAGTGCATCACTTTAACAGCATCATCTTTTTAGGATTTGAAATAGCTCAGCTGGAATCCTGTCACCTCCAATACTATGTGCCAGATGCTGTTTTAGGCTTACAGAGATGAATACAGCATAACCTTAACACTTACATTCTAAGAGGTAGAAAATAAGTGATCAAAAACAAAATGTTTGAGCTGGACATAAGTACTATGTAGAAAATTCAAAAATTAGTCAATTACATCTGTGAAAGTAAAGTGTTAGTTGTTCAATCATGTTCAACTCCAGCCTTAGAAGTATACTGAGAGTTGATCTAATCCAACCCTTTCATTTTACAGAAAATGAAACTAAGACACAGGCATTGATGTGAGTTACCAAAGGCAAAGAGCTGACTAGCAGATGCCCTGGTTTGGATGCCTTCTGACTCCACTAAAGTAAGTAAGTGTTAGTCATTCAGTTGTGTCCGACTTTTTGCAATCCCATGAACTGTGCCCATCAGGCTCCTCTGTCCATGGAATTCTTCAGGCAAGAATACAGGAGTGAGTTGCCATTTTCTTCTTCAGGGGATCTTCCCAACCCAGGGATCGAACCTGGGTGTTCCGCATTACAGGCAGATTCTTTACCATCTGAAGACCAATAATCAATATAATTATTATAACTCTATACATAGTGTACAGTTGTATATAAGCTATGTGTGTACATAATTTATTCCATAATATTGATTCAATTATCTCAAGTAACCTTTCTCTTGTCTTTCAAACCCTAGGTAAAATATATCTACAAATATTATTAAAGAGAGTTATCTGAACCTGAAAGCACCACCCTGTGCCCAGAGTATGGGTGCCAAGAAAGCAATCCTCTCAGAATGGAGCCCAACGTGAAAAACAATCAAGAAGAAGATGTACTGTTAAGTGCAAAATGAACAGCTTGAAAACAGAAGAATCAAGATCATGAGATGATAAACAACAAATATTTCCTTGAAAATATTTGGATGAAAATATTGGCAAAACACTGTTAACTTAAAAAAAATTCACAATGTGAGAGTTGTGAATTAAGTTTTATTTGGGGGCAAAATTAGAACTATAGCCCAGGAGACAGCATCTCAGATAGCTCTGAAAAACTGCTCCAAAGAGGTAGTGGGGGAAGGTCGGTATAAATGTGATTTTGGTAAGGGCCAATACATGCAATCAAGATCATATTTTTTGCAGAAGATTTCTATTAGTCACGAGGAACAGTTGTCACTATGAAGAATTTTGGTACTTTTCTAGATATGAGGAGATACAAGTATTGGGCTCATAAAATCGGCTCCTGAAAATATCTATCTGAAGACCTATTCAGCAAGTTTTTCCCAGAGCACAGAATGCCACATTGCTCTCCACCCTGAACTCCTTTCAGGGGATGTTGAAAATCAGCAGCTGCGGCAACACATGACCTAATCCTTGCAGAGGTAAGTGGCAAGCACCCATGGCAAATGCCAGTTTGTAGCTGACAACACACATTTGATAAGAGACTGCTAGCCAAAATATACAATGAGCTCTTAACATATAAGCAAGCTAAGAGCTTGATTAGTAAATGGTCCAAAGACCTAAACAGACATGTCAACAAAGAAGATATACACATGGCAAGTAACTATCTGAAAAAATGCTCCACATCATGTCATCAAAGAAATGCAGATTAAACAACAACGAGATACCACTAGTATGTAGGAAAAACTCAGTTCTTCTGTGCATCTCTTTCATCTTTTACTCTCATGCTACCACCACACGCACAATACTTCTATCACCAGATATGTGAGGGTTTTCCCCCACCAAAAATCCTCTGTAACACCAACTGAGCATTAACAATTTTACCCAATTCTGACACTACCTGGAGATAGCATCAGATCCCACAGGTTAAGGGCTTAGTCCTACAAGACTGTCACCACCTCAGATGCCAATCACCAAGTCCAGGTTGTCACCTGTGCTCCTGACCAATTCTCTATAAACGAAAGATTTCCACCAACCCCTCTTTGCGGTTGAGTACTTTGTTAAAGTGGCTTGCAGGATTTAGGAAAACAGTTTATTTACTATTTACCAGTTTACTATAAAAGGATATGATACAGGATGTAGATGAATATCCATGAAGAAATCCAAAGGGCTAGGGATGTGGGAAGGAGCTAAGAGCATCTACACTTTCTTCAAGCACCACTCTCATGCCACCTCTATGTTCTCCAACTTGTAAACTGTCTGAATTCCATGCCTTTGGGATGTTTATGGAGGCTTTATCATCTAGGCATGATTCATCATTAACTCCATTTCCAACCCCCTCCTCTCTCTTGAGAATGGGAGGTGGGACTAAAAATTTCAAGCTTCTAATCATGGCTTGGTCTTTCTGATGACCAGCTCCCATCCAGAAACCCACAAAGTGTCACCTTGTTAGAACAAAAGACACTGCTATCACCCAGGAAATTCCAGGGGATTTAGGAACTCTGTGTCAGAAACTAAGGTCAAAGACCAAATATTAGAACAAATCCTAGGGCTTATATTTCTTAAGAAATTACAAAGGTTTTAGGAGCTCTGTGCCAGGAACCAGGGGCAGAGACCAATACATGTATTTGTTATTATCTCACAACAACACACCTATTAGACTGGGCAAAATCCAAAACACTGACAACACCAAATGCTGGCAAGGATGTAGAGCAACGGGAACTCTCATTCATTGCTAGTGGGAATTCAAAAATAGTACAGCCACTTTGGGAGACAGTTTGGCAGTTTCTAACAAAGCTAAACATACTATTATCACACTGTTCAACAATAACTTTACTTGATATTTACCCAAATGAACTGAAAACTTATGTCTACACAAAACATGCACATGGATGTTTACAGCAACTTTACTTATAATTGCCAAAACTTGGGAGCAATCAAGATGGATGAATGAACTGGTACATACAGATAATGAAAAAGTCAATAAAAAATTATCAGCCTTGAAAAGACAACAAATACATATTACTGACTGAAAGAAACCAACCTAAGGCTACATACTGTATGACTCCAACAATATGGCATTCCAGAAAAGGCAAAACTATGGAGAATAAAAGATTAGTGGCTGCCAGAGTTTAGAGGGGAGGAGGGATGAAAAGGCAGAGCACAGAGAATTTTTAAGGAAGTGAAACCATTCTACTACAATGGTAGATACATGTCATTATACATTTGTTAATGCCCACAGAATGTACAGCACCAAAACTGAACCCTAAGGTAAACGATGGACTCTGCCTGACAACGATGTGCCAGTGTAGAAATACCGATTGCAACAAATGTACAACTCTCACATGGGATGATGATAGTGAGGAGGTTATATGTCTGTGGGGACAGGGGGTATATGGGAACTCTCTGTACTCTACTCAGTTCTGTTGTGAACCTAACGTTTTTCTAAAAAATGAAGTTACTTCCCTGGCAGTCTAGTGGTTAAGACTCTGAGCTTCCAATGCAAACGGTGCAGGTTCAGTCCCTTGTTTGGGGCACTAAGATCCCACACACCTCAAGGCCAAAAATAAAGCTTATTAGCTAAATTACAAGAAGAAGACAGTATCTGAATTTCTGGCTAGCATAACTAGAATGCTATGTACACAGGTGATCTGATACACGGCCATGTTTGAAGAGCCATGCCTAGGACCATAAAAAAGTCAAACCATGATTTTACTACATGGCATTGACATTGTCTTTAAAATATTTGAGATGAAATCATGTTATTTGGTTCTCTTTTTAACACTAGCAGTGGTTTAGAGCCCTGTCTTCAGATTAAAGTTGAATTCAAATGATAGCTTTGAAATAGAAACATTGTCACTGTATAGACCTTTACTTTTTTTAACTCTCAATGGATATCATCTTTCCAAATTTTATTTTTCTGACTAAATTAATCTTCAGGAAACTATAAAATGTACTTTCCATCTTGGAGTTAGATTGCTCGTTTGAAGTCTTGAGCTGTTTACTTGCTGTATGACCTTGGACCACATAAGAAACTCAGTTTCTAAACGTTTCTAAAATGTCACTTATAATGCATGCACCTGGGTTAGTATAAGGCTTAAATGTGATAGTATATGTGAAAGTGATCTTTAAATTGTTAAGAAGTTAGCAAATCTGAGTTATTTTTATATATAAAATACTCCAGATGTAATTTTAAGATCACTATATAAAACCTCCCAGAATTTAAATGTTCTTGGAAGTTAACAATCATCTCATTGACTTTTATTTTCTTGTTACATAAAATCATGTTTAACACAGAATGCATGATCTGGTTTTATTTTTGTTTTAAAAATTACTTAGAGAATTCCTTGGTGGACCAGTCGTTAGGACTCTACTTCCACTGCTGGGGGCCGGGGATTGATCCTTGTTCAGGAAACTAAGATCCTGCAAGCCACATGGTGCAGTAAGACACAAAAATTTAAATATATGTGTGTGTGTGTGTACGTGTGTGTGCACGTGTGTATGAGTATATCATATAAGCCATACAGAAAAGTCTTGCAAGATACGCGTTTTTAACTTGGCCCTCAAATTCTTTGGTATTTCTTCCATTGAATGGTGGGGTTTATGGCTCCTTCCCCTTGAATCTGGATAATCTTGTGGCTGTTTCGAACAAAAGAGCATAACAGAAGTAATACAGTGTGGATTCTGAAGTCAATTCATAAAATGTCAGGGAGCTTCTGCCTGGTTCTCTTGGAATGACTACTCTCCTAAAGTTTCCTCTGGATATTCCTCTTAGAACCCAGCTGCCATGCTGTGAAAAGCCCAAACCACACAGGGAGGCCAAACCTAGATGCTGCAGACTCCAGTCAAGAATTGCAGCTGAGTTTGGCCTCTGTGCCATTCCAGGGTAACCAGCACAGCTGTGAACAGAGAAGCCACCAGATGATTCCAGTCACGGTTTGTGAGTCACCAGCACTTCTCTTCCCAGGTGAGTCCCCAGTATCGTGGAGCAGAGACAAGCCACTCCTGGGTCCCCTGTCTGAACTCCTGACGCTCAGGCTCCGAGTACTTCATAGAATGTCTCAGGCCATGAAGTTTGGGGCTGTGTGTTATGCAGCAATAGATAATAATACACAACATAAATCACTAATAATAGATAACCAAATGCCAAAGTAGTATTAGTGGGATTAGAATATTTTTCTTATTTATAGTTCCAATTTCTCTGTAATGAGTATATACTACATACAAGCCAAACAACATTTTACAAAGACTTTCAAGAACAATTATAAAAATGCTTAAGTCTAGTCTATGGCCATATCACCCTGAACACGTCCAATCTTGTCTGATTTCAGAAGCTAAGCAGGGTCGGGCCTGGTTAGTACTTGGATGGGAAACAAAAATACTTAAGTCTGCTCTCTCCAAGATTGATTTCCTGCTCATCCAAGTTCTTTAAACAAGTTCGGAAACTCCAAAAGGAAACTCCAAAGGGAAACTGAAACTTCAAACTGAGAATGGAAAAGAGCTAAGGCCAATCTGTGGATTGCATAAAAGACTGTGAATTTATTTCTCCCACATTACATCTATTTTCTTTTAAGAACCCAAATGATAAAATTTATTCCTTCAGAAAGTTTGAAAAATACCTGAGACTTGTTGACATAAATGATTGCTTTGACTCATACAGCAAGAAGAAAGTTACAAAGGTACATTTCCCATGGTAAAGCCACCAACTAACTATACAAACAAGATGGCACAAGCTCCAATTATGTGAGGAATGTGTTTAAGCTCACAAACTGACTTTAATTACTACCCAAACTTTCCAAAGTGGGAATTAGTGTACAAGTTTTAGAGTAAGAATTGGATAGTTTTTTTTTTAATATTTAAAAATAACTCAGATTTGTTAACTCCTTAACAACTTAAAGATCACTTTCACATACACTATCACATTTAAGCCTTACACCAACTCCAGGTGCATGCATTAGAGACTTTTAGAAACTGAGTTTCTTGTGTGGCCCAAGGTCACACAGCAAGTAAACAACTGAAGACATCAAATGAGTAATCTGACTCTAAGGAGGAAAATGCTTTTCATCGGATTCTCACATAAGTGCATCCTTCTTTCCATAGCATCTCCAGATGTAAGAATTCACCCTAAGTGGAAAGGGAACATTTCCTACTCCTCAGTTGTGAGGGCTGAAGTTAAAAACCCATGTATAGTATGTCTGTTGGGGTTTTGGCTGCAAGCAGGAGAAAGCTGCTCTGGCTAATTTAAGCAGGAAAGGAAATCTATTGAAAAGATACTGGGCATCTCATGGAATCTCTGGGAGACTGTGTATACAGGTCTATACTCACATCGGTGCGGGATCCAAACTCGCTAGTGCTGTCGCTGGGTGCAGACACTGCAACTTCCCCCTCACCCCACCGATATTGGATGTTGGACACTTGACACTGTTGCCAGAGATACTGCATCTGTGTCTCCAAACAGCTACCAGAGAACATTCTGCTAGGCTCCTTCCTCACACAGTTATTTTCATTTCAAGTTCTAGGTCATGCACCTTGATTGATCAGCACTATCTTAGCTGCAGAAAAGGCTCAGGAAATATATTTTTGCTATTTTTCAGCTTGTAGAGTGGAAGCCTGACTCTGCCTCACAAAGCTACAGGGGTTCCCCTGTCACAGGTTTATATGATGGAAAGACGGAAGGATAGGCGGCCTCTGTCTGTGATAAGGACCCTCCATTCCCTTCAGAAGGAAATTGAAGTTGGTATGGATTTTGCACCTAAGTGAACTTGATGACACCTTGTTTGTGCAATGCTGACTACCAATAAATTAATGACTGTGTGATTTTTTTTTTACTGGACAAATAATAACATGCACTTTCTAACATCTATCATCTGTCAAGAATCATCAGGAGCAGGTTTACTATAAAGTTAATGAAGGAAAAGCTTCAGGCCTCTCATTTACAAGGGACCTATCCAAGGTCATGCACTTAATTTTGTTTTTGTCATTTTGTATCCTTTTTCTTTAAAAAGGGATCTACAAGTTACATAACATTTAGGCCCCACAAAACCTGGATGCACCTCTGAGCACTTTACTAGATCTGTATGTGCTCAGTTGCAGCAGACTCTTTGCGACCCCATGCACAGTAGCCTGCGAAGTGCCTCTGTCCATGGAATTCTCCAGGCAAGAATACTGGAGTAGGTTGCCATTTCCTTCTCCAAGATACTTTGTATATCTTAGCTCAAATTTTGACAACTACATACAACACATAAGATAGCTAATAAAGGGTAAAAACACTGTCTCTAAATCCTGCCAAACCCTGCTTCCTTCCCTTTTCCTGTCACAAGTATTTTGTATTCCTAACTCCATCTCAGCATCTGCTTCCCAGAGAACCCAACTTTCAATAAATTAACCACTAACTTAGTTCATAATTCTGTGGGTCATTTATCTGGGCTGGGCTCAGCTGGGGTGGTCCATCTCTGCTCCACGGTTTCTCATCATCAGGCTAGTTGGACTTGTTCACATGGACTTCTTCACTTTTTCACATGGCAGACAGAAAGAACTCCAAGAGAGAAAATAGAATGCCCTTAAAATCTAGACTCTGAACTGCCACAGCATTGTTTCTGCCATAAACTACTAGCAGAAATAAATCACAAGTCCAGGCCAGATTCAAGAGGAGAAACAAACTCTACCTTTTGATCAGAGGAGCTGTAAAGTCACAATGCCAAGGGTTGGGTACAGGGCAGGGTGAAGAATTAGGGCCAATTTGCAAACTGCTACAGTAGGTGTGGTCAAGTGATTAAGTTGTTAACAACTGAATGATCAAATGTTAGCAGAAGTGAAATATGCATTTATGAGCCTGGATCTTCAGACACAGAGTTGTGCCTCCTCCACACCTTCTCTCTTCCCTTCATATGGAATCCATCCAATTTTATTATGCAAATGTTATCAGTGAGGGGCTTTAGAAAGAACCTGGGTTCTTAAGGAAACAAGGAGCAGAGCTGCCCTGCTGACCAGAATCATTTACATCCTAACTGTTAAAAGAGAGAGAAAAAAAACCTTTTTTCTTTAGACCACTCCATTTTGGGACTCTTTGTTATGGTAACTTATTATTACCCTAACTAATGCATACGAAAATTGACAGAGGAACTGGAAGCTGGCAGAAAATAAAATTGTTTAAAGAGGAGTTTTAAAAAGCCTTGCTGGGAGTTGTGCAATGTAATCCCCTTTTCTTCCTTGAGCAACCTCATAGATCTTCATCACTCTTCAATGTGGATTTTACTTTATTTTTTCCCAGAAGTGTCAATATACTGAACTAGCTCTTAAGAAAGCATGGGGCAATCAACAAGGACTACTGGCATGTGGATTACAGTATCATTATCTCATTTTTTAAAGGGGACACTGAAGTTAGGTAACAAATATTGATGAAAACAGTATTTCAATCCTAATTTATCAGACCCCAGCCCATTTCCCATCTAGGCAGTTATTAGGTTCATTTCCCATTTGTGAATGTAGAAGAGGTTTTCTTCTCTGTGTTGTCATCTTTAGAGTGGGTAGAGAAACTTCCCATTCTCTTCAGTGACAGGTAGTAGTCCATAGGGATACATTGCAGAAATGCAGCCAGGACTCCAAGACTAATATTCTCTTTGGATAAAGAGAAGCAAGAGAGTTCACCCAAATCATGTTCTTGCCAAAATTACTCCTTAGATGAAATTATAACTCATTTGGAATCTTTATTAATTAATTCAGTGAGGGAATAGCTGGGTTGGTGCCATCTATGCAGAATGATAAAGGTGGTTCATGTTTCAGCCAGAAATCAGAAGAGAAATAGAAGCAGTTTTAAAACTGGCAAAATGCTGCAGCACTCTGTTGTTTGCCAGAGGCTTTGTTTCTGGCCAGAACAGTAGTATATTTAACAGTAATTGCATATTCCTTCAAGCAATATGTGGTATGTATGTGTGCCTGTACACAAAGGATTATATGGAAAATACAGCATCTTATAACTACTATCAGGCCAAGATTTAGTACCTTGTAATTTTCTGCAACTAAGCAGGAGGGGGTGTCTAATGCTTGGCATTAAATTTTGCTTTCCAGTTCCAAATAACCATTTTAAATCTCAGGGCTTAAACAGCAACAGATTCAAAAAGAATTTATATACATAATTAACTATATAACTGATTACACTTGCCTGAATATACACTTGATTAGTTTAGTGTTCCTTGTGTACATGTTTCCAAGCAATAGTATATTTGGTGAATTGAAACAGAAATAAATAATGATAAGAAATTTACTGACAGCTAAATTAAAATAAGATTTTGAAAACATCTTCATATAATTCAAAACTATAGTCATAGAAGTAATTGTTTTGTATATATCATGCAAAACACGCCAAGTAATAATGCTGTCAGAATTACTTCTCACATGCAAATACAGAAAGTTAGTGGCTCTTAACCAAAACTCGAAGCTGAAAAAAAGCCTTGCACAATATCTACTTCAGCTTATTGTATTAAAGATGAAGCAACTGAAACCCAGAAAGGATTCTCGATGAGTTCACAATCACTATTTCACTGTTATTAATAAAATTTTGTTATTATTTTATTATTATTATAACCCACTCCTCTATCCTCCCTATCTTTAAATATTTTCTTTTATTTATCTATTAATTTACTTGTCTTCCCCGGGTCTTAGTTATGGCACATGAGATCTTCCAGTTGTGGCATGCAAAATCTTTAGTTGCAACATGTGGGATCTAGATCCCTGACTCGGGATCGAACCAGGACCCTCTGCACTGGAAGTGTGGAATCTTAACCACTGGACTACTAGGGAAGTCTCTGAAGTATTTTCTTATCAACTGCAGAAATAAAAAAGAGGAGAAATGAACTCTAGAGGCCAAACCAATCTCAGAACCATAAATGAATTTCTCTTTACTGTTAAAGGTATTTCATACATTATTTTCACACACAAGTGTTTATCTCTGGCACATAGTAGGTGCTCAGTATTACTTGAATGAATTAATTCTTCCAGGATTAAAAAAAAGGGGGGAGGCAAGAAGAATCAGATTTGCCTAGCATGTAGGTTCATTGTAGAAAGGTCTTTCATTCCACCTCACCTGATCTGCTGCCCTTATGCCTCAAGTCTCAGTCTAAATAACACTTCTCTAAGAAAGGAAAGCCTTTACAGCCTCCTCCCATCTCTAATCACAAAACTAGGGTAATTGCAGTTGTACTTATTCTGCACAACCTTGATCAGAATTTCATCTTTAATTACGTATGTATATGTGTATCTAATGTGTCTCTTTCCCACTAAATCAAAAGTTTCTTGTCAGAGTTTTTGTTTGTCTTCACCACTGTTTCTCTGATACCTTGCAATAGCATTCATTGCCCTTTAGTCAATCCTAGAGGAAATCAACCCTGAATATTCATTGGAAGGACTGATGCTGAAGCTGAAGCTCCAGTACCTTGGCCACCTGATGAAAAGAGCCGACTCTTTGGAAAAGACCCTGATGCTGGGAAAGATAGACAGCAGGAGGAGAAGAAGGTGACAAAGGATTCTATGGTTAGATAAGATCACTGACTCAATGGACACGAATTTGAGCAAACTCTGGGAAACAGTGAAGGACAGGAAGCCTGGCGTGCTGCAGTCCATGGGGGTTGCAAAGAGTTGGACACAACTTAGCAATAAACAACAACAGCATTTCCCCCTAACAAGTACTTCTAAACATGTGCTGACCCTGTGGATAAATAACTGAGTAAATAAACAAACAAGCCTGTGGCAAAATCACCTTTGACTAGACAAACCTACAGAAGAATATATAATTTGTCTTTCCTTGGACTATTTAAAATGAGAGAAAAGGAAATAAAAAAACCAATCATAACAGACATTTGAAAATCAGAGTTCCAGATCAGAAGCAAATACAGACAAAATTGTATCAGGAAAATAAAATGGTTCTAAGGAAAGATATTTATGGAAAAATGGCTCTGACAGAACATTTCTAAATATACCCACATTTCCCACAGTAAACAGGAGCACTTTATCTCTGAAGCAAGCCCAGCAATGCTGGGGCAAGTGTAGCATCTGACATGTGAACATCACTGAATGAATGAAAAGATAGTCTTACATGTGCTTTTCTTTATCCTTCTGCATTGGCAACTGTTATGGAAAGATTGAGATGAGGGGCAAGGACAGTCTTACCACAATTTTAAAATCAGAGTCAAAAGCCTTACTGCAAACTGTTCTTGAAAAACCGCCATAGCCACTCAATTGACTTATTGGACAACCAACAAAAATGAACTTGAGCTGATGATTGTATCCATTGCAATAAGTGAGGCAAGAAATATGAACCAGATTTTCAAAATGAAGTCAAAAGCTTCAAAAGCAAAAAGGAGGTCTAAACCAAAAATTAAAGGCTGTTACATTAAACACAGAAAAAATACTTGGCTATACTTTCGTGAATTACAAAAATAAATAAAGGAAGTGGCATACAATGGTTTATATACACTGTTTAACACACATCTTGCAACTAAAAAAATCAAGAGAGGAAACACATACCAAGTGAAGTTTTTATCATCAAAGCCCAAAGAAGGCTCATTATAATAAGGTTTCTAGACACAAGGATCAAAGAAAGAATCCACAAAGAAGCAAGCTTTAGGGAACTCTTTGTATCATCAACATGAATATATCAGAGGAAATATGGGAAAAAAGGATGAACATGACAGTGATAACCCACTGAGGAATGTGACATAATGGAGAAAATTTGGCTGTCAATGCTCGAAGTATTTGTTATAGTGAAATTGAGAGAGAAAAGAAATAAAAACAAAACACCTAATGGCAAGGCTAAACAAAGCAGAATGCAGATGAACATAGGACTATATTCTGGTTTGTATGCTACCTCTAGGGCTTCTAGCTTAAATTGTACAAAACCTCTTGAATAAAGATCTTTTGGGAGGCCAACCTCACTACATTGTCCAGAACTGTTCGTCACATGATAGGCCAATAAATCAAGATGAGTTGTTGGGGCAAAGAATAGCAATTTTATTTGGAAAGCCAGCAGACTGAGAAGATGATGGACTGGTGTCCCAAAGAGCCATCTTTCCTGGCTTAGAATTCAAGCTTTTATAATAAAAGGGGAGAGAATGTGGTTGGTTATTGCAAACTTCTTGGGGTCAGGATCCTTTGTTCTCGCAGCTGTTCACATAGGTCAGGTCATGATATTCTTGCAAACCTCCAACAAGATAAATGTTACTCTCTGATCTGCAACTGAATGGAAAAGTGTTACATCTTTAAAGATCAGAGCCTTGAGAATGGGCTATCCCAATACTTCAGCTATAGGCAACATTCTTAACTTGTAGCAAAAGCAATAGGATACAAAGGTTAAAGAAAAAGAAACAGATCAAAAATGGAGTCAGATTTGTTCTTCCCTACTACAATCTTGATTCAGACACATTATATTTTCATCATAGTTGAGAGTTTATGAACATTCTTTCAAATGTTCTGTAAGCTATCAAGATTTGCTGACACACTATAGATAGCCCAAAAGATAATCTTTTTAAAAGGTAATTTAACTTTTCTTAAAATTTAAACTGAAAAGCCGCACTCATAACACTTTGATTCAGAAAACAGAATGGTATCCAAAGGCAAATCAGTAGTTTCATTGGGAGAATTTGTTTGAGAATTTTAAATGCTAAGACTGAAATAGTAGCTCTTTAGACCAGTGCTGCTTAAACTACCTATAAAGGACCAGGTTTTTTTCCAATCTACTGCAGACTGATTTTTTTGGTTGTTTTGTTTTGTTTGGCCATGCTGCGAGCAGCTTGTAGGATCTCAGCTCCCCGGCCAAGGATTCAACCCAGGTCATAGCAGCAAAAGCACAGTAACCCTAACCAATAGAGCACCAGGGAATTTCCCTGGAGCAATGCTTTTGTAAAACACAGTAAAAATAAATGACTGTACTAGGAAAATGAATTTTTTAAAAAAGACATACTAATCATGAGAGAAACATTAGACAGATCTTATGTAAAGGACATTCTACAATATAACTGACCATTTCTCCTCAAAATTGTCAAGGCCATCAGAAAGAAGCCAAGAGGAGCCTAAGGTATCGTGACAACTAAATGTAATGTAGTGTTCTGGGTAAGATTCTAGAATAGAAAAGGACACTAAGAAAAAACTAAGGAAATCTGAATAAAGTATAGACTTTAATAATAATAGTAATGTCTCAATGTTGGTTCATTAATTATAACAAAAATTACTCTCAAATCTCTAAATGCTATAGAAGGTTTCTAAATTCCTACTCTTGGTTTCAGAACTTATCTCATTATAGGCTGATAATAAACAGTTCATGGACTGGCGCTAGTCCATGAACCACAATTTGAGTAGCACTGGTCTAGGCCAGTGCTTCCCAAATACCATGGTGAAGATTTCATTGGGTACACAGCCAATCAGAAAAAAAGGATAATGAATTGAGTTTTCCATAAAGCTAACTTAATCTGATATAAAGGATCATCAATTTAATTTGATATGAAGGACCATTCTATATTCTGAGATTATCTCCTTTCTACATATTTAGGGGTGTGTGTGTGTGTGTGTGTGTGTGTGTGTGTGTGTGTGTGTGTGTGTGAAACAATGGAGAGAGTAGACGGCAGCTGTCTTTGTTTGGATGCTTTTGCCTACAAATTATTGAACACTGGCTGAAACAATAAAGATACTTTTCACTTTTCATACAAGAATCCTGTACTTAAAGGAATTCCAAGTAAAGTCAAGTGCTGTGATTCCAGCAAGATTTCTTTCATCCTTGCACCGTGCCATCTGGTGCATGCTGGCTTGTCCTCTTAACCTGGCTTTCTTCATGGTCCCAAGATGGCTGCAGTAGTTCCAGTCGTCCCATAAGGACAGCAATGTCCAAAAAAGCAAGGCTGCCAGTGGTGATTTACCATGACACTAAGAAAGCTTCAGCTTTAGAACCCTTCACTTTTACAGGCTTCTTCCAAGGTCCTGAAGAGGACCCTAGCAATCATTCACCTGGTCATGTATTTTTGTAAACTGAAAGAGCAAGATAATTTTACACCTTTTTCCTTAAAAAGGGCCCCCAAACTGTATAAGGTTCAAGCTCCATAACCTGGATCTTACCCTGAAGAGCACTTTTTCTTCATGTATCTCTCTTTTTTAAGACTAAGAAAAACTTTCCCTAGAATTCCTGCATTATATATATCTCATTGACTAAAACCATGTCAAGGCTCACTTCTAAACAAATCATTGGTAAAAGGATGGGACTGCATAATTGGCTTATCCTAATCAAGATTCACTCCTTGCCACAGAAGAAGAGTTCAATTACCCTGAATTCCCTGGCTACTACATACATGAACAACATTGGGATTCTGAAAACAAGGAAGAAGAGCATGAGATTTTAGTATGCTACCAATGGTGTCTTTCAGAGAGGATTTTTCTCCCTTAATTGTATTTGCAAAACTAAAAGTTGGTGACCCCCTATTGGGTCCACTGATTAAAAAAGAAAACTTTACTGGATCATGAAATTTAAAAGTTGGGAACTTGCAGGCAGATCAATGAAGAGAATGAACATAATTAATAACTTTTAATGACTTAGGTTTGACTCACTTAGACTGTGTTATTTATTGAACAGCGCTCTCTGGAGAAACCTGCAGGAGAGAAGGGTAGTAAGATAGAACAGGCGTAAAAGCTAAGCAAAGTCATAGTTTCAGCTGGAGTCTAGTTTCACACTGATCCCATGGGGAGCTTTGGAATGTGTCTTACATCACAGAGTTTCTGCCTTCTCAAAAAAACAAGGAGCTGTGTTCCACACATCTGTCAGTTACTGGTTGGCTGAGGGGAAGTGGCTAACAACTTCCCAGCCAATTCTTGATGAGCTGGTTCTCTCTGGACTAGAGCAATTCTCTGGAGAAAGGTGCAGCTATGAATGGTTTGCCACCAACATGCACAGCAACTGTGGGATGGATTGGACAGCCTAGTAAAGGGATTTGGGTGGGGCTCCATCAATGTCTAAAATATACCCTTCCATCGAGTAGTTTTCTGGTTATATATTTCAGAGGAAAAAGTCGAAGAACAGTTTTGTTCACATAAATATATAGTATACAGAATAGGCTGGACTCATGAGCTAGAATCATAGAGCAACTGAATTTTGCCTTTTGCTATCCCTTCAAATTTATTAGATGGAACTGGTTCATCCTTTACCTCTGAATGAACTCAAGTAGTCTCATGACTTTTCTGATCCTTTTCAGGAAACAAAAATCCTCACCATGACTTGACATAAGCAAACTTTAGTTGAAGTAGAATGTCTAGGCTCCTATACCCCCCTCTTATCCTGCTTGCTAACCATGGCTGCTGACCCCTTGAGCAGCGAGAGGAGTGAGCAAAAGGAAGAGGTGAAGGCAGGAAACGGCTGATCTAAAATGGCCTTGAAGACTTTGTCCTGGCAGATGTTTAGAGCTTGGCTCTTTCCTTTTGTGGGTAACTTCCATGGTTGCTTCAGAAACATCCCAATCAGAAATCTTTTACTTATAGCTTCCTTGATCTAAGCAATCATATCTTAAATCTGTCTGGTCTGTCTGTCTATCTTACTCCTTCTGTGGCCCATAATAATTTCTTCAGAGTTTCTGCTAGGCCATCATCACCCTTCAGGAAACCCTATCAGACTGTATGTGTGGGTAAGTATCCTCACCACTCTCTCTCTCAAATCTGGGTCTTGGGAAATATTTGGGAAGTCTTGGCCCCATTCAATTTTATTTGCCTGTCAGCAGCCAGCCAGCCCACTCTCATCATTTAAATTCCTGGAACCGAGCCTGTTTCACTAGGCTTGAGTGAGGAGCATCCACCCACCAGCTCTACTCTTTGATGGCAGTTGGCGAACCCATTTCACAGCTCTCGCCAATCCTTTCTCTCTCATCCCATCTATGCGCTCAGTGTGGGTGAAGGATTTAAGAGCCAATTAACACTGAGTGACTTTCACTTGCACTTAACTCTGTGCAGTTCAGTTCAGTCACTCTCGTGTCCACCTCTTTGCAACTCCATGGACTGCAGCACGCCAGGCCTCCCTGTCCATCATCAACGCCCAGAGCTTGCTCAAATTCGTGTTCATCCAGCCGGTGATGCCATCCATCCTCTGTCGTCCCCTTCTCCTCCTGCCTTCTATCTTTCCCACCAACAGGGTCTTTTCCAAGGAGTCAGTTCTTTGCATCAGATGGCCAAACTATTGGAGCTTTAGCTACAGCACCAGTCCTTCCATTGAATATTCAGAACTGATTTCCTTTAGAATTGACTGGTTGGATCTCCTTGCAGTCCAAGGGACTCTCAAGAGTCTTCTCCAACACCACAGTTCAAAAGCATCAATTCTTTGGCACTCAGCTTTCTTTATGGTCCAACTCTCACATCCATACACGGCTACTGGAAAAACCATAGCTTTGACTAGATGGACCTTTGTCCACAAAATAATGTCTTTGCTTTTTAATATGTCTATGTTTTATATGTTTAATATGTCTATGTTTTAATGTCTATGTTGGTCATAGCTTTTCTTCCAAGGAGCAAGCGTCTTTTAATTTCATGGCTGCAGTTACCATCTGCAGTGATTTTGGAGCCCAAGAAAATAAAGTCTGTCACTGTTTCCATTATTTCATCATCTATTTGCCATGAAGTGATGGGACCAGATGCCATGATCTTCATTTTTTGAATGTTGAGTTTTAAGCCGGCTTTTCTGTTATTTAAATTTAAATGAATCAAAATTGGGAATTCCCTGATGGTTCAATGGTTATGACTCCATGGTTTCACTACAAAGGGCATGGGTTTGATCTCTGGTCAGAGAACTAATATCTCACAAACTAAGTGACACAGCCAAAAAAGTAAAAATAAAGAAATAAATTAATTAATCAAAATTACAAAAAATTAAAAATTCAGTCATGGTACTTATAAGTCAAGGGCTCGATAGCCACATGTGGCTAGAGGCTACCACACAGGAAACACAGATACAGAACATTTCCATCATTGTAGAAGGTTCTATTGATTCGTTGATTTTTGAACATCTACTTTAAAGTCTCTGCATGGTGTTCTGTTTTTGAACTTTTGGTATCTGAAACATCATCTCTTAAAGCCTCAAGCAAAGCCTAATAAACTGTTCCACGTACATTTTAAAATGTGAGATGCATTAATATAACTAAATAGGATTTTCCCATGAATCTCATCTCATGTATAGTAATCATCACATTCTTAAAGTTGTAAAAGTCTTACAAGGACTACTTCAATCAGTTTGTTTCATCTTACATTCAATTAATATGTCATAATTTATCTTAGAGAACATCTTTGAATATCATTTAATAAAGTTTATATTTGTTGAATTTGCACTTTTGAAATTACCCTTTGTTCTATTTTATGTCCAATGCAGCAATAATTTAAAAATGGGCCACTGAGAAAGTAGCTTGGTGACCTAGAGGCTAGGACTCTGTGCTTTCACTGCTGTGGCCCTGGTTCAATCCCTGGTCGGGGAACTAAGATCCTGCAAAACCACTCAGTGCAGCCAAATAAATAAACAAAATAATTCATCGAAGTATAAATATAGTAATGAAAATAATAATGCAAACACTATAATTGAGAACAACCATATAAAAAGTGACTAGAAATCTAGAACAAATATACAATGTATACTGATTTCCTATAAGTAACAAAAGATGAAAAATACAGACAAGAAATATGATTAATCTTTGAAGTTGAATGATAGTCATTAATTAATTTATTCTCTAGTTCTCAGCAATGTTGTCTGCTTCAAAATGTGGCCAAATAGTAGCATGAACCCTTTGTGTAATGTTCTAACAAAGCATCAAGACCACTCAGATGAACCAATCATCTGTTCTATTTCAAAACAAACAGAAAATATATAATATTCTCCAATATGAAAACCGTGAAATTTGCTGCTGGATCAAAACAATGCCTATCATTTATTCTTATGAACTTATTAAAAGTAATAATACTTCACAAGTAAAGTGCATGTCATGGCATTGCTGAACAACAGTTGCAAAGCAAATGATAAGAATCATATTCAGAGAGAAGACAGAAAAAGCTATTGGCAAATCCCTTAATGAATGACTCTATTGTAGAAGCTAATAACAAAGGCACACGTGGTAGCAGAGTAGTTACTATCTTTGTGCTTACTAGTACCTCATGCCAGGAGGAAATCACTGATGAGAATCAGGGTAGAAATCAAACTTTGGCGTATCGTGATATAATATATGGATGAGAAGTTCTAGATGAGTTTTTTGTTCTCCTTATCCTTGAAGTGTTAGTCGCTCAGTCGTGTTCAACTCTATGCGACCCCATGAATTGTAGCCCGCCGGGCTTTTCTGTCCATGGAATTTTCCAGGCGAGAATACTGGAATGGGTTGCCATTTCATACCCCAGGGGATCTCCCTGACCCACGGATCGAACCCGGGTGTTATGCTAGTGGAATTTTTTATTGTTACAAATCATAACAACTTAATGTGCAGACTCAAACCTACAATTTTCATATTCTTACTTAACTTTTTTTTTTATAACACCGAAAACATTTTGTATTGGGGTATAGCCAATTAACAATGTTGTGGTAGTTTCATGTAAACAACAAAGGGACTCAGCCACACATATAAATGTATCCATTATCTCCCAAACCCCTCTCCCTTCCAGGCTGGCACATAAAATTGAACAGTTTCATGTGCTATACAATAGGACATTGCTGGCTGTCCACATTAAATGTAGCAGTGTGTATATGACCTTCCAAGATCTTGAAGATCATGTTTTCATTATTGAAATGAAAATTAATTTTCATTAATTTTTAATTAATAAATTAAATCAATTTATTTTATTATAAATTAAATCAATAAATTAAATCATTTATTATATAACCAATATAATAAATTAAAATATTAAAATTAATTAATTAATTATATTATAAAATCTAATGAATCAAATTATTACTATATAATTAGCATAAAATTTAAATTAATATATTTTATTGTACTAATTTTATTATAATTAATGAACATATTGATTTTTTTAAATTAATAAATAACATTTGAATGAAAAAAAATCCACCTTTCAGTACAGGTGACCTGGGTTCAATCCCTAGGGAAGCTAAGATTGCACATGCCTTGAGGCAATTAAGCCTGCCTGCTTGCCACAAACAACTACAGAGAAGCCTGTGGGCCACAATGAAGGATCTATCCATTATGACACTGGCTTGACAAAAATTGCATACAATCTTTAAAAATCTGAAATGATCATAAATTTTGAATATCATTTACTAGTGAGCAATCTTTCAAAATTTTCACTAAAATTTCAGTTCACAAGTATGCCAAACACTGATAAGGGGTCCAACGAGACTGAATGTGAAAGTCACTCAATCGTGACCAATTCTTTGCAACTGCATGGATCATAGCCCACCAGGTTCCTCTGTCCATGGAATTCTCCAAGCAAGAATACTGGAGCCATTCCGTCCTCCAGGGGACCTTCCCAACCCAGGATCAAATCCAGATCTCCCAACTTGCAGGTGGATTCTTTACCATCTGAGCTACCAAGGAAGCCCAATGAAGCTGAAATTATGAGAAAAACTGCCTTCTTCATATGTGTGAAAAAATCACACAGAAACTTGTATCAACTGCCCTTTTGAGTTGTAAGATTTAAATATTAACTCACTGTTGAGGGTCCTGAAAGCAAGAGACATTGCCATACTAATAGCTAAGGTATTTCATAAGGCCTTGATAGTGGCTCCCAGGAAGGCTACGAGTACATTAAAGGCAATTAGAGATACAAGCCATCATCGCCATTATGTTCCCAGTTGATGCTCCAGAAATCAGATCTTGCAGGGTATTTAAATATTAAAATCTAAAAACATGCTCTTGGGACTTCCCTGGAAGTCCAGTGGTTAAGATTTCATCTTCCAATGCAGGGAGTACAGGTTCAATCCTTGGTTGGGGAGCTAAGATTCCACATGCCTCCTGGCCAAAATACCAAAACGTAAAACAGAGGCAATATTGTAACAAGTTCAATAAAGACTTTAAAAATGGTCCACATCAAAAAGAAACAGAAGAAGAAGAATCACACTTCCATTGAAGGGGGCACAGGTTTGATCCCTGGTCTGCATGGCAAAAATCCTGCATGCCATGTGATGCGGCCAAAAATAAAATAAAAATAAAGATAAAAGTAAAAATTTGCCCTTCCCCCAAATGAATAGTGTCAATAGATAATCAATGGAGATTAGAATAAACAGTTTGAAGATCTCTTTACCCCTTTAACACACAGACAATTGGCTTTGGGAATGGAGATGATGATAATAATGATAAGCAGCATGCAGTGAGTGTTTACTGAGTTCTAAGCTTTATGCTAAAAGCACTTACTTTCATTCTAACCTTATTATTACTATTTCAGACTTAGTCTGTTTGTGCTGCTTAAACAGAAAAACCGTAGAATGGGTAGGTTATCAACAACAAAAATTTAGTTCTCACAGTTTTGAAGGCTGGAAGTCTGGGATGAGGGGGCCAGTATGTCTGAGTTTTGGTGAAAGTCCCCCGTCTGCTGGTGGACCTTAGTTACATCCCTAACCGCAGAGAGAAGACACAAGCTCTCTCATGACTCATGGAAGCACGCTAATCCTATTCATGGGGGCTCCATCCTCATGACCTCATGTAATCCTAACTACCTCCCTATACTATCATGCTGGGGTATAAGGGTAGGGGTAGCTTTTCAACATATGACTATTAGGGGGACACAAACATTCAGCCCTGCAAGACAGGAATCACTGTTCCCAGTTAACAGATGAGAAAACTGAGCACAAGAAATGTTGAATAAATTGCCCTTGGACTTGATAGTTTTATAGGTCCAAATAAAGTGTGTCTTTCTCCAAACCCATACCTTTAGCATAATGCTGAACAGGAAAGATTCTGTGGACTGCTGGAAATCAAGAACCTCTAGAAGAGGCTGGGTGTCATGCGTCCACTAGAAATAAAAGATAAGCCCAGGGTATAGAGAAAATAGACAAGTCAACAAGAATTCTGCAATTGTGACTGATAAACATGTAGGACAGAGATCATTTATTTGGTCATGAAAGAAAAAGACAGCCCTTGGGACCCCAACAAGAGCACCAGAGGGCACGGCTAGAATTAATAAGAGGATCTTTCAGGCATCATAAATGGGCAGATTTTCATAACCTCTAAACTTCGGCAGCATGCAGTACAGAGAGAGAAAAAAGGGCTGAATTATACTTTTTGTCAATTAAATATATTCCTGTTAAACTCAGTGGTAAAGGTGGAGTTCCATATTTCAGATTTTTTGGAATTTGGGGAGAAAAGAGATTATACCAACTCAGGCATATTATATAAGTTGTTTTCTTTGGCCACCTACATGGCTTGTAGGGATTTTAGTTTCCTGACCAGGGATCGAACCTGAGCCTTGCCAGTGAGGGCACAAGAGTCTAACCACTGGACTGTCAGGGAATTCCCTATGTAAGATTATTTGAGTAGAAAAAATGGGGCAAATTTGAACTGATATAAGTAATTGGGGGCAGGAGGAGCAGGGGACGACAGAGGATGAGATGGCTGGATGGCATCACCGACTCGACGGACATGGGTTTGGGTAGAGTCCGGGAGTTGGTGATGGACATGGAGGCCCGGCATGCTGCGATTCATGGGATTGCAAAGAGTCGGACACGACTGAGCGAGTGAACTGAAGTGAACTGAACTGAAGTAATACAAGAAGTTCTCCCACCTGTGATTCCCATGGAAGAGTTTGTGGACTTTGCAAACTCTCTGCTTATAGATATTGCACCATCATGCTCTCAGAGATTGCTGGCAAGTTCACACCTCTCACAAAGGATGATCACTTCTATTAATACGTCATTGTTTAGTCGCTCAGTCATGTCCAACTCTGCAACCTCATTGACTGTAGCCCGCCAGGCTCCTCTGTCCATGGGATTTCCCAGGTGAGAATACTGAAGTGGGTTGCCATTTCCTTCTCCAGGAGATCTTCCCAACCCAGGGACTGAACCTGTGTCTCCTTCATTGGCTGGTGGGTTCTTTACCACTGAACCACCTAGAAAGCCCCTCTATTGATATAGATGAATAAGAAGACTTAAAACAGGATTCTATTGGACTCTAATTAACTGAGGTAAGTTCAATTATGTAAACTGAATCAGATAGAGCTTACAATTAACCCAAGAGTTACTTTGAACTGCTAAAATATTTAACAGAAGAGTTAACAAAATACTTTGCTGATTTTTCTAGTAGTTACTGCTGCTGCTGCTGCTGCTAAGTCGCATCAGTCGTGTCCGACTCTGTGTGACCCCATAGACAGCAGCTTACTAGGCTCCTCCATCCCTGGGATTCTCCAGGCAAGAACACTGGAGTGGATTGCCATTTCCTTCTCCAATGCATGAAAGTGAAAAGTGAAAGTGAAGTCGCTCAGTCGTGTCTGACTCTTAGCGACCCCTGCAATCTTCTGAAATTAACAATTTAATAAATCCCATAGGATGAATAAATGTTCTTGTTTATTCAATTCTCTAGAAGGTTTGCATCAACTGTTTATTAGAACTTGTCCTCAAAACTATCTGGAGCAGTTGTTTTCTTTATGAGAATCCCCCTTGAAATTACCAATTCCATGTGTTTAAAGGAGTACTCAGGGTTGGATTTGAATTTTTTAAGTTAATCTTGATTAATTACTTTTTTTTACTAGGTATTTGTTCATTTATATTTATTTAAAAATGAGTTTTTCTCATAATTCCTTTCTAATCTCTGCTGTCCCTTGTGTTATGTCCCAGTTATTCCCAGTATAGTGCTTTTGTGCCCTTTCTCTTTTTTAAACTAAGTCTCCAGAAATATGTTAATTTTATTACTCATTTCAAAGAACCAATTTTTTGCTTTTTGGTTCTTTTTTACCTTTTTTTTCCCCATTTCATTAATTTCTACTTTATTAGTTCCATACTTCTACTACTCCTTTGGTTTATTCTGTTGTTACTTTAATAACTTTTAAATTAGCCACCTAGCTCATTAATTTTCAGTCTCTGGCTTTTCTAAATTATCCATTTAAGATTATGTTTCCCTATATGCATTGCTATAGCTGAATCTTCAAATTTTTTATTTGTTACATTTGTTTTTATTTTTCAGTTCTGTGTATTTTGAATTTTCTATTATGAGTTCCTTTTTTACCTGTGAATAATTTAGCACTTTATTTTAAGACTTGCTGGCATATAAGATTTTCAGGGTCATATTTTTACAAACTGATTTGAATTTTACCTGCATTGTAGTCAAAAATTGTGGTTCCAATTTTTCAAAATGTATTAACTCAAATTCTGGACTATTAAGTAGTCAATTTTCATAACATTCTGTATGGCATAAAAAAAAAGTACATTCTCTAGTTGTTTTATGGGATCCTATATATGTTCATTAGATCAAGTTTGTCAATTATATTATTCAAAATTTAGCTATCTTTACTGATATTTTCTGCTCTGGAGGACAGCAGAACCATGTTTGGAGAGTCCTATGATAAAGGGTGACCTAAAAATTTGTATTAAAAAAAGAATTTATATTCACAAATTTGCTCTTCATAAAATAAAGCAGATGACAAATATTCTCCAGCATGAAAGAGCGCAAATGAAATAACTGAGTTCTTCTTGAAAAAGAAGACAATACAAAATTCTTTGATAATAAAATGCAGTCATGCAAGAATGGGTAGAATCAAACCAAAAGATTTTCGAAAAGAAAGAGCTCTGGTGAGTATGGTGACAGACCACCTGGGCTGGAATCAAATCTCTCTGTGACATTGGACAAGTCATTTAAGCTCTCCGTACCTAAGTCTCCTCATTGTAAAATGTAGACAAGAGATGAACTGAAGTCTTAAGATTTTCTAAGACTTCATTTGGCTTATGTACGAAATGAAATTAGAACAGGGCCTGGTAAAGAAAATGCTGTGAGCTGTATATGTGAAGCTAATATTTCATTTTAGAAAATTAGGCTAAACAGCCATGAGGGCTGTTACCACAAATCAGAATATGAGGAACGTCAGAATTGCCAAGAAGACTGCATAGCAAACTTCATAGTTAAGAACTTCGAAAATAATGTTTTAAGATAGATCTAGGGAATTCCCTAGCTGTCCAGTGGTTAGGACTCAGTGCTCTCACTGCCAAGGGCCTGCATTCGATCCCTGGTCAGGGATATACAATCCTACAAGCCAAAGAATGTGGCCAAAAAAAAAAAAAAGGACTGGTCTAGTGAGGACAGGCCTATTGCCACTGCCAAGCTGCCAAGAACTGGAAGCTGCAGCTTGTGACCCCAACACCCCGGGCACCACTGGACACTGGAGTCTATCGCTAGCAATGCCACCCCTGGAGCTCCTGAAACTTGATCTTGCTGCAGTGGCCACCAGAGAGTGCACACGATAGGTGAGTCTGGATCCCATGCCACATCCAAGGTGCAAAGGAAACTGGGAAGTGAGTAGAGGCACTTTCAGCTTTGTAGGCCCAGGTAGGCTCTGTCTGCTACCCAGACTCCTGTAAAAGAGAATTTCCCAAGCATAACACAGGACTCAGATGCTGGGCAGCCTTAAAGAATGACCTATCTCCTCTGCAGTAAACTAAGTCAGTACAGGGCATGAGTTCTATACACAGAATGCCTAGGGACAAACACTCTGTAACTGTGGCCAAGTTAATTAAACTGTAGGAGCCTTCATTTCATCTTCATTTCATCTGTAAATGGAGATAATAATAGTACCATTCTCACAGTGCTGTCCTAAAGATTAAATGACTTAGTGACTGAACAGCAACATTAAATAAGTTAATTCAAGTGCTCAGTAAATGTTAGGTATATTAAAGTAATTCTTCTTTATCTTCTTCTCCTCCTTCCTCTCTTCTTCCTCTGCTTCCTCCTCCTCCTCTTTTTCCTTCTTTCTCTCCACTCCTTCATGAGTACTAAGTCAATTCAGTTGCATCCGACTCTGTGTGACCACATAGACCGTAGCCCACCAGGCTCCTCTGTCCATATCTGTCCATAGGATTCTCCAAGCAAGAATACTGGAGTGGGTTGCCATTTCCTTCTCCAGGGGATCTTCTTGACCCAGGGATGGAACCTGTGCCTCCTGCATTGCAGGCAGATTATTTACCTTCTGAGCCACCAGGGAAGCCCAATGAAGGGAGAAGAAAGGAGAGAGGAAATTAAAGTATGTAAGCACATACACAATAGCAGGGAAGAAAACATGAATTGCTGAGATTGTTCTTACTTCTGCAATGTTGTATAAATACTACAGTTAATATTTATGACTTGTTTTCCCACCATCTATCTATTCCACATTCCCTTGGTTTTCCATCAGTATCTCAGCTGGTTTGGATTTTTTATCTGAAGGAGTGAGCCAAACCTTAATTCCTGTGGGAGCTGAGCCTTTTGTGGTCCAGTTGCTATCAAGTTACTGCAGTTTTCCACTTACTTCTACCGTTGGCAGTGGCAGAGGCAGTCCAGTGGTTCCCTTGAGAACCCATCCATATTCCTTCTTCCCCTCACTGTGTGCCATGTTGCCAGTTGGGTTCTCTGAAAGTAGATACTGAGATGGGAGTTTGGGGTGCAAGGTGTTTGTTAGGGATCAACACCAGTGATGTTAAGTAGGCAGAAGCAGAATTGAGCAGAGGAGCAAAACTGCAGTATAAACCTGGCAAAGCCTAAGCCACCCTGCTGGGGAGGGAGCTCTGAAGGAAGCGTTGCCAGTTACTCAGTCACCGGCTATCCTAGGAAGGGTGTGGCATGTGCAAGGTGGCTCTTGGCAGCTAAAGGTCTGCTATCTGGAAGCTGACTGCAGACCATATTGTCTGTAGCTGGGCCAAAAGTCCTTCCTTCAAAGGGATCTACCGGGCTTATCTCTGTTTTTCACAGGCAGCAACTTCATTTCTTCTTAGGAGCCAGGCACAGTCACCCCATCAACATCATGAACCCCTCTTTTTATGTCTGTTCAGCCAATGGCATGTGGAAACCTTACTCCTGATCCATTAGAACCATAATTGCATCTGCTTGTGGAAGCATTCCTCCCCCTGGGCATGACAAAGCACAGAACTTTAAAGATGGACAACAAAAATTTTGCAACTAGGTCACTGAGTGGAATGCTCAGAGGTGTCTCCTCCACATCCTTTGTCATTTGCAGCATAGAGCTGAAAATATTGTAGTTTTAGAAAAACAGATTTACCTGTTTATGTTAGAAATAGGCTTCTAAAAAAAAAATCTAAATGTAAGTCAAATTGTGGCAAACTGAATTGAATTTAAATGCATTTGAGGAACTCACAGTGTAAAGGAAATTGTTCGGCAAAATTATTTTTATTAATCAAATAGTCATTCTTTCATCCCCTAACTCACTTTTCCCACTTGCTCTCCATCTCCATCAAAATTAATATATTTTATCAATTAATATGTTTGACATTGAGTTTCAAAAGTAATACACACCTGCACTGTTACCTACAATTTAATATCCCATAATGTTTCCTGGCAATACTGGTTTCTTGTTCCTGACAAGACACTTAGGGCTTATGAAATTACCCCAGCAGGAGGTAATAGAAAAGTGAATATAAAACCTTTCTGTTAGTAAGTTGAATAAATGCCCCTATGAAAGGGTACTAAGCACTTAGTTTCATTAAGAAAAATGTACAATAGCCTAAAGAGTTAAGGGGAGATTTTGTGCATGACTACAGCTCATCACCATGGAAGGTAGAATGTTTCTAAGTTTTAGGAGTTAAATAAGTAAATATTTTAAAATCTTTATGATTTGATTTTAATTTCAATATGCTGTTGTTCTTAATAGATGCTTTAAATTTCTCTTAATTTTACTAAGACTTTATAAGTTTTGCTTTTGCAGTGTTCTGTAGTATTGTTTACTAACTCACACTTGCTGTGTGTCAGACCAAGAGGATATAAAATACTGTCCTTCCTCCTAAGGAGTTCACAATCTCATGGGTATGCAGAAAAGCTAAATAAAAAGCTATGGTGGTCCCTTAATAAAAGTATGTACAAGATTGCCTGAAAGAGAGCCACCAAGGGCAGTCAGGAAAAGTGGCACCTGGACATGTCACTCAAGCTGAGATGTAAGGCGATGTAGGAAGGAGCTGAGAACATGCTTCTTTTGCTCCTTCTTGATCTTTCAGTTGTAAGAACGCTCCTTCAGCTTGCCTGTGGGAAGATAAGGAGTCAGCCTTCTTTCACCCCTATCACATGCACTGCCTCTCCCATTCTGCCACTCCTCTGCAAGACTCATATCGGAGTTCTGTTTAGATTAACTTCAATATTTACATTAAAGTTACACTGCAAATGCCATCCATAGTTGAGCCATTTGGCATATCTGGATAACTTTTCCTTTTTTTTTCTTATCAATTATTTTTTTCATTTGCTTGGTTTTTCAGTCACAAAACATTGTTTAGATCTGTACATCTCTACTCCAAAAAAACTTGCATTGGTTTCATCTTCATCTATTCTAGAGTCTTAAGGCCTGCACCACATCCATAATGGTTCCCCTCCATGCTGGCGCCATCAGCCTGCATTGCAGCAAGTCATAGACTTGGACTTCTTCACCCTCATGCTGAGAAAGGATGGCCCTTTCTCCCTCTCTTAATTTACTCCCTCATGTTGGAGGGCACACTTCTTGATACCTTCAGAAAGAGTGTAAGAGAAGTAAAATATTAGGCGGTGGGAATGGGGAGGAAAAGACAGATTACTAAAGAACCTGAAGACATTTTGGGATGAGCTGGCAGTATCCATTATTTTGATTGTAGTATGATTCATAGCATCCATATGAGAAAACTCATCAAATTGAGTGTAGTATATTGTATGTCAATTATATTTCAAGTAAGCTACAATAAAATAAGAAGAGGGAAAAAAGATGTACATATAAACTTCAAATGTTTATTAACTTATATTATTAGCAAGTCTGTGGGGAAACAGGGTATTTTTGTATACTCTAACACATTGCAGTTGGGAATGCAAATGGTACAACCTCTACACAAAGGACTTGACAATATCTAGGCAAATTACAAATGTACTTAGCCTTTGGCCCAGTAAGTCACTTCCTAAAATCAAACAAACATTGGCAGAAATACTGAAGGATATCTGTACATAACTCTTCGTTGAAGCACTACGGGTAATAGCAAAAGACTGGAATCAATCTAAAGGCCCATCTGTAGAATACTGATAAGTGCTGGCACAGCTGAGTAGTGAAGTGCTCCTCAGTTGAGAGAAAAAATTAAGAAGTTCTCAGAACACTGGTGTGGAGTAATCATTAGGATGTATTGTTAAGTGAAGGTATCAAGTTAGTAAACGTTGAGGATATTGTTACTTTTTGTTCCTGGTAATGTTCTACTACCTGATAATGTTCTGGGTGGTAGCTACATGGGGTGCATAAAAATGTAAAACTTCACTGAGCTGTACATTTGAGATTGGGGCACATGACCATATGTATCCTAAATCGCAATTTAAAACCTTCAGTGGTAGCAAACTGCGTAAAGAGTAGAGAAGAGGAAATGGAAAGAGACTTGGGGCCACAGAGAAGCACTAGCCTTAACAGATTTTACTGTCAAGGGAGAATTTTTCTCTCCCTCCTTTTTTCATTCCTTTCTTCTTCTCTTCCTTTGTGTAACGGGGAAGACTTACACATGTGTAAAAGCTGATGGCTGAGGAGAAACACCAGTTAAAAATTGAAATTGACTCTGTATAAGAAAAAGAAAGTATAATCCACAGTGTAAGATCTGTAGAAAGTTGGGAGGGTATGCAAATCCAAGTACAAGTAGAGGGATTGTCCTTAGATGGAGAAGGAACATTTCTATCATTTCAACAGGGGAAAAGGAGGCTGGAATGGGGGCAGCGACAGGAATTTTGTAGGATGAGGGACACCAGGCACAACTGTGCTGTGTAAAGGAGCTAGGTGGGTAGGGTATGCAGTTGGGGAGAAGAGAGAGGTAGCTGTAGAATCCAGAAAGCAGAAAGGATTTGAATAGTGTTACATTACTTTGGCAACAAAGGTCCATCTAGTCAAGGCTATGGTTTTTCCAGTAGTCAAGTATAGATGTGAGAGTTGGATTGTGAAGAAAGCTGAGCGCCGAAGAATTGATGCTTTTGACCTTAGTGTTGGAGAAGACTCTTGAGAGTCCCTTGTACTGCAAGGAGATCCAATCAGTCCATCCTAAAGGAGATCAATCCTGGGTGTTCACTGGAAGGACTGATGTTGAACCTGAAACTCCAATACTTTGGTCATCTGATGTGAAGAGTTGAGTCATTGGAAAAGACCCTGATGCTGGGAAGGATTGGGGGCAGGAGGAGAAGGGGACGACAGAGGATGAGATGGTTGGATGGCATCACTGACTCGATGGATATGGGTTTGGGTAAACTCCGGGAGTTGGTGATGGACAGGGAGGCCTGGCATGCTGCAATTCATGGGATCGCAAAGAGTCAGACACAACTGAGCGACTGAACTGAACTGAACTGAACAAGGAGTGGGAGAGTAGGATGTAAGCTGAACAGGAAACCTAACAGGATTGTCAGATACTAAGATTGTAAGATACTAAAGGCCTAATTGACACTACATGATCATCTGGCTTTCTCCAGCAGGGCTCAATTGAAGCAGAAAGTTGGCTCCATCCACAGTGGGATTTTGCCAGACTGGTACAAACAAGAAATAAGGGGGCTTAGATAATTGGCCAAGCATGTTACTAAAATGATGAATCATTCAGTCTAAGATGGATAAACAGGGAAGCAAAGAAAGCAGAGGGCTGATTAATTAGAAACAAACAGAAGGCCTGAAAGACTGACTTGACAGCGAGGTTGAAAAGCGGTTGTAATGGACTGGTTGAAAGCTGTGAGTCAGCATTTCGTAAAGTGTGTTCTGAAGAATATTACCATGTAAGTGGCTCATGCACTAATAATGCATCATTAAGATTCTCAGACATCTTGCATAACAGGTTTACTGTGTTTAACCAAGCACTCCTGAACCCTTGAATTACTAAACCTCTTTGAATGTAACATCTACTAACACTTTCTAAACCAGTGTTCTTCCAAACATGTTAGCAATTCTGCTTTGTATGTCACATGCTGAAACTTTTACATTAAGTGGGATGAAGTGAATATTATCACAGCATATGATTATAGTTTTATCTGTCTTTATGTATTTCAATATGAAAAGATTGTTTTCCTAGTAAAAGTATGTATAAGAGTACAGTATATTTTCAGAAAGTTGAACAGGGTATGGTTCATGAGGTTAATACTGTTCAGTTTACCTTTATTCTGCTATGAAGGTGACTAAAAGACAGCACTATTGTGTCAGATAATTAGAGTCAAATTTAACCGCTAAGATTATTATGTTAGTCTGCATTAATACTATTCTTCATTTGGACCATTAAACAGCCTTCTGTTAAAACTAATTACATCCCAGCTGAAGAAAAGACACTGAATATAAAAGTCCTGAGGTTAATCATATCAAATGTGTATTTCTAGTCTTTAAACCTCAAAATAAGATTTCTACTATACACAGTAAGAAAAATAAGGAACAGCCATTAAAATTGATAAACAGAAAAGTCTCTTTTCTTTCACTACCTTTATTTAAGAACAATAAAATGTAAGTATCTGATGTAAATTGAATTAATGTGTTTGCTGCCCAGCCCTAAGGGAGGGTTACACTTGCCCACTTCGCTGACATTAGGCTTGGCCAATGAAGTGTGAACAGAAGTGACATGAGATACTTACAAGCAGAAGTTTTGAGAGTCAGTGAATGATTCACCATGGTCTGTTTCCTACTGCCACAAGACTAGCAATGTTCCAGATAGAGGCTGCTCTGTCAGCCTGGCTTCCTGGATAAGGGTAACACAGAGCAGATCCTCAACTAATTCTGAAAAAATGAGTCACATAGGCAAGAAATACCAAGTTTGGGGGGGTCATTTATTACCACAGCTTATACTGACTCTTACAGAAATCACATTCTCCACACTCTACTCATTTCCCCAAACCAGCAGCTGTTAGTGAACAGAAATAGAAGTAATCACCAGAAAATACAACTCCCTTCATATTGCCTCCCAGTGGTGGCAAACTGGTTTCATCGCCCCCAACTACTTTAATGGACTTAATAATGGCAGCCTGGGTAAACTTTGTAGAGGACTCTGAAGCCATTCCTTGCTCAGCAGAAAAGAGTGCCATGTTTATCAGTATGTATTTAAGTAGAGGAAGGGGTAATGAGCTGCCCTCCCCAGCCTAAGATACACAACCTATTCTCACTATCATTTCTAGGTTGTTTTTTTTTTCCTTCTCTTTTTGTGCAGGCATTATTTTTTCAATGCACCCAGAAATAAAATAAATTTTAAAAAGCTAATTTGCTAAAATACTTAGGACAACAAATAATCTTATTTTATTACTGATGGAAGGGGAAAAAAAGGTTTCTGTCAGAGTTGATGACAGAATTTCTCCTCTGGCAGAGAACTGTCTTTGTTAGAAACATCTTAAAATGGATTTTTTGGTTATTAGGATGGCCCTCTGGACCATACCTATATGGTTTGCAGAGAGAGGAAAATAGTTAAACTGTTTTACATCAGAAACGCACATTTTTGGAGTTATTGTTGAAGCAAAGAGAAGTCCAAGAAGAGGGTCAGATGAGCAACATGGCAGGAGGCCAAGGAAAAGAGAGGACCACAGGAATTTCCCCAAAGTACACAATGGCTTAGGGACTTTAAAAAACTAAGGAGGTTAAGTATTCATTTGCAAGTGTTTTGCCCTTATATTCTCTAAGGTAATACTGCTAACCCTAATATACATAATATGCACACGTGCACACATGCACACATACTCCTCTGTTATGGGTTGAATTATATCCTCCCAAAATGTAAATGTTGGAGTCCTAACACCCCCACACCCTGTACCTCAGAATGCGACCTTGATGTAATTAAGATGAGGTCGTACTGGAGAAGAGTGGGCCCCTGATCCAGTAGGACTAGTGTCTTTATAGAAAGAGAAAATCCAAATACAGGGAAAACACCACGTGAAGACTGGAGTTACACTGCTACAACCTAAGGAAGCATCGGAAACTAGGAGAGAGGCCCGCAGTTATCCTTCCCTAGTATCTTCTGAGCCGACACATAATCCCACTGCCATCTGGATCTCACAGTTTTAGCTTTTAGAACTGTGGGACAATAAATTTTTGTTGTTTAAACCACTCAGTTTATATTATTGTGTAACAACAGCCCTAGGAAACACACACACACACGCATAGGCAGGCATGCACTCCATTGCCCAAATCTTTGGTAAAGTCTGCAGTACCCACAGCCAGGAACAGCGGCACTCTGGATGCTGAGGGTTTGCAAGGAGTCCAGTAAGTAGGCAGTATATGCAAAAGGAACAGGGCACACAGAAGGCAGAAAGCAGAGTGGAGACCAAGAAAGCAGAGGAAACAGAGAGAAGGGACAAAAGGAACATAGGCTCCTTCTTTTTGTGCTGCTGGAAATAATTTTCAGAGCTACTGGGAAAGTATCTGAGCTACTTACTGCATAAGGATGAAGATTCGAGACATTTTTTACTAAATCATAAAGGACCAAATGAGCTCAGCAAGCTGGGGAAGTTAGAAACAGCTAGTGGCTGACATCTGGCTCACCCAACTAATGATGTCAAGAGGAAGTCTCTGGTTCACTGGTAGTGAGCCATTGAAGGAAAACGGCTTACTGCGCCAACCCTGAAAAAAAAAAGCAATCCTTGCAACAATCCAGGTTGCTCTGACCTTGGCCTAATGCTCCTGATTCCCTGTGCAGAGCTAATGAGTTTGCTGCTTTGTGGCTTTTAGAGGTCAGGGAAGAGATGGGCTTGGTCTAATGCCTGCTGACTCATAAGACACAGAGGCCCTGGCCTGCCTCTGATGTGATGTGTGTACCTGAATCCGCACTGATTTCTATTTCTTCTCCAGCAAAGAGAGGTTGCTAAGGACAGCCAGTTATGCATCCAGAAACGAGACCCAAAACCCTGTCCTGCCACCAGGGAAGACAGTGGAAAGAAGGAAAGGTCAGGTACATTTCCTCCTAGCCCTCCCCTTTCAGCTCCTCTACAGGCAAGCTGCCGCCAGAGAGTTAGAGCTACTGCTGTTTCCTACCAAGTAGGAGCTACGCCAAGCAGAGGCAGGCTTAATGAAAGGCTGCTTATCCTACGTTGGGCATTAACTGGGGGTAGAAGTGAATCAACACCCTTCTGCTCCTTAAGCAGTGTGCAATCCAGAGTCAGTGTAAACAATGGAATAGAGGACAGGGTCAAATGAAATACAGGCCAAGTGGAGCTAAAGCGACATGTTACAGGTGCTCTGAAGAAAAACTGTCTTAGCTGTGTCCTGGGAGATCAAAAACAGCTCCACACAGAAGGCGACAGCTAAAGTCTAGGAAGAATTTCCAGGGACAGACAATCCAGAAATGATATTCTTGGCTGAGAGAATCATAGGAGCCATGATAATGCTTTTTTAGAGGCTAGAAGTATAGTTTTTTGTTTTTCCCTAAAACAAAAATTCCATGCTCAGGAATTTGCGCTGTATTCTCTACATGGTGGAGAAAGCAATGCAGATTGTGCAAGGTAGTCTATGTTCTAGAAATGTATGTGCAACTTATGGACTCAATCAATAATGAATGCCCTGATTGTATGCCCCTCATTCTTCCAGGCACCATGGTGCCAAAAGGAAGACCACGCTCCTTACTCTCAGAGGCTACAATCAATTAAAGAGATAATGCACAGATCCAGAGTTAGAAAGAGAGCTGGGGAGGAGCACCATGGAAGCAAACTGGCTGCAGGAATCCAGAAAGGTAAAGCTGATCAGATAGTGCTTAATGGAGGGAGTGAGCTGGGACTGAGCCAAGAACAAAGTGTAGGATTGGAATTGCAGAAAGAAGGGAGAAGCACTTTCTGGGATTGAGCAAGAGGAAGGGGGGACCAAACAGCTTATACAAAGGCTGTTAGTGTAGTGGACTTGGGGATATTTGCTTGGGTTTGGAAACCATGAACAGAGGCCTTAGCATCACAGGTTTTACAAACAGTACTGCTGTGACACTACCAAAACCATTCCTTTCCCCAAACCAATGCAGAGATGCAGGCTACATAAAGAACACTTTGTGTTCACTCTTTCCAAGATATCAATACAACCAAACCTAGGAATGCAACCAGAAAACTGAAAACTGCAACCCGATGCTGAAACACTTTTGTTCTTTTGTGAAACAGCACAAATTCATCGGCCTAGAAAGTCCTCAAACCTGGAAGCTGCTGTCCAGGAAATGCTAGGTCAGTGCCCAGGCTCTAGGAGGTACCATGGGAGAAATGATCATACAAAATCATGGCACAAAGTTAAAAAAACCAGCACACACCAGGCAAATCCTGCACATATGCCCAAAACTGAATTCTACCACTTTAGTAGCATTGACCACAAATGATCTCTTATGTAGGAGGCAGTGTGGTCTCTGGGCAAGTCCCAAGGTTGAATTCTGGCAGCACCACTCACTGTATGACCTAAGTGCTTTGAGCTTCAATTTCCTCATCTGTAAAATGATAATAGCACCTGCCTCGTACTTCTGACACAAAGATGAAATGAGATAACATATGCAAAGCACCTCACATGATAATTGGCATTGAGTCAGCCCTGGGTAAACTCTGGTTCCTCTTCTTTTCCTCCCATTGGTCTCACACTATTTATAAAACCAGATCAAGAGTGTCAGCATGATTGGGGAAAACTAACCAAAGGAATATGATGCTAATAAGGCTTGAAGACTCAGACCACATTAAAGGTCTCCGAGGCATGGCCAATGTCCAACTTCTGAAAAGGCTCTGGAATTTGCATCTATTCCAGATGTCACAGCTTGATCAATGCCGTCTCTCCATCACACTCTGCATCAAATGTTAAGACAAGATCTATTATAGAATGCTGGAATAAGGTCAGCATAGCAGGAATAAGGCCCTGCTCCCAGTTCAGGCAGAATGGGAGCCAAGAAGAGGTGACCGAGGGTGTTGAAACAGCTTCCAAAGCTTCCAGAGGTCCAGGAGGAGCAGGGGTAGATCTAGTCAAAGAAACAGTTCTAAGATTCAGAAAAAGTCCCCAACCTAGAGTGCAGCTTGACTGTCAGAAAATCAGAACAAGTTAATAATCTGACTTCACAGGCAGCCAAAAGACTTGGGGTACTTTAACATGTACGTTTAACATGTGGGTGTGATGCAGGCCGGAAGACAAAAGCGCATAAACTATAGCAGGTAAAATATGAATCAAGCTACTTAGCAAGTCAGACTGAGATCTACCCATTGCCAGGTCTCTTGGATTCCTACAAGATACCTTCCTCTGTCCCTTTTCTTCCTTCCAATCCCTTTGCCTTATTTCAGGCTCCTATTATCTCTTGGGCTTCCCCAGTGGTTCAGCAGTAAAGAACCTACCTGCCAATGCAGGTGATGTGGGTTCGATCCCTGGGTCAGGAAGATCCCTTTCAGGACGCTATAGCAATTCACTCCAGTATATTCTTACCTGGAAAATTCCATGGACAGAGGATCCTGGAGGGCTATAGTCCATGGGGTTACAAAGAGCTGGACATGACTGAAGCAACTGAGCACATACCCATTATCTCTTGCTTTTAGGTGGTACAGTGATAAAGAGTTCGCCTACCAACGAGACGACACAAAGAGATGTGGGTTCAGTCCCTGAGTTGGGAAGATCCCCCGGAAAAGGAAATGGCAACCCACTCCAGTATTCTTGCCTGGAAAATTCCATGGACAGAGAAGCCTAGAGGGCTATGCTGCATGGGGTCACAAAGAGTCAGACTCGACTGAGTACACACACACACATCACCTCTTGCCAGCTCAGGGATACCTTAATTTTCTAATTAATTTTCCTCATTGCTCAGCAAATAAAATCTAGATTTCCTAACCTGAAATTCACAGCCCTCCATCATATGATATGACCTCCATCTTCAACACCCTGTTCCCTTTCAAGACCTTTATGCTTCAGCCAAACTAAAAGAGACACACACTCACATCTCTGTATTTTTCCACTTCAGTGTCTTAGCTTTGAGCTGTTGTTTCCCAGCGATTCTCACATACCCTTTGTATTCATTTCCCAGGGCTGCCACAATAAATTATCACAAACTGGGTGGCTTTAAACAAGAGAAATTTATTCTCTCACAATCCCGGAAGCCATGAGTCCAAAATCAAGGTGCTGGCAGGGTTGGTTCTCTCAGGGACAATCTGTTTCATGCTCTCTCCTAGCGTTTGGTGGCTGCCAGAACCCCTGAATTAGGCTGCCAATCTCTGTCTTCATCTCCTCACGGCCTTTTCTCTGTGTGTCAGCGTCTCCAATCTCCCCCTGCCTTTCTCTTAAAAGCACACTTGTCACAGGATTTAGGGCCCACCCAAAATCCAGGAAGATCTCACCTCGAGCTCCTTATCTGGATTACACCTACAATAACTCTTTTTCCAAATAGTCACATTCCCAGTTTGAAGGAAGATGTGTCTTTTGGGGGGGGGGGGCCACAATTCAACCCCCTGTGGGCTAAGTCGCTTCAGTCGTGTCCGACTCCATGACCCTATGGACTGCAGCCCACCAATGTCCTCTGTCCATGGGGATTCTCCAGGCAAGAGTACTAGAGTGGGTTGCCATGCCCTCCTCCAGGGGAGCTTTCCTACCCAGGGATCGAAACAGCATCTCTTATGTCTCCCGCATGGGCAGGCGGGTTCTTTACCACTAGCACCACCTGGGAAGCCCGTTCAACCCTGCTATGTTCTTCAATACTTTGCTTTAACGCTGCTTCCTCTGTGAAGAATGCCCTGATGGCAATACACAGGAAGTAATCCTTCCCTGTTACAAACTACCAGGACACTTAACTAAATCCTCCTTGGTGTTGTTGCATGCTTGTATGCAGGACTCATCGCAGTGTGAGTTACTTCACAAAAAGTAACTTCCAAGTAACTCACACTGCGATGAGTCCTGCAAACAAGCATGCAACAGCACCAAGGAGGATTTAGTTAAGTTGCCGGCAGATTCTTTACTGTCTGAGCCACCAGAGAAGTCCAAGAATACTGGAGTAGGTTGCCATTCTCTTCTCCAGGGGATGTTCCCAACTCAGGGATCGAATCCAGGTCTCCTGCATTACAGGCAGATTCTTTATCATCTTAGCCACCAAGGAAGCCCCTTACTTCCACAGACCTCAGTTTCCTCATCTTTGAAACTGAGATGATAATTACATCTGCTTATAGCACTGTTTTGGTAAAAAGACTTCTTTTTTAGCCACATGGCATGCAGGATCTTAGTTCCTCACCAGGGATGGAACCCATGCCCCTTGCAGTGAAAGCATGGAGTCTTAACCACTGGACCACCAGGGAAGCCCAATTAAAGACACTTTAAGGGGCCTTAAAGCAGAGCCTGAAAACAGTAAAATATCAGTAAGTGTTATTATTATTATTATTATTATCTTTATTGTGGTGGATTTTATCATTTTCCCTAATATTGTAAGTTCCTTAAAGACAGACATCTCTGTATCCTCCATGGCATTTAAGAAGTGTCTTGCACAGAGTAAAGAATATTGGGGGAAAACGACAGATAAGCTGCCTTGAAATAAAACAGTCATCACAGAGACATATTTGGAAATGTTATGAAGGGGTGTGGAGAAGGCAATGGCACCCCACTCCGGTCCTCTTGCCTGGAAAATCCCATGGACGGAGAAGCCTGGTAGGCTACAGTCCATGGGGTCGCTAGGAGTCGGACACGACTGAGCGACTTCACTTTCACTTTTCCCTTTCATGCACTGGAGAAGGAAATGGCAACCCACTCCAGTATTCTTGCCTGGAGAATCCCAGGGACGGCAGAGCCTGGTGGGCTGCCGTCTATGGGGTCGCACAGAGTCGGACACGACTGAAGCGACTTAGCAGCAGCAGCAGCATGAAGGGATGATAGCCCCCTCTCAGCAGTGAAGTGCTCAAGTCTTCCCCAAAGGTGGGGAGTATCTTCTTGGCCACTCCCAGGACATTTCTGCCAACAGCTACTCCCTTTGACTTACAAGAAGCATAACCGGGAGATTTATCACTCAGTGGCCCTTCTGAGTAAGCACAGCATATCCGAGGAGAATTCATTTTCATGAAGACTATCATCTGTGGATTTGTCATCGTGGTAACTATATTTTATCATTCTCATTGTACCGCTTAGCATTGATGTGACTCTGAAACAGAAGGAAAAAGGGGGTGGGAAGGGAATGGCTCCTGGTTTAAGGGAAAAGTGACTCAGCAGCCCTAAGCAGCCTCTTCAGAACTGGGTAGGTGTGCTGACTCACCTCCCAAAGGCTGCTCCCCTCAAGGGCCTCTCAGGAGTGTGGAAACCTTCACTGCGCTGCTAGTTCTTCTCTCTACACACTATACTCTCCCCCATGTGATCCCGTGGGCTATTTCTAAAAGGTCAAGGCTCTTGAGAACATCTAAAAGATGTTCACCATTAGACATGAGGGCTGGCAGTCACTGCCACTTGGCCGCAGATAATATTCCTGGTAACCCTACCATCATTGACTGGGCACTTATTAAGCGCCAGGCACTGTGTTCTACTGATTATTGCTTGTAATCCTCGCCACAAATCTAAGAGAAACCTGTGATTAGCTCCATTTCACAGGGGAGAAACTTCAGGCTTATAGATAGTAAATAACACTTAAGAGTCACAATCCTTGTGCATGATGAAACTAAGATTCCAACTGGATCTAACTGCCAAGTTCAGACTCTTAACTACTAAACACTACTACCTCCTAATATGCATCCACATATTCCTCTCTTCCAAGCAGAGAACGAAAACAATCTTCTTATTGCATTTCCCAGGTTAGAAATACTGAGGCAGATCCTTCACAGATGGGTAAAGAGCTGCAATCTCAGAAGTTTACCTGATTTCGCATAAGAAATATAAACACATTTCAAGTTTCCTGAGAATGCGTATCAGAATTAAAATTTTAAATGTTAATTCTGGAGGAGGGAAAGATAGTGTTGGAGAGTCACTCCCAACTTGCCTCTAATTATAGAGCATGCAAGCACAAGCATGTGCAAAGATTCATATTTTAGCAAGGTGTGTACAAAGCGTAGTTGAATGAGAAGACAGAAGCGGAAACCCTTATACATATTTTCCCAAGCAGATGCCGGAAAGCCCGATCTGCTGTGCCTGGTAGGGCAGGTAGAGCAGACTTCTGGGATCAGGTTTCTCTGGATGTATTCAGTTTGGGGAAATGATAAAGCAACTCAATCCTGCTCAGAATCAGTGCTGATTGATGTGGTTCTGTTTCCATGTAACAACTGCCAAAACTACGCTCATACATAACATTTGCTATCTATAGGCTTTAGAAAGCAATGTATTCTTTATCGTAGAAACTCTCTAATGGTACGTATAGAAAGAAAATAATGAGGATGAATCAAAAAGAGAAGAGAACTTGTGAAATTTTAACTTTTTCATTTTACATGAAATTGAGCCTTGTTTCTGGGAAAATTAAAAACAGCAAGTCTTATTTACATGCAGAACACAGTGCCACCTGAGAAGGAAAGCATGGCATTATCAGGGAGGCACTGTGGAGCAGTTATCATGCAAGATTTGCCATGGACTGAGAGTGGTGAGCCAAGGCTGTGGTTTCTAAGAAGGTTATTTGTGACTGTGCTTCAGAGCCTCCTCGATTAAGTCCTAACTCAGGCTCCTTCCCAGACACTGACTTTTATGCTCCAAATCCACTGAAAAGGGAAAGGATGGGTTATTGCAGGATATTTTTATTTCAAATAATTACTGAAAGGAAGAGAATTCATCAAATTTTGATCTTATACAAGACCTTCAAGCAGTGCTCAAATCCACCTACCTATTCTTGTGTATAAAATCCCTGTCAGGAGAACTGACAGTTCAATGTGGAGATTCATCACAGTGAATGTCCAGGGCTCCCAAAAGAAAGAGGAAGCTGCACCTAGCAAAACTGGCACCAGATTAAGAAACGTTCTCTCCTAACTTGGCCTCAAGAAACCTAATGACTTGGCAAACGCTCATTTCTCAGCTTATTCCTAGGCAGCAAAATTGCCCCTCACTTCTAGCACCTATCAAGGTGGTATGAACGTAGATTACTCTAAAGCACTTTCAGTTGCTTTAGCCACTGAAAAAATTGAATCCCCTTGTATAATTATATAAAAATATATTTGCACTGATTGGTACAGTAACAAATCCTAATTCTTCTTTTTTGGCCATACCCTGCAGTTTGCAGGATCTTAGTTCCCTGACCAGGGACTGAACCTGCACCCTTGCCCCTGGCAGTGAAAGCTTGAAGTCCTAACCACTGGATGGCCGGGAATTCCCTAATTCTAGTTATCAGTATTTTTGGAAGTACCCCCTGGTCTTCTGAGCACAGAGCAATATTTACTTTTTATTTTAACATCTAAGGGTGCAAGGACTCCTTTGTATTCTGTCTCCAAAAGCTGTTTGCTCCCCAAATGAGGAGTTCCTTCCTGGAGAGGAAAGAGTACCCTCTAGGAAACACTTAGAAACAGTGTTTCCTAAAGTTCCATCAACAGTGAAATTCCATCTCCTTTCTGTAGCAAGCAGTGTGATTGTCTTGTAGCAGCTAAGGCCCAGTACCTAGGGCCTACAAGCTTTTCAAGGGCCAATAAAATTGTTTGAGAGCTGAGAAAAGTCCATTGGCTCCAAAGTCTTTCAAATTCAAAATTGAAACTAGTACATTAGATTAAATGTTTACAAAATGTGACATATCCACTAATCACAGCAATTCAGCTATTAAACAGTTACATATAAATTACATTTAATGTGAGATGTGGGTTCTTTTTAATATTTTCTACGATGAGGGACAACCTCTTAAGGTAAGAGTTAAAAGCCTATTTTTCACAGAGTTGACCTCTGTAAAGAGTCTTCATGACCATTGACATGGTCCATCTAAGTCTTGGTATTACTCTCCTTTTTTTCCCCTTAATATATATATTTTATCGAAGTATAGTTGACTTACAATGTTTCAGGTTTGGCATTACTCTCTTAAAGACATTAAAAACAATACTTCGTGCAAAGTACTTGGTGAAAGCTTACACATACTCCCAATCAACTCGTTTCATCTTTACAATAGTAAATTATGAAATAATGAATTAAAATGCTTGGATACAGTGGGTTTTTGTACCCCCCATTTTTTTGGTCAAAGTACCAAATATGACAAATTCTGAACTACAAAACAGACAAAAAATCTTCAGAATCAAAACAGATTAACAAGCGCAGTGCAAATGAAAGCAAACTACTAATCTGAAACGGCGTGTGTAGACCTTGATGCGGGAACAATACATAGCACGTGGCCTCAGAGTTAGATATTCTGAACAGGAGCTGAGTGACCTGGGACCAGTTACTTAACCTCTCTGTGCCTCAGTATCCTCAACTGTAAAATGATAAAAGTGCATTAGGTAAAGAATCACCTGCAGTGCAGGAGATATGGGTTCATTCCCCAGGTCAGGAAGATCCCCTGGAGAAGGGAATGGCTATCCACTCCAGTATCCTTCCCTGGAGAACTCCATGGACAGAGGAGCCTGGCGGGCTATAGTCCATGGAGTCACAGAGTATGACACGACTGAGCGAACACGTTCACTTTACCTCACAGAGTTACTGTGACGTTTAAGTGAGTTCATAGACATGAAATACTTAGAATATAGCTTGGCCCATCATAAGAGGTGAACAAATACCAGCAATCAATTATTATTTAGCAAAGCCGTACCAATCTCTGATTCTCAGAAATAAAACAATTTCAGATTTTGAATAAATTAACTCTTACCATAAGCTGAAAACATCCACAAAAACAGTCATTTATCTTTTATTTTGAAACTCTTTATTTGAAAATAATTTCAAACTCAGAATTATTAACATCTTATTCATTCACCTTATCATTTGCCCAGCAGATCACTGCAAATCTCTGTCCCTGCTTCTTATTCATAACTTATGATGTACGTGTTTTCTATTTCTGAGTAACAAATCACCACAAGTTTGGTGGTTCAAAACCACACCTTTTTATAAGATCACAGCTGTACAGGTCAGAAGTCTGAGCACAGCATGACTGGACTCTCTGCTCAGAGCTTACACGACTGAAATGAAGGTCACGGCTAGGCTGAGTTTCTTTCAGGGCCTCCTTTCTCTATTGCTGGCCAAATTTAGATCCTTGCAGCTGTAGGACTGAGGTCTCCATTTCTTTGCTGATGTCAAGTGTGGGCCACTCTCAGCTTCTCCAAGTCACCCACCCTCTCTGCAACATGACCCCATCCATCTCCAAAGCAGCAGTGGAGATTCTCCCTCATGGCAATTCTTCCTCAAGTTCTGAATCTTTCTCCCAAGAAAGGGCCCAGTTCCTTGTAAGGCCTTGCCTGATGAGTTGATTAGGTCAGGCTCACTCAGGATAATGTGTCTCTCTTTCTTAAAGTTAACTGGTTTGGGACCTTAATTAAACCTGCAAAATCCCTTTACAGCAGGACCTAGATTATTGTTTGAATAACTGGGAGAAGGTGGAAATTTGGGGGACCATCTCAGGATTCCACCTACCACATATGATAAGGTACTTTATAAGCATATATTTTAGCCTGCTAGGGCTGTCACAGCAAAATATCACAGACAGAATTGCTTAAACAACAAAAATCATTTTTTTACTGTTCTGGAGGCTCAAAGTCCCAGATCAAGGAGTCAGAAGGTCTGGTTTCTCCTGAGGCCCTTCTCTTTGGCTTGAAGATGGCCACTTCTTACTGTGTCCTCACACGGTCTGATGTCTCTCTCTTTCTTATAAGGACACAAGTTACACAGATTAGGTTTCTAGCATATGAATTGGGGGGGAGGGGCGAGACACAATTTGGTCCTTATCTGTCTAATAACAAAACTAAGAGCTAGTATTTGAGCTATTTGAGCTGCTAAACAGGTATTAGGCTAAACATTTTTGATAAGCTATCTTATTAAATATAAATCATTAAATTAAATAATGCATTAGTATAACTATTATATAAAATCCCAGCTTTGTCAAAATATATCCTGTATTCTTGATTAGAAATTGTATCTGATTTTTAGACCTGATTCTTAGAGTTCTCTGTCTCTACTATGCTCCATTCTGAGGACAGTTTTTCATTCACTGATCAAATTTTACTGATTATCTATGAGCTTGGTTCAAACACACAAAGATGAGTAATTAACAGTCCTCCTCTCAGAGAGCATAGGCTAGAATGGGGACATGCATGTCTCCATTTTGAAATATCTCATATTAAGAGTATCAATTGTATTTATAGAACTATTCTGCACATGTAAGTTCTTATGAAAACTGAAGCACTAAAAATTAAAACAATACTTTCAGGAAAGAGGAAAATCTTCTGGTCATTTGGTTTTACATTACCTTCCTGAACTGCATCAACCCTAACTGTGGACTTCCCAGGTGCACTAATGGTAAAGAACCAGCCTGCCAATGCAGGAGATATGAGACATGAGTTCAATCCCTGGGTGGGGAAGATCCCCTGGAGAAGGAAATGGCAACCCACTCCAGGATTCTTGCCTGGAGAATCCCATGGACAGAGGAGCCTGGTGGGCTACAATCCATGGGTTGCAAAGAGTCAGACACGACTGCAGAGACTTAGCATAGCACAACCCTAACTGTGCAGCAACACATTATTTTATACGTGGCTTTAGACTGAATCCTCTGAAATTGGAAAAAAGCCAGCTAGGATTTGAAAGTAAGAAGTGCTTATAACATAAAAGTCCAACACCTGACTGGGTAAAGTTCCTAAAATTCCACTCACTTTACTCAAGAAAAAAAAATTCTATTAAAATTTTTTTTCCTCACTGCCCAACCCATTTCATGCTGCTAACATTGAACTCCAAAAATCACTGCAGATGGTGACTGCAGCCATGAAATTAAAAGACACTTGCTCCTTGGAAGAAAAGCTATGACAAACCTAGACAGCGTATTAAAAAGCAGAGACATCACTTTGCTGACAAAGGTCCATATAGTCAAAGCTATGGTTTTTCCAGTAGTCATGTACAGATGTGAGAGTTGGACCATAAAGAAGGCTGAGCGCCAAAGGAGATTTTTTGAGAGTCCCTTGGACTGCAAGAAGATCAAACCAGTCAATCCTAAAGGAAATCAACTCTGAATATTCAATGCAAAGACTGATGCTGAAGCTCCAATAATATGGCCACCTGATGCAAACAACTGACTAATTAGAAAAGACCCTGATGCTGGGAAAGATTGAGGACAGGAGGAGAAGCGGGGGAGACAGAGGATGAGATGCTTGGATAGCAGCACCAACTCAATGGACATGTGTTTGAGTAAACTCTGGGAGATTGTGAAGGATAGGGAAGCCTGGCATGCTGCAGTCCATGGGCTCCCAAAGAGTCGGACACGACTTAATGACTGAACAACAACACTGAGACCTTTTCTCCTGGAGAAGGCAAAGGCAGCATTTGCAGGTGGGAGGAACTCTCCAGATTGGCAGGCCGCGTTGCCGCTCAGCTGTGGGCAGAGTGCAGTAATTGCACTCAGGCGAAAACAGTTTTCCTGTCCCAACCCTCCTTCCCCAGCAAGGTAAGGGACTCATGGGCCGGGTGCTGAGTTCTGCAACCCCCTCCCTGGTTCATCATCCGTTCCCTCCAGCCGTCTGCCGGAGCGTGGACTAGGCGGACAGGGCGAGGCTCCTCGCCCGGCCCCTGGTCCCCTGCTCCGGCCCGGGCCCCGCCTCACCAGGAGCGGCCGCGGGCCAATAAATGCCTTCTGCGTCCCGCACGCCTGGCCAACTGAGCCACAGCTCCATTTGCGCTGGCTCTTCCCCCCATTCCCAACCTCTCAACTCCCAACAGTGAGCCCTCCACCCATGGAGGAGGAGCAGACGTACCTGGAGCTCTACCTGGACCAGTGCTCCACCCAGGTGAGCCTGGAAGCCGCCGCCACTGTTCCAGAGTCAGGGCCCGCGTCCCGCGCACCCAGGAGTCTGCCTTCATTTTATCTCCAGTAAAACTCCTAGCGACCCTAGGAGGTGGACTTCATTATCCCCATCTTTCAGTTGAAAAACTAGAAGGTTCAAGAGATGAATTAACTTACTAAAGGTTGCTGGTCCAGGGTGAATACAAATTGGTGACACCTGTGGCTTCTTTCAGTTTGTTGATTCTTACATTTTGGGGTTTTGCTTTTTAATCTAAGAACTGTAGAAAGCAGAGGAAGGAGTCCTCAAAAAGAAAAACAAGGCACTTTTCCTGTTGGTCCGGTGGTTAAGACTCTGAGTTTCCATCGTAGGGGCCTGGGTTTCCGTCACTGCTAAGGATCATGCATGTGGCAGAGCCAAAAACAGGTGAAAAAGCAAGAGAGCAACTCATGGAGGGGGTGGTGGTGGTTGGGGGCTGCTTAAATAGACCAGTGATTAGCAGTGAAGTAGAAATAGTGAAGTCCCACAGCACTTAATATTGCAAAGGAGAGCCAAGCTGGGAAGATTCCATGAAAGATGAGTTAACGGCTCTGTAAAGACAGTTGAACAAAAAGTTTCTTCAGGGATTAGGCTATACTCTGTATACTCAGGGAATACCCTGTAAGCTTGTTCTCTAAGGGGTGTTCCTATAAGTAAACTCAGACAGGAGGCTGTCAGGGTTCCACTGACACAAAACATCCCCCTTCAATATCTTGTTGCCATTGCCTCAGATTCCTTGTGGAAGTTCAGTTCTTTGGGTGGGAGTTTTGCCTTCTGCTAAAATGCCATAATGGGAAAAAAGAGTGGAGTCACCGATGTTGCAGACATTAGTGCTTTAGTGTAAACTGGCTGATGGAATCTTTCCTGGCTAGAACAGAGGAGGCCACGGAAACAATGGAGAGGAATCTGGGCCGCTGTCCCCACCTCACTTTCCCTAGGGCCCACCTGTGGGGTAGGGGTGGAGGGAGATAGGGGCTAATAACATAATTCAAAATGAAATAACGTCAAATCTTATTTTAAGAGAATAACTGCATTCTTCTAAGTGTTTTTGTCTAACATTTAGTCACCGCTGCCATCTGCTGGTCTTGTGGTAACAGCACCATCAATAGGATCTAAAAGTGAAAGTCCCTCAGTCCTGCTGACTCTTTGCGACCCCGTGGCCTACACAGTCCATGGAATTCTCTAGGCCAGGATACTGGAGTGGGTAGCCTTTCTTTTCTCCAGGGGATCTTCCCAGCCCAAGGATCAAACCCAGGTCTCCCACATTGCAGGCTGATTCTTTACCAGCTGAGCCACAAGGGAAGCCCAAGAATACTGGAGAGGGTAGCCTATCCCTTCTCTGGCGGAAGGGAATTCCTGGTGAAGACCCAGGAATCAACCAGGGTTTCCTGCTTTGCAGGCAGATTCTTTACAACTGAGCTATCAGGGAAGCCCCATAAAATGCTAAGAGGGCCACAGAAGCCACAGGCCGACGAGGATGGGATTCGAACCCACGTACGCAGAGCACAATGGATTAGCAGTCCATCGCCTTAACCACTCGGCCACCTCGTCCCAGTAGGATCTAGCCAGACTTATTATGGGCTTCCCTGGTGGCTCAGATGGTAAAGAATCTGCCTGTAATGCAGGAGACCCATCACTGGTTCCATCACTGGATTGAGAAGATACTCTGGAGGAGGGCATGGCAATCCACTCCAGAATCCTTGCCTGGAGAATCCCATGGACAGAGTCTGGTGGGCTACAGTCTATAGGTTCTCACAGAGTCAGACACGACTAAAGTGACTTAGTACACAGTGCACACAGATATATGTATACTGATCCCCTGGAGTAGGAAATGGCAACCCACTCCAGTACGCTTGCCTGGAAAATTCTATGGACAGAAGAGCCCGGCGGGCTACAATCCATAGGGTTGCAAAGAGTCAGACACGACTGAGCACGCACTTTTAGCCAGACGTATTGGATGAGATAACTTTGTCATGGAGAAGACACAGCACAAGGCATTTGTGACTGTTCAACTGTTAGAAGTAAGATCTTCTGACAGGTGAGGTTATCCTGCCAGCTAGTGGTCAAAATATAGAATCCAGGCGTGCAGCTTGGGTGACATGGGTGGTAATAGGTACCAACAATTTTTTTCCATAAAAAAGGCCATGAATTTTATATTAGCTGTTTCCCTCAGTTGCACACCTCATTCCCTCGGTTGATGATAATGGAAGTTGATCAGCCTTCCCTGGGCTGGAAATACAATACATTGATTTAAACTAGTCTTCCCATTTAAATTTCAATAAGTTTCCCCCTATGCACATAAATGGAATGATTTCTTATCTCTCCTTTGACTAGAAGGAATGAAGATGAGTCCTTTGTGGAGGCTTGATTAGCACTCAAGGCTGTATCCTCAGCTTCCTTCACTTACTGCTCTTCTCTTTAAAATATTTTAAAACTCAAAAAAAAAAAAAAAACTTTAAGTCAACTAAAGTTTATAATCAACTTAGGGAGTACAGAAAAATCTGTACTTTTCAAAGTACAGATTTAGAGCATGATTGCCAACTTACCTGAATTACAGAAGTGGATTTAGAGTAGCAACTTACTACAAATCTAACCGAAGAAAAACGTTTTATGAAATATATGCTTTTTCTGTATTTTAAGATATATTTTCCTGTTTTCATGAAGTGTGTTGTAACCCTAGAGTAGAACTTTAAGGAGACTTTGTGGAAAGAGTAGGGTGTGAATATAAGCTATCTGAAAGGCCTCCTCCCGAACACACTGCTGCCAGCCAAGGTGGCATCCTTTGGGTGTGACATGATGTTCTGTCTGTTGTGTTTTGTCTGTTTCGGGAACGGCCTAGGATGCCCTTACCCCATCCAGATCACCCCTGCTGAGCCCAGCTGTGCCTAAGGATGTGGACATGCTTACTTCATCCAATCCAGAGACTGCATTTAATCCCCAGCTTGAAGAAGTCACAGAAACATCCAGCAGTTTCTCACCTGTGGATCTTAGCTTCTTACCGGATGAGCTTGCCCAAGAAAATAAAGACCAGACTCTCATTAGGAGCAAGCATGAAATTGAAGAAAACTGTAAAACTCAAAGTCGGCAAACTGGGTTGCTGTTACCCAGCCAACTGGACACTGGTCTGGCCTTAAACAGCAGCAGTGGGTCAAGTTCCCATTCACATCTGCACCCTGCTGATGGTAACTCAGCCCAGCCGTCTCCTGAGAAACCACACTCCTTGCCTCTGGCGTCCATAACTCCTATGACACCAATGGCCGCTATTTCAGAATGTTCTGGAATTGTGCCTCAACTACAGTAAGTTGCTATTGTTTTAAATGAGTAAGGCTTCTGAGTATAGATTTTGTATTCTTGAATGGGATCATAATAGTGTAGGGAAGAGGATTTCAGATCTCAGTATCCTTTGTTTTATCAGCTCTTAGTGGGCTTGGTTTTTTACCTGAAAAATGAAGCACTAACTCTTGATCTCCTAAGCGGGAATTGAGGGTTAGTCTACATAGTCCTGAAGGATTGTATTGTTTACACTAAAGCACTTTAGTTGTTGTAAATTGTGGTTGGAGTTGGAATAACACAGAGGATAAAAAAATGTAAAACTGAATTTGATTTGCAAGTTGATTTGATATTGTGCTTTCTAGTTTGAGGCATTTTGAAAAAGATCTAAAAGTTAATTTTAATCAGTCATGAAATTTTAGAAAAAGCTATTTAGTCCTTTAGCATTTTTAGAATATACTAAGGATTGTGTAACTATACATTTCACATTTAGAATAATTCTCCCCCAAGGAAGTCACCTAAACCTATAAAATGAGGAAGTTAATATGTTTTAATTATTTTTTACTTTTTAAATCTGGTATAATGTAAGTTGACTTATTTCTTTAGGAACATAGTTTCCACTGTAAACCTGGCCTGTAAATTGGATCTGAAGAAAATAGCTTTGCATGCAAAAAATGCAGAATATAACCCAAAGGTAAGATTTCTCAGTAGTTTTTTCAATAGTTAGGTTCTATTTAGATGTTCTTTCCTTCATAGGATCATGATATTGACTCATTCCTTTGTTAATATTTTTAAAAAAGAAAAAATGTTTGGTGGAAGACTTTTGGCAATTTGAAAGTTTAATTATCTCATTCTCTGTTTTGAACTTATAAAAATAATCTCATTTTCTGTGTTGAATACTTATTAAGCAGTTCTAATCATTAAGATCTTTCCCTTATTATTCAGAAAAACCTTTCAGTATAACTGTTTTCATCCTGACTGTGGAAATGCTAACTTTCTTACAATGTTCATGTAGACAATTCATGTAAATATTCATGGAAATAATTTTTTCTAATTGTTGTCCCATTTAGCTGACACGTGTATTTTTTCACTTATAGTTTCTCTTATCTGGGAAATCTCAATTGTATAAAGTGCAAAGTTGAAGTGTATGATTCTGGCTTTATTTTTAATAAAATCTATTTTATTAAATTCTATCTTATCTATTAAAATCAAAGTTTAATAAAATCTATTCTTTTTTGTGTCTTTCCAAGGCCAGGCATGCCATTTTCAGTGGTCTGTTTACCTAGGATTTGTTAATTCAATCAACATTTAATGATTAGTTAAATTACTTAGTACAAAGATGAGTAAGGCCTGGTGCCTACTGGGGAAAAGTTCACTGTCTTGGGTAGTGGAGGATTTAAGGAGTTAGATGAGAAAGGCGATATTAGTCAGAACCCAGAGAACCTTGCCAACATCAACTATTTATGGATAAAGTCTTTGTTTTTCCTGTTGTGGTAGTGGTGCTATTGACATCTGAATTTAAATATTACCTGAATACTACCTAGTGCAACGAAGCTTTCCTATTTATCTTTTGTGTTGCTGGCTATGATGAGGACAGAAACCCAGTGATGTGCTAGGATTTTTAAGGATGTAGCTATGACTGACTACACAATTGAGCAATCAACATTTTGAGCCTATTTTATTCTCTACCATCCTCAGCTCTCCTTTCAATTTGGTGCGTAGGATTTGTCCATACTTAGACTTGACAGCTGGAAAAATTCTGGTTTGGCATTTCAGATGTCTTAAGAATTTAACAAAATGAATATCAGGTGAGAGTGCCACCTTTTAGTAAACACCTGGAAAACATTAATAGGCCTTGATGAGTTGTGTGTAGCACTGACTCAGAGTTCTTTTTACTGTCAGCACTTCAAATGCAATAAGACCTGTAAAGCTCTTAGCATAGGGTCTGAAACATAACAGGTACTCAAATTTTAGCTTTACTACTATTATTCTTACCTTTTAGAATCATGTACATTTTAGAATCATGATCATTTTGTTAACCTTAAGGTAGGAGAATAGACCCAGACATTTTTTAGTTTTCCCACTAAATTTCAATTTATTCAACAGTTTTCATGTCCAGCTCACCCTGGCAACTGGAATAGTGCTAAGCCTTCAGTTCAGTTCAGTCGCTCAGTCGTTTCCGACTCTTTGCAACCCCATGGACTGCAGCATGCCAGACTTCCCTGTCCATCACCAACTCCTGGAGCTTATTCAAACTCATGTCCATCGAGTCGGTGTTGCCTTCCAACCATCTCATCCTCTGTCGACCCCTTCTCCTCCTCTCTTCAATCTTTCCCAGCATCAGAGTTTTTTCCAGTGAGTCAGTTCTTTACATCAGGCGACCAAAGTATTGGAGTTTCAGCTTCAGCAGGTGTTAACCCCTAGTGGAGGTTAATTGTTGTTTTGGCTTCTGTCTATAGAGGTTTGCTGCTGTCATAATGAGGATCCGAGACCCCAGGACTACAGCCCTCATATTTACCTCTGGGAAAATGGTCTGCACAGGAGCCAAAAGGTAAGAGGAGCCACCCTCCTCCAAAACCAGACAAATAGTTCAGTATGTAAAACAAGGAAGGATGGCATTAATATTCTGAAACACAGAGTAGAAGCAAAATACTTTGCTGAAAAGTTAAATTCATGAAATGCGAAGTTAGGGGTTAAAAATATTCAGCCTCATAATACTGACATATCCCACTTTACAGTCTCGCATAGTGAAGGGGGCTTCACTAGGCTATTACAACTTGTTTCCAAGGTATATTTAAAAATGAAAAAAAGAAAAGCTATAGTAGTAGTAAGGCCTGTTATAAATCTGGGGATGGAGTTCTTGTGTATTTTCCTCATTGCAGGCAGATACATGGATAGAACTTTTCAAAGGAGGGAAATTAGACATTTCTTGACCATTAGCTTGAGCATTCACTTGGGAGGGATCTCTTAAAATGCCTCTCTTTCCTGGATCTCATGCCGAGGTAGCCCTGTGCTGATGGAGATCTGTTCGCCATAAAACTAGTAGGAGAGCTGCTCTTCCCTCTAGGTGTTAGTAGATGACTAGTAAATTGTCCTCCTGAAAGGGTGTACCAATTTTCTTCAATGAACACGGAGTGTTAATATTCTTCTTTCTATTTGCCAAATTTATTGGGAAAAGTTACATTGTTTTAATTACATTTCTTTTTATTTACTAGTGAGACTAACTTTCCATATGGATATAAACTGTCTACTGTATCTTTTCCCAATATTCTATGGAGATATTTATCTCTTGGTATTTAAGTATTTTCACCATTTTGTACTATAAATATTTCTCCCATATTAATGTTAGTGATATTTTTTGGTTTCTATTATACACAATGTAATTTTGTGTGTGTATGGTTAGTCTATCCAGTCTTTCTCTTTATGGCTTCAGTGTTCAGCTTCACGCTTAGGAAGGCATTCCCCACATGTAAGTACTGACCTCAATATGTTTTTCTTGTTTCTTTCAAGTCTTGCTTTGTGTCGAAGAGAGGAAATTAATGTTTTGATTCATCTAGAGCCTTCTCTGGATGAAGGAAATGTTCTATATCTGTGCTGTCCAGTGTAGGTAGCCTCTCATCACATGTGGCTACTGAGAACTTGAAATACGGCTAATACCATGGAGAAACTGAACTTTTTATTTCATTTTAAAATTAATACAAATTTAAATAGCCACATGTAACTGGTGGCCACCATATTGGGCACAGCAAGTCTCAAATTTCATTTCAATATTTTCAAATGGCCAGTCAGTGTCCCACTACATTTATCAAGGAATCCATTTTATCTATTTCTCCCCCACCTGTTTTTGCATGTTCTTTACCTGTATCCAAGTTAAGTTTCTGGACTTTCTCTTCTGTTGATCTGTATATCCTCTGATCTAGAGATCTCCATTTTGAAGTCATTTTTGGACAACTCTGCAAAGATGTTCATTTCAGCATTGTTTAAAATGGGAGCAGAGGGAACAAATATCTAGGTAGATAGTCTTGAGTCAATCAAAAATAAAATTATTTAGCCACATATAGTATATTGCTGCTGCTGCTGCTGCTAAGTCACTTCAGTCGTGTCCAACTCTGTGTGACTCCATAGATGGCAGCCCACCATCCCTGGGACTCTACAGGCAAGAACACTGGAGTGGGTTGCCATTTCCTTCTCCAATGCGTGAAAGTGAAGCTGCTCAGTCGTGTCCGACTGTTAGCGACCCCATGGACTGCAGCCTACTAGGCTCCTCCATCCATGGGATTTTCCAGGCAAGAGTGCTGGAGTGGGTTGCCATTGCCTTCTCCGATAGTATATTGAGGTTGTTAAGTTTTGGATCAAGAGTTGTGAAAGTTTGGTAGTATAAAGGATATCAGAATTATCTCCAAAAATGTATCCCAGTGCCATTTCCTTAGTTGTAATAACTAGAGTTTGCAGAGTGAGGGATACCTGTGTTTGCACAGAAAAGTGCAGAGGGGCTAAATTTATCAGTGGTAATCACCACTGGTGTTGAAATTTCAAGGTTCTTAACCTAGTTTTGAGTGTTTGTATAAGAACATATATGTAAACTTTAACTGTTAGTTGTTTGGGAATTTCTGTGTGATACAAGAAACTACCGGGCTATGAAAATTCTTGAAATTTGACCTCATAAATATTAGCACTGTAGGAAATGTAATGGGTCAGTTAGGTGAAATATGTTTTTTAAAAATGGGAACCACTTATTTCACTTCTGCTATGGGGACATGGCCCTGCTAGGGACATTTCAGGAGTTGGCAATGGATGAGGAGAATCAACATGAAGCGAGGTGATGTGGAAATAGGACTATGGGGTGAGAGATCTAGAATAGAAAGAAACTCTACCAGTCCCTTTGGTCCAGGCAAGTAAGGTCAATCTGGCTTTTCTTTAATGTGCTTTCTGATTTTCAACTTAAAGATAAGGATAAGCCATAACAGAGGGTAGAATTCGTAGGTTTTACTCACCAGGTGCTGTCCCTGTTTGGCACCCCCTGCTACTCATTGTTTTTATTTTGGTAGTGACCATAGTGACCACTGAAAAGTATCTAGTGAAAAAGCCCCAAAGCTCAGGATTTCACATTCTCTGCCATAGATTTAAGGGCAGAGCTGGACAAATAGTTAGAAGAACATAGCCACACAGTTGGGTGAATTTATTTCTTTCTCATTTTGAGCATGAGTTGAATGACAGTTGTGTAAGAAAGCCTAAGCAAAACTGGACAGATTTTGAGGTATTTTTATGACTCTTTTTACAAGTACATAACTTGCCCTGTAAAGATCCAAGTCCTGACATCCTATCTATACCACTCAGATGGCTCATATCTTCCTTTTCCTCATGTTGACTTTTTTTGTATGCACATGTCCTTATTTTCGCTGCTGTGGTCCTCATCTAAATGGCACACACTTTTAGACCACATGGATGGTTCTAAAACCTTAGTGAGCACCACAGTCACTGGCGGGCTTGTTACAACATACATTGCTGGGCCCCACCCAGAGTGTCTGCACAGCTGAGGCAGGACCTAGGGCTTGGCATTTCTAGCAGGTTCTCAGGTGATCATACTGCTGCTGAGCTGAAGACACCTTTCGAGAACCAGTAGAAGTTGTTAATTTTATCTAATAGCACTTAAAACAAGTAAAAGAAAAAAATTGTATGTAAAAGATGGCTAGGAAGACATAAATCTGTTAACGATTCAGTTCAACAACTGTCCATTGTACCAAACCCTTTTCTAGGTGCTAGGGACAGTAGTAGGGGAGGTGGGTCCTTCTCCTCAAAGTCGGCAGCTTCCTCGTAAACATGGTAAAAATGCTAAAAATAAAATCAGAGAAGTGTCTGAATATAGCCCAACTTGTCAGCAGTCACAGTGATTAAGACATCTTTAATGTCTTGCCCCTCCCCAGCGAAGAGCTGTCTCGACTTGCAGCGAGAAAATACGCTCGTGTGGTGCAGAAGCTGGGCTTTCCTGCCAGATTCCTCGATTTTACAATTCAGAACATGGTTGGAAGCTGTGATGTGAGGTTTCCTATCAGTCTGGAAGGTTTGGTGCTAACCCATCAGCAGTTCAGTAGGTATGATTGTATAACTTCACTTTGAGTTTACCAAAATATTAAAATTCTATTTGGGTTGCTTATATAATATAGCTTTCAGAGAAAGTGTACATTTTTTTTAAGCCACAAAAAGTGAAAGGGTTAAGTTGCTATACCTAAGTCCTCATTGGTTACCGTATGTGTGTGTCTAATCTTCTGAAATAGTGGTTCTCAAAACTAAATTGCATAGCAATCACCTGGACGGCTTATCAACACACATTCCTGCCTGGGCTGCAGTCCCCAGAGATTCCGCTTGACGCTGCATTTCTAACAAGCTCACAGGTGATGCCATTGCAACTGGCCAGAGGCCCACATGTTGAGACTTACTAATGTATAGATTTCTAAAAAAAAAAAGTCACACCTGACTGGGGGCAGTGGCAACGGCAGGAAGAGAAAGGGTATGATACGGACTAGGTAAGTAGGAAGGGCTGACAGTGAGGGGAGAAACGGCTGGAGAGAAGATCTTAAAATAATATAATAATAAAGAATGGCCGTAGCATATTTTATGAAGGCAATCCTATCTCGTTTTTGTCCTATTGAGTTTGTTCGAGGGTTTTCTTTTCCTGTGTGTGGCTGTAGCCCTCACCACAGCTTCTTTCATGGATTCATATTTCTTGGGGAGTATCTCTACCCTGCTTGGCTTCTTCAAACGAAACTTCCCATCTCAACAGCAAATGCTCCTCCTCCAGCTGCTGCTGTGCTTCTCACAGCCTGCGCAGGCCCTCAGAGCGTGGTGATGGAGGGTGACTGACAAACACTAAATCCCACCACCCCTTGGGCCAGGGCACTTGAACTGGCTTAGAATCACAGATGCTCTTAACTTGAACTGAAGTCCTTTCACTCTTCTTTTCCTTCCCTTTGCCGTTGAGCAATCATTCTGTTTAATAATAGAGAGGGATCACAGAGCTGTGTTTTCTTTAATGTTTGTTAACTCTGCATTGAGATATGACCTAAACAGAAGTTAAAAACTGCCTTGTTTTTCCCTAACTTTCAAAAAATTTTTGTTCATTCTGAGATTTAGCTTTTATGACACTCTTTAAGCAATATCTTGCCATTGATTGTATTTTCATGTTTTCCTCTGCCTAAATTTTTGCAGCATATGTTTATTAAGTGCCTATGAGGTACCCTTTGAGTTCACTGAGAAGCACCCCATGCAAGATGTATTGCCTCTTTATGTGTCCTTTTCTTCCTTCAATCTTGGAATGACTCATAGATTCACAGTAAAACCTTCATTTTTAAGAGTCTCTGAACACATACTCTATCTTAACTTCTAGATCCTCAACCTTGGACCTCCTGTCTATCTTTCTCTGAGCCAGTTTTTAATGAACAGGTGAAAGATGTCTGCCCAATTTTGAGGTACATGTCTGTGTTAGTCTTGGCATTCCCCTTTCTGGCCATTTAGGGCTCTGAAATGATGTGTGCTGTTCCTCCCAAATTTCATTTCTTTTTCACCAAGATTGTCTTCTTTGTAGGTCAGATTTAAATCTGCCTCCTTGTCAGTACTTTTACCTCTGAAAAATGAAATTGCAGAAGGGCAAGATGAGAATTCATCTGATGCACTGCTTTTAGTCACTTGGAGTGGGTCCATCACTGTTTTCCCCTCCTTGTAAGCCAGTTTTATGATCTCATTCATCTTTTTAAAAAGTTTGGCCAGATACTCTCACAGATACCTCTTTCTAGACTCATTTTTGCCTCTCCCAAAATGCCCTCCATCCTATCTTATGGATTACAACTCCAGCGTGTGTATTTGTGACATTGGGGCATTAAAATACCTCTTTCTCAGCAGATTTGTGTCTTTAAAATGAAGACTTTCTTTAATTGCCTGTGGCCCTGTGGGGAACCATGGCAACATATCACTTATAATTGTCAAATCAAGTTTGCTTTATGTTAAAACCTCAAGTTCATTTAATTCCCCTGATTCTACAAATATGTATATCAGCATCGATAATATGTGTCTCACTTTTTACTGGCTACCTTCTCCATCAGTCTTTCTATGCTATAATTGTTTTCCGTTTTCCCTGAGCAATTTTTTCCCCTTGCATTCAGTTTTTATTGGGTTGGCCAAAAAGTTTGTTCCATCTCATGGAAAAATCCTAATGAAATTTTTGGCCAACCCAATAAATCAAAGTTTTCTTAAATATTTCTTAAATGAGTAGAATCTAGGTGGCTACTATGTAGTAGATGCTATGGTGATAGTGGCAATCAATGCAGCCATGGGCCCTTGCCATTATGGAACCACTATTTTAAAGGGAAAACAGAGAAACCAACCAAAGACAATAATGAAATGTAACTATGAAGGTGTAACTGTGAAGGTGAACACCTCTTGGCGTGTTTTGGTACCATCAATTAGGATACTTAATGTAACTGGGGAGAGGCTGAAGATAAGGAAAATTTCTTAAGAGAAGTGACATTTAAACTGAGATTTGAATGAGCTGGTTTGGTCCAAGAGATTGGCAGCTATTTGTTGTTTTCAATCTTCATGAAATGTTCTCCATCTGTAACCAAAATCTCTTTTCTTTCTGTCTCAGCCTTCTTTTGAAATGAAGTAGAGAGTAAATAAAATGAAGTAAATCTCTAGTTAGGAGTTCATCATGCTAGTACCTTAAAATCATGGTTCTGAAGCCCAAAACAGTTCACCATAATTTACATACCAAAGACTTTTTTTGTATATATATGTATGTATCTGTTTTTTATTGAGGTACAGTTGATTTACAATATTAGTTGCAGATGTACAATGTAGTGATTCAAATTTTTATAGATTATACATTTAATATTATTATAAAATGTTGGCTATATTCCCTGTACTGTGTAATATATCCATGTAGCTTATTTCCTTTTACATTATAGCAATTTGCACCTCTCAATCCCTTCTTACTTCTTCTCCCTTCTCTCTCTCCCACTGGTAATCAATAGTTCATTCTCTGTATCTGTGATTCTGTTTCTTTTTTGTTACATTCACTAGTTTGTTGTATTTTTTAGAATCTACATATAAATGGCATCATACAGTATTTGTCTTTGACTTATTTCAGTTAGCATAATACCCTCCAAGTCCATATATGTTGTTGCAAATGGAAAAATTTTTATTCTTTTTTGTGGCTGTGTGGTATTTCAGTGTGTATATATATCACATCATCTTTATCCATTCATCTGTTGATGGACACTTACATTGTTGCCATATCTTGCCTATTGTAAATAATGGTGCTGTGAACTTTGGGGTGTATGTATCTTTCTGAATGTTTTTATTTTCTTTGGATATATACCTGGGAGTGGAACTGCTGAATCATATGGTAGTTTTATTTTTAATTTTTTAGAATGTATTTATTTATTTGACTGCATTGGGTCTTAGTTGCAGCACACAGGCTCTTCTCTGCATCACTTGGGATCTTTCATGCAGCCCATGGACTCTAGCTGTACCACTTGGACTCAGTAGTTGCTGCTCACTGGTTTAATTGCTCTGCAGCATATAGGATCTTAGTTCCCTAACTGGAGATCGAACCCTCTTCCCCTGCATTACAAGGCAGATACTTAACCACTGAACCACCAGGAAAGTCCCTAGTTAATTTATGATTTAAGGTAATTATTGATACATATGTTCTTACTGGGGCTTCCCTGGTGGCTCAGATGGTAAAGCATCTGCCTGCAATGCAGGAGACCCAGGTTCGATCCCTGGGTTAGGAAAATCCCCTGGAGAAGGAAATGGCCACCCACTCCAGTACTCTTGCCTGGAAAATCCCATGGTCAAAGGAGCCTGATAGGTTACAGTCCATGGGGTTGCAAAGAGTCAGACACGACTGAAGAAATTCACTTTCACTTTCATGTTCTTACTGCCATTTTGTTAATTGCTTGGGGGTTGTTTCTGTAGGTCTTTTCTGTTCCTTTCTTCCTTTTGTTCTCTTCCCTTCTGATTTGATGACTATCCTTAATGTTATGTTTGGATTTCTTTTTCTCTTTCTTCTTAATTTTATTTTTAGCTGTGCTGGGTCTTCATTACTATGTGCAGGCTTTATGTAAGTTGTGGCAATCTAGAAGCTATTCTCTAGTTGTGGAGTGCATGCTTCTCATTGTGGTGGTTCTCTTGTTGCAGAGCAGGGGTTCTAGGGCACGGGTTCAGTAGTTGTGGTACATGGGCTTAGTTGTTCGAGGCATGTGGAAACCTCTCAGACCAGGGATCAAACCTGTGTTCCTTGCATTAGCGGGCAGATTCCCAGCCACTGGACCACCAGGAAAGTCCTTTCTCTTTTTGTGTATGTATTATTAGATTGTTGGTCTGTGGTTACCATAAATGAAGTTTATATATAGCAATCTATGTGTGTGTGTGTGTGTATACACACATAATTAAGTTGTTGATCTCTTAAGTTCAAAGGCATTTTAAGAACCCTGAATATTTACTCCCCCCCATGATTACTGTTTTTGATATCATTCTTTTTCTTTTTTGAATTCCCTAATTGCTTATTGTAGATATAGATGATTTTACTACTTTTGTCTTTTAACTTTCCTGCTAGCTTTGTTATTTACTACCTTTACTGTGCATTATTGGCCTTTACCTGAGCTTTTTCCTTCTCTAACTTTCACATTTCTAGTGTGGCTTTTTCTTTTTCACTTAGAGGGGTCCCTTTAACATTTTTTTTTTTAACGTTGGTTTGGTGGTGCTGACTTCTCAGCTTTTGCTCGTCTGTAAAAGTTTTGCTCTGTCCATCAAATCTGGATGACATCCTTGCTTGGTAGTGTATTTGTTGTAGGTTTTTCCCTTTCATCATTTTAAATACATTGTGCAAATCCCTTCTGGCCTTCAGGGTTTCTGCTGAAAAGTCAGCTGTGATAGCCTTACAACAGTTCCCTTGTATGTTGGGAACTTGTTGATTTTCCCTTGCTGCCTTTGATATTCTGTCTTTATCTTTAATTTTTTCCATCTTAATTACAATGTGTCTTGGTGTGGTCCTCTTTGGGTGGATGCTGTTTGGAACTCTCTGCTTCCTGGACCTGGATGTGTGTTTCCTTTCCCAGGTTAGGGACATTTCCCTTTTAGTGTCTTCAGATTTGGTTGGAAAATCAAATGAAAACATTTCTTCTCTGTCCTTAGTCTTCACTGTCTTGGCTCGAACTTCATAGTTCCCATAGAAGTTTTTCAGGGCTCTAGCTAGTATCATTGTCTCCCCAGTGTCCAGAAGTGGTTTGTGGGCAGAAGTCCTGACAGGCTTTCTGCAGGAAAATAGAGTGATGTCCCAGGAAGACGTGTCTACACATAACGACCTCCATATACTTCAGATGGGTACCCTCACCACCGTGATGCATCTTTCTGGTGCCAATAAGAGGTCATAGCCATTGCAGAATGGAATGGAGTTTTTCTGTGTGATCTGGATCCACTGTTCAAGAGCAAAAACTCTTTTTCTTTTATTTTTTTGCTGCACCACACGGCTTGAGGGATCTTAGTTCCCCAACCAGGAATTGAACCTGTGCCCTCAGTAGTGAAAGTGCAGAGTGCAGAGACCACTAGGGAATTCCCCATGTGTATTATAGTGTTCAGTTTCCTAGATTTATTTCTTTCTCTTCTATCCCCATTAGCCATTGTTTTGAGAATAGTTTTATTTCATCAACATCCTCTTAACTACTGACATCTTTTTTGTAGGCTCCTCAAGCCTTTCTAGGAAGGAGTGAGTTACTATGTATAGGAGCAAATTCTGAATTTGTAAAACTTGGTATGATTTAGTATACAGTATCTGTCCAAATACAAAGTATTCTAGTAATGTTTTCAGGTTCTATCTGCTAAAAATGTTAACTTTAGCAGTTTATAAATATACCCACAATGTGCTCATTATTGTGGGACTTGGAAATTTTTGAAAATGTGTTTATGTATTGATATACTTTTTTTGAAAGGTAGAGAACATTTAACTAAGAAGATCATAATACATTAAATCTGATGCTCTAAATTTCCTTAATTTCTAAAAGCTTAGGATGTCTGCACTTGGAAAAATATTATGACTAAAAATGAATTCTGTCACTGACTGCCACAGAAATTACCTAGGACACTCAAGACTACTTTTGTCAAGATGGCCAAAAGGTTTTTGGTAAAATGGCTTTTGAAAACTGTTTTGTGTACTGGGTCTCAAATAAAGTAGTTGAATAGTGCTATTTTTTAACTTCTTTCTTTTATATCTTAACAGTTATGAACCTGAACTGTTTCCCGGCCTTATTTATAGAATGGTGAAACCACGAATTGTGTTGCTTATCTTTGTATCTGGAAAAGTTGTGTTGACAGGTAAGTTCTAAGATTCTGACTTTCATAAAATTCAACAGCTTTGAGTATGCTTTGCTTATGCTTTGTTTTACCTTTTAAATAGCTTTGTTTGTTATCATACAGCAATTCTTGGTATTATAGAATACCTGGAAAAAAATGAACAGCAAAATGAAAGATATCATCATACATTGGTCCCTATAGTTAAACTTTAGGGACCAATATAACTTTTTCCATGTTTTTATGTCATTTTGATATGTATACATATATATTCATTTATGTGTCTGCTCAGTTGCTCAGTTGTGTCCAACTCTTTGTGACCCTATGGACTGTAGCCCACTAGGCTTCTCTGTCCATGGAATTTTCCAGGCAAGACTACTGAAGTTTATAGCTATTTCCTACTCCAGAGATACTCATCTTTATATCCTATCTTTTTAATAACGATTATAACATATGTAGCTTAACTCATTGTTACAAATTCTTAATGAAGGCTTTCAATGTCTGAACAATGTTCCGACAAAGGGGTCAACAAATCTTTTTCTGCAAAGAGCTAAATACTAAATGTTTTAGGTTTGGTGGGCAGTAGAGTTTCTGTCACAACTGGGCCTTGTTTTATTGTGAAAGTAGCTGTGAACACCACATAAAGAAAAAGGCTCTGAAGTGTGAATTTAATGTAATTCATTTAATTTACACGTATCAAGTAATTTTCTTCTTTTCTCCCCCAACCATTTCAGTATAAAAAATCACTCTTAGCTTGCAGGTTATACAGAATCAGGTAGCAGACTAGGTTTGACCAGCAGACCTAAGTTTCCCAACCTCTGTTCTAACACGCTACTGCATCAAACTGATTCTCCCATTGTCAGGTTATGCTTTTTCTTTGTTTGCTGCTTATTAATGGGACAAAAGTTTGGCTATTTTTATGTGTAGAGAATCATTTTATTAGTGTCAATGCTCAGAAGGGGAATATTTGTCTAAAGACAGACCATTTTAAAGCTTCTTAGTACAAATTATTTTACGAAATTGTTTTGCAAAGGGTTATACAATGCAGTTTTTCTATAGCATACATTGCTGCCAGCAATGTATCTGAATATCTTTTACAAACTCTCAGCAACATTCAAAACAATAATTTACAAAAGAAAACTCTGTGTAAGTGAAAGGGATCTCACTGGTAATTAGAAATAGAAACTGATCGCTTTTCAGCATAGTAAATAGCACTTAAACTTTTTAAAATAGCGTGTATGTATTACTTACATACTTTACATACTACACATTACTTCCTGCTTTTTGTCTACTTTTTATTAGTTTTCCCCCTCTAAGGGTTTGTGTGAGTTCACCATAGTATTAAAAATAATTACTCTTCATTTTATTTGTGATTTTTTTTCCAGTTTGACTTATTTTTATGTAAAGGTTTTTTAAATTCTTGAGGTAAATGGTTGAGGCTCTTTTCCACACCATTCTACTGAAGTTTGATGGTTTTGCCTTATTTTGTCTGACTTTTTACACATTTTACTCTCTGGGACCAGGATGAATACCCGGTTTATATGGCATGAGCCAAATTGACTATACTCCCATCCCTAAATAGCTAGCCAGCCAACCAAAAACTACATATGCTTCTCATTATTAATTTGTGATGACTTCTTTTTGGCCTTTATTTTAAAACATGGGTCCGGTCTCCAGTTCCACCTTTGCTCCTGAATTATACTATGATAATCCTACTGTATTTATACTGTATTGTGGTTATGAATGCGCATTAATCCTAGTGAGCTCTATATCTCATAGGCCAGTTTCCTGTCGTTGCCTCTCTTTGTATTAGCTCCCCTCAAATATTTATTCTTCCAAGTAAACTTTAAAATTTAATAATATCTTGCCCCATCTAAAACCAATTGAGATTTCTGCATTAGCGGAATTAATTTGAGAAACACCGATAAAGTTATCACTCAGCATCCAAAAACATGGAGTGTCTGTTATTAAATCTTTAGAATGCCCGGTGAGTGTTACAGTTTTTTTTTCAGAAATAATGTTTCTTCAAAATGGGGAAAGCTTGTTTAGAATTCAAGAACCTTTTGAATATAACAATGCAACAACTACTCAGATGCAACCAGTTCAGTGTCTGGAATAATTAAGACCTTCTAGTAATTGACAGTTTCCCTCTATACGTCCTGAAGAAAGGGGAAAAAGCCTACCAAGTACATCGAATAGTGTAGATACTGCAGGCAAATACATGCCCTCCTCCAGGGAAAAAAAACTTTTTAAGACCTTTGGATGGATGCTTTCATCTATGTGTTATGTATCATTATGAATCTGTCTTATTAACAAGTACAAATTGCCAAGTACAGGCTAAGTTCCTATTATAGGTATACAAGAACAAATTTCTTTAAATATACATAACTCAGACCAACTTTCTTAGTTATCCCAAATAAAAAGGAAAAAAATATACTTTCATGTGCACATTTGCTAGAAGCTTCAAATTACAAAAGTAAAGGAATGTCAATACAGGGTGCTGAAGACCATACAATATCCTTCCCTTAAAATCTGTCCGTGTGTTCAGCAGGTACAGCTAATTGCAAAATTGCCTTACTCCTTTGAGGTGCCAAAGCTGCAGTCAGCATGTCCAAAGCTACAACTGAATGAAGGAATAGTTAAATGAGCTGAGAACAAAGAGGACCTACTTTCCTACTTTGTCCTTGGTCATGGTCCCAGGGAGCAAACAGCAAAGGGACCTTAACACAACTTTTTCAGGTCTGTGCTGCTTTTCTATGGCTAATATGACATTTAGGACCCATGCTTTTTCTCAGACCATGGTAAAATGAATAGTCTAGCTAGGATCTGCTGGAACAATATACAGTGACAGCATATATGTCAATTTTCACTTCCAAGATGAGATATAATAAAGACATGTTAGGTACTCATATACCAGGCATTATGGTAAGTTAGGGCTTTTATGTGGGTTCTAGTTAACTCTGTGGGCTTCCCTGGAGGCTCAGTGGTAAAGAATCCGCCTGCAATGCAGGGGATGCAGGTTCAATCCCAGGGTTGGGAAGATACCCAGGAGAAGGAAATGGCAACCCACTCCAGTATTCTTGCCTGGGAAATCCCATGGACAGAGGTGCCTGGCAGGCTACAGTCCATGCGGCTGCAAAAGAGTCAGACGTGATTTAGTGACCAAACAACAACAGTTAATTCTGTGAGGTTGTGCTTAATATCTCAGTCTCCTCACCTGTAAAATGAGGACAATGGAGAGCTTAAGTAACATAACAATGTCAAACAGCTGTTCATGCTCCACATGCCTGGCTTCAGAACCCACCATCTTCATGTACACACACTATCCCCCAGCTCTTTAATGTCTATGAAAATACCTGTGTGGTCTTTTGGACACCTTCCTCCTAATACTCCTTGTCACCTAAGGAATGGCAAATACTCTTAGTGGTGAGAGGCAGCAGGTGTGGTGGCTAAGAGGCTAAGCTCTGGAAGCCAGTCACCTAGTTTTAATCCAAGTTTTACCATCTATTGGCTACGATGACCTTGGGTGAGTTTGTGTTCCACCTTGATTTGTACATATGTAAAAGGCAGGTGCCCACAGAAACTACCTGCTAAGTGTTACGAGGCTTAAAAACAAGACCTGACATATGGTAAACACGGTATAAATGTTAGCTGTTATTACCTCTGTGAAAGCCCACTCTTCTAGTGTTTTCCCTAGCACTGAAAAAGATGAATTGTTGCTCTCATGCCTTGCCCAGATGATAGGAATATAAAGTTTAAAGAGGCTTTAGTAAAATGCTTTTTATACTTATTTCCTTCTAGCATAAAGGATGCAGAAGCTGGGTCTTTGTTACTGAGGGTCACTGTCAATCAGATGGATATCAGTGGTTCTTGGAAATGAGTGGGTCAGAGGACACCATAAAAAAATTAATAGTGAGTGAGCCAGACAGAGAACAGGATATCCCTGTCTATCATTGCTGGTAATTTACCACTAAGAGCGACTCAGTATATACTGAAAAATGTATACCTTGAGAGGTTAACGTCTGTTTATTTTTTCCCCAATTTGTAAGACTTTCATTTATGTGTATACACATACGGTTTCCCTTGGGAAAATAAGATGTGTACTTGTGACTTGGCATAAGAATAGAGTTAGAAAATCCAGGTAGTCCTGGGAAGAGATATTGGGGCTGGCTAAGAGGTAGGGAGGGCTTCCCAGGTGGTGCTAGTGGTAAAGAACCCACCTGCCAATGCAGGAAACATAAGAGATGTTGGTTCCATCCCTGGGTGGGGAAGATTCCCCTGGTGGAGGACATAACAACCCACTCCAGTATTCTTGCTTGGAAATTTCTTGGACAGAGGATACTGGTGGGCTACAATTCACAGGGTCACAAAGAGTCGGACATGACTGAAGCAAATTAGCACGCATGCATGCATGCAAGGGGTATGGATAAGCTTGCAAACTCTATCGTTAGATGATATTTAATAAACTTTGGATGGCTACGAGGTACATATACTGTTTTAGGTGCTCAGGATGCGAAAGCAAATACAACACACTCCTTATCTGGCAAAAATCCAGCCCTGGTGAAGGAGACAGACAAATTACATGATACTGGTTCTCACAGAACCAAATGATAAGCCATGAGTGCGTGAACCAGCCATCCCAGCATCCCTAATCCTGAAGTACGTTCTTTTAGGACAGTAAAAATAGCTGAGCTCTTGTTAAATGTTACTGTTTGAAAAGGACTTTTTGCAAAAACTTGTTCATGCAATCCTTATAGTCACCCTATGAGAAGACCATTTTCCTGGTTTATAGGTGAGGAAATAGAAGATCAGAAGTTAAACCATCTGCCTGTGATTTCAAACTTAGTGGGAGCGCTTGCATTTGAGCCCATGTGGTTTGATCTCAAGCCAGTAGACAGTGGTTTCTTCAGTGCACTAGCCACAGAATTTCTACATCATTTACCACAGTTAGCAAAGGTGTTTATCCCCCAGATTGGTGTCATCATAACTTGAAGGAAAGATCTGGCGAAAGTGAAAGTTGCTCAGTCGTGTCTGACTCTTTCCGACCCCATGGACAGTAGCCTGCCAGGCTCCCCTGTCCATGGAATTCTCTAGGCAAGAATACTGGAGTGGGTAGCTGTTCCCTTCTCTAGAGGATCTTCCCAACCCAGGGATCAAACCCAGGTATCCCACATTGCAGGTGAATTCTTTACTGTCTGAGCCACCAGGGAAATCCAAGAATACTGGAGTGGGTAGCCGTTCCTTCTCCAGGGGATCTTCCCGACCCAGGAATAAAAGCAGGGTCTCCTTCATTGCAGGAGATGGAAGTAAAGTCTGATGCTGTAAAAAACAATATTGCATAGGAACCTGGAATGTTAGGTCCATGAATCAAGGTAAATTGGAAGTGGTCAAACAGGAGATGGCAAGAGCGAACATCGACATTTTAGGGATAAGCGAACTAAAATGGACTAGAATGGGTGAATTTAACTCAGAAGACCATTATATGTACTACTGTGGGCAAGAATCCCTTAGAAGAAATGAAGTAGCCCTCATAGTCAGCAAATGAGTCCAAAATGCAGTTCCTGGGTGCTAGCTCAAAAATGACAGAATGAACTCTGTTCGATTCCAAGGCAAACCATTCAATATCACAGTAATCCAAGTCTATGCCCCAAACAGTAATGCTGAAGAAGCTGAAGTTGAATGGTTCTGTGAAGACCTACAAGACCTTCTAAAACTAACACCCAAAAGAGATGTCCTTTTCATTATAGGCGACTTGAATGCAAAAGTAGGAAGTCGAGATACCTGCAGTAACGGGCAAGTTTGGCCTTGGAGTACAAAATGAAGCAGGGCAAAGGCTAACAGAGTTTTGCCAAGAGAACGCACTGGTCATAGCAAACACCATCTTCCAACAACACAAGAGAAGACTCTACACATGGACATCACCAAATAGCCAACACCAAAATTAGATTGATTATATTCTTTGCAGCCAAAGATGGAGAAGCTCTACACAGTCAGCAAAAATAAGACCGGGAGCTGACTATGGCTCAGGTCATGAACTCCTTATTGCCAAATTCAGACTTAAATTGAAGAAAGTAGGGAAAACTACTAGACCATTCAGGTATGACCTAAACGAAATCCCTTATGATTATACAGTGGAAGTGACAAATAGATTGAAGGGATTATATCTGATAGAGTGCCTGAAGAACTATGGATGGAGGTTTGTGACATTGTACAGGAGGCAGTGATCAAGACCATCCCCAAGAAAAAGAAATGCAAAAAGGAAAAATGGTTGTCTGAGGAGGCCTTACAAATTGCTGAATAAAGAAGAGAAGCAAAAGGCAAGGAAAAAAGGAAAGATATACCCATTTGAATTCAGAGTTCCAAAGAATAGCAAGGAGAGATAAGAAAGCCTTCCTCAGTGATCAGTGCAAAGCAATAGAGGAAAACAATAGAATGGGAAAGACTAGAGATCTCTTCAAGAAAATTAGAGATACCAAGGGAACATTTCATGCAAAGGTGAGCACAATAAAGGACAGAAATAGTATGGACCTAACAGAAGTGGAAGATATTAAGAAGAGGGGGCAAAAATACACAGAAGAACTATACTAAAAAGAGCTTCATGACCCAGATAACCACAATGGTGGGATTAGCCACCTAGGGCCAGACATTCTGGAATGTGAAGTCCAGTGGGCCTTACGAAGCATCACTATAAACAAAGTTAATGGAAGTGATGGAATTCCAGTTGAGCTATTTCAAACCCTAAAAGATGCTATGAAAGTGCAGCACTCAATATGTCAGCAAATTTGGAAAACTCAGCATTGGGAAAACAGGACTGGAAAAGGTCAGTTTTCATTCTAGTACCAAAGAAAAGCAATGCCAAAGAATGCTCAAACTACCACACAATTACACTCATCTCGCACACTAGCAAAGTAATGCTCAAAATTCTCTAAGCCAAGCTTCAACAGTATGTGAACCATGAACTTCCAGATGTTCAAGCTGGATTTAGAAAAGGCAGAGGAATGAGAGATCACATTGCCAACATCCGTTGGAACATCAAGAAAGCAAGAGAGTTCCAGAAAAACATCTACCTCTGCTTTATTGACTATGTCAAAGCCTTTGACTGTGTTGATCACAACAAACTGTGGAAAATTCTTTAAGAGATGGGAATACCAGACCACCTTGCCTGCCTCCTGAGAAATCTGTATTCAGTTCAAGAAGAAACAGAACTGGACATGGAACAACAGACTGGTTCCAAATTGGGAAAGGAGCACATCAAGGCTGTATATTGTCACCCTGCTTATTTAACTTATATGCAGAGTACACCATGAGAAATGCCAGGCTGGATGAAGCACAAGCTGGAATCAAGATTTCTGAGAGAAATATCAATAACCTCACATACGCAGAAAATGAAGAAGAATTGAAGATGAAAGTTAAAGAGGAGATTGAAAACGTTGGCTTAAAACTCAACATTCAGAAAACTAAGATCATGGCATCTGGTCCTATCACTTCATAGCAAATAGATGGGGAAACAATGGAAACAGTGACAGACTTCATTTTGGGGGCTCCAAAATCACTGCAGATGGTGACTGCGGTCATGAAATTAAGACGCTTGCTCCTTGGAAAGAAAAGCTGTGACCAACCTAGATAGCATATTAAAAAGCAGAGACATTACTTTGCCGACAAAGGTCTGTCTAGTCAAAGCTATGGTTTTTCCAATAGTCATGTATGGATGTGAGAGTTGGACTATAGAGAAAGCTGAGTGCCAAAGAATTGATGCTTTTGAACTGTGGTATTGGAGAAGACTCTTGAGAGTCCCTTGGATATCAAGGAGATCAAACTAGTCCATCATAAAGGAAATCAGTCCTGAATAATCATTGGGAGGACTGATGCTGAAGCTGAAACTCCAATACTTTGGCCACCTGATGTGAAAAACTGACTCATTGTAAAAGATCCTGATGCTGGAAAAGATTGAAGGCAGGAGCAGAAGGGGATGACAGAGGATGAGATGGTTGGAAGGCATCACTGACTCAATGGACATGAGTTTGAGCAAGCTCCAGGAGTCGTGATGGACAGGGAAGCCTGGCATGATGCAGTCGCAAAGAGTCAGACATGACTGAGCGACTGAACTGAACTCCTGCATTGCAGGCGGATTATTTACTAGTTGAGCTACCAGGGAAATTGGTGGTCATCATAACTTGAAGGAAAGATCTGGTAGATTTCGCTTAAAAGAGAAGGGTCATATAATCGGAGTCTGGTGCTCCAAATTGAGATGTTTGATTATAGATTGATTATTAATAGGACTGTGGGGCCAATTTAGGTTTCCTCAAAATTTTTATGCCAATTTTTCAGTGAGGAAATATTTCAATAAATTGACCAGATTCCATCATTGGGATTTTAGGTATGATTTGTAAGTGTTATGAAAAAACTGAAGTACATGATTACCCAAAATGCTGGACCTGGATATCTGTTACTCAGATATAAAAAGAGACTTAGTTACAAAAAAAAGGAACTGTACTGGGAGGGGGGCATTAGGTGAATGTGTATCTGTGTTTGCTATACCTACTGTACTTCTGTTGTGTGCTGTGTTTAGTCACTCAGTCATGTCCCACTTTCTGTGACCCCATGGACTATAGCCTGCCAGGCTCTTCTGTCCACGGGGATTCTCCAGGCAAGAATACTGGAGTGTGTTGCCATGCTCTCCTCCAGGGGATCTTCCTGCTTCACTGTCTACCAATTAAGGCTGTTCTATTCAAATGTATCCAGAACCTGAAAAAGCCCATCAAACCAGAGGCAGAGAGTCTTTTTATAGTGATGTCTTACTTTCCCCCAAACTAACAGTTTGGCTTCTACAAAACCAGTCTCTTTAGAAACTAAAATTTTAGTCCTATAATTAAAATTTGCTGAGACTTAAGGGACTTTTCCTACCTCAAACGTACTGAGTTTCTATTAACCATTCAGTAATTCACCCTCCCGCCTCCTACCAAACATCTTTGAGGGTGGAGACTCAGCAAGTAAACTCTTTGGCAGTGAATGAGTAACTTTTGCCCTTGCATACTGCCCCCCCCATTTTAAGCTAATAAGTACTTAATTTTTGATTCTTAAAATTTTTTAAATTATTGAGGTGAAATGCAAATAGCACAACTATAACCATTTAAATGAAAAATTGAGGGACAATTAGTTCATTCAAAATGTTGTGTAACCACCAACTCTAGTGCCAAAAGATTTCCACTATTCCAAGATAAAGTCCTCTATCATTAGGCAGTTATTTCCCTTTCCTCCTTCACCCTAACCCCTGGCAACCACCAGTTTCCAGTCTCTGAATTTACTTATGCTGGAGATTTCATATCAATGGAATCATATGATAAGTGACCTTTCATGTCTGGCTTCCTTTAATATAATGTGTTTGAGGTCCATCCTCATTGTAGTATGTATCAGTGCTTTATTCCTTTTTGTGGTAGAATAATACTCCATTGTCAGCAATGAATATGCAGCTACATGCATATTATTTTGGTACTTATTTTCAATTTGGGGAGTATATGCCCCAGATACCCAGGAGTGAAATTGCTGTGTCATGTGGTAATTCTTCTTTGAACAGCTTTGAGGAACTGCTAAACTATTTTCCATAGTAGCTGAACCATTTTATGTTTCCACCAGCAACATATAAGGTTCCAATTTCTCAATCTCTTTGCCAACACTTGCCATTTTCCACTTTTTAAATTATTCTAGCTCATCCTAGATTCTGAATCCTGATTTCTACCTACTTGTCAAATCTCTTGATTCTCCTTTTGCGAATTCCCTCTCATTAATCCTATCCTTAAACCAGATAACTACTTCTCACAAGTTATTTCTGCTGTCGTATTACCTAGCATTTCTCCTAGTTAAGTTTATAGCTCTCAAGAACAAGTCTTTATCAATTAAACTATTTTCCATTTTTCTTCATGCTAACAGTTTTTAGTATTCTTTCCATTAATCTCCTTGCCTCCTGCCCAGTATCAGATAATAGTTCCCAGATGGACTGACAGTTCCACATAAGTACTACCTGTCCTTAACCCTTAACATAACATGCCTGCGTAGCTTTGAAAGCGGAAGGTAGTTAGTAGGGCTGACTGATAACCTCACTCAAGGGTGGGTGCTGTGTCTAATTCATATTTTTATTTCTTTTAACTCCTAGAGCAGTTGTAATTAAAGACTTCTTGAAACTTAACTCTAAGAGTAACAGTGGTAGAGCCTTTCCCTCTAATAATCTCTTCCCAAATTGAAATTTAAAACTTTGGAACTGTTCCAGTTTGTCCCACTCTGTTAGTCAATATTAGGAAATGAGGATTTTAACTAAAGCTGAGTAGATCAAAGGAAGTCCCTTTTGCTGGTAGCTAACTGCCAGCAGCTGCTGATGAAGGTCACGTTCTAGGTCACTTTCACGGCACATTCCATATTTCATACTGTGCCCTAAGGAGGCTAAAGACATACGGATGTACCCACATTACAGAAATACTAGAAAACTCTGCTCTAGGGTATGTTTTTGTGGCAATGTGACTGTAGTCACCAAATTCTTTTGTCTTTACCAGGAATAAAGTACTTCTCAGGTACACCTAAAGTAGTAAAAGCAATTGGAAGTGACAATGAAATTTTAGTCTTAAGAAAATTTTAGCATTGCTTTTATATTGAAGATTATGTAAACTTGGATTTCTTTATAGGTGCCAAAAAACGTTCTGACATCTATGAAGCATTTGAAAACATCTATCCTATTCTAAAGAGTTTTAAGAAAGCCTGAATATATCATTCAACATCTCACAGTATATTGGTTCGAATATACGCATAAGCCCAGCAACAGAACAGATGTTCCATGCACATTTTGACTTTAATTATTAAAGTGTGATTCTGTATGAGTAACCATGCCTAAGAAATGAAGACACTTTTTTTTGAAATGACTAGTGTATGTTATTTTTAAAATGGAAAAAGTAATCTGATTTCAGAATTTGAAGAGTTAAGGCCTTGCTAGGATGATATTCTAACATCATTAAAATTTAATGCTTTGTTCTTGTTAAAGGTATAGTACATGAACATGTGTTCTCTAAAAATATATAACAATATATAGAAATTTAAAATATCTGTATAAAACAGGATAGAAATTGTCTACCGTCTTTTTCTTTTTGCCTTTTTAAGTGTTGAGTAGATGATCCTGGCCAGTAGGTACAGGCCTGTGACGGATCCTGTCAGAATACAAATGAAACATTAAAGTCTGAAAACTTGAAGAAAAATTAAATAGTTACATATCCTTTTGTTTGAAATGGTCAAAGAAAAGTATTTCTCTCCCTAAAAATAAATCTTAAACTTTCAGGAACCATTCAGGTTTAGTATAAAGCCTATTTTGAAAACAGTTTGGGGATTTTGTGCTTTTTTTGTACCTTCATAACCCTGTGTAATTGTATTAAAATAGATCAAATAAGACTTAAGAGGCTGGAGCAAAGAGCTCAGCTTCAAAACCGAATTAGCTTGTGGGAATCATGCGCATTTGATGGAGAAGTGGAGATTAACAGGGAAGGGGATGGGCTAATAGGAGTCTTGGACCTTGTTCCCATGTGGGCGGGGATTGTCTTTCACTAAAATGAGGACAGGGAGGCCTGGCCTGCAGTCCATGGGGTCGCAAAGAGTCGGACACAACTGGGCGACTGAACAACAACAACAAAATGAGGAAACGTTTGTGGGGAGGGAGAGTTCAGTTTTGTTTCTGAATTGCTTCAGACCAATTCTGTACAGTGAATTGGTTACCGTACATTACTTTAAGCCTAGTGTAGGCAGTTATGAATTTGGGGTTATGGAACTTGGGAGAGAAGCCCTAGCTGAAGAGAGAAATTAAGGCAGTCATTAATTTATAGCCTGCCAGAATAATCCTTTTGAGTCACTGGTCTGGATCATTTGACCTATGAGCCCAATTTTTTTTCTTCTGTAGTTTACAGGCATATTCAGACATCAATTACTCTGATATAATCCTCCGACCCACCCTATTTTTCCTCACAGAAAGAAATTTGGAGTGATCAAGCCATGTTTAAATACTACCTACTTGAAATTCGTAGAGTATGGCCCAGAATAGAAGCGGAATGCTGGACATTAAAATTTATTTTTCATAAAGATACAACTGTGATTTACACGTTCAGTACAGTTGTTTCCACTGGTTAGTTATTATTGGCAAAGTACTATCAGATTACTATTAAACGGATTGATTTGTTAATCCTCATGACGTTGGGTGGGCACTGAAATTTTCTCCACGTGAACATAGGAGAGGTGAGGAATTTGCCCCGAAATCACATGAGCCAAAATTCCACTTCGCTCCAAGACCCACTTCCTTCATCCAACTCTGCGGTAGTTTTAGCCAAATTTAGTAAGTATCCACAGCGAATGACAGAAATTCCCTTATGCGTTCCCAATCTGTCTCGCCCAAATCCTGAGGGCATTGTATTACTATCTCTTGCACAAGTCTGTGGTGTTAATTTGTAGCCTGGACGTGAAGGAGCCGCTGATGACACTCTGTTGCGCTGCCTCGCCCCCCTTCTATCCTAATTCCTACCCAGCGGCGGAGGAGGGGTAGGCGAGGTCGGGCGAGGTGCTCGCGGGATTCCCGCCGAGCTCCTGGAGCCTCCCTAGGCCCCTCCCAGGTCCCTCCTCCTCACCCAAGATGCACCTGGTTGAAAACAAAATCCCACGTGACTGGCTCTGCTCTCAGGCTATCATGGCGTCTCCCAGTGGGAAGGGAGCCCAGGCGCAGGAGGCTCCTGGCTGCGGGCCCCAGCCGCTCGCCCGGGACCTGGTAGACTCTGTGGACGACGCGGAGGGGCTGTACGTGGCGGTCGAGCGCTGCCCGCTCTGCAACACCACTCGCCGGCGGCTGACCTGCGCCAAGTGCGTCCAGAGCGGCGATTTCGTCTACTTCGACGGCCGCGACCGCGAAAGGTACGGCAGCCGCCGCTGCGCTATTGTCTTCTCTGGGTGTCTCCATCGGCTCGGAGGCTGGAGCCTGGAGCCGAGTCTGGGCCGCGGAGCCCAGCGAAAAGAGGAGGAGGTAGCGAGGGTAACTCCTTTGCGCCGGTGCTTTGCTCCCAGGGGACGGGGACGGGGATGGAAGCCCGAAGAGGAGAGGTCGCAGTTTCCTCCTAACCCACTCGAGAGGAGTCGGACCTTACCGTGCTTCTGGTACTAGGGAAAAGGAATAGGTGATGCCTGTGGAGCGGTCTTTTCCTATTATTGTCATAGAGTTGGATTCTCGGTACTTTGTTACTTTCTCATGCAAAAGCTTGGTTTAATCTTTATTTTCAAAAGAACATTCATTTTCTAGAGAAGAGGCCAGAAGAGAATCAAATAACTAGTTAAGAGGGATTCGGGCCCTGGTAGCTTGTATCACAGATGGATCTTATTATCAGACATACTTACTCTAATATGTGAACTAGTCTAGCTAGTTTCTCCCCTTTGCAAAGATTGTTTTGAATGCTAAGGAGTTTGAGAATGTGTTTCCTCTGTTTTAAAATACAGAGTGGGAGCTGCAAGCCCTTAGTTAAGAGAATTGAATTTGAGAACACGTTTTGGCCTTGTTTTATAATTTAAACAAGAGGCCTACAAGTCCTGGGCTTTCCAGGTGGCTCAGTGGCAGAGAATACACCTGCTAATGCAGGAGCCCCGGGTTCAGTCCCTGGGTGGGGAAGATGCCCTGGAGAAGGAAATGGCAACTGACGCCACTATTGCCTGGGAAATCCATGGACAGAGGAGCCTGGTGGGGTACGGTCCATGGGGTCGCAAAAGAGTCAGACCTGACTTAGCGACTAAAACAACAAGTCCTTGGTTAAATAATTGTAAAATTAGTGTGGTTAGCCTCAAGGTTTCTCAGTCCCAACTTTTGTTTCAATAACTTAGTGACAGTAAGCCAGCTAATTATTTTAGTGCAAAAGTTCAGATATTAATGCCTTAACAACAACCCAATAAGTTATTATCCCTAATTTACTGCTAAGGAAGCTGCACAGTATCTTGCCCTGGGTCACACAAATAATAAGGGTAGGGACCAGAATTAAATTCCAGGCACCCTGAACCCATATGCCATGCACTTAACCACTGGGTTATATAACATCTGTGTTTGGAAGTGTTGTTGAGTTTCTGATAGTCTTCTGATCATGAATGGAGTTGATTACTTTTTCTTTTGAGAAGGTTTGTATGATATAATCTTCTCGTTCATCACCGTTTTCTCATTGATGTAGTTAATGAATTTAGAAACTGCTGATGTAATAGGGAATAGGTTTAAGAATTAAAACAGTTTTATTATAACAACACTAGGTATGAGATGGAAATGTCATTACAGGGTTCAGTTCTGGATCCTCTTCTCTATATTCTTTTTCCTAGATCCGTTCCTATAATTTAAATATCATCTTATAGGCTGAAGACTGCCAGACTTGTTTTTCCAACCTAGGCCTTTGTTAAATTGAGAAAAGAGCTGCCAGCTCTATTTGTATTTAAATTTGTAGTGAGAATCTCCATCTTCACATGGCAAACTGAATTTGTGATTATTCATAATAAATCTACTCTTCTTATGCTCATCCCAACCCAGTAAATCCCAACCCAAAGACCTAATTCTTTGGAACAGACAAAAAAAAGTCTTCCAGTCTTCCTTGACTCCTCTCTTAATGCTACCGTATCTTATCCCATCAACAATCCCATCTGCCATTCAAAACCTACCCTAATCCCAGCCCTTTTACTACCTCTTGGTCTGGTCCATCTGAGGATTATTTCCTCTTGAGTCTCTGCTTCCACCTTTTCTCCTTCAGAGTGTAATTTCCTGTATTGCAGACAGATTAATACCATCCTTCCATTCCTCTGTTCACATCTTCCAGGGGTGTCCTATTTTACCCAAAGTTTAAAAAAAAAAAAAAAAAGCCATGGTCTTTATCCGAAGTTCTTTATTATTTGTTCCCCCTCTTCTCCTGTTGCTTTTCTCTTACCTACTCTGTAAAACATCACGGCCTCCTTGCCAGTACTCAGACATACCGAGAACACTCCTGCCGCAGTCTTCTTCAGACTGCCAGGAACTCCTTTCTCCTAGGCTTCCAGACTACTTTCTTTGAATCCTTAGGCCTCTGTTCCTTCCAGAGAAACTCTTTCTGACCATACAGTTAGAATAGTAACGTTCTTCCCCTCTCAGCCTGCGTTCTTGTTTTCCATAGTACCTATCGCCATCTTATGGTTTACATGTTAATTTGTCTAACTGTCTCTCACTCCCATGTTAGCCCTGTGAGAACAAGACTGTTTTGTGCTCTGCTATATCCTCATAGTAGAAGCTTAATAAAGATTCGTTGAATGACTGAATCAATCTACCCTTCCTTCCCAAACTTATTCTGATCCTGAACCACTTCATTATGATACATCATGACCCGTTTGTTACTTAAGCCAGAAACCTGGAAGTTGTCCTAGCTTTTTCCTTTTTTTTTCTTATTCCACATATCCAAGTCATTGACAGGTATAATTTGATTTGCTTCAGAGTAGATCTTGAATCTGTCTACTTCTGGTCCAGACCGCTATCATTTCTTTCCTGGCCACTAGTTTGGTTTCTTTCTTTTACGCTTACAGCTCCTCCCTAGCCACCCTCTGGCCTTCACACAACAGCCACAGGAAAAGTGTAAATCAGATAATGTCACTGTTTTGCTTAAACCTTTCAGTGTTTTTTCACTTTATAGAAAATAAAATTCAAACTTTTTACTGTGCTTATGAAGCCCTATGTGATCTGGCTACTGCCTACCTTCTAATTTTGGCTGTAAGGTTGAGTTTAAAATGTGATCTTTGGATTCAAGCTGCATTGAATTGAATCCAAGCTCCACCACTTGTTATGTGATTTTGAAGTTTCATAGGTTTCTGGTAGTAATTACATAAGAGCATGCACTGAATTACTTAACATGATGTCTAGCATGTATTAAGCACTCAAAAAGTAAACTCTCACCACATTCTCTCATGTTCACAGCTCAGTAGTTGGGGTTTCTCTCACATCCTCAAACACATGGAACTCTTCCATCCACGGACCTTTTTCCTTACTATTCCCTCTGCCTGTAACACTGGTCCTCCTGATTGGCATTTTGCCTTTCATGTCTCAACTTAAATGTCACTTCGTCAGCGAGACTCTCCCTGACCTTCACTAAGGTAGGTCCCCACTTCCATCTCTTCCCCCATTTCTGTCACAATACTCAGTTCTTTCATGGTATTGAGCGTGGTAAGTGGTGTTGCTTATCTGTGGAAGGTAACTGCATCCAGAATGTATCGGTAGTTCCACACAGGAGTGAATTCTGCTTTGGTTCAGTCCCATCCTTGTGGTTAGTGCAGCCCTGGGGAAGAATGTAATAAGCAGATTGTTGAAGGGAATAGTAAAGGCAAGACCATTTTAGAAACTGAAATATGAATTATTTTCAGGAGAGGGATGTGTTACAGTGGATTTCTTTTTATGACCAAGCAGAAAAGTGAAAAATAAATACCAGGATCATTCAGAATTTAGAAATGAAATAGAAAGTTAAGGTTTAGGGATAACAGACAGCCTCACTTCACTTTCAGTCATCCCCTTTTCTGAAGTGTGTCTTTCTAAAGAAGAGGAGTTTGCTTGTTTGTTTTCCTTCATTCCCTGACCAGTGTCCAACTTGTAGTAGGATGCAAGAATCTCTTGAGACCCAGGACCCTGTCCTGATGGCAAGATCAGTTTTACTGAGCTTATTGGGTACAGTTATTGGCATGAAATATTACGGAAGATGAGAGAAAGGCAGGTTTCTGCTCTCCAGGATTTACACTGACTACTAACAAGCCTTAAATATCTTGGGCCAAAGGTTGATTGTGAGATATTCTCTGGTCTTCAGTACTTATGAAAAACTTTGTATTCTGTGCTTTACTTTCAGACCCCTTTTCACCTATTACTTTATGAAAAAACTCCTCACTGACTGTGGGAAACCACTTGGAAATAAAACATGGACGCTTCAGCATGATTTAAATACCCTTATTTACCCCCTGGTTCTTTTCAGTAAGTTAACCAAATTAGCTCTGCCTGCAAGGATCTTGAATGTGACGTACCTATCAAAGTTCTATAAATGTAGACGCATTTTTTCAGGTTTCATTAATAGACTAGCTGAATATACAGGTTTTAATGGTTTAGCAGTTCAAGGAGAATTCGATATTAAAGAATAAGTGTGTCTCCTAATAATTCTTTTGACTTCTGAGACGGGAACATGCATCTTTATGTAATTTTGTGGACAGTATGAGTTTGGCAGTTAGATTGATTGAAAAATACTTGGACTTGCTGCTTTTTTTTGGTTATTGTTCAGTGAGACACTTCCGTATAGCTTTGATACCCTTATCAACACTATCCTTTCCTCATCTCCCACCTCGGCCCAGTCCTGAGACGGTACCCACATCTCTGCTTTTTCATCTGTCTTTTGACTTGTTTGCTTCCTTAAGAGATGAAGAGGAATGATTTTAAGCAGTACTCTCAACACCATCTCCTTTGAATCTTGTACCGGAGAACATTTTAAAATTGCAGGTCTTTTAACAGGAACGTAGTTTTCTGGATTAAACATTTATCTGATACTAGAAATAACACTGTTACCCAATAGATAACTGACAAATTGAAATAATCTTTCCACTCAAAACTGGAAAAAATTGCTTACCAGTTTATGATAGGGTGTAAGAATGAGACGGCGGGGATAATCTGAGGATACCCAGGAATATCTATATGCTGGTTTAGAAACCAGTTCTTTTAAAGTGTGGATCAAAAACAAAAGGCATTTTATGAGCATATGGATATTGCTTTCATATATACACAGCATCAGGAATGATACAGCACTCCTTTCACTGATGAGTTTTAGGAATATAGGACTACATTTTTACCACCAAACAGAAATATGGGCACCGGACAAACTGAGAAGTGGAATAGAGGAGAAGCAAGAAATTTTAGACCTTACTGAAGATTTTGAGAGGAAGATGCATCCTAAAAACTACTCTTGAGACATTTCTGTTCCCCTCCAGTATCTTTTTGGTTGTCAGTCCTTAGCTTATAAAAGTTTGTTTTCATGAGAATTTGGTTCTGGACCCACATCTGTGTACCCCACTCAGCAGAATAAAAGCTCCGTAGGTACCTGGACTCCCCATCTTGAGACAGGAGTTTATCAACCCGCTGCTCTTTGGTCGTCTCTTCCAGGAAGGGCCACAGGTCCCGTCCCATGTAGCTTATTGCTTGTATTTACACCAATACATGTGGCTCTCCTAAGAAAGTAAAATTCTTACTTCAGTCAGTATCACTGGCTACTCTTAACCATTATGTGTACCTTGCAGAATTTGTAAAAGGATTTCACAAGTATTGTCTCATTTGTTCCCTGCCACAAAACCATGAGTTATTAACCTGTTTTTAAGATGAGGAAGCTCAGAGTAGTTATGCCTTACTGCTGGGCTATGCTAATTCTTTCATTGACCTCCAGATCTGAAATACATACATAAATACATATGTATATATTCAATATATATTCAGCTTAATACATTAGTAGGATTAAGTACAAAATCACTCGTTGCAATGAAGAAAAGGGAAACTAGCCTGTACTGCGTGTTAAGTGCCTGTACCTGATGCTTTCACATTTATCTTATTTAATCCATATAATCAAGTAGGATAATCATTATTTTCATTTTACAAGTGAGGAAACTAAACAATGCTCTGTTTATACTTTCTGCTAATGACTTAACCTTCATTCCTTCCAGTGGAGTATGTTTTTACTACAGTTAACCCTTGAACAACAGGGGTTAATTCGCGTGTAATTGATAGTCAGCCCTCTTTTTATCTGCGGTTGCTCCGCATCCACAGATTGAATCAACTTCAGACCGTGTGGTACTGTAGTATTTACAGTTGATGAAACCCACATTGTTGAAGTTGTGTATTTTCTCATACTTGAAATACTCTAACATAAGGTAGAAAAACCGTTCTGATAAGGAGTATGTTTTTTCATATTGCATTTGTCCATAAACATCATACCCTTGAATGCCTAAAAGAACTTAAGGGAGAAAAGTGTGAAGGCTAATAACTTTTGCTGTGTTATTAATAGTATCCTAGTTCAAGAAATTCTCAGTTCTTTAACCATTTCTGCTTGTATAATAGCGATTGCTATGCTCTTCTCCAAGAAAATTTGTGCTCTTTCTTAACCCGATAAGTCTCTCTGCCTTATTTCTAGAGCCAGAATCGTCAACTCTTCACCAAACCTGTGTCCAAATTGGAGCAGGGGGAAATTCCTCACCACTAATTTGAAAGCTATCAGTGCTTATTTTCTCCTTTCAGATTTAAGAAACCCAAGGAACATAAGGGTTGACTAATTCTTAAGGCCCTCAATTGCATATATGAAAGTTTTGTGGGATTGTTCTGTTTGCCTTTCTTAAAATACAGGAGTAGTGTTTCTTGGACTTTTCTATTGCTATAACCCTAGGCACAAAGTGAATGTAAAACCACTAGGATGAGGGAAAGGACTGGGCAGGCAGACGGAAGGATGAGAGTTATTTTATGAAAGGCACTAAGTAAGTGCTCAGTAAGGTGTAGTTGGTGGTCTGACGGTGTGTTATTGATCATCTAACACAGAATTAATAGTAGGATTCCTGATAGAGTGCATGCCTGGGTGCTGCTGTTCTGGTCTCGTGGTACACACTTAGGTGACCAGTCCTGCTTGTGGCCAGATCCACTCAGTCACCCAGGACGATCTGTGGCCATGGCGCAGCATGGGGTGATGCGGGTCACACTTGTAACTGATCCTCGTCATCCTGCTGTCCCACTGGTGTGGTGAAGTTCTCTGGGGCAGGACAGATTAACTTCTTAGCTTGTGAAACAGCGGAATCTACTCTGCCTGTAATGCCTTCCTTCCCTTAGCAGGGACACCTCTAACCTGTCCTCAAGTGGCAGCCCAGGCAGACATGACTCCAGAACCTGAGTTGGGTTGTGTATCGTCTCTTGGATTGATAGCACCAGACTGTGTGTGACGACCTGCTCCTGGTTCTCGCCAGTCTCTATCACAGGGGCACTGTTTTAAAGTCGACCTAAGGGAATCCTTTTTTAGGGGGGAGAAAAGCAAATACAAGTCTGGAGGGATTTGGTAAATAACACAAAAGACATTTTTAAGTTGGGAAAGAAAATATTAAAAAAGTGTTTAAAAAACTATAGAAAAGTGAACAAAGGACATAGAATAACAAGTGAAAAGTAGCCAATAAGAAATAAGGAAGAAAGGCAAATAAATGAATTGTAAACTGTCTTTGAAGGAAGGGAGTGGGAAGCCAGTCAGGTTAGTAGAGAATAAAAGGTGCAGTGCTGAGAGAGAATGAGAACAGGTTGTAGGGTTGTAAATATCATGTGAAATGATTTCAGAAGAAATTTAAAGATAACTGCCAGAGGTTTGCATGTAAATATTTGACCTAGCAGTTTATTTGTAAGAATTTCTTGTAGAGAAACCTAAAAGCTTAAAAGATTTGTGCACCAGGATATTCATTTCTAACATCATTGATAGTAGTGAAAATTTGGAAGCAATGGCAGTGTTCATCAGTAGGAGTTTCTGTGAATAAGTTATATGATGTCCATTCAGTGAAATTCTATGAGATATGTCTTTATGTTCTGACGTAGAAAAAGATAGAAAACATTTTATGTAATAAACCCAGCTTGAAAGACAGTGTATAAAATAAAATATGCCTTTCCCCCTTTTCCTTTTTTCTTTTTTTCCCTTCCCTAATCTATCTCCATGAGTGCTGGATTGGAAAATGCAGAGAATGGACAAGGTGCCGTGAGCACCTGGCTTGCTGACCAGGCACGTTCCTTGATACCATCTGCTCTTTTGCTCTGTTCACACTACCTGTTTTTTCATTTCCTTCATGAAGAATGACATTACTCATGAAGTGTTCGGTACAGGAGGAATTGCTATCTCCTGTTTGTTATTCCTGCTGTCATATGTATTTTTATATTTTAAGCTTGGGTTTGCTTCTAACAACCCAGGAGAACTAACCAGCCTGATATAAAGCTGGACAGTGTCATCATCCCAATTTGTTTTAGTGCAAAGTGACATCTTTACAACAGATCTGAAAGGAGCACTTTTATAGCCTTTGAAAGCAGGATTTTCTCCTTCATGTCAGTCCTTTGTTTACACAGGTTGATGAATCTTATGAGTTTGTCATCTCCTTTCAGGTTATCAAGAGCATGAATCACGCATTACCTCAGTAAGGGAGAAGTAAATACCACATTTGTTTCTCATTTTCAATATGGAAATGGAAGCATATAACAAGTACCATGTCTAGTACCCAGCCAGTTGCAGAAAATGAATGATTAGATTTCTTAACATTCTGTAAAATGCTCTGTAGTAAGCTGCAGGCACATAGTAAAAGCCTGATAAATTATTTGGTGAACCTATGAATTTGTCCACATTCTACATCGGTTTCTGAGTTTTCTCATGTTTCCTGTAGTTACCATCTCACTGGCCATTGAAGTACTACCCAGTAGAACTCTGTGCAATGATGCTGCATATCTGTGCATCCAGTAAAGTGGCCTCCAGCCATATGTAGATGTTGAAATGTGAGAGTGTCACTGAGAAAATGAATTTTTAATTTAATTTTAATTTAGCCACTTAAGTATATAATTCTGTCACAGATAATATTGTCTGATTTGCTTTCTTGTTTAATATATGTGGCACATTTTCAGTGACCATGAAATGGCAGAGTCATAATTAGGGCATTTTATCCCTTCCATTTAGAAGTAGATATCTGGGGTTATTTCAGATGTGGGATTATAAAAATAGTGTGTTAGACTTCTGTGTCTGGATTATTTTAAGGAAGAGATTTTTAGGGCTGTTATGGTTCTGGTTTTATGTTATGGTTCTGTTGAATTGTTTTCATTTAGACTGGGAAATCAGGAGATAGCCAAAAGCCTAATTCTGGACTCCACACCATGTTACCATGGCGGGTAACATTACCTTTATTTCTTTGAAAGTAGTTAATAAGTGACTGTTAGCTCAATTCAAAATCATTGCATGATATTCAGTTCAGTTCAGTCGCTCAGTCATGTCCGACTTTTTATGACCCCATGGACTGCAGCACGCCAGGCTTCCCTGTCCACCACCAACTCCTGGAGCTTGCTCAAACTGATGTCCATCGAGTCGGTAATGCTATCCAGCCATCTCATCCTCTGTCATCCTCTTCTCCTCCTGCCTTCAGTCTTTCCCAGCATCAGGGTCTTTTCACATGAGTCAGTTCTTCGTATCAGGTTGCCAAAGTATTGGAGCTTCAGCTTCAGAATCAGTCCTTCCAATAAATATTAAGGACTGGTTTCCTTTAGGGTTGACTGGTTGGATCTCCTTGCAGTCCAAGGGACTCTTAAGAGTCTTCTCCAACACCACAGGTCAAAAGCATCAATTCTTTGGCGCTCAGCTTTCTTTATGGTCCAACTCTCACATCCATACATGACTACTGGAGAAACCATAGCTTTGACTAGATGGACCTTTGTCAGAATCGTAATGTCTCTGCTTTTTAATATGCTGTCCAGGTTGGTCATAGCTTTTCTTCCAAGGAGCAAGCGTCTTTTAATTTCATGACTCCAGTCACCATCTGCAGTGATTTTGGAGCCCCCAAAATGAAGTCTGTCACTGTTTCCATTGTTTCCCCATCTATTTGCCATGAAGTGATGGGACCAGATGCCATGATCTTAGTTTTTTGAATGTTGAGTTTTAAGCCAGTTTTTTGACTCTCCTCTTTTACTTTCATCTTTAATTCTTTTTTGTTTTCTGCCATAAGGGTGGTGTCATCTGCATATCTGAGGTTATTGATATTTCTCCCAGCAATCTTGATTCCAGCTTGTGCTTCATCCAGTCTAGCATTTCGCATGATGTACTCTGCACATCAGTTAAATAAGCAGAGTGACAATATACAGCTTTGACGTACTCCTTTCCCAATTTGAACCAGTCTGTTGCATGATAGTACTCATGCATTTTTTTTTAATTTTCTTATTTTAAGAAAGAGATTATTTTACTGTTATTTTAAGGAAGAGATTTTTAGGGCCATTATGGTCACATTTTAGGTACTCAGTAGCCACATATGCCTGATGGCTGCCGTGTTGAACAGCACAGATCTAGAAGATTTGGATATCACTGCTTGCCACCTTCAGCTGGTTGATGCTTATAGAACTCTATAACCAGGAACTATAAAATATACATTCTTTCAAGTGCACATGGAACTTTCACCAAGGCAAAGTGCATCATATGCAAGGCCATAAGACAGTCTCAAATCACAAGATTGAAATCACATATATTCTGGGACCACGTCAGAGTTAAAGTATAAAAGTAACAGTAAGTTACTTAAAAAGCTGGTATATCTGGAAAATTGAGTGATACACTTATAAATAAATTCTTGATCAGAGGGATTTTATGGAAAATTAGAAATTTCAAACTAAATGATAAAATACAGCATTTCAAAAATGTTAAGGGTTTAGCTTAAGCAATATTTTGGTAACTAAGTCCCTAATAAGGTAGCAGGAAGAAAATAACAATAAGGGTAAAATACTGACAAATATAAGAAATTATCTGTGATGTGATATTCTTTCCTTTTGGTAACTTTATTAATAATATTAACTTGCTAGCCATAATGACTAGCAATAAATTTAGTGAGAAAAAATTGGACATTACTTTGCCAACAAAGGTCCGTCTAGTCAAAGCTAATGGTTTTTCCAGTGGTCATGTATGGATGTGAGAGTTGGACTATAAAGAAAGCTGAGCGCCAAAGAATTGATGCTTTTGAACTGTGGTGTTGGAGAAGACTCTTGAGAGTCCCTTGGACAGCAGGAAGATCCAACCAGTCAATCCGAAAGGAAATCAGTCCTGAGTGTTCATTGGAAGGACTGATGGTGAAGCTGAAACTCCAGTAGTCTGGCTACATGATGGGAAGAACTGACTCATGGTGAAAAGACCCTGATGCTGGGAAAGATTGAAGGCGGGAGAAGAAGGGGATGACAGAGGATAAGATGGTTGGATGGCATCATGGACTCAATGGACATGAGTTTGAGTAAACTCCGGGAGTTAGTGATGGACAGGGAGGCCTGGTGTGCTGCAGTCCATGGGGTTGTGGAGTCAGACACGACTGAGCGACTGAACTGAACTGAGGCACCAATTTATAGATGAGAGCAGGGTTCAGTTATGTTTAATAATTACAATTACTTATAATGGAAGCCTCAGTTTCCTTGGATTCAAACTCACTTTATTGCTCTGATTTGCCTGTTTCGGAAGATGATTTAACCTAGGGGTGAAGAAACCTATAGACATATTTTATAATTCCATGGAAGAGTTTTAAAGCTGAGAATATGAACCTATTTTAAGTAACCTAGTTTTAAGTAAAATGGTAGGCAGCCGTGTGCATCCCATCGAGAAGATATGTTCAGGACAGTGACATTTCCAGATGAGTCTGCAGAAATGATTGGCTCTCAGGAATTTGCATAATCTCGTTTGACTGAAAAAAAAATGAATGTTTAAATAAAATGCTGCATTTTTTTCTTACAGGTTTATAGACAAGAAGGAAAGATTAAGCCAGCTTAAGAACAAGCAAGAAGAATTTCAAAAAGAGTGAGTTTTCATTTTGCTTTCTAATTTGTGGGGGTTATCTGGTCACCACATGGTTTATTTCAATGCTGTGGTATGCAGATATGTGGGTTGCTGATTTATTGAATTTAGGATACAGATCTCAACATGTGAAGAGCACTGTATCTGGGAGAAACCAAAATAAGAGATTGTCAAGTTTCTGGAAAACAATGGGATCAAACATGGTGCCTGGTTAATAGCAGGCACATTGACTGAATGGGTGAATCAGAGAGCTGACCCTGGTAAATGGATCCAGTACAGAAAGCATATTACACTAGTGGTGGTGGCTCATGTAGGGCATTATTGCTTCTCTTTGTTCTTCTGTATGAAGGTTTTGCAAAGTGTGGACGGCAGATCATCTGCATAAGATTAAATTAACTTAGTGTTCTGCTTAAAAATTCAGATTCTTGGAATCTGTCCTCAGATATTCTGATTCAGTAGGTCTGAGGGGAGGCCCAGGAATCTGAGTATTAACAAGCACCCCTGACAAATCTCTTATCCTCGGGATTTGGAAATTGTCCTGTAGAACCTTTTGTCCCAAATTGGTTCAGTCACTGTTCTCCATCCATACCCCAGACATGATTAACACATTTATGAGCAGATTAACTCTTCAGAGATGCCCTGCATTAGAGAAACCTGCTTGGATTTATTTTACTCAGTCATTTCTCTGACTTATTCTATCATAGAAACTTAACTTTTTTCCTATAGAACATTTCATTCTATAGAACAAATTTCAGCCTACACTGACTTGTGCCATTTTAAAGTGGGGGAACTGACAATACCATTTTGGGTCATGAATTATCTTATGTTGTTGTTGGATTGCTAAGTTGTGTTCAACTGTTTATGACCCCATAGACTACAGCTCACCAGGCTTCTCTGCCCTAATTATCTCCCATAGTTTGCTTAAACTCATGTCCATTGAGTCGGTGATGCCATCGACCATTTCATCCTCTGTCACCCCCTTCTCCTCTTGGCTTCAATCTTTTCCAACATCAGGGTCTCATTATTATTACTTATTACTGCTGGAAATTATTGATTATGATGGAGAGCAAATGCGATGGCTGTTGTGGAAGTTTATTATATTTACAGAAAGGCTCTGATCCATACTAAAAGTGCAAAAGGAAGCAGGTGAGGAAAAAATTGCAGAAAGCAGGGGATTTGGAAAACATTTTTAAATATTTACACCCCCATTTTGGTATATCCAGAGTTTTCTAAGTCCTTATTTTAAAAAGTTGTTGATTTTGCATTTTTGAGCTTCACCAATTTTATTATTTTAAGAGCTTATTTCCTTTATCTCCTCTTCATATAGAGTATTAAAAGCTATGGAAGGAAAATGGATGACAGATCAATTGGTAAGAACAAGAAGTATTTAAATAATATTCTTTACACTTGAGGTTACATGTTTTTAAATTGGCAGAACTTAAAAAATGATATTGAACTTAAATTTATTTGTGATCATTTTTTGGCAGTTCTCTGTGAATATATTTCTAGTGCAGGCTTCTCACATATTTCATTTAGATACCAAAAACAGGGTATTGGCAGTTAATTATGGAACCACCATAATGAATAATTATGAGGTCTGATGCTGACAGAAATATACAAGAACAGTTAGATGCTCTTTTTTAAAAAAAAATTACTCATCGTGAACATACACTTTCTATATGGGTTAATTGAAAAATAAGCTAAAATATTAAAAGAAAATATGGGAGAGTGTTTATATAATCTGAAAGTGAGCAAACCTTTATAAGCCATAAAGTGAAACATTTGATACACTACATAAACATTTAAAAATTATATCTGTTGAATACCCTGGCAAAATGAATATAAACTGGGACAAAGTGATTACAACATATGAAAATAAGGAGTTTGATTGATTACACTTTTATTCACTGTTGGTGGAAGGGCATATTGGCATATTTGTTTGAGGGACAGCTTGGTGGTAGTTGTTGCTTTTGTAATGCATATATGATATATATACATCCAGCAGTTTTCCTAAGAAAGTGCACATGAATATAGAGATTTACAGGTAAGGATTCTGATTGTCTGCATTGTTCTTAGTAAAATTAATATACAATTAAATATTCATCAAACAGAATGAGCTAATTATGATACTGGATAGCTGTTAAAAAGAATGTGGTCAGTCTCTATGCACTGGTACGGAATGTTATCCAAGGTATATTTTTTTAATGAAAAAAACTCAAATAGTAGGCTCAGGTAAAGTATGATTCCATTTGTGTATGTGTTTTAAATATATATGCTCTTGAAAGTCTGAAAAGATAGACAGTTACCCCTGAATAGTGGGAAAGAGTCAGGCTAACAATCTCGTTCTTCTCTTTTGTGATGCTTGCTTTTTTATAATAAGCATCATTCATAATTTTTAAATACTTAGAGATGTGATGTAAGTGAATTCTGCTTATGTTCTGAATGTTCTGTAAACAAATTATGTTGTATGGAAAAAAGTTATAAAAGACTATTTATAAAGAATCTCATCCCAGTTTTTTTAAGTTCCTTTCTAAGTTTTCTGGTTTTTCTATCAAAAACTTAAATATTGGTTCTTAAGGACTATTATCTTTTAAAAGGGAAAACACCTCATTGCCAGTTTATTCCTAAATTGATCACGATTCCCGTGAATCTGTTCTCAGATGTCTCTCACACCACTTTGGAGAGGGCAGTGTTTTCCCCACTGAACAGTCCTGTAATGTTATCTGTATCTTGTACCATCACACTACGTAGACAAGTGTTAAACATTATAAACATTTGAATGTTGTTAAACGCTTTTGGATGTCCCCATTTATGGAGACATCATGGAATAGATAAATCATACTTTCTAAAAACCAACTAGTATGTCAGATTTTTACTTAATCCTTTATTCTCTTTAGAGAAGCCATACCTATACCTTGGTGATGAAAAAAAGCAGTTTCATGTTTCATAAAATTTTTTCAGGCTTTTCCAGAAATCTTATGTGAGTTATACACTTAAAAAAGACTTCTGCTCTGTTGCAGTTTTTTATTACTCTGTAAGTAATATTTGCTTATTGTATCAGTGAGATAGTACAGCTGATAGTCTCCTCAGTAACCAGCACTGGGAATTTAGAGCAGTGCGTCCATAGAACTCTCTGATGACACAAGTGTTCTGTCTACACTGCCTGATATGGTAGGCATTAGCCATAGGTGGTGTTGGCATGTACCACCTGACATGTGGGTAGTGGAAGTAAAAACCAGATTTTTTTTTTTTTAATTTTACGTAATCTCATTGACTTTGAGATAGCCGCATAGGACCAATAGCTCTGTATTGGACAGGACAGGTTAAGATAATATGCTTCAACATTTTTCTCTGTACTTACTAACACAGGAAAGAACTATGTGAATTTCTCATTCTCTCTTAATTTCCTAGCAGCTTCTGTACTGAACCAGAAATTTTTTTTCTTTTTTGTAATCCACTAGTTAACAAAAGCTGTAATAAATATAATTATACTGGTCTTTCCTTCATTGCATTTTCTAAGATACCCCTTAGGATAAGTAGTGTCCCTAGTAGATAATCATATTAATTGTAAGAGACCAATATTTGTGATATTTGTTTCATACCTTTTTTAAGAGATGGAAAATAATGTCCTGCAAGATGAGGATTGAACAGCTGAAACAAACTATATGTAAAGGAAATGAAGAGATGAAGAAAAGTAAGTAATTTTCCCACCTCTCTCCAGCCCTAGTAAAGGACTCAAGTGTAATTTCATGGGATTAATGAACTAGGAAGAGAAAGGGGGAGGGGTGGTAGAGGCAATAGCAACCTGGAAAAGTTAACTGGTTGCCTTTTACTCTTTTTAAAACATTTGTATAAGGAAACGTTATGATTGCATGATAATATGGCATAGATAGGGAAATTGTATTGTATTTGAAATTTCAGAGTTGAGTTGATCTGTTATTTGCCAAAATAGCAAGAGTAGATTACAGACAGGGAAGATGACATGGAGAGAAGAGTGACTTGACCTGAGGGCACTAGTGCAGGATGGGTGTCTGTGATGATTTCCTGTCACCTTCGAGGGGTCCCGGTATTATGTTGGAAAATGTCGTTTTAAAAGTCTAACCACCATATGGCTCAGGGCATGGCTAGATATTGATAGATACGTTTGAGTACTTGTAAAGAACTCAGTAGAGATCATGAAATGAGTGAACTTACTGGAAAGTGTGTGAAAGGACCATAGACTGAGCCTTCGGAACATTCATATTGATCAGGAATGGTGAAGAGATGAATCAGAAAAGAAAAAATATATGTGTGTGTGTGTGTGTGTGTGTGTGTGTGTGTGTGTGTGTGTGTGTGTGTGTGTGTGTGTGTGTGTGTGTGTGTGTGTGTGTATAAAAGAAACTTTATGCCTGCAGTGAAATAACCTAGGTTCAGTTTCATGCGTCTGACTCTTTGCGACCCCATGGACTGTACCCTGCCAGGCTCCTCTGTCCATGGGATTCTCCAGACAAGAATACTGTAGTGGGTTGACATTTCCTCCTCCAGGGGATCTTCCCATCCTTGGGATTGAACCCGCGTCTCTTGCATCTCCTGCATTGGCAGGGATACTTTTACCACTGTGTCACCTGGGAAGCCCTAGGACCTTCATGAAAAGGACACATATTGGGCAGGATGAGTGTCTGTTTTCTTGGTTGTGTGGCCAGGCTCTGGTGGTCCTTGGAGTGGTTAAAATGCTAGTGTATGGTGGGTACTCCCACCCTGTTGGGGGTGCTGCTTCCCACTGTGACTTTTCAGAGTGGTGGTCTGTTTCTTTGTTGCATGACCACTGGCCATGAGGTTGTCCTCAGGTTCTCTGAATGGAGCCCAAAGCACACTCAGTAGTTTCCTAAGGAAAATCAGGTCTCCAGTGAGTTTTTCAAACTTAGATATTTTTTCTGCCCAACATGCCTGTTATTCAGTGTTTACTTTAAGAAAGTCATGTGCTTTGTGTGCTAAACTTCAAACACAATCCAGCTTCCCTAACTTGAACTTGATAGTCTTGAGTGATTCTTACTAATGTTGATTACAAATGGAGACTCAGAATCATTTTAGTGGTGGTCCCCTTTGCTCTGTAATACCTCCTTGAACTAGACTCTTGGTCTCCATACTTGGTGAACATCATCTCATTAATGTTATCGAGGTTTTGCTTTCAATTTAGACATAATGCAGGAAGACAATGCTTTGGAGGCTGTGGTGGGGGACTGGTAGTACACAGTACCCAGGAACTGTTTCCAGAGCTTATTGTTGGGTGTGACTTGTTTATTTTAGATGCCGAAGGCCTCCTCAAAACCAAGGAAAAGAATCAGAAACTTTATACTCGAGCGCAACGGCACCAGGAAAAGAAGGAGAAGATCCAGAGGCATAATCGCAAACTTGGTGACCTGGTAGAGAAAAAAAACACAGACTTAAGAAGTCATTATGAGCGTCTGGCAGATCTTCGGCGGTCTCACATATTAGAGCTCACATCTGTCATTTTTCCCATCGAGGAAGTAAAGACTGGAGCGAGGTACAGTAAGCAAGTCTTTCAACTCTAGGGAAACTCAATTTCCAAAGATCAAGTGTCTTTCAAGCATGTCAGCACATTTATTGGGCCTCATTCTGGGTTTTCCTGGTGATGAAACTGAGGTCTTATCTGCTTCAGCAAACAGTAAACTCTGCACGAAGCTGTGGCGGCGGCCAGGGGGAAGGGTGGTGGCCCTGGGAGAGGTGAAGCCCAGGCTTATGAACTCTTAGAGCTTCCAGAGGAGGGCCGGGCTCACACCCTTCATCCGGAACCTTCTGATGTGGCTGCAGGGCCAGTCAGGCTGCTCATTAGTCACATGCTGTTAGGCAAGTTCTTGCACCTTCAAGTCTTATTTCCTTGTCTGTGAGATGGGGATAATAAACGCCAACTTCACAGAGAAATCATGAGCTAAGATGGAAGAAAAAGCCCCTGGGTCTCTTACTTGGTGGGCGAGACATGTTGACTCCACCTTTTCCTGGTGACCCTCCCATCTAGCTCAAGATCAGCTAGGTTGAGTCTCAGGCCATAGTGCTCAGACGCCCTCAGGAGCCAGTGGGACGAACAGGATGGGGATTCCCAGCTGGCTGACCATCAGAGTTACTCAGGAACTTCAGGAGAAAACAGGTCCCAGAGGACTGAGCTCCAGCCTCCCTGTCCATCTTAGAATACTTTGTTTCTTAAACTTAGCCAGATGATGCTGGTGATCACACAGATTTGGAAATCGTTTGTTTTCTGGTTAACCATCGGGCTCTTGCCCTTGAGGGTTTTCTTTCTCTTCCAGTTGTCTTCACTTTCTGGCACCTTTTCCTGGAGCTGGACAGGCAGTGGACTCTTGCTCCTTAGGACTTAGAATTCACTGCCTCCACTTCAGTCTGTCCTTTCACCTGTTGCCAGAGTGAGCTTCCTCAAAGCCTGAAGGTCTGATTGTGCTTCTGACTTGACAGCCTACTCTCTGACACTTAACAAGTCATTTGTCACTAGTGATGGTTAGCAAATATAGAGATAAAAAGGCAGGTTCAAAATAGAGAAGAATTCAGGGCTCAGAAATAGATCCTGAGGTAGGTGGTAGTTTGAATCAGTGGGGAAAAGTCGGATTTTTCCAAAAATTGGTGTAAAGACAGCTGGCCAGGCCTTTGAGCGGGGGGGAAAGCTGACAAACGAAGCATTATGCCAAATTACATTCTAGATCTTTTTAAATTACGTTTGAGCCAAAATACCCACGTTAGAACTCATGGTCAACAAGACTAGGATACTGTTCCAGATTTTAGGATACTAAGATTCGTAGAGAAAAACTTTCTCTTCCATACTTGTGCTGTTTAAATCTTCTATGTTAGTGTGTATTGCTATATATCATCCTTCTCTTTTTTTAAGCTAGTAGTGTTGAAGTTGTCCCTGTGATATCTCGTTCCTTCATATTTCTTCTCAACCTGCCTTGAGTGGAGGAAGGAGGAAGTAGAGGGACAGCTCAGAACTGGCCACAGTGTCCTGTGCTGTCCTGCCCTGTGCGGGGCCTCCAGGAGGAGTGGCTTTACGGGTACCTCGTGGCAGAGGAAGAGGAATTGGGAGCCGGTGGCCCAGGGGGTGGATTCTAAACCCAGAGCAGCACAGCAGGCCCTGCCCTGTCTGGGCATCTCCCACCTCTTCTTTCAACACCATTTTCTGGCACTTCCTCATTCTTCCCACATGCACCTATGCGGACCTCTCTGCTCCCCAGACACCCTGGGTTCTCTCGCCTTCTGCACGGTAGCTGCTGGGCCTTCTCATTCCACTTCCACACTTAAGGCCAGCAGCGCTCCAAGTGTAGTCTGTGAACCTCTCTGGGTCACTGAGGCCTTTTCAGGGCATCTGTGCAGTCAGAACTATTTTCATAATAATACCAACACTTTATTTTCCCTTTTCACTCTGTTGACATTTGTACTGGTGGCTCAAATGCTGTGGTGGGAAAACCTCTGTCGCCTTGACAGGTTTCAAGGCAGTGATACCAAACTGTGGTAATAGTCATTGGATTGCCTTGCAGTGCAAAAAACCAGCCAGTTACACATCAAGAACCCTATTGATGAAGCAGTAGAAATTATTCATTTTATTTAAATTAAGTCTTGACCACTGCATTACTGTCCTTAGACTGCTGTGCAGTGTGGTGGGAAGTCTGTAGAAAGCATGTCTGCTGCATGCTGAAAGCTACCAGGGCTGAAGGAAAGGCCCTTGAGTGAGTTGCTGGTGAAAGTAGTTTTTTTTTTCCTGTCGGACACTTTCTCCCCTTGAAAGAACAGCAGAAAAACTTGGGTTTTAAAAGAGATTTTCAAAAGTCATGATCAGTGCTGTGCTGTGCTTTGCAGCTCACCTGGTCAGCAAATAATGTCACTCTTCACTAATTTTCCTGTTTTGAAAAATACAGTTTTTCATTCATAAAAACATGCTACTTATGTGTAATGGCGTTTATTATTTTTGAGTGAGTTAATAATTTAAAAATTTCTCAGATTTTTAATACAGTAAATATTAATAAATCTAACACACATACACAAAAGCTCTTTGGAGTCCTCAGAATTTTTTAAGCACATGAGGGGGTCTTGAGATGACATAGTTTGAGAACCTAACACTTGATGCTCTTGTTCGTGGTGCCATCATGCCCACATGCTGTGGGCTTCTGTGCCACAGCTGTTTTGCCCTTCACCTCTGAAGGACTTGCTCATCTCTGTATTCTCCAATTAAATCCCTGTCTTTTCATGCATCATCCCAATGTTCCATGTACCTGCCAAGTAACTGCACACTGTTTAAAACCCAGTGCCTTTACATCCGTATGATGTTCGGTTTGTAGAGATCCTGCAGACATGTCTTCAGAGAGTGACAGCGCCATGACCTCCAGCACCGTGAGCAAACTCGCCGAAGCACGGAGGACGACTTACCTCTCGGGCCGATGGGTCTGTGATGATCACAATGGGGATACCAGCATTAGCATCACGGGGCCTTGGATTAGCCTTCCCAACAATGGGGACTACTCGGCCTACTACAACTGGGTGGAAGAGAAGAAAACCACGCAGGGGCCTGGTGAGAAGCAAGATCGTGTTTGAAAACTTTCATAAAATTTTTTTTAATTGAGGTGAAACTTATGTAACAAAATGAACAGTTAATAGAGTCAGCGAGGTGAAATTTATGTAACAAAATGAACAGTTAATAGAGTCAGCGATCGGGACTTAGTACATTCACAGTGTTGTGCAGCCATCACCTTTGTCAAGATCAAAAGCACTTTTTTCATCCCAGACAAAAACTCTGGGGCTCGAATCAGTCACTCCCATCCCCTCCTCTTCCCAGCTCTTGGCAACCACTATCCTGCTTTCTGTCTCTATGGATGCTTTCTGTTTGTTTCACAGAAATGGGATCATACAACATGTGGCCTTTTGTGTCAGGCTTTTTTCACTTAGTGTGTGGTTTTCAAAGTTCATCCACATTGTGGCATACACATTTCATTCCTTTTATGACTGAATAATATTCCTTTGTGTGGCTATGCCACATTTTGTTAATCGATGAATGGACTGAAAACATGTGTTAATATTTTTTTAGATATTTCACCTTTTGGGGTCAAATGTTACTTACAGAAAAAGATCTCACTATTTAAAGAGGTGTATTTAGCCTGTTGGGTCCCATTTCTATAGTTTGTAACTTTGCAAATAACTTTTTTTTTTTTTTTTACCAGTCCTAAGTGGAGATTGAAATACCCCAGTAGAAAAACCCTTTAAAATGCCAGTGGCCTCTCTTTAGTGGAGAAACATGATGCATTTAGTTATCCAGCAAGTATTTAATATGAGTGTTTTCTGTCATGCACACTGCTGGTGATACAAGGCAATGTCACCAAGGCAGGTGTAGCTCTTCGCCTCTCTGTGGAGAGGAAAGGAAGCAACTAATGGTCAAAGTCATCACACACTGAGCGTGGGCTGTGGGCAGGACCAGCACCTTCATGGGGTGGGGCTACGGAGGAAGGGAATATTTCTCTGTAGGGTAGTCAGGGGAGGCCTCTTTGAGGAGGTGACTTTTAAGTTGGTCATTAATTGCATAAATAATCCATAATCCAAGCAGTTCAGACTTCAATTTCATTTATGCTGGGTCTGGTTAGGCCCATTTGCTTAGGTTATATTCCACTCATCAGAAATCATAAGTAATATTAATGTCTGGCCATGGACCTTTTATCAGTAAAGACTAAAGCTTAGTTGTCAGTAATGTATTGATAAAACCACACATCCCAGAAATCTAGGTTCATTAATGTTTATGTTGAAATTGAAGTTTTTTGGTATGGCTGTTGTTTATCTGCTTTATAGACATGGAGCATAATAACCCTGCTTACACGATCAGTGCTGCATTGTGCTACGCGACTCAGCTGGTCAACATTTTGTCTCATATACTCGACGTAAATCTTCCTAAAAAGCTGTGCAACAGGTAAGTAATTGAAAGCAGTGATGTCACCTTTATCATGGCGCTCTCATGTTCCTATTGTGTTCTTTATTCTAATTAAAACAATGGGAGGGGGGTTGGGGAGGGACAAGAATTTAAGTATTATCGGGACGTTCCAGGTGGTCCAGTGGTTAAGACTCTGCGCTTCCACTGCAGGGGGCGTGGGTTAGATCCCTGGTCAGATCCTGCATGCCTCATGTACAGCCAGGAAAGAAAAAATAAAAAAGAATCGAAGGATTTTCTGGAGAGAAAAAATCTGACCATGAAATACTTCATAAGCCCAAGTGCAAATTTGTGTCATTATCTTACAGTGCACGTGACATTGTTTGAAAAGACCACAGAATTCTCTCATACGAAAAGATAATTTAAGGGAAAACCAGGATATGCAGAGGGCATGCTTATGTGTAAGAACTGAGTAAATTGTAACACTTTTTAATTTAATTGTAAAGGTTTATAGTCCACCCAGTTCCTACTAAGACCTTCCTACCTCCTGCCAGTTATCCTTGCATTTCAAGTAAATGTTAATGTATGTTATTACCACTGCCACCTCCCTTTAAACACAAAAGGTATTGTGCTAGACTAAGGTGTTTTACACCTTGCTTTTTAAATGTGTTTTTATTTATGAAGATGTTTTGAGCACCTGCTATGTGGTCGGCACTGTTCTAGGCACTGGAGGGATACACTGGTGATGAAAATATAATCTCCGTCCATTTGGTACTTAATTTTAACAGAGAGACACATTGTAAATGAATGTTGTGTCAGTTGTTGATGAGGGTTGGGGAGAACATTAAAGCAGGTGAAACAGCGGGAATGTGGGGCAAGGAACGGTTTACCTCATCCGAGAGGGTGGGTATGGATCCTGTGGGAACCTGGAGGAGGCTGGGAGCAGGCCACAGGGATCCCTGGGCAAGGAGAAGGGCAGGTGCCGAGCCTGGGGAGAGTGAGAGAATGAGGCAGTGGGGACCCAAGTCTGCGGATCCCGTGAGGACCTTGTAGATTCAGTTGGCTTTAGCTGTCACTCTGCCTAACATGGATAGTTGCAAAGTTTTCCTTTGTGCAAATGGTGCCAAGATCTTACCAATCTGCTGTGTCCCCTGCTCATACCTCAGAGAATAATCCTGTCCATTTGTTGTTTCATTAGTGTGCAGATACTTGTGCAGAGTAAGTTTTCAAAAGTAGGGCTGCTTGGTCACAGGGTACATGCATGTGTAATTTCTGGATGCAGTGAAGTTGCTCTCCAAGAGCAATAGCTCATTCCTAGAAAGTTTCTGATAAGTGCAGTTTATTATGAGGCAGAAGATTTGGGGTATGTCTTGTGCTAACTGTAGTGTAAAGCATACTCTTTAAAATGAACATTTTAACAGAATTTCTTCAGGAATCACAACTTTACAAATTGTCCATTTGTTTTGCAGTGAATTTTGTGGAGAAAACCTCAGCAGACAGAAATTTACTCGAGCAGTGAAGAAACTGAATGCAAATATTCTTTACCTGTGCTTTTCCCAGGTATGGAAAATACACTGTGAGCTCAATTTTAATTTGTTACATGGTTGAAAATATTAATCTTTTTTTTTTCCCCACTTTTTCTAGCATGTAAATTTAGATCAATTACAGCCACTGCATACACTCAGGAATCTAATGTACCTGGTCAGTCCGAACTCTGAACACTTAGGCAGGTAAGAAGGGTGTTTGTTGCTTTTCTCTAAGTGGTGTTATTGTGATGACTTGTAAGTAGAGTTGCTATACCCATGAGCAGGGTGCAGGGGCCTGATCCCCAGCTCCAAACTCTCTAGATGGGACAAAGATAACACAGTCCTGTGCAGAAGGAAACAAGGGTTAGTCGTTTTGATCCCTTGTGGTCCTTACATAATCTTTTCTAAGAGGAGATAAATGGCAACTATTTTTAACACCTACAGCAGAATAGAAGCCGTATGTTCCTGGAGTGGGGACTTCTTGTTCTGTCTCTGAAGACCAGAGGCTGTTTCTTTGAATCCACATCTGTTTCTTCCTTAGCTCAGCCTAGTGTCTCCCCCGATTCTTACGCATTTTCTTTTATGCCTGTTCATTCTTTCCCATCATCATAATCCTTCCCTGTTTTCTTTTTGTCGCTGAGTCCATCTGGCTGCCATTTGTTGGAGATAAAGGGTATTAGAAAGTTGATGAAATGAAGTAGTTTGAAACCCCGTTATCCTAAAAAGAGGAGTAAGTTCACCAAAATGACCAATCAGGACTGGTCTGTGGGATCTTTCTAGTCTCTCAGCCCACAGAAGCACAACATAGATGAGACTTATCTTTGGGACCATCCATGCACCCATTCTCTGGGTGCTTATCTTTTTCCCTTGCTCTGAGAAGTCGGTCTGTACATTTCTGAAGATATGACTTGGTTAATGTATTTGAACTTTTGAAAGAGAACAAAGGAAACTAAAAGGTGGGAATGTTCCTTGGGGACTCCCTCCCCCATCATTCACTTTCTTTGATACTGGAACCACGGCTCTAGGGGAGACCCCTCCACTGACCAGGGTGCCTGGCTCCCTTCACACTGCAGTGAGCCTAAGCTTGGTCATCTGCTCTTAACCTTGTCTTGTGTGTCTTCTCAGCTCTCCCCCCACCTGAAACGGTGCTTAACTTTTCTGGGACACAGGGCCTTCTGGAGAAAGCTGTGAAATCTCCCCAGGGAACTGCACCTACACCTAGAATTCTGCATCATTTTATAGGGAGGTTATTGGCCGCAGCCCAAATCACATGCATTAGTTCACAGGCCACAGGAGCCTGTTAAGGTAGCCATCCCGATTTTAGTGTTGATGCCTATTTTTGTGAGTTTGCTGCTGTCTTCTCTGTACATTATTTGTAAAGGATTCCACATGAGGAAATTTATCTTTGATAATAACAGCTAATACTTATTGAGCCAACATATATGGACAGTGGGCCAACTGCTTGACCTATGTAAGATCGACATGATAGATGAGAAAAAGGCAATGAATAAAATTCAGTTCTCATTAATAATTAAAGAAAAACTATTAAAAATTTTAAAATTGGTTATTAATAAAGGATATTTACTACAAACCTACATCAAAAACTAGTATACTTACTGACATGTTACTTAGGTAAATATTTAATAGAGTCTTCCCCTTATAGTCAGAAAAGGCCAAGAATGCCTACTATCACTGCTGTGTTACTGCTCTGGAGGCCTGGCCAAGGCAAAACATTTTTCCAAAAAGGTGTTGTTTACATTGGGAAGAAGGTGACAATGTAGATGGTATGATTATCAAACTGGATATCCTGGAGGACTAAGAAACTGTTGGAATTGATTGTTCATTGGTGGCTAGATACAAGTTCACCGTACAAAGAGCAATTGCTTTCTTATATGCCAACAGCAACTAGTTAGAAAATATAATGGATAAAAGGTCCTTTCTGTTGTGACAACAAAAAATATAAATTATCTAAGAATAATCCTTACCAAATACTTGCAAACCTATATAAAGAAAATATGAAACTTAAAAAATGATTCAACATATATTTCTGGAATGTCTGCCAGGCACTGGATGAGATATTGAACTGAATGAAAGTAAGCCCGAGGCTGTGAAGGCCCTTGGCGTTTTCTAGGATGGGAAGGCTTAGTATGGTAAGAATGCCATTTCTGCCCAAAAGGAAATCTGATCGGAAATTTCAACAGAGATTTCATGGAACTTAAGTTGATTTCCAAGGTTCAGCTAGAAGCACAGTCTGAAAGGAAATTTTGAAAAAAGAACAAGGGATGGGCTTGGCTCCTTTAAAACACAGTATGAAGGTAATTAAAACCTTTATTCCCTGCTCTCAGCATGCAGATAGGTGGAGCACTTAGAGGAAGAGAACAAAGAGTCCAGAAACAGGTGTGCAAGTGTGTGCGTGTGTGTGTGTAGGAACATCATAAATGATAGGGCGGTGTGTTGAATCGGATAACAATAGCAGCTCAGTGGTGGTGGGCCAGTTGGGTATTTCTGTGGGGGAAAAGTTGGAATCATACTGCATTCCACATGTAAAAATAAATTCCAGATGATATAAAAGACCTTTTTACTTTATTTAAAAAAACAAAACAACCTATAAAGGAACTAGGAGGAAAGACCGAGTGGGGAGGGAATTCCCAAACAACCCACAAAACCCAAAAACCATAAAGGAAAGGAGTTACACATTTTACTGTGTCAAAACTAAATATCCCTGGTAAAAGACACCATAACCAAAGTTAAAAGACAAGCAATAGGTGTGTTTTGTAATCTTTATCATGGGCAGCAGATTAAAATCTAGACTAAAGAAATCTTTCAAATCAGTAAAAGACAAACCTAATGGAAAAATAGACAAAGCATTTAGGTGGGAATTTCACACAGAAGTGCAAGTAGTATTCAAATGAAAAAATCTTCAGCCTCAATCAAGAATAAAGAATTACTTATCTAAATAGCTTTCTGTCAGTAGTTTTCAGCCATAAGTTTGGCAAAAATGGAAAGGCTTGATGATACCCAGTGTTGCTGGAAAACAAACACCTTTCTTTTAGGGCAGATTTCCTTGGTGGGTATGAAGTTTTCTTTGGGCTGCCCTCCATTTTGAGGGCTCGGTCCAACAGGAGTACGTACACATGCACAGCCAGGTTGTTGAATTTGTGTCTGTGAACCAGGAGGGCGGGAAGTAAGCTTCACGAGTCAGGTCCCCTTTCACACCTGCCTCAGTTGGAATTAAGACTTTAGAGAGGTTGTTGTAAGAACCTGGGTTCTGCCTGCTTCCATTAAGACTAGCTGAACTGAGGATCCCATCCTGAGCCCAAAATAAACTTCTTTGAAATAAATTTACAGAAAAATAGCAATAAAATAAAAATAGGACAAAACTACTTAGACCCTTTACCCAGATTCACCTTTATTTGTATTTTACCATGTTTGCTTTATCATCTGTGCAGTTTCTTTTTGTCTCTTATCTTCATAAATACATACATACATACACAAAAACTTTTTTTTCCTGAACTCTGTGAGGATAAGTTACATACATCATGGCTGTTACCCCTTAAGTACTTCAATATGCATTTCTTAAAAATAGGGCCATTTTCTTGCTTTTAACCACAGTACAGTTATCAACATCAACAAATCTAGTTGATACAGGACTCTAGTGCCCAGACTCACATTTTGTCTGGACCTGATAATGTCCGTGATAGCACCGCCCCTGAGTACAGGATCCAGTCTTGAGTTGGATGTTGTGTTCCGTTGCTGTTGTCTCTTTACCCTTTAAATCTGGAACAATTACCACAGTCTACTTTGTTTTTCATGACATTACCGTTTGTTTGTTTTTAAATAGATCTTTTATTCTTATTGCTGTTTCCTTGAAACGTGGATCAGGTGTACATTGCAGGCTGGAATGCCATCTAGATGAATATCTGCTGGCTGTCAACATCCAAGGCCCACTGTGGCCATCTGTCCCGCACTGGTGATGTTAATTTGATCACCTAGTCAAGATGCTCTCCAGCTTCTCCTCTTTACACTTCCTGTATTTTTCCTTCCTTGCAATTAATAAGCAGACATTTAGGAGACATCTTGAGACCATGCAGTTATCCTCATCAGAATTTCCCCCTGGATTTTGTTACCTGTTGTCTTTTTTCCCTGTCTGATCCAGCCTTCACCATATTTAACACATCATTTTTATCCAGAGTTTATAGCTTACTTTAGGGTTCACTCTTGAGGTTGTATATTCTATTAGATAATAATTTTGAAATATTTTGCAAAAGAGACTTCCTAAAAGCCAAAAAAGATGGCTTCCTAAAAGCCAAAAGATTATTCCCTTAGTCAATAAGAGTTAACTCCCTACAGGATCATGAAAAATGAGTAGTCTTAACTTCAGAGACTTGAATAAAAGGATGTTAGTTATTCAGCTAAACTGAGAACAAAAGGAATGATTTTATAATCTTTATTCCCAAAGACATTAAGTGAAAAGACTTAGTTCTGCTACTTAATTCTGTGTTGACGTGTGTGTGGCTTGGGGTGTGCTGGGCAGATCATCTCTAAGCTAGAAGTGATGGGAGAGCAGTTGAGTGGAGAAATGGTTCTCAGAGACGTAGGTTACTCATCGGAACTAAAATTGTTCTGGCTTGTCACTTTGGGAATCATCTTACTGGCTTGCTTTTCATTAGAAGTACTAAATTCGGCACCTTCTTCAGGCCAGCTGGACTCTGCTTTGTGGAATTCCGAGCAGAAAGCTGGAGTCTAGGTGGCTTCCAGCAGGGAGCTCTGCCTGGAGGAAGTGTCATTTTTCCCACCTTGCATCGCTCCTGCCTGTTTCCTTGGGAAAACCCTCAAGGAGAAGGTCCGCGAGTGATGGCAGTCTCATGCTGAGAAGGACCCCAAGAGTAGATCTGGAAGCATCAGAGAGGACTAGAAAACAGGTTGTTCCTCTTGGGCTGGCTGGAAGGAAGTGACTGCTTTGGAGAGCTGACCAGGGTCTGTGAGGGGTCCTGGGGCCGTTGGGAGATGAAACCTGGCAGTAGGTGCTGAGGGCCCTGGACAGAACAGAATCCAAGACTTTTGTGTTCAGGAAGACAGGGACTAAGGCTAAGTCCCTCTTAGTGGCAGAGGCACTTAAATTGTGTTCTTGGTGGGCAGCTGCCAAGAGGAGAGGAGTGGGAGTAGCTCTCAGTAAGTGAGGGGGGTGAAGGGAGGCTGAGCAGAGATGGGACCCTGACCAAGAGGTGGGGTGGGGTGTAGAGAGGACCAGAGCTGGGGGGACCAGTGAGGGTGGAAAGGGGGGCTTATTTGGTCATAGCAGGCAGGAGTGTGAGGGAGGAGGGGGAGAGTCCCTGCTGGCTTGTATTTTGAGACCGGTGGGCTCAGACATTGGAGAAGATGAGTGTGAGAGTTTAGCAGCCCTCAGTCAGAGAGCTCTGACAGGCTGGAGGGTATTTGTGAGTGGAGCTGGGAGGAGAAGAATCTGAAAAAACATCTTTGGGGTAGACCTGTCCAGGAGAAGAAAAAGAGAAGGGGGACAAGACTGAACTGTAAGGAGAACCTTTTCAGGAACCAGAAAAGATATACTGAGAGTTAAGATGCTGGTGCAGTGGTTAGGAGGTTGAAAGGCTGCTGGGGAGCGACACCCCCCAGTTCTTCCTCCCTCTACCTCTTGCACAGTGAGGGCTGCTGGGCAGAGTGGAGGCCTGGTCAACTTGGGAGCCCCTGCTCTGAGTGGCTCTTTGAAAAGTAAGTTGCTCACTGCAGACCGAGGGGGAGCCCTGCAGTGCCTCTTCCAATTTAATTAATAGTTGTAAAGCCCCCAGACCTGAACAGAAGTGTTAGCTATTACTGTTGCTGTGTTCTAGCCAGGAACCATGGTTGTCTTGAAAGAATGAAGGTTGCCTGACCCGGAAAAAAGTGAGTCAGAAGGTACAGGTCTGATGCGGTGCACTGGAGGCTAGTGCTAAGGATTTAGCATTCAAAAGGGCGCAAAGAATTTCGGACCATAAAGTAAAACGGCAGGCTCTGCAATTCTTTTTTCTCGTGTCTCCTTTACTTTTGCTAACATCTGTCATTTTTCCCCTAAATCACTATCAATGAAATTCTTCAGTGAACAAGGCCTTGGTCCCTATCTTGGAGACCACAGGGGATGTAGAAGGGCTGCTGGTGTGACTGGTCCCATCCTGTAACTGGCTGCAGGGAAATCCCCCAGGGGCAGTGGGCAGGGTGACTGCCTATCTGAGGGAGATGCAGCCTGGCTCCCCTGAGGCAGGAGATGGGAAGAGGGCAAAGAGAAGGAGCAGGGGCTGTGTGGAATTTGTTGACAAGGGTTCCACGGTGGCACTGAGGAACCATCACAGGCGATGAGGTCTAGTTTGGAGGTGATGATGTCATTGAGGACCTTTGGGAAATAAAAATAGTTTTCTCTTGAAATATAGTACAGAAATACACACTATTCCAGATGAATATATTCTGAATAGTTGTATCTCATTCAATGCTATAAATGTGTCCCTAGAAAATTATGTAATGATACCTTAAAATGTGCGCAAGAGCTTGCTGTTGACATAAATCCAAGAAAGCGTTGTTAACATGCATACAACTCTATCCTTTAGCCCCTCTGAGTGTTAGGAGTTCAGTAACTGGGGGCTTACATAAGGCAGAGAAAACTTGTACAGTTCTGTTGTTCCACTGATCTACCAGCATATACCTCAGCTGACTGTTAGAATTCTCTCATTGGAATGCATAGATACAACAGTTGTTTGAAACAGGAAATCATACATTGGACAAGCATGCCTTATCTCAGTGGATGGGCTTTTTCCACCCAAGGTCTTCACAAGTAGGTTGAGTTGAGGGAAGGTGTCATGTGGTGGTTTTATGCATTACTTGGATGGCCGTCATTATTTAGGTAACTGGATGCATGCTCAGTCGTGTCCAACTCTTTGCGACTGCCGTGGGCTGTAGCCTGCCACGCTTCTCTGTCCATGGAATTTTCCAAGCAAGAACACTGGAGTGGATTGCCATTTCCTACTCCAGGGAATCCTCCTGACCCAGGGATTGAACCTAAGTCTGCAGGCACAGTCCTTACCACTGAGCCACCTGGGAAGCCCCTTATTTAGGTAAAGAAACACTCAATTCTAGGCCAGCAGAGGGTGTGGTGATGGCTCTGGTCCCCCACGTCCCATCAGGTCTTCTGTAGTGAGAGTGGTGCTTGTCTCATTGTCTGCCCACAGATCAGGACCCTTTGAAGTGCGAGCAGACCTGGAGGAGTCCATGGAATTTGTGGATCCTGGAGTTGCTGGCGAATCAGATGAGAGTGGAGATGAGCACGTAAGTGACGAGGAAACCGACCTGGGCACGGACTGGGAGAACCTGCCAAGCCCCCGGTTTTGTGACATCCCTTCCCAGCCCGTGGAAGTCTCCCAGAGCCAGAGCAGCCAGGCGTCCCCGCCCATCGCGAGCAGCAGTGCTGGTGGGATGATCTCGTCGGCCGCGGCCTCGGTCACCTCCTGGTTTAAAGCTTACACTGGACACCGTTAACAGGCAGTGACCAAGAGGTGCCACTGCAGCCTGGAGAAAGCGCTTCTTCTACTCTCTAGTAAGCGTTAGGTGTTTAGCTAAGATAGTGCCTGGAACAAAAAGAGGTTAAGCTGTTGGGTGTTTGTTTTTTTTTTTTAAGCATGGAGTCTAGCATTTGTTTTGGTCAGCTGGGCAATGGTGGTGACCGACATGCTTATGATAATTAACAGAACAGAGGGGTCAGAGGTCCTTCTCCCAGACCAGTGGTGGTGGAGGAAGGCCCTGTTTGGTCCGTTCTGTTGAGGCAGAAATGCAGGGAGCTCCCTCTGAAGACAGGCCGTGGACCCCACAGACACGGCTGACATGTTGGTCCCTGTGATGATGCTAAGACTGTTGCTAAACACTTTGTTTCAGAGATTGAATCACAAGGAAGTGATTCTTAATGATTAGGACTTGAAAGATGAAAACTGTTTAATATGAGTTTGTTTTTATGCCATTAATTTTTTGTACAGAGAATCGGCAGGCAATTTGAAACACGTGGTTTCTTTATAATTTGGTCATGTTCGGTTTTTAGGTCAAGGATTTTTGTTTCATTTTAAAAGGATGGGTTTTTTTGGTTTAGTCTTTTGTTTTTGTGTTTGGAAGGAGAGAGGTAGTTTAAAAATGATTTCACTTGTGCTGCTGCGTTGTGGCCCTTCGGACATTCCTGTTTTCTTTCTCCCCACACACCAAAGAAACCAAGGTCTTTTTTTCTTTAGGACCCATATCCATGAAGAGAAGACATGCTGCCTGCAATACTGTCCTAGAGATTTAAGAACTGTTTTCTTGTGTTTTGAGGGAAATGAAGTTCATTCTTACCTAGACTGAATTCCTACCACCCACATGGTGTGCATTTTGAAATTGAACTATTTTCTGTAGGTAAAAAAGTAAGTCATTAGGGTTGTTCCCTTATGGAAGCCAAATGCCTGCCTGGGCACAGGTTAAAAGCCACTGACGTGGCCTCTGGTCATTCTTCCGCTGTCTGGTTTCTTTCTGAGGGATTTAGTAAGAGCAGGTTTCTCCAGGGAAAACCCCCCTGCTTGTTTGTTTCCTAGGTCTTTGTTGCTCTAAGGACACTACCTTTGCTCTGAAATGCAGAGCACATCATTATAGCTAATACTGCTCTTCTCTATCCTGGGAAAGCTCTGATGGAAAGAATTTTCTCTCACCAAGAGATCATTTTCAGCTAGTGTGTCTTGTCCTTCTCTTAGTGACAATCTTATAAGAAAACCGTGGAGAGGCATTATGTACAAAATATGTAAGTAGTTTTTTATTTTTAATAACTACAAAAAAAATCCTATGTAACAACTACAACTGAAATCCTATGAAGAATTCCTAGCAGGCATTATCACCATATCTTGTTAGTGTGACTGGCATGATAGTACCTCGTAAATCACTCGGAGGTTTGTCCCGCCCTAGCTTTCTTGTTGTAATTATTATAGTTGATACTTTGCCTCCAAATCTGAGGTGCTATATATAGCTCTTGCTATTTGGTATACTTAGTGTTTGGTAGAGTTTGGGGTAGGATTGCAGAGAAGAATGTTTATTCCTACCCAGGAATCCTGAGTTCCCTGACTTTATGATTTTCCACTGAGGGAGGAAACAGGCTTTTCCCCTGGTGGGTTCTTATTACAGCCAGTGCGGGTTATAAGTGCTGGCCTTTGTGATTGCTGGGTTGCATCGCCCCATCCACGTCTGTAGAGTAGTTCATAGAGGGTGGCTGCGGTAGACTTGAACAAATACCAAATGAACTTAAAATCCCACGAGATGAGAGTTGTCTAGGCATTCAGACCCTCAAAGAGCTTAGTCTTGGAACACTGGGATTTGGGGCTTGGGGGTAGAAAACAACTTTAGCTGAAAAAATACACAGCAGTCGCGGTTCTTCTCAAGTAATCTTCTTATGAAGAAGATATCACAAACTAGAGTAATTCAACAAAACTTCCATGGATATGGGAAATGTAGGGATTGATAGGGTATGTTTTGTTGTTGTTAATGTCAAATAGAGGCACTTTACTTAGGGTTAAATGATCAAACCTTTAATGGTTTTGAACACCAACATACTGGCTTAACACTGCTGAGATATTTTGGTTTTCATTATTTTGCACTGGATCCACCCTGTAAATATTCTTAAATATACATTTCAACCACTGTTTGTTTTTTCTACTCTCTTTGCTGCTCATTAAAATCTCTCATGGAGGTGCCAGAACCATATGTAAACAGCTTTTTAAAAAATTGAAGCTGGTATTTTTTTTTTTTCTAAACAAAAAAAGCCATAGAACTTGGTCATGTTTTCCATGGTAAAATGATTTGTTGAAACAAGGTAATACTAGAAAAACTCACAGGCACCACATAGGCTGCTTTAAATGGTCTGTTAAAGACTGTCTTTGTAATGGGGTGTAACAAAGAAAAGTTTTGCACATCTGTAAGTTCAGGGGGAGAACAATGTCAACATCAGGGAGTGGACAGAATTCATGTAAGGAGTCGTGCATTGATAATATGGGGAAGAACGTCTGGTGGCATGCTGTTAAAAGAATCTCCTCGAGGTGTCACATTGCAGGGATTCCCCACTGCTCTGCGACTTCTAAACCAGTTAGAGTCATACAAATAAATGTTTTCTAAACTTTTATTATATTATTGCAATAAATCTTTTAACAGTACTTTGCAAATATGTATGTCTTCTTCAAGCTCTGATTACTCATTTTTACTGATAATAAATTGAGGGTAGCAAAAATGAGATCTAACTCTGGAGTATTTTATACAAACTATAGGATTTTTTTTTTTAAGAATTTTTGCCACGTGATGAAAAAATGCCTGTTAATACTTTGTAAAAAAGCATTAGTGGTATTACAGTAATGGCCCATCTTCAGTAAGCTTGAAAGTTGGTTGCACACTTAATCTGAAGATGCATTTTTGTTTGGTAGCTATCGTTTGATGCAGATCCACCAACAGTGACTTTTGGTGTCTTGCAACAGCCCTTTAAGGAGGGAGGGAGGGAGGGAGGGAAGGATGGGGCCTCTGCGTTTCCCATATGGAATCTGCCTAAGATTTCTTCAGAACAAGAGAAAGGGAAATGTTAGAGGTGATCTGTCAAGCAGTGAGAACAGAAGAATCCTTCCCCTCTGTGTTTTGTTCTGCTTTAGTAACTAGTCTCTCCCAGGTGGGTAATCTGTACCTTTCAGGTAAGATTACTGTGGAGAGGGGCCATGTGCAAGGTGGATGGGGATACCAAGAGTGATGACCATGAAACAGCAAGAGCAGCTCAGAGAAATGCTGAGGCACTGTTGCCATGGTCATCCTACTCTCTTTTACCTGCAGGAAGAGGCCAGCCAGCAGCGGCAGAACAGGCAGGGAAATGGAAGGAGTCCTGAATAGGGCATGTGCTTCCATGTCAGTCTTTCCACCTCCCTGGATAACAGTTAAAAACATGATCCCATCTAATGAGTACACACAGATTCCCAGTCCTCAGAGTTAGATCATGATTGATGCAGGAATTGGGTAGAAGCAGATGGCAAGAACTAAGGATAACTTTGTCCTTAGTGGTTGGGAGGTCATAACAGCACGCACTAGGAAATTTGAAACCAACTTTTGGGCAAGTTATCTGAACCCCAGAAATACTCAAGGCCACCAGTAGCACCCCGTTCCAAGGATCTGGTGAGAAAGTACCCCCAGAAAAAGTGTTCACCGTCTGCTTAGAGTTCCAAAGATGAAGTGTTTTTGTTTTTTTAACCAAAAAGGACCAGTGGGACCATCTTTTCTAGAAGAAAAGGGATGATAAAACAGCAAGATCCACATCAGTGATTTTTTTGTTGTGTTTTTGTAGGAAGGAATGAGGTAATAGTCTGGTGGAGAGAAAACCTGATGGAGAATTCAGATGGTCCTTTTAAAAAGTGAGAAATAGGCAGGAGGTATCTGACAGCACTAGGTAAGCTGAAAAGTGGGTGGGAGTCAGTAGAGTGGAAGCAGCTCAGTCATGAGGACACATTAATGCCTCCTGGTCCATATCAATTTGTTCACTATCTTCCCCCTTGGACATGGCTTTTTAGCATTTGCTTTATGACTTCAGAAGACACCTGGATTTTGAGGAAAGGGCTCTCCTGCCCTTCCCAGCAACTTACTTCCCTAAATTTAAAACATTATCAGGAAGACATTTGTAGAGCATAAGCAAGTAGATGGCTCTTGATTTTAATAACAGAGGGGCAAGTGGTTTGGAAGGTAGTAGATGGGAGAGACACATCTCCCAACCAAAGGATGATTAATAATGATAGAAAAGGCGTATCTTCTGCATCAGTAATGTATTCAGTAATAGTTGCTGTCAGAGTAGGAAGGACCATGTCTAGCACCCTGGACTTGCACCCTAATGGTGCACCTATTTTCTGGCTTAGGGATACTGGTACTGGCTTACGTTGGAAGTTCTACTGCACTGATGGCCTTGGAGAAAAAGTCTGAGGCCTGGAAAGCTCTTGACCAAGACCTTTAGTGCCCAAAACATATATGCATTAATGTTTTAGAAACACTCACCTATAGCAGTGCTGTCCAGTGTAATATTTATTGTAGCCCACATATGTGATCTAAACTTTCTGGTAGTCTCATTAAAAAGGTAAGAAGAAATAGGTAAAATGTACAATATAGTTTAATTCAAGATACACCCAAATACTATTTCATCTAATTAGCATGAAAAATATTAACCAGCGTTGGCGGAGTTGGGAGGGGAGCTGTAGGAGGGTTCATTTGTATTCTTGCCCTGGGCCACAAAAACTGGGGAGGGCTTACCCCTTTATTTACACTTAAAATAAACCCTCCTTGAATTCATTCTTTTCTGGGGTGTGTCCACAGTCCTGTTGAGAAGGTATGCAATAAAGAGCCTCAGCAGAGCACACATTGGAAGCCTGAAGGGAGACTACTGACCTGGGAAAAGATGGTGTGAGAGGTCCCAGCTTAGATGCCAGGGCAGCCAGAGCACTGTCTCTGCTTAGGAGAAGAATCAATCCAGGCTGGGGTGGAAAGAGAATTGTTCATGGCAGGCCACACACCCTGCAGCAGAATCGTGCCTGGCTACCCATACAGGAGGCTTGGTGAGGAAGAGCAGAGGTCTTCAATGGCTCTGTCCCAGAAGAGAGTCCTGTCCATCCCTGCCTTCCCACTGGGCTGCAAACATGCAGTTACACACAGACCAGCCGTTTCCCCTCCTTTGCTCTGCATTTTACTGATTGGCAAATAATCGATTTTGAATCTGGTTTTGAATCTTCTATCAATCTCTTCCTACTACTTAATAGACATCTAAAAATACCAGTTAGTAAAGCAGTTTTATTCTCTGATGGGGGTGGTAAGGGAGGTGAACGTAAAGGAGGGAAATAAGTAAAATAGCACAAGTGATTCTGCCCGAGTTAATTAGAAGACATGATCTGCTCATCACTCAGCAAGCACAAGTCCTCTTACAGGACTTGCACATTTCCCACCACTGTGCCTGGTATGTATCCTTCTCTACTGGTGGGAGATGGACGTGCAGGACTTCATTTCAGCTGTACGCCATTTTCTCCGTAAATGCTGACTTCTGAACCTAATCCCTGCTGGGTTTTGTCATTCCAAAGAGAAAAGCAAAACATTTAAGTAGAGGTTTCTAATTTTAAACTTTTATAGCCTCAAAAGAATCTTAGTCCAAAAAGAATTTGAGACAACGGGTCCCAAAACTAGTTTTGTTCTGAGGTCTGTTCTCTACTAAGTGAAGAGGAGATGAGGGGCCTTTGAGAGGGGAAGGTTTCACTTTGCATTTCAGTCAGAGGAGCACCAGGTCTCACCAGGGTTGTTGTAGCAGAGGAGATGGGCATCTCTCTGCTCCCACTCCCTTCCCAACTGCCAATTTTAGTGGCTCTGCTCCTTTAAAATTATGTATGTATGTGTTAGTCATTCAGTCGTGTGCAACTTTTTGTGACCCGATGGACTATAGCCTGCCAGGCTTTTCTGTCCATGGAATTCTCCAGGCAAGTCTGGATTGGGTTGCCATTCCTTTCTCCAGGGGATCTTCGCACCCCAGGGATCAAACCCGGGTCTCCTACATTGCAGGCAGATTCTTTACCATCTGAGATACTGAATAACACCAGGTCAAGCAAACCACCTAGAATAGGTGTTACTGCCTAACTGGGTTTTGCTTATACCAGTTAGATGTATATACACTGGAAGTCCCCCAAGGGTTCATAACCACAGTGATGTTTGCTCTTCTCATGAGGTTTTGCAGACACCAACTATGGCCACACACTTAGGTGCATGTCATAGAAGGGACTGCATATTTCTCATGAAGGTCTTTTTGCCAGTCACGGAGATTGCAGCACTGGCTTGTCTGAATCCAAAGCAACACCCGGGATAGAAGCTGTCAGATTCCCTGAGTGCCGGTTGCTGTGCATGGCAGAGAACGCCTTTATGTAAATACAACATGGTACCTGACAGTAAGGGCTAGGTAATACCAGCTCTGGTTACTGGTGCAGTCTATGGTACAGCAGGGTTTTGGCACAAACGGGCTTTAGTCTTTTTGAGGTAGGCTGTGGGAGGTAGGAGAGGAAGAATAGCCAGTCTGCTGAGTAAAGAAGGAATTCAGGCTATTAAAGCAGTAGGGAGAAAAGAAAAATGCCCAGGAAGGCCCACATAATAAAAAATCTGAGGCCAGTTCATAAAGGTTGGCAGGGAGGCCCTGACAAGTCCAAGTTAGAAGGGTGGTTGGAGAGAGTCCAGGAAGGTAACTCCGAGATCAAGCTTAACTATCAACTCACAGCCTTCTGCAGTCGGGAAGCCCAAAGGAACCTGCTGCCAGGGAAAACATGACAAAGCCCAGATCATACCAGACACAGCTGACAGTTACCCAGCAAGACTGCAAGGGCAGCCACGGAAGCAACCCTAACCAAGAAAGCTCCCTGGGACCAGCTGTGGCCAGAGGAAAAGATCCTCCCAGGTCCCTTCATCCCTCTTCATGTTTGTCATACTAGGAGGAGTTACAGTAGAGCACAGTCAGAACGGGCCAGCACCCCTCACATCAACATGATGACTAAAGAGGTATAAACATTTTATGGCATGTGCGTGTACTGGGTGTGAGGCACTGAGGGATGGCGTGGCCAAGCTGCCCTCCATGAGCCCTGAGTGGAGTTGCAGAGCAAGGTCCAGACACACAAGAGGCAGTAGAGAGGTACTACCAGGCAAACCAGCTGGGCAGGACTGGGTGGGGGCTGCCAAGGAGACGCCTACTGTGCACAGAGTTGTCAGTGTGTTAGGGCAGGGAACCTGCTCACTTGTGAATGAGCCTTCTTCATGGCCATATTAATGCCCGAGTCATTTTGACAAGGCCTGAAAAAAATGTTTTAACCTTGGGCCTTTTGCCCCTTCTGGATTTTCTTTCCAACGGTGAAGTGAGGGGTGGGAGAGAGCTGCTAGGCCAAGTATTTCAGACCCTCTGAGCAAAGGCTGAAGGGATAAGTTTTCTTTATTTGGGTCCCCACGGGGGCAGAGTTGAGGTGAGCCTAGGGTCCTCATGCCCACATTATTTCCTTATGAGTCTAGGATTCTACAGTCAGGCAGGGAGCACTGCAGTGCTGCAGAAGTGAGAAGTGAACTGGTTTCCCAGCTTGGCACTAGGGGGCTCTGAAGCACAGCATCTTTCTTCTAAGGGGAAAAGCTACACTGTCTAGAAACGAAGACTAGGGAGGAGGCGCCCTCTGACGCCACCTGCTAGAGTTCTTATCATTCACAGACATCCCTGGGAACTGGGTCTTGCATCGGGTTCAAAAGGGGTCATCAGTGATTTCTGAGGACCCCAAGAATTGCATGCCAAGATGGGTTGGGCCATCTTGTCTTCTGCTCTGTGTCAGTCCAGGCCCTCACACTCACAGCTTTGTGTCCCACATGAAAACCAGATCCAGGATGGCTGATCTGGGAGAAGCATCCTGGGCACATGTAGAACCAAGTGCCAGTAACAGTGAAAGCTGACACACACGAGGCACTTTCTGCACAGCAAGCTGTATGAAGTCCTGCGAGTGCACATATCTTTACTCCTATCACAGCAGGGAGGTGCACTGAGATGGCCGCTTTAGAGCAAATCACAGGGGAGGACAAGTACCGGAAACTCCAGCCTTGGAAACTCCAGCCATGGGGATGGAACGCATTCGCCCTTGCGTTGGCTGGGGCAAGTCACGAGGAAGGGCACCAACACCCCGAGGGGAAGTCAGCCTTCACAGCCTCCTCTGGTCCTGTCACAGAAGGGCTCCAGCAGAGCAAGTCGGAGGTATCATGATGTGACTGCTTGTTTAGCATCCAGGAAACACTTCCTAGTTTTAGTTTCCCCTTTTCAGGGAGGAGCAACTACTGCCTAAGGGTAAGGGCAGAAAGAAGCCACTCTGGCCACACCACCTCCACCACAGGTGAACCTGGCTCCCTCGACTCCAGCCTTGCCCCACTCTGCTTGGCAGTCCTGGCCAAAGCTTTACTCCACCTTCACATCCTTCTCCTGTGGGGCCAGCGCAGTCTTTATTCATCATTGCCATTGGCCTCGCCCCCGGAACACTCACCAGTGCTTCCTGACAGCCAGGAGCTGATGCGGCTGCAAGGCTTTATTGGTGGCTACTCAATTCAAGCCAACCTAGCTTGCAGGTCCTCCCGCAGCTTTCTGGGGCCAGATACTTTCCAGCCCCACCAAGCATTACATGCACACAGGTCTGAATATATCCTCACTGACTTCCTAAACAACTAACTCATATGCATAGATAATAATGCCTCATCCAGTAGGAAATAAAGACAGTCCTGGGCAGACAAATGCAAATAAGTGTTAAAGGTTTGTAAAAATGTAAGCTCATACTGTTAAGTGAAGATGGCCTCTTTCCAGTGGTAGAAGAGAATTCTCTCTCCCCCTCCCAACAACTCAATTTCTAAAAAAAATTTTTAGGGCTCAGTTTACAATATCTCTAATATTACCTCAAAAAAGAAAACAAATCTGCAAAACTCAGGTTCCGCTTAAGATGCATGTTTTTATTGAAGTTAAAAAAAATTTGTAACCAGACAGAAAGAATAGACAAAAATGCTATAATCTGACTATATAATATTCTCTCATTCTTCGTGAATCACTAAAATATAACAAAGGATTGTTCTCTATGCTAATTTTTAAGGTTGTCCAGTTTAACCATTATTTGGTATCCTTTCAACAGGTTAACCTCTTAACTATTTAGAGTTTCTTCTCAGAAACACTCATATATTATACAGAAAACATTCATAGTTTATTTGGGAAACATTCATATTTTATACAGGATGTACAAATTTGAGATGAGACCCCCCCCAACCCAAAAAAACCCAAAACAACTCACATGATTGTAGCTGCAACGCTATCCTAGGTGCATTGTGGTGATTATGTTCAGTTGGCGTCCACTATTTACAACTGGATTTTAATGGTGTTATTTACAGAGGGGCCAAAAGCACTCATCTAAAGTAAAGGCGCTCGGGTTTAATGTGCACTTTCATAGCCCTAGGAAAACACAACCATTATATACACTGTAAACACCACAGGGCATGAAATCCATCTCCAATCACAAACATCAACCTCACAGATCAAGCATACAAGGTCTAAGTAAGGTGCCTGACTTCTCCTTTGTAAGCATACTTTTCATCCAAGAGTACTGCTATTCTTTTCAAAGGACACTATTCACTTATTTCAAATATGGGACCAGTGCTCGAAACATTCCTGGAACCCCTTTTCAGGGATTGCCTTCATAGTCTGTGATGAACTCTGCTGAACGTTCTTGATGGTGACAAGTCTTCATCCTCAAGGATTTGATTTGGGAAAACAGGCATAGTTATTCACAGCCAGGTGAATCAAACCATGGGATACAACCCTGAATCAAACATGAGGCACCACTATAAAATGATAAGACCAGTTTTCTTACACAGATCATAAATTCAGAGATTTAAGATGCCTGAGCAATGGCAGTCCTGACGGAGTAGCAGAGATTCTCCTGGAGTGATGACTATGAGAGGCAACACTCACTGAAACGGTGTATCTAGGTGGTGGTCTGCAGTTTTTGAAATCGGTCTGTTGCCTCACATATACATTTTAATACTCCTCTTCAGTTTCAGTCCCTTTTGCTTTCTTATGGATTGCCCGATTAAAGCTATGGCAAGCAGGGACCCAGTGATTGTCATGGAGCCCCAGCTTACAGCCAGGGAAGCCCTTCTGAGACCGGTGGCAACACATCCAGTATCCCGGCCCGTAGGGCAGTGCCTGGCAGTAGGGCTTGGGGTGCCACCGGCACAGGGACACATCCCCTTTCACATATTTTTTCTTGCACTGCTTGCATGGATCCTCTCTGTAGCGTGGATCCCGAACCCAGCGAGAATCTGCTGGCCTGATATTGTAATATTCAATGATAAACTTGAAATAGCAGCAGGTACATTTAAGAGCCACTAAACTCTTAGTAGGAAGTAACCTGAAGATTTTCACCATGATGTGGTGGGGCAGAAAAGCCATATACTGCTGAGGCTCTAAAAGCTGCTGGATTTTAAACCTGGTCTCCAGAAAGTCATGTGACACCTGCTTCTTCCAGCTGGATGCCTCAAGCATTGGTAATGTACTTTCCACAGGAGAGGCCAGTGGGACAAATGAATCAACCGAGACACTTTTTTCCTCAGATGCACCGTCACCTTCAGCAGCCTCTTCAAGCTGACTGGCCCTGGAAGACTCTTCTGTTGTGCTTTCATTTGACTGGGAACGGCCTGACTGGTGCTGACCAGATGGCAAAAAAAACAACATCCCTGGAAGTGGATCTTCACAGGACTCCGAACTGGAAGGCTGGTCTTTCTTTACCTTGGACACAGTGATACTAATGCACAAAGATTCTTGTTTGCGCTGATCAGGGTTTTGGTTAGCAAGTGGCACAAGCTCTTCACTAATGCCACCAACAGCATCTGTGGGCAATTCAATGGCTTGGGGACAGGTGCGAGGAGGAAAAGGTGGCCCAACAAGTTCCTCTGTCATTTCCACATCATGCCTGTTGCTGCTTTTCATGGCAGTCTGCTGATCTGGCTTTAATTCTGCACTGTCTGTGTGCAAACTCATGCCTGCAGGCAACGAGGGACAGCCTCGAGACACGCTGCCCCAGGCCTGGTCCCCCTGAGGAGAACAACGGTCAGCTCTTAAGGGGCTGCAGCCCACAGATACAGACCCTACAGTTTTCACCTGAGTGTCAGGAACCTCCAAGGTGCCTTTGTCTGCTTTGCTTTCCTCAGCCTGGGTGCCATTCACAAGCAGTACGCGGCCCACATTGCGGCGAAAGCTGTTATTCCTCGAGAGGCTCCCGGGCTCCCGCTGGCTCTGCCGCTTCAGGCACTCGGACTCCAGCCTGGCTACCATGTCAAGGACACGGACGGGCTCACTCTGTGGTTCACCAACCTCAGGATTTCTCCTTTCTGCAGGTTCTTCACATGCTCCTGGGGCAGACAAAGGTTCGGGGGCTGGGGGTGCACCTCTGGATTGCCCGGAAAACCGCACCACAGCAGGTGAGTTAGTGCAGTTTTTCGCACAACTGGCTAGCAGAGCGCTGGCTCTTTGCTCGAGAAAGGCGACCATCTGTATGACCGATAGAGGCCTCCCGGCATACACACCGTCCCCACCATCACTCACGTAATGCACAGAACAATGCTCAATGCCACATGCAAAAGGCTCAGGCTGGTAGCATCTACTGTTGACCTCCTTCATCCTTTCTAACTGTATCTTGGCTTTTTTAAGATCCCCTGATTTTTTCCTTCTTTTAGTAGCTCTCCCATCAATATCCCAGGAGCTTTTTATTTTCATAGATCCTATTCTATTACTGCACTGGTGGGCTGCAAAGAATGCTATCTTTTCCTTGGTATTTCCCGGTTTCACAACAGCCCAGATATCGAGCGGCCCTTCCCCTTCTTCACCCTGGTGGATTGTTGCAGATGGTGCATTCTTCTTGGTTTTAACATTCAAGCTGCTCTCTTCAGGACTCTTCCCACTCATACTGCACAGAACATTTGGAGAAAGGATTCCAAAAGGCTTTCGAGATGATGCTTTACCAAGAGAGGCTAAAGGAAAGACACTTGATTTCATACAGCTAGCTTTGCATTCTTCATCGCTGATAGCCCGTTGGTGGCTCATAGGAGTTCTCAGAGTTTCCGTGCCAATTTCCAGAGGTTGCCCTTTCTTCTGGAGTTTCCAGTATGGCTTAAGGTGCATAACAGAGGTTCTACAAGAAGGAAATACACATTTGGTTAAGAGTCTGATTCTATTTTTAGAAGAGCTTTTTAAAAAAAATCTTATACTCATATGGTTCTAGCAAGTAACAGAAACATTATCTTTCAGTTCACTAAATCTCTACCAATTCTCATTTCCACTAGTTTTTCATATACAAATCAAGAATAACAAAAGCAAAAGCAACTGTTCTCCATGGTTTACATGCTGGAAAATAAATTTCAGACTGAGTGACTAGACTAAAGGAATTTCAGACTGGCATTAATTAACATTCTATACATAAAATTAGTACTTTAAAGAAATTTGAACTTACTAAAGACACTTAGTATAAGACACAGTATAGAAGAAACAATAGTATAAAAAAAATCCATCCAAAATCCCTGGTATATTAATGCTTTTCTAAGTCACCATGACTAGCATTTAATTGACTGCAAAACAGTCTATCAGAATTGTTAATATTGCTTTGTAAGCTATTCTTACTGTTGAATATTTTAGACATCTATAACTAACAGTCTATCTGTATAAGCTCTTAACTGTCAGATTTTCTGCAAATAAAATACAAAATCCACTATCTTCATTAATTCACTGGTTCAGGAAAAAAGTTCCTGTTTTGTTCCCTGGCCAGGGGTGGAGATGGGAACCATTTTATAAATTACAAAGATATTCAGAGATACATGTTCTAGTCCTTGTCACATCACTAATTAGCCAGACAGGGTGATTTTACCTTGGGTAAGTCACTTCCTCTCCGGGTCTGAGTTGAAATGTTAACTGAAGGGTTGGGATACCAGTCTAGCAAAGCTATGGTTTTTCCAGTAGTCATGTATGGATGTGAGGGTTGGACTCTAAAGAAAGCTGAGCACTGAAGAATTGATGCTTTTGAACTGTGGTGTTGGAGAAGACTCTTGAGAGTCCCTTGGACAGCAAGGAGATCCAACCACGCCATCCTAAAGGAAATCACTCCTGAATATTCATTGGAAGGACTGATGCTGAAGCTGAAACTCCAATACTTTGGCCACCTGATGCGAAGAACTGACTCATTGGAAAAGACCCTGATGCTGGGAAAGATTGAAGGCGGGAGGAGAAGGGGACGGATAAGATGGTTGGATGGCATCACCGACTCAATGGACATGAGTTTGAGTAAGCTCCAGGAGTTGGTGATGGACAGGGAGGCCTGGCGTGTTGCAGGCCATGGGGTCACAAAGAGTCGCACAGCACTAAGTGACTGAACTGAACTGCGACACTAGATTATTTAATGATTTTTGTTAGTTTGTATGTCAAGATATCCCACTGCTACACAGAACACCTTGGATTAAGAAAAACAAGTCTTGTCGGGATGCCTGCTGCTGCTGCTGCTAAGTCACTTCAGTCGTGTCCGACTCTGTGCGACCCCATAGACAGCAGCCCACCAGGCTCCGCCGTCCCTGGGATTCTCCAGGCAAGAATACTGAAGTGGGTTGCCATTTCCTTCTCCAGTGCATGAAAGGGAAAAGTGAAAGTGAAGTCGCTCAGTCATGTCCGACTCTTGGGGACCCCATGGACTGTAGCCTACCAGGCTCCTCCATCCATGGGATTTTCCAGGCAAGAGTACTGGAGTGGGGTGCCATTGCCTTATCCTCAGGATGCCTGGTCTCCCATAAAATAAACCTACAGCCCAAAATGAATACCTGCAGTCACAGATTGGTGGGAGTGAAGCAAGGGCTTTCACAGGTCTAAGCATGTGGGCTCTCAACCCACTCTTGTTCCTAGGGATACAGTCTAAGACACACACATGGGGCAGCCCGTCACATCCCTGTCTCATTCGCTCTGTAGCAGCTACCCAGGGCCAGCCTGCAGTTACCCTGGGGCAGCCTGCATGGCCATTGCTTTCAGATAGCAGTTTTATCCATCAAGAATGAAAGTCATTATCCAGAACAAATTTACCTTTCATTTCAAATTTAATTTCTAGAGTCCAGTCTCAGCTAAAAGAAGAAATATGGATATGAATATCTTCCAGCTAGGTAAACAGAAACCTTACTTTTAAGGCACACAAAGTAAAGATACCCCTGAAATAGATCAGATTGATTTGTTTCTGATCTTTGACACTTACAGCCTACATCTGTTGAGATCACCTCCTTGTGTGCACTGAAGCACTTTTAACAGCTTTATATCTTATAGAATACAGAATCTTTATATTCTATAAGTCTGTTTTACAAGGAGTTACCCAGAATTCCTCAAGAAGAAGATAAATAGATATATGAATAAAATAAATGAATATAAGAGGCCTCTCATTCCTAGTGCCCTCTCTGTGTCAACAACTTCCTGGTTTTTCACATCTCTTCAATCCCTTCCGTGCAAAATGTAAGAAACTGAGGTGTTGAAAAATCAATTAATTCGCACATAATGATCTCATTACAGAATGCCTGTGAATAAATTTAAACTTCAGCAATGTGTGTGTCATTCTGCACTGCACGTTATGTTCTCTTCGCCTTCCTCCCCCACACAGTATTTTAGGTGCTATCACTGATAGACGGCGACATTTGGAAGAAACTAATGTGATTACAGAAGGCTTTTGTTTGTGTATATTAACCTGCAAAGTCAGCTCAACTAACACATTACTAATAGAGAAGGTTTTAGTAGGATTAAAGTAGGAGATGATCCCACCAAACAGGAGTGAGGAAAGGTCCAACAGTGAAGGAAAAAAGCCAGTAAGGTCATTCAGTGCAACCAGGGTAAGTGCTGAAGAGTAAGTGGTGATTCTGTGGGACCCCCGAAGGAAGCAGAACCTTTAGGCACAGGCTGGAGTCCTCCACTGGTTGAAGGATGGCTGAGGTATTAACTGCTTGCCCTTCCTTTGCTGGGCTTGAAGGCCCTGAGACAGTAAAATGCTGGCACGACTCAGAGAAACTTGCAAAAATTGAGAGTTTGGGTTGAAGCACGAGGATGATAGAGGGCATCTACTGCAAAAATATGTAAAATAAAAATTTTACATCTCTGAGAGATTACATCAGACAGTGGTGCTTTGCCCACCCCCCACCCAATCTCACCTTCTTAAATACAGACAGGCACTGCAGAAAGCTCCAGTCAGATTTCCATGGTTGCCAATCTCTTCACACAACTGTATTTTAAAAGTTCACCACAATAAACTCCTGATTCCTTGCAATTAAATAAAATGTGGGTTATTGCACCTACCCACACATGAGTGTTTGTTAGATGCTCAGAAATGTCCTTGAAAAAAATTAAGATCCCTGTGCCCGCTGAATCAGAATTTCTGGGACTGGGCCAAGAATCTGTTTTTAACCTTAGATTTAATTTGAAAGAGAATTTAAAGGTCGGTCATGTGTTAGATCTAAGAGTGTCAGTGGGGTTCTGATTTGGGCTGGGGGCTGGGCTACTGACAGGTGTGAGGTGGAACTGCCCAACACCATTCAGTCCACACTGAAGCATCTACTCTGACAGATGGGTAAAGACACCCATCTTCTTACTTTATATTCTCTTTAAAACACACACACACACAAGTCAATGGCCATTTTATTGCCAAATTTCTGTCCAATTCCATCTCCTCAGTTTCTTTGCACTGCTTTCCCAGCTCTCTTCTTCTCCAGCCTTTAAACACTGATGTATTCCTCAGAGTTCTTTCTCTAGACCATTATTACTCTTAAGCTATGTATCTAAGTGACCTCACGGTTTTAATGACCAGACTCATGACGCTCCAGTGGTATGATCTCTCAAGCTTCATATGCTATGACATGCCTAACAGACATACTCACCTGGATGTCAAAAAGAATCTCAAAAATCAAAATGACTACTTAATGATAGCACCAAGTACCTAGTCAAGCACGCCAGAAAAGTTGAAATCACTGCGATTCCTCCTCCCATCCCATCACCAAGTCACTAAAAATGGCTTCCTTTTCTTGCTCATCCCTTGTACAACTGCCCTAGTTTTAGCTGCCATATTTTCTCTCTACAATGCTGTTAGCTAAAAGCCTAACCCCTTGCATCAATGAGATGCAAGGTCATGGAGCCCACTTCTGCCTTGCCCTTTCATAATTCAAACTTTGGAAGCTTGTTCACAGACCATTAACACAGGACCACAAAGATGAAAGCCAAACTAATCACCTAAGATACAAATTTTAAGGTAAGCAGAGCCATAAAACTAACAAAACAGCTTCAAACTTTTTTCATACTAACTGCCACCCATTTCTTTCTATCCATTTATTATCCAAAATTTATTAATAAACACTCTGGGCTGGAATTTAGTGGTGAAATTATGAATATGACACAGTTAACTGCCCTTGGTTGGCTTAGTCACTAAGTCGTGTCCGACTCTTGCAACCCCATGGACTGGGGCCTGCCGGGCTCCTCTGCCCATGGGATTCTCCAGGCAAGAATACTGGAGTGGGTTGCCATTTCCTTCTCCAGGGGATCTTCCTGACCCAGGGATCAAACCCAGGTTTAAGGAGACAGTAAAATCAAATAGGCAATTACAATACAGAGTGTGATATGTGTTATAAGGGACAGTACAGGTGCTGTGAGAGTCCATGAGGGAAGAAGGTAGAGGGAGAGGACAGAGAAGGAAGGAGTGTGTGAAAGGAGGAGACGGAATATCAGCACCAAGTTTAGTCTCAAGGGTACAGAAACAGGTCAGAAAAGCTGTGAAGGAAGATAAAGTCCTAAGAGTTCAAAAGATAGATGATGCTTTTGGGGAAACTGAGGTAGGTGAGAAATAATCAGCATCCCAGCTAAGGTGGACAGACAGAAGGAAATAGATTAGAAACGAAAAATAGGCACGATTTTATTTAGTGACTGATTATAAACGGAGGTTGACGGAGGGAGTCAAGGATGGCTCCTCATGGCTATAGCAACCTGATAAAGAGTGGCACCTTTTAGTGAGACAGCGACAAAAGCAGGTGAGCTGTTAGGATGGAGCAGGGGAAGAGGTAAGTTCAGTTTTAAGAAATGCTGCGTCCAAGTCTGGCCAAGAGAAACAAGAGGAAAGGAACAAGACAGTTGCGACAGAAACCCAACGAGGATAAAGTTTATTGGACAGAGATTATGATGTCTTTTCCCAGAATTTTCACGAGTATATACTGCATATATTACTATTATAATCAGAAAAAATGCACATAAAAGTAAAGAGCAATCACACATCCTACAGCAAGGCCATATAAAGAGTTCTTCCCAGGGGACTTCCCTGGCTGTCCAGTGGCTACAACTCTGTGTTCTCACTTCTGAGGGCTGGGGTTCAATCCCTGGTCAGGGAACTAAAATCCAACAGGCTGAGCTGTGCAGCAGGAAAAAAAAAAAGAGTCCAGTTAGTGATGGAGACACCCTGGTGCTCTGCTGTGAGGAACTGCAGCAGATGAGCAGAGGAGAGTCAGAAATTCATGGAGTGAATGGCAGGTGAAAAAGTGAATGTTTGCAACTCTCTCATGAAGTCTGGCTATAAATGATCTTTTTACACAACTGTTACCTTAAGTCCTTTCCAGGAATAAAGTGAAATATCACAATGAATCAATTAAAACTTGAACAACTTTCCTCCTCCAGTAAAGGCCAAAAATCTTGCTTTCAAGTAATTCCAGTATTCTTTATCAATTCAATTTCTGATGTCAGCTCAAAAAAGCTGGAAAAAACTCTTAACTCAAACATACTGTACAATCTGAAAATGAAGCCATGGAAGAGAATTTAACTTGCTTAGGGGGAAAAAAAAAAACTCTAGACAAATGTTAGAGTCTAAAGAATCACACTAACTCTATAGTCTACAGAGAAGCGAACTTGATCAATGAGGAAATCAAATGGCAATATGGAAGTAGAGTGAGGAAAAGAATGAGATTTCTCTTAGTGCTAACAGGCTTAATGCTGAAAGGAAGCCTGACATCAAAGGCCTGTTTGCTAACTTGTCACTCGTAGTCTGTGGCCTTGCCTACCTAAATAGGTTGGAATATAAGGCGTTTCCTGTTTCTTTCTACTTTATTAAGGTTTTAGGAATGCTAATTCCAAAGAGGAGTCATTTATCAGTATAACAGGAGCTACTCTTTATTTACAAAGACTAGAGGAATAAAAAAGTATTTTTTCCTTTAGTGGATGAAAAAAAGTAGAGAATAAATAAATCACTGTGTCTTTAAAAATGTAAATGCTTCCAGAGAACATCTTATTATGATGGCCTTCTTCACTGGACCATTACAGAAAGGATTAGCAGCTTCAGCAAAGTACTAAAATCACTTTTGAAGCCCCACAGGTAGATAGTAGCAGAATTAAGATCAGAATTGGATAAATCTCTTGGATCTATATTTTCTTTGCTACAAAAATAAAAAAATTAAAATCCTAGGTTCAATTATGACACAAATAAAATTAAATACTCTGACAGCATCTATTCAAAGAGCTTCTATCTTTCAAATTGGGGTCAGTTTTTCTTAAGTGCAACATAAAACTTCTACTCTGAACTGTGATGATTTAAGCAGATGTGTCATAAGAAGCCACACTAATCTACAAGTATGTGAACTGCTTCTATGGCTATTAAAGCAGAAAAAAATGCCAAGATCAGGAGGGTGTGAATACAGTCAGAGACATAAAAAAAGACTCCCATTAACCTCTAAGCATCGACAGAATGCATCCAACTCTCAGTGTATCTTAACAACAAAACAGAACAAACTCTAAGCCAGAAAAGACCATATTTCTCAAACTGAGCTCCAGAATATTTGGGACTGGCTTTTTTTCAGGAAGGTGTTCACTCCTTTTTTAAAAGTAATACTGTCTAGAGTCATTTCACGGGAAGTTTGAACTTCTCCTCAGAAGGACTGGATGGCTACTAGTGTATAATTTAATGGAAAAATCCTTTATTGTCTTTTAATATTATACTTATTTTTCCTATTTCCAATATTTCTTTCAAAAAACAAAGGAAGACCTATTCTTTTACATAGAAAATTGCTGCTTCTCTGAATGTGTTAGTGCTTTTTTAAAACTTTGAAACCAATCATTCTTCCATACATATTTTATATGAATTTATATTTCTAAGGCAGTAGCAATTTTTTACATCATTTGCACATGCAGTATATTCAAAGAAATAATCAGAGCTTTAACATGTGTCCTATTTGATTAAAATGTAACTTGGACATGCTGCTGCTGCTGCTAAGTCGCTTCAGTCGTGTCCAACTCTGTTTGACCCCATAGACGGCAGCCTACCAGGCTCCGCCGCCCCTGGGATTCTCCAGGCAAGAATACTGGAGTGGGTTGTCATTTCCTTCTCCAGTGCATGAAAGGGAAAAGTGAAAGTGAAGTCGCTCAGTCGTGTCCGACTCTTAGCGACCCCATTGACTGTAGCCCACCAGGCTCCTCTGTCCATGGGATTTTCCAGGCAAGAGTACTGGAGTGGGGTGCCATTGCCTTCTCCGAACTTGGACATAGGATGTCATATTCTTTAGGGAATAAATGTTAGAGAGTCTAAGGCCAGTCATGAACACAGTTTAAAAACCCATTAAGTGCCAAATAACATTTCACAGGAAAATAAATCAGAACAGCAACTAATTCTCAAGTGTAACTGCAGCACCCACACTGTGCTTGTCTGCCAGTGTACTCATACCACTCCATCTTGAGCCCCAATCTTGAGCCAAGCAACCTAACAGCCCACTGGGCACAAGTTGGCCCATTAACACTATTATAAACAACTAAATTTTATTTTTAATTTTTATTAAAGTACAGCTGATCTACAAGGTTGCTTTAGCTTCTACTGTACAGCAAAGTATATCAGTTATATATATACATGTATCTACTCTTTTTTAGGTTCTTTTCCCATATAGGTCATTATAGAGTATTAAGAAGAGGTTCCTGTGTTATACAGTAGGTCCTTATTAGTTACCTATTTCTATATACTAAACCACTAAATTTAAAAATGGTTTATCCCTCAGGCAGGGGGGAAAAGGCAAAAATTCAGGATAACAAATATTAAAGCATCAAGCAAAACAGTTTGCTTCCATTATCAATGAAGATAAATGAGCTGACAAGCTAAGATTCTTGTCAGCAATCTTGGGTGGAGGTGGAAGCAGGGAGAGGATTACTTGACCTACAGTGTTTATCAAAGGAAGAAGCCTAAATCTCAGTCCTGCCCAGCTGTTTAGTAATTCTTCTTTCTACCACATCCCTGTATAATCTGTTGAATCAAGACTGCAATAGCAGTTTTCACTGGGTGGTCAAGGTGTTAAAAATTACCATGTATAAAGAAATGAAGTTTATGATCAACAGAACACAGAGAAAGTTGCTTTGTGGCTGTTATTGGAGCTTACCACAGCCGGTTTAAATACTGAAGTGAAAAATGAGTATTTTTCCAAGGGGAAACGTGAAAAATCTACACTACAGAAAGCCAATCATTAGGCACTGAGGAGACCAAATTGTTGTGTTACAACAAAAATCACATACTGGGTTTTATGTAGTTGTATATATAACACATCTCATATAAAACTTTTCTTTGAGTACACAAAGTAATCATGTTTACATTTAGCGATGTTCCAAAGGCCTGGAAGTAGCTAATGATCAACCAAACAGTATCAGAGTAACTTTTAATCCTACTAGCCAACACTAAAGGTGGGCAGAGGGGAGAAGAGAAAAAAATATATTATTACAGAAAATCTAAACTAAGAAAACACCTATGGCAATTCAGCACAAAATCTTACCCCAGTGGCTCAACAGTAAAGAATCCACCTGCAACACAGGAGCCGCTGTTTCGATCCCTGGGTTGGGAAGATCCCCCAGAGGAGGGCATGGGAACCCACTCCAGTATTCTTGCCTGGAGAATCCCGTGGACAGCGGCGAAGCCTGGTGGGCTACAGTCCACAGGGTCACAAAGAGTTGGATATGACTGAAGCAACTGAGCACACACAAAACCAAGAAAACCTACTGCAATTCAGCACAAAATCTTAACAAGAGAAAATAGCAATAGGCAGAAATCACTAAGCAGGTCTTGTTTAGTGAAAGAAGCTCCATTATTTTCTATCTACCAAAGTCAGCCAGCAAAAATAACACTGTGCTGTGAAATTTTTAAACCTGGCTACTCTCTGTGCAAAGGTACTTTCTTTGACCTTCCTCAAAAAGCAGCTTTGGACCTGTTCAGACAACTGGGCAAAGGATAAGTTTATATAGAATTCAACCTAGGGAACTCTATGGATATAATTTCACCAAGATGTAAGCTCCCAAGGACAAGGACCCTTGTCTACCTGGTATACCACTATTGCCCCAGAATTTTACTCAAAAAATGTTTGTTGAATTTGAATGAATGATGTATTCTACATTATATAGCCTGAATCTGGAAACCAGAGTGAGAATGTAACATCTGTCCCTACTGCACAAGCACCTCAACTGGATGGCTATAGCCTGTTGGATTCAACAAGGTGTTAGTGGGCAAGAAGAATGTGTGGCAAGTGTCCCAGAAAACAAACTGCTATTTGTTAAAACGATTTATTATACTATTATTTTCTAAAGAGTTACCTAAAAATTAACTTACTATTGAAAAAAATCAGTTTTTTTCCCCACTGCAGATATATATGAAGAATAAATTCAATCACACTTATCAGCTATGATCAGAAAGAGAATTCAGCTCACCTGAGGAGCACTGAGCTTGACAAGATGTGAAGACGGTCAAGCAGAAAGTCGGTCAGAATGTATTAGAGGAAGTGTATCAGTTATCTAAGGTGCTAGTTATTTGGTCACTCTTAGACTCACTGAAGAGAATCTCTCCTATTAACCCCACCACAGATACTTTCATGCACTTCTTTGTGAGCTACTCAGACCACTAGGCTTTAGATCACTCATTCTCCAGTTCACCAGTTTCAGCTGCTTGCTTTAAACGAAATATGAAAGACGTGACTGGGTTTTTCTAAACAAATTAATTCTTTCCATAAACAAACAAAAATACTCATATAATACATCAAAGATATCAAGTGGGCCCCACAACCCAGTGAATAATACTCAAATGTAAAAATGCAGGTTAATAGGACTTACTGTAAACTACAAAACGCAACAAAATCAGATCACCTTCCAAGCCTCCCTTCTACAATTTTACCAAAAAAAAAAATGCACAATTTTGAAACCAAGGTCTTCAGTAAGCAATCCCACAGTTAACTACACTAAGCAGACATATTTTTGACCCCAAAATGATTTTTTAATCAATCATATTTTTTGCCTAGAAATGATTTTTAAAAAATTAATTGCATAAGTTCATTAAAAGAAATGACTTACATAGCAAATAAGACTTTTAAAACAGCAATTAATAATATACAAGTAGGCAAGTACACACTAATTACAAGGCATATTTATCCCTAATAATTATTTCTTGCTAGGAAATAACCACCAGTAAGCAATCTAAGACAATTTCATAACTGGATGAACTAGGTGGGTCTGAAGTCATCCTGAAGTAATCAGCTACCCTACACAGCATATAGAACATCTCAACACCAAATCATGTACTATATTTTAATCACTGCTACAAAGTCAGAGAAAGAATATTAATTCAGAACAAAATACTTAATTCATTAAATGCGTTAAGTAAAATTTTATTTCCTGACAGGTTTTGATTCAAAATAAACAGAAGGAATGATAGATATCACCATTTTCCAAATTTTACTGAATTAATGGATCTAGGCAACGATCATCAGTAGCTGCTAACATCACGAAACTGAAACACAACCAGACATTACATACTCCTGATGGGGGAAAAAAGACACTTAAATTCAGTTCTATTCTGGCCAATCCTTTGGAGCTAACCTCAGAGGAAATACAGGAGACAGAAAAAATTAATATATATGTGTGCATGTATGTATGTAATTTTAAGTCCTTATCCCTTAGATATACATCCTAAAATCTTTTAAGCTTAAACGATACGTTTTCAAAACAACATGGGGGAAGGAATTCCCTGGTGGTCTGGTGGTTAAGACTTTGACTTCCAATGCATGGGGTGCGGAGCCAAAAACAAAAACAAAACACAAACACAGAAGCAATATTATGACAAATTCAATAAAGACTTTTAAAATGGTCCACATCAAAAAACAAAAACAAAACGGGGAGAAGTGGTTCAGAGTACAGATCAAGCAAGACTGGCAAGCAGACGACAAATTACTGAAGCTAAGCAATAGCAAAGTGGGGCTTATCATTCTATTCTTTCTGTATTTGTTCAGTTCAGTCACTCAGTCGTGTCTGACTCTCTGCAACCCCGTAGACTGCAGCACGCCAGGCTTCCCTGTCCATCACTAACTCCCGAAGCTTGCTCAAACTCATGTCCATTGAGTCGGTGATGCCATCCAACCATCTCTGTATTTGTTACCTAACTAAATTTTCTCAGAATTACTGGTTTTTTAAAAGGAGAAATAAATAAATGGAAGCATCTGAAAACGATGGATGGATGAGTCCAGAAATGCCCATTATGCACACACAGTTGGAACTGCATACCCTCTGATTTAGAGGGAGAAAACTAGAATTCACAGGTTCCCTGGTTAGGGCAGCTCTGCAGGGATTATTGTTAAGTCCGTCCCCGCTAAGCCCCAGGCTGTTTGATGCAATACTCCTTCCTGGTTCAGACCCAGGGCACCAACCAACAGAAGTTCTTCACACCCTTTACTGAAAACTGAACAGGAAATAAACCGTAAGGCACAAAAAAGGTGAGAAAAGGGAGACAAACACACAGGCAGTCAAATAAAAAAGAACTGAAAGACAACAGTGGTCAAGACCAATCAACTCATTTCTCAAACAAATATGGCTTTCAGTCCCTCATTCTGTAACCTAAATGTGCAGCTTAATACCTGAATCTTCCTTGCAAAAAATGCTCTTAACTTTCACAACTTTAAAGAAAAATATAAACATTTAAATAAACACATATGAAATTTTGCTGTTTAAAGATATCTTATTAGCAAATTCTTTTCTAACAGTCACCCCCCACATTCACTCATGGGGAAGGGGAAAATTATAGTATTAATATTAAAATATTACTATTATTAATAATGTAACCATTGACATTTACTGAGTACTTAAGCTGTACACTATGGAGTTTGATTATGTATGCATATGTATTAATTTCATCTTCAGGACAATTTTATGAGATACATAAAATTACTATTATTATTTATTATTCCCATTTCACAAATGTGGAAGCTAACCATGTGGAAGCTGACCAACCAAGTATAACAAATGCTAAGTGTTAGGTCATTTTTTGGGTGGCCTTGCCACATGGCATGTGAGGATCTTAGTTCTCTGACCAGGGATCAAACCTGTGCCCTCTGCAGCAGAAGCACGGAGCCCTAACCACTGGACTGCCAGGGAATTCCTGCTGGGTCATTTTTAAAATGTGCTTCATAATATTTTATATGAGGCCATGTATGTGTATATACACACATATTTATATAACAATTAGTAAAACAAATGATTTGTCTACAAGTCACTAAATGGTCTGTACAGAGGTTCCTAATTACAAGTACAGTATATTTACAACTGTCACAGACCACAGTCACTTTAAGTTCATTTTAATAGAAATGTTTCTCTTGCCCAGGAAATAATCAAAGACTCAAAGATAACTGAACATACACAGATCCAAGCTGAACAAAAAGCCAAAGAAAAAGCATTACATACCATCAACTCCTTAAGAGTATATCCCTGTCTGAAATTTTATAAATTCCTCATTGGGTCAAGTACAGATCACTTTACACAAAGGAATTCCAAGAAAAATGCCAGAATTATTCTACAACAGCATCCTTGTCTCCCACATCTTCATCAATCTGGACTCCATCTACAGGGGAAATAATGTTAAGGAACTCCTCTGAATGAAAACACCTGCCCTTCAGGGTTGTACCATATCGTTAATGGATCCATCTAACTTGCTAGGTGGGACACCCAGTTTGACAAGGCAACCTCCCCACTCAGGGGACTATTTCATAATCTCAGAAATAAGCCCCAAATTCCACCTTACCTCCCACAAGAAAAGTTGTACATCTTCTCAGTCATCTAAGGTTGAAAACTCAGCACAGTGGTTCTCAAATTTCTTGGAACCTGGATCCTTTTCAGAATCTGAGAAAAGGTCTGAGTTCTCTGCCCCAGAAAAATGCCAGAATATCCACAAAAACAATTTTGGACAGAATTTTGGGGAAATCTCAGGACTTATGATTAAATAGTTGCTGCTTTGGCTCCTCCTCCTTTTCCCTTCACTTTCACAGTAGCCATCTGACCTTTCTTCCCCACCTGTCAATATCTTTATCACTCTTTATCCATAGGAACTACTGAAACCGAACTGGGCCCCTCCCTGCCTAGGTCTCATCCACAGCTCCACCCCTACCCATCAATGGTTACTATAAGCCTTGTTTGAATTCTCAGAATACTCTCTTGGGACACTTACCATGTCTACCTTGTCTTCATCTCCTCTACTACACTATAAGCTCCTGAAAGGTAAGAATAATCTTACTCCTTTCTGTATCTCTTATAGAGCATGCAGCATAGTGCCCTGCACATGGCAAGCGTTTTCACAAGTATGAATGTCAAGCCTGAGGACTTAAAAGAACCCAGCCAATCAGCATAACCTCTTAACTGGAACATTAAGAGTGTCTGACTAATCAAAGCAGCCCAGGAAGTTGATGCAACTAAGCAGCTCCACCCATCGTTTCCTGATCTAGCACCCTGCTCTCTCACAGATGGGAGATATGTGAGATGAGACTCAGTCACTCTCCAGCCCATGGTCAGTTTTCTGCAAAACAAAAAGTAGCTGGGCTTGAGCAGCAGCATTTTTCCAGCACTCTAGTTACCTAAAACATTCCTATGCAGTATCAGCTTTTAAAGAAAATCCTGTTCAGCAGCCATGCACAAACACACATTTCCACATACTGTCACTTTAGCTACAATAAAAACTTTCATGTCACTAAGAACCTCCATAACAGAACAATCTAGATATGAAGGCATTCAGCTATGAGTTAGGCAACGTCCTTCTCATTTTCAAAGCCCCAACCACATCCTTTAAATACTAAAATATATAGATTCTGAGTTTCAATAAGAGACACTGTGAAGTCTTCACATGATTCTTTAGGATATTAAACACAGCTGTCTAAGGTCACGTTTACATATAGATTAAAAAAAAGCAACAAACAACATCAGTGTTAACAAAACTGATGATAAACAGGCACCTGCACCTCCAAACTAGAAAGATGACACAAAGGAATTTTTAACACTTCTATCTTTAGGGTATATAAAAGCATAAACTATGTCCTATTATAATGTTTTGGTTATTTCTGTATAAGTTATGTATATAATATATATATATATAAATTACACAGAAATATATATAACTTACACTAAAAAAAATCATAATGCTTTAATTACTTCAACAGAAAGCCCTAACTTCCCTGGTTCTAAATTAGTTATATAAAGTATGCAGAGTTCACACCCAGAACCATGAGGTACGTGAGGTACCTCAATTATTAACAAAGCAAACCACAAAGGAAAACCTGATCAGATTTCAGCGCTGGGTTAAATAGATGCAAAACTATAGATACCAAACAGCAAAGCCAAACAAAACTCTCTCCCCTAAATTTTTACTAACAAGCTTATTCCTCTGTATTACTGCCCCATCTTATATACAAGATTATTAGTACAATAACATAACAGTAATCCTAATTCACAAACTGCTAGAATTTGTGACTCATGGATATAATTCTTGTTTTCCATCCTCAAAGCAGGATCCTACTCGCTAGGCAAGATGACCCTGTAGCTAACAAACCAGTCCACTGGAAAAAGAAAACAAACCTCTTGCCTATACATAACAGCACCTGAGCTGCAAGGAATGTTTTGTATCTACAAAGCACTTTCATAAACATCTCACTTAGCCCTCTTTCTGTTCCTCAGCTTATTTGCATGTTGGGGCCTTTGTGCCAGCTGCTCCTCCTTTCTCGCCAATCTCTGCATGCCTACCTATCCCCTTGAGGTCCTCATGTCACCACAAACGTCATATTCCTCAGTGTTTTTGTAGTTCACAGCATGCAACCACTGTACCGAAAAGAAGATAAAAGCCCAGAAACTGAAACCTGCTCGAGATCACAGCAGTGATGTAGTCATTGCTTCAGAGGTCAACGTCTTCTGATATGCTAAAAATTTAAAACACAGTATTCAAGTTATAAAAGATTTAAATAAAGAGGCTCACCAAGTTCTCTTTATGAAAACATTCTTCACTATGTTTTACTTCAGGAACTGACACTCAGTCCCATCTTGTATTAAACACTTCCCTCCCAGATTTAAGACAATCTAAAAAAGCTCTGTATCCAAAACATCTTCTACAGTGATTAGCAAAGAACTAAAAATTTCCCAGGGGCAAACCAAAAGCTAACATGCATCACCTGGGAGAGGTGATAGTGCTAAGCTCAGGTTCGAATATAAATAGACACTTTGGTGGTGGTGGTTTAGTCGCTAAGTCGTATGCAACTCTTGCGACCCCATGGACTGTAGCCTGCCAAGCTCCTCTGTCCATGGGATTCTCCAGGTAAGAATACTGGAGTGGGTTGCCGTTTCCTTCTCCAGGGGATATTCTCCACCCAGGGATCGAACCCGGGTCTCCTGCATTGCAGGCAGGCTCTTTACTGACTGAGCTACAAGAGAAGATAGTAGACACTTTACATAAAAAGTCAACACTTCTTTTTCTTTAAAAAAAAAAAATCCTCTATTCAGTGTTGCACACAACAATGTCCTCATGGAGAGTAACATTCACTATAATTCTCACTTTTACTGAGCGGAATGTTTATGTGAGAAAAATATTAAAACACTAATGCATGATTTGGAGAAGGCAATGGCAACCCACTCCAGTACTCTTGCCTGGAGAATCCCAGGGACGGCGGAGCCTTATGGACTACCGTCTACGGGGTTGCACAGAGTCAGACACGACTGAAGCGACTTAGCAGCAGCAGCAGCAATGCATGATTAAATAGAATATTCTTCAGTTCCTGAATTCACTTGGAAAATAATTATTTAATACCTACAGATATGCTCCAATATATTTGAAACTAATTCAAAATGAAAGCCAAATAATGTTAACAAAGGTTTCAGCAGCAATTCAAGTGGAGAAAAAGTAGCATGTGAGTAACCACAGTATCTTTAAAACATGACAAACACAAAAGAATCTGCAGACTGAATATCAGCATTTGCATTGCATGTGTCAATTTAGTTTCCAAACTTTATTCACAGTAACATCAAAATACTGAAGTATGTATACATTATGCACCTATTTTCTCTTGATAGTTGTGTAAATCGAGAAGCATACAAAGTTTACTAGTTTTGTTCATATATATTTAATTACACTATAATGTAAAACAAATTTCAATTCTACTCATACTGAAGGGCCTCAATAAATTTCTTCCTTTGGATGGTACTCATACGTTCTTCAAATTTACAAGATACTGCTCCCAAGACCAGAAGTTATACAGTGAAAAAGAGGATGAGAGCAGCATAGAAAAAACTATTAATATATTTGTAAGTATATACCACAGTGATTTGATTAAAACTACAAAAAAGGCTGGCCCATCCTCATCCAGATAGGCAACACTGGTGATGCACTCAAACTGCTACTATCTAGAGGGGCATACAGACTGGTTCCAAATAGGAAAAGGAGTACGTCAAGGCTGTATATTGTCACCCTGCGTATTTAACTTATATGCAGAGTTCATCATGAGAAATGCTGGGCTGAAGGAAGCACAAGCTGGAATCAAGATTGCCAGGAGAAATATCAATAACCTCAGATATGCAGATGACACCAACCTTAGGGCAGAAAGTGAAGAAGAACTAAAGAGCCTCTTGATGAAAGTGAAAGAGGAGAGTGAAAAAGTTGGCTTAAAGCTCAACATTCAGAAAACTAAGATCATGGCATCTGGTCTCATCACTTCATGGCAAATAGGTGGGGAAACAGTGGAAAGAAACAGTGGCTGACTTTATTTTTTGGGGCTCCAAAATCACTGCAGATGGTGATTGCAGCATGAAATTAAAAGAGCTTACTCCTTGGAAGGAAAGTTATGACCAACCTAGACAGCATATTAAAAAGCAGGGACATTACTTTGTCAACAAAGGTCCATCTAGTCAAGGCTATGGTTTTTCCAGTGGTCATGTATGGATGTGAGAGTTGGACTATAAAGAAAGCTGAGAACAGAAGAATTGATGCTTTTGAACTGTGGTGTTGGAGAAGACTTTTGAGAGTCCCTTGGACTGCAAGGAGATCCAACCAGTCCATCCTAAAGGAAATCAGTCCTGGGTGTTCATTGGAAGGACTGATGTTGAAGCTGAAACTCCAATATTTTGGCCACCTGATGCGAAGAGCTGACTCATTTGAAAAGACCCTGATGCTGGGAAAGATTGAAGGCAGAAGGAGAAGGGGACGACAGAGGATGAGATGGTTGGATGGCATCATCGAGTCAATGGACATGAGTTTGGCTGGGCTCCGGGAATTGGTGATGGACAGGAAGGCCTGGCGTGCTGCGGTTCATGGGGTCGCAAAGAGTCGGACATGACTGAGCAACTGAACTGAGAGGGGCATAAAGAGAGAGGGCCCCTTAACTTTGAGGATTTTCACCAATCCTAAACCTTGGTGAATTTTCTTCCATTTCACAAGTATAAAACAATTTCTAGTCTCTAATTTGAATGGTCAAGTAATTATTTCTGGGTTTCCCTGGTAGCCCAGTGGATAAGAATCCACCTACCAATGCAGGGGACACAGGTTTGATCCCTGATCTGGGAAGATTCCCATGCCAAGGAGCAACTAAGCCCATGTGCCACAACTACAAAGCCTCACTCTAGAGCCTGGGAGCTGAAACTACTGAAGCTGGAGCACCCTACAGCCTGTGCTCTGCACCAAAAGAAGCCACCGCCATAAGCAGCCCACGCACCTCAAAGAAGAGAAGCCCCCGCTTGCCACAATTAGAGAAAGCCCATGCAAAGCAACAAAGACCCAGCACAGCCAAAAATAAATACAGTTATTTTTTAAAGGGTAATTATTTCTCCTTCTATTCAAACCTTACAGTTTGAAAGCTAAGTTATGGAACAGATCTTTCAATAATTCACTCAGTATTACTGAGCATGTATTGAGCATGTACCAGGAAATCTTTCAGAAGTTGTGGCTATAACACTGGGCAAGTACAAAAATCCTCATTCTCATCAAACCTGTGTTCTAGGTGGGTGACATGAATAAAACACATATGATACGTAAAGGTACATATGGAGGGAAATGGAAGGGAGAGGTATATGCATCTTGCACTCATTATATATTCAGGTATAAGATTTCAGAAATTGGAATACCTGAGTCCTCCATTCATACTGTCCCCTTTCTAGTAATAAACCAGGAGGTTTGGGTTATGTATGAAAAAAGTGAAGAAAGAAGAAGAATCTAAGGAAGAATTCAGTTTAAGCTGATTAAGCGATAATCAGCATTACCCCCCTCCCAAGAACTCATTCAATATAGGAAGATTCAGCCTCATCCCCCACCCTTCTCTCTCTTAAAGGCAGAACAAACATGGCTTAAAATTTTGTTTTTAAGCTCCTCCTTAAGGCCTAATCAACCTATTACATACTTTCTTCACCTGATTAACTAAATGGATTTTAACTTACTAGGTGTTCCTACTCTGCTGAGTTTCAACTAATTCCATTGACGGTTCTAAATCTAACTGCTCATTTGCTAGACTATGGTCCTTCTAAAGACGTCTGATGGCATCCAAGAGTTCTCAACTCTCCCTAATTTTCTGAATCATCATACCTCAAAGTTGAAGAATATACTCACTTGAAAGAGAAGAGCGTACTTAACCATTCGTTCTTGCCACAAATGTTATTATTCCATGGAATTAATTTGAATCATTTTTAAGGTTTAAGAATGAGATAATATTATTGGAGAAAGAATACAAAATATGCAATAATTTTAGAAATAAATTGCTTTTTTAAGACATTTTGTGCAATTCTCCACCAGTCCTTTCCTGGTCCTCCAGGCAGTAGTTCTCTGTCTTTCAGGGTAGATACTCTACCCCATTCTCCAGGAACTTCTAAGTGCAGTCAGTTCTACTGTATGGAATACTGATACACTGGGGAACAATTTGAGTAAGATGTAAATTTCATGTTTGCTTTTGTAGGATTTCTTCTGTAAGAAACATTAGGTGCACATACAAAAACTGCACTCGATTGATGCCACCAGCATAGGGCACACACACACATGCACAGAACTCAAACATCTTTTTTAAAACTTTTAAAAAACACATGTCAAGCACATGCACCATCTGTACTGTTTTCCTGGAAATTTGAAATATTCTGCCCAAGTTAGCTACGATGCCTCAGGGCTCCTCAAACAGTTTGAGAACTAACAGTCTAGGCTCCCCACACCCCAGGGCTAACGGTTAATAAACCAAGCAACACACTGCACAAAGTGGCTATCCCCCAACCTTTCTCCAGGACTCCAGATTTGTAAACTATCTGAAATATCTACTTGGATATCTAATAAGCTTCTCAAACCTTCCTTTTTTCCTGATATAACAATTTAACTTATGCTTTTGGGGGGTCATCATTACCCATACAGAAAATTATTTGGCTAGTCTAAAATGAATTATACTTTGATTTTCCTAAGCTCTTTAATTCTACTCATAAGCTAAAAGATTAGATAAAATAAGGGTAGATGTTTCAGGTGACAAATCTCAAATCACGATCTATCTTTTTTTCTTCCCACCAACCTTCTTCTCAGATCTTAGCTTTAAACCAACTGTTAAGGAAAATCTCTAAAGACATAGGCCCCAAACAATGCTGTCCCATAGAAAGATCTAAGACAAAGTACTTCAAAATCTAACCACAACACGTTTATACCAAAGATTACCTGTGGCCCTCACCTACACAATCTGGCCCAAATCTAAAAATCACTTTTTGGTGATTAACCCTGGTGGACGAGTGATTAAGACTCAGCTCCCACTAAAGGGGTAGCAAATTTGATCCCTAGTCGAGGAACTAAGATCCTGCATGCTATGTGGTGCCTCAAGTAAATAAGTAAATATCACTTCTAACCTTCACCTCCTTTGATTCTCTAGTCCCCTAGACCTTCTCTACCAGTCATCTTCAATGTAGACTGGAGGGTGGAGTGTGGTAATCATATTAATGAGCCTTATTAATAGGAAGCTACTTGATCATCCTCAGGCAGAAAGTAGAGCCCACCAGGATTTGTTTGGAAGTCTTCATAATGTGAAGGAGCCTCTCAACTCCACATTTTAGATTTTATTTCTTCTCCTTTTCAAACTACCTGTTGTATTTTGTGCATGCTGAGAATGTTTAGACACACCTTGAGCAGGCCTGCAGTCTCACCTATGAAAAGGTATTTGGATTGTTTTTAGGTCCTTTTGAAAAGTAATGGAGTTGGCTTCTTGTTACTAGGGTGATGAGAGCCCTAGAAACAGATATAATTTCCAAATGAAAATTCAAAGCATTCTGTAGCTTTGTTTTTCTTAATCAGGAATGAGGTAGGAGGAGCAGCAGAGGCAATTATGGAGTATATTTATAAACATGTAAAGGAGTATGCTTCTTAACTCTGAATAACAAGATTCTACATTAACTTACAGGAAAAAATGAAGGGAATAAGAGGACTGAAGAAAATAAACATCTGTTGTTGTTGTTCAGTCGCTAAGTTGTGTCCGACTCTTTGCGACCCCACAGATTGCAGCATGACAGGCTTCCCTGTCCTTCACTATCTCCTGGAGTTTGCTCAAACTCATGTCTGTTGAGTTGATGATGCCATCCAACCATCTTTTCCTCTGTTGCCCCCTTCGCCTCCTGCCCCTCAATCCTTCCCAGCATTCTAGAGCGTATGTGAACATGTATAGCTCTACACCATCACTGAACTTGGCACTACCGAAATGTCCAGAACAGAGGTTCTCAGATTGGTTTTCAGACTGGTCTGAATGGGAAGAAAAATCCACTGAAGTAACCAAGAATCAACCAAAGCACCAGTATTATAGTACCAAGCCCAATGCTTCCAAAACATTAACAGTTTAAAGGAGAGATGCCACATCTCAATAAATTCTTAAAAGAAAATAATATTCAGCACCTATTCCTGATTCTAAAAAAAAGTTCTTAGCAAACTAGGGATAGAGTAAAAGTTTATCTTATTAAAAGGAATCTACCAGAAATTTACAGAAAATAGCATACACACTAGCAAAACATTAAAAATATTCCCTCTCAGAATCAAGAATAAAGATGCCAGCCATCATATTACCAAAAAAACCACATTGAAACACTGACGGAAAAGACAAAAATCTGTCATTATTTACACACGACATGCTACGGCGCTTTCAAATTAAACAATCAAATTAAAAACTATCCGCTTTAATAGTACAAAAACTTATCATATAACAGATGAAAATTAAAAACAAAAAACATTTTAAAAACGATTACCACATGACCTAGCAATTCAACTCCTAAGTATGTACCCAAAAGAGGTACTTAAAAAAATACTGTGCACAAGTTTATAGCAGCACTACACTTGAATAGCCAAAGGGGAAAACAACCCAGATTTCCACCAGTGGATGAACAGATAAATCATAATTTAAACAAACAATGGATTATTATTTAATAATTGACACAGGTTCAATCCCTGATCTGGGAAGATCCCACAAACCGCAGAGCCTGTGTGTGCAGGAGTGCCAAATCGCTTTAGCCATGTCTGCCTCTTTGCGACCCTATGAACTTGTAGCCCACCAGGTTCCTCTGTCCATGGGATTCTCTAGGCAAGAACACTAGAGTGGGCTGCCATGCCCTCCTCCAGGGGATCTTCCTGATCCAAGGGTCAAACCCAGGTCTTCCACATTGCAGGAAGATTCTTTACCATCTGAGCCACCAGGGGAGCCCCAACTAAGCCTGTGCACCACAACTGTTGAGCCTGTGCCCCAGAGCCTGGGAGACGCAACTACTGAGCCCACACGCAGCAACTACAGAGCCTGTGTGCCACAATTACTGAAACCCACAACCCTAGAGCCTGTGCTCCGTAACAAGGGAAGCCACTGCAATGAGAAACCAGTGCACCACAACTAGAGAGCAGCCCCCACTCACTGCAACTAAAGAAAAGCCTGGGACCTCCTTGGTGGTCCAGTGGTTAAGGATCTCTGCTTCCACTCAAGGAAGTGCAGATTCCATTCCTGGTTGGAGAACTAAGATCCTGCATGCCACATGGTACAGCCAAAATAAAAATTATTTTTTTAAAAAGGTGAATCTTATGGTATGTGATTCTTATCTACATTTAAAAAGTAGATGGAAAAGAACAATCAGTAAGATCGAGGTGGGAAAAACATAAAAACTCTTTAAAAAAAAATATGCTAAGACTACAGTAACCAAAACAGTATGGAAGCAGAGCAGAAACATGAAAGGAGTTCAAGCAACAGCAATCTAAATGATTAAAGATGCACAGTGAGTGGAAAAGCAGAATGTCTGAATAAACTGAGAAAACCAAATATCTGAGTAAAAAGGTAGATTCCTACTACACCATAAAAACATAAAAGTGCCAGACTGAATAAACTGCAAAATTTAATACTGCGAGAAATGATTTTAAAGTCTTAGTGGGAAATAACTCCTTACCTAAGCAAAAGACACAAAACACTGAAATATCTGACTCAATACAAATTTTAAGTATCTACTTGGGGCAAAGACACCATAAAGTTAAAGACAAGCAAAAGACTGGGAGAATATACACACAAAAGGTTAATTTTGTGCAATACACACAAAAGGTTAATTTCCATGACATTAAATAGTTCACCCGGGCCAATGGGGGAGGGACAAAGTGTCACCATTTTAGATAATATTTTAGCATAATGGTGTAAAACAAAAATGAAAAAATTATAGTCTGCAAAATACATAGAAAGGTATATAATGCCCAGCAAACCGGATGTTTTGGAAGGTGAATTGGGGACATGTATTTTTTCACGTCTATTTTCAATGTTGTTTGAATTTCTGACCACAGAATGCTACTTTTATAATGTCAAAATAATTTTAGAAAGAAAGTCTGAAAGGCCACTGAAGGATTTTTTTAAAGGGAAGTATAGAATGGTTGGATTAGTTTTTCTGACAAATCCCTGGAGCAGCTTTACAAAGAATGGCTATGAAAACCACCAGTTTGGAAATATGATACGTAATGATTCACTTCTCTATTCAACAAATGCTGAACATGTATTGCAGCTCGGCACTGAGCTTAGCATTGGGACCAGTTAGAAATGTTGCAAGTTGTCTCAGCAAAAGATCAAGTATGCTAGGTATATTATACTTTGGGCACTGGTATAAGGGATGTAAGGCACCATTTGAAAGGCATCTGTGGATCATATTCTTCTGATACTCCTTATATTACAAGAGGACCAGATATTCCTGATAATATAATCCATTTTTTGACAACTCGAAAAAGCAAAAAGCCCATATCAGCCTGTTCTTACAAGAAACTGTCTTGTTTACAAGATTCTCTGACTTGATAAAGTCCATGTTCTAAAAATCTCTGAATAAAGAAATTTCAAAGCCACCCCTGGTCATTTTCTCTGTATGTTTTTTTTTTTCATTCCTTGGTTTTGTCAAAAGATGACTAAAAAAAGAGGACACAATATTAAGAGTTAACCCAAAGGAAAAACATTTTAGTGACTCATATTAGAGATATTTTTAATTGTGATTTAATCTGCATTGGTTTCTTTTTACAGTTGACATGTTCCCTTTTTATCACACCCATCTGCTATTGCAACAGCAAGCCAGTTTTAACAAAAGACCATGACTTTACATAAAAAATGTTTTAAACTTTCTCATCTTAAAATACATTTTTAAAAAGTGTCCACCAAGTGAGGGGAGGCATGAAAAAAAACAAAAAACCCTGCTGATAACTGACAAACAATTCATCCTACCATTTATTTTGCATGCTCAGTCGTTCTGTGACCCTTTGGACTGTAGCCCGCCAGGCTCCTCTGTCCATGGGATTTTTCACGTGAGAATATTGGAGTGGATAGACATTTCCTCCTCCAGGGGATCTTCCCAACTCGGGGATGGAACCAGCATCTCCTGCACTGGCAGCTTCTTTATCGCTGAGTCATTGGAAAAGTCCCACCATTTAGCTTAGGGTATATCAAAAACATGAGAGGTGTGGCAGCAGCTCCAAGTTATACCACTACCTGAGAGCTAACTGCTTAATCATCTAGGGGTGAGGAAATAAGCTCCTCCCAAGCTGCTGGTTAAGCAGGCAATCACCATCACCTTGACAAAGTCAAATGCCTGAACGAGGTTTTCTTAAAGGTACCATGATGCTACCACAATTCTCCCCAAATCATGCCAGCAAGGTCCCCCATTTTTATAATTCCTATCTCAAACGCATGCTGTGGACAATGCCAAGCAAAATGCAGGTCAGTTTCTGAGGAAGTGATTATGGCAAGCATGACAGTTAAGACCTATATACCCCAAGGCAATTCCAATTTCACAGTATCTTATTGTTTTCACATAGGATGCCTGTTTAAATGTGTTCGTCAAGATGATTTTTACCTTAGCTTTATTTTTATTTGTTGTTTTACTTTGGCCACGCTGTGTCTTCACTGCATTGCTTGGGCTTTTCTAACTGCATCATGGGGTCTTAGTTGCTCTGCTACATGTGGAATCTTAGTTTCCCAACCAGGAATTGAACCTGCATCCCCTGCATTAGAAGGTGGATTCTTAACCACAGGACAAGGGAAGTCCCTCAAGATGATTTAAGTTATACTTGTGAAAGATTTTTTAAAAAGAATAAAGTTCAAACCTCAGAAAAAAATCTTTTCAGACTCTTGGTGGTGCATGCTCAGTTGTGTCCAACTCTTTGCAAACCTCTGAACTGTAGCCTGCCAGGCTCTTCCGTCCATCGGATTTTTCAGGCAAGAATACTGGAGTGGGTTGCCATTTCCCTCTCCCAGGGATCTTTCTGATCCAGGGATCAAACCCGAGTCTCCTGCATGGGCAGTCTTTAACACTGAGCCATCAGAGAAGCCTCAGACTCTCTGTAAAGAACATATAATCATATGGAAAAAACCTGGCCTAATCCCCAAGCGATCCTGAGAAAGAGCAGCATTTCTTCCCAGACAGATCACCAGAAATTACAATGGATTTTAAAAAACAAAAACTCCTTTGCCAAGAGAAGAGGACAACAGAGGATGAGATGGTTGGATGGCATCACTGACTCGATGGACACGAGTCTGAACAAATTCATGGAGACAGCGAAGGACAGGGAAGCCTGCTGTGCTGCAGCTCATGGGGTTGCAGAGTCAGACCCGGTGACTGAACAACAATAAATAACAACAACAACAAAAAAACCCCAGTCAACAGCGCATACGAAGGGGCTGACTTCTATCTCATAAACAGAGGGGGGATCCTCTAATTAAAAGCACAAAAGACGGTGAGGGAAGGAGAAAAACCTGAAGACTGAAAAGCGGGCAATAAGCAGCACTTACCAGAGCCCTTTTAGTAGAAATATTTAACAACTGGATATTGCTATAACCATCCTCACAGCTTTGAAAAAGAAGGTTCACCTAGACATCTAATCTAATTTCACATGCAGAGCATCAAATATTTATTCCTTTTACATCCCATCAGATATCTGTTCCTTTTAGCCACAAATGTCGCACCACAAAAAAAATTTTTAATATATGTAAATAGCTGCATTCCTTGAATCCAAGAGGAAGTGTCTGAGAGGCCCACAACTCCCTTCTGAGAGATTACAAACAATTTCTTTCACTTTAGTTGCTACACTGGTATCTGAACACCTTTCAACTCTTGCCTTACCCAAAAAGTAACCATCAATAACAGACAAAGGAGAACTTAGTGGACCACGAGGTGGCCTGGTATAAAATTAATAGTAATGAGAGTCTAACCAACCCAAACACATCAAATCTAATGGGGAGAGGAGGGCACTGAATTTGAGCAGAAGCTAAGAGTGGCGACAAAGTCATAAAATTGGAAGACTCACCACATGAGGGAGCAATAAACGTTTGCCACAGAGTAGATAAGGCAACCAGGTCGCCAGATCCTGCCACTTGACAGGCAACTGGCATGGCTACAGAATCTAGGACAATTAGGTACCATAGTTCCAATTCTCTATAATACCAAACTACATGACCTAAAACTGCCCTGTATTTCTGTATGTCCCCACACATTCATATGAAAAGCTAGCAACATCTACTTACAGATGGTTACTTGTTTTTGGAAATGAAAAATATTCTAGAATCAGTAGAATCTTTTCCTGACTGCATTTATGCATGACCTGCAAATCAGGAGGCTGACCAAGCCTACTGAGAACTCCCTTAAATTGCTGAGTCTACTTACCTAATCTTTTTTTTCCCCAAGAATTAGACGCCAGACTTCTGGGTAAGGATGATAGACTAAATACATAGCTATTCACTGATCCTTCCCAGAACACCAAGGGATTCCTTTTCTTTTCTTTTTTAATATAAAAATCCACAGAGATGAACAGAACTGAAGATTACAGCCACAAATTTTTGAAAGCTGGAAAATAAATGATTAAGAGGTAAAGGACCTAAAGACCCAAGAAAACTGAATCCTAAGGTAAGCATCAAGGAATAGGCCTCCAAAAGTCTCAGTGGGGATAAATGGGAAGAATTAACAGAAAATCTTTCTGAAATGCAATTCTCAGATACCCTTTCACTCTCTCAGGCAGGCAGATAAATGCCTTTCCTTCACCCATGCAACACTAAAGGTAATCTAAGGAGGTTTATAAATAAACAGAGGTTTACATGGACTGGAGATCACTAGGTAAGGTGAAGACAGTTTAAGCTAACATATGTACTAGATTCCAGTCCCCAGTGAGTTGATAAACAAATGTCTAACAACTGGCTGGGGTTTGGGGAGCAGAGGAAGTGGGGGGGAACAAGGGTAGTTATTTGTAATATTTGCTGCTTAACATAGCTGCTTCAAGCAACCAAACAACGTCACTGAATGCAGAATTCAGAAGAGATGCCTATAACAACATGGTATTCCCACTCTATAGATAGATGTACATACTCTCAAGAGCATCCACAATTAAAAATGTAATACAATAAACAGAAAGTGGTAAGCTTTTAGTATTTATTAATTTTAACAGAACATTTAATAAGTCTGTATAATCTTTAATAATTGTTGTATGTAGCAACTCACTCACAAAGTTCCTGAAAACTTAACAACTCTCTCTGATGTGCTAGTACTACCCACTAACCCCAGACCCCTTTGTCAATACCTTTCTCAAAAGACTGACAGCCAGGCCTTCACTTCCAGGCAGTGATTAGAAGAGACGTCTCTGGGGAATTTGCCCAGCGATTAGTCTACAAGGGAAAATATAAAAATATTGACAAGTTCTCAAACTATATTTGACCAGCCAGATCATCCTACTTCAAAGCTCACAATTGATAAGTCCTACTTGCATGTTCAGAGCTTCCAGTCAGGTTCTTAGGATCCCACTCTTAAATATCAGGAAACAGCCAAGAGTCATTAGACATTCTAGTATGAAAAATAGAAATGGAAATAGAAAAAGTAAGCTGAAAGACCTGGGCAGTCATACAGCACTCTGCACTTTGAAGAGCTCCATGTTAGGTTTGATAGTCTGCTGTTGCTGTCTTAGAATTCTTTAATAATGTTAAACAAGGGGCCCCACATTTTCACTCTGTACTCAGCCCTGCAAATTATGTAGCTAGTCCTGACAGAGACTATACAGGCAGAAGAAAATTCTGGGGAGAAGACACCATTAGTATTTTCAGAAATATAGCACAAAATAATATAAACATGAAGCAAGAACAGTATGTTTAAAAAAAAAAAAGGGTAAAAAAGAGAGAATCAGAAAGTGATCACAAGAACACTTCTTTGCTAATTTAAAATGTAAGAGCTGAAATGAAAAACTCAATAGAATAGCATAAGAATTCTGGAAGATGAGTCCAGGAGGTCCAATATCTGAATAATAAGAGTTCAAAAGGAGTTAAAAAGGAAAAAGGGAGAAGTCATCAAGAATGTGCCTGCAATGCAGGAGACCTGGGTTCAATCCCTGGGTCAGGAAGAGCTCCTAGAGAAGGGAATAGCAACCCACTCCAGTATTCTTGCCTGGAGAATTTCATGGACAGAGGCACCTGGCAGGCTTCAGTCCACAGGAGTCACAAAGAGTCAGACACAACTGAGCAACTAACACACATCAACAAAATAGTTCCATGATTGAAGGGATTCATCAAATGCTCAGCACAATGGATGGAACCAAACTCACACTAAGGTATATTATTATGCAATCTTAAACGCTGAGAAACAAAAGAACTGATCACATAAATAATTAGGAACTTAATGACTTCGGCTTCAAGAACAATGCAGTAAATGGGGAGGAAACTATAAAACAATGAAGTCATGCCTTGAAAATTTGCAAGCTAGAATTCTATACCCAGCCAAACAATCAATTAAAAGTAAGGACAGAGTAAGATGGGTTCAGTCATTCAAAGTCTCCAAGGTGATTAAAAATCAAACCCTCCCTTTCTCAAGCAGCTATTGGAGAATATGTTCTGTCAAAGTAAGACACAAGAAGATATGAGATCTAGAAAACTAGAACTCAACACAAAGAGGAAAAGAGTAACCCTAAGATGCTGGTGAAGGGAAGACCCACGATAAGAGGTACACATAAAAACAATGGGCAACCAGTCAATATGGGACCATATCTTCAGGAATATGAGAAGCTAACAGAACACCTTAAGTGTTGGGATTTCCTGAAAGGAAATTTGGGCAAGTTGCAATCTGAACTATAAAAGGCACTAATAGAAAAGTAAGCAATAACAAAGAAAAACAGAAATTTCACATAAAACCAAAATTGTACAGAAAAGTAAAAGTGTTCACAGATTGTTAAACGGCTTAACTGTGAATAGCACATTCACTCTTAACTGTGTAAACACTGAACACTGATCTAAGCAGTTATGAACACCTATCCAAGATGGGAAAAGAAAAAAGGTACCTGGGGATGTGGAAAAGGAACTAAATCTTCATCTGCCATAATGGGAAATAAATATAATACCTGAAGCTGAGAAATCAAGAAATCAGAATACAAGAATGCTATTAAGAATGACAAGGTTCAGAACTCGCTACCCCAAAATACAGTGCCTTGGCATAGTGAGTATTTCAAGCTGAAGAAATCTGAGAAATGACAGGTGCAGGAAGGACTATCTGACCTCTTTGGACTCTGAAGCAGGTCCTAAGACCCTCTTGTGAGAAAGGCCTCCCCTATACCTGGAGGAAGGGAGGAACCTTATTCCTGAAGATGAATAGACAAAGAGAAATTCAAAGTAACTGGCCTTGTTAAGCTTCCCGTTTATTAACCTTAGCTCATATTTTTTTATCCTATCACGTTCTTCCATGACTTTCTACTCTTTCAAACTCAGTATCAAAATGCTCAGGCCTGGATTTCCCTGATAGTCCAGTGGTTAAGAACCCACTTGCCAATGTGGGGGACAAGGGTTGATCCCTGTTCCGGGGAGATCCCACATGCCAAGGAGCAACAAGGCCCCTGTACCACAACTACTGAGCCCGCACGCTAGAACTCACATGACTTTACAAGAGAAGCCACTGCAGTGAGAAGACGATGTACCACAACTAGAGAGAAGCCCCATTCACTGTAACAAGAGAAAGTCCATGCATAGCAACGGAGACCCAGTGCAGCCATAAATAAATACATACATACATGTGTGTGTTAGTCACTCCATCCTACTCTGTGTAACCCCGCAGACTGTAGCCAGCTAGGCTCCTATATCCATGGAATTCTCCAGACAAGAATACTGGAGTGGGTTATCATTTCCTTCTCCAGGGAATCTGCCCAACCTAGGGCTCAAACCTGGGTCTCCCGCATTGCAGGCAGGTTCTTTACTGTTTGAACTACCAGGGAAGTCCACAAACAACTACATACACACATTTAAAAAAATGCTCAGGCCTAACCACTTCTTCAGGTTTTCATTTCCTTATGAAGACTCATCACACAAAATCTATATTATCAATAAATAAATTTATATGCTTTTCCTTTGTTAGTATATCTCTTGTCAGTCCATTTACAGGATCCTAGCTACAGAACCTAGGAGGATAGTAGGAAAAAGAATTTTTACTCCCCTCCAAGAACACAGAGGTAAGAATTAGCTATAAGAAATTAAAGCGTTTGCCTCTAGGGAAGGAGAAGCTGGGGATCAAGTGGGAGAACTGCTGCTTTTCAAAACAAGTCTTATAGAGCTATTGAATCATTAAACTATGCACATTTATAGAAAAAATACAAAACAAAAACATGAGAAAAACTGGCACCAAGTTCAGCTTGATTTAGTTCATGATTGTTTTTTTCACATTACAAGTTCTCCCAATAAGAAACTGTTCTCCTTTCATTTGCTGTATTTCCCATTTTTCTACAATTGATTACTCATATATTAAACAGTTAATAATCATCTTACTACTGTCTGATATTCTAAGTCATCTGCAACTCCAATTATTATTTCGGGATATTCCTATATCATATGATACCCAACCTAGCCCAACTCAGGAAAAGGTGGCAGTTATCCTTCATGGAGTTACCACAGCAATTTATACCAAATGACCCCCTATCTCACAAAGGGTTTCCCTCTGCAAGCCTACAATTCTGTCAAAACACTACAAAAAGACTTCCCACTTAACCCTGTGAGAAATTCAAATAAAAAACACAACAAACTCTAGAATGTGCCTTTAAGGGGCAACAAATTCAATTTTTTTCATACCTTTATCACCCTAGACACCTTTTAGTGTAAATCACCTTTTGTATAAATCACAATATACAACATATTATTTAAATACAACTGATAGCGTTCAATATTTATTTTTAATCTTTCTTTATATAGCTGTCAGGTTGACCTTAACTAGCTAGTAAAGTTTAGTATAGTCAGTTGACAAAACACAGTTCAGATAAGTAAATGCTGTCACATGCTGTTGTGCACCTCCAGATGATGGGAGTCATGGTGAGCACAGGATATTTAAGGAGGAATCTGCTTACCACAGAGAACTGAGCCAATCTGTGTAGACAAATGTAGTCCAGTCAAAGCAGCTACACGTGTTTTCACTTATTCCTGTAAGAGTGATTTGATCTGTTTGGATTTGGTATAGAATCATTTCTGGATTTAAGGAAAACGAAACAAGGTTTTACAGCTTGTTGTTATGTTATGTTAGTAGGAGAAGAGGACAACAGAGGACGAGATGGATGGATGGCATCACTGACTCAACGCACATGAGTTTGAGCAAGCTCCAGGGGTGATGAAGGACAGGGAAACCTGGCATTCTGTAGTTATGGGGTCGCAGAGAGTTGGACACAACTGAGCAACTGAACAACAACAAAATGTTGGTAGGCAGGCGGCTGTGAAGAAATTCTAATCTAAGAAGATTTCTTTTGCACTTAAAATTGAGGTAAGACAGACATACCTGAAGTCATTTTTTACATTATTTACATTTCTCATCTCTGTTTTGCCTAATCATGACCAAGACTATTTTGTCCTCATTATTAATCAGTCAACCCTACCATGGTAATGTGGCCTGTAGGATTATGAACACTCCTCACACACATACCTCTAAAGCCAGTAAAATATGTCTTTGACGTAAAAAAAAAAAAAAAAAAAAAAACACCAAATTTTTCTCAAACTGTCAACAATAACAAGCTGCTGCCAGAAGAATCTCTTTGTCAAAGTCAAATTAAACTTTGCCAGTACACACAAAGAACATACTTTCAGATGACTGGCTGTTAACCAACTTAGTCTTAGAATACTCAAAACTTCATGTTCACACTAGAGTGCTTTAGGTATAAATAATACTAATCTCTTCCGGCTTCTAGGTAGCTTACAGCCTTAGTAAAGTTCGTTTGGTTTCTTGCCACCTTCATCCATCCCCGTCTAACCCTCCCCACCAAAGCAGCTTTTTCTGTCATGTTTTGTTTTTGAAACAGCTTGCTTTTTCCACCCTAGGTTTTCCCAAAATATTTCAGAGTTCTGACAATTCTGCCAGTGACTAACTCTCCTCCTGGGAATAGCTGCCTCATTATCGCTATTAAAAACAGTCACTCCTAATACTGACTGATAAGAATCTGGAAACTAGTTGTAACTTCGGGAATGCAAATCCCACCCTACCCAATCTAAAGATAAATGTATTACAAATGGAATAACAGACTCACCACAGGACAGAACTCAAGCAGTCTTTTTGTTCCATTTAAACTATCAAGTTTTGTGTAATCCTAATTCTTAATAATGTTTAGAATTTACCATTACCTTTCTCATAACCAATTAATATGTAAATTACTAAGAGTCAAGCAAGCACAAAAGAAAAAAGGGGGAAAAAAAAAAATCACAACCCACACTCAACACAAAAACTCAGCAGCAAATGCCCTTATGTTTTTAAGGTAATACTGCCTTCCAACTGATCTCTTGTTTCAGAAATATTTTGTGTAGTACATGTGTTGTGTGGGTAACTTTTGTTCTTGGCAAGCTAGTGCTCCTGGCTTGGAGAACATGTAACTCAGGGGTATGTAACTTTTTTTGTGCTATAAACTCCTTTGGCAGTACACAAAGACTATAAACTGGAATATTTTTTAAAGCAAAAATACATATACTGAGAAAACCTATTACACGGTTATCAAAATATTTAAAATTCATATAATATTCAAAACATTTCTTTTTTAACATATAACAAGAGCTAACAAGTCTAATAACTACCATAATTTCCAAATTATGACCAACATAAATGATATTTTCAAGGTATCTATAACAACTACACTGTGATATAAAAATATGATGTCAATTGATGACAGTCACAGGGACTGCTAACTTGCTGTGGTTTGTAGGTACATTTCAGTCAGAGATTAGTGAAAACAAGTAACTAACATTTTTCTCATTTCAAACTCACAGATCCTTGAGGCTTTTAAAGTATACTCATTCTGGAGCATTTAAAGAGGTATTTAGAGATCACTTGGTTCAACCTCTTCATTTTATTTTTTTATTTATTTATTTTTTAAAAATATTTATTTGTATTTATTTATTTGGCTGCTCTGGATCTTATGTGGCACTTGGGACGTTCAATCTTTAGTTGTGGCATGTGGGATCTAGTTCCCTGACCAGGCATTGTACCTGGGCTCCCTGCATTGGAAGCCCAGAGTCTTAACCACTGGACCACCAGGGAAGTCCCAACCTCTTCATTTTAAAGGTAAGGGAATTAAGGAGGAACTGATGACACTGATTGCCTGAAGTACATTCATTCCAAATCACTGAGTTCTATTTAAAAGTAAACCACTGTTTTCTTCTGAAAACCTGAATCTCACATCTAGGCCTACTTAGAACTTGCTTCAAACTTGCACCTCAGTTACATCATCTGTAAAACAAAGATAATAATCCAACTTTGGAAGAACTTTAATGTGAAAACCAAATTTAATAACCCATGTTAAAATACTACGGCAGTACCTTTAAAGGTAAGGCTAATTATCAATTAATTCCATGAGAAATCAAAGGCAAGTTATTCTTTTTCCTTAGTATACCTTATATATCCTCAAATTCTAATTTATTTACTACATTAAATATGCTATCAAATGGATCTCCCAAAGGACAAACTGACCCTAAAAGTAAGACACTTCAAGCAGAAAATGTGTTTAGAACAAAAAGTACTGGCTTTGGAGTCAGACTATTACAAGCTATGTGCCTGTAATTCTATGCAAAATGCTTGTTTTTATCTGATCCTCCATTTCTGAATTAGTATTAAGAATAAATGTTAACAACCATACATATAAGACTACCATAATTAAATGTCAGTCCATGAAGAATATAAGATTCAAATATAACCTCATAACACAGTAAGGAAGCTTTCCTGATTTCTGCATTATGGATATTCACCTTCTCTTCCATATTACTTGATAAGATTATTTAAAATAGGATAAAGTATAGTACAAGTAATATCCTTACTTCAGTGCAGAATCTCAGTAATCTAAAACAAAGCCAATCAAATAGCCAGCAATTTTTTTTCCCATCGAAACTCCTTGTTAAAAAAAATTAATTACATATTAAAAGACAGTATTAACTGTGCATTGAAAAAGGAAGAGAATTAAAACCAAAGGCCATCCCCAAACGTCTAAACCAGACAAAAGCAAACAAACATTTGGAAGACAATAGCCACACAAAATAATTTAAGCACATATTTAAGTATGCAAGTGGGGGTAAAAATGCCAATAAATGCAAGGCTACTCAAGTTCTTCCCACATATTCTGTCTTGCCTGCCTCCACAAAAAGAATTCAGTGGCCAACTGTAGACATGCCAAAGTTATATGCAAACATTTTAGTTGACTAGGAACAATATACATAAAATACAGTAGGTAGTCCTGGGAACACAAAAGGATCATAGTCTAAAGCAGATTTGTTAAACTAAGGACGGAAGAAAGAATCATAATCTGTCATGCCCTCCTGTCACACCCTCTTATTTGTAGTCATAACTGCAAGCTGTTTTAAAGACAATGGCAATGTTATTAAAGGTACCTTCATGCTGTGCCAAAGCACATATACAGAGCAATTCAGAACAATCAGTCTTACTTTCATAAAAGCAAAGGTTGCAGCCAAATGAAATGGGTGGACACCATATTAAACAATCTTGGAATTAGCTAATAGGATATGGGAAAAAATGATCCTAATGCCAATGCTAAATTCCCTTCCTCCTTTACACACAAAAAATTTTTTACTATTTGAAAAGCACTAGTCGAGAAAGATTTCATTTACTAAGACCCAAATACAACCTGTTTTTAAGCACAAAGATGCTTATTATTTTCTTGTATAACATGTAAACTTAAACTATAAGCACAGGGGTTTCCCTGGTGGCTCAATGGTAAAGAATCTGCCTGTCAATGCACGAGATATGGGTTTGAACCCTGATCTGGGAAGATTCCACACGCCATGAAGCAACTAAGCCCATGCACCACAACTACTGAGGCCTGTGCTTTAGAGTCCCGGGATTGCAACTACTCAGTCCACTTGCCCCAACTAATGAAGCCAGTGTGACGAGAGCCTGTGCTCTGCAACAAGAGAAGCCACCACACTGAGCAGCCCACACACCGCAACTAGAGAGAAGCCCCCACTCATCGCAACTAAAGAAAAAGCATGCGTACCAACAAAGACCCAGAACAGCCAACAATTTTATATACATATATATATATATATATATGGAAACCTTTAAATATAGACACTAATAACTCTAAAGAAAATCAGGTGTTTTATAAACATTTAATGAAAGTGAAAACTGAAGGAAGGCAACAAGTAATAATAAAACCTAATGCTTTGTTTGTTTCAGTTATTCTACTGCTCTATTCCTCAGGAAACAAATTATTCTCCCACTGGGTTTCCTGACTCTGTTTTCCTAATTATAATGAAGTTTAAAACATGAAGCAATTGTTTTAGTCAGGCTTCTCTAATTGTGGCACACAGGCTCAGCAGTTTCTGTACATTGGCTTAGAAGTCCCATGGCATGTGGGAACTTAGTTCCCTGACCAGGGATCAAACCCTAGTCCCCTGCATTGGTAGGCAAGTTCTTAACCAGAACCACCAGGGAAATCCCTCAGCAATTGTTTCTGAAAGTTTAGTAATCACATAATTGTACGGCTTACTTTCAGAGAATAAACGAATTGCTTTTTAAACAACTAGGAAGAGGAGGACTATGTATTATATACATGAACACATATTTAAGTGGGCCTTTCAGCAAGAATGTTAAGTTTATTTGATAAAACAACTAGCTATTCTTTACTACTAGACTACACAGGTTTAAAATGCACTTTATTCATCATTGTGGCATGTCAATATTTTAATCAACTGTATTCAGTCTAAATTAATTACGTTAGTTAATACTCTGTTAACTGGCTTCAAGGCAAAAATCAGAAAAGGGACAAAGAAAGAGCTTAAAAAATTATAGGACTATAATTACATGAATATAACCTTATACACAGCCATAGTACTATTAATAGTAAAACAGAAAAATGAGGGACAAAATTCAAGTCTTAGGAGAAATCTCACTACGGAACTGATTCAGTGAAAACTTTTATACAACAATTTTAATAGCTTGCATTTAAGACTCATACTTATGAAAGATGTTTTTAGATATAATTTTAATGCATTAATTAGAACTTATACGTTAGGTCAACAGCTAGTACAAGAGAAATCTATTGCTCACACCAAACTGAAACAGGAATGTCTTCTCAGATATGCTGTTTTTAAAAGAACCCCACAAGAGTTTAAGCTCTTCCTGGGCAGCTTCTCAGTAGGTATAGTATCAACTGCTCTATTTTGCTCTAAGAAAAGGAACCATTTATGAAAATTTCTGCCAAAAATTGCAAGGCAGATAAAATTCAAAATTTTAATACATCTTTTTAAAATATGCATTTTTAAAACCAGATTTACACAGAGCTCCAAACCTAGAAAAATGATTAAAATAAAAACAGTCTGGGGGTGCTTCCCTGGTGGCTCAGTGGTAGGGAGTCCATCTGCCAATGCTGGAGACACAAATTCAACCTCTGGTCGGGGAGGATCCCACACGCTGCAAAGCAATTGAGCCCGTGCACCACAACCACTGAGCCTGCTAGAGGCCAGAACCACAACTACTGAAGCCCTGTGCCCTAGAGCCTGTTGTCCACAACAAGAGAAGTCACCGCAATGAGAGCCTGCGCACCGCAACTAGCTAGTAGCCCCCCCTCGCTGCAACTAGAGGAAATTTCACACAGGAAAGAAGATCCAGCACGGCCAAACATAAATAAATAAATAAATATGTTGGAGACTTCCAGTGGTTCAGATCAGGAAACTAAGATTCCACATGCCACACTGCATGGACAAAAAAGAAAATAAAATTAAAATAAAAAATAGGTTGACCACATAAATTATAGGCTATTTACAGTGACTTTGAGCAAAATCATTTATCATTAAGACTGCTGTTGCTGAGTCACTAAGTCATGTCCAATTCTTTGCAACCCCATGGACTGCAGCACGCCAGCCTTCCCTGTCTTTCACTATCTCCCAGACTGCTCAAACTGATGTCCACTGAGTTGGTGATACCAAATTCAACCATCTCATCCTCTGTCACCCCCTTCTCTTCCTGCCCTCGATCTTTCCCAGCATCAGGGATTTTTCCATTGAGTTAGCTCTTCGCATCAGGTGCCCAAAGTACTGGAGCTTCAGCTTCAGCATCAGTCCTTCTAATGAATATTCAGGACTGATTTCCTTTAGGATTGACTGGTTGGATCTCCTCGCAGTCCAAGGGACTCTCAAGAGTCTTCTCCAACACCACAGTTCAAAAGCATCAATTCTTTAGCGCTCAGCTTTCTTTATAGTCCAACTCTCAACATCCATGACTGCTGGAAAAAGCATAGCCTTGACTAGATGGACCTCTGTCAGCAAAGTAATGTCTCTGCTTTTTAATATGCTGTCTAGATTGGTCATAGCTTTTCTTCCAAGGAGCAAGCGTCTTTTAATTTCATGAATGCAGTCACCATCTGCAGTGATTCTGGAGTCCAAGAAAATAAAGTCTCTAACTCTTTCCATTGTTTCCCCATCTACTTGCCATGAAGTGATGGGACCGGATGCCACGATCTTAGTTTTTTGAATGTTGAGTTTTAAGCCAACTTTTTCACTCTCCTCTTTCCCTTTCATCAACAAGCTCTTTAGTTCTTCTTCTCTTTCTGCCATTAGGGTGGTGTCATCTGTGTATCTGAGGTTGTTGATATTTCTCCCTGCAGTCTTGATTTCAGCTTGTGAGTCATCCAGCTTGGCATTTTGCATGATGCAATCTGCATGTAAGTTAAAACAGGAGGGTGACAATATACAGCCTTGACGTACTCCTTTTCTAGTCCTGGACTGGTCCAGTTGTTCCATGTCTGGTTCTAACTGTTGCTTCTCGTCCTGCATACAGATTTCTCAGAAGACAGGTAAGGTGGTCTGGTATTCCCATCTCTTTAAGAATTTTCCACAGTTCACTGTGATCCACACAAAGGCTTCAGCATAGTCAATGAAGCAGAAGTAGATGTTTTTCTGGAATTTCCTTGCTTTTCCTATGAGTCAACAAGGATTGGCAATTTGATCTCTGGTTCCTCTGCCTTTTCTAAAGCCAGCTGGTACATCTGGAAGTTCTCAGTTCATGTACTATTAAGCTTAGCTTGAAGGATTTTGAGCATTACCTTGCTTGCACGTGAAATGAGCGCAACCGTTCAGTAGTTTGAACATTCTTTGCCATTACCTTTCTTTGGGATTGGAATAAAAACTGACCTTTTTCAGCCCTGTGGCCACTGCTGAGCTTTCCAAATTTGCTGGCATATTAAGACTGAGGTCATACTTTTAAATTTATCTGGTAAACTTGATGAAAATGATGTAAAAGTTTAGCGCTTACCCAAAGTACTGCAAAAGGCAAAACAAAGATACATTTCACATCTATGGGCATTCCAAAAGACTGCCTAAAGCAAGTATAATGCTGCAATTCTTTTCTAAATTACTTATTATAAATAATAAATTATTTTTAAAGCAAAATAAGGAAATAAAAATTTCAATTTGTTTTATGCACTGGGTTGGCCAATAAGTTCATTTGGGTTTTTCTGTAACATCTTCTAGAAAAATCCAAATGAACTTTCTGGCTGACCCAGTATTTGAAACCTATTAAAGGTCAAAAGAAAAAACAGCCTAATTGAACAGAACATAGAAAACTAATAAATATTTCATTTCAATCAAACCCCCATCTCATCCTCACTACTTTGAAGTACAGGAACTCTGCTAATCCCTTAACATCTGTGGAAGCTTCAGTTTGGGGTATTTTGTTTTGTGCTTTTGCTCTGCAATTATATGACTGCTTTGGATCAAAGAAAGATGATATGAAAACATAGAATTATTCAAGTTCACAATAAAATAAAGTGGTGGAAGAGGAAAAGGAGACTGATACATAGAATTCACTGAAAGATTCCACTCTGCTCAAAAACGACTTAAAATTATATCTAATTAGTATCCAAACTTAAATATTCTGAGAAGATTTTTCTCATGAATGAGAATGACAGTGATAGTATTAAGGAAATTAAGGGTTGGTGTTCCAAGAATTTGAGAGTATCTGCAATTCCCAACATGAAAAGTATAGCACTCAATTCTGGAAGGTCTTTTTAAATTTTTAAATGATAGAATGGAGGTTATCATAGTAAAAGCTAAAGTCACAAGCATAAACATAAACGTAAAGCCAATCTCATTAGAATTGAGACATATACTAACTCATATTAAACAATTTCATCCTTTTATCCACAGACATATCATTGTAACTAAGTAATAAATTCAAATACTATTCTTTCCCTTGTGCATCCTTAGAAGGTAACAGATTGCTTTATTTTCTGACAAAAATCCTGAATTTGTTTAATGCATGCAAACACATACACGCTTTTTATAAACACCCATTACTGAGGCCTTCTTAAACCCACCAAATAAAAAAAGTTAGATGAGATGGTATTTCCCTCCATGATTTAGCTTAATCCTAAGAATATTCCTCCAGGATTCTGTCCGAAGTATAGCAATATACCTACATTTGGTTAATGGATTAGTTCATGATACTTTTCATATTAAAATTTTATAACATCAATCCACTAAAAAAAAAAAACCCCTAAAAACAGATTTTATAGTCTAAGATATAAAACCACTCATTATCAAAGTGTCAATTCACCCTCCTCAAAAGATTAACTAAGTACACAGTTTTATAATGACAAAGCACACACTAGCCTTGAGAGGAAGTCATAGCAGTTGAATTTAATATATGCCAAAGCCCTCATTTCAGATGCTACCTTAACTACACATCTACTATTACAAAGTGAATAACAAATTATGGTAGTAAAACCCCCACAAAATCCTCTTTACTGGTAGAAATAATCAGTAAAGAGATCTGTCTTTCACTATCTACTAATGGTGGTGTCAGATCTCTGCAAAGTGGCATGAAATTTTTTGTTTACCACAAGGAAACCCAGAAGTTTAGGAACATGGGACTTGCTCATTGGTTTATTCTAGAATCACTGATGGAGACCAGAGTAATAAAACTCTCCAAGTACAAAATTAAATGTAACTTGCCCAATTTTGTAAGCTAAAGAGACAAGTTCTGAGAACTAAGGAAGGCAATCATTTAAGGTCTTCTAAACCTCTGAAGCATAAATACAACTCCTGGCACAGCAACAAAAAATATAATGTTTCAGTTCCTATTTAAAAAAAAAAAAAGTGTTTCAAGTTAGGTGTTTTAATACATTTTGATAACAGCTCCTTACTCTTTCCAAAATAACTAACAACCATTATTGAACACTTAGTATTTTCCAAATGAAGCCCAAACAACAAATAAATTGGATATGTATCATCTAGCCCTCCTATGGTGCTGACATTCTACCAGGGAAGGCAGAAAAACAGTTATAAAACTAACATACAAGAGCTAAAACTATAAAACTCTTAAATCTTCATGACCTAGGATTAAGCAATAGTTTCTTAGGTATGACACCAAAGGTACAAACAATAGAAGAAAAGATAGACTCCAGCAAAATTTAAAACTTTTTTAACTACCAAGAAAGTGAAAAACACAGCCTCCCAGAATGGGATAAAATATTCGCAATTAATATTTCTGATAAAGGATTTGTATATAGCATATAATGAACTCTTGTAACTCAATAATAATACAAAGTAATACAAACAATACAAAGAGATAACTCAATTGAAAGTAAGGAAGGAAGACTTGCCTGGAGCTCCAATGGCTAAGACTGCACTCCCAACACAGGGGGTCCAGGTTCAACCTCGGGTCAGAGAACTAGATCCCACCTACTGCCACTAAAGATTCTGCTTGCCACAATTAAGACCCAGCGCAGCCAAATAAATAAATAAAATTTTTTTTAAAAAAAGAGGAAAGGATATTAATAGAAAATTCCCCAACGAAGATATACTAAAGGCAATAAAGACATGAAAAGATGCTCAACACCATTAGCTACCAGAAAAACTCAAATCAAACCCACAATGAGATCGACTTCACACACACTCAGGATGGTTAAAATCAAATACAGGCAATTCTTGTTGGAAAGAATATGGCGAAGCTGGAACTGTCATACACTGGTGTTGGAAATGTAAAATATGTGGCAGCTACGGAGAACAGTTTGGCAATTCTTCAAAAGACTAAACATAGAGTTGCCATATGATTCAGCAATTCCACTCCTACTTATAGTCTCTAGAGAAACGAAAACATTCTCTTACACAAAACTGGTACATGGATGTTCATAACAGCATTATTCATAACAGCCAAAAAGTAAAAACAATCTAAATGTCCATCAATTGATGAACAGTGTATATCCATATACTGAAATACTATTCAGCCATAAAAAGGAATAAAGTGCTGACATGAATAAACCTTGAAAATATTATGCTAAGTGAAAGAAGTCAGACTTAAAAGATCACATAAAGTATGATTCCATTTATATGAAATATCCAGAATAAGCAAATCTAGGGAGACAGAAGGTAGATTTAGTGGTTGTTATTAATAGTCACTGGAGGGATGGGGGAAATGTGTGTGACTGTTAATGAGTACAGGGATTCTTTTCGGTATCTTTATGACAGCAGGTAGTATTCTCATAACTTGAATCAAGTGTTCTGTAATTGATTTTGGTGGTGATTACACAACTCTGTGAATAGCACTGAACTGTACACTTTATATAGGTTAATTGCATGGTATGTGAATTATGTTTCAATAAAGTTGTTACTTTAAAAAAAATGGGTATTAAGAAACATATAAAAGGAAACTTCATCTAATCTGGAGAATCAGGAGAGTTAAGTGAAGACCCGGATGCTGGGTTTTAATTGCAGCACACGAGATCCAGTTCCCTGACCAAGGATCAAACCTGGGCCCCCTGCATTGGGAGTGTGGAGTCTTAGCCACTGGATCACCAGGTAAGTCCCCAAACCCTTAATTATTATATTTAATCCTAATAACCCTTTGAGGTATGCTGTTATCATCATCATTTTACAGATAAGGAAACTGAGACATGGTGAAGGAAACTAACCTGCCCAAGCTCACAGCAAGTGGTGCTATTATGACTTGAACAAAAGCACCCTGGCCCCAAAGTCCCCCATACTCTAATACTTCACTACCAACCCTTTCCTGGAAATTGCCTATCAATGAACTACAACATAGTCTTGTATATTTAATCCTGTACAGTAAGCAGATACATTATACATTTATACACAAGTTTCTTTGGTTGAGCACTAGAAGTACTTAACTTGGGTTTAGAGACCATGTTTTGCAACACTTTTAACCTTTAAACTCTGGAATCACACTCAACAAGACAGGTTTATTGATTATTAGTGGCTCTGAGAATTAAGACTTCCTGAAAGACATCTGTTTCACACAACTGAGGAGGTATTTACTCATTATATTATTATCACAATATCATTTATGTGTATAAACCAGTCAAGTAGAATGTGGTTAGAACTTCTGGTAAAGAAATGTTTTAGTATTTATGTAAGAAAGTAGATCAGGCTTGGGTTTCTAACATGAATATCTGCATGGATGATAGTCCCTATGTCTATGAGACATCAAAGTCAAAATAAATAATAGCTGGATATGTGGGCCTGGTCCTCAGAAGAACTGGACCAAGGAAGTAAACTTGGAAGTTTAGGCATACAGCATGGTAGCTCAAAGCCATGATATTAGGTTGGTGCAAAAGTAATAGCAGTTTCGGATCCTGAATTTTAATTCATTATAACTAGGCTCAAACACATCTTTATTAATCAAAATAGGAACCATTACAATCAACACATTTTTGCCAATGAGAAATATTTGTTTATTCCCACAGCAAAAAAAAAAAATCCATGCTTCGAAACTCAATGAACTCTTGGAAAGCATTTTCTGCATCCGGCTGACTGTGGAAGAATTTTCCCTGCAAAAAGTTGTCAAGATGCTTAAAGAAGTGGTAGTCAATTGGTTGGGAGGTTCAGTGAATATAACAGATGAGGCAAAACTTCGTAAACCAATCCACTCAACTTTTGAAGCATTGGTTGTGTGACGTACAGTCAGACATTGTCACCGAGAATTGGGCCCTTTCTGTTGACCAATGCCAGCTGCAGGCATTGCAGTTTTTGGTGCATCTCACTGATTTGCTGAGCATACTTCTCAGATGTAATGGTTTTGCTGGGATTCAGAAAGTTGTAGTGGATCAGACCGACAGCAGACCACCAAACAGTGACCAGGACCTTTTTTTGGTGCAAGACCACTGAGCTGATCATTGCTGGTTGTAATATAAAATCCACTTTTTGTCGCAGATCACAATCCGGTCAAGAAATGGTTCACTGCTATTGTGCAGAGTAAGAGAAGACAACACTCCAAAACGATGATTTTTTTGATTTGCAGTCAGCTCAGGAGGCACCCACTTTTCGAACTTTTTCATCTTTCCAATTTGCTTCAAATGCCAGATGACCATAGAAGGATCAACATGAATTCTTGGGCAACTTCTTGTGTAGGTATAAGTGGATCAGCTTCCATGATGCTCTCAGTTGGTCACTGTCAACTTCCAGTGGCCGGCCACTGCTTTCCTCATCTTTAAGGCTCTTGTCTCCTTTGCAAATTTTCTTGAATGACCACTGCACTGTACGTTCATTAGCAGTTTCTGGGCCAAATGTGTTGTTAATGTTCCAAACTGTCTCTGCAGCTTTATGACCCATTTTGAACTCAAATAAGAAACCGCTCAAATTTGCTTTTTGCCTAACATCATTTCCATAGTCTAAAATACATGTAAAATAAACAGCAAGTAACAATTTATTAGCAAAAAACATAAAGCAAGAAATATACATTAAAAGATGTATAACATAACCACATTTATTTAAAATGTATTCCAATATCAAATGGCAAAGTTCAACAAGGCAAAACCGAAATTACTTTTGCACCAACCTAATAACAGATGAAATGCCTAAGGAGAAAGCACAGATAGAGAAAAGGTCTTAAAACATTGGTTTTCCAATTTCATAAGCATCACAATCACCTGGAGGGCTTGTTAACCAGACCCAGATGGCTGGGTCCCATCTCCAGAGTTTTTGACTCAGTAGGTCTGGGTAGGACCTGAGAATTTTCATTTCTAACAAGTTTGCAAGTGATGCTGATGTTGCAAGTCTGGGGAACCACACTTCGAGAACCAATAGCCTAGAGCAAAGCCCTACAGAACTCTGATAATTCTCGCATAAGGAACTTAAAAGGAGACCAAATGGAGCCCAGAGCAAGGTAGGAGATATACTACTCCACTTAAATTATTTTTTACCAAGGTCATCAGCAACATAACTAATAATCCAGTGGAAACATATGACTCTTTAAAACTTCAAACTAAATTCTACTTGAAACAAAAATGTATGGAGCACCTACCATATGCTAGGCTGCCTGTAACTTGACCCCATCTTCCCCTTGGCTTCTGAAATATCACTCACTCCCTTGTTGTTACTTCTTTTGAACACGTGTAATCTTGTTTCTCTCTTTCCACCCACTCAAAACATTTCAAGATTTCCCCAGAATTCTGAGTCTTCTCTTCTTCATGCAAGCTCTCCCAGGGCAATTTCACCCAATTCTCTGAGTACCATCTAACTGCCAATAATTCTCCCACACCTCATCTTTAGAATTGATTTTGCCTCTGGGCTTCAGATCCTATTTCCAACTGCCAACCAACCATATATTTATTAATACAAACTATGCCTCTTTCTTTCTATATTCTCTCTTCAAAAAGCACAACTATCCATTCAGAGGACTAAGCCAGAAATCTGTGACTCTTTCTAGAGCAACTGTTCTCAACCTTATCTGCATATTAGAACTCCCAGGAGCTTTAAAAAAAAAAAAAATCATTCATAAGTCTAGTAATAATATGATAACAATAATCCTGTTAATTATCCTGTTCTATGTCCCTTACACACATGCTCATAAAGTACTTAGCAAAAATGCTTGTGAGCACCCAGGAAAATGGAGCTATCTTCATAAACACTTTAAATTCAGCTCTTCTGAAGTCTCAAGTTTCTGATTAGAATCAACATTTGTTTAAACTATTTCACTAACAAAAAGACAGATGAAAAATTTGTTTATAAGACCCTCTAAGGTAAACTTTAAAAATGTTCAAATTCACTGATAAGCCATAAACTGGGGGGGGGCGGGGGGGGGGGGGCACCAATATATTCAAACAAGCTAATAGAAGAAGCCCATTTTATACATTACTTAAAAGTGTTTGCAGATAAAACATTCGACTCCATAGTGATAGCAAAGCTCCTCTTTGGTGTTGCTTTGTATTTTGAGTATTTTCAAAAAAGAATAACGAAGATTTAACACAGCCGCTATCTTTCAAAGTATAATGCTTTGTTTGTGTCCCTTGCCCAATGATGTTAGTTTAGCAAATCTACTTTTTCTTGAAAAGATGTGCAGGAATGGGCAAATGGTAAATCAGTAAGTTCATTTAAGGCTGCAAAATTCTGCTACTTTCACCTAAGATGGCCAGTTTCTTTTAACTTTAGAATTAACAGGATAGTTCACAAATAGCCTGTAATGTGACAGCAAACCAAACAATAAAAGTTACCAAAAATTTTGACTGGAATAAAGAATACAGGTTATTTTTAACTGTTGTTTGCTTTAGCTGAACAAATAAGTAGTACCTTTGTATTACAAATGGATCAGAATAAAGCCATATATTTAAACAATAAAATGTGCATGCAAATACCACCAGAGTATATAAACACATTAAAAAAAAAAATCCTTAAAAAAAAAAAAAACTTACAAGCTTTTGCACATCAAAGAAAACCATCAACAAAACAAAAAGGCAACTTAAAGATTTGGAGAAAATATCTGAAAATGATGTGACCAAAAAGAGCTTAATTTCCAAAATATATAAACAGCTCATCAGTTCAGTTCAGTCGCTCAGTCATGTCTGACTCTTTGCGACCCCATGAACCGCAGCACACCAGGCCTCCCTGTCCATCACTAACTCCCTGAGTCCACCCAAGCCCATGTCCATCAAGTCGGTTATGCCATCCAGCCATCTCATCCTCTGTCGTCCCCTTCTCCTCCTGCCCTCAATCTTTCCCAGCATCAGGGACAACTCAGTAAAAAAAAAAAAAAAAAAAAAAAAAAAAAACAATCAAAATATGGACAGAGGACTTCCCTTGTGGTCCAGTGGTTATTAATCCACCTGCCAATGCAGGGGACACAGGTTCCATCCCTGGTCCAGGAAGATTCCACATGCCACGGAGCAAAAAGGCCCATGCACCACAGCTACAGGCCCACGCACCACAACTACTGAGCCCTTGCACATTAGAGCCTGAGCTCCACAACAAGAGAAGCCACCAAAATGAGAAGTCCAGATGCTGCAACTAGAGAGTAGCCTCTGCTTGCTGCGACTAGAGAAAGACTTCACACAGTAACAAAGACCCAGTGCAGCCAGAAATAAGTACATTTTAAAAACAAACAAACAAACAAAAAAGGTAGCTTTAAAAAAAAGGGGGCAGAAGACCCAAACAGACATTCCTCCAAAGAAGATTTACAGATGGCCAACAAGCATATGAAAAGATGCTCAACATCACTAATTACTAGAGAAATGCAACTCAAAACTACAATGAAGTATCACCTCACACCAACCAGAACAGCCAACAGTAAAAAGTCCACAAAGAAAAAATGTTGGTGAGAGTGTGGAGAAAAGGGAACCCTTCAACACTGTTAGTGGGAATGTAAATTGGTATAGCCAATATGGAGAACAGTATGGAGGTTCCTTAAACAAAGTTACTGTATGATTCTGCAATCCTACTACTTGACATGTTTCTGGAGAAAATTATAATTCAAAAGGATAAACACACCCCAATGTTCAAAGCAGCACTATATACAATAGCCAAGACATGGAAGCAACCTAAATGTCCATCAACAGGTGGATAAAGATGTGGTACCCAGACAAATGGAATACTACTCAGCCATTAAAAATGAAATAATGCCATTTGTAGCAGCATGGATAGACCCAAGATTACTGTACTAAATGAAGTAAGTCAGATAGAGAAAGACAAATATCATAGTCTAACACTTCAATGTGAACTTTAAAATATGATATAAATAAATTATTTACAAAACAGAAACAGATTCAGACATAGAAAACAAACTTATGGTTGCCAAAGAGAAAAAGGAGGAGAGAAGGATAAATTAGGAGTTAGGAATTAGCAGATACAAACCACTATATATAAAACAGAGAAACAATGAGGTACTACTGAATAACACAATGAATTATATTCGATACATTGTAATAATCTATAACGGAAAGAATATGAAAAAGAAATACACATATATAACTGAATCACTTTGCTATATACCAGAAGTACAACATTGTAAATCAACTACAATAAAAATTTTAATTTTAATAAAATTCTAAATTGTACAAATTAGTAATATTTGTATCTTCAGAATTACTAGGATATTTAGAATGCTTACTGGTGATACACAAGAGCTTAATAAAAACATCTCATTCTTGACACAACAACTGCTTCTGGGGAAGACACTGAAAGGTACAATGTGAAAAAATGACTGACTTTCCAGTATACACCCTTTTGTATCATTTAAAACGTTTACCATGGGCATGTATTATATATTGTATAAGTATGCCTCCAGATTCAATCGCCAATTTACAGAAGATACAGACGACATAAGAACATGTTAATTAAGCTAAGCCACAGGGATACAGAAATTAAAACCCAGACTGAGAAACTCTAAAAGCCATAAAATAAAATCTGATTTCTTTAATAAACAGATTCACAAGGGAGAAAGAAAATGAGAGCAGTAGATTAAAAGGGACTTAAAGGTCATTACCAACCAACTGCAAATTAGGAACTTTATATGGATACTGATTCAAACTGTGACATCTGAGATAGGTGAAACTTTGAACATGGACATTTGATGATATTAAGGGATTTAAGGGGGTGATATATATATATACATTTTTTGAGTCCTTATCTTTTAAAGATACCCTAGACTCCAAATGATACTTGGGATCTGCTTAAACATAATCCAGGAGGATGAAGCAAGTGGGTAATAAATGAAACAAAACTGGGAATGATTTGACACAGTGGTAAAGAATCCACCTGCCAGTCCAGGAGACACAGGAGTCTCTAATTCCATCTCTGGGTCAAGAAGATCCCCAGAATAGAAAATGGCAACCCACTCCAGTATTTCTGCCTGAGAAATGCCATGCACAGAGGAGCCTGGTGGGCTATACAGTCCATGGGATCACAAAGAGTCAGACACAACTTAGTGACTGAGCACGAATACAAAGCTCTCACAGGTACATGGGAGTTTATTAATGCACTGCATCTACTTTTGTGTGATTAAAATCTTCCATAACAAGTTAGAAAGTCAAATATTTGCAAGATATAAATATTTTTATATAAATGAAGAAAACCAAATCATTTAAAAATGATACCACATATAACTTGAATATATGTGGGTTTTAGATGACATAAAGGAATTTGATGATACTAAGATAGAGATTAAAACTCAGAAGCTAGGGGTCAGATCAATCTATTAATTTTGTTAGATAAGATAATGGTATTGTGGTTATGGGGAAATTGCTTTTTTAAAAGACAAAATATTGATGTATTTACAGCTAAAAAAATGATATGTCTAGAATTTGCTTTAAAAATTTTTTTAATTGGGACAAGGACAAGAACAAACAAGCATGGTAGAATGTTGAAACTAACTGGTACATATATAGGGGCTCAGGGACTACATGGTAGTTGTGTATTTCCATCTTAAGATGTAAATAACATTATAATAATATCAACAGTAAAAATAATAGATTCTAAGAACTTTCTCCACTATGTGAGAGAAGGGGGAAAAAACAAGATAAATAATCCAAACTAAAATGCTAATTCAGATAAGGGTTCAAGATTTGGGGGGAGGGAGCAAGAACCACTACACAAGGGTTTTACTCACTCAACTCACCTGAATTTTACACACAGCAGAGTATGGTAAAGAAAGTCACAGTGTTCCACCATATTGGAGGCAAGAGTCAAAGCAAAAAAAAAAAATTTTTCAAGAATTATTTCCTCATGCCAGTTTTTGCCCTAGAAATCCATTTATAAGAACTTTCAAAAATTTCTCAACTTCAAGAGTTAGGATTGTCAGTGAGTGTTTTGTATAGAAACAAAGCTTCCCTAATACCTTGAGCACATACAATTCTGACAGGACATAGTTTCTGGGCGTGAAAATGGTATTCTTTCATTCCTAGTTCTCTGGCTCTGCTCCAAGATTACTTTTATCAAGTTATCTTGAGTGAGATCCTTTTTTGGGGGACACAGGAGGAACTTTGAAAGATTTTTACGGAAACATTTGCACATATACATTCCAGTCCTTGAAGTAATGATACCAAGTGTTTTTCAAGGTTCTAAAGAGAAAATTGTAAAACTACCTACTTCCACCAAAATTTCTGCTGCAGGCAATCACCACCATATTTAAATCACATAATTGTTATTATGGGTAGGGAGAAAAGGAAAATGAATACTTTGATATCTTACTAAATGCCACTATTTAATATGCATTTTTAACTAAGTCCTCTGAGTACAACCTATTAGGTGCTATCAATGTCCAAAAATTACAGATGAGAAAAGTGGGGCACTGAAAGGTTAAGTAACTTGTTAAGTAAATGGCAGAACGAGACTTGAATCCAGTCTGGCTCCAGTATCTGGGCTATTCTCTGCTATAGAATTCATACCCTAAAACTTCTCACTCTGCAACACAAGAAAGATGACTACATGAACATTCTCAGACCCTAGATCATTGATCCTCTTTACAATCCCAGTTACCTTTGAGATTTTACATTTTAAAACACAAAATAAACAAAGGAAAATAACAAAACTAAAACACCCAGGCAGATCCTTCTTTAAACAGTGTGTAAAGAATTAACAGCAGCTATTGCAGGCAGTAGCACCACTGACCAAAGCTAATAAGGCCCCCTATCTGCCCACTCTACTGCAAAGCTCATTAGCCAACAGATCCTGTCTAGGTAAAGAGATGCTAATCAGTTTTATATAGCTTCACTCTTTGATTGGTTAAATCATAACCAAACATCTGTAACATGAAAGAGATAAGGAAACAAAAAGTTAAAGAAATGTGACAAAGGAATAAACAATTCATAAAACAGAACTTGTTAAAAGCTCTCTGAGATCCTCAGAAAGACGGTGCATTCATAAATCAAGAAAAGAAGCCGTGAAAAGGCAAAAAAGTACAACAAAAGACTCTTGAAAACAAGTTTTTAAAAAAGTAGTATAAGGTTTTATTTTGTGGAAGCAAAACCTACAAAGTAGACAGAAACAGGAAACAGACAAGAAATAACCAAAGGATACCAGCATCAGTCCAGGAGGTCAGCATTTAAGTAACAGAAATTACAGAATGAAAAGGAAAAAAAAAAAAATTGAGCGGACATTTTCAGAGAAATATAAATGTTCTACAACTAAAAGATTTAAGTAACTAAAAGATTTATGAAGTCTTCCAATTAATAAGGCCCATTTAGTGCTCAAATGAATAAAGACCCATGCCAACAAATATCTTTGGGAAATTTCAGGAAACAAAGGCAAAAAAAGACAATAAATGCTTTCAGAGAAAAGGTAGCTCATATGCAAAGGAACAAGAATCAAACTGGCCTCCCACAGCAATATAAATAAAACCAAAAATAAACAAATGGGACCTAGTGAAACTTACAAGCTTTTGTACAGCAAAGGAAACCATAAACAAAACAAAGACAACCTACCATATTTGCAGAGAAAATATCTGCAAATAATGCAACTGACAAAGGCTTAACTTTCAAAATATATACACAATTCAATAACAAAAAAACAAACAACCCAATCAAAAAATGGACAGAAGACCTAAACAGACATTTCTCCAAAGAAAACTTACAGATGGCCAACAAGCACATGAAAAGATGCTTATCATAAATAATTATTAGAGAAATGCAAATCAAAACTACAATGAGGCACCACCTCACATGGGTTACAATGGCCATCATTAAAAAGTCTACAAGTAACATGCTTGAGGTGTGGAGAAAAGGAAACCCCCTTACACTGTTGGTGATAATGTAAACTGGTCCAGCCACTATGAAAAACAGTATGGCGGTTCCTCCAAAAAACTAAAAATAGAAGTGCCATATGATCCAGCAATTCCACTCCTGGGCATACCTAGACAAAACTATCATTCAAAAAGATACATGTACCCCAATGTTAGCAGCACTAATAGCCAAGACATGGAAACAACCTAAATGTCCACTGACAGAGGAATGGATAAAGAAGACGTGGTACATACGATGAAATACTACTCAGCCATTAAAAAGAATGAAATAATGTCATTTACAGCAACATGGATGGACCTACGATTATCACAGTAAGTGAAGTAAGTCAGAAACAGACAGATAAATGCCACCTAATATCACTGATACGTGGAACCTAAAAAAATAATACGAATGAACAAACTTACACAACAGGAACAGACTCACAAACATAAAAAAGAAAAACAACTTATGGTTACCAAAGAGGAAAGGCTAGGAGAGAGATAAATTAGGAGTTTGGGATTAACATATACACACTGCTATATATAAGACATAATCAACAAGGACTTACTCTATATGACAGGGAACTTTACTGAATATTTTGTAATAACCTATATAGGAAAAGAATCTGAAAAAGAATGGATATATGTATATGTGTAACTAATCACTCTGCTGTACACTTGAACTAATACAACACTGTAAATCAACTATATTCCAATAAAAAATTAAAATTAAATTTAAAAAAGAGAAAGACAAACGCCATATGATATCATTATATATGGAATCTAATAAAATATGAAACAAATGAACTTATCTATGAAACAAACACCAACTCACAGACACAGAGAACAGGCTTGCAGCTGCCAAGGGCAGGGGAGGGGGGACAGGTTGGGAGTTGGGGATTAGCAGATGCAAACTATTATTTATAGAATGGACAAACAACAAGGTCCTACTGTACAGCACTGGGAACTATATTCAATATTCTGTGACAAACCAGAGTGGAAACAAATATGAAAAAGAATGTACATATAGGACAAGTGAATCACTTTGCTATACAGCAGAAATTAACCCAACACTGTAAATCAACCATACTTCAATTAAAAAAATAATAATAATAAAACTGGCCTAAGACTTCTTTGCAATAATGAAGAATACTAGCAAAGAATGAATCAATGCCTTTGAAGCGCTGACAGAAAATTATGTTCAACCTACAATTCTACTCTCAGCCACACTAACATTCCACTTTAAGAATAAAATAAAACACTTTCAGACAAGGAAGTACTCAAAATTTACCTCTCACACATCTTACCTTAGTATGCATCCCAGCAAAACAAGGCAATACACTAAGAAAGAGGACTATATAAAACTGGAGCAAAAGGATACAGGACATCAAGAGATGGATAACTATGAAAAAGGGAGATACCAGAAATTCATTCTATCTTTAAGAAAATGAAAAATATTAAGGTCAGTTATAAAAACTAACAAAATGCTAGTCAAAAAAAAAAAAAGTACAACTGAGAACTCTGATATGGAGAGGTTATGGCATCCGTTTTATCTCTGCAGAACTACCTTCTCCCCACCCCCAACATACATCTCCATCTGGGCATGGGACCAGGCTACTCTAATCTAGTCTCTCCACCTTGCCATAGCAACTTGTTCAGAAATAAACACAGAGCCAAGAATCAGTACTGGTGAGAGAGAGAGGTGAAGGAGGGTACCGAAACTAAAGCCAAAGGAGGAAAGCAAAGGGATATAGGGAGAGCCTAATTCTTCTAAGTAACCTTCAAGCACCTGGATCCAATCTTATTCTATCCCCCCGAACTCTCTATTTCCTTTCTTACTTAGGCTCTAACTGAACTGGTTTTCTAACACTAATAAGGATCCCTAACCAAAATACTCCTCTTTCAAAGCAGGAAGTCAAAAGATACCACCTACTGTTAGTAAAATAAAAATATACAGTATTTACTAAGGCGAGCAGAAAGCTAAAAATAATGATATATAATTATATCAGAAAGAAGGTGGGGAACAGGGTAGTGGTGTTGGGAAATAATTCTTGATGGTTTTCTGTGTCTTGCAAGCAAGGCACTGTCTGCTCTTTGTTCTGGACTATATACTCAAGGATGTTTATATAGTGAACAACCTTGGAAGACAGAAGCTCTGTCTTCAGTATACTACTGTCTCCCTCTGAAGCAAAGAGCAAGCATGCTTACTGCCCATTACAAAATATTTGAAATCCTTAAAATTAGAGTTTTCTCCAGTAACAAAATCCATTATATGAATAGTGTTGGCCCTCTCTGCAGTGTCCTGTGCGAAGTGCAGCTCAGGATACAGGCACAAATGAATGTTGATCCTCTAGCTACTGCTAAGGCTATAAGTAATATAGCCTTATATTACTTACTGTACTTCATCTCTGACTCTGCCTCCAACCATAACAGTCTACATTTCCACCAGCATCCATGAAACTGTGACAGGCTAATTTGTTAGCCTTATATTACTTACTGTACTTCATCTCTGACTCTGCCTCCAACTATAACAGTCTACATTTCCACCAGCATCCATGAAACTGTGACAGGCTAATTTGTTAGCTTCAAGTAGAGTAAACCGTCAGATCCTTTGTAATTCTGGACAGGTCGTAAATGAGAGCTAAATCTTGAATATCACTATAGACAATGCTTAAAACTGACAAATCTAGAAATGGAAGCATAAGCACATTAATATGGGGATTATCACTAGAAGAATCAAATAAAGAAGGAACTGAAGTGGTTCCCTGGGGGGTGGGAGGGGATTGGGAAGGCAGAGGACTAGGGGATTTTACTGCTTTCATCATAAACTCTTTGAACTATTACATTTTCCACCCACCATGAACATGCATTCAAGAAAGAAGCCTTTCTTGGCTCCTTTAAAGGGGGAAAAAAAGAAGTGCACAAGAAAAAACTCTTTTCAAGAGGATGGGATGAACGGGGAGACTGGAGTTGACATATATACACCGTTATGTCTAAACGAGATAACTAATGGGAACCTCCTGTACAGCAAAGGGAGCTCTCCTCAGTGATCCGTGGTCACCTAATGGGGAGGAAATCTAAGAGAGAGGACATGTGGATACGTACAACTGATTCACTTTGCTGTACAGCAGAAACTAACACAACATTGTACAGCAACTATATTTCGGTAAAAATTAATTAAAAGAAAAACCTCTTTTTAGTATTCATTCCGCTAAAATTGGATGGGAGCATCAAGAAAAGTACTAATTAAGCATGGTGTTCTCCTCACAGTTTTAGAAATCTAAAAGGGAAAATCTCTCACCAATGATCATCTCAAGCCAGAAAACATTCTCAATGTATCTCCAAAAATAAGTATGTCATGTTTTGCTTTGGAGAATTTCTTTTTTTTTAATGATTCTACTAGCGATGTACACAATAGTGTCCTACAACCTCTATGGAAAGCATCTTACTGGCTTCAGCATATAAATGTATCCTTAAGCATGATTTCCTGCAATAAGATTCTAGGTTACCCCTTAAATCACCAGTGTTTTTAAAAGTGAAACTAAAATTATGAGAAGAAATACTTTTATGGTGAAGGGAATAAAATATGTCATCTTACAAGGAAAAAAAAGAGACAAACAGCTAATTAATGGTCAAAAAGTAATTCACATTAAGGAATGAGAATTTTCTAACCAAAATTTGAAATTAAAACAATCAAAAATAATTTGGAATTATTCTGTATAGTTGGTAGGGGATAACTAGCTCCATTTAGTATAACTTTTTTCTTAAAAATCCAGACTAGCAAAGCCTACTCACTGTCTACTTCTCTACTTCTCCACCAAATTTTACTTCTTATACGGCTCCCGCTGAACCTAATTTTTAGGGATGATGAAGAAAGGACATACAAATTCTGCTCCCAAGATAAGCTAAATTGTTCTTGGGCTAAACTGTAAGTCTAACTAATAGAGGATCTGATTAGGAGCCAGCTCTAGTTTCATTTAAAATGCACCTTAAATTGTTGTTTAGTCACTAGGTCAGGTCTGACTCTGCAACAACATACAAGTGCTTCAATCATACTGGTTTCATTCAAACTAACTTTTGGGAAGCTGGGGCAAAGAAAAGAGCTCTGTGAAGTTAGTTTCACTACAGTGTTGCTAATTTCTTTTTCATATCTAGCTGCTCTTCACTAACAAGGCTTACTGTGTAGTGAAATTCCTCTACAGTCAGATTGCATGGGTTTGAAATCCAGCTCCTACACTTTACTGAGGTAAGTTGCTAAACCTCTAAGACTCAGTTTTCTGCAAGAAAAAAGGAACAGGAATACTTTCTTCATAGAATTGTTACAAAGATTTTTTTTAAATACACATAAAAGCTTTAGCATAAGACCAAGACAAAAGAAAAAACAAGGAAGAAAAAAGACAGTTATTAGTATTGTCACGCCTTATTTCATGGAAAGCCACATCCAGTAGGAAAGAGATGCTCCATCTGCACACAGTGGAACACACTCTGAGATTCTTTCTTACTAATTAAACCACCAGTGAAGGTTATGAAAAGCAACTTCACCAAAAAGATGCTACAGGCATGAAGCAGACAATGCATTTCAGCAAGCCAAACTCAGTCCCTTTTCTACCAAGAGAAGAATCCTTAAATTTTGCACGTTTGTTTGCCTTGGGCTTCCCAGTTGGAGCTAGTCTAAAGTATCTGCCTGCCCAAGAATATACAATGGAGAAAACACAATCTCTTTAACAAGTGGTGCTGGGAAAACTGGTCAACCACTTGTAAAAGAATGAAACTAGAACACTTTCTAACACCATACACAAAAATAAACTCAAAATGGATTAAAGATCTAAACGTAAGACCAGAAACTATAAAACTCCTAGAGGAAAACATAGGCAAAACACTCTCCGACATAAATCACAGCAGGATCCTCCATGACCCACCTCCCAGAATATTGGAAATAAAAGCAAAAATAGACAAATGGGACCTAATTAAAATTAAAAGCTTTTGCACAACTAAGGAAACTATAAGCAAGGTGAAAAGACAGCCTTCAGAATGGGAGAAAATAATAGCAAACGAAGCAACAGACAATTAATCTCAAAAATATACAAGCAACTCCTGCAGCTGAATTCCAGAAAAATAAATGACCCAATCAAAAAATGGGCCAAAGAACTAAACAGACATTTCTCCAAAGAAGACATACAGATGGCTAACAAACACATGAAAAGATGCTCAACATCACTCATTATTAGAGAAATGCAAATCAAAACCACAATGAGGTACCATTTCACGCCAGTCAGAATGCTGCTATCCAAAAGTCTACAAGCAATCAATGCTGGAGAGGGTGTGGAGAAAAGGGAACCTTCTTACAGTGTTGGTGGGAATGCAAACTAGTACAGCCACTATGGAGACCAGTGTGGAGATTCCTTAAAAAACTGGAAATAGAACTGCCATATGACCCAGCAATCCCACTGCTGGGCATACACACCGAGGAAACCAGAATTGAAAGAGACACGTGTACCCCAATGTTCATCGCAGCACTGTTTACAATAGCGAGGACATGGAAGCAACCTAGATGTCCATCAGCAGACGAATGGATAAGGAAGCTGTGGTACATATACACAATGGAATATTACTCAGCCATTAAAAAGAATACATTTGAATCAGTTCTATTGAGATGGATGAAACTGAAGCCCATTATACAGAGTGAAGTAAGCCATAAAGAAAAACACCAATACAATATACTAATGCATATATATGGAATTTGAAAGATGGTAACGATAACCCTATATGCGAGACAGAATAAGAGACACAGATGCATAGAAAAGTCTTATGGACTCTGAGGGAGAAGGTGAGGGTGGGACGTTCTGGGAGAATAGCATTGAAACATGTATATTATCATATGTGAAACAGAGGACCATTCCAGGTTCGATGCATGAGACAAATGCTCACGGCTGGGGCACTGGATTGACCCAGAGGGATGGGATGGGGAGGGAGATGGGAAGGGGGTTCAGGATGGGGAACACATGTAAACCCATGGCTGATTCATGTCAATGTATGGCAAAAACCACTACAATATTGTAAAGTAATTAGCCCCCAACTAAAATAAATAAATTTATTAAAAAAAAAAAAAAGTATCTGCCTGCCAACGCAGAAGACAGAGGTTCAATCCCTGGGTCAGGAAGATCCCTTGGAGACGGAAATGGCTGCCCACTCCGGTATTCTTGCCTGGAAAATTCCATGGACACAAAAACCTGGCGGGCTATTGTCTGTAAAGATTCAGATATGACTGAGCACACACGCACACATCATTATGGAACACAAAGGTCAACAAAAGCAAAACTTCTTCAACAATGGAGGTACTTTTAAATATAAATTTTAATGTAAATTATTTTATAGCTAACTTCATCATGTTACAGTCTTTCCAACCTTCATTCATTCAACAAGCATTTGTTAAATAAGCATCTATGAAGCTCTCCAGAGAAGACACTGGCGCCCCACTCCAGTACTCTTACCTGGAAGACCCCATGGACAGAGGAGCCTGGTGGGCTGCAGTCCATGGGGTCGCGAAGAGTCAGACCCGACTGAGCGACTTTACTTTCACTTTTCACTTTCATGCACTGGAGAAGGAAATGGCACCCACTCCAGTATTCTTGCCCGGAGAATCCCAGGGACGGGGGAGCCTAGTGGGCGACCGTCTATGGGGTCGCACAGAGTCGGACACAACTGAAGCGACTTAGCAGCAGCAGCAGAAGCTCTTGAAATAAAATGAACAAATTATCAAAGCCCTCAAGGAATTTACATTTTGGTGGTAAGAAAAACATCACAATAAGTAGTGTTCACAGTATATGTTTCAAGGAGGTAACGATTATGGGAGAAAACTGACTAGTGTTAAGGAACTTGGAAGTGCAGGAAGGGAGTGGCAATTGCCATTTTGGACAGGGTGATCAGAGTAGGGTTCCTTGAGAAGGTGCTGTTTAAGAAGAAATTTGAAAGAGGTGAGGGAATAAGAAATGAAAATTTATCTAGGCACATGGGACAGGCTAGGACAAGCACTTGCCTGCACCACCATTACCTAACAAATAAGCAAAATGTTGTCTCTTATCACCTTCTCCGAAAAAAAAAAAATCTGTGCTAGCAAAATATATATATGACTCAGTGGTAAAGAATCCATCTGCCATGCAGGAAACTCAAGAGATGTGGGTTGAATCCCTGGGTCAGGAAGACCCCCTGGAGGTGCAAAAGGCAACCCACTCCAGTATTCTTGCTAGGAAAATCCCCTGAACAGACAAGTCTGGCAGGCTACAGTTCAAAGGGTCACAAAGAATCAGACACGATTGAGCAGCTAAGCATATATAAATTCATTCAACAAATGTTTAGCTAAGGACACAGGAAAGAACATGATATGCACCACTTTCTATCCTAAACTACAAAGACCTCAGCAAGGGGCCTAAGGTTGACTACAAAGATCTTTCAAGTGTTAAGATATACTTTTTTCCTCTGTTATTTAGCTTATTGGGTCTTCACTGCTTTCAGAAAGGAAAGGAAGGGGAAGAAAGAAAGAAAGCAGAGATCTATAGAAATTTGTCCTCCAGATAAAGTGGGATGATACTACCTACAATGAAAAGTATCTCAGTCTCTATTCTTTAAAGCACAAATATTGGCCCCTTAAGTTTTTTCACCCAAAGAGTGAAAAATTTCAAAAGTACGAACAATGATATTATAATCTCTCCCTGACTGCAGCAGGCCAAAATATTGCTACTGGGAGTCTAATAATTTTTCTAACACTTTCTCAACATCCACTTCGATTACAGAAAAAACGTCATCTACCAAGTACAAGGTGCTACATGCCATGCACTAGCTAAGAAAGAGGTCTCTGACCTCCAAGACCTCATCAAGTGGTATGGGAAAACATGCATTAGGTATCTTTTATGCCACTGGATTTACTGCTTCGAAAGTAAGTACAGCTCATTTGGTTGAAAAGAAAAATACTATGAATTTTATTTCCCTCAAGTCACAACCAAAAGCTTGTATTTATAGAGTTGAAAACACATTTTACAAACAGTCTACAAAAAATTACTTTAACAGAATTTTTTCTTTCAGAACACACTTTATATAATTTATATAATCTAAGCCACTTAACAACTGGAGAGTAAAAGGTTAGGAAGTTAAGAGACCCACAAGAAATATATAAAAGGAACCAAAAGAAATGTATTTATTATTTTCCCCAATTACGTTAAAGGACATTTTAAGATTAGTTGAAATAAGCTTCTGCATATTAAGGAAGGTACGAAAAAAAACAAAACAGAAGACCAAGAAAAAAAAAAAGTAGCACACTTTAACCTTATGCCCTAATCTGCTGCTGCTGCTAAGTCGCTTCAGTTGTGTCCAACTCTGTGCGACCCCATAGACAGCAGCCCACCAGGCTCCGCTGTCCCTGGGATTCTCCAGGCAAGAACACTGGAGTGGGCTGCCATTTCCTTCTCCAGTGCATGAAAGTGAAAAGGGAAAGTGAAGTCGCTCAGTTGTGTCCTACTCTTCGAGACCCCATGGACTGCAGCCTACCAGGCTCCTCCGTCCATGGGATTTTCCAGGCAAGAGTACTGGAGTGGGGTGCCATTGCCTTCTTCGATGCCCTAATCCACTTTTTTTTAATCAAGAGTGCAAATCCTGGACTTTCCTGGTGGCGCAGTGGATTAGAATCTGCCTGCCAGTGCAGGAAACAAGAGTTCGATCCCTGGTCCTGGTTAAGGAAGTTTTCCCATATGACAGAGGAACTAAGCCGGTGCGCCACAACCACTGAGCCCAAGTGCTGTAACTACTGAAGCCCAAAAGCCTAGAGCCCGTGCTTTGCAACAAGAGAAGCCACCGTAATGAGAAGCCTTCGAATCACACAGAAGAGTAGCTCCCACTCACCACAGTTAGAAAAGGCCAGAGCACAGCAATGAAGACTCAGGGCAGCCAAAAATAAATAAATGGCATTCCCTGGTGGCTCAGTGGTAAAGAATCTGCCTGCCAATGCAAGAGATGTGGGTTCAATTCCTGGGTCAGGAAGATCCCCTGGAGTAAGAAATAGCAATCTATTACAGTATTCTTGCCTGGAAAATTCCACAGACAAAGGAGCCTGGCGGGCTACAGTCCATGGGGTCACAAAAAGTCGGACACGACTGAGCGCACACGCCTGAGTGCACACGCACACACAACCTCCTACTTATACAACAAAAATGTGAATTTCCCAGAAAAGTTAGTATTTACTTGGACTTTAATAATTAATTTTATTAATGATATTTGCCATAAAGGGGAAAATCCACAAGATGTTAAGGTAAACAATAAAAAGACATACGGATTGGGACTTCCCTGGTGGTCCATGGTTAAGACTCCATGCTCCCAATGCAGGGGCCCCTGGTTTGATCCCTGGTCAGAGAACTAGATCCGACATGCCCCAACTAAGAGTTCACATGCTGCAACTAAAGATCCCACATTCTGCAATGAAGATCAAAGATCCTGCATGCTGCAACTAACACCTGGTACTGCCAAATAAATAAGTAAAAAGATATTAAAAAAAAAAAAAAGACAAAAGGATAAATTCTTAAATTTAAGACTGGTACTTGCCAAAGAAAATATAGGTCTGTAAACTGTGCTGAGAGAAAAAGTGACAGAAGTTAACTAATGCACTGTACATAATGCCTGGCATAAACATGCTCCCTTTTTTTAAGTAAATGAATAAATACATAGGACTTGAAATTCCACAAGTTAAAAACGGTGGTATTTAACTATTTTATCAAGATAACCATATAACGTTTCATAAAACATAGGCAAAGAAAATGTCAAATGAAAGATATGATTCCTAAAGTATAAAGCTATAGACTTTCTTTGCATTTATTTTCAGGATCCATTTTCACAGTCTTCATAGCATCCCAAATTAGCTAGACTACTGTGATGATAGTATAGATCTTCAACTAGAAGACAGCCTGAACCACAGAAACTTATCCCCAAGGGCTGAAGTGGCATGTAGAGAGTACCAAGAACCTCCAGAGAATAATCCTGATGCTGCTGCTAAGTCGCTTCAGTCGTGTCCAACTCTGTGCGACTGAACTTGAAATAAAATCTCTTGCCCTACTTAGGAAACAAGTTTGTCTCTCCTGGTACATGGACAATAGAGCAAATGCGTCCTTTGAGACTTCCTTACCAAACTCAAAATCATCTTCAGAAACTCCAACTAATCAATTTCCTATGGTAGTTCCAAGAGTGATTTCAGAGCTTCAGATAGGCAATTTTATGTTATTAATTATTTAATATACATTATTTTTTTCGATGATCCAGCGGATGTTGGCAATTTGATCTCTGGTTCCTCTGTCTTTTCTAAAACCAGCTTGACCGTGTGGAAGTTCACAATTCACATATTGCTAAAGCCTGGCTTGGAGAATTTTGAGCATTACTTTACTAGCGTGTGAGATGAGTGCAATTGTGCAGTAGTTTGAGCATTCTTTGGCATTGCCTTTCTTTGGGACTGGAATGAAAACTGACCTTTTCCAGTCCTGTGGCCACTGCTAAGTTTTCCAAATTTGCTGACATATTGAGTGCAGCACTTTCACAGCATCATCTTTTAGGATTTGAAATAGCTCAACTGGAATTCCATCACTTCCATTAGCTTTGTTCGTAGTGATGCTTCCTAAGGCCCACTTGACTTCACATTCCACAATGTCTGGCTCTAGGTGAGTGATCACACCATCGTGATTATCTGGGTCGTGAAGATCTTTTGTGTACAGTTCTTCTGTGTATTCTTGCCACCTCTTCTTAATATCTTCTGCTTCTGTTCGGTCCATACCATTTCTGTCCTTTATTGAGTCCATCTTTGCATGAAATGTTCCCTTGGTATCTCTCATTTTCTTGAAGAGATCTCTAGTCTTTCCCATTCTGTTGTTTTCCTCTATTTCTTTGCACTGATCACTGAGGAAGGCTTTCTTATCTCTCCTTGCTATTCTTTGGAACTCTGCATTCAAATGGGTATATCTTTCCTTTTCTCCTTTGCTTTTCGCTTCTCTTCTTTTCACAGCTATTTGAAAGGCCTCCTCAGGCAGCCATTTTGCTTTTTTGCATTTCTTTTTCTTGGGGATGGTCTTGATCACTGCCTCCTGTACAATGTCATGAACCTCTGTCCATAGTTCATCAGGCACTCTATCAGATCTAGTCCCTTAAACCTATTTGTCACTTCCACTGTATAATCATAAGGGATTTGATTTAGGTCATACCTGAATGGTCTAGTGGTTTTCTCTACTTTCTTCAATTTAAGTATGAATTTGGCAATAAGGAGTTCATGATCTGAGCCACAGTCAGCTCCTGGTCTTGTTTTTGCTGACTGTATAGAGCTTCTCCATCTTTGGCTGCAAAGAATATAATCAATCTGATTTTGGTATTGACCATCTGGTATTGACCATTTTGGTGTTAGTTCTAGAAGGTCTTGTAGGTCATCACAAACCATTCAACTTCAGCTTCTTCGGCATTAGTGGTTGGGACACAAACTTGGATTACTGTGATATTGATGACACCACCCTTATGGCAGAAAGTGAAGAAGAACTAAAGAGCCTCTTGATGAAAGTGAAAGAGGAGAGTGAAAAAGTTGGCTTAAGGCTCAACATTCAGAAAACTAAGATCATGGCATCGGTCCCATCACTTCATGGGAAATAGATGGGGAAACAGTGGAAACAGTGGCTGACTATTTTTCTGGACTCCAAAATCACTTAAGATGGTGATTGCAGCCATGAAATTAAAAGACGCTTACTCCTTGGAAGGAAAGTTATGACCAATCTAGACAGCATATTAAAAAGCAGAGACATTACTTTGTCAACAAAGGTCCATCTAGTCAAGGCTATGGTTTTTCCAGTGGTCATGTATGGATGTGAGAGTTGGACGGTGAAGAAAGCTGAGCACTGAAGAATTGATGCTTTTGAACTGTGGTGTTGGAGAAGACTCGAAAGTCCCTTGGACTGCAAGGAAATCCAACCAGTCCATCCTAAAGGAGATCAGTCCTGGGTGTTCATTGGAAGGACTGATGTTGAAGCTGAAACTCCAATACTATGGCCACCTGATGCAAAGAGCTGACTCATCTGAAAAGACCCTGATCCTGGGAAAGATTGAGGGCAGGAGGAGAAGGGGACAACAGAGGATGAGATGGTTGGATGGCATCACCGACTCAATGGACATGGGTTTGGGTGGACTCCAGGAGTTGATGATGGACAGGGAGGCCTGGTGTGCTGCAGTCATGGGGTCGCAAAGAGTCAGATACGACTGAGCGACTGAACTGAACTGTGATATTGAATGGTTTGCCTTGGAAACAAACAAGAGATCATTCTGTTGTTTTTGAGCTTGTACCCAAGTATTGCATTTTGGACTCTGTTGACTATGAGGGCTACTCCATTTCTTCAAAGGGATTCTTGCCCGCAGTAGTAGATATAATAGTCATCTGAATTAAATTCTCCCATTCCAGTCCATTTTAGTTCACTGATTCCTAAAATGTCGATGTTCAACTCTTGCCATCTCCTGTTTGACCACTTCCAATTTACCTTAATTTATGAACCTAACATTCCAGGTTCCTATGCAATATTGTTCTTTACAGGATCGGACTTTACTTCCATCACCAGTCACATCCACAACCAGGCATTGTTTTCGCTTTGGCTCCGTCTCTTCATTCTTTCTGGAGTTATTTCTCCATTCTTCTCCTGTAGCATACTGGGCACCTACCAACCTGGAGAGTTCATCTTTCAGTGTCATATCTTTTTGCCTTTTCATACTGTTCATGGGGTTCTCAAGGAAAGAATACTGAATCAGTTTGCCATTCTCTTCTCCAGTGGACTACGTTTTGTCAGAACTCTCCACCATGACCTGTCTGTTTTGGGTGGCCCTGCATGGCATGGCTCATAGTTTCATTGAGCTAAACAAGGCTGTGATTCATGTGATCAGTTTGGTTAGTTTTCTGTGATTGTGGTTTTCATTCTGTCTGCCCTCTGATGGATAAGGATAAGAGGCTTGTGGAAGCTTCCTGATGTGGACTCACTCAATACTCCCTCCAATCTATTCTCACATGGATATCCTGTTTTACAGAGGTTGGATAGCTAAAAACTACATTTTTCAGATGCCCTTGAAGCAAAGGTTTCACATAAGACCAAAGTGTGGCCAAACAGATCAATTAAGATATAGAGTAAAAAGTAATGTGTAATGATATTCTTGCCCAAAGAAGTTAAAACTTCTGCCATGTATGAATCAGCTTTCTGATTCAACAATACATTCCATAATGGCAGTAGCCCCTTCTTAGGCAAGTTCTATTATGTCCTTGTGGGGTTTGTTCCAAGAAACTCAGTCTAATTTGTTCACTCACCCTACTCAATGTTTACCTCTTTCTTAATAAATCCCATTTGCTACAACTACTTACAGCAGATGCTCTTGCTACAGATTCTTGTAAAGTAAGTACAAAGTAAATAGGGATGTTAAAAAAAGCACCATCCTGGGGCTTCCCTGGTGGTCCAGTGGTTAAGAATCCACCTTGCAATGCAAGGGATATGGGTTTGAGTCCTGGTCAGGGAACTAAGATCCTGCATGCCATGGAGCAACTAAGCCCGTGTGCCACAACAAAGATCCTGCATGTACAACTAAGATCCAACACAGACTAATAAATATTAAAAAAAAAAAAAAAAAACACCATCCTATTCAGTTCAGTTCAGTCACTCAGTCGTGTCCGACTCTTTGCGACTCCACGAATTGCAGCACGCCAGGCCTCTCTGTTCATCACCAACTCCCAGAGTCTACCCAAACCCATGTCCATCGAGTCGGTGATGCCATCCAACCATCTCATCCTCTGTTGTCCCCTTCTCCTCCTGCCCCCAATCCTACCCGGCATTAGGGTCTTTTCCAATGAGTCAACTCTTCGCATGAGGTGGCCAAAGTGTTGGAGTTTCAGCTTCAACATCAGTCCTTCCAATGAACACCCAGGATTGATCTCCTTTAGGATGGATTGATTGGATCTCCTTGCAGTCCAAGGGACTCTCAAGAGTCTTCTCCAACACCACAGTTCAAAAGCATCAATTCTGCAGTGCTCAGCTTTCTTCACCGTCCAACTCTCACATCCATACATGACCACCGGAAAAACCATAGCCTTGACTAGAAGGACTTTTGTTGGCAAAGTAATGTCTCTGCTTTTAAATATGCTATCTAGGTTGGCCATAACCTTCCTTCCAAGGAGTAAGCGTCTTTTAATTTCATGGCTGCAATCACTATCAGCAGTGATTTTGGAGCCCAAAAAAACAAAGTCTGACACTGTTTCCCCATCCATTTCCCATGAAGTGATGGGACCAGATGCCATGATCTTGGTTTTCTAAACGTTGAGCCTTAAGCCAACTTTTTCACTCTCCTCTTTCACTTTCATCAAGAGGCTCTTTAGTTCTTCTTCACTTTCTGCCATAAGGGTGGTGTCATCCGCATATCTGAGGTTATTGATATTTCCCCTGGCAATCTTGATTTCAGTTTGTGTATCTTCCAGCCCAGCGTTTCTCATGATGTACTCTGTATATAAGTTAAATAAGCAGGGTGACAATATACAGCCTTGACGTACTCCTTTTCCTATTTGGAACCAGTCTGTTGTTCCATTTCCAGTTCTAACTGTTGCTTCCTGACCTGCATACAGGTTTCTCAAGAGACAGGTCAGATGGTCTGGTATTCCCATCTCTTTAAGAATTTTCCAGTTTATTGTGATCCACACAGTCAAAGGCTTTGGCATAGTCAATAAACCATCCTATTAGCAGTTAGAAACCTAACAAGAGTTAACAGCTTATAGGGGCTTGATCTGGAAAGTATTATAACTGAAAAGCCTAAAAGGCTAATGGCCAGATTACAAGCAGCACGATAAAGAGTTAACAACAGAGCTTTAGACAGACTCACAGATCTAGAGAACAAACTACTGGTCCGCAGTTGCAGAAGGTGAGGAGGATACACAGGGGTAGAGAAGTAAGAGGTATAAACTATTAGGTAAAAAACAAGGTACAAGGATATATTATATAACACAGCGAGTATAGCCAATATTTTATAATAACTATAAGTGGCATATAACCTTCAAAAATTGTAGGACTTCCCTGGCAGTCCAGTGGTCGAGACGCCACACTCCCAATGCAAGAGGAGCGAGTTCACTCCCTGGCCAGGGAACTAAGACCCCACACGTTGTGCAGCATGGCCCCCACCCAAAAAAAAAACTGTGATTCAATCATTATATTGAACACTATTGGATGCAACTGTACACATTATATTGTAACTTACATAATATTGTACAGCAACTATACTTCAATTAACAAAAAAAAAAAGGTTTGGATAGTTTGGATCTGGAAGAGAAAGAACTGCCAGCAAAGCTGATAAATCAGGAGAAATAAGAGACAAGAACCAAGAGAGGAGAGAATTCAAAAAAAATCTGTTCAACTAAATACCAAAGATGACAAACTGGGTTAAGACTCATTTTTCATATTACTTCCTTTCTCAAAGATTATCCTGTATAAAAAATAACACTCAAACTCCCTCCAAAATTCGGCCCCTTGTCTGCTACAGTTCCTTTATACCATATATTTTTCTTTGTTTTCTTTATTTATGGCTGTCCTGGGTCTTCGCTGCTGCATGTGGGCTTTCTCTAGTTGTGGCAGGCAGGCTTCTCATTGCAGTGGCTTCTCTTGTAACAGAGCACAGGTTCTAGGTGCACAGGCTTCAGTAGTTGGGGCTTAGTTGCCCTGCATGTGGAATCTTCTCAGACCAGCAACTGAACCCATGCATTAGTAGGCAGATTCTTAACCACCGGACCACCAAGCAAGTCCTTCTTTCTTTTTTTTTTTATATCACAACTTTTATTCAGTCATCTTTAAAAAAAAAAAATCTCTTTTTTAGGTCCTAAAATAAAAGTCCAATCCAAGACCCACACCTAAAAAACTTTCACAGCAAAGTTGCCTCCTCTGAATTCATGTAACATTTATTTATCAGACACAGAACTAAAATCCAAACTAAATTATAAGCTTAAATAGAGCGGGGGCTGTGTTCTTCATTTCTTTATATTCTGAACCCCCAGCATAATGCCACATTCACTGCTAACAAATAGGCCCTTTCAACAGGTAGTTTCAGAAGGGTGGAGTTAAGATTGCAGGAGATTAAAATTTTAACTAAATTGACCTGGAAGGTGCACAAAGAAACTTTCTGTAGGGATGGTGATGTTCTATATCTTGACAGGGTTATGGGTTAAAGAGATCTATGAACTTGTTCAAACTAAGGGACAAGTTAAACTATGTATTTACAAAATAAATAAATAGTTCATGATAGGAATGCTCAAGCAAAGGGTAAAGTATACTTACTCTGAAATACAACCAAAACATAAGATGGATTGATAAAATACATTGACAGAGAGGTCAGAATGTACAGACAGATAAAGTAAATATAGCAAAATAAGAATTATAAAATCTAGGTTGTGGATATTTAGGTATTCAATGTATAAACAATTCTTGCAACTTTTCTGTGATTGAAATTTTCGTGAAAAAATGATAGGGGGAAAAAAGCAGAGTGGAAATGAGGCTGTGAGAGGCTCACATAACTTAGAAGTTAGTCAATTAAAGGACTGATCTTAAGAAGAAAAGGAAGGTATATACATTCCTCTAGAGGGATGTCTGGATTATTCCTCTTCTCTCTAGCTCCACCTCTAGTCTTAGACTGACTACACAGGCTAGTTCTGGTCTTGAGTACTTGTTGCCTGAAAGAAAATGCACACTCACTAAGCTCCCTTCCTTCTAGAACAATCCAAATCTGTGGAGCCTAACCCCCTTGTCTGTATTGGGATAAGATAATCTGTTTCTCATTATTTTTACCTGAGTTTCTAATACCTCCTTGACTGATCTTTAGACTAAACCTGTGACCAATCTGCGTAACATAAATGGTTCATCCTCTTGGTCCAATTCTTGCCCTTCAGACTCATGACCCTCCACACCAACAGAATGTTAAAACAAAGGTCACACAGTCCCTGGCTGAGGACCTGGCAGAGAGTACCCAAAAAATGCTTGCTGTATGAGTAAAACCCATGTTTGATAATAACACTATACATAAATAGAGCTCAGTTTCACATTTAAATCTACATTGTGTTGAGGGTTGAAAAATGTTTGTGCTAAGTTTCTGGAGCTGAACATTTAAAAAGGCAAGATCTGGAGCCTCTTCTGTGGAAAGTAAACTAGAAGATGGAGCTAGAAACAAAAGGGTGCCAAACTCTTTCAACTGACATTAAGAAACACCTATATTTAAATCATTAATGCTTTCTCCAGATAATACAGTATGTTCATCAGCTTCAAAGTACCATAAACATGAACTAAAGGGAAGAAAGATAAATTATGCATGGGTAAGAATTGACAGGAATTCAATTTCCAATGACCTAAATGCATTTGGAGTTCATTTGCTCTTTTTTGTTATTGTTGCTTCCAAAGGACTGCAGATTATGCACTTGCTGAATTTTGCCTTTGTCACACATGACCTAACAAGGAAGGCATTCATTCTACCATAGTAGCTTCTCTCAAGTGTCTGGTTCTAAACAGCTGCAAATTTTGGAAGATAACACTGAATGATGTCTCTAACCATTAGTATGTTCTCTCCCCAACAAATATGAAAATAAGATTAAGGTTTACTAGAGTATCAAAATTGCACAAGTTAAACTGGCTGAGCATAAATTTATTAGAAAATGAAGTAAAAAATGTGTATAAGAATTTAAATTCTACGTGTTAATAGAATAGTTGATCCAATAAACATATCCTAAAGAATTTCTAGTACTTTTATTGTTTACGTTTGCTTTTATCTGTCAGTAAGATGCTGTATCACTAATGATTGGCTAATTTAGTCCCTTAAATACAGCAACTGGATAAAATAACAAAATAATACCGATCTCAAATAAATTTCCAGTTATAAAAGTAAAAGCTGCTTCCTAGTCCCAAAACTGCAAGGCCTGGGTGAAAAATAACCTGCCCAAAGTAGAAACAAACTGTAAAAATGTTTATGTGTTATGGCTGGTTTAGTTATACAACTATTCAAAGCTGGTTCTTTAATACTTTTCATTGTTTCTCAGTCATATCAGAATACATGAAGACATTTATTCACCACCTATCAGCTCATTTTCCATAAAAAAAAAATCATTAAACTGCTAAACACAGTGGGGGGTGGGGAATGCACTGCCAAGGAGAAGCTATTTTATTATCATCATTTATGACAGGGAGGCCTGGCGTGCTGCGATTCATGGGGTCGCAAAGAGTTGGACATGACTGAGCGACTGAACTGAACTGATGTGTCTTTCAACTTACACGCAGTTTGACTTTCACCCCTTCCCATGTACACTAGTACATTTAATTTACACACATCCATGTGGCCTCCCCCAGAAAGGCTCATTGGAAAAGATACATTAAAGTGTCCTTTTTGTACCTCCTTCAACTCCATTACATAATATCTTGTCATGATCCTTTCATTTTAAAGAATAGCTTGGTTAATACCCTCAAAATTAGCAATTTCATTGTTAATTTGGTACTTATTTATCAGTCTTGAGGATCCAAAAAACCAAATTATGTCTTCAGAGCCTTAACACTGTCACCACACAATTTCTAATGTTTTAAAATATGTTATATTGTAATTTTCAAATAGTACACACAATGCTGTAGAATGTCCAAAGTATGGTGAGTATTAAAATGAGATTTACAAGAATATCTTGTTTTGTAAACTTCCAGTTAAATCTAACAGTAATTAACAAGGGTAAATTTCTGCTTTCATTTTCTGTGTAAACAGAAACACAGCACAACTTCACCAGCATGTTGATGCAAAATCTAGAGACACACTACCTTTTCAATCACCTTTAAAGAACAAATAAAAGAAGGAAGTATTAACAACAGAAAACCCCTAATAAGTCAAGGTCAATGGGGAGGGACTGAGGACTCCCATCCTAGCGTCCTGCTGAAGACACTAAATTGCAATTATGTTTCAATTTTAGCCATCTACCTCTCAAACTAAATACTACTTAAATGGCTTTATAGAAAGGAAGAAATGATGAGCAAAAGTACTGATATGCTGCAATACTTGAAGCTAGTAATGGCAGGTCCTCTTCTAGCCTGATCTCTTTGGAAAGCTTCGGAAGAAAAGCAGTATTTACAGACAAAGCATTTAAAAAAATTCTGTAGTTTCATATTTGCAAGCACTACAGACAAAATTTTAGTTACTTGTCCAGGCAAGCAGTTCCTGGTATATATTATTTTACTGTTACACCCAGTCTTAGTAGGAAAACAAGAAAAAGCCTTTTTGGTGAGCTATAACCACAGGAAACCCTCAATTATCCATGGGTAGGGACAACCTGGATGAATTAAATCCCCAGGTAATTATTATTTAACAATAATATTGGATTAATTCAGACCCCCTCCTTTCCTTTTTAGAAAAGGAAAAGTTGACTTAAAAGCCGCTCTCTTCCAGGCCACTCTCTTAACAACAAAATAGCAAATGGGCAGATAAATTATTTCAAAATTGTCTAGCAAGAAAGTAAGGAAATCATCAGCACTCAAATTGGTTCTTTTCAGCAATTCTGATCACAAGCCATCAAACTAGGAGTTAAGCTTTCTGAAAAGCATTTAGATCAAACACTCACCACCTCCCCCACCAAAAAAAAAGAAAAAAAATCCTCCTGATTGAGTTTTACCTAGATCAAATGGGTCTTATATTGAACTCTGTAACAATGCTTGTTCGAAATGAAGTTAAAGAACTTGACAACTACTACATTAAAATTGTAAAATGCTGATATCGAACAACTTTGGATTCAAATTCTCTGGGACCCCAGGCATTGACAGAAGCTTGAACTTCCTTTCTTTCCCCTCCCGGTCCTTCTGCGCGCCAGGGTTCCCACCAGGGCCTGCAGTGACATCACAGCTCATCTCCTCGTAACCCCTGACGTCACAGACACGCGGACCCAAAACACTGTGACTTCATCGCGGACTGGGGCGGAACCGCAGTCGACCTGCACCAGCCCAGAGGCCAGAGAAGCCTCCGAGCTTCCGTCCTGCCCGGTCCCCAAAGAAGGTTAAGGACGGGCGCCAGCTCACCTGCGCTGGGACACGGAAGGACGGAGCGGCCGAGCCCTGCCGGGCGCGACCGGGCAAAACAACCCCCGCCCAGGGCCCGACTTCCTCACCGGCCGCCAGTCCCGGGGGTGGGAGAGACGATCCCGAAACTCCTCACGGCCTATCCCGGATCTCCTCGGCTTCAGCCCAGACCCGGGACCCCGTTCCCGCCCGCCGGCCCGCCTGACCCTCCGAGCCCCGCGGGGGTGCTCAGCGCCCGGCCCGGGTGCAGGCGGAGGCCGTCCCCGGACAAGGTGCAGGCCACCGAGTCCTTGCCCCAGACCGAGCCCCGGACCGGCGGGCGGCACCCCCGCCCCCACCCGCCCGGCGCCCCAAGAGCGCAGGCGGGCGGCGGGAGGGGGCGGGGAGCGGCCACGGTGGCCGCCGCCGGACCCCGACCGCGCTGCTCTCGCGCCACGCCCCACCCCGGCCCGGCCCGGACCCACCTGCGCTCCTGCCCCGGCCGGGGCCTGGCCCGGGGCTGCACACCCCTACACAGCGGCGGCGGCGGGAGGCCTGGCTCGCTCCCCACCGCTGAGACAGACCGAGCGCCCAGCGCGGCGCGGTGGAGCCCAACGCTCGCCCCGAAACCCATTTGTTTGGCTAAAACGGCGTGACGTCACGCGCCGGCCCAATCGACGGTTGGCCAGGGGAGGGGCCGTGGAGCCAGGGTCACAGCGCCCCCTTCCGGGGTTCTGCGTCACTTCGGGCGCTGGGGATTCAGAGTGGGGAACTTAAACAAGGAGAAAACCGGGTGAGGCTTCTTCGGGCCCCCAAGTGGTGAAGAGTGAAAATTCGAGCAGGACCTGTAGAGAAAGGACTCAACCCCTCAAGCTAGCCAGAATGGTAGTAAACCAGGGTTCAACGGTCAGTAGCAATGGCTAGTCTATTAATACTCGTGGGTGGAACCATATAAATGGTGTTAAATTACTGATAGATAACCTGGTAGACCTGGGTTCAGATTTTGGTTCTGCCACTACCTGGGGAAGCTGGGCTTCAGAGTTCTTATTTGTAAAATGAAGGGCTTGGGAATGTCCCTTATGTTCTTTTCTATACAAATAAAGGCAGGAATGCGCGCGTGCATGCTAAGTCGCTTCAGTCGTGTCTGACTCTTGTGACCCCATGGACTGTAGCCCGCCAGGCTCCTCTGTCCATGGGATTCCCAGGAAAGAATACTGGAGTGGGATGTCATGTCCTCCTCAATGGCAGGAATACCTACCAGCAATTTGATAAACTTTGAGGTTGACAGTCTCAAAATGTGATCTTTAGAAGAGTAAGGGATTGTAAATGATGACTACAAAAGAGGTTTTTGGTACTTTATTTAATACTTTCAAATGAGAGTGCCAGTGAGGGCTATTTTATACTCAGCCTTTAGACTGGTAATTGTGTTCACTGTAAAAATAATTCTGACCACATCATAAAACATGAGGACAATCAAAGAAAAAAACTCCTTCACCCTAACACAGGCACTCAGCATTCAGCTTCTTTTCTTTCAGACATTTTCTCACGCATATTTATTTTACAGTGTTGTTTCCATAGTGTACACACAATTTTGGATCCTTGTTGGTTTGGGGTGCTTTTTTGTATTCGTTTTTGCATTTATAACTTTTTTCCTAGTTCTACATAAGCTTCATAAACACTTCAGAAGCTGTGTAAAATTATATTAAGTGAACACACAAAATTACCAAATTCTTCATTCTCAGACTTATTTCCTTTATGACATTATAAGGAAACCATAGGACATTTTCATGAATGTAAATTTTTTAAGATAAATACCCAGAAATGGAATTTCTAGGTGAAAGAGTATTGCCACTTTTAAAAGTCGCACCCTCATGGTAGTTTGCAGTCACTTTTATGGGTCATTTCTTCCAGGTTTCCTTTGACCAATCATCTTGCTTTTCCTGTTTCTGAGTCTGTATTTGATATTTCTCAGGGTCCTCCCGTGTGTGCGTATCTTTTAGCCATGATGAATTCTAGCCAAGAGACTTATGGGCAGCTGACATCACTAACTGTGAGGTGATGCCCCCTCTCTTTTGACCTCCAAGGAGCCTTTTCTGAGCATGAATAGGCAGGGAGTTTTCCTTAACTCTGAAAATGAGGAATATGTGGTCTCTTACCTGTGGCGCTAGTGGTAAAGAACCCCCCTGCCAATGCAGGTGATGTAAGAGAGCAGGTTCGATCCCTGGCTTGGGAAAATCCCCTGGAGCAGCACATGGCAACCCACTCCAGGGTTCTTTGCTGGAGAATCCCATGGTCAGAGGCCCCTGGCGGGATACAGTCCATAGGGATGCACAGAGTCGACTGAAGTGACTTAGCATGCACACGTCTTCTATCTGGAAAGGCCCTGGACTCCTCCATTATCCTGCTTTTATGGAGTTCCTACTGTTTTGGAGTTTCTCTCCTCAGGGGAGAGACTGTTCAGCCTGGGCCCATCTATCTCCTGCCTCATTATTAGAGCCAAACTGAGCAAGGACCCCAGAACTCTTACCATATCACTCACTGTACTGTTCCTGGACATTGCAGATGGGTTAAAGACACTGAAACTGCAAAAACCACAAATATCAAAATTAAATGACAGTGGTTTCCATGTGGCCAGTACATCTTCATTGTAAGGGTCTGATGAAAGACTGTCTGGTCTAATGCAGTGTTTTTCTAACTGTCTCTGATTGAGAACCAGTCATGCAGGGTTTTTTTTAATATTTAATGCATTTTGAAGTATTTTGTAAAATGTAGTATAACTGACTAAAACTTCTAGAAATGTGAAATTGTTGTTTAAAACAGCCTAAATTCTTGATTATTAAACTCAGCACACATAAAGTTACTGTGTCAAATTGCTAGTAAATTTATGAAACTCTTCCTCCCATTTCTGCTCTTATCATGGACTGACTCTAAAGCTGCCTAGTGGGCCACACTTTGAATAGCACCAGTCTAAGAGAAAAATCAGAGTAGGAGGCAGTGAAACCACTTGAGACAAGTTCTTTGATTCTGTTTTTCCATCTGTACAGTGGGAATAAACTTTAAAAAAAGCTAGTAGAGCCAGTGCAATGCCTCACACCTGGGAGGGAGTTCCCTGGCCTTCTTGGGTACCATTGTGGCACAGTGGGGTTGTGGGATTGAAGCAGTGCTGACAGAAGAACAGATTAAGGGACTTCAGGGGGCACAGCAGCTGAGAAGGTCTAAATATTATAAAGTATTGATATATTACTTTGGTTATTTCATCAATGATTAGAACTTAGTCATCTCAAACCAGCAAGCAAACGTCACATTAAGTTAAGACCCAGTTCAATGGACTTGTTTGTATAGACCCAGACTCTCCGCTCAGATAAAAACTAAGAACCTATCACACGACTCCTCAATAGCTCACGCCTACCTCAAAAGGAAAACACATTCTGATCTTCCTCCACAACCCCAGACTCTTAACCCAACCTACTTCTTCCATTCAGGACAGAGGAAACCAAAAGGCAGGCTCCCCTGGACTTTGTCTCTAGGCTCCTCTTTACTGCAAAACTAGCTTCCTGGGTATGATTATGATTTTCCCTTCCTAGTTCACTGTATTACCATGAAGCTCAAACAAGTGAGAAAAGTGAAAGTGCTTTCCAAAATTTAAAGTTTACACAGGTTAAGGCATGCAGTTAACCTCTCCTTGAATGAAGTCATTGGAGCATGTGTGAAGCACTGAGCTTATGCCCAGGGTGTGCACGGATGAAGCATGGTGATGGTGATGCGAGACAGCAGAGGCTACTCAGCCAGGAGAAAGAACCTCGTTCATGATAAACAGAAGAGCAACTAAAGGGAAATGGACCAGGGCAGCAAACTGCCAAGAAAGATGAGTATATCTTGTAATTTATTGTTGTTGTTCAGTTGCTAAGTCATGTTCGATTCTTTACAACCCCATGAACTGCAGCACACCAGGCTTCCCTGTCCTTCACCATTTCCCATAGCTTGCTCAAACTCATGTCCATCAAGTCGGTGATGCCATCCAACCATCTCATCCTCTGTCTTCCCCTTCTCCTCCTGCTGTCAGTCTTTCCCAGCATCAGGGTCTTATAGTTTTGAAAATAAATTTAACTTCTCCAAAAAAAAGTCCCTTAGATCAACTTGCTTTATGGTGACCTACACACTTAAAAAGGGAAGTAAAAGACAACAACCTCTTCTAGGGAAATGCCAAGGCAAAATCGAATCAAGGTCTCAGGTCTTCCTCCCTCCAAGGTATTGCCCTTAAACAAGCCCATTGTTGTTAAGTGCCCTTTGACCTTTCAGCAACATTCAGATGACGGCTTCTACAACACCAACACAAAGATCCATAGCAATTTCCCCTTCCTCAATTTCTCTCCATTCTGACCCTATCTTGGCTGAAATGTTACCTCCTTAGAGCTTTCTCTAACTCTCTGTGCAGTATTTCAGCCTTGTCACTTTCCTTCACAGAATCCATGCCTGACAACAATGGGCACCCAATACGTATCTGTCAAATTATTTAAAATATTCATACCTGCTCACACCAAACAATTTAATCCAGGATGCATAAGTTCATCATCGATGGATGATTAATAAAAATAACCGGAGTAGAAGGTCTTATACAGTAGAAATAGAACCTGAATAAAATCAAAACCTAAGGTCTTAGTACCAGAAAATGACTAAAAGTAGGATCATCCTGTAAAACCCCATCAACCAGTCATGATTTTGGTGCTTCCATACAAATTACCTTTGATCAAATTTTCTGATTCACCAATTAATCAGATATATTAATATATCATATTAAATATATCATTATATTATTCATATATTAATTATTATATAATTAATATATTTGCCTTATAATAATATAAACGTAAGGATATTTATATTAATACTACCCACCTGGCATTTAGACAGGAACTAGCATTCATTGGGTAATACCAGGTAACTCATTCTTATATCTTTCATATTTTTGATAAGGCTCTGATCTGTTTGTTGAAAAATGGCAAGAAAAAAAAATGAAAGGGGAAGGGAGGAGTCACTGTCTATTGGCTGTCTATAAAATAGCAATTTCCCTTTTCTTCCTTGCTAACAGAATCCTGGGCTTAGGCACACACACACTCTCTGTGTGTTTCAAGAGAGATAGGCCCAGATCCATGGGATGAACAATGACTGACCTAAGCCAGTGGTTCTCAGTGGGGGGATAGATTATGTCCCCCAGGGGACATTCAACAGCGTCTGAAGATATTTATGATTGCCACAGCTTGGAGAGAATTGCTATTGGCATCTAACAGGAGAGGCCAGGGATGCTACTCAACAGCTTACAACAGTTCAGCAAAGAATTATCCCTCCCCAAAAGCCAAAGGTGAGAAACACTGCAGCAAAGTCATCACTTCAGTGGTCCCGAACTCTTTGTCGGGGATTGGTTGAGGCATGGGTGTGTGATGCAAATCTACCTAATAAAATGCAAAGGGAAGTTTACTGAGATATACCTGAAAAAGATTTCTCCCCCCAGGCTCCATCTGTCCATGGGATTCTCCAGGCAAGAATACTGGAGTGGGTTGTCATGCCTCCCTCCAGGGGATCTTCCCGACCCAGGAATTGAACCCGAGTCTCTTATGTCTCCTGCATTGGCAGTTGGGTTCTTTACCACTAGCACCACCTGGGAAGCCCAAGATATATCCAGAAAAGGTTTGTCTTACCTTTAGTAAAAAGACATTATTTTCTGCTGAAATGCATTACTTTCATAAATAAAATTATACTTAAGAACAAGAAAAGAGAGAAAAACACACAAGAAGAAAAAGTTTGTCCTCTGCTGCTAGATACTGTGCCTGTGTGTGGTGCCTGGTAGTGCGACTGCCATCTTGGAATCATGAGAGATGTTAGCTGCAGACAATGTGAGAGAACGGCAAAGCAGAAAGATGGAAGTATCTTGCATCCTTGATGCCATAATTCAACTTCTGATTAAAATAATCCTTGAGACTTCTTTTTATATAAAATAATAAATTGTGTTACTATTTAAGACATTATAGGACTTCCTAAAAATTCTGAAAATAGCTAAAAACATCCTAGTACATATATGTGTATGTTGTGCCATACTAAGTCACTTGAGTCATGTCCGAATCTTTTGCAACCCTATGGACTATAGCCCACCAAGCTCCTCTGTCCATGGGCTTCTCCAGGCAAGAATACTGGAGTGGGTTTCCCTGCCTTCCTTCAGGGGATATTCCCGACCCAGGGACAGAACCCACATCCCTTATGTCTCCTGCACTAGCAGTCAGGTTCTTTACCACTAGCGTCACGTAGGAAGCCCATATATGTGTGTATATGTATATATACATACACACACACACACACACACACACACACACATATGGGAGCTTCCCTGGCAGCTCAGATGGTAAAGAATCCGCCTGCAATGCCAGTGACCTGGGTTTGATCCCTGGGTTGGGAAGAGCCCCTGGAGGAGGGCATAGCAACCCACTCCAGTATTTTTGCCCAGAGAATTCCATGCACAGGGGAGCCTGGTGGGCTACAGTCCATAGTGTCACAAAGAGTCGGACATTATTGAAGCAACTTAGCATGCACACACACACACACACACACACATACACACTTATATTCATGGATGGGAAATTGTTGTATAGGAAATAAACCAGTTGGGGGGGAACACTAACCTACTTCTTTGGGGGCAAGCGCTATTATAGTGTAATAATAAATAATTTTGTTTTGTTTTGCTATGCTTCTGAAATAATCCTAAACTAATGATACTAGAAGTTGATAAAACAGGTGGGAAAAGAATCTGTCTGTGAATGCATGTTTGTGTTCTTTAAATAAATGAGTAGGAACTCGTGACACTTTGAAATATTTAAGAAAATGATATTTTCAAATCATTGACATTTACTTGGGGGAGCCTGCGGCATTAGCACAAAACAAGCCAGCCTGTCCTTCTTCCTCAGCTTTAGCACACCAAATTCACAGGCACCTGCTGTAGCAAAGGAAAGGCTGCCTGGCTAAAGTAACCTAGTTACATCAGCTTGCTAAAATGGTCCAGGGCATTGATTTTGCTCAAAAGTGAGCTCTTTAAAAAAAATGCCACCAACATATTCTGCAATTTTAGGATTTGCTGACATTTTCCACCAAGCATAACTATGCTCTTACTGCCAAGTCTTAATTTGAAATACTAAAGTTACTTTGCAAAAAGTACAGAGCTCAGTTACCAGCACTTCCTTGCTAAATCATTTCTTTTATCAATGAGTAATATACTAATATTACATTGATGAACTAGATATTTTCTTTGGAAAAGTATATGGTGGTTGGCTTCTTCTGAACACACCCATTCAGAAGGGATGGACCCATCCCTCTACCGTATTAGAATTTACCATTAACTCCTAACAGAGAATCCCATCCTTTTTTCACACCTCGAGCCTCGCCGCTTCTTAAAACTGCTGGGCTGTGTGTAATGTTTTGTATACCTTCAGTAAGACACATGTAGCCAACAACACAGATATATATTAGAGCCTGTTTTGTCCTTTCTTTGAGCTTCGCTGGTGGCTCAGATGGTAAAGAATCTGCCTGCAATGCAGGAGGCTCAGGTTCAATGCCTGGGTTCTTTAGATGCCCCTCCTCTCAACAAAGCCAAAGCGTGCCTTCAGAGTGGCATAATGGCCTTGTGAAAAAGTGGGGGCACCTGACTGCTTCCTCTTATTCAGAGCCACTCTGGTTTTCTTATCTCAGAGCCCCTATTCTCACACTCAGATAATATGCTCCTTAAGGCCCCATTCATTGCTCCTGCGGCTTTGCCATCTGTTCCTCTGACTACTGCTGCACTTCTCCAGCCTCTGCCCCCACTATAGCTCCTATATTTCCCAATTTTCTTACCTAATGACCTGACTTTTATAATCACCACTAGTTGAGAAGAAGATTCCTGTTAGTCACTACATGATACCATGGGAGTCTCTAAGTATTGAGCGTAAGTTTGAATCCTCTCTCTTTCTCAGTGATTTCCTTCATTCCCTGCTACTCAGGGCCTACTTGTGCATGACTGCGTGCCTTATCTTTCTTGTATTTCCAGTATTGGCAAAACTCTAGGGCTCTACTCTCTGAATAAATCAATGTGTGCTTAATAGTTGTGGTAAGAATCTTGTTCTTAAGTTCATTAACTACTTCTCCAAAATGTCCTAAATATATTTCCACATATGTGTTATTCTGTACATTGGCACATCTGATTCTTAATTTCCTGCTTTGCGGAGGAAGTTGTGCTCTGATAATAAAAGCCCTGTTGGAACATTACAGGAAAAAAAATTGTTTTTCAAGCTCCAAAATAATTGGTTAAGCCACTCTTCCTTTAAGAGGCATAAAATGAATAAAATTGGTGTTCATTTTTTACCTTTTTGTGATTGCTCTTACAATCCAGGTGCCCAGAGAAGATGCAAGTACTGTGGTTCATATAAGCATGTTATTCACCTACTACAATATCACGACTCCTATGACTCATTCCCTGAATCCCTAAACAAAATTAGTCATTCTCCTGATCTATGATCTCATGGTACTTTGTTCCATTTGTGCTACTCCACTTAAAACATTTCAATGTGCTTTATTATGTATAAAGCTTCCCTTCTCCTCTGTGAGCTCTTTAAAGCAATAAATTGATCTGTTGAATCAGTGAATGAATGAAAGAGCTGAGAGAACAATTTTATTGATTATATCAAAATATTCAAAAAATATTCAGAGGTAAAAATATCTTTCCATTAAATGCAATGATATTTAAAACTGCCAAACTTGTCAATTTTACATAAACGGAACTAAATTAAAGTGCATGATGTTGCTGTTTTAGTCGCTGAGTCATGTTGGACTCTGTGACCCCACAGACTGGAGCCCCTCAGGCCCCTCTGTCCATGGGATTTCCTAGGCAAGAATACTGGAGTGGCTTGCCATTTCCTTCTCCAGGGGATCTTCCCAACCCGGGGATCACACTCATGTCTCCTGCACTGCAGGATTATTCTTTTACCACTGAGCCACCAGGGAAGCTCCCCAGAATTAAACAGCATGACCCTCTCCAATGGTCATAGCTTTGTGATCCTTTCCTAAGTGGTCAACTTGTCTTTATGATCAGAGTGCTGCTTGTTGTCTTTTGAAAAGGCTCACATTTTTCCCCAGTGTCTTCTCAAAGGTAAAATGATTTACATGTTCCCTTCAGAGGGCCTGATGCATTAAATTAACATTGAGTTTTATTCTGTATTGGACTATAATTTGTATGTTATTGTCAAAGATGAATTATTTGAATCTTCTAACTTATTCATATTAACCAATAAAATTATTAAAAATTTTAATGAGTTTGTGATAAGTGTTTTCTTATTTGTTTTCAAGCACAATTTAATATTCCTTTAGGCAGTAACTGAGCCTGCCAATTTTAAATCTTATTCCGGTCAAGCTCTCCCTTCCCTTTTATCCCCTGTCATTCTTACAAAACTGCCAGTCAACTTTAAAATCAGAGCAGGACTACCTAGTACCTAATGAAAAAGGAAGAGGAGGAATGGGAGGATGATGAAGAAGAAAGCTGTTTTCAAATACTTAAGAAAAAATAAACTATTTTTATGCATATATAATTTGTCCCTATTCATAGGTATAAAAAAAAGATCACAAATAGGGGATAGATGACTACTACGTGGGAGTATCTTCATATAATGGAATAAGAAACAGTATTAGAATTCAATCATTTAGATCTATGTGTATCAATGTGGTGATTCTCAGAAAACACTGGGTTCAGAGTTAAAAAGTGAAAGTGTGAAATTGGTTTAGTCATGTCCGACTCTTTGCAACCCCATGGACTATATCAGTGATAAAAGCAAGTTGCAAATGGATACACGTTATATATTACCATTTTCACAAATCTTAAAAACATGCAAATGAAACACACACAATGCTAACTATTGTTTGTGGACAGCTATCATTGCAATAAAAGTATAAAGATATGGATGAGAAGGGCCCAAAACAACTTCAGAATCATAATTATTTGAAGAGAAGGAGAGAAGAAAATGTTAGAAAGAGGCACAAAGAAGGACTTCAATCATAATAGAATATTCTATTTATTTAAGAAAAAATATCTGAACCGAATATGGGTGGTTCACAGCTGCTGCTACTGCTGCTGCTGCTAAGTCGCTTCAGTTGTGTCCGACTCCGTGCGATCCCATAGACGGCAGCCCACCAGGCTCCTCCGTCTCTGGGATTCTCCAGGCAAGAACATTGGAGTGGGTTGCCATTGCCTTCTCCGGGTTCACAGCTAATCTTTTTAAAAATCAAAATGGTGAGGGACTTCTCTGGTGATCCAGTGGTTAACACTCTGCATTTCCAGTGCAGGGGGTATGGGTTCCATCCCTGGTAGGGGAACTAAAATCTCACATGCCCTGCAGTGCAGCCAATAAAATAAATAAAAATGGTGACTACAGAGGTATTTGTAAAATTATTCAGTTTTTTTTTTTGGAATCTTAGATGTATTTCATAAATGTAACAAGTAAATGGAAACTTTTCACTTGAAAATTTTAGAAGAGGTTGTGATGCGAAGAATATCCTTGAGAAAAAAACCATTTAACTTACTGCCTATAGGTAATAGTGATGAAAGCGAAAAAGCTTCAGTTCATTCTTCTTTTCTCCTCTTATACCAAAGTATTTATGACACTGTTTGTGAAACATGCATAAGTCTTAATGTATAAAAATGATACTTCTTTGTTAAGTGGAGAAAGTGAAGTTAAGATTTCTGTCTTTACTTACCCTGGCATTTCTGCTCTATTTTTCCAGTGAGAAGGCAATAACAAAACTCAGGCATTTATAAGCTACCTGGAATTTGAACTCTAGGAGCAAATGCTTCCATAATGCTGTTAAAAAAAAAAATACACACAAAAAACATGGTGATGGGGAGAGGTTCAGGAGGGAGGCCACATATGCATACCTGCAGCTGATTCATGCTGACGTACGACAGAAACCAGCATAACATTGTAAAGCAATTATCTTGCAATTAAAAAAAATTTTTAAGTGAAAAAAAAAAAGCACACATAGAATTGACAGACAGAGTATCAAAGTTCTCTTCTCATCCCTATATCATCCTCCTATCAGCTTCTTTTCTGGCTGGTTCCATAACCCCCAGAACTGTACACAAACAAAGCACACAAATATATGACTAACCTATGACGAAGCAGTATCATTCAATGACTAAACACCGTGGAGGGCAGAGGGAACCAAGACACACATATGGAGACACCCACAGAATTCTGTTACGAGCTTTTATGGAGCTGTGGCAAAGGCACTGTCTGTGGTCACCCCACCAAGTGCCCAAACCCTTGACCTCTATTCCTCATGCAAAATAAATTTCAAGCATATTGTTAGGGCTAATGAGGCTCAGTAAGCTCTAAACAACAACAACAAAAACCTGATTCATCATTAAAGCCTTTTACTTTAAATCTGAAAGATTTAAAATTCTTATGAAAAAAGAAAAAGGTCCTATTTATTGAAAATGACTTAGTGCCAGGGACTTACATCAAAAGTAACACGCTACATAAAGTAACCACTCTCTGGTGTTAGAGAGCTGATGGGAAGGAGAGCTAGTAACACCCAAGCATCCTCAGGAGGGATTTCCAGCTGAGAAAGCCAGTAACTCTGTGTAAGGCATTCTACAATCTTCTCACGTCCTGTGTCTACTTGACTCAGGAGAGAGAGGTCCCAGGAGATCAGAACTCAGAACTTGATAAAGTAGATTTATTTTTGCGTAAAGAAGTATTAAGGAAACATCCAAAGGTCTCTTGCACAATAAACAGATCAAAGGCTGGTTGAAAGTATTTATAGGCAGTTGTTCTGAACCTTGGCTACTCATTAGAATCACCCAGGGAGTTTCTGAAGAGTAGGATACCAAGGCGCCACCCAGACCAACTGAATCAGAATCTCTGGGAGGGGGAGCTGCGGCATTTGTGATTCTGATGCACAGTAAGGTTAAGAGTTGCTGCCATAGTGCCGGGGATTCGCTGGTAAACTGGTTCTTGGGGGTGGGGGAGGGTTATTCCACGGAGCCCTGATTCATACAATGTGAGCCTATTCCTTGGTGTAAATACTCCCACCTTGACCAGTTTCAAGCTACTAATGTGAAGATGAAACAGGAGGGAAGCAGGTAGGGCATAGCCTTCAGAAGAATGACATAGCCGTAGAATATGACGAAAACTAGTTAGAACCAAATAGGTCCAAGATGGTGGACAAGTTGATTTCCACTAGACCTTGAGCCTCAGTATACACTCATTGTAACACATCAGCAAGCCAAGTGATACACACACCAGTGCCATGACAGTTCCAAGGCCCACCATCAAAGATCAAAAGGTGGGCAGTGGCCCAATTCCTGGAAATCTCTACCCTTTCCCAAAATAGTTGGAATAATCCTCCCACTCATCAGCCTATGAAATTACCTAACCCATAAAAACTAATCGTGCCACATTTCCAGGCCTCTCACCTTCTGCGATGGCCCACATTCTATCTATGGAATGTGTTTCTAAATACATCCACTTTTTACCTATCACTTTGTTTCTCACTGAATTCTTTCTCTGATGAGATATCAAGAATCTGAGCTTAATTAAGTCCTGAATCCATGTGTGTGATCTTAGTTAAAAGACTGTGGGTTCAAGTCCTAAACTGGGTTACATAGTTTCAGAGAGACAACGTGGAATTAGAAACAGATGGGCATAATCGGCCCTCACAAGCTCCTGAGTGCTAGCTCTAGCAACGACCTTTAGGGGCTTTGGATGATGAAGTTACAGTCAAGGGTGAGAAAGCAATAGCACAGAGACAATCCGAGTTTATTTCCTCAATTTAAAGAATATGAGGACAAACTAACATATTAAACCAAGACTTGTCTACCATTTCATCAGCTTTTTCTCGTTCCACTCTTTTCTACACTAAAAGTTATTTTAAAATATCAGCCTTATAAAGAGAACTCTCTTTTTCCACTTTATTAATAATTACTTGAAATTAGGTCATTTTTACAATAATTATTCAGACAGTCTCACAACTAGGGTAAATTTAGTCTCCGGTATATGGACGTAAACTATGAGTTTCAACTGTCTTTGCTTATGAGACATCTCATATGAGATTGCTACAACAGTTCATGTTATGGAAGGAAGACTTGTTAAAGAGAAGTGAAATGTCCTTACACCATCCAGAAATAGAAGAAAATGAAACCATTTACTTGTGAAAGTCATTTTTAAGTAAATTACATTTAAAAACACTATCCTGTGAATTATATCCTATCAAGCTCATTTCTGAGCAAATATATAACAACTATAGCAGAGAAACTAAAAGCAAGAAAATTCAAAACCACTTTGTAAGAGAGACCAAAAAACCAAGAAAAAAATGCTGCTTGTTAAATAATACAAAAATATGATGAACTATCTAGAAATCAAATAAAAACAATTTACTAATAAGATGCATAGTTATTTCGTATGCATTTAGAAAATCTAAGAATCATAGTCCTATTAATTTTCTATGTCGGTAATTGTATAATCAGTTAAATAGTAAAACCAAGAGAGGACATGCCTGGTGGTCCAGTGGTTAAAAATCCACCTGCCACTGCAGGAGACACAGGTTCGATCCCTGGTTCAAGAAGATTACACATGCCATGGAGCAAATAATCTGTGCACCACAACTATTGAGCCTCTGCTCTAGTGCCCGAGAGCTGTAATTACTGAGTCCACTTGCAGCAACTACTGAAGCCCGAGCACCTAGAGCCTGTGCCCTGCAACAAGAGAAGTCACCACAATGAGAAGCCCATATACTGCAACAAAGACCCAGCATAGCTAAAAAAAAAAAGAAGAGAAAAAAATCAAAAATTATTTTAAAGACAAAAACTTGTTTCCAAGTTATTTTAATGACTTATTAACAAAACAAAAATATTATAATTATTCTACCCACAAATATTATAAAATGAAAGCAATTTTTAAGATTCACATTTTAAAAATCTATCATTGTAAAACATTACGGACATGAATTTGAACAAACTCCAGGAGATGGTGAAGGACAGGGAAGCCTGGCATGCTGCAGTCCATGGGGTCACAAAGAGACAGACACAACTCAGTGACTGAACAACAAAGAACAACAAACCACTGGAAAACGTAATTCTAAGAATTTATAATATTCTCAAGCTTCCATCTGAGCCACTGTATAATCACTTGTGTGCTTAGTCGCTCAGTTGTGTCTGACTCTGTGTAACCCTATGGACCACAGCCCGCCAGGCTCCTCTGTCCATGGGATTCTCCAGGCAAGAATACCGGAGTGGCTTGCCATGCTCTCCTCCAGGGGATCATCCCAACACAGGGATCAAACCCAGACCATCTGAGCCACCAGGGTAGCCGATATAAACACTTAGTAGCAATAAAACTAAAAGAAAAAATATAATTTAGTTTAGCAGAGAGAACAAAAGTTACCTGCTGTGGTCTTGGGTCTTCAAAAGTAGACTCATTGACAAGGGATCACCTTGGAAAATGATACGCTTTGTTTTCCAGCTGTGTGGTTAGAGACTGAGCCTTGGTGTGCAGTCCTTTCTTGTTGCCAGTAAAGAATGTGCTGAGTCGGGACCTTCCCCAGAGGAGGGTGGGAAGGCTTCCTGGGGAGCTTCAACCTTACTTTCCAGAGTAAGGGAAGAAGGACCTGTGTGTGTGTGCTTAGTCACTCAGTCATGTCCGACTCGGAGACCCCATGGACTGTAGCCTACCAGGCTTCTCTCTCCATGGGAATTCTCCAGGCAAGAATACTGGAGTGCGTTGCCATGCCCTCCTCCAGGGGATCTTCCCAACCTAGGAATTGAACCCAGGTCTCTCGCATTGCAGTCAGGTTCTTTACCATCTGAGCCACCAGGGAAGCCCTAGAATACTGGAGTGGGTAGCCTATCTCTTCTCCGGGTGATCTTCCCGACCCAGGAATCAAACCAGGGTCTCCTGCATTGCAGGCAGATTTCTTTTTTTACCAGCTGAGCTACCAGGGAAGCCCCAAGGGAAGAAGAGGGAGGGGGACCTAATTTTCAGGAATTGCATTCTGTCCCCTCTGCAACATCTAACTCCTGACAGGAGGATGAGAGAGGAACTGCCTGGGTCAGTGTCTTCCAGTTCAGCGGTAAAGTAAACCAAAAAAATCCTAAGCATCTGTCACTGTAAGGAGCACCAGGAATAGAGGGAAAGCTCTGTGTTGCTTCTGAAAGATGATCTATTTCAAGATGAAGTTGGCCTGATGGATGGATCCTTTTTCTGGGATCCTGAACCTTAAATGAAGCACCACCCTGTGGGACCCTCCCAAGTAAAAATCCTTTCTGTGTCCACTTCCCTCCCCTCCCTCTCCTCGTTTGTTTCTTTTTTGTGGGAAATAGGCTTCCTTCAGCCTCCTGGACTTTCCCTGAGTTCCAAAGGGCAGATTCAAACAGCTGCTAATCAGGAAAGGGAGGGAACGAAGAAACAGAGGAGGAGGAGTCAGGAAACAATAGTGCAACCTTGGGGCCGAGTCCGGGTTCCTCCACAAGGACTATACAGCGCAGTATCTCCTGAGTTCTTCTGGGGAACTAAGGCCCCCACCCAGGAGGAGGGTGGTAACTTAAGGCTGAGCGCTCGCTTTCTGGAACACCACCCTGTTACCTCACCACCAACCAGTCAGAAGAGAGTGCAGCCCTCTACACGCCCTGCAGCCCTCACACCAAATTTTACCTATTAAAAATTCCTCAAAAACCACGACGGAGTTCAGGGATTTTGAGCACAAGCCACTTGTTTTCCTTGATTGGCCCTGTAATAAACATTTCTCTGCTGCAAACTCCAATGTTTCTGTTTCACTGTTCATCAGGCACATGAACTTGTGTTTGGTAACAACCCCATGAGGGTGGTATTTGGTCCATAAAGGACCTGGACCCACCTGAGTCTCTGCCAAATATCCTATTTGGAAGATTGGGAACATAAAGATCTTTTCCCAAACATCTTACAGCATGCATTTTCTCTTCTTAAATTATCAAAGTTTCTCTCAGCCAACAGAGCTCTCAACCCATTACACAAGCCTTTCTTAAGTGGAAAATAAAGTAGCATTGATAATAGCCAGCAGTTCTTTTGAATTTTTCTGAAAGAACTTTGGCTTCTGTTTCACAGGATGATCAGCCCTTCACATGCATGGCTCATCTCCACATCTGCTTTGGAAAGATTCTCCTTTATCTTCAAAGGGTAAATTCTCTTTAAATTGGTTATTTGGTGAAAATTCATTTCTTTTTCTTGATGCAACTCAGGAAGAACTTGGAGTTTCAGTCAGACCATCAGCCTCCCCCTTTCCCTGCTTTTTTTTCCCCCTAACTTTTAGTCACTTATACGTTTACCAACTTTTAATGTGCTCTTTTTAAATGTATTTATTTATTTATGGCTGTGCTGGGTCTTCACTGATGCGTGAGGGCATTCTCCGGTTGCCATGTGAGGGCTTCTCATAGTAGTGGTTTCTCTTGATTTGGAGTGCAGGCTCTAGGCATGAGCTTCAGTAGTTGTGGCACATGGGCTTAGTTGCCCTAAGGCATGTGGCATCTTCCTGGACCAGAGATTGAACCTGTGTCACCTGCATTGGCAGGCAGATTCTTTACCATTGGATCACCAGGGAAGTCCTCTTTTAATGTGATCTTTAAGTGCATCAATTAATTTACCTTCTTTCATTAATTTTGTGTACATTTGGTTTCTTTTTTCTTCAAAAAGCTTTAAATAAGTATTTAACTCACATCAATCTGTCTCTTCAGAATCCCTTTTATTCATCTTCTAGGAGCTGAACATTTTCTAAAGCATTTCTCACATCCAATTCCAAGTGCGCACAACATACGTTGCCTTTAAGAACAGAAGCCTGGTGGCTCATCATTAGCACATGCTCACCAGAGCCTTCCTCTATATGCACTTGAGCATTTCCTCATCTTTTTTTTCTTCTGTTGGATCAGTCTGTCATTCTTCTTTTCTATTCTTTCCTTTCTTGTGAGTACAGCTTTATGTTTCCTTAAAAATAAAAATTTTCATCAAAGCATCTTTTAGTGCTTCTGAAATTGTTTCTTACTCTTGCTGTGTATATTGAAGGCTGTTTTGGTTGCAGTTACTTTTAAATTTTATGTTTTGATGCATATTCTAAAGACTGAATCTCTCTTAAACGTCAATCATCAGCTCAACTTCTTTTAAGTATTTACATTTCTCTCTTTCAGTCCTTTTCTCAATTTCTTTAAGCTCATAAAATGCGTTGAAAATTTCCAGCTCTTTATTAATGACTTCCAGCTTTTATATTTCTGATCATTTTTCCTCAAATGTGGCATCCATTAAAGTTGATTTGAGGCTTCTAAATTCTTTCCTCCCCCCACCCCCTCGAATTGGATCCTTTATTTTGCATTAAAAGATACTACTGGGACATTTGGTAAAATTCAATGGGGTCTCAGGATTAGTTAGTATCATCAATGTTAATTTCCTGATTTTGATGGTTGTATTGTGACTATGAAATAGAATGTCCTACACAAACCTCTGAACTATTTGGGGGCAATGGGGCATCAGGTTGGCAACTTACTCCCAAAGTGAAAGTCACTCAGTCATGTCCGACTCTTGCAACCCCATGGACTGCAGCCTACCAGGCTCCTCTGTCCATGGAATTTTTCAGGGAAGAATATTGGAGTAGAGACTGGAGTTTCCTACTCCAATACTCCCAAATGGTTTAAGATAAAACGTTATCTGTACTGTACTTTTAACTTTTGTGTAAATTCAGATCACTTTTTTAATTAATAAATTTTAGACTAGGTTCACAGCAATGTTGAGCAGAAGGTACAGAAAGTTACCATATAACCCTGTTCTCTTTCACACATGGGTACCCATACCCCTCGTTTATCACCATCCCCCACAGAAGTGGTCCATTTTTTACAACTGATGAACCTATCAGACACATTATTATCACTGAGAGTCCATAGTTTACATTTCACTCTTAGTGTTGTACATTCTTTTGGCTTTGACAAATGGTATCCCTCATTATAGTCTCATAGAGAATAGTTTCACAGACCTAAAATTCCTCTGTGTTCCTACCTATTCATCCCTTTTAGCTTTACAACCCCTGGCAACCACTGATCTTTTTATTGTATCTGTACTTTTGCCTGTTCTAGAATGTCATGTGGTTGGAATCATACAGCATGAAGCCTTTTCTAAATTCTTTTTGAATGAAGTTAAGCTTGTCAAAAACTAGATGTTTTTCTCCAGAAGGGCACAGACTCCAGTGGCCAGTTCTTTCTGTCTCGCATAGAGTAGCAATATAATAAACTATGACTATGGATATAAGTACATCATTTCCCACCGAAATCCAGGATAATCTGGGCCAGGTCTGTATTCCCCTATCTGTGCTGCTATCACCTGGTACATTGTCTCCGGGACCCGTATGACACAGAACATGACATTCCCAGGACCCTGCCAGCTACCTCAAATGGCAGAGAACACACCAGATCACTCAGTCCAAAGCCAAACTCATGGCTAGCAACAGGCACAGACTTTGATGGAGGTGGGGAAGAAGAATCAGTAAAACGCTGGTCAATGGCTCTCCCTTTTTTGAGTAAATATTTTATTCTGAGGTCCTGGAGGCCTTATCCTGCCCACAAAGCTCACAGAAATCTCCCTGTTCTCAGATCCCTTCCTTGACTTGTGTCTGATGGGCCTTTGAATACAAGTAAGGAGAAGTGCTGAAGCAGTTACAGAATTTCAACTTCACTAACTTTATCTTTAAGAACTAGGGGAGGGACTTCCCTGGTGATGCAGGGGTTAAGACTCTGTGCTCCCAATGCAGGGGCTTGGGTTTGATCCCTGGTCAGAGGACTAGATCCCACATGCTGCAACTAAGAGTTCTCCAGCCGCAACTAAAGATCCATCAACAAAGATCGAAGATCCTGCATGTAGCAACTAAGACCTGACACAGCCAAATAAGTATATAAATATTTAGAAAAAAAACCTAAGGAAGAAGCAAGAGGTGTTTTCAAATTGTTCACGTTTTGAAACTGTGTAGTCCAACTGGGATCAAAAACAGCATGATTTTCAAACTATTCCTGCACAGAGTAGTAAAATGACTGAGGACACAGAAGGTACTCAGGTGCTACTCATTCACAGTGAGCATTTCAGGGGCTTTTGGGAGCTGGATGGATGCTCCTCTCAGGGGCAGGAGTATTGGGCCATGTGAACATCTCCTCAATGCAGAGCCTACTCCTCGAGTCCTGGGGGACACAGGCATGGTCCAGCTCAATGAGTAGTTCAGTTTTGTTGAATCTGTAGGTCAGCTGGGAACTGGCCAATTTTAACTGGGCAGGGATGAATAGCTCTGATGACCCCAGCTGACCTCGATATATGTCTCAAGGTTACCTGGGGATGAGCCGATCTGTGCTGATCTGAGCAGTGCTGCTGACCTTGGCTAGATGTGCTCCCGTGCCTCGGGGTCATCAGAGGGAGGGTGCTTTGGGCTAGACTAGCTCAATGTATCTCTGAGTCAGCTGGGAATAAGCTGATGCAGACTGGACCCTGCCGTGCACTGGGCTCTACCCTGTCTGTTCCTCATCTTCCTCCTAGAATGGCAGAAAAGCCCAGTCACATCTTCCCTTGGCAACGGCAGAGGCAGAAGGGACTCTTTGCATTTTAAGAAGTTTCCTCTGGCTGTGAGATAGCAACAACTGTTTTGATGGTCTTTTCTTTCCATAAAGTCCTCATCCTCAGGGAAACTGTTTGGAACTGGGATGTACAGTAAGAGCAGCTGTGGCTGCCCACTTCTTCTTTTGTTTCTACATCTCACTTCACCAGCTCCAGAACTACCATTGCTAGGATCTGCAGCGGCAAAATGCATACCCTGCCCTCTCCCTCTTTGTGCATAGAACTCCATTCGAAAACAAAGTTTTGAGTCTGATTAGCAGAATTTATACCACATGTCTGCACCCTAACAAGGAGGAAAGGGGGGAAAGGAAAATGGTTCCACACTGAGAAGGCAGGATTTCTACTGTGAAGAATTGTGATTATGTGGAGAGAATGATCAGAAGGTTTGGGCAGCCGTGAATTACAGATGCTCATTACAGTTGTCATATTGGGTCATGTGACCTGGCTATTCAGGACATAACGGTTCATCCAAAGACTAAACATAAGGGAAGTATTTGGTCTTTGAAGTGGTTTATAGGACTCTAACAGGCACACCATGATACAACATAACCCTGTCTCAGGGGATCTGTGTAAGACACACAAAGAGGTGAGCAGTTAGCACACAGAGAAAAGTGACGTTACAAGAATAGAGAGAGAGAAGAGCTGGGAACAGAGAGCCACACCACCAGCATCAGAGGTGATTTTTGCAGAAGCCATTGTGGTATTACCTGATTTGCCACAATATCCAAACTAATGTTCTAATTCTAAATGGAGCCTGACATAATCACATCCCAAGAGAAAACATCTCTGAACACATCCCTGCTCCTGCAATCTGAAATGTGCAGTCTCCTGAACCCCTCTCCTCCAAGGAAGAGCAAATTCCAAGTGTCCCAGTGGTTGTCCATTAGATATGAGCTCCTAAGGGCCCCATGTCAGGTTAAGTTCATCCCAAAGCATCTACTATTTATGGCAAGTGCTCAGGAGATGTTTGTTGAAAATTGAACTGAGGGTGTAAGCTGTAAGTGCTGTAGGATTCAGAATGGAAAGCAATCGCTCTTCTAACTCCAGTGTTCGAGGTACTCTGGGTTGGTCCTCTCACCACAGATTCATTATCTGCTCTTCTCTGCCCCACTTTCTGTGCCTTAGATGGATGACCTCCAAGGACCGAATGCCCTGTACTCCCTTATCCTGTGGCTTTCCCCTGGGAATTGCCAAGAGAAGCACTGCTCCTGATAGTGGGAGGGAGGGAAGAAGATATGGGAACTTACTGCCCACAACACTGTGGGGTTCTAGCAGAGGTCATGTTACTTTCTGGCTGCACCTACTGCCAAGTGGTTTCTCTCCATCGTTCCAGCTCCCTGGGTCTCTAGTAATACTGCTCACTTCCCTTGCCTTTCCAGACCTATGGCGGTAACAGCTCTCAGCTATTGCTAATCCCTGGGAGCATCACCAGTACTTTGTTGTGTCCCTTAACTCTGCTCACACCTATGACAATAGTCCTTGCTTAAACTCTTCAGCTAAACCTGCTGAATGTGCTGTTTCTTTCCAGCCAGCACGCTGACTGCTACATTATATTTATATTCTAGAAAGGAGGAGATAGCACTATACTTGTTCCTAAGTCATCTTACCATTTGGAAACAGGTCAAGTTCACACAGATAGAAAGAATGTGCAAAATAGCCTTTAATATCCAGCACTGGAGATACAGGAGTGACTCCTCTGTTTTCTTATATCAGTTTCTACTCCCCAAATTCTTTCATGGGACCCAAACCTCAACCTCTCCCCTCCCTGACCTTATCAGAGAAGCCTCCTCTCCCATAGCTACAAAGTTTTTGTTTTTCATTCTCCCTTCCCCTGACTTCAGGAACCCATTGCTTCTGTGACAAATGTCAGTTTTTTGACCTAGTCAAGTCCCTTGAGGTTTCCAACCCTGGAGGCTCAAGATGGAAAGAGAAAAAAGAGAGCTTAGTGGACTGTACTCAGGTTGTGGTATCTATAAAATAATCAGATCATCCATGGATATGGTTAAAAATCCTGTAGGTGTTTCCTGCACTTGCTAGAAGGTTCACTAAAGGCTGGATGTCTTCTATAAGGCTAGCCTGACATGTATCTAACTCTGGGAGAGAAAGGGAAGAACTGGAGAGGGACTTCTATCCAGCCACTCTAAAAACTATTTCTTTGAGGAAGCAGAACTTGAGCTTATCTTTAAGGGAGAAGCAACTTTAAACAACTGATAAGAAAGAAGGCATTTCAGAGAGTGGAGAAGGATGTGAGCAAAGAAGATATAAATGTGGCAGTTGGGGAGAAATTAGTACACCACACACTTTGTTGTTTCATGTAAGCAAGTACCAATTTGGGAGGCCTTAAATGCCAGGATAAGGGCTTTAAGGAGTCTTTAAAGCTTCTTAGCAAAAGATAGTATTTCAGAAGTCACATATAAAATAGATTGGAGGTATAGAGACAGGATGATCAGTTAGAAAATAAATGTACTTATCCAGATGTGAGGTTATAAAGGTCTGTGCCAGGTAGTGGTCCTTGAAACATCACAAAGGAAGAAACTACATTTTGGTTATGAGGTAGTGGTAGTTTAGTCAATAAGTTGCGTCCGACTCTTGGGACCCCATGGACTATAGCCCGCCAGGCTCCTCTGTCCTTGGAATTTCCCAGGCCAGAACACTGGAGCTGGTTGCCATTTCCTTCTCCAGGGGATCTTCCCAGCCCAGGGACTGAACTTATGTCTCCTGCATTGCAGATTGATTCTTTACCGCTGAGCTACCAGGGAATCCTGGTTAGAGGGTACAGGAGACAGGAAGGGGAAAGTAGAACATAAAGATAACAAATTGTGGAATTGAGAGACAGAGAATGATGGTGCAGAGGCAAAAACAGAAAATCTTCTTAAAGAGAGCTAGTTTTAGATGAAAATTTAATTAAGTTTTAGATACATTGCATTTAAGTATCTCCGTGACTCCCAGTAGAAGTGGAAACGGAGGCATGAAACAAAAAGAGACAACTCAAGAAATGACTTGAAATCATAAAAGTGAGCAGCATCTCTGAGAACGGCTTCATCTTAAATCAGGGGCCCGGAGCTAAATAGTAGGACATGCTGATCTTTAGGGAGTTAGAAGAGAAAATAAACTAAAGGAGTCAGTACAGAAACAATATGAAAAATGGACAGAGAAAAAGGTGGAGAAATGAAATAGCATAAGAAAAACATGGATGGAACTTCCCAGGTGGTCCAGTGGTTAAGTCTCCCCTCTTCCACTGCAGGGGGCACGGGTTCCATCCCTGGTCAGGAAACTAAGATCCTGCGTGCTGCAGGGTGTGGCCAAACAAAACCCAAACCCCACAAAAACAAAAACAACAACAAGAAAATCAAGGAATGATTCCAGAAAGGATACATTTGAATTGTAACACAGACATCTCAGCCTTTGCAGAAGGATCCTTCAAGACTTTTTTTTCCTTCCAGGTTTTGAAAATAGAGCAACAAGGTCAACAATATGAACAAGTTTTGTTAAATTAGGATTCCCAGTCAAAAATACTTCCCTGGAAGTGTTGATTTACATAACTGGATAGGATATAATCCTGAAGCCATTGGAAGGTATATTAGTTAAGATGCCTTTGGAGGCAGATAACAGGAAATCCAATTCAAATTAGCTCAACTAATATAACTGAAAGCTTGTTGGTTCACTTTCCAGAAATGACCACTAATTGGGCAGGCTTTAGCTTGGCCCAAACTGAAGGAAAATACCATTTTCCCTCATTTCTCTTGGTTTACTTTTGTCCACAAGCCAGCTATATCCTCACCCTGGTTTAGCAAAATCTACCTGTTTCTGTGTTTACATCTAAGATTACATCCTTCTCCCCTGGTGGCTCAGCGGTAAAAACTTTGGCCTGCAATGTGGGAGATGCGGGTCCCATGCTTGGATTGGGAAGATCCTCTGGAAAAGGAAATGGCAGCTCACTCCAGTATTCTTGTCTGGAAAATTCCATGGACAGAGGAGCCTGGCAGGGTACAGCCCAGAGGGTCACAAAAGTCAGACACAACTTAGTAACTAAACCACCACCACCCAAAAATCGCACTATTTGCGTCATGCCTGAACCAGCCACTGGGGCTAGGGGAAAGGCATAAATTGATTGACTTAGGTGATCATCACTGAACCAATCACTTACCACTGCACATTGAAATAACACAGATTGACAGGTAATCAGTCATGAGCCCTCTGGATATGAGGTGTGTGGTCAGTCTTGCTCAACTGCTGGGCAGCTTCCTAATGTCAGAAGGCTTAAATGAATGTTAGGAAGACAACTAGGATTCCACAGATGGATACTGAATTTGGATGTGATTGGGCAAGTTATCATTGGCTTAAACAAGGTAGAATTTCTCTCTCTCCCCGCTAAAAGTCTGGCACTTTGTAGCACAAGATGAGTACAGCAGCTCTGCTCCATAATGTCCTTGGGACCCAGAAGTCTCCCTTTAGCTCACCACCCTAATGACATTCCTAGGGTGTAGCCTTAATTCTCATTATCCCAGAGAAGATCTCTGCCTCAGGCAATAGCATGGAGGAAATGACAAACAAAAATGGACAAAAGGGCACATTTGAAGGAAGATTTCTACAAGCTGTCACACATGGCTACCTTACTCACATGACTATACCTACCTGCCAGCTGGGCTCCCTTGGTGGCTCAATGGTAAAGAATCCACCTGCAGTGCAGGAGACATGGGTTCCATCTGTGGATGGGGAAGATCCACTGAAGGAGAAAATGGCAACCCACTCCAGTATTCTTGCCTGGTCCCAAGGACAGAGGAGCCTGTCAGGCTACAGTCCAAGGGGTTGCAAGAGTCAGACACAACTTAGCGACTAAATCACCACTACCATGTGCCAACTAGGCTAGGAAATGAACTTTATTGTAGATAGCCATTTTCCCTGCTAACCATTCTATTACTGTAGAATAAGGGGGAAATTAATATTGGGGGACAAACACCCTCTGCCACTCTGAAAAAATGAGATCTGCTAGGATTGATTCAATGATCTCAGGCTAATTAGTAAACTACTTGGGAAAGTTAGTTATCTATTTGTAATCTGGCAAACAGGACAGGAGTGAGATGAGAGAAAAATCCCAATTCAGAGGAATGAAATAGTCATTCCTCCCAAGTCAGAGGAATGAAATAGTGAAAAGGAGTTTACGTCCCATTTTTACCACCTAATAGTTGGGCAACCCTTAATAGGTTGCATAACCTCTAAAAGCCTGTGATCATATCTGTATAAAGGAGAAAATATCATCTACTCTACAGAGCTAGGAAAACATTGAGATAATAGTTTTTAAGGGCTTTGTAAGCAATAATGTTCATACAGATAAAAGTTTTTGTCTGCAAACAATGACTATTACTTATGACAAAGCCTACAATAGCATTGTTTATATTTAGGAATACATTTATTGAATTAAATTTGCATTAGCTTTTTTTTTTTTTCCTTTTGGCCATGAAACAGGGCATACAGGATCCTAGCTTCCCTGACCAGAGATAGAACCTATACCCCCTGCAGAGTCTTGACCACTGAACTGCTGGGTAAGTCTCCGTGTTAGCTTTTTTAAGATCAGTTTTTCAATTCGAGAAGTGAGTTTTGTGACTAATTGAATTTTAAAAAAATTTTCACTGTATTTGTTTCCAGCTGGTCAAGTCTCATCTATCAGCTTGTTTGATGTATACCTAGAAAGAAGTTGAGCAAATACTCTCACCATGTCATAAAAAGCCCAAAATGAGAAACTTCAGATAAGAAAATTTGAGTCACAGTATTTGACATTAATTTCTACTATAAAATGAATTTTTCAAATTATAATAAATTATATAAGTGGAGTCCCAAGTTTCATATATACTCTCTTTTGCATATAGAATAGGAGTGAGTTGAGAAAAAAAGTCTCAGTGGAGGGTGATGTGTCAGTCTGCTATTAGGTCAGGAGATTGATGGCATACAGGATGGTTAAGTAAGTAGACCAAACTAGTGGGTGCTAGACTTCTCAATGTGGAAAGGAAGAAAACTAGGCCTGGAAGAAGTGATCCCCTAGAAGTAATGAGCACTTCTAGCAGCCAAAGTGTAGCTTCTGAATATCGTTCTCCACTAAAATGATCCAAAACTCCTTGAAGAAATGGTTGAATTTGGGGCTGGGACAGAGAAAGTACAATATGTTCCTGGAACATCTTGTGGAGCACAAAAATAAGGAAGTACTCAAAAATGATGAGGAGTTGTTAGAAAAGAGTCAAACTGCAGAGTTTCCACTAACTAAATATGGGATGATTTAAACTTAAAATGAATGATGGTAGCAACAGATTATGACTTATTGGATACAATAGGAATCCTGGGTCTATCCTGATATAAATATATATAAATAAATAAATGGGAATGAATAGAAGCTTTATTTTATAGTAGAACAGTGCAAAATAATGAATATAGAAGGAATGATGGAATTAGAATATCACCATTTGTCAATCATTATAGTAATCACTTATTTAGGGAAGAACCAACAATGGCCATTAAAACCAGGATATTTACATAATATCAAAGCAGCTCTCCATAAAATACTGCTTAATAACATATTAATTAACAAGTACAAGATGTTAATTTTACAATGAAGAAGTTTGGCAGACATTGTCTTAATGAAATGATAATAGCCAACACTATTAATTATGGGACAAATTAACATGTGTTCATTTGCCTCCTGATAATGCATTGAGAAGAACATAGCATCATGCCTGTGGTACATGTGCAAAAAGATGAATAATCTAAATCCAATCATAATAAGTAAAAGGCAAATTCAAATTGAGAGGTGTTCTACAAAGTAACTGGCCTATTCTCTTTTAAAAAGCTGATATCATGAAAGACATGGAAAAACTGAGGAAATCCTCCACGAAGGAGTCTAAAGGCATATAATACTGGGTACAACACAGGATCATCTATTGGATCTGGGATTAGAAGGGAACTGTAGGTACATTACTGCTTTTGAATGCAGGCCATGGAGTGGATGGTAGTTTTGTATCAGTTTTAATTTATTGATTTTTACTGGATTTACTATACATACAAAATAATTGAGAGAGAAAGAGATAAAAGAGAATAAGACAAACCGGCAAAATATTAACAGCCGACTAGAGAATCTGGGTAAAGGGCAAACTAAAATTTTTTGTTCTGGTCCTAACAATTTTCTGTAAGGTTGAAATAATTTTAGAGTAGTTACTTCGAAAAAGCAAAATGTGTAATATAAAAATAATTAAATTTCAGTTCATGGAAAGTTATATTGGGCTCCTAGGAAGTAACAGCATAGTTTTTGAATCTTCTTAAAGCCCTAATATAAACAGAGAAATTGGAAAGCAAAATTAAAAACCCATGGATAATGTTTACAACAAAACAAGATAATAAGACATTCCCACAAAACACAAATTATAAGCAGGTGGGGCCAAATCACCTAAAACACAAGACCATGATATTAGAGTCTATGCAAGAGAATAAAGGAAATCAGTCAGATATTTGTTGGACCAGAGAACTGGACAATCCCAAAGAAACAGATTTTTGCTGGAAAATGAAATCTGAGAATAGCAACTGAAACTGGTTTTATCCATTCCAATAAGAGATGAATGCAATGAAGTCCTGGTAAGACCTGAAAGGGTGGCAACAGTCTCACCCATGTGAATTCTCAGTGCTGACCAACAAAACCTCCCTTCCAGGACATAGCTCTGAGGAGAAACCTCTGGCTTTGGAATAAAAATTGATCAGGATAGTGACAATGATGATGAAGTAAAAAGATCCAGACAAAAAATGGTGAGGGGAACAGGGTCAGGAAATCTCACAAAGCAGTCAAATTTTTTAAACATTACATAAACACAGGAAGAAGCACCACTGTCAGGTTAGATATGAATAGCTTTTCTATTTTTTTTTAGTTCAGTTAATTTCAGTCACTCAGTCGTATCTACTCTTTGCAACCCCATGAACCGCAGCACTCCAGGCCTCCCTGTCCAACACCAACTCCCGGAGTCTACCTAAACCTATGTCCATTGAGTCGGTGATGCCATCCAGCCATCTCATCCTCTGTCATCCCCTTCTCCTCCTGCCCTCAATCTTTCCCAGCATCAGGGTCTTTTCAAATGAGTCAGCTCTTCACATCAGGTGGCCAAAGTATTGGAGTTTCAGCTTTAACATCAGTCCTTCCAATGAACACCCAGGACTGATCTCCTTTAAGATGGACTGGTTGGATCTCCTTGAAGTCCAAAGGACTCTGAAGAGTCTTCTCCAACACCACAGTTCAAAAGCATCAATTCTTCAGTGCTCAGCTTTCTTCACCGTCCAACTCTCACATCCATACACGACCACTGGAAAAATCATAGCCTTGACTAGATGGACCTTTGTTGACAAAGTAATGTCTCTGCTTTTTAATATGCTGTGTAGGTTGGTCATAGCTTTTCTTCCAAGGAGTAAGCATCTTTTAATTTCATGGCTGCAATCACCATCTGCAGTGATTTTGGAGCCCAGAAAAATAAAGTCAGCCACTGTTTCCACTGTTTCCCCACCTATTGGCCATGAAGTGATGGGACCAGATGCCATGATCTTAGTTTTCTGAATGTTGAGCTTTAAGCCAACTTTTTCACTCTCCTCTTTCACTTTCATCAAGAGGCTCTTTAGTTCTTCTTCACTTTCTGCCATAAGGGTGGTGTCACCTACATATCTGAGGTTATTGATTTTTTTTAGTAATTGATGATAATATTAGTAATATTAAAATCAATATTACTACTGGTATTCTGAGACAACTAGTATTGTTATTCTGGGACTGTTGTTGGTATTATGTTCAGTTCAGTTCAGTTGCTCAGTCGTGTCTGACTCTTTGTGACCCCATGGACTGCAGCACACCAGGCCTCCCTGTCTGTCACCAACTCCCGGAGTTTACTCAAACTCATGTCCACTGAGTTGGTGATGCCATCCAACCATCTCACCCTCTGTCATCCCCTTCTGCTGCCACCTTCAATCTTTCCCAGCATCAGGGTCTTTTCCAGTGAGTCTGTTCTTAGCATTAGGTGGCCAAAGTCTTGGAGTTTCAGCTTCAACATCAGTCCTTCCAATGAATATTCAGGACTGATTTCCTTTAGGATGGACTGGTTAGATCTCCTTGCAGTCCAAAGTGGGAAAAAGTAAATGAAAACTATGAAATATTCTAACTCTATCATCCCCTGTTACCTTGAGAATCAGGGTTCTTTGTGTGGAAGACAGAAGATACAGATGTAATATAGAAGAAGTTAAGTAAAAACTACGTTGTTCTGAATTTAAAATAGAAATATGAATGCAAATATGTAAGTTAATATATATTCTATCAAAGAGGCTTAGAAATAGCAACTATGTTGCAGTCTTGAAACATTTCCCATTCAAGAAACTAGGAGTCCTTGGGAAAAAGGCTGATTCCAGGGTTTGAGGCCTAGGGCAGAAAATGGAACATCTTGACATACTAGCCAGCAAGAAAGCTATTGAAAACGATTAGGATCTTGTTCAAGGAGCCAATCTGAAGATTCCCACAGTCAAACAGAGGACAATTGGAGCTTCAAAAAGGAAGCACGCTAAGTCGCCTCCGACTCTTTGTGACCCTATGGACTATAGCCTGCCAGGCTGCTCTGTCTACGGGATTCTCCAGGCAAGAATACTGGAGCGGGTTGCCATTTCCTCCTCCAGGAGATGTTCGCAACCCAGGGATCCAACTGGCAACTCCTGTGTCTATCACTTTGGCAGGCGAGTTCTTTAACACTAGCGTCACCTGGGAAACCCTTGAAAGAGGATAAGAGTTGGGAACTTCCCTGACAATCCAGTTGTTAGGACTCGGTACTTTCATTGAATGGGGCATGGGTTTGATCCCTGGCTGGGAAATTAGGATCCTACAAACTGTGAAGCACAGCCAAAAAAAAAAAGAGAGAGAGAGAGAGAGAAGGAGAGAGAGAAATGTTTGGTAGCTTAGCGGTTAAGACTCCACACTTCCAATGCAGGGGGCATGGGTTCAATCCCTGGTTGGGGAACTAAGATGCCACATGGTGCAGCCTTAAAAATAAATGGACAAGAGTTGCAATAAACTGAAATCTCTTAAATATGTTTAGGTTCATCATAATATTTTTAAAATCTCATTGAAAATTTAAAAACATAATAGAGAAGCAATTCATTGTACCAAAACCTGGGGAAGTAAAAGGGAAAACTCAAACATTTGTCCTAACTTTTTCTGGAAAAACCGTTCCATTGGATAACCAAATAGGATAAATAGATGAAGGAAAGCATCACATGATACAATCATGTATGTAAAGTAGTACACAAAAGAAAAATTGTAGAAATAGAATATCATCCTTTTGATTACATGGAGGATTAATCCAAGGAGTTCAACATTCATCTTACAGAATTCCAAAAAGAGAAAGAATGGATGGAATGAAATAAATAATAGAAGTTTATTTCCGAGCACTAAAGAAAGACAAGCCTTTAGACAATCTGCTGTATAGCACAGGGAGCACAGCTCAGTGCTCTGTGATGACCTAGAGGGGTGGGATGTGGATGTGATGAGGCGGGAGGGGATATGTATATACCTATAACTGATTCACTTTGTTATATAGTAGAAACTAACATGACATTGTAAAGCTATTATATTCCAATTAAAAAATAAATAAAATTTTAAAAAATATATCTTTTTTTTTTTTTTGCAGCTGTCAACAAATTAATGAATCTAAACATCGAGTGGGGTTTCCCAGGCGGTCCTAGTGGTAAAGAACTCGCCTGCCAAAACAATAGACACAGGAGTTGCTGGTTCAATCACTGGGTCGGGAAGATCTCCTGGAGAAGGAAATGGCAACCCACTCTAGTATTCTTGCTCGGAGAATCCCATAGACAGAGGAGCCTGGTGGGCTACAGTCCATGGGGTCACAAAGAGTCAGACATGACTTAGTGATTGAGCATACATTATAGGTCAAACAGACTGAGTTTATAACAGACAAAATATTAAGGAAAAGAAAGGATAGAGAGAGAACCTGTAGATTAAAAGAGATTAAAAAGACATAACAAGGTGGGTTTTTTTTCTTTTTAAATGAGGAAAACTAGACTATTGTGTAAAGGAATGAAAGAAAGGGACTTCCCTGGTGGTCCAGTGGCTGAGACTCCACACTCCCAATGCAGGGGGCAATGACAGGTCATGCATGCCCCAGTGAAGATCGAAGACCCCAAGTGCTGCAACTAAGACCCAGCACAGCCAAATAAATAAATATTTTTTTGGAAATGAAAGAAAGAAATCACTATGAAAGTCAGAATACTGGTTATTTTGGAGGAAGAGAAGGGACTGTGAATTGCAAGTGGCACAGGCAGAGATTTCTGAGATGACCAGAAAAGTTCTATTTCTTGACCTGGATGGTGGCTACAAGGTGTTTATCTTACAATTAATCACTAAGCTCTACTTTTTAAAAGTTATAGTGATTTACAGAGCTAAACCAACCTGGAAAAGGTAAGAAAAAAAGTGAGTCCAATCGATTTTGTTGTAATATAATTATTACTATGCATATGAGCTAGTGCAGGTCCATTTTTGTCTTCCAAAACTTAACCATATAAAATACAACTAAAAGTGATATAGAATCAGAAAACTTACAAACTAATATTATTCATAAAATAAATAAGCAACAAGGATTTACTGTATAGCACAGGGAACTACATTCAAAATCTTATAATAACCTATAATGGAAAATAATCTGGAAAAAAATATATATAACTGCATGATTTTGCTCTGCATCTGAAACTAACACAATGTTGTAAATAAACTATAATTTTTAAAAAAGACTCATAGAACATATATAAAAACAAAAACTATACAAAGAGCTCTTACTGTTCAGTATTTTCTAAAACTGGCTTCCTTGGAAGGTGCATTTCACAGAAGGTTAATAAGTGCTATCCTTCCTCTCCCCAAATAAAAAAGCTTAAGTGGTCAAATAAGTCAGGAAAAATGGAGTTAAAGGGTTTCTTTTATTGTCTAATATCTTAGGGATTTTAATAAATCAGTGTGTAATTTGAAGCATTAAGAAGAAACTATAGTTGCATTATTTCCCAAGCTTATTTTACCATAGTTTCTTCTCTTTTCTTCTCTAAGGACACAAATATTGCAACTTTATTAAATAGATTAATGCCTATCTCTAATAACAGCAAATAAAGAATTTTATTATATTTATTGTTTCATAGTACCCTGTTCTCAATGAGATCAGGGACTTAGTTATATTTATAACTCTTTTCCCAGTGCCTAAAACAGTTCCTGACACTCAATAGATGCTCAAAACTACATATGAAAGAATGAATAATTTTTCAACATGGCAAACAGATAGGATTAAAGATCTAGTTTGTAGAAAATCAAATTTATTTATTTATTTATTTTTAATTTATTTATTTGAGTTGGAGGCTAATTACTTTACAATATGGCAGTGGTTTTTGCCATACATTGATATGAATCAGCCATGGGTTTACATGCGTTCCCCATCCAATTTATTGGTAGATTTTGTAGAAAATCTAAGAGTTCTGGCCTGATGAACAGATCTGGTGTCATCTCAGTGATCTGATGTGCTTCTTTCACATAACTGTTGCTTCCACCAATAAATTCACAGGGATGATTATTTAAAGAAATCTGTCATAACCAAGTGCTAAGTCCTTTTATGAATAACATTTAAATTAACTGTTTCTAGATATTCACCTAAACTTTCATTTTATTGTCTAAACATTTGCCATTGCACCTTATGCCTCTGAGAAGGCAGTACATATCATAGTTAATTAAGATCACAGGCTTTGGAGTTAAGCTGTGACACCCCATTCTACTTATTTCCTTCTATTCTTACAGGAGGAAATTTTAGTACCACAACATTCACTGACATCATGCTAGAAAAGGAACCAAAGATCGTCAGTTGAATTAACATATCGGCCACAGACTCTGCTGCAGTTGCTGTATTTCCATGCTGTTCTACTCTCCTATTTATTTCAGTTTGGCATTCTGACAGGAAAAAAAAAAATGATCTCATGAGTACAGCCTTGAACTAAAATTAGAGTCCTATTTTTCATTTCCAGTGCTACCTCTGATAAGCCCTATTACTAACGGAAAGTTATTTAACTTAAGTGCATTTATTCCTTCATGACAAAATTATGATCTTCAGGGAAGCAGATAAGATGATAACAAATAGCTAATGTGCTATTTTTTTTATCTCAGCATACTAAGGAAGCAACAGGGTGTGGTGGAAAGTGTAGTGGGCTGAACAAAAATTTTGAATTCTAGTTGTGATATGTCACTAGATGGCCGGGTAGTCTTGTACACATTACTTAACCCCTGCGGGTTAGAATCTAGCTGCTAGATGATCTCTGGGATCCTTTCCAATTTCTAAAAAACAGACTAAGATTCTAGTCATTACTTTGGGGATTACTCTTGTGCATGTCTAAAACTTATCTGTAAATCATCCCTTCTACTGTGTCATGCTGGGGTCTTTAAAGGACCAAACGCTACCACCCCCTCTTCCCTGTCTTAATTCTGAGCCAATTGAGGAATAATATAGAGTCCAAGGCATTAGTGGCTTGGATGAGTCTAAATATCACTTTTATTGTTAATAAAGACTAGGGTGGATAATATGGCATCTATCCATAGGCAAATAAACGTCTTAAAACTGAATATCACAGTCTCTCTTATAAGACAGTCTCACCCAGGTCCAGACATTGGACTATCTGTCCCTGGCCTCTGCATAAAACCAGGTGTGGGTAAAGTTTTTGTAATAGAAGAACAAAAGAAGGTCTGGACTCCCAAGAGAGTTTTTTGTAGATGTTCTTTACTAGGTTGAGGAAGTTCCTTTCTATTCCTGGTTTGTTGATTTAAAAAAAAATTATTTATTTTTGATTGAAGGATAATTGCTTTACAATATTGTGTTGGTTTCTGCCGTAGGTCAACATGAACCAGCCATAGGTGTACATATGTTCCCTCCCTCTTTAACCTCTCTCCCACCTCCCACCCTACTGAATGCTTTTAACATGAAGGGGTATTGAATTTTATCCAATACTTTTTCTATATCTAGTGAAATAATTATATGGTTTTGTCCTTTATTCTACTGGTAAAGTATACTACATTAATTCACTTCAGGTATTAAACCAACTTTGCATTCCTGGGATAAATCTCTTGATTATGGTATATACTTCTTTTTACATATTCCTAGATTCAGTTTGCTAGTATTTTGCTGGAGGTTTTATGTCTCTATTCCTATGAGATATTGCTCTCTAATTTTCTTCTCTTGTGATGTTTTTGGTTTTAACATGGTAATATTGACCTCATAGAGTAAATTGGGAAGTGTTTCCTCCTCTTCTATATTTTAGAAGTGTTTGCAAAGCATTGGCATTAATTCTTCTTTAAATGTTTCATAAAATTCACCAGTGAAACTAGCTGGGCCTGGATTAAGCTCTCTTTTAAAAGTATTCCAATTGATTAAGTCAAGGCTATTCAGGATAATCTCATTCTGCTTTAATTTATAGTCAACTAACTAGGGATTTTAATTACAATTGCAAAATCTTTTCACAGTAGCACCTAAGCTACTTTTGATTGAATAACTCAGAGAAGGTATATTTATGATGCAAAATAGCTGCTTCTTCCCTTTCCTCCTCTGACTCTTGCAAGAAATCTGTCATCCACCTTAATGGGAAGCATACTAGAAAAGAAATTCTGGAGATTATGGTTCAGAGTAGTCAAGCTGACACATCACAGAGTCATCAGTTTCCAAACCCATAACTGCATCAGTATCATCAAGAACTTATTAAAAATACAGATTTGGAAGGACCATGTCCCAATCTACTGAATGAAAATCTCTAGAAAACTTTTCTTTAAAGTCCTCTGTCGGAGAAGGCAATGGCAACCCACTCCAGTACTCTTGCCTGGAAAATCCCATGGACGGAGGAGCCTGGTAGGCTGCAGTCCATGGGGTCACTAGGAGTCGGAAACGAATGAGCGACTTCACTTTCACTTTTCACTTTCATGCATTGGAGAAGGAAATGGCAACCCACTCCAGTATTCTTGCCTGCAGAATCCCAGGGATGGCAGAGCCTGGTGGGCTGCCGTCTATGGGGTCGCACAGAGTCGGACACGACTGAAGCGACTTAGCAGCAGCAGCAGCAGCAGCAGCAGCAACTTTCATTCAGAATGATATGTGAGCATGTGCTTCTCTAATTAGAAAGAGATTAATACCAACCATCAGCTGCTATGAGTTTATTAGTGAGCACAGAGAGATGCATACTACGAAGCAGGACTGATTTATACCTTCCCAATGTGAAAGATAGGATCTATTCATTTTTTCTATATATATCATTGAAGATGACAGTAAAAGCAATTTAAGGCATTAAATACATCTTAAATACATTAATACATATGAGTTTCCCCTTTTCACCTGAGAGCTGAAGTTGACAGAAGGTCAGGAATCAGACAGAAGGAAAATGAAATGACAAGCATAGATTTATGGAACAATGAGTTCCAAGATTAAAATATTCAAAAGATAATACATAAGTCCTGATGTAGGACTTGATGTAGCAAGGACTGGTGCTCCAATACTTTGGCCACCTGATGCGAAGAGCTGACTCATTGGAAAAGACCCTGATGTTGAGAAAGATTGAGGATGGGTGGAGAAGAGGGCAACAAAGGACAAGATGGTTGGATGGCATTACTGACTCAATGGACATGAGTTTGAGCAAACTCTGGGAGATAGTAAAGAACAGGGAAGACAAACATGCTGCAGTCCATAGGGACGCAAAAAGTTGGACACAACTGAGCGACTGAACAACAAATACTACTTAAGTAGGAGAAGTTGCAACACAAATTGTAACCAAGGGTGCACTCCAGTTTGCTATAGAAAGGATAAGATTCTGAATATCTTACTGAAAGGGTCTGAGAAGACTTTGTAAACTAGGGATGTCTTTCCATGTGTTTTGAGTGAAGATTTGTTTTCTTTCAACTCACTAAAAAAACAAAAACAAAGAAACCCACGTCTGGACAGATGGGCTTAAAGACCTTGCAACCTCCTAAAAACCATGAAATACTAAAAAGCAAAATGATTTTCCTCATGCAAGATTTCAACTTTTATAAAGTAGTCAGACTCTCTTCAAAGAAAACTTCACACATAATTTGGAGGAATGAACACCTTGAGGCAAAAATCCTTCATTTAGGAACATTTAGATAGTGAAAGAAAGCAACCTTCCTGGTCCCCTGCCCCTAGTGATAATGTGATAAAGTGTTGTTAGAATTTATATTGTTATGAAACAATGTTTCACAAAAAAAAAATTGAGCGTGTAAAATAAGAAAATGCCTCTGATTACTCCAGAAGAAGTAAAAATGTCATCAGTTTGTGTCAAAAAACCATTCCTGATTTACTACATCTGCTATATTGTCCTTGTTCACTCTGTGATTTATCGCTTATTTATACAGGACAGCTCAGCACATATCACATCTGGTTATCCCACAGGTTTGGAGTCTTAGTTTATTTTTAGCTGGGATAGTATAAGAAAGTTTAGTGCCTTGAATGAGCTTACACTGCAAAAAATTTTAAACTGAACTTTGTGACATCCAGAACTTTCCTGAAACATTATGACTGACCTGAAAGGATTCATGTCAATGTATGGCAAAACAAATACAATATTATAAAGTTAAAAAATTGAAAATAAAATAATTAAAAAAAAAAGAAGGGAACCCTCTTGCACTGTTGGTGGGGATGTAAATTGCCACAACCACTATGGAGAGCAGTGTGGAGATTCCCTAAAAAACTAGAAACAAAACTACCAAATGACCCAATAATCCCATTAATGCACATATACCCAGAGGAAACCACAATTGAAAAAGACACATGTTTCCCAAAGTTCACTGCAGCACTATTTACAATAGCTAGGACATGGAAGCAACCTAGATGGCCATCAACAGATGAATAGGAAAGGAAGTTGTGGCACATGTATACAATGGAATATTACTCAGCCATAAAAAGGAATGCATTTGAATCCATTCTAATGAGATGGATGAACCTAGAGCCTATTATACAGAGTGAAGTAAGTCAGAAAGAGAAAAATATCGTATATTAACACATATTTATGGAATCTAGAAAGATGGTATGGATAAATCTATTTGTAGGGCAGCAAAGGAGATGCAGACATAGAGAACAGACTTGGGGACACAGTGGGGGAAGGAGAGGGTGAGACGAAAACACAGAGTAGCATTTAAACTTGTGCATTACCATGTGTAAAATAGATAGCCAATGTGAATTTGCTATATAAAGCAAGGAGTTCAAATCAGGTGCTCTGTGACAACCTAGGGCGGTGGAATGGGGTGGGATGGGATGGGAAGTGCAAGGGAAGTTCAAGAAGGAGGGGACATATGTATGCCTATGCCTGATTCATGTTGATGTATGGTGGAAACCAACACAATATGATAAAGCAATTATCCTTCAATTAAAAATAAATTAATTTAAAAAAGAAAGCCTACCCATTCCCTTCTCCAGGGGTTCTTCCTGACCCAGGGATCAAACTCAGGTCTCCTGCATTGCAGGCGAATTCTTTACCATTTGAGCCACGAGGGAAGCCCAGAAGACAAAAACTACTCTCTAAACATGACAACTCATACATAGACACAGAAGCTATAAGTCACAAGACAGTAGCTTGATAAAATATACTTCTATTAAAATTATACAACTCCAAAATAAAAACATCAGAGACAGAAAGGATATGGGTAAATAGGAACCTTCATCTACTGCCAGGGAAAATAGAATTTGTATGATACACACCATTTGGAAGAAGAGTTTGACAGTATCTATTTCTGCAGGGGTGTGGAACTCACAAAGCAGCAGCTTCACTTGGAGTCAGATGAACTAGAGAAATTCTCAGACATGTGCACAAGAAGATATATTCAATACAGCACTGATTTTACTAGAAGAAAAAAGAAGAATCTAAATGTTTATTAATTTTAAGATAGAAAATAAAACTCATAAATAGAATACAATTGAATAGATAAAATGAATCAACTCAATCTACTAATACACGTATCAACATGGGCAAATTTTGAAGTCATCCTGAAAACCACAATGAGCTGCAGAAGGATATGCACAGTATGTGCAATTTATATGAACTTTTTACAATTTTATAAAATTATATATATATATATATATATTTTAAAGAGAGCTGTGAAAAAAATAAAAGTATAGAAGTATGATGTTTAATATGCTTGTCAAAATCACAGGTGTCTCCCTTGTTTATGCTAAGCATAATTTGGGCTTATTTATTTGTTTATTTTTGCCGGTGCTTGTGGGATCATATTTTCCAGACCAGGAATCAAAACTGGTCCTGGCAGTGGAAGTGCAGCATCCTAACCCCTGGACCACCAGGGAACTCCCCACGGGGTGTTTTAAAAATAAGCAGTGAGATAGAAGTTTCAGAATATTTTCAAAAGACTAGAGATTATTCAAAGATTTTTTTAAACTGTCTTTTAATTCTTTCTGCAAAAGTGTTCAGACATGAATACATTGGTTTCATAACTCTATTTATGAAATGTCTTCTTTTCATATATCCAAGTGAGTCTAAACACCCCAGCCTCCATAACCATTACCATTTATATAGAAGGCTTTGACCCCAATTAACATATGCTTCAAAGTGATCAAGAAGAGTACTATGGCCATATGAAAAATGACCTCTCCTGAGGTCAAAATAAATAATAGAATTATATAAATATACCCAATAATAACCTCATTTGAGGCAAGTTTGATGGATAGATTATTTATCAGCAACATTAACCAGAAGCCTGCCATATTTGTAAAAGGTTTCTCATGGGAACTTTGCAAGTCTTGCATGCCTGCTTAGTCACTCAATCATGTCAGACTCTTTGTGACCCTGTGGCCTGTAGTCCACAAGGCTCCTCTGTCCAACGACTTTTCCAGGCAAGAAAACTGGAGTGGGTTGCCATTTCCTCCTCCAGGGGATCTTCCCAATCCAGGGATCGATCGAACCCTTGTCTCCTGTATTGCCAGGCAGATTCTTTACCACTGAGCCACCTGGGAAGCCCTTTGCAAGCCCTGCTGTTGCAATAATGTGAAATTAATCTTAGAAAATATACTTGCAGATCCCTGATGTGACTAACTTAAGAACAACTGTTGACAGTTTGTTACTGCTGTCCTCCTCGCCCCCCTTTTTTTTTCTGAATGACATAGGAAAATATTTAAAATTTTGGTGCACAAGAGAGGGTTTTCAAGTATATAAAGGGTCTTCAAAAATACATGCACATCACCTTCAAGGTGATGATTACCTCTGGGGAGGGGTGGAGAGGAACAGGATCAGTGAGAATATAAAAAGAAGCTTTGATGTATCTGTGACATTTTATTCTTTTTGTTTTTAAAAGTGAAGCAAAACTGCAGAATGATAACATTTTAAAGCTAAATGATGATCATATAAGTGCTCATTATATAATTCTCTCATGTTTTCTGTATGTTTGAAATGTTATACTTAAGAAAGAAGAAAAAAAGGAAGGAAGGAAGGAATGCTGAAGGACAAACAAACTTGGAAAAATGTATTCAAACCATGTGTGAGAAAAGGGTCTAGATTCTTAATTTATAAAGACAAATCAATGAGGAAGACACATGACCCAAGAGAAAAATTGGCAAAGGACATGAATGGGAAATTTATAGGAAAATGGTGAATTTATAAAACAGCCTAAGTATATGTGGGTCTCTCCATGTGTGCTGTATGTGTTACACATGCATTAAATAAATGTATATCAAGAAAACAATACTGATTTTCATTGTCATCTTGATAAATTTTCTGAAGTTTCACAAAACACAATGTTAGCAATGGTGAGTAGAAATTCTGTTTTTGAGAAGACTATGAATTGGTGTAATCATACCGGAAGGCAAATTTTGTAATGTACATTTCCTTTGAAAGAAGATTTCCATTTCTAGAATTTTTTATAGTTGCGTAAATGCACAAAGTCATAAGTATAAAGGTATTATTTATCAAGGCAAAAATTGAGGAAAAACTAATTTCTATCAGTGGAAGACATTAAATTGATGATGAGATATTTATAGATTACTCTGCATCAACAAATGAAGATGTCCCCAATACAACATAAGATTAAAACAAGCAAATGGTGGAACACAATCCTATTTACATGAAAAGTAAACAAATGTCTGAAAGAAATGTAACAGTGATTATCTTCACGGGATAAAATGAGGTTGGGGAATAGGAGAGAAATCTTTTATTTCCTCTTAGACTTTTATTGTATCAGTTAGGACTCTATTGCTGCAAATGATAGAAAACCAAACTCAAATTGCCCTTAAAAATGAATGAACTGAGGGAGTTCCCTGGTAGTCTTGTGCTTAAGCCTCAAGGTTTCAATGCTGTGGGCCTGTGTTCTATTCCTACTCAGGAAACAAAGATCCCACAAGCTGCATGGAGCGGCAGAAAAAGAAAAAAAGAAAGAAATGTATTGGCTCAATTTAACTAAAAAGCCTGTGAGGAGTTTCAGTTCTTTTGAATCACGGTTCCAGGATCACCAGGATGATTTTCTGGGAGTTGACTTCATCTTTTGCATATATAATTGATGCTGTCTGGGGGCATATACCTGACAGTCTTGATGGTCTGGATGGCTTCTCTCAAACTAGCAACATAGTGGCCAGTACCAAAGGCAAGAGGGAATGCTTCACTTTTCCCAGAAGCCTCTACTAATGTCTTTTAGGGGTCCATTCGTTGTGATTAGATTATTTTCCCATCCTTGAATCAGTCATCATCAACTGTGGTCACGGAGAAGGCAATGGCACCCCACTCCAGTACTCTTGCCTGGAAAATCCCATGGACGGAGGAGCTGCACTCCAAGGGACTCTTAAGAGTCTTTTCCTGCACTACAATTTGAAAGCATGTGGTCATGGGCTTGGGGTCAATTCGAATACATGGAATTGGGTTTGGTGATTTCCCAAAAGAAAGAGCAATGCTGGCCAGCAAACAGCAGATATCTACTATTGCTAGATAATGTTTTCCCTAGTGCACATAATTATCTATCTATCCATCCATCTCTGTCTGTCTATCATCAGCTTACAGTCCTTTAGGGCCTAGACTCTGAGCTTTGCAGGAGGACACTGTCTGTGTCATTCATTATCCTGTCCTTTGGGTCTCAGATGAGTTCCTGGCACATGATGAGCTGTTAGAGAATATTTGTAGAATAAAAACAAAACAACTTCCCTCGCAATTTCACACTCTTACTAGTCATAGTCTATGAATTAGAAAAACTTTAGTCACAGAATGAGCATCATCAAGGTTATCTTCCATGACATCTTTAACCAAAATCATCAGAAGAGATGATGATGCAGTGAGAGATATGCAATTTTTAGCAGAAATACTGATGGCTCTTTTAAATAGCTGCTGGGATTGCTTTTCATTGGTAGAAATCATTCAATAGCTTATGTTAATTCATTATTTCTGAACTATTCCAATAATAGTTAAACTCAGCAAGTCCATCACAATGTTTTCCACATAGGGGTTTAGAATCAGGCTAATTTATTTTAAGACTTTTTTTCCTCCTCTTTCCTTTTCTTTGATCCTCCTCTGGGTACACTCAGTGAGCCACTGAGAACGGCTTCTGCCTGTGTAACTTGCCATATAATTAGTGTTGCCACCACATAATAAGTGTTGCCAGATTAAGTATAGGATGCTCAATAATATATGAATTTCAGATAAACAATGAATTATTTTTAAACATGAGTGTGTTCCAGATACTGCATGGGATCAAATATTACATGGGGATATACTCATCCTAAAAAATTAATCGATGTTTACTAGAAATTCAGGGCTTCCCAGGCGGCTCAGTGGTAAAGAATCTTCCTGCCAATGCAGGAGATGAGGGTTTGATGTCTGGAGATGAAAATGGCAGCCCACTCCAGTATTCTTGCCTGGGAAATCCCATGGACAGAGGAGCATGGTGGGGTACAGTCCATTGGGTCACAAAAGAGTCAGACACCACTTGGCAATTAAACAACAGCTAGAAATTCACCTTGAGCTTCCTGATTGTTATTTACTATGTATACTCTATATATTACCATACCATGTTGATGCAGTTTTAGCTGTGCTATTCCCTTTAATCTTCGCCTTTCTGAATAATGAACCTCCAATATGTGCAGAATTATAGACCATGAAGCTGTTATATCTGCAGATCCACTGTATTGTTAGGCTGTACTTCTTTAGGATGATCCATGTGCATTAAACAAATAGCTTATTTTGACTATGTTTGAACTTTATATAAAAGTTTATATATTAATTGATCTTTGTGACTTGTTTTGTTCACCTAACTTTGTGTTGTGAGTTATCCATGTTGATGCATTTAGCTGTGCTTCCCTAATTCGCCTTTCTGAATAATGTTCCAATATGTGAGTATATCCATGATTTATCCATCCACTGTATTGTTAGGCTGTGGATGATCCAGTTTTAAATGCAATTGACAGTTTTTAATGCAAAGATAGGCTGAATAAAGGACAGAAATGGTATGGACCTGACAGAAGCAGAAGATATTAAGAAGAGGAGGCAAGAATACACAGAAGAACTGTACAAAAAAGATCTTCACGACCCAGATAATCACAATGGTGGGATCACTCACCTAGAGCCAGACATCCTGGAATGTGAAGTCAAGTGGGCCTTAGGAAGCATCACTACAAACAAAACTAGTGGAGGTGATGGAATTCCAGTTGAGCTATTTCAAATCCTAAAAGATGATGCTGTGAAAGTGCAGCACTCAATATGTCAGCAAATTTGGAAAACTCAGCAGTGGCCACAGGACTGGAAAAGGTCAGTTTTCATTCCAATCCCAAAGAAAGGCAATGCCAAAGAATGCTCAAACTACTGCACAATTGCACTCATCTCACACGCTAGTAAAGGAATGCTCAAAATTCTCCAAGCCAGGCTTCAGCAATATGTGAACCGTGAACTTCCAGATGTTCAAGCTGGTTTTAGAAAAAGCAGAGGAACCAGAGATCAAATTGCCAATACCCACTAGATCATCGAAAAAGCAAGAGAATTTTAGAAAAACATCTATTTCTGCTTTATTGACTATGCCAAATCCTTTGACTGTGTGGATCACAACAAACTGTGGAAAATTCTGAAAGAGATGGGAATACCAGATCACCTGACCTGCCTCTTGAGAAACCTGAATGCAGGTCAGGAAGCAACAGTTAGAACTGGACATGGAACAACAGACTGGTTCCAAACAGGAAAAGGAGTACATCAAGGCTGTATATTGTCACCCTACTTATTTAATTTATATGCAGAGTACATCATGAGAAACGCTGGGCTGGATGAAGCACAAGCTAGAATCAAGATTGCCGGGAGAAATATCAATAACCTCAGATATGCAGATGACACCACCCTTATGGCAGAAGGTGAAGAACTAAAGAGCCTCTTGATGAAAGTGAAAGAGGAGAGTGAAAAAGTAGGCTTAAAGCTCAACATTCAGAAAACTAAGATCATGGCATCTGGTTCCATCACTTCATGGGAAATAGATAGGGAAACAGTGGAAACAGTGAGAGACTTTATTTTGGGGGGCTCCAAAATCACTGCAGATGGTGATTGCAGCCATGAAATTAAAAGACGCTTACTTCTTGGAAGGAGAGTTATGACAACTTAGACAGCATATTAAAAAGCAGAGATATTACTTTGCCAACACAGGTCCATCTAGTCAAGGCAATGGTTTTTCCAGTAGTCATGTATGGATATGAGAGTTGGACTATAAAGAAAGCTGAGTGCCGAAGAATTGATGCTTTTGAACTGTGGGGTTGGAGAAGACTCTTGAGAGTCCCTTGGACTGCAAGAGATCCAACCAGTCCATCCTAAAAGAGATCAGTCCTGGGTGTTCATTGGAAGGTCTGATGTTGAAGCTGAAACTCCAATACTTTGGCCACCTCATGTGAAGAGTTGACTCATTTGAAAAGATCCTGATCCTGGAAAAGATTGAGTGCAGGAGGAGAAGGGGATGACAGAGGATGAGATGGTTGGATGGCATCACCGACTCAATGGACATGAGTTTGGGTAAACTCCGGGAGTTGGTGATGGACAGGGAGGCCTGGCGTGCTGCAGTTCATGGGGTCGCAAAGAGTCAGACATGACTGAGTGACTGAACTGAAGTGAAGTGTATGTTGTAAGTTTTTATAATGTTTTAAATTTATTGCAATAAGTTAAAATATAACTATTATTAGTTTCATACTGCTTAGGGAAATTGTTATTACATAGCATTTCCTCTGAAATTTTTTATTGTTGTGTTCAGTAATAGGGAAAGCTTTAAGGTGGTTTATATAAAATGTTTTTCATTTATTACCACTTAAAACTTTTTATCAAGGTGTAGCATGCATGCATGCTAAATTGCTTCAGTCGTGTCCAACTCTTTGCAACCCTGTGGACTGCAGCCTGCCAGGTTCCTCTGTCTATGGGATTCTCTAGGCAAAATACTAGAGTGGGTTGCCATGCTCTCCTCCAGGGGATCTTCCCAACCCATGGATCGACCCTGGGTCTCTAACATCTGCATTGGCAGGCAGGATCTTTATCACTAGTGCCACCTGGGAAGTTCAAGGTATAGTATACATATGGTAAAATGCACAAATCTTAGATATATAGCTTGATGAATTTTTACATATACATATACCTGTGTAACCACAATTCTGATAAAGCTACAGAACATTTTTTAACATCTTTTCTTATGACTGTTTCACAGCTCTGTTTCTTGTTGCTACCTACAAGGCAGTTGTCTGCCTAAATGTTTAGATACAGGCCTGATATGTCTGTGTGATGCTGATTTCTGGGCTTTTGGGTGCCACCACATGGTAAGTCTGCTGTACTGCAACTGATCCTTTGAAGAAGGACTACAGCTATTAATTTCCAAAATGAAAAATGATAATACAGATTCTTATGCAGCTAACAAAGAAGGTGAACTAATGCTCCTATCAAAGAAGAAAAATAATGTACCTTCCAAAATGAAGATTTAAGATAAGGTAGATGATGGCATCACATATATTTATAATTACATTGAATATATAACTTTCTGCTTGTGTATTTGTGTCCGACTCTTTGTGACCCCATGGTCTGTAGCTTGCCAGGCTCTATTGTCCATGGAGTTTTCCAGGCAAGAATACTGGAGTGGGTTGCCATTTCCTACTCCAGGGGATCTTTCTGACCCAGGGATCAAACCCATGTCTCCTGCATTGGCAGGCAGATTCTTTACCACCGTGCCACCTGGGAAGCCTTTGTATATTTAGCATATGAAGAAAAAATGACTTATTGCAAATACTATCAGCTGCTAGTTGTAAAGTTCCTTAGAACGGGTAATGTACAGAAAGCATAAGAATAAAATTATATACAAGTAATCTATTCAAACCTTTGAACTTATTCATTTTTTAAAATTACTATACTATATTCTGACTATAGATTCTATAATTCCCCTTGGAATTATGCATTGTATAATGGCTATATAACAGCAACATGTCTTAAAATGCATGCTGAAATTTTTGAAAGCTCACTAGTGATACATCATTCAAATAGCTCTTTCCAGTACTTCACATTTTCTAATAGTTTACATTTGTGGGGAAATAAAAGAACTCAAACAATGAGAATTTTAATGAATACTAAGGAAAAGTATACAGATGATACATGATTTTGTGTACATATGTAATGCATGTTGAAGAATAAACAAGGGAAGAGGAAAGTGGATAGACGATGAACAATGTTTTATTCTCGTAAATGTGGTGCTTATTAAGAATCTCTAGGAAAGATTCCAGGTCAAGGTGTAGACTGTGACACATGATTAACCCTATACTTGTCCACATCCCACAGGAATCTCAAGACAGATTTTTTTTTTCCATGACAGATATTTTTTTAAAACACGAAACTATATCAGTAAAAAACGATTAGAGGATCATCAGTGTACCAGAAAATTTGAGGACTACCTGGAAAATAGAAAGCAAATGGTTTTTAATTTTGTGAAAGAAATCAAAAGGGAATTAACTGTATCTTAGGACACCAAAAGCAAGCCAGGTTCTTTCTAAGAGGCTCAGCATCAGCAAATTCTGAGAGGAGCTGTTTGTGAAGCAACCATCAGGGCAGTTCATGAAAGATGCTTTCTGGTGAGATTTTTGGGGCCTCAGAGAAAAGTCAAAGCCAGATTTGTAGTAACTTCAGAATTTGGGCCAAAAAAGCATTAAACAAGATACTTTACTGTATTTGAAGGGGAAATTTACAATGGAGATATAAAATCTATGCACCAAAGAACATAGTATCAATATTCATAAAGCAAAAATCATAGATGATACAAGGAGAAATAGAGAACACAAGAAATAGAGAATCTAATTCACTTTCCTTAATCTCTGGCTGGACAAAATGTAAGTAATGCCTTCTAAGATCTAAGGGAAGATTTTATTAAGTTTAACTTTGTGAAATAAGCATGAGGACAAAATAAAGATATCTGGGAATTCAAATTTTACCATTCACATTCTATACATGAAAAAAAATTACTTGAAGAAGTGCTTCAGCACAAAAATAGAAATCCAAGGGATCAGGCTGTACAACATGGTGGCAACTAAGCAGAAACAGAAAAATTAAGCAAAGATTTAAGCAGCACACTTTTAATGTCACAAGACTCAGTTTCCTTCTAAATTAGCCCAAGCACAATATTTGGTTCACTATGAATAATACTTATCAGCATATGTGCTATCTATTAGTTTTCACTTTGGGGTATCAAACAATGCCCAAAGCACAAAGAGTTAATGATTATATTACAGAGGTACAAATACATGTCATAAATCATGACAATTTAAAAATTATGTGGCAGGGGATAAATCTCAGGCAACACATTCAAGTATGTAAGAAATATCACTTTATTCTCTATACTTTAATTTTTACCTCTTGAAAATACTCCCTTTCTCTTCCCCTCTCCCCCATAAGTTCTGATTGATGGGAAAGGTAAACACAGATATTCTTAGGGTTTCTCTGACCTCCGGGTCCCATCAGGTACACAGCTACCAAAGCAGCAGGAAGAAGGGGGACCCTCCAGTCGTCAGTCATGTGTACGTTCAGGTGACTGAGGGTCTCAGTCAGTGATTTGTTTCCTATGCAGCAGGTCTCTGCTCCTTTGAGGTCCCATGTGTGGCATGGGATTCTTGGCAGTGGTTGGGATCCTGGGCTAGGGTCCTCCCTTCCCCAGATACCTGACGCTGCTACCTCGTCTGAGCCTTGGCTGCTTCTCAACACTCCGCCACGGAGCGGGTTTGAGTCTCACACAGCTTATCACCACCACCCAACCCTCCTGGAGCGGGAAGAAGCCTCTCCCATCTCCGGCTTCTCCAGGTCATCATGCTGCCTGCCTCAGACCCTAAGCTCTTCAGTGAGCGTAAGCCTGTGGAATTAACAAAAGCCAGGACAAATTTCACAGGCTAATTCTGCTTCTCTCCCTGTCTTATACCTCCCCTGAAGTGATAAAATTCAGAGCCTGTTACTTGTTTGAATGGAGAAATGGGAAAGAGAAAATAGAATTATTCAGAAACATACGAATACAACTAAGAAAAACTAAGAGGTAGATAAAAGTAGAAAGGAGGGTATTAGTCTCATTTTTCATTGCGGGTACCCAAGCCGTACTAAATCTGTAAATCAAGACCTAAATATTTAAATATGTAATTTAAAGTAAATAAAGCAGCCACTAGAAAATAAAAGTATAAAAAATAAGCAATAAAATCCAGAGATGAAAAAGTAGCTAGGTCATGATAAATTCTTAACATTTCATAGTATAATATCAATAGATTCTGTAAAATTTGAAGAAATATGAAGCAGAAACTGTTAACAGAGGTGATTTCTGAAAATCAAATTAGGGGCTGAGAAGAAGTGATAGTTGGGAAGAAGAGGGAGACTTCTTTATTTCCATTTTAACTTTTAAATTTTAACTTTATGTAATGCAATTCTTCTCTAAAAAATTAGATTAACTAATAAATAAATAAGACTATGTTAAACATACCACCTGATTAATATTTATGAGATAAATTTAATAAAGTACTCACACACTAAAATATACCTTGGGTGCTAGGACTTTACTCTAAAAAATCACTGTTAAATTCCTTCTCATATTATGAACACATGCTAAAATAGCCACACTGAGACACAAATCTTCTTAGCTTTATACAGATGAACAAATAATTTACCCCAAAAGAAACACTTGGAAAACAATTAGAGGGAAACACTAACACAAAACAACAATAGATACTATTAACAGAGCAATGTGAAGGAGCATGCAGTCTTTCAACAGAGGAAATCATTCAAATCATTCATTTTCGTGATTGAAGTCACAAAAATGATTACATCCTTTGATCCAGTAAAACAATTTTAGAGAATATTTTCCAGCACTGTTAGATCACAATTCGTATATATATTCTCTATCAGTATAAATCACATGATATATTTCATCATGAAGTCTAAACTTCATATAACAAATACACATAATTCCCGAATAAAAGAAAGTATAAGATATGGTAGTTGTTAAGCAGGCGTCTTGAGTTCGATCCCTGGGTCGGGAAGATCCCCTGGAGAAGGAAATGGCAACCCACTCCAGTATTCTTGTTTGGAAAATTCCATGGACAGAGGAGTCTGGTGGGCTACAGTCCACGGGGTCTCAAAAGAGTAGGACACAACTTAGTGACTGAACAACAACAACCCTATTCCACTTGTTTTCTTTTGTGCAACCATTTATTATATGTGTATATATAGATGAACATATATTGTAAATATGTAGTATTTGAATTTTCTGTTTTGCCATCAATAGTTTTCTTAACTGTTTCTTGAATTTCTTTAAAAATTAAAAATAATTTTAGACCATTTTAAGGATTACTTTCCATTTACAGTTATTACAAAATACTAGCTACACTCCCCATGCTCTATCCTTGAATCTATCTTACACCCAATAGTTTGTATCTCGCACACCCCCACCTTTATGTTTCCCCACAAAGGTAACCACTAATTTGTTCTCAGTATCTCTGAGTCTGCTTCTTTTTTGTCATATTCACTAGTTTGATTTTTTAAGATTCAACATGTGGTGTTATTACTGTTTCTATCATTTCTATGTTATTTGATCCTTTATTACTCAGTAATTCCCTAGCTGAGATGCTCTCCTAAGAAGTGATCAGGAATTTGAATACACTGAAAGGGATCACATGCAGATGGAGATGGCAGTGATGGGAGTGACATGTCGGGGTGGGGGTGGGATAAATGTATATATTTTGCAATGTTTGACAGGTATTTTTACTTCTTTCAGTTAAAAAAAATGGCTTTTAAAAATTATCCCACTCTCCTCTTGCATTATAAAAACTAGGAAATAAATAAATAATTTTGTGATATGAAAAAATATGACCAAAAATTGACATTTTAAAAGGTGCTAACTAAAGGATTATTTATAACAGGAAACAAAATAGCTTAAATAGCTAATAAGAATAGAATGATTTGTAATGTATAAAACATAATAAGTTATGCAGCAATTAATTAAACCATTTTCTTTTTAAGAAAAATGTGTTATTTTAAATAACTAAAAAATTGAACATTTAATCAGATCCTCAGGGACATAGATTCAGCTATTTGCACGAATTTTAAAAACTATTATTTATTGTAGAAAAGCTATTTTTATAACACTAGTTAAAAATTAAAATACAAGAAAAGTGCACACAATTTTGTATTTCCTTTCAGACTTTGTCAGTGAAATTTTAAATCTTTGCAATCTGTCAGCTCTGTATTTACATATTTTCAGATATGATTTTGGAGATGTGTGCTTAAATTCTACAGAGCTTATTTTAAAAATGTTTTTAATCATATTTGATGAGTTCACATCAGCATAAAAAAATGAAATATTTGTCACTTTATATAAAGCATCTACATATAAAATTTTCAATCAACCTATTAAGTGCATTTCTGTTATGTTTTCTCAGACAGTTTCTGAGTAAGGAATTATCAATAAATTTTAATGATCAGTGGGAAAAAAGCAGCAATAATTAGAATAAGAAAAGTTTGAATGAGTTATTTTTTAAATTTCAAAATGGCATCTGATGGAAAACACGGATCCAAAGCGATGGCTTACAGTGTAAAGAATAAAGTGAAATTTTACCCACCCTTACAAGCTACCCAGGTGGCGCCAGTGGTAAAGAATCCACCTGCCAATGCAGGAGACACAAGAGATGTGAGTTGGATCCCTGGGTTGGGAAGATCCCCTGGAGTAGGAAATGGCATCCCACTCCAGTATTCTTGCTTGGAAAATTCCATGGGCAGAGGAACCTGCCAGGCCCCAGTCCGTGGGGCTGCAAAGAGTCACACACGACAGCATATTACTCACATTTAAGCAAGTAAGACTGATTGGGAAACATCTCTTTTGCTTGTTTTCCAGAAAGACTTTGCCAGTTTATAGTTGCAACCAACTAATGCTAATTTTGTCGTTCCTACTTATTTTTTATAGCAATGTGTCTTGCATTTTATTTCTCAGTATTATAATTAAAAGCGGTCTTTGTTTTGGATGCTGGTAAAAAAGCAGTTGATCATTCATTCCAAAGGAAAGGAGCTGTATTGCCTGGGGAGAAACACTGTTTACATGGCCTTGGCCTCCTCCAGCTGGACACATTTTTCAAAGTTCTGTTAGGAATATTCTAGTCTGATCACCTGTTTCTTTGGAAACTGCCATTTACAAACCTCTTTTCTGAAGCTCTGGGTTGCAAATTGAGGTTGCTTCCCTGTGTCAAAGTAACTCACAGGGAGTGAGATGTTCCATCCTCCTTGATATTTAAAACGGCGAAGTTTCTCATAAACTATGACAGCATTTTCCAATAGAAATGTGATATGAGCCACATACACCATTTAAATGTTTCTAACAGCCACATCCAAAAGAAACAGGTGAGTGGCAAGGCCTTGGTGGGACAAGCAGAGCTGTGCCTGCTCTGAGGCTAGCCTCACAGACCAGCAGTTGGCCTTACTCTCAGCCTGGGTCCTTGAAGCCAGAGGGCCATGAAACCATGGGCCGTGCCCAGAGGGCCCAGCATGAAGGAGGTAGCCATTAGGCAGCATGGCTGCTGCCAGAATCATTTCTCCAGAGTTCAGTGTATTATTATTTTGTGAATGTAGGTGGGGGGAGGGTCTGGCTCATGCTCAGGAGCATAGTCTTCTCAGACTTTTGCAACCCTATGGACTGTAGCCTGTTAGGCTCCTCTGTCCATGGGGGGAGGGAAGGGATACTTTAAATATTTTTCAGTAAGGTTGGAGACTTAAGTTTGGTCCACTGGCCCTGCAGAAAGAGACCCACTAAAGGGCCCCTCAGGCAATGGTACCAGTGGGCTGCCTGTAGAGTGGGAGTGCCAGGACTAGCCAGTGTCCTGCTTCAGGGCTACGGGGAGGTGGGCAGGATCTCAGGCCAGCACCCTCCAGCTTGTGGCACTGTCTGGCCTTTCTCGAGGAGTAGATGGGATTCTACCATTCAGCAGCCCCCGGCTGTTCCATAGGGAAACCCTGGAGTCAGCCTTTAAGCCAACAAGATGCACCTGGGCTTAAGCGGAAAAAACTTCGGAGCTGGGGAAGAGAGAGAGGTCTGGACCAGCCTGATGGGAACCCCCCCACCCCCTTGCCCCCCTGCAGCTGACCCCTAGGACTGTGCCCTAGGCATGGAGTGACCAACTTGGCAGCTGCTCTGGTTTTAGCAATGAGACTGCCAGGTCCTTGGTTTCTGCCTTTAGCCTGGACCACAAGAAAGTGAGGCTCAAGGATCTCACCCAGGCTGAAGCAGCCATCCTGGAAGCAATAAAGCTCTTCCCTGAAAGAAAATAAATACATAAAATAAATAAAAAGAAACAGGTGAAGTTAAGTGTAGTAATATATTTTAACTCAATGGATCTGCAATTTATCGAAAAAATTATTTCAACACAGAATCAATATAAAAAATGTTAGATATCTTACTTTCTGTTTTTATACCAAGGCTTCAAAATCCAGTATAGCAGATTTCAATTTTGATTTTAGATTTTCATTGAAATTTTGTTGTTGTTGAGTCGCTAAGTCATGTCTGACTCTTTTGTGACCCTACGGACTGTAGCCCGCCAGGCTCCTCTGTCCATGGGATTCTCCATGTAAGAATACTGGAGTGGGTTGCCATGCCCTCCTCCAGGGGATTTTCCCGACCCAGGGATCAAGCTTACTCTCTTGTGGCTCTGCATTGCAGGCAGATTCTTTACCACTGAGCCACCAGGGAAGCCCTAAGACCCAGTGCAGCCAAATACATAAATAAAGCTAAATATTTAAAAAAGAGAAGAAGAAGAAGCAGCCAAAGAGAAACTGTATGGTATGGTATTTTGAGAGGCAGCCTGGTATTCCAGAAAGAGCATAAACACTAAAGTCAGAGAGATGTGGGTTCAAATCTATAGCCAAATAGTCAAGGCATTAAGAAGTAGTATCCCCAGTGGAGACACAGACATAGAAAACAAATTTGTGGACACAGTGGGGGAAGGAGAGGGTGGGATGAATTAAGAGAGTAGCATGGAAACATATACCTTGCTGCTGCTGCTGCTAAGTTGCTTCAGTTGTGTCTGACTCTGTGCGACCCCATAGACGGCAGCCCACCAGGCTCCTCTGTCCCTGAGATTCTCCAGGCAAGACTACTGGTGGGTTGCCATTTCCTTCTCCAACGCATGAATGCATGCTAAGTTGCTTCAGTCATGTCTGACTCTGTGCAACCCTAGGGACAGCAGCCCACCAGGCTCCTCTGTCCCCGGGATTCTCCAGGCAAGAATACTGGAGTGGGTTGCCATTTCCTTCTCCAAAACATATACCTTACCATACATAAAACAGAATAGCCAATGGGAATTTGCTGTATGATGCTGGGAGCTCAAACCCAGTGCTCTGTGACAACCTTGAGGGGTGGGATGGGGTGGGAGGTGGGAGGGAAGTTCAAGAGGGAGGAGACATATGTATGTGTATGACTGATTCATGTTGATGTACGACAGAAACTAACACAATATTGTAAAGCAATTATCCTCCAATTAAAAATAAATAAAACACACACAGACACAAAGAAGTGCTATGCCTTTAGATATGGGCCAGTAGTGGTTCTTTATAGTGGGGACTTAAAGTAAAAAACCAGCTACCATATAGCAGTCCTGCTGATTTTGCAATGCTCTTTCTTTAGATCAGAATTGGATTAATACGTACACATTAGATTCATTCTGGAGATGTTTTGTGCAAAATTTAAATAGCGTATATTTCCATGGGAAGGGTATATGCATGAAATAGGGTCCAAATGTAATCCTAAGGTTTTTTTCTACTCACTGAAAGGAACATTCTGATTTTGTTTATGCACTTCCTAAGTAAATTCATTTCCCCATTCAAGCTATGAGAAAAAGTCATCAAATAGTCAATGCTAATGCTCTTTGCATGTTCATTGAAATATATTGACTTTTAGCACTCCACTTACTATATTTTGAGCAATTTTATGGATTCTAAAACTTGAAGATTTTATTTTTAAACACTTATGATTACAAAACAATTTAGGTTCATTGTAGAAAAAAATAGGAAAATACATAACCAAAGAAGAAAATGAAAATTATCTATTCTCTAGACCTAAGAATTAGTAAAATTTTTATATTTCCTTCAAATGTTTTTTGTTTACTTTCTATGTGTGATCTGGAGGAGGTTACTTAAGGCAAATTACTTACATTCTCTGTATCTCAGTTTCCTAAACTTAACTACTTTATTACGTTCTTGTGAGGATTAAATGGGTAAAGCACTTTCAGGACAGTGTCTGGCACAAAAGAAAGAAAGTGAAAGTTACTCAGTCATGTCTGACTCTTTGTGAGTGGACCATACAGTCCATGGAATTCTCCAGACCAGAATATTGGAGTGGGTAACTGTTCCCTTCTCCAGGGGATCTTCCCAACCCAGGGATCGAACCCAGCTCTCCCGCATTGCAGGTGGATTCTTTACCAGAGCCACCAGGGAAGCCCAAGAATACTGGAGTGGGTAGCCTATCCCTTCTCCAGCAGATCTTCCCGACCCAGGAATCGAACAGCGGTTTCCTGCATTGCAGATGGATTCGTTACCAGCTGAGCTACCAGGGAAGCAAGATCGTATTAACTATTAGCAATTATTATAATTATATATAAATATTTTTACTTTCTAAAACTGGATTAAAACAATATTATAACTTGTATTCTGCTTTCTTTTAAAACATATTATTTTGGTGGTACTTTTCCATTTCATTCAGTTTTTTTTCCTTATGTGAGTATTTTTTAAAGCCTCATTGATAATGCTATTGCTCCAGATAGAAACAGAATCCTCTACTTAGAAGAATGGAGGTTCTTATGGAGGACACAATTCATCAGTATCCAACTGAGACTGTACTCATTTAAGAGTAAAAAAATATATATATATATATATATCATTTAAAAAACTGAAAACAGTACAACATTCAGAGGTTATTAGTGTTCATTAAAATTTCAGTAATTTTAGTTTAGTCATTAATAGAAGGCATTCACTAAGCAGTTGCTGGTTAGCTGATTAAGTGATTGTTTAGATTAAAAAGTTGATTAAAACTGTATGGGGTCACCAAAGCTTCTCTGGGTTTAATACAGGGTATTCATTTACAAATTCACCGTTTGAAAGAGGGCTTAAATTCACCATTAGAGAAACTATTTGAGGACAAGAACTGTATCTATTCATTCGGTTTGTTGGTATGCTTAAACGCAGTACATAGTACTTAGGGCTCGATGAATGTTGAATCAAACTGCAGAAAGAATTAAATATTAGATAACTAGTTATCTAAGTTAGGTTCTACAACTAATTTAAAAAATAGGTAAGTGAATAAATACAAATTAATGCTACAGTTTGGTTAATTGTGGGTTCTAGCCTACTGTCCCACAATGCTTTATCATCTTCAGGTGTACTAAAGCTATACGAAACTGGAATAGAAAAGTAAATGCCCCACTTTTCAAATTATATAAACATATTGAGATCTTATAATCCCCAAGTCTCCAAATAATTATTGAACATGTCTAAGGTTTGCAATCATTGTCCTATGCTTTTTTTTTTGGCCATGCCCCACTGCGTGTGGGATCTTAGTTCCCCAACCAGGGATTGAACCCAGGCCCTTGGCAGTGAAAGCACAAAATCTTAACCATTGGACCACCAGGGAATTACCCTCTGCATTTTTCTATGTGGTTGTTTGGCTTTCACAGTTATGTTTTTTAGTGATTGCATAATAAGCCGTCATGTAGATTAGACTCTTAACTACCACATTCCTCTATTGTTGACATTTAAATAGCTTCCGGTTTTTCATTTTCAGAGAACTGGTGAATGTGTTTAGGCATGATTTTGTGGTAAACCATCAGATGTGGCATTTTAGGGTCAAAAAGGCTCTGAAGATTTTGTGGCTCTTGGTACATACTGCCAAAATGCTTTCCCCCCAAATTATATTAATTTACAGAGTCACCAGTTAAAAATAATTCTCCATCCACACACCTGAATTCATTGTTTTAAATATGATCTTGGCCTAATTTCCCTGCCACATAGAAAACTACCAATTTATTTACAGAATTCCTTCTTCTACGCATATTCATTTACCCTAGAATACATACTAATAGAATTTTGATATATTTTTAAGTGGCACTGTGACTCTTCCACAACCTCTTAACAGTTTTTTATTTTAGGGTTTCTACAGTTACAATAACTGCTTATTCATTAATTTTCAGCACTAGGATACCATTCTGAATTTAGGTCAACATTATTTTACGTTGAATGTATCATAAGTGTTGCGAAGTTTAAGTTTATAGAAAGGACAAGAATTTTGCAGACTTGTACTTATTTACTTAAAAATGTTTCTGAAACTGGGAAGAATGTGTCCTTCTGATGGCAAAAATCTCAGCTGAAAGAACTTGCTGCCTTGGCTAATTCCATTACGTAGTTTAACCTAGAAGTGCCTAAATATTACATAGATAAATAAAATTCCATAGAAGTCCAATAATTTCTTTTGTTCCAGAGGTTCACTATCTTCTTCCATTACTATGGTATTTGTTGAAACTACCGGCATGATTTTTTAATTTGCTAAAAGGAACAATCACCCCCAGACAATAACTGTTAGGAAACATATATTTTCCAAAGACTTCTATTAGAAGAGCCTAATAAGTAATTTTCAAAAAATAGCATAAACTGACTGCCACTTTTAAACATCATTTCCTTCTTTTTCCCAATTAAAACAATTTAACAACATCAGGTTTTATGCATACAGACTTTACAGTTCTTAGAACATTTTGTATTATTTTCATTTCATCTTTAACACAACTCTGTCAAGTATGTATGTAGATAGATATCATTCCCGTGGTCTGCATGTGGGAGAACTAATGTTTTTAGCCACCATTTCCCCAAAACAAACACGAACATGTCTAAGATTTGCAATCATTGTCCTATGCTTTTTTTGGGGGCCATGCCCCACTGCATGTGGAATCTTAGTTCCCCAACCAGGGATTGAACCCAGGCCCTTGGCAGTGAAGGCATGGAATCCTCGTATGGTTTAAGACTGAAATCCAGCTTTAACTCTTGGCCAGGAATTTTCCATTTTACTGAAATGAAATGAGATGATACTACACACCTGAACCCCTCTCCCCTGACTACATATGTACATTTTTCTTAAGTATTGAGGTTGTTAGGTTGTAGGAAAATATGATTATCCTGTTGATGGTGAAAGAGTAAAGCCACATCTCCATTTAGATGGGCTTCTCTGAATGAGTCATCTCACATACCCCAGGAAGAAATGGCTCTTTTACCAGGAAACTAGGACTGTGCAGGCCTTCTCTAGAAAAGTACCCAAGTCTTGTCCAGAACTGTCGGAGCAGCCACGCTGGGTGGTGGGCTTAAAAGATATGCTCCCAATACGAAGGGAGACAAGAAGGCATAGACAGAAAAATTATGCAAGATCCCTTTATTTCTGGATTCCCTTGGGTCAGTGCCAGGTCTGCAGCAAATCAGATTACCTTCTGTGCTTTGCACACTGCTTAGTCACTTCAGTCGTGTCCGACTCTGTGCGACCCCATAGACGGCAGCCCACCAGGCTCCCCCGTCCCTGGGATTCTCCAGTCAAGAACACTGGAGTGGGTTGCCATTTCCTTCTCCAATGCATGAAAGAGAAAAGTGAAAGGGAAGTCACTCAGTCGTGTCCAACTCCTAGCGACCCCATGGCCTGCAGCCTACCAGGCTCCTCCATCCATGGGATTCTCTAGGCAAGAGTACTGGAGTGGGCTGCCATAGAGAACACCTAATCACAAGAAAATTATGGGGTTTCTTCTGGGAGCATCTATCTTTGCTGAAGAATTTTGAGGATAAAATACTAAATAAATTCCATATAGACTTCACAATTTAGGGGGGAAATGCATCAAGATGATTTTTAAGGAAAAATATGAGAGTGTGACAATTTTAGAATGAGATGGATCACTTTGGGCTGCTTCTTCAGACCACTGGAGACTACGAACTCTCTGTTACCCTTGGTTCTATGCAACAGAAAATGTTTTAAGAAACACAGTATGACAGGCACTTTCCTTCATAATACCCTGGCATTTAAAATAAAGTCCTGTTTGAACATAAACCAGACTTGTTTCAGTTACAAGTAATCAATGGACTGACCGTGTGGGCTAAAGATCCTAAAAAGTTGGTATATTTTAGAGAAATTTAGTTACTGCCACCACTTACAGTGGGAAAATTGAAGGTTCTTGATTTTATTTTTAGTAAGGAAAAAGGCATTTTTTATGCAAGCTTTCTTCCTTTTATTTAATTTACCATGAACTGAGTTGGAGGAGGAATCTGTTAGATAGAACTTCTCTGTAAAACCATTTGCGCCTGCTGTTTTCTTTATGGGAACATATGTAACCACAGTTTTCACTTCTTTAATTGGTTATAGGAATATTTAAGCTTTCTATTGAATTTATTCATTAATCTAAGTTCTCAAAATTGGTATATTGGTCTTAATGGTATTCTATTCTTGTCTTTTTAGAACTTTATCTGTAATTATGCCTTTCTGGAGATTGCTAAAACTGGCTACTGATGAATTGTTCCTTCCTGTGTCCACTTTCCTTGGAACATGACTTTGCCACCTTTCCCATAAGATTGGACCTCCTTGAATCTGGGCTGGCCTTATGACTTGCTTTGACCAATAGAATAAGGTAGAAGTGACATTCTTGGACTTCAAAACCTAGATCTTAAGAGATCTTCTACATTTGCTGAGAAGGAATTTAGCTGCCATGTACAGAAGTCTAAAACTGTCTGCTAGAGAAAGAGATCAAACGAAGAACGTGCTGGAGAATAAGAGAATAACCATATAGAAAGAGTGGCTCCGATTGATGGTCAGCAACAAGACCCCACACAGGTGGGCAAGACCGTCTTGAAGCCTCTTGCTCTATTGGGAGAGTAAGATGAGAGACTGAAAAGAGAGACTCTATCCATCCTTGCCAACACCTAACTAAGCCATCCCAGCTGTAACCACAGACATGAAGCAAAGATGAACTTTCCTATGGATATCTGCTGGAATTCCTGATCCATGAAATCAAGAACAAGTAATATGGTTGTCATTGTATGCTACATATTTAAGGAAAATTTGTTACACAGTAATAGATAATGTGTATAGTCCCCTTTGTGTATCCTCATTCATGATAATATTTTTCTTTTTGAATTAGTTTTGCTAGAGTTTTATCTATTTTAATTTTTAAAAAGAATTAAGTTTTAACTTGGCTGATTTTAGACAGTAAAGAATCTGCCTCCAATGCAGGAGACCTGGGTTCAATCCCTGGGTCAGGAAGGTCCTCTGGAGAAAGCAATGGTGACCCACTCCAGTATTCTTGCCTGGAGAATCTCACGGACAGAGGCTACAGTCCATGGGGTCACAAAGAGTTGGACAAGACTGAGTGACTAACACTTTTGCTTTTTTTTATGCGTGTCTCAACGCTGCTCTTGCTTGGTGAACAGAATCTTTTATCAGTCCACCATGATTTTCTCCATTCTTAACAATGTACCAGCCTTCTATTGGTTAGTTTTTGCATGACATAGTATATGTGACTTAGCAGCAGCAGCAGCAGTATATGTGGTGGTGGTGGTGGCGGTGGCTTAGTCGCTAAGTTGTATCCAACTCTTGGAACCCCATGGACCCCCTGCCAGGCTCAGGAGTCCATGGGATTTCCCAGGCAAAAATACTGGAGTGGGTTGCCATTTCCTTCTTCAGGGGATCTTCCTAACCCAGGGAATGAACCCGTGTCTCCTGCATTGCAAGGGGATTCTCTACCAACTGAGTCACCAGGGAAGCCCGACATAGTATATATCATCTTTTTATTTTTCATTCTTAATATCCATGTGTTGCTTTGGGAATATGTCTTTTAAACAGAATACATATGGATTTCCAAAATCCCAACCATCTTCTGACTTGTTTACTCCATTTATACTTACTGTAATTATTGATATATTTATAAATTTTTGTCACCTTAATTTGTAATTTCAATTTATCTCACTTTTTCCTGTGTTTTCTACTTAAAAAATTATGTGAAGAAGACAAGAATTTTATGACATCCTCATATCACTTGTTTTTCCTTTACTTCAAACTTCCACATCTTGTTACTATCTAGACAGTTTCATTCTAGCTTAAATATATGTTTTCCTTCTCCTTTGATTGCAGTTTTTAAATAACAACAAATATTTCAAAGGTATTTGCTTACCATAAGATTTCTATTTCTATTTTTCTCTCTGTATCTGCTGCTATATAGAAGCAGGTGCAGTTTGCTCCAAGAGAGTAGGGATGATGCAAAAGCCAAACAATTTCTCTCTGATTTTATCCTCCATTGTGTCCTGCCCCATGCCGTATGCATTGTCCCATAAACACCAGTTCAGAACAGCCATATGGCCCCAGAAATTTTTATTTCCATGGTATTTGGGTGTTTACCAGCCAACTTTGCTTTTCTCTTGCTCTCTCTCTCTCTCTCTGTAGCTCCTTTAAGATTAATCTTGGGGAAAGGAGCTAGTAACTTTACTTTGCCAGCATCTTGGTAGGAAGCAGAATTGGAATTCATTATTTCGTTTAATTTTCCCAATACTCCTAAGAGATAGATTAGGAAATGGAGATTCAGAGAAGTGCAGAAAACTTGCCCAATGTGAAGTGGCAATTTTAAAACTCATCCATTTGACCCCGAAGCCTATGCTCTTTTCCATTCTCAAATCAACATTAAACGAGTTATGTTTCCAACTAGGAAAATGAAAATACCTTGGTTTGAGTTCTGACTCTGCTACTTAGTTAGCTGTAAGATGCTGGACAAGTCACTAATCTTCAAAATCCTTTCCATCACTAAAATTGCTAATTCCTCTGTTATACCCTCTGTGTGTATTTCAGTAGGCTAGAATACTGAAGTGGGTAGCCTGTCCTTTCTCCAGGGGATCTTCCAAACCCAGGGATCGAACCCAGGTCTCCCACATTGCAGACAGATTCTTTACCAGCTGAGCCACAAGGAAAGCCCAAGAATACTAGTGAAAGTGAAGTCGCTCAGTCGTGTCCGACTCTTAGCGACCCCATGGACTGCAGACCACCAGGCTCCTCCATCCATGGGATTTTCCAGGCAAGAGTCCTGGAGTGGGGTGCCATTGCCTTCTCCGAATACTAGAGTGGGTTGCTATTTCCTTCTCCAGGGGATCTTCCCAACCCAGGAATTGAACTGGGGTCTTCTGCATTGCAGGTGGATTCTTTACCAACTGAGCTATCAGGGAAGCCCTCAGTAATTTCCACTAAAGCTACATCATTGCTGTATGGTTTATGCCACCATCCTTTAGCTGAAATTGTTCTCACCAAGGCTTCCAGTCTCACCTTTGCTGCTAAATGGATTGAACATGCAATGCTGCATCCTTCCATATGTTATGTTTTGCTTTATGTGTCGTAATGTACTAAAATGTTTTAGTTTTAGTTAACTCCAAAATACGAGCCAAGGCTTTTGTGGAGGGAACTTTTTCACAAACAGCCATACATACAAATTTTATTTATATGTGATGTTGGACAATGTATTTAAAAAGTGAGAAAAGATTGGAGATACCACACACAAATTAGTTTAAGATGAATCACAGATCTAAGCATCAGAGCTATCAAGTTTCGAGAAGAAAACATAGGAGAAAACTTTATGACCTTGTGTTAGGCAAATAGAACTCAGAGAGGAAACAAAGCATTAAAGATAAAAGAAAAAAATTATAAATTAGACTTCATCAAACTTAAACCCTCTACTCACCAATGATGTTAAGAAAATGCAAACACAACCAACAGAGCCAGGTTTTCTACTGTAAGGGTGGGAGGTTACAGATAAGCAAGGGGAGGAGGCTAGAATGATCCATGTGGTGATGGATTAGAGCTGGAGACATCAGCATGAACTCATGATTAGCTTAATACATACAGATGTTTACATGTAGAAATACTTACAGATATGTATACACATATGTTACTCTAGACAGGTACATTCCTTCATTCTATCACCTGAGAAACTCCCTAGTAGCAAAGAGTATACCTACTGCCCAAATCTTGGTTTCTAGTACAATGCTCCAGTCAGAGGAAACAGTGTTCCTTAGAGAAATGGTTGATTCCAGCAGTGGGCAAGGAAAATATAAGATGAACGTGGACAATCTTATGGGCTTCCCAGTTGGCTCAGTGGTAAAGAATCCGCCTGCCAATGCAAGAGACACAGGTTCAATCCCTGGGTCGGGCAGATCCCCTGGAGAAGGAAATAGCAACCCGCTCTAGTATTGTTGCCTGGAAAATCCCATGGACAGAGGAGCCTGGCGGGCTACTATGCACAAGCGTCGCACAGAGTCAGACACGACTGAGTGACTGAGTACACACACATAGGGCATCTTGTAGAGTCAGAAAGTAAAGTAATACTAGAACAAATAAAAACAGACAACAAACAAAACCCCTCAACAATGGGGACATGTTCCAAGTGATGGAGGAACAAACTGAAAAGGCTACCAATGGCTGAAATGATAACGATGTGAGCAACAAAATAAAGTATTATTAGTATATAACCCAAAGTATAAAATAAATGACCACAAGTTCTAAGGTAAATGATTGCCTGAACAAATAATCCGGGAGAAGAGACAAATTCCCCATGCAGAATAGTTTCAAACAGTTTATGTTCATAGTTTGTACTCAAGAAGCATAACTTCCCCGTCCTCAAGTGTGGTCTGCTCGTACTTCCTTCCAAGCAGTATAGTATGGAAAGGGAGAAAGAGAGTAATTTTACATTGGAGAAACCCGACAAGCACTACCTCAACCAAATAATCAAGGTTAACATAACAGTAATAAGTCATTTTGCTATCATATACTTGATGTGATATGATGTGAAAGGTACTTCACCTCTATGGTATTTTTCCCAAAGCCATAATCCCAGTCTAATTATAGGAAAAACATCAGACAAATTCCTATTAAGGGTTATTCTACAAAATACCTGACCAGTACTCCTCAAGATTGTCAAGGTTACCAAAGATAAGAAAAAGTCTGAGAAGCTGTTATAGTCTAAGAAGTCTAATGCAACATGATGACCAAATGTAATATGGCATCTTGGAACAGAAAAAGACCAGTGGATAAAAACTAAGGAAATCTGAAAAAAAAATGGACTTTAGTTAATAATGTATCAGTATCATTTCACTAATTGTAATAAATATATCATACTAATATAACAGGGGGAAATGGATGTGAGGCATATGAGAACTCACCTTACTACTTACTATCTTTGTAATTTTTCTGTTAATCTAAAGGTATTCTAAAATTAAAGGTTTGTTATTTTAAAAGGTTAACCTTTTAAAAAAGGGAAAATTATTAAAAATACATATATCTGAAAAAAGACTTGGACTCAGAATAGATAAAACTTCTATAATTGAATACTAAAAAGACAATTAAATTTTAAAAGATAACCCTCAATTTTAAAAACATAGGCAGAAGACTTGAACAGGAATTTCAAAAAACAAGATACAAAAGTAGTCAATAAGCACATGAAAAAATGCTCATCATCATTAGTTATTGGGGAACTACAAAATGAGAATGAGATACCATTTTATACCCACTAGAAGGGTTAAAATTAAAGAGTGATAACTCAAAACGTTGGCGAGCATGTGGAACAATGGGAGCTCTTAAACATCATTAGTGAGAGTGTAAAGTGATACAACCACTTTCCAAGACTGCTTGGCAATTTTTCATAAAGTTAAGCATACCCAGAATGGCCAAGAAATAGCACATCTGTATTTCCCCAAGGGAAATAAAACATGCTCACAGACAGACTTGTACAAGAATGTTTATAGAAACTTTATTCATAATTAAAAGGTAGCCAAAGCAAACTTAGAAAAGAAAAATAAAGCCGGAGACATCACACGCCTAGACTTGAAATTATACTACAAAGTTACAGTAATCAAAATAGTATGGTACTGGCACAAAAACAGACACATAGATCAATGGAACAGAATAGAAAGCCCAGAAACAAATCCATGCTTATATGGCCAATTAATTTATAAGGGAGGCAAGAATGGGGAGTGTAGAACAATAACGGGGAAATGACAGTCTCAATAAACGGTGTTGGGAGTGGACAACTACTTGCAAAAAAATGAAATTGGGCCACTTTCTTACACCATATAAGAAAATAAACTCAGAATGGGACTCACATGGTGGTACAGTGGTTAAGATTCTATGCTTCCAACCCAGCGGGGTACAGGTTCGATTCCTGGTCAGGGAGCTAAGATTCCACACGCCACATGGTGTGGCCAAAACATAGAAATAAATAAATAAACTCAGAATGGATTAAAGATTTCAATGTAAAACCTGAAACCACAAAACCCCTAGAATAAAACATAGGTAGTAACCTTTTTGACTTTCTTCTTAGCAATGTTTTTTGAATATGTCTCCTCAGGCAAGGTTAATAAAAACAAAAATAAATAAAGGGGACCTCATCAAACTAAAAATCTGCAGTGAAAGGAACCAATAAAAGAAAAAGGCAACCTAATGAAGGGGAGAAGGTACTTGCAAAAGATAAACCAAAATGGGATTGATAGCCAAAATACATAAAGGAATCACAATTCAACATCAAAAAAAAATAATCTGATTAAACAAGAAGATATGAATAGATATTTTTCCAAAGAAGACATAGAGATGACCAATAGGCACATGAAAATGTATTTAGCAATCCCATCATCAGGGACATACAAATCAAAACCACAGAGAACTACCTCCTCACACCTGTTGGAATGGCTATTATCAAAAATATAAGATTTAAGCCAACTTTTTCACTCTCCTCTTTCACTTTCATCAAGAGGCTCTTTAGTTTTTCTTCGATTTCTGCCATAAGGGTGGTGTCATCTGCATATCTGAGCTTATTGATATTGCTCCCGGCAATCTCGATCCCAGATTGTGCTTCATCCAGCCCAGCGTTTCTCATGATGTACTCTACATATGTTAAATAAGCAGGGTGACAATATACAGCCTTGATGTACTCCTTTCCCTATTTGGAACTAGTCTGTTGTTTCACATCCAGTTCTAGCTGTTGCTTCCTGACCTGCATACATTTTCTCAAGAGGCAGGTCAGGTGGTCTGGTATGCCCATCTCTTGAAGAATTTTCCACAGTTTGTTGTGATCCACACAGTCAAAGGCTTTGACATAGTCAATAAAGCAGAAGTAGATGTTTTTCTGGAACTCTCTTGCTTTCTTGATGACCCAACGGATGTTGGCAATTTTATCTCTCGTTCCTCTGCCTTTTCTAAATCCAGCTTGAACATCTGGAAGTTCATGGTTCATGTACTGTTGAAGTCTGGGTTGGAGAATTTTGAGCATTACTTTGCTAGCATGTGAGAGGAGAAGACTCTTGAGAGTCCCTTGGACTGCAAGGAGATCCAACCAGTCCATTTTAAAGGAGATCCGTCCTGGGTGTTTACTGAAGGACTGATGTTGAAGCTGAAACTCCAATACTTTGGCCACCTGATGCGAACAGCTGACTCACTGGAAAAGACCCTGATGCTGGGAAAGATTGAGGGCAGGAAGAGAAGGGGATGACAGAGGATGAGATGGTTGGATAGCATCACCAACTCAATGGACATGAATTTGGGTAAACTCTGGGAGTTGGTGATGGACAGGGAGGACTGGCGTGCTGCGGTTGATGAGGTAGCAAAGAGTCGGATATGACTGAGCAACTGAACTGATACTGATACTGAGATGAGTGCAATTGTGCAGTAAGTAGTTTGAGCCTTCTTTGCCATTGCCTTTCTTTGGGCTTGGAATGAAAAGTAACCTTTTCCAGTTCTGTGACCACTGCTGAGTTTTCCAAATTTGCTGGCACATTGGGTGCACCACTTTCACAGCATCATCTTTTAGGATTTGAAACAGCTCAACTGGAATTCTATCATCTCCACTACCTTTATTCCTAGTGATGCTTCCTAAGGCCCACTTGACTTCACATTCCAGGATGTCTGGCTCTAGGTGAGTGATCACACCACGGTATTCAGCAATAAAAACAACAGGGCTGATTTATGCAAAGGTAGGGACAGATCTTGGAAACAATACACTGAGAGAAAGGCAAACAGGAAAGAATACCTACCACTCCTATTTTTAAGGTGACAGAAGTCAGAAGAGTGAGCACCTAAACGCTGGGTGATTTAGAATGGGGCTTGAGGAACTCAAATGTTATGAAAATGCTCTGATATCCTGCCTGAATGGTGGTTACACAGCTGTTAACATTTAGCAAAACTCATCAAATTATACACTAAAAAACCCTATGCTTCTCAATGTAATTACTTTATATCTATTTTTTTTTAAATAGACGAGAAAAAAAAGACAAGTAACAAGTAATAAAACCAATAAAGATTTAAGGAGCAATTTGCTGTGATAATAAACCTTTCTTTAAAACTTTAAGCGAAGAAAATATTTCATTAAGTTCAGCTGATTTATGTAATTAAACAAGGACATTAAAAAGCCCTGCAAATAAAAACCAACAAAAAGCCCTGCAAATCTGACTCCCTCTCCTCCATCGGTCCTTCCTCCGATACCCGCTAGCGCCAAGTAGCTCTAGAGAGGACGCAAGCGTAGCCCACGGTCAACCGCCGGCCACTCCCGCTCCTAGCCGGCCCAGCCCTCCCACCACTCCGCCCTTCGTCAGTATAGCATCCCGGACACGCCCAAAGAATCCGCTCACACCTACCCTTTGAATGGTCCGTTCAGCTTTCAATCAATTCAAATATGGCAAGCAGCGAGCCAATAGCGAGCCTCGTCGAAGGGAAGAGGCGGGCACTTTTACCGGAAGTGTTGGTTAAAATACCTCCAATCAGCGGCTCTGTGCGGGAAGTTTGAATTTTGTCGATTCTTGCTGTGGACGTTCCTTCTTCGGAGGTGGCGGTGGTGTTCCGGGCCCAGAGGGTTCCTTTTACTTTGGTTGAGGTTTAACGCTAGAAACTGCCTCAGGTAGGTGGTTGTTGGGGAGCTGGAGGAGGACGCTGGTTCGCTTCTTTCTGCTGCTAAGTCACTTCAGTCGTGTCCGACTCTGTGCGACCCCACAGACGGCAGCCCACCAGGCTCCCCCGTCCCTGGGATTCTCCAGGCAAGAACACTGGAGTGGGTTGCCATTTCCTTCTCCAACGCGTGAAAGTGAAGTCGCTCAGTCGTGTCCGACCCTTAGCGAACCCATCGCTTCTTTCTAGAAGGTATAAACGGGTCCGAGGACTGGCGGCAACGCTCTGGACTTCGCCTGGGGGAGGCTTCTTCTAGTACCGCATTACCTCTCCTTCCGGAAGCTGATGACGCAGTCCTCCGGAAGAGTAAATATTTGTTGCCAAGATCTGTGTAGCAGCAGCATTTCACCACCGGGGCGTAATTGGCATTTGGCCCCAACTTTATTCCAGCAGCTCCTTACAGATTATGTGACAACTAAAAACGCTTGGCTTGACAATCCCTCGGCAAGCAAGACTAAGTAAGGCATTCTACACCTTCAGGCCGGAAGAAACTCCAGTCAAGGCTAGAGAACTTAAATGTGTGTGAAGAGCTGGGCTGCGGGGCTGGGGATTTCAGCTCCACTACCTTTTAACAGTGCTTATATGGGCAGTTAATTTACCTCATCTGTATAAGGGTAGTTATACTACCTTTTAGGATTTAGATGATAATACAATATGCCTTCAGTGTTAGTCCTTTCTCGCTTTGCTGTGTACAGTACAGTACTATGCCATATTTTAAGTAACTAATACATAATTTTTATTTTTTCTTTAATAGCTGCTTAATATTGTTGCAGGAAAAGCCAATTTTGACTCCAGGTTGGAACTGTTTCTTTGACTTGCTTTTCTGTTGCTTTTGTTATTATAATCATACATAATGGCCTTCCTCAGAGAATCCTACCCCTCTGCTTGACTCTTAAACTAAAATGCCTTTGTTCAGAACCCTAGACATTAGTGTGCCATCTTCTTGGTCAGCTCTCCGTAATCAAGTCCTTGCCTCTACACTTCATCTCCCCGTCATTGGCCTGCTGTGCAGCCAGGAGAGCAAGTGTTCCATAGTGTTTGTGAGAAGTGGTAAATCAAATAGCAGAGGAGAGTTCTTGATAAAAAGCACAGTTCTTTATCACTTCTGCTGGACCCTTAAAGGAGAATGTTTTTAGCATTCAGTTCAGTCGCTCAGTCGTGTCGGATTCTTTGTGACCCCATGGACTGCATCTTGTGAGGCTTTCCTGTCCATCACCAACTCCCGGAGCTTGCTCAAACTCACGTCCATCGAGTTAGTGATACCGTCCAACCATCTCATCCTCTGTCATTCCCTTCTCCTCCTGCCTTCAATCTTTCCCAGCATCAGGGTGTTTTCTAATGAGTCATTCATGTCAGGTGAATTCTCTTATTTTATACTCTGTTGATTGCTTGAAATAGCATTTTAATTTGCCTCACTTCTTATGTAGATTTTTATGTGCAGTTTTCTAGGGTACTTTCTTAGTTATTCTTGTTGTTGAAGAGCATTGTGTGCCTATATATTTTTAAAATTCCTAGTGACAGACCTACCATCCTTCCCTCCCCCCATTTTCTTTTAAGTTGGCAAGACTCTTTGGAGAATCAGTCCTTTTTCTCCAGTTTGGCTTAGTTGTTCTCTCCACTAGTTGTTTAGGTGAGGCCCTTAGATTTTCCAGTTTCCTTTATTCTTTCCCTCATTTGGAGCCTGGTAGGCTACAGTTGATGGGGTCGCAGAGTCCGACATGACTGCGTGACTTCACTTTCACTTTCAGTTGGATCCACAGTTTCTTAGAACCCATGACATCATCTTTCTTGTTCTCTCTTGTTTTGCTTCAATACATTCTCAGGGGTCTTTCTAAGAAAAGAGTATACGCCAAATAAACTATATGACTTCTTACATGGCTAAAAGAATTTTATTCTGTCTCACCAAACCAAGCATATGGTTATCCTTCTACATCATTATGGTACTTCTGAAAACCCTTTTTTCTCAATCTCATATTTGACTGCCTATTTATCTTCTCTAACTATATAATAGGCATCTTCTGGTTTTTTTTTTTTTGGTCTTCTGGGTTGAGAAAAAGTGCCAGGCTGCCTGCATTCATCATCAGGGGAAGGTTAAGGCAACTATTCTGTATACTGTCCTTCACTTACTTTTCTCTATTTTCACCTTTACTTCATACATTTTGCAGTGTTCTCTATGGTAAGCCTAGAACCTCTTGTTTATATTCCAGACCTTGGCTTCCTGGACTTCACTTCATCTATTAAACAAGTTCCTATTCAGAACCCCAAAATAGGTTGTAGTATCTTCTCTTTTGATAACTTTCTTCCCACTCTTAAGTCACATGCTTATTCCATTTTGTATTTTAACATTTTCATTTCAGAAAGCTCTGAAGTGGTATAGAAAGTGAACTGGGATCTTAAATTTTTAAAATATAAAATGAAATTCCATATAAGTTGGCCTTTCTCTCTTTTTCCTGACAGGATGTCTTCATCACATTTTGCCAGTCGGCACAGAAAGGATTTAAGTACTGACATGATTAGAACTAAAATTGCTCATAGAAAATCACTGTCTCAGAAAGAAAACAGACATAAGGAATATCAACGAAATAGACACTTTGGTTTGAAAGATGGCAATATTCCAACCTTGGAAAGTAGAAGTCTTCTTGAATTAGATGAGACATCTCAAGAGCTTGTTCCAGAAAAGGCCAGTATCAAGCCAAGTAAGTAAAGGTTGATTGTAATTTCAAGTGCTTTGAAGAGTAATATCTTTGTGCTTTGAGAGTATTAAAAAAAAAGCACAAGTGCTTTGAGAGTATTATTACCTCAGAAAAGTGGTTCAATACCTGAGGTTTAAAAAAACCCTGACCAGAAGAGTGGAGTTTTGAAATACCATTCTAAATAACTGTGTTTTCCACAATTATGTACTGCCTATTTCAAGCAAAGACTGTGACCGTCCCTATCTAGGCTAACACCATTCACCTATGGAGTATTATAACATTTTTTACCTATATGGCCTTATAGGAATCCTAATTTCTTACTTCTAGAGCTTAGGTAAGATAAACATTAACAAGATAAGTTGATAAGGGTTATATAAAAATGTAACCGATTATGAGACTTTGCATGCTACAACTAAAAAAAAATGGATATGCTTGATTGAAGTATCCACAAAGTAAGGATACTTTGCCAGTGGGAACATTTTTTAGAAAATCAAAGAATTCATCCCAGTAGTTTGTCTAGAAGGATTTGGGGTGTTTAGGAGGAGAAGAACCAATTAAAAAAGAAAGGAATGATCTCAGCAAAAGATAAAGATAATAAAATTGAGTGTCTTAGAAGGCAAGGGATACTATAGAATAGAAGGAACAGAACTGGAAAGTGGCATGTATTTGCAGAATGAGTCTCTAGACTCCTATTTAGTTGTGTTTATATAGCAGGTACTAAGAGCTAGATTGCAGTGAAATCTAGCAAAGATGAATTTTGAAGAATTGGCAGAGAGAGATAAGTCTTAGAAGTCAATCTTCCTTGTGGCATATGGGATCTTAGATGTGGCATGTGGGATCTAGTTCCCTGACCAAGGTTCAAACCTGCATCCCCTGCATTGCAGGAGAGATTCTTAACCACTGGACTGCTAGGAAATCCCCTGGAATTTTCTTTCCTGAATATTTTCCACATGCAGTTGGATGAGTCTGTGGATGTGGAACCCAGGAATATGGAGAATCAACGGTAGAAAGGAAAGAAGTAGCATGCATTTTGTGTGCTGTTCCAGCCATATTCATTTGTGCGTTGCAGGTGGGAAGTAGATGTAGAGAGGCCTTTAATTGAAATTGGGATTTTGCCAGAGTGAGAGAGGGGCCAAAGAGTTGAAGTAGTGATTATGATGATAAATCATGGACTCTAAATTGGATATGGAAACACTTGGTGTGAGGGAGGTGAAAGACAGTGAAAGTAGGATCGTAGATCAGGAGCGTGTAGGTATGTCCTGGTGGAGCCAAAGAATTGTTGGAAAGATAAGATATGGTAATCAGAGTGGATTTCTTAAAATTGGGCTTATGAAGGACATACAGTATTCACTGGTAATAATGAGGTCTCAAGTGCCTAGTTATCTCATGAATGAATACAGATGTGACAGGAAATTGGTCCTCTGAGCCCTTGAAGTTTCTGGTAGGGCCTGGGTTGATCAGACCTCTCTCTCTTTGGCTGGTTAGTTGCATTTGACCACAAGCAGTGTGGTCTTGAATGTTATTTTATGTGTGCCATGACATGAGAAAGGTTGAAATACTAGTATGGATGTGATCATGGGAATGGGTACCTGAGATACAGTGCAAGAAAGAACACCTAAGAATTGAGAAGCTAGGGTACTGGATGAGTCATCAGGATTTGCGCAAGAATAGTGGTGGAGACAATGACAGTGAGCCACGAGCTAAAGCCTTCAAGGAAGGAGAAACAAACATGGAAACAGATTGAGATACTGGGTAGTTAGATCTGATGACACGAAACGTAAAGCTGGGATCTTTAAATGAAGAATAATCAGGAACCAACAGTGAGGTCATCTCTCCTCTTTAGGTGCAGTGATATTCTAGTGTGGGAGAAAAAACAGTCAACCTCTTGAGAGGACAACTAGGGAAGCAGTGACTTCAGGGGAGAGCCAGGTTTCAGTTTAATCAAGAGCTGAGGGGAACCTTCAGAGAAGTCAAAGATAAAGGGGTTTGTTGATGACTGACCACTTGATCATCTGTGCTTTTGCATATTCTGTACTCTGCCTGGGGTTTTCTTTTATTTAACAGTTTTATTGAGGTCCAATTTATATACTATAAATTTCCCTTATTTTAAGTATATACCTTTTTGTAGTAAATTTACTCAGTTATGCAGTTATGTCTGGATTATTTTTAATCCTTACCCAGGGGACAAACACTTACTTATTCCTCTGAGCCCTTTTTAGGTATGCTATCATAGGGAAGCATTTCCTGATCTCTCCAGATAGCTGTTGTACTGATTCTTTATTATGTGCGTTCTCCTTTTTATTTCACGCTAAACTGAAACTGTGTTCCCTTGAGCCCCTCAAGGGCAGACATTTTCTTACTTATTCTTCCTACCTAAAAATGTCTCACACATGGTAGCCACTTATATTTTTCATATAAAAATGTTTCAACAAACATTATTATATTAAATAAGCATCATATTGTAAAATGCTTCATAGTTTAAAGAAACACAAGAAGATTTATGTAGAAAACCTAAATTAAGCTAAAGAAACTGACAGGGAGCCCAAATATCAAAAGAAAGAAATAGGATTGGTTACCCCAAAATTCAGTGGCTTAAAACAATAAATGTTTATTAATTTACACAGTTTTTGTGGGTCAGGAATTTGAGTGCAGCTTGGCTAGATGGTTCTGGAGACTGCAGTCAGGATGTTATCCAGGATGCATCTGAGGGCTTGACTGAGACTGGAGATCTGCTTCTACCATACTGTTTGATTATTGTAAAGGTTCACTTCTAAAGTGACTCATTCAGGTGACCAGCAAGTTGATGCTGGCTTTTGGCAGGAGGCCTTAGTTCTTTGTCACATGGACATCTCAATGGGGCTTCCTGAGTCTCCTTATGGTTCCACGTGGCCACTGGCTTCCCCCCAGAGCAAGTGATCTAAGAGTGTATGCGTATGTGTTAAGTTGCTTCAGTTGTGTCTATTTGTGATCCTATGGACTGTAGCCCTTGAGACTCCTCTGTCCATGGGGATTCTCCAGGCAAGAATGCTGGAGTGGATTGCCTTGCCCTCCTTCAGGGGATCTTCCCAACCCAGGATCTAACCTGCATAGTCATGGAATTGTTCTCCATCATTTCCACAGTACTTTCTTGGTTACACAGGTCAGCCGTATTCAGATGGCAGGGGATGACACAAGGCATGACTAGCAGGAGGTGAGAATCACTGGACGTCAGCTTGGAGTCTGGCTATCACAGAAGTTAATTAATTTAAAAGTGAAGTAATACATCCCTAGTACATAGCAAGCAATTAGATATTTGAACAAGTGAAGTCAAAAGAAATAGGAATTTTAAAACAGAGGTGAAAATAAATTGAAGTGCTAAGAAATTAACAAGAAGTTACTAAAGCAACAGTTGAAGTTAGAAGTTAAGATATTTGCCTAACTTTCTATCTGAAATATTTTATATACTGTTTTTTCTTTTTTCCTACTTAGAGTCAACAAAAACTGTTGTCTTTGATCAACGAAAACAGATGCTCCAAAAATACAAAGAAGAAAAACAACTTCAAAAATTGAAAGAGCAGAGAGAGAGAACTAAACGAGGAGTATTTAAAGTGGGTCTTTATAGACCTGATATGCCTTGTTTTCTTTTCTCAAACCAGAATGCTGTGAAAGCTGAGCCAAAAAAGGTTAGTATCCTAACTTGATACAGAGGAATAGTTGCTTTTAACTGGTATTTTCTTTAAGAGATTAGATGACTAAAATAATCATTTCCCTGAGTCCCCTAGTTGATAGGGGTGGGAATGACATAATAGTAACTCTGAAGATGAAAACAGAGTCTCTTGATGTAACTGCTGATAGGTTGAGATTGGATAAAACCAGGGGAGAGGTTGGAAAAAACTTAGTAGAGTCAGGCTAAACAGTGAATGCTGTGCCAGAGTATTTGGCATCTGCCCTGTAGGATATACAGAGTTAAGGGAGGCTTATAAATGAGATTGTACCATTATCAAACTAATATTCAGGAAGATTACCTTGCCTTGAGGATTATAGTCTAGAAAGGCAAGCTTTTATAGATGGGAAGACCAGTTGTGAATCATATATTATGACTATTCTCTATACGTAGACAAGGTGAAATGAGATAAGTGGACTGGGCTGTTGGTTTAAAAAGAAGAAATAGGTTTAAGATGTCATTTTTCCTAAGATGTAATTGACACTGATTTCAGGTGTGCAACATAATGAGTCATTATTTGTAAATGTTATAAGATGACCACCGTAATTAGTCTAGTTAACATCTATCACCACACATAGTTACAAAAATTTTTTTCTCCTGATGAGAACATTTAAGGTCTCTCTTGACAATGTTCAAATGTACAGTATAGTATTATTAACTGTAGTCACCATGCTGAATATTATATTCCCAGGACTGACATTTTTAAAACTTGAAGTTTGTACTTTTTGACTATATTCACCTTTTTTGCCCACCCTGCACCTCTGGCAACTACCAGTCTATTCTTTTTTTTTAGTTTAGTTTAATTAATTAATTTATTTGGCTGCACCAGGTCTTTAGTTATGGCACATGCAGGGTTGTTGATCTTTGTTGTGGCATGTGGGATCTTTAGTTGTGGCATTCCAACTCTTACCTGTGTCATGCCTGATCTAGTTCCCTGGCCAGGGATCACACCTGGGCCCCCTGCATTGGGAACACAGAGTCTTAGCCACTGAACCCTCAGGGAAGTCCCCCACCAGTCTGTTCTTTATCTAGGAGGTTGGGTTTTTGATGATTTGTTTAAACTTCCAAATATAAGTAAGGTCATATGGTATTTGTCTTTCTCTGGCTTGTTTAAACTTCCAAATATAAGTAAGATCAAATGATATTTGTCTTTGTCTGACTTATTTCACTTAGCATAATGTCCTCAATGTCCATTCATGTTGTCACAAAAGGCAACATTTCCTTCTTTTTTCATGGCTGAATAATATTAAAAGCACACACAAATAGACTATTAGTTTCTTTATTCACTCATCCATTGATGGACACTTGGCTATTATAAATAATGCTGCAGTGTAAATGGGGGTACATATATCTTTTTGAGTCAGTGTTTTCATTTCCTTTGGATAAGTACCCAGAATTGGAAATGCTGGATCATATGGTAGTTCTAGTTTTAATTTTTTGAGGGTCTTCCATACTATTTTCCATAGAGACTGCACCAATTTACATTACCAACAACAGTGTAGTAGGGCTCCCTTTTCTCCATATCCTCACCAACACTTACTATTTCTTGTCTTTTTGATAATGGCCTTTCTAACAGGTGTCATGTAAGACATCTTAAGAGATAAATTTGACAGGACTGGTGACCTCAAGTAAGTAGTGAGGGGTAAAGGAAGTTGAAGAGTTAAAGATGATTGTTCTGAAGATAACAGTTTGAGCAATATTATAAGTTTTATAAAAGGCTCTAGGTTTGTCCATCTCAGTTCAACTAACTCAAATTCATGTTTATTTTATGATTGAGTAATATTTCATTGTGGATAGGTACCATAACTTCTTAATCCATTCATCTGTTGATGGACATCAAGGTTGCTTTCATGTCCTGGCTGTTGTAATTAAGTGCTCCATGAATACTGGGGTACATGTGTCTTTCTGAATTATAGTTTTCTCAGGGTATATGCCCAATAGGGGGATTGCTTGAAAAATGATACAGATGAACCTGTTTTCAGGGCAGGAATAGAGATGCAGATGTAGAGAACAGACTTGTGGACACAGCAGGGGAAGAAAAGAGGGGATGAATTGAGAGAGGAGCATTGAAATATATACATTACCATGTATAAAATAGATAGCTAGTAGGAAGTTGCTGTGTAACAGGGAGCTCAGCCTGGTGCTCTGTGATAAACTAGAGGGTGGATGGGAGAGTGGGTGGGAGGGAGGCTCAAGGGGAAGGGGATATACATATACATATAGCTGATTCATGTTGTATGGCAGAAACCAACACAACAATGTAAAGCAGTTACCTTCCGATTAAAAATAAATTTTAAAGAAAGAATCTATGGGAAAAAAATAATATTAAAAACTTTGCTGCTGCTAAAAGAGGTGAGGAAGGTAAGAAAAGGAACAAGCTTAAGTGGGTGAATATTAATAACCTTTTAAAAAAATCCTATTTGGAAATCAGGCTATAGATTCATTCTAAGATGTGGATTTAGGATGTGATATTAGGAGTTTAAGTTGTAGGACTAAATGAAACCACTCCAGTAAGAATATATACAATTATCTGAGTGAGGTCTAGAGAACAGCTTCAGGTGGGCAGTGATAGGCAAGGACTGATTAAATGGCAAGAGAATAAATACTAAAGGGAGGGGTGATGTAAAGAGAATGATTAGTAAGTCAAGGATGAAGTTTGACATATACCCCAGTGTTCACTGCAGCACTATTTGCAATAGCCAGGAAGCAAGTTAGATGTCCATTGACAGATGAATGGATAAAGAAAATGTGGTACATGTATATACAATGAAATATTACTCAGCCATAAAAAGGGGTGAATTTGAGTCAGTGGTAGTGAGGTAACAATAGCCTGTTAATACAAAATGAAGTAAGTCAGAAAGAGAAAACAAATATATTAATGCATTTATATGGAATCTAGAAAAATGGTACTGATGAATCTATTTGCTGGGAAGGATGGGAGACATAGATGTAGAGAAGAGACTTATGGACACAGTGGGGGAAGGAGAGGGTGAGATGAATTGAGAAAGCAGCATTGACATATATACACTATCACATGTGAAACAGATAGCTGGTGGGAAGTTGCTGTGTAACCCAGGGAGCCCAGCCAGGTGCTCTGTGACGACCTAGAGGGAGTGGCATGGGGGTAGAGAAGGGAGGCTCATGAACAAGAGGAGATATATATATATATATATACATATATATATGTATATATATATGTATGTATATATATATAATTATGATTGTTGTATGGCAGGAACCAACAACATTTTAAAGCAATTTCCTCCAATTAAAAAGTAAATTTAAAAATTAAAAAAAAAAGATGAAATTTGAACAGATCAGTTGGACTGTAGATTATGTAGTCACTGGTGGTTTGTAATTTAAAGATACATATAAATGATCTCATTGACTATATACTCATTCCTGATTTAAGTAAGAATTGAATAATATAAAGCCCTAAGATACTGCTTCTTTTTCTAAGCCTCATGAATCTCAATAATTCATTTGACAGATCTTTGATTATTTACTCTGTATGATCTTAGGATAATGTAGAAGAGACCAAAATTAATGGAATGTAGTTCAAGTGGAAAGGTATAGATAAATATGTTCTATTAGTAGAGGAAGGAGAGACTGTTTGCATTGGAGGAACATCAGAGAAGACATCTTGGAAGGGATTAGATTTAAGCTTTCTTTTTAAGAATATGTAGGATGCCATTCATTGGTCTACACTGTAAACAACTTTTAAAATATGATAAGAAATATGTGTAAGAGGAATAAGAGACCCATCATTGTGTTAAATAGTAAGATTCAGTGAGGAGTCAATAATTGTTCTTCATTTTGTTCAGGCAATAGCCATTGCTGAATTTTAATCCCTTTAAATACTGTCAAGAAAAGCCTAATTTCTTTAGCACTAGGTTTTCATTGAGATTTGGAGAAGAAAAATGACTTCTCATCTAGAGAAGTCTGATTATGCTTCTTAAGAAATTTTATAGAGTTGATAAATATCTTCTTATAATTTTTTAATCAGTCTTTCTCCTCAATTTTTCCCACATTTTTTGATCAGGTCTCCATTTTCTTACTGACAATGAACAGCTGTGTAATCATGAGATTTGAAGGCAAATTGTCAAAGCTAGGGAAGTAAGCTGTACAGTATCTTTTCATAAACAGAAAAAAAAAGATTCTAATACTCAAGTTTGTTCATCTCTGTGCTCAGTCGCTCAGCTGTGTGCGACTCTTTGTGACCCCATGGATTGTCGTCCTCCAGGCTCCTCTGTCCATGGAATTTTCCAGACAAGAACACTGGAGCAGGCTGCCAATTCCTACTCCAGGGAATCTTCCCAGTTTGTTCATCTACCCCATTCCAAATATGTCCAGCTAATCATACTAATGAGGATCCTAATAACTTTGAAATTATGCTTTGAAATTTCTTCTTTCTTCATTGAAAAATATGAGTAAGTTTTGAAGCTATTAAATTAAACATATTTTAAATCAAACCAGAACCAGAAAAGAAACAGTAATTTAGGGAGTTCCCTGGCAGTCCAATGGTTAGAACCTGGTGCTTTCACTGCTGGGGATGGGATACAATCCCTTTTCAGGGAGCTAAGTTCCCGCAAGCTGTGCAGCATGGCCAAAAAACCCACAAAAGTTAAAAAAAGAAAAAGAAAACAGGAAGTTAGCAAGTATCTTTTAGCCGTCAATGATTAATATAAAAATATAAATTTAAAATATAAATATTTTTTATTTATAACTTTAAAATGAGAACTTTGGACTTCCCTGGCAGTCCAGGGATTAAGACTTCGAGCTTTCAATTCAGGAGGTGAGGGTTTGATCCCTGGTCAGGGAACTGAGATCCCACATGCCATGCTGTGCAGCTGCTCAAAAATAAATAAATAAAATGGGAGCTTTATTTCATGAGACATGGAAATAAATTTTGCAGTTTATTTAATATATTTTTTAAACTTTTATCTTCTTTTGACTGTTTTAAGGCTGTTCCATCTTTTGTACGGATTACAAGGTCAAAGGCCAGAGACCAAATGGAGCTGACTAAGGTATAGTTGGTAGTTTAGTAGGTCACTGTTACTAAAATGACAAATTGTACTTTTTTTTGAGTAAGTAAATTTATTTTTAATTTAATATCAGCTTTAAGCAATAGTGATTATTTTACCAGAGTTAATAGTACCAAAATAAATGCTACTATATGGTGACAGAGTGGATTTGGCTACATGCCAAGGAAACAGTCACTTAAAATATTTTGCACAGACGTCCTTTATGAGATCTATACTAAACTCTGTGACACATTCTTTTTTGTTTATTTACTGGGCTTTTATTATGTATCCCATGTCACCATGAAGCACAGATAGAAATATAAAGCACATAGGGTGAGTTTTATAAATTTATGGGTCTTCAAAACACTGTTATGGATAAAGTTACTAGGAGGATTACTAAAGTCAAGTCAAGTGGGCAGGGAGAAAAATAGTGTGCTTCTTTGTCAGGTGAGGAAGCTGTTTCAGGTGATTACTGAATCTGAGTGACTGTCACGTTCCTCTAGGCTCTGGGATATAATAGTGAATAAAACAAACAAAATTTCCTGTTTTCAAGGACTTTACATAAAAGATAGTGTTTAAAAAAAAAAAAGAACCAAGTAGTGTGTCAGATGGTCAAAAGTATTATGGGGGAGATGAAAGAAAAGAAAGAATGGAGATGGAGAGTTTTGAAGTAGGTGTAGGGTAGAGTTTTGATCATGCCTCACTGAGATGGTGGCAGTTTAAATGCAATCTTTCAAGAAGTAGAAGAGTGAGTTGTGGGGAAGAGCTTTCTTCTAGGGGAGGAATTTTCTAGATAAAAAGATACCTGTTGTGTTTAAGGAGTCTCAGAAGATTATAGTCAGTTATTTTTTTAATAGTTTTTCTAAATTCTGGGATTCTGGAAAAGTTTGTTAGGAAATTTATGTAATAGAAAACGTGTTTCTTCATCTCATTTAGAGTAGTGGATTTTTTGCTGGTTCGTTTACAGTATCAGATTTCAAATGAGGTGTCAGATTACACCTTAAAAATGTGGTGGTTTGGTTCATTATGCAATTAAATCACCTAATGAATACCTTATCTTTTAAATAGAGTGATAATGGGATTGATGTTCGAGCAATCCGACCTGGTCAAAGACAGACTTCTGAAAAGAAAGTGTTGGACAAAGAGAAAAAAGGTAGAAGTGTTAGCAATTTTTGTAAGTTCTGATATTGCCACAATAATTTAAAACTACCAAAAGCATTCGGTTTTATTTTTTTTCCCGCAGCTGTACAACCTGTAATGCTGCCAGTGAGAATGACTCGATCATCTACTCAAGCAGCAAAGCAGATTGTCAAAGAAATCCCGTCTACAGCAGCAAGAAAGCCAGAGACAAGGGCTATTAATGGTAAGAACAATTTCTTGATCAGTGACTGAACTAGGATTATGTTTTGATCCTTAAGGGTTTTTGTGTTCAGTTTTTTTTTTTTTTTTTTGTGTGTGTGTGTGTTCAGTTTTTAAGATCATGATATACTTCTTTGAGTAGGACAGGAGGAAATGGGAGATTCTAACTCCTGAAGGCAGGTTTTGTGCCCTGATATCCTGTTAGAACACAGTGGGTGCTCAAATGTTGAAATGCTGAATTGGTGTAAGCAGTGATTCAAAGTGAAAAATTAATGGCCCCAATAAATTACAGTCCATCCATTTGGTGGACTGCAGTGTAATCATTTAAGAACAAGGTGTGAAAAAACACTTAATGACATGGTTAATGATATTAAATGGGCAAAGAGAAACAGGTAAAACCCTGAACAGTATCATTGAAATTCTATAATGAAATATGTATGTGAATGTGAACTTTGGAGGAACATATTCTGAAGTGTCAACAGTGGTTACCACTGAGTAATGTAAACTTCAGTAAAATTTTTGTTTTTGTGCTTTTTACAATTTTTTCTAATTTTCTATAATAAATATGTATTTTATATTTAGAGGCAAAAGGTAAAATACCTTAACACCTTTTGTTTTGTTTTCTTTTGAAAACAGATGGCCTATACTTGAAACAGGAAATTTCATGTTTTTATCCTATTTGCTAATATGATTTTTAAGCATAATGTCCTTTAAGCTGTACATTTCTATTAAGCCTTTTTTCCTTTCCCAAATTACCTAGTACTTCTTTTTTTGTACTTTTAAACGTGTACTTTTAATGCAGCATTTTTTATCTAGTCAAAATGGGTGTCTTATTTCACTTTTATTTTAGATAATGAAGCAGACAGAAAGGCACCAAATCAAGGAAAACCTGCCAAAAAGATAGGAACAAAACCTGACAAGGTAGAGTATAAACATCTGTTTACCTCTAGATACTTTGAAAATCTCATTGCTCCTTTCATAAAATGGAAATTAAGCATATAGAACTGCTTCAAGAAGTTGACTTGCCATGTGTCTTAAAACCTCTTGAACCATAAAGAAGCATCAGGAGGCTTTACTCGTTGTTTTTCAGGTGTCTTATCCTCAGAGTTTTGCAGTTAGAGAAAGCATAATTTGGTTAACAGGAAATAGAGAAAAGTTATAGAAACACAGCTGACAGAAACCTTCACGTGGGAACTAGCTAAGTGAGGATGGAGTAGGTGAAATGTATTGACTTTGGATTCAGTTAGGCCTGAGTCTGAATATTGTCCTATTAGCTATATAACCTTGGGCAAGTTATGAATTTGTTTTTCCATTTCCAACACATAATATCTACATAAGAGTAGTTTTAAGAACTAAATACTCTAATGTTTCTGACAGTGTCTAGCATAGTACCTTGTAGGGTCTTCAGAAAAGAGTCACCATTTTGAGGCCCCAATGCCTTGGTTTGTAATCAATGCTATAGTTCCTTAACCTTAAAAAAGAAAGTTATACCGAAGTATAAGAAATGTGGCTATGTTGTACAGCAGAAACTAATACAACATTGTAAAGTAATTATACTCCAGTTAAAAATTTAAAAATTAAAAAAAAAAATCTGGCTAGATTCTTAACTGAAAATTAAAAATCAGAAATGTAAAATCCTCTAAAAATTTTGTTTGTACGGTGAAATGTGTAAAGGTTGTCAAAAGTTACAAACTCCAGTTACAAAGTAAGTACAATCTGGGGATGTAATAAACAACATGGTGACTATGGTTAATAATACTGTGTTGTATATTTGAAAGTTGCTAAGAGGATAGGTCATAAAATTCTCATCATAAGAAAAGAAATTGTAACTATGTGTGGTGACAGATGTTCATAGACTTATTGTCTAGATCACTTTGCAATACATACAGATATCAAATCATTATGTTGCATGCCTAAAACTAGTATCAGATTTTTTTTACAATTGACAAAGAAAATAAGCTTAACTTTATATTTGGTTAATCTCACTGTGTCATGTTGAAAAATATTTTTCTCAGGATAAGTTTATTTATAATCAAGGTTATTGTGAAAGAGGATTTGTTACTTGACAATAATAGTTGTCCAATAAACACTGGATTTCTGATTCTCAAATCATTGTAATTATCAACATAATTTAAATAAAAAGATGGGTATTGGTTAGTTGGGTAATTTTTCCACCTTAATTTTCATGTATTTTAATTTGCCATAATACCTAAAACCTATTATTTAGTCTTTTTAATGAGGATTGGTTCTGTCTCTCTGGATCATAACAATGGTTTAGTTATCTGGTCTACTGATTTCATATTTACATTTAACTGTATTTATTCTTCTTTCTTAAATTATATACACAGGACACATATCTCAACTCTAATATTTTCAGACCTGTAAAAATTGGCTTGAATATATCCCCAGGAGAGAAATTCTCACTCTATTCTGTTTCCTTCCATCCAGGTCATTTCTTTTAAAGTTAATAATGAAGAAAACACTTTGGATTCACAAACCAGTGCAACAAATGGAATGAATCCAGATGGAATCTTATCAAAAATGGAAATTTTATCTAAGACAAAAAGTGCAAAAATGAAAGGGAAGAATTCCTTTGCACCTAAAGATTTTATATTTCAGCCACTAGATGGTCTGAAGACCTATCAAGTAACACCTATGACTCCCAGAAGTGCCAATGCTTTCTTGACACCCAGTTATACTTGGACTCCGTTAAACACAGAAGTGTAAGAATTTAAAGTTAATAATGAATTCTTTGCTAAGATGGTTAACAAGCACCTTTCTTAGATTTGTCCTGTGCTTTTTAAAGGTTAATGTTTAGTTAGTAAATTATGTTAATTATAAATCATGAAAATTTGGTCTTTTAAAAAAATTCTTCAGAAGGGTACAGTAATGTACTAGACAGTTTTACTATTTCCTATACATTGTTTTTATCAGTATTTTCATGGTACTCTTTGTGGGGTTTTTTTGCTTCTAATAAGTGATCTTTTTATAAAGACTTAGAAATAAATTTTTAGAAGAAAGAAACTGTAATACTGTAGCTCAGAAATGGTTTGGGGTTTTTTGTCTTTTTGCTGAGTATTACTTTAGAAAAACTACTTCTAAAGACAAAAATAATTAACTTGCAAAGTGAGGGAAAATCAGTTGGAATCTTTACTAGTAACAGGATGGTTGTTTTCAAAGACTAGCTGGCAGCAAATTTACTAGAAACTGCTCAGCAGCATGCAAGACTATGGAGTGCTTATGTTCCATGAAGAGACCTTTGTAATCTTTGGATCTCATAATTAGTAAAGACAGACATTCCCAATATAGGTGTTTAAATGTGTCCAGAAAAGACACATTTAAAAAAATTAGAAACATATTTCTATTTAATCCCAGATTTTTAAAAAGCAGCATTTTGAAATCCTTCATATGAGGCTCATGTTTTAAGAAGTATATTTTCACTATTATTTTTAGTGATAAGACTGAAGCAACAAAAGAAATCTTGGCACAAAAATGTAAAACTTTCTCTGCCAAAACAGTACCTCGAGATTCAAGTAAATCACAGTGTCCTTTGGGTTGTCTAACAGTTTGGAATAAAGGTATTGAATTTTAATTAATTTTTTACTTGCTTTTCTGAATTGTGATTTATCAGGTTTATTAGGCCCTTTTCAACATATAGCCCAGGAATGTGATCTCAGGGTCAGGAAAGATGGGAAGACATGGGGAAAGATATCTGGAGAGAGAGAGAGAGTTAGAATGAGGAGTACAGACTGAGAAATAAATGTAAGTTTGAAGAGATAAATATTGGGAGGCACTTTAGAGATATGTGGTTAATGGAATCTTTAAGTCAGAGATAAAATTTGAAAATTCACATTGAAAAAATTGGAAGATTTAACAGATTTGTCTTGTGGGGGACATCATTTTGTGAGTGGCTGCTTTGGAATTTATATGTAATATTTTCTTTAATCTATAGAACATGTCTCAAATAAAAATGAAACTACTAATGAAAATTCAAATGGCCTTTCAGTAAAAGAAGTCCCATCACTTGAAGTAAATGAAGATCAGTTATCTCAGCCACAACATGATGTGCCGTATTTCAGGTTTGTCCATTTGTTCCTCATATAAGAATTTTGTATTCATGTGTAGACAATTAAAACCAAGATTAAACTATTTTTAGCCTGAATGTAACAGATGAATTGGGGGAAACTGAATTCCAGTGATTTTCATGTATCTTTTAAATTTTAATAATTTAAAAAACAACAACAACAACAACAAAATAATAATAATTTTTTTTCACTAACTAGTTCCCAATTCAAAAGGTAGTAAAAGATACAAGTGAGAAGTCTTTTTCCCAAATCTGTCTCACAGGGGATTGTTCAAACCTTCCACAGAGGCAAGTGTTATTCATTTCTTGTGAATACTTACTTCCAGAGTTAGATAATGCATATGTAGAATAACAAACATATTTTTTCTTTTTTTTAATACAAACAAGAGCATGTTGTTTTGTTTCATGTAATGTTAACTGTGACAGACATTCCATTTTAGTACTTAAGGAGCTTTCTCATGTTATTTTGAGTGTGTGTTTTCTAAAGGCCGCATAGTATCCAATAATATGGATATACCATAATTTACTGAATAAGTCCCTGTTGCTGATTATTTACATTGGGTTCAATCTAGTACTTTTATAATCAAGGCTGCAAAGAACAACCTTGTATATATTTCAGTTCTCTCATGTGCAAATATATGAGGACCTCAGTTTGCATTCTCTCTAGCATAGTATGGGAGTTCCTATTTTCTGATACCTCCCCACCCCTCAAAGAATCAAATTAAAGTTTATTTAAAAAAAAAAAAAAAAGGATAGGAGGCTCAGTGGCCCATCAACTCATGAGATAGGATTATATTTCTCTAACTCTGAATTGAAAATTAAGTTCCTGTTTGGGGAACTTCAACATGTCACCTAAATGCCTTGGAAACATATCAGAGGCGTGCATTTTGAGAAAGGCCTTTATATTCCACATCATACAGAAAATCATTATATTCTACAATTTTTGAATGACTATAGCAAGAAAATTCCCATACCATTTCTAGTATAATATTAACAATTTTTGAACTTTACCAATCAAATAAATAAAAATATTATCTTACACTAGTTTTATTTATTTTTCCTTTTTTTGGCATGAGATCTTAGTTCCCTGACCAGGGATCAAACCATCAGTCTTAAGTGCTGAGACGCCAGGCAATTCCCTTTACTCTTGTTTTAATATTCATTCTTTCTCTCATGAATGAGTATCTTTTTATATGTTTGGGAACAACTTCAGTTGTTTTTAGAGTATAATGTTTTGGTATTGTAAGGTCTTTTAGAGGCTAACTAGTCTACTGTGTTGTTCAGCTGAGACATTGAGAGGATAAGCAATTTACCCAACTAAATAATGTCAGATCTAAGTCAGGTCTCCTTTCTCATTAATTAAGCTGTTCTCTGTTGCCATTGATTTAAACAGCTAAATTTGTCTTCTAAGAAAAACTATCCTCAGTTTTCCTGCTCAGATGTTTTTGTAAAGAAACATACTAAATTTACCTTAAGCCAGGGTTTCTTAACCTTGGTTCTATTGACATTTTAGGCTGCATAATGCCTGTTGTGGGGTCTTCCGCATTATAGGTTGTTTTGTAGCATCCCTGGCCAGCAGCACTCCTCTAGTTCATGATAATCAAAAATGATTCTAGAGAGTGCCAAATGCTGCCTGGTAGGAAAAATTGACCCCACTTGAGAACGCCACTGTCTTTGGATAAGCAAAGCCAAGTCGAATCTGTAAGGCCTTATCACTGTAATTTGAGACTTACAGTTTTTAGCTTCATCTTACTCTTGGCGATTGGCTTGGTCATAGTTCCATGGAAAATAACTAAGAGCAGAACTAAGGAATGTCTGATTCTTTCTGCTCAGCATTTGAAAAATAAGAACAGAAATAACTGGAAATATTAGCTTGAAAAACGGGCTCTTAGCATTAACCATCCACTTAAGTTTTAGGTGTAGAAGGATGGACATAGAATATCAGTGTGTATTCATGGATTTTAATATATCGCAGTTCATAAAACAACTAAGCATCAGCTCTGGGAAATCAATGTTGTGTAAGTGTCACAGTGCTAATGTATGTCACCATTGTAGAAATATTCTCCGGTCAGAAACTGAGAAGTTAACTTCACACTGCCTTGAGTGGGACAGGAAACTTGACTTGGACATTCCAGATGATGGTGAGGGAACACTTATATTTTTTTAATGTCTTAGCTTTGTTTATTTTAATATGGTTGCATTTACCTGAAACATAAAAATCTAGTGTTGTCCAACGTTATAGTTTCATTGTTATTCAAAATAGCAAGAATTTTTCATATGACACGTATGTTCACTAATATCTCTGTGCTAAAATGGTACCCAACTTAAAAGATGTAAGTAGTTAGAATATTGACTCATTCCTGAGAGTTAGACATTTGCCAATTTTATTATTAAGTTTTTTTTACTATGATTCCATGAATGACAACTATGTCTGATATTGCTTAATTATACAAAAATATTTTCTGAATGAAGATAAATCAATATGGATCAAATTTTCTGAAAAATTCTATAATCTTGCCTATTCAGGAAAGCTGTTTAGAAAAAAAAGTCATTTGTGTGCTGCCAGTTCAAAGTCCTTAGATGTACAGTAAGTTAAGGTTGAATTCTTATAAAATACAAGGAGAGGTAGAACGCTTTGCTGTGTAGCTGTTGAGTTTGAGAACGTATATTGCTAATTTTTAGCAGAAATTGAAACAAATAGTAAATGCTCTATATTTGTATGACAAAGTTTTGTAGTAGATATTTTTTGTTTTGCTATAAAGTAAGAATTTGATTCTATAACTCAAGGATATTTGGAATGAGGTCACCTTATCAGCTGGTTGGATTGCAATAAAGATCTTGTTTTGTCCTTTAACTTTTAAAAACCTTGTATTTCCTCTAGCTAAAGATCTTATTCGCACAGCAGTTGGTCAAACAAGACTCCTTATGAAAGAAAGGTTTAAACAGTTTGAAGGACTGGTGGACAATTGTGAATATAAACGAGGTGAAAAGGAGACTACCTGTACAGATCTGGATGGATTTTGGGATATGGTTAATTTTCAGGTATGTGGTCAAATATTTTGAATATATTAACTTTTAGTCTTTTTTTTTTCTTAATGAGTTAACAGTAATATGTGCTCAGCTGCTAAGTCGTGTCTGACTCTTTGCAACCCCATGGACTGTAGCCTGCCAGGCTACTCTGTCCATGGCATTTCCCAGGCAAGAATACTGGAGTGGGTTGCGATTTCCTCCTCTGGAGGATCTTCTTGACCCAAGAATCAAACCCAAGTCTCCTATAGCTCCTGCATTGCAGGCCGATTTTTTATCACTGAGCCACTGGAGAAGCCCCTAACAGTAATATAAAAGGGTAAGTAGTAGCTTCTGGGACTAACCTGGTGGCTCAGTGGTTAAGTATCCACCTGCCAGTGCAGGAGACACAGATTCAATCCCTGATCTGGGAAGATCCCACATGCCTCGAAGCAACTAAGCCCATGTGCCACAACTATTGAGCCTGTGCTCTAGAGCCTGGGAGCCCCAACTACTGAGCCCACGTGCCCAAACTTCTGAAGCCCTTCTCCTTAGAGCCCATGAACCTCAACAAGAGAAGCCACTGCAATGAGAAGCCTGCACACCACAACTAGAGAGTAGCCTCCGCTTGCCACAACTAGAGAAAAGCCTGTGTGGCATTGAGGATCCAGCACAGCCAAAAATAAATAAAGTTAAGAATAAAGAAAAGTAGCTTCTTATGTACCTGTAATATTATTGGGTTGGTGCAAACATAATTGTGGTTTTTCTGTTGTTGAAATTTGCTGTTTGATATCAAAATACACTCTTAATAAATATTGTTAAGTTATACATCATTTTTAATGCACATTTCTCACTATGTTTTTTGCTGACTTATAACTTGCTGTTTTTCTATATTTATTTTGGACTATGGAGGTGATGTTTGACAAAAAGCGAATTTGAGCGATTTCTTTTTTATTCAAATTCAAAATGGGTCGTAAAATAGTGGAGACAACTCGCAACATCAACAATGCATTTGGCCCCAGGAGCTGCTAACGAGTGTACAGTGCAGTGGTGGTTCAAGAAGTTTTGCAAAGGAGACAGAGCCTTGAAGACGAGGAGCACAGTGGCCAGCCACTGGAAGTTGACAAGAACCAAATGAGAGCAATCATCAAAGCTGATTCTCTTATAACTACAGGAGAAGTTGCTAAAGAACTCAATGATGACCGTTCTATGGTTTTTTGGCATTGGAAGCACATTGGAAAGGTGAAAAAGCTCAATAAGTGGGTGCCTCAGTAGCTGACCACAAATAAAAAATATCATCGTTTTGAAGTGTTGTCTTCTCTTATAATTCTATGCAATGATGAACCATTTCTCGACCAGACTCTGACATGCAACCAAAAGTGGATTTTATACAACAACTGGTGATGACCAGCTCAGTGGTTGGACCAAGAAGTTGTTCCAAAGCACTTCCCAAAGCCAAACTCGCACATGGTCACTGTTTGGTGGTCTGCCGCTGGTCTGATCCACTACAGCTTTCTGAATCCTGGCAAAACCATTACATCTGAGAATTATGCTCAGCAAATTGATGAGATGCACCAAAAACTGCAATGCCTGCAGCTGTCATTGGTCAACAGAAAGGGCCTAGTTCTTCTCCATAACAATGCCCAACCATACATTGCACAACCAATTCTTCAAAAGTTGAATAAATTGGGCTATGGAGTTTTGCCTCATCCACCATATTTGCCTGACTTCAGTAGTAATCTACGGATGTGAGAGTTGAACCATAAAGAAGGCTGAATGTTGAAGAATTTCAAATTGTGGTACTAGAGAAGACTTGACAGTCCCTTGGAAAGCAAGAAGATCAAACCAGTCAATTTTAAAGGAAATCAACACTGAATATTCATTGGAAGGACTGATGCTGAAGCTGAAACTCCAGTACTTTGGCCACCTTATTAGAAAGGGCCAACTTATTAGAAAAGACCCTGATGCTGGGAAAGATTGAAGGCAGGAGGAGAAGGGGAGAATAGAGGATGGAGATGGTTGGATGGCATCACTGACTCGATGGACATGAGTTTGAGCAAACTCAGAGAGATAGTGAAGGACAGGGAAGCCTGGTGTTCTGCAGTCCATGGGGATGCAAAGAGTGGGACATGACCTAGCAACTGAACAACAACAACCACATTCACCCAGCCTCTTGCCAACTGACTACTACTTCAAGCATCTCGACAACTTTTTGCAGGGAAAACGCTTCCACAATCAGCAGGATGCAGAAAATGCTCTCCAAGGGTTCATCGAATCCCAAAGCACATATTTTTATGCTACAGGAATAAGCAAACTTATATCTTGTTGGCAAAAATGTGTTGATTGTAATGGTTCCTGTTTTGATTAATAAAGAATTCACAGTCTGAAGCCACACTTTTGCACCAACCTAATAAATGAGATGTTAGTACCTTTATAAATGGTAAAGTGCTGTCAAAATGTGATGACCTATTTCTTCTCCCCCATATAATCAGTGTTTTATATTTGGGTTGGAAATTGAGTTATATTCAACTGTTGAATAATCTGTAATGATTCTACATGTGAGAAAATGAAATCTAGTCTTTAGTAGTTGAGTTCATCTAACAGTTACTGAGTTCCTGTGTGTGCTAGACGTTGTACTAGGAGTTGATAAAATAAGGCACATATTCTGCCCCAGAGGAATTCCAATCTAATGTAAAAAGTGCTATGAGAGAGGGAATCACTAGGAAGATTAGTAAAGGCATGGGAGGAGATGACAGTTTCCAGTTTCTTGGGGATGTTTTAGAAATAAGTATATAAAAAACCATTTCAAGAACCTATACCCAACAACTATTAGACATTTCAAGAAAGCCTCAAACCTGAAAGAGAGAAGCCAAGAAAAACATAAGAAAGATATTTGGATGAAGTAAGTGAACCAATTTAGGAAGTATAGTATCCAAATAATAGGGATTCCAGAAAAAGAGTACAGAAAAAATGGGAAATCAGTGAAGTGGTTTAGAAATTTCCCCAAAACTAGAGGACATGAATTTCAGATTGAAGGTGCCTATTGAGTATCCGGCACTGTGAATCAGAATAGACCGACACCAGCGCACTTCATTAAGTGTAACTGTATAACTCTTGTGATGAAGAGAAAACTCTAGAAGCTTCCAGAGAGAATACAAGTTTCATATAAAGAGTCAAAGATCAGAATAGCCTTAGATTTCTCAACTGCAACATTTAAAACTGGGAAAACAATGCCCTCAAAATTCTAAGGGAAGTAATTTTCCAACCTGAAGTTCTGTAGCTAACCAATCAAGTGGATGGGCATTCTCCAAGCACAACAGTCTCAGATACTACCTCCAAAGTACTCTTTTTCGGGAAGCTAAATGAGAAAGTATCTCACAAAAATGAGAGAGTGAACCAAGATTGGGGGAGAAGATGAGTTTGATCCCCAGAAAGAGACCAAGAGAATTGAGGCCTGGGGTAGCCAAGAATGGGTGCAAAGAGGAGATACTTTGTGGCCAGTTTTTATATATCTGACAATTTTCTCATTGATGAGTTTGTTCACTAGTATACTTCAATGGTGATAATTAATTTTGTGTTTCCTAGTATTGTTATTAATTTATAGATTTAAAGATATTGGATGTGTTTTCATTGTTTATAGTTACCATCTTTATTGATGCTTATTTCTCAGCTTTGGCCATTGGGAGCCTTTTCAACAAATTGGCTGTTGGGACCTTTTTTTTTTTAAGAGTTGTATTGAAGTATAATCTACATATTATAAAATTAGCCCATTTCAAGTGTTCAGTTCAATGATTTTCAGTAAGTTTACAGAGTGGTACAACCATCATCATGATCCAAATGTAGAACATTTTTATTATTTAAACATTTTTTATTTGGCCTTACCACTCAGCATGTGTGATCTTAGACCCCTATACAGGGATTGAACCCAGGCCCCAGCAGTGAAAGCACTGGGTCCTAACCATTGGACCACCAGATAATTCCCAAGAATACTTTTATCACCACAGAAAGGTCCTCTTTGCCTATCTGCAAATCAATCCACATTCTCACTCCTAGTCCCCAAGCAACCACTAATCTTGCTGTCTTTTTAGATTTGCCTTTTGTGAACATTTCATATTAATTAGACTAATAGAGTACGTGGTCTTTTGTATGTGACTTTTTTCACTTAGCATGATGTTTTTGAGGTTCATCCATGTTGTATATTGTATCTAAACTTTATTTACCAATTGATGGATGTTTAGATTGTTTCTACTCTTTGGTGATTATGAAGTCATCTATGAATATTTATATAATGTGTGGATTTATGTTTTTATTTCTCTTGGGTAGATACGTGGAATATTGCTGGATCATATAGTAAATTTGTGTTTAACTTTTAAAGAAACTACCAAACTGTTTCCCAAAATGATTACAGCATTTTTCTTACCAACAATTGATGTGTTCCTTTTTTACCATATTCATACTTGTTATTGTCTGTTGTTTTTAGAATAACCATCCTAGTGGGTGAGAAGTATCTCGTTACGTAATAGTTTTGATTTGTGTTTCCCTAATGATAATGATGTTAAGCATCTTTTCATGTGCTTGTTAGGTGTTCATATTTTGGGGGGCAAAATATCTAGTCAAATATTTTGCCCATTTTTACATTGGTTTGCCTTTATTATTGAGTGGTATGTATTTTCCATATATCATGGACACAAGTCCTTTATCAGAAGTATTATTTGCAGATATTTTCTCCCAATTTGTGGCTTGTCTTGTAATTTTCTAAATAATTTCTTTTGAAATGCAGATATTTTTAATTTTGATGAAGTTCAATTTATCGATTTTTTTCTTTTATGTTGTGATCATATCTAAGAACTCTTTTTGCTTAACCACAAATCACAAAGATTTTCTCAGGTTTTTTTTAAAAGTGTTATAGTTTTAGCTCTTACAGCTAAGTCTGTGAGCCATTTGAAATTTTTGGTGTGTGTATGGTGTAGGTAAATTTTAAATTCGTCTTTTTTCTTGAGGATATAAAATTTTCCCAGTACTGTTTCTTGAAAAGACTGTCTTTTCTTCATTGAACTGCAGTGGCACCTTGTTGAAAATCAGTAATCATAAAGGTAATCCTGAGTCATTTCGACATTTAAATTGTTTTTTGAGAGAGAGAGGTTGAGAGTACTTATGAATATAAATACATAGTAAGGGCACTTGAAGCAAATTTACCAAACTGTTGACAGTGGGTACCTCTTTGGAGGAGATTAGAAATATCAAAAGGATGAGGATATTACTTTGAATTTTTTAAAGTGAGATTGTATGAAGAGAATGAGAAGGCAAACCACAGACTAGAAGAAAAATATTTACAAATGATATATCTGATATTTGATACAGACATATCTGCATCAAAATATACAAAGAACCCTTAAAACCACCTTTAAAAGTGGTTTTAAAGTGGAGAAAGGACCTGAGCAGACACCTTGCCAAAGAAGATATACAGATGGCAAGTAAGCGTTTGAAAAGATAAAGCTCAACATCATAGATCACTAAGGAATTGCCAATTAAAACTACAGTGAGGTGCCACTGCATGCCTATTAGAATGGCAAAAATCCAAACCACTGACAGCACCAAATGCTGGTGAGCATGGCAGGCATCAGGAACTCTTAATTCATTGCTGGGTGGGAATGCAAAATGGTACAGCCACTTTAGAAGACACTTTGGCGGTTTCTCACAAAACTAGATATCCTCTTATCATATAATTCAGCAATCAGTTCTTGATGTTTACCCAAATGATTAAAAACGTATGTCTACACAAAAACGTGTACACAGCTGTTTATAACGTCTTTATTCATAATTGCCAAAACTTGGAAGCAGCCAAGATGTCCTTCAGTAAGAGAGTGAATAAATAAACTGTAAAAAAGAGAGAGAAAGATTGTGTAATTTAGGAAACAAAAACATTTAGGATATCTCTCTTAGCATCTTAATGGTCAAAAATAATTTAGGAGAGTTATTCATATGTGACAGCCATTGTGTAGATTTTAGAGGTTTGTAAGACAAAAAATAACAATAAACAATTTTACCATAAGAGTTTTTTACTTGAATACTGAATTGAGAATGATTTAGTCTAATTTTCTGTTGCCATTCTCAATTTTTTTCAAGCTTCAGTTTATTAGTTTGTAACTTTAATGTGGTTTTTCATTGATCTGATAAACTTGTGCTTTATTTATTAACAGATAGAAGATGTAAACCAAAAATTCAGCAATCTGACCAAACTTGAGGAATCTGGATGGCAAAACAATAACAATACAAGCAAAAAAGTTTTTCGGGTAAGTCTGTGGGTTTCTAATATAGACTCTTCTACTCTAAAGAATTTTTATTTTCTAGCTTCAAAAACATTTAGCTTCAGATTTTTTTTTTTAATTTTATAAAATAAGTTTCATATATTGCTTACAATGTCCTGATTGTCTTTGAAGAAAGAATATGGAAATGAACAACACAAAATTCAGGATGATTATTTCTGGAGGGAGGAATGATAGGGGCTGTGATGGAATTGGGGCACCCCACGAGCTTCTGGTCTGATCACTCACCTAGAGCCAGACATCCTGGAATGCGAAGTCAAGTGGGCCTTAGAAAGCATCACTACGAACAAAGCTAGTGGAGGTGATGGAATTCCAGTTGAGCTATTTCAAATCCTCAAAGGTGTTGCTGTGAAAGTGCTGCACTCGATATGCCAGCAAATCTGGAAAGCTCAGCAGTGGCCACAGGACTGGAAAAGGTCAGTTTTCATTCCACTCCCAAAGAAAGGCAATGCCAGAGAATGCTCAAACTACCACACAATTGCACTCATCTCACACGCTAGTAAAGTAATGCTCAAAATTCTCCAAGCCAGGCTTCAGCAATACGTGAACCATGAACTTCCAGATGTTCAAGCTGTTTTTAGAAAAGGCAGAGGAACCAGAGATCAAATTGCCAACATCTGCTGGATCATCAAAAAAGCAAGAGAGTTCCAGAAAAACATCTATTTCTGCCTTATTGACTATGCCAAAGCCTTTGACTGTGTGGATCACAATAAACTGTGGAAAATTCTGAAAGAGATGGGAATACCAGACTATCTGACCTGTCTCTTGAGGAACCTGTATGCCGGTCAGGAAGCAACAGTTAGAACTGGACATGGAACAACAGACTGGTTCCAAATAGGAAAAGGAGTATGTCAAGGCTGTATATTGTCACCCTGCTTATGTAACTTATATGCAGAGTACATCATGAGAAATGCTGGGCTGGAAGAAACACAAGCTGGAATCAAGATTGCTAGGAGAAATATCAATAACCTCAGATATGCAGATGACACCACCCTTATGGCAGAAAGTGAAGAAGAACTAAAGAGCCTCTTGATGAAAGTGAAAGAGGAGAGTGAAAAAGTTGGCTTAAAGCTCAACGTTTAGAAAACTGAGATCATGGCATCTGGTCCCATCACTTCATGGGAAATAGATGGGAAACAGTGGAAACAGTGAGAGACTTTATTTTTGGGGGCTCCAAAATCACTGCTGATGGTGATTGCAGCCATGAAGTTAAAAGACGCTTACTCCTTGGAAGGAAGGTTATGGCCAACCTAGATAGCATATTTACAAGCAGAGACATTGCTTTGCCAGCAAAGGTCCGTCTAGTCAAGGCTATGGTTTTTCCAGTAGTCATGTATGGATGTGAGAGTTGGACGGTGAAGAAAGCTGAGCGCTGCAGAATTGATGCTTTTGAACTGTGGTGTTGGAGAAGACTCTTGAGAGTCCCTTGGACAGCAAGGAGATCCAACCAGTCCATCCTAAAGGAGATCAGTCCTGGGTGTTCATTGGAAGGTCTGATGTTGAAGCTGAAACTCCAATACTTTGGCCACCTCATGCGAAGAGTTGACTCATTTGAAAAGACCCTAATGCTGGGAAGGATTGGGGGCAGGAGGAGAAGGGGACGACAGAGGATGAGATGGTTGGATGGCATCACTGACTCGATGGACATGGGTTTGGGTAGACTCCGGGAGTTGGTGATGGACAGAGAGGCCTGGCGTGCTGCGATTCATGGGGTCGCAAAGAGTTGGACATGACTGAGCTGAAGAGCTTCTGAGGTGCTCAATAGTGGGTATGTGTGTGTTTGTTTTATTCTTTAAATTGTGTTTATACATAGTAGAAGTAAATCATTTATATAATGCTTAGTATGTGCCAGATGTTCCCAGTACTTAACTTGTTTTAACTCACTTAATCTGCAACAGTCCTATTGAGGTGGTACTGTTATCTGGGATGCAAGGCCCAGAATAGATTAAGTTGCTTGCCCAAGGTGGAACTAGGTTTCAGGCCAGACTTGCTCATTCCAGAATCCCTGTTTTTATCCAGTACACTGGGTTGTGTGTGTCTTTTGAGTGATATATTTCAAAATGAAAGAATTTTAAATAGAAAAGAGGAACGATGACTCTTTAGAATGTCTGTCTTCTTCCCTACATTTTATTTTGTAAAATTTCCTATTACTTTTCTCTGTGAAATTCACTTTATCATGATAGATTCCAATGTTATATACTTGTAGATTTTTTTTTTTCTCCTAGTAATGTTTGTTTATTTATTTGGCTGTATTGGGTCTTCATTGCTTTGTGAACTTTTCTCTAGTTGCGGTGAGTGGGGCACTACTCTAGTTGCAGTGTGCTGGTTTCTCTTGTTGCAGAGCACAGGCTCTAGGGTGTGTGGGTGGGCTTCAGTAGTTGAGGCACATGGTCTCAACAGTGGTGGCTCTCAGGCTTTAGAGCACAGGCTCAACAGTTGTGGCGCACAAGCATAGTTGCTCCATGGCATGTGGGATCTTCCCGGATCAGAGGTCGAACCTGTGTCTCCTCTGTTAGCAGGCGGATTCTTTACCACTGCGCCCCAGGGAAACCTGCTAGTAATGTTTTAAACTCATTGGTTCAGATGAGCACTTCTCAAACCTCCAGTTTTCCTTCTCGATTTTAGAAAAATGCCTGTGGTTATAAAATTAGGCTTCTAGATTGGTACTTTATTATGCTATGTAATTCAGATAAAAAACTGTTTTGACTCCTTAGGAATTTAAGATGTATTAAATTTAAGAGTATTAAATTAAGGAATTTAAGAGTATTAAATTAAGAGCATTAAAGAAAGCTTTTAATAAAATTATTTTGCTAATTGTTATGACAAGGACTCTAAGGACACTGACAAGATTAAACAAATGAACTTTAAATCTACTAAATAGTGAAGGATGCTTGAACATTTTGAAGCTACTGTGGATATTTCTTATTGAGTACTTAAGTCCTGGAAACATCAATATCATCAGTGCTGCAAATAATGGCTGTAGCAATATGACAATATAGCAGAGCCTGGTAATTCTCCATGTTATCACCAGGTGTCTCTCTCCTCCTACTTTATATATAAGCTGCTGCTGCTGTTGCTAAGTCCGACTCTGTGCGACCCCATAGATGGCAGCCCACAAGGCTCCCCTGTCCCTGGGATTCTACTGTTAAGCTATGGAACAAATAAGATGTATCTTTTACCTATACTTTGATACCGTTCCCTTCTGATTCCTATTTATTGACTTCTCACTCCATCACTTAGCCTTGTTTTCTACCTTTCCCTCTTTTTTCCATCTGTTTTTAGATATGTTTAAGTGTCTTATCTTTGTTTATGTTAGAAAAAACAAAAACAACTAAACCTATGAGGTCCACATCTCCCTCTAGTTATCTGTACCTTCCCTTTCTCATTCCCATTTCTTTCTTCCCAGTCACAAAGTTCTCTATACTCTGTCTTTACTATTTTGATTCCCATTTACCTCTCCAACTCACTGCCATTCAGCTTCACCCTCTCCAGGCCTCTAGAACAGTTTTACCAAGGTTATTGACCCACTAGTTCTGCAGTTATTAGACACTTAATTATAAAATCTAGTCCCTCTGCATTATTAAATACAGTCTACTTCCTCTTTCTTGAAATTATATTCTACTGATCTTCCTCCTACCTCTATATCCATTCTTCGGTCGTGTTTGCAAGTTTCTGTTTCCGCTTGTCCCTTAAGTGTTTGTGATACTCAAGTTTCTACTTCAACTCTCTTCCCTTCTTCCACTTTCTTCACGTGCAGTTGTACCCACCCTGCAATGATTCCGAAATCTATATTTCAAACCACACTTAACTGCTGACACAGTAATACTTAAAATATTAAGATATATATAAGCTATATATCCCAAACTGAAATCATCTGCACACACACTGATGTTCCCTGTTCCAGAGAATGGTGTTACCATCCCTCCAGGGGTCCAAGATGGAAACCTGGTCATCTTCTGTGATCCATTCTGGTTTTCACCATTTCACCCTTGCATGTCTAAAAGATTGCTAAGTCCTCTCAATTCTTCCTCTTAAACATCTCTTGAATCTGTTAACTTTTTTCCATTTTTTCCCCTCCTTAACTTTAACTACTAGCATCTTTTTCCAGTATCACTGCAGTAGTCTCCTTCCTAACTGGCTTGTAACCCTCCAGTCCATTCTTCACCCTGGACACAGAGTGAGTGACCTTTCTAAAAGGCAAATTCGATAATGCTAACCTCCTGCTTAAAAATCATCAGTTATCTCTGTTCTTTTGTCCTCTGTGTAAGTGGCCACATGTGAAGGATTCTGATTAGCTGTGCTCACCTCATCTTACCCCATCTTATAGCTTACCTATCTCTGATTTCAGCTCAGGTGTGACTTCCTGGAAGCCTTTCTTGGTGGCTCTGAAGGTTGATTAATTCATAAATTCAACCCTCTGAATTTAGTTTTAACATGACATTTATTCTTCTCAGTGTCTTCATCTAGCTCTTCCACCATGAGGCTGAGAGCTCCTTGAGAGCAGGAACTTGGTCCCTTAACTTTTAGCCCCAGCATTTTAGCACATACTAGGAGCTTGATAAGTATATATTGAACATGTTAAATATTTTACATATGCTTTTTTTTTCTTATAAAATGATAATGTAAGTGTGAAAGTATTAATCGCTCAGTCATGTCCAACTTTTTGTGACCCCATGGACTGTAGCCCGCCAGGCTCCTCTGTCCATGGAGTTCTCCAAGCAAGAATACTGGAGTGGGTATCCATTCCTTTCTGCAGAAGATATTCCCAACCCAGGGGTTGAACCTGGATCTTCTGCCTTGCAGGCAGATTCTTTAGATGGTAATGAGTAGCTTTAATAAATGTTATAATTTCTCTTCACAGAAAAAAGTTGTCTCAGGTATAGCAAGTAAACCCAAACAGGATGACAGCGGAAGAATTGCCGCTAGAAATCGCCTCGCTGCCATAAAAAATGCAATGAGAGAGAGAAGTAAGCAGGAGGAACAGGCTGAGGCAGCAGCCTCTGTAATGCCAAAGGAAGTGGATAAAATAGTGTTTGATGCTGGATTTTTCAGAATTGAAAGTCCCATTAAATCATTCTCAGGTTAGTTTTTTCTGCTGAGACTACTTAAGGGAAATACTTGGGTTGGATGGATGCTTGTGTAAGAGTTGAAAAACAGTTTTCATGTGAAGATTTATGTGTTTTCTGTGATTTCTGAGAAATAGCTTATGGAAGGTAAGTTTGGTTTCATTTTCATTTGGAGTGAAAATTTTCCTCCAGTCTTTTTGAAATGTAATGAAAGTACCAATTCCCTGATTTTAAAATACTGCCATGTAACCAGCTCTTAATACTTTAGGAAGTCATTCTTTCTTACGATTTTCTAACTCCGGTTGTGTTTTTCAGTACCTGTTTTTCATAGGCTATCTTTATTAGATTGAATTTATTTACTTAGATTGAAATTAAATATAAGCCATAAATGAGAGGTCATAGTTGAAGTAATCTGTTCCTTAAATCTTGGTAGACACATTTATTAATGCTTTAAGTACTAGATGTTTATTTCCAAGGAGAATAGACCAAGTCCTCTTTAAGTACTAATTAGCAGAAGGGATTTTTTTTCTATTATTTAACTGTGTTCACTAGGAAGATTTCTGACAATAAATTTGAGTTCATATCTAATATTTACTTTAAAATGTAAATTTATCGCCAAGTATTTTATAATCTCCCCATCAATTTAGGTATCACACCTAGTGTGTGGTTTTGATGTGTTTCCTTTATTCTAAGCAGCTGCGCTCCCTGGATGCCCAGGAGTTGCCTCACTGCTAATGACACGGCTCCTTGCTACTTGCTTTTCAAGGATCCTAGTAGTTTCCAGGACTATGGGTTCACTGCTGTATGTTCTTTCATGTCCCTCTCGGCACGTATGACTAGAGAGATCAAGGTTTTTGACCAAAATTTATCTTTTTGAAATTGAGTTTTAATTATAGAACACATAGGTTATATGAGGTTTGTTATAAAACAGAAGTCCCCTGTCATCCTATTTGTTACGTCCTCTAGGCCACCACTTCCAGTGCTTAGAGGAATCTTTGGGTATTGTTTGTGGCCTTTTCTAAATAAAGTGTAGATTTTTTTCTTGAATTATTTCTCTGATGTACTTTTCTTAGTTCTCTCTGATCTGTCTTCCAGAAGCACATGTCTTTCTCCCGGTGATAGACTGTCATTCTTTGCTGTACTTGTCATTTTCTTCTACTTCTGAATTTCTTCAACTTTCCGGTTGACGATGTTTTTAATTCCTAAGAGCTCTTTCTCATTCTTTGGATGTTCCGTTTTATAACATTCTGTACTTGTTTCCTACCTGTGCTGTCTTATCTTTCTGCAGACATTAATGATAACTTCTATGTATTCTTCTCCTGGAGAGTCCTTCTCCTGGAGACTATTTGTTCCAAAATACTCTTATCTGTTTGGTTTTGGTTTCTGTCTCTTGTATCAGAGGCTTCCCTTGGGTGTCCCTTGGGAGGCTATGAGCAGGGCTCTGCACAGTAGCACGTGGGTGGTAGGGTCTTTACTCTGGGATGATTTAGCTGCATTGTTATGGGGATGATTTAGCTGCATTGTTATGCTGTATTTAAGTCTTTTCTCATGGGCTAGTCAGATTCTCCAGAGATCTTTCCAGCCTGTTGCCAGGAGGGTATAATTCTGGCTGCCAGTCTTTCAGGAGCTACATGGAGGGAGGGAAACTGAGTGTATCAACAATTTTAAAAAGACTCATTTCATCCCCCCTTTTCCATATAGTACCCATCTTTCAATTGTATCCCCTAAACCAGAGACCCTCTATTTCAACTTTTTTGGGGGAAATAAGCCTCTAGTTTTTTTTTATCTTCATGGTGGGAGCTGGGCATAATGAGGAAAGGAGTCTGGACTCTTAATTGTTTTTTAAACTGACTTTGAACCAATCTTCCTGATTTTACCTCTGCTCCTAGAGATTCTTGAGGCCACCAATTCTTTTTGAGGGGTACTGTCATATAAACTGGGCTGATTTACATCTTTCCTGACTGGTGGCTTATGATTTATTTTCTCAGGTTCACTAGGTAATACACCACTCATCCATCTATATTGCACTTCCAAAATTTCCTTAGTTTTGTTGTCTCTTCTTTAGTTTCGTCTGTCCTTGAAAGTTATATTTCTAATTTTAAAAGTCACTGACCTTAAAAAAAGAGGATGCTTTGTCCTTATAGTGTTCTTCCTTTTAAGATTATCTCTTTACTGTTTATAGTAGTGAAATGTTAAGAGGAAGCCTTTAGTGTGTGTGTTCAGTATCATCTTTAACTGAAAGTCTCAGGCATTTGACTTTAACAAACATTATTTTATAGGAGAAAGAGGCTCATTGGTAGGGGAATAGGAAGAATTGGCACTGTCTCTCTAACTGTAGTGAAAAATGAAAGAAAAAGCTTTCTGGTGTTGTGATGATTTCTTTCATCTTCTAGGACTTTCTTCTGAATGTCTTTCTCAAAGACTTAAAACACTTAAGTCAGTCAGCAAAACTGTGTCTGAGACCAGGGCTGAGATGGGCCCTCTAAGACAAACTACATCACCAGAGAATCCTGATCCTCAGAGTGCCAAAAGTGAACCTGTTGATAAGACTTTGATTTCAAATATTCCTGGAAACAGGTATTTCTTTAATGTGTTATTACTAAGAGTTTAACAGAATGTAGACATTAAATACCATTTCCAATTGTTAACCTGTTAAGTATGCAACACATATATTTTTAAATTTCACAATGACCTGGTAATATATAGGCAATATTTCTGTTTTATAAATGAGGAAATTAAGGCTTCAGATTTCACATTTGGAAATGGTCATATCTAGATGGATAAAATAAATTCTGCCGAACTAAGAAGAAAAGAAACAATACAGTGTTCTTTGGTGCCAAACAGTATAGTGTTCTTTTGTATGCAGTTTTGGTGCTTGACACATCTGAGCTCAAAACCAGTCATATGACATATTATGAAACTTCAGGTCAAGTTTAATTACTCAGCTTCAGTTTCATCATGTATAAAATAGTGCTGTTACCTCCCTGCAGGGTCATTAAGAGGTAGGCACTTTTGTACCAGCCTTTATGGAAAGTACCTTGGGAATCCTGACTTAACAGATGGCAGAGCAGACAAGGGGGAGCTAATATGTACTGAACAATCATTATGGGCTGGACATGATTCTAGGTTCCTATCATATATTATCTCATTCAGTCCTCAAAACAACCATGTGAGGTACTAAATCCCCATTTTACAAAAAGGAGAAAATTTGGAAAGTAAGTTACCCAAATTCACCTTGAGAACACCCTATAACTTGAAATAGGGGAAACAAATGAAAGTTTTTCTGCGTAAGTATTTCATGGAACAAGTCATAAAATTTCTAGTTTTTCATGTAAGCCAAAGTATGTTTAGCATTTGTGGCAGTTAAAATACTTTAGATGCTTTAAAAATCTGTGGATTATAAGATACCAATTTATTGTCATTTCTTATCCTGCAGTTCATTATCTTGTACTAAGAAGATCCAAAATTGTATTTAAGTGATATTACAAATGCTGTTTAGGACTTCTCTTTACTTTTTAATTTCCAAAAATAGTCTCAAAAGAGCCTTTTTACAAACAACTTTGTACAATGAAGGCAAAGTGAAGCTGAAAACCAGAAAAATAGAGTATACTTTAAAAAAAAAAATGACTCCAAGAGATTGAGACAGATGTTTCTAATAAAACGTGAGTTAAGAACTTCAGGATTTGAATGTATCGGGTTGTAGCTAACAAGTAAATGTAGGCAACTCCAGCTATACAATGCTTACATGTTGCTTCCATCCCCTAGAAGTAAGCTTTAGCTTACCCTTCCCTAGTATGTGGCTCTGGATTTGGCTGAGATTCAAAAGATTTCCAAAAGACTGACTAGCATGGTACAGGCTTGCAAGTGTTCTGGGGAAAATGCATTTGGTTTCTAAGGCCATCCTGTAGTAGCTATCATCCAAAACTAATCTATTTGGATCAGGCCTGATCTTAGATGAGGGCCCATCTCTGACCCATAAAGGATAGTTTCAAAACAAGTCAAGACAGCAGTATGTTTAATTTTCTGAGTACAATGCTTCTTTTTTCTTTTTCAGGGACAGCATAGGAGAAGATGCTAAGTGTCTTGGATTACAAGATTTAATTGAAATAAACCATGTAAGTCCTGTTCTGATGCATTAGGTAGCCCAGGATATTATCTATTTGTATCAATATGTATAGTAACTCCATAAACAACCCCCAGAATTTCCATTGGAAATCTTAATCAGTCATATAAAATAATAGTTCTTATTTCAAAGACCTTTGGCTTGTTTGAGACCATAGTGCCAATTTGTATTTCAACTTACATCAAGACTATTTTTGTAAATAAAGTTTTATTGTACTACAGCCACCATCATTCATTTATGTATTTGGCTGCTTTCAAAACACAGTAATACAGTGTTCAGTATTTGTGGCAAAGACTGTTTGGCTTACAAAGCCTGAAATGTTTATAGTTGACTCTTGAACAACAGAGGGCTTTCCAGGTGGTGTAGTGGTAAAGAATCTGGAGACTTGGGTTCTAGCCCTGGGTCGAGAAGATTCTTTGGAGTAGGAAATGGCAACCGAACTCCAGTATTCTTGCCTAGAGAATTCCATGGACAGAGGAGCCTGGCAGGCTGCAGTCCTTGGGGTCACAAAGAGTCGGACACAACTGAGCACACACACACTTGAACGACAGCAGGAGGGGTGTGCCGTCCGTTTGCACGGTTGAAAATCCACATAAAACTTATGTTGGCCTACTCGTTATACTTGGTTCTTCCATGTTAGTAGTTTCACATCTGTGGATTCAACAACTGCAGATCCTATAGTATTTACCACTGAAAAGATTCTAAGTGGGCCCTTGCAGTTCAAACCCGTATTGTTCAAGAGTCCATCATACACCTGGCCCTTCACATAGAATGTTTGTCAGTCTCTGAACCGGAATATTGGTACTTGCTGAGAAACTTTCCTCCAGTTATACTATTGCTGTAATATCTGATCTCATTGTTCAAGAAGCAAGATAGTAGGATGGGTTTATAGTGTTCTTTAGCTTGTGCTCAGAATGTCATCCCTCTATTATTTTAAATAGTGACAAGACTTTTTATGTTTATTTAAATTTTGGGTAATTAAATATAAAAACCATTTTTACTTCCAGGGTATAAATAAGATAAACTTTGAGATAGATTGTTTATCTAGTGAAAGAATGAATTTGGCTCTCCACGCTGGCAAAGTAGCAGATGATGTTAATACTAACAAAAAGGAAGAAATTTCAGTTGTTGTGGAAGGAATGGAACTAAATTCAGTTACAACACAGGATGTTTTGATGATTAGCCCTGAAAAAAATATACAATCACAAAATAACATCTCATGGGAAGAAGAAACGAAAACTTCTCAGTCAGGTGAGGTCTTTTTAATGTATTTAAATAAGGTTTCGTTAAATAAATGAACTTTTCCTAAAGTATAGATTATTGTAAACACTTCTGGATATAGTTTCCAAGAATGAAGGTTGAGAAATTGGACACTTGCTGTAAATATCTAATGAGAATTAGTTTGTGTTGTGGTACGCCACTCTCCACCCCAGACCTTTTGAGACAGTCGTGTTAAAAATCAACAACAGATACTAATCCACATTGGATGGCAGGAGCACTTTTCATTAGACCTAACTATCTGGGGTCCTTTCTTGTTTGTGAAGGCTCAGAATTAGAAAAATTCCCTGAAACTTTTTTTTAGTCCTCTTCTTTTCCACCAAAGAGCCTCAAACCTTTCTTTAAAATGTCCTCTTTTTCTACCCTAATACCTTTTCTTACCTACTTTGTTGCGATTGTTCTTCAATAGGAAATGGCTCTTGTATTTATGTTATAATGTAATGTGTGATAGTTTCACCTCCTGTTTTTTATCTGTTACCCTATGGTGCTGTTCTGGTTGGGGCCTAAGGTAAAATAAACATTATAACATTGGGCAGACACTTAATGCACTCCTGCTATGTTCTTATAGCATTTTTAGGGTACCTTTAAATTACAAGCATGAAATTTATTTAGAGAAGACTTTTATTATACTGAAATTAAGGATGAGAATTTTACAAAGAAATTTAACTACATTTAAAAAGATATTATAGCATAAGATGGCCCACATTTTTCTTCGCCTTTGATATTTGAAAGTTTTCATATCTTTTAAGTCTGTCCATTTCTAACAACCCTTAACTGAGAGAATATTCTTTAAAAAGTTAAAAATTATTCTTTTTTTTTTCAGCATTATGTGATAATAAAAGTCTCACTACTGAATGCCATCTTCTTGATTCAGTAAGTTTTCAATTTATTTGAAAAGTTCTTTGTATTCTAGATTTGTTTTATAAAATGAGTGTTATTTTTCAGTTTATATGCACAGTTTAAAATGTACATCTTGTCACTGTTTACTCTGAAGTCCTTTTTTGTTCATTTTTTCCTCAAAATGGGAAAAAAATTTTCATATACTTATAGTATGCTTTAGTATTAAACTGAAGATTTAATTCTGTATATGGTTTATGTATCAAATTTGTTGTGACAAATTGGTTGAATACTTGAATATCTAGTATGTACCTTAGAGTATGCTCAGTATTTCTCAGTGATGCAAGAAAAAGATAATGCAAGATTTATACCCTTTTGAAGTATACAGTTGAGAAGAAAATATCTATCCTACCTTCAGTCATCAATGCTTATTTTCATTGTAATGCTTTTAGATTTCTATTTTTATGTCCTGTTATTTATTTGGAAGCCCCCCAAACCTTTACTTTTTAGTGATCTCTTGCCTCGAAGTCTAGTTCAAACATTTGCCTGTCTGTGAACCCTTCCTGTAAAAGCTCTCATTTCTCGCATGTTTCACTGTAGACACAGGCATACAATACATGCAGTACACACATTTAATCTCTTTTTAGGAATATGAATAAACAATACTGTATTCCTAAAATATATGATGCTTTCAGGAATCTATTTCCCTTATTAACTATAAGTTTCTCTTTGGGCAGAGCTGTCTGATTTGTATTCATGGATGCTGGCACTGAATAGTAGGATATAAGTGGAAGAGTGCTCTCTTGCCTACTGAGTGTTTGCAGCATTGGTTTTCAGCCCTACTCCTGGATATTTTTATTTCAGTGATCTGGTTTTGATCGTTCACCAGGCAATTCATGTAGCCAGAGTCAGCAACTCTGGTTTACAGCCTTACCTTGAAATTTTCCAGGAACAATTGTTAAAATGAATCAGGGAATGGGCTTTTTTGCTAATCTTCGATCTCAGAATCTAAAAAATTCATTAGAGCAAATGTAGGATAAAACAGCAACAATTTTTGTTAATCTCACGAAGCCTGACAAAAGCTTGGCTTTCTTAAGCCACTAATTCCTTGAGGACCTCTGACTATGTTGACTTTTATTATCTTTCAAAGCTGCCTTCTCTGTATTCAGCCTTCTGGGCTCGCTGCATCTCAGGAGCAGAATGGTTACTGTGACGTGCACTGTTCATTCTTGGCCTTAGCCTTCTTTACTCAGAGGTTGGCACCTAGAGGGACAGGATTTCAGCATGAGGCTGGTTTATAGAAACCTGATTTAATCTCGTTCCCAGTTCTGAACTCTGAATGATTGGTTCTGATAATATATGATATTATAAGTAAGTCTAGAAGTTAATCATAACATTCTGTTTTTGATATATTAGTAATTAAAATTGCTTCACAGTTATACATTTTCTTATTGATAAATCTTAGTCTTCCTGTGAGTTATTTTCTATTCCCATAAATATTAGGATTTATATTCTAGGATTTTTTTAATAAGTATACCTTTAGACCCACATTATTATTAGCTCTGTGCATCATTTAAACCTGAAGTAGGGCTTGAGGGAGAACAGAAGGATCCTGGCAGGATCACACCAGTAAAAGACCTGTTAATTACAATGATGTGGACTAAGATGGGTAGAATCTGCATAAGTGGCCTCAGTTTTATTCATCTTGCATATGTTACTGAAATCTGTCACTTTTTAAGGCATGTATTCCTTTTTTTTTTTAATTTATTTTTAACTGGAGGATAATTGCTTTCCATTGTTGTGTTGGTTTCTGCCACACAAAAGCATGAATCGGCCATAACTATACATATGTCCTCTCCCTCTTGAATCTCCCCCTCACCTCCCACCCCATCCCACCCCTCTAGGTTGTCCAGAGCACCAGGTTGAGCTCCCTGTGTTATGCAGCAACTTCCCACTAGCTAGCTGTTTTATATATGATAATGTATATGTGTCAGTACGTCTCAATTCGTCCCACCCTCTCCTTCCCCCACTGTATCCAGAAGTCTGTTCTCTATGTCTGCATCTCTATTCCTGCCTTGCAAATAGGTTCATCAGTACCATTTTTCTAGGTTCCATATATAAGGTATATATTCCTAATACACTTTTCAGTTAAAACTATATATTTTGAAATTAGATCCTTGGAGGGTAGCATAACATTATGTTACTAAGAATTTTATCATTGTGTACAAAAAATGTCATTTATACTATTAATTAATCCACTACTAATTTGAAAGATTGAACACTTACTTGGTGGAACTCTTGATAGTTACTTTAGTGGCTTCTCTAAATTTCCTCTCTAGCCAGGCCTAAACTGCAGTAATACATTCACTCAGGTGGAGCGAAGACATCAAGAACAGACCAGACACATTTCCTTTGGTGGTAACCTGATTTCCTTTTCACCTCTGAGGCCTCTCAGTGGAGAACAACCAGAAGAATTTTGAATTTAAAAATAAATCGACATTTTTCTTCATGTTATCAGTGCTGTATTCTTAGAATATTGAAAAGTTGAAGAGTGTTTGTGTTCATTGCTGTTCAAGCCACTTGTAGACTGTTGGCTCCCCTTAGGTGGATGCAGAACCTGTGGATACTGAGGGCCTGCTGTTAAGAGAGATTTAAGCATCCTTGAATTTTGGTATCTGTGAGTGTGTGAGGGGAGGGGGTGATCCTGGGACCAATCCAGCCACCCCCCTCAGGATTCTGAGGAATGATTGTGTAATATTTTAATATTCAGTGTTCATCAAAGTGTGTTTTAGATATGATACTGTTTCTCAAGGGAAGTGGGGATATGTTGTATATTAACCAATGCAGAATAAAAATGTACTGTGTCTTGCCTCTCTTGTTTAAAATGTATAAGCTTAAAAGTTAAGTATACCTACTTAGAAGACCCACTGGAGAGGGAAATGGTAACCTACTCCAGTATTCTTGCCTGGAGAATCCCGTGGACAGAGAAGCCTGGCAGGCTACAGTCCCTGGGGTTGCAAGAGTCGGACACGACTTAGCGACTAAACCAGCACCACCACCATACCTACTCAGAGCTTACTAACATTCTTCAGTTTAATTGAATTATAATGTTAAACTTTGACAAATATTTGCATTCTTTTATACTTTATTCTTAGTTTGAATTCTTAAATTTGTTGATATTGAATAGATTGCACATTGCATTTTGAGGGTATGTTGAGTTTCTTTAGATATCAATCAGTATATTTGAAATACTTTCCCCTTTATAAAACTCTTGACTATAGGATTGTAGAAGACAGGGCCATCAGTACAACAGAGTGCTAAGATGACTTATAGTAGCGAAAGCTTGCCATCAGACCTGGGGCCAGTTATTTCTGTTTGCAAATGAGGTGAGTGTTGGAGATATTCACCAAACAAGCAGCAACTTTATGGATAATTCTTTAACATGAGGGCCTTCCAAACAAGAAAGGAAAAGCACATCCACTTTTGTTGTCAGAGGAAGTTGTGTTGGGCTTGTAGAAAAGACAGTATTTATTATCAAAGTTGGGAGTTTTCTAAGGGTCCAGGGCCATGAACATGTAAAAGAGATGAGTACAGAGCAACCCAAGACTTAGAACATTTATAAAGTAATATGTAACATAACAATAAAATAATATTTGCCCTCAAGGATAAAGTCAGTGTGTACCTGCTCAGTTGTGTCCAACTCTTTGCGACCTCATGGACTGTAGCCTGCCAGGCTCCTCTGTCCATGAGATTTTCCAGGCAAGAATACTGGAGTGGGTTGCCATTGATAAAGTAGATGAGAACAAAACAATGTCAGTCAGTAAACATGATTTTTTTTTTTTTTTTTTTAGGTTTAATAAGATGTACTGTTGCATCACTTAGAAAACTTTTGGCTGTTAAGTAACAATGCAATGGACTCCAGTTGGCTTAACAGTAAGGAAGTTCATTATTATAATATTGTCATGATGATTTCAGGCACTTTACAGTCAACAGCTCAGTGATGCATCAAGGTCCAACATCTGTTCACAGTTCATTCTGGCATTCTTGGTGTCAGCATCTGTAAAGCTGGGTCCTTTGGGGTGGTAAGATGGCTGCTAGTGGTAATCAAAGCTATGTCCTTCCTTTTAGTTTGGCTAGGCCAACTAATGCCACATCTCCATCTGCATCTCAGTTGGGATTTACTTAATCAGGATTCCCTGTTTTACCTGGGATTATACCTGGGTAAAACCAGGACTATTAGGTAGCAGGGAATGAGTCAGGTAGGCAGCCATCAATATGCCCTACAACTAGATGGAGTGTCCTTGGGCTACTGGATTCTAGAATTATGAGGTATTAAGAAAACCTTTAAAGACAAAATGAAAGAAAACTGGATAGAACCAGAGCCTTTCCAAAAATGAAAAAAGAAATGGGATGAAGTGAAAATATGAAGGCCTGTCCCCCTCTTGACAACTCTAAAGGACCATCCCAGCTCAGAATCCCTGTAGGGTAGACTGAGGCATAGATGCTCCACTTCTCTCTCTGCCCAGTCGTGTACTTTCTTGTCTTCACAGCTGTTGAGAGAAAGGGCATATACTCCCTCATAAACCTCCTGCATTCCGATCTCTTTGCCTCCTGGGGAACACAACCTATGACAATAGATTATTTGACAAGATGGTACTGTAGAAACAGTAACAGATCAAATAATATTTTGGTTTTCTATAAAATGAAGTGGTCTGAGCATATCCTAATTTTGAAATTATATTAATCTTTGACCTTCCTGGTAATGAAGAAGAGCAGAAAGGCATGGTTGATAGAGTATTGACAATGGGATTTTCAAATAAAAACCTACTTTTTTCCTTCTACAAATCTGGAGATTTCATAAAACCAAAAAAACCCACACAGGAAGACTGATGTTGGTATAAATTACTGATTTGAAAGCATGAAGTGTAGTTTAGAGAAAGTAGTTAAAAGAAGTCCAAAAGGTCATATGTATGTAAACTTTGCTTTTCTTATTTCCTGAATATATTACGTTTCCTTAAGTAAGACAATAGGAGAATGACTTTTTTGTAGTATCCATTGGTTTTTACCAAACTCTAGAAGAGAGAGGTTAATTTTGTGGTAGTATTTACTCCTGATTTCTTTTTAAAAATTTAGTTTCAAATATTGAAAACTGGGAGACTCTAATGCAGTATTAACATTGCCACATATTTCTTTTTCCTTTGAGTCCATTGTTCATTATCAACAATAAATTGCCCCAATTAAATTACATAAAAAGACAAGTAACTCTTAGAATATTTATTAAGTCAATGATTTACAAGAAGGACATCGATGAATAAAGGAAAAATTTTTCACTCATAGTTAACGTGAAACTTTTAAATGTGTAAGGTTTACGTTCAAATTCATTTCTTTAAAAAAGTATCTGCCCATTTAAGATTATATCATAGTGTGTGAAGCACTGGTGAGAGTTATGTCACCAGAAATTCCCAGCGTGCTGATTTCCCCAAAATTTTTCACCCGATGATTATACTGCAACAAGTGAGCGTCATTGACTGCAACCTTGAAATGGTCAGGTTCAACCAGCACTTGTATCTGAAATGGCACATACATAAAATTGTTAGAAATGCCCATTCCTTTTAAAACCAGTCTGGCCTAAGCTCAGGATATCTAAAATTTCATCTTTCTGATCATTTGTAGAACTAATTAAAGTCAGAAAAGGTAACTTTTCAGAAAAAAATAAATTCCAAATTACTCAAAGATTTAAATGGAACAAAATGATAAATTGTTAAAAGGATACGTAATTGAAGCCATAGAGGAAAAGATTAATCATTCCTCTACATAAAAACTTAAAGCTTTTGTATGGTCTCAAACACTGAAAGTAAAAATAAAAATAAATGCTAAAGTAGGAATTCTCTGTTTAGAGAGGTGATTGTGATGAAGATGGGTAATAACCAGTTTTGGCAAGAGTGAGAGAAACATAATATCCCAGTAGTTAGAGGATGTGTTAATTCTAACATCATTTTGGAACCAGCACTTTGGCAATATCTTCATCTAAATTTTAAACATATATATTTTTTGAGTAAAATTAATTTTCTAGGAAGCAAAGATGTATTAGGATAGTTACCACAGTATTTTATTTTAGTAAAATAAATAAAGCTTTCCAGGTTTTATCTGTTTGTAATATTTCCATACTCCAAATTTTCATCAGTAGGGTACTGGTTGAATTACTGCATATCTAAACAATGAAGTATTATTAGGTAACAATGTTCTGAGAAGGAAAGATGTCCACCAAATGCAGAATATAGACCCTGTTAGTTCCTGCCCCTGTGGAGCTGATGGTCTAGCTGTTTTATTGCCCACTGTATAGTCAACCCTAACCCAACATTGTGGACCAAATAATTTTTGAAGCCATGCTTAAAAATAAAAAATGTGTTGCTTGTCATAAGAAAACACTGGAAAGATACTCAAGTTGTAACCTTTGTGAGGATGGGGAAGGGGTAAAGGATGGAGGACTTTTTAGTAAAAAAAAAAAAAAAATCTAAGTTTTTCTTTTCATAAACAAGCATGAATTTTAGACTTAAAAAAATTTAGTTTTGATTGCCACGCTAACCATGTGGTTTTAAGGAATTAAATCTCAGCCCATGTATATGATAAAGACTTTCTAGGGGACTTCCCTAGCAAGTAGTTAAGACTCCTTGCTTCTACTGCAGGGGGAGCAGATTTACCACATATGCCTCGCATTATGGCCAAAAAAAGAGAGATTTTCTGCCTTTTAAATTAAAGATGCTATGTTTCTCATTTCCAGAAAATCTTAAACTCAAGAGGGCTGGTAACAGGGACAATGGTGAGGTGCCTAAATGGAGTTGAGGAATGTGCCACTATTTCTGAGACCATTCTCCTGGGATGGGGAGCAGATGTACTGGTTAGGTGTCCCAGGACAACTGATAAACATTAATTTCCAGTATGTTGTGGTTTAAGCTTGATTCCCCATGAAAAATATACATTATCATTATATAATAGCAATAACTTACTTTGAAAGGTTTACCACTTTCAAATGGGAAAACTGTTTGTCTTTCTTCCTTTCCCCAGTTATTATTCAGCTTTGAATTGCAAACAATGACTCTCCTGTTGTCCTCATTGAAGCGTGGGTTAAAGTGGAAGGCGACATCATTCCCTCTCTTGAAATCTAAAGCAAGTCTGTTTTAAGTCAAAAGTCAGAGTTAGTAAAATGATTTGAGTTGTACATTTGTATCAAGTGAAGAACATATACTTTTCTAAAGAGCAAATCATGTATAAAGTACAGGACAATTTTCTAAACAGAAAGCAAATAAACCATAGAATGGGTTCAAACTGGAAAGTATACTGGGCCAAGTACAGTAGTTCTACCTCATGCGTAGGATGTGTGTTCCAAGAACCCCAATGGATGGCTGAAACCACGAATAGTATCGAACCAAATTATCTGTCTAACTATACACACATACTTTTTCCTATACATACATATAATAAAGTTTAATTTATAAATTAGGTACTGTAAGAGATTAACAACTAATAAAATAGAAAAACTACAGCAATATATTGTAGAAGTCTTGGTCTCTCTCAAAATATTGTATACATTTAATACCTTTTCCATCTTAACTAAACATTTATGCACTGGGGCCATAACTTCTACAGCTCGAGGTATGACCAAAAAAAAGCATGAGTTTCTTTTTCCTTTCTCACAATTTCATGGACAAAAGATTTGTACTTAACTGTAGATCTTGGCAATCTCAGTGTATAATTGTTTTCTTTCCTTATTAAATTGAGCACTGTCCCCTTTTCACTTCAAGAGAGCCTTTACAGCTTCTCTTTGGCATAAATGAATTGCCAGCATCACTACTCTTGCTTTCAGGGCCATTATTAGGTAAAATAAGGGTTATGTGGACACAAGCACCAGGGTACCACGACAGTGGACCTGATAACTAATAGACACGATATGCAGCACAAAAGGATGGCTTCACAGCCTGGGCAGGATGGGGCTGGACAGCACTGAAATATCACCATGCTGGGTACAATGTTGGCAACTTAAAACTTATGAACTGTTTATTTCTGGAATTTTCCATTTAATATTTTCAGACTGTGATTGACCTTGGGTAACTGAGACTATGGAAAGCAAAACCTCAGACAAGGGGCACTACTATATTCTACATACTACCACAGTATCCCACAGTAAACAAGACAATATGTGTTGAGTTTTTAGCCTTGTTGTCTTTGGTTATATCCTGTTCAGCTGTATTTCCCTTTTTACTATCTCTACATATAAACATGGTCAAGGTTTCCTTGCAGAGGTTTCGGGCCACTTTGAGGGCACTTTATACCTGACATTATGGAAATACAGCTACCTCTTTCCTGCCCTGACAGGTTACTTTTAATCCCTGTTAAAAGTAAACCAGTCACATAAAGTGCTATCAAATCCCTGGCTTCTGCATAGTTAACTGGAAAACCTAGTCCTAAAACAGCAAGAATGAGATAACATAGTTAATGTTCAGTATCCTGTTGCTGAGTTGTAAAGTCATAATAATAAATGTGTTAAACATTCTGTGATGTGAAGTGGAATTAATGGAAGTGCTGGATAAACTTTCTATCCTGTTCTCTCTCCTTGGATGTTAATACAAACACAAGTTCTCTGGCTGTTAAAGCACTAACCCTTTCCGCATGGTTTCTCAAAAGTGTGCTCCCCAGAGCACTAATATCATAAGCAGCTGGTTCTGTTAAAACAAGCAGCTCTTGTTTTAAAGCAAGACCTGCATTTTAGACCTATTAACAATGATTCTTTGGGTGTTTTCATTCACCCAGTAACAGATACATACAACCATCAATGATTAAATTCACAGGGAAAGAACCAATATAATCAAATGGCCATAGAACTTGTATTTGACTTAATATGCGATGCTTGTACTTTCTCAGCAGTGAAAAGGTAATTGTCATCTCTACCAATTTAAGGATTTTTTTTCTTTCATGTGATTCCTCACATAGATTTTGCAGCTCAAAGCAATACATTTCTCAGTTTACTATCACTTTAATCATTTCAACCAAAATTGGTTTTAACCTGCCACAGTCTCTAACCTTTCTAGTGGTGATGTTGGTGGTGGTGGTTTAGTTCCTAAGTCGTGTCCAACTCTTTGCATCCCCATGGACTGTGGCCTTCCAGGCTCCTCTGTCCATGGGATTTCCAAGGCAAGAATACTGGATTAGGTAGCCATTTCCTTCTTCAGGAGATCTTCCTGACTCAGGATTAGAACCCATGTCTCCTGCTTGACAGGCAGATTTTTTATCACTGAACCACCTGGGAAGCCCAACCTTTCTAGTGTGACAGTCCTAAGTAAAGCAAAGATGCCATTCTGGTTCTGCTTGACAGCAGCTGCCTCAGGAGAGCAGATATTACCCAATCATGAGTGCTGCCTGCACAGGATCAGGGCGCTGGGTCCTGTGTTACTTTGGGAGGCAAGGTGGATGAGGACACAGGCAGAAGATATATTGAGTATATGTTTTGTAACTTGCTGTGAGACCAGTTTTACTGTGCAGGGAAGTACTGTGCTGAGAGAAGCCGTCTAGGCTGTGTGGAAGAAAGAGCTAGCTTAAGGTAGTTACTACCACGTAGAACCAGAGGAGGCTGGCTGGAGGTGGAGTGAACTGGTTGGCTGAATGTAAAATGATCCGACCAGAATCTGTCCACCTCCTGGTAACAGAGGAGGTCGCTCCCGCTGATTCACCAGGATCAAAGTGACAGGCACTCACAGGCTGTTTACAGAATGAAATAAACCTGTGTGCACAGCTTGAATTTGTACCTTTTGTGTTTTGTCTATAAGACCCAGAAACAGATTAATTAATGGCTGTAGGAGCTTTAATGGTACCACCAACCTCAAGGACAGACATACCGAACAGCTTCAGGATAACTTTAGCCTGCTTGTATTATATGTAAATATAACCAGTGGTGATAACCAGAGTCTGGGGTCCCAAAGCAGCTGTAAATCAGCATGGATTTTCCGAAGTGAGCTCAAAATCTTAGCCCCTTCTAGTTCACCTCAACCAAAGCAGTACCAACGGTGAAGGCTGATTTATTTTGACCAATTAATTTGACAAGTTAAAACTTTAACTTGTAAAGTTTTTTCAAACCTTTTAAGTAAGTAGTGTCTACTCAGAACACTGGGGTTCCCCATCTTGTCACTTGTCATCTGTAGACCAGGCCAACAGTATACACAGAAATGGCAACCAAGCTCACAAATCTGAGAGTGTATCATGACCTTCACAGCTACAGGGAGACTGCACCAATATGAGGACAGGAAGTATAATATTTAAGCTCTCAGATCAACTAGGCATCTTTTTCTTTTTGACCCTAATTTTTGATGGGCTTTGTTTTTTAGCCAATCTGTGGCTCAGAAGTGGAGGGATATCCAAACATTACATCACAAAGGGTCTACTTTCCTTTAATTCTAAGGCTTTCCCTGCTAGGAAGAACCAACAGAATGGGTTTTTCTGCTCTTCCTCTTTGTCCTCACAAATTTTTATTCTGGTTCTGGGAAAAACACAAGACTTAGCAAGGGATTTGTCCTTTTGGTGAGACTGTGTATTGATTCATGAGAAAATCACAAACTATGGTATAGCCAAGATTCTAAATGTAATTTTTAAAATTCTATTAAAATTTAAAACAGATCACCCTTTATTCCAAAATCAATCAATAAATATGTTCGACTTGCTAATTTTGCTCTTTACCTGTTCGCATTGGGCTTTACTGTACCCAGGATTGTTATCAGCATGCGAGGCATGATTCCTCCAGGAAAAGGCAGGTCATAAGGCACATTCTGGGAATTAAAAAATACGTATATATCAATAAAGAGTCATGTTCCGAGGGACTTTCCTGGCAGCCCAGTGGTTAAGATGCCATGCTTTTGCTGCAGGGGGTGTGAGTTCACCCTAGTTCACCGTAGTTGGTGAACTAAGATCCCACGTACCATGCAGCTACCCACCCCACCCCCCAAAAAAGAGTCATGTTTTCTTGAGGGAAGAAAGAAAAAGACATTGCTAGAGTTCAACTGCTATTAATATATGTGAATAACATGTAACCCTACTTTACGCCATTGTTTCAGACTCTCAGGCCACTTTGTCCAGGGCCTGAAGAGAGATGGCTCCCTACACAACTACAGCTACAATAATCAAGAAAAAGGCCATCAGTTAATTAATGCCAAAGACAGAACATGTTCCCTTCCGGAGACTGTATCTCTCATGATAAGGACCATCCTAATCTATAACTCATCCATGGAGCCTGTTTTTTGGAAAGGCTTAAGCTGGACCTTGCAATCAACATTAACATTTCTGTGCCACTCTTAAGACCCTTGTCATATGACATGTTCATCCTGGTGGTTCTGCTCCCTGCAGGCAAACACTGGCACCTTTTAGGCCTCTTAGGTTTTCTTATGTTTAATTCACACAGGCCCTGTGTGGTGCTTTAAAGGTGGCCGGTACTCAATGTTTGTCGAATGGGAACTTTCCAGTTAATACCTTCCCCAGTTCATTCGACAAATATTTACTGACTGTCTATGTTCAAGGTGTTATAAATATTTCCACTGCTCCATCTTGGCTTCTTCTCTTTTTCTTTTAAGATTGTTTCCCCCTGGGTTGAACCATTGCCCAAGTCTTTTTCTCTCTAGATCTGATCTGATCTGTATTAGTCCTGTTTTCTTCCCATCTGGCTTTGCTACTGGTGCCACAAATCCAACCAGTGTGAACTGCAATGGTCTCCCCTGCCCTTCCCCGATCTGATCCCCTTCCTGAGTTCCTGGTTTGGGCTGACCCTTGGCTGGCATTCTCCTTGCCCAGCCTTGAAAAGCCAGAGTTGTTTCTTGACTCTTTGTTGTTGGTGTTTAGTCACAAAGTCATGTCTGACTCCTTGACGACCCCATGGACTGTAACCTGCCATGCTCCTCTCTCTATGTGATTTCCTAGGCAAGAATACTGGAGTAGATTACCATTTCCTTCTCCAGGGGACCTTCCCCACCCAGGAATCAAACCCGGGTCTCCTGAATTAGCAGGCGGATTCTTTGCCACTGCTAAAGTGCTGAAAGTGCTGCACTCAATATGTCAGCAAATTTGGAAAACTAAGCAATGACCACAGGACTGCAAAAGGAAAGTTTTCATCCCAATTCCAAAGAAAGGTAATGCCAAAGAATGTTCAAACTACCGTACAATTGTACTCTTTTCACATGCTAGCAAGGAAATGCTCAAAATCCTTCAGGCTAGACTTCAACAGTATGTGAACTGAGAACTTCCGGATGTATAAGCTGAATTTAGAAAAGAGGAACAAGAAATCAAATTGCCAACATCCGTGAATCATAGAAAATGCAAGAGAATTCCAGAAAAATGTCCACTTCTGCTTCATTTGACTACGTGAAAGCCTTTGACTGTGGATCACAACAAACTGTGGAAAATTCTTAAAGAGATGGGAATACCAAGCCACCTGACCTGCCTTCTGAGCAATCTGTATTTAGGTCAAGCAGCAACAGTTAGAACTGGACATGGAACAATGAACTGGTTCAAAATTGCAAAAGACCTGGTTCAAAATTGTAAGAGGAGTATGTCAACGCTGCATATTGTGACCCTGCTTATTTAACTTCTGTGCAGAGTACATCATGTGAAATGCTGGACTGAATGAAGATTGTTAGGAGAAGTATCAACAACCTCAGATATACAGATGATACCACTCTAATGGCAGAGAGTGAAGAGGAACTAAATCTCTTGATAAGGATGAGAGAGAAGAGTGAAAAAGCTGGCTAAAACTCAACAATCAAAAAAACTAAATCATGGCATCTGGTCCCATCACTTCATGGCAAACAGATGAGGAAAAAGTGGGAAACAGTGGCAGATTTTATTTTCTTGGACTCCAAAATCACTGCAGACAGTGACTGCAAAATCAGAAGACCCTTGCTCATTGGAAGAAAAGCTATGACAAACCTAGATAGCATATTAAAAAGCAGAGACATCACTTTGATTCCAAAGGTCTGTATAGTCAGAGCTGTGGTTTTTGCAGCAGTCATATACGAATGTGAGAGTTGGACCGTAAAGAGAGCTGAGCACCATAGAATTGATGCTTTTGAACTTTTGGTGCTGGAGAAGACTCTTGAGAGTCCCTTGGACAGCAAGGAGACCAAACCAGTCAATCCTAAAGGAAATCAACCCTGAATATTCATTGGAAGGACTGATGCTGAAGCTGACATTCCAATACTTTGGCCACCTGATGTGAAGAGCCTACTCATTAGAAAAGACCCTGATGCTGGGAAAGATTGAGGGCAGGAGGAGAAGGGGGCGACAAGGGATGAGACGGTTGGATGGCATCAACGACTCAATGAACATGAGTTGGCGAAAACCCCAAGAGATAGAGAAGGACAGGGAAGCCTGGTGTGCTGCAGTCCATGGGGTCACAAAGAGTCGGACATGACTTAGTGACTGAACAAGAATACTTAACCACTAGATTCTGGGGTTCCTCCTCTTCAATCTCTTTCCCACTGCCTCTTCCTTCCAGAATTTCCACAGTCCTGTGTCAACTGACTACCTGTGTGTGGTGCAGGTCCTGCGCATCGCCTCTCATGCGCCCAGTGCTGTCTCTCTGCTCTCCTCTAAGCTGACCAATAAGCAGAGCAAGTACTCCCTGTGCCATCACACTCCGGAAAGGGGCTGATCTCACACTGCTATTGAACTCTTTTCTCATATATGTATCTTTTCTCACAGCTAGACTGTTTGGAGATGTGTCTGGAGTCCCCAGAGTTGGGTTTTATGGTTAGAATTCATTTATTAAAATGAGTTTTAATATAAATGAAAATTCAATCCTTAGATCACAAAATTATCTTTAGAAGGTTTTTAAAAACCAGATTACTGTGGTTGCCCCAAATTTCCCCTCTATGACCATGGGAAGGTTGTATAACCCTTTATTGCCCTATTTCCTTATTTGTAAGGTGGCGATGAGAACAGTATCTTACAGGGTGCTTATGGAGTTGAATGAGAGCATCCCTGTAGAAGCACACAGCTGGCACATGTTATATATTCAGTGTTGATCAGTAATAATAACAACCATTACTATGATCTTAACTTGATTTATATTAAAGCTGCTTTACAGATGCCTTCAAAACACACATTAGCTTCTCTTTAAACTAACAGTACATATACTAAACACAGGAAACTAATTTTTCTATTGAACCAACATACACTGTGCCTGGTCCTTGCAAAATGGCTCTAAGCAGTGAGTTTCAAGCTTCAGGTTTCCCGAAGCCCTCTGCAGGTTAGTGCCCAGTCAGAGCACAACGCAGTGATGACGCCACTGCTCCAGACAATTGCCGTTTTTTTTTTTTTTTTTTTTTTTTTTTTAATATTTATTTATTTGGCTGTGCTGGGTCTTAGTTGTGGCATGTGGGATCTAGTTCCCTGATCAGGGGTCGAACCCAGGCCCCTGCACTGGAAGCACAGAGTCTTAGCCACTGGACTGCTAGCGAAGTCCCAGCCATATTCTTTATTAACTTGGTCCTGAGCACACTGAAGTTTACTAAATGATTCACTCCATCTTACCAGGGGTCCAGAAGGGATGCCATAGGGACTGGCAGCAGGGTAGGCTCCAGGAGCACTTGGCTGTGCAGGAGGTGGGTAGGCCCCAGGTCCGGGGTAGGTACCCGGTGCAGTTGGTCCAGGATAAGCAGGTGCTGTTGGGCCAGGGTAGGCCCCTGAAGGTGCCTGTCCAGGGTAGGCCCCAGGAGGTCCCTGTCCAGGGTAGGCTCCAGGAGGTCCTTGTCCAGGGTAGGGGCCAGGAGGAGCCTGTCCAGGGTAGGCCCCAGGATAGGCTGCTCCTGGGTAGCCTCCTGCCCCAGCAGGCTGGTTTCCCCATGAACCAGGCCAACCTTGAGGGTTTGGTTTTCCAGACCCAGGTAAGGCATCATTAAGCTGGAAAAAAAGACATTAAAAAATTATAGGATGAAAAACAATCACAACAGAATTTTCAGGAATATGTGATCTAAGAATTAGAGGGATGTGGTGAAGATATGAAATTCATATCAATTAAAGTTTTTCCTACCTTTTAGTTTTGAGTTCCTAAGACTAAAATTCAACTATGGGATTATACATGCTTTATCATTTTACTCTTGCTTCTCATCATCTCAGATCATCGAGGGTTGCCTTTTTGTAATTTGCTAAAGTCAGGAGCTAGCCATTCTCTGTGTAAAAGCACATACTTTCTAACTGACATGAAAAAAAAAATTGTCATAAAACTCAGTATACTCTTGGGCTGCAAAACCTTCCACCAAGCTGGCCCTGGTTACGTTGGCCTTCCCTTTGCAGGATGTCTACTGCACTTTGTGTATGACAGGTAAGTTACCACTTAGGGGCATCCAGGCTAGTACCAGAGAGGCTGCCTTGTACACAGGGAGGAGCCTGCGATGTGCAATCAGAAGATTTGGTTTCAAATCCAGTGCTATCCATCAAGAAATCCAGTGTTATCCATCAAGAGCTCCAGAGTTTCAGAGCCATCATGCCACCTGTATAGGACTTAGTGTCTTTGCTTGTCAAATGGGGATAATGATCTATTTCATATGATTGTTGTGACAAACAAGTGAGGCAGCATTTGGGACGGCTCTTTACAGACTGCAAGACTCTGTGCCAATGTTGGATTGTGTCCTTTCTCTCCAGGAATAGACCGCTTTCTCCCTGCCTGTTTTTTACAGTATTTAGCACACTGCCAGGTGGTACATGGAAGATGCCCAGTAAAGACTTCTACGTTGACTGAATATGATCTGCCAGGATTGTCTTTGATGCATCGGGAACACAACCCTAGATCTTGTGTTGGGGCAATACATGAGGCTGTGAAGGGAGCCCATGTGGCCTGAGGGAGGGGGAGAGAGAAACAGAGGGCTCCTTGATGATGGAAAGCAAACTGGATTTAGAAAACAAACCTGAGCAGAGCTCCCAGCTGTAGGTGACGTGAGTCATTAAGGAATTTGGGAATACATAAGCATACTAATAGGAATTTGTTTTGGCTGCTTCTTACTCCAGCATTTGGGAAGGGAGAGGGAGTTAGGATTAAAAAAAATCAGGTTGCTCAGAATGAACCACACTGCCCTTTGCTCAGTTGGCTTCTCAGCTCCTGCCGGCAGAATTCACCAGCTTCTGTCCTAGGCCTTTGGTAAAGGGGTTACTGTTAGTGAGGCCTCTCTCTGCCTGGCTTTCTTCCCAAACCTGTTGCTAGAAAAACAATACTCCACCTAACAAGCTCTCATTGGACAGATGAGGCCAGAGGAAGCCACGTGGTGGGAGAGTTAAACAGGAAACTTGAGTGGTTAAAAAACAAACAAACTAAAAAATCCCTCATCCTGCATGAATGTATATGTATTAAGGTAGGAAAACACATAAAACACTTACCGAAAAACAGTCTGCCATTTTCCTGAAAGGAGAAAAAAAACATAGGGGTTATCATTTGATCCTAAAATATTTCACTGGTTTCCGTATGAACATCACAAATAGCTCATTGTGCAGGTCAAGTCAATGTACAGGCATTCTCTTAACACAAACAAGTCTGTTCTCCAAATATGCCAAAATCAATAGTGGGGAACCATAAAAATGTCTCAAAGGGTGAGGATGCTTTCCACCTGAATCACCAGGCCCTATTTAACTCATAACTGAACTCTAATCACACTAGCTTGTGGCTGAATCCTGGGAGTAACAGGCCCTACAATGCAAGTAGGAGAGCAGGGAGTACGATGCTCTGCCGTTTCCTAGGTAATGAATGTAAACAGTCCTGGTTTGTCTTTGGTTCTCCTTCACCTTCCTTCCTGTGCTCTTTTTTTCCACCACCTCATAAAAGTGTTCATCAAATGAATCTTGCCCACCTCTCCTGTTCCCACTGACAGCCCCACACCCTCTTCTGGGTTTTAGGAGGAGGCTGTTGGTTCTTCCTCCTAGTGTTTGAAAGACAGTCTCTGCCTTGCCTACTCCACTGCCCAAGACATAGTTGCTGCTGCTGACTTATTTCTTCATTTGCACAAATTTGTGCCTGTTCTGTGCCAGGCACTGGGCGGGCTCAGGTCTGGGTTTGAAGATGGAATTGGCCAAGATGTATGGTCAAAGGGTCCAGAGGCCAGAAAGGGTCACAAGTAATGGGCGCTGTGAGCCAGACTATGTGCTATGGGAAGTCACAACTGGAAAGATGACTTCTAACAGGGACAGTGTTGAGCTAAACCTTGCAAGAAAGGTGAGACTGGGGATACGAAGCAATAGCGAGCACAAGAAAGGCGAGCACAAGATGTACTTTTTTGTTTTTTTTAAGGTGTTTGTTATTCCAGATGAAAATATCTGGCAGTATAACAAACCAAGGTTTAAAAAAAAAAAGAAGTCAGACAATTTGGAGGAAAGTATTTTGGGGTAGAATGCTACCAAAGAGGGTTGGCCTTGCCAAAAGCTGCCGCAGTGGGTGGCCATGAGACCATCATTCCTGCTTCTCTGGCTCCTCCCTCAGTGCCAGTTCCCAACAAACAAGATGTTTTGCACTTGCTCCCAGAACTGGTGCTGTGGCGGTGAAGAGAGGAGGGCAGCTTGGGACTCCTCAGGCCTGGGTTATCTTCTCCGCCCAGGATCACCTGTGCTATGGTCAAAGTTACCTGGATCTTCAATAATCAGAATCTTTTTCCTTAAGTTGCCTACATGTGTGTGCTGAGTCACTTCAGTCATGTCAGACTCTTTGCTACTCTATGGACCATAGCCCACCAGGCTCCTCTGTCCATAGGATTCTCTAGGCAAGAAAACTGGGGTGGGTTGCCATGCCCTCCTCCAGGGGATCTTCCTGACCCAGGGATCAAACCTACATCTCTGACATCTCCTGCACTGGCTGGTGGGTTCTTTACCACCAGCACCACCTGGGAACCCATATGTTGCCTACTTGTTAAAGTTATTCAATTATTCTAAGAAATTATCTATTAAATGGTGGCTACTTGATAGGTCCTAAAAATGCAAAATACTAGACTTTTTGGTAAAACAAAAACATACAAAAAGTCCTCCTAGAACAATGTATGCTTCATTTATACACCAGATATTTTATCTTACTCTGCTGTTACTTATAATACAGTTCAATATTACCTTCCATTATTTTTTTATTTTTGCACATCTCTTTTTAAATCTGGACATTCTCAAACATATTTGGATACTCAGGTTATCATTGCACCCATCTTCCAATATGGAAACTGCAGGTGATCTAATTGGGAAGTCACAGTGATTTTCCCAGAGCTTGTTTCACTGCATTTAGTATATGATATTCGACTCTTTAACGCAAAAGTTGGTGCTCCTCTGTACTTCCTTCCCCAAAAGACTGCCACTGCCTAAAGAAGTGTGCTGCTACCACAGGAGGAACTTAAGAGTTGTTACAGGGACTTCCCTGGCCATCAGTAGTTAAGACGTCCCCTTCCAATGCAGGGGGTGCAGGTTTGATGCCTGGTTGGGGAGCTAAGATCCCACATGCCTGGTGGCCAAAAAACCAAAACATAAAATAATATTGTAACAAATTCAATAAAGATTTTAAAAGCAGCTTAAAGAGTTCTTACAGAAAAGGGAAAGAAAGGACATTTCTTTCTTTTTTTTTTTTTTTTGGCTATGCCGTGAGGCATGTGGGATCTTAGTTCCCCAGTCAGGGATGGAACCCATAACCCCTGCAGTGGAAGCACAGAGTCTTAACCACTGGACTGCCAGTGAAATCCTTTGAAAGGATATTTGTTAAGTCAAGAAGTAAAGCTTCTCACTTTGGACACCAGAAAGAAACAATTTTGGACTTCACAGTAGGCAGAAAGTTTAGTTTCTTTGATTACACAAATTCTTCCATTCCTCAGCAACACAGCAACATGGCAAAGACTCAGAAAAAATTTGTAAGTGTTTTGACTTCTTTTAAATATCCCCATTGTGCTGGGGCTTATCCCTGGCCTCAGCATCACTGACATTTCAGGTGGGATACTTCGTAGGGAGGGGCTCTTCTGTGCATCATGTGCATCCCTGGCTTCAACACACAAGATGACAGCAGCAACGCCCCCCACCCCAACCCCTGCATTGTGATAACCTAGAATGTCTTAAGATGTTTCAAAATAACCCTGGGGAAGCAAGAGGAGGGAAAAATTGTGCCTGGTTTGAGAACCACTGGCCTGGGCTAATGAGGATATGTATCCTCACACAAAAGTACCCATTCAGGTCAATAAAAAACAAAAAGGCAGTTTCAGTTGTTAAAACTAGCTAAAGCTGTACTACTGGCCCCATGAAGTGTCATTAATATGTGTGCTTAGTCTCTCAGTTGTGTCTGACTCTTTGCGACCCCATGGACTGTAGCCCACCAGGCTCTTCTGTCCATGGGGATTCTCCAGGCAAGAATACTGGAGTGGGTTGCCACTCCCTCCTCCAGGGGATCTTCCCAACCCAGGGATTAAACCCAGCCCTCCCGCATTACAGGCTGAGCCACCAGTGAAGCCTGTCTTAATAACATAAATCCAGTTAAACTTAGATATGTTTAAAGGCTGATCACAACCAGAAATTCATGCAAAGACAGCTTGCCCAAAATGTAACATTTATTCTTTTCAAAGTCTCTGTTCAAGCATATTCAGTTTATTTTGGATTGGAGTGGAGTGGGTTGCCATCTCCCTCTCCAGTGGGTCTTTTGACCCAGGGATTGAACCTGGGTCTCCTGTATTGCAGGCAGATTCTTTCCCATCTGTGCCACCTGGGAAGCCCCATTTTCCAACTAGACCAAAACAACGAGAAACAAAGCAGATTCCACTCTGTTTCCACTGTGTTTCATATAACACCAAGGATGACAGTTTGGATTGTGCTGTGACACATTAGAAGCCCATTAGAATAATGACACCCTGTATTTGTGTGATGTTTTCAGTTTATAAAGCACTTTTACATACCTTTCTTATTTTGATTCTGATAATAATCTTATGAGATTGACAGGGAAAAATTAATATCCTTACTTCAAAGGTGAGGAAACTGAGTCTCAGAGAGTTAACGTGGTGGCCCAAAGTCATTCTGTCATTGGCAGGCAGGGACCTGAGTCCAAACATCCTGACTCCTAATCCTGACTGATTTTATACTAGTAGCAAACCTCACACTTTGACATTTTAAAGTATAGTCCTTTGAAAGTATTAGTTACTTCATTTAGAAATTAATTCTCTGGCTTACTCATTTGGAACTGCATAAACATGCTGAAATTGTAAACAAAAAAAGAGATCATGGTTTTGTCAGAAACTAGCTGGGTGACTCATTCAGTGTGCAGTGATACTGAATACAAGGATGCCATTTTGCACAGTCACTTTGCTAATTATAACCACATTTAAACTGATAAAGCTTACTTTCCTAAAAGTTGGGTATGCATTGTTTTGATTATATCAACTCCCAACCATGAGATCTCTGATGGAAAGGTTTCTAACCAATGTTCTTTTTAAATCAAGGTTAGCAACCTTAAAACTTAAAAGGAGAACCAAAAAACAATTTTAAAAAATCTATCTGGATAAACATCTTCCTACTTGCCTGGAAATTTTCTTTCTTTTTAGATGAGTAGCTTATATAAAGAGACAATCAAATGTGAAAAAGAAAAAAAAAAAACTTCCCACTACAGATACTATAGGTATGTGAACTCTGGCATTCTCAGAATCAGAATTTTGAAGTCAGATAAGAAACACTACATCAAAGGCAAAAGCATTTAAAAAATACTATCTGAGTCCTCACATTTGGAAAAACCTACAGGAATTAGTTCAGTATCACTTTGGAACAAGGAATTTAAACGAGTCAGAATGCAGACCACTTTTAATCTGCTGTTAATTGCAGCTTTGCCCTTTAATAAAGAGTTGCTATCCACTGTACTATGTTATTCTAGACCCATGTAGCAATTAGTTCAGTTGCCTGGATTCCCAGGAGGACTTCTGAAATTTCTGCCCACAAAGGGCCCCAACTTTTAGAAAAGCTGTAAGGGAAGTTGATCATAAACTATTTCCTCAGAACCCCAAGCACTGCCCACACTCCTCTCCAAACAACACAGGAGATGCGGTCTACTTCCTGGTTTTACTGAAACATGGAACAAGGCTTGAGAAATGCTCATTTGCAAAGCCAAATTCAGAGACACCAGTTAGGATAAAGGAAACTGGTCCTTTCCTAGGATTTCTTTTTCATCACAGTTCCTCAGCCATAAGGAAGTTAAAGTTACTTTGTATCTCTCAGTTACTGATTTTTTTTTTTTCCCCATACGGAAAAGCTGAATATCAGTCAAGAGAGAACACATGATACTTAGTCAGCGGCAAACTGGAATTACTGCCCTGGCAGGCTTACCACTCAGAATTTAATGAGAAGAATCCATTCAGGCACCAGACACAAAATGTTAACTAGCTGTCCTCAGCAGAAGCCTCTGTCCCAAACTAACAGGAAAAAGAGGCTAAGTTTTTGATCAGTTACCATGAGTCTCAAGTACAAGAAGTCTGCAAGCCAACTGGTATTTTAGGTAACATAAGCACCTCAAATTTTACTATATGAATATGGATATCTATTAGGGATAAGATTTAGAGTCTGACTGAAGAGAGTTCTATGCAAACAGTATCTAAATCATAGGTGAGACCAGTAACGGCCTTTTGACCTCACTAGCAATAAGTAAAAAGTCTTTTTATAAAGCTCTCCTGCATATTTGTTGCATAGCAAAATATCATTGACTAAAGACCTCTCAACAGAGCGAGACTAGCCTACTACATTTTTAAAAATGAGCTTTTGGGGTCAATCTATCAAACAGTGCTCCTCCTCTTCTGCTTCTTATGAAACTTGGTGAGGCATCGCCTAATATTTCTAAGCTCAAAACATGCAAGACCCATCATCAAACTTCTCCCCAGAATATGGAGAGAATGCTGATTTTAAGCAAAAGCCTCCCACATGATTAATTTAGGCAACTCCAGTTTCCCATAGATTAAGGGTGAGGCACAGTCATCAAAGGGATGGATGACTTGAGGGATTCAAAGACAATGTCTGAAAAGGACATTCTTGTGGGACAGTGAATTTTATTATTGAAGTTTTATGGAAACACAATTTCCTAGTATGAAAGATCAACTTTGTAAAATTGGGGCAAGTGAGTCTGAATTTTGGAAGCTGGTGAAAATTTTTTCTCATGCTCTGTGCCAAGTGGTCAATTCTTAGTGCCACCATTTTCTGCAGAACGAATGAGCCTGTCTTCCATTCCTTTTCCAGAATCCTAGAAACAGACTGGGTCACTGAAGTCAAACCGTCCTCATTGTCCAGCAACCCAACTCACAGGAGTCACTTTACAAATATTCCAGGTATCTGAAATCAGGATCGCTAAGGGTAGGGCATGAAGCCTAAGGCACAACCTCAACCCCAATGTCCCAGAGCTCCTACTCTTCAAAGCGCAGGCATGTTAGTGCTTTGATTTGAGCAACTCACAATTTAGAATAAATCCTCAAACGTGTTTTAAAAGCACCCCCTCCCACCTCAACTAGGGCTCTGCACACTTGGACCAACATTAAATTCTGCCACACCCCACATGTCCCCAGCACAGATCTGAGATCGTTAATGTTCAAATCTGGACTGGGATTTGCAAAAACTGAGGGTGTGCGGTCTTTGCCAAGCCGGGCACATGCCTACTCAGCCTTGGGGCAGTACCATTTTCTGCGAGATCAGCATCCAGAGAGCGGCTGCAGTCCCGGACGCTGTTGGCCTATAGCAGAACTCATCCCCATCCCACAGCCAACCTAAGAGTCGAGGAACCGCCCACAGAGTCCCGGGGCAGTCTCCACCGTGGACGCAGGCAGGGGCACCTGGTTCCTCCCGCCCAGCTGGAGCAGGCAGCTGGGAGGATGCGCGCGCGTCCACCGCTCACCACGGGCCGCCCAGGGGCGGAGGCCGCGAAGCCCGGGCTGAGCCTCCCAGTCGCTGCAGAGGGTGACACACCCGTCCGCCGCGAGGAAATGCAGGTGAGTCTTTGTAAGTCGTTGCTAACTTTCCCCGAGTCTCAGACTCCTCTCTTGAGGGCTCGAAGCCAAGGAACCTGGGCCCAGAACGCGCGGTTCCCCGGGGAAGCCAAGTTCCCTTCTCCGGCTGCCGCCCAGCCCGGCAAAGGCGGCCGCGCACCGAGCAGCGCCCGGGCGCCCTGGCCTTGCAGCAGATGGGTGTGCGCCCCCGTCCCGGCGCCCCCGCCACTTACCCGACGCCTCTGCACTGGCTCGCGCACCACGGAGGAGGCTCGGGCAGAGGTGGAGTGGTCCTGCCGGGGCGGCGGCCGGCTCTGCGCCTCAAATACGCCCGGCCCGGCACGCCTCTCCCGGGGCGGGGCCGCCCCCGGCCTCTCCGGGCGAACTAGACTGGGCGAGTCCTGGCCCCGCTGGATACCCGGCGCCCAGGCGCCGCGGATCCAGGACGCAGAGGAGACTCCTGACCCAGGACAGCGGTGGGTGGGACCCGCCTCCATCCCCTCAACGTCCAGTCGGTCCCCTCCGCAGCCGCCAGAGATTGCGTTCACCGCCCTCTCATTAGATTCACCTGCTAAGTCCTCAGACCAAGATAGGGCGAGTCTGCGAAGCTTTTAGTGACAAGGAGGGTCCTGTCACGTTTTCTGAGATGCTGGGTGAGAAACCCCATGTCTTGTTTTTATTCCCCTTCTGAACTGTGATGTGGGTACACACCTCTCTGACCAAGAGCCCTAGATTTTTTGCTGCTTGCTTCCCACTGCCTCCTCAACATCTGCCCTGTGTTTGGTAGGTCCTCAGTAAACTGGTTCGGAGAAGGCGATGGCACCCCACTCCAGTACTCTTGCCTGGAAAATCCCATGGACGGAGGAGCCTGGTAGGCTGCAGTCCATGGGGTCGCGAAGAGTCAGACACGACTGAGCGACTTCACTTTCACTTTTCACTTTCATGCATTGGAGAAGGAAATGGCACCCCACTCCAGTGTTCTTGCCTGGAGAATCCCAGAGACGGGGGAGCCTGATGGGCTGCCGTCTATGGGGTCGCACAGAATCGGACACGACTGAAGCGACTTAGCGGCAGCAATAAACTGGTTAAATTTGATTAGTAAATGAATGATTGAAATAGTGAATCACTTCCTAGGAAGTCTGTTTTCTCAAAGATTGGAAAGAGTCCTGATGGAGGGGAGAGTTAAATACATATGTACCTTTGAAAAAGGTAGGAGTAAAATAAAATAAAGCTATGGCTCTAAGAAGGGCTTCGCTGGTAGCTCAGCTGGTAAAGAATCCACCTGCAATTCAGGAGGCCCCGATTTGATTCCTGGGTGGGGAAGACTCCTGAAGAAGGGATAGGTTACCCACTCCAGTATTCTTGGGCTTCCCTGGTGGCTCAGAGTAAACTAAGAATAAAGTAAAGTAAAATAAAGAATCCGCCTGCAATGCGGTGGAGAGGTAGGTTTGATCCCTGGGTTGGGAAGATCCCCTGGAGGAGGGCATGGCAACCCACTCCAGTATTCTTGCCTGGAGAATCCCCATGGACATAGGAGCCTGGCGGCTGCAGGCGATCACAGGTGATCACAGAGTCTGACCTGACTCAGCACAGTACAACATGTCTCTAAGAAAGATTGTTACAACAAGTAGTGATGTTTCCAAGAGAAGTGGTATTTGTCCTTAGCATTTCGCTGGGTAATAGCTGAGTGAAATGACTAAGGATGTCTAAGATACATATGTTTTTTTAATTCAAATAACCACTCACAAAAGTTAACTCACAGACATAGAAGACAAATTTATGGTTACCAACGCGATAGTGAGGGGAAGGAACAAATTAGTAATTTGGGATTAACAGATACATATTCCTAGACAAATAACAAGATATAAATAATAGACAAATAACAAGGACCTACTGTGTAGCACAGGGTACTATATTCAGTATCTTGTAATACCTATAATGGAAAAGAATCTGAAAAATAATATATATGTATGACTGAATCACTTTGCTGTACACCTGAAACATTGTGAATCAACTATACTTCAGTTTTAAAAATGAACTCAAAATGGATTAAAGACCTAAATGTATGACCTGGAACTATAAAGCTCCTAAAAGAAAACAGAGAAAGAGCTCCTTGACATTGATTTTAGTAATGATTATTTGGATATGACACCAAAAGCACAAGCAATAAAAGTTTAAAGTAAACAAGTGGGACCTACATCAGACTATACAGCTTCTACACAGCAAAGGAAACCATCAACAAAATGAAAAAGGCAGCCTACAGAATTGGAAAAAATATTTGCAAATCATACATACAAATAAGAGTCTAATATCCAAAATATATAAGGCACTCCTTTATACAACTCAATTGCAAAAAAAAAAAAATCTTAAAAAATGGGCAGAGGAAACAAATTTTTCCAAAGAAGATATACAAATGGCCAACAGGTACATGAAAAGGTGCTCAATGTCATTAATTGTCAGGGAAATGCAAATCAAAAGCACAATGAAATATCACCTTATGCCTGTTAGAATGGCTACTCTCCAAAGACAAGAGATATGTGTTGGAGAGAATATGGAGAAAAAGAACCTTTGTGTACCATTGGTAAGAATGTAAATTGGTGCATCCATTGTGAAAATAGTTTTGAAGTTCCTCAAAAACTTAAAACCAGAACTACCATATGAACCATATGGTATGTACTTCTGGGTACATATCCAAAGGAAATGAGATCGCTATCTTGAAGAGATATCTGTTCCCCCATGCTCATTGCAGAATTATTTATAATAGCCAAGACCTGGAAACAACCTAAGTGTCCATTGATGGATGAATGGGATAAAGAAAATGAGAGCTTTGTATCTATGGCTATGTGCTGTGCTCTGCTTCGTCATTTCAGTCACGCCTGACTCTTTGCGACCTTATGGAGCATAACCTGCTAGGATCCTCTATCCATGGGATTCTCCAGGCAAGAATACTGGAGTGGATTGCCATGTCCTCCTTCAGGGGATCTTCCTGATCCAGGGATCAAACCCGAGTGTCTTGCATCTCCTGCATTGGTGGGCGGGTTCTTTACCACTATTGCCACTCGGGAAGCCCATCTATAACTGTATACTATATCTATATCTATACACATTCATACACACACACACATACACATGTCGACTTAAAAAAATGCACAACGTAAGAGTTGCAAGTTAAGTTTTATTTGGGGCAGTATGAGGGCTGCAGCCCAGGAGACAGCACCTCGGATAGCTCTGAGAAACTGTTCCAAAGAGATGGGCGGAAGGACAGTATATATGATTTTGGTAAAAGGAGGAGTACATGCAAGCAAGCGCATTTATTTTTTTAGAAAGTTTCTGTTGGTCTCTTGAAGCTTCTGCTAGTCATGAGAAACAGTCATTACCATGAAGGATTTTAGTGCTTTTCTAGATATGAGAAGATACACGAATTGGACTCATAAAATCAGCTCCTGAGAATAACTATCTGAAGACCTGTCCTGCCAGTTTCCAGGAGCACAGAATGTCTCACTCCAGCCTTCCACCCTGAACTGCAGTGGGTGTTGGAGGTCAGCAGCTAACAGCAGCACATGATTTAATCTTGTAGCGGTAGATGGCAAGTGCCAATTTGTGGTTAACACACACAGTGAAATACTCAGTCATTAAAATGGCAGGAAGGAAATCCTGCCATTTGTGACAGCATGGATGAAACCTAAGGGCATTATGCTCAGTGAAGTAAGTCAGAGAAAAACAAATACCTAAATAATCTCACTTATATATGGAGTCTAAAAGTCAAGCACATAGAAACAGAAATGTAGAAACATAATTTCATTGCCAGGGGTTAGGAGATAAGAGAAGGGAGATGTTGGTCAAAGAGCATAAGCTTCCAGTTAGTTACAAGATGAATAAATTCTGGGATCTAATGTATAGCATGGTGATTATAGTTAACAATACTATAGTTGACAAGGACTTCCCTTGTGGTTCAGCTGGTAAAGAATCTTCCTGCAATGTGGGAGACCTAGGTTCAATCCCTGGGTTGGGAAGATCCCCTGGAGAAAGGAAAAGCTACCCACTCTAGTATTCTGGCCTGGAGAATTCCAGACTGTATAGTCCATGGAGTTGCGAAGAGTCGGACATGACTAAGTGACTTTAAAAAAAAAAAATAGTTAACAATGCTTGGAAGTTGCTAAGAGAGTAGATCTTAAGTATTCTCATCACACACGCACAAAAGTAACTGTGAAGTGATGGATATGTAAACTATTGTGGTAATTGTTTCATATATATGTATATATATTTATTATATACAGATATATCTCATTTTATATGTATGTGTAACCAAAGTTTCAGATAATGTTGAATTGGCCAAAATCATTCAAATGGACTTTTTGGCCAGCCTAATATTAACAAGTACTATTCATCAAGCACTTATTATGTACTTTTGTATTTTTTGTTTTTTCTATTTACTTATTTGGCTGCATTGTGTCTATAGTTGAGGCATGCGAACTCTTAGTTGTGGCTTGTGGGATCTAGTTCCCTGACCAGGGATCAAACCTGGGCCCCCTGCATTGGCAGCATGGAGTCTTAGCCACTGGACCACAAGAGAAGTCCCTGTTTATTTCTAACTGTTTATTGTTGGTTCCCTCTGACTTTCATTTACTTCCTTCCCTGACTGCACAGTTCTTTGCTGTATGAATGATGAATCCAAGAGGGACATAGTAGGCACTCAGTATTTGCTTAAGTAAATAAATTCATAGTGTGGGCCCTAGAGAAAAATCCTGAGGCTGTTTGATTTGATTACTTTCAGTGCTTTTCCCTCATAGTTAACTATTTAATGCCTCTTAAAATGATTAAAAATTTAAGAATGAAGCACTCAATAGGTTGTGTGTGCTTCCTAATAGGTTGCTATGTTTGTAAAATACAAAAAATAAAAAAAAAAAAAAAAAAAACGTTAAAATGTCTTTTCTCCAGGGAACTAAAAGCTGACCACTTATTTCAGATAAATAAACCTATTCTCAACTCCATGATGAAGCAGTTATCGGCCAACTCTTTAGTACATTTTTACAGGAAAGTCAAATTATGTATACTCTCTTTTAACTTTGTCTTATCTTTTTGTTGGAAGATGTAGATAAGTATTATTGTCTCCATTTTACTGTCAGGGAAAGTGATAGTTACCCAAGCTCATCCATGTTTAGGAACAGAATCCAGAAATCCTGACTTTTACAACTCATCTAGACAAACACTGATTGGAGAATCCTTGCAGGGACTCACTTATATAAACTAGGGAAGAAATAAGGTATAATCTGGTTCATAAATAATTCCTGTCCTCTCTAAAATAACCATATAATTAATTGTATAAAGATAAATTCTTTCATCCAGACAAGTTTTTCACTGTAGAAGGGAAATGTGCATGTGAAGGATTCACTTGACGGAGTTGGGAAATTGTCTACATCACTTAGGATACATTTGAAACTGCCTTAGTGGCTGGTACTGTTCTTGCATTACTGGCCCCTCTAGGTTTACACATAGAAGTCACTGTATGCTGGGGATTGTTTATGAAAATAGACCCCTTCTCTGAAGAGGGTACCTGGCAACCAATTTACTCAACAGAATCATTGATGGTAAATGACTCATCTATGGAAATTCAAAAGGAGTTACCCATAGGAATGGCCTTGCCTCTTCAGAAAATGCTGTAAATCTTAAGACTTTGAGTCATGAGGCCACAGGGCTAGGAGTGGCATTCCTTAAAGGGCTAACCTCTGGTAATAAGAAAAAGGGATGGCCAAGTGGTTGTTATGAAGACAAGGGATGAGTCACCCTCTTGTCTTTCTTCCCAGTGATCTTCCGGGATAGATAAAGCTCATGCCCTTGCTACTTAGTGGGCTTGCTTATACTAAACATGTGCTTAGACATCTTTTTGGCTTCACTTCCTTAATTGCACATCCCCATGCAACACTCTTTGGTGTCAGATCCATGCCCCTTAAGCCAACAAAAGGGTTTTGCTATGATCCAGGTGTGTCTGGGAATTTATAATTTGTACACATGCAGTAAATGGCTCAGTAGTACCCAACCCAAAGCCTATAAAACTCTTCCAAGATAAGTGTATAAAGCAATATACTAACATTGATAAAAACATTTTTGAGTAACTTCTATATACAAATCACTATGCTATTTGAAATAAGGGGCAAGCCCAGCATTAGCCCTCAAGCAATAGTTTTGCTGATTTCTACTGATAAAAGAGATTTTTAGGACCTTGATATGAAAGCAAGGACCCTGGGAGAGGCATCTCACCAGGATGGAGAGGAGGAGCTTTGAGGAAGCTGGTGGCATGCCAGAAGATCCAGAGGGCATCTGGACGAGGGGAACTTTTGTTAGAGAATGTCAGGAGAGAGTAGCAGATGAAGAGGACAGCAAAGAGTGAATTTCCGAGAGTGAGTAGTGAAGAGAGAATAAAATAAGTGGAGGAGAAAGCAGAACCAATTTTTAATAGGAAAATAGAATTGGGGACTTCTCTGGCGGTCCAGTAGTTAAGATTCTGTGCTTGCAATGCATGGGGAGAGAGTTCAATCCCTGGTCAACCTGATATGTGGCCCAACCAAAAAAAAAAAAAAAAAAAGTAGAACTGGAGAGGACTATAGAGAGGACAGTAGGAAAATTATGGACAAATAAAAAGTGTGAGTGAGCTGAAACAAGGCAGAAAAGAGAGAATGAAAAAAAAGCTACCCAGAAACCAGCACGACACTGGGGCCAAATGAGGAAAGAATGTCTGACAAAAGATGAAGCTCTTATGAGAGATAAACAAAAATATGTTGATAGTAAGTATAGGCAACAGAATACAGGAAAGCCAGATAAGGGAAAACAAATGGATCTTTCCAGTTTTCGTATTCAGACCCTGGGGAATCCATGGCAAGTTTGGCAAATCTGTGTCCAAGGGGTATTAACATACAAGTGAGAAGTGGAGTCGGGCACTGGGACATTTGGTCTGTCTCATGCCAACAACTGGATTCTGAACCTGGAATTATGTGGAGGGAGGGAATTATGTCAGACGGAGGGACTGAAAGGGATACTAGTGTTATGAGGAACAAAATACATCCTGTGAAGCAGAGAAATGTCCAGATCCAGGATGAAGTGGTTGTGCCTGTGTGCTGTTTCAGTTCCTGGTTGTTTGCACATACTCCCTTCTTTTTAGAGGTATTTAATGGGGATCTAATATATGCCTCAACCATTTTGAAAAATCCAAGTCTTGAGGGAGTTCTTCAAAGCCTGGTCAACAAGTGAGATGGGATCAGTGGCAGTGACAAGCTCAGTGCTGGTTTGCAAGGTCCCCTGTTGCACTCTAACTAGAACTCCTCGGGAGTACAGTGGAAACTGTAGCCTGCTTTGAAGGGAGACCCCACCCCTTCTTGGATGGGAAAGACAGTGTCACCAGAAAAAAGGTCTCCTGGCACCACAGCAGGTAGAAAGGGCCTCTCCAGCCTTGCATCAGCCTGGCCTTCTCAGCGATGCCTTGTCTGTCCCTGGAGCCTGACACTAGGGGCCTGGCTACTTCCCAGCTACCACCTAAACTCTAATGCCTGACACAGCCACTTCTCTCGGTAACTGGGCTTCTGGAACATCCAGCAAGCCCTGTCACAGCTGCTGCCATTATTGTTGAAAAAGCCAGAACGAGGGTCTATGCATCAACCACTATCTGAACTGCCTCTTTACTTACTGATTTTTTTTTCTTTTTGGCTGTACAAGCTTTTTGTTGCAGTGCACAGGCTTATTTGCTCCATGACATGTGGGATCTTAGTTCCCCAACCAGGGATCAAACCCTCATCCCTTGCACTGGAAGCTAAATTCTTAACCAATGGACCACCAGGGAAGTCCATCTAAGCTGCATCTTTGAGGAAGCATCAAACTAGGAAAAGGATAAGAATGTATTCACTTGCTAGGGCTACTGAGACAAAGTTCTACTGCTGGGTGGCTTCACCTACACAAATGTATTTTCTCATAGTTCAGGAGGCTGGAAGTCTGAGATCAAGGTGTCAGCAGGGTTGGTTTCTTCTCAGCCTCTCTCTGTGGCTTGCAAATGGCCCACTTCTCCCTGTGGCCTCACATGGTCTTTCCTCTATACATATGTTTGTCCAAATTTCCACTTCTTATAAGGACATCAGACTTCCCTGGTGGCTCAGATGGTAAAGCATCTGCATACAACACGGGAGACCCGGGTTCAATCCCTGTGTTGAGAAGATCCTCTGGAGAAGGAAATGGCAACCCACTTCAGTACTCTTGCCTGGAAAACCCCATGGATGGAGGAACATGGTAGGCTACAGTCCATGGGGTCACAAAGAGTCGGACACAACTGAGCGACCTCACTATAAGGACATCAGTATATTGAATTAGGGCCCACCCTAATGACTTAATTTTAACTTAACCTCTTTAAAGACCTTGTCTCCAAATACAGTCACATTCTGAGGTACAGGGTGTTAGAACTTCAACACATGGATTTGGAGGACACAACTCGGTTCACAACAGAGAGAGAATGGGGAGGAGTGGGGAGGGGGTGACCATTATTTCAGCTGGTGTGATCAAGGATCCTGTCTCCAGGGAGATGTAAACAATGAGGAGGGACCAGCACGAACAGCGCTGAGAGCAGCAGCATGGACAGGTGACAGGGCAGACACCTACTTGGCGTCTTCTCCGGCCCATTTCTCTCAGAAGCCCCCTCCCACCATCTGAGCAGGAGAGGCTCCCTGCAGCCATGTTGGCACCACCTCTCACCCCCACAGGAGTCGATGGAATCAGGAGCAAACTCTTGAAACAAGCTGAGCGTTTGGATTCTCTCACCTGGGAGCTTGCATGTGGGCCTCTGAGAGACTCAGTCAGTCGGTACATGTGGCTGCATCTGTACCATGTGAACTTGGGAGCCACGTGAAGTGAAGAGCAGAGAAAGCTGAAGAGATGAATCAAGAAGCCTCAAGGAGAGAAGAGACAAGACACACAGAGGGTTCTGACGTATTTAAATGTCTGGTTCGAGGCCTTTTCAGAGCCCAAGTCTCATTTCTGCATGTGGATTTTATGTGTCACTCTTGCCCACCACCCCTAACACCCCACCATTAAAAAAAAATCCTTTTGCTGCTTAGGTTTGCTCAAGCTGGTTTCTGTCATTCGCCATCAAGGAGCCCTGACATAGAACCCAGGCCCTCATAGGACTTCACTGAAGTCCATGTGACTTGTGGATGGCTGGGTCATCTCTGTGTGCATGCACGCTACTTAAGATTTGAACCAAAAAAGAAAAGAGAGAAAAAAAAAATTGACGGAGTGGTTAGGATTCTGGGCTTTCACCACCATGGCCTGGGTTCAGTCCCTGCTTGGGGAACTGAGATCTTGCAAGCCACGTAGCACAGCCAAAAGAAAGGAATAAAGAAAGACTTGAATCAGAGAGAACTGGCTTTCAGTGTTGCTGCCATAGCTACTGCTACATGACTTATGTTCCAGGATTTCTACACAGAATCTTAACACTGCCCATCCACAACTCAGGGCCTGGGAGATACCCTGCTCTTGGGAAGTCTTCTCTGGGAACTTGGCATTGGGCAACACCTTCTCTGCTAGGTGGCCTGTCCACTGTCAGCCCAGCCTTGCTTAGATCCACAATTTTCTGATCTTTGTCCCCAACAATCACTCATGAGTGCTGGCCTCCACCTTGCTGCATTCTCCAGGACTGTCATTCTGCTCCTCGCGTGCTCCTCGGGCGGATTCTATCCTCTTCTTCCTCCCCAAATCAAACACACACACCCCCAAATTATGCAAACCCCTCTCCCCACACTGCAGAATCACATAGACTTGCTTTACATGGATTTCCCTCAGCCTGTTGCTAAAACTGGAGCAGCTGAAACACTCCCTGGGTGTGTCTTCTCCAACCTGCTGGTCTGTTAGGTTAGGAGAAGCTGAGAGGAGGAAACCAGCTGGAAAGCACGTCAGCCGCTATAGATAAGCATCGCCTCCACAGAGCTACTGAGCACTCAGTGCAAACAGAACTCTGGACACTGCCAACCCTGAGGCAGGGTGGGGTGGAACAGGATTGACAGACTCCCACTGGGAGATCAGTCCAGTCTGCACACAGGCACCATGCTGTGCACATTTTTGTCGCATCTGCTGGTCAGCAAGTGTAAATATCTCCATGGAATGAACTGGGAGATCTGTTTTGTGTAGAAAATAGGAGAATATGGAGGAAGATTCCCCCCTCTGCACATTTGAAGGGCATGCCATGTGCTCTGAACCCACAAGGGCAGAACCAAGGTCATAAATCTCAAAGAGAAGCTGAGAGGCACACAGGTAAGCTGAGAGGCTGTTTACTATAAACTGTGGAAATCTATTGCCTAGAAAAGTACATTCTGAATCATACCCAGAGCATGAGGCAGGGATAAGTGGTAAGTACTTTTCAGAGGAGGCCTTTTTCTTTCTAATCCAGTTTGTAAGTCAGAGCTCTCCAAACCCCTTGTTATCATTAGCTGTCAGATTAGAGCTGGATTGACAAGCTCCTGATATCATGATCATGGGACCCTGAGAGCCACTTGCCCATGATCCCAGCAAGAGTAAAAGTCAATAGTCTTGCAGTCCAATAGGAAGCTTCTGTTTGGGCTAAGTCTAGCATTGTGTTGGAGGTGGGGGTGGAATTGGGCCATGGAAAGTGAAGTTCATGTTTATAGAGTTGAAAATGAGTACTATAACAGTTAAGTTAATAAAAGCCCTTTTTAGGGGCAAAGGAAAAGTCAGAGCATGGTAATTTACTCCTGGTGATGTACTAGCATAAAAGTAAGAACAAATGTACCTGCTACTGGTATAAGATTCCAGTAGATTAAACTGTTATTTGTTATCTCCCTTGTAGATAAACCACAGATTCCACTGTAATCATTATCACTAGAAAAGAAAAAAAGTGAAGTTGCTCAGTCGTGTCGACTCTTTACAACCTGATGAACTGTAGCCTATCAGGCTCCTCCATCCATGGGATTTTCCATGCAAGGGTACTGGAGTGGGTTGCCATTTCCTTCTCCAGGGGATCTTCCTGACCCAGGGATTGAACCCGGCTCTCCCACATTGTAGGCAGATGCTTTACCGTCTGAGCCACCAGGGAAGTCCACCTGATGCTCATTCAGCCTCTGCCAGTTCATTTCTTCCTTCATTCATCATGTTGTCATTCAGACATAATCATGTCTACTGTTTTCCAGACACCATGGTAGAAGAAGACATAAAAGTGAATAAGACACCCTCCCATTCAGTTCTAAACTTTCTCTTATGAACCTTTCCTGTTCAAGGGAAGCCCCCAACTGGGTCAGGAGACCCCAACTACTGGGTCAGGCACACACGTAATAAACTAAGTACAGGGACTTCCTTGGTGGTCCAGTGGTTAAGACTCTGCACTTCCACTGCACAGGGCATAGGTTCCATCCCTGGCTGGGGAACTAAGATCTTACACTTTGTGCTCAGCCAAACAAAAAACCCCAACTCAGTACTATACACTGTGATAATAGCTGGAGTATAGGAGTAGGACACATTCTAGGGGAGGACAGAGCAAGGAACACTGTATTCTTCCTGGGAGTGGGAAAAGGTGGAGCAGAGTCAATGGAGACAGCTTGACCAAAGTCACTGAGGGTAGGTGTGCCGGGCATGGTAGCAATGATAAGAGTCAAGGTTTAATTGGGTTTATTACATGCCAAGAGCCAGGTAGGATTGTTCTCCTCATTTTGCTGATGAGGACACTGAAACACAGAGTCAAATAACACAGAGTCAAATAGCTCAGGGTCACACAACCATGGCAGAATTGAAGTCTGGAGCCAGGGCAGGTTGGTCTCAAGTCTATGCAGTGAACCATGATGCTATACTGTCTGATCTGGGAGGTACTGGGCACATGGTGGTAGGTGTGCTGTAGTCAGATTCTAAATGGACTTTAATGCCATATGCTTTATCCTAGGATGGGGGAGCCTTTCTAAACAGGCATGAATAAATAATAAATGAACAGACATAGATGTTTGCTTTGGGGGGATAAAACAAGGGCTGGATGACTGATGAAAAAGAGAGAGACTGAAAGGAGGTGACCCATAGAGACTATTGTAATACTTTAAAGAGAATATCCAGAGCAGGAGTAATGGGAACAGGAAAAGGTTATCTCATTATCTCACCGAGGAAGGTTTGGAGCTGGATGAAAAATACCTGGCACGTGTACCACCACCTGAAGCAGAACTGATGACTGATCACTGTACTTTTCTTGGTGAGGTCACATGCTGCCTCAGCATCCTTCTCAACACAGTGGTGCTCCAGGCACCAACTGCTAATTGGTTAGAGTCGGTACCTTAGATGAAACCTGCTAGCCGTCCCTGTTGATATAGATATTCTCGGTGTGGAATTCAATGGAAGACAGAGGCCTGGAAAGTGAATGGCATCTCCCAGCTTGGACAGAAGACAGAGAGGGCTGAGGATGGAACCGTGGGAACACCAGTCACTCGGCTGTGTAAGGAGAGAGCACTGTCCGGTAGGGAAGAACGTTGCCAGGTTGGGGCAGTCAGGTGTGTCAGGTACTGGGAGAGGCTGAGGGCCAAAGTGAAGCTTCCATAAGGATTCATAATGAGGGGAATCCTCACTGCCAATCTTGAGAGGATAGTTCAGTAGTGTGGGGTGAGCAGGAACCAGCTTACATGGTTTGGCGGCTGAAAAGAAGGTGAAGAATATAGAACTATTCTGTCAAGACGCTTAGAGGCAAGGTTAAAGGGAAGAACCACAGCACGTTGCTGACAGGAAAGGAGGTGAACAGGATGAGACTGATGTTGGAGAAAGGAAAGCAGCTGGGATACAAGGAGGCAAAGGGGACAAAACAAGAACAAGGAGGATGTCTTCTTGGAAAGATAAATACTTATCACGGAGTGTAATTTACCTCTGTAGGCTTTCCAGGCAGCACAGTGGTAAAGAATCTGCTTGTCAATGCAGGAGATGCAAGAGATGTGGTTTTGATCCCTGGGTCAGTAAGATCCCCTGGAAGAGGAAATGGCAACCCACTCCAGTATTCTTGCCTGGAAAATTCCACGAACAGAGAAGCCTTACAGCTCATGAGGTCACCAGGGAAACACCAGGCACTGAATGAACACATGTTGAATAAAGTGACTAAATTGTTGAATGGCATCCCTTTTTCTTAGACATGAAGGAAGGAGTAATTAGGACTAATGTTCTTGATCGCAGTGGGTGGAGAAAATAATTTTTAAATGATGATGAAGGTAGTGAAGGGACTTCCCTGGTGGTCCAGTGACTAAGACTGTGCTCCCAATGCAGGGACCTGGATCAGGGAGCTAGATCCCACACACAGCAACTAAGAGTTTGCATGCAACTACCAAAAGATTCTGCATGTCGCAATGATGATCAAAGTTCCTTTGTGGCAACTAAGACCTGACACAGTCAAATAAATAAAAAGAAGGTGGTGAAGAGTCAAAGTGTGGGCAAAGAAGGTGGTGGGCTAGTTACGGTAAAATCCACCAGAATTCGTATAAAAACTATACAGAATTTTCACTCAAAGTCAAAGAAAGGAAGGCAACAGTCAATATTTCCTTTCAAAACACACAGTAAAAGTCATGTGACTAAGGGTTTCTAGAGCTCAGTGACTAATGATGGATATGGTACTTCCTTTATACTTTTCTTTCAAGAGATAACACCCAAGACAAACAGAGTAACCAGCTCTGTCTTCTAGCCTTTCGCTGATGTGCAGAAGCTTTCTAAAATAAATAGAAGTACACTAGTTTTACAAATATAAGTGTGATCAAGTATGAGGAACAGTGTTTCTTCCACTTGTCTTTTTTTTCCCGTTAGGAACTAAAAAACAAAGTTTTTTTTTTTTTTTTAAAAACAAAGTTTTTTAAAAAATGTTTTCCCTTTGCCATAGCCTGTGAGGAAACAAAAATTACATAGCTGTTTGCCAAAATACACAGTTCTGGCAGCTACATGATCATATTTGTACCTCTTTATAATCAAGATGAGGCTTGAAAAAATATTTTTATTCCTCTAATGATACTATAGAGTCTAGGTTATTCCTTCTGCTCTTTCTCATCTGCTTATCTGACTTTTCTGAAGGGTAGGCACTTTTACATATCAATGATTTACAGGTTATTGAGAACTTTAGACAGTTCTCTCTAACCGTGTCACTCCACGTCCCACTTCTTGAAGAGACAGAACCCATTCATATGGGGACTCTACTGGTTGATTGCCAACTCCTTAATTCTCTCCAAACAGATGTGAGATTCTTAGATCTGAGCAAGGAAAATCCAACAAGGTTTTGACTCAGAGGTCAGTTGGCCTTGTAGGAGCGCTTAGGGTGGGTTTTGCAGAGCTGGAGAAGAGGCACACTCAGCCATCCCAAAGAAATGGGTCCTTCTGACCATCGTTCTCTAAAGCCAAAATCTTACGGGGTAGACGTGTTAATGTTTTGGGTTAGGTTCCTTTGGCTTTTTTAAAGAGTGTGCTGGTGTTTCCTTATTTGATCACAATGACATCAAGTCATGTGCTTCCTATTCCTGGCTAAGTGGGTTTAGAGGCATGTGTCATGTGCCCAAGCAAAAGAGTCTCTGGGGAATCCCTGCTTTTCCTGTTGCTGCAGATGATTGTGTCCAAGCATTTAGAAAGAGGGCGTCCTCACAGCTTAAGTGCTTATGAGGAAATCATAGATAGAACTCAAGCCAAGTAGCATGGTTTATTGGGTGAGTTGGCAGTAAAGGTTCTCACGATCCAGGAGACCAGCTTCAGACAAGGACAGAGCCTTGCATCTGGGTGGAGCCCCTCAGGACAGCTCAAAGCTCCAGGCTGGACTTGAATCAAAGGAAGCCTCCGAATCGAATGGAAGCAGTGGACAGTCTGATGTTAGTCAAAGCAATAATGAGCTGTGGTTCAGTCCTCTATGCATCAGGACCTGGTAGGGAACAAAGGGGGAGGCCTGAGGAGTTAGGGGCAAAAGATCCAGTCCTCATATTCATAAAGAGCCTCAAATTTGGACTGCTGCCCTACCTACAAATGAGGTTATGAATTCAGACACAAAATTGTAATTACAGGATGGAAAAAAGATAGTATTCATCATATAATTTTAATTTCAAAAACACATTAAAGTATAGTATGGTTTTGAAATTTTGCTTAGCCATTTGTTTATTTTTTAAATAGGAGCCTCAAAGGGGCTTCCCTGGTAGCTCAGCTGGTAAAGAATCCGCCTGCCATGTGGGAGACCTGGGTTTGATCCCTGAGTTGGGGAAGATCCCCTGGAGGCATGGCAACTCACTCCAGTATTCTTGCCTGGAAAATCCCCATGGACAGAGGAGCCTGGTGGGCTAGAGACCACGGGGTCGCAAAGAGTTGGACACGACTGAGCAACTAAGCACAGCACAGAACAGGAGCCTCAAAAGTGGAATAAACCTGTCTTTCCTCTGCTTTCCTGTTAACAAAGGAAACACTTATTTAATAAATAAATGTTTTTTAGTTAGTAAATTTATTTGGCTGTTGCAGGGTCTTGGTTGCAGTGTGTGGGATCTAGTTCCCCAACCCGGGTCGGAGTCTTAGCCACTGGACCACCAGGGAAATCCCATAATAAGTATTGACTGAATAACTAGGAGCCAGGGAGTATGAATAACATATGCTTATGAAGAGTTTACCAAGAAAAACAGTTCTACACCCTTTTCCTGGCCGTCGGCGTCCCCCGTTCACCCCCAGGAGTGTGCTGCTCCGAAAGGACCACAGCTAGCTGCTCCCCACCCCCGTGCCGGGGTTGCTAGAACTGCTGGGGGCCCCGCACAGAGCCCGCAGCGCCCACACAGCCTCAGCTTCCTCCAGTCCCGGCTGCTCCTTGAATGGCTCCTCTTATCTCCTGAACACCTCGGGCGGTGGGTGGAGCAAGATACATCTGGAAAAGGGCACATGAAAAGAGACAGGTTTCTCCCCCTGCCTGAGGGGAAACAAATCTCACGATGATGTCCAGTTCAGGTTTTGCTGCAGAGCCGAGCTCTCTCTGCCCACCCCACCCCCACCCCCACCCCAAGGCCTTGGGATGAGACAACACTAACGCTCATTTCTCCACTGGCTGTTCACACACATCTTCAGTTGTGGAAGCCACACCTGAAGCCTTTCATCTAGAAATGTGTTGTTGTTTAATCGCCAAGTCATGTCTGACTCTTTTGCAACCCCATGGACTGTTGGGGTTTCTCTGTCCATGGGATTTCCCAGGCAAGAATACTGGGGTGGGTTGCCATTTCCTCTTCCAGGGGATCTTCCCCACCCAGGGATTGAACCTGTGTCTCCTGCATCTCCTGCATTGGCAGGTGGATTCTTTACCACTGAGCTAACTAGGAAACTCATTTAGAAATTGCAACCTCATGGACTACACCCTCTGTCCATGGAATTCTCCAGGCAGTAATACTGGAGTGGGTTGCCATTCCCTTTTCCATGGAATCTTTTTGACCCAGGGATTGAACCTGGTCTCCTTCATTGCAGGCAGATTCTTTACCATCTGAGCCACCAGGAAAGCCCAGATTAATGAATTCAGACTATCAGTATAATCAGTCACAGAGCTTTAGTATTTGAACTCTTTCAGTTAAACAGTATAAGGCCCAGGACACCAAGAATCACCAGTGCAGACAAATAGGCAGCTTGTCATCTGTGGGGTGATAGGAATGATAATCTCTTTTCAATTCGATTCAACAAATATTTATCTAGGCGGCTTACTCTGGCTAAGCACTATGCCAGGTCTTAGGAGGAGAGAGAATCTGCTTCTTGTTCTCAGAGACCTTGGGAGCAGTTGGGTGTCATTCAGACTTCAGGCTTGGGAGTCAGATAGACCAATATGCAACACTACTTGGCAGAGAAACTCTGTTATACAGGGTCCGAATAAAGGGTATGGTCCTAAGCTCTGCTCTGAGCAGCCCTGTCAAGGACTGGCCCTCTAGCCCTGAGTCCTCATTCCTGGCTGGGCCCCTGCACCGTGTTGCCAGAGTTGGCAGAAGCCAGGTACCTTCTTGTCCCTCTACTCGAGTCTGCTTCTTATAACTTGTCACCGTATTCCGTCTGCTCTCCAGAATGCTTATCTGTGGCCATAGCTGAACCTCCATGGTGCTGCCTGCCTGAATTTATAGGATCCACCCATGACCTGGCCTGTCATGAGACCAACTTCATCTGGGCTATGTCAGTTTTACTACTGAAATAACCTCTGTTGCCCCAGCTCCAGGTAGATCAGTTTTCTCAAACCTTACCTTTAGCTATATCACATCTGTTCAGAAACTCTCAGTGACTCCCCATGACCTCTAAATTTAGATGAAATCTCAGCCTGAGGGTCTTGGTTTGGCATGATCTCACCTACCCTACCTCTTTAGTTTCATCTTCCCACCTGTGTGTAACATACCAGCCTTAGTGGCTTCACCCTCAGTACGCTAATTGAATTGCTTAAGTATTTTCTAACCTTTTCTTCCTGTGTCCTTTGCCTTTGCTGAACTTTGATGAGATTTCAACATAGGAAAATAGAGACAGATGGAGGAAGATGGATAAATAGAGCAGTGGGAAACGATGACACAGGTATAGGAAGTGTACAAAGACCAGCGAGGAGATATGTTTGGTGACTGGATAGTGGGCACATACACTCCCAGAATCATAGCCCTTAAAGAGGAAACTAAACGTATCATCTGGCCTACCCCTGGCCTTCATGCTGGGGAAATATTTTTCCTCTTCTCTATATTAGATCAGTAAAGCTCAGAGAGGTAAAAATGACATAAATGCTTGGGCTGACAAATCAAGGTCATCCTATCGAAGCCTTTAAATGCCAGGTTAAACAACTTATACTAAATTCAGTCAATGATGGGGGCTGTTGACAGCTTTCACTGGGGTAGTGACACAATTAAATCTATTGTGGGGGCAGTACTTTCAAACTGTGGGGTATGATCCGTTAGTGGGTCACAAAGTCAATTTCATGAGTCTCATGATAAAAAAAATAGCAGAGTGCAATGGTGCTTTTTGTGTTTTGTATGTGTGTACTGGGTAGTAAAGTAAAATATGTTTCCTACTATGAGTCAAGGCCAAAAAATTTTGAAAGCCCCAGGGTTAGGAAGATTAATCTGACAGCAAATCATAGGCTGAATGAAGGGTGCAGAGGAGGAACGTGGAGCCTAGGAGTCTAGTTAGGATGCTGTCTCCCTAGCCCAAGTGGGCAGTAAGAAGAATCTGAATGGAAAGGAGAAATGGGAAAGGAGATGAGGGGGAGGACATGAGGTATTCTGTGGGGTAGGAATGTAGAGTCTCAGGATGTTGGATTGTGGGGGCTCAGGGAGAGGGAAGAACCAGTCAGAGATGATTGAAAGTCACACTTGAATGCTTGGGAAAATGCTGGTGTCCAAAGCCAAGAATGGGGAGCAAGTTGAAATAAGAGGCTGTTTTGAGGACCAGCACAAAAGACTGATGGAAAGATACACAACCACCATCGGTACTGGATCAGTCAGGGCCCCAGCAGGGGAAGGAATCCACCAACACAGTTTCAATGTAGAGACTGAAGGAAGGGAGGATTTCCAGAGCTGTAGGCAGGTTTGAGGGAACCAACCTGGGTTGATGAGGTGCCCAGAGATTAACCACGGTAGGAAGCTCTGCCTCTCCGATTCCTCTGGACACCAATCCTATAGGGCAGCACTCTCGACTTCTTCTCCCCTTCCATCCCTGAAACATGTACCTGACTGCCACTTAGTTTGTCACTATCATTATTCCTACTGCTACTATTATTTCTAGCTTTACCATCACAACTGGCAAATGTTTACTGAACCCTTACCCTGTGCCAGGGGCTTTACATGCTTGATAATTTGGGGGGGCCTGCCATGCAGCATGTGGGATCCTAATTCCCTGACCAGGGATCAAATCCAGCACCCCTGCATTTGAAGAGTGGAGTCTTTAACCACTGGACCACCAGGGAAGTCCCTAAATGCATGATTTCATTTAATCATATTATGTGTTCTTTCTGTCAGTAGTTCAACTTTACAGATAAAGGAGTAGAAACTCAGGGATATTTAAAAAGCTTGCCCTACCACACACAGAATAAGTGATGAAGCTACAGTAATGAAAGCAAGCAGTCTGATTTCTTGACCAGTCTTCATCCCTGCAATGCATTCCTAATTCTTGAGAAATAGAAGACAACAAAGGGAGAAAATGATGGGGCAGGTAACCACAGCAAGACTTAGAATAATTCACTAGTGATGTGAGACTTTAAATTTTATGCAAGAGGAACCAGGCATCTTGTCGTTCCACTTTCCTAATTCTTCTTCAAAGCTCTAGTGGGACTTGTCAGTCTAGGCTTTATCTAGAATATCATCCTCCCACTCACCCACTACCCACAGAGTCAGCTGCTAAAGTCATGATCTCCAGTTTAAGCTGGGGGCGGAATTGGTTTGCCCTGGTTCCCTGGCCGTGGACATTGTGACCTCTTTCCAAACCTCCTTCTCAGTCTTCTTTCTGGATAGGGCCTCCTAGTTGCCCCTTGACCACCTTCTCTGCAATTGCTTGAGTCAGGTCCAGGTTGGGAGCCCCGTGATTCTTCTCAGGGCCTGGGGCCGCTGCAATGATTGTAGAGTTGCCCCCTTCTGCTCCTTCTGCCCTCTTCCACTGCCCATCTTGGAAGTCCTGCCTTTTCCAACGATCTAGTTCACGTCCCTATGCAGGGTGCCTGAGGTGTGTGTTACCTAACCAAGTGGTAAGGCCCTGTCTATCCTAAGTCCACGTTCACACAGTCTAAGCAACCCTGTGAGCCTCATTTTACTCCTTGGAAGAAATGTTATGACCAACCTAGACAGCTTATTAAAAAGCAGAGACATTACTTTACCACCAAAGGTCCATCTAGTCAAGGCTATGGTTTTTCCAGTAGTCATGTATGGATATGAGAGTTGGACTATAAAGAAAGCTGAGCACCAAAGAATTGATGCTTTTGAACTGTGTTGTTGAAGACTCTTGAGAGTCCCTTGGACTGCAAGGAGATGCAACCAGTCCATCCTAAAGGAGATCAGTCCTGGCTATTCATTGGAAGGACTGATGTTGAAGCTGAAACTTCAATACTTTGGCCACCTGATATGAAGAGCTGACTCATTTGAAAAGACCCTGATGCTGGGAAAGATTGAAGGCGGGAGGAGAAGGGGACGACAAAGGATGAGATGGTTAGATGGCATCACTGACTCAATGGACATGAGTCTGAGTAAACTCCGGGAGTTGGTGATGGACAGGTAGGTCTGGCGTGCTGCAGTCTATGGGGTTGCAAAGTCGGACACGACTGAGTGACTGAACTGAACTGAACTGAAGTGGCCCCAGCCAAAATCCCGGGACCAGTCTGTCTGCCTTCCCCCTGAACCTCCAGCTGCCCACCACCCTGTACATCAGTACACTTTACCTCTCACAATGCCCTCTTCTCACATCAGAAGGGCTTGATACCCTGCTCAGCTCACTGATCTGAGAGGCCTGTGGAAGATTGAGCAAGGCTCCCCCAGCTCACGCCCGTAGCCCCGTGCTCCCTCCAGGCCGCCTTCCCATGACTCACTGCCCTCACACTTGTGCCTTCCCTCCACTCTTTATTTCAGGAAATGACTTTTGAGAATGATCTCTCCCCCCTGTCTCCTTGTAAATTGGGTTAGCTGTGCCGGGTCTTAGTGGTAGCACATGGGATCTTGTTCCCTGACCAGGGATCAAACCCACGTCCCCTGCATTGGCAGCGTAGAGTCTTAACCACTAGACCACCAGGGAGGACCCCCTCATTTTTTTAACAATAGAAAAATACACACAGAGAATAACAACAACAATCTCTAATGCTGTTAGTAACACACATGGACACACAGGCACGCACATGAGTGTGTGCATGCACACACACACGTACACACACTCTCCAAAGAAACTTTTAAAAACCAGGCTTATTGGGAAAGGAACTGTGGGTTCTCCTGGTGAAGGCGGTAGAACGTTAACTACCTTGTTTCCATTGCTACCACAGATAGAGAAATCGCTTCAAACTGGAGAGGAAAAGAATAAGGCAGTCCAGAAGAATGTAAGCCTGAGATAAACTGCATGTCAAGAAGGAAAATTCAGCTACTTTAACAGCTCAGTCTCTATGTCCAGACAAATTATGTCCTAGGATGCTGGTTGCAAACTTTTTAGTATTAGAACTTTTTCAGACAAATTTTATATAAACTCTAATTAAAAAAATGTTTAAATAATTTTTGTATACATTTTAAGTTAAAACTTATTTAGCATTCACTTCTTATAAAGTTAATCTATGAAGAAAAATGACTGTCTTGATGAATTCCAAATTTGGAACAATTAATTTATGTACAACCATTGCAATCTTCTTTGCATTTGATTTACTTTTGTATTATTTTAGTCACGAAGAGTAAACAAATATTTTTTTAAAAAACAAAATAAGGGACTTCCCTGGTGGTCCAGTGGTTTAAAATCTGCCTTGCAATCCAGGGGACACGGGTTCGATCCCTGGTCAGGGATCTGAGATCCCACATGCCTTGGGGCAGCCTGTGTGCCAAAAATAACACCCAACAGAACCAAATAAATAAAATACTAAACACACACACACACACGCAAACAATTTGCCTAGTCACCTGTCTGTTCTTTAAACTGATCCAGAAGTTTGAAAAATGCAATACCAAAACACTTAAAAATTTCCAAATAATCATAATTAATACTATTGAATTTCTTGTTTTGGATGCAAAAGTCAGACATGAACTACCCAACATGTTTTATAAGCAGTAGAGCCACGTGGCAGGTTGCGAGTTCACTTGTGAAAGCCTCCTGAGGCCTGACAAGAGCATGGACCAAATAAATAGATGCTTCAGAGCCTGGTGTGACTGCATGTTGTGTTTTGGGGAACTTCATCACAGGAACAGTAAAAGCCCAGTGCATAACCATAATTTTCCTAACTAAGGGCACATGACTAACTAATCCATGGTGACAGAGTCAGATAGTGATGGAAGAAGGGTGCCAGTGACCTGAAAGGGTACATGGGGACTTCCCTGGTGGGGCAGTGAATAGGAATCCACCTGCCAATGCAGGGGACATGGGTTCAATCCCTGGTCCGGGAAGATTGCACATCCGCAGAGCAACTAAGTCTGTGCACCGCAACTATTGATCTCTCGTGATGCAACTACTGAAGCCCGTGCAGCTAGAACTCGTGCTCCGCAACGAGAAGCCACCGCAGTGAGAAGCTCGCACACTGAAACTGGAGAGTAGCCCCCACTTGCTGCAACTAGAGAAAGCCCACGTGCGGCAATGAAGACCCATGTCAACAACAACAAAAATAATTAACTAATTAAATAAAAAAGGGATTCTAGAGTGCTGGACATCTAAATCTTGAGGTGGGTGGTGATTATATGGAGTATGAGCTAAATACTTAGGAATTGTACATTTGACTGTAGATAAATTATACTGCAAAGCCTTATTAGCTGAAAGAGAGAGGGAGAAGACAGAGAGAAGCAGGAAGGGCCCAAGAAACTCTATCCCAAGATTTGTTCAAAAACCTGTGAGCAAAAGTGCTTTCCATTGGGTTAGGATCTGGTAGCTAACATGGCTGCATGTTTGTGTTTTTAATTATAGTTTAAAAAGTGGTTTTAAATACATGTTAAAAATGAAATCCAAGTATATTTAAATACAAAATTTAAATCAAATATAGCTAGAAAGTGAAATTCAAATCAAATTCAAATAACTGGTGACCTCACCTTTCTTTTTCCTCAGCCCAGCATGGGAAGTGAGAGAAAACTAGCCAAAAGCAAAGAGGCAGAAAGCAGGAATTTCCTGGTGGTCCAGTGGTTAGGATTCAGCACTTTCATAGCCAAGGGCCTGGGTTCAATCCCTGGTCTGGGAACTAAGACCCATGAGTCTCATGGAGTGACCAAAAAAAAAAAAAAAGTCAGAAAGCATCTCTCAGCCTTTGATCATGAGAGTGAAAATGTGTTTCATGTTTCTCATAGCTTATTAAATGCCAGGTTCAAGATGTCCTGTTGAGGCGGTGTCCACATGGGAGATGGGTGTGGCCATCACCTCAGTGTGTTAACCTCAGCATTCTAGGCTTCTGTCGACTCCTACCCTTTCATCTATCAGAAATAATTCCTTGGAAGGATGAACACTCAAGTCTGGTCTTAGGGCCATGTGTCCCCCCTTCAGATCATTGCCCGAAAGAAATGGTTTTAAGCTATGAAGAAAACAAATTAGGTCTGCCTCAATTTGTCTATGTGAGCCTTCAGGTTCCAGCAGACCTGCTTCTCAGATGTACTGGATTTTCATTTTCCAGTTTCAGAGATCTGAACTAATTATGCCTTGGAAGCAAACCTCAGTTTCAAAGCACTTCTCTCTGCTAGGTACTTGGGTTGTGAAGGGCTACATTCTGCTTTGGAAAACTCTGTCCAGGGTGGGGTTCAAGACCAAGAGTGGTTAGAGCTGCAGGCCACAGGCTAGTAAGAGATTTACCAAGTCTTCCCCGAGAGATGTTGCTTCTCAATCTTTTGCCCTTTTTATTTTATTTTATTTTTTGCCCTTTTTAATAGTAAGGTTTCAGGCCCTCCCTTTGCCTGAGCCTTCATATCCCAAAAGGCATTTGCCTTTCTAGAAGCCTCTTCTTTCAGGTCAGCCATGGGCTAATCTGATTTGTACAGTTTTGACAGTCTCTGCTCACCTTTTACTTCACTCTCACAGACTTGTGGGTGTCTTTGTGAACTGGCCTTGAAAAAGTTTTACAGACTCCACAGTCTAGGTATTCTCTGCCAGTTCTCTGTTTGCTTGTTATGTTGCAAGAATGTGACCCAACAGCCTCCACACCCCATGACTCAGCCTCTATCTAATGAGTGGTGTGTTCCAGGCCTTCCTGGGCCAGCACCTCCTCTAATGAAGGCCAGGTGCTGCCCAGGCCGCCAGCGCCCTGCCTGAGCTGGGGTGGGAGTCAGAAACACTCCCCACAGGTGGGTAGAGGGAAAGGGAAGGTGAATTCCAGTTTGTTCCACTCCCCATCACTGCAGCCACTCTTGGCCCTTCCCCAGGACAGCCTGGGAGCTGCAAGTTAAGGGTTAGGAAGAACTTTCGTTGTGAGATCCATTTTGAAGGGGGCTGGCAGAGGGCTATTTCTCTCTCTCTTTTCTTTTAAATCAATTCTTACTGCTTTGCAGTGTTGTGTTAGTTTCTGCGGTACAGCAAATTGAATCAGTTATACATATACATATATCCCCTCTTTTTTAGATTTCCTTCCCTTTTAGGTCACTGCAGAGCACTGAGTAGACTTCCCTGTGCTATACAGTAGGTTGTCATTAGTTATCTGTCTAAAACATAGTAGTGTGTACGTCAGTCCCAATCTTCCAGTTTACCACAGCCCCCTTCTCCCTTAGTATCCATAACTTTGTTCTCTACATCTGTGTCTCTATTTCTGCTTTGTAGATAAGTTTGTCTGTATTATTTTTCTGAATTCCACGTATAAGTGGTATTGTACGATATTTGTTTTTCTCTTTCTGGCTTACTTCACTCTCTGTGACAGTCTCTAGGACAGTCTCTAGGTCAAAAAACTAAAAATAGACCCACCATACGACCCAGAAATCTCACACCTGGGCATATACCCGGAGAAAATGTTAATTCAAAAAGATACATGTACCCCAATGTTCTTTACAGCACTATTTACAATATCCAGAACATGGAAGCAACCTAAATGTCCATTGGCAGAGAATGGATAGAGAAGATAGAGCACGTATACATGATGGAATATTCAGTTCAGTTCAGTCGCCCAGTCGTGTCCAACTCTTTGCGACCCCATGGACTGCAGCATGCCAGGTCTCCCTGTCCATCACCAGCTCCTGGAGTTTACTCAAACTCATGTCCATTGAGTCAGTGATGCCATCCAACCATCTCATTCTCTGTCGTCCCCTTCTCCTCCTCCTGCCTTCAATCTTTCCCAGCATCAGGGTCTTTTCCAATGAGTCAGATCTTCACATCAGGTGGCCAAAGTATTAGAGTTTCAGCTTCAACATCAGTCCTTCCAATGAACACCCAGGACTGATCTCCTTTAGGATGGACTGGTTGGATCTCCTTGCAGTCCAAGGGACTCTCAAGAGTCTTCTCCAACACCACAGTTCAAAAGCATCAATTTTTTGGTGCTCATCTTTCTTTATAGTCCAACTCTCATATCCATACATGACTACTGGAAAAACCATAGCCTTGACTAGATGGACCTTTGTTGGCAAAGTAATGTCTCTGCTTTTTAATATGCTGTCTAGGTTGGTCATAACTTTTCTTCCAAGAGTAAGCGTCTTTTAATTTCATGGCTGCAGTCACCATCTGCAGTGATTTTGGAGCCCCAAAAAGTAAAGCCTGCCACTGTTTCCACTGTTTCCCCATCTGTTGGCCATGAAATGATGGGACCAGATGCCATGATCTTAGTTTTCTGAATGTTGAGCTTTAAGCCAAAACTTTTACTCTCCTCTTTCACTTTCATCAAGAGTCTCTTTAGTTCTTTGCTTTCTGCCATAAGCGTGGCGTCATCTGCATTACTCAGCCATAAAAAGAAATGGAATTGTGGCTATTTGCATGGTGGCCATCTCTTACTGTGGGACAGGCAGTTGATATCCACCTAAGATTTGTGTGAAGAAGCCTATCTTACTTTCAGCTAATTTGTCTTTGATTTGTGGGGTATTAAATTTGCTGGGAAAAAAAAAACAACATCTGACTGTTAAGCTTTTGGGGGCAAACCAGAGAAAATCATATAATTAGCAGCTCAAAGATTCTCAGAATCTCTGTCCAGAAAAAGAAAGAGATGACAGGGAAAGAGAAATCACTGTGCTCTAGAGCTGTGGCAGAAGGCCAGACAGGATAATGGCCACAGAAAAGAGATGAATGAATTCGGTTTAAACATATGCCTCTCTTTGGAAAGTAATTGCTTAGGGAAAGCTTATGCCTTAATTACTACTCCTACTAAATGGGAAAACCTTAACTGATTTTACCTTAAATTCTTTTAATTTTAAACTCTTTTTATCAGATTTTAAAAAATTCAGGCCTCCTTGGAAAAATGCAAACACATTTCTGTCTCTGGATGGGCTGTAACAAAAGCAGAAGGCTTAAAAATAGTTTTATGAAAAGAGATGAAATCTGAGCACAGTTCATGTATTTACCAATGATTTTTCTGTTTGCTGCATGTTATCTATGAATCATCTGACACAAAACAGTTGGTAGGCTGCTGGAAGGACGTGATGGGCTCTGTCAGAAACTGCACCCTAGTTTGTGGTCAAGTCGGAGACAGAATTTATGTAATACGAGTTTCAGCCAACTAATCCTACCCCACAGGGTGGCCACCCGCCTCCCCTGAAGGACCTGGAACGGCCATACCTTGAGCTGGCTCCGGCCCCAGCAGAAAACACAGGTCTCCTGGCCCCTAGTACCAGAGTGTTGCCTGGTTCCTGACCACACCTGTAGATTTGTTTGCTTTCATTTGTTTGGGGGTGGATTTTTAAATTTAATTTATTTATTTTAAAATTTTCATTGAAGTATAGTGTTGATTTACAATGTTGAGTTAATTTCTTAAAAAAAAAAAAACTTAAAAAATTATTTATTTATTTTTGGCTGTGCTGGGTCTTCGTTGCTGTGTGGGCTTTTCTCTAGTTGTGGAGAGTGAGGGCTACTCTCTAGTAGTGGTGTGCAAGCTTCTCATTACAGTGACTTCTCTTGTTGCAGAGCACAGGCTCCAGGGCACGGGCTCAGTAGCTGTGGTGTATGGGGTTAGTTGCTCTGTGGTATACGGGATCTTCCCTGATCAGGAGTTGAACCTGTGTCTACTACGTTGACTGGTGGATTCTTTAACGCTGAGCCACTAGAGAAGCTCTGTTGTGTTAATTTCTGCTGTACAGCAGAGTGAGTCTGTTATTGTTGTTCATTTGCCCAGTTGTGTCCAACTCTTTGCGACCCCATAGACTACAGCATGCCAGGTCTCCCTGTCCTTCACCATCTCCCGGAGTTTGCCCAAGTTCGTGTCCATTGAACCAGTGATACCATTCAACCATCTCATCCTCTGCTGCCCTCTTCTCCTTTTGCCTTCAATCTTTCCCAGCATCAGGGTCTTTTTCAGTGAGCCAGCTCTTCACATCAGGTGGCCAAAGTACAGGAATGTCAGCTTCAGCATCAGTCCTTCCAATGAATATTCAGGGTTGATTTCCTTTAGGATTGACTGGTTTGGTCTCCTTGCTGTCCAAGGGACTCTCGAGTCTTCTCTAGCACCACAATTCAAAAGCATCAATTCTTTGGCCCTCAGCCTTATTTATGGTCCAGCTCTCACATCTGTACATGACTACTGGAAAAATCATAGTTTTGACTATGTGGACCTTTCTTTGTCAGCAAAGTGGTGTCTGCTTTTTAATACACTGTCTAGGTTTGTCATAGCCTTCCTTCCAAGGAGCAAGCATCTTTTAATTTCATGACTGCAGTCACCATCTGCAGTGATTTTGGAGGCCAAGAAAATAGTCTGTCACTGTTTCCATCATTTCCCCATCTATTTGCCATGAAATGATGAAACCAGATGCCATCATCTTAGTTTTTTGAATGTTGAATTTTAAGCCAGCTTTTCACTCTCCTCCTTCACCCTCAAGACGCTGTTTAGTTCCTTTTTGCTTTCTGCCATTAGAATGGTATCATCTGCATATCTGAGGTTATTGATATTTCTCATGGCAATCTTGATTCCAGCTTGTAATTCATCCAGCCTGGCATTTTGCATGATGTTCTCTGCATATCTCCAGTATTTTGGTCATCTGATGAGAACAGCTGACTCACTGGAAAAGTCCCTGATGCTGGGAAAGTTTGAGGGCAGAAGGAGAAGAGGGTGTCAGAGGATGAGATGGCTGGATGCCATTACCGATGCAATGGACATCAACTTGGGCAAACTTCGGGAGGTGGTGAGGGACAGAGAGGCCTGGAGTGCTGCAGTCCATGGGGTCACAAAGAGTCAAAAACAACTGGGCAACTGAACAAAAACCACTCTGCATATAAGTTAGATTAACAGGGTGACAATATACAGCCTTGTTGTACTCCTTTCCCAATTTTGAACCAGTCAGTTGTTCCATGTAAAGTTCTAACTGTTGCTTCTTGACCTGCATACAGGTTTATTTGAAGGCAGGTAAGGTGGTGTGGTATTCCCATCTCTTTAAGAATTTCCCAGTTTGTTGTGATTCACACAATCAAAGGCTTTCGCATAGTCAGTGAAACAGAAGTTGTTGTTTTTCTGGAATTCCCTTGCTTTCTCTATGATCCAGCAAATATTGGCAATCTGATGTCTGGTTCCTCTGCCTTTTCTAAACCCAGCTTGTATATCTGGAAATTCTCGATTCAAGTACTGCTGAAGCCTAGCTTTAATGATTTTGAGCATAACCTTACTAGCATGGGAAGTGAGCACAATTATCCAATAGTTTGAATATTCTTTAGCACTGCCTTTCCTTGGAATTGGAATGAAAACTGACCTTTTCCAGTCCTGTGGCCACTGCTAGGTTTTCCAAATTTGCTGACATATTGAGTGCAGCACTTTAATACCATCATCACAGTGTTATTTTAAATAGTATTTTGGTCTTTTAAATAGTATTCTAAATAGCTCAGCTGGAATTCCATCACTTTCACTAGCTTTGTTGGTGGTAATGCTTCCTAAGGCCCACTTGACTTCACACTCCAGGATGCCTGGCTCTAAATGAGTGACAACACCATCATAGTTATCTGAGTCATCAAGACCTTTTTTGTGGAGTTCTTCTGTGCATCCTTGCCACTTCTTAATCTCTTCTGCCTATGTTAAGTCTTTACCGTTTCCGTCCTTTATCATGCCCATCCTTGCATGAAATGTTCCTTTGATATCTCCAATTTTCTTGAAGAGATCGCTAGTCTTTCCCATTCTATTGTTTTCCTGTATTTCTTTGCATTGCTCATTTAAGAAGGCCTTCTTATCTCTCCTTGTTATTCTCTGGAACTCTCATTCAGTTAGGTATATCTTTCCCTTTCTCCCTTGCTTTTTGCTTCTCTTCTTTCCTCAGCCATTTGTAAAGTCTTCTCAGGCTACCACTTTGCCTTCTTGCATTTCTTTTTCTTTGGGATGATTTTGGTCACTGCCTCCTGTACAATGTTGCAAACCTTTGTCTATAGTTCTTCAGGTACTGTCTATCAGATCTCATCCCTTGAGTCTATTCGTCACCTCCACTGTATAATTGTAAGGGATTTGATGTATGTCATAACTTCAATGGCCTAGTCGTTTGCCCCACTTTCTTCAGTTTAAGCCTGAATTTTTCTGTAAGGAGCTGATGATCTGAGCCACAGTCAGTTCCAGGTCTTGTTTTTGCTGACTGTATAGAGCTTCTCCATCTTCGGCTGCAAATAATGTAATCAATCTGATTTCTGTATCGACCATTTGGTGATATCTATTTGTAGAGTCATACCTTGTGTTGCTGGAAAAAGATGTTTCCTATGACCAGTGCATTCTCTTGGCAAAACTCAGTTAGCCTTTTCCCTGCTTTGTTTTGTACTCCAATGCCAAACTTGCCTGTTACTCCAGGTATCTCCAGACACTCTACTTTTGCATTCCAATCCGCTATGATGAAAAGGACATCTTTTTTTGTGTGAATTCTAGAAGGTCTGGTAGGTCTTCATAGAATTGGTCAACTTCAGCTTCTTTGAGCCCCTGTCTTCATCTTGTGTTCTTCTCCCCCTCTGAATCTCATGCTACCTCAGTGCCTGGACTTAAAGGTTCTCATATCTGCTCTTCCTTAGCAATCCCAGATTTGATTTCCGGTTCCTCCTCTAGTCTTTTTCAATTTCTTGGTGCCAATGAATCTGCCCCTTCTGTGGAGTAGATGCTGATTCGGTTCCTGCATTAATTTATGTTCCTCATTCCTTCTGGATTTTTGACCTTACTCCAAGGGATGTCTGGCCTGGAATGTGTTTACAGGATAATACAATTTATGAATGATAGTTTCAGTAAAAGGCTCCACACCTCACACTTGGCAATATCTCCCTGTCTGATCCTGCTCAGTGCCTGGATTCTGAGCCACACCTATTCCTCTATTCCTAAATCTTGCTTCCTTATTCAGGTTGGGTGACAGTCACAGTTCTCCCTTCACAGTGACAGCCAACAGCTGGTGAGGCTTTTCTCACAAGGGTACCTTGTGAGCATGACTGTGATAGACAGAAACCATGTATCTTGTGGGTGTTGAGTAAATGTGAAACCACTCAGCCCACCACTAAGACATGGCAGCTGGTCAGAGTCAGGGGCATAGTCAGAGAAGATAGATGGACCCTGTGCACCCTGTAAATGCTTAATGAATAACTCCCTTTCAGTAATACTCAGCCTAGCCAGATCTATAGTGTGTAGGGCAGAAACTAAGGTGAGGCCCCAGAACCAGAAAGTCACACTAGTATTAATATTAAGGAAACAGTGAGGCTATAATAGCTCATTTTCCAGGCTCCCTAATGAAAAGAGTTAGTGTGATACAATCATGAGGGCTTCTGAGAAGGCTCTTTCACATGAAGGTCCTTAGCTCCACCCTTCATGTTGGCCCTTGATTATATTAGCAGTTTAATAAGTAGTTGCTTGTTTGAACTTTTGTGTGCTTGGATTTCCCCAAGCAAGGCTAGAAGCTTCTTGAGAGAGATGACAGTGTTGTGCATTTTTCTGTTTTCCTCTTGCTTCAGCACCAGCTCCTGGTCAGGTGACAGGATGTGTTCATTAGATACTTCTGTATTGAACTGAGTCTTCTTAGTGTTTTGTCCGAAGTTTTACTTTCATTTTAGGTTTGAAGGATTTGTTAACAAAAGAAACCACTTGTTACACACACAATAAGCAATTTCAATATTTGACGGGATTATTTGACTTGATTTCAATATACAGTCATTAAAAGAAAATAAATAGAAACAATAGAGAGAGGTAATAGTGTGTACATCACCAAATTGGGCTGAAACCTACATCCAGACTTGAGTAGCACTGAGTAACAGCAGTCTGGCGTCCCAGTTGGGAAAGGGTCCCAGGCAGTGTGTCTACCCCATGGGTGAAACTACCGATTGCAGCTTTGGGGGCTGCCACTTATAAACTTAGGCTGCAAGCTGATATCATCATCAATTTGTGTGCAAAAATGCAGCTCTGGTTTAACTGTTACAATGCTGTTTATTTAACCTTGTGAGTTATAAGACTTCTTAGACCGGAGGAGGCTGGCCAGGCCTCCAGGGGCTTAAGAATTCCAAGATCTACTCCCTTTCTTATCTAAAGTGTCACCTGACTTGTTAGTAACAATTGGTGTGCTTGCATACAGACGTGTAGTCCAGGCAAAGTCCAGGCAAGGTCAGAAGTTGGTCAGAGGCCTGCTCCTCTACTTCTGAAACCTGAACAAGACTACCTCCATTTTAATTTCCCTAACTTGACTTAGTCACCTTAGTGAGGTCTTCTTTCCAATATATCCCAGTTCCCAGTGTAGTACCAAGCACAGAATAGGCATTCAGATTGGCTGAATAAATCATAAGCTAATTCCATGAAGTTGTTGCTGAATCAAAGTATCATTCCTTTTAGGAGTCTGCATTTTTTGGAGAGGACAACAATGAAGGGGCAAATGCTTAATAACTCAAGTGGAAGTAATCTCATAGTGGAATTACAGGCAACAAACAGCCTGGATAACATAAAGGGGTCATTATATTCTGCTGATGGACCCCTTTTGCTGCTTATCTTTCTTGAGTTTTCTCCCCTATTCAATTTTTATTTGATTCTTTTGGCCCATCAGCAAACTGGCTGTCACAGCTTCTTCTAGGGGCCCTCCTAGTGGTAAAACTTCTAAAGCGTTCTGCTTTTATCCCTGCTAGCAATACTGTGGAGGTTGACACCAACAGGCAGGCAGCCAGTGGCTCTGTAGGGCTGTATCCCCTTCTCGTCAGGTGACATACATTCTGGGACTTGGTTCCAACTCTTTTGCTCAGGTGCCTAGCTGTGTAGGATCTACATCTGCTATGCCTACCAGTGCTGACCTGACCTGATTCAAGCTCTCATGTGTCTTACTGAGATGATCTTAATTCTCTTGAGTCTACCTCATGAGTCTACCTGCTGCTGGTTCTGGTAAGATGGAAAGTGATTTGACCCTCATCTCAGATTTATGATTAGCCTCCCACTGGGGCCACTACCCAACCCTCTAGTCATTATATGCAGGACAAGGCCAGGGAAACATAGGCCATTCAGAACCCCATGTAGAGCTCTAACCAGATGAGCTGGACTGGGCCACAACTGAAGTGGGCAGTTTCATTCTGATCCAAAGTCAGTGGTTCTCTGTCAGCCTTGGCTTCAAGTAGAGTAATCTGGGAAAACTTTAAAAACTAAAAAACTTTTAAAACTTTAAAAACTTTAAAATATGAAAAATTCTCATGTCTAGGCCCCATCTCCTGAGCTTCTGATTTAGTTAGATTGGGATATAGCTCGGTTGGTAAAGAATCCCCCTGCAATGCTGGAGACCCCAGTTCAGTTCCTGGGTCAGGAAGATCCTCTGGAGAAGGGATTGGCTACCCACTCCAATATTCTTGGGCTGCCCTTGTGGCTCAGCTGGTAAAGAATCCGCTTGCAATGCGGGAGACCTGGATTTGATCCCTGGTTTGGGAAGACCCCCTGGTGAAGGGAAAGGCTACTCACTCCAGTATTCTGGCCTAGAGAATTCCATGGACCTTATAGGCCATGGGGTCACAAAGAGTCTGACACGACTGAGTGACTTTCACTCACTCACTCAAAGGCCTGAACGTGTTTATTCTTTCTTATGATGAGCTTTTATATAAGTGCTAAAGTACTTTTGTACCAAAAAAAGCTACGAGGCCATCACTAGTACATTTGAATTTATTATTACAAATTTTTGTTATAAATTTTGATTGTTGTGCAGTGTTCCATGGAGCACACATGTTTTACCAATTACCTGCCATTGTCGACCATTTAGTTTGTTTCCAAGTTTTAACTATTATAAAAAGGAAACATAATGAAAGCAATCTTCCTATGCATTTTCCTATTTGAGGCATTTTGTATTTCATTAGAAGAAATTCCCAGATGTTTTATTACTGGATAAAATAGTGTGAAAATATTTTAGACTCTTGATATTGCCCAATTGCCCTTTGAAAGGCTCTTAACCAATTTGCACTCATTCCAGAATGGATGAAAATTTCCATCTTACACAGCATGGGCCACTTGCTAATGTAACAAAGCATTTATTCTTTATTTCAATGTATCTGTCTATATTTGTGGCTTATATTTTAAGAAAACCTCCCCAAGAAAACAGCAGTAGTCTTGACTGAAAGTTGGCCAAGCGCTGAGTCCCTTTTCTTTGGCCCCTGCAGAGCTTGTGCTCTGATGGCAACGGCCCAGGAAAAGAACCCCAAGGAAACGTGCACTAAAGAAAAGAGGCCTCTCTGCTAAGGCCTCAGGCCAAATGGGCACTTCCTAGGGAGGGGCCCTTCTCCTCCGGCAGCCTTGGGTTGGAAGTGACCCAAAGAGAACCAAGAGCACATGACCCCACAGAAAAAAACAGGAGAAAAATCTGTTATGCATATCCAGGAGCTTGGAGTCTCTGCCAAAATTCTGGGTGAGTCTACTCCCCAGTCCTTGATCCTGACTCATAGAGGCTGCTGGCTGTGCTGACCACGCCCAGCAGACGTGCCTCCTTCATACCCTACCCCTGTAGCCTTGGCTTTTTTATTATTTTTTTTTTAAATTGATGCTATGTGTTTATTTTTTATTTGGCTGCGTGGGATCTTAGTTGCAACACGCGGAATCTTCGTTGTCACGTAGGATCTTTCTCTTCGGGGCACAGACTCTCTAGATGTGGCACACAGGCTTAGTTGCTCTGTGGCATGTAGGACCTTAGTTTTCTGACCAGGGATCGAACCCATGTGCCCTGCATTGCAAGGCAGATTCTTCACCACTGGACCAAGGAAGTCCCCGCCCTGGCTTTCTAGATTATTATTTTTTTAATCACTAAAGAGCTATTGGTACAGCATAAATAAGAAAAACAGAAATGCCAAATTTGGAAAGCTCCCCCTCACCTACTTCAGTTCCCTTTCCTAGATGTAACCTGGTGAATGTGCATTCTTCTAGATCATTTACCAATACTAGCAGGTGGGAGACTGTGTGGGTGAGCATACAGGATTTTTTAAATATATAAATGGAATCATGCTTTATGTTGTTGTCTCCAGCTTGCCTTTATCATTTAACATGAAAGTGTAGACCATTATCTGTGTTAGTTAATGTAGAGCTACCTCGTTCTTTTTCATGGCTGCATGATAACCCATCGTATGTAACGATAGCATAATTTAACACATTGTGCCATTGGATGCTTTGCTTGCTTCTCATTTTTCTCTGTGACGACAGTGCTGCAGTGAATTCCTTTGGGTCTATATTGTGCCATCTACTGACTTTGAGTGGTGCCACTGCCAGAAAACTCGTGGCTCCAACTATTCATACCCCAGGGTGTCTCTGCTCCTCTGGGACCCGTTTAGACCCTGGAGGAGCACCACCAGGCTCAGTCATGACCTCTGCTCTCGCCCTATTGTTTTGCTGTTGTAGTCACAGTACACCTTATGGCCCAACTTCCAGAGCCCTGACAACCCCACCACATCACAGTGAAAGTGTTGGTCGTTCAGTTGTGTCCAACTCTTTGTGACCCCATGAACTGTAGCCCACCAGGTTCCTCTGTTCATGGAAGTCGCCAGATAAGAATACTGGAGTGGGTTGCCATTCCCTTCTCCAGGGGATCTTCCTGACCCGGGGATCGAACCTGGGTCTGCCGCACTGCAGGTGGATTCTTTACTATCTGAGCCACCAGAAAAGCCCACCACATCATGGAAAGGTGCAAAAAGTACAGCTAGTGTCCCTCTGACCATTGGGAGGGAAAAAGAAGGCCAGCTTCTCCAAATGCAATCAAGCTGGAGGAGGTATCAAAGTAGTTTTTAAGATTTCCACTCTTACATCCTGGGATGGAGTGAGAGTCTGAAAACAGCAGTAAATCACTGACATAGGAGACAGAAGCAGCTGAAGTGGTGTGAGAAACTCTCCAAAGCAGCAGAGGGAGCCAGGTGTGTGTGTGTGTGTCTGTGTGTGTGTGTGTGTAGCCCTAGACCAAATGTCCTTGGCCCATGGATGAAGATAGCCAATCCTTGATCTAACATGTTGTACTTTTGTCCTTTAAGATTTTCAAGACCCCTCATCCTGTTAGAAGCAATAAGGGCTGATGAGAAGCAGGCTGTACTCTGGGAAACAGGAAATCTGGTTCCATTTATGACTTCATCAGGCCCTGCCATGGAATTTTGAACAGCTTCAGTTTGCTGCCCTGTGTTTTGTGTTTTGAGACTCTCTTGTCTAGAGGTGCCATCTGCATCTTTGGGATGCAGGGGTTGGTTAGAGTTCTTGTTTTGTTTTCCCTGCAAGGTGGTACTAGTGTTAAAAGTGAGACAGGCAGGGAAGCTTTGCCACTTGGGGATGTTTGCTGTGTTTGACTTACCCTGCTTGCGTGTCTCCTTTTTTTACTTTCTGGACACCCAGAATGAACATGTGTTTGTAGTAGTGGAGACTGGGGATGAACTTGCTGTGTGGCAGCCCTCCTGAAATGTATTTTTGCATGCATAAACGCAAAGGCAGATGTTGACCTGCTCTCTCAACCCTTCGAGAACTCTCTGGGGAATGGTGATGTGATCACTGTTGGAGCAGAGCAACAAACAAGTCTGCTTTAATCAGGGATGAGCCACATTTGAGCAGTAGTAAAGTTGCTCATGGAAAAGTTATTTAAATAAATCGGGATTTTTATATACAGCTTAGTGAATTTGTGCAAGTTGACACACCTGTCACACTCATATAACTACCACCTAGGCCCAGAAGTAGAACATTATCAGCACCCCAGTAGACCCCTGTGTCCCCGACCCAGTTATTAGTAGTGGTATAACCACTAACATGTCCGACTCTTTGCAACCCCATGGACTGTAGCCTGCCAGGCTCCTCTGTCCATGGAATCAAACCTGGGTCTCCTGCATTGCAGGAAGATTCTTTACCATCTGAGCTAACAGGGAAGCCCCGACCTTTCAATATTTTATATTAATTTTGCTGTTTTGTTCAGTTCAGTTCAGTCGCTCAGTCGTATCTGACTCTTTGCAATCCCATGAATCACAGCACACCAGGCCTCCCTGTCCGTCACCAACTCCCGGTATTTACCCAAACTCATGTCCGTCGAGTTGGTGATGCCATCCAGCCATCTCATCCTCTGTCGTCCCCTTCTCCTCCTGCTCCAATCCTTTCCAGCATCAGGGTCTTTTCCAGTGAGTCAACTCTTCGCATCAGGTGGCCAAAGTGTTGGAGTTTCAGCTTCAACATCAGTCCTTCCAGTGAACACCCAGGAGTGATCTCCTTTAGGATGGACTGGTTGAATCTCCTTTAGGATGGACTGTTTGGATCTCCTTGCAGTCCAAGGAACTCTCAAGAGTCTTCTCCAACACCACAGTTCAAAAGCATCAATTCTTCGGCGCTCAGCTTTCTTCACAGTCCAACTCTCACATCCATACATGACTACTGGAAAAACCGTAGCCTTGACTAGATGGACCTTTGTTGGCAAAGTAATGTCTCTGCTTTTTAATATGCTATCTAGGTTGCTCATAACTTTCCTTCCAAGGAGTAAGCATCTTTTAATTTCATGGCTGCAATCACCATCTGCAGTGATTGTGGAGCCCCCAAAAATAAAGTCTGACACTGTTTCCACTGTTTCCCTATCTATTTCACATGAAGTGATGGGACCAGATGCCATGATCTTAGTTTTCTGAATGTTGAGCTTTAAGCCAACTTTTTCACTCTCCTCTTTCACTTTCAAGAGGCTTTTTAGTTCCTCTTCACTTTCTGCCATAAGAGTGGTGTCATCTGCCTATCTGAGGTTATTGATATTTCTCCCGGCAATCTTGATTCCAACTTGTGCTTCTTCCAGCCCAGAATTTCTCATGATGTACTCTGCATATAAGTTAAATAAGCAGGGTGACAATATACAGCCTTGATATACTCCTTTTCCTATTTGGAACCAGTCTGTTGTTCCATGTCCAGTTCTAACTTTGCTGTTTTGAACTTCATATAATTTGTGAAATTTTTTACATTTTGCATAAATCTTGTTCATTTATTCTCATTATCTCATGGAATTCACGATAGAAATATACCACAATCTACTTATCCATTCTGTGTTGGTTGGACTTGGGGTCAGTTTCCCTTTGGGGCTATTTCACGTTATTCTGCTATGAGCAGTATTGCACATACTTTGGGTGCCTGTGTGCATGCGTTTCTGCTGTATACATTCCTACAAGTGGAATTGCTGGGTCATGGGGTTTGCATACATTCAGCTTTTAATAGACCTTGGAAACAGCAGTGATGAGGGTTAGGAATGTATTTTTGATAGGGGACAGAGCACAGGGCTAAGATCAGGCCCCAGGCATCTAGTCCCCTCCCAGGCTTAAATTATAGGGGAGCCAGAGCAAGCCATTCACCTTCTGTGTTTCCTCAGCTGTAAAGTGGAAATAATCAGTACCTGCTCTGTTCCTTGCTGTGGGAGGGAAAGCTCTCTCTGCAAAGTCTCAAATTGCATGAATGGAAGCTGTCATTAACATGGAAGCAGGGGAAGGAGGCCTTTAATTATTAACGAGAACTAAAGAACAACTATACTTATGTGAATTTCCATTTCCAATTAAAAATCCAGAGATTAGATTAACTGCTCTGCTAGGCTGAGTGGTTTTGCTAGAGGGGCCTGTAGTAGTATTCTCTCAAACTCCGACACAGAGAGTAACCTCCCAAACCTGCCTCCCCTGTATCTTACCAGAAGATTCCTTACCTGCTTGGAGGTCCAGTGGTTTAGCCACTAAGTCGTGTCCAACTCTTTGCGACCCCATGGACTGTAGCCCACCAGGCTCCTCTGTTCATTGAATTCTCCAGGCAAGAATACTGGAATGGGTTGCCATTTCCTTCTCCAGGGGGTCTTCCCCACCAGGGGATCAAACTGAATCTGGGTCTCCTGCAGTGTAGGTGGATTCTTTACCAACTAAGTCATGGGGTCTTCCCAGTTCTTCCTCTCAGTCCCCAAATGCCTCAGCTTCTTCCTTTTCTCTGCATCAGCCTGGGTTTTCTTGATCTGGAAAAACTGTTTAGTGTGGCTCTGCCTAACTGGACCAGTTCTAAGGCACCAGGGATGCCAAAGGACATGTGCATTCTACATCTTCTTGCATTATTGAACCTCAAGTTTGAGTGATGACAGGGAGGTGCTTTGGTCTCACAGTGAAACTAAAAGTTTACAGGCATTTATTCTATCAAGGTTGTGCTATGCTAACTCAGGGGCTGTAAAAAATAATAATTAATTGAAACTCATGTCAAAACCTCTTCCATCCTATTGGTTCCCAAGCAGATAGTCACACAAGTAGGTGGCAGTGCCCTCTTCTGGCCAAAGCCAGACTTGCATGGCTGTGGCTAAGGGGAGACTCGTGTGACTGGGGTGCAGGGGCTGGTCGTCCACTTGGGAGCCGGCACATCTCAGGGTTAGTCTTGTGATAGTGGATCACATTTGGGAATCCACCCTCCTTTTCCTCTTCAAAAAGGAACGATCACAACTATGATAGTTAATTTTATGTGTTATTAACATTTAAATCGGTACTTTTCTACCTTCATAATGCAGGTGGGCCTTTATCCTTAAGAGCAAATACTGAGGTTTCCCAAAGAAATTCTGCTTGATGGCCACAACGTAGATACTGTGTGTTTCTAGTTCACAGATTTTAAATTCAATACTGCAACATCAAAACGTTTCCCTGAATTTTCAGCCTGCCCTACAAATGCCAGACTTGTCAGAGCCCACAGTCATGTGAGCCAAATCCTTAAAATAAAACTATGTGTTGTGCATGTGTGTACAGTTGACCCTTGAATAATGTGGAGTTTGAAAAGTGAAAGTGTTAGTTGCTCAGTCATGTCTGATTCTTTGCAACCTCATGCCTGTACCCTCCATGTTCCTCCATCCATGGAATTCTCCAAGCAAAAGTACTGGAGTGAGTTGCCATTTTCTTCTCCAAGGGATTGAACCCAGGTCTACACTGCGGTCAGATTTTTTACTGTCTGAGCCACCAGGGAAGATGAAACCATTATTATGTCACAAAAGGAAAGTTCAATGAATCTTGGAAATTATTTGAAACAGCAAAACTATTCTTTTAAGTCTTAATATGAGGCTTCTATAAAGTTTAATCTTCATAATACAACTTATCATCAATTAACAGTTGTTTGCCTTCTGACAATTAAGAAAAACTTTCACAAGATTATTTAATCGGTCAAAATCTTATTTTTTTTTCATAGTGAAAACTTTTATACTTGGAATTAGCCAGCTGGACTCAGTTTAGGTGATCCCAATTTTGCTGGCAACATCCAAAGCATCATAGGAGCCAGTCAAACATATGCCTTCTTCTCTCCATTAGGCCTGACCAAGGTGTTAACCTTAGCCACGTCAGTGTCGTAGAGCTTCTTCACATCCTGTTTCATGTGGTGCTTGTTGGCTTTGACATCCACAGTGAACAGCAATGAGTTGCTGTCTTCTATTTTCTTCACAGTTGATTTGGTGGTGAGGGGGAACTTGATGATGACATAGTGGTCAAGCTTGTTTCTCCTAGGGTCACTCTTCCAAGGATATTTGCGCTGTCTCCTGAACTGCAGTGTTGTGGGCCTTAGGAAGGTGGGTTATGTCCAGATCTTTTTTTTTTGTGGCTGTGGGCGCCTTTCAACACTGCTTTCTTAGCCTTCAAAGGCTTTGCTTTGGCTTCGGCTTTGGAGCAGCAGGGGCTTGCTTCCTTGCCCTCAGTACCATCTTCAAGCAGTCAAGATCTGTTTTTTTTTTTAATTGGAGAGTAATTGCTTTACAATGTTGTGTTGATTTCTGACATACATCAACATGAATCAGCCATAGGTATACATATGTCCCTTACCTCTTGAACCTCTCTCCCACCTCCCACCCCTCTAGGTTGTCACAGAGCACCGAGTTTGAGCTCACTGCATCATACAGCAAATTCCCACTGGCTACTCTCTCAATTCATCCCACCCTCTACTTCACCCACTGTGTCCACAAGTCTGTTCTCTATGTCAGTGTCTCTATTCAGTTCAGTTCAGTTGCTCAGTCGTGTCTGACTCTTTGCAACCCCAGGGACTGTAGCATGCCAGGCTTCCCTGTCCATCACCAACTCCCAGAGCTTGCTCAGACTCACATCCATCAGAGTTGGTGATGCCATCCAACCATCTCATCCTCTGTTGTCCCATTCTCTTCCTGCCTTCAATCTTTCCCAGCATCAGGGTCTTTTCCAATGAGTCACTTCTACACATCTGGTGGCCAAAGTATTGGAGTTTCAGCTTCAGCATCAGTCCTTCCAATGAATATTCAGGACTGATTTCCTTTAGGATTGACTGGTTTGATCTCCTTGCAGTACAAAAGACTCTCAAGAGTCTTCACCAATACCACAGTTCAAAAGCACCCAATTCTTCAGTGCTCAGCTTTCTTTATAGTCCAACTCTCATATTCATACATGACTACTGGAGAAACCATAGCTTCGACTAAACGGACCTTTGTTGGCAAAGTCATGTCTCTGCTTCTTAATATGCTGTCTAAGTTGGTCATAGCTTTTCTTCCAAGAAGCAAGCGTCTTTTAATTTCATGGCTGCAGTCACCATCTGCAGCATCTCTATTGCTGCCCTGCAAAGAGGTTCATCAGTACCATTTTTATAGATTCCATATATATTCATTAATGTATGATATTTGTTTTTCTCTTTCTGATTTACTTCACTCTGTATAACAGGCTGTAGTTCATCCACCTCATTAAAACTGACTCAAATGTGTTCCTTTTTATGGCTGAGTAATGTTCCATTGTGCATGTGTACACAGCTTCTTTATCCATTCATCTGCCAATGGGCATCTAGGTTGCCTCTATGTCCTACCTACTGTAAATAGTTCTGCCATGAACACTGAGGTACACGTGTCTTTTCCAGTTATGGTTTTCTCAAGGTTTATGCCCAGTTAGTGGGATTGCTGAGTCATATGGTAGTTTTAATTCTAGTTCTTAAGGAATCTCCATACTATTCTCCATAGTGGCTGTATCAGTTTACTTTCCCACAACAGTGCAAGAGGATTCCCTTTTCTCCACACCCTCTCCAGAACTTGTAGATTTTTTGATGATGGCCATTCTGACTGTTGAGACCTGTTTTTAAAGTTAGCCCAATGGTTATATTTAGGTGGAGGGATTTTTATTTATATATATATATTGTGTTTCCTTCAGTGATTCATCAGAAGGACCCGTGAGACCTAGTAGCAGGTTATACTCACTAAGATTTATGATAACAAAGGTTCAGAGCAAAAGCAGTAGGAGGAAGATATGCATTAATGGGATCCAGAGAGTCAATCCAGGCTTCCAATGTCTTTCCTTGTCTGAGGTCACACAGGCGTACTCTTTCTCTCACTGTTGACTGTGGACTCATCTGTGAACTATCTTTGCCCCTAGAAGCCTTGTGAGTCTCAGAGTCCAAAGTTTTTATGGAGAGCTGGTCACATAGGTATATCCTGTTATACAACCAACCGTGACAAGGCAAACTCAGGACCCTAACTGTGAAACCAGGTGCAGACTGTCGATTTTTATGTTTGTGCAAAGCAACCTGACAAGAAGGTAATGATACGGTCCATTGCTCCAGGTGTATATAACACACCCATCAATCACTAACAGAAAGAACACTCTAAGGCCACATTCCCAGTGGTTGGGTAAGGGTTAATCATGGGTCCCATGAAGATAGGTAGTGAGTAGGCAACCAGATCTGCTGAGTTAACTCTTTCCTCACAGTCTGTATTTCCTTAAATGTCTATGATTAACCTCTATTATTTAATCAGAAAAGTAACTATTAATATGAAGGCATCCATAGTTAATGATTTTCCTCTTTAGTCATTTAATGATGCTGCTTTGTGATCTCAGTACATTTCCCTGTAGTCAGCAGAGCTGCTGAGAGAAGTAAAGTCACCCTACTAGACACTCCCTGGATGGCCAGCAGAGCCTTCATACTCTGGGAAAACCATAATAACAGGCAGCAACAGAGCACGGGAGACCTAGAAGGAACCACAGCAATGCCTAATTCAACTTCCCCACCTTAGAGATGAGGCAGTGGGAATACTAAGCAGTGAAAGTATTCGCCCTAGGTTCTAATCTTAGGTCTTTCAATTAAAAACCTATCTTAATGTTCCTGAAATGGGAAAAGGCAATGTTTGATCAGTTGCTTCTGATTAACTTTAACTTGGGCAGAACTGAAGGAGCCCTGCCTGAACTAAGTGTGTATGGTCCAATCTCGTTTGGTCTACACAGAGGCTTCCCATCCCTTCCCACCAGCCCCTCCCTTCTCCAGTGGCCCTGCAGAAGCACCAGGACTCTGTATCTAGAGCCTTGCCCATGTTACTGGGCCAGTGGTCTGGCTTGGAACCTTGGAAAAGCTTAGTTTCAGCTTTACTAAAATTTCTGTTTCTTTCCCCATCAGTGACTCTGTTGTAGTGGGGAGATACTATCTGTGGTGGCATCTGTGAGTGCGTGCTTAGTCACTCAGTCCTGTCTAACTCTGACCTCATGGACTGTAGCCTGCCAGGTTCCTCTATCCATGGAATACTCCAGGTAGGAATACTGGAGTGGGTTGCCATTTCCTTCTCCAGGGGAATCTTTCCAACCCAGAGATTGAACCTGCGTCTTCTGCATTGGCAGGTGGATTCTTTACCACTGAGCCACCTGGGAAGCCCATCTGCCTCACCACTGGGCTGCAAATTCCTTGAAGGCTTCTTGGAATCATGGTATCCAGAGGGTATGATTATAGGTAGTGAAGTCAAGGGTTTGAGTTCTGGCTTAGCATCTCACTAGTTTATGTAATTTGAGTGAGTTACTTAATGGAAATAATACTGCCTCCCTTATAAAGTTACTGAGAACTAGTAACTCTTAATTAGCATAATGTTTACCATTCTGAAATGTTCAATGAAAAGTGAAAGTTAACTTGCTCAGTCATGTCCAACTCTTTGTGACCCCATGGACTATAGCCTACCAGGTTCCTCCGTCCATGGGATTTTCCGGGCAAGAATATTGGAATGGGTTGCCATTCTTCTCCAGGAGATCTTCCTAACTGAGGGATTGACCCTGGGTCTCCCACATTGTAGGCAGATACTTTACCGTCTGAGCCACCAGGGAAGTCCAAAATGTTCAATAAATGCTGGCTATTATTTTTTTAATAGGTATTACATTTATTTTGGCAAACTCTATTCTCTGATCTTTTTAAACAGTTTTATTAAAGTAATTGAGGGGTAACATACACTGTATATATTTAAAGTATATAATGTTATAAGTTTTAACATGTACACACCTATGAAACCGTAATCAAGTTAATGAATAATACATCCATAATCTCCCAAAGTTTCTTTATATATATTTTTAATTTAAAATACTTTATTGCTAAAAAATGCTAACTTTCATCTGAGCCTTCAACAAATTGTCATCTTCTTGCTGGTGGAAGGTCTTTCCTTATATCTTTTTGTAATCCATTTATTTGTCCTCAGGCAATCACTACTCTCTTTCTCTATGGATTAGCTTCTATTCCTCAGAATTGTATGTAACTGGAATCATATAGTGTGCACTATTCTTTTGGCTTCTTTCACTCAGTATTATTTTGAGTTTCATCCAGGTGCTCGAGTGTATCAGTTGCTCAGTAATTCTCCTCTGCTGAATTTATCAAATGTTAAGTAGACATACTACAATTTGTTTACGTATTCACCTCCTGATAGACATTTGGGTTGTTTCTGGTTTTGAAATATTAGAAATAAAGCTTCTGTGAACATTTGTTTATAAGTCTTTGTATGGGCACATACTTACATTTCTCCTGGGAGTAGAATGGATAGATCATAATGTAGGTAAAGACTAATTTTTTTTAAGAAATTGCCAAATTATTTTCCAGGTGTTTGTACCATTTTGCATCCTCCTCAGTAGCATATGAGAGGTCCAGTTGCTCTGCATCATTGACAACAGTTGGTATGATCAGTCTTTTTAATTTTGGATATTCTAATAAGTGTGTAGTGGTATCTCTTTGTGACTTTAATTTTGATTTCCCTAATGACTAATGATGTTGAGTGTTTTAAAATATGCTTTTTTTGCCATCCATGTATCTTTTTGATAAATTATCTGTTCAAATTATTTGCTCAATTTAAAAATGTTTTTATTTTTAAATTCTCTTTCTTTTTTCTTTTTTAAATCATGAAAGTATGATAACACATTTACAGGAGACTTGGTATTTGCACTGTTTCAATGGGGTTTTTGTTCTTATTTTTGAGTTTTGAGACTTTAAAGTTCTTAATTTAAAGAAATACAATTTATTAGCTTTTTTATTTTAGGGATCATGCTTTTGGTATTCTAATCCAAGGTCACAAAGATTTTCTCCTATACTTTCTTCTAGAAGTTGTATAGTTTTAAGTTTTACGTTTAAGTCTGTAAATGTTAAGCTAACTTTTGTGTATGGTGTGAGACATAAATCAGAGTAGTTTTTATCCCCCTTGGGTAGCCAATATTTCAGCACTCTTAAGATAGTCCTTTCTCTACTAAATCACTTTACATGTTTGTTGAAAAATCAGTTTACCATATATGTGTAGTCTATTTCCACACTCTATTTTTCCCCCAGTGATCTATCTTCATGCCAACACTATACTGTCTTGATTACTGTGTCTTTTCCAAAGTCATCTAGCTATTCTAGGTCTTCTTCATTTTCAAATAAAATTTAAAATAAGTTTGTCAATTTTTACACAAAAACCTGCTGGGGTTTTGAGTAGAATAGCTTTCTATGTAAATTCAAGAAGAACCAACATCTTAACAATACTGTCTTCTGGACCATAGCGTATCTATTCGTTTGTTGAGGTCTCCTTTAATTTTTCTTAGCTATGTTTTGTATTGATCGTTTTCAGTGTGCAGGACTTGTACTTCTTCTGTCAGTTTCATTGCTATATATTTGACATTTTTGGAACTAGAGTAAATGGTATGATGGTATGTTTTTTTTTTTTTTTTTTTTTTTGCCATTCTGCAGGATCTTAGTTCTCTGACCAGGGATTTAATTCAGGCGTATGGCAATGAAAGTGCTGGGTCCTAGCATTGGACTGCCAGAAAAGTTCCAAAATGGTATGATTTTTTATTTCAATTTTCAATTGTTTGCTAATATAATGAAATTCGGTTGATTTTTTATATATTGAACTTGTATCCAGCAGTCATGCTAACTCAATTATTACTTTAGAAGCTATTTTTGTAGACTCCATAGGATTTTCTTTATTGACAACCATGTCCTCTCTGAATAGACAGTTTTACTACTTCCTTTTCAATCTGATTGTGTTTTGTTTCTTTTTCTTGCCTTATTATACTGGCTTGAACCAGAACAGTGTTAAATAGAAGTGATGAAAGCAGACATCCTTCCCTTATTCCTGATTTTAAAGGGAAAACCTTCAGTCTCTTATCATTTAGTATGATGTATCTGTAGATGCCCTAAAACAAATTGAGGAAGTTCCCTTCTATTCCTAGAGGTTTTTTTTTTTTTCTTTTAACCAAGAATCAATGTTGGATTTTGCCAGGTGTTTTTCTGCATCCATTTATACAATTTAGACTTTTTCTTTTATAGTCCTTAATATGGTGAATTCTATAGATTGATATATATAAATAATAGCTTTACTAAGATATAATTCATAGAGCATAAAGTTCACCCTTTTAGAAGGTACAATTCTGTGGATTTTACTGTATTTATAGAGTTGTGCATCCATTACCACAATCAAAATTCCATAACATTTTCATTCCCCCAAAGAGAAACTCTGTACCTACTAGGAGTCACCCTAATTTTCCCCACTGAACCCAGGCCCTGGCAATCACCTATCTACTTCTATGGTTTTGCTAATTCTGGACATTTTGTATAAATGGAATCATACTCAATGTGGTCTTTTGTGACTGGCTTCTTTGATTTAGCATGTTTTCAGGGTTTATCTATGTTATAGCATACGTCAATATTTCACTCCTTTTTAGGTCTGAATATTTTATGGTATGCATATACCACATTTTGTTTATCTATTTATCAGTTGATGAATTTGGATTGTTTCCACATTTTGGCTATCATGAATAATGCTGCTATGAACATTTGTGTACAAGTGTTTGTGTGAACGTGTTTTCATTTTTCTTGAGTGTATACCTAAGGAGTAGGATTACTAGATCATATAGTGACTCTGTGTTTAACCTTTGAAGAAACTGCCAGGCTGTTTTCCAAAGTGGCTGTACCATAATGGAAAGGTTTTATTGTTGTTGTTTTTATATTTCTGGCTGTGCTGTGTCTTTGCTGTGTGCGAGCTTTCTCTAGTTGCTGTGTGTGGCGGGGCGGGGAGGCTACTCTCTAGTTGTGGTGCGCAGGCTTCTCATTGCAGTAGCCTCTGTTGTTTAGCACAGGCTCTAGGTGTATGGGCTTCAGTAGTTGTGACACCATGGGCCTGGTTGCCCCTTGGCATGTGGGATCCTCCCAGACCAGGGATCAAACCCATGTCCCCTGCATTGGCAGGTGGACTCTTAACCACTAGACCACCAGGGAAATCCTACAATGCTGCTGCTGCTAAGTCACTTCAATCGTGTCCGACTCTGTGCAACCCCATAGACGGCAGCCCACCAGGCTCCCCCGTCCCTGGGATTCTCCAGGCAAGAACACTGGAGTGGGTTGCCATTTCCTTCTCCAATGCGTGAAAGTGAAAAGTGAAAGTGAAGTCGCTCAGTCATGTCCGACCCTTAGCGACCCCATGGACCCCCTACCAGGCTCCTCCGTCCATGGGATTTTCCAGGCAAGAGTACTGGAGTGGGTTGCCATTGCCTTCTCCAAATCCTACAATGAGAAGGTTTTAAATTACAACTTCAATTTCCTTAGAAGATAGTGCTATTTAGATTATTGTTTCTTCTTGAGTGAGGATTGACAGTTTATGTTTTCCAAGGAATTTGTCACTTTCATCTAAGTTGTTGAATTTATTGGCTTGTGAAAGTGAAAGTCGCTCAGTTGTGTCTGACTCTTTGCAACCCCAGACTGTGCAGTCCATGGAATTCTCCAGGCTAGAATACTGGAGTGGGTATTCTTCTCCAGGGGATCTTCCCAACCCAGGGATCGAACCCAGGTCTCCCGCATTGCGAGTGGATTCTTTAGCAGCTGAGCCACGAGGGAAGCCCAAGAATACTGGAGTGGGTAGCTTATCCCTTCTCCAGGGCATCTTCCCAACCCAGGGATCGAACCTGGGTCTTCTGCATCGCAGGTAAATTCTTTACTGTCTGAGTCACCAAGGAAGCCCCAATCTAGCCTAGGTCTATCAATGCCATTGATTATATCAGCTAATTTAAAAAATCTGTGTGTGTGTGTGTCACTCTGTTATGTGGAAAATTATCTTCATCTGATAACAGCCTCTAAATACACTACTAGACAAGCTGTCCCAGAATTCATGGAATATAAAAGATCACACACCAAACTGAAATGCTTGGATTACAAAGTTTATTAAATAGTCAATGTAAAGCATAGTATGAGAAACGGGTTAGAAAGAAATCTGTGGCAAGATGGGAAAATTGGGGTTGCTCCCAAGTGAGTTGACCAAATTATGCAATCAAGGATTTCTCTAATTTCTCCTTTGGAATAAACCCAGGGATGGACAGCCCGTTCCCAAATCAGCACAGTGCTGACAATGATTAGTCCACTAAATGGCTTATAGAGTGTGGCAAAGTCAGGCACTTTGAAGTATATTAAGATTATAAAAAGAAGACTGCCTCTTACACCAGGCTGGGAAAATATTAGTTTAATGGGACCTCAGAAAACCCAGATCTCTATGAAAAGGATCTCCCTGATATGGTTACCCTGGGTGGTCAAGAGAGTCTAAAGACTTGAAACTGAGTTTATTGGAGTCTCTGCATTTGTCAGTGACTTAATCTAGTAGACAGCCGACTACTGACGCAGCTGACTTAATCTAGCAGACAAAACAGGGGGAAGGAAGTAGAGCCAATCACAAGTCTTCCACCCTGTTGGTTGTGCTCCGTTTCACACCCTCTACCACATGGGGGCTTCTCTCATAGCTCAGTTGGTGAAGAATCCACCTGCAATGCAGGAGACCCTGGTTCAATTCCTGGGTTGGGAAGATCCCCTGGAGAAGGGAAAGGCTACCCACTCCAGTATTCTGGTCTGGAGAATTCCATGGACTGTATAGTCCATGGGGTCGCAAAGAGCTGGACACGAATGAGGGACTTTCACTTTCACCATCCACATGGAGGCAAGTGCCCCCACTCCTGGCCCTCCCTCCTGCACACAAGGGTTGCCTACTTGGCTCTCTTATATTGTCTTCCTGTCACCCTTCTCCCAATTTGTCTCCTGCCAAAGTCCTGCTCATCCTTCAGATGGCAGTTCAAATGTCATTTCCTCTGGCAAGCTTTACTTGACTCCTACATATTAAGTTGTACTTTCCTCCCCATCATTTATCACAAGTGTGAAAGTGAAGGTTGCTCAGTCGTGTCCGACTCTTTGCAAACCCATGGACTATACAGTCCATGGAATTCTCCAGGCCAGAATACTGGGGTGGGTAGCCTTTCCCTTCTCCAGGGAGTATTCCCAACTCAGGGATAGAACCCAAGTCTCCCACATTGCAGGTGGATTCTTTACCAGATGAGCCACAAGGGAAGCCCCTATCACAAGTGTAATTAATATTATTTAGTAGTTGTCTCTTCTACTAACTTGTGAGCTGTGTGAGAGCAGAAACTGACTAGTTCACTATTGAATTGCTAACACTTGGCAGAGTCAGTGGTTAATAAAAATACCAGTTGAATGAAAAACTCTTGGTGCTGATATATTTTTGCTCATTTAAGTTAGGGCTGTTCTGTCTTCCTTTGTCTTAGGTCAAAGTCTTTTCAATTCCCTTTCTTTATCCAAGGCTCAGATCCTCTCACACATATTCCAAGAAATGACCTCTTTTCTATTCCCTGATCCAAGTAGTAGTTGGCATCACTGTATATGGGCTAAAATCTCTCATGTAATTTGGAGCAAAGGAGACTTGGAAAAGCAGGGCTCTCTGTTTGAAAATGAGATGTTCAGAGTTCCGAGTGGCCCGAGACTCTAATGAATAGGTCTTGTGTACTCCCAAAGCCCAGCAAGAAGGAACGGTGTAGCTGTGGGCAGCCGTGAAGTGAGTTGTGTTCCTAGGTATGCTGCTGCCGTCACCAGGAGTAATGCTGTGAAAGCTGTTCCAGGGTGGGGCTGGCCATTCTCTGGAATGTTGGGAACACAGGCTCCTCAGTGGGAGAATAGCTACACTCAGCCTGTTTCAGTCACTTCCTCTCAGAGTACTTGCCTGCCTTTCACCCCACCGGAAACTCATACGCTCCTTAGCCCACCCAAAGGCAGCTGCTTTAAAACTGAGTAAAGACGGTAAAGAATCTGCCTGCAATGTGGGAGACTGGGGTTCAATCCTTGGGTGGGGAAGATCGCCTGGAGAATAAAATAGCAACTCACTCCAGTATTCTTGCCTGGGAAATCCCATGGACAGAGGAGCCTGGCTGGCTACAGTTCATGGGATTTCAAAGAGTCGGACACAACTGAGCAACGATCACATATTTACATGGGTGTGATTAGGAAAATGTGGCTGGAGCAAAGGAGCTGGAGGTAAGGACTGTCTCCCTCTTGTATTCTTTTTTTCTCGCTGCATTGGGTCTTCACTTTGGTGTGTAGGCTTTCGCTTGTTGTAGAGCACGGGCTCAGTCAGGTTGCAGTGTGTTGGCCTCTCCAGTTGCCTTGAGCTGGCTTATTGCCCCGTGGCACGTGGGATCTAGTTCCCCACCAGGGATTGAACCCGCATCCCCTGCAATGGAAGGCACATTCTCAACTACCAGGGAATGTCCCAGGCCTTTTCCTGAAGTGCCAGATGCCTTGAATCACTAATGGAGACATGCATCACAGAGGGGAAAGAATGCAGCCGAGGGCACTCACAGAGCTGAATTTTACCCTGGGACTCAAAGGGATAATGCGATTCAAGCCCTTAGGAGACTGTAGTGCTCAAAACATGGTAGCTGTTTAACTGTTAGGTGCTCCTTGGGTCTTCTCAGAGTCATCTGCGCCTCCTGCATCTGGAATATCACACTGGATGAAAACAGCCTGTTTACTTTTCTCTTTCCTCTGCAGACTGTAACACGTAGAAAAAGTGCCTTCCAGGTTCCATGATTCATTCATATTTGTTGAGTGCCTATGACATCAAGCAGTAAGTTCTTTACCTGCATTACTTCATTTAATTCTTAAAACCCTGTGGAGGTAGGAATTATTGTTATCACCCAATGTGATATATCTTGTTCTAGTCACTAAATTGTGTCCAACTGTTTTGCAACCCTGTGGACTGTAGCCGGCCAGGCTCCTCTAGACAACATATTAAAAAGCAGAGAAATGACTTTGCTGACAAAGGTCTGTCTGGTCAAAGATATGGTTTTTCCAGTAGTCATGTATGGATGTGAGAATTGGAGTATAAAGAAAGCTGAGTGCTGAAGAATTGATGCTTTTGAACTGTGGTGCTGGAGAAGACTCTAGAGAGTCCCTTGGACTGCAAAGAGAGCAAACCAGTCAATCCTAAAGGAAATCAGTCCTGAATGTTCATTGGAAGGACTGATGCTGAAGCAGAAACTCCAATACTTTGGCCATCTCATGCAAAGAACTGACTCCTTGGAAAAGACCCTGATGCTGGTAAAGATTGAAGGCAGGAGGAGAAGGGGACAACAGGGGATGAGGTGCTTGGATGGCATCACCGACTTGATGGACATGAGTTTGAGTAAGCTCTGGGAGTTGGTGATGGACAAGGAAGCCTGGCGTGCTGCAGTCCAGGGGGTTGCAAAGAGTCGGACATGACTGAACAACTGAACTGAACTGACTGAGGTTCCTCTGTCCATGGGATTTCCCAGGTAAGAATACTGGAGTGGGTTGCCATTTCCTTCCTCAGGGGATCTTACTGACCCACGAATTGAACTTGGGTCTCCTGCATCTCCTGTACTGGCAGGCAGATTGTTTACCACTGAGCCACCAGTAAGTGGTATATACGACTGGTCAGGTTCCAGAACCTGTGCTCTTTACACTGTATAAATACCACCTCATCCTCACTCTAATTATGTTTTCCTCACTTTTCTCCATTTATCCTACCACCACCATGGAACATATCCTCCCAATCATCTTCTGTGTGGGGGGACTGTCTTTACTCTAGGATTCTCTTTGTACTAACCTAACCCAATGCCTTATATAATCGGATGCTTTACAATCACTTCTCCACTTGCCTCATGCTGGGTTTAGGTACCTGTTATACTTTCACTAGACTGAGTGGACCACTGGACAGACTCTTTATGCTTTTGTGGGGTTTTCTGGCCACACTACAGCATGTAGGATCTTAGTTCCTCAACCAGGGATGGAACCTGTGCCCTCTGTAGTGGAAAAGTAGCGACCTAACCACTGGACCACCAGGGAATTCCTGTGCTTTTGTGTTCTTAATGACAACCATCTGTTTCCTAAAGCAACTGAGATTTTGTTATTAGGAAAAAATAAAACATTGACACTAGGTATGACTGTATGCTACTGTTACATATCTGAATTCTGGCCTTTCTACCTTTCTCAAAGAGAGTCGGCACGAAACTGGGGTTTCCTTTCAGTAGTAGGTGCTCAGGCTCCATATGCTTTAGCATATAAATTGTACATCCTGAAGAGTATTACATATCTTTGGAGCCAAATAGAATCAATACTCATGTATAGCCATCACCCCTTCACCCCTATCAATCGAACAGTATCAGATTCTATCAAGTCCTTCATGTACACATCTCAATTGCCTCTCCTTCCAACCCTCCCCCTGGTAAATGCTAATATGCTTTTCATTATACAGAGTATGAGTTGCTTGAGAGCAGTAATTTTCTAACCAATAAGTCAGATGTGACCCCCAAGTACTTTGTTATGAAAGACTGGCAGCAAATGGATATTCAAACTTGAAGTATTTTGAGGTTTCACTTTCCATTCAAACAGATGTTTTCAGTGAGCTGTTTCCAGTTCTAACTTCACGACCACTGCGGCATAATAATGCACCAAGCACAGATGTGTCAACTAAATTGTGGTCAATGTGAAAAATTGATTTTTGCCACAGCAGGGGACACGTGCTTTTATAACAATGCTGTCAGAGTGCTAAGCTAGGAAGATGCTGCAGGTGGTGAAGATCAGTATTCAAACCGCGGGTGTACCAGTACACCACCACCAAGGAGAAATGGTTTCCTCAACTCCAAGAACTTTGCCATGTAACCATGTGAGAAGACTTGAGAACTTGGTTGTGGCAGCAGACATTCTACTAACAGCTTGATGAAGACTAGTGTGGTAACACCTGAAGCACTGAATCCTTATAGGAGAGCCACCCGTTTTGGTATTCAGTGTGCCTCAAATAGCAAAATATGGAAAACTATTACTCCTGCCAACTGTTACTGTTACTTCAGATATTTCTGAAGTGGTTTAACAAGTTTTCATCATTTATTTCCTGCCACTAATGTACCCTAGGATAATAATTTCACTGTTCCCTCCCCTCCACCATCATAGTGAATTAGAAGCACTCTTATCAGCCCAGGACTGGAGATGAAATGCAATTCTGCCAGAGACTTGGTGATGTTTGTATGCAGCAGCTAAAGAGCCCCCGAAGCTGGACATAGTTTTCAGCGTCACTCAGTTTGTGACAGGATTAAGTTAGGAAAGAACTTGGAGCTTTAAGGGAAATTGCTTCCAGAACGGGGGGAAAAGACACTTGAGGCTATGAGGCAGAAACCTTTGGACAGATGCCCAGAAAAGTAGGAAGCCTATTCCCATCTCTCCTTCTCAATATCTAGCAGCTCTATTTAAAAAAGGCACAGCTTCCTGGTCTAGGATCAGAATGTGCTCTTTTTGTTAGGAATTTTTTGAAGACAATTGTGGCTGCAATTAAGTGACTGAGATATTGTTCTTCACTTTAATAAGATGCAGTGTAAGTGGCACTGTAGATAATATATGTGAAGGAAAGGTTAATTCTATGCTGAAAAAAATTTTTAGGATGATTTTTTATCTCAGGAAACAAACATGGAAAATCTCCATTTGCATTCCATTAGTCAAGATAACCATATAATTTATCCTTAAATCCAGACCCTTTTGAGAATGCAAGGAGTGTGCTATTAATAATTACAGCTGGGCAACATAAACCAGAGTTGTCTCAGGGAAACTGGCATGTATGATCACTTATAATGCATCCTTTGTGTTTAATAAACATATCATCACACCGTGTACATTTTAGCCTTCAAGCTTGACTGATTCTGATTTTACCAAGGTCTTTTAATTTCCCTGACTTCCCTGGTGGCTCAGACGTTAAAGCGTCTACCTACAATGCAGGAGATCTTGGTCGAAAAGATCCCCTCGAGAAGGAAATGGCAACCCACTCCAGCATTCTTGCCTCAAAAATCCCATGAACGGAGGAGCCTAGTAGGCTACAGTCCATGGGGTCGCAAAGAGTCGGACACGACTGAGCAACTTTTAATTGTATTTTTTCTTAGTTATGGCATGTGAGACCTAATTCCCTGACCAGCGATTGAACCCAGGCCCCCTGCATGGGAGCAGAGTCTTAGCCATTGGACCACCAGAGAAGTCCTGACAATCTGATTTTTTTTAAAAAGCATTTATACAGATACTATATATTATTAGATGTATAATCTTTTAGTTATGCTAATACACTAAATAGAATCGTTTGGCTAGAAGGAAGAATGTTCCATTTTTCCCTCTTGGTACTTTGGGTACTTTGAGCATTATCTGTTTTACAGATAAGGTAAATCAGCACAGGAAGCTAGTCAATTGCTCCAAATCACACTGCCAGGCTGAGCTCAAGGCTAAAAGCTCTGTGCATGAATCCCCAGCAATTGTGCTGCTCACTGAATCATGAATTTGATCAGATTTCTATTACAGACTCACCAGAGGTGGAGACTTATTACCACCTTTCAGATGAGTTTTGTTAAGTTTGTAAACAGGCTTTTCTTAGTTCAGGTCAATTGTCTTCATTCCCCTTTATTAACAGCCCAAGATCCAGTCCTGATCGTTAATCCTGTAGTTTGGTCTTTTTTTGTAAAGATTTCTTTGGGCATTCAAGAAGGGATCCAGGTATTCATTAAGTTAGCACTTGGGATTTTTCTGTGTTGCAGTAACTAAGCAACAGTTAAGATGTTTTAACTTAGCACGTCCTGTATTGGCAAGTTTAAAAGAACTGTCAGGCCATACGTGGCAGAACCTCTCTGGGACTCTCCCACCCTCTGTACAGTTCCTGTACATCGCGGCTGCTCATCTACTACTAACAGAGACCTCTTTTGTCTTAGCCACTCTGAAAGCCTTGTCCAAGCCTTTGCCACTTGGGGGTAGCTGGATAACCAGTGTCTTCAATAATCGGTAGGGCTGACACTAATGATTCGATCATCCAAAACCTTTTGTAACAATTCTCACATCCATATTTAACCTACTTTTAAATGCTACACCTCTGAAGATTATGTTTGCTTATGAAAATACAACTCAGTAAGTTAGCAGTTTAAGAACTGTGCTTATTTACCAAACTGCAAGGATATACATTTCAAGCACTAGCTTTTTAAAGTATCTGATGAAACTCATTCAGTGACATAAACTGTGTGAAAGGTATGAAAATGAAAGTTAGTCGCACAGTCGTGTCTGACTCTTTGCGACACCATGGACTGTAGCCTTCCTGGCTTCTCTGGCCATGGACTTCTCCAGATAAGAATACTGGATTGGGTTGCCATTTCCTTCTCCAGGGGATCTTCCCGACCTGGGGATCGAACCCGGGTCTCCTGCTTTGCAGGCAGATTCTTTACCAACTGAGCTGCTAGGGAAGCCTATGTGAAAGGTTTGCTATGTAACATTCAACGTTATATGAATTTGACTTCCCAGGTATACAATTTTGGAAGCAGTGCTACAGCACTAAGGCAACCATGGCAGGCACATGTAAGATGGAGAAGCTGTTCTTAGGAAAGCAGCATTCTGCAGCAAAGCTGAACAGAGTAAAACTTTGCCATCGGTCACACCTAAGATTGTACTCAGTTCCATAACATACCAGGTTAGGTGATCTCTAACATGGATTGGGGGGATCATGAGACATGGATCTCTACCTCTTAGCTGTAGTTTCATTATCTATAAAATACGAACTAAAAACTGACCTTTAGGTTTGTTGTAACTTAAATTCCAGGTGTTAAGAATTCAGTGGGCTAAAGTATATAAAATGTACATTAGAGCTATCGTTATCAGTTCCCAGGAAATGAAACTGGATAAGTAGGACATGAAGCTCAGTTTAACTTGGCCTCTTTATCTAGTAAGGTTAACCAGTTGAGTGTCTTCCTAACCTCCCCATAGCGCTACAGTCTACTCAGTGGTGTCTTAAGGGGACAAGAACAGGTCAGGATGTCCAGTGGAAAAGGCAGAGGTCTAGACTGATAATCAAGGAACTGCATATATAAAGGTATGTCGTACTGGGTATCCGGGCAAGGTATAATCTAGCGGACACTCATTAAGTCTTGATGCCATTCTCATGTAATTAGACCTTGGGGTTTACTTAATCTCTTAAAGATATCCTTACCCCTAAAATAGGCTCTTTTAATTTATCTACCTGTCTTACAAAGCAAAAACTTTTGTGTGACACTAACACTTTAAGCATAGTTTAGAAATCTAGATGGATGGAGGTTCTGCTGTAATCTGATCTCAGGTAATCTCAACTAGGAGATGTGGTCATCTAAAATAGCTTTAAAAATTTAAAAGCAGCCAAACTTTCTGTCCCCTCCAACACCTTATCTGTGTTATGAACCAAACTGTGCCCCCTTCTTCCCCCCAATCCATGTTTAAGTCATAAGCTGCAGTGTGATGGTATATGGAGATGGGACCTTTACAGTGGGATTAGTGTCCATTTAAGAGACAACTCAGAGCTTTCTTCTCTATGTGGGAGGAAACAGTGAGGAGCTGCTAGCCAGGAAGAGGCTCCCATCGAGTAACTGATCAGCTGGCATCTTGACCACAGACTTCCTAATCTCCAGAACCATAAGAATTTCTCGTTTGAGCCATCCAGTCTATGATCCTTTGTTACAGCAGCCCAAACTGACCTATAGTGGAACTGTGGAACTGCTTCAGGGAAAGCAGAGAGGAACTAAGCTGAACTTGCTTTGTGTCATCTTCATTCCTGGAATCCCAGAGAATTAACACAAAAACCTGCCCCCATGAGAATAATATTCAGATGCTGTAGGAACAAACTCTAGGAGGAGGACCAAGTTCTCTTCTGGTATTAGAATTCTATTGCACTGTCTTGTCTAAAGTGTGCTTATATTAAGTTAGGATTCTACTTTGCTTTAGAGATCTGTTGCGAAGGGATTAGTGCTAACTTTTAATATGGTGATAAAAAAAAGAAACTGCTTGTGTCAGATAGTCAGACAACAACGTGTTTGCCAAAGGAATGTCATTTCATGATGGGAAAACCTCCCAGCCCTGCTCCAGAGTGGTCTTATATTTCACTACCTACTTCACAGCTCCACTTTGAGTGGGTACTTTTAGGAGATATGAGTTAAGACATCAAATGCAAATTAAAATTTTTTTTTGGTCCAAAGCAAAAAGCAGAAATCCTTTTCAAAAATAGAATATACCACAAATTATTTCACTCATTTATAGCCCCACTCATACTGTGTTTCAAGAAATGCTACCCTGTGGAAAGAGAACAGCAACTATATGTCAAGTTTAACAATGTGACCCTTACTGCAGGCACAGCAGTATCTTCTGTAGACGAAAGCAGGGGTGTGTGGCAGCAGGGGCAGATAGGGAAGGCTCCCTGATTTCATGTGCACAGATAACCTGGTTACAAAGAATAGGCCAGCCTTAAAGGGAGGAGAGAAGATCCTCACTAGGGACACTGCATTGCTGAAAGATGGGTTTGTGGAGGAGGCATTGTTCCCAGGCAGCCTTAGTGAATGCAGGTCACTTGGGGGGGGGGCAGGGACGGGGGGGGGGGGCGGTAGTCCTCAGGCTACTTTTCTCTCTTTATGACAACAAATTTGTAGTTAATTAGGCTCTGGACTTTTTCTGGGAAGCCCAGAATTGGGCCTAAAGATTAAAATAAGTGAAAAAACTGTGAAACCATGAAAATACATTAAAAAAAAAGTTTTCAGGTATAATACACAAAAGCAAACAAGTTTATCTTAAAAAATATCAAGTATCACATCCATACACTATCCCTAATTATAATTACGTCTTAAAGCAACATTTGTCTTTGTTTACAAATACAGCAGCAGGTGATAAAACCTAACATCTCCAACGGATTGCTTACAGTTTATAATACAAACAAATGTATATGTAGCAAATCACATTTTAGGCAGTTTAACTTAAAATGCATAGACAATTACATACATTAAATTTGTCATTATTAAATCAATGAAAAAAATTACAATATCAAGGAAAAAATACAAAACCTTTATAGAGCACACATAAGAAGTCAAGTTTACTTAATGGCAACAAATCAGGATCTGCTGATCAGTGGCAGGCAGTGAAAGTGCCTTTATCCAGGGGAAAACTGAAGAGGCAAAACATCCCGTTACTTTGTGTGCTTGAATAGTTGCGTCAACAAACACTACAGTCTTGAAAAGCATTTTCTTACTTAAAAACAACAAAAAAAAGGTATTCCATACTTTGTTCTTTAAATGCCCAAAGGCTAGTCCAAAACTTCCACCATGAGGAATACTAAAATGTTTATCCAGGGAAACTAATACTCGGTGTATTCATCAAATCTGTAATGCCTCCCCCTACTTAAACTGTAAGCCTCTGAAGGGTATCCTCTTCATCTCTGTATCTCTGGCATCTGACAAGAGCACCTGGATTACGGGCATTTAAGTGTCTGCTGAATGAATGAAGTCTTCAGAGGCTTTCTATTGCCAGAAGCTTGCATGGCCATTTAATACCAATTACTTTATTGGCAAGTTTTGTTTTACTTGGCAGAATTCTGGAATTAAAAAGAACAGTGCCTGTCCTCAACACTAAATATTGCTCTATTAAGATAAAATTATAGTCTTCCCTGAAAGCCACCCACTACTTTCTATGCATAGTACAGTGGATCAGTGTGATCCATCTGAATTAAGCCTTATGCTTTTCAAAAACTTGAACACTTGAAGGTCTGTGCTTAGGTTAAATTTCCAAGGTTTATAAACCAGGCATTTTATAAATCTAGCACTAGATTATTCAGGGTGAGAAAGGAAGACACTGGCACGAATCTCTTAGAAGTGTAGGCAGCTGACTGATGCGCAAGCTAGGCGCAGTATTTTAACTGAAACTCTTGAGTAGAGCTATAGTGATATACGGAAAGTTCCAAAAGTTGTACATCTGAGTACAATAGGTAGCACTAATAACTGTGAGGTAATAATACCAGGGGCAAAACAGACTTGTTTCCTAGAAAATATTCCAATATCCCATTGTAGCGGTGTGACAGACCACCCCCTTTCTTCTCTGCCCCTTTATTATCCTCTGTCCACGGAATTCTTCAGGCAGGAATAATGGAATGGGTAGCCACTCTCTTTTCCAGGGGATCTTCCTGACCCAGGGATCGAATCTGAGTCTCCTGAATTGCAGGCAGGTTCTTTCCTGTCTGAGCCACCCTTATTATTCTCTACTGAAAACAGTAAGCAGTAAAACTGACAAAGGAAGGAGGCCCTTTAGTAATTAAAAAATGCACTATTCCTGAATAATCAATATATTACTTTACAGAAAACAGGGCTATGCAGTCAGAGCTGTAAACAGCCATCTTCAAAAGCATTAGGCCGAGTCTAGTGAGACAAGCCAAGGCATTGTAAGCACTCCTTTAAGGAGCCTTGATTTTTGAGGACTGTGTGTATGAGTGAGGACCCAAGGTCTGTATTTGAATCTTTGTCACCTTTAGGCTCAACAATTTCAAAACCTAAGATCCTAACTCCAGACATACTATTCCTCAACACATCTCAACTATCTCCATCCAATTTATCTTAAAATTTCTGCTCTGAAAGTCCAAATGCCAGCATATTTACTGCATACTCCCTTAAGGCCAAACATACTTTCTAACAAGCAGCCTGTTCCACAAACCAATCTCGGCCTAGCACAATTTGTTTTAAAAGCAACATTATTCCCTAGTAAAGACAAAAAACCTTCTTAGATGCTTTCTTCCATTTCGCCCTTGAAACAACTTCTGCTTTTCTTAACTCCATCCTGAACTTAAAAATACCTGCTGGCCCAGAGTACCCTTAAGAATTGAGATTTCCCCCCTCCAAGTGGAGAAATTCTATTTCCTTCGATTTTGATTCATTACAAAAATTTTCCCAAGTATCAGTTGGAAAACCCTTGAAAAGCCAATTTTAAAATGGCAGTATCGTCTAGGGCACGCTGGGCAGTGTGAGTCGCAGCAGTTAATATAAGGGGTAGTAGTTCCAAATCTTGTATTCATGGCCCTTCAAATCCTTTAGCATAAGATTTTTCTCTCATAATAATAAACAGATTCCACAGTTAGATTCCCAAACTTGCTACCTCTTCTTCTTGTAGTCAAACATTATCCTCTCTAGTGTTAAATATTTTATTTAAATCCAGAGCTGTCAACTTATCCCAAGGTAGGACAACGAAAATAACCAAAAGGAGAGATCTTTGTTGCCATCTCACTTTTCCTATCATCCTTCCCAAGTTAGCTAAATTATGATATTAACTGATAATTTAAGCTATGATGCCTTCTAAGGCTACTGCCTTACAAATTGAAGGCTAGAACAGATTTCAAGAGTACTGTAGATAGCTGCCACTTGTCCCTGCAAAGAAGTGAAAGAAAAAGATTGTGCCACTATGAAAAAGCTAACATTCCCCAGTCTGAAAATACCTAAACAAATTAGTTTCAATTCTGAAAGCTTGAATCTATCATTTACATAAGGGAGGCCTAAATACTGAATGTTACTCTAGAAAGTTGACAATCTTGCTTTCTTAAAAGGAGGTAGCTAACAAACCATTAAACTGGCAGCATTTGGCATTCTTGACATTTTAGCTATAAGAGAGAGAAAACCACCAAATATTTTCTTTCTAAGCAAAAGTAAGAGCTCCTGCATAAATCTCTCATATACTGGTCAAGAAAGTCACAAATACATTTTAGTAACCTAATGGATACATTCAAAATTTCAAAATGTTATTTGACAAGTAACATGGTCAGTTCTATCCCAAATCTAAAAATATGATTTAAAGATAAGGTGCCAAAGAGCTATTTTGAAGGTTACAAACAACACTTATTTTTAAGTAACACAGTCACACTCCTTTAAACTCAGCTGCAGAGACCTGTACTTCATGATTATGCTCAGTGTTAGAGCCAGAGGATAATTTTCGGGTGGCACTCATTCTTCTACCTATTTACCTGTCTTACTGTCAACAAATACAGAACTGAGCTGTTAACCACAAGCACTTTACAAACAGATCCAGGAAAACTATGCGAGACACAATGACAGAGCTTAACCAGACTCTGAAAGACACTAACATGTTTCCATCACACTTCTACAAAGGACAGTCATGTCTGTATGACTGAGGTTCTCTAAACATAACCTGTGTGTTTAATAGACCCCTAGAGTGGGCCAGTTTTCAGTATCAGGGAGGCATTATGGGATGTGCCCCTTCTAAAAAATTGAGGGAAAGGGGACTACAGGAAGGGCCCTGTGGAAGAGTGTTTTGTGGGAATGCAGATTACTTGTTACTATGAAGTAGTTCCCAGGGTCTCCTCCAATTTGAGGTTCCAGACAAAGGAGAGAATTATTTCCTCCTTGAGCTCTTCCCAAAGCAATATGGACAGTTCAATCTATTCTAAAACATTACAAAGAGATCACCAATTCTCTAAGAATATAATTTACATTTACATGTCGGCCTGCATTAAAAAGAAACAAATTTCCACAAAGGGCGTATTTCAGAGCTGTATGACCCATCTGGCTAAAAATAAAACAAATCAGTGGAACTAAAAACGAAGGAAAAGTTTTTACTAAGAGCTCACGGATAAAAATGAACTCAACATCTGACAGTAATCACCAACAGTTTTAAAATGTATATCCAAAATATAACCTCAGAAGGACCAGGTTTATTTATCCTGTAGAAAGAACAGCTCAAGATGTTGAGAAGAATCATTTGTTTAAATTATGACAATGTGATTGTTTCCAAAGTGTGTTTATTTAGGGGAAAAAGTGATTATATAAGTGTTTAGTTTCATAATTTAAACAAATTGAAAAATTTGTTTTAAACAAACTGTAGCAAAGAGCTATTCAATATACGTAATTACTTTAACTTTCCATAAAAACCAAATAAAAATCACATTTGAATGATTTCCGTTTACATTTTTATCTGATTGTATCCATCAGATGTACTACACATCCAAGCACAAGAGGCAGACATCTTCTGAGAGGTGCAAGAGTTGTTCTTTCATGAATGCCCTCTAAGAATAGGGAAACAGCAATTTTTATATATGCATTCATGTGCATATATCTATGTACTTCAAAAAGCAAAGCGTCATCTCTTCATCCACTGTTAACTTAATGGTAAGACTGCAACAGAAAAAAGAAAAAGTAAACTTCTAGATTTTGTAAATGGAGTTTATTAACTCCTTGCTGTGACTTAAACTTATTGCTTAATAAATCCAAACAGCAAATCATCACTTATTCTGGCATACACTTTACTAAAATATTTAAAACCATATACATATATATATGGCAAAAAGTTACACTAATGAAAAGAAGTTTTAGGGACACTTATAAGATTAATTGGTTGTGATTAATCTGGTTGGGATCTAATTAGTCCTTTAAGAATGAACAGATTTTGTTTTCCCCTATGGAGAATCTGACTTGGCTCAATTCATAGGGGAACAAGGTGCTTTTCTACTTGGTCATATGCCCAAGACAGGGTCCTCAACTACGTTGTCAACCCTATCCAGCTTGGCGGACAGTAGAGCACACAGCATTCCATATAATTGGCGATGCCGAAAGAGTGATATAATCTTGAGCTCAGTACTGTGAAAGATTTAAGAAAACCCTGGCTGAGAAACACGAGAGCTGCATGAAAGATGGGCAACGTCACACATTCATGGCTCTGGATTCTCTAAAAATCTACCTCTGTATCTAGCCAGACTGGCAGAGATGACTTTCATTGAACTTTGTGCTTTGGTTTGATGCTATTAAAACATTACTGAGAGAAGTTTAAAAAAAAAAAGTCCAATGAAACATATCTCTGAGTTTACTTCAAGGATGCTGTTGAGGATACTGCTTACTACATTACAAATTCTTTGAGGGATATTTGAGGAATTTTTTTATTTTTAATACCAGGAATACTTGTGCTTTCACCCTTTTAAATGCTTTATCTAAATTTATCTGAAGCTTGAAATTTACTCTTATTTTATATACATACCCCTTAAAAAAAAAAAAAGGTTTAAAAGCTTCCTAATTGTCCATCCAAAACTGGAGACAGTTTTTCAGCTTATGTGACTATTACTGCATGTTAATAACAAATTAAACACTCACATGGGGGCCACCAGGCATCGGTGGAGCACCAGAAGGTCCTGAAGGCACTTGAAAAGGATTATTGGGAGTGGGATAGAGTCCTGGTGTGGGATACGATCCTGCAGGGGCAGGATACGGCGCTGGTGGTCCCCAGGCTCCTGGTGGCACAGTGCCCCACGGAACAGGTGGGGCCGCCCCTGGTGCCTGGGGAGGAGGAGGAGCGGGGTATGGCCCTGGAGACGGATATGGCATATTGGGGGTGGGATACTGCCCTCCCATTCCTGGTGCCCAGGGTCCAGAAGACATGGATCCCCATGGACCTAAAGGACCAGCTGCAGCTGGATCTGTGGGTGCACCGTATGGTCTTGGAAGCTCAGGAAAGGGCATATTTGGTGTAGGATATGGCCCAGTGGGGCCAGGGCCTGGATAAGGACCCCCAGGTGGGGGGCACGAGGGTCCAGAAGGAGGAAAGGGAGCCGGGGGTCCCGGAGGCGGTCCGGTGGGAGGCACGGAAGGGTACATCCCTGTTGGCGTTGGTCCAAAAGGCACAGGGGAGGGTGTTGCACTTGGCGGGAGTCCAGATGGCACAGCAGGTGGAGCACTTGGGTTATTCCAGGGGTTGGAACCTGGCCAGCCCTGAGGAGGTTGGCCGGGTTTTGTATTGCTCACAGCAGAGGTTTTGGCAGGGGAGTTTTCAGGTAGCGCATCTGCCAACTGGAATACAAAACAAGCATGTCTTATTGATCTTATTCACAGACAAGCAATGCCAAACACGGTTATCAACGCATGAAGGATGGTAAGCTATAAGGTCAGGAATTCTTCAAAAGCCAAGCTGTTCCGTTTAAAAACCACCTCATTTAATACAAAATTTAGTAGGAGTTTCCTTGAATATCAGCTTTACAATGCAAATTTCTCAGAGAAGCTCAAGTTTTCTAAATACAACTGATCAACACAGTGTGAACTGAATCCTGGCTTTACCTCAAACAAATGACATGCCCTCTCTGAGCTTTGGTTTCCTCATTTTCAAAACAACAGTTTAGGGTTAACCTGAGGCCTAAATGAGATAACTCGATCAATGCACTTAACACAGTGCCTGGCATATAATTATCAATAAATGTTGGCTATAATTAACACTATCAGGTTAAAAGAAAACAGAAGTAAGCCTTTAAAAAATTATACTTAAAGATTCATAAAGAAATAAATACTACAGAATGCATTTTGGAATATTATAGCTAAATAAAGACAAACCATCTATCAAAATCACATGCTAAAAAAAAACCAAAAAAATGAAGAATCACAAAAAGCATTTCTTTTAAATTGGAAGACTTAGGGCCCACAGTTAGGACCATGTCTTTTTTCTAAGAGCCGAAAAACTTATGAAGAATAAATGCATCAACTTACCGAAAATTCATCAGACATTTTCCTAAAAACAAAACCAAAACAAAACAAAAAAAGAAGGAATATTTCAAAACCAGTTTATTATATTTTATATTCTTTAAGGAACTATGCATATATTATTTTATTTAAATGGAATCTTAATAATTTATAAACTGACTTTGTTCATGTAGGAAAAATCTCCATAATAGTTCATACACCTTGATAAACTTCATCCCTTTTTACTGGCTGTGCAGCATATAAAAGTGATCCATAATTTAGTTTGTACTCTCAAGTTGGTGGCTGTTTAGGCTGTTGCATTCTGAGTTTTTTAAAACAATGACACTGTGAACATCTCTAATCACCTATGTTTTTGAGTCTATTACCAGGAAAAAGCACTAGAAGTGAAATACACAGTCAACAGGTAAGGTCATCTAAACATCTCAAAAAGCCCATCCCAATTTACACTACCTTTCTAAAGCTCCTCTTCACCACTGGATGTTACTAAATTTATACATCATTTTCAATGACAGGTTAAAGGTTGGCATCTTATTTTAACTTACATATGATTATTAATTAATTGGAAAGTAGAGCATTATTTAAATTTAATACCCCATTTAGACTTTTCTGTGAATATGCTTGGACCCCTTTCCTCAATTTTTATAACTCAAGTATAATTAACTCTCAATGAAATGCACAGATCAGTGCTCAGGTCAACAAGCTCTGACAGTTGTATATGGCCCTGTAACCATCCAAGATACAGAACATTTCCCTTACTCCATAAAATTTACTCACGCTATTTCCCAATCAATTCCTCTGCCACTCAGCAATCACTTTTTTAGTTTTTGCTGGTTCCTTGATTTCATATAAACAGAATACAGTATGTACTTTTTTGTGTGTTTGATCATTTTTACTAATTAGTAGTACATCTTTTTTTTTTAATGCTTTGTAAGACATTAAGGGTATTAGATGAGACAAAAAAATTCATCTACACTTTCTAGTAGTATTTATACAGTTTAACTTGTTTAAAAATCTTCTGTTTTTCTTTCAAACAATAATTACTGAGTAATCTATCTTTTCTTAACTGACCCAACAAGCTACCTTTAATACACTCTACAGCTGCTATTGATAATACTGAAAATCTATCTACCATGCTAAGTGCTTTAGGTACATAATCTCACTAATAGATGCAGATTCTAATACCACTCCCAGTTTACAGCTGGAGAAAAGGAAGCTTAGCACGTTCATTTGTTTCAAGTCACAGAGCTAGTGACAAACACTGAGATTCAAACCCAGGCATATATATAGTATGATTCCAAAACCACCAGGCCACAGAACCTCCATCATTTCCCAAAGGTACTGTGAACTCTATTCTACTGATCCACAGTATCACATTCCATCTTATTAGGGTAGCTTTATATTTTTAAACAAATTTTATGAGCTACTGGATGTGAAGAGCTGACTCACTGGAAAAGACCCTGATGCTGGGAAAGATTGAGGGCAGGAGAAGGGGACGACAGAAGATGAGATGGCTGGGTGGCATCGCTGACTCGATGGACATGGGTCTGGGTGGACTCGGAGTTAGTGATGGACAGGGAGGCCTGGCGTGCTGCCGTTCATGGGGTCCCAAAGAGTCAGACTCGACTGAACTGAACTGATGACCTACTATTACTATTTTTTCAGGTTTTCCTGAATATTGCCATGATTATTTTTTCTAAGTCACTTTGTGAAACAAACAAAAAATCCCAACAGCACAATGATAAAACATAATTAAATTTACAGATTTAGGGGACATTTGATATATTTAAAATATAAAAATATTATCATTTGAGAAACAAGGTATATCATCCTGGTTCCCATCATTGTCATTTATTATCACTCAATAGTTTTAAAAATCAAGACTCCTATACATTTTTTGTGAGTTAGATTTCTAGATGATAAACTTTTTTTTCGTGGTTGTAAATTGGGTCTTCCATTATGTTTTCTAATTGGTTGGTTGTTCATATGCGGAAAAGCCTTTTAAATTTTAGTGTATTACTTTTGTAAGCAGTGACATTACTGAATTATTTCTGAAAGTCTCTCAGTTGATTCTCTGGAATCTGCAGATAAAGAATTATGCCATTAGCGAAAAATAATTTTACCTTCTCTTTGCAATGTTTCTACCTTTTTTCTCTTTTGCATAAGCTAGAATTTAAACAACAATGAAATGTTAAATAAGATAGTGCTCTCCTGGTAATGCTTATAATGTTTAAATATGATTCTCATTTTTAGTTTTGAGATTTTAAAAAATTACAGTAAGGAAGTTTCTATTTATGTCTATTTTTGCTAGATTTGGGTCCTTTTTTTTTTTTTTGCTAGCTTAAAAATAAAACAAAACACTGAATTTCTTCAGATTTTTTTTGGCATCTAATGAGTTGATCTCACAGCTTTTTTCTCTGCCCCACCATTACACAATATAGTTATATATATGTTGCTTAATACTGAGCCATTTACAGAGTTTTAGTTCATGTGGTATGGTTATTATGAGGAATGATAAAATGAACAGGAAGCCTGCTGTCACAACAGCTATAACCTTGCTCTTAAAATTCATAAGATTAAAAAACACATCATGAATGTATAGCAAATATATTTATCCATTCATTTCCATGTTAAGGTTTTATACTAAAAAGTAACATCACACAATAGTAGATTCTTAGGACTAACACTTGAAAGAAAGCTTATCGATGCCCAAGTTTAAAGTCTACCTAAGACTAACATTCTTTTCACACAGGGTGAGCCATTTCAAAACAGAAAGTGGTTCTGTATCAAAGTTCACACTAATTCTGGAGCAAAAAAACCTAACTAAGCAACCCATTCAATTTCACCTGGTCTTACAGTTCAGGTTTTTAGAATTTCCTTCTTAGTTTTTGAAAAACTATGGTTAATTAATCATAGCATTACATTAAAATCTAACTCTGGCTTTCAAAAGTTTAAATTCAACATCAAATCCTGGAAGATACAGGAAATAATAAAGCCTTGACCAAAGGGATTAGAAATAGAGGTCACTTCCTGTTTTACAGCACTGCGCTGTAAAGCAAACTGTTCTCCATGCCCAAACAGTATTCATATTAATTGGAAACATTCCAATTTACTATTTGGGGAATACTTTCACCATAAAATGTTTAAAAAAATAGAGTTGGACACCAGTACACCAATCTAGAGTACAATCCAATAGAGTGGACATCGAGTAGACTTGCAAACAAAAACAAAACCAAAACCAACTAACCATTGGACTGCCAGGAAATCCCCCCAAACCCTAGATTTTCTGGGGGGTGGGGGGTACACACAACTCCAAAACACATGGATTAGGCTAATTAAGATGAGTCCAATGTAATCTTGAACTACAAAAAAAAAAGTTTATAGTCAAAGAAGACTTTAATTTTTCATTTTGGAAAAATATAAAGCTATCACTTCCAAAAGTTTCCATTAACACTTTAAGGCAATACACATCATGTGTAAAATAATCATTGTATTTTCTGAAGAGCAGTTTTAAAACAAGAGTACATAATTTCTTTCAACTAGCATTAGAAACATAAAGCATTTCTGTAACACCTATGGCCTTTAGAATAAAAATAGTAATTCAATCATGGGGAAGTTTTAAAAAGTTGAACCCCATAAATAACCGGTGAGTATTGGACAAGGAATATTTCAAAGGGCCATTAAACTGTGGCAGGAGTCAAAAACAGTATGGGACTACACAGTTATGAAACCTGGACACCAAATCTTTTGTCTGAATCTTTTGACAAAGACAGTTTTTAGCCAGAGACCATTTTTCTTATCAGCAAAACAGAATTCCTGACTGCTTCACAGATAAGTAAAATATCTAAAAATCTACAGTTATAAACAAGTAAGATATTTATTAACAGTCACTAACGGAAATCAGGATTTTTGCATTGACTTGTTTAGTATGAGGAGAGGATATTGGTAATATATTGTACTGAAAATATAAATTTTGAATGAGCATTTTTATGTGATAGTTTCTAGTAATTGGCATTTATTAGATACACTCTCACATTTGGACAACTCAAGAAATTGGGGATCTGCATGTTTTTGAACATTTTAAATTACTTAAAAATATGTAATTAAAAAAAAATAACTTTTCAACAAGCTCCTGTCAGTCCTATTTTCTACTCATACTTACTGAAACATAAGTGCCTAGTACTGCGTTGGGCCTTGGGGAAATGAATAGTCTTACATGGAATAAACACTTAACGGCAGTTCACAGTCTGGGGGAGAACTACCATTTAAACAGTAGGCCACCTGGGGTAAGTGCAGGGCACTATGGGAGCACCTTGAAGAGCTCCTAAAGGTATCAAGGAAAGAATTATCAAGGGAGGAATCCTGAGGAGTCGTGTCTTTGCAGTGTGGGAGAACAAAAAGACCCGGGGTAGGTCCTAAGGAAAGGAGCAGTTTGTGCAAAAACTGGGGCGGGGGCGGGCAAGAGATCTGTGGGACGTATAAGCAGTTCAGATTGGCTGCAATGTAGAAAGGGGAGGAATATGAAAGCTTCAACCAGAGAGTCTCTAGACCAAAGTTTGACCGTCTCAGAGACAGCTCACCTCAATGAATCTGTTACTTCAACTATAATAATGGGCCCTTAAGGTCAGGACTAAATGGGACTGGTAAATCAAGTGCCTGTAATAAAAGTGCCTAGAAAATAAATACATCATCTTCTCTTCCTCTGTGTACGGGCATATTGCATATGGTTAAAACAGTGCATGCCTGGGAAGGGGGTTGGAGGGAAGTTCAAGAAGGAGGGGACATATGTATATACCTATGGCTAGTACAGGCTGATGTATGGCAAAAACCAACACAATATTGTAAAGCAATTATCCTTCAATTAAAAAAGCATTAAAAAAATAAAGGCGTGCACACCAAAAGTATTTCAAACTAGGTAATGCTGCAGTTCACTGGTGGGCTCTGGACAAGCCAGAGGTGAAAGTGGACAGCAGTATCCAACTCACAGATTTGCAGTGAGACTTACACAATAAACCTCCTGGTCACTGTCTGGCACGTAGCAAAAACTCAACAGATGTCAGCTTTTACAAATTGCTATGACAGGTTCGTAAACTTTTATCTGCAGTTCTCAATTCAGAAACCTCTAGAAATGGAAAGAAGTGTTCCCAAGTTTAACATAAAACTTACTTGGTGGCAAAACCTGACCTGAGGCTATTTACAGTTTCTATTATCGCTGCACAAATATTAATGCTGGATTGGGGACGCTGCCCTGACTCCGCTGGTGTGATCTCTCATCTTTGCACCTTATCGTCTTTCTAAAGTCTAAAGATAAAATTTTAAGATTTCTGAATTCCAAAACACACTGGTCCCGAGGATTTCAGTTAAGGGGCTGTCTCTGGGTCTCCGTTCCTCGTGGAGAGAGGAAAAGGGACATTCCAGTACACATAACTCAAGTTTCTGAAACTAGCTTTGAATAGAAAGTTCAGAGACACTAGTATTGAGAAAAATTTCTATTCCTCCTGCCCAAAGAACACTATTCCTGAACAAAAAACTTCTGAAAGATTTCTGAAGGGTACCTTCGTCTATAATGGAGGGTTCGTTTTCAAAACAAACTCACAGCCACAAAGTGTACGAGCGTGTATTTCTTTAGTAGCAACTCTATAAATTTTTTTTTTCTGTCAGGTGAGTATGCTTCCATGCTTCAACATTACAATCCCCATTTATCAAAAGCACTACTCTTGGTTTTCAAAAGAAAACGGTCCAAAGCCACCAGGCGCTCCTAAATCCTAAAATAAGGGAGCATTACAGAACGCAACACTTCTCGGTTTGTCATGGATATTCATCTGAGCATCTGCTAGGAACTCCTCTAGAAAATGATGACCAAAAAAAAAAGAAAATGATGAGCAAAACCTCATATTGCGAATAATCTTAAACTAGCACCAAAGACTCCTGCAAGAATCTGTTTCAGCCTTCCTCTCCCTTTCATTAGCAATTAACGAGTGGGCGAGGGAGTCAGGGCCAAGGGGTGCGAGGCGGGCAGCCCTTCAGAGCCCCGCGAACAAAAGGAGTCCGGGATTAACCGGAGCGAACCGGCCTCCGAGCGGGTCGCGCCCGCCCGGGAAAGGGTGGGGGAGGGGCCAGGTCCGCTCCCCGCCCCGCCCCCCGAGCCAGGCCTGACGTCACCCGCGAGAAACCCATCGGTACGACGTCACCCGCCCCCGAAGCCTTCTCCTTGGGGGGCGACAGGGCTGACTGCCCACAGACGAGAGGAAAACCACGGGCAGAGACTCTTAGCCCCCGGCCCCCCTCAAGAGGCGTCTGAGGCACCTCCGTTACTGTCCCCGCGTCCCGCTTGGGCGGGCTCCCTCGCTCTCCTCCATGACCCCGCTAGCGCCGAGGCAGCCTCACCCGGCAAGATCCGAACTCGCAGCAAGATCTAGAAGCGGCGATGGGTCCGAGAGAACTGGGCGCTGAAGAACCGAGCGTAGCCCGACCGACGGCAGCGGAGACGGAGACGGAGACGGGGGCGGCAGCAGCGCGCGGCTCCTCCTGGCGCCGGAACAGGAAGCGCCGTGCTAGGAACGCGCTGCCCCCACCCGGCTCCGCCTCCCCTCTGGTCGGCGGGGCCCGGCCGCGCGCGCCCTCCACAGGGCCCCGGTGGCACTGCGGCCAGCCCGTGCGGGGCTGCTCGGCTGTTTTTCTCTCGGTGGGCGGGAGGAAAGCTCCCTGGTTTCCCGGAGTTCTGAGCAGTCTAGAGGAAACGCCAGTGGCGGGTTGCGTTCTGGGCAGCCTGGCGGAAATTGCTAACTTGTCCCCTGGAGAGGCTTGAAAGCAAGTTCTGAATTCCCTACACTTGCGGTATTTAGAGTTAGGCCTCGAAGCTGGCTAGGTGTGAATGCCTTCTAATCCTGGGCACGGATCCGTTGGCCAAAATTGTGGAGAGCTAAAGCAACAGTGCAGAAAAGTGAAGACGTTTGCAAATGGCTTGACAAATTGGTAGTAACAAAAGGAATGGATATCTTTGCAGTTTTTTATGATCAGTATTTTTTTCTCCCAGTAGTTCAGTTTTGAATAAACCTTTACCTACCTACTCGGTGACAGACCCAAAAGGTGATTGACACATGGCCCCGCAGTCAAGGAATGTGCTAGCTAATAATGATGTCATAATTACGTGTTGTGCAAAATATACATATATAACACGTACACATGTTTTAGTGTAAAAATTAAAACGTATGCAGTATTCTTAGATTTTATTTTCACTTGCTGTTAGTGGATTGGTGGGTGGACGTTTTACTATTAGCTTCTTAAACGAAGACTTAATCTGGGTTTATTCCACAGCACACGTAATTCCCACACTGAAAAATGAGCGATGGAGAAACTTCAAATATTAATGCCTAAGCCTGGGGAAAGTGAAAGAGGAGAGTGAAAAAGTTGGCCTAAAACTCAACATTCAGAAAACTTAAGATCATAGCATCTGGTCCCATCATTTAATGGCCAATAGATGGGGAAACAGTGGAAACAGTGGCAGACTTTTTTTTTTTTTGGCTCCAAAATCACTGCAGATGGTGACTGCAGCCATGAAATTAAAAGACACTTACTCCTTGGAAGGAAAGCTATGACCAACCTAGACAGCATATTAAAAAGCAGACATTACTTTGTCAACAAAGGTCCGTCTGGTGAAGAGTATGGTTTTTCCAGTAGTTATATATGGATGTGAGAGTCGGACTGGAAAGAAAGCTGAGCGCAGAATTGATGCCTTTGAACTGTGGCGTTGGAGAAGACTCTTGAGAGTCCCTTGGACTGCAAGGAGATCCAACCAGTCCATCCTAAAGGAGATCAGTCCTGGGTGTTCATTGGAAGGACTGATGTTGAAGCTGAAACTCCACCTGAGTTGGAAACTCCACTTTGGCCGCCTGATGTGAAGAACTGACTCATTTGAAAAGATCCTGATGCTGGGAAAGATTGAGGGCAGAAGGGGACGACAGAGGATGGGATGGTTGGATGTCATCACCAACTCAACGGATTTGAGTTTGGGTAAACTCCAGGACTTGGTGATGGACAGGGAGGCCTGGTGTGCTATAGTCCATGGGGTCGCAGAGTCGGACGTGACTGAACTGAACTGAAGCCTGGGGAAGACATGACTTTGGATAGGGGAAGTGGTCTATGGAAAAGGATACTAGGGTGACCTACTTCATCCTCATAGAAGGCTGCGAATCAGCAGTACCCTGTGGAGCCATAGGAAGTCAGAAGCAACAGTAAGTCGGCAAAATAGTGCTAAAATAAGTTTTTATATTTTGCTCATCATAGGGGTCATTTTGCATTAGTCCTGAATTTTAAATATCACACCAAAAGTTATTTTCATTACTGGGTTTATGGTCAAAAAAAATTTATGCCCACATTGAAGTGCCTCACTCTAGTCCTGGTCATGAATGACCAACAGCCTTCAGCTTGTCCCATATTCCCAGTCAATAACTGAGCACAGTGGGAATTACCAAATTAGGCCATTCCTGTCCCATGTGGGCTCCAATAGGCAACTTGTTGGGAACTAAATCCACGGCCTGGCCTTTTCAGAACTGCACTGCCCACTCTACCCAGTGCTTCCTTCAGTTTCTTTTACAGATGTCAGGCCTGCAATGTGGTATAAAAACTTCACCACCTTTCCCTTTCTTTCTTTCTTATTCTTTGTGTGTGTAAGCAGAGTTATAACCACTGGACCACCAGGGAAGTCCCATTCCCCTTTATTCTTCAAAAGTGTCCATTGCCCTTCAATACATCTCTTGTACATTTAATCACATTTTGACATCTGTTTCTGGAAGACCTAAAATGACACACTAAAAACTGAAAGGAAAATGTGTAATACAAATTTAAAAATTTCTCTAAGTTGAACGTGTCAGGTAAGGATATACAGTAGTGTTTTGAAAACAGACTACAAAGCCTTTGGATTTTATATATGAGGTTTTAATTAATAAGAAATGAAAATGTATTCACATCAATTTATTTGAACTCACATCCAAGAAGAAACATTCAACTTCAGGATTAGAAATAAAAAGGGAAACACTCTACTTCTTTTTAGGTAAGGGATGGCTCAAACAAGCCTGAATGAGGAGTACTAACAGCTTTGTGAAGTTACTACTTAAACTCTGTATATTCAAGTATATATCTAGTTCATTCTTGGTTTATACAGAATTTATCCAATTCTAGCAAAGTCAGCATTATTTAAGTAACTCTCCTTGAGTTTTATACTCAAGTCTGAAAGCTTAAATTTGATTATAACTATGGCAAAAGTGATTATTTACTTCCTGCAAATGTAATCAACTTTTAAAATAACTTAGGCAAACATCAATTTGACATAAACCTTATTAAGAGTAGGAGGAAATTGTAACTGTTCATCTAATTGCAGAGTCTAAACCATAAATTCAAATTGTACCATTATCTTTATTGTCAAATCAAGTCAAGAAGGCCTTTACAGACTAAAAGAAATGAATGTGAATCTGCAGGGTTCTCTAAGGGGATACTTTGAAAACCTGTCATCACGTTAGTACTTAACAGCTGTACAGCAATATTTTCAGGTATGCTCCAAGGGTCACCTCTTAACTAAAGAATTAACCTGCAGGAAGTCAAGTGACATATATTATCATCTATATTTTATGTGCAGGAAATTAAAGAAAGATATAGAATTGAGTCATTTATTCAAAATTAAAAAGTAAAAAAGACTGTCTTTATTTGAAATAGGAGTCATGTGCCTTAAATTCCTTTTCATTGGATTATATCCATTACTCTACATTTTTATTTAGAAACCATACAGTTACTGCCCTTTTGTCTCCAGTATCTTCATGTGTTAACAGTAGACTCTTGTAGTGTTGCTCATTTCTAGTAGACCATTAAAACAGAAAAACCCCTTGTGCTTTCTGTCCATTCTTTAGAAGTAAAAATGAATGTAAAAGTGTTTATGTAAAATGAAGATTGAAAACTTTTTTTTTCCAAAGTAGAAACAATAATCTGCTTGACTTAAAATCTTTTATTCATTTGGGCATTAAATTACCTAACACACAATCTACTTTACATTTAAACATTGTTTCCCTTGTGTTGCCTCAAGGAATGTTATATAATTAAGTCCACTTCCTGTGAAATTTCCTCTACCAAAATCAATGTATAATCTATTTGACTCTGATTACAGCTAAAAGTGACAAAAAAGATTTTTAATGAAAACTAAGCGTCTAAGAGTTAAGTCTCAAGATTTTCATTTCATAGGAAGGAAGCTCTCTATTACATGGATCTATAAAATGATCCAAATTTCAGAGAGAGAGGAAGCTGATAACTTGATTTATCTTCTTAATGGCTTTGGCTCATGAATAAATGATAATGGTTTGTTTTTCTTATAAAAAGAAATGGAATTTGTATAATGATGAATCCTATTTGCCACATTTGTTCTACTTTTTAAAAAGGATTTCTAATTACTTAGACATTCTTTATATTATTTACAATAAGAAGTCAAAACTTTAACTGAAAGCTATTTTTTGACCACAGTTTGCCATTAGCTGAAATTCAGGAAAGAACACAAGTTTGATCACCAAATCAATAAATCTAGCCACAGGCTGACTAAAAGCTTCCTTTAATCTTCTTCCTATTAGGTCTTCCTTTAAATTAAACCATTCCATGAATTATTTAAGTGAATGGCACGGTTATAGAAAGATCAGATATAATTCTTCATACAAAAATGCTCAGGTAACCTAAAAAAATCCATTCAGCATGTTTCAGGAAGTACAGTATGAATTAAGATGCTGTAGCTTAAAAAAGGGGGAGGCGGGCTTGGGGGTACTCTTGAAAGCTTCAGAGAGAAATAGAAAAATCAAGTTTATTTCCTGGTTAGTGCAGGATGATTCCCAAAGCGCATTTAAGTGTCTGGTCCAGACTAGCTATTAGCGATTAAGTAGTTCCCTTTCTCTGTCAAGGTTTTCCCCTGAGGTGATGCCTAAATTCTTAATTTTAATATTTTATCTTGTTTCTTTTAGCCCCATCCTCTCTCACCAGTAAGCACTACATTTCCACCATGCTGAATGCTTTCTCGACTCTGAAATTTACACACGCTTTTTCAAATGCTGTTTTTCAAGCTTAGCTACAAAATTTATATCTATTTATCTCCCCACATTGTTCCTCTCAAAATTTATACTCATTTACTTACACATAATTCCAGCAAGTATATTTTTAATGAGTTAAGTTTCTGAATGCTGAATGCTCTTCCAAATGTGTCCTCAAAAGTCACTGAGAAAGACTTAACCTTTCTAAATTCCAATCCCTTCATGTTCTAAAGAATTCTTACTCTTCTTTTTCCTTCCCAGTAATCAATTCCCTTCTCAAATCTTACATTTCTACTTTCCCGATTTCTTTTCACTGTAGCAAATACCAAAGGAAAAAATGCAAACCATTTCAGAGTAATGAGCTCTTTCCTGCTCTCATTTATTAGATCATCTACTTCAAGGCTATATAAATGGCAGTATTTTGAAAATGTTAACAGCTATCAATACCTTGAAGTTGAAAAAATAAGAAAGCCAGAGAAAATATATCACAAGCAACCAGTCTGAATATATGAAAGGCTACTTAGATCTTGATTTTCATATAAATATTAATTTTTACCATTATAAAAGACAGCATATTTTTTCTTTATAAAATTACCTTTAACAGAATATTCATTAGCTAATCATTCCTTAGGTTTTTCTGTATTGATAAAAAGTTATCTTTAAAAGAAAAATATTTAAAACAATATTGTTTCATAGAAACAGAAAGTCTCAATATCAAATTCTGATAAAAAACTATAATTATGGGTAGAGTCTAACCATACTATTAATTTTCTTCACCAAAGATGGATGTTTAGGAAGCGTTATATTGGTAAGTAAGATAAGCTTCTCAGTGATCTACAAAAGCGCCACAATAAAGATGAGGTAGTATGAGACTGTCCAACTTTTGTAAAAGGGAAATATCATCTTTAGAAGAGATATTTATCCTGACACTGATGTTGCTATCCTGAGCCTCATCACTGCTGAGAGAGGTGCTATTTTAGTAGCTAACCCTCACTGGAACCAAGACAATCTTGAGATCACTTGAGAAAAAAAGATGCTAGAAGATAATGGTAACAGAGATTTTCTTGTTCAATTTTGTGATAACTGCTAAAAACTTATTTTAAAGCAATTAATTTTAAATGCCATCTTTATGTTAACAGCAGAAGTGTAGGAAAGGGAAATGCTACTTCGACATACAGCGATACTTAAGAAACATCTATTCTAACTGGGAAATTTGAGTCAAATTTCTTTCAATTCAGGGAGAAACAGCTTCCTACTAGAGCTAAACTAGCATCAAGAGATCAGTTTACTATATTAAAAATGCTAATTTGTACAAAGGGGTAGACAACTCACCAGAAGAAATAACTGTCCAGGAAATTTATTATTCATTGATTCTTTAAAAAAGAAAAGTTGAATAGGCTATCATTCCATTTATCTTATTATACTGGGATAATGTTTTCTAAAAAACACTTCTCTGTTCTTGAAATGCTAAACTTAAAATATTATACCCAGTGCCCAGTATTGTTCAGTATGGCATAAGCGATATAGCTCTCAAAATGTTTTCCGTTTTCTGAAGCCATACTAAAGATATGTTAGTTCTGAAAATAGGAATAGTTACCTGAAATCTGAAGATCAAAACCAGGATTAAGTTCCCTGAATACTGAGCTCCATGTTTACTTCTTGAATCTTTATTCAAGCTCAATTCAAAATAATGGAAAACTACTTAGGTCTCTTTGGTTACCAATGGAAATTTGTGGCTGTTTATAAACTGTGGCATCTCTCCAAAGTAACAGGCTCAGTTTCTGAAAAAGAGCTAAGCAGAAGCAACAGTTCACAAGTAAATACAGAAAAAACCCCAGTTGCTTTATTATTTAGTAATTACTAGTTACTAATAGTATTATCATTATTTTTAAAGCTTCCAGTGAGAAGGGAACAATACTTATGTTCTGAAGATGGTAACTCTTCCAAGTTTGAGAGAAAGATCTATTCAAGGAATAATAAATGACCATGCCACATTACAGAAGAATAAATTCACCTCTAAGATATCATGTTCTCATTTGATTCTTACTGACCTGATTAATCAAATTGAGTAATTCATCTTTACAATTAATATTTAAGATGAAAACACATCAAGTTTGATTTTAAGCCATTTTGTTAACTTTCAACATCCCTATTAGTAAATTACAATACACACAGCTTTACTGAAGGCTTTTAAAACGAAAGGATGATGTGGAAACTATATCTTATGTATAGGAATGCCAATGACATAGGTTAACAAAGCGTTTTATATGTTATATATAGGAAAAGAAACAATTATTTTTAAAGAAAAGTATGAAATACAGATTATTTAAATGTGTTTGCAATGCCTACAAACTTCAAATATCCCTGGATCATATTTAAGTTACAACTAAGAAAAGAAAAAAAATTAAGTATACAATCTACATGGTAAAAACAAAAACCAAACCTAGTCAAAAATATCCATTAACCCCTAGTGTGTAACAATTATTATTGTTCAACAATTACTGTATCCTAAGAAAAATAAACTGATCTGGAAGTAAAATTTAGGGCAGAAGTTTATTTTGGACTTCAACTGCCCTTGTAGAAAAATTCAAAGTGGTATAATAAGAAAAATAAAATATTAAATGAAAATACGCGTATAACCACTCCCTTGTTCTACCCTTTTTCTAGCACTGTTGTTCTGGTGCATCAATCCTGAGTACTCTAACTTTTGATTTATAGTGATATTCCTTCAGATATAATTTCATGGAAGAAGGAATTGGAAGGGCATCAATACCATCGTAAGTTGTACAGTTACAAATAACTGTTCTGCATATATGCTGCAGGGAAAAGGGGAAAGTCCGAATTAAAGGAGTAGATAAAAGTGGTTCGAAGAACATACAGGCACTAGGGTCCTTATAATGCTCTAGGAGCCCAGTAATGTCAGGCGAATGGAAGACACAAGGATCATGTGCATCAAAGCTAAAGTTGTGATTCCACTGTTCAATTCTAGCGTGAAGAGAACGACTATAGCGTCTAAAACTAACAGAGAATAAATAGTCTTCCTGTGCTGAATCTCGCAGTAAAAAGGTGCCCTCTGGTTTTCCTTCTAGTAGAGCTTCAGCTGCGTATTTATCCATAACGCCCCAGTAACATGGATTATTATTGATCTGAAGGAGGTCTGGGACAAGACAGTGGACATAATCAATCTGAGTATGGTACTTGGGAGGTGTTTCCAGTTGCAGGATTTCTTCATCAATTTCCCATTTGGGTTTGTTTCTTTTCCGTGAACTTGTGCAAAGTGTTATAATTTCATCATCTGAATCCATATCACTATCTTCTATGCTGTTATTTGAAGCCAGGTTCACTATAGAGTCAGTCCCAGGACCACCTCTACCCGAAGAATTGTTACTGGTTATGACACAGGGCTGAACACTGGTATGTGAGAAGCAGCTGACCTCTTCCGTGTTTCTTCGTTGTTTTAGTTGACCATCCCTCAATTCGCTCTGAGACAAGTCTGTGCTTACCCATTCATCTGATTTGGGACTTATAGGAGCAGTGTGTCGTTTAATAAAATGCCACCTAAAGGCTAAATCTGATCGAGGTGGGAAAGGACACTTATCTAACATGAGTTCACTGATATGAATTTTTCTTTTAGATTGAAGCCCTGAAGAGTGCCGACTACTACAATTCTTTATTGGAAAACACTGCCCCACAGCATCTTGCAGTTTCTGTTTAAGAGATCGGCCTAAAAATCTATGCCCACAGGAATGATCTAAATCCAACTCGATAGATGAACAGCTGTGCTTCCTTTCATGGCTCCTTAAAGGAACTTCAGTTTTCTCTATAGCACTCACTGTTTCAGCATCTGAACAACTTTCACTCTTTTTTGACCAAGATAACTTCTTTCCACTCCACACATAACCATCCTTTCTGTCAGCACTTCGACTCCGACTAGTTTTGGGCCTTACATCTACATTTTTACTATTACTTTCACTATTTTCTGCCATTTTAACAAATTGTCCACAAATTGCAGTGTTATAAATAATGCTTTTTCAGTTTTTCCAGTAGAATGTTTCTTCTGGGTACTTTCTGGATACACCTAAGGAAAAAAAAAAAGATCATCAATTGTCTGTCATTAACATTGCATAGTTTAGATATCAAGTCCCAATTATATACAAGATGAAAAGACGAAAAGGGATAATTAATATACTTTTTTTTGTTTTTTAAAAATTAACTTATTTATTTTAATTGGAGGTTAATTATTTTACAATATTGTAGTGGTTTTTGCCATAGATAATTAATATACTTTTTAAAAAAGTACTGGAAATGTTGGAAGGCAGTTCCAAGATATTTTGTTCTCATTTAAATAAACTACTTTACCATATACTAATAATTTCATAGTGCCATTGAGTCAAGAATCTGAGTTTCTTTCCCTCAGCTAGTTGTCAATGTGAATCAAAAAAGCTAAGCATCCTGTCAGCCAAAATGTATGTCTCAAATGTGAACAATTTCTGGTTTATTTTTTAATTTCACAGCAGACCAGGGAATTCTTTGTCAGAGATGAGAAAACTATGAGCTGGTATTTAATGACCATTACCTGCCTTCTGGGTTCAATCCCTGGGTTGGGAATATCCCTTGGAGAAGGGAAAGGCTACCCACTCCAGTATTCTGGCCTGGAGAATTCCATGGACTCTACAGTCCATGGGATTGCAAAGAGTCGGACATGACTGAGCAACTTTCACTTTCACTCTCCTTCTTGCAGGCTTCCTCAGTGGCTCAGTGGTAAAGAATCTGTCTGCAATGCAGGAGACATGAGTTCGATCTCTGGGTCAGGAAGATCCCCTGGAGAAGGAAATGGCAACCTGCTTCAGTATTCTTGCTGGGAAATCCCACAGACAGAAGAAGCTGGCTGGCTATGGCCCACGGAATCATAAGAGTCAGACATGACTGACTTAGTGACTAAACAACAACCACCACCTTCCTTCTCGCTCATTTTCTTTTCTACTGATTGAAAATACGAATAATTTTAAGTTATAAAAGCTTTTAAGAATTTATTAAAATAAATAATCAGCACTGAACAGTAGAAACGTCACGCAAGAATTCCCAATGTAAGTTTTGTCAACTCATTTAAATATTTGGTCAATTTCACTATTAGTCTATGTAGTGTGTGGAAAATTTGGAATTGGATGAAAATTTGTTATTTTACACACACACACACACACACACATACACACTTATATTCTTCCTCATAATTTCAAAAAAACAAGCAGATAAAGTTCTATAGGGAAATGCCTTTACTATGAAATTGGCTAGATATACTAAAATTTATAATGTAAACAAATTTTTCTTAAGATTAACAGTAACGATTGGTCATAGATAAAAACTACTTAGCTATTCTTAAGTGGAATACAATTTAAGTCCAAGTTTGGGGGGAGGGAGTCTATGATCTCAAATATTTTATAAATGGAAATTGAATTTTGTGATTAAGAAAATCAGTTGTACCTAATATTCTCAACAATCCCAATAGTCAAGTAAATGTTGAGAGCTACCAGAATCCATTTTCATAGCAGTAGAGTTTGAAATAAGCATCTGCAGTGGCAAATATGATTGGGAAGTGCTTAAAGGTATGAACTAATGATACAGACTTGCCATATAAAGTTGTTGTTGTTTAGTCGCTAAGTTGTGTCTTACTCTTTGCAACCCCATGGACTGTAGCCCGCCATAGTATTTTTCAGGCAAGAATAATGGAGTGGGTTGCCATTTCCTTCTTCAGGGGATGTTCCTGACCCAGGGATCGAACCCACACCTCCTGCATTGGCAGGCAGATTCTTTACCACTGAGTAACCAGGGAAGCCCTTGCCATATAAAGTACCCGATTACTAAAGAAAGAATAGCATCAGGTGATTATACTTATTATTCTGATTTAGTGAGTTCACTGGTACATAATCATTTAAAATTCACAGAGAAAAAATATTTTAAAATCTAAACTTGAAAGAAACATCATCACTTAGTATACCAAATTATATTTAACAGTATGCTTTGGCTGTTCATTGACTAAATTCCACTGAACAAAAATAAACAGGCAGAAACTACAGAGTAGGCTGACAAATACGAAGTCATTGATCAGAAGAGTCTCTTACTACTAAGAGCTCACACTTATACTTTTCAAGATTAAAAAAATTAAATAGGAGCCCCAAGCATATATTTTTTTGTTAATAGTACATACTTTCAACTTTTTTATTCAGTGTGATAATGTGAAAAGTATATTATGTAAGATTTAAAATATCTAGTGTTTTTATTTACTTTAAAAATATCAAAACAGCAGATTATTAATTCTAAGGTCAACTTTATTCCACTGGATATAAGCATGCTCATCTTCCTTTATCTGTTATCAGAGCTAATTCCACACCTCTGCTCTTGATGACATTCCCACCTTTACCAGGGTCTGCTTCCATCACTCTCTTCAAAAACAATCAAGTCTCCTATAAACTCTTCTAGTGATTCCAACACTTCCTTTGGTTATAATTGCTGCTATCCATATTAAATTTCTTAATGAGTAGCTGATTTCCCCTCAAAAAGAAAATAGTTTTGTTTTTTTTCTAATTATAAAAGAAATAATGATGCAGTTTAAAAATGGCTAAGTGAAAATCTTTTTGCTCCACCTTTCTCAGAAGTCGGCCCAAAACAAGGGAAAATGAGCAATAAAAACACAAATCTCATCTTCAATGAAACTATCACTTATCTATAACCTGAGTGACAAAATACAAGGGCAGAAAAGGAACAGAGGAGCAATGACTGACTCAGCAGTGGAGAGGCTGGTGACACCAGGCGCAGAGGCAATGCTGATGAGAAGACAACAGAGCAGGCAAAGTCCAGGACACCCAGCGGCACCCGATTCTACAGAAAGTATATATGGAGAACAGGTCAGAAAAATGGGGAAGCAGGTTGAAAATTTGTGTTAGGGCAGTTAGATCTCTCTAGTTCTTACTCTCATACTTAGAGGAGACAGGACTTTATTATTTGGAGAAATTGAACCAGAAAGGCTCAAGACTTTGGATACCAGGCATAGTAAGGATAGATGGGAGGCCTGGGACTAAAATCAGAAAGTTCCCTGCTCCGTTCTTCCATCCAGCTTCCAGAATTCCGGTGGTCAAACTTACACCTCCCTAACAGAAGACTGAACAATACTAACCTGGAGAAACAGAATAACCCAAGAGAAAAGATCTATAGATTCTGGTAACTGGAAACCCTCCAATAAAAAGCTGGAGGGCCACCCAGGCATTCTGTGAGGCTCATCCATCCATAAGCCATGACTACTTACTTATACTTTCAGACAGCATTGTTGTGCTTCATTTACTCTAGATTATGACAGGTCACTAGACTTTTGAAGAAAGCCTTTAAGATAAACAAGTTGCTAAAACACAAAGAACTTGGAGGAAAAAAGTAACCATGAAAGCAATAAGAAATAAAATAGATTTTGTACTAGCCATATGACCTTAAAATCTCAGTTTCTTCATCTGTAAAATGGAGACATTGATGCTATATATTTCCTGAGGCTGGTAGGAATTAAAAGAAATAAGGTATGTAAAATACATATGTAGCTCAGATTCTAAATGGAACAAGTATACAATAAAGGTTAACATATTTCTTTGTTAAAAAATAAACATATTACATATGTTGTTTTATTATAGCACTCAAGACAGTTTTATAGAAATAGTTCATAAGTAAAGAAATCACTTAAATACCTCTGTCTCTAGCCCAATGCTAACTATAAAGTTTATGAGCACATATAACTTTCAGGATGATAGCTAATCTTTCAAAATAAAAAAGAATTAATAAGCTAGACATAGCTAAAACTCAACAGGCTATGAAGCTAAGAACAATTTGACATTTTCCACCAGAGAACTGACTTCTAGCTTCACTCAAAACAAGTTTAAATGCTAACATAACAGATTTACTTTGGCAAGGCTTACCAACCTGTACATAATAGGAGTAATCAATCAAGTATCTCTGGATTTTAGGTTAATTGTTCTTACATATACTAATGCTATAGGTATCCAAAAAACAAAGTGAAAAATACCATTGTCCTAGATGAGTTTTCCATACATTTACCTGTACTTAAGGAGTTAATGCATAGAAAATCTTCTGACTGGTTATCTTTTGGTATCTAAGCATTATAGCCTTATATAAATTTTACATAGCTATTCTTTTGACAGAAGACTCAGTTCATGCTTCAGGAATTCCACTTTTTAGAAACTATTATGGAAAAAGATATATTTGGTAAAGTATACCATATCAATCGGTTTCCCTTGTAGCTCAGTGGGTAAAGAATCTGCCTGCAATGCAGGAGACCCGGGTTCGGTCCTTGGGTCGGGAAGATCTCTTGCAGAAGAAATGGCAACCCACTCCAGTATCCTTGCCTAGAAAATCTCATGGACACAGGAGGCTGGTGGGCTGCAGTCCATGGGGTTGCAAAGAGTTGGGCATGACTGAGTGACTAACACTTACTTACTTACTATATCAATATATTGGCCAGAATGTCACTTAATGTTGTAGTCTTCAAAGTAGGAAGAAAATTTAACTTCTATTTATGCTTGTCTAAAAATTAGAAAACTCTATAAATATTGAATATATGATTGGCAATGTTCCCATTACTCATTGTGAGATGGTTACTTGTCTGATGAGGTGCTGTTCCGGGGGGAGGAGTGGGAGCTCCAAAAAGCTAAGAACTTGATGGCAACCCTCTCCATTCCTTTGTGCACTTTTAATGGATCACAACTGCTTCCACGTTGTTGGAATACATTTGTGGATTATATTATCTTACATAAGAGAATCTTTACAATACTTTGTGAATAGACATAAACATGGAAATTCTATAACACAAAGTTTGCTAGTTATTTCAGGGCAAAGTTCCATCGCTCAGTCATTTCCAACTCTTTGTGACCCCATGGACTGCAGCATGCCAGGCTTCCCTGTCTTTCACCATCTCCTGGAGCTTGCTCAAACTCATGTCCACTAAGTCAGTGATGCCATCCAACCATCTTGTCCTCTGTCGTCCCCTTCTCCCCCTGCCTTCAATCTTTCCCAGCATCAGGGACTTTTCTAATGAGTCGGCTTTTTTGTTGCATCAGGTGGCCAAGTATTGGAGCTTCAGCTTCAGCATCAGTTCTTCCAATGAATATTCAGGACTGATTTCCTTTAGGAATGACTGGTTTGATCTCCTTGCAGTACAAGAGACTCTCAAGAGTCTTCTCCAACACCACAGTTCAAAAGCATCAATTCATCGGCGTTCAGCCTTCTTTGTGGTCCAACTCTCACATCCATACATGACTACTGGAAAAACCATAGCTTTGACTAGACAGACCTTCGTTGGCAGAGTGATGGCTCTTCTTTTTAATACTCTGTCTAGATTTGTCATAGCTTTTCTTCCAAGGAGCAAGAATCTTTTAATTTCATGGCTGCACTTACCATCTGCAGTGATTTTGGAGCCCAAGAAAATAGACTGTCTCTGTTTGCACTGTTTCCCCATCTATTTGCCATGAAGTGATGAGACCGGATGCCATGATCTTATTTTTTTGAATATTGAGTTTTAAGCCAGCTTTTTCACTCTCCTCTTTCACCTTCATCAAGAGGCTCTTTAGTTCTTTGCTTTCTGCCATAAGAGTGGTATCATCTGTTTATATGAGGTTATTGATATTTCTCCCGGCAGTCTTGATTCTGGCTTGTGCTTCATCCAGCGCGGCATCTGGCATGATGTACTCTGCATATAAGTTAAATAAGCAGGGTGACAATACATAGCCTTGACATACTCCTTTCCCAATTTTGAATCAGTCTGTTGTTTCATGTTCGGTTCTAACTTGCTTCTTGACCTGCATACAGATTTCTCAGGAGGCAGGTAAAGTGGTCTGGTATTCCCATCTCTTTAAGAATTTTCCACAGTTTAGTTGCTAATATTATAAGACAAGTTATATATCTTTCTTTTACAAAATGACAAGTGTTCTTAGTTTGATGACCTTTGTTGGGATAATAAGCAGCTCTGAGAAGTTACTTAGCAGATACATTAAGAAAAAAGGCAAAACAAAATATTTAACTGGCTATTCATGGTTTAGGTAACATCAGAATTACTACTGAGAAAGTAACTGCTTAACAAAAAAACAGGCTATGGAGAGATCTTTTTAGAAAAAGAAGATATTCAGCATTTCCTTCACTATTACACGATTTTGTTACAATAATGATAAAAATGTATCACATATAAACTCTTGCATCTTTACACTTAAACACATGGCAAAAGATCTTATCTCTTCTGAAAGTTGCATTAAACCAAAATTCACGAAATTTAAAAATTCAATTACATTTCTCTCAATAAAAATAACGTTATTAATTTTTAGTGAAAATAAATTTATTTTTAAAGACTAAAAATGAGTTTTAAAAAAAGTATTGGTGTCTTGCCTATACACATAAAGTTTGAATGTTAAAAAAAAGTATAAGGTTCTGAATCTGAATGAGTCCCCTCAACCCTATCATTAATAGTTGGAATTTTACATAAACTTTGTAAAAATGAAGTAGAAGATGAGATACAAAATGAAAAAAAAAGTGGCTTTACTACCATTTTTATGTAGTATAGAAATCAAAGACGATATTTTGAAAAATGTTGACAAATCAACAATCTTTGTTAGTAACTGCAAAGAAGCTTTTCTTTTTTTTAAACGAGTGAAAGAATCACTTGGGAGAAGGTTGCTTTGACTCTTGATTCAGTAATTAATTTTTCATGAAGGCATCTAAGTTACAATACCTTGGGGACTACACAGTGACATTTTTTAAATTATTATTTCTTAATGAGGAAGTGGCAAGTGTCTAAACTAAGTTTATATAAAAGCCTTTTTCAAGAAATCAAGTTCCCAGATTCACTAGCCATTTGATCCCAGGTTCCACAATCAACTGCACAGATAGTGATAAAAGACTGAATACCCAAAGTGACCATCCTAGACTAACAACAGATTTAAATGATTTTTTAGTTACTTCTCTTGAATAAGGCTGGAAAGATGATTTTAATTCAAATTTCCATTGAAAACTGTTTTAAAAGTCAGTAAATAAAGGGTTAAACCTCATTTATCTAGAAACTTCATTTGTATTCTCTATGATGTTAGATAACAGAGCATTATTATATATATTAATTATTCGTTGAACTACTCTGTCCACAATGGTGATGTCTACTTAAGACCAGAATTCATGTAAGTATTAAATTTGACCTTATAAAGAATAATTTACTATACTATATAAAGAATTCACAGATAAGTTATTATTCTGGTAGCAATTTCCTTATTAAATCTATTCTTCCAAAGTTTACCTGCTATTATGTGTCCCAAAACTCCTTGAATGCATTCTGATCATAGTCCATTATATTTAAATTGGATTCTGTCAGAATCCTTGATATTTGATCATAGGCTAATATTTGAGTTGGATTCTAACGAAACACTTAAGAGTCCACAAATGGAATATACTGGATAGTACATGACAGATAAATTCCTCAGAATGTTAATCAAAAAATATGAAAAATGTTTTTTTCAAATGTTTGTCTAAGTGAGAAACATTTCTGAACTATAAAGTGTTTTTTTCTCATTACAAAAGCAATATAGGTTCATTTTCCAGTAAATATTTTAAAGTATCTCCTTTTCAATGCTATGAAAAGCCATGGCTCAGGGGACTTAACTGATTTGGAAAAAAAAAGAAAACAAAACACAAATAAACACACACACTGATTGGCATCACTATACTCTTTCTTCCCTTCTCCAAACGTTCTTCACTTAATTTCCTACATTTTGCTTATGCCAGTGTTCCCCAATCCGAACTTCTGTGTACACTTAAAAGGTATTAATACATGTTCTATAGAATTGGAAGTTTCATTATCAAACAAGTTTGGAAATCACTTCTCCACTGAAAGATTACCAAGCACACTTAGCAAAAGGTTCCAAGAGGTCCTTCAGTTAAGAAACCTGATTAGGCCACAGTTTCCTATATTTAACTCAAAGTAAACCCTTTTTGTGGAACAAACTGTGGGAGAAACAGTAACTTGGGCTAACATTAAAATGAATGTACATTCTGGGTATGCAAGCTAAAGAGAAACGTCTAGGACCTGTCACTGAAGAGGGTTAATCTAGGGTGAAGAGGGAACAGAAAACTAAGGGCTGGCACTACAAGCTTCTAAAAGCACAAGAACCTTAACAGAATCTTAGGAATCAGAATGTTTAAGATATTTGATTATGACTCTCAGAGACTAAATTGGATCGTACAGATGTATTTTTCCTTTCAATTTATAATTTTTTAATTACAAAAATAATATATGCATATTATAAAATATATGAAACATTCAGGAAAGTTCAAAGAGGAGGGGAAAAGACTGTAATTCAATTACCTAGAAGCAATCAATTTAGACATTTTGGCCAATTTCCTTGCAGTCTTTCTTCCTATGAGTGTAATTTAGTGTAAAGAGAAAGTTTTTAAGTTTTAAAGATCCCTAAAAAATTAACAATCTAGTTTTTGACTATATCATATTTAAAAATGAAGCATGGTGCAGATGAAACAGCATTGAGTTGCTAAATCATCAACATGATCTAAAATTCAGACTCTGTCACTTACTAGCTGTCTCTCCTGATTTTTAAAATCTCATTCAGCTTCAGTGTTCACATTATTAAATCTGGATAATGCCAGCTGCCCCATGTTTTTACTGACAGGGTTAAAATGTATGAAAATAGCATACATTGAGCTTAATGAGAATATGTATTACATTCTGCAATATGTTCTGTTTTCTCAGAACCTTCCATGTAGAATAAGCTAATTTCAGAAAATAAGAGCTAGGAAAGTGGCACTAAGGAAAAAGAATGAAAGGAAACACAGGCTACATAAAAGGCTAGAAAATCCACACAAAAACATATCTCAGAAATCTGAGGCTGAGGATGCTTCAGCATTTCTGAAATATCATAAAGCTCTTTCTATTACTCCTGATATTAAACATGCTCTTTTAAAAAAAGTTTTTAAGTTTCAAATTCTTGAAAAATATTATGGGTGTAAATAATGAAACCATTATAAAAAAACTGTAGTTTCTTACAAGCTTAGTAAATCAATCAATTTCAACAGAAATAGTAGGCAGTTTTTTTTTAACTGATCATAGATTCTTCTTTTCATGGCTTTATGATAATATATATATGCTTACATTTAAGACTAGGTAACAAGTTTTACATACAAACTAGTATAATGTTATTCTAGACTTAAAATTGCCTTCATATTCTGATAAAACTAAATTCTAAGTTTTATGGCAACAGTTATGACTTGGAGAGGCAGTCTGGCAAACTACTTGGATCAGAAGTAAAAGACCTGGGATCTATTTCTAGTTCTGACACATGGTTAGGTGTGTGACTTTTGACAACGCATCACCTTACTGAGCCTCGATATTTTTTCACTTATAAAACAATGATTATATCTATTTTTCTGTGGTAAGGATCCACTGTCACTGTAACAACACAGGAGTCAAATACTAGCTGTCCTTAGCCAGTGGAACTGGGTAGGTTGAGAGTAGGTCTTTCACTGTATTCCCTTTAATACCTTAGAAAGTTTATACATATGCAAGTATTATTTACCCCCAAAATAAATTAAATAGGCTGGTAAGTTTGACACTTTCAGAGATATAAAAATCTTCTGATTTCTAAACTGCCTTCAATATTTATTTTACTCTGTTCTCAGTTTTGTTATTACTCTCTTCTAACCTTATCTCTCATAAGATTAATAATGTTTATATCTAATACCTATTTTATTAAAAAGGAATTTTAAACATTCCTCCCATAAGGCAATATTGATATGCCTCCTGGATAAACTAAGATTATGTGACATTATTACTTATATAGATAATACTGACATAGTAGAATGGTAATATACTCATGTTTTCTTTCCCTATTGTCCTTGAGAACAACAGTATTTGTGAGCCTAAGGGTAGTATGAATGGTCACCACAGAGCAAAGCTAACTAACCTTGATCGCAGTTGAAGCTGCAACCTTGGCATCATTTTCAGTGAGTTCATTTAGCTATCCACTCCTATGAGACATGCATTGCTATGATAAATTCATTTGGAAAACTCTGACAGCCACATCAGTGGCAGACAGCAACATTGGTTTCTTTTTAAAAATCTATATTATCTTAAATAAACAGGCAATTTTTACTAAGATTTAAGTTATACACATTTCATTACCATATTATTGTCTTGTATGTATTATCTGAATGTTTGTTTCCCTCAACAAGATCATCAATTAATTGATTTTTTTTTTTAATTTGAATGAAAAATGGAAATGTGAAAACACACTGGCAAAAGCAGTAATACGCCTTTTAATGTTCAAAAAATTTTACTGGATAATGATTCAAACAACTCCATTTTGAACGAACCATTAAATGCCCACCCAAAGTACCCCATTAATAACACAAGACAATTACTTTTATACATTCATGAGTATCTTCTATGTACTATAACAGTTCTATGGAAATAGGTGTCATCTTCATTTTAGAGATGAGGAATCTGACATTCAGAAAAAGTAAAGAAGCATATTCAAGGTCACACAACGAGTAACTGTGAGAGTCAAAATTAAAATCTAGGTTTGTTCAGCTTTAAGGCTCAAGCTTATTCCATACATGTTAAATCTGTAAACAAAACAAAACAAAACATACACATATACACATTTTTCTTTAACCTATGAATAAAAGGGCTTGGTTGCTAAGGCAGAGTTAAAGGAGAGAAGCGCGAACACCATTCATAGTTTTAAAGTCACATGGTGTTACAGATTTTATAGTTAGGGCATTTTATAGCTACAAATCTTGTTCCAAATTTGCAGATTCTTCTTATGCTGAGCTCTGAAAAGTACTACACTGAAATCTCATGATGATATATTCGATATATTATCGGACTTCGTCTCGAACCCCATAGTCTATGCAATAATATTTACTTGGATTAAAAAAAAAAAACTAGAAAGCGGTCTATCTGAACCATGAAACATCTCCGGACAAAATTAAGTCACTCGGAAAGAATCATCTCAGGAATCTTTTGCTCTTGTGTAAAAACAATAGGTTGGTTATTTTCCCACAAATCCCAAGTTCTTTTCAGCCAATCACTTTTCATTCATGAACGAAACCTCAATGTTTAGCAAGCCTATTTGGAGCCTTAGTACTTAAAGCAACACCTTACACAATGCCAACATGGTAAGAACAATACCACGGTTTGTCTAAATGTGTTTGCAACTTTCCCCAATGAAACTAGACTGAAAAACAATGGGGAAAACTCTACAACGGAAAAACGTTTTACTTATGTCATAAATAAATTCCGACTGAGACTAGAACGTGGGTACCACAAAAAAATATCAGTTGTGAAGGTTTTCATCAGAGATCGGTCTCCCAACATGGAGAATGTGAAGATCCAACCAAAGCATAAACTTAATGGCCAAGACCTTAGCAAAGATTCCAAGGATCCAATGAAGTATTCAACAATACACTTCAGTTTAGCTCTTCTTTTATAGATATAAAAGAAAATAAAATATGCACTTCATTGAACTTTAGGTGGAGTCTGAATAGGGAAACACGAATTACTCCAAGGGATATAGGTACAATATCCTACAGAACAAGCATTAATGTACAAGCCGCACCTCCAGGAATCGTGAGCTGAGATTAGGTCTTCCCTCCTTTACCGCTATAGAAATGACAAGATGAAGGCGTCAAGGATGCCAAGATTAAAGACTTGAGAAGGGTCTCGTCTACCTTTTCTTTAAAGAACAAGCCCAGACATTTCATTCTCTAGACGGGTCCCAAGGAAGGGCTGGACTCGTTCAGCGACCTGGATATGGCTGCCAGTGAGGAGTGCCAGGAAAGTAGAAGCAGACCCCGCGAGGGCAAGGCCAAGCAGAAACCACCCTTCCCCCACTCACCTCTCGGAACGCTGCTGAACAGGGGCTATCCTCGTAACTGCCGCCATCACCACCGCCATCACTCTGGGTATTCACTGAGGTGGGGAAAGGAGGCCCAGCCACTCCGGCACCTCCTGTTAAGTCCTACGAGGCGACTGCCGGTCTGCAAGCCCCCATCCTGCGGTGCCGGGTTCTCATCGCAGACATCGCACTCACCGCCTCCACCTGATCCGCCGGCGCTGCCACCACTTCCGTGTTCGGCTCCCTCCCTTTCTTCCTCACTCCCCCAGCAACCGGCTTTTTCCCAAGCGGCGGGCGCGCCGCTGACGCCACCGCCCGGCGTCCCGGGTCGGGACCGCGCTGGGAGTGGGCGGACCGGCGCAGGCGCAGTGTGGGACCACGCCGAGCGCGGGAAGCGTCCGGCGCCGGCGCTCGCTCCTCGTTGCCTTTCCTCAGCTGTGGAGGTTCGGTCCTCTAGGTGAGTCGCCCCTCTCGCTGGCCTCGTCCATGCGGCCCATCGAAGACGAGCGTGTTCTCTTCCTGTCTCTGTCCGACGGACCCTTCGCTATATTCTGTTTGCGCCCCTCGGGTGGGGGAAAAGGGGCTGCCGAGGGCGTGTCCCGCAGAAGACTGACCTCCCTTGTTTACGATCAGCCCCCGGCTTTCCTGTCCTTTAAAATAATACTAACTTTTATAAAACATTTTCAGATAAGTGAAGGAAAAAATGCCTGCCACACAGAAGCCCACGAGATATGGACACACAGAGGGACATACAGATGTCTGTTTTGCTGATTCTGGGAGGTAAGATACTTTGAGAACCAAAATGAAGGTTTCAGGTGTGAATATTAGTTATTCTTCTATGTCATGTAACTAGTGCTGCGTAAAATGGCTCATCCAGATAGAAATAAGGTTGAAATGCAAAATGGCACATGTGTTGTCCATAGATTTACTGTTTCGTTGGCCCAGCATGGTAGTGTTAGTATGTCAAGAAAGCTAAGAAGTGTGAAATCTTACTTCCAGAGGAATTGGAAAGATATGAGCTTTCCCCCACATTCCCCTTTATGCATCTCACATTATTAGTTATTTTGCCAGAATGCTAGCTGCCTGACTGTCAAATTTAGTGGTTAACTCAAACTTTTTGGAGGGCCTTTTGTGATGCTCTTTGCTTTTTAAAATTGTTCAAAACTTTTGATAGGCTTTTTTTTTCCCCCTAACTTATTTCCTCTGCTTGATTACTAAGTTGTGATATTTTCTCAGGATTATTCAAGTCTCTTGGAGGGGTATAATCTGTATTAACAGTGTACATTCGAAATAGAAAAGAGTTTTACTTGAGCCAAACTAAAGACTATTGCCCAGGAGACACAGATTAAAGCACCTGAATTGTATTCTGTTGAACTACAAAATGAGGGAGACTTATAACAGCACAAATTGCAAATTTGTATGAGTAGTTTGTCAGAATTATGACTGGTGTGGGCAAGAAGTAAGGGTGCTTGTTAAATAAGGATTAGTTGGAGTCCAGTATGATTGTATAGTTAAAAGGTTGCAGGGCAGCTGCTACTAGATACTGTTTTGAGAACAGCTGGTGGTATCCTTGAATCTGATACACTTCAGAAAATTCAAATTCTCAGCAATTCAGGAATGTATTTGAAACCATATCCACAATGGCCACCCAGCTCTAATTTGAATGCCTGAGTTACAGTTAGTCCATTTTAACTTTTCAACATATTCTTTTCTTAATCAGTTAAAGCAGGTGTACAGTGTATGTTTGACAAGCCGTAAGACAGGTTGATATAAGTAGCATAGAGTTTAAGTTAAATCATGTATAAGCCACAGTGATTTCCCCATACCTCACTGTGTGAATATCTCTTCCAGCTTCCCTTTTAGCTTTCTGAATTCCTATGCAGTACTGTCCAGTTGTGTGGCTTCTGCTGTCACTCCTGTATTGATTGATTCACTGAGAAAATACTGCATGTCTGCTCCACTGGGGGCTAGAGATACAATAGTGCAAACAAAGCACAGTCTTTTCCCTCATTGACCTTAAAGTCTTTGTAGATTGACAGAAACAGAATACAAATTAATCACAAAAAATACATTTAGAATTACAGTTAGAGTTATTAAGTGATATGTGCAGTGATAAGCATATAGGTGGAGGAAGTTGGCCTAGTTTCAGAAGGGAGGGATCTCTGAGGAAGTGCTTCTTGAGATGAGATCTGAAGACTGAGTAGGCATTAAGAAGGATAAAGAGATGAATGATGGTGGTAGTGGGGTGGTGATATTGGCATTCCGGGCAGAGGGAACACTGAAAAGTTCAAATGGGGTTAATTCCACGGCTTTTGTGAAAGTTGCTCAGTCGTGTCTGACTCTTTGTGACCCCATGGACTATACGGTCCATGGAATTCTCCAGGCCAGAATACTGGAGTGGGTAGCCTTTTCCTTCTCTGGGGGATTTTCCTAACCCAGGGATCGAACCCAGGTCTTCCGCATTGCAGGTGGATTCTTTATCAGCTGAGCCACAAGGGAAGCCCAAGAATACTAGAGTGGGTAGCCTTTCCCTTCTCCAGCAGATCTTCCCAACCCAGGAATTGAACCGGGGTCTCCTGCATTGCAGGCGGATTCAACTGAGCTATCAGGGAAGCCCACCATGTTTTTCTTAAAGGAGTGAAAAAAAGCTAGCCATGCTAAAGTGTAGAGAGAGTTGCAGAGATTGCTGAGAATTGAATTTGTGAGGATATTGAGCAGGCATCCTGTTCAAGGCCTTCTGGGCTTTATTAAGGAATCTAATTTTTATCCTAAAAGCAGTAGCAAATGTTTGCTACTGCTTCAGATATTTGAAGCAAAGAAATGTGATCTGTCTCATTTTTTGAAAAGATACATACAGGATGAAATGGAAAAGGAGCAGGAGTAGATGCAGAGAGACTATTAGGAGATATCTGTATTAGTTCCATTGAGTGTGGTGGAAGCTTGAACTAGAGTAGACATGGGTATGGAGAAAAGAGAATGCATTCAGGAGATATTTAAAAGGTAAAATCATTAGAATGGATCAGATACTAAGGATGAAGGAGAGGGAAATGTTTGGGATAAACTGCGTTTCTGGATATTTGGGGAAATAATTGGCTGTTCAGAAATATGCAAAACATATTTGAAATGGAGGTTGTGAAGTGGAGAGTGTGAGTTTGCATGTGAGCCTAATTAGTGTAAGATTTCTTTGAGAAATCCAACTGGAGATTTAGTACTTTTGTGCTCAGTCCCTCAGTTGTGTCCAACTCTTGCGACCCCATGGACTGTAACCTGCCAGGCTCCTCTATCCATGGAATTTTCCAGGCAAGAATACTGGAGTGGATTGCAGTTTCTTTTTCAGGGGTCTTCCCAACCCAGGGATCAAGTCTGTGTCTCCTGCATCTCCTGCATTGACAGGTGGATTCTTAACCCCATTGCCACCTGGCAATTAGATAAATGGGTCTGAAGCTCAGAGAAGAAACTTGAGGTTGAGATAGAAATCTGCATCTTCAGGTGATACTTCTTGGAATTCAGAATTGAGGTCCTGGCTGGAGATCTCAGTGTGGAAGTTGTCAATATGTAAATGATATTTAACATTAGAAACTTGGATGAGATCACCTTGGAAGGGAGTTGGGTTTTTTTTTTTTTCTTAAATTATGAAACTATGATAATACATTTATAGCAGACTTGGAAAGTACAGAACAAAATAACATGTAGTTCCTCTATGTATTACGTTATTTTTTTAAGTAGATAAATTAAGATTTTTAGTTGTATTTTCAATATCAAACTCTCAAAAATTAATAGGATGACTAGACAGAAAAGTAGAAGTATATAGTAGACCTGAAAAGCACTTTGAACCAATTCAACATAATTAAGATTTATACAATTTTCACACAACAGGAGGGTATAAATTCTATTCAAGTTCACATAGACTGTAAACTAGAGACACTGAAACATATCCAGGGACATAAAACAAGGTACAAAAATTACATGGTCTGAAGGTTTTGAAATCGTATAGAGTCTCTTCTCTTATCACTGTGGGATTATGTTAGAAGTCAATATCAAAAGATATTTGAAAATAGCCGACATATTTTCAAGTGCAATGTGGCAGTTACCAAGAGGGACCTTTGACTTAAGCCATTGAAAGCCTCAATAAAGTTAAAAGACTGAAAAAAAAACAAGAGGGTGATTTCAGAGAAGAAAGCATTTAAATGAGAAATTAATATCAAAGATACTTTAAAAACCCCATGTATTTGGAAATTGTCCACTTTTAAGTGATGGGCATATCTAAGAAGCCATAACAAAGAAAATTAGAAAATATTTGTAACAATACAAATGAAGAGAGAATTTATCAGAATTTGTTGCCTGTAGCTGAAGCTGCTCAATGCAACTAAATACAGTGTAGAATCTTGAATAAGACATGAAAACAAATAATGGACACTAGCATAAAATTTTGTGAAATTTGAACAAAATTTGTACTTTATAATACTGTGTCACATGTTACTTATTTTTTTTACAACATAGTATGTCTTTATATTCTCAGAATTGGATTGGAAGTTTCAAGCTTCATTCAAGTTTTTTTTTTTAAATCACTGAGATAATAAGCTTTCTAGACTTTTAGCACTAATACTAGATGCTAGAGTAAATGGAGCTATATCAAAGTTTTGAGTGAATATAAATTAGAAATCTAGCATTCTATACATACTTAGTCAAGCAAGTGATCAAAATGTCATAAATTTTTTAGTTAGGCAAAAATTCGTAAGTTTTCTAATATGTATATTATACATGCTACATATATATATAGGTATACAAATACTACATTTGATAAAGGTTTGAGAAGGAGCAACAACAAAAAAAGAGAAATTAGAAATCATATGTTAAATTAAATGGGAGTACTGAATATGAATTAGAAAAAGTGAAGGGTTGAGGTTCTGGCTGGAAATCTCAATGTGGGAGTTGACAATATGTAAATGATATTTAATGCTGTGAACTTGGATGAAATCATCTAGGGAGGGAGTGAATGTATTTTTTTTTTCTTTAAGAGGTTGTAGGTCTAAGCCCTGGGCACTCCAGAATATTAGGATATCAAGTAGGAGAAGGAGGTGTAGCTAAAGAGAATAAGAAAGGATTGCAAGAAAAATAGAAAATCAAGAGACAAGAATGGTATCAGTAAGCCAAATACGTATTTTAAGGAGGAGGAAGTACACTATGGCAAATTCTGCTGATGGGTCAAGTTGAGGGTATTTTTATTTGTTTGTTTTGTTTTTTAATGGAGTGGTAACAATAAAAGCTTTGTTACAATGGATTTAGGAGAATAGAAAAGGATTGGCGTTTATGAGGATGACACTCAAAGAATGAGAGTAGTGGAATAGGAATGTGAAGTCAGGAAAGGCAGTCTTTAAGGTGCGAGAGATGACAGCATATGTTTCAGTGGAGAGGTACCAAAAGAGGGTTAAGCCGATATTAGAATAAAAAGAGGGAGAATTGCTGGAGGGAAGTCTGAGTGGATGAGAGGAGCTGTGGTATAGTAAAAAGCAGGAGAGATTGGCCAAAGATAGGAGCACGGTCAGTTTTATAAACAGAGGAAAGGAGCACCTAGAATGAGTGTGGAGAACATGTGGATAATTTCTGTAGACTGTTTCTGTTTTCTGAGTGAAATAGGAAATAAAGTCATTAGTTAAGAATGGGCAGGAGGTAGAGGTTTGAAGAAAGAGGAGTAGATATGAGATAGATGGTTAGTAGAGAGGGTAAGTTGAATGAACTAGGGAAATGTAAGTGGATTACAGGGCAGCACTAAAGGCCTAATTCAAATTAATAGTTATGAATTTAGATTGGGATGAAATAATCTGGTTCTGTGTTTTCTCCAGTTCTATTTAGCTCTGTAAGTGCAAATTTATTAATAGGCAGTGAGTTGGATTTAACCAGGGTTGGGGTTTTTTGGATAAATAGACAAAGTGAAAGCCAAAGGATTTATTTGAGTATGACGCAAAGAATTCATTTTAGTGACAATATGGATCTAAACCAGATTAGGAGGTATGTGAGAATTTGAGGGAATGAGAAACAGGGAAAAGGTACTTTCAGTAGATTGTAGATAGAATTGTAATAGAATTTAAAAATTGTTGGAGTTAGGGTATTAAGGGTATAAGGTGAAACAATAAGTGATCTGCTTGAAACAGATTATGAACAATTGCAGTGTTGATAAAGACAAAATCTAGACTGTGACCATTTGAGTCTGAGATGGGATGGAGGACAAGATCAAGTATCAGGTTTCATCTACATGGATATTGAAAATACAGAATTGCAATAGGAATAGTGTTAGAGAATAACAAGGAGCCTGCTGCTAAAAATCATTAGGGAACAAGGGATTTCTCTTGAAGAATTTGTAGGTGGTCTGATGACAGTTTCAGACTTTTTTTTTCTCCCCCTAAGAGAGTAGGGTGTGGCAATAGAATGGACAGGGTAATAACGTAGGGTCCCAGAGAGATATAGAAAAGAAGTCAGCCACCACTTAAGAGGGCTGAAGAGGAAGCAGTGTTCTCAGAGGAATGTTCAGAAAAAAGCTGATTTTGCTGGTGCATGACCATGAATCTCATGAGGCCCACCAGAAGGGTTAGGGAGGGGTGGTTAGATTAGGGAAAGAGCATTGCTGTGGGAGAATGGAGGATCCAGACAGTGAGAAATGCATTGGTAATCACTGACATCTTAGGATGATGTCATAAAGAGGATAAAGACGTGATAGAGTTAGTCCTTTGCTTAAAAACTTATAGTGGATTTCTTCATTTATCATCTAACCTAGGACACCTTTGAGAATGGGGAGAAGGGTTTCAAAATAATTAAAAGTACAGTGTTTTAAATTATTTAGTGATTGGCAAATTATTCTTTTTAATAGATCTGTAACATATTACTAACCAATAGCTATTTCAAGACAATTTTTTTGTAAAATTTGTGACAAATCATTAAAAATTTTTTTATCAGTTAACACCTGTTATCTTTGAAAAGAGGTATTATGTTACATCAAGAAAGGGTTGGAAAGGGAGAGATGGATTATCAGTGGTTGTTGTGCAGATTTACCTACATGTTGAGGTGAGAACTCTATTCATGGCACTTGTTATACCACAAACAAGATCATGGCAAAAACTGAAGGGGAAAAGAAGTGTGTCAGATTCACCAATTTTGACACAACTAATACTAATATGTTTTAAAGTGAAAAATTAGGACAAATTTTAATGCAACTAATACTAATATATTTTAAAGCAAAAAATTAGGATAAATGCCAGATCAACTGGGTGCATAAATCAAGAATGTCCAGGGCAAACTGAGACTTACAGTCCTCTTATTTATTTCTTACAGAACCGAATCCAAACTCCTTCTAGTCTAAGTCGCTTCAGTCGCGTCCGACTCTGTGTGACCCCATAGACGGCAGCCCAAACTCCTTACTCTGGCCTTAAAGTCAATCTACTTTTTTCCCCCTCAATTTCCTGGCATGTCTGCTCCATGTAAACTCCCGTATGCTTTCAGTTCAGTTCAGTTCAGTTCAGTCGCTCAGTCCTGTCCGACTCTTTGCAACCCCATGAATTGCAGCACGCAAGTCCTCTCTGTCCATCGCCAACTCCCAGAGTCTACCCAAACCCATGGCCATCGAGTCGGTG